>HG992049.1:0-10000000 GCA_905220475.3 Ennomos fuscantarius
AACCTAACCTAACCTAACCTAACCTAACCTAACCTAACCTAACCTAACCTAACCTAACCTAACCTAACCTAACCTAACCTAACCTAACCTAACCTAACCTAACCTAACCTAACCTAACCTAACCTAACCTAACCTAACCTAACCTAACCTAACCTAACCTAACCTAACCTAACCTAACCTAACCTAACCTAACCTAACCTAACCTAACCTAACCTAACCTAACCTAACCTAACCTAACCTAACCTAACCTAACCTAACCTAACCTAACCTAACCTAACCTAACCTAACCTAACCTAACCTAACCTAACCTAACCTAACCTAACCTAACCTAACCTAACCTAACCTAACCTAACCTAACCTAACCTAACCTAACCTAACCTAACCTAACCTAACCTAACCTAACCTAACCTAACCTAACCTAACCTAACCTAACCTAACCTAACCTAACCTAACCTAACCTAACCTAACCTAACCTAACCTAACCTAACCTAACCTAACCTAACCTAACCTAACCTAACCTAACCTAACCTAACCTAACCTAACCTAACCTAACCTAACCTAACCTAACCTAACCTAACCTAACCTAACCTAACCTAACCTAACCTAACCTAACCTAACCTAACCTAACCTAACCTAACCTAACCTAACCTAACCTAACCTAACCTAACCTAACCTAACCTAACCTAACCTAACCTAACCTAACCTAACCTAACCTAACCTAACCTAACCTAACCTAACCTAACCTAACCTAACCTAACCTAACCTAACCTAACCTAACCTAACCTAACCTAACCTAACCTAACCTAACCTAACCTAACCTAACCTAACCTAACCTAACCTAACCTAACCTAACCTAACCTAACCTAACCTAACCTAACCTAACCTAACCTAACCTAACCTAACCTAACCTAACCTAACCTAACCTAACCTAACCTAACCTAACCTAACCTAACCTAACCTAACCTAACCTAACCTAACCTAACCTAACCTAACCTAACCTAACCTAACCTAACCTAACCTAACCTAACCTAACCTAACCTAACCTAACCTAACCTAACCTAACCTAACCTAACCTAACCTAACCTAACCTAACCTAACCTAACCTAACCTAACCTAACCTAACCTAACCTAACCTAACCTAACCTAACCTAACCTAACCTAACCTAACCTAACCTAACCTAACCTAACCTAACCTAACCTAACCTAACCTAACCTAACCTAACCTAACCTAACCTAACCTAACCTAACCTAACCTAACCTAACCTAACCTAACCTAACCTAACCTAACATAACCTAACCTAACCTAACCTAACCTAACCTAACCTAACCTAACCTAACCTAACCTAACCTAACCTAACCTAACCTAACCTAACCTAACCTAACCTAACCTAACCTAACCTAACCTAACCTAACCTAACCTAACCTAACCTAACCTAACCTAACCTAACCTAACCTAACCTAACCTAACCTAACCTAACCTAACCTAACCTAACCTAACCTAACCTAACCTAACCTAACCTAACCTAACCTAACCTAACCTAACCTAACCTAACCTAACCTAACCTAACCTAACCTAACCTAACCTAACCTAACCTAGCCTAACCTAACCTAACCTAACCTAACCTAACCTAACCTAACCTAACCTAACCTAACCTAACCTAACCTAACCTAACCTAACCTAACCTAACCTAACCTAACCTAACCTAACCTAACCTAACCTAACCTAACCTAACCTAACCTAACCTAACCTAACCTAACCTAACCTAACCTAACCTAACCTAACCTAACCTAACCTAACCTAACCTAACCTAACCTAACCTAACCTAACCTAACCTAACCTAACCTAACCTAACCTAACCTAACCTAACCTAACCTAACCTAACCTAACCTAACCTAACCTAACCTAACCTAACCTAACCTAACCTAACCTAACCTAACCTAACCTAACCTAACCTAACCTAACCTAACCTAACCTAACCTAACCTAACCTAACCTAACCTAACCTAACCTAACCTAACCTAACCTAACCTAACCTAACCTAACCTAACCTAACCTAACCTAACCTAACCTAACCTAACCTAACCTAACCTAACCTAACCTAACCTAACCTAACCTAACCTAACCTAACCTAACCTAACCTAACCTAACCTAACCTAACCTAACCTAACCTAACCTAACCTAACCTAACCTAACCTAACCTAACCTAACCTAACCTAACCTAACCTAACCTAACCTAACCTAACCTAACCTAACCTAACCTAACCTAACCTAACCTAACCTAACCTAACCTAACCTAACCTAACCTAACCTAACCTAACCTAACCTAACCTAACCTAACCTAACCTAACCTAACCTAATCTAACCTAACCTAACCTAACCTAACCTAACCTAACCTAACCTAACCTAACCTAACCTAACCTAACCTAACCTAACCTAACCTAACCTAACCTAACCTAACCTAACCTAACCTAACCTAACCTAACCTAACCTAACCTAACCTAACCTAACCTAACCTAACCTAACCTAACCTAACCTAACCTAACCTAACCTAACCTAACCTAACCTAACCTAACCTAACCTAACCTAACCTAACCTAACCTAACCTAACCTAACCTAACCTAACCTAACCTAACCTAACCTAACCTAACCTAACCTAACCTAACCTAACCTAACCTAACCTAACCTAACCTAACCTAACCTAACCTAACCTAACCTAACCTAACCTAACCTAACCTAACCTAACCTAACCTAACCTAACCTAACCTAACCTAACCTAACCTAACCTAACCTAACCTAACCTAACCTAACCTAACCTAACCTAACCTAACCTAACCTAACCTAACCTAACCTAACCTAACCTAACCTAACCTAACCTAACCTAACCTAACCTAACCTAACCTAACCTAACCTAACCTAACCTAACCTAACCTAACCTAACCTAACCTAACCTAACCTAACCTAACCTAACCTAACCTAACCTAACCTAACCTAACCTAACCTAACCTAACCTAACCTAACCTAACCTAACCTAACCTAACCTAACCTAACCTAACCTAACCTAACCTAACCTAACCTAACCTAACCTAACCTAACCTAACCTAACCTAACCTAACCTAACCTAACCTAACCTAACCTAACCTAACCTAACCTAACCTAACCTAACCTAACCTAACCTAACCTAACCTAACCTAACCTAACCTAACCTAACCTAACCTAACCTAACCTAACCTAACCTAACCTAACCTAACCTAACCTAACCTAACCTAACCTAACCTAACCTAACCTAACCTAACCTAACCTAACCTAACCTAACCTAACCTAACCTAACCTAACCTAACCTAACCTAACCTAACCTAACCTAACCTAACCTAACCTAACCTAACCTAACCTAACCTAACCTAACCTAACCTAACCTAACCTAACCTAACCTAACCTAACCTAACCTAACCTAACCTAACCTAACCTAACCTAACCTAACCTAACCTAACCTAACCTAACCTAACCTAACCTAACCTAACCTAACCTAACCTAACCTAACCTAACCTAACCTAACCTAACCTAACCTAACCTAACCTAACCTAACCTAACCTAACCTAACCTAACCTAACCTAACCTAACCTAACCTAACCTAACCTAACCTAACCTAACCTAACCTAACCTAACCTAACCTAACCTAACCTAACCTAACCTAACCTAACCTAACCTAACCTAACCTAACCTAACCTAACCTAACCTAACCTAACCTAACCTAACCTAACCTAACCTAACCTAACCTAACCTAACCTAACCTAACCTAACCTAACCTAACCTAACCTAACCTAACCTAACCTAACCTAACCTAACCTAACCTAACCTAACCTAACCTAACCTAACCTAACCTAACCTAACCTAACCTAACCTAACCTAACCTAACCTAACCTAACCTAACCTAACCTAACCTAACCTAACCTAACCTAACCTAACCTAACCTAACCTAACCTAACCTAACCTAACCTAACCTAACCTAACCTAACCTAACCTAACCTAACCTAACCTAACCTAACCTAACCTAACCTAACCTAACCTAACCTAACCTAACCTAACCTAACCTAACCTAACCTAACCTAACCTAACCTAACCTAACCTAACCTAACCTAACCTAACCTAACCTAACCTAACCTAACCTAACCTAACCTAACCTAACCTAACCTAACCTAACCTAACCTAACCTAACCTAACCTAACCTAACCTAACCTAACCTAACCTAACCTAACCTAACCTAACCTAACCTAACCTAACCTAACCTAACCTAACCTAACCTAACCTAACCTAACCTAACCTAACCTAACCTAACCTAACCTAACCTAACCTAACCTAACCTAACCTAACCTAACCTAACCTAACCTAACCTAACCTAACCTAACCTAACCTAACCTAACCTAACCTAACCTAACCTAACCTAACCTAACCTAACCTAACCTAACCTAACCTAACCTAACCTAACCTAACCTAACCTAACCTAACCTAACCTAACCTAACCTAACCTAACCTAACCTAACCTAACCTAACCTAACCTAACCTAACCTAACCTAACCTAACCTAACCTAACCTAACCTAACCTAACCTAACCTAACCTAACCTAACCTAACCTAACCTAACCTAACCTAACCTAACCTAACCTAACCTAACCTAACCTAACCTAACCTAACCTAACCTAACCTAACCTAACCTAACCTAACCTAACCTAACCTAACCTAACCTAACCTAACCTAACCTAACCTAACCTAACCTAACCTAACCTAACCTAACCTAACCTAACCTAACCTAACCTAACCTAACCTAACCTAACCTAACCTAACCTAACCTAACCTAACCTAACCTAACCTAACCTAACCTAACCTAACCTAACCTAACCTAACCTATCCTAACCTAACCTAACCTAACCTAACCTAACCTAACCTAACCTAACCTAACCTAACCTAACCTAACCTAACCTAACCTAACCTAACCTAACCTAACCTAACCTAACCTAACCTAACCTAACCTAACCTAACCTAACCTAACCTAACCTAACCTAACCTAACCTAACCTAACCTAACCTAACCTAACCTAACCTAACCTAACCTAACCTAACCTAACCTAACCTAACCTAACCTAACCTAACCTAACCTAACCTAACCTAACCTAACCTAACCTAACCTAACCTAACCTAACCTAACCTAACCTAACCTAACCTAACCTAACCTAACCTAACCTAACCTAACCTAACCTAACCTAACCTAACCTAACCTAACCTAACCTAACCTAACCTAACCTAACCTAACCTAACCTAACCTAACCTAACCTAACCTAACCTAACCTAACCTAACCTAACCTAACCTAACCTAACCTAACCTAACCTAACCTAACCTAACCTAACCTAACCTAACCTAACCTAACCTAACCTAACCTAACCTAACCTAACCTAACCTAACCTAACCTAACCTAACCTAACCTAACCTAACCTAACCTAACCTAACCTAACCTAACCTAACCTAACCTAACCTAACCTAACCTAACCTAACCTAACCTAACCTAACCTAACCTAACCTAACCTAACCTAACCTAACCTAACCTAACCTAACCTAACCTAACCTAACCTAACCTAACCTAACCTAACCTAACCTAACCTAACCTAACCTAACCTAACCTAACCTAACCTAACCTAACCTAACCTAACCTAACCTAACCTAACCTAACCTAACCTAACCTAACCTAACCTAACCTAACCTAACCTAACCTAACCTAACCTAACCTAACCTAACCTAACCTAACCTAACCTAACCTAACCTAACCTAACCTAACCTAACCTAACCTAACCTAACCTAACCTAACCTAACCTAACCAACCTAACCTAACCTAACCTAACCTAACCTAACCTAACCTAACCTAACCTAACCTAACCTAACCAACCTAACCTAACCTAACCTAACCTAACCTAACCTAACCTAACCTAACCTAACCTAACCTAACCTAACCTAACCTAACCTAACCTAACCTAACCTAACCTAACCTAACCTAACCTAACCTAACCTAACCTAACCTAACCTAACCTAACCTAACCTAACCTAACCTAACCTAACCTAACCTAACCTAACCTAACCTAACCTAACCTAACCTAACCTAACCTAACCTAACCTAACCTAACCTAACCTAACCTAACCTAACCTAACCTAACCTAACCTAACCTAACCTAACCTAACCTAACCTAACCTAACCTAACCTAACCTAACCTAACCTAACCTAACCTAACCTAACCTAACCTAACCTAACCTAACCTAACCTAACCTAACCTAACCTAACCTAACCTAACCTAACCTAACCTAACCTAACCTAACCTAACCTAACCTAACCTAACCTAACCTAACCTAACCTAACCTAACCTAACCTAACCTATCCTAACCTAACCTAACCTAACCTAACCTAACCTAACCTAACCTAACCTAACCTAACCTAACCTAACCTAACCTAACCTAACCTAACCTAACCTAACCTAACCTAACCTAACCTAACCTAACCTAACCTAACCTAACCTAACCTAACCTAACCTAACCTAACCTAACCTAACCTAACCTAACCTAACCTAACCTAACCTAACCTAACCTAACCTAACCTAACCTAACCTAACCTAACCTAACCTAACCTAACCTAACCTAACCTAACCTAACCTAACCTAACCTAACCTAACCTAACCTAACCTAACCTAACCTAACCTAACCTAACCTAACCTAACCTAACCTAACCTAACCTAACCTAACCTAACCTAACCTAACCTAACCTAACCTAACCTAACCTAACCTAACCTAACCTAACCTAACCTAACCTAACCTAACCTAACCTAACCTAACCTAACCTAACCTAACCTAACCTAACCTAACCTAACCTAACCTAACCTAACCTAACCTAACCTAACCTAACCTAACCTAACCTAACCTAACCTAACCTAACCTAACCTAACCTAACCTAACCTAACCTAACCTAACCTAACCTAACCTAACCTAACCTAACCTAACCTAACCTAACCTAACCTAACCTAACCTAACCTAACCTAACCTAACCTAACCTAACCTAACCTAACCTAACCTAACCTAACCTAACCTAACCTAACCTAACCTAACCTAACCTAACCTAACCTAACCTAACCTAACCTAACCTAACCTAACCTAACCTAACCTAACCTAACCTAACCTAACCTAACCTAACCTAACCTAACCTAACCTAACCTAACCTAACCTAACCTAACCTAACCTAACCTAACCTAACCTAACCTAACCTAACCTAACCTAACCTAACCTAACCTAACCTAACCTAACCTAACCTAACCTAACCTAACCTAACCTAACCTAACCTAACCTAACCTAACCTAACCTAACCTAACCTAACCTAACCTAACCTAACCTAACCTAACCTAACCTAACCTAACCTAACCTAACCTAACCTAACCTAACCTAACCTAACCTAACCTAACCTAACCTAACCTAACCTAACCTAACCTAACCTAACCTAACCTAACCTAACCTAACCTAACCTAACCTAACCTAACCTAACCTAACCTAACCTAACCTAACCTAACCTAACCTAACCTAACCTAACCTAACCTAACCTAACCTAACCTAACCTAACCTAACCTAACCTAACCTAACCTAACCTAACCTAACCTAACCTAACCTAACCTAACCTAACCTAACCTAACCTAACCTAACCTAACCTAACCTAACCTAACCTAACCTAACCTAACCTAACCTAACCTAACCTAACCTAACCTAACCTAACCTAACCTAACCTAACCTAACCTAACCTAACCTAACCTAACCTAACCTAACCTAACCTAACCTAACCTAACCTAACCTAACCTAACCTAACCTAACCTAACCTAACCTAACCTAACCTAACCTAACCTAACCTAACCTAACCTAACCTAACCTAACCTAACCTAACCTAACCTAACCTAACCTAACCTAACCTAACCTAACCTAACCTAACCTAACCTAACCTAACCTAACCTAACCTAACCTAACCTAACCTAACCTAACCTAACCTAACCTAACCTAACCTAACCTAACCTAACCTAACCTAACCTAACCTAACCTAACCTAACCTAACCTAACCTAACCTAACCTAACCTAACCTAACCTAACCTAACCTAACCTAACCTAACCTAACCTAACCTAACCTAACCTAACCTAACCTAACCTAACCTAACCTAACCTAACCTAACCTAACCTAACCTAACCTAACCTAACCTAACCTAACCTAACCTAACCTAACCTAACCTAACCTAACCTAACCTAACCTAACCTAACCTAACCTAACCTAACCTAACCTAACCTAACCTAACCTAACCTAACCTAACCTAACCTAACCTAACCTAACCTAACCTAACCTAACCTAACCTAACCTAACCTAACCTAACCTAACCTAACCTAACCTAACCTAACCTAACCTAACCTAGCCTAACCTAACCTAACCTAACCTAACCTAACCTAACCTAACCTAACCTAACCTAACCTAACCTAACCTAACCTAACCTAACCTAACCTAACCTAACCTAACCTAACCTAACCTAACCTAACCTAACCTAACCTAACCTAACCTAACCTAACCTAACCTAACCTAACCTAACCTAACCTAACCTAACCTAACCTAACCTAACCTAACCTAACCTAACCTAACCTAACCTAACCTAACCTAACCTAACCTAACCTAACCTAACCTAACCTAACCTAACCTAACCTAACCTAACCTAACCTAACCTAACCTAACCTAACCTAACCTAACCTAACCTAACCTAACCTAACCTAACCTAACCTAACCTAACCTAACCTAACCTAACCTAACCTAACCTAACCTAACCTAACCTAACCTAACCTAACCTAACCTAACCTAACCTAACCTAACCTAACCTAACCTAACCTAACCTAACCTAACCTAACCTAACCTAACCTAACCTAACCTAACCTAACCTAACCTAACCTAACCTAACCTAACCTAACCTAACCTAACCTAACCTAACCTAACCTAACCTAACCTAACCTAACCTAACCTAACCTAACCTAACCTAACCTAACCTAACCTAACCTAACCTAACCTAACCTAACCTAACCTAACCTAACCTAACCTAACCTAACCTAACCTAACCTAACCTAACCTAACCTAACCTAACCTAACCTAACCTAACCTAACCTCACCTACCCTAACCTAACCTAACCTAACCTAACCTAACCTAACCTAACCTAACCTAACCTAACCTAACCTAACCTAACCTAACCTAACCTAACCTAACCTAACCTAACCTAACCTAACCTAACCTAACCTAACCTAACCTAACCTAACCTAACCTAACCTAACCTAACCTAACCTAACCTAACCTAACCTAACCTAACCTAACCTAACCTAACCTAACCTAACCTAACCTAACCTAACCTAACCTAACCTAACCTAACCTAACCTAACCTAACCTAACCTAACCTAACCTAACCTAACCTAACCTAACCTAACCTAACCTAACCTAACCTAACCTAACCTAACCTAACCTAACCTAACCTAACCTAACCTAACCTAACCTAACCTAACCTAACCTAACCTAACCTAACCTAACCTAACCTAACCTAACCTAACCTAACCTAACCTAACCTAACCTAACCTAACCTAACCTAACCTAACCTAACCTAACCTAACCTAACCTAACCTAACCTAACCTAACCTAACCTAACCTAACCTAACCTAACCTAACCTAACCTAACCTAACCTAACCTAACCTAACCTAACCTAACCTAACCTAACCTAACCTAACCTAACCTAACCTAACCTAACCTAACCTAACCTAACCTAACCTAACCTAACCTAACCTAACCTAACCTAACCTAACCTAACCTAACCTAACCTAACCTAACCTAACCTAACCTAACCTAACCTAACCTAACCTAACCTAACCTAACCTAACCTAACCTAACCTAACCTAACCTAACCTAACCTAACCTAACCTAACCTAACCTAACCTAACCTAACCTAACCTAACCTAACCTAACCTAACCTAACCTAACCTAACCTAACCTAACCTAACCTAACCTAACCTAACCTAACCTAACCTAACCTAACCTAACCTAACCTAACCAACCTAACCTAACCTAACCTAACCTAACCTAACCTAACCTAACCTAACCTAACCTAACCTAACCTAACCTAACCTAACCTAACCTAACCTAACCTAACCTAACCTAACCTAACCTAACCTAACCTAACCTAACCTAACCTAACCTAACCTAACCTAACCTAACCTAACCTAACCTAACTAACCTAACCTACCTAACCTAACCTAACCTAACCTACTAACCTAACCTAACCTAACCTAACCTAACCTAACCTAACCTAACCTAACCTAACCTAACCTAACCTAACCTAACCTAACCTAACCTAACCTACCTAACCTAACCTAACCTAACCTAACCTAACCTAACCTAACCTAAACCTAACCTAACCTAACCTAACCTAACTAACCTAACCTAACCTAACCTAACCTAACCTAACCTAACCTAACCTAACCTAACCTAACCTAACCTAACCTAACCTAACCTAACCTAACCTAACCTAACCTAACCTAACCTAACCTAACCTAACCTAACCTAACCTAACCTAACCTAACCTAACCTAACCTAACCTAACCTAACCTAACCTAACCTAACCTAACCTAACCTAACCTAACCTAACCTAACCTAACCTAACCTAACCTAACCTAACCTAACCTAACCTAACCTAACCTAACCTAACCTAACCTAACCTAACCTAACTAACCTAACCTAACCTAACCTAACCTAACCTAACCTAACCTAACCTAACCTAACCTAACCTAACCTAACCTAACCTAACCTAACCTAACCTAACCTAACCTAACCTAACCTAACCTAACCTAACCTAACCTAACCTAACCTAACCTAACCTAACCTAACCTAACCTAACCTAACCTAACCTAACCTAACCTAACCTAACCTAACCTAACCTAACCTAACCTAACCTAACCTAACCTAACCTAACCTAACCTAACCTAACCTAACCTAACCTAACCTAACCTAACCTAACCTAACCTAACCTAACCTAACCTAACCTAACCTAACCTAACCTAACCTAACCTAACCTAACCTAACCTAACCTAACCTAACCTAACCTAACCTAACCTAACCTAACCTAACCTAACCTAACCTAACCTAACCTAACCTAACCTAACCTAACCTAACCTAACCTAACCTAACCTAACCTAACCTAACCTAACCTAACCTAACCTAACCTAACCTAACCTAACCTAACCTAACCTAACCTAACCTAACCTAACCTAACCTAACCTAACCTAACCTAACCTAACCTAACCTAACCTAACCTAACCTAACCTAACCTAACCTAACCTAACCTAACCTAACCTAACCTAACCTAACCTAACCTAACCTAACCTAACCTAACCTAACCTAACCTAACCTAACCTAACCTAACCTAACCTAACCTAACCTAACCACCACCACTTTCTATCCTGATGACGACCCGGATACTGATAACCACGAGCAGCAAATCCTGAGAAATGAGACCGAGAAGACCCTAGAAACTTTGAGACAGCAAAGACAGTCTCTAGAGGCCTCTTTCTCCCGTTTTAGAATGCACGAACTCCAAAACACGGTGCGAAAGATTGGAGCTACCAAAGCGCCTGGGGAAGATGGTTTTACGGTGGACATTTGTTCGCGGGCCATCGGGTGTTCCGGGGACTTGTTTCTAGGGATAGCGAATAAGTGCCTGCAACTGGGTTGCTTCCCGGTGCGATGGAAGAGAGCCGTCATAAGGATAATACCCAAGCCCCTTAAAGACGAGTATTCAGCACCTAAATCGTACCGACCAATTGGTTTGCTTCCTGTATTCGGGAAGATTTTAGAGAAAATGTTTGCGACAAGACTCACGTGGCATCTTGGGACACAGGGCCTGCTGAATAGAAGGCAATATGGCTTTATGCCCCAAACTAGCACAGAGGATGCCCTGTACGACGCATTAAACATCATAAGGGAGGGAATGTGGAACAAGATGCTAGTGGCAGTGGTTTCCCTGGACATAGAAGGGGCATTTGACGGAGCTTGGTGGCCTCTGATACTTAACCAGCTTATCCGGAAGAGATGCCCCACGGAACTGCTGCTGCTAATTCAAAGTTATTTGTCGGAAAGAGAAGTGAGGGTGCAATATGCGGGAACCCAAATTGATAAGAGTACCAGCAAAGGGTGTATACAGGGATCTACATGCGGCCCTCTGTTTTGGAATATTCAACTGGACACCCTACTGGAAGAAGCGGAGAATCTGGAAGCTCATATCCAAGCGTTCGCAGATGACATTCTCATCATTGCGGTTGCAAAAACGACTGAAGACTTAAATCGCAAAGTCAATGCTGCCTTGGACTGTGTGTCTAGATGGGGAGATCAAAGTAAAATGAGATTTGCAGCCCACAAAACACAGGCTATTGTCGTTACAAAAAGGCTAAAATTTGATACTCCGATGTTTGCACTGGCTGGGACAAACATACAAATAACCACCGAACTAAAAGTCCTGGGCTTAACAATCGACTCAAAACTAATGTTCAAGACTCACATTCAGAATGTATGCCGTAAGGCTGTCAGTATTTACCAGGCGGTGGCAACGGCTACAAGAACCACTTGGGGATTAAGTCCGGATATTACAAAGCTTATTTATACAGCAGTGGTGGAACCGATAATCTTATATGCAGCAAGTGCATGGTCAAAGGTTGTGGAGAAAAAGTATGTAATTGATCGCCTAAATCGCCTTACAAGAAAGTTTGCGATCTTAATATCCAGATCGCATAGAACAGCATCCCACACTTCTGTGCTCTGCTTAGCGGGAATATTACCGCTCGACTTGAGAGTTCGGGAGGCTGCGGAGATCTATGAGCTCAAGAGAGGAAAACCCTTTATGGAGCTTCCAGGAAGGGAAGTAGAGCGGAAGATTTCCCCATTTCAGCTCCCACACCCTGCAGAACGAAAGCCAATATTGCATGCATATCTAAACTCTCAGAAGGATGTAGATGAAATTGAGAACAGGGCACCAAAAATATACACAGATGGGAGCAAGATAGAAGGCAAGGTTGGAGCAGCGGTCACTTGGTGGGAGGATGGAAGGGAGATTAAGAAGTCAAACTTTTTACTGGCGACATACTGCTCGGTATACCAAGCGGAACTTGCGGCGATACTGGGCGCGTTGAAAATGTGCAAGCAATCTAAGGATAACATGTTTAACATAATAAGTGACTCAAGATCGGCATTGCAATCAATTGAGGATACAGAAAATACGAATCCGATGGTTGCGGAAATCCAAAGGATAACTTATGAACTACAGTCTGCAGGGAAAGTTGTAAACATGTTTTGGATTAAAGCACATGAGGGAATAGCGGGAAACGAAAGGGCGGACGAATTGGCGAAGAATGCAGCGCTCACAAAGAGGACCAGTCCCATGTATGACAAGATCCCGGTGTCCTTCCTCAAGTACTCCCTACGGCAGTCTACTATTGATAAATGGAATAGAAGGTACAAGGAGGCTTCCACGGGCAAGACGACGAAACTCTTCTTTCCGGATGCAAGACAGGCTTATCTGTTGCTTAGAAAGATCCACATCACGAACTTGCTGGCGCAACTTTTCACCGGACACGGGGGTTTTCGGGAATATCTCCATCGATTTAAACTTACTGCAAGCCCTGAATGTGTCTGTGACCCAGATACACCCGAGACGATAACCCATCTTTTGGATGAGTGCCCCAGATTCGGTGCACTGAGACTAGAAGTTAATTTTAAGATGAAAAACAATGTAGTAGATAAGAATTATGCTAAGTTGGTCGGGGACAACGACGATAGGCGTCACTTTCTGGAATTTGCAAAGCAAGTAGTCCGAACTGCTGCCAGGGCAAACGGGAGCACATCGGTATAGAGACCCCCTGGGCAAACCGTAACTTGACCTTATTGCCATTGTGAAATAATTTATTGTGTTAGTCGTGAAATTAAAGAAATATGCTAAATGTGTACATAATTGTGAATTATTTTTCTTTTTCTTTTCATTTTATAATTTAATCAATTTAATCAATTTAAAGTGTATATTATTGTATTTTAATTGCTGCATGTGTGTGTGTAAGTTTATGTGTAAAATGTAAGTACCTTAGGTTAATAATTTTGTTGCTGAATAGGAGCTTTAAATAACATAAAAGTTAGGGAAGGTAATAAATTATGTTGTCAAGATAAATAAAACTAAAAGGCAAGTCATAAATTATGTCATCAAGATAAATAAATACTAAAAGGCTATTATAAACTTAGATTGTTAAGTTAGGTTAATAGATTAATCTAAGTGTAAACACTGTGATAGACTTGGCTTGATAATAATAAGTAAATCCAATATATATAATAATTCATAATGGCAATAAATTGATGTTAGTAATAAGTATAATTAAGATCTATATAAGGAAAGATAACTATGAAGCTTTAAATAGTGTTAATAACTAGTAAATGTATAAATAGTATGTTAGTTTGGCAAACAGTCAAATTGTAAATTAGAAGTTATTAATTTTAAAAATTTTAGATGTATACCTAAACTCGATTAAATATTTAATTGATTTTTACTATTATAATTTCAATGTAAAGTTTAATTTTAATTTTGACTCTAATTAATACATGTAAATAGGGAATATAGAATGTAAGGAAAAGTTGGACAAAGTGGTTCTTAATTAGTAAACATACAAATAGATCGTCTAAATAGGTAAATAGAGAAATTGAAATTAGCCGGAGATCCTGAATAAATAACAAAGTAAATTGTATGAAAGTAAGAGAATTGTCCCCAAATGAATCGGTTTCTGATAATAGCATCGTCAATCCAAACAAATATTCTAATAAAACCAAATTGTTATCTTAACTGAATCATGAATAGGCCTTGTCTGAGTCCAAATATTGGACCTATGCCAAAGACTGATGTATTATTAATGTTGGTGAATGGATCTGTCAGCAACCGATTCTAACTAATTTATTCTAATGCATGATTGACCTTATCAAATGTCTATAAATGAATCCTGATTTAAATTAATGTAATTGAAGTATTCAATTTGAAGTCTAAGTTTATTTTATGAAAATTTAATTGTATTTTGGTATAAACTTGTGTTGGTCTTACAACAATTGTGATAGACTCAAATATGTAAATAGCGAGCTTTAATATATATTAATAAATGCTTTGAAATAAAACTGGGGGGGGGGGGGCAGACTACCTAGTAAATAAGATGTAATAGTTAAGTGAATAAAGTTTAAAACGTCAGAAAATAAATACTGACGAGATTAGCTCGCGGGCCGGGCCAAGCGTCCGGACAGGGAAAAAAAAAAAAAAAAAAAAAAAAAAACCTAACCTAACCTAACCTAACCTAACCTAACCTAACCTAACCTAACCTAACCTAACCTAACCTAACCTAACCTAACCTAACCTAACCTAACCTAACCTAACCTAACCTAACCTAACCCAAAGTCGCGTCCCAACCACGGCCGGAGACGCCACGAATTAAACTTGCTCCGCGTTCAAAAAATCAAAAAAGTGGTATTTTTTAGTGCTACAAAGCCGTGCGATACTTCAAAAGTTGCGCCTCGACGAGGCCGTCACAGTGGTGCAAACCGCTCCGTCGAGAGTGAAGTGGTTCACGAGTTATAAGGAAAAAAGTGAAAAAGTGATAAGTTTTGAAATTTCAAAGTGAAACGCTGCCCGATTTAGATCGGTGACCCCCACTTTTTAAAGTGCAGATTTGAAGGCCTGGGGGAGGCCTACCATCCTGCACCAAAACGCGATTTTTGCCGTTTACCGTTTTCGAATAAACGGCAAAAAAACAAGTCCCACGTGGCCACGCGGTCACACATCCAAGGCCGTCGGACAGAATCGGAGTACGCCATTCGAGAGAAGACAAAGCCAGGATACCGGAACCGTTTTTGGATTTTAAATAACTTAAGTTTTGGGCCATTTATAGTGTTTTTAATTTTAGTGCGGTTTGTGTTTATTTTAAAAAATTATTATTTTCAAAATTTCAGCGGTAACCTACCCTTATTTTTTGCTCAAGGGTAGGCCTTTATGTGAAGTACAATATTGTCAAAAAATTAGATTTTTAAATTTAAAGCGCTCGGATTTGTTTAAATTAATTCAGTTTTACAAACCGCAAAATAGAAAGTTAAACTTGTAATTGCTGTAACTCAAAAACGGGAGGAGCTAGCGAAATTTTGGCATGAACCTCAATATCTATCCCAAGGATTAGATATTGAGAAAAACTCCCCCGTTAATTCAAAAATTTTTCAACAAAAAGCAAAACTTTAGAAAACTATTTTGTAAAAAAAATTTAAAAATCGTTAGGAACTGTGTTTAGTGAATGAAAACGTGTGTAAAAATTGTATTCCCCCTCCATAAATCCTACCCCTCCCCCTCAAAAATTTTTTGTTCTGGCCATTGTTTAAATTGTAAATATTACAGTTTTATCTTTATTTTAATTCTGTAAAATAGTTGTATATCCCCTCCCTAACCTTTACCCCCCTTACCCCCTACCCCTTTAATGTGTTACTTTGTAAATATTGCAGTTTGGGTTTTTCTGGCATATATTATTAGTGGAACGCGACGTTATTTTAAGAACTAGACTAGAATTTATTAGACCTACTCTATCTAGAGTAAATAACTTTTTTCATCTTGACTGAATTTAAATTTATCTGTGTTAGTAATATAATAATTGGAAACTTACCTGTACTTGCCAGTACGAAGCACGTAGGACCGCTGTAGCTATCTGAAAAAATAAAAATTAAAAAATAAATATTGTAATCATATAAAAATCTATTAGAATCTAAATAAGAAAATTTTACAACTTTTACAAATTTACAAATTTAAAAATTAAAAAAAAAAAAAAAAAAAAAAAAAATTAACCTGACTTTCCTGTTTTACCGATCAAATAAATATATTAAAAATGTTTGGCTACCATACGCCAAAAAAGACCGCGGATAAACCTGCGAGCCAGGCGAAAGTGACACGGCAGATTATGGCAGAAGAAAACACTGAGAGGGCAGGACCCTCACAAGGATATACGGCTTCGATTGAGGTGACGAATAGCCCACCAAGCCAGGAAACCAGGACCTTGGATAGAACCCCTGATATGAGAGATGAGCCCTCACCGAAATCAAATAGGACCAATTATGGAAGCCGAACTGCCGAAGCCAAAGATTGTCTGAGCAGACTTGAGTTCAACATTAATAGCTCAAGAAATACAAAGACTACAATAAAAAATGCGATACTTAAGGAGGCGGACCGCATCTTTCAACTGTTGAAGGACTCGGAGGCGGAGAGGACCACGCAGTCCCAAAATATCGAAAGCCTAACTAGAGACTATGAAGCAGCAGCAAAAGATAGAGACACATACTTTGAAGAGGCGAATAAACTACTATCAGAAAACTTAATGGAATCACGATATGTAGAACCACCAGACGCACAAGAAATATACGCCAAAGTAGAAGATTTGAAAAATAGCATTATGAAAAAATTAGAAGAACACAATCAACAAATAGAGAAAAACACAGAGAGAGTAGAAGAACTAAAAGGTACAATCGAAAGACAAAGTTACGCAAGCGTGGTCTCAGCGCCCCCCAAGAGACAACACCCAGAAAGAACAGAGCTTCACTCTGTTGTAGTAACGGCAAAGGATGAGCTGGAGACAGGGGAAGACGTTTTAAATAGGATTAGGAAAATAGTAAATGCGAAAGAAGGAGGAATAGTGGTGGAAAAAGTAAGGAAGGCCAGGGACAGTAAAATCATAATAGGATGCAAGACAAAAGAAGAGA
This sequence comes from Ennomos fuscantarius, assembly GCA_905220475.3. Taxonomy (NCBI): domain Eukaryota; kingdom Metazoa; phylum Arthropoda; class Insecta; order Lepidoptera; family Geometridae; genus Ennomos; species Ennomos fuscantarius. The sequence goes on from HG992049.1 coordinate 17,880, forward strand.
GACAGAAATTAAAAGAAAAACTAACCAAGGAAAAGGAACTAAACATTGAAGAAATAAAAAATAAAGACCCACTGGTAATTCTAAAAGATGTTTTGCAAATCAACACAGATGAGGACGTACTCAGAGCACTGAGAAATCAGAACGGGTCTCTGTTCCTAGGCCTCGACAAGACGGAAGATAGGATACAGATTGCGTACAGGAAAAGGACACGGAATCCGCACTGCAGCCATATCGTCATGAGGGTCTCCCCTAAAATCTGGCAGCACATGGTCGAGGCGGAGACAGTTCACATAGATCTCCAACGCGTAAGAGTAGCGGACCAGTCACCACTGGTCCAATGCTCTATGTGCCTCGGCTATGGACACAGCCGGCGCTTCTGCAAGGAGACGCTAGAAAAGTGTAGTCACTGCGGAGGCCCTCACACGAGGTCGCAGTGTGCGGATTGGCTTGTGGCCATTCCCCCATCCTGTACCAACTGCACCCACGCGAAAATGGCAAAGACGGACCATAACGCGTTCAGTCATGAATGTCCGATTAGGAGGAAATGGGAGACCCTTGCCAGATCAACTATAGCATATTGCTAAGGGCACTCCCAAAGTCAACCTGGTCCAAAATGGCGCGAGATCATACCCGGTAAAAAAGAGGAAGACTCTCGCGCCGTTTCAAAAACAGCAAGTAGCAGTGACTGCAACAACCGGGAAAACTTTGTGCACTGGCTTTCTCACCCCAGCCACCCGAACACTGAAATCGCAGAACCCGGAATTCAAACCCGGAATTACCATGGTAATACTTAATAAACGGATAAATAACGTTCGATTCGTAAAAATAGAATTTAGTAGGGACTCTATTGAAAATATTTTTAAAAAATTAAGCTTTAAAAAATTTTCATGCGTAAGGAAAAGCCACAAGAGTAGTCCAGGAAAACACAAACTGCAATACACGGGTGGAAACAGTATTTCCAAGTTTAAACAACAAGTATTACCTCAACGCAAAGTAGACAATATTGTATGATAAAAGAATAAAAAATTTAGATGTATTTAATTATGCTGAAATATATATGCTGGATATATCTAACAGCATAAAAACGAATTGCACAAAACAAGATGTAAACTTAGAAAAATATGTTTAAACGAGTAAATACATAAGAACATAATAACCATGTAAAATAAAATGTAAATATAGAAAGTTAGTCATAAGTTAGAATAAGCACATGCAATAAATGCAAAATCCAAAAACGTAAAAACCACAACAGTGATACCATGTAACCCCTAGGAAATACAAGACACGAACATTATGTAGCATATAGTAAATCAAAATTAAACGGACAAAATGTACGCATACTTTAGAATAGGAATAGAAATTTAAGAAAAATATAAAATAAGAATAAACTTCACCCTAACTCCTCATCCCAACTCAGTAGCATGTAAATAAAATATAGAAAATAAGGTCTCTGATTATGTCAGAGGAACTAGCTCGCAGGCCGGGCCTTCGCGCCCGGACAGGAATAAAAAAAAAAAAAAAAAAAAAAAACCTAACCTAACCTAACCTAACCTAACCTAACCTAACCTTTTTTTTTTTTTTTTTTTTTTTTTTTTTTTTTGTTTTTCGTGAAGAAAAATGCGTTTACGCACACCCGCGGCTGGGTCGGCCACGGGTAGTGTCGGACTCTGTGCCGGTGTGCAATGGCACCCCTACCGACTAAAAAACTCCACGATATTCCTCCCTCGTCTATGTGGAGGAGGACTGGGGAACCGGCAGAGCCTTGACGTCCAGTCCTCCCCCGACGATTGCCCGCTTTGACAGAGGGGCCTACGCGCCCCTCCTTCCGGGAGGGGCCCGGGAGCAACCTTGGGAGCCAGGTCGCTCCCGCCAGACGGTGGTGGCGATTAGTGCAATGCGGGAGGAGGCGCCCCCGCGCCGCGCTCCCGCTAATCACCACCGGGGAGAGGAAGGCGACGATCGTGCAGTCGCCTTCTCCTGCCTCCCCTCCGCCTGCGGAGCGGCGCCGCGAGAGGATCCTCCTCGCGTGCGCGCTCCGCTGCCTCCTTCTGCGACATCACTTCCTCGCAGAAGGAGGCAACTGCTGTCCAAGGCTCCTCGCCTCCCAGCATCGAGATGATCACGCTGGGAAGCGAGAGGTCTGGTCCGACCACCGCGATCAGACTTCGGCGCGGCTCGGACCAGGCTGGGCACTCTTCGAGGGTGTGCTGTGCCGTGTCCTCCACCGCGCCGCAGTGGTGGCACACCGGGGTCTCCTCTCTTTGGATCCGGTGCAGGTGTGATCCAAAACAGCCGTGTCCGGATAACACCTGCACTAGACGGAACGAGAGAAATCCGTGGGACCGCTCGAGCCAGTCTTGCAAGACTGGCCCCAGTGCGTCCAGCGTTCGGCGGCCGAAGGTGGCGGAGGCGAGGTCCTCCGTCCAGTGATGGACGATGGCTTCCTTCGCCTCGCGCCGTACGGCCTCCCGCTCTTCCGGGGCGGGGCTCTCCCCGAGAGCCCTACGCCGCGCCGACCATTCGTACACTTTGGCGAGCACCCACGCCTCTAACTCCCAAGGCGGGGTGCCCGCCAGAGCGCACGCCGCTGAAAATCCTACCGACCGGTAGGCCCTCGCCACCCGCTGTGCAATGGCCCTTTGGGGCCTGCGGATGGCAGTGGCGTTCTCCCTCCTGTGGAGGGAGTCCGCCCAGATGGGGGCCCCGTAAAGGGCCATGCTCTTCAAGATGCCGGCATATAAGCGCCGGCATCGCGCCTTAGGCCCTCCCAAGTTTGGGAGAAGCCACGAGAAGGCGTCCGCAGCCTTCAACAGGCGCGTCGACAGCCCGCTGAAGTGTGGGCCGAAGCGCCACCTGCTGTCGAGCACAAGGCCCAGATATTTTATCTGGGTCTTGGCCGCGATCCTAATGCCCTCGACGACGATGTGGGCGTCAAGTGGCACGCGCTGCCGAGGCCCATGGAAGAATACGGCCTCGGTCTTCTGCAGTGCCACCTTCAATCCTAGGCGGCGGATCCTCCCCGCAACTAAGGATCCGCCAGCCGAAGCCAGACTGGCCGACTCCTGCCAGTTCCTCCCACGGGCAGTGAGGAGAGTGTCATCCGCGTAGCAGATGACACTCGTGCCACGTAGGAGGGTTCCTCGCAGGAGCCAGTCAAAACCGATGTTCCACAAGAGTGGTCCTAGAACCGACCCCTGTGGAACACCGGACTCCGCGCCGTAACGCCTGAGTCTTGCCAATTTATCTACAAGGAGGACCTCGCGGTCCTCCAAGTAGCTGGCCAGCAGGTTCCGCAAATATGGAGGCACTCCGTGGTACCGGAGTGCCTCCAAGATCGTTGAGTGGGGGACGGAGTTAAATGCGTTGGCTATGTCAAATGACACAGCCAGGACTCCGTCCCCGTCCTCCACGGCCTCCTTCACCTGTCCCTGAAGCCGGGCCAGCGCGTCTATTGTCGAACGCCCCCTTCGAAAGCCGAATTGGGCGTCCGACAAGTCCGGCCCTACGTCCCGCAAGTGCCTCTTTAGCCGGGTTGCGACTATCCCCTCAAACAGCTTACCAGCGTCGTCCAGCAGGACGATTGGCCGGTATGCCGAGGGGGAGTCTGCTGGGCGTCCCTCCTTCCGGAGGAGGCATAGCTGCCCCTCCTTCCAAGGTTTGGGGAACCTCCCAGCCGTGAAGCACGCGCTGAAGAGGTCCCGAAACCTTTCCTCCATTTGGGAGATGGCAATAGCCACCACCCGCGCGGGAACGCCGTCCGGTCCCGGGGTCGTCCTCTTGGCCCGGAGGCGGAGAGTGCCCGCGTAGAGTTCCGCCGCCGTAACTGCGGGGACCTCTTCATCCTCTTCTGGGGAAGGTGCCTCCTGCGGAGGGTCCATTGCTGGGGGGATGAAGTTGGTCCTTGGCGGGAACAAGGACCGGACCACCCCATCCAGGAATTCCGGCTCGAGTGTTTCCGTCAATGGGGGACCACAAGGGCGAAGCTTATTCCGCGCCGCCCTATATGGTCTCCCATACGGGTCTCTGTCGAGACTGTCCAGCATTTCGGCCCTCGCCGAATCGTCAGCGGCGCGAATTGCCAGCTTGAGGGCCGTCTTCGCCTCTACGTATAGGGCGTAAAGACGGTCCTCGTTCGCCTGGCTTCTAGCGCTGCGCCGCCGACTCCGCATATACTCCCTGCGAGCCGCCACGCAGGCAGCCCGGAGCTCTGAAAGCTCCTCCGACCACCAGTACACGGCGCGTCGGGGGGGTGGACGGCGGGCCCGAGGCATGCTGTAATCGCATATCTCGGTCAAGGACGCTCTCAGATCGGTCGCTGCGGCGTCCACGTCCAGCACTCGGACCGGCGGAGCAAGCCAGTCTTGCAGGAAGGCTGCCTCCTCGGCAGCCTCGCGGTCGAGGCGGGTAAGAGCCCACCGAGGCAAAGGAGACGGACCGGATCGTCTGCTTCCCTGGGGGCCCTGGGTGGAGATGTCGAACCGAATGTACCGGTGGTCCGACAGGGTCTCCACCTCTTCTACCCGCCAATTCGCGACCCGTGCGGCAAGCAGGGGGGTGGCAAACGAGACGTCTACCACTGACCCTCCCTGTTGCCGCACACACGTGTGAGCTGTCCCTCTGTTTAGGAGGGACACACCTGTCGACGTGGCCCACAGTTCCGTGGCACGTCCCCGGACATTGCAAGTGGTGGCTGAGTTGCCCCATGCCACCGACTTGGCGTTCAGGTCGCCCAATACGGCGACCTGTCTCGGCGCCACTCTCCCAACCACGGCGGTGAGGATTTCGAGAAAATACTCGAAATCCGAGAGAGGGCGGTTTGGGGAGAAGTAAACCCCTACCAGAGCTATATCCCCCAGTGCGGCGGCCACGTATCCCGGTCCCCTCTCTAAGAGCGTGAGGGGAGGGGAGTCTGCGGAAGGCCGCGTCACCAATGCCACCAAGCCGTCCTGGTCGCCCAGCCAACGACCGGGGACCGAGTACGGCTCGGCGACCACAGCTACGTCCACCAACCACTCAGCCATGGTCTGCATCAGCAGATCCTGTGCTGCTCTGCAGTGGTTGGCGTTCGTTTGGAGAATGCGATGTTCGACTCTATCCATCAATCGGACATCGCATCCCCCTCCGCAGCCGCCGAGGTTCCCGTTTCGGGGACTGTGGTGGCAGTGGCAGGCCGCATTGGCGCCTGCGCTTTGCCCTTCCTAGGGGGAGGATGACAATTGCTCCCCTTCATAACGTGGTCCGCCGGGCAGCCACCAGCTGCACACACCGCGCAGTGCGGCCTGGTGGCTTTGCAGGAGGCGGACATATGCCCCTCCTTGCCACAGCGGTAGCAAAGGCCCCTCCTGTCTGCCTTGGATGGGCAGAGGGCATGTGTGTGGCCGATGCCGAAGCACTTAAAGCAACGTAAGGGCTGCTCTGCAAGTGCCCGGACCACACACAAGCCGAAACCGACAGAAAGCCGTCCCTTTGCAAGGACGGCTTTGGCCGCGGCGACTGGACACTCAAGGCGGATAGTGCCCATACCGCCGCGGCCAGGCCTGATGGCCCGCCCTTGCACCGCTGTGACCCCACAGCCCCCCACCGCTGCGACCACCGCCACCACCTCCTCTTTGGTGACCGAGTCATCTAGGTCGGTCACCTCTAAGGCTGCGGTTTTGGTGGGTCTGGCCACCTTGGCCGCGTCCGCGATGACCTCTTGCAGCTTCGCTGCAAACAGGTCTGCGTGCGCGCCACCCTGATCTCCGGGGAACTCGAAAATTCGAGCCCCCGTTTGGGTCCGGCGGCACGTAACCGTGCCGATCCCGAGCTGTGCTGGATCGGCGTTGGTGCGGGCCCGCGACAGAAGGGACGCATATGTCTCCCCCCGCTCAGCGGCTTCCGTGGTGAGCGTCACCACGACGGCCGCGGACTTGGGAAGAGCAAGTCCTTTCTTCGCGCCAGCTATGGCCCCTTTGGCTGCAGGAGCAGCGGTGGAGGGCTTGGGGGCCGATTTCTTCCCCTTGCCCTTCCCTTTTCCTTTGGCCGTCGGCTGAGCCGACGGGCCGGGGGCAGGGACGGTAGGGGAGGCGGCCGCCACCTTCTTCTTCGCCCTCCCTTTTCCCCTAACCACTTTCGTCCAGCCATGCTGGTTGGACGGGGTGGTAGAAGGGAGGAGGGCGTCCTCCTGGGTGAGCGGGGATGGCCCCGGCTCGCTACTCCTCTTGTCCACCGCGGGTGGCGGTTGGAGGCGCTGCGTGGACGGGCCCGACTCGCCCCGTCTCCAGTCCGCCGCGGGCGGCGGGCGGGGACACAGCACCGGCGGGCCCGGCTCACTACGCCTCTTGTCCGCCGTGAGCGGCGGGCGGAGGCATCGCACCGGCAGGAGCCGGTCCTCTATTCCCGCGAAGCAGGCCCTAGTGAAGGCCCTCTCCTCCATCACAACCTTGCGGACAATATCCTCAAGGTTGGAGGGAGGTGGGCCCCCAGCTGCGGGCCTCAGCAGCGGTTCGGCCGGGTGAGACGTGGCTTCGGCCAGCTTCTTATGAAGCTGGCTGATCTCCGCCTGCAGACGATCCACTTTCGCCTGCAGCTGCCTCGTCTCTTCCGTTGCCGTACGCTGCGCCAGCTCGCTCACGATGCCGCGCATACTGGCGGCCCTGCATTTTAGGCACTTCTGAAAAGTCCCTTTCAAGTTGGAGGACTTGGAGGCGACCTCCACAATCTCCTCCTCGTCCTCCTGCGCCATCCTCTCGAGCTCCGCCAAGGAGTGGTCCGTATATAAGACGCGGGACGCGCCGTACCCGGACTTAGCCCGGGCGACGCGCGTCCGCTGCTCCTTGGCCGCGACCAGCTCCTCCAACTCTTTCGGGACTTGGCTCCGCCGAGCCAGGTCCAGCTGACGCTGGGCGTCTGCCAGACCCACGTCATGGCTGTCCGCCACCAGCGGCTTAGCCTTCTTGGCCCCCGCTTTCCGTTTCGGCTTCCCCGTATTGTCCGAGGAGCCTTCCGAGCCTTTCTTTAGAAAGGCTCGCTTGCGGGACTCGGTGCGGCCGTCGACCGCCATCGAGTCCGTGTCCGAGGTGAAAATCACGGATTCGTCGGAGTCCGACGGCACATCTGCCCCGCAATAAGCCCGCAGGAAGCCAGCCGCGGACGACGCGCGGCTGGCCTCCGACCCCGAAACTCGTTCGGACGTGCCCTGAGAAGGGGCTTTAAATTGGCCCTGAGAAGGGCATGAGTCCTTCTCGGGGTCCACCGAAACCGGTGGGCCCAGAGGAGGACCCCCGGCCTGGCCCTGACAAGGGCCTTTCGAAAATCGCCCGGAGGCGTTACGTAGTGGCTTGGGCATAGCCAAGCTCCTGCGTGGGCTGCTCTGCGCAACAGCACCCGCTATATACACATTAATATATATATCCTAACACTATATACATGTAAACAATTAAACAAAAATTTAAATATTTACATATATACACAACCTTAATCCTAGCAGCTTAAAAACTAACTTAAGAACTACCTTAAAGCTAGCTTAAAAACTACTTAACCTAACTATATAGAGTTCATACACCTTATAGTCCTTATCCAGAGGCGTAGACTCGTCCCCGCGCGGCGCACTCCGCGCCGCGGCCGACTGGATATCGGCCCGCCCGCGGACTACTCGCTTCCTCGAAGTAGCCGAGCGAATTTTCGAGTGTTCTGGAAGGAATATTCTTCCTTCCCGAAAATCACTCCCACTTATCCCTGCGGAGAGTTCCCGCAGGAGAAAACCACAAACACCAAACGGTGCATCACACCACCACGACACTTCCGGTGTAAAATTTGTACTCCGGAACAAACTTTTACCACCACGGCGAATTTTTTGCGCGGAGCAAACATAAACGCAGCGTTCTCGACCGCAGACAGAACGCGACTCCAACCTAACCTTTTTTTTTTTTTTTTTTTTTTTTTTTTTTTTTTTTTTTTTTTTTTTTTTTGACCCGGGAAAATCCGTTACGGATTCCACCTACTCTGGGTGGAGCAGGTGGATATGTGGGACTCTCCGTCCAGAGTGAACGGCATACCCACTAAAAACCCGGGGTTCTCCATCCCGCCGCATGTAGTAGGGCTACGTGGTCGCCTTAGCATTCTATCCGCAGCCCTACCTACGGTCAGCCACATCCGGCTCCATCCTCACCGTCGGGACGTGACGTCGACGGGGACATCTCGGAGGCGCACAGAGCACTCGTGCGCCGTCCGGCTTGGGAGACCCTATGCAAGCGGGCAACGAGCACCCACTCGTCACCCGCTCAGATCCCATCACCGACGTCCCGGACCCGGGGCACTAGGCCCCGGATCAACGGACATCGGCGCTTCCTTCGCCCGCGCCTCAGCAGAGCGGCTTGGAGTCGAAGCGGCCTTACGGTCCGCCCTCGCTCCGCGCCTTCTCCGCCTCGGTTTGGGTTTCAGGGAATCGCACCCCTTTCCACCCATGCGGTGGTCGGCCTTGCGGCTCGCTGCGGCACAGAGCACACAGTGAGCCGCGGCCGAACACTCGCAGGCCACGTGGCCAGGCTTCCCGCAGCGATAACAGAGATCGCTGCGGTCCACCTTCGATGGGCATTTCTGCCTCACGTGGCCCTCCTCCAGACAGCGGAAGCAAACGAAGGGCTTCGGCTCAAGCAGGTGGACTCTAGCCGAGACCCAGCCCACGAGCAACTTTCCCGTCGCTGCTACCGCTTTGGCGGCCGACACCGGACACCGCAGCCACATCGACCCGATCCCGATAAAGTTACAGCGAACCTCGCTGTACCTTATCGAGTCGGGCGAACAACCGCCGACACGTGCGACTTCAGCCGCGACTTCATCCGATGAGACGGAGTCGTCTAGGCCGGAAATGCGCATTTCTGCGCACTTCATCGGCCTGGAGATTCGGACGAGCTCCGCCGGGAGGCATTCCCTCAATCTCTCCGCCAATGCGTCAGCCTTGGGCCCACTACCGTCACCCATTACCTCGAGCATACGCGCACCGGTAACCGCAACTCGGAAACCCAGTGGTTTATCGATGCCGAGGTCGGGCAAACGGACGTGAGCCCTGGCCTTCGTGAGCACCTCGTTGAAGGTCACACCCTTCTCCACAGCACTAGGCTGCAGATTCAGGGTGACCACCGACGATCGTGGTTGGCGCAGTTTCACCGCCGGAGTCCTGGTATGCGGTGCAGTTTGCACCGCGCCAGCCCCGTTGGTTTGACCACGCTTCACCACGCTGCTCCACGCCGCAGTCATCGCCTTGGGTGCCAGGGGCAGCACCCGTGGCTTCGTCACGTCCTTAGGCGTTGTACCGCTCTTCTGCTTCCCTCGGGTCATCTTCCCTTTGCCCTCACCGACCGGCGGTTTGGAGACAGGGGCCGCAGCTTTCGCTGCCTGAGCCTGTCTCTTATCCGCAGCCAGTGGGGGCCGGGAACGTTTCTCCGGTGGAAGCCGCTGAGCCAACGCCTCGAGTCGAGCGTCCACCATGGTACCTACTCGAACCATGATCTCCCGCTCGAACTCACTGTCCCTCGCCGGTGGGGCGCCACTGCGGATTTCTCCGCTTTCGCGCCTGGGGAGCGGTGCAGGGCAGGGTGGCTCAACCTCCGTGCTCTTGCGAGCAGTAGAGGGAGCCGGGGTCGTCTGCCCTTGCGCCTTCCTAAGCTCCTCCACATCCAGCTTCATCTGAGCCATCTCCTTACGGAGACAGCCCACTTCAGCCTTCAGCCGAGCATTGTCGGCCTGGAGAAGCTTAGTCTCATCGGAGACGGAGTGGGTGGCCAGCTCCGTCACCGCCGTCCTAATGGAAGCCGCCGCATCCTTAAGGGATCGGACAAAAGTCCCCTTAAGGTTCGACGACTTCGTCGCAACCTCCGTGACTATAGTGAGGCTGTCCACCACAGCACCCACCAGCTCAGCACTCGACCTGGGAATGGGATAGCTCCCATCCCCTGCCGATAGGCGAGCTATCCGCCTCTCGCGGTTCTCCCTGATGCGCGTCGCCAGGTCCTCCTCGGCCTGTAATCGGTGTTCTTCACGCCTTAAGGCGATCAACTCCGATTTGCCCTTGGAGAGCCCGAACGACGTCCCGGTCATCCGGTCAGGGTAACCTTTCCCCCGTCTGGCTAGCGGCTCGTACCGGCTGCGCTCCCGAGTGGAAGCGTCGGAGCCCGAGTCGCAGCCCGACATCCTCCTCTTGCGCCCCACCGCACTCGCCCCGACTGAATCGAGGCTCATGGTGGAGCCCGCCGAGCCCGACTCGATGTCGTCCGAGTCAAGGACTGGCCGCGCTTTGATGAAGCGCCCTTTCACGTCCCTCGCGGGACCTACTTCCTTCTGTGCTGTAGAATGGTGACTTTTGCCCCCCCCAGAATACGAGGGGCAGCCTCCCGGAGGAGGGAAGGATTGTCCGTCGGAGACGGCTTTACCTCCCTGGGGTAGTCTTACATTTCTCTTTGAGTCAGCCATTTTTGGGGGCGCCGGTGAAGGACCGGCAACCTATAGGGACGACACAATACATAAAACAAAGAACACAGACAAGAACAACGAAGTGGACAGAACACAAGACGAGAAGAAAAAAAAAAAAAAAAAAAAAATACTGGCTGAAAGAAAGGCCTTCACACCAGTTGCCCGACGGGGTGGCCGAGTTGACCCTCCCCGCCGCGCCGCGAGCCTTGCAGGCTCGCCATACACCGGCCCGGAGGCCCTCTGCAGCAAAAGCTGCTCCGCCAGCTGCCCGACAGGGTGGCCGAGTTGACCCTCCCTGCCGCGCGCTGAGTGCCATGAAGGCACACCACCCTCCGACTCGCCTCGCCGCTTCCCGGACTATCCAGGGCGCCGGGGCGAGCCCCACGCGTGGTCATAGAGTGTGACCACGCCTCCTGCCTCTCTGCTGCGCCCTATGCCGAGACATAGGGAAGTTATTAACCGTTGCCCAGGGTGCACCGAGCCAAGTGTTGCCCTTCCCCCCGAATGCAAGCATTCAAGAGGAACTGCAACACCCGGGGTTTCGTGGAGGTATCCTGGCATCGCACCCCAACCTAACCTAACCTAACCTAACCTAACCTAACCTAACCTAACCTAACCTAACCTAACCTAACCTAACCTAACCTAACCTAACCTAACCTAACCTAACCTAACCTAACCTAACCGACATTTAACTCTGGTGCTTTATGGAGCCTGTCTTTAACCTTCCTTCTTTCTTCTTCCGTTCTACATCCTATTATAACTTTCTTGTCTTTGCCCTTCCTTATCTTTTCTACTGTGACTCCTCCATCACTAGCGTTCATTACTTTCCTGATCTTGTTAAAAACTTCTTCCCCAGTGTCACTTTCGTTTTTGGCAGTGACGATCACCGAGTGCAAAGTTGGTTGAGATGGAAGTTGCACTCTGGAGGTCGCCGCTGCTACACTGGCATAGCTTTTCTTTTCTAGGGTTTCCTTCAACTCATCCATTTTTTCATTATTCATTTGCATCGCTTCCATATTTTTATTTATCATATCCATATGCTTTTTCATCGTTTCTTCCCATTGCTTATTTAATTCGCTTCCTTGCGATTTTTGAGCCTTTTCGCTCTCGATCTGCGATTTTTCCACGGACTGCTCCGGTTCCTGAGTACCCTTTGCTGAGTTAGCCTCCTTTACCAATCGGTAGAGCTGCTGTATTGCCTCCGTGACGCCAGTTCTTATGTCAGTTCTTGTGTTTTTGGTTTGAGCCATAAGTTTCATGGCTTTATCTAGCCAGTCGTCTGCTTCCTTCATCCGATCCGTTGGTTTTGACCTATTTAATGTCGTTGGCTTAATCCCAGTATCAGTCACTAGTCGTCGTACTGCAGGATTTGGTTTCAGTGGTCTTTTCTCTTGGGTATTTTGCGGAGGGGTTAAGCTAGTTCGGCTGTGTTCCGGTTTCCATGTTTCCCATTTACCGACGCTCGATCTTACGCTCTGCGTTTGAGTTGCTGGTAGGGTTGGGGATTCCGGCGCCGATTGTGTCGCGCTCTCACTCCCAGGTCCGGTCAGAGTCATGGTACGGTTTAGGCTCTGGTCCTTTTTCGGGGTACGAAACATGTTGATGGGGGAAAAGGAAATTGGTAATAGCCATAAGGCTCAGACTTGCGGAAGAAAAATGCCCAGTAAACCTACGCAGAGTCCTCGATAATTACCTGGAAGACAGGAGGGTCAGAGTCAGGTACGCTGGCGAAGAAGTGGCTAGAAAAACTACAAAAGGCTGCGTGCAGGGCTCCATAGGTGGACCAATCCTCTGGAACGTCTTATTGGATCCACTACTCCAGGGATTGCATACACGAGGAAGTTACTGTCAGGCGTTCGCAGACGATATAGTTTTGCTCTTCGACGGTGACACGGCGCTGGAGGTCGAACGACAAGCAAATGGCGCCCTCGCCTATGTTCGGGAGTGGGGCATCACGAATAAGTTAAAATTCGCCCCGCAGAAAACAAATGCGATGGTCTTCACGCGAAAACTTAAATATGACGTCCCACGCCTGAGCATGGGAGGGGTCCCCATTGCTATGTCGAAGGAGATAAAGCTTTTGGGGCTTTGGATAGATGACAAATTGACATTCGCAACTCACGCCGCATACATTTGCAGAAAGGCGCTGAATGTCTATAGGCAGCTATCCAAAGCCGCAAAAGCCAGTTGGGGCCTCCACCCCGAGATTATCAGAACTATATACGTCGCAGTCATCGAGCCTATTATATCATACGCAGCACCAGCCTGGGCCGATTCAACGGAGAAGCTGTATATCCGAAAACAGCTCAACGAGGTTCAGAGAGGTTTTGCTCAGAAACTGTGTAAAGCCCACCGGACGGTCTCACTAAGCTCGGCACTGCTTCTTGCTGGGATACTCCCTCTTGACCTTAGGATACAGGAGGCAGCCGCCCTGTATAGAGTGAAGAGGGGGGAACCCCAGCAAGGGTTAGGAGACAGAGAGATCGAACGGAGGATACCATTTGCTGATACCCCTCATCCTGCAAAAAATATCGACCTCCAATTCATGTGCCTGGAAACACAAGAGCAAGTGGAACAGAATGGCCAAACGGTCGAGTTGTACACTGATGGAAGCAAAATTGAAGGCAAAGTTGGAGCAGCTTTATCCCTTTGGGTAAATGCAGCAGAAACCAAAGGCCGTAAGTTTAAGCTTCCATCCTACTGCTCTGTGTACCAGGCGGAATTGCTGGCCATATTAAAAGCAGTAGATGAGATCTCGAAGAGCCCCCACGAAACTTTCGGTATATACAGCGACTCTAGGTCGGCGCTGCAAACCCTCGTCAATGGCGGCTCTCTACATCCCCTAGCAGTCGATATCCGCAGCAAGCTGTTACAATGTGCAGTGCAAAACAAAAAAGTACATTTGTACTGGATAAAAGCGCATGCGGGGCTCAACGGGAATGAGAGAGCGGATGCGTTGGCCAAGGATGCAGCGCTGAACGTAAAAACACGGCCAAGTTACGACAAGTGTCCGGTTTCATTCGCCAAACGTCAAATCAGAATGGTGACACTTGGGGAATGGAACCGGAGGTACAGGTCCGAAAACACCGCTTCTGTAACCAAAATGTTTTTCCCTGAAGCCAAACACTCCTACAGGATAATAAGAGCACTAAACATTGACAACACACTCACACAAATCATGACGGGACATGGTGGATTCTCAGAATACCTTCACCGATTTAAGTTGAAAGACAATCCATCATGTCCCTGCGATTCGACAAGTGAAGAAACACCTGCACACGTACTGACAGATTGCCCAACATATGGTCAATATCGCTTTGATCTCGAACAAGAAATAAATTATAAAATAACACCGGAAAATATAAAAGACATAATGCGAGATAATGATGTAAGAGATAAATTTACAAAATATTGTATAAAAGTATGTACCAAAGTTGTAAAACAAAATAAAAAAGATAGATAAGTAAGTTAATTATATATATTGCTTAGTATATATAACTTGACTTAAGTATTAGCATAAGATGTAAAATAAGTAAAATTGTTAAAGAAATAAAAATAAACCAGCAAAAATATATGTTAGAAATAAGATAATAAATGTACTAGATATAAGGACACTAAGAAATTAAGCAAATTGTAAACAAAATAAAGGATGAATATTTGTTAAAATAAAGAAACTAGGAACCCCAATCCCTGATAACGTTAGGGTAGCTCGCAGGCCGGACCACGCGCCCGGACAGGAAAAAAAAAAAAAAAAAAAAAAAAAAAAACCTAACCTAACCTAACCTAACCTAACCTAACCTTTTTTTTTTTTTTTTTTTTTTTTTTTTTTTTTTTTTTTTTTTTTTTTTTTTTAGCCGGAGCCGGAGGATATGTGAGACTCCCACCTCCTAAAGTGAGGCGGTATACTCACTAAAAACCTGGGGTGCCCCTTCCCTTCGCGCCTTCTTCGCGATCGCGACAGGGACGGGATGATACGTGAGGGGGGAAGCCCACACGTCACATAGCACTCCCGTATTTATCGGTTTTAAAAATATAATAATGGCTCAAAAGCCGCTTGAAAGTGTCGTCCGAGACTTAGAAAAGTCGATAACCAGTTTATTGAAGAAAATACAAGAGTTTGAGTGTAAAATCACCGATCAATCGCGTAAAATAGATCACCAAAGTGAGATTATCGCCGGACAGAATCAGCTGATTTTAGAATTAAAATCGGTGGTTGAGGGTACTCGTCAGCTGACTGATACCCCGATGTCAATGACCGCGAGCGCTCCAACAACAGCAGCACTGACATCGCAGCGTCCGATTCGTCAAGTCCGTTTGGCTGCGATTGCTTCAACCAATCAAGCCGTAGCAGCGAAGAAACCGGCGAATCAGAGGAAGCGTTTGTTGACAGCTGCTGACGAAATGCCAGTGACCCCCGATGTGAGTAAACTCAAACCGAACAATACTACCCCCACTGGAAAAGTTACGGGTGCTACTTCGAAAGTGTCGAAAACGGATAATAAAGATTTGCCAAAATTAAACTCGGCAACCAATGATATCTCGAAGATAGATAAAACAACATCGGCGAAACCTGATGACGGATGGCACACAGTCAGCCACAAACGCTTCTCCAAACGGAAGATTATGACAGGAGCCGGTAAAGAAGACCAAGAGCTCCAGACTGTTGAACCGGTAAAATACCTACAGGCGTGGTCGTTTAAGCCAGAAACGACCGTTCAAAATGTGTTAAACCACCTCAACAAAATAGCAAAAAGAGATGACTACGCAGTACAGAAGCGCGATATTAAGTCTACTAGGCATGCTGCATTCGTAGTCAGCTGTCCCGAAAGTGTGTACGAACAGATTTACACGCCGACGTCTTGGCCTCCGCGAGTTAAATTGTCGGAGTGGTTTCAGAGTAGGCCCCGCCTCGAACGGGGCAGACCAGACACCGCGCCTGCCGATGCACGCTAACCGCGCGGCAGCTCCGCAGTCTAACAGCGACGGGGTACGACACTGCGCCGCTACTTATGAACGATTTGTGGTATGTCATCAAAACATTGCATCTCTTGACCGTAAGACGCAGAAGTTAGAAGTGTTGTTAAGAGATAGCTTGAAATGTGATGTACTAGCTTTAACAGAGCATTGGTTAGATGAATCGAAACTTAAATGCGTCAGTATTAACGGATACAAGTTAATATCGAGTTTTTGTAGAAAAAATAACGCGCATGGTGGTGCGTGCATTTATGTAAATGACGCGCTTAAATCTGTAGAAAATGTAGAATTAGTGAACCTGGCAACTGAATTGTCTTGCGAAATAGCCGCAATAGATATTATAAATTATAATTGTACTGTAGTTTGCGTATATAGAACTAATCTTGTTAGTTCAAATGACTTCATGCCGCAATTCGAATGTTTGGTTGATAAAATCAGCGAACTGGGGCTCCAATGTATTATCGTCGGGGATTTTAATATTAATTGCTTGGGCGAAATTAACGCCGAGCAGAAACGTCTGTCAGACCTACTATCAACTCATGACTTGGTCAACTTGGTAGATTTTCCGACTCGGGTAACGTCACATAGTGCCACCTGTCTTGACCACCTTTACACTAACTTGCCGGCTGGGAATATAGTGACCATACCGGTCACAACTAATCTCAGCGATCATCTGGCGATTCGTGGAGAAATTATGCTTCAGGTATGTATCCAGCCATCTTCTATACTCAGTAGGAACTACTCTCAAATTAACAGAAATAATTTTAGGGCTATCCTCGAGAGCATAGAATGGGATGAGGTGGATAGGCATAGCTCATCAATTGAGAGATTGACGATGTATGTAATAAATGTTATATGTAACAAACATGATGTATGCTTCCCACTACGTCGTGTTCCCCGGAAACAAAATAACTTGTCTTGGGTGTCGACTGACATTAAAAATTTAAAATCGCTATTATTTGATATTATTGAATTAGGTAATAGAACCCCTGACAATGACATTTTAAAACAATTTATTAGTGACTTAAATAAAAAATATGACGACTTGCTAACCAATGAAAGATCTAAATACTATTCCAGTATATTACGAAAAAGCCAAAATGCATCAAAATCGATGTGGAAAATTGTAAACGAACAGAGGGGGAAGCTGAACACATGCCAACTTGACTTTACAGACATTTTCATGAGCTCAGTTGGTAAACCGTTTAAAAATAAGAAAGATGTGGTAAATGCGATGAATGCGAGGTTTGTAGGAGCCGCGGAGGCGTGTGGTGCGCCACCTGCCGACGCCGTCCGTGTACAATGTGCGCTGCGTGAGGCGAGCGCGCCGGCCACCTGTTCACTGCGACTGCGACCATTCACCGCGGACGAAATATATCACATTATCTCCACGCGCATACCACCCAAACCATCTAAGGATGCCTATGGAATATCGATGCAACTACTACATATGGCTGCAGAGACAATTGCTCCCATTTTATCAATATTATTTAACCGTTGCATAAAGGAGGGAGTATTTCCTGAGCCGCTAAAATTGAGTAAGGTTTCACCAATATTTAAGGGGAAGGGAAAACGGGCCAATATTGACGGTTACCGTCCAGTTTCGATTATACCAGCAGTGGCAAAGGTACTTGAAAATGGCTTGAGTTCCCGGCTTGTTGATTACCTAAGGTCAGTTGAGGCACTGTCCGACCGACAGTACGCGTACCGCGAGGGTCGGTCGACTACGTCTCTGACGCGCGAGGTGCTGCGCCGTGTGGTGGACGCCCGCGAGAGGAAGCAGCAAGTAGCAGTACTGTGCTGCGACCTTTCAAAAGCGTTCGATGTGGCGGACCACCTTGTCTTGGGAATCAAAATGCAACACTACGGCATTCGCAATAGGCCTCTTGCACTTCTAAAAGATCTTCTGTGTTGTAGGTCACAGGTGGTGGTGGGAGACGGTGGACGTGAGAGATCGGACCCGCTTACTAGAAATATGGGAGTAGCCCAGGGTTCATCGGTATCCAACATATTGTTCTCACTGCTGTTGAATGACTTGCCAATTTCTGTGACGAGCGCAGATGTTTTTATGTATGCAGATGATGTCGCCGCAATCGTAACGGCTGCATCTATGGACCAGCTAGAACTTAGGTTAAACGATACCGCCACACAACTCGCCAAGTGGTTTAGAGAAAATGGCCTCGTATTAAACTTAAATAAAACGCATTTTACTCACGTTAACTTGTCTGGGCGCGCCATACGACGTTTGAATGTTCTAGCGGAGGGCATAAAAATTCAACAAGCCGACAACACCACTTTCTTGGGCTTTGAGATAGACCGTGGCTTGACCTGGGAGACCCACATACACAAGCTATGCGGCAAACTAGGTGGCGCGTGCTTCGCGCTAGGCCGACTGTCTCGTTTCCTGCCAAGGGAGGTGGTGAGGTCGTGCTATTTCGCCACTGTCCACTCCCTGCTGCAGTACGGAGCGGAGTTGTGGGCTCGTGCAGCGGACTGGGAGAGGGTATTCCGACTCCAAAAACGTGCAGTGAGAGCGATTGTGAGGGTGTCGCAGGACACATCTGCCAGGCCGCACTTTAAATCACTTGGTATTCTCACGCTACCATCCATAGTGATCTTTCAAGTGGCGGTATTTGTAAGACTTAATGTTGCAGCCTATGCGAAAATTGGCGAATCCCATACATATAGCACTCGCAGCAAGGGGAAGCTGGCACCCGTAAAGCGGTCACTCGCTAAGTCTGACAAGTTGACGCATGTCATGGGGCCGACGGTCTACAATCATCTACCAGATGAGATAACGGGGACCCCAAACTTGGGATATTTTAAGCTAAAGCTTAAGCGTTGGCTTATCAACCAAACATTTTATAATTATGCAGAATTTTTAAATAATAAGCATGAATAATAGATTAAATTTATTTAAATTATTGACATTATTAATTTGAATTTTATGATATACTATTTTGACATTCCCTTGTATTATTATTAATTAATTTTCTATGTAATGATATGTTTTTTATTGTACCGTTGTATTGTACAATTTTATTTATATTATTATCTTATTTTAGACGTGTATTTTATATGAATAAATGACTATTGACTATTGACTATTGACTATTGGACGCGAGTACGTGGGACGACTCTTCCGTATCCCTGTCCGCGGCAGCCACAGCCCGCAGGCGTGACACTCTTCCTAACGTCCTCGTCAGGACGTGCCCTCTCGGCATCAGCGCACCAGGCACCCAGTGCGCCGACCCGCTTGGGGGATCGATTGGCGTGCGGACGACGAACCCCCGTTCGTCACCCGCCGATCCCGACATCACCGACGTCCCGGACCCGGGGCACTGGGCCCAGGGTCAACAGACATCGGCATGTCCTTAGCCTTCGCCTTCGCAGGGCGGGCCGGAGTCGAAGTGGTCTTACGATCCACCCTCGCTCCGTCTCCCATCCTCTGCTTGGGCTTGGGCTTGAGGGCGTTGCAACCCTTGCCTCCCATCCTATGGTCAGCGCTTTGGTTCGCTGCTGCACACAGCATGCAGCGAGCCGCAGCGGTGCATACGCTCGCTACGTGTCCAGGCTGTCCGCAGCGATAACACTTATCGCTGCGGTCCACCTTGGATGGGCACTTAGCACGTACGTGACCTACCTCCAGACATTTGAAGCACACAAAGGGCTTGCGCTCCAGCAGGTGGACCCTTGCCGAGGTCCAACCTACGAGCAGTGTGCCCCCCAGTGCCACCTCCTTGGCGGCGGCGATCGGGCATCTCAGCCACATCGAGCCGACTCCGATCAGGTTTGTGCGAACCTCGCTATACCTGATGGAGTCGATCGAGCATCCGCCGATGCGCGCGACCGCCTCCGCTACCTCGTCCGACGTGACGGAGTCGTCGAGGCCGGAAATGCGCATTTCTGCGCACTTCGACGGCCTGGTGACGCGGACGAACTCCGCCGGTACTACCTCCTTAATCTTCTCCGCCAGTAAATCGGCTTTGTCGGCACTGTCCGGACCACTGACCTCCAGCATACGCGCCCCAGCTTGCGAAATACGGAAGCTTAGAGGCGGTATGCCGTGGTCGGTCAAGACAATGGACGACTTGGCCTTATTGAGCGCGTCCATGTACGTGAATCCCTTCTCCCGAGCAATAGGCTCGAGAGTCAGGACGACGGCCGACGTGCGTGGCGGGCGCAGCTTTGCCGCCGGGTTCCTGGTCTGCGTTGCCCTCTGCACCGCACCAGACCCATTGGTTTTGCCACGCCTCGCCACGTCGCTCCATTTCTCCTTCATAGCCTTCGGCGCTGGGGGCAGTGCCTTGGGCTGTTTCGCCGACGCTGGTTGTAAAGGACCAGCGCCGGCCTTCTTCTTCTTCTTCTTCTTCTTACGTCTCTTCCTTTTCGGCTCCCCGACTGCCGGCACAGGGGCAGGGGCCGCAGCTGTGGCTGCCTTACCCTGCCTCTTGTCCGCTGCTAGTGGGGGCCGGGTACGCGGCTCCGGAGGAAGCCTGCGTGCCAGCGCCTCGAGCCGAGCGTTCATCATGGTCCCCACCTTCACCATGATGTCCCGCTCGAACTCGTCTCCGTCCTTGTCCGGTGGGGCGTTTCGGCGGATCGCTCCGCCTCCACGCCGTGTCTGCGAGGCAGAACGGATCGGCTCGACCTCGACGCTCTCGCGAACGACCGAGGGAGCCACCGTCTGCCTCTGTGCCCTCTTCAGCTCCTCCATATCCAGCTTCATCTGAGCGACCTCCTTACGGAGATCGCCCACTTCCGCCTTCAGCCGAGCGTTGTCGGCCTGGAGGAGCTGGTTCTCATCGGACACGGAGAGTGAAGACAACTCCGTGACCGCCTCCCGGATCGAAGCCGCCGCGTCCTTAAGGCAACCTAACCTAACCTAACCTAACCTAACCTAACCTTTTTTTTTTTTTTTTTTTTTTTTTTTTTTTTTTTTTTTTTTTTTTTTTTAACCCAGGAAAATCCAAATTACGGATTCCTCCAGCCCCGGGGGGAGCCGGAGGATATGTGAGACTCCCACCTCCTAAAGTGAGGCGGTATACTCACTAAAAACCTGGGGTGCCCCTTCTCTTCCGCGATCGCGACAGGGACGCGGGAACGTGGTACGACTCCTCCGTATCCCTGTCCGCGGCAGCCACAGCCCGCAGGCGCGGCACTCTTCCTTACGTCCTCGTCAGGACGTGCCCTCTCGGTATCAGCGCACCAGGCACCCAGTGCGCCGACCCGCTTGGGGGATCGATTGGCGTGCGGACGACGAACCCCCGTTCGTCACCCGCCGATCCCGACATCACCGACGTCCCGGACCCGGGGCACTAGGCCCAGGGTCAACAGACATCGGCATGTCCTTAGCCTTTGCCTTCGCAGGGCGGGCCGGAGTCGAAGTGGTCTTACGATCCACCCTCGCTCCGTCTCCCAACCTCTGCTTGGGCTTGGGCTTGAGGGCGTTACAACCCTTGCCTCCCATCCTGTGATCCGCCTTTTGGTTTGCTGCTGCGCAAAGCATACAGCAAGCCGGGGCAGAGCATAAGCTGGCCACGTGCCCAGGCTGTCCGCAACGATAACACTTATCGCTGCGGTCCACCTGGGACGGGCATTTCGCCTTCACGTGTCCCACTTCCATACACTTGTAGCACACGAAGGGCTTGCGCTCTAGCAGGTGGACCCTTGCCGAGGTCCAACCCACGAGCAGCGTGCCCCCCAGTGCTACCTCCTTGGCGGCGGCGATCGGGCACTTCAGCCACATCGAGCCGACTCCGATCAGGTTTGTGCGAACCTCGCTATACCTGATGGAGTCGATCGAGCATCCGCCGATGCGCGCGACCGCCTCCGCTACCTCGTCCGAAGTGACGGAGTCGTCGAGGCCGGAAATGCGCATTTCTGCGCACTTCGACGGCCTGGTGACACGGACGAACTCCGCCGGTAGTACCTCCCTTATCTTTTCCGCCAGTAAGTCAGCTTTGTCGACACTGTCTGGACCCTTGATCTCCAGCATACGCGCCCCAGCTTGCGAAATACGGAAGCTTAGAGGCGGTATGCCGTGATCGGTCAAGACAATGGACGACTTGGCCTTATTGAGCGCGTCCATGTACGTGAACCCTTTCTCCCGAGCAATAGGCTCGAGAGTCAGGACCACGGCCGACGTACGTGGCGGGCGCAGCTTTGCCGCCGGGTTCCTGGTCTGCGTTGCCCTCTGCACCGCACCAGACCCATTGGTTTTGCCACGCTTCGCCACGTCGCTCCATTTCTCCTTCATAGCCTTCGGCGCTGGTGGCAGTGCCTTGGGCTGTTTCGCCGACGCTGGTTGTAAAGGACCAGCGCCGGCCTTCTTCTTCTTCTTCTTCCTTTTCCTCTTCCTTTTCGGCTCCCCGACTGCCGGCACAGGGGCAGGGGCCGCAGCTTTGGCTGCCTTACCCTTCCCCTTGTCCGCTGCTAGTGGGGGCCGAATACGCGGCTCCGGAGGAAGCCTGCGTGCCAGCGCCTCGAGCCGAGCGTTGACCATGGTCCCCACCTTCACCATGATCTCCCGCTCGAACTCGTCTCCGTCCTTATCCGGTGTTGGGGCGCTCCGGCGGATTGCTCCGCTTTCGCGCCGCGTCTTCGAGGCAGGACGGATCGGCTCGACCTCGGCGCTCTCGCGAACGACCGAGGGAGCCACCGTCTGCCTCTGTGTCCTCTTCAGCTCCTCCATATTCAGCTTCATCTGAGCGACCTCCTTACGGAGATCGCCCACTTCCGCCTTCAGCCGAGCGTTGTCGGCCTGGAGGAGCTGGTTCTCATCGGACACGGAGAGTGAAGACAACTCCGTGACCGCCTCCTGGATCGAAGCCGCCGCGTCCTTAAGGCTCCGGACTAGTGTCCCCTTAAGGTTCGACGACTTCGTCGCGACCTCCTTGATAATGGTGAGGCTGTTAGTGACAGCGCTCACCAGCTCGCTACTCGATTTCGGGCCAGAATCACTTCCAGACCTAGTCGGAGCGCGAGCTCTCGTCCTCTCTGACTGCTGCCGGACATAGTTCGTCAGCTCAGCCTCAGCCTGCAAGCGGAGTTCTTCACGCTTAAGTGCGTTCAACTCCGCTTGCGCCTTGGCGAGCCCGACGTAATGGCCGGTCGTTGGTGGGCGTCCTCTTCCTCTTCTTGCAGCCGGCGGTCTAGCGCCCCGATCCCCGTCAGAATCGGTTCCACTTCCACCGCTGCTGTTCCTCCTTTTGCGTCCCGATGACGACTCGATACTCATCGCGGAGCCGGGTCTGGAATCCGACGAATAGTCGTCAGAGTCCAGAGTGGGCTCCCTCCTCATCGACCTCCTCTTCTCGTCCCCCTTGGGACACTCCACAATCTTGACTGTACTCAAATGGCGATCTTTGCCCCCCCCAGAATACGAGGGGCAGCCTCCCGGAGGAGGGAAGGATTGTCCGTTGCCGGCTTTACCTCCCTGGGGTAGTTTTACTAGTCTCTTTTGATCTGCCATGGTTTTGGGTGCCGGCGTAAAGTGCCGGCTGCCTGTATAACACACAAAAAACACAAACACTCACACAGACACACGCACAAAACTGGCTTGCCGCCAGCTTGCCCGACGGGGTGGCCGGATTGACCCTCCCCGCCGCGCCGCAGACCTTGAAGGTCTGCCATCCCCCGGCCCGAAGGCCCTCTCTGCAGACAGAACTGCACCGTCCCGAAGTGCCCGACAGGGTGGCCGAGTTGACCCTCCCTGCCGCGCCGCCAGCCTTGAAGGCCGGCCATCCCACGACCCGAAGGTCCGCTGGGGCGATCCTTCATCGCCCCCTCCCCGTCTCTCTGCTGCGCCCTATGCCGAGACATAGGGATCGCAGAGAGACCCCGCCAGGAATTCAGCCAACGGCTAACAAGATCCCCGAAGGAAAGTTATTAACCGTTGCCCAGGGTGCACCGAGCCAAGTGTTGCCCTTCCCCCCGAATGCAAGCATTCAAGAGGAACTACAACACCCGGGGTTTCGTGGAGGTATCCTGGCATTGCACCCCAACCTTATTTTTTTTTTTTTTTTTTTTTTTTTTTTAACGTGGGGGAAATGCATTTACGCACACCCGCGGCTGGGTCGGCCACGGGTAGTGTCGGGCTCGATGCCAGTAAGGCACCCATACCGACTAAAACCTCCACGATGTTCCACCTGTTCAGCTGGTAGCAGGGCTACGGGTCCGCTTGCGCATGCTCCGCGGCCCTGCCAGCGCTGTTGTCCGCTGTGTAAATCAGCGGACCCTCCTCTGGGGGGGGGTGTAGAGAGCCCCCTCCCTGGAGGGGTGTATAAAGCCCCTCCTTTCTCCTCGAGCGATGCCCTGGAACATGAAGGGCATCGACTCCACTCTGGAGGACCTTATCCCCAGTGTGGGACGCCGGATGTCCCCACATCCGGCGCCCCAGGTCCTCCTAGCGGAGACGGAGTCCGGGCCCGGTTAGCCCGTCTCCGTGTCCGCACCCTCCGGAGCGGGGGAGCGAGAGGGTCTCTCTCTCTCTCCCGCTCCTCGGCCTCCCTCTGAGAAACAACAGTCTCGCAGAAGGAGGCCATGGCCTCCCAGCACCTCTCGTCGTCGAGCATCTTTCTCAAGATGGTCGGCAACGAAAGGTCTGTCCCCACGACCGCGACTAGGGACCGTCGCGGCTCCTCCTCACCCGGGCACGTCTCCAGCACGTGCTGCGCAGTATCTTCTGCACAGTCGCACCGGAGGCATGCCGGGGTCGCCTCCCGCCTTGCCACGTTACACAGGTATCTCCCGAAGCACCCGTGCCCCGAGAGGACCTGCGTCAGGCGGAAGGTCAGGGCTCCGTGCTCCCGTTGGACCCACTCCTCGAGTACGGGCTGGATCGCCTCAATAAGGCGTTGTGCTCCAGCCCCCCTCCGCGTGAGTCCCAGCGGGAGCCGCTCCTTCCATGCCACCAGAGCAGCCGTCCTGGCCTCCGTGCGCCAGTGCGCGACCTCCTGCGGCGTAGGCCGCAGGTCTTCGGTCCGTGCGCGGGCTCTTCGCTGGTACACGGCTGCCAGGACGTCCGCCTCCTGGTCCCATGGAAGGGAGCCCGCGAGGATGCAGGCCACCTCGTGTGAGAGTGTGCGATAGCCCCGGCACACCCTCACCGCCATGACTCTCTGAGCCCTCAGGAGTGTAGAGGTCTCCCGAGGATTCAGAGATCCGGCCCAGATCGGAGCGCCGTAGAGGGCCATCGATCTCACTACCGCCATGTAAAGGTGGCGGCAGGTGCCCCCTCCGCCTCCCAGGTTCGGGAGTAGCCGGCTCAATGCGGCGGCTGTCCCCATAAGTTTGGGGGACAGCCGCCGCAGATGCTCCCCGAACCTCCATTTGCTGTCAAGCACGACGCCCAAATACTTGAGCGACGAGCGGACAGCAATGGAGGTTCCCCCCACGATGATGTTGAAGCCTGCAGGTGGCGCCCCCCGAGGACAATGAAAACATATGGCCTCGGATTTGTGGAGCGCCACCTCCAGGCCCAACCGTCGGATCCTGGCCACCACCGCAGCAACTGCGGCGGTGGCGAGGATGGACGCGTCTCTGAAAGTCCTTCCCCGGGCGGTAACCAGCGTGTCGTCGGCATAACAAATGACGCCGACGCCATGAAGGTTAGCGCCCCGAAGGACCCAGTCATACCCGACGTTCCACAAAAGAGGCCCTAAAACAGACCCCTGTGGAACGCCGCGCGTCATGGGGCTACGTCCCTCTCCCTGCGTCGTTGGAAAGACTACCTCTCTATAGGAGAGGTAGTCCCCGACGAGGCGCTGCAGGTACTGAGGTATCCTGTGATACCTCAGCCCCTCCAAAATTGTGCTCCACGGCAGCGTGTTAAAGGCGTTGGCGATGTCTAAAGACACCGCCAACATGACGCCGCCGCTGGAGCACGCCTCGAATGAGAGGTCGCGGACGCGTGCAATAGCATCCAGCGTCGAGCGACCTCTCCGGAACCCGTACTGCTCTTCCGCTAAGTCGGGACCAGTCCTCTCCAGGTGCTTGACGAGGCGGGCAGCAATCACCCGCTCCAATAGCTTGCCGGCCTCGTCAAGCAGCACGATTGGACGGTAACCCGCAGGCTCGTCCTCAGGGCGCCCATCCTTACGAATGAGGACGAGCCTGCCCCCCTTCCACCGCCGGGGGAACCTCCCCTCCTCGAGGCAGCGGCCGAACAGTGCCCTTATTCGAGGCCCTAGAGCATCCTCAGCGAGGGCCCACGCGCGACCGTGTATGCCATCTGGGCCCGGCGCCGTGTTCTTGGCCCTCATCCTGAGGATGGCTGCGCCCAGCTCCCCTTCCGAGACTTCAGAAGGGGAGCTGAGTGAATCAAGCCCTTCCGTTTCGCCATCGACCACCGCGGTGGGAGGGACGAACTCGGTCCCTGGGGCCGCAGGGAACAGTCCCTCGACCACCTGCTGCAGGACTGCAGGCGCGAGCGTTGAGGTCACCGGGGGTGCCCAGGGGCGAAGTCTTTGCCTCGCCAACCTGTACGGCCTTCCCCACGGATCCAGCTCAAGCGTCTGCAGCAGCTCCCGCCAGGCCCTAGCCTTGGCCTCGTCGATGGCGACACGGAGGGCTTTCGATGCCTCCCTGTAGGCGGTGTATAAGTGGTCCAGCTCCTCCGTCTCTCGGCGCCGTCTGCGGCGGTACCTCTGGTACCGGCGGCGCCTCCCTACGCAGCGGCGGCGGAGCTCTGCGATCTCGTCCGACCACCAATACACCTGGCATTTGGTCTGCGAGGCCCTGGCGCGGGGCATGGCTGCGTCGCACACGCGCGCCATGGCCTCGCAAAGCTCGTCCGCCTCGGCATCGACACTCACCGGCTCCGCAGGTGGGGCGTTCCACGCCTGGACTATCGCTGCCTCCTGCAGCACCTCCGAGTCCAGGCGTTTAAGGACCCACCTCGGGCCGGACCCAACAGGCCCCTCCACGAAGGTTGTGGGCGAGGAGACGCTGAACCGAATGTATCGATGATCGGAGAGCGTCTCCTCGTCCACAAGCACCTCCCAGTCACGTACGCGTCGTGCCAGCTCAGGGGTGGCAAAGGTCACGTCGACCACTGAGCCACCCCATCGGCGCACGCACGTGTGCTCCGTCCCCCGGTTAAGGACGCACAGGCCCGTCGCGGTTAGCCATTCCGCGACGGCAGTACCCCGCGCATCTGTCGTCGGAGATCCCCACGCGGATGACTTCGCGTTGAGGTCTCCGAGGACAATAACCGGTCTGGGACGGTTTCTGCTCGCGACCGTGCCCACCTCTTCGAGGAGGGCTTCGAGCTCGTGGAGAGGCCTGTTGGGGGAGTGGTACACCCCCACAATCACGATCTCCCCCACACTTGCCACGGCGTATCCTCGGCCTCCAGCCATCGCCTTCAAGGGAAGAGACCGGGCCGGCGTTTGGGCCGTGATTGCCACCAAGCCGTCCAGGTCCCCCACCCAATCGGACCTGGGCGGAACACGGTAGGGCTCGGCGACCACGCAGATTTTTATCAACCGCTCTGCCAGGGCTTGGAGCAAAAGATCCTGGGCCCGGGCAGAGCGGTTGATGTTCGCCTGGAGGAAAGTTAGTGGCATACTAACTTTCCTCCATGCGCACCGCCTTTTCCGTTGCTACGGAAGGAGTCGGCTGTGACTTGGCCTTAGCCTCAGTCGCAGCGGACTTGCGTCGCGGCTCTGTTTTCGTCGGGGGCTTGGCGCATGCCTTGCCCCCGGAGAGGTGATCTGCGGCCCTGCCCACAGCTGCACAAACGGTGCAGTGTGGGGGGGCGGCACAATCGCTGGCCTTGTGGCCCTTTTGACCGCAGCGATGACATTCATCGCTGCGGTCAACTTCTGACTTGCACTGGGCCCTAACGTGGCCCAGTGCAAGACACCGATAGCATCGGCGGGGTCTCGCGTCCAGTATCTGTATTTGGGCCGAGACCCAGCCGACGAGCAACCGTCCTCCAGCCGCTATAGTCTTGGCTGCTGTTGTGGGGCAGCGCACTACCGCAGACCCCATGCCCCTCGGCCCCGCCTTGATGGTGCCGACCTTTACCTCCTGGGTCGGACACCCTCCAGCCTTGGCAAGAGACTCTGCCAGCTCCTCGGCGCTGACCGAGTCGTCCAGGCCACTCACCCGCATATCCGTCATGGTGACCGGCCTGGAGACCCGGATCTCTTCCACCCCCTGGAAGGTCTCCCTTAGCTTTTCAGCCAGGGAGTCTGCCTTCTGGGACTTTTCAGCCCCAGGGACCTCGAGGATGCGGGCCCCTGTCGCTGCTGTCCTCATCCTCAGGGGGGGAACTCCTAGAGCGCCGAGGTCGACGCATCGCTTGCCCTCTGCCAGCACCTTGGAGTAGGTCAAGCCCTTCTCCTCCACCCCCGGCAGCAGTGTGATGACCACGGCTGCAGTGCGGGGAAGGCGGAGTTTGGCCGCCTTTGCCTTCAGGGTTGTGGGAGGAGCAGGCTTCCTCGCTGCTCTCACAACCTGGGCTCGCTCCGGGGCCGCCGATCTGGGCCGGGGGTTCGCAGGGCCAGGGGCTTCGGTGCGTTTCTTCTTCGACCTCTTCACCACCTCAGTCCAGGCCATCGGTGCTGGTGGAGGCGGTGCCGGAGTCGGTGCTGGCACTACGGCAGGAGCAGGCCCACCCTTGCCTTTGCCTTTGCCCTTCTTGGGCTTGGCGGCTTTGGATGGGCCGGGCTGCGGCTCAACTGCCGGTGCGGGGGGGGCGGTCGACGTGCTCGGTGCGCGTTCCGCTTCTTCTCTTCGCCTGTCGGCGGCCAGTGGCGGCCTGAGGCGCTTCTCCGGGAGAAGCCGATCTTCCAAGCCCTCGAAACGTGCGCTGATCATGGTGCCCACCTGCACCATGACCTTTTGCAGCACGTCTTCGAGAGCTGGGGGCTGCACTGCCACCGCTGGCCGCACCGGCGGAGCCGGGACGGTTGTTGGCCTCTGCTGGGAGGCTCGCATCTCCTCCATCTCACGGCGGAGTTGTTTAAGCTCCGACGTGAGCTGTTTGTTGGCCGCGACGAGGAGGCGTACCTCTTCCGTCATGGCCCTCTCCTTTGTCTCCTCGAAGGAGGCTCGAATGATGCCCGCCGCTTTCTTGAGGGCCTTGACATAAGTCCCCTTCAGGTTGCTGGACTTCGCGGCAATCTTAGTTATTGTGTCCACGGAGTCCAGCACCATCCACTCAAGTTGGGCGGCATCTCTCCCTCGCACCTCCTCCTCTGGCAGAGGATCCGGGCCTGCCTTCTTAAAGAAGGCGATATTCGCCTCCTTTTTCTTCTGCAGATCGTCTGCCATCTCCTTCTCAGCGATTAGGCGCAACTCCTCCTCTCGGGCCTTGTTCAGCTCGGCCTTGGCTTTCGCCAGGCCGACGTACTGCCCGGTTGTTGGCGGGCGGCCTCGTCCGCGCCGCGCCGTCGCTATCTTCGGCGTGGACACCTCGTCCGAGGTGTCCCCGTCGTCTGCTGCTCTGTGGCGTTTTCGCCAGAGCCCACCACTTTGTGAGCCTGAAGACACGGTCTTCAGGCTCACATCGGAATCGGATGACTCCGAAAGACTTTTGAACAGCAAGCAGTCTTGCTCGCTGTTCCCCTCTTTGGCGCCCGGCGCCCCACTGCTATATTTAACATTTACATGTTTGGGTTTTTTGTTTTCATTGGACATCATTTGTTGTTCCCACGAGTCGGGCCGATATAAATGTCGATCCCCCGGGTTACTCCCATTCCGGGGGACAAGGGTACATACTGCGGAGGTCCCCAGATATCCGCAGGGTGTTACGTGTGTTCTCACGGGTTTATGTCGAGTTTTCCATTCTCTCTGGGGCCGGCCAGTTAAGGCAAGCCCCCTTCGGGCCTTGAATACCCCCACGTATCCTCTTATCACGCAACGAGGGTTGTTGCGGAAGGCATCAAGGTTGCCGGGAGAGTAGCTTGTGCGGACTACTCCACGCTGCCGGCTTTCGCCACAGCACCACACTCCGACCCGTAGGTCCTCAGCAGATAAAACTGCTTCCTCTGACTGCCCGACGGGGTGGCCGGATTGACCCTCCCCGCCGCGCCGCAGGCCTTGCAGGCCTGCCATCCCGCGACCCGAAGGTCCGCTGCAGCAAAGCTGCTCGCTCGCGTCGCCGCTACTCGGCATATGGCCGAGACGCCGACGCGAGCCCCCCGACTTGCACCGCCGCTTCCCGGACTGTCCAGGGCGCCGTTGCAAGTCCTGCGCATGGTCACAGGCTGTGACCGCGCGCTCCCCGTCTCTCTGCTGCACCCTATGCCACGGCATAGGGATCGCAGAGAGACCCCCGCCAGGAATTCAGCCAACGGCTAACAAGATCCCCGAAAGGAAGTTATTAACCGTTGCCCAGGGTGCACCGAGCCAAGTGTTGCCCTTCCCCCCGAATGCAAGCATTCAAGAGGAACTACAACACCCGGGGTTTCGTGGAGGTATCCTGGCATTGCACCCCATTGCACCCCAACCTTTTTTTTTTTTTTTTTTTTTTTTTTTTTTAACGTGGGGGAAATGCATTTACGCACACCCGCGGCTGGGTCGGCCACGGGTAGTGTCGGGCTCGGTGCCCAGAAGGGGCACCCATACCGACTAAAACCTCCACGATGTTCCACCTGCTCAGCTGGTAGCAGGGCTACGGGTCCGCTTGCGCATGCTCCGCGGCCCTGCCAGCGCTGTTGTCCGCTGTGTAAATCAGCGGACCCTCCTCTGGGGGGGGTGTAGAGAGCCCCCTCCCTGGAGGGGTGTATAAAGCCCCTCCTTTCTCCTCGAGCGATGCCCTGGAACATGTAGGGCATCGACTCCACTCTGGAGGACCTTATCCCTAGTGTGGGACGCCGGACGTCCCCACATCCGGTGCCCCAGGTCCTCCCAGCGGAGACGGAGTCCGGGCCCGGTTAGCCCGTCTCCGTGTCCGCGCCCTCCGGAGCGGGGGAGCGAGAGGGTCTCTCTCTCTCTCCCGCTCCTCGGCCTCCCTCTGAGAAACAACAGTCTCGCAGAAGGAGGCCATGGCCTCCCAGCACCTCTCGTCGTCGAGCATCTTTCTCAAGATGGTCGGCAACGAAAGGTCTGTCCCCACGACCGCGACTAGGGACTGTCGCGGCTCCTCCTCACCCGGGCACGTCTCCAGCACGTGCTGCGCAGTGTCCTCTGCACAGCTGCACCGGAGGCATGCCGGGGTCGCCTCCCGCCTTGCCACGTTACACAGGTACCTCCCGAAGCACCCGTGCCCCGAGAGGACCTGCGTCAGGCGGAAGGTCAGGGCTCCGTGCTCCCGCTGGACCCACTCCTCGAGTACGGGCTGGATCGCCTCAATAAGGCGTTGTGCTCCAGCCCCCCTCCGCGTGAGTCCCAGCGGGAGCCGCTCCTTCCACGCGACCAGAGCAGCCGTCCTGGCCTCCGTGCGCCAGTGCGCGACCTCCTGCGGCATAGGCCGCAGGTCTTCGGTCCGTGCGCGAGCTCTTCGCTGGTACACGGCTGCCAGGACGTCCGCCTCCTGGTCCCATGGAAGGGAGCCCGCGAGGATGCAGGCCACCTCGTGTGAGAGTGTGCGATAACCCCGGCACACCCTCACCGCCATGACTCTCTGAGCCCTCAGGAGTGTAGAGGTCTCCCGAGGATTCAGAGATCCGGCCCAGATCGGAGCGCCGTAGAGGGCCATCGATCTCACTACCGCCATGTAAAGGTGGCGGCAGGTGCCCCCTCCGCCTCCCAGGTTCGGGAGTAGCCGGCTCAATGCGGCGGCTGTCCCCATAAGTTTGGGGGACAGCCGCCGCAGATGTTCTCCGAACCTCCATTTGCTGTCAAGCACGACGCCCAAATACTTGAGCGACGAGCGGACAGCAATGGAGGTTCCCCCCACGACGATGTTGGAGCCTGCAGGTGGCGCCCCCCGAGGCCCATGAAAACATATGGCCTCGGATTTGTGGAGCGCCACCTCCAGGCCCAACCGTCGGATCCTGGCCACCAACGCAGCGACTGCGGCGGTGGCAAGGATGGACGCGTCTCTGAAAGTCCTTCCCCGGGCGGTAACCAGCGTGTCGTCGGCATAACAAATGACGCCGACGCCATGAAGGTTAGCGCCCCGAAGGACCCAGTCATACCCGACGTTCCACAGAAGAGGCCCTAAAACAGACCCCTGTGGAACGCCGCGCGTCATGGGGCTACGTCCCTCACCTTGCATCGTCGGAAAGACTACCTCTCTATAGGAGAGGTAGTCCCCGACGAGGCGCTGCAGGTACTGAGGTATCCTATGATACCTCAGCCCCTCCAAAATTGTGCTCCAGGGCAGCGTGTTAAAGGCGTTAGCGATGTCTAAAGACACCGCCAACATGACGCCGCCGCTGGAGCACGCCTCGACGGAGAGGTCGCGGACACGTGCAATAGCATCAAGCGTCGAGCGACCTCTCCGGAACCCGTACTGCTCTTCCGCTAGGTCGGGACCAGTCCTCTCCAGGTGCTTGATAAGGCGGGCAGCGACAACCCGCTCCAGCAGCTTGCCGGCCTCATCAAGCAGCACAATCGGACGGTATCCCGCAGGCTCGTCCTCAGGGCGCCCATCCTTACGAATGAGGACGAGCCTGCCCCCCTTCCACCGCCGGGGGAACCTCCCCTCCTCGAGGCAGCGGCCGAACAGTGCCCTTATTCGAGGCCCTAGAGCATCCTCAGCGAGGGCCCACGCGCGACCGTGTATGCCATCAGGGCCCGGCGCCGTGTTCTTGGCCCTCATCCTGAGGATGGCTGCGCCCAGCTCCCCTTCCGAGACTTCAGAAGGGGAGCTGAGTGAGTCAAGCCCTTCTGTATCGCCATCGACCACCGCGGTGGGAGGGACGAACTCGGTTCCTGGGGCCGCAGGGAACAGTCCCTCGACCACCTGCTGCAGGACTGCAGGCGCGAGCGTTGAGGTCACCGGGGGTGCCCAGGGGCGAAGCCTTTGCCTCGCCAACCTGTACGGCCTTCCCCACGGATCCAGCTCAAGCGTCTGCAGCAGCTCCCGCCAGGCCCTAGCCTTGGCCTCGTCGATGGCGACACGGAGGGCTTTCGATGCCTCCCTGTAGGCGGTGTAAAGGTGGTCCAGCTCCTCCGTCTCTCGGCGCCGTCTGCGGCGGTACCTCTGGTACCGGCGGCGCCTCCCTACGCAGCGGCGGCGGAGCTCTGCGATCTCGTCCGACCACCAATACACCTGGCGTTTGGTCTGCGAGGCCCTGGCGCGGGGCATGGCTGCGTCGCACACGCGCGCCATGGCCTCGCAAAGCGCATCCGCCTCGGCATCGATGCTGACCGGCTCCGCAGGTGGAGCGTTCCACGCCTGGACTATCGCTGCCTCCTGCAGCACCTCCGAGTCCAGGCGTTTAAGGACCCACCTCGGACCGGACCCAACAGGCCCCTCCACGAAGGTTGTGGGCGAGGAGACGCTGAACCGAATGTAGCGGTGATCGGAGAGCGTCTCCTCGTCCACAAGCACCTCCCAGTCGCGTACGCGTCGTGCCAGCTCAGGGGTGGCAAAGGTCACGTCGACCACTGAGCCACCCCATCGGCGCACGCACGTGTGCTCCGTCCCCCGGTTAAGGACGCACAGGCCCGTCGCGGTCAGCCATTCCGCGACGGCAGTACCCCGCGCGTCTGTCGTCGAGGAACCCCACGCGAATGATTTCGCGTTGAGGTCCCCGAGGACAATAACCGGTCTGGGACGGCTTCTGCTCGCGACCGTGCCCACCTCTTCGAGGAGGGCTTCGAGCTCGTGGAGAGGCCTGTTGGGGGAGTGGTACACCCCCACAATCACGATCTCCCCCACACTTGCCACGGCGTATCCTCGGCCTCCAGCCATCGCCTTCAAGGGAAGAGACCGGGCCGGCGATTGGGCCGTGATTGCCACCAAGCCGTCCAGGTCCCCCACCCAATCGGACCTGGGCGGAACTCGGTAGGGCTCGGTGACCACGCAGATTTTTATCAACCGCTCTGCCAGGGCTTGGAGCAAAAGATCCTGGGCCCGGGCAGAGCGGTTGATGTTCGCCTGGAGGAAAGTTAGTGGCATACTAACTTTCCTCCATGCGCACCGCCTTTTCCGTTGCTACGGAGGGAGTCGGCTGTGACTTGGCCTTAGCCTCAGTCGCAGCGGACTTGCGTCGCGGCTCTGTTTTCGACGGGGGCTTGGCGCATGCCTTGCCCCCGGAGAGGTGATCTGCGGCCCTGCCCACAGCTGCACAAACGGTGCAGTGTGGGGGGGCGGCACAATCGCTGGCCTTGTGACCCTTTTGACCGCAGCGATGACATTCATCGCTGCGGTCAACTTCTGACTTGCACTGGGCCCTGACGTGGCCCATTGCAAGGCACCGATAGCATCGGCGGGGTCTCGCGTCCAAGATCTGGACTTGGGCTGAGACCCAGCCGACGAGGAGCCGTCCTCCAGCAGCTATGTTTTTGGCTGCTGTTGTGGGGCATCGCACCACCGCAGAACCCATGCCCCTTGGCCCCGTTCTAATGGTGCCGACCTTGACCTCTTGGGTCGGACACCCTCCGGCCTTGGCGAGAGCCTCCGTCAGCTCCTCAGCCCCGACCGAGTCATCCAGTCCGCTCACCCGCATATCCGTCATGGTGACCGGCCTGGAGACTCGGATCTCCTCCACCCCCTGGAAGGTCTCCCTTAGCTTCTCAGCCAGGGAGTCTGCCTTCTGAGCCTTTTCGGCCCCAGGGACCTCGAGGATGCGGGCCCCTGTGGCCGCCGTTCTCATCCTTAGGGGGGGGACTCCCAGCGCGCCGAGGTCTACGCATCGCTTGCCCTCCGCGAGCACCTTGGAGTAGGTCAAACCCTTCTCCTCCGCCCCTGGCAGCAGCGTGATTACCACGGCTGCTGTGCGGGGAGGGCGGAGTTTGGCCGCCTTTGCCTTTAGGGTTGTGAGAGGAGCAGGTTTCCTTGCTGCCCTCACGACCTGGGCTCGCTCCGGGGCCACCGACCTTGGTCGGGGATTGGCAGGGCCAGAGGCTTCGGCGCGCTTCTTCTTCCTCTTCACCACCTCCGTCCAGGCCGACGGTGCTGGAGGGGGTGGAGCTGGGGCCGGCACTGGCACCACGGCGACAGGAGCAGGGCCACCCTTGCCTTGCCTTTGCCCTTCTTGGGCTTGGCAGCTTTGGATGGGCCGGGCTGTGGCTCAACTGTCGGTGCCTGGGGGGCAGCTGACGTACTTGGCAGCTGTTCTGCCTTTTCTCTACGCCTGTCGGCGGCCAGCGGCGGCCTGAGGCGCTTCTCAGGGAGAAGCCGATCTTCTAAGCCCTCAAAGCGTGCGCTGATCATGGTGCCCACCTGCACCATGACCTTTTGCAGCACGTCTTCAAGGGCTGCAGGTTGGACTGCCGCCGCTGGCTGCACCAGCGGAGCCGGGACGGGTGTGGGCCTCTGCTGAGAGGCTCTCAACTCCTCCATCTCGCGGCGGAGTTTTTTAAGCTCCGCCGACAGCTGTTTGTTCGCCTCGACTAGGAGGCGGACCTCATCCGACATAGCCCTCTCCTTTGTTTCTTCAAAGGAGGCACGGATGATGCCTGCCGCCTTTTTGAGGGCCTTCACATACGTCCCCTTGAGGTTGCTGGACTTCGTGGCAATCTTAGTTATTGTGTCCACGGAGTCCAGCACCATCCACTCGAGTTGCGCGGCGTCTCTCCCTCGCACTTCCTCCTCCGGCAGGGGATCTGGGCTTGCCTTCTTAAAGAAGGCGATGTTCGCCTCCTTTTTCTTTTGCAGATCCTCTGCCATCTCCTTTTCTGCGATTAATCGCAGTTCCTCCTCTCGGGCCTTGTTCAACTCGGCCTTGGCTTTCGCCAGGCCGACGTACTGCCCGGTTGTTGGCGGGCGGCCACGACCGCGCCGCGCTGTCGCCATTTTGGGCGTGGACACCTCGTCTGAGGAGTCCCCGTCCACGGCTGCTCTTTGGCGTTTCCGCCAGAGCCCTCCACTGACGGAGCCTGACGACACAGTCTTCAGGCTCACGTCGGAATCGGATGATTCCGATAGACTTTTAAACAGCTGACACTCAGCGTCGCTGTTTCCCTCTTTGGCGCCCGGCGCCCTTCTGCTATATTTAACATTTACATCGCTTGGTTTTTTTATATTTTCAGACATCATTTGTTGTTCCCACGAGTCGGGCCGATATACAGGTCGATCCCCCGGGTTACTCCCATTCCGGGGGACAAGGGTACATACTGCGGAGGTCCCCAGGTATCCGCAGGGTGTTACGTGTGTTCTCACGGGTTTATGTCGAGTTTTCCATTCTCTCTGGGGCCGGCCAGTTAAGGCAAGCCCCCTTCGGGCCTTGAATACCCCCACGTATCCTCTTATCACGCAACGAGGGTTGTTGCGGAAGGCATCAAGGTTGCCGGGAGAGTAGCTTGTGCGGACTACTCCACGCTGCCGGCTTTCGCCACAGCACCACACTCCGACCCGTAGGTCCTCAGCAGACAAAACTGCTTCCTCTGACTGCCCGACGGGGTGGCCGGATTGACCCTCCCCGCCGCGCCGCAGGCCTTGCAGGCCTGCCATCCCGCGACCCGAAGGTCCGCTGCAGCAAAGCTGCTCGCTCGCATCGCCGCTACTCGGCATATGGCCGAGACGCCGACGCGAGCCCCCCGACTTGCACCGCCGCTTCCCGGACTGTCCAGGGCGCCGTTGCAAGTCCTGCGCATGGTCACAGGCTGTGACCGCGCGCTCCCCGTCTCTCTGCTGCACCCTATGCCACGGCATAGGGATCGCAGAGAGACCCCCGCCAGGAATTCAGCCAACGGCTAACAAGATCCCCGAAAGGAAGTTATTAACCGTTGCCCAGGGTGCACCGAGCCAAGTGTTGCCCTTCCCCCCGAATGCAAGCATTCAAGAGGAACTACAACACCCGGGGTTTCGTGGATTGCACCCCAACCTAACCTAACCTTTTTTTTTTTTTTTTTTTTTTTTTTTTTTTTTTTTTTTTAACCCAGGAAAATCCAAATTACGGATTCCTCCAGCCCCGGGGGGAGCCGGAGGATATGTGAGACTCCCACCTCCTAAAGTGAGGTGGTATACTCACTAAAAACCTGGGGTGCCCCTTCTCTTCCGCGATCGCGACAGGGACGCGGGTACGTGGTACGATTCCTCCGTATCCCTGTCCGCGGCAGCCACAGCCCGCAGGCGCGGCACTCTTCCTTACGTCCTCGTCAGGACGTGCCCTCTCGGTATCAGCGCACCAGGCACCCAGTGCGCCGACCCGCTTGGGGGATCGATTGGCGTGCGGACGACGAACCCCCGTTCGTCACCCGCCGATCCCGACATCACCGACGTCCCGGACCCGGGGCACTAGGCCCAGGGTCAACAGACATCGGCATGTCCTTAGCCTTTGCCTTCGCAGGGCAGGCCGGAGTCGAAGTGGTCTTACGATCCACCCTCGCTCCGTCTCCCAACCTCTGCTTGGGCTTGGGCTTGAGGGCGTTACAACCCTTGCCTCCCATCCTGTGATCCGCCTTTTGGTTTGCTGCTGCGCAAAGCATACAGCAAGCCGGGGCAGAGCATAAGCTGGCCACGTGCCCAGGCTGTCCGCAACGATAACACTTATCGCTGCGGTCCACCTGGGACGGGCATTTCGCCTTCACGTGTCCCACTTCCATACACTTGTAGCACACGAAGGGCTTGCGCTCTAGCAGGTGGACCCTTGCCGAGGTCCAACCTACGAGCAGCGTGCCCCCCAGTGCTACCTCCTTGGCGGCGGCGATCGGGCACTTCAGCCACATCGAGCCGACTCCGATCAGGTTTGTGCGAACCTCGCTATACCTGATGGAGTCGATCGAGCATCCGCCGATGCGCGCGACCGCCTCCGCTACCTCGTCCGAAGTGACGGAGTCGTCGAGGCCGGAAATGCGCATTTCTGCGCACTTCGACGGCCTGGTGACACGGACGAACTCCGCCGGTAGTACCTCCCTTATCTTTTCCGCCAGTAAGTCGGCTTTGTCGACACTGTCTGGACCCTTGATCTCCAGCATACGCGCCCCAGCTTGCGAAATACGGAAGCTTAGAGGCGGTATGCCGTGATCGGTCAAGACAATGGACGACTTGGCCTTATTGAGCGCGTCCATGTACGTAAACCCTTTCTCCCGAGCAATAGGCTCGAGAGTCAGGACCACGGCCGACGTACGTGGCGGGCGCAGCTTTGCCGCCGGGTTCCTGGTCTGCGTTGCCCTCTGCACCGCACCAGACCCATTGGTTTTGCCACGCTTCGCCACGTCGCTCCATTTCTCCTTCATAGCCTTCGGCGCTGGTGGCAGTGCCTTGGGCTGTTTCGCCGACGCTGGTTGTAAAGGACCAGCGCCGGCCTTCTTCTTCTTCTTCTTCCTTTTCCTCTTCCTTTTCGGCTCCCCGACTGCCGGCACAGGGGCAGGGGCCGCAGCTTTGGCTGCCTTACCCTTCCCCTTGTCCGCTGCTAGTGGGGGCCGAATACGCGGCTCCGGAGGCAGCCTGCGTGCCAGCGCCTCGAGCCGAGCGTTGACCATGGTCCCCACCTTCACCATGATCTCCCGCTCGAACTCGTCTCCGTCCTTATCCGGTGTTGGGGCGTTTCGGCGGATCGCTCCGCCTCCACGCCGTGTCTGCGAGGCAGGACGGATCGGCTCGACCTCGACGCTCTCGCGAGCGACCGAGGGAGCCACCGTCTGCCTCTGAGCCCTCCTCAGCTCCTCCATATCCAGCTTCATCTGGGCGACCTCCTTACGAAGATCGCCCACTTCCGCCTTCAGCCGAGCGTTGTCGGCCTGGAGGAGCCGGTTCTCATCGGACACGGAGAGAGAAGACATCTCCGTGACCGCCTCGTGGATCGAAGCCGCCGCGTCCTTAAGGCTCCGGACTAGTGTCCCCTTAAGGTTCGACGACTTCGTCGCGACCTCCTTAATAATGGTGAGGCTGTCAACGACAGCGCTCACCAGCTCGCTGCTCGATTTTGGACCGGAATCACTTCCGGACCTCACCGAAGCGCGAGCTCTCGTCCTTTCCGTCTGCTCCCTTACATAGCTCGTCAGCTCAGCCTCGGCCTGCAAGCGGAGTTCTTCACGCTTGAGTGCGTTCAACTCCGCTTGCGCCTTGGCGAGCCCGACGTACTTGCCAGTAGTTGGTGGGCGACCTCTTCCTCTCCTAGCAGCTGGCGGTCTAGCGCTCCGATCCCCGTCGGAATCGGTTCCACTTCCACCGCTGCTGTTCCTCCTTTTGCGTCCCGATGACGACGCGATGCTCATCGCGGAGCCGGGTCTGGAATCCGACGAATAGTCGTCAGAGTCCAGAGCGGGCTCCCTCCTCATCGACCTCCTCTTCTCGTCCCCCTTGGGACACTCCACGATCTTCACTGAACTCAAAGAATGGCGATTTTTGCCCCCCCTAGAATACGAAGGGCAGCCTCCCGTAGGAGGGAAGGATTGTCCGTTGCCGGCTTTACCTCCCTGGGGTAATCTACTTCTATTGAAATCGGCCATGTTTTGGGGTGCCGGCGTAAAGTGCCGGCTGCCTATAAAAACACACACAGAAACATACACACATACACACACAAAACACTGGCTTCCACCAGCGTGCCCGACGGGGCGGCCGAATTGACCCTCCCCGCCGCGCCGCAGACCTTGAAGGTCCGCCATCCCCCGGCCCGAAGGCCCACTGCAGACAGAACTGCTCCATCCTGAGGTGCCCGACAGGGTGGCCGAGTTGACCCTCCCTGCCGCGCCGCCAGCCTTGAAGGCCGGCCATCCCACGACCCGAAGGTCCGCTGGGGCGATCCTTCATCGCCCCCTCCCCGTCTCTCTGCTGCGCCCTATGCCGAGACATAGGGATCGCAGAGAGACCCCGCCAGGAATTCAGCCAACGGCTAACAAGATCCCCGAAGGAAAGTTATTAACCGTTGCCCAGGGTGCACCGAGCCAAGTGTTGCCCTTCCCCCCGAATGCAAGCATTCAAGAGGAACTACAACACCCGGGGTTTCGTGGAGGTATCCTGGCATTGCACCCCAACCTAACCTAACCTAACCTAACCTAACCTAACCTAACCTAACCTAACCTAACCTTTATATGTGATATCCTTATTTGTAAAATTATATTTGTAAATTTTTATTTGAAAATTTTTATTTTTATTCTTATTTTAGTGAGATAATGAATTATTTTTATTTCTAATCCAATTAATTTCAATTTATGTTAATTCTGTGCAGTCTATTAAGTTGTGCGCGTGTGAAAATTGTATGTGTATATGTATGTGTATGGTATCTAGGTAGGTTGATAAACTTATTGAATTAGAGTACAAACACTGTGATAGAGTTTTATTGAAATAAGTAACTTCAGCTTAGGTTAAGAATTCATAATGGCAATAAATTAATAATGGTAACAAGTAGAAATAAGATAGACATAAGGTAAAATATGTATTAAGCTTTAAATAGTATAAGTTAGTAAACAAATAAGTAGATCATCGAGACAGGTAAATAGCAAAATTATACATTAGCAGTAGTAATTGAATTATAATGTAATAAATAGAATGAAACTCACAAATTTAATGAAATATGTCATCCAATTAGATAAGATCCCAATAATTACATCGTCAATGCAAGCAAATAGAATAATAATAACTAAATTGTTACCTTAATCAAATCATAAATAGGCCTTGCGTGAGTCCATGGTGTGGACCTATGCTAAGACTGATGTAATATTGATAAACGGATAAATAACTAACTCTTAATCTTAAGTTTATTGTAGATAAATGAACGATAATGATAATCTATGTAATTGAAATGTATTTTTTAAACTAATTTTAGGTAACCCAAGAAATTTCAATTTTGATTTCAATCTGTCTTATAACTGTGATAGATTTGTTTATGTAGATAGCGAGCTTTAACATATAATAACATAATAATGAAATGATGAAATAAGCCAAAACTGTAATATTAGTAACCAATTCTTAATTGTAAATTTAACTTTTAATTTTAACTAATTTTAACTTTTAAAATTGTATGTAAATGAAATTAGGTAATTGAAATGTATTCTAAAAGTAATTTTAAGTATTGTAAATTAATTTCGATTTTAAATGGCTTTACAACTGTGATAGATTTGAATTTGTAAAAAACGAGTGTTACATATTGCAATAAAGCTGGGGGGGGAGGGCAGACTGCCTAGTTATTATATGTAATAGTTAAGTAAATTAGTTTAAAACGTCAGAAAATAAATACTGACGAGATTAGCTCGCGGGCCGGGCCAAGCGTCCGGACAGGATAAAAAAAAAAAAAAAAAAAAAAAAAACCTAACCTAACCTAACCTAACCTAACCTAACCTAACCTAACTTAAAACCAGGGTAAAACCTAAAACATCGAACCTACCTAAGGGTTAGGTTAGCCTAACAATATATTTAAAAAAAAAATTATATATATATATTCACTCCCAATGCACTGAAATTTTACCTTAGTGAT
The DNA here is from genome assembly GCA_905220475.3 of Ennomos fuscantarius. Lineage (NCBI taxonomy): Eukaryota > Metazoa > Arthropoda > Insecta > Lepidoptera > Geometridae > Ennomos > Ennomos fuscantarius. Next base: position 58,730 of record HG992049.1, read on the forward strand.
CAAGAACGGGTGGGTGGGCGGGCAATTTTTTTGCGAGCTAGGACCCCATGCTTGGTGTCATCGGATGCGGGGCGTCTTGCTGATCACGAAAAATTTTTTTTCACGACGATCGGTTTATAGACACAAAAGTTATTTGTGTTTGAAAATCAAAAAAGCTACAAAACACAAAATTTTGAGTTTTCCTAATTTTTTTCAAAAAGTGAACTAAATGTTATTTATTTGTTTTCAGATTCAAGTAGCGCAGTTAGAGGCGGATCTTTTGACGTATCGCACGTTTCGGTGCGACCATCTATCAATTTTTGATTGGTTCATTAATATCCTGAATGATCAAACCGAGATAAGAATGTTCTTGCAACGCTAAAAACAAACGAATGGATGTCGGTTTATTTTCAAGACATTATGCCGGTTGAGCTGGCTTGAGCTTGAGCTTGACAGCTTGAGGAATTCCTGCACTTGGTGCCGACTGATAAACTTCTGATCGGCGGTGACGGAACGCATGGAACACGTGGTGGGCCAACGGAAAATGAGAGAGGTAGGCTCTGTATGGAGTTCTGAGTACGGCTTTCTCCCACAGCGAAGTACTGAGGAAGCACTACACGACCGAACTAATATTTTCGTTCTCACTGTTAGAGGAAGATAAGCACACCTTTTCTAAAAGTAAGTAACATTTTATTAGTAAATTTTTTAAACATTACGAGCAAAGGTATATGACGCGCCTTTTTTATTTTAAAACACTTCACTTTTAGTCCATTAAGGCTTAAAGAGCTATTGAAGGCGTTATTTACGAAGAATAAACATTATTCAGTATTTGGTTTTTACCTATGAAATGATCTCTTTATAATGAAATAACTAGCTGCGCCCCGCGGTTTTACCTATGAAATGATCTCTTTATAATGAAATAACTAGCTGCGCCCCGCGGTTTTACCTATGAAATGATCTCTTTATAATGAAATAACTAGCTGCGCCCCGCGGTTTTACCTATGAAATGATCTCTTTATAATGAAATAACTAGCTGCGCCCCGCGGTTTTACCTATGAAATGATCTCTTTATAATGAAATAACTAGCTGCGCCCCGCGGTTTTACCTATGAAATGATCTCTTTATAATGAAATAACTAGCTGCGCCCCGCGGTTTTACCTATGAAATGATCTCTTTATAATGAAATAACTAGCTGCGCCCCGCGGTTTTACCTATGAAATGATCTCTTTATAATGAAATAACTAGCTGCGCCCCGCGGTTTTACCTATGAAATGATCTCTTTATAATGAAATAACTAGCTGCGCCCCGCGGTTTTACCTATGAAATGATCTCTTTATAATGAAATAACTAGCTGCGCCCCGCGGTTTTACCTATGAAATGATCTCTTTATAATGAAATAACTAGCTGCGCCCCGCGGTTTTACCTATGAAATGATCTCTTTATAATGAAATAACTAGCTGCGCCCCGCGGTTTTACCTATGAAATGATCTCTTTATAATGAAATAACTAGCTGCGCCCCGCGGTTTTACCTATGAAATGATCTCTTTATAATGAAATAACTAGCTGCGCCCCGCGGTTTTACCTATGAAATGATCTCTTTATAATGAAATAACTAGCTGCGCCCCGCGGTTTTACCTATGAAATGATCTCTTTATAATGAAATAACTAGCTGCGCCCCGCGGTTTTACCTATGAAATGATCTCTTTATAATGAAATAACTAGCTGCGCCCCGCGGTTTTACCTATGAAATGATCTCTTTATAATGAAATAACTAGCTGCGCCCCGCGGTTTTACCTATGAAATGATCTCTTTATAATGAAATAACTAGCTGCGCCCCGCGGTTTTACCTATGAAATGATCTCTTTATAATGAAATAACTAGCTGCGCCCCGCGGTTTTACCTATGAAATGATCTCTTTATAATGAAATAACTAGCTGCGCCCCGCGGTTTTACCTATGAAATGATCTCTTTATAATGAAATAACTAGCTGCGCCCCGCGGTTTTACCTATGAAATGATCTCTTTATAATGAAATAACTAGCTGCGCCCCGCGGTTTTACCTATGAAATGATCTCTTTATAATGAAATAACTAGCTGCGCCCCGCGGTTTTACCTATGAAATGATCTCTTTATAATGAAATAACTAGCTGCGCCCCGCGGTTTTACCTATGAAATGATCTCTTTATAATGAAATAACTAGCTGCGCCCCGCGGTTTTACCTATGAAATGATCTCTTTATAATGAAATAACTAGCTGCGCCCCGCGGTTTTACCTATGAAATGATCTCTTTATAATGAAATAACTAGCTGCGCCCCGCGGTTTTACCTATGAAATGATCTCTTTATAATGAAATAACTAGCTGCGCCCCGCGGTTTTACCCGCGGATAGTAAGTAGTTTTCTTTATTTATGTAATTACTCGTTTCGCCTGAAAAACACTTGACATAATAATGAAATTGAATGACATGTTTCTCTCTCTTCCTCTCCTCTCCTCTCCTCTCCTCTCCTCTCCTCTCCTCTCCTCTCCTCTCCTCTCCTCTCCTCTCCTCTCCTCTCCTCTCCTCTCCTCTTCTCTTCTCTTCTCTTCTCTTCTTAGACTGCGATTCATTAAAACGGGCACTTGTTTAACTTAAAACATATTCCTACGTTTTACGTTATTCGGTATTCAGCATAAATAATAAATATTTTAGCAATCGTAACTTCATTTCAATTTTCTATTTAAGTGTCATACTATAGCTAAATACTATTATTTATTTATAATCAGTCACGTGTCCAATACCAATAAAACTTATCATTGTATATTAATAAAAACGTTTTGTTTTTGTATATTTGAAGTATTGTTCCACAATGAACACACATTGTTCCATCACATAACGCTCCGTTTTTACTAATCCTAATTTGCATCAAACATAAACCAACCATAAAAGAACAAATTTATTTAATAAATAATAATATATGATCTATATAATTATAGTACAGTTAATAGTAGGCATGAATAATGCAACTTGTTGTTATTAAAAAAAAAAAAAAAAATTAAGTCCATCATCTTTGGCAAGTAGCCGTCGGTCGCCAGCCGGCTGTCCCGCAGTAGGTCACGCGGGTGGTCACGTGGTCACACGTGGTCACGTGGTCAAGCTATCCCCTCACTGTAATGAATTATTTAATTATTATTATCGGTTAATGATTTTATAAGTAAATCGGCTAAAAATAGTAGGAATTGGGTCCCAAAACTGTCTATTACGTTTGACGAGGAAATTAGTGTAACTATGAATTTTTGTAAAATAATAAAAAAAAACTTCTAAACATATATAACTCAAAGGTGACTGACTGACTGATTGATATGGTGATCTATCAACGCACAGCCCAAACCACTGGACGGATCGGGCTGAAATTTGGCATGCAGGTAGATGTTATGACGTAGGCATCTACTAAGAAAGGAATTTTCGAAATTCCACCCTTAAGAGGGTGAAATGGGTGGTTGAATTTTTGTTTATATAGGCCACGCCTATGGGAAAATAGGCACGCAGAAGCTCGTTAAGTTATGATATTACAAAAGTTAGTAAATATTGAGTTTAAGTGTTATTTTTAATTCCTGTAAATTAGATATTTCGAAATCAATTTTGTTAATTTAGATTTTTTTTTAATCCTCATTCATTGCGCTTCGCCATAGCGTGGCTTATAAAGATTACACGATAACATTCTGGGGAGTGATGTGGAGTGGAAGAGAACAATGGACCCTGCGCGGAGGCCGCAAGGTCCCGAGTCGCGCGCGCTCACCGCCGCTGGAGGCGGAGACGTTCCCGGCGAGCGCGAAGGCTCCGGCGAGCGAGTCGTAGAAGTCGATCTTGTTCTGCAGCAGCTGCAGCAGCACCGCCTGCGCCGCCGACGTCGAGTTGCCGCTGCAACACGCGCGGGGCATTACGGAGGGACCGGCGGGACTATTACTGTTTAGGTATGTATGTATGCTTATACCTAAACATAACAACTGTATTATAAATAATTTTAACAATGTTATCTACAAAGTTAATATTTAAGAGATGCTTTTTTCCCAATGCAACTTCTCACGTTCGCGTTGCGAGCCAAGCTAGGAAAAACCTGTACTATGGCCTGCAACGTTTTTGTTGACCGAAAATTGAGTATCATCGCTGAAGTCATTACAGGTCGCGCGGCCTGCAGCGCGCGGGAGCGCCGCGCCCCCCACTCGCGCGGCAGTGTACACTGCGCACTACGTGCAGTCTCAACATTATTATTATTTCTGGAATCAACGTCTCAACTCTTTAAATCGTTGTTCATTGTAATTTTTTGTAAGATAAATGACGGCTAAAACTCGCGTCAATTAAAAGCCGAAATTACTCCGGCCAGGTTTCGGACATATTCGATGTCCTTCTCCCGGCATCTTCTGGGATTCATGTTCGTCATCTATCTTACAAAACGTGTCACACTCACGATAGTTTTCAAACTAAAGTTCTCTGCGACCGCTTGCACCCCCTACTACACTGCCGTAGGTACTCATTGGGTATATTAAATATTGTTTCCAGATTCGGTGATGTAGATTGTAATTAAGTGACTATGAATGTAACAAAACAAACGACGATAATGTCAGTCAACAAATTACACGAGCGACGAATAGTTTCCACTTACCGTGGAATTATTAAATGAAGGGGTAACAAGCGTCGCATATAGAAGTTCGCATAAGAGTTAACTAAAAACCCGCGAAACGATCACACTAATACAAACGCAATTATCTCGTATTTAAAAACAGCATCGTACCTGGCGGCCAGCAGCATGCCGGCCAGCAGCGGCGCCGCGCCGCCCGCCGTGCCCCACCAGCCCTGCGGACCCGCGCGCACTACTAGTCGCAGTAGTACTGCCCGCGCCGCCGCCGGTGCGGGCAGTACTCACGTCAAGGGTTCAACATTAGGTCCAAACTAACGACAGTACTACACATTTGGGTTGAAACTAAAGAACTTTTCAAATATCTGAACCGACAATAATTAGGCCGATAGCTCAGTTGGTAGCCCTTCTGGACTGAGGTTTGTGGGTTCGATTCCTACCCAGGACAAACATTTGTGTGATGAACGTGTTGTGTGAACACGATGTTTGTTCTGTGTCTGGGTGTCATACATATTGTTTTCTATGTATGCAATTACAAAAAAAGGTATATAAAGTACTGTATCCGTTACCCGGTCCCCGTAGTACGCGCTCTGCTCAGGTAGAGGCTACCTCGACTCATGCGGCCTCACGTCGGGACCATTCGAACACCGAACGTGCTCATTATAATAACATATGAAAGTTTAATAAAGTATTTTAAGTAACCGCAACAAGTTCTGTCATTATTAAGAAAAGAAATCCTTCGACGTCGGGTCGGGGCTCGCTAATAGCTCCTTACGACCATAAAAGGAAAATAATTCAATAAGATTTCGATAGATTTACAGAACGCGGATCGTGTAATAAGAGGGCTCATTAAAGTATTCCGAGTGACCCCCCCCACGCCCCCCCCCACGCCCCCCCCCACGCCCCCAGCCCCGGTCGTCGTGCGGCATTAAGTGTCTATGTAATTTGAATTCAGGCGTAATATAAAACATCAATTTCTAATCGAGCTACATAAAGATAACTATATTAATGATTGTGTTTCGAATGAATCCTTTCGTGGCAACATGATCAATGAATGATTTTAATCTATAATTTAGATGATAAAATTACACTCACGAGAATAATCAGCAGCACAAAAGAGAGGCGTCCAGTCAGCATGTCTGCCAGCGTCGGTGAGTGTCGGCGAGTGTGAGCGAGTGTCGGTGAGTGTCGGCGAGTGTCGGCGAGTGTGTGTGGGCAGCGGCCGCGCGGGCCTTTATACTCACGCGGTACATTATGATGGTAATGTGTCGCGCGGTACAAAGGCCCATTGTGGCCTCGGGCCGGCGGCGCTGGCGTGACGCGCGGCTCGGTGGGTATCAGGATGACATTTGACAGGTGTTTACATTTTGGTTGATACAAACGTCAAGGAAGTACGCCAGACGTCTGCTTGGACTAGTGAGACTAATCGGACGTCAAGTTAAAATATTCTTTGATCTGCTTGTTGTTTATCATGGACCAAATGACGTTTCACAACCTTTGCTTGAAGTTCAGATCCCCCCCCACCCCCCTGCACCTCCAACGTAAGGCCGCGCGCACACTGTGATGGTAATGAGCGCGCCTCCCGCGGTGACGGACGCTCGGGAAGAAAGCGGCGGCGCGCGGCGCGAATCGGAGCCTTCGCATACCGCGCGATATGTGATGCTAGTACCGCCGGCCGTCACCATCACACAGGCCTGCGACCTTGTCGCGCTGTTTAAGGTAAACAATACAACAGAACCATGACCTCATGCAAATTGTTTCAGCATCAGTAGCATATATATAGTAACTGACTTCAGTTTTTTTTAATCGGCATTTCCACAGACACTTGGGTCGGTGCTTTTTGTTAAATTATTTTTATATTTATAAATTTAGCCTATTATTGACATGAACATATATACAATAAGGACAATACAGCCAATAACAAAAACATAAGTACTTATTTCTAAATAGTGCATACACCACGAGCAAACTAGCTTCCGCAAGCGGCACCCGTTCACGAGCTTGACGCATGTTCCAACCATCGCCCTAGTCGACTTCTGATTCGTATTTCATGGTTTGAGTCCCGCGGTGGGCCTGCACTTTCATTGGAATGAAACATTGAAATGGACACTATAAACTGCGAGATGTCAAAGAAGCGGGTAACGGGGCGGAAAATATAATAAAAATTAAAAATGTACATAAAAAACTAAACCGACATATTTTTACAGGTCCTTTTGTTCACTAATAGTCTCACTACCGGAATGGGGTAAATTAAAGTTTTATTATTACTTTTCACCACATATATTGTCCTCGCGAACCGAACACACAATTAACAATATAAAATGAGTAAGCCCGGAGTATGTGAGGACACGCGTCTCCGAATGCTACTCCAATGCAACTCTTACGCGACTCTCGTGCAACTCTCTTCTAATTAAATCACGCGCCCCTTCAATAGGTCGGCGCTGGCGACGTCGACGTAAACAAACGTGTGTCCCTACATATTCATCTTGTCAAACAAACGTGTGTCCCTACTGTTAGCGCCGCATATATTTCTCATTATAATTATATTGATATGGTATCATTAGCTTGATGAGTATTGCTTCCCTTTCACTCCCTCCAAATTCGCCAACCACGCGCGACACCTAGCGGATGCGCTCGGTGTCTGTTGTCACCCTTCAACCGTCGCAAGGGAAGCATCTACGCGCACAATATTATGCGCACGCGCCCCGTTTTGAAGTGATATACCGCAGTGCTACTTGTACGTGTTAAAATTACCTATAAAACGATTGATCAGTGTTGGTGCACCAAAATATAGACAAATCTGGACAGTGGTTAGCAATCGGACGCCATCGACGTACGGCCAGTGGTATTGGACAATCCAGGACGCTCTGGACCTTCCAGGAGTATGTGGAGTGAAGGTGCGTGGAGTTCCTCTATCCTAGTCCTAAGCATTTGCTCGTCGTAGTTGTGATACCATTTGTTGTAACCAGTCGCCTAACGATACAAAAATACAGTCCACTCTCTTATAAAATTAACGCCATAAAGCCTTAGGGCACATAACGCATCCTTGGTATCCCAAATCTAATTTGGGCCATATCATGTTTGGTCCTTCTCACAGGATTCGATCAATTTCGATCCAGCATAATTGGATTCAATTGATTTTGTCCATTTTTGTCATATTTTATTCCACCATTTTGTTGCAATTTCTTCGTAACACAACGTGGTCAGTACGACAGTACGCTATTGTGTACCTTACACTTATCAACATAAAGCCGTTGATGCTTTCGTTGACCTTCACCGAACTTCAACGCATCCCCGCGCCGCGCCCATATAAGTGTTTGCCTTTAGAGATTTATAAATCGTATATACATTCCCGCCCTTCAGGCATATACATTTATATGTTTTATTATTAGGTATTTATTTAACACGTACTCATAACATAACATAACATAAATTAAACCGCGTCTACTTAATATTACGCAGTATTCACTCGAAGTCTGAGGGTAGCATCAATTTGTTTACGCATTAATATAACCGCACCGTCGAGATAATTGTTCACTCGCCGTAATAAATAAAAATAACCGCTCAACTTGATGCTATCGTGTATGTGTATTGTGTAATTCTATATTTATTGTTCCGCATATTTACGTATTGTTTTCTGTTGATTTGTTTGTTTTTCCGCGATAATTAATTACGATCATGTCTCACGAAGATAAAAATAAGGCATCTTCTCCGTGTAGTCCGCGCTTAGCCGTTCTAGAAGCAAAACGAAATGCTCTTTATGAACGTATTAATGTTGTTTACAATCAGGCTAAATCAGCTGATAGTTCAAATGTATGCCTCGAATTATTTCTGAATTCTTGTGTAACTGTAGATGATATAAGAACGAGTTTTCACAAGGTCCTTGACGAATACAATGAATTGCTCATTGTAAGTGATCCTAAAGCCACTCTCTCTTATCAGTGTTATGCCTCCTTCGAGGACCTGTACTGTTACATCAAGAAGGCTAAGTCGATGCTTACTAAACCCGCGCCCGCGTCTGAGCCTCCGCCAAGTTCGGCAGCGCATAGAATTTTGCCGCGGCTACCACCGATTGAGCTCATGTCTTTTGATAATAATATGTGTAACTGGCCGTTATTCTACGCTAGCTTTAACGCCACAGTGCACAACAACCCCTCGTTGACAAACGCAGATAAACTTTATTATTTGATAGGTAAACTATCGCCCGCCGCTCAGAGTACGTTCTCGGGCATTGTACCATCTCCACAAAATTATGAGGTGATTTATCGGACACTTATTGATAAATATCAAGACGTCAAGCTGTTAGGTACTAATTATTTGGAACAAGCGCTGAACCTAAAATTAAATGGTTCTCCGTCTGCAGCTTATTTCCAATTGTTTATTGATAAGTTCGTAGTCGCAGTTAACTCACTAAAAGCATTAAAAATTGATAATCTGTTGGATTTTGTATTACTGCACATAGCTATGCAAAAGTTTGATACGGAAACTATACGTGCATTTCAAATGTACTCCCGTGATAAGAAAGTAAACACGCTCGACGACTTTATAGAATTTATTAAAAGTCAAGGTCGAATCTACGGGAGCACTGCGCCTGCAGCTGCTGACAGTAATTATACCGCGAAGTCTAGTTCGAAACCCCGCGCTAAGAATTATAATAATAACGCCCCGCCAAATCCACAGTCATATGTAACATGCTCGTCTTCTGATAAATGCTCCCTATGTAATTACGCCGTTCATGATCATTATTATAAATGTACCGCATTTGATAAACTATCGCCTATTGAGCGATTTAAGTTTATTAAAAATAATACCGCATGTGTAAATTGCCTAAGTCGTACTCACAAAGCTGTTAATTGTACTTCTAAATTGAAATGCCGCACTTGTAGTCAGCGACACCATTCGATGCTACATTTTGATAATAAGCCGCGCCCGCGATTCGAACCCGCTACTCCGAAGGCTGTGGCGCGTACGAGCGCTACGCCACGGGCGCCCGTCCCCGCCGCCACGCACGCGCCTGGCCCGTGTCAAGCGCCTGCGCTGATAACGCAACGCAGTGATTTATCGCTATGCACGACATCCATTGCCGCTTCAACTCGTCCGCGTAATAATTTACCCATTGATATGCAGCAATGGTTAGATAACTGTTCTACTATATTGCTCGCTACAGCTCAAGTGGTAGTGTACGATGCTTATAACCGGCCGCTAATAATTCGTTGTTTGTTGGATAGTGCATCGCAGAGTAATTTCATAACTTACGAATGTTGTGAGCGCATTGGGTTAATAAATAATATAAAGCCGTCACATACGGTAGTTAGGGGTATTGGGGGTTCCGTAAAACAGGTTAAGGGTTCAGTTAACTTTAAAATACACTCGAGATTTAATACGAATATTAATTTCGATCTTACGTCGCTCGTGATCGATCGTATAAGCGACACGCTGCCGTCCGTGCCCATCGATGCGGGTGCGTTCGCGCATCTCGAGTCACTTCCGCTCGCTGATAAGGATTACGCAATTCCAGGACCGGTCGACTGCCTAGTCGGGGCGTCAACTTTCGCGCATTTAATGCTACCTGGAGTAGTCCATAGTCAATATACTAATGTACCGCCTGCGATTCAAACTGTTTTGGGTTTCGTGATTATGGGCTCCGCGCCTACGTCACAGGTCGTTCACAGTAATGTCTCAACTTGTTGTTCCGTTGTTCATGAACCTATGGACACGCTCTTCAAACGCTTTTGGGAGCTTGAAGAGATAACCACCGCGCCGCCCGCTCAATGTCCCGATGATATTGAGTGTGAAGAATTGTTCCGCGCTACCACCGTTCGCGATGACAGTGGTAGGTATGTCGTCGCCTTACCGTTTCGTGATGACGCATGTTTGTTAGGCGATTCTTATGCCGTCGCGCTTAGACGCCTCAAGTGTTTAGAGCGTAAGTTAGATGCTTCGCTCAAAATCCGCGCCGCGTATAATGATGTTATACGCGATTATATAAATAAAGGCTACCTAAGTCCTATCGATATAAATAATGATGACGTCACTCGACCTTCATATACAATCCCGCATCATGGAGTAGTGAGGGAAGGTAAAACTTCTACTCGCCTTCGCTGCGTACTAGATGCGAGTTGTAAAACTATGCCGTCTGGTCCCAGCCTAAATGAACTTCTCCATTCAGGTTCTAACTTACAAGGCGACTTGTTTAGCATCCTGATAAATTTCCGCTTATTTGAGGTAACACTTTCCGCCGACTGCCGTCAAATGTTCCTTCAAATATTAGTACGCGAACCTGACCGCAGGTTTCAACGGATTTTATATCGATTTAATACTGATGATCCAGTTGCTGTTTATCAGTTTAACCGCGTATGTTTTGGACTGAAGTCCAGTCCTTTTCACGCATTACGTGTTGTGCGTCAACTCGTCCTTGATGAAGGAGATAAATTCCCCGCCGCGAAAGATGCCATTGTTTCATCCCTGTATATGGATGACATTGTTTTATCTGTCATGACGACGACGCAAGCTATCACATTGAGCCATGAACTAATCCAACTTTTCAAATCGGGTCAATTTGACCTTGTCAAGTGGACAAGCAATTCTGATGCTGTACTAGCCCACATACCAGATACGCATAAAGAACCTCGTGACAAAGAGTTTGAGGAGTCGGTTCCGCATAAAATCTTAGGTCTATTCTGGGATAGATCTGGTGATTTTTTCCGCTTTGTGGTCGCCGCACCAGACGACAAGTGCACTAAACGCACGATGTTGTCCGCGATTGCACGTCTGTGGGACATAATGGGTTTTGCAGCTCCCGTCATTTTGTACGCCAAGCTTCTTATCAAAGAGCTTTGGTTGTCAAAGTGTGACTGGGATGCCGAGCCTCCTCGTCATATTGTCAACTGCTGGGTGCAGTTTTGTGCTGAGCTTCCCGCGCTCAATCAACTGCGCATCCCACGACATCTGGGTATTGTGCAGAATTGTGATGTCAACATAATCGGCTTTGCTGACGCGAGCGAGCGAGCCTACGGTGCCGTTGTATACATGCAAATCCGCGTAGGTTCCAAGTATACTGTACAACTAGTATGCGCGAAGTCTAAAGTGTCACCAATAAAAGTAATTTCTGTTGCACGATTGGAACTCTGCGTTGCAGTATTGTTGTCACAGTTGCTTCGCAAGGTTATAGACATTATTAAACCGCGCTATCCCGTCAGGGATGTCTTTGCCTTCAGCGATTCCAAAGTCGTTCTTTGTTGGATAAAAGCGTCTCCGCATCGTTGGCAGACCTTTGTCGCTAATAGAGTTTTAAAACTGACAGATAATATTCCCGCGAGTCAATTCTTTCATGTCTCTGGCTCTAATAATCCCGCGGACTGCTTGTCACGTGGTCTCACCCCGGACAAGTTAGTTCACCATCCGTTATGGTATACTGGACCTTCCTGGATCACTCGCGATCCAAGTGAATGGCCTATAATTAAAATAGATAATATTGACTACGCAGGTGTACCTGAACAACGGACTCAGGTGCATGTTCTCACGACATGTCCTGAGGACTCCCCGCTTTGCGCACTCGCACAACGACACTCGTCGTATTCTAAATTGTTACGCGCCATTGTTTACGTTTACCGTTTTATGAAAAAATTACCTCGTGGTAATTTTGTATCCGCTGCAGATTTAGATTTTGCAGAAATTGAATTAATTCGCACGTTGCAAAATATTCATTTCTCGCACGATAAATCTAATCTTTTAAAAAATGAACCTTGTTCCCCCGCTTTAAATAAACTGCGTCCGTTTATTGACAATAATGGTCTTATACGTGTTGGAGGTCGCTTGTCGAATTCCGCCGAGGAATATACGCATAAGCATCCATGCCTTCTGCCGCGTCATGACCAAGTAGTTGACTTGATAGTTGACTACTATCACCGCAAGCACCTACATGCTGGACCAGAGCTTCTGATGTCTGTATTAAGACAAAGATTTTGGATCCTAGCTGCAAGGCGCATTATACGTAACCGCATTCATAAATGTAACGTTTGTTTCCGATCGAAACCTACTCCGTTATTCCCGCTTATGGCTGATTTACCAAGTCACCGCGTCAATCAGGTAGATAAAGCTTTTACCCACGTAGGGTGCGATTATGCTGGGCCATTGTTGTACACACCCGCTCGTGGCCGGGGGGTGAAGAGCCGTAAAGCTTGGCTATGCATCTTCACGTGTCTTACAACCCGCGCCACTCACATTGAGATAGCTACAGATCTGAGTACGGTCAGCTTCCTCAATGCGTGTAAACGCTTCCTATCACGACGCGGCCCTATAAAATGTATGTACCCTGATAATGGCACTTGTTTCGTTGGAGCACGTTCATATCTCCGCGACCTCTATAAATTTTTGGACGAACTACGGCCTCACCTAGAGCATGAATTTTCCGAGAATCGTGTAGATTGGAAGTTCAATCCTCCTGTCTCACCACACTGGGGTGGTTGTTGGGAGAGTATGGTTAAGATTATTAAAACCATACTTTTTAAGGTTATAGGTCAACAAATCGTTTCGTACGAGGAGCTTCTTACTGTCCTCACACAGATAGAAGCGCTAATAAATTCGCGCTCGCTTGTCGCTATGAGTAGTGACCCCGCAGAGCCCTCTGCTCTTACGCCTGCACATTTTTTGCAAACTATGCCGCTTCCTTCAATTCCTGCGCCCGAGGTTAGGTCTATAGACTTGCTTCAAAGACATAGCCTGCTTGATGGAATGGTACAGTCCTTCTGGAAGCGCTGGCGCGCTGAATATTTGCATCAGCTGCAATCGCGAGCTAAGTGGAATGTTCCTTCGGTTCCCATACAAGAGGGAACGGTTGTCATTGTCAAAGCTGATAATGCTCCTCCCTTTGCTTGGCCTTTGGGCATCGTGAAAGAGGTCTTTCCGTCTAAGGATGGAACTACTCGAGTTTGCGCGATAAAGACTTCAAAGGGGAGCTACCTTCGCCCGGTAGTTAAGTTATGTCCCTTACCTAATCAATAATTTCTTAGCATAATACACATATAGTTACTTTATAATTTAAGTTAATTTAAATATAGTACCGCATATTATAATTATATTAAACCGCATAATATTAAGTACCGCACACACATATTTACCCGCGAAATATTTTACCGCTCATATTTAACCGCATACTATTTTATTTTTATACTCTACACCGCACCGCATACTATTCAATATAGTAACATACGATATTCATATACGCATTTATGGTTTCTTAAAGGCAACCCTTTAAGGCCGGGGGTATGTTAGCGCCGCATATATTTCTCATTATAATTATATTGATATGGTATCATTAGCTTGATGAGTATTGCTTCCCTTTCACTCCCTCCAAATTCGCCAACCACGCGCGACACCTAGCGGATGCGCTCGGTGTCTGTTGTCACCCTTCAACCGTCGCAAGGGAAGCATCTACGCGCACAATATTATGCGCACGCGCCCCGTTTTGAAGTGATATACCGCAGTGCTACTTGTACGTGTTAAAATTACCTATAAAACGATTGATCAGTGTTGGTGCACCAAAATATAGACAAATCTGGACAGTGGTTAGCAATCGGACGCCATCGACGTACGGCCAGTGGTATTGGACAATCCAGGACGCTCTGGACCTTCCAGGAGTATGTGGAGTGAAGGTGCGTGGAGTTCCTCTATCCTAGTCCTAAGCATTTGCTCGTCGTAGTTGTGATACCATTTGTTGTAACCAGTCGCCTAACGATACAAAAATACAGTCCACTCTCTTATAAAATTAACGCCATAAAGCCTTAGGGCACATAACGCATCCTTGGTATCCCAAATCTAATTTGGGCCATATCACCTACATATTCATCTTGTCAAACAAACGTGTGTCCCTACATATTCATCTTGTCAAACAAACGTGTGTCCCTACATATTCATCTTGTCAAACAAACGTGTGTCCCTACATATTCATCTTGTCAAACAAACGTGTGTCCCTACATATTCATCTTGTCAAACAAACGTGTGTCCCTACACATTCATCTTGTCAAACAAACGTGTATCCCTACATATTCATCTTGTCAAACAAACGTGTGTCCCTACATATTCATCTTGTCAAACAAACGTGTGTCCCTACATATTCATCTTGTCAAACAAACGTGTGTCCCTACATATTCATCTTGTCAAACAAACGTGTGTCCCTACATATTCATCTTGTCAAACAAACGTGTGTCCCTACATATTCATCTTGTCAAACAAACGTGTGTCCCTACACATTCATCTTGTCAAACAAACGTGTATCCCTACATATTCATCTTGTCAAACAAACGTGTGTCCCTACATATTCATCTTGTCAAACAAACGTGTGTCCCTACATATTTATCTTGTCAAACAAACGTGTGTCCCTACATATTCATCTTGTCAAACAAACGTGTGTCCCTACACATTCATCTTGTCAAACAAACGTGTGTCCCTACATATTCATCTTGTCAAACAAACGTGTGTCCCTACACATTCATCTTGTCAAACAAACGTGTGTCCCTACACATTCATCTTGTCAAACAAACGTGTGTCCCTACATATTCATCTTGTCAAACAAACGTGTGTCCCTACATATTCATCTTGTTAAACAAACGTGTGTCCCTACACATTCATCTTGCCAAACAAACGTGTGTCCCTACATATTCATCTTGTCAAACAAACGTGTGTCCCTACACATTCATCTTGTCAAACAAACGTGTGTCCCTACATATTCATCTTGTCAAACAAACGTGTGTCCCTACACATTCATCTTGTCAAACAAACGTGTGTCCCTACATATTCATCTTGTCAAACAAACGTGTGTCCCTACACATTCATCTTGTCAAACAAACGTGTGTCCCTACATATTCATCTTGTCAAACAAACGTGTGTCCCTACATATTCATCTTGTCAAACAAACGTGTGTCCCTACATATTCATCTTGTCAAACAAACGTGTGTCCCTACATATTCATCTTGTCAAACAAACGTGTGTCCCTACACATTCATCTTGTCAAACAAACGTGTGTCCCTACATATTCATCTTGTCAAACAAACGTGTGTCCCTACACATTCATCTTGTCAAACAAACGTGTGTCCCTACACATTCATCTTGTCAAACAAACGTGTGTCCCTACATATTCATCTTGTCAAACAAACGTGTGTCCCTACATATTCATCTTGTCAAACAAACGTGTGTCCCTACATATTCATCTTGTCAAACAAACGTGTGTCCCTACACATTCATCTTGTCAAACAAACGTGTGTCCCTACATATTCATCTTGTCAAACAAACGTGTGTCCCTACATATTCATCTTGTCAAACAAACGTGTGTCCCTACATATTCATCTTGTCAAACAAACGTGTGTCCCTACATATTCATCTTGTCAAACAAACGTGTGTCCCTACACATTCATCTTGTCAAACAAACGTGTGTCCCTACATATTCATCTTGTCAAACAAACGTGTGTCCCTACATATTCATCTTGTCAAACAAACGTGTGTCCCTACACATTCATCTTGCCAAACAAACGTGTGTCCCTACATATTCATCTTGTCAAACAAACGTGTGTCCCTACATATTCATCTTGTCAAACAAACGTGTGTCCCTACATATTCATCTTGTCAAACAAACGTGTGTCCCTACACATTCATCTTGTCAAACAAACGTGTGTCCCTACATATTCATCTTGTCAAACAAACGTGTGTCCCTACATATTCATCTTGTCAAACAAACGTGTGTCCCTACATATTCATCTTGTCAAACAAACGTGTGTCCCTACACATTCATCTTGTCAAACAAACGTGTGTCCCTACATATTCATCTTGTCAAACAAACGTGTGTCCCTACATATTCATCTTGTCAAACAAACGTGTGTCCCTACATATTCATCTTGTCAAACAAACGTGTGTCCCTACACATTCATCTTGTCAAACAAACGTGTGTCCCTACATATTCATCTTGTCAAACAAACGTGTGTCCCTACATATTCATCTTGTCAAACAAACGTGTGTCCCTACATATTCATCTTGTCAAACAAACGTGTGTCCCTACATATTCATCTTGTCAAACAAACGTGTGTCCCTACATATTCATCTTGTCAAACAAACGTGTGTCCCTACACATTCATCTTGTCAAACACACGTGTGTCCCTACATATTCATCTTGTCAAACACACGTGTGTCCCTACATATTCATCTTGTCAAACAAACGTGTGTCCCTACATATTCATCTTGTCAAACAAACGTGTGTCCCTACATATTCATCTTGTCAAACAAACGTGTGTCCCTACACATTCATCTTGTCAAACAAACGTGTGTCCCTACATATTCATCTTGTCAAACAAACGTGTGTCCCTACATATTCATCTTGTCAAACAAACGTGTGTCCCTACATATTCATCTTGTCAAACAAACGTGTGTCCCTACATATTCATCTTGTCAAACAAACGTGTGTCCCTACATATTCATCTTGTCAAACAAACGTGTGTCCCTACACATTCATCTTGTCAAACAAACGTGTGTCCCTACATATTCATCTTGTCAAACAAACGTGTGTCCCTACATATTCATCTTGTCAAACAAACGTGTGTCCCTACATATTCATCTTGTCAAACAAACGTGTGTCCCTACATATTCATCTTGTCAAACAAACGTGTGTCCCTACATATTCATCTTGTCAAACAAACGTGTGTCCCTACACATTCATCTTGTCAAACAAACGTGTGTCCCTACATATTCATCTTGTCAAACAAACGTGTGTCCCTACATATTCATCTTGTCAAACAAACGTGTGTCCCTACATATTCATCTTGTCAAACAAACGTGTGTCCCTACACATTCATCTTGTCAAACAAACGTGTGTCCCTACATATTCATCTTGTCAAACAAACGTGTGTCCCTACATATTCATCTTGTCAAACAAACGTGTGTCCCTACATATTCATCTTGTCAAACAAACGTGTGTCCCTACATATTCATCTTGTCAAACAAACGTGTGTCCCTACACATTCATCTTGTCAAACAAACGTGTGTCCCTACATATTCATCTTGTCAAACAAACGTGTGTCCCTACATATTCATCTTGTCAAACAAACGTGTGTCCCTACATATTCATCTTGTCAAACAAACGTGTGTCCCTACATATTCATCTTGTCAAACAAACGTGTGTCCCTACATATTCATCTTGTCAAACAAACGTGTGTCCCTACACATTCATCTTGTCAAACAAACGTGTGTCCCTACATATTCATCTTGTCAAACAAACGTGTGTCCCTACATATTCATCTTGTCAAACAAACGTGTGTCCCTACATATTCATCTTGTCAAACAAACGTGTGTCCCTACATATTCATCTTGTCAAACAAACGTGTGTCCCTACATATTCATCTTGTCAAACAAACGTGTGTCCCTACATATTCATCTTGTCAAACAAACGTGTGTCCCTACATATTCATCTTGTCAAACAAACGTGTGTCCCTACATATTCATCTTGTCAAACAAACGTGTGTCCCTACACATTCATCTTGTCAAACAAACGTGTGTCCCTACATATTCATCTTGTCAAACAAACGTGTGTCCCTACATATTCATCTTGTCAAACAAACGTGTGTCCCTACATATTCATCTTGTCAAACAAACGTGTGTCCCTACATATTCATCTTGTCAAACAAACGTGTGTCCCTACATATTCATCTTGTCAAACAAACGTGTGTCCCTACATATTCATCTTGTCAAACAAACGTGTGTCCCTACATATTCATCTTGTCAAACAAACGTGTGTCCCTACATATTCATCTTGTCAAACAAACGTGTGTCCCTACATATTCATCTTGTCAAACAAACGTGTGTCCCTACATATTCATCTTGTCAAACAAACGTGTGTCCCTACATATTCATCTTGTCAAACAAACGTGTGTCCCTACACATTCATCTTGTCAAACAGATGTTCCTAAGACAACTTTTAAAAGCAAACAAAAAAAATCTACACTATGCAACCTCTGTGTCGCTTACACCTACTAATGTTATAAACGCGAAAGTTTGTATGTGTGGATGTTTGCTACGGCCAAAAGGGGGAACAGATTTGGATTAAAATTGGAATATAGATAGCTTATAGAATAAAATAGAAATTTATTTATATTGGTCGTTTTATTATATTGATATTTGGTCCGGTACTATTGACCGGCCGAGCTCCGGGCGAGCGTCTCGGCAGGTCCCTTCGCATCGGACAAGGCACACGCCTTTGCTTCATGTGCCTTACAGTAGGGGAGCCCACGATGCTAAATGGGGATTTACTCGAGCGTCGTAGAGACCTATTGGGATGCAAAGCTTAGATGATAAGAAGAAAAAAAATGTTATATGATATATACCTTTACATCGGTGGGGGAAGCGGCTATAGATTTTTATATATGTAAAAAAAAACTGTTGCATGGACATCCTCGAGCGCGTCAGATATTGGTAGCATCAATGCCCTACGTATTTTTAATAATGTACGTATGTTAATCTGATCGTTTGCATGATGCGGGTGGTTGTATTTAAGGGTTGAAAATGAAAAAAAAAATGTAATCGAGCGCGTCAGATTTTCTAAGGGAGTGTTAAGTGCATCAAAAAAAAGCTCTCATTCACTAATCTGACGATTTCGATGGGACGCAAACTCGCGGCCATTTTCATAATGTGCAAAAAAAAATCGCCATTTTGAAATACTCAAGCGCGTCAGATTAAGATATATATGGTTCATCTTTATGTTCTAAACGTACTGTCTCATAATCTGACGATTATCTAGAGGGATTCGCCTGATCTGACCAAAAAAAATTAGAAAAACGGTTCACCTTAAAGGCCATCCCTGCAACTTCCCACTAATTCCATTCCTGGGCGCTTAAAATTGTACTTATGACATTTTTGAGCTCGAAATATAATTTATGTTCAAAAAAATAATATTTCAGCTCTCCCAGCTCGAAAGTCTGATAGAAGTTTCATAGAACACTATTTTTGGAATTTTCAAACCGCAATAATTTTGAATGGATCAAGCAATTTTGAGAATTTCTGATGGTCAATTTTTTTTTACTAATCTGATCCTGTATCCTTCACGGGCGGCCTTATATATGGGCCTCATGTTTTGTGGAGGTACTTAACCGGGTACAAGGTATCCCCCTGTATATTAATCTGCCGCGCTTTAGTAAATCCCGAAATCCCCGCTTGGGCTCCCCTACTATTATGTTAGCACTAATTATGCTCAGAATTCAGTACTGACTACTGTGTCGCGCTGCGCGTACGTACAATAAATATTATTCAGATCTTGATCTATTTCACGAATCAAAAGTATCCTTGAAGCGGGGCATGAAGAGAATACACCGTGATTGAAAATATGTATTAAAATAGCTATTTTAACTACTAACCCCCCCCCCCCCTCAGTCCCTTTTAAATCCCACCCAACTCTTACATACACCCTACTAAAAAACTATAAAGCGGTTGCGCCTCTTACAGCTGAATCAACAACAAAATGAATATGATTGTTTCAATATGTTAGGTATCCTATACTGTGAGCCAACAGAATGTTTTGTCAATTTGCGAGTTAACTGTTATTATGAGCACATTACAATAATTGTGTAATTATGTTTTCTTGAATCTAGTGTCTTGTTTTCATCTAGAACTTATATCTTATTTTTATGATTATATAAATCACCTGCTGAGTAACACTAGTATATAAACTAAGCACTTTTACTCCAAGTTCATGTTACTTGTATAATCCACTTTTGGCCTTATTGTAAACTAAAATGTATATCCTTTAAACGTATATAAAATGTAACGCTGTAGGATTATCGAAACAAAATAAATAAATAGCCAATATAGGTACACTATATAGTGGATTAACACATAGACTACGTAGGTGTTTTATCTGCGGGTGAAACCGCTGAACGAAGCTAGTTTTAATAATACTAAACTTGTTTTTTTTTGTTAAATACCTAACTACCTTTATAATAAATTTCTTATTTTTTGATACTTTGACAGGTATACAATTACAAAGAAAGACAGACTACTTGTCTGGACATGGCCTTGCTTGTAGCAGCACCCTGCAGTGGGGCTCCGCGGAGTGTTCGGCTGCAGCCCGGGGCGCAAATCCCTTTTCAAATTAATAAAATTAAAACATAAAAAAAACGATAAGTAAAAGTGTATATTTTTTCCATGACAATTTTGCAATGACATAATACATGTAACTTTTAATTGTCTTCTGAAACGAGGTCCAAACACAGCGCGAGAAGCGTTGGCCCCTCCACAGCACCACCGCCGTCTTATGGTCCATGTCCCAGCGTGTATGCTCGCTACTGCAGACGCCTCATCTCCATACTAATAACCGTTGTGTGACGGAGGTATACAAATTTTGTGCTTTGTTTTCGTCTGTCGAGTTTAAAATAGACAAAGATAAAAGAAAACACTGAGTAGTGATCCCACTGTTCTGCAATGTGTATTAGTAAGGAGGTCTCCAGCGGCTGCAGGACGCCGGCGAGCTGCGCCGGCCGGTTGCACCCGCACCGTCCGCCAGATTCACAAATCGAACATCCGTCTCCGCGCGCGGCGGCGGGGGGCGGCGGGGGGCGGGGCGCCGGCAGGCGGCAGGCGGCAGTGTGGTCGCGGCGCGGGTCGCGGGCGGTCGTGTCGCGCGTGCAGTGACGTGAGTGTGCGGTGCGCTTCCACTCGGCTCCGTGAGGTGAGTGGCAGCTGGAGAGGCCCGTCGCGTCTGTATACCCTCTGCTTGGGTTTACTTACTTGGATCTGGAGGTTGTTTGCTCGTGGACAGGGTTGTACTTTATAGAGGTGGCGTTTGTAAATAATGTAGCAAAGTTACCATTGATAACAAACTGATTTTTGTAAGAAACATCGATGTATGGTCGTCACGGAGCTAAGTATCAGCTCGTTGGAGTCTCTTGGACTCGACTCAAAGACGAGGAATACAACTTATTGGTGCCGAAGCGCGAAAACCATTTCAACAAATTATGCTATATTGGGTATGAAAAGAAAGGGGTCAATGAGTACATTCTAGAAATGTATATTTATTAACGCGTTAATACGACTTAAAGAACGTCTCGCGATACCTCAAGACAGCGGTAGCTGCGGGCGCGGGTGCACTCGCGGTGGGTGTAGTAGTACCTACTTAAATTAAAAACCCTCGGAGAGGATCACCGGTTCTCTTCCTATCTCTATAACCTATTCATTCAATAATTACAATGAGATTTGTTGGAAATTTGTAAGGAGTTCTCTATCCTGCAAATTCCAGAGATATGTGCTGCAGCACGGAGTCACGGTTGCCATGTTCTTGCAGTATCATTGAATTAACATTTAGGACAAGGACAGGGACTCTTTAATGTGCTTGTACAATGACTTATTGTACCTGTGGCGCGTCCACGATGCTCCCATATATCAAATCTCATTTTGACATGTAAAAGTAAAAAAATGCCTATTTGCAATAAAACCTAAAAGAAGAGTTGTGGTTATTAAATGTCTACACAGATTTGTTGAATCATAGCTAAATATGACACGCATGCCCTCGATCAGTCAAATTTCAAACAATAAATATAAATCAAAATCATCCGTTCTGGAGCTACGATGTCATAGACAGACTTAAATTTACTACGCCCTTCTATTTGGTCGAGGGTTAAAAATACATTTCCACTACATGTAGATCTATACCTACGTAAAATGTTACCCG
Organism: Ennomos fuscantarius; assembly: GCA_905220475.3. NCBI lineage: Eukaryota > Metazoa > Arthropoda > Insecta > Lepidoptera > Geometridae > Ennomos > Ennomos fuscantarius. Next base: position 81,018 of record HG992049.1, read on the forward strand.
TTTTGGGATGTTGTTTAATATATAATATATGATTCTCACACAACGCCATCTAGCCCCAAACTAAGCAAAGCTTTTACTATGGGAACCGGATAACTGATACAATACTCAGATATTTTTTGTTTGTAAATACATACATAGAATACAATAAAACAACCAGATACAGAACAAACACATATGTTCATCACACAAATGTTTGTCCTGGGTGGGAATCGAATCCACAACCCACAGTTTAGAAGGCAGAGTTACTACCAACTGAGCTATCGGGCCAGTTATCTTCGGTCGTTTACCATAATAGTTACAGTCGAGTTTTAGTGGTCGACTCTATCTTGTCGTCTACTTTAGCATTATCTTAAAGTAAGCGACGCGACGTGTTAAAGTATTGAGCCAGTACCGCTAGCGACAGACGCTGCGGCGGCGGAGTGGCCCGCGGGGCGGGCTGGGAGTCTTTAATCCGATCCCTTCGACCTAAACCAATTTGTCTTCAGCTTGGAATGACGAACGATGTTAAAAGTTATCGCGAGTTAGTGCGGCTCGCTTAAGTCGAGAACCGCAACTCCAAACTTAGGAAGTTTCCGCGAATTTAGATCTTAATAGAGGACTTAATTAGAGCCAGACCGAAAGTTCTCCTAAATGAAAATCGTGTTTGTGGTGCCGCGGCTCCAGCGTGTGCATCTTTAATACCCACTGCCTCTCTGGAGACAATTTTATTATGTTACTGGAGTTCCCGAGAACAAATTTCCCGGAAGCTAATTTGTGGTATAAAAAATTTCGTGTTGGAGCGCTCCGAGACTGGAGACGCCAAATCCAAGTAGTTCACATCACTCGGCCCGCGTCGCGCCCCACCGCTGTCCCCACTGTCCCCACTGCCGTCCCCGCTGTCCCCACCGCCGTCCCCGCTGTCCCCACTGCCGTCCCCGCTGTCCCCGCGCCGCGTCCCCGCCGAGGACCGCGCCTGCAGCCCGCGCGTGTGTTCCCTCGGGTTTGTTTTGAATAATAATAATAACGCCCAGCGATCACATACATGGATCCTGGACCCTAACTAGGATTCCTTGTATCTAGGGACCCAGGAACTACGAAGACAACACACCTAGACACAGAACAGGTATTTACGTTTTTTTTTCTGTGCACAACAAATACATCTCCTGCTGCGGGAATCGAACCCGCCGCCTCCGGGCTATGAGCCGACCTGCTCAACCACCACACAGGCTGTCGTGTCGAATGGCTGCAGGTCGTTTGTTTTCCTTGTTTTTGAATCAGTAGTAGGCTACAGAGACGTGTATTATACAAACGTTGAACTAACGACGTAGCTATAACCTTAATTCAATTATTGATTTAATTTAAAGTCCTCGCACTTAGAATTTTTAAGTTCAAAATATATAAATGGTCGTCGCGACATAAGAACCTTTTCCTGCTTAAAGTCCTCGACCGAGGAGAGCTATCGAGTTTATAGGTACAAAGTCAAATAATTTCAAATAGGAGACTTTTAGCAGTTGATCATAATCCGCGTAAGCAGCTCATCGTGGAGCGCGTCCCGCGTCCCGCGTCCCGCGTCCCGCGTCCCGCGTCCCGTGACCCGCGTCCCGCGTCCCGCGTCCCGCGTCCCGCGTCCCGCGTCCCGCGTCCCGCGCCGCCGACATCCTGCTCCTCGCAGCCCGTCGGCACCAACGGCGAGGTGCCGGGTGCTCACTCCTCGCATCCGCACCCAATATCCGCACATTTCAATATCTGTCGAGCGCCCCTCGAACCCGGATTACCAAAGTATTACCGACCTCGGAGGTTGAGATTACCGGATCGCGATTATTGAGTCGACCTCCCACCCTCGATCCATGTTCCATCCCACTCGTGTGCACTTCCATATTAGTGGAGGATGGCGCACACTCGAACCTGCTGAATGTGAAGCTTCGTTTGTCGAAGGAACCAACGAGTGTTGCAAGTTGAAGTGACCGCCGCGTGTCGGTGGTACAACATTAGTACAGCTCGCGGCAGCGGCGGAGTCTCCATCTCCAATTCTCCACCGAGCTAATGGGTTTATTCATCGACTCTCATTCGGAGCTCAGGATTTAATATCCATTTATAATCAACTTTCGTTTTATTGCGTTGAGACTTTATAAACGAGGTCACAAATATTTTGACACAAACGATTCCAAATGAAGTCCTTTGCAACAGAAACTTTATTTTATCCTCCATAACATCCTTATCAAAGGAACAATATAATGAAACTCCGTCAGTGTTGTAATTTATTTTCCTGCGTGAGGGGAGATAACATCACCCTGAAGTTTTGATAGGGGTGCGAGACGAACATCCCTTCAAAGAAAAAAATAGTGCATTTATTACCGAATGTGCAACAACGGAGCGACGTGCCGCGTGGTCACGAGACCATATATTTGATTCTGTACCACTCCCGCCGACGACCTCCCGCGGGCATTCGGCTAACTGGTCACCCTCGCCGTAAACAAAAGCAGCCGGAAACTATCCAGAGTTTATATCAAAAGAGAAGTAAAACACCAATTTGAAAGATTGCCTATCAGCCACATCCCAAAACAATAAAGCGGAGTAGTAAAAATATAGAGTGTAGCGTAGACACGGCACCGCGGCTCCCGCGGGAACTATCGCCGCTTTACGGATAATGGCCAATCGCGTTTACGGCGAGCACTTGTTTACGGCGCCCCTGCATCCGCGGCCCGAGTTTAATAGTTCTATTCATCTCGTATGCTTCATTTGATTGAGGCTGTCGTGGAGGGATGTACACCCGAGCAGGGTCGGCTCGGTCGCGGCCGGAGGCATGCAGGCGGCACTCTACCCTGGCACTGGAACTCTTGAAGGGGAAAAATAGTGCAACGCAGTGGCAGATAAATTATTTTCTATACCTGTGCTAGAAGAAAAGAGTAAATTGAACCAAATCTCGTATTGAAACAGTTAATAGTCAAAGTCCCTGCCGGCCGTGACAAGACAGCTGCAGTTCGGTGAAGTGAGGGTGTAACAATGGGATTCTCTGGAGAGGTATCATCAACAGGCCCGTGTCCAAAACCTGTGAGACAGCCGCCGGCTGACAGCCGACAGCCGACAGCCGACAGCCGACAGCCGACAGCCGACCGTGTGGTCGTGCGAGCCACGAGGGTACCGGACCGGTGGTGGGGCCGTACAACGTAGTGAGGCCCTTCGAACCGTTCACGTTTGATACCTCAAAACCTCTGCTATTCATTTCTCTAATAAAATGTATGTTTGAGCCTGTAATCATTTTCTATTCCAGTTGAATCCACCGCTAGTTTTTGGATTTATTGCTAGGATAATAAAATATTCCAGGAGACGAGACTTTCAAAAAGACTCATGAACAAAGTGTCTTTCCCTTAGAGACATTAAGAAAAGTGTTAATGGACACATTCTTATTATCAGATAGCAGTTTAAGTCAAATTTAAATTACTTATTAGCCATAGTAATGGCTAGATTGTAATTTTAATGATGTGCTATTTATGGTGCCTCATTAAAAAAGGAGATGAGACGTAATGAAGAGATGTACGTCTTCTATGCTCACAAGTTCTGTCGGAGCGAGATAGAAGATACGAACACTATTTAAAAAGGGTGTGTAGTTCAATGAGATGAAAACAAAACACGGCGCCGAAGTAACCCTGAAACGTTTTCTGGTTCCAAGCGACGGGCGCGTCTGAGGAAACAAACATGCTTATTGAAGAGACCCGCGTCTTCTGTCCTCAGCAGTGCTTTGTAAAACGAGCGAAGATTTCCGCGCGTGAAGCGCAAAGTGAGCAGCGGCGGTCCTCGGGGAGGGGGAGGGGGAGGAGGGGGGAGGCTGCGGGACACTTGTCGCGCTGCTATTGTTGTATTGTTTCGCTCGTTGCAGCGCTTGATGCTTGGTTTACAAGTTAGTCTGTATTATTAGACCTTTTCTATTAGACTGGCTCACCTCGCGGCTACCTTATCGATAACACTGAGGTTCTCCGTACTCCACTTGCCAAATGATTGCTATTTAGGTTTTCTTGTCACAGACAGCTTCTGTGGTGTGGTGGTTGAGCAGGTCGCCCATAACCTGGAGGCGGCGGGTTCGATTCCCGCGGCAGGACAAGTATATCTAAGTCTGGGTGTTGTGGGTCATGGCCCTCGTAGTTTGTAGGCCTGGATACAGGGAATCCTAGTTACGGCCCAGGATCTATGTATGTGATCGTTGAACGTTATTATTATTATCATTATCACACAGAGTTATCGGTGGTTACATTAGTGATGGTGGCTGGCTGCAGGCGGCACCGCTGTGCTTGGAGTGGACGCTGCCCTTCAGGTGAGACCACTTGTACACAGCGGTCGCCATCACCCGCAGAATGTCGGCGTATCAGGTGCCGGACAGGTTGCAGTGCCGGATTCAAACTTCTGATTGACTGACACTCTCCGCGCCTACTCGATCATTTGAAGCGTTCAGCCATCATCACTACAAAGGTTGACCAGACCCCGCGGTGTGGACACCGCCGCCGGCGTGTGACAGGCGGCGGCTCCAATCAAGGCGCCCGACACCAACATACAGATATAATGAAGTGGTCGGATTACCCCCGCCCCCGTCCTCGCCCCCGCCCTCGCCCCCGCCCCACCCCCGCCCCCGCCCTCGCCCCCGCCGCGGCCCGCACCGCCGAGGGACATATTTCTTTTGAACGCTTTTCATTGGGGATGAACGTTTTCGTGTCGGGTGAATTGATGTTTCTGCCGCGAAGTTTTATCTCTCGTTGGTATAAAATAGGAACGTAATTCTATATTAATATAACAGCGCGACATTTTTTTAGTGCCGACTGATGGTCCGGAAGGTCAGTGGACCTGACCTAGAGAAGATAATCTTAATGACGCGGATTATGTATTGTATTTTTTGATTGAAGTCATTTATAATGAGTTTAATAAATTCAACCCTTATTTCATTTTGTATAAGATCTTAATACTGTCCATCCAAAGGTTGCCTGGAAAATATCGCTTTTAGTGATAAGGCCGCCCATTGTGTTACCTACTATAAGTTATTATGTAAAATTAATTAAGCATATGGTATGCCATAAAGAGTTTGTATTGTGTTGTATAGTTAGCTTTATCAAACGAGCAGCTGTTCTTGAATAGGTGCTGTTGATCCCACTCGTGCCGAGATGAACCTCAGTCGTGTCTCTTCATCGTAATGAGTAGTCTTTCCCCGTCCAAATGTTTCACCCTCTTGTCTGCTGTCGATCCGTAATTATATTCCGTGTTAATCTCACCGACATGTAGCCCCACGAGACCCCGGCCCTCCCACACACGGGCCTCCACTAGTAGATGTGGCGGCGGCACCCAGCGAGTCCACCAGGACCCGTGAACGTCCTCCGGCGGCGCGACACGTCCCGCGCGCGGCTCCACGCGCTCCACGGGGCTCGCGGAGCCGCGACACGTCCCGCGCGCGGCTCCACGCGCTCCACGGGGCTCGCGGAGCCGCGACACGTCCCGCGCGCGGCTCCACGCGCTCCATGGGGCTCGCGGAGCCGCGACACGTCCCGCGCGCGGCTCCACGCGCTCCACGGGGCTCGCGGAAGCTCCCTAAACGCTTCCTTCCACTCGATCTGCGGAAATACGATCAGAGCTCTCCCTCACCCCCTACATGTGCCGAGCGGCCGACTGCCGGGGCAGGGCTCGTTAGCGGCGCGGGGGTGTGTGAGGATGGGTTACGAATTACCGACTCGAGGTTGCGAGGTGAAACTGAATTGAAGTTAGAGGAACATGAGAGCTTCGTGACGCGTCCCGTTCGTCCTTTCGCGTGTTTGTTTTTAAAGTTAATGAACGGTGCGGGGATCTAGTTGTTTGCCTGATGGTAAGCGTCCCGGCTGCCCGCGACACTTGCAGCGCCACTCGGAGATATAAAACCTAAAGATTCGCGTGAAACCGTAATGCACAGGACGTCCCGAGACACTGGCGCAGTAGCAGTAGTACTAGTGTAGCAGTAAGTAAGATTGATGAGCATTGAGAGATCAGCTCGGCGATCGCGGAACTTGATTGCAACAGATGGCACAAATTTGTATGGATTTGACAGTTTTAATACGTAGTTTATGTGCGTAGTTACTACAACAATTTCGAAATTAGTAATGAATATTTTTCTGTTGCATTGCAATAAAAATTCCGTGATCACTGCACAGGTCGTAAAGTCTCACTGTCCAGTGACGTCACGAGCTACAGTGCCTTTCGGACCGGGCACAGCAGTGCGTGTGTTGGTAATGTGCTTCCATCTCCTTCCTCTTGCGCTAATCTGTGTCGTTGTCTTACGATTGCTGTAATAAAAGTTACTGGGAAGCTTGTGAACGCAAGCGTTGACCGCCGCTAGTTGTGTTGTCCCACCTGATGGAAAGCGACGCCGCGGTCTGCGATGGAGGAGAGGATACCGGTTCACTCGCGACGGGAAGACTCCTAGAGTGTAGTTAGGTGGTCACAAGGCCCCTAGAAAGAAAGGAAGAATATTCTGTTACTTTAAAAGATCGTTTCAAAGTTTCCCGATCGTTCACATCACTTTGAACAGTACTAACGGGATCTTCACCGTGATGGGAATCATTTCTGAGTTCCCGATAATATGTCGGCACCTTGTTCTCGGGGAGAGTGGGGCGGGTTGTGTCAGTAACGTTTATAGCTATAATTGTTATATAATATAATCACTAGGAGACCGCCTCTGATCTATTGGCTTAGTAGTAGTGAGTATATTAGGTCTGTGGTGTCATCACTGAGCCGTGGCGTTGTTTGTTGCAGATGCTGCGTCCGTGGAGATGAGTCGTCGTCCCCCGCCTCCCCGCCGCCGTCTCCCCACGCTCCCCGCTCGCTCACTGTAGCGCAACCCTCGCGCAACTCTCGCGCGACACTCGTGCAACACTCGCGCAACACTCGTGCAACAGTCGCCGGTGGGCGGCGGCGCGCGGCACGATGGTGCAACAATGCGAGCGCTTCCTTCTTCCCACTCTCGTGTACTTCTCTCTTCTTGTTGGTGAGTTTATTTTTAAGATAAAGTTAACAAAGAATATATATGCATATATATATATATATATATATATATATATTCTCAACCTATTCTCGTGATATTTTGTGAGCAGGCCCGATAAGTATATGGATTTGAAGTGAAACTTCTTTACGCACGCATTACTTGCAAGGACTACGACTTACGGGAGTAAGCTGGTGAATGCGTTACGGAAATCGATCGGGTGAGGCGAACTGAAATTGAGAGGGAGATATAAGTTAGTGAAGATAGAAAGAGAGAGAGCTGCGTTTCGTGTAGAAGTTTTACTTCAGAAGTGAACTCACAATGTGACGAACAGAAAACTTAATAATATGAATGAACATTGTAAAAAGGGGAGAAATTGGTTCCAATTAGTTTCCTGGACAGGGTCGTTCCACCCGTGGGAGTGGCGGCTCCACTCTTTCCGGTGGGAGGATGGTCCGCACATTGGGCCCCGAGAAGAGCTTTTCGAGAATAGCTCAAGACCGGCACACAGCAGTATAGTACCTGTCGTTGTATATTTTATATTCCAACAGCTGCCTGAATGAAATGACGATAAAATATAAACTCTAAAATCCGGAGATGAACTGGTTTATTTCGCAACCAGTCACAAGTACACTAGTTTTACTTTTACTAGGTGGTAGGACTTTTCTGCAAAGTTCGTCTAGGTAGATACCGCTTTGCCAGTTATTCTGCCGCCAAGCAGTAGTGCGCAAGCACTGCTGTGTTCCGGTTTGAAGGGCACTGTAGCTAGTGAAATTACTGGGCAAATGAGACTTAATGATCTGATCTCACAGTTCAGTAATCTTATTACTAGACTGTGCTGATGTCTCAGGATGACGTGCGCAGTGCAGTGTCACGCGAAACTCTATACTTTAGAGTTCCGAGTAACACTGCAGCTGATATGGGCAGCCGTGTCGTTTAACATCAGGCGAACGGCTAGCTCGTCACGTCATTCCTTAACATAAAAAAGTACATTCTAGGGAGTTTTAGCGGAAAACGAAAAAGATCGCGTCACCGCATTGTATTATTTTCCAAAACTTATGTTATTTTCTGTGTTAGTGCATAAAATTGGTGGCATTTAATTCGTTAAGTGCTGGATTAAAGGCATGAGTGTGGGAAAGTGATGTAATGATGGTGAAACATTTCTTTTCGTGTTGTTTCCAAAACTCCATAGAAGCTTCTGGTAAAGTTGCCACCACTTTACTAGGAGTATGACTTGCACTGTGACTTAACTTGACATAATATAATATACATTAATTAAGTCGTGAAATTACTAATTACTTGACACTGGCTAAATACACAAAAGTGTGGAGACAAAACAAAAATATTCTAGCTTATATCATCAAAGCATCGTAGCATCAAGTATAATACAGGTTTGTGTGAGCCGCCACCGGCCGGCGCTGGTGGCGCACAAGTTGCGGGGGGGCTGGAGGGGAGGGGGTTGTCTCAAACTCTCTAATCAGCAAGTTGTGTGCAATGTGGTGCATTACTTATGTTAGGTTTCATCGAGCTAACTAGCTTTTACTGTTTAGAAAATTAAATTAAACTCAAGATAATTAGAATATCTGATTACTTAGTAAAGTTCATTATCTAGTTCCGCGCAGCACTCGTCCGCGACGGTGCCATCTCTGGATGTTACATTTTCGTTTGGCAGAGATCCGAGTGACGTCATCCAGGGACTAGTGTTGCAGTGCCAGTATTGTCCGGGGTGTGTGTTGTTCCTTGACGTGTCACGTGTCACGTGTGTTGTTCCTTGACGTGATACGTGACACGTGTGTTGTTCCTTGACGTGTCACGTGTCACGTGTGTTGTTCCTCAACGTGTCACGTGTCACGTGTGTTGTTCCTTGACGTGATACATGACACGTGTGTTGTTCCTTGACGTGTCACGTGTCACGTGTGTTGTTCCTCAACGTGTCACGTGTGTTGTTCCTTGACGTGATACGTGACACGTGTGTTGTTCCTTGACGTGTCACGTGACACGTGTGTTGTTCCTCAACGTGTCACGTGTGTTGTTCCGTCACGTGTTCGGGCCGGCAGAGTACCGCGAGCTGAGACGGCCGACGCTCATTACTGCGTTATATCGACAGAGTAACTGAATTGTTTTTTTTCTAATCTGTGGTTTTATTTGACTAGAAACTGCTACTAAACGCTTTTACCATGAAAGTAAAAGGCCCTGTGCCACTAGTTAAGTTGATTTCTGAAAATTCATTTGCAAAATCAAGCAAATTGCGTCTTCCCCTGCAGGCCCTGTCGAGCCGCCGGCCCCGCTCGGCCCGGAGCGGACCTCAAGTTGGGGTATTATTTCCATAAAATATCTCTACTCGAGTACCGGCTCACGACTGAGCGCCGTTCTACGATACGGGCCTATGAGTACGTGTCCCTTGCAAGATAATATAACTAACAATGCTGCGCCGCGCAGGACACCCAACCTTCCCAACCCAACGTGTCAAATAACGTATTGCCAACAGACTAATATTATAATTTATAAACGACACTTCTCAAGTCAAAATCAGAATAGTCATGATATTATTCTAAGCATATAAAATTACAAAGTGCGTAATGTCACATACAGAAAGCCTGTATCTATCAAATAAATAAGTTTCATAAAAAATAAGTTATCTTTCTCACTACTGGTGCAAACAATCCGGCACAAAGCAGAACAGAAAACTGCGATCTGAAGCTTCGGTTACAAGATAATATGCTGTAAATATGAAGCTACAAGAAACTTAACAGTAATTTGAAGCTGAAGCCAAATCGTAAAACCACGAAATAAAATATCTCGCGTCGGAATACAAGCAGCCGCCGCCGGGGGCGAGTGGAGAAGGCTCAGCGCTTACATTCATAGTACCAAAAAAGCGCATGGAACTAGAAAAAGAAGTATTATAAGAATTCTTTTTTTTTTAATTTTACACGGTAGTATTTGAGGAAAACGATTCTAAAGTTACAAGGTTAAAATTATTTCTCGGAGAAGTCTTTCTAGCACAACGTTGTAGCAGTCTTTGCCTCTCAGCAGCGTAGGTCAACGTATTGGCTAAAATCTCACATATTATTATTATAATCTAGTTTGACGCTAACGCTACGCCGTAGCTCATTTACGCTACGCCGTAGCACACATACGCAGTGTAGACCAACGTATTGCCTAAAATCAAGTCCCTCGTTCCATTGGAACGACTACGATACTTGCTACATACCCGGTAGCGGCGCAGGAAGGTACCTCGGCGGTCCCGCTCGCACAGCCTGCCATTAGATGGGACACTCAGGAATTACAGCTAATGTCAGCGGAACGGAGCCGCTCTGATTGGATTTCCTTTAGTGTGTAATAAAGTGGAGAACGGCGCTCCGTGGCGGCGGTTTCATCTTCCATCCCGACTGCGGGAGGAACCGATTACCTTGTCTTTATGGCTCCCTTATTTTTGTTCGAACATTTATATTTATATACACGTCGGAGATAGAGGAAAGCTGTTGGTTTCGTCGCCGGCGGGCATGCTTGCTCGTAAAGCCATTTTAAATGAGTTGTCGTGGCGCTCCCACAGAGCACGCGAGGTGCCGCCTTGCAAACTGTTATTAGCGGAAACAACGCCGCCCTTTCGATCTGGCAAGTCTTGAACAATATGTGACACCATCTTCCCAGATTACTTGAAGCAAATAAATACACACTTTTAATGACACAAAGAGATTACGCGAGTTCTTCGATTCGATTCGAAGGAACCCCTGCCCGGAGTGTGCCCACTTCAAGGCAGACCGCGGCAATAATAGAATACCTATCTATATAGAAGACTATCGAATACAGAAATGATGAAGATATTAAGCAGATGTGCCATTCATTTGTCTGTATTGTGTTATTTTTGTAGAAATCATGAGAAACTGTCTCCGAGAGAGAACAGTGTACACATCCACTGCACTACTCTCACACCTGCCTCCACCCGTCGGTGTGACACGTTCACGTGACTCCAGACCGTGTTTATGACGACCGACGTGTGCAGCCGCCGCCGCCCCGACGCAGCACAGCAGGAGGCTGGCTCCGGGCGTGCGCTAATCCGTCGCGATCCCTCCGCGCTCTTGAAACACTCAAATCAGTATTTTCGAGTGCATTATCTCTAAATCCTTCGCGAATTATCCTAAATTATCCTCCATAGAGCCCTGCGTGTCCCCCCTCCCCCCACCCCTCGCCCTCCTGTCCCCGGTGGTGCGTACTTATCGTTAAGTGGGTCGAATAAATCACTGGATGTCTGCGGCACGCGTCGATTGTTCTCCCCCCCCTCTCCCCCCACCCCGCGCGACACTCGCGCTCAGATGTATCACGTGTTTCATCGTGTTTGGTTGATTGAATCGCTGCACTTGGATGTTCGGATGCTGCGCTGAGCCGGTCCCCTAGAGACCTCTACTACTTCATCAAAATAATCAATCAATCATCGTTTCAATTAAGAAAAGATCTGAAAAGAGCAGATTATTTCTATTTCTGTCTCACTTGCACTGCACTTAGACATAACTACGAAAGTGGGAAAACAATATTTTTATTCTCTAATTGGAATCATTTATATTTAGGGAATTGCCATAATGAGCACGCTTGGCGTCGTCTTGGCGATCGCAGATTTTAATGTGCTGGGAATGAATGACCATAGAGACCCTTAGCTGGCTCTCGCGGTACCCGCGGGAAGAGATAGGGTGGTACTATTGTCACACACTTCGTTGTTATTATTATTATATTAATAGGTCTTTACCTATGAAATTGCCGTATTGCAGTACAGACTTTTTCAAACAAAAAAAAGTTTTGATTGGCTATGAATTCTAAATTCAAATTAATTTTGTTTTAAAAATATGACATTCTATTTACAATATAAGTCTTTTGTTTATTGATTAGCGTTGTATTTTCATTACATTTCAACATTTTTCCTCATAATGGATACTTTGAAATTTCGTGTAATTATGGAATATGAGTTCCGTCGTGGCACCAACGCGGCACAAACGACACGTAACATCAACGACGTTTACGGAGAGAACTGTACAAACGAACGTACAACCCGTTATTAGTTTGCTCGGTTCCGTTCTGGGAATTTTGACTTGAAAAATGAACCTCGTGGTCGTCCGGAAACTTTGGTCAACAATGATGAATTAAAGGCGATTGTGGAAGCTGATGAATCTCAATCTACAGCTGAGCTGGCAGCAGCTTTTGATGTTAGCATCAAAACAATATTGGTCCATTTGCGACAGATTGGCAAGATAAAAAAGCTTGATAGATGGGTGCCCCACGAACTTAACGATCGCCAGCGCAACGTACGCGTCGAGACTTGCCTTGCGCTGCTTAACAGGCACAGAAATGAAGGAATTTTGAACCGAATTGTTACGTGCGACGAAAAATGGATTCTTTTTGACAATCGAAAGCGCTCAGCAAGTTGGTTAGATCCTGGTTCGGTACCAAAGCAATGTGCAAAACGAAAAATGACCCCTAGAAAGGTGATGGTCACAGTTTGGTGGTCTAGTGCTGGTGTGATTCATCATAGCTTTTTACAAAACGGCGAGAGTATTACTGCAGATGTGTACATTGAAGAACTGACCACAATGATGGCGAAACTCGCACGTCTGCAACCAGCTTTGGTCAATCGGTCGTCTCCACTGCTACTTCACGACAACGCGCGACCCCATACTGCACAACAGACCGTCTCTAAGCTGCATGAGTTGGGTTTGGAAGCTCTCCCTCATCCGCCATACTCACCAGATCTTGCGCCTACCGACTATTACTTTTTCCAAAATTTGGACAACTTTTTAGCGGGAAAAAAATTCAATTCCCGAGAGGCAGTTCAAAACGCCTTTGAAGAGTTTGTTGTCTCCCATCCTGCTGATTTTTTCAAGAAGGGCATCCATACACTGCCACAGCGTTGGCAAAGATGCATTGATTGCAGGGGTGATTACTTTGAATAAAAGAAATAAATAAGTTCGAAAAAAAAAGACTAACTTTTTTCAAACAAAATGGCAATTTCATAGGTAAAGACCTAATATTAATTAATCTAACTTTGTTTTTGCTTTGTTTAATGTTAATGCCGCCATCTTGACAATCGTAAATTGTCATTTTACCGGACATACCTTCATAATAATACAAATTTTTAACTTTGTTATGTTGACAATAGAAATCTACGTGAACTAACTTCACCTTCCGTTCGCCTCAGATTCACCAGCTTACTCTTCAAGTCAAGTGTGCGTATATGAAGTTTTACTTCAAAATAACAATCCCGCCTTGTTCAATCCAAATCCATGTTTTTATTTCTATTTTTTCTTTTTCTAAGCAGTTTGCTCTCACAATTAATAGAACACTTCTAACGTTATTGTAGGTAATATTTTAAAATGCTTTCAACACCCGCCACTCTTTCAACACGCGGCAGAATCATTTACTCTACAGCAACCGACACAATTGTTTCCAATCCGCGGTATATTTGGGTAAACGTTCGAGCATGTCGTCCCTCCGACGCGGCCTCCGCCGGATCGGAACGATATCGACGCCGCAACTTTATTATCGGAATTTTAAAGCACCGAGCAAATAGCACACGACTGTGATTGTATCGCGTTCTTTTGTTCCACCAATAAAGACTTTGACATAATCAGAATTGGGTAGAAATTGGCGTGCAGCTAGGGTGTAGGCTAATCCATGGTATCGCCGGGATTGTGTCCCCTCGTCGACAGCGCCAGAGAGGGGACGATGCGAGTGGAAGCAGATTATATCGGTGTTTGCATTGCTAGATTAGGTACCGGGATTGTGTGCAACAAAAGTAAGATGCCGCAGTGATCCAAAAGGAACCCTGGCCTGATATAAGCAGTGCCACCATTTCTGTAGTATCGACCACTTGGCCGTCCCAAGTGTGCATGTTTCGCAGCGCGATCGTCACCCATCCAACGCCGTGGCGACCAAGGAGGACCTGTGAGCCTTGGTCTCATGCATCGATGATGTTTGGCCCATCAAGCTCTCCGTTTCTATTATTGTTGCAAAAGCTTTATTCGATTATATATATATATAATTTAATTTTAATTAATTTCGCTACGTAAAGCATAACCATTCGGTCCACCAAGTCCAGACTATTCCACCGGCGACACGCGATGAGACCAATATGTGATCGTACATCTTGTACGCCTGTTGTACCCTTCTGTCTCCGAGTCGTTACTACACATACACTCGTAGCGTATACACACACGTGTGTATGTGTGTGCGTGTCGTTGGGAGATTCATTTGTCTGATCCAGTCGGCCGTGACTTTCGTATTTTTTTTTTTTTTTTTTTTTTTTACTTCAAACTTGTCTAGCATTTGACCACGCTCTCACCTGATGGGAAGTGACGATGCGATCGAAGATGTAGCATGCTAGCCAAGTAAATACCTATTCACTCTTCTCTTGAACACGCCCGGGTCATATTTCGCCGGAAACACAGACGCTGGCAGGGCATTCCATTCCTTAGCCGTTCTAATTAAGAAAGTTGAGTCGAATCGCTTGGTACGAATGGGTGGTATTTCGACCACGAAAGGATGGCGCTTAGCCGAGCGTCTAGTAGTCCGATAGTGGAATGGTGATGGGAGAATGAGATCATGCAGTTCTTGAGCGCATTCACCGTGGTGTATTCTGTAAAAGACCGACAGACTTGCCACCTTACGTCGATGTGCAAGGCTCAGGAGCCTTTTACCAACCAAAGTGTCGTCGTCAATGAGCCTTTTGGCACGCCGTTCAATCGAGTCCAGAGCCTCAAGCTGGTACTTGGCAGACCCGTCCCACAGGTGGCAGCAGTACTCCATACACGATCGGACCTGTGCTTGATACAGATTTAGAAGCTGTCCAGGTGTGAAGTACCGCCTTACCTTGGACAATATGCCGAGTTTTTTTGAAGCTACTTTGGCTTTGGACTCGATGTAGGATCCAAAGTTTAGGTTTGACGTGAGATCAACACCCAAAAGCTCAAGATGGTTTCCTAAACTTACAGATACACCACGGAATGAAGGAGCCAGATGGAGTGGGCTCTTTTTAGCAGTGAATAAACACGCCTGTGTTTTTGCAGCATTGAACCTAACCAAGTTAGCATCGCCCCAATCGGACACGGCTTTCAAAGCCAGGTTCATGCGCTCAACCATAGCCTCTCTCTCAATCCGGACGTCGCCACCACTGGCACGGGCACTGGATGTGTATCTTTCAACAACAGTACTATCATCTGCATACCCAAAGGTACCGGGCTTTAGCAGATCATTGATGTGGAGTAAAAATAGTGTTGCTGAAAGAACTGACCCCTGAGGTACACCAGCATTAATAGCTAATTGATCGGAGGAGCAGCCATCAAGAACTACTCTTAGCGATCGTTCCCTCAAAAAGTCTGATATCCAAGTGCACAGACCAACAGGTAGTCCGTAAGATGGAAGCTTATTCAGAAGTCCGTCATGCCAGACCCGATCAAATGCCTTAGAGACGTCTAGAGATACAGCAAGTGCCTCTCCATGCATCTCTAAGGCTTCGCTCAATATGTGAGTGGCATACGCGAGAAGATCCCCAGTGGACCGGTTTCGGCGAAATCCGTATTGCCGGTCACTGAGGAGATCATTGTCTTCAAGGTATGCCAAGAGCTTGTTGTTAATTATACGCTCCATACTCTTACAGAGAATGGAGGTAATTGAGATGGGTCGGTAGTTGGCAGGATCAGCACGACTGCCCTTCTTAGGTACAGGTTGTACGTTGGCTAGCTTCCAACTCATAGGGACTATTCCGGTGTCTAGAGAGAGGCAAAATAGGCGTGTTAGAATGGGAGACAACTCGGGTGCACAGCTCTTAAGTACAATTGCTGGTATACCATCGGGACCACTGGCTTTGTTCACGTCTAGACTGCGTAATGTTTTTAGTACTTCCTTCTGACGTATGCGTATTTCCGGCATGAAAACACCGCATTGTGGAAGGCAGGGAGGTACCTCATTAGCAGAATCTAGACGCGAAGCTTCTGCAAAGAGAGTGGCAAACAAGTTTGCTTTTTCTTTTGCAGTGTGAGCCAGCGATCCGTCTGGTTTCAATAATGGAGGCAGTGAGGATCGACAGAAGTTCGCTTCAACCGATTTGGCTAGGGACCAAAAAGCCTTACTACCAGCTGGGTAGGAAGCAAGTTTAGTCCCTATTCGACCAATATGATTGAAACGAGCCTTCCTTAATTCCTTCTTACAGGCCTTGGCGGCAACGTTAAAGGCTTTCTTCTTAGCTCGAGTGTCCGAGGCCTTGCGTTTTCGAGCGTCAGCCCATGCCAGATATGCCGCATGCTTCTGCGCTTCAGCGCGTGCACAGTCGGCTCCAAACCATGGGCTGGCTTTGCTGGTCACGGGCTTATCGGAAAATGGAATAAAATATTCCATAGCCCGACATATTACCTCAGTAACCGCATTCGCGCAGACCGTCGGATCTCCAGAAGAAAAACACGTTTGCCGCCAAGGATATGAAGCGAAGAAATGTCGCATCTCGTCCCAGTCTGCTAAGTTGTACCTCCAGACACGCCGATTGCTCTTAGGGCTTGGGTCAGGCGGGGAGTATACTGAAACGGACTTGACCAGACAGTGATCGGAGCTACCAATGGGTGAGGATACCGCCACAGAGTATCGGTCTGGTTCAGTCGTGAGCAGAAGGTCGAGGCAGTTAGCAGTGTGGCTATCAATGTCAGGCACTCGCGTTGGCTCTTTAACAATCTGCGTTAAATTGAGCGCCAAAGCGAGCTTACGCGTCTCTCTCCCAGCGTGGTCCGTGATCCGGTGTGGGACTAACCACTCCTGGTGGTGAGCATTAAAGTCCCCCAGAACAACAAGCTGAGCCGAAGGATAGCGTTGCTGAGCCACATCTGCCGTTTCACTGAGATACTCCATTAGAAGAGTTGTCTCCCGGTCACCGCTATGTGATCTGTACACACCAGCATAGAGAATTTTCTCAATGCCGGTGTCCACAAGCACCCAAATCACCGAAAAGTGGGGATGTTCAAGGTTTCGGAGACGCAAACAGCAAATGTCATCACGGACGTAAACGCAGATACCAGCGCGTGGAAGGAAGCGGTTTTCCAAGATGAATCCTGGATAGTCCAGATATGCCGTGTCTGATGGACATCCTATTTGCGTCTCAGTCAAGAAGAGCAAGTGCGGTTTGTTGGTCTCCAGATGATGATGGACCGCTTGCAGATTTGAGTGCAGCCCACGAATATTTGTGAGGTGCACTTTAAGAGTGAGGACGTGCATCTGCCGTTTAAACTTGCTCAATTTATTTGACTTTTTCATAATTGGGTGAGTTAGGTAGACAAGTAGGAAGTGGACGAGATATTGGGATGCTAACCCTCAGTAATAGAGAAGCTCCTACGCCAATGGAGAACTTGCGCGGAGACTGCGGGGACGCCCGAACCCCCCTGAAATTGCCCACAAGTTCCTCACTTCCAGTCGCCAACTGGCCCTGTGGACAACCTCAGGATTTTACACAAGCGGTGGGGCAGCCTTTCGTAGTTGGCTAGACTACTACTTGGGCCCCCTACAACTTGCGGTCGGCCAGCAGAGAGCACCGTGCTTCGGATCCCGCTACCCTCCGAAGCAAGGTCTCCGACGCGAAAGCATCTCCATCACCAATACCGGTCTGCATACCCAACACAACTGTCCACATCTACTCGTCAGAACGGCTTCATTAGACATCACGATGGAACACGACGAGTCGCTTGGCATCGTGGTTTTGTCTAATGGGTGGTAACTAAGCCGGCGGCTAAGGCCTTCCACCAGTTATTTGGTTGCTCTTTTGGCACCACCCAGGGGTCACGTGTAGGGAAACTAGGGTTAAAGCCTACGGACGCGAGCAAACATAAACCCCCAATTTTATTTAGTACGTTTGGAAAGGTCTCGGCAGACTTTCTGCTCTAGTAGGTTTCCGAATATTGTTCTGATATCCTGTCTCCCTGACTGATGTACAGCTGTGAAGTGGCTGCTCAGTGTTTTGTCTTTGTTTTAACATTGCCCATTCCAAATTTGATAGAGAGAAATAAAATACAAAATAAACTATTCTTCCACTACAAGTTGTAAGAAGTATGTATATTTGAGTTGCAGGTTTTGTGTGTAGTCAACCCTTAAAATCAAAGTAGTATTAGTGAGGAAACCGTTTCAAAAGTTATTGTTTTTGTTGACATTAGAAACCGTTGTTTGATTGAGGTCCGTGGCGCCGGCCCGCGGGCTGCGGTCGGCAGCGGTCAATATTTAAAGGTCAACTGAATATAACGAGCTCACTGTACCCTTTAGGAACTCTACAGTTCATTCCGTTTTACTCAGAATAATTTAAATCCAAGCACAAAAAATCGCCATCTCGAAAATACATCTTATAAGATTATGCAAGTCTAGTATTCCAAGTAACTAAAGTACTAGACGTTTTGATTAATATAGTTTTTCTTTAAATCATGATTTAGGAATATTTGTCCGTAAAAGTTTTGACGTTGCTTATAGTCTTTAGAAATGTTGTCGTTTCGATACAAGTTGAGTTTTTATCATCCATCATATTAACAATCTGCTAAAATCTGCAAAGTACAAGCGTTTACTTTGTTCTCGATAAACGCCCGAGTCCTGAAGATTATTCAAGCTTTCAAGTTCCGTGAATAAATATTTCAGTTGAGTCTGGTTGGGCTCCAAGAGACGCCGCCCGTTGAGTATAACGCGCTCGGGGGAAGCGAGCCGAGGGGCGGTGGTGGCGGGGCTTACATCGTTCTCTGCTTACATTGTTCTCTGCTTACACTTTAGAAATATTGTGGTCGACACGGTTACCAGACAATACTCCTGAAGACTTCCTCACGAAATGTGTTCTGGTTCCACATTGTAGAGTTCTCAATCTAGGCGTAGTAGTGCGCTACCCGGGGATATATTGTCACTTTATTTGGGTTGATGTCAGCGTAAAGCACACTAAACTACTGAACTGATTGTGATGATGTCTCTATGGGACTAATCTGGAAATTTATCATATCAAATAAAAAAACAAACAATTTTCCAAAAGGGCCAATAAATGACTTAATTCTGAAGTAACAAACATTTAAAAAAATGCAACCCTATTGACCTAGTTCTTTTCTGAAATCGGTTGAAATGGATACTCCTCTATAACTGTCAGACGCTGGAAACGAAACAACTGCATAATTATTATGAACTACCACAATACACCCGGATGTGATCACAAGCGTCCTTTGGTCCCGGATATAGTCGCAACGGACGACTCGGCGATCTCGCGATAGTTTACAAACATCAAACTCTTTCCAGATTTCAAACTCTCGCGGATCAAGCTGAAGATTACCGCGTCCCGCTCACACCTGGATGTGTGTCTTTAGGAGCGAGCGAGTGGGGGCACGCCCGGAACAGGGATGGCACGCGAGGCTCTGGTTTCATGCTCGAGTACTTTTCAATTAGTCGTATTGTGTGTTTAAGGAACACGATTTATATTGCTGTTAAAGGGGTTTGTGATGACGTCACAGGGGCGCCGCCACACCACGCAATTAATATCTCTATTTGAATGGAGACGAGGAAGTTAAACAAATCTGTACGCCTTGTACCAGCACTGAAAGATACATTTTAGCAAGAAATGTTGAATAATTGATGAATATTATTCGATACCAGCTTTATTGTACTCCGCCACTGAGTATCAGTAGTAAATCATTATCCTGAGCAACCTCGAGTGAGGCTGCTGGGGCACCCCCTGTCAGTATTTTGCTATTGTGACTAGGTAAGAAATTGCCGTTGTGAAGTAAAACTTCTTTACGCAAACTTGGTTTGCAGTAAGCTGGTGAATACGAGGCGAACGGAAGTTGATTCACATAGATCTCCATTGCCAACATTACAAAGTAAAAAAAATTGTATTGGTATGTCCGGTAAAATTTCATTTTTTTTAATGATAGAATGGGCATGCATTTGACAACAACTCACCTGATGTTAAGTGACTAAGTTGTCTAAGGTGGAGCACGCTTGCCCATGAGATGCCCATTCACTCTTGGTTTAAAAAGACCCAGGTTGTACCCAGGAGGAAACATTGTTGTTGGAAGAGCATTTCATTCCTTGGCCGTTCGGACTATAGTTTTACTTCAGCTGTGAAGTCTAGAGTACACTCGTTTTTTGTTTATGATATAAGTTATCGTATTTTGTTTGTGTCCTTGTAGGTTCCCTCCGTAAGCACCGTTAACGCCCCGCGCCACCGGGGCCGCGTTCCTCGTCGTGTCACGACGTACTCATAGCTTATAATTATTGTAATACGAACAGAACGTATCCATGACGACGAAGAAGATTCAAATGCGATGACAACATAACGCTAATCATTTAATTACCATATTATGACTAATGATGAACAAAAGTTACATTTTAAAAATAAATAAATTTAAAATTAGAACTCTTACCGTACAAAAAATATTTTGATGTATTATAAAATATTTATATATTATATATTTATATATTATTTTTAATTTTATTTAAATATTTATTTAATATCCAGTACCTACTGCAGGACAGGAATTTCATAGATGAAAACCTATTAGTTAATGAATCTTGATGATGATAGCAAGTTAAGTGTTCAATGGATAATTTACATTACTTTACTTTACTTTTAAAAAAAGGTCAAACCAACTCCATCCACCGTAACGTCATACTGAGGAGTACTTGGATGATGTCATGTCATCTTACAAATCTATAAGTCGTAGTAGTGGAAAAGAACTTTTTTAAAGTCAAGAAAACAACATACAACCAAATTAAGAACCTCTTCTTTTTTTGTAGTTGGTTGAAAATGATACCTAACGCTTCCAATTCCATTGCCACGAGCCACTCGGTCCTGCACCGATGACTCGAGCTCGAGCCACTCGGTCCCGCACCGATGACGCGCCCTCACTGTAACAGCGGCGAGGGAACACGTCGACAGGGAACTGCCGAGAACCACAAGAATGCGTGCACTCACCCTCCAGCCCGGGACATGCAGTGACGTTTGGTTTGGGTTACAGACTGGTTGCGGGGATTTTGCATATTTCAGGGCGGGAGTGCCTTTGAAGTTCACGTTTTGCGGGAGCAAAGAGTTGCCGGAGCTTTTGATGTGCCGCCGAGATGAGGACTCGTCTCTAGTGTTTGTGTTGCGGGATGTACAAGGACTGCGGGCAGGCTGGAGGTCTGCAGGTCTACAGGCTGGTGATGGTTTATTATGACCGTGGTGTCCTAACTATTATTCATTATGACGAAGTGAAATGTTATAGTTTGAATGAAAATGACATCGAAGCAATAAATTCAGTTTTAATGAAAATTATACAAAATTACAGTAATTTCAGTCCACTTCACGTAATGTAAGCTCCTTATCAATTCAATTTCCAGACATCGCGTGCACAACCACATACAATACAATTACAGTAGCGCAACTGATATCAAAACTGCCGCGTCCTTCAAATTCTTTCAGAAACCAACTTGTATCCAATTTATATTGTTTGTATTTGTATGAGAATAGCGGGTTCAAGGTTCTACCGGGATCACGTGGTGCTTGCGACAGCATCCAAATGTTGGCAACTGGACATAAATAAATTACATAGAATATCTCGGCAATAAACAATATTTTTAAGATGTTAGTAACCATCAAAGTTTAAGAATTATAAGATTGCATGGAATTTAAAAAAAAATCTTAATCGCTTAATTATTATTGCGCAATCCCAAAGTGTCGCTATAAGGATCTAATTATGAGAAGCAATATGCTCACCGGCAAACTAAAAAAAAAATCTTATTTCGTTAGTATTTTTCAACTTGTGATTATCTTATATTTCGACGCAATTAGCAGTTCATTTAAAACCACAGCCAAAAGTATAAAAAAGCAAAGTTTGATATCGAAACCATTTCAATGAACATTCTAGTCGAGTCAGTTTCATTACAATATCAACAAATCTCCATAAAAGTGTCCTCCAGCGCGCCGGCCGCAGGCGCCCGAGCCGCGCGCGGCCCACGGCGGCCTTGTCGCACACACTTGTCACTGGTCTGTTTTTTAACCCACCGTTGTCTTCGAGAAAAATTAGCAAAAACTTTATCAAACGCATTTCACCCTAGATGTACCCGTGTTCCATTTCACCCTGGATGTACCCGTGTTCCATTACACCCTAGATGTACCCGTGTTCCATTACACCCTAGATGTACCCGTGTTCCATTACACCCTAGATGTACCCGTGTTCCATTACACCCTAGATGTACCCGTGTTCCATTACACCCTAGATGTACCCGTGTTCCATTTCACCTTAGATGTACCCGTGTTCCATTTCACCCTGGATGTACCCGTGTTCCATTACACCCTAGATGTACCCGTGTTCCATTACACCCTAGATGTACCCGTGTTCCATTTCACCTTAGATGTACCCGTGTTCCATTTCACCCTGGATGTACCCGTGTTCCATGATATCTGAAATATTTAGACTTAAATGGATAGTTGCCAAGAGTATCTAGACTATGACCATAGCGAAGGGAGCTTTGAAATGATTAAACATTAGATCATTTAACAAAGTAATAAACATACAATTGATTCTGATTTTTTTTAGCTGCTGCTGATATTAATTTTTTTATATTATTTAGTTACTGAATCTCCATAAGACATATGCACCGACTATCATATTATAAGCACTTGTTATATACACACCCAATTACAACTTCGTCTTTTAAAAAAAGAAGTTCTCGATGCAATTCATTATTTCTTAATGTTTGTTACCTCAGACCTCCCACACTTCACTCATTCCCTCATTCACAAACCATTTGGAACACTATCTAATGTTCATGAACATGTTTTTAAAATTTATATTCAGATTAGAATCATCTTAGCCATCTTTTACCAAAATCGGTTCAATAATTTGGTTTTTAAATCAAAATAGAAAAAAACATAAAGATAATATCATCCAAGTATGAAATAGCACACATCATGCCCGTGTCACTAGTGCCCCATGTCATAGTGCCCCGTGTCACTAGTGCCCCATGTCATAGTGCTCCGTGTCAGTGGTGCCCTGTGTCATAGTGCCCCGCACTAGTGCCCCATGTCATAGTGCCCCGTGTCACTAGTGCCCCATGTCATAGTGCCCCGTGTCAGCGGTGCCCTGTGTCACTAGTGCCCCAATGTCATAGTGTCCCGTGTCACTAGTGCCCCATGTCATAGTGCCCTGTGTCATAGTGCCCCGTGTCACGAGTGCCCCATGTCATAGTGCCCCGTGTCACTAGTGCCCCATGTCATAGTGCCCCGCACTAGTGGTGCCCTGTGTCATAGTGCCCCGTGTCACGAGTGCCCCATGTCATAGTGCCCCGTGTCAGTGGTGCTCCGCACTAGTGCCCGCGCCAGGGTTGCCCCTCGCCCCGCGCCGAACACAAACAAGTGTAATTCGGTAAACACCGCGACCGTGGATAGCGGCCGGGAGACGGCCGGCCGTGACTCGGGACTTTGTTGTGGAGTTTGTTTCGCAAACAATGATCATTTTCTTTTGTTACGATAACAATGCTATAATAATGTTAAAGGGTATTCGCTAAAAATGTTATTTATTAATATTCCTATCATTAGTGCAATCTTAAATAATTCGCAATGAATATAATATGCTTAGCTATTTTTTAATAAAAAAGAATAATCCTCAACTAAACGTTTTACGTAGATGAAGATTATTTTCATACAGGAAGAAGATTAAAAAAAAATTAAAGTTTTTCAATGAGGCAACAAAAGAGTGAACAGCCCACGGTTGTACCCAGACCCGCATAGAAGGTTGTGTTTGAGTAGAACGTTCGGCATTAATTAGCGGCGGAGTCGAAGGCCTTATTTAAGTTGGGGCCCTAAAACAACTAGCGCGGGAACAACAACCGCTCCTTGTTGGGGTATCAATAGCCGCAGTACGATCAAAAACAAAGAAACCTTAAAGTCTCCCTCCCCCCGGTCTCCCCCCCTGTCTGCGAACGTGGCGCCTTCGATAAACCTTCTTTGTGAAAAAGCGTTTCTCTTTAGCTTTTCGAATGAAGGCATTATTTTTAAAACGTTATTATGCTAGCTAATGTATTCATAGGTCGAGGTTAAAAACGCTTCCACCTCTCGATGTCCCCCCCCCCCACACCCCACCCCGCGGGGTGCGGCTCTCGGAAGAGGCTCATCAATATTAAAGCCGGAGTGAAAACAACAATTTGTTGATTACGATATTATACATAACGATGGTTGTTCCCCGTGCCCGCGGGTGGACACAGTGCGCCTGACGGCAGAAGGGAACGTCTTCATTTGTAATACCATTTCACGTAATGTTTTTGTCCTCTTCGCTAGCCATTTTAGGCCTATTTCTGGACTCGCGACTGTCAGTCATGACCCGAGTGTCCCCTTCTTCCATATATTACACGGCACACGCCAGTTTATTTAAAAAATAATAATTTTAACTGTTTACCAGTGACTTGAATGAAAATGTTAAACCAAATATATTTATTTAATTAGTTGTATGAAAATATTTATGCCTAAATTATTTTAAGAACTGATCGGCAAAGTTAGGCACCAGGTTGCGGGCATTACTTGGATGGATGACCGCTACAGTAAGGTCGTCGGCCCCAGCCGTTGTTGTAAGACAACAATCGTTAAGAAGAGTTAGAAGTCTTCAAGCAATAAATCAATATTTGATTTAACTTAAACATTCGTCAGCATCAGTCGTCTGGGGTCCAGGGCCAGCCCCGGGGTCTCCCTGGACGACGGACCGGTCGGCAGGCACCTACTGTCTAGAGCATTTCATAGTATGTAGTACATAGTACATACCGTAAAACACAACCGTACCTCAAGTCGCGTGATTTTCGTGGTTTTTAGATAATGCTTTTAAGGTGTTGCAATATATCTACTACTCCGATGAAGCTATAGCGTCCGTACTGCAGCTGCCCCGTAGTGCTCACCAGCCGCCGCGGGACGCTCCGTCTGAATATCAGTTATTAATGGGCGTCGCGAGTCGTATACATTTTATTGGTGATTTCCGTTTTATCGCGCGTTTATTGCGGAGAGGAACATAAATCGGCGCATTAACTACACGGAGGACCGCGGGAGGACCGCGGGAGGACCGCGGGAGGACCTCGGGAGGACCGGCAGAGGTAGCACGCGTCCTTTGTCTAGCAAACTATGACTGGTTTATGACATCTGTGATAGACACATTCAATTTAAGTTGTAATTTTACTGCTACTCGTTAAGTTTACGATGTAAGTAGATGATTTCGGGAGGTGGAGTCATTAATGTCGAAATGGATGAATTATTCATGCTTCTTATTCATAATTGGAAAATTAAATAATAGGGTGAGGTTGGGGGAGGGGGCAGTTCGGACGATTGTCGCCGCGTTCGAAAAGATTTTTATTTTATTTTGGTAAATGATGTGACGAGCTAGTCGTTGACCTGATCTTAAACGACACGGCTTACCATAACAGAACAGTGTCACTCGGAACTCAAAAATATAAAGTTTCGCGTGACACTGCACTGCGCACATCATCCTGAGACATCGCCACAGTCTGGTAATAGTATTACTCGACTGTGAGATCACATCATTACGTCTCATTTGCCCAGTAATTTCACTAGCTACAGTACCCTTCAAACCGGAACACAGTAGTGCTTGCAAACTACTGCTTGGCGGCAGAATAACTGGCAAAGCGGTGGTACCTACCTAGACGAACTTTGCAGAAAAGTCCTACCACTTAGTAAATAAGAATGTTCGAAATGAGCACTTTCATAATAAATAATGTTGTCTTGGTGTTGTTCAAAAGAAGGCACCAGCTTTACGGAATTGGTCCGCACAAATTAGCTGCACTAGAGACAATTTGTCGCACGCAGAAAGAAACAGCTATACACGTCTTGAGCTATAACAAAGCGAGATGCAGGGCCAGTACTAGACAACGCGATGTGGAAGCTTACATACCACGTTCGCGCACCTATGTATATTGGAAATAGTTTAGAACGAACCTGACAGTTCAGTTGGTGAGCTCTGCTTCCTGAAGTGTGCTGTGTAAGATTCCCGGAATAAATAGTTGTGTTACATACATTTTTCTCAAGTCTTGGTATTCTGTACACGTAACTGGTACCTACATTAGCGGTCTCCATTTGTGTAATAGGTAGAGAGTTAGAAATGTTGAACATTTGTTTACGTCTAGCGGTTTCAATTCTTTATAATCCTTCCACAACACCCCACTACGATGTCTCTCTTCCACTTCTATCTGTCAGGTTCTGTTATCTCTAGGTTCAATAATAAATTAATTCAGTAATGTAACCCCGGGCACACAGTCGAAAACTCAAAGGTCATTAATCAGAAGCAGTCTAGACTCATTGAGGAGGCTTTCGTATTAAATATGAACAGGTAATTACGAGCCCTTCAGACGCGTCTCGGAGCCTGATTACTGCTCATGAGGACGCGCGCTATATTAGGTGTAAGCTCCTAATTCCCTTTATATTATCTTATACCTTATAATGAACATTATACTATAAGGTTCTCCAAAAAAACATTGGTTTTAAGACTTTTAGTCCTGGGACTTATTTGACGCAGCGAGTGCGAAGTGTCTCCGTTTCAGGTCGGGGCTAAAATAAAAGTCTGTATGTCCGGCGGATGTTCTCCTCTACAAGCCGCATTCTTCAACCGATTCTCTTAAAGTTTAATGAAAAAGTTCAATATAACTATGTATTTAAAAAATGTGTCGATTCAATTTTGGATTTTTTTTTTTTTTCAAAAAGAGTCGGTCATTGCGCGTGAAAACGTAATTTTTATTTTAGTTTTAAACTATGCTAGGACCAGTTCGCGAGGTGTACGTCTCATAGAGCCTTTAATTACTACATTTTAAAGACACAAGTAGTTGCCATTAAGTCTAGTTGAATGTGACCTCACACCTATTTAATACACATAATCCCAATTTGCCTGAGTGGGATAATAAAGTTGAATCTAACTTTTAAAACTTGATTTTATATAGAAGCCCGTTACAAAGATTGGTTACTTCACCTACTGCACGTTATACTGTGACCATAACGAGCTCCTATTCACCTTGAATGGAGCCCCAACTCTCAACAAACTTCTCTCGGATAGATCTGAGAGTAATAAGCACATTTATTTCTATTAGAAGCTTAGTTCGAATTCAAATGTTTAGAGATTTTAGAATTTGGAAACAGAATTAGCTCACGTGGGAAGTTTGCTGATTGGTTCGTAGATGTTTGTAGGCGCGCGTCATCACGGGAGGTGTCGGATCATCTTCTTTATAAACAAACTATAAACTGTCATAATAATAAACAAAACAATTATATAAAGATCATGGTGAAAATGGTAACCGAATCTTTTAGTGTTAGTTCAGTGCAGAGGAAAACAAACAAAAACATCGATTGGTTCGTTTCGAACTGCAGGACAATACATGCCTTTTCATACAAGTCAAGCGAGTTACGTTTTATAATAAAACCTCTATTATGAGTAAAGCAGGTGACCTTCAAGAAGGTTACATGCTCAATCCTTTTCTAAATTTTTTTTTAAACGAAATATCGACGCGCGCTCCGATATAAACTTCAAATTCAAAATAATATTACAGCAATATATATCGGAGCGAGCGTCGTTTTTTTCGTTTTCCTGCTCTGTGGTGCGCTCCCACCTTTATCAAGTCCATGTCCCCACACGGATCTATATAATGATGACGCGATATAGAATAGAAGAATACTCTATTGCACACCAAGTTTACACAAAAGATACTACGTAAGTACCTAACGACACAAAACATTGATAATAGGTCTTATTGCATAGAACGATCTCTTTCAGGATAAGCTTTGAATTAAAATGATTCCTGATTCTGAATGAGCCTAATAATGCAAGAAACTAAAAGTATTAATTTGATTATTGGAATTAAATCTGCAGTGAACCGATGTGAGGTCCCGGGACCGGAGAGGGCCAACCGAGCGGTCGCAGGGAGCTGCCGAACGTGGGGCTTCATGTTAGAGAAATCAAATCAACAGTATAAAAGCTTTATCCCCGCTCAGTGCTCCAGTACGCCGTATCTCTAGTAGTAAAGACGGCGTTTGTTCGCTGAAAGTATTTAATTTATCCTCAAAAGTAGCGTCTCTTTGCCCAATCAGTCGCGCGCCGCTCCCTCTCCCGCTCCCGGTCCCGCGAGCGCCAATTTAACCAGGATTCACGAAAAAGGCTTTAATTTTGAGTAATTCCTTTCATTCCTTGTTGAAACGAATGCAATTACTTCCGCTGAGTTGCGTCGAGAGAGCAGGCGACACAGTGAGAGCGAGACAAAACTATAACACTCCTGTCCCCTTCAGATTATGTTCATTTATGTAACGCTGTAACAATATTATTTGCTGAATTTGAATTATTAAAGTTGATCTTTTGTTAAATTCTTCTCCATCTGCTTCCAACGACGGCCTCAGTTGCGGCTCACACCCTTATACGCGCACCCTCCCCTTGTCTAACGAGATAAAGACCAACAAATAGAGCATATTCTAACATTATTATTATTCACATATCTTAAATCTAAGTTTTTAACAACAATGCAATAGAAAACTTATTTTTACTTTCTATTTATTTTATTTATTCAAAAATGTATTGTGCTACAATGAACTCAGTGTGTCCCGGTACCGGGGCGAGGCCCGGGGTGCGGGTGGAGGGCGATCGGAAATACCCAATTACCCGCGCGGAGGGATGCGGGCCGCGGGCACCGGCGGTAATACGGGCCCGGGACTCGAGGGACCTCCCGCGCGACCCTCACTGACAACTATCCAGTTATTTTCCTATTCCTAGAACGCCTTGTTGACTACTCTATTTATATCGCAGCCATCTGTTCGACTAATGAGTCATTTGAATTTAACAAAACTGCAATCGGACTGTATAAGAATGTGTATTTCCCAACACTTTTCATATTGTCTCCCTCCCGTAAGGTGAAGACACTTTGCTCTTGTATTATTTTTAAAGTACTACTATTTCACAAGTGTAAACTAAAACTATTCAGTTTTTGAGAACTATAATAAAGTTAAAGCCAAATAAATCATACCGCGGCGTGTGTGAGCCCGGAATCAACAAAAAGCACTTTTTGTACGTCACTTATGTGACGTGCGTGTCAAAATGATCATATGAAGAAAAATATGTGTAAATATAAAATAAAACGAAAAACAGGAATAACCGAACAAACCTTCACTAAGACTCACCCAATTTTTAAAAATAATAATATTAATAATAATAACGCCCAACGATCACATACATAGATCCAGGACCCTAACTAGGATTCCCTGTCTCTAGGGACCCAGGAACTACGAGGACCCACAACACCCAGACTCAGAACAAGTATTTGCGCTGTTTTTCTGTGTACATACACTTATTCTATCACGAGAATCAAACTCGCAGTTTCTGGGTTATAAGCCACCACCTCAACCACCACACCACAAAGGCTGCCAAACAGACCATAAAGCGCTGCAGCACTAAACTTACGTGTCAGGAAGAACAGTTTTTAGCGCAGTTTGCAGGACGGAGCGATAAAAATGAAGTTTTGGAATAGCGCCAAAAAATTGCGTTTTCATACAAACAACACCAGCCGCGTGTAACGAGTAAGTTCGACTACAATGTGAAACTTATCACAAGAATCTTACATTATGCACATCAATTATATTCTATTCACCGGTTAAAAAAGAAAATGAATAGTTGAAATAAATTCAAGGTAGAAATAAAATAATTATTGCAACTAGGAAAATATTAGCGCAAGTACAAGACAAAACCAGAGAACTAAACACAATTTTTCAAGGGATTTAAGTGGATAGAGTCACTGTAATTAAATAAAATAAAATAAAAATAATTATTTATTCTCATATGATACATTCTCGATTTTCTCGATTCCATACCACATGGTATTGTAGAAGATCGTAGATGACAGATTATTTCCGTCAAAACACTGAATCACCTATTTAATTGACTAACCTAACTTGATCCTTTATTACGCTGTAGATATAAATGGAAAATGGCCCGTATCCGCGACGTTCGCAATATCTCGTGAATAAGGCCCTCATTCTCGGAATCCATTAAGATGAAAGCGAACACAAGCAAAACAAGTAGATTAAGATAAAGCCATCTGTCGGCAATAACTACTCGATCCGGCGGAGATATAACTTCGGCCGCGGGACCAGTTACTGCGCGACGGATCTTACGCTTGCCTCTACATCCCTTGACGCTAATATGGAAGGGAATACTCAGTTAGTCAAAATCAGTAATGGCTGTTTTACACCTTGGATTAATGGATACTAGCTGCGCCCCGCGGTTTCACCCGCGGATAAAAAGTAGTCTGTGTTAATCCACTTTATAAGCTATCTATATTCCAAAGATTACCATTTTGGTACGATCGCTAAAAATTTCTAAAAATCTATTTTAATTTAGGTAATTAATTTAGATGTTCATTTAAACTATCTGTGTTCCAAATTTCATCCAAATTTGTTCAGTAGTTTTTTGCATCCCACGGGAACATACTATCAGGATAAAAGTATCCTATGTGTTAATCCAGGTCATAAACTATCTGTGTTCCAAATTTTATCCAAATCCGTGCGAAGTAGTTTTTGTGTGGAAGAGTAACAAATATTAATCCATACATCCATACTCACAAACTTTCGCATTTATAATATTAGTGGGATAGTTACGGATGCTGGGCATGATGCGTCTTAAATTGTTTTGTAGTAAAATTACTTTGTCAATATTTTTTTATAGTTTCAAAAGGGCTTTGTCGCTGTATGTTTTGGTGTTATGACTTAATTTTGACAGCTTCTGTGGTATGGTGGTTGTGCAAGTCGGCTCGTAGCTCGGAGGTGGTGGGTTCGATTCTCGCGGCAGGACAATTATTTGCTTCTGGGTACCTATATAGACACAGGCAATCCTAGTTAAGGTCCAGGATCTATGTATGTGATTGTTGGACGTTATTATTATTATTGTTATTATTTAAATTTTATTTTCTATTGTATATAAATGAAGACGCAGGGCTAGTGTCCAAACCCCCTTTCCGTTCTTGGAGCATTTAGAATGTTCAATGCTTAACGAATAACATAAATAGTCGTCACGATACAGAAGTCAGAAATTTTCCCCTAAACGTGAGTAATGAACAGTTTCTTCACATTCAAGTTACAATGATTGTATCCGGTTGACTGCCACTGTGCGGTGTGTCCGAGGGCGAGACGCCACCCCCGCCGTCTATCTTTGCCCGCACACCCGACGCCACGTCGCGTCGCGTCGGAAACGGGAATCGGCTGCACTCCTAACTTCAAGCCACGGCCGACGTCTTATTCTTTATGACGACGTGAAACTTTAAAAAAGTCAGAAAATTCATTTGCGTCGAGTCGTGACGGCCACGGGAAGCCATTAGGGATGGTAATAGCTTCGCATTGCTTCATGCCGGGCCTGTGGGAATTGTTGTTTTTGAATGTTTTATTTTAAAAGCCATTTATTCTGAACTCCACCCGCCTCCGAGTCCGTCAACATCGTAGCGATGCGGGAGCTTTTTTATTTTAATTTTATTCTAGTGTTTTTGCACCGCGCGTCATGATGCATCACCAAACTCACTCAACGAATTAAATGTAGATTCTTTTGAATCGTTTCATATCGCTCACAGATTGCAAAATAATAAAACATTGTCCATTTTCAAATGGCTTTGTTTTCAAACTATTAAACCGCTACAACTGGGAATAAAATCTATTGAATGGGTTTATACATTCTTGGAACATTGCGAATGCGAGCAAACAAGAACATTTCTCAAGAGATTGTGGACAACAGTAGCCGAGCGCCCGACGCAAGTGATTTTTTTTTCTACTTACTAAATAAAAAGGCTAACTTCACGTGATACTACCAATCTGAAGATTGCACAAAATAAATATATTGGAATAGAATAGCCTGGGGGGGGGGGGGGGGGGGGGTACCCCACATCTAGCTGGTACTACCTCGTAGATTCATATGGTTTGCGGTACTATCTACGACACGTTAGTACCATAGAGACTAGAAGTACCTTCTAGTCCAAACACAATACATAATAACAGATTACTCAGGGACTAAAAACAAAATAGTGTATAGAAAAAGGCTTTTTCCTTGCTCTTGCTTGAACATCTTGAGAAGGTTTGTGAAGGTCTAACACAATAATAACTTTACCATACTATGTATCTGACAGCCTCTTTATTGTTCATCCATAATCATGCAAATGAGTGGCACCTGACGGCCGACGCTACATACAAGACTTAACACGTAAAATAAGACAATGTAAAATAAATTTTGAAGATATTTGTTTTTTGTTTTCCTTTTATACTTTTCAGTATATCTACCCAACCACCTGAAACCACCCGTAAACGACAGCCGACTAGATAAAATGTACCCAGATTGTACATTATAATGAAACGAGCTTCTGCCCACAGCTTCGCCCGCCTATGGGAAAATAATTCAACCACCCATTTCACCCTCTTAAGGGTGAAATTTCGAAAAATCCTTTCTTAGCAGATGCTTACGTCATAACATCTACCTGCATGCCAAATTTCAGCCCGATCCATCCAGTGGTTGGGGCGTTGATAGATCACTATGTCAGTCAATCAACTTTGAGTTATATATATTTAGATAAGGAGTAAACATGTATTTTTCTATCTCTGTCCTCCACGGCGAGGACCCGCGTGCTCCTTCGAGCAGGCTTCACTTTGATGACCAGTTACTTCAACTAGTCCTTTCAAGGAGTAATAAAATTGGTGTAATCTTAGAGGATGTATACTGAAAAGGAATATTGTGGTTTGTTCTAGAGGAGTTGCACGGTTCAATTATATTATTATAATCATGTAAAACAGTTGAAATGTCTCACGCGAGGTATCCTCTCGGCCACCCCGCACCGTCGTAGGCCGCGACGTCACCATTCGTTCTAAATTCCATTTAAATTGAGTTAAACTGTCGAAAGTCGGTCAATAGATTTTATTGCAAATAAGCTATTTTTAGCCAAAGTTATAGTCAAAATTATATTAGGTACTTAAAATCAAGTTATTGTACTAAGCATATAAAACTTGATTTGACTGTAACTTAAAGTTAGGTAAATGGTTCAACCCAGCTAAGTAAAATAACAAAGTACCCTTAGTTTCCCGCACCACTAACAACGGCGTACATCGCCGCCCTACACACAGCCTCTAGTCGCCACCGCGGGTCACACTCAGCAATAGAACCGATGCAGTTCATTGCTCCACCTTGCTTTTTACTGTAACTGCGGTATCGCAACTTACGATGTACACTTCGCGCTCAATAGACGCTTTATCGGCGCTCGCGGTGGTGAGCAAGCAATGAAGATTACTACGGCACCTACGGCATAAAATAATTATGCCGTAGGTGGGAATGTTGCGGGGACGCTCCCGAGGGTGTGAATGGAATAGTTCAAATGTCAATGCAAGTCGGAACCCACCGAGCGGCTGCACCGAACCGATTGGGTAAGTTTACAGCGACATTGTTACCAATTTTGAAGATACAAAATTGTTATGTACACATTTTGTATTTCTGTGATTTATTTTGTTTGCAAAACAAGAGTAAAAGCAAAAAGATAGAAGAAGATTTAAGCGAAAAATGTCTAATGTTAAGCGAAAAACATTTAAAAGTTATTATAGATTTTAAAGTTATACCCGGATGACGTAAAATATTGGCAAGAAATAGATTGTTTAGTTTAAATCTTTTTGTTACTTCAAACGTTTTGTAATTATATTTTCAATGAGTTTGTTACTTTGGAGTTTTTACATGAAATACCGCGAAATCACACAACCAGAACCATTTAAACTACTTCAAAGAAACTCCCGCAGTCTTCAACCGATTAAGCACTTTAGCAGAACGGAATAATATTCAAAATTGTATCTTTGTAACTTTTGTGACGGTTTTCTGAGCTTATGTAAATGGAATAAGGTTCAATTTGGAATTTAATTTATTGTTTGAATAGTAGGTAAACACAATTAGACATGGATATTATTAAAATGATCAAAGTGAAACCTCGTTATTTTTGGGCTTCTGTGAAGACACAGAGTAGACACGTAGTCCCTTTGAGCCACAGACTAACATAAATCTATTCAAATACTGCGTCGTAGAACTCACTACGAAGCTCTACGGCGTAGCGCTACGCTCACTGCGATATAATTTACTACACTGACTAAATAATTTTGAATCTGTTTTGTTAATTAAGGTTTATTTAATTAAAAGATTACACATAAAACAGCGTTATTACTAGTTGTGTCCCTTGGTTTTACCAGAGTCGAGAATGGTCATATGTAAGGAACTACATAGTGGTCCGCCATGAAACTATATTTTACTCCCGGCCCTAACCTTGCGCGATGTAAAAGCCTGCTTAAAATTTACAAGGTCTCTTAACCTTACTAATTATTTAAAAACAAATTAACTATTGCAAATATTTCTTTTAAATAATTTTATAATCAAACATTACAAATAACGGTATGTTTTTTCCTAAAAGTGTTTCAATTTGTTCACTGATAACATTCGAACTGAACAAAGAACAACGTTACAAACAAAACAAGTAACAAAACAATTCGAACAAACAAATCAAATGATTGTTATTTGGCTTTCGTGTCAAAATCGCTGAACCGGTTCGATGGAATTTTGCGCACTACTTGTTTATGTTGTCATGGTCAATATACTTTTATTATTCACTAAACCTTTACAACATGCTATTTAATCCAGAAAATTGAGTGTTCTCATGAATAACGGGTAAATTCCGGATAAAACCATAGGGTTATTCTCTACAAACATAAGATCATTTTCCGAAGTGACGCTATCGCAAGACCTGTCCGCTGAGAGTGCTCTCAGCCACTGTCTGCACCCTGCACCCTGCACCCTGCACCCTGCACCCTGCACCCTGTACCCTCCAGCCACAGTCACCAGCGCACAACAACACTGGAGTCATTCCTCGCACTGAAGCCATAAATCTGCGCCGACGGCGCCCTGATACACTCTGTCCGATCCGAGGACCGATCGCTGACACGAGTCATACCGTTATTATTGATTTTGATTTATTTCGTGCGGAATTTTTTTTTCCATCCTTGCTCATAGTGTCTCAAAACTCTGTCCATCCAAAGGTTGTCTGGAAGAGATCGCTCTTAGCGATAAGACCGCCCATTGTACCTATCTTATTATGTGATTCTATTTTCTACATGTTTATTTTTGGTGTCAATAAAGCGTTTGGTATTGTATTGTATTGTATTGTAATTTTTTATATACAGGACATATAACTCACGTGATAATGTAATCATGCTGTGGAACTTAATACGCTGTTGTAAAAGAAAACTCATCTTTTAAAATGAGCCCTAATCCTAACTAACCAAGTGCGGGTCAATGACATTTTTTTATTAATTATTTTTGTAGTTCATTGATGGTGTCCTATACTCACCCCACTTGTTATATTAACATGTAGGTATCTGTTAATGTTACTACAAAATATAAGTTAAAGTTACTTTTAAATTAAAGTCAAAGTCAAATTTAAATTGGAAATTTCATATTGACTTCGTATGTCAGAGACTTGATCGGTACGTTTTTGCCCTAAAGAAACTGAGACAAACCGTATCTATGGAAGCCGCATTAACGGCTTACCATGGCTACGTGTCGTCTGTTCTTAGCTATGGACTTATAATGTGGGGAAACTCAGTTGATATTGAAAGAGTTTTTAAAATTCAAAAACGATGTATTCGTGTCATAAACAAGGCCTGGTTTTTGGATAGCTGTAAGCCATTATTCAAAAAATGTAACATTCTTCCTTTGCCATGCATCTACATCAAAGAGATTTGTTCCTTTGTTAAAGCCAATCCAACTTTATTTCATAAGCGCAGTGAAATTATTACTCGACAAAAAAGATTTAAATTTACGAACCTACTGCATCAAACTCCTTGTCGTAAAGATATATATAAGAGAAACGTTTATAATATGTGCATATCAATATATAATTGTATAACTAATGACATAAAAATTTTAAAGGGCAAACTATTGAATAAAACTTTGTAAGACTGGTTGTTACAACACGCATTTTATAGTATTAAGGAATTCCAAATGTACTGCAACAAAAATATTATTTAATATTTGCACACTTGCATGCAGGTTGAACACAAAATGTCTAATTATTTTAAGTAACTTATGTTAACATCTCTTGTAAATTGTGTTCTAGCAAATAAACATTTGATTGATTGATTGATTGAAAGATTTATTGCAAATAAGCTAATTTTAGCACTTTTACAAGTCAAAATTATATAAGGTACTTAAAATGAAGTTATTTCACTAAGCATATAAAATTACAAAGTGCTTATTGTCAAATTAAAAAGCAGATACAATGTAACATCTTTCAGTACCGTTGTTGTCAGGTTATACCATCCTCATCCAAGCGCACTGTCCTCGACGCGGCTATAATCACCCCCCTCCGTCCGCACCCCCTCCCCCCCGACACGCGGGACCTACATCTATAATCACGATAACATTTAACCGTGTATCCGTTTATCCGAACAGTATTACACAGTGTTATAGCTTTTTACCATCATATTGACTCTACTAGGCGGCAGGACTTTTCTGCGAAGTTCGCCTAGGTGGGTACCACCGCTTTGTTAGTTATTCTGCCGCCAAGCAGTAGTGTGCAAGCACTACTGTGTTTCAGTTTGAAAGACATTGTAGCTAGTGAAATTACTGGGCATATGGGATTTAATGATTTAATCTCACAGTCTAGTAACCTCTTACTACTAGATATTTAATTTGACTTTGCATTTATTTCGTATGTTGTAGATATTTTCCTGTAATCTGTGGTCGGTGCCGTGCACGCGCGCCCGGCGCCGGCGCCACAGATATCTAAATACATATAACTCAAAGGTGACTAACTGATTGACTGACTGACATAGTGATCTTTCAACGCACAGCCCAAGCCACTGGACGGATCGGGCTGAAATTTGGCATGCAGGTAGATGTTATGACGTAGGCATCCGCTAAGAATGGATTTTTCGAAATTCCACCCTTAAGAGGGTGAAATGGGTGGTTGAATTATTTTCCCATAGGCCACGCCGCGGGCGAACCTGCGGGCAGAAGCTCGTCTATCATAAGATACAGCCATTTTCTTACTAAAATTAATAACAATATAGAAGTCGGTTTTTTTCCCTCGCAAATGCGATGAAAATCTTTGTATGAAACTTGTATCATGCTCATTTTTTTTATCCATGACGATACTGTGTCTGCGTACCGAGTGGGGAATATGTAATCTGACAATAAAATGAACAGAAACCAACGCGCATAATATTGTTCGTAGACAGGTAGCGATAATATCGTGACCGGGACCGGAAACGAGTTCCGCAGCAATGTGAGCCCTGACCCACAGCTTACGGGGCCTCTGTTACAGCCCGACGTATTTTAGTGAACTTCCGCCTTGAGAGACATCTCTATAATAATAGAGACATGATATTAACTACCTTCATAGCTTAGTTGGTAGCCGCACTGCCTTCTGTAGTTTTAGGTTGTGGGTTCGATACCCATTCATAATTTAATTTTTAAATAATATATAAATAATAATAATGATAATGATAAAAATAAATGTTCCAAATTGTCAATCTGTCTGTCCCACGCAAGCCACTTTCTTTCAATCTATTATCAAAAAAAGTCAAGGAGTAATAGTAAAGTATAATATTTTATTTGTTAGTTCTCCCGCGGATCCTCATTTATCAAGCACCAGGGTACCCTCGACATTCATCAGTAAAAATACATTTATACTATTTTAAAAGCTGAATAGAAGATTCACATAACATTCTGCAAAAATAGTAATTGAAACTCACCCTTAGGGACATGTATTTTTGTCCTTAATTTGCGAGCGCATGCATTATTCATGTCGCTAGTGAGTGCCACAGATGACGTGATAGTTGCGCGGGAAGCTGCGACATCCTGCGGCTTAAATATGTTTTGAATAATGAAGCTCGACATTTGGTCTGGGATTTGCAGAAATTAAAAATATGTTATTTTTATTTCAGAAATAGTAAATTTTACTACATCCTAATAGAGATTGCTTAAGGCGATATGACCACCTAATACTTGAATTGTTGAAGGCAGATTGAGGTCAATAATTTGAATTGTCAAACATTAGCTTTCAATTAACACGTTTATTTAGAGACCGCGACTTAAATGAAACATAGTGAGAGGTAGGATGGTGCCCGACTGGGGGGCGGCGGCTCAAGTAGTTTTTTACTATTAACATCAAATAATAATAATATGTGTGGACATTTCACAGCGCCATCTAGCCCCAAACTAAGCAAAGCTTGTACTATGGGAACCAGATAACTGATACAATACTTAGTAACTTTTTGTTAGTAAATACATACATAGAATACAATATAACACCCAGACACAGAACAAACACCTATGTACATCACACAAATGTTTGTCCTGGGTAATAAATAAACTTACATTTAACGATATTTCGCCTGATGTTAAGTGATAATGCGGTCGACGATGAAACACGCTCGCTAAGAAAAAACCTGAAAGACCGGGCTCAGTGGCGTACCTTGCGGGAGGCATATTGTAAACTATGATGATGATGATGATCTCTACAACTAGTACACGGCCAACACTCCCGAGATACAGTCGAATAACTCGACCGGTGTTCGGGCAATAAAGATGCCCTCCTCAAGGAGCACGCGCGGCGGCGGGGGCGGCTCGGCGCTCATGATAACATCGTTAAATCGATTCTCTCGTGACTTGCACCATACGAGATAATCAACCATAGACTTTGAGATGGCGAGAGTATCCTAGGTAGTTTAAACCCGCCAGGCTAGCTTCTATCCGGTGTCGGACT
This sequence comes from Ennomos fuscantarius, assembly GCA_905220475.3. Classification (NCBI taxonomy): domain Eukaryota; kingdom Metazoa; phylum Arthropoda; class Insecta; order Lepidoptera; family Geometridae; genus Ennomos; species Ennomos fuscantarius. The sequence continues at coordinate 119,788 of HG992049.1, forward strand.
TTGAAACGATGATGTATGAATAGTCACCAAGAACTGTTTTTTGCTTTATTTTTTGTTATAAATGCAGGACAGATGATGAGTTTTTCATATTTCACCAATTACCAACCCAATCGCTGTAAATAATAGGTCTTTACCTATGAAATTGCCGTATTGCAGTACAGACTTTTTCAAACAAAAAAAATTTTTGATTGGCTATGAATTCTAAATTCAAATTAATTTTGTTTTAAAAATATGACATTCTATTTACAATATAAGTCTTTTGTTTATTGATTAGCGTTGTATTTTCATTACATTTCAACATTTTTCCTCATAATGGATACTTTGAAATTTCGTGTAATTATGGAATATGAGTTCCGTCGTGGCACCAACGCGGCACAAACGACACCTAACATCAACGACGTTTACGGAGAGAACTGTACAAACGAACGTACAACCCGTTATTGGTTTGCTCGGTTCCGTTCTGGGAATTTTGACTTGAAAAATGAACCTCGTGGTCGTCCGGAAACTTTGGTCAACAATGATGAATTAAAGGCGATTGTGGAAGCTGATGAATCTCAATCTACAGCTGAGCTGGCAGCAGCTTTTGATGTTAGCATCAAAACAATATTGGTCCATTTGCGACAGATTGGCAAGATAAAAAAGCTTGATAGATGGGTGCCCCACGAACTTAACGATCGCCAGCGCAACGTACGCGTCGAGACTTGCCTTGCGCTGCTTAACAGGCACAGAAATGAAGGAATTTTGAACCAAATTGTTACGTGCGACGAAAAATGGATTCTTTTTGACAATCGAAAGCGCTCAGCAAGTTGGTTAGATCCTGGTTCGGTACCAAAGCAATGTGCAAAACGAAAAGTGACCCCTAGAAAGGTGATGGTCACAGTTTGGTGGTCTAGTGCTGGTGTGATTCATCATAGCTTTTTACAAAACGGCGAGAGCATTACTGCAGATGTGTACATTGAAGAACTGACCACAATGATGGCGAAACTCGCACGTCTGCAACCAGCTTTGGTCAATCGGTCGTCTCCACTGCTACTTCACGACAACGCGCGACCCCATACTGCACAACAGACCGTCTCTAAGCTGCATGAGTTGGGTTTGGAAGCTCTCCCTCATCCGCCATACTCACCAGATCTTGCGCCCACCGACTATTACTTTTTCCAAAATTTGGACAACTTTTTAGCGGGAAAAAAATTCAATTCCCGAGAGGCAGTACAAAACGCCTTTGAAGAGTTTGTTGTCTCCCGTCCTGCTGATTTTTTCAAGAAGGGCATCCATAAACTGCCACAGCGTTGGCAAAGATGCATTGATTGCAGGGGTGATTACTTTGAATAAAAGAAATAAATAAGTTCGAAAAAAAAATACTTTAACTTTTTTCAAACAAAACGGCAATTTCATAGGTAAAGACCTAATATTATATCCCATTAAACTTTAATGAGTTCCGTAAATAAAGAGATTCAGATATAATTTACATTAAACACAGACTGTGCAAATTTATTTCCCAAATTAATCAATTTATATTCTATTTATCCGCACTCGCATTAAGCGCCGCTAATGTAACCGGATTATGTAACCGGATTATTTGCCCGTGAATATTTGATTAGCGGGTTCGATTGAAATTACAACATGTCGACACATTGTCGTTTTAATAGCCGCGTGTACGCGGACAGCCGATGTGTACACCTACTACGAAGGCTGCGCTGCACGCGCGCACTACACACTAGAGCCTGCCTAGCAACGGCTTAAAACTGGAAAACTATTTACTAAATGGTAGCACTTTTCCGCAAAGTTCGTCTAGGTAGGTACCACCGCTTTGCCAGTTATTCTGCCGCCAAACACTGTGTTTCGGTTTGAAGGACACTGTAGCTAGTGAAATTACAAGACGAATGAGACGTTATGATCTAATCTCACTGTCTAGTAACTGATGTCTCAGGATTACGTGCGCAGTGCAGTGTCATGTGAAACTCCGTTCCGAGTTCCGAGTGGCACTGGGGCTGGTATGGGCAGCCGTGTCGTTTAACATCAGGCGAACGGCTAGATCATCATGTCATTCCTTAGCATAAAAAAGAACTAGTTTTTCGTTTTCAACCCAAACGGCTACAATTTTTTTTTTTTTTTTTTTGAAAAAATGAATAATCAAAATGATTCGATACAATTATCGAACCTGCTCACTCAATTTCACAAGAAATGCAAACTGTAAGAGAGAGCAAGAGAGCCGCCTGACACCCGCCGGACACCCGTCGGGTACTCGCCCGACACTCGCCGGACACCCGCCGGACAGACGACATCCTTTTTGCCCGAAGTGAAACGGAAGCACTTTGCTATTATTAATTTGTTGTATTTGTTCTGTAATAATAGTTGGTATCCGCATGCTGTCGTTTGCGCGAGGGAGACGGCGATAGAGGGTGATTGTCACGTAATTATGTGCTAATTACATCAATATATATGAGTTCCGTGTGGTGCCGCAATGAATGCGTATTTATGGTTTGACCACAGGGAGGTGCAGCTCGCTGGTCGCATGCGAGCACGTCAATTCATCACAATATATTATTTGATAGATATGAAATAGTGAAAAAATAAAAGCTTTTTCTTAAACATGCGCGGAAATATTATCATTACTTTTGAATAAAGAACACGTGAAGTATCATATTTACGTAGACTGAAAAACCAAAATCACTTCCCGGCGCATACTTTGAATTTGGAACGAAGAGCGCGCCGGCAATGCTGTATGAAACGGTGTGCTGTTTGAATTTAGAATTCTTTCATCTATCGTACACATTGCGATCTCGTGGCTGTATAGCCACAGATGCGTTTACCTTTCGGCACAAACTGTAAAATAAAATAAAAATTGGCGGTAAAGCGGAGTTCGTTGTTATATGGTTACTAAAAATAAATTAAAATGAGTTCCGATGATTCTGAAAGTGAAAATGAAATGGAAATTGACTGCACTCCACCAGATTTAAGATCGGAAGCTAAATTAGCGATGGAAAACCTGCTTCCAGCGAAATCAAACGAAAATTAAATGTATTATTTAAAAGGCCCTTTTTTATTTCCTTGGATTTTTTTTAAGAAAAACACTATATATGTCTCGGCCGAAATGGCAATTGCCTGTCTCGTATCATTGAAGTCCTCGCCTGAGGCTCTGCCTTTAACCTCGTACTCGACTTGCAATTGCCTATTTCCCTGTCTTTGCTATAATGTACTATTTTTTTTATTTTTTTTTTATTAATCTGCATTTCCACAGACACCTGGGTCCGTGCTTTTTGTTAGATAATTTTTTATATTTATGAATTAAGCCTATTATTAACATGAACTTATATATAATATAATGTACTATTTCGTATCGAGGATTATGTAGACTTACTTATTTCTAAAGTATTGTTTATGAACGGAATATTTACCATGTCATTTATGTGTTTCGTGTTATAAATATATACTCAGTAGGTACTTTCAACTGGCTTTAATGCGTTAATGATGATGAAGGTGATGAGTGTGCCACCGTCGTCATCACCAGCCTGAAGGCTGCTGCTGCACGTAGGCCTCCATCACCCAGAGAGCGCCACTCTGACGCGGACTCCACGCGGGACGCACACTAAAACTAATTTATTTTCAGAACTAAAATTAGCATTAACATGTAGTGGTTTAATAGTAAACCACTAAATTTATCTTCATTTTACAACAATATCTTGATACATAAGTTTTTACAGCTCCACATAAAACTAAATCACCAAAGCTGTAAAATAAACTTTGTATGAACTTTTTTACTATTTTCCATGTAAAAAGTTAAATTGTCTACTTTTCTTGTATAACAAGGTTATCCTAGATAGGCTGGTACCTTATGACCTAGTTAAAGTTGAAGTATGTACTGACGCCGCCTGCGGTTGCGGTTAGTATGAAATAATAAAGTTATTAAAATCATATAGAAACTAGTTATTGCTTTAATAGGAAATGTTTGATATATAAGTATGCACTACTACTACGCTGCACAAGTCTATTGAAATACTATTTAAAACTTTCTCGGGCTCTCCACGTACCTCAGGTCAACCTGAAGATTTTAATATACCGAATCTCTAAATATATATAACTCAAAAGTGACTGACTGACTCACATAGTGATCTATCAACGCACAGCCCAAACCACTGGACGGATCGGACTGAAATTTGGCATGCACGTAGATGTTATGACGTAGCCATCCGCTAAGAAAGGATTTTTAGAAATTCTACCCTTAAGAGGGTGAAATGGGTGGTTAAATTATTTTCCCATAGGCCATGCCGCGGGCTAAGCTGCGGGCAGAAGCTCGTTTGTAAATATACTCATAAATAAAAATTGTGGACATTTCATACAGCGCCATCTAACCCTAAAATAAGCAAAGCTTGTACTATAAGGACCAGGTAATTGATACAATACTTAGATACTTTTTGTTTATAAATACATACTTACATATAACATCCAGACAATAGTGTTCATCACACAAACGTTTGTCCTGGGTGGGAATCGAACCTACATGGTACACAGTATCCTAAAAGTGAAGGCGAATGGTTCGTTAGTCCCCGTTGCCGATCGATTCGGACATCTCTCTCGACTTGTAGCAGCTGTAACTACGTTACGTTATAGCGTCCGTGGAGCGGAGTCCCGCGGCCTCGGGGGCCGCTGTGACCCACTTACTCTGATCCTGGTGCGATATACTCCACAATACGAGACCTCAAGATATGATAATAATAATTGTGAAATCATTTTTGCTTAAGCTCCGCTAGATCAATAAATAAATTATCTATTTTAAAAAGATATCACTAGGTGGCAGGACTTTTCTGCAAAGTTCGTCTAGGTAGGTACCACCGCTTTGCCAGTTATTCTACCGCTAAGCAAATAACCGGCGAAATATGACCCGGGCGTGTTCAAGAGAAGAGTGAATAGGTATTTACTTGGCTAGCATGCTACACCTTCGATCGCATCGTCACTTCCCATCAGGTGAGAGCGTGGTCAAATGCTAGACAAGTTTGAAGTAAAAAAAAAAAAAAAAAAAAGCAGTAGTGTGCAAGCGCCGCTTCCAATTTGAAGGGCACTGCAGCTAGTGAAATTACTGGACAATTGAGACTTTATTATCTGATCTCACAGTCGAGTAATCTTATTGCCAGACTGTGGTGAGTTGTCAGGATGATTTGCGCAGTGCATCTATTTTGGAGTTCCGAGTGACACTGTTCTGTTATGGCGGCCGTGTCGCTCAACATCAGGTGACGATGCTGAAACTAAATGAGATATAAAAACATATCTATTGTTACGAACCGTGTCGTAGATTTCAAAGCGAAAGCCACAGATGGTCTGTCACAGTTCCATGCGTGCAGATACAAGTGCGTCGGGCGTTTGGTAGTTGAGGTTTTCGGAACAAACGAGTATCTATGTGAAGTCTGAAAAAGTGGCAAAAAAAGACGGAACTACACTTTTGCTATTTTTTCTGAAGCGACGAAGAGAGAGCTCATGATGATCTTATATGCGGTCATTTGGAATTTTTTTATTTTAGTGAATGATAACTTCTGAGACATTCGAATTTCTTAATGCGAGACGTACCATGTCGGTTGCCTTCTGGTTGAATATGCAGCCAAATCAACATTTAATACTGATCACAATATGGAGGCATAGATCTTTTCTTTCTATAATCTGTGGTACCTATTATCTATTCTGTGGCAGGCGGCAAGTGTACACATGTCATTCAAATCGGACCTTTTAAGATAACGCCGAACCGCTTTACGGAGGGAGCGCGCGTGAGAGGACTGCTAACGTCGCCCTACACGCCTGCACCAGTATGGACTATTGCCAGTTTTGGCGGAATTGTTTCGCTGTCAAACTTGAACTTGTATTGTAAATCAACCTATTCAAGTTCTGTGTGACTCTGAGGGATTCTTTGTGATTCTGTGTGTTATTGTTTGTTATTGGTCAGATTAGGCTTAGAAAAGGGTTTTCCTAATCCTGCAAATGATGGGCCAACATATTTCTCAGTTTTATATCTCAAAATGATGCGATAGGTTGCAGACTAATTTATGAGAAATTGGCGGCAGAAGTAAAAATATTTTAAGCGTATCGGTGATACGTGAGACAGGAAGTGCAAACTTTGTAGTTTGAACTGAATTATGTTCTACAACGCACATCATTTTGAGTGTTATGTCAAAATGTAAGTTCGTGCACAGTTTTCCGACTGGATATTATGTTCTGTCAAACCTTTCCGTAGTATAACCACCGGCGTTTTTATATTATTTTGTTATCTGAATTCTCCTTCCCTTACTGTTGGTGCTGCACGCTTTATACTCTGTAGTTAATGAGACTTTTGGTTTAAGCGTTGTTATAAAACGTAATTACATAAAATGGCTGCTTTCGTAGAAACTGTCTCGTGGAGTCTGACTTTAAAATATATTAACTTTACATTTGAGTACCTTTATTACATCTGTAATCAAAACAACAATAATGGTTTAGTTTAAACTTGTTTAATTGTTATCCTATCGTAGTGTAAATAATTAAAATTTAAACACCATAAATAAGCAAATCGGCTTATAGATTGAGGTAACAAATATAAATAAATAAAATAAAAATACAACCGAATAGTTAATATATTTTTAATATCAGCTTAAAACTGCGAAATATCAAGAACCTATAAACAGCGCAAAATCACTTACCAATGTTTATAACAATATGACCCATTCTCACAAACTATCGAAATAATATAACGCCTTTGAACACCCTTCAGTGAACTAAGTAGACGCGACGAATATTCGAATTTATCATAATAGGAATAAGGCAGATCCTTGTCAAGGGTAAGAAGTATCCTTTGTGCAGTGGATCGTGTACTCGACATCTGAAATGTGTGAAAGCATTGAGAACAGGTCACGTGGTGCGATATTGCGATGTGAACGATCTTCCGCCTCTCCGCTGTCAATAATGTGGAACTGTAGTCCGTCGAGATCTCTCTCGGCACTTGACATAGTTTTCCCGTGGAAACTGTTCTCCGCGATAAAGGGCAGGTATCCTATGTTGACCTTGGTAATATAAGCCATCTGTATGCAAATTTTCATCTAAATTGGTCGAACCGTTTTGTTGAAAGCTACACACAACCAACAAACATAGATAAGACAATCGCAAAGATTATAAGAATGAAAATCGGTTGGGGGTCATAAACAAGTATTGAATTAAAGTCACAGATCTAATCAATTACATTACAACCATAGTATTCGTAAATAGGGCGAGTCCTGTCGCCTGCCTTCGGTCGCCCGTCGCCGCCGACCGAAGGTTGAAGGTTAGCTTCATTACAAACGTACTTTATGAATAATTTCATGTTCAACGCTCTAAAGGGACCTTTTATTAGATGAAGGGGACTAAACAGGCGCTTACTTCAGACGCGTTTACTTACAATTTAATTTGAGCGCTCACGAGTTGAGTTATAAAGTTGACCAGCTTGCTGACAATATCAACGAAGCTGTTAAACATTTATTTGTAGCTGCTGTCGGAGTGCAGCTTCGCGATTATGAGTGTCGTTTGGTGTAGTCTGAAGGGTTTAGTAGCCTAAACGAGCACTTTACATTTTGATTTTCTAATATTTGATTCTACAACTTTTCTAATGCTATAAGTACAAACAAGCAGACGGCCGTCCTGATGGGAAGTACAAACAAGCAGACGGCCGTCCTGATGGGAAGTACAAACAAGCAGACGGCCGTCCTGATGGGAAGTACAAACAAGCAGACGGCCGTCCTGATGGGAAGTACAAACAAGCAGACGGCCGTCCTGATGGGAAGTACAAACAAGCAGACGGCCGTCCTGATGGGAAGTACAAACAAGCAGACGGCCGTCCTGATGGGAAGTACAAACAAGCAGACGGCCGTCCTGATGGGAAGTACAAACAAGCAGACGGCCGTCCTGATGGGAAGTACAAACAAGCAGACGGCCGTCCTGATGGGAAGTACAAACAAGCAGACGGCCGTCCTGATGGGAAGTACAAACAAGCAGACGGCCGTCCTGATGGGAAGTACAAACAAGCAGACGGCCGTCCTGATGGGAAGTACAAACAAGCAGACGGCCGTCCTGATGGGAAGTACAAACAAGCAGACGGCCGTCCTGATGGGAAGTACAAACAAGCAGACGGCCGTCCTGATGGGAAGTACAAACAATCAGACGGCCGTCCTAATGGGAAGTACAAACAAGCAGACGGCCGTCCTGATGGGAAGTACAAACAAGAAGACGGCCGTCCTGATGGGAAGTACAAACAATCAGACGGCCGTCCTGATGGGAAGTACAAACAAGCAGACGGCCGTCCTGATGGGAAGTACAAACAAGCAGACGGCCGTCCTGATGGGAAGTACAAACAAGCAGACGGCCGTCCTGATGGGAAGTACAAACAAGCAGACGGCCGTCCTGATGGGAAGTACAAACAAGCAGACGGCCGTCCTGATGGGAAGTACAAACAAGCAGACGGCCGTCCTGATGGGAAGTACAAACAAGCAGACGGCCGTCCTGATGGGAAGTACAAACAATCAGACGGCCGTCCTGATGGGAAGTACAAACAAGCAGACGGCCGTCCTGATGGGAAGTACAAACAAGCAGACGGCCGTCCTGATGGGAAGTACAAACAAGCAGACGGCCGTCCTGATGGGAAGTACAAACAAGCAGACGGCCGTCCTGATGGGAAGTACAAACAAGCAGACGGCCGTCCTGATGGGAAGTACAAACAATCAGACGGCCGTCCTGATGGGAAGTACAAACAATCAGACGGCCGTCCTGATGGGAAGTACAAACAAGCAGACGGCCGTCCTGATGGGAAGTACAAACAAGCAGACGGCCGTCCTGATGGGAAGTACAAACAAGCAGACGGCCGTCCTGATGGGAAGTACAAACAATCAGACGGCCGTCCTGATGGGAAGTACAAACAATCAGACGGCCGTCCTGATGGGAAGTACAAACAATCAGACGGCCGTCCTGATGGGAAGTACAAACAATCAGACGGCCGTCCTGATGGGAAGTACAAACAATCAGACGGCCGTCCTGATGGGAAGTACAAACAAGCAGACGGCCGTCCTGATGGGAAGTACAAACAAGCAGACGGCCGTCCTGATGGGAAGTACAAACAAGCAGACGGCCGTCCTGATGGGAAGTACAAACAAGCAGACGGCCGTCCTGATGGGAAGTACAAACAAGCAGACGGCCGTCCTGATGGGAAGTACAAACAAGCAGACGGCCGTCCTGATGGGAAGTACAAACAAGCAGACGGCCGTCCTGATGGGAAGTACAAACAAGCAGACGGCCGTCCTGATGGGAAGTACAAACAAGCAGACGGCCGTCCTGATGGGAAGTACAAACAAGCAGACGGCCGTCCTGATGGGAAGTACAAACAAGCAGACGGCCGTCCTGATGGGAAGTACAAACAAGCAGACGGCCGTCCTGATGGGAAGTACAAACAAGCAGACGGCCGTCCTGATGGGAAGTACAAACAATCAGACGGCCGTCCTGATGGGAAGTACAAACAATCAGACGGCCGTCCTGATGGGAAGTACAAACAAGCAGACGGCCGTCCTGATGGGAAGTACAAACAAGCAGACGGCCGTCCTGATGGGAAGTACAAACAAGCAGACGGCCGTCCTGATGGGAAGTACAAACAATCAGACGGCCGTCCTGATGGGAAGTACAAACAATCAGACGGCCGTCCTGATGGGAAGTACAAGCAAGCAGACGGCCGTCCTGATGGGAAGTACAAACAATCAGACGGCCGTCCTGATGGGAAGTACAAACAATCAGACGGCCGTCCTGATGGGAAGTACAAACAAGCAGACGGCCGTCCTGATGGGAAGTACAAACAAGCAGACGGCCGTCCTGATGGGAAGTACAAACAAGCAGACGGCCGTCCTGATGGGAAGTACAAACAAGCAGACGGCCGTCCTGATGGGAAGTACAAACAATCAGACGGCCGTCCTGATGGGAAGTACAAACAAGCAGACGGCCGTCCTGATGGGAAGTACAAACAAGCAGACGGCCGTCCTGATGGGAAGTACAAACAAGCAGACGGCCGTCCTGATGGGAAGTACAAACAAGCAGACGGCCGTCCTGATGGGAAGTACAAACAAGCAGACGGCCGTCCTGATGGGAAGTACAAACAATCAGACGGCCGTCCTGATGGGAAGTACAAACAAGCAGACGGCCGTCCTGATGGGAAGTACAAACAAGCAGACGGCCGTCCTGATGGGAAGTACAAACAAGCAGACGGCCGTCCTGATGGGAAGTACAAACAAGCAGACGGCCGTCCTGATGGGAAGTACAAACAAGCAGACGGCCGTCCTGATGGGAAGAGATCACTGTGCCTACGGACATCTGTAACACTAGACGTGCCATTGGATTGCACTAATGCGTTGCTTACTTTGTGGTAATACTCCTTTTAAATTACTTCTCTCTCTACATCTTACAGGTGTAAGGCAAAAAAAGCTCATACCCCAAGAGGTCTGTGTGACGTCCGCCTCTCAATATTATTACCACATTTTATTACCTGACATTAGTTATATTCGCCAAAAACATGTATCCATTGTTTAAATACCCAGAAAGTTGATCTATTCGCAAACAACTATTCCCAAGGAGCGTTAATCTCGAACAGGTTGCTGGGAAAAATGTGAAAAATACAACTGAAGGAGATGTTCCAGAAATGTATCGAGTTGGGCCGCCAGTAGGTACCTACGCAATATTAGAAAATCGGTTATGATACCTGAGAAACATTTTGTATTATCCATTTTCTATCAACAACATGGAAGTAAAAAATATATATGTTTGTACTTGCAACACTCAGCCCATCGTCGCGGAAAAAAATATAACCAAGAGTTGAGGATCTAACCTTCTTGGCGGTAGATCTCATTTTGAAGTTTGTTTGACACGACTTTATACCGTTCGTTCGTTCATGTTGCAAGCAATAGATTAGAAGAAAAACCTGAGCGTACACGATGAATCATAATAAGAATGAACTTTACGGTTTTTTTTTTGCTTTGTGTATTTAGTTAGTGTCAAGTAATTGATAATTTCTCAAGTTAATTAATATTAGATATATATATTATGCGTCAAGTCAGGTCACAGTCCAAGTCATTGAGTTAGTCATACTCCTAGTAAAGTGGTGGCTACTTTACCAGAAGCTTCTATGAAGTTTTGGAAACAACACGAAAAGAAACGTTTCACCATAATTATACCACTTTCCCACACTCACGCCTGTAAACCAGCACTAAACGAATAAAATGCCACCAATTTTATGCACTAACACTGAAAATAACACAAGTTTTGCAAAATAATACAATGCGGCGACGCGATCTTTTTCGTTTTCCCGACAAAACTCCCACTTTACAATTAGATTTCGATTGAAGTGTTTACGATCTGGATTTTTTTTGTATCGTTTATTAAGTTGTGGTTTTCAAGTAGATCTATCCAAGAGTAATAATAATAACGCCCAACGATCACATACATAGAGAGTATTTCGACTAGATCACTTAAATTGTATCAATTTGTTTATTTATCACGCACTGGCTGACGAATAGAAGACGCCGAATAGAGAGATCTATGTCCAGAAAAATGCCTAAACAGATAAAAAGATCCAGACAGAAGATTAGAATAAAATAACATCTCTGGGTACGTACTAACGATATAATATGCCTAAAATTTGGCTACTATACGTGAATTACATTCCGTTACCCATAAAACAATCAAATCCATCAAGGCTTTGCTGGCAGGGTCGCGTAACTCACCCTGAGGGCCTCGGTTCACTCCATCCGACTCATTGCCATTCAATGAAACACGCGTTTTACGAATAATTTTACATCGAACGTCGGCGTTCCGTCGGACGGTTCTTGCTTTACGACGTGATGAGATGGGATTCATTTCATCATAATTTTGCGATATTGTTGCCCTTGAAATGAGCATGGAGCGTGAGATGGGACCTCTAGTCGATGGACTGGTGTCGTGGCGGGAATCATTTTAGAAAGTTGTAGGATGTATGTGGATAACCAGGTTTTCATTTCATGTTTCTATATGAGTATTATTATGGAAATAGGTCATGTACTCCTGTTTGGCATAAGAATAGGACTATCACATTTTTTCCGCACGTGTCTTAAGAGCCAACTAAAGAAATGTTCAGGGAGTGGGCAGCAGCCTCGGTCTGCATTAAGATCTACTGTTAAGTGCAGTGATTATTGCAACCTCCTCCTAATGTGGAAAGACTGTTCGGCAGTAGAAGATTGTTGTTGTTGTTGTTCCGGTTCATTAAGGACGAGGCGCTATAGTTGGGAGAAAACTGCAAAACCTTAAACATAGACGTAAGCTGGCGTGTTTTACAGAATTTATTTTGGAGTGTGTGCCCAGGAGCTTCACAGCCTTATCCCACCGCCTCCATTCCACTACAGGACCTCACGAAGACAGAGTTACCATCATTGCGTTGTTGATTTACCTTCTGTTCGTACGAAACGCTTTGCAGATTCTTTTATTGTGCGTACGGCTAGAGAATGGAACTCACTCCCGTCGTCGGTGTATCCATCCACATACAACTTGGGTGTCTTTAAGTCAAGAGTAAATAGGTTATTTCTGAATAAGCGTGCTCCGCCTTCGACCTCATCGTCGCTTACCATAAGGTGACATGTAGTCAAACGCAAACCCATCGATAATAAAAAAAAGACTGTGATAATAATGATGATGATGTTGTTAGTTTAGTTAGGGCTACACATATCTTCAAAAATAAAGAAAAATTTATGGAATAATGTATCCGTTACAACACTTGACAAAATTGGCAAGTAAACGAAAACAATGCAAATCCTTTCTTTTGACAACAACTTCGATACTTTACTTAATTAGAACTTTTCTCGCCAAATCCAATCAACTCATTACCGCGTATTTTTCTGGAACATTTTCCGTCCTCCGTCTGTCGTCGGGAACTTTACGACGCGACGCGTTTCTTGCGCTGATTGAGGCGTTCCAGGGTTAAAGTGCGCTCCGAGATGGTGTAATGTTGAGTTTTTACTTTTACTTGACTTTCGTCCACGTTTTATGAGTACTCTGTCAATATAAAGGGCTGGGTTACGTTTGAATACACTTTTACGTTCATTTCATTCGTATTGTCGTTTAGACTTTAATTTACATACAATTATATTGTTTTCGTGCGAGGGAGTATAGGTGGCAGGGCGTGTGATCCCGGTGACGTGAGAATAGGGACACCGTATCTCTTCCCGCGGGGGCCGTAAGATTCTCCTCCGTATACTTATTGAAATTTTCTGCGATTACCAAGACTGCCTGCGTGGTGGTAAATATACTAGCGCCCTGAACGCAGTGTTATACTGGAGCTCTAGAGTACTATAAGCCTTTTGAGTGTAGTCAGTCCATAGGCATTGTAAAAATGGCAATATGCTTGAAACACATTTCTTTTAACTCTTTTCCAGCACTTTACAAACCTACGCTAGTCCTGAGGCTCGTCATTTATTCAGTCGAATGCATTTAAACAAAAATCTGAAACAAATCAACCGCTAGTTTTATTCCAATTAAATAAACAGAATAAAGTAGTTTTCCATTGAATACTAATTTTCCATTCCATTAGGTTTCGCTAAACGATATTTTTTTATTCACAAATCTTTTGAAATCCGTTTGATAATCACAAGAGTTTTTTCAATACTGAGCTTAAATAATACTAAAGAAAAACACATTAGAATTTCCACAGCAGCCATTTTTATATATCTATTTAATGCGATATAGACAAAGCGAAACGAGATAGTGGTCATATAAATAAGAAATCTAAACTTCAAAAAAAACTTAATAGACATTATTTTTACTCGATAAACAATACTCAATGGAGGGACAATAATACGCGTGGACTGGACATTACTGGAAAAGGAGAGCTGACGGTCAGTCTTAGTGACGTGCTGTATGGTCAGTGAGATTAAACTTGTGGTGAAAGGAAACATCGTGATCGTGAAACCAGACGATGGCAGGGATCATCTGGTTGACCACCCTCTCAAAAACCTCTCACCTAAAATCCTGTCGTTTAACGGTTTCCGGCAGCTTCATTTGAGAAATAGTTCCCAATCTAGGTGTAGCGTGCCAATATTGTCATTGTACAAAAAGTCATACGCCTGGTGGTGAAGATATGAAAGTTGAAACGTTGCGTCACTGGATGAAGTCTTGCACACAGGTTGCTAACACTAACGAGACCAACATAAAATACTTTTCCCCCGTAACAATGAGTTCCCGCGGGAAAACGGGTACAAAACATATATAAATATAAAACATAATTATGACGTTATTAATTAAAAATAACATAAAAATGAATTCCCTCAGCTTCATTTAGATAAGGCAGTAATTGTGCGCGCTGATTTACCGCGCGGCCCAATAACAAATGTCCGCTCGTTAATCTGAGGCCTGTAACGGAACACCCAGTGCTGCCACCCTTCGGAACCGGATTATATTTATGAAAATGTGAAACAACGAACGAAACCCTTAATGTCATATTAATGTTTGGGCAACATTTTGGGTAGGTTTTGGTTAAGTAGTAAGTAAGCGAACTGCACGCTTCGCATCGACTACTTCTGATTTGTTGATTCCGTAACTCTACCATCTGCTTATTGTAAAGATAAAATGGGTCTATTCGCGTACAAAAATTATTATCAAAACATAATTTTTGACAAATTACAATGTGTGTTTAAATTGCGAAAGATTAAAAAGTGTCTACTATCTGCTGTCTGTGACTCCGAACGAGTGATGTTCTTCTCTAGGGTCCAAGCTATCTACATACCAAATGCATCTATACATCTATATCAGTTTAACTGCTTGCAGTAGTCGTTAACGTTGCAACAGCCAAAGTTGTGCTACTAAGAATTCCTTATTCTGTATTATGTTCAAAGGGCTCTAGAAGTTTTGTTAAACTTAGTGTCCGCCATATTGTTTCTAAAACAAGATGGCGGACCCCAAGTGCGCCATATTTCGTATTAAAGTATTCAAGGCATTTTATAATATTGGTACGAGTAGTGGGAAGGTTCGCTGTTATATCTGTGCCAGCAAGTTTCCTATATCACCGACAGAAGCGGGGCTCCGCTCCACTCAGTTATTTCGATTGTAACACAATTTCCCGGCGCGTAACTTTCGCTGCGAACTCGTTCAACTCCGCCTTCTAAATTACTAATAATTCGTGTTTTCGGCTTTTTGTTTCGGATGCCGTTTTCTTCGTTTAGAAGTTTTAAGTTGGCATGTTTTCGACTTCCGTTATAACATCTGTTATTTTCCATTTTGTTTGTTATTGTTACTAAGTTCGGACAGGTGATGATTTTATGTTTTTCTCAAACTAATAAAGCTGACATGAATATTGACATTGAGACTATATAACTATTAAACTAAAACTCTAATGATTGCTTGAGCGAATTGGGAAAGATACATAATAAGTATGTAAGTATATATAAGTTTGGACTTACGTCTACGATTTTGAATTCATCAGTAAAATTATGTATCTTTCGACGATATTTTATTCTATTTTTCGAATTTCGGTAGCACGTAGCGGATCTATGTAAACGGTTCGTTATTACAATGGCACCAATCGCTCATTGTACCTGCGTACCAATCATTTGTGTAATACGGATAGAATAACGCCTTTCTTATCCGTGGACTGCCAATTCTGTGAGCGATGGCAACTGCCTACAAAAATGAACTAATCCAAAAATAAGCAGTTTGTATCCTATGACATCTAAAAACACCAAAGATGCTGATCTGTATGTGATTCTGATTACATCCTCTGTTTTGTTCACAGGCCTTCCCTCCTCAGCCTCGGAGTGGAGCAGTTCCGAGCGCTCCTCTCCCCCCGCACTCCTCGAGGACGCTGAACTAGTTCGCGACGCGCCTCTCTACCCACCGCTACAGCACGAAACAGAACCTTCCTACGATGACATAGAGTCTACATTAGAACAACTAGCACAAGTCACCGATTCCCTGGAGACGGATACCGTTGAGACTGATGACGAAACTGATGTACAAAGAGATAAACGCAGTAGCGAACAAAATTGGGATAAAGCATCTAAGGTAAGCGAAACTAAACTTTGTGTTATTGATACAGATTCTATTTTAGTATAGCTTGGACTAGTGACGGACAAACTAAATGATCCTAAAGTCGATACGGTCAGCAAATATAATGACATAATTTAGAATAATGTACTAACGGGAAGCAATATCGAACGCCACAAGCGACGAGTATCTCATAAATGATAATCACGATAAAGAAAAGCCAACAATGGACAGATGTCTGTAACAGAGGGGTCTTAATCTAATCAGACCCTCTCCGCGGATGTGCATAGCCAATACAAGAGGGTCATACAATCGCAAGTCGCTCAATGAATGTTGAACTTAAGAGTTAACGCTACTATGACGTGTAGGTACCGTACTATTGTTTAATAATGAAAGCGATGCAGATTTGCTCTTCTTTGACACATCGATGATTGTTCTGTGAACATTTTTTACTGATCGATATAAGGAATTTTTTTTTGTTAATGGTGATGTTAAGTGATGAATACTTCAGTATTTTATTGTCATTTACTTTCATGGACTGGATATTCAACCACGCGAACTGAGGGTTTTTAAATTAAGACCTATTATATCATTTACGTTCTTTCACATCGTTATCTTTATATAGATTGCGTATATGTAAATAACACATCCATTCTTTCATCGATCAGTTGGACCTCTAATGGGTCGACACCAGGCTCACGCTTAAAGGCTAGTCCCCCATGTATTCTCTTACAGCCTTATTAATAAACGGGTATTAGTCTCGGGTTAGTTACTTCAGCTCTTGTCCTTTTTTTGCTACTGGAATATTTGGCTGGATCGAAAGAGACAAAAGATATTTTAGGTAATCCAAAGCTATTTCGTGTTTATTAATAAGGTTGCTTGAGTTTAAAGTATTTTTAAAACAACCATCATCAATATCGTTTCGCCGTTTAATTAAAAAAGGCAATAAACAAGAGTCCCACCGGGTAGGTAAATCGGTGACACCTCCAGGGGTCCAGATCCCATCAGAAAGGCCATCTGCTCGTTAGCACCTTTCATATAAAAGGTATTTAAGTAACACAGAGACAGGTAGATGGTAACAACGAACCGGTCAGTATCCTAAGACAATACAACGCGCGCAGCCGAGCGCGTCCCCGCGGCGCGTGCAGACGGGCGCCACGATCCTGAACATCCGCGGCGCCGTGCGCGACGCCATCGGGGACGCAGGCGCGGCGCCCGGCGCGCGCGGCGCCTCCCGCCTCGACACCTTCGTGATCCGGCCGGCGCACGCCGCGCGCCCCCCGCGCCCCGCGCGCCCCCCCGCGCCCGCGCCCGCGCCGCCCCCGCGCGCCCGCGAGCTGCTGGTGGAGCCGCACGCCGCGGCGCGCATCCCGTGCGACCTGGCCAACGTGTCCCACCCGCGCTGGTACAAGGACGACGAGGTCGGTGACCCCACAGGACACCTCCGGCACACCGCTGGTAGCTGCTGCTGCCGAGTCATGTAGCTACATGTGTTGGGCGCTGCTGTGCATGGCTTGAAGAGTACCGCAGCTTATGAAATTACTAGGCATATATGACAATGAACCTAATCTAGCGTACAGTCTAGTATTAATATGTATCTAGTAATCTTATAATAGACTATGCTGATGTATTACGATGACGTGTACAGTTCAGTGTCACGCGAACCTTTATATATACCTACTTGGAGTTCCGAGTGGCACCGATGATATGGTCAGAGCAAATTTTTACTAGCAATCCAAAGACTACGAGATTCGTCGCTTGTCCGCTCCACCACTCGACTCACATAGCTTCATTTCTATAAATAGGAAACAATCAATATATTTATGACATTATGAATTTTGATTCTGTGAGATCAGGTCTCACAGTCTCCACAAACGAGAAAAAGTTAATTTTGTTATCGTGTATCCTCCGTGGAGTCAGGCCTGCCGCACTATCCATGTACTTGTAGCTTTAAGTACGAAGCTACAAGTACATGGAACCAGCCCAATAAGACGTAAGGGTCAGTCCATTACGCGTCGCGACCTGAAGAGCTATAGCGGTGGAACGAGAAATGACCGCTTAGAGTAAGCTTGTAACGCCGAACAAGCTGATATGCACTTTATCGCGTTATAGCAAGAGTCGCTATTTATTGAAGTGACTCCGCGGAGTGAGTCTTCCTTATGCCACGTTCCCCGCGGCAGCTGGTGGAGCTGGCGGCCAGCCCGCACGGCGCGGCCAGCTGGCGCGAGGGCGCGGCGGTGGTGGTGGGGCGCGCCACGCGGGCCGACGCGGGCGCCTGGCGCTGCGCGGGGGCGCCGCCGGGGGGCGCCGCGCGCTCCGGGGAGCCCACGCACCTGCTCATACACGGTACCCTCCCGCCACCTGCTGCGCTCCGCGGTACTTGCCCGCCCACGCCTGAGCATCACACGATACAACTAACTACCAAAACACTTGGACTGTATATTGGTCATCATACACACTCTAAATACTTCCAATCGGCATTTCCTCTTTTTTAATATTCCTTGACATCGAGTGAGACAGAGGTCTTGAGCGTGCCTTACAAACAATAAAAGGTAAAAAAAGATTTAGCAAGTAAAAGCAAGTGGTGGAAACTTTGACTAATTTTGTATGTTTAACTCCGTAGAACCGGTGAGGTCGGTGTACCTAGCGGTGGACGGGAGGCGGCTGGACGCCGGCAACACCTGGGTCCCCGTCCGGGACAAGACGGAGCTGGAAGTGAGGTGCGTCGCTGAAGGTAAGGGAAGGGAGGTGACCAAAGGAAAATGCTTTGCAGGTGCCAAGACATGATTCACTTAGGCTGCCAAGACAATATATAACCATGTCCAAATCTAACCTTCACATTTATTTTCTTTACTTAAAAATGTATTAAGCAATATTTAAATTCGTGTTCGTTGCGGTTTCAGTAAATGCATATGATTCAGGTGGCGTACCACCCCCTGAGCTTACTTGGCGGCTGTTGGCCCTGGAACCGACGCTGGACCACCGCCCGTACCTGAGGGTACACCAGACGAACTATTCTATCGGTAACTTAACCTATTTTTACTTTTTCTTCTGTACGTACCTCGTTATTGTTGTTTTAATATTCCATGTTTCTAACAAGATTTTTCATATTAACCAATACCGCAATGTTTTTAAAGCTAAATCTGCGGTAGTTAAAGCTATCGGTTCCTTCCCAATCAATTGCTTAAATAACTTTGCGACGGTGAACTTCTTCAGCCTCACACTGCCTGTCCACCGATCCATGCTGTGATGTAAACTAAGTCAGAAGCCTCTGGGTGGCCTAAAAGTTCTGTGACACCTATAACGATGAATGTAGCAGCGCGTGGCGCAGTGGTTTATAATACTGCCAAAATTGTATATACTTTGACAGTAGGTGAATCAGCAGCGTCAGCAGCGCTGCTAGATTCATTGTAATAGAGGCCCCCCCACGCCCCCCCACAGAAGGCGTGTCGTCATCCCGCGCGGCGGTGACGGCGGCCCGCGAGCTGCACAACGCGACGCTGGCGTGCACCGCGCGGCAGCGGCTCCGGCCGGCCGCGCACTCCGCCAAGCTGGAGATACATGTCACATGTAGGACTATTCTAACAATATTTTTATCTTATTGTTATGCGATGAGCTAATCGTTTGCTTGACGTTAATCGTATCGGCCGCCCGTTACAGTTGCTGTTGCATGCATATCGTAGAATGGATTTTAAAGTGTCATCATCATCATCATCATCACCATCATCAACAGGCCGATGACGTCCACGGCCGAACATAGCTCGACTACTCTCCCCCACTTGGATCAGCTACTTGCCGCTTGCATCCCACCATGGTTTTAAGAGTAAACCACATTTAGACATATCTACAAAGATATTATAGTTCACGCAGCCAATGAGCACACATACTCAGTTCGGAGAGCGTATAATTTTGTGAGTTGGAATGCGTGACATCCAGTCTTGCTGGTTGCAGATTTTTCTAGGATTTCTCTATGGTATTTTTGTTCATAATTTTCATTCCAAAAAGCTAAAGTGAAAGTACTTTAACTGCAGGTAAAACCGCAGGATGCATCTAGTGACATAAGAGTATTCATAAAATACGAAATTAGTCGATTCAGTATTGAGGATACCGTCAGATGTTGTCACGCAAAGATAAACATCAACTTCCACCGTATAACGAGTTAAATTAATGCACGCATCCCATAAAGTCAATATCAAAGGTTCCATCGCACAACTATCAGTTTCATTAAGGTATTCATAAAACGTATGTAAATCACATCTAACTCGTAACTTGTAACGTAAATCATGTTTGCCGAAGATAATTTGCATTCAAACGTCGTAGGATACCGCGATACGTTTGATGTATGTGATATAGAACAAAGGCCTCAGGGGAGCGCCTTGCGGCACCCGCGCCGTGCGGCACCCGCGCCGTGCGGCACCCGCGCCGTGCGGCACCCGCGCCGTGCGGCACCCGCGCCGTGCGGCACCCGCGCCGTGCGCCATCTGCTCGGGGGCTTCACGCGGATAACTCGCTGAATATGAGTTGATATGTAACGCGTTTGCTTCTTTGACACGGTATGGTAATGTGTTCAGTAAGCTCATGCGAATTTGCATTACTTTTATTTCCATTGAAAGCTCTTGTAATAATTGTAAGTTTACTGTTGCTGTTGTGTATCGTTGAACTGTTTTTGTAGGTTAGCTTAGAAATCTTTTTTTAATTGTTAAATCATTTAACCACTGCCTAATGTTAAGCAATGACGTGGTCTTAGATGGGACATGCTTGCCTAAAGAAAACAGAAAGAGAGTCCGAAATGGAATTCCTATAAATAAAAGACATACATTTAGGGCTTGCATTCTAGATCAAACCTTAATCGTGAATCGAAAATGATATTTAATAAATGAAAAGTCTCGTGGTATAGTGGTTACCATTCAAAATTAAAGAACGTTAGTGTCACTGAAATGTCTTAACCTGTTAACCTCGAGAACCGCATCATCATCGCGCTTGGGCTCATCCGTATAAATTGCTTTGTCATCATCATCACCACCGCAGTATCAGTTACGTTAGCGACCTAAGGCCGTGCTCCGTTTTGTAAAGAGTTAGGAGTAGGTAGTCTAGGGTAACTGAGCTGGCAGGGGGAATGCACAAAGCACCCCGGGCGAGACGCCTTACCGCTCCCATAAGAATGTAAGAGTGCGTCCCCCAGATCCGCCGTCGTTCGTGATCTCCCGCTGGCCCGGGTTCGGCGTGGCGCTGGCGGCGGGCGGCGCGGCGGCGCTCCGCTGCGACGTGGACGCCAACCCCCCCGCGCGCGCCTGGTGGCTGCGGGACGACGACGGGCCCGCCAGGTGCGCCGGCCGCCGCCACTGGCGCACTCGGGGCAAACAAACAATCTGATGACGAAAAATAGAACGAAAAAAAGGGCGACCAAATATAATTTGACTACGTAGTTTGGCTTTGCCAAAATAAAATCGTGGAATGACCCCTAAAAAATAATTTGTCAAACTACTGCTCCAAATTTTTAACGATAGGTAAACTTGTTTTACGAATGAAATAGCCAGACTATTGTTTAAAACGTAACCAGCCAACCTCGGTACTGACAATAGGCAAAAGCATTCTCCTCGATACATTATTTTTATTTAATTCAAGCGTGGCAATTATGACAATCCAATCCTCCTATAATAAGCGCCTATAGTGGCGTTTTATGCAGAAAGCCCGTATTCAGCCCTTGTGTAATTTCCTGATGCATGCTTAAGGTGATAGTTACCTGTAACTATTTAAATTGCTACTAACTACGAGCAGATATATTAAGAATAAAAAACCAGAGATTGCCAGGTCATTTGCATCGCATGTTTAGTTCAAGAACCGTTCCTATTATTTTATTTACAAATAAAAACCTATATTTATAAATTCTGACTAAGGAAAAGAATGAACTTATTAAAGAATTATTTAGAGTTCATTTTACCTTATATTTGGACACTACCAAATGAAGATATTTAGAGATAAACTCTTTATTGAAATGACTACAGCATATACATAATATGGACGTACATAGCTAAATATGGACGGTGGCTGTAATAATAATATTGGATGCTGTGAATATACTTCATATTTTACTGCATACTGTGAAGCAACAAATGGAGATAGTAAGAACAACTGAAGCAAAAAATATTTGCAATCTAATATTTGTAGCGTTCATTGTAATATATACCTCTTTGAAGGCATAGTTCAATTGTCCATTACATGGAAATGTAAGATGAAGTAAGCAAACAAGATATCTCCTATATAGAACGAAATCGATGTTGTAACACAACAGACATTATCAATTTGCCAGACACTAAACAGGTGAAAAAGCTTATTCCTTATGAACATAACCACAGATACGATATAGTACCAGCCGAATATAACCAATAAGATTCGGTAATTCTAACAACAGGTATTATGTTTGGATTAATATCCAAGAATCGGACAGCCTAATTCAAGTTGATAACAAAACTTGGACAGGAGCTCCTATCAGGTATTCTATATTATAATAGATATTGCTTACTTCCATTATGTCAGGTGAAACTTTGAGCATCTTCCTCCGTCTCGGCCATCCGTTCACGATCGGATACACAGGAATTATGTGACAGAAAACTGGCGCAAACTCACAAAACATTATTCAGACTAGGAAATAACCGAGTTACCCGCAGTTCGGACTTTTATTGTATTATGTCGGAATATTTGGAGCTCAGTTTGCTAGTAATTTCTGTTCTAATAAAACTAGTTAAAATAGTTCCAACTAATTGCCAAGTGTAGTTATTTATTTAGAGTCCCGGACGTTTCGGTAATCGGCTTAAAATTGTGTGGGGAGGATACGCCGTTATTTGCGCTAAATTGAATTAGTTGCTCGCAACTTTGTCCAATTCATTGCGACCGTGTCGAACTGGAACCCGACAAATATATTTTATTTTCCACTCAGCTTGTTAACTATTTTGTGCAGCCGACGTGACGTGGAACCGTTCCGAATTAATTTGAACAGTGAATCGGGAAAGCAGCGGTCTGGAATAATACGCTCTGAAGAACAATTGTTGGTAATTACTAGACTTCTGTAGTGGAAGCTATAACCAGAACCGTATTGAAGGTATTTTACGAAATTGATTGGCCATTGTGTAAAGACTACGTACAAAAAATTATTGAAATAATTCTAGATGATGTTGTACAGATGCCGAACAAGATTAATAATTCAATATTAACACCCTAAAAATTTTAAGAGGAATTTTCAGTATCACGCTCATTGAAAGCTTCGTTCAAAGTTATTATTGAATTAGAGGGATTTGGGAGCCAGCTCCCATCGCAGGCTCCTTAATAAACGGCCCCAACTTCTGAAACCTTGTGAGGAGCTGTCGGGAACGTTACGTTCGAGGATGTCGACCGGATCCGGGGATTATGCATTGAACAGATGATTTCGGGAAATGTTATATTAACGTTTGTTTGAACGGTTAGGGAAAGGTTAATGGACTTAGAATTAGCACAACTTTTGCTCCTCCTCCAAATCCTTCTTGTCTTCTTGCGAAAACAAGTGGCTAGCTTCAGATTTTTTTTAAATCTTCTGCTTTTTAATGATCGGTTAGGAACGGATAGTTAAGCTACTCTATGAGCGCTATGAATTTCATTACTCACTTACTTCTGTTAATGGGCGGTAAGTAGCCTTCCAGCCGAAGTCTCCAGCATTGATGTACCCCGCAGCTCCCCGCCGCCGCCGGCCGTGGGGGCGGAGGCGCCGGGCTCCGCCACGCTCCGCTGGGCGGCGCTGCGGGCCGCGCACGCCGGCTGGTACCGCTGCCGCGCCTCCTGGCTCGACGCCGAGTACTCCTCCATAGGGTACTACCTTAATGTGCTGGGTGAGGGCTCGCTTTACTGCTGTATATTAAACTTCATTCATTGATTTATTTTATTTATTTAACATATACTATATCATCGTTAGCCTGAAGACGTCCACTGCCGAACTATGCCTTCCATAGAGCGCCACTAACTGGTCTACTTGCCTCCAAACGTTCCTTGCGCTTTTGACCAGATCCTTGATCCATCTAGTGAGGGATGTCTACTTGTCTATACTAAACGTTATCGCTCGTACTAGTTCATGTTGTAGATTATCTATTCCTTATAAAATTATACATTGTATTGTGTATCAATCATGGATTCATGTCCTGTCCTTTGCCTGTAACACTATATCCGTGTTCATTACCTATCTCATTGTCCATTTCTATCTACATTTCATGGTACCTTTAACATTGTTGCACTATTGCACTGTTCATTGTCTATGGAATGCGTATATTTATTTCTATTACTACCCAAAAAAACGTATTTTTTACTGCCAATGAATCATATTTCGAACTGTTTTACAGTTATTGCTCCTACAATGATACTTATAATCACAACATCACCATTCTGTTTTCTGCTATAAGTCTATAACTCTATCTTTAGTATTATACTTTATGACCCATTGATGTTTAGTCTTTTTTGTTCGTAACTTCACCTCTCTATCTTTAACAAAAATTTCGTACTGTCCTATTTCCATATGATGAAGATCATCCCCCGTCCCCCGCAGCCCCCGAGGAGCCGACGGAGGCCGCCACGGAGCCCTCGGAGCCGCCGGAACCGGAAGAGGAGCCCGAACATCAGAAGGTCGATGTGCCAGTTGGGGGTAATGTGCAGCTACATTGTCCTAAGGGTAAGAAGGTTTAAAAAATATACTTTTATTGCTTTTTAGTCGTTTTTGTCAAATACATTGCGTAATAGCCTTTGGTTTCTTATAATCAACAAGCTTCTGCCCTCGGCTTTGCCCGCGTGGGCTATCCTTCAGAAACCATCAATTTTTCGGATAATAAAATGAACTTACCCTCATAAATTAATAAATGGCTGGAATCTCGTGCGTGTATTGATCTCTCATAGCGGCATTGCTAGACTCAGCATTATATGACAATACCGCAAAATCTCGCCAATCCGCTACTACATGACTGACGATCTCTTTGTGGACCAATTACATTAAATAAGACAGGGATCGAAAGAGGCAAGCCCCATCACCTACGATCGGTATGGTGGTATGACTCACCATTTCACCATTTCACAATTAACGTTTAGTTTTTTGACTCTTGAACGATATGCGTACCAAAAAAATTAAATATATGATCTTTGATCTGGGAACCCTACCGAAATATGTACAGCGGGAAATTACTTAACTCTAGAAATTTGAGAAAACTAACTATTAAAAGCCTAAAAACATAAATAACTAAATCTTTGTGTAAAATTCTGAACATATTACGAAAAAAATCTAGAAACACAACCACCCAAAGTAATGATCACGAATATTTCAAAGAGTTTTAAGTCACCAAAAGAACGCAAAGTTACGGAATTTCGATGAAAACCACTATTATTTATTTTTTTCAATAATATAAAATGGCTGAAATGTACGGTTGAATTATCTATGAAAATTTTTCTTGTTCGTTTCCTATAGGCTACGCGGACAAAGCCGCGGGACGAAACTAGTACAACATATCAATTTAAAAATAACCAGGTTTCCGAATGTGACTGAATATAATTGTGTTCACGCACCTTCCTTCCCATTTTCACCCCTTAAATTAAACCTTGCCAAAAAAAACCCTTCAAAGGATGTAATTCAAAAAACGCCGGGACTCGTATCTATTTATTTCGCATGTTCTTTACAGATTCCAAATTTCAGTATGATACGGTAATTTTATTTGAAATTTCCATACAAACGTTAACAAATTTTTTAACCTCCTTAAGTATTGTATTTCAATAAACAAAAAGTACCATTTCTTTTATTTTTATACCTGTTTGTATGTGTTTTCAAAACGATACGTCACGAAATGTAGGTTTTTCATACAAACGTTTTTCACCCTTTTCACCCACTTAGGGGTTGAATTTTAAAAATCCTTTCTTAGAACGCGCTTATGTCATAAATGGTAGCCACCCTCCAAGTTTCAAGTTTATACGTCCTGCGGTTTGGGCTGTGCGTTGTCTGGCAGTCAGTCAGGACAAAGCTTTTTACATAATAGATAAGCTTCCATGGAGGTTCACATTAGACAGATAATGTAAGAAATAGAATAACTATGTATAATTGTGATAATAAACAATTTTTGCAATTATTTACAATTAATTATTATTGCGGCCGTGGCGCTTAACATCAGGTGAACGACTGGCTCGTCACATCATTCAATAACATAAAAAAATATATTACATGGCACCTGACTAAAAAATCAATAAAATTGAATAGTCTAGATTGCAAATAAAAAAGGTTAGACAATATGGCAGGCTGGTAACAAAGGGTAGCTTAAAACTTATTTAACTTTTACTAAAATAGCAAACGCGTATTCAAATACTTTTTTTTCCTTTTCCTAGAATCCCTATTTGAGCACTCTACTAATATTACGATCTAGCCATTCATGTGGTTAAGTAATTCACATTTAACTTAACTAAACACCAATTATCTAGGAATTAGTCCAATATCACTTCTCGTCTCAGAAACATTATCAAATATTCACCATCATCGGTTGTCCACTGCTGCACGCAGGCCTCTCCAACAGTTGTCCACTGCTGCACGCAGGCCTCTCCAACAGTTATCCATTGCTGCACGCAGGCCTCTCCAATAGTTGTCCACTGCTCCACGCAGGCCTCTCCAACAGTTGTCCACTGCTGCACGCAGGCTTCTCTAACAGTTGTCCACTGCTGCACGCAGGCCTCTCCGAAATCACGCTGCTGAGCTCGGCCCAGCTCTTCCTCACTGCCAATCACTTCCGCAACTCGTTACTCCACCTGGCCGCAAGGCATCCAAACACTAGATTCTAAGTGAAATCTTAAATTATGATAATCTTCGTTACTAGATCGAACGCTCTCATCGTTACTTTAAAATTAATCTTATTAAACTCAAAGTTTTACATACTAAAGTCAAATAGGGGTCTATACTTATAGAATTTCTGGTGAAAATGTGTTTACCGAGTGAATGTAAGAAAACACTCCTAATTAAAGTTAGGCTTCTAACGAGAATTCGCGGTTTCACGCGCAGCATCCGCGTGTGAAAGAGGAAACCGCTCGCTTTAATATTTAAACGATAGGGTGGGCCTAAATTTCCAGCGAAAATTTATTCATCCGCGGGGTGTCACAGGTTGGTGCATATATTGTGCCGCTAGAATGAGACCATGGAAGTGTACATCCGTTGTGTTTTGCGTATTATGATGGAAAATCTTCGCGCACGGTGCAGCGTGCCCGTTGGGCAGCGTGGAGTGCTGGGTTGACCACTAATCTTTATTAGTGGTCACTAATAAAACAAGAGATTTCACTAATCACACCGTAAACCGCTTTCAGTTTACGGTGTGATTAGTGAAATCACTTGTCCACCTCCCCAGGGGGCGTGTGTTTCTGGTGTAACCTTATTTTCTTTCTCTCAGGAAGTATAGGATGCTGACTGTACATCTATATCCCCACCCAGCAGGTAGCGTGGCCTGCTGGTGCCCTTGAGTACAATGGGTCGCTGGTGGCTTCGCAATTGAATTTGGTTAATAGGAACTTGTTCAAAGCCCCCTTTAACCCCCTCCCTTGCCACCCGGCACTAAAGTCCCCCGGATGCGGTGCCCGCAGGCAGCGTGGGGTGCTGGTGGCGCCGCGTGGTGGGCAACGGGAGCGCGTGGTGGGCGCCGTGGGGCGCGGCGCACGCGCACGGGGCGCTGGCCATCCGCGACGCGCTGTACCAGGAGGCCGGCGAGTACCGCTGCCTCGGGGCCCGCCCCCCCGCGCTGGCGGCCGTGCGGGAGCTCAAGGTAGGGCGGCCTGTACCAGGGGGCCGGCGAGTACCGCTGCCTCGGGGCCCGCCCCCCCCGCGCTGGCGGCCGTGCGGGAGCTCAAGGTAGGGCGGCCTGTACCAGGGGGCCGGCGAGTACCGCTGCCTCGGGGCCCGCCCCCCCGCGCTGGCGGCCGTGCGGGAGCTCAAGGTAGGGCGGCCTGTACCAGGGGGCCGGCGAGTACCGCTGCCTCGGGGCCCGCCCCCCCGCGCTGGCGGCCGTGCGGGAGCTCAAGGTAGGGCGGCCTGTACCAGGGGGCCGGCGAGTACCGCTGCCTCGGGGCCCGCCCCCCCGCGCTGGCGGCCGTGCGGGAGCTCAAGGTAGGGCGGCCTGTACCAGGGGGCCGGCGAGTACCGCTGCCTCGGGGCCCGCCCCCCCGCGCTGGCGGCCGTGCGGGAGCTCAAGGTAGGGCGGCCTGTACCAGGGGGCCGGCGAGTACCGCTGCCTCGGGGCCCGCCCCCCCGCGCTGGTGGCCGTGCGGGAGCTCAAGGTAGGGCGGCCTGTACCAGGGGGCCGGCGAGTACCGCTGCCTCGGGGCCCGCCCCCCCGCGCTGGCGGCCGTGCGGGAGCTCAAGGTAGGGCGGCCTGTACCAGGGGGCCGGCGAGTACCGCTGCCTCGGGGCCCGCCCCCCCGCGCTGGTGGCCGTGCGGGAGCTCAAGGTAGGGCGGCCTGTACCAGGGGGCCGGCGAGTACCGCTGCCTCGGGGCCCGCCCCCCCGCGCTGGCGGCCGTGCGGGAGCTCAAGGTAGGGCGGCCTGTACCAGGGGGCCGGCGAGTACCGCTGCCTCGGGGCCCGCCCCCCCGCGCTGGCGGCCGTGCGGGAGCTCAAGGTAGGGCGGCCTGTACCAGGGGGCCGGCGAGTACCGCTGCCTCGGGGCCCGCCCCCCCGCGCTGGCGGCCGTGCGGGAGCTCAAGGTAGGGCGGCCTGTACCAGGGGGCCGGCGAGTACCGCTGCCTCGGGGCCCGCCCCCCCGCGCTGGCGGCCGTGCGGGAGCTCAAGGTAGGGCGGCCTGTACCAGGGGGCCGGCGAGTACCGCTGCCTCGGGGCCCGCCCCCCCGCGCTGGCGGCCGTGCGGGAGCTCAAGGTAGGGCGGCCTGTACCAGGGGGCCGGCGAGTACCGCTGCCTCGGGGCCCGCCCCCCCGCGCTGGTGGCCGTGCGGGAGCTCAAGGTAGGGCGGCCTGTACCAGGGGGCCGGCGAGTACCGCTGCCTCGGGGCCCGCCCCCCCGCGCTGGCGGCCGTGCGGGAGCTCAAGGTAGGGCGGCCTGTACCAGGGGGCCGGCGAGTACCGCTGCCTCGGGGCCCGCCCCCCCGCGCTGGCGGCCGTGCGGGAGCTCAAGGTAGGGCGGCCTGTACCAGGGGGCCGGCGAGTACCGCTGCCTCGGGGCCCGCCCCCCCGCGCTGGCGGCCGTGCGGGAGCTCAAGGTAGGGCGGCCTGTACCAGGGGGCCGGCGAGTACCGCTGCCTCGGGGCCCGCCCCCCCGCGCTGGCGGCCGTGCGGGAGCTCAAGGTAGGGCGGCCTGTACCAGGGGGCCGGCGAGTACCGCTGCCTCGGGGCCCGCCCCCCCGCGCTGGCGGCCGTGCGGGAGCTCAAGGTAGGGCGGCCTGTACCAGGGGGCCGGCGAGTATAAATTTTTTAATTGTATATCAACTAGTTGTTAGAAGTGGATTAGATCCCTAGCAGCCACCGGGCGGCCAGCACCAGCGGCTGCAGCGGTGTAATGTCCCCAGCGGGTGACGGTCCGCGTGGGCGGCGCCGCGACGGCGGCCGCGCTGTCGGCCCGGCCCGCCGCGCGCGGCGCCGGCGGCGGCTGGCGGCTCGAGTGCGGCGCCTGCGGCCGCCACCTGCGCGTGCTGTGGGTGCGGGGCCCCGCGTCCCCCGGGGGCCCCCCCCAGGCGGAGGTCGCCGCGCTCACGCCCGACCTGCATCAGCACTGCTGGCGCGCCGTGCTGCACGTGCACCATGCAGATGAGGTAACACTCTTCACTACACGACATGTGGTTTATTTCTCTGTGAATTGTATAGCGAGACATCGTGTCTGACGAAATTAAGAATGAATATTTTTTTTTTCCACTCTCACCAATGTGCCTTAGTGCAATCGGAGAGAACGGCAGATTTTTACGTACTCCATTTGCAGCGTAGTCAAATATTGAACTTTTTAAAAGTAGTACTTGTTAAGTAACTTTAAATATTTTGACATTTTAGTAATTTTATGTCTTTAAATATTAATTTAAATTATTATAGAGGGTACAAACAAAACTATTTAATTTGATACCACAATTAAAGTAAGAAACAATCCCCTACTCCATTAGCCTAAAATTTCAATAAACTTTACTGTTGATGAGTTACTTCGATTGAGTTTGTAAAAGTTCAACGCGATCTTACTAGATGTCGCTTAAGGCGCACGGTACAAAAAGCTGAATCGCGGTATCGTTTGACGCATTGTTTCATAGGTATAAGTTAGCAAACAAAATATATTTGCCTTCGAGATCAAGATACAGTGGTTTTATTTAAAATACACTAGTATCCCAAGTTAAGAGGAACCACCTCTAACAAAGTCCTCCGAGAACGGATGGCCAAGAAGCAGTAGTAGTGCGCACTGTGGTTCGGTGTGGCTACACGACGGGAGAAGTACTCGCAGTGGATCGCTGCAACAAACCGAGTACGGGAAGCGTTGGAGACGGCGGCGGCGTGAACGAGTCTAGCGCCGAGCTGGGTCAAGCTGAGGAGCTGTGTTGGCATGAGGCGGGACCGACCAGCGTGACAAGTATTTGGATTGGAGTACACCAGGTCAAACCAGGAAATTGGAACCAGGGTAAAGCAGAACAACCAGGGCAAAGCAGAACAACCGAGGAAAAAATCAGGTCATATAATTATAATTACGGAAAGAGTGAAGTGCAACCGTGAGTAAAAAACTTAATTAAATAATCAAGAAAATAGAACTTTAGAGCTTAAAAATAAATAACTTAATTTGGACATTAAATTTAAAGTGTAAAAAGTAAATTTAATATTAACTTAGAATAGTTTGCATGATAATTGTATGGTAGTTGGGACTTAGAATAATTCGCAAAAAAACGACGGAACGGGGAATCCATGCCCAATTTTTCTGCGAGTTATTTGAGTTCAAACACTTGTAAAATTTTAGGAAAAAATCTTGGACTTGTAATATTTTCAAGTAAATTTAACTAACTAAGAAAGTTTAAAGAATACGTTTCGGAACTTGTGTTTGTTTTTAAGGTTTAACGATAGTGAGAAATTTTGATTGCGGTTTTTTATTAAAAATTAGTTCAAAGTTAATAAGCTATTAATAAAAATGGATAGTATTATAAAAGTACAACTAGACCTACAGAATTCTATTAAAAAAGGTTTAGCAAATTATAAAAAGAGTCCAAGAGAAAGAATAACTGAAGAATATGTTGAAGCTAGATTAGAAAATTTAGAAAGAGATTGGTCATTGTTTAAGTCAAACAACACAAAATTGTATGAAGTATCGGTATCTGAGGATTTACAAAAGTCATCGTATGTAACCAGAGAGGTTTATGAAAATACAGAGGATTGTTATTTTATGTATAAGTCAACTTTGAAAACTGTATTGAATCAATTTATGTCATCCAAGGAAGGTACATCCAAATCAAAAGTAGATGGTAGTGATAAGCCAAGCTCATTACTGCGACTACCTAAAATTACGATTCCCACTTTTTCCGGAAGTTACGCAGAGTGGACTACATTTCGTGACTTATTTGTATCTCTGGTACATAACAATGACTCTTTAGAAAATGTACAAAAGTTGCACTATTTAAAAACTCACCTAACAGGCGAAGCTGCGCAACTCATAAAACATACTCCGATAACCGACGCAAATTACAGTCAATGCTGGTCGCTATTGGAAAAACGCTATAATAATAAAAAATATTTGGCAAACTGTATTTTAAAACGCTTGTTCGGCCAAAGGCGTTTAGCCGTTGAATCCGCGTCAGGTTTAAAGGATCTGTTAGATACCACCATGGACTGTATGAGCGCATTAAAAAACATTAGCATAGATGTGAGCACATGGGATATTATTATTATCCATATCGTTACATTCAAATTCGATGCCGAGACGCGTAAAGAATGGGAACTGCATATTGCCAACTTTTTCGATACAAATGATTTGCCAACTTTAGATCAGCTTAAATGTTTTATGGAAAGTCGTTTTCGTGCATTGGAATTTGTAGATCCGAAAAAGTTTTCGGGCCATCAGAACAGTGTTCCTAGTGTCAAACCAAGGGCTTTATTGGCCACTAATGTCTCGGGTCTGCGCTGTGAGTTCTGCTCAGAAAATCACAAGTTGTGCTTTTGCAAGAAATTTGCCAAACAAGAATGTGCACAGAGACGCAACTTTGTAGCCAAAAACTCGATCTGCTTTAATTGCTTGGGCAGTAACCATACAGTTTATCAGTGCAAAAAGCCCACTTCGTGCAGAATTTGCAGAAAGCGACATCACTCTCTTCTTCATCCAGAACATGGCAGGGCTACGTCTGCTACTAGTTTGACGACCAAAGAAACTGTTGAGAATGCTAGCTCGTCAGCTACCACAGATCCAATAGTTTCGTGTCTGTCTACTCAAAAGGTCACTAGAGCTGGACAAGTTTTACTAGCGACTGCGTTAGTAAATATTGAGTCTGAATCTGGTGGAAACCATATAGTACGAGCTCTGTTGGACCAAGGCTCGCAGGCGTGCTTTATAACAGAAGCCGCGGTACAACTTCTGCGTCTCAAGAAGAGTCCAGTCAGAGGAACGATAACTGGCCTAGGAGGAAATAAGGCGTTGATGTCAAAGTATGTAGTAACTATTCATCTGGAATCACGCATCGACAAGGAGTTCAACATACAGGTCAAGGCATATGTCCTTAAGAACATCACGTCCTATTTACCGGAACGAAAGGTAGAGTCTATTGATTGGATAGAATTACAGGGGTTGTGCCTGGCGGACCCTCAGGTCAACTCTCCTAGCAAGATTGACTTGCTACTGGGAGCAAATGTGTACAGCCAGATCTTAAAAGATGGTGTGAAGAGGAATCCCATGGGAACTTTGATAGCTCAAAGTACGACGTTGGGTTGGATCCTGTCTGGCACAGTAAATAGCGAGAACAATCATAACTCGAGTATAGCAGTTATGCATGCACAGGTAGAAGAAGATGAAATACTAAAAAGATTTTGGGAAATAGAAGAACAAACAAAGAGTACACAAGTAACATGGACAAACGAAGAGAAGAAATGTGAGGACAATTTTATTAAGACAACAGAAAGATCACCAGACGGACGTTACATTGTAACGTTGCCTTTTCGTGATAATCAGCCGAGTTGTATAGGTGGAAGTTCCCGACAAATCGCTATCACGAAATGGAAAGCATTAGAGAAAAGGCTATCGAAGAATCCGGATTTACAAAAGAGTTACACTGAAGTAATAAAAGAATATTTAGATTTAGGGCATATGCGTCCTGTGAAGGATGATAAAGAAGATCAAGCGGTTTATCTGCCACATCACGCCGTTGTACGCAATGATAAAACGACGACAAAAGTACGCGTGGTATTCAATGCTTCCAGCCAAAACAGTTTCAAGGTTTCTCTCAATGACACCTTGATGATAGGACCTAAGCTACAAGCTGACTTACGGCATCTGATATTACGCTGGAGATTACATCCAATTGTACTAGTGGCGGATATTGTCAAAATGTACCGTCAAGTCCGCATAGCCGATGAGCACGCAAGGTTTCAGCGAATAGTGTGGCGGGAAGCACCTGAAAAAGAAATCGAAGATTTTGAATTAATGACGGTTACTTTCGGAACTGCATGCGCTCCTTACCTGGCAGTCAGAGCATTGCAGCAGATCAGCGCTGACGAAGGCCACGATTTCCCGTTAGCAGCACCTAGAGTTTTAGATTCATTTTATATGGATGATCTAATGGCGGGATGTTCTGATGTGGAATCAGGAGTAGAGATGTGCAAAGAGATCACTGAGCTATTGAAAAAGGGAGGTTTCAAACTACAAAAATGGAACAGTAACAACAACAAGTTACTAAAGGACATAACAAACCTACAGGACAAAAAGGACACAAAAAATAACTTACAGGACAATATACAGGACACTAAGGACAACATGCAAGATAACTTACAGGACAACAAGGACAACATGCAGGATAACATACAGGACACAAAGTACAATCTACATACTAAAGAAAAGGACATGCATAGGGAAAGTACAAAAGAAGACATGGAAAGCAATCAAATTCTAAAAGGAAAAGCTATAGAAGATAATATCAAGGACAAAACGGAAATAGAAATAAAAACTGAAAACGTAACTAAGATTTTAGGCATTACCTGGGATCGCTGTGAAGACCACTTTCGGTACTCGGTGAATTTGCCGACGACGACGACTGGACCTGAAACAAAAAGATCAATATTATCAGTAATCGCACGTTTATACGATCCTTTAGGATGGATCGCGCCTACCATAATTATAGCGAAAATGTTCATTCAAAAGTTGTGGCTGGCCGGTACCAGTTGGGATGAACCGATATCAGCAGAATTAAAAAACGAATGGCATACTTACCGTGACGAGTTGTCAAAACTCGCTTCAATTCAAGTCCCACGATGGCTAAGAACTTCGGCTATGGATGCCAGCACGGAGTTGCATGGTTTCTGCGACGCATCCAAGTTGGCTTACTCGGCGGTAATTTACGTCAGAGTGGTTGACAGTGCTGGTAATAGACAGGTTTCCTTATTGGCAGCAAAAACAAGAGTTGCTCCAATTAAACAAGTAAGCATTCCTCGCCTCGAACTATGTGGTGCTGTGTTATTGTCACAGCTTCTGAAGGAGGTAGCTGAAGTTTTGGATATCCCGAAGAAAAACGTAAAGGCATGGACGGATTCTACAGTAGTTCTGGCTTGGCTAAATAGCCACTCCAGTAGGTGGAAAACTTTTGTGGCCAACCGGGTTTCCATGATCCAAACAACCCTAGAACCTTCACAGTGGTACCACGTGACGACTAAGCAAAATCCAGCGGATTGTGCGTCACGAGGAGTTCAGCCAGGATCACTTGCAGAAAACCAACTGTGGTTTTGCGGTCCACCTTTTCTTAAAGAGCAAAACATACCGTATAATAAGTCGACGGATGTAAAGGTCAACTTAGAAGAAGCCGTTAGTTCAAATATTGGTACATTTGTTCAGGATGATGACACCATGATAGAACGGTTTTCTTCTCTACAGAGGCTCTTAAGAGTGGTAGCTTACTGTCGACGATTTTTTAATCGTGGTTTTAGAAATACAACTTATTTAACTAAGACAGAGATAGATCAAGCACTAATGTGTTGTGTTAAGAAAGTACAGAAAAAAGAGTTCAAGGAAGAATACTTGCAGTTACATGGCCAAGGTTTTATACAGTCAAAAGGTAATAAACTAAAATCCTTGTGTCCATACCTTGATGATCAAGGGATAATGAGAGCTAGTGGTAGAATACAGAAGTCGCAGTTAGCTGAAGATACCAAGCACCCGATAATTCTACCTCATTCTTCTCATTTCACGAAGCTGATTGTTTCGAATGCACATCAAGTTACATTGCACGGAGGAACCCAACTAATGGTGAACTATCTAAGAACCATGTATTGGATCATCGGCGTAAAGAATCTTGCTAAACAACATGTTCGGAGATGTGTCACCTGTGCTCGACAAAATGCTAAAGTACAAAACCCATTTATGGGATCCCTTCCTACAGTGCGATGTACACCTGCTAGAGCATTTCTAAATACTGGAGTGGACTACGCGGGCCCTATACAAATAAGGACTACTAAGGGTCGCGGCCATCATTCCCATAAAGGATATATTTGTTTATTTATATGCATGGCGACTAGAGCCATTCATTTGGAGGTTGTGAGTGACATGACTACTCAAGCTTTCCTGGCAGCCTTCAGGCGATTCGTATCTCGACGTGGCCATTGTGCTCAATTGTGGAGCGATAATGGTACGACGTTTGTAGGTGCCTCAAAGGAGCTTCAGCAACTGAGTCGTATCCAGGAAGCTGCAGCGGAACACTTAGAAGCACATGGTACTGAGTGGCATTTCATTCCTCCCCACGCCCCTAACTTTGGAGGCCTCTGGGAAGCGGGAGTGAAATCCACTAAATTTCATTTAAAAAGAGTGATCGGTGAATCTACCCTCACATACGAGGAAATGAGCACACTCCTAAGTCAAGTCGAAGCTTGCCTAAATTCTAGGCCTATAACTGTAAATGGTTCCGATCCAACTGATCCACTTCCTTTGACGCCGGGACATTTTTTAATTGGTGGACCACTGATCACTGTTCCTGATGTGAATTACTTAGAGTCTAACGTAAGTTCTTTGTCAAGATGGCAATTCATTCAGAGGATGTTACAGAGCTTCTGGCGTCGCTGGTCACATGAATACTTATCCAATTTAATGAATAGGTACAAATGGACTAGTCGATTTCCAGAGCCGAACATTGGGGACATAGTTCTTGTAAAAGAGGACGACTTGCCACCAAGCCGTTGGTTGATGGGTCGTATAGTAGAAAAACATCCCGGTACGGACAACGTCACCCGTGTGGTCACAATAATGGTTAAGAACACTATGATGAAGAGACCTACGTCAAAATTGTGTGTATTACCTGTAAGTGAATAGCACTGATATGTTTTCTTTTATGTATATGCTGTATTAGCTAATTTCGGCAGTATTTGTTTATTTTATAAGAAGATGTATAGCTTAAGTTGTATTTTGTTAGTTCTGTCCACCACCAAGCACATAGTTGCAATAATTCAATCCACAACTTGGTAATTTTAAGAAGGACTTTTTGTCACTAAATGTCCTTGGTGGGCGGAATGTTGATGAGTTACTTCGATTGAGTTTGTAAAAGTTCAACGCGATCTTACTAGATGTCGCTTAAGGCGCACGGTACAAAAAGCTGAATCGCGGTATCGTTTGACGCATTGTTTCATAGGTATAAGTTAGCAAACAAAATATATTTGCCTTCGAGATCAAGATACAGTGGTTTTATTTAAAATACACTAGTATCCCAAGTTAAGAGGAACCACCTCTAACATCTCTCATATATGAACTTGATTGTATTGAATCGATTCACTAACCATCTTTCTATTAAATTTGTAACAATCCAATCGGTCATTTGTAACAAACTAACAAACAACTTTAGTTACAAGATCTATGATTTTCATAGCAGTATCGCAGCTTGGCGACATCAAAAGATTCAAATTTGTACAAATAAAATTGAACCTTGTTCATGATTCAAATCTTCCTTTACAAATCAACTTAAGTTAACAAAGGTACCAAATAAAGCCATCAGTCGATCACCAGCACACATCGCCCCCAGGTGTGGTGCGTGGCGGGGGCGCCGGGCGGGGGCGCGGTGGCCGTGTTCCCCGCGCGCGTGCCGCACCCGTCCCCCGCGCCCGCGCGGCACTCGGTGCGGCCGCCGCACGGCGCCGCGCGGCGCGCCGCGCTCGCGGCGGGCCTCGCGCTCCTGTGCGCGGCCGGCTTCATTCTGTGAGTGGAGGGTGCGGGGGGACTCTTCAGTGGAGGATAGCTCGGTACATCCGGACTGGAGCCGCGGTCGTGTTTTGTTAAAGATTACAATTGTTGAACATATTTCGTTTCTATAATGTTTTTAAAAAAGTTTCTAATCCATCAGTACCTCAGTAATTTATTTATATTTCTGGGGTACTGATGGATGGTTGAATGATCGATTAAGAGTGTACTATCGTGAGAATAATATCCCTTGAGACCGCAGTTTACGTTTTTCTTTGTTTGTGTACAATGAAAATCAGACAGTTGTTGTTGTGTCCAGAGCAAGTAGATTGATGCAATTATTTGTAAATTGTTACGGATTTAACGCGGTAGTTCCATATAAGAATATTTTCAATTTATTCCTTACATGATAAAGCATTTAATAAATTTTATTTATTAATATTTGCAAAAGGTCAGTTTGGACCAAAATTACAATAGTTTGATTGGTTTTACTTTAACAACATCATTTCTTTAAGCGGCCGTAGGCTACAGACACGAGGTTGATGTAATTCCAACCAAAACTGTGTTGCTCCACTTTAAAGACTCACTCGATCCTATGAAAATGTGATGACAGAACTTATTGAAACGTCCAAAACGGATACGTAGACTCTCCGTTCTATATACATAGTTACTACGTCATACGATACGAATCTCCTTACTCTAGTCTTTGTAGTGTCTATTGTATCACTGTAATCATTATTTGTTAATACTCGCACCTTTGAGGAACAGTTCTGAAGAAAACGGACCACTTTCTTGCTCATTCGCATTTATGTTTGATGTAGTCGGGAAAGTGATCTGTTTTTCCTGAACAGTTTCTTCAACGATGCAGTACATAGTACTTACTCTAGTGTATTCTTATTCTTAACTCCTATCTAAACTATTTATCTGCGATCTGATATTGAATCTTTATTAACAGGTTAATTGAATTTTATTTGATTTCATTTACTAAAACTGTTTTGTTTTCAGCATATTTAAAATTGTTTCAGTTGATGCGGTTATACCTAAACCATACTTTAAAGTTTGTATACTGATAGTGTTTGGTCATAACTATTGTGTGCAATAAACTTTAAAGTTACTAACGCCTATTAACCTTTTAGACTTTTGAATTTAGGAAATACGTTTTAAAGATATCAGGCGCAGCAAATATGTTTGAATTAAGGCCTAGTCTTTCTTCTCTCCCCTTATTTCGTTCATCTTTTCCTCTTTCATTGTTAATTTTATTTTAACGTAATTTAGAAACAGGAAGTTAATGTGCCAAATTGTTGATATTATTGAAATAATAGAGTTTCTATTTAATCGTGGATTGAAGATTTTGTTTATATGTGATGTATATTTATGGGATGTGAAAATTAGTGCAATGTAAACACCAAAGATAATGATAAATTTAGAATTTATGAGAATGTCAGTGCTAATATTAAGTAAACTATTGAAATCTTTCACATTATTTACTTGAAACAAATGTTTAGTATTTATCTCTATAGAAAAAAAAACCGAAACTTGGAAAGATCTCATAACATGTTATTTCTAAGTGCCACAAAATCGTACAGTGTTTCAAAGAAAATAATGTGAATTGTTCCAAATTAATCAATTCGCTAGCGTAATATCCAATATATTTTATATAGATGTCAAATTCTTAAAACATAATGTATTATAGCTTAAACGAAATCGTGTAAATTCGATGTCAATTTTAGACGCCCGTTTAGTCGGGAACATTTTTGTATGGACGGCAGATGTTTGCTACAATTTTTGCAACAATCCTTTAGTCGTAAGTGTGGATTTCTATCGAATGTTTCAATGTTGAACGTTATCGGTGGTTAGTTTTGTATTAGATTAGGTTTTTGTTTCATTCGCTCTCTCCATTGTGTAATCTCATTATCAAGTGTTATACGTACTAGGGCTTACTTACGGACGTTACAACTGATTTATGTTGTCTTTTATCATAGTGTGTTGCTATTTTTAGCAATATTTGCAGTTTTTCTTTTTTCAATGAATGAATAAATAAAGTAAATACTAATACTAAATGGTTTTAATTAAGGCGTAGTACGTGTCACACTTGCAAGTGTAGTAATACAGCCATTGTTGTTAAGGATTGTGATACGAGACGAGGCGCGGGCGCGTCGCGGGCTGGGTTCATAAATGAATGTTAATTATATCGTCAAAGAATTTAATCACTTAGTTTAGTTAGGTAGTAGTGAGATGTATTTTTGTACCGCATCTGAATTCGTCAATTGGATGTTTTAATGTGAACAGTGTTATGTTGTACCTGGAAACGTGCTCGATCCGTCCATTGCGGAGTTTTAGATAGATAAGGAGCTGCGTAGACCCCTCTCTCCTGTCACTTTCCTTCTATCGCTCTTCCCGTTGGATTCCATCAGATTCCATTACTATTTTTTTGACTTACAAACCTTAATCCATTTTCATTATTAGATAAATAAATTGAGTTACATTGGTGTTTCGAATTAGAAAGTTCTCCTTTTGCACAATTTTCTCCTTTTTAGATGTATAGTGCGCCGCGGCCCCCGCACCTCTATTCTGATGGTTTATATCGATGACATGTTGGTCGCGTCCGGCGCCGTCCGCGACGGTAAGGCTCGCTATCTCGGCACAACATCTGAATTGCTTCCGAATCGATTTCCGAAACCGTTCAAGTGTGAAACGCAAACAGAAAGCGATGGCGGGACGCGACCGACGTCACTCCATTCTCACCGAGTTTCTTAGCGTCCATTCTCGATGCGCATAAGTATCGCGTTAAGGTGCCAATATGATTATTTAAATAGAATATATATTTACATTATGATATACATTTTATTGTTTACTTTGATATTAAATGTACAGAATCCATATATTCATCGCATGTGTTTATGGAAACTCGTATACCGGAAAATAAACGATATAAAAATGAATAGACTTTTTATTTCGTCCCCAGAGACATTAAGCCAGGATGCTTTGTATTGTAAATTTCAATACAGTACGAGTTAATTTTGCAAGATAACATTTTAATGGTAACGCGATAAGGTTCATTTTGGATCGAGATTGGGATGTTTAATAAAATTAATTTCGTTGAGAGTGCGTAAAAGAATCGGCGATGCGTGGAATAGCACTGAAGGAACTCTGAAATTTTCTACAAAATTAGAAAAGCCTTATTTTTTCACAATGTATCTGTACGAATGTCCATAATGCAGAACGTACGAAGTACAAGACTGATTACTGGGTAGCGTAATATTATTTTTTATTTAAGCTCAGTTTAGTAGTCAGAGGGTTATTGGCAGAAAAAAAAATTATGAAAATCCCAACTGGAATCTTGTTATTTACATTTAAAATATGGATTCCACAACAAACCCTTGCTCGTCGTCAAATATGATGGTCCATCCGTCTCTCCGTTTGTCTGCCTGTCACACTCCATAATTTATTGTTTATTAACCGTACAAAGTGGTGGGTACAAAGGATATATTATTTTGGTGGATCTCAGTTTTATAATAAGGCATGGCAATTTCTTTTTACGGTTGCCTCCTCGTAAACAAGAAATGTATCTTCGATCTTCATATCCTTTGTGTGAAGGTATCGCTGGTATTTATAGCGGAGCATGTAACAAGATTAAATTAAACACAATATTTTTTAAACGTTATCGAATCACTGGACGAGCTAGTACTTTGCCTGATGTTAAGCGTCACAGTAAGTGTATTATTAAGATGTAGCTTATACTACATTACGTATATATAAAAGAGCATTTAGATCGACTTTAATTGCCTTAATTGCGTACTGAGTACCGAGTAACACATGGATGATAAACTGAAGTGAATCTAATAAAATTATCTTAATCGTTTCAAATAAAATGAGATGTAAAGACAAAATAAAGTACTTTAATATTAAACTGATATGCACCTGTTTAATCCTGCCAGCACCTATTTATTGATACTGTTATATCTACAATCAAACGCCTTTAGTTATAATTGACTATTTATTTATTAATATAAAGGGTTTATTAAACTAATGTGACAAGAATGCGCCATTACCAAACCACAGACTAACACAGTTATTCGTTCCAGTCCTCAAAAATATTATCGGGTCAAGGACATTCGACAGGCATTGGTGAGGCTGACTCTAGCACAAAGAAGTCCTGTTGATTATAAAAATAACTATAATACGGTAACACTGTCTGGAGTAGGTGTTTTAAACCGGGTTTTACATATGTGTTTCTTATATTTTGACATATTATAAACTATTTCATCTAAAAATATAAAATTCAAAGTCCTGACTTACTGACTGACCGACTTATATATCAACGCACAGACTAAACTGCTGGTCCTAGACTTGATATTTGGAACGTGTGTTCTTTGTAAAGTGTAGGTATCCACTAAAAAAGGGTTTTTAGAAATTCCTCCCCTAAAAGGGTGAAATGGGTGGTTGAATTATTTTCCTATAACCCGTGCGGGCGGAGCCGCGGGCAGAAGCTAATTAAATATAACTAAAGTAAAATCTGGGCTTTTGTGATGAACTTTTGATAGATTATGATTTTGGATTATGGAATGAGAAATTTGGCAAGTCCGAATTTTACCTCATCGTATAAACATTTCTGGAAAATCATCACCTGCCTCTAAATGTACGAAACAGCCCTCCGTTGCTGCTCCGCCACACCGCCAGCACTTATAATTACAACCGTTGAACCACTGGACCGACCAAAAGTAATATTTTTGTATGAAAAGGTATCGCTCGCAGCTTCGAGCAAACATGAATATTCTGGGAAGCAGGAGTTCCGAGGGAAGCGGGAAGCTGCGCAAACACGCTTCGACTATTTTCGTTGCTACCCTTGTTACGTAATGTTAAATTTGCTCTGAATTTCTCTCTTCGCTTGATGTTGCTTTTATGAACTGTTTATGTTTTGACCTCCACAATACTTTGTGTTCACACAAAGACCTGGAATTTATCTTCCACATAAAGATAAGCGTAAGCTACGGCCTTTGTCTCTTTGTCCAAGATACCAAATCTGCAGTAATAAAATGAAATGAAACATATTTTGTTGCAAACGTACATATTTTATTCGCCGACTTGGATTCTCTCGCTTCGTTCGGCATCTCGCATCCAATATCGGACAGACGCTTTGTGGCCGAAGTGTGTCGTGTACTGAGAAACGTCTTTAGACGATATTTGACACAAAATGTATCGCAATAGGATACTGATATTGGTTATTTGGGCAAGCACTTAATATGTTCTATTGGAAGTAATATTGGTAGATAGACAATACAATATGAATAGTAGGTACCTGCCATCACACTGCTATATCAAAGGAGATAGTATCAAAAACTGGTTTTATTTTCCATCTACAATTATTAAACTTTGTTTCTAGTAACCGTCTTTAAATTTTTTTTGTTTATATGTACCTACTTCATTGAATCAGATAAACTTGCCTTTGACCGCGGCCTCACATGATGTAAGTGACAATGCAGTCGCTGATGGACCAGAATTCATCAGAAAGCACCGATCAACTCTCTTATAGTAAATAATTTTTATTTTAATCTAATTA
The DNA here is from genome assembly GCA_905220475.3 of Ennomos fuscantarius. Classification (NCBI taxonomy): domain Eukaryota; kingdom Metazoa; phylum Arthropoda; class Insecta; order Lepidoptera; family Geometridae; genus Ennomos; species Ennomos fuscantarius. The sequence goes on from HG992049.1 coordinate 162,723, forward strand.
ACTCTGACATTATTTTAATAGCCCATTGGATCCTTTTATCATATTATCAACCCTGGTTTGTTTGTTGTTAATGTATGAAATATTTTGTGTGGTAATTGTAATTGATTTTTAATCACAATAAATAAATAAAATCTCCAAAGTAGCGAGAGTGTTTTGAGCAAAATATAAATGTCTATCAGCCATCATTTGTCACGCCAATAGCTATACTCGGGCACCGTCTGCCACCGCGTAGATATGTGCTGGGGGCAGATGGTAATCATCGAACATCGGTGCGGAGCGGTTGGCGAATGGTGTGAGAATAAAGACCACCCCATCTCATCCCGCGGGTACCGTAAGAGCCGGCAAGGGAATGGCTAGAGAATAGGCAGCAGAATTATGCTCAGTACATTAAAATCTTCTGTGCACCACCATATTGTGGCACCCTCCATGATTCGTCAAAATTATCGAATGGGATAGGCCCGTGTTCCGCAGGAAGTCTTCCGGCTGTGGCGGGTGTGTGTGTGTGTGTGCGGGCTGGAGACCTAAAGTTATCATGTTGTTTCGTGTATGAAAATGTTTTCGTAAACACGAGGCTATTATAGTGCACGAGACATTTGAAATCAAGATAATGTAAGGGAATGCATATTCACTAACCGAATGCGCCCGCCGTCTCCCGGACAACATTCACGTCTCTAGATTTATTATATTCCGGTTCCGGCTTTGTTGTTTACGTCGTCGTTGTTGTTGTGAATGTGAATAATATAATTAAAAGCAAAAATGGATCGCAATTTTATTGGACAAAGACAACATTTATAATTTTATTATAGTAATATAGTAAGAAAGTAGGTGCTCGAATTTTAGAAGTTGGATATGAGCGGGTTTAAATAAATGTACAGTAGGTACATTATTAGGTTTGTGGAATTCTTAGATTTGAACAACGAAGACAAAAATTGAAGTTGGCTGTACTTATTTCGTTTTCAAAAGGAATTATTAAAGAACCTGCCGACAACTGGTATACCTAATATTCCATAATATCCGCGTAACTTCGAACGACGACCGTGAGAACACGCGGTTGTCTCAGACAGGCAGGATTCCCGCCTACCATGTGTCCAGCTGTCCCGACAGACTAGATTCCCGCCTACCATGTGTCCGGTTGTCCCGGACAGACGGGATTCTAGCCTACCATTATCCGGTTGTCCCAGACAGACGGGATTCCTGCCTACCATGTGTGCGGTCCACTCGAAGACTCAGGATGGGGATTTTATTCGCTAAGGTCGTTGATACTGGTAATTCTGAATAACTACGACATTTTTATTTCAGCTGTTTTTATAAAGTGCCTTAATTCTTTAAGCTGACCAGGTACTACAATAATGACATTTACTACTAAATGTTAGTTACACTAACAACTAAAAAAAGGTTCGATTGATAATGTTCTATCATTTTTCTTTCCATTTTTATGACAAGCTTTTATGTAAGTTATAGAATAATCCTATGATGGTGACAGAGGGTGGTAGAGGGAAACCTAACTATATAAAATGGCCTAAATTATGTAAACTATCACAAGAAAATAGTTTCTCTTTGAATTGAATTTGTTATATACTCTCACCATAATTTGACAGCCTCTGTGGTGAGGTGGTTGAGTAGGTCAGCTTATAACCTGGAGGTGGCAGGTTTCATTCCCGTGGCAGGACAAATATTTATGCATGTGTTCTGTGCCTGGATGCTATAGCATCTAGAACTATAGTTCTAAAAATCTAAAAATTTTCGTCAGCGAAAATCAAATCAGCCAATTCTCCAGTAAAGGAATCAAGGTTCCAGCTAAAAAGCTAAATGAAGTCAGCAGACGCGGCACGTCGCGAGAAGCCAAACGCCGCCGCTCTGAGCAAATTCATTTAGAATGTAGGTCACACGTCGAGAAAAAGTAAGCGCCAACTCGAGCCGAGAGCCCCTGTGACTCGCATTTTCTTAAACTTTGATATTGAGCTGTTGAGTGTTTGTCAGCTTGTATCGCCTTTTGTACATGTAGCTACAACGTACATATAGCTACAACGTACATATAGCTACAACGTACATATAGCTACAACGTACATGGTGGGAAATATTATGAGATGGTTCAGTTCTCTTTCTCTTCACCAACAAGGGGGTGTAAAATCTTACGGGGAGGTTTCCCAACGGTAGCAAAACAGGGTTGATTTTTATGGGTTTAAGTGGACTGTATTTGTGCGAATTAAAAGCTTGTACATATGCCTAGACAGTAGATATTCCTACACAAAATCTAATAGCACTTGTAACGACCTTCTAATTATAAGGAGACCAGACTGCTGCTAGAGGATATGTCACAGGAGTACAAAACAGCAGTTCTAAGGAATGGAAGCATGCACGTACCTGGTGATTCCAGAATCAGCTGTCCTTGGGACTCCTTGTCTCCGTGCCTAGGTCTCAAAGACAAGACCTGGCACCTCGTTGCGAGTATATGCTCACACACGAAACGTCTCACGTATTTTCACAGTAATCACAATAATTTGAGTTCACACGTTCATAGTTCAATAAGTAGCGGAAAAGTATTACAAATAATAGGTCTTTACCTATGAAATTGCCGTATTGCAGTACAGACTTTTTAAAACAAAAAAAAGTTTTGATTGGCTATGAATTCTAAATTCAAATCAATTTTGTTTTAAAAATATGACATTCTATTTACAATATAAGTCTTTTGTTTATTGATTAGCGTTGTATTTTCATTACATTTCAACATTTTTCCTCATAATGGATACTTTGAAATTTCGTGTAATTATGAAATATGAGTTCCGTCGTGGCACCAACGCGGCACAAACGACACGTAACATCAACGACGTTTACGGAGAGAACTGTACAAACGAACGTACAACCCGTTATTGGTTTGCTCGGTTCCGTTCTGGGAATTTTGACTTGAAAAATGAACCTCGTGGTCGTCCGGAAACTTTGGTCAACAATGATTAATTAAAGGCGATTGTGGAAGCTGATGAATCTCAATCTACAGCTGAGCTGGCAGCAGCTTTTGATGTTAGCATCAAAACAATATTGGTCCATTTGCGACAGATTGGCAAGATAAAAAAGCTTGATAGATGGGTGCCCCACGAACTTAACGATCGCCAGCGCAACGTACGCGTCGAGACTTGCCTTGCGCTGCTTAACAGGCACAGAAATGAAGGAATTTTGAACCGAATTGTTACGTGCGACGAAAAATGGATTCTTTTTGACAATCGAAAGCGCTCAGCAAGTTGGTTAGATCCTGGTTCGGTACCAAAGCAATGTGCAAAACGAAAAATGACCCCTAGAAAGGTGATGGTCACAGTTTGGTGGTCTAGTGCTGGTGTGATTCATCATAGCTTTTTACAAAACGGCGAGGGCATTACTGCAGATGTGTACATTGAAGAACTGACCACAATGATGGCGAAACTCGCACGTCTGCAACCAGCTTTGGTCAGTCGGTCGTCTCCACTGCTACTTCACGACAACGCGCGACCCCATACTGCACAACAGACCGTCTCTAAGCTGCATGAGTTGGGTTTGGAAGCTCTCCCTCATCCGCCATACTCACCAGATCTTGCGCCTACCGACTATTATTTTTTCCAAAATTTGGACAACTTTTTAGCGGGAAAAAAATTCAATTCCCGAGAGGCAGTACAAAACGCCTTTGAAGAGTTTGTTGTCTCCCGTCCTGCTGATTTTTTCAAGAAGGGCATCCATAAACTGCCACAGCGTTGGCAGAGATGCATTGATTGCAGGGGTGATTACTTTGAATAAAAGAAATAAATAAGTTCGAAAAAAAAAAACTTTAACTTTTTTCAAACCAAACGGCAATTTCATAGGTAAAGACCTAATATAAAGATAGTTCACCAAATTTGAATTAATTAGGCCACACGCGCACGTTGTAGATCGCGGCGTCCATTTTTGCACAACGACTGGACATTTGGCGGGGTGAGCCGAGCGCTCTTCGGAGTAGCTCGGCAATAATTGGCCATCCGAGCAGGACGGCTATATGCGGGCGTGCATGCGGAAAGGAGTAAGGGATAGGAAAAAGACCGTTACAAGTGCGTTTATAGAAAATCAAAAATAACGGTTGGATGAATATCCACCATCTCCCCCTCCTTGAAGGAACCTCCTTCAAACAAAGAATAAAAAATAGCGTTGCGGTAAATAATAAAAACAAAAGAGCGTAGCGAGTATAGTTGCGTAAATATACAAAACAATCAAAATTAATAGCGGAGTTGGATAAAAAATCCACGAAAATAAAATGTTGTGGTCACCCTACTCAATAGGGAGCGGCGACAACTTTGTTGTCGGCCTAACATACGAGCTATCACACGTTTCCACTCGCGCGCAACGTACCCTACCGTCCTTGCCTGGGAAAACTTCGGAAATTCGACCGATTTTCCAAGACAATGGAGGTGCGTTTTCGTTGTTCAGAAGAACAATAGTGCCTACAGTGAGTGGGTTACTAGCGGTGTTCCACTTTTCGCGCATTTGCAAATTATGGAGGTATTCATTTTTAAATCGCTTCCAGAATGTTTGGACTAGAGAGTCCATTAAAGCATGACGAGACAAAAGGTTTGCTCGTTCTCCACTCACGTCAGCGGCGGGTTGGAAAGCTAGCGGTTTAGTCGATAAAAAATGCGATGGCGTTAGAGCGGTTGGCTCTGAAGGATCAGAGCTCAAAACGTATAGGGGTCGGCTGTTCAATACAGCTTCGACCTGATTGAGGACAGTAAGCATTTCCTCGTAGGTGAGGATCTGCTTCCCAATCACGCGGAAAGGTAGCGACTTAATACTTTTTATATTCGCCTCCCAAATGCCACCAAAATGGCTTCCTAGGGGCGGCGAGTTCTTCCAAATAATGTTGTGTTTGGCGAGTTCGTTGTTAAAAGTAATATAATATTGGTCAGATTTTAAAAATTCAAACAATTCCTTTAGATAAAATTGCGAAGCAATAAAATTCCTACCGTTGTCGCTGTATAAAAAACTACATGGACCACGTCTGGATAAAAAGCGCTTGAAGCAATCCAAGAAGGTAGCGCAGCTAAGATCTGACGCTAGTTCTATGTGCACGGCTTTGGTGACTAGGCACACAAAAACGCACAGATATGCCTTTTGACTTCGCTGACCGCGTTTTCTAGTCATTGTAATGTACAGGGGCCCAGCATGATCGACACCTGTATGGGTAAAAGCCTTGCAGGGTTCCACACGACAACTGGGTAAGTCTGACATAGCGGGAAAGGTAGGTTTAGGATTAAGCCTAAAACAACGAACACATTTGTGAATGCGGCTGCGCACTAAGCGCCTAGCGGATAAAAACCAATATTTTTGTCGCAGTATTGACATGAGTAGTTGGGGTCCAGCGTGACTATTTTCACGGTGGTACCAATCTACTATTAGTTCAGCGATGTGCCCATTTTTAGGCATTAAAGCGGGGTGATTCTGATTATAATCCAGACTAGAATATGACAGTCGCCCTCCGACTCGTATAATTTCATCAGAAATGAAAGGAGATAATTTTCTTAAAGCGGTAGAACAAGAAGTGTTCTTTTGAATATTACGTATATCATTAGCGAAACTATTTTGCTGAACAGCCTGAATTATTTTATTCTCGGCTGTTTCTAGGTCCCCTGCGGTAATTACGTTATTGCGAGGAACTATTTTCAGAAAACGAAGCACGATAACTGTGGCTCTCAGCAACTTCAGATAAGACGAGAATTTATCACCTAAAGCGAGAAGAGGATTCTCCTCCTTTGTCACAGTGACAAGAGAAACAGTCTTCTCTTCTGGCAATTTATTCTGATTAGGAGAGAATATTTTAACTGGCCAATCTACGATCGAAGTGGACATCCAAGGGGGTCCGTAGAACCACAGGTCATTATTTAAAATCTGCGAGGGCAAAAGCCCGCGGGAAACCATGTCGGCAGGGTTGTCAACTCCTGCGACGTGATATACGTTCGGCGTTGGCGAAGTAGACTGAAATTCGGAGATGCGGTTCGCGACGTAAGTATGAAACTTATGCGGGGAGGAAGTTACCCAACATAGGGCGACTGTAGAATCAGAAAATATAAAAACGTTATCAATGTGACACCGCGCCGTTAGTGAATCATGAACGACGCGTAATAACTTAGCGAGAAGCACTAGGCCGTTCAGTTCTAGGCGCGCCAGGGTAATTGTTGGCTTCGCGGATGCGACGCGAGACTTCGAACATAAAAGCGAGATGCGCGGTGGCTGGTCACCGTTACACACGTGTAGGTATATAACACAGCCATAAGCCTTTTCGCTTGCATCCGAAAATGCCACGAGCGAGATGATTGAATCATCTTCCTCAATTCCTACATGGCGGGGAAACTTGAGGTGCGAGATTAGCGGTAGCTCAGATAAATATCTTTGCCATTAACTCGTGATATCACAGGGCGGCTTATCATCCCAATCGATATGTAAAAGCCACAGTTCCCTGATTATCAGTTTTGCGTACAGTATAACGGGACCAACAAGCCCTAACACGTCATAAAGACGTGCGGTCATAGATAAAATAGCGCGTTTAGTGATAGCGGTGGATGGCGGAATATCAATTAAAAATGTAAAATTATCAGATGCGGGGAGCCAGCGTAGCCCTAATATTTTGAACGCGTCATCATCATTGAATGAAATTGACTCAGATTGTCTATGTGAAACGGGTATGTGTTCTAGCAACTCGGCCGAGTTACTAGTCCACTTGACTAGATCAAACCCACCAGCTTTAAATATCTGAATCAACTCCTGCGCAGTCTTGACTGCCCCATCTACCGATGGAACAGAAGAAGCAAGGTCATCCATGTAGACATCCCTTTCGATGACGTCAGCCGCAGTTGGCCACTTTTGTCTCTCGTCTTGTGCCAGTTGGCGTAATGTGCGAAGAGCCAACATTGGGGAAGACCGAAGCCCAAAAGTGACACGCTCAAACTGATAAGTTTCCAATGGATCGGTCGGCGAGAACCGATACAAGATCCTTTGATAACAGCGGTGCGACGGATGCATATGTATACATAAGTACATCATTTTAACATCAGCAAAAAATGCAATGCGATGTATGCGAACATTTAATAAAATGTTAAATATATCTGCCTGCAAGTTGCAGCCCTTGTACAAAATATCATTCAGTGACAGCCCTGAATCAGTCGCTGCACTGCCGTCCAAAACTATGCGAACCTTTGTCGTTGATTTGTCGTCGCGAATAACAGGATGGTGCGGTAGGTAATAACCAGGCGACATACACTCGTCAGGGGGAGTGCGAGATATAATACCTTTGTCGAGATAATCAAAAACAATATCATTATATTTTTGATGCAAGTCAGGTGATCGTAAAAACTTCCTTTCGAGTGATAAAAATCTTTTCTTCGCGGTTATGTAAGAGTTACCTAGTTTTTGCGGGTCATCCTTAAATGGAAGCTGTACTACATAACTACCATCTTTGTTTCGCGTAGTAGTCGAAGTATATATTTCTTCGCAGCGCTGTTCATCGGGGCTTAGAAACAACTGGGAAGGTGGTTCCTCAGTGGACCAGAACCTTTCCACAAGTTGGTGTGGCGGGTCACTAGTGAAAGCACAAAAGGTGTGCGAGGAGGAGCGGGGGGAAACAACAGGTGCATTTCCCATAACAATATAACCTAAAGTTGTTTCCAAGGCAGCGGGTAAATTATTATCAACAATAATTTTATTAAATAGGAGAATCTGACAATAGATGTTTACTCCCAGAAGTAGGTCAATAGGACCGGGTTCGGAAAAGTCATCGTCCGCCATAGGTAGGTTACGTAAGTGACCAAGAGCGCCGATATCGACGCGCGAGTCAGGTAATTGCGACGTAATACTATCCACTACCATGGGCTGGATGTTGTACTCATGTCCGTCCTCAAAGCGAGAAGTAAACTTAAGTGTGGTCACGCCCAGAATTTTCTGAGTAGACCCTCCTATACCTTGTACTTTAGAATAGCGGCTTTGTGTAGAAATAGGAAGCGATAGACGCTTACTACATGCAGCGGAAATGTACTCACTCTGAGAGCCGGGGTCGACTAGACATCTCAAAAGGTGAGGGCGGTTCAAGTTATCAAAAACTTTTATTTTAGCGGTAGCCAATAACGCAGTTGTTATTGTGTGCGAATCGTGATCATAGGACACAGTACAGACTGATGTGTTGCGGTTCGGATCAATAGCGGGTGCGGGCGAATAAGAATCGACCTTATGCGCATGGGGCGCAAGGTCCTTGGCGGGAGCGCGAGTATACGACTCGGAACGAGTTACATGCCCAGACGCAATATGGCGTTGGTCATAAGAGGAAGCGGGCGCGATAGCGGGTAAATATTTATCGGCGGGTTTCAATTCAAAATTTTTGTTATTATTAGCGGGTGAATGAAAATGGAGTAACGAATGATGTCTGGCCGAACAATGGGAACAAGTGTTCCTGGAAATACAATCGATTATTTTATGCTTCACACTTAGACAGTTATTGCAAAATGAATTAGTTTTTATGAATTTGTATCTATCTAATGGTGACATTTTCATAAAAGTAGGACAGCGGTATAAATGATCATGTTTTTCGCGATGGCACAAAACGCATTTGTTTTCATAACTTGTACCATACACCCGGTCAGTGTTTACAAATGACTTAGTCTGACCTTGTCTATTGCTAGGTGCAGGGATGTGCGTATTGCGAGTCTTGTGCTGCGCTTGCGGTAGCATGGTAGGGCCAGCTGATCTAGATAAAACTTTACTTTGTTCCTTTACAAATTCAACAAGGTTTGAATAGCTAGGTATTTTATCTTTGCGGTATGTAATTTCGAATAACTTTACAGTCTCAGAATCAAGACGCTGGAGAGCGAGATGAAGCATAATAAAATCTGACAAGTCCTCAAGGCTCAGTTGCCTAAGGGCTTCTACAGACGTGTCAAATGTATTTAAAAATGATTCAAGGCCAGTAGCGGTAGTAGCGGATAGCGGTTTAAAACTCAACAACTGATTAAGATAAGAGCTAGCGAGTAATCTGGGGTCATCATATTTTTGTATTAGAGCCTCCCAAATAATAGGGTAATTCTCAGCGGTAGCGGGTAAGCGGGCGCAAACTGAGGCTGCGGTACCAGACAGTTTACCTACTAAATAGTACACCTTATCACTATTTGACAGCGAAGTATTTTCGTGAATAGTGCTTTTAAACTGTTGGTAAAATAGCGGCCAGGTACGGACGTCTCCGTTAAATGACTTTAATTCAATTGGAGGAAGTTTAGGTTTAGATTTTTCTAATTGCGGGGGCGATTCAGACTGTTTATTTGAGGTAGCATAAGTTTCTATAACCTCCTTAGTCAGGCAGTACATGATATCAAAATTAGTCCATTCTTGGTACTTAATGACGTGCTTAGGATTAAGCTTAAGCGAAATGGTGTTATAAGAATCTAATACCTTTTCGAAGTCATTGCGCAAGTTATCGATATTAAACGCGCTGCGTAGCAACAACTTTATGGCGGCAGAACCCGTATCTACTTTCTTAGCGATATCATAAATGCCTTGCATGCGAGCAAATAACATTTCGCGTTTAGATTCGAGCATAACTTGCTGACATTTGTCCTCATCATAACTTTCCTCGAACGCTGGAGACCCTTCCTTTCTTTTGTCAGTCATGTTTACGTGCGAATATTAAGTAACTTAAATAGCAAAGTAGGTGCGGAATAATTAAATTGCGAGTAAAAATTAGTTGACACAGATTAGTAAATAGTAGTTGTGAGTTTTGCGGTTGGATACAACCTACAACGTTATCTGTATGACACAGTGTGTGCAACAGTTAGTGTGGCGTGCGGCGCGCGGCGGAGCGTAGATTCCCTACGAGTCGAGCGAGCGGGCGGAGAACGGACAACAGACCGACTCGGCGTTGAAATAACGAGCAATAGCGGGTAGTTTTAGTTTAAATTATGCGATCGAATACTTCGATAATTTGACTCGTACAGTAAAATAATTTGCCGTGCGGTTTATATAAATGCTCAAGTATGAAACGTGTGATAGCGGTATGCGAATATGATAAATAGCGAGAATAATTAAACAAATTATAATTATGTGATTGCGAATATACGGATATTTTAAGAATGAGATTTCTCTTGGCGGTAATTTAGTGAAATAAATAGACAGAAATAGCCAAAATATCCGGCTCGTAGGAACATTTTGTGGTGGGAAATATTATGAGATGGTTCAGTTCTCTTTCTCTTCACCAACAAGGAGGTGTAAAATCTTACGGGGAGGTTTCCCAACGGTAGCAAAACAGGGTTGATTTTTATGGGTTTAAGTGGACTGTATTTGTGCGAATTAAAAGCTTGTACATATGCCTAGACAGTAGATATTCCTACACAAAATCTAATAGCACTTGTAACGACCTTCTAATTATAAGGAGACCAGACTGCTGCTAGAGGATATGTCACAGGAGTACAAAACAGCAGTTCTAAGGAATGGAAGCATGCACGTACCTGGTGATTCCAGAATCAGCTGTCCTTGGGACTCCTTGTCTCCGTGCCTAGGTCTCAAAGACAAGACCTGGCACCTCGTTGCGAGTATATGCTCACACACGAAACGTCTCACGTATTTTCACAGTAATCACAATAATTTGAGTTCACACGTTCATAGTTCAATAAGTAGCGGAAAAGTATTACAAATATAAAGATAGTTCACCAAATTTGAATTAATTAGGCCACACGCGCACGTTGTAGATCGCGGCGTCCATTTTTGCACAACGACTGGACATTTGGCGGGGTGAGCCGAGCGCTCTTCGGAGTAGCTCGGCAATAATTGGCCATCCGAGCAGGACGGCTATATGCGGGCGTGCATGCGGAAAGGAGTAAGGGATAGGAAAAAGACCGTTACAAGTGCGTTTATAGAAAATCAAAAATAACGGTTGGATGAATATCCACCAGTACATATAGCTACAACGTACATATAGCTACAACGTACATATAGCTACAACGTACATATAGCTACAACGTACATATAGCTACAACGTACATATAGCTACAACGTACATATAGCTACAACGTACATATAGCTACAACGTACATATAGCTACAACGTACATATAGCTACAACGTACATATAGCTACAACGTACATATAGCTACAACGTACATATAGCTACAACGTACATATAGCTACAACGTACATATAGCTACAACGTACATATAGCTACAACGTACATATAGCTACAACGTACATATAGCTACACCGTACATATAGCTACACCGTACATATAGCTACAACGTACATATAGCTACAACGTACATATAGCTACAACGTACATATAGCTACAACGTACATATAGCTACAACGTACATATAGCTACAACGTACATATAGCTACAACGTACATATAGCTACAACGTACATATAGCTACAATGTACATATAGCTACAACGTACATATAGCTACAACGTACATATAGCTACAACGCAAACGATGCTAATGCTATTTCTCACGCCATCAAGAAACTGCTCACAACTTTACACTGTTTACCTAATATCGTGAAGGAGCGCTGTGTCAATATTATCCTTGTAAAAAAAACGAGCGATACACATGATTTAAGTAAAACTTCTTTAGTTTAGCTCCATCTATTGGCCGGTATAACTATGTTTTTGTTTTGTTTAATGTTGCCATCTTGACAATTGTAAATTGTCATTTTATCGGACATATCAATATAATAATTAAATTTTTAACTTTGTTATGTTGGCAATGGAGATCTACGTGAACCAACTTCAACTTCCGTTCGCCTCGCATTCACCAGCTTACTCCCCAAGTCAAGCGTGCGTAAAGAAGTTCTAGTCCAAAAAGTTTCGACCGGCTTCAATTGTCCAAACAAACGAAAAAAAACACGTATATTGGAAATCTCGGAAAAATCGGTAATGAGAAGTACATGAAACTAAAAACGAACAACCGAACACAGAACTTCCTTTTTTGAAGTAGGTTAATAATCACACAAAGTTAGTGTGTGCCCCACAATGGCTGGACAGATTGGAATGTGGAAGGGAGATAGTTGATACGCTGGATTAACTTATAGGATACTTTTTATCCCGGAAAATTGTATCCGCGCGCGTGTGAACATGTACCGTTCACATACACCCAACTTATTATATATATATATATATATATATATATTATTATATTAGGTCTTTACCTATGAAATTGCCGTTTTGTTTGAAAAAAGTTAAAGTATTTTTTTTCGAACTTATTTATTTCTTTTATTCAAAGTAATCACCCCTGCAATCAATGCATCTTTTCCAACGCTGTGGCAGTTTATGGATGCCCTTCTTGAAAAAATCAGCAGGACGGGAGACAACAAACTCTTCAAAGGCGTTTTGTACTGCCTCTCGGGAATTGAATTTTTTTCCCGCTAAAAAGTTGCCCAAATTTTGGAAAAAGTAATAGTCGGTAGGCGCAAGATCTGGTGAGTATGGCGGATGAGGGAGAGCTTCCAAACCCAACTCATGCAGCTTAGAGACGGTCTGTTGTGCAGTATGGGGTCGCGCGTTGTCGTGAAGTAGCAGTGGAGACGACCGATTGACCAAAGCTGGTTGCAGACGTGCGAGTTTCGCCATCATTGTGGTCAGTTCTTCAATGTACACATCTGCAGTAATGCTCTCGCCGGTTTGTAAAAAGCTATGATGAATCACACCAGCACTAGACCACCAAACTGTGACCATCACCTTTCTAGGGGTCCTTTTTCGTTTTGCACATTGCTTTGGTACCGAACCAGGATCTAACCAACTGGTTGAGCGCTTTCAATTGTCAAAAAGAATCCATTTTTCGTCGCACGTAACAATTCGGTTCAAAATTCCTTCATTTCTGTGCCTGTTAAGCAGCGCAAGGCAAGTCTCGACGCGTACGTTGCGCTGGCGATCGTTAAGTTCGTGGGGCACCCATCTATCAAGCTTTTTTATCTTGCCAATCTGTCGCAAATGGACCAATATTGTTTTGATGCTAACATCAAAAGCTGCTGCCAGCTCAGCTGTAGATTGAGATTCATCAGCTTCCACAATCGCCTTTAATTCATCATTGTTGACCAAAGTTTCCGGACGAACACGAGGTTCATTTTTCAAGTCAAAATTCCCAGAACGGAACCGAGCAAACCAATAACGGGTTTTACGTTCGTTTGTACAGTTCTCTCCGTAAACGTCGTTGATGTTACGTGTCGTTTGTGCCGCGTTGGTGCCACGACGGAACTCATATTCCATAATTACACGAAATTTCAAAGTATCCATTATGAGGAAAAATGTTGAAATGTAATGAAAATACAACGCTAATCAATAAACAAAAAACTTATATTGTAAATAGAATGTCATATTTTTAAAACAAAATTAATTTGAATTTAGAATTCATAGCCAATCAAAACTTTTTTTTGTTTGAAAAAGTCTCTACTGCAATACGGCAATTTCATAGGTAAAGACCTATTATATAATAGATAGGTGAGTATTGTATAGACATAATAGTATTTCACAAATTTATTTACGTGTAAAAGGAAGCCACTGGGATGGAGAAATTTATACCAAAGAAAAAGAAAAGTCATAAATAGATTTGACAGCTACTGTGGTGTGGTGGTTGAGCAGGTCGACCCATAACCCGGAGGCGTAGAGTTCGATTCCCGGCGCAGGATAAGTATTTAAGCACAGAAAAAGCGCAAATGCTTGTTCTGAGTCTGGGTGTTATTATAATTAATCATTCAGCCAAATCGCTATTGAGGTATGAAAGTTACAGATACAAACACTGACTCTTTTTAACGGGTTAAATGCTTTTTTTTTTATTTTAACTAACTAACAGAATAAAATGACAATTACTACTGAAGACTACTAGCTCCACTACCTACTACAAAATAAAAACATTTGGACTATATACTGGCCGCGATGACCTATAGACAGTCCAAATGCTCAGCCCACTACCAGTAGGTAGCGTACCCAACATGCTGGCAGCATTGCCCCGTTGAACTGCAATGCTTATTCGTTGTGCCAAATAAGTGCCAGCATTTTGGTCACGCGTCGCGTCGACCAGACGCTCTGATAAACTTTTGAAAACGCGATGAGCTCCCGCCCCCCACGGACCCAGGGTCTCAACACCAAACGGCTCAAATATGTGACCGCTACCGAGATTACTATATATACTACAGAATAACTATTTGTGCACAGAACAAAGCACAATAGTATTCTGTGTTTGGGTATTGTGAGACCATTTTCCTTGTTGTTCCCTCGACACAGGAAATCCTAGTTAGGTTGCAGGATCTATGTATGTGATCGTTAAAAAACAAAATAACATATGTTATTAGGAAGTACCTATTAATTTATTTATCCGCATTTTTTTGCCGATGTGATTCTGGTCATCAAAGGTGCTCGTGGGTCCGCCGGCACCACTCAAATGGAGCGGCACGTAAGCCTGAGGTCAAGTGCGGGTTGACCCGTACGTGGGTCTAAAGGTGAGGGTTTGGTTGCCTGTTACTATGCTGTATATTTATTTGTTTACATTGGAGTTTGGATTATGTCCACTCGTGATCAAATCAAGTTTATTTGTATATACATGGGTTATATTTTTTTTTTTTACGGAATGACGTGACGGTCTAGCCGTTCGCCTGATGTTAAGCGACACGGCTGCCCATATCAGCTGCAGTGTCACTCAGAACTCTAAAGTATAGAGGTTCGCGTGACACTACACTGCGCACGTCATCCAGAGACATCAGCACAATCTAGTAATAAGATTACTAAACTGTGAGATCAGATCATAAAGTCTCATTTGCCCAGTAATTTCACTAGCTCCAGCGCCCTTCAAACCGGAACACAGCAGTGCTTGCGCACTACTGCTTGGCGGCAGAATAACTGGCAAAGCGGTGGTACCTACCTAGACGAACTTTGCAGTAAAGTCCTACCACCTAGTAAATAATAATAGGTTATATAGTCGAGTAATGAGTGTTATTGGAGAGTCAGACCTTAAACACTGAACCTTCCGGGGCTTCCATTCAATTTTGGTGTCTTTAGAAACATCGCAGTTACTCTGCTGCCAAGTGATAATGTGCACTATGTTACTGGGCAAATGAAACTTTATGACCTAATCTCAGTGTTTAATCATCCTCTTAGACTGTGTTGAAGTCACATAATGACGAATGGTACTGCTACTATTATGGGCGGCCGTGACGCTTGACATCGGGCGAATGACTAGCTCGTTACGTCATTCATAAAAATTTCAAATTCTTTATTCCAGAAAACTAAGGATTCCTACAAAAAAAAATGCGTTGGAAATATCGCACAGATGTTAGAAAAAGATATATCAATTGCTAACCCTTTTATTTTGTTCAAAGTCGGTTAAGAAGTTTGCGATAACTTTTTTACAAATCTCCCCCTCCATATATCACCCAGTTACATTTATAAAACTTCCCTAAGCGATACACAAGTGTGCGTAGTTTAGTGTAGTATGTGTGTGTGTGTGTATGTGTGTGTGTGAGCTGGGATTCATCAGTTACGGACAGGGGTGGACACGAATAGGGTTGCCACGTTGAAGAAACAATTAAAAGTAGTCTACCTACTATAACCGCTCATTTGTCAGCTTTGCCTTGTTGGTAGTGGGTTCGATTCCCACTAGGAAAATATATTGTTTTATAAACATCGATATCGGTTGTGTCTGAGTGTTGTATTGTATTTTCTGTATGTATTTACAAACAAATAAGTATCTGACGGCGGCTACGTCTAGTTATAAACTCTATGCGCAGCGGACAGTACCGTAATTTATAACCCTATGGCGGCATTTAAATTTATTACAGTGGCAACATCGGCAACTATCATTGCTCCCCCAACCATCTGGCTATAAAAAGGGACCGCTCGGTGTACTACGAATCATTCTTGTTCCAGACACGGCCCGGTGCACTTGCTGAAGGCCTATAGTTATATAGGTTGCAACCTACGCACAATCCGTTCTGCCTATATATCTAAGTGTTTTATATCACTTATCATTTTGAGCATTTGGGTCTTTAAAAATAAACCACTTTTTTAAATTGTTAATCCACTGCCTCGCCTACTCTACGATGAAGCATTTTTGCCTAGAAGATACCTGCTCACTCTTGACTTGACAAGTCCCAGGTTATAGTTATATATATTACATACAACTATAACCTGGTTATATATATTATTATACAATATCATATAGTTATATTACAGGTTATAGGATATAGTAACTGGAAACAAGGACGCCGGTAAGCTGCTCCATTCATTAGCTGTTCACTATAAAGTTAGTTGCGAAACACTTAATATTTTAAATTAACCTGTTTGTTCATCTTAACTAAGCTAGAATTATGCCTCACCTGATGGTAAGTGATGACGCGTTCGAAACACAGCATGCTTGCCTAGAAGGTAGGTAGGTTAAGTCAGTGGGCAAACGCACTACACCATAGTAATTCCCCTTCAGGTGAAATATTGTCAAATAAATGCGCCTCCATTTTAGAGTTTAAATAAAACTATAATACGACCATATCATGTTTTATAGAAATTCTTATGACAATTTGATGAATACAAAATTACCTTCTTTAACAAAGTAGATACATCTGTCTCAAATAAAAACTTTTTCATTTATTCGCACAAATTCAAACACAAACAGACCTACTCAGATAATTCCTTGAACAAAGTTGGTGACAACCCTGGCGGAAGGGACGGTCTTCCAAGTTTTTGCCGGAGTTATATAAATCATCCGCCAGATGATATCAAGAGTTACGGAACTAAAAACTGGCGGAAAGCTGGCTCGGGGCGGATTCTTGGGGAACCGAGATTAGCTAGAAAATTTATTAAAATATAGATAACGCGCAACGATACCCACATAGATCCTGGACACTAACTAGGGACCCAGGAACTACGAAGACTACGCTCATATAACACCTAGAGACAGAGCCAATATTTGTGCTTTCATTAGGACATATTATACTTATCCAGTCGCGGGAATCTTTCCCTCCATTAATGCCTTCGCCTCCAATTTATAAGCCAACCTTCTTAACCACGACACCACAGAGGCTGTAGACAGAGATAGGTGCATGTACCACTAGCTGACCAGACACTAATAGCTGACCAAAATGTAAGAATACGAAAATACTAAGATTGTGTGGCAACTCAGGGTGGTAGATATTTTTTATTTTACTATATATATATATATACTAGATATTTTTTTTTTTTTTTATGGTCAATTATTAGAGTTTAGTGGTCAAGACATGGTACAATATATTTTTTTTACTTTGAGTTAAAACTGTAGTAAACCTATTGGAGTTTGAGTTTTTTGTTCATTGCGTTTCGTACGTACTCTCATTAAACAATCACTGTGTTCAAGCAGAATCGCTAATAATATTAAATTATGAAATTATAAAGAATGTTGGGAATAAAACCGCTTAATTGGTCAACTAGTGGTACATGCACCCTACATTCTTTATTAAAATACCACATACTTAATGTTGTATGGAAAAGTTTGTAACCTTGCACAGAAAAAATTAGCGCAAAAGCATTTATGGACCACAGAGCAGAAAATGCTGATTAGTTTTTTTTTGTATGTTTTGGCTCCACACTTTTGTGTATTTAGCCAGTGTCAAGTAATTGATAATTTATCAAATGATATTTCACGCAAAATATGTGTCAAATCACAGTCGAAGTCATCAAGTCAAGTCATAGCCAAGTCATAGTCTAGTCAAAGTCATACTCCTAGTAAAGTGGTGGCAACTTTACTTGAAGCTTCTATGGAGTTTTGGAAACAACACGAAAAGAAACGTTTCACCATCATTATACCGCTTCCCCACACTCACGCCTGTAATCCAGCACTTAACGAATATAATGCCACCAAATTTATGCACTAACACCGAAATAACACAAGTTTAGGAAAATAATACAATGCGGTGACGCAATCTTTTTAGCTTTCCCGCCAAAACACCCCAAAGACATTTTTTTCCCGTTAAAAAAATATTGACATTTTGAATGGTATCGTATCGTATTTGTTGCCTATATATTTATTTATTCAATTAAAAACCAGGCTTCTTTCCACATTATTGTAAGTTCCTGTTCCTGTGCTCAGTTGTTGAGAAAAACTTTAAGAATTGTTTAATTATAAGTTTGTGAATAATTGATGTCGAGAAACGATTACACTGCGATGAGTTAACGCATCTGGAAAAGGCGAAAGAAAATAAAATAACAATTTAATTTCTACTTATATATTTTTGATACGTTGGAGTTGTGTCATGGAGGTTGTGTGAGTGGAGTCATAGATGGACAGTTGTTCAGTTAATAATGTCACACAAAATGGCGTCCAAGCAAGATGGCGCCGTTCGACAGAGCCTAGATGGTGGTGATGGTTTTGGAAGCGGGTTTTCTCTGAGACTCGTCGAATCAACACAGATGGCTTAGGAAGTCTAAGAACTTTCGAGTTACGTTATTTAAAACTTTATTTCTATTGTCTAGATCTCCATATACCAACATAATAATACATTTTTTTAAACTTTGTTATGTTGACAATGGAGATCTAAGTGAACCAACTTCAACTTCCGTTCGCCTCGCATTCACCAGATTACTCCCCAAGTCAAGCGTGCGTAAAGAAGTTTTACTTCAAAAACATTATAATTGGTCCATTATACTGAACATGGATGATGCGATCAACACACATCTTTAGAATGGAATGATTTTAAACCGATAAAAAATAAATCACGTTTATACTAACTTCAATGTCTCCACAGAAATGTTCCCTAAAACGTTCAACCACCGTAGGAACCGACGTCACTAATTGCGTGACATTATGGTAATGTGATTGGCTCCGCTGAATTATAACTTGCCCCGTGTGGGGGAAGATTGGGGAACGGTTTTTTGTCTAATTTCCATTAATGGAATGACTTTTTTCTGTTTTCTTTTGGAGCTGTGTTTTGCTACGGTGTTTCGGAGCAGAGTATGTGGCGTAGAGGCTTGTAGCAGTATCGTAGCTGTTACGTAGCTTCGACATTGCAACGCATAGATATTCCTTTATTTAATTTTACCTTCATAATTGAAGGGGGTGAGAATAAAAAGGATTTAACTGATTTTTTTGACCAAATGACTTATGGGTATCGTTGGATTCAGCGTGAAATTATCTTCAATATACATACATTCTCAAAATACCGAAATGAGGCTTAAATCTCGAGATTTTGAGTCTAAAAATGGTTTATCTGTCACAGGAATACAGTACGCTTAGCATAAAAACATTACTTTATTTCTTTTATTATATTTTTACAGTAATTGCATGAATTAGTAATATATTTAGTAATTTTAAATAGAAATAAAACATTTTCAAACAACTGAAACTTACATAAACCTTTTCTATTACCTTATAAGCACTCTACATAAAAATGACGCCGTTGACGTTTAAAGTCAATTTTCTCGAAACTGTCAATTTGTCAGTTAAATCCTTTTTATTCTCAACCCTTCAATTATGTAACCGATTATAAAAACATTTTTCTTATACATTTGTATCTATTTTAGTTCCGTATCTTAAAAGGAAAACACGGAACCCTTATAGTATCACCTTTTGTCCGTCTGTCTGTCTGTCAAAAACTTTTTTCTTAGGAACGCGTGAAGTTATCAAGCTAACATTAATATCAAATACTAATGTCTACTGTCTCTTAGAGCTGTAAAAAAATCGAAATTCTAAGCAAACGTTATTAAAAAATACAGCCGCTTATGCTGAAAATTTTCGACACTCGCACGGGAATATAATTCAGTTACACCATACAATTATTTTTTTCATACTGTATAAAAATAATTTATATACCTCCAGGTTTATGCGGGACCCTCGGTGCGCGACTCTGACTCCGGTCTTTGTTTATCAAAGTACAAGGATTAATTTTATTCGTCAAATATTTGCATTCTTAATAACAATATTGATATCAGATGAGTACAAAAATGTTTTCTAAAAGATACCCACACCAAAATGTTATATTTCTAACACTATTGTACTTCGGTAATGTATGTCTCCATTTACCCGAATAATGCCTATTATTAAACTTTCAACTTTTCCTATAAACACTGCATAACAATGTAGCATTGTCAATGTTTTATCTCTGTCTATTTCAAACTTGTAGAGAGGAACAGAGCTAAAATAACTATTCTTGCGCTACAGAATGTTTATTGCTCTAGTGCGAATACTTAAACTTTCCCACTAATATATTTATATAAAACATTGAAACTCGTGAAACTTTATCTTTTGTTTGTTTATAGACCTTTTTAAAAAAACTAAAGTTATATAGATGAAATTTTGCATCCAGATAATTTAACCTACCAAAATGAACATAGTACTCTTTAACCCGAAATATTAAAGGAAACTGGATAAGTTGCAGTTAAACCGCAAAGCCTATTTTGTATTATTATTATTATGAATAACATCTACCATCTGTAAGACCCTTCTCCCAAGTCTGGCAACCTTCTTGGCATAACGTCAAATGGAACTAAAATACAATTAACTATTAACTTTAATAACGCGCAGTTAATTCTAAAGAGATCCTCAAAGGCCACGCTCCAAATAAAAGCAGTAAGCCTTGGAGCGGACAATTGAATCACTAGACAATGCCTGTTCCTTTCAGACGAAAATTCGTTGCTTTATTAGTCATACTTGTTTGGGCTATAATCCATAACTGTCTAAGTGTGAGATGGTGGATGACACACGGCTTTTGATTCCTATGGCCATATTTGTAAGACTTGTCGGGTACCTAATATTTTTTAATTACTGTAATTTTTGATTGAAGTTTATTTACTTTTTTGAAATTTATTGACTCTTGAACATGACAGTTTCCTCACAATACGATGTTATTTTTAGCTGTGGTAAGAGCGACTTGGAATAACATTAGGGCCGAGTGGGATTCAAACCTACTGTATAGGATATCCAGCTAGATGTTATTTAATTTTGATAAAATTCTATGAGAGAAATTTAATTTTAGGTACTAGATGACCAGGATGCTTGCTTTTATTTTGCATAAAAAATAAGTATTGCCTTTCAAAGTGGTAATGCTGCCAGCATTCTGGGCACTTTCACCTCCATGAACGGGTTATTTCAAATTTTAAGTTTTTTTTTATTTCAAATGCATAGGTATAGTTTAGTTATTTAGATTTAGATTTGTGTTGTAATAACGATTATATAATAGTTATTTATTAATGATATAAAGCAAAAGAAAAACAAATTAGGTACCCATATTACGAGTTTACTTAGTTTTTTACTCCACGTCTCGGATCTAGTAAGGTCGGTAGCGCGCCATCTCGTCAGTAATCCCGTGGATTTGGCCTCCGCCCTCGTCCTCGTCTCCAGTTTACTGTGGATTCTAGACGCAACGCCTTGAGAGTATGCGATCATTTATCCATCCATCTATTGCGTGTCAAAAATGCTGCAACTTGCTTAGCACAATGAATCAGCATTGCAATTTAAACACAAACTTAGAAATAAATGAATCAAAATGAAAGTTT
This sequence comes from Ennomos fuscantarius, assembly GCA_905220475.3. Lineage (NCBI taxonomy): Eukaryota > Metazoa > Arthropoda > Insecta > Lepidoptera > Geometridae > Ennomos > Ennomos fuscantarius. Next base: position 184,191 of record HG992049.1, read on the forward strand.
ATCAGAGCGCCTGCTCGATGCAACGGAGTGACTAAACAGTAACAAAACTAAATTTATTAGACATACCAACATAATAATAAAAAAATGACTTTTTTATGTTAACAATGGAAATCTACGTGAACCAACTTCAACTTCCGTTTTCCTCGCATTCAACATCTTACTCCCCAACTCAAGCGTGTGTAAAGAAGTTTTACTTCAAAAAAAGAGTAAGTTATAATCATGTATTGAAGTTCTCTTCCACGTAATTTCTTCAAAGATAGTTCTTTTAGTTTGTAATTAGAGATCCGTAGTTGCGAGGAGGAAAATGGACCCCTCTTGAAGTTCCGTTAATATAATAATAACTATGTTTTCATTGCCCGTCGGCGTCCGCAGCGTCCGATTTCAGAATACTTTTTATATACTACATAATAATACACATAATAATTCATCGTCGCCACTCGGGAACCTTTTTCCTCATCGTTTGCTATTTTGAAACCTATGTTACTGATTTTGTACTTCTGTGGATTTCTTCATTCCAAATTTTATAACACAAGGAGACCCTGAGTTTAGCCCTCTATAGCTCCACCTGAAAATACTTTATTGCAACACGTTAGAGTTCATATTGCAATAGATAACCACAATTATATTTTCTCCATGGCCTCGTGTAATCCGCCGGCTCTCGGAATAAGTGTGGAGGATAAGGGGCTAGATTTACAATCGATATTTTTACTCTACGCAGTTATGTAACCCGATTGTTTGGAATTTCTCAACTAAATTCAAAATTCAGTGGTTTCAAATAATGACCGCCTCTGTGGTGTGGTGGTTGAGCAGATCGGCTTATGACCCGGAGGTGGCGGGTTCGATTCCCGTGGCAGGACAAGTATTTATGTACAGATAAAAAAAGCGCAAATACTTTTTGAGTCTGGATGTTGTGGGACCGTGGTCCTCGTAGGTCCTGGGTCCCTAGACACAGGGTATACGAATCAGGGTCCAGGATCTATGTATGTGATCGTTAGGTGTTATTATCATTTTTAATAATTTTTGGTTTCATTGTTCTGAACCGTTTTAAAAAAAAAAAACTGTGAATTTTGGTACTAGTTTTAAAATACGTACCGTAAATATTATATAACAAATTAGCCAGAATGTAATGAAGTTTTTACATGGATTATTACGAAGCATTAAAACTGGGATAATTGGCTCCGAGGTCTTTGAGAAACCTTTTTTATGTACGAGTAGGCTGGATAACTGGATTTTACTTACAACAAAAAAGGATTAAAGGACCCTAGAATCATAATATCCATATTTTATGATTAAAGTCTGAAAACCAGACGCAACGTCAAACATTTTTTTTATTTCAAACAAAAGAAACATGTCGACCTGGTCTCAAACAAAAACCAACAACCCTTATAAGCACATCATTCTTTCAAAATATCAACACCAAGCATCCCTTGAAAAATAATCAGCGGTGCACCCTTAAAAATCTCCATTGTGATCAGATAATGACCCAATGACAAAGGGTAGCGATTCAAATGAAGTCATTGTAAGGGTCGCTCGTAAAATCAGCGTGGTTTAACCAACCCCGGGGAGGTCAGATCGGATAAAAATTAACTCGCCGGCGGAAAGGGGTGATTATGCAAATCGAGCGGCTGGTTGTTTAGCGGGTGGTTTTTGATTTGAGATCACAGTTATTGGCATTACGAATCAGCATTGCAATTCAACGGCGCAATGCCAGTATGTTGGGTACTCTCGTAGTTAGCGGGAACATTTGAACTTTTTGTATTGTATATAGGTATAGCCTATTTTTTACTGCGTTTAAAGTTTTTCCGATTGTTTGCTTCATTTTTAATAGTACTAACAGGATTACCGTAATTGAAACAATTTCTAGAATAAAAAAAAAATAACAGATACTCATACAAGACAAAGCACACGAAAAGAGAAAAAAACGAGTGTGCTTTAGACCACGCGACTGAAGTAAAGCTTCTTTAGTTTAGTTCCATCTATCGGCCGGTATAACTTTGTTGTTGCTTTGTTTAATGTTAATGTCGCCATCTTGTTTTTCTTGACAAATGTAAATTTTCATTTTACCGGATATACCAACATAATAATACAAATTTTTAACTTTGTTATGTTAACAATGAAGATTTACGTAAACCAGCGACTTTCAGCTTCCGTTCGCCTCGCCAGCTTACTCCCCAAATCAAGCGTGCGTAAAGAAGTTTTACTTTAAAAACTAAAAAGTAGAATGCTGTGTGACGTCATGATATCTAAGTTCCCCTTATGTCGGCAAACTTACCTTAATCAGGGTACGCTGAACATGCGGGTGGATTCTTTTGTCTCTAACGTGTGACGTAATCCTTCTTTCTCACACAGCAGGAAATAACTTGTTACGCTCGCTCCCCGATAGAAACAATTGTAATAACAATATTCACGCCGAGCATATAAGCGCGACAATACATTATAATTATTGTTTTCACTAAAGAGATAACTGTGAATTCTAGTGTTTTAGAACACGTACTTAGTAAATATATAAGTCAAAGTCAAAGTCTAATAATACATTCTTAATCTTATCTATTTTAATAACCTAATAATAATATAAAAATAAATAAATTAGCCAAAATATAATTACGTTCCCACGTGGATAATTATTCTTATTACTCTTACATACTTTTTGAAGTAAAACTTCTTGACGCACGCTTGACTTGGGGAGTAAGCTGATGAGGAGAACGTTACGGAAATTGATCGGACGAGGCGAACGGAAGTTGAGAGGGAGATATAAGTTAGTGAAGATAAAAAGAGAGACAGTTACCTTTCGTATGTAAGTTTATATAGTATAGTTATAAGCACACTATTTTTTTTTTAAATTATTGTTAAGCAACCCTTTGACTATTAATTATGTAAATAGAGTCGGAAAACACAAAAATGTTATTAAATTAAAATAATGTGGCGACGTGTTTGAATTGTATTCAAGTAGTTCATGTTCTTGTTCTGTCCTCTAATTTTAAATACCGAATGTTTTTTAGTAGTTAGTTTATTAATTTTCAGCGCTGAAGCTGCTTTCATGAATTGTTTTATTTTATCATGAAATAAAACCCGCAGTAAACTACGATTTAGATGAAAAAACTCAATACCAGTGCTGCCGTCGGTCGTCATTCTCATTGAAATAATATTTTGAAGCAACTTAATATTGTAACATTTAGCTTTCAAAAATTGACCAACCAGTCGACCGACTGAGCAGCCGACCGACCGACCTACTGGCCGGCGACCGTCCAACCGGTCAGAACTTTATATCTTCAAAATTACGAGTTTTTACTTACTCCTGATAATTAACCGGTTCGGCTTACGAAGGCTATTAATTTCAGCCGACGGAGTAAGAAGATTAAGGATTTTATATTTTCAGAGGCTGTAAAAGGAAGTCGTATTTCTGTCGCGCTTCGGTCGTAAAACATAAGTTTGTTGAAGAAATAAAACGATTTGGGTAATTAACAACTTTAGGTATAATTGATAATTTGGAATATAGAACTCTATCTGTCATCAAAGTAACAAATAAATGTTGTTTAATTAGTACCCATGCAGAGTAAGCTAAGTGGTCCCGGCGTGTGAATGTTACTACCTCATTACTCCCTGTGGGTGGCGTAAAGCCAGATCAGAACATTATAATGTTGACCGAAGAGTGTGCCCATCTCCTGGCATCACCAAGTTTGGTAGACATCTCGGTGTGATCACCGAGATGTCTACCAACTGTGGTGATCATAGTCTCCTAATGGGTGAGGCATGTTCAGCAGGTGGACGTCTTCCAGCTGATGTGTGTGTGTGTGTGTGTGTGTGTGCGTTAGTGTGTGTGTGTGTGTGGTGTCTGGAAAAGAGAGTGATCTACGTTATTTAGTCAACAAACTTAAACAAAATAGTTTAAAATTCAATTAAGACGTATTATACATCGATATATACGTCAGAGATGGATTAACTTATGAGATAAAACGAAGGTATCCGTAAAAATTACTATGCTGAAGCTAAATCTAAAACAGAACCGAAGCGGAATGAGATCGGTATCACATCGGAACGGTTAAGTTTGGGATTGGAACGGAATAGAAACGGGAAGACAGCAGAAAACGAGAGAATTTGAACGAAATTGGCATAAAAGCGAGACATGATTGGGATAAGGTTGGTCAAGTAACCCGGGGGTTTTGCACACAATAAACTCTAATAATAATAATACTGATAATGGCGCTGTGTGAAATGTTCAACAAATATCATTATCATTATTATTATTATTATAACTAAGACCACTCTCGGTCAAGACATTTTTCAATCTGAAAAATAATTGAAATCGTCGGTTAAGGAGCCACAGATCACGGGGCCATAGGACACACCTGGAGTTACATCGCTAAATAAATAACTTTTTCTCACATTATTGTTTTTCTTTTTTTGGCTCCACACTTTTCTGTATTTAGCCAGTGTCAAGTATTTGATAATTTCTCATGTTAAGTCAAAAGTCAAATCAAGTCTCAGTCCAAGTCATCAAGCTAAATCATAGTCTAGTCAAGTCATACTCCTAGTAAAATGGTGGCAATTTTGCTAGAAGCTTCTATGGAGTTTTGAAAACAACACGAAAAGAAACTTTTCACCATCATTATACCACTTTCCCACACTCATGCATGTAATCCAACACTTAACGAATAAAACGCCACCAATCTTATGCGCTAACACTGAAAATAACACAACTTTTGGAAAAGATCAAACTCATTTCACAACATTTATCATACGAACAGCCAATGAGTGGAACGCTTTACCGGCGTCCGTATTTCCCGAAAACTACAACCTTGGAGTCTTCAAATCGAGAGTGAACAGGTATCTTCTAGGCAAGCGTGCTACATCCTAGACCGCATCGTTACTTACCATCAGGTGCAATAGTGGTCAAACGAAAGCCTATATAATAAAAAAAAATTTGATCAAAGTAAAATTAAACTTTGTTACCTAACAGTTAGACACAATTTTCAATTCAATACATATTGTTAAAGTACGTTAAATGAATCAATTTGTAAGCAAATAGTCTTTTCAATACAAACATAAATATAACACTGAAACAAAGAAACTACCTGAAACTGCGCGTCGTCGGTAACGTGATACGATAAGTACAAAATGCTATTAGAACGCGCCCGTATCCAAAGAGCTTTTATAACGGTAGCAATACAGCTCGTTATAACCGTTATAGCTGCAAAAATAACGGTTATTATAGCAGCTACGAGTATAACCGCTATTTTTGGCCGTCGAACCGGGAACTATTGCTGACGATTGCTGACAGCGCTTCCATGTAGCTGAAATTGATTGGATGCGATTTCTTATAGATTTCTTTGTTCCATGTCGGTTGGTATTGGAAACTCACGTTTGTAAGTGAGGTTTTTTGTTTTTGGCTCCCCACGATTAGAGTATTTAGCCAGTGTCAAATTTACATTCTGTCATAGAATTATTCAAGTATTAAAAATCGTGTCACGTGTATTGTCAATCTAATGACGGTCAAGTCAAAGTCAAACTCTATAGTAGTGGTGGACACTTTACTGATTGCTGCTGTGAAGTTTTTTTTTTATGTTTTGCCTCCACACTTTTGTGTATTTAGCCAGTGTCAAGTAATTAATAATTTATCAAGTTAATGATATTTCACGCAAAATATGTGTCAAATCACAGTCGAAGTCATCAAGTCAAGTCATAGCCAAGTCATGGTCTAGTCAAAGTCATACTCCTAGTAAAGTGGTGGCAACTTTACTTGAAGCTTCTATGGAGTTTTGGAAACAACACGAAATGAAACGTTTCACCATCATTATACCGCTTCCATTATACTCACGCCTGTAATCCAGCACTTAACGAATAGAATGCCACCAATTTTATGTACTAACACTGAAAATAACATAAGTTTAGGAAAATAATACAATGCAGTGACTCAATCTTTTTCGCTTTCCCGCCAAAACTCCAATCTGAAGTTTCTGAGTACTAAAAGACATTGTTTTTTTTTAATACGATTTTATTAGCTTCAGACGTATGTATGTTAGTATGTACCGGAATCTTTGAACATGATTTTGACCCCCTTCAAAACGTCGGATTAACTCGAAATTTGGCATTCTTATTAAGGACCGATGACTGATGACCGATGATGAATTCAATATTTTAAGCAGTTTGACCCGTTATCCTTACTAGGATAATCAGGATTAGCGATTTTTGTTTTCCTGAGACCCGGAGTGTCTGCGTTAAGACCAATAAAGGAAACTTAGAAAATTTAACTAAACAATTAAAAATAAATAATAGTTTAAAAAACTAAAAAATTACTTTCTGTTTTTTTAGTTGGATTTTCTATAAAAGCTTTCTTGTTTTTTAGTTTTTTTTTTACTATTATTTATTTAAAATCACGATAAAAACTGTTATCATTTGTAAAAGTTAGGCATCTACAATTATTGGAAAAACTGCACAGTTCAGGTTCCAATATCGAATTTAATTTTGGCGAAGCCTATTTCCACAACGTCATATCATCGAAACGATACTTAATCGAAAACCCATCCGAATTTACTATCAGAAATGACATAAGCACTGGCAAATACCAAAAAGACAACGGAACATTTCACGTTTCTGCCGTAACCGACACAATGACAATACACCGATCACATACATAGATCTTGGACCTTAGCTAGGATTCCCCGTGTCTAGGGACCCAGGAATTACGAGGACCGTAGTACCACAACACCCAGACTCAGAACAAGTATTTGCACTTTTTTGTGTGCGCAAATAATTTTCCTGCCGCGGGAATCGAACCCTCCGCTTCTGGGCTATAAGACGACCCGCTCAACCACCACACCACAGAGGCTGTGATTAAATAGTTTATTGGTGGTATTATTGCAACACCGCCTAGGTTCCACCCCGCTGCACCAGTATGTGTACAGGCGTGATTGCACAAAGCGCCGGACACCGGCGCCGGACAAAGGTGAGCCAATCACGTTTTTTACAATACACGAAATATTTTCAAAGGCTTTAGCTGAATATTGCTGGTTTTTGAACGAAATATTGTAACTTTTTTAGTGATACGTATTTTAATGGAATATATTGGTATCCTGGCTAAATGTAAATTGTACAACTATACAATTTATTTCAGCAAGCAATAGCAACGATAAGAATATCATCCTTACTTAAGTATATGAATTAATTTAAAACAATGTCATGATATAGTATACTATAGATGCGGTATCCCAGCTTTTCAGGGGATTTCTTAATTTTCCGAGATGAATACCCGTCCGCATTAAAGTTTGATAGCACGTAAGTCAGTACTTACCTCTAGGTCGGACTTAGTGCAAGGCATTTTGGTACCTACGTTAGTGTAACGGTATAAACGTAGGCTGCGTTTGCAAATAAATTCGAGGAAAAATGTTCAATTATATATCTCAGCCATTTTCAAAGTGAGAAAAATTAATAACGGATTTCTCTCGTAATTTTTTTAGATGAAAAAACGTTTGTAAAAATACCAAAAAAGACGAAAAAAAAAAATTTTATTTTGTTTTTTCAAAAAAATTCTTTTTTTGTTTTTATCACGACTCTACAAGACATGTTTACTGAGGGTCACTAGATTTCACTTTAATTTTGTATTTTCCAAAAAACATAACATTCAAATTTGTCAAAATTCTAACGTTATGAAGGTACGTTGTATTGCTGAATTATCTTTTTTATGAATTTTAATCCCATAGGCTGAGAAGCGTTTGAGCAAATCCACTTAATTAAGGTTTAGTTTTTTATTATAACTGCGATATTTTGTTTGTTGCTCCTTCGCACCGCAACGGCTGAACGGATTCGAATAAATCTATATATATAAAAGCAAGTCGTGTTACACTATTTATAACTCGAAAACAGCTGAATCGATTTGGCTGAAAATAGGTGGGGAGGTAGCTTAGAACCAGGAGGACATAGGATACTTTTATCCCGTCCAACCGCGCTTTACTAATTCACCCGTGCAAAGCCGGGCGGGTCAACTAGTTTGTAATAAAGATAGCTTGTACGCTGGATGAACACGTAAGATACATTTGATTAGCAGATACCGCGGAGCACAGCTAGTGAAGCGCACATTTTGTTAATATCTTAGCTTTCACTCCCTTTTCAGTTCATATCCAGTCCAATCTGGTTCAATCAACTCCGACGGCTGAAGCTAATCTGTCATCCGTACGATGGCTGCAGTTGTTAGACGTTGATAGATGGCGCTGGCGACCACTTCGCTAGCTATTTCACAGATAATATAGGTAGTAATATTAAATCCGTATTATTATTTTTATATACGGGTAAAGTGCCTTTTTATTTCAATTAACTAAATACTACAAAAATATAACAACTAAGTACTACTAAACACTACTAACTACAAAAAACGAGTGTGCTTTAGACCACACGTCTGAAGTAAAACTTCTACAGCCTTATTAATAAACACGAACTAGCTTTAGACTAGTTACACCATCTTTTGTCTCTTTCGATCCACCTAAATATTCCAGTAGCAAAAAAAGGACAAAAGCTGAAGTAACTAATTCTAGACTAATACCCGTTTATTAATAAGGCTGCTAGAGTTTAGCTCCATCTATCGGCCGATATAACATTGTTTAATGTTAATGTCGCCATCTTGACAATGCAAATGTAATTGTCATTGTCACACAAATATATAATAATACGATTTTTTAACTTTGCTATGTTGACAATGTAGATCTACGTGAACCAAATTCAACTTCCGTTCGCCTTCCATTCCAGCTTACTCCCCAAGTCAAGTCAGCTGTGTTTATATGCATTGTTGGGCTTCATTTTTTACTTAAAAAATGAAGCCCAACAACCCACATAAAGTCTGAAAAGCATTTTGCACCCGAGCACCTATCCAGTTATTTATTTAGGCTCTCCACACACTCATAAAGAATCGCCTGCAATAAAAACTCGCGTACCTATAAAATTCAACCCGCGACCACAGACTAAATAAATAGGCACTTAAAACGAAAAGGCGAACCAAAAATTTACGAAATCGAATTATTCTCGAGCGAATCGAACCTCGATTCTGGGTCAGTTCGATCTCCGCTGGAGGTTATTTTTCGCTCCAAAATCAAACAGATAAACAGAAGAAGAGAAGTCTTCTAACTACTTGATTTGGGGTCTACCTTCCTTGCACCTTGCACCTTTTAACAACCTCTGTGGTGTGGTTTAGCAGGTCGGCTCATAACCTGGAGGCAGCGGGTTCGATTCCCGCGGCAGGACAAGTATTTGTGCACAGAAAAAAAGCGCAAATACTTGTTCTGAGTCTGCGTGTTGTGGGACCATTGTCCTCGTAGTTCCTGGGTCCCTAGACACAGGGAATCCTAGTTAGGGTCCAGGATCTATGTATGTGATCGTTGGGCGTTATTATTATTATTATTACTTGTTCTTTTCATTTCGCACAGTTTTGTGCATCGTTTACATTGAGTTTGGATAATTTATGGTATTTACTACCAAGTCGTGGGCGGTCTTCTATGAGAACGTTTCGTCATTGGCATATTTAGAGAAAGTTTCACAATTGAAGGGGTGAGAACCAAAAGGGTTTAACTGATTTTTTTTACAAAATGACTTATGGGTATCGTTGGATTCAGCGTGAAATTATCTACAATAATACATTCTCTAAATACCGAAATGATGCTTAAATCCGAGATTTTGAGTATAAAAACGGTTTATCTCTCACAGGAACAGAGTTCGCTTAGCATAAAAACATTATTATATTTATTTAATTATATTATATTTTTACAGTAGTTGTATGAATTAGTACTATATTTAGTATTTTAAAATAGAATTAAAACATTTTCAAGCAACTGAAACTTACATAAACCTATTCTATTACCTTATAAGCCCTCTACATTAAAATGACGCCGTTGAAGTTTAAAGTAAATTTTCTCGAAACCATCAATTTGACAGTTAAACCCTTTTTATTCTCAACCCTTCAATTATGATCGCCTGAGCGTAATACTACGGGTGGTACGGAATGATTTTGTGATTCCGTATTCTTTATTATGGCTTCACTCTCCTGTGTGCACCATCTATATTATTCTATTATTCTGAGCATGTAACAAACACCTGATATATATCATTTTCTAACCTACTTAACATCTTTGTTAGAGTTTTTCACACACGAGTTTAAACCTTATCTCGGTGCATTAAGCACTGTATTTAAGTGTGATTTATGGAGAGCTCAGTTATAAAGATGTCAGCGCAATGAATGGCCGAAAATAAAAGCGTAAAAAGAAACAGTATCGTGTTTTGAGTGAGACGGAGGTTCATTTGAGGGTAAGGTGGGCACAGTGAGGACACTGCAGTGGGGTAAGTTAATTATTGAATTAGAACACTGCAAACAGTAATTAGATCTTTTTTTCTAGCTGTATTACCACAGATACCTGGGTCTGTGATTTTTGTTAAATTATTTTAAATTTATTACTTTAGCGTATTATTAATCATGAATATATATATGTGGGCAGAAACGGTTTGTGGGTAGGTTGGTTGCAACCTATATAACTATAGGCCTTCAGCATGTCCGCACCGCGCCGTGTCTGGAACAAGAATGATCCGTAGCACACCAATCGATCCCTTTATATAGCCAGACAGGTAGGGGCGCCATGACAGTTGCCGGTGCTGCCCCTGTAATACATTTAATGCCACCACAGGGTAAATTACGGTGCTCGATCGCTGTGCATAGAGTTTATAACTGGACGTAGCCGCCGTCATATACAAATACAGGAGGGACAAAACAATTTTTTAAAACATAAGTACTTCTTTCTAATTGTGCGTACACCACCGAGCAAACCAGCTTCCGCAAGCAGCACCCGTTCACGAGCTTGCCGCATGTTCCAGCCATCGCCCTCCTCGACCATGTTTGAGGGAAGAGGTCGATCCGACACACGACGCCGCCGCAAGAAGAAGCTTTTTAGTGAGCGTGAGTGCTCCGGGTGTACGCACAATTTACCTTCTAGTTAAAATACCCTTATTACTATTTTATTCATACGAGCGGGATAATTGACAGGCTCCTTTGTCAGGCGAGTCCATCAATGATCCCGCTTGCTTTTATTAGTCCACCTTTTCTTCCCGACCCAGGGCCTCCATTACCGCCAATAAGTAGACCTCAGGAGCACAAACTATTTGTAACAATTTGATTAGAATTTGGTTTCAAGAGTATTTGGTACCAAATATTCGTGCCAAATATAACCAAAATCCGATGCAGCTAACTTCCCCTATTTTTGAAGGAAATGGTACCTAAACGTCACGTATCTATAAGATGTTTCCCTGCTAGTTCGCTAGCGGTCGACTTCAGCCTCTCTGGTGAAATAGATATGGAAGATAAGCTATTTTTAGCACTTAGCACCTCGACACATCAAAGCCTTTGTAAAGTGTCAAGCATCACTTCATATGACGCTCAACCTTTGACACTAGACCTACTGCTGACTTGCGAACTACACCGTTTCAAGAGAACAATAGAGCATTGTCCTCAAGCCAGCTTATCGCCGGATTACTCCACAATATAGCTTGATATGTGCTATATCTAGAGCTGGGCATTACTGGGCAATGAGACTTTATGATGTCTCAGGATGACGTGCGCAGTGCAGTGTCACGCGAAACTTTACATTATTTTTTACAGACTTCCGAGTAACACTGCAACTGTTATGGGCAACCGTGTCATTTAACATCAGGTGAACGACAAGCTCGTCACGTCGTACAATAACATTATCATGAAATCTAGAGAGAAGGAGAAAAAGAGAGAGTATAATAAAAAGAAAGAAATGGATTGATTTGAGACAGACGTCAATCTGAAGGAAAAAACCATAACAAAACCAACCAACCGGAAACTAGTGGATCGGAAGTGATCTGCTGTAAACAATGTTCTCTATGCTCTGTTATTGATTAAAACGTTGGTGACCGGAAGCGTTATGGTGTAGGTGCCTTCAAAAAAAAATTGATGATCTCAAACTTGTAACACCTTTCTTTGAAGCCGCAATGACCTGTCTCCCAGGTGACGAGGCAGCAAGCTCCCTACGACACCAAGACCGCACTTCCGTTCTGCTTCAGTTACGTATGATTTCCCACCTAAGCTTCGTTTAAATTCCTTTTCTCCTTTCTGCAAGTCAAAGTCAAAAGATTTTATTGCAAATGGGCTATTTTAGCACATTTACAAGTCAAAATTATATTAGGTAATTACTTAAAATAAAGTTATTGTACTAAGGATATAGAATTACAAAGTGCTTATTGTCAAATATTAGGTATATAGCAAGCCCATTACAATGTATGAATTTGAAAAAAGAAGTTCTCTCACTACTGGTGCATGCAATCTGGCACAATGCAGAACAGAAAACTCCGATCCGAAGCTCCATTTTCATGTTGTACTATCAGAAACTTGTACCTACATAATTTCTTACAGATCTTGAGTTGATTCAATATGCACTGCTTTTCATTCAATCTCATAAAAATATCAAAGAAAAACTAAAAAGTTTGAGCGCCTACAACTTTCCGTTAGATTTATCAAAATAGTCCCAAAACCTCGCGTCCAACTTGTTAGTCGAAATGAAACAAATGACATCAAAAAATTCACGTGAAATCAAGAACAATATCCCGAAACTCGTAAGGTCCCAACCCTGCGAGATCCCGAATGAAGTCTCCAGCGACAAGTATAGGAAAACATATAAAAGGATTCGTATTATCGGGAAGGCAATTGTCCGCAAACTGTGTTGGGTCGTGGTAGAGGTCACACGAAAGAGCAAACCTATACAGAAGAGACTGCTCTGTTAGCTCCATGGAGAATAAATAAATAAATATATATGGACATCACACAGCGCCATCTAGTTCCAAACTAAGCAAAGCTTGTACTATGGGAACCGGATAACTGATACAATACTTTTTGTTTGGGTACAAAATATACAAGGTGGAATTTAATTCGTTCTTTTCCTTAAATGTATACTCAGTCCATACTCCTACGCTCCTATATAACTAAATAACAAAATAATTTATGAAATAAAACTCAAATGTAAGTATTATCAAATTACTACAAATTAAAATTCTAAAGAAAATCCTTGCGACGTTGAACAAAGCAGGTGTATTACGTAAGAAATATTTACAAACCGCTCAGCCGGTGCCCGAGCTGTGTGTAGCGTAAATTAGACATTTCGGCTGTTATCCATACTCAGATCATACTATAGAACAATCGTAAAAAATGCAATTTTTTTAAATAAACGCCTCCTAAAATAACTGGTTTAATTCATCCTTTTCCGTTTTTAAATGTATCTACATTTAAGGAAAAGAACGAATTATATTCCACGTAGTGTAACATCCAGGCACAGAGCAAACACCTATGATCACACAGATCTTTATCCTGGGTGGGAATCGAACCCACAACCTATAGTTTAGCAGAGCTACCAACTGAGCTATCAGGCTAGTCATAATCAATATTATTATGTACTAGTTGCGCCTCGAGGTTTCACCCGCGGATAAAAAGTATTTTAATTATTTAATTATATACTAATCCCACGGGAAAATTTCACTTTTCCGGGACAAAATGTAGCCTATATGTTAATCTAGTGTATAAACTATGGGAGGCTGCTGCCCAATGTGGGTGGCCCGAGCGCCGTATGTCGCCGTCTATACTCCGGAGTAATCCGGAGTATGGCGCTGTACGGGGCACCGGTCTGGGTGGACGCCCTCGGTCGCAGTAACAAAACCCTGCTGCGACGTCCGCAGCGGGTTATTGCGACGAGGGCGATACGCGGGTACAGAACGGTGTCCTGGACAGCGGCATGCGTTCTAGCCGGTGACCCACCCTGGGAGCTTCAAGCCGAGATCCTCGCTGAAGTTTACCACTTCGTGGCGGCGAGGAGATCTCGGGGAGAGCCCCCAGGGTGGGACGAGGTTAGGCGCATGCGGCAGCAGGCGCGGGCCACCCTATTGAGGCGGTGGGTGGAGGACCTGGCTCCACCGGTCCCAGGGCAAAGGACGGTGGAGGCCATCCGTCCGGTCCTCCAGAGGTGGGTGAGGCGGCCCCACGGGTCGCTGACCTTCCGGTTGGTGCAGGTGCTTTCCGGGCACGGATGCTTTGGAAAGTACCTGCACCAAATCGCGAGGCGTGAAGCGACCCCTGCCTGCCATGAGTGTGGGGCGCTGGAGGATACAGCACCCCACACACTGGAAGTGTGTGCCGCTTGGGACCCGCAGCGGCACACACTTTCCTTGGCAGTAGGCCACGATCTCTCGCTGCCAAGCGTGGTGAGAGCCATGCTTGACAGCGAGAGATCGTGGCAGGCGGTGGTCTCCTTCTGCGAGTACGTGATGGCGCAGAAGGAGACCGCGGAGCGGGTCAGAGAGGAGGCCGCTGGAGCTGACCCGCTCCGGCGCAGACGAGTGGGAGGGAGGAGGAGGCGTTACGCGCACCTCCTCCCTCCCCCGTAGTGGGGCCACTGGTGGAGAGTCGGGGGACCCTCCGCCGGCTTGCACGGCCCCACACGTCTGTTGGGTGATCTTGGTGAGCAAGGTCACCCATCCTTTGGCGCGGAGAGGCCCGAAAGGGCCTGCCGCCGGGGGCGAGCTGGCTGGACTGCAGTCGCGACCCCTTCTCGCCCCGGTACGACGGACGAGGGCTCACGGGGGGGTTTTAGTGGGTTCGAGTCCCACATACCCCCTGCCACCACCCCCGTGGTGGCAGGGAAGTGCGAGGGCATTTCCCCCCCTCAAAAAAAAAAAGTGTATAAACTATCTTGGTACCGAATTTTATCCAAATACATTCAGACGTTAGAGCGTGAAAGAGTAACAAACATACACACATACACACTTACAAACTTTCGCCTTTATAATATTAGTGTGATAGTGTGATTACTTTTATTTACTATGGTTTGCTTTTAAATCGTGCTTCTTTGCATTTATGTTTCCTGTACCAAGGGACTTTAGTATAGTATTAGAATACTATAGAACTTCCTCTAACATAAAAAGAACAGCAATAATAATATTGGAGCTGTAAGGGATGATGACCCCACGTCACTAGTACCATTGGGTTCTCTTGGAATTGAAACATGGCAGTATTTTTTGATGTAAAACTGCTTTACGCGCGCTTGACTTGGGGAGTAAACTGGTGAATGCGAAGCGAACGAAAAATTGATTCACGTAGATCTCCATTATCAAATTTGTATTGTTATGTTAGTACGTCCGGTAAAATGACTTTAATAATTGTCATGATGGCGACATTAACATTAAACAAAGCAAAAACAAAGTTACACCGGCCGATAGATGGAGCTAAACTAAAGAAGTTTTACTTCAGTCGTGTGATTACCAACACAAAAAGCGTCCGAGCACTTGGTTTTAAAGTGAACGGCGGCGTTCAGTAGCTACCATCGAGTCGGGGTTGTAAATACCAAACGAGTGCCTCTTCTGTACTCCCGAATTGTCTTTCCACAAGTACCCAGGGTCTCGCCCCAGAGGTCACGTGTTCCGATCACGAGTGTTTGCGTCTCTTTCTTTCAATCACTCCGCACATTTGAATAAAGGGTGCTTGACAAATATTCTTGCGATGGTCCTGTAGGGCTTCTTATTTATCAAAAAGAAAACAAATGCGAATTGATAAACTCTTCCTATTTCGAAGTTTGTCAAAATGTCTTATCTTCTAGACTTAAAGCACAGCTTTCATGGTGCCTCGGAAAACTTTGTTTAAATATTTTTGTAATATATAGTGATATGACGGGTTTTTGAAGTAAAAGCCATAAAAAACGAGTGTGCTGTGTGACCACATGACTGAAGTAAAATTTCTTTAGTTTAGCTCCATCTATCGGCCGGTATAACTTTGGTTTTGCTTTGTTTATGTTAATGTCGACCTCTTGACAACTTTAAATTGTCATTTTACACCAACATAAATTTTAAGTAATTACTAACTTTGTTATGTTGACAATTGAGATCTACGTGAACCAACAACTTTCAACTTCCGTTCGCTTCGCAACGCATTCACCAGCTTAGCCCCAAGACAAGCGATTTTGCGATTGATTATTTTTTAATTCAAAAACATCAATCGAACTGAGAACCTCTTCTTTTCTTTGAAGTAGGTTGTAAAATAGGAACAAATTAATAAATTCACTACCATAATGTTAAGTTTGTTTAGATTTGCGCATTGAAACGGCAGATAAATTTTGCTGTGAAGAAAAGTTTTCCCGTGAAAGTTTTGCATTTCTCTAACTTTTACACCTTACTAGCTTTGGCTTACGAAGTACAGAAGCACTCGATTGGAACCAAATCGAATGGCTACCGATACCACCTCCGCCCTCCCACTAACACGAATCGACACCATATCACCAAACATGACACACTATCAGAATATTTTAATCGAATTTCCTTCCAGCCGTCCGGAGCCCCACAGCTCCCGAAGTAAAAGGAATCCGCCCAAAGCTCGTATGATATCAGATTGAATGATCGCTCCTCAGGTACCCTTGTCAATAACTGGAGCTAAAGAAACCAGCCAATCTAGATCCCCTACTCTTCGGAGAAAGCGAAGAAATTTAACCCTTGTGATAGTTTTCAGAGGTCAGCGGTGCCTGGACGTGTCAGTTAGAATTCTGTGTCAGCGAGTGTCCGATATTTTCTGCGAACATTTTATTATTTTCATTGGGAAGTCCTGTTGTTGGCACCCACTGGGGCGGGAGAACGCTAAAAAAAAAACAAAAAAAAAACGCTAATAATTATAGACAGTAAAATATAAAATAATTTAATATTAACCTTTTCCAGTGCAGGATCCAAAAAATATTATAAATGTAAATGTGTGTGTGTGCGCACACGCACGCGCACACAGACATACAATATGTGTATTATCTTTTTGTTACCCCTGAACGAATTTTGATGATTGGGTCAGAATACTTATTCTTATTGTGTAATTCTTGCGGATAGATTTTATAGATCAACGAGCCTTCTGCCCACAGCTTCGCTCGCGGCGTCGCCTATAGGAAAATAATTCAACCATACATTTCACCCTCTTAAGGGTGAAATTTCGGAAAATCCTTTCTTAGCGGATGCCTACGTAATAACATCTACCTGCATGCAAAATTTCAGCCCGATCCGTCCAGTGGTTTGGGCTGTGCGTTGATAGATCACTATGTCAGTCAGTCAATCAGTCAGTCACCTTTGAGTTATATATATTTAAGATTAACCAAGAAAGTAAGTATCGATGTTTTTTTTTTATTAATCTGCATTTCCACAGACACCTGGGTCCGTGCTTTTTGTTAGATCATTTTTTATATTTATGAATTAAGCCTATTATTAACATGAACTTATATATAATACAGGAAGGATAATACAGCCAATAATAAAATGATACATAAACATAAGCATTTAAGTTCTAATTTCTAATTTTTAATTGTGCGTACACCAACCGTCACAGTAAGTATCGATTTAAAAGTTAGCTGAATTTTGTTTTATTTTTAAAGTACTATAATAATAAAGAAATGTACGAAAAAACTGTATGTGCACTGTCGGTAGTCGTGGAGCAAAATCAAAAAAACAGCCGGTTAGCTATGCGTACCCTTTATTACTAAAGACACATCTACCAGTTGACAATCAGCGGCAATGGCAGAGGCGCTTATATATACATCAGTATGATATTTATATTTTTTTGCAGCTTTGTAATGTTTTGCGAAAACACAAATCATATATTAAGTGAACGAGCACAATCATTCAAACCTGTAGGTAATTTGGTTTTTATTTTCTTGCGTGAAACCAATGCAATTGTGTTTGCAATTGTATGTAATACAAGTCCTTGTGGTCAAAAAAATAACTATAATTATTAAATAACTCAAATTATTGGTCTAATAGAGAACTCTTTTCCAAATACCATGAATAATTACGCACAGCTGTGGGTAAATTGAAGGGGTGAGAACAAAAAGGGTTTAACTGATTTTTATCACAAAATGACTTATGGGTGTCGTTGGATTCAGTGTAAACTTTATCTACAATAATACATCCTCAAAACACCAAAATGAGGCTTAAATCTCGAGATTTTGAGCCTAAAAACGGTTTATCTGTCACAGGAATACAGTTCGCTTAGCATAAAAACATTATTATATTTATTTAATTATATTATATTTTTACAGTAAATGTATAAATTAGTGCTATATTTAGTATTTTAAAATAGAATTAATACATTTTCAAGCAACTGAAACTTACATAAACCTTTTATATTACCTTATAAGCACTCTACATTAAAATAAAGCCGTTGAAGTTTAAAGTCAATTTTCTCGAAATTTATTAATTTGACAGTTAAACCTTTTTTATTCTCAACCCTTCAATTGTTTCTTACCTGTGGTACTACCTGCTATAATTATTTCAGCAGTACTACCCACAGGCTCAGTAGTAAACACGGGAAGTTCTTTTTACTCCGTAGTACTAATTTTATAATTCGGGCAGTCATACCGCTGCGTTCCCCAACTCAGTGCGTACAAGGACCGCTGATTTATCCCCCGCTATATTGAGGCGCGTCGATACGACGGGTGACAGTTCATATTTCCACTCGCTTTATTACCGCATCCAGGATTTATCTCCGTTTCTCTAACGCTGCAGTTTTAGCCGCTGTGGGTAGAAGACTGGGTTTACGAGTGCTTTGGACGGATTGGTGTCGCGAGTAGTTTTAGAGCTTTTGTTTTGATTTTTAGATTATTTTGAAGTATGTTGGGAAGAATTTATCTCGTCCTGTCTGGAACTCTTATATCTCGGCTATAGAGATTTTCAGGATTCCGTACTCAAAGTGTAAAACGAGACCCTATTACTAAGTCACTAGTGTCTATCTGTCTGTCCGATGTATAAACGGCAGTATCTCTAAAACTTGAATTTCGAATCGGCAAGTTTTTTTTATGTTAATTAATGACGTGACGAGCTAACCGTTCCCCTGATGTTAAGCGATACGGCTGCCCATATCAGTTGCAGTGTCACTCGGAACTCTAAAGTATAGAGTTTTGCGTGCCACTGTACTGCGCACTTCATCTTGAGCATCAGCACAATCTAGTAATAAGATTACTAGACTGCGAGATCAGGTCAAAAAGTCTCATTTGCCCAGTAATTTCACTAGCTACAGTGCCTTTCATACCGGAACATATCAGTGCTTGCACATTACTGCTTGGCGACAGAATAACTGGCAAAGCGGTGGTATCTACCTAGACGAACTTTGCAGAAAAGCCCTACCACCTAGTCAATGGAATAACAAAAATCGACATTTGACTGAAATCTACCGACCCGCACTTGGCCAGATGTGATAGACAAAGTTTTGAATGAAAGCCTAATTTGTACAGATTCTTCCCTTTCTTTCTTCTTTTGTCAAACTTTTACTGAACTTGAGTTGAATGGAAAATTTGCAAATGATCGTGACAGATGGGAAAATTAATGTGTTTTCGTAGTTCGTAGATTCAACGAATATGGCGGTCGTTGGCATTTCTGGTCGTTTACTGGCGTAATAACTGGCGTAGTGTGAATCTCGTACAATGCGTCGTCAGGAAAGAAATGCACTCGTAAAAAGTAATAACGCATACAACACTGAAATTATTACACAAACAGTATAGACACGTTTTTTAAACAGTTCTAGAATGATTTTATCGATTTCAATATATGATCTCTGATCTTACCCTACTCTACTATCACCATAGAACATCCTCAGACTAACAGATAGAAAACGAATACCAATTCCCAAACATCCCCGGTAGCAAAAGACGTCTGTGAATTAAAAGTCACAATATCGTCATTTTAAGGTCATTTAAGATTGTTGAAAATCATGCTAGTTCCATCATTTGAAACTAGATGGCGTTGGGACCTCTTCCTTCTCTCAGACTTAATTGTAGGTCATCTTCACGTCGCAAATTGACTAAAACTCGGTTGCAAAACGGAACACATTGCACTATACTATACTACAGAACCATTTATTAGCACTAGCCGCGATGACACAGTCCAAATGTTCCAGCCCACTACCAGTAGGTAGCGTACCCAACATGCTGGCAGCATTGCCCCGTTGTATTGCAATGCTGGTTCGTTGTGCCAAATAAGTGCCAGCATTTTGGTCACGCGTCACATTAAACAAGCACTCTTCACATCATTGCTTAAATCATCATCTACCAATTTGAATTATTTATTAATTATTACCTCACCTCACAGTTACTTAAGAGTTATTTATTAAATACTAACGTATTGTTAAATATTATTTTTGGTGGGAAAGCGAAAATGGTCGCTTATTTTTTTCCAACATTCGTGTCATATTCAGTGTTAGTGCATAAAATTGGTGGCATTTTATTCGTAAAGTGCTGGATTACAGGCGTGAGTGTGGGAAAGTGGTATAATATGTAATAATGATGGTAAAACGTTTATTTTCGTGTTGTTTCCAAAACTCCATAGAAGCTTCTGGTAAAGTTGCCACCGCTTTACTAGGAGTATGACTTGACTAGACTAGACTAGACTAGACTACACTTGACTTGATGACTTGGACTGTGTCTTGACTTGACTTGTATATAATAGGTCTTTACCTATGAAATTGCCGTATTGCAGTACAGACTTTTTCAAACAAAAAAAAGTTTTGATTGGCTATGAATTCTAAATTCAAATTAATTTTGTTTTAAAAATATGACATTCTATTTACAATATGAGTCTTTTGTTTATTGATTAGCGTTGTATTTTCATTACATTTCAACATTTTTCCTCATAATGGATACTTTGAAATTTCGTGTAATTATGGAATATGAGTTCCGTCGTGGCACCAACGCGGCACAAACGACACGTAACATCAACGACGTTTACGGAGAGAACTGTACAAACGAACGTACAACCCGTTATTGGTTTGCTCGGTTCCGTTCTGGGAATTTTGACTTGAAAAATGAACCTCGTGGTCGTCCGGAAACTTTGGTCAACAATGATGAATTAAAGGCGATTGTGGAAGCTGATGAATCTCAATCTACAGCTGAGCTGGCAGCAGCTTTTGATGTTAGCATCAAAACAATATTGGTCCATTTGCGACAGATTGGCAAGATAAAAAAGCTTGATAGATGGGTGCCCCACGAACTTAACGATCGCCAGCGCAACGTACGCGTCGAGACTTGCCTTGCGCTGCTTAACAGGCACAGAAATGAAGGAATTTTGAACCGAATTGTTACGTGCGACGAAAAATGGATTCTTTTTGACATTCGAAAGCGCTCAGCAAGTTGGTTAGATCCTGGTTCGGTACCAAAGCACCGTGCAAAACGAAAAATGACCCCTAGAAAGGTGATGGTCACAGTTTGGTGGTCTAGTGCTGGTGTGATTCATCATAGCTTTTTACAAAACGGCGAGAGAATTACTGCAGATGTGTACATTGAAGAACTAACCACAATGATGCGAAACTCGCACGTCTGCAACCAGCTTTGGTCAATCGGTCGTCTCCACTGCAACTTCACGACAACGTGCGATCCCATACTGCACAACAGACCGTCTCTAAGCTGCATGAGTTGGGTTTGGAAGCTCTCCCTCATCCGCCATACTCACCAGATCTTGCGCCTACCGACTATTACTTATTCCAAAATTTGGACAACTTTTTAGCGGGAAAAAAATTCAATTCCCGAGAGGCAGTACAAAACGCCTTTGAAGAGTTTGTTGTCTCCCGTCCTGCTGATTTTTTCAAGAAGGGCATCCATAAACTGCCACAGCGTTGGCAAAGATGCATTGATTGCAGGGGTGATTACTTTGAATAAAAGAAATAAATAAGTTCGAAAAAAAATACTTTAACTTTTTTCAAACAAAACGGCAATTTCATAGGTAAAGACCTAATATTATTAATTAACTTAAGAAATTATCAATTACTTGCTAATTGGCTAAATACACAAAAGTGTGGAGCCAAAACAAATTATAAAAAAAACGTTTTTTTATTATTTTATAGTAAGTAGTATTGAATAATTTATATATTATTTAATATCTATCATAGTTTGTTTAGTAACCTTTATAGCACTCCCGTCTAATGCTCATTGATTTATTCCTGTCCATCAAATGGTTGTCTAGAAGAAATTGTTTTTTTAGCGATGAGGTCGCTCCTGTGAACTACCAATAAGTACTTTTTTATTTATTTATTTATTATGGTAAGTAATAAATATAACGCCCAACGATCACATACATAGATCCTGGACCCTAACTAGGATTTCCTGTGTCTAGGGACCCAGGAACTACGAGGACCATGGTCCCACAACACCCAGACATAACAAGTATTTGCGCTATTTTTCTGTGCTCAAATACTTGTCCTGCTGCGGGAATCGAACCCGCCACCTACGGCTTATAAGCTGACCTGCTCGACCACAACACCATAGAGGCTGTCAGTATTCAGATTCATTTAGTGGTAACGATAGTCACAGGTAATTCTTTTTTTTTTGTTTGGTTTTGGCTCCACACTTTTGTGTATTTAGCCAGTGACAAGTAATTGATATATCTCAAGTTAATTAATGTATTATAGTGTGTCAAGTCAAGTCACAGTCCAAGTCATCAAGTTAAGCCATAGTCTAGTCTAGTCAAGTCATACTCCTAGTAAAGTGGTGACAACTTCACTTGAAGCTTCTATGGAGTTTTGGAAACAACACGAAAAGAAACGTTTCACCATCATTATACCATTTACCCACACTCACGCCTGTAATCCAGCACTTAACGAATAGAATGCCACCAATTTTATGCACTAACACTGAAAATAACACAAGTTTTGGAAAATAATACAATGCGGTGACGGAATCTTTTTCGCTTTCCCGCCAAAACTCAGGTAATTATTTTTCTATCTACTTACTACTTCTATCTTGTACCTTGGTGTGTCAATAAAGAGTTCATCTATCTACCTAGTAGTTTTAGTCTGTGACATCACAGTTCGCAGCGGGTGTGGGTTATCGGTGCAACGCTCACTCCACAGTTTAATAACCATTCGAAAATATCCGATATCTATTGAATTTTTATTAAAATGGAATATTCAGTTATGTTTTTTTTTCTTATTCTGGGAATTGATAAAATAGTCTTTCGAATATTAATTGTATGAATTCGTTTGAATATTTTAATACCGGAGGCGCTCCGCGTCTCTCGTCATAATGATTATTATCATTTTATTAACTGACTTCAAAGAACGAGAAAGTTCTCAATGCGATTATATTTTTCATTATTTATTTATCATATCTGCGTCATAAACAGATTTCGTTTTTTTTGAAATTTAAACTTATATAAACGTTTGAACGCACCAATTACCACATTTATTACGACATTAAAATTACCACGTGAAATAGTGTGGTAACTCTAGGGTTTACCTATATAGCCCAACGATACCAATATCGATAGGAACCGTTTACGAGCATGTTAGTTCACGACTCGCGGTGCGTACTGCCCATTCTAATAAAGAATCATCACAAAATTGCGTCCTTATTGCTACTTCACTCACACCGACAGGCATATTTATAAGTGCGAGTGAGAGGCCAATATAACCAACATTTTTAGAATGCCTTTTTATTGGCACGGATATTATTATGGTGTATTTTTATGGTAGCGGGAAATTGTTGCCGACATGAGGAACTGTTAATGAGCTTTTTTACAATTATTAGTGGGTAATTACTTCGAGGTTGTGCTGTTGGAATTACCAATTTTTTATGTTAAGGAATGACGTGACGAGCTAGTTTTTCGCCTGATATTGAGCGACACGGCAGCCCATAACGGTTGGCAGTGTCACATGGAATTCTAAAGCATAGAGTTTCACGTAACTTTGCACTACGCACGTCATCCTGAGACTGAAAGAGAGTGAGATTAGGTCATGAAGTCTTATTTTCCCAACAATTTATCTAGCTACATATGCCCTTCAAACCGGAACACAGTAGTGCTTGCGTACTACTGCTTGGCGGCAGAATAGCTGGCAAAGCGGTGGTACCTACCTAGACGAACTTTTTAGAAATCTCTTACCTCAACTAATACTACAACTTACAACTATACAACAAATACTCAATTCAAAACCACGATCACCTAGTATCTAGTATATATATAGTAGTTGATGTCGAAATTAAAACTTCAGGCGTTGTAATAATAGGTCTTTACCTATGAAATTGCCGTATTGCAGTACAGACTTTTTCAAACAAAAAAAAGTTTTGATTGGCTATGAATTCTAAATTCAAATTAATTTTGTTTTAAAAATATGACATTCTATTTACAATATAAGTCTTTTGTTTATTGATTAGCGTTGTATTTTCATTACATTTCAACATTTTTCCTCATTATGGATACTTTGAAATTTCGTGTAATTATGGAATATGAGTTCCGTCGTGGCACCAACGCGGCACAAACGACACGTAACATCAACGACGTTTACGGAGAGAACTGTACAAACGAACGTACAACCCGTTATTGGTTTGCTCGGTTCCGTTCTGGGAATTTAGACTTGAAAAATGAACCTCGTGGTCGTCCGGAAACTTTGGTCAACAATGATGAATTAAAGGCGATTGTGGAAGCTGATGAATCTCAATCTACAGCTGAGCTGGCAGCAGCTTTTGATGTTAGCATCAAAACAATATTGGTCCATTTGCGACAGATTGGCAAGATAAAAAGGCTTGATAGATGGGTGCCCCACGATCTTAACGATCGCCAGCGCAACGTACGCGTCGAGACTTGCCTTGCGCTGCTTAACAGGCACAGAAATGAAGGAATTTTGAACCGAATTGTTACGTGCGACGAAAAATGGATTCTTTTTGACAATCGAAAGCGCTCAGCAAGTTGGTTAGATCCTGGTTCGGTACCAAAGCAATGTGCAAAACGAAAAATGACCCCTAGAAAGGTGATGGTGACAGTTTGGTGGTCTAGTGCTGGTGTGATTCATCATAGCTTTTTACAAAACGGCGAGAGCATTACTGCAGATGTGTACATTGAAAACTGACCACAATGATGGCGAAACTCGCACGTCTGCAACCAGCTTTGGTCAATCGGTCGTCTCCACTGCTACTTCACGACAACGCGCGACCCCATACTGCACAACAGACCGTCTCTAAGCTGCATGAGTTGGGTTTGGAAGCTCTCCCTCATCCGCCATACTCACCAGATCTGGCGCCTACCGACTATTACTTTTCCAAAATTTCCAACTTTTTAGCGGGAAAAAAGTTCAATTCCCGAGAGGCAGTACAACGCGCCTTTGAAGAGTTTGTTGTCTCCCGTCCTGCTGATTTTTTCAAGAAGGGCATCCATAAACTGCCACAGCGTTGGCAAAGATGCATTGATTGCAGGGGTGATTACTTTGAATAAAAGAAATAAATAAGTTTAAAAAAAAAATACTTTATCTTTTTTCAAACAAAACGGCAATTTCATAGGAAAAGACCAATAATATATTTTATAAAGTATCTTTAGAATATAAGATTGTTAAATTGGCTCCAATCACCTTCTAAAATATACTTGGATAGGATGACATATTATTGCCAGTTATTTTGATTTGAAAACCAAACTGCTGAACCGTTTTTAATGAAATTATATAACTTAATTATAATATATATAATATAATATCAAACTATAAGTACATTTTAGTTTCGGTCGGAGTAGTTACGACTTTTAACTGACGTGAAGCTTTCTTATTTAGAAAATTCCGGATTTTTTTTCGTACTCTATTGATCAAATCCTGAAGACTATACTATATCTGACTATTTTTAATAAAAAAGGAATAAACGATTTCTATAAAAATACATAATAAAGAAATGCAGAACTTTAATCTTGAAAACCCAAAAAATTAAACTCTACTACCGAACTAGAATATTTTCCCTACTTTCTATGTTTCAGCCATAGATTTATTTCAACCTAAAGGCAGGTTGCATTAGTATGGATTTACCTTCACACATGCGCATATAAATAAGACTATTTACATACACCGAGGGCGACACGACGACGACACGACGGCGACTCCACGCGACGACGCGACGTGGCTTAATCTAAAACGTGACACACATTAACATTACTTCTTCACACCACTTTAACTCTTAAGATAGAAGTTATAAAGTTAATTTTTAACTAAAACAACATAAGAGACGCGTTAGAAAGTCTAACGTAATGAAAATTGCATTTTAAGTTTTCAAATTTAGAGCTCAATTTTCTGCGGGTAGTTTCCAATTTATATCGCTAAGTAATAAACAAACTTGCGTTGTATTTGTGAAGGATAAGGTTGGTTTTTGAATGGAGACGAGCTTAAAAATTAATATGAAGAGCTACAAAAAGATACGAGAATTTAAAGATACAACGTTTGTAGCAAAAATGAAAAACGTACGCGTTAAAAGTGTCATTTGTTTCGTGTTTGTATGTTGAATACGTTCGGGTTGTTTAGAATGCTGCTCGGAAAAGCTAATATTATCTTTGGAAAAATCTTAATAAATGGCGAGCGGCCTGTACTCTGCATTTTCGGACATATTTCGTACACATTGTTATCGAAAGAGATTTGACTGAAAATTACCAAATTAAAGAATATTTGTTTATATAAACATTACAATTGTACAGCACTGGTTTATTACAATAAAAAAATAATAGAAATTTCCAATTTTTGCATTTAGGTATTTTAGTATTTAGCAAATGAGACTTCGAACGTGCGTGATGACATAAAAAATTATTATAAAGCGAGCACTAGAAAATGCTACCACGACGCTACAGTTTTATTTAACGATTTTTTTTACAAAGTAAATAATCATAAAATTAAAAACTATAATTTATATAATTATCTACTAATGGACGTAGATCTTTACCACCCAATGTCGCTGTAAAAGTAAAAAAGAGACCAAAAAACTACGCATCAAAATCACCGGTGAATTAATACATTGTGAGTTTTTTTTAAACCAAATATAACCAAATTTTATCCAAAACACTCCCTCACCTCACCCCTTCCCAATCAATCCGTCAGAGTCCCCAAAAATACAATTTAACGAGCGACAGACAGGCTCCGAGCGACGCCACACGTATACCTACATTCAATTACGACTGTCTGTCTGTCGCACAAAGGGCTATCATCACGGGAGGCACAGGGTTCTATGAAATCAGAAGGGGAAGTTTGCTACTCAATAATAATAATAATAACGCCCAAACGATCATGTTTAGGATTAACAATTACTCTTTGATTATTAGGCTACGGTCCGTCAGATTGTTATATACTCTATGTAAAACTTTGTCATTCCTCTTACGATACCTTGCGTGTGCATTAAAATCTGTCTGTCGCTATTATTATAAAAAATACAGTCCACTTCATTTTAAATCTATGATTATTATTCCAATCCATAAAAATAAACAAACAGATCACATACATAGATCCTGGATTCTAACTAGGATGCAAATGCATCTAAGGACCCAGGAACTGTATGACCATGGTCCCACAACACCCAGACACAGAACAAGTACTTGCGTTTTTTTTCTGTACACACTTACTACTGTACATCCACGAGAATAGAACCCACCGGCTCCAGGTTATGAGCCAGCCTGCTCAACCACCACACCACAGAGGCTGAAATCAATTAAAGTAAAATTATTTATTGCAAACAGGCAAGTAATACATATTACCACGGTTCCTTAGTATATACATAAATATGGTCCTAAATATTGAAGCTGCCCCCGGCGCATGTGATCTTAGCTCAGATGGAGGAGATTTTAATCCGGTGGGATAGAAGGCGCGGAAATATTTCTAGTTACTTTTTTTTATAACTTTAATATTTTTAGTTTAAGATTTTAAGTTGTCATGGTCACTAACATTTCTACATACACTTAAAATATAAAATTTATCTTTTTTCATTTAGAATATTTTTTTTTCTGTAAATGGACTATGTTATCAATTTTCAAGCTCAAATGATCATACTAAAACTAATTTATATTAATGTTGCCAATGCTCAAAGTATCAATAAAGTTACTAGGTACTTGAATATCTTCTCCATTACATGGATAGCTGTGAATCCAATTATTTTTAGCAATAAAACGTGTAGTGGCAATAATACGACGCCGACGTAAGTATTAAGTGAAAAAATACAGGAATACCGTTTATTGATGTATAATATAGCCTACTCAAAATTATAGCCCACAAAATTTACAAAGATCTTTCGGAATGTCTGATCGAGGCGACACATGACCAAAATGCTGGTTTTTATTTGGTGGCTGGAAGAGAGGGGGAGGACACCGTAACTCTTGAATCGGGCCATCTTATGTATTTCAGAGAAGGAGACCAGCTATCCCAGGGTGGCGTCGGGTTTCTGGTTAATAAAGCTCTTAGTAACAACGTTGTTGAAATATCCAGTGTGTCGACAAGGGTCGCGTACCTTGTAATCAGATTAACTGAGAGGCACAGCCTCAAGGTTATTCAGGTATACGCACCGACTTCGGCACACTCGGACGATGAGGTACAGGATATGTACGAGGGCATATCAAGAGCCTTGCACAGCACCTCTAAGGCTCACTTCAACGTTGTTATGGGGGACTTTAACGCTAAAGTAGGAGTACAGACTTGCAGCGAATCGACAATAGGACAACACGGCTTTGGTAGTAAAAACCATAGGGGCCAAATGCTCGTCAATTTCCTAGAGAAGGAGGGACTCTTTTTGATGAACTCCTTCTACAGGAAACAGCCGCAAAGGAAGTGGACGTGGCAGAGCCCTGATGGTATGACAAAAAATGAGATCGACTTCATCATAGCGGACAAACGGCGTATATTCAGAGATGTTTCAGTGATCACTAGGTTCAATACTGGAAGTGATCACAGGCTTGTAAGAGGCACTCTGAATATCGACTTCAAGCTGGAACGAGCCCGCTTGATGAAGTCCACGCTCCGACCGAACTTACTCCAAGCCGTGGTAAGGTCTGAAACATTCCAGGTAAAACTGGAAAATCGATTCGCTGCCTTGGAAACTACAGATGACGTGGATCAGAAACTCGACCAAGTGGTGGATGTCCTAAGGGAAGAAGGTGCGAAGTTTTGTGCAAAGAAGCGTACAGGCAGAAAGTCGAAACTTTCGATGGAGACTGCAACTTATGGAGGAGCGACGTGAAAACCTCTCGTCTACTTCGTCACAACACCAACAGGCACTCAACAAGTCTATTAAAAAGCTGCTACGACGTGACCTCCGATCCTCCAATACGCTCGAAATTGAAAGAGCTATAGAGCAGAATCGGGGGTCAAAAGTGTTCGTCCAGCAACTTGGGAGAAGCCATCTGACGAAGCTGACTACATCAACGGGTGAAGTCGTCTCCTCAAAGACAGAGATCCTTTCGGAAGTTGAAAACTTTTATGGCCAGCTCTACGCATCACATGCTTGCCGACCTGATCCCAATACAGAGGACTGCAGAGCCACCCTAACACGCCACTTTACCGAAGAGCTGCCTGAAGTCAGCCAGGACGAGATCGTGATGGCCCTTAAGCAGCTTAAGAACGGAAAAGCCTCAGGTGAGGATGGAGTTACGACTGAGCTCTTAAGAGCTGGAGGTACTCCAGTACTTAGAGAGCTTCAGGTGCTTTTTAATTCTGTCCTCTTTACTGGGAGAACTCCGAAGGCATGGAACAGAAGCGTGGTCATTTTGTTCTTCAAAAAGGGTGACAAAACCCTTCTGAAGAATTATCGACCAATTTCGCTTCTGAGCCATGTCTATAAGCTGTTCTCAAGGGTGATCACGAATCGTCTAGCGCGAAGGCTCGACGAGTTTCAACCTCCGGAACAGGCCGGGTTTCGTAGCGGATACAGTACCATAGACCACATTCACACAGTACGGCAGATTGTACAGAAGACCGAGGAGTACAATCAACCCCTGTGCTTAGCTTTTGTGGACTATGAGAAGGCCTTTGACTCTATCGAAACCTGGCCTGTTCTGGACTCCTTACAGCGATGCCAAGTTGACTGGCGATACATCGAAGTGATGAGATGCCTATATGATGCCGCAACGATGACCGTCCAATTGCAAAACCAGCCGTCTAAACATATCCACTTGCGTCGCGGAGTGAGGCAGGGGGATGTGATATCCCCGAAATTGTTCACAAACGCTTTGGAGGATATGTTTAAGACGCTGGACTGGAAGGGTTGTGGCATCAATATAAATGGCGAGTACATCTCTCACTTGCAATTTGCAGACGACATCGTCATAATGGCTGAATCGCTGGAGGATCTGCAACGGATGCTGGACGGCCTAGCTGATTCTTCTTTACGCATCGGTCTACGGATGAACTTGGATAAAACCAAGGTCATGTTCAACGAGCACGTTGTTCCGGGACCGATTGCTATAGATGGAGTAGCTCTTGAGATTGTTAAAAAGTACGTTTACCTAGGGCAGACGCTCCAACTAGGGAAAAACAATTTCGAGAGTGAAGCCAGCAGAAGAATACAGCTAGGCTGGGCAGCATTTGGGAAACTTCGTCATGTCTTTTCATCGTCCATACCGCAATGTCTCAAGACGAAAGTCTTCAACCAGTACGTCCTACCAGTCATGACCTACGGAGCCGAAACGTGGACACTCACGGTAGGACTGGTCCACAAATTTAAGGTCGCTCAGCGAGCTATGGAGCGAGCTATGCTCGGTGTTTCTCTGCGGGATCTGATCCGAAACGAAGTCATTCGCCAGAGAACTAAAGTTATCGACATAGCTCAGCGAATTAGCAAGCTGAAGTGGCAGTGGGCTGGTCATATCTGCCGAAGAACCGATAACCGTTGGGGTAGACGTGTTCTAGAGTGGAGACCGCGAACCGGCAGACGTAGTGTAGGACGCCCTGCGGCGAGATGGAGCGATGATATACGCAAGGTAGCTGGCAGTAACTGGAAGAGTAGAGCCGAAGACCGGGCTCAGTGGCGTGCTTTGGGAGAGGCCTATGTCCAGCAGTGGACTATTGTAGGCTGATGATGATGATGATGACACTTTAAAGGAAGGAACCTTGTACCTTGTAGTACTTCATTTTTTTAGATATTTTAAATACATAACTTGACTCACTGTCTTACCAATAAAGACACTAACGAACAAGGTGCAGTGTTTTCCTTTCAGTTCCCAATAGGAACCCTTAAGTGTAAGTCTTTTTTTTTAAAGCATTACAACATGGACAGCCGTTTGGATCCAATTATTTTTTGCAATAAAACGTGTAGTGGCAATAAAACGTGTAGTGGCAATAATACGACGTAAGTAATAAGTGAAAAAATACAGCAATACTATTTACAGATATATAATATAGCCTACTCAATAAGTGTTTTTACACTGTGGCCCAAACAGGGACAAATTCGGGTCGCGGGTGTCACAGACAAGTTTCATTGACAAAAAATCGGTTGGAAAATTGGTAGCGAAGTCCGCAGATTGTCGCGTGCAAGTGACAACTGTGATTGGAGCTTTTCTTTAAAGTCCTTGAGACCTTGTTAATAAATATTGGTTTCCTTTGATTGCTAATTATTTTTATAGAGAATTCAATTGGCCCTCTGATTGAATGTTTTTTGAGACGTGACTAAAATGGTTTCTTTGTTATATGTGTGTGTGTACTAAATGACATAGATCTCAAGTTTATTTTGTACTTTTATTTAAGTACCGTTTGCATTCGATATTTTCGTTGATAAAAACAAAAAACTTGTAAGCTACTTATTTTTGAATGAATACTTCTTTACGCTTGACTTGACGGGTTTTAAACTGGTGAATGCGAAACGAAGTTGAAAGGCGTTGGTTAACCTAGAGATCTTTTTAGCTTTGTTATGTTGAAAATGGAGATCCAATGTGAATATAAGAAAGTAAAAAATTACTTAAATTTGTATTATTATGTTGGTATGTCCGGTAAATTGCCAATTTACAATTCTCAAGATGGCTACATTAATATTAAATAAAATAAAAATTATTACGGCCGATAGATGGAGCTAAACTAAAGATGTGCTACTTCAGGCGTGTGGTCTAACACCCTCGTTTAAAAAAAGGAGGTATAACCAGTAAATGAGCATCAGCATTCTCCTAGTACATTTAAATCTTCTTCGATCACCAGCCAACTGCCAGCCAAACCAAGTTTTTTATTTTAAAGTATATTTAAACAGAGCTTTGTTAATCAGTACATACTTGCTTGTCATATTATTCACTAACATAAAAAAACAAAAGCTTGAGATGTGTCACCTGGATGGAACGAAGTTCCTTTCGATTAATTAGTTAAGGAATTGTAATAAAATTTTATTTTTTTTTAAGTCATTTTATGTCGTCGCGACACCACACTGTTCAATGCCAAATAGAAAGACGAAACGAAAATATCTGGCTTACTTTGTATGAGAGAGAGGGAGAGAGAAAAACATGCGACTTCTTGTTACTTCACACCTGGACAGCTTCTAAATCTGTATCAAGCACAAGTCCGATCGTGTATGGAGTACTGCTGCCACCTGTGGGACGGGTCTGCCAAGTACCAGCTTGAGGCTCTGGACTCGATTGAACGGCGTGCCAAAAGGCTCATTGAAGACGACACTTTGGTTGGTGAAAGGCTCCAGAGCCTTGCACATCGACGTAAGGTGGCAAGTCTGTCGGTTTTTTACAGATTACACCACGGTGAATGCGCTCAAGAACTGCATGATCTAATTCTCCCATCACCATTCCACTACCGGACTACTAGACGCTCGGCTAAGCGCCATCCTTTTGTGGTCGAAATACCACCCATTCGTACCAAGCGATTTGACTCAACGTTCTTAATTAGAACGGCTAAGGAATGGAATGCCCTGCCAGCGTCTGTGTTTCCGGCGAAATATGACCCGGGCGTGTTCAAGAGAAGAGTGAATAGGTATTTACTTGGCTAGCATGCTACACCTTCGATCGCATCGTCACTTCCCATCAGGTGAGAGCGTGGTCAAATGCTAGACAAGTTTGAAGTAAAAAAAAAAAAAAAAAAAAAATGTGAACGCCACACGGCTTACAACTATAGCAAAGTGTCGTTACGACTTTTGGTCGTAATTTTTTCCGTCTAGCTCCCTTTCGCAACGCGCGATAAGGAACTTCGTTCCAAAAACAGTACATATAAATTTGTAAATCAGTCAGTAAACCGGTCCTTTGTCAATGGAACCAATCACACGCTCTGATGGGAACTGTCCGATGTTTTAAACCTCATCCCAATATTAAACAGTCCCGATCCGAGAGCGGACCCTTTTCAATGAGACCCTGGGCTGTTAACATTTGTTTAATGAGTTTGCGGGTACAAAGTTTTTGATATCGATTGACAATTTGGTGTGAAAGCGTTACAGATCATTGCCGTGTGTTCCCAGCGTAAGGTTGCGGTAGATGACTACCATTATACCGGGTAAATAAATGAATAACGCCTAACGATCACATACAATGATAATACATAGATCCTGGACCATATGATTCCCTGTGTAGGGACCCAGGAACTACGAGGACCATGGTCCCACAACACCCAGACTCAGAACAAGTATTTGCGCTTTTTTTTTGCTCTAATACCTGTCTTGTTACTAGAATCAAACTCGCGACTACGGGTTATGAACCGACCTGTTCAACCACTACATCACAGAGGCTGTCAACAATATACTATGATCACCAAGACGCTTGCCAGTGTGACAGACGCTTTTCTATTTTATTTTTCATGAATATTTTCTTCGTCACGGTGCACTGGTTTCGGAAATAGTTCTTTTTGTTGATTTTGTGATTTTTGGACTCCGTTATTTGTTCATTGTACATCATGTTTGTTCATCCCACAAGAACATTTCACTTTTCCAGGATAAAATGTAGCCTATATGTTAATCCAGTGTATAACTTATCTTGGTACGGAATTTCATCCAAATCCATTCAGCCGTTTGAGCGTGAAGGAGTAACAAACATACACACATACAAACTTTCACCTTTATAATATTAGTGTGAAGTGTGGTAATGTGATATACATCATGTGAGCCAGTGATCGAATGCTATCCATATAAATTATATTTAGATAGATAGATGAACTCTTTATTATAAACAACAAATAATAAAAACTACAAATAAAAACATTATTTGTATAAAGTGTAACAATGGGCGACCTTATCGCTAGTGATCTTTTCCAGACATGTTTTGGATAGAGGAGTAAATATTTAAAATAATAAATTGATAAAAAAAAGAAATAATTTCAGAGGGTAATTAAGTATACAGCGAACGAAACCGCAGGGGCTTCTAGTAATATTAGTAGATATTTTCCAAAATTTTCTTAATCAAATCCCTTTTTTATTACATTCTTTCATTCATTTTTTCCTTGCCAGCGTCTGTGCTTCTGGCGAAATAATAGGTCTTTACCTATGAAATTGCCGTATTGCAGTACAGACTTTTTCAAACAAAAAAAAGTTTTGATTGGCTATGAATTCTAAATTCAAATTAATTTTGTTTTAAAAATATGACATTCTATTTACAATATAAGTCTTTTGTTTATTGATTAGTGTTGTATTTTCATTACATTTCAACATTTTTCCTCATAATGGATACTTTGAAATTTCGTGTAATTATGGAATATGAGTTCCGTCGTGGTACCAACGTGGCACAAACGACACGTAACATCAACGACGTTTACAGAGAGAACTGTACAAACGAACGTACAACCCGTTATTGGTTTGCTCGGTTTCGTTCTGGGAATTTTGACTTGAAAAATGAACCTCGTGGTCGTCCGGAAACTTTGGTCAACAATGATGAATTAAAGGTGATTGTGGAAGCTGATGAATCTCAATCTACAGCTGAGCTGGCAGCAGATTTTGATGTTAGCATCAAAACAATATTGGTCCATTTGCGACAGATTGGCAAGATAAAAAAGCTTGATAGATGGGTGCTCCACGAACTTAACGATCGCCAGCGCAACGTACGCGTCGAGACTTGCCTTGCGCTGCTTAACAGGCACAGAAATGAAGGAATTTTGAACCGAATTGTTACGTGCGACGAAAAATGGATTCTTTTTGACAATCGAAAGCGCTCAGCAAGTTGGTTAGATCCTGGTTCGGTACCAAAGCAATGTGCAAAACGAAAAATGACCCCTAGAAAGGTGATGGTCACAGTTTGGTGGTCTAGTGCTGGTGTGATTCATCATAGCTTTTTACAAAACGGCGAAAGCATTACTGCAGATGTGTACATTGAAGAACTGACCACAATGATGGCGAAACTCGCACGTCTGCAACCAGCTTTGGTCAATCGGTCGTCTCCACTGCTACTTCACGACAACGCGCGACCACATACTGCACAACAGACCGTCTCTAAGCTGCATGAGTTGGGTTTGGAAGCTCTCCCTCATCCGCCATACTCACCAGATCTTGCGCCTACCGACTATTACTTTTTCCAAAATTTGGACAACATTTTAGCGGGAAAAAAATTCAATTCCCGAGAGGCAGTACAAAACGCCTTTGAAGAGTTTGTTGTCACCCGTCCTGCTGATTTTTTCAAGAAGGGCATCCATAAACTGCCACAGCGTTGGCAAAGATGCATTGATTGCAGGGGTGATTACTTTGTATAAAAGAAATAAATAAGTTCGAAAAAAAAATACTTTAACTTTTTTCAAACAAAACGGCAATTTCATCGGTAAAGACCTAATATGATCCGGGCGTGTTCAAGAGAAGAGTGAATAGGTATTTACTTGGCTAGCATGCTACACCTTCGATCGCATCGTCACTTCCCATCAGGTGAGACCGTGGTCAAATGGTAGACAAGTTTGAAGAAAGAAAAAAAGCATTCAGTATAGTCTGAATACGTCTAGAACCTTGTCCCACAAAGTTTGGAGGTTACAATGTAGATGTTTGCTTAGGTCCTCAGGTAGAGATAACATTGAGAGACTGCAATCATCTTCAAGCTAAATTTAAATTTAATTCAACAACGTTAAAGTCTAATCTTAAAAGATAAAATTAGAAGAGAACTTTCTCTTAAGCGTAACCAATATTAGACCTTATAGCTTTAATGTTAGCGTTGAAGTTAATGTGTTTTGAGAGAGCTTATAATAAAGCAAGTCTATGATATTTAGAGACTAAAGCTTTCAATTTATGTTTTGATTTGAGATTACGTCTATTTGTTTGAAGAGTTACACGAGAATTAGATCAGCTTTTGTAGATAACAAGGTATTAGTAATTAAATTAGATGGTTACTTTATCATCATCATCATCATCATCCCTGTTTGCCTCCTACATTCATCGGCTCCGCGTAGCTTTGACCAGGGGGATGATCACGAAACTTTGACTGCAATGCAACAGGAGAAATTTCCATACTAACTATGCACATAAACTTTTTTTTATGTTAGTGAATGATGTGACGAGCTAGTCGTTCACGTGATGTTAAGCGACACGGCCGCCCATAACAGAACAGTGTTACTCGGAACTCCAAAGTATAAAGTTTCGCGTGACACTGCACTGCGCACAACATCCTGAGACATCAACACAGTCTGGTAATAAGATTACTCGAATGTGAGATCAGATCATAAAGTCTCATTTGCCCAGTAATTTTACTAGCTACAGTGCCCTTCAAACCAGACAACAGTAGTGTTTGCACACTACTGCTTGGCGGTAGAATAACTGGCAAAGCGGTGGTACCTACCTAGACGAACTTTGCAGAAAAGTCCTACCGCCTAGTATCTCTAAACTGCGTACTCAAACTGTCACATTCATACTTTGTGTTTCTTTCGGTTGCAATCGAGTTACGAGATCCCGCAGCTGGTCGTCGCTCCACCTACACAGTTCATTCCATCAACGCACAGCCTAAACCACTAAGTCCTAGAGACTTGAAATTTAGAGGGTGTGTTCTTTCTAAAGTGTAGGTATCAACTAAGAAAAGGTTTTTGAAATTTTACCCCTAAGAGGGTGAAATGAGTGGTTGAATTACCTATGAAAAATTTTTCTTCGATTCCTATAAGCTAGTAAGGTTATAAAAGTCGCTATTGAAATAACTGTAAATGTCTTGTAATTCTTCTGTACGTATAATTACTTAGTTATATAATATGGAGCACTTAGTTCTGAAGGCCATGAAACCCAGAGTTGTAGAAAAGGTCGCATGTCTGCTGTCGATAATTCACGCGCGAGAGCGATCTGCCCGCGACACTCAGGGGCCCGCCACGGTGCGGGCGAGGTGCGGGGTATACTTATAAACTTCGAAGAGAAGATTCACAATTCAATTTTCCTTTTTGAAGTAAAATTTCTTTACGCACCTTTTACTTGGGGAGTAATCTTGTGAATGCGTAACGAGGCGAACGGGAGTTGAAAGTTGTTTGGTTCACGATCTCCATTGTCAGTATGACAAAGTTTAATATTACTCACAATTTATATTATTTTATGTATGTCCGGTAAAATTACAAGTTGCAACTGTCAAGATGGCGATATTAATATTGAACTAACCAAAAACAAAGTTATACCGGCCGATAGATGGAGCCAAACTAAAAAAGTTTTACTTCTGAAGGACACTTGTTTTTTATGTTTGTTACTTCAGATCTCTTCTGTTATTTATAAACCCATTAGAAATTTCTTCTTTTTTAATTTCTTTTCCTCTATCTTTCCGACCTAACAACCGACAAATGGCTGTATTTTGTAAACCGTAAGCTGCTGACATTTATAGAATATGCGTTATTTATGTTAATGATATGACGAGCTAATCATTCACCTGATATTAAGCGACACGGCTGCTCATATCAGCTGCAGGGCCACTTGAAACTTTAGAAAATAGAGTAAAATATATAAAAAAAAAACAAAATGATCCCTGTAGTGTTGTTACTATGCACAAAAAAACTTAATGGTCAATTATCTCTATACATTTTCAAATTGCTTCCGCTTGTAGATTCTCATCCGCTGTCACTCGCAACACACTCGCTAAAAGGGTGCACTCTCATACATTTCATAGCGTCAGATACATCCCGCTAGCTCCCGTCACTCGGCACTCACACTCCTACACTACACCATCTAAAACCTTTCCATCAAATATAAAATCCAGCGTGGGTTTTATGCGATGAAAATTAGTTTTTTTATATTTTGTTAAAATCCACACGGGGTCTTATTGAAAACTTTGAGCAGAAATCTTCATCGAACACGCTACGAAATACCCATGAGCTTATTTGGACTAATGAGTTGATTCGTAAATCAATATTTGTGGACAATTTACACAGCGCCATCTAGCCCCAAACTAAGCAAAGCTGTGGGAACCGGATAACTGATACTTTTTTGTATATAATATAACATAAAACAAACGTTGATGTGTATAACACAAATGTTTGTCCTGTGTGGGATTCGAACCCACAACCTACAGTTCAGACGGCAGAGCTAATACCAACTGAGCTATCGGGTCAGTCAAAATTATTTGTTACATAGTTATTTCATTATAAAGCAAATATATAATGAAATCGAGTTTAATAAAAAGTATATTTTAGCGGGATTATCCTGTATAAACCTATGTGTTCAAGTTGCGAGATTTTAAGAAATACTTATGTTAACTTCCCCAAAATGAAATAAATTAATTGAGAAATTAATGGAAACTTTCATCTCTTAGCTTGGTTGATGGCAAAAGATTTTTTTTTTTCATTAAAAATTATAAAGCAGGCGTCACGCCTCAAACATCCGCTACCAGTGACGCTGTATTGATGCTTCTATAAAAATAAAAATCAAACGCTGTTCGTTAAAAAACATTATGTACTTGAAAATGATAAAAACGAATCGATGTTCTTTTTATTTTCAAATGTGTGTCATAGTCCATTCATTGACGTTTTAATGGAAAAAAAATGGAAAAGGTTCCCCAAAAAATTTTCAAACTGATGAAAAAAGGACTGAATACTGGGTTCTAAATCTAGATTCTACCATTACACTAAAATGGCTAGTATAAAAACGTTAGGTACTAAGTTTTGGGAACCACGTTGTATTTTCACTAAAGTAAGTGTAAAAGCGCAGCCGCGCGCAATCCGGTTCTATCGAGAGCTATTTTACTGCGCTATACAACTGTAGGATACGCCACAGCACACAAACAGTAAGGACACTTACATTTTGTCATGCGAAAAAAACACAACCAATAATTACAAACAACCATGTCAGGCCATCTGTCAATTGACTATGATTGGTCGCTGCCACCAAAAGAATTTGCTCTAATGACGAACGCCGATGGATATGTAATATATTTTTCTTTTTTTCTACTAGCTATGACTTACGTCTTTAGTTTGAGATAATACACTAAGCCTTTGCAAATCACGTTTAAAAAACCTTTTTTTGTTATAACTTTTTACAAAGTGACATCGATCATTAAATTAATTAAATAACTCAAATAAGCTGTAAGACCAATTCAATTTGATTTTGTGTATTTTTGTAAGGGTAATGTTCAACTTTCAAGTTGGAACTTGAATGTTCACGGATGCATAAATGTTGTGAGTGCAATGGAAAAAAATAATAAGATTACTTAAGTTGCTAGTAAAAAATGATATTATTAATAATATTATTCTATTACTTTTATTGTGTGAGATGTCCACACATATTATTATTATTATTATTACTAACTACTACTGCTAACTGACTCCTAAATTACATTTTCCACTAGTTCAAGAGACTATGGGTTTAATAACTTTGTTACCAATTGTGTTAATAAATAAACTTGTATTTGTATTAGTTGTAACAGTTATCACCTACAGATTTTCGTTGTACAAGCTTCGCTTAGTTTAGGGCTAGATGGCGCTATGTGAATATATTTATTTTATATATTTATTTATTTAATTTAACAGGACTAAATTCTTTTGCTGTAATAAGTCCCCCGATTTAACAACTTTTTTTGTACAATACTTGTTTTTGTATTATTTTAAACTGTGGATTGGTGTCCATTAAAATGATAATTTTTAGATTCACTGTATTGCCGTAACGTCCATACTGGTTATAAGTACACACAAAACGGAATGAACGCTGAGGCAAGCGGAATCGGGAATAGTGGATATTGCAGGTTCCCTCTTCCCCGCCTCTCCCTGCCCCGCACTTGCCTCCGTTGAAGGGCTTTCAGCTGCAGCCGGAAGGATGGGCTTTATGGGATTTCCTATGTAGTATTACATATTATATATTTATTGATTTCCTGAATCGATTATAGTCTAAGTATTAATTTATTTCACATTGTTATGTTCATAAGATGAAACCTCTTCATATTAAGGTTTGCTTGCTTCTGTCATATTAAAAAATTGTGTATTGAATAGATTAAAAGATAATAATGAAAGTCAGCGTATGAATTGAATTGTTTTTCTTTTAAAACTATAATAATAAAAATAACGCCTAAAGATCACATACATACATCCTGGACTCTAACTAGGATTATATAAATAAAATAATAATAATATGTGTGGACACGTCACACAACGCCATCTAGCCCCAAACTAAGCAAAGCTTGTATTATGGGAACCAGATAACTGATACAATACTTAGATACTTTTTTTTTGTAAATACATACATAGAATACAATATAACACCCAGACACAGAACAAACGCCTATGTTCATTACACAAATGTTTGTCCTGGGCGGGAATCGAACCCACAACCCATAGTTCAGAAGGCAGGGTTACTACCAACTAAGCTATCGGGTCAGCCGATTACTTGTATCTAGATACTCAGGAACTACGAAGAACATGCTCCCACAACACCCAGACACAGAACATATATTTTCGCTTTTTTCTGTGCAGAAATACTTATCCTGCCGCAGGAATCGAACCCGCCGTCTCCGAGTAATGAGCGGACTTGCTCAAACACCGTACCACAGAGGCTGTCAAATGAATTCATACTCATTATTAATTCTGTGTTTTGTTTTATCTCAACAGATGACAAGTAATGACGTATTCTACAATGCAAGGCGCTTATCTAGAAGATACCTGTTCACTTGCGACAAGAACACGCCCAAGTTATATTTATTAGCAAAATGTATTTAATCGTTCCTCGTTTAACAGAAATGTTAGTAAAAGTTCAGCAGGTGTAACAATGGCGTGCGGCGGGTAACGAACCAGTAACGAGTTCTGTAACAAGCGTTATTTTTTATCACTCCGCAACTTTTATTTCAGCGATTCAGCCGAACACGCGTGATATATGCGTTGGCCCTTCTTTCTGTTTTGGGAATTAATTAAAACGATAAATTATCTATTTGGGTCAATTTTATGTTGCTCCATCTTGGCCTACAAGCTTTTTCAGTTAAGGTACATCCTAGCTCACTACTATGCTAAGTCTGCACTGAACTATTAAAATATAACTTAGCTAAGAAATGATTTCCCCGGATTCTCGTGCCTTTGTTAATTTTGTGTCTACTCGGCACACCAAAAATTGTACGCTCATTGGTTGCTTGTTAATCATCGGCTGTCTTCAACCAATGAGCGCACAGTATTTAGTGTGTTTACTTGAAATGAGTTTGAAAAATGTACGAAAACTCGGGGTTATAGAGATAATAAGTGCGAACTTAAGAGTTGCCAATCTGTGGAGACGGGCACAAAACATTTTTTTACACTATTTCTTATTATGTCGAGAAAAATAAAAATAGGTTGTTCACGCATTTAAGGCGATGCCTAAAGTCAAAAACGTTCAGTTTTCATAGCATATTTATTACTGACTAGTTGCGCCTCGCGGTTTCACCCGCGCAAAAATGTATTTTCATTGTTTGCTCATCCCACGGAAGCATTTCATTTTTCCGGGATAACGCGTAGCCTATATGTTAATTCATTGTATATGCTATCTTGGTACTGAATTTCATCCAAATCTATTCAGCCGTTTGAGCGTGAAGGAGTAACAAACATACACACATACGCACATACAAACTTTCGCCTTTACAATATTAGTGCAAAAGTGCAAAAGAACCTAAATCTGAAGAAGGGTAAGAAAACAACTACCTTAGTAACACTAACAACAGTTGCAGTGGTTCTCAGAGCCTACAATAAAAAGCTGTGCATGACACTGCACTGCACACGTCATCCGGAGATATTACTGGATGTACAGAGAACGCAGTTAGCCAACGAATATGGGAAACTTGCAGAAAAAATTTCCCATCCAATAACAATTGCATAGCAAAAAAGCTACCGCCTCCGTTTTAACTTCTTTTTCTTGTTCCATCCTTAAAGTGAGTGCTCTCAAAACTCAAGATTCAAATGAGTACCAAAAAAACACAACCCCGGCGTCGTATCTTTCTGGTTTATTTTTTAAACAGAACAAATTATGCTAGGTTCTCTATATTTTTAGTGGCAGTAGGGCATCTCTCTCGTTGTTACGGAGATTTATTTAAGATTGACCCAATAGCTCAGGTGGTAGTAGTAGCCTTGCCTTTTGAACTGTAGGTTGTGGGTTTGATCCCCACTCAGGACAATCATTTGTGTGATGAACATCGATGTTTGCTCTGTGTCTGGGTGTTATATTGTAACATATGTATGTATTTACAAACAAAAAGTATCTAAGTATT
The DNA here is from genome assembly GCA_905220475.3 of Ennomos fuscantarius. Taxonomy (NCBI): domain Eukaryota; kingdom Metazoa; phylum Arthropoda; class Insecta; order Lepidoptera; family Geometridae; genus Ennomos; species Ennomos fuscantarius. The sequence continues at coordinate 226,497 of HG992049.1, forward strand.
ATATCAGTTATCTGATCCCCATAGTACAAGTTTTGCTTATTTTGGAGTTAGATGGCGCTGTGTGAAACGTCCACAAATATTTATTTATTTATCTTTATACGCTTGAAATGTAATTGGCAAATACCTAGGATTTATTGATTCTTGAGTAGAGTCACAAGTTCAAGATCTTAATGATTAATCTTCTTGTTTTATGTTTAAACTTTTCTTGGTTATTTTTTTTGTCTTTAAAAACATACTGACTGTAGATTGGTTACGTAATTTTATCTTGAAGCCAACACTTCAGTAAAGCCATGACTATTTTAATGCTATTCTAATTTCGACTTTCAAACGTGCCAATAAAAACCTGTTTGCAGTAATTTATTTTTATTTATCTTTACTAAAGTCTACTGAAGAACTGACCACTTATGGGAAAGAAAGGTTTTTGACTGGCAGCCACTATTTGGAGGCTTCCTATGATTGTCACACCACGAAAAGACTACGGGAGCAAAAGAAAAATGGAACAAAGGTATAGTGGATGTGTTTTAGAAATAAATCGATTAGAGTTCACGTGCATTTTTTAAGGACAGCGTGAATCGGACTTTCATGTTTAAGAACTTAATACAAGGTTGATGATGATGAAATTTTATATCAGTGAGTTATTCAGGTAACTTGTCTTACTGTCGTAGTGTGATAGTTCTGGCGCGAGGCCAAAGTTCAGTTTTACCGTTAAATTAATCAACAATTAGTAGTTAGTACCCGTATAGCGCGGTTTGTTTAATGCGGATTAGACGGGGTTAATGAACTGCTCATGCATGAACATTAACTGTTAAAGCACGCGCTGCACTCCACGGATTCACTCGCAACCCACCGCCAGAGAACTAAGGACTCAAATTTCGAGAGCTCAGTGGACCCAAGATAATGTAGAGATTCCATTCTTTCATACAATTTTTCCCATTTTCTTTTTTAATTTTTAGTGTATACAGGATAATGTTGATTCCAGTAACTCACACTAAAAACCCGCTCTGCCGAGCATAACTGAAGTGTTTGTCCAGTCATCCCCACCCATGAATGTCTAATTAAATTATACTTATTCATAACCATTTCACTATTTTAGTTTTATCTTAGTTAATTATGAAAGAAAATACATTTTATTAATGAATAAAGAACTTGTTGATCGGTTAGGTGGAGCGACGACTTGCGCCAAGTGGCTGGCAAGCATTGGATGAGAAAAGCCGAAGACCGGGCTAAATGGCGTACTTTGGGAAAGGCCGATGTCCAGCAGTGGACTAACACAGGCTGATGATGATGATAATGATGATCGGTTTGGTAATGTAAAGAAAAACTATATGACTATCTCGGGTTTGTCAAAAATGCATACAACATTCTAACGTGGTCCTAATGTACACGTTATAATATAAGTTATTTTATTATTTTTCACTAACCACTATTTTGCCATTTAATTTTCTCTACAAAAATTACCACTACGAATTCCGTTATGGCGTAGCTCCTCGTAGTAGAATTCGTAGCACCGTAGCTAATCCTTGAAAACAAAACTAAACGTCTATTTACTGTCAAACTTCAGGAATTAACTTTGAGATGAGTTTGAGCAGATATTTTCTAAGAAACTTGAACTTTAGCTGCTCCGTAGCGGTTCGTAGCGGTTCGTAGCGTTTCGTAGTCAGCCGTAGCAGTTTATTAGAAGTTCTTGCCTAAAGTTGTTAACTACTAGCGTTTGGTTATATATATTCATAAACTGACTTTCAAACAGAGGTATCTCTGCTTCACTAATCAAACACTATTTTTATCTATAGTATTTACCCAACATCTTGGTAATATGTAGAGCGCAGAATTTCATCGAATCGGTTCAGTGGCTTCAGCGCGGAAGCTGGACAAAAATACAGACTTAATTTTTTTGATGGTAATAAATGACGTCACAAGCGTTGATCTGATGTTAAGCGACACAGCCTCGGTAAGTGTTGTAGTGGCACTCGGAACTCTAAATAAACTAAATAGAGATATTACGATGTATATATAGCAGTTTCTCAATACAAGTTTACAATCTCAATCATAAAGTTTGGCGTGACACCGCACTGCGCACGTCACCTTTAGACATCAGCACAATCACAAGTCACAGAGCAATAAGTGCTAACTTAAAAGCTGTTTAACTTTAGTACAGACGGGCATAAGAGGTCAGGTTTTAAAGTCTCATTTGCTCAGTGATGTCTAGTACTAGCTTGCACACCACTGCTTGGCAGCAAAATTACTGACAAAGTGGTAGCACCTAGCTACAAAAACTCTGCAAAATAGTTATGCCATTTAGTTAATACATGGATAACTTGGATGCCTAATTAACTTTGAATTAATTATGTATTTGATTATTATAATTCTTTATGGCACTAAAAACAAGACAAACAGAAGACTTAATGTTTAAGCATTTTCTGCCAGTTACCCATTCGTGAGAAAGAGAGATGTAAGCGTGCATACAATTTGGTATGATATACCTAGCCGTGTTGGAATCTTCTTGCAACAACTTAGACAAAGATGTCTAAGTTGTCTAGATGTCTAGACAAAGATGTCTAAGTTGTCAAAGGACCTACTTTCCTATCTAACTAGACAGCCTGTCCTAGGTAGCCATATTTGTCAGCATCAAAAGCGGCATGTATCTATACCAAATAGCACTATAATTATTTCGCAATCTGAAGAGAAGGATCGACTGCAGATGGCAGCCCCTGAATATTTATACCGCGAGAATTACGCCGGAATACATTACCGACTCAATGTATTCATTAAATAACTTTGTTATTGGAAAGATGTCTTGACTGCTTCTGATGGGAGTTTTATTACGCAGCTTCGATGGCTTGGTGGTTTAGTTAGTTGGTCCGGTGCGGGTTTGATATCGGTTTTGAGATAGTTTGTACAATTAGGATCGAAATATATGGCGTAATTAAGAGACCAATATCCAGCAATATACTACTATATACAGACTGATGCAAAGATGATGTACAAATATATTTTTATAAAGCTACTACCAAAGTAGTGACTAAATTCTAGAATAAAACTTATCCGACTAAAGTACACCCTCGAGAATGAAAAAAAAAAATGAAAATTTCATAAAGGGGTGGAGCACTTCTTTCCTGTACTAGGCTCAAGACCCGTGACACAGGAACCAGGACTCTCCAAGAATAGAAGTATAAGAATGGAAGTAATAGAAGAATAAAACCAAGCCATTTTGAATTTATTGCCTTGCATTTGACCACTGTCTGATCGGATGGTAAGTTACTACGTGAACCATGCTGCTTTGAAGATACCCGTTCACTCTTGCCTTGAAATTCCCAGAATATATTTGTCGGGTAGCAGAGATGCTGGTAAGTGGTTCCATTCTTTTGCCGCCCGCGCGATAAATATTGAAACGAAACGCTTTGTGTGGATTGGAGGAATGCCCACATTCGGATATTGAGTTTCCGTGCGTTAACTAAATAGTTTAAACCAACTAAATAAAAAATTTTAATCTTTTTATTCAAAGATCTTAATCTTTGTAATCAGTTTACGAAATTTATTTTTTTATTTTTACAGTGTATTGCTTTATCTAATAAATAAAATTGTCTGGTTATTGAAAAATTGTGCCTATGATTGATAGCGTAAGGTTTTTTGATTAATAGTAAATTTTAAAGTGAAGTATTTTGTTCAAGCACTGAGTTAAAGTTTAATGTAAGCTTATTTGAAGGGTTATAAAAAGGATTTAACTGTCAAATTGACAGTTTCGAGAAAATTGACTTTAAACGTCAATGGCGTCATTTTAATGTGGAGTGCTTATAAGGTAATAGAAAAGGTTTACGTAAGTTTCAGTTGCTTGAAAATGTTTTAATTCTATTTAAAATTACTAAATATAGTTCTAATTCATACAATTACTGTAAAAATATAATGTAATATAATAAATATAGTAATGTTTTTATGCTAAGCGTACTGTATTCCTGTGACAGATAAACCATTTTTAGACTCAAAATCTCGAGATTTATACCTCATTTCGGTATTTTGAGAATGTATTATCGAAGATAATTTCACGCTGAATCCAACGATACCCATATGTCATTTTGTAAAAAAAATCAGATAAACCCTTTTTGTTTTCACCCCTTCATTTATTTTCACGGGTCTTAGAAAAGTCTCAATTTTTTTTATGGTTTAAGCAATACATTACTGCATTACTATGCGTGATGTATGTGTGTGTAGAATTAGGAGGGATTACTCCGCCAGCTGCGAGCGACGCGCCATCTATCCCGCGGGACTCGAAGCGACATACGGGAGAAGGTGGGGCAGTCACCGCTACTTATTATAGTATCTGGTAATTTAAAGTAAATCAAATAAAATATTGCATTGGTGCAATTTTATAATAATAATAAATCTTTATTGCAGATCCATATTTTAATATTAATTACACAGTACTTAAGTACTCTCAAAATCAAAATCAGAACTGCACTAATTACACTAATATTAATGCGAATGTTTATGTGTGTGTGATCGTTCCCTTTTCATGCCGCAACGGATGAACAGATTTGAATGAGATTTCAAATGGAGATAGCTTAATTAAGCACGTTTAACATATTAGACACTTTTTATCCGCATTTGAAATAATACATAGGTAATATAAATTCATGTCGTACAGGGAGGTTAAAACGTTGGCCGAAGACCGAGAACGATGGCGATTACTGCACCGACAAGAGCTGGACTCTTAAATAAGAAGAAGAAGAATATAAATTATTGTTATTAAGAACGAAATTACAAAGTGCTCGATATGTTTTGTAATTATTGAGATTTTGGCACGGATGAGTCTAATCCTATGTTATATGTATTGGGGGGTGGTGGTACTTATTAAAAATATTTAATATTTTAGAATTAGATATTCCGATCGGATAACTATTTGATTCTGCTGACTGTTTTTATTGATTTTAATCAAGCTTATGCAGTGAAAACTTCAATATTTTTTTGTAAAAAGTCACCCGTTTTCTGGTTATCACTTAATTTTCCGGCATAAAAATATCTTATGTTGATTTTGATAGTATTAAATGATTTTTCAGTCAGTTTGTATTTGTAATGTTTATTAAGATAATCACTTTTTTTAGGCATTTTTTTGCACCGGTGTGATGTGGTGGTTACTTTTGTAACATATTCATTATCTCAACTGTAATGAATTATATACATTGTAAAAGACAGTAGAAAGAAGAAAAAAAATACATCACTGTAAAGTTTCTTGTAGCTTCTTCTTTACAGTTGTAATCGAAGCTTCGGATCAAAGTTTTCAATTCTGCATTGTGCCGGATTGCTTGCACCAGTAGTGAGAAAGAGAACTGCTTTTTTTTCAAACTCATATATTGTAATGGGCTTGCTGTATATTATTTGACAATAAGCACTTTGTAATTTTATATGCTTAGTGAAATAACTTAATTTTAATTACCTAATATAATTTTGACTTGTAAAAGTGCTAAAATTAGCCTATTTGCAATAAATCTTTTGACTTCGACTTTGACTGTGACTTTTGTGCAATATTTCACCTAAATTAGTTCAGCCGTTTTGAGATGAAAACCACAAACAGACGATGTTTCACTTCACATTTTTATATTATTAGGAACATTGTGTTAATAGAGTTATTGTAATTTACGTGTACTAAGCCCTTGTCAAACTTAAGTAACTTAACACATCATAAACTGCATACGCATTAATCGAAGACAGGCAATGATGGCAACCAATGAGGGTTCAGTATTTGGTGTACAAGTTTGACAAAAGCAGTAGAAATCGGGAGCAAATGATTGATTGAAGCCGCGCCGCAACCGTCCGCAATATCTCCCCGTATATACCAATCCTTTGTCTTGCATTTTATAGTCAGCTGGAGATCGGACCCACTCGACACTTCTCGCGACAATTCGCCCATTAAGGCCAATATAAAGGCCCCTCGGGGTCATATCTACCCCCTCAGGACTATTTAAGGACCTTACAAGTGCAGGGTACGGTTAGAACTTTTACGATTTTTAGACAGATTCTGGTTTTTTTTATTGTTTGATAGGCTTTCGTTTGACCACTATCGCACCTGATGGTAAGTAACGATGCGGTCTAGGATGTAACACGCTTGCCTAGAAGATACCTGGTTAAGGATGGTTGGTTTTATTCATTCTAACCTGTAAATGTAGTTCCAATTATCGGTAAAATGGCAATACTTACTCCAGTTTCTGCTTGGATGGGTGACTTAAGTGTCGTTTACAATTGAGTGTTACCGTGCTTTGCATGCTTCTGCTCGTGCGAGGGCGTGTTGAGCCGAGGGTTAGCGTTGTTGCTCATAAAGATAGCGTTCGTGAAAGATTTTATACAACACAAAACATTTAATAGCCTCTGTGGTGTGGTGGTTGTAGGTCGGCTCACAACCCGGATTTGGTTCGATTCCCGCGACAGGATAAGTATTTATGTACAGAAAAAAAGTGCAAATACTTGTTCTGAGTCTGGGTGTCGTGGGAGCATGGTCCTCATAGTTCCTGGGTCCATAGACACAGAGAATCCTAGTTAGAGTCCAGGATTTATGTATGTGATCGTTTGCCGATATTTATTTATATTTATTTAGACTACATACTAGCCGCATTGAACTACAGTACTGTACAAAGTTTTAGTCCAGATGAAAATCTTTTCTTCACTTCTTTATCACTTTTTCGTCATAGAAAAACAATTATAAATCAACTCTTTATGTTTAAAGCATTAACACCAAATTTTCAAGGTATATCTAAATTCCCATTTACTTCCCAAATTACCCTTTTCATCCCTTATAATTATCACGAAAAATAATACAAAAGCTTAATTTGAACACACCCCATTTGCACAACAAAAAGCAGCTATCAGTGGCTGTCTCAAAGATAGCCATTATTGTCTAAGGGAGGATCTTAAGTGCCTTATTAGGGGATGAAAATTGTGTAAATTCATACCTGGCGTCTCGGTGAAAGCGAGCTGAGGCTAGAACCGGTAGCGAGAATATATTCATGAAAATCTTAGTCGAAATACGATATACTTAATAGCACAAGTACAGAAGTGTCAATCTGCGAAGTCACTTAAACAAATTGCGACTCTTGCTACACCGCAATAAAGTGCAGTTTAGCTTGCACAGCGCTACAATAATCTCTAAACCAGTGCCTCTCTGTCGCTATAGCTTCACTTTTCTGACGCGCTACGCGTAACGGCCCGGCCCAGCAGTCGGGGCCCGTCTCATGTACTTGTAGCTGCTAAGGTGCGGAGAGCGCCAGGTCTCCTAAGCAAAAGATAGACGTTTGATCTTTTGTGAATATTCTGGTCTAACACACTTGAGTGTAATTAATCGTCACTATCTACTAGTAGTTTTGTAAACGATAAAGCTCGCGAGTTTGTATTTGCATAGGTTAAAACTGTGATATATAGTTAGTTTTATTTTTATAGTTATAGTTGTATATATAGTTGGAAATGCAGAACGGGGTACCCGGTGATTTTATATTAAAGTCCTTCGATGTGGAGCAATCCATTCAAATCGGCGCTGGTTTTGATTCACTCTAACAATAGTTTTAGCGTTAGAAATCCACTCACACTCGCGGCCGCGGGATATTTTATAGATTTTATATATTTTGGGAGTAGCATGCGTTGCGTTGCGTTTGTATCCTCAGACGGTTACCACAAGCAATTGTAGACTGGAGGGTAGGATGGAAAGGGAAATGCGTAAAGAGCGATTGAGTGTGTGAGGTCTGTATAAAATGTAATTAAGCGTCGCGTACAAAAAAAATAAAAACTTTTTTTACCTTAAAAAACCCCATTACTCTGTCTTAAAAAAAATGCAAAATATTAATTGATAAATGAATTCCATAGCATTATCGAACCTACTCACAAAATTGGACGAGAACCAGTTGATAAATGCGATCTAGTAGAGCAAAAACAGCCGGATATACGAAATCATTTTTACCCAGAAACGGAGACGTTTCAAGATCCCTTGGTCAATCACAAGCATTGCGTGTCAGGAGAACTTCAAACATTTTTGTGTCATAAATCAGAAGCTATCTTATTGCCAATTTTTTCGACTTGTCCTGTTAACGTCAAGTGATACGTTCTCAATCCAACTCTGTTTGCTGTAAGAATAGCCATAATTTAGCCAAAAACCGCTAAAGCTCGTCCCTTGCATCGCGCCTGGCATTAGCAGCGGCTCTCTTTGATCCACAAGCTGAGAGGTTTTTGATCATTCTCAATAAAAACATCAGTAATATTGTTACTAGCTCAAAGGAAATGCAGATTGAACGGAATTATGTTTGAAATTGTGAAGGAATGGGGTCAGTGGGGTCAGGTTAACGATTTTTGGGGTCAGTTTGGGCAAACGTTTCCTTTTACTGGACAAAGCGTTAGATGTTTCTAAAGTGTTTTGGATTCTACAATGATTATCTACTTAGATGGATATTAAATAAACTATGACATAATTCAACATAATCAGAAAAAAGACAATGGGTGACAAAAACAAACAGTGCTATTTGCAACTGAGCGCTACCGTGCTTCGGAAAGAACGCCATTGGGTGGCTTAAATACATATTACATCCTTAAGTTGTTAATAATTATTTACTGAATATACGTTCAGACAAAAACTGTTATCAAAACAGTAAAAGTAAAAAAATAAAACAAAACAACATAATTTAGAGATTTTCTTCGAAATAATAAAATTTTCCAGGTACCGTACCGGACCCAGGTACTACAAATAACTTACAAACCGGCCCTTATTATCCAGATAGTATTTAAATGATGATCCAATAAAACCGGATGTAAATCCTCCCTTAACAGTGGCCGGGCCCAATAGGGCATAAACAAAAACGCGGATATTCAAATTGAGATAATAAATAAGGGAGGCATTTGTACATAAATCGGATTGGAATAGTGTAGTGGCTAGGGTGGTTGCTCTGCTGGAGAGAGGCGATGCCATGAGGTAATGCTACGACTTTGATGAAGTCAAGACGAAGAAGGTTTGAAAAAAATTGATGGCAGTAGCTAGAGTCAAGTTTAAGGTAGGGCAGTATTGGTTACAGGTAGGGAGGAAGTAAAAAAAAATTAAAATTGATCTTCCTTCGAAGCACAGGTGCCTAAAACCATCACCATAGATTGGATATCCCACGAGGAGTGGGCTGGTGAATGCGTGACGAGAGCGTTACGAAAATTAATCGGGTGAGGCGAACGGAAGTTGAGAGGGAGATATAACTTACTGAAGATAGAAAGAGAGAGAGAGTTACATTTCGTATAAAAGTTTTAATTCAATCATGTAGGTTAGGTTTAAAGAAATTTATTCTCAAATAAGACAGAAAAGTCACTTCCATGAGAACATAGTTAGACTTAAAGAATTCTATACAAGTACATTCGTCGTCACTTTAAATAATGTATATAGTAACATAAATATAAATACGTGCTTAAGTAACATTACATTTCAACACGACATAATTTAAAATGTTTACTTCGGCAACTCGTCCGTCGTAAGGTATTGAGTCAATTGTTTCTTGAATTCGTTAAATGAATATATTTTTTTAATATGCGAGGGTATTTTATTATAAAGTTGTGCTCCTTCAAAAGTAAGCATTGTTTTGCCATAATTTGTTCGAGGTTTCGGAAGTACAAGAAGGCGCCCGCGACGGTTGCTGCGCTTGGAAACCTGTTTTACTTTGGTGAACGTTATGTTAGTGTGGATATCCCGGTCAAGTGTTTTGCGGATGAATATGCAGATGTTATAGTTGTATAATTTTTTTATGTTCATTATTTTAGTTTCAGTGTAGATTTTTTTTGTTGGTGTTAAATAATGGTAGTTAAAAAGCATTTTGATAATTTTGTTCATCATGTAGTCTAAAGTACACGTTTGAAATTGAAACATTTGAAATTTTGATAATTTTGTTCATCATGTAGTCTAAAATACACGTTTTTCTTCGTAGTAGAACATTGTCCGGTGCTCTTACTCGTCAAAATAATGACTCATCGAAAATTTCATAATCACTATTTTATGACAGCCTCTGTGGTGTGCTGGTTGAGCAGGTTGGCTCACAGCCTGAAGGCGGCATGTTCGATTCCCGCTGCAAGTCAAGTATTTGTGCACAGAAAAAAAGCGCAAATACTTGTTCTAGGTCTGGGTGTTGTGGGACCATGGTCTTCCTAGTTCCTGGAATCCTAATTAGGGTCCAGGATCTATGTATGTGATCGTTGGGCGTCATTATTATTATTATTATCTTTCCCTATCGGATGGTGTGCACTTTAAGACTTCTCACTCACTTGCTTCATTACTCTTTTGTTCTTCTTCTTCTTCTTCTTCCTGCCCATGTTCCCAGTTTATCTGGGGTCGGGCCTCCTCGTAATGCGGCGCCAGGATAATCTATCCTGGGTTGTCACAGGTTGGGTTAGGCTCTTCACATCTTTATTGACATTAGACCACTACGTGGATAATGGTCTGCCTCTTCCCCTTGGGCCTTCTGGGATATTCAGCGCCTTCTTGACGGCATAGTTATCGTTCCGCCTCATTATATGACCAAACCACTGAAGCCTGGCCTCTTTAAGTTTTTCAGTAATTGGTACAACTTTGAATGAGCCCCTTATATATTCGTTTCGGACCTTGTCGAGACGGGTGACTCCTCCAGCCCATCTTAGCATCTTCATTTCAGTTACATGTAGTTGTTGTTCATGAGTCTTTTTCGTAGTCCAACACTCTGATCCATACATGAGTGCTGGTCTGACAACTGTTTTGTAGACTTTGCCCTTAGTCCTCACGGGCATCCGGGGGTCGCAAAGCACACCGGATAGAGATCTCCATTTGAGCCAAGCGGTGTTTATTCTGTGACTCACATCGTCATCTACAAGTGCGTTGTTGGTGAGCACAGATCCGAGGTACTTAAAACGTGTTACTTTGGGCAGGGGCGCGTTGTCAATATGTATATTACACCCAATATCTTCATTACCATCATAGTCACATTCCATACACTCGGTCTTCGTCCTGCTGATTCGTAGTCCATGACATTCAAGCCTTTCTACCCATTGGTCAAGAGAGTTCTGAAGGTCGGGGACACTTTTCGATATCAGTGCGATATCATCCGCGTACAGTATGCACCACTGGGTAGATGCCTGGATGTCGCGTGTTACGTACTCCATGGACAGATTAAACAGCAGGGGGCTAAGAGCTGATCCTTGGTGAACTCCTACTCCCACCTGAAATGGTTTACTGAGTCCAGCGGGGCTCTTAATTTGTGTAGTAATATTATTATACATATCCTGGACTATGCTGATGTAAACGTCTGGTATGCCTTGTGCTCTGAGAGACTGCCACACCAATTTTCTAGGGACCCTATCGAACGCTTTTTCGAGATCGATGAAAACGAAGTATAAGTTCTCCTTATTCGATCTGTGTTTCTCCATTAGAATCCTGATTGTTTGGATTGCGTCTATCGTAGATTTTCCGACCGTGAAACCATATTGGTTTTCTGATAGACTGACCTGCGTGGAGATGCGTGCCCCTATAACTCGTTCCCAAAGCTTAAGAGTATGCGATGTTAACTTAATTCCTCTGTAGTTGTTGCATTGAGCTACATCACCTTTGCTCTTGTAAATTGGTGACAAGTAGCTAGATCGCCATGAATCTGGGATTTTGCCTTGGGTGAGAATTTGGTTGAACAATTTTGTAAGCCAAGGGAGCCCACATTCACCTAAAATCTTCCACAGGTCCACCGGTACATTATCTGGGCCCATTGCTTTATGGTTCTTCATTTTTTTTAGTGCAACCTTAATTTCAGAGGGTTTTATACAGTCAATGGGTCCAAGTACTGGTGGCAGTTCTGGCAGATCTCTACTTGGGAACTCATCGTTAAGCAGCTCTTCGTAATATTCTTTCCACCTGTTGTTAATATTTATGTTTGATGTTAGAAGTGTGCCTTGTTTGTTCTTAATGTATTTGTTATATTTTATATCTAAGGTTAGTTTATGTCTCTGTTTTGCTAATTTATATATTGTGTTCTCGTTTTCAGCATTTTCCAGCTTTTCATAGAGGACATTCCTAGAGGCAGCTCTTTCATTACTCTTTTGTGAGTAGCGAAATTTATATACTAGGTTTGTGGTTTCGATATGTATCGCCTCGCCTCGCCTCGCACTGGATTTAGAGCCTATATAATCGTTATTTTATGCGGTTGTTGTTCTGGCTATGCTCCACATTTCTGTGTTTGACTTTCACTGCTTACGCTATTATCTAGGAAAATAACCGTATATACAGTCAGATAGCAGTGTAGTTTTTTTTACAAACTCTTTTTGCTTTGCTGCTTTTCTGCTTCTTTAGATTTTTCTTCTTCTGGAGCCTCTGCAATGAATATTTGGCCAGTAGCTCTACGAATTCCACCTGGTAATGCTGAAAAGTTCGGTAGAGATCAACAGCAACAGAAATAAAAAAAACAACACTGCTAATGTCTCCATTCTGTGCCAAGTGAAGCAGCATTTGTTTACTTCCGGGTGTTTGCTACCAAACTTTTTTGAAATTAGAATTTAATATTTTCCCACTATTTGCCTATCATTACAACCTCGAGAAGTTGATATCTTTCGTGTCTCAATACGTACCCAAGATACTCAGTTTTACTCTGCTTAATGCATCTATTTTCTTTTTAGTTTGAAAACTATCGTGAGTATGACACATTTTGTAAGATAAATAACGGCTAAAACTCACGTCAATTAAAAGTCGAAATTACTCCGACCAGGTTTCGGACATATTCGATGTCCTTCTTCTGGGAGTCAGTTTCGTAACGTTACGCGGTGACGCTCGCGAAAGCCGCCGCGGGTTGCGTTAGTAACTGGCTCCCAGAAGAAGGACATCGAATATGTCCGAAACGTCGGAGTAATTTCGACTTTTAATTGACGTGAGTTTTAGCCGTTATTTATCTTACAAAATCTATTTTCTTGCTGTAACTCTATTATTATTAATATAAATACTAGCTTCTGCCCACGACTTCGCCCACGTGGCCTATAGAAAACGAAAAAGAAAATTTTTCATACATAATTTAACCACCCATTTCACCCTCTTAGGGGTGGAATTTCGAACCCTTTCTTAGTGAATAAGCACTTTACAAAGAACACAAATTTTAAGTCGCTAGGACCAGTGGTTTAGGCTGTGCGTTAATATATAAGCCAGTCATTCAGTCAGTCAGGACTGAATTTTATATGTATAGATTGCTATTCGAATTGCCTTCTTTTGCTATTCGAATTGAAAACGGACCACTTTAAAAAATCTATTTATCCCTTTTATTTACATACTTACATATTATGGAATCCCCAAAATTTTTGAAACATTCTCGAAAATTCATCAGATCTTTTATTTTCAAAACATAAAAAAGTAACATATTAATATTAAGAGTAAAGCCACGGATTTCACAGTAACGGCAACGATTGTTTTGAAGAAAAGCAAATAAAATAGAAAACAATTCTCTACTTTCAACAAATATCTGTATTTTCTTCAAATATTTATATTTTACTCTCTACTTTTGAAAGAGCCGTATTATTTCGCTGTTTGTCGAAGCGGACGCAATCTGCAATCTGTTCTTTTTGCTTCCATTTCCATTTAGATATTATGGATCGTACTCCATGAGAGATATGAGATGAGGCTGCCAGGACCTGTCTCATATTCAAAGGTTTCACGAAGTTTAATTCCGTTGTGTCTTCATCTATCATTTTTGTTTAGCGTTTAGATCCATCAGTAATTATAATAATATAACAATAATAATAATAATAACGCTCAACGATCACTATCATACATAGATCCTGGACCCTAACTAGGATGCCCTGTGTCTAGGGACCCAGGAACTATGAGGACCATGGTCCCACAACATCCAGACTTAGAACAAGTATTTGCTAATTTTTTTTCTTTTCACAGATACTTGTCTTTCCACGGGAATCAAACACGCCGCCTCCGGGTTATGAGCTGACCTGCTTAACCTTATACCACAGAGATTTTCAACAAATAGTACTTATGATAATTTTTACCCCAGAATGTTTAGAGATCTTCGGAGAAATTAATGAATTGAGAGAAAACAACGGAGTATTTTAGCACATAAATCTAAAACAAAACCAATCAAACCAACAACAAAATGTATCCATTAAACTATTACAATCGATAGCCGAATAACTCGGATCCCGCGGGAATACATCTCGAAAGTTCTACAATAAGAGCGAAAGAGTTGGTAATACCCGCTTAGAAGTACTTATACCTTAGCGAGAAAGAGAACGATACAGTGCGGGACAAAATAAGGAAACATGGTAAAATAATATACATTTATAGAAGGAATTTTAATAAAGTAGTGATTGCTTTTGAAGTAAAACTTCTTTACGCACACTTGACTTCGGGAGTAAGCTGGTGAATGCGTGACGAGGCGAACGGAAGTGGATTCACGAAGATCTCCATTGCCAATATAACAAAGTTAAACATTTGTATGATTTTATTGGTATGTCCGGTAAAATGACAATTTACAATCGTCAAGATGTCGACATTAACATTAAACAAAGCACAAAAAAAAAGTTATACCGGCCGATAGATGGAGCCCACTCTAAAGGTGACGTGGTGCCACTTCAGCTACTGAGCTGCTGAAATAGCGCAAATGTAAAACCTTGGTACCGGTTACATATTAGAGCCGTTTGGTTTCTAGACCCTGGGTCCATGGAGACCAGGAGCTTATAGAATTATTCAAAGTTTATCAGAGCGCCTGGTCGATGCGACAAGTAACCAAATTGCTATAGTAATTGTTTGACATAATGAATTGGCATTGCAATTCAACGGGGCAATGCTGCCAGCATGTTGGGTACGCTACCTACTGGTAGTGGGCTGGAGCATTTGGACTGTCTATAGGTCATTGCGGCTAGTATGTGTCAAATGTTTTTGTCGTATATAATTTAGCTGATTGCATCATAATTGGCCATGGATCCCGGCGGTGTGCGAAAAAGACCACTCCATCTCTTCCCGTGGATCTTGTAAGAGCCGGCTAAAAGAATATCTAAAGAATATTCAGCAGCATTTTATTCGGTGCATTTAAATCTTCGATCACCACAATACAATAAATACATTATAGCCTAAAGAATAAAGGCACTCAGCTTATTAAAAAACTTTGCTAATAATGGTCCGTTGTGTCACTCAATATTTTATTTTGGATGCATGTACATAAATGCAATATTGTGTTTAGAAAACAAGCATACGTAACATTAGTAGCACTAGACGTAGACAAAGAACACACCCTCCAAATTTCAAGTCTCTAGGATCAGCGGTTTAGGCTGTGCGTTGATACATAAGTCCGTCAGTCAGTCAGGATTTTGAATTTTTATGTATAGATTTGAACTTCCTTTTAATATGCTCCATGTGGTAATTTTTGGGAAAGTCCGCTGGTAGAAGCTTTATTCATCTCAAGAGAGTGCGCATAAACTGAGTCGTAAGTGACATCCATGGCCCAATAACAATGTGATGTGCATTTGTCCCGAACTGTTTGAATCGGTCATTACGAGGTTGAGCGGAGCCCGCGAGTCGAGAGCCCTCGCCGTGACCCTGCCCGGTCATACTGCGGTTGAGGTCACGAAATCACGTCGACGTTTGGAATTAGATAGATAGATAGATAAAACTCTTTATTGAAACACCACATTGTAGTAACAATTTACAGGCACAAACTTAAGAATTAAGTGTCACAATGGGCGGTCTTATCGCTTAAAGCGATCTCTTCCAGACAACCCAAAAATTTAGGAAAAACAATAAAAATAAGGACGGTGGTTTTACAGGAAAAGCTATACAAACTATACTTAATGCTAATAACAATAATAACAAAATATATATATAAATTAACATATACTTATACATATATAGGTACATAAATATATACACAAATACATACATACATACATACATAATAATAGTAGGAGACATTACAAAAGTAATAAGTACCAACATTAAAACAACAGTAGATACTAAATGCGTCGTAGGTTAGAAGCTATAGCGCGAGATAGTGAGCTTTGACTTTATCTTTAAAAACGTTCAGTGAAGGTGCACGTTTAATATCTAAAGGAAGCGCGTTCCATAGACGAACCGCTTCGACAGTAAAAGAAGAATCATAAAAAGAGGTTCTATGGATCGGCATTTTTAACATAAAGTACTCTGATGACCGCAAAGAACGGGTGTTAGAAACGTGACGAAATTCGAAACGTTCCTGAAGATAGCGCGGGGAGGAAGGATGAAACAATACACTGTACAAAAGGGACAATATATGAGCATTCCGACGAAGTCTTATGGGAAGCCACTTGAGCCGAGTACGAAAAGCAGAGACATGGTCAAATTTGCGCAAGCCAAATATAAACCTTATACAGAAATTCTGGAGACGCTCAAGTTTATTTATCTGGTCCTGCGTAATGTCGAGATAACAGACGTCAGCATAGTCAAGGATAGGGAGCAAAAGAGACTGTGCAAGCGCAATCTTAGTGGTAGTTGGAAGAAAATTACGTAGTTTACGCAACGAGCCCGCAGAAGCAAACATCTTGCGGCTTGTGTGAGCAAGTTGCGGACCCCAGGTAAGGCACTTGTCAATGGTTATACCGAGGTTCTTCACTGTATCACTAAAAGGAATTGTGACTCCGTCAAACACAACTTTGGGCAAAAGGTTCCAGTTAATCTTACAGATGGTACGAGAGCTGCCTACAATAATAACTTGCGTTTTAAGTGGATTTACCTTTAGTCCATAAGCTTTGCTCCACATAGCTATTATTTCCAAGTCCTTATTTGTAGATAGTACTGCCTCAGATAGCTGAATCAGAGGAGCTTGTTGATAGAGTTGTAGGTCATCTGCATACAGGTGGTAGGAAGATGAAATATTTTGAGAGATAGAGTTAATAAATATAGAAAATAGAAGAGGAGATAAGACGCCTCCTTGTGGTACGCCAGCTGACGTGCTCCTCCACGAAGATAGAGAATCTTCGAGACGAACCCGCTGTCGGCGACCGAACAAGTAGCTACGAAACCAGTCAATCACCATTGGAGATATGTTAATAGAGCGAAGAAGTTCTAGGAGAATATCGAAGTCAACAGTATTAAAAGCGTTGCTGAAATCTAAAAGTGTTAGCACAGTTAACTGACTGTTTTCCATCCCCAGACGTATGTCATCAGTGATTTTGACAAGTGCAGTTAACGTACTGTGATTAGGTCGAAAACCGGATTGAAAGGGATTCAGGAGATTGTTACGAGTAAGGAAGATGTTGATCTGATTATGAACCAGACGTTCTAGAACTTTGGACAAGAAGGGAAGAATAGATATAGGACGATACTCGGAAAAGGATTTAGGATTGGCTTTTTTAGGTAGAGGGATAATTTGGGCATCCTTCCAAATGGCAGGAAAGACGCTATTAGATATAGAAAAATTAAGTATGAAGCAGAGGATGGGAAGAATGGAATCAAGGATAGGAATCAACATGTTACGACTTATGCCATCGACTCCAACAGCATTAGATGTAATGGACATTATGCTCTTCTTAACATCACAAGGGCTAAATTGACTTATGACAAACGGAGAAAAGTTAGGAGCTGTAATGTTGGAAAGATGATTAATGGTATGGACTTTAATTAAAGGGTCAATAGAACATGACCCGGAAAAGTGTTGATTAAGAGCCTCAATGTCTAAATTTTTAGGAACAGTATCTAGGCGAGATTTCCCAACTCCTAACGACCTGAGGAATTTCCAAACTTTGGCTGGATCCTCATTTTGAACAGATTCATGGATATGGCGTCGTTGGGCATCCCTACACACCACGTTGCAGCGATTCCTAAACTTGATATATCGAGCCTTATTAGCATCATTCGGTAGACACTTAAATTTACTTTTGGCAGCAGCTTTTTTATTTTGTAATACCTTTATGTCGTTAGTGAGCCAAGGTGCAGGTACGTGTTTAATTTTAATAGATCTCAAGGGTGCATGAACGTCATATAGTTGGGTAATACGAGAGTTAAATAAGGCTACTTGTTCATCAATGGAATCTGCACTGATTACAGGTGACCAATCAATGTTTTGGGCATCCGCTAAAAAAGCCTCATTATTTATACCACTAAAATTGCGCTGCAGAATAATAGTTGGTTTAGATTTAGGTGGACGGATTTTATATGATAAAAAGACTAAATCATGATATGAGAAGGCATCAGCTGCACATTGGCCATGCTTAGCAACATGTCCTAGTGATGATACCATCATGAGATCTAGCAGAGACGGAATTGAGTTAGGGAAATGATGAGTGGCACTAAGGGGGAGAAGATGCATGTTACAAGACCTAATGATGTTTTCTAGAGAGGAAGAACGATGGTCATTTTTTAAAAGACAAGTGTTAAAGTCACCCATCACAATGGTATGACTATAAGAGGGACAAAGATCTTCTAAGATCTTGTTGAAGGAAGAGAAAAAATTATTACGTAATGAGTGGCTATAGTAGACTCCGAGAAGGATTTTAGAGTGCGAAAGAAGAACTTCAATAAAAAGATGCTCGCCAGCATTCGGGGGAGGCGGCTGTGTGGAGGTGCTTATAACGGAGAAAGGAATGTGCGCACGAAGGTAAATAGCAACACCTCCACCGCCGCTTCCTGTCCGATCGTTGCGAATCAGGTTAAAGCCAGGCAAAGTATAGGAAATTGAGGGAAGAGATGGTTTAAGCCAAGTTTCGGAGACTAATATAGCGTGAATATCTTTTAAGGCAAAAGACGTCTGCATGTCAGAAAAATGTGCCGGAATGCTCTGCGCATTTATGTGGACAATATTAAAGTTCTTAGGTACATCAGAAAAATGAGCTATCAGTGTGTCAGAGAGAGAAGGAATACTAGAAAAACTGTCATTGCTGCTACTACTATCGTAGGAAGAAATAGATAAGAAGTTATCACTTTCATTGCTACTATTAAATATGTTTAACATAGATATATACAATAGAAATATAATATAAATAATATATGTATAATAATAAAAAACAAAAAATAGATAAATAAAAAATATCCTATTATAAAAAAAATTATACGAACAAACTAAATTACTTATACACCCCACCTGCCGGTAGCAAATGTGTTCAAACAATAAACTCAGATAAGAGTACTACATAGCCAAAAGGTAATTTGGCATGACAATACAACTGCAATATATCAAATAGGCAACCCCTTTCTCCACAACAAAAACAATAAATAATAATAATCGATACCTAAAACAATGCTTACAATATTATGTGGAATGAAACGTAATTTTGTATTGTCTATGATAGTTACTAAAATAACTGTCAGAGTCAGTCGACAATAGCTAATTTGACAGCTGATATTAACTTGACGTTTGACTTTGACATTTACTAACAATAACATTATGTATACAATATTGATCAGTTAAAAAAAATTAAAATTGATTTCCATTGCGAAAAAGAGGTAGATTAAATATTAAACAAGAAGAAAAAAGAAACTACAATAAAAATGAAAATACGGCAAGAATTTAGCATGAAGAGAAAGAAGAAAGATCATTTTTTCGTCACAGCCGGGCGCCTAGGCTTAATCGCCAACTCAAGCTCCTTGTCAGCGTTAGTGAAAACGTAACGTCATTTTATTTTCGGTTTATTTGAAATACGATTGAAGCAATTTGGATACAATTAAAATCAAAGTCCGTTACTTTTTAACTGACTTCAAAAAAGAAGAGGTTGTAAGGACGGGTGTTCTGGGAGACAAGTGAGATGACTGAGATCTGGTGAAATACTGATTATATTGAATAGAAAATGATATATTTGAGTACTAACACATAAATTTAGGTAACTAACATCTAATTGAAGCATGTCCTTCTCTCACAATATTCGCGGTTACGCGGCGCCCCGTGTGTGAAGCGCCGCCCGTCCGCGCGGAGGGGCGGTGGCGGCGAGAGCACCGCTCGGACGCGCGGTCGGGCGGTGTACGCGTGTGAAGCATCAACGGATTACTAAGAGGCCAGTGCAACGGTGCGGTGCGCAGTGCCGTGTGATAAGCGCCTTACTCACTTTGACTGACCTGATAGCTCAGTTGGTAGTAACCCTGCCTTCTGAACTATGGTTTGTGGGTTCGATTCCCACCAAGGACAAATATTTGTGTGATTTGTTTGTTCTGTGTCTGGGTGTTATATTGTATTCTATGTATGTATTTACAAATAAAAAATATCTAAGTATTGTATCAGTTATCTGGGAACCAGATAACTGATACCAGATAATACAAGCTTTGCTTAGTTTGGGGCTAGATGGCGCTGTGTGAGATGTCCACAGATATTTATTTATTATTATTATTCCAGAAGACAAAATAGAGTCATAAATAAAAAAATCTTTGAAAGGCTCCATTTAGTTTGATCACACGGAATCTAAGTATGAATGATGTCTGGTCGCATCTAATTGCTCAAACAAAGTAAATCACACTATCCAAGCATTATTCACGGCGCGTGGACGATATTCGTAGCACGTCCCATCCCACACCAATTTAGCTGCATGTCCGCGCAGTGCTAGCAGTATGAGTAATTAAAACCCTTCGTAATTAGAGTAGGACCAACGATAAAAACACGAGTGTGCTTTAGACCACACGACTGAAGTATAACTTTTTTAGTTTAGCTCCATCTATCGGCCGGTATAACTTTGTTTCGCTTTGTTTAATGTTAATGTCGCCATCTTGACAATTGTAAATTGTAATTTTACCGGACATACCAACATAGTATTACAAAATTTTAGTAATTTTAATTTTGTTATGTTAACAATGGAGATCTATGTTAACCAACAACTTTCAACTTCCGTTCGCCTACTCACGCATTCATTAGTTTACTCCCCAAGTCAAGCGTGCGTATAGAATTTTACTTCAATAAACTTCACTACTATAAAAGTTGATTAAGTATCCTATACACCTGGATCCTTTGTCTCGCTCGCGCATTATGAAATTTTTGAAAATAATAGTTTATAATTTATAATACAATATAATAGTTACATTTTACACGTGAAAAATCTGGCCCTCAAAAATATCATTAAAAATGTTCAACAAATATATGATTTTGACCCCAACATGTTTTACATAAAACAGGATAGATAGAGAGAGAGAGAGAGAGAGAGAGAGAAACAACTTTGATTCAGTACCATCTCATGGTGTTACTGGTAGAAACCTGGTAGAGGTGCAAGCAATCCGGCACAACGCAGAGAAGAAAACTCCGAACTGGACCTTTCATTACAACTGGTGAAAAAGAAAGGTCAAGAAACTATACAGTGTCAAAAACATCAACGGGTAACTATCACTGATAAAGATATTTCGACATTCCAAGCAGGCCATCGGAGCGCCCTTACTGCTTATAGGCAACGTGTGGGCGTCCGTTAGTCCAGCGCAATTAAATCAGCGCGCAAATGTGACATTCCGTAGTGTTCCATTATAACGAAGATTATTTTACCAGATGCATATATGACTGGCCTGATAGCTCAGTTGGTAGTAGCTCTGCCTTCTGAACTATAGGTTACGAGTTCAAACCCACCCAGGACAAACAATTGTGTAATGAACATAGGTGTTTGTTCTATGTCTGGGTGTTATACTGTACTATGTATGTATTTATAAATAAAAAGTATCTTAGTATTGTATCAGTTATCTGGTTCCCATAGTACAAGCTTTGCTTAGTTTGGGGCTAGATGGCGCTGTGTGAAATGTCGACATAATATTTCTCGAGTTTAATTAGATGAGTATTAAAGTTCTCGATTTAAAGTACAGACTTTGGTCAATTATACTAATTAATACCGTAAGGGCTAATGACGTTGATCTCTACCGAACTTTACAGCACCATCGGGGGGCAGGGTGGGTATAAGGTGCCCAGCAACTGAAACTAGTAGTTAATTAGCTCTATAATAGCACCCCTGGGGTACGAGCCGGGAGAAGGGAATCGAGAAATCTTTGTGTGTCAGCATCAATATTTCAGCGTTTAAAAATATTGACTTGCCTAATTTGGTCGGATTATAAGCTGCTATTTGGTTTTGGCGGGAAAACGAAAAAACATCGTATTGCAAAGAATTGCATCACCGCATTATATTATTTTCCAAAACTTGTGTTATTTTCAGTGTTAGTGCATAGACTTGGTGGCATTTTATTCGTTAAGTGCTGGATTACAGGCATGAGTGTGAGAAAGTGGTACAATGATGGTGAAACGTTTCTTTTCGTGTTGTTTCCAAAACTCCATAGATCTGATAAAGTTGCCACCACTTTACTAGGACAGACTAGATCAAGACTTGATTTGATGACTTGAACTGTGACTTGACTTGACACAAATATGCATAATATTAATTAATTTGAGAAATTATCAATTACTTGACACTGGTTAAATACACAAAAGTGTGGAGCATAAACAAAAAAAAAGCTATTTTTTGGCAGCGACACACCGGGTTAGAGAAGACTACGTTTACTATAAGACTGGACCTTACGGAAAGTCACGACCTTTCTAACCTACGGGGGTTCGTTGCCTGCAGAGGTCAGCGTCTCATTGTGCTACGCTGGTATTCTATTTGCTGAAATACCAGAAGGGCTAGAAACACTAATATAATATATCTACTTAATAGATATTTGATGTGTTCTAAGGCTTGTGACGCAGTCTGTGGTTACAATATAAAAATATTTCCTTTTAAAAGACCTACATATGAAAAATTCCTGTGTAAAAACCACAAAGCAGGTCGGGGCGTAAATGTAATTTTTCCCTGCTCTGTGGCTAAAATGGAATATTTGCAAACGTATTTGCTGGACACAGTATTATGTAAATACACTATCTTTTGAATCTTCTTACCCGATATAACTCCTCTACGCTTAAACAAGAGCCCCGATCTAGGATATCTAGGTTGTGCTATCTAGGTCACGTCGAGAACTCTACAAAGTAGAATTTGGAATTAGAATGATAACAAATAACTGGAACACGTTTTAATAGACTTTTTTTAGTGATTCCATATTAAGGATAATGAGATTTTATTTTGAAAGTTACTGAACTAAGGTTGTTTTTATGTTAATGAATGACGTGATGAGCTAGTCGGTTGCCTGATGTTAAGACGATGACAGTACCTAATGCGAGCACGTATATCATATCAGGTGAATATAGAAATTATTTAGCATTATATAGGGTCGCGTTTTGCGTAACATGGATATTACGTTGCGTTGCGCGTCGATTTTGCCTTTTTGAGGTACAAATAATTGATGATAAAATAACACCTATTGTGATAATAAAATATTTTTTTTTACTGGATTCATTGAAACTTAACATATCAGTATGATTTATTTAAATGGGGTTCCGCACTTTAAGCACTTCACACGATTTTTAAAGAGGTTTTTTTTTCGTAAAAGTTTTTTTTTTTTTTTACTCTAAACTTGTCTAGCATTTGACCACGCTTTCACCTGATGGGAAGTGACGATGCGATCGAAGGTGTCACGGCCGCACGCCACACACACACGCCCGGGTCATATTTAGCCGGAAACACAAACTGGCAGGGCATTCCATTCCTTAGCCGTTCTAATTAAAAACGTGGAATCAAATAGCTTGGTACGAATGGGTGGTATTTCGACCACGAAAGGATGACGCTTAACCGAGCGTCTAGTAGTCCGGTAGTGGAATGATGATGGGAGAATGAGATCATGCAGTTCTTGGGCGCATTCGGCAAAAATATTTTGATATTCGTGGTTTTAAGGTTTATTCTGATTTTATTACATACGTATAAAAAAATCATTTCAAAACTCTATCAAACAAAATTATAATCTCTGTGCTATGTATTATTGTCTCAAAAATTTGAAAAAATAAATTGTGAAAAGCTTAAATGCATCACTTTGGCGATATTTAAAATAGGAAAAGGCTTAAAACAAAAGTTGTTTGTTTCATATGAGTTAATGTACATGATTTCTAGACTGTGAGATCAGGTCACAAAAGTTGTTTGTTTCATATGAGTTAATGTACATGATTTCTAGACTGTGAGATCAGGTCACAAAAGTTGTTTGTTTCATATGAGTTAATGTACATGATTTCTAGACTGTGAGATCAGGTCACAAAAGTTGTTTGTTTCATATGAGTTAATGTACATGATTTCTAGACTGTGAGATCAGGTCACAAAAGTTGTTTGTTTCATATGAGTTAATGTACATGATTTCTAGACTGTGAGATCAGGTCACAAAAGTTGTTTGTTTCATATGAGTTAATGTACATGATTTCTAGACTGTGAGATCAGGTCACAAAAGTTGTTTGTTTCATATGAGTTAATGTACATGATTTCTAGACTGTGAGATCAGGTCACAAAAGTTGTTTGTTTCATATGAGTTAATGTACATGATTTCTAGACTGTGAGATCAGGTCACAAAAGTTGTTTGTTTCATATGAGTTAATGTACATGATTTCTAGACTGTGAGATCAGGTCACAAAATCATATTATGCCCACTAATTATTATTACACTACAGTGCCTTGAAGAGCACTGGAACTTGGTCGTACTTGCACATCACATGTGTTCAACAAACAAACAAACAACACAAAGCCAATTATTGTATTTTGTACCATCACTGTATCAGATGGGACAGACGCCAGCCCTTTCTTACGGCTTTACGAAATCTACGGGAGAGAGAAAAATATTGTTTCACTTGCTTCTAACCACAGATTCAATATTTTTTCTCACTGTTGTGATACGGGCCTTCCTTCACCGCGTAATATAGGATCATAATCCACCGCACTAACAAAGTGCGGGGCAGAAATTTGATTGGATTTTAGCGATTTACTTGGACTTAGTAGTGGTTTCACAGATTCTTGGAAATGCAGTAATCGCACGCTTTCTATCGCCGTCGTAAGAGAGAGTACTGCCGAACATAGGTAGAATGATAATTCGGTAAAGCGAGCCATTTTTGGATTAGAACTATGGCGCGCAGTAGTAAAATTCTCCCTTTCTACCGCTGTGCCACACACGCTCGCCAACCAAATTAACATAAGCACACTGTATACAGTTTTTTGTGTTATTGAATGTCAAAGTCAAAGAATTTTATTGCACAATCAATCAAATGTTTATTTGCTAGAACACAATTTTCAAAAAATGTTAACATAAGTTACTTAATAATACTTAATAATTAGACATTTTGTGTTCAACCTGCATGCATGTGTGCAACACATAGGCTATTTTGAGCTTTTTTACAAGTTAAAATTACATTAGATACCTAACATTAAGTTGTTGTACTAAGCATATAGAAATACAAAGTGCTCATTGTCAAATATATAGCGAGCCCATTAGGTATAATATGTGATATTGAAAATAAAATGGTATCTTACCCACTACTGGTGCAAACAATCCAGCACAATGCAAAACAGAAAACTCCGATCTAAAGCTTCAGTTACATCTGTAAAGAAGAAGCTACAACAAACTGACGTGACGAGCTAATCATTCACCTGATGTAAAGCGGCACGGCTGCGCATAGCATTCATTTTTGCTATAAACCCTGAAATAAGTTTAAAATAGGTATCTAAAGTTTAACAACACAGATAAAATAGATTTGAATCTACCCTCTAAACACAAACCTATTTTCAGAAATAGCCTCAAATAAGCTCTGTTAAGCAAACTAGCTCTACGTAAAGCTGGGCTTTCGTGCCGTGAATGTAATGAACCCTTTCAATGGTCAAGTACTAGGGGGAGGCGAGAGGGGGCGCAGACCGCATATTTTAAGGGAGGATTAGTTTCAGGCCTCTGTGAATATAACTAGGTTTAAATTCTGAACTAGGTCTGGCTTTGTATCTGCGGCTAGGGCCGTCTTGAAACTGTGAAATAAAAGGACAAAAGACCAGTCTAAGTACAGAATTCAGAGCCTACTTGACTCATACAACTGTTCAAATATGCTGGAATCGAAGCATGGATGTAGATGCAATATTAATTTCGGTGGCGGCGGGTTCGATTCCCGCTGCAGGCCTAGTATTCGTGCACAGAAAAAAGCGCTAATACTTTTTCTGAGTCTGGGTGTTGTGAGACTATAGTCCTCGTAGTTCCTGGGTCCTTAGATACAGGGAATCCTAGTTAGGGTCCAGGTTCTATGTATGTGATCGTGTGGCGTTATTATTATTATTATAATGTTTTGTAAGTAAAAGAGAAAGAAAAATGCTATTATTAGTTAGTTTAAAGGTGTAAAATTAGTAAGTAGGTAGTAAGTAGTACCTATGTGCATAGTGATACGAGTAAGTTTAAGTTGTATTAGTCTTTCATATTTTTATTTAGACAATCTATATTTATCTATATTTAAGCTGCGGTACACTGCCGCACAAAAATTTCCACGTTACACCGAGGTTACCTGGAAGATAATGCTCTATAGCATAAGTTCGCCTATGTTTAAGATTACATTTGTTGCTTGTGCAATAAAGCATTTTCTATCTATTTATTATTAAAAACAAATTTATGAAAATGAATACCTGCTCCTACTACATAACAAAACCAAGATCTGTCAACCAATTTGTAAGGCTCTCAAATGTATCCAACCGGAAATAATCTAGAAAGCCAATATTTAAAAACCAAGATAAAATACAGCTACGGCCCTTTGAAATGCGAGACAGATTCTGAAGAAACTTTCCTCTCTGGATAATTAAGCATCAAAGTAATTAGTGTGTTTTCGCCGGATGAAATTTAGCGGAAAAAATAAGAAGGGGGAAACGTGGCATACAAAAACAATAGAGTACTTATAGTTGCTAAAAAGTCACCGGTCCTGTTGAGGTTGAAAAGAAAGCTATGTAATATTTTTCTGAAATAAAAACTTGATTGATTGATTGATTGATTGAAAGCGCTGCTGTGATTGGCTGACGCACTCCTGCCATTGCTCAATTAAGAGAAAACACGAAACGTATGTTAATAATTCTCTTTTCAAAATGTTTAATACAAATTAAACATTATTACACAAAAAATAACATTTTTTTAAATTAAAATACTTCCGACACTAACTAAGAAATAGTTTGTCTAATATATTAATTTAAAATGAATCACACATAGGAATATTAGTACTTAAGTTTTATTATTTTAATTAATTTTCTAAATCTGTGCGTAACATGATAGCACAATCATTACACAGTTGATAGAGTCATCGGTTTGTGATCTGTACGACGTGGGTTCCTGCAATTAAGTTTAAGAATCACAAAAACAACTATTTTTGTGATTCTTAAATATGCCGTATTCTTCGAGATACTTTTCTTAACCGTCGTACAAACGCAAGCAATTTCTGCTCATAGCTTGGTACGGGGCCTAATATAACATACAAATATGCCTTAAATAGCATCATTTTATCGGCTGAGGGAATCGTTATTGGTTGCCTATCAGGTTAGTCTTGGGGAGAAAACGATTGTAGAATTACCCTCTTTGTGAAACGCTGAGGGGGGAGGGAAGAGGGGGTAACGGGGAGTTGGAGACATCAATTAAAAGGATGACTTGGTAGGTCATTACTGTCACTAGGGGGACTTGAAATTACAGATACATAAAGCTAGAACAAAAGACGTCACTAGGACTTCCTACTAGGAGTTCCCACGGGCTGTGTGTCACAAGCGGAGGGGGTAGGTCATAAATACCAAAATGCGGGTTGGTGTCCACCCGCAGTTGGCCAGCACGTTGGTTTAACATCAGATGAGCGACAAGCTCGTCATTTAATAACATTAAAAAATGCACGAACTTCAGTTTTTTTAACGAGCTAATGCTGTTAGTCTCTATCGATCTTTACAGCGGTACTTTGCAAGGAAGCAGCAAATCTAAATAAATTATTAACACACCCCGGCTTCCTAAATAATGAACAGTAGAAGCCGCAGTTACCAAGGAACCCCAAGGACTCCCAAGGATTATAAGTACACCTAACTCTCTCCCGGCGGCGGCGATAACCCGGCACGTCCCGTGTACACGCCACATCCGCCGTACATGCGGAGTATATAACCCGTATATACGGGGACTACGTGTACCGTACAACTTGCGTTAAGATTAGGGATTTTAGGTTAGATTTTATTGATATACGTACGTGTGTATGAAAACATTTAAAAAAAAACGAGTTTGATTTAGACCTCACGACTGAAGTAAAACTTCTTTAGTCTAGCTCCATCTATCGGCTGGTGTAACTTTGTCTATTCTTTGTTTAATGTTAAGGTCGCTATCTTGACAATTGTAAATTGTCATTTTACCGGACATACCAACATAACAAATTTTTAACCTTGTTACGTCGACAATGGAGACCTTCGTGAATCAACTTCCGTTTGCCTCGGTACTCATCCACCAGCTTACTCCCAAGTCATGGTGTGCGTAAAGAAATTTTACTTCAATGTGTTCATGTTAAAGCAAACCTAATATTTTAAAGTCGGTAATTTACAAATATTAAAATATTAGTAGCTATTGTTTTTTGTTGACTTTCGAACCAACCCCAACCAATCATTTTTCAAGTTACTTAAATGCAAAACTCGCACTCCCTTTTAAAACGCTAAAGGAAAACCTCTTAAAGAAACCAGCATATTTAAGATGATGTGTTTCACCGACCCGCACTTAACCAGCGTCAAAGTCTGGTACCCTTATTGCTCTTTAGACCATCTGAGTTAGGTCGAACATCACGACATGAAGGTCTCTCCCGGGATGGTCTCTGGTGCGGGAACTCGTGATGGGCATTGAAATCCCCCAGAAACAATAGAGGGCAGAAGGATACTTTTGTTATGCTATCAGGCTTAAAAAGTCTGTTAGACTGGTTGTGTCCAGTCTAACAGCACACCCAAAACCAAAAGTAGTTGAATCTTTAAAAAAACGAGTGTAACTTAATACCTAAATCTAAACTAAACAAAAAATAAATCAGTCGTGTGAAGTAAAACTTTTTAGTTTAGCTCCATCAACATTAAATTTTTTTTTTATTGTTGATAGGCTCGCGTTTGACCACTATCACACCTGATGGTAAGTGACGATGCGGTCTAGGATGTAACACGCTTTTACAAATGATACTTTATTTTGAAACATACAACATAATATTATTTAATAAACATAAAACAATCTGTCGGTAATAATTGTAAATTGTCATTTTACCGGACATGTCATTATAATAAGACAATTTTTTAACTTTTATGTTGACATTGGCGCTCTACGTGAACAAACTTCAACTTTCGTTCGCCTTGCATTCACCAGCTTACTATGTCAAGCGTGCATATAGAAGTTTTTCTTCAAAACGGTTAAACCGATTAATTTTAATATTTCAGTAGTTAAAACCGGGGTTTCTTTTGTATGCCATTCTAAAAACAAGGTACATAAATGACCCACATCTTCTATCTAAACATATATAACTCAAAGGTGACTGACTGATTGACTGAGTGACATAGTGATCTATCAACGCACAGCCCAAACCACTGGACGGATCGGGCTGAAATTTGGCAAGCAGGTAGATGTTATGACGTAGGCATCCGCTAAGAAAGGATTTTTCGAAATTCCACCTTTAAGAGGGTGAAATGGGTGGTTGAATTATTTTCCCATAGGCCACGCCGCGGGCGAAGCTACGGGCAGAAGCTCGTCAAGTATAAATTCGATCGCGCATCTTCTTCAAGATATTTAATTTCTAGATTTTCGGAGGCAACTGTAACAGTGTTATGACATAGTTTTCCTGGAAACTTAATCAATGTGACCCCGGTGTAGGTATACCCACACAAACAAATAAGTTTGGTATACTATGTAACTACACACACAGTAACCTTACTTAGTATACAATGTATAGACTTCTTGCTAATAAAGTTTCTTTATCAAACGCGCGTACGTGCGCGTGCCTCGAGTCACACACGAGGCGTAGAGATAGTGAGCTTGTTGGGCACTTTTTTTACTTCAAACTTGTCTAGCATTTGACCGCGCTCTCACCTGATGGGAAGTGACGATGCGATCGAAGGTGTAGCATGCTAGCCAAGTAAATACCTATTCACTCTTCTCTTGAACACGCCCGGGTCCTATTTCGCCGGAAACACAGACGCTGGCAGGGCATTCCATTCCTTAGCCATTCTAATTATGAACATGGGAGTCAAATCGGTCGGTACGAATGGGTGGTATTTCGACCAAAAGTGCAAAAATTAGCCTATTTGCAATGCATTGCCAGATATATGATGTTTTGTTTCTAATTTTGTAAAAAGTACATGAGCGACGGCGTTAGTATTGCGCCTACTTAACTATTAATTATTAATTTACACCAATATTACATTATAATATAAATTACAAGCCATAAACCTGGCCATGCGCGTGTTTGGTTGTCGATAAAAGTATATGTGTACCTACGGAACCCTCAATGTGCTAGTCCGACTCAGACTTAGCCAGTTTTATTTCATTAACTGCAAAACATCCACATTTAGGAAAAAACGAGTGTTCTGTAGACCACACGACTGAAGTAAAACTTCTTTAGTTTAGCTCCATCTATCGGCCGGTATAACTTTGTTTAACGTTAATGCCGCCATCTTAACAATTGTAATTTTTTTTTTGTATGAGTGAATGATGTGACGAGCTAGTCGTTTACCTGATGTTAAGCAACATGGCCGCCCATTACAGAACAGTGTTACTCGGAACCCCAAAAGATAGAGTTTCACGCGACACTGCACTGCGCACATCATCCTGAGACATCAGCACAGACTGGTAATAAAATTACTCGACTGTGAGATCAGATCATAAAGTCTCATTAGCCCAGTAATTTCGCTAGCTACAGTGCCCTTCAAACCGGAACACAGTAGTGCTTGCGCACTACTGCTTGGCGGCAGAATAACTGGCAAAGCGGTGGTACCTACCTAGATGAACTTTGCAACAAAGTCCTACCACCTAGTAAATTGTCATTTTACCGGACATACATGATAGTGCAAATTTTTAACTTTCTTATTTTACAATGTGAACTACGTGACTACGTGAACCAACTTCAGCTTCCGTTTGCTACGCATTCTTTCTTCAAAAACAAAAACATTGGCTGAACATTTTCCAAGCCCGTCTGGCGCATCCAAGAAGCCTCCAGATTCCTTGACCGGCCACAGAGCAGGCGACGCAGTATATCAAGGCTATCTGAGTGCGCAGCTGAGTTACGGCCGCCACTCGTTACATAGATAATATTTCACTCTGTGGCAGCTATTTTCTTCAAGGAATCGGGAACGGGTAGCGAGCACCTTCAGTGTCTTACATTTTATCATTGACTAATGTTTTTAAATGCAAAACTTTCTTATACCTATTGTTCCCTCATGACGCTGCAATAGCTGAACGAATTTGAATAAAATTTTAAATGGAAATCTATTCAAATAAAATTCAAAGTCCTGAGTGACTGACTTATATATCAACGCACAGCCTAAACCACTAGTCCTAGAGACTTGAAATTTGGAGTGTGTGCTCTTTGTAAAATTTGGGTATCCACTAAGAAAGGGTTTTTTAAAATTCTACCCCTAAGAGGGTGAAATGGGTGGTTGAATTATCTATAAAAATCTTCGTTTCCTATAGGCCACGCGGGCGAAGCCGCGGGCAGAAGCTAGTAGTTTATACGCTGGTAGCACGTAGGCTACCTTTTATAGTCAAAATCAAAGTCAAAGTCAAAAGATTTATTGCAAATAGGTTATTTTTAGAACTTTTACTAGTCTAAATTATATTATGTACTTAAAATTAAGTTATTGTACTAAGCATATAAAATTACAAAGTGCTTATATCCCATGCTATCCCGGTAAGCCACAAAGAGCAGTAGCTAGTTTGTGATAATTTTAAGAACTAGTATAAATATAGAGGTAAATGTAGAACAATATAGGAGAAAACAAAATGTAATGGATGGATTCAAACTGTTCTTTCTATTCTCTTTTTTCTAATCATATTTTTTTCCTTTCTTATGTAGGCAAGTGACCCGGACCACGTTCTTGAAAAAGAAATTGCAGTATAATGGGAATAAGGTTCAATATCGCATGAGAAGATGCAGAAATTATAGGCGAGCGTGTGTCGGTAGTAAACATTTATTAGCAACTAAAGAGTTAAAAGAACTGGACTGGACTGTAGAATGGTTAACACATATACCTAGCTATAGGCATGTTTCATATTCTTTTTAAAATAGCTACATGTATGTACTATTAGTCTTAACTATTGATTTATTTATTGATTAATATATTTATATATTTATGAGTAGTAATGTAAGCTGACTCTAAATATCTTACAATTCCGAACAGGCAGTGTGCCTGAAGGATTTTTACGTGGCTTAGCGACAATTGTCTTACAACAATCAAGACCAACGACACAGCCTTCTGAAACACAGTTAGCGTTGTTACTACTACTTTTTGCAGCGGTCACCCATCCAAATTTTGACTGCACCGAACGTTTCTTGACTTTCATCAGTTGGTTAAGAACGGCTACCCAAGTGACAGCTACATTTTTTGAGAGAGATTTTGTTGGAACATTTCAACCCACAGCCAGCGCAGCGTTGTCAAAGTTAGTTTTAAAAAGTTTCCTACAGCTCGAACAGTTGGCACAGAAAACTACGATACGGAATACAATAAAATGGAAGCATACAATGACATTTCCACGAATCCACTAGATGGAGATGACATTTTCAGCGGCGGCGGACAAGTGGCGAGAAATCAAAAAGATATGTGCATTTCCTATTATAGATTTTTGTTACTGAAAGAGCCGATGTCTCAGCAGTTATAAAAAAACGAGAGTGTGGTCTAAAGACCAGATGACTGAAATAAAAATTCTTTAGTTTAGCTCCATCTATCGGCCTGTTTTTGTTTTGTTTAATGTTAATGTCGCCATCTTGACTATTGTAAATTGTCATTTTACCGGACATACCAACATAATGGTACAAATTTTATGTAATTTTTGATAGATAGATAGAAAATGCTTTATTACACAAATGACAAAAATAGATACATAGGCGAACTTCATGCTAGAGAGCATCATCTTCCAGTTAACCTGGGCGTAACGTGGAAATTTTTGTGATGCAGTGTGCAGCTTAAATATAGATTGTCTAAATGAACACTGACATACAATTTTAACTTTGTTATGTTGACAACAGAGATCTGCGTTAACCAACAACTTTCAACTTCCGTTCTCCTCGTCACGCATTCACCAGCTTACTCCCAAAAAAAAAAGAGTTTTAATATATCTAAAACCTGAAAACTGAATTACGCAGAAAGACATTAGAGTTTTCTCTTATTACGCAGAGCTTAAAAGTACGCCTTTTCAAAACATTTTTATGTAACAAGCGTATAAAAAATTCCTGAGTAGGAAACCACGACTACCCTCTCCCGCGGATATGCCTCGTCACGTGACACTAACACGGTACAAAAGTTTTAGAGTACTAGTTTTTAGTGCGACCTCATTTTATAACTCTACCTGATAGAGTGACAATATACAAGTTAAATAAAAACCCGTAAAAAATTTAGTTCTGTCTTGAGATATTTTTTTTATTTGAATTAATGACGTGACGAGCTAGTCGTTCACCTGATGTTAAGCGACATGGTCGTCCATAACAGTTGCAGTGTCACTCGGAACTCTAATGTAATCTTTCGCGTGACACTGCACTGCGCACGTAATTAATAAGATTACTAGACTGTGAGATCAGATCATAAAGTTTCTTTGCCCAGTAACTCACTAGCTACCAGTGCCCTTTGAAACGGAATAGTAGCGTTTGCACACTACTGCTTGGCAGCAGAATAACTGGCAAAGCGGTGGAGACGAACTTTGCAGAAATATCCTACCATATAGTCCTATAGCCTTATTAATAAACACGAACTAGCTTTAGACTAGTTACACCATCTTTTGTCTCTTTCAATCCAGCTAAATATTCCAGTAGCATAAAAAGGACAAAAGCTGAAGTAACTAATCCGAGGCTAATACCCGTTTATTAATAAGGCTGCTACAGCCTTATTAATAAACACGAACTAGCTTTAGACTTGTTACACCATCTTTTGTTTCTTTCAATCCAGCTAAATATTCCAGTAGCAAAAAAAGGACAAAAGCTGAAGTAACTAATCCGAGACTAATACCCGTTTATTAATAAGTAAGACTGTTAGTGTTTATCCTATAGGTAGCAAAAAATATACGGCCGTCTCAATTACATAAAAACTGTGCCCGACACGCAAGGGTTTAATATAGCTGTGATTATAACGAAGGGTACTTACCTTTCATTATAATCAAAATGAATCGAAAGATCAAAGGAGATCAAATGAATCTAAAAACAACCTCCCGTTCATATTTCCTTGGAAAATAATGTCTCTAACAATCGTCAATATCCCAAACGCTTCCAAACTATGGTCACTCTCTTCGTATCCGCAAAAGGCTCTCGTGCATTTTTCCTTTTAGAACGCAGCCGTTTTATTGTCGCCTTTTTAGTGACACTAAACCTAACTTTGTATCTAATGTGTGTGCTTAGTTCTTTTACATTGTACTCTGCAACTTACCACACAACTACCAACGTTATTTTCACTGGATACAACTCAAAATTGTACATCAATTGGTTTGCCCTTACACTGTTTTAGAACACGATCTAATTCTGGTTCAGTATGCAAAAGTTTGCCATTTGAATTTTAAATCTAGCAGGCATCTAGGGTAAGGTTGAATTTTGTTTGTCTTAGTAGGTCATATAAGGCTTTGAAAGCACCTATCTAGCACCCTTTTGTAATAGCGTAATGTGTAAAGTTTAACACTGGAGAAGAATATTTGTTGGAAAGAAACGCGATTAGGAAGCGAATCCGCTTTATCAGAGAAGCTTGTAATTTAAAACTTTTGGAAATAGAATGAAGGAGGGTAGAAGCACAAAAGCTATTTAGAAGCGTTGATTGGTTGGCACGGCTCATTTTTTGGACGTGCCAAAAACATTTGAATTTATTTTAAAACAGGCAAAATCCCTTTATTTGAACTTTCAAGACCCTTACTAGAAGATAGCCTCTATGGTGTGATGGTTGAGCAGGTCGGTTCATAACCCGGAGGCGGCGGGTTCGATTCCCGCGGCAGCACAAGTACTTAATCACAGAAAATAATGCAAATACTTGTTTTGAGTCTGGGTGTTGTGGGAGCATGCATGGTCTTCGTAGTTCCTGGATCCCTAGACACAGGGGATCCTAGTTAGGGGCTATGTATGAGATCATTGGCACACAATTTAAGGCTCCCCTTAGACGGATACGGAGTTTAGAAAGCGGCACCATATCGTAGCTACTATCCAATCTGTGATTTCGATCTTCGTCACAGTATACATAATAGATAGTACGTAGATACCGACACAATTTACATAATAGATAGTACGTCACAGTATACATAATAGATAGTACGTCACAGTATACATAATAGATAGTACGTAGATACCGACATAATTTACATAATAGATAGTACGTCACAGTATACATAATAGATAGTACGTAGATACCGACACAATTTACATAATAGATAGTACGTAGATACCGACACAATTTACATAATAGATAGTACGTCACAGTATACATAATAGATAGTACGTAGATACCGACACAATTTCGTCCCTCTGAAACAGTTTCCTCCTAATAAAGCTATCCAAAGCAAGAACTTCATTACGCACATGTTTAGAATATTAATTATGTCATGATCGTTATAATTACGTCCCCGGATGTTCGGTTTGCAGGATATTACGTCGGCGGTGATTACGGAGAGGTTAATTAGTTTGGAGTAGTTTAATGCCGGGTACAGGCCAAGCAAGGGGGAGCGAGCTAGCGAACGAATGCGGGCGAACCAGTGTGGACGGCATAGCGCGACTAGTCTTGCGCAAAATGTGTTACTGAAATAAAAAAAAAATTGTTCGCGAATAAATTTTATCAAAATCATTTCAGTATTAATTAATTCAGTGGTATTAAAAGGAAAAATATATATGACTAGTTTCTGCCCGCGGCTTCGCCCGCATGGCCTATAGGAAACGAAGAAGAACATTTTTCGTTGTTAATTCAACCACCCATTTCACCCTCTTAGGGGCGGGATTTCGAAAAACGCTTATTTAGTGGAAATACAAAGAAAACACTCCAAATTTCAAGTCTCTAGGACCAGTGGTTTGAGCTGTGCGTTGATATAAGACATTCAGTCAGTCAGGACTTTGAATTATATGTATAGACGAGCTTCTGCCCGCAGCTTCGCCCGCGGCGTGGCCTATGGGAAAATAATTCAATCACCCATTTCTCCCTCTTAAGGGTGGAATTTCGAGAAATCCTTTCCTAGAGATAGAAAAAAGATAATATCACCACCACCTTCCTTTAGATAGAAAAAAGATAATATCACCTAAGTATGTCTCAGTATAAAATTAAGGCAAAAGAAGTTAGCTTAACCCCTATTTTTAAAGGTTATTCTCAGAAAACTAGGTAGAATTTTGAGTGCCAACATAAGATTTATCCGACGTAAAGTCCTTAACTAGTGGGCGCCGACCCAAGCCGGGAGATAACGTCCCAATGCCGTTATAAGAAACTCGGTTATCGCACGAAAGCGGCATTTCAGTAGTTTCCGAGATGGGAAATAATCCGGGCCTTGACGTAGGTCTACATCATAGAAAGAAAAATACGGTTTTATATAACATCTAAATTTAACTTACTTCGTATGTATTTCCAGATCTTATTTACAAGAGGATTCATTCAACCACTGAAATATAACGATCGATAAACTAGAAACTTTGCGTTGACACTGGTAACTGATAGAATACTGAGTCTCGAAAGTGGAGTTACCCTAACATACTACTTAATGGTAAGTGGTAACAGCTACCCTTGGACACCGAAAATATTGTCAGTGCGGTGCCGACCAAAAACTTTAAACCGCTTGTTCCAAGAAATAAAAAGGGAGATGAGAGAGAGAGAAAAAAAGATACTTTTATAATATTTTATTCATCATCATCATTAACGTTTTATTTTGTTTGGGCTAATGCTGTTGGTCTCTGTCGACCTTTACAGCGTCATTGGGTGGGAGGGCAGCAGCTTAAGGCGCCCAGGCGTCAAAAGTGGGAGGCAACTAGCTCGCGGGCACCCCTGGGGTGCGAGCCTCGGCTTGGGCCGTTGCTAAGGGGATAAGAGGATCGAGAAGACTACGTCCACTGGAAGAGTGGACCCTATAAAATATTTAAAAAAAACATTCATTAGACGCTAAAAATAAGCACAGTTTTAATAAACGGTCCTAATAAATATTTTTTTATTATAATTAATAAATGGGTTATGGAATGAATACTTAAAAAACGCATTTGCAAGAACTAAACTTAACACCACATGATGACAAATGAGTTATTAATATTTGAAAAACACTGTTGCGGTTACTAAATTTAACTCCACGTGATGAAGATCTGATCGTGAGGTGCCAATCTAGTTATATGTACTTACTAAATTAAATATATATAACTCAAAGGTGACTGACTGACTGACTGACATAGTGATCTATCAACGCACAGCCCAAACCACTGGACGGATCGAGCTGAAATTTGGCATGCAGGTAGATGTTATGACGTAAGCATCCGCTAGGAAAGGAATTATCGAAATTCCACCCTTAAGAGGGTGAAATGGGTGGTTGAATTATTTGCCCATAGGTGACGTCGCGGGTGAAGCTGCGGGCAGAAGCTCATTTAAGTATACTTACTAAATACCTACATAGGATTAGGGTTTTTTTATTACCGGCAAATTGTCTTTATTTTGAACTAAATACTACAATGATATTATAACTAATACTAATCATTACCTACTACTACAAAAAAAAACATTTGGACTATATACTGGCCGCGATGACCTATAGACAGTCCAAATGCTCCAGCCCACTACCAGTAGGTAGCGTACCCAACATGCTGGCAGCATTGCCCCGTTGAATTGTAATTGCTGATTCGTTGTGCCAGCATTTTGGTCACGCGTAGCATCGACCAGGCGTTCTTATGAACTTTGTAAAATGCGATGAGCTTCCGGCCCCCAAGGACCCAGGGTCTCAACACCAAACGGCTCAAATATGAACCCTTACCGAAATTACTATATTTGCGCCGTTTTGGCAGCTCAAAATTAATAAATGTAGCATCACATATTTAGGTTCCTCCCGAGCTCCCCGTCTGATGTACGTAAGATACTGCAGTGCGGACTTGTCAATACCTAGTAATGGGGAAAATAAAGACAGGGGCACACTGAGCTCTGTTATATAAATATGCAAGTTTGGATTTAGAATCGTGCTAAAAAGGGGTCCAACCGGAAATCATCCTCCCCTCCCCCAATATGACACGAAACAGTCGTGCTTGCACACTACTGCTTGGCGGCAGAATAACTGGCAAAGCGGTGATATTTAGCTAGACGAACATTGCAGAAATTCCTACCACCTAGTATTTATTAAATATATATTCAAATCGTCATTTTACCAGACATACCAAGATAATAATACAAATATTTTACTTTGTTATGTTGACAACGGAGTTTTATGTGAACCAAATCCGTTGGTCTCGTTACGAAATCACCAGCTTACTCCTTAAGTCAAGCGTCCCTAAAGAATTTTTACTCCAATAATAATATGTAATGTTAATCCAAATATTGTTCATGTTTACTGTTGTTTAAACCAGGCAGAAAGGTTAGCGTTTGACCACATCTTACTTAATGTAAAGTGACA
The DNA here is from genome assembly GCA_905220475.3 of Ennomos fuscantarius. Lineage (NCBI taxonomy): Eukaryota > Metazoa > Arthropoda > Insecta > Lepidoptera > Geometridae > Ennomos > Ennomos fuscantarius. The sequence goes on from HG992049.1 coordinate 265,057, forward strand.
AATAATGTCTAAAAATGGCGACATACTAATAAGGAACTAGTTCTCAAGCCGCTTAGCGACACCATAATTTTATATTAGTACCACGCCGCGCTCATTGTAACTCTTCCTTAATTTATGTATGAGCGCAGAAGTAGGAGTCGCGCACCTGCCGCTTGCAAGACTATCGGCGGACTGTATTATGGCGCCGGATGCTGGATAGGTTATCTGTGCGCAGAACTATATGCATTAGATATCTAGATTTACTTTTATCCAACATAGAGTATAAAAAAAGAATGTACTTCGGACATACCAACACAATAATACAAATTTAAGCGTTTTGACAGAAAAACAAAAAAGATCGCGTCACCGCATTGTATTATTTTCGAAAACTTGTGCTATTTTCAGAATTAGTGCATAAATTTTGTGGCATCTTATTCGTTAAGTGCTGGATTACATGCATGAGTGTGGGAAAGTGGTATAATGATGGTGAAACGTATCTTTTCGTGTTGTTTCCAAAATACCATAGTAGCTTCTGTTAAAGTTGCCACCACTTTACTAGGAGTATGACTTGACTAGACTAGACTATGACTTGACTTGAATGACTTGGACTGTAACTTGACTTGACAAAATTATCAATTACTTGACACTGGCTAATTACACAAAAGTATGGAGCCAAAACATACAAAAAAAATTACAAATCTATAACTTTGTTATGTTGACAATGGAGATCTACGTGAACCAACTCGAGTTCACCAGTTAACTCGCCAAGTAAAGCGTGCGTAAAAAAGTTTTACTTCAACAAACAGTACCTAACATCGTATTTTAGTGCCTAAATGCAATAAACACGTAATTACATTTTCCAAACTACACCAAAATATGTACAGTACGTAACTACAGATAGTAAATACTGATAATAAGCAGAGCTGGCGATACCGAATCGTTAAAGACTCAGACTAATAGAGCTTCAATAGCATAGACGGCTCGCTCAGAATTAAAAATCGAGGCTAAGGAGAATACAAAATCACAAACGATGCGTTCAGGAAGGTAATGTTTACCACTGGATAGCATACATTCCATTATGGTGTCTCAACTGTAATAAATTAAAACATAGTAGAAAAAAAACGAGTGTGCTTTAGACCACACAGCTTAAGTGAAACTTTTTTAGTTTGGCTCCATCTATCGGCCGTTATAACTTTGTTTTAGCTTTTTTTAAATGTCAATGTCGCCATCTTCACAATTGTATAAATTGTCATTTTACAAGACATACCAACATAATAATACAAACTTTGAACTTGTTTTATGTTCACAATGGAGATCTATGTGAACAACTTCAACTTCGACAACAAGCGTGTGTAAAGAAGTCAATCAAAATCTTGTCAAGCCACTTGCAGAAAAGTCCTATAACCTAGTCAAGTTATGGTTGTTCTTGTCTTGAATGGCATATGGTTTTACGGTATTATGTTTTTGTTTTGAACACATCATCTATTGCTATTTAGTCAGCGGTATAACCGTATTACTGCAATTTCGTAATAATCGCGCCTACTAATATTCGAATAGCAATATCACACGCGAGCTAATTTGCTCGATCGGATATGAGGAAAGCATTATATGTATTGTATGCTGTAATGTACTTAATTATGTGCCAGCATTAGAGTATAGGTAATTAATACTGTGTTATGTGTTAATTATTATTAACGCACCAGTTAGTGGCGCCAGTTAGTGAACCACCCCCGGGTAAATGAACGGTCAGCGGAAAAAGTATCGAAATGAAGAAATTAATCAAATCTCTAAACAATAAAATTTTAATTAAAATCAGGTGTTTACGTGTTGGTATCTTGCGCTAAATTAACTAAATATGTATTTAGTAGTTGTATTAGTAGTATTTTATTGTAAATAGCCTGTTTTTGCGCTTTTAAAAGTCAACACACACACACACACATACACTTACACACACAAACACATACATACGTACACACACAGACACACAAGCGCGCGCACACACGCACGCACTCACGCATGCACACAGGTACACACATTATCTATTATGAAGCACATATTATATTATATACACATTTAAATACTATTCTCTAAAATAATGCTGTTGGTCCCTTAATAACTAAATAAATAAATGAAAATATTAAATCAACTTATTGTATTAAGAAAAAAAATAAAGTGTTTAATGTCAAATATAATATAATAGCAAGCCTATTCATAAATAAGAAGATCCGGCACAATGCACAATAGAAAACTCCAAGCTGAAGCTTCGATTACACCTGGAATAAATGGGTACTACTACACTACAAGAAACTTTACAATGTGCCTAAACTTTCACTTTAGCAACGCAAAAGAAACCAAATTCCATTCATGACTAATACCAGTTTTCTCTACTTGGTGCAAAACGGTCCCAGCATACCAAAGGTTTCTCAATGATTAATTCTATGACTCAAGATAAGCACTCGACTAAGGTCACATACCTGACGGCGCTATATTTGCAAGAAGTATTTACCCATGCTATTTACCTGTTGTATCTAAACCTGTTATGTAATTAAGATGACTTCATCTATACATATAAAATTCAAAGTCCTGACTGACTGAATTACTGACTTATACAAGGTGGCATTTAGTGTGAATTAAATGCCACCCTGTATAAGTCTCATATCAATCAAGTAGTATGTTTGCAATTTTAATCCTACATATATATAATAATCTAGTAAAAAACGTCATAAAATCTCCCAAGTTATGTCTCTGCCTTTCCTCCTCCATGCTGTCATCCCGAACAGCACTGTCCGGGGACACTTTATCAGGTCTAATGTCCAGTAGGGTGACCACAATCTCGATTCAGACATTATCCCGGCCTTTGGGGACCTCTATTATGGTTTGGTGCGAATTGCCACAAATTATTGTCACCATAAACCAAAGAATAACCGGGAAACTGGACTGTAAATTTTGCTTGCTTTTATACGGTAAAACGTTGCTATTAAAAGCATACTTTGTTAGTATTACGTGAATGGACAATATGGCGATGTGTGAAATGTCTACAAATTTTTATTTTATTATTTCTTTTTTGGAAGATATCGAAATTCGAAAACCATACCGATATTATTCTGTAAAGAGCTCATTTATAAAAATATCAGATTTTATATTAATTATTTCTAATTTTTTTTTTGTTTTGGTAGTCTCCACACTTTTGTGTATTCAGCCAGTGACAAGTGTCAAATTGATAATTTCTCGAGTTAAGTACTATTTATGTATATATGTCATGTCAAGTCAAGTCACAGTCCAAGTTATCAAATCAAGTCAGAGTCTAGTCTAGTCAAGTCATACCCCTAGTAAAGTGGTGGCCACTTTACCAGAAGCTTCTATGGAGTTTTGGAAACGACATGAAAAGAAACGTTTCACCATCATTATACCATTTCCCCACATTCATGCCTGTAATCCAGCATTTAGCAAATAAAACACCACTACCAATTTCATGCACTATAACTGAAAATAACACAGGTTGTGGAAAATAATACAATGCGGTGAAGCGATTTTTCTCGTTTTCCCGCCAAAACTCCTTTATGAAGTTTATGCTTTCGTCTTTTGTTTCCTCCACGACGTACTCTCACTTTGTGAAGGCCTTTTTTGTTGGAATAAAGACATTGTATTTTTGGAAAACATGATTCAAAAGGCAGGTTTATTTCTTTGCTAAAAATTGTTTTCTGAATAGCAGTTTAATATCACCGCCACCTTTTTTGTTGATGAAAATGTATATTATGTGAAATATATTATAGACATAATAAATATAAACCTATATAGGTTATTATTTCTGGCGTATTTTTTGTTGCTAACCAAGTACGTAAAAAAATATCTAACTGTGGATTCAATTAATGAAACGAAATTGTGTTATAGGGATAAAAAAACAATTTTTCGTATGGGAGGAAAAGGTTTCCGTCGATTTTTTTCTTTATTAATCCATAAGGCTATTGCAAATCTCTGCAAATAGCCTTTTATTAAAACCAGCTTAATGGTACACCAACAAAACTAACTGAAACGACGTACCTCTTTAAAAAATTAAAATTCTTTGAGAACTCTAGATTTCAACAAATATTTTAATATTCATTGCCAATAACCTCTGTGGTGTGGTGTGTTGCCTCTTAATACGGGGGCGGCGGGTTCGATTCCCGCGGCAGGACAAGTATTTGTGCACAAATAACGCAAATCCTTGTTCTGAGTCTGAGTGTTGTGGGACCATGGTCCTCGTAGTTCCTGGTTCCCTAAACACAAGGAATCCTAGTTAGGGTCCAGGATCTATGTATGAGATCGTTGGGCGTTATTATTATGATTATTAAAATAACGCCCAACCATCATGATTATTATTATTATTATTATTTTATATTTTTATTATTTTATTATTTTTTTTGAATATTTTTATTTGAGTGGCCCGATAGCTCAGTTGGTAGTGACCCTGCCTTCTGAACTGCGGGTTGTGGGTTCGATTCCCACCCAGGACAAACATTTGTGTGATGAACATCGATATTTGTTCTGTGTCTGGGTGTTATATTGTATTCTATGTATGTATTTACAAACAAAAAGTATCTAAGTATTGTATCAGTTATCATGGCATAGTACAAGTTTTGCTTAGTTTGGGACTAGATAGCGTTGTGTGAGATGTCCACACTTATTATTATTATTATTATTATTATAATGAAACCAATAAAATCAACACCATTCCAATAAAATAATCGCTCAAAATAATATAAAAAACTGCATCCATTTTAAAACATACAGGCTGGTAGGATCCAAAAGAGACAATTATTTTCCGACTGTGCGTGTATTAAACTTTTAATCCGGACCGATCCGGATATAACTGGTTAGTGGACGTAATCGGGACGGGAATGGGGGTTTTTTGCTCATCCGTGGTAACGTAAATCCTATTAAGCCATTGAAGATAACTTTTGTTTGAAGGATTAAACAGTCGTTGCAGGTTTATCCTGGTGTTTTAGTTTTATAGCGAATTTTTAAATTTTCATACAAAAAGTGACATATCACATGCTGAAGTTACCCCCATTTTCCTATGACATGAATGTTATGGAGTACTATTTTAAGCCTCGTTTTGTGTTATTATAAGTGTTACAATTGCATTTTTTTTTTAAATTACACCTATATTTTTTATCCGCCGAGATGTTCTGAGGAGCACATGAATGTGGAATGCACCTGGGCAGAATAGACAAACATTGCTACTCACATTTTATATCACTTAGTTCGTCATGATAGTCGAAAACGGCGATGGCAGCCCCAGAAACGGTGGCGAATCTTTTGAAAAAGATCTATGTGGTTTCGACATAAACCTTGTTTAAAAGCGACATGAAAAATAGCTTAAAAAACAGTATTTATAATTTTTTTTAACCTTTGCCATAAAAGGAGACCCTCCAATCATCAAGTCTTTAATTGCGACGGTATTAACTATACGTTGTCTAGTCTGTCAATCAATAAGTAACCCCCCCCCCACCCTCGGAGGTCAGGACCAGAGGAGAGACGTCCTGACTCCGTCCCTGAACCAATATAACTAGCACGAGCCGCCCCGGGCCGCGACACTTTAATTGCATTCCATTGTCTACTAAAAGAAAGGGCGCTCATCCCTTACGCCACAGAATAGCACGTAGTCAGTGTGTACTGGTTTCCAGAGAAGGGATGTTAATAACTTTCTTTGACCTTGAAACGGCGAATAAAATACATTCAACGTATTTACAAATCAATAAGCAAGATTTTTGGCAAACAACTCATGACATCGTACTGGTAGGTTATGTCTTATCCCGCTATTACGTATGTGGTAACGCATTTGGGAACGTCCTAGAGATAAGCGGGAACTTAAAAGGTTGTACATTTGTGCAAACAGGCATTAGTATTGTAAATATTACTCGAATATTACCAAAACAATTCAATGTCAAAGTCAAGAGATTTTACTGCCAATAGGCTATTTTTAGCACTTTTACAAGTCAACATTACACTAGGTACTTAAACTAAGTTATTGTACTATGCATATATATATATATATATATATAATATTGTATATATAATGTGTAATGTGTATAATATATGCTTGCACCAGTAGTGAGAAAGAGAACTGCTTTTTTTTTCAAACTCATATATTGTAATGGGCTTGCTATATATTATTTGACAATAAGCACTTTGTAATTTTATATGCTTAGTGAAATAACTTAATTTTAAGTACCTAATATAATTTTGCCTTGTAAAAGTGCTAAAATTAGCCTATTTGCAATAAATCTTTTGACTTTGACTTTGACTTTATGATATTACAAAGTAATTATTGTCACATATTATATTATAGCAAGCCTATTACAATATATGAGTTTGGAAAAAAAGAGGTTCTCTTATTTTGTAATTATTAAGTATAGGTACTTACTTAATTAATAGGTCAGGGGGAAAACCCTTCTCGCATCTTATACGTAAGATACATTATTATCTCTGCGTAATTTTCTTTCATATTCAATTATGTTTTTCAGTGAGCGGAGGCAAACCGAAACACATTGTGTATGCTTGAAACAAGTGGATTTTATTTAAATTAATTCAAGAGTAATTTGAAGTTATATTTCCTTATTACTGTCTGACTGAATTACCTTCTCTTAAGTAACGTTTCCGAAGGTGCTACGCATAGTTAAGGATCTGTCATGTGTACATAAATTATAGCCAAATATTCTAATGGCCAGTGCGCCAAACAAAAGTCCTATTTTTGTGTCTGCTTTTAATTTGCTGTTAGTAAACCAACTAAACTGCCTTTTCTAATAAACCAAGTGTGCTTTAGACCACACGACTGAAGTAAAACTTCTTTAGTTTAGCTTCATCTATCGGCCGGTATAACTTTGTTTTTGCTTTGTTTAATGTTAATGTCGCCATCTTGTCAATTGTAAATTGTCATTTTACCGGACATACCAACATAATAATACAAATTTATTACCTTGTTAGATTGACAATGGTTCGCATTCACCAGCTTAATCCCAATTCAAGCGTGCGTAAAGAAATTTTACTTCAAAAAGTTATGTTTTTGAATCTTTCATTAACAAAAATGCCATTTATGACATATTAAAAAAAGTCTGGATATATACTACACAGTATCTACCCAGTCGTGTAATGAAACCGTGGCTTACCATGCATGCAGCGTGCGACGGTGCGTTAACGGACTGGCCGACCGACGCGACGATAAAATGGCGCTCAGAAATTTTGCTCTGTATTATTTTATTCGACTACTTTTCCTAGCAGTCCTGTGTGGTCTAAAGCACATTCCTTTTTTATTTTCATCTGCCCCTTCTCCTCCATGAGGAAAAGCAGAGGTGAAACAAGCAGGAAGATTCTAATTTTAATAGTGTTGGACAAAATCTGATATTTTGAGTATAGGTGGTGTCATTTAAATACAAGTTCCCAGAATGCTGGCAGCATTACCACGTTGAATAGCAATGCTTATTTTTTGTGCAAAATAAAAGCCAGCATTCTGGTCACCTGATGCTTCCACCAATACATTTTAAATTCTTTTTTTTTTTAGCAAAATAGTACTTATATGTCAAAGTCAAAAGATTTATTGCTAATTTTTAGCACTTTTACAGTCTGTGAAACGCATCTAAAACGCACATGTTAATGTTATATGTGATAAGGCATAGATAGTGTACGACAACAGTCCCTAGTTTTAGATTGTCACAGGTGGGCAGCAATCGAAACCCCGTTAAAATTACACATTTTGACTTTACAACTTGTCTCTAGAGTCAAAACGTGTTTAAAAATACATATAAAAACTCTTGGTCATTGCTTTAGCAGCATTTTATCCCTCCCAAAAGAGACTACCATTCGAAAATTGGAAAAACTGTGTGAATTTATGCGTTTAATATTCCTTTGTCGGAATGAAGCACAATTATCGTGAATGGCATGAACCCAGTCAAACAAACTGCACAGGAACGGCTCTACAGCTGTATTCAGAGCTGCTCTATAGCTGCTATACAGATATAGAGCAGCTCTGAGATATAGAGCTCAGGGATATAGAGCTGCTCTATATACAGCTATAGAGTAGCTCTGAGTACAGCTACGTACATAGATCCTGGGCCCTAACTAGGATTCCCTGTGCCTAGAGACCCCAGGAACTACGAGAGCCATGGTCCCACAACACCCACACTCAGAACAAGTATTTGCGCTTTTTTCGTTAGACAAATACTTGCCCTGCCGCGGGAATCGAACCCACTGCTTGCGGGTTATGAGCCGACCTGGTCAACCACCACACCACAGAGGCTGTGAAAACTGAGTGTAAGCTAAAGTTAAATTCAAATATGTATTGAAAATAGGCTATTCTTAACATTTTTACGTGTCAAAACATATAAATGGTGATAACCTAAAACCTTAGTTCAGATCCAGCATTCTGGTACTTACGGGGCTTTACGAAGACTCACAGGGCTAAATTAAAGCGAAGGGTTTCAATTAGAGGTATGGGTTTGAACTGGAGCTGATCTAAAGCTATTACAGCTTCCCATGATAAGAATGGGGCTTAAATATATTTTGAAGTAAAAATTATTTAAGCATGCTTGATTTGGGGAGTAAGCTGGCGAATGCGAGGCAAACGAAATTGGAAGTTGGTTCACGTAATCTCTATAGTCAAAATAACAAAGTTAAATTACTTAACATTTGTATTATTATGTTGGTATGTGTAATTTACAATTGTCAAGATGGCGACATTAACATTAATTAAAACAAAAACAAAGTTATACCGGCCGATAGATGGAGCTAAAGAAGTTTTACTTAAGTGTGTGGTCTAAAGCATACACTTTTTTTTTAAATTATTTCTTCTTGCTTTATTTAAATTGACTGATGCACACTGAAGCTAAGCTGGGGTTAAACAAGAGCTTTTGGCTTGAGCTTGTAATATTTCTAAATTTGACTAATTATTAAGGTGCTAATTAGCCAATTAATTGCAGATGTTCAATTCATTATATCATTCTTAATTAACTCTCAATTAAATTATTATTACCTGTAAATTAACCAACAAATTACAATAATCCTCGCATTGCCAGCTAATAAATACTCAATTACACCAGATATCAATCTAGCACAAATTAGAAGCTACTGGTAACCCATTAAAATTAGACAACCATATCGCAGTAAGAGATACTCAAATTTTATGCGAAAGTTAAGGGAAAACGATAAGCTTTGATTGAGATAAAGTTCTAAATCGCACTAGAACTGATTTCATTGTGTGATACAGGAAACGAGGCGTGTTCCTAAGGCACTAGTATAATGGAACAATCGATTACGGAAACGTAGTCGCTGTAATTCCTTGTCGCAATAAATAAAGTAAAAACGTGTGAATGAAGTGTATGAAATTTGCGAGTTTATTACTGCGACAAAGTTACAACTGATAGGAATTTCCGCTCAGTTACATCATACCGTTGCATTGCGAAATGTCAATGTATGCGAAGTAGTACTGTTAGATTAAAATTGAGTTTTTATGCTTTTCTATACATTCGAAATTTAAATAATTATAGACAGATAAATAGAAAATGCTTCAGTCCACAAACAGCAAATGTAGGTACATACATACATGCTAGAGATCATTATCTTCCAGTTAACCTGGGTGTAACGTAGAAATGTTTGTGGGGCAGTACAACGCAGCTTAAATAAAGATTGTCTAAATAAACATATAAAAACACTAACATAAATTTAACCTTCTTGTATCCCTATTCACATACATAACTACTTTCTACTACTACACATAACTATTAAAAAATATTTTTTTTTTTTTGGCTTTGTCGCTGTGCGACCACTTCGCCCAGTAAGAAAATGCATACCAAAAAAAAATTACAATATCATTTGATTAAGCCCAAATCCGTTAATTTATATAATAAAAGGGCCTGATACGACATAGGACAACTCAGAGAACTATTACAAAATCCTAATTCTAACATATTACGTCTACTAAGCCAAGCTCTGCTGTGGGTTTCATTCCGCACACACTCCGTCAAAATATGTAGGGCATCCTGGAGTACTCCGCACTCGGTGCAATTAGGAGATGGTGTTTTTTTCATTAAAAATGCAAACTTATTAGTGGGAATGTGTGCAGAGCGAAGCCTTAGTGCAGTCACTAACAACTTGCGGTTAATAGTACAGTTGTCAATCCATGGGTGTTTGGCGATCAGTGGCTGAATCATTCTATACCAAATGCATTTTTCTCTCGATCTTTCGTCAAATTACTCTTGCCAAAATATTCGACATTGTTCTTTTACAATTTTAACATGGTCGGTAAATAAAGGAATGACCTCAAATGGAACTCCGTCTACTGTAGCTTGTTTCGCTAAAAGATCTACAGCATCATTTTCTTTCAATTGGCAATTTGATGGGATCCACTGTAAAAATATGTCCTTACTTTTAGATTTTAAACTTAAGATTGATTCCAGAATACGGTAGGCGATCGGTGCACCTCGCGTCACCTGCGAGGTACAGTAAATAAATTATATCAGTAATTTATACCTTCTTTTATCAGAAGAGTACCGACATACAAGTTAAGCTTCTGTTTAGCTACTATTCGATATAGACTTGACACCTCTTTATCACAAGAAGCCATAGAAAGGCCTCAAGAAGCTTAGAGTAAGATCATTATCAGTTGATAAAAAATCACAGCGCTTATCATCACACCAAGGGGCCTTGCTTGTCTTATCACAACAATATAATTTGATTTGCGGCCGGAAACCACAAAATATTTGTCAAAGAAGTCACTATTGTACACACACTTGTAGGCTGCTTTTCCACTAATATGCTAGGCTGTGTTGCTAAGGAATATGACTCCCCAAAAACCCACCAATATGGACTTATTATTTTTAATATTTTTTATAGCTAACTAGCTAATCCGGCGAACTTCGTTCCGCGTAACAGTCAATGAATGTGTATGAGTGCGTTTTTGATTTTATTTTATTGATTGACATCAATTTTATTACTTATTATCTACTAGATAGCCTCTGTGGTGTGGCGTTTGAGCAGATCGGCTCATAACCCGGAGGCGGCGGGTTCGATTCTCGCGGCAGGACAAGTATTTGTGTACAGAAAAAAAAGCGCAAATACTTGTTCTGAATCTGTTTGTTGTGCGACCATGGTCCTCGTAGTTCCTGGGTCCCTAGACACAGGGAAGGATGTTTGTGATCCTGTACCGGAATTAATAATATAATAATCGAACCCAACGATCACATATATAGATCCTGGACTCTAACTAGGATTCCCTGTGTCTAGAGACCCAGGAACTACGAGGATCATAGTCCCACAATACCCAGACGTCAAATATAAACCAAGGTACATACCTATGTACTTTTGTTTATATTAGACGTGTATTTTTTATATGCATAAATGACTATAACTATGACTACTTAGCTCTCGCTTCGCTAAACAACTTAGCATTAGTGGAAACGGTCCCATAATTTCGTAGCTCAGCTTTGATCTCGCCCACATAGCATGCCCTAGCACATCTCTAATTGTAAAAGCAGCCTTATAAGTAAACCTAACAATAGACCTAATATTTTGAATAATATACGTAAGTTGTGTTAGATGAATCACTCCGCTCTACGCGGCGGCGAGCGCACGTGTAAATGTGTAAGTACATTAGTAATTAGCGCTTAGGGTAGTCACCATCTGTTCTACTATTTGTTCTACAAATAGAACAACTAAGACAATAACGACTGTGCTTTAGGCCACACGACTGAAGTAAAACTTCTTTAGCTCCATCTCTCTTGCCCCTAATAAACGTAACTCTTTCTATCTTTACGTAGAGAGGGAGATATATTTTCCGTTCGCCTCACCAGCTTACTCCCAAGTCAAGCGTGCGTAAATAAGTTTTACTTTAAAAAATCACATCTGTTCTACCAATAGAACGAGAAGGAAAATAGGTAATTCTTAAAAATCATGGATCGAATGAAGATTGATGAACGAGGATAAAAATAATTTTTAAAGACCGCGGATCGAATATAGATTGATTAGGAACGGCTGACAACTCAAGATTAAATATTAATAATAATAAATAGTTGTAAATATTTCACACACCGCCATCTAGTCCCAAACTAAGCAAAGATTGTGCTATGAGAACCAGATAACTGATACAATATCTAAATACTTTTTTGTTTGTGTACTTACCTATAGTAATATAATAATATAATATTATTATTAGTAGTATATAATAGTCAATAATCACGGGCGAATCATCCTTATGACACAATACAACACCCAGACGCAGAACAAACATCGATATTCATCACACAAATGTTTGGCCTGGGTGGGAGTCGAACCCACAACCCAGGAGAACCACAGAAGACAGTGTTACCAACTGAAATGTCGACTTTAGGTCGGTCAAAAAAATATTTATATATGCTACACAACAAATAAAAAAATGGTACGTAGAGTATATTTTCTTTTAAACCTCCCTACAAACCTGAGAAGTAACAAAAATACAAAGACGTGAAAAAAAACACAACACGTGACCAAAATGGTCTCTATTTAGCCCAAAGACTAAGCATTGCCATTCAACGGGGCAATGCCACCAGCATTTTGGGCACGTTGCCTACTGGTAGCGGCTTCTTAGATTAAGTTTCGCTAATGCATGGTTATTAATTTTATTTTTGTTATATTGTTTAAAAACTTATAGTTTTTGAGAATTGATTTTGAATATAGCTGTCAAAAGCCGTTTCCGTCAGTTAAACAATTCTCCAAATTCACAGTTCTGTAATTTATTTTCCTCCGATGTCAGTGACATGTAATACGACCCATGTTTGTTTACGGCGCACAGTTTGTGCATTCAGGCAGTGTTAAATAAATATTTTATGATAAAACGCTTTAGCTTTTATCTGTTCGCGCCTTCTTACTATACATACCAAAAAACAGAACCTTTTTACTCGCACCGCATGCGCTAAAACAATAGGCAGTCAATAAAAAATATACAGAAAAAATCTTAAGAAATCCAATATCAGTTTTGGAGGGAAAACGAAAAAGATCGCGTCACCGCATTATATTATTTTACTTAGGTTATTTTCAGTGTTAGTGTATAAACTTGGTGGCGTTTTATTCGTTAAGTGCTGGATTACAGGCATGAGTGTGGGAAAGTGGTATAATGATGGTGAAACGTTTCTTTTCGTGTTGTTTCCAAAACTCCATAGAAGCTTCAAGTAAAGTTGCCACCACTTTACTAGGAGTATGATTTTGACTAGACTATGACTTGACTAACGTATGATGACTACATATTGCGTAAATATCATTAACTTTAAAAATTATCAATTACTTGACACTGGCTAAATACACAAAAGTGTGGAGCCAAAACATAAAAAAAATATCAGTTTTAGCGGGAAAACGAAAAAGATCGCGTCACCGCATTATATTATTTTACTTACGTTTTTTTCAGTGTTAGTGTATAAACTTGGTGGTGTTTTATTCGTTAAGTGCTGGAAGGCATGAGTAGGAAAGTGGTATAATGATGGTGAAACGTTTCTTTTTGTGTAGTTTCCAACACACATAGAAGCTTCTGGTGAAGTTGCCACCACTTTACTAGGAGTATGACTAGACTATGACTTGTTGACTTGAACTGTGACTTGACACATAATTATATGAGTTAAATATTATTAACTTGAGAAATTATCAATTACTTGACACTGGCTAAATACTCAAAAGTGTAGAGCCAAAACAAACAAAAATTCCAATATGTAAACGTTACATAAAAACCAAATAAAAGCATTTTAACCTACAAAATATTAATTATTGGTTCCTACGGGAACGCTACCCGTGAGGGTAGGTAGAGTTTTACAAGATGTAAGTGTGCTAAGGCATGTGATTAGTGAAAGTACCTACTGAGCCAGTGTGGCTCAGTGGTTGTCATGCGACTTTGAAATTGATGCACCCTGGTTTGAATCTTGCTCAGCCTTGAAATATCTTTATTGCAGTAAATATGGTACTTACAATGACTTTCAAGTCATGTGTGGAATTCGCCCACACTTTCCATTGTCAGCAAAGGCCTATGTCTCAGCAGTGGGAATGTATTGGGCTGAGGCAACGAAATGTATCTTGTGTTTAAGCTCGTCTCAGGTCACAGAACATATGCATAGTTACGTACTCAGAAGCAGTAGATTCTGTTATAAAAACAAAATCTATAGCAAAACTTATAACAAAAGCAACTAGATAGATAAACGAGCTCATTTACGTCGTTTCGCGCCAAAATTCACCCGTCACAAAATGGCGGTCGTAAAACAAAATGGTGGACCGTCGGAATGGCGATACTTTATTTAATATGATGGCCTTTATGACGGCGACAGAAGTAAGTTAAGATATCACTCGTTCGATGGACTCTGCCACTTTGACCTTAGTCGGCATAATATTTTATATTCAGGGTATTTTAGACTTTAAGATAATGAACTTACATACATGTTGCTTATACAGCAACAAATAAAGTTTTATAAGCGATAATGGCTGAGTGACTTTGCGACACCTTTCTAATAGATCGTGAGTTCGAATACTGCACAAAATTTAACGTCTTTGGATGGAATTCGAACCTACCACCTTACAGTTCAGTTAGTAGTTGTAAAATGAGAATTACGAATGCAATATGTTTTTTTTTTTTACTTAGGTACTGGCTCACACATGGAACACTGAATTTTTTTTAAAAAAACGAGTGTGAGAAAAAAAATTACTTCAGCCGTGTGGTCTAAAGAAGTAATTTTTTTTTTTTACTTCCAACTTGTCTAGCAATTGACCGCGCTCTCACCTTTGGGAAGTGACGATGTGATCGAAGGTGTAGCATGCTAACCAAGTAAATACCTATTCACTCTTCGCTTGAACACTCCCGGTGAAAAATAAAAAAGTGTCACGGGAACTCTATACTTTAGAGTTCTCAGTGACACTGCAACTGATATGGGCAGACGTGCCGCTTGAAATCAGGAGAACGACTAGCTCGTCATGTCATACCTTAACATAAAAAAAAAAAAAATTTACCGGGTTGGTAGCGCCATCACCCAAATATTCGATTTGAAGAACCATTCAAAACCTAGCTAGACTAAGCTGGAAGTATAAAAAAAATCGGTTATAAAATATCAAAACGTGAAAAATCTCTCCGACTGGACAGTGTGAAAAGCTAAAAACATCACGTGGACAAAAACTCAAAAAATAAAATCTGATCTAATTTTTTTTTATAAACCAATCCATTTCATTTCTAAAGTATGTTTGAAGTTCTTATTGTGACGACAGAGAGTTGATTTTGGTGTGATTTTTAGTTTTTAGTAAGAACATTGTGGTTTGCAATCTGTGCAGAGAGACGCCAACCAATCGTGTGTTTCGATGGTCGCATTTGGAATGATTTTTTGTTTCGTTTTGTTGTTTTGTCCGTACGTGTCACTCGTTTTTTCGGAGATTAATGCTTCCAAATACGATTTTTCCAGCTCTCCCACTGTATCCCGTCGGCTGGTCCAGCAATTAAAAGTTTTTTATTGAATTTGGAGAAAAGTTTTTCAGTTGAATTATTTTCGTTCATTGAACTAAGTTTTGGTTTTTACTGTAGTTGCTCTTGTACCCTTTGTAGTATATTTTATAACAATGTACATTTAAACAATCTACCATAATTAGGTCTTTACCTATGAAATTGCCGTTTTGTTTGAAAAAAGTTAAAGTTTTTTTTTTTCGAACTTATTTATTTCTTTTATTCAAAGTAATTACCCCTGCAATCAATGCATCTTTGCCAACGCTGTGGCAGTTTATGGATGCCCTTTTTGAAAAAATCAGCAGGACGGGAGACAACAAACTCTTCAAAGGTGTTTTGTACTGCCTCTCGGGAATTGAATTTTTTTCCCGCTAAAAAGTTGTCCAAATTTTGGAAAAAGTAATAGTCGGTAGGCGCAAGACCTGGTGAGTATGGCGGATGAGGGAGAGCTTCCAAACCCAACTCATGCAGCTTAGAGACGGTCTGTTGTGCAGTATGGGGTCGCGCGTTGTCGTGAAGTAGCAGTGGAGACGACCGATTGACCAAAGCTGGTTGCAGACGTGCGAGTTTCGCCATCATTGTGGTCAGTTCTTCAATGTACACATCTGCAGTAATGCTCTCGCCGTTTTGTAAAAAGCTATGATGAATCACACCAGCACTAGACCACCAAACTGTAACCATCACCTTTCTAGGGGTCATTTTTCGTTTTGCACATTGCTTTGGTACCGAACCAGGATCTAACCAACTTGCTGAGCGCTTTCGATTGTCAAAAAGAATCCATTTTTCGTCGCACGTAACAATTCGGTTCAAAATTCCTTCATTTCTGTGCCTGTTAAGCAGCGCAAGGCAAGTCTCGACGCGTACGTTGCGCTGGCGATCGTTAAGTTCGTAGGGCACCCATCTATCAAGCTTTTTTATCTTGCCAATCTGTCGCAAATGGACCAATATTGTTTTGATGCTAACATCAAAAGCTGCTGCCAGCTCAGCTGTAGATTGAGATTCATCAGCTTCCACAATCGCCTTTAATTCATCATTGTTGACCAAAGTTTCCGGACGACCACGAGGTTCATTTTTCAAGTCAAAATTCCCAGAACGGAACCGAGCAAACCAATAACGGGTCGTACGTTCGTTTGTACAGTTCTCTCCGTAAACGTCGTTGATGTTACGTGTCGTTTGTGCCGCGTTGGTGCCACGACGGAACTCATATTCCATAATTACACGAAATTTCAAAGTATCCATTATGAGGAAAAATGTTGAAATGTAATGAAAATACAACGCTAATCAATAAACAAAAGACTTATATTGTAAATAGAATGTCATATTTTTAAAACAAAATTAATTTGAATTTAGAATTCATAGCCGATCAAAACTTTTTTTTGTTTGAAAAAGTCTGTACTGCATTACGGCAATTTCATAGGTAAAGACCTATTATTTTAAACTGTTTTTGACTAACCAACACAACCGTTTATTGGGTAGGTATGTGTTTTTTATTAGTTATAAATATTCCTAGAGAATTAAATTGAACTAAAATACATAACATTTAGTAAAACTGTTAATAGATTGTTAATGACTGATGCAGTTATACCTATTATTTTCGTAAATATGTCACTAGAGATGATGGTAAGACTTTCCTGCAGTTTGTCTAGGTAGGTACCACCGCTTTACCAGTTATTCTGCCGGCAAGCAGTAGTGTACAAGCACTACTGTGTTCCGGTTTGAAGGGCACTGTAGCTAGTGAAATTACTGGGCAAACGAGACTTTATGACGTGATCGTCGAGTAATCTTATTACTGAACTGTGCTGATGTCTCAGGATGATGTGCGCAGTGCAGCGTCACGCGAAACTTTATATTTTGGAGTTCCGAGTGACACTGTTCTGTTATGGGCGGCTGTGTCGCTTAACATCAGGTGAACGATTAGCTCGTCACATCATACACTTACACATAAAAAATTACATTTAAATGAGAAATCATTAAGCTTTAAATGTGAATAAAATTATTCAACAATTCACACCATAATTAATGTCACATTGTTATAATAATATGTTAATAATATGTGGGAAGCGAATGAAATAAATTAGCGGACACAATACATGAGGATCAATGTGCGTCAAGTAATTTAGCGTATTTCGAAAATTTACATTCAGCGGAAATTTTAACTTATTTTTAAAACAGGCCGTTTCTTTTCATCTGTCTTCAAAAAAGGAGGTTTCCTATTCAATTGCATTTTTTGGGTCTGTTAAGTTTCTACATGAGAGTTTTGGCGGGAACGCGAAAAAGATTGCGTCACCGCATTGTATGATTTTCCAAAACTTGTGTTATTTTTAGTGTTAGTGCATAAAATTGGTGACATTCTAATCGTTAAGTGCTGGATTACAGGCGTGAGTGTGGGAAAATGGTATAATGATAATGAAACGTTTCTTTTTGTGTTGTTTCCAAAACTTCATAGAAGCTTCAAGTAAAGTTGCCACCACTTTACTAGAAGTATGACTTTGACTAGACTATGACTTGACTTGATGACTTCGACTGTGACTTGACACAGTGAATTTGCGTGAAATACGTGTATTATTGTTAAGCAATTGATAAATTATCAATTACTTAACACTGGCTAAATACACGGAGGTGTGGAGCCAAAAATTAAAAAAAAAGTTTCTACATATATCATAACTAGCTTCTGCCCGCGGCTTCGCCCGCGTTGCCTATAGGAAACGAAGAAAAACTTTTTTAATATATAATTCAGCCCACAGATAACCCCTTTATCTGTGTCAGCCACACATTTCACCCTCTTAGGGGTAAAATTTCAAAAAATCCTTTCTTAGTAGTGTAAAGTGTATGTAACACTTTACAAAAAACACACCCTTCAAATTTCAAGTCTCTAAGACCAGCGAGCGGTTTAGGCTGGGCGTTAATAGATAAATAAGTGAGTGAGTCAGTCAGGACTTTGAATTTTATGTGTATAAATAACACATAGGCTACATTCTATTCGTCGTTTCCTATAGGCCACGCGAGCGAATCCACGGGCAGAAGCTAGTTGCAGTAAATAAGCTATCTATTTTTCAAATTTCATCCAAATCCATCCAGCCGTTTGAGCGTGAAAGAGTAACGAACATCCATATATTCAAATTTTCGCGTTTATAATGTAATTAATAGGATAGAATTTCAAAGTTCCGAGTGGCACTGCAACTGTTTAGGCCGGCCGTAACGCTTAACATCAATTGATCGACTGGCTCGTCACGTCATTCGCTTACACAAAAATAAATAATAAAAACATGGACATCCATTAGCTACAATGACATTTCCATTCAGGGGGACTGTATGCTTGTTTTCTGCGTATACCAAAAAAACCTTATCACTTGGCTTACCTACAAATAAAGTCACGAAATCAATGTCAAATCAAATTACAACTCTATAGAAACACAAGTATTTTTTACATTCACTACGTGTTTCCGCCATGACAGTTTTTTGACAGGTCCGTTTGATATTGGACATGACAAATAGTTGCATTTTTGTCGACACGCACCACTGGGCGGAAAAAAGTCAGTTACGTGGATAATCTATATATTAAACGAATGGATTGATAGTTCATTTTGAAGTTTTTGGCGGGAAAACGAAAAAGATCGCGTCACCTATCTTTTTCGTTTTCCGCGTATTGTATTATTCATTTCAGGGTTAGTGCATAAAATTGGTTGCATTTTATTCGTTAAGTGCTGGATTACAGGTGTGAGTGTGGGAAAGTGGTATAATGATGGTGAAACGTTTCTTTTCGTGTTGTTTCCAAAACTCCAAAAGAGCTTCTAGTAAAGTTGCCACCACTTTACTAGGAGTATGACTTAGACTAGACTACTACTTCTACTGACTTGACTTGATGACTTGGACTGTGACTTGAAACATATTTGCGTGAAATATCATTAACTTGATAAATTATCAATTATTTGACACTGGCTAAATACACAAAAGTGTGGGACAAAAAAAATAGTTAATGTTTTAGTGTTTTTGATGAAAATATTGATGAAAATATTGGTACAGAGGTGTTCAATCCTTTTCTGCAGGCATTTCAATTACTTTCAATCATGATCAATTAAAATGAATTCCATAGGTAAATAAATTGTAAGATCGATTATTTGAGATTAGTTTCAAACCAA
Source organism: Ennomos fuscantarius (assembly GCA_905220475.3). Lineage (NCBI taxonomy): Eukaryota > Metazoa > Arthropoda > Insecta > Lepidoptera > Geometridae > Ennomos > Ennomos fuscantarius. The sequence goes on from HG992049.1 coordinate 284,644, forward strand.
TAAATACTTACGGCTAAGGAATGGAATGCCCTGCCAGCGTCTGTGTTTCCGGCGAAATATGACTCGCGCGTGTTCAAGAGAAGAGTGAATAGGTATTGACTTGGCTAGCATGCTACAACTTCGATCACATCGTCACTTCCCATCAGGTGAGAGCGTGGTCAAATGCTAGACAAGTTTGAAGTAACAAAACTTAGATTTTTATTAGCACTTATTTATTGTTAACCGTTATGTTACACAATTTAATTAATGGATCATTAATTACAATATAATTGTTAAGGAAAAACCATTCATACATTCTGTCAAAAATGTATCGGAAATGATCTGTTTATGACTTCAAATCCTTTTTTTTTTTGTTAAATTGTCTTCTGGTACTATTTTCCATTTTGGGTACAGAGTTTGAGTTTCATTTGTTATTTAGAAGAATAATATTTATTTAAAAAAATTACATGAATGAAAATACAATATAAATCTTAGGAAACTAGTCTTACAAAATTAGGTGCCTGCACTAGGATAAACCTTTGTCACAAGCTTAAGTGCTAGATTCTACTACGAGTACATGTGGGTGCAGAATTATTAACAATATTTAACAAAAACGTATATAAACAATATATTAATAACTTAGATTCAATACAGTGCTATTTTTACTTAGATAATAATATGGACTAAAACATTGAATAAAGAGCTCGTCTTTTTTACATCGCCAATGAAATTTCGTGTTCGGATTCACTGTATGAAGACGGTAAACATAAATTGTGTAACCTACACCAAAGTATCCACCGGGTTCTACTAGATCTATATTTTGACGATGGAATACATACGCCGCGGGACGCAAATAAATTGTTTTCCGCTCGTTAGACGCGAGCCTGTGACATCTGTGGCAGCCGTTTGACAGCTGTCACTTGCACAACTGTCACATTAGCGCGGTGTTGCCTGTGCCTTGTATTGAGGGATATGTGTGGAGCTAGCATTATGTTCTCAATTTTAAAAAGGTGGAATATAAAACCGAAAAAGAAAATGGACAGTGGCTGTAAAACTATGCTTATCATTATAATTATGTCGTCGTATGTTATACTTAGTTTATACGTTTTTCAACCCTTGAATGTTATCCGATATCAATGCTTTTTTATTATGTTGTCTACACCGTGTAAATCTATACTCGTACTTCTTTTTTTTTTTTTTTCAAATTTTGCAATATTTTTGTATGTACAGCCACCTGAAGTTACACGTCAAACTTATAACTCAGAAAGCAAATTGTTATCAAAATATATTGTCAAATAAATTAAATAAAATATATCAAATTAATAAAACCTCATCGCGTTTTCAAAAGTTTATCAGAGCGTCTGGTCGACGCTACGCGTGACCAAAATGCTGGCACTTATTTGGCACAACGAATAAGCATTGCAATTCAACGGGGCAATGCTGCCAGCATGTTGGGTACGCTACCTACTGGTAGCGGGCTGGAGCATTTGGACTGTCTATAGGTCATCGCGGTCAGTATATAGTCCAAATGTATTTTTTTTGTAGTAGTAGATAGGGTAGTAGTATTCTAGTATTTAATTGAAAATAAAGGCAATATGCCGTGTTAAAAAAAATACAAATTATAATCTATTCAAATGCTGACCCTAAAAAACGAATGGTTTTTTTTAGATTTAGAAGGTGAAAACTATTTTCCCCGAAATGCTGAAATTCACTCACGGGCTCTATTCTCTCTGTCACACGTGCGTAAAATGAACATTTATTGGGTACTTAATGAAAATATTTCAATATTTTTGTTCAAATATTGTATTTTGCACAGCTGTTTGAGTGCAAACAAAGTTCGCCTGCGCCTAAAATATAATGTGCGTACAGGCGTGGAGTGAACCCTGAACCGAGCGCGGTGCCATCTGTATTCACTGAGGCGAACTAAAACTGGACATCTAGACCATGCGGGCTTTATGGTCAGGTTAACTTTTGTGTTCTATTATTTTGTTTTGAATTGCCAAAGTAGTGCTAGCCAACTTACGTTTAGGGTCTATATTTCAATGGCTATGTAAAAGTTATCCGATTATAGAAAATGCTTTCTGTTTTAATTGGTTTATATGCCTAAATATAAAATTGCATTTTGCTCTCTGCGTGAGGAAAAGCGAATTTTGAAGTAATAATAATAATAATAATAACGCCCAACGATCACATATATTGATTCTAGACCCTAACTAGGATTCTCTGTGTCTAGGGACCCACGAACTACGAGGACCATGATCCCACAACACCCAGACTCAGAATAAGTATATGCGCTTTTTTTTTCTGTGCACAAATAATTATCCTGCCGCGGGAATTACAATAAACAATTTTTTTTGTCAATGATCAATTAAGGTCCAAGCAAGGTTGTTCCTTTTTAAAGGAACAGCTTTGCTTGGACCAATTGATCATTCACCGAGTAGGTACATACATATATCCTAACTTGGTATGAGTTAGCTATTATTCACACATAATGTACCTACAATTATATAACAATAGTGCGTTTGTCGCTGCAATTATGAACAATTCAAGGTCAACAAACTCAAATCACGCACGTACTGAAATTATGCAAAGTAGCACGTACAACAAAACGTACAGAAGTGTGGGAACTGGTGTACTGAGTCGTTATTTTATATGACTTTAATGTATTTTTTTTTTCTTTATGTTGATGAATGATGATGATGTGACAAGTCAGTCGTTCACCTAATGTTAAGCGACACGGCCGCCCATAACAGAACAGTGTCACTTGGAACTCCAAAATATAAAGTTTCGCGTGACACTGCACTGCGCACATCATCCTGAGACATCAGCACAGTCTGGTAATAGGATTACTCGACTGTCAGATCGGATTATAAAGTCTTATTTGCCCAGTAATTTCACTAGCTACAGTGCGCTTCAAACCGGCACTGCTTGCACACTACTGCCGCCAATTCGTCTAGGTAAGTACCACTACCTATCTAGGCGAACTTTGCAGAAAAGTCCTACCACCTAGTAAAATGTATGGAAGGATCATCTTATTTAGTCATGTATAGATGTAGTCATTTAAGCAGGCGTTAACTAAGATCAAATAATAGAACTAGTCCTCATAATTATGTACATGGAAGCAACAGATTCTATAAATAAATTTGTTTATTTCCAAACTAAGTCACAAATGTTTACGGATATGTTAATATTTTTATTTATTTTTATAATAATAACGCCCAACGATCGCATGCATAGATCCTGGACCCTAACTAGGATTCTCTGTGTCTAGGGACCCAGGAACTACGAGGACCATGGTCCCACAACACCCAGACTCAGAACAAGTATTAGCGATTTTTTTTCTGTGCACCAATACTTGTCCTACCGTGGAAATCGAACCTGCCGCCTCTGGATTATACCGACCTGCTCAACCACGACACCATAGAGGCTGTCACATTTATTTATTTATTTGCATTCATGTACAATTTATATATTATGTCAGGTCTTAACAACTAGTTTAGTAGGTACATGAACCCTGTAAAGGCGCTTGTAACTGAGTGCGTTTAAAAATAATTTTATTGATTTTAGTTATATAATAGACGAGCTTTTGCCCGCAGCTTCGCTCGTGGCGTGGCCTATGAGAAGATAATTCAACCACCCATTTCACCCTCTTAAGGGAGGAATTTCAAAAAATCCTTTCTTAGCGGATGCCTACGTCATAACATCTACCTGCATGCCAAATTTCAGCCCGATCCGTTCAGTGGTTTGGGCTGTGCGTTGATAGATCACTATGTCAGTCAGATTTATGTCACCTTTGCATTATATATAATAGGTCTTTACCTATGAAATTGCCGTATTGCAGTACAGACTTTTTCAAACAAAAAAAAGTTTTGATTGGCTATGAATTCTAAATTCAAATTAATTTTGTTTTAAAAATATGACATTCTATTTACAATATGTCTTTTGTTTATTGATTAGCGTTGTATTTTCATTACATTTCAACATTTTTCCTCATAATGGATACTTTGAAATTTCGTGTAATTATGGAATATGAGTTCCGTCGTGGCACCAACGCGGCACAAACGACACGTAACATCAACGACGTTTACGGAGAGAACTGTACAACCGAACGTACAACCCGTTATTGGTTTGCTCGGTTCCGTTCTGGGAATTTTGACTTGAAAAATGAACCTCGTGGTCGTCCGGAAACTTTGGTCAACAATGATGAATTAAAGGCGATTGTGGAAGCTGATGAATCTCAATCTACAGCTGAGCTGGCAGCAGCTTTTGATGTTAGCATCAAAACAATATTGGTCCATTTGCGACAGATTGGCAAGATAAAAAAGCTTGATAGATGGGTGCCCCACGAACTTAACGATCGCCAGCTCAACGTACGCGTCGAGACTTGCCTTGCGCTGCTTAACAGGCACAGAAATGAAGGAATTTTGAACCGAATTGTTACGTGCGACGAAAAATGGATTCTTTTTGACAATCGAAAACGCTCAGCAAGTTGGTTAGATCCTGGTTCGGTACCAAAGCAATGTGCAAAACGAAAAATGACCCCTAGAAAGGTAATGGTCACAGTTTGGTGGTCTAGTGCTGGTGTGATTCATCATAGCTTTTTACAAAACGGCGAGAGCATTACTGCAGATGTGTACATTGAAGAACTGACCACAATGATGGTGAAACTCGCAAGTCTGCAACCAGCTTTGGTCAATCGGTCGTCTCCACTGCTACTTCACGACAACGCGCGACCCCATACTGCACAACAGACCGTCTCTAAGCTGCATGAGTTGGGTTTGGAAGCTCTCCCTCATCCGCCATACTCACCAGATCTTGCGCCTACCGACTATTACTTTTTCCAAAATTTGGACAACTTTTTAGCGGGGAAAAAATTCAATTCCCGAGAGGCAGTACAAAACGCCTTTGAAGAGTTTGTTGTCTCCCGTCCTGCTGATTTTTTCAAGAAGGGCATCCATAAACTGCCACAGCGTTGGCAAAGATGCATTGATTGCAGGGGTGATCATTTTGAATAAAAGAAATAAATAAGTTCGAAAAAAAAATACCTTAACTTTTTTCAAACAAAACGGCAATTTCATAGGTAAAGACCAATATTTTGATATGGCGTCAAAAATTTAATTATTTACTTAATTACCTATTGAAGCAGGCAACTCAATAGGTAGGTATTATTTAATTCATCGGATCAATAAATTTATTTTAGTATATATCTGTTAGTGTTAGTCTTTCATACCTTCTAGGGATACAGAACGGCCTCTTTGTTTCAAAAATAAAACTTCTGCCTTTTTAAAATACACAAAGTAGCTTTTGTGGTCCAGGGAAGTCCACGATATGTTTTATTTTTCCTGTTATTGTAAGTTAAAGGTGGTCAAAGGCAAATGTCGTGAGAAAATGTCAGGCATGAAGAACTTCTTTAACCACACAATTATGTATTTTTTTCGTCAACTACAAAGAATTGTCAACAAAATTTAAAATGGCTACAAGAGTTTATTACTCCCAAAACCCAAATTACGTACCCTCATTAAGTAGTTTTTATTTTATATGTAAGTTGTATGATGTGACGAGCTAGTCGTTCGCCAGATGTTAAGCAACGCGGCCGCCCATAATAGAACAGTGTCACTCGAAACTCCAAAGTATAAAGTATCACGTGACACTGCACTAGGCACATCATCCTGAGACATCAGCACGGTCTGGTAATAAGATTACTCGACTGTTAGATCAGATCATAAAATCTCAACTGCCCAGTAATTTCACTAGCCCTTTCAGTGCCCTTCAAACCGGAACACAGTAGTGCTTGCACACTACTGCTTGCCGACAGGATTACTGGCAAAGCGGTGGTATCCACCTAGACGAACTTTGCAGAAAAGTCCTACCACCTAGTATTCCACAAGTTTCACCTCCTTTCCTTTATAAACGTGACACATCCAAAAGATCGGAGTTTACCATGTTGATAGCACTTGTAAGATCGTGAAGGAAGTCCTTAATCAATGAGGATAATACAAGAGTGTTGGTATAATCCAGAATAGTAAATTACCAACATCAGATGAGTCACACTGCTCGGTCATCAATGACTGTCAGCTACCGTTGGTCACGTCTGGAGGTCGACAGCCACACAAGAGTTACCGTCTACCAATGTTACCAATTTCTTCCCGTGGGTGCTGTAAGGTCCAGCTAAGCGAACATCCATCGCTTTTCCAGTTATCAAGCAGTAGTGTGCAAGCACTACTTTCTGATTTTAAGGGAATTGTAGCTGGTGAAATTACTAAGCAAATGACATTTCATGACCTAATTATTACCAGTAATATAATAATAATATTTGTGGACATTTCACACAACGCCATCTAGCTCTAAAGTAAGCAAAGCTTGTACTATGGGAACCAAATAACTGATACAATACTTATATACTTTTTTGTTTGTAAATACATACATAGAATACAATATAACATCCAGACACAGAACAAACATCGATATTCATCACACAAATATTTGTCCTGGGAATCGAACCCACAACCTGCAGTTCAGGAGGCAAGGTTACTACCAACTGAGCTATCGGGCCAGTCAAGTCATATCATTTCGTCATCAGCCAGGTAATTTCTACTGTTAAACATAGGCCTTCCGCATTATCCAGTATTTTATGTTAATAATATTGTTATATGAAATATGACTAGATAAATTTATATAGATTATGGTAATTGGCTTTGGCCGTCTAATTGATGAAATAATAATCACACTAATATTATCTATCTAGATAAAGATAATTTTTATTGCCAAAAAAAAAATGTTACAATTTGTTAAACACAGTGCAAGAATAAACATTTCCTTCAAACTATACTTAACTATGAGCCCCAAACTAAGCACGAAGCCTGTATCTTGGGACTCTGATGTAAATTATCCTAACATAAATATGGAGAAACACAGTAAACAAAAGATAATTTTGTGAGTGGCAACAATAAAAACAAACTAGGACTAAAATTTAAAAAAATCATAGGTACGCTAAATAAGTACTTATGTAGAAACTAATTGAATCAATAATTATTACGTACAACCATATATATTATAAAAGCGAAAGTTTGTATGTGTGTTTGTGTGTATGTGTGTATGTTTGTTACTCCTTCACGCTCAAACGACTGAATGGATTCGGATGAAATTTGGTACCAAGATAGCTAATACACTGGATTAACATATAGGCTACATATTATCACGGAAAAGTGAAATTTTCCCGCGGGATGAGCAAATAATTAAAATACTTTTTACTTTTAAATACTAGTAAATAATAAAAATAAAAAAGCACACGAGACATCATATTATTATAATACTATTATTATTATTATTAATTGACGGTAACTATATTCTATCGTTATGATTAATGTTTATCTATAATTTAAAAACTCATTATTATATTCCTCAAAAGAATTTATAAATTGAATTAGAAAAATAACATGACCACCTACACAAAGTTTTAAACAAAGTTTAACGGTAGAATGTCCTTAATCACCTATTCAAGCGGTCACAATAAGTTTTTACGGTGTAACGGGCGTTCGGAAGTCGACATGTCATTTGTGTTTAAACTAGGGTAAGGTGATAAATCAAACTGACTGATGTGGCAGAGTGAATGTCCTTTTTAATAGGTGCTTGGTTCAAGTACTTTTTTGTTTGCGCACTATTTTATTTTTTACTTCAACCGGTAAGACGACACTAAAGATAAAGCTTATTCAAGTACTTAACTACCTCTGTGGTGTGGTGGTTGAGTAGGTTAGCTTATATCTCGAAGGTGGTGGATTCGATTCCCGTGACATGACAAGTATTTGTGCACAGAAAAAGCGATTTTTTTTTATGTTAAGTAATGACGTGACGAGCTAGCCGTTCGCCTGATGTTAAACGACACGGCTGCCCATATCAGCTGCAGTGTCACTCGGAACTCTAAAGTATTAGAGCTTCACGTGACACTGCACTGCGCACGTCATCCAGAGACATCAGCACAATCTAGTAATAAGATTACTAAACTGTGAGATCAGATCATAAAGTCTCATTTGCCCAGTATTTTCACCAGCTGCCCTTCAAACCGGAACACAGCACTACTGCTTAAAATGAAACAAAGAAAAAACAAAGTAATACCGGTGTTTACCGGTTATTACCGTGTTTCAAAGTTAAACGAAGTTTTACTCTCAGTTACGTCGTAGCACACTCGTTTTTTTGAAAAGCATAACTTTTTTTTAATCTCGCTTACTTAACGACTGTCATTTTAGGAGATAATAATTTGAATTTATTGTTTTATTATATGTACTTAGATGACTCTGACACGTCTCGTCAGCAAGAAGTTAGCATAGATTATATATAAATGCAAATATCTCTGATAAAATTCAAATTATTACTATTCTTTTCTTGACACAGTTCTTAAATCTGGATGACGATAAAAACAAATTCTAAGTACAACCCTATCCTACCCTTCGCATCAGTATTCGTCCCTCGCCCGCGTGCGTACGTTAACCTCCCGCGGCCGCTAAACGACTGTTTAAGTATAACCGTTGGCGCAACGTTGTGGAGCTGGCCTCGGATGACAGTTTTATAGTTGTGGGTTGTACTGAAATTGTGGTTATAATTTTTGAACATGTTTCAATAGTTTTATTATCCAAAACTGGTGTTATTTTCAGTGGTAGTGCATAAAATTGGTGGCGTTTTATTCGTAAGTGCTGGATTACAGGCATGAGTGTAGGAAAGTGGTATAATGATGGTGAAACGTTTCTTTTCGTGTTGTTTCCAAAACTTTATAGAAGCTTCTGGTAAAATTGCCACCATTTTATTAGTAAAATTGTGGCAAATTTTTACTAGAAGCTTCTATGGAGTATGACTTGACTAGACTATATGACTTAGCTTTGTGGCTTGGAATGTGGCTTGACTTTTGACTGAACTTGAGAAATTATCAAATACTTGATACTGGATAAATACACAAAAGTGTGGAGCCAATAAAAAAACATGTTTCAAAGGTGTCTTTCCCGTCTTTACTTTTTTTCTGCAATGGATGATACAATATCAAATAATGAAATCTACCATCTCTAGTCCTGTAATTTTTTTTTTTTTTTTTATGTTAGACAATGATGTGACGAGCTAGTCGTTTGCCTGGTGTTAAAGGCCACGGCCGCCCATAACAGAGCAGTGTCACTTGGAACTAAAACACGGAGTTTCGCGCGACACTGCACTGCGCACATCATTCTGAGACATCAGCACAGTCTAGTAATAAGATTACTCAACTGTGAGATCAGATCATAAAGTCTCAATTGCCCAGTAATTTCACTAGCTACAGTGCCCTTCAAACCGGAACACAGTAGTGCGTATTTTTTAGTAGTAGTGTGTATTTTTTCGTCATAAAAGTCGTGATAAAAAATAGTAAATTCCTATTTTTCATAAATTTTGGTATATATAGATTACTGCTACACTGACGTGAACTTTATCGCTAATTTTATGGGCCATCAAACTGTATCGTTTCCGATAAAATTTCCACATACACATACACCATACACACAAACAAACATAAAACCATTTTAACTATGAAAATAAACTTAACCACAGCCAATAAACGCCACTGTATAACATTAAAGTATATGGCACAAAGTACATACCTGCTAGACAAATAAATTAAAAACTCTATTACATACAATACAATACAATACAATAATACTTTATTGAACACCAACTTATACATAAGAACACACCTTAAAAAACTTACAAAAAATGGTAGGACAAAGGGCGGCCTTATCACATTAAGTGATTTCTTCCAGGCTACCTTAGGACAGGAATTAAAGGACTAAAATTGCGGTCGGTGTTACAACTTACGTACTACATACATATGTATTAGCAACAATTTCCCCCGGGATCGCGTAAGTTCATGTCAACTTGGCACACCAAACACCGAATTCTCATTGGTTGTCTCTTGATCATCGGCTGTCTTCAACCAAAGCGTGCAGTATTTGGTGTGTTGACTTGACGAGTTCGATAAACGTACGAGAAACTGGAGACTGGTGTAAAATTCTGTAAAGTTTGTTGTAAACTCTGTTGTAAGTAAAAGATAAAAAAAAACATTGCGTAGAAACCGGTAAAAACTAAAAATAATCACTAAATTAGAGAACATTCGTCAGTCATCTAACAACTTGCACATGGATTATTCTCTAAAAAATAAAGGAACTCAAAACTACACAACTCAAATTGAAAGATTTTCATTTTTCATTTTAATTTTTTTTTTATAACAGACAAACAAGCAGATGGCTCGCCTGTATGTATGAGTTTGTATGTAACAACTGATAAAAAGCAACATTTGCAGAATAGTGTCATAATTACGTTTTCATAGACAAACAAAAATTGTAATTGCTGTCAAAAAATAGCAGACTACCAAGTTTTTTATGTGACATGTTAACATTGTAATAAGAGACTATCGATTTTTAAATGGTTTATCATTGGTGTCATGATGGTACTATTGAAAAACCATTCTCGAGCCATTATTGTTTGTAGACTACCAATAGTGTCTAAATCGGTCATTATGATGCAATTCATGAACGATTGTGACACAATTGAAATAGTAGACTTGGGGCCCTCATGGTAAGCAGTTACCTTCGCCTATAGATACCTGCAACACCAGCTGCCTACCTTTAAACCACCAAAACTTTAACCAAAAGTAAAAAATGTTTACTATCTTTACAGAATACACCTGATTGCAACCGTAAGAAACACAAATTTCTTTGGATTTGACTGTTTCAATATGCAGTTTATGTGCATAGTTATTTTCTGCCACAGTTCATCTATCAGTTTTTAAATGCAACACTAGTAGAGTCATTAGCCAACTATGAAAATAACAAGCCCGCGTACAAAAGCGGTAGAACCGGTCTAGCAGATACGTCAAGGTCTGAAATTATGTGGCATACCGTTACTCGTGGGTGGGGATCATTCTATAAATTATTCTTTTTGTTAAATTGATAACGGCTAAACTCACATCAATTAAAAGTCGAAATTACTCCGACCAGGTTTCGGACATATTCGATGTCCTTCTTCTGGGAGCCAGTTTCTAACGCAAGCCGCGGCGGCTTTCGCGAGCGTCAGCACGTAAAACTGAATTAGTTAATCAATCATGCTTTTTTTATAGCCATAAGTATTTTTAGTATAATTTATAACCTACATTGTTAAAACCTTAGAATGTGTACTGTATATACCTACTCTAGGGTTAAAACTGTACTTATTTTAGCTATAAACAAACGTTTTCTATTCTATTCTAATTAGCCTTACCAAAGGAAAACAATAATACTATATAATATAATACCCCTGGCCCGATAGCTCAGTTGGGTTACTACCCTGCCTTCTGAACTGTGGGTTGTGGGTTCGATTCCCACCCAGGACAAACATTTGTGTGATGAACATAGGTGTTTGTTCTGTGTCTGGGTGTTATATTGTATTATATGTATATATTTACAAACTAAAAGTATTTAAGTATTGTATCAGTTATCTGGTACCCATAGTACAAGCTTTGCTTAGTTTGGGGCTAGATGGCGTTGTGTGAGATGTCCGCACATATTATTATATAATATTATAAAGGCGAAAGTTTGTATGTGTTGTTTGTGTGTATGTGTGTATGATCAAACGGCTAAATGGATTTGAATGAAATTCGGTACCAAGATAGCTTATACACTGGATTAATAATAGGTCTTTACCTATGAAATTGCCGAATTGCAGTACAGACTTTTTCAAACAAAAAAAAGTTTTGATTGGCTATGAATTCTAAATTCAAATTAATTTTGTTTTAAAAATATGACATTCTATTTACAATATAAGTCTGTTGATGAGTTACTTCGATTGAGTTTGTAAAAGTTCAACGCGATCTTACTAGATGTCGCTTAAGGCGCACGGTACAAAAAGCTGAATCGCGGTATCGTTTGACGCATTGTTTCATAGGTATAAGTTAGCAAACAAAATATATTTGCCTTCGAGATCAAGATACAGTGGTTTTATTTAAAATACACTAGTATCCCAAGTTAAGAGGAACCACCTCTATCAAAGTCCTCCGAGAACGGATGGCCAAGAAGCAGTAGTAGTGCGCACTGTGGTTCGGTGTGGCTACACGACGGGAGAAGTACTCGCAGTGGATCGCTGCAACAAACCGAGTACGGGAAGCGTTGGAGACGGCGGCGGCGTGAACGAGTCTAGCGCCGAGCTGGGTCAAGCTGAGGAGCTGTGTTGGCATGAGGCGGGACCGACCAGCGTGACAAGTATTTGGATTGGAGTACACCGGGTCAAACCAGGAAATTGGAACCAGGGTAAAGCAGAACAACCAGGGCAAAGCAGAACAACCGAGGACAAAATCAGGTCATATAATTATAATTACAGAAAGAGTGAAGTGCAACCGTGAGTAAAAAACTTAATTAAATAATCAAGAAAATAGAACTTAACTTAAAAATAAATAACTTAATTTGGACATTAAATTTAAAGTGTAAAAAGTAAATTTAATATTAACTTAGAATAGTTTGCATGATAATTGTATGGTAGTTGGGACTTAGAATAATTCGCAGAAAAACGACGGAACGGGGAATCCATGCCCAATTTTTCTGCGAGTTATTTGAGTTCAAACACTTGTAAAATTTTAGGAAAAAATCTTGGACTTGTAATATTTTCAAGTAAATTTAACTAAGTTTAAAGAATACGTTTCGGAACTTGTGTTTGTTTTTAAGGTTTAACGATAGTGAGAAATTTTGATTGCGGTTATTTATTAAAAATTAGTTCAAAGTTTATAAGCTATTAATAAAAATGGATAGTATTATAAAAGTACAACTAGACCTACAGAATTCTATTAAAAAAGGTTTAGCAAATTATAAAAAGAGTCCAAGAGAAAGAATAACTGAAGAATATGTTGAAGCTAGATTAGAAAATTTAGAAAGAGATTGGTCATTGTTTAAGTCAAACAACACAAAATTGTATGAAGTATCGGTATCTGAGGATTTACAAAAGTCATCGTATGTAACCAGAGAGGTTTATGAAAATACAGAGGATTGTTATTTTATGTATAAGTCAACTTTGAAAACTGTATTGAATCAATTTATGTCATCCAAGGAAGGTACGTCCAAATCAAAAGTAGATGGTAGTGATAAGCCAAGCTCATTACTGCGACTACCTAAAATTACGATTCCCTCTTTTTCCGGAAGTTACGCAGAGTGGACTACATTTCGTGACTTATTTGTATCTCTGGTACATAACAATGACTCTTTAGCAAATGTACAAAAGTTGCACTATTTAAAAACTCACCTAACAGGCGAAGCTGCGCAACTCATAAAACATACTCCGATAACCGACGCAAATTACAGTCAATGCTGGTCGCTATTGGAAAAACGCTATAATAATAAAAAATATTTGGCAAACTGTATTTTAAAACGCTTGTTCGGCCAAAGGCGTTTAGCCGTTGAATCCGCGTCAGGTTTAAAGGATCTGTTAGATACCACCATGGACTGTATGAGCGCATTAAAAAACATTAGCATAGATGTGAGCACATGGGATATTATTATTATCCATATCGTTACATTCAAATTCGATGCCGAGACGCGTAAAGAATGGGAACTGCATATTGCCAACTTTTTCGATACAAATGATTTGCCAACTTTAGATCAGCTTAAATGTTTTATGGAAAGTCGTTTTCGTGCATTGGAATTTGTAGATCCGAAAAAGTTTTCGGGCCATCAGAACAGTGTTCCTAGTGTCAAACCAAGGGCTTTATTGGCCACTAATGTCTCGGGTCTGCGCTGTGAGTTCTGCTCAGAAAATCACAAGTTGTGCTTTTGCAAGAAATTTGCCAAACAAGAATGTGCACAGAGACGCGACTTTGTAGCCAAAAACTCGATCTGCTTTAATTGCTTGGGCAGTAACCATACAGTTTATCAGTGCAAAAAGCCCACTTCGTGCAGAATTTGCAGAAAGCGACATCACTCTCTTCTTCATCCAGAACATGACAGGGCTACGTCTGCTACTAGTTTGACGACCAAAGAAACTGTTGAGAATGCTAGCTCGTCAGCTACCACAGATCCAATAGTTTCATGTCTGTCTACTCAAAAGGTCACTAGAGCTGGACAAGTTTTACTAGCGACTGCGTTAGTAAATATTGAGTCTGAATCTGGTGGAAACCATATAGTACGAGCTCTGTTGGACCAAGGCTCGCAGGCGTGCTTTATAACAGAAGCCGCGGTACAACTTCTGCGTCTCAAGAAGAGTCCAGTCAGAGGAACGATAACTGGCCTAGGAGGAAATAAGGCGTTGATGTCCAAGTATGTAGTAACTATTCATCTGGAATCACGCATCGACAAGGAGTTCAACATACAGGTCAAGGCATATGTCCTTAAGAACATCACGTCCTATTTACCGGAACGAAAGGTAGAGTCTATTGATTGGATAGAATTACAGGGGTTGTGCCTGGCGGACCCTCAGTTCAACTCTCCTAGCAAGATTGACTTGCTACTGGGAGCAAATGTGTACAGCCAGATCTTAAAAGATGGTGTGAAGAGGAATCCCATGGGAACTTTGATAGCTCAAAGTACGACGTTGGGTTGGATCCTGTCTGGCACAGTAAATAGCGAGAATAATCATAACTCGAGTATAGCAGTTATGCATGCACAGGTAGAAGAAGATAAAATATTAAAAAGATTTTGGGAAATAGAAGAACAAACAAAGAGTACACAAGTAACATGGACAGACGAAGAGAAGAAATGTGAGGACAATTTTATTAAGACAACAGAAAGATCACCAGATGGACGTTACATTGTAACGTTGCCTTTTCGTGATAATCAGCCGAGTTGTATAGGTGGAAGTTCCCGACAAATCGCTATCACGAAATGGAAAGCATTAGAGAAAAGGCTATCGAAGAATCCGGATTTACAAAAGAGTTACACTGAAGTAATAAAAGAATATTTAGATTTAGGGCATATGCGTCCTGTGATGGATGATAAAGAAGATCAAGCGGTTTATCTGCCACATCACGCCGTTGTACGCAATGATAAAACGACGACAAAAGTACGCGTGGTATTCAATGCTTCCAGCCAAAACAGTTTCAAGGTTTCTCTCAATGACACCTTGATGATAGGACCTAAGCTACAAGCTGACTTACGGCATCTGATATTACGCTGGAGATTACATCCAATTGTACTAGTGGCGGATATTGTCAAAATGTACCGTCAAGTCCGCATAGCCGATGAGCACGCAAGGTTTCAGCGAATAGTGTGGCGGGAAGCACCTGAAAAAGAAATCGAAGATTTTGAATTAATGACGGTTACTTTCGGAACTGCATGCGCTCCTTACCTGGCAGTCAGAGCATTGCAGCAGATCAGCGCTGACGAAGGTCACGATTTCCCGTTAGCAGCACCTAGAGTTTTAGATTCGTTTTATATGGATGATCTAATGGCGGGATGTTCTGATGTGGAATCAGGAGTAGAGATGTGCAAAGAGATCACTGAGCTATTGAAAAAGGGAGGTTTCAAACTACAAAAATGGAACAGTAACAACAACAAATTACTAAAGGACATAACAAACCTACAGGACAAAAAGGACACAAAAGATAACTTACAGGACAATAAGGACAATATACAGGACACTAAGGACAACATGCAAGATTACTTACAGGACAATAAGGACAATATACAGGACACTAAGTACAACATGCAAGATAACTTACAGGACAATAAGGACAACATGCAGGATAACATACAAAACACAAAGTACAATCTACATAGTAAAGAAAAGGACATGCATAGGGAAAGTACAATAGAAGACATGGAAAGCAATCAAATTCTAAAAGGACAAGCTATAGAAGCTAATATCAAGGACAAAAAGGAAATAGAAATAAAAACTGAAAACGTAACTAAGATTTTGGGCATTACCTGGGATCGCTGTGAAGACAACTTTCGGTACTCGGTGAATCTGCCGACGACGACGACTGAACCTGAAACAAAAAGATCAATATTATCAGTAATAGCACGTTTATACGATCCTTTAGGATGGATCGCGCCTACCGTAATTATAGCCAAAATGTTCATTCAAAAATTGTGGCTAACCGGTACCAGTTGGGATGAACCGATATCAGCAGAATTAAAAAACGAATGGCATACTTACCGTGACGAGTTGTCAGAACTCGCTTCAATTCAAGTCCCGCGATGGCTAAGAACTTCGGCTATGGATGTCAGCACGGAGTTGCATGGTTTCTGCGACGCATCCAAGTTGGCTTACTCGGCGGTGATTTACGTCAGAGTGGTTGACAGTGCTGGTAATAGACAGGTTTCCTTATTGGCAGCAAAAACAAGAGTTGCTCCAATTAAACAAGTAAGCATTCCTCGCCTCGAACTATGTGGTGCTGTGTTATTATCACAGCTTCTGAAGGAGGTAGCTGAAGTTTTGGATATCCCGAAGAAAAACATAAAGGCATGGACGGATTCTACAGTTGTTCTGGCTTGGCTAAATAGCCACTCCAGTAGGTGGAAAACTTTTGTGGCCAACCGGGTTTCCATGATCCAAACAACCCTAGAACCTTCACAGTGGTACCACGTGGCGACTAAGCAAAATCCAGCGGATTGTGCGTCACGAGGAGTTCAGCCAGGATCACTTGCAGAAAACCAACTGTGGTTTTCCGGTCCACCTTTTCTTAAAGAGCAAAACATACCGTATAATAAGTCGACGGATGTAAAGGTCAACTTAGAAGAAGCCGTTAGTTCAAATATTGGTACATATGTTCAGGATGATGACACCATGATAGAACGGTTTTCTTCTCTACAGAGGCTCTTAAGAGTGGTAGCTTACTGTCGTCGATTTTTTAATCGTGGTTTTAGAAATACAACTTATTTAACTAAGACAGAGATAAACCAAGCTCTAATGTGTTGTGTTAAGAAAGTACAGAAAAAAGAGTTCAAAGAAGAATACTTGCAGTTACATGGACAAGGTATTATACAGTCAAAAGGTAATAAACTAAAATCCTTGTGTCCATACCTTGATGATCAAGGGATAATGAGAGCTAGTGGTAGAATACAGAAATCACAGTTAGCTGAAGATACCAAGCATCCGATAATTCTACCTCACTCTTCTCATTTCACGAAGCTGATTGTTTCGAATGCACATCAAGTTACATTGCACGGAGGAACCCAACTAATGGTGAACTATTTAAGGACCATGTATTGGATCATCGGTGTAAAGAATCTTGCTAAACAGCATGTTCGGAGATGTGTCACATGTGCTCGACAAAATGCTAAAGTACAAAACCCATTTATGGGATCCCTTCCTACAGTGCGATGTACACCTGCTAGAGCATTTCTAAACACTGGAGTGGACTACGCGGGCCCTATACAAATAAGGACTACTAAGGGTCGCGGCCATCATTCCCATAAAGGATATATTTGTTTATTTATATGCATGGCGACTAGAGCCATTCATTTGGAGGTTGTAAGTGACATGACTACTCAAGCTTTCCTGGCAGCCTTTAGGCGATTCGTATCTCGACGTGGCCATTGTGCTCAATTGTGGAGCGATAATGGTACGACGTTTGTAGGTGCCTCAAAGGAGCTTCAGCAACTGAGTCGTATCCAGGAAGCTGCAGCGGAACACTTAGAAGCACATGGTACTGAGTGGCATTTCATTCCTCCCCACGCCCCTAACTTTGGAGGCCTCTGGGAAGCGGGAGTGAAATCCACTAAATTTCATTTAAAGAGAGTGATCGGTGAATCTACCCTCACATACGAGGAAATGAGCACACTCCTAAGTCAAGTCGAAGCTTGCCTAAATTCTAGGCCTATAACTGTAAATGGTTCCGATCCAACTGATCCACTTCCTTTGACGCCGGGACATTTTTTAATTGGTGGACCACTGATCACTGTTCCTGATGCGAATTACTTAGAGTCTAACGTAAGTTCTTTGTCAAGATGGCAATTCATTCAGAGGATGTTACAGAGCTTCTGGCGTCGCTGGTCACATGAATACTTATCCAATTTAATGAATAGGTACAAATGGACTAGTCGATTTCCAGAGCCGAACATTGGGGACATAGTTCTTGTAAAAGAGGATGACTTGCCACCAAGCCGTTGGTTGATGGGTCGTATAGTAGAAAAACATCCCGGTACGGACAACGTCACCCGTGTGGTCACAATAATGGTTAAGAATACTATTTTTGCGGAGGCGATCGTGCTCGCAATTCTGGTCAAGTTAAATAAGTGGACTGTATGAAATAAAACAACACGTTCTCGTTCAATGCTCAACGCTCGACTCTCGACTGACGACTGCCAACGCTGACTGGCGACTGCTGACTGCCGACTGCCCTTTATTGTTTCGTTCTTATACATTTAGTTCTAAATAGACTATTGTTCTCTATAACATAAACTTATTCCTATAACAAAGCTTAGATCTAAGCCGCTCCGCAACCCAAACACGTGCATCGCTATGCCCGCGAACAATGGCAGCGTCCATCCCGTCCATTTCTACCCATTATTGCCCTTGCTCGCGGGCCACATGTTCAGGCCGCATGTTTGCAGGCTTGCCGTCCTTTACAGCTCTCCCCCCGGCGTAGCTTGCGCAGCCTCCTCCTTCACCAAGACGGCTAGCTTGCTGGTCGGCCGCCGGAATGTGCCCGTTCTGGTTCGCACGCCGCCGTCTGGGCCGGGTAGGTTCGCTCGATAACCCATACCGGCCAGACGTTCCGTGGACTTATGTTGTCGACGACGATCATGACGTCGACGAGCCGCAGCCCTCTTCCGTGGTTTGTTGGTTCTCTTTTCGGTGTCAGCGTGGGCGAGTACTCGCGTACCCATCGCGTCTCGCGGCAGGTCACCCGTCGACGCAGTACTTAGCTTTGCATTTCGTACTCTATATAGAGCGCACACACGCTCTCGATTCACGTGACCGGCGGCACGGTGTTCCTTTTGCACGATGAGCATGGTAACGGAATAACGTCCATCTACGATCTCTGGCCGCTTCATCTCGATGGGTGCGCTCGATGCTTCTCTGGGAACTCGTACTTGTAGTATCACCTTTTCAGCGCGCTCGATGTGTTCTAGTTTCACGCGCGTCGCTCGACGCCGGCATATGTTGATAAATGCCAGCGAAAGCGCTGTCGCTCGAACCAATCTCTCGAATGTCGAGAAGTGGTTCGGATCGGGTACCCATTGGTGCCTTGGCTCGTTCCGCTCGTTCGTATGTAGCACTTCGTGTTCTTCGGTATGCACTTGTTGCGACGGCCACTCTTCTTCGGGATTCAGTAAGAAGCTGGGACCTCGAAACCAGCGATCCTCAGCTGTAATTGGCATACGGTTGAGCCTAGTCGCGTCGTCGGCTACGTTGTGTTCCGTCGGTAGCCACCGCCACTCATCTCTATGAGTGAGTTCTGCGATCTCGCCAAGTCGATGCGCGACAAATGGCGTATAACGCCGCGCATCAATTTTGATACATTGGACGACGGTCGCTGAGTCGGTCCAATATATCGTTCTCGCAACTTCGATGGAATGTTTCTTCTTTACAGTGTCCGCGAGTCTCGCTCTAATCACCGATGCCTGTAGTTCGAGGCACGGGATGATCTGTGTGCGTCGCGGCACCACTTTCGCCTGAGCAGTGACCAAAGTGACGGTCAATCGTTCGTCTCGATGCGTAGTCCTCCAGTAGGCTACGGTCGCGTACGCCTGCTCGCTCGCATCACACAAGACGTGGAGTTCTACGCCTTTGTTTCGTTCCAGCGCGTAGCACCGACGTAGACGTAGGCTGGTAATCGCGCTGAGTTGTTTCAACCACGCGGCAAAGTGCTCTGCCTCTTCTTCAGGAATCGGTTCGTCCCATTTTATTTGTAGGCGCCATAAACGTTGCAGGATTATTTTCGCGCGGATCGTGTACAAACTTAGGACGCCGATTGGGTCATAAATAGATATGACCGCACTTAGCGCTTCCCGTTTCGTGGATGCTCGGTTTGGATTGCGCACGTCGCTCGTTACACGGCGCATTGTCGTGTTGAAACACAGTTCATCTTCTTTCGCGTTCCAGTAGAGTCCGAGTATTTTGCTTCCTAGGCCTGCTCCCCCCAGTTGAGTAGGCTCGTTCGCTCGCAAATTACTCGGCACGTCGCTCAGCACGTTCGGTTCGTTAACGCTCCAATCGCGTAACGTGAAGCCAGCAACTTTATGAACTTCTAGTAGCTCTTGTATTTTCGTGCCATTACACGGTGACGCATAGCCCTTAGCGAGTAAGTTCTCGTTTTGGGTCGAATACTCGCTGGCGAACTCGGGGCAGGCGTCCATCTTTTTCTCATTGTTCTTGAGATGGTTCGCGGCTTTAGCGTAGCTCGGCGATAAGGTGACGTCATCGTGTCGCCATGGCAGGCCGACTTCATAGCCACCGTCAATCGTTTTCTTCGCCCGTTTATTGGCGTCGCTCACACGTGGCTTGGGCGTGACACCCAGTGCGTCAACCCGAAAATGCGCTTTGACTACATCACGTAGCCGTCGATCGTGCGTCTCGCTCTCGCACACAAGTTGATCGGAAACGTACACGTGGAGCACGCTCTCGCTCTTGTCAATCGCGCTGCGCGGTGCGGTTCCGTGCACCACCCAGCCGAGTTGTGTTCTCGATGCGGCCGGTTGCTCGGGGCCGCCGATGCGTAGCTCTCGGGAAACGATCATCTCCCAATGATCAGTACCTACTAGAATGCGCGGGCGTGCCAGATCGTAGCACACCTCGCTCTCTAGCAGGTCTCGTAGATGTCGGTGTTGTAATAGCGATCGTGACACCGACTGTTCTCGAAGCCTCAGGTCGCGTATGGTGCGCGCTTTCAGCTCGTACATTGCGCTCTCCTTCTTGCCCCGTATGTCCACCTTGACGAGTCTGCTAGTCACCTCTTCTTGGGACATGTTCACTCCACTCATGTGTAGAGGTTGAGTGGGGCCATCTGCACCGATGCTTCTCGCCAAATCTTCATCGATCAAAGTAATCGTTGCGCCTTCATCAAGCAACGCATATGTCGCTACCTCTCCTCGGGGCCCGGAAACGACGACAGGGCATACTTTCAGCATAATCTCACGATTCCCGGTAGCGTTGTGAGATGCTACCGATAGTACGACTGCGTCGTGGCCCGTCTTCGACTCCGCTTGTTGCTTCGCTGGCTCGGTAGTGCTTTGCTCATTTTGCTCTTCGTGTAGTGACGAATGGTGAGGCCGACGACAACCGTTCACGCCGCACAATTTCGCCTTACACTGGAAACGGCGATGTTTCTTCTCCACGCACTTGAAACAAAGGCCCTTATCGCGAACCACGCTCCATCTTTGGTCCACGTTCAACGCTCGGTAACTAGGGCACTTAAATAACACGTGCGTGTCGTTGCAGTTCGGACACCGGTTCGTTTCCTCCGCTTCGTTCGTGTTGTACACTGCACCCTTTTTTCTTTGTATTACAGGCGCGTTCTTAGTTTCTCGATTTGCCACCGCGTTAGTGGTCGGTGCGTATGTAAAACGCAACGCGATGTCTGCCTCGCGCATTAGGAAGCGAGACAACATCACTATCTCAGGTTCGTTCGTCGTGCAGTGCTCATACGCGTATTCGCACCACTTGCTCTTGATATGCGGGCTTAGCTTTTCAAGGACTTCTCGTGACAATTGTGGCGTGTGCAGATATCCACGACGATCTATGTTCTGCAGGACACACACCACGTTCTGGACTTTTATCGCGAAGCTATTGAGATCTGTAGCGGATGGACCGGGCTTAGGCATTTTCTTCAGATCTTCTAACATACGGTCGATAATCACCTCCGGCCTTCCGAAACTCTGCTCTAGAGTGCGCATGACGACGTCTGGGTCGGTGGCCGTGTATAATAGAGCGGCCACGGCGTCACGCGCTTCACCTTTCAGGCAATTTCTCAGGCGTAGTAGGTTCTCCGTCGGCGGGATTTTGTAAATGCTCGTAGAGTCCCGCACAGCGGCTTTGAAAGGAAGCCACTCGTTCGGTGATCCGCTGAAAATGGGCAGATCACAGTTGTACCCGCGATGTAGTCGTGCCATTTTCTCTAACGCCTCCACCAACTGCGTGTCGATGCCTCTGGATCTGTCCGGAGTCGGAGATCGTCCGCGTCGATCGAAGTGCGCTTTCCGTTCTCCTTGGTTCGTGGTGCGCGGTGGTTCGTCGCGCTCCCCCCGTACTGTGGACGTGTTCTTGAGCCAGGCATCGACTCTTTGGAGTTCGTCGGCGATTGGCACCTCGCACAGACTTTGATTATCCTCGATCGTGGCTACTTGAGCGGCCAATCGTTTCTTCACGAGATCCGCTTCCATGGCAAGCTCTTGCCGTTTAATTGCCGCGAGCTTCTCCGCCGCTTCTAATTCCGCTAGCCGCAGCTGTAGTGTGGAATTCGTTGTCCGATGCGATTGCGGAGGCGATCGTGCTCGCAGCTCTGCTCGTTCTTGCGTTGTGGCCGTGTCAAAAATACCACGTGACGTTCCGGCCGCCATATCTTCGCTCCCGGTCGTGGAAAGCGAAGCCGATGGCTCCTTTGACAGTCTTTGTTGTTGTTCCTGTTCCACGTGACACAGTTGTCGTTCGTTTCGTTCTTCTGCGTCGCTCTTGCTCTTCCGGTTCCTTGTCGATACCATGACGATCGGTTCAATGGTTCAGGGATCCGGCTCGAAGGACCAGATTTTGCGGAGGCGATCGTGCTCGCAATTCTGGTCAAGTTAAATAAGTGGACTGTATGAAATAAAACAACACGTTCTCGTTCAATGCTCAACGCTCGACTCTCGACTGACGACTGCCAACGCTGACTGGCGACTGCTGACTGCCGACTGCCCTTTATTGTTTCGTTCTTATACATTTAGTTCTAAATAGACTATTGTTCTCTATAACATAAACTTATTCCTATAACAAAGCTTAGATCTAAGCCGCTCCGCAACCCAAACACGTGCATCGCTATGCCCGCGAACAATGGCAGCGTCCATCCCGTCCATTTCTACCCATTATTGCCCTTGCTCGCGGGCCACATGTTCAGGCCGCATGTTTGCAGGCTTGCCGTCCTTTACAACTATGATGAAGAGACCTACGTCAAAATTGTGTGTATTACCTGTAAATGAATAGCACTGATATTTTTTCTTTATGTATATGCTGTATTAGCTAATTTGGCAGTATTTGTTTATTTTATAAGAAGATGTATAGCTTAAGTTGTATTTTGTTAGTTCTGTCCACCACCAAGCACATAGTTGCAATAATTCATGTCACCACTTGATAATTTTAAGAAGGACTTTTTGTCACTAAATGTCCTTGGTGGGCGGAATGTTGATGAGTTACTTCGATTGAGTTTGTAAAAGTTCAACGCGATCTTACTAGATGTCGCTTAAGGCGCACGGTACAAAAGGCTGAATCGCGGTATCGTTTGACGCATTGTTTCATAGGTATAAGTTAGCAAACAAAATATATTTGCCTTCGAGATCAAGATACAGTGGTTTTATTTAAAATACACTAGTATCTCAAGTTAAGAGGAACCACCTCTAACAAAGTCTTTTGTTTATTGATTAGCGTTGTATTTTCATTACATTTCAACATTTTTCCTCATAATGGATACTTTGAAATTTCGTGTAATTATGGAATACGAGTTCCGTCGTGGCACCAACGCGGCACAAACGACACGTAACATCAACGACGTTTACGGAGAGAACTGTACAAACGAACGTACAACCCGTTATTGGTTTGCTCGGTTCCGTTCTGGGAATTTTGACTTGAAAAATGAGCCTCGTGGTCGTCCGGAAACTTTGGTCAACAATGATGAATTAAAGGCGATTGTGGAAGCTGATGAATCTCAATCTACAGCTGAGCTGGCAGCAGCTTTTGATGTTAGCATCAAAACAATATTGGTCCATTTGCGACAGATTGGCAAGATAAAAAAGCTTGATAGATGGGTGCCCCACGAACTTAACGATCGCCAGCGCAACGTACGCGTCGAGACTTGCCTTGCGCTGCTTAACAGGCACAGAAATGAAGGAATTTTTAACCGAATTGTTACGTGCGACGAAAAATGGATTCTTTTTGACAATCGTAAGTGCTCAGCAAGTTGGTTAGATCCTGGTTCGGTACCAAAGCAATGTGCAAAACGAAAAATGACCCCTAGAAAGGTGATGGTCACAGTTTGGTGGTCTAGTGCTGGTGTGATTCATCATAGCTTTTTACAAAACGGCGAGAGCATTACTGCAGATGTGTCCATTGAAGAACTGACCACAATGATGGCGAAACTCGCACGTCTGCAACCAGCTTTGGTCAATCGGTCGTCTCCACTGCTACTTCACGACAACGCGCGACCCCATACTGCACAACAGACCGTCTCTAAGCTGCATGAGTTGGGTTTGGAAGCTCTCCCTCATCCGCCATACTCACCAGATCTTGCGCCTACCGACTATTACTTTTTCCAAAATTTGGACAACTTTTTAGCGGGAAAAAAATTCAATTCCCGAGAGGCAGTACAAAACGCCTTTGAAGAGTTTGTTGTCTCCCGTCCTGCTGATTTTTTCAAGAAGGGCATCCATAACCTGCCACAGCGTTGGCAAAGATGCATTGATTGCAGGGGTGATTACTTTGAATAAAAGAAATAAATAAGTTCGAAAAAAAAATACTTTAACTTTTTTCAAACAAAACGGAAATTTCATAGGTAAAGACCTAATATATGGCTACATTTTATCTCGGAAAAGTGAAATTTTTCCGTGGGATGCGTAAATAATTAAAATACTTTTCATCCACGTTGAAACCGCGGGGCGCAACTAGTTGTTAAATAATACTCCATTGGAAATTATATTTATTATATTTAATTTCTAATGTTAATCAGTTTTTATTTTCATTTTTATGTTATTAAAACGAATGTAAAAAAATAGATTTACTGTATTTCTATGTACCAATATGAATATGAATAATTATACTGTGAGATTTCTTATGGCTGTGGTCATGGCTTAAGAATAGGACCACGGCACCTCTTCCCATGGGTTCACCCGTAAGCGCTGGGCAAGAGACCTATGTTCAGCGGTGGACGTCTTTTGGCTGATGACGATTCTTTTTGAGAGATTTGAGAAATAGTTTAATCAATGTTTTTCACTTGATCAATGAGATTTTCAGTTCCAGCTTCCTCAAAATAAAATGGCGCCGGTTAAAATAAAAATATTGTAAAAGAATATATACTAATGAATATTCCTTTCTTAGTATTATTTGACAGCCTCTGTGGCGTAGTGGTTGAGCAGATCGGCTGCCGGAGGCGGTGGGTTCGATTTCCGCGGCAAGACAAGTATGTGTGCATAAAAAAAAGGCGCCAATTCTTGTTCTGAGTCTAGGTGTTGTGGGACCATGGTCCTCGTAGTTCCTGGGTCCCTAGACACAGGGAATTTAACCCTAGTTAGGGTTCAGGATCTATGTATGTGATCGTTGGGCGTTATTATTATTATTATTTGAAACCATGTAATAACACGTAACAATGTTTTTGAGGTGTAGAAGAAGGAAAACCAACGTTTTTCCAGAAGCATTGTGTTTATTTGTGTCTAATCGTGTTTGTACTGTCGGCGAGAAACATTATAATAATTTAAAACATTAATAATAATTGACAAAATGAAAATTACATAGGATACGTCTTGGAGTTTCCTTTTCTGTGTTATGCCGGACAACTAACGTTGCAAGAAAAAGCTTCTACAATCTCTTGATAATAGTAAAATTTAGGCGGATATATTACAAAATCGTGATATAGTGTCAAATTAAATAGGTACCTACAGTCAAGATACTAATTGTTTAATGTTTCACAGCTTTTTTTTGTTTGGTTTTGGCTCCACACTTTTGTGTATTTAGCCAGTGTCAAGTAATTAATATATCTCAAGTTAAGTCATAGTCTAGCCTAGTCAAGTCATACTCCTAGTAAAGTGGTGGCAACTTTACCAGAAGCTTCTATGGAGTTTTGGAAACAACACGAAAAGAAACTTTTTAGCGTCATTATACCACTTTCTCACACTCACGCCTGTAATTCAGCACTTAACGAATAAAATGCCACCAATTCTATGCACTAACACTGAAAATAACACAAGTTTTGGAAAATAATACAATGCGGCGATGCGATCTTTTTCGTTTTCAAAATTCTGTTTCACAGTTACCACGTAATTTTATAAACCACTGCAATAATTAAAAAAAAAAAACGAGTGTGCTTTAGGCCACACGACTGAAGTAAAACTTCTTCAGTTTAGCTCCATCTATCAGCCGGTATAACTTTGTTCTTGCTTTGTTTAATGTTAATGTCGCCATCTTGACAATTGTAAATTGTCATTTTACCGGACTTATCAACATAATAATTCAAATTTTCAACTTTGTTATGTTGGCAATGGAGATGTACGTTAACCAACTACTTTCAACTTCTTTCGTACTTAAGTTTCGTGTCTTACTTCCCAAGTGAAGGGTGCGTAAAGAAGTTTTACTTCAAAAATTTAATGCAATTCTTATTGCTGTTTACTGTACAAGAACAAAATGACTACCGATGGGTCGCACCAGTGGTTTTATGAATGACGAATGAATTCTATTGTTTGATATTTTTTGCGGCTAGTTGTTGGAAGTGATACGTCTGAAAAGCAATTTTTATTGTGTCACATCCAATTAGCTACCGGAAGGCTAGACGGGGCAGAGCCCCCAAACTCCCCAGCTCAGGAGGCCCTTAGGACTCAGACTCGCAAACTATAAATTTAACTAGTGAACTTTATAAGTGAATTTCTGTAATTTTTTTTTTATTGTTTGATAGGCTTGCGTTTGACCACTATCAATTAATAATCAATTATTAATCTATTGTAATCCTTTGAGAAAAAAATCTTAAGAAGTATGTAAACTGAGGCCCGGTACCTGTAAGTGTACATAGGTGCGCCAAGCGGTAGTGTGCAAGCACTACTGTGTTCAGGTTTGTAGGCCACTAGCTAGTGAAATTACTGGGCAATTAAGACTTTATGACCTGATCTCACAGTCATCGTATCACTAAGCTGTGCCGATGTCTCAGGATGACATGCGCAGTGCAGTGTCACGTGAAACTTTATATTTTGGAGTTCCGAGTGACACTGTTCTGTTATGGGCGGCCGTGTTGCTTAACATCAGGTGAAGGACTAGCTCGTCACGACATTCATTAACATAAATAATGCATTATTTTATTTTGTAGAAGTACGTAATAATTTATTTAGAGAATGCGATTAAAAAAATTACGCGTATAAGGTAAAGGAAGTTAGTATTCTAGAAGGAAAACTAAATCTTTATTTTATTTGATTTAAAATCTTTATCTTATTTTTTTTTATTGTTCTATCAGTATCGCCTGCTTAGCGTAAGCGTAGAAATGATATTTGAAATGCGAATGTAAAATAAGTCCTTATATCTGAGCTCTCTTGTCCTGTGATGATGACAAACGCATCCACTCACTCGCCCTGCAAATGACCTCAGGTCAGCTTGCACTCAATTATACAATTACTCCAGTTAACTTCGGCGACAGTACTTAATTGAATCTCCTCATAAACGGAAGGCTGTAGACCTACACACAAGCGGAGCGGAGTGGGGAATATGAAGCAAAAATATTTTTGAAGTAAAACTTCTTTACGCACGCTTGACTTGGGGAGTAAGCTGGTGAATGCGAGGCGAACGGAAGCTGAAGCTAGTTCACATAGGTCTCCATTGTCAACATAACAAAGTTCAACATTTGTAATATGATGTTGGTATGTCCAGTACAATGACAATTTACAATTGTCAAGATAGCGACATTAACATTAAATAAAGCAAAAACAAAGTTATACCGGCCGATAGATGGAGCTAAACTAAAGAAGTTTTGCTTAAGTCGTGTGCTCTAAAGCACACTTGTTATTCTTTATATTGTTTATGGCAAAACATTTGACCACTGTCTCACCTGATGGAAAGTGATGACGCGGTTTACGATGGTACATGCGCCTAGAAGATAGAAGTGAAGTTGAGAATGTCTTCAAATTGAGAAGAGATGGAGTTTGCCGATTTTGCAGTGTCCGTATCGCGCACAAGATAGAGACTGACGCGCGGTCCCAGCGAGAGGCAATACAAAACGGTATCTACCCTCACTGAGCAATTTTTTTTTTTTTTTTATCTTATTGAATGATGTGACGAGCTAGTCGTTCACCTGTTGTTAGTGACACGGCCGCCCATAACAGAAGAGTGTCACTCGGAACTCCAACATGTAAAGTTTCGTGTGACTGCTGCACTGCGCACATCATCCTGAGACATCAGCACAGTCTGGTAAGATTACTCGACTGTGAGATCAGATCATAAAGTCTCATTTGCCCAGTAATTTCACTAGCTACATTGCCCTTCAAGCCGGAACACAGTAGTGCTTGCACCCTACTGCTTGGCGGCAGAATAACTGGCAAAGCGGTGGTACCTACCTAGACGAACTTTGCAAAAAAGATCTACAACCTAGTAAAAAACAATATAAAACTAAAGGTTTTTTTTAATGCAATTAATATTATAAAGTAAATCTGTAATTGGATGTAAGATCTACAATTAAGTAAAAATGCACATAACTTTAAGATCCGTGGATTTAGTGAAATATTTACTTAATTGTATTAATTATTATATACTTACTTTATTATTTTTATTTACAGGGCCTACATGTTTGTGCCGTTTGGGGTGGAGACAATGGGTCCGTGGGGGCCGGCTGCCATGGCAACATGTAGGGACTTGGCCAAACGTTTGGTGGAAGCATCAGGTGACCAGAATGCTGGCTTTGAATCTTGCACAAAAAATAAGCATTGCCATTCAACGTGGTAATGCTGCCAGCATTCTGGGAACTTTCCCCTCTACCAACGGGTTATTTTAAATTTTTAGTTTTTATTTATTTTAAGTTCTTAGGTATAATTTAGTTTTTTAGGTCTAGTTTAGTTTAGTTATTTATATGTTGTATGTTTCAAAATAAATAACTATTTACTTAATAATATAAAAAAATCCCGTGGGATGAGCAAATAATTCAAATACTTTTAATCTGCGAGTGAAACCGCGGGTGCTGCTAGTTTAGTACTATATCTGCACGATATAGGTGTAACTCTTGGATCATTTCTTCACACGATCATGATCTGGTGGCAAGAGTAGTGTCTAATTTAATTACGCCATAAATTTAAGGAAGCGAACGGCGATAGGAGCGGGCGGGAAGCGATTCGGTGTATTTATAAAAGATATATTTTTTAAAGATATGAACTTTAATAAGAATTGCAGTATTAATAGACACAAAGGTGATGGCCTGTGATAACTTTTCAGTTTAATTGATAGAATAATAATTGATTAAATAATAATAACTAAATTCTAATTTAATAAAAATATTTAATTATTAATTCATAATAATAACGCATTTCTAATTTGTAAAAGAAACTTTATTTAATTAATATTAACACATTAATTCCCATAAAAACTAAACTATATTTAATATATATTGTGATATATTGTAGGTAAAAAGGGGTCCTAATTTCTAATTTAATGATAATAATAATTTTTATAATTCGTTATTGTCATTTCAAGTTTGAATTAATTTAATAACAACTAATTTATAATTTAACAATAATAATATTTTTATATTATTTTACTTTACTAGGTGGTAGGACTTTACTGCAAAGTTCGTCTAGGTAGGTACCACCGCTTTGCCAGTTATTCTGCCGCCAAACAGTAGTGCGCAAGCACTGCTGTGTTCCGGTTTGAAGGGTACTGTAGCTAGTGAAATTACTGGGCAAATGAGACTTTATGATCTGATCTCACAGTTTAGTAATCTTATTACTAGATTGTGCTGATGTCTCAGGATGACGTGCGCAGTGCAGTGTCACGCGAAACTCTATACTTTAGAGTTCCGAGTGACACTGCAGCTGATATGGGCAGCCGTGTCGCTTAACATCAGGCGGACGGCTAGCTCGTCACGTCATTCCTTAACATAAAAAAAAATTATATTTATATTTTTTATGATTTGTTATTGTAATTTCAGGTTTTTAGGGTTCTTTTTTTTTCAGGTGTCATTATTAATTTACCTACAATAATCCTTTGCAACCACCCCAATATAGATGAACTTATTATTTGGTTTCAGCGGAATTTCACTAGATATTCTACTTTCATTTTGTATTAAACTTTGTTAGGGTCTTAGATCTATGGATTATCTTTGCGTGATAATATTTTTATCATTACATATGAAAAAAATTACATAATGAAAAATAAATTAGAAGCCCCCGTAATAAGGAATCGTGTTTTTAAATACGTTTATTAATTACCAAATTCTAAAGTAAAAGACATTTAAAAACGCAATCATATTAAAAACCTTAGTTTTTTAAATCGGCTGAAAATAATAGTATAATAACAAACGCCCAACGATCACATACATAGATCCTGGACCCTAACTAGGATTCCGTGTCTAGGGACCCAATAGCTACAAGGACCATGGTCCCATAACACCCAGACACAGAACAAGTATTTGCGCTTTTTTTTCTGTGCACAGATACCTGTCCTGTCGCGGGAGTTCAACCCGCTACCTCCGGGATATGAGCCAACCTGCTCAACCACTACGCTACACAGGTTGTCATGTTGTCGGTATAGAGTGTAGAGAGAATAATTCGATGGTAATGGCAAGTAATGGCTACTTATAGACTGTTTTCCGAGGTGCGTTTTGACTATTTCATCTTTATGCCTATTTAATTCCTCTCCTTCAGTGCTGGCTTACCGTCATCATACCACAATGAAGTTGGTAACTTTCAACATCAGCAAAGCTACTTACCAACTCCAAGAGTACAAGTGGTTGGCATGCCAAGGCGAGCTAGATGTTACGCAACTTTGGCCTTTCGGAGCTTTGGCTTGCATAAAAATATTCCGAATAAATAGATAGAAACAGGCTTAAGATGATAGTGAATGTGATGTAAACAAATAACCGTAGTAGTATTGAAATAAAACTTCTTTACGCTTGGCTTGGGGAGTCAGCTGGCGAACGCAAGTTGAAAGTTTGTTGGTTTACGTAGATCTCCATTGTCGACATAACAAAGTAAAAAAAATTGTATTATTATGTTGGTATGTCCGGTAAAATTACAATTTAGAATAGTCAAGATGGCGACATTAACATTAAACAAAGCAATAACAAAGTTATACCGTCCGATAGATGGAGCTAAACTAAAGAAGTTTTACTTCAGTCGTGTGGTCTAAAGCACGCTCATTTTTATCTTAAATGGACTATGCTGTCGATTCTGTGTCGCATTCTCTAAAACTAAACTTAAGTATAGCGGGACTCTTCTGATAAAGAAGAACTGAAAAAGACGGAAACATGTTAATTTCGTTTAGCTTTAGAGTATGCGATACAGAATCGAACCCTATATACTCGTATATTTGACTGGACGATAGCTCAGTCGGTAGTAATCCTGCCTTCTGAACAGTAGTTTGTGGGTTCCATTCTCACCCAGGACAAACGTTTGTGTGATGAACATCGATATTTGTTCTTTATCTGGGTGTTATATTGTATTCTATGTATATATTTCCAAACAAAAAGTATCTAAGTATTATATCAGTTACCTGGTTCCCATAGCACAAGCTGTGCTTAGTTTGGGGCTAGATGGCGCTGTGTGAAATGTAGGTACACATTTTTTTTTATTATTTTATTGGCGCCAAGTTTTTTTTTATATCAAATAGACTTTCGTTTGACCACATTTCACCTGATATTAAGTTATAATGCAGTTGAGTTTGTAACACAATCGCTTAGAAGAAATGTGTCCACTCTCCTCTTGAAAATTTCCAGAATCGGAATGCGTTATACATATAATTACAATAAATTTTGTGTTTTTTCGTCAGGCAACACTTTTTTGGTAACAAGGAAAACCAGCAAGAACGAGATTTTTGGTTCGCTGAGAAAGTTTTCTTAATCTACCAGCGAAAAAAAGTGTAAAATTGCACAACATAGATAAATGAAACACAAAACAAAAATCACATATAAGTACTGAGATGAGAAAATAGAAAGTTATATTATAGTGAAAAAAAAACCACAAAAAAAAAATGACTAGCTGGTAGGACTTTTCTGCAAAGTTCGTCTAGGTAGGTAAAGTTATTCTAGTTAGTTTATTTGCCAGTTATTCTGCCGCCAAGCAGTTTCTAGTGTACAAGCACTACTGTGTTCCGGTTTGAAGGGCACTGTAGCTTGTAAAATTACTGGGCAATTGAGACTTTATTATCTGATCTCGCAGTCGAGTAATTTTATTACCAGACTGTGTTGATGTTTCAGGATGATGTGCGCAGTGCAGTGTCACTCGAAACTTTATATTTTGGAGTTCCTAGTGACACTGTTCTGTTATGGGCGGCCGTGTCGCTTAACATCAGGTGAACAACTAGCTCGTCACATCATTCACTAACAAAAAAAAGTAGTAGGGCTCGCATAACTAAAGTCAGAAAAGAGAAGGGCAAATTAAATCGTGATTAGGCGCTTACAATAATCGTGATGATCAAGACGGCTGATGAACATTTCACAACAAAATTGATTGACGCATTCAATACGATATAATACAACAACCATTACATAAAATTTTTACACTTCAAACAAAAAGTTACCCATTGGCCTCTATTAATAAACATTGTTCATTGGAAGATTATGTTTTTATGTCTTGCTTCTTTATCAAACTCTAAATAGGTAAAGACTTTTTTAATTCTTTGATAGAGTTACTGTTATAAAATCTTTAGGTGCAGTCCGTTTTTTGCTCGTGTTACTTCCAATCTAGTACCAGTAATATTACGGGTATATCAGTAATAATAATAATAATATAATAATATGTGGACATCTCACACAGCGCCATCTAGCCCCAAACTAAGCAAAGCTTGTGCTATGGGAACCAGATAACTGATACTATACTTAGATAGTTTTTGTTTGTAAATACATACATAGAATACAATATGACACCCAGACACAGAACAAACACCTATGTTCATCACACAAATAATTGTCCTGAGTGGGAATCGAACCCATAACACACAGTTCAGAAGGCAGGGCTACTACCAACTGAGCTATCGGGCCAGCCAAAAATCAGTAATAAGTTGTCACAAGGAAAATAAAAAAATGATGTAATTTAAAAAAAAGAGTTCTAAGTATTTGTGCACAGAAATAAGGGCAAATACTTGTCCTAAGTCTGAGCGTTGTGGGACCCATGGTCCTCGTAGTTTCTGGGTCTCTAGATACAGGGGAGACAATGTTAACCAACAATGTTCAATTTCCGTTCGCTAGCCTACTCCCCAAGTCAAGAAGATCGTAAAGAAGTTTTACTTAAATAAAAATAAAACTGATAAAAAAATTCTCAGCCAAATGTTAAAGATATTTTGCCACATAGTATGATATCATAGTTGTATTTGTGTAAATTTCGTCACTATCAGCAAGAATTTGACCTCCGCAGGTCGGTGTGTGGAACCGAGAGCCGTTTGGAACTTATTTACTTAATTGATTTCTGCGTGTTCACATAATTATAGGTGATTTAATAGATGTTACGAACAGGTATTTTATAACTAGTGCAATAGTAGCATTATCGATAAATGGCTTCTTTAGTAGAATAGGATTCTTAAGTTATGGTTAGCATAGTAAGCCGTGTGAGCGAGTGCGGTTAAGTTTTTTTTATGCTAGTGAATGACGTCACGAGCTAACCGTTCGCCTGATGCTAAGCGACACCTGCCTATATCAGTTGCAGTGTCACTCGCTGTGTTACAGCTTTAAGACGTCTACTACTGAACATAAGCTTTCCCCAAAGAGCATCCTTTGAGTATTGTTACATACTCTACCTGGTGACGCTGTAAAGGTTGGTAGAGACCAACAGCTTAGAACGTTAAAAAAAGTTGTTACTTACCGTTTGCGTCCTGCATTTATCGGCTCTTCGCAGTTTTGACGAGATCCTCGGTCCACCTAATGTAGACTAATTCACTTCGGTGCATTTCATATGATTATTATTTAAAAATCACACTAATATTATAAAGAAGAAAGTTTGTATGTGTGTATTTGTGTATGTGTGTATGTGTGTATGTTTGTTGCTCCTTCACACTCAAACGGCTGAATAGATTTAGATGAAATTTGGCACCAAGATAGCTTATAAACTGGATTAACTTATAGGCTACATTTTATCCAGGAAAAGTGAAATGCTCCCGTGAGATGAGCAAATAATTAAAATACTTTTTATCCGCGGGTGAAACCGCGGGACGCAATTAGAATAATAATAAATCCAAAGGGTTTGTTAATCAGGGTTCATAATTTATAATGACCATGGTGCAGCTCGTCACCTTATTGTGTGTATATGCTTGGCCTTCGCTTTCACGACTTTACAGACTCCGACAGCGGCTGCATACAAAACTATAGCTCGTACTCAAAAGTGTGGTAATGCCCATCTTTGTTACATGCCAATAATATTAATATTGAGGCTTGTTTGTGGTAGACCATGGTAGTTCTAGCTCTAACATAATAAAGCCGTTACTCCACTGTAGTGTAACATTGTGAATGAAGAAGCTTACCGGTGTTGATTACGCGGGCCCATTTATTTCTTGTCAGTACTTACTGCAGACAACTTCCTCTTAACAGCAACTAGCCAATTATAACAAGTCTACAACAACAGTTAACAATAGCCACAGTAACAACAACAACAGCAACGTTATACAGTAAAAAATCCCATCCTATTGCCAGCTTTTTTTAGGTGGTAGGACTTTGTTGCAAAGTTCATCTAGGTAGGTACCACCGCTTTGCCAGTTATTCTGCCGGCAAGCAGTAGTGTGCAAGCACTACAGTGTTCCGGTTTGAAGGGCACTGTAGCTAGTGAAATTACTGGGCAATTGAGACTTTATGATCTGATCTCAGAGTCGAGTAATCTTATTACCAGACTGTGCTGATGTCTCAGGATGATGTGCGCAGTGCAGTGTCGCGCGAAACTCTGTTTTGGAGTTCCCAGTGACATTGTTCTGTTATGGGTGGCCGTGGTGCATAACATCAGGTAAACGACTAGCGCGTCACTACATTCACTAACATAAAAAAAAAACTTATTGGTACAACTTCTTCGCAATGGACAAATAGCTTTAAAATGATATCTTCTTAACCGGATATCCTTTATTTTAAATCGATTTAAGCTGTTAGATGCATCTTGTATTGTGTGCTAATTGCAATGAAACAGGTGTACGACAGCGTATTGTATTATATTTCCAATAGATGTCAGCTCTCAGGTTAGGGACAGGAAGGGACGAGACAGATTTTTGGATATTTCACACAGCGCCATCTAGCCCCAAACTAAGCAAAGCTTGTACTATGGGAACCGGATAACTGATAGAATACTTATATAGTTTTTGTTTGTAAATACATACAATTAGCACCCAGACACAGAACAAACCCTTATGTTCATCACACAAAGGTTTGTCTTGGCCCGAATCAAACCCACAACCTACAGTTCAGAAGGCAGAGCTATCAACTGAGCTGAGAAGTCGTGCAGTTCTAACGACTGCACACTGGGCGCTGACTAGCTCCACATGTGTAATCGATCCAACTGCATTAGAACTGTATTACACACTACATTAGCCTGTAGTCAGTGTGCAGTCCTCCGAACTGCACTTATACACGTCACGTGCTACGGTGCCATTCAAATGCAGCCCGTCTCAGACTGAGGAGTGATGACTTACGCTGAGTGGCTAGCAGTAATTGGAAGAGTAAAGACATGCCAGGCTAAGGGTGGATTCGACCAAACTTGGATTTATACACGAGTAACTATACCAGAATAAATCTATTCCACGATATTATACTCGAGTAATTCATTTTTCGTTTTTCCACGTAATACTAAGTTTAGCTACGCTTAGAATTACTATACGCGAATAGCGGAATAAATGATGAACGAATCTATTACCCAGTTAACAATTGTTGTTCTACAACGACACGGTATTCAAGCTTATGTCATATCAACTCGCTTTTGTCGTATTATAGTGTAGGAAAATAAATGACAAAATACATGGTCGGACGTCTTTTTTTATCGTTGTCTATTTTGAATTAAAATATTCTCGGAATAACTCTGTTATTCCACCAAAAAAAAGTAGTATAGTAATAATACTCGAATAGACTTGCTATTCTTAGAATTGTAGATGGTAAAATGTGAAATTGATTTACTCTCGAACAAATGACGACTTATTCTAAGAATAAAATTTACTCTCGTTTGGTCGAATCCACCCTAAGAGGCGTACCTTGGAAGAGGTCTATCCACTAGTGGACTAACCGATTACTAGGTGGTAGGACTTTACTGCAAAGTTCGTCTAGGTAGGTACCACCGCTTTGCCAGTTATTCTGCCGCCAAGCAGTAGTGCGCAAGCACTGCTGTGTTCCGGTTTGAAGGGCACTGTAGCTAGTGAAATTACTGGGCAAATGAGACTTTATGATCTGATCTCACAGTTTAGTAATCTTATTACTAGATTGTGCTGATGTCTCTGGATGACGTGCGCAGTGCAGTGTCACGCGAACCTCTATACTTTAGAGTTCCGAGTGACACTGCAGCTGATATGGGCAGCCGTGTCGTTTAACATCAAGCGAACAGCTAGCTCGTCACGTCATTCCTTAACATATAAAAAAAAAAAAAAAAAAAAAAACCGAGGCCAATAACAAAGATGAGGTAATCGTGTGTAAACCGCTAGACCTGTAGGACCACAGATTAAATCATACATAACAACATGAACTCGGCGCGGCGACTGGACGTGCGGTGACTTCTTTGTTTAATTAGATTGGTTGCGACTTATTACTCATCTTAACTACATAATTATTTAAGTTTTTGAAGTAAAACTTCTTTACGCACGCTTGACTTGGAAGTAAGCTGGTGAATGTGAGGCGAACGGAAGTTGAAGTTGGTTCACGTAGATCTCCATTATCAACAAAACATAGTCAAAATTTTGTATTATTATGTTGGTATGTCCGGTAAAATGACAATTTACAATTACATTTTACAATTTTAATAGATTTACAATGACTATTCGACGTTAAATTATATTTTAAAAGTATAAAGTTTAAAATAAATAAATCGTGCGCAAATAGAAACTTAACTTTGCTACAATTCAACAATTGTAAAAATTGTAAAAGTGCTAAAATTAGCCTATTTGCAATAAATCTTTTGAATTTGAATTTACAACTTAAAATAGTATTCATTTTTTAATAAATATGTACTAATGATTGATTGACTGCTTATATTCATATATGTACGAAATCTAAGGTTTGTACGAAAAAACGAGTATTTTAGACCACACGACTGAAATAAAACTTCTTTAGTTTAGCTCCATCTATCGGCCGGTATAACTTTGTTTTTGCTTTGTTTAATGTTAATGTCGCCATCTTGGCAAATGTAAACTGTCATTTTACCGAAGATAACAACATAATAATACAAATTTTAAACTTTGTTATGTTGACAATTGAAGGGGTGAGAATAAAAAAGGGTTTAACTGATTTTTTTCACAAAATGACTTATGGGTATCGTTAGATTCAGCGTGAAATTATCTACAATAATACATTCTCATACCAAAATGTACAATACAATACAATACAATACAATAACACTTTATTGAACACCAACTTATACATAAAAACGCACATTAAAAAAAACTTACAAAAATGGTAGAACAAAGGGCGGCCTTATCACATTAAGCGATTTCTTCCAGGCTACCTTAGGATGGACAGGAAATAAAGGAATAAAATTGCGGTCGGTGTTGTTACAACTTACATACTATAAATAACAATAATTAGGTATAATCACCTCAAATATAAAAAAAAAAAAAAAAACAATCAATACTAAACTTATAATACATACTAATACCATATAATATAATAATACGATATATGTAATACATATATTACATGTATATGAATATATATATATAATATATAAAAATAGTATATATATATATATATATAATAGATATATAAATAAAATTAAATTGATAGATCATTGACAAATTCTAAGCAAAACTAGGACTGTTCCGATAGGAAATGTTTCCTCACCATGTCTTTAAAGATGGCGATAGACTTAGCGTGACGAATATTTATGGGTAGCGCATTCCATAAACGGACAGCTTGTACAGTGTAGGAGTGGTCATACACTGCTGAAGCATGAACAGGCATTTGTAATTGAAGGGTGTTGGTGGAACGAAGAGAGCGAGCATGGCTAAGGTGGAGAAATACGAAACGTTCTTTGAGATATAGAGGGGTGGAGGGGATGAACAGTACACTATAAAGTAGAGAGAGAAAATGAGCATCCCGGCGACGGCGGATTGGTAACCAGTTGAGCTTGTTGCGAAATTCGGAAATATGGTCATACTTGCGCAAACCAAATATGAACCGTATGCAAAAATTTTGTAAGCGCTCAAGTTTATTAAGTTGTTCTTGGGTCAAGTCCAGATAGCAGGAGTCTGCGTAGTCCAGAATAGGAAGAAGAAGTGACTGTGCAAGAGCAGTTTTGGTGGTAATTGGTAGAAAGTTGCGCAGCCTACGAAGTGATGCTGCTGACGCGAACACTTTTCGGCTGACCTCGCCCAGCTGAGGACCCCACGATAGCGTTCTATCAAAGATCACTCCCAGGTTCTTGACCGTTTCGCTAATGTTAATGCTGGTGCCGTCAAACAGAACTTGTGGGAGGCGGAACCAGTCAATTTTGGATATCATCCTGGAACTGCCGATGACTATGACTTGCGTTTTTAAAGGATTGACATCAAGACCATATGATCTACTCCAGCTCGAAATGCGTCTAAAATCATTATTTATTGTATCGATAGCAGAGTGAAGTTGATCCAGAGGTGCTTGAGTGTAGATTTGTAAGTCGTCTGCATAGAGATGGTAGGAAGAAGATAATTGCTGGGATATTGAATTAATAAAGATTGCAAAAAGTAAAGGAGACAAAACGCCGCCCTGAGGAACACCAGCCTGGGTATCACACCAGGATGAAAGCGTATCCTCAATGCGAATACGCTGCCGGCGCCCATGCAGGTAACTATGGAACCAGTCAATAGCAATAGGAGATACGTTAAGAGTGCGAAGAATACCAAGCAAGACATCGAAGTCAACGTTGGTGAACGCATTACTGAAGTCAAGTAGTGATAAAACAGTCAGTTGTCCGTTACTCATACCATACCGGATATCGTCAGTAATCTTAACCAATGCAGTGACGGTGCTGTGACCAGGTCGAAAACCGGATTGGAAGGGGTCAAGGAGAGCGTTCCTATTCAGAAAGGAGGAAAGTTGCTGATGAACGAGGCGCTCTAATACTTTTGACAAAAATGGGAGAATGGAAATTGGGCGGAATTCAGAGTACGAGGATGGATTAGCTTTTTTTGGAAGAGGAGTAATTAGGGCTTCTTTCCATAATGATGGAAAGGTGCCACAGGATACGGAGAAGTTGAGAATATATGTGATAATATGAATGACTTCATCCAGTATGGGTAAAATCATCTTACGACTGATGCTATCACTGCCGACGGCGTTGGATGCGATGGAAGAAATACTTCTCTTAACGTCACAATCGCTAAATTGACTAAAATAAAAAGCAGAATGGTCGGGAGGAGGAATAGAAGAGAGATAATGGAGTGTAGCTGACTTTACAGGGCCATGAAAATTGGCAGACGTAGAAAAGTGACGGTTTAATAAATCTATATTAATATTTTTAGGAATATCATCTTGACGAGACTTTCCCACTCCCATCGACCTAAGGAATTTCCACACCTTGGCAGAGTCCTCGTTTTCAACTGACTTATGAACGTGCTGGCGCTGTGCATTCCTACAAACTCTATTACAGTGATTACGACGCTTTACGTAATGTACCTTAAATCTCGAGATTTTGAGTCTAAAAACGGTTTATCTGTCACAGGAATACAGTTCGCTTAGCATAAAAACATTATTATATTTATATTATTATATCATATTTTTACAGTAATTGTATAAATTAGTACTATAATTAATATTTTAAAATAGAATTAATACATTTTCAAGCAACTGAAACTTTAAACCTTTTCTATTACCTTATAAGCACTCTACATTAAAATAAAGCCGTTGAAGTTTAAAGTCAATTTTCTCGAAACTATCAATTTGTCAGTTAAACCCTTTTTATTCTCAACCCTTCAATTGAGATCTACGTGAACCAACTTTCGTTTGCATTCACCAGCCAGCTCCCCATGTTAAGCGTACTTAACAAAGTTTTACTTCAAAAATAAATAAATATCAGGAAAATCACAGGTTTTCAAACTTCACAACAGATTAGCCTCAGTATGCATTAGTCGTGCAGCTTGCAGTGGCCTTCAGTTGACGTCATGCAATACATGCAACCGACGCGAGATACCTAGGTATGCAAGATACCAACATTATAGGCTCCGACCTAAGTTTATATAGTTTTAGATAGATATATAGATAAAAGTCTTCATTGAAACACAAACTTAAAATTAGGTGTCACAATGGGCGGTCTTATCGCTTAAAGCTATCACATCCAGACAACCCAATCAGTTTTAGATGAGGTAGGTATATAAAAATTGTTGGTCTTGATTTATAACCGTCTATGATATTTAACCCTTACTCAAAATAAAATGACTGGTTTTAATATAACTTTGAGCTCAAATTGGTAATTATTTAATTAGTAAATACCAAAGTGAGCCTTATGCCTAAGCCTATTTATGATCATTAGTTATGAGTCTGGGTGTTATATTTTAGTTCTATTATTTATTCAAAGTCAAAATCAAAGTCAAAGTCAAAAGATTTATTGCAAATAGGCTAATTTTAGCACTTTTACAAGTCAAAATTATATAAGGTACTTAAAATTAAGTTATTTCACTACACTATTTACAACTAAAAAAAGTATATGAGTATTGTATCAGTTATCTGGTTCCCATAGTACAAGTTTTGCTTACTTTGGGGCTAGATGGCGCTGTCTGAAATGTCTACA
Organism: Ennomos fuscantarius; assembly: GCA_905220475.3. NCBI lineage: Eukaryota > Metazoa > Arthropoda > Insecta > Lepidoptera > Geometridae > Ennomos > Ennomos fuscantarius. The sequence continues at coordinate 325,542 of HG992049.1, forward strand.
AATATTTATTACATTATTATTATTTGACTGGCCCGATAGCTCAGTTGGTAGTTACCCTGTCTTCTGAACTATGGGTTGGGTGTTATATTGTATTCTATGTATGTATTTACAAACAAAAAGTATCTAAGTATTGTATCAGTTATCTGGTTCCCATAGTACAAGCTGTGCTTAGTTTTTTTTTTTTTTTACTTCAAACTTGTCTAGCATTTGACCGCGCTCTCACCTGATGGGAAGTGACGATGCGATCGAAGATGTAGCATGCTAGCCAAGTAAATACCTATTCACTCTTCTCTTGAACACGCCCGGGTCATATTTCGCCGGAAACACAGACGCTGGCAGGGCATTCCATTCCTTAGCCGTTCTAATTAAAAACGTTGAGTCAAATCGCTTGGTACGAATGGGTGGTATTTCGACCACGAAAGGATGGCGCTTAGCCGAGCGTCTAGTAGTCCGGTAGTGGAATGGTGATGGGAGAATGAGATCATGCAGTTCTTGAGCGCATTCACCGTGGTGTAATCTGTAGAAGACCGACAGACTTGCCACCTTACGTCGATGTGCAAGGCTCTGGAGCCTTTCACCAACCAAAGTGTCGTCGTCAATGAGCCTTTTGGCACGCCGTTCAATCGAGTCCAGAGCCTCAAGCTGGTACTTGGCAGACCCGTCCCACAGGTGGCAGCAGTACTCCATACACGATCGGACTTGTGCTTGATACAGATTTAGAAGCTGTCCAGGTGTGAAGTACCGCCTTACCTTGGACAATATGCCGAGTTTTTTTGAAGCTACTTTGGCTTTGGACTCGATGTAGGATCCAAAGTTTAGGTTTGACGTGAGATCAACACCCAAAAGCTCAAGATGGTTTCCTAAACTTACAGATACACCACGGAATGAAGGAGCCAGATGGAGTGGGCTCTTTTTAGCAGTGAATAAACACGCCTGTGTTTTTGCAGCATTGAACCTAACCAAGTTAGCATCGCCCCAATCGGACACGGCTTTCAAAGCCAGGTTCATGCGCTCAACCATAGCCTCTCTCTCAATCCGGACATCGTCACCACTGGCTCGGGCACTGGATGTGTATCTTTCAACAACAGTACTATCATCTGCATACCCAAAGGTACCGGGCTTTAGCAAATCATTGATGTGGAGTAAGAATAGTGTTGCTGAAAGAACTGACCCCTGAGGTACACCAGCATTAATAGCTAATTGATCGGAAGAGCAGCCATCAAGAACCACTCTAAGCGATCGTTCCCTCAAAAAGTCTGATATCCAAGTGCACAAACCAGCAGGTAGTCCGTAAGATGGAAGCTTATTCAGAAGACCGTCGTGCCAGACCCGATCAAATGCCTTAGAGACGTCTAGAGATACAGCAAGTGCCTCTCCATGCATCTCCAAGGCTTCGCTCAATATGTGCGTGGCGTATGCGAGAAGATCCCCAGTTGACCGGTTTCGGCGAAATCCGTATTGCCGGTCACTGAGGAGATCATTGACTTCAAGGTGTGCCAAGAGCTTGTTGTTGATTATACGCTCCATACTCTTACAGAGTATGGAGGTAATTGAGATGGGTCGGTAGTTGGCAGGATCAGCACGACTGCCCTTCTTAGGTACAGGTTGTACATTGGCTAGCTTCCAACTCTTAGGGACTATTCCGGTATCTAGAGAGAGGCGAAATAGGCGTGTTAAAATGGGAGACAACTCAGGTGCACAGCTCTTAAGTACAATTGCTGGTATACCATCGGGACCACTGGCTTTGTTCACGTCTAGACTGCATAATGTTTTTAGTACCTCCTTCTGACGTATGCGTATTTCCGGCATTAAAGCACCGCAATGTGGAAGGCAGGGAGGTACCTCATTAGCAGTATCTAAACGCGAAGCTTCTGCAAAGAGAGTGGCAAACAAGTTTGCTTTTTCTTTTGCAGTGTGAGCCAGCGATAGTTTGGGGCTAGATGGCGTTGTGTGAGATGTCCACACATATTGTTATTATTATTATTATTATAATCGTACAAGACCGTGAGTGACCCTTCAATCCCACGATCTCTTCAACAAATGACTTATCATTGTCATAGATGGAGCTAAACTAAAGAAGTTTTATTTCAGTCCTGTAGTCTAAAGCACACTCGTTTTTTTCACAATATTGTTGCTCTGTATTTACCTGCAATAAAACTGTCCCATAAATTTTGGTATCAAAAAAAAATTGTGTTCTAATGAAAGTAGTGCTGAATATTGAGAAATTTGGTTCCGTACTTTGTACCACCTGTACAAACAAATGTGTTTTTATTAATTCTCTCTTATTAATTGCGAATGGTGTTACTTAGTATGTTGAAATATCTAATTATGTTCTATCAATTGAAGGAGTGAGAATAAAAAGGATTTAACTGATTTTTTTGACCAAATGACTTATGGGTATCGTTGGATTCAGCGTGAAATTATCTTCAATAATACATTCTCAAAATACCGAAATGAGGCTTAAATCTCGAGATTTTGAGTCTAAAAACGGTTTATCTGTACAGTACGCTTAGCATAAAAACATTACTTTATTTCTTTTATTATATTATATTTTTACAGTAATTGTATGAATTAGTACTATATTTAGTAATTTTAAATAGAATTAAAACATTTTCAAGCAACTGAAACTTACATAAACCTTTTCTATTACCTTATAAGCACTCTATATTAAAATGACGCCGTTGACGTTTAAAGTAAATTTTCTCGAAACTGTCAATTTGACAGTTAAATCCTTTTTACTCCCAACCCTTCAATTGTAATGACGATGTGCCCTATTTATAATCTAAAGAGTATTTTGTATGTTCATTCATCAAAGAAGTATTTGATTTATTTTTTGGTTAATTGTGGCTTATAAAACAACAATAACAATAATGCTCAACGATCACATACATAGATCCTGGACCCTAACTAAGGTTCCCTGTGTCTTGGGACCGAAGAACTACGAAGACCATGGTCCCACAGCACCCAGACACAGAACAAGTATTTGCGCTTTTTTTCTGTGCACAAATACTTGTCCTGCGCAGGGAATCGAACCCGCCGCTGCGGGTTATGAGCCTACCAGCTCAACCACTGACAGACAGAGGCTGTCAAAATTATTATTTTATTAAGTACTAGCTGTGCCCCGCGGTTTCACCCGCGTGGTGAAAATTCTAAACTTTTTCTTTCATAAGAACCTTCTCCTGAAAATACACCCACCCCCCCTCGCTGAACTCATGGTTAGGGTGCTAATTTATAAAACATCCTATAATACTTTAGCTGTTTCTTTTTTAACGGTTCATCGTCCGAAATACTACAAGATGTTAATATACAAAACGTGCGTACAATACGCGTTTACGTCATTTGTCAATAAGTGGGCCGAATGCCTTCTCCATACTGAACGGCCTTCGGTTTGCACTTCTGTGTCGTAACTGAAGCGAAACATTTTATACAACTCTGTCATAATAATAAAGGTAAAGGACTGGTTTAAGTTATATGGGACTTTGAAGATTGCTTATTGTGATACGGTTGTAAGTGCGTAGCATATTTTATTCAATGGTGAACTTTTAAGACTTACAGTTTAGCGCTTTGTCGTGTTAATTTGTTCCATTGAATTAAGTAGGAAAATTATTGAAAGGTGCTGCGACATGGTTCCGTAACAGTTACATTATTTTTCTTCTGCACAAGTTATGAAATTGTTAGTAGCTACTCTATGGCTGACATGGTTCATTTGATTTACATTTTTTTGCTTTAAAAATGTCCTTTTAGCTTCTTGTGTCAATTATTGAAGAATTGGTTTGACCTTTGGCTAGTATTATAACGTTTTACACTTTTTTCGTTTTGGTTTGGCTCCACAGTTTTGTGTATTTAACCAGTGTCAAGTAATTGTTAATTTCTTAAGTTCATTAATATTATATATATCGAATATATCTATGTGTCAAGTCAAGTCCACGTCATCAAGTCATGGTGTAGTCTAGTCAAGTCATACTCCCGGTCCCGGTAAGTGGTCCCGATGGTATACCTGCAATTGTACTTAAGAGCTGTGCACCCGAGTTGTCTCCCATTCTAACACGCCTATTTCGCCTCTCTCTAGACACCGGAATAGTCCCTATGAGTTGGAAGCTAGCCAACGTACAACCTGTACCTAAGAAGGGCAGTCGTGCTGATCCTGCCAACTATCGACCCATCTCAATTACCTCCATTCTCTGTAAGAGTATGGAGCGTATAATTAACAACAAGCTCTTGGCATACCTTGAAGACAATGATCTCCTCAGTGACCGGCAATACGGATTTCGCCGAAACCGGTCCACTGGGGATCTTCTCGCGTATGCCACTCACATATTGAGCGAAGCCTTAGAGATGCATGGAGAGGCACTTGCTGTATCTCTAGACGTCTCTAAGGCATTTGATCGGGTCTGGCACGACGGTCTTCTGAATAAGCTTCCATCTTACGGACTACCTGCTGGTTTGTGCACTTGGATATCAGACTTTTTGAGGGAACGATCGCTTAGAGTAGTTCTTGATGGCTGCTCTTCCGATCAATTAGCTATTAATGCTGGTGTACCTCAGGGGTCAGTTCTTTCAGCAACACTATTCTTACTCCACATCAATGATCTGCTAAAGCCCGGTACCTTTGGGTATGCAGATGATAGTACTGTTGTTGAAAGATACACATCCAGTGCCCGAGCCAGTGGTGACGACGTCCGGATTGAGAGAGAGGCTATGGTTGAGCGCATGAACCTGGCTTTGAAAGCCGTGTCCGATTGGGGCGATGCTAACTTGGTTAGGTTCAATGCTGCAAAAACACAGGCGTGTTTATTCACTGCTAAAAAGAGCCCACTCCATCTGGCTCCTTCATTCCGTGGTGTATCTGTATGTTTAGGAAACCATCTTGAGCTTTTGGGTGTTGATCTCACGTCAAACCTAAACTTTGGATCCTACATCGAGTCCAAAGCCAAAGTAGCTTCAAAAAAACTCGGCATATTGTCCAAGGTAAGGCGGTACTTCACACCTGGACAGCTTCTAAATCTGTATCAAGCACAAGTCCGATCGTGTATGGAGTACTGCTGCCACCTGTGGGACGGGTCTGCCAAGTACCAGCTTGAGGCTCTGGACTCGATTGAACGGCGTGCCAAAAGGCTCATTGACGACGACACTTTGGTTGGTGAAAGGCTCCAGAGCCTTGCACATCGACGTAAGGTGGCAAGTCTGTCGGTTTTTTACAGATTACACCACGGTGAATGCGCTCAAGAACTGCATGATCTAATTCTCCCATCACCATTCCACTACCGGACTACTAGACGCTCGGCTAAGCGCCATCCTTTTGTGGTCGAAATACCACCCATTCGTACCAAGCGATTTGACTCAACGTTCTTAATTAGAACGGCTAAGGAATGGAATGCCCTGCCAGCGTCTGTGTTTCCGGCGAAATATGACCCGGGCGTGTTCAAGAGAAGAGTGAATAGGTATTTACTTGGCTAGCATGCTACACCTTCGATCGCATCGTCACTTCCCATCAGGTGAGAGCGTGGTCAAATGCTAGACAAGTTTGAAGTAAAAAAAAAAAAAAAAAAAAAAAAAAAATACTCCTAGCAAAGTGGTGGAAACTGTACCAGAAGCTTCTATGGAATTTTGGAAACAACAGAAAAAGAAACGTTTCACCATCATTATACCACTTTCGCACACTCATGCCTGTAATCCAGCACTTAACGAATAAAATGCTTCCAATTTTATGCAGTAACACTGAAAATAACACACGTTTTGGAAAATAACACAATGCGGTGACACGATCATTTTCGTTTTCCCGCCAAAACTCCCGTTTTAGACTTCTTCTAAGTGTATAAATAAGTAAGAGAGTAATAAAAAGTCAATGTTACAATAATTTTGAAAATTCGGTATTACAAAAGATTCACATTTCACATTGCGGCGAACCGATGGATGCGGGAGGCAAGGAGCTGCTAATAGTGGTGCTTCGTGGGGGGGGGGACTATGTACGTTCAGTAGAAGACATCTTCAGACTTCGTCAGGTTCAGGGCATACCTTTTAGAGCCGCTGATAGCCTCTTCCATCCTTTTATTAACGAATGACATGACGAGCTAACGATTCGCTTGATGTTAAGCGACACGGCTGCCCATATCAGTTGCAGTGTCACTCGGAACTCTAAAGTATAGAGTTTCGCGTGACACTGCACTGCGCATGTCATCTTGAGACATGAGCACAGTCTGGTAATAAGATTACTTGAAGATTTTATGGATTTAACCGTTTCAATACGCAGTTTATGTGCATAGTTAGTATGGAAATTACTCCTGTTGCATTGCAATCAAAGTTTCTTGATCACCCCCAGAGGTCTTAAGTCTCATTTGCCCAGTAATTTCACTAGCTACAGTGCTCTTCGAACCAGAACTTGCGCATTACTGCTTGGCGGCAGAATAACTGGTAAAGTGGTGGTACAACTTGGTGGTACCTAGGTGGTAATACTTTTGATCCGCGGGTAAAATCGCGGGGCGCAACTAGTCCCCGATAAAGTACAATAGAAATGGTTGAAAAAACTGTAGGTATAATTATGAAAATGTGTTTAATTTTCCTAAAATCTTCATGAATGGAGATTGCTGTATTAGCTTCTATATGATTCATTTGTGTGATGAAAATCGTGTTTTGTGTTATATTGTATTCAAAGTATGTATTTACAAATAAAAAGTATCTAAGAATTGTATCAGTTATCCGGTTCCCATAGTATAAGTTTTGCTTAGCTTGAGGCTAGATGGCGCTGTGTGAAATGTTCACACATATTTATTTATTTTAATTTGCTCATTCTATACTATAATTATCGGTACATAACTAAGTATATACCTATTGTGTTAGATGGAATCAATATAACTGTATATTATATATGTATGATAAAGAAAAATTTCTAGATGGCGCTGTTTGGTTTTGTCAACGATAATGCATAGTTTCTATGGAGTTTGTGGTAGTTTATATGATGTTCTGAATCGCGCAAGCAATATTTTCCGTGTGCTGAGCGCTATATGGCAAAAATCTACCTGGTTACCCATAATGAATTCGTTCCGAAGCGCGTACGATCTCTCCTTTATTATATGTATAGATTTCAATTTGCTCATTCTGACCTAAGTATAATTATCGGTATATAACTAAGTATGTACCTATAGTGTTAGATGGAATCAATATAACTGTATATTATATATCTATACATGCAAATATTATCACGTACCTCACGTACAATACAATGGTCAGAATGTTGTTTAATTACTTATTAATTATATAAGTCATTATTGCTGATTCATAACGATTCTGAAGGTATTTGCGGTTCTTTATTTAATAGTTATAAAGTTATTACATATTATGTAATTCTCTTTTCTACATGTTTATTTTTGGTGTCAATAAGCGTATTGTATTGTATTGTACAATATGTATGTATTTACAAACAAAAAGTATCTAAATATTGTATGAGTAATCTGGTTCTCATAGCGCAAGCTTTGCTTAGTTTGGGACTAGATGGTGCTGTGTGAAATGTCCACAAATATTCATTTATTTAACTTAATTTATTCAAACATATGAATTTTAATATTTTGTTATTCACCAAATGTTAAAATTTACGTTCTAATGTATCTTCTATATGGTTCATATTAGAATTGAGGAAAATAGAAATAAAAATAGGTGCTTATATTGTACATATTATTTATTAGAAACGAAACGACTTAAGACTAGTTTCGGTAAAATATTATTTTATATCATAATATAAAAATAACTTGTAAAACTTATATAATTAGCTACCAACATCAGCATCTTGTACCTTACACTAAATTGATATAAATTTCCATGCAAAATAATTGTTATTATGAACTTTTTTGTACCCATACATCTTTCTTTTCTCTTTCTTTGGCATACGGAAGCACAGTAACAAACATTCATTGTAAATGATGTATATTTATATAAAAATATGGCTTTTAAAAACGGACGGAAAATCGTAGACTTAATATTATACAATATAAAAATGTTTATATAAAAATATCGGAATGTGATGTTTATATATAAAATATGTTTTATTAGCAGTAGCCCCTGCAATTGGCACTTTTCTAAACTTACATTAACTTTACTCTTACATTATGTAATGATATGTCGCAAGATCGCTGCGACTCTCTTAGCATACATTATCGACGGACAATGTTGCGTAAAACTTGGGTATACCAAAGCGTACGCGAAGGGAATCGAAACAGCTGTTACATTTACACGCTAATAACATATTTTGAGATTCTAGAATATTCTTTACCAATGGCAGTGTCTAAGAAATTTATAATAAATTAAAACTACAATTAAAAATAAATTTATAAAACGAGATAAATTCTAATAAGTCAAATAAGTTGATCGTAATATATTTTTTAAATACAAAATTTTTTGACATTTTAGATTTTACCTCACACGTTATCACTCAAATATCTCATAATTTAATTCTGTGTCCTTGATAAAGAAGTCAAAAAACGTTACAACAAAAGTAATAATTTTATCAAAAATCGCCATAAAGAATGTATTATCAAAAGTTACGTAAAAGAAAAGTAGCAACGGCAGAAGTCAAAACAAATTTAAAAACTGTGTCAACTTTCCTTTTCAACCAGTCCCTATACAGAAAGCTGGTTAAGGTAGGGCCCATTGCGTAACCCTTGGGTACACCCATAGTCGGACCCGCTAAATTACGAACACACTATGACACAACTAACACGGCAAGTCAGCGTTTCTCAAAGTGGGCTCATGAACCCTGGCATTAAAGGTGAATGGCATTGGCAAAATATTATAGGTTATTTAAATATCATGGTCTATATTAATACTCTTTTGTTTTCTCTTACTATTTAGAATTTAATACTTTCTTTCTCTCACTATTTAGACAGAGATCCAGAGGAAGACAGATCGAGAGATGTGAATGGCATTGGCAAAATATTATAGGTAATTTAATTAACATGGCCTATACAATCCATTTGTTTTCTCTCACTATTTAGACAAAGATCCAGAGAAAGACAGTTCGAGAGATGTGAATGGCATTTGCAAAATATTATAGGTAATATAATTATTAAGACCTATATTAACGCTCTTATTTTCTCTCGCTCTTTAGACTTTAATGCTTTCTTTCTCTCACTATTTAGACAGAGATACAAAGAGAAATAGATTATTAATACGCCAACACAACAATGTATCGATAGAAGGCGTAGGTTCCGCGTGTCCGCATTGATGATGATGATGATAAATTAAAAACTAAACTATCATCAATACCATACAACTATAAGTTATTTCCAAATATTTATACAAAGTATTACAAATATCGAAAAAAAACATAGTACGAAATTTTACGCGGTAAAAGGAAACACGAGGATTCGCGGAAAAAGATTAAGAAACGCTGGCTTACACAATGGGCCTCCTAAATCTGGCACATGCAAGTAGCTAGACGAGAATGCATTGAGGTCAAATTTTTCTCATAAACAACCTTCGAACAACCATCGCTGCCTATTCACACAAGCAATTACGAAACTGTAAACCTACAAGCAATGTATCTTAACCTAATGTGCCGAGAAGACACTTGGTGGGGGCGAGGTCACACGACAATATGCCTGGCTTCTATTGTGAGTCAACAGGTACTAAATTAATCCATTGGCTTAAGTAGGAAGCTACTTATTATGCCCACTCGTTCTTTAAATAATCTTTGACCTAAGACATGACACCCGCAGACTCTAAATAAAGGAATGTGACATGAAATAAAGATGTCTGTATTCCTTTCGTCAAGGAAACGAACTTTATTTCAAGAAATGTCGATTATCGTCGATTAAAATCGAATCGGAAAACATCGTCATTAAAAATACTATTAGCACTCTGTCTCACCTTCTTTCCTTTCGTGTATATAATGCTCCACTTCTCTTAACGAATGGAACAGCTTCCAAGCGAGTACGACTCCCGTGATCTCGACTAAAGCTATGATCAGTGATGCTCCGGCGATGGAAGAGCTGATAATCTTCGTGTAAACTGACGCAACTTTAGCACATCCTAGTCTCTCGTTAGCCTCTTTGTCGGTGAAGTCGCAAGTTGCTCTGTAGTAGCTGTCCAAGCAGCAGGTGAGGGGCAGATCGTTTCTCCAGCTCCTGTAGTCCCGAGCGTCGTTGGCGCCGCAGCATTTCAGTTTTCTTTCAATCCGGCCAAATGCTTTGAACACATCCGGGTTGGACTGCGAGTTGTAATAGCCGTCGTAGACTGTATCCTTGATGAATCTGTCCGTGTCTTCTCCGTCGACGTACACGAAGATAAGCGTGGCGGAGATGGCTTGTCCGATGACAATAAGGATTAAGAAGATCCCGTAGATCCCGAGAAGTCCTCGGCTCTCCTTGTTGGCGCCGCACCACCCGCAAAACGCCACCATCATAACAAACGTTCCAAGAAGGATAAACAACCATGGTGCCACTTGAGGCCAGTATACCCTATAGTCTAAGAGATAGTGGTTACTATTCCTTAACGCGACGAATTCCGTCAGCTGCACAAAGAACCATATTCCTGTAGCCGCCGTCACAAGTCCAAACACTGCGTATATCACGTTCACGATATACAAAACACCTTTAATCATATCTTCTTTAGACATTTTCACGGATTAACGCTATCGTCCGCACAGAGTGATCGTTTTCAATGAAATGAGAGGCGAGTTTCTGATGCAACCACTTTTATAAACTTTGCCGCGCCTAAGCTATTCGCGCTGTAAGGCTAACGCAAACTATCAAACGGTGCCTGATGCAGGCGTTGGCTTGACGCGTGTGAAGTTAATCTTAACTATTCGTGTTTTTGTTCATTCACGTGTTTTGTAGTTAGGGTCAAAGAACTGTCATCATTGGCATATTTACAAGACGGTTCAAGTAGATAACATGTTTAATTTATATCTGCTTATAGGTAATTAGTTAAACCATTGTGTTCTCGTGAACTGATACCTATTTTATGAGTGATAAGAATAATAAATATAATTATTAAATTATTTAGATGTGACTAATACATGCCTAACTCAGTCTGGGTAAAATATGATTATAGTTTTACAGTGCTAACAATTAGTAGAATAGAAATTTCAGTTTTGTTAATTGTTTCCTTTGAAGGTACTTATTTTTTAATAGGTTACATTTAACTTAATTATGCAATTAATGACTCATTTACAAGTAATGCTCCCGTTTATAATGAGCTCGCATCATAATTACGGCCTTTACTACGTACTATTAAAATTGCAGAACCTTACTAATTCCCTTACAAACATGACTCAATCTTCGTTCCGAGTCGCAATTAACATCCGTCAATTCGAACGTGATTATGAGGTTTGTAAACAGAGCTTGATAGTGTGGCGCGGGGCTTATGTGTTAGCGCCTTGTCTGAAGAAATCTCTAATAGTAGATTTGTAGTACCACTTCCATGACGTACTTTTTATTCTATATCTTGATGATGATCTTAATATTTGCTTAGTGAATTTTTGAGAATGATTCATACGACACATTTTTTATGATACCGTTCTCTACTTTATTCTCTGTTACGTTGATTTGAAATTGATTGTCGTGATTCATCGAGCCAGTTATTGTATGCTGTTAGTGTCTATTTACTTACCTTTATGCTGGTTATGTTGTCTAGTAATATGACATAATTATGTCCTATGTCATACTTATTTTATTATAATAAAAGTAACGCCCAACGATCACATACATAGATCCTGGACCCTAACTAGGATTACCCTGTGTCTAGGGACCCAGGAACTACAAGGACCATGGTCCCACAACACCCAGACTCTGAACAATTATTTGCGCTGTTTTTTTCTGTGCACAAATTCTTGTTTTGCCGCGGGAATCGAACCCGCCGCCTATGGGTTATGAGCCGACCTGCTCAACCACCACACCACAGACTCTGTCAAATATAATTTATCTACTATTATAAATTGACATGGTTTCCATGGGAGTTTCTTTTTTCAGTTAATTAAAGGTAAATTGCTAAAGGAAAATCAATGTTTAAGTTGTATTTGGATGAATTTGAAGCCATAGAAAGCTATCTAATATAATACAATTAGTTTATTAGAAAAAATGCCAATTAATCATCTATGTATATAAGTGCCAATGATGAAGTTTATGCAATTATGAACCATGTACAACTGTGATAAAATTGAATTACAAGAGTTACATGAAACTGAATTTGTATAAAACGATCTAGACGAGGTGGTTTACCGGTTTTTTTAATAGATTTATGACGTAACTATTGACATACTTTCAAAATGGCGTAAGTGTTCATAATAACACCTAGGTATAGCCTAAATAAACAAATTAAAAACCTAGTAGACTTTTTAATGATTTAAGTTGATATCTTTAGATTTTGAAAACATTTTTTCTAGATTTTGTCGATACATCCATCTGTTGTTCTACATTTTTTGTCTGAAATGTCTAAAAGGAATACTTACCAAAATTAATAATAAAAATAACGCCCAACGATCACATACATAGATCCTGGACCTTAGGATTCCCTGTGTCTAGCTACCCAGGAACTACGAGGACCAATAGTCCCACACACAACACTCAGACTCGTCAATTATTTGCGCTTTTTTGTGTGCACAAATACTTGTCCTGTCGCGGGAATCGAACCCGCCGCCTACGACCTGCTCAACCACTACACCACAGAGGCTGTCAAAAGTGTATTATAACTTACACGGCTACTTAGTGAATAATACTCAATACTCAATCATTTATTGCAAACATTATTGGTTACATGCAGGTGTTAATGATAGCATATTTAATTTATTTAAGTATGTTATATAATGACCCAGCGTGGGTATAGCAATATTGTGCGAAGCGAATCGATCTAGTCTATAATAGTTCCGAAAAGAATTCGTCTAACGTATAATAACTTATAGTCAGTAGTACATTTTTTAGGGCTACGGTAAATTTTTTCTCTTCTATCATATCTATAATAAATACAGTGATTTCAATAAAATGCAATTAAATTTCATAAATTTTAGTTTTAATTTTACATAATAGTTGTGTTACTACAACGTAACATCAGTCGTTAATATTACATCTAAAATTACAATAAAAAGTTTAATTATATATTATTATTATTATTATGAAATATAAACGTATTTGTATTGTAAATAAACATAATAATAATATTATTATCCAACAATCAACCTAACTAGGATTCCTTGTGTCTACGGACCCAGGAACTACGAGGACCATGGTCCCACAACACCCAGACTCAGAACAAGTGTTTGCGCTTTTTTCTGTACTCAAATACTTGTCCTGCCGCGGGAATCGAACCCAATATTATAATAACTATATATTTTAATTTATAATTATCTTATTATTACCAGTATCATTTAAATATTTGGTCAAAGTAATATAAAACTATCATAAGCTACACTTTTTACAATTAACATTAATGTTTGCGACTTAACTTATTATACAAATTTACAAATACAAATTTATTTATTGACACATTTGGTTACAAGGTTATAATGAATCCATGGACTCCCGAACTATTATTATAACTAAATCATAAAATTAGATAATATATTTAATTATGAAACATTTTCTTCTTTTTTTGGTCTTTACGTAAACCGCGATATTGTTTATTGATTTATAATATCGTTTTGTTTTATATTTAACTTCGGTGGTTATATTTGTACAGATAACTTTGATCAGACATTAAAACTTGTATTTTACATACATAACTATTTAAAAAAAAACGATTTGAAACGAACACCACAAATTTTAACATTTTATAAAGTACCTAATACAAAATAAAATATTTACTAAAAATATTTTGGTGTATCATTTTTATCATCTACATTATATACATCTTTATGTATATAAATGACATATAATCAAGCAATTAGACACAAACTAAAAAGAGGTCCTCAGAAGTCATCAAATCAAATTGTCGTAAAGCATGACGTCATCGTATTGTAGTTTATCAATTGCCCTATAATTGACCTCAACCGCTAATTCGATTATTTAATATATCATACACTTGTAGGTTAGATGTAAAAATGGATCTTGAAGATCATACACGTACATCATACGAGTGCGTTATAAGATAGACCTAAATTTTGTAACCTTTTGAAATTTAAAATGACAGATTGAACTTAATAGAAAGATTTTTTAATCGAGAACTACATTTTGGCCATTTTTTTATAATTTTTTTTATAAATATTTAAATTCAATATGACTTCTTTTACGAATAACTTTTCAATTTTATTACATTAAATGCAAATTATTATCATTACGTAATATGATAACCTAACTATTTTGTCATAAATAAATAATTGATGCAACTTGTCGTCATAAGTGGACCAATCTCCACATAATATAACACTTGTTTGTACATTCATACTTGTAATACAATCACCCAGACACAAAACAAACTTCGATGTTCACAAATAATTTGTTTGCGTCCTGGTTGGGAATCAAATCCACAACTTGCAGTATAAAAGGTACAGCTATTAGCTACTGAGCTATAAAGTCAGTCCATGTTTTCTTTCTTATTATTATCCTCATACAAACGTTTGAACCGAACAACTTGTCGTAATATTCTATAATGTACTACGTCTTAGCTTTGTGATGTTTTTCTAAGTTGCTAAGTCGTTTCATCGACATCACACTTATGTCATTAAATAAATAAAAGAAACACACACTCAAACCTCTCACACACACACTGGTAACAAACTCGTAAAAGTGTCATTTTCCCAACCAGTTATAACAATTTCTAGCGCAAGAAAAGGAAAACCGATTGCTTAACCGTCACACATAAAATGCACATAGGATTATCTACTTTAGCTCTCAGAAACATAGTTGAGATTCACTTATCTAAAAGCTACGACCTCATGTCACTATCTTACGAAACCGTGTTGTAAACATTAACTTCTTTAAAGCTAATATTTGTTCGAACATCCAAAATACTGCATTAATCACAATTAACGCGTTTGTAAGATTTCAAATTGAAATTATATCAATATGTTATTTAAAATAACTTACAGACTTTGTGTTTCGCAATTTCCAATAGTTGATTACAACAGAACTTTTTTGCTTTCCGATTCGTAATGAGCCACGACCACCTGCGGCTTCTTATTCTTCTTCAAGGCTTTCGACAGGAGGACACCAGAAACCATGTTCAGAACACCGATGAGGGCTGTGAAGATAGCAGCTGCAGCTAAGACTTTGGTGATTATCCTGACGTGATGAGAGGCAACTTCCACGCATCCCAACCTTTCATTGGGCAACTTGTCCGTAATAGCACAGTAGTACACAGGATCGATCTGCCACCCGTGATAATAGGTATCGCAGCAGGACATAGGGAAGTCTTCCCTTTTCCCCTTGTAATCCCTAGGGCTGCTAGCGCCACAGCACTGGAGCTTCTTCTCGAGGTTTCCAAAACCCGTTTCAATGTAACGATCCTCTTGCATGTTGGTGAAAACG
Source organism: Ennomos fuscantarius (assembly GCA_905220475.3). Taxonomy (NCBI): domain Eukaryota; kingdom Metazoa; phylum Arthropoda; class Insecta; order Lepidoptera; family Geometridae; genus Ennomos; species Ennomos fuscantarius. Next base: position 340,991 of record HG992049.1, read on the forward strand.
TCCCAAATTGCGTCAGTAATGAACTGGTCGCTCGCTTTAGAGTCCGCAAACACAAGGGCGACTATCGCAGCAACCATCAACAGCAGCAATGCAATAGTTTGGAAGGTCAAGTACGCGAGGACGAGCGAGTGGCTGTTCTTCTTGGCGCTGGCGAAGGCACACCCCGACACGAGCAAAACAAACACACCGGCGAATATAAAAATCCAGGGGATAGCTTGGGGCCAGTATATTTGAAAATCCAACTTGTAGTGGTTGGCATTGCGCAGACTTGTCACGTTGTAGACTTCTATGAAGAACCATATCGACGTTGCCGTGATGGCGAGCCCGAGGATAGCGTGTATTACATTTAAGAACACCAACAAACCGGATGAAACTTTACCACTTCCCATTGTGATATATTTATGATATTAACTTGCTCGTGAAATGCGTGCGTCCACGACGGTGTCTAGTTATTAAATGGCGTTGAATTGAGCGAGTGCCTTTTATTAAGTCGGCGCGCGATCAAGGCTACAGTGATCTTCCTATAGATTGGTGATTCATGTACGGTTCTGACGCGTTTGTGTGGTTTTTAGTACTTTGAAGGGATATGCGTAAGGTGCGGAGGCTGTATGTAAAACCATTATGCCTAACATCAAATTCCTTCAAGCACGCGCTGATACAAAACTACGTAACTTCGTGTTTAATTTTAATGTCGTATATTAAGGTAGTGGTAAGTTTCACTAGGTGGTAGTTTTTGGAAAGTTCGTCTAGGTAGGCCACCGCTTTGCCAATTATTTTTGAATTGAGAAATTATTGGGCAAATGAGACTTTATGATTTGATCGCACAGTCGAGTAATCTTATTACCAAACTGTGATGATGTCTCAGGGTGATGTGTGCAGTGCAGTGTCGCGCGAAACTTTATGTTTTAGAGTTTCGAGTGACACCGTTCTGTTATGGGCGGCAGTGTCACTTAACATCAGGTGAAAACAAGCTCGTCACATCATTCAATAACATAAAAAAAGTAAGGTGGTAGGTTTAACAAACAATAATTAATTCAAGACACACGGTGCACGCGTGCACTGATATTCAGGGCTTTTAGTTGAATGCCACGTTATAAATCTTGCAGTAATTTTACTTCGTGTTGCAAATATTGTGACAGGTGCAATGACATCACTATTGCATAAAGTTATTCGTAAAATTATAGAGCAGGGAACATAGTAAAATAGGTATTTTATTGTTTTTATATACATAATAAAATCACAGCTGGAGTTTTGGCGGGAAAACGAAAAAGACGCGTCACCGCATTGTATTATTTTCCAAAACTTGTGTTATTTTCAGTGTTAGTGCATATAATTGGTGGCATTTTATCCGTTAATTGCTGGACTACAGGCATGAGTGTGGGAAAGTGATTAAATGATGGTGAAACGTTAATTTTCGTGTTGTTTCCAAAACCTCATAGTAGCTTCTGGTAAATTTGCCACAACTTTACTAGGAGTATGACTTGACTAGACTAGACTATGACTTGACTTGACATATATACATTATTAATTAACTTGAAAAATTACCAAATACTTGGCACTGGCTAAATACACTAAAATGTGGAGCCAAACTAAACCAAAAAAAAAATCACAGCCTACATCAATAATGAGATCCGGTAGAATATCATGATTCTTATTTTATTTCTACTTACTCATTTAAAGTGAAGCGTTGTGTTTGTTGGTTTGGGCTTTCTTTTGGTGTGGTTTTCACGACGAAACTGTTAAGCTGACTTAGAAATTATTATGCACATATCTTATTTACACTTAGTAATATGAAAAGGTAGAAAATTCATTTCACATAATATTTATATTTTTTTTGTATTGTTGTGGTCCATGGGAAATATAATTTCCCGCGAACTATAAACACAAAAAACCACAAGAGAGCTTCAGTAATTTGGTTTTTAACCAGTCGAACGTTGACGCTTGCGTAACATTGTATTTACAATAATTAACTTTCAAAGTCAAAATCAAAAGATTAATTGCAAAAAGGCTATTTTTATCGCTTTTACAAGTCAAAATTATATTTGGGATTTAAAATTAAGTTATTGTATTAAGCATAAATTACAAAGTGGTATTGTCAAATATTATATAGCAAGTCCATTACAATATGTAAGTTGAAGAATAAAGATGGTGGTGTGCGTGTAACATTGGGGTCCAAGCTTTTGGGTCCAATTTTCCGGATGAACCTTTGGTTTGGTAATATTTTGGCTGAGATACACCTAAACATTTTGGAAACTTGGCAATGCGACTTTATGAACTGACGAGCTTCTGCCCGCAGCTTCGCCCGCGTTACCTATAGTAAAATAGTGCAACCACCCAGTTCACCCTCTTAGGGGTGGAATTTCGAAAACTCTTTTTTAGTGGATACCTACACTTTACAAAGAACACACCCTCCAAATTTCAAGTCTCTAGGAAGGTCTCTAGTTTAGGCTGTGTGTTGATATATGTCAGTCATTCAGTCAGTCAGGACTTTGAATATTATATGTATAGATCTGATCTCATTGATGTCTCAGGATGACGCGACCAATACAGTGTCACACGAAACTCTATACTTTAGAGTTCCGAGTGATATTGCAACTGATATGGGCAGCCGTGTCGCTTAACATCAGGCGAAGAACTAGCTCGTCTTGTCATTCCTTTCATCAGGCGAGGCAGTAGTCAAATGCCTTGCCAACAAATGAAAAAATTAAAATGCATCTTTTATTTCAGATTGTGTACCCATATGTTTTATTACAGAATTTTGAATTTGAAAATAATTAATTGAATCAGCGGCTAAAATTTTTCCCATAAACTATAGATACCTACTGTGGTAACAATGGGTGTGTAATTGATAAGCTCCTACACTCAGAATGGGCTGGTTTCCCCATAGGATTATCACAAAATATTAGTAACTAGTTGCGCCTCGCGGATAAAAAGTATTGTAATTATTTGCTCATCCCACGGGAAATTTTCACTTTTCCGGGATAAAATTTAGCCTATATGTTAAACCAGTGTATAAGCTATCTTGGTACCGAATTTCATCCAAATCCATTCAGCCGTTTGAGCGTGCAGGAGTAACAACATACACACATACAAACTTTCGCCTTTATAATATTAGTGTGATTAGTGTGAAGTGTGATTAGTGTGATTTTATTGGACTTAACCTAATTTCATTGACGTGATAAAAGTGTTTTGTATTTACTATCAGTACGATAATATTTGTTGACATTTCACACAGCTTATGTCAAAGTCAAAGTCAAAGTCAAAAGATTTATTGCAAATAGGCTAATTTTAGCACTTTTACAATGGAATGGTTTATGGAAACCGGATAACTTATACAATACTTAGAAACTTTTTATACGTACTTAGAATACAATATAACACCCAGACACAGAACAAACATCGATGTTCATCACACAAATGTTGGGCGGGAATCAAACCCACAACCTACAGTTCCGAAGGCAGAAGTCATTACCAACTGAGCTATCAGACCTGGGATCAAACACCTTTCATATTGCATAACATATTTTTTCCAGTTTTTTTATTTAATAACTGTGATGAGTTCCATTGTCTATCTCCGAAGACCTGTTGGTCGTCGATGACCACGGTTCTACAACCAAATAAAAAAAACACGTGTTTTATATACAATTTTTTTTATGCTAAGGAATGCTAGATTCAAGAGCTAACCGTTCGCCTGACGTTAAGCGACACGGTCGCTCATAGCTGAACAGTGTCACTCGGAACTCCAAAATATAAAGTTTGCACTGCGCACATCATCCTGAGACATCAGTACAGTCGGGTAATAAAATCACTCGACTGTGAGATCAGATCATAAAGTCTCATTTACCCAGTAATTTCACTAGCTACAGTACCCTTCAATACGGAACATAGTAGTGCTTGCACACTACTGCTTGGTGGCAGAATAACTGGCAAAGCGGTGGTACCTACATAGACAATCTTAAAACTTTTATTATTTTGTGGTATTTTATTATAGGTATAAAAATTAATATATAGTAAATATGTTAGATATAACATTTATGAATGGGACGGGACACTCATTTGTTTACAACTGTTAGAGTAGAGTAACCCATTATGTTATTATTTCCCATTAGTCATAATTAATATTTTGTTAATGATTTACCTTGTACTGTAGTGGGCGGCAAATAAAATGATACAACGGAGGCATCCCGAGACCTCAGGTTTAAAACCAACTTGCAAAAAGAGGAGGTTTTCAATGCTGCATTTATTGTGTAATAGGAGTACGTACCCACGTTAAAGCTGTGTTAGTTTTTTTAGTCTTTTTAAAGTAAAATTTCTTTATGCACGTTTGATTTTAGGACTACGCTGGTGAATTTGTAACGAAGCCAACGGAAGTTGAAAGTTGTTGGTTCACGTAAATCTCCATTGTTAAAATTAAAAGGTAAAAAATTGTTTAAAATTTGTATTAGTATGTTGGTATGTCCGGATATTAACAAGCAACATTAAACAAAGTTATACCAGCCGATAGATGGAGCTAAAGAAGTTTTACTTCAGTGGTGTGGTCTAAAGCACCCACTTTTTTAAAATATGTTTTATACCATCCCTAGCAGAACCGACCATTTATGATTTATTATTTTTATAAAGATAGATTTTCGAGTGGCGACCAAAAACCGGAAGACGCAGCGGTAAGCTCCCAATGGCCGACGACCTGCATCCCTACCGCGTAACTGTTCTGGGAATCGGCTTCGCCTGCCATACTCCACGCGCCTATTAACAAGTCCACGAGTGCGAGCAAGAGAGAACACGATTACCATCTCCACTAGACTTACGCGGTAAGGCCCCTGGTCAGAACCGCGGGGAGCTGGTGGATGCAGGAGACAGACAGCCGCTCTAAGGTCCGTACTCCGTATTACAGAACGATGCTCAGTCATCGATCGGTGCTCAACTATATCATATATTAAAAAAGAGTAATATTGTAGGTAATAAGGGGTCATAAATGAAGGTGTGAGAACAAAAAGGGTTTAACTGTTAAATTGATAGTTTCGAGAAAATTTACTTTAAACTTCAACGGCTTCATTTTAGTGTTGAGTGCTTATAAGGTTATAGAAAAGGTTTATGTTTGTTTCAGTTGCTTGGAAATGTATTAATTCTATTTTAAAATACAAAATATAGTACTGATTCGTACAATTACTGTAAAAATATAATATAATAATGTTTTTATGCTAAGCGAACTGTATTCCTGTGTCAGATAATCCGTTTTTAGACTGACAATCTCGAGATTTCAGCCTTATTTCGGTATTTTGAGAATGTATTATTGTAGATAATTTCGCGCTGAATCCAACGATACCCATAAGTAATTTTGTAACAAAAATCAGTTAAGCCCTTCTTGATCTACCCTTCAAATAAAACACAGAATTTAGATCACCTTCTGAAGGAAGCGTACCCAAAAAGCTGGCAACATTCCCTCGTGGAATAGCTAGGCTCATCGGCCGAGGTATGTGCATTTTTGTGGGTAAGCGTGCTCCACCTTCGACCTCATCGTCACTTACCATCAGGTGAGATGAAGTCAAACGCAAACCCATCGAAAGTAAAAAAAAAATAATATTAATTATTTTGTGTGATACAGGCTTCGTGCTTAGTTTGGAGCTCATAGTTAAGTATAGTTTGGAGGAAATTTATATTCTTGCACTGTGTTTAACAAATAGTAACATATAATTTTTTTTTGGCAATAAAAAATATCTTATCTTATCTATCTTATCTTATTTTTTATGTGTATTTTTATATCTATATACGTAGTTGTATATAATGTATACATCACAACTGTAACTATTATATTTATTGACTTTTTAAATGTATGACATGTAATCATAGTTTATAATATGAGTATTTGAGTATGGCCTGGGTAGGCCCACTTAGCGTATTCTTAGCTTTTTTATATATTTGCTGCGATTTCCATGTTCTTAATGAATTAATTTATAGGTATTATCAAATTTCATAACCATCGGCCATAATACATGTCTTCTGGTTTACAGTTTATTTGACCACTAAAATGCGGTCGGTGACATACATAGGTACTGTAGGCATAAATCAAAAGTAGGTCTAATATGTACCGCAACAGCTGCGGGACAAATAACCATACAATACATTTAGTAATTATTGACAGGTTCGGATATTTAATACATAAATATTACCGTTAATACTAAACTAACCTAGACCTAAAAAAAAACTAAGCTATACTTAAAACTTAAAAAATTAAAATATTGGTCTTTACCTATGAAATTGCCGTTTTGTTTGAAAAAAGTTAAAGTATTTTTTTTTCGAACTTATTTATTTCTTTTATTCAAAGTAATCACCCCTGCAATCAATGCATCTTTGCCAACGCTGTGGCAGTTTATGGATGCCCTTCTTGAAAAAATCAGCGGGACGGGAGACAACAAACTCTTCAAAGGCGTTTTGTACTGCCTCTCGGGAATTGAATTTTTTTCCCGCTAAATAGTTGTCCAAATTTTGGAAAAAGTAATAGTCAGTAGGCGCAAGATCTGGTGAGTATGGCGGATGAGGGAGAGCTTCCAAACCCAACTCATGCAGCTTAGAGACGGTCTGTTGTGCAGTATGGGGTCGCGCGTTGTCATGAAGTAGCAGTGGAGACGACCGATTGACCAAAGCTGGTTGCAGACGTGCGAGTTTCGCCATCATTGTGGTCAGTTCTTCAATGTACACATCTGCAGTAATGCTCTCGCCGTTTTGTAAAAAGCTATGATGAATCACACCAGCACTAGACCACCAAACTGTAACCATCACCTTTCTAGGGGTCATTTTTCGTTTTGCACATTACTTTGGTACCGAACCAGGATCTAACCAACTTTCTGAGCACTTTCGATTGTCAAAAAGAATCCATTTTTCGTCGCACGTAACAATTCGGTTCAAAATTCCTTCATTTCTGTGCCTGTTAAGCAGCGCAAGGCAAGTCTCGACGCGTACGTTGCGCTGGCGATCGTTAAGTTCGTGGGGCACCCATCTATCAAGCTTTTTTATCTTGCCAATCTGTCGCAAATGGACCAATATTGTTTTGATGCTAACATCAAAAGCTGCTGCCAGCTCAGCTGTAGATTGAGATTCATCAGCTTCCACAATCGCCTTTAATTCATCATTGTTGACCAAAGTTTCCGGACGACCACGAGGTTCATTTTTCAAGTCAAAATTCCCAGAACGGAACCGAGCAAACCAATAACGGGTCGTACGTTCGTTTGTACAGTTCTCTCCGTAAACGTCGTTGATGTTACGTGTCGTTTGTGCCGCGTTGGTGCCACGACGGAACTCATATTCCATAATTACACGAAATTTCAAAGTATCCATTATGAGGAAAAATGTTGAAATGTAATGAAAATACAACGCTAATCAATAAACAAAAGACTTATATTGTAAATAGAATGTCATATTTTTAAAACAAAATAAATTTGAATTTAGAATTCATAGCAAATCAAAACTTTTTTTTGTTTGAAAAAGTCTGTACTGCAATACGGCAATTTCATAGGTAAAGACCTATTATATATAATAACTCGTTGGTGGAGGGGAAAGTGCTTAAAATGCTGGCAGAATTACCGTGACGTGCAAAATAAAAGCCAGCATTCTGGTAAATAATAATAATAATAATATGTGTGGACATCTCACTCTACGCCATCTAGCCCCAAACTAAGCAAAGCTTCTTGGGAAAACCAGATAACTAATTCAATACTTAGATACTTTTTGTTTGTAAATACATACATAGACTACAAATAACGCCCAGACACAGAACAAACATCGATGTTCATCACACAAATGTTTGTCCTGGGTGGGAATTAAACCCATAACCTACAGCTCAGAAGGCAGGGTTACTACCAACGGTGACCTTGGTGAGCAAGGTCACCCATCCATTGGCGCGGAGAGGCCCGAAAGGGCCTGCCGCCGGGGGCGAGTTGGCTGGACTGCAGTCGCGACCCCTTCTCGCCTGCGGTACGGCGGACGAGGGCTCACGAGGGGGTTTTAGTGGGTTTGAGTCCCACATACCCCTGGCCCCCGTGGTGGCAGGGAAGTGCGAGGGCACTTCTACCCTCATAAAAAAAAAGGGTTACTACCAACGGAGCTTTCGAGCCAGTCAGGTCTTTAAATTTTATATTTGAAGGCAGGATGGGACACTTACTTAAAAGGCGGGTTAAAAAAGTCCTATAAGGTAAGAAACGAAACAATAACTTTTTATTTTCTTATTCTCATTCTTTAAAAATATATATATATTCAAGAAAAGCAACATCAATGGAACCAAAATGAAACACGTTCCAACTCCTTGTTAAAAGGTTACATCCGACACGTGCAGTGAATTGTAATTACATTGTCTGGACACTGCATTACGCGCATTAAGTAGGTACCTATATAAATGACGCGTAATTATTTCATTAGGGGGGATTAGATCCTGAATTGGACGGAAAAGAAAAGATTAAACGGGCGGTAAGAAAAAAACTGGGATTTATGTAAGGTTCAATCTCAAGTGGCGATCATAGGTGGCTCGACGATGTGGCCTAGGGGGTGATCACTGGTGCAATGAAACAGGAGAAATTTAATTTCCATAGATAATTTTTTTTTATATGAGTGAATGATATGACAAGCTAGTCGTTCACCTGGTGTTAAGCGCCACGGCCGCCCATAGAAAAACAATCGGAACCCCAAAACATAGAGTTTCAAGCGACACTGCACTGCGCACATCATCTTGAGACATCAGCACAGTCTTGTAATAAGATTACTCGACTGTGAGATCAGATCGTAAAGTCTGAATTGCCCAGTAATTTCACTAGCTACAGTGCCCTTCAAACCGAAACACAGTAGTGCTTGCACACTACTGCGGCATAATAACTGACAAAGCGGTGGTACATACTTAGACGAACTTTGCAACAAAGTCCTACCACCTAGTAGATGGAGCTAAAGAAGTTTTACTTCAGTTGTGTGGTCTAAAACACACTCGTTTTTTTGTATTTTATTTGTATTAATGTGTGCTTTTCATTGTATGTATTTATTATAGTGTTATTTATACCCTCACCAGCTTAGACTTATGGTTAAGTTGTTTTTCTTTTCTTTTCACAAATATAATTTTATATCCCATCAACATTGCACTATGTATTAAGCCTTCCACAATACACCGGGTTGACTGAAAGATAATGCTCTATGGCATTAGGTTCGCCTATGTACCTTCTATTGTTGTTTGTACAATAAATAATGTTCTATCTATCTTTTATGGCAAACGTCAGCAATCGACTAGTTAAATATACATTGATTATTGTTTTTTTAACGAGCTAATGATGTTGGTCTCTAACGACCTTTACAGCGTCACTGGGTGAGTTTTGATTATTGTTCTACAATTTAAGAACTATACAGAGATATACAAAGCGTTAGAGGATTCTTTGCATGATAAAATCTGGGATGAGAAGATTATTTATTATTATTTTATTATATATTATCCACGGAAAAAGTCAGCTAATGGGGACGTAATCCCATTACGTCCCATGAAGGGTTATCCAGGGGTGTCAGGGGAAAGATAAAAATTATAAGAATTTTGTCTACCGCCCGTACTAGGGAAAAATATGATTGTGATTGCAAAGAAATAGATTTAGTATTAACATTCTCATCAGTGCGATTAAGTTAATACATTTTCGACTGTAAATCACGAATAGTGTGTCGATTTCTCGACCAGGTTTCGATCAAGAAGAGCATTGGATATGCCGAAACATGGTCGAGTAAACTGGAAAAAAAGCAGCTGGAAATATATTAATTTAAAATGAAATAGATTTAGGTAAATCTAAACCTAATGGGGGCCTATGTTCATGGGCGTCTTCCCGACTGATGTGTGAGTCGTAGGTACCGGTTTTCTGCATGAATCAAAGCGCTTCATAAATGTGATGAAAACTATTGAATTATTTACTATTATTTTGTGTCTGTCTCGCCATAATGGGGAAATACTAACCTTGATTATAATGCTAGGTATATATTATTCTACTACATCCTACATACGTACTATATTATTATGTATACATAATAATACCGACACAACCGACACCATTATGTATTTAGCTTATTACGCAGGTTGGCTCATAGCCCGGAGGCGGTGGGTTCGATTCCCGCGGCAGAACAACTATTTGTGCACAGAAAAAGCGCATATACTTGTTCTGAGTCTGGGTGTTGTGGGACCATGGTCCTCGTAGTTCCTGGATCTCTAGACACAGGGAATTTTAGTTAGCGCTATTATTATTTGTTGGGATAAAGACTCATGTCATGACCGTTGAAAAATATTGAAGTGTACCTACATGTCATACACGGCGTACTAATGTATACACCTATTCTCCTAACCTATTTTATACTATGATGGCTTATACTTAAGGTCTAGGGTATAGTAAAATAAGCTGGTCAAAATCCATTCAAAGAAACATCGATCTTAACCCGTACACTTAAATATTAATTCAGTCTGAACTTCAGCGCGGCGTTTACGGCAAGGATAACGTACACAATGACCAATTATGACGGTTTTTATTTAATATTAATATTTCTATTGTATATTTGAAAACAATGTAAACTCTAGAATATTTAAATGGTATTACACACATAATTTTCTGTAAAAATATCAACGATAGAAACTGAGTATAATTGGTTCATTCAAATTTATTGGGAAAAATGGGGAAAATGTGATAATTTTCTATGGCTACATTTATTTATCTTATTTCAGTGAACGTCAGAAATAACTTAAAGATTGGTGTATTCAATTCAAAGCTCTAAATCCTCTATTTTTGAAAGAAAACGAGCCTTAAATACCATTGTTTGCTTGGCCTTAAGTAGAGCAATACCTACACGGAGGGGCTTTCCCATTCATTGTCATAATATTATGTTACCTACATAACTTGGCGGATGTAATTTTGTGGTTTTCCAACATTAATATGAATTCCACGCCACCACATAGAATACCCTATACTTGCCACAAATTTAAAAATTGGTAGCAACCGCATCTGTGGTGGTAAAGTTGCCAGTTCGGTATTTTAACCAATCTTGTTTTTTTTTAAACCCACTACTAATATTTTGTTTTTACTAATTTTTAAAATAAATGTATAATGTGGGGAGAATTATCAACATTTTAAACCATTATATATTTTGTTGAGACCCTGGGTCCGTGGGAGCCGGGAGCTCATCGCGTTTTCAAAAGTTTATCAGAGCGTCTGGTCGACGCGACGCGTGACCAAAATGCTGGCACTTATTTGGCATAACGAATAAGCATTGCAATTCAACGTGGCAATGCTGCCAGCATGTTGGGTACGCTATATACTCCAAATGTTTTTTTTGTAGTAGTAGTAGTAGTAGGTCGTTTTTAGTATTAATTATTACTGTAGTATTTGGAAAATAAAGGCAATTTGCCGTGTTTAAAAAATATATATATAAGACATATTACCGAAAAAATAAGAAATCCTAAAATAATATAAAAAACAAGGAATAAAAAAATTGCTGAAAACTCCTTAGGTCATCTTAGCAAATTTATTTACCATTCTATGTGCAGTAATTTTGATCTGGCAGCCCTTTGGTTACATTTTTAAACACGGTAAAGAAATGTGGCAAGTTACAGCAATAATAAGGAACATATTAATTAGTGCATAAATTTATTAGTTATTAATTTAAAATTAACTATAGTCAAAGTCAAAAGATTTTATTGCACACTAGCTTCTGCCCGCGGCTTCGCTCACGTAGCCGATAGAAAACGAAGAATTTTTTTCATAGATAATTCAAGCACCCATTTCATACTCTTTGATATAATTATAAGTCAGTCAGTCAGGACTTTGAATTTTATATGTATAGATAAGCTATTTTTAGCACTTTTACAAGTTATAATACCTAATGATATACCAAAATACCTGTCAAAACTACAAAGTGCATCGCAAGCTTATTAAAATAATTTTGAAAAAATAAGTGGTGTGCCACTTGCACCGTCTGCCAGCGTCCGTGGTGTGGTGGTTGCGCAGGTCGATTCACTCCAGAAGCAACGAGTTCGATTCCTAAGACAGAACAAGTATTTGCGCACAGAAATAAGTCTCTGGGTCCCTAGACACATGGAATCGTAGTTAGGGTCCAGGATCTATATATGTGATCGTTGCACAATAACTCTAAGACGTAGTCATCGGTACACATATAATATCTGGAAATACCCAAATGCGTTGCAGTAAGTACGTTTTTTTTTTATGTTACTGCATGATTTGACGAGCTATCCGTTCACCTAATGTTAAGCGCCACGGCTGCCCATAACAGAACAGTGTCAATCGGAACCCCAAAATAGAGTTTCGAGCAACACTGCACTTCGCACATCACCCTGAGACATCAGCACAGTCTGGTAATAAGATTACTCGACTGTGAGATCAGATCATAAAGTCTCAATTGCCCAGTAATTTCACTAGCTACAGTGCCCTTCAAACCGGAACACAGTAGTACGTAGATTAGAACTTAGCTCTCAAACATTCGTGCACACGGACATTAGCATATTAGTCTATCACCATTCTAGTACCTTATCATGTGTCTTTTAATTGGCTTACTCCGTGAGTCCTCGTTCCTCGAACCGCGAGTATCTGCGGCCGTGACTCATGTATGGAGCGTGTCATTCATTCACAAGTAGGAACTAAATATTACTTCCTGCTTTGATTTATTTACCTTCTTAATCATCTGGTTGGTTAATAAAAAGATTGACAAAGACATTTTTAAAAGATACATCATTTTGTCTGCTTTTGTAGATAAGTAATAATAATAACGCCCAACGATCACATACATCCTGGACCCTTCCAGGATGTATGTGATCGTTGGCGTTATTATTATTATTACTAAAAAAACGCAATTACTTGTTCTGAGACTGGGTGTTGTGGGACCATGGTCCTCGTAGTTTAGGGAACTAGAATTCCCTGACCCAGGAACTACGAGGACCATTGTCCCACAACACCCAGACTCAGAACAAGTAATTGCATTTTTTCTGTGCATAAATACTTGTCCTGCCGCGGGAATCGAACCCGCCGCCTCCGGGCTATGAGCCGACCTGCTCAACCACCACACCACAGAGGCTGTCCCAATAAGTAATCTGCATCTGTGTGGAGAAAATGGATAAGAGTCACTTCGCGGTTTTTTACCCGCAATTTCGCGGGTAAAAAACCACACATGTGTTCATTATTCCGGGATGAAAAGTATTGATTTTGGTATATTTTGTAAGAAAAATTGCATCCGAATCAGTTCACCCGTCTTGGTTTAAAAGCCAAAAACACAGAAATACTATTTATTATTTAGCAAGGATTCTTAAGTGTTAGTATAATGTAGTGCAGTGAAAACAAGTGCTACCTAAAAAGAACACAAGAACAATGTGCCTTCGCCTTAATAGAGACAATAAGAAACGTGTTATTGGACACATTCTAGGTAATTCGATTGTAAAAGTTTAAGTTAAATTCAAATTACTCATTAGTCAAATAGTTGGCTAGATTGTAATATTAGCAGAGTGTCATTGTGCATTCTAGGAATAAGAAAAATAAGATTTGTTTTTACTCACCTTAGTAAATAAGAACAAATATTATTTTTTTTTACTTAAACTTACTTTTACTACTATTTAATACTTTTTTTTAACTGAAGGCTTCGAAATTGGGCCGAATGATTATATACTGTTCGTGGGTATGCCGTGTTTCTCACTACTTTTTTTTAGATTTGGCTCCACACTTTTTTGTATTTAGCCAGTGTCAAGTTATTGATAATTTTTCAAGTTATCGATATTTCACGCAAATATGTGTCAAGTCACAGTCAAAGTCATCAAGTCAAGTCAGTCTAGTCAAAGTCATACTCCTAGTAAAGTGGTGGCAACTTTACTTGAAGCTTCTATGGAGTTTTGGAAACAACACGAAAAGAAACGATTCACCATCATTATACCATTTTCCCACACTCACGCCTGTAATCCAGCACTTAACGAATAAAATGCCACCAATTTTATGCACTAATACTGAAAATAACACAAGTTTTGGAAAATAATACGATGCGGTGACGCGATCTCTTTCGCTTTCCCGCCAAAACTCTTCTCACTACCCCCGGGCCGATCCGTAACAGCGGCAAAGCGATCGCTTCCGTAGACTATATAGTGTCTTTGAAGGCGCGTTAAGTTTACGTATCATTCGAATAATATTTTTTCATTTTATTATTTTGATTTTTGATTTTCTGTTTCGGGTTCTGCAGTATGGCACGCCACATGAGCGTAAAAAAATAAAAAAATAATGCCAAGTCTTACTCCGAGACACATCTAGAGCGAGCCAATCGGCTGCGCTAGGATCGTCCCACCCATCCAGCCCTATTGAAACGAGTACAGGGGCCTTACCGCGTAAAACTGGTGGAAATCGTAATCGTGTTCCCTCTTGCTCGCACTCGTGGACTTGTTAATTGGCGCGTGCAGGATGGCAGGCGAAGCCGATTCCCAGAACGGTTACGCGGTAGGGGTACAGGTCGATTTTTGGCAAATATCAAAATTATCACTTGAGTGACGTCACTCCAAAGGTCCTTACCCCGAAAGCCTTCAAGCATGACTCACAGACAGCAAGTAGAAGTGGCCTAGTCACCAGTAAACAGTGTAGTAATGAGTCACCGATCTCGCTGCTCTCGGAATACGGTGTTGTTGGAAACCGGTTTAATTTATTCCGAAGATTGAGAACTACTCTTATCAGTTGAGAGTGCCAACTAAATTTAAAAACGATAGCAACAAACAAACAACGTCACAGTTTTTTATTAGTAGAGATAGGTTTTAACCGAATATAGAAGACTACTAATGTAATAATAATAGATAAACTTTGTATTTCACACTATATTATTTGGACAAATATTTAATAGTTACGACGATGACCTTTTTACTTAACCAATACACAATAATACTACGACAGCTTAAATAGGTTTGTGGTTAGTAGTTACTTATAGGGAGTTTTTATTTTAATTACTTACTTTTTTTTTTGTTTGGCTCCACACAATTGTGTATTTAGCCAGTGTCAAGTAATTAATAATTTATCAAGTTAATGATATTTCACTCAAATATGTGTCAAGTCACAGTCAAGTCATAGTCTAGTCAAAGTCATACTCCTAGTAAAGTGGTGGCAACTTGAAGGTTGTATGGAGTTTTGGAAATAACACGAAAATAAACGTTTCACCATCACTATACCATTTTCCCACACTCACGCCTGTAATCCAGCACTTAACGAATAGAATGCCACCAATTCTATGCACTAACACTGAAAATAACACAAGTTTTGGAAAATAATACAATGCAGTGACGCAACCTTTTTCGTGTTCCCGCCAAAACTCTAATTACCTTAGTGCCAAAACTTACTTATACCCGTGTCCAGAATTCGAGATCAAAAAGGTAAACAAATAAATGTCAAAATATGTCAGTGTCAAAGCGACATTTCAGAGATAATGTACATTTTTTCGCCCGAAAAAATTCTAAATATTCTTAAGTACTTTATATACCGTCTATATAATAAGTAGGTACTGGCACAGATTATATAATAGGGGTACTATACTAGTACTGGTATAGTTGCTTTCATTGATGTTTCTAATATTTTTAATGATGATTTTTTTTTACTTCGAACTTGTCTAGCATTTGACCACGCTCTCACCTGATGGGAAGTGGATTCACATCCAGGCTATAAACTATATGTGTCCTAAATTTTATTTTAATCCATTCAGTAGTTTTTGCGTGAAGGAGTAACAAACATACATCTATACTCACAAACGCATTATAATATTCGCATCGCATCGCATTTATAATATTAGTGTGATGTGATTTGTGTATATTATGTATATTAATTTAACTGTTTTCAACCGACTTAAAAAAAACAAGCTTCTCAATTCGACTATATTTTTATGTTTGTTACCTCAGAACTTTCGACTGGATGTATTTTTTTTTTAAAGTGGGTACTTCTTGTGTCCCATTTTGGTCTTGTTCTCACAATGGCATCCATAAGAAATCATAAGTCTGAAGTTGTTTTTTTATGCTATGCGTTTGTTATTATGCACTTTAATTTTAGGGAAGTATGAACAAATCTCTTTCTATTCGATTCTATTTTATGTATGCACCTAACTTGTAATTCCGGTAAAAACCTAAAAGATAAAACGACATCAATCGTAGCGGCGCGGCGACCTCGCTCCAAGAACTTTATTTCAGTTGGATCCAAAAATAGCTGCCATTCATTCAATCAGTTAATTCTATCGTCCCATTCATAAATGTAGTTATTTACAGGTTTATATATATTACTAGCTGCGCACCGCGGTTTCACCCGCGGACAAAAAGGAGCCTATGTGTTAATTCACTATATAAGCTATCTATCCAAAGATTCCTTTTTACCATTTTGGTATGGAACAAAAAATGATCTAAAAATAAATTTTAAGTTACGTAATTAATTTAGATATTTATATAAACTATCTGTATTCCCAATTTCATCCAAATCCGTTCAGTACTTTTAGCGTAAAAAGACTGTGGCGCAGCGTCGCCTTCACCCTGATAATTGTCCCACGGAAACATACTATCGGGATAAAAACTATTCTGTATGTTAACCCAGGTTATAAACTACATGTTTGCCAAATTTCATCCTTATCCATTCAGTAGTTTTTGTCATGAAGGAGTAACAAACATACATCCATACCCACAAACTTTCGCATTTATAATATTAGTAAGATATAAATGTTTTATATACTGTGTTATGCTTTACGCCATGTTCTAAAATACATCGCACTCTTAACCGGATCAAATTGGCTGACAATTTTGTAAAGGTAGTCTGTCGCAGAACAGAACCTACGTGGGCCCTATATCGACCGACTTCAGAGAGGTTTGTTACTGCATAAATAATAATAATTTAACTTTATTTCAGACACGGGATCTATATACACATAAAAACAGACTTAAAAAATACACAAAAAACAATGTGACATTACAAATTATATAAAAATAAAAATATTGGACATGATTGAGGCGATACGTTTGAGCTGGCATATTGACGTTGACAAGTTCAATAACTTGTCAAAGCGCGTCCAAGAACATTCTGGAAAAATAAAGAGCGAATACTTTTTCTGTCTGGGTGTTGTGGAACCATGATCTTTATAGTTCCTGGGTCCCTAGATACAGGGAATCCTAGTTAGGCCTGGATCCTAACAAAGATCGTGAACTATGTACGTCATCGTTGGGCGTTATTATTATTATTATTTATTATCTCCATAATTTATAATCAGAATTGTAAAAACCTTTTTGAAAACTTCTTTAGGCCCGTTGAGCACTTTTGGGTGAACAAAAATCATGGAACTCGCGTCATCGTCACCACACGCTTTCCATGAGCTATATGTATACTGTGTGTATATGTGTACTTTTTGGGTCAACAAAAAGCGTGAAACTCACGTCATCGTCACCGCACGCTTTCCATGAGCTATATGTCACAAGTTACTAGGTTTAACTTCTATTGGCAGTCCCTAAAGACTACCCGCAGATTTTTTTATTTATTTACATACTTTCAGATCCATAGAAATTTTATCAAAATTAGTTCAGGTGTTGAGGGGCCAGCATATGCTGTAATGTGATACGCTCCACTTTTTATGCAAGAGGCACTTTAGACTCGGTGCGGTTTATTGCAAATAGGCTATCTTTAGCACTTTTACAAGTCAAAATTATATTAGGTACTTAAAATTAAGTTATTTTACTAAGCATATAAAATTACAAAGTGCTTATTGTCAAAATATATGGCAAGCCCATTACAATATATGAAATTGAAAAAAGCAGTTCTCTTTCCCACTACTGGTGCAAGCAATCCGGCACAATGCAGAATAGAAAACTCCGATCCAAAGCTTCGATTACAACTGTTAAGAAGTAAATTCTTAGCTACAAGAAACTTTACAGTGATGTATTTTTGCTACTGTCTTTTACAATGTATATGACGGCGGCAACGTCCGGTTGTAAACTCTATGCGTAGCGGGCACTACCGTAATTTACCCTGTGGTAGCATTTAAATTTATTACAGTGGCAACACCGGTAGCTGTCATCGCTCCCCCAACCATCTGGCTATAAAAAGGGAGCGCTCGGTGTACTACGGATCCACAGACCACTTAGGAGAGACTAGGATCATTCTTGCCCCGGACACGACTCGGTGCGCATGTTGAAGGCCTATAATTTTATAGTTTGGCCGCCACGCTCAACCTGCAACCTATATATATAATTTATTTCAGTTGAAATAATGAAAATGTTACAAGAGTAACCACCACGTCACATCGGTGTAATTCCTCCATGGGAAGAGGTGGGGTCATGTCACACCGGGACCAGATGGCTTACATATTTCCCCACGTCGGTATTCATTTTCGCCAGAGTTGTCAATGAATTCGTCCTTGTTCAGCTTCCGCATGGACCGTCCGCGGCGGATTCAATGAATTACTTTAACAACAAGACTTCGCCGACAGATGTCTAATGAACATTAAGTTGATTAGCTTCATTACCGACAGAGACTATTACATGCATAGGATTACAAGCAAATACGATTTTATCACACTAATATTAATAATACTAATAATAATAATATGTGTGGACATCTCACACAACGCCATTTAGCCCCATACTAAGCAAAGCTTGTGCTATGGGAACCAGATAACTGATACAATACTTAGATACTTTTTTGTTTGTAAAATACATACATAGAATACAATATGTCACCCAGACACAGAACAAACACCTATGTTCATCACACAAATGTTTGTCCTGAGTGGGAATCGAACCCACAACCCACAGTTCAGAAGGCAGGGCTACTACCAACTGAGCTATCGGGCCAGTCAAAGGCAAAATTATAAAGGCGAAAGTTTGTATGTGTGTATGTTTGTTACTCTTTCATTCTCAAACGGCTGAATGGATTTGGATGAAATTCAGTAACAAGATAGCTTACTTATACACTGGATTAACATACAGGCTACATTTTATCCCGGAAAAGTAAAAGTTTCCCGTGGGATGAGCAAATAATTAATATACTTTTTATCCGCGGGGCGCAACTAGTTGACTAATATACATCGGTTACACTGTTTTAATGACATTTCACTGGTCTGATAGCTCATTTGGTGATTCTGCCTTCAGCGGCGTGTAGCGTAGGCCTGATGAGACAGAAGAGTGAGAAAAAGAGAGGATTATCTCTAGAACTAGCAGAAACTGTATTTCAGTTTCAGTGGCTTCTCCCATTATTCATTTATCATATCTTTTTTTTTATAACATACAGACAAACAAGCAGACGGCCCGCCTGATGGTAAGCAGTTACCGTCGCCTATAGACACCTGCAACACCGGGGGCGCTGCCAGTGCGTTGCCTACCTTTCAAGACTCTATTAACCCGACGTTTGAAGTGCCCCATGTTGTAGCTCAGCGGAAATACCTCAGATGGTAGCTCATTCCACAACTTGCAGGTATGTGGTACTTTTTCCAAATCTGGGTGTTGTGGGACCATGGCCCTCGTAGTTCCTAGGTTCCAAGACACAGGGAATCCTTGTTAGGGTCCAGGATCTATGTATGTGATCGTTGGGCATTATTATTTTTATTATCTTATCTTATCTATTGACTGGCCCGATAGCTCAGTTGGTAGTAGCCCTGCCTTCTGAACTCAGGGTTGTGGGTTCGATTCCCACTCAGGACAAACATTTGTGTGATGAACATAGGTGTTTGTTCTGTGGCTGGGTGTCATATTGTATTCTATGTATGTATTTACAAACAAAAAAGTATCTAAGTATTGTATCTGTTATCTGGTTCCCATAGCACAAGCTTTGCTTAGTTTGGGGCTGGATGGCGTTGTGTGAGATGTCCACACATATTATTATTATCATCTTAAAATAAGTCCTCTCGGGAGCTGTAACCACAAACACAGTTTACGTCGTTGATATCATTGAACGACGCACGTGATGACGTATTCAACACAATTCAACTTATTATTTAGATAGACGAAACTTGTTTACTGTTGTTGTGAAGTGACTAATGGGGGACCTTAACAAT
This sequence comes from Ennomos fuscantarius, assembly GCA_905220475.3. NCBI lineage: Eukaryota > Metazoa > Arthropoda > Insecta > Lepidoptera > Geometridae > Ennomos > Ennomos fuscantarius. The sequence continues at coordinate 361,025 of HG992049.1, forward strand.
CGGTCATAAAAATTACCATATTTCCATTATTTTAACTCGCATACACTAATCTACTGACTTCAAAAATGAGGACATTAATCCAGGTGTAATTTTTACATTTATTACCTTCAATCTGTATCATTTATTAATTTATTTGGATGACACTTTTATTTTTTATTTTAAATGACAATCATTAAAATCATAAAAAAAATCAGTCATCCAAGGACTTGTGGCGTGTGTCCACGCCACAGTATTATACAGTTACTAGCTTCTGCTCGCGGCTTCGCCTGCGTGGCCTATAGGAAACGAAGATTTTTTAATAGATAATTCAACCACCCATTTCACGCTTTTAGGGGGATATAATTCAGGACTTTGAATTTTATATATGTATAGATACTCGTGTAAGCATCCAAATCCGTCCAGCCGTTTGAGCGTGACAGAATAACAAACATACATAGAAACTTTCATAATATTAAATAGATATTAGGATAATAGAAATTTTATAATATTAGTAGGATTGGTCCGTGCAACAGTATTTTATCGTAACCATTGTCAGATGAACCCCAAAATATATATCGCCTCGTAGACCAATGTTTGTCTACAATGTAACTTAAATTTTGCCTTTTTTTTATATTACAGATTGGGCTATATAGTCACTAACCAAAGAAGCCTTTCTGATTTTAGAAACAATAAAAAAGCACGCTTTTCTTCGCAGTCTATGAACATTTTATAACAGTAAAGTTATACCGGCCGATAGATGGAGCTAAACTAAAGAATTTTTACTTCAGTCGTGTGGTCTTAAGCACATTCTTTTTTTAAGTGGTAAAGAGGACGCCTATTCAAAAAGATTGAAAAACACTGATCTAGACTATCAAAGAAGATGTCCAACGAGTTGAGAAATCAAGAATCAATGAAGCTAATTGATTCATTAAAACGACATCATGGTACAGATTAAGCAATAGTCAGCGAAGAGTAGTTGATACCATACTAGTCGAAAAAAGGACATGGAAATAAAATATGGAAACTCTTTAATATCTTTTGGTTGACGTAATTTAAAACCAGCACTTAGTAAAAAAATTACTACTAGGTAGGACTTTTCTATATACTAGGTGGTAGGACTTTTCTACTAGCTGGTAGGACTTTTAGCAGTAGTTTGCAAGCACTACTGTGTTCCGTTTCAAAGGGCACTGTAGGTAGTGGGATATTAATTACTACTAATTACTATTACTAATTACTAGGCAATTGAGACTTTATGATCTGATCTCACAGTCGAGTAATCTTATTGCTAGACTGTGCTGATGTCTCAGGATGATGTGCGCAGTGCAGTGTCACACGAAACTATTTTAGAGATTCGAGTGACACTGTTCTGTTATGGGGGGCCGTGTTGCTTAACATCAGGTGAACGACTAGCTCGTTACATCATTCACTAAAACAAAATAATAAATTCAGGCACTCGACGGAATAAATGGGGTACCACCCCATACTACCGGTTTCCTTACCATAGACTGGATAAACTATTATTCTGTGTTACCGTGCCAAATTGCTGAAAATAGCAATAGGCAGGAAAAACAATTTAATATCTTTTCCCAGTATTTCTCCGGTGGACCGCCTTTGTCCAAATATTTGTCCCTCGCCGTATTTTCAAAAACAAAGCCCAAGTTTGCGATAACATTTTAATGCCCTTTGGCAAATTATGCGAAGAAGGTATCCTTCGCAATAAAGACCGATAACCGTTAATAATCCGGACAGGTTATACAAATAAAGCAGCTTTACTTGTTATGGATTGATATGGATACACATTATTATTATTTATCAGACAGATAGATAGATCAACACTTTATTGTACACTGAATTGGCGGTCTTATCGCTTAGAGTGATCTCTTCCAGACAACCTTTGTATCGGAGGAATTCCGTAGCTTAGAGTTCATCAGTTTGTTGCTAAGACGAAACCAATACTCGCGGATTTTTGGCCAAACGAGAATCGGTAGGATAACTCCAGTTTTTTATTCGTCTAAAATTTTTTAAACTTCCAAACAATTATGCACGTGCCTATACATATTATATAAATATACTGATTTCCGTGAGAGTGTGAAGGAAATTATTTATTTATAACCTTTATAACTATATAACTATTTTAAGGTTCTAACTCTCGTTATTTAACTAACCAAACAAAGTTTTTTAAATGTCATTTCATTTTTCTTGCGTATTTGGCTGTTTAATGACTTTATTCTTTTGTTAGTAACATAAATAAAAAACTTTGACCTGCATATAAGTAATCTCTAAGATGATGATTGATGTTATATTATTGTATTTGTAATTATTACCGGTATACCTTAAAACCGGTTTTCAGTCCTATATTTTGTGTTTATACGAAAATTGCTTGATTAATTTCTGTGGTTCATTTAACTTTTTAATACTTGCGCAAGTTTTGTTATACTTCGGAATTATGAGTATTTTGTAATTGTTTGTGTTGATTGTTAGTCATAATACTGAGGCGGGTGACGAATGAAACGGTAAGTACCTATTTTATATTAATACTTAAACTTGGATATAATAATAATAATAGTAACGCCCAACGATCATATACATAGATCCTGGACCCTAACTAGGATTCCCCGTGTCTAGGGACCCAGGAACTACGAGGACCATGGTCCCACAACACCCAGACTCAGAACAAGTATTTGCGCTTTTTTTTTAAATGCACTAACACTTTTCCTGCCGCGGGAATTGAATCCGCCGCCTCCGGGTTATGAGCCAAGATGAGCTCAAGCACCACACCACAGAGGATGTCATAAACGAAATAGTACTGCGTATTATTCAATTTACTAAACATCGATGGAGAAAAAAAGAAATAGAGTTGGCACATGAGTTAAAATAATATTTTCTTATTCTTATGTTATTTAGCGTTACTACGGTTCTTAAATATTGTGAATGGACTCGTTATAAGGCCCCATTTTTTATGTTATCGAATGATGTGACGAGCTAGTCGTTCACCTGATGTTAAGCGGCACGGCCGCCCATAACAGAACAGTGTCACTCGGAACCCTAAAACGTAGAGTTTCAAGCGACACTGCACTGCGCACATCATCCTGAGACATCAGCACAGTCTGGTAAGAAAATTACTCGACTGAGAGATCAGATCATAAAGTCTCAATTGCCCAGTAATTTCACTACCTTCAGTGCCCTTCAAATTGGAACACAGTAGTGCTTGCACACTACTGCTTGGCGGCAGAATAACTGGCAAAGCGGTGGTACCTACCTAGACGAACTTTGCAACAAACTATTACCTAGTGAAAAAAGTAACGTCTTTACAGGTAGATTTGTAACACCCGGTAGACACGCAGCGTTACACGCGTGCTATTGGAGCAGTATAGGTCATGAACTGACTCATTCATCAAACACAACTTTGTAAATATAACAGTTATTAAAAATATATTGGTATTTAATGTAATCCTAGTCATTGTGAGACACCACCGCGGTATGAGTAAGCATAGTTAAGCTACTTGTGGAACCATTAGATTATACCATATTTACTTGTACTACTATTAGGTGGTAGGACTTTACTGCAAAGTTCGTCTAGGTAGGTAGAAAGCGATAGCAAGCCATTAAACGAAGAGAAGAAGAAGTTATACCGGGCGATAGATGGAGCTAAACTAAAGAAGCTTCAGTCGTGTGGTCTAAAGCACACTCGTTTTTTATTGTTCATGCCTTTTACCCAGGTGGTAGGACTTTGTTGCAAAGTTCGTCTAGGTAGGTACCACCGTTTTGCCAGTTATTCTGCCTCCAAGCAGTAGTGTGCAAGCACTACTGAGTTCCGGTTTGAAGAGCATTGTGACTGGGCAAATGAGATTTTATGGCTTGATCTCACAGTCTAGTAATCTTATTACTTAATGACTAGCTTATGATAACGTGATAAGCTAGTCGTTCATCTAATGTTACAATGCAGTGCCACTCGGAACTCTAAAATATAAAGTTTCGCGTGACACTGCACTGCGTACGTCTTCATGACACATCTATACGGTCTAGTAATAATATTACTAAATTACTGGGCAAATGAGATTTTATGGCCTGAACTCACAGTCTAGTAATCTTATTACTAGCGACTAGCTTATCACGTTATCATTAACATAAAAAACATTCTAGAATCGTTATTTAGTTATTTATTAAAGTACCTAACTTTAAATAACGACTCCCCGTTTATACTAAAGTTGGTATGACTTAGAGGAATACATAATATATAATATTAATATATTAATAATATAATCATTAATAATTGTGCAATTTTTTTACGTCAATGATTTGTATCATCGACAAACTTGACAGATTTGCAGTCTCAAATAATGCTCCAGTTTTCTTAATATAATTAATTGTATAAAAGAAAACGCCTAATAAAGAGAGCCAAGGAAATGAAAGCGATGAAATGCTTGACCCTAGTGTGAGCACAACAGAAGGCAAAGTTAAGAGAAAAAAAAATTGTCCACATGAAAAGTCAAAGTCAAAAGATTTATTGCAAATAGGTTAATTTTAGCACTTTTACAAGTCAAAATTATATTAGGTACCTACTTAAAATTAAGTTATTTCCTAAGCATATAAAATTACAAAGTGCTTATTGTCAAATAATATATAGCATTACAATATATGAGTTTGAAAAAAAAGCAGTTCTCTTTCTGGTGCAAGCAATCCGGCACAATGCAGAATAGAAAACTCCGATCCGAAGCTTCGATTACAACTGTAAAGAAGAAGCTACAAGAAACTTTACAGTGATGTATTTTTTTTCTTCTTTCTACTGTCTTTTACAAATGAATTCATTGTGGAATCTTTTAGCAAAATACTTTTAATAAAATATAATTGCTGTTCGTTAAAATCAAAACTGGTTTGACAGACTTTAGAATATTTTTTGTTTGTTCTCTCTAATGCAGTTTTTAAAAGGATAAAACTAGAGAAACCCATAAAAACTAATTCACCCTGCGAAGCCACTAGTCAACTAGTAGGGTCAACTAGTTACAAATAAGTAAATAAGCCTTTGATTTGAATCAACATTCTGTGTATTTACTCTGTGACGGTACACAGGCCAGACAACTGTCAGTTGGAAAGTCAGATTTACTCAGTAGATTTATGATGATCTCTCCCTTCCCCCTTCTCTGCATCCGTCCCCATTGGATTAATTCCCAGAGAGTGCGGATTATGCAGCTTTCAGCCAGCAAATTGAATCACTTCTAATTGGAAAGAGTCTTTAATAAATAACGAGTGTGCTTTAGACCACACGACTGAAGTAAAAGTTAAAACTTTAGCTCCATCTATCGGCTGGCATAACTTTGCTTAATGTTACCAAATTCGGTACCAAGATAGCTTATACTTTAGATTAACATATAGGCTACATTATATCCTGGAAAAGTGTTTTTTTTCCGTGGGATGAGCAAATAATTAAAATACTTTTTATCCGCGGGTGAAACCGCGTGGCGCTACTAGTAATAAAATAAATGTTTAACAATTAAACCTTACATAAATTAAATACAAAATAATATAGCTAAATTATTCAAAGCTTCGATCATCGAGCGTTAAGTGTTAGAGATATCAAAACAATGACAAGTATTGGCTCGGTGCCAGGTGTGTCTTAATCATCGACAAAATCACGTTTATTGGTACTTCGATACCTTAATCATCGGTATGTACCTACCGACTACGCTTTTATTTTATGAACCTCAAGGATAAGCAACGCATAAGGTTATGTATAAGCTATCTGTTCGACAAATTGTCTTGGACAATTCAGTCGTAGAGCACAAGGGCCCGGGAGTGCGCGGTGCAGCTTATGATTATCGTGTATGGAGTACTGCTGCCACCTGTGGGACGGGTCTGCCAAGTACCAGCTTGAGGCTCTGGACTCGATTGAACAGCGTGCCAAAAGGCTCATTGACGACGACACTTTGGTTGGTGAAAGGCTCCAGAGCCTTGCACATCGACGTAAGGTGGCAAGTCTGTCGGTTTTTTACAGATTACACCACGGTGAATGCGCTCAAGAACTGCATGATCTAATTCTCCCATCACCATTCCACTACCGGACTACTAGACGCTCGGCTAAGCGCCATCCTTTTGTGGTCGAAATACCACCCATTCGTACCAAGCGATTTGACTCAACGTTCTTAATTAGAACGGCTAAGGAATGGAATGCGATACAAGTGTTGTCTGATGTACTCATTTATTTTCTGGCTTCGCTATCTATATTTATTATATTCACACACACACCCACACACACGCAACATATATAATAATTAAAAATAATTTCAATAGTTACTATTCTTCTCTTGTACGTTATATTTGTATATGTATTCGCCTCTTGTTTTTCTGATTGTGTATAGTTTATTATTAGTTTAAGTGATTGTAAACCGTACCGTGAGGTCACCGAAACGGTCCCAGCGTTGGGACAAGTCGTTGCAAGTTGTTGACAACAGGTTGCAAGACCAGCAATGTGCTGATTTGGGACCGATTCGTGGCAATGGGCAAACAATTTTTATCCTTTGTTACATTTAATAATTTTTTTAAACCATTGCCTTTTGTCATGAATATATATTTATTCTATTCTATAATGACCTGCAGTTTTTCCAGGTCAGTGATAAGGATAGGTTTTCTAGTAATCCCCAATACTGAAAATTCAGGATTTTTGACCCACGAGACATTGGTGAGCGTTTATTTATTTATTTGATCGTCAACATTGCGTACACTATAATTCCATTTTACTATTTCAATATTACTAGCTGTGCCCCGCGGTTTCACCTGCGTGGTGAAAATTTTCCATACTTTCTTAACTTTTTCATAAGAAACTTCTCCTGAAAATAATAAACACAATAAAAAAAGAGTTAGTGAAAATGTTCCATCCGTTCACCCGAATTCGATGACCGAGGGAAATAGAGATTCATTTTTATATTTTATGATAAGTAAAACAAGAAACAATCATTGAAATCAATAGGATAAGCTAGTATACCTATAGTCCAAATACATTTTTCTTTGTAGTAGGTACTGGAGCTAGTAGCTTTTAGTAGTAGTTGTTAGTTGGATAATAAAACACGTTGCCTGTTATAAAACGTAAAAAAAAGAACTTATTTAAAAAACAAATACTGTAAAAATCGTGTAAAAATCTATTCATATAAAATTCAAAGTCCTGACTGACTGACTGACTTATATATATCAACGCACAGCCTAAACCACTGGTCCTAGAGAGTTGAAATTTGGGGGTATGTTCTTTGTAAATTGTAGGTATCTACTAAGAAAGGGGTTCCCGAAATTTCTCCCCTAAGAAGGTGAATTGGGTGGTTGAATTATCCATGAAAAAATTTCTTCTTCGTTTCCTATAGGCCACGCGGGCGAAGCCGCGGGTAGAAGTTAGTATCATAAAATCCATTTATAGTAGTTTTACCGCTGTGTAATTATATTTTCTTGCTGCTTCCTTGTCGTTACGACTTTATCGAAGTTAAAGCTACAACAGAATCTTTGCCTACTGAAACAAAAGTCGCGTTTCCTCATTGCGACATAGTTCTAAAGTAACATGTTCGTGTAATAATGCATGTACGTGCGAATCATTAAACGACATTGCAGAAATTATCTTTGTTTTAGTTATTATTATCAGGAAGAGCATTCATTATTAAATAATGATTGAGGATAAAAGGTAAACTAATTATTTATACTTTTCATAATAATAGCGTTGCCTAATTATTATGTAAAAGGAAAATTCAGAATTAAAGGTTAATTTACTGACCAAGATTTTACACAAGGTACAAGAATTTTAATTGAATTTCTTTGTAATTAGTAGTCATGACTTAAAAATAACACGGAATCGTGTAATTATTCTTGGTAAAGGATATATAAGACCGGTTAATATAAATATTAATGGTTAAGTCGGGTTTGATGTCTTTGAAACCTTCATTAATTTAAACCAGTAGAGAGAATGAGAACTTTTTTTCAAACTCATATACTGTAATACGTATAATGTGTACTTTTTTTATATGTTTAGTATAATAACTTAATTTTATGGGTCTAATTTAATTTTGACTTGTAAAAGTGCTAAAAATAGCCTATTTGCAATTAATCTTTTGACTTTGACTTTTTTTACTAAATGTGGTTTAGTTTTTGTCTCCTCCATTCTACGGTATTCCATAATGTAGATGAATGTGATAAAGAATTCGTATCGGAAATTTTCCAATCGATCGTGAATCGCTGTACTGAAGTCTTTCTGCGATCTTTTAGAAATGCGAGTAGAGAAGGAGAAAGGCATTCAGGTATTACTTGAAGGGTATCGACAGAAACACATCAAATCACACTGTAACTTTATCATTTATTGAGATATTATTTTTTTCAGGACTGTCTATTTTATGAGTTGCGCCCCGCTGTTCACCCGCAATAAAAAGTATTTTAATTATTAGCTCATTCCACGGAAAAATTTCACTTTTCCGGGATAAAATGTAGCCTATACGTTAATCCAGTGTACTTATAAGCCATCTTGGTACCGAATTTCATACAAATCTGTTTGAGTGTGAAGGAGTAACAAACATACACACATACAAACTTTCGCCTTCATAATATTAGTGTGATTAAAATTCAAAAATACACGGGTAATGAAAAACGTTCAAAATTCACAACCGCCATTTTCGGATTATTTTCAACGAACGACATTGACATTTCGTGTAAGCGCTCGACGCTTAGATATCTGAAATCAGAAACGAACCATATCCTCTACTTGGTCTGTGACACGAACTTCGCCTCTATAGGGGTGTGAGTATCATTTCTTGTCCTGATTAAATGACTTTTCTTTTTTCTTTCTGGTCGCAAAATCCCACATTGTTTACCGTTCTAAAAATGTATTGTGTTTACTTCAAAATGGGAAATAGATAAACATATTTTCCTATCAGGACATCCGACAGGTCAATGGTTACCTAACAAACAACATCATACAAGAAATATATTAATACATTATACCTTTGAAGAGTGTCATACCTAAACACACCGCACGTGTAAAATATATCAAACAAAGGCATCCTTTCAACCGCAATTATTTTCGTTCCGTTTCATTTTCCCTGGGTAATATTAACTTTCCAAGAAACAAGGATCTTGTTTTAATGTAAATAGTGAGCAATCTGCCTACAAAATTACATTTAAATCAGATAATCCGTTTTGACGCAACTATAAAAAACACAAAATTTTATACACTATAAAAATATATAAACATTATGATATAATATATCATCTCAGTATTATTCTTGCACCGGCGTGACGTGGTGGTTACTTTTGTAATATATTCATTATCTCAAGTGTAATAATTTATAAATATTGTAAAATACAGTAGAAAAGAAATAAATCACTGTAAAGATTTTTGTAGCTTCTTTACAGATATAATCGAAGCTTCGGATCGGAGTTTTCTGTTCTGCATTGTGCCGGATTGCTTGCACCAGTAGTGAGAAAGAGAACTGCTTTTTTGTTCAAACTCATATACGTGTTTGCTATATATAATTTGCACTTTGTAATTCTATATGCTTAGTAAAATAACTTAATTTTTAAGTACCTAATACATATAATCTTGACTTGTAAAGTGCTAAAAATAGACAATTTGCATTAAATCTTTTAACTTTGACTTTGACACGTGACACAATGCCTATTTTTAGCGAATCTCTTTTCCTAAAATATTAATATCCTTTAATTATAAAATCCTAGTGGCCCGTCCCGGCTTCGCACGGGTGGACATTTATTTTATAAGCATTTTGGCATAAACATTGTTTTCTTGCAATTAAAATAGCATATATTAATCAGTGGTAATGTAGCATTCAAATGGTGAAAGAATTTTTAAAATCGGTCCAGTACTTTTTGAGCCAGCTCGTTACAAACATACTTACATACAAATTTTTTCCTCTTTATAATATTAGTATAGAAATAAATATGTACTTACTATAATTAAAAGATGACATTTACAATAAACCTTATTATATATACTACGGCACCATAATAAGAGCCATTTAATTGCTTTCAAGTCCGTTTATAAAGAAGTTATTAAATTACTCATAGAAAATAACTTCACGATCAATGTAAATCGATTACAACACATAATCGATTCCATAACAGTAAAAGTTGTATGAATCATTCGATTACTCACGACGCCATTCTGTATGCTAATGACACAGAATAGCATCAACTTTTATGGTGGGAACATAGATTAGTGCCGAGTTTGTAGTAGCCGCGGTGGGACCGCAATGTGACATTTATAGTTTGTAATGTTTTGCATAGGAAATGCTGCGTGTCGTGGATATAAAGATGCTGGAAATGGCACGCATTGAGCGCATTCTATATGAAGAATGCGCAACACATAACATCCTCAATCTGCCTATCCAATATTAGTAAGTAAGGTAAATTAAAATATTAAAATTAATACTTAAAAATAAATTAATATAATATTACCTGCAAGAGATAGTTTTTAGTGATAAGGCCGCCCATTGTATAAGTTATTTATGACATTATCTATGGTGTGATGGTTGAGCAGGTCGGCTTATAAACCAAAGGCGGTGGGTTCGATTCCCGCGGCAGGACAAGTATTTGTGCACAGGAAAAAAAAGCGCAAACACTTGTTCTGAGTCTGGGTGTTGTTGGACCATGGTCCTCGTAGTTCCTGGGTCCCTAGACACAGGGAATCCTAGTTCAGGTCCAGGATCTATGTATGTGATCGTTGGGAATTATCATTATTAATATGTCCAAAACCTGGTCGGAGTAATTTCGACTTTTAATTGACGTGACTTTAGCTGACGTACAGACCGCAGCGAACGTTGCTTAACTCTACCCATTAATTAAAAACGGCGCGTGCTTCGCTATAACTATAACATTTATGCCAGAGCAGTCATGCGGCTTCTAGTTTCCAAGTAAATTCAGCAACAGTTTGACATTGACAACTATGAGTCAGTAGCCACGTGAGCCTATTGAATGCGACACGCGATCAAACAATGCCCGCGACTAAGGCAGGTGCGGCAAGTATGGAGCTGGATTATAAAATCTATAAATCAATGCAGTTTTTATGAGTATTGTTTTAGTACATGTTGTAACTGCTAATGATGTTAATAATTGATGACTTACCGTTTATATAAACATTGTTTTGTCCAGACAGGCGCACTGGTTTTGGAATTGGAATGTGTTTGAGGGACCATTGCGGTCCCTGTTGTCTTAACTTTCTGATAGTCCTTAGAGATGGGTGCACAATGAAATCACTGTTTTGAGGATAATCTTAAATATATGTAACTCAAAGGTATGACTGACATAGCGATCTATCAACGCACAGCCCAAACCGGATCGGAGACGGATCGGGCTGAAATTTGGCGTGCAGGTAGATGTTATGACGTAGGCATCATAAGAAAGGATTTTTCGAAATTCCACCCTTAAAAGGGTGAAATGGGTGGTTGAATTATTTTCCCATAGGCCACGCCGCGGGCGAAGCTGTGGGCAGAAGCTCGTAAACTATAATGTTCTTTCAAACACGTTACACTTAATATCAGGTCAATTAGACTGGCCCGATAGCGCAGTTGGTAGTAACCCTGTCTTCTAAACTGTGGGTCGTGGGTTCGATTCCCACCCAGGACAAATATTTGTGTGATGAACATAGGTGTTTGTTCTGTGTCTGGCTGTTATATTGTATTCTATGTATGTATTTACAAACAAAAAGTATCTAAGCATTGTATCAGTTATCTGGTTCCCATAGTACAAGCTTTGCTTAGTTTGGGGCTAGATGGCGCTGTGTGAGATGTCCACACATATTATTATTATTATAAAAAAATAAAAATAACAAAAGGTAATTAGTTGTGCACTATCATTGAAAGACTTAGGTCCGTATTACAGAACGATGCTCAGTCATCAACCGCTGCTCAAGCAGAGATTTCATTCACTAATTGATTACTATATGAATGAAATCTCTGCTTGAGCTTCAATCGATGACTGAGCATCGTTCTGTAATACGGATCACAGTCTAGTAATATATTCGTATTACCAGACTGTGTTGATGTCTCAGAATGACGTGCGCAGTGCAGTGTCATGCGAAACTATGCGTTAGAGTAGAGTTTCGAGTGACACTGCAACTGTTATGGGCGGCCGTGTCACTTAACGTCAGGTGAACGACAAGCTCGTCAGGTCATTCACATAAAAAAACGAGTGTGCTTTAGACCACACAACTGAAGTAAAACTTCTACACGAAACGTAACTCTCTCTTTTTATCTTTACTAACTTATATCTCCCTCTCAACTTCCGTTCGCCTCGCCCGATCAATTTCCGTAATGCTCTCGTGACGCATTCACCAGCTTACTCCCCAAGTTAAGCCTGCGTAAAGAAGTTTTACTTAAAAAAAATTACAATTAATTTGAATAATTTAGTAATTAATATTCTGTATTTAATTAAATTCTTATAATAATCATAGTTATAAAAATTCCTGACCCACGCGCGATATCGCTATCTAGACAAATTGAACATTTTTAATACTCTGATTGTAATAATGATAAATATAGATACCGATAAAGAAAAATGGTATAACTGTGAAAATTATAGTTTTCAAATTAATATCCTACATCTTAAGGAATTCACCAATAGTTGTAAGTTGATATTTCTTAACAATGTAAGGCAAAGAAACTAATCACACAATTTGCAATACATAAAATTAAAAATAATTATCATATATATAAATAATGTATTTTGAGGTTAAGTATGAGGTACCTTCATCCAACCAAAGGTGGCTTGGAAAAGATCTCATTCAGTTATAAAACCGACCATTTTAATACCTATTACAAGTTATTATGTAACATTGTTTAAGATTGTGGTATACAATTTTAGTTTTTGTATTGTATTATACCTACGTACTTTTTTATTTTATTTATTTATTGCTTTAATTTCAACTGTCTTTAGTATTCTAATTTTGATATGGTAAAAATGCTAAAAAAGCTTATATTGCAGTAAATATTTGGCTTTGCCTTTGACTTTATACACTCCGAATCCGAAAAAGGCTTGATGGAAATGGTTGTAACAAGCGGTATAACCGCTGAGCATTTTGGGTAGAGTCAGTTAAAGAAAAAGAAATTGTATAGACATTTGGTTATTGTAAATTGGGTTAATTCTCTTTTTATACAACTTGATTGTTTAAGTAAAGCTATAAGCAAGTGTGTGATGATTGGTTTTAGAAGCCTATTCCATGAAACTTTAATTAAGCTCTCAGTAAAAAAACGTATAAAATATATAGCCTATATCATTTACTGAAAAAATGATTAAAATCGATCCAGTAGTTTTGATTTATTCATTACTGCCCGTGGCCCACACGCGTTAAATTTAGAGTAAGGGTAAATCCGATGGTATCGGAGGGATTGGGGGAATATATAATAAATACATCTTCTCCGGTACCACATCCTGTGAGTATTGTGCACTCTATTATGAAAGTTTTCAGTGATTTCACCAGAAAACGCTTGCCATTGTAAAGTTTAGGTGGATTCAGGTTTCTTAATAAAATAACAGGACAACCTACTTTCAACACCATTTTGTATAACGAACCCGTATAACGAACGCTCCCGCCGCGCCGCCCCGGCCGGCCGGAACCGCCGCAAACGCTACGTCCCGCAATTTTTAAATCTGTAATATCTTCGATATTATTCATTTAAATATATATACATAAACTTTCCTCTTCAATCACTCTATCTATTGAAAAAAACCTCATCAAAATCCGTTGCGTAGTTTTAAAGATTTAAGCATACATACGGACAGAGAAGCGACTTTGTTTTATACTATGTAGTGATTCATAAAATCTTTATTAAATCTCTTCTTAGTTCTATCAACCACAGTATTCGTTCACTTGCAAAATTATACTTGCAAAAACTTCAAAATATGAACTTATAACATTTTCGTTTATCGGATAATCCGATTAAATATTTTTCCTGATATCTTAAGATAAGTCCAATTAGGATATCAGTACGTTTAATTACTTAGTATAATAGTGTAGTGTAGTGATTATATTAAGGAATAAACATTCAACAATATGTGGTGTAAGTACTAAAAATAAAAAAATCAAAAATTCTACTTATGTCAGAATAAATAATTATATTGCCTACCTACCTATCAATACACCTGTATTGTAAGTAATAAGTGTAATAAGTTTAGAGTACTTACATAATAATTAAAATAAATTTACTAGGTGGTAGGACGTTTCTGCAAAGTTCTTCTAGATACCACCGCTTTGCCAGTTATTCTGCCACCAAGCAGTATATAAGGCGCAAGCAGTACTGTGTTTCGGGTTGAAGGGCGCTGTAGCAAGTGAAATTACTGGGCAAATGCGACTTTATGATCTCCTCACAGTTGAGTAATCTTATTACCAGACTGTGCTGATGTCTCAAGATGATGTGCGCAGTGCAGTGTCACGCGAAACTTGAGTTCCGAGTGACACTGTTCTGTTAAGGGCTGCCGTGTCCTTAACATCTGGTGAACGACTAGCTCGTCATACCATTCATTAACACACAAAAATAATTAATGAAATTGTTTGTATCCATTGTGATACATATTTTGGGACCTGTTTCTATTTCTCCTCAATTATAACGGACAGTAAGGCCGGCTAGTAAAATATCGTGCTGATAGACCGGTCCCAACGCCGGGCAGCGCTCGTCCCGCATAACGAGAACCTCGTGAAGGCTGAGAAGGATAAACTCAGCAGTCAGTAACTTGACTTGGCTCACGAGGTAACCGCCATGTGGAGTGTTGACTCAACGAACATTGTTCCGATAGTCGTTTTCGCGAACGGCCTTATAGCGAAGAGCCTCGACCAACACCTCGAGAGGCTCTCGTTAGACGGTTGGATCAAGGGTCAGATTCAGAAGGCTCTTGACACGGTACGTATTGTCAGGAGGCTCCACACTCTGCAGCCCTAACCACCGGTAGCTTGTGTCCTGCCCCGCTGCTGGCAGGACACTAAGTTTTTAATTGTATTTTTGTGTCGTTATTTAGATATGAATTTTGTAAAAATTACATTTAATATATACGAATCAATGAGTGAATTATATTATTAATACATTTACACCACGTTTATAGCAGTTGCACTGTCTATAGTACATCCAGTATCCATAGTATTTCTTTCCATCCTTTCCTTACTAATATATATTATAAACGCAAAAGTTTGGATTGTTATGTTGATGCTTGTTACTCTCACGCAAAAACTACTGAATGGATTTTAATGAAACTTGGAAGTAGATAGCTTACACGCTGGATTAATACATAGGATACTTTTATCCGTGAAACCGCAGGGCGCAACTAGTATATTAAATAATCTAGGCGTGTTTATGAGCATAGTGAGTGGGTAGGCATGTCCTACTTACCATTAGTTGAAAGGAAATTGATCAAAATTTAATTAATTTGTAGAAAAGTCAAATAAATTCTCCAGATTCAATTCCGTTATTTTAATATTTATTTTAAGTATTATAATAAAGTACTTCACACAAATTATCATAAAAATATCATAAAATCCTTTTGAACCATTTTTATTTTCAAACCGTCCCAAATTTTACGTCGACCATAAATTTTTCAGTCTACTAGCTCCACAGTTATCTACTCGTCAGAATGGCCATTTTTTATGCCGTTTTATTCGTTTCCGATCAGTTTTACTATTTAATATCACGGTTTTATACTCATTTTTGTAATTTTTGTTTCATAATTTCTGTCTCGTAAAGGTGCAAAAATTTGGGAAAATCAAACAAAAATTAACATACTCATTTATGATATAGTTTTTTCTAAGCATATAAAATTACAAAGTGCTTAATGTCTATTATAATAAAAGAGTTAAAAGAAAAAAGAAATTTTTATCTCACTACTGGTGCAAGCAATCCAGCACAATGCAGAACAGAAAACTCCGATCCGAAGCTTCGATTACACCTGTAAACAAGAAGCTTCAAGAAACTTTACAGATAAAAATAGCATATCTTAAAAACGATGACTAGGCTAAGATTAGGATCATATTTGAAATGTCAACAACAAGTCTGCTTCCAGGGTTACTCCTGCTGCCCAGTGCGCTGGCCCTGCTAGACCGGGAACCAGCTCTTCCTCTCGTCTCCAGCAGGAACAACCCCGCGGAACTCTGGCTGAACGTCAGGTTAAACCACTTCGATGCTTCCAACACGGAGACCTTTCCCATGGTGAGGACGGCATAGCTTACCACATCACATAAACAGCTGGAAGACATCCACTGCTTAACTTTCGCCTCCCCTATAAGACGCTAATTTGGACGATTATCTTAGGGGGTTTTTTACTATACACCACGCTTAACAGATGTTTTGGTGATCGCAGATTTTAATGTAGTTACTGAGAATAATTGAAGGGGTGAGAATAAAAAGGGTTTAACTGATTTTTTTCACAAAATGACTTATGGGTATCGTTGGATTCAGCGTGAAATTATCTACAATAATACATTCTCAAAATACCGAAATGTGGCTTAAATCTCGAGATTTTGAGTCTAAAAACGGTTTATCTGTCACAGGAATACAGTTCGCTTAGCATAAAAACATTATTATATTTATATTATTATATCATATTTTTACAGTAATTGTATGAATTAGTACTATATTTAGCATTTTAAAATAGAATTAAAACATTTTCAAGCAACTGAAACTTACATAAACCTTTTCTATTACCTTATAAGCACTCTACATTAAAATGAAGCCGTTGAAGTTTAAAGTCAATTTTTTCGCAACTATCAATTTGTCAGTTAAACCCTTTTTATTCTCAACTCTTCAATTCTGCTCGTTCCCTGGATATTCCCTTAGGGCACCAGTAGGAAGAGATGGTGCAGTCTTATTCTTAACCAGCAACACATTTTTTTTCACATCACACATGTCTCGAAAAAACTACATCCATAATTATCCAGGTCGGCATTCATTTCATTTCATTTCTATTGTCCGGTGCAGACGTGTCGTCTGGTGCTGCATAGTGCATACTCAGTACCTATTTGATTTAACGTTGATGTGACTTGTTTTCTAGACGTGGCGTGTATCTTGGACTGATTCATAGTTTATTTATTTAATTGTTCATTTGTGCTGTTTTTATTTATTTATAATATTTTAAAATATTATGCCTAGTTTTATTCGTCTATTTTTACTTCACTTTTTTTCACATCAGATTTTCTCGAGTACATAATTTCAAGTTCCTCCCCAAGGACACTAGCCGGTAGTCAGTTTTAACCAAAAATTCCCACTGACCAAGATTGTACATTGCTCGAATGTATAATTGATAAATATTGAGTCACTTTATTTTCCAGCGTTTCTACTACAACAGTGAGTTCCGCAATTCACCTGGACACATAATAATAGTGGTTGGTGGGGAATGGGAGATCAATCCTCAATGGACGCAGGCGGGGATAGCAGCCGAACTGGCCCGAGAAGTAGGCGCCGGCATGTTTTATACCGAGCACCGGTACTACGGCCAGACCAGGCCTAGCCCGTGAGTATACCAGATTTTAGCACGTAACAACGAAGCGCTCGCAGCGCAGCACGACTAGCCGTTCCCAACCGATCGGTAAAGTTAAGCAACGTTCGCTTCGGTCACTACTTTGATGGGTGACCGCTACAAAAAGTGGTATTTATAAGTTAGTACTAGATATGATAAACCTTCTCCTCGTCACAGCTGTTGTCGTAAGACAATAGTCATTTAGCCAGGTCCAGAAGTCTTTGGGCGCCCTAAAGTCTGACAAAAGGACTTAACCGACTTGCCTATAAGAGAAAGAAATACTTGGATGGGTAACCGCTATAAAAAGATGGACAACTATAGCCTGAGCCACAGAGCAATAGAGGAACTCCAAGTTACATTACAGTAATTCTGTGCTCCAGGTATGACTGAAGTAAAACTTATTTACGCACGTTTGACTTGAGGAATAAGCTGGTTAATGCGAGGCGAACGAAAGTTGAAAGTTGCTTCACGTAGATATCCATTGTCAAACGTTACAACGTTAATTTTTTTTATTATTATGTTGGTATGTCCGGTAAAAGACAATTACATTTGTCAAAATGGCGACATTAAAATTAATCAAAGCAAAAACAAAGTTATACCGGCCGATAGATGGAGCTAAATTAATTATTTTTACTTCAGTCGTGTGGTCTAAAGCACTCTCGTTTTTTTTTATTTAGCCTGGATTTCACATACAGGTACCTTACTTAATCCTGCTATTTAAATCACATTTGCATCGTTCTAGTCGTCAGTTTTTGACAGAACCGCTAAGAAAATTCACAAAAATCATAGGTTGTGAGCGATTAATTTAAACAGTCGAACAGGCAGCCTAGAATATAAAAGATCATTCAAACACAAAGCTAACGAGTCTACACGCTCATGAACCCGCAGAGAACCTGTGCCAAAGCGCGTTATTACAGGAACCGAACCCGCACTCTGTTAGTTACTGCATACCGCCGCCACTGGACTCATTTGTTCCGCTGCCAAGTGCGGGCGCCTATTACACCGGGACTAATTAATCTACATTGTGAATCTTCCTGGACCTTACCGAACATCTAGAGACTCAAAACACTCAGAGATGTTGGGTTTCTTTGTAATTTAACTAGGTGGTAGGACTTTTCTGCTAAGTTCGTCTAGGTAGGTACCACCGCTTTGCCAGTTATTCTGCCGCCAAGCAGTAGTGCGCAAGCACTACTGTGTTCCGGTTTGAAGGGCACTGTAGCTAGTGAAATTACTGGGCAAATGAGACTTTATCATCTGATCTCACAGTCGAGTAATCTTATTACCAGACTGTGCTGATGTCTCAGGATGATGTGCGCAGTGCAGTGTCACGCCAAACTTTATATTTTGGAGTTCCGAGTGACACTTTTTGTGTTATGGGCAGCCGTGTCGCTGAACATCTGGTGAACGACTAGCTCACATCATTCACTAAAATAAAAAAATAAATAAATAATACCGTATCTACAATGAGAACCTCTTGCACTTCTCGCCACCGTGAAATCCTCACATTATTGATTCGTTGAAGTCATACAACTTATGTCCACTTTCTTACCGTACACTTGTAAGATGTGGAATGAGTTTCCCCGAGCGGTCTTTCGCCAGATTTATATAACAATCAAAGAACAACAATTTATTAATTTCCATTTGCTGTATTTATTTCCAAACTGTAAGCGTCCATGGCATGATAAAAAATTGTCAAATGGTCCCCCATCACTGAAAGGTTGAGAGCCACTGTCCTAGAGAAATAAGTGCAATCTTATGAGCTATCTTATATTAGTTCAATCGTTCAATACGTTCTTAATTAGAACGGCTAAGGAATGGAATGCCCTGCCAGCGTCTGTGTTTCCGGCGAAATATGACCCGGGCGTGTTCAAGAGAAGAGTGAATAGGTATTGACTTGGCTAGCATGCTACACCTTCGATCGCATCGTCACTTCCCATCAGGTGAGAGCGTGGTCAAATGCTAGACAAGTTTGAAGTAAAAAAAAAAACAAGTTTGAAGTAAAAAAAAGTTCAGATAGGAATTACTCTTTTTATTTTGTGAACGTCGAGTCAATTTTTGTACCTACCCATGACAACTTTCATAGGCTGCGAAGTTTGGTCCCAGAACGAATGCTCGCTGCTTGTTACACTTGTGTGTGAGATGAGCCGCACATATCGACAGCAGCTGTAATTAACCACCCGCATGCACGGTCACACCCCCGCCCCCGCCCCCGGGGGGGGGTGTAATGAAAGGATTTTAGGGGTTCAGATTGAATGATTAGGGATAACTAGATAGATAAAACTCTTTATTGAAACACCATATTACAATTAAAATTAAGTGTCACAATAGGCGGACTTGCTTAAAGCGATCTCTTCCAGACAATTACTATATTACCTATATATATATATCTACTCTTCAAGAATCGCAAGATTCGAGGACATGACTGTGTCAACCACCAACCTGCACTTGGCCAGCATTTTTGAAGTTAAACTTTTTATGTACGTTTGACTTGGGAAGTAAGCTGGCGAATGTGTAACGAGGCGAACGGAAATTGAAAGTTGTAGGTTCACGTAGACCTCCATTATCAACATAACAAAGTTAAAAATTACTTTATTATTAAAATATTACACTTTGTTATGTTGACAATGGAGATCTACGTGAAACAACTTCAACTTTCGTTTGCCACCTTATTCCCCAAGACAAGTGTGCGTAAAGAAGTTTTACTTCAAAAGTATTGTATCAGTTTTTTTTTATTGTTTGGCTCCACACTATTGTGTATTTAGCCAGTGTCAAGTAGTTAATAATTTATCAACTAATGATATTTCCCGCAAATATGTGTCAAGTCACAGTCGAAGTCGTCAAGTCATAGTCATGTCATATAGTCTAGTCAAAGTCATACTCCTAGTAAAGTGGTGGCGACTTTACTTGAAGCTTCTATGGAGTTTAGGAAACAACACAAAAAGAAACGTTTCACCATCATTATACCATTTTCCCACACTCACGCCTGTAATCCAGCACTTAACGAATAAAATGCCACCAATTTTATGCACTAACACTGGAAATAACACAAGTTTTGTAAAATAATACAATGCGGTGACGCAATCTTTTTCGCATTCCCGCCAAAACTCCATTGTATCAGTTATGTGGTTCTCATAGTACATGCTTTGCTTAGTTTGGTACTAGATGCCGCTATGTGGAATGTCTACAAATATTTATTTACATATTTATTTTTATTTATATAGTTTATATAGGTCCAACGCATTAGTAAATACATATTAATTTCATGAGGGAACAATTACTAATCCACAGATAACATAAGCACAATGGTCCAAACATGCTAACAATTGGAGGTCCTTATCTAAACTAATAAAATGGCTCCCACATCCACCTCAGGGATATTGATACAGACTACAAGTGTTAAATTGGCGCAAAAATGAATAGGCCGTGTTGATCGACATCCTCTGTGGTGTGGTGGTTGAGCAGGACGGCTTATAACCTGGAGGCGGTGGGTTCAATTCCCAAGGCAGGACAAGTATTTGTGAACAGGAAAAAAAGCGCAAATTTTTGTTCTGAGTCTGGGTGTTGTGGGACCATGGTCCTCGTAGTTCCTGGGTCCCTAGACAATAGGGAATCCTAGTTAGGGCCCAGGATGTATGTATGTAATCGTTGGGCACTATTATTATTATTAATATAATTAATATAAAATAATTTAGTTAATATAAAATAATAAAAAAAAAAAAAAAAAAAAAAAAAAAAAAAAAAAAAAAATTGACTTTGTCGCGGTTGGACGCATTTAAAACTGTTTATTTTAAATAAATTGTTTTCCGACCATATACTTATCCCTCCAAGATATGCTTTTACAAAATTAAAGCCCACATCAATATTTTATGCTAAACCACTGCAGAAATTCCAGATTTTGCATCAAATAATACAGAGAAGTGTTGAAAGGCAATATAGTTATGCAGTTTGACACGAAGTTGACACCATGATTGATATGGTTGCTCGGAGCAACTACAGTGCCTAGCCGAGTTGTGTATTGTGCGCAGCGCGCAGTACATGCCCAACACATCAAGAATATAAGAAAAACTTGTTTTTAATTTATTTAATTTTGTATGCCGCTGCTGTCTCCACTTTCTAACGACGATGACGACCAATTCCATACTCCTGAAGAAATTTCAAAACACCCACTACTTCCGCCTCAACAGTCTCCACACTGCAGACGGCAGCTACCTTTCCTAGACAATGAAGCCGCAGGACCATCCAGTCAGCTTCCACTCATTGCTCCTGTTGCTTTTACTTCGAATTTGAATCTGCAAGATACGGCTAACCGCAATGTTACTCAAAATTCTAGTGTGAACGCCAACGTATCCTTGGAAAACCTAGTTAAGTGTGACCAGTGCTCCCAACCTCGTTTTTTCAAAGGTAATCGAGGCTTGAAAATTCATTTAAGCAAGGCCCATCGTTTAGATTTAAATTCCAACCAGGTGCAACATCCTACAACTCAAGTTTCTACTAATTTCTGGCAAACTTTATCAGATTTCAAAAACAACTTACCAATCGTGAAAAGAATCCCACGTGGTGCTCGCATTAGCGTTGCAAAATGCCTCCTACAAGACATAAAAAACGTCACCTCATGCAATAGTTCCACTTCACTTCAGGCTTGGGAGCACTTGTTGACTTTTCCCTATAGAATTCTTCATGTTTCGAAAAACCCATTAGACCAAAATTCTTTGACTAAAAAAATCAAACAAAATTGTCTACAAAATTCAAAGTCTTGCCCTGTTTTCTCTTTCTCATCACGTTCTGCAACAAAAGCTACCTGCTCTGTGCCCTACAGGTTAGTTGAAGATAAAATGGCCGAAGGAGACATCAGAGGTTCTGCAAGACTTTTGTTTTCCAATGACACAATGGCACCTAACACTTCGGAAACTTTGTTGGCTCTGAAAGAAAAACACCCATCTTCACCAGTTAACAATCAAAATCTCCCTCTGCCTCCAGATTCATCCGTAGAGAACTCTTTGACAGCTACTGCCGATGACGTCAGATTAGCGATTGCCTCCTTCCCAAGCGGTTCTGCGGGCGGGCTCGACTCTCTAACACCACAGCATCTGAAAGACCTAACTGGCCCAGGTTGTGGTGAGACCGGGGATGCCCTCCTAAAAGAGTTGACAATTTTAATAAACATAATGCTTGGAGGTAAGGTGGCTGCTAATATCATTGACATTCTCTATGGAGCAAACCTTTGCGCCCTCCTTAAAAAGGATGGAGGAATAAGGCCGATTGCCGTTGGTACTGTATACCGTCGTCTCGCAGCCAAAATCTGTTGTAAAAATATAAAAGAATCCCTATGTAAGGAATTTCAACCTCAGCAATTAGGATTCGGATCACGTGGTGGCTGCGAGGCAGCGGTACATGCACTGCGAACTTTCTTAGCCCACCAAGGAGGTGAGGTGCTGGTGAAGGTGGACGTCAAAAACGCTTTTAACTCGGTGGGAAGGAGCGTTCTTCTAACCCGAGTTAAAGACAAAATTCCACTTATCTACAATTTTATTTGGCAGTGTTATGGTAAACCCACAAAATTAATATATAAAAATAATCTTATTTCATCTGAAGTAGGATGCCAACAAGGCGATCCGCTTGGGCCAGCTCTTTTTAGCCTAGCTATTCATCCTATAATTAAAAAATTAAAATCAAAATTTAATGTTTGGTACTTAGATGATGGAACCCTAGGAGGCGATGTCAACACAGTTTATGATGATCTAAATTTAATAATAACTGAATTTGATGCAATAGGCCTTACACTTAATTATTCAAAATGTGAAATTTTTATCCCCAACATATCGATAACCTCACAAAAAGTTACTTTAAATCTTTTCGAACAAATTGCCCCCAAAATTAAGTTATTAGATAGCCAATCTCTTCGCCTATTAGGGTCTCCTATCCTAGACGATTCAATACCAAATTTTGTAAACGAAAAAATTCAAAATTTTCTTTCTGTTTCTGACCGACTTGGAAAAATAAATACACATGTTGTTTATTTTATATTACGTTATTGCCTTTTTGTCCCAAAATTTATGTATGTCCTTCGTTGTTGTCAGCTTTGGAATCACCCTATACTTTTACAACAGCTTGACAACATTCAAAGGGATACAATCACCGCCATACTGAACACATCTTTCGACGACCGCGCTTGGCGCCAGGCCTCACTGCCTATAAGGTTTGGAGGTATAGGCATACGCAAAATTTCCAGTGTATCATTGCCAGCTTTCCTGTCATCAGCCTACAGTACTCAAAAATTAGTTAGCTCTATTTTGTCCCCATCACTTCAAAATTATAATCTAGATTTTCTTGCTGAGGCTACGGAAAGCTGGAGAGCAGCTTGCCCAAGCGTTTCATTGCCCAAAACACCCAATTCTCAGAGGCAGTGGGACGGGCCGCTCTGTGCTTCAGAATATAAGGAACTTTTAGACACTTCGAATTCTTCCGCAGAGCGCGCTCGCTTACTTGCAGTTGCTTGTTGGGAATCGGGGCTTTGGCTGCATGCTTTGCCATCACGAAATTTCGGTAATCTTTTAGACAACAACACCTTTCGGTTAGCCGCATCTTTGCGAATAGGTGCACCTAGCCAAGTCCCTCATCATTGTTCTTCTTGTGGTGAAATGGTACACGGGCTCGGATACCACGGACTGTCCTGTATAAAAAGTACAGGACGAATACCACGACACGCCGACTTGAACGATATCATCCGTCGGGCTTTAGTTAGTGCCGGTATCCCATCTGTCCTAGAACCTAATGGACTGATGCGAGATGACGGAAAAAGACCCGACGGGATGACCCTCATCCCCTGGAAGATGGGACGGCCTCTAGTGTGGGATGCCACATGTGTTGACACTATGGCTCTGTCCCATCTTCCTTTAACTACAGTTCAAGCCGGCGCGGCCGCCGTCAAGGCCGAAAACCTCAAACGACACAAATATGCACTTCTTGACAGGGCCTACATGTTTGTGCCGTTTGGGGTGGAGACAATGGGTCCGTGGGGGCCGGCTGCCATGGAAACATATAGAGACTTGGCCAAACGTTTGGTGGAAGCATCAGGTGACCAGAATGCTGGCTTTTATTTTGCACAAAAAATAAGCATTGCCATTCAACGTGGTAATGCTGCCAGCATTCTGGGCACTTTCCCTTCCACCAACGGGCTATTTTAAAATTTTTAGTTTTATTTTTTTATTTTTCTTTATTTTAATTTCTTAGGTGTAATTTAGTTTTTTAGGTCTAGTTTAGTTTTGTATTTATAACTATGAAATAAATGAAGTAAATAATAATAATAATATTTGTATACATTTCACACAGCGCCATCTAGCCCCAAACTAAGCAAAGCTTGTACTATGGGGACCAGATAACTGATACAATACTTAGATACTTTTTATTTGTAAATACATACATAGAACACAATATAACACCCAGACACAGAACAAACATCGATCACAAATGTTTGTACTGGGTGGGAATTAAACCCACAACCTGCGGCTCAGAAGGCAGAGTTACTACAAACGGAGCTATCGGGCCAGTAAAAATGATGGAGTGTACGCTGATAAGTTTTTTTTTTAAGTTTTGGCTACATTTTTTTTAGGAATTTAGCCAGTGTCAAGTAATCGATAATTTATCAAGTTAATGATATTTCACGCAAATATGTGTCAAGTCACAGTCGAAGTCACCAAGTCAAGTCACAGTCAAGTCATAGTATAGTCAAAGTCATACTCCTAGTAAAGTGGTGGCAACTTTACTTGAAGCTTCTATGGAGTTTTGGAAACAACACGAAAAGAAACGTTTCACCATCATTACACCACTTTCTCACACTGTAATTCAGCACTTAACAAATAAAATGCCACCAATTTTATGCACTAACACTAAAAATAGCACAAGTTTTGGAAAATAATTCAATGCGATGATGCGATCTTTTTCTAAAATATAAGTTTACTAAAATAAATACTAAATAAAGCTAGGGTAAGTCCAAATTTACGCGCAGTATCTCAATTGCGCCAGCTTCTAACATTATCAATGCTAAATGTACGCCAATACACGAATGGAAGCGTCGTGATCCCGAATTTAAATGTTCTATTATACCACAGACTATCGGAATCCTATCACAGTGTGCTGCAATTATATGGATGTGGAAGATAATTAGAAATCAACAAATAAATAATAGGTCTTTACCTATGAAATTGCCGTATTGCAGTACAGACTTTTCAAACAAAAAAAAGTTTTGATTGGCTATGAATTCTAATATCAAATTAATTTTGTTTTAAAAATATGACATTCTATTTACAATATAAGTCTTTTGTTTATTGATTAGCGTTGTATTTTCATTACATTTCAACATTTTTCCTCATAATGGATACTTTAAAATTTCGTGTAATTACGGAATATGAGTTCCGTCGTGGCACCAACGCGGCACAAACGACACGTAACATCAACGACGTTTACGGAGAGAACTGTACAAACGAACGTACAACCCGTTATTGGTTTGCTCGGTTGCGTTCTGGGAATATTGACTTGAAAAATGAACCTCGTGGTCGTCCGGAAACTTTGGTCAACAATGATGAATTAACGGCGATTGTGGAAGCTGATGAATCTCAATCTACAGCTGAGCTGGCAGCAGCTTTTGATGTTAGCATCAAAACAATATTGGTCCATTTGCGACCGATTGGCAAGCTAAAAAAGCTTGATAGATGGGTGCCCCACGAACTTAACGATCGCCAGCGCAACGTACGCGTCGAGACTTGCCTTGCGCTGCTTAACAGGCACAGAAATGAAGGAATTTTGAACCGAATTGTTACGTGCGACGAAAAATGGATTCTTTTTGACAATCGAAAGCGCTCAGCAAGTTGGTTAGATCCTGGTTCGGTACCAAAGCAATGTGCAAAACGAAAAATGACCCCTAGAAAGGTAATGGTCACAGTTTGGTGGTCTAGTGCTGGTGTGATTCATCATAGCTTTTTACAAAACGGCGAGAGCATTACTGCAGATGTGTACATTGAAGAATTGACCACAATGATGGCGAAACTCGCACGTCTGCAACCAGCTTTGGTCAATCGGTCGTCTCCACTGCAACTTCACGACAACGCGCGACCCCATGCTGCACAACAGACCGTCTCTAAGCTGCATGAGTTGGGTTTGGAAGTTCTCCCTCTTCCGCCATACTCACCAGATCTTGCGCCTACCGACTATTACTTTTTCCAAAATTTGGACAACTTTTTAGCGGGAAAAAAATTCAATTGCAGAGAGGCAGTACAAAACGCCTTTGAAGAGTTTTTTGTCTCCCGTCCTGCTGATTTTTTCAAGAAGGGCATCCATAAACTGCCACAGCGTTGGCAAAGATGCATTGATTGCAGGGGTGATTACTTTAAATAAAAGAAATAAATAAGTTCGAAAAAAAAATACTTTAACTTTTTTCAAACAAAACGGCAATTTCATAGGTAATATTATTTTCATAATGTAGCTTAAAAATGGATGTAATATCTGAAAAAATATGTAAAATCTAAATATATATAACTCAAAGTTGACTGACTGACACAGCCCAAACCACTGGACGGATCGGGCTGAAATTTGGCATGCAGGTAGATGTTATGACGTAGGCATCCGCTAAGAAAGGATTTTTCGAAATTCCACCCTTAAGAGGGTGAAATGGTGAAATTTTCCCATAGGCCACGCCGCGGGCGAAGTTGCGGGTAGAAGCTCGTCGGTAAATAAATCACAGAGTAGTACACCTTTAAAGTTTCTGGAATGGGCATCGCCTGTCCGTTTCTTGCAAAATAGAGATCGTGTTTTTTTTTAACGGGCTAATGCTGTTGGTTTCTACCGACCCTTACAGCGTCACCGGGCGGGAGGGCAGGCGCTTAAGGCGCCCAGGCGTCAAAAGTGGGAGGCAACTAGCTCAAGGGCACCCCTGGGGTGCGAGCCTCGGCTTGGGCCGTTGCCGAGAAAGAGATCGTGTGAAGCTTCCTCATAGCTACTATGAAGTTTCGCTAGTGACGTCACATGCCAAAGAAATTGTATGTAGAGCTACCATAGAGGTACCACAGCTTAGTAATGAGTTACTGTGAGGACTGGTAACTGACGTCACTGCGTGTTTACGCTATCTCTTTCTATTCCTGTATTTTACAATGCCTGTAACTTAGTCATTATTTGAACATAGTTTTTGTTTTCACGATTGTCTATTTTTTTAAGTATATTATTTACTAGCTTCTGCCCGTGGTTTCACCCGCGTGGCCTATATAAAACGAAGAAGATTTTTTATAGATAATTCAACCACCCATTTCACCCTTTTAGGAGTAGAATTTCAAAAAACCCTTTCTTAGTGGATACCTACACTTTACAAAGAACACACCCTCCAAATTTCAAGTCTCTACGGCCAGCATTTTCGGCTGTGCGTTGATATATTAGGTCTTTACCTATGAAATTGCCGTTTTGTTTGAAAAAAGTTAAAGTATTTTTTTTCGAACTTATTTATATCTTTTATTCAAAGTAATCACCCCTGCAATCAATGCATTTTTGCCAACGCTGTGGTAGTTTATGGATGCCCTTCTTGAAAAAATCAGCAGGACAGGAGACAACAAACTCTTCAAAGGCGTTTTGTACTGCCTCTCAGGAATAGAATTTTTTTCCCGCTAAAAAGTTGTCTAAATTTTGGAAAAAGTAATAGTCGGTAGGCGCAAGATCTGGTGAGTATGGCGGATGAGGGAGAGCTTCCAAACCCAACTCATGCAGCTTAGAGACGGTCTGTTGTGCAGTATGGGGTCGCGCGTTGTCGTGAAGTAGCAGTGGAGACGACCGATTGACCAAAGCTGGTTGCAGACGTGCGAGTTTCGCCATCATTGTGGTCAGTTCTTCAATGTACACATCTGCAGTAATGCTCTCGCCGTTTTGTAAAAAGCTATGATGAATCACACCAGCACTAGACCACCAAACTGTGATCATCACCTTTCTAGGGGTAATTTTTCGTTTTGCACATTGCTTTGGTACCGAACCAGGATCTAACCAACTTGCTGAGCGCTTTCGATTGTCAAAAAGAATCCATTTTTCGTCGCACGTAACAATTCG
The DNA here is from genome assembly GCA_905220475.3 of Ennomos fuscantarius. NCBI lineage: Eukaryota > Metazoa > Arthropoda > Insecta > Lepidoptera > Geometridae > Ennomos > Ennomos fuscantarius. The sequence continues at coordinate 389,558 of HG992049.1, forward strand.
GTTCAAAATTCCTTCATTTCTGTGCCTGTTAAGCAGCGCAAGGCAAGTCTCGACGCGTACGTTGCGCTGGCGACCGTTAAGTTCGTGGGGCACCCATCTATCAAGCTTTTTTATCTTGCCAATCTGTCGCAAATGGACCAATATTGTTTTGATGCTAACATCAAAAGCTGCTGCCAGCTCAGCTGTAGATTGAGATTCATCAGCTTCCACAATCGCCTTTAATTCATCATTGTTGACCAAAGTTTCCGGACGACCACGAGGTTCATTTTTCAAGTCAAAATTCCCAGAACGGAACCGAGCAAACCAATAACGGGTTGTACGTTCGTTAGTACAGTTCTCTCCGTAACAGTCGTTGATGTTACGTGTCGTTTGTGCCGCGTTGGTGCCACGACGGAACTCATATTCAATAATTACACGAAATTTCAAAGTATCCATTATGAGGGAAAATGTTGAAATGTAATGAAAATACAACGCTAATCAATAAACAAAAGAATTATATTGTAAATAGAATGTCATATTTTTAAAACAAAATTTATTTGAATTTAGAATTCATAGCAAATCAAAACTTTTTTTTGTTTGAAAAAGTCTGTACTGCAATACGGCAATTTCATAGGTAAAGACCTATTATAAGTCACTATATATATTTATACTAAGTCAGTCAGTCAGTACTTTGAATTTTATATGTATTTATTATTATTTATTATTTTTATTGTATAAAAATATAGCAGTGAATTAGCCTACGGGGCAGTTCTCAATTCGCTGAGCTATGTCGGTAACCTCTGTAGAATAATTGCGTTTCGGATTAGATTCCGCAGAGATACCCCTAACAAAGCTCTTTCCATAGCTCGCTGAGCGACCTTGAATTGATGGACTAGTCCAACCGTGAGTGAGTGTTTACTAGTAGTGGTCGTTGAATAAACGAACAGTTTTTTTCAACTGTTTCTCTGCCGTGAACGAATAGACTAGTTTATAGTTCACTGATAACATATTTACGCATGAACGGCATATCCATTGGTTCGCTCGTTCGTCGCATAAACCGTCGTAGACGCTTAGACGTCCTGTCTAAACGTCTACGACATAAACTAGTCGAATATTGAACTGTTTTATCAACTAGTCTATGGTTGACGATAAACGGTCTCGTTGCGTCGACTGTAAAGGCGTCAACGACCCACCACTAGTGTTTACCTATGATTACCTACAGTATGTATAGGTGTTTCCGACTCACATGTACCCACATCTACGGTAGACAGCCTCTGTGGTGTGGTGGTTGAGTAGATCGGCACATAACCTGGAGGTGACGGGTTCGATTCCCGAAGCTGAACAAGTATTTGTGCACAGAAAAAAAGCGCTAATACTTGCCCTGAGTCTGCGTGTTGTGGGACCATGGTCCTCATAGTTCCTGGGTCCCTAGACACAGGGAATCCTAGTTAGAGTCCAGGATCTATGTATGCGGTCGTTGGGCGTTATTATTATTATTATCTACATAGGAGAGGCCTATTTTCTGTGAGCAAAACAACAAAACCTTCTATCAGCTGTTATCTAAAATTACCTAGTACCTCTTCGCACGTTCGTAACACTTATCAGCGCTTAATCCCTGCTAATTATCTTCTTAATCCTTTACAAACATAACATCACACCTTGCTAAGCTAAAACCAACTTTAAAACAAAGTGAAAATGTTTTCAAGATCGCAATGTCTAGTTTGCTGTGTTAATTTGTTGCAAAGTGCTACAGACACTTGGTTTATAGGAAAATGAACTTTGTGATTATGGAGGAAGGTGGTTTTGAGGGTTTGGTGTAATGTGGTAATGACATTGTTAGTATGCATGGAGTGAGGCAGTCAGAATATTTTTCTCGGATTAAAGCGTTTTTGCGTGGATTCTTTATTAGCCCGTCCCGGTGGAATTCGGGTGTTTTAGGAGGAACTCAACGAAAAGTCATCACTTAAAAGTTTCTTGTTGTTTCTTGTCGCTTTTAGCGATCAGGTCACCCATTGATACACTTTTTGTAAATCATTGGTTTTAGTTTTATTTGGTTTGAAACGAGTCTCTATCCCTGTTCTTGACCTAATAGAAACTCCATATCTGTGTTTTATGGGTGTTTTCTTTTGTCTATTGCTAGATTGGTTGCACCAGTTCTTTACATGGTAAATTCTTCTTTTTTGGAGTATTATTATTATTATATGCTGACTTGGAGCCGGTTTGTGACAGAACTGTGAAAGCGTCGTTCTTTTTTGCTTATCTTATTAATGTTTTTGTTATGATGCAAATACATTTTGTTCTTTATCTAAAACGTTTTACGCTGGTTCACGTCTGCGTCACATATCTGCATGTGTGATTCATGTCAGTAATTGTCCTTTCCTGCGAAGGATTGAGGAAGAGAAGGTCAGGAAGGTTCAACTCCAAAGTCAAATGGCACGCCGGCTGCGAAGCGCAGCGGTGCGCGTTTGATTCCCGTAATTGGACAGATGTTTTGTTTTAAATACTAGCAATTATTAATACCATAAAAATAAGCCTTTAACGTTCAGGTATATGTGTGATAAAAAACGAGTGTGCTCTAGACCACACGACTGAAGTAAAACTTCTTTAGTTTAGCTCCATCTATTGGCCGGTATAACGCGCTGAGCGTGCGTAAAGAAGTTTTATTACTTCAAAACTTGGTGGCTGTGAAGTCAGCGCAGTATTTGCAGCCATTGGATGCAAAAGGCAAACAGTTATTCGAACTGGCTCTCTCTATGGGAGGTCTATTTTCAGCAGTAGACGTCTTCAGGCTGACCAAAAACTTATTTTACCGAGTGTAATTTTTTTTTATGTTAGTGTATGATGTGACAAGCAAGTCGTTCACCTGATGTTAAGCGATACGGCCGCCCATAACATAACAGTGTCATCCCGAAATCCAAAATATAAAGATTCGCGTGACACTGCACTGCGCACAACATCGCGAGACATCAGCACAGTCTGGTAATACTCGACTGTGAGATCAGGTCATAGAGTCTAATTTGCCCAGTAATTTCACTAGCTACAATGCCCTTCAAATCGGAACACAGTAGTGCTTGCATACTACTGTTTGACGGCAGAATAACTGGCAAAGCGGTGGTACCTAGACGAACTTTGCAGAAAAGTCCTACCATCTAGTGAAATGTTATGCGATTCCAATTTCGTATTCATGCTGTAATTTTCTGCTTCTGATATTTTCCTGATTCTTTTAGTCTACTCTAGGTCAAGCAAGCATTATATAAAACAAAGATATGTCGCTCTAATTCTGCGACATCGGATCTCCAAGTGGCGCTCCGCCACGCGCTGAGTCAGTCCGGAGTCATGCGGTCACCCATCAATTGACCTCAACTCTAGTGGCACCCGTAATCAAGGAGTCATGTCTTCGGCTACCTCGGATCACTGCTTATAAGTTAATTAATATGGAAGGTCATTTTATAATCTGTGGACGTAATTAATGCAAGTTTTGCAACTGACGGCGGTGGTGAATCGTGCAAATAGTTTTGGATGGTTTAAAAGAAAAACATTTCTAACTTTTATCGAGAAGAGGAACTCACAATTACTTTTTTAGGAGATTATAGATGGCAGCAAACTGATGAAAGAAAAACTTTCTACAGTTATTTGCAAATGAAATATTCTTGTGATCTCCGGACGATTACGAGATACGCAAAGAAGAGATCGCTCTAAGTAATAAATAAGACCACTCGCCTCCCTGTGCTACTTTACTGATCCACTGCTACAGAGTCCTCTCCCGAGGCCACGATACTGGACCCGGTCTTCGGCTCGTCTTATCCAACTGCGGCGCAAGTCATCGCTTTACCTACTCGCAGGGCGTCGTACAACCCTTGCCAAGTTGCGACTTCCATTATAGACCACATCCAGGATATCCATCTACAAGAAAACTTCTGCAAGAAGTGTCCGACCATCTATCAAACTGTAGCTTGAAAGTGTAAACTATTGTAGTTTACACTAGTCTACTCTTCTAAGCGGTCAGATTCTTCGTGTAGAAGTTTTTTTTTCAGGTAGAAACCCGGTTTCTATTGTCAGTCCAAGGGGCTAATATGACGGCCAACCCACCCATTTTTCGTACGTGGTTGAATTAATTGCTAATGTCCTTGTTTTACAGAGACACGTCAGTCGGTGATCTTCGCTTCCTTACAGTAGACCAAGCTTTGGGAGACCTGGCGCAGTTCATTCAGTACGTGAAGAGTGATGCTTTTGAGGATGGATATTACAAGTAAGAAAATTTGTTGATAACAGAGATAGAGAAATTATTAATCCCAGTTTTTCATCAAATAACAGCCAAGCTCCGTCAGACAGTCAGGTTTTTTGATTAAAAATCACACGACGGCTAAACTTGCCTTTACCAAATAAGGTACTAAGTATATGAAGTATAATCGAAGCTTCGGATCGGAGTTTTCTGTTCTGCATTGTGCCGGATTTCTTGCACCAGTAGTGAGAATTAAAATAGAATATTCGACACAGTTGACTGACCCAATAGCTCAGTTGGTAGTAACCCTGCCTTCTGAACTGTGGGTAGTGGGTTCAATTCCCACCCAGGACAAATATTTGTGTGATGAACATACGTGTTTGTTCTGTGTCTGGGTGTTATATTGTATTCTATGTATGTATTTACAAACAAAAAGTATCTAAGTATTGTATCAGTTATCTGGTTTCCTTAGTACAAGCTTTGCTTAGTTTGGGGCTAGGTGGCGCTGTTTGAGATGTCCACAGATATTATTATTATTATTAGTAGTAGTAACCGAAGCTGTGGAGATCATAAAATTAACAAACTGTAATTGTTCAGGAACGGTAAGGTGGTCCTCGTTGGCTGTTCCTATGCCGGCAGCATGGCAACGTGGATGAAGCTGGCCTACCCTCACCTTATCGATGGAGTCTTCTCAGACAGTGGACCCTTGCATGCGCAGGAAGACTTCCCTGGTGAGTTAAAGAATTATAGAACCAATCATCATCACTTATTATCTCCTTGCGTTCTTGGTGCCGAGACTTTTCTCTCAGAATTGGTTATTAATTAATCTACCAAATTTAGACAAATGATTATGTAGTTCTTCGGCAATTTAAGAAAGAACATAGAAGTGAAAATCACCTCTCTTCAATGAAACTAAAACATTAACCTACCCTCTATACCACTGGATGGGTTCGGTACCAGCACATCTTTCTGATCATGGCTATATATGATGTTACTTTACGACAAATTTCCTTGGGAAACATCTCCAAAACCAACTCTTTCGTAAATCTCTTAGAATACGTGGAAGTAATAAACGACGCGATCCTAGAGCAAGGAAGCGCGGAATGTCTCTCCAGCATACAGCAGGCGATGGAACAACTCGTGCGAATGCTGGAGACTTCCACGGGACCTGCCGCCGTCTCGCAGATGTTCAAGTTAGTATCAAACTTTTGTTCTTTGATTCAAATTCAAATTCATTTATTGCTATAATATTATAGAAACTGACGTGAGTAGTACTCATAACTACAACTATTACACGGCTAAAACTCACGAGATACAGTCGAATAACTCGACCGGTGTTCGGGCAATAAAGATGCCCATCCTCAAGGAGTACGCGCGGCGGCGGTGGTGGTGGCTCGGAACACCGGTCGAGTTATTCGACTGTATCTCGTGAGTTTTAGCCGTGTAATAGTTGTAGTCACTTATTGCTGTCACAGGATTACAATCCAGGTCTTATTGCTACATTTACATAGTTCCACCAGTAACATGCCATTGTAGCATGCAAAACACTACTGAATACAGATATATCATTGTGTGGTGGACTCCACGTGGTGATTGCCAAAGCGTTTTCAGTGATGTCAGCTCAAGTAGTAGCGGGACTTGGTTGGCGGCTTGGTTTGTAGCTATACAAATAATTCACTGATGCATTTCATGGTGCAGACGTATTTTTCCCGGTGACATATTTTCCGTGTCTTTCTCAGCACCTGCAGCACGATCTCAGCGTCCACACCACTGGATGTGGCCACGTTCTTCTGGTTTGGAATCCAGGAGACATTTGCTTACCTGGTCCAGTATGCCAGACCGGGGGATATACCGGCCGCTTGTGAGGTGCTCACCACTGGCTCTAATGGTAGGTGGTGGCATAGAAATATAACGCTCTAAGTGTGGTGGCTTATAGATACTTGGAATGTATAACGGTAGGTAATGCTGTTGATACATCACTACCGTCAAGTGGGCCATTATTCTGCCGCCAAGCAGTAGTGTTTGCACTACAGTGTTTCGGTTTGAAGGGCACTGTAGCTAATTAAGTTACTGGGGCAGTGAGACTTTATGATCTGATCTAGCAGTCATGTTATTGCCAGGGTTATTGCAGGGTGGTATTGCCAGACTGTACTGATGTCTCAGGATGATGTGCGCAGTGCAGTGTCTCGCGAAGGTTTGTATTTTGGAGTTCCAAGTGACACTGTTCTGTTATGGGCAGCCGTGTCGCTTAACATTAAGTGAACGACCAGTTCGTCACACAATAGACTAACATTTAAAAAAAAAACGTCAAGTATTAGATACAAAATGAAATAATAATATCTAGTGTAATTCCGCTAAATTCAAGTACTTAGATTATCTATATTGGGGTAAAGGATTATTGTAGGTAAATTAATGAAAATACCTGAAAAAACCTAAAAATCATGAAATTACTATAACAAATTAAGTAAATATTATTATTATCAATTTTATATTAATTATTATTATTTTTACAGATATAAAATTAATTATTACTATTATAATTATAATAAATAAAACTGAACTTTAAATATTAAATTATATAAATATTATACAATTAATTATTATTATTACAAATTAAAACCAATACAGATACCCTCCCCTAAAAATCCTGAAATTACAATAACAAATTTAAAAATTATTATTGTGAAATTTATATTAATTATTTCTATTTTTATTGATATAAAATTAATTATTACTATTATTATTATAACAAATAAAACTGAAATTTAAAATATACAATTATATAAATATTATACAATTAATTATTATTATTACAAATAAACACCAATACAGATAACCCTCGACACGTGTTTCGCCTCTTCACGAGGCATCCTCAGGACCGTGTTGACTCGCCGAAGGCTCGCTCGAAAGTGACTGGGCGTTGCAAGTCAGTCGCTTTATATACCATTTCGTACCCTACCCCCACTAAAAATGCGAAGTAATGGTGACGAAACAATATTAGTTTGGTCATTCAACAGTGTATAAGATGGGTTATTATTTTTTAAGATTTCTACTTGTTCTAACACACATAATCTGAAACTTTTATCACACACGTGTAAAACATCAAGTTTATTATTGTCGCCTAAAGAATGGCCTGTATCAATTAGATGCTTCGCGAAATGTGACCTGTCTGGGTGGTTATTCCTATAAGCAGAAATGTGTTCTTTATATCTAGTTTCAAAGTTACGGCCAGTTTGCCCTACATAAACTCCGTTACAATCGTCACAAACTAACCTGTAAACACCGGATTTTTTAGACTTATTTAACCTATCTTTACCGTTACATAGTTGACATATATTTTGTGTTGTACGAAAAGCAACGTGTACATGGTTTTTCCTAAGCACTCTAGCTATTTTATCTGAGATTGGACCTATGTAACTTAAGCTACCCACATATTTTTTAGTATTGTTTGATGGGCATGCACATAGTAGTGAACGAACCCTATTCTTTTGTTTATTTTGAATAAGATTATCTATCATTTGTTTATTGTAACCATTAGAAACCGCAATTTGGTATATTATATTAAGTTCTTTGATGTAGTTTGCTGGAGAAAGTGGTATTGTTACTAATCTATGTACATAACTACGGAACGCTGCTAGTTTATGCTGAAAAGGGTGACATGAAGAAGATGGTATGGTTATGTCAGTATGCGTGGGCTTATGATAAATTTGGAAATCTAAACTGTTATTAACCCTAGTTATGGACAAATCTAAAAAGTTAAGGGTCTTATTATCCTCTATTTCTAACTCAAACTGTATTTTGGGGTGTACATTATTTATTTTATTAAGAAATACATCAATTTGTCGTCGCGTATTAGAAATCTTAAAAAATAATAACCCATCTTATACACTGTTGAATGACCAAACTAATATTGTTTCGTCACCATTACTTCGCATTTTTAGTGGGGGTAGGGTACGAAATGGTATATAAAGCGACTGACTTGCAACGCCCAGTCACTTTCGAGCGAGCCTTCGGCGAGTCAACACGGTCCTGAGGATGCCTCGTGAAGAGGCGAAACACGTGTCGAGGGTTATCTGTATTGGTGTTTATTTGTAATAATAATAATAATAATTAATTGTATAATATTTATATAATTGTATATTTTAAATTTCAGTTTTATTTGTTATAATAATAATAGTCATAATTAATTTTATATCAATAAAAATAGAAATAATTAATAATAGGTCTTTACCTATGAAATTGCCGTATTGCAGTACAGACTTTTTCAAACAAAAAAAGTTTTGATTGGCTATGAATTCTAAATTCAAATTAATTTTGTTTTAAAAATATGACATTCTATTTACAATATAAGTCTTTTGTTTATTGATTAGCGTTGTATTTTCATTACATTTCAACATTTTTCCTCATAATGGATACTTTGAAATTTCGTGTAATTATGGAATATGAGTTCCGTCGTGGCATCAACGCGGCACAAACGACACGTAACATCAACGACGTTTACGGAGAGAACTGTACAAACGAACGTACAACCCGTTATTGGTTTGCTCGGTTCCGTTCTGGGAATTTTGACTTGAAAAATGAACCTCGTGGTCGTCTGGAAACTTTGGTCAACAATGATGAATTAAAGGCGATTGTGGAAGCTGATGAATCTCAATCTACAGCTGAGCTGGCAGCAGCTTTTGATTTTAGCATCAAAACAATATTGGTCCATTTGCGACAGATTGGCAAGATAAAAAAGCTTGATAGATGGGTGCCCCACGAACATAACGATCGCCAGCGCAACGTACGCGTCGAGACTTGCCTTGCGCTGCTTAACAGGCACAGAAATGAAGGAATTTTGAACCGAATTGTTACGTGCGACGAAAAATGGATTCTTTTTGACAATCGAAAGCGCTCAGCAAGTTGGTTAGATCCTGGTTCGGTACCAAAGCAAAGTGCAAAACTAAAAATGACCCCTAGAAAGGTGATGGTCACAGTTTGGTGGTCTAGTGCTGGTGTGATTCATCATAGCTTTTTACAAAACGGCGAGAGCATTACTGCAGATGTGTACATTGAAGAACTGACCACAATGATGGCGAAACTCGCACGTCTGCAACCAGCTTTGGTCAATCGGTCGTCTCCACTGCTACTTCACGACAACGCGCGACCCCATACTGCACAACAGACCGTCTCTAAGCTGCATGAGTTGGGTTTGGAAGCTCTCCCTCATCCGCCATACTCACCAGATCTTGCGCCTACCGATTATTACTTTTTCCAAAATTTGGACAACTTTTTAGCGGGAAAAAAATTCAATTCCCGAGAGGCAGTACAAAACGCCTTTGAAGAGTTTGTTGTCTCCCGTCCTGCTTAATTTTTTCAAGAAGGGCATCCATAAACTGCCACAGCGTTGGCAAAGATGCATTGATTGCAGGGGTGATTACTTTGAATAAAAGAAATAAATAAGTTCGAAAAAAAAAAACTTTAACTTTTTTCAAACAAAACGGCAATTTCATAGGTAAAGACCTAATATAAATTTCACAATAATAATTTTTAAATTTGTTATTGTAATTTCAGGATTTTTAGGGGAGGGTATCTGTATTGGTTTTAATTTGTAATAACAATAATTCATTGTATAATATTTATATAATTTAATATTTAAAGTTCAGTTTTATTTATTATAATTATAATAGTAATAATTAATTTTATATCTGTAAAAATAATAATAATTAATATAAAATTGATAATAATAATATTTACTTAATTTTTTATAGTAATTTCATGATTTTTAGGTTTTTTCAGGTATTTTCATTAATTTACCTACAATAATCCTTTACCCCAATATAGATAATCTAAGTACTTGAATTTAGTGGAATTACACTAGATATTATTGTGGGAGCATCGTGCACGCGCGCGCATGTCTAGCGCGCATTGCGCGCGGTAACTGATTTGTGCGCAGTGCCCGCGCGTATATTTATAGTGTGCGAGTAGGAAGCACGATATGACGTGAGCGAGAGAGAACTATGCGCGAATTTTAATTTTGGTATAAATATAGGCTTGTTGTAAATAAATTAATTAGTAACTTGACAGTCGTCTTTCATCAACCTTCTGATCCAAGATAGGTCCCCATAGTGGTGACCCGCAACCAGAACACTAACTACCCGAAACTCGAAGCCAGAACACTGTCAGAACAATGGAACAGAACCACGCAGCCAAAGTTTCCACGGGCGCTACGCAGAACGCATCGGCATCGTCTATGCAACTCGAAATTCTATCGAAACTAATAGAAAAGCTGAGTCTCAAGATCGCCGAGCTACGCGGACGTTCTTCTACGCGGCAATATCGACGGCCGTTTCGCTCCCGTTCAAGATCGCGACAAAATAAAATGAAACCTGGAGATCCATCGTGGGAGTGCAAATATCACTATCGTTTTGGTGATAAAGCCAGGCGCTGTGAATCACCGTGCTGTAGAAGGAAGAAGCCGTCGGAAAACTAGATGCGACATCGACGGTGGCGGAAGTCGGTGTCCCTTCTCACACAAACCGCCTATGTGTCTACGATCGTGACACTAGAGAACGTTTCCTCGTGGACACAGGCGCCGAAATCTCAGTTTTAGCCGCTGGCAACAAGCGCAATGAGAAGACTGCAAACGCCTACAAATTATTCGCCGCAAATAACACTCCAATCAACACATATGGAGAGAAAACGCTCAGGCTCAACCTTGGACTACGGCGAAGTTTCTTATGGAACTTCATCATCGCAGACGTCAAAACTTCAATCTTGGGAGCTGACTTTATACGTCATTTCAAGCTGCTGGTCGACCTCCATAACAAGAAGCTTATCGACAAAGTAACAACGTTATCCGTCAACGCCTTCGAAGTTGCCACCCCTGAGGAATCAGTACACATCATCAGCACTGACCAAGCATTCTACGACATCTTAAGAGAATATCCTGATGTCCTTCGACCAATGTCATTGAAGGAGCCGCCGAAGCACGATGTCGTTCATCACATTGAAACGACGGGCCCTCCACTGTTCACCCGCCCCCGCCCGCTTCCACCCGACAAATACAAGGCTGCCAAAGAAGAGTTTGATCACATGCTGGAAATGGGCATCTGCAGACCATCCAAGAGCCCATGGGCGAGTCCGTTACACATAGTCAAGAAGAAAGATGGAGGCTTACGCATTTGTGGGGACTATCGAAGACTCAACGCAGTAACTCAAGTCGATCGCTACCCATTACCAAGACTCGATCACTTCAACTACCAACTGCACAAGAAGACAGTATTTTCGAAGCTCGATATCAAAATGGCATACTACTGGATTCCCATCTCTGAAGAAGACGCACAGAAAACAGCGATCACTACTCCATTTGGGCTGTTCGAATTCAAATGCATGACTTTTGGATTACGCAACGCAAGTCAAACGTTCCAGAGATTCATGCACGAAGTTCTACGAGGCATAGACTGCTTCTGTTTCGTCGATGACATTTTGCTCTATTCTGAAAATGAAGAAAGCCACAAACTTCTCCTGAGGCAAGTCTTAGAGCGCCTTCAGAAGTACGGCGTCACACTGAAAATAGAAAAATGCGAATTCGGAAGAGAGAAAATAAACTTTCTCGGCTATGAAGTTTCGTCAAAAGGCATCAAACCTACGGAAGAACGCATCGAAGCAATAGCGAACTATCCGAAGCCTAAGACAGTCGCTGAGCTACGTCGCTTTCTGGGAATGTTAAACTTCTACCGGAGCTGCCTACCAAACCAAGCTGAACTTCAAAGCGAGCTTAATAAATACCTGCACAACCGGAAACGAAACGATAAGACGGAAATCGAATGGACAACGGAATCAAACACAGCTTTTGAAAACTGCCGACAAAGCATTTTAAAAGCCACAACACTGATGCATCCAGTTCCCAACTGCCCGCTCGCCATCATGTCCGACGCCTCAGATCACAGTCTCGGTGCTGTGCTACAACAAAAAATAAACGGCGAATGGAAACCGCTTGCTTACTTCTCGAAAGCAATGAGTGCTACGCAGCGCCGCTACAGCGTCTACGACCGCGAGTTACTAGCTATCTACACAGCCGTCAAACACTTCCGTCGATTAATAGAAGGATGCGATGTCAACGTATTTACCGACCATAAACCACTCAGCAATGCACTATCAAGAACAGCAAGTAACAGCGACACGCCACGACGAGAACGCCAACTTCATTTTATAAGCCAATTCTGCTCCGACATTAAGTACGTCCATGGAAAAAACAACGTCGTAGCCGACGCGCTATCTCGAATAGAAGACATACAATGCCCTACGACAATCGACTACGCGCAACTCGCTACAGATCAACACACTGGACCCGAGTTAAAACAGCTTATGAACCAGTCCAACTTGAAGTTCACTGACGTCACAATACCTGGACTCACTCGACCAATCAAATGCGAGATGTCAACTGGAACACCACGTCCTTACCTACCAAGCGCATATCGTCACGCTGCATATAAAGCGCAACACGATTTGTGCCATCCAGGCGTGAAATCTACAAGGAAGCAAGTTAGCGCGAAATTCTTCTGGCCCGACATGAATCGCGATATCGGCAACTGGACAAGAGCGTGCTTAGATTGTCAACGCGCGAAGATACATCGTCACGTCGTCACGCCACTAAGTGAATTCCCGCCATCTCAACGCTTCGAACATATTCACTTGGATATAGTTGGACCACTACGTCTATCCGATAACTGCCGCTATTGTCTGACCATCATCGACCGGTGTACCAAATGGCCCGAAGCTATCCCACTGACTGACATCACTGCAGAGAACGTTGCAAAAGCACTGTACGAGAACTGGATAGCGAGATTCGGCGTACCCTTGAGAATTTCAACAGACCAAGGCAGACAGTTTGAATCATCATTATTCAATGCGCTGATGAAGAGATTCGGCATCACTCGCATCCGAACTACCGCTTATCACCCACAGTCAAATGGCATGATCGAACGTTGGCACCGAACTCTCAAGACAGCTCTAATGGCACGCGGTGCTACAACGAATTGGAAGGACGAGCTGCCTACAGTTCTATTGGGTCTGCGCACAGCTCTGCGCGCTAATAGCAACCTAAGCCCAGCAATGATGACGTACGGAACGACACTACGCATACCTGCGGACTTCATACAACCGGCAAAGTCAGACATGGAAGACAACGACTACGTTCGCCGTCTTATAGACACGATGGCAACGCTGAGGCCGATACAACGCTCTAACGTCACGCAAGCAGAGCCATTTGTGTACAAAAATCTGGCCACTTGTACACACGTCTTCGTGAGAAATGACGCAGTTCGTTCACCGCTAACTCCACCATACGACGGGCCGTATGAAGTTATCGAGCGCTACGACAAGTACTTCAAGCTACGCCTACCGCGACGTACTTCCGTCGTATCGCTAAACCGCCTCAAACCAGCCTACATGCAGAACGATACTAGTGAAGATGGAAGCTGCACCGCCCTTCAAGACGTACCCCGCCATCACCAGCCCTATGTGACGAGATCCGGACGGATAGTGAAGCCCACCGTACGCTTTGCTTGAGGGGGAGTGATGTGGGAGCATCGTGCACGCGCGCGCATGTCTAGCGCGCATTGCGCGCGGTAACTGATTTGTGCGCAGTGCCCGCGCGTATATTTATAGTGTGCGAGTAGGAAGCACGATATGACGTGAGCGAGAGAGAACTATGCGCGAATTTTAATTTTGGTATAAATATAGGCTTGTTGTAAATAAATTAATTAGTAACTTGACAGTCGTCTTTCATCAACCTTCTGATCCAAGATAGGTCCCCATATTATTATTTCATTTTGTATCTAAGATGAACTTCCGCGAAGTCACGCCTGATTCTATCAATTATCTTAAGTCAGCAAGTATAGCTGAACAGGCTAAACTTTACATTAGGTTGACTAAGCTTCATCGTTTAGCTGCTCAGAATGTTTGGTTAACGGCCGTTTTCAATAACCTACTAAAGATAACAGATAGATAGCTATCTCTGATAAGCAATAACTTTCGATCTATCCTTTGATTGCGTTTCACAAGCACCAGTAACTGCTATCCTTTTGGAGAAAAGGATAGATAGCCACCCTATCTGTACCCTTCCATGCGTTTCGTTATTGCAAAATCACTCAGAACTCTGATAATTAAATAAGTGGTTACGGAAGTATTTACAGTGATATAATATAATAAAAATAGTAAAAATTAATAAATTAGTACTATACAATAACAGATTTCCATAAATTCACGTTATGTTTGGCATGATCCAATTTAATAATAATTTTGTTTGTAAATAATACAATGGAAACAAAACGTTTTTGACAACCGTGTTGTAATCTGTGGCCACCCGGCACCTTCTTTCTACTATCGTGTTCATAGTATCCTTTACTTGGTCTGTGATCGTGTCGATATTCAGAACAAATAGCGCCTATTTGCGCCTATTTGCGCCTACTTGCAAACTATATTAAGTAATTTGCATGCCAATATTTTAATTTAATTTAATAACTTTAATTTATTTAATATTTATATATTTAATGTAATTCAAACACAATGTATGTTGTTCATGAATAAAATACAATACAATAATACCACAAATTACATATAAAGAATAAAACATCTATAGAAGTATTAAAATAATATAAAATAAATATACTTGGTATCGCAAAACCCAGCCCTAACAGTGTTTTACTGTTTTGTCTAATGTAAGAAGGGGTTGATGTAATGTTGATATTCCATGATTCCTAAAACAAGAGTAAAGGTATAGGTACTAACATTAGGCATATATTATATACACATTGCATAGCGTAAGATGTAGACGAAGAATAATAAATTACCTTGCAGAGGTTACTCTCAGACTGGGCTGTATTTCAACCAACAAATCACATACCACTGTTTTACTTAATCTAAATCTATACATAAAATCGTAATCGTCCAATTCCACCATATAGTTTATTCTCTGTTTATAGATTCGACGTTTTCTTTGTAGAATAATATGTTGATCTTCATCATCCCAGTCAGAGAGGACTTCTAATAATTCTATATCACTTTCACTGCTACTACTAAAATTAGCCATTTATAATATTTTATAGAAACATCTTAGAAATTTAAATTGGAACTTGAAGATTTGTATTTTTCGAAGATTTGACCTGAAATTTTCCCTGAAACTTAAGACAACATACAAAAACAAACAACTGGTAATGGAGGTTATCCGTAGAAAATGACAGATAGGCCAAAATTCTATCTTTGGTTATTTGACATACTGACAGATAGCTGCCAAAACTATATTGAAAAGCATTCTAGCGCCATTTCCTACAAAAAGCTATCTTTGGTTATCAGTAACCCCTCCCAAGGATAGATAGCTACTGAAGATAGGAATTGCTATCTGTCGTTGCTATATAGAAACGTAAAAATGTGTCCATGGATAGATTTTTATACTTTAGTAAGGGTAAACCGTGGATAGATAGCTTATTGAAAACGGCCGTTAATCAACAGTGTAAAAGATTAAATGTCATACCAAATTACATTAATATTCGTACCAACACACATAGCCGAGCTAGCAAGGTTGCGTTAGCTAAAGCAAAAGCGACATGGTTAGATGAGGAGTCTAGACATTGGTTTTCAGTTAGAGATAATCTTAAACTTCATCTTAAAGTACTATACACAGAATTAAATTACAGCTTACATAATGTTGAATTTGATTTATGGATATGGATAGCAAAGCCAGGGATTTAGCCTCCAGGTTAGCTCACGACAAATTTATAACCCAGACTAAGAAATTAGAGCGACTAACAAACAGACAGACTCATAGTACTAATAATGATACCAACTTAGAGGATCAGAATTCTAATAATACCCATGTATTTTTCCCACGTGTTAAAAACTTGACCAATGTTCAATTTCCACCTTCAGAAATTGCTCTCTTAGAGAAAGGGTTAAAATATAATATTAATCCCGGATTATCACAAAAATCCCTTGAGTCGCTAGCGGTTGACTCTGAAATAGCTTGCGTAAAGGGTAAACAGGATGTGTCCGTAAAACATCAAGTTGCATCTCAAATAAAAGATGTATTAAATACTTCACATAATTCCCCATACATAGAATCACAAATTTGTAGATCATTGAGTGACCGTTTAAATCAAAATAATTTAGTACTTTCAAAAGTAGACAAAGGCAATTCTATTGTAATTTTAGACAAAGGTACTTATAATCAAAAAATTAATGATGTTATACAAGGGGAAGATTTTGAGCCCTTAAATTATGATCCTACAGCTAAATACACATTAGATTTAAAAAATGCAATTAAAACTACATCTTTTGTCTCCCCAGACACTTGTAAGCGTATAGTTCCAATGAATCCACGTCCACCTTTTTTATATGGATTGCCTAAAATTCATAAAGAAAATGTTCCCATACGCCCCGTAGTTTCACACGTCGGTGCCCCCGCCTATAACCTAGCTAAACATTTAAATATTTTGCTTAAGACTAAGTCATCTTTTATTCCTCAGTACAGTTTAAAAAACAGTTTAGATTTAATCGATAAAGTTAAAAATGTTCATATTCCTCCCACTGCCAGGTTAATGTCTTTAGACGTAAAAAGCTTATTTACTAATGTTCCTTATGAGGAGTCCTTGCAAATTTTAGGTGATCATTTTGAAAGACGTCGTTTACAACCTGGCGAGATAAATGAGCTTTTAGACTTAACCAAAATTTGTATGGAACAAAATTATTTTAGTTTTAATAATCAGTTTTACCGTCAGAAATCAGGATTAGCGATGGGATCACCATTAAGTCTATTCATGGCAGAAATTTTTATGGACAATTTTGAGTGTAAACATATAGTGAACGAACCCAAAATCTTGTTTTATTACAGATACGTTGATGATGTCATAATATGTTGGACAGGTACGCGACGACAAATTGATGTATTTCTTAATAAAATAAATAATGTACACCCCAAAATACAGTTTGAGTTAGAAATAGAGGATAATAAGACCCTTAACTTTTTAGATTTGTCCATAACTAGGGTTAATAACAGTTTAGATTTCCAAATTTATCATAAGCCCACGCATACTGACATAACCATACCATCTTCTTCATGTCACCCTTTTCAGCATAAACTAGCAGCGTTCCGTAGTTATGTACATAGATTAGTAACAATACCACTTTCTCCAGCAAACTACATCAAAGAACTTAATATAATATACCAAATTGCGGTTTCTAATGGTTACAATAAACAAATGATAGATAATCTTATTCAAAATAAACAAAAGAATAGGGTTCGTTCACTACTATGTGCATGCCCATCAAACAATACTAAAAAATATGTGGGTAGCTTAAGTTACATAGGTCCAATCTCAGATAAAATAGCTAGAGTGCTTAGGAAAAACCATGTACACGTTGCTTTTCGTACAACACAAAATATACGTCAACTATGTAACGGTAAAGATAGGTTAAATAAGTCTAAAAAATCCGGTGTTTACAGGTTAGTTTGTGACGATTGTAACGGAGTTTATGTAGGGCAAACTGGCCGTAACTTTGAAACTAGATATAAAGAACACATTTCTGCTTATAGGAATAACCACCCAGACAGGTCACATTTCGCGAAGCATCTAATTGATACAGGCCATTCTTTAGGCGACAATAATAAACTTGATGTTTTACACGTGTGTGATAAAAGTTTCAGATTATGTGTGTTAGAACAATTAGAAATCTTAAAAAATAATAACCCATCTTATACACTGTTGAATGACCAAACTAATATTGTTTCGTCACCATTACTTCGCATTTTTAGTGGGGGTAGGGTACGAAATGGTATATAAAGCGACTGACTTGCAACGCCCAGTCACTCACCCCGTCGTCGCCGCCCGAGACACGTCTTGAGCGACCCGGATGATCCTATAGCAGCCGTAGTATCGGCTGCGCTAGGATCACCGGACCAGTCTAGCCCTTCTGGCTCAGGTACCGCTTTCGGCACCGGTATAGGATACCAGCGTAACACAATCAGACACCGACCCCGCCGGCGAGGTCGACGTACCCCCCGTAGGTTAGCTAGAACGGTCGCGACTTTCAATAGGGTCCACTCTTCCAGTGGACGTAGCCTTCTCGATCCTCTTATCCCGGCAACGGCCCAAGCCGAGGCTCGCACCCCAGGGGTGCCCTTGAGCTAGTTGCCTCCCACTTTTGACGGCTGGGCGCCCTAAGCGCCCGCCCTCCCGCCCGGTGACGCTGTAAAGGTCGATAGAGACCAACAGCATTAGCTCGTTCAAAAAAAAAAAAAAAAAAAAAAAAAACGCCCAGTCACTCAAAAAGTTCCGTCCGACTCTCGACACCGCCCCGAGCGGTCGTCTTTGAGCGCTTCCGTTACGCGCTCCCCGCCTCCGCGCTGTGCTCAGCACACCGCAACCGCAGTCCGCCCGGCGCCGCCGCGCCGAGCGGCCGCCCCCGCGCGCCCCGCGCGTCTCCGACGGCCCCTCCCGGGCCCCACCCGTCTCGCGAGTGCCGTGAGTGAAGAGACTGTTTGCTGGACATTATAGACAATTAGCGCCGTCGCTACCAGTGCCGCGAGTGAAGTGTTGTGCGCGTTTCGCCGTCGCCACGTCCGAGCGTGTGCCGCGGCCCGAGTGCGTTGTCGTCGTCGCCGCGTAGCCTCCGCGCTCGTGCGCGTGACTGGCTGCCGCCGCGTCCGGGTACACTCGTCGGCGCAGCAGGAGCTGCAGAAGACGTAGGGATCCGCGTTCAGGTATTCACCCGTGCTGCATTGCAGACGGTACGCTAATTAGGGCTACACTTTAGGTACACACCGCTCCGCCTTCACAGGCGGGGCGTTACTGCTTACTCCCCACTCCATCCCGGAGCACGCCGGGATGGAGTCTATCCCGTCGGACGTTGCCGCAAGGCAACTGTTCGAATTTTTCGACTGGGCCATCCGGTTCAACCCCGATCTTAAAAACCTTTGGTCCAAGTTCGTTGCTAGGACTCCTACTCCATCCGCACTGGCTACCAGTGAGCCCGCATCACCGGTGATGCCTCCGCCACCCGCTGACTCAGTTAGCGTTGCCCGCGCACGCAAAACGGAGAAGGTTGCTTCCCGCAACACTTCCCGTTCCCCCGCCATCCGCGGACCCCCCCCGACCCCGTCACCGCGAAGCTGTGACAGCGAAACCCGCGAGCGACCGCGCTCCCGCTCGCCTATTTTTACCACTCCGTCGGTAGAGGTAATTTCCTCACTGATGGAGTGCGAAAGTCCCGCCTCTCCTGACCCTGTTGATGATGATGGCTTCATCACAGTCACTAAAGGAAGGAAGCGCCCCGCGGCAGCTTCCTCTCCTCCCCCGTCCAAGGCAGCCTGCCCCAGTCCTGGGGCAGTAAGCGGCCCTTCCGACCGCAGAGGATCACCCGCCATTGAGGTAGATGTGCCCTCCTCGGGATCATCAGCCTCGAGACCGGAGCGACCTCCACCTCTGTACGTCCAGGAAAAGGAGAAATGGAGCAATGTTTCATCTCTCCTTACCACCAGGAAGGTGAACTACACGTCCGCCAGACCGACCAACTCGGGCATTAAAGTCCAAGTGGCAACCTCGGACGACCATCGTCTCCTCACCCGTATTCTCCGCCAAGAGAAAATAGGTTTTCATACCTATGCTCTCGAGGAAGAGAAAGTTCTTCGTGTAGTCCTACGCGGAATACCGAAGGAGGTGAAGGAAGAGGTTGTCCTCAAGGACCTCAAAGCCCAGGAGTTCCCGGTTCGGGAAGTTCACCGCCTATACAGTGGTCGTACCAAAACTGCCTTCGACCTTGTCTTGGTTGTGCTCGACCGCACCGCAAAGGGGAAGTCTATCTTCAATCTGAAGGAGGTAGACAAACTTTCAGCGGTCACGGTCGAGGCCCCACACCGAAACGGTACTCCGTCCCAGTGCCATCGCTGCCAGCTCTATGGGCATGCGGCACGTTTTTGTTACGCCAGGCCCCGCTGTGTTAAGTGCCTTGGGGATCATGGCACCGCCGACTGTTCCCGCACTCGGGACAGTCCAGACCCGCCAAGCTGCGTTCTGTGCGGAAACTCAGGGCATACCGCGAACTATCGTGGTTGCCCGAAGGCACCGCGCAGCACACGCAGGACTAGCGGGCGCGCGCCATCACGCCCCAATCCACCTACCACTGGCGCTCAAGGAATAAGCTCTAAGCTATCCCTTGTCTCGGCAAGCAGCACACAGCCCTCTCAGGCACCGCCTCCCGTAGTCAACGCCTGGTCCAAGCCCCCGAGCATGGTCCGGGCGCAGGCCGCGCCAGCGACACCTAGCAGCGCTCCAGCTATTGTTGAAGCGCTGCCTGTAGCCCACACTAGCCCTCCCGCCTCTAAGTCTGGTCCCTCTGGCCAGGCTACAACTTCCCTGATGGAAGATCTGGCTCTGATTAAGCAGAGCCTATCAGCCATCGATCTGAAGGAAGTACGTGTGCTAGCACACAAACTTCGTTCAGCCGCCACTCCCGAGGACCGTTTCTGTGCCCTGGTCCAGCACGATGGCATTCTCGACGCTATCATGCGCTGCCCCTTACCTTCTTTTAGTACTATCTAATATGGATAGTACACCAAAAAAGGTTAAACCTCGCTCCGTAGCGTTAGCGTTTTTCAACGCAAACGGCCTCACTCGTCAACGCGACTTGGTTCATAACTTTTGTAAGACCCATCAGGTCGATGTGATGCTTGTACAGGAGACCCTCCTGAAACCTAGTAAGCGGGATCCTAAGATCGCCAATTACGTAGTGGTTCGTAATGATAGGCTTACCAATGCCGGAGGCGGTACGCTTATCTATTACCGAAGGTCTCTTCACTGCATCCCAATTGATACTCCCTCATCTTTAATCAACTTAGAAGCGTCTTGCTGTCGCCTAGCTATGAACGGCCACGAACCGATCATACTAGCGTCTTGCTACCTTCCCCCTGATAAACGTTTGCTCAGTAGTGATATCAACGCGCTACTTTCTCTGGGAAGCTCCGTCATACTGGCGGGAGACTTCAACAGCAAACACGTCATGTGGAACTGTCACACCTCCAACACCAACGGTAGGATACTTGAACAGCTAACTGACCCACGACCAGACACAGACCACCACACCTTTGACATTATCGCACCCATGACTCCGACCAGGTTCCCCGGGAACCTCGACCAACGACCAGACATACTCGACATAGCACTTTTAAAAGGCGTAGCCCTCAGGTTAAGCTCGATAGAAGTGCTCCACGAACTTGACTCTGACCACCGCCCCGTTCTCATGAGACTAGGCTCGGATCCAACTGAACTGATACCCCAGACTAAGACAGTGGTGGACTGGAAGCGATTGGGGGAATCCCTGAAAGCTATCAGTTCACCAGACTTAGACAAGGTACCTGACGACATACAGACACTAGATGACGTCTCCACCGCGATCGATGCTCTCACTAGTCACCTCCGCACTGTGATCGGTGAGTCTTCTAAGCAGGTACCGGTGGTGGACCACCGCTGGGACTTGCCCGAGGGCGTGAGGAGACTGCTGACAGCAAAGAACGCCGCCACTAGGGCATATGACGCGGCTCCCTCCCGTGATAACAAATCCACTTTGAATTTCTTACAGCGTGCTGTTAAGAAACGCATAAGTGATCTTCGCGCCCAGAACTGGACAGACCTACTTTCAGGGCTCGAGCCAACCCACCAGGCTTACTGGCGGCTGGCTCGAACTCTGAAAAGTGACACACTTAGAACGATGCCCCCTCTTGATAGGCCAAACCAAGTCCCCGCGTTCGATGATGAGGAAAAAGCCGAGTGTTTGGCTGAGAGCCTCGAGGCCCAGTGCAACCTTTCCCCCGATCACGTTGACCCTGCCCACCTCCATACGGTGGTCAGTGAAGTCGAACGTCGCAGCTCCCTACCACCTTCCGACCCCCCGCTCGAGCTTATTAGGGCCGCCGAAGTTGAGTCTGTCATCAAGGGTCTCGCTATCCGTAAAGCCTCCGGCGCTGATGGTATCAGCAACAAAGTGGTCAAACACTTTTCTGTCCCCTTAATCTATCTCCTAGTCAGCATCTTCAATGCGGCCATGAGCAACTGCTCTTTCCCCGTTGCGTGGAAGTCCGCCGACGTCATCGGCATCCACAAGCCAGGCAAGAAGGCTACCGAGCCCTCTAGCTACCGGCCCATCAGTCTCCTCAGTACTCTGGGGAAGATCTACGAGCGTCTCATTCGGAGGCGTCTCTGGTCCCATATCCACGAACATAAACTCCTTCCCGACGAGCAGTTTGGCTTTAGAGCTAGACACTCTTGCGTTCAACAAGTGCACCGCATCACGGAGCACATTCTAGATGGCTTCAACGCGAATCCAAAACCGAAAGGGACTCTCGCAGTCTTCTTAGACGTGGCGAAAGCCTTCGACAAAGTCTGGCACGACGGCTTGATTTTCAAGCTGTACCACATCGGCGTGCCAGATCGTCTTGTGCACATCATACAAGACTTCCTTAGGGATCGAAGCTTTCGCTACCGCGTCGAGGGGGAGCGATCGTCTCCCCATCCTATCAGAGCCGGAGTGCCCCAGGGCTCCGCGCTTTCCCCCTTGCTTTTCTCGCTGTACACCAGCGATATCCCGCGGTCATTTCATCCCAGTGTGCAGCTCGCACTCTTTGCGGATGACACCGCTATCTACTGCTCCGGATGGCAGAGAGTTCACATGCGTGGTCGCCTCCAACGAGCCCTCACCGAGATCGGTGCTTGGTTCAGGAAATGGCGGATCACGGTTAACCCAGATAAAAGTGCAGCGATGTACTTTTCTGACTACAAGCGTGGTCCGCCAGCGAAACCACTGTCCTTGTTCGACAAGCCCATTCCCTGGGCTTCGTCTACCAAATACCTGGGGGTTACCCTTGACACCAAACTCAACTTCAAGGACCATATTAAGCGAGTGCGCGATAGGGCTGCCTTTGTCTTAGGCCGCCTCCACCCTCTCATCTGCAAGCGTAGTAAGCTGTCCCTTAGAAATAAGGTGACGCTTTACAAAACTTGCGTTCGCCCCATTATGACCTACGCATCTGTCGCGTTTGCTCATACTCCCTCAGTACATCTGGATCGACTTCAGGTGATCCAGAACCGCTTTGTCCGCAAGGTGGTCGGGGCTCGCTGGTACCAGCGAAACTCCGACCTCCACTGCGATCTCGAACTCCCATCCATCCGTCAATTTATGAAGGATGCATCCCGCCGCTATTTTGATGCGGCACCTCATCACCCCAACCCTCTCGTAGTCAGAGCTTCAAACTACTGTACAGACACGACAGACTCGCCACCCCGTCGTCGCCGCCCGAGACACGTCTTGAGCGACCCGGATGATCCTATAGCAGCCGTAGTATCGGCTGCGCTAGGATCACCGGACCAGTCTAGCCCTTCTGGCTCAGGTACCGCTTTCGGCACCGGTATAGGATACCAGCGTAACACAATCAGACACCGACCCCGCCGGCGAGGTCGACGTACCCCCCGTAGGTTAGCTAGAACGGTCGCGACTTTCAATAGGGTCCACTCTTCCAGTGGACGTAGCCTTCTCGATCCTCTTATCCCGGCAACGGCCCAAGCCGAGGCTCGCACCCCAGGGGTGCCCTTGAGCTAGTTGCCTCCCACTTTTGACGGCTGGGCGCCCTAAGCGCCCGCCCTCCCGCCCGGTGACGCTGTAAAGGTCGATAGAGACCAACAGCATTAGCTCGTTCAAAAAAAAAAAAAAAAAAAAAAAACGCCCAGTCACTTTCGAGCGAGCCTTCGGCGAGTCAACACGGTCCTGAGGATGCCTCGTGAAGAGGCGAAACACGTGTCCAGGGTTATCTGTATTGGTGTTTATTTGTAATAATAATAATAATAATTAATTGTATAATATTTATATAATTGTATATTTTAAATTTCAGTTTTATTTGTTATAATAATAATAGTAATAATTAATTTTATATCAATAAAAATAGAAATAATTAATATAAATTTCACAATAATAATTTTTAAATTTGTTATTGTAATTTCAGGATTTTTAGGGGAGGGTATCTGTATTGGTTTTAATTTGTAATAATAATAATTAATTGTATAATATTTATATAATTTAATATTTAAAGTTCAGTTTTATTTATTATAATTATAATAGTAATAATTAATTTTATATCTGTAAAAATAATAATAATTAATATAAAATTGATAATAATAATATTTACTTAATTTGTTATAGTAATTTCATGATTTTTAGGTTTTTTCAGGTATTTTCATTAATTTACCTACAATAATCCTTTACCCCAATATAGATAATCTAAGTACTTGAATTTAGCGGAATTACACTAGATATTATTATTTCATTTTGTATCTAAGATGAACTTCCGCGAAGTCACGCCCGATTCTATCAATTACGTCAAGTATTGTTTTTAATTTTATTTTAATTTCTAGAAATAATTTATCCTTCCTCCACAGATCCAGTCCAGCGTCTGGCTAACTGGATAACCAGCCAACCCTGGACGCAGCCCTGCATAGAGACCCGCTACACCGAGGTGGTCGCAGCTCATACCAATACCAGTTATGACCATCCCCAGGCCGTCAGTAAGTACTTACCAATATCGGACCAGGCTTTTGATCATGTTTTCTAATATTGACAGCCTCTGACATTTATAATTATGTCTGAGCTGCAACGTGGTGAAATAGCAAGTCTGCAAATTTTTATATAATCCATAATAATGCATTTAATTCAGGCAACTAATTAAAATAGACCTAGGAAGATAGATTATGCAGTACTTAAAATATCAGCGGTACCTGCCTACTTAGCTAGCTCCAAGAAAACTTCACCTGTAGTCAGTTCACGCGTTTTGACTCGACAAATTCCTCATTGACCTTAAATTTAGTCGATCGATATTGACTTAATAAACTCGCCAAATTTTCATTTGGCGTTACCCCAAAACCCATCATCAGACAGAGACCAATAGCCTACCGTCTGCGCTATAAGAGTGAGAGAGACGGCAAAGCCATGAATAGGTTATTATTTTGATGCACCCTATTTGCAATGTAGATGCTAGTTTAATTGTCAGGAACACGGATTATGCAGCAGACTATGAGACACACAGGCGGTAGCGATCGAAAACATTTACGCCAACATGCTTTCCAACTTGCTTAAAATATCACATCTCAATCTGTAGCGATAAGAGGCATTATTTTGTAGAACCGAAGATAATAATATAGGTTGGTCTGAAACGTTTTGATGTCGGGCGTGCATTACACAAGAAGTGGGTACTTAGACCAAGAGTAGTAAGATAAGTAACAGTACGACACATTCGTGACTTATTCAACTTACGTGCTATCTTTCTTCAAATCTTATTGTTATTCTAAATTTACTTAGTACTTCACCCGCATCTATGAAATGCCGAACTGGCTATTATGAGTACGTGCTTGTAGTGCTTACACAGCGCTACACTACACGCTCGGATTCTGACTAGATATCCCAAATACTTTTGAAGTAGGTAAAACTTCGTAACGCACGCTTGACTCGTGAACGGAACTTGAAGTTGGTGGACGTAGATCTCTATTGTCAACATAACAAAATTACAAATTTTTATCGTTTGTATCCGGTAAAATGACAATTTACAAGATGGCGACATTAACATAAAACAAAGCCAAAACAAAGTTATACCGGCCGAAAGATAGAGCTAAACTAAAGAAGTTTTACTTCAGTCGTGTCACTTTTTTTAAAGCATTATACAGCCATAAATATTGATCCATCAGATACGGAAACTCTTAACGATATGACTCTGCAAAGCAACTTTATAAACTCAATTAAATACCCATCAGCTGTATCACCCTTAATGAGCGGCCGTAGGATAGGTTGCTTACATTTGATCTCGATAAACTACAAAGTATACACGTGGTATTTAGGCGAACACTTGCAGTAAAGACAACCACCGCGTTGTCGCCGCCTTGAGCGACCCGGATGATCCTATAGCAGCCGTAGTAGCTACATAATTATTATTAAATAATAATTATGATAATATGGGTGGACATATCACACAACGCCATCTAGCCCCAAACTAAGCAAAGCTTGTACCTATTATGGGAACCAGATAACTGATACAATACTTAGATACTTTTTGTTTGTAAATACATACATAGAATACAATATAACACCCAGACACAGAACAAACACCTATGTTCATCACACAAATGTTTGTCCTAGGTGTGAATCGAACCCACAACCCACAGTTCAGAAGGCAGTGTTATTACCAACTGAGCTATCGGGCCAATCAAAATACTGTTCGGGAAGGCTAGGCTTCTCAGAGGATCCTCATCTGGCAGATATTGTTGTTAGTGTCAGCGGCGCTGGAACCGCTGTTACGGCTTTTAGAAAGTCGCCATTCTCGACGCTCGCGTGTCACAGAAGCTGTGTCAGACATTTGATTTGCAGATGCCTCCGGTCTCGACGCAGCGTGTCACTTAGCAACTAATCTTGTAACTGTAGGCTAATGTAATGGAACAAAACAAGATTAACTCCAGCTTCGGACTTGTTTTCTGCTGATTATTAGGATGCCGCTTTTATAGAAACTACATTACGTACAGTTCGTAATGTAGTAGTATATATATATTTAAAAAACGAATGTTCTTTAGACCACATGACTGAAGTAAAATTTCTTTAGTTTAGCTTCATCTAGCGGCCGTTGTTTAATATTAATGTGGCCATCTTGACAATTGTAAATTGTCATTTTACCGGACATAAAAACATAACTATACAATTGTTTTACTTTGTTATGTTGACAATGGACATCTACGTTAACCAACAACTTTTACTTCCGTCCGCCTCGCATTCACCATCTTACTCCCCAAGTCAATAAGAAAGAAGTTTTGTATCAATAAGTTGTCAAATAATTAACTGTGTTGTTTTGTTTCGTTTTAGCCGCATCCGTGTAACAGTATTAAAGAACTAGCTTCTGCCCGCGACTTCGCCCGTGCGGCCTATAGGAAACGAAGATTTTTAAAACTGATTTGATAATTGATTGATTTTGATAATTCAACCACCCATTTCTCTTTGTCTTAGAGGTGGAATTTCGAAAAACCCTTTCTTAGTGAATACCTACACTTTACAAAGAACACACCCTCCAACTTTCAAGTTTCTAGGACCAGAAGTTTAGGCTGTGCGTTGATATATATGTCAGTCAGTCAGTCAGTCAGGACTTTGAATTTTATATGTATAGATCACACACACTATTATACCGATGTTTGTTACTCCTTCACGCTCAATCAGCTGGACGGGTTTGGATTAAATTTGGAATATAGATAGCTTATTTATTGTAGTAAATGTGTTACTCCAGTTAATGGGCCACTTTTTATCCGACCTTTTGAACCCCAAATATCCATAACGCCTACACAAAATGTGAGAGCAACACACGCATCGCTTTTCTAATTTTTAATTTTGTAGGTATCAACTTACATTACTTTTTAAGTCAAAAAATGATAGAAGACTTTAATGAACCTGCCTATCTCCTGGATATTCTCTTGAACTCATGATTATCTCTATTCTACCGATCAAGTTATGTTTTAGTTGAGTGGCGCTCTTTGGACGAGGCCAGAAAAAAGGTAATTTACTTTCAAATATTATCTGGGCGGTTTCTTATAGAAGAGCGTGTTACATTGTCGACCCATCGACCCATCCTAGGAGAAATGTGGTCAAACGCAGACCTATCCAGTATTACAATAAAAAAACTTTCTGTTGTATTTTTTTAAAGCTGCATTACTACAGACACCTAGGTCCGTGCTTTTTGTTAAAATATTTTAAAATAGCTTCTGCTCACGGCTTCGCCCGCGTGGTTTATAGGAAAAGAAGAAGAAATTTTTTCATAAAAAAATGGAACCACCCATTTCACCCTCTCAGGGGTATAATTTAGAAGAATGTCTTAGTGGATACCTACACTTTACAAAGAATACACCCTCCAAATTTCAATTCTCTAGGACCTCTCTATAAGCCAGTCAGTCAGTCAGGACTTTGAATTTTATATGTATCGATTTATTACAATCATTATCTTATTCTTACTCATGAACATAAATCTATCTATCTTCTAAATATATATAACTCAAAGGTGACTGACTGACTGACTGACTAACATAGTGATCTATCAACGCACAGCACACCACTGGACGGATCGGGCTGAAATTTGGCATGCAGGTAGATGTTATGACGTAGGCATCCGCTAAGAAAGGATTTTTCGTAATGCCACCCTTAAGAGGGTGACTTGGGTGGTTAAATTATTTTTCCATAGGCCACGCCGCGGGCGAAGCTGCGGGCAGAGGCTCGTCACCTATATATTTATAATGCCATTGAGTTGGGACCTGAACCAGCTCCCGCAAGCAGCACCCGTTCACGAGCTAACTTTCTGTTGTTGATTCCAGTGCGGTTGTGGACATACCAAACTTGCGTGGAGTACGGCTGGTACCAGTCGACCTCCGGCGGCGGGCACCCGTTCCTCGACACGGTCCCGCTTGAGTACTTCCACCAGATGTGCAGAGACTTCTTCGGTACCAAGTAAGTATATACACAAAAATTGGAAAGTACGCTTTGCTAGCGTACTTACCTTCTTATAATAAAGAGAATAGGTAAATTCCCTCTAAAAAGTTGAGTAAATCTAGTAAATCGAGTTCAAACACCATGATTTCATAATTGAGGATTTCCGTTGTCTATCTCCGAAGATCTGCATAGGATCTTCATCACATATACATAGGACCAAGGCGTAAGGTTCTTCTACCAAACAAAATATATCAAATAAATCAATTTAGTTATATCGAAGATCGAAATCGGAATCGAAATCATAATCGAAATCGGTAAAATAAAAATCATACCAACAGTCAAACATAGAACGTCCAGCATTTTTTGAGTTTTTTTTTTCATGTTACCAACTGACATGAGCTTGTTTCTCCTGATGTTAAGCGACACGACTGCCCATATCAGTTGCAGTGACACTTGAAACTCTAAAGAATAGTTTCGCGTGACACTGCACTGCGCACGCCATTCTGAGACATCAGCACAGTCTAGCAATAAGATTACTAGACTGTGAGATTAGGCCATAAAGTCTCATTTGCCCAATAATTAAACTACATAGCTACAGTGCCCTTCAATCCGGAACACAGTAGTGCTTGCGCACTACTGCTTGGCGGCATAATAACTGGTATCTACCTAGACGAACTTTTAATAAACAACTATTATTAAACTATTTAACTAACGTGAACTATTAATAAACACGAACTAGCTTTAGACTAGTTACACCATGTTTGTCTCTTTCGATCCAGCTAAATATTCCAGTAGCAAAAACAGGACAAAAGCTGAAGTAACTAATCTGAGACTAATACTCGTTTATTAATAAGGCTGTTAATATTTTGACTAGGTAGGTACGTAAGGTTAGCATGACTCATTCAAACCTTTAAAACATTTGGCTTCTTCCTAGAAGTTGAAGGCGGTTGCTTTAGTGCTAACTCCACGTAATTCTATAAGTACCTAAGATTTACCTAATGGTTGGAAATTAGCCAGAATCTTCAGGACAAAGTCTTTACTTAGTACATTTTGTCTTGTTTCCTGGAAAATTGCAATAATAACTCCTTCGTTCCATTGGCGTCGCAATTATGATGTAATCTACCGACCACATTGTTTTTTCTCTAATCTGTGGTACCTATGTTAATTGACGCAGACAAAACCACGAAGAAACCTCCGAACTACCCACAATTAAGTAAATTTAATTAATTCATTTAAGGTAGTGTTTCAGGAGGTATAAGTAGAACATTTGGACCGTATGTACTAAAGTCTATTAAAATACTAGCTGACTAAGTTTTTCCTCGAGTTCTCGTACGATTGTTAAATCCGTGTCCAGTCGGCACACCAAATACTGAACGCTCATTGGTTGCTTGATCATCGGGTGTCTCAACCATATACTTTTATATTTGGACAATATAATTTTTTTGACTGGAAAGGAATTATATAATATCTAATTGAGTATTTCACAGTAAGAAATAAAAGCAATTGTAGTCGGTTCAACCTTTTGATAGAAGAATATCATTATTACTAGGTGGTAGGACTTATCTGTAAATTAGTCTAGGTAGGTACCACCGCTATGCCAGTTATTCTGCCACCAAGCAGTAGTGCGTAAGTACAACTGCGTTCCGGTTTGAAGGGCATTTAGTCAAATTACTGGGCAATTGAGACTTTATGATCTGATCTCACAGTCGAGTAATCTTATTACCAGTGCTGATGTCTCAGGATGACGTGCGCAGTGCAGTGTCACGCGAAACATTATATTGGAGTTCCGAGTGACATTGTTTTGTAATGGGTAGCCGTGTCGCTTAACATCAGGTGAACGACTAGCACGTCACATCGTTCGCTAACATTTAAAAAAAAACTTTTACTCATATTAGAACTTTCTTCCAGTTTCGACGAATCGTTCCTCCGGTCCGGCATCGAGCGCACGAACCTGCTGTTTGCCGGATGGTCCCACCTCCCGGACCACGTGGTGTCGGTGGTGGGCGGCCACGACCCGTGGGGCCCCATGGGACCAAACGTCACCCACGCCACTGCACTGGCTCCCGTTTACTTGGTCCCTGGGATTTCCCATTGCAGAGCTATGCAGTAAGATTTGATTTCTCTGCCATCATCTCTCGTTCTTCTCTTATATACGAAAAACTTAAGATTTAATTTGTTTTTTATAATAATAAAAAAAATAATAATAATAACGCCCAGCGATTACATACATACCTATGTATGTAATCGCTGGGCTGGTACGTATTACAGAACGATGCTCCGTCATCGATCGGTGCTCAAGCAGAGATTTCATTCACTGATCGATCACTTTATGGTATGGTACTTGATCCTGGACCCTAACTAGGATTCCCTGTGTCTATGGACCCAG
This sequence comes from Ennomos fuscantarius, assembly GCA_905220475.3. NCBI lineage: Eukaryota > Metazoa > Arthropoda > Insecta > Lepidoptera > Geometridae > Ennomos > Ennomos fuscantarius. Next base: position 420,670 of record HG992049.1, read on the forward strand.
GAACTACGAGGACTATGGTCCCACAACACCCGGACACATAACAAGTATTTGCGCTTTTTATTCCTGTGCATAAATACTTGTCCTGCTGCGGGAATCGAACCCGCCGCCTCTGGGTTATAAGCCGACCTGCTTGTAATGTCAAGTGTCTCGTCCAATCATAACAGTTGCAGTGTCACTCGGAACTATAAAATATAAAGTTTCACACTGACACTGCACTGCGCACGTCATCCTGAGACATCAATGCAAGCAGGGTAATCTATAGTCATCTATTGTGCGTATGCACATTATTTTTGTAAAAAAGAGGGAGAGTATGATAATGTTTTTTTTTATATCAATTGTCAAAAATATTGGAGAAAGACCTACCTATTGGCATATTATACTTAGGTACTTTTTGTTGTACCTTTTCTGCCGAACATTTTGAACAAATACTAATGTAATACATCGAAGTTCATAACTGTTTTTTGTGTTTTTTCTTCAGGCCGCGGGGCACCAACGAGACCGAACTAGAGGCCACAAAGATAGCTGTGATGAACCATCTCTCTGTCTACCTAACGGGATCGGAATCGATCCCAAGTAACGCGGCACGGACTGTCACTTCTGTACTCTTCATGTGTGTCGTTTTCGTTGCTATGTTGTAGTATTTATTAAATAAATATTTTTAAGATTTTAAATTGTTTTTTTTTTTTCAAGTGAGAGAAAGCTGTGCTTCATACATATTCATAAGCATACATAGATAGGGACGGAGAAAGCGACTTTGTTTTATACTATGTATGATTAATCTTGTCCTGGGCGAGAACTTGGAATCGAACCCACAACAGTTCAAAGTTTGAGCTTCTATCAACAAAGAAATGAAATTAAATAATATATATATTATCAGATATCCAGGCCATCCAATACACGTCTAATACTTGCACTCCAAATACTTCATGCGTTGAGAGTGTAAGCTTTCTTCATTCTGGGGTATCAGAAGACATAATACTAATAATAACGCCCAACGACCACATACATAGATCCTGGACCCTAACTAAGATTCCCTGTGTCTTAGGACCCAGGTATTGCGAGGACCATGATCCCACAACACCCAGACTCAGAACAAGTATTTGCGCTTTTTTTTTCTATGCACAAATACTTGTCCTGCCGCGGGAATCTAACCCGCCGCCTCCGGGTTATGAGCCGACCTGCTCAACCACCACACCACAGAGGCTGTCACCACCACATAGTAGACATAGTAGGAAATACTTTTAGTTTTAGCGGTTATGTATTTCTATTGCATATAGCATAGTATATAGCAATAGACAGAAAGGCACCTATTTAGGTAGGCTTGTAGCGTTGTGCAAGCTGAACTGCGCTTTATTACGCTGTGGTGAGAGTCGCTATTTATTTAGGTTACTTCGTTGAGTGTAGCTTCTATACTTGTACTTTTAAGTATTCAGTGGTTTGGAGAATAAAGGCACTTTAAAAATATCTATACTTAGGTACATACGTAGGTAATAGGTAACACTACAATAATAATAAAAAATATTTATTACCCATGCACTTTTAATGACAATTAAACTTACTCATGAACCTGGTCACAGTATTAAAAATAAACAATCTAGTATATATACATGATTACACGACGTTGTCTTTAATATTATACAATTTTTAAATAATTTGAAATAATAAAAATTCACTACACAGTCTTATTAATTATTATTTAATCATATTTATATTTTCCTACCCCCGCGGTCGAGCGAGTAACAATTATTCGTCATTGCTCTGTGTATTTTAATTAAATTATACAGTTAAATCCGATTCTTTTAAAGTAAAATTTAAATATTCAATGGTTTAATAGTTCTAAAATCATAGTGTGGTGTTTAAAACGGGAAGAATCAGTGCATTCAGTGTTTAATCACGTCATTTATTATTGCATAGCCGATAACTCGAACTGTTCGGCAAGAACGCGTAAGCGCCTCAGTTCTCACGGCGTTTACGCCCTTTTTACTGCGACCGCATAGTGCATTCTATTGTGTTCCGGTAGTTGTTTATTATTGATACCGGTAGTCTAAGCTGTTGCAATGAATGCACAAAAATGTTGTGGTTGCCCCAACCAGTTAAAAGGAGTTTCTTTATTGCACTGCAGCCGCTGTCCGGATAGGTATCATCATTCTTGTGTTAACTTCAGTAGAGAAGATTTTATTGGGTTTTCTAAGGACTTCAAGGAATCGTGGGTGTGCCCTTCCTGCCGTTGTAAGGAGCCTAAGCGCAGCGATAACACCAACACACCGATTCGCTCCACAGTTGCGGCTAGGGGAGAATGGGTCACAGTGAATCTTTTTTTTTTTTAACTCACGTAGTTTCTAAATATATAGCTAAATCACTGTTCTCAAAAACTTATTTCTTAAAGGAGTATCCTTTCTTCAAATAAATTAGCATGGTTTGGTAAAAAGTGTACAAGTTTACGACCTGAAAGCATTTTTTGTTAATATAAGACACGATCCACTGTGACCCGTTCTTGGGGCACTTTGAATCGTTATATGGGTTACTGTGAATCGACTGGGGTACACTGAATCAATAGCAAAAAATACAGTTAAACATCCATAGATACATTTTCCATGCAATTTCTTCTTTATTTGTACAACCTATTATCAGTCTCTAATGAAATATTTTAATCAGTCTTACAAGAGCCAACAAAAGATCACATAATTTGAAACATTTCAAACAGTCGTATAAATAATCAACATAATGTAAATCTGAAAGTTATCTTTGTTTTAAGCAAGTAATATTCAAACAAGGATATAAACATCTCACTCAAACTAGACAACATTACTTATACACGTATACTATTAATAACAATTTAAAAAAAATCCATAACCAGTAATTATACCTCTTAGAATTTTACATTTATGGTAAGTAAATCTAATTAACGCAAATCTAGGTTAGAAAAGTCAACATCAAAGTGGTACAAGCTTTGCTTCCTCTTTGTATTGCCGGAAAAGGAGGGGGCTGGCAAAATCATCTTGATATCTTGCAATGCAACTGTGGCAATATCAGGCACGTTGGGCATATGAAAAGTTTCTGCGGTTTTGACCGATTTTCTGAGAAAACTGACTTCATTTTCATTATTATTTTCTCCTATAACTTTAGCTACATAGTAAATTTTTCTCTCTTTGACCTGAAATTCAACAATTACGAAGTCACCTTCTTTTGGGAAACTTTTCAATGGAGAAAATTTGTTGGGATCCACAGCTTCATATTCATCTTCCTCCTCAAAAGTTGGTTCTTCTTCTGAATAAACACTTATGTAGTCGTCATCTTCACTTGAGCTATCTTCTTGCAAAACTTTTCTTTTCTTAGTTTTTGAAGCCACCTTTGCCGTCAGTTTGCGTTTTTTCTGATCTCTTTTTTCTATTTCTTGTTTATTCGGAGTGTCAGTTGCAATCATAGACTTCCCTTTGCGTCTTGGTGCTCTCCCTTTTTTTCGTGGATCTGCTTTAGGCAGCCCTCGAAACTCAAATGGGCTTATGAACCTCTCCGTACTGTTTGTAGATGCACAAGCCGAATCCTCAACTTGGAGTTGAGGAATCGGCACTGGGGCAGACAGCATATAAGGTGAAGCATTTGCCAATGTCTCGTCAGGTCTTCGTGGAATAATTTGTTTAGTTGGAGTGCAGGGGGTCAATAGCGAAGGAGATGGGGTTCTTGTCCTGTCATTGTCAATACCTTGATTATTGTACTCTTTTTCAGATGGCTCATTTTCCAGATCAGCCTGCCTATTAGTCACCTCACTGGGTGCAAAATCTAGATCACTAAAGACGTCCCTGTCAAAGGGAAAAATTCCTGTTGCCTTAAATGCTGCACAAATATTTCCCGGTGTCATAGCTTTCATGTGAGATTCTCTCACGCACCCAGCCACTTCATAAATTGAAAATGTTTTGCCTGGATTTCGCATCATCCAATTATCAACTGCCTTATTATAGGCAGTTTTGAATGGTCCAAAAACACCAACATCCAAAGGTTGCAGTTTTCCGGTTGAATGCGGTGGTACTGTTAAAATGGTCACGCCATTATCTTTTGCTAAATTTATGGCTTCTATACAAATGTGAGACTCGTGATTATCGCATATGAGGAGACTAGGATTTTCTTTGCTGCTGTTTGTATATAATATAAAATGCTGCATGGTCTTGGCAAATAAATCTGAGTTCATCCAACCAGACGGTGTGGCTAGGCCTAAGGTTCCAGCGGGAGCATCTGCAATCATATGTTGCTTGAAATGCACCCTAGGAAATATCATTATAGGAGGCAAAGTATTTCCCAGGGCACTCACTATGTAACAGGTAGTAACTAACGACCCACGTTCTGCGCTGGTGACCTTAGAGACCTGTTTTTGTCCTTTAGCCGCTAGCACTTTGGCTGAGTTTTGTACAGTCATCGTATTTGTCTCATCTAGATTAAAAATTCTAGTTCCATTGCCAAAAACTGCATACCTAGACATCACTGCTTCTAAGTTGTCGAAAAACAGACTGACATTATGGCGATTAAAAGATGTAGCTCTACTTAAGCTACATCCCTCAGGAGTTCGCAAAGATAGTCTGTTATCCCTTTTTCTAAGATTATATAAGTATTCTATACCAGCGAACTTCGTCTCGTGCCATTTTTCTGGGACTTTAATTTTGTTCATCACGGCCACCTCGTAAATTAACTTTCGAACGTCCATTATTGTAAGTCCATAAAACATTTCACTGCATTTCAGGATATAGTCAACGATGCTCTTTTCCTGTTCATCGGTAAATATTTTATGAACTGCGTAATTAGGCGTCAGCCTAATTGGCTTTTCTGGATCAGGGTTCTTTAGAGCTTTTTGGTGATATCTGTATAGTGTAGTAAACGGGATACCGGTTGATCTCGTCACGGCTCTTATTTTCTGCCCATCGAATATAAGTTTTAAAGCTTTACGCATTTGTTCTTCAGTGTGAAGTCCAATACTGGTTTTCCTTTGTCTGTTGCGGGGCATATTTACCTATAAGAAAAACCACAGATGAGCTTGCACCTAACGGGTCACAGTGGATCGTTGATTCATTGTAACCCAGATTGAAATGATCCATTGTGACCCAAAGACGGTTCATAAATTAATGAACAAAACCACAAAAATTAAGCTGTTCTAGACACAAACAAACATGCTTTCATACTAATATAAGAAGTACCGAACATAACAATATAGTTTAGCACTTTGATTTTTAAATATATTCAAAATAATACAAATTTTTAGAACACGCGAAAAAATAGTTTTGCACTTGCCTGTTGAGCGGAGCGTCGCAGCGCAGCCTCTCGCATTGGTAGCGTGCCGTCGACTGAAGAGACAGAGAGGGGTGTACGAGAGCGGTATTCGAGCGCTCGTTTGTGTGCGTACGTGCAATACATGCGAGGCTATAATACACGATTCACTGTACCCCAAGATTCACTGTGACCCACCCTCCCAAAAACAAGCCAGTGCGCCAATGGTGGCAACGACAGCGGCGGTGACGGCAGCCGCGAAGGAAGCGAGTTCCCAATACGATAACGTAACATTACGAACAAAACCTCGCAGCACAGGTAGCTGCTCTTGCATTTCAGCTGATAGCATTCGCGAGATAATCAGGGAAGAGTTAGACAGGAAGTTTAACTCACAGATTAATGATATTTACATTAAACTGACACACGTTGAAGAGTCGGCAAGTTTTATCAGCAAGGAGAACGATCGACTTAGCCAAGAGAACGAGTCCAATAAAGCATTAATTGCTCACCTGCAAACTGACAACGGAGAGCTACGCAATACTGCATACGACCTGTCTCATCGCTTGCACCTGATGGAGCAGCTGTCGCGCACAAATAACATTGAAGTTCAGTGCGTGCCAGAACACAACAGTGAAAATATTTATAAAACAATCCAGCAATTGGGTAACGTTATTAAGTGCCCTGTTGCGGACTCTGATCTCCAGTATTGTACTCGGATCGCAAAGCTGAATAACAAAAGCCCCCGTCCCAGATCTATTCTAGTAAAATTCAGTAGCAGACGTCTTCGGGACAGCTTTTTGGCATCTGTGGTCAAGTTTAATAAAAACAACCTTAAAGACAAGTTGAACACTGGCCACATAGGCATCGGTGGCCAGAAAAAGAGCCCAATCTACGTTACAGAGCACTTAACGCGAGAAACTAAGTCTTTACACGCTGCTGCTCGCCGTGCAGCTCAACATCTTAAATACAGGTTCGTCTGGGTGCGTGACGGAAAAGTGTTCCTCAGAGAGAACGAATCGTCAGGATACATTCACATCCGCAGCGAAGAGTCTTTGCAGATGCTCATTCGTAGTGGCACAACTAAATAAAAAATAAAAAATCTGTGTTATATTTAATTCTTTAGGTTGGTATGTCATTTGAAGGTTTCTCTCCTAACACTTCCGGTATGAACAAATTAAATGTCTACTATCAGAATGTCAGGGGGTTGAGAACTAAAGCTGTGGATTTATTTAACAATGTAGTTTGTAGTAACTTTGATATGGTAGTGTTGACGGAAACATGGCTAAATAGTAGTGTACACGATGCGGAACTGTTCGATAGTCGTTACTCAGTTTACAGAAGGGATCGAGAGACAAGCGGTTTTCATAGCAGAAAGAACGGTGGTGGAGTTCTTATTGCTATATCCAAGCATTTAAGTTCGAAGCGCTTGCAGGAATTTGAATCCAATTGCGAAGACTTATGGGTTAGTCTAGACGTCGCTGGTGATGATGACAAGCCTCAAAAACTTTTTATATGTGCTGTTTATCTTCCACCACCTATACAAAAACATATCCTCTCCGAGTTTCTCAACAACGCTAATAGCGTAATTGAAAGGAATGGTATCGTTCACGTTGCTTTTTTGGGTGACTTTAATTTGGGTTCAACTTCATGGGAGTTTCAAGATGGCCATGGACAAAATTCTAAGATTGAATCCAAAAATAGTCTCTTCTCGAACATGCTTATAGATTTTTCTTTATTGAACGACCTTACACAATATAATTTTATCCCTAATAATAAAATGAGATTTTTAGACCTAGTATTAAGTAGTCCTAAAGTTACAAGTTTAAAAGAATGTTCCTCTCCCCTTTCTGTAATTGATCCACTTCATCCTCCGTTGGAATTCGTCATTTCATGCTCTCCCGTCACAACTCTACCCCAGAATAATCACATCCGCCTATGTTTCTTCAAAGCTGACTATGAGAACTTAATTAAAGAGTTAAATGAAACTGATTGGGATGAAAAGTTTGCTTGTGGGAGTTCAGTTGATGATGTAATTTCTATTTTTTATGAGGTAATTCGAGAATCTATTGCTAAGCATGTCCCTAAGTCTAAACCGCGCTCTAAAAAATACCCCCTTTGGTTCTCTCGAAACCTTATTCACATTCTTCGTGAAAAGTATAAGTTCCATCAGAAGCTACGCAAGTTTAATAATAACCCTCGGGATAAACTGGCCTTTGAACTGGCTAAATTGCGCTCTGATAAACTTAAAGCAAAATGTTACAAGATATACATAATTCGGCTGGAATGTAGTCTGCGATCTAATCCAAAACTGTTTTGGTCTTTTATTAAAAACAAGAGAAAGAATCGTAGCCACTATCCTGCTCAAATGTTTCTACTGGATGAATCTGCCATTGGCAGTAAGAATATTTGCAACGCTTTCGCTCGTAACTTTGCTTCAGCCTTTGGCTCGCGTCAATCGTCATCATTTCACATAGTGCAGAATGATCTTGGAGTCCCTGCTATCACAAGCAACTTTTTAACAACGATCAAATTTAAATACGACCATGTTTTGAAAGTTTTAGAAAGACTTGATTTATATAAAGGGGCTGGCTCTGACGGCATCCCATCAGTCTTTGCTGCTAAGTGTGCTCCTGCTATTGCTTATCCCTTGAGCCTTATCTTTAATAAATCATTAAGCTCTGGTACCTTTCCTGCAGCTTGGAAAGAAACTTTGGTAGTTCCTCTACATAAGAACGGTGATAAAGACCTAATCCAGAACTACAGACCCATATCAATACTTCCCGTCTTCGCAAAGGTTTTTGAAAAGTTGTTATGCCCCATATTATCATGGCACTTTAAGAGTATCATAACTACACAACAGCACGGTTTTATGAAATGTAGATCCACTGCGACCAACCTTGTCTCATTTATTAATGACGTTTCTCATATGCTGGACAAGCGGTCAACAGTGGGTGCGATCTACACTGACTTTAGCAAGGCTTTTGATAAAGTTAACCATGAGATCCTCCTGCGCAAGCTTTCAATGTATGGCATCGCCGAACCCTTGCTGAGCTGGTGTGGATCGTACCTACTGGACAGAACATCATCTGTAGTTGTTAACGGGGACTTTTCCTACTCTTTTGAGGTCAATTCAGGTGTTCCTCAAGGGTCACATTTGGGGCCTTTATTCTTTAACATTTTTATTAACGATATAGGTCAGTGCTTCAAAAATTCTAATTATTTACTTTTTGCGGACGATCTCAAGTTCTTCCGAGTTATAGACTCTAGTACAGATGTATCTAAATTGCAGGAAGATATCAATAGACTTAACTCATGGTGCGAGGCCAACAATATGTACCTGAATGTGTCTAAATGCTTCGCCATGCAATTCACTAGAAAAAAGAATGTAGATTGTCCGGTATTTCTAATAAAAAACACTGTACTGCAAAATGTTGACCATATACGCGACCTGGGCGTTACACTGGACTCTAAGTTGCGCTTCAATGTCCATATTGATAACATTGCATCAAAAGGATTCAAGAATCTTGGATTTGTTTTACGTAATTGCAGGGATTTCAAATCAGCCAGCACAAAAATAATGCTATTTAACTCGTTGGTTCGCAGTGGTCTGGAATATTGTAGCGTTGCTTGGAATCCGCATTATGATGTACATAGCAAAAGGCTAGAAGGTGTTCAGAAAAGATTTCTATGGCATTTAACATATTCTTGCTTTCTTGGCAAAGATCTTCTGACTTACACCGCCAGGTTAAAGCATTTTAAAATGTTATCGCTTGAACACCGTAGGGTGACGTTGGACGGTATGTTTCTTTTTAAAGTTATTCACGGATTTATGGACACTCCAAAATTACTCTCAGAGCTATTCTTTTCTGCGCCAGCTAAATTGCCTAGAGTCTCACGATTCAACGTGTTGTGTGTTGCAGGATCTCATTCCAATCTTGGACAAAACGCTCCTTTGAATAGGTTAGCCCGCCAGTACAACACTATTTCTAAAACTAATAATGTCGACATATTTATCGACAACATCCACAGCTTCAGAAAGTCCCTGTCTATTTGAATAAATGTTTTGTATTTATGACTAGATTTTTTGTGTCAATATATTGGTATTCATTTTATTGGAAATGTAATGTTTTAGTGTTTAAATTAATATTTTTATAAGTTAATTTCTTAGTTTCGTATTTATTTTATTGTTTTAAAAAGTTGACTTTATTTTATATTTATGCTAAATTTTCTAATATTAATAATAAAAATTTATATTATTTGTACAGGTCAAAATTAGTTAATATGGAGATCAATTTAATTATTTTACCATTCTTACCTAAATTTTTATCTATGTTTTGATTGTTAATGTATTTGTTTAGGCATTCCTAATCTGCATGCAAATTTTAGCCTTTTTATGTTAATATTGCCTATAATGTTCACCTATGTCTATTGTAAAAATTTAATGAAATTGATTTTATGTTATCTTCCTATAATTTTGTACTCGCTCACATCAAAAAATTCTTTCTAATAGAAAGTTCGCAAGCTGTCTTCACCTATAATTATATCGACACTTAGCTATATATTATTATTAATTTAATTACTGAAGCATGAATTGGTGTTTGTTATGTTGGTGTTCAAATAAATAAATAAATAAATAAATAAATATTAAATATCTGAAAATTGCGAGTCTTTTGTATAATTACAATTATATTAAAATTACTTCGTCCAAACTCGGTACACAATAATGAGATTGTTGTCGACATGATTAAATGTTTAGTTTCATATTGCTCAGTGAGGGTAGATATCGTTTTGTGTTGCTTCTCGCTGGGACCGCGCGTCAGTCTCGATCTTGTGCGCGATACGAACGCTGCTAAATCGACAAACTCCATCTCTTCTCAATTAGAAGACATTCTCAACCTCGCGAGTGACGTGAAGGCTGCCAAATCTGCCACTGTGCCACTTACATTCTTACTTATTTCTCAATGAGCTCTATTTGTGTTGTTCTTTTGTCTTGGGGGCATCCACCCCCAAAATAACGCACCCTCGAATCGCGGAGGTGTTCAAACAGATATCATAACATGATTATAAGAATGAACGAGTGTTTATTATTATGTTCTAACGAGAAGAGCTTTAAGATTAAAATGTTCATTCAAAATTCATTCATTGAGTGAAGCACCTAAATGACAAACTTAAAAGTATTCAACTTAAATTGGATGGTCCACTTTGAAGAAATCCAGAATTTTAAGAATTCATGTTCTTTTTCTCAGGCAACTATGGCGGGTAGAGACTATTCCATTCATTATCTTAAAAATATCTTACACCAATGGCCGCCGCGTGATCAGCGTCATCGTTCTACTGGTTGTGTACTGACTCCTAAACAGTTTGAATGGTTAAAAATGGTTTAGGAACCAATGTATGTAATCAGGAGCATTTTTAAACGATGTAAAGAATGATCCTTCGCCCGCGATAGTCGTTATCAGATCAAAAATGTAATGTTACCGGCTCGCTACAAAAGCCAAATAACTGTCAAAATTATAAATTTTCCACTTCAGAACGGAACACACATTAGCTAATAATATTAGCTTATAATATAAATATAATAAATAGGGCGAGTTTTGCGGCTTAAACATACATTGATTATTATTATTATTATGATTATTATAATGCTTTGCCACCAGATTATCTTATTCTAATTTAATTTATTTTATTTATTTAATTCATTTCATTCATTCAATTTATTTGTTTTAACAGCTGTGCACTATTTTGTGGAAAACTCTTGATTTCTTGTAGAAAAAACTATGCAGGTTTCAGTTTGAAACCTACACTACCCATCTTCATCTACATTCAGTATAAAAGAGGCAGAAATGTAGATTTTAAAATGTTCGTTAGTCTGTGTAATTGCTGACCGCTGAGTTTTAGTGCCCTTGAGTGGAGACCGCGACTTGGCAAACGTAGTGTAGGTCGCCCGCCGACAGGTGGAGCGACGACTTGCGCCGAGTGGCTGGCAGTCATTAGATGAGAAGAGCCGAATACCGGGCTCAATGGCGTACCTTGGGATAGGCCTATGTCCAGCAGTGGACTAACACAGGCTGATGATGATGAGTTTTACATATTTTGAGGATATAATAAAATTATAATATTATAGTTTGTTTACAAACATTCTGTCTCCACTTTAGGCTAAGGCACAAATATTATTATTGTGAGCAAGGCTGACAAGCAGGCATCCCACTTGATAGTAAGAGGTTCTTCAAATTGCTTCAAACACTACAGACAAACAAAATTAGACCTAATAAAGAACATCCTTTAGTTTTGAAGTCAGTTGAAAATCAGGTTAATAATATAGGACACTTAATACATTTCACCAAGACTGTATGTCTCCGAGCTAACAAAATACAACTCATCATAAGCACTTCTTTTTAACCTTCCCATGAACTTTCCTCTCATGCATAGCCAAACACGAGTGCCAAGTAAACGCTTCTTTACACTTCCTACACTTGTACGGTCTAATTTTCATATGTAATGATTGTATATGACATTGCAAATTGTGTTTCTTAACATATTTCTTGCCGCAGTAACCACATTCATGCTTCGGACTTAAGGTCAAGTTTGAATGGCGCCTCAAAATATGTGCTGCTAACGAACTTCTGTACACGTAAACCATATCACAAACATCACATATGTACAATTTATTCTTGACCGGTCTAATTCTGTCTTTGTTCATCGGACAGGAGTGTTTGGTATGAAAGTCGCGGGTGCATTTTTTTGAGAATTCCTTCTTGCAAAAATTACATATTGCTGGTTCAGTGAACTGCGGCTTTGGTTTGTAAAAATGGTGTCTTTGTAAATGAAATAATAGATAATCCTTCCTTGCAAAGGCCAGATCACATTCGGGACATTTGTGAGGTTTCTTATCTGAATGCACTTTGGAATGCCTCTTCAGGTTGCCAATGAATGAAAACGTTTTGAAGCAGATATGACATCGAAAACTATTATTGTCTTTAGACTCTACAACTTCATTATTATTGTGAGTTGCATCATCGGATTTCCAATTATCCTCCGAGTCACTAATAATTTCTTCTTTCACTACATGAATTTTAAAGTCTTTTATGTTATTTTTTGTTCCTGCGCTTTTCTCTGCCTTCTCTGTCTTTAAATATTGTTCAACGTCTTCCATTTGATTCCAATCTAATTCTTCTTTTACAACTTGATAGCTAAACGAGCCATCAACATCATCTTTCTCCCTTTTAATTTTCATCTTTAAATATTGTTTGGGTGTTTTTGGACAGGAAGCTAATTCTTTTTTGAGCATGCTATTATGATTTACTTTATTCGAAAATACTACTTCTGAATCATTTTGAATTTTTTTATCAATGTCTTGATTAGTTTCATAGTCTAGTTCTTCATTGATTTTGTGAATTTTTTCCGGACCAATAACTAATTCTTCTTTGATTTCGTGATCTTTATATAAATTTTCTATATCTCGATTAACTAATATGTTGTTATTCTGTAAAAATTGATTCACAGTATCTTCAAGTATTTCTGGTTCTTTTTTTATAATGTTTTCTATGTGTTCTGTTATTTCGTTGTTGAATTGAACATTCTTTTCAAGGTCACATGGTTCAACTTTTACACTGACATCAAATTTTTCATCATATTCCATTTTTATCTGGTTGTAAGACATATTCCTTTCGTTATCCTTCAAGTTCATATTTGGAAACACAGCCAGCATCTACTCGAGAGCTTGAACAGAACAAATTGGAAATGTTACAATAATATATAAGCAATATGGGTAATCCCGACTGTAGCGATAGTGAATAATTTTTCTTTTTATCTAATTAACTCTGACATTATTTTATTTTATTTGACATTATTGTAATAGCCTAATAGGATTCTTTTATTATTTTATAACCCTGATTTGTTTTTTGTTAATGTATTTAATAGTTTGTTTGATTTTGTAATTTTTATCACAATAAATAAATAAATAAAAATAAATAAAAAATAGAATTACAAGTGGATATTGAAGTTCTTTTCAGTTTTTTCGAAAACGAATATCTAAAGCTTCTTTTTTCATTATCTTTCAAAACCTCTGAAGTTGAAACTAGCATGTCACTACTAGGGAGGCCCCGTTAGCTGTACTTAAAAAACCAATCACACTACTACTAAAATGAAAACTCAAATAAAAAATATCAATAATCATAATTATGTATGTCAAAATAATACTCAATTACTAAGGATTAAGGGTTATTTTTCTGTTATATGGCAACTATGCCTACATAGTACCAGTGAACTAATTACATATTTGCATACCTACATATTAATAATCACCCTGACAGCTTATATATAAAATTGAAAACTGTGTTGCTAATATGAATTATATTGACTATGTTGGATGCCTCAAATATTTGACTGCATACATAATTCTAAATGAAATAATGTTCATTGTGAAGAATGATTTTACCTACTCTAGATGCTTTGATTTTTCTAGCGCTGAGATACACTCAGCGATAGATAATTTATATGGTACCTATACAGGTACCTATACCTATATAGGTACCACATAAATTATCTATTATTAGTTTACTGTTAGTTTACAATTGGTTTACTTTTACAGAGTAGCAGGAAATGAAATGAGATATGTTTTAGGTGAGACCTATCTTTATTCTTTGCAATTCTCACAAACTATGATTAGATAACTATTATTTTAGCTAACATAGTTATGAGTCATATCATAACTTATGACAGACAATAATTATGCCTACATAATTAAAATTAAATAGATGTGCACTTACATCTTGCAGCCATTGTTTTTGCCGTATAATCTTTGGTAAGCAGACAGAAGTTACACAGGTTCTATAAGTAAGTAGTTTCTTAGATAGGTATTGTTGGAAATGTTGCCTAAGCACACATACTATCACTAACAGCACGAGTACGAATCTAATTTCAATAATTTCATTTTACGACTTTGCTGTTGCTGTGAATTTCGTAATTTTGATTTTGTGACTTCAGCATAAGTTGGCAATTTGACGTTAAAATTTGCAAAGTAAACAAAAAATAAAATCAAAATATGTACTTCTACGGATGGGCTTTGCAGAGAGCGGAATAGAAGACTAGTATTGATATTTCCTCCGCCTGTACTGACTAGTATCCCTACATGTTCTGTACAATTAAGTGTAGGTGATTCTAACCAGCAGATAGCCTGTAAATATTAGGACTTACAATACTACAGCTCTAGCAACAGCTACACCTCCTTGGAATATTTGGATGTCAAATACGTATACTTACTTATTAAATAAATAGGTACTATAATGGTGTCACTTCAAATCGCTATTTTGTATTCACGTTTTTACCGGCTTTTATGGCTGTATAGTGTAGAAATCTAAATAACTTGAATACACCATCCACGACATCCACACTTCGTGAACAGCGAATAAGTACGGCAAACAATCAGAACGCAAATATAGATAGTATATTCGCAATCCTTTGATTATGGTGACCAATAACCAACAACCCGGCGGATGCAGTTACGAGTGTTCGATAATAGCACAGAATAAGCCCATTTGCATTGCATGCATTTTGTTATGCACCTACTGGAAAGTAAGTAGCTACCTACTGAAGCTACGTAGATACAGTGAAATCATTTAGACATAGAAATGACATAAGATCTAATAATTAATACATGAAATTTTTTTAGTAAAATTATTTTATCTAGATAAAAGTTACCAACCTGTGGTGAACTTCTTAGTCGCACATACAGACTCTTATTTAAGAGTCTATGCTTTTAGTAGTTTGAAGATGTCGTGTTATTAATATCGAAATAAAATATATCTAATATCTGCACCTCATTTTTAAAGTTGAATATAGCTAACCATTGGTCGCAATTCGTTATTGTTATTGCATCACAATTTATTCAACTTTAATTATGCAAAACACCATTAACATACATACTATGTCCATGCACGGAGAAGTATCTTTGTCCAAATATTCTCGATCTTGATCCATCATCGCCTACTGCGGATCAAAATCCATACATACTCGATACTCGTTTTCTAAGTATCTACTAAAATTTAGTATGTACTTACAAAATACTGTAGACGTGTACAGATACCGTATACCCAATGGTACCTCACTATCAAATATTTAGTTTGACAATGACAGTCTCCACTGATTGCGTATTGACATGTAACTTTTTTTAGTTTACTTCTCGCAAATAATGTATTTAGCCAGTGCCAAAAACTTTTATTGTATTTTGGTTTGACGCAATTATTGTATACTTATTTTATTGGGGCCCACGGGTATGAGCTAAATAGTAATTATTCACTTAATAGTGTCTAGATCTAAATTATTATAAGTACCTCACTTATAATAATTTATATCTAGACATTCGATAAGTTGTTTAGGAATAAGCATTCAAGTATAAATCTTATTTAAGTAGATTAAATTATATAATTACACAAAAAATATTCATAAATAATCACTAACTATAGGTTTCAGGAAAATAAATCACTTTTATTGAGATAACTCTATAATGTTATAAAATTTGTTTAATATTACAATGTATTCTTTGCTATTAGGTTGACATTTTAAATCATGACGGGGTTGATGGCGTAGTTGGGTACTAAGGTATGTCCCCGATGTAAAACCCTTGACTTTCTTCAATAGGAGCTCGTCCTAAAATAGGTCACTGAAATAAAATGAAAATTATGTTATATACCATGATATATAAAAAACATCCATTCAATTCGAATCAAAAGAATTAGTTGGTACCATGTAACTAAATTACATTTTAATTTTTTTTTTTATCTTAAGGAATGACGTGACGAGCTAGCTGTTCGCCTGATGTTAAACGACACGGCTGCCCATATCAACTGCAGTGTCACTCGGAACTCTAAAGTATAGAGGTTCGCGTGACACTGCACCGCGCACGTCATCCAGAGACATCAGTACAATCTAGTAATAAGATTACGAAACTGTGAGATCAGATCATAAAGTCTCATTTGCCCAGTAATTTCACTAGCTACAGTGCCCTTCAAACCGGAACACAGCAGTGCTTGCGCACTACTGCTTGGCGGCAGAATAACTGGCAAAGCGGTGGTACGTACCTAGACGAACTTTGCAGTAAAGTCCTACCACCTAGTAAAATAATAATAATAAAAAATAATAATTACTTTAGCAGTAGGTACCTACCTACTTTTCTATGTATCTAATACCTACTTACCTGGTAAGTATATATTTAAATTAAAAGTTAGATTGGTTTTGGAAATATTTACCGACGCTTTGGTATACCTCATTATTTATGTAAATATAGGTAAGTACATAGGTAATCGATACCTACCTACAATTTATTAGAAAAATAGGTGTAAATAGACCAAAAAACCACTGTTGATTAACGAAATCTACACTTCCACCCTGTCTGTCACACTCGCGGGGAGTCGTTGGATGCAAGAAGCTCTCACTTTTTCGATGAAATGTGGGATCGGAACGGAAAAAGTGAAGTAGGTACATATAAATGAATCTGATCCCAACTGGTATTCTCTTCATGTTTTCAGACCAATACACCTTATAATATGTTTTTTTTTTAAATCTAAACTAAACCGTAGGTCGAAAAATACATTCTAATAAAATGAAGATGGTATGGAGGTACCTAGTATATTAGCTATAGACAGATATACCTACAAACATACAGACAGACACGGCTAAACTATAAATTTGTTTTAAATTGCCCGTTTTGCCGAAACTCTGATTAAATAAAGAAAGAAAAACATTGCATTGTGCCTATTATTCCAATTAAACAATAAATTTTAGTTAATACAATTAAGCAAAGAATAAGTTAATAATAAAATAATAATAAATAATAATAAAGTACCTATAATAATTAAGCTGGAGAATTAGGACTGTCATCGCGGCCATTATATAGGCCAATTTTTGTAGTTGTAGATAATATTTAGTACATACTAGTTATTAAATCATTGTAGTATTTAGTTGAAAATAAAGGTATACATTGTTTTACAATTTACCAATCATTAAAAGAAAAAAAATTAACCAATGTGTGGAAATTACTTACACCATCGGTTCGCAAATTCCTTCGAAGACCTCCATGCCATCTGGGCATTTTGTATCTGTTGCTAAAAATCCTGCAGCCGCTCTCTTCTCTACACTCTTCACTACTTGGTCTACTTGGTCCACTGGCATTGCGTACATCAGTCCTGCGACTGCAAATATGATGAACAAGACCAGCAGCTTCATGTTTGCAACGAGAACCTTAACTCTGCAATGACGGCTTGTGACCTTACCATGGATTTATATATTTTCCTGTGGGTTTTATTCTTTTGACAATGGCTAACGTCAATGTTTTGTTTCTCGATAATGTTACGTAGGTACTACTACCGTACATGGCTAGTTTACACACAAGAATTCAGGATTATGACCATCTTAGTCATAACTATTATTAATTTTAATTAAATTGCTTATTTGTTTGAGACACTATTTACTTTGGATTTAAGTACCTATTTTTAACTACAAATTTATTATTATATTTATTAAAAGTAGAGGATAAGTAACAATCTACATATAAAATTTAAAGTCCTGACTAACTGTATGACTGACTTATATATCAACGCACAGCCTAAACCAGCGGTTTAGTTAGGCTGCGCGTTGATATATGACTGTGACTTGAAATTTGGAGGGTGTGTTCTTTGTAAAGTGTAGGTATCCACTAAGAAAGGGTTTTTTGAAATTCCACCCTTAAGAGGGTGAAATGTGCGGTGGAATTATTTTAGGCCACGTGGGTGAAGCCGCGGGCAGATGCTAGTACTTATTATAAAACTAGCGGCCCGCTCCGGCTTCGCACGGGTACTAAATATATAGCCTATGTCATTCACTGAACCGACGCGCTATTTATAGGCACGCTCCCGCCCCGGCCGGCCGGAACCGCCGCAAACGCTACGTCCCGCAATTTTTAAATCAGTAATATCTTCCATAAATAAAGGGCCATATAGATAATATATATTAAATCAACAATGTATTTAAGGTATTTTAGTATTAAAATTCTCATGAGTGTGATTCGTTTTAAGTTAATATATTCCCGACTGTTACTCACGAATAGTGTGTTGATTTCTCGTATGTTGATTTGTCACCGCCGCGATCTCGCTGCGTGAACTCACCTCCTGAGGAAGAGCATCGGATGTGCTCGAAACCTGGTCGAGAAATCGACATACTATTCGTGAGTAACAGTCGGGAATATATTAATTTAAAATGTATTTAATTTAAGGTATTTAATTAGATAAGGATTAATGCTGTATTGGTTAAAATCGCTTCGAAAATTAGCCATTATTTGTCGTAAAAAGTAAATGACAAAAAAATGTTATTGCGGGATATCCATAAGAGATAGACATATAGCATAGCGGAGTTTTCGGTAGACCTTTTCAATGTGTACAATATTTAGTACATTATTTTAATAAATCTCGTAGGGTTCAGCCTGCGTTTGCAATGTAAGCGGAAAAGATGTAATTTATTTACGACCTCACAATAGAAACCTCAAAAATACCAGTATTTCTCCACTATTTAATGGATGTTATTATTATACATATAAACCTTCCTCTTCAATCACTCTATCTATTTTAAAAAACCGCATCAAAATCCGTTGCGTAGTTTTAAAGATTTAAGCATACATAG
Source organism: Ennomos fuscantarius (assembly GCA_905220475.3). Lineage (NCBI taxonomy): Eukaryota > Metazoa > Arthropoda > Insecta > Lepidoptera > Geometridae > Ennomos > Ennomos fuscantarius. Next base: position 439,573 of record HG992049.1, read on the forward strand.
GGACAGAGAAAGCGACTGATTTATACTATGTGGATACAGAGAATAATTTAATTATTTGAGGATAATATATTAGGTACCTACTTACTCATATATTGTGACTAACACAAAATGCTTGCGCAAAAGATAATAGTATGACGCCCAACGATCACGTACATAAATCCTGAACCCTAACTAGGATCCCGTGTCTAGAACTACGCGGACCATGGTCCCACAACGCCCTGACTCAGAACAAGTATTCGGGCTTTTTTTCAGTGCAGAAATACTTGTCCTGCCGCGGGAATCGAACCCGCCACCCCGGATTATGAGCCGACTTGCTCAATAAAACTATATGTATAAAAATAGAAAACTATACGTAATAATAAACTTAAATTTACTTAAGACAAACTTAGATAAACACGAGCTTCAGCCCGCAGCTTCGCCCGCGGCGTGGCTTATGGGAAAATAATTCAGCCATCCATTTCACCCTCTTAAGGGTGGTATTTTGAAAAATCCTTTCTTAGCGGATGCCTACGTCATAACATCTACCTGCATGCCAAATTTCATCCCGATCCGTCCAGTGGTTTGGACTGTGCGTTGATAGATCACTATGTGAGTCAGTCAGTCAGTCAGTTACCTTTGAGTTATATATAGATAAACATATAGCATATTCAGGCACGGTCTCTAATAGCAATGAAATTAACCTCAATTGTTGATACACTACGTGTAGGCAATAAAAAGTAAAACAATGTATTTTTATGTCATTTTATTATAAAAGTAATTGATAATTTCCTCGATTAATTGGTAGAGTTGAATCGATGTATTCCCTGAAATTAAAAAAATCTAATTAGGTAACTGTCACAAATGTAACAATAATTATTTCAGCTTTAGCAAAAAAAAAACGTGTTGTTAAGTATTTTACTTGGAAAACTATCGTGAGTATGATTCATATTGGTAATTTCAACTTTTAAAGACCTATTTTAAATTTTAAATTAATATATCCCCGACTGTTACTCACGAATAGTATGTCGATTTAAATCTTTAAGGTTTCGAGCATCGGATATGCTCGAAACCTGGTCGAGAAATCGACATACTATTCGTGAGTAACAGTCGGGGATATATTAATTTAAAATGAATCACACTCATGAGAATTTTAATACTATTTTAAATTAATATATTCCCGACTGTTACTCACGAATAGTATGTCGATTTCTCGACCAGGTTTCGAGCAAGTCCGACGCTCTTCCTCAGGAGGTGAGTTCACGCAGCGAGATCGCGGCGGTGACTGCGGACGGCCGCTAGAAATTGACATACTATTCGTGAGTAACAGTCGGGAATATATTAATTTAAAATGAATCACACTCATGAGAATTTTAATACTAAAATTTTAAAGCCCTAATCCAACAATCTACTGCCAGTAGGCAACGTGCCCAGAATGCTAGCAGCATCGCCACGCTTAATTGAAATGCCTTTTCACCTGCATACTGATTTCACTAAGACTTTTTTATGGGCAAAGTGTCTTTATTCTTTCAACTAAAAACTACAGTGATATAAGAACTACTACTAAACTACAGTGATATACAACATAACAACTACTACTAAACAAAAAAACATTTGACTGGCGTTCGTGGTGCCACAAATATATTCCGACTAAAAATCAGTTATTAAGATAAAACGGGTCTATTCGTGCACAAAAATTATCAAAACCTTTATTTTAACAAATAAGGTCTTAGGACCTTAATTGTATGCTGAGTCGGAGCCCATTCGTGACACTGCTTTTTTTTTTTGAACGAGCTAATGCTGTTGGTCTCTATCGACCTTTTCAGCGTCACCTTCGCTTAAGGCGCCCAGCCGTCAAAAAGTAGGAGGCAACTAGCTCAAGGGCACCCCTGGGGTGCGAGCCTCGGCTTGGGCCGTTGCCGGGATAAGAGGATCGAGAAGACTACGTCCACTGGAAGAGTGGACCCTATTGAAAGTCGCGACCGTTCTAGCTAACCTACGGGGGGTACATACCTACGGGGGGTACATGCGTGACACCGCGTAGCATTGTTTTATTCGTTTGGAGTTATGTATTTGTTATCAGTTGTCACGAATTAAATGGTTTTTATTTATTTCTTTCTTTTCTTCTGTATAGTTAATCAGATATAGATATAACGTACCAGTCTCTGAAGTCTGAAGCCGCGTCAAATTAGTGGTACTCGTCATATTACTGAAATTAAAATAAAATGTGATATTACTACATAGGTAATTTAATCAAAAGAAATATCAATATGTACAGACAGTCTATAAATAAAAGTTACAACTAAAAAAACATTATTTACAAAACAAATACGCTATCCAACTCACCACCGTGGTTAGGTTCCCAGAATACTGGCAGCATTACCTCGCTGAATTAGAAGACTTCTGAGCGAAATACACACATCAACAAAGTCTAGGGATATAGAACATTTCATTGATTATCTCAAAACCTATAAAATATATGTTATGAGTGTAAATGGAAGAATTATAGGTAATTTCATGGCTTATACCTAAACATTAACAACGGGATATGATTTTGACTTTTCATTTAGTAAAAGTGTTAAATCATTAAAGTCATAGAAAATTACTAAGCAAACAAAAACTTTTTATTCTTTTAAAATAATTAAATCAAATTGAATTACTAAGAATCGTATCAAATCTGATAGTAATCGGTATTGCCTCCTTCAGATATTCATTAAAAAGCGACAACGATTTTCCTTACTTAAAATTAGTGTGCCAATGTCTTGCTGGGGTGTGCGGTCCCAAGTTCTTTGTAAATGTTCGAAAAGTTGTTGTTCTGTTGTCAAGTTGAGCAGAAAATCCCTCCATGCTCTTCGCTGTAACATGTCCCAGGCGTGTTCAATTGGGCTTAAGTGAGGCGACTGTACATGCCAATCCAACACCTGAATACTATTTTCTCGAAGGGCGGCCGACACCAGCCGCGCCGTATGCGAAGGTGCATTGTCATGCATAAACTGAAATTAATGTCCCGTTTGGGCTCTGAGCGGGACAATAACACGTTCCACTACCTTCTCACGGTATTTACGGGCAGTCATGCTGCCCTGGATCCAAACGGGCTGGGTTCGTTCTGTTATAAATAAATTTATTCGACATTTTCGCTGATTAAAGGATAATCCTTGGAACCGCGTGGCCCAAACCGAGGCTATAAATAATAGATACGTAGCGTGGTTTCAGCCAGTCGCGAGTTAGTATTCAGTCGGGTTGACCGAAGTCACCGTTTGTCCAGTGATACCCATAATTAAATCAGTTAGACTTACAGCAGAATAAAAGTGTTTTTTTTAAAAAGGACCCACGGAGCGCCATCCTAACAGTTCGCCGATCCGTATTCCTGCCCACACCATGATTGTCCCGCCTTGGTAAGAGTGAATCTTCTGTGGATGTCGGAGACGGCTGACTCTACCTGGAGTTCTCCAAACGCGTGTTCGTCGCGAATCTGGATGAAATCCAAAGCGGGACTCATCAGTGAACAGCACCAATGACCATTGTTGGTCACTCCATGTCAAATGTTCACGAGCCCATGAAAGTCGCCTACCGCGATTGTCCCAGCGCTGGGACTCGTAGCGGTCTGCAAGCATGAAGAGCAACTTCATTCAGCCTTCTTCGTACGGTTTTGGTCGCTATCCAGCAGCCGGTGGTGCCTTTGCACTAGTTGCGTCGTCGTGCGTTGGGTAGTCTTTTGGCGGTAATTTGTAGGAATCTTGTCTCTGAGTGGTAACACGATACCTACCCGTGTGCTGTTCTAGCACATCTCCAGTAGCGCGATAACGTGACCACAGCCTGGATATTACATTTTGGCTTGTGCCCAGAGCCTCGGCAACGACGCGTTGCATAGCACCGTTTTCTAACATGCCAACTGCTCGTAACATTTCATCTCGACTCAAATGACGGCGTGGCATAACGCTAAAGACTTAACACAATCAATGCACACAAGAAAAAAAAACAATTTAAACCGTTAATCATAACTTAACACCCGAAAAAAATCCAATGTAACTTCTCTTAACTAAGGTACTAAGAAAATTGAGCTGTACTTTGTGTGTCTTCATTTGTTTCTCATTTTCATTTTTAAATTTTGAAAAAGGAATAAACAAGGTTTCAATCTGTATATAAACTTTTTAAGGAAACTAAATAGGTTTTAAACAATAAAGCTATATTTGATTTCAAAATAACGTATCCTTAGACTTGTTGATATGTGTATGTGCCAGCTCTGGGATCCCCCGAGGCGAGAACCATAATATTACTTAATGTTATCTTAAGGATTTATTGTTAATCAATTATTACTTCGTTGCTTTGTTTGTTCGATTTACTTATGCAATAAAATCCCATTTTGGTCTATTATTCAAAAACTTGATACCTAGAAGTATCATAAAATAAAGAACAGTAAAATATATTCACTTACTGCGGGGGTCCGGAACCTCACACTCGGGGTCTGGCCACTCAAGTCCAGGGGGGCACAGAGACTGGGGATCAAAACTGCTTCCCGCGGGAGCTGCATACAAAATCCCAACTACTTGCAGAAGAATACAGAACAAAGCGAACAGCTTCATTGTTGCTTGCAGCGGTCAGTCACCACAATGACTGATTGCTAATAAGATAGCTTTACGTTATTTCTATATTTATATGCTTTATTCTTATCTCATGTACCTATTTTTCTTTAACTTTTGTATCGTTGAATTTCCAGTAGGTTATCTGTATGGTTTTACCAGTGACCTTTACTATCTGATACACCAAGCTGTAGTGTGAAAAAAAAAAAAATATAGAGACATCGCCATCAGCGACTGCTGGATCGAAGTGATCTGCTGATCTGCTGGATAAATACATTTACGAAAATTTTATGTACACTCGCAAAAACATTAGCTTTTTTCCCAAATATTGCGACATTCATAACTTTATTATTAAGAAAAAAAATAAACTGAAAGTACCAAGATTCAGACTGCAGAAAGTTAATGGTTCATTCATGAGAAACTGTATACACTTTTATAACAAATTGCCTGACGGTATCGAACAATTGTCAATGCGTAAATATAAATTATTCGTCAAGTTAAACCTAATGAAAAAAGCCTATTACACAATAAATGATTATATGTCAGACAAAAAAGCTTGGCGTCAAGCTTAATGGTATGAAATCTTAGATATTTTGCCTATTGCCTGTTCCTATCTATAATTTTAGCTTTGTAGGTAATGTTTTTTAAGATAATCACGGTATTTTTCTTGCACTGGTGTGACGTGGTGGTTACTTTTGTAACATACTCATTATCTCAACTGTAATAAATTATTTACATTCTAAAAGACAGTAGAAAAAAAATACATCACTGTAAAGTTTCTTGTAGGTTCTTCTTTACAGTTATAATCGAAGCGTCGGATCGGAGTTTTCTGTTCTGCATTGTGCCGGATTACTTGCACCAGTAGTGGGAAAGAGAACGTTTTTTCAAACTCATATATTGTAATGGGCTTGCTATATATTACTTGACAATAAGCACTTTGTAATTTTATATGCTTAGTGTAATAACTTAATTTTAAGTACCAACAAGTACAATTATTAAATTTTGACTTGTAAAAGTGCTAAAAATAGCCTATTTGCAATAAATCTTTTGACTTTGACTTTGAAGAGAACTGTTGAGTTTTTGATCGAGACATTGCCATATTATAGCCTTCTGGCAGTGTTTTATTTATTTATTGTATTCTATTGTGGTATTGGAGCACCTCTTCTTCTTCTTATTTAAGAGTCCAGCTCTTGTCGATGGAGTAATCGCCATCGTTCTCGGCCTTTGGCCAACCCTACCTCTACTAAAATTCCTAATTTAATGTCCAAAACGTCAGAAAGAGGAGGGTTCAGGAAGGATTTCTTTTCTTTTTCTATTTCTGATTTATTAAGCTAAAACTTCCTCATGCAAGCTTGACTTGGGGAGTAAGCTGGCGAGGCGAACGGAAGTTGAGAGCTATTGGTTCACGTAGGTTGGTGTGTCCAGTAAAATGATAATTTACTATTGTTAAAATGGTGACGTTAACATTAAACAAAGCAAAAATAAAGATATACTTACCGGCCGATAGATGGAGCTAAACTATCGAAGTGTTACTTCAGTCGAATGATCTAAAGCACACTCGTTTTTTTATTTGGAAATCGGCCCTAATTATTTTATTTTTCCAAAATTAAGTAACCTGGTTTATTGAAACATATGGATTAGAATAAATCTTTGCAAAAAAAATGTATATCATTAAAAAATACATACAGTCGATGAGTACCTCCTCCTTTTTGGAAGTCGGTTAAAAATAAAAGGTACAATACCCGGCAAGTTTTCATCTATCTATCTATGAATGTTTTGAAATGGTACTTTAAGTAGTATTTTTTTGTTTTTGTTTTGGCTCCACACTTTTGTGTATTTAGCCAGTGTCAAGTTATTGATAATTTCTAAGTTAATTAATATTCTAGATACTAATAGACTGACCCGACAGCTCAGTTGGTATTACCTTGCCTTCTGAACTGTGGGTTGTGGGTTCGATTCCTACCCAGGACAAACATTTGTGTGAAGAACATAAGTGTTTGTTCTGGTGTCTGGGTGCAATATCTAGTATAGTGTGTATTCTATGTATATATTTACAAAAAAAAAGTATCTAAGTATTGTATCAGTTATCTGGTTCCCATATAAGCTTTGCTTAGTTTGGGGCTAGATGGCGTTGTGTGAGATGTCCACACATATTATTATTATTACTATATATAGATATGTCAAGTGACAGTCCAAGTCATCAAGTCAAGTCATACATAGTCTAGTCTAGTCAAGTCATACTCCTAGTAAAGCGGTGGCAAGTTTACCAGAAGCTTATATGGAGTTTTGGAAACAACACGAAAAGAAACGTTTCACCATCATTATACTACTTTCCCACACCTGTAATCCAGGACTTAACGAAAAAAATACAACCAATTTTATGTACTAACACAAGTTTTGGAAAATAATATAATGCAGTGACGCGATGTTTTTCGTTTTCCCGCCAAAAACTCGTGAGTAGTATTCTATATTAAGTTGTAAAGAGTACTAAAGACGTTGAAGACGGCGCCAAGAGTCAAGGTTTATTTTGTTTTGTTTTTTTTTTCACAAGGTCCTCTCTTAAATAAAATAAGTACATCTAATAATGAAGTAGATACCAGGGTAGTAATTTGACTATATTAATATGTGTATGTCTATACTCGGTCATCATCCAGTACCCAGTTAAGTTGCGACCTTAGTAGGAGCTGGTATAGCCATAAACAAAAAAACGACTGAATTAAAACCTCTTTAGTTTAGATCCATCTATCGGCCGGTATCACTTTGTTTAATGTTAATGTGTCACAAGAGACAATTGAAGGGGTGAGAACAAAAACGGTTTAACTGATTTTTTTCACAAAATGACTTATTGGCATCGTTGGATTCAGCGTGAAATTATCTACAATAATAAATTCTCAAAATACCGATATGAGGCTTAAATCTCGAGATTGTCAGTCTAAAAACGGTTTATCTGACACAGGAATACAATTCGCTTAGCATAAAAACATTATTATATTTATTATATTACATTATATTTTTACAGTAATTGTACGAATTAGTACTATATTTTGTATTCTAAAATCGAATTAATACACTTTCAAGCAACTGAAACTTACATAAACCTTATCTATTGCCTTATAAGCACTCAACACTAAAATGAAGCCGTTAAATGTATTAAAATGAAGCTGGTGATGCTTAAAGTAAATTTTCTCGAAACTATCAATTTGACAGTTAAACCCTTTTGATTCTCAACCCTTCAATTGTAAATTGTCGTTTTGCCGGACATACCGACATAATAATACAAATTTAAAGTAATTTTTAATTTTGTTCACAATGGATTATATTTGAGATGCACCATGTATTGAAAAAGAGAACTTTTTTTGATATTGTAATGGGCTTGCTATACTATATTTGACAATAAGCACTTTGCAATTCTATATGCTTAGTACAATGTACCTAATATCATTTTGACTTGTAAAAGTGCTAAATATAGCCTATCTATACATATTAAATTCAAAATCCTGACTAACTGACTTATATATCAACGCACAGCCTAAACCGCTGGTCCTAGAGACTTGAAATTTGGAAGGTGTGTTCTTTCTAAAGTGTAGGTTCTAAAGTGTAGGTAGGTAAGAACGGGTTTTTCGAAATTACAATCCTAATCCTTATTTTTCTATTGGTAACGACGGGCGGGCGAAGCCGTGGCCAGAAGCTAGTTTTCAATAAAATTCTTTGACTTTGATCATATTAGACCATAAGAACAAATAAAACAGCACCCTAAATTGACTTATAGGTATAAAAAATGTTTGTACGACTTAGGTGAATCACCTAAGTGGTACAACCACCAACCTAAGCATCTGGCGTGGCGGATGAGCAGATCACCTCGTTATTCGTGGTGGCGAATTCGATTCCCGTGGCAGGACGTACAAATATTAGTTACAGAAAAAAACACTTATTAAAATAAATACACAGTTTAGTATTTCAGTCGCATTTAATTGAAAACGAATGTGAGTAAAAATGTAATTTTATCCATCTACGAGACACCCTTAATTATAAACCAATATTCCATTAATAGCTTATTTCATTTAATTTCTTAAGTACACAAAAATTGTTACTTATATAATTGAACTTAGGAGAAAGAAAAACTAAACTATACATAAGAACTTAAAATAAATAATAATTGAAGAAAAAGTAATGTTGTAAGAAAAAAGGGGGTCATAAATAAAACACAGAATTTAGAATGTGAGTATATACAAAAGTAATTAATAAGAATAATAAGTCACTAAGTAGATTACGTAAAAAAGTCATTGAACGGATCGCAATGGTCGAAGGGGTCCTCCCTGGAACAAGAACGTTTGTTTATACCTCGTTACTTTTAGGAAAATTAGTTTATTTACCATCATCTACAGCCTGAAGACGTCCACTACTGAACATGTTCCCACAGAGCGCCACTTAGAGCGACTGCGTCCCTCCTGCATGGAATGCAATGGAATGCTTGTTGCTGACGACTAGGTTACCGTAAAAAAGTAAATAATAAAGTGCGAGATATAAAAGGAGAAGCAATCGTAGCCAAAAATAAAAAAAAATACTTAAAAAAACTAAACCGACATTTTATCACTGTTAAAAACTAACGTTTTTAAACTAAATCTATAAAGCAACCAAAAGAGGCCCTATGCTGCAACCTCCGTGTCGCTTACAATGCTCTTGCAGCAACAATGTTTCCTCCTGGGTACAACCTGGGTCTTTTTAAGTCAGGAGTGAATGGGCATCTCATGGGCAAGCGTGCTCCACCTTAGACAACTTCGTCACTTACCATCAGGTGAGTTGTTGTCAAACGCATGCCCATATTATTATTACCTTAAAAAATAAATAAAATAAATAAAATAAAAGTCGCCGGTTCACCTAGTACAATTATAATCTATTGCAAACTGATGGTTTTTTTAACGGGCTTATATTGTTGGTCTCTAACGGCCTTTACAGCATCATTGGGCGGAGGCAGGTGCGGCAGGCGGTTAAGGCGCCCAGCCTTTGCTTAGTTTGGGGCTAGGAGGCGCCGTGTGAAATGTCCACACATTTTTTATGTTGTTTTTATTAATGTGATCTAACAACGTTTATTTAGAATTAATTTTTAAGATAACGCAATGAAAGATAAAAGACATTAGTAACTAAACTGTATAAGGACTATCTGAAACGATCCTTAAGTACAGTAGCATAAGCCTGAAAATTATTAATTTATTAAGGATTGAGTAGGTAGCTACCTAATACTGAAATAACGGTGGTATCTTATGCCCAGCCTCTTGACCCCAGGGGTCAAAAGAACACTACGTGTATTATACACAGATAAGATAGGTAAATAAAGTCAGCTTGTAAGTTCTAACCAAAGTTTTGGTCGAAACTATTCATTAAAATTCAATTCTAAAACGAATTTGACAGCTCTAAAAACATTGACGTCCTTTTCATATTTATGGAACTCGTTCTCATAGGCCTAATAGATATTTCACATATCCACAGATCCTATTTTTTTATAGGATCTGTGCATAAACCTATTATGTCAGTGATCGTTCTAGGGATTCGTAATTCGTTGCCAAAAGAAAAAAGACTTTAAAATACCTGTAAGTAATTTCCATTACAAATTTTCACGAATGCTAGTAAAAATGCCAGATCTTACACCACGTCATTGCTTAATATCAGGCGATACAGTGGTCAAACGCTTTGCCTATAACAAATAAAAAATATAACAATAATTTATTACGTTTAAAAAACTTGAAAAACTGACTTCAAATCGAAATACCTACATCTTTTGTTTAAGCGAAATACGTTCGAATTGAGAACCATCCATTTTTTAAGTCGGTTAAAAATAATGAAGGTTGATTTTAAAAATTGCTGTTCTAATGTTGTAGAGGATGGCAAGGTAATTAATTTCCTGCACTAATATTTTATCTAGAGCACCGATTGACGATGACGACTGAGCAAGTCTAGGTTTTTTTTTTACTTTCGATAGGTGTGCGTTTTACTACATCTCACCTGATGGTAAGTGACGATGAGGTCTAAAGGAGCACGCTTACCCAGAAATAACCTATTTACTCTTGACTTAAAGACACCCAAGTTGTATGTGGATGGAAACACCGACGACGGGAGTGAGATCCATTCCCTAGCCGTACGCACAATAAAAGAATCTGCGAAGCGATTCGTACGAATTAAGGTAAATCTAAACATAGGAATATATATGTTCAAGTCCAGCCCACAAAGTTCTACACTTGAGTTTTGGCGGGAAAACGAAAAAGATCGCGTCGCCGCATTGTATTATTTTCCAAAACTTGTGTTATTTTCAGTGTTAGTGCATAAAATTGGTGGCATTTTATTTGTTAAGTGCTGAATTACAGGCCTGAGTGTGGGAAAGTGGTATAATGATGGCAAAACGTTTCTTTTCGTGTTGTTTCCAAAACTCCTCTATGGAGTTCGGAGTGGAGCTTCTGGTAAAGTTGCCACCACTTTACTAGAAGTATGACTTGACTAGACTAGACTTTGACTTAACTTGATGACTTGTACTGTGACTTGACACATTATATGATATTAATTAACTTGAGATATTATCAATTACTTGACACTGGCTAAATACACAAAAAGTGTGGGAACCAAAACCAAACAAAAAAAAAGTTCTACACTTGTCACTTTGACCTACTTACTTTGATAAGTCCACTGTCATGTCCCAAGGCCGCTGGTTCTCTGGTGGACTGATGATGGAGCGCAGCAACGAGGAGTTGAGAGGTCTCTTCACGCTGTTCTCCTGGTCGACAGGAGTTGCATACAACACCACCAATATTTGTACAAACTTCACCAGTCTTTTTATTAACAGCTTCATGGTTACAACAAAACTGTATTTGAGTCTCGACTGCGAGGTTAGACAGTTTTTCCCCACTCTTATCGCTACTGTTGGCCGCTTTACATCCTGTTTAGTGTATTACTAATCTTTATTATTAATTTTAATGTTTAAAGCATCACGGTCTTAAAATTGGATTGTCCACACAAAAAATACAAAAACAAGACTGCTTTTGTATGAAGACACAGGCCATTTATAGAAATAACGTAAATACTTTAACTGTTTGCAATAATATTTATAATCATTATAAAATAAATATCCATGGATGTTTCTCACAACGCCATCTATCCCCAAACTATGCACTGTATATATTAGGAACTAGAAATGTCTAAATAAAAATCCATTGTAACTTTGCTTTGTTTAATGTTAATGTCGCCATCTTGACGATTGTAAATTGTTATTTTACCGGACATACCAACATAATAATACATATTTTTTAATCTGTTATGTTGACAATGGACATCTACGTTAACCAACAACTTTAAACTTCCGTTTGCCTCGCCTACTTACTCCGCAAGTCAAGGGTGCGTAAAAAATTAAACAAAAAAAAAACAATAATTCACTTAATTGTTTTATTGCGAAATAATACAGATAAATGTATACATTTATACAAGTAATCGATCTAATATATATAATAATAATAATAACATGCCAATTCTATGCATTCAAGTATACAAAAAGCTCGTTTTACAATATTATACAAATATATATGGAAAATGGATGGGTTTTCTTTTGGTCTAAGTCTAGCCTAAGGTATAAAATATATGATTCTTATCTAATATATATGTATATATATTGCTGATTTTTACGTAAGCATTATTATTATACATATAGGTACATGGAAAAAATCTAAATTATTAACTTTTATTAACAAGCTGTTTAAAATATAGTTGTTTTTAGATTGATAACGATAACATTTTTCATTTATATAAGTAGATTTCGTGAAAAGAAATGTTTATTTTATTATACCAGGACAAAGAGATTCTAAGTTAAACTTGGGAAACACCTCAAAAACTTAACGCATATAATTATATCGACCCCACGCCGAAATCGAGGCTTATTATAACTTAAACAGCTTATATACTGTTTCATACAAGTTCTTAATATGGCATTTTATAGGTACTGAGTCTTGGGCATTATTCTTGATTACTTTATATATTTCCTTATATCTATGTACTCCGACCAATATATCTTGGGATTTGGTTCACAAAATGGGAGGTAACTTATTGAATATAATTTAGCAGTACTATATGTGAATATAAAAATTATTTATTACTGGGCCGATAGCTCAGTTGGTTGTGGGTTTGATTCCCACCCGAGGCAAACATTTGTGTGATGGACATCGGTGTTTGTTCTGTATCTGGGTGTTGTATTGTATTCTATGTATATATTTACAAACAAAAAGTATATAGGTATGACATTTGACCACTACCTCGCCTGATGTTAAGCAATGCCGTGATATAAGATGGAGCATTCTTGCCTAGAAGATAACTGCTAGGCGATCTAGTAACTTGATTGCAACCAATGGAAACACTAATTTGTATGGATTTGACAGTTTTGATACGCAGTTTATGTGCATAGTTAGTACGGAAATTTCTCCTGTTGCATTACAATAAAGGTTTCGTGTTTACTCTCGACTTGCTAACTCTCAGGTTATGGTTAACTGGAAACAAGGACGCCGGGAAGTTGTTCCATTCATTAGCTGTTCGCACTATAAAGTTAGTAGCGAAACGCTTAGTGCGAGATAAAGGAAATTCAACCTTATATGGATGCCGTGTATCTATGGGTCGTGTAGTCCGATGCAAAAAAGGAGATGGGAAATTAGATCATGTAATTCCTTCGCACACTCTCCAAAGTTGTCTATAACACCGATAAGCCAGTCACTTTACGACGGTGATCCAAGCTCTGAAGCTATACAAACACGATTAGGAAAATCTAATTATAATAATTTATATTATGCATAAATATTTATTTGATTTTGTGAACCAAATTCAGTCGAATATAATACCCTTTATATATTTTGTGCTTGTGTTTCCACATGTTTATTTTCCCTATAAATTATGTTCAAGTTTCAGTTAATTTTACCAATGTTATGATTATAGATTTATAATTATTCAATTTTAAATGAATAGGTAATGTCATTTTACTAACGTTTATTCCTTATAATACATTATAACATGCAACAACAACGTGATTCAGCGATATTACAATTCTAATAATAATAAAATTGTTAATATAGATAGAGATACGAAATGCCTGAGAATTTTTCTTTTACGATATTTCTGCGTTTTGAATCAATTACATTTAAAAATATTTTCAAATACTTCTAACAAATTCAGTATCAATCGTTAATCGCTTATATTGATTTTCGGCACAGTATTCAATTATCTATAATCTAATTCTACGCATGATTTTTGCGCATAAATTCAAGTCAATATTTTACCTTTTTTTAAAAGTCAAACAGTTTATATATAACAAGTATATTTCATAACATTTGACTTTAGTATAACTTCTTGTCAATTTTGCAGTATTATATTATAATTTTGATTAACTTGTCACAATTCTACGAAAAATACATACATGTATATTGTCAATTTAATACTCCTCGAAGCTGGTACGTATTCTAAGAAACAATAATAAACAAAAAATACATTAATTTACACCATTTACTACTAGTATTCATTATTTACATCAAAAGATCTTAAAAGAAATATTTTTGGAAAATGTGTGTTTAAATTGAAGAATAGAACTTAAATAATATTAGATTACATACATCACATAGTATTATACGTATGGAATAATTAAAATCTTTTATTAACTAATTGTATTATTAGTATTATACAAATAATAAAAACTAAGAAAAACGTTTATTACAAAATATACATTATTCGATTTTCGGACAAAAAATAAAAATATTTCAAAATGGAAAAATGACCATCCGTCAAAAAAATGCTTGACCGATTTCGATAAAACCTTCGTGGAGGCAGATGTAGAAATAAGATTTCGTCGTTGTTATAATGGACCAGCCAGTTAACGCTTACAGCTTAGTGGTTAGCGAGACGTCATCTCATTTAATCATTTCGGTGCGATTTTGGAGTTTCCTTGGTAGAAAAATCACCCTCCATTGCTGGGTTGGTCCTGCAACAAACATGTACGCATTTTTAAAAACTACTACTATAGTAAAAATGATTTTAAAAGGATTTAAACTAGGGATGAAACGGATATCCGGTGACTACCCGGTATCCGGCCTATCTGGCCTTGTTTTCACTATCCGGATACCAGATAGTAAAATTCAAAAAATTCTTACTTTTTTACATAAGGCTTATTATGCCATAATAGGTTATGGGCCGTTTATTTTTGTAATCTCACGTCAAAAATGTTTATTAATTAGTTTAGTACTCAAAATTAACGACTGGCAAATTTTGGTAAACAAGACCAAATTTTCTGCATTTATAGGTAAACACTACTTGCCAGGTGCTGAAAGATAAATTCTAACAAATCTTGACAACTGCGGGTACTGATTCAAATTGACTGACCACCAAAACGAACCGATCTCGTTCCGCGCCTAAATTCAAATCAAACTGATCGTATGTTACATGATACGCCGAATGCCAAATAAAATGCCGAATATCCAGTAGCCGGTATCCGGCGAAACCACTATCCGTTACATATCTAATTTAAACTGACTTCCGTCCCCATAATTTGATACTGAGAAATACTTGGACGACATACTTTTTCCAGGTATAATATGGACAATGGAGCTTGGCCAGTATACAGTTCCAGTTTTTTTTAAACACATGTTACTAAGTGACAAATATAATATGACGGCGGCTACGTCCAGTTATAAACTCTATGCGCAGCGGGCAGTACCGTAATTTACCCTGTGGTAGCATTTAAATTTATTACAGTGGCAACACCGGCAACTGTCGTCGCTGCCCCACTCATCTGGCTATATAAAGGCATCGCTCGGTGTACTACGATCATTCTTGTTCCAGACGCGGTCCGGTGCGTACGCAGAAGGCCTATAGTTATATAGGTTGCAACCTACGCAAAAGCCGTTCTGCCGATAAATATAATACGATAGTAAACAAATAATTGTAAAGTTTGTATTCACCTGTATTGTCGGCTCCACGCCGGCTGCTGCGAAGATCTCTTCCATCGAATGGTGTTCTGTAAAAAATATACATTATAATAGCGGCCAATTTATGAAAAGGGATTTAACTAGGTGGTAACACATTTCTGCAAAGTTCGTCTAGGTAGGTACCACCGCTTTGCCAGTTATTCTACCGCCAAGCAGTAGTGTGCAAGCACTATTGTGTTTCAGAACACAGTAGCTTTCTATCAATCAAATTATTTCTCAAAATTATACTGTACTAGTGACGCCCCGCAGTTTCATCCGCGGGTTAAAAGTATTTTAAAAATTTGCTCATGCCACGGGAAAATTTCACTTTTCTGGGATTAAATGTAGCCTATATGTTAATCCAGTGTATAAGCTATCTTAGTACCGAATTTCATTCAAATCCATTCAGCCGTTCGAACGTGAAGGAGTAACAAACATACACACAAACACACATACAAACTTTCGCCTTTATAATATTAGTGTGATGTGATTAGTGTGATACTCTTATGATGTAATGTAGTGTGGAGTAACGAGCCCCTGACCGTGGCGCTCCCGGTCGGCCCGCTCGCGGCCGGCGGCGCGCTCCGCCCTCCCCTCCCGGGAGGCCCCGGGCGGCGGCGCGGCGGCCAGCAGCCGGCTCAGCGTGTGCTGCAGCCCCGAGGACACCGCCACCAGCCGCCGCGACAGGACCAGCGGCGGCAGGCTGGCCTCTGTGTGGTACAAGGATCGACAACGTTATACTCTATCTATCATTTTACAACGAAAAAACGAGTGTGCTTTAGACCACACCACTGAAGCAAAACTCCTTCAACCTTATTAATAAATACGAACTAGCTTTAGACTAGTTACACCATCTTTTCTCTCTTTCGATCCAGCTAAATATTCCAGTAGCAAAAAAGGTCAAAAGCTGAAGTAACTAATCCGAGACTAATACCCGTTTATTAATAAGGCTGTATCATTTCAAAAAACGAGTGTGCTTTAGACCACACGACTGAAGCAAAACTCCTTTGGTTTAGCTCCATCTATTTCAATTTTTATTTGCATTCCACAATGTTGTTTACAGGTGTAGATACTTTTTTTAAATAACAGTTCATTGTGGACCCTGTCAAGCACGCAAAATTACATAGAATTTATCGGCCGGTATAACTTTGTTCTTGCTTTGTATAATGTTAATGTCACCATCTTGACACAATACCAACATAATAATAAAAATTACTTTGTTATTTGACAATGGATCTACGTGAACCAACTTCCATTCGCCTGAAATTCACCAGCTTACTCCCCAAGTCAAGCGTGCGTAAAGAAATTTTACTTCAAAAAACAAATCCTTATAAAACCGCTACTTAATTAATAAACAAAGTACCGTGTCATTATAAAATAATATCAATAAAAACTTTCGACTATTATATTTTCAGGGCATATAAAAAGCGTAGTATAAATCTAGTTTTGGTCACTCTTATTCAGCTATACGGGAACGCAAAATATATCAGCGGGTCTTCCCCGATCTCGGTCCAGCTGCGACCTAAAAGGGGAGAACTGGGAGGATCTGAGAAAGTCGCAACCTATGGAATGCGCAAAAATGTAATATATTTATCGTTTCTAGTCGCAACCTTTAATGCGCAAAAATGTAATATATTTGTCGTTTCTAGTGGCAACCTTTAATGCGCAAAAATGTAATATATTTATCGTTTCTAGTCGCAACCTTTAATGCGCAAAAACGTAATATATTTGTCGTTTCTAGTGGCAACCTTTAATGCGCAAAAATATAATATATTTATCGTTTCTAGTCGCAACCTTTAATGCGCAAAAATGTAATATATTTGTCGTTTCTAGTGGCAACCTTTAATGCGCAAAAATGTAATATATTTATCGTTTCTAGTGGCAACCTTTAATGCGCAAAAATGTAATATATTTGTCGTTTCTAGTCGCAACCTATATAATGCACAAAAATGTAATATATTTATCGTTTCTAGTCGCAACCTATGGAATGCGCAAAAATTTAATATATTTGTCGTTTCTAGTCGCAACCTATATAATGCACAAAAATGTAATATATTTATCGTTTCTAGTCGCAACCTATGGAATGCGCAAAAATGTAATATATTTGTCGTTTCTAGTCGCAACCTATAGGATGTGTAAGAAGTGATGTAGTATATTTACCCATAGAATCTTCAAGGTCGATGTCCTCGTCCGTGAGGTCACTTTCGTCCACGAGCCCGGCCAGCGGATCCCACTCGGGACATGCGTCTTCTGGTAGGAACGGGTCCGGTTCCCCTGGGAATATATGAACACATATAAATTACAAAAGAATTGAATAATTTGTTTGTAATGTGGTTGGACAGTTTTAATGAACCCACCGTCACCGTCTTCTATTGTTTATGCATAATGTATTAGGTGTACGAGAATGAAAAAAAAAACATTAATAGAGACAGACAGATAGACAGAGATAAGAAGATGAGATCATTTTTTTTTGTTTTGGTTTTGGCACTACACTTTTGTGTATTTAGCCAGTGTCAAGTAATTAATTTTTCAATTTAATTAATATATATGTATGTATCAAGTCAAGTCACAGTTCAAGTCATCAAGTCGAGTCATAGTCTAGTCTAGTCCAGTCATACTCCTAGTAAAGCACTTTACAGTGATGTATTTTTTTAGTCTTCCTTCTACTGTCTTTTACAATGTATATAATTCATTACAGTTGATATAATGAATATGTTACAAAAATAACCACAGAAAATGACACAAGTTTTGGAAAGTAATACAATACGGTGACGCGATCTTTTTCGTTTTTTCGCCAAAAATTCTGTTAGCAGTTGTGTGTAGCGAATAGCTGTTTCTTTCTTTCTTTCAGACAGAGACAGAGATCACACGCGTGTCCAACGCTAAACTAAAGCTCGTGGGCACCGACCGTGCGCGTCCCCGCGGCCGGCGGCGCAGGCGTCGCAGGCGGCCCGCGCGGCCAGCGCCGCCGCCTCCTCGGCCGCCAGCCCGCGCCGCAC
Source organism: Ennomos fuscantarius (assembly GCA_905220475.3). Lineage (NCBI taxonomy): Eukaryota > Metazoa > Arthropoda > Insecta > Lepidoptera > Geometridae > Ennomos > Ennomos fuscantarius. The sequence continues at coordinate 458,104 of HG992049.1, forward strand.
CAGCGACGTCAGCTGCTGCGCTGCAACACGGGGCACCCTCGTCACTCGACTAGAGCCTCCTTGACGACCACGCTTTAATTATATCAATAACGCCCAACGATCACATACATAGATCCTGGACCCTAACTAAGATTCCCTGTGTCTAGGGACCCAGAAACTACGAGTACCATGGTCCCACAACACCCAGACTCAGAACAAGAATTTGCGCTTTTTTTGTTTATTTTGCGTTTGTGTTGACATTTCACACAGCGCCATCTAGCAAAGCTTGTATTATGGGAACCAGATAACTGATACAATACTTAGATACTTTTTGTTTGTAAATACATACATAGAATACAATATAACACCCAGACACAGAGCAAACACCTATGTTCATCACACCAATGTGTGTCTTGAGTGGGAATCGAACCCACAACCCACAGTTCAGAAGGCAGGGTTACTACCAACTGAGCTTTTACATGTTATATATACAAGTTGGAATTTCATTCGTTCTTTTCCTTTAATGTATGTATTCAGTCCATGCTATAGAACGCTCTCACATAACTAAATAAAAAATTACCTATGAAATAAAACTTAAATCTAGATATTTTGTGACATTAAACAAAGCAGGCGTTTTACTGCCTACGAAACATTTACAAAGCACACAGCCGGTGCCCGCGCTGTGTGTACCGTTCAATAGACATTTCGGATGTCATGCAGTTATTTTAGGAAACACGAAATACTAAAACAAAACCTATTTTTTTTTAAATTGGCCCTTTCACGATCTATGTATAAGTATGGTCTGAGTACATACATTTAAGGAAAAGAGAATATGAATAAAATCCCACTGTGTATATTTAATATATAAGTAATAATATATATATATATATATATATATTGATGTAATATCAATATAATAAAATAAAATTATATAAATTATATATTAATATAATAATAATTACATATTAATATATTTAATTATATATATATATATACGGTATATATACTAGGTGGTAGGACTTTTCGTCTAGGTAGGTACCACCGCTTTGCCAGTTATTCTGCCACCAAGCAGTAGTGCGCAAGCACTGCTGTGTTCCGGTTTGAAGGGCACTGTAGCTAGTGAAATTACTGGGCAAATGAGACTTTATGATCTGATCTCACAGTTTAGTAATCTTATTACTAGATTGTGCTGATGTCTCTGGATGACGTGCGCAGTGCAGTGTCACGCGAACCTCTATACTTTAGAGTTCCGAGTGACACTGCAGCTGATATGGGCAGCCGTGTCGTTTAACATCAGGCGAACGGCTAGCTCGTCACGTCTACCATAACATAAAAAAAAAATATATATATAATAGGTCTTTACCTATGAAATTGCCGTATTGCAGTACAGACTTTTTCAAACAAAAAAAAGTTTTGATTGGCTATGAATTCTAAATTCAAATTAATTTTGTGTTAAAAATATGACATTCTATTTACAATATAAGTCTTTTGTTTATTGATTAGCGTTGTATTTTCGTTACATTTCAACATTTTTCCTCATAATGGATACTTTGAAATTTCGTGTAATTATGGAATATGAGTTCCGTCGTGGCACCAACGCGGCACAAACGACACGTAACATCAACGACGTTTACGGACAGAACTGTACAAACGAATGTACAACCCGTTATTGGTTTGCTCGGTTCCGTTCTGGGAATTTTGACTTGAAAAATGAACCTCGTGGTCGTCCGGAAACTTTGGTCAACAATGATGAATTAAAGGCGATTGTGCAAGCTGATGAATCTCAATCTACAGCTGAGCTGGCAGCAGCTTTTGATGTTAGCATCAAAACAATATTGGTCCATTTGCGACAGATTGGCAAGATAAAAAAGCTTGATAGATGGGTGCCCCACGAACTTAACGATCGCCAGCGCAACGTACGCGTCGAGACTTGCCTTGCGCTGCTTAACAGGCACAGAAATGAAGGAATTTTGAACCGAATTGTTACGTGCGACGAAAAATGGATTCTTTTTGACAATCGAAAGCGCTCAGCAAGTTGGTTAGATCCTGGTTCGGTACCAAAGCAATGTGCAAAACGAAGAATGACCCCTAGAAAGGTGATGGTCACAGTTTGGTGGTCTAGTGCTGGTGTGATTCATCATAGCTTTTTACAAAACGGCGAGAGCATTACTGCAGATGTGTACATTGAAGAACTGACCACAATGATGGTGAAACTCGCACGTCTGCAACCAGCTTTGGTCAATCGGTCGTCTCCACTGCTACTTCACGACAACGCGCGACCCCATACTGCACAACAGACCGTCTCTAAGCTGCATGAGTTGGGTCTGGAAGCTCTCCTTCATCCGCCATACTCACCAGATCTTGCGCTTACCGACTATTACTTTTTCCAAAATTTTGACAACTTTTTAGCGGGAAAAAAATTCAATTCCCGAGAGGCAGTACAAAACGCCTTTGAAGAGTTTGTTGTCTCCCGTCCTGCTGATTTTTTCAAGAAGGGCATCCATAAACTGCCACAGCGTTGGCAAAGATGCATTGATTGCAGGGGTGATTACTTTGAATAAAATAAATAAATAACTTCGAAAAAAAAATACTTTAACTTTTTTCAAACAAAACGGCAATTTCATAGGTAAAGACCTAATATAAATATAATGTAGAAGTAAAGTACCTTGCGTGCAAGCGGCCAGGAGCAGCTGGTGCATGTCGGGGCCGTCCTCCCCCTCCCCCTCCCCCTCGGTGCTGGCCGAGCGGGACAGCCCTCGCGCCGCCAGCAGCTCGCGGTTCACATCTGGATAAGAAATAAAATTATAAAAAATACTACTACAAAAATAGATGAAAAGAATGTTCTGCAAAGTTCGTCTAGGTAGGTACCACCGCTTTGCCAGTATACTGCCGCCAAGCAGTAGTGTGCAAGCACTACTGTGTTTCGGTTTGAAGGGCGCTGTAGTTAGTAAAATTACTGGATAATTGAGTTTTATGATCTAATCTCACAGTTTAGTAATTTTATTTGGCTGTGAGATTAAATCACAGTCTGGTGACTGTGCTGATGTCTCAGGATGATGTGCGCAGTGCAGTGTCACGCGTAACTTTATATTTTGGAGTTCCGAGTGACACTGTTCTGTTATGGGCAGCCGTGTCGCTTAACATCAGGTGAAAGATTAGCTCGTCGCTTCATTTATTTACATAAAAAATAAAATAAAAAAATGTTGTGAAATGCAAACGTATCAGAAGTTTTTTTTAAAAATTAACTTTTGAGTTTTTACTTTTATCGAGTTATTGAACTGAGTGTTACTGAAAATATTAAGTAACGCCGAGCATCGAATTCTGCGCAACCTTAAAAATATAATAAAATATAAATATAAAATAAAAATATAAATACAAAAAGCATCCATTTCACATAGCGCCATCTAGCTTCAAATTAAGCAAAGCTTATACTATGGGAACTAAATAACTGATACAATACTTATATAGTTTTTGAAGTAAAACTTCTTACGCTCGCTTGACTTGGGGAGTAAACAAGTGAATGAGTGGCAATTTTACTGATTCACGCAAATCTCCATTGTCAACATAACAAAGTTAAAAATTTGTATTATTATCTTGGTATTTTCGGTAAAATGATAATTTACAACTATCAAGATGGCGACATTAACATTAAACAAAGTTATACCGACCGATAGATGGAGCTAAACTAAAGAAGTTTTACTTCAGTCGTGTGGTCTAAAGCACACTCGTAATTCTGTGAATAGATGAGATAGGACGGGATGCCGCAGGCGGTACCGACCGCGGGGGGCGAGTTGGCTGAACTGCAGTCGCGACTCCTCGCTCCCGGTATGGCAGACGAGGGCTAACGGAGGGATTTTAGTGGGTTCGAGTCTCACATACCCCCTGGCACCACGAGGGTAGTGGCAGGGGGTATGTGGGACTCGAGTGCGAGGGCATTTCCCCATCTAAAATAAATGCGGTACCTACCGACGTGTCCGAGCGCGTCTGCGACGGCGAGGTCGGCGAGCGGGCGGCGCAGGTCGCGCGGCACGTGCAGCAGCGCCGCCACCGCGCCCGCCTTGGCGCGGAGCGCCCGCGAGATCACGGCGTCCAGCCGCCGCAGGCGCTCTGGGGGACGACACCGGTCGTTACGCACATCCGAGACCCCACGGGACACAGGAACTACAAGAACCCCCATAATACGCAGACAGCGTTGTCCTGTCGCGGGAATCGAATATATGAGCCGAACTGCTCAACGACAACACTGCAGGCTGTCAGATTGTTTTTTTTTTTTTTTTTTTCACTAAACAGATACCATTTCAAGAAGAAGGAATGAGATCAAGGTTTAACTGATGTTTTTCACAAAATGACTTATCGTTGGATTCAACGTGAAAATATCTACAGTGTTACCAAGTACTCTCACGTCACAAGCTGGTCCGAGCGGCGCGGTATAAATGTAAGCGATGAAAAAGGCTCGGGCTCACTTTTCGGGCAGCGCTCAGAGACGACGGACGTATTAAAATGACGCGGTTAATTGTTGTCGGGTCTTGAAAATCTGAATAAATGTTCTTAGGTTGATTTTAAAGTTATTTGTTTCTTTTTTTTAACCAAACCACTTATGATTTTTAATAACAGTGATACATTCTCAAAATACCGAAATGAGGCTTAAATTTCGAGATTGTCAGTCTAAAAACGGTTTATCTGACATAGAAATACAGTTCGCTTAGCATAAAAACATCATTATATTTATTATATTACTAGCTATGCCCCGCAGTTTTACCCGCGGATAAAAAGTATTTTAATTATTTGCTCACCCTACGAAAAATTTACACTTTTCCGAGATAAAATATAGCCAATATGTCAATCCAGTGTATAAGCTATTTTAGTACCGAATTTCATCCAAATCCATTCAGCCGTGTGCGCGTAAAGGAGTAACAAACCTACACACATACACACAAACACCTTTATAATATAAGTGTGATATTTTTACAGTAATTATACGAATTAGCCCCGGTATACAGCCCGAGTCCCCCGGTAGCAGCCCGAGTACCCCTATACAGCCCGAGTCCCCCGGTAACAACCCGAGTCCCCCGGTAACAGCCCGAGTCCCCCGGTAACAGCCCGAGTCCCCCGGTAACAGCCCGAGTCCCCCGGTAACAGCCCGAGTCCCCCGGTAGCAGCCCGAGTCCCCCGGTAACAGCCCGAGTCCCCCGGTAGTAGCCCGAGTCCCCCGGTAACAGCCCGAGTCCCCCGGTAACAGCCCGAGTCCCCCGGTTTCAGCCCGAGTCCCCCGGTAGCAGCCCGAGTCCCCCGGTAACAGCCCGAGTCCCCCGGTAACAGCCCGAGTCCCCCGGTAACAGCCCGAGTCCCCCGGTAACAGCCCGAGTCCCCCGGTAACAGCCCGAGTCCCCCGGTAACAGCCCGAGTCCCCCGGTAACAGCCCGAGTCCCCCGGTAACAGCCTGAGTCCCCCGGTAACAGCCCGAGTCCCCCGGTAACACCCCGAGTCCCCCGGTCACAGCCCGAGTCCCCCGGTCACAGCCCGAGTCCCCCGGTAACAGCCCGAGTCCCCCGGTCACAGCACGAGTCCCCCGGTAACAGCCCGAGTCCCCCGGTAACAGCCCGAGTCCCCCGGTAACAGCCCGAGTCCCCCGGTAACAACCCGAGTCCCCCTATACAGCCCGAGTCCCCCTATACAGCCTGAGTCCCCCGGTAGCAGCCCGAGTCCCCCGGTAACAACCCGAGTCCCCCGGTAACAACCCGAGTCCCCCTATACAGCCCGAGTCCCCCGGTAGCAGCCCGAGTCCCCCGGTAACAGCCCGAGTCCCCTTGTAACAGCCCGAGTCCCCCGGTAACAACCCGAGTCCCCCTATACAGCCCGAGTCCCCCTACACAGCCCGAGTCCCCCTATACAGCCCGAGTCCCCCGGTAACAGCCCGAGTCCCCCATACAGCCCGAGTCCCCCTATACAGCCCGAGTCCCCCGGTAACAGCCCGAGTCCCCCATACAGCCCGAGTCCCCCTATACAGCCCGAGTCCCCCGGTAACAGCCCGAGTCCCCCTATACAGCCCGAGTCCCCCGGTAACAGCCCGAGTCCCCCTATACAGCCCGAGTCCCCCGGTAACAGCCCGAGTCTCCCTATACAGCCCGAGTCCCCCGGTAACAGCCCGAGTCCCCCTATACAGCCCGAGTCCCCCGGTAACAGCCCGAGTCCCCCTATACAGCCCGAGTCCCCCGGTAACAGCCCGAGTCTCCCTATACAGCCCGAGTCCCCCGGTAACAGCCCGAGTCCCCCTATACAGCCCGAGTCCCCCGGTAACAGCCCGAGTCCCCCGGTAGCAGCCCGAGTCCCCCGGACACCGACCGTGCTGCGAGTAGACCCGGGTGGCGGTGGCGGCGTGCAGGGCGGCGGGGGGCGCCACGCGGAGCGCGGCGGGGGCCTCCAGCGGCAGCGGTGACGTCACCAGGTGCGTCACGATGCGGCCCTCCGTGGGGCGCCGGGGCCTGCGGAACGGAGTGATATATTACTTGTAATAATAATAACGCCCAACGATCACATACATAGATCCTAGTCCCTAACTAGTCTAGGGACTCGAGAAACTACGAGAAAGTTTTATACATATATATGTACACTTTGACAGCCACTGTGGTGTAGTGGTTGAGTAGGTCAGCTCATAGCTCGGAGGCGATAGGTTCGATTTCCGCGACAGGACAAGAACTGTGCACAAAAAAAGCACAAATACTTGTACTGAGACTGGGTGTTGTGGGACCATGGCACTCTTAGTTCCTGTGTACCTAGACACAGGGAATCCTAGTTAGGGTCCCGGATATGTATGTATGTGATCGATTATTATTATTAGGGGACCGTCCCGGTATTTTAAAATGTTATTGCCGTCACTCTACTGCGCGTGTTACAGAAACAATAAAAATGTTACGCAATACAATAAAGCTTGTGAGTAAATTTACCTACAAGCGTTTTGGGGGTAAATGGTTTTCACCTTCTAAGTCTTAACAAAATCTTGTGTTTCGGGGTTATATTCTTAGAATATGTTATAACCTACAGCTACGCGTATTGACTTTTGTGTATGTTTTATTCTGATTACTTTTCTTCTTCGTAATTTCTGAAACAAGTGTTTCGTTGCTAGCTCTCGAAGCCTTTTTAAAGCGTTTTCACGCCTAATCTTGAGCCAAAACTTTTTGGCGTGAAAACCATGTAAACAACATCCGAACAATATTATGTTACAATCAAAAATTTCATGGGTGATTTAAAAAAAAATAACTCACGTATGTTTTTCTTCCTTCTCAACCTCTTCCTTCTCTTCTTTATCAACGCTCTGTATTTCTTTTTCTTCAATATTGACCTCTCGCTCTCTCTCGGTGGAACTCCTCTCAGCTGATGTCCTCTCTCGCTCGCTCTCGTCTTCGACTGTCGAATTGGATTTCTCGGAAGCATCAGATGGGTTTCGAGATACGTTTATACCTGAAAATGTTTTATTCACACATCAAATATTAAAATAACGTTAGTTTTTTTGTATTGTTATTAAAATTTGTGGGTCCATCGTGGGCTCATAATATGTATATTTTAGGAGCTTCTGCCCGCAGCTTCGCCCGCGGCGTGGCCTATGGGAAAATAATTCAACCACCCATTTCACCCTCTTAAGGGTGGAATTTAGAAAAATCTTTTATTAGCGGACGCCTACGTCATAACATCTTACTGCATTCCAAATTTCAACCCGATCCGTCCAGTGGTTTGGGCTGTTCGTTGATAGATTACTATGTCAGTCAGTCAGTCAGTCACCTTTGAGATATATATTTTAGATTTTATTTTCTTCGGAAACCAACAGCTAAATACATAACAATATAAATGTAATACACTTATGGCTAATTAAAAGTTTTCACAACTAGGTAACTAATTTCACTTTGTAAAATGCACAGTCGACAGACAATATTTACAGATAAGATGAACCAAAACATTTTAAAAAAAAACCAGATATTTTGAATCTAAATAATAATAAAATAATATATATGACGGCGGCTACGTCCAGTTATAAACTCTATGCGCAGCGGGCAGTACCGTAATTTACCCAGTGGCAGCATTTAAATTTATTACAGTGGCAACACCGGCAACTGTCGTCGCTGCCCCACCCATCTGGCTATATAAAGGGATCGCTCGGTGTACTACGATCATTCTTGTTCTAGACGCGGTCCGGTGCGCATGCTGAAGGCCTATAGTTATATAGGTTGCAACCTACGCACAACCCGTTTCTGCCGATATATATATTGTATTAATAGAAATATTATTATCTTCCCCGCCACGTCTCCGCCATTTTGAAATATTACCTCCCTCCGGAAATCGGAAGACACAGATAACTCTATTGTCTCACCAATGAAATTCACACAATACAGGCCTGAATAAATCTCACGTACTAGTGTAACAATGGGCGGTCTTATCGCTAATAGCGATTTTTTTAGACAACCTTTTGAGATACCTCCCGCCCATGCCAACCCCACTGCTGAACCTATCCCCCCACCCCCCCTGCGAGCAGGCGCGGCAGTTACCCGAGTCGTCGTTGGAGCGCGAGTGCTGGTGCTGGTGCTGCGCCGCCGGCTTCAGCTCCGTGAGCTTGGCCAGCGGGGCCTCCTGGATGTGCTTCACCCACCTGGGACATTATTTATTTATTATCACAATGAAGGGATGAAACTATCAATTTGACAGTTAAACCCTTCTTGTTCTCACCCCTCCAATTATCACTGACTCAATTCGAGGGGTTAGATAGATAGGTAGATAGATAAAACTCTTTATTGAAACACCACATTGTAGGAACAATTTACAGGCACAAACTTAAGAATTAAGTGTCACAATGGGCGGTCTTATCGCTTAAAGCGATCTCTTCCAGACAACCCAAAAATGTAGGGAAAAAAAAATAAAAAAAAATAAGGACGGTGGTTTTCGGTGGGTGGTGGTGGTTAGTTAGGGTTTAACTGTTAAATTGATAGTTTCGAGAAAATTGACTTTAAACTTCAACGGCTTCATTATAATGTAGTATTTATTAATTAATAGAAAAGGTTTATGTAAGTTTCGGTTGCTTCAAAATGTATGAATTCTATTTTTAAACACAAAATATAGTACTTATTCGTACGATTACTGTAATATAATATAATAAAGTTGTTATGCTAAGGGAACTATATACCTGTGTCAGATAAATCGTTTTTAAACTGAAAATCTCGAGATTTAAGCCTCATTTCGGTGTTTTGAGAATATATTAATGTAGATTTTGTGAAAAAAAAACAGTTAAACCCTTTTTGATTTTATCCCTTCATTATTATATTGGCTGGTCCGATAGCTCAGTTGGCAGTAACCCTGCCTTCTGAACTGTGGGTTGTGGGTTCGATTCCCACCCAGGACAAACATTTGTGTGATGAACATAGGTGTTTGTTCTGTGTCTGGGTGTTATATTGTATTCTATGTATGTATTTACAAACAAAAAGTATCTAAGTATTGTATCAGTTATCTGGTTCCCATAATACAAGCTTTGCTTAGTTTGGGGCTAGATGGCGCTGTGTAAAATGTCCTCACATATTATCAATATGTATAGCTACATTCTAATCACAATAGTTTAACTTAAAAAAAGAGTCCAACCGAATCTCACCGCATTTTCATTTATCTAAAAAATGAGAACATCATCAAAATTGTTGAAGTCGAAATACATATTATTAAGGATAACTCAAAAACTACCCATCAGATCTTGATCAAATTGAAACCACACGGGAAACACCAGCTTTTGAAATAATAAAAGAATCATCACAATCACCCAGTCAAAAGATCTGAGGTAACAAATATGTAAAAAAATACAGTCGAATTGAAAACACCTTTTTTTGATGTCGGCTGAAAATGTCGGAAATGCAGGCGCCCGATTTTGTAGGCAAAATGGCAAATATCATTATACAAATGTATGGTATCCCGCTCGCACACGTATATGTGTGAATAGATAAGAAGATACGTTTATCTCTACTCACGTGGTATACTCGGAATTTGTGTTTGCTGATAGTTCGTGCATTTGTACTCCATTTATGTTCATCAGGAAGAAAGTGTGCCGGACCGCCGCATTCGGACGAAACAGAACCTTATCCCTGTAGAAATAAGGCAGAAAATCCAATATTAAGGACAGTTTGACGTTTTGCATTAAGATACCAAATAACTTTCATAGCACAACTCGACAATCTCTTGGTCGCCGTTTGGATGGGTGACCTCTGACAAAAAGTGGTATTTAGAATTAAGCGGTTGTCAGCTTCTGAACCATTTCATAAGCCTTTCAGCATCATTTCATGTATAAGTCTTAATACATATAAAAAAAATAATATTGTATTTGTATCAGTAAAAACACAAATAATTCAGGTATAACAACATGTTTAGGTATTGCTAAAACATAAAATATCTTTCAGGAAACCTTTGTACAAAGGAAACTTAACATTATCGGAAATTAAACATATGACTATTATAGCAGTGTTAAAAGGTAAGTAGTTTCATGGCCGTCTGCAGTAAAGTTCGACAGCTTCTAAGTTCACACTTAACCCTCTGTAACATACCCAAAAGCATTGCAGTAGGTATATAGAGGGACGAGCTTCTGCCCGCAGCTTCGCCCGCACCGTGGCCTATGGAGAAATAATTCAACCACCCATTTCACCCTCTTAAGGGTAGAATTTCGAAAAATCCTTTCTTAGCGGATGCCTACGTCATAAGATTACCTGCATGCCAAATTTCAGCCCAATCCGTCCAGTGGTTTGGGCTGTGCGTTGATAGATGACTATGTCAGTCAGTCAGTCAGTCACCTTTGAATTATACATTTAGACAAGTGCGAACTTAGGAGCGGTCAAACTTTAGTACAAACGGGCATAAGTCATTAGTTCATCAGTGGACCTGCGTAATCTACAACAGTAAGCAAAAATTGTTACCATTTGATGAGCGGCGATAGATGCTGTTGCTGGCTCGTTTGAGAGATCGGTTTGAGGACAAACTTGTCGCCTTCTCGCTGGATTAGAACCAGGCATTCTTCTAGCATTAGAGCCTGGAACGAATAAAATTAACACTTATGGTAATAATACATAGGACATATTTTTCATTTCATCGGACGAGTTGTTGACTGAATATAAAACTATCTGCTGTTAAAAGTTTTGCCTGAACCATGAAGTAGTGAACAGTTTTAAAATGACAATAATAAATGCAAAGGCAAACAATTTAATGCAAATTGGCTATTATTAGTACTTTCAAAAGTCAAAACCTATGAAATTGCCGTATTGCAGTACAGACTTTTTCAAACAAAAAAAAAGTTATGATTGGCTATGAATTCTAAATTCAAATTAATTTTGTTTTAAAAATATGACATTCTATTTACAATATAAGTCTTTTGTTTATTGATTAGCGTTGTATTTTCATTATATTTCAACATATTTTCCTCATAATGGATACTTTGAAATTTCGTGTAATTATGAAATATGAGTTCCGTCGTGGCACCAACGCGGCACAAACGACACGTAACATCAACGACGTTTACGGAGAGAACTGTACAAACGAACGTACAACCCGTTATTGGTTTGCTCGGTTCCGTTCTGGGAATTTTGACTTGAAAAATGAACCTCGTGGTCGTCCGGAAACTTTGGTCAACAATGATGAATTAAAGGCGATTGTGGAAGCTGATGAATCTCAATCTACAGCTGAGCTGGCAGCAGCTTTTGACGTTAGCATCAAAACAATATCGGTCCATTTGCGACAGATTGGCAAGATAAAAAAGCTTGTGTGCCCCACGAACTTAACGATCGCCAGCGCAACGTACGCGTCGAGACTTGCCTTGCGCTGCTTAATAGGCACAGAAATGAAGGAATTTTGAACCGAATTGTTACGTGCGACGAAAAATGCAGCAAGTCGGTTAGATCCTGGTTCGGTACCAAAGCAATGTGCAAAACGAAAAATGACCCCTAGAAAGGTGATGGTCACAGTTTGGTGGTCTAGGGCTGGTGTGATTCATCATAGCTTTTTACAAAACGGCGAGAGCATTACTGCAGATGTGTACATTGAAGAACTGACCACAATGATGGCGAAACTCGCACGTCTGCAACCAGCTTTGGTCCATCGGTCGTCTCCACTGCTACTTCACGACAACGCGCGACCCCATACTGCACAACAGACCGTCTCTAAGCTGCATGAGTTGGGTTTGGAAGCTCTCCCTCATCCGCCATACTCACCAGATCTTGCGCCTACCGACTATTACTTTTTCCAAAATTTGGACAACTTTTTAGCGGGAAAAAAATTCAATTCCCGAGAGGCAGTACAAAACGCCTTTGAAGAGTTTGTTGTCTCCCGTCCTGCTGATTTTTTCAAGAAGGGCATCCATAAACTGCCACAGCGTTGGCAAAGATGCATTGATTGCAGGGGTGATTACTTTGAATGAAATAAATAAGTTCGAAAAAAAAATACTTTAACTTTTTTCAAACAAAACGGCAATTTCATAGGTAAAGACCTAATTATAAATACCTAATTTAAGTGATCGTTATAAGCACATAAAATGAAAAAGCGCTTTATGTCAAATATAGCCTAGTATTATAATAAATGATTTTATAATTATACTAGTTTCTGCCCGCGGCTTCGCCCGCGTGGCCTATAGGCAACGAAGAACAACATTTTTCATAGATAATTCAACCACCATTTCATTGTGGTGGAATTTAGAAAAACCCTTTCTTAGTGGATACCTACACTTTACAAAGAACAAATCTTCCAGATTTCAAGTCTCTAGGACCAACAGTTTAGGCTGTGCGTATAATAATACTATAAGTCATAAGTACTGTGAGTATGGGACTTTGAATTTTATTTTTATAGATAAGTTTTCTTTTGAAATCCATCGTAGAACATCACTTTATCATCAGTTGATACCGCGGTAAAATTCTGGCCAATTCAGTAACTAATAAAAACGCATAAAACAAAACTTGTAACTCAAAATGTGTGCGGACGACACGGTGTCGCCAGCACGATCACTCACGAGCACGTGTATCTTCTTGTTGTCGTTCTTGATGGTGAGGTCCCCCTCCATGCGCAGCGAGTGCTGCGTGAGGTCCAGCCGCCGCAGCTCCTCCCAGTCGGGCCCGTTGGGCGCGCGGACCTCCAGCTTGCTCTGGATGGTGCGCAACCTGCGCCACGGGACCCTTACACCGGCTTCTTGTACGTGCTCATCCAACACAACGTTTTGGTGTTTGAACACGAGATATATCAGAGGAAAAATCACGTGATAGTATGATATATGTCTTCCATTCAAAGAAATTAAACTTGAGTTAAAGATATAACGGGACAAGTGGGTAATTTAGTAACGTGTAGGTGTAATAGAGAACTAGCCCTGAGTTAGTTATTTATTTGGCTAACCTGGGGGGATGATCACGAAACTTTGATTGCAATGCAACAAGAGAAATTTCTGTACTAACTATGCACATAAACTGCATAATCTGTCAAATCCATACAAATTTTTGTTTCTAATTGTTGCAATTAAGTTTCATGATCGCCCAGCTCATGTTAAAACGGAATGCCATCCTTCAACCGACATGTTTTTTGGCAGTTGAAAATTTCATCCATTTATTTGATGCACAAAAAAGATAATTTTTTTTTTTTTTAATAATTTCGAATAATTAAAAATTGGGAATTTCCTATGTAAGTTTCAAGATACAAAAGATAAACCATTTGCTATTGCTGTTTTAATAAAAAACTTGGAAAATTAAGTCAATATAGATGTCACCAAAATATTTATTACGTAGTTTCTAATCTGTTGAAAGTGATGCTACTGATCGCAAATAATTATTTCTCGCTCACTCCTACACAGCAATCATCAGTCCATCTCACCTGTGTTCATTTTCAGCGGTTCTAATCGCCGTGTCCACGGTGTGCAGGACATCTTTGGCGACGTTAAGCGCTCGGTTGAGACGGGACACGTCCTCTTCACTCTCGCCGTCGCTGTCGGAGATCGTCTTCTGAATTCCTTCTAGAAGGAGCTGGTACTTCGTTAACCTAAAACAAAAATTGTGGAATTGATTTCAAATTTTCTACATTAAAAAATTTACATTTCAAATTATCAAACGCGTGTTTAACAATACAAAACAGTAGTTAAACACTTGTTTAAATCTTTTGTGGCTAAGCCGTTACGGTTTAATCACAAAAGATTTAAACAAACTTTAAACTAGTGTGTTAAAACTTTGGTGTGTTGGTTGAGCGGCTCATAACCCGGAGGCGGCGGGTTCGATTCTCGCAACAGGACAAGTATTTGTGAACAGAAAAAAGTGCAAATACTTGTTCTGAGTCTGGGTGTTGTGGGACCATGGTCCTCGTAGTTCCTGGGTCCCTAGACGCAGGGAATCCTAGTTAAGGCCCAGGATCTATGTATGTGATCGTTAGGCGTTGTTATTATTAATTTATCGGCTATATGTCACTTCCTAAATCGCATATCTGTCATTTATCTGTCACCAATCCGTTACTATTTTACTATTGCTACAAAAACGTTTAATTTATCGCTTGTTTTTATTCATTTAATTGTTTTTTTTAAATATAGCTTATGGGGAGTTTGCTGTGACGATGTCGCGAGTTTCAAGCTTTTTGTTCACTCAAAAAGTACATACATACAAGGTGGAATTTAATTTGTTCTTTTACTTTAATGCATGTATTCAGTCCATGCTATAGAATGCTCCGACATAACTAAATAAAAAAAGTACTTATGAAATAAAACTTAAATCTAGGTATTATCAAATTTAAATTCTAAAGAAAAATTTGCGAGAACAAAGCAGGTGTTTTATTACCTACGCAATATTTAAAAAGCACTCAGCTGGTGCCCGCGTGTGTGTACCGTTAAATAGACATTTTGAATGTCATGCAGTCATTTTAGGAGGCACTGAATACTAAAACAAAACCTATTTTTTTAAATTGGTCCTTGTACGAACATGGTCTGAGTGCATACATTTAAAGTAAAGAGTGAATGGAGTTCCAGCGTGTATACACAGTGTACACATAGGCCATGGAAGCAGTTACCTCTGCCACACGCAGGCCAGCAGGTCCCGCAGCTGCAGGCGGCCGCACAGCGGCAGCTGCTCGCGCGCGGCGAGGAAGGCGTGCAGCTCCTTGTTCTTGCGGCGCCGCTCGCGCAGCGCCTCCAGCGCCATGCGCTGCCCGCGGCAGAACTTGGCCAGGCACGGCGCGTAGCCGCTGTCGCCCAGCTGGGGACGGGCGGGGGGTTACATCGGGACTCATGGGAGTCGTTGGATTCAGCGAGAAATTATCTACAATAATACATTCTCAAAATACCGAAATGAGGCTTAAATCTCGAGATTGTCAGTCTATAAACGGTTCATCTGACACAGAAATACAATTCGCTTAGCATAAAAACATTGTTATATTTATTTTATTTTATTATATTTTTACAGTAATTGTATGAATTAGTACTATATTTAGTAATTTTAAATAGAATTAAAACATTTTCAAGCAACTGAAACTTACATAAACCTTTTCTATTACCTTATAAGCACTTATAAGTCATTAAAATGACGCCGTTGACGTTTAAACTCAATTTTCTCGAAACTGTCAATTTGTCAGTTAAATCCTTTTTATTCTCAACCCTTCAATTTAATTACACTTCATGACTAGCACCCCTACTGCGTAACCATTCTGGTTACGCTTCGTTTGCCATCCCGCACGCGCCAATTAATAAGTCCACGAGTGCAAGCAAGAGAGAACACGATTACGATCTCCACCAGACTTACGCGGTAAGGCCCCTGGTCGATTTCTTAACACGGTTTTCTTCGCCGTTGTAAGAAGGGAGTACAAATTTCGCACAGAACTTTTCAAAGTCATTGGTGAATTCAAATCATTTTTTTTTGATGAAAGTTTGCTTTCTGCCGGTCGAGCCGCACTTGCTTAGGCAGTGCACACATTTAATTCCAATATAAATTCATACAAAACGAGTATGCTTTAGACCATATGTCTGAAGTAAAACTTCTTTGGCTCCATCTATCGGCCGGTATAACTTTGTTTTTGTTTTGTTTAATGTTAATATCGCCATCTTGACAATAATTGTAAATTGTCATTTTACTGGACATACCAACGTAATAATACAAAATTGTCATTTTGTTATGTTGACAATGGAGATTTTTTTTGTGGGGGGGAAATGTCCTCGCACTTCCCTGCTACCATGGGGGTGGTGGCAGGGGGTATGTAGGACTTGAACCCACTAAAACCCTTCTGTGAACCGTCGTCCACCGTACCGGGGCGAAAAGGAGTCGCGTTTGCAGTCCAGCCATCTCTCCTCCGGATAATGGAGATCTGCATGAACCAAGTTCCACTTTGGTTCGCGTTGCATTATCCAGTGCACGCGTGTCCCTCACCGTGTGGAGCACGGCGTCGGCGACGGCGCGCACGGGCACGAGCGGCGCGGCTCCATGGGACCTGGGGGACCTCACCGTGTGGAGCACGGCGTCGGCGACGGCGCGCACGGGCACGAGCGGCGCGGCTCCGTGGGACCTGGGGGACCTCACCGTGTGGAGCACGGCGTCGGCGACGGCGCGCACGGGCACGAGCGGCGCGGCTCCGTGGGACCTGGGGGACCTCACCGTGTGGAGCACGGCGTCGGCGACGGCGCGCACGGGCACGAGCGGCGCGGCTCCGTGGGACCTGGGGGACCTCACCGTGTGGAGCACGGCGTCGGCGACGGCGCGCACGGGCACGAGCGGCGCGGCTCCGTGGGACCTGGGGGACCTCACCGTGTGGAGCACGGCGTCGGCGACGGCGCGCACGGGCACGAGCGGCGCGGCTCCGTGGGACCTGGGGGACCTCACCGTGTGGAGCACGGCGTCGGCGACGGCGCGCACGGGCACGAGCGGCGCGGCTCCGTGGGACCTGGGGGACCTCACCGTGTGGAGCACGGCGTCGGCGACGGCGCGCACGGGCACGAGCGGCGCGGCTCCGTGGGACCTGGGGGACCTCACCGTGTGGAGCACGGCGTCGGCGACGGCGCGCACGGGCACGAGCGGCGCGGCTCCGTGGGACCTGGGGGACCTCACCGTGTGGAGCACGGCGTCGGCGACGGCGCGCACGGGCACGAGCGGCGCGGCTCCGTGGGACCTGGGGGACCTCACCGTGTGGAGCACGGCGTCGGCGACGGCGCGCACGGGCACGAGCGGCGCGGCTCCGTGGGACCTGGGGGACCTCACCGTGTGGAGCACGGCGTCGGCGACGGCGCGCACGGGCACGAGCGGCGCGGCTCCGTGGGACCTGGGGGACCTCACCGTGTGGAGCACGGCGTCGGCGACGGCGCGCACGGGCACGAGCGGCGCGGCTCCGTGGGACCTGGGGGACCTCACCGTGTGGAGCACGGCGTCGGCGACGGCGCGCACGGGCACGAGCGGCGCGGCGCGGCGCAGCGCGCGCAGCTCGGCGTAGAGGCGCGCGTGGCGTTCGCGCACGGCGGGCAGGTTGGGCAGCAGCGCGCGCAGCTCGTCGGGCGCCAGCAGCGCGGGCGCCGCCTCCAGCGCGCGCAGGAACACCTTGCCCAGCACCTGCAGCCAGCGCGCGTGCGACCCCTCCGACACGATCAGCTCTGCGGCGGATGGACTTCGTTACAACAACGGTACAACTAACATATATTTGCTTTTTGGCGGGTAAACGAAATAGATCGCGTCACCGCATTGTATTATTTTCCAAAACTTTATTTTCAGTGTTAGTGCATAAAATTGGTGGCGTTTTATTCGTTAAGTGCTGGATTACAGTGAATGTGGGAAAGTGGTATAATGATGGTGAAACGTTACTTTTCGTGTTGTTTCCAAAACTCCATAGAAGTTTCTGGTAAAGTTGCCACCACTTTACTAGGAGTATGACTTGACTTGACACATATATATATATATATATATGATATTAATTAATTCAAGGAATTATCAATTACTTGACACTGGCTAAATACACAAAAGTGTGGAGCCAAAAAAAAAACAACAAACAAATATGTAAGTAATATATTTTAAAAAAGCACGAACCCAGGTGTCTGTGGTAATGCAGATAAAAAAAATGTAAGCCATTAAAAAATAAAATACGTGAAGCGGTCTAAGACGAACTACACTAAAGTTTGACAACTCTTACGTACTCAATTTTTTTTTTAACGAGTTTATGCTGTTGGTCTCTACCGACCTTTACAGCGTTACCGGGCGGGAGGGCAGGCGCTTAAGGCACCCAGCCGTCAAAAGTGGGAGGCAATTAGCTGGCGGGCACCCCTGGGGTGCGAGCCTCGGCTTGGGCAGTTGCCGGGATAAGAGGATCGAGAAGACTACGTCCACTGGAAGAGTGGGCCCTACTGAAAGTGTTGGCCGTTCTAGCCATGCGCACTGACCGTGTATGACCTCCTGCCGCTTGCGCAGGCGCGCGGAGAGCGCGAGGCCGTCCAGCACGTGCGGCGGCAGCGTGTCGGCCCACTGCGGCGCCAGCGGCTCCTCCTCCTCCGACCACTCCGCCTGGGACGCTGGAACGGAACGGCTTGGAGTTACAATAACGTCAGCATCAATCCAATAGGTCTTTACCTATGAAATTGCCGTATTGCAGTACAGACTTTTTCAAACCAAAAAAAAGTTTTGATTGGCTATGAATTCTAAATTCAAATTAATTTTGTTTTAAAAATATGACATTCTATTTACAATATAAGTCTTTTGTTTATTGATTAGCGTTGTATTTTCATTACATTTCAACATTTTTCCGCATAATGGATACTTTGAAATTTCGTGTAATTATGGAATATGAGTTCCGTCGTGGCACCAACGCGGCACAAACGACACGTAACATCAACGACGTTTACGGAGAGAACTGTACAAACGAACGTACAACCCGTTATTGGTTTGCTCGGTTCCGTTCTGGGAATTTTGACTTGAAAAATGAACCTCGTGATCGTCCGGAAACTTTGGTCAACAATGATGAATTAAAGGCGATTGTGGAAGCTGATGAATCTCAATCTACAGCTGAGCTGGCAGCAGCTTTTGATGTTAGCATCAAAACAATATTGGTCCATTTGCGACAGAATGGCAAGATAAAAAAGCTTGATAGATGGGTGCCCCACGAACTTAACGATCGCCAGCGCAACGTACGCGTCGAGACTTGCCTTGCGCTGCTTAACAGGCACAGAAATGAAGGAATTTTGAACCGAATTGTTACGTGCGACGAAAAATGGATTCTTTTTGTGATTCATCATAGCTTTTTACAAAACGGTGAGAGCATTACAGCAGATGTGTACATTGAAGAACTGACCACAATGATGGCGAAACTCGCACGTCTGCAACCAGCTTTGGTCAACCGGTCGTCTCCACTGCTACTTCACGACAACGCGCGACCCCATACTGCACAACAGACCGTCTCTAAGCTGCATGAGTTGGGTTTGGAAGCTCTCCCTCATCCGCCATACTCACCAGATCTTGCGCCTACCGACTATTACTTTTTCCAAAATTTGGACAACTTTAAAGCGGGAAAAAAATTCATTCCCGAGAGGCAGTACAAAACGCCTTTGAAGAGTTTGTTGTCTCCCGTCCTGCTGATTTTTTCAAGAAGGGCATCCATAAACTGCCACAGCGGTGGCCAAGATGCATTGATTGCAGGGGACTTTGAATAAAAGAAATAAATAAGTTCGAAAAAAAAATACTTTAACTTTTTTCAAACAAAACGGCAATTTCATAGGTAAAAACCTAATTTATATACATATCAAATTCAAAGTCCTGATTGACTAATATATCAACGCACAGCCTAAACCACTGATCGTAGAGACTTGAAATTTGGAGGGTGTGTTCTTTGTAAAGTGTAGGTATCCACTAAGAAAGGGTTTTTCGAAATTCCACCCCTAAGAGGGTGAAATGGGTGGTTGAATTATCTATGAAAAATTTCTTCTTCGTTTTCTATAGGCCACGCGGGCGAAGCCACGGGCTGAAGCTAGTGCGTTATAAAATCACTAAGTACTCAATTTCCTAGTAATAAGACATTTCAAAGGCTTATACTTAAATCAGCACTTATGTCGACGAGGATGCTACAATCAATGACTATGATGTACTCGAGTACGCAATGCGGTAGAAGATTTCTTGCCTACTTAGACTAGAGGAACTTCTAGCCTACTAAGACTAGAGGAATTATTGCCTACTCAGACTAGAGGTATTTCTAGCCTACTCAGACTAGAGGAATTTCTAGCCTACTCAGACTAGAGGAATTTCTAGCCTACTCAGACTAGAGGAATTTCAAGCCTACTCAGACTAGAGAAATTTCTAGCCTACTCAGACTAGAGAAATTTCTAGCCATCTCAGACTAGAGGAATTTTTAGCCTACTCAAACTAGAGGCATTTCTAGCCTACTCAGACTAGAGGAATTTCTAGCCTACTCCGACTAAAGGAATTTCTAACCTACTCAGAGGAATTTCTAGCCTACTCAGACTACAAGAATCTCTAGCCTACTCAAACAAGAGGAATTTCTAGCCTACTCAGACTAAAGCAATTTCTAGCCTACTCAGACGAGGAATTTCTAGCCTACTCAGACTAGAGTAATTTCTAGCCCACTCGGACTAGAGGAATTTCTAGCCTACTCAGACTAGAGGAATTTCTAGCCTACTCAGACTACAAGAATCTCTAGCCTACTTAAACAAGAAGAATTTCTAGCCTACTCAGACTAGAGCAATTTCTAGCCTAATCAGACTAGTCTTCTAGTCTAAGTAGGCTAGAAATCTTCTACTATCTTACAAATTGTGAGCATACGTAATATTTAGTAAGTAGATGAAGTGAGCTCACCTTGCTGGTCCGCGGCGACCGTGTTGCTCTCGTTGCTCCTGGAAGATAAGCTCGAGCTGCTCGAGCTCCCAGAGGGCGCGGTCGGCGCTCCGGGCTCCAGGTCACTACAAACACAACACAAAATCTAGCTTTTTTTGCTTCTGTTACTAAAATAAGAAAATATAAAACGTTTTTGTAGCTGAAAAATGTTTAAGTAAAAGAACCAATTTGTTTTAAAAGCTATGTTTTATGTATGTATATATACTTTACTACATTCTTATAATCAATTTATATCAATTTTCATTATAACCCTTTTAACTTGTCTAGCATTTGACCACGCCCTCACCTGATGGGAAGTGACGATGTGATCGAAGGTGTAGCATGCTAGCCAAGTAAATACCTATTCACTCTTCTCTTGAACACGCCCGGGTCATATTTCGCCGGAAACACGGACGCTGGCAGGGCATTCCATTCCTTAGTCATTCTAATTAAGAACGTGGAATCAAATCGTTTGGTACGAATAGGTGGTATTTCGACCACGAAAAGATAGCGCTTAGCCGAGCGTCTGGTAGTGGTAGTAGATGTCGTATAAAATTAATTGATTGTATTCAAATTCGTTTTAAATGTATACTCGCAAATTTACTTCGCATGCAGTCTTCACCAATAATTGTAATGATACTTAGCCTCTTTGTGATGTAATATTTAGATTCTTATTGTAATGCTAGTGTTCAATAAATAAATAAAGGAAACGTAACAAAAAAAGGAGTGAGCTTTAGACCAAATAAAACTTCTTTAATTTAGTATCTATCGGCCGGTATAACTTTGTTTAATGTTAATGTCGCCATCTTGATAATTGTAAATTGTCATTTTACCGGACATACTAACATAATAATTTTTTTTTTTAACTTTTTTGTGTTGACTATGGAGATCTACGTAAATCGACTTCCGTTCGCCTCGCATTCACCAGCTCCCCAAGCGCGCGTAAAGAAGTTATACTTCAAATGTAATAAAAGTGTTTGCCAAAGCTCGGCCCAACTCAGCAAAATGCTATCGACCAGCGCTGGTCTTCCCTTGACACTTGTTCGGACCTCGTTTTAGAAGAAAAAAATGATATGTGTTATGTCAATTAGAAAATTGTCATGAGAAAAAATATAAACTTTTATTTATCGTGTTTATGATGTTTTAATTTTATTAATTTAAAAAAGGGATTTGGGATCCGGGCTGAAGCCCGAACACACTAGCATATCTGATACGCAATAAGTTCGCACCAAAACATGATTGGCACATCGCAATACCACACGGCAATACTCTAGTTTATTCAACACAGGAAACCTAAGTCCAAACACCGCAACGTGGGGGAAGCAGTAAACCTAAATCGGGTCTTATGAAACGCATCTTGTGTCATAAATGATGCATGTAATAGATGCGGTTTTGGGAAATAAATGCATAACAATTTTTGTAGATTATAATTTTTTTAGTCATTTTATAATTTCTTTTTTTATGTTAGTTAATGATGTGACGAGCTAGTCGTTCACCTGATGTTAAGCGATACGGCCGCCCATAACAGAACAATGTCTTATTTAGTTTGAAAACTATCGTGAGTATGACACATTTTGACACACGGCTAAAACTCACTTTTAATTGACGTGAGTTTTAGCCGTTATTTATTTAACAGAACAGTGTCACTCGAAACTCCAAAATATAGTTTCACGTGACACTGCACTGCGCACATCATCCTGAGACATCAGCACAGTCTGGTAATAACTCGACTGTGAGATATCATAGTCTCATTTGCCCAGTAATTTCACTAGCTACAGTGCCCTTCAAACTGGAACACAGTAGTGCTTGCACCTTACTGTTTGGCGGCAGAATAACTGGCAATGCGGTGGTACCTACCTAGACGAACTTTGCAGAAAAGTCCTACCGCCTAGTATACTACAATAATGTCTATACCATTTTTCTGTGACTTAAGTCATGTCTAAGTCAATGATTGCAATTTGTTTTGTGTACCTATATAAAATAAATATTTATATATATGACGGCGGCTACGTTCAGTTATAAACTCTATGCACAGCGATCGAGCACCCTAATTTACCGTGGTGGCATTAAATTTATTACAGTGGCAGCACCGGCAACTGTCATGGCGCCCCTAACTGTCTGGCTATAAAAAAGGAGCGCTCGGTGTACTACGGAATCATTCTTGTTCCAGACTCGGCGCGGTGCGGACATGCTGAAGGCCTATAGTTATATAGGTTGCAACCTACCTACGCGCACAACCCGTTCCTGTCTACATATATATATGAATCATTTACTTCTATTATTTTGTATCAGTCAAATATATTTTTTGCAAATAGGCGATTTTTAGCACTTTTACAAGTCAACATCAGATGACTTGTGACTACTAATATGTGTCTTATCTGTGCTTGTGACGTGTTGTCATTATTCTTAATTTACTTAAATATTTTGTTTATATTTTATTGTTTTTAATATACTTTTTTGCTATTTAATTAGTTTATCAAAGCCGTTCTAATTCGAAACCCATGAATTTTATCACGCGAACAAATTACATCTACTTTTTTCATAAAAATTGTCTCCAAATAATCTCTATTTACCCGAAAATAAGCAATTTATATTCCAAAAGCGTTTCGGACGAAAAGTCATGTTTTCAAATACCCATTTCCATAAATACGTGACGAACATTCGCGGGAATCTTTATGAAAATGTGTTTTATAGAATGCTTATATGTTTAGGCAAAATTAAGATGTACATGTGTTGATCTGTGTTCGCTATTCTTTGATAAACTACTTTACAGTAATGAAACTTTAAGTTAGTCTACGTAGCGTTCTTATAAACATAAAACCGGGATAAACCGGTTAAACCGGACCGTTTTCTTGTCAACCGACTTCAAAAATGGCGGAGGTTATCAATTCGGTTGTATTTTTTATTTGTTACCGTCATTTATTAACTGATTTGGAAAAATATTTTATTTATATAAATTGAAAAACTTTCAGATTATTCCACAGCAATTTCATCAAAACCAGTACAATAGTTTCGTTCCATCAAAATAAGTTTTAAAAATAGCATTACGATCAACATAGATCCTGGACCCCGACTAGGATTCCGTGTCTAGGGACCCAGGAACTACGAGGACCATGCTCCTACAGCATCCAAACACAGAACCAGTATTTACGCTTTTTTTACACAAATACTCGAATAACTAACTCGAATCGAACCCGCCGCCTCCGGACTACGAGCCGATTTGCTCAACCACTACACCACAGAGGCTGTCAATAATATACGATGATCCTGAATAAATGTGTTTTCTTTCAATACAATACAATACAATAATACTTTATTGAACACCAACTAATACATAACAACCTTTTAAAAAACTTACAAAAAATGGTAGAACAAAGGGCGGCCTTATCACATTAAGCGATTTCTTCCAGGCTACCTTAGGATGGACAGGAATCAAAGGAACAAAATTGCGGTTGGTGTTATTACAACTTACGTACTATAAACAACAATACTAAACTTTCTTTCTTGATAATATATCACTTAATTATTTCTCAGTATTAAATTAATATGATTAGTGTCGATTTAACCCCATTTATAACTGGATTTTATTTATTTCTGTTTTATAAAATATAAATAAAGACTTTATTGTAGTGCATTTTAGACTGATTTTAATAAAAATGTACTCCAAAAATGAGGCTATGATTAATGATAATATTATTTTCATAACAACATGAATTATAAACTCGTGGGTAGAACAATGCAAACTTTTCATGAACCTTGACACTTCATTTAGCCCTCTATTTATAGAACAAATAAGACTGATCCATTTTATACCTTCACTAAATCATTAAAAATACTCCCACAAAAAGATTCTGAAAAGAGTTCACATTTTTGTTACTGTCTCGCTCGCAGTACGTTATAAACATAGCGGCGGGAGCGAGAGAGCAGTATTCGTCCAGATCTCGGCAGTACCGCGTACGTATAATCGAATGACTTATGTTTAATGGGTACCAATACAATGCTAATGGACTTGGCTGACGTCCATTGAAACTGGAAGTGATTTGAAACAGATTATTTGACAGCCTCTGTGATGTGGTGGTTGAGCAGGTCGGCTCATAACCCGGAGGGCGGGTTCGATTCCCGCGACAGCACAAGTATTTGTGCACAGAAAAAAAAACGCAAATACTTAAATAGTAATAATTATAACGCCCAACGATCACATACATAGATGGACCCTAACTAGGATTCCGTGTCTAGAGACCCAGGAACTACGAGGACCATGGTCCCACAACACCCTAAGAACAAGTATTTGCGCTTTTTTCTTTTTCTGTGCACAAATACTTGTCCTGCCGCAGGAATCGAACCCGCCGCCTCCCGGTTATGAGCCGACCTGCTGGTGGTTACCACACCACAGAGGTTGTGCACACTTGTTCTAAGTCTGGGTGTTATGGGAGCATGGCCCTCGTAGTTCCTGGGTCCACAGACACAGGGAATCTTAGTTAGGTTCCAGGATCTATATACGACATCGTTGGGCGTTATTATTATTACTAGCGGCCCGTCCCGGCTTCGCTCGGGTGGACGTTTATTTATTAAACATTTTATAATATACGAAAAACAATGTATCACGCACCGGCGCCATCTACTTAAAATGTTGGTTTATCAATTTATTATAGATATATATATTATAGATTATCACGTGGTAATTATGCTGTTAAAATGTAGCTTATATGACACGTTCGTAGATTTACCATAGCAGCACCATCTATTGATTACTTACTCAACCCAGTCGAAAGGTATCGACATCTGTTAGAATCATTTGGAGTTAACAGATAATTGCGACTGTTAAATAATAACAGACAAATAATTAGCAATAAATTAAAATTGCGACTATAATTTGAGATTTAAACTATCCTATATCTCAAGTTGGATCGAACTGCACATGGTGTGCGAATTTTATTACAATCGGTTAAGTGGTTTAGGAGTCCATTGAGGACAAACATTGTGACACGAGATTTATATATATTAAGATTATTATAATTGATGAGATTGTTTTGAGACTATGTCCAGTGTGATAGTTGACTTAATTAATTAATAAGATGACGAGCCTATTGGTTTTTGGCAAAAAGTTTTTTATACATATCAAATAAATAAAAATTAACCTACACACCACCAAAAAGCTAGTGAAAATCACCGAACATCACTGAAATATATGAATTGTAATTGTAGAAGAATAAACGTAGTAAATAAATATAGATCCATCTTTCTTTCAAATATTAGTTATTATTAAGTTCAGATTTCGGCCACCAGAGGCGACACCGTCTTCGCTTTTCCCACAGGCAGCTTTTTCTCTAATCTGTGGCTGTACTTCTAAAAGCGACACCTCGTCTAGTATCTGGCAATGACAGATGTCATTGCGCGTAATAAATCACTAACATTAAGTAATACAAACTAATGTTCAGTTTGTCGTTTCTTATCTCTACATATTTTAGATAGTGGTTTTGGTTTATCTGTGGTTACGAACTCGGTATCCTTGTTGGTTATTGTTCGGGGTGTTAAAAATAAATTGGTATTGAACTTGTAATGTGTTGATAGGAAATATATGGTTGTTCAGTTGGTAGTAACCATGCCATCTGAACTATGGGTTGTGGATGCGATTCCCACCCAGGACAAACATTTGTGTAATGCGATGTTTGTTCTGTGTCTGTATTCTATGTATATATTTACAAACAAAACGTATCTAAGTATTGTATCAATTATCTGGATCACCTGGGCTGTGTGAAATGTCCACACATATTTATTATTATTTACGTTTCAATATTCGGTGTCGTTTACATAATGTCTAAAAATGATGTAGCCAACTTTACAAAAAAAAATCAACGTAGAACAGTCTATACATATAAAATTCAAAGTCCTGACTGACTGACTCATATATCAACGCACAGCCTAAACCGCTGGTCCTAGAGACTTTAAATTCGGAGTGTGCTCTTTGTAAAGTGTAGGTATCCACCAAGAAAGGGTTTTTCGAAATTCCACCCCTAAGAACCCTCTTGAAATCTCTGAAAATGAATGGTTTAGTTATCTATGAAAATTCTTCTTCTTCGTTTCCTATAGGCCACGCGGGCGAAGCCTCGGGTAGAAGCTAGTTTTAATATAACAAAAACCTCAATTAAGTAACATTCTAAAAAACATTTCATTACTAGCTTGGTGAGCAATACTTAATCTTTGTTTACAAAAACTAAATCAAGCAAACACCGTTATTTCTACAACAAAATAAACAAATACATACATAAAAATATAATTTATATACTAACAGATACCTTTCGGACAAGGTCCTTCGAGCCAGCATCCCAACAGTGGGCGGCTGGCTCCCAGCCGGCAGCGAGATGTTGCGCGAAACGCGTGGTGGCGCTTGCGTCGCCATTTCGAACGTAGGTAAAAAAGATCGCTTTTTGTACGTCACTTCTGCACATTTACATCTTTGACAACACACTTTTTGAACACAGTTTTTCAATGATTATTTGACACTATGCACTTTTTAAATAAGACTTATTTTTATTACTGTTTTTTCTTCTAACGATTTTTATCTCGAAAACTGCTTCTCTAATAATTAAGTTTTGGTTTCATTGTTGTCTTGAAGAAGTAAAATCATTTAGTCTGTAATACAACGTTGTTTTGTGTGTGCGTACTAGCTTTCTTACTTTAGTATCACACATTTCTTAACTTACTAACAAAATACCTAAAATTTGTGACGTAATTAAAAAGTGATTAAAAACAATTTTCTAATTAAAAACATATCACATCCAACTTCAACCTTGGATATAGTCATTCAAGGTATTTAATAACATCCTGCACCAAACAATGACTAGATTTATCTAGGTACGGTGTACTACGCGGAAATCTAAGTCTAGATTCAGTCATTAGCATTCAATTTTAGACCTAACTTGTTAAGTACTAAGATGGAAATAACAAGTACAAGCATTATGTAGATATCACCTTTTTGCTTAATTAATCACTTACATAGACATTAAGGCTGTTTACTCTGAAGCGGGAAACACAAGAGTAGCAGAGGAATAGTTAATAAGTGTTTTGTTTCTTTCTATCGAATATGAAATGGGTAAAGAAAAAAATAAGAGAAACAGTTAATATGTAAGTGTTTTGTTTCTTTCTTTACCCGCGGATAAAAATTATTTTAATTATTTACTCATGCCACGGGAAAATTTCATTTTTCCGGGATAAAATGTAGCCTATATGTTAATCTAGTGTATAAGCTATCTTGGTACCGAATTTCAACAAAATCCATTCAGCCGTTTGAGCGTGCAGGAGTAACAAACATACACACATACAAGCTTTCGCCTTTATAATATTAGTGTGATCAATGTCGCCATCTTGACAATTGTTTTTTTACCGGACACACTAATAACACAAATTTTAAGTAATTTTATTATGTTGACAATGGAGATCTACGTCAACCCACAACTTTCAACTTCCCTCACCTCGCTACGAATTCACCAGTTTACTCCCCAAGTGTGCGTAAAGAATTTTAACTTCAATAAAAAAAACTGCAAAAATATTTGATTTCCCTCCTCAAAGCTAGCCATCCACTGAGACATTTCTAGCTAACGTAGAATAAAAGCCACTAGATGTTTCAGTTATTACATGCACACAGTAATTAATATAGTAGACTTTCTATTATATCTTTGGATCACATAATTACGTGTCTAATTAACTTTTACGCTATCTTATGGTTCTTCGTACTAATTGTTGCCATCGTTTTGTTTAGTTCCATTTAATTTGTTCAATCATTTCTTGTAACTGATTTAATTATTTTAAAATATTTTCAAAATAAAATGCTTATTAAAAATATGTATTACTTCAGAGCTACACTGAAGAAGAGTCTATACCCACAGTTCACATCTTAAGATCATTTTTTTCACATTTAAATCATTTTTCAACGGCAAAATAGCAAAATTGTTTGTTTCTCCTATACATTAATAAAATAAAATTAAAAATTGACAAAAACAGTAAAAACAAAAACATCGAAATCCGTTCATCCGAGAGCTATGGACTATGTCACAAACACGTAAAATCTCCATATTTATAAAACTGTTTGTTTACTTTTGGTTTAAACTATCTTTATTATGACTTCCGATCGAAACTCGATCACTATTCGATCTCAAAGCACGGAGTGAGCGAGCACCGGACCGATCGTGGCAAGACTGCCGGATATACTGACAGCGCAACGTCTGTACTTCTGTACGCCTGGTACTTCGAGAGTCAAAACTCAACTCATTCATTGCAAGTGGGTTTTTTTTACCGCTTTTATGAACCATTATTAAATATATTACCTAAGACATTAAATGGAACTAAACTATGAATTTCAAACTATTACTTATGCCTTTCTCTCTTACTGGAGCAGAACAAAGCTTATCCGGGCACCATACAGAAAAGATCCGCGACACTGAGAGGAATTCTATTTATTATTATAAAATCCCCATTCGTTATATAAACAATAAATCGTTTGTTTCAGCCAACGGCCCATATTTACAAATACCTTAAAGACATAATATAACATGGCCGGCCATATTTGAAATAATAATAACACATCCTGGACCCTAACTAGGATTCCCTGTATCTAGGGACCCAGGAACTACGAGAACCATGGTCACACAACACCCAGACTCAGAAAAGGTATTTGCGCTTTTGTTTCTGTGCACTAATACTTGTCCTGCTGCGGGAATCGAACCCGCCGCCTCCCGAGTCATAAGCCGACCTGCTCAATCACCACATCACAGTCTGTCAGTGAAATGAAATAGTTTATTAAATGTTTATAAACATCGCTTTAAACATGAAAAAAATCTATATAAAAAATCCAAATTTGTTTAATCCTGATTGGAAAACATTGGTACCCGCACTAGGAAAACTTCTGTTTTGGCATACCGATGCCTTGTTAAACTTAAGATCAGGTAAAATGCGGTCAAATGATAGCCTATCTGAGATAAATAACAAGATTAATGTCTCCCTAAGCCTTACTAGCAATAGTTTTTTTTTTGTTTTAAACAAAGAAGAGGAAAAAATAATGCATGCGCCCCGATATATGCCATTCTGCAAGCGTCATTTATTTCCCTGCTCTGTGGTAAACTTACATTTCATGCCACTTTTTTTTTTCTTGCATAAAGATAGTTTCCTTGATCACGAAACTAGTACAGTTTCATGTACTATTTTTATTAATATGGCAATAAATCAAAATCATATTTCACGAGACATGCTTTACGTGAACCGGACGACGTTAATATAAAATAAATAAAATGAAATTTTTGGTACCTAAAAAAAACGATTGTGCTTTAGACCACACGACTGAAGTAAAACTTCTTTAGTTAAGCTCCATCTATCGGCCGGTATAACTTTGTTTTTGCTTTGTTTAATGTTAATATCGCCAGCTTGACAATTTACCGGACACACCAACATAATAATACAAATTTTTAACTTTGTTATGTTGACAATGGAGATCTACGTTAACCAACAACTTTCAACTTCCGATTGTGTCGCATTCACCAGCTTACTCGCCAAGTCAAGAGTGCATAAAGAATTTCTACTCCGAAAAGTTTCTCAGATCTCTCCAAAGTGTAGTTTCTGCCAGCTTCGTCTGCTAGTTTCACTGACTTAAAACCTGTTCTATTAAGTCATTGGTAAACCTCTAAATAGTCCGTTAAGTCCATGACCGACTCTCTCAACACAAACACGGCCATGGGGTAATTTAAGGGAGGGGTTCCATACTTGGCCACACCTTCGTATGGCGTTCAGACTCTGACGTCACCGCCTTATGTGTTCCTTAAGGTGGCGCATGTTTGATACTTAAATATTGGCATTTTTGCAGTATATACTTCAAGTTGTGGGCAAATTGGGTCGGACGCGTTCAGGAGGCCCAATATCTTAACCTTAATTTTCTACCATTTTTTAATGTTATACAATGATGTGACGAGCTAGTCGTTTACCTGATGTTAAGCGACACCGCCGCCCATGACAGAACTGTCACTCGGAACTCTAGAATATTAAGTTACGCGCTACACTGCACTGCGCACATCATCCTGAGACATCAGCACTGTCTAGTAATAAGATTACTCGACTGTGAGATCAGATAATAAAATCTCGATTGCCCAGTAATTTCACTAGCTGCAATGCCTTTTCCAACCGGAACATAGTAGTGCTTGCGGCTGAATAGTTGGCAAAGCAGTGGTAAATAGAATCTCCCCAAACCATACCCTAGGATAAAACGTATGCGGAACCCTGTACTAACCCAACGTGACTATTAACTCCGGACCCACCCCTAGCCGCGTTATTTTCCACTCGGCGCCGAGGCCGTCTCCTCACCACTTGTACACCAATTAGTGCTTTAATCAGGTCAAAAGGGTGTAAAATTCTTTATCACCCTTGAGTGACGAGTGGTTTCTACTATAATGTTAGTAATAAAAGGTTATGTAGGTTTTACTACTACGTTAGGTTTTACTTTATTGATAAATTCAGGGTCGGGATTATTGTCTGATCGTCAATTGTTTGACTCTGGATTGCATTATAATTTGATCCAATGTCATTTGGATCAGTGTCAGTGGATGATTCATATTTATTTTGGCCAAATATTAAGCTGGAAAAACGGTGACATTTTTGACAAGTAAAACTCGTTTACGCACTGTTGACTTGTGGAGTAACATGGCGAGGCAAACGGAAGTTGAAAGTTGTTGGTAGATCTCCATTGTCAACATAACAGGGTTAAATTTTTGTATTACTATGTTGTATGTTAGTATGTCCGGTAAAATGTCAATTTACAATTGTCAAGATGGTGACATTAACATTAAAAAAACCAAAAACAAAGTTATACCGGCCGATAGATGGAGCTAAACTAAAGAAGTTTTACTTCAGTCGTGTGGTCTAAAGCACAATGGTTAATAGGAGGTTCTACTCCTACAATTGCGAAGCCATTCCCCCCCCCTCCTCTCAAAAATGTGGCTTCAGTACGCATCACACAGTTATGATAACACTTTCTAGTATATTCTAGCGTCAATGGCGACTGGTTACGCCACAGTAGGCTATTATGATCGTTATGACAGCTCGGCGGCTACACTGTGTGGCTTCAGCCGGCTACTCGCGTTACGTGTACTTAGCCAATACTTAGCCTTCAATTTTATGCTTACTTGAGGCACTTTGTTATACTTTCTGTACATTTGCGTATTGTATATGGTTTCTTTTTCAGATAGTGTAGTAGTGAGAAATGGGCTTGCTTTATATTATTTGGCAATAAGCACTTTGTAATTTTATACGCTTAGTAAAATAACTTAATTTCAAGTTAATATAATTTTGACTTGTAAAAGTGCTAAAAATAGCCTATTTGCAATAAATCTTTTGACTCTTTGAATTTTTTTTTCGGCTAGCTATTATTGTGTAAAAACATGAATCATAATTTGGATGGACGTTAAAATTGGCCACAATAAGATAACGTGGTCCCCACTTGAGAATCTGTCAACCCCATCGGTTGTAAGTATTACCAACGATGTGGCCAGCATTAGCATGTTCAAAAAAAAACCGCCTGGTGACCCTGTAAAGGTCGACTAAAACCAACAGAATAACCCCGTTAAAAAAAAAAAACTAACGATGTGTCCTGTGTATTGCCATTTCAATTTGCTAAAAAACGTTATTTTTCAATGATATTTTTATTATTTCGATGTATTGTAATTCACATATAAAAATTGAATTTGGAATAATAATGTCTTAACTGCATACTGTATAAATAAAAAAAATCAAATCATGTAATTTTATTAAAATAACAAACAATACCGAAAGTTGTAATGTTTTGTCATAACATCGAATCTTTTGGTGCTCGAGGCGGCTCGGGATCGGATAAACAAGTGCTGGAGGCAAGTAGGAAAACAATTTAGATATTTCTGGAGATTCTAGGAAATCGATCGAATGTGATAAATAGTTGAACACTGCTAAATAATACTATCTGTGTGAAGTCAACGGTTTTGCTTTAATATAATAATTTTATCGTAGAATAGTAGCCGTTCTCGCTTAGGTAAGTACTTCTTCCCTTCGTTTCATGGCTTGCTATCGCTTTTTAGTGATAATTCTGCCAATGTCAAGTGAGGAATTATTGTACGGTTATGTCTTATTTTGTCAGTCTAAATGCCACAGTAATGTAATGGATATTTTACTGAAGGCTCTAGGAAGCCTTGAAGAGAAAACGAAAAGGCATAGTTTTTAAACATGGAACCATTTGCCAACACTCGTGCACGTTCACGAACACTTAACGGATAATAATCCACCCATATTACACATTTAAATTAAATAATACACAGGTTATGGAAAAATATTCAAAATTCACAACCGCCATTTTCGGATTCTTTTCAACGACCTCCGACGACGACCTCCTTAGATAGATAGACCTCCTTAAATTTATTTCCACATTTTGACATTGACAACGTTACGTTACGTCACAATTTTCCGTCTTCATTTGTCAAATTGTATTTTATAAAATGGAAAAAATAGCTATACCCATTAATTTTACATTCTATTTCATTAATTTAAACAAATATTTAGAGCACGAACGTCGTCCTTAAGCTTTAATTATAGATACGTTAGTCCACGCATTCCACGATAATGTTTATTTAACCTATTTATATAATTATAGTCCCTTTGATGACAGATTCATTACTTTTATGGTAAAAAAAACCTCCCTGATTCTACAAATATATTAAACGTTACTTGTCTGTTAATTTTTTGTGATTTTCACAACAAAGTGATATAATAAATTTAAATGTAATTTTGCACACAAAACTGTTGATATTGAACATAGGATAACGACTATTTCAAAGTCAAAGTCAAAAGATTTATTGCAAATAGACTAATTTTATCACTTTTACAAGTCAAAATTATATTAGGTACTTAAAGTTAAGTTATTTCACTAAGCATTTAAAATTACAAAGTGCTAGTATTGTCAAATAATATATAGCAAGCCCATTACAATATATGGTGCAATTTATCCCGGTAACTGCGGGAAAACTGGTAATTATATCGGTTGAAACCGTGCAGCACCTTACACCTAGTCTTTTATAACCGAGTGATATTTGCACTTCTTTCGAGAGAATTATTTCTATGTATTTATTTACAAACAAAAGTATCTAAGTATTGTATCAATTACGTGGTTCCCAAAATACAAGCTTTGCTTAGTTTAGGGCTAGATGGCGCTGTGTGAAATGTCCGCACATATTTATTATATTTAATTTTAATAATAAGTAGTCGTTTTAAATTGTCGTAATTGCAACAAGATAATAATATTATGTAGTGCGGAAAAAATGACGTCAAACGTTTTATAGTTTATTTATGATTTTGTCATTGTTCTTGATTCGGATGTACACAATCCTATAAACCATCCTTCTTTTGACAGTTCTGAAAGTATAGCGGTCACGGGTAGGAAAGGGATAGAAACATTACAGAATTGCCAAATTCTATATTTCGCACAATAGATACATATGTGACAAAAAAACATATGTGCATATTGATTAATATGGGGCATATATTACAATTTGCTTTCAAAGATTTCGTATGGCCTTAATAACCTTACACCACCATTACTGTAGTCATGAATAAATATTTGTTATATTCTATTCTACTGATATTCGTAAATCATAGTTTCTCCAGACTCCCCAATATATTCCATGTAAACTAAATAGGCACACGGAACGCCCCAGATATAAATCATCCCAGCAGGTCAATGTGTTATGGCGACCGGTCTAGTTCCCGCGACGTCAAACTGACAGCTGTCAAACATGGCCGCTTGTTCGATTTGATTCCTTGATTTATAAAGCGTTTTGCATTTGATATATTGGTCCGCATGCTGAGACGAGTAAATTGGATGGATTCTCAGTCAACAAGCATTTTGGTTATTTCGAATGTTGAACGAATCCGTGTGGGAGGCTGCACGGCTGTTGATCGTGTTTGTAAGGAATACCATCCAATCGAAGGACATTGGTTTCTTTTACTACGCAGAATCGACTTATAGACGTATTTCTAAAATTTCTCTATAACGAAACAAAACATCATATACTATACTTAACCTACGTATGTTAATACAGTAAAAGCTCTTTATTCGCGGAGTATACGTTTCGTAAATATGCTGAGAATACAGAAACCGTGAATTATAGGGGATACGTTCCTAGGTGACAAAAAAAACTTGTATAAAAAAAAATGATTAATTTAAGTTTTTGACCATATTGATTAATTATTATCTTCAGGCTTAGGCAAAGGTTTAGCAAAGGCGGAATCAATACAGCGGCGATATTATTTGACAACATACTTGGCATAGTTGTAATAAGGTCTATTTTACTTGTTTATTAGTCCATTTGACGACGCGTCTATAAAGGATATTCGGTTGGATACCTAGATATTGGAATACTTTTTATGAATGTGTATGTACCGATGTACTGATTAGATCCGCGAATAAAGAAATCTTTAGTCGCGAACACAGGAATTGGGTCACATTTTTTAAATCCGCAAATAGTGAAAACGCGAATAAAGGAAGCGCAAATAAGGAGCTTTTACTGCTCCTAAATTATCAGATTGTGCCCATTAAATTTATTTTAATCTAAGCATCTATTAATTTTATACCTATCTAAATTAATCATCTCAAATGAGGACTAAAATAAATTTAATTTTGCCACAAAATAAACATTTTTTTCAGTAATAGCAATACCATCCTTTGATCCATTGCCAATCAAAGCCACGGGTTCAATGTTAGAAGTAGAGCTAAGATCTGCTGTAAAATTATGAGTATCAATCCATCCTTGCTTCCAGAAATAGATTGCCATATCCAGAGGCGTAGCTAGGTAACCATGGCCCCGGGGCAAAAATAAACTAGGGCCCCAACTAGACTATTTAAAATCGTTTGTTCTGCATTTGTCGTGTTCCGAATTCGACATACTCCAGATTTGTCGTACTCGGTTTATTTATATTCCGAACGTGGGAGAAATTTTCACTATTATTATATTTCTGGCCCGATAGCTCAGTTGTTAGTAACCCTGCCTTCTGAACTGTGGGTTGTGGGTTCGATTCCCACCCAGGACAAATATTTGTGTGATGAACACAGGTGTTTGTTATGTGTCTGGGTGTTATATTGTATCGCATGTATGTATTTACAAAAAAAAGTATCTAAGTATTGTATCAGTTATCTGGTTCCCGTAATACAAGCTTTGCTTAGTTTGGGGCTAGATGGCGCTGTGTGAGATGTCCACAGATATTATTATATTAAGTAAGGCTGTTTAAATTCATTTAACATTGCGATGTTTAACCACTAACCACTAGTTAAATTTATAGTTTGTAAGTTCTAGTCCTAGGAGCCCCTGAGCAGGGGGCCCCGGGGCACTGCGTCTAGCCCTCTGGTAGCTACGCCACTGGCCACATCTTTCACAATTTACCACTCAACCTCCTGAATACTGAAGGCAGGTGGCGCATTTACAAATGCTACGAAGGTGAAAACAAAGTTATTTCTGTTAAAATTCGTCACATTTTTGTTCGATATTTCTTAACTTCTGACGGAAGGATGGAGGATGTCCGGTCGCTGACATGTCGCTCTATTCTGGTTTATCTGGAACCATTCCGTCTTTTGTTTGTTATTCTATCAACACGCGTCATTTATCCGATTTAAAGAGCTGCCTAAGTCAATAAAAAATTAAGAGTAAGTAATGACATTTTATTTTTGTTTTGTCAAAGTGTTACTGTTCAAACATGGCAAAGGTTCATCTTTTTTACTGTCCACGGTGTGTGTTTTAGTCACCGTTTTGGGAAAATCACACTGAAGTTGTTTATTTCTCTTATAATCTATGCAAAACTACGTATGAAAGAATGTGTTTACACGACTGAAGTAAAACATCTTTAACTCCATCTATCGGCCGGTATAACTTTGTTTTTCCTTTGTTTAATGTTAATGTTTAACGTCGTCATCTTGGCAATAATTGAAGGTGAAAGCAAAAAGGGTTTAACTGAATTTTTTTAACAAAATTACTTATGGGTATCGTTGGATTCAGCGTGAAATCATCTACAATAATACATTCTCTAAATACCGAAATGAAGCTTAAATCTCTTAATGTTCAGTCTAAAAACGGTTTATCTGACACAGGAATACAGTTCGCTTAGCATAAAAACATTATTATATTATATTTTTACAGTAATTGTATGAATCAGTACTACATTTAGTATTTTAAAATAGAATTAAAACATTTTCAAGCAACTGAAACTTATAAAAACCTTTCCTATTACCTTATAAGCACTCTACATTAAAATGACGCCGTTGACGTTTAAAGTCAATTTTCTCGAAACTGTCAATTCAACAGTTAAACTCTTTTTATTCTCAACCCTTCAATTGTAAATTGTCATTTCACCGGACATACAAAGCATAATAATACAAATTTTAAGTAATTTTTAACTTTGTTACATTGACAATGGACATCTACGTGAACCAGTAAAACCTACCTCTCTCTCTTGCCCCTACAGTAATATACAAAACGTAACTCTCTCTTTCTATCTTCACTAGCTTATATCTCCCTCCCAACTTCCGTTGCCACGTCACGCATTCACCAGCTTACTCCCCAAGTTAAGTGTGCGTAACGAAGCTTTACTAATAGGTTATTTTTTTAACACTGGCCAATGTAGTACAAGTTTCAGTCACGTAAAATATCTATGTAAAATTTCCGCCGTCACTCCACCATGCGATATGTTTATCGGAGGGATGAGTGCTCCTAAGTTCCTGACGCACTCATGGCTAATTGATTTTGTTGCGACGCATTTTTGATAACACCACTGTTCATTCAGAAACCATATTTTCCAAAATACCTTTATCAGATTGAGAGGATACGCCTAATCAATAGATAAGATAGACCATAGGTGGTTTCTGACCGCTGCTTTAAAACATTGCGAACCATAGATTAAGATGAGGCACGTCCTTACCTCGTTTTGGCAAAAACCATAGAGCAGGAAAAAGTTACGCTTGGGCGCGAGTGTATTATTATATTATTTTTTGCTGCTCTGTGGCAAAAACTGACCCAGCGTACGTCACATTCTTTCGCATGACAAATTGTGAGCTATCGCTGCACTTAATTTAAAAGGATTATTTATCTTTAATTTTTTTTTGTGTGGAATGGAATGATATTGCAATTTCGTATTCCTACTTTTGGTTAATGGTATCGTGTTCTAGTTTATACGCAGTCTATAGTTTATTTCCAGTCTGTGCTCAACGCATGCACAAAAATCAAAGCTCATAAATAAACCCACGCCTACACTGCGTAAACACACAAACACGCGCGATGATAATAAAAATCCATAGATCCAGCCCCGAATAGTGGAAACTTACAGTTTAATAAACAGCGTTTTGATTCTGGCAACATTATTTCTTGTGTATTTTTCAGAAGGACAAGGTAATCAGCAAGGTGAAATATTTGGGAGGCAAGATCTATCGTCGGTTACATCCACATTCTCTATTTATTACAATAATCAGTAGGTTATTTTTTAGTAGGTTTTTGGTGCAACAAATATTAGTGGAGTCTGAAACTTAAGTGGCATTATGTGGTTGAAAAAACTGTGTACCTATCTTTATTAACGGGCTTTATGTTGGTCTCTGCCGGCCTTTATAGCGTCACCGAGCGGGAAGCCAGGCGTTTTAGGCGCCAGGCCGTTAAAATGGGAGGCAACTAGTTCAAGGGCATTCCTGGAGTGCGAGTCTCAGCTTGGGCCGTTGCCGGGATAAGAGGATCGAGAAGACTACGTCCACTGGAGTGGACCCTATGGAAAGTCGCGACCGTCTATCTAACCTATGGGGGGACATAAATGTACCTATTTATTATACTTTCCAGGTACTTTAATCAATTTTCATTGTAAAAACACTGCAGCCATTAAGTAAAAATCACTTATAAATAAACTACACCATCTGCCAACTGCCAGAATTTTTAGGCCACCCAAAGACTTCTACTTAAACAGCCAGGACCGTTGGCTTAACGTGCCCTCCGAAGCACAGTAGCGCTGCGGTAGTAGAAACGACTAGTCAAGCTTCTACTCAATAAAACCACTAAAGTGACTTCCAATCTCCAACCAATAAAACCCAAGTTTAAACAAAAAAATATTTGTGAACACAACGCCATCTAGCCCCAAACTAAGCAAAGCTTGTACTAGCTTGGGCACCGGATAACTGATGCAATACTTAGATACTTTTTTGTTTGTAAATACATGTATAGAATACAATATAACACCCAGACACAAGATAAACATCAATGTTCATCACAAAAATGTTTGTCCTGGGTGGGAATCGAACCCACGACCTGCACTTCAGAAGGCAGGGATACCACCAACTGAGCTAACAAGCTAGTTTAACGCAAGTTTAACCGTGTCACGCAGTCTACAACGCAAACGCAGCAAAACGCACCGAACTGCGTTTCAGACGAGGCTTACGCACTGATTGCGCGGCATCTGGCGAACTGCCAAAAACACGATGTTTGGTAAATTTGACAGCGGAGCAGGAATCCTATAACGGTGAATGGCAAGGACTTAGTTTTATTTGCTTTGGCTTAATTTGTGTTTTAATTAGGTATTTACTCGGTATTTATCATCTCTTTGTTAATGGAACCGTAACGGAGAATATAAGTAAAAAGTTAAGGTGTCATCACACTATCACACTAATATTTTAAAGGCGAAAGTTTTTGTGTTTGTGTGTATGTATGTATGTTTGTTACTCCTTCACGCTCAAACGGCTGAATGGATTTGGATGAAATTTGGTACTAAAATAGCTTATACACTGGATTAACATATAGGCTACATTTTATCCCGGAAAAGTGAAATTTTCTCGTGGGATGAGAAAATAATTAAAATACTAGTATTATATACGAGCGTAGCAAAATTTTAAACATTTTTTTCAAATGGTTAGTTCTAACAACTAGTGTTTTGACCCTGCGATTGTTTCTTTTCTAATCTGTGTTAGAACCATATTTACTATTATTTAATTTTGTCCTATAGGCGAAATAAGTTTATTTGCCACTGTCAAGTAAAGAATTCCTTACAGCAAACTTTGTTATAAATTCTAAAATAAATATTCCACATTCCTTCAGCATTTACGCTGAAGGTTAAAAAGCGCTAAAAAGTTAACTATGAATAGTTAACTATATATAGTTAGTTTAGTAGATCAAGTGCCTGCTTTAAGTAGGTACGCGCTTTCTAACCACCCATTAAACTAAAAATATAATTTTGACAGACGACATCATAATTTTATTGACGCATAATATCGTGCACGTTCGAAGTAATGTTTTACGAGTTTCTACTGAGCATGTTTACTATTTATGACATGTCGCATTCGCGCGGGAAATACAATTTACTTGTAAAAATGTGGGAGCTTTTGCGACGGAAATGTTATGAGAAACTATTATTTTAATGAACGCACTAATTATACCCAGTCCGCATCGGGGTTTTATGGAAAGAAAAATTGCAGAGTTCCAGCAATGTTATCAAACTCGGGAAAAATTCTATATTTTACTTTTTAAATCTTAAAGTTCTAATTTTGAATAAATTATGAAAGTGAAATATAGTTGCAGTCCACCAGTTTACGAAAGCCGTGAAAAAATAACTGCACATCTGTGCCAAGTTTTATGTGCTGCATTATAATGTAACTCCACGGGTTTACATTGTTTCTAATAATAGATAAGTACGATTACAGACTATGATTGATGTAAATTTCGAATAAAATTGTGTATATATTCTACATTAGATTAACGTAGCGTTTATTAGGAGTTAGGTTCGATTCCAGGACAAGTATTTGTGCACAGAAAAAAAGGGCAAACACTTGTTCTGATTCTCGATGTTGTGGGACCATGGTCCTCATAGTTCCTGGGTCTCTAGAC
Source organism: Ennomos fuscantarius (assembly GCA_905220475.3). Taxonomy (NCBI): domain Eukaryota; kingdom Metazoa; phylum Arthropoda; class Insecta; order Lepidoptera; family Geometridae; genus Ennomos; species Ennomos fuscantarius. The sequence continues at coordinate 498,794 of HG992049.1, forward strand.
AGAGAATCCTAGTTAGGGTCCAGGATCTATGTATGTGATCGTTGGGCGTTATTATTATTATGTTGTCTATTGTAGTCGACAGTGGGGCATTTCTATTTTGTTAATAGCGCTTAATATTTGTATATAGATTGTGATTTGCATTATAGGTACTACCGACGGAGACTCCATAATGAATGGATTTATGATAAGAGGTTGAGGAAAAAAGGGATTCGTCACTAGCCAGGTACTATAGTTTGGCAGCTCTTAAGTTAGCAGTTATCTCTCCAAGATGTACCGAAATGCTTTGCAATAGGTACGTCATAGAGGGATAAGTTCGAACTTAGGAGCGGTCAAATTTAAGTACAGACAGGCATCAGTGAAAAGTTACAATGTATATTGAAGAATGAAGAATATTTAAACTAAAGTTTAAGAAGTGCTGGTTTCATTTTGATTACAATGCATCAATCACTAGAAATCAATAAAAGGAATATAGTAAAAACGTGTAGTACAATCTATGGACAATTGACCAGACCTAATCACACTGAGGTGATGGTAAGTCACCATCCATCTCTACAAGACACTAACCAACATCCAAAATTATCTGTAGCTATCATGATTTAACGAAGTCATTCGCCAGAGAACTAAAGCTATCGACATAGCTCAGCGAATTAGCAAGCTGAAGTGGCAGTGGGCTGGTCATATCTGCCGAAGAACTGATAACCGTTGGGGTAGACGTGTTGAGTGGAGACCGCGAATCGGCAGACGTAGTGTAGGACGCCCTGCGGCAAGATGGAGCGATGACATACGCAAGGTAGCTGGTAACAGCTGGAAGAGTAGAGTTGAAGACCGGGCTCAGTGGCGTGCCTTGGGAGAGGCCTATGTCCAGCAATGGACTATTTTAGGCTGATGATGATGATGATGATCGTGATTTAAGCAGGTGCAGTGACTGGCAATTTTTGTGGCGCGTGTCACATATATGTCACACATATATAGAAATTAATAGTATGTCTTAACTACAAATACATATTGTAATAATAATATTTATTATAAGTTGTAACATCGCATTGGATATGTATCTGTAATGATGCTACAATTCTGTTGATGAATAAATAAAAATAAAATAAAATAAAAATATTATAACTTGGCGCTAACTATCAAGCAAAGGACCAGCCAGTAACAGCAGAAAAACAAAGTTTCAAACGAATGCCCCAGATTAAAGAACGAATATAGAAGTACAGTTTGAACACGTGCTCCAGTTATTTTAGTGATAGTTTGAATAGCCGCTGAATTCTGATTTTATAACTGAATTCCAGTGCTATATTTGACACTGCACTGTGGCTTCAGCAGCCAAAAACGATCAAATTGACAAATTCTTGCAAACGTTACACTTTTTGTCAACAGAAGAAACAAGTTTATTTTGTAAAGCAGTTTTCGAGTTACGTCAAATTAATTAATCACTTTAACATCGCGAAAGAGTTTGAAATGCCTTTTAGAATAGTATTCGACTTTTAAATAATGGTTAAATAAATTTATACATACTGTTGTCTTAGATACTACCAAAACCACAAACCAAACTGATTATACACAAAAGTAATTGTCACCACACATTATATTAACAGGGATACTATTTATTTTTTGAATATGGCCTCTTTTATTACATTGCAGATATCACAAAATCCGCAATGCGACTCCGTTCGCGTCGCTTTACAAACTGAAAACTGAAATCGTGAAACCTGCCTGCAATCAAAACGACCAGGCTATGTAGACCTATATAAAACAAAACCACACGCCCTCCCAGAGTTCGTGGTATATTGGATAAATAAATACATTGAAAAATAAGCTTTAATTGGCTCGAAATGGAACCTCATTTCAATTGTTTTGGCTCATTGTTTATAGATTAAAATATAGCGAAAACAAAATCTGTGCTAGCGTAAATAATCGAAATTCGAACGTTTGTAATCGTTTGTAAAACATCTCAATATATTGACTATCAATCAGACGAATTGAAACTCTAGCCATTTGTGCTAGAATTGATTTTTGATTGGAGCAATTGCCGTTTGAGCTTTTGCGAAGTCTGTAGAGGTTCATGAATTGGTTACGAATACAGAATGAGTATAATAGGAAGCGAGCGTCTGCCGCGGCTAAGTTCGCAACGTACATCTGCACCTAGTCTGTGGTTCTATTTAAGACAGGAATGAAGGAATGTGGTTATATTTTTGTTTTGTAATCAGGAAATAAACAATGGAATACTGCGCGTTGTTTTCGTTTCGTAACAATGGAGTTAGTGGAAAAGGGCCATGAACATGACTGAATGGATGATGCGTTTAGATGATCATTCAAGCATAAAAATGGCTTAATTTGAAATAGGTTTATAGGTAGGTATGCAAGATTTTCAGTATATACCTAAGAACCGAGGTCTAAAAATACACTTTTTTAAATATAAGTATAAAACGGATGAGTAAACTTCATAATAATTTAAAACAAAACTGATTAATTATTTCAGTCGGTTGAAGTGGTTAACATTAGAATTTCTGACTGCTCGTAATCCATGCGTTTTTCTATAAATTTTAAAATGGGTATTACCCTTATTCTTACCTACCCACATTCGTCAGGCATCATCAATTGAAGTATTTAAATCTAAAGTCTATAACCACTACCTTACTCTTCAAAATCAAATCGCGAACTGAAAGCAATCCATCTAAGTATTTGTATATGTATGTATATTATAATATGTATTATATTTATATTATTGTGTGTATTTAATTTTGTATATTTATTATGGTGTTACTTGTATTATCACTAGTTTAGACGTATAGTTAAGTTGTTGTTTTCTTTTTTTTTTTTATATCTCATTATTGTTGCACTACTGCATTAAGCCTTCCACAATACACCAGGGTTAACTGGAAGATAATGCTCGATAGCATTAAGTTCGCCTATGTACCTTCAATTGTTGTTGTTTGTGCAATAAAGAATTTTCTATCTATCTATCTATTCTTGTAAATTCTTGGTAACCTTCTTACTAAATCCTCATAAATAAAAATCCGTAAGAGCCACAGCCAAATGAATTATCATCAAGCTAAATGTAGTCAAATGTGACGTAACCCAATTTGATATAAAAAATACTTGAGGTGTCAAAGGACACCCGGATAGAACGAAGTTCCTTTCGATTAATTAGTGAAGGAATTGTAATTTTTTTTTTTTTTGTTATAATAATATTTTTTTATTACTAACAAATATAATGTAAATAGAAAGAATATTAATATAATATGAATACGAAATAGAAAGACGAAACGAAAATAACTGGAGAGAGAGAGAGAGAGAGAGAGAGAGAGAGAGAAAGACGAGCACGCCGGCTTCGGCTCCGGCTTCAAAAAGTGTCGTTACAACTTTTGGTCTCAATTTTTTCCGTCTAGCCCCCAAGCCCCTAGCTTTCGCAACGCTCTATAATGAACTACATTTCATAAATCTTTCGTTCATAAACGTAGACAGGTACATACTAAAGTTCATAAATTACCAAAAGGCTTTCTTCGAGTGTCTCCTCCAGCCTTTAACACGGCTAAATATAGTTAAAACAAGGCTAAAACAAGGCACGGCACACGGCTAAAGCTACGGTACTCACTGGTTGTTGTGCGCGGTGAGCCGGTTGGGGTCGCTGGCGTTGCGATGTTTCCCGCGGCGCGGCAGCTCGCGCTCGCGGTCGCGGCAGCTCTCCGCGCGGTTCACGCCGCGACCGCTAGATGGCACTCGCCAACTGTACCATACAACATCACATTAACTACTAATAAACGGGAGTTTTGGCGGGAAAACGAAAAAGATCGCGTCACCGCATTGTATTATTTTCCAAATCTTGTGTTATTTTCAGTGCTAGTGCATAACATTGGTAGCATTTTATTCGTGCTGGATTACAGGCGTGAGTGTGGGAAAGTGGTATTATGATGGTGAAACGTTTCTTTTCGTGTTTTTTCCAAAACTCCATAGAAGCTTCTGGTAAAATTGCCACCATTTTACTATGAATTGACTAGACTATGACTTAGCTTGATGACTTGGACTGTGACTTGACTTGGCTTTTGACTGAACTTGAGAAATCATCAAATACTTGACACTGGCTAAATACACAAAAGTGTGGAGCCAAAAACAAAAAACAAAAAAAAACATGAAGACAAACAAACTGATTAACCTCTTTTACTAATAAGGGGGTCGTAGATTAATCACGTGAAACTCGAAATGGGGAGAGGGGGTTTGGCAAATCACGAAATATCACAAGGGGGTAGTAAGATGTCACGTGTATTTATTTTTTCGTCCAACGCGCTATTTCTACATCGAAAAGCGGCGTGAACAGGCATTTAGCTCTCTCTTCCTCTTAGATTATAATGTTTCCTTTATTTTTATCTTATTTATATTAAGAATAATGTTCGCATTTACCCTCGATGACCAAGAATTGTACAAAATTAAAAAGCTATTAGGTGTGTAATTTACATTAATACCTATTCATCGTCGGAATAAAACATAGTACATAGTATATTTAATTCTGAGGGTTATTTATAAATCTCTAGTAACAAAAAATGTAAAAAAAGGAATTTATTAGCTGTTTGCTTATTACTAAGCTTTGTGGTAGTCGATCAAGTTTAGCTCAGCGCCATCTAGCGGGGAGTGGCCAAACTTTTGTGCTAAAACCAAATCATATTCGTCTGTCCATCGCGGTAAATATTTTTTTGTTTGCAGAAAGATAATTTATCTCATAATAAAACTTTATCATTGTTAGTTAAAAGAAAATAACGCTCAGCAGTGATCTAGATTAAAACTAGAAACTACTAAACTTAAAACAAAGAATAACTCACGTGCTATCCTTGTCTGGTTCCTTGGTGTTGGCGTCGCTAGTGTCGACATCTGCGTCCGGAGCCGCCGGCTCGTCATTAGAGCCCTCTCGCTTTGATTCTCCTGCAAAACAATAATTTACGTTAGAATTATTACAAAACAAAATGAACTGATAAAATAACGGACGCACAGTATCACTGTATTCAAATATATTTAACTAAATTTGTGTTAATTTCAGTACGATCATTAAATTATAACCAAAACCTATCAGCGCCATCTGTCATCGAGTAGCGGAACTTTTAAGAAACGTTATTAATCCGCTTAAATTAACTAATGTCAATTAAGTTCTGCGTACAAAAAATACAGCTTTACTAAAATTTAATCAATGTTTAAAACTGCCTCGTTTTCGCTGGTAACAATTCACATCAACAAAAAGCAGGCAAGATATTTATAGGCCCATAATGATGTCATTAGAAGTGTTTATAGGTAACATTGCAATTGTTTCTCTTTTTCTCTTTCGTGGTTGAAAATATTCTAGGTATGTGTATTCGTCTAAAAATGGGCTAGAAAAGAATATGTTATGTTAATTAATGACAGTTTTAATACGCAGTTTATGTGCATAGTTAGTATGGAAATTTCTCCTGTTGCATTTTATTTTATTTTTTATGGGTCTATTGCCTGAATTAAATAATTTTTATTTTATTTAATTATTTATTTATTGCAATCAAAGTTTCGTGATCACCCCCCAGGTCATAGTCTCATTTGCCCAGTAATTTCACTAGCTACAGTGCCCTTCAAACCGGAACACAGTAATGCCTATGCACTTAGAATTCCAAAGACATTTTACAAAATGTTGTAAGCAGCCAAGCGCGTGTTCCAATCCAAGATAATAATGATTCAGTGGGACTGCAGAGCTAATTATAGTTCAATGCCACATTGATAACCGTATCGGACCGGAGGACACTGAAGAAAACTTGGACGTGTTATTAATGAAACGCTTCTATATAACCAATAATAATGCCCAACGATCAATTATATAGATCCTGAACCCTAAATAGAATTCCCTGTGTTTAGGACCCAGGAACTATGAGGAACATGGTCCCACAACACCCAGACTCAGAATAAGTAAGTTCTTGCATTTTTTTCTTTTATGATAATCTAAATATATATAAATCAAAGACTGACTGACATAGTAATCTATCAACTCACAGCCCAAACCACTGGACGGATCGGGCTGAAATTTGGCATGCATGTACATGTTATGACGTAGGCATCCGCTAAGAAAGGATTTTTCGAAATTCCACCCTTAAGAGGGTGAAATGGGTGGTTAAATTATTTTCCCATAAGCCACGCCGCGGACGAAGCTCCGGGCAGAAGCTCGGTATAATATAAAATTTTATGAATGAAAAACGCATGTGATTGGAATAAGTGTGGTTGGACAGGGTGAAAATGATGCAAGGGAGTGAATGTTAAGATGACGTTTGACAAAATGAGTGGAACAATAAATCTGTTGCATCGACGCCATTTAAATCGAATAAGGGAAGCCAGATGATAATGCTATATTTCTAGGTTGCTTGGAAGAAATATAAGACCGCCCATTGTAACACTTAGTTATAAGATTTTGATTACTGATTGTTCCTGTAATGTGGTGTTTTAATAAAGTCATTTACATATTTTGTAATACGCAGGCATTAATTATTATAACCAGAAGCTTTTAAAATATCCTAGTAAGGGTTAAGGATCTATGTATGTGATCGTCGGGCGTTATTAGTATAATATTTGTTAATATAATTTGCTGTATAAATTATTTATAACCAATTCTGTAGTGTTACTTTACTTTATGTTCAAAGTTATCACATAATGTAGTACAGTTTCTGATAACCCAATATAAACCTGGGAGTTCCCATAACATTACCTATACTTACTTATCATAATTATGAATTTATTTATAGTTAAAATATTGTACGTGTTTTCCTTAACAAAGTGAAGTTCAAATTGAAAGGATTTTATTTCAAGTAAATTATTATTATCACTTATATACAATAAGCACTTTGTAATTTTATATGCTTAGTGAAATAACTTGATTTTAAGTACCTAATATAATTTTGACTTGTAAAAGTGCTAAAAATATCGTATTTTCAATAATTCCTCTGACTTTGACTTTTACAAGTGTAAAAGTGCTTGACTTTTTGGGTGTTTCTGATAAGTACTTTAAGACTCGTCGGCAGCAAGCTTTTTGTAAACATTATTTATTGAGATGTCTCCTCCATACTCTACGTAAAGCCCGAATTCATAATTAATATTCGAAATTCATGTTACAGAAGTGCTTGCGTAAAATTATGAACCTTCTATTTCAAAGTCGACTAAGAAACTGACAGCCTTTGTGGTGTGGTGGTTGAGTGGTGGTGGCGGGTTCGATTCTCGCGTCAGGACAAGTACTTGTGCACAGAAAATAAGCGCAAATACTTGTTCTGTGTCTGGGTATTGTGGGACCATGTTCCTCGTAGATCCTGGGTCCTTAGACACAGGGAATCCTCGTTAGGGTCCAGGATCTATGTATGTGATCGTTGGGCGTTATTATTATTATAAACCGAATGTTGAAATGACGTCAAAATCGAAAACAGAAAATCCATGGAGGAGTAAATCCTCAACGACTGACTTATTTACTAACAAAATCGGGAATAAGATTTGCACAGGATATTGGGAAGGTCGATAACCCATGGAGGCGATGACTTCACCAAGCCCGCATTGGCAAAAACTAACTATTCAGGAATTTGAACCTTACCGTGTAGGATTTACAGAGCAGGTTTCTTTAAGTTTAGTGTTGTTTTTGTTGGGCCCGATTTAGATTTCAGCTTCCTTTTAAAATTGCATTCAAGTGTCTAAGAATTAAGTTGGTGATGTCATATCCGATGTATGTCAGTTCGAAGTCTCATTCAATTTTATTTATTATAAACAACATGCTAATAAAGTACCTACTAGAAATCGCAAATAAAAACCAATAAAAAATCAAATGCCCAACACTCTATTTAAATATTATTCACAGACAAATATAGTAATATTATTATAAATATTTATTTTAATACAGATAAATGATAACATATCAACGTATAATATTGACCTAAGATAACGGATAATGATTCTAGACTTGTTGGAGCAGTAGCGGATAATCTAATATATATATATATAATATATAAGAAAGTCGTGTTAGTTACACTATTTATAACTCAAGAACGACTGAATTAATTCGGCTGAAAATTGGTGGGAAGGTAGTTTAGAACCAGGAGACGGACATAGGACTTTTTATTCCGTTCGACCGCGTTTTACTAATTCACCCGTGCGAAGCCGGGGCGAGTCAACTAGTTATATATGAACCAGCATAAACGACTGATATTTTAAGTACCTATTAGTAATTTGTGCAAGAAAAAATGCAAATACTTGTTCTGAGTCTGGGTGTTGTGGGACCATGGTCCTCGTAGTTCTTGGGTCCCTAGACACAGGGAATCTTAGTTAGGGTCCAGGACAATAATAACGCCCAACGATCACACACATAGATATGCGATCGTTGGGCGTTAAAATAAAAATAGGAAACATGCATACGTAATTTTATTAGATTATGTTTTAAAAAATCAAGATTTCGTATGTTTTTGGAAAGGTCGGTGTAAATAATATAAAAAACTGGCGCCACTATTGAACCCTGTGAAAAATACGAGGAAATCTACAATTTTAAACAAAGCCAAATAAAACGTCAGTTCAGTTCTGAAGCAACTGACCTACAAAAACAAATCACTCAAAATCAGACCAAACATCAAACAATAGAAACGAAAATAGCTTTAACAGGGAATCGAACCGACAACACGGTAGAGTAGTATATTTGGCGTGTGACTCAACTGATGGACTAACCAACATTTTTATATTTAGACTTCCGGATGATAGCGCTGAATGCTAATCATGTAAGTATTATGGGTCTAGAAAGCTGGAATGATATAATCAAATAGAACATTGGATGTGTCGACATTACTGTCTATAATGAAGAAATAGGAGTGAAAACCGATACACTCTTAAATTCAGGACAAGACATCGAGCGCTAGCTCAGTATTTCAGAATATGACTATGAATAATAGATAGATAGATAGATAAATTGTTTATTGAAACACCACAAAATAAAGTGTAACAATGGGCGGACTTATCGCTCAGAGCTATCTCTTCCAGACAACCTTGATTAATAAGTTTTCAATAAAACACAATTGAATCTAACAGAAACAAAAAACGAGTGATGTAAAACTTTTTTTAGTTTAGCTCCATCTGTCGGCCGGTATAACTTTGTTTAATGTCAATGTCGCCATCTTGACAATTGTAAATTGTCATTTCACCGGACATGCCAACATAATAATACCAATTCTTAACTTTGTTATGATGACAATAGAGATCTAAGTGAACCAACTTCAGCTTCCGTTCGCCTCTCATTCACCAGCTTACTCCTTATCAAGTGTGCATAAAGAAGTTTTATATCAAAAATATACTAACAACAGTTATATTTGCGGATTTTATATAGCCCAAATTTTAATTTGGGCAATTCAATTCAAATGTTTGAAATATGTAACTAATTGTAAAAATTGACTTGAAGGTCGTTATCAGGTTTTTGAATACGCTCCACCTTGCTGGATGATATCACCAGCGGTTCGGTCGAATGTGGTCATTCGAGTGTTTACAAAACATCACGTTTGGATAAGGAAATCGTTTTGCTAATATGGTTTTTATGCCTAAAGTTATATTTTATTATGGTTGTACATTTATCATTTTCTCTCTCACTTTATTTGGAAAATTGTTGGTAACTTTATGGCTACTGCACATTGTTGTTTTAATTCTTAATTTGCTTATCAAAATTAAGCTCAACGGATGCAAATTTCAATAAAATTTTGAGTTTCAATAATAACTGTTCAATATTTGTTTTAAACAAGAATCGGCTGTATTATTCTTTACTTTAAAATCAAGAAAAGAAAAGATCCCAATTCAACAGGATTCAGAAGTTGAAAACTACAGAGAAGCGTTACTATGCAACTAGAAACGGGAAGGAAGAATTTGAAGATATAACTAGTTGTCAAAATTAAAAAGACGTTTAGAGCAAATAATGAGGTGAAACATTAACTTCTACCAACACAACAACCGAATATACAAGATTAAAGACCATTGAAGAAGTATGCTCTATTCAAACAGACGTAAATAGACAAGCAAGCACTTGAAATGTCGGCCTATTGACCGACGGAGGAATTCTAAACAGACAGACAGGCATTAACATTACATACATATAAATGCAACGAGTTGATGGAATGCAACGGATCTTGAATGAATAAGCCTGAATGGCGTCCCTTATATATCTAAAGCATTGTCTTTTAACGCAGTTATCATCAGTTTCCATCGTAATGTCAATGAAAAGTATGTAAACTTGGAATAGATAATATTCAGCCTCTGTGGTGTGGTGGTTGAGCAGATCGGCTCATAACCTGGAGGCAGCGGGTTTAATTCCCGCGTCAGGACAGGTATTTGTGCACAGAAAAAAAGCGTAAATACTTGTTCTAAATATGGGTATTGTGGGCCATGGTCCTCGTAGTTCCTGGGTCCCTAGACACAGGGAATCCTAGTTAGAGTCCAGAATGTGATCGTTGGGCGTTATTATTATTATCCTGAGGGAGAAGGCACGTGTCCCAGAAATGGGAATGTGTTGGATTGACGACGACGATGAAAACGATCACAACGTTTATGAGTTTATTTTACAGGCGATATTTGGAACTACTGATCCGTTTCAGATAATTCTTTCACTGATAGAAAGCTATGCCATCATCGACATATTCGGTATGTTTTATTGTGAAACAAGGGTCAGTAAGCGTACGTTTAAAATTAATTATTACGACGCCGGCGCAAAACAACTAGTCATTTGTAATTTTAAGTGGTATTTAATTTCACAAAAAACGTTCACACAACATGCCGATGTCATTAAACAAAAAAAAAGATACAAAGAATCAATAAAAATATAATAACTGTATGATAATATAAAATTCAGGAATCCCAAGGACATATTATCTGGTTTTTCGAATTAAAGAAACTACGTACAGGTGATGGAAGAAAATGCTTGTTTTAGTGCAAACAGACTACTTGAAGAAGTTGTGTAATGATTACTAATTAAAGAGAAATATTGTATGTATTATGTGGACCACGACGCACTTACAGCCTTATTAATAAACACGAACTAACTTTAGACTAGTTACACCATCTTTTGTCTCTTTCGATCCATCTAAATATTCCAGTAGCAAAAAAAGACAAAAGCTGAAGTAACTAATCCGAGACTAATACCCGTTTATTAATAAGGCTGTTAGAGTTTTATTTTTGTTTTTAATTCGCCCAACGATCACATTCATACATCCAGCACCCTAACTAAGATTCCCTGTGCCTAGGGAACCAGAAACTACGAGAATCATGGTCCCACAGCACTCAGACTCAGAACAAGTATTTGCGCTTTTTTATTTCTGTGCACAATTACTTGTCCTGCCGCGGGAATCGAACCTGCCGCCTCCGGGATATAAGCTGACCTGCTCAACCACCACAATACAGAGGCTGTAGAAGAAGAAGAGTGAAAGAAATGAACAACTTTGTTAGTAAAATTATCGTAAAAGAAACATGTTTGAAACGACACATCATTTTAGTTGTAACTGCGCCTTTATGATGATCATCTACATTTACCTACACCAAGCTTGATACGTTCTATCATTTCTCAACCTTAGTCTTCACTTTTGAACTAAACTATTACTTCCGCAGCTAATACAGCCAGCAGCGTATCAACTTCAACGTCGTAGCCCTACGAGCTATTGAATAGATATTTGACCGCGATAGTATTATTGGATACTATAGTACAGTCAGCTTCTATTTCAACGATGTTAACCTCAATTTGAAGGCAACCATCCCTCAGCATTGTTTCTGCGAATCACCACGTTTGATTGTTTAGTCTCGCTTCTTTGAAATCTTCAATGGGTTATTCCTATTCAAATAAACAAAAATTCTCACGATTTCATTTATTTTCAACTTGTTACCAGATCGAATATTGTATATTGTAAAGAAACCTATTACCGCTTTGTAAAATGTTAATTTCTTTCCTTTAATTATAGAGGTAATTATGCATTTGTGTGCAATATATTTTTTTAATGTTAAAGGGAGCAAACAAGCATACGGCCCACCTGATTCGAAGTGATCACCGTAGCCTATGGACATCTGTAACACCGGAGGAGGCGTCACCAATGCATTGCTTACCCTTTAGGACTCTTTTAAACCTCCTTTTAAAATACTTCATGTTGTAACTCTGCGGAAAGACCGCTGGGAGCTCATTCTACATTTTGCAGGTGTACGGCAAGAATCGAGTCGTGTGTATAAAGTTCTATCTAAATAGTTTTAGATTTCTTTGCAGCGACCATGTTAATATTATTATCATTAATCGTTTTAGTACCTACTAAATCTAATTTCATAGTAAGACATATAGTCTGGAATGTTACGTCGACGTTGGGTGTGTATTTTGGTAGAACATTAACCGTGCCGTTTAGTTTACGGTGGTTTTACGACCTGTGTCAAATGTTTATATACCACGTGATATCCTCAACTTCAGGATTGGGGGAAAGGAATTTGTGGTATATTTTCGCAGTGAACCTCATGACCGATGACTTCATTAGAGAAATACTAGATTTGGTAACACTAATTACAATGATTAGTTAGAATAACTTATTAATACTAGAATAATGAACTACAACTAGTACACGGCTAACACTCACGAGATACAGTCGAATAATTCGACCGGTGTTTGGGCAATATATTATAGATGCCCGTCATCAAGGAGTACGCGCGGCGGCGGTGGCGGCTCGGCGCTAACCGTGTTACGCGTGTTAGCCGCGTAATAGTTGTAGTTATAAGTACTACTCACGTCAGTTCTTATAATATTAATGAACTTCTTGTTTCAATTATTTGTTTGAATATCAATTATGTGACAGTTTTTAAGTTCAATTAAGTTGTAGTAGATATTTTATAGTTAATCGAGTTACAGATAGATCAAATAAATAAATATTTGTGGACATCACAGAGCACCTTATATAATTTTGACTTGTAAAAGTGCTAAAATTAGCCTATTTGCAATAAATCTTTTGACTTTGACTTTGACACCAAAGCCCCAAAGTAAGCAAAGATTGTGCTATGGGAACCAGATAACTGATACAATACTTAGATACTTTTTGTTTGTAAATATATACATAGAATACAATTTAACACCCAGACACAGAACAAACACTTATGTACATCACACAAATGTATGTACTGGATGGGAATTCAGAAGGTAGGGCAGTAGTAACCAACTCAGCGCAACCTATTTTTCAGATTGTGTCTGGTGGCTCAATTTACACAATTACCAAGTGAAATCGAACTGTTGTATGGAACGACTTCATATAAGCTTCTAGAGCAGATATTATAATGTAACTTTAACACACATGACTATATATAAATCAACAATATAATTTACCAGTCCTAACTGAACCAAGGCCAGATCTCGCTGCATTGAGCCAGAATTCAATGCTACCAACACAAACAAACCAACAATAGACTCATAAAGACATACAGAATACAGACGAACTAATAAATCTAGAACAAAGGCTGTCTGAGATGGAAGATAAACTTGGGTGACCAGTTTTGGATCAAATGACAGATTGACGTTAAGATTAATTTTGGGAGCCAAAAGCTTTGTTTCACAGAATTGTGGTAAAGTTATGTAAATAAGACATGTATGATAATACAATTCTTTATGTAATAAATGACGTGACGAGCTAGTCGTTCACCTGGATACGGCGGATAATACCACTTTCAATTTCACTCGGAACTTAACATTATAAAGTTTGGCGTGACACTGCACGGCGTACATCATCCTGAGATATCAGCACAGAGTCTAGTAATAAGCTTACTACTCAAACTGAGACTAGCTACAGCGCGCTTCAAACCGGAACACAGTAGTGCTTGCACACTATTGCTTGGCGGCATAACAACTGCCAAGCGGGGGTACCTACCTAGACGAACTTTACAGAAAAGTCCTAGCACCTAGTCCTTATACTTATAAATATACTTATTTCATTCAAAATGTCCTTCCCTCATTTAAAGGACTCAGAATTTAAACAGGCAAATTTTCATTACTCAAAGTACGTTAGGAACTCATAGTAACTATAATTGTGTCACGTCATTATAAATGCGCTTCGCCAGAGACATAATTAATCCAAAACATATACCCTGTTAAACTTTGATTAATGTTAAAATCATGGACTAAAATTATGTGTTTAAATTAAAACGAATTTCAATGGATATTGTAGGTCAACCGCGTCAGGTTGTCTATGTTATGTAAACAAATACATCACAGAACTGTACCAAATATTTTCACTAACCCATTTACAATTGTATAATATATGAGTCTGTACAAAACGTAAATATCACAATCAGTGTATATCTAAACAATTATATCAAGTAACTGTAGTGAAAGAATGTATAATTATGCCAATAAATATAAAACCTCTTCAATCTAGGACAGTTTTGGTCGTCTGTTGCAACAAACTAAATTAACTTTAAAAATATATCTTACCTCGGGTTCCGCTGAATAGCCAAGAATTTTGCTTCGAAACATCCGAAGTCTTCTTCCTAATCATCGGACTCAGTTCCACTATGCTCGTCTGCCTACTTCTACTGCCTATCGAAGGAGTCTTCTTCTTTCCTTTTTTCAAAGTCCCACTGTGAGATTTCCTCAGGGTATTCACTTTTAATGACTGGCTCTTCCCTCTAACTTTACTCTTACTTCTTGATGTTTGTCTGCTCAGTCTTCTCCTGTGTTCTGTCACCTGCTTAGGAATGGGAGCCTCATCTTCTGTATCTGTTTCGACAGCAGGTTTAACTGGAGCTTCTTCTATAGATGAGTATCTTTGCTCTCCTTCTAGAAATAGCTTTGTGTAGTTTAATACCTCATCTATTGTCAAGACTTTGCTAACATCTTCTGGAACTACCTCAACAGGTTTAGTCGAAGTCGGAGTTTTTTTCCTTCTTAAAAAGTTGAAAGAAGAACCTTTGCTCGTTTTTCTAGACTTAGGAGCATCAGTGTTACTGCTCTTTCTGCTGTCACTTTGACTTTTATCTTCTTTCCGACTATTTTTTCTAATTTGATCAAGAAAATTTGTAGAACCGTAGATAGAATCTCTGTCTTTAGAATCTCTGTCTTCTTCGCTCCAAAGACTTTCTCTAGATTTTTTCTTTTCAGAATTCTTGTCCAGTTCCTTCTTAGCAAGTTCGAGCCATTCATCACTCAAATTCTTAACCATTTCAATAGGATTAGATAGAGACATAGCTTTTCTGTGTCCTTTTTTGAATTTATTATCTGACTCTTCATCTGTGATAGCTAATTTTAGGGATTCTTTGCTCATAGTTGGAGTTTTGCTAAGCCTGGGAAGTGCGTCGTCACTCGCTGATATCGCATCACTGTGACCGTCTGCTGATTCATACAGAGACTCGTCGCTTTCATCTCTTCTTTCTGTTGAAAGTGTATAATTTAGTAACAAGTGATTTGATTTTGAGAGTTCATTGCCATTTTCCTTAAACGTTTTGTGAATAACGTTAAATAACTCGTTATAATTATTACTTCAACGTATCATCGAAAACGTTATTGTATATTCAGCTTTTAACAAATTTTTAGTTAGTTCTAGAACTCTCAGTCTTTGCTTATCTTTATATATAAAGGATGAATATTAAACAACAAGTCGACGAGTACAGTTATTATTTCTTTCAATGTAATTATCATCAATCATTGATGACAATGGTCTGATTAATAAATAAAAACTATGATGGATGAGCTAATGACAGATGAGTCATACAAGTCATAGAAACAGCAGTTGAGATGTTTTGCAAAAAGTAATGTTTAATGCCTTTAACATACAAGAAACTGCATACTTATTTAAGCAGCGGATAATTATGTTATTTTTTATTAGATACTAATACATTTTACATCGACTTTAGTAATTTCGATTTTAATAGTATCGTTTTAACCAACTTTAAAACCTTTGTTTTAAAATCCCGTTCGCGATTCAAATTTTCCGTTTACAAAGTTTAGAAACCTTTTAAATAGTAACTATTTTTGGAGATAATTAGATGGATTCATCAACGTTCAATCAATCGTCTCAATTATTCCAATTAAAGATGAGTTCAGAAGTTAAATGAGTATAATTTTCGGGAATATGAAACAAGAGTTTTTACTGGATACAGCACGATTCGCAATTAACCATCAACCTTCTGAAACAATGAGTGTTCATATCTTAGCATAACATTGTTAAGGTGAACTTTCTTTTTACAAGTTTAGTATTACAAGTACTTGCCAGTATTATGTGTAAATTACAAGTGGCCGCAAGCTGACAGGTTACGGCGAAAGTGAACACTTTCCCGATGTGCAGTTTTTGTTCTTTTGTTTCCGTTTTTGTAAATTTAATTACACGTAGCTTTAAATAAATTAATTTAATTGTTGCCATTTCTGTGCCAAGAATTTGGTGGAAGTTTAAATGTAGTCTTCTTGTATTGAAATATTTTTGGAACCACGAAAACGGGACAGGCGCTATAAATACGTAGTGCTTTTTAATTATGTGGCGTAAGAAGAACATAATTATTATTTAGCCTTTTATGGAAATTAGTAACTTTTTTTATCTGCTTGTTTAAGTTTTCGTTTATCTATAGTATCCAAGATATTATTTAAGTCATTATAATTCTTTTCATAAACATGTAAGTTACGTAGATATTTATTTTAATTTTTTTATTTTAGCTAAGGGCTTAAACCACACTAAAGCAAAGCGTTTAATGGCTACTCGTCTGTACTAAAGTAAAACAGTTCCTAAGGTGACCCTTAACCCATTATTACAATGCATTTGGAGGTATATCACAGAGAAATAAGCGCAAACTTAGGGTCTGTCAACCTTAGTACAGACGGACGTAAGGAGTATATTCTCAAAATTGATACCAGACTTTTCATGGGCAATATGAAACCCTAATTTTCATATTTTTACAAAACTTAAGAGATATAAACACAAAAACGATTACACAATTTTAAACGTTATCTACAGGTTAAGCAACGATAAGTCAAATGTTATCACAAGTTGTTATAACTAACGCGTTTTTATTACGCTATAAATAACAATTACCGGTACGTTGCGTTATATGTTAAATATTTGATCTAGTGATGTTCCCACAGGGTTTACTAAGAAATTTATGTTAGAGACATTACGTTGACTTTGATGGTCATAAATCGTTTGTGATCACTTCTACTATAATTTTATTACTAAAATATGCTATTTAATTTAATTTATAAATAAAAGATTAGCATGCTTACTGTAATTTATTACTTTTAAGACATTTTAAATCTTTATATAGTAAACTCAAACTTTTTTTAAGAATGTATGTTTCGTTCAAAAATTGAATCATTTAAACGTCAATCTAAAAGTATACGTACAAAAACAGTCTACGCGTTTTTATTTTTCAAAGCTTCAATGAATGAGTCCCGACTGCCGTCGCATGAGTCAGGGCCATTATAATTCATGGGAAATATGGTGAAGTTTAGACACAGCACGTAAATTAGCATAACGAATCCAGTTATTATTTGAATCTGGAAGAGTTTTATTTTCGTTTTCAGCGGATATTTTGGAGCGATAACTTCTTTTAAGTCGTTTATTATTACACAACCATTATTGAATAGAAAAAAGTAGTTTTTCCGAGTTATTTTTTTAATCTAGAAATTTCGTTTTCGTTTTCAGCAGATATGTTTGGAGCGATAACTGCTTTTAAGTCAGTTATTAGAAGACAACCATCATTGATAAAAAAGGAGTTTTTTTTTGAGTTATTGTTTGAATCTAGAAGTTTTATTTTCATTTTAGCAGATATGTTTGGAGCGATAACTGCTTTTTATAGTTTATTATTAGACCAACCACTATTGAATGAGAGGAGTTTTTTGCTGTCTTATTTGCAATAGTAACATATTTATTTTTTACGAACTTATTGGCTTTATCGATGCAAGACATTCACCGTTTTAGGAACTCAACCTCAGCTATCATCTTACACTTTTTATTTCCAGTAACGGTTTTAGTTTTTACTATTAAGTTACGTTTTATGTCCGAACTCAGGTCACGTCATTCAACGATTACGGACACGCCTGTTAATATAACGTTTTTTTCAACGATTTGCCCTTTAGAACGTCAATGTTCTTTTAAATAATGAAGCCTTGAAAGACAAATAATAAAGGAAACTTTAAAACAAAAGGTTTATATTATTTATTTATAACTTTCATATTGTCGAGTATTTTTTTAAATATCTGCATATTCAATATATACCAGTGAAAAATTTAAATCTTTTTTAAACTTTCGTATACATAATTGCAAAATGTTTTTTAAACATTACTTGATCGCGCTCAAACATAATTATTATTATTTTTACCTCAAAGACCAAGTTTGCATTGGTCGTGGTTATAGTGAACTGGTAAATTATTGTTCAACTTTCTAATATAATTTATTTATTACTAAACGTATTTTTAATTTTATAATTCTATAGCTATAAGTAGGTATACACAGGTCTACACTGAACTGGTGTTTTATTATGTATTTGAATTTCTTCATAAATAATTTAAATATCTGATTTAAATAGGTACGCTAATGCTAAAAATGTTACTTCCACTACTATGTTTTTTTGGAATTAATTACAAGAAATTTCTTAATAGTAATGAAGTAAGTTCGTAAATATAAATAAACAACGGAAGAGCGTCCTAGTTTAAATAATATTTATAGCATACAAACACGCAAATACTATTTACTAATTAATTGGGGTGGTTCCTTGACCCAAATACAACATAATCGGGGTTTGTTTCCATTCTCGCCCTACTTCATGTGTTAGGTTTAAGCCTAAGGAATGAGTCTGCAATGTTATCACGCCGTGTTTTGACAATAACAATTTTAATTTTAAATTTATAGTTATTTTCTCGATGATAAATCGTTGTTTTTAATATTGTAACATCTCAACTGTTGTTTATATTGTAAACTTTATATAATTTTATTGGTTGAAGAAAAATTAAACGTATTCGGAAAATGGCAAGATACTTCAAAATTGGCTCTAACATTCCAAAAGTATACTTACCTAGAGAAACTTTCATGTCAAGGATATCAGAGTATCGCCGTCTCTCTTTATCACTCTCCGTCGACGTTTCTCTCTCGCTCGACTCTCTAGTTGGTTTCAATAGACTAGGCTTTTTTTTCCTTAATTTACTAACTACCCCATTTTCCGATTTTTCAACAGATTTTTCCGAAACAGGTTTCGGATCTCTCTTGAACCACATCATCTGGATTACCATTTAAATAACACTTACAAAACAAACAAAAAACAACTGCTTTTGTTATCCTGTTTTTACTGTACAAGATTTGAAGTTCCGTTGCACCCACATCACTATTAAACACTTATTTTTAAAATAACGCTTCACTAAATAACGTTGTTATTTGGAACGTTATTTACTAACACTTCGTTGTTTTTCCTTGTCACTCACATCACTTGGATGGCACTGGTTACTTTTGTTGCACTTGGAAACAAGTCACTGTTTTTTTTGGCATTGATTCTGTAATCGATATAACGTAAGTGGTGACGCTCTTGGCAATGTCGAGGGGTACTACATTAATTATAATAGATTGTCGCCGAAGTGCAAGATAATAAACTAAATCTATTAATAAACAATTACACACATATTCAGATATAATTAGGTTTTTTATTTTAATGAATGATGTTAGGAAACACGGCCGCCCATAACAGAACAGTGTCACTCGGAACTCTAAAAGTTTCGCGTGACACTGCACTGAGCACATCATCCTGAGTAATCAACACAGTCTGGTAATAAGATTACTCGACTGTGAGAGATCATAAGTCTCAATTGCCCAGTAATCTCACTAGCTACAATGCTAGCTGCAGTACTATTTATGAATTAATGACTAATGCTAATTTAACGCCAGTCGTGAATTAGATATGGTAAATGAATTGCTCGTTTAAAGATAAGCTGTAGTAATAAATACGTTGATATAATTAGTTGGATCGTGAAAAGATAAGGAAATTGTTGCATATTATTACATTCGACATTAATTCTAATATGCATTATTTTGTCTGTTGTTTATATAATTATTTAAAATGGATGTTAAACTATAATAATTCAATCTTGTTTATACCATTTAATAAAATAAGAAGTTTATCAACATTTTGGTAGGTCCCTAATCCTCTTGTTGAATAAACCTACATGTATTGAATCTCTAGGCGACCGACTAAAAGGCGAAGCGCGAACAACGATAAAAAATCGATGCGATAGAAATTGTAAGTCTGTGAATAGAAATGTACTACAATCCGCTTCAAAAGCAATCGTTTACGATTTTTACTACACAGTTTAAAAACACACATAACTTACTATCGCGGATTTTAACTCATCGTAAAAAAACCAGTTGATAATTCTTAATAACACAAGTAAAAAACACAAAGCGTAAAATACCAACTTTAGACTTATGTGGTTTGCTCATGGATGCTATTGTCAGAACTGGACCAAACTGAAATGGTACCACATGGGAAGCACCAGCTTTCAAATAAAAAAGGATCATGAAAATCGGTTCACCCAGTCAAAAGCGCTGAGATAACAACAAAGAAACAGTCGAATTGACAACCTCTTCCTTTTGAAGTCGGTTGTAACAGTATAACCATTATAAATCTATTAAAAAACCGCATAATATTATCTGTTCTCTCGCCTATCCCAGCCGACAAGCGGCCGCACCGGAAGCCCCCGCTTCCGATTCCGACCCGTGTGTGGGACGCGCGGGGGGACGGGGACGGGGGGACTCTGATAAATGATGTGCTATAACGTAATAGCGTGCTATTTATAATGTTTTTAATTGGTGAGTTATTGAGTGATCCATTACGATGATTTTTTTGTTTTAGAAAATTGAATTCTCTATGGTGTAGCAATAACCTATTATTGCTACACAATACGGTTTTTTTGATTGGACGTTTGTATTTATTATGTTTGATTGAAAACAGCATTATATGTGATTTTAATTGAAAATTTGTAAAAAGACCTTAAAAGTTCAGTACTTTTATGGTCTTTTTACAAATTTCGTGGTAAATAAGTTGTTACGCGAACGCCGACGATCCTTTGAATGTAAAATAAAAAGTCAAAAGTTACGTCAAAGTTAAGCGACTGCACTAACAACTGCATTTCCCGAGCCAGACTATAAAACTCACCCCAGACAGAGTGGGGTGAGTGACCTCGCGGTTCGTTTCCGGAAAAAAGCGAGGGGAGCCTGGGGGGATGCGGATGGATCGTGTTTGAAATTCAATTTAGTTCCGTTACTTTTTCTAGTAATGATTATTTACAGAAGGGAGGGGTGGGTCGAAAGTAGATATCGTCACAGAGAATATAAAACATAAATTCTATTCACATATCAGTAAAGTTCAGTCATCTGGCAGATATATAAATAAACTAAAAAAAATACAACTAAATGGCATCAAAAAATTCTAAAAAAAACGATTCGTTTAAAAAAATTAACTTTCTAAATTAATAATAATTATAATCATAATAACGCCCAACGAACACATACATAGATCCTGAACCCTAACTAGGATTCCCTGTGTCTAGGGACCCAGGAAAACACAAAACAAGTATTTGTGCCTTTTTTAATGTGCACAAATACACTTATATACACTTGTACAAACAAATACACACAAATACACTTATTCTGGCGCGGGAATCGAACCCGCCGCCTCCGGGTCGTGAGCCGACCTTCTCAACCACCTTCCCACAGAGGCTGTCGAAAATTAAATCATGGTGTTTGTTGCTGTTATTAACTCAGTTAAAAATGAGTCATTTTCTTCTCGGCAGAACCACTGTGGTTTTCCTTCAACAAGTATGGATCATAGAATTGTATTAATAAGTAATTTGTATTAATTATGTTTTTACTTGAGCTACAATTGCAGAAAAGTATTTAATACCGATCGACATATACATCACTGTAAAGTTTCTTGTAGCTTCTTCTTTACAGTTGTAATCGAAGCTTCGGATCAAAGTTTTCTATTCTGCATTGTGCCCGATTGCTTGCGCCAGTAGTGAGAAAGAGAACTGCTTTTTTCAAACTCATATATTGTAATGGGCTTGCTATATATTACTTGAAAATAAGCCCTTAGTAATTCTATATGCTTAGTATAATAACATAATTTTAAGCACCTAATATAATTTTTGACTTGTAAAAGTGCTAAAAATAGCCCTATTTGCAATAAATCTTTTGACTTTGACTTTGATTCATCAATTTTGCTACTATTAGAGATAGAAAAATATGTACATGTCTCTTGTTGTAGGAACTTTAAGCCGATCTATGCGGCTTTATGCGAAGTCTCAAAATCCCACTTAAAGAGAGTTCTATGAGGGATTTTAACACTAAAGTGACTGAATGAATGACCTACGACAGCAACTTAAAGAAAACGAGTGTGCTTTAGACCACACGACTGAAGTAAGACTTCTTCAGCCTTATTAATAAACACGAACTAGCTTTAGACTAGTTACATCATCTTTTGTCTCTTTCGATCCAGCTAAATATTCCAGTAGCAAAAAAAAGACAAAAGCTGAAGTAACTAATCCGAGACTATTACCCGTTTATTAATAAGGCTGCTTTAGTTTAGCTCTATCTATCGGCCGGTATAACTTTGTTTTTGCTTTGTTTAATGTTAATGTCGCCATCTTGACAAAGTAGATTGTCCTTTTTACTTTGTTATGTTGACAATGGAGATCTATGTGAACCAACTTCAACTTCCGTTCGCCTCGCATTCACCAGCTATACTCCCGAAATCAAGCGTGCGTAAAAAAGTTTTACTTCAAAATGTTACAGCAATATAATTAAAACCAAAACATTTCGAACTGAAACCTCACCTTTAGAAGTGGCTAAAAACATCGACTAAAATAAATTCTGACAGTAAGTGGAAATAGTAACTTGAGACAGTAACTGGAAACAGTGACTGTCGTCTACGGCCCTAGTACTAAAATAGGTCAGGAAACGCATCCTGCCGCGTTCCTCACATTAGTGATGATGTGTACTCTTCCTTTTTGCCACATTTAGGGACATTTAGGTTCGAGTTTAAGATACTTGCACTAAAGTTGTACAGCACCTAAGTTCGTACTCATCTCCCTACCCTCCAGTTTTTCGTACGTTTGTCAAACTCGTGTCATGTCTACATGCAAAATACTGTGTGCTGATTGGTTGAGACAACCTATGATTAACAGGAACCAATGAGCGTTCAGTATTTGGTCTACCAAGTTGACACTAATTTTATTATTTATTTAATGTAGCTTAACTAAGTTGTATTTTAATTGACTTTAGTACAAACAGGCATTTGTAGTTATATAAATTAATACATATTTGTGGACATTAAACACAGCGCCATCTAGCCCCAAATTAAACAAATCTTGTACTATGAGAACCAGATAACTGATACAATACTTAGATCTTTATGTTTCAATTATGATTAATTTTCACCGTAGAAAATTAAATATTACGATATGTCCAAAAGAAGGAGTTATAAACGACTCGTATGAAAACGAAAGCTAACAAAATTCAAAATCAAACGAATCCGCAGGCAACAACTAGTTATTATGTTTACAAAAAGTCTCAAAATAATTCAATCGGCACTATAAAAGGACAGATGTCACCCAGAATTATATTCTTAGAAACAATCTTCGAAAACGGCATTTTGTCACGTACAAGCTAAGCCACAGAGTAAGCGATAGTATGTTTAAATAATTGTATTTTAGTATGGATTGATTATTTATTGTAATTTGGTGGCGACTTGTCATTCCTCAATTTCAACCATGCTTATAAGTCACATTTTCACGCGATTAACACATCTTTCTGTCAAACCCATCAGAATTCATTATTAAAATTCTTTAGAGATTTGAAAAGAATCCGAAAATGGCGGTTGTGAATCATTTTATTGTGTCCCTAATAAATTTCTTTTTTTTTCTTTCTTTTTTACATTAAGTATATTTCCCGAGTGTGTAGATGGATTACCAATGTTGAGACACTCGAACGAAACATTTAAAAAGCATTTTGCAAAGCATTGAAAGAGGAAAAACTCGTCAATATATTTTTAACTTTCGTTTTTAATTAGAAGTTCGCATTATCTAATTATTTCATTAGGAATCAAATCCCCCATCTGGAGAAATCTCACTTTTGGGATTGTTGCCAGATGTGGAGATGTGATTCTCTCGGATATATCCGGACGTCCGCTCCATTCCGTGTGTTTATTATGGCTTTGTACCAGAGCAATGCTTGGAGACTGTGTTTTAGAAATCTTCTAAATATATATAACTCAAAGGTGACTGACTGACATAGTGATCTATCAACGCACAGCCCAAACCACTGGACGGATCGGGATGAAATTTGGCATGCAGGTAAATGTTATGACGTAGGCATCCGCTAAGAAAGGATTTTTCGAAATTCCACCCTAAAGAGGGTGAAATGGGTGGTTGAATTATTTTCCCATAGGCCACGCCGCGGGCGAAGCTGCGTGCAGAAGCTCGTCAGAAATAAACGTCAAGTTGACAACGAATAAAAAAGTATTTGTAAAATAGTGACAATAAAAGTATTCTTCATTTTTGGTATGGCTTTTTATCGCTGTTCAGATATTTTGGCCAGTGTCAAGTGAATGTCAAAGCAAAGTCAAAATCATAAGATTTGTTGCAAATAGGCTATTTTAAGCACTTTTACAAATATCATAAGGAGTTTTGGCGGGAAAAAGAAAAAGATGCGTTACCGCATTCTATTATTTTCCAAACTTGTGTTATTTTCAGTGTTAGTGCATAAACTTGGTGGCATTTTATTCGTTAAGTGCTGGATTACAGGCATGAGTGTGGGAAAGTGGTATAATGATAGTGAAACGTTTCTTTTCGTGTTGTTTCCAAAACCCCATAGAAGCTTCTGGTAAAGTTGCCACCACTTTACTAGGAGTATTACTCGACTAGAATAGACTATGACTTGACTTGATGACTTTGACTGTGACTTGACACATATCTGCGTGAAATATCGATAACTTGTTAAATTATCAATAACTTGACACTGGCTAAATACACAAAAATGTGGAGCCAAATCTTAAAAAAAAAATATATATAACATTGATTAAATTTAACTAGAGTTTATAAGTAAGGCTCACAGTTACCAAAACTGAATAACTATTGTTGCACGCTGAAGAATAAATACGATCTACGAAAGCTTTCTTACTATGTAAGCTTGCCTATGAAGAAATTGAAAACCACACCTTTTGAAGTAAAACTTCTTTACGCACTCTTGACTTGGGGAGTAAGCTGGTGCATGCATTACGAGGCGAACGGAAGTTTAAAGTTGTTGGATAACGTAGATAACAAAATTTGTAATATTATATTGGTATGTCCGGTAAAACTAAAATTGATAATTGTCAAGATGGCGACATTAGCATTAAGCAAAGCAAAAAAACAAAGTTATACCGGCCGATAGATGGAGCTAAAGAAGTTTTACTTCGTGTGGTCTAAAGCAAACTCGCTTTTTTCTCTAAAATGAGTTAAAAATTATGCCAGCGCCCAGTAATCTCTGATACTTGTTCTGTAAGATTAAAATAAAACTTTTTGTATTCCAAACCTGTCACAGACTAAAAATACAACTGTCAGACTGTACACTGTCTGTACGTGAAGCGAAATCTGTGTCAAAAGATTATGTTACTGATTCCTGACCTGGTTATATCAATAATTAATGGTGGATGTAAGATTTGAAATTAGTGGAGCGTGAATTATAAGATTAAATGTTTATATTTAGTTTTTACGGATTTGTGATGTGTGCATGTCTTTCACGTGATGGTAAAAGCAAGTAGACACTATATTCGAAGCTATTATTGAGGTGCAGTCGACTTCACAATCCTTTTATAGGTTATAACCATTTGACCACAATCTTGCCTGGTGTTAAGCAATGACGTGATTAACGATTTTTATAGACCATGCCTAGAAAATACCTGTTCCACAGAATACTTAAGTGTACAGAGTGCTTCACTCTTTTTAACCTACTTCAAAAAAGGAGGAGGTTATCAATTCTACAATGTTTGCTACCTTTAACTTTCTACTGGGTGGACAGTTTTATTGATTCTTTTTTTATTTGAAAGCTTGTGCTTCCCGTTTAGTCCAATTTGGTCCAGTTCTGAAAATGTCATCCATGAGAAAACAATAAGTCTGAAGTTGGTTTTTCACGCTTTGCGTTTGTTACTTGTATCATTGATCAAGGAATAATAATATATCGATGTATCGATGGGATGAATATTAAACATTTACGAAACTCTTGAACATTTTGTATGGGTTTTTTTTTCGACTTTCCAAAGGTAACACCTTTGAATAATCTACCTGTGGGATGGGTCTGCTAAATACCAGCTGGAAGCCTTAGACTATATCGAGAGGTGTGCTAAGAGGCTCATAGGTAGCGACTTGTTTGAAGCCCGACTGCAAAGCCTCGACCATAGACGCATAGTTGCCAGTTTATCGGTCTTTTATCGAGTGCATTTTGAAGAGTGTGCATTGCAGTTGCATTACCTGATTCCGCCATCACCGTTCCACCATCGGACAACCAGATATACGAAAAAACGCCAACGTTACATTGTTAATATCCCACATGTGCGAACAAAGAGATTTGGCTCCACATTTATCATGCGAACAGCCAAAGAGTGGAACGCTTTACCGGCGTCCGTATTTCCCGAAAACTACAACCTTGGAGTCTTCAAATCGAGAGTGAACAGGTATCTTCTAGGCAAGCGTGCTACATCCTAGACCGCATCGTCACTTACCATCAGGTGTGATAGTGGTCAAACGCGAGCCTATCAATTAATAAAAAAAAATATTTTACGATTCCGGACGGAGACTAATACAATGAATTAAAAACCATGAATTGATTCTCGAGTTACGTGTTAGAACAAACCCGACTATGTTTTATATTTATAGATTTTACGGTACTTTAGAAAGCGTACAGTACATTCGAATAAAACTACATGTACACCCGGATACGAATAAGAAACACGAATAATAAACAATGATAAATATACGAATAATAAACACTTTTTTTTTATGTTTTGGCTCCACACTTTTGTGTATGTAGCCAGTGTCAAGTAATTGATAATTCATCAAGTTAATAATATTTCACGCTAAATATGTGTCAAGTCACAGTCGAAGTCATCAAGTCAAGTCATAGTCTAGTCAAAGTCATACTCCTAGTAAAGTGGTGGCAACTTTACTTGAAGCTTCTATGGAGTTTTTGAAACAACACGAAAAGAAACGTTTCACCATCATTATACCATTGTCTCACACTCACGCCTGTAATTCCAGCACTTAACGAATAGAATGCCACCAATTTTATGCACTACACTGAAAATAACACAAGTTTAGGAAAATAATACAATGCGTTGACGCAATCTTTTTCGCTTTCCCGCCAAAACTACGATTTATTTGTTTTATTTTACATATAGATGGTGACAGATAAGTAAAACGTTTTGCCCTTACAACGCCATATGGTTTAATTAGGTGTGATTAAACAAATAATACAAAGGTTATTATTAACATAAGTCAGTTTGTTGAATGATTTTAATAAAGTATTTATTTTACTGTTTTCAACATTAACAGTTTCCGGTAGTCATATCTTTGCCCTGCACTTTTTTTAATTTGGCTACACGCGGTCATCGTATTTAGCCAAGTTTGCGTTTTGTTATTCATGTGTTGTAGAGCAAAAACTGATACTGAATTCCATGTTTTTATTTTGACAAACAATTGAAGGGAAGAGATCAAAAAGGGTTTAGCTGATTTTTTTCACAAAATGACTTATGGGTATCGTTGGATTCAGCGTGAAATTATCTACAATAATACATTCTCAAAATACCGATATGAGGCTTAAATCTCTAACTTTCAGTCTAAAAACGGTTTATCTGACGCATACAGTTCGCTTACCATAAAAACATTATTATATTTATTACCTTATATTATATTTTTACAGTAATTGTACGAATTAGTATTATATTTTGTATTTTAAAATAAAATTAATACATTTTCAAGCAACTGAAATTTACATAAACCTTTTCTATTACTTAAAACGCACTCTACATTAAAATGAGGCCATTGAAGTTTAAAGTCAATTTTCTCGAAACTATCAATTCGACAGTTAAACCCTTTTTATTCTCACCCCTTGAATTATCTAACGCATCTTAATATTTTGAAAGTCGTCTTTTGTTAAAATATTAAACAAAACATTGTTCAATCACGATCCTTCCGGCATTCGCGTGTTGCCACTTCAAAGATATCCAATACGTCATCTGTAGTACCCGAGATAGAAAACAGACGGCGACCTTGGACTCCATTTTATCTGTTTTGATGGGTATAAATGCAACAGAACGCTGTTCCTTTTTAAACTAAATGGAATTTCGTAATAACAGCATCTGCTACAAATGATAAATCAAGTAAACTTAAATAATAATTTAGTTCAAAATATATTTAAAAATCCATATATCTCTTCATCTATAAAATTCAAAGTCCTGACTGACTGACTGAATGACTGACATACTTATCGACGCACAGCCTAAACCGCTGCTCCTAGACTTAAAATTTGGAGGGTGTGTTCTTTATACAGTGTAGGTATCCACTAAGAAAGGGTTTTCGAAATTCCACCCCTAAGAGGTTGAAATGGCTGGTTGAATTGTTTTCCTATAGGCCACGCGGGTGAAGCCACTGGCAGAAGCTAGTCTAACATAACAAAGTTATAAATTTGTAATATTATGTTGGTATTTCCGGTAAAATGCCAATTTTTTTATGTTTTGGCTTCACACTTTTGTGTATTTAGCCAGTGTCAAGTAATTGATAATTTATCAAATTAATTATATTTCACGCAAATATGTGTCAAGTCACAGTCGAAGTCATGAAGTCAAGTTATAGTCAAGTCATAGTCTAGTCAAAGTCATACTCCTAGTAAAGTGGTGGCAACTTTACTTGTTGTTTCCAAAACTCCATAGAAGCCTATGGAGTTTTGGAAACAACACGAAAAAAACGTTTCACCATCATTATACCATTTTCCCACACTCACACCTGTAATCCAGCACTTAACGAATAGAATGCCACCAATTTTATGCACCAACACTGTAATAACACAAGTTTTGGAAAATAATACAATGCGGTGACGCAATCTTTTTCGCTTTCCCGCCAAAACTCCAAATGACAATTTACAATTTTTAAGATTGAAGGCGACATTAACATTAAACTACGGCCGATAGATGGAGCTAAACTAAAGAAGTTTTACTTTAGTCGTGTGGTCTAAAGCACACTCGTTTTTTGTGGAAGGCGTATTTGTGCCTGGCTTTTTGTGGTAGATGAGGACGGCAGATGGTAAGTCTGTTACTATCGCAGGAGACAGCTGTTTAGTTTCAAACACAGATGCAACCTTTTAGTTTTATCTTTAGTGAATCTGGCTTTCTTTGATCGATAGTAAAATGCAAGCTAATTTCGGTGATCATCTGTATTGTTTGTGTGTCAAAGTCAAAAGATTTAAATAATAATAAATAAATAAAATAAAATGTCTTTATTTCAGGCAAGATAACCCATACTGTGCGTAAAATACATAGATACAAAATATTTAGATTTAGATTCATTGCAAATGGGCTCTTTTTAGTACTTTTACAAGTCAACATTATATTGTTGTTATATAAGATAAATGAAACCAATTAATAGAATTCAGAACACTTTGTTAGAAGCCAGATTTTTTTTGTTATGTCGTTTTTCCCATTTTGGCTTCTCACGCGTACGTCGTATCTACTCCATAGTTCATTTTTATAATAACTTAATAAATACTGAGTATAAAAAATTGTTTTTATATTTGCTCAAATTTAAATTATTCAATAAACAATTTTATATTGTGTACGAATTACATAATTAGGTACCTCAAATAAAAATATATAAACAATGTGTAAGCTCTATAAAGGATTATATTCAAAAGGTTTTCGAATCACTAGGTACTTTGCAATGGCTACATTAAAAGAATTAAATGTTGCCATTGCAAAGTAGATAAAATTATCGCCCTTTTAGTATATAATTAATTACTTTAAAGTAACCTGGCAATAAGTTTTCACAACGCAGCCCCATAACTATTTCCCTAGCATTATTATGAATTGTTCAGAACTACAAACAAAATTGTTTATAATGAACATTTGAATAATTTTATCTTCTAAACAAAGGCCTAGCTGTTTATCAATATACTAAGTATTAGCAACAGCATTTGCCCATTGTATCGTATATACGTGGGAACAAATTACAGCCATACATCACACTTCACACTAATATTATAAAGGCGAAAGTTTGTATGTGTGTTTGTGTGTATGTTTGTTACTCCTTCACGTTCAAACGGCTGAATGGATTTGGATGAAATTCGGTACCAAGATAGCTTATACACTGGCTTAACATATAGGCTACATTTTATCCTGGAAAAGTGAAATTTTCTTTTGGGATGAGCAAATAATTCCAATACTTTTTATCCGCGGGCGCTACTAGTATTTAATAATAGAAGAGCATAAATTAATAATTAAAATGTCACGTAAAATGTGTAATTTCTTCTATTCATCGCATTTCGCATAAGACGGCAAGTTCAATACCTGCACAGAAAAAAGCGCAAATACTTGTTCTGAGTCTGGGTGTTGTGGAACCATGGTCCTCGTAGTTCCTGGGTCATAGTAACACGGAATCCTAGTTAGGGTCCAGGATCTATGTCGTTGGGCGTTATTATTATCATTATCTGCGCAGGTAAACCATAGTATGGCAAGTGTTGAACAAATGGCACAATACACAAACCATGTCATGGCCATAAAAGATGAAAAAAAAGTGTTGGTACAAGGCGTGTTTTCTTGCTCGATCACATACATAGATCCTTGACCCTAACTAGGAATCCCTGTCTAGAGGACCCAGGAACTACGAGGACCATGGTCTCAAAAAATCCAGACACAGTACAAGTATTTGCGCTTTTTTCTGAACACAAATACTTGTCCAGTCGCGGAAATCGAACCTGCCACTTCCGGGTTATGAGCCAACCTGCTCAACCACCATACCACAGAGTCAAATGGCGATCTTTCCCTCAGCTGTGGCAATCCTCAGTCCGATCCACAAACATCTCGTCTGGTCTAATTTCACAGCGTGTGTCACAGACTAGCAGTAGATGAGGTCACTCCCGCGACGTGCACCATGTGCTTGGTAGGGCTGTCACTTAGGCTACGTAATTTTAAAAAATTCGAAGGCATTTCTATGCCCTTTTTTTAAGTTTTGGCTCCACACTTTTGTGTATTTAGCCAGTGTCAAGTAATTGATAATTTTTCAAGTTATCGATATTTCTCGCAAATATGTGTCAATTCACAGTCGAAGTCATAGTCAAGTCAGTCTAGTCAAAGTCATACTCCTAGTAAAGTGGTGGCAACTTTACTTGAAGCTTCTATGGAGTTTTGGAAACAACACGGAAAGAAACGTTTCACCATCATTATACCATTTTCCCACACTCACGCCTGTAATCCAGCACTTAACGAATAAAATGCCACCAATTTTATGCACTAACACTGAAAATAACTTTTGCTTTCCCGCCAAAACTCATCTATCCCTTTAGATTAGCTATTAAGTAATAATGTGCTTTAGAATCATAAGGACACATATTATAAAGATAAAACCAGGGTTCGAAAGGATAATTATCATGATAATTATCTTGAGTACTACAGTTAGATAATTGTCGATTGATAATAACAAAAAATTGCGTTGTGAAAGTGAACTGTATTCGAACGTGTGTTTCCGAACGCACGAAGTGTCCAACGTGCCGCGCCTGCGCTCCGCGGGGATTCCCCTTACCATAAAATTTCGGTCCGGATTTATGCAAAGTTGAGTTAATACGAGTTCATTGGTTTGTTAAGTATATTGTTTACTAGTTGCGCCCCGCGGTTGCACCCGCGAATAAAAAGTATTTTATATATTTGCTCATCCCACGGGAGCATTTCACTTTTCCGGGATAAAATGTAGCCTATATGTTAATCCAGTGTAAAAGCTAACTTGGTACCGAATTTCATCCAAATCCATTCTGCCGTTTAAGCGTGAAGGAGTAACAAACATACACACAAACACACATACAAACTTTCGCATTTATAATATTAGTGTGATTGCATTGAATTTGAAAAATGCCTCGTGATAAAAATCCAATATGGTCACACTTTATTTGCACGAAGACAAAAATAGTGGGATAATTATCAAGAAGCGTAATTATCTTGATAATTTCGAACCCTGGATAAAACGGATCATTTACCCACAAACATTATCAAAACATAATTTTGAATAACCTCGACGTTTCGACCAAGTTACATTGGCCGTGCTCACGAGTCCCCTGTTTTTTGATCATTTTTGTGCGCGAATAGACTCGTTTTATCTTGATAATATGAGTGTAAGTCGTGAAAGTTTAAAAGTGTTTCATAAAATGATTGTGGTACTTGAGTAAATAATTACAAGCTATTTGTTGTGCTTAGGAACGTACAGCGCGTCAAAAAATTCCATTAAACAAAAAAAAGCTGTCAAAATATTATTGCAATAGTTAAAATACAAATATTAATAAACAAAACTACATATTTTTATTAAATATTTTTTTAATACTTAAACTGTTTGTAACAGATGTGAATTTGCTAAATCCTACTTATAATAATAAGAATAAGAATTAATTTATTTCGCAACAAACGTCACTAATAAATCTTAAACTTTCGCGTTTATAATTGTTAGTAGAATGTTTTTTACTTTTTTACGCTCAAACGGCTTCATAGATTTGGATCAAATTTAGAATATAGATGGCTTATATAGTGGATAAACTTCAGACGTGGTAGATTATATGACCAAAAGGCCATATAATGAACGATGACGATGCGACACTCGATCAGTGACAGACAACCCTAGTTAGAAAGTGCGGCCATACATGCTAATTTCGGCCGATTGCGCGGGGGCCATGTTTACGTAGTTTATTAGCCTTTTCTGGCCGCTAGCCGACGACACGCAGCATTACGCTCATACTGTTATTTATTCTGTGGCTATACTCAACTTTTTTGGTTATAAATCTAAACTAATATTATAAAGAGGAAAGATTTGATTGTTTGTTTGCATTGAATAGGCTCTGAGACTACTGGACCGATATGAAAAATTCTTTCACCATTAGCTCCTTTCCCACCATTTCTCCTGCATTGTCCCTGATGAACATAGGCGAAAGGATTTACATATAATTATATATAAAATACCCATGCGAAGGCGGGGCGGGCCGCTAGTAAGGTATAAATCAAAAACACTATTTACATTAATTACTAAAATATTAATAGATTACGTTTTTTCTAGTATTTTGTGTTGGGTATAATACAAACTTGGTAAATAGAAAGATATTCGAATTTGGAAGGGTAGAACGCAATCTATAACTTTATCTAAAACTGCGATACTTCGCTATATCCCAAAAAGCGACTATAATACATCAAATCAAAAAGAAAAAATAAATATAATCGATAAAATCTGTCGGTTAACAAATTAATTTCGACCAGCTCGAAACCAAAAGGTCATAATCCCCAAAAATATTTTTTTTGTTTCCGCTACCGAAGTACTCTACACACAGACTAGATTGGCGCGCTCTCGTCACCCATCACCCCACAGCCGTCTCGTGTTGATACTAACTACAGAACATAAATAGCTATGAGATCATTCCGGCATTGTCGACCACCGATACAACCATTACACTGAGACCCCCGGCATTGTTACATTCAAAACATAAACAAACTAACTGTTCTTCATGACAAAGGTCTTCTCAAACTGGTTAGGTTTCGATGATCACACATGAAGAATTATTAGGAACTAAGTTGTGGTTTTATTTCTATAATGCGTCATTTGGACTTGTTTTTAGCGCGTTGGTTATAATTTTTATGTTGGTATTGACGTTTAGCAGTTTTTTTAACCGGAATTTTAAGTTTTTATAACAATGTTTCTATATTTGGCACTTTTAACGTGACATACACTTATGGTAAAGTAATTGATTTAAAAAAATGTAATATTAATATTAATTACGTTAAATATCAAAAAACAGTAAATGCCAAATATTAGTTTTTATGTCAATCTAAATATATATAGCTCAAAGGTGACTGACTGACATAGTGATCTATCAACGCACAGCCTAAACCACTGGACGGATCGGGCTGAAATTTGGCATGCAGGTAGATGTTATGACGTAGGCATCCGCTAAGAAAGGATTTTTCAAAATTCCACCCTTAAAAGGGTGAAATGAGTGGTTGATTTTTTTGTATACACCACGCCGCGGGCGAAGCTGCGGGCAGAAGCTCGTCAAAACATAAAAATAAATAATATTTTTGCCATTCACCGTGGCAATTTTTAATATGGTAGTTTGGGACACACAAGCCTCCACCAACAGGTTAGTATAAGTTTTTTAGTTTTTTTTTAAATTTAAGTTTTTAGGCATAGTTTAGTTTCTACGTCTTGTTTAGTTTGGTATTATGTTTACATGTAAATTGTATTATTTTTATATGTAATTGTAACTTAAAAGATTTTAATTATTTCTAAAAACATACGTCACACAGGAAAAATATCATTATTATATCAAAAACTTTGGCTAAGAAATCGTCAAACAAACTAAGAGGAAAACAATTAACGAGAATTTTCAATCTCAACTTTCAGTCTGTCAGTCGCGAGGTGAAAAAACCGCTTAATGTGATGATTTACGAGGACTGATCTTTCCTCAATAATCAAGGTTATGATTAAAAATAATAAACATTAAAATAATTTTCCTGGAATAACTGAAAATACGTATGTTGCTACGTTGAATCCTGAAAGGGATAAAACCGAAGTTGTTTTTCACATTTTACGTAAAGATAACGTTGACATTGACAATTCTAATGTAACTATAAACACTAAAGTTGTGTTTATGAGTCACAGACGTCAAACAAACTAACTTAATATATATTGCAGTTAAATTACAGCTACATGAATTATATGATTGATCATTGGACGTTGTTTTTATTATTTATTCAACTTTGGTAATTTCCTTGCGTTTATAAATAGAGAACTAAAAAAATGTTTGATCTTTTTTCATAGCTATCGATCGATCTAAAGGTTGTTTTTTTTTGTTTTGGTATGGCTCTACACTTTCATGTATTTAGCCAGTGTCAAGTACCTAATTGATAATTTCTCGAGTTAAGTAATATATATGTGTCAAGTCAAGTCACAGTCCAAGTCATCAAGTCAAGTCATAGTCTAGTCTAGTCAAGTCATACTCCTAGTAAAGCGGTAGCAACTTTACTAGAAGCTTCTATGGAGTTTTGGAAACAACACGAAAAAAAAACGTTTCACCATCATTATACCACTTTTCTACACTTATGTATGTAGTTCAGCACTTAACGAATAAAATGCCACCAATTTTATGCACTAACACTGAAAATAACACAAGTTTTGGAAAATAATACAATGCGGTGACGCAATCTTTTTCGTTTTCCCGCCAAAACTCCCTAAAGGTTTCTGGTATTGAATTTGAAAACAATCTAATATAGATAACACGGGCCACTGGTAAAAACACGAGGATACCTGTGAACAGTGAAATTCCCCAATTTGGTGATTCTGGTTAACCCAAAACCACCAACACAAAGCCTACCACGGAAATGATTCCAATTGAAAGCAAACACTTGCGTGCCATTTCCTAATTTCAACAACATCAACAACTGCTCAATTGGCGTGTGGCTGTAAAGGTCGGTAGAGACCAACAGCATAAAATTACGAAAGGTCCCGGGACTCGAGACAACTAAATTTACTAAAAGTCCCGGGAATTCGAGACAACTAAAATTACGAAAAGTCCCGGGAATTCGAGACAACTAAAATTACGAAAAGTCCCGCGAATTCGAGACAACTAAAATTACGAAAAGTCCCGGGAATTCGAGACAACTAAAATTACGAAAAGTCCCGGGAATTCGAGACAACTAAATTTACGAAAGGTCCCGGGACTCGAGACAACTAAAATTACGAAAAGTCCCGGGAATTCAAGACTAGAGACGTTCCGGGACCCAAACCTTGTGTTTGAATTATCATTTAACAGCTAAGTTTATACATAGCCCATTAGTTACTTGGAACATTACGTCACTTGTATATAAACGTGACTGTGGTAATGGATAATTTATTTTCCTTTAACATACGACATTCACGTGGATATTAAATTAACTATTATTTATAAGTTGTAGTATATGTCATGGTTTCGAAGTTGCGCTTTGTTACTTCTAAAGCGGTGTAATAAAAATCTTAATTCGATAGTGTTTGAATAATAATAATAATAATAACGCCCAACGATCACATACATAGGTCCATATTACAGAACGATGCTCAGTCATCGATCAGAGCTCAAGCAGAGATTACATTCATGAAGTTATCAATTAATGAATGAAATCACTGCTTGAGCACCGATCGATGACTGAGCATCGTTCTGTAATACGAACCATAGCCTCTGGACCCTAACTAGGATTCCCTGTGTGTAGGGACCCAGGAACTACGAGGACCTTTTTCCCACAACACCCAGACTCAGAACAAGTATTTACGCTTTTTTTTTTGTGAACACATACTAGTCCTGTCGCGGGAATCGAACCCGTCGCCTCCGGGTTATGAGCCGACCTGCTCAACCACCACACCACAGAGGATGTCCAGTGAATATTTTTTTATTTTTTGGGTATTTTTTAGTGTATTGTCAAATTATTGTAGTCATGGACAAGCTGGTAGATATGGACGGCCTTGTAATTTTTTATGTTAAGGAATGCCGTGACGAGCTAACCGTTCGCCTGATGTTAAGCGACACGGCTCCCCATATCAATTGCAGTGTCACTGGGAACTCTAAAATGTAAAGTTTTGCGTGCCACTGCACTGCGCACGTCATCCTGGGACCTCAGCACAGTCTAGTAATAAGATTACTAGACTGTCATATAGTTTCAATTCCACAGTTATTTCATTACCTACATTGCCATTTAAACTGTAAGCAGCCAACAGCCAGCGGCAGAATAACTGGCAATGCGGTGGTAGGTGCCTACATAGAAGTCCTGTCACCTAGTAAAAATATTATTTTGGATAATATTTATAGTTTTGGCAATAATCAGAGAATCTAAAACTTTTAGGTTTTATTACTAAAATATCTGTGCATTTAACTTGGGAAATTAACGTAATGGTATTATTATAAGAACTATTATTTATTCTGTGGTAGACTTCTAGACAAAACGGGTTGTAAACACTAAGCTTTAATACAAACAGTTACAGCAGTATGGGTGATACGGAAATTCATTCAAATGACATATCTCAGTACATAAAGCTTTTATAATAAAATAAACTTTGTTGTTGTAAAATACATGTCTGATCTTACTTTGGTTTCAACTGTATTGAAACTTTATATCTGATTTGATGATATTTTTAGAGTAACATTGAATTTGTTTCAAGGGTTCATTGAGTAATAGTTCACTCAGACAGTGAAGCCAAAGGAAGGTTATAATTTCAGTTATTTTTATGTAACTATGTAAGTAAATGTTATTTTATGATCATTGTACAATAAGTGTGTAAGGCAGAAAAGTTTTATCAGCATATGTTATTACATTTTTATGAACTAACCTAGTAAATAATTTAGGTAACTCGGCGGAATCTTTTGTAACTAAGAACTGGTGTGTGTATAAAAAATTGTACTTAAACTTAGGCGACAATCTTTGGTGAAATCATGATAAAAAGAAACCACGCACCATACCAATACGTTAACCGGCCGAACGGTCATGAATCCCAACAAAAGGGCATCCAGAACAAAACATCATGCCAAAAGCGTCACTTCACAATCACACTAAACACTGGATTAAAGCCACTGTGAAAAAAAAAAAACAAAAAAGCACCGAAACATCCAAACTTTCTAAAAACTTATTTGAACTTCGAACACGCGTCAACCACGCACGGTACTGTCGCGGAGACTAACCCGCGAACCATACTATAAACAATACGAAAGAACGAGACGGCGATACTGTGCACCTGTGCACTTTAAATTGAATGATCGCTGGAGCGAAACAGATATAAAACATTCTACTAATTAAAAAGAGACGAAACATCTGCGAGCCTTTCTGCTTCTCAATCGCAAATGGTGCTATGTGCAGTATTGACCAATTTAAATTAAATTTTATTATTATAACAGTAGGATTGATTTAGTAAAGGAAAATGGTAAGGCTTGCAGAATGAGTCAGCCGGTTGATTGCCAGGGTCAACATATGGCAAAAAGGTACGTCTGCTGGCCAAATTCCTTGGCTTATGGTGGAACAATACGTTACATCATTTATCGATTCTTTTAATTTAACAGCTAGTATCGAACAAATCAATATTGGGAATAAAGAGTTATTGTTAAAACTCAAGCGCCAACGCCATCTCGAAGTAATAATATTTCTAGTCGGTAAAATTAATTATTCTAATTTTCACGGATGTCCTATAAATGTTTGCCTTGAATTTACTAGACAATGACATAATGTGTCAAAATACTCGGAACAAACGCTGAAGCATGAATAGGTAACATACTTTCATTATGTAACATATCTAATTAATTTTAGAAAAGCGATGCGCATTCTTGAATCTTTTGCGATTTTGAAACAATGAAACAAAATCTGCTCAGCAAAATCATTGTTCGTCTTAATTAAAATCTATTTAAATTAGAAACTGTCTTCTTAATTCAAATACTTAAACAAAACTTTTTATCTTCAAGGTAATATCACACACTGTCTTCGTAAACAGATTTCTCGTCATCCCCATTAAAGGTATCATTGAATTTTTTTTGGCGGGAAAACGAAAAAGATCGTGTCGCCGCATTGTATAATTTTCCAAAACTAGTGTTATTTTCAGTGTTAGTGCATAAAATTGGTGGCATTTTATTCGTTAAGTGCTGAATTACAGGCGTGAGTGTGGGAAAGTGGTGTAATGATGGTGAAACGTTTCTTTTCGTGTTGTTTCCAAAACTCCATAGAAGATTCTGGTAAAAATGCCACCACTTTACCAGGAGTATGACTTGACTTGACAAGAATAGACTATGACTTAACTTGACGACTTGGACTGTGACTTGACACATTATTATATAATACTAATTAACTTGAGAAAATATCAATTACTTGACATTGGCTAAATGCACAAAAGTGTGGAGCCAAAATAAAACAAAAAAAGGTACCATTCCACGACATAACCTCAATGTTGCTGATTTAAGTAATTCCCACGCGGAACTTCTGCGAAAGTTCAGAATAACTTCCTTCTATTGAAACCTCTCTCGAGATCCAAACTGTAAATACTACGAAACGTTTCGAATGCTTGTCGCAAATTAAAATCTGCACCAAACATAAAAGCGATGATTTGTTAAGTTATTTTATTTTTAACCCCGCCATGACACAAGTAAGGTAGGTGGTAAGGTTCATTAGAGGTTAGAATTTAGAATAAAATAAATGGTGACTACTGTTTGGTCGAGGTTGTTATGTAACATCAGCTGCTTTTTATAATTTTCAGAGACCAATAGTAATGGCATTTATATTTACACTGTGGTAAAGTATTTTTAACCTAAAATGTAACAACTTTTTAAATTAAAACCTCTACGCACGCTTCACTTGG
Source organism: Ennomos fuscantarius (assembly GCA_905220475.3). Lineage (NCBI taxonomy): Eukaryota > Metazoa > Arthropoda > Insecta > Lepidoptera > Geometridae > Ennomos > Ennomos fuscantarius. The sequence continues at coordinate 538,407 of HG992049.1, forward strand.
AGCTGGTGAATGCGAGATGAACGGAATTTAAAGTTCGTTCACTTCGTTCTCCATGTGTCAACATAACAAAGTTAAAAATTAGTTTAAATTTGTATTATTATATTGGTATTTCCGGTAAAATGACAATTGTCTAGACGGCGACATTAACATTAAACAGCGAAACAAAGTTATTCCGGCCGATAGATGGAGTTAACTACAGAAGTCTTACTTCAGTCGTTTGGTCTAAAGCACACTCGTTGTTTTAACCTTCATTGTGACAACTTTGGTATTATAATCTAACTATGTATTACATCATTTTTGCTCATAACGGACCAATTTCACTAGGTGGTAGAACTTTTCTGCAAAGTTCGTCTAGGTAGGTACCACCGCTTTGCCAGTTATTCTGCCGCCAAGTAGTAGTGTGCAAGCACTACTGTGTTCCGGTTTGAAGGGCACTGTAGCTAGTGAAATTACTGGGCAATTGAGACTTTATGATCTGATCTCACAGTCGAGTAATCTTATTACCAGACTGTGCTGATGTCTCAGGATGATGTGCGCAGTGCAGCAGTCACGCGAAACTTTACATGTTGGAGTTCCGAGTGACACTGTTCTGTTATGGGCGGCCGTGTCGCTTAACATCAGGTGAACGACTAGCTCGTCACATCATTCAATAACATAAAAAAAAAAAAAAAAATTGTAAAGGACCTGGCAGGAATGCGAAAAAGATTGCGTCGCCGCATTGTATTATTTTCCAAAACTTGTGTAATTTTCAGTGTTAGTGCATAAAATTGGTGGCATTCTATTCGTTAAGTGCTGGATTACAGGCGTGAGTGTGGGAAAATGGTATAATGATAGTGAAACGTTTCTTTTCGTGTTGTTTCCAAAACTCCATAGAAGCTTCAAGTAAAGTTGCCACCACTTTACTAGGAGTATGACTTTGACTAGACTATGACTTGACTTAATGACTTCGACTGTGACTTGACACATATTTGCGTGAAATATCATTAACTTGATAAATTAGTAATTACTTGACACTAGCTAAATACTAAATAGTGTGGAGCCAAAACATAAACAAAAACACATGCTGAAAGTTAGTGTTTCCGATAATGCACGGGGGATTAGTTACAAAATGGAACCTCTGTAAAAAGATCAAGTAGTTTCAATATTGCGTCTTAAAATCCTAGATTTCAGTCTCAGTATAATGTTTACATTCGTTAGTTCTGGCGCCAAAAGGCAGGTTTCGCGTGAATGAGCGTTCTGCGTACGCGGCCGACAGACGTACACAGAACGTGTTGATAAGTTTGTAGAACTGGCCGCTGCTGATTCATCTAAAAAGCTCCAGTTAATAACGACCTAAGAGCGAGTGAACATTTAAAATTGTTTACCTAAGGGATTTATGTTCTGTGGTAGACAACGATAAAATAAAAATAAATATTTTCAAATAGGGAGATATTTGCCCGATTTGACAACAATAATTGAAAAAGTAAAAAAAAAAACAAGCCATGTTTTTTACGTAATCACTCAAAGACTGAATTTAATATCCAATTGACAGCCACTGTGGTGTGGTGGTTGAACAGGTCGGCTCATAACCCGAAAGCAGCGTGTTCGATTCCCGCGACAGGACAAGTATTTGTGCACAGAAAAAAAGCGCAAATACTGGTTCTGAGTCTGGATATTGTGCGACCATGGTCCTCGTAGTTCTTGGGTCCTTAGACACAGGGAATCCTAGTTAGGGTCCAGGATCTATGTATGTGATCGTTGGGCGTTATTATTATTATTAATAATATTCTAAAACGCTAAATTCTCTTGCCAAATTTCTAAATTCTATTCTCTATTTATGATGATCTAGATTCTAGATCACACGAATCACACTTTATGATGATATCATCTATACATATACAATTCAAAGTGACTGACTGACTGTCTGACTTATATATCAACGCACAGCCTAAACCGCTGGTCCTAGAGACTTGAAATTTGGAAGATGTGTTCTTTGTAAAGTGTAGGTATCCAGTAATTTTCGAACCACCCCTAAAAGGGTGAAATGGGTGGTTGAATTTTCTATAAAAAAATCTTCTTCGTTTCCTATAGGCCACGCGGGCAGAAGCTAGTACAATATAACAATTCAAACAAGTCACCTGTCGGTACATCCGGTAAGTGTGCCAACATTTCAGTTTCAAAATACATTGTCATTTTCTTTGTGGAACTTTTTGAGAATGATTTATCTCTTTCCGGATCGCGGCAGTTCTGATAGATCCCGCGTGGGTTATATTTATTTTTATTTAACTAATAATAGTTTGCGTTTGTTTTGCACTTAACACGTTTTTTTTTTTTTTTTTTTTTAGATTTGGCTCCACACTTTTGTGTATTTAGCCAGTGTCAAGTTATTGATAATTTATCAAGTTATCGATATTTCACGCAAATATGTGTCAAGTCACAGTCGAAGTCATCAAGTCAAGCCATAGTCAAGTCAGTCTAGTCAAAGTCATACTCCTAGTAAAGTGGTGGCAACTTCACTTGAAGCTTCTATGGAGTTTTGGAAACAACACGAAAAGAAACGTTTCACCATCATTATACCATTTTCCCACACTCACGCCTGTAATCCAGCACTTAACGAATAAAATGCCACCAATTTTATGCACTAACACTGAAAATAACATAAGTTTTGGAAAATAATACAATGCGGCGACGCGATGTTTTTCGTTTTCCCGCCAAAACTCCCTTAACACGTTTTTTGTATACTTGCGACGATTTTTTTGTATTGGTTTTAGCTTCACACTTTTGTGTATTTAGCCAGTGACAAGTAATAGATAATTTCTTAATATTATGTATATATGTGTCAAGTCACAGTCCAAGTCGTCAAGTCAAGTCATAGTCTAGTCTAGTCTAGTCTAGTCTTACTCCTAATAAAGCGGTGGCAAATTTACTAGAAGCTTCTATGGAGTTTTGGAAACAACACGAAAAGAAACGTTCACCATCATTATACCACTTTCCCACACTCATGGATGTAATCCAGCAATTAACGAATATAATGCCACCAATTTTATACACTAACACTGAAAATTTTACAAGTTTTGGAAAATAATACAATAAAGTGACGCCATACTCTTTGGGCGACGCGATCGTTTTTGTTTTCCCGCCGAAACACCCAATAGATATTATATGACGAAGAAATTTCGAAATTAGTTCCATTACTGCTTAGAATATTAAAACTTTAGGCCTTGTAACAATTCTAATACCATTTTCCTGCTCCTTTACCGAGAATTTTAGCTACATTTAGCATCTATGTAATTACGTCTAAGTACGTAGAATTCGTTCATAGACTTCCCAATTCCCGAAGAGTTTTAGAATCCTTCTCCAAAACGAATCAGTGAACAGTTATTTAAAAAAAGAATTAAGTGATGCATGAGCATCAACTCGGAAGCGGCAGGTTTGATTCTGCTATATATTGTGTGTTTAGACTGCCGGAGCCAACTTTCTTTTATTATTTAGCGCTAGCTGCGGCCCGCTGTTTCACCCACGTGGTGAATTTTTCAAATTTTTTTTATTTCATAAGAACCTTCCCCTGACAATAATAAACACAACAAAAAAGAATTAGCGAAAATATTCCATCCGTTCACGCGTGATTCGATGACCAAAGGAAATAGAGATTCTTTTTTATATAAATAGATTTGACCACAGTCTCATCTTATATAAAACTGAGAAACCTCTAGTACCCGCAGACTACAATGTGCGGTCGAATGGAGAAGACCTTCTGTTAATTAAAACGTACACCCCTACCGGGGCGGCGCTCGAATAATTGGAATCGATTTAACTCGATGCATTGGAGAAATAGATGCTTCTTTTAAACGCCCAACGATCACATACATAAATCCTGGACCCTAACTAGGATTCCCTGTCTAGGGACCCAGGACTACGAGGACCATGGTCCCACAACACCCAGACTCAGAACATGTATTAACGCTTTTGTCCTGCCGCGGGAATCGAACCCACCGCCTCCGCGGTTTGAGCCGGGTTTGTATGCGTGTATATGTGTATGTTTGTTACTCCTTCACGCTCAAACGGTTGAATAGATTTGGATGAAATTCGGTACCAAGATAGCTTATACACTGGATTAACATATAGGCTACATTTATCCCGGGAAAATGAAATGTTCCCGTGGGATGAGCAAATAATTAAAATACTATTTATCCGCGTGTGAAACTGCGGGGCGCAACTAGTTTTCAATAAAATTCTTTGACTTTGACTTTCGACAACTTAATTGCATAATTAATTCGCGGTCAATGTTTAATAAACAGGATGTTTAAAATAACTCAATACTACAATGACAGTGTTGGTAAACTCATGCGAACATGACGTCATAATATTTGTCGCCTAACAAACATGACGTCATAATATTTGTCCACTAACAGACTGGCGTGTTTTCCTTAAGCATATACCGTAGTCATACGACAGGATTGAGCAAAAGATCAGCGGATCGGGTTTTGGTTTGGGAAGGGTTTGATCGGGGGATGAATGGGGGAAATCAGGAATAAGGGTTGCATCGGTTGTCGGTTCTACGAGCGATGTGTAGTAATTAGGGTTTGGGTCCCGGGACATCTCGTGTCTCTAAGTCCCTTTCGGGTAGAGACGAGACGAGGTTGCCGAAATCGTAATGTAATCATTTTTATTTTAAAAAACGAAGGAATGTTGCCAGCTTTTTGGGTACGCTTCCCGTAAAAGATGATCTAAATTCTGTTTTATTTATGACCCCTTTTTACCTGCAATATTATTCTTTTCAAATAATTACATGTAGTTACGGATTATGTTTATATACTTATATTATATATAGCTTATATTATATAAGTATAATATTAATATGTGTGGACATCTCACACAACGCCATCTAGCCTCAAACTAAGCAAAGCTTGTATTATGGGAACCAGATAACTGATACAATACTTAAATACTTTTTGTTTGTAAATACATACATATAATACCATATAACACCCAAACACAGAACAAACACTTATATGTTCATCACACAAATGTTTGTTCTGGGTGGGAATCGAACCCAAAACCCACAGTTCAGAAGGCAGGGTTACTACCAACTGAGCTATTGGGCCAGTCAGTCAGTATATATTCATTTACCTAATTTAAGGCGAATTCTGTGTTTGTAATACCAAATTTTGGCATGGGTTAGGTCGGCTTGCATCGCAGAATTATTGTAAAAATTCTAAAAAATTATCTAATATCTATAATATATAAATCTAAAATCTATAAAAACGATTATCTCATTTTCAAAGAATTGCCTTCAATTCTCCTAAAGCTCCTTGATATTGCGCCATCTGTTAGTTTAATGAATCATTACTTGGTGTACTACGCAACTACTGAGCGTAAAATTAAAATTAAAATTAAAATTACAACATATGGACTTATACTATAAGGGCAATCACAAAACTGAAATTTTTAATTACTGTGAACTCATTCATGAGAGAATAACCCAGCGAGGATATAAAATGCCTAAGAACGAGACCGACACCATGAAAATCATCTTGATTTAAAAAATATACCTTCTTTTAATACGGTTCACCAAAAATGAACTCATTGAAAATTCTTCAAAATATAAGAAAAAATTTAGTATTTTTCTTAATAGTCTCGAAGTCCCGAGAATTCCCGGGACTTTGAAATTGTCGGGAATTCCCAAACCCTAGTAGTCACATCACAGCACACTCACACTTTAATATTATAAAGGTGAAAGTTTGTATATGTGTTAGTTTGTATGTGTGTATGTTTGTTGCTCTTTCACGCTCAAACGGCTGAATGGATTTTGATGAAATTCGGTACCAAGATAGCTTATACACTGGATTAACATAAAGGCTACATTGTATCCCGGAAAAATGATATTTTCCCGTGGGATGAGCAAATAATTAAAATACTTTATATCCGCAGGTGAAACCGCGGGGCGCAACTAGTAATACGTATTAATAGACTGTGCTGATGTGTCAGGCTATGTTCAATGCAGTGTCACGCAAAACTATATTTCAGAGTTCCGAGTGACACTGCATCTGTTACCGGCAGCCGTTAAAATCAGACGAATGGCTAGCTAATCACGTCATCGTTTAAATAAAAAAAAATAGATGTATTATAATGTATATTAAGGCCAAAGAAGGGTATTTTCATTTCATTTCATTATAAGTTAGCACATATTCTGTCTGTGAAATAGATTCACGCTAGCCAAGTGCATGCTGGTGAATTGTACTTAGCAAGTTATAATCAGTTATAAATAATTATTCAATACAGTTTATAAATATTTACTCAAGTCCAGTAATCCAGTAACCTTGAGATTACTGGTTTAATGAACAGTATATATATATATATATATATATATATAACTCAAAGGTGACTGACTGACATAGTGATCTATGAACGCACAGCCCAAACCACTGGACGGATCGGGCTGGAATTTGGCGTGCAGGTAGATGTTAATGTAAATGAAATGTCTATAAATATTTATTTATTATTTATCTCGGCACAAAACGCTTCTAACGAATTTCAACAACTAGTATTTTGCTGTTATTTGCATAAAAACTAATTATTCAGTAATTAGTCGGTACATCGCCACGGTACCTAAATTCAAGTTTTTACTTAACCGTGATATCACCTTCATATGTTTTAAAACATGATTTTACAACTTCATCATAAAATTTAATTTGCTACGCGATTTATAGCGTAATTTACATGTCTGTTTATTGAATTTTAAAAGTTTGAATGAAGTTGGAATGAATTTTAAAGTTATATCTATACAAGTAACTAACATCTATAAGACAACCTCTGTGGTGTGGTGGTTGAGCAGGTTGGCTTAGAACCCGGTGGCGGGTTCGATTCCCGCGGCAGGACAAGTATTTGTGAACAGAAAAAAAATGTTAAAACTTGTTCTATGTCTGGGTGTTGTGGGACCATGGTCTTCGTAGTTTCTGGATCCCTAGACACAGGGAATAGGGTCCAGGATCTATGTATGTGATCTTTGGGTGTTATTATTATTATTATCTACAGAGTCGTATCAAATTTTATACATGAGTTAAGGTGCGGTTTCAAATCCCGCTGGTTGCAAAAATATTTTATGCAATTTCAAAATAACTTTAATTTCAATATGGAACATTATTGTATTGTAAAAGTATCACATGTTGAATAATAAAATTACTTATGCCCATAAATTAAGTTATTACCATTGCACGCCTTATACATTCTGTAGATATTTCGCCTTCTCTTTCTAACCACGCAGTGATTGGCCTCTTTAGAACGAGATGGACGATTTAAGTGCAGAGATAAGTTAGCAGCAATGTACGTAAGCCGATTTCCTTGATGGAAGGTCAAGAGTCCACTATCTTGCTCTTTCTGCGAATCGTTATTTTTATCGTTTTGCTTTGATACGCACCATCTTTTATACAGACAGCTATTTCAACAAAAGGAGCCTTTTTAATGTTTGTGAATGACGTGACGAGCTAGCCGTTCACCTGCTGTTAAGCGACACTAAAATAAAAAGTTTCCCGTGACACTGCACTGCGCACATCATCCTGAGACATCAGCACAGTCTGGTAATAAAACTACTCGACTGTAAGATTAGATCGTAAAGTTTCAATTGCCCAGTAATTTCACTAGCTACCTTACCTTTTAAACCGGAACACAGTAGTGCTTGCACACTACTGCTTGGCAGCAGGATAACTGGCAAAGCGGTGGTACCTACCTAGACGAACTTTGCAGAAAAGTCCTACCACTTAAAAAAAGCCTGTACACAATTCGTCCATATTCTTGGGGATGTCATAAGATATAATATAATATGTGTGTATTCACTAGGTGGTAGGACTTTACTGCAAAGTTCGTCTAGGTAGGTACCACCGCTTTGCCAGTTATTCTGCCGCCAAGCAGTAGTGCGCAAGCACTGCTGTGTTCCGGCTTGAAGGGCACTGTAGCTAGTGAAATTACTGGGCAAATGAGACTTTATGATCTGATCTCACAGTTTAGTAATCTTATAACTAGATTGTGCTGATGTCTCTGGATGACGTGCGCAGTGCAGTGTCACGCGAACCTCTATACTTTAGAGTTCCGAGTGACACTGCAGCTGATATGGGCAGCCGTGTCGTTTAACATCAGACGAACGGCTAGCTCGTCACGTTATTCCTTAACATAAAAAAAAAAAAAAAAAAAAAAAAAAAAAAAAAAAAAAAAAAAAAAAAAAAAATATGATATAATGAATATGATATAATGAAATATAATAATATATCCGCTTACTGAGAACCGATTTAGGTTATTCTATTTTTATTTGTAGAGCGTGCTTCTAAGGTCTCATATAAATTAGATAAAGATCTAATGATGTACGAGATACAACCGGAAACTCTTCAATGAATCACTAATTATTGGAAATCGCTAGAGAATAATAATAAATAATAATAATAACGCCCAACGATCACATACATAGATCCTGGACCCATACTAGGATTTACGGTGTATAGAGACCCAGGAACTACGAGGACCATGGTCCCACAGCGCCCAGACTAGATAGTATTCTCTTCGTTACATTAAAATCTGCAATCACCAAAACACCCACCAAGAGTGGTGATTACAGCATCCCCCGATTTTCATATAATTTTTATGGGCCAAATCTGAAATCCATTCAAATAAATTTTTGAAATTGCTTTATAAATGATGGAGACAAATGAACATTAAAAACGAGTGTGCTTTAGACCACACGTCTGAAGTAAAACTTCTTTAGTTTAGCTCCATCTATCGGCCGGTATAACTTTGTTTTTGCTTTGTTTAATGTTAATGTCGCTATCTTGACAATTGCAAATTGTCATTTTACCGGACATACCAACATAATAATACAAATGTTTAACTTTTTTATGTTGGCAATATCTATGTGAACCAACTTCAACTTCAGTTCGCCTCGCATTCACCAGCTTACTCCCTAAGTCAAGAGTGCGTAAAGAATTTTTACCTTTATATAAAGAAATATACAACCAAATTGCGAACCTCCTTTTTAAATTGCCATTCAACGGGGCAATGCCACCAGCATTTTGGGCACGTTGCCTACTGGTAGCGGCTTCTGAGATTAAGTTTTACTCATACATAGTTTTTAATTTTGTTTTACTAGCTTCTGCCCGCGGCTTCACCCGCGTGGCCTATAGGAAGCGAAGACTTTTTTTCATAGATAATTCAACCACCCATTTCACCCTCTTAGGGGTGGAATTTCGAAAAACGCTTTCTTAGTGGATACCTACACTGTATAAAGAACACACACTCCTAATTTCAAGTCTCTAGGACCAACAGTTTAGGCTGTGCGTTGATATATAAGTCAGTCAGTCAGTCAGGACTTTGGATTTTATATGTACAGATTTTTTTAAATCGTTTTGAAAATGGGTGATATGAAATCGAATCCCTAGGTCCCGGTACCACCACAACTATGGAGCTCGGGCGACCAACACAACAAATATAGCGGAATGATTAACAGCGGCTAATTGCAGGCCTGGATGTAAAAACATGCTATTAATAACAACGCAACGCGTTGGCGCGATATTTTTGTTGCTTTTATTGTTTGAAACTTGGTATTGGGTGAACTGTGTAGTATGTTTGGACAATACACAGCAGCGCTCAATATTATTAAAAAAATCATAAAAGTAATAATCACAAGGCAGGAATAATATTACGCTTGTGATAAGCGTAATTTTGAAGTAAAACTACGCAAGTTTGACTTAGGGAGTAAGCTGGTGAATGCGAGGCGAACGGAAGTTGAAGTTGTTTCACGCAGATCTCCATGGTCAGCATAACAAAGTTAAAAATTTGTATTATTGTTGGTATGTCCGGTAAAATGACAATTTACAATTGTCAAGATGGCGACATTAACATTAAACAAAGCAAAAACAAAGTTATAACGGCCGATAGATGGAGCTAAACTAAACAAAAAAAAAAAAGAAAAAAAAAAAAGAAACATATGACAACTTGTGGGTCGTAAGTGACGGATCAAGGTGGCAAAATCATTTTAATTATTGTGTATTACTAGAGCGATACAAAAATGTTTGCATTACTTTAAACCAGTGGATCTTAACCGGTCCGCGGTCCTGGAAGTGGTAGGCGTAGTCATCGAAAAAAAATATGTGACGAGTCGACACGAAGCGCGGCGCGACATGCGTTTGGCTTTGTTCAGAAATTGGATTCAGAAATTGGTAAAAAGAATGCAGTCGCAAAAATCCCATTAAAATATACCTAAACTATCGGTATAATTTCCGTGTAAAATTATATAAATAATGGTGTCGATTCTGTGTCGCATACTCTAAAGCTAAACTAAATTAACATATTTCCGCGTTGTGCATTTCCCCTTTATCAGTAGAGTGCCGCCATACTTTAAGTTTACTTTAGTTTTAGAGAATGCGACACAGAATCGACACCATTGTTAGCTTTAAACAGTTGTTTGCATGTTTTATTTATATACAACAATCAAACAACAACAATTTATTAATTTTACAACAATTTACTATAACTTTTTGTAACAACTTGACGTGATGATTTGGACTGTGTCCTGACTTGACTTGACATATATAAACATATATTAATTAACTCGAGAAATTACTAATTACTTGACACTGGCTATATATACAAAAGTGAGGAAAAACCAAAACAAAAAAACGCGATTCTTAGAATAAATTAGTTTCCAATATCGCTACACACTACTGGGTACCTATTTCTTGTATAAAAGAGCTATAAATACCAAATTCTTCAAGAAACATTACAAAATAAATCAAATTAAAATTAAATCAAAATCAGGCCAACAGACAGTTATCTAGACTGGCGCTTCAAGTATACACCATAAATAATAAAGATAATTAACCTTATTATTAAAAAACAAGTAGGTAACCATGTAGTTGTAATTCATTGCAAAATATCTGATTACGAAGATCACATAGTTGAATGGACGTTGGGACAGGGTATGACGTACGATACCTACATTTTAACTAGTGATGGGATGACACATTTTATAAAACCGGGATTGTTTCCATCAGTCTTGGTCTTGAAAATCGTATTTCTAGTAAAATTTACAAACTGAAAGCCTCACTTTTAACCGCACAAACCAAATTGACTTATTTAGTGACAATTTTCAGTAATGGTCTAGACTGTAACAAAATTAAATATAATAGGACCAACTATCATCATTTATTCCAGTAGAAACTATTATAAATACATAAAATAAAACACGTCGGATATTTGATATTGATAATATTATGTCCAATTATCTTTTTTTTTTTTTTTTTTTTACTTCAAACTTGTCTAGCATTTGACCACGCTCTCACCTGATGGGAAGTGACGATGCGATCGAAGGTGTAGCATGCTAGCCAAGTAAATACCTATTCACTCTTCTCTTGAACACGCCCGGGTCATATTTCGCCGGAAACACAGACGCTGGCAGGGCATTCCATTCCTTAGCCGTTCTAATTAAGAAAGTTGAGTCAAATCGCTTGGTACGAATGGGTGGTATTTCGATCACGAAAGGATGGCGCTTAGCCGAGCGTCTAGTAGTCCGGTAGTGGAATGGTCATGGGAGAATGAGATCATGCAGTTCTTGAGCGCATTCACCGTGGTGTATTCTGAATATCTCAATAGAAAATTAAATTACAACGTTCCCACCGCCTTTTTTTACTAGTTCGGACAATGGCAACTTCGCAAGACTACAATGACAGACAAAAGTATTATTTACAATAACACAAAAGATATTGATTCTCGGACACCATTTTATTATTAATTTGCTTGATTGATATAAATTATTTAATGTATTTTATTATGTGTTGATTGTTGTATGTTTTGATACTTTGCATGTGAAATTGAATATTTAATTAGTGACTATTTTTAACGTTTGGCATCTCTCACCATTTGTACGCCTACTTGGGCAAAACATGTAGAACTTTTTTATTATGTAGCATCTACATGCATTATGTTTGTAAAGAACCACATGTTTATACAAATAAAGAACATTTATCTTTATCTTTGATTAAAACGTTTTACGTCTCGCCTAAAGAAACAAATTAAGTTTTAAATATTCACAGCTCCGAAATAGCACACTTGACAGCAAGCATTTTAAGATTTTAAGAAAAAAGTTACAGCTAGATAAACTTATAGAGAAGTAAACATATAAAGGCAAATTACAAATTTGCATAGATAGGATGAACTAGCATGTACCAGTTCATGTGTTGCGGATAGATAGATACTCTTTATTGTCTCACCAATGAAATACATAAAAAGGAATAAATATAATATTTACGAACTAGTGTAACAATGGGCGGTCTTATCGCTGACAGCTCTTCCAGACAACCTTATTTAAAAAGAGACTTATTTATTCTAGACAAAAAATAAACTGTATTTTCTTTTAGTAACAAATCCAAGACCAAGACTTTGAAACTACTTTTCCCTACCCTATAAACTACCATCGAAATTTACAAGTAGACCGGTACAACCGAGCTGGATACCCGCCAGCGAAATATGATGTACGTCAGTCGGTACCAACCGTACTATTATTGTAATTAGGTCTTGAATACTATGTTTGGGCAGCTTATTATAGTACACAGTTTTAGACGAACGGCGCACTTTATTAACCGACTTCGAAAAAAGAGAGGGTTCTCAATACAACTTTTAAAAAAACTAGAATTTTTTTTAACACGGCAAGTTGCCTTTTGTTTTCTAAATACTAAACGGCTCCAATATGTAACCGCTACCGAGATTACTATATTTGTGCCGTGATTATATATTTGTCTATAGGTCATCGCGGCCGGTATATAGTCCAAATGTTTATTTTTTTGTAGTAGTAGTAGGTAGTTTTTAGTATTAGTTATTAAATCATTGTAGTATTTGAAAAAAAACTTGTGTTATTTTCAGTGTTAGTGCATAAAATTAGTGGCATTCTATTTGTTAAGTGCTGGATTACAGGCATGAGTGTAGGAAACTGGTAAAATGATGGTGAAACGTTTCTTTTCGTGTTGTTTCCAAAACTCCATAGAAGCTTCTGGTAAAGTTGCCACCACTTTACTAGGAGTATGACTTGACTTGACTAGACTATGACTTAACTTGATGACTTGGACTGTGACTTGACTTGACACATTATATAATAGTAAATACACAAAAGTGTGGAGCCAAAACAAAAAAGTACTAATATAATTTTGACTTGTAAAAGTGCTAAAAAATAGCCTATTTGCAATAAATGTTTTGACTTTGTATTTTGTTTACGTGGACTACACGGTTTGCATGACAAGGCCTACATGTTTTATTCACACATGGTTTCACCTCATCATTGATGACCAGATAGGGAAAGAATCCAAATACTTCCGCAAACACAATAGCCAAACAGTTCCTGAGTTTTTGATCTTCAAAACAGATTTCCTTAAGGAAATTCAATCAGCAGGTGAACGACCCCTCCACCGGCTAAATCCTCCGTACCCCAGGACATCCGACCAGGCTGCAGTCGACCCAGCAAATCTTTAGGAAGCAGGTGCGCGGCTATTATTAGCTCTGATGCAGATGCGGGGACAGATGCGTTCAACACGATCCTTGTTTTTGGTTAAATGTATTTTGAAAACAACGTTTTGAGATAAAAATGTATTTTTCATCACTCATCGGAAAGTATGTATGAGGTTGCCTGTGGAGCTTTGGGTTAGAGATGTGGGTTGAAAGTAATACTTTTCAGCCCTATGGAGAAAAAAGTCTATATCTATCTATATTTTTTTCATTTCAACCGTGTTCCATCTTTCTCTACAGCCACTCAATTACAGCGCTGATTATTAAAGTTTCTGTGTGGTTAAAAGTGAATACTTTCAAATAAAAAAGAATTTTCGAAATCGGTTTAGTGACAAAGATAATTATGAGGTAACAAATATAAAAAAGTAAAAAAAACATACCGAATTGAAAACCTTCTCTTATGAAGTCGGTTATGCATTTATTATTATTATTATTATTATATTATTAAAGCAATGAATTTATAAAACTTATGTATGTACATTCATTAAATCGTTTTTTGATTGTTTGTTTGTTTACAGCCAGCGTGGCCCAGCGGTAGCTTGTGTGACTTTCAAACTGTCAATCAGTCAAACAGACAAACCCTTTTATTAATGTTAATATGTGATTATGACGACAAGCTCGTTCAATCACTTTATAATAAAACTTTTTAATCATATCCATAATAAAACAAGTACTTAACAAGTACGGTAATGTACACAATGTTCAGGAAAAAGCCTACTACAGAAACTCAAAGGTCACATTCGTAAAGAGTCACTTGTACTTTTTCACAATAATATTAGCTAAAATTTCTTAGAGCAAAAGGTAAAAGCTATAAGATACATAATGCGACATGGTCCGTCAGTGTAAATAAGACGTAATTGTAACATTTAAAGTTCTTTGTCATAATAAACAAAGCGGATCCTTGTAAAGAGTAGCAAAGGTTGACAATTGAAGGGTTGAGAATTAAAAGGGTTTAACTGTCAAATTGATAGTTTCGAGAAAATTTACTTTAAACTTCAACGGCGTCATTTTGATGTAAAGAGCTTATAAGGTAATAACAAAGGTTTATGTAAATTTCACTTGCTTGAAAATGTTTTAATTCTATTTTAAAATACTAAATATAGTACTAATTCATACAATTACTGTAAAAATATAATATAATAATGTTTTTATGCTAAGCGAACTGTATTCCTATGTCAGATAAACCGTTTTTAGACATTAAGAGATTTAAACTACATTTCGGTATTTAGAGAATGTATTATTGTAGATGATTTCACGCTGAATCCAAAGATACACCCATAAGTCATTTTGTGAAAAAAATCAGTTAAACCCTTTTTGTTCTCGCCCCTTCAATTATTAATAAAGTGACAGAAGCTTGACTGGTTTATTATATTGTGGTCAGAATGAATTCAATAGCACGCAAGGTGCAACAACTGTGACGTCATGGATATAGAGCGATCAGTACCCCTACCGCGTAACCATTCTGGGAATCGGCTTCGCCTGCCATCCTGCACGCGCCAATTAAAAAGTCCACGAGTGCGAGCAAGAGAGAACACGATTACGATCTCCACCAGACTTACGCGGTAAGGCCCCTGTACCATTCAACAGATGGAAACATACGGATCAAGTGTTGGGCGAAACCGATGCGTTTTTGCAAAGGGATAATTTCAGTCATATAGGTTATTTTCTAGCACTCTTTCAAGTCTAATTAAGATTACTTAAATGTACTACTTATTACTTATTTGTCCTTAAAATACTTCAGTTATTGTACTAGTATATAAAATTACAAAGTGCTTAATGTCAAATATTATCTTTACATAGAAATTGAATCTCTATTACCTTTGGTCATCGCATCACGCATGAAGGGATGGAACATTTGCGCTAATTCTTTTTTTATTGTGTTTATTATTTTCAGGTTCTTATGAAAAAAAAAGTTAATAAGGTATGGAAAATTTTCACCACGCGGGTGAAACCGCGGGGCGCAGCTAGAGTACAATATTATGTGAGTTTGAAAGAACATTTTTTTGCAGAACAGAAAACTCCGATCTTCTCTTCGATCACACCTATGAAGAAGCTACAAGAAACTTTACAGTGGTGTCTCTTTTAATAATAATAATACATGTGTCTGGATTTTCTATTCCATTTCTACTAATATAAAGCGCGCGTTTCACGCCAAAACGGCTTTGGTTGAAATTTTGCACACGAGTAGTTTATCGGTAACGTATTACCGATATAGGATATTTTTTGTTACGGAAAATTAAGTTTCTCTGGAAAAACAGATAACAGAAGCGACGCTTTTATTCTGAAAAATAAGAGCCAAATATTATGACTTTTACTATGACCATGATTTGGAATATTTTTATTTCACCTGTTATTTATGTCACTGTTGCTTGCTAGTATTTGTTTTTCTGTTAGTAAAATGTAATAACCAGAAGCGGAAACTATTTAAAAATTTCTTATATTTATAATCTATTAAAATTTAAGCAGATGTAAGTTTTCTAAGTAAAATATAATAAAAGATTTACTTAAAAAGTAACTGCCAATATACCGTTAGAAATTACCGCACTGATTTATATTGTGTCGCCATAATCTGTTTCTCGGTAAACAATTTGTTTGTGTCTTTGTTTGCCATTTTCAACAACCAGACAACGTTTAACTTTCATATAGATATTAGGTCACTTTTTACATATTAAGATTAGACAGTCGCGTCGGTGCTGTCCATGACGGCCGCCCGTATGTTTACAATCTGAATCAGCTGTTGAGTGGTCGCACGTAGGCCGCAGGATTTTAATTAATAACTATTTTTTTTTTTAAATATTTTATAATAATAGATAAATAAATTGGTAATTTTATCTTTATAACAAAATGCCTGCATGAGATTTTTTTTGATAAGATTAGCCATTGAAAATAAATAAGTTGAAATTCGTTTTGTTAGTAAAACACTGAAGAAATATAATATATATTGAATTAAAGATCAACGAAGAAGAGACTGGCTCTCTGAATTATTGCTATGGTTTGTCCGGCGCAGCTATTTCCAATGCTAATTCCATTGTTTTCGAAATATTTAGAAACAAACTTTTTACTCTTCTAGATAAAGCAAGCATCATAACTTAGGTCCGCTGGTACGATTAATTATTCTGTGACTAAAATATTAATGGACTTGCATACGTCATAGACATTATTTTAATAATCTTCGCCCAAGTTGCTGATGTATCTAAACTCTAAACTATTATGTCATGAGGACGTGATGCATAAATAATTCCATCCAATGAATAACAGTTTACTAAATATTGTTGTTTACCGATTTGCAGGAAAATAACGTAAAATGACACATAACTACGTACAGCATTTCGTAGTAATTGAAGGTCCAGAAAGCAACATCGTCATCTAGCGACGAGTAGCAAAAACTTTTGTCAAAATTCAAAGCTTTGTATAGCTTTCATATCACAAGTCAGTATCAAGTTGACAAGGATATATTATGTGTATCTAACGGCAGTGTATTTCTGAGTCATTATTTAGTCACAATATTTAGGTGTGATGTTTCTCAGCTAACATCATAAACATGATAATACTAACACAGTAACATTTAATGCCACCTAGCGGTGAGTAGCAGAACGTCTGCACTCTAAACTTTTCCTTGCGGCTAGTAGTACGGCTAGCGATGACAGATGGCGCTGATTTAAATTGCTTAAAATTGGTCAGCAAATCGTTTTCTTACCGTTTATCGTTCCTATCACCGTAATTTTCAAGCGTTGTACTTACCTGTAAAAGAAATATAAAGATTAATAACAAATACTAAGAAGCAACTTTAAAAAATCTACGTAATAACAAAAATGATTTATTATAATTAAGTTATTGTTAATATAATTATAAGAAATCATTTATATAATAGATTATAAGTGGGATTTTCTCATAGAGTTTACACATATTATATTTACAAAAATTCAAAGGCATCTTGTCTTATCTTTCCTTACAAATAATTTTTTCCTATAAAACCACACCAATCATGAAAGACATAAAAATCGACTAATTTTTTTTCCAATTTAAAGATATATAAATACATTATATACCTTTTTATGAGATGTTTGTCAGAGATAAAAGAAATACACACAAGCACCGCTTTATGCAAAGTTGTGCTCTAGATATTTCTAATCAATAAAAGCAATATACTGAGAACAAAAGCATAGACCTCCATCAGAGCTGCCACGTTACCTCCAGTGAAAGAATAGTTAACAATGCGCCTTGACAACTTCACAACGTTTGAAATAGATAGGATTTCTATTGTCAGCAACCATTTCTAGTGTCACCCACGCGGAGACATGCTTCAGGTGTTATAGGAACTCTGTATTGAAAGTAGGTACTAGGTAAGTAGGTAGGTAGTAGTACTTGGTAGTAAGACTGTTCTGTAAAGTTCGTCAGAAGTTTATGAAGTGAAGACTTCTTTAGACGCGTTCAGCATTTTTTGGGTGAACAAATCATGGAACTCGCTTCATCGTCACCGCATGCTTTCCATGAGCTATATGTCTTAAATTAATTCGTTTTTACTTCAATCGGCATTGCCCAAAGACTGCCCCGCACATTTTTGTTATTTAAAAAAACACTAATTTAGTGTAGTGTGTAATTTATGTTGAATTAGGTATGATATTTATATAAGTATGTATTTAAATACGAATAGGTAGGTAATCACACTTCACACTAATATTATAAAGTCGAAAGTTTGTATGTGTGTTTGTGTGTATGTGTTTACGTTTGTTACTCCTTCACGCTCAAACGGGAATGGATGTGGATGAAATTCGGTACCAAGATAGCTTATACACTGGATTAACATATAGGCTACATTTTATCCCGGAAAAGTGAAATGTTCCCGTGGGATGAGCAAATAATTAAAATACTTTTTATACGCGGGTGAAACCGCGCGGCGCAACTAGTCAATAATATAACAGAGTACTACGTAACTGCTGTTTTTTATTTATAAAACCGAGAAAACCTCTAGTACCCGCAGACTACAATGTGCGGTCGAATAGAGAAGACCTTCTGTTAATTAAAACGTACACCCCTACAGGAGCGGCGCTCGAATAAATTGGAATCGATTTAACTCGATGCATTGGAGAAATAGATGCTTCTAATAAAAGTTTTAGAATTAGACAAAGGTATATTATAATAAAATAATAATAACGCCCAACGATCACATACATAGATCCTGGGCCCTAACTAGGATTCCCTGTGTCTAGGAACACAACACCCAGACTCAGAACAATTTTTGCGCTTTTTTTCTGTGCACAAATACTTTTCCTGCCGCGGGAATCGAATCCGCTTCCGGCGCCGACTTGCTCAACCACCACACCACACAGGCTGTCAAAAAAACAAATCAAATGTTTAAATCTAGGTAATCTTAACCTATTACATTAAAAAGCAATGAATAGCATGACCCCATTTTATGGGCAGATGGATGCGGATTCAATTCCCGCACTGTTACACCACTAGTAAGCAACGTATAATTAATTCTGACTAAGAAATATTATTATTAATTAGGTAGGTAATTAATAATGAATTAATATTACTTAATGATTAAAAAATATATTTAAAAAGTGTGACAAAATACCTACGAACTACGAATAAGCATGAGTGCGAAAAAAACACAAATTGTGATCCTCACTTTTTCAAAGTCGGCTAAACTATTAATGAATGAATCCAAATCACTCCACAACAGGCATTCGGTTCAAGCCGCGTCCTTGAGAAACATCTGATCGCTAGGGTTACCATATCGTTCGAAATGGGCTGAACAACCAATGGACCGGAAGAAGTACGGGTCGGTCCATTAATCAAGTGATGCATTTTCAAACCCCATCAGTTTAATATCAGTCTGTGGCATCGTAACATCGTTTTTTTGAAGTAAAACTTCTCGACTTGGGGAGTAAGCTGGCGAGGTGATCGGAAGTTGAGAGTTGTTGGTTAACGTAGATTTCCCTTGTCAACTTAACAAAGTTAAAAATTACTTAAAATTTGTATTTATTATGTTGGTATAGTAAAAAACAACAAGTGTTAGTGCATAAATTTGGTGGTGTTTTATTCGTGAAGCGCAGATTACAGGCATGAGTGTGGGAAAGTGGTACAATGATGGTGAAACGTTTATTTTCATGTTGTTATTTTCAAAATTCCATAGCAGCTTTTGGTAAAGTTGCTACCACTTTATTAGGAGTATGACTTGACTAGACTATGACTTGACTTGGTGACTTAACACATATATATATTAATTAACTTGAGAAATTATCAATTACTTGACACTGGCTAAATACACAAAAGCGTGGAGTCAAAACAATAAAAAGAGGCATTTTTGGGCCTGACATTTTATAAGTATGTTTTCTTGTATAAATAATAGCATGTATTTGTTTTGTGATAATTTAAACTCCGTTTAAAGTCCGAAAAGCGGGACATGTGCGGACAAATGGTTGCCCTACGCACGTCACATACCGTTATATTTAGAGTGCACATTCACACGCGGATCTCGACTGTTTACCGAACTGTAGGAATCCACTTGCTTAATTATAGGAGTGCTTAGGTTAATGAAAATGGAGGATGTATGACCGTTGTACAACTTCTACAAATGGTGCCGACAAGTCATTTTTTGACATTGGTTAATAAAAGTTGAGTTGAGTTGGTTTATAACTCATCTTAATATATAAAAATGGATCTCTATTTCCCTTTGTCATCACATCACGCGTGAACGGATAAAACATTTCCGCTAATTCTTTTTTGTTATGTTTATTACTTTCAGAAGGTTATTATGAAAGAAAAAAATAATTTGAGCGGAAAATTAGAAAATTTTCACCACGCGAGTGCGACCGCGGAGCACGGCTAGTTATAAATAAATGCAGTACTTTTAGTGTAATGAATTTTCATACCCACTGACAACCACAAGAATAATTATAATTATATGATAATTGATCATCTTAGGATAACTATCGGAAGTTTCTTTTTAATATAAATATATACAACGGTGTACTAAGTTAGAATATTTTAACCCCAAAAGGGGCCGAATAATTTTAGAGGGTTAAATAAATGCATGGAGAGAGTAATACTAATTTATATACATAAAATATTAGGACATATATTTTATTTTAAAATAAAATTATTTATTTATTACAGATCCAACACAATTGTTAGCAATCAGCCAAACATAGGTGATTTGTTTGTTGTTTTAGCGATGTCACACTAGATATTCTTAAATCATGGTACATACATTTTTTAAATTATTTCTACGTATACATTTTATCAAGTAACATTTTTATTTAAATTTAATACGTACAGTGACTACCCGTGAACATGGTGCGAACTGTGCCAGAATATTGGGAACTCAAAAGTTATTCCAATGACGGTAAAGATCTGTTAAAAATAATAATAATAATTCTTTATTTCGGACACGAGATCCATATTGTCACTAAAAAATTACATCGAAATATGCATAATACATATGTGGGAACAACTCGGCTACTGTTTCAATAGATCGATTGAAACCAGCACATATACTGTACAACGAAGACTACCAGCGTAGCAAACCTGCCACTCGCACCAAAAACACCGCCTTTCGCTGAACCAACCGCATCTACCAAGCCAATGAAATTGGGACCCACTCCACTTCAGACAACGTCCACAGAAGCAGTGAAGCCTTTGTACGTCACACGAAGTGGCAGAACATCCATGCCAACGAAGAAAGTACGCTTCGCTTGAGGGGGAGTATTCTGGGAACAACTTCCCCAAGTTATTTAGACAGCACAGAACCTATTTACTTATATCGCTCTTTCTTGCTCACATGTATCACCTTCTCTTTCTTTGTGTCCGTCACACTCGCACTCTGCTCACTCGCTCTTGCACTGTTCCTATTTTGTAATGCTCCTTAAACTAGCGCTAGTTGCAGACTCACATTTTGTACTTTAGTAATAATTATGCCAAAATAAAGTCACAATATCCAGACCTCCAGTATATTCTGAGTTTTATTATACAACTTTGAAGATTGGCACCTTCATATATTCCTTAGTGCCAAACATATAAATAAAAAACAACTATATTAAAAATAGTTAGGTGGCAATAGCCACCCAACGTCGATATGTTGCAGTCTGGTGCAGTCTATCTGCCAAACTTTTTATAATAGTATTTTTACACGTGTCGAAATGTGTGAAAAATGTAGCGAACGATCGTGTAAGTTTAACACAAACAATGGATCCCTGGGGCCGCAGGCGCGACTTCTTGTCAGGGAGCTTCCCAGACGCCTGGTTGAGCTGACGCACGATCAAAAGGCTGGCACATACCTCGGCCAACGAATTACCTAGCTATTCAACGAGGGAATTGGGGAGAGAAGTTCTGTTTTATTATTATTTTTACCTACAATTTTATTTTTTCTAGAATAATCTCAATTAATTTGCAATAAACCTAATTGAAAATTTATTGAAATTCTACCATATTCTAAAAATATTAACCACTATGTGTTATTTTTTTCGGAAACTTAAATTGAGATTATAAATCATGTAAGCAGGGGTACAAGGAGAATAAAGTGACTTATAATAATGCCCCACCTGTTTGCAGCTTGTCTGCGGTGAGACTGCGCAGGAGTCGCTTGATGCTACGGCGACGCCGCACGCCGCATCCGTCGTCACCGCTCATGCCTCACATGTCGCCGCCATATTTTGATACTTTTTGCACTGATTTGTTACTTTATACACTGATTTGTTACTCTTTCACTCCTTATGATACTTTATACGATTTGTTCCTTTTTTTAATACTTTTTACACTGGCTTTATATTAGGTTTACAAGTGGTGGTAACTTGTGTTCAAAAGCCGCAAAGTGAGCTACGTAAAATAGCCGTGATTATAGATTTATATAAATGCAAAAGTTTGTGTGTGTGTGTGCATGTTTATTACCATTAATCTCCGTAACCTGAACCAATTTAGATTAAATTTGGAATGCAGATAGTTTATACGCTGGATTAACACATAGGATACTTTTTATCCACGAGTGAATCCGGGGGCTCAACTAGGTAATGTATTTTTATTACAATAATTTTTTATATAGGTTTGTTATCTATTCTATGTTATTTACGTTAAAACCAGAGATTACAACAAATAGTTTTCACAAGTCGCTTCGTAAACGGTTTTTCTTTTATTTTTTAAAGATATTTATATTTACTATGTGATCATGTTTGAATGGTTTTAAATAATGTTTCTAATAAAATAATGTTTCTAAAAATTAATAATTATAATAATAGATAGACCCTGTAGTCACTTGGAGGTCACTACACGCAGGGCCGGGGTCGGGAGCGATCGGCGTGACATCAAAGGTACTGAGCGATAAAAATGGCAACAGCATTCAGTGATTTGACGTTTCATTAAGTTACTGGCTGGGGTTTTAGGCGGGAAAACGAAAAAGATCGCGTCGCTGCATTGTATTATTTTCCAAAACTTGTGTTATTTTCAGTGTTAGTGCATAAAATTGGTGGCATTTTATTCGTTAAGTGCTGAATTACAGGCATGAGTGTAGGAAAGTGGTATAATGATGGTGAAACGTTTCTTTTCGTGTTGTTTCCAAAACTCCATAGAAGCTTCTGGTAAAGTTGTCACCACTTTACTAGGAGTATGACTTGACTAGACTAGACTATGACTTAACTTGATGACTTGGACTGTGACTTGACACACTATATGATATGAATTAACTTGAGATATATCAATTACTTGACACTGGCTAAATACACAAAAGTGTGAAGCCAAAGCCAAACAAAAAAAAGTTACTGGCAACATTAGCAAGAGAGTTTATAGCATTAAGGAGGTTAAACCCATATGCCAATAAATTAAAAAAAATACCGCAGTAAGTTCTTCTACCCAACAAAAAAACAAGTGTGCTTTAGACCACACGACTGAAGTAAAACTTCTACACGAAACGTAACTCTCTCTCTTTCTATCTTCACACACTTATATCTCCCTCCCAACTTCCGTTCGCCTCGCCCAATCAATTTCCGTAACGCTCTCGTCACGCATTCACCAGTTTACTCCCCAAATCAAGCGGGCGTAAAGTTTACTTCAAAATTATTCAAGCCAGAAAACTCGGAAAAATCTCTGATAATGACCCATTTATTAAAAACACACAGAACTTCCTTAATTTTACAGTTGGTTAAAAAGATAAACTTAAAAACCATTTAAGCCATTCGTCCGTCCTGTTAACGCTCACATTTTCAATAACTAATCATTCGTTTATAAACAAATTGTTGATACAAATCTAAACAGGAAGCGTAGATTTACATTGGCGCCCAAATCGGTGCTTATTTTTGCGTTAATATACGACATCTGGGAATGGCCGAGTTATATAAATAAATTGATATAATTTTAGAATAGATATCTATCTCGAATGTATAAGCCATTATTTATTGCTTGATTTGTAAACAATATCTAAGTCAGTGATGAAACTATCTGAAGTTCACCATTTCTATTGATACCAACATAATAATGAAAACTTTTTACTTTGTTATGTTGGCAATGGAGATCTACTTGAATCAACTTCCGTTTGCCTCGCATTCACCAGCTTACTCCCCAAGTCAACCGTGCGTAAAGAAGTATTACTTCAAAAAACAGAACCGGTTTGAATTTTAAAACATTACTGAATGATGTAACGAGCTAGTCGTTCACCTGATGTAAAGCGCCACGGCGGCCCATAACAGAACAGTGTCCCTCGGAACTCTAAAACATAGAGTTTCGCGCGACACTGCACTGCGCACATCATCCTGAGACATCAGCACAGTCTGGTAATAAGATTACTAGACTGTGAAATCAGATCATAAAGTCTCAATTGCCCAGTAATTTCACTAGCTACAGTGCCCTTCAAACCGAAACACAGTAGTGCTTGCACACTACTGCTTGGCGGCAGAATAACTGGCAAAGCGGTGGTACCTACCTAGACGAACTTTGCAACAAAGTCCTACCACCTAGTAACCTACCCACCCACCCTAACCCACCTAGTAGTTTATAAGTAAAAAGTAAAAGTATACACGTAATTACTTAAATCTAAAAAAGTAACTGTGTCTATTGTTGCTTTTTTTATACATCACTGATTTGTCAAATAATATTATGTACAATAAAATTCACCATCTAATTTTAACCGGTGTTGAATAAATAATTTCGTTTTTACGTCACATCAATTGCTGGAAGGGAAGAGATGAGGTTCTCACACCGCCGGCACCACACGGCCAATATGTTCCTATGAAAGCTGCTCTCGTTCGTTTAAATAATTTATCGATAAACGTTTTGGCTCCACACTTTTTTGTATTTAGCGATAAAATCTTATCTGAGAAAAGCTATATTTTCCACAGATTCTTTAAAAAAAAGTTTACTTTTTTATAGGATCTGTGAAATATTCTTTTTTTTTTTGGTCTTGTATTTAATATTTATAGAAACGAGTTTTGGAGGGAAAACGAAAAAGATCGTGTCACCGCATTGTATTATTTCCAAAACTTCTGTTATTTTCAGTGTTAGTGCATAAAATTGGTGGCATTTTATTTGTTAAGTGCTGGATTGCAGGCATGAGTGTGAGAAAGTGGTATAATTATGGTGAAACGTTTTTTTTTGTGTTGTTTCCAAAACTCCATAGAAGCTTCTGGTAAAGTTGCCACCACTTTACTAGGAGTATAAAATGACTAGACTAGACTATGACTTGACTCTGACTTGACTCTGACTTGACTTACTGACTTCGACTGTGAACTGGCACATATTCACGTGAAATATCATTAACTTGATAAATTATCAATTAATTGACACTGGCTAAATACACAAAAGTGTGGAGCCAAACACAAAAAAAAATTATAGAAACCGCCACAATGAATAATTTAAGGAATGTAGAATAATAAAGAAGGATGTATTACATTCTACAACTTAAGTATATATAATAATATATTTTCAACACAAAATTATCTCTAATTACAGTTTCCATTAAAAAAACGACATAATTAAAAAATGCTTACAATATTCCCTGAACATTGAACACGGTCGAAACTTGAAATAAAATTTTATTATAACCAGCCAACTGGAATAGATTTGGCCTAAATTGGTGCGAAACTGTCCCCACGAGTCTCTAATAATGTCGCCATGCCCTTTTTCTGACATTTAGATTGTAGTATTACAGAAATACCGTATTACGCTTAATGCAATAATAATAAATCGAACGTTTAATAGTGTATACCTACATATTTTATAAGAGCGTCTGGGATGACGCCTGACCGCTGGCACTCATTTGACACAACGAATCAGCATTCACCATTTGACAATCTCTATGGTGTGGTAATTGAGCAGGTCGACTCATGGAGGCGGCGGGTTCGATTCCCGCGGCAGGACAAGTATTTGTGCACGGGAAAACAAACGCAATTACTTGTTCTGCGTCTGGATGTTGTGAGACCATGGTCCTCATAGTTCCTGGGTCCCTAGACACAGGGAATCCTAGATAGGGTCCAGGATCTATGTATGTGATCGTTGGGCGTTAATAGTCATCTATTCATATAAAATACACGTCTGAAATTAGATAATAATATAAATAGAATTGTACAGTATAAACGGTACAAAATAACATATCATTACATAGAAAATTAATTAATAATACGATTATTATTGTAATTATCATCATTATTACTATTATTCTTGCAATTCAACGGGGCAATGCAGCGGCATTGCCCCGTTGAATTAGCTGCTAGCTTGTTGGGTACGTTGCTACTGGTAGTTCTCATATGTGCCTACAACACAAATCTACTTGATCCTTTACATACACAAAGAGAAACGACCACTCTCATCCCCTTAGTCCGCTGGGGTTGCATTATCCCCTGTGATTGATATCCAAGGGTTGCAATTTCACAGGCTCTTGAACCCAACGTGACAGATTCAAAAGGGCTCTCTCGAATGTAATCACACTAATATTATAAGGGCGAAAGTTTGTATGTGTGTTTGTGTGTATGTTTGTTACTCCTTCACGCTCAAACGGCTGAATGGATTTGGATGAAATTCGGTACCAAGATAGCTTATACACTGGATTAACATATAGGCTACAATTTAACTCGGAAAAGTGAATTTTTTCCGTGGGATAAGCTAATAATTAAAAAATTTTTTATCCGCGAGTGAAACCGCGGGGCGCAACTAGTTAATAATAATAATAATAACGGCAAAAACGGTAAAAATAAATACATACATCCTGGAACCTAACTAGGATTCCCTGTGTCTAGGAACCCAGGAACTACGAGGACCATGCTCCCACAACACCCAAACTCGGAACAAGTATTTGCGCTTTTTTTTCTGTGCACAAATACTGGTCTTGCTGCGGGAATCGAATGCGCCGCCTCCGGGTTATGAGCCGACATGCTTAAACACCACGCCACAGAGGCTGTCATTCACGTGTCACGTGTTTCCAGCTTTCGTATCGGAGTTTTGTTTTGTTCTTTGCACCAGTAGATTAAATTGACGGATACGTAAGATTTTGGGATTATTTTGCCTCACCTTGTATATTCACATATTCTGTAATGTCATGATAACTAAATACTACAATGATATAATAACTAATACTAAACACTATTTACTAAAAAAAAAACATTTGGACTATATAATATACTGGCCGCGATGACCTATAGACAGTCCAAATGCTCCAGCCCACTACCAGTAGGTAGCGTACCCACCATGCTGGCAGCATTGCCCCGTTGAATTGCAATGCTGATTCGTTGTGCCAAATAAGTGCCAGCATTTTGGTTACGCGTAGCATCGACCAGGCGCTGTGATAAACTTTGGAAAACGCGATGAGCTCCCGCCCCCCACGGACCCAGGGTCTCAACACCAAACTGCTCAAATATGTAAACGCTACCGAGATTACTATATATATGTCATGATTGATTGTTGTTTCACATGTAAATAATGCATATGATATGTTATGTACAAGCTCACTAAAGGCGCCGACTCCTGGCCGCACGCCAGCTGTTCAAGGTTAGGTGGTTTGGTTTCGCGACTGATGCAAATTTTACATCAATTGTGACGGTTTCAGTTTGCTTTTAGTTAACATTTGACAATGTGACAAATCGAAAAAATTGGAAAAAAGAAGTTCGTCAAATTCCATTTAACAAACGGAAGCTGAAGTTGGTTCTCGTAGATATCCATTGCCAACATAACTAAGTTAAACATTTGTATTATTATGTCGGTATATCCGGTAAAATGACAATTTACAATTGTCAAGATGGCGACATTAACATTAAACAAAGCAAAAACAAAGTTATACCGGCCGATGTCGTTAAGAATCCGAAAATGGCGGTAGTGAATTTTGTTTTTTTTTTTCCATTACCCGTGTATTTTTGAATTTTAATGTATAATAAGGGTGGTTGTGTGTTGGTGTAAGGGTGGTTTATTTTTCGTTAAGTGTTCGTGAACGTGCACTAGAGTTGGCAAATGGTTCCAAGTTTTAAAACCATGCTTTTTCGTATTCTCTTCAAGGCTTCCTAGAGCCTTCAGTAAAATATCCACCATTTTACTGTGGCATTTTGACTGACAAAAAAAGACTTTGACATGACATAACCGTACAAAATTCCTTACTTGACATTGGCAGAACTATCGCTAAAAAGCGATAGCAAGCAATTAAACGAAGAGAAGAAGAAGTTATACCGGCCGATAGATGGAGCTAAGCTAAAGAAATTTTACTTCAGTCGAGTGGTCTAAAGTACACTCGGTTTTTTATTGTTCATGCCTTTTACCCCATAGGTGTGAATTCGAGATAAACTCATTTAGCGGATAGACAGCACACAATACGTAATAGAATACACTCCGGTTACCGGATATACATCAGTTCCGGCAGCTCGCCAACTAAATTAATGTTACAACAGATACTGGTGGGTTGTGCATATAGCTATGTGTGTATGTGCTATTGTGTTCAAGAGCATAAAATCGAGGAAGCTACAGATCACCCGCATTTTTTTTAAATTGAAAGTTTACAAAACTGGGAATATGTTACTTATGATACTTTAAAAAACTAACCTTAAATACTAAAATCATGCGGTGGACATATTCCCTTCTGGATGTAAACCTAACTTGCGTTTTAACATCCCTTTATTCTGATCACCTAAGAGATGATTTTTTTAAAACCTTTAATACATACCTTTCAATACAATAACCAACTTAGGCTAAGAACGATGTATGCGTATTGGAAATAAAATATACTTATTATTATTAATAATAGGTCTTTACCTATGAAATTGCCGTATTGCAGTACAGACTTTTTCAAACAAAAAAAAGTTTTGATTGGCTATGAATTCTAAATTCAAATTAATTTTGTTTTAAAAATATGACATTCTATTTACAATATAAGTCTTTTGTTTATTGATAAGCGTTGTATTTTCATTACATTTCAACATTTTTCCTCATAATGGATACTTTGAAATTTCGTGTAATTATGGAATATGAGTTCCGTCGTGGCACCAACGCGGCACAAACGACACGTAACATCAACGACGTTTACGGAGAGAACTGTACAAACGAACGTACAACCCGTTATTGGTTTGCTCGGTTCCGTTCTGGGAATTTTGACTTGAAAAATGAACCTCGTGGTCGTCCGGAAACTTTGGTCAACAATGATGAATTAAAGGCGATTGTGGAAGCTGATGAATCTCAATCTACAGCTGAGCTGGCAGCAGCTTTTCATGTTAGCATCAAAACAATATTGGTCCATTTGCGACAGATTGGCAAGATAAAAAAGCTTGATAGATGGGTGCCCCACGAACTTAACGATCGCCAGCGCAACGTACGCGTCGAGACTTGCCTTGCGCTGCTTAACAGGCACAGAAATGAAGGAATTTTGAACCGAATTGTTACGTGCGACGAAAAATGGATTCTTTTTGACAATCGAAAGCGCTCAGCAAGTTGGTTAGATCCTAGTTCGGTACCAAAGCAATGTGCAAAACGAAAAATGACCCCTAGAAAGGTGATGGTCACAGTTTGGTGGTCTAGTGCTGGTGTGATTCATCATAGCTTTTTACAAAACGGCGAGAGCATTACTGCAGATGTGTACATTGAAGAACTGACCACAATGATGGCGAAACTCGCACGTCTGCAACCAGCTTTGGTCAATCGGTCGTCTCCACTCCTCTTCACGACAACGCGCGACCCCATACTGCACAACAGACCGTCTCTGAGCTGCATGAGTTGGGTTTGGAAGCTCTCCCTCATCCGCCATACTCACCAGATCTTGCGCCTACCGACTATTACTTTTTCCAAAATTTGGACAACTTTTTAGCGGGAAAAAAATTCAATTCTCGAGAGGCAGTACAAAACGCCTTTGAAGAGTTTGTTGTCTCCCGTCCTGCTGATTTTTTCAAGAAGGGCATCCATAAACTGCCACAACGTTGGCAAAGATGCATTGATTGCAGGGGTGATTACTTTGAATAAAAGAAATAAATAAGTTCGAAAAAAAAATACTTTCAACTTTTTTCAAACAAAACGGCAATTTCATAGGTAAAGACCAATATATTCCTACAACTTAAAAGACACCGCCCCAATATCACGCCTTAAGTCAAACTGTTGATGAGTTTTGGCGGGAAAACGAGAATAATCGCTTCACCACTTTGTATTATTTTACAAAACTTGTGTTCTTTTCAGTGTTAGTGCATAAAATTGGTGATGTTTTATTCGTTAAGTGCTGGATTACAGGCATGAGTGTGGGAAAGTGGTTTAATGATGGTGAAACGTTTCTTTTTGTGTTGTTTCAAAAACTCCATAGAAGCTTCTGGTAAAGTTGCCTATAATTCCATATAATTAAGTGAACCTTTCACAAAAATTCACAGGAATTAGTTGAGAATTGCAACCTGTGGAGGAGAACAGCCGGACATACGAAATCATTCTTGTCCAAACTGTGACGGAGACGCTTACTTAAAAATTAACCGCTTTCAGTAAAAAAAGCCGCTTGTCTGTGAACTCACAGGTGGCTTTCTATTTTGTAGGGATAGAGACCAATAAAATTAATTAGAGTACACTAACTACGCAACATAAATACAAATAACATCCTATCTACCGGTTTAAACTGCATATTGTTTACGCGAGGGTAGTCTAGACGAGGGATGCACCCCCCCTGTAGTCTGTAGCTCTTGTTTGAGCCTATTTCGAAGCGTGAAAGGAGTTTGGGTCCTTTCAACTTTTTATATCCTTTATAAAAGAGTTTATAGGGTAGTTATAGGGCGAAAAATGCTTGGTTTTTCTCCATTCATTTTATATTTAGTATTTTTAGTACATAGTAAAAAATTAGAAAATTTTCACCACGTGGGTGAAACCGCGGGGCGCAGCTAGTTAATAAATAGAATTAAATAAAATACGAGCAGCGTAATAGAAACAAATATTATAATTGTCTTTTGTCCATCGAGGGTAGGAAATAAAAATTAAGAAAACTATTTGTTTTTTTTTTGTTTATTTCGCTTTAATTGCTGTAAATGTCGATAGTATTGCACCTATTACAAAACCAATAATATCGACAATATTTATTCTAGAGAAACTATCGATATACGACGTGGGAAAATATACCATTCATTCACTTTTCATTGCAGTTCCTCCGTGGAAATCTTATATATTGTGACAGAAGCTTTAGGTTAACATTGACATATCTTTCGCGCGAGCATCGTTTGCGCAATGTCGCCGTGTCTCAGCACACTTGAACTAAATCGACGTGGACGCGTGCCAACTGAGTCACAGGGAATCCTCTGACTCAGCAATCATCTCCTGGCCATCTCCAATAACTTCTCGAACTATTACCAGAAAATAAAAGAATCCACTGATATAAATAGCGACATGCTGCCACGCGTTAAAGTGCAATTTCGCACGCACAGCTGTGTAAAAAGTTTGGAAATCAGATTTACAAATCTATACACTTTTAGAGCTTGCCACAGGTCTCCTATAAGGCATGATTACAGAATTCTACAGGCAAAAATCTTACGAAATTATTTCTTCATGATTTTTCCACAACACAGATCCAGGGAAAATAAAATGGCCGAAGATAACGTCACGATACGCTTGCATTGGGATATCAAATGAGACTGCAGGAACACAATGTGGTACCTACACACAAACAATGCGTGTAAACGCAACATCTCTTATAATAACGATCGCTTAGAGTAGTTCTTGATGGCTGCTCTTCCGATCAATTAGCTATTAATGCTGGTGTACCTCAGGGGTCAGTTCTTTCAGCAACACTATTCTTACTCCACATCAATGATCTGCTAAAGCCCGGTACCTTTGGGTATGCAGATGATAGTACTGTTGTTGAAAGATACACATCCAGTGCCCGAGCCAGTGGTGACGACGTCCGGATTGAGAGAGAGGCTATGGTTGAGCGCATGAACCTGGCTTTGAAAGCCGTGTCCGATTGGGGCGATGCTAACTTGGTTAGGTTCAATGCTGCAAAAACACAGGCGTGTTTATTCACTGCTAAAAAGAGCCCACTCCATCTGGCTCCTTCATTCCGTGGTGTATCTGTAAGTTTAGGAAACCATCTTGAGCTTTTGGGTGTTGATCTCACGTCAAACCTAAACTTTGGATCCTACATCGAGTCCAAAGCCAAAGTAGCTTCAAAAAAACTCGGCATATTGTCCAAGGTAAGGCGGTACTTCACACCTGGACAGCTTCTAAATCTGTATCAAGCACAAGTCCGATCGTGTATGGAGTACTGCTGCCACCTGTGGGACGGGTCTGCCAAGTACCAGCTTGAGGCTCTGGACTCGATTGAACGGCGTGCCAAAAGGCTCATTGACGACGACACTTTGGTTGGTGAAAGGCTCCAGAGCCTTGCACATCGACGTAAGGTGGCAAGTCTGTCGGTTTTTTACAGATTACACCACGGTGAATGCGCTCAAGAACTGCATGATCTAATTCTCCCATCACCATTCCACTACCGGACTACTAGACGCTCGGCTAAGCGCCATCCTTTTGTGGTCGAAATACCACCCATTCGTACCAAGCGATTTGACTCAACGTTCTTAATTAGAACGGCTAAGGAATGGAATGCCCTGCCAGCGTCTGTGTTTCCGGCGAAATATGACCCGGGCGTGTTCAAGAGAAGAGTGAATAGGTATTTACTTGGCTAGCATGCTACACCTTCGATCGCATCGTCACTTCCCATCAGGTGAGAGCGTGGTCAAATGCTAGACAAGTTTGAAGTAAAAAAAAAAAAAATAATAATAATACTACAGATGGTCTAATATCATCTAGTATTAGTATTTATTTTAGTCTGTGTCATCGATATCATGTCCATAGTCTGTGACTTGATATGTTTTATCTGTCTCTCTTTGAATCTCACCACGAAAGTGTGTAATTTAGTAATCAATAAGTTTAAAGTAATAAACCTAATTTGCCACTATTGAAACTATTTTATTTATGTTTCTCGCAAACAGTGCTTCATTTCAAACTTACTCAATTGAAAGATTCATTGTTTAAATTATACAAAAACATACAATCTCAAAAAAAATGTGCTGGGCATTCTTTGGGTACTGCCGATAGAAGTGAAAACTAATTAACTTGTGACAAGCTTATGGGAAGCGTGAGGTGACGATGACGCGAGTTCCATGATTTATATTCACCCAAAAATTTCTCAAAAAGCCTAAAGAAATTTTGATTTCCAAAACTAATTAACTAAAGATTTCTTTACAAATACGAAACCCGCAACGATCGATTCACTGAAAAAACGTACCTACTAGCGATAGTATAGCTGCAAGAACATGGTTACCTCTCAAGAAGAAAAATGACATTTCGTACAACGCCCACCTATTTCTGTTTACCAGTGGCATCATTATTGTAACCTATTTAGCATTTATATCTGAGGTACCATCACTACAAGTCTTAATTTCTACATTACTATATAAATAAACATGACCACGTATTTGGGTATACCTTTCCAATTGTACGGACAGCAGAATAAGGTAAGTTAGGTGTATTATTAAAGAAACAAAGCCATTTGACAGCCTCTGTGGTGTGGTAGTTGAGCAGGTCGGCTCATAACCCGGAGGCGGCGGGTTCGATTCCCGCGGCAGGACAAGTATTTGTGCACAGAAAGAAAAGCGCAAATACTTGTTCTGAGTCTGGGTATTGTGGGACCATGGTCCTCGTAGTTCCTGGGTTCCTAGACACAGGGAATCCTAGTTAGGGTCCAGGATCTATGTATGTGATCGTTGGGCGTTATTAATATTAATATTTTAAAATCCCTATAATGGTAATATAAATGGTAAGATGCCTCTTCCCTTTCGTATAAAGGGTAACTTTTCAGCCCCGTACGAAAGCTTATGTCATGGTTTAACGAATTTTGTCTGTGTGATGCAGTTCATTCACTATTTGTATTTACATTTATTTATTGCAGTGTTATTCAAACCCCGTGAAATATATATAATATTTTTTCTAACTTTTTTATTTTCATTTGCAAATATAGTTATGGACATTCAGTTTAAATTATAGGTGATTTTAAATTTTATTCATTGCAGAATAAGGTTCTAATTGGCCGTAGAAATGTGCCAAATAATTGGCGCCATCTGCCTCTTCGATGACATTCATGGCAATCACACTAATATTATAAAGGCGAAATTTCGTATGTGTGTATGTTGTACTCCTTCACGCTCTAACGGCTGAATGGATTTGGATGAAATTCGGTACCAAGATAGCTTATACACTGGATTAACATTTAGGCTATATATTATCCCGGAAAACCGCAGGTGAAACCGCGGGGCGCAGCTAGTATGGCATAACGAGATCCACTTAGTAGTTTTTTCAGCGAATTCTCTACTACGCTTCGGACAATTTTCCTTGCAATCGGTACTCCATTCATCAACAATTATTGTTTCACAACCCGCGCGTACGTCCGGGTAGGACGACTGTCCGAGTACAAACCGCACTATTTTTGGTCCATCTTTCGACATCAATCGATACGCTTTATGGCCGAACGGTAGACGTGGTAAAATATGGGGCGATTTCAATCTACTTTTGTTTCATAAATAATTCTATACAACAACTTTTAAAAAA
Source organism: Ennomos fuscantarius (assembly GCA_905220475.3). NCBI lineage: Eukaryota > Metazoa > Arthropoda > Insecta > Lepidoptera > Geometridae > Ennomos > Ennomos fuscantarius. The sequence goes on from HG992049.1 coordinate 572,940, forward strand.
AGTTAAATACAAAATTACAAAAATAAACCTCATTACATTCTCGTTACTCATGCTGGCCAAGTGTTTATATCATCAAGTTTTGTGATTTTTTCACGATGTTTTCTTTCACCATTGAAGAAATTAAAATTCCTTTAACAATTAATATATAATACCAGGAATCACAAAAATAACACTATAAGAATATTTCACAAACCATGTTATTCTCTACTAAATACTACAATGATATAATAACTAATATTAAACACTATCCACTACAAAAAAATACATTTGGACTATATACTGGCCGCGATGACCTATAGACAGTCCAAATGCTCCAGCCCACTACCAGTAGGTAGCGTACCCAACATGCTGGCAGCATTGCCCCGTTGACTTGCAATGCTTATTCGTTGTGTCCAATAAGTGCCAGCATTTTGGTCACGCGTAGCATCGGCCAGGCGCTCTGATAAACTTTTGAAAACGCGATGAGCTCCCAGCCCCCAAGGACCCAGGGTCTTGACAACAAACGGCTCAAATATGTAACCGCTACTGAGATTACTATATTTACGCCGTTTTGGCTGCTCAGCCGAAGAAAGAATTAGAAAAAAAGCTATAAGAATTAGCAGTAAAATATATCTTAGAAACCGTTCGTTCGACTGATTGAATCATAGAACCCAGCCCAGTACCATAAAGAGTGACAAGCGCGGCCGCATCACGCCTCTGATTGAAATGTTGTAGAAACGGCCGTTTTATTCCCTAATCGTAAACATCGTTTATGGACACCCTGACCCGAATCTAACGGAATTTTGATGGTATTCTAGATACATACTTAACTTATATTCTATCTTATATTTATATTATGTATTTTAGATAGCCGATAGCTCAGTTGGTAGTAACCCTGCCTTCTGAACTGTGGGTTGTGGGTTCGATTCCTACCCAGGACAAATACTTGTGTGATGAACATAGGTGTTTGTTCTGTGTCTGGGTGTTATATTGTATTCTATGTATGTATTTACAAACAAAAAAGTATCTAAGTATTGTATCAGTTATCTGGTTCCCATAGCACAAGCTTTGCTTAGTTTGGGTGTAGATGGCGTTGTGTGAGATGTCCACACATATTATTATTATCTATACATATAAAATTCAAAGTCCTGACTGACTGACTTATACATCAAAGCACAGCTTAAGCCGCTGCTCCTAAAGAATTGAAATTTGGAGGGTGTGTTCATTGTTATGTTTAGGTATCCACTAAGAAAGGGTTTTTCGAAATTCCACCCCTAATATGGTGGAATGGGTGGTTTAATTATTTTCCTATAGGCCACGCGGGCGAAGTTGCCGGCAGAAGCTAGTGTATAAATATAAATTGTTTTTGTACTTAAATTTTAGGCAAGTATTGAATAAATGCCATTCTATTCTATTCTATTATACACGGTGGCATTTAATTCACTCTTTTCCTTAAATGTATGTACTCAGACCATGCTATAGAATATTCGTACAAGGTCCAATTTAAAAAAAAAATATTTTGTTTTAGTATTTAGTGCCTCTTAAAATAACTGCATGACAGCCGAAATGTCTATTTAACGGTACACACAGCGCGAGCAGCTGAGAGCTTTATAATTTTTCGTAGGCAATAAAACACCTGCTTTGTTCAACAACAAGGCTTTTCTTTAGAATTTAAATTTGATAATACGTAGATTTAAGTTTTATTTCTTAAGTTTGTGTTTTGTATGTTGTGTGTTATGTTTAAGTACTTTTTTTATTTAGTTATGTGGGAGCATTCTATAGAATGGACTGAATACATACATTAAAGGAAAAGAACGAATTAAATTCCACCTTGTATACACAGAACATCACTGGCATTTCTTTAAAAGTTTAGTCAGTCAATGGCATTTAGGGTTGTCAATAAATGCAAGTGGGTCAAGTCGATAAAAAGGCGTAGTTTTGTAATGTAAAGGTGTCTTTACTAAACGAATATGGCAGGTCAAATGTCTACATTTATATAAAAATTCATAATTATCTACGTGTACAGTAATTATTACATCTCTTTGTGTAAGTTTTGATTGCGCATTATGTGCGACAGAGAGCGCGATACAAACTTGAAAACCAGAAATAAAATTTCCAGTATTATAACAATCATAATAGTATAATAATTAGTAATATCTTTCTGTAGATACATTTATTTTTATTTACCCACGGATAAAAAAGTAGCCTATATGTTAATCACACTAATATTATAAAGGCGAAAGTTTGTATGTGTGTTTGTGTGTGTGTGTATGTTTGTTACTCCTTCACGCACAAACGGCTGAATGGATTTAGATGATATTCGGTACCATGATACAGTCACTGGATTAACATATAGGCTACATTTTTTTCCCGGAGAAGTAAAATTTTCCCGTGGGATGAGCAAATAACTAAAATACTTTTTATCCGCGGGTGAAACCGCGGGGTGAAACTAGTCCAGTGTATAAGCTATTTATAATCCTAATTTCATCCAAATCCGTAAAACCGTTAGAGCGTGAAAGAGTAACAAACATACATACATACAAACATTCACGTTTAAAATATTAGTAGGATTAATTCAATAAAACTTCACACTCGAATCTCTAACAGAACAAAAAACATGAATTTGAGTTCGGTCTGTTAAGTTTAATAAAAGCAATTTTTGACGAAAGACTCATGTTGTGACTTGATGAGCAATCTGGTATGCCGGGCATGAACGCCCTCTACCGGGATCATTGAGTTAGTGAGAGGGCTCCGGTGGAACCTTGAAATTCATTCTACTCGTAGGTAAAACCCTATTAGCGCGATGTAAAAAGTAGCAATAAAAATATCGATATTAATCACAAAGCAGAATAAAAGCACGCACCCCGATAAACAAAATTCATAAAGAATTAATAAACTAATAAATGGTACTATGGAACTATCTACCTTCTTGAAAAATTTCAGTTTGCCATACCACGATCCTCCAGCCGTCTCCACAGTAGAGCAACGTTTAATCTTCCTATTTGTCGTACAAATTACGGTCAACACTCTCATTCTCAAATGTCTTCATCTTTAGACATCTTCGATGTAAGGGCCTCAGCAATTATGAGGCATTTTAAATCTTAATTTTCTACTATAGTATATGAGTATGACGGCGGCAACGTCCAGTTGTAAACTCTATGCGCAGCGTACCGTAATTTACCCTGTGGTAGTATTTAAATTTATTACAGTGGCAACACCGGTAACTGTCATCGCTCCCACACCCATCTAGCTATAAAAAGGGAGCGTTCGGTGTCTACGGGTCATTCTTGCTCCGGACACGGCCCGGTGCGCATGCTGAAAGCCTATAGGTTTATAGTTTGCCCGTCATGCCTAACCCCAAGCCTATAAGTACATATTTATTTTTTACCATCTTTAAAGAGTACGCAAAATTATTTTAAGCATGCTGTGTTTTCATCTAGAACGTTTGCACGACGCACGAGTCCTTTAATATTATTTTAAGTTTTTTGTGTATACATATTCGATGGTTTAAAGGTTCGAATTCGGATTTGAGATCAACAAATTATCATTAACGTCGCAACACAATTTTATTGTATCACTAATACGTTACAGTATTCTATATATATTTAGAAGTTATATAACTCCTTGGGTCATAGAAACAAAACATCCTTGTGATCATGACCCGTCATTATGTTAATTTTTGTGCCCTACCGGAATTTGGCACAGTTTATTAGGTTGGCAGTATCGTTATTGATGAGACCTTGCCAATAACTGGGTGCTTCCGGTCTGCTGAGTTCCGGTTCGGGGAATAGCGCCTAAGAGGCGATATATTGTGTTTTATGAGGAAGTATGGAAGTATAGTAATCAAATTAAGTCATAAAGTCTCTTTTGCCCAGTAATTTCACTAGCTACAGTGCCCTTTAAGCCGGAACACAGTAGTGTTTGCGCACTACTGTTTGGCGGCAGAATGACTGGCATAGCAGTGGTACCTACCTAGACGAAGTCCTACCACCTAGTCGCTGTCAATAAACATGGTAAATGTCACATACATTACAACGTATTTGTAGAACAATATGAACTGTTTACCGGCGCTCACCTTCCTACGAGAACATATGCCCCCTACTATCTCTATTTTTACTAGTTGCTGTTGTAGTGATACCTACTATTATCGTGGGGGATAGATGTATGGACATCTTATGTGGCCACCATCATTATTGCCATCATATATTTTGGTTTGGTTCCTTGTAAGTTGTACCTATCGATATTTGGCTGTGGCTTGAGAATTCAATTACTTTACGTAAGAATTAAAAGAAAAAAACGAGTGCAGGTACTTAAGACCCCACGACTGAAGTAAAACTTCTTTAGTTTAGCTCCATCTATCGGCCGGTATAACTTTGTTTTTGCTTTGTTTAATGTCGCCATCTTGACAATTGCAAACTGTCATTTTACCGGACATACCAACATAATCATCCAATTTTTACCCTTTGTTATGTTAACAATGGAGATCTACGTGAACCAGCTCAACTTCCGTTCGCCTCGCTTTCACTAGCTTACTTCCCAAGTCGCTTGACAAAGAAGTTATACTTCAATATATGTTAAACAATTTTATCGACATCGCCTTAATTTGCGTGTTCTTTTAATTGACCTATAATACGGAAATTTTAAAAGAGTAGTTTTTTATTTCATTTGTGTGTAATTAATGATTATAAATTAATATGAGTATATAGGCTCGGGGGTTATGCATGGGTTGCAAACTATAGAACTATAGGCCTTCAGCATGCGCACCGGGCCGTGTCCGGAGAAAGAATGAAATCCGTAGTACACCGAGCGCTCCCTTTTTATAGCCAGACGGGTGGGGGAGCCATGACAATTGCCGGTGTTGCCACTGTAATAAATTTAAATGCCACCACAAGGTAAATTACGGTGCTCGATCACTGCCCGCTGCGCATAGAGTTTACATTTACAACTGGACGTTGCCGCCGTCAAGTACATTATTATTTAATCGACACAAGTTGAATAGATTATCGAATGATCTATTTTGTAGTGGATAATTTTTCACATCAGCATTCGGTATCTCTTTATTTGTGTAAATTATTGTACAGGTATGACTATAACAAATTTGCCATACATTTGTAATTTTTACTAAAATGCGCGGTCCATCGGCGCAGTCCACGGCGTTTATTTTACGAGTTTCGCCATTTTATTGCGTTTTTATTGAAATGACGTCGAGTCGGTGTACTCTGGCGAGCGTCACGGGCGCAAGGAAATATTTGGGAACTACAAAGGTGTTGATTTTTAGACTTTTTGTTGGAGCTTGGAATACCTGATGGAAATCAAACAATAGAATTCAAATCATTTTTATACAGTGTTACGTCCATTCAATTTTATTTTAGGTATTTCAGAAGACCTTATTGAAGTCAAACTTATTTACGCACACTTGACTTGGGGAATATGCTGGCGAGGCGAATGGAAGTTGAAAGTTGTTGGGTAACGTAGATCTCCATTGTCAACATAACAATTTTATTATTATGTTGGTATATCCGGTAAAATGAGAATTTACAATTGTCAAGATTAAAAAAAGCAAACACAAAGTTATACCGGCCGATAGATGGAGCTAAACTGAAGGATGTTTTTACTTAAGTCGTGTGGTCTAAAGCACACTCGTATTTTTTTTTTGTATTTATGAATATTTCTCTTATATACCTAGAAGAAAATTATCCAAAATATGAGCTCCCAAGCGAGCGAATGTTGGAACAACATTCGCCACAAAATGATTAAAGGATAGTATGTTGCTTATTATGCGTTCGGTTCGGATTCTAATCATATAAACATTTATTCCTTACATCTCTGCTCGTGATGCTGATCTCTTTTCTTTCGCAATTTATAGGTAAATTCATTGTAAAATATGCCGATATTTCCTAGAAAGATATTCACCGCATTTTTTTTAAACAATAATAACGCTCAGCGATCGCACACACACTGAGAAAAATAACTTTCATGATTACGAACAACTTATAAGGAATTTCGGGACTTTTATCAGTATTCCCAACAAAAAAGGACCAAGAGTTCTTACTAATATTTTGTGCGTAAATCATAAAAAAATATCATGAACAGACGTCACCAATAAACATCAGGACACAGCACGATATTACAAAGTGCTGTATACTCGTGTTTTATCGTTACACGTCATGGCAAATTATCATGACGAACTCGCTGAACACTTCTAACGGTAATGACGGGACCTCATGATTGGCATGATAGATATTGTAGAAGTAATGGTACGGAGTCATTATTTGGATGTTAAGTTGGTCGGTACATCATGATAATATGTCGAAATTTCCTCATAACGCCAAGGGAAACTTAAGAATATTTTTCATTATTGTTTTGGCGGTTTTAACGAGCTTCCCCATATCTTATCATTACAAACTACTATAACCCAATGACCTTCTCTAATAGTTTGTTGGTATTGTAACGATAACTGTGAATTATATGCCTTTAAGTCATCGGTAACGTCATGTTTTTTCTGTATACTTTCTTGATGTTTAATCGTTATTTTACCGTCATTTTTTGGAAATATTCCTGATAGTTACAGCTATTTTTACTGGCAAGATCATAAGAAACACTTGATTTGAAAACATTACCTACAGCGTATTCCTTGCCTTGTAATGACTACAAATCAGGAGTTTATTCTGATCCTGCCGTTCTGGAACTCTATAGGATTTAGTCATCCCAGACAGTCCAGTAGGTAGGTGTAACAGTTTTCGTCAAACTAAACAACTGTTGACAATTGAAACAATGGCAGCATCATGCACTGGTTCCTCTGGAACAAATGCAATATTTATGCAAAATATATATTTTGCATAAATATTGCAAACTTTTCTATAGTAGTTCATATGAACTACTATAGAAAAGTTCTGAATCATCTTAATTATAATAAATACAGCTTAAATCTACTAAACAGGCAGATTTAAATAAATATTGTACTGGTAGAATGGCATACATTTTGTAAGAGGGTTTTAGAAATAAAAATCTAGAAAAAAAAACAATGAAGTATATTGAGATTATATTACTAACACAATATACAATTATAAATACAGTCAAAGATACCTGTGAGCAGGTTATATTATATAGGTACTTTATACAAATCCAAATACTTTTAATTTAAGAAATACCTAAGTACATTGAATTAAAAATAATTAATATTAAATTATTTATGTACTACTATTTATCATCACATTTTTCAAAACCAGAAGAAGATTTTAATATTGCAAACTTATTAAAGTAATCCGTTAATGTTCCCTCTTCGTAATAGAGATATCGAAGATGTGCACAAGCTGTGCTGCTCCAATAAATTTCCACATGTTGCCATGGCCCTGGATCTAGCGTCTCTAGTATGGCTAGGTGCTCCTGGCCTGGGTCGCCTAAAAAAATATTTTAATTAAACACTCTTATATGTTTTATTTCTAAACAAACATACTGCAAAAAATAATGAATGTTAACACAAGCAACATGATACAAACCGATGGATATATCATTGGAACTATGATCTATGGGAACCAGATAACTGATACAATACTTAAATACTTTTTTTGGTTGTAAATACATATATAGAATACAATATAATACCTAGACACAGAACACACACCTGTGTTCATCACACAAACGTTTATCCTGGGTGGAAATCGAATCCATAACCCACAGTTTAGAAGGCAGGGTTACTACCAACTGAGCTATCAAAAGGCCAGTCGAAATAGAAAAAAGCTCCCAGATTTTTGGGGCTATCATTGATTGAGATGTTGGTTGTAAATCACATGCAAAGCTGTGTTTTCATGATCAGAGTATGTTCTTACTGAACGCACTTATACATGGTGGAATTTAATTCGTTCTTTTCCTTTAATGTATCTATTCAGTCGATGCTATAGAATAACTAAAAAAGTACTTATGAAATAAAACTTAAATCTAGGTATTATCAAATTTAAATTCTAAAGAAAAACCTTGCAACATTGAACGAAGCAGGTGTTTTATTGCCTACGAAACATTTACAAAGCACTCAGCTGGTGCCCGTGCTGTGTGTACCGTTAAATAGAGATTTCAGCAGTCTTGCAGTTATTTTAAGAGGCACTAAATCCTAAAACAAAACCTAAACCTTGTTTTTTATTGGCCCTTGTACGAACATTGTATAGCATGGTCTGAGTACATACATTTAAGGAAAAGAGTGAATTTAATTCCACCGTGTATAGGACCTGGTAAAAGTTCAGCTTGGTCCAAGTTTAACCTGATTGGATACCGTTGTCTAAGTGCAGTTAGAATGCTAGTTGCCATGATAGACACAAACAGGGTCCAAGTAGTATCCTCGGTTCAAGCATGCTCGGACAGTATCAACAAAGCCTAAATAAAATAAAAAATACATGCAAAGCAATTTGACAGCAGCCTTACCATCGGAGATGCTAGAAATGCGTCCAAATCAGCACTTGATAACTCTTTCTTCCAAATCTCCAAGTTTGACTTGAATCTTAATCTATCCCCAATAGGATTGATAAGAGGATTAATTTCGTTGATGGTTGATTAATGGTAAAACGTAGTGGTTAGTAGTTTCTCTATCCACCTTTACCACATATTCCACACATGTGAAGATCACTGACTGATTAAGATCTTCCTTCCTTAATTCCTTATTTTGTTCCTTCCTACTGTTCTGACCGTTGCACTTATGTAATATACTATAAAATAGTGTAAAAGGAACTGCTAGAAACTGCAGACCGGCACGGGAATGAAATATTGATAGATTATAGTATAATAATTGAAAAGTTAAAACGAGCTGTGCGGCCGGCGCCGGGCGGCAAAAAAAATGTTGCTATACTCAGTTTTTTTTTTACTTCTACAGCAAAGCCTGGCCGACGTCGTCCTTCAATACTACCCATAGATTTCGTATAAGCTGTTAGATTGGAAAATATGTAGTAATAATGAGAACGAAACCAATAACAACAAATTACACTCAATTATTGTGTGTATATGTGTATGTTTGTTACTCCTTCACGCTCAAACGGCTGAATGGGTTTGGACAAAATTCGGTACCAAGATAACTTATACACTAGTAATCTAGTATAGGCTACATTTTATCCCGGAAAAGTGAAATTTTCCCGTGGGATGAGTAAATAATTAAAATAATTTTTATCTACTGGTGAAACCGCGGGGCGCAACTATTATATAATATAAGGACAAAAAAGTATATTAGTGCACTTGGCAGTATATAATAATAAAACGTTTACAATGTTAGGTTCAGGATTAATTTAATGATTTTTTTATCATATTTATTTCAAAATCCGTTCTGCGCTAATTAGGAAATTAGTTGGTAGGTGCGCTAATTAGTAGGAACTTTGATTGATTGTAATTTTGTACCTACATACTTTTAAATAGAACAGTCACCGCCAAAATCTACTACTGGTAAATAATAATCTTTATATGGCAGCACTTCAACTTGGCATTCCTTCCTTTTCACTTAATAAATCGTTAAAAATGACTTTTTATCGTGCCTGTCACGTAAGTTTATCATGAAATCATAATGAACTTTTCTTTTTTCCCAACTAGTTTTTATTTCGGTACCTGATAAATAAAATTACGTCATGATGAAATCTTTGTAAATTCCAAAAATAAATCTATGATTGTTTGTACGTCTTATTGTGATTTCTCGACGAGGCATCAAGAAATCATGATATTTTTTTATTCGTTAGAACAAAACTTTCTAGGTAGTAAATAATGTTTTTTTGTCATACTCAGTCTTGATATTTTCTAGTATTTTACGGATGTATGCGTGGTATATATTTATAAATTGTCGTGCTTACGTCTCTATCAGGACAAGCTTACAAATTGTCATGAATTTCTCGATAAAACACCAAGTTAGTACCGATAATTCAGTATTATGTAACTTAACTTTTAAATGATAAACAATAATGAAAATCAATCGTTAAATTCCCTATATCTAGTAGTGGTGAAACGTAAATTAGATTTGACCGATTTGTATTTCGTCATGTTCATGATAATATTGTAGGCTTCGGACTAAAATATTATTCTTCATGTTAACTTATAGTGAAGTACCGAAGTCATTTTTCTCAGTGCATATAGATAGAGACCCTAACCATAGGATCCCTTGTGTCTAAGTACCCAGGATCTACGATCCTGTAACCTAGCTAGGGTTCCCTGTATCCAGGAACTACGAGGACCATGGTCCAACAACACCCAGACACAGAACAAGTATTTGCGCTTTTTTCTGTGCACAAATACTTGTCCTGCCGCGGGAATCGAACTCCGGGTTATGAGCCGACCACCACACTACAGAGGCTATTAAATTTTTTCCACTAACAGAAAGTAATATATTAAAGTGAAGAAAGTAACTATAAATTAAGTTCAGAAAGTGTTTTTACGTACACGCATGTAACGGTCAACCAATTCGGATAGTTATTCAAACTTTGAAAGTTTACAAATCTAGCTAGAAACATTGAAATAGTTAATTGAAACTAGCGAAAACAAACGACTCACGTACATAGATAAAAAGCATGTACAAGTAAAAATAAACTTTTTGAGTCAGAAGACGCAAGTCTATTATATTGTAGTGAGACAGAGATGAATGCACAGGAGTCAAAATAGCAGCTTTTGCTGTTGCTACATTCTTTCCGTATGACCATTCAGCCTATATGCAGGCGTCATAAAAAAGCTAATGACTTGTTCACATGCATTCAAAGCATTCCACATATTCGCTGATGACAAGACTGGTACATTCTGGAAGTGGTACCAGTTAAAGGCAGATAGTATCTATAATCTAGAAGTTACCAACATTACATAAAATGAAGCGAAATGTGAATTATATTTCAAAAAAGAAAACGACCATCTATCGGCCGGCATAGCTTTGTTTAATGTTAATTTCGCCATCTTGACAAATTGTAATCAAATGGCGCTCTATGGAGACGGTCAATGTACAGCAATGGACGTCTTCAGACTGTATGATGATGGCAAATTGGAAAAATTCGCAATAGTATTGTATGAGGACTGTGTTAAAGAAGTTATGTCTACAAAAGGTGACACATTTGGCGAAATGTGGACAGACGCCATAGCCTATCTAATAATTAAAAACAACTTGAGACGATGACGTCCGGAAGGCCAGAAGTGAATGGAAGAGAACCAATAGGGTAGCCTAATAATTATTGTGTTCATCTCGTGGGAAAAAATAGCCATTAGCAATTAACCATTGATTAATATCACAATAATTAATTATTAATTAATTATTATTAATTTCACATCATTCAATAACAAAAAAAAAAACCATAAATAAAAAAAATGCTAAGTATTTGTATGACATATTTGTTGCAGTTATTTTGATTTAAAATCAATTCTAGCGAACTAATTTTTATGAAATATCTATGGCATCTATATCAATCTGAAAGTACATCGTTTCAAATTTAAAAAAAACCGAATCGGTTTAAGAATTATGGAGTTCTGAGGTAAAAAATAAAATACATATGAATTGCGAGCCTCCTCTTTTTTCAAAATTCGGTTGAAAAACCCACTATATAAAACCTTATAATGACCTTACTGTTCATATCACTTGCATTATATCCAACTGTGAATGTGTGACAGTTTGTCCGTACAATATGTCACGGCCTTACGTTTCTATTAAAGTCTCCGCGAACACATGTTACGGAAACGCGCGAATAGCTAATATTATGGTTAAACTAGAAGTGGCGCGCGGGTGTGCTTGCTGAGTTAAATGGAACTGACGCGGGCCGCGGTGGCGGTTTATAGTTTTATGAAATCGCTAAAATGGTTTGGAAACGGTCACTAGCTACCATAACAATATACTCTTCCACGTCCCTGCCAATATATTCCTCAACCAGAAATATATAATCGTGAGTGCCCAAATAAGATTGATGATGTAAAACTTATTTACGCACTCTTGACTTGGCGAGTAAGCCGGTGAATGCGAGGCGAACTGAAGATGAAAGTTGTTGGTTAACGTAGATCTCCATTGCCAACATAACATAGTTAAAAATATGTATGATTATGTTGGTATGTCCGGTAAAATGACAATTTACAATTGTCAAGATGGCGACATTAACGTGAAACAAAGCAAAAACAAAGTTACACCGGCCGATAGATGGAGCTAAACTAAAGAAGTTTTACTTCAGTCGTGTGGTCTAAAGCACAATCGTTTTTTTTTAATTGTGGGCGGCAACAACTTGTATAATTGATTCTATCAACTTCACAAAACAGTTTATCCAATTCAACACCATTTTTCAGTGATTTCTAAGTACGTTATTGTTTTCTTGGCGGGAAAGCGAAAAGGATTGCGTCACCGCATTGTATTATTTTCCAAAACTTGTGTTATTTTCAGTGTTAATGCATAAAATTGGTGGCATTTTGTTCAATAAGTGCTGGATTACAAGCATGCGTGTGGGAAAATGGTATAATGATGGTGAAACGTTTCTTTTCGTGTTGTTTTCAAAACTCCATAGAAGCTTCAAGTAAAGTGGCCACCACTTTACTAGGAATATGACTTTGACTAGACTGACTTGACTATGACTTGACTTGATGACTTCGACTGTGACTTGACACATATTTGCGTGAAATATCGATAACATGATAAATTATCAATTACTTGACACTGGCTAAATACACAAAAGTGTGGAGCCAAAACGTAAAAAAAAGTACGTTATTAATGTTAACTGTGTATGAAAATATGTGAATATATTTTGCAAACTCGATATGTTATACATCTCACCGCAAGCTCGGTTACGGGAATACCTGTACAACATGAAACTATGAACTAGCATGTGAAACTATGAATCTGAATGTACATGGAATAACATGTTAGTAACATGTTCCTGGTATAATTACGTGCATGTACAAGGCTCGTCTGTATTCTACTTCTTCATTTAATGGCTTTCTATCGCTTTTTAATGATAATTCTGTCAAAGTCAAGAGTTTGTACAGTTATGTCATTTCAAAGTAAAAGTTGTATTGAATTGAATCTTAGTTAGTGGCTTCTGCGGCAATTAAGTAATAGTTTATATGGTTATATGTTATCGCTAAAATCCTATTATGTCAAATTCAAAATGCCACAGTAAATTGGAGGATATTTTTCTGAAAGCTCTGGAACTCCGCTAGGAGTAATTGTAACTGAAAGCCTTGAAGAGAAAACGAAAACGCATGGTTTTGGGACTTGGAACCATTTGCCAACACTCGTGCTTGTTCACGAACACCTAACGGATAAAAATCCACTCATACTACACATCAAACATCAAAACTACGGGAGATATGGAAAAAAAACAACATCACTACCACCGTTATTGGTTTCTTTCTAAATCCCTTCGTCTGTATTAATAAAAGGCTTTTCCCGAGTGACTGACTAACTGACGGAAGATTTACAGCCTAAATCGCTGGACCTGGAGATTTGAAATAAAGGGCGTCTTCTTCTACGACCAGTTCGTCACGTCATTAGATTAACCAAATAAACAAAAATGTGGGTTTTTGCCCAGCAGTGGGACAACGCAGACTAGAAACGACGACGATGGAAACGACGAAGACGACGACGGAAAGATATAACAATCATCATAATTTTTTTTTCACTTTTTTCAGGTGCCGGCTGCACCACTATCTTTTGCTACTACACTATCACATACACTATCTTTTGCTACTTAAGAATTTGCAGATTTTCAGCCAACGTACATAATCGATAGCAGAACTCAAAATTTCACTGCACCCTCCCAACCACCATATATTTTATTAACGTATATGGGGTGATAATCTACCCCGCCCTAGTCTACGTAAACGAGTCTTCGTAGGGCGGCTTGGACAGATTCGCCACCGCCCAAATGAGATTTTTTCTGCTTCCAGAACAGTGATTAACTTTACTAAGAATTTATGAATCAGGCAGTGGTTGGCCAAAAATAATGGGTACAAAGCGGCTTTTTAAAGTAAATTTTCTTTACGCTTGGCTTGGGGAGTGGGCTGGTGAATGCGAGGCGAACGGAAGTTAAAGTTGGTTCACATTGATTTCCAGTGCCAACATAAAAAGTTAAAAATTTGTATTATGTTGGTATGTCCGGTAAAATGACAATTTATAACTGTCAAGATGACAACATTAACATTAAGCAAAGATAATACAAAGTTATACCGGCCGATATATATAGCTAAACTAAAGAAGTAAGTCAGTCAGTCGTGTGGTCTAAAGCACACTCGTTTTTAAAGCGGATAACCTAAGGACAACGAGCGAGTGTGCCCCTGAGGTAGCCCGCGCGCCTTTGTATCCTACACACCATGGTCGAACTTCGATCATTATCTTCCCAAGTTACTCGTATGTGCGGAATTCGAACAAGCTTTTACGAAGGGAAAACAGTAAAAAAACCAGCAAGTATAAGAGTTACTAAAAGTTTAACACATGACTGTGTAAATCACCGAAATATTTTATGCCGAAAATGTTTGGGCGAATGCGGAATGAATCGTGGAAACCATAGGATGTGGGACGTTATGGGCATTGTCCAGATTTGTGGCAAAAAATAAAAAAGATGGGTGTGCGGATAAAATCGAGCTACTCCCAAAAATAACATACTTATATGACCTCTCAGGAATAAAGGTCTGAAATGAGTTAAAAACCTTGCTATATCTTCCACAACACACAACGGGTAAGATGGAGAAAACTACATAATAACTATTCAATACCAACGGCAAGTTGTCTTCGCAGCGGTATATCGTATAAAATGCAGTCATTAGGTGATGTGGTGGGTTCCAGGCAATTACGCCCGACCTTGACCGTAGTTACGTAACAGGACGCACTATACTAAAGGACAGTATGTCAGATCCTGTAATTTGAACTGGAGCTATCTTTCCAGATAATTAATAAACTCCGTAATCCTACCGAATTTATTAATTAGCGTTGTAGATGAGAGAAAAATTCTACACCTCTTGAAAAGGTATGCATTTGCCCGCTAGCTTATTTGGTGACGATGTGATTCACAATGGAACACCTTTACATTAAAACTTTAACTTTCTTTCTAAAGTTAGAGCTGTTAAACCTACCGATGCCATGAGTTCGACTGCTACGCTGCTACAATCGCGTAGCTCATAATTGTAGGCTTTAAAGCGTCGTACATTTCTGTACATAATATATTTTCCGTTTATTCTGCCACCAGGCAGTAGTGTGCAAGCACTAATGTGTTCCCGTTTGAAAGGCACTGTATTTAGTGACAATGAGCTGATCACAATATCTAGTAATCTTATTATCTAGATACATTATTTACTATACTAGAAAAAGCAATTTTTTTATGTTAGTAATGTGACCTTAGTTTCTGCTTTACTAACACACAACCGGAGTAAGCCATAGCACGAGAATGGTAGATACTTCAACTATTTGCGCCGCGGAACATACGAGGGAGGTTTGTTAGTTGACAAAGCAAGTGGAGACACTAGCCAACTTTAGGTTCCTAGGCTTTGTTTTATTGTCTAACTAAACAGACTTTGCAGTTATTGTGATAGAAAAAGGTATTGTTTTTATGGCGGCAACCCCATCTTCCTTTTATTTTCATATACAGATGAAACATATATTCTAGAATATGGCCTATTTGTGTGCCTTTCGCGTAAAAACGATTGAACTGATTAGGAAGAAATTTTGCACACAGGTTGCTTCCCGGGGTCAACATAGATTACTCATCCCACTGAGTTCTCACAAGAAACGGGTAGTGCAGGTGGAACCGCGGAGCGCCTCTAGCTTAAATGAAAATAAATTTATTGAATCATTTAGAACGCTAAGGGGGTTAAAAAAAATGAACAATAACTTTTGTAGGTATTTTAAATAATTTCACGAATCGACGAGTTCCTTTAACGGGCAAAATGTATTTTTTAGTTAACTACTACAATAATATCAAGTAAAACCAAGTAGTACTAAATATCATCATAGTTACAATACCTACTAGAAAAACATTTGGACTGTATACTGGCCACGTTGACCTATTGACAGTTCAAATGTTCCGGCCCTTTAACAAGTATATTTCGACAATATACGTGGGTCAGGATCCACGAAAAGCATCTAAACATATAAAAATACAAAGTCCTGACTGACTGACATATATCAACGCACAGCCTAAACCGCTGGTCCTACAGACTTGAAACTTGGAGGGTGTATTCTTTGTAACGTGTAGGTATCCACAAAGAAAGGGTATTTCGAAATTCCATCTCTAAGATGTTGAAATGGGTGGTTGAATTATCAATAAAAAAAAATCTTTTTCGTTTCCTATAGGGCGCGT
Organism: Ennomos fuscantarius; assembly: GCA_905220475.3. NCBI lineage: Eukaryota > Metazoa > Arthropoda > Insecta > Lepidoptera > Geometridae > Ennomos > Ennomos fuscantarius. The sequence continues at coordinate 589,187 of HG992049.1, forward strand.
GGGCGAAACCGCGGGCAAAAGCTGGTTGCGGTCGAGCGTAATAAAGAATCAATACCATCCAGTGTATTGTATTATTATAGTGTGGTAGGTACTGGGTATATATCGGACAGGATGCGATAAGGTCGAGCCATATCTACGACCACATTATATATGATCACAAATTTAACACTACTTTTGAAAGCCCGAGTGCCACGTGACTAAACATACATGTCCAATAAATAAAAGTTAATTCGCCATTTTGTAGTGGCGGCCATTTTCATTTTGAAATTTATCATAGTGCTCAAGTGTCATTGTCATAGTGCGCAAACAGCAGTTCTGGTTTGAAGGGCACTGTAGCTTGACAAATTCAAAGGCAAATGAAACTTTATGGCTTAATTTCAGTCTAGTAATTGAATATTATTACTAGACTGTCCTGATGTCTCAGAATGACGTGCGCAGTGCAGTTACGCGAAAGTCCATACTTTGGAGTTCCGAGTGACACTGCAACTGACATGGACAGCCGTGTCGCTTAGCATCAGGCGAACAACTAGCTCTTCATGTCATTCCTTAACATTTAAAAAAAATCCTATACTAAGGTCAAATACATATGCTGCGAGGACGCGCCACGCGTAATCAATTGTTACAAGTTTATGAAACGGCTCAAACCTCATCTAATTTAATTACTCTACATTATTTAGTTGTTCAATTATCATAAACAAACAGTTCAGTATGCAAAGTAAGCGAAAACCAACATCCGTGATTTCATTACGATATGCGTCAAGGTTATGTTCACACATTCCGCGAAGGTCCCTAATTAGTTATTGTAATTGGGAATGGCTTGAGAAGGGTTAATGAAGTAGGTAAGTAGGTACACCGAGATAATTACTAGATATGTAGTAGTAAATATTTATCAATACATATAAAATTCAAAGTCCTAACTGACTGACTGACTTCAACGCACAGCCTAAACCGCTGGTCCAAGAGACTTGAAATTTGGAGGGTGTGTTCTTTGTAAAGTGTAGGTATCCACTAAGAAAGGTTTTTTACAATTCCACCCCTAAGAGTGTGAAATGAATGGTTGAATTTTCTATGAAAAAAATTCTTCTTCGTTTCTAGGCCATGCGGGCGAAGCCGCGGGCAGAAGCTAGTATTAATATTAGGCTTTGTCCACGATTGGCAAACACTGTATAGCCCAAACCGTTAGTCTAAGAAAGAATGATTTAAAAATCAACTCAGAGTCAAAAATGTTAAAATTGTATGAAGAAACAAGAATGAAACTTCAGGTTGCTTATATTAGGTCTTTACCTATGAAATTGCCGTTTAGTTTGAAAAAAGTTAAAGTATTTTTTTTTCAAACTTATTTATTTCTTTTATTCAAAGTAATCACCCCTGCAATCAATGCATCTTTGCCAACGCTGTGGCAGTTTATGGATGCCCTTCTTGAAAAAATCAGCAGGACGGGAGACAACAAACTCTTCAAAGGCGTTTTGTACTGCCTCTCGGGAATTGAATTTTTTTCCCGCTAAAAATTTGTCCAAATTTTGGAAAAAGTAATAGTCGGTAGGCGCAAGATCTGGTGAGTATGGCGGATGAGGGAGAGCTTCCAAACCCAACTCATGCAGCTTAGAGACGGTCTGTTGTGCAGTATGGGGTCGCGCGTTGTCGTGAAGTAGCAGTGGAGATGACCGATTGACCAAAGCTGGTTGCAGACGTGCGAGTTTCGCCATCATTGTGGTCAGTTCTTCAATGTACACATCTGCAGTAATGCTCTCGCCGTTTTGTAAAAAGCTGTGATGAATCACACCAGCACTAGACCACCAAACTGTGACCATCACCTTTCTAGGGGTCATTTTTCGTTTTGCACATTGCTTTGGTACCGAACCAGGATCTAACCAACTTGCTGAGCGCTTTCGATTGTCAAAAAGAATCCATTTTTCGTCGCACGTAACAATTCGGTTCAAAATTCCTTCATTTCTGTGCCTGTTAAGCAGCGCAAGGCAAGTCTCGACGCGTACGTTGCGCTGGCGATCGTAAGTTCGTGGCGCACCCATCTATCAAGCTTTTTTATCTTGCCAATCTGTCGCAAATGGACCAATATTGTTTTGATGCTAACATCAAAAGCTGCTGCCAGCTCAGCTGTAGATTGAGATTCATCAGCTTCCACAATCGCCTTTAATTCATCATTGTTGACCAAAGTTTCCGGACGACCACGAGGTTTATTTTTCAAGTCAAAATTCCCAGAACGGAACCGAGCAAACCAATAACGGGTTGTACGTTCGTTTGTACAGTTCTCTCCGTAAACGTCGTTGATGTTACGTGTCGTTTGTGCCGCGTTGGTGCCACGACGGAACTCATATTCCATAATTACACGAAATTTCAAAGTATCCATTATGAGGAAAAATGTTGAAATGTAATGAAAATACAACGCTAATCAATAAACAAAAGACTTATATTGTAAATAGAATGTCATATTTTTAAAACAAAATTAATTTGAATTTAGAATTCATAGCCAATCAAAACTTTTTTTTGTTTGAAAAAGTCTGTACTGCAATACGGCAATTTCATAGGTAAAGACCTATTATTTATAGTATCGTAAAAGACTGTAACTAGTAAAATTACTGGGCAATGAGACTTTATGATGTTGACTTTATGTGCACCGTTTAGTATAAATATTACCAGATGATGTCTCTGGATGATGTGCGCAGTGCAGTGTCACGAGAAACTACATTAGAGTTCCGAGTGACTACAACTTTTATTGGCGGCCGTGTCGTTTAATTGCTCAAAAATAAAGTGGGCCATATGCTATAATTTAATTACTAGTGCAAGTTGGACCGGGCTTGGACCTTAGAGCGCCGAGTTTTAGAACCTACATTTCTGTCTAAATCTGAAGGGACGTGAGAAAGATAGCATGTCAAACCAAACAACATAGCACAGTTTGAATGGGACTGGTTGATGTTACATTAAATCAATTATCGTTAATTTATTAGCGGAGCGCGTGTAAAGGAGATTTATGAAGGAAGAACAAACAGCCGTTAAGGAAAGGAATTCGAGATAAACTTAGGAAAATTTGCGGAGTATGCGAATTGGATATACAACATAGCTATTCCCTTGAATACAAAATTAAATCAGTGTATCTAGTGCGTGAGAAACAAATAATTTATATTATTTGTTTTTAGCGGAATCTAGTATGTAGGAGCTATAGTTATACTTTTTTCATCTTGTATTTAAGATGAACTTTCGCGAAGTCACGCCTGAATCTATCTCGAACTATTCTCTTTCTTAAATTTAACTAATATTATAAATGCAAAGTTTATGTGTGTTGTTTGTTTATTACCATTAATTTTCGGAACTACTGAACTAATTTTGTAGAAATTTAGAATGCAGATTGTGATATAATAATAATAATAATAATAAAGCCATTTATTCCATATCTTCACTTTCATCGTACATTGCAGTGTTGTTAGTATAGTTTCAAATGTAGAAAAAATGCTTAAAATTAATGTTAGTATTGCTTATGAGATATGGACCCCTGTTGGGTAAAGGCCTCCTCCATCCTTTTCCATGACTCCCTATCCTTGCCTGACTTTATCCAGTCGCTTCCTGCGACGTGTGTTATGTCATCAGTCCACCGTCTTAGTTGTCGTCCAACATTCCTTTTCCCCTTTGGTCCTTTCCATCGTGTGGCTTCAATGGTCCATCTTCTATCAGTGCATCGTGAGATGTGACCGGCCCATCTCCACTTTAGTAAGAGTGCGTGCCTAAGAGCATCGGTGAGTTTAGTTTTTTGACGAATCTCTTGACTCTTAATTTTTTGTATTTTTCTAATTTTTAACATGCTTCTTTCCATTGCTGTTTGACTGCATTTGATTTTTTGTTTTATTTTGTTTGTAAATACCCAAGTTTGGCAACCATACAGCAAGCAGGGTAATAGGCATGTATCAAATATTGTCCTTTTCATATGCAAGCTGTAGTTCCCTTTTAGGATTTCTCTTAATGCCCAGAATTTCTTCCAAGTAGCGTTTATTCTTCTTGTTACTTCTTCTTCATTGCTTGACGTTTTGAATGAAATTTGTTTTCCCAAGTAGATGTAGTCGCTGACATATTCTATGTTGTTACCTTTTATCACTATCGGGTGTTCGAAATTGTTGGTCATTATTTTGGTTTTTTCTACATTCATTTCCAGGCCGATTTTCGAGCTTTCGCAGTCAAGTGATCTCATCATTTCCTCTAGGTCTTTGGCAGTTTCGGCTATTATAACAATGTCATCGGCGAACCTCAGATGGTTTAAATAGTTTCCGTTTATGTGCACTCCCCTGTTTTTCCAATCAAGTTTTTGAAAAATATTTTCCAGTACTGCTATAAACAGTTTTGGGGATAGAGGATCTCCCTGTCTGACGCCTCGTTCTATGTTTATTTCGTCTCCTCTAGTTTCTAGTTTGATTCTGCTCGTGCTTTTTGTATATATATATTTCAAGATGTTGATGTATTTAGAATTAATGTTTGATTGTTGTAGTGCGTTCCAAATTGAGCAGTGACTGATACTGTCAAAAGCTTTGCTGTAGTCAATGAAGGCCACATACAGAGGTCTATTGTATTCTCTGTGTTTTTCTATGACCTGTTCTAATGTCTGTATGTGGTCTATAGTACTAAAGCTTGATCTGAATCCCGCTTGTTCTTTAGGTTGTTGTTTATCAATGTCTTCGGATATTCTCTTTAATATTACGGATGAAAATAGTTTGTATATACTTGCCAACAGACTTATGGGTCTATAATTCCCTATGTCCAAGGGGTTTCCTTTTTTGAAGAGCAAAATTATGTCCGATGTACACCATTGTGTTGGTACTTTTTCTTCATCTAGTATCTTATTGAATAGTTGCGTAAAGTGGCTAGTTAAAATAGGTGCTCCCATTTTAAGGGCTTCATTGCATAACCCATCTGGTCCGGGACTCTTCTCAGCCTTCAGCTTTTTTATATGTTCGTAAACTTCAGAGTCTTCAATTGGTCTGATGCAGTCAGTCGTATTTATATGAATTGTTTGCACTTCTATTTCTGTGTTATTTTGTTTCCTGTATAAGTTTTTGTAAAAGTTTGTTGCATGACTTATTACATCTTTTCTGGATTTTGTTTCTTGTGAATTGTGCTCAAGTTTTTGAATCCATGATTTGCATGTAGTTAATTCTCTATTGGCTTTTTTGGCACTTCTAAAATTCTTGATATTTCTTGAGATAATCTCATATCTGTGATTGTTATAATCCTTACGGATAGATCTATTTGCTTCTTTGTATATTTTGCTAAGTTCTTCTTTCGTATCTTTAGTTTTATTCTTTGTTTGTAGTAGTTCTGTGCGCCTTTTTATAAGTTGGACTGTGTCTTTAGAGAAAATATTATGCTGATGAGGATTTATAGTGTTTTTGCATTTTAAGCTCTCCTTTATACCTTTTTCCAAGACATTGTAATATGTTTGGATATCAATACACTCTGTTTCTATATATTCTGTGTGTGTCCGTAGATTATCGATGTAACTTTTGATTTCTGTTTCTGTCTTGGGGATATTAAATGGTATTGCGTAGGTTTTTCTACTCTTTATTGGACGACTTAAACATAGTGTTGCTCTCACTAATCTGTGATCGGAAGAGAAATCGAATTTGTTTAGTACTTCGATATTAGTTATAAGTTTATGTTGATTTATCATTATAAAATCTATTTCATTTTTAGTTTTTTGGTCCGGTGATAACCATGTCCATCTGTAGCTCTCCTTCTTTTTGAAAAACGAGTTCATTATTGATAATTTGTGTTGGTAAGCATAATTTAAGAGACGTTGACCTCTTTCATTGCACACTCCGTAGCCATGTTTTCCCATTATTGGGTAGGCGTTTGTTTTTGGACAACCAATTTTAGCATTGAAATCTCCCATGACTATAACCTTTCCTTTGATTTTGGTGTGAGCATATTCAATGTCTTTGTAGAATTTTTCAATTTCTTCTTCCGTTGATCTCTCCGTCGGTGCATATGTTTGAGTTATTGATATGGAGAAGCATTCAAATTTTACTTGTAAAAGTGCTACTCTTTCTGAGATGCCTATAAAATTGGTAATGTTGTGTTTATATTTTTTCTTTATCAGAAATCCTACTCCATGTAGTCCTTTAGTTTCACCGATGTAGCAAAAAATAAGGTCGTTGTACTCTTCGATCCTACACCCCATTTTTCGGATTTCTGCGAGACCTAAAATATCCCAATTAATATTTTTTAGAGCATTAGTCAATTCAAGGTATCGTTCGGTTGATGCAAGTGTTCTTACGTTATAAGTACAAATTTTGAGGGTTGGTTTTATATTTTGATCTGCTTCTTTATTTGGTGGAGGGTTGTAGTCTAATTCCCCACGAGGACAAGTCGGGTTGGGGAATGTTTTGTTTCTGTTATCTTTAAGTTCTTGTTTATTTAGTGTTATGTTCCGGTGGCTGATGGCAATTTCCTATGCATTCTGATCAGTTGGCGAGTTGGCAGAAGGCAGAGAGTTGCTTCTATTCCTCATTATGTCAAAAGCATTTAAGCGATGTGTTTTAACTGACGGTTGTTGTTTGCAGGGGTGTTCTTTTACATCAGGCGAGGTTGACGGTTCCCTTTTGCGTTTCTCATTTCCTGGTTTCCCCTGTTTAATAATTAACTTGTCATAATTTATATATGCATAATTGCCTTTCTTCCTTTCTTCTTCCAATTTTGGCTGTAGTTTCTTTCTCGTGTCGAGGATTTCTTTCGGGTAGTCTTCAGACACGTACACATTTTTCAATTTCTTTTTATTTACTACTATTGCGTTTTTCTTCCAAAAGTTTACAAATGTCAGGAGGATTGGCCTTTCTTTTCCATTTTTAGTGTTATTTTTGCCAATTCTGTAGATCGTATTTATGTCTCTGTCTTCTAAGGTAATATTTAAGTCAGCTTTGAATTTCTTTATAATGATTTCAATGAGATTAACAGTCGATTTTTCGGTTTCTTTTACTCCATATAAAATTAAATTGTTAAATCTTTTTTGTTTTTCTAAATTGTTTACCATTTCCTTTAATTTCTCGTTTTCTGTTCTTAATTACTGCATTTCTACTCTAAAAGGAATTAATTTTTCATCAATTCGTGTCATAATGTCATCGGTTTGTTTTGACATTTCTATTTTTATTTGGTCGAAAAAAGATTGAAGGTTTTCCATTTTCGCTACTGTCCTTTGCGTAGAATGGAACGTAATATTGTGAACCTGTAGAAATTCTTTGTAGCACTGAATTGACGTTGCCAAAGTCTGTGTCTATACTCAGTTGACAGATAACCTCTAAGGTTTCTACGGTTTTTAGTTCACTGAATAATTGTTTTTATGGCACAGTTCACAGAATATTTTATTTTGCGGTGTAGTTTAGCACGATATGTATGCAGTTCAAATGTTTTTACACAGGATTTCACAGTTTGTATACAGTTTATGCGTTAAAAGTCAGAGCTCAATAACACTACGTCTTTACGTCTATACAGCCGGAACCGGAACCAGATTGTGATATACGTTGGATAAATACATAGGATACTTTTTATCCGCAGGTGAAACCGCGGGGCGCAACGAGTCATATTACAATTCTAAATTTATAACATTTTTGGATGTGATTTTTATGGGACTCCGAGGAATAATAAATCAAAGTGAAACGTATTATCAAAAGGTTATCCGATTTTGCGTTTAAATGCGCGTAAATTTCTTTCCAAACATAGATCTAGGTCTGTATTACAGAACGATGCTCAGTCATCGATCGGTGCTCAAGCAGAGATTTCATTCACTAATTGGTCACTTTGTGAATGAAATCTCTGCTTGAGCACCGATCGATGACTGAGCATCGTTCTGTAATACTGACCTTAGAATACATACGTTCGATTCCAATAACCTAAGAGTTAATCTGCGGGACACCCGTAGGCAGATAATTATTTATTTTGTCTGGCACATGGCTTATTTTGTAGTAACCCTGGCTTCTGAACTGCAGGGTGTGGGATCATCGATGTTTGTTCTGTCTGTGTGTTGTATTCTATGTATGTATTAACAACAAAAGTATCTAAGTATTGTATCAGTTATCCGGTTCCCATAGTACAAGCTTTACTTAGTTTGGGGCTAGATGGCGCTATGTGAAATGTCCACATATATTTGATAATTAAGTAGTTCCTTGTTATTCTTTCTATAGAACTGAATGTGACAAAATTCGGCAAGCAGCAGTTAGTGCTTATCACGACCCTAATTGGTTATTTTCGGGGCCAACTTCCTCCCCGGAGCAAGGCCTCGCCACGCCTACATCTTGTGGTGGCGTCACAAGGCTCCGCTCCCTACGGCGTGTTTTTATTTTGTTTTAGTTTTGGCACCACACTTTTGTGTCTTTAGCCAGTGTCAAGTAATTGATAATTTCCCAAGTTAATTAATATTATGCATGTATACATGTGTCGAGTCAAGTCACAGTCACAGTCCAAGTCATGAAGTTAAGTCGTAGTCTAGTCTTGTTAAGTCATACTCCTAGTAAGGTGGTGGCAACTTTACCAGAAGCTTCTATGTAGTTTTGGAAACAACACGAAAAGAAACGTGTCAACCGTGCCCCTGTTCCCAAATTTATTTTGTCTATTGCCCACTTTGAGAATAAATTATATTACAGTGCATTTTTTCACCTTCTTCAAAACCACTTTAACTTATATTAATAATATTATTAGGATTTAGCATCGAGCTAGGTTACGGTTAACATTTGTATTTAGTAGGTTTTATGCTGTCCTCGGTAGTATAAGAAATCTGTGTGCAAAATTTGATCTAAATCGCTCTAGCTGTTTGATCCAGACAAACAAAATAAAAATAATTATTAGTAGAGATGGGAATGGTATTTTTCTCAGCTATGTCAAAACATCATAATGAAACAGTCATAAAAGCCTATTGAATTTTTCAGCGACAAAAAGTTTTATTTTTATGTTTAATAAAGACAGTGTAGAGAAAGTTCTTGAACAATTTATTCCTAAACTTTGCAGAGTTCTCGTTTCGTTTGACATTGAGCCGAGAGCCACTTTGTGAGCGACGTCGGCTGCGCTGGACTCGACGGGATTTTATAATATTACAGTTTAAGATTTGTTTTGAAATTGAGTCATATGATGCTACGCTACGCGTTTTGTAGGTCACAAATCACGTGACACACAATCCATTTCCCCTTTTTGAAGTAAAACTTCTTTACTCACGCTTGACTTGGGGAGTAAGCTGGCGAGGCGGACGGAGAAGTTGTTGGTTAACGTTCCCATTGTCAACATATGGTATGCCCGGTAAAATAACAATTTACAATTATCAAGATGACAAATGTTAATACATTAAATAAAGCAAAAACAAAGTTATACCAGCCGATAGATGGAACTAAACTAAAGAAGTTTAACTTCAGTCGTGTGGTCTAAAGCACGTTTTGTCAAATTATGCTACGACCTACTGGTAGTACGAGTAAGACTTCCCCGTTTTACTACTGACATCGAAGTCTGTAGTACAACGGCAACCAACGTTTTATGTAAGTTGTGTTGAATTCACCACATGAATAAAGGCCCTATTAACTAGTACCTAGCCAATTAGAGATAGTGAAAGTAGAACAGTTGACTGCTGAGATATACGCTCTATTTCTTTTTAATTTATATTCTGTGCTAATTGTCTAATCTTATTTTTTAGTCCAGAGGGGTGATCACGAAACTTAGATTGCAATGCAACGGGTGAAATTTCCATACTAACTATGCACATAAGCTGCTTTTTAAAACTGTCAAATCCATACAAATTTGTGTTTCTATTGGTTGCAATCGAGTTACGTAATCGCACAGCAGCTATCAAAATGTCTGTTTCTGAAAATACACTTTATTTCACAACATTTTTTTTTTGGTATGTTTTGGCTCCACACTTTTGTGTATTTAGCCAGTGTTAAGTAATTGATAATTTATCAAGTTAATGATATTTCACGCAAATATGTGTCAAGTCACAGTCGAAGTCATCAAGTCATAGTCTAGTCAAAGTCATAATCCTAGTAAAGTGGTGGCAACTTTACTTGAAGCTTCTATGGAGTTTTGGAAACAACACGAAAAGAAACGTTTCACCATCATTATACCATTTTTCCACACTCACGCCTGTAATCCAGCACTTAACGAATAGAATGCCACCAATTTTATGCACTAACACTGAAAATAACACAAGTTTTGGAAAATAATACAATGTGGTGACGCAATCTTTTTCGCTTTCCCGCCAAAACTCATTTTATTATTGTCAGTTATTACTTATTTATTAAATGTTTCCATTTCACGAGTCGTCCAGAAATAACTACTAACGAGGTGCTACTCCCCAACAATACAAAAACAACCTCAGCAAAAAGCGTTTTATTCAACCAATCTCGTAAAACGCGTAAATAGTCTTAACTCCATCCAGCGGGTCCTCTTCCAAACTTTGCCTAATAAAGGATAGAGGTCAAACGCGTACAAATACCAGTTTACCCGGTACCCCAGTTTATTTGTCACCAACTTGACATTGGAAATGTTTTTTCCACGATTGCTAGGTATATACATAAGAAAGCGTTGTATGTTTGGATTAGCTGTGGAGTCAGGGTTTTTTTTCTTATGTTGCCAGTATGGGCTGTAAAGAAAATTGTCACAAAAATCAGCAATACATAGGTAATATATTAAATAGTAGTAGTAATAAATATTTATTGCTTTCCATCCATTCTATTTGTTGTTGTAACTGTGCATTAGTCACATTTAAAGCGAACTAAAAAATAATTGAGTATGAAGTAAACTTCTTGGCGTTTGTGGAGGTCATAAAAGTACATACCTCTTCTCACCTAAAATACTGTCTGCAGACTGCTTGTTTATGAACAACTAAGTACTTATCAGATTATAATTAAAACTTACGAAATCTCAGATTGGGTAGACAAAACTACTTTATTGCCTAGTTACGAGTTGCCGTTATATCTCTATCATTCTTGATAAAATTTATAATGCAGAAAAATCGTTTTCTATAATGGCAACCTTGAGTTTCCTATTTCCCATTTCCAAGGAAGAAGCAATACTATTAGGTACTGGCAAAGACACTTAGAACTTTATTAAATGACGAAAGTTCCCAGGTCGCCAGTAACTCCTATTTACTTGCCGCTTGACATTGGACATGTTTTTTCCGTTGTTGCGAATGTTTTGATAAAAAATCTTAGTTTTGTAAGACTTGTAGGAAATTTGGTTGGAATAAAATGATGAATTCACCAAACAAAAAGTATCTAGGTATTGTATCAGTTATCTGGTTCCCATAGTACAAGCTTTGCTTAGTTTGGGGCTAGATGGCGCTGTGTGAAATGTCCACACATAGTTATATTATAGTCCACACATAGTTATAGTTATATAATGACTAAGTAATATGGAAATCGTCATTCTAACTATCGCAAACGCAAAAATAGCTTTGCGACAGAACATGCACCTTATCTGTTTAATGTGTGTATTTAGTTGATAATTATAATGACAAACATATTATCCGTTTCAACAAAAGGTCAAAGCGTCAAAGCTTTCAGTTATCTCACCGCAATAACTCCAATAACTTCCAAACTTGATCAGATAGTAAAACCTTAGCTGTCAACATACTCTTTTCACTTCACCAACTATAAAATCGAAAAACTCTACCACAATACTTTTTCAAATATTACAATTTAAAACTAAATTATTTTGTACGGAAATACAACAAATCAGAGTAAAGAACATTCGACGATAAAAAAAACCTAAGAAATTTATAATTTTAAAAGTTACAGATCGATATGTATTCATAAAAGATTTTCTAGATTCATGCTTATAGTAGAAATTATTTTGTCACGTATTGTGTACGACTAACAATTTTATATTTATAAACGTAAAAACACTGCACTGGCAAATGCACAAGACGTGCGAAGCCAAATCCTCCTAGGAGGTAAAAAAAAACACTTAAAAATTCAAAATTCGAACACCAAACCAACCAGGCAACCTAATTCGAAAAGTAAACCACAATGTTTTCGGTTCTTTCGTATTCGGAACGCGTTTATATTTTCATGAATAGCGCGCGTAACGTCCGCTCTTGGCGGGAACTCCGCTTACACTTCAGAGCTTTCAGCTTTCAGGGGCGCTACACTGAAAGCAAGCTTATCGCTTCGTTTGCATTATCTCGCTCGTTCCGCTTTTTGTTTTCGCTTCGGTGGATGCTGTGTGCGCGGTTTACAGATTCAGTGAGCGGTTATGCGGCTAATGGGCTTACTGTAGGTCAGCATTGTAGTTCGTTATAATAGCTATACCGTTGATGTAGTTAGATGCTTGCTTAGTTTCTTTGTGAGTACGTATTTCAAAAAGAAAGTGAGGAAAAGAAATTGTAAAATAATGTACGGGGCTATCTTTGGACACTGCCGATAGAAGTGAAAAACTTAGTAACTTGTGACATATAGCTCATAGGAAGCGTTCGGCGACGATGACGCGAGTTCCATGAATTTTGTACACACAAAAAGTGCACAACACGCCTAAAGAAGTTTTCACACAAAAATCTTCTTGTTGGGACAAATTTTTTGGCCAGTGTCACAATATTAAATAAAACGTTTATTTTCAGTAGTTAAATGTTCCTAATGTAACTATGTACCCATTACATCTATCTATCTTGCGAAGTGCAACAAAAAGCATTGTTAAATCGAGACTTTCTTTCAAACATTCCAATGTAACGCAGCGCGCCGACGTTCAACGGGTTACTCTGTCAAATGTCAATCGTTTTTTGTGGGGTGTATCAGGGAAATGGGCGCATTTAAAAGTACTTATGAAAAATGTCTCTTTATTCGTAAATGTCTCTTTATTTCTATTCATATAAAATTCAAAGTTCTGACTGACTGACTTATATATCAACGCACAGCTTAAACCGCTGGTCCTAGAGACTTGAAATTTGGAGGGTGTGTTCTTCGTAAAGTGAAGGGGGTATCTAATAAGAAAAGGTTTTTCGAAGTTCCACCCCAGAGAGGGTGGAATGGGTTGTTGAATTATCCATGAGAAAAATTCTTCTTCGTTTCCCATAGGCTACGCGGGTGAAAGCCGCGGGCAGAAGCTAGTTCGTAAATAAAAGAGCTAGACCTATATTATAATTGGTGCCGTGAGCAAGCCCTTCACAGTAGGGCACTGAAGGCCAGAAGGGTCGCAGTCGCCGTAGAGGGTGGGAATGGTACCTACTTACTGAATTGTCCGATTACTTCATTTATAAATAATAAATATCTGTGGTCATTTCACACAGCGCCATCTAGCCCCAAACTTAACAAAGCTTGTACTATGGAGACTAGATAACTGATACAATACTTACGATTATTTTTGTTTGTAAATACATATATAGAATACAATATAACGCCCAGACACAGAACAAACATCGATGTTCATCACGCAAATGTTTTGTCCTGGGTGGGAAACGAACCCACAACTTGCATTTCAGAAGGCAGAGATACTACTAACTGAGCTAACGGGCCAGTCAAAAATTTCTCACGTAGGCAAGTGGTTAGCCGTTTTATCATAACATTAAGCCACTGGACACTTCTGAGTTGGCTTAACTGTTGTCTTACGTCGAAGCGAAATTTTCAAGTCTCTTTTGTTCAGTGATTCTTTTCACCTATATCTGAGTACCTTTCCAACCCTTTGCGATCACAATGTCGAGGCTAAATCAAATATGCAGGCTCAGTAGGAATGCCTTTTATAATACATAAAAGAACTCCAGTAAAATACCCGAGCTTGTTCCAAGAATTCATTAAAATATCTGTTTGAGGTAACTTTTCAGAACATTGTAGAATTATTCATTAAAATACTTAAAGGCCTGAAATGGAAATAAAAATTTCATATGATTTTAGCAGATTTTTTTTTTTATATTAGGTTACAATGGTACATGTTTCAGAACTGACTGACTTCTCAGCATCTTCGGACTAGAGGATCAGGAGCACGGGGTTAGGAGAGGGATATCTGGAAGGAAAAGGGCATATAAGGTTACTTCCATGCTATTTACCATTACAATTATTGTTAAGGAGGGTTACCGCATGTATTTAGTAATATGTATCTTTTAATGGTACCTATACCTTTAGATAAATAAAAAAAAATATTTATTTATCTTACAAAGCATAACAGGATTTCTTTTTGAAGTAAAACTTCTTTACGCACGCTTGACTTGGGGAGTAAGCTGGTGAATGAGAGGCGAACGGAAGTTGAAGTTGGCTAACGTAGACCTCCATTGTCAACATAACAAAGTTAAAAATTTGTATTATTATGTTTGCATGTCCGGTAAAATGACAATTTACAATTGGCGATGGCGACATTAACATTAAACAAAGTTATACCGGCCGATAGATGGAGCTAAACTAAAGAAGTTTTACTTCAGTCGTGTGGTCTAAAGCACACACTTTTTTTACATATTATATAGGTAGGATATTAGATATGTATCTTTGTGCCCCAGTATGTAAGAAAAAACTGACTAGGTACGATCAACAATACATTTAAATTAAGGGATGTCAAAAAATGCTAATTATGCCCTGTCTGTACTAAAGTTTTACAGCGCCTAAGTTCGCACTTATCAAAATCAAAGTCTAAAGATTTTATTGCAAACAGGCCATTTTTAGTACTTTTACAAGTCAAAATTATATTATTTATTGTACTAAGTAGTAAGTAGGTATGTCATATAGATCCCCCTATGACATACCTACTGCAATGCATTCGGGTACGTCACACAGGAATAAGTTCGAACTTAAGAGCTGTATAACTTTAGCACAGAAACATTAATCTTGTAAATAAAATCGGCTTACTATCTACAATCTACATAATACAAAAGCCTCTTGAACTACCCAAATATTCATTACTTAGCTACATAAAAATGCAGTAAAAAAAATACCGTCGAACTACGTTATAAATGAGCATGGCAGGGGTGGAAAACTTTTTCCAGTGTTTTTGTCAAATATAATATAATAATTATATTTTATATTTTAAACAAACATTAATATTATGTTGGTATGACTCGCATTTTAATTTCTCTCGTACTTTTTTGTCTAGTGTGCCGCGTGGGCAGGTTATGCTGAGGAATGATACGCATGCCGCAAACTTTGAAGTTTGACCTTGTATGAGAAAAAGTTTCGAAAGAAGCGAAAAATTGAAGGGGTGAGAATAAAAAGGGTTTAACTAATTTTTTCACAAAATGACTTATGGGTATCGTTGGAATCAGGGAGAAATTATCTTCAATAATACATTCTTAAAATACCGAAATGAGGCTTAAATCTCGAGATTTTGAGTCTAAAAACGGTTTATCTGTCACAGGAATACTGTTCGCTTAGCATAAAAACATTATTATATTTTTTATTATATTATATTTTTACAGTTATTGTATGAATATATTTTAGTATTTTAACATAGAATTAATATATTTTCAAACAACTAAAACTTACATAAACCTTTTCTATTACCTTATAAGCACTCTACATTAAAATGAAGCCGTTGAAGTTTAAAGTCAATTTTCTCGAAACTATCAATTTGACAGTTAAACCTTTTTTGATTGTAATTTGTTTTGTGTGCCTATATAAAATAAATAAATATGTCAGTTTAATATGTATGTTTCAAAGAGTGATTTGAATGATTAAAACAGAGCCTGATTTTAAAAAGTTTGCAACCCCTGAGTAAGAGAATAAATTTAAAAATAGCAACGATCGATACCAATTGCAAACTAATAATTCATAGTAACTACAGCACACTGCCTGTCGCTGAACACGGCACATCTTTTCCAGATATAATCCTCAAATACAATAAACATTGGATTTAAGTCAAGTTTTAATACTAATCAATCAACATCAAATAAAATAAAAATAAAATAAAATAAAATTTACTTAATTGTTATTATATTATTATAATAAATTAATTTAATTGGCTACCATAAAGTTAGGTTCGAAAAAGCTTAAACAAATAATTACTATTTTTCACTTGTTGACAGTGATACTTAAATTATTTTCATAACGCCACAGTCACAATAGTCAGTACTCAGTTGATTTAACGCCAATAAATACTATTTAATCTTCACACAAGCTACAATTTTCAATAAAATTCAATTTTTATTATCTTATTATTTTTGTAATTATTTTACTGGCCCGATAGCTCAGTTGGTAGTAACCCTGCCTTCTGAACTATGGGTTGTGGGTTCGATTCCCACCCATGACAAACATTTATGTGATGTACATAGGTGTTTGTTCTGTGTCTGGGTGTCATCTCATCATATATTTAGAAACTAAAAGTATCTAAGTATTGTATCAGTTATCTGGTTCCCATAGTACAAGCTTTGCTTAGTTTGGGGCTAGGTGTTTGGGGATTCTCTCAAAAATAACAATATATTAAATAAGACATGAGTTGGAAAGAAAAAACATATATTTATTTAAATTATCGGCATTACTTAATAAACTATTCGTCAAATAAAAGATGTCGTATCAAAAATATTGATTACATTTCCGCATGTGCCAATATTGCACCAGGCGCTACACGAATAGCAGAACTAAAAATATAATATCTACAAGTTTCAGTGCAACTTCATCGGTTCAAATCAATTCTGATGTAATAAATAACTCATAGTAACTCGCACGTATCGCTTTCAGGAATGGATTTTTCGATTCCTATCCGATTATATATAGAAACGATTAGTTGGCCAGTGTAATCTGGACCCCTTCTAGTAAAGTTCTGATGTGCAGCCTCTGTGGTGTGGTGGTTGAGCAAGTCGGCTCATAACCCGGAGACGGCGGGTTCGGTTCCCGCGGCAGGACAAGTATTTGTGCACAGAAAAAAAGCTCAAAACTTGTTCTTAGTTTGGGTGTTGTGGGACCATTATCCTCGTAGTTCCTGGGTCCCTACAGAGAATCCTAGTTAGGGTCTAGGATGTATGCATGTGATCGTTGGGCGTTATCGTTATTATTATTATTATAAATTGTGCAGTATACATTGATTTAATTTTTTTTTTACGGTAGGTACTGAATAGTCAAATAAACTTGTTATCCTTTTAGTGGTAAATAAAATTATTTTAATTTGTAAACTATCGTGAGTATGACTAATTACGGTCAATAAAAACGGCTTAACGCGAAACAGAAACAGCCGTACCTAAGTGCCAGTTACGAGAGTTACAAAGTTACAAGCCCTTTGCAAATGACCGGTTGACAGCTGTCAAAGCTCAAGTTAAATTGGGCATTTCAAATTCGCCACGACAAGAAGAAGCTTAGCTTGGGTGGAAGTTTGGAAGTTTGGAGATTTTGGAAGTGTCTTTAATGTCAACTTTGATGTGCGGTCAGCGCGGCGAGAACTTAACTGAAGTGGAGTTAACGAATAAGTTTAGGAAATGGAGCTTAAAGAGAATTTGGCGTGATTGTTAAGATTGAAATTTGAATCGCTTGGTTTAGAAGTAAAAATCGTAACTCTATAATAGCTCACATGACACACAGATATACATAGGACACATGAAACATGATAAAATACTTCGCTTTTTAAGTGCTAACGCTTTTTAAGTGCTAACGCTTTTTAAGTGCTAACGCTTTTGGTATCTACCGGTTTTTACGCCGTCACCAGGCAAAAGGCAAGCTGCATAAGGGATCCAGCTTTCAAAAATGGAAGAAACAAATTTAAGGGTACACCTAAGGTGCGCGTCTTGGCTTGAACCGAAAATTTATAGAGAAAAATACAGGTCAATTTGAAAGGCTGACAGTGTAATTGAGTTATGCTGTGATCCTACAAACGGTACAGGTACCGTTCGTTGTTGGCTCAGGAGCCAAAAGATCTAAATTGGATACTGTGGCTGCGACACGATCGGTAAGGTCATCCGAAACGTCTTGGGCGGTCACGACGAGACGAAGACAATGTTCTTTCATTCAACCGTCTATACGTAGACAGATCAAACATCTTTTTTTGTTTCATTGTTTTTTTTTTTATAATGTGTTGGACTGTCTAAAATCACACTTTTGTGTATTTAGCCACTGTCAAGTAATTGATAATTTATCAAGTTAATGATATTTCACGCAAATATGTGTCAAGTCATAGTCGAAGTCATCAAGTCAAGGCATAGTCAAGTCATAGTCTAGTCAAAATCATACTCCTAGTAAAGTGGTGACAACTTTACTTGAAACTTCTATGGAGTTTTGGAAACAACGCGAAAAGAAACGTTTCACCATCATTATACCATTTTCCCACACTCACGCCTGTAATCCAGCACTTAACGAATAGAATGCCACCAATTTTATGCACTAACACTGAAAATAACACAAGTTTAGGAAAATAATACAATGCGGTGACGCGATCTTTTTCGCTTTACCGCCAAAACTCGTAGTTTCATTGTTTATAGGTAGACAAAGTATATGATCCCTGTTTCATCGGAAAGTGAGGATGCAGTCTACGATGATGCATGCTTGCCTGGAACACACCGTTAGGGTGATCACGGATCGTTGATTGCAATGCGCCGGGAGAAATTTAATCACAATTTGAAAATTTCCATAGTTGCTATGCACATAAACTGCGTATTCGAAGTCAAAGTCAAAATTATATTAGGTACTTAAAATTAAGTTATTGCACTAAGCATATAGAATTACAAAGTGTTTATTGTCAAATATTATATACCAAGCCCATTACAATATATGAGTTTGAAAAAAAAAGAAGTTCTCTCCGTTTTCGGAGTTCCCGTATTGAAACTGTCAAATCTATACATTTGTGTTTCTATGTGTTGCAATCAAGTTACATGATCGCCAAGCTGGGGGGAGATTACGGAACATAGATTGCTATGCAACAGAAAAAAATCATTAATGCACATAAGCTGCGCATTCAAACTTAAAATCTACACCAATTTGTGTTTATATTGGTTGCAATAAATTTACGTGATCTTTCACTCTCTATTATAATTGCCAGCATAAGGAACTTAAGGCACTGCAACCAAAAATGTTTTACAATCGTTCATTTGATTTTACTGGTTTCTAAGGGAAATCTAAAATAGAATTCTCATATCTTCCCAACTTTAACACCGACCCTACGTAACGGTACGGATTCCGTAAACGTTGTACGTCACGAAATACAATGCAGTGACGTAGTTACGGAGGTACGGACGCAAACGGTATGCAATGCCGCGGACTACGTTACGCAAAACGATTGTGTAAGTGATCGCGACCGTTTGAGGACGGGTGACGCGCTCGGCGCCGGGCTGTTTCTGTTGTTGACGTGGAAGGGTTGTTGTTGAAATTTGGACGTTTTCATATAACTGGCCGATTATTTGAACAATAGTGAAGCATAATTACATTATCTTGATGACTACGTTCTGACACAGAGGCAGATTGGCCGCGGTCACGTGAGTCCCCTCGTGAACGCGGCTATGTAACTTGGTCGAAACGTCGAGGTTACTCAAAATAATGTTTTGATAATTTTTGTACGCGAATAGACCCGTTTTATCTTTACAATATGAGCTCAAGTCGCGAAAGTTTCAAGTGTTATAGAGGAAGATGATACTGTCAATTATTTTGTGCAAAATTCTAAATTAAAATTAATTTGACAGTTGTGTAATTTCCACCAGAAATAATAATAATAATGCCCAACGATCACATACATAGATCCTGGACCCAAACTAGGATTCCCTGTATCCAGGAACTACGAGGACCATCGTCCCACAACACCCACACCCAGAACAAGCATTTGCGCTTTTTTTTCTGTACACAAATACTTATCCAGCCGCGGGAATTGAACACGCCGCCTCCGGGTTATGAGCCGACCTGCTCAACCACACAGAGACTGTCGATGATATAATATTGACAATATAAATAACAAGGACCGTTCTAAACTGTCTATTATATATAGTTATTAACATGTCTATGGGTGTTTTAAACACCCATATCGGCTATGTAAGCTATTCTTAGCGATTTGAATGCCATAGTTTGGCCTTTCCATACAAATGCAACTGTAGCAACAGCAAACGTAGAGCGAGATGAAAATATTTGTACTTATATATATCGTTTCCTCTCGGGTGTTTTATGCATGGTGTTGTCTTGTTTTTAACCGAATTCAAAAAATGAAGAGGTTCTCAAATCGACTGTATTTTTTAAAATGTTTGTTACCTCGGGACTTTCGAATAGGTCAGCCGATTCTGATATATATTCTTTAAAGTTGGTGCTTCTGTGTGATCCCATTTCAATTTGGTCGAGTTCTGATAATGGCATCCATTAGAAAACCATATGACTCTAGTCGGTTTTTTACGGTTTTTGCGTTTGTTACTTGTCGTAACTGTCCTTATGGCTGTATTCCTACTGTATTCATCACGGAATGTTTCTTTTTGTTCATCGCAAATTGTACGAGGTTTTATGTGTGCGTTTTTGCAATGTGCATAATTTCAATAAAGACTGTCTATTAGGATATATCAATCTATATGTAAATAAGGGGTAAATATATAAATAGGTCTTCTCTGAGACAAGGCAGATATTTTGTTTAATTATAAATAAAAAAAGTACTTACCTTATGTTATTCGTAGATTTAGAAGGTCGACGGAATGTCAATTTACAACTAAACACTTTCAAAAATACACTACTACCCATCTGTACTAATGTTTGCTGGCTCGTAAGTTCGCACTTATTCCTCTATTAGATTAGATTAGATTATTATCTAGACATACACACTGCAATGGTTTGTCACAGGGGAAAAAGTTCAAAACTTACGAGCGGTCAAACATTAGTACAGACGGAAATACTTGTCTCAAAAAATCTTTCCTGTAAAATCTAAACGATACACAAACATTGACACTAAATGATGCGAAAATCTTTTCTACAGTGTAATATTTAAACAGTAATTTCTTCACCTGTAACACATATATATTTGTCTAAGAATACGAGTGATATACGTGTCTACGAGAAAATCCCACCACATTTACAAAGTATTTATCAAACAAAATGTATAATAGCTAAGAACTCACCTATCGCGGAGTCAGGTTTGAGCGTCTGATCCCAGCCGTCGTCCTCGGCTTTACGAAAGCTGCGTTCCACTGGAGAACATATTATTTTTTAAATTTACATTGAGACTGGGGAAGAGAGGAAGGCTAATTCCTAAAAAAAAATTATTTCCCATTCAAAAATCCCACGGTTAATAGTTATGCTCGAATATTTAAGTAATGATTAATTATATTCGTGCCAAGCAAGTAGGCGCCGAGCGCTTACGTGGAAAAAATGAATTAATGACGGAACTTTAATTGCAATGTGATTGGAGAAATTTAATTCCTTATTTGAAAATTCCAATAGTAACTATGTACATAAACTACGTTTTGAAACTTTAAAAACCATACAAATTTTCATTTCTCTCTGTTGTAATCAAGTTCCGTGACCTTTTTTTCTAAACATGCTAATGCTGTTGATCACTACCGACCTTTCAGCGTCACCGGGCGGGAGGATCTCATGTCCTAATTCATCCTTCACCTTTTACAAGAGGCCGTTCAAGTATTACGTAAGCACTATGGGGGGGCGGGGGGTCTTTGCTTTGCTTATTTTGGATGACATGGGGGGTAGGGGAGCCTAGAAGGATTACATCATCGGTAGTTATTTACCCTTTTATACGAATAGCAACCCTCACGATGTTTTTGCTTGAAACAGTAAACATTATAATTATAATATTTAATAAAAAACAATACATTAATTGAAAAATGTTTACGTAAGCATGGGGGAGGGGGTAAGAGCTTTGCTTACTTTTGCTGACAAGGGGGATGGGGGGGGGTAAATAATTGTAATAAATCTGCTTACGTTATTACGTAAGCAGATTTATTACAATTATTGACCCCCGTTCAAGGGCCGTTCAAGTATTCTTGGACGGCCCCCAAACAAGATGCGCGCATCAATACTCACTGTTGAGGAAGTGCGCGGTGCCCGACGGCTTCCTGCACTTCTTGTCGGTGGACTCTTGGGCTGGCGACAAACGATTGCTCATGAGGGGCTGTCTCACTCACGATATCTCTGAATATATATAACTCTAAGGTAACTGACTGACATAGTCATCTATCAACGCACAGCCCAAACCACTGGATGGATCATGTTGAAATTTTGCATGCAGGTAGATGTTATGACGTAGGCATCCTCTAAGAAAGAATTTTTCGAAATTCCACCCTTAAGAGGGTGAAATGGGTGGTTGAATTATTTTCCCATAGGCCTCGCCGCGGGCGAAGCTGCGGGCAGAAACTTATTATAATAAGTCTAGAGTGTGACAGAGTTTTGACTCCTATACAAGTCTAAGCCAAGCGACGTCTCCGCTGGTTCGCCCTCTACGCGACTTCAATGCATTCCGCGACGTCAACGCCGATTTTGATTTTTCTTTTGACAAGTGGTCTAACATTGTTGCTGCAGTATTAACATATTATAAAAGCGTGAGTGACTAGTGGAGCAATACGGGTGATCCCGACTGCAGCGATAGTGAATAATTTTTCTTTTTATCTAATTAACTCTGACGGTAATTTATTTTACTTGACACTTGTAACAGCCCACTGGATTCTTTTATTATTTTACTAGTTCCGTTCCGCGGTTTCACGCGCGGATAAAAAGTATTTTAATTACTCGCTCATCTCACAGGAACATTTCACTTTTCTGGGATAAAATGTAGCCTACATGTTAATCCAGTGTATAAGCTATTTAATAGCCGTTTGAGCGTAAAGGCGTAACAAACAAAACAGAGTAACGTGCTGACGCTCGCGAGAGCCGCCGCGGCTTGCGTTAGTAACTGGCTCCCAGGAGGAGGACATCGAATATGTCCGAAACCTGGTCGGAGCAATTTCGACTTTTAATGGACGTGAGTTTTAGCCGTTATTTATCTTACAAAAGGCGTAACAAACATTCAAACTTTCTCCTTAATAATATCAGTGTGTAGTACGGCAGGTACCTGCGAGCTGGTTGTGGTGGATGCGGTCGATGAACCGCGAGATGCGGTTGTTGTGGTGGTCCCCGTCCAGGCAGCAGCCCTCCTCCACCTGCCGCGCGCACGCGCGGTGCACGCGCAGCTTGCAGTCTGCGGACCGCACGCACACGCTAGGGGGGGGCGGTGCAGCCCGACTGCTGATCGGATCATTTCAATTTGTGGGACATTTTCTGTTCTTAATTTAACCGAATTGCTTGCACCAATAGTGTGAAAGAGAACTTTTTAACATTTTTTTACTAGGTGGTAGGACTTTTCTGCAAAGTTCGTTTAGCATTGCCAGTTATTCTGCCGCCAAGCAGTAGTGTGCTAACACTACTGTGTCCCGGTTTGAAGGGCATTGTAGCTAGTGAAATTACTGAGCAAATGAGATTTTGTGATCCGATCTCACAGCCGAGTAATCTTATTACTAGACTGTGGCGATGTCGCAGGATGACGTGCGCAGTGCAGTGTCACGCAATGCTCTTTACATTACGAGTTCCGAGTGACACTGCAACTGATATGGGTAGCCGTGTCGCTTAACATCAGGCGAAAAAGAGTATGTGTGCTTTTTTTTTCTGTGCACAAATACTTGTTCTGCTGCGGGAATCGATCCCGCCATAAGTAGATAGTGTGTGTGTGTGGGGGGGGGGGGCACCTGCGCAGACGTAGGCCTGCGGCGCGAGGCCCCAGACGGCGTGCGAGCAGTGGTGGCAGTGCCCCACCGACGTCAGCGCCTGCAGCTGCAGGTGGTGCCCGCGGACTATGAACTGGGGACAAGCGGCTCCGTCACTACCCTCGTCTGGACACAAGGTCTACAACTGGCGCTTGTTGATGTACAAAATAAACGGTACAATAAACAATGGGTCACGTAAAAAAGGAGTGTTGTAATAGGTAGACTTTATGGTGATATACTGGCAGCATTGTGATTTAAAATTTTTGGAGCATTTTCGAGGTGTGACCGGGCAACACTTTATTATTGCGACATCTACAACATCGTATTAGCCTTATGTAATACAAGTGATTGATTTAAATTAAAGCGTTTTTATACACAATTACTTTAAAAAAAAATTAAACCGACTTCAATCCCAATGAACACCATCAATATGCATTATTAACGATAACTCAAAAACTACTTGTAAGATCTTGTTCAAAATTTAAATGGGATCACACGGGAAGCACCAGCTGCCAATAAAAAAAATTCACAATCGGTTCAATTCAATGAGACTGTTTTTGAAGTAACAAACAAAAAATAACAGCCGAATCGAGAACCTCTTCCTTTTTGAAGTCGGTTAAAAAGGCTACAAAAACAAGGAGTTATACTGCAAGAGATAGATAACTATTTATTGTACACACCACATAATAACAAAAATATCAAATAATACAATGAATCACAAGTAATGGGGAACAATGGGCGACCTTATCGCTAAAAGCGATCTCTTCCAAGCAACCTTTGAACGGGGATTTACACAAATTTGTATGGACGGGGTACACTTAACTACAGCATACTAATGAGACAATTGAAGGGGTGAGAACAAAAAATGTTTAACTGATTTTTTTCACAAAATGACTTATGGGTATCGTTAAATTTCGAGATTTTGAGTCTAAAAACGGTTTATCCGTCACATGAATACAGTTCGCTTAGCATAAAAACGTTATTATATTTATTTTATTATATTATATTTTTACAGTAATTGTATGAATTAGTACTATATTTAATATTTTAAAATAGAATTTCAATCAACTGAAAGTTACATAAACCTTTTTTATTACCTCATAAGCACTCTACATCAAAATGAAGCCGATAAGTTTAAAGTCAATTTTCTCGTAACTATCAATTTGTCAGTTAAACCCTTTTTATTCTCAACCCTTCAATTAAGAAGAAGAATAAGGATAGGAGGTGGAGTGGAGGAGCAGGGGCGGACTGACCGGCTGCGGCTGCTGCTTGGTGATCTGCTTGAGGCGCTGCTTGTATAGCTTGTCGCGCTGCAGGAACGCCGCGCGCTGCCCGCCCGCCGCCGCCGCCACCGCCGCCGGCCTGCGCCACCGTGTATTTATTTATTTTATTCTTGGAAGACCAACAGCCGTTGTATAATAAAAAATGCGCTGATAGAACTTTATAAAAAGTTTATTTTAATTTGGCACACCTTTACAGAAAAACAAAATCGGAAGAGAGAAAAAAATGTTGCCACTTTATAAAAGTGGCAAAACAAAAACATGAAAATGTTGCTATTACTAATTATATGAATTTACACCATTTTAAATATATGCTTTTACAAACCTTTATTTACATGTTTAATATTAATTAAACAGCCGTTATAATTACAATAGACATACGTTTACAAAAAAACAAGCCAATCGCGGATAGACAAAAAAGAGTACAATTTAAATAAAGTGAACACCTAAGAGCGCTACCTACATACGCACTGCATGGTATTACTTACTAAGTTATAGAATAGCTATGCACAATAATAAATTATAAGTAGATAAATAATTAAGGTAGCAGCTAGCCTAGTAACTAAAAATATTACAGTTAATTATTGGTAATTAATTAGTCAAAAAATTCACTGCTCAACGTTAGCCTGGCCGACGCCACGCTTGTACAGAATAGGTCAAAGTTAAGACGCTTATCAAGTACATTAAACCCATTGCTGGCCCTCCGTAAATACGAGTTTTGTATGCTATATATTCACACTAATCACACTAATATTATAACGGCGAAAGTTTATATATGTGTATGTGTGTATATTTGTTACTCCTTCACGCTCAAATGGCTCAATGGATTTGGGTGAAATTCGGTACCAAGATCGCTTATCCACTAGATTAACATATAGGCTACATTTTATCACGGAAAAGTTAAATTTTTCCGTGGGATGAGTAAATGATTAAATAATTAAAATACTTTTTATCCGCGGGTGAAACCACTGGGCGCAACTAATAATAATAATAACACTCAACGATCACATACATAGATCCTGGACCCTAACTAGGATACCCCGTGTCTAGGGACCCAGGAACTACGAGGGCTATGTTCCAACAACACCCAGACACAGAACAAGTATTACCGCTTTTTTTCTGTGCACAAATACTTGTCCTGCCGCGAGAATCGAACCCGCCACCTGCTGTATTAAGAGCCAACCTGCTCAACCACTACACCACTTATATCATTACACACATTTTTGATACAAACAATTAAATAAAATACTGAACACAGCAGGTGGCGGGTTCGAACCCCGCGGCAGGACAAGGATTTTATACAGAAAAAAAAAGCGGAAATACTTGTTCAGTGTCTGGGTGTTGTGGAACCACGGTTCTTGTAGTTCCTAGGTCCCTAAACACAGGGAATCCTAGTTAGGATCCAGGATCTATGTATGTGATCGTTGGGCGTTATTATTATGATTATGCCTAAAAAGAATTCTCTTTCCCACTAGTGCAAGCAATCCGGCACAATGTAGAACAGAAAACTCCGATCTGAAGCTTCGATTAATAAAAACCACTTAACAACCAACCAAACTTATTTTTTTTTTAATGTTACGATTTGGCATGACGAGCTAGTCGCTCGCCTGATGTTAAGCGACACGACTGCCCATATCAGTTGCAGTGACACTAGTTTCACGTAACACTGCACTACGCACGTCATTCTGAGACATCAGCACAGATAAGATTCCTAGACTATGAGATTAAGTCATAAGTCTTGGATGGATGAATTCATCCAATCGAAGGTTACTTCACCAAACTGTTATAATTATACTTTTCTCTACGGTCTTTAGATGTACTCACTTTTGTATCGATTTCTTTTTCTCAGCTTTTTTCTTTTTAGTCTTAGGTGACTGCCACCACCGGCGCCTCACTTCTAGCGCTTCCACCTCGGTTATACTATCTACTAGGTTCACCATTTTGGAAACACCATCAAATCCCGCAACAAATTTTCCTAATTTCGCACTAAAAATGGAAACACTGATGGTGTGACCACAAAAGATTTAAACAAGCCTTAGACAAATGTTAAACTACCTTTTTGTATTGTTAAACACACATTTGTCGTCTGTGTAAGCCTTGTTTATGTACTTGTGGTAACACGGTGAATTTTTAAACACTGAAAATTGATATTTGCTACCACTGATATAACAAGAAATATTATATATAAATTATTTTATGTGCTTGGATATACGTAAGGGATAAATTATAACAAATCCTATGCAATGTCCTCTAATAACCGCTAAATTATAAAATGAACCAATTATCCTTGAACACCACTCTTTGATTAAGGTCGTGTTACACTAACACATTAACTTTTAACAATTAATTTTGAACTTTTTTAGCTACTTAATATGATGTGAGTTTTTTTAAACTATAGCGTGTTGATGTAGCGAGCCGTAGACATATGATGTATTTTTTTTAATTATAGCGTGTGTTGATGTTTCTCGCATATATTAATAGCAATGGACCACCCGCGACGAGGTCAATAACACTTGTGCGAAGTGATCAGGCGTGGTTTATAAAAAAAAATGTAAACACAACATTTAGTTTATATTTTTTTAAAGTTTAATTTATTTTTTCGCTTTGGTGATTGTTTTAGTTAAAATAAGTATGATTTTTCGTGTTACGACTGTCTTTAAAATTAGGTTTTCATGAAGACATTCTTGAACATATTTGAATGGTTTATAAATAGCGCAATTCTGAAGAAACAAACATAAAAAACAACCGAATTGGGAACAGTCTTTTTTCAAAGTCGGTTAATAACTTTCTCTACCGAATGTTAATGTAAAACCAGCTCTATAAGAACACGATTTTATGGTACCAAGTAAACGACTGAAATAATGCGTGAAGGAGGAAATAACTAAAAGGAAAATGGAGCATTGTGTCGTTTACCTCAAGCTGAATGTATGTATTCATGTTACAACACACCATGGCATTTTGTAAGATAAATAACGGCTAAACCCACATCAAATGAAAAGTCGAGATTACTTCAAACTAAAATAAAAACACAATATAATGTATTTGTTAAGCAATATTTGGCTCAGCAGTAGCCCGTGTGGTTTTCAAACCGACGCAGCCTAGTTCAAATCCATCTCGGCACTAATAATATTTCCAAGTTATATGCTTTATTGTGTTTCACTCTGTTTACTCTGTTTCACTCTGTTTAACTCCCCCTAGAGTTACCTGCAGTGTAGCACTGGACTCCCCCGTACAGTCACCTGCAGTGTAGCACTGGAATCCCTCTTACAGTTACCTGCAGTGTAGCACTGGACTCCCCCCTACAGTTACCTGCAGTGTAGCACTGCACCCCCTATAGTTATCTGCAGTGTAGCGCTGCACACTCCCAGTACAGTTACCTGCAACGTAGCGCTGCACTCCTCCCTAATATTACCTGCAGTGCAGCGCATGTGCGGCGGCAATGAGCGCGGCGTGCAGCGCTGCGGCGCCGTCCCCGGCGGCGGGCCCCGGCTGCAGCCCGCGCAGTAGTGCGCACATCAAGCGCTCCACCACCAGCTGCTCCTATAAGGATATATCACGGAGATCACCAAACCTCCTCGCGAAGCAAATTGGATTGTGTCAAAATATAGTGATTTATACAGAATACATCCTAATTTATACCCCGCGGTTCGGTAACCCGTCTAAACACACTTTTTCAATTAAGAAAGATAACAAATCCTAAAAGACTCATAAGGTTGCCGACCCCTGGTCTTAACGAAAGAAGCCACGTCGACGAATGAAATTTACGAATATAACGAAGTAATAAACAAGAATTATTCTTATTAATAAATGATTACATTAATATTAATTACAATTATTTGATTTCCAATTTTGCGAGAACCCTTGAATATCTGCGTATGGGACGTAGGATTGCAGCGGTGTGAGGTCACGGGACGGCGGCGTACCTGCATCTTGTCGACGTGGCACTTGTGTATGACGTCATCCTCGGGCCCGTACAGGCTGGCCAGGCCGAGCTGCCGCTTGAGCTGGAACTCGCTGAGCTGCTGCGACACCTCCTCCTTCGCCTTCTGCCGCGCCTTGCGGAACACGTTGCGGAGTAACTCCTCTTTGTCGTATTCTGAAATATTACAACACTTTACTGTGAACCAAATAGCGATTGATTCAGTTTAGGAATAATTTGAATAACGAACGGGAATTTTTCGGTTACATTATAATAATAAGAATAATAATAACGTCCAACGATCACATACATAGATCCTGGACCCTAACTAGAACGCCGTGTCTAGGGACCCAGGAACTACGAGGACCATGGTCCCACAACACCCAGACTCAGAATCAGTATTTGTGCTTTTTTTTCTGTGCACAAATACTTGTCCTGCTACAGGAATCGAACTCACCACCTCTGGGTTATGAGCCGACCTGCTTAACCACCACACCAAAGAGGCTGTCAAATGTAATTCTAATTGTATAATATGTAATTAATGTATTGAATCAAATTAGTAGTAATTGAACGTACTGTATGATTTTAATTTAGTCTAGTAATAACACACGCTTTACATTTCTACGCAAACCAAAAGCAACCTTATCATCGCGACACTGCTATAAATTATAAATCTTTAGCTATCCATTGTTCAGTATGATAGATTGTGGCTCATTTTTTTGTTAGAGAAGGTTCGTGTTCATCGTTATTATGTTAGTTTAATTCATCATCAGGAATCACGGAGAATTTAATTCCCATTCTTAGGTATTTGAATTTATTTTACCGCAAGGCTTTTGACTGTGTGGATTGGTAAGGGCAGTGGTAACAATAACGGAATCGTAAATTCCAAACCATCTTATCGCTTCGTTGCAATGATTGTACGCAAACAGTCAAGGCACGCTGAGAATTTAAAGATTTTTATCAATACATTTTCCATGTGGTGAAGGAGTACGCCAAGGCAGTATCGTTTCCCCTGTGTTATTTAATATAACTCAACCAAAAACTTAATTAGATTGTAATTTTAGTCGTCGTAGAAACGTAGGATAACGAATCAAATAATAATTATTAAAATAGGTCTTCTAAGATGGTAAAGTCGCATTCGAACGAATCTGGAACAGTATTATATTCCCTAAAACATTAATATAATGAAGAAAACTTACCGTTAACTAAAACATGTTCAATTTCATTGGCCATGTTCTCGTCGACCCCGTTCAATTGTAAAACCTGAAAATAACAGAACATTGAATGAGTGATACATTCTTCATTAAACACAAAACAAAACTAAGAAACCATAACATGAACGTATTTCATTACGGTCTTATAGCTTTAGACACGTAAAATTATTAAAAGTGAACTCTATTTAAAGAACGTTCGTCACCATTATCCACCGAAACTTCTCCGATGAACATAAGGCCTATGTTCATCGGAGACGTCTTTCGGCGTCGGCCTAAATAGGGGGAGGGGTTTGTCACCACGCTTAGTTTTTTTTTTGTATGTTTTGGCTTCACACTTTTGTATATTTAGCCAGTGTCAAGTAATTGATAATTTATCAAGTTAATGATATTTCACGCAAATATGTATCAAGTCACAGTCGAAGTCATCAAGTCAACTCAGTCAAGTCATAGTCTAGTCAAAGTAAAGTGGTGGCAATTTTACTTGAAGCTTCTATGGAGTTTTGGAAACAACACGAAAAGAAACGTTTCACCATCATTATACCATTTTCCCACACTCACGCCTGTAATCCAGCACTTAACGAATAGAATGCCACCAATTTTATGCACTAACACTGAAAATAACACAAGTTTAGGAAAATAATACAATGCGGTAACGCAATCTTTTTCGCTTTCTCGCCAAAACTCCCACGCTTAGATTAAAATGCAGACCCGAGGACAATTGCTGCCCATTCTCTGGATATTCCCCCTCCCGCGGGTGCCAGTGGTACAGTACTCACGGCGTGCGGCATGAGGAAGGCGGAGTGTATCTCGTAGGCCCAGCGGCGCAGGGTGCCGGAGGGGGCGCCGCTGGCGCTCCGGTACGCGTCCGTCAGCACCAGCAGCAGGCAGGCGCTCGCCGACCTGCGGCACGGGGCGCTTCCGTAACGATACTGCAGCATATCTATCTACCTCTTTGTAAGATAAATAACGCGCGGCGGCGGTGGTGGCGGCTCGGCGCTGACTGCAGTCAGACTGCAGGCAGTCAGCGCCGAGCCGCCACCACCGCCGCCGCGCGTACTCCTTGAGGATGGGCATCTTTATTGCCCAAAATAAATAACGGCTAAAACTCACGTTATTTAAAATAAAATAAATATAGTCGAAATTACTCCGACCAGGTTTCGGACATATTCGATGTCCTCCTTCTGGGAGCCAGTTACTAGCGCAAGTCGCGGCGGCTCTCGCGAGCGTCAGCACGTAACTCACCGCCGTAAGCCCCGCGGCTTCCGTTAGTAACTGGCTCCCAGGAGAAGGCGAAGCCGCGAGCAGAAGCTAATTGAATATATACCGGATAACTGATAGAATACTTGATACTTTTTTGTTTGTTAATAAATACATAAGATACAGTACCGACAAAACAAACACATAATATTTGTCCTAGGTCGGAGTCGAACCCACAACCTACAATTCAGAAGGCAGTGTAGCTACCAAGTGCAGCGTGAGGCAGCCAAGTGAGTAATAGAATATAAGTGACCTCCTCTCCCCGATGAGCCAGTTGAGCAGCACGGCGGTGCGCGCCTTCGAGTCCCGCACGGCGCGCAGCGTCGAGAACAGCCCCGCCCCGCTCGAGCTGTCCTGCAACGTTACTCCCGTCAGCGAACTCCATTCCAATCCTTTACTTCGAATGGTTACACCCGTGAAGAAAATGCCACAAGAATCATTACGATTTTTGAGTAACTTTTTGCATTAAAACTTCTTTAGCTTGATTTGGGGAGTAAGCTGGCGAATGCGAGGCGATTGGAAGTTCAAGTTAATTCATGTAGATCTGTTGTCTTAACAAAGTTAAAATTTTTATTATGTTCGTTTGTCCGGTAAAATGACAATTTACAATTGTCATGCTGGCAACATTAACATTAAGCAAAGCAAAAAAAAAGTTATACCGGCCGATAGATGGAGCTAAACTAAAGAAGTTTTAGTTCGGTCGTGTGGCACACTCGTTTTTTTATTTAACAATACAAAACAGTATTGTTAAATAAAAAAACGATATATATTACAATACCGTGGTTTCATGAAATATCTTTATCATTGCAAAATTACTTACAGATGGAGGCGCATCGTCTTCTTCCATTGATATGATCGCTCTTTGCGGGTCCGCGCAGGGCTGCCACGTAACACAATTGATGTTAATTATGAAGCGTAGAACAGAAGGACAGGTCCGAAATTATGTGCAAACAGCTGAATAAGTAATAAGACATACAAAGCAAACAATGCTCGAACTCAAACAATGAAACAGTAATAACAATAAATTTACAATATTTGAATGTTTGTTGGTATTACACACATTTTTTTCATAAAAATATCTTCGATAGCAAATGAATAAAATTAGCAAATTTTTTTTTAAGAGTTCACGTTTTTTTCTATCTAGAGTCACGTTGTATCTGCAAACGTCACAGATGACTTTAAAGATATGAATCACATGCTAGTTATGTTATATTCAAAGCACTACATGCTCCATATTGGTCAAGAAACGAGTCTAAAATCACCTCATTTGCTGTACTCTTAAAAAGAAACGTCAATAAAATTAAAACAGTATTACCTGCGTGTTGGTGTGGTAGGGGGGCGGCGGGGTGCCGGGCGGGGGGGCGCGCCCGGGAGGGGGGGAGGACACCATCGCCGCTGGAAGTGTACGGACATTGTTACGTTACTACAACACTGCTGCTACCGCGAACCGGTTCAGCGCCCACTAGGTTCCCGAACATCTGGTGAGGGCCGCGGAACGCCGATGGATGCACGAGGCAACCAACCATCCACCATTCATTTATATTTCATTCATTCATTCATTCATTCATTCATAATTCTTGCCCTAACATCCCGCTCGGAGTGTATAGGTGCATTTCATCCAAGCCTGACACACTCCGCGCTTTACGTACAAAGCTACGAGTACATAGGCTCAGCCCGACTTATCGGGTCAATCCGGTACGCGCCAGAAGAGCAGCGCTATAGCGGTGGAACGAGAGACAACTGTTTAAAGTAGGCATTTAACGCTGTGCAAGCTGTTTTACTTTAAAGTCACTATCAGCCTTATTAATAAACGGGTATTAGTCTCGGGTTAGTTACTTCAGCTTTTATCCTTTTTTTGCTACTGGAATATTTAGCTGGATCGAAAGAGACAAAAGATGGTGTAACTAGTCTAAAGCTAGTTCGTGTTTATTAATAAGGCTGTATTTGTTTAAGTGACTTCGCGGAGAGAATCTTCTGTACCCGTCCTTTTAAATAGCGTTCAGTGAAGTGAACCTTATTAAAAACGGAGTCTTTTTCTTGGGCGAGAATTACTTCATAGATTTTATTATATATTTTTACTGCCATTGAGTTAGGACCTGAACTATGCATTTTAGTTTAGAATTAAATATAATGAACAAGCTAAAATATTAATACAATAAAAGAATTCACTTACATTTGGACAGATCAAGGTCCATCTGTTCCGGTGAAGATCTACTCCTCACGTGTAAGACCGGAACGCCGGTTCGGTTGTCTGTCTGTACATACACAACACACATTACCATATATTAATATTGTATTCGCGAATGAAAATCTGGTGACCATTTTGCAAAAACTTTTCCTATTTACGTAAGAATATAATGTTTTTTTTAGTAATGTCATCAGGCGATTAGCGTATTTAGTCTTTTAGATTTAGATACTAATACTATAGTTAACAAGTGAATAGTTTTATAGTGCCTACTTTTATATTCCCGATTTTATAAGACCGAATGAATGAGTGAATGAAACTGAAGCATTTGTTTTAAAGGATTGAACGACCTAATTAATTGAACAAAGTTTGGAACAATTTTCTTTCAAGTTTATTGTTACAAATTATAACAATATAAAAATAATATATTGAGTTCCTTATAAAATATAATTATTAAACATTATTAATCCACATATTATGTAGTTATTTATATATATAATTATTTTGTTTTAACCTATGTTATTATTTTCAATTAATCCTATTTATTATCATAGATGATGTGGTTGACTAAAATATATCGTTTATTAATTAATAATCTAAAACTTCAACGGTCAAAGAGATTTCCACTCTATAAACACAATTACAAGAAACAATTTACAATAACTAGCTGGTATCTTGTGGTATAATTATGTACAAGTGAGCACAAGTGATGGAAAATTAGTCACATTTTCAAGAGGTTAAGAGCAGCTAGCTTTTAACATGTAACATGATAAAGGTAGCGAAGCTCTGTATGTTTGTAAAAAAAAACACTATTTAGAATAATGATAATTAATTGAAAAATACACTGAATATAATTTATCCTAGTGTATATATTATTCGGTATTTTCACCTATACCTAAAATTTTTACGTGTTTTTGTTGATGCATGGCTACTTTAGTAGTGCGTAGGAATTTAGACAATATGGTTATCTAAACACGGATTTATACAGAAGCATGATGATCAAAATTAAAATGATTACAGCATGAAACTAACTAAAGATCGAACAAGCTGCGGCGAAGAGACTATGTGGTTAACAATATTAAAATGTACCGTACTTAGTCAAAGCAGTGTTTAAAAGTTTTGTGTGTATTCTAAAATGATTGAGTTGTTAGATATTTATTGTAAAAACGTTTCCGAGTATCATTTTGTACAAAACATCATGCTCAAATGTGACTTATAAAAAAGCCATGTTCAGTACTGAAATTCACGCACACGACTTGTGTATAAGTAAACTCATACTCGGCATCGAAATCATCGGATTCCGAATCGAATACGAACTTAGAGTCGTACTTTAGAACGCTCAGTTCACGATCTTAAAAATTCAATTTCTTGAACATCCCAAGCATGATAGGTCACGCTAGGGAACGAAATACTTCTAACAACTCAACAGAAACTTACCAGCAAAGGCGGCGGTGGCACGTTAACCAATGGATAGCTCATCTGCAACGCGATCGAATTCGGCTGCGGCCCGTCCAGTTCCCCGTCCAACGAGTGCGACGACCTTCTAAACTGCTTGTCTTCTTTGAACACCGGCATCGACTGGTGCATGGAGCCAGGCTTGTCCGGCAACCTCTTGTTGTAATATTTACCCTGACTATTGCACGGTTGCGCCAACGGATTCGTGTTTAACGGACTGTGGGGGGAGGTCGGCGTCAAAGGAACGGGGTTCATCGGCGAGGTCGGACTTAGGGGGTTGCGTTTCGGACGTTCGATAGACCGGGGTGGAAGCGGAGGGGGGGAAACGTTGTCTAAGCACGTCGTTGGGACCATTGGGACCGTGTTGTTGTGAACGTGGCGCCGTTTGTTGTTCGACTCGTCAGAGTTTTGCCTCACTAGCGGCGGCTGGTTCTCTTGTTGATTCTTCTGTCTGGCTTGTCTTAGGTTCCTCAAGCTCTGTCCGGTGAGGTTGCTCAGAGATCGGGGCAGTCCGCTGAGGAAGCCAGTGTTGGCTACGGGGGATGGTGTTGGCTTGTCGAGGGTGGTTTTCGTTCTTGTGTTCCGCGGCGTCGTCGGCATTTGCCTTGCCATCTCCGCGAGCTATGCACGGAAGCGGGTTAGTTGTGAAGCCGCGCACCGCGCAGTTACCGGTCGCCGCCGAGGCGAAAGTTACAGCGGTACATATGTCTGGTTCTATGCATTACGTTTCCATTTTGATATGAAGTCATTCAGCACTAACCCGTTTGATGTGTTGATGTCCCCAACCGCGCGAATTTTGATGTTTTGATGATTTTTTTGTAGACTAAACTTTTTTTTTAAATGATTAGAACAGTAATTGTTTATTTGCGTATATGTGTTCGATGTGCAAATATGAAACGTGTATACGTGTATATTTATGCTTTTGATTCACCAATAACCGTAGAAAAACAATACAACGCATTGCAAATAAAAGTATGTAAACACCAATTGACACATTAAAAAAAAAAAACAAATGAATAGTTTAAAACAAAAATCCAATGAACCCAAAAACGATGACGTCACATAAAACAGACATGCACAGAAGCAGACATGTAACAAAACATGGATTTGAGGTTATACCCACGAGTAGTCCCGGATTAGGCTTGTTAGTGTCATTAACATTTGTAATATTAATCGAATGGCACGAATGTACGGTCAGATACATCAGCATGTTCACTTTCGCCTCTTGTACAATTGTCGCTCGGAAATGGGTAAATTCTTCGTTATAATAGATACTTTAAGCTGAATATTTAATTTATAAACATCATTGTTTATCGAGATCATTAAAAAATGCAGTTAATACAAGCTTTTATCTTATATTGTCTATTTTTTACTAGGTGGTCGGACTTTTCTGCAAAGTTCGTCTAGGTAGGTTTCACCGCTTTGCCAGTTATTCTGCCGTATTCCGGTTTGAAGGGTACTGTAGCTAGTGAAATTACTGGGCAAATGAGACTTTATGACGTGATCTCACAGTCAAGTAATCTTATTACTGGACTGTGCTGATGTATCAAGATGATGTGCGCAGTGCAGTGTCACGAGAAATTTTATATTTTGGAGTTCCGAGTGACACTGTTCTGTTATAGGCAACCGTGTCGCTTAACATCAGGTGAACGACTAGCTCGTCACATCATACACTAACTTAAGAACAAATTAACTTTGTGGGTAGATTCGAAACTAGGTCCTACACTACATATCCTCGTCTGAGTGGCCTGATAGCTCAATTGGTAGTACCTTGCCTTCCGAGAATCGAATCGGAATCGAACCCACAACCTACAGGGTTGTGGATTCGATTCCCATCCAGGACAAACATGTGTGATGAACATCGATGTTTGTTCCATGACTGGGTGTTATATTGTATTGTATGTATGTGTTTAGGCCCAATATAAAAATGAATAGTGCGCACGAACGAAACTAGATGACGTTGTACACCACTAAAACACGCAAGCGTTTGGTGCACGATGTGTTGCTGTCCTACCAAACATCTATTCCTTCGCGATCCGAATTAGTTTTATTTCGGAGCGCTTTTTAGGACAATGTAGGTATGTATATATAAAAACAAAAAGTATCCAATAATTTTATCAGTTATCTGGTTCCCATATTACATGCTTTGCTTAGTTTCAGGCTAGATGGCGCTGTGTGAAATTTCCACACATTATTTATTCATATAGTAACCCTTTTTCTTCATCTATCAAAAACACGATAGATTATAGTCATAGTAGGGTTACGCTTATAGCTCACGTATTAACAAGCAAATAATTAGGTCGATAAGAATTACGAGCGTTAATTTTACAGCCTGCCTCGTAAAGCCGGACATAAAAGGCGCGTCGTTTAGGATACGTACGTTTTATAACCAACAGACGGTGAATATCAATCACCTAGTATTATTTAAAAAACATTTGGTCTATATACTGGCCGCGATGAGCCATCACACTAATATTGTAAAGGCGAAAGTTTGTACGTGTGTATGTGTGTATGTTTGTTACTCCTTTACGCTCAAACGGCTGAATGGATTTGGATGATATTCGGTACCAAGAAAGCTTATACACTGGATTAACATATTGGCTACATTTTATCCCGGAAAAGTGAAATGCTCCCGTGGGATGAGCAAATAATTAAAATACTTTTTATCCACGGGGTGAAACTGCGGGGCGCAACTAATTATATTATATCATAGTAGTATTTAGTTACCTATTGACCACAATTAAATTACTAATTAAATAATCTTGATTAAATAACTAATGTTTAACTTTCGTTTTTTTTTTAAATATCCATTGATCACTTTTATTCATTTCAACGTCAACTTTACCCATTTATCGAGCCGCAATTGTAACCAAAAACTAATTTAAAAACACAAGTAAATCAAAACACGGTGAAGAAAATCATCAAAATAATAAAATAAAAATAAAAACTTGCAACATAGTAAATACTGCATTATAAATTATTATTGTACTATGTGCGGTATGATGCTTACTATGATCGTGAAGTATGCACGTGACAAATGATTTTTAAATCTACTTAATAGATAATAGAGATAGATTTTGTTTGGCCTGCCTGTCCTACCTTTCTAGAATAGTTTTAGGTGTTGCAGAAGGGATGTCACAGTGAAGACATCAGAATCTGTATGCTTAGTAAAATAACTTAGTTTAAGTACCTAATATAATTTTGACTTGTAAAAGTGTAAAAGTGCTAAAAATAGCCTATTTGCAGTAAATCTTTTGACTTTGAATCAATATTATAAAAGTTTCAAGTTAAAACAATAACTATTTTATGCCACTTACCCGTGGTTGCTACTAGTCCATATAGTGGTACTACTGATACTGAGTGTATGTGTAGTAATACAAGCATTATATTGTGATAGTAATACATTTCAAACAATATAATAGGTTATTAGGAACTTATAATGTCTTTGATAATTAAGATTTTATGAAAATGATAACTTGACCTACACCTATTATCAGATCAAGTACATTTCACTCAGTGATTAGGGGTCAAGGAATGTGGTCAAATCAATGGATTTTTTATTTTAAATTTTTGGAAAACAGTTATCAACTATCTGACTGGCTCGATAGCTCAGTTGGTAGTAACCCTGCCTTCTGAACTGCAGGTTGTGGGTTCGATTCCCACCCAGGACAAACATTTGTGTGATCAACATCAATGTATGTTCAGTGTCTGGGTGTTATACTGTATTCTATGTATGTATTTACAAAAAAAAGTATCTAAGTATTGTATCAGTTATCTGGTTCCCATAATACAAGCTTTGCTTGGTTTGGGGCTAGATGGCGCTGTATGAAATGTCCACAAATATTTATTTATTATTTTTTGGCAAAATGGTGGACATATATCTAGGCTTAAATTAACACTAACTAGATCAATGATTTCATTTTTTTGTCATCGATCTAATGTTGTTGGTCTCTACTGACCTTTAGAGCGTTACCAAGTGGGAAGTTTCCTTCTTAGCTCATATAATATATCTTTAATTAACATTTTTTTTAATTTCTTTGGGGCTGGAAAGACGCCTTGTATAATGATTAATGAAATGACACCAAAATTAATAATAGGTCTTTACCTATGAAATTGCCGTATTGCTGTACAGACTTTTTCAAACAAAAAAAAGTTTTGATTGGCTATGAATTCTAAATTTAAATAAATTTTGTTTTAAAAATATGACATTCTATTTACAATATAAGTCTTTTGTTTATTGATTAGCGTTGTATTTTCATTACATTTCAACATTTTTCCTCATAATGGATACTTTGAAATTTCGTGTAATTATGGAATATGAGTTCCGTCGTGGCACCAACGCGGCACAAACGACACGTAACATCAACGACGTTTACGGAGAGAACTGTACAAACGAACGTACAACCCGTTATTGGTTTGCTCGGTTCCGTTCTGGGAATTTTGACTTGAAAAAAGAACCTCGTGGTCGTCCGGAAACTTTGGTCAACAATGATGAATTAAAGGCGATTGTGGAAGCTGATGAATCTCAATCTACAGCTGAGCTGGCAGCAGCCTTTGATGTTAGCATCAAAACAATATTGGTCCATTTGCGACAGATTGGCAAGATAAAAAAGCTTGATAGATGGGTGCCCCACGAACTTAACGATCGCCAGCGCAACGTACGCGTCGAGACTTGCCTTGCGCTGCTTAACAGGCACAGAAATGAAGGAATTTTGAACCGAATTGTTACGTGCGACGAAAAATGGATTCTTTTTGACAATCGAAAGCGCTCAGCAAGTTGGTTAGATCCTGGTTCGGTACAAAAGCAATGTGCAAAACGAAAAATGACCCCTAGAAAGGTGATGGTCACAGTTTGGTGGTCTAGTGCTGGTGTGATTCATCATAGCTTTTTACAAAACGGCGAGAGCATTACTGCAGATGTGTACATTGAAGAACTGACCACAATGATGGCGAAACTCGCACGTCTGCAACCAGCTTTGGTCAATCGGTCGTCTCCACTGCTACTTCACGACAACGGGCGACCCCATACTGCACAACAGACCGTCTCCAAGCTGCATGAGTTGGGTTTGGAAGCTCTCCCTCATCCGCCATACTCACCAGATCTTGCGCCTACCGACTATTACTTTTTCGAAAAATTTGGACAACTTTTTAGCGGGAAAAAAATTCAATTCCCGAGAGGCAGTACAAAACGCCTTTGAAGAGTTTGTTGTCTCCCGTCCTGCTGATTTTTTCAAGAAGGGCATCCATAAACTGCCACAGCGTTGGCAAAGATGCATTGATTGCAGGGGTGATTACTTTGAATAAAAGAAATAAATAAGTTCGAAAAAAAAATACTTTAACTTTTTTCAAACAAAACGGCAATTTCATAGGTAAAGACCTAATATATATTTTAATTTTATTTACCGGTTGTGCTGTCACACACTGAACATAAAAAAAAATTCTGGCCTTCTATTTGCGTTAACTCGAACTATTCACGGTTTATTTGATTCCGACATACTTTGAATATACAACATCCCTTCCACAACTTCCGAATCTCCAAAAAACCTTAAATCCTGCCTACTCTTGTATTACAAAGGGGCCAACTGATACAATGACGTATTCCGTTGAGGTTAAGTTTGATAATCACCTGTCCGGCCATGATGCCGTCGATCTGATGCTGCAGCGTGGAGCACCTTTGCTCGGCAGACTCCAGCTCCGCTTGCTTCCTCACGTCTGGTACCTTTAGCACCTCGTCTGGAAACATGGGAACACATTGATGAGTAACATATACGTAAGTATCGCTCACAACGAAGCGCGACTTGGGGTTCTTACCCGATCGGTAAAGTTAAGACTTTCGCTGCGGTCACTACTTGGATGGGTGACCGCTACAAAATAAGTATTTATAACAGGAGGGCGATCACGACACTTTGATTGCAATGCAACAGGACAAATTTCCATACTATGTACATAAACTGCGTATTTAAACTGTCAAATCCATTCAAATTTGTGTTTCTGTTGGTTGCAATGTAGTAACGTGATCGCCCAGCTGAGCGCTAGCATGCATCTGAGGTCACGTTATGCCGTCAGTCGCGGCTGTTGTCGTAAGACAGTAGTTGTTAAGCCAAGTCAGAAACCTTGGGCGGCTTAAACATTCTGACACTTGCCTACACGAAAGAAGAAGGAATAAAATATACAACCTGTGTGTTTTAAACACGTTCAATACCTTTCGTGCTGTAAGTTTTAGAAAAGGTACTGTTGCTTATCCTTGCTAAAAAATATAGGGTAAAATAGCAACTGAATAATTAAGTAGGTATTGATTTTCAATCATCAATCAATGTAATACTGAATATGTTCCCTAGTTTCAGAATAAACAAAAGTAAACCGCACAGGGCGGCCTCGTTACAAAACACTAACCCGAATTAATACAAAATAGCAAATTGGCAGCCTCTGTGGTGTGGTGGTTGAGCAGGTCGGCTCATAGACCGAAGGCGACGGGTTCGATTCCCGCGACCGGACAAGTATTTGTGCACGGGAAAAAAAGCGCAAATACTTGTTCTGAGTCTGGCTGGGTGTTGTGAGACCATGGTACTCGCGTAGTTCTAGGGTCCCTAGACACAGGGAAACCTTGTTAGGGTCCAGGATGTATGTATCATTGGGTGTAATTATTAAAAAAAAATACTACAAATGACATTGTGTTTTTGCTATTCATATTTTGTATTATTTAAAACCTATTTATTTATATTGTAGATTGGGAACGCTCCTTTAGATATATCAGAATATAAAAATAATATAATAATACGTGTGGACATCTCACACAGCGCCATCTAGCCCCAAACTAAGCAAAGCTTGTGTTATGGGAACCAGATAACTGATACAATACTTAGATACTTTTTGTTTGTAAATACATACATAGAATACAATATAACACCCAGACACAGAACAAACATCGATGTACATCACACAAATGTTTGTCCTGGGTGGGAATCGAACCCACAAACCGCAGTTCAGAAGGCAGGGTCACTACCAACTGAGCTATCGGGTCAGTCAAACTATAACAGTGTTTCTGAATTTTTGAGGGACCATAAGAAACGTCACTCAAGGTCATATTTTACCTAAGCTTTTTTGAGTGACTCAGTAGCAAATATAAAGCACTGTAGTTACTGGTTATGTAGTTGTTGTACTTACTCCTCAGATCCCTGATATACTTCTGTTCCTGCTCCAACATCAGCCTTATCGTTTTCACCTTGGACGCCTCGAACTGCCGCTGCTTTTCAAGCTGAAAGTAGTTTTAAATAAATAAACGTAATATTTGTTTCGATTGATTTATGTATATAGTATATTATGTATATTAATTCATACTGCATGAAGGCGAGTGGTCAGCCGTAGAGTCGGAATTATGAGTTGACTGTCCAAAAGCATTTACCTACCTTTTTTTTTACCTAGATCCTGAACCCTATCTAGGATTCCCTGTGTCTAGGAACCCAGGAACTACGAGTACCATGGTCCCACAACACCCAGACTCAGAACAAGTAATTGAGCTTTTTTCTGTGCACAAATACTTGTCCTGCCGCGGGAATCGAACCCACCGCCTCCGGGATATAATATCTACTCAACCACTACACTACAGAAGCTGTCAATGACAGATGATTTTAGATGAAAGAAACGGAGAATGTAAATTTGGAAGGGGCGTTTCCCGTGAGTTGTGGATCAGAGTGCATTTTCAATCAGTGTACCGTCAAGCGCCAAACCAAATCTCTGCCATTCATGTACAATCTCATCAGCAAAACAATTCGCTACAGCTCGCGAATTCCGTGACGTAACAATGAAAGGCAATGTACAGCGAGTTCAGCCAAATAATGGCATTTGACCTTAACATAGCTACCGTGTTTATACAATTGCTCGCCATTGTCCAAGGACCGACGCGACTGCTTGCGAACTGTTTAATGTATTATTGTAATGTTTATTATTTCTTATCTGCCCGACATTTTTTTTATGTAAACGAATGACGTGACGTGCTAATCGTTCGCTCAGGATTGCTCGGAGCTCAAATTATAGTTTCGCGTGACACCGCACTGCGTACGTCATTTTGAGACACATCATCACTTACAGCAACTTCTTTTGTTATTTTATTAATACTCCTGCAGTTTTCGATGTTTCTCAATTTCAAATTCAACGTTATTTTGTTGAGTATTTTGTAATAAGTTTACGTCTGAGCTGTCTCGCATCTGAACGCATTTTTAATGTAGCACGGCATAGCCACCCCTGTGTCTATTTAAAGAGGGCAGTCTTATCGGTCAGTCGTGAAATCAAGTGCTTTGGATCGTGGAATACAAACTACAGCATGCAAACGCAGTTTTTCATGCATCAATACAATTAACAAACTGCACTTAAAAGTGAATACAGTAAATATCCACGATAAAACCACCTTGATCCCATATCAGCTCACTCAGATTAGCCTGTCATTTAATCAATACTTGGATCAATGCATCTGGAAGCATCAGGTGACCAGAATGCTGGCTTTTATCTTGTACAAAAGATAAGCATTGCCATTCAACGTGGTAATGCTGCCAGCATTCTGGGAACTTTCCCCTCCACCAACGGTTTATTTTAAATTTTTATTTATTTTAAGTTCTTAGGTATAGTTTAGTTTTGTATTAACGATTATTGAAATATCATAAATATTTTAATGAGGAAAAAAGATCAATGCTATGAAGCATTATCTACCAGACTAGACTAGACAGATTTAGTGTGGACATTTCACACAGCGCCATCTAGCCCCAAACTAAGCAAAGCTTGTACTATGGGAACCAGATAACTGATACAATACTTAGATACTTTTTGTTTGTAAATACATACATAGGTATATAAGTCCTAGTACCTAGGTATATAGGTAGGTAAGTCCCCCCTTGTACATTATTTTGTGCTAAAGTATAAATAAATAAATACTTGAAATATCCTGTCACCTACTCGTTGACGTGAAATATCACGAGTGAAAACGAGATTGGGCATTTAAAGCATTAATTACATGTAACTAACGTTCACAATTGAAGGGTTGAGAATAAAAAGGGTTTAACTGTCAAATTGTCAGTTTCGAGAAAATTGACTTTAAACGTCAACGGCGTCATTTTAATGTAGAGTGCTTATAAGCTAATAGAAAAGGTTTATGTAAGTTTCAGTTGCTTGAAAATATTTGAATTCTATTATTAATAATAATATATAGTATTTTAATAATATTAAAATACTAAGTATAGTACTAATTCATACAATTACTGTAAAAATATAATAAAATAATATAACAATGTTTTTATGCTAAACGAACTGTATTCCTGTGACAGATAAACCGTTTTTAGACTCAATATCTCGAGATTTAAGCCTCATTTCGGTATTTTGAGAATGTATTATTGAGGATAATTTCACGCTGAATCCAACGATACCCATAAGTCATTTTGTGAAAAATTTCAGATAAACCCTTTTTGTTCTCACCCCTTCAATTACTTATGGTAATATGTGAGCTATAAAAGATGTATATGGAATCAAGGGCATTAATGCTGACGCACTCTCGAAACCAAAGTTCACATACATTTGCTAATTGCTTTCTCGTTAAACTTAATCCTTCCATGACACCAAGGCTAACTAGACTAGCTAGAGACACTTACATTAGCAGGTACCGGCGCGGTGATCGGCGTTTTTAACCGGGATGAGTTCTGTTGTACCGTCAGCACGGTTGTCGGGGTGGCTGAAACGGGATAATCACACTAATATTATAAATAATTAAATTTAAATTAAATAAATTATAAATTAATTTAAAATAATATTATAAAGGCGAAAGTTTGTATGTGTGTATGTTTGTTACTCCTTCACGCTCATTG
The DNA here is from genome assembly GCA_905220475.3 of Ennomos fuscantarius. NCBI lineage: Eukaryota > Metazoa > Arthropoda > Insecta > Lepidoptera > Geometridae > Ennomos > Ennomos fuscantarius. Next base: position 633,923 of record HG992049.1, read on the forward strand.
AGCTGAATGGATTTGGATGAAATTATAATAATAATATGTGTGGACATCTCACACAACGCCATCTAGTCCCAAACTAAGCAAAGCTTGTGCTATGGGAGCCAGATAGCTGATACAATACTTAGATACTTTTTTGTTTGTAAATACATACATAGAATACAATATGACACCCAGACACAGAAAAAACACCTATGTTCATCACACTAAATGTTTGTCCTGAGTGGGAATCGAACCCACGACCCACAGTTCAGAAGGCAGAGCTACTACCAACCGAGCTATCGGTACCAAGATAGCTTATACACACTGGATTAACATATAGGCTACATTTTATCCCGGAAAAAGTGAAATGTTCCCGTGGGATGAGCAAATTATTAAAATACTTTTTATCCGCGGGTAAAACCGCGGGGCGCAACTAGTATGTAAATAATAACAAAACAACGGTTCGTAAAACAAACAATCATACTGCCCTCTTGATGGCACAAATCTTTTTTTTTTTGGTCGTGTGACATAATAATGAAATTTAAAATATTGGGATAAACCACTGATTCCTGAAATACAGTTTAAAAACTAGTTCGGGAATCTATGGATCCATTAATTTAATGTAATAATACTCATGTCAATGAATATTTTTGTATTCGTATCATCCTAAGACATCCAGTATAGTCTGGTAATAAGATTACTCGACTGTGAGATCAAATTATAAAGTCTTATTTGCCCAGTAATTTCACTAGCTAGTGCCCTTCAAACCGGAACACAATAGTGCTTGCACACTACTGCTTGACGGCAGAATAATTAATGTCAAAGCAGTGGTACCTACCTAGACGAAATTTGCAGAAAAGTCCTACCACCTAGTAAATAAATAGTAGTAAATCTATCTATATATATAAAAATCAATTGCTGTTCGTTTGTCTCGCTAAAACTCGAGAACGGCTGGACCGATTTTGTTGATTTTGGTTTTGAAATATTTGTTGTAGTCTAGGGAAGGTTTAAAAGGTGAGAAAAGAAGAAGAAGTATTCTCTTGGACAGGGTTAGGGTGTAAAACCGTTAACCTGTACGTAACGGGGGCGGGTCAGCTAGTAATAAATAAATATATGTGGACATTTCACACAGAAAATTAGTTTCGCTGCTCAGTATTCGTTATGTATATTATATATATATATATGTACGTTCCGACGTACTACCAAAACGGCGAGAATCAATGACGTAGTCTACAGCTAGGTGTAGGAGAGTCATTGCCACAACTAACCTCTGATCATATGCACGACTTGTTGGTGCGAGTGATGCTCCACGGGCACGTTGTCGACTCGCAGGATCCGGTCACCGGAGCGCAGGCCGGCGCGCCACGCGGCTCCGTGCTCCTTCACCGATTGCACGTACACCGGGTTGTCGCCTGCAACGCGTCCGGAGAACCAGGGATTCATTGGCAATGATGAGCTGGCAATTATTGGAGGAGAGAAAAGATCTGGTGGTATCTTTAGAAAGGCCTCAGTGGAATCGGAAAATCTGGTGGTAATGATGATATCCGTTCTCTGATGGAACATTATCAACATTTAGCGTTGCACCCAGGGCTCTATTTCGTAAAGCGACCATCATAATAAAACTACAAACGTCTGTCGATACGCCAAACCTGAGTTTCATGTATCAAAAAAATCACGACGTGATTAATGATTATCAGAAAGAAAGAAGAAAGAAAGAAAAATGTTTTTATGGTAACAAATCAATGCACTATACTAAGCACTCGTAACAAATATAATTGGCAGTTGCCACGAAACGGCCTCAACGGAAGATCGCTGATCTTCCGTTGGGGCCGTTTCGTTGACGTCACGGGTCAACATTGAAAATAACAAAGAAACAAAAAGAATATACTAGGTAAGTAACTAACCGAAATAAGTGATAAAAAACAAGTAAAGGTATACAATGATAAGCTAAGTAACCAAGTTATCAGTCATATTGACTGTCATTTGTATAGGGTTATTATTACTTGTCGCTTTATGAAATAGGGCCCAGGTTTTGTTGAGTTGTGACCTGAGTGTGGATTTTGAAAAGTCTAAGAGTGAAGTGAAAAGGATAGCATGATAGTATTTAATCTGAAGCGACAGAAATGGTTAACAGTAGAACATCAGAAATTGACATAAACATATGATACTATGATACTACATGTTGCTGTATGTAGAGATTACTTGAAATCAATGTGGATAAGCTGTTTAATATCGGATGTCCGGAAGCCGTGTGCGATCTATTTAGTCTAATCTATTTACCATGACACTGTAAACCAAAAAGATTTTAAATCAAGCAACGTTAATCCAATAAGCACAGTATGATATACATTTTTCAACTGATTTAAAAACGCAATTAGTTATTTCTCGTGCAGTATACGATAACCATGAACACGCGACACAGGAAAGACAAGCCAATAAAGCGATAACTTCTAACATTTCAGCATCCGTCGTCTTTCTCTCATACAACAAGCGGAATTTGAACGTGTAATTTTTTCAATTGTGATTGAAAAAATTACACGTTCCAATTCCGCTTGGATCTAAATGTTAAAAATTTAAACTCTTCAAACACAGCCGTTGGTCCCGACTGCCCAAGATAAAATTGAGTCTATGAGGTTGTAAAAACGTGGCGAGCGACGCGCAAAATAGTACACACATCTGGGAGAGGTCAATGTACTGTTGCTAAGATGGACAGTTGTAATATTCTCACCTGAGACTTTCATCCCGTAGCCATACTCGTCCCTGACGACGGTGACGGTGAGCAAGTCGTCACCGCCGGGCGACCCTGCCCCGCCCAGCATCACCTGTGACAACACAAACAGCCACTGTTAGTAAACAAGTAGTACTATACACAATTCAGACGGAGTAAACGGACGTCCGTAAAATACGTACGTTCAGTGGAGAACAATGGGCGATATCACGAAACATACGCATAAATTGTGTGAAGGAGGAGAGTTACTTGTCAATTTTGGTTGCCGCTGTCATTTTTTTGAGAGAGCATGGTGCTAATGATTATTAGATGAGTGACTAGGTACTTAATTCTAATACGTGTAATTTGTAATACAAATCATTTTAATCTGTTGAAAAGTTAGACAATCTCTGCCAGTGCGTATTCGGTATTTAAATTATTATGTTGCAGTAGCACAGCTTAACCAGGGAATGAGAAAAACAATTAGAACTTTTCAAAGCCCAGTCGTCAGTCATCAGCCCATCTTCATACTCTCCATAATTGAAGCTTCAGTAATTTAATAGACAGAACTATGACAAAGGTAAATGAACAACGTACTATAGTATACTGAAGAGTACTACATCTAGTGACGTAAACCGTTTGTACGCTAACTAGAGTACAATGGTCAACTGGATCAGGATGCATTACTTAGTAAAAGGCAATAATATCCGAGAATAGGTCGCTAGACATTACAATATTAGAGTACAAATAGACTCCGCATAACATCATCATCATCAGTTTACGTTTGCTATGAAGTAAAAATTTAATCCGTGTCTAATAAGGCAAAACATTTCTCAATTATTCTTCCCTTGACTTTCTTTTTAAAACAAGCTTTGACAGATCACTATTAATTGTCAAGATCAAAAAGCACACAACATTGAGAAATGGCCATGATTGTTATCTAACAAACTGCGCGTAGCGGAAGGAAGTTGTAACGAGCAGATAAAGTGGTGATATCATACATATAGAGCTGATGGTGTGATGACGGCTATTTTAGGTTAGCGCATCATCAGAGCGGGACTCCGTGAATACAATTATCTCCAGGTGTTTTCTTCGTGAGTTTATTTCTTCTAATTCAACTCTTATTCAGCATTTCGAGAAATTTGTTTTTAGTGTATTCACTATCTTTTATTGCTGGTAGACTAAAACTTATCGATTAGTAAAACATTGTTGGCAGGCCAGGTGGGCCTTTTTTAATGAGACGGAGATCAATGACGTGACGAGAATTAAAATTCAATTTTAAAGTTTCATATTTAGACTACATTGCTATGATTTTTGTGTCGGTAGTCAGTCTGTCAATTATTTATTTGCTAGCTGCTGGTGTAGTGATCGCGATTCGCGATACAATATCCCATGCCACGTAGTCTAGAAAAGGACATAGATCCTACGTGTACCGCGATAAAAAAAAGTCTTTCTACGTCCTTCTCCAGGGTTCAAATTCAAACTGTCAAAGATATTATAGTAATAACAAATACAGCGCCTAAGCGGCATGCACGCATGCATGAATGGAAAACGTATACAAACATCTGCATTAATCAATCCAGCTAAACTGGCTGGACTCAAGAACCGGTTGATGAGGTAAAGCGCCGTAAGATATATTTACATTAGGCAAAGGAACCAGGTCGACCTAAATCGCCTAATGGATCAGATCTAATTTTAAAACATTAAATCTGGCTGAGCATTCGGGATTTTATTTCCGTTGACGGCGGGAGGCCATTTATGGAAGGCAATGTACAGAATCAACTGCGTTATTATTTATATTTCGTACTTTGTCCGATAAGAACTTCGACAGTTCTGTCAAATTGTTTATGTAAAATCAGCAGGGCAACCTTCCAAGATATTTGTTCGATGAACATTAGTTGTTATTTACGATTTCCTCCTAAAAAGCACAAATTGCCGGCAACAGTACAGTCCAGTGCACGTTTAGTATCACCAACGCGGCCTCAATAAATCTTTTCAAAGGCCTCATTAGCATGTGGATTTGTCTATCACAGGAGTGGTATAATTAGTTTTGTCGGCAAGGCCTTTAGCTTGTTTTGCTGATGGTTCGATTAGTTCTGTTGGTGCTAATTTGCGTTTTCTAGGAATATCTTATCAGTACTATACAACCTATGTATTTTTAACATTCCGTTCATATTCTGCGACGAAGCAGTTTGAATTAAAATCTATTTTGCAGTAAAATAGTTGAAGAGGCATATTGTAAATCAATTGTAAGCTTTAACGAGATGGACAGAAACTAATCCAGCCATTGGCATAACGGTAAGCGCTACTCCATACCATAACAATTACAGGCATTAAAATTTGTCACAATTATGAGAGATCAAAGCAATGCACTAGCTTGTATTTGGCATTGGAGACACGACTGTCTTCACTGCCGCATTGCGTCATAAAGTAAAATTAGGTAAACAGTCTATCTATGTAAATGTGTGCATAATCACGAGAACGAATATTATTTGAATCTGCTACGCTTGACGATTCTGTATCTGCAATTTTAGAAGTGTATGAGAATTACGGCTTTGACTTTGGAGTTTTAGCTATATCTAGTACATCAACTCTAGATGCTCGAGACGTCGATACACATTCAGTTTTTGCAGCCTTTGCGTCAGAGTACCGTAAGTATGTGCTCCAACTGCATGAACTAATCTTTAACGGTTCAATGAGCTAATTCAATCCATGGCTTCCTACTCCTCGCCCTAAGTGACGATGACAAGGTCATACCACAACCCACTTTCTTGGACCACTGCGTCACATAATAGTACCGCCACAGTTTAAGCTATAAGTTTATTGTTTCTGAAACGGCTAAACCAAAATACTATTAAATATGGTGTGTGAAATAAGTTAACGTACGAGTATACGGATACTTTTTTGCCTAGAAAATAGAGCGGTGCCTATGGGATAGATACAATCCTAATTCACGCGAGTGAAATCACGGGACGCAATGTGTTTACAATATGTATGTGAGAACAGATGTTCACTTGAATATTCCACTCGTACAATACAAAATTAGCCCACTTTTCAATACATGTTCATTTATAATTTTTCGACACATTTGCAGACTCCGAATGCCTCGATCGTATTATGATCATTACACATTGTTCTTCTTCTACCAAAATTTCACGATTGCAATCTCGAAATTCTTGAATATATCTAGACTCTAAAAAATAAATGAAATTCCACCAGCCATGAATGGATCGTGTGAACCTACTATGCACGCTGGCGGTGTTACTAACTACGTACATTGGTGCGCGTTCAAAAGCGGGCGCTTTGTAAACAGGAAACTGTACATGTTACCATAGGAAATAAAACTGTGAGCTAAAAATATATTTTGGATCTCGACTAAGTTTTCCTTGTGACTTTGTCTACGAGGGGTTTGCGTAAAGCACTTTTAGGTCCAATAGAAATGTTGCCGTTACGTCGAGTGTTCAGTTTCAGAGAATCACTGCTAATAAGAATATTAGAAGATTTAAAAATGCACGTATTTTATTTCCAATTAAATTATTAATTATCATTCGGAATTACATATCTAAGGAATATTTAATACACATACGCTCCTGTTAACAGTTCATGAATAAATTCCTGCGTACACGAGAAGTAAGTTAACCGATAGACTAATAGAAACATGGCTGCTCAACAGAATAGAGAATCGAAAAGCGAAAGAATGCAGACATTTCAGAATGATCGTATTATTACTAGTTACTGTAAACATTACTGTTACTCTGTTTGTTGTTACAGCTCAGAATCATAATCTATCGATACTTATGGAAATGGCCAGGGCTGCCATCAGCAAAACCATATCATCACAAATTTTCAGCATTGTCGCAAGCTTTTCGTTCAATACATACTTTATTAAAGCGTCTGATTGTCTATCTCTACCGTCTTTATTTATACATTAGCTGCGCCACGCAGTTTCACCCGCGGATAAAAAGAAGCATTTCTGTATTCCAAATGTCATCCAAATCGGTTCAGTAGTTTTTGCGTAAAATGCCCGCGGCACGGAGTCGCCCTCATTGTGTTCGATGATTATCCCACGGGAACATAGTATCGGGATAAAAAGTATCCTCTATGTTAATCCAGTTTATAAACAATTTGTATTCCAAATTTCATCCAAATCCGTTCAGTGGTTTTGCGTGAAAGAATAACAAACTTTCATCCATACTCACAAACTTTCGCATTTATAATATTAGTAGTAGGATTGAACAGACTATGACGGGCACATATCAGTCAGAAAGAAAACCCCACGATCGAAATTAAAAACTATATGAAATCCAAGGAAATGCGGGCGATGAGACAGCCCTATATGCGCCGTATATCTTATGAGAATATTAACATCCAGATCTCATCTATGTTTCACGATAAACAGGTTTATAGACAGGAAGATTTATAATTCAACAATTCTGAAAATTTATGTGATATCAATAATTTCGTTATGATTAAAAGTGAACTGTAAGGTCAATGTTACGATTGTGAGTACACCTAGCAAATTAAATATATTTTCGTTGGTACGTATAGGTGTATTGTTCCAAGAGGTAGGAAGGGTCCACACAGGAGTATCCACCACGCTCCGATCACAAGAGGTAGGAGGGCACGATCAGAGCGCGATGGATCGTTCGGTGTGGATCCCACTATTTACGGCCAGTACTTAAGAGTTGCCATTCGACACTGATCAATTAGTCTTAGAGGACATTGATGCAAATATATGATGACATAAAGACGACGTAAAAAATTTGACACGAGGACTGACACCAGTCGCCTACACGAAAAGGAATGACGGAAGGGCACCTTCTTTCTTCCCTGGCACCATCAGATAATGGCGGCCCTGCTAATCTTGGGCCGTTCGTCACACAACAATGTGCTCATTGGCATAAATAGAGCTAGAAATCAATAAGACTGGCCTTGTGATCGCCAAAGAATTTGAGTAGACCAAATCCGTCCGCTAGTGGGCCGTCGGGCCAATGATGAACGACCAGAACGTAATCGTTGAAATAAATCACAAAACAACATCACTTAAAACGATTCCCACAACAAAACAAGATTATTTATTCCCAGTAAACTTTTATTGATGCAAGAATTAGTGAAACATAAATCAAACAAATGTCGGCGACAGTAAAATTTGCCCACACAACCACAACGGGCAAGGAAACCCACGGTGCATTATTTTATGGGCCATCAAATTGAGCTAACTAGAATCCATGGACTAGTTAGCAAAAGTGGACTTCCAATAGTTTCAGGCAGCAATGATAATGGAAATGGCAAAAGTAAAATGAATAGATATATAAATAACGACGGTGTGGGTAAAATGAGACCAACTTTCAACGTTTAAAACAATATGATGCGACAATTAGACAGCCTCTGTGGTGTGGTGGTTGAGCAGGTCAGGACCTGCTGATTAGATTCCCGCGGCAGAACAAGTATTTGTACAAAGAAAAAAAGCGCAAATACTTGTTTTGAGTCTGAGTGTCGTGGGACTTAGTAGTAGTAGTAGTAGACTAGTGCCTAGGTCCTTAGACACAGGGAATCCTAGTTGGCGTCCAGGATGTATGTATGTGATCGTTGGACATTATTACTATTAATTAACGTTATTACACAAAAGTATGCAGAAGACATCATTATCAATAGTAACTATAGATGAAAGATTTTCCAATACTTAACAAGCGATGTCGACGTAAGTAAAGCCTCGAGTACATAGCTACTAACTCTTTATCTATTCTATTCCGTGCTTAGCCAACACGACGAGCTGTCTGTCAATGAACAATCGCCATGCCAGCCACAAGAGAATGACAAAGTGTGGCAGATGCGATCTCCACTGAAATGAGTGCAGGCAACGTTTACATAACAAACGCTTCCAGGAAAGCATTTGGCATCGGGAAGGCCGGCGGCATTCCGAAAGGAGCCATGACTGAACAGTCATGGCTCCTTTCGGAATCACAAAGGGTACAAACAGCATAGTTCAATGTTGCAAAAAAGGTAGTTAATATCAGTTTCGGGTGCGGGTCTTGGGGATAGTTTGCGTCGCAAATCAAGACTATCTTTAAAGTCTATGTTATTTTGTTTTGGACGTTGATATTCTTGTTATTATGTGAAAATAAAAACGAATATGGCTATCGATAAGGGGCGTAAGGAAGACTGATGATTAGTAGGCCGTGTGTTAAAGAGCTGGAGCATCCGGTGCAGTGGTGAAATGTTGCTGAGAATATTGGTAGATTACATTCTACTCTTTAGTTGCAAATTAGAAAACATTGATTCAATAGAAAATTAGCAAAATCTAGGAACCTAGAGCAACCGAATAGATAATAGTGCTACATACCTAGTATCAAAACTAAGCTGCTGGGTTATTATCTACCTAACTTATCCATAGATAGTTACTATTATAATAATACCTACGCAATTACGCAACATTTATCAGGATCTAAATACTAATCTTGGCGACAAAAATATAAAATTAAAATACATATTTAAAAAATATTCTTCATACTCTCCGACGATTATTTTCAAATATGTCATGGTTCCAAAATATTTGGCACCTCACCAGAGACAGCTCCGTAGGGATTCAGGAATATTTTTTTTTTTTTTTTTTACTTCAAACTTGTCTAGCATTTGACCACGCTCTCACCTGATGGGAAGTGACGATGCGATCGAAGGTGTAGCATGCTAGCCAAGTAAATACCTATTCACTCTTCTCTTGAACACGCCCGGGTCATATTTCGCCGGAAACACAGACGCTGGCAGGGCATTCCATTCCTTAGCCGTTCTAATTAAGAACGTTGAGTCAAATCGCTTGGTACGAATGGGTGGTATTTCGACCACAAAAGGATGGCGCTTAGCCGAGCGTCTAGTAGTCCGGTAGTGGAATGGTGATGGGAGAATTAGATCATGCAGTTCTTGAGCGCATTCACCGTGGTGTAATCTGTAAAAAACCGACAGACTTGCCACCTTACGTCGATGTGCAAGGCTCTGGAGCCTTTCACCAACCAAAGTGTCGTCGTCAATGAGCCTTTTGGCACGCCGTTCAATCGAGTCCAGAGCCTCAAGCTGGTACTTGGCAGACCCGTCCCACAGGTGGCAGCAGTACTCCATACACGATCGGACTTGTGCTTGATACAGATTTAGAAGCTGTCCAGGTGTGAAGTACCGCCTTACCTTGGACAATATGCCGAGTTTTTTTGAAGCTACTTTGGCTTTGGACTCGATGTAGGATCCAAAGTTTAGGTTTGACGTGAGATCAACACCCAAAAGCTCAAGATGGTTTCCTAAACTTACAGATACACCACGGAATGAAGGAGCCAGATGGAGTGGGCTCTTTTTAGCAGTGAATAAACACGCCTGTGTTTTTGCAGCATTGAACCTAACCAAGTTAGCATCGCCCCAATCGGACACGGCTTTCAAAGCCAGGTTCATGCGCTCAACCATAGCCTCTCTCTCAATCCGGACATCGTCACCACTGGCTCGGGCACTGGATGTGTATCTTTCAACAACAGTACTATCATCTGCATACCCAAAGGTACCGGGCTTTAGCAAATCATTGATGTGGAGTAAGAATAGTGTTGCTGAAAGAACTGACCCCTGAGGTACACCAGCATTAATAGCTAATTGATCGGAAGAGCAGCCATCAAGAACTACTCTAAGCGATCGTTCCCTCAAAAAGTCTGATATCCAAGTGCACAAACCAGCAGGTAGTCCGTAAGATGGAAGCTTATTCAGAAGACCGTCGTGCCAGACCCGATCAAATGCCTTAGAGACGTCTAGAGATACAGCAAGTGCCTCTCCATGCATCTCTAAGGCTTCGCTCAATATGTGAGTGGCATACGCGAGAAGATCCCCAGTGGACCGGTTTCGGCGAAATCCGTATTGCCGGTCACTGAGGAGATCATTGTCTTCAAGGTATGCCAAGAGCTTGTTGTTAATTATACGCTCCATACTCTTACAGAGAATGGAGGTAATTGAGATGGGTCGATAGTTGGCAGGATCAGCACGACTGCCCTTCTTAGGTACAGGTTGTACGTTGGCTAGCTTCCAACTCATAGGGACTATTCCAGTGTCTAGAGAGAGGCGAAATAGGCGTGTTAGAATGGGAGACAACTCGGGTGCACAGCTCTTAAGTACAATTGCAGGTATACCATCGGGACCACTGGATTTGTTCACGTCTAGACTGCGTAATGTTTTTAGTACTTCCTTCTGACGTATGCGTATTTCCGGCATGAAAACACCGCATTGTGGAAGGCAGGGAGGTACCTCATTAGCAGTATCTAAACGCGAAGCTTCTGCAAAGAGAGTGGCAAACAAGTTTGCTTTTTCTTTTGCAGTGTGAGCGAGCGATCCGTCTGGTTTCAATAATGGAGGCAGTGAGGATCGACAGAAGTTCGCTTCAACCGATTTGGCTAGGGACCAAAAAGCCTTACTACCCGCTGGGTAGGAAGCAAGTTTAGTCCCTATTCGACCAATATGATTGAAACGAGCCTTCCTTAATTCCTTCTTACAGGCCTTGGCGGCAACGTTAAAGGCTTTCTTCTTAGCTCGAGTGTCCGAGGCCTTGCGTTTTCGAGCGTCAGCCCATGCCAGATATGTCGCATGCTTCTGCGCTTCAGCACGTGCACATTCGGCTCCAAACCATGGGCTGGCTTTGCTGGTCACGGGTTTATCGGAAAATGGAATAAAATATTCCATAGCCCGACATACTACCTCAGTAACCGCATTCGCGCAGACCGTCGGATCTCCAGAAGAAAAACACGTTTGCCGCCAAGGATATGAAGCGAAGAAATGTCGCATCTCGTCCCAGTCTGCTAAGTTGTATCTCCAGACACGCCGATTGCTCTTAGGGCTTGGGTCAGGCGGGGAGTATACTGAAACGGACTTGACCAGACAGTGATCGGAACTACCAATGGGTGAGGATACCGCCACAGAGTATCGGTCTGGTTCAGTCGTGAGCAGAAGGTCGAGGCAGTTAGCAGTGTGGCTATCAATATCAGGCACTCGCGTTGGCTCTTTAACAATCTGCGTTAAATTGAGCGCCAAAGCGAGCTTACGCGTCTCTCTCCCAGCGTGGTCCGTGATCCGGTGTGGGACTAACCACTCCTGGTGGTGAGCATTAAAGTCCCCCAGAACAACAAGCTGAGCCGAAGGATAGCGTTGCTGAGCCACATCTGCCGTTTCACTGAGATACTCCATTAGAAGAGTTGTCTCCCGGTCACCGCTATGTGATCTGTACACACCAGCATAGAGAATTTTCTCAATGCCGGTGTCCACAAGCACCCAAATCACCGAAAAGTGGGGATGTTCAAGGTTTCGGAGACGCAAACAGCAAATGTCATCACGGACGTAAACGCAGATACCAGCGCGTGGAAGGAAGCGGTTTTCCAAGATGAATCCTGGATAGTCCAGATATGCCGTGTCTGATGGACATCCTATTTGCGTCTCAGTCAAGAAGAGCAAGTGCGGTTTGTTGGTCTCCAGATGATGATGGACCGCTTGCAGATTTGAGTGCAGCCCACGAATATTTGTGAGGTGCACTTTAAGAGTGAGGACGTGCATCTGCCGTTTAAACTTGCTCAATTTTTTCGACTTTTTCATAGTTGGGTGAGTTAGGTAAACAAGTAGGAAGTGGACGAGATATTGGGATGCTAACCCTCAGTAATAGAGAAGCTCCTACGCCAATGGAGAACTTGCGCGGAGACTGCGGGGACGCCCGAACCCCCCTGAAATTGCCCACAAGTTCCTCACTTCCAGTCGCCAACTGGCCCTGTGGACAACCTCAGGATTTTACACAAGCGGTGGGGCAGCCTTTCGTAGTTGGCTAGACTACTACTTGGGCCCCCTACAACTTGCGGTCGGCCAGCAGAGAGCACCGTGCTTCGGATCCCGCTACCCTCCGAAGCAAGGTCTCCGACGCGAAAGCATCTCCATCACCAATACCGGTCTGCATACCCAACACAACTGTCCACATCTACTCGTCAGAACGGCTTCATTAGACATCACGATGGAACACGACGAGTCGCTTGGCATCGTGGTTTTGTCTAATGGGTGGTAACTAAGCCGGCGGCTAAGGCCTTCCACCAGTTATTTGGTTGCTCTTTTGGCACCACCCAGGGGTCACGTGTAGGGAAACTAGGGTTAAAGCCTACGGACGCGAGCAAACATAAACCCCCAAATATTGATGCCAAAGTCCCGGTTTCCACCAAGCCGTCGCAATTATTGAGGTGACATGAATCAAAACGATTTTAGACTCTCCTCCCAATTGATAACAGCAGCTCGTACCCACAATATATCCACAACCACTTCAAGTTACCGGAGGAATGAAAGAAATTGTACTTGGCCATTCTTACACTTCTATTCCTATTCCCACCACCGTCGAATGCGAGTGGTTATTAAATGGGCAAGATATTTGTTCAACAGTGGACTTCTAAACGATCACTGCATATTTTGCCTTTGTAGACACAGAATCACAACAATCCATAGCATAGCTTGTCTATTTTTATCCTACTGAACTTTTTAATTAATATCCGACAATTTTGAATCATATTCTTAAATTCCTGTGGCATCTTTAGTCCGCAGTGACAGTAGCTTCAACAGAAGATTATACCGGTTAAAATTATTGATGACAAGGAAACGTGTGATGAAATGGACAGGGCAACGTAAACAAGTCACAATATTTTAGTTTGAATGATATATTCCAGGCGATGACTTGCGATGCGAGCGCGCTGATTGGGTCGGTTGCCAGGTGAACCGTCACCAGAGGTTTTAGATTTATTTACAGAAAATCATGAGATGGAGATATTTAATTATTTACCTATAGCTATTTCACGTGACGATGCTGTTTATCTAGTTATACAATAATATGACTAACGATTTGAGAAAATTAAATACAGGTACTAATGTGTAACGTGATGGACTAAGGTAAGCCGTCTGAGAAGGTTCGTGTGATGTCCTAGCATTGGGAACGTAACGGGGCGTGACGTAGCTAAGAAAGACTCCTCCCCACTGCAGGCCTGGCGCTAGCATTGCTATTAAGTACTCTCTCTACACAACACAATCAAACTGCTAGTCACAACCACAACTCCAACATATTACGCTAATATATTCGACAGTCGTTCACCATAAATAAAAGGGATCCTATCCTACGATCCGGGTGTATTCGCGCGCATAGATTATCAATGTTTCGATCAATCTCGAGGTTTCTATTTGGCGACGGTGCCGGTGATGAGGAACCTACATGTACATGTGATTATATACCGATACTGACCACTTTTTTTTTCGAGAGTGCTAAGGCCGCTTTTAATATCACACACACCTTTGAAACAATAACTGTGTAGCATTTTTTTAGGTTGGAAAATATAAGAAATATGAAGACATGCGGCATTCTTTATTTTCTTATCATAGAATGTTCATTTATTTGCTCGAATTAGGTTGCATTAGTTGATCATTTCATGCATACACTAACGTTTCTCAGTCAAAATTTAATTCGTAATTTTTTTTTTAACTATAAAGTAAAGAGTTTGGCGTGACACTACACTGCGCACGTCATTCTGAGAAATCAGCACAGTCTAGTAATAAGATTAAGTGCTAGACTTTGGGGTGAGTCCCATTTGCCCAGTAATTTCACTAGCTACAGTAACCTTCAAACCGAAACACTGTAATGCTTTCAAAAAGATGTGAACTAGTTTCCCTATTAGGGTTCCTATTGGGAACTGAAGGGAAACACTGCACCTGGTTCATTAAATGTCTTTATTGTTAAGACAGTGAGTCAAGTATTAAGTAAGTAGTAAGTATTTAAAATATTGACAAGTGGTAAGTATAGAATATTATATATGTAGTATATTTACAAGGTAGGTTTTGGGCGCCGTTGAATTTACAATGCAGTGCTAGCCGGGCTATTAAGAGACTTAACAGGGTGTGTGGCTCGAGCTAGTAGCACATACCTGCTTTGCAACCAGATAGCTAAGTTTAGTTGGTAGTAGACAATACAAAAGTTAAATAAAAACGATCAGCTAGCAAAATGCTGGCTGACCGTGGTACCGGAAGGGACCCAACGGCACAGGGGGGCTGAGCCGGGCCCAGGACAGTGCAGACAGTTGGTGTAGACCCGTAGTACGAGGCTGGCGCTTCCTGGAGCCTGGTCTCTCAGCGCAGACCGCTGGTGACCTCCGGAAGCAACCCAACGGCACAGGGGGGCTGATCTGGGCCCAGGACAAGGCGGACGGCTGGGGGTAGACCCGTGGCGCTAGGCCGTCGCCTCCTGGAGCCTAGTCTCTCAGCGCAGACCGTTGGCGACCTCCCGAAGGGGGTGTGTTAAATTTGATTTTAAGATATAAAAAAAAAAAACCCTGTTGAAGAACAGGAAAGAATTAGTTTTATTGGCACTTTTACCATGAAGTCTACGACTTGATGCACATTTATATTTAAAGATGGGGAAACTTACCCTGTAAGTAAGTAAAGCCGTTACAACACAGTATTGCTTGCGCACTACTGCTTGGCGGAAAAATAAGTGGCAAAGCGGTGTACCTACCGAGACGAACTTTGCAGAAAGTCCTACCACGTAGTACCTAAAATGTTTGTATATTTATATGTCTTTACCTATGAAATTGCCGTTTTGTTTGAAAAAAGTTAAAGTATTTTTTTTTCGAACTTATTTATTTCTTTTATTCAAAGTAATCACCCCTGCAATCAATGCATCTTTGCCAACGCTGGGGCAGTTTATGGATGCCCTTCTTGAAAAAATCAGCAGGACGGGAGACAACAAACTCTTCAAAGGCGTTTTGTCCTGCCTCTCGGGAATTGAATTTTTTTCCCGCTAAAAAGTTGTCCAAATTTTGGAAACAGTAATAGTCGGGAGGCGCAAGATCTGGTGAGTATGGCGGATGAGGGAGAGCTTCCAAACCCAACTCATGCAGCTTAGAGACGGTCTGTTGTGCAGTATGGGGTCGCGCGTTGTCGTGAAGTAGCAGTGGAGACGACCGATTGACCAAAGCTGGTTGCAGACGTGCGAGTTTCGCCATCATTGTGGTCAGTTCTTCAATGTACACATCTGCAGTAATGCTCTCGCCGTTTTGTAAAAAGCTATGATGAATCACACCAGCACTAGACCACCAAACTGTGACCATCACCTTTCTAGGGGTCATTTTTCGTTTTGCACATTGCTTTGGTACCGAACCAGGATCTAACCAACTTGCTGAGCGCTTTCGATTGTCAAAAAGAATCCATTTTTCGTCGCACGTAACAATTCGGTTCAAAATTCCTTCATTTCTGTGCCTGTTAAGCAGCGCAAGGCAAGTCTCGACGCGTACGTTGCGCTGGCGATCGTTAAGTTCGTGGGGCACCCATATATCAAGCTTTTTTATCTTGCCAATCTGTCGCAAATGGACCAATATTGTTTTGATGCTAACATCAAAAGCTGCTGCCAGCTCAGCTGTAGATTGAGATCCATCAGCTTCCACAATCGCCTTTAATTCATCATTGTTGACCAAAGTTTCCGGACGACCACGAGGTTCATTTTTCAAGTCAAAATTCCCAGAACGGAACCGTGCAAACCAATAACGGGTTGTACGTTCGTTTGTACAGTTCTCTCCGTAAACGTCGTTGATGTTACGTGTCGTTTGTGCCGCGTTGGTGCCACGACGGAACTCATATTCCATAATTACACGAAATTTCAAAGTATCCATTATGAGGAAAAATGATGAAATGTAATGAAAATACAACGCTAATCAATAAACAAAAGACTTATATTGTAAATAGAATGTCATATTTTTAAAACAAAATTAATTTGAATTTAGAATTCATAGCCAATCAAAACTTTTTTTTGTTTGAAAAAGTCTGTACTGCAATACGGCAATTTCATAGGTAAAGACCTATTATATTTTTCAATTGCACTGCAACCCTTACAGCAACACTATTGACTATAGGAACATAATATATCGAAGAGTTGAAGTATTTGTAGAGCAAACCCACCATGTCAGTCCGTGTCAGTCAGTCCGTGTCCGTGTGCAGAGTACGCAACAAATCCAATTGCAAAGAGGCGTGAGGCAGGGAGGCGTTATATATATATATATTTGTTTTATTATTATTAATATATATTTTTCCGGAACTGTTCACAAACGCATTGGTGGACATTTTCAAGCTCATACATTGGAGAGGGTCTAGCATCAACATAAACATTAACTAACGTTTATTTTGGTATTTTCTAAAGTAACCACATATTAACAAAACTTTTTATAATATCAGTTAGTGTAGGTACAGTAATATAGACCATCCATCCTGATCGATCGCCTCTTCCACCTCACCCTCGCCCCTACGTCAATGCAGATTAATTGACCCGTATTGTGGTACACATTTAGCATCCCCCAGGAATACAGGTGAGAGGGAAGCAGTAGGAGATTGCTATTTAGTATGTAGAGTGTTTCGAATATAATTGTTTCCAATGCGCAAAATTATGATTATGTTCTGAACTTGTATTGTTATTTAATCTTTTTTTACCAAATTAAATTAATGGGGTCTATAAGACGAGATCATATCATCAGTATTTTAGACGGATTTGGGGAAATATTATTGGCAGCAGAAAAAAAATTAAGTATTTTAGGTAGGTACCAACAAACTACATTACTTACATGCCTAATCACAGTATGGGTTTTTTAAGTTTTAATTATTGCAGTAAATAATAAGCATTTCGGCTAATATGTTACCAACAACACCTATGTTCGATAAGGGAAAAAAAACCTACAAGCACGTTTTGCCTATTTGTGGCACTCAACTATTTGCATTATTATTAACTTTATATTCAGTACTGTTTAAAATTTCATTCACGCCACACCTTCCGGGACTCTTGGTCTCCATATGACTCCATATGATGATTTTAATTAATCATCATGATCATCATCATCATCAGATAAAACTGACCTGAATACCTTCCAAGACTCAACATTATGTGAAGAGTAACGTTGCTATGAATCATAAGTGCACAGTATCTAAATCAATAAAAATGATGAATTATAAAAAACAGACTCGTAAAAGTCTGCGATATGATAGCACTTATACGTTGAAAGGATCAACAGACGTTCCCATGCTCATTTTTTATTCTATATTTAATAAAAGGCTTCGCTTTCTCCCAGCTGATGATGTCATGTGATGTGAAAGGCGTTGTTTGTACTGGGAGTCCTGACCGACAGACAGGCAACGAAACAGCTGCAAGCAGGGACTTCATATTTGGAGAATTTGTCTTCCTTTTACGGCGCAGTGGCGTAGTAGGAAAGGATTTATGGAAACTCAACCCCTAGGTGGTCAAATAGAGTGATAGAGATTGTGAGAAACCGCGGGTTGACTCTATATAGATAGATGGAGAGATGAACTTTGAACTCGGGAACAATCGGTAAACAAAATCATACAACAAAGTGTCACAAAATTGGCGGCCTGGTCGCTTAAAGTGATCTCTTTTAGACAACCCAGGCATAGTGTACCTAGTATGCAATATAATTTTAGCATAAATTTTATATATTTATATATATATGTTCACTACTGCCATACTAGCGCGGGCTGCTGTTGTGCTGTGGCCCTTTCCGATATGTTATAATATGTAGAGAGGAAACTCTACCATCCTTTCATATAAATTACAAATTTAATAAAAAATACTTCCTCTTTGGTTATCTATAAAGATATCAACATTAGGGAGACGGCGAATATTATAATTCGAAACACCAGCTGTGTGTTACGTTTTCACGACTAAGCTGCTGAACAGATATTGATATAAATTATTATGTACAGATAGTATAAGCCCTGGGAAAGGATATGATACTTTTGATCACGATATCACTTATCACTTTAGTCCAAGCGGGTAAAGCTACTGGGAGCAGCAAGTCATAATCCATAGATTAAAAATCAAACAAAAGTAAATTCATGTAACAAGAAGCTCAGAACTGAAAACGATATGATTTACGTAACATTTTTCAATAAAAGTCACGGAACCAATGCATCAATGTAGACAGCACCAACAGAATTGAAGCGAAACACTCCGGAAGAAAACTAATGAAGGTAGCATCCAGAAATGGTATCGCCGTCCACAACTGAAAGCGCGGGGACTCAACAACCCCCTCCCCCCCCCCCACGTGAAACCTGCCAGCCAGCAAGAAAAGCCTGCCAGGAAGCCAAACTTACATGGTACAACGAGAGAGGCAGAGAATTGCATCGATTCCAATGCGCCAGACGTGCCGACGCCGCACGAGGCTCTAAATTAAGATCTTATCTGGCGACTGCCGCAGTGGCCGTTCTAACACAGTATATTGTAGCTACAGTAGCTAGAGTAGACTGTAATTATCAAGTAGAATTGACGTAAGTGTGAAATTGGAATAACGCTCGAAACGCGTGACATTTCATCAGTACATCTTTTTTGTTCGATTGCAAAGTTCAGATCATAACTCGAAGCTCAAAGTTCTAGGCACATACTTTCTCAGTTGATGAGATTTTCATTCCAATATATATCCCCAAAACGACATTATTGATTTATTTTGGTGACTTCCAGCATTTTCCAAAGTGTCGGTCGGTTGCTATGTTGGTCTAAATCTAGAAATAGCGGTATCTTCTGGACGTGAACTCCATTGTTCGCCATTGAATACGAATTTTTATATTACTACCAATGACTGTCAGAGACATTTGAAAATAGTAGCTGCGGCTCGTCAGTAGTCCTTACTTATTTAAATGTATGTGTCTACGGTAGCTATACATATTACGCCAGCAAAACATGACTGGAAATATACTCTAATATTTTTTTATTACAAAACCCGTGCCAACTCTTCCCCGTTTTCGGCGACAGAATAAAACTATGATCGATGTAGTGCTGAGAATTTGAATGGGGACGCATGGACGAAATTATTTTGAATTCTTTCACGTTCTGCCTAGCGCGACTTGACCCCTTTGACTGCAAGACGTACTTACTACAACGTACCTTTGTTGTGTCGAGTTATTCATGCAAGTCGCCCAGCATACTTGCACTTGGCACGTATTTTTTAATTTTCTTGATTGACCTGGCGTGTGAGTGCATCGCACAAATATCTGATCGACATATCATTATTAACAACTACTATTGGGAATTTAGAACTTTGGATCTTATGAATCCCCTTCTCAGATCTCATTGTCTCGTATCTAGTTTGATCTATTAGGTCTAGTCCAGGAGTTTAGGCCTATAAACATTATTTATATGTCGCAAAAATCTTTCGGCTACTAGTATTTTTAACAGCGTCTGGCAGTCTATTAATAAAATCACTGTCATTTCCATCAGAATCTACTAAAATAGTGAGCACTACGGATATTATGTTTTCATCATGCGTCTTAGCACAAAAAATGATTGTGTGCTATAAACTTGCCAAAAGATTGCGCGTGGGCTGATCACTTTTACCGCGGTGGCTTGTAGTCCAATTAAAACATATGACACTAATCTACCACTTTCATCACTGTCGTAATACGTCCACGCATAGGCTTGGATTTTTGGCTTCATTTTAGAATGAAAACCAGAACACAAGTATCTGATATTTGCGATTTCTTATTTTGTAATATTTCATCTTATTAGTCTGTGTAGCATACCACTGAGCCTTAATCCTCACTTGTACACGCTCAGGTGTTGCTATTGCCAAATACTCACGTAATATCATTGCTAATCTAAGTGAATTATGTATTAACATTCTAAATATGTCAACATTATTAGAAGATTCCATTGCCAGTACGCGTCAATCAGTTCTACATTGGGCTCTTTAATTTAATGACACTGGAAATATCGAAACTTTAAGAAAATATAGAATTTAACGATAAGCGAAGCGATTAGATAGCAATGATTCTTTCACTCTTGTGAAAATTGCAACGCAACACAATATCAGGAACATATATATATTTATTTTTTAATGCCATTCAAACATGGGTGGATCATATTCACGTGTAACATTATGTCGTAGGACGAGTTGTTTCATTTAACATTCAGGACAGCCTTAAATCTTGCCCACTGACCGAAACATACGACTATCTCCAACTTTCATCAATAGAGTACCTACCCACCAGTCCAGTAGGCTGAGGCAGTAGGCAGTAGGCAGTATTCGTCTCGTTCACTTAACGTTCCGATGGTTTAATTACCGTTTATTAACCGTATCGCTATTGTCTCACTTTTTATGTTCACTACGAGCTGTATAGCGTTGTGAAATTGTCCCGTGTATTCTCATGATGTGTCCCGTGTTTCTCAGGATGTGTCCCGTCTAGGTGGTACTCGTATATTTGTAATTCAAGTAGTTTACAAAATAGGAACTAAGTATAAATGTCATTAATACCGTTTTGTAACCAAATAATCTTTGATTATAGGTAATTATAATCAAAGATTATTTGGCCCTTCATCTATACACAGACCGCATTTTACCCACCAGCTTCATAGTATACATTTTTAGGGTTAGTACTTAGTAACCCTAGCTCCGAGTATGATAGTATTGGGTCATTCTAAGTTAAGAGGTAATATGTTGTATGAAGTGATGGCATGGCATTTTTTTTATATTTTTACTTATTTATACATGTTTTATATGGAAACTTTTAAGTTGGAAACATTCACAAAGTGGCCAGTCAATTTTTTGGTTTTATCTCGTTTTATAAGTGACCAGGGTAAATACTCAGTACAGGGTAGAGACAAAATGCACAGGGGAGGATACTTTATGGACAGGGAAGAGAGATAGGCATATTAAAAACAGTGTTATTTTTAAGAATCAACTTAATTTTTTTTTTTAAATTAGGAATATTTATAATCAGAATTGTCATTTCTTAGCAGTTTTGTTTAAAAAATTAAATGTTTCTTAAGCGCTAGGTACAAAACATAAAAAGGTTTTTACTTTTCCTTTCCATCAAAACAAAAAATATTTATAACTTTACTATCAATAGTCAATAATTAAATAAAAAGAAACAAAAACTTCTCTGTATAACAGTATTAATTTTTTTCTTGTATTTAAACTCTAAAAACATTTTAATTAAAAAGTAAAAAAAATCTTTTTCTAAAACCCGCGTTTAAAGACATCAATAGATTCATTAAATGCATAAAAAATACGCTGCCCTCTTATTTTTAAGCTAGTTTTTTTAAAACCTGATCCCAGGTGATGAAAAAAATATCGTCATCATTAATTCTGATTTTTTTCCATTTTCATCACAGATTTTACAAAATATAACTTGAAGTTCATCATCTTCTTCAACACCTGTGCACATTGCAACATAACGATATTCTGTTTTTATACCTTGAAGTTTAACCAGCACAAAGTCCCCGTTGCAGAATGTTTTCTTTCCAAATGTTGAGGGCTTTGAATCATCTTTGTGCAGTTTGGTTTTAATACTGGTAGGTACAGAATGATGTAGATTATCTTGGAGTGCTAAACGACGTCTATGAATTTTTGCTTTTTCTCCATACTTTTCTAACCTTTCTAGGTGCCATTTTTTCTGTAATAAAGGCATATTAAATTGTAAAGCTAAGATATACGTAATGCCAAGTAAAGGTTCAGAGAAAAATGTAGAAGTATTCATGAAAACGCATACAAATGTATCTTCCCTGGACATTGAGTATCTCCCCTGCCATCAAAAGAGCCAGGGGAAATACGCCAGGGGAGATACATTTTCGATTGATATCTAAAATAGCCGTAAAAGTGTTTCTCGTACGCAATTCACAATCAAACGTAACAATGTATGCACTATTCATAGTGAATATTTAAGTCTATATTAGTATTTTAACAAACAATTGCTAAATAAAACTTACCAGAGGAAAGACTGCATTCACTCAACAATTCTACACCCAGCGAGCGGCATGACTGAAATGGCCGTTAAAATGGCTGCGCAGTGGGCTTATGCGCCACTTGCTGCTTGCTTCATGTTACATCCTATGCACTCAAGGTCACAACTTCCACAAACTAGCAAAACAAAACTGACTATTAAACGAAAACAAAAAGCCAGGGGACGAGACACGAAACACGGAGGACAAATTTCGGTGTTGATATTGTTTATGAAAAATTGGAATATAAGTAATTTTACTTATAAGACACTGTGACTAAGTTATTATTCTGTATAAAATTACCCATGATAAAGTAATTATTTAATTTTAAGACATTCATAATAACTGGTTTACAAATAATGTCGGCTTGGGGACAGACCAGGGGAGAGACTTTATTCTTATATTAGAACTTATTGTGACTAAACTACATACATTTCTGTAATAATTTTAAGTGAGCATGAAGAAAACATTTAGTTTTAAGTAATAAATAGGTTAATTAGGAAGTTAGTATAAAAAAAAAGTCTTTTTTTGTCCTTGCCATGGAAAGTACCTCTTAACTTAGAATGACCCTATTGTAAGACAGTTCTCACGTACAGTAGACGATTTGTTGTAACTTTTTTAGCCTTACTGTCTTATTCTTGATGGATGAAAACGGTGATGGAAAGTGATTCTAAAAGCGAGTCTGATTGCTCGTCAAACCGATTGAGCTAATTGTGAAAGGCTCATAAAAACTCATTAGTGGTTCACGCTTCAACGTTAGAGGTGGTGCGTTATTCATTAATCACGATTCCTTAGGATTATAAATATAGTAATGAATCATGATTCATTCAATGATTTCAGAAATTGTAACGATATTTTAGGTCCGTACTACAGGATGACGATGCTAACTCACCGATCGCTGCTCAAACAGAGATTTCATTCACTAATTGATCACTTTATGAATTAAATCTCTGCTTGAGCACTGATCGATGACTGAGCATCGTTCTGTAATACGGAGCTTAAAACCTCACTTTTAAATTCAGATACTAACATAGACTAATTAAACAAGCAATGTAAATTAGAATAAGTGGTGACTCTTTTTCTACTAATTATTTGCGTTCCGAATTTGGTTTTAAAAAAAGCTGACGCTGTATAAATCGGTAAAGAGTAGATACAAAAAAACAGTCTCAGTAATGAAAGTTAACTCATCCCAAACATGCATCATCCAAGTTTGGCGGGATATCTGTTTGGTGTGTTCCACTTCCCCGTAAATAAGTTATTCTGAATTGGAATGTGCAACCAACACCTATGCCTTATCTCGATCGACAAGATCTGCACGATTACAAACATACAGAGTCAAATAGGTACCGTGTCGTCATCGGGCGCAGGGAGAATAACAAAATCATGGTAAAAATATGTAGACCAACCAAGTCTCATTAGTATTTCTGTGGTATTCTTTTTAGAAAATATTAGGCGATATGGTGGAAAAAAGCTATCGCTAAATAAAGTCCACTATTTTTACGAATTCATAACTTCAGCAACATACAAAGTACGTAGCTGAAGTTGAGATCAAATAAATCTTATTTTTACTGGTTTTCACAATCCCACAGAATCCCAATTTCAATGATATTTTTACGACATCATAAATGGCTTATGTAATAAGGTCTTCCTTGAAATTAACTTTCCTTGGCATAAATAGGAGTCTTAACCCCCAAATTGACAAAAAAATTGCCATAGATAGTATCTTACGTATCAAAACACGAAATATTTTCCATAGATGAAACACGTGAAACACGCCCAATGAGTCACTCGGATATGCACTTCTAAAACCAGAACTTGATATTAACTGTGGACTAAACTGTGAGGAGTAACCTCACGTTCATTCCCACGAAGTTGCACCAGGGTTGGTACTTAGAGGCAAGAGTTTTACTACTTCTTGAGCAAAGGTTTATTCTGTTATTGAAAGTATAATGTCACAGACAGTTGCGATGTGTAAGGAGCTGTGTAAAGGGTAATGACCTTGAACTAATTTGGCATATTCAGTACTGTATCTTCAATCAGTACATACAACATCCATCAGTCCACCGCTGGACATAGGCTACTCCCAAGAACGCCATTGAACCCAGTTTTTGGCTATTCTCAGCCCAGTCGGCCTTTCGCAGCCAGAATTTCCAGCACGGATTTGGGTTGCTGACAACTGATCCAGTGATGTTACATTAGGTGGTATGGGTAGTTCTAAGTCCAATTGCAGTCGCTTCCTAAATGAAAATACAACAAATTGAATTTTCATTTAAAAGTTATTTCAAAGACGAATGATTGGACTCTGACCGAGATGACGTCGCCGTTCATAATGAACTTAACCTAGAAAATATGCTAAAAGCGGTCCCAAGCCTCTAACGTTTGGTGTTGTAGACGTACCATGTAAATGTAACGAATTGTATTTCTGACCACTAGTAAATTAGTTTTGGTTTTTGTTGAATCTTAACTAGAGCTCGGTATGGTCTATATGGCATGTTCAATATTATGATGTCATTTATGACGGTGTTGAGGGACGTCCCTGCATACCGAATGCCAATCCACGCCTTAAAACCTGAATCAAGTATTTAAAACAAAACAAAATCGAAATTATGACTCAGCGGCATTCGACTTTTCACAGCGTATCATCAACACTCATTACACATTCTCGAGTCTCTTGTGGAGGTTGCTTTCACACATGCTTCGAGAATTTTACCGTATAATGTCTTATTAACGGAACATCCACTCTTTGCTACAGTCCTACAATGTCACTGGTTATACCAGGCACTTCATTCTATTATCGCGCACATTATGTTAATTACAAAGAGTCGGCGCCTACAAAGCTGTGAGAAATAAAAACAAATCATTATCACGATAACCCGGTAAACTCGGTCCAACTGGAACGAGAGAGGCGTCCGTACGCGATGACTCATCACGCGGGAATGACAAATATCACGCAAATATAGTTTATCTTTTTTAATATTTTTCTTTTTTTAAGTGCGTTTGACGGCAAGGTCGCGATGCCAGTCTGCCTGCTAGCCATAAGATTTGATGTAACTCCTGAGTACGTATGTAGCGATGTAATCATTGTAACCTCGGCGAGGTTACACAAACGTGTCGTTTGTTTGCGGCGGTCTACTGCGTTCTACTTGAAAGGTTAATTGATTTAATGATTATTGTTTGGGGTCGAAGTGGCACTACGCCTCTCTGGATTTGAATTTGCACGTTCCTGTAAGTATACGCCCATAACGTTTGATCTTTAACGCGGAATTTATGTTGCAATACCTCTACGTGTTAAAACATTCGTTGAGAAACAAGCAACCATCTGTAACCGCGATAGTTTTGAGGGTTTTCAGTGCACTTTACGTTTAAATATTTGATACAAATAAAACAAACACAAACATAAAAAAAACTATACTACATGTTACCCAATCTCTTGATGCATACATAAGAGATTTAACACACATTCAAGATTAGAGATCGGGTCAAAAAGGTGTCCATATTATTATTGCAACCAAAATAATGGAATCTAAGCCAATAGAATAAAACAACGCTAGATTACGTGAGCATACTGTTAACTACCGTAATTACACTCATTAAAGGCACACTAATGCTCTTAAATAACCAACTGGTAGCGATTCGTGTTGCTAAAGGAACTAAAATATGGGTCAAGCAAATTTAATGCCATATGAATATTAATGAACCAAACAGAATACATTTGTGTTTGTTTTGATGACGGTGATCAATCAAGCCAAGCGGTTAGAATGTCCAAAATGTTGTTCGTAAATTGGTGACTGAATCGTTATATCATCAATATACACATAACACTATAGTGATTGGTCTTATAACTTATTGATAAGTCTCAGGTTGGCAGACTCATTATCAGACGTGTTATCGTACAAAAGGCACTCCTAGCCTAGATTGTTCCATTGATATCAAAATTGCGTATGTTTGTAAGTTCGGCAATCTGTTTATTTGCTTTTTGTAAGTCAATCACGCTCAAAATACAGATTAGAATGTGTTGTAATTTTGAATATGTAATTATTAATCAGCCGTGTTCTGTACTGTTTGTTATCCCCGGATTATAACGTTCGGGTTCATCCCCAATAACTTTCCGTTCGCACTGTTATGTATGAGACACCACGGTATAAAACTTGTATGAAGCGAATACAATTCACTTAGCGCGCGGCAAGTAAGTACGAAAGTAGGTTACGGCTGTACACTAATACAGGTCGAGTTTGACTAGAAAAGCATGCATAATTTTAGTCGGATTTACTAAGCCATTAAAAATAGAATGCTCTGCTATTGTAATTGATTTTAAGAAACTCGTAAAAAGGTAATAAACCCTGTGAGTAAATGGCGACTGGCAGATTTCAATGTCGACTTGGGAAACATCTGAGATCAGCATTAGGAATAAGAAAAGTTAATAGATAGAATGGGTAAATACAAGTACTATGAAAAAAGTATACGACACCAACATTTGTTTTACGATGAAATATATCATAACTACTACTAGTACTAGTATTTCACCCCGAGCCGAGAACGTTTTCGTTGCCCCACTCACTCAATTAAAAATATTTTATACTTTTGTTTATACTCGTAATTTTGCATTTGAACAAAAAGTGCTACATTTCATAGATAACGCAGTCCATTTAAAACCAGTAGTAAAAGCTCTTTATACTAAAGTGGAACAGTTGCCGACGCCGACGGTAGGAACGATTATAAATCCTTCAAATGTAGAATTGTACGGTATTTACATTTTTTTTTCCATATTCCATCTTCTAAGTATTAATGGGGATACTCAGATATCGATTTTCGTCCGGATCGGAACTTTTTCTGTATGTCAGTATGTCTATGTCCATTTACACGATTTTATTAACTACAACTTTTTTGAAATATTTAAGGAAAGTTGATATTTCGATAAAAGTATGGCAGCCATATTGAAAAAGTCAAATATTTGATTTTAGAATGTTGATCAGTATTCTTGGAGACTTCCAGATATCCATTTTCACACAGATCAAAAAACTCATTTTTTCCACCATGAACGATATTTGTACATTTGAAAAAAAAACTAAATCTGTCCCTCCGGCCTCCAAACAATAT
This sequence comes from Ennomos fuscantarius, assembly GCA_905220475.3. Classification (NCBI taxonomy): domain Eukaryota; kingdom Metazoa; phylum Arthropoda; class Insecta; order Lepidoptera; family Geometridae; genus Ennomos; species Ennomos fuscantarius. The sequence goes on from HG992049.1 coordinate 661,492, forward strand.
TGGTTCAAGCTCTTTTTCCTTTAGTGTCATGGTTTCGGCGTCATATCCTGTCTAAATTTGTATGCGATTTTTTTTTCACCATTTTGAATTATTTTAATCTCTCTAAAATCATCCCAAGGTTTGCTATGATATTCTTGCGAACGCACATGACTTATATCTTGTTATGTGTATAGTTTAGCCAGGCCGTTGGTGTTCTAAGTTATGGAAGGTCGGAAGTCCGTCTTGAATTTTTTTCGTATGGTGGGCAAATTTTTATTTCTCTAAGTAAAAGTCAAAGATTTATTGCAAATAGGCTAATTTAAAAGTTCTAAAAGCGTCCCAGAGTTTACTCCAAGTTTAGTTAAAACCTTCGAGCATCTAAGGTTAAAACAGGACATCCATCCGACCTAAAGAAGTTTCCGAGAGCCGTTAGGGTACTAAATCTCGGAGACGACTTCCTGGTATTGTCAGATTTTCTGGAGGTCTTTACAGTATTAGAAAAGGAGTGGGGCATCAGAATGAATTGCAACTGCCCACCATTATAACAGTACAGCCTTGAACTGTAACAATGCTGTGTCATGAACTTGCATTGCAACCTCATGACAATCTGGACACTATAATCCTCAAATCATCTCATTGTAATGGTCTCTAGTCTCTACTATCTAATGAAAATGTGTAAAACTGTAACAATGATCAATTATTACTCCAAAGAGATATAATATGTCGAATATAAACAAGAGGTTCTTGTCGTCTATTTCTGCTACATTCAACAGTAACAGTATTGAAAACAGAAGTTGGTAATTATAAGTGATAAAAGCACGATGTAGGTTAGCCAAAAAGGGTACACAATCTAAAATACAGTTTCGAAAAACTGGTCCCAAACATTCAAGTTTCAACCCATCGCATAACTTGACTGTGCCACTTCGGACTTCTGGGAAAATCTGACGCCCACCAATTAGACTCCATGCATAATAATGATCATTTTCGGGTTATTATACCCCATTTTACTGTCACCGGCCAAAAATAACAGCGTAGCAGACAGACAAAAATTCCAGACATCTTTAATGGAACAAGAATATCTATTTTCTTCGGAATTATTCATCGAAAATCTGTAGGTTTACTTGTATGAGTTGTATGCAAGCGTTGGTTTTGTTTATTTTAAATGAAAAAAGTAACGTGGGGGTAGGTGGCATGTGAAGAAATTACTTTGAACAAAAATTACACATCTTACTTTCCAACATACTTTCATATTTAACGACGACACAAAATAGAGCAAATTAAAAAACTTTACAGAACATTAATTGATGTCCACACGCATTTGTGACAATAATGAAGAGATGTTATAGTTTCAAATACATCGGCTAGCTTCCTATTGTTCCATTTAATACATTCAGCACTGTTCTCAACTCATCTTCCCTCATTCTTGTATGAATAAATCGGTAGTCAACTCGTCAGACCATTGAATACTCCCCTGCCATTGTCTGCTGTGGTTGTGTCGCGTAAGATATTGCGTGGTATAAAGATTGGAATGCATCATGACTGTGAACGCCACAAACTCATTTTGCTGTACATTCTATTCAAGTCCTTGTACATTCTAATCGTTCCAAAAGTTTAGGTACAATAAATTATTAGTGTTAGGTAAATTGTTTCTTCGTTTTCTATCCACTACATAAGTTAGCACAAAAGTACTGGGTAAAGTTTAGTTACCATTAATACCAGTGGGGTTTTAAAAATCTTTATGTAACAATATTACTTATTCCTCATATTGAAATATCCATCGGAATGTATAAACAATTACGCTTTAATTTCTTTTTTTTCTCAGTTTCACAACCTAATTTTCATGTGTCTGTGAAACTTGTCAACGAAGCTCGCACGATCGGCCTTAATAAGAGACATCAGACAGTCAACACTCAAGCCTCTGTGTGTGCTTCTTTAAGTCTTCCTTTACCTACCTTTTATTCATAACAGTTTCCATAAACTACTCTAATGGAGGTGTCAGTAGATATGTTAATCTGATATTGTTATTTTATGCTGAATGCTGGTACGCTTTGTCGTAAAGTGATTCACATAATGATATTGAATAGTTCACACACAAATTAATTATGTCATTGATAACTTCCCCATCAGACAAACCTGCCAGATATAGAGAGCGAAGCGTTGACACTAGTGAAAAATACGACATGCAATTTCCTCGTTAGGGATACACAATCTGATATTCCTCAATGATCGGAAGAAGGATCAACAAGAAGTCTCATCGGCATGTAAGTACGGATATTTATTATGATAGTAACAAGCCCTGATGCTTCACTAAAGTTTGACAGCTTTTTAGAACTGCAACGCAATTTGTGGGTACGTCCTACAGAAATAAGTGAAAACTTAAGGTTGCAGACGGGCATGTGACTTTTTGGTGAAGTTATAAGTACTTTTATTCTTATTCCAAATTTTGGTCGTTGAGTAGTTCAGGATTTGAATAACTGTTGCATGCGTTGCAAACTTTTTGTGCCGTGCCCAGGCTGTTGCGGCAGCCATGTCAATTAATTTGACCTCTTGCGGCCGACGCGATATTTACAAGCGATCTTTTGAAAATTCAACCAACATAATTATTCAGGCGCCAAGAGTTGCTGTTTAAATTAACGATCGTTGCCTGCGATTAATTTTTAAAGGCAAGGATTTGGCAGGGCATTGACCTAGCCCTAGAATAGTATAACCAGAATAATTAGTAGGTCTTCGAATGGATACAGATTATGCTTCAGCATTTTAATAATCCTGATGATTTCTTCACCGTACGATGTTACTTTTATGCAGAATGTGTAACATATGTTTTGATGAGAATATACTTCATATTGTGCTCTATAACATAAACCAATTTCACCATTACGTACATTGTACTTTCAACTTGCGTGGATCGCGTCACACTTTTCCGCCATCAGTTACGTGTCGTGGAGTAAACGCCAGCGAATATATCTCATTCTTCATTATAAAACGAATCCAGTTTAGCTCGGATTCAACTTCCTCTTGTTTCTTAGCCTGTGATGATGTACGTCTGTTTAACACATTTAGTTCGCCGGTCGTGTCAATTAGTGTATAATTTTCACGGATGCAGCTGATGGGAACTGTCCCAAATAAGCGGCCTAGACAACCTTGAATACCACTATCAGATCAGCTTATTTTATGTTTTAATTTTAGTATGGAAAGTTAGCTACGTGAGGGTATTATTGTCATTACACATAAATCATCACTCTAATCATTTTTTAAGTGTTAAATATACCCAGGGACTAAAGATAAATACAACCCTCTTACTATTAAATCCAACTAAAGTAAATACGTATTTAGATGAGCTAACCACATTTTCAGACCAAATAAGTAAACACAAACATGATGCGGAAACAAAACCAACGAATCATAATTATTTGCCAACGCATTTAATAATAATATTACATATCCACCTATCCATATACATATTTGTTGGTAGCCCAAGATCCTTCAACCTCCGCATGTAGCGCCAGCAACACGCAAACTGTTTGCCAATTACCTCCAAAAGTAACAAACGATTTGTCCAATTTGTTGCGTGATCTAATATGCTTATTTGGCCAAGTGAATCGAGTTGGTAAATTGCAAATATGTCACGAAAAGTCCGAAACCGATTGAGCTGACGCTGTGCTTACATGCAAACGATATTAGTTTGGTTTTGAAGAAATGCCAAAACAAAGTGCTGATGGTGCCGACTCTGCAATCGGATGTTTAGGACTTTTTATAATAATAATAAATTTTTATTTCTAAAAAAGTTACAAAAGTATTTTGGAACACCATTTAACCCCTTTCAAAAACACCAACATTCAGCGCAATATTGCAGCTGACTTTGGACACGTGCAGGCGAACTCTGCGTTCCTTCCTAATTGAAGGGGTGAGAACAAAAAGGGTTTAACCGATTTTTTTTCACAAAATGACTTATTGGTATCGTTGGATACAACGTGAAATTATCTACAGTAATACATTCTAAAACACTGAAATGACGCTTAAATCTCGAGGTTTTGGGTCTAAAAACGGTTTATCTGTCACAGGAATACAGTTCGCTTAGCATAAAAACATTATTATATTTATTTTATTATAATTTATATTTTTACAGTAATTGCATGAATTAGTACTATATTTAGTATTTTAAAATAGAATTAAAACATTTTCAAGCGACTGAAACTTACATAAACCATTCTATCACCTTATAAGCACTCTGCATTAAAATGACGCCGTTGAAGTTTAAAGTCAATTTTCTCGAAACTATCAATTTGACAGTTAAACCCTTTTTATTCTCAACCCAGCAATTACCACTTGATGTTTCATCTTCACAACAGCATTTAATCAGATACCCGATCTTTTGTATTGGAAAATCCAGAAAAGTTGACGATGTTGAAGACTTTTTCTTTAGTGGCAGTTTAGTCGACAAATTAGTACAAATATGTCGTGAAAATCATATTTAAGTTATTTACTTGTATGTTTATTGCTAAAGTTGGGATGACCTAATACGTTTTTTTCAGCCAGGTGAGTGAGATGAGTTGATGCTGGCAATAGTAAACAAATGTCACGGGAGGCACGGAACCGGTTGCGCGGTGAGCTAAGCACCAAGATGTAGTGTTGACGCAACGCGCACATGCAGTGCTCATACCTCGACAGATTTATGGGCTTACTTTGGTATTGAATAGGAATTCGTCATAATGCAAGTAGTCCTGTAATGTACAGTTGGAGTTTGGAGAACATAGACCTTTCCGAATGCAAATTTAGGGATAGGCCTCTCATTAGGAGTTCACGGATTTTAAGACCCTTCAAACCCTTCATGGGTAAAATAAATGGTCTTAAATATTTGAATTTAAAATAGCCTATCAGAAGATTCAGAAGCAAGTCGTTACGAGTACGAGATGTACATGACATGCAAATATATACTAATAACCACTTGCTAATTTTCCTTCCCTACACAACCACGTATCTTCAGAACTCGCATTACATTTGATGAGAAAATCAATTTGACAATGAATCGAGATTCGAGAAACTTCCGAATCAAAAAGTTCAAAAATCTCATTGACTTTAAATGACAGAGCTGGTTTCTCGCAAATCGCTAAAGGATTGCATATTGATGTATGGACGTATATTTGGCGTATGGCATATCTGTGGCAAGGATTTAATCGATATACAACACTTTATTTATCAATACCAGGAACCAGAGCATAAAACATCGATAGTACCAAGGTGAAATATTAACTAAGAGAGATAAGGGCGATTCTCTGTAAACTCGTAATGGCCCATAGAAACTTTGTCCTGGCATATTTTTTTGTTAAATCCGTAAAATTTTAATAGTATAGCTTAGAAAAATAGCTGTTAATTTTAGTACACACGAGGGCCAATTGAATTTATGTATACTTTTAAAGTAATTTTAGGTTTTCTGATAAATGGCGACAGGGGACTGTTAGGTGCAACAGGGGACTGTTTTATTGAGAAGTAAGTCATATAACTGGTATGAATCATTTATTATTTTATACCATTTTTACATAAAACAATTATATATATAACATTCGAATATTTTCTTAAGAAAAAACATAATCAAAAACATATCTTTTCTAACAGAATATTTTTTTTAATTCAAAACTGGTACTAGAAACATTTTGTACCCGAAATATATATATTTGGTATATTATATACCTTTAGATAATTTACTAGTATCAATTCTAATATTCTGTATACAGTCTTTTGTGAAGTACTATTAATAAAATTATAGCACAATAGATTTTAGTGCAAATAGGCTATTTTTAGCATTTTACAAGTCAAAATGATATTAGGTAAGTACTTTAAACTATGTTGTTGTACTAAGCTTATAAAATTACTTAATTATGTGCTTAGTAAAATAACTTAATTTTGAATGCTTATTGTCAAATATTATATAGCAAGCCCAATACAATATGTGAGTAATTTTAGTCTTAAAATCTTGAATTTCTTGCCTCTCAGAAATTTACATCTTATATTTAATCAGTTTGCTGTTGTCAAACTCATTATATTTGGGATTTTTATTGCTGCAAGTAGAACAGATTCTCGATAAACAGTCTTCGTAGTACCGATTACAACACAGGTCTTCAAGCAGCTTCTGGTAATTGTTGTAGGACATAATTTAGGCTTCATATAGAGCTCAGAGTTTCAGGTCTAAGTTGCTGTGAGTTATACAAAAGCATTTCTATTAATACACTGTATATCTCAAGTTGTTTCCGTAAATCCGCGACTTTTATATCTCTTTCTTTGTTATATTTTTGTCTTCTCGTTTTGGCTTGTCTTTTTCTTTGTAGTGAATTAATATATTGACTTGGAGCTGCAGAAAGCTGAATTGGAACTGGAGTAGGCTGTCTGTAAGGAGGAGTATCAACTTTAGGATCCTATAGTGGGGTATTTTCATGCATAAACGTATTAGTATCGCTGTTCAGTCTATTTTGTTTGGATCGGTATACAGTGCAGCATTCTTTTCACGTCTTTAAGGCAGCCCTGTGCTCACGTTTTGTCATATTTTTCACCAATTTTCTCAAACCTTTTTCTGATAATTTAACCTCTCCTTTTCTTTCATCTCATCTCTTTAGAGAATCATTTTTCTACGTTGATATCTTAGTTTTCTCCAACAATTCTCTTTGCGATAAATTTTTATTAGGAGCCATCTTGAGTTCGTGCAATCAACCTATAACATAATTTACGTAATTACGAAGTAAGTTAATCCGGAACACATTATTTAGGTTCCCATGTTTCTTATATGAATAAATCTTCTATGAGTAAATGAATTTATGCAAACAAACCTTATAACAATGAACAATTTAATGAGATATACAGTCCCCTGGCACATAGAACAGTCCTCTTTCATATTTCCAGGCAGGGGACTGTTGGCAGGGGACTGTGTATTTTGGTTTAGTTTCAAAATATTTACAAAACTATTGAAACATGATTCCATACGAAGCTACAGAAAAATTTGGACACAAATCACAGATATATAGACAGTTTATATAAATATATATTCTTATTAACATTATTAATATCACTTACCAGAGGACTGTCTGTCGCAACGATCAACACGTGTACCCACAACATAAATTGAGCTTGGACATTAAAAAAAATGGAGGCTGGGCGCTGTTCTCGGAAATATTAGTATCTTCACACTAGTGGCCTTTAATATCACGCTAAAAAACGTTGGTAAACATATCAGATTTCTTTTGTTTTACGTTTAAATTTTTGACAGGGGACTGTCTAAGAAAACTTCGGACAACATTAACATGACATTATAAAATTTAAAAAATAAGATAATAGACCTTGTTTTGTGACATAAATATAAATTAATCATTCTACTTTTAGATATGAACTGCAAAATTTATTTAGTATGCATAGTTTTTTTTTAAATTTTATCCTTAAGTGGGAATCTGTGAAAAGGGACAGCCAGGGGACTGTGTTTTTAGAGGTTCAATATTTTTTAGAAAAAAAAGTAGAATGGTTATTGTTATAAATATAATAGCACCATAAAGGCCAGCATTTAATTAATAATATGAGGCATAAATTGTATTTCTATGCTTTCTTTATTTATTTTTACTTGGTCAGGACAGCCGTTTACGAGTTTACAGAGAATCGCCCATAAAGATAATGATTAGCGGTTATTTATCTGCTATAGCTAGTGTTAGCTCAATGAATCCGTATCCGCTACAACAAATGAAATAATATACTAATTTCTAATTTTGAATGCGTAGCGTAGTTGTCACACTTCACATCACACTTCACACTAATATTATAAAGGCGAAAGTTTATATGTGTGTTTGTGTGTATGTTTGTTACTCTTTCACGCTCAAACGGCTGAATGAATTTGGATGAAATTCGGTACCAAGATAGCTTATACACTGTTTAACATATAGGCTACATTTTATCCCGGAAAAGTGAAATTTTCCCGCGGGATGAGTAAATAATTAAAATACTTCTTATCCGCGGGTGAAACCGCGGGGCGCAACTAGTAAGTATTAATTTGGGAGTTTTGGCGGGAAAACGAAAATGATCGCGTCACCGCATTGTATTATTTTCCAAAACTTGTGTTATTTTTCGTGTTAGTGCTTAAAATTAGTGGCATTTTATTCGTCAAGTGCTGGATTACAGGCATGAGTGTGGAAAGTGGTATAATGCTTTTCGTGTTGTTTCCAAAACTACATAGAAGCTTCTAGTAATGTTGCCACCACTTTACTAGGAGTGTGACTTGACTAGGCTAGACTATGACTTAACTTGATGACTTGGACTGTGAACTGACTTGACACATCTATACAATATTAATTAACTTTAGAAATTATCAATTACTTGACACTGGCTAAATACACAAAATGGTGTAGCCTAAACAAAAACAGAAAAAATATTAATTTGAAATGTTGGCAATGAGGTGTCGATCTAGGCGTCTGCATTTCACATCACAATACGATGAAATTTCAACCGTTAATTCTCGTAAATATCTCAGTACCTTTGCAACATTTCAATAGCGTGCGTTTGATGTTCGCGTCGTACGATTCGCTCGGCTGTAGTTGAGCAATAACCGGCAAATAAACGTGGAAATTAACCGGCGACGGTAAATAGGTGCTGTTTGATCAACAAGAGGTTTTAGGTCAAGTTCTCTTTGAGAATGTATCTGTGTTTCTGTGGCTAATTGATTGCAATTTGTTTCTGTGAGTTCTAATTATCAGAGGTTGGCTTCTAATCAAAATTTATAATAATACATACACATTTTCTTTTGTGTTTATAGACGATCATTTGACCAGCCTCTGTGGTGTGGTGGTTGAGCAGGTCGGCTTATATATTTGACTGGCCCGATAGCTCAGTTGGTAGTAGCCCTGCCTTCTGAACTCAGGGTTGTGGGTTCGATTCCCATCCAGAACAAACATTTTTATGATGAACATCGATGTTTGATCTGTGTCCGGGTGTTATATTGTATTTTATGTATGTATTTACCAACAAAAAGTATCTAAGCATTTTATCAGTTATCTGGTTCCCATAGTACAAGCCTTGCTTAGTTTGGGGCTAGATGGCGCTGTGTGAAATGTCCACACATTTATTATTATGTATATCTCGGAGGTGGCGAGTTCGATCCCGTGGCAGGACAAGTATTTGTGCACAGGAAAAATAAAAACACAAATACTTGTTCCGAGTCTGGGTGTTGTGGGACCATGGTCCTCGTAGTTTAAGAATTAGATTTTATTTCAGCAAACAATAGCAACAATAACAATATCATCCTTACTTAAGTAGGTATGTGAATTATTCAAATACAAAGTCATGATTTTAGTTGGCAGTAGATATAATTATCCTTGGTCCCTAGACAGAGTCTTAGTTAGGGTCCAGCCAGGATCTATGTATGTCATCTTTGGGCGTTATTAATTCATTTTACCTAATTGATCGCTTGCCTAGAATGTTGTGTTGTTAATGTTTAGGCTTGGGAATGAACGGCTCGCTATATCTTCACTCGGCACGGAAATAAACAAACAAACAAAACTTTCTCGTTTTCTAGTCAAAGAAGCATTTCCACTTAAGCACCATAACAAACATGCACCCTAATTTTAACCTCTGCTAGCTCATCCACCCTTCAAGATCACGTAAACAGCCCTCTGTTTACGTGATACGTTTAGGGGTAACAGAGGGGGGACTAAAATCAAAACTCTACAAGTGCTTAATGGATGCACTTGAGCGTAACAAAGCATCAATATCATACCCTCGGCGACGCCGCCCTACTCGGATCACTTAATTATTTGGGGTTGCCAGATTGAACACAATTATATGGACGACCTGTTGATAATAGTTAATAGGCTATCGTTGAAAAGGAGTTTTTTATAAATATTTATTTAACTACCAAATTTTCTGGGAAGTTTTACGCGAATATTTGGATCACATCAACCGCCGGGAGACGACAACTGCTCATTACAAATATCCCCATAAAACACTACTTTTATGCTAAGAACTTTCACAACGCTTGTGCCCTACAGTACTTTTGTCATTATTATAATTATATATTGTTATTAATATATAATTAATAATGCCTATTATAACGAGGGGTTTTATTTTTAACTTAAAATAATCGGCGGGCATTTCGGTTCTCCTTGCCTTGGATATAGCTGATTACCGCATCGAATCTGGCAACACATTGTCAGGGTGTCACATTTCATTCACAGCGCACACATACATGTAACAATGACGATACGCACGTGTGTCTGTGAGTGATGGCTGCTAACGTGGTGCCAGACTACTTTCATTGACAGACTTAGCGGACAGCGGCTAAATTACCACAGAGTTCTAACGCCTGGTAATCAGGTAAATTTGTCTTGAAAATCTCCAATTTCATGCCGTTTTTAGCTGTTTTACGTTTGCACCAACCGTTTACACCAACTCGCCTGATAAGAAAATCTAGAAGGTACCTATTTACTCTGGCCATGAACACACCCACGTTATATGTTTCAGTTCCATTCCTTGTCAGTACGCACTATACAAATGTAACCAAAACGTTTAGTACGGATCGGCGAAATGTCAATTGTGAAAGGATGACATTTCGAGCTCCATCTTGTCTATCAAGAAGTAGGAAGGAGGAATCAAATCGTACAATTTCTGAGCATACGCTCCGAAATCGATTCAATAAAAGTTGAATAGGAGATTCAACTATTTCGAGGCTAGGCGACGCTTCGAGCTTTCTATCACCTATCAGTCTCCTATCTATATACTCCAAAGCACAAAGTTGGTACTTGGCTTAACCGTCCAAAAGAGCCACGAGCGAACTTGCACTTGGTACAAATTTAGAATTCCGAGCCAGAGCCAGAGCTGCCATTGATGCTCAAATTTTTTATCAGTAGGTAGACCCATGGTCAACGATAAACCAAATGAGCCACTTTCGACAAGCCTGACTTCAGTTCTTCATTGCTTTCCTTTATGCAACAGTGTCTAAGCTCCGGATGCATTTATTTCACTGAAGAAAACTTCTCCAAGGCTCAATATGTTGGTCCTTCGAGCCGGGTTGTCCACGCATGAGCACACAAAGACGCCGCCCGAGGACCGTGAAGGGCATAAGGGACCGGTTTACGCGGTCTGGGGGACCTAACTGTACTGTCGGAACCTGCTCGCATTGTCTTCCTTCCATCATTGTAATTACTCGTATTTATGATATAAAATCCGAAATAGCGTAAGGCTTAAGAGAGGATTGACAGAGGATGATGATATTGATGTCTTTATACTTGTATGATCCATGAAATGAAACATACAAATGGTCCCTATTCTAGAAAGTATGGACCACATTCTCTCAGAAAGTACAACCATGCTGGAGTTATAGGATATTGCATTGCAAATACCTACTTCGCGGGAAAAATCATGTCACGGTACACGCTACACTTTTACGTACTGCAGCGCTTTTATAAAAATAGCTGAATCACTCCACAATTTATACAGAAAACTATTTAAAATATGAGCTGGAATAGACTAAAATGAGATAATTGGTCACAAATCAATGGTTTTAAATTATTTGGATGAGCTCTATTATTTACTAGATTGTGATGTACATATATAGTTATTTTAAATGACATTAGAAAAAAGCGGCTTTGTCACATAGATATTAACATCCCGCCTGTGCAAACAGCCAAAGCTTTGCCAGGGTACATATCTTTTTTTATTGTTTGGTAGGCTTCTTTTTGACTTCTGTATTGAGATGGTCACCAAAAAATGCAATCTTGGAGTCTTCAAATCAAGAGTGAACAGGTTTCTTCTATGCTAGTGTTACAACTTGACCAGGTGAGGCCGCATGACAAACTATGGATATGGATACTTGGATACTAACCCCCTTACCAATAAAACAATTCACACTTACTCCTCTGCAACATACCCAAATGCATTGTTTACATATGTTATAGATAGGGGGATAAGTGTGAACTTAGGAGTTGTCAAACTTTAATACTGACGGGCATCAGGTGTTATCTCTTGTGTTGTCTTTGCCTATTTCAAACTCGATAGAGAGAAACAAAATAGAAAATAAGTATGCCCCTGCTGCATGATGTTTATTAATATGAGAGTAACATTATAAATTTTATAAATATAAATTCGAAAGAATATTTCTAGCTGTCCATTTTTGTTATCTTATAAACCCTGAAGAAGGCGATATGGAATGTGTCATCCATAATAAACTGAAATGTACATGTTTGAATTAGGAGCCATTAACTAGTGAAGTGACTAATAATAAGTCTTAATGTTATAAGTTCATGCTAATTAACTGCAGCACTCAAATCAATCAAAATTAAACAATAAATCTAAATATACATCACACCACCTGACTTTAAAACCTACATGCACACATGACTTGTGTTACATAACAATGTCCGTGAACGAGATACATACACACATATATATACATACTTCACTTGTAATTGTACAGTTTCACTTCCTAAGATCATTCAGATACCACTCATAATGATGTTTGTTGGTGATTGCTATAGTTGGTTTTTGTAGTTCTGAAATGGTTTCTAGTTTCACAATAATAATATACTTTTTACAATGCAAACACTACTTCATTGTCAGTCCAATACTTCCACTGCTGGAACATGGATGTTCCACAGGAAAAGCATATAAATCCACCATGTTGTCTAAGTGCATGTGTGGAATGACACATGTCAACAATGCAAAACCGAGGATTACCATATGTTTAATGAAATTGTAGTTACTAAATGGATGGACCGTATGAGATGAATCTATGCCACAGGACAACTTTGATAGGGTTTTTTAAATTGTTTGATAGGCTTGACCACTATCTCACCTGTTGGTAGGTAAATGATGATGCAGTCTAGGGTGTAACATGCTTCCCTAGAAGATACCAGGTCACACTCAATTAGAACACTTAAATATTGTAGTTTTCGGGAAATACAGATGTCAGCAAAGCATTATAACATAATAACAACCAATGTTTATTCCTACAATGTTATTACAATAAAATAAATCCTTTATCATGTAAGTACCACTGTGTTGCGTAAGGAAGCTCATTGGCAACTTGCCTAACTGAATTACCGGACATACAATAACAAGCTAATGGGAAATTATGATTGTGAATATTATGACTTAAAAAAAATCATTGATTTTTGTTTGAAGTTTTACATTTTTCACAAGCAACCTATTGTTAAGCAATTGCTGAAGTAAGTAGTAGTCTTTATCCCTAACAACATGTAAACATTGTCTGTTTGTTTGTCTTCTAGTTACTAGCAAAGTTTATCAATAAGGTACAACATAAATAAATCTATTTTCCAGGGCTCCGTAAAATGTTAAAATGTAATATTATACTTAAGTTTTACTATTTAATGCATTACTTTTAAATATGTATCTTGTATTATGTCCTTGGGCTAAATAAAAAGAATTAAAAAAAAAACTTTAATAAAATACAATCATTCCTAATGTTGTGCATCTATTTTTCAACTAAAAAAGTTACAACTGTGATTTGGATGTAAAGCTGTGATGTGATGAATAAATTACATAGCATTAATAATTACCAAACTATTTATAAGCTAAGCTAGAACATATTCCAAGTTTTTTATTTAACCACAACGAAATAGATCATAATAATTATGACAAAAATAACTGTATTGACTGTGAGGCCTTACACTGCACAGCTGGTGTACTCTCTCAATGCAAGATAGTAAAAATAAATTACCAAATTATGGCCAATTATGATATCAATAGATGCAGACAAGGTGACGTAAGTCATAAATAATCACTACAACTTCATGTTACGACGTTTGTACCAAAGTGTATTGAGGGTTTTAGTCTAGAAATCACAAATTTCGTAATAGGTCATCAATAACTATCACCAAAACAACGCGGCATACTTTCGTAGCAATGAGATTTGGCGTAACCAAAAAACAACTATCTCTCTTCCACGTACAAAAAAAACTATTTGGAAAGAGACGGGAATATCTTCGAAAAACTTCACGACAATGTAAACGCATCAACCAAATGCATCAAAGTTAGGGAAGTGTAAGTCTTTATGTCTTATATTTGTATAATAGTATTATTTGTATAAATGGACGCAAACTTACCGTAATCAAGTGCGCATAAATCCAAAAAACAAGTAACGATACAGTTGTTAACAAAAACACGATACAAAAATACACACAAAACACTTTTATTCATTCACGTATTATTTCAACTTTACCACTGTGGTATAAACTGCATGCACTAACACAGGTCACTGTAGGGGACAAGGCACTAAAACAGATTTGTTTATTTACAACAAATAACACGCGTTATAACACGAAATAGACGAGACGTCCAACTTATCGCAACGATATTCAGCCATTTTGTTTTGGTTGCAGTCAGCAGGGTTGCCAGATATTAGCTAACTCAATTTCCTTTCGAGTAGCGTAAACCACCTAATATTTTTTTTTAAAGTACCCTATTTCACCTAACATTTTGAGCTAAGTGGCCTGCCTATACTTAGCCCAAAACCTTCACACAGTAAACAATAGCAAACTATATATTTGACAACAATATAAAAACTCACGCACGGCCATGTGGCTTGTTTGTGAGGAAGCGAAGAAGCAGTACGAATATATATATAATGATTTTGTCACTGCATACACATGGGCCTAGGCTAGGCCCAAGCCCCATATGGTGCATTTTGACTTTGACATGACATTGCCGTACAAAAATTCTTCACAATTAGCAGAATTATCACTAAAAAGCGATAGTTAGCCAGTAAACGAAGAAGAAGAACTCTTCTTATATATAGTGTTATTCTGAGAGAGAAGAAGAAGAAAAGAAGAAACTCTTCTTCTTCTCTCTTTCCTATCCTGAATACAAAGTATGTAGATCCGTGTTGTAAACTAAAACCAAGAAGTTTACATATTCATTGTCTGAAAACCCAAAATTTGCTATTGACGGTTATTGACAATAATTTATTCTCTTTGACAGAATGCACAGACCAAGTAGAGGATACTAATGTATAGTTATAGTAATACGTTAAGATATACAAAACTTTTGTGAAAACGTCTCGTCAAGTTAGCAGGGTATATTCAATGGATTCATACAAAAATAATTTATGTTATTTATTACTTCTTTTGGTGAGTGTAATTGGATTAATATGACAGTATGATCTGAATGCTTGGCAGCTAAAGATTTTCGTGTTTATCCCAGTTCAGATTTATGTTGCAGATTCTAAATGCGAGGATGATTTTACTGAACCTCCGCCTGATGAGGGTTCGTAATTGTCTAAGCATTATTTTTAAATAAACGTTAACGTACTTTAAAACTATTTATACATAACAACGTGGGCGGAATGGGGTCTCTCCAAAAGAAGGACAAGTAGCGAGTGAAACTTGCCCTTGTGGGTTCCGCTCCAGTGCCTCCCTGACAGTTACCTGTGTGTAGTTTTCTTGCCCTTGTCGAGAGCATGTCGGGTCGTGATTAGTATTTAGGGTCCCATAGATGATTTAGTCTGCGCATGTTTCAGAGCAACCGTTATTAAACATTGGCGAAATTGTGGTGGCACCTCCACAAAAGCCACGAAACAAGAGTTGAAGTTGAAGTAATATATAATGTGTGTGTTCATGTGTTTTTTTATTGCAGAGCTCCCGTTTGGCTTATCCCAGGCGTTTAACGACGCACGGGACGTGTTTATGAATCTGATTGGTAAATTTATGCAATCAGGTTGGTATTGGTGAAACAATTTGCTACGAAATGCGTTCCGGAGTTTTAACTACGACATCGATATATTATAATACCTAAACCAATTTATGCCTGTTTTGATAACTCACCTTTCTTCAGATAAAACTAAAGCAGGTTATTTACAGAACCACTGCTATTTTAGTTGCATAATTATGTATCTGTAATAATATTATAAAGAGGAAAGATTTGTATGTAAGTAAGTTTGTAACGAATTGGCTCAAGAAGTACTGGACTGATTTTAAAAATTCACAATTTGAATGCTGCATTAAGACTGATTAATATATTTTAATTGCAGGACAAAAATGTTAAGCCAAAATGTTTAAATAATAAATGTCCACCGGGCCGCTATAAGTGTGTATATGTAAAAGGAAGTCGTGTTAGTTGCACTATTTATAACTCAGAACGGCTGTACCGATTTGGCTGAAAATTGGCGGAGAGGTAGCTTAGAACCAGCAGACGGACATATGACTTTTTATGCCGTTCGAGCGCGTTTTACTAATTCACCCGTACGAAGCCGGGGCGGGTCAACCAGTTTGTGCAAGTGTGCAAAGATTAAATAATATTTTTGTTACAGTACATTTGGAATTCCTTAACTAATTCAAGTTCAGAATTAAATTTCTCCTGTTGAATTGCAATCAAAGTTCCGTGAAGCACGCGCAAAGCCACGGTAACCCAAACTTCATAATAGTCCATCGTTGTAACCTGTGTTGGGAGCACAGAATACTATTACTTCTCGGTTGGGAGCATGCGCTGACAGACTTTTAGCTATTATAAAGTAACGAAGATCTGGGGTTCACAGGCTCTTACTCTAAATGTAACGGTAGCGTTTTTTCGTACATCCACATCGACCCCGCCGGCGAGGTCGACGTACCCTCCGTAGGTTAGCTAGTCTGGCTAACGAAAGTAGGCACTCGAATTTTTTGCAAACTTTTTACATGACAACACTTAAGTGTTCCTACCATCGGGTATTTACCCTTCGAATTGGGGTATTTTAAGCAGAAAGTATTATAGGTTAACTTGATTTCAAAAGCCATTTTTAAACCAGCTTTTTAAATAACATAAACAAAGCGAATAAAAAAAAATCTGTCGTTTCCTAAAATAATAGGATCATAAATAAGTGTGTATGCACGTGTTGATGATAATTTTAAGAAAAATACAAAGCTTCAAGGTGGTTTGATAATTGCATAATCAAAACCTGGAAATAATTTAGCAAAATCAAAATAACCGAGAAGTTATAACTTGTAAATTAGAATTAGAAATATATATATAACTCAAAGGTGACTGACTGATTGACTGACTGACATAGTGAGCTATCAACGCACAGCCCAAACCACTGGACGGATCGGGCTGAAATTTTGCATGCAGGTAGATGTTATGACGTAGGCATCCGCTAAGAAAAGATTTTACGAAATTCTACCCTTAAGAGGGTGAAATGGGTGGTTGAATTATTTCCCATAGGCCACGCTGCGGGCGAAGCTGCGGGCAGAAGCTCGTTAGAAATAAAATTTCAGTGGTTGTCCCCAAGATTTGGTAGAATCAGGATTAGTGTATGGTATTTCTGACGCAACAAGATGGCGCGTCATTGATGTTTTTTTTCGTTCGAGCAATAACAAGCATATTGCTCGAAGGATGTTTTGAATTGTTCCAAGTTTTCTTCTTAGTTTGGGGCTGCCATGCTGATATTTTTTGAATTTGGCACCATTTTCAGTCTCTCATTAGCCAGACTCTAGAAAGGTCGCGACTTAAAATGTCCACTCTTCCAGTGGTCGTAGTCTTCTCGATCCTCTCTAGACTAGACTATGACTTAACTTGATGACTTGGACTGTGACTTGACTTAACACCATATAATATTAGTTAACTTGAGATATTATCATATCAATAGCTCGACACTGGCTAAATACACAAAAGTTTAGAGCCAAAAAATATATAAATTATAACTGCCAAAGAGAATATAAATACCGAAGAGTCACTACGTTCGAAATACTTGAATCTACTTTATATATGCTCTACGATAATGGCGGCGTGTCTAATAAAATTATGAGCCCGTTCACGCTCGCGTAGATTCTTGAACGAAAAAATAAAGGGCGCGTAGATTTAGATAGTAAAAAAAAATACATTAAATCAAATTTCAAATCGACTTCCAAGTAAAAATGGACGTAGAATCTGAAATTAGCGTTCTTGTATCGAACATTATTGACGAAAATAATTATAGCCACTGCAGGTTATGTCTGAAAAGTATAGAGGATGAGAATTTTGCCAAGTTCCAGGATAGTGTCGCTTTCTCTGCTGCTAATGATTTTTTATTGCTTGATGAAGTTCTAACAAAACTTTTTGGGAAAGAGGTAAGTGAGCTAAAGAGATGCACTTTCCACATAGGTAGGTATTATAAATCTCATATGATAAAGTAGGTAGGTAGGTACTTTAGTTGGTGCTTAAATGTATATAGACTAGAATACTAACATAGTACTCTGGCATTCTTAGCAACTAGCAACAGTATTAATCAACTAAATTGCTTATTTCAGGCATGTAATGAAATCCCAGGAGTAGATGCGGTGTGCAGTAACTGTTTAGACAAGACACTAGAAATGCTGAGTTTAATTCATCAGTATGAAAATAGTACATTGAAATTGAATAAAGTTTTGGACAATCTCAATACAACATTGAACATCGAAATTGGTGTCCCTAACAAAAATCAAGTGTTGTACATTGTATGTGGTGAAGATGAGTCACAGCTTGTATTCATACAGAATGTCAAGGAAGCAAAGAAACCTGTTCAAAAAAAATTGTTTAGATGTTTAAAGTGTAAAGAAAATTTCGACAGGTTTGATTTATTGGAAGAACATAACAAAATAAGTCACAACACTTACACATGCAGGAAATGTACATACACAAGTAAAAACGATGTTGACTTGGTGGAACATGAAATGAGTGTAGAGCTGTACAAATGTAAAGATTGTCCTCTATCTCGCTGCACGGAAGAAAGTTTGAAGGAACATGAATGTACACACGGCACGTTTATGTGTAAACAATGTGGCAAGTCTTATAAAGGCCTGGATAAGCTACTAGCACATGAAGACAAGCATGAGAACAAAAATGAATGTCCAAAATGTGGCAAGGCATATACAACCAAAGAGTTTTTTGTAAAACATGTCAAACTTTGTTTGGAGGACCGTGTTGATCCACACCCTATAAGAAGCAAACAAAAAAAACCTTATTTTTGCTCAGAATGTGGCAAAGGGTACAGCACTTCAGGTAGTTTACGAGTACATCAAAGATTTGTGCATGGTAATGCTAAGCCACATGTTTGTAGACAATGTGGTAAAAAGTTCACTGCACCCTGTTATTTAAAAGCCCATATGGTGACCCACACAAAAGAAAAGAATTTTCCTTGTGATCTGTGCGAAGGAAAGTTTGTATCAAGAGAAGCATTGCTGTATCATAGAAGAAGACATACAGGGGAGAAACCATATTCCTGTGACACTTGTGATGAGAAATTTGTCAATGCATCAGCTAGGGCTGAACATATAAAGTTCAAACATGTAGGTCCAACCTTGAGTTGCGAGCTCTGCTCTAGAAAGTTTGTCACTAAGTACTTCTTGAAACTGCACATGAATAAACACCATGATCCAACTAATAAATTATTCATCGGGAGAACCAATATTCCACCTAATGTTCCTGGAGAACAAAATATGAGAGTAAGAATTGCACAATGATTTGAAAGATGCTGATTATGTGTATTGTGATATTTTTTTAAATTATTTTTGATAGCCAAATTCTATCTTCATCAGGCCAATATAATAAAAATATACCAAGAACTTAATTTATAACCATTTATTAAGAAATAACAGTGATTCATTAATCAATTAAAGCTATTTATCAAATATTTTTTGTGTTTAAATGGAATAACTCCATTTTAAAGAATGTCATTAACCCATTATATTATTAACTAGCACATCTGCACACCTCAGTTGTTTAAGAGTTGACTTGGTTTCTCCATCGTGCATCGGTTTCAGCTACAAACAATTTGTTTCCTGGATCTGTGTGTCTTTCTTAAGTGTTTTTGTAGCTCATTTCTATAAACAAACTTTCTGTGACAAAAAGTACATACAAACTGTCACAGGGATATGGCTTCTCACCGGTATGTAGCTGAGTGTGATAAAGCAACGCTTGATATGTGATGAATTTTCCTCCACATCGGTTACAGTGAAAGTACCTTTCTCTTGTATGCTTTACTATGTGATCATTCAGCCTGCTGACAGCATCAAATCATTTACCACACCAATTACAAGTGTTAAAATCACCAAAACCATGCTCTGCTCTCAGATGGGCTCTCAATGCACCCTTATACGAATATATTTTATTGCAAATATCACAGATAAATTCCAGTCTTTCACATTCAGAATTTCCACATCATTGCAAATGAACTTTGTGATGAGATTTACTTTTGAATATTTCATTACATACAGGTGAGGGCATATTAATTTATGGGCCTCATGTATTATAGTGTCATCTCAGGTCCTTTTTTGATTGAAATTTCACAAAGCAATGCCTGCAAATCACAGCTGTATGATCTGATGAATGATTCATGACTCTGTAGCATTCTCTCTGTACTGAACATTTTCGCACATATTAGGCATTGAATATTTTTTGGTTTGTGAACATTGAGGACATGATTATGTAGTAAGATTTTATTTTGAAACTGTTTAGGGCATAGTTTATGTCATTATATATAGATGTTTAATGTCATTATGTGAATTAATGTTTTATTGGAATTTTTTTTGAAGGAAAGATATCTCCACATTTTTCACATAAGTACTTTCATAAAAAGTAGTTTTCATAATAGGCTTTTTCTTTAGATTTACATGGTTCTGCCTAGATCTTATCAAACCTCTTAATTTCCTTGATGCTACTTGTTTTTCTTAATGCTATATTGTTTGCTTGTATTGGCAATTGGCATGGTTAGTAAGACGAGATAAACCGAACGCAATAATTTTACAATATTAGATATCCATCAGCCAAAAAACCCTCACCTCCAAATCTAGAAGCATATCTTAAAACGTCACAATGTGATCATAGTAGTGGCATTCTAAGAAGCGGCTCTCTGTTAAATACACTACATTTTCAGTATCACCAAAACATAACCAGCATATTTTATTAGAATCGCCTGATAGGTATCTAAATCCACTAATGGTTACGTCGTCCATTTCAATCATTATTAATTAACTCTAAGTAACATTGTTCAGTAGATGTAAGATAAAATTAAAGTTAGTGGTTATATTATGCTTATAGGAGAACGGGTGGTGCGGAAGCCGTCATGCTCTTTGATTAAAGTATGATTAAATTAAAGTCATACAACAACAAAACAATTTTATTAAATAGTCTCCGTTAATAGTGGTCGTTGAATAAACGAACAGTTTATTTCAACTGTTTCTCTGCCGTGAACGAATAGACTAGTTTATAGTTCACTGATAAACATGTTTACGTATGAACGGCATTTGTATTGGCTCGCCGTCGCATGAACGAGAGCGAGATACGAACGCGTACGACTGCTAAGTGCTAACGTAGACTTCCGAAGTGCCCCGAAGCTAGTTATCCAATATTCGCCACGCGCCACCTACCAACCTCAACGGCCGAGCCGAGACTTAACGCATAGATTGAGTTTTGCGTTTATTGAACTTCGCTACCATGCGATCGGACTTTCGTTACATATTGAAGCGGCAATGTATAATGAAACGTTTTTTGTTGCCATATGACACTGAGATTACTGCCAGATAAAAATGGATTCTATTTTAATAGACGTAGATCCAATTTTTATTGCCTTTAGTATAGATTTTTGGATTGAATTTTTGTTTGTTTACTTAAGTTTTAGTTTAATTTCATTTCATTTATTTTTATTTTTGGAAACGCGTTACGTGCCTTGTGTACGCTGGCCAAAGGTGTCTGCATAAAAACAATTTTATTGCGAACTCTATATAAAATGAAATGACTTTTTAAATAGGTACGCCAGGTTTATAATATTTAACACATTAATTAACATTCTTAATTATTATTACTCAGCTATCTGAAATGATTAACCTGCCAGTCCTAAGCCTGGAAAAAAAATATGAAGGGGATTTCATTTCATCATGCTCGTAAATATTGTCGTCTAATAATTCTCTTTTTTTATACATTTTGTACAAAAATATTTCGTTTAGTCGTTTACCAATTGATGATCAACGCACACAAAATACAATACAAACTAACATCGTAGTCGTCGTCGTTTATGTCGTTCAATATTCGACCAGTTTATGTCGTAGACGCTTAGACAGGACGTCTAAGCGTCCACGAACGTAAACTAGTCGAATATTGAACTGGTTTATCAACTGGTCTATGGTTGACGATAAACGGTCTCGTTGCGTCGACTGTAAAGGCGTCAACGACTCACCACTAGTCTCCGTCTACATTCTATCTCTTTTTAATCATTTTTAGCGGTAGTAATAATTTTGCCAATAGTGCCAATGTCAAATGAGTGAAGTGAGGAAAAATTTGTACAGATATGTCATCATGTTATGTCAAAGTCAAAATACTACGAAAAGCATGGGTTTATAACTTGAACCGGAGTTTCGGCGGGAAAACGAAAAAGATCGCGTCAGCGCATTTTATTATTTTCCAAAACTTGTGTTATTTTCAGTGTTAGTGCTTAAAATTGTTGGCATTTTATTCGTTAAGTGCTGGATTATAGGCATGAGTGTGGGAAAGTGGTATAATGATGGTGAAACGTTTCGTGTTGTTTCAAAAGCTCCCGGTAAAGTTGCCACCACTACTAGGAGTATGACTTGACCAGACTATGACTTGACTTGGACTGTGCCTTGACTTGACACATATACAAGGTGGCATTTAATTCACTATTTTCCTTAAATGTATGTAGGTACTCAGACCATGCTATAGAATATTAGTACAAGGTCCAATTAAAAAAAAAAAATTAGTGCCTCTTAAAATAACTGCATGACAGCTACTTAAAGATAAAGAAAATAATCCACCATAATCACGCATTAAAAGTAAAACTTCTTTAGTTTAGCTTCATCTATCGGTCAGTATAACTTTGTTGTCGCCACCTTGACACTGTAAATAGTCATTTTACCGGACATACCGACATAATAATACAAATTTTGCTGTATTTTTTAAAGTATTTGTTAGGTGCTTCATTCATTACTCCATCATTTGTAAACCGATTAGAATTAGGAAAATTCATTTTTTATTCATAATAACTGTAAAAATGTCACCCAAGTACTTCTCAGTATAATGCTAAGGCGATGAAATTCGGTTCTAAATACTAGTTAGGTGTGACCATTTTATCGAGAAACCGTTCCAGTTAAGAACTTAAAAAATACCTACTATGCACAATTAATTTCCATTGCTACTACCACACGTGATGCTGACATGGAGCAGGGTTTCCAAGAAAAAATAAATTAAACGTGTTTCGTTTATTATATAACTTACAATAAGCAGTTAAATCAATAACAAAATAAATACAACGTGGAACAACTGTCGCCATTATAAATTCAAATATACTCATTCACCATTTCATTTGCTACACCATTTGTTTGACTACATTTATTATGATGTTAATAAACGTGGTCGACAAAGCACGCTCGCGTATAATGACATGGTATAATACCAGCTGGGCGATCATGTAACTTTATTGCAACCGATAGAAACAATAATTCGTATAGATTTGACAGTTTCAATACGCGGTTTATGCGCATAGTTACATTGGAAATATTCAAATTAGGAATGAAATTTCTTTTGATGCATTGCAATCAAAGTTTCATGATCACCCCCAAATGCATTGAGACAAAAATATTAAATACCTGCAAAATAATGACCTTTTAACTACCAAATGACCCTTAAACACTTTATTTTGTATTGTTATGGTGACCGACGGCAGTCAAGTTAACTTTTGGACTAAAACCAAATGTATGTACAGGACCGGACCAATAGAATTTGCACTTTTTCGCGAATTGGTCACAGTAGTATAAACTAGGCTAGGAATCTGCTTCAGTTGAGTTCACACTAATTATGGTTGACCATAAAATACATTTAATTTACAAGAGTAACATATTTACAAACAATTATTTATTCATTTAACAGTTAGAGTATAATGCATGTTGCCTTTTCCTTTACATTTCATAAGTGAGGGTAGCTTTATATTGACCCGATAGACGTTGTTCGGTCCATACAAAAAATCAGTTTTCCCGAATTTGACAACTTCCGGAAAACTTTTCCAATGATTTTTCTTCAAAAACCTAATTCATATTATTGCAAACAATTCAAAACAGATCAGTCAAGTCGGTCCAACCGCTTACCAATGAACAGCATTTCATTTCTATAAAGATAGATGAAAGAAAGAAAGAAGATAGTATTATGAAACCGGTATAGGGTGGTTATGAAATAATTTACGATTCTAAAATACAAAAAAAGGTTGAATATAAACATGTATTCAACGGATAAATATGTTTTTTTTTTGTTTACTAAAAATGTATAGTTTTTTTAAATAGGTAAAAAATTCAAAGCTTTCTTCGAACTGCATACGAATTGAACTCATTCTTATAAAAATGTCAAAAGATACGTTAGAACTGGGACAATTTAATGAGAATCGACTACACGACAAGAAAGCTCAGTTAAAATTTTAAATTAGAAACCTGCGACACGGAAAACCAATTCGTATGAAAATTCTACGGGTGCATCTTAATTTCATAAAATTCGGGTAAAGTACAATATCATTTTGTTTGGCGCCATTTCGTTCGTGACTGTGATATTTACAGTACAATATATTCGTTGGCCGTGTGGTTCCAGCGTTGTGAAAATAGGACCCACCCATCTCTACCCGCCAAGAGCCTTCGGTACATTAAAATGTTCAGCGATCACCAAGCCGCCGCCAAGCGAGGTGGTTATGACATACCAAAGCGTCCAAGGTGGCGATTTATGAGGAAGGCCTATATTCAACAGTATACGTCTTCCTGTTAATGATGTAATATATGATGATGATGATCATGAGTAATGATAGAAAAGGAAGCTTCGTTATTTCCAACTTTAGAGGTATTTAATTCTAAAAGATCTTTTAATACATTAAACACTTAACCCGTGGAGCGTCGGTGCACCGAACAAAATAAGGAAACTGTTCATTCACATTAAAATCTATAAGTTTATATAATTTAAATATTATTAGTATTCTTAATATTGACTGCTAAAAATGGCGATATGAAACAAACGAAGTACGACTTTAATAATGGTGAGTGATGGTGAGTGACGATGAGTGATGGTGAGTGATGTAATCAATAAACACTGGCGACAGCGCCATCGCCCATGTATTAAGTATACGGTAAACAATACAAACTATGATACAATTATGTCCTATTTCTCCTTGTTCAATGCTTCAATGAATTCTTCTAATTTCTCTTGAACTTGTCTAACTCTCTCTGAAAAACAAAAAGCAAGTAAGTAATAAAACGATTTAATTCACGTTGGTCTCTACCCACCTTTACAGCGTCACTGGGTCGGGTGAATTATTCACTGATAAATGTAATTGTGTAATGGCAAAACAAATTCGTAACTTTATATTGTCCATAATTGTTTCCTAAACATGAAGAAAAAAAAAAGATTAAATATGTACCTACTTAATTGTTGGGGTTATTTTATCGTACAACAGAATTTGAACCACTTATTCAAGAAAATGCCTTTTTGGTAATGTTAAGCACTTACTTAGTTCTTCAGCTAATTCTATTCTTCTGCCCGATAATAAGTTCTTTTTGAGATCCGGATCCGCCGCCATCTGGGAAGAGAAACAAATTCACGTATTAAGAACCAACATAATAATACAAATTCTTAACTTTGTTATGTTGACAATAGAGATCTACGCGAACCAAAAACTTTCAACTTTCGTTTGCCTCGCCAGCTTAATTCTCAAGTCAAGCGTGCGTAATTAAGTTTTACTTAAAAAAAAAACGTAAAGTGAAAGTTTGTCAGATAATTGTGTGCTCTACTTTATGGATATCCTCACATTTATGCCCATATGTACTAAAGTTTGTTTTTTGTTTGTTTATATGTTTCCTAAGTTCGTACTTTTATACGGATTTTGGATTGAGCGTTTTAAAAAAAAACTTTTTACACGTACTAGAATTTATTTAGATTTTGTATAAAACAATATTTGATTTAGAAGATGTGTGGCTCGTAAGAGAGTTGGGACGAGACTGACTATCTCCTTCTATTGTCTGATGGCTGGAAAGTGCAGGTTGGCACTTTTCAGCCCTATTCATCAAAAACGCTTACAAAACAGGGTTATAACATTACGTATCTCTAACAGAACTACTGCAATGCATTTCGTTATCTCACAGAAGAATAAGTGCGAACTTAAGATCTGCCAATCATTAGTACAGATGGGAAGTAGTGTCAGTGTCGCGGCGGTCCCCACCTCGTCGAGCACCTCCCGCAGCGCGCGGTCGAGGCGCGCCGCCTCGCGGTTCCCGATCTGCTGGCGGAGCGCGTTGGCGGTAGTGCGCAGCGTCTGCCACACTCGCCAGAACATCACCACCTCGCAGCATTCTTTCTGCGAGTTAAACCCAACCTGTTACCGTCGCAGACAATCACAGACAATTACAGACAATCATCCAAATTCGAAACAGATTCTTTATAAACCATTAACCAAAAACATGGAGTTTTGGCGGGAAAACGAAAAAGTCGCGTCACTGCATTGTATTATTTTCCAAAACTTGTGTTATTTTCAGTGTTAGTGCATAAAATTGGTGGCATTTTATTCATTAAGTGCTGGATTACAGGCATGAGTGTGGGAAAGTGGTATAATGATGGTGAAACGTTTTTTTTCGTGTTGTTTCCAAAACTACATAGAAGCTTCTGGTAAAGTTGCCACCACTTTACTAGGAGTATGACTTGACTAGACTAGACTATGACTTGACTTGATGACTTGGACTGTATTTTGACTTGACTTGACATATATACTAACGGTTAGGCAACTATATATCCAGCAACTTGTACTTTACCAACACTCTCTGATAAAATTTGTTCCCAACACCTTTGCAAATAAACGAGCTACGAACTATGTCTGTGTTGTCCCAAGAACAAAAACAGCTTTTGCTGCTAAGTTTCCAAAGTTTTTGGGACCCTATACTTATAACAAAATTAATAAAACCATGCAAATTGTCTCACTTACTTCTTACGAGTGCAAAAAGAAACTCTTTGATAGCTTATCAAAACTAAATTACTTAGAAACGGAAACCATAATAACGCAAATTACATAAATTGATAATAAATCTGATAAGACAAGTATTGGGTGTATATTCACGTACACACCCAATTCTTCACGCACACTCTCACAAATCACATAAACATTCTCACACTTCACATACACCTCACACTCCACACACATCTCACACTTCGCGCACACTCTTACACTCCACACACACCCTCACACTCCTAGCATACCACTACACTCCACACACCCTCACTCACCACATATTTGCACTATAAAACCCTTACACACCAAGGGGTGTGTAAGGGTTTTTATGCATACATATTTTTAATTATATAAGTAGTATCTTCTGTTATAAGAGAATAAATATTAGGCAACGTGAATTTAACACTTTTGTTATTATAAATCAATGCTACACTTATTATAATATGTCTCCGACGGAAGAGTCCTGGTTCCTGTGTCACGGGTCTTGAGCCTAGTACGGGAAACAGGTGCTCCACCCCTTTGTTGATTGTTTCGACTATTTTTTGCCAATAAATTTTCATTTCATTTTTTTTTTCATTTCATTTCATTTCATACATTATTAATTAACTTGAAAAATTACCAATTACTTGACACTGGCTAAATACACTAAAGTGTGGAGCCAAACTCAAACAAAAAAAAAAACAAAAACATTTTGACCCTGACAGAGCGTAGCAAAGTTTTTGACGCATTGGACGAATTGCTGTTTGTAAATTTGTATGTGTTATATGTGAAGAAAAATCAGTCGAAAGGTTCAGAAGTTTATTGCATCGCAACGGGTGACATCTATACTAATATAATAAAGAGGAAAGATTTGTATGTAAGTATGTTTGTAACGAATTGGCTAAAAAGTAATGGACTGATTTTTTTAAAATTCTTTCACCATTTTAATGCTACATTATCACTGATTAATAATAGGCTATTTTAATTGCACGAAAAAAATGTTTATGCCAAATTGTTTAAAAAATTAATATCCACTCTGCAGCCGCTAGTAAATAATGAAAGAAATACGTTTAAAAACGGATTTTTTGTTTTATTTAAAGTCTCAAACACCAATATATAAGAAAAAAGTAGTATCAAAATTTGGGCGAATTACTAAATTATCATAGTAACTATTAATTCAAGGTCTGGCAATGGTATTCATAAAAGAACTGGCAATAAACAATAACAATTGGTAATTATGTTCAAAAACGTATTTAGTTGAAATATTTTTGGAACTATATTTAATAAAATGAGTCAGAAGTTAAAGGAACTGAAAATGAAAAATACATTTATATGGATAAGGGCGTATAATTAGGTAATATTTATATTTAGTTTAAAAAGAACCTGGATCCCCACACTAAGCTCAGGGCCCGTATTATGAGGTCCAGGCCTGTCACCGGAAATAAAACAAGGCATCGTCTAAGCTGGAACAACTGGTTAGGACTTACCCCATTTCCATTTTGTTGACTATATAAATAGAAGCTTTTTCTGCAGTCCCGCGCGCGAGTCAGCGCCCTCTGCAGGAAGTTTCTGGAAGAAGAAGTTTTCGTTTCCATATTTTGTAAAATTGCAACAGGTAGAAATAATAATATAATAATAATATGTGTGGACATCCCACACAAAGCCATCTAGCCCCAAACTAAGCAAAGCTTGTACTATGGGAACCAGATAACTGATACAATACTTAGATACTTTTTGTTTATAAATACATACATAGAATACAATATAACACCCAGACAAGAATAAACATCGATGTTCATCACACAAATGTTTGTCCTGGGTGGGAATCGAACCCACAACCCACAGTTCAGAAGGCAGGGTTACTACCAACTAAGCTATCGGGTCAGTCAGAAATACAAATTTGTATGGATTTAACAGTTTCAATACGTAGTTTATGTATGTTCCTAATTTGGAAATTTCCATAGTGTATGTTCCTAATTTGGAAATTTCCATAGTGTATGTTCCTAATTTGGAAAGTTCCATAGTGTATGTTTTTAATTTGGAAATTTTCATAGTGTATGTTCCTAATTTGGAAATTTCCATAGTGTATGTTCCTAATTTGAAAATTTCCATAGTAACTATGGAAATTTCCAAATTAGGAACATACATAAATTACGTATTGAAACTGTTAAATCCATACAAATTTGTATTATTGGGAGAACATACAATTGAATTAGGAATTAAATTTTTCCCGTTGCGTTCTAAATAATGTTCCGCGATCACCCCCGGAGATCCCACGAGCCCCACCTGAGATAGATAGGCTTC
Source organism: Ennomos fuscantarius (assembly GCA_905220475.3). Lineage (NCBI taxonomy): Eukaryota > Metazoa > Arthropoda > Insecta > Lepidoptera > Geometridae > Ennomos > Ennomos fuscantarius. The sequence goes on from HG992049.1 coordinate 690,695, forward strand.
CACGTCTCCCGGATGTAGTCGTTGTCGACGTCGACCCCCTTCCGCCGCAGGTTGTCCCGCACGGCCACCACCTCGTCGTACAGCAGCGCGGGCCGCGCGGCCCCGAGGCGCTCCAGCTCGGCCCGCACCTCGGCGCGCCGCGCCTGCTCCTCCGACGGGGACCGCCAGTACAGCCAGCGGTCCTTGAAACCGGGACCTACAAAAAGAGTACATTACAATATTGTCCTAGAGATCCGATTATATCGATTTCCCAAAATTGTGATCAAAATGCTGGCACAACGAATCAGCATTGCAATTCAACGGGGCAATGCTGCCAGCATGTTGGGTACGTTACCTACTAGTGGCTGGAGTAATTGGACTGTCTATAGGTCATCGCGGCCAGTATATAGTCCATTTTTTTTTGTAGTAGTAGTAAGTAGTTTTTAGTATTCGTTATTAAATGATTGTAGTATTTAGAAAATAAAGGCAATTGGCCGTGTTAGAGATCTGTAATATGTTTGGACATTACTTTCATTCCACTGTCCTGCAGTCTTCTTCTTCGTCGCATAATTTAGGTACTACTACCTTATATGAGTTCCACCTACCTGATACCAGCACGGATATAGGAGCTATTGAAGTAGTGTATTCAAGTTGTAAAACTTTTTAAAACGCTTGATTTAAATTATTCGGCAGGTCCTGATGGCATACCCCCTGTGTTTATTTATAATTGCGCGAAAAGCTTAGCTGTCCCACTCACACTTATTTATAGGCGTTCGCTAAATGAAGGGGTAGTCCCGTCAGTCTGGAAGTCAGTATACATTACTCCCATACACAAAAAAGGACCTAAGGATAATATTCAAAATTATAGACCAATTTCAAAATTGTGTTTTTGCTAAAATATTAGAAAAATAGTATACAAACAACTTTATTATTCACTGAAGCAAACACTCAGCGCAGAACAGCATGGTTTCTTCAAAGACAGGTCAACTACGTCGAATGTGGTTCTATGTAGTGAATTTTTGTCAAAGCACATGTCCGAACCCTCGCAGGTGGACATCATTTACACTGACTACAGCAAATGCTTCGACAGGATGGATCACGTTATCCTATTACAGAAGCTCCAGCGGGTTGGCATCAGAGGTAATCTTTTTAGGTGGTTCTAGTCGTACGTGCAAAACAGATGTCAAACAGTGGTACTCAATGGTTTCACATCAGCTCTAATGAACATCCCCTCAGGAATACCCAACGGCTCACTGCTCGGTCTATTCCTTTTTATATTATTTATTTATGACATTTCCAGCTGCTTTCATTTCTCGAAAATTCTTCTATATGCAGATGACATGAAAATTTTATGCCCCATTCAAACTATGGCAGATACATCGAATCTTCAAGATAATCGAAACCGGTTTCAAAATTACTGCACACTTAATAAATTGGATTTGAATGTATCGAAGTGTTTGCTCATTCACACGCAAGCCTCACCCTATTATTTGTAAGCATATAATAAAAAATTCACCTTTATGTAACGTCACCAATGTTACAGATTTAGGAGTTATTTTTGACTCAAAACTTTTATTTGATAAGCATATTAATAATATAATTAAAAAAGCATCGAAAGCGTTAGGTTTTGTCTTACGAATGTCCTTCCACTTTCAGTCCATAAAAACCTTTAAAATACTGTATTGCGCGTATGTACGGAGCCACCTTGAGTATGCATCTCAAGTTTGGAACCCATGCTATAACATTTATATTAACCGCATTGAAGCTATCCAAAAACGATTTCTCCGTTATTTACAATTCCGTTCAAAAATATACCTAAAGGGTTATAATTCCCGCTGCAAAACCCTTCACCTTTCACCTTCTACCCCTACATGAGAGGCGACGTGTAGCAGACCTCGCTTTTCTGACCAATACAGCGAACGGTACGATCGATTGTCCCGAGCTGCTCGGGCAGATAGGTATTCGAACCCCCGCGGCCTCGTTTAGAAAACCTTCTTTTCACTCCCACAGTAAAACGTAATTACAGACAATACAGTTATTTATTTAGAGCATGCAGGTGTTATAATACCATGGCGAAAGATCTAGATTTAGATTTGTTTAATATGTCAGCGTCCAAGCTGAATCGATGACTAAAGAATATTTTTTTTACTTTTAAAATCAGTCTCATTTAAAAATATACAGTTTTTTTAAAAATATGTTTTGGTTCATCTCGTGTCTGGATATTGTCTGTCGACTGTGCATTTTACAAAATGAATTTAGTCACCTAGTTGTGAAAACTTTTAATTAGCCATAAGTATATTACGTGTATATGTATTGTAACATATTTAGCTGTTAGTTTTCGAAAGAAAATAAAATAATATAAAATATTTTTTTTAAGCTATATTATGAAAATAATATTTGTTCATCTATATATACAAGGTGGAATTTAATTCACTGTTTTCATAAAATGTATGTACTCAGACCATGCTATAGAATATTCGAATAAGGTCCAATTAAAAAAAAAGGTTTTGTTTTAGTATTCAGTGCCTCCTAAAATAGCTGCATGACAGCCGCAATGTCTATTGAACGGTACACACAGCGCGGGCACCGGCTGAGTGCTTTGTTAATGTTTCGTAGGTAATAAAACACCTGCTTTGTTCAATGTCACAAGGCTTTTCTTTAGAATTTAAATTTGATAATACCTAGATTTAAGTTTCATTTCATTAGTACTTTATGTATGGGAGCATTATATAGCATGGACTGAATACATACATTAAAAGAAAAGAACGAATTAAATTCCACCTTGTATAAAATAAAATCGTATTGGTTACACTATTTATAACTCAAGAACGGCTGAACGGAAATGGCTGAAAATTGGTGGGGAGGAACCAGGAAACCGACATAGGATTTTTATCCCGTTCGATCGCGTTTTACCAATTCACGCGTGCGCAACCGGGGCGGGTCAACTAGTTTTTATTAGTTGTCAAATAGCTTATTGGCAATGGTGAGGTATGGTGTTGTACGGTCGAGCCGGTCCCGCAGCGCGGCCTCCATGGGGGAGGGGGGACGCGTGCAGCAGGGCCCTAGTACGTACCGGTGAGGTCGTGCAGCTCCCGGGCGGTACGGTCGAGCCGGTCCCGCAGCGCGGCCTCCATGGGGGAGGGGGGACGCGTGCAGCAGGGCCCTAGTACGTACCGGTGAGGTCGTGCAGCTCCCGGGCGGTACGGTCGAGCCGGTCCCGCAGCGCGGCCTCCATGGGGGAGGGGGGACGCGTGCAGCAGGGCCCTAGTACGTACCGGTGAGGTCGTGCAGCTCCCGGGCGGTACGGTCGAGCCGGTCCCGCAGCGCGGCCTCCATGGGGGAGGGGGGACGCGTGCAGCAGGGCCCTAGTACGTACCGGTGAGGTCGTGCAGCTCCCGGGCGGTACGGTCGAGCCGGTCCCGCAGCGCGGCCTCCATGGGGGAGGGGGGACGCGTGCAGCAGGGCCCTAGTACGTACCGGTGAGGTCGTGCAGCTCCCGGGCGGTACGGTCGAGCCGGTCCCGCAGCGCGGCCTCCATGGGGGAGGGGGGACGCGTGCAGCAGGGCCCTAGTACGTACCGGTGAGGTCGTGCAGCTCCCGGGCGGTACGGTCGAGCCGGTCCCGCAGCGCGGCCTCCATGGGGGAGGGGGGACGCGTGCAGCAGGGCCCTAGTACGTACCGGTGAGGTCGTGCAGCTCCCGGGCGGTACGGTCGAGCCGGTCCCGCAGCGCGGCCTCCATGAGCGACACGGCGCCGTCCCAGTCGGCGCGGGACCCCACGCAGCGGTCCTGCAGCGCGTTCAGCTGCAGCACGCGGAGCACCTGCGGGGGGCGGGGGGACTCAGCGATGTTACAAGCGGTGTCTGTGATGTGAACTGTGGCGCGACGGACTACACTATCGGAAACTTTATATTGCAGCTACATTGACATTTTCCAGGACTCATGTTATTCGTCTGATCCACTGCTGAACATAGGTCTCCCCCATTACAAAAAATGAGATCGAAAATTAAGCACATTACTGTCAATGACTTGGACTCTTTTGTCATGACGACTAATAAGAAATAATAATAACAACGACAACGACAACAGCCCTAACTAGGATCCTCTAGCTGTATCAATGGACCCAAAGAACTGCGAGGATCATGATCCCACAACACCCAGACGCAGAACAAGTATATGTGCTTTTTTAATGCACACTTGTCCTGTCGCGGGAATCGAACACGCCACCTTCCGACTATTAGCCGACCTGCTCGACCACTACACCACAGAGGTTGTCTAAATGAAACTCACTCCTGGCTTCCTTGTTTCCTGACAAATATAATTGAGGTCTGGAAACTAGAGTGAATAGGCTCCTCATAGAGTGAGATGTAGTCAAACGTTGGCATTCATGTTCATGCATAAAATAAATGCCACATCATTTCCTTACGAGTTTTTCCCACTAATGCCACAACTGCTAGAATGATTTTAATCTAGTATCAGCCATGTGGTCCTAGCTTAAGAATAGGACCACCCCATCTCTTCTCGCCGGTACCGGATCAATTGGCTAAGGGAATATCCTAGAAATGGGCAATATTACAATAATATAATTATAATTATCAATTTAAAATAACTATTTAACTTACATCCTGCGCTCTATCTTCCCACTGATGCCTACTGAGAGCCTCTTCAACGGCGTTCCTCTTCACAGGTTCGTATATAGGATCACAGTCCGTGCTCTTGCTCATCAGCTCCATGAACTCCTCGCGTAGGGCTTCTCTGCCGGCCCGGACCGAAGCCGTCGGCAGCTCGGACTCCGCCCACTCACGGAGCTTTATGTCCACTGAAGTGTTGAACTTATCTGACAGATAAATTCATGATTAAAACAGTTCAAACGGTCAATATTTAGTGAATAACAGTAACAATGATATATAAAATTTTACGATAAATTTTTGTCTACAAGCAAATATGTGAGATAATCCAGTATGTTCTACATTTAAGTATGAATTAAAAATATTAAAAATTACACCCAATGATTTAACCAGTATGAAAAACTACAATTCTACAATGAAATGCATACAGGCCTAATACCTAGAAAATTTGAACTCGAATGCCTAAGAATACCGTTTGGTCCATAATACATTTATAACTATGCGGGGCAAAAAGTTTCCACCATGAAATATCATTAACTATTCTGTTGAACTGTACAAATCCATCCGGAATGTACATCAGCCTGGAAATTATGCGACAATACAGGCACAGGGACCGAATAGACAATATTATTTTTCCCGTACCAAAATTCCAAATTGTCCTCTAATAATGTCGTAACAAATAATACAATAACTGTCATAAAATCTTTGATACAATTTGCGTTGGATTTTTGCCCTTCTGGCTAGACAGTTATTTTCATTTAGCTTCACAACAGCAACATTTAAAAAAATAATTTATTGAAATATTGCATTACAATCAAAACAGTAATATTTTTCAATTATCTTTTAATAAAACTAATAATAATAAAAAATCTGCAGGTCAAACTTTGAAATGCTGTCCATTCGACTAATATTCCGTCCCTTTCATACATATTCCCAAGTCGATTTTAACGACAACTACCCACCCTTTAAATCAACTATTTACAATTCTAATTGCAACTATGTCTATTTGATAAAACTATAATCCTCACTAAAGTCAATATCGTAAGGATCGATCCATATGGTGGTCGCATGGTTGGTTCCACTCTCGCCGCGTTTGAGCCTGATCTGTCGCGGGATTTTCAACTCTGCTGGTATGGGAAGGAGAAGTTCAGCAAACGTTCTGGTTGATCACACAAATGTTCTCAAATCTTGTGTGATTCTTGAACATGATTTTTTCACAATGTTTTTTTTTTCACCGTCGTTACAAGGATACTTCGTCATTTATTTATCCTTTACGACTAAACGGCTGCACAAATCTTGATTTCTTGGTATTGGAGATGTATCAAACTTTGGGAAAGGACATGGGATAAGATTGGAATGTCATACAACCATTCACTGCTTTAAAAATGGCTGTTTTGGGGTTCAATTTCAGTATCACCGTTGATTTTACAAGTTGGTAAATGACAGTTTGGACAAGTATTTGTGCACAGATAAAAAAGCGCAAATACTTGTTCTGCGTCTGGGTGTTGTGGGACCATGGTCCTCGTAGTTCCTGGGTCCCTAAACACAGGGAATCCTAGTTAGGGTCCAGGATCTATGTGATCGTTGGGCATTATTATTATTAGTTAGACTTACCGACATCTTCTTGTGCGTTGGCAGCAGCTGGCAGGTATATCTTTTCAAACACCCGTTCGGCCGCCGCCTTCCACAGTGCCTTGGGGAACATTCGTTTAATGAAATAACGCACAATTTCACTTTTCTAAATTAATTTTTTGGTATGTTATAACGGCAGACAGCTCGGCCGCCTGGTGCCCCAGCCCCCTCCCCCCTACCTGGTGCAGCCGCTGCTCCCACTGGGCCGGCGGCACGGCGGACAGCTCGGCCGACTGGTCCAGGAGCTCGGCCCGCGCTCGCTCGAACACTTCATCGCGGTCCAACTCGCGCTGTCTGAAACCACCGGGCAACGACACAGTCTATTTATTTATTCCAAATAGCTCCCAGCAGGGTGAGAAAAGTCATCATCTCCCGTGGATGCCATAAGAACCGGGCATATCCCAAAGGCATATCCAAGGAATGGGTAACGGCATTCTCGGTACATTAAAATCTTCTGCGATCACCAATCCGCCTGCTAAGCGTGATGCTTATGACGATCTTCTCCTCTTCCCTACAATAAGCATCTAAGGTGGTGTTTCATGGGGAAGGTCTGTATTCATGGGGAAGGCCTGTATTCCTGGCAAACGCCTGTATTCCTGGGAAAGGCATGTGTTCATGGCGAAGGCCTGTATTCATGGTGAAGATCTACATTTATGGTGAAGGTCTGTATTTATGGTGAAGGTCTGTATTTATGGGGAAGGTCTATATTCATGGGGAAGGCCTGTATTCAACAGTGGACGTTTTCCGGCTGTTGATGCATGCGATGCGTACAAACAGAGTCACAAACGTGTAAAAAAAACTTATGTATGTAACGTAGACCACACGACTGAAGTAAAACTCCTTTAGTTTAGCTCCATCTATCGGTCGGTATAACTTTGTTAAATGTTAATGTTGCTACTTGACAATTGTAAATAGTCATATTACTGGTCATAGCAACACAATAATACAAATGTTGAAGTTTGTAATTGAGTTTTGGCGGGAAAACGAAAAAGATCGCGTCACCGCATTGTATTATTTTCCAAAACTTGTGTTATTTTCAGTGTTAGTGCATAAAATTGGTGGCATTTTATTCATTAAGTGTTGGATTACAAGCATGAGTGTGGGAAAGTGGTACAATGATGGTGAAACATTTTTTTTCGTGTCACTTCCAAAACTACATAGAAGCTTCTGGTAAAGTTGCCACCACTTTACTGGGAGTATGAGTTGACTAGATTAGACTTGACTTGATGACTAGAGCTGTGACTTGACCATTATATAATATTAATTATGTTCATTGTTTCCTTAGTATTTGTATATTATGTATTATTTGTGTATGTTTATGTATAGTAGTATTTATTTTAAGTAGTACATAATTTTATGTTTGTCTTAGTATGTATGTACACAGTAACTTTTTAGCACCACCACCGTCCTTGCTCGTTGATCTATCTCTGTCCATCCAAAGGTTGTCTGGAAGAGATCGCTTTTTAGCGATAAGACCCCCCATTGTTACCTACTCATTAGTTATTTCCTGTTTTTGTATTTGTTGCCTTGGTGTCAATAAAGAGTTTATCTATCTATCTATGTAACTTGAGAGATGATCAATTACTTGACACTGGCTAAATACACAAAAGTGTGGAGAGTAGGTAATGTTGGTATGGAGCCACCTGGGGAAGGAGTTCTTCCACTCGGTCTCGAGGTTGAACCGCGCGGCCTTGAAGTGGTCGGCCTGCTGCTCCACGGAGGCGCGCACCATGCGCCAGAAGCACTCCGCCACCGCCAGCGACAGGTTGCGCGTCGTCACCTGCGACGGCGTCACCAGCCCGGCCCTGCGCACACGGCACGACCGGCACACTTCTAGTGCGTGCCTCTAATATGTCACTCGCACGTGACCGACTGACTCACATCGTGATCTATCAACGCACAGCCCAAACCACTGGACGGGTCGAGCTGAAATTTATTAGACGTTAAGACGTAGGCATCCGCTAAGAAAGGATTTTTCGAAATTCCACCCTTAACAGGGTGAAATGGGTCGTTGAATTATTTTCTCATAGTCAACGTCGCGGACGAAGCTGCGGGCAAAAGCTCGTAAATAAATATGTCGCATATCAGGCAATTGGTGAGCCCATGACGTCATTCTTTAACATAAAAAACTACAGCCACGATTTTATTCAGCAGTTTCATCTTTGAGTCTAATCGACGCCTAAACAGATATGTGCAAAAGAGCTGTCAATATTTAGCGCAGCTGGGCACGCGGGCGACTAACTTGAAGAGCTTGGAGGTCCTGAAGAAGCGCTCCTCGTAGTCCCGAATGGCCTGGATGGAGTCGTCGCGGCGGCTGCGCCCCGTCACCACGGCGTAGTAGCCCAGCGCGCGCATCGGGAACAGCTTGCCCTCCAGGATGCGCCGGATCTGCGACACGCGCGCCGGACATTAACGAACGTTTACAGCCTTAATAATAAACACGATAGCTTTACATTAGTTACACCATCGTTTCTCTTTTTCGATCCAGCTAAATATTCCAGTAGCAAAAAAAGAACAAAAACTGAAGTAACTAGCCCATTACTACCCGTTTATTAATAAGGCTGTAACAGTCATATTACAAAACGTAGACTAAGTAGAGGTTTAAGCCTGGACTAACTAGTCCTAGTTGTTACGGTACTAAGTAGTTAGATCTTGACTTTATTATATAACGCCGACTAATCGAAGACCAGCTGATACCAGAGATAGTCCATGGTTTAAATATTGACCATAGAATAAATAGGAAAAAAATTTGTTCATTTGGACCTCATTTATTCACACGTGCCGTTTTTCACGTTTCATATATTTAGAATTTTTGCTTTTGTCTATAATATATGTGCATTGGCCTTGGAAAGCGTGTTGTTTGCATATTTTTTAATGAATAAAAAATCAGATTCATAAAATAAAATAAAGCTGTATGGCGTATTGTAAATAAGGAGAGAGGAAAAGCCAACATCCCTCGCACGGATTTCACAGAAGTCCTTAAAACGCCTAGTGGAGAAGATTTCAAAAGTAAAATTTGTGCGGTGAATGCAATGAACGATCGGTTCTTGAGCGCAGCGGCAGCGTGCAGAGCACCTTGCGCTGACGTTGTGCGGGTGCACGCGGCGCTGTGCTTGGCTCGGCCGCCAGCTGACCGTTCGTTTAGGTTTCTTTTCTTTAATACTGAAGAAGTGCACTGTATTGTCACAACACACATCCCACCAAAACCCTCGAAAGACATATATGGTCTGTCCATGAAGCTGCTTAGGCTTGCGGTGAGCCCATTAGCTCCGATATTAGCAAACTTTTTTAACGCCTGTCTAGTGGAGGGGACCTTCCCTGCACCGTTGAAGATCAGTAAGGTTTCACCGCTGTTTAAAGGGAAAGGTAAACGAGAATGTATCGATAATTATAGACCTGTCTCGATCATTCCAGCCCTATCTAAAATATTCGAGAATGGACTCAGTTCTCGTTTGATAACATACTTAACAGGTACGAAAGCACTATCTGACAAACAGTTTGCATATCGCGAGGGTCGATCTACTACCTCCCTTGCCCGCGAAGTCGTTCGGAGTGTTATGGCTGCTCGTGAAGATAAACAGCAAGTTGCCATCCTATGTTGTGACTTGTCAAAAGCTTTTGACGTGGCAGACCACACCGTATTAGCTGTTAAGTTGCAACACTATGGGGTGAGTGATGCTGCCTATGCTTTGATGATGGACCTACTGCGAGACCGGTCACAAATAGTGGTAGGCAACGGAGGCGAAACTAAGTCTGACGCTTCAACTTCTGTTATGGGAGTAGCTCAGGGATCTTCTGTGTCGAACATCTTGTTCTCACTACTTCTAAATGATCTTCCGGAAGCTGTCACCGCAGCTGAAATATTTATGTATGCTGATGACGTGGCTGCGGTGGTTACAGCACCGTCGGTAGATCAACTTGAGCAGAAGTTGAATACGACGTCTTCGCAACTAGCTGAATGGTTTGACGCAAATGGCCTTGCATTAAATCTAACAAAGACGCACTTCATTCATTTTTATTTATCAGGGCGGGCACCCAGATTGCTAACGGTACTAATGAATGGAGTAAAAATAACCCAAGCTGCATCTACCACATTCCTAGGCTTCGAAATAGATAGGGGGTTGCAGTGGGAAAGTCACATAAATAAATTATGTGGCAAACTAGGTAGCGCGTGTATCGCGCTGGGTCGTGTCGCCAGAGTAGTGCCTGTGGAAGTAGTAAGGTCGTGTTACTTCGCAACAGTGCACTCTCTGCTGCAGTACGGCGCGGAGCTATGGGGAAGAGCGGCGGACTGGCAGCGTGCATTTGTAATGCAGAAACGAGCCATCCGCATTATGGCGAGAATCCCGCAGGACAGCTCCGCTCGACCACATTTTAAGAGGTTGGGAATACTTACATTACCTGCGCTTGTAATCCTTCAAGTAGCAGTGTATGTTAGGTTGAACCAAACCTTATACAGAAAATACGGTGATGTGCACTCGTACTGTACACGCAACAAGGATAAGCTTCGAACTATCCCCAGAAAATTAACTAAATCGGACAAAATTTCTCATGTTATCGGCCCAACAGTATACAACAAGCTGCCTCAACATGTGATAGCGTCACCCAACCTCAGTTGTTTTAAGAAACGACTGAAGAACTGGCTTATCGAACAAACGTTCTACAGCTTTGATGAATTTTTAAAATTGTAGTAATATATATTATATAAATTGTAATATATGATTATTTTTTTCTTATTGACATGTAGATTTTCCATGTTGACGTTTTTATTTTTTCATATTGACATTGTTAATTCGTATATTGTGAATACTGAATGTGTACTATTATACCTAGATATATGTAATACTAGTATAATAACCTATTTTTTTTTTTTTTTTTTTTATAAATACATCAGATTGACATGTAATTTAAAATATTATGAATAAATGATTATGATTATGATTAAAAGTCAGCTTTGCTACAATCTTTTTCAACTAATAAAACTATTAAGTTTTAATAGTTACCAACGAGGCTTGCGAGAATCAGAACGTAAATATGCCTTTGCTTAACGCACGAAAATGGATATTTCTGTTTATTGTTGTTATAACTAACTGCACTAACATAAATATCGTAAAAATGGAGCAACAAAATATAAAAACTGAACCGAGTAGATATATTTTATCAAAGACCAAGACAACCTGGCGAAAGAATTTTTAAAATCGGTCCAGTGTTTTTTGAGCCAATTCGTTACAAACATACTTACATAAAAATTTCCTCTTTATAATATTAGTATAGATTTCGTTATTCTCACCCTGTTAGGGTTGGCGAGGTTCTCCTCTGCCAGGTCGACCTTCGTGAGCACGAAGATGGTCCGCTTGCCGCTCGGGTCGCACGCCGACACCAGGTCCGTCACGTTGCTGCGCTCCGCGTCCACCGACCCGTCCTGGGTACATGCACGAGTCAAATGTCAAGACTACTGATCCATCCTGGGATACATACACGAGTCTAATATCAAGACAACTGATCCATCCTGGGCTACATACACGAGTCTAATATCAAGACAACTGATCCATCCTGGGCTACATACACGAGTCTAATATCAAGACAACTGATCCATCCTGGGCTACATACACGAGTCAAATATCAAGACAACTGATCCATCCTGGGCTACATACACGAGTCTAATATCAAGACAACTGATCCATCCTGGGCTACATACACGAGTCTAATATCAAGACAACTGATCCATCCTGGGCTACATACACGAGTCTAATATCAAGACAACTGATCCATCCTGGGCTACATACACGAGTCTAATATCAAGACAACTGATCCATCCTGGGCTACATACACGAGTCTAATATCAAGACAACTGATCCATCCTGGGCTACATACACGAGTCTAATATCAAGACAACTGATCCATCCTGGGCTACATACACGAGTCTAATATCAAGACAACTGATCCATCCTGGGCTACATACACGAGTCTAATATCAAGACAACTGATCCATCCTGGGCTACATACACGAGTCTAATATCAAGACAACTGATCCATCCTGGGATACATACACGAGTCTAATATCAAGACAACTGATCCATCCTGGGCTACATACACGAGTCTAATATCAAGACAACTGATCCATCCTGGGCTACATACACGAGTCTAATATCAAGACAACTGATCCATCCTGGGCTACATACACGAGTCAAATATCAAGACAACTGATCGATCCTGCGATACATACACGAGTCAAATATCAAGACAATTGATCCATCCTGGGATACATAAATGAATCAAATATCAAGACAAGTGATCCATCCTGGGATACATACACGAATCTAATATCAAGACCACTGATCCATCCTGGGATACATACACGAGTCAAATATCAAGACAAGTGATCCATCCTGGGATACATACACGAGTCAAATATCAAGACCACTGATCCATCCTGGGATACATACACGAGTCAAATATCAAGACCACTGATCCATCCTGGGATACATACACGAGTCAAATATCAAGACAACTGATCCATCCTGGGATACATACACGAATCAAATATCAAGACAAGTGATCCATCCTGGGATACATACACGAGTCAAATATCAAGACAAGTGATCCATCCTGGGATACATACACGAATCAAATATCAAGACAAGTGATCCATCCTGGGATACACGAGTCAAATATCAAGACAAGTGATCTATCCTGGGATACATACACGAGTCTAATATCAAGACAACTGATCCATCCTGGGCTACATACACGAGTCTAATATCAAGACAACTGATCCATCCTGGGCTACATACACGAGTCTAATATCAAGACAACTGATCCATCCTGGGCTACATACACGAGTCTAATATCAAGACAACTGATCCATCCTGGGCTACATACACGAGTCTAATATCAAGACAACTGATCCATCCTGGGCTACATACACGAGTCTAATATCAAGACAACTGATCCATCCTGGGCTACATACACGAGTCTAATATCAAGACAACTGATCCATCCTGGGCTACATACACGAGTCTAATATCAAGACAACTGATCCATCCTGGGCTACATACACGAGTCTAATATCAAGACAACTGATCCATCCTGGGCTACATACACGAGTCAAATATCAAGACAACTGATCGATCCTGCGATACATACACGAGTCAAATATCAAGACAAGTGATCCATCCTGGGATACATACACGAATCAAATATCAAGACAAGTGATCCATCCTGGGATACATACACGAATCAAATATCAAGACAAGTGATCCATCCTGGGATACATACACGAGTCAAATATCAAGACCACTGATCCATCCTGGGATACATACACGAGTCAAATATCAAGACAACTGATCCATCCTGGGATACATACACGAATCAAATATCAAGACAAGTGATCCATCCTGGGATACATACACGAGTCAAATATCAAGACAAGTGATCCATCCTGGGATACATACACGAGTCAAATATCAAGACCACTGATCCATCCTGGGATACATACACGAGTCAAATATCAAGACAACTGATCCATCCTGGGATACATACACGAATCAAATATCAAGACAAGTGATCCATCCTGGGATACATACACGAGTCAAATATCAAGACAACTGATCCATCCTGGGATACATACACGAATCAAATATCAAGACAAGTGATCCATCCTGGGATACATACACGAGTCAAATATCAAGACAAGTGATCCATCCTGGGATACATACACGAATCAAATATCAAGACAAGTGATCCATCCTGGGATACATACACGAGTCAAATATCAAGACAAGTGATCCATCCTGGGATACATACACGAATCAAATATCAAGACAAGTGATCCATCCTGGGATACATACACAAGTCAAATATTATCAGACTGATTCATCCTGGAATACATACAACACTTTATCCCTGTAAATGAAGAATTTCTACGGGAAAACGGGTAACTTACGTGTAAACTAATAGAAAGTAATTTATTACCTGTATACATAGGATGATTGCGTTAGGGTTGTCCATGTACTTCTTGGTCATTTGTTTGATGGCGTCGCGCGTGTCGGCCGCCATGTCCACCGTCTGTGTCTGGATATTACAAATACATCACTTTATTAAGAGTTACAGACATGAAGATGAGCAACAAGCCAGAAGAAAAACAAAACCACGTCTTTGTTTCGGATCTTTTTATTTTTTGGGCAGCCATTGTCATAGAGTAGGCTTCAAACATCGATTATCATTTAGCCGCATCGTATTTTTTAACAATAACTTGAGAAATACTGATAACTTATTAATAAAATTAAAAATACTCATAAAAATCAGTGATATTTTTTATAAGATATTAGAGGATAATGTCGAAATAGTTTTCGGTACCTTCCAAAACTGAAATGTGTATGGTTGAAAGCTACAGCATATATACAAAATTTAGTAATCCGAGCTAAAATCTTATCAACCTTATGCAATGGACATAATTACTATAATGCATAAGTCACCGAGGTGACATATGTACAGACCGTAGTTAGTAGGCAATATGAACCTTATCCAGTCGACATAAGCTACTCACAGAGATGACCCCGGGCAAGTCGACCAGCACCATGCGATGCAGGCCGGGGCCCTTCACGGACATGGAGATGACGTCAGTGGAGACAGTTTTCCCGCCGCGGACGCTGTTCCGCATCCGTAGTTCCACTTCTCTGGAACGGGAATTATTTATTATTGTAGGGAGGAAATGGTATGATTATTAAAGGAGGCAAATAATAATAATATCGCCCAAAGATCAGATACATAGATCCTGGACCCTAACTAAGATTCCCTGTATCCAGGACCAAGTCGAGTCACATTATCGTATAACATCATTAAAATAAAATACAAAACAGAACAAAAATCAAAATTATTAACACACTAAAATAAATAAAATACAAATCAAAACTATTAATATTACATAATAAAATATTATTTTTACGGACACATACCTTTTACACAATTTTTCTCGGAGAACTGCAAGCACTCTAACAGAATCACTTTTGGGGTCTATGGGGGAGGATTATGTTGCTGCAGTGGAAGTCTTCAACCTGATGAGGGATGGGGGATGTACTTACTTCCTGAGATCAGCCAGATCGGATTCCTTGTTGAGGTCGAACTCCCGCGAGGAGTCGCGGAACTGCGCCACGTGGTACGGACCTTCGGACAGCGTCACTTTTACTGGAGCCCTGAGGGGAACGGTACACTAGAGAATGATAAATGGTGCTGTGTGCATAACCAAAAAAAAATAATTACAAGCTTTTTATTAACTTGAACTGTTTGCATATTTATGTGGATCTGGGTCCAATCTTGCAATTGAATTTAAAAGCAGTCAATCGATTGCAATAAAATTTTGCGCACACGTTTATATTCGGATGAAAATGCATGGCTAGGTAATTGACATCATTCTAAGTCCAATATGGCGGACAGCTCAAGATGGCGGACTATTTATTCTTAGTGCACATTCATGAGATCAAATAAATGAAAGCGTTTGCTGAGAAGTATATAAAAAATAAAATCACTTAAATAGGGGCTCATTTAAGAAATGTTTTTACTAATAATTTATTATTTCCACACTATGCACTGGCAGAAATGGACAACATATCATTTTCTACTTCGAGATTTTTTTAATATCAAGTTTTTATATTAGCATTTCTCGAATTATTTATTATTAAAACACTTTTTTGTATATTTTCAAGGATCAATGAACAGTATCACATACATTATTTTAAGTTAAAACGATTACTAATAAATCTAAACAGATGTGCTACCACATTATTGACGACAAATTAATGAAATCTTATCGATTCATTTTTTGGAATTCTTTCTAAATGGCGGAGCCATGGGGATAGCAAAAACGTAAAAAATAGATTTCAGTTTGAAGCCATGCAAAGACAGACTCGCGAGAGTAATAAGCGGGGTTCAAATATATGCAAGACGCAGTGCAGGCCACCGACCGCGTGCACATCTCGCCGGCGCCGCGCGGGAAGATGCGCGCCTGCGCCACCATCTCCAGCACCGAGGTCTTGCCGGCCGACTGGTCCCCCACCACCACCACGCGCGGCAGGCGGTCCGCCTCGCCCGACCAGCCGCCCAGCTCGTCCAGCACCGAGCTGTACATGTCGATGAGGGACCGCTGCAACACGCGCGCATACGTCACACTTGGGAGACATTCACACAAGGGAAGCCAGCCATTTTTTTTAATGCTGCTTTACCACAGACTCCTGGGTCCGTGCTCTTTTTTAATATATTACTTAATTAGCTGCGCCCCGCAGTTTCACCCGCGGATAAAAAGTATTTTAATTATTTGCATATCCCATGGGAACTTTTCACTTTTCCGAGATAAAATGTAGCCTGTGTGTTAATCCAGTATATAAACTACCTTGGTACCAAATTTTATCCAAATCCATTCAGCCGTTTGACCGTGAAGGAGTAACAAACATACACACATACACACAAACACACATATAAACTTTCGCCTTTATAATATTAGGTCTTTACCTATGAAATTGCCGTTTTGTTTGAAAAAAGTTAAAGTATTTTTTTTTCGATCTTATTTATTTCTTTTATTCAAAGTAATCACCCCTGCAATCAATGCAACTTTGCCATCGCTGTGGCAGTTTATGGATGCCCTTCTTGAAAAAATCAGCAGGACGGGAGACAACAAACTCTTCAAAGGCGTTTTGTACTGCCTCTCGGGAATTGAATTTTTTTCCCGCAAAAAAGTTGTCCAAATTTTGGAAAAAGTAATAGTCGGTAGGCGCAAGATCTGGTGAGTATGGCGGATGAGGGAGAGCTTCCAAACCCAACTCATGCAGCTTAGAGACGGTCTGTTGTGCAGTATGGAGTCGCGCGTTGTCGTGAAGTAGCAGTGGAGACGACCGATTGACCAAAGCTGGTTGCAGACGTGCGAGTTTCGCCATCATTGTGGTCAGTTCTTTAATGTACAAATCTGCAGTAATGCTCTCGCCGTTTTGTAAAAAGCTATGATGAATCACACCAGCACTAGACCACCAAACTGTGACCATCACCTTTCTAGGGGTCATTTTTCGTTTTGCACATTGCTTTCGTACCGAACCAGGATCTAACCAACTTGCTGAGCGCTTTCGATTGTCAAAAAGAATCCATTTTTCGTCGCACGTAACAATTCGGTTCAAAATTCCTTCATTTCTGTGCCTGTTAAGCAGCGCAAGGCAAGTCTCGACGCGTACGTTGCGCTGGCGATCGTTAAGTTCGTGGGGCACCCATCTATCAAGCTGTTTTATCTTGCCAATCTGTCGAAAATGGACCAATATTGTTTTGATGCTAACATCAAAAGCTGCTGCCAGCTCAGCTGTAGATTGAGATTCATCAGCTTCCACAATCGCCTTTAATTCATCATTGTTGACCTAAGTTTCCGGACGACCACAAGGTTCATTTTTCAAGTCAAAATTCCCAGAACGGAACCGAGCAAACCAATAACGGGTTGTACGTTCGTTTGTACAGTTCTCTCCGTAAACGTCGTTGATGTTACGTGTCGTTTGTGCCGCGTTGGTGCCACGACGGAACTCATATTCCATAATTACACGAAATTTCAAAGTATCCATTATGAGGAAAAATGTTGAAATGTAATGAAAATACAACGCTAATCAATAAACAAAAGACTTATATTGTAAATAGAATGTCATATTTTTAAAACAAAATTAATTTGAATTTAGAATTCATAGCCAATCAAAACTTTTTTTGTTTGAAAAAGTCTGTACTGCAATACGGCAATTTCATAGGTAAAGGCCTATTATTAGTGTGATAGTTGGCCCGCCCCGGCTTCGCACGGGTGCATTACTAAAACGCAGTCGAACGAATGTAAATAATAAAATAGGTACACATACTGAAAAAGAATGATTATTCACAACCTATTCTATGACAAATCGCAATATCCCTGAGCACTAGGAATGACGCTGATGCCCAAGAGCCCCCAGCAGGGCTCAGCTACAAAAATAGACACATCTCTCGATAAAGCGTTTGACCAATCTAGAATAATGCGTGACTGTTATAATCCTACTTATCAGGGTGTTGAGGACTCCAAGTAAATAGTCAATAACTGATTTACCACACACCTTGGTTTACCACATTTCCTTTAATATAATTACATGATGCGGTTGGTGGCAGAGCGACGACTGAGGAGGGCAGGAGCGGTGCGACCGACGCGATATTAGCTTCGCTTACAATCCTGCGCCCCCACAACCAATGAAATCACGAGAAATGTTTCATGACGTGATCTGCGCGATCGTTCATTGGGCAAACGCTTTTTCGAGAGTAGAGATATGCATATCTTGAAGGGACATGCTGCGGAGTACAGCAGGGCATACCTTGACCTTCCTGGGCGGCGGCTGGCGGCCCTGCCGCAGCAGCATGTTCTGCTGGCGCAGCTCGCGGTTCTCCTGCTCCAGCCGCTGCAGCTCGCGCTGGTACCGCGCCTGCAGCGCGAGCACCTCTTCTTGCAGCAGGTGCACGCGCTTCTCTAGGAGTCGAGAATACTATATGCCAGGCAGCGTTTGACCATCTCACGTGATACGAAATTTAACTAAAATAATAATTACGTCCAACGATCACATACATAGATCCTGCACCCTAACTAGGTTTCCCTGTATCTAAAGATCCAGGAAATGCGAGGTTTTAATAACTTAACATAATTAAAACTATAATTTTAATGACAATATGGTGCATCTGGATTGGAACTAGGTTATAAGTGAGGTTGCTGGGCTGACTCTAGTGAGTAACTTCATAAGATATTCTTCAGTTCAGACCTCTGTAAACTTAAAAGGAGGTTGCTTGCTTTGCTTTAGGTTTATCATGCGAACATCTTTGTATTTTAGCTTTGCCAACCTCTGTATTTCCCAAAAATGCAATCTTGGAGTCTTCAAATCTAGAGTGAACTTTCAAGGGAAGCGTCAGTTCAGACATCTGTAAACTTAAAAGGAGGTTGCTTGCTTTGCTGCCACGTTTACCATGCGAACAGTTAAAAAGTAGGACGCTTTGCCGGAGTCTGTATTTTCCAAATATACAATCATGTAGTCTTCAAATCGAGAGTGAACGGTCTTCTAGGCAAGCGTGTTACATCCTAAACCGCATCGTCACTTACCATCAGGTGCGATAGTGATCAAACGCAGCCTATAAAGTTTAAAAAAGCTTACCGTATATATTTCCATCTTCCTTGGCGGACCGTTCGGGCGCCGGCGCCGGCTTGCTCTGCAGATTGTTCATGATCTTCGGAGAGGACTCTGTCGAGCAATGAACTAATAATGTTATGGTAACATATCCATTTACTTAGCGATCAATTGTATACAGCAGATATAAGAAATTAACAGATGCTATGGGTCATACTGTATAAAAAAAGTGGGAGATGTATCTAGGAATTACGAATGAATAGATGCAATTACAGTTTCTTTTTCTTTTTTACATAGATCCTGGACTCTAACCAACACTGACGTGACTAATAACACCCGGACTCAAAACAAGTATTTGCGCTTTTTTCTGTGCATAAATACTTGTCCTGTCGCGGGAATCAAACCCGCCGCCTCCGGGTTATGAGCTGACCTGCGCAACCACCACACCACAGAAGCTGTCAAATTGTTAATCATTGTTATGTAAGCCATCAGCATTTGAGTGGTTAAATCTAGACTGATGCTGACTTTCGTCAATACAGAGTGTTATTGTTGCTTGACAATATTTAAATGAAATTTTTTCGACTCAGCGATGAAAAGACTGAACAAAAAAAAAATTTTAAGGAAATGTGCATACATAATTCAGGCCCCGAAATAATATGTTAGATACTTTTTAAACCAGCAACGATTTCCGATCCTTTGTGCTAATTTCCAAGCACGTAAAACCATAGTACCACAATGACTAATTTCTTTATTATTAAAACTTTTCCACAAGCTCGCAGCGGCCTGACTCACCAACTGCCTGGTTGTTTGCGGCGGCGGCAGCAACAGCGTCCTCGTACCGTTGCTGCAGCCATTCTCGGAGCTCCAGGGCTCGGGCCACGCCGGCTTCCTTCAGCCTTGGGTCTGTATATGGAGCGCTAGCTTAGGGGGTGTGGAGGCCTAGGGGCTTACTGGATGGTGATGGATATGCTGTTGGAAGTTGTTCCTTAATCAACTTGGAAATTGGGGGTTATTAATGAGTGTATTTTCACTTGCGAATTTATTTTAAAGGGTACACACACATGATACCAATATTTAGTACTGGTCTAAATGGTCTCTTAAAATATCGAGGAAATTAACAGGTTACAGAGTATGAAGTTACAACAATTGATATCAGTTTTCTTTCTATAAAAATATACATACAGTCGACTCTCGTTAATTCGAAACTCGAGGGAGTCTTACAATGTAACTAATTATCAAGTGTTTGAAATATCAAATGGTTCGAAATTTTTGAAACTAAACAAACCAATTTGTGTGGAAGTGTATGTCAAACTAATCATTACCAAAACAATGCTTGTGTATGATGATACAAGCTTGAACTTGTTCTGCAATGTACTTAGATCTCTTTGCAGCAGGATGGATCACTCGAACTTGTTTATAAGAGGATCAAGTGTCTTATTCTTTAGGAATTGTTGAGTGTTTGATGCCGATAAGTTCAAATTAACGCATCATTTTGTTGCATAGTGTTCAATTTTTTCGTTCAAATTAATGCATAAAAATGTATTGATTTAGTTCAAAATATAAAGAGATTTTGTAGGGAACTCATGATACTTTTAATTTTGAGTTCAAATTATTGCAGTTTTGATTTAACAAGAGACTGTATTTGTAATTAAACAAAATGTATTAAGTTGCAAGTAGTCTCAAGTTATGAATTTTATTTAAGAAATATTAATATGCATACTCTGCAATTAAGTATGTATCCATTTCATATCCACTTTTGCTAGCAATGAAAGAGATTATGAGAAAGGTAAATCAATAATAGATTGTCAACCAAATGTTTCAAGCTTTGATAAGATATTTATAGTGAAAGCTAGATGCATGGTAGGAATCTTTTTCGCTGATGATAAAAATGTAAATGAAATGTACGAAAATTGTACAATTTGTATGTGTACTACCCACCCATTTGCAGCTGATCGCTGATTTTATCCTTAGCATCTAACAAGGTGGCTGTGAACCGCCCCCACTGTTCATTGTCGGGCAGTAGTTCATTCAACCAGCCCATGTCAGGAAGACCATCCTTCCATTCGACATATTTCTGGAATAATATTATTTTGCATCAGGGTAGCATTTGACTAGAAGTTTTTTAAAGTAGCATTCAATATTGCAATTTACAATCGTTTTTTTTTTAAATTACAATATTGGGAATTTGTTTATCAGATTATTTACCATAATTTAAGGGTCAATTTTCTATGACAATAAAAATATTGTATTCAACACATTCACCAAAATGTTATCTACCTATGCATACCTTCTTCCCTCTTACTTAGAATGTGTTGATGATTACAATAACGCCCAATGATCACATACATACATAGATCCTGGAGCCTAACTAGGATTCCCTGTGTCTAGGGACCCAGGAACTATGAGGACCATGATCCCACCACACCCAGACACAGAACAAGTATTTGAGCATTTTTTCTCTTGTCCCATCTTTCTTGTCCCGTCGCGGGAATCGAACCCGCCAACTCTGGGTTATGAGCCAACCTACTCAACCACCACACCACAGAGGCTGTCAGATTGTTAGCAAAATTTCCTTCTATACTTTATTAATGCAATAAATAATTAAATAAATTACCTTATTGAGAGTCATGCCACCGCCAACTGCTCCACCGAGCAGTAAATACCGTATCTTGAGCACACCCCTCACTGCACGCGCAACCAGCATGCCATACTGTCTCTTGTGTACCCAGCTTGGGTCTGGTCGGTGAAGTAGCATGCTTCGGCCAGTCCATAATGAGAAGGCTACAGCACGTGTATCTACGATGGTCCATGATGTTAGTTTGTATGTGGTTCTGAAGATAAAGCGTTATTTTTATTTTATTTAGTGTGTATTTGTAGATAGATAGTTATAATTTAGACATTTAATTTTGACCAAGTCTTTTAATAAACAATTCAGTATAATTTTATTAACATTTCCGATGCCTTGGGATTTATATGTAATCTCAGTATGTATAGATATTGTAAAATTTTAGTTTCTCATGATGGAAGTGTTCCAGATTTCTGAGTTGCAATGGTCAAGGTCATATTCTAAATAAATTTTAATAATAAGCATAACTTTCAACTTGTTTGAGCAGTAATAGGGCTAAATAGTATAAATACCAAGATAATACCTTAAGGATATATAAAATTAAATAAAGTAGAAACTTTGATGTTATGAAGTCATGTGTTTTGAATGGTACTTTTCCATTTGTGTATACATACCTTATACGGTGGTGTAGTATCCGCGACATTGTTTATGTAATTTCTTCAGTTTAATAATTATTTCATAACCAACACAGACGACTTCAGTGAGAAATAAACACTGAAAAAATATATTTCATAACCTCTACCGGTCGTCGAAATCGATCACACAAAAACTATTGCTTTATATAATTCGATATACTTTGCTAAATAGACACTCAGTTGTAAATAAATATAAATCAGTTCATTTTCATTTTTCGTAATTTCTTGCAAGTTGAAAGATGTCAAAGAATATACTTCGAGACTTCATGTTTGATTTTTATTACGTTTCGTTTTCGTTACTTCGTGCAATTTTCATTTTTCATTCATTTACTACCATGAGTACCATGAGCTGTCAGTTTACCGGTATTTTCCGATGAAATAGACGTGTGCGTAAGTTACGCTGTACGTCTTTTTCTACCACTAATAACAAAGAGTATCAACACTAAGTGGTAATAGTATGGTAGAATAGAAGTAGAAAGTCCACTTTTCTTATGGCATCATGGCAGTACCAATCTTGTCAGTCACAGTCGTATCCTCTACTTAGTCTGTGTCACAGTCAGTCAGTTGTCAAAATCGAAATGGTTAGTTTTCCCTGAAAGAGCTAATTTATTAAAAAATTGTCACTTGATAAAAGGATTTTCGTCGTAATTACGACTGCGTCCGTAAGATAAACGAACAATTTATCGTGTTCAGTGATAAACAACAAGTGAAGACTGTCGCAATGACCCTTATTCATTAATGATAAACTGTGTCCCTGCATCGATAATCTTACATTGGTGAGTGTATTTTTTTGCCAATGCCCCTTTTGGATCGGTTTAATTAACTCTTTGACGAGGAAGTGGTGATATCACAGTTAGTTTATTGTGCAGTGATGTAATGAGGTCGTCTGCTTGTGGGGTTTCCTTTTATGTATACATAATTAGTGTTATTTTTAGACTCGGTAAGTGCGTGTATGGCTGTTTGTTTGTCTGGTTGATACTGAATATATAACTACAGGGTAATGCTTGCTCGGTTCAAGGCTGGTCGAAAAGTCAAAGACATGGCACCATTCTGTTTGCTTTGAGATCATTTTAAGTGATTTTTAGTAAATGCTCCATTTTAAATATTTTTATTACTCTCACAGTTCATGAAATCATTGTAGGTAGATCTTTCTATATTGTTTTGATGGGAATAAGTTTTATTTTTATATCTGTGACTCAGCTGCAGACTTTTTTATGTGTGAACTTACAGAAGATTTCCTTAAAATTGTAATAAAAAACCCACACATGAATCTTGCATTTTGTAATAGGTACCTATTCACTGCAAAAAGGTTCTAAAATAACATGACAAGCACTATCTCTAAATTCAGCATCAATTAAATAATATTTAATATATCTTTTATTTTAGCATGTTTGAACCACACGATATGAGTTTTTATTATCAATGCTTCTAATATTTCTGCTAATTATGTGCATATAAAATGGATAGATTTAACGAATTAGAGTTTATTTATGGTTTTTATAGCAGTATTGCCTGCTGAACATAATCAAGAGATAAAAAAATTACTGCCAGTAAGTGCTTATGCTGAATAAACATGTTTCTATGTAGTACTTATGGTACAAATTGCAGTTACAAAATCCTGATAGTTTTCTTAAATAAAGTGTCAATTCCTAAATTAATAAGTTTCAGAATATAAATAGAATAGGTAAATTATACCATATTCTATACTATTCACTCATGCATTATTGTAAATAACAATGTTATCACAAGGATTAAAAAAAAACAATAACAGTAATATTTTGTTGTTATTGTAATTTTAACCAATGTAATCTTGATGTGCGGCACAACAATGGATTTGTGAATGTACTCTCCTATCAGTATACACTGCATAACAGTGGAATGGAATTGCTACTCAGTTTTTTCTCTTGCTTTATCTTTACCCATTTAAAACTCAACAATGAAAAACAAAACACTGAATAACTATTCTATTGCCACACAATGTTTATGAGTAAGGGGGATAAACTGTACACCCAAAACATCTCAAATTAAATGTCAGAACAATCCATAAATGTAATGGTACTATCTAGAAATTCCAATGTCATTAAGGTACATTTCCGCTCAGCTGAAAAATATATAAATGAGACCTTGTACCAAACATGCCAAGTTAATAATACATCTAGCAAGTCATGTCTATAAAAACAATTTAATTTTAGATTTACAGTACACTAAAATGCCTACACAATTTTATCACATAAATATGTCACATTTGTGCCCAGTGGCATATTATCGGCCCATTATCATGTTGCAATGCCAGTTGGAGTCAAGGAAAATAATATTTATAATGTTTATTGTCATTTTTAACTAATTGCTCTCATTTGAGTATCCTGCTGATTTGCACATTGTTTTATTTAATTTAATTTATTAAACATAAACCACAGCTCTTACAATATATTGAGCAGTATATTCCATAAAGAGAAGAGGGCTATACCATTCTGGAAGTTGTATGTACTAGCCTAGTATGATTGAGAAAATACCTAATATCTATCAAGAAGTTTCATGTTAATAGCCAGTAGTATGTAGTAGTTTGTCTTTCTGTGCAGGTAGTAAAATCATTATTATGAAAAAAATTATTAAATAAAGGATTTCTGGATTTTTTTGTTCTGGGCATTACACCTAATAATACTCAAAGGCCGGTCTAATCTAATAAATCTAATTTCGTACATATCCCTCTGTGATGTACCAACTACAAGACATTTGAGTCCTAGAGAGATAAGTGGCAACTTAAGAGCTGTTTAACTTTAATGCAGATGAGCATTAGTGTATTTTCTCTTGGCTGTTAGATATATTGAATGTGTACAGGAAGATAAAATGCTCAGACTGAAATCAAAAAGGAAATAAATTCAGTGTATTTCCTTGTGGTAATTCATGCACATTCGTTAAACTGTGACCTTATCAACCTCTGAATATCAGGTTCTCCAAGAATAGGTACAAATGTTCAGTCAACAGTGAACAGCTAGGCAATCGCGTAACTTTATTGCAACACTAGTTGCGCCCCGCGGTTTCACCCGCGGATAAAAAGTATTTTAATTATTTGCTCATCCCATGAGAAAATTTCACTTTTCCGGGATCAATTGTAGCCTTTATGTTAATCCAGTGTATAAGCTATTTTGGTACCGAATTTCATCCAAATCCATTCAGCCGTTTGAGCGTGAAGGAGTAACAAACATACACACATACAAACTTTCGCCTTTATAATATTAGTGTGATTTACTATGCAGATTTAAAAAAAATGAAAAATAGATTCTCCTGTTACTTTGAGCCACCACAGACAGTATGAGATATACTTCAGTATGGCTTACATCCAGGTTTATTTATCCCTATAATTCAAAAACTAACAGCAGTGAATCCAACTGGAACATACAATAATTGAGGGCTCAAACAGCAAAACCATTTGAAAAATGAATTGCATTGGATTATTTTTGGGTATCATACCAGAATAGGGCTGAAATCACAATAATTTTATCACCCATCAGGTGTGTGCTAGCTTAGCATGCATAATCATGGACCACATCATTAGGAGAGGCCTAAGGTGATCATATAACTTGATTGCAACCATTAGAAACACATTTTTTTATGGATTTGACAAAGTCAAAGTCAAAAGATTTATTGCAATAAGCTATTTTTAGCACTTTTACAGCTCACAGTTCCAATAAACAGTTTATGTGCATAGTTATTTAGTTAATTTTCTAATTAGGAATAAAATTTTACCTGTTAAATTACAATCAAAAGTTCCATGCCAAAGGCCAGCCAGCCTATCACAAATGCTTTACCTTAAATGATTATAACAATAATAATAATAATAATAACGCCCAATGATGCTGAACCCTAACTAGGATTCCCTGTGTCTAGGGACCCAGGAACTACAAGGACCATGGTCCCACAACACTCGGAGCAAGTATTTACGTTTTTTTCTGTGCACAAACACTTGTCCTGCAGCGGGAATCGAACCCGCTGCCTCCAGGCTGTGAGCCGACCTGCTCAACCACCACACTACAGAGGCTGTCATTAATTAATGCTGCCAAATCAATTAGTTAACACAGCACGACAGAAATCAAAATTTAAAAGATCTAAACATAAAAAGATGATAATATCAGTAGTCATGAATCACTCAACCAACATTATCATACATGTGCTATGTAATATATTAACAAATTGGTGTAAAATTATAGCATGTATGTATTACTAAATGATGCTTTGTCTTCCCCAAAAATAAATTCAAGGTTGACTCAAAAACAAGGTTTAAGCAGTAAATATGATAATTATAATATAAATACTGTGACTGAAACGCTGGCTCATCAAGAAAACCTTCTATAACTTTGATGAATTTGTAAGCATTATGCCTTACTAAGGTATAATTATTCTTTATATTAATTTTCTATTATAAATGTTATTTATTTTATTTGATTAAATTTTCTATTGACATAATTTAATGTTAATAATTAGTTTTCTATTTCATGAGTACTAAAATGTATGTAAAATTTTTGACCTGTATTTTATGTACCACGAGCTTCTGCCCGCAGCTTCGCTCGCGGCGTGGCCTATGGGAAATAATTCAACCACCCATTTCACCCTCTTAAGGGTGGCATTTCGAAAAATCCTTTCTTAGCGGATGCCTACGTCATAACATATACCTGCATGCTAAATTTCAGCCCGATCCGTCCAGTGGTTTGGTCTGTGCATTGATAGATCACTATGTCAGTCAGTCAATCAGTCAGTCACCTTTGAGTTATATATATTTAGATATAAATGAATATGAATATACAATTCATTTCATAATTTCCAACAGTGCATGCTAAATATCCGATTCTGGCCCATGTTTCATTCTACTATCTAAAATGTATCAACATTACTAATTTTATTTTGTGTCTTGTGTTGTAAGAAATCCTGATTACCCATGTCATTCACCACAATACAAGGTTACAATGTAGTATAAACAATATGCTTAGCAGATAACCAAACCAAAATAAATATCATACCACATGTGCATTTGTGGGCAGGAACGGGTTCTGGGTAGGTTGCAACCTATATAACTATAGGCCTTCAGCATGTCCACACCGCGCCGTGTCTGGAACAAGAATGATCCGTAGCACACCAATCGATCCCTTTATATAGCCAGACAGGTAGGGCCGCCATGACAGTTGCCGGTGCTGCCACTGTAATACATTTAATGCCACCACAGGGTAAATTACGGTGCTCGATCGCTGTGCATAGAGTTTATAACTGGACGTAGCCGCCGTCACGGCCATACTGACGTGCGTACGTCCTCGTACGCTTAGCTTCACTATGTACCTGGTGAGGGACATCAGTGTTATTGCTCGTTCATCCTGACAATTAAATTGAGTTAAACTTGGAGTCTAAGTCAAAGTCAAAACATTAGTTTTCAATTTGATTAGTCAAAAGTATTTTAACCTTCCAGTCATCGTCAGGGTTAACCCTGGTCTCCTCTCCACAAAGGCCATTTACAAAGAGTTGTAGTTGAAGGGTTAACCCTTCAGGACCATCAGTATCCATTCATTTACAAAAAAATGGACTGAATGGTGCTAGACCGGATAGATATCCCTTTAGCAACCAAAAATCATCAAACTAATACCTTATCCCTTCATTTATAAAAATGGACCGGATAGTGCTAGACCGGATAGATATCCCTTTAGCAACCAAAAATCATCATTCCAACATTACCTTATCCCTTCATTTATAAAAAATGGACCGGATAGTGCTAGACCGGATAGATATCCCTTTAGCAACCAAAAATCATCATTCCAACATTACCTTATCCCTTCATTTATAAAAAATGGACCGGATAGTGCTAGACCGGATAGATATCCCTTTAGCAACCAATAATCATCATTCCATCGAATACCAATTAGTGCTAGACCGGATAGATTATCCCTTTAGCATTCAGACACACGTTTTTTGTCATCATTCTCTTTTCTTTCTTTTTTTTCTCTTTTTCACTTTTTTTTTACTTTTTTTTACTTATTTCTCTTTTTCTTACCCATTTTTTCTCTTTTTTTTTACTCTCACGAATAATTACTTTTTTTACCATAACTTTTATTCTCTTTTTTTGTCACTGGTCCGGGTTAACCCTGCAACTAAATTTGATACTAGTATCACCCGCCGTCACGTCACGTTTCGCGTTGCTTGAAGAGTGATGTAAAAATGGGCAATCCCACTTCTGATGTAGGCAGAAACGGGTTGTGGGTAGGTTGCAACTTATATAACATGCCTTCAGCATGTCCACACCGCGCCGTGTCTGGAACAAGAATGATCCGTAGCACACCAATCGATCCCTTTATATAGCCAGACAGATAGGGCCGCCATGACAGTTGCCGGTGCTGCCACTGTAATACATTTAATGCCACCACAGGGTAAATTACGGTGCTCGATCGCTGTGCATAGAGTTTATAACTGGACGTAGCCGCCGTCACATTCATTATTTGATTTACAATCAAGTGAACACTAAAGCACCTTTTCGCAATAAGAAAGTGTTAAGATAATGCTGGATAACCTAATTGCACAAAGTACCGACTGCATTTTTTCAACTATTTAATTGTGTCCACACAAATTCCTAACAATCAGAATGGTTATTTCAATGATAAATTAATCTGTAACCCTTGGGAACAGAGTTCAAATTACTTCCTCATGGTCTTAACACATGTAATATAAGTATTATTAGACTAAACCAGACCTTGTGACCTATGACAAAGAGTTGGTATTAGAGTTATTTATGTTGGGAAATAAATTATAATATAGCGTGAGCATGTAAGATAAGCTTAATAACTCTTTCATTATAGTGCTATTTGTCTTGTCCTTAGATTGCATTTTTCATGTAGAAATGGTTTTATATACATAGTTCGGTGACTACACCTATTACACGGCTAACACTCACGAGATACAGTAGAATAACTCGACCGGTGTTCGGGCAATATAGTATATAATATAAGTCATTTTGTGAAAAAAATCAGTTAAATCCTTCTTGATCTCATCCGTTCAATTATGTCCATGATTTTTTTGTAGTTCGTAAAAATAAACTTCAGATTTATAAACCTTCCTAGTTCAAAGTTTAAAGCTCAAATCAATAAGATTCATCTTCACATCTTCACAATAGATCATAGACTATGTTTACTTAACAATAGAGGTCAAAATCCAGTCAAATGTAAAGATGATCTCATCGAGATGTTTAAACTGCAAATGTAGGTGTTATCTTAGGTAACACTTATGAATCAATCTCAAGTGTGGGATGAGTGAATACAGTCTGATCTCTTCTGTTATTCCAATTGGAGTTAGTGTTGTTTAAAAATAGTTTTTAGGTGTGGTATTTAGAGTTCAAAACTGCATTTTAAAGTCATATTAAAGTACAGTACAGTAAACAACGCATATTATGAAACGAAATGAGTCCGTATATCGAAGGAAAAATTTATATATACATATACCTGGTTACTAGGTGGTAGAACTTTTCTGCAAAGTTCGTCTAGTTATTCTGCGACCAAGCAGTAGTGCGCAAGCACTACTGTGTTACGATTTGAAAGTATCTATGTAGATGCGCATTAACGAAACACAAACACAAACAATTTTGCAAACAAATTTTTGCACTTAACGAATCTTAAAATACCGTATTTATGATATTGTTCTAAGCAAATAAATAACAAAATATTATAGCAAGCCTATTATAATAAACTAGTTTCTGTCCGCGGCTTCGTCCGTGTGGCCTATAAGAAACGACGAAGAATTTTTTTTTTTAATACATAATTCTACCACCCATTTCACCCTCTTAGGGATGGAATTTCGAAAACACTTTTTTAGTGGATACCTACACTTTACAAAAAACACACCCTCCAAATTTCAAGTCTCTAGGACCAGCGTTTTAGGCTGTGCGTTGATATATAAGCCAGTCAGGACTTTGCATTTTATGTGTATAGATGAAAAAAAAGAGAAGTTTCATTCCCATTCCCATTGAAACGCTGCAAAACGTCATCGGTGGCGACTTTCTAAAATATGGTTACCACAATACTTTAGAAATACAATATTTGTTGCGATATGTAAACCCGCAATACGAAGCTCTGATAACTGCGTAAACAAATAATAGATAAGTTGACGCGTATGTTTCCTTCCGTTACAGGAGCGGTTGTGATAATGCGTCGATAATCGGACACATCGCACGCTGCAGATAAATTATCAATCCCTGTGAGTATTATGTAACCGCTGGGACCAATGCATTAAAGCTTATTAAATTACGACTTCATTATAGTACTTACTAGCTTCTGCCCGTGGCTTCGCCCACGTGGCCTATAAATAACGAAGAATTTTTTTTTTCATAGATAATTCTACCACCCATTTCACCCTCTTAGGGATGGAATTTCGAAAAACCCTTTCTTAGTGGATACTTATACTTTACAAAGAACACACCCTCCAAATTTCAAGTTTCTAGGACCGGCGGTTTAGGCTGTGCGTTGATATATAAGTCAGTCAGTCAGTCAGGACTTTGATTTTTGTATAGATTGTGAATATTTTACAATATCTTAATGATTTAGTTTTAACAATAATTCACTTGTGTACATTTTAAGTAAATATGAATTGTTTTGTTTTGCATGTCATCTTCCTAAAGCTTTAAATTTATTTAAATTGCTTAAAAATTTGAGAATAGTGTCGTGGGCTGCATTATTATTAAGTTTACCATTGTTATATTTTAGCTTAATTTTTTTTGCTTTATACTTATGAAATTTTAATTTGACAAACGCAAGCAACGTATTATTTTTACTTTCTATGTGCATCACACTAATGTGTGTTCTGGGTGGGAATCGAACCCACAACCTACAGTTCAGAAGGCACAGCTATCCGGCCAGTCAAAGTGTTGATGTCACATCGTTTCCAGAGTGCACGATGGCGTCCGTGTGGAAGCGCCTGCAGCGCGTGAACAAGCGCGCGGCCAAGTTCCAGTACACTGCGTCCTATCACCGGATAGACCTCGACACCTCGCCCAAATGGTAACTAATATTGTACACTTTTAGAACATAAACTTCTATAGGAGCGCTTGACTTGGGGGTAAGCTTGTGAGGCAAATGGGAGTTCAGAGGGAGATATACTATATCTAGATAAAAAGAAACGAGTTACGCACAGACACACACACCCACATTCGCATTTATAATATTAGTGTGATGCAAACCATAAATGCCCTCCAGAATAAAGTTACAAATGTTCAACAAAACATATTAATTCAAACAAGTTTCCATTTATAAAGAAGGATTTAAAGAGGTAAGTATTAAATAATAACAAACGCAAAGCGTAAAAAACCGACTCCTATAAAGTTGGCGTGATATTGAGTTATTCGTCCATTTGTCGTGCACATACTTAATTCAAATTTAAGACTTATATGGTGTTTTCATGGGACACGGGAAGCACCAGCATCCAAATTAAAAAGAATCATCAAAATCTGTTCAACAGTCTAAATTCCCCAGGTAACAAACAATAAAAAAAATACTGTCTAATAGAATCTAAGCCTGTAAAACAATGTAATCCTGAATTGTTTACGTGGGGTCTTCAAAAAAAAGTAGCTGTAGGTATGTTATTTTTGTGTCGGTTCATTTCTAATTTCTAATCGATTTTTATGTATATTTTTGTATTTGAGGGTACACTTCCAAGGTATTTGTCCTGCGTTAATTTGGTGAGAACGTGGCTATGTAATGCGGAGCTGTAACTTCTATGATTGCAGGAAACCCAACAAACTGAGTGTGGTGTGGACGCGAAGGTCTCGGCGGGAGGTCACGGAACCCCTCGAGTGGGAGCCCTCACTCAAGGACCCTCTCAAGTAAGCTGTTACAGCACTCATGCTCACCGTCACCCCTTCACCATCAACACTGCAGTGTCACTCACTGGCAGGTCGCCATGTAAGGACGGGTGGTTTGGGAGACTAGTGAGACGACTGAGATCTGGTTAAATACTGATTATATTCAATAGAAAATTATATATTTGAGTACTAACACATAAACTTAGGTACATGTTACATTACACTCCATAAGCCTCCCCAATTTGCCATAATCACAACAGCCTCTATAGTGTGGTGGTTGAGCAGGTCGGCTCATAACCCGGAGGCGGTGGGTTCGATTCCCGCGGCAGGACAAGTTTTTGTGCACAGGAATAAAATAGCGTCAAATACTTGTTCTGAGTCTGGGTGTTGTGGCACCATGGTCCTCGTAGTTCCTGGGTCCCTAGATACAGGGAATCCTAGTTAGGGTCCAGGATCTATGTATGTGATAGTTTGGTGTTATTTATTTATTTTATTTTATTTACAAATAAAATAAATATCCACTACACAATATTTTAATTATAAAATAAAATAAATATCCACTACACAATATTTTAATTATAAAATAAAATAAATATCCACTACACAATATTTTAATTATAAAATAAAATAAATATCCACTACACAATATTTTATTTATAAAATAAAATAAATATCACTTTGTAGTGTATGATCACGCCCGACCTTTGCAGCCTTATTAATAAACGGATATTAGTCTCGGATTAGTTACTTCAGCTTTTTGTCCTTTTTTTGCTACTGGAATATTTGGCTGGATCGAAAGAGACAAAAAATGGTGTAACTAGTCTAAAGCTAGTTCGTGTTTATTAATAAGGCTGATATAGTTTAGCCGATGTAGCATAAGTTGTAATAAGATAGAGCAGTCATCATGTAGACGACGAACAATACACTTGTGCACCGCAACACCTTTTATTGCCGACACGGTGCATCAATTAGCCAATCAACCTTTACAACTTAAACATAACTTATACTTATCACATAAAATAAAGAAATAAACAATTATTTCACGCATCAGCTTAAAAAGAAACAGTCAAATTCACGCAATTTGTTTTGCAAATTTCTAAGCTATTTTTGTTTGTACTTTCCAGAGGGTCAGTAGTGTTTTCCGCGCCCCAGAACCACACGGTGACCGTCACCCTGTTCAAGGACTCGCGGACCAACGAGCTGGAAGACAAGGACTGGACCTTTGTGCTCGAAGATGTGTGTATTTAACGATAAGACCGCCTTTGGATGCTTTTATAGGATTATACTAGTTGACTAAACCGGATTCGCACGGGTGAATCAGGTAAACGCTGTTGAACGGGATGAAAAGTCTAAAGAATCCTATGTTCGTCTCCTGGTTCTAAGCTACCTCCAACAATTTTCAGTCAAATCAGTTCAGCCGTTCTTGAGTTATAAATAGTGTAATTAACATGACTTTATTTTATATATATACATTTTACTAGCCGACCTTACAGAAGCAGGGCTCGAAAAGATAATTATAATGATAATTATCTTGAGCACTACAGATAGATAATTATCGATTGATAACAACAAAAAATTACGTTGTGAAAGTGAACTGTATTCGAACGTGTGTTTCCGAACACACGAAATTTAAAATATAATATTAAAATATACATTTATAATAGAAAAAGAATCGCTTTTCTTTCAGCTAATACCTAAATTAAAGGAGTGAGAACAAAAAAGGTTTAACTGTTTTTTTTCACAAAATGACTTATGGGTGTCGTTGGGTTCAGCGTGAAATTATCTACAATAATACATTCTCAAAATACCGAAATGAAGCTTAAATCTCGAGATTTTGAGTCTAAAACGGTTTATCTGTCACAGGAACACAGTTCGCTTAGCGTAAAAACATTATTATATTTATTTTATTATATTATATTTTTACAGTAATTGTATGAATTACTATATTCCGTATTTTAAAATAGAATTAATACATTTTTAAGCAACCGAAACTTACATAAACCTTTTTTATTACTTAATATGCACTCTATCTTAGAAATGACGCTGTCAAAGTTAAAAGTAAATTTTCTCAAAACTGTCAATTTGACAGTTAAACCCTTTTTATTCTCAACCCTTCAATTGTAACACTATTAACGTTTTAAAACAAAAATATCCAAATCAGCCCAGCCGTTTCGAAGTCTGAACAGCATTACCGGTAGAGCCTGAATACACCGAAACGGCCCTTAATGGAAGTCCAGCGCTGTATGACTGGCAATATGCTGAGTTGGGACCGATTCTGTGGTGCGGCTGCAGCGACTGGACAAGTATTTATGCACAGGAAAAAGAAGCGCAAATACTTGTTCTTAATCTAGGTGTTGTGGGACCATGATCATCGTAGTTCCCGGGTTCCTAGACACAGGGAATCCTAGTTAGGGTTCGGATGTTTTTTTTTTTAATGTTAGTGAATGATGTAACGAGCTAGTCGTTCACCATTTGGTGGGCAGCCGTCACCACACGGCTGCCCATTACAGAACAGTGTCACTTGGAACTCCAAAGTATAAAGTTTCGCGTAAAACTGCACTGCGCACCTCATCCTGAGACATCAGCACAGTCTGGTAATAAGATCACTCGAATGTAAGATCAGATCATAGTCTCATTTGCCCAGTAATTTCACTAGCTACAGTGCCCTTCAAACCGGAACACAGCAGTCCTTGCACACTACTGCTTGGCGGCAGAATAACTGGCAAAGCGTTGGTACGTAGACGAAGTTTGGCCAGAAGTGCTAGCAGGCAGTGAAGGCGCGCGTGCCGGCAGGTGTCGGCCTCGGGCAAGCGGCGGCGGCTGGCGGTGGCGGCCGTGAACATGCGGCGGTTCGCCAGCCTGGAGCCCGCGGCCCGCGCCGCCGCCGTGCCGCTGGAGCCCGCCACGCACAAGGTGACGCGCGCCGCGCTGCACCTCACGCTGCACTGCGTGCTGCTGCGCGAGGGGCAGGCCACGTGAGTGCTACTCCAATCTCAACTCCTAACTAGACATACATCATTCATTCCTTCAATAACAGTTTTTACATCGTCTTCTTCTTCTCTTCGTTTAATGGCTTGCTATCGCTTTTTAGCGATAATTCTGCCAATGTCAAGTGAGGAAATTTGTACGGTTATGTCATGTCAAAGTCTTATTTTGTCAGTCAAAATGCCACAGTGAAATGGTGGATATTTTACTGAAGGCTCTAGGAAGCCTTGAAGAGAAAACGAAAAGGAATGGTTTTAAAACTTGGAACCATTTGCCAACAGTCGTGCACGTTCACGAACACTTAACGGATAATAATCCACCCTTATTACACATTAAAATTCAAAAATACACGGGTAATGGAAAAAAGTTCAAAATTCACAATCGCCATTTTCGTATTCTATTCAATGAATTCCTTTTACATTGTCAGTCGATAGTCTAGTTGTACGTCAAATGTCAAGTCGAAACTAGAAGTACCTAATTCATATTAACCTAAACCGCTGGTTCGAGAGACTTGAAACTTGGAAGGTGTGTTCTTCGTAAAGTGTAGGTATCCACTAAGAAATGGTTTTTCGAAATTCCACCCCTAAGAGGGTGAAATCTGTGTTTGAATTATCCAAAAAAATATGAAAAATTATCTTTTTCGTTTCCTATGCGCCACGCGTGCGAAGCCGCGGGCAGAAGCTAGTTAAATATAAATCAACACTATAATTCCATTATTATTTCCTCATTCCGTAAGTAAGTCCTTAGTACAAACACAAGTTTGTATGTGGCCTACTTATAAGAGAAAACACCAATCAAACACTGCCGTTCTTGTCAATAAAATCCTGTACGCAGTAAAAACACCCTTTTAGTAAAAGTCTTTTCAATCTTACTTGGAAGATAGGGAGACTATCCATCGATCATCGAGAAAGGCAAAAGTATATTTGAAACTAGACTGTCAGAAATTTATCTGAAAATATAAAGTCAAAAATAAAGTTAAATAGTCAAGGTCAAGTCGACAATAAATTGAAAACAATAAAAAAGAAAGCAGAAACTCAAATTCAAGTTATAATTAAAAAGTCAAGTCGCAACCAGAAAGTAAAAAGTCAAGTCGAAAGAAGAATGTCAAAGTCAAGTAGAAAGTTAAAAGTCGAAACGAGAAAGTAAAAAGTCAAGTAGAAAGTAGGAAGTCAAAAGACAAACGAAAAAGCAAATAAACAGTCATTAAAATAGATGTTTATTGTACCAATTGAATGCACCACAGTACATTTCATGCAAAATGCCAAATTTTTTCGTTGTATTTTTTTTAAATCGTTAGGGAACTGGCATGTTTAAGGATCACAAAATCCACCAGCTCGCACTTGATTGATTGTGACCCTACACTCTCTGTGAGAGAAAGTTCGTGTCCCAGCAGTGGGAGTGGGGCTGGTGACGTCACCTCACCTGCCACGTTTGTTGCCAGTGACGAAGACATGCAGTCGCTGGCCTCCTTGCTCTCCGTCAACAACAACTCGGACATCGCCGTGCTGGAGGACTTGGACGAAGATGACACTTACACGCTATCCGATCATTCTACTAGACAGGTACGATCCACAGGTTCCGGTACAAGCCTATTAAAAAAAATTGGGTATCTTTGTTTGGTAAGCAGACGACTAAACTCACGTCAATTACAAAGTCGAAATTAGCGAAAGCCGTCGCAGCTTGCGTTAGTTACTGGTTTCCAGAAGAAGGGCATCGAATATATCCGAAACCTGGACGTAGTAATGTAGAGTTTTTAACTGACTTGAGTTTAGCCGTTATTTATCTTACAAAATGTATCATACTCACGATAGTATTCCAATTAAAATCTATTTGTTTTCCATCACTTGCAAACGTTACTTAAATTTAATCAATGTTTAAAATGTCCCGTTTTGTTTTCTTCTCCGTCTTGACATGTAAGTGTTAAAAATGGGCTCACACCATCATCTGGAAAACGTCCACTGCTGAATTTATATCCTAACCTTATCCAAGAAAATACTTCTTCTTTTCTCACTTTTTAAACCTTCCCTAGACTACGAAAAATGTTTCAAAACCAAAATCAGCTATATCGGCCCAGCCGTTTTTGAGTTTTAGCGAGACAAACGAACAGCAATTGAATTTTATATATTATATAGATGATAGATAGATGATTTGACTTTGCCTGCTGTCCCCAGATGCTAGACCTCCGCCAGCAGATGGAAGAGATGACGCAGAGCTTGACCAGCAGCGACGTGGCGGCGACGCCCAACAGCGTGCAGAGCCTGAGCTTCGACAACTGTCGCACGCCGACGGCGCAGCGGTCGCCCGCCACCCCCGCCACCCCCACCCCACAGGATCCATGCATGGCTAACGACGACACGGTATTTATTATTACAGAATATTTCATTCATCAAAGATTTAGCGAAAGAAACCAAAAGTGGAATAACAATGGAGTGGAATTTCACAACTTGTATCCCCCCTTTTTTAAAAAGTAAGAAAATTCCCGGGGCTTCGAGATAAGAAACGTCCCAGAACCCAAACCCTAGTGGGCGTTCCTCCAATGCGCGCTCTTGAAGTGGAGGTTGTGGGTTCGATTCCCAACTAGGTCAAACATTTGTGTGATGAACATCTGTGTCTAGGTGTTGTATGGAATAGAATATCTGGTTCCCATAGTACAATCTTTGCTTATTTATTTATTTAGTTACTTAGTTTGGGGCTAGATGGTACATATTTAATATTTATTTTCAGATGGAAAACACCCCAAAATTTGACCCTAAAAAGTTCGAACTACAAACCTCAACACCCACAGACAAAACGGACAATTTCAAAGAGGTGGTGCTCAAGCCCAGAGCTGTAGCAAAAATGAAGCTTAAGCCGTTGGAGTTAAAGACCAATTTGAACAGTATAGCCCTGGATAGGAACGACAACGAGAAGGAAGAAGACGTGGATAAGACGCCCACGGCCGATATGGAGAGGTTGTTCCCGGGAAAATTTGATAAGGATAAGACCCCGGTGAGTTATGACCGGTTTTAATAGGTACTTGTGGATATATAGGTCTTTACCTATGAAATTGCCGTTTTGTTTGAAAAAAGTTAAAGTATTTTTTTTT
The DNA here is from genome assembly GCA_905220475.3 of Ennomos fuscantarius. Lineage (NCBI taxonomy): Eukaryota > Metazoa > Arthropoda > Insecta > Lepidoptera > Geometridae > Ennomos > Ennomos fuscantarius. The sequence goes on from HG992049.1 coordinate 729,238, forward strand.
CGAACTTATTTATTTCTTTTATTCAAAGTAATCACCCCTGCAATCAATGCATCTTTGCCAACGCTGTGGCAGTTTATGGATGCCCTTCTTGAAAAAATCAGCAGGACGGGAGACAACAAACTCTTCAAAGGCGTTTTGTACTGCCTCTCGGGAATTGAATTTTTTTCCCGCTAAAAAGTTGTCCAAATTTTGGAAAAAGTAATAGTCGGTAGGCGCAAGATCTGGTGAGTATGGCGGATGAGGGAGAGCTTCCAAACCCAACTCATGCAGCTTAGAGACGGTCTGTTGTGCAGTATGGGGTCGCGCGTTGTCGTGAAGTAGCAGTGGAGACGACCGATTGACCAAAGCTGGTTGCAGACGTGCGAGTTTCGCCATCATTGTGGTCAGTTCTTCAATGTACACATCTGCAGTAATGCTCTCGCCGTTTTGTAAAAACCTATGATGAATCACACCAGCACTAGATCACCAAACTGTGACCATCACCTTTCTAGGGGTCATTTTTCGTTTTGCACATTGCTTTGGTACCGAACCAGGATGTAACCAACTTGCTGAGTGAGCGCTTTCGATTGTCAAAAAGAATCCATTTTTCGTCGCACGTAACAATTCGGTTCAAAATTCCTTCATTTCGATGCTGTTAAGCAGCGCAAGGCAAGTCTCGACGCGTACGTTGCGCTGGCGATCGTTAAGTTCGTGGGGCACCCATCTATCAAGCTTTTTTATCTTGCCAATCTGTCGCAAATGGACCAATATTGTTTTGATGCTAACATCAAAAGCTGCTGCCAGCTCAGCTGTAGATTGAGATTCATCAGCTTCCACAATCGCCTTTAATTCATCATTGTTGACCAAAGTTTCCGGACGACCACGAGGTTCATTTTTCAAGTCAAAATTCCCAGAACGGAACCGAGCAAACCAATAACGGGTTGTACGTTCGTTTGTACAGTTCTCTCCGAAACGTCGTTGATGTTACGTGTCGTTTGTGCCGCGTTGGTGCCACGACGGAACTCATATTCCATAATTACACGAAATTTCAAAGTATCCATTATGAGGAAAAATGTTGAAATGTAATGAAAATACAACGCTAATCAATAAACAAAAGACTTATATTGTAAATAGAATGTCATATTTTTAAAACAAAATTAATTTGAATTTAGAATTCATAGCCAATCAAAACTTTTTTTTGTTTGAAAAAGTCTGTACTGCAATACGGCAATTTCATAGGTAAAGACCTATTATAATAGCCCCATGAAGCTAAAGAAGGATAAATATATTAGTTTCACCTTCGCAATCAGTCGCACAGTTCAGTAATAGTCCGGTCTACTGGGAGCTGTTAAAACAATTATGATTTTTTAATATTTGAAAACTACAGCCTCTGTGGTGTGATGGTTGAGCAGGTCGGCTCATCACCCGGAGGCGACAGGTTCGATTCCCGCGACAAGACAAGCATTTGTGCTTAGAAAAAAAGCGCAAATACTTTTTCTGTGTCTGTGTGTTGTGGTCCTTCGGGGATCCTTCCATCGGGGGAAGAAGTTCCTGGGTTCCTAGACACTAGGGATAGATGTAGGGAATCTTAGGGTGCAGAATCATCTTTGTGATCGTTGGGCGTTATTATTATTATTACTTATTATATTAAACCAAAAATATTTCTTCAGTTTCCCTTTTTTTAATACAGAATTATTAACAATTTTTAATGAAGTGTATTTATGTTCGTAAAATTTAAAAAAATATATTTTTCGTTCTAGTTTTGTATTTTCAACTTTTTAAACGAGTGAAAATTCATTAAAAAAAAATTGTTAGTTTTACCAATAAATAAAACAAACAATTGTGCTACAAAATATTTGTTGGTACTCACGTAAAGATCGTATTTTTCAACTAGTTTAAATGAAGCTTATACCAAATTTCGTTAGTTTACATTAGTTGAAAAGTACAGAATCTATGATTTCATAGAATTTTACACTACAATACAATACAAAACACTTTATTGACACCAATAATAAACATGTAGAAATATGAATTAAATAATAATATATATATAAATGGATAATATAATGGGCGGTTTTATCGTAAAGAGCGGTCTCTTCCGGACAACTTTTTGATGGACGGAGATACGAGACACTGGTGTCGATTCTGTGTCACATACTCTAAAGCTAAACGAAAGTAACATATTTCCGTCTTTTCATTTCCCATTTATCAGAAGAGTACCGCCATACTTTAAGTTTACTTTAGTTTTAGAGAATGCGACTGTACGGTGTAGTCCGTACATGAAATGAGAAGACCTAATTAATTAGAAAAACTGTTTATTGATCCAAATAACTAGGTCTAAATGGTAGATGTAAATGGTTGTGAGAACACGCGGAATGGTTGGTGTCCGATCGTGAACTGGTGACGCGCGGTATGAAATATGGTATGAATGAGTAAAATGCTGACCGCGCGTTTGGTGTGCGATGCTTGCATCGTACATGCTCCCGAGGGAGGAAAGGGAAAGCGTATGGAGATGTGGATGCTGGTGAATGATTGTGGTACAAGGTGATTGCACAATAATAGGGTGATATTACAAAATTATCCAATAATAAAACTTAGTGTCTTTAGGGCTGGTTATCGAAATTATTGACGCGGCAAAAAGTAGGCGAATTGGTTTTATTCACTCGACACTTTATTCACACGACCGTATTTGTTTCTGGATTGATCACTAGTATGCATTAACACTGATACACTGGTCACTGACACGATACACAACTCCGCTGCTGGTGCTCGGCTCTGGTTGACGGGCGGCAGGACCGGCGGCCGCGGCGGCGCGGGCGGCGGCGAGGTGCGCGCCGGCAGAGCGCCGCTTGCGAACGCTTCGCACCGTGTAGATTACTGCGGCAGCTCCCACAACAAGCACCACCAAATATATGGCGACGTAATGGTGAACATCGTGGAATGATAACTGCTCCGTCAGAGCAGTCTCAGTTTTCATTTGTTTGATTTTGTTTTCGAGATCTTCAATCTCCTTTTGGTGGTTCCTGGTTTCAGGTTCTATATTACTTATAGGAATTGATAAATTGATGATTTTATTTATCGGTGGTATTTCTATGTTCAGAATGTCTGCTCGCACGTTTAAATCATTGGAATGTTGTTTATGAGACAGAATAGTAACGTCGTCACCTTTGATAAGGCAGTCTTCCCCCAGCGATGCGATGCCGACCTTGCTGAGTCGGTCGGTTGTAACTCGATGCCCGCATATTATTCTTATCGGACAATGGTCACAACAATAGAATAGGTAGCTATTATACTTGGTTAGCTGTGTCCACGTATTTCTGCACGGGACCGAGTCTGTCTTGCACTGCTGTAATCCCTCATCTTTTAGGCATAAATCAGTATCAGATTTCAATTGGTAAATTGGTTTTTGTAATGGACATAGTCGAGTATCTACATCGAACTGCATGCATTGTTGAATATCTATCTCGGATAATGGCACATAGGAATCTTTTGGTAGATTCATTGCAAGGTGGCTAGCAATAGGTGCAAGGGTGACCATATTGTTGCCAACTTTTTGTGGTACAGGAATCAGCTTATACAATTCATAGACGTCTCTACTTACTAGAGGAATCTTTATTTCAAAAATGAAGTACTCTTGGGTCATTCTCGCTTTAACTTTTAGTAAATAGTATATTTTTGGTAGATCCGAATGCAAGTTGCTTATAGGCAAACATAAATCTTTCGATAATTGACCCGAAATAATGTTTAGTTCATCTAATAGCTGCTCAGGTTTCAGAAGATGAATGTTAAATTTCCCATAGTAAATATTGGTGACCGTATCCAGTAGAGTATCTTGAATGGTTCTCAAATTTATCAGTATATTGTTAGCAGTGATAGAAGATAATGTAAACTCGTCGGTCGTCCTTATGTTCAGAATTTCTTGGTTCATGGTGTTAGCCATTTTTTCTAAATTGTTAAGGTGTTGGTTAAATATTTTGTGCTGTTTGTCCATACCATTTTCCATCCTTTTTAGAAAATTGTATTCAGACTCTACTACAGAGGTCTGGTTCTTCCATAGTAGCGCAAGATGATTTTGGTTTCTTTTTATTAAACTAATATCCTTAGCATATTGTTCGGCGAATTGGTCATCGAGTACACCGAATAAGCTGTGTGCAATATTGCCTACTGCATTGATAAGTCCTCGGGTTACTCGCTCACGCGCCGGTGTGACCTGCTGACCGAGCAAGGCTTTGTTGTTATGTTCTAACTCCGTATATCCGTGATGCAATTGTAATAGGATCAGGTTACAATGACTTTTAATTTCTGATTTTGTGCAAAGATCTTCCAAGTGGTCGAGATATTTGTAAAATAGACTAAATCCTTGCCAGTAGGGATCCATGTCATAGTAGACTATGAGTTTCCAATGATCGCGGATAAAGCGCATGTCTGAGACTTTATCGAAATAAATACTCTGGTTGTTACTCAGACTCGACATATTATATGTATCAGCGCATTGACCTGGTGAAATGCATAGCATAAATAACGTAAGCGCCATGGTTATTACGTAACATGTGCCTCTTCTGGTGTATCGTTTCGTCCGAAGTGTTGCGTCATTATCAGTGCTGTTATTTGATGCGCTTGCGTTTTGTTGTTGTGATTGTTGCATTGGTAGATTAGATTGGTTTTCTTGACTTTTGGTGGGTAAAATAGACAATTTCACGACAGGCCTTTTGATGCTTCCCGTTTTGGTCTTCACGGTTACAACTCTGACGTAACCATCCTTACCCGGGTGGAGTTCTATAACCCGTCCCAGAGCCCATTTTCCCGCTGGTAGGTTTGTGTCATGGATTAGGACGACGTCATCGATCTCCAGATTTCTTTTTGGTTTTTGCCATTTGGAACGTGCTGTTACTTGAGTGAGGTACTCACTCCGCCACCTCTTCCAAATATCTTGGTATATTTTTTGAGTCAGCTGCCATCTCGTTCTTTCGTCTTTCTCTGTTTCTACAATGGTTAAAATTGGTCCGCTGGAAAGAAAATGAGATGGAGTGAGATAATCAATGTCATCGGGATCTTCACTGAGGACGCACAATGGTCTAGAATTAAGACAGCCTTCTAGTTGTGCCAGTAACGTAGAAAACTCTTCATACGTTAATTTTTGCTCCCCTATTACCCGTCGAAAATGGTATTTCAGACTTTTAACGGCCGCTTCCCAAAGTCCACCTGCACTTGGCCACGATGGGGCATTGAAATGCCATTCTATCTCCATTTTGGTTAGCTCTGTGTAAAATTCATTATCCAGGGTTGACTTCAGGTCTATAAGTTCTTCCTGCAATCTTCGGCTTGCTTTGATGAAATTTGTGCCGTTATCACTATAAATGTGACGGGGCGCTCCTAGCCAGCATAAAACTGCTGTTGAGTCGGACCAGCCAAATATTTTGATGTTATAATCAGACAGACTTTCTCTAACAGTTTTCATTAATTTTGAGAGTAAATGTGCTGCGCAAAGCTCCAATCTTAGTACGGATATAGTTTTCTTTGCTGGTACTAATCTTGATTTAGCTACTACTATGACGACGGAAGAGTCCTTTTGGTTTAACTGGCGAGTGTTATTGACCTTGCAGTAGATAACGCAGGCATAGGCCTTAGTAGACGAGTCACAAAAACCGTGTAATTCGATATCGTCTGTTTTATGACTTGTTAGCCATCTTTGCACACGAATGTCATTGATGTTATCTAGATCTTCTCTGGTCCCTTTAGTGGCGGGTAGTCGCAAAAACAACATTATAAAATTTTCGTCATATTTAATTATATTTATTAAAAATACTTACATGGAATAAACAGTGTCAAATCCAGTAAAATACCATATGTAACTGAGTTTTGCGGAATATCACTTATTTGCAGCAGCCCACTGGTATGATATAAAGAACATTTTGCTAAATTAGCCACAGGCACCCCTCTCTCACTATAACCTCACTTTTAATACTCGGAACACTCCAACTTTAACATGTCTTCAGAGAAGAGAAAGCCCACAATTTTCACTACTGATCCTTTGGCAGCAATAAAAGAGCTTGACAATAAGCTAGATGTCTGTATAACATCTTTCGAGGCCCGGCTTAATAGTGCCTCGGCTACTGCACAACCGACCTTGGACCAGTTAGCAGCTGACTTTAAACAATTTAAAGTGTGCATGAAGTTGGCAATAGACATCATACGTTCACAAATGACTCAGGTGGTATCGGCTGTCGATGACTTGGAGAATAGGAGCAGACGTAAGCTACTTCTATTTCGCGGTGTCAAGGAAACTAAAGGTGAATGTTTAAATAGCTTAGTGACGGACATAATTATAAAAAAGCTCAAAATCCAAGACTTTAGCCCTGATCAGATCCGCTTCTGCTACCGTCTAGGCAAGGACACCACCAATGCTGGCAAAAGGCCGATACTTGTCAAATTCCAGACTCTCGATGTTCGCTCTCGTATTTGGAATTCCAAGAAAGAGCTTAAAGGTGCTGGCGTTTCTACCGCCGAGTATCTGACGGCTCCAAGACGGGCTGTTTTCAATGAGGCACGCAGATTATTCGGCGTACATAAATGTTGGTCACAAGACGGCTGTGTCTATCTCTTAACTTCGGATGGAGCGAAACACCGGTTAGTTTCGCTTGTACAGTTGAAGGAGATAGCACAAAAGTTCCCTCCGGCTAAGGTAGCAGCCCCGGTGATGCCATCCGCCCCAACAACGCGGTCAAAGGGGAAGAACGCACAAAATAAATAATATTATTGCTATGTAGCCGATTTCTCTTTTATGTTTGCTTAAAAGTTGAATGTAGGTAGGAGCAATGTTTTCTTCATTTCTTTAACTGCTATTTTATTATTTTTAACCACTACCTACATCCAGCAATGTAAAGTAAAATATCACTCAGCGAAGAGATAAAGCACTGTTCACTTGTTTATTTATTTTTTGCAGTATGGTCTACATTATATTAACTTCAATCGGTGTTTAAAAAAATAATAAAATATTATATTTTTTCTATTGCGCCATCTCTTCTGTAACTGGTAGGGATTGTATTTCTTGTAATGGCAATTGATACTGTGGTTTGGCGTTCCGTCCTACGCAAGAAGTGTTTTGTTTTTATCTTTGCTGTAAATCGTTTCACTGTACTGGTTTGCACAACATGTTTAGTGATTACATATATTGCAGTTGATTAGCATAATAGATTTTAATAACTCTCAAAAGTTTGATTTAAATTAGAATCGAATAGATTGTATTTAAATACAAGTATAATTAATATCTTTAGATCTATTGACCTGTGCTATGCCGCACTTTCACATTCGTGGGAATTGTGGTAGGATGAGAGGGAGTAGGAGTCTTGAGGGGTGAACTAATAGACAAAACTCACACGCTAAACAAAACGTTTTACTGTCCTTCAACTCTTTTTTTTTTTCCCCTTACTTTTTCTCGCGAGTGTGAAAGTGTGGCTTCCCCAGAGAGATATCGCGTACTTGCTTGCCACCTTTCCTTCCACCAGGTTGTCGCAAATGCGCTTATAGGCATAATTTAACTCAACACCACAGTAGCTCTGGCAAGTGCGCTATACCTCAGTGGAGCCTATTTAAAATATTTTGTAATCAGTAATATATCTTAGATCCGTCTATCAAAAAGAAATCCCAGTGGTGTTTGTGGCTGTTTTTGTTTTTGCTTTAGTTTTTGTTTTATATTTTGTTCCTGCTAAGTAAATAAAATAGAATATATTTGACATACATATCCATACATTATATATTTATTTATTTATATAAGTAATTAGTATAAGTAATATAATTATATTTTATTATTATTTTATTCATAACATGGACTGCTCATTCTCATCAGACCTATTTTTATCTCTGGACTCGGACCAATTTTCGGATGCCCTTGATGATAGCCTTGATGATACTCCACTTAATGACCTTTTACACCAGTCGTTTTCCGGATACAAGAAGAATTTTAATGTATGCCATATAAATGCACAAAGCATACCTGCGCATCATGCGGAACTTCTCACAACATTCACCAGTGATAACATACATGCTTGCTTAGTTTCTGAGAGTTTCCTTAAACCTACCCTCCTATCCCGATCCTTTGTTCTCCCTGGTTTTGTGCTAATACGGAATGATCGCACCGGCAAAGGTGGTGGTGGTGTTGCGATATATCTACGCTCTGAGATAAAGTATAAGGTAATTTCGAGCTCACCCTCTCTCTATTCTAGCTCTATGGAGCACTTGTTCGTTGAAGTTACCTTAAAAACTACCGTAAAATTTATATTGGGTGTGATATATTCTCCTCCCACCATTGACTATTTTGACACGTTGGAGCAACTTCTTGACTTGTACGTACCTCAATACGACAACTTTATGATAATGGGAGACTTCAATACTTGTTTACTGCGCAATGATAAAAGGACTAATAAACTAAATACAATTGTATCTTCTCTTGATCTTTCGTTCTTAGATCTGAAACCAACATATCACCTAAATGACAGTCACACCAAGCTCGACCTTATCCTCACGCGAAAATCTGATCTGGTCTCAACATTTGGTCAATTTCCTGCTCCAGGTTTTTCACATCACGATCTCATATACGCCTCTTACAAAATAAAGGCTCCTAGATGCAAGCCCAAGATTATAAATCAGCGAAATCTAGCTGCTGTGGATTGGGAAAAACTCTGTACTGTAGCTAGCGCATTGGATTGGGATTCAGTAGTCAAAGCCACTGATATAAATCAAAAGGTACAGGTGTTTACTTCTTTTATCAACGACATCTATGACGCTCAGGCACCTAAAAAACCTGTTCGCATGAAAAGGCCGCCCGCGCCATGGCTTACAGACGAGATCAAGAAATTAATGGCTAGGCGGGATTATCTCTATCGCAAATATAGGAAAAATAAAAGTGACGAAAATCTACACTACTTTAAAAAAGCTAGAAATCGCTGCAATCAGGCAGTTAGAAATGCAAAACGTCGTCATATATTTAGTGCCATTAATAACAGCTCCGCTAATAATATCTGGAAAGTTCTTCGCAATCTAGGATTTGGCAAAAGTAAACATCTCATAACTCCATCAGTAGATGTTAATGCATTAAATAAACATTTTTCAGTAGTACCATGCCGTGTCCAGGCAGATACCAAAGTTCAATCTATTGCACAACTAAATAATATGTCTCCTTGCGCGAGTTCTGAAAGTCTCTGCTTCAAAACAGTAGACGAAAACGAAGTGCATCGTATTGTCAATAGCATTTCTAGTAAGGCTGTTGGACATGATGGCATTGGACGTGAACTAATAATTCCCCTGCTTCCAGTTATTCTCCCTTACATCACGCATATTATTAACTTTTCCATTATTTCCAATAGTTTTCCTAATGCATGGAAGTACGCTCATATAATTCCAATTCCTAAAAAAGCTGCCTCTCCCGATCTAAAAGACTATCGTCCGATATCAATTCTCCCTTTTCTTTCTAAGGTTCTGGAACGAGTTATACATCGTCAGCTTTCACAATATCTCCAAACGTATAACCTACTTACCCCATATCAGTCAGGTTTCCGTACAGCTCACAGTACCTGCACTGCTCTAATAAAAATAACTGATGATATAAGATCAAGTATCGATCAACGTAAACTTACTTTACTGCTCCTACTAGATTTTAGCAACGCTTTTAACTGTGTGGACCATGACATTCTTTTAGCTGTCATGCGCTCTCAAAATTTATCAGAATCTGCTTTGGAATGGTTTCTTTCGTATCTCGGTGGACGGCAGCAGCGCATACAAGTAGATGACGTGTTCTCTGATTGGAGTAATGTTGATGCTGGCGTACCACAGGGTGGCGTACTCTCACCTCTTCTCTTCTCGATTTTTATAAACACCTTAGTCTCCCATTTACGTTATTCCTCCTTCCATCTATATGCTGACGATGTCCAACTCTATCTTTCCTTTAGACCTGATAACATTGCAGAAGCCATTGACGAGCTTAATAAAGATCTTAAAGCTGTGTTTGCTTGGACGCAGAAGTATGGTCTGCTCATAAATGCCAGTAAAACGCAGGTCACGATAGTTGGTAGTAGTAGTCTCCTATCTAAGATAGATCTTCGGTCTATTCCCACCGCCAAATACAATGGTATATCCCTTGAATATTGTAAGGAAGTTAAAGATCTTGGTCTTATTATCCCACATAATCTTTCCTGGGACAATCATATCACAGAGATTAGCAGGAAGATGTATGGATCTTTACACGGTTTGAAGCGGTTAAAGAATTTTCTACCACAACATGCCAGGGTAGCTCTTGTCACTGCTTTGCTACTCCCTTTTCTTGATTATGCTGATGTGTGCTACACTGATGCTACTGAAGAACAACTCAACAAGCTGGAACGTCTTCTTAATTTGTGCATCCGCTACATTTATGATCTGCGCAAGTATGATCATGTGTCTGAGTTTAGATTTGAACTCAAATGGCTAAACATCCGCTATAGACGTAATGCCCATACAGTATGTCTTCTATATAATATTCTTTTTCATCCGCTAGCCCCAAATTATCTTAAAGAACGTTTTACTTTCTCTTCTTCACGTGGTCGGCCGCAGCGTTCCTTTCATCATCTTGAACTCATAATTCCACAACACAAATCTGCATGTTACTCAGATTCATTCACTGTTACAGCTATACGTCTATGGAATAGCCTTCCTCCTGAAATTCGTCAGGCATCGTCATTGAGTGTATTTAAAAATAAGGTATATAACCATTATCTTGCACTCCAAAATAATAACAGTAAATGAGCAATTATATTGGTTCGATTAAAATATAAGTATGCATATTGTAGATATTAATAAATAAATTATATACATTATTAATATTTATGTTATATATAATGTGTAGTGTATACAAATATATATATATATACATATAATATATAAAACTCCTAGTTTATACGTGTTAAATTAGTAGTAATTAAGTAGCTATGTATGTGAATAGGGATACAGGAAAATTAAATTTATGTTAGTTTTTTTTTATATGTTATTTAGGCAATCTATATTTAAGTTGCGTTGCACTGCCCTGCAAAAATTTCCATGTTACACCCAGGTTAACTGGAAGATAATGCTCTCTAGCATTAAGTTCGCCTTTGTACCTACATTTGTTATTTGTGCAATAAAGCATTTTCTATCTATCTATCTATCTTATGCCATCTGGTGGCGATGTCTTCGGGTAGGACGTCGTCCCATTGAAGGTCGAGTAGCCAGCTCTCTTGGAACAGAAGTTTAAGACTTACTGTAACAGGAGTAATCCAGCCCAAAGGGTCAAAAATTTTTGAAATATCTGAAAGGAGCGATCTCTTTGTTGGTTTGCATGATATGTCCTTGGGTACTTTGACTTGGAAGCTGAACTGGTCATCATCAGGGTTCCAACGTAGCCCCAAAGTTTTGGTAGTTTCTTGGTGTCGAAAATCGTATGCTTCATTATTGTAATCCGATGCTGTCGCATCATCCAATAACTCTGCTTTATTTGAAGACCATTTTCGTAGGTTGAACCCGCCGGTTTTAAACAAGTTTATCAAATCTGACTTTAACTGTTTGGCAGATTCAATATCGTGGTGACCATGGAGAAGATCGTCCATATAGAAACTATTTTCTACGACCTTTGCTGCTTCAGGGAATCGGTGACCTTCATCTCTGGCTAATTGTTTCAGGGTCATCATAGCCAAAAATGGGGCCGCTTTGGTGCCATATACAACCGTCGATAGTTGGTATTCCTTTAATGGTTGGTTCGGAAATTCTCTCCAAATTATCTTTTGGTATTGCTGGTCATCCTGGTGAACGAGAATTTGCCTAAACATTTTCTCTATATCGGCTGTAAAGGCTATTTTATATTGCCTCCACTTGATGATGAGAGTTACCAAATCCTGTTGTAAATTTGGTCCTCGGTACATAAGGTCATTCAAGCTATTACCTGTAGAAGTTTTCGCTGATGCATTAAAAACAACTCGTATCGAGGTTGTCGTCGACTCGTCGCGTAAAACACAATGGTGAGGTAAATAGCATTCTGTAGGTGTCTGGTTACCTGTACATTCATGCATGTGACCTAAGTTTATGTACTCATCAATAAATTCTTTATAGCGTTTCGCAATAGTTTGGTTTTTGGTAAATTTTCGCTCTTGGTGGCGAAATTGGGCTACCGCTTTAGATTTTGAAGCTCCGAGCTTCTCGTCTATATCTGGTTTCAGCGGCAGTCGTACGACGTAACGTCCGTCTGGTTGGCGCCTGGTTTCGGCTTGGTATTGAAGAACACATTGGTTGTCTTCATTCGACATGTTACTAGAACTATCTGCGATATCCTCTATTTCCCAAAATCTCTGAATGTCTTCTAAATTGGTCATCGTAACGACATTGCAGTGATAGGGTTGTGCGTTAGCACATTTTCCACTTATTATCCAGCCAAGTTGTGTCTGTTGCATAATATGCGCAGATGATTTGTCTCGAATAAAACCTGGTAAGATTATAGCGGTATACACGTCTACGCTTAATATAAGATCAACTGGGCGGCTTATATTAAATTCAGGATCAGCAAGCTGGATGTCTTTTTGGTAAGACAGTGATGGTTTCTCAAACGTCTGGTGTGGTAAATTATCATTGTGTATCATATTTTTCATAACAAAGGCTTCAATGTTGAAGGCGAAATTATTATGAATGGATGATGCTGTGATCTCGATTATGCCTTTGCTGTGGTTTGCTTTAGAACCGACTCCGTAAACTAGCCATTTGCATCCTTTTCTTGGCAGGCCTAAGCGTTGAGCGGCATTTTCTGTAATGAGAGATGATTGTGCACACGGATCGATAAGGGCACGCATGGTATGAAAAGTTCCATCTGCAGCTCGTACTCTAATTTTGGCTGTTGCTAAGAGAGATTCGGCATCGGTGTCTTGTGAAACACATGCATTGAATTTCCGCTGGTTTTCAGATGGTTTAGTAATTTGGTCGTTTGACATCCCTGAAGTTACGTAGGCATCATGTAGCAAAGTATTATGTGCATCATTACAGTGACGACACGTTTTCTCTGATGTGCACATTTTACCATTATGATTATACAGACAATTTTTACACAACTCAAATTTCATTATTGTGTTAAGTCTTGAAACTGGTTTTGCTTCTAGAAATGTTTTGCAATGATATATGTTATGTGTGTTATTGCAGAGTGGGCATTTCCGCTGTAGCGTTGAACCTGCAGTTTTGGTAGTTGAATGGTTGATTAATGATTTATTTAGGACATTTTTGTTAGCATTGTTACTAACTGGAAATCTGCTTGGTAGTCTTTTGTATATCTCATGCTGCTGCTGAGATGGTTTGGTTGAGTCTGGTTTTCTTCGCGATGACTCCAAAGACGTGAATTTACATTCCAAGAAGTGCAGGAAGTCATGAAGGGTTGGTAAATCTCTAGGATTCTACAATGATTCGATGTAGTCATTGTGTGTCTCAACGTCTAACTTCTGCGACAATATATGAACAACAAGAGGATCCCAGGTTGAAATATCGACACCCAAACTTTTGACAGCGTTTAGGCATTCGTTGGTAGTATCGTGTAACCTCTTGACCTGCGCGGCTGTTTGATTCTGGATGGTAGGTAATGATAACAAGATATTGATATGAGAGTTGAAGATTAATTTAGTATTATTGTATCTCTGGTTTAGGATATCCCAGCACACTTGGTAGTTATCTGAGCTTATTCTTAAGTGCTGAACGAGCTTGCCAGCTTCGCCTCTTAGCTTACTTTTCAAGAATTGCATCTTTTGAGCTTGAGATAAGGATTTATTCGTGTGAATGGACTCACGGAATAAATCTTTGAAAGAAAGCCATTGATGGTAGCTACCACTAAATGTAGGTATGTCCATTTTTGGTGTTGATTTTTCTCTATGCGAAGCATTCCACATCTTGCTATTGAGTGCCTTCTTTATGTTTATATATTGGTTTTCATATTCGTTGAAGGTCATATCGTAAACTTCATTCTCTTGAAGAAGGTTACTGTCAATCTCCCAATGTAAAGAGTCGATGGTAGACCATCTACATTGGAGCGTCTTTAAAATATCTTCAAATTCCCAAATTTCAGTAACGTTGTCTAAATCAATAGTCGAGATAGTGCGAGAGAATGCTTTAAAATTACTTTTCTGCTTGCGAAGCATTTCTTCTAAGTTGGTAGAATTGCCTCTTGTGCTAAACGTCGGTACTGGAAACGTTTTTGACGAACTTGGGCCAGGGGTTGATGGTGCTCCATCCCCTTCTTTCATGGTGCCAGCAAATTGAGAAATATGAGCTTTCGCGTTTCTATAAAATTCTAGAACTTGCTCGTATTGGTTATCCTTGAAATACGAGATTGTTTCATCTCTGTATTCCTGCAATTGAGTGTTGTTGGAATCAAAATCTCTCCAGTATGTTTCAAGAAGGTCCAGCTTCCTCTTAACAAAGTCTAACGTTTTGCGGTCACGTCCGGTCTTCTTAAATGATGACAGGAGCTGTTCTATCGCCAGCACTAACGTATCCTGATTTGCTAAAAGGTCTTCCATTTTAATAAAATTATTGGTTAGATCTTACTTGGGGTTCAACTGTCGAGAGTGCTTGCCTGTTCACCACCGAAGAAATGGTAACAGTGGTGGTAAGGCGACTGCGCGCGGCTCTCCTTGGTAACAGCCAGGAACACTCCAGGTAGTCCGGACGCTGGTATATGGTCCAAACTCCGTGTAGGTGATCCAGAATTTTGCACTAACACTCACTTATGGTCACTTGGTTATATGGTCAAATATGGTTTGGTAAAATATGGTTTGGTCAAATATGGTTTGGTTCAATGGTTTTTTCACTGTATGGTAAGTCACTGGTATAACCTCACACGCAAACGATCCCGCATGTGACCGCCACGCGCGTAAGGTCACTATGCTCGAAGGACCACTATGTACGGTGTTGTCCGTACATAAAATTAGAAGACCGCGCGTTTGGTGTGCGATGCTTGCATCGTACAGCGACACAGAATCGACACCTCTATCAGCCTTATTAATAAACACGAACTAGCTTTAGATTAGTTACACCATCTTTTATCTCTTTCGATACAGCCAAATATTCCAGTAGCAAAAAAGGACAAAAGCTGAAGTAACTAACCCGAGACTAATACCCGTTTATTAATAAGACTGTACGAGTTTGGACGGTATTTGTCCTAAAAACCTCGAACCTGTTACCAGATATATAAAGTGTTTATTGTACAAATAATAGCGCGTAGTTTTTTTTTTTTTTTTTTTTTTTTTTTTTTTTTTTATAATAACGCCCAACGATCACATACATAGGTCCTGAACCCTAACTAGGATTCCCTGTGTCTAGGGACCCAGGAACTACGAGGACCATGGTCACACAACACCCAGACTCAGAACAAGTATTTGCACTTTTTTTTTTCTGTGCACAAATACTTGTCCTGCCGCGGGAATCGAACCCGCTACCTCCGGGTTATGAGCCGACCTGCTCAACCACCATACCACAGAGGCTGTCAAAATGATGATGAAGATGATGATGCGACCCCCAGGTGCAAGACCTCCTGGAGTGGTGCCAGTCGGTGACGCGGGAGTACCGCGCCTGCCGCGTCACCAACCTCACCACCTCCTTCCGCTCCGGCCTCGCCTTCTGCGCCATCATACACCACTTCCGCCCGGACCTCATGTAAGTGTGCACTCACTGACGAACCGATCTCTTCACAATAAATTATGTTCATTTTTTTTTATTTTTTTTTTAAATGTTATTGAATGACGTGACGAGCTAGTCGTTCACCTGATGTTAAGAGCCACGGCCGCCCATAACAGAACAGTGTCACTCGGAACCCTAAAACATAAAGATTCAAGCGACACTGCACTGCGCACATCATCCTGAGACATCAGCACAGTCTGGTAATAGGATTACTCGACTGTGAGATCAGATCATAAAGTCTCATTTGCCCAGTAATTTCACTAGCTACAGTGCCCTTCAAACCGGAACACAGTAGTGCTTGCACACTACTGCTTGGCGGCAGAATAACTGGCAAAGCGGTGGTACCTACCTAGACGAACTTCGCAACTAAGTCCTACCACCTAGTAATTTATTTGTTTTGTTTTGTTTATTATTTTAGACGTGTTTTATAAAGTAATTCTTAAACAAATTTCTGTGGTATACATTTTTAAGAATGGGGTGGTTTTTCAATTATCGAATAAGTTGTGTTGAAGTAACTTTGTATTTAATTTATAATTAGTAGGCAGAGCCGATGTGTCGGGGATCGGAACTCTTGTTATTGTTTAGGTTCTGGTCTGTGTATGTCTTAGTTATATTCATATGGAACTAGATGGCGTCCACCATTTGAGATAATTGTTTCTGAATCGCGGTGACGATGTTTTCATGGATATTTATGTACCTTTTACCAAATTTCAATAAATTGAGCCTGGAATGCTCCGGCAGCAACGGAGTTTTAATTACCCGTTCTACGACTTCGCCCTCACGAGGGCGTGTGTATTTATACAAGTTGTTTATTGAATAAAACTAAACACGGTGAGAAGAAAATGTGGTTTTTGTAAAGCGGAACCCTTAAAAAGCTATTGTTCTTTTGGTTTTAATCGGTTTATAATTTATACGTCGGATAATTGTTGTCCAGCCATTGAAAAAACGGCCCTAAATTGTATTTAATCGATTATCTAGTACTAGCAACCCGTCTCGGCTTCGCACGGGTAGACATTTACTTTTTAAACATTTCTTCTTGCAATTAAAATAGTCTATATTAATCAGTGATAATGTAGTATTCAAATGGTGAAAGAATTTTTAAAATCAGTCCAGTACTTTTTGAGCCAATTCGTTTCAAACATACTTAAACATACATACAAATCTTTCCTCTTTATAATATTAGTATAGATTTACACAATCCACAATAGCTGGAAGACGCCCACTGCTGAATATGTCTCCCCCATAAAACGCCACCTTGGACGCTTATTATGGGGGACGAGAGGGGGCTACCATAGTCACCACGCTAGGTTGGGAGATTCGAATGTAGTTTACGCAGAAGTAGGGAGTAGGGGTTTTTGGCGGTTTCCAAAACCTGTGTTATTTTCAGTGTTAGTGCATAAAATTGGTGGCATTTTATTCGTTAAGTGCTGAATTAAAGGCACGAGTGTGGGAAAGTGGTATAATGATGGTGAAACGTTTCTTTTCGTGTTGTTTCCAAAACTCCATATAAGCTTCTGGAAAAGTTGCCACCACTTTACTAGGAGTATGACTTGACTAGACTAGATTATGACGTGACTTGGGCTGTGACTTGACTTGACATATATTGCATATATTAATGAACTCGAGAAATTATCAATTACTTGACACTGGCTAAATACACAAAAGTGTGGAGCCATACAAAAACAAAATAAGTAGGCAGTAAAGTAACAGTGGGGTCGGTCGGCAGCGACTTCTCGGGGCTGCAGCCGGAGGAGGCGGAGCGCAACGTGCGCTGCGCGCTGGAGGCGAGCGCCGCGCTCGGCATCTCGCAGGTGCTGGCGCCCGCCGACGTGTGCGCGCGGCCCGCCCCCGACCGCCTGCAGGTACCGGGGAGGGGGGGGACACATCTCGCAGGTGCTGGCGCCCGCCGACGTGTGCGCGCGGCCCGCCCCCGACCGCCTGCAGGTACCGGGGAGGGGGGGGGGACACATCTCGCAGGTGCTGGCGCCCGCCGACGTGTGCGCGCGGCCCGCCCCCGACCGCCTGCAGGTACCGGGGAGGGGGGGGACACATCTCGCAGGTGCTGGCGCCCGCCGACGTGTGCGCGCGGCCCGCCCCCGACCGCCTGCAGGTACCGGGGAGGGGGGGGGGACACATCTCGCAGGTGCTGGCGCCCGCCGACGTGTGCGCGCGGCCCGCCCCCGACCGCCTGCAGGTACCGGGGAGGGGGGGGGACACATCTCGCAGGTGCTGGCGCCCGCCGACGTGTGCGCGCGGCCCGCCCCCGACCGCCTGCAGGTACCGGGGAGGGGGGGGGGGACACATCTCGCAGGTGCTGGCGCCCGCCGACGTGTGCGCGCGGCCCGCCCCCGACCGCCTGCAGGTACCGGGGGGGGGGGGGGGACACATCTCGCAGGTGCTGGCGCCCGCCGACGTGTGCGCGCGGCCCGCCCCCGACCGCCTGCAGGTACCGGGGAGGGGGGGGGGACACATCTCGCAGGTGCTGGCGCCCGCCGACGTGTGCGCGCGGCCCGCCCCCGACCGCCTGCAGGTACCGGGGAGGGGGGGGGGACACATCTCGCAGGTGCTGGCGCCCGCCGACGTGTGCGCGCGGCCCGCCCCCGACCGTCTGCAGGTACCGGGGAGGGGGGGGGACACATCTCGCAGGTGCTGGCGCCCGCCGACGTGTGCGCGCGGCCCGCCCCCGACCGTCTGCAGGTACCGGGGAGGGGGGGGACACATCTCGCAGGTGCTGGCGCCCGCCGACGTGTGCGCGCGGCCCGCCCCCGACCGTCTGCAGGTACCGGGGAGGGGGGGGGACACATCTCGCAGGTGCTGGCGCCCGCCGACGTGTGCGCGCGGCCCGCCCCCGACCGTCTGCAGGTACCGGGGAGGGGGGGGGACACATCTCGCAGGTGCTGGCGCCCGCCGACGTGTGCGCGCGGCCCGCCCCCGACCGTCTGCAGGTACCGGGGAGGGGGGGGGCACATCTCGCAGGTGCTGGCGCCCGCCGGCGTGTGCGCGCGGCCCGCCCCCGACCGTCTGCAGGTACCGGGGAGGGGGGGGGACACATCTCGCAGGTGCTGGCGCCCGCCGACGTGTGCGCGCGGCCCGCCCCCGACCGTCTGCAGGTACCGGGGAGGGGGGGGACACATCTCGCAGGTGCTGGCGCCCGCCGACGTGTGCGCGCGGCCCGCCCCCGACCGTCTGCAGGTACCGGGGAGGGGGGGGACACATCTCGCAGGTGCTGGCGCCCGCCGACGTGTGCGCGCGGCCCGCCCCCGACCGTCTGCAGGTACCGGGGAGGGGGGGGACACATCTCGCAGGTGCTGGCGCCCGCCGACGTGTGCGCGCGGCCCGCCCCCGACCGTCTGCAGGTACCGGGGAGGGGGGGGACACTCTCGGGGCTACATCACGCTTGCTGCAGCCATTCCGCCGTGAAGCCTCTACGTCTGGTCAATGGGTGGCTTGTCAAAGTCACAGGGTTTTATTGCAATTAGGCTATTTTTATCATTTTAACAAATCAAAAAGAGATCATTGTACTAAGCATATAAAATTACAAGGTACTACAATATGAGTTTGAAAAAAGAAAGAAGTTTTCTCCCACCATTGGTGTAAGCAATCCGGCACAATGCAGAACAGGAAACTCCGATCCGAAGCTTCGATAACAACTGTAAAGAAGAAGCTACAAGAAACTTTACAGTGAAGTCATAATTTTGTATATTTTTGTTTTTACCATGTCTTACAATATATTTTATAATTTATTACAATAATTGTATCATCATCGGTCACTCGATAAATACAATACACTTCCAATGATATCCCCGGTCCCACGTGTTACGTCTAATCGACCAACAATATGTATCAACGACATCATCATCATGATAGACTTGTATACCTATATAGTATATACCTTGACAGTCTCTGTGGTGTGGTGGTTGAGCAGGTCGGTTCATAGCCCGGAGGCGGCTGGTTCGATTCCCGCGACAGAACAAGTATTTATGAACGGAATATAAAAAGCGCAAATACTTGTTCTGAATCTGGGTGTTGTGGGAATGGTCCCAAACTCCTTGTCCCTGTGTCTAGTGACCCAGGAGTTACCAGGACCCGATGGTCCTCGTAGTTCCTGGGTCCCTAGACACAGGGAATCTTAGTTAGGGTCCAGGATCTATGTATGGGATATTATTGCACCAAGGTTTATTAGCTCTTAAATTCGCACTCATATCCCTGGCAACTGGTTACTACTACCTTTTTCAAACTCTTGTCTAGTCAACACACCAAATATCGTACGGTCATGGGTTGAAGACTGATGACCCACAGACAACCAATGCGTTCAGTATTTGGTGATCCAAGTCGACACAAATTTAACAAACGTACGAAA
Source organism: Ennomos fuscantarius (assembly GCA_905220475.3). NCBI lineage: Eukaryota > Metazoa > Arthropoda > Insecta > Lepidoptera > Geometridae > Ennomos > Ennomos fuscantarius. Next base: position 749,285 of record HG992049.1, read on the forward strand.
AGTCGGGAGAATTTTTTTTGTCGCTAAGTTATATTTTAATAGACTTTAATTCAAATGGGTCTACATAAAGTAATTTATCCGATCTATCCCATTTGATCAGCTAAACACTACATTTAAAAAAACAATTTATTGTTAGATAGGCTCGCGTTTGACCACTATCGCACCTGATGGTAAGTGACGCGGTCTAGGATGTAACACGCTTGCCTAGAAGATACCTGTTCACTCTCGATTTGAAGACTCCAAGGTTTTAGTTTTTGGGAAATACGGAAATACATAATACTGTAACCGATGAATATCCAATATAAATGAGTTTTTTATATTTCCCAGATCATGACGTATCTGTTCCAACTGCGCGCACATTTCACCGGCAGCGAGTTGCAAGTCGAACAGTTGGGTAAGTGACTAAAACCGTTTTAGGATCATAAAAACTCCCCTGTCCAAATGACTGCTTTTGTAATGTTCATACACGCATGTATGTATGTGATCTTTGGGCGTTATTATTTTATTATTCTTAAGGAAACATTCCATGATACAAATTTTCCCTTTACAATAAAATTAACCTTACGACATGCGTACATAAAAATCCCTCACTACGTAGTTTTTCTTTTAAATTAAAAACTATTGATTACGTGAATTAGGCGATCTTGGCATAAATGTTTGAATTATTTACAGCGAAATCAAATTTCTTTAAAAATTACGTAACATCTACTTTTTCTTGATAGGTTTACTCTTTTTCCAGGTTCTATAGATTGCTATGGATTTGCTTTTTCTTCTTGTTTGTATTCTTTTTCTTTTTCCTTGTATTCTAAAAGCTTGTTAATGGTACTACTTATTAAAATATAATTTCACTATTTAAATGGTAAACATTTTAATAGTATTTATTTAGTTTAATTATTTACATAAACTGGAATGTAGTTCTGTTCTATTTGTGGAACCTGTTTAGGCTTGTTTGATAACAAATTTTTGTACCATAAGTCGATTTTTTAAGCTGTTTGTTTTTTAAGATATAAATAAATAATCATTTTTATTTTCACGTCAGAGTATCCATATCCGAAAAATAGAAATACGTAGTTTTGTAATGCAAAAAACAATAGATTTCATTTTTACCGTCCTGTTTTTTAATCGCACAAATATTATAAACTGGCTTCGCCCGCGTGGCCTATAGGAAACAAATGGCATATTTTTCTGCCGAAACAAACATTATAAACGCTTCCACTATAAAAAATTGGGAAAACTGTGATACACTGTGTCTCATAATTTTAATTGAAGAACATTTCGTGTATAAATTTTCGAGTCAATTGATCCAGAGAAGAATTTTTTTTGTATATATAATTCAACCATCCATTTCACCCTCTTAACGGTGGAATTTCAAAAAAGCCTTTCTTAGTTAATACCTACACTCTACAAAAAATACACCTTCCAATTTTCAAGTCTCTAGGACCAGCGGTTTAGGTTGTGCGTTGATATATAAGTCAGTCATTTAGTCAGTCAGGACTTTGAATTTTATGTATATAGGTGTAAAAGTTTGTATGTGTATTTGTTACTCGTCGCTATAACGGCTGAACGAATTTGACTGAAATTTGGATTGGAGATAGAAAACACGATACGCAAAATTCGTGAATTATTATTTTACTGATGAACATCTGTCTGTATGTCCGTGGCCCACGTGGGCGGCTGGCCCGTCAGTGATGGTGTTCCCCGCAGGCAACGACGAGACCGAGTCGTCGTACCTGGTGGGGCGCCATGACACGGACGGCGCGCTGCCCCGGGACCTGTTCTCGCGGGAGGTCAGCGCGCGCCGCTCCCGGACCTCGCTGGGCCGCCCGCGGCCCGGGTGCGACATCTTTACTATTACTGCTTTACGCACTCTTGACTTGGGGAGCTAGCTGGTGGATGCGTTACGAGTGTACGGTGCAAGCGTCGCACACCGAACGCGCGGGCAGCATTTACCCATTCATACCACATTTCATACCGCGCGTCACCGGTTCACGATCCGACACCAACCATTCCGCGTGTACTCGCTACCATTTACAACTACTATTTAGACATAGTTTTTTGGATTAATAAACAGTCTAATTAATTAGGCCTTATCATTTTATGTACGGACTACACAGTACAACGAGGCTAACGAAAATTGATAATTGTTGGTTAACGTAGATCTCCATTGTCAACATAATAAAGTTAATGTATTATTATGTTGGTATGTCCGGTAAAATGACAATTTAATATTGTCAAGATGGCAACGTTAACATTAAACAAATTAAAAACAAAGTTATACTGGCCGATAGATGGAGCTAAAGAAGTTTTACTTCAGTCGCGTGGTCTAAAGCACACTCGTTTTTTTAATGATTATGGTTATTCACGTCATTAAATGCCAGTTATTAGATGGTTTACCCTACATTTTTGTTTTTATCCGTTGCGATCAAGTTACACGATGCCTAGCTGATGCTGAGGTCCCCCGCAGGTCCGCGGAGACGCCCCCGGCGGCCCCGGCGGCGGCGCGGGGCCCCCTGCGGCGCGCGCTGGCGGGCGAGCGGCGGCAGGCCTCCGCCAAGTGGTTCGCCGACACGCCGCTGCAGGTCTGCGCCCCGCTAGCCCCCGCTGCACCTAACTTCCACGGCTCTATCACATTAGTGCTACACACACTCGGGCGCTGTCAAACTTTAGCACAAACATGCATTAGGGCCTCTTGCAAGTTCCGTTTTAAGCCCCAGATTCATTCATTTGACTTGCCTTCTTACCTTCTCTGGCTAGTTGTCGTAATTCTGCCTATGTCCCCTTCATGCTATTGTCGTGATCTTTTGAAGATGGTGCTAATACTGATAAGAATCACAAATGATAAGAATATGATCGGATTTAATAATTAACCCAGGGTTGGTGACGTGTGAAATTTGACGTCTCGTTTTATCGTGCAATTTAATCCAAATCGATTCAGCCGTTTTGACATTAAACAACACAAACAAACAATGTTTTTTTTTTTAATTTTCAATTAAATTTTTTAATTATCTTTATTTTTCATCAAATTACAATACTTATTGAACATTTCTAGTGTACGTTTAAATCCTAGAAACGACAAATATTACAAAAATTTACAAGTATATTTGTTTTGCAAGCTCGGCCGCTTATATAAAATATATATATAATATATATATGGGTATTTTGAATCCTTTATACAACATTTAGAGAAAAAGAAAGAAATACATTTATTCAATGCATCACACATCATCAAGTCACACAACAAGAAAATTTAAAAAATAAATTAACTTAAGCGACCAAAAGAGAGAATGAAATAAATAGTGTTTCGTGACCGATATAAGTCGCGACTCAGCCTGCAATTAAGGTCATATTCTGACTATTTGTATCCACAGCCCATCCCGGCGCGGCCTGAGAAGCTGATGACGCGGAAGGAGCTGACGGACCCATTCGGCTCTGATGAAGAAGACGAGGAGAAGAATCCTCCGCCGCCGACCGTCAACGGAAATGAAACTGGTGAGATGGTGATCAAAATACACACATAGATCAAGGACCCTAAGTAGGATTCCCAGTCTCTAGGGACCCAGGACCATGGTCCCATAACACCAACAAGTGTTTGCGCTTTTTTGTTGTCCTGCCGCGGGAGTCGAACCCGCCGCCTCCGAGCTATGAGCTGATCTGCTCAACCACTACACCACAGAGGCAAACATATTAACATTCCCACGGTAATGGTAATTAATAAATATACTATTTAAATATTTTTAAAGTAAAATTATATTAAATTATAATCGGGAAATTGTTTAGACCAGAGAATAAATATAATAAATGCAAAACTCATAGGCTATTGTCAAAACTGGACCAAATATCTAATAATAAATGCTTTTTGATTTGAAATTTGGCCAGCTTTCAAATAAAAAAATAATCATCAAAACCGGTTCACCCAGTCGAAAGTTCTGAGATAACAAACATAAAAAAACATACAGTCTAATTGAATTCGATTAAACCTCCTTCTTTTTTAAAGTCGGTAAGCAAGAGAAGATATAAATGATGTCAGTATATCGATTAATAAAGGACTTATTTATTTCATTTATTGAAGAACAGTTTGGAAAAATAAGTCATTGATTGACATTATAAAAATTCAATTACAGTAAAAACAGAATCCAAACAACCCACAATAGAATCCGTGGCAACCGACCCGCTAACAGCGCTGCAACCAGAACTGACCCACAACCAACCGGTCTCGGTTGCGCCCAGTCGACAACCAACCGACCCTCTGCAACCAACCCTACCTGCCCAGGCGCAACCAGACGAGATTGGTGAAGATAACAAGCAACTAGTGGAGAGGCGACCAAGTGAGTATGACTCACCATCGGTCGGTTGATATTTATTTATTCTATTTTAATGATAATAATATGTGTGGGCATGTCACACAGCGCCATCTAGCCCCAAACTAAGCAAAGCTTGTATTATGGGAACCAGATAACTGATACAATACTTAGATACTTTTTGTTTATAAATACATACATAGAATACAGTATAACACCCAGACACAGAACAAACATCGATTTTCATCACATAAATGTTGGTCCTGGGTGGGAATTTTGGAAGACCAACAGCTGTTATAATAATATAGACATACATTTACAAAAAAGAAAGCCAATGAAAGGTCCTCACGGGAGTTTTGGCGGGAAAGCGAAAAAGATTGCGTCACCGCATTGTATTATTTTCCAAAACTTGTGTTATTTTCAGTGTTAGTGCATAAAATTGGTGGCATTTTATTCGTTAAGTACTGGATTACAGGCGTGAGTGTGAGAAAATGGTATAATGATGGTGAAACGTTTCTTTTTGTGTTGTTTCCAAAACTCCATAGACTTCTGGTTAAGTTGCCACCACTTTACTAGGAGTATGACTTTGACAAGACTGATTTGACTATGACTTGACTTGATGACTTCGACTGTGACTTGACACATATTTGCGTGAAATATCGATAACTTGATAAATTACCAATTACTTGACACTGGCTAAATACACAGAAGTGTGGAGCCAAAACTAAAAAAAAAAGGTTCTCACGGATAGACTATATACAAAACGCCCGTGCAGAACAGATCAAAGTTAAGACGCTTATCAAGTACATTAAACGCATTGCTTGCCATCCATATATACGAGTTTTGTCTATAGGATGTGTTATCCACTGCTAAACACAGGTCTCCCCCATGAAACATCACTGGATGCTTTTTGTAGGGGAGGGGAGGGGATTGCAATAACCACTACGCTCGGCATGCGGCATGGTGATTGCAGTAGACTGTTATATACCGAGGAGAATGCTGTTCCTCCCCCATCCCTTGGTTATTCGCTTAGCAGGCTTTTACGGCACCCGCGGGAAGAGATGGGGTGGCGCCGGGACCATACAGTATACAATCAAAGTCGAAGACAAAGGATTTATTGCAAATAAGCTATTTTTAGCACTTTTACAATTCAAAATTATATTAGGTACTTAAAATTCGGGAGCACTATTATAATAACCCTTCCTAACCTGGTGTAACGATTTGTCACTATTTATTTATTTATTTATTATATGTGTATGATATTTTATGTATTTATTCGTTTTATGTATATAATCACTTTGTTTAATATTTATTTTTTTTATACTTTATTTATTATTTCTTTTACAAATACTACAAATTTTGATGCACGCCTACATTCCTCTTTCTCAAACTATGAGTGGATGACTGGTAGAAAATGCTTTAGCATTAAGTCCTCCGTTTGTACTGTTTTTTAGTGCAATAAAGAATTATAGTAATAATAATAATAAAAAGTTATTTCACTGAGCATATAAAGTTACAAAGTGCTTATTGTCAAAATATATAGCAAGCCCATTACAATGTATGAGTTTGAAAAGAAGTTCTCTTTTCCACTACTGGTGCAAGCAATCCGGCACAATGCAGAACAGAAAACTCCGATCCGAAGCTTCTATTACAAATTTTGATAACCATTCTTACCCAAACCAGGTGATCCGCAACCAATCGAAAACAAAACGCAGTTAGTTGACAAGTTGCAACCGAAATCGCCTTCTCCGGAGTTGCCGAAACCGACGCCGGTAAGTTGAGTTTAAGTTATTCGTTTTTGTTTTGTGGCTGTCCAGTTTTCAAATGCTAATTTTGTAGTGTGCCAGTTATCATGGTTTTTGTAGTGGAGTTTACGAGTAGATTTTAGATAACATGTTTTTAATAAAACCGTTAAAATTACTGAACTGATTTTGATTGGAGAAAATGCTAATGTTTGTAAAATTACAAGCTATATAGAAATAACTGTTAGAGAACAACTGTTTAGAAAATCATATTCATTTAACATGCAATTTTTTCAACATGACAATTTATTTTCTTTCCATCGTGCTCCAAAAACTTGGCTTATCGTGTGACGTCACTACGCTTCTCATTGGACCGATGCTATAACAACCCCGCTTGCTATTGGACCGTTTTACAACGCTTGGCTGTGATTGGTCCGAATTTTGACGCTGTACTACCATTCGTTGGAAAATCCTGCGCTATCCTATCATTGGTTGAAATATTACTGTTACGTCATTGGTCGAATAGCAATTGTTATCGCGACACGATGAACTGAAAGAGAGAGCGAGACAACTGCTAGAGGCCACAAAAAGGGAAGCGAGGGAAAAGGATAGAATGAAAAGACAGAATTCAAAGGAGAAGGAAGAGAAGGAAAACGCACTTAGGAATGGAGATTTAAGTCTTAAAAAGGTATGTAAACGATTATTATGCAAAATACAGTTCATTATTATTTAGCGTCATAAACAACGAAGACTAGAGCTGAAAATCCATTGCATTTTTCTTATTCTAACCAATAGCGTCATACGAATGGCGTATAAAATTCGGTCTCTCTCTCGCTCGTTTCCTATTCGGTCTGACCAACTAATCACGAAAATAGCGAGTGATATAAGAGATAAAAAAAATATTTTTAATTTTCAAATTTTAACTAGTAAACATGCTAAACAATTTTATTTAAATATATAATAAAATATAATTTTATTTCTGATCATTTACTCAATTGCCCCAATGAAATGAATCTGTTTAAAGGTTGTCTGGAAGTGATCGCTTTTTAGTGATAAGACCGCCCATTGTAACCTACTTATAAACTTTCCTGGTTTGTATTTCTTCATCTTGGTGTCAACAAATAGTTTATCTATCTATCTATCTATTTGTTTTGATGGAGTTACAATAAATATTATTGTTTCATATAGTAGTGAAAGGAAAAATGAAACAAGAATATTTTGCACATGTCCTAAGATTTAAGCGTTAGTAATGGAGGCAACTATTATATGAATATAGTTTTGATATCGCAGTGTTGTGCGAGCTGAATTGCTCTTTATTGCGTTGTAATAAGAATATTTATTTAAAGTTCTTTATGGTTTTTACTATACCTGTAAGTTAGGTATCAACAAAATTTTTACATGAGCCATCGTGCTAATACTGCTTATGTATTTGCAGCCGATGACAGAGGAAGAGAGACAGGCAATGCTGCGAGAGAGAGCGAGAAAGTTAATCGCCGATGCCAGGGCGGGAATTGTCAGGTAAATTATTTATAACACTATTTCGGTTGTGTACATAATAATTATTGTCCCAATATAGCCGTGGTGTCGCTAGCATCGTCTAACATTAAAGTTGCAAGTGGTTTAAACGCTATCCTGTCCAAAAAAAAGAGCTAATGCTCTAGGAAAAATTTAATGACAGATGACGTCTTCGAAATTCATTAAAAAGGCACCTATACTAAACTAGCTTCTGCCTGCGGCTTTGCCCGCATGGCCTTAGAAAACGAAGAATTTTTTTTCATAGATGAATTAACCACCCATTTCGCCCTCTTAGGGGTAGAATTTCGAAAAACCCTTTCGTAGTGGATACCTACACTTCACAAAGAGCACACTCCAAATTTAAAGTCTCTAGGACCAGCGGTTTAGGCTGTGCGTTGATATATGAGTCAGTCAGGACTTTGAATTTTATATGTATAGATTTTCACTGGTGTCTAACGTTATTATTTCGCTATTAGTTGCGCCTCGCGGGTTCACCCGCGGATAAAAAGTATTTTAATTATTTGCTCATCCTACGGGAAAAAATCACTTTTCTGGGATAAAATGTAGCCTATATGTTAATCCAGTGTATAAGCTATCTTGGTACCGAATTTCATCCAAATCCATTCAGCCGTTTGAGCGTGAAGAAGTAACAAACGTACAAACAAACACACATACAATCTTTCGCTTTTATAATATTACTGTGATATCATTTTCAGAAATAGATTTATGTTTATGAAGTTATCTAATTTGTAATCCTTTATGTTAGTCAGTCATGTTGTTGTTTCAGTCCCACATCCCCGCTGTCTCCGTCTCGCACGGTGCGACCTACTTTAGAAATAATCAGCAGGAATTCTGTCATGGAGGAGTTAGCTGCAGGTATTTGTTTTTTTTACGTTAGAATAATAAAAATGCAAGATATTCGTAAACGTCACGCTTTGACAATATTTACATAATTTTATGTTTTGTTCTATTTCCAGAACGTTTTCTATGTCAATTGAATCTTCTTGAAATTTATTCATTATATTCATTTTACTGATAGTATATTGTATATTGTAACTAAAGTATCTATTATACACGGTGTAATTTAATTCCCTCTTTTCCTTAAATGTATGTATTCAGACCGTACTATAGAATATTCGTACAAGGTCCAATTTAAAAAAAAGTTTTGTTTTAGTATAATTAGTGTCTCCTAAAATAATTGCACGACAGCCGAAATGTCTATTTAACGGTACACACAGCGCGGGCACCAGCTGAGTGCTTTGTAAATGTTTCGTAGGGAATAAAACGCCTGCTTTGTTCAATGTCACAAGGCTTTTTTTTAGAATTTAAATTTGATAATACCCAGATTTAAGTTTTATTTCATAAGCACTTTTTATTTACTTATATAGGAGCATTTTATAGCATGGACTGAATACATACATTAAAGGAAAAGTACCTTGTATATTACACCTTGTATATTATTCTGATGCTGTTTTTTATGTTTAAAAAAGAATTTTTTTTAGTTTTTAATTTAATTTTTATTTGTTAATAAATAAATATTTGTGGACATTTGTGACAATAAATAAATATCGTCAGTAATAATTTAGTTTACCTCTTTCAGCCGGCGGTATGGAGCAATTAGATGCTCTACTGGCACGGGAATGTTCCACGCCTACATCTAGAAAATCTCTCAGCCCTGATAGATCTGGTAAGATTAATGAAATACACGTATAATTTTTGGACAGCCTCTGTAGTGTGGGTCTTGAGCAGGTCGACTCATAACCCGGAGGCAGCGGGTTCGATTCCCGCAGCAGGACAAGTGTTTGTGCACAGAAAAAATAAAAGCGCAAATAATTGTCCTGAGTCTGGGTGTTATGGGACCATGGTCCTCGTAGTTCCTGGGTCCCTAGACACAGGGTATCCTAGTTAGGGTCCAGGATCTATGTATGTTATCGGTGGGCGTTATTATTATTATTATTTTAATCTACATCTATAGCTTATTATGATTCTTACTTTTTTTAATAACCAGCAGAATTTGAACCCCCGTTCACCTCACACGCGTTAACCATTTAAGCTATAGACGCACTTCTTTCTGACTGAATTGGGAACTATAAAAATATCTTTGAAGTTACTGTTGCCCCGCAACTAAAATATTATTGAATATGAATGATCTCCCTACAGAAGGCCGCGCGAGCGATGATTCTAAGAGCTTAAAGAGTATCGGTAGCGCGGAAGAGAGACGGTCGCCGCTGCACTCGTTCTCCGCGCTCGTCGACCGACTCACGCCGGATAAGGATAACGAAGACGAAGTGAGTTTACTGTAGATAGATAGATAGAGAACTCTTTATTGTCTCACCAATGAAGTGCAAAATCAGGAATAACTATAATATTTACGAACTAGTGTAACAATGAGCGGTCTTATCGCTGACAGCGATCTCTTTGAACTGTATTACTTGTTCTAATAATTGGGGCTTAAAATAACTTATAGTATCTATTTATTTATGCACAAAACAAATTGCAATATGAAAATATGTAATCTAAAATAACACATCCGGATTGGAGTTGGCAATTTTGCCAACAGCTAAAAGCAGTAGACATAAAAAGCGAACAATGCTCGAAGTTAACAATGTAATAAAAATCTAATGGTGCACTCCTTCACCCAACACTGACGTTAGTGGATGCTGCACCATAGAATAATAGCAATTAGATAAGTATATAATTATCCTGATTGGGAAGGAATTCAGAAGAAGCACGCCCCAACAAGATCATTATAAAATTGTAGTTTTCTTTCGTTGTCTACTACTTTGACGGAGTAACGAAATAAAGAGTTCGCCCCATTACGCCATCCATACCATTATTATACACTGACTGGCCCGTTAGCTAAGTTGGTAGTATCCCTGCTTTCTGAACTGCAGGTTGTGGACTCGATTCCCACCCAGGACAAACATTTGTGTGATGAACATCTTTTTTGTCCTGTGTCTGGGTGTTGTATTGTATCAGTTATCTGTGTAGGGTCTAGTGCTCAACCCTACATAGGGTTTGATAATTGATAGTGAGTACCAACGCAACCGGGAACCGTAGCGGAAAAGATACGACGTGCGTTCCGGTTGAATGCTTTGTTGATACAAAGTTGATACATAATGTAATACAATAATGTTACGGGTTGGCCCGTACAATCTGGTTCCCATAGTACAAGCTTTGCTTAGTTTGGGGATGGATGGCGCTGTGAGAAATGCCCACAGTTATTTATTTATTTATATAGTTTAAATGTTGCAAAATCTCAAAGATCAACCTTAACCTCTTACTGCCTTAACTTTATACGTGTACCTCTCACAGAAGCCAGAAACCGGTTCATACATCCAATCGGAGCTGGAAGCTCTAGAGAAAGAACAACGTGCCATCGATGAACGGGCCGCCGCGCTAGAGAAACAACTGCGGACTGTCATGGAGGGGGCAGATAATACTGAGGTCTGTTGGGAAAAATATTTTGTTAATTGGGTTGGCTTCTTATCCTGGGTCACGGCACCAATTACAAATATCCTCACAATGACAACATTTAATTTTTTAAATTGATTTTATTATTAGTTGAAAAATAAGAGACGTATTTATTGTAATATGTAGATTTTTTTTTGGCTATTGTAAGTATAAATTAAAATTTCAGCTAAAGCCAGAAGGTAGAAAATTCAGCACCTTTGTTTCAAAGTCTATTTTTATGGCAATCATTGTACAAATTGGGCTTCATACGATGATTATCATTGATCCTCACAATTTATTATTTTGCTTCTTAATAATTAATTTGATAAATGCTGAATATAAAAATGATATTTTTTTAATGAGTTAAGATTTCTTATATTATAATAAGGATAATTTCGAAATGGTATTCTAATTTTCGTACGACTCAAAAATAAAATGTTGTTCATTGTACTCTTATTACAAAACGAAGACTAATGAATGAAGTGTCATGTCTAGTATGTAAGTCTAAATCCCACTTGCTAATTAGACGGAGAATTACATTGAAATTACGAGTGTACCACTTTTACATTAAATATAAATAGTGCTGGGTAAAGAAGATGATTGCAGTTAAAGAATTTATTTCTCATAAGAATTTTAAAAATTAACAGAGAAATTTAATTTTATATTAAAACTAAAAGCCGGTGAGCTGCAGGTTAGATATCTACAGTAAACTTATTAGGTAATGTTGATATTATTTCTTATTTATTAATCTATGTATACCTTGTATTACATCATAAACGTTTCCTAAAAACCGTAACTCCTATCAAATTTGTCATTTAAATTAAAAACCAGCCAGTGAAAAACTGCAATTTGTTTTAAAAAAACATATTAATAAAATAATACAAGTTTCTTTTTTATATAATATTTTATTCTTATATATCTTATAATTACTCCGACCAGGTTTCGGACATATTCGATGTCCTTCTCCTGGGAGCCAGTTACTAACGCAAGCCGCGGTGGCTTTCGCTAGCGTCAGCACGTAACGACTAAAAACTTCAAACTAAAATCGTCTCTACTGTCTAACACCAAACCAAGAAGCTTTTGGTTAAAACTAAATGTAGTCGCATTATTGTAGTGATTCATTATATTCCGTTCTTTTGAACCGTAGGAGCTGAGTTAGAACCATCACTATGATTTAGAAGTTTGCAGCATTATTTTGACAAGTGACATTTCGATCTGTCATTTAACTCCGTCTAGTAAATGGGGTACTCTTGTTAGTCTACGCTTTGTAATAGGAATTAACTTTCACACATTTATTTACATAGATTTGGTTTTGTTTTTTGGCCTTTTGGTTTGATATTTCCGTTCATGTGATGTATAGTTGCTGCACGGTAGATTATGCATGGCGGCTGTGAAAATATTTATTTCTTCGTAGGTCAATAGAATTTTTAAGAAATATATTAGATTTTTATGATAATATTGGTGTCGATTCTGTGTCGCATACTCTAAAGCTAAACGAAAAAACGAAAAAAAATTAACATATTTCCGTCTTTTTATTTCCCCTATATCAGAAGAGTACCGCCATACTTTAAGTTTACTTTAGTTTTAGAGAATGCGACACAGCATCGACGCCATTGTGCTTATAAATTCTATTAAAGACAAACACACATTTGAAACAAAAAATAGTGGTAATTAGACGGGTAAATAATTAGCTTCAGCTATTTGTTCAATGGGTTTCTTAAATACTCCATTATCAGCCATTTTGTGTTTGTTTCTAGAAGAAATGGAGAAGAGTTGTCTTTGCGTGTGTGCAACCGCCTAAAAATCTGGTAACATTTGATTTCAATTTGTGTACCGCTTTGATGTTCCTAACTCGTATTTGGATATTATTTTATGTATAATGTTTATGCTTTAATAGTTACTAGCTTTTGCCCGCTGCTTCGCACTCGTGGCATCAGGATAAAAATTCCGTTTATTTACGATCTTTTCGTCAAAATTCGTTGAATCGTTCGCGAGTTTAGTGATCAAATCGCGAGGGTAGCCGCGGGCTGAAGCTGGTACAACAATAACACAATAGTCAGTGTTACTATAAGACAGTATAGCTCGATATAAGCGAAGGAGCTTTACGAAACCGATCAGTATATAGTTACAGAGATTATCTCGTACAAACAATCAGTCAATCGTACAAATTTCTTTAGAGTTAGAGTAGATTTTATGATATTTAGTCAGTAAGTCAATAAAATAGAAATATATATAATATATAAAATAATAGAGTATTATTATCGGTAACCTTATTTCTAAATAATAATTTTACTACGCACGTCTCTGCATACAATTGTAATGTGGTAGCATTTTGTGTTGAATATAAAAAAACATGCGACAAGCCAATGGCATGTTCTATAGTACATTTCAAATCCCTACAGAAATTAACTCATTGCTTTTCCGGTTTTATATTAGTATCTTGCGTGTGTAGGTAACATAAAGTATATGCAAACTTCCAAAACTAAAAATTATTAAAAATATTCAAATTACTAAATATACTGTTTTAAATTTTCATGATTGTTTACTAAATTTAGACAAAAAAAATGGAAGAATTTTCACAATTGTGTCGGTCACTGCAGTTCGCTAAAAGATCAATGGACGAATTCCTGTAGGGATATATATATATATATATGTATGTAGGCTGAACGGCTTGTGCGTAGGTTGCAACCTATATAACTATAGGCCTTCAGCATGTGCACCGCGCCGTGTCTGGAACAAGAATGCTCCGTAGTACACCGAGCGCTCTCTTTATATAGCCAGATGGGTAGGGAAGCGATGACAGCTGCCGGTGTTGCCACTGTAATAAATTTAAATGCCACCAAAGGGTAAATTACGGTACTGCCCGCTGCGCATAGAGTTTATAACGTTGCCGCCGTCATATAACTTCTAATATATTATAATAACCTGCAGCCATTGTAGGCTATGTCGCAAGTTAGTATCTTGTATCATGTGGGTAAATGCTACCCTGCCTAATGCAAAAATATCTCTAGTTTTGGGCAACTTTATCGTCCAATTTTTGGCAGCGTGTTTAGCAATCTCACGGTATGGCCTCGTTAAATAGCAATGCTGATTCGAACTGCCATTTAAGTTACAATACTGTTAGTAGACAATGAATACCAACATTTTTGTCCCGCAACGTGTACAGCAATTTGGCAGCATTGCCTCGTTAAATTGGAATTCTGCCAATCAAGTAGTATTAATATATCAGCGCCGCGATTTTTTTCTTTTTTGCTCAGCTTGGTTCAAGCACTAATTGTGAATCCGTTATTTGCCAGGAGGAGGCGCACCTAATGTCCCAGTGGTTCAACTTGGTGAACAAGAAGAATGCGCTGCTGCGGCGGCAGATGCAACTTAACATACTGTAAGTAGCTAGTGAAATTACTGGGCAAATGAGACAGTCTAATAATCTTTTTACTAGACTGTGCTGATGTGTCTGGGTGTTATATTGTATTCTATGTATGAGTTCATAAACAAAAATATCTCAGTATTATATTAGTTATCTGGTTCCCATAGTACAAGCTTTGTTTTAGTTTGGGGCTAGATGGTGCTGTGTGAAATGTCCACACATATATATTATTATATTATATTAATAATCACCTCACACTAATATTATAAAGGCGAAAGTTTGTATGTGTGTTTGTGTGTATGTTTGTTACTCTTTCACGCTCTAACGGCTGAACGGATTTGGATGAAATTCGGTACCAAGATAGCTTATACACTGGAATAACATATAGATACATTTTATCCCGGAAAAGTGAAATTTTCCCGTGGGATGACTAAATAATTAAAATACTTTTTATCCGTGAGTGAAACCGCAGGGCGCAACTAGTAGATAAATAAAACAGAAAACAATAAAAAGAAAATTTAATCAAACAAACCACTGCCAGTAGGCAACGTGCCCAATATGCTGGCAACATTGCCACGTTGAATGGCAATGCTCAATCTTTGGCCGAAGTAGAGGCCAGCATTATGTTATGAGATTATGTCATGTCACTATGAACGTTGATAACACTAAGCACGCGATACTGCTACGAATCATAAATTGACATGATACTGTGTCAGAGAACAAGAGGAAGACCTGAGCCGGCGCTGCGAGCTGCTGGCGCGGGAGCTGCGGCTGTCGCTCGGCGTGGACGAGTGGAGGAAGACGCCCGGCCAGAAGCGCAGGGAGAGGCTTCTACTGCAGGTATGGCACTCTACACTCATGCAAGTATAGCACTCTACATTTATGCAGCTATAGCACTCTACACTCATGCAGCTATAGCACTCTACACTCTATACACTCCTGAAGTAAACACTCCTGCAGGTATATCACTATACACTGCTGCAGGTATACCACTATACATTCGATATACTCCTGCAGGTATAGCATACACTCCATACACTCCTGTGGGAATAGCACTATACACTCATGCAGGTATAGCACTTTACACTTTATACACACCTCCAGGTATAGCATTGTACACTCTAAACGCTCCTGCAGGCATACGTACAGTTCTCCTTCCTTCTCGTGAGGAAAGTAAGCCTCTGTCAGTCCTGGCTAATTCCACGCTTTGAGTAACAAATGAGTTTAAGGAACCATTCACATAATAATTGAAGGGTTGAGAATAAAAAGGGTTTAACTGTCAAATTGATAGTTTCGAGAAAATTGACTTTAAACTTCAACGGCGTCATTTTAATGTAGAGTGCTTATAAGGTAATAGAAAAGGTTTATGTAAGTTTCAGTTGCTTGAAAATGTTTTAATTCTATTTTAAAATACTAAATATAGTACTAATTCACACATCTACTGTAAGAATATAATATAATAAAATAAATATAATAATGTTTTTATGCTAAGCGAACTGTATTCCTGTGACAGATTAACTTTTTTTAGACTCAAAATCTCGAGATTTAAGCCTCATTTCGAATGTATTATAGTAGATAATTTCACGCTGAATCCAACGATACCCATAAGTCATTTTGTGAAAAAAAAAACCAGTTAAACTCTTTTTATTCTCACCCCTTCAATTGTGATCGAGATACACTTTGTTATATCATTTAATCATTGATTATACTCTACAGAAGCTATTGTCGTACGTTGCAGGAACTGCTGTCTGCCGTCAACGAGAGAGATAGACTTGTACAAGAAATGGACGAGCAAGAAAGAGCGTAAGTAAAAAAAAATACAGTTTGTTTACTTAGTAGTGCGCATATATTAGTCGTATCCACTGAAGGTTTCCTGTAAGAGACTATATTGATAAGGCCGCCATTTTTGTTTCCTACAAGAAGATTTATGTAATTGTTTGAAATTTATTTTAACAGAATAGCAGATGACGACGCAATCGAGCGCAATCTATCTCAAGTGGAGATTCAAAGGAAAAACAACTGTATTTTACAATAAATTATGAGTGAATTTACATCGTCACCATCACTAGGATGACTTATTTATTTATACACATAATTTAATTTAAGGCATTTGAAATATACATTTTAAAAATTGTGAAACTTTGTTCCTACTCGCTCTATCTTTTCGTAAATTAAAATAATCTAGAGCAGTGCAGGCGCCAGATTTAACTGCAACATCGAGATAAAGAGTTCGGTTACCTGAGTCACAAAACATACGTTTTAACCACAAAAGATTTAAACAAGCCTTAAACTAGTGTCAAACTGCTGTTTTGTATTGTTAAATACACGTTTGATGTCTGTCTAAGCCTTATTTATGTATTTGTGGTAGTACAGATGTCGCAAAACATGTTGAAACTAAAACCCCGTTTAAAAATGACGAGTAAAATGACATTACGAGTGTTGCAACTTTATCATGAAAAATAAATAGTGCTGGGTAAAAAAGATACAGTTCACTGATTCATTTCAATTCAGTGATCTATTTCATTCTTTTATATACTAAACATTTCTTAAAAATCGTGATTCCTGCCATTAGACCATCACAAATTATTGTGATTTACATTAATAAGCGGCTTGTAAAAAATGCAATATATTTAAATTAAATTTGCCAGATTAGTAAAATAAAACAAGCTATCGTTTTTATTATTCAGTAATATATTCTGTATCGGAAAAATCATCTTCACTGAACCAAACCAAATATTGTTCGCGATAGTATTTAGAACTAAAGTGGCATGTAGTGGTAAATTATAGATCCGCTCTTTTGAACTGTCGGAGCTAAATTAGACCCTTGACTATGATTTATTGAAGTTGGCAGCATTATTTTGACATTCGAGCTGTCATTTTACTTAGTCTAATTAAGAAATGGGGTTTAGCCGACTGAGTGACAGAGAAGTCGACATTAGGCGACTGTCTCTCTCTTTAACTCGATGTGGACTATTTACCGCCATATACGTTTAAAGTCGTAAATTTTTTTATTTATTCTTTTTACTTCTCATATAATAATAATAATATACAATTTTCAAAATAATTAATGAGAACTTAAAAAGATTACTGAATTTAATTTAAGATATATTCGGATAAGTGGTCCTTTACAAATAGTTTATGGGATGAAATAGGCGCGTGCATTGAGGCATTGAATTGGCGCGCCATTTAAAGTAACTTAAAAAAACGAAGGCGGATTTCATCACCACGATTCATAAACATTTGACTATATTTTTCATTGGATTTACAAAAAAAATTACACATGAGACTAAATTGAGGTTTTAGCTAGAATCCAGTAATAATGCTTTTATGTAAAAATATTCTTTTAAGGACAGTCATTGTACTAACTAGGCTTGACATGAATATATCTTTATTTCTCACAATTCATTTTATTTTTTATTTTTATTAAAAAGTGAATAAATGCTGATTATAAAAAATCTGATATTTATTACAAGAGTACTTACTTACTCTTGTAATAAATATCAGATTTTTTATGATATGATAATTTCTAAATGGTTTTCAAATTTTTTGCAAATTATTATTATTACATTGTTTTTACCAATTATTATTATTATTACTATTACATTACAAAAAAATAATAGCTGTTCATGAATCGGGGTGCAGTTCAGAGGTTCGTTTAAATAAAATAACACACTTTACCGAAAATATTTTCTATGTAAATCTAATCAAAAGATCGTTGTCAATAATTCTTCTCTCATCAATAAGTTATTTATTTAAAGAAATGCCCGGCTAAATGATTATGAACGGGTAAAAAATAGAAAAAGAGTCCATTAGGAATAATGAAAAAAAAAAAAAAATAGAATGAAAACGAATCTTTGGTGTATATAATTTTATGTAAGCAATTACTTAATTAGTCATGCTAAATTTTATGCTTGTTTCTGAAAAACTTATTCTTTTGCGTTTTATATTGGCAAGTTTTTACTATCATATTTTAAAAAACCTTGGAAAACCTACCATATTGTTAGACATTTTTAGTAATACTCGTAGAAGCCAATAGCCATACCAGGAAAACATCCACATTTTTTCTTTTTTTTTTTCTGTATATTTTTTACTCTCTTTATATTTGTTTTTATTTTTTCTTCAGTTTAAATAATATCTTTAAATTAATCCAAAATAAACGTTAGAATATTATTGAAATTTACCCATTTATTTTCTTTCTTTTAGAGAGTACGTTTGTCTTTCCTTTGACTACCCTAGAATACCTTTGTCTGCGACTGCACCATATTATTTTCTAATTATTACTATCCAGTAGGGGATCACCCCTACTCTGTCCCCTTAAGGGGGACTAACGGTAATAAAATTTACCATCTGTCCCCCTTTGACGGGAGACAGATACGGTCAAAACAGATTCGCTTTTCAGTAATAATATTGGTGGGTTTTTTAGAATTTTGGTTTTATAGGCATCAATTTCACAAATGAAAGCCCGTCTGCAGTAGTCTGACAGCTCCTACTACTTAGTACCTACGTAGGTACGTCATAGATAAGTACGAACGTAGGAGCTGTGACACGTTAGTGCAAACAAGCATATGTATTGTACTCAGCAGGCAACTGCTGACAAAGCGTCAACCGAATTCGGAATCAGTTTTTCAGAAACCACGCTTTGAAAGTCGATGTTAACAGAAATTGGCCTCAACTATATTCGCAAGTCATAATACTCATAACTCATAATGTTTTTTTCCTATAATTATTAAATAATACAGTATAAGTTATTTGTAGAATATATTTATAGCATTTTTTTTACATATTTCGTACGGTTTTAATACGATCAGATTGTTTGTCCAAATTACATGTTCTCTAAAATATAAATTTTTAGTAGTTTTTTATTGATTAAAAATATCACTTGTTTATTTCAATTTTCCTGTTGAGCCTCACATGTGTATAATATTGTTTATATTTTGTGGTCAAATATATTTTGTGATTTTTAGTTCTATTGTTAATGCAGAAAATGTAAATAGAAGTACCATGGGAAATTTAAAAGTATGAAAAATAATAACAGCTAAAAATAAGTACATTTCTATTCATTTTGGTTTTTATATCGAACGAGGCAATATTTCAAAATTATTTAAAACTAGTTGACCCGCCCTGGCTTCGCACGGGTGAATTAGTAAAACGCGGTCGAACGGAATAAAAAGTCCGTCCTATGTCCGTCTTCTGGTTTTAAGCCAATTTTCAGCCAAATCGGTTCAGCTGTTCTTGAGTTATAAATAGTGTAACTAACACGACTTTCTTTTATATTAATAATAATACAAAAATACAAGCTGTTCATATTAAAACCGTTACATGAAACGTAGCGCGCGTAACTAAGTGATTTGGTATAATACCAAAGAAATATTATGTTTAATTGTTAGCTTTACCCATTTTTACGTAGAACCGTGATACATATGTACAATCAAACTGTGTGACCATGTTCGTGTAGCGAGGACCACGAATGAAACATATTTATTTTACTGCGTATATTCCTTTTTCTAAAAATATATAATAATTTTTTTAAAACGGCAAATTGCCTTTATTTTCTAAATACTACAATGAAATAATAACTAATACTAAAAACTACCTACTACTACAAAAAAAACATTTGAACTATGAATAAATATAATAATAGGTCTTTACCTATGAAATTGCCGTATTGCAGTACAGACTTTTTCAAACAAAAAAAAGTTTTGATTGGCTATGAATTCTAAATTCAAATTAATATTGTTTTAAAAATATGACATTCTATTTACAATATAAGTCTTTTGTTTATTGATTAGCGTTGTATTTTCATTACATTTCAACATTTTTCCTCATAATGGATACTTTGAAATTTCGTGTAATTATGGAATATGAGTTCCGTCGTGGCACCGACGCGGCACAAACGACACGTAACATCAACGACGTTTACGGAGAGAACTGTACAAACGAACGTACAACCCGTTATTGGTTTGCTCGGTTCCGTTCTGGGAATTTTGACTTGAAAAATGAACCTCGTGGTCGTCCGGAAACTTTGGTCAACAATGATGAATTAAAGGCTATTGTGGAAGCTGATGAATCTCAATCTACAGCTGAGCTGGCAGCAGCTTTTGATGTTAGCATCAAAACAATATTGGTCCATTTGCAACAGATTGGCAAGATAAAAAAGCTTGATAGATGGGTGCCCCACGAACTGAACGATCGCCAGCGCAACGTACGCGTTGAGACTTGCCTTGCGCTGCTTAACAGGCACAGAAATGAAGGAATTTTGAACCGAATTGTTACGTGCGACGAAAAATGGATTCTTTTTGACAATCGAAAGCGCTCAGCAAGTTGGTACCAAAGCAATGTGCAAAACGAAAAATGACCCCTAGAAAGGTGATGGTCACAGTTTGGTGGTCTAGTGCTGGTATGATTCATCATAGCTTTTTACAAAACGGCGAGAGCATTACTGCAGATGTGTACATTGAAGAACTGACCACAATGATAGCGAAACTCGCACGTCTGCAACCAGCTTTGGTCAATCGGTCGTCTCCACTGCTACTTCACGACAACGCGCGACTCCATACTGCACAACAGACCGTCTCTAAGCTGCATGAGTTGGGTTTGGAAGCTCTCCCTCATCCGCCATACTCACCAGATCTTGCGCCTACCGACTATTACTTTTTCCAAAATTTGGACAACTTTTTAGCGGGAAAAAAATTCAATTCCCGAGAGGCAGTACAAAACGCCTTTGAAGAGTTTGTTGTCTCCCGTCCTGCTGATTTTTTCAAGAAGGGCATCCATAAACTGCCACAGCGTTGGCAAAGATGCATTGATTGCAGGGGTGATTACTTTGAATAAAAGAAATAAATAAGTTCGAAAAAAAAATACTTTAACTTTTTTCAAACAAAACGGCAATTTCATAGGTAAAGACCTAATATATTCTGCTTTATATATGTACTCCTGAAGTTTATTGTAGTCAACATTTTCAAAAGCTACGATGACTGATTAAAAAAAATGTGAAGTGCATATTTTAGTTTAATTATATTTAAAAAAAGTGCATAAGTTTAGTTCTTCAACTTCGTTTTGGTGCCGTGACGTACGAGCTTGGTCACATATTTAGGTATATTAAATTAATTATATTTTTCAACACTACATAGAGTAGCGGTTATATTTTATTTTTGTAATTTTTAATTTTTGACACTACAAATTCATTTGTAAATAGTAGAAATAATTTTAAGATATTTTAAAATTGTGTATTTATTTTTTGTCGCTTTATTAGAAAAAATAATGTCTTGCCTTTGATACCTTATAAGTAACGTTATAGAAGGAAATTAAACATTAATTATTCAATCAGTATTTAGCTCTGCATCATTCGATTACAAGTTTTATAATTATGATAATAATTTGAACCAAAAATTGTAAACGCATAAAAGCGCATATATACAAAAATATAAACCAAACTATCCAACTATTTGACTTATAAAAATATTTAAAAACTTATTCTATCAGGATTATCCTCACGCCATATTTTAAAACTCATCATTATCGACTGTAATGTATAAAAAGTTTTCTCTTAGCGGAACTTGCATGAACCAAGGTAAGAAAGAGATAGGCGTATGCAATATGCATACGTGAGAATGAAATAGGTACACTTTGAAATCGCTTAAACCCTGGTTTTTGCAAGTGGGCTATAAGGAGGTGCTAAATTATTTAAAACTTAAATATGACAATGTATTGTGCAATGAATTTACTATCGCTTTATTTCAAATGTACATAAAATAGAATTTAATATACATGTATGACTGGGTGGTCGATTATTTTAATGTTTTATTTATTTTATAATACTTACAAAACCTTGGAAATTGTATTTTCAATGTTTTATAAATGTTCGCCAACTAAACATTTTTTCATATTTAATAATGTATTGAATATTTTTTAAAATATCAATTTTAAATGCAAATAAGTCATATATTATGTATTTGCAAAAACATCGAAATAATTTTTAACTAACCAAAATATTTGCAAGTAATTCAAATATTTACAAATGACTAATATCAAAATGTAAATTGTTTTAAATGTTTGCAAATTACCCATTTATTTACTTCCAATGCAGAAATATTAACAAATGGCTGTTGAAAAGTGATCGAAAAGTGCAAGAAGGTTGTCATTTTCCTGTTTCAACAGTTAGCGACTGTTGATAATGAAATATTAAAATTCTCGACTGCCCTATAATTAAGTATCGGCGATAAATGTATTTCGTAGAAAAATCACGCTTAAATCCGAATAAACTATCAAACATTAACATCAAATATTACTTGGTTCATATATTTCGTAGCGCACAGTTTATTTTGATCAAATTGCTTTGATGCTATGGACGCATGACGTCAAAAGTCAAATCGTTCCTCTCACTCATACCCTTAGATATGTCGGTGTGAGTGAGAAGGCAATAGAAATAATGTTTTTCATAATAAATGGTCATTGTATCAGGTCAGAATGAATCACGAAAATAGCTGAAAATGGGTCAAAAATAATATTACGGTCTCTTTTTTTTATCATTTATTATAGAGGGTTGGGTCTTTACAGAGCATGTCGCCTTCATAGGGGCAAATTTTGGATCTCATATTATCCAAATACAGTAAAATTTTATTTCTGGGATGATTTGATTTTAATATCTAAAATGGTAGTTATATAAAAATTTGAATCAATTAATAATATTTTCATCGTTTACCAAAACTATTAAATATTTCAAAATAGCGTAACAAAAACTACATTAGAACCAATCTCAATTTTCAAAACGGGGTTTTAAATATATATAATGAGTCTGATAGTTATTTTAATTAGTTTACTTGAATATATAATAATAATAATAACGACCCACGATCACATACATAGGTCCTGGACCCCAATTAAGATTCCCCGTATCAAGGGACTCAACAACTACGAGGACCATGGTCTCTCAACACCCAGACACAGAACATATATTTGCACTGTTTTTTTATGTACACAAATACTTGTCCTGCCGCGGGAATTGGACCCGCCGCGTTCGGGTTATGAGCCGACCTGCTCAACCGCCACACCACAGAGGCTGTCGATACGGGAGAACGAGTGGCATATAAGAGATCCTTTTTTAACACTTAAAAATATGTCTTAAGTACTACTAACCTACTACGTAATATTTACGTGACCGTAAGCTGTGACGTGATGTAAGCTGAATCCGCAATATATAAAAGTCTGTCAAAAAGGCTCCGGTAGTTCAGTGATTATATAAATGCTATATTGTTGGTCGCTGGAATTTTGATCTTGGTTCGAATCCCATCACCTAATAGTTCTCTGATGTTTTTTTCATTAATGATGTTAAAAACATCCTCAACCGTAATTTATATTTAAATTTTAAATTACCCTCAAAAATTAAGATTTAAAATTAATTAAAATACAAACGAAACCTTATTTCCAATAGATGTAAAGTTAATTTAGTTGAAACGTAACGTTTAATATTTCGCCATACTTGTAATGCTATTTATTGTGACACGGGCCGTTAATAAAGTGATATTGTACAATTTATTTGTTTTAATAAAACTGATAGGTACCTTATAATCAGGCACCTATATAGCTAAATTTAGCTATAAAAATTTGACTATATTGACTGGCCCGATAGCTCAGTTGGTAGTAGCCCTGCCTTCTGAACTGTGGGTTGTGGGTTCGATTCCCACTCAGGACAAACATTTGTGTGATGAACATGGGTGTTTGTTCTGTGTCTGGGTGTCATATTGTATTCTATGTATGTATTTACAAACAAAAAAGTATCTAAGTATTGTATCAGTTATCTGATTCCCATAGCACAAGCTTTGCTTAGTTTGGGGCTAGATGGCTTTGTGTGAGATGTCCACACATATTATTATATATAGTTAAACTTACACATATATAGCTAAATTTCAAACGCACCTAAATCGGTGTCTGGCATAGTGGCAGTGGGTGAGCCACATCCCTCGCAGTACCGATAACCGATAACGAAGTGGTGACCACGAACCGGAAGACGCATTATAGGGTGGTGTATATAGGTAGGTACATCGACGTTCTGTGTAGTGATCACGAAACTTGGTAGACTCTATAGTCTGGCTAACGAAAGTAGACACTCGTATTTTTTGCAAACTTTTTACATGACAACACTTAAGTGTTCCTACCATCGGGTATTTACCCTTCGAATTGGGGTATTTTAAGCAGAGTTTAGGAAAACTTGATTTCAAAAAGCCATTTTTAAACCAGATTTTTATATAACATAAACTAAACGAATAAAAATCTGTCGTTTCCTAAAATGATATTCATCATAAATATGTGTGTATGCACGTGTTGATGATAATTTTAAGAACAACACAAAGCTTCAGCTTCGGTGGTTTGATAATTGCATAATCAAAACATGGAAATAATTTAGCGAAATCGAAATAACCGAGAAGTTATGACTTGTAAATTAGAAATAAAAGTTCAGTGGTTCTCAAGATTTGGTAGAATCAGGATTACTGCATGGTATTTCTGACACAACATGGTGGCGCGACATTGATGTTTTGAGTTGTTCCAAGTTTTCTTCTTAGTATGAGGCTGCCATGCTGATATTTTTTAATTTTGCCGCTATTTTTCAATCTCTACTTTCATTAGCCAGACTCTAATACGGTAGGAAAAAATTAATTCCTAATTCAAAAATGTCCAAAGTCAACTAGTCCAAATTTGATACAAAATGAAATAATAATATCTAGTGTAATTCCGCTAAATTCAAGTACTTAGATTATCTATATTAATAAACTTGATGTTTTACACGTGTGTGATAAAAGTTTCAGATTATGTGTGTTAGAACAATTAGAAATCTTAAAAAATAATAACCCATCTTATACACTGTTGAATGACCAAACTAATATTGTTTCGTCACCATTACTTCGCATTTTTAGTGGGGGTAGGGTACGAAATGGTATATAAAGCGACTGACTTGCAACGCCCAGTCACTTTCGAGCGAGCCTTCGGCGAGTCAACACGGTCCTGAGGATGCCTCGCGAAGAGGCGAAACACGTGTCGAGGGTTATCTGTATTGGTGTTTATTTGTAATAATAATAATAATTAATTGTATAATATTTATATAATTGTATATTTTAAATTTCAGTTTTATTTGTTATAATAATAATAGTAATAATTAATTTTATATCAATAAAAATAGACATAATTAATATAAATTTCACAATAATAATTTTTAAATTTGTTATTGTAATTTCAGGATTTTTAGGGGAGGGTATCTGTATTGGTTTTAATTTGTAATAATAATAATTAATTGTATAATATTTATATAATTTAATATTTAAAGTTCAGTTTTATTTATTATAATTATAATAGTAATAATTAATTTTATATCTGTAAAAATAATAATAATTAATATAAAATTGATAACAATAATATTTACTTAATTTGTTATAGTAATTTCATGATTTTTAGGTTTTTTCAGGTTTTTTCATTAATTTACCTACAATAATCCTTTACCCCAATATAGATAATCTAAGTACTTGAATTTAGCGGAATTACACTAGATATTATTATTTCATTTTGTATCTAAGATGAACTTCCGCGAAGTCACGCCTGATTCTATCAATTAGTCCAAATTTGTGTTTCGGTTGAAATCAAGTCCCGCCTATCGCCTATCTGGTCAAAACTGCGGGGAGCCGATGGATGCAAAAGGCAAACAGCAGCACTAAGTGGCGCTACGTGGGGCAAAGCCCCAAACTTGAGAATTAATACGTAAGTACGCTAACTTGCTTATATTTAATCTGTGCTAGCCCTCAATCATTTGGCTTTTGTGACTTAATTAATGTGGATAATTGAATTGTAAGCCAAAAAAATTAAAACAACTTTAAATAATAAGAATTATGATAATCTGCACAATAACACTTATTTGTTATTTCCAAAAAGTATACAAACACTACGTTATGGATACTTCTTATTTTTTAACTAAAGGGTTTTGGCATATCACTGTCATAATAATGTGACGTCATTTGCCAAAAATAACAGTACATTGATTGGATGATTTAACGAAGTAAGCAAAGTTGCCATAAAAATAACATTTCCTTGGTCAGTTACGCTTGATCAATGATTAACTAACATGAGCTTATTTTTGCTTAATCGCTGTTTCAGCAACCAATTAGATTTAGCAGTTCTGTCAACTTACCAAGTCTGCCAGTTGAGAGATTTGATCACGCTTTCTAAAATCAGCCGTTAGGGAAGTGGGTAGGTAAATAAGAGAATCGAGTACAAAATTAGCTATTTTAATACTTTCGTTGTGTACAAGCATTATTTATTTATTAAGTTCCGAGATTACATTTCCATCTTATTTTATTATTTAGTTAAAATTATAATCATTTATACAATTAACTAATCAATAGGGGTTTGGACTGTAAACATTAATATTTTTTTAAATGTAATTAATTTTATATTTTTATTTTTCGTAATTTTTTGTCAAGAGTCGTTGTCTTCATTTTGAAATTTGAAATGCGTATGTCGATAAAAATTTGTCAAGATTTATGGACATACGCAACTTCTTACAGTGAAACACCCTATTGCACTGGAAGAACTTGTTCATTATTAACATATTTTATTCTCATTAAAGTAATTAAAATGTAATATTTAATAGGCCGTAATAGTAATTAAATAATCTACGCTCTAAACTCGAGAAATGAAAATTGTATTTTTTACAATTTCACAATCTCTGTATTGTTTTATTCAAATTCATTGAAAAAACTTTCACTACATATGTAAATTAAAAATATATAATTGCACATTAAAATAATTAGGTAAGTACGTATGTAATTACTACATATATAAAATGTTAATAATTCTCAAAGGTGGATAGCTCATAATAAAATCCATAAATATTTGTAGCTTAAAAATCAGTTTTGGTCATGTACAAAAGTTTCAATAATTTTGTACAGAGTGAAGCAAAATATTTTTATTTTTTTTCTGTTGCTATAATTTGGAAACATTTACAACATGTCGTACAATTTTAAATAAACTACTATGAATTTATTAAAACAAATAATGCAGATGTTATTATACAATACGTTATTATTATACATAATAAAACATTTTTTATACAAAACAAGTACATTTTAATGCCAAATTATTTCGCGTTGAAGCTTTGCTTCATTCTGTACCCTTTTTATTGCAGCACCTACCTACATTACAATATAATTATAATTTTTATTAATAATCGAAGCACTTGGGGCCTTAAATACCATGTACATTAGTAAGTATTATTAACGTTAAATTAATTAATTAAAAACGCTACGAGAAGTCGAAAAACTCTTAATGGAAGTTTATTTTTTATTCAATGTTGCCATAGTCAACAATTTTATTCTGGCCAGCAGATTACACCAGTCTCACTTACGATTTGTGGGAATGCGTCTTTATTTTTCTTACAGTAATAGCCAAAATTATACTACCAATAGATCTAATAACGATTAAAATTTTATATTTACAATATCGAATTTATTCCGAACAATATTTCAACTAATGTTTTACAAATTTGTCTGGTCCGGTTTTGTATCACGATTATGACTTAAAAAATAGTCATCATAAAACGTATTTTATCTCTCTCTCTTTCTTGTTTCGAAACAGAAAGAGATGATAATATAATAAATACGCTGGCCTCTAATAGGTAAGGCACAGTTCCAACTGCCAATGGCGTCTAAATATTACCTTTTTGCAAATACTTCAGTCTTAACCCTAATAAGTATTTCAAAAAGAAGATATCAAGACTGATTGACGTTAATTTGTCGTAATTTAACAGCTGTTTGACGCTACGCTCGCGTGTGGTTGTTGGCAGTGACAGGTGGCGCTGCTTCTTCTTCCGCTATAGCCGCTTCTCTCTTTAGCCTCCGATATTTACCTGAAATTATATAATAATTTTCAAATTGTAAAATTGGTGCACAATATGGGACTTTTGAAACAGTAAGTATAGTGCTGCTACAAGTAACCGCTCGTAGTTATAAGCGATATAAAATGAAAAATGTGGAAAGTCTACAAGCGAAGTTACAAAAAAAAATGGCGCCCATAATGGTCCCCCATTTTGGGCGCCATTTTTGTAACTTAATTGTGCTTGCAAAAATTCTACAAGCATAACATTATCAAAGTGGTCACTACAGATAACACAGACATCGCTGAAAAGGATGAAAATAATACTCACGTGATATCTTGATCATGATAACCCCCCACCAGATGGACCATCCCCAGCCGACGAGGCAGAACAGCACGGTGAACAGCTGTCCCGCTCCCACTAACAGGTTGATGATGAAGGCACCTGGTTATGAGAAGGATTTATTTAAAATAGTGGAGTATTTTAGAATTCTCTTTATATCTAAATATATATAACTCAAAGGTGACTGTCTGATTGACTGACTGACATAGTGATCTATCAACGCTGGGCTATGCGCTGGACGGATCGGGCTTAAATTTGGCATGCAGGTAGATGTTATGACGTAGGCATCCGCTAAAAAAGGATTTTTCGAAATTCCACTCTTAACAGAGTGAAATGGGTGGTTGAATTATTTTCCCATAGGCCACGCCGCGGGCGAAGCTGCGGGCAGAAGCTCGTGTACTTATAAGTCTCCAGTCAGTATGATCATTGATTGATTCCATACAGGAAGCGTTAGAATTGGTCCTATTTTGGCATTTAAAATAGTTTGTATAAGCTCACTTACCTATCCTGTATTTAGCTCCGTCGTGAGGTCCAAATCTTGGTATTCCGAAGCAGAGACAGAAAAGACCGCTGAATATTGAACCTGATGAAAAACAAAAAGTATAACTTACTAAATTAATAAATTGGCTAAAATAATGATGCAAAACCAAACACTTGAAAGTTCGGTCACTTGTGATGGTTACACAAATTTAACAAATTTGTGAAGTTGTCCAGAGCTATATAATATAGGTACCGCATCAAGCTAAAGATGACCCGCTATCACAGACTAAAATAATAATAATTTATTCAAACCGTCAATTTTAACACAAAAGTAAAAAACAGAACAATGAAAATAATTTAAATCAATATTCAACACATGTAACATTGCAATATAATTTCATAATTCATATTAATGTTGAATTATGAATATAGGCATATAGGCAGGTACTTAGAATTAGGTGATAATTATTATAGAATTACGTAACGCTTCATCCCGCCTAGTTTTGACCTAAAAAATTCCGCAATAAAGCGACTATTGACAGGCTTTGTGCAATCGAAACCATAACTTAAGCAACTTAACCAATGCAATGAAATATGCCAAATGAGGGTTAGCTTGTCGGCGATCGCAGCATCGGGTTTCTGGAGACCCCTACGACGTCAGAGGTCACGTGACACTTAAAACTATGTACATTTTCTATCCTACGTCGCAGCCTTACAGTCAGGAGAGCCCCACAATGCAATATTTACAATTAATCCTAACTTATTATCTAATCTACCTAAAACTTAACTAATATAGGGATTAATAAATGTACAACAAAAATATAATATTTATTCCTACCTAAAATACTTACCTAACTATAGCTATATACAACATAAAAATATTTACATAAAATAAAGTGCGTGGGCGTGTCACTACAAGCTCAAAAATTGCCCAAATTAAAAAAAGGTACTTACCAAGTCCAGGTACAATAATGTTGCAGACGAGGCAGAAGTAAGCTAGCACGATGGGCAGGATAGGAACAGCTGCGCGGATCATGCTCGTGTGCTCTATCAGGGTTGGATCAAGCTTTTTGCGGGTATCCTGAAAAAATAAACAATATAAAAGTACTATTAAATCCCTTCAATCTTTCAATCGAATGTCTGGAAGTTATTAAAAAAGAAAAAAATAGGTAAGCATTTTTGGTAACTGAGTAGCGTTTTATTAGGTTGGTAAACGTACTTTTTATCTAGATATTGATTCATATGAAAATAAAAATATTAACATTAAACCGTAATTATAATCAGGTACCTACTTAAGTACTTAGGGTAAGACGGGTTCGTGATAAAAATTGGAAGCATTCCATTAAGTTTAAACGTTCAATTGTTTTGACAAAAAACCTGTGCTTTAAACCACACGAATGAAGTAAAACTTCTTTAGCTCCATCTATCGGCTGGTATCTTAGTTTTTGCTTTGTTTAATGTTAATGTCGTCATCTTGAAAATTGTAAGTTGTCGTTTTACCTAACATACCAACATAATAATACAAATTTCAAGTAGTTTTTAACTTTTTTATGTTGTCAATGGAGATCTACGTTAACCAACAACTTTCGACTTCCATTCGCCTCGTCACGCATTCATCAGCTTACTCGCCAGTCAAGCGTGCGTAAGGAAGTTTTACGTCAATATAAACTACTCTCCTTCCTACCGGTTGTAGTTATTAATTTAGCTGTTTCATTTTTTTAGTTTACCTCGCTGTCTTCTTCTATATCAACGTCACGTTTCATGAAATCAGTCGACGCTAAGATTTTGGAACTTCGATGTTTAGGCGTCGGGCGTGGAGACGGACCCGGGTTCACTTGCAGCAAGTTCGTCATCTTATCTTCTCTTGTAACAGGAGTGACTACTGTTTCTTTAAAAACGATTTCTCTTTTAAACGGAAACTTTATTTAGCGCAGCTTTGTTTCCTCTCTTCATTTATGTATAAATATTATTTTAATATATTAGGTCTTTACCTATGAAATTGCCGTTTTGTTTGAAAAAAGTTAAAGTATTTTTTTTTCGAACTTATTTATTTCTTTTATTCAAAGTAATCACCCCTGCAATCAATGCATCTTTGCCAACGCTGTGGCAGTTTATGGATGCCCTTCTTGAAAAAATCAGCAGGACGAGAGACAACAAACTCTTCAAAGGCGTTTTGTACTGCCTCTCGGGAATTGAATTTTTTTCCCGCTAAAAAGTTGTCCAAATTTTGGAAAATGTAATAGTCGGTAGGCGCAAGATCTGGTGAGTATGGCGGATGAGGGAGAGCTTCCAAACCCAACTCATGCAGCTTAGAGACGGTCTGTTGTGCAGTATGGGGTCGCGCGTTGTCGTGAAGTAGCAGTGGAGACGACCGATTGACCAAAGCTGGTTGCAGACGTGCGAGTTTCGCCATCATTGTGGTCAGTTCTTCAATGTACACATCTGCAGTAATGCTCTCGCCGTTTTGTAAAAAGCTATGATGAATCACACCAGCACTAGACCACCAAACTGTGACCATCACCTTTCTAGGGGTCATTTTTCGTTTTGCACATTGCTTTGGTACCGAACCAGGATCTAACCAACTTGCTGAGCGCTTTCGATTGTCAAAAATAATCCATTTTTCGTCGCACGTAACAATTCTGTTCAAAATTCCTTCATTTCTGTGCCTGTTAAGCAGCGCAAGGCAAGTCTCGACGCGTACGTTGCGCTGGCGATCGTTAAGTTCGTGGGGCACCCATCTATCAAGCTTTTTTATCTTGCCAACCTGTCGCAAATGGACCAATATTGTTTTGATGCTAACATCAAAAGCTGCTGCCAGCTCAGCTGTAGATTGAGATTCATCAGCTTCCACAATCGCCTTTAATTCATCATTGTTGACCAAGTTTCCGGACGACCACGAGGTTCATTTTTCAAGTCAAAATTCCCAGAACGGAACCGAGAAAACCAATAACGGGTTGTACGTTCGTTTGTACAGTTCTCTCCGTAAACGTCGTTGATGTTACGTGTCGTTTGTGCCGCGTTGGTGCCACGACGGAACTCATATTCCATAATTACACGAAATTTCAAAGTATCCATTATGAGGAAAAATGTTGAAATGTAATGAAAATACAACGCTAATCAATAAACAAAAGACTTATATTGTAAATAGAATGTCATATTTTTAAAACAAAATTAATTTGAATTTAGAATTCATAGCCAATCAAAACTTTTTTTTCTTTGAAAAAGTCTGTACTGCAATACGGCAATTTCATAGGTAAAGACCTATTATATATATATATTTTATTAATAAATATATATATTTTCTGATAAAACTAAAATTTTGTGAAACTTTTGTGGAAATATCAAATTTTGTTTGAGGCAACAGTGAAGGTTTAACTATATTTTAATGAAAACTATTTAACTTACAAATAGCACTTAAAGTTTTAATATTTAAATTTCCTTAAACTATTTGTTAAGCAACTTTTAAAACAAAAATTCGTCAATTCAAAGACGTTCTACCAGCGCTTTCAACACATGACTGACAAACTTATATCATAACGAAGTATTCTGCAACTCATACATTTCAATTGATTGCTTAGAATTGATTTCTTACCATTGTCGTCACACTGACCTTCTTTGTTTGTATAAATAGCAAAACTTTTACAATAATACTTTTTTAAGTACCTATAAGGCTAGATTAAAATCGGGCATGCTAGGTTTTTCACGCGAAGAAACATGTTTAAATTTTTTTTTTCAGGTAATATATAATTATAGGTTAGGTGGGTAGGTACTTATTATGTATGAACGGAAATTGTAGCAAGTGCACGCTCACATATCAATCGCAACTTATTAAATACCGAAATAATATTTAAAGTGATGTTGAAAGCGGATTGAGTGCAAAAATTCATAAAGTATTGTGCCAGTGATATAGTGGTGATATTGGTTCGTCGTAATTATATGTTTAAAAAAAGTATTATCCAAAATAATTTCGGAACTGACGGTGACTGCCAACATCACCGACGAGCACTGTGTCGCTGTTGGAAACGGATCGAGGCGTGTGTCGTAACTTAGTAGCAAGCGAACGCGACTGCCTGCATTACTATTGCGCATTCTGTGGCGGCACCGACTGCATAATATTTATAAGGCCCTTACGGCTAGTGAAGCTGCGCTGTTATTATTGTTTTTTTTGGCACGAATAGCAACTAAGGATTACTAATTATTTTTTCATTTACTTGAGGTAAAATGATGCCTTTAAGACACACACCTCCAAAGGGCTCGTTAAGAGAGCCTATCTTACAAACCACTCTATCTGATTCGAACTTGCCGTCGCTCATGCAGATGGAAGAAGATGCTCCTTCAACCGCTCAACCCAACAAGCGCCCGCGGCCTCGTTGCAGCACCCATCTTCACTCAGAAAATGCATTGGTAAGAGAAGAGATTAGCGATCTCAAAGCATTGTTAATATCATTTCAAAATGAACAAGCTTCAATATTAAAAACTTTAATCTCAGACATGAATGAAATTAAAATTTCAAAGCAGGAACAATCACAGCTCTTGAATCAACTGAAATGTGATATAAACGAGGTAAAGATGCAAAATTCCCAAATACAAAATACCAATGAAAACCTGCAGAAATCCGTTGGGACTATTTCACAGAATTTTGAAGATATGAAGTTGCAAATTAATAGTTTAGAGCAGGATAATAAAGAATGTAATCAGAAGATAAAATTATTAGAGAACCAGCTTTCTGATGCCGATCGTTCATCCCGCCCATCAGCAATAGAAATAAAAAACATACCTCAAATTAACGGAGAGACAGTAGAAGATCTACAATCACTGATTGTAAAGCTGGGACATGTTCTAAACCTAAAAATTGAACCTGAGCATATCCGTGATATCTATAGACATCCTAGCAAACCCGGCACAATTCGCTCCATTATAACGGAATTTACTACTGTCACTCAGAAGAAGAAAGTTTTATCTGCAGCAAAAGAATTTAATAAACTGCGTAACGGATCTGATAAATTAAATACAGGTCATCTTGGACAAAGGGACAGCTCCACGCAGGTTTACATCACGGAGTATTTACCAGGTTCAACCCGAAAACTTTTCTTTCTGGCCAGAGAATATACTAAATCCAATAATTTTAAGTTTTGTTGGTCAACAAATGGTAGGATCTTTGTTCAAAAAGATGATCAGACAAGGGCGATTCCAATCACAAATGAAAAATCCCTAAAAGACCTCAGCCAGAAATGACTATATGGTCTAAATGTTTTTGTCTTACTGTTAGCTTTACCGTTACTGTTAATTTTTGTCACAAGGAGCATATGCATAAAATTTATATTCACTTTACTGTCTATCTTAATCGCAATATACATCACTCATTATCATTACGCAATATTAACCTACATAAATACATATACACTCTATACACTAAACACTTTGATATCACACAAGCTCAGAATACATAACACAAAAAAAATATTGTACATCCGTTACGGCACTGAGAGACCAACTGCAGATATAAAAATAAAAGAAACTACGCATAAAACCCATAGTTACCCCACTTCGTCGGTAAGTGAAAGGGGGGCTATATTTTCAAAGGTTAATAGATGATTGACATCGAAAGTATTGGTTTAAATATAGATGCAGTTGGTTTATCATCTTCATATGCCTGTACACCCCATCGTTGTCCAGGTAAGGGCTTACTTGCAGTAGGACGCTTTCTTTTAGAACTGAATTATTCTTCAATAGGCTTATATCTTTGCTGTAGCTGTCGTATTGTGATTTTCGGATCAGTATCTTTTCTGCCATATTCAGTAAATTTATTGTTAGCTGTTGATCACCTGTCTTTTTACATTTATTGATAAATAATAAAACATAAGCTGTTGTTCTGTTAAGTCTCTGTAATGACGAGAATCTGGTAATATCTGGAACTGAAAACTCCACTTTCTGTACCACAATATGAACTTTTTCTTCTGTCAATGCCTCTGATGCTGGTCGAGGAGTTTCTTTTTCTGCTGGCCAAAAATCTTTCTGTTGATATAAAAAACTTGGACCGATAAACCATCTATTCACTGGCGAAAAATTGCAGGATTCTACGTCTCTTGTTGCAATATCTGCTACATTTTCAGCTGTGGGTACCCACTTCCATTGGTTAGGTGAGGATAGGTCATCAATAGCAGCAAGACGATGACCGACGTAAGGTTTATACTTTCTAGGATCGGATCGAATCCAGGCGAGCGTGGTGGATGAATCACTCCAGAAGTACTTATCATCTATTTTGAGACCAAGTTCATCTTCTACCGACTTCGCTAATCTTGCACCAAGAAGAGCGGCTTGTAATTCCAATCTTGGAATGGACATAGGCTTGAGTGGTGTTACCTTTGCTTTGGATGCGACTAATACTACTGTAACTTCTCCGTCTTCGTACTGGTAACGTAAATAACAAGCGGCTGTATACGCTTTCTCGCTGGCATCACAAAAGGTATGTAAATGTATGTTTCGTGCATTTAATCTTGGTGAGTAGCAACGTGGTATTTTACATTCTTTAACTAAACTTAATTCTTGTATCCATTTTTTCCATTTTTCGTACTGCTTTTCTTCTATCTTATCATCCCAATTTACTTTAGTTCTCCAAACTTCTTGTAGTAGGATTTTTCCTTTAATGGTCAGCGGGGTAACCAATCCGATGGGATCGAAGACACTCATGATCACAGATAACATCTGACGCTTCGTAGGAGGTACTTGACAAGTAGCTATTTCTAATGGGACCCTATGCATGGACATATTAAAAGACAAAACGTCTGTGGCCGGTTCCCAAACCATACCTAATGTCTTGTTCTTTTGTCCCGCTTCTGGTGTCAAATCTATATTCTCGTGAGCTCTTTTATTTTCTGGTATGGCTTTTAAAACTGCTTCGGAGTTACTAGCCCAGCTCCTTATATCGAAGCCACCTTGGCTATGGATGTATATTATTTCATTAATTCGCTGTATAGCATCCCTTTCAAAATCGAAGCTATCTAAGTAGTCGTCGACGTAATGATTTTTTATAATTGCTTGGACTGATTCTGGATATTGAGCTTCAAATTGTCTTGCATTTGTATCCTTGACATAAATTGCGGAACACGGGGAGCACGTAGCACCAAAAACCATAGACGTCATCTTACAAACTTTTGGAGGACCGGTTTCAGTTGGTTTACGCCACAGAAATTTCTGAGCTTCCTGGTCATTTTTATTTATTTTTATTCTTAAAAACATGTCGCGAATGTCAGCTGTCACCCCAATACGTTTTAATCTAAATTTCCATAATAAACCTAACAGTGATTGCAATAAATCGGGACCGGTTAATAAATTGTCATTTAGAGATGTACCCACGGTTTTAGCAGCGGCATCAAAAACGGGTCGAACTTTTCCCGGTTTATTGGGGTTTACTACGGCAAAATGAGGTAGGAACCATGATTTATTACCTTCTGTATATTGACGAGAATCTGAGTGACATGTTACTGCGAAGTTGTTGTCAAATAACTTTTTCATTTGTTCCGTATATGCTGCACCTAGAATGGGATCACTGTTTAATTTCTTCTCTAAAATGTGAAAACGTTTTAATGCCATGTTGTAACTATATTTTTCGCTTGGCAATGTGATATCGTCGCTTTTCCATAACAATCCGGTTTCCCAAGTATTACTGTCTATACGCTTCGTAGTCGATTGTAAGATCTCGATAGCACGTGTCTCAGTTGGGTTGGGTCGAACTTTAGGTTGAATACCTAAATCATCTAGATCGAAACTACGCTTAACCAACTTGTAAAGTTCACTATCGTTGATATGATCAGTGTTAAATTCTGAATTTATGTTTTCGTTATCAGCCACTCTGTATTTGGAATTTTCACAATCTGATTCTTTACATCCCATAGTAGCGCTATTTGACACTTCAGGCACCATTCTTGAAATTTTTTCGTTACCCACCGTGTATATTGGTTTTTCAAAATTTTTCACCTGTGATATTGACCTTTGACGACCTGACTCTTTAGATACCATAGTAACGTCATTTGACACTTCACACACCATTCTTGAAATTTTTTCATTACCCACCCTGTATATTAACTTTTGACAATCTGACACCCTGTATACTGTGTTTACCTTAATATGTTGTTTATTACTAAAACTGATAAGTGAGGTCATACACCCATGCAAAACCCACCCTAAGGCTGTTTTAGATGCTACTGGTTCCGAATCTGTACCTGCACAAATTTCCCTGGTAACTATGAGATGCCAATTATCCTGTCCTATTAATATTTTAGGGATGCTGTGTGTTTGCCAATCTATTGCATTATCTAACTGTTTTATATGTGGATACTTAAGAAACTCATTTCTGTTGATTGTCTGTAGACCTAAATCTAAAGACTTTTTGGTTCGAGCTTGAATGTCAAATGACTGACTGTGTTTCCCACGGATAGTAAGTTTGACTCGTTTGCTGTGCTCAACAGTACTAAAGCCTAGGCCTTGTAAGTGTAATGGACTACCTATGCCATCTGTGCCTATTTCTTGGGCAAGGTCTTCATTTATTAATGTAATGGTGGCACCCTCATCTAATAAAGCATAAGTATTTACAGATTTCTTAGGGCCTGAAACAATAACTGGTACAATTTTTAAAAATGTTTTAGTTTCAGTACTCATCATATTATGACAGGTATTTAGCTGATGAGTAATACATGGTGAGTTTTCTAACTTATCCTTTCTTAACAGCCTATGCAGGTATTTTGATAATTTACAATTCTTTCCTGCATGCTTGTAGAGAATACAACGGAAACACAACTTATTGTCCTTTACCCACTGATAACGTTCATCAACAGATTTCTTTAAAAATTGATCACATTTTGGTAATAAATGTTCACCACTACATAGGAGACAATTGGATGTTTTCATACCTGATGATGCCATGTTAATGCAATACCTTTCCTCTGGGGTGGTGCTGGTTGTAGCAATTGGGTTTACTGCTGGCTGCGGCTGGACTGTAGAAGTAACAGGAATGTGGCTGGCCTGTGAGTATGGAGCAAAACGGATGCCTCTTTGTGTTTCTTTCTTCAAAAACTCTGATAATGTTAATAATATAGGTGTGTTATCGCTGTGCACTAAATCTGCATAATCAAACCACTTATTAAGTGTAATGCTGTCTAATTTCTTGATAATAGCATTATATAGCTCAGGATTATAAAGATGTTCATGCTTATTTATTGCTTTGATTGTTGTGATACTATTGATGATGGAGCATGTGAATCTTGCTAGGCTCTCTACATCGGTGGCTGAGACATATGGCAGGTTGTTCAGGATCTGTAGTTGTTCACTCATTAAATAAAACTGGTTTCCGAACCTCAACTCTAATGCTGATATAATCTCATCAGGATCTGAACTTGTTATGAGAAGAGCACTCACCGTTTCTCTTGCAATACCTTTTAAGCTTGCTCGTAGGCGTAGAAGATTTTCTGACCTTGACAAGTGTGCTTCATCTTCCTGATAAGAGGTCTTAAACATAAGCCAATCTGATATTTTCCCATCGAAGATTGGAAGCTTGTTCCCATTGTGAGCTCGATGAATGCTTTTCTGTAACGCTTGTGCTAGGAGGTTGATGTCGCTGGGCGCGAATGTATCCGGGGGCGGAACATCACCTGCGACAGGTCTGGTAGGCTGTGGGGGCGGTGCCGGGTCGGTGATCAGTGGTGCACCTTGTATAACGGTAGTATCAACCCAGTCCGCTACTCTAAATGATACTTTACTGGATGTTTCGACGTTCTCTTCGTCTTCTTCCTCCAGATCGATCGCTTCGTGTTCCAAACGTAACTTTTGCTGAAATGTTTCTTCGACTATCCGTAACTTGGCCGCCGCCAGATCGTCCAACGCTTTCTTTTCTGCTTGAATTTTCTTTACTCGTTTTAGGCTGGAGCCACTTATTTTGCTGCTGGGCGGTTTGGCGGAAATAACTTGTGACCCTTGCTGAGGCGGATCGACGACTTCTTGCTTGGAGACTTGTGCTTGTACGCCGCTGCATGCACCTGCGTCTGCGCGTGATTTCGATCGCGTGGATGGCATCTTTGAAATTTCTTCTTAATGGACTGTATTCTTAACAACTTTCACGGTCGCGGGTCTCAAGGGCGTAGGAGGACCACATGTGATGGCTTGAAATAAAAACTTATTTTTGCTTGAAAAAATAACTGTAACTTTTATTTCCTTGAGCGTTATTTAAAACAACTGAAACTAAAAACTTCACATTCATCTCGGATACAAAAGTTTAATGATTGGCCAACATGGCCGCCGTGTTTTTTTTTTTTTTTTTTTTGTCTTATGCCTCCTTTTTACACTTTTTAAAAAACAACAATCTTTATTTTGTTTCGAGTCTTAAATATATTTATCAACCTATCGTGCTACTAAGTGACATATTTGAATCAAATTAATATAATATGTAAATGTACTGTATAAAACCTTAAACATTTTTAATGCAAACAAAATGGGTATCCGATTGGCGACAAGAACAGTGCTCAAAATATATTGATGTTAACAGGAACTCAATAAAGGTTTTACAACTGAACATTAGAAGTTTGAATTGCAATTTTAGTGGCCTAGAGGCTCTTCTCTCTAGCTTGAATTTCGAATGTGATGCCATAGTTTTAACTGAATGCTGGTTACGCAGTGTTACTAACATGCCAATCTTAAGTGGATATGTCTCATTCCGCACAGACAGGTCTCATAACCAAAACGACGGAGTTGTGATTTACTTACGGGATCATATAGAATGCACTGTACAGGAGCCCGATTTCAGCGATGGTAATTGTCTGGTGTGTTGTATTGGTACTACCACGGCTTTGGTTGCAGTATACAGGTCCCCGTCTAACCACAATGTAGACAATTTCAACAGTAGCATAAACAACGTGCTCCAATCACTGGCGGCATACAGGAACATTTGCATCACTGGAGATATGAATATAGATATTAGGGTCGGCAGTGGCGATCGCCGTTTGAATGAATACCTTGATTTAGTGGCCTCTCACAGTATGTTACCAACACATCAACTACCGACAAGGAACGAGAGTTGTCTAGATCATTTACTACTAAAAAGTAGTCACGAGTCGACTACTGTCGTCATTCAGACCTATATCACTGATCACTGTCCAGTTTTGTTCTGTCTTTATAACGGACACGGTAAAATCCAAAGCCGCTCATACACGCGAGTTGACCACCGCGCTATATCAATTGATATCGCCACTGCTGACTTTTCGTTTCTCTGGTCCATAACAACCGCTAGCTGTGCTGCAGATGCTTTGATTTTGTTGTTGACTTCTATTGTAAGTGAACACACTAAAATAGTCACAATTCCAAGAAAGAAAAAGAACTTGAAACCTTGGATTACTAAGGGTCTTTTGCGTTGTATTCAGAATCGCGACAAGTTACATAAAAAACTTAAAAAATATCCCAATAGTCCTGTACATAAAACTACATACACAAGGTATCGCAACTTTCTGACGAACCTCCTGAAGAAACTTAAACATGAATACGAACATAATGAATTTCTAAAAGCTAAGAATAATTCCAAAAAGACATGGGCAGCCATAAAAAAAGTAACACACATACAGGGTTCCACCCCACCTCCGAAAGAATTACTTACAATAACTTCTGACCCAAAACGATCTACTGACCAAGTAAATGAATTTTTTGCTAATATTGGGCGTAATTTGGCGAGCGGAATTGTGCGACCGGCTTTTAACTACGGCAGTACTAGTATACCTACAAATGACCCTCCGATTCGCTCTTTTGCAATAGTGCCGACCGATGTAACAGAGGTTACAAATATCATCATTAGTCTACGAAGTGATTGCGCTATTGGTTGGGATGGAATATCTGCTTCTGTACTCAAGGAATCTCGCCATATTCTTGTTCCTATCTTAGTCCATATATTTAATCTCGCCATCAGTACTGGTGACTTTCCCACAGCTTTCAAAAAAGCCCTGGTACATCCAATCTATAAATCCGGGAGCAGAGACAGTGTCAACAACTACAGACCTATATCAGTCTTGCCATCTTTGTCTAAAGTATTTGAACGTATTTTAAACTACCGCCTAGTTAAATATCTAGAAACTAACAAAATTATCGCGGAAAACCAATATGGGTTTAGGAAGGGAAAATCAACTGAGGATGCCGTTTGCGGTCTTATTGACCAAACAACCAAATTACTTGATACAAAGAACAACTGCTTAGCAATCTTCCTAGACCTATCAAAAGCATTTGACACTGTTTCTGTACCGATTCTTATAACAAAAATGGAGAAAATTGGCATCAGGGGACAAGCACTTGACATTTTTCGAGACTATTTGACAAATCGGAAACAAATAGTTAAAATAGGGTCCACCACTAGTAAGGAAGCGAATGTTGACTATGGTGTGCCCCAAGGAAGTATTTTGGGACCCACTCTATTCCAAATATATTTGAATGACCTCTGTAGATTGTCTTCAGCTAACTGTCAGATTTTTTGCTACGCTGATGATACTGCTCTATTAGTTAATGGGCGCAGCTGGTCTGAAACTAAGATTTATGCTGAAAGAGCAATGCAGCTTATAACGTCCTGGCTCGCGGAAAACCTGCTCACGCTAAATGTGGACAAATCAAAGTACATCACATTCTCATTAAAGTCTTCTACTCAACCGTGTCGAACTACATACCATATTAAGGCCCACCGATGTCCGGATCCCACAGACGGCTGCCCGTGTCCAGCACTTGAGAGAACCCAGCACATGAAATATCTTGGAGTGAACATTGATGAACTTTTAAACTGGCAAACTCATATAGACTCGTTAACTTCCAGAACACGTAAATTAATATACATCTTTAAAAATCTCCGATGCTCTGCAAGTCTCGAGACGTTAAAATTAGCTTACTATGCATTAAGCGAGTCTATATTGAGATATTGTATTCCAGCATGGGGAGGAGCTGCAAAAACAAAATTGATAAATTTGGAGAGGGCACAAAGGGCAGTCCTTAAAGTTATGATGAAAAAACCTTATCGATTCCCTACATCTGAACTGTACGCGGAGAGCAAAGTTCTTTCCGTCCGACGACTTTTTGTGCTCCAGACCACCTTGCGCAAGCATTCTCTCCTGCCTTACGATTCAAATCTACAGAGTAGCAAACGCAGATCTGATATAGTTTGTGTAAACACAAAACATCGAACAAAATTTTTTAGTCGTTTCTTCCCTGTAATCGCTGGACAATTATACAACCATATCAATAAAGAGATTAATATCTATCCCAATAACAAATATGATGCAAAGCAAAAAATTATTAACTGGCTTTTAGAACTTAACTACGACGATACCGAAACTCTCATACAATTTGACAGTTAAGTAATTATTGTCGATTGACAAAACTCTGTCCCTCTTATTAACAGGCCTGGCCAAAAAAAAAAAAAAAAAAAAAAAAAAAAAAAAAAAAAAAAACGTCTGTTCTTTTACTTGCTGATGAGATCTTGTATGCATCAATTACACAATACTAAGCTCACTCACACACATAATACACATACACACACTATTACATCCTTCATTTTTCATTTAGATTATTGCATTATATTATTTATGAAATTTGCCTACATACTAAAAGCCACACTCTCATCCACGCTCAAACAATCAAATAAACCGTTCATGCTACAATTTTTTCTATATTTGTTTATTTATTCACCCAATGAACACCTAATTGTGCCCATAATTCAGGTATTATAACCTTGTAATGGGCATCATTACACATGCAGGGTACTAATGTAAATTACTATAACAGGCATTTATCATATTAGTAGTTATTGTCTAAAAATGTATGCGGCGTTGTCATGAAGACGTAACGGGTGACTGCAGACAGGGGCATCCATCCAAACCTGCGACTCGGAGTGGGGTCCCGCGTCCTGAGATACAAGTTAATTCTTAGTTCGGGGACGGTGACCTCACTTTCGGGAAGCGAATGTGCGCGGAAGTGCGTCTGTCTGCAGTCTCTTGTTCTCTTTCTCTTGCTCAATTTATACCTGCTGTATGTATTATTGCCCACTAGTGCGTTGGCCCTGCCTATAAATATGTAATATTTTTCTGAAATAAAAACTTGATTGATTGATTGATTGAATATTAATAAATTATTTTTCCATATGTCGCTACACATCGCGGTCTGAATCATTACCATTTAATAAGTAGGTTAATAAATAATGGCGCCCAACATGGTACTTCCAGCTATTCGCCACATGTTGGGCGCCATTTTACTATAAACTTTTAACTGCTAACTAAGTCTGGTAGGTAAATATAAAAACTTGTAATTATGTAAATGTTCTGTAGTTATTATTCATTAATCATTTATGCAGATTTTGTACTTTTGTGTTTAGTATTACTTATGCAATTTTTCGCCAAGTTTTTTAGATTGTCTGATATATACTCACACTAAAATAGCGTTTTAATAAGTGAAAAAATTCTACCTTAATATGGGTATATTTAATAATAGTATACTCGTAGTCCTTTCTAATTGTTACGCAGTATGCCGTAAGTAATGTTACACTTAGAATTTTTGCTAGTTTTGCAATCGGTGAAACTGA
The DNA here is from genome assembly GCA_905220475.3 of Ennomos fuscantarius. NCBI lineage: Eukaryota > Metazoa > Arthropoda > Insecta > Lepidoptera > Geometridae > Ennomos > Ennomos fuscantarius. Next base: position 792,927 of record HG992049.1, read on the forward strand.
ATGTATAAGTATAAAGTTTAATCAGGTAGGTTTTTCAAGAACTAATTTAGCCCACAAATGACTAGATGCAAATTGAACTTTTCTTCTTAAATTATGACCCGCCATTTTTATAAAATATATAAACAAATATGCCGAGCAAGACATTTGCCTGGCGTTAAGCGTCACGACCGCCCATAACAGATTGCAGTGTCACTAGTAACTGTAAGCTTAAATTTCTTGAGACACTGCACTGACACGTCTTAGTAATAGGGGTCTCATTTGTTCGGGACTTTCAAATCGGAACACAGTAGTGCTTGCACACTACTGGTTGGTAGCACAATAACTGGCAAAGCAGTGGTACCTTCCTAGACGAACTTTGAAGAAAAGTTCTATCACCTAGTAAGAAAGGTTATAACCATATTAGTTAACAAAAATTGTGACCTGTCCGAACCTTGAGTCATATTCTCAAGCTGTAAGAGTTGCGTGAGTAACCACCACTACATTATACAGGGTCATTGATATATGGACAAATGTCGGTAAGGTCAGATTTTTATGGCTGTTGGACGTTGCTTTGTTTTAATTTTATTTTTACTCTGAAACGCTTGTGTTGATTTATTAACACGTGTATGGTTTAGCATGACTGTTTTATTTATAACAATATCAAATGTATACTAACTACCTAACGACTTTTTAAGTGAGCAAAATACAATTAACATGGCAAAGAAACTAATTTGCACTACGGACGTGATTCAAGAATAATCCCCAAAATGCGCTGGCATAATAAAATCTACAGTTAAAGTAAAGCTTAATCAATACCTGTTTCTTTGAAAACCACGTGACCTTGCAAGCAGGAGGCGCTTGACCCGTGGCTACTGCTATCTGATTAAAGACGTCAGCGCTTCCGTCTTGATCTATCACGGAATATTGTTAATTAAACTGCTAACATTACAATCTAAACTATAGTTGAAATGGAGTTAACGCCATCCACCCTAAGATTAATTACATTAATAGTAAAACCGCAGTCTCAATTAAGCTATGAAATATAAAAAATACAGTTGAAATTCAAAAGTTAATTTAACAGGGTATTACTGTGTACGTAATAGGTTTGTTTGGGGTTTGATATTTCGATACTGTAGTCGACCACCCGTCGTTTATAAGCATGAGTAAACTAAAGATCTTTCCATCTAATCTTAATCTTTATGATGAAGATTTCAATTTAACACGAGATGTCACTCATCCAAAAGATCTTTAGTTAGTACCTAAATTCTACTCACCTCTGGTGGTAGAGTGGGCGACAAGCTCTTGTTCTTTGAGAACATGCTGGCACGTCGGCTGGAGGGCGCGGGCTGCTCCCGGCGTCGGCACATCCCACGGATCCAGGTACACAGGCGGTTGTTACAACATCTGTACAAATGAAATGATTAAAAGGTCAACCCCACTTTGGGCGCCAAAGGTAACAGATTATCCAGTAAAAGGAAAATTCAAATGTAGAACGGGATAACAAAGTTACTTCAGCGAAACCAAATAAACGCAAAACCGGTTACCTATACAGATTTAGAAAATATTTTGGAAAAATATTTTGAACCTGGCTTTGAAAGCCGTGTCCGATTGGGACGATGCTAACTTGGTTAGGTTCAATGCTGCAAAAACACAGGCGTGTTTATTCACTGCTAAAAAGAGCCCACTCCATCTGGCTCCTTCATTCCGTGGTGTATCTGTAAGTTTAGGAAACCATCTTGAGCTTTTGGGTGTTGATCTCACGTCAAACCTAAACTTTGGATCCTACATCGAGTCCAAAGCCAAAGTAGCTTCAAAAAAACTCGGCATATTGTCCAAGGTAAGGCGGTACTTCACACCTGGACAGCTTCTAAATCTGTATCAAGCACAAGTCCGATCGTGTATGGAGTACTGCTGCCACCTGTGGGACGGGTCTGCCAAGTACCAGCTTGAGGCTCTGGACTCGATTGAACGGCGTGCCAAAAGGCTCATTGACGACGACACTTTGGTTGGTGAAAGGCTCCAGAGCCTTGCACATCGACGTAAGGTGGCAAGTCTGTCGGTTTTTTACAGATTACACCACGGTGAATGCGCTCAAGAACTGCATGATCTAATTCTCCCATCACCATTCCACTACCGGACTACTAGACGCTCGGCTAAGCGCCATCCTTCTGTGGTCGAAATACCACCCATTCGTACCAAGCGATTTGACTCAACGTTCTTAATTAGAACGGCTAAGGAATGGAATGCCCTGCCAGCGTCTGTGTTTCCGGCGAAATATGACCCGGGCGTGTTCAAGAGAAGAGTGAATAGGTATTTACTTGGCTAGCATGCTACACCTTCGATCGCATCGTCACTTCCCATCAGGTGAGAGCGTGGTCAAATGCTAGACAAGTTTGAAGTAAAAAAAAAAAAAAAAAAGAATATTTTGACGCTAATTATTGCTTATATAAATGAGTATGGCATTTTGAAAACTTGAATTATATTTTTTCCCCCATTTTGGGCGCCACACACTTTTTAAGATTAAAATTGCCTTCTAAAGACATACTTACGTAGCTGGAGATCTATCACTAAGAATACTGTCTCTCCTCTCCGGCTGTCTCTTCTTCCCACAGCACCCGGTGTCTCCCACTACTCCAGGCGACATGGTGACATCAGCTACATTCTGGGCCGGAATACCAGCATCAGTTACGCGCCGCCTTCGTCCGCAACAGCAGATAATGTCGCGTAACTTTCGTTTACGTTTCGTTTCGTCTTCGAATTCGATCGTTGCTCCCTGTAGAGTTGTTCGTGTGTTTTTAATTTACGTAAATGCTTGATGGAACTATGACTCCAATAAATTTTCTTAGACTTGAAACGTAATAAGACTTAGACTTGAAACGTAATAAATAAATAATACATTTTGATAGTTATAGGTTTAGTTATGTAACTTAAAAGTTGGGTCAGGCTATCAATCTGTGGAATAAGCATCATGACAATAATTAGCTGCAATATACAAGGATATTTTCAGAGGTATATAATAATATGTAAATACTGGGGAAGAGTGCGTGAGGGGTCAATTCGCAATTGTTGTTCAGACAGAATTGAATCAACAAGTATGTTTGTGATATCATGATTTTGATAGTAAGGGTTTCGAGTTTCAGTTTCCAAATAAGTACCATTAAAGTCTCAACACCTAATTTGTATGCTTAGTTGACCCATGATCGCTGCGCATTGTGTAGCTAATGTTTGCCTATTTTCTTATCATAGAATACTCACTTTTCCGGCGGCTCTTTCCATATCCCTTTCAACTTCTTCAACTTCAGGTTTCTTCTTTTTACAGAGGCTAAATTTGCTCATGACCCCTTGCTTTTCCTTTTTATCTTCGGTGCTCTCCACTGTTCTCTCTCTTTCTGCTCGTTCTGTTAGTTCTTCACTTTCCTTCTCTTCTTCGCCTTTGATGCAGCAAGGGCAACACTTGCTTTTACACTTCCCCATGAGCCTTGAGCAGATGTTGGGTTTCTTATGTTCACCTTCATCTTCTGCGTCGTTCTTAACTTCGACCTCAGATGGGGGTTGCTGATCTTTTTCTTTTTCCTTCTCTTTCTGTTCCTTTCGTGTTCGCGCTGGTGGTTTAGGTGTGGTACTTGTGCTTTGGGGAAATCTGTGGTAGAGTGTTTAATAAGTGTGCATCTTATGTTAATTTTACCTTAATAGATAGTTAAATGTAAATCATATAATTATGTACGATTATGCCTGTATTGAAGAAAGATGCTCAGTCGTCAACCGGTGCTCAAGTCTATATTTCATCCACTAATCTATAATTTGTATGATTTGTCATTAGTTGTTATTGCAAGTAACTGCAATGCCGATAGTAAAATACTAATTTATTATAGGTAGGTACCGATTCCATAGGTACCAAGTTAATTTTGTAAAGTCATCTAATTACTCTTTTCTGTATCAACAATCGTTAAAAAAGTCTTCACCCTTGAAACTTTCCGTGTGACGTTAAATAACTCGTTCGAAAACTAACGATAAGAATGACAAGCATGCAACGTTCGTTCCGAATCATTCTCTATTTACCTGAGCAGCGTGCCTGGCCCTGGGTAGCTAGAAACCGGGAAAATTTTGAATTTAGGACATCTTGGATTAATAAAATAGTTTAGCCAAATTAATATTGTCTTGAATAGAATGCTTATATTTATATAGATAGGTAAGCATATGAACGCAGTTGTGACGTAGGTACCATTAGGTATTTATTAGGTTATGTAGTTATGACCAACAATAATACTACAGAAGTAAAGCTAGGCTTTAATTGACAGATTCAAATATTGCTCAATGATGGAGACCTTTATGTTTAAATGCCTTTATAGGCTTCAGATACCACTTAATCTACATGCATAGTATACTATACGGTACACACAACACAATCTATCTAATCAATTTATGTTCTTAATTTAATATACGTAGGGTTTACCCAGGTTCATTGTCGTACCGCTTTGGCAGCAATTCATTTGGCAATATGTAAACAGTTCTATTGTGCAGCATTTTCAAAAATCTTCACTAATGAATTGTTCAAAAATATAAAAAGAAACAAAAGGCTACATTTTTGTCAACTAATAACACTGCTTTTCGAAAATCGAACGTTTAGCTGCACACGCGCTTTTTATCCATCGCGGTAAACAAAAACACTATAAAAACCTATTTATTTTTCAAAACAAGAATCGAAGGAGTATTCTTTTTATTGTACTATTTGTCAATTTTGGCGCCATTTTATTTAATAAAAGGGCGGGTGCGACGCTAGACGAGCGAGGTCGAACTAAAGCAATTTCTTAAGGGCCAGTTCAAATCGAGTGCCAAGAATTACGTGGCTCGTAGCGTGCTCGTATATTAAGCCTTGAAAATAAAAAGAAAGTAAGTTTTTTAGTCAAGTATGTGGGTGAAATTCTTTAGGGGCTAATTTTTTAAGGTTAAGTTAGCAACCAATATAAAAGATTTATGGCGGTATGTGATGCCGGCATAAACCAGTAAGTACAACGGTTAAAACAAAACAATCAATTAACACGAGTTTTAGATAAGCCTTCAGACAAGAGAAATATAGATTATGCATACTATTTTTTTTTTCTTATTCTTAGTTTAAACGTGTTTATAACTTGATCAGATCTACGCAGCTAGATACCTATTACCTGCAAATAAAATCATATATTATTGTTATAAATATTTGATTCAGCGGATATCTAATGATTTAATTTGTTATAATTTTGTGAAAGCCCTGTACCACGTGTTTGTTTTTTAAGTCAGAGTGATACTATGGATAATAATTATTTAAATATTTATGTAGAAACCTTCATAATCAGATAAAAGATGTACCTACGTACTAAATTACGCGCAAATACCTACCTATATCATCTTCGTCATTAAACCAGCCTGTTATAATATTATCTATAATCTGCATCACTTGATCTAAAAGACTGAGCTGCTGTTAGGTTAATAAATTAAATCAATACCTATAGCACTTCTTAAACTTTCGCAACTTACAACTCATATTGTAAATATAAAACGGGTGTACTCAAAAATGATCCCAATGTAATTTGGTCGAAATGTCGAGGTTAGTCAAAATTATGTTTTGACAATTTTTGTGCGCGATTAGACCCGTTTTACCTTTACAATATGAAATCAATACTTAGTCAAACAACAAAGAATTTTTATGAATCAGTCTATTTAGGACAATAAAATTAGTCACACCAACTTTAAGCGTTCGTATTGTTTTAGGTACTACTGACGTGACAAGCTAAGTAGTCGTAAACCTGATGTCACGCGACGCGACCGCCCATAACAGTTGCAGTGTCATTCGGACCTCTAAAATATAGTTTCACGGGACACTGCACTGCGCACGTGATCCTCAGACATCTCTCGCAAATCTCGCAATCTTTACTAAACTGTGAGAGATGTCTGGTCATAAAATCTCATTTGCCCAGTAATTTCACTAGTTACAGTGCTTTTTTAACGGAATACAATGATATTTGTACACTTTTGTTTGGCGGCAGAATAACTGGCAAAGCGGTGGTACCTACCTAGACGAACTTTGCAGAAAAGTCCTACCACCTAGTAAAATACTGTGTACATTAGTAGTATACTGTGTCATGGGTGTAGGGTTGCCAGTGCCAACTATATAGTGACTGTAATTCTACTACTAGAACTCAAGACGCAGAGAGAGAGAGAGAGAGAGAGAGAGAGAGAGAGAGAGAGAGAGAGAGAGAGAGAGAGAGAAAGAGCGAGACAGGGAATATAGCCGTAATCTATCTACCACGCTCGATTAGATACACAATTGACGACTGAAAAGTCGAATTGGCGAGAGCCAATTCGACTTTTCAGAAGTCTTTATCATTTAAATCGAATTTGGACTAAGAACGACAAGAATGGAAGATAAGTCGAATAGATGATAAATATTTTATGGAAAATCACTATTGAAACCACGGGACGCGTCGTAGTGGTTAAGTATTTTCTTTCAAGTAATAATAATAATAACGTCCAACGATCACATACATAGAGTCAAGTGTCACAAGAACTGTCCGTATTCATATCACATCTGTTGTAAATGATGTCACACATGCGCTATGTCTTGAGAGCACTTCGGTTAAATCGGTTTTCTTTAAAACGCGCCGTTTAAGTAGGTTTTCTCACTTTCTATTGAACTTTGCAAATGAGTATGTCATCGTATGTATAGGTACTGTGTCGCAGGGTTCCCAGCCTAATGTAATTTAACGCAACGGAAATTAAACATATGTGGGGTAATTCAAGGGAAATGTCAGGGTAAGGAGAATATGGAGTAGGCCAATTATTTGGCGACGGGGTATCGGGTAAGTTAAGTAATTGATGGAGGTAGGTGTAACGTCAGATTTGCATCACACAACAGTGAATACAACCGTTTCGTGATAGGTTTGTTTTCTGTTTACTTTTAAATTAACTACGCGATAATTGGTCTTGTCGCCACAGTAAGCCCCATTTTGAGCGCCAATTTTATGGCTTAGAAGATCCTGCCTAGATATGGCAGATAAATGAAAAAAAGATTAAAGATGGAGTTAAATGTGGTTATATTTAATTTCATTTTACTTTAAATCAAACGTTCATCAACAACCGTAAAACGACCTCTGATGAACATTGCTCTCCCATAAAACGTCACGTTGGACGCTTATCATAGGAGAGATTTGCCATATTCACCAAGCTTGGCAGGTGACTTGGTGATCGCAGAAGATTTAAATGAATCGAAGAGAATACAACGGCTCATTTCCTAGTTCCCACTGGAAGAGATGGAATGGTGCTACTCGCAAACCACTGGGACCACACGGCAAATCAAACGTTAAGGTTGCGCAAATCGTACAGTTGTATTATTTGTAGATTTACATCTATTATTATATTCACCGGCTGATGCCAATAATGCTAATAATAAAGAGGTTATGTTAAAGGCAGTTTTAGAATATGGCTATGGAAATCCAGGTGGGGGCACGGGAAGCTGCTAGTGAAACAAAGAGTTTCTATAGATTGGCAACCTTGCTGAGGTCCCGTATGCTAATTAGGCACCCGGGCACGCTACCGCTCGATACCACCCGCTGACCGGTTGAGGCACCGTGGTTAACTAGACATGTCTGGCATTGTTGGCAAACTGATACCAAGCTGATTTAATAATAATAGTTATAGTAATAATAATAATAACGCCCAACGATCACATACATTGATCCTTAACCCAAACTCGCCACATGTTTTTAATCTATCGTTATTTTTTTAAAGCGTCACCTAAACCTAATACAAAAATAGACATCTTAGTTCGCAAAAAAACATGCGGGGCAGTCTTTGGGGACTGCCGAAGTAAAAACATGGGAAGCGCGTGAGTTAAATGATTTTAGTTCACCCAAAAAGTGCTAAAGAAGTTCTATTCAAAAATTAAGATTAAAAATTGAGAGTTGTAATCATAGCAGAAATGTTTGTTCTAAAAAAAAACTGTGAATAAATCTTTAAAACACTATCTTTTGTGCCAGTTTTCAATTTAAAATTAAATCTCCAGAAATGGAATTACGAAAATATTTTTCATTTATTAAGTCAATACTATTTACACTTTCCTTAAAATTTTGTTTATTCTGTGATTTTTGCCTGTCTGGGATTCTGGGCTACCTACTCGATTTACATGAAATCCTTTTCGTTCACATTACGTTGGATGGACGAAAAAAGAACTCAAAATTCGTATTATTTGCGTATCGTGGCCGCCTACAATAAAATGACTTTCCTAAATCAAGTCAAGAAAACGAAGCCTATACCTACTTATACAAATACAGTGCTATCGAAAGCGTGCGGTTATAATAATAATTCCAACCGCACACACTGCTGAGCATTAGTGAAACCTCCCTCAGGCATTGCACACAGACTTTCTTGAATACCAGCGGGAAAATTTAGCACCACGTCGATTTTCTTTGTATGGAACATTGTGTAATAGGAAATTGGAGCTGTTTGGTTGACACTTGACAAGTGACCTGTTATGTCATTATCCGGGGATTTATTTACGTAGTGTCATTTATAATACACAATAGTCCCATGTTTATAGTCACGTCACTATTTGAAGCCCATGTGATTGGTGTTCAAATCAAGATTTTATGCAAATTTTTATTCAACTTAATCTGATTCGCTACTGAGCATCGTTCTGAAGTACGGGTCATATTGCCATGATTTAACTGTCATTTTCTATAAAGTCAATTTATTAAGTACGCCCAGGAAATGAGTCCTTTTTTCGGTTACTGATCATAAAAGAAAAGCTAAAAACACTAAATAAAACTCACCCGCCATTGCTCTGCGATTTGTCAGATCCGTTCCCATCCGACATTTTGTTTTCCATAGTTATTTTTTCAACCCCAGGCGTCGACAAGTTTGAACTTTGAACTTCAACTTCTGCTTCCCCTTTTACTAAAGTGTCATTTACTTTCTCAATTGATTCTGTTAAATCTGTTTTCTTCTCCGCCACATTTCTTTTCATCTCTGTCACATTTTTCTTCTTTTCTGTCACTTCTTTTTGCTTCTCCACTAATTCTTTTTTCTTTTCATTTACAACCATAACAATTGGTTCAATATCTTTTTTTATTTCTTCGACTTTATCTGGTTTATTTTTAGGCTCTTCTACAGGAGTGATTATGCTGTCAACGATTTTAGTCACTTCTGTGCGGATTTCTGCAGTAACAGCCTCTGAAGTGGTCGCTTCCTGTTGCTTCATTTGATTTTTGAGTTCTGTAAGTTTGTCTGAAATTGAGTCTTTACTTTGTTTTACATCAGATTTAGTTTTCTCAGCTAAATTTTTAAATGTTGAGTCTGGTTTCGGCATTTCTCTTGATTTTGCAGATGATGTCAGTATATTTTCTCTAGATATTTCTGGAGTTTTCAATATGTCATCAATTTTTTGTTTAACCTTTTCTAATTGAGGATCGTTAAAAGGAGGTTGTAAAGGTTTCAATTTATGGTGGTCGTCGGATAACATAGATTTGTCTTGATTGTCTTTATCTTCTTTAGGTTCTTTTTTAGATTTACCATGGCTTTTGTCGTTCTTTTTCTTTTCATCTACTATTTTTACTTCATCTTTTCCTATTAAAGATTCCCTTGAACTAAGTCTTTCGATGTTTCGCCTTTCTTTAGCCTTTTCCAATGTAACTGGAAGCTGATTCGTAACGGTAGTTACAATTTCTAAAGGCTGTGAAGTTATTGCAGCTGTTGTCATGGATACGATACTTTTCTTGGTCATTATTACTAATTCACCTTTTTCATTAGTCAATTTGTCGTATTGAGTTTCATTATCCTGTTTTGGGATTTCTTCAGGATCAGTACCAGAATCAGACATGCTTTTAGTTACCTTATTTTCTTTTTTATCTTTAGTTGAATCTTTTCGGCCCAGATCATTGATCTTCCCATTTGATAGGCTTTTGTTTGATAACTTACTGTCACTCCTTTTTAACGGAGGCTTACTAGCTAGGTTCTTTGTACTTGGAGTTCTAGTCAAACTTTTCATACTATCCGTTCTACTGATTGGTTTTTTAGGTTCAGTTTTAGCAGAAATACCAGATTTTTGTATGGATTTTGAACTAGGAGTTCTACTTATTGGTTTTGTTGGGTTACTGGTTGGCTTGCTTGCAGAAGGCTTAGCTGTAGTTTTTCGTTTGTCCGGACTGGTGTCCCTGCTAAGTGGTCTAGAGGTCACTCTAGATGCAGCTGGTGTGTTACTAGTGGTTTTATTCGGTCTTTTTGCTATATTTGTACCAGATTTCAAGCCTATTTTTGAATCATCTATCGGACTTTTGTTAGGGGTTCCAACTATAGGTGACAGTCGTTTAGCGTTGATGGTTTTGTTTGAAGGTGGTGGACCACTTCTGCCGGGTGATATTGGTGGTTTACCTTTGATGTGAGCCGGTGAAATACTTAAGTGCTGAGCGCTTTGGCTCATTCCTCTTTTATCATGAATTTTACTTCCGACCCTGATGGTCTCATGAATGCTACTTGTACTACTTGACATGAACCTCTGATTTTGGTTCAAATTGTTAGAAACTGGTCTTCGTGATATGAAATTGGTTCTTTTGGTCGTAGTTCCCTTAGGAGACACCGAGCTTTGCCTTTTAGGGATTTTGGAGCCAGAATTCTTTGGAGAACCATCTTTCGATTGTGGTTGTGACTTCGACACAGATCTAACTCGAGAGCGATGTGTTACTGGTTTAGGTAAACCATCGCTAGCATTGATGAATTCTTTGCTTTTTGAACCATCCTTGTTTAAATTCGTAGATGGCGAATTAGATCTCGACCTTAAATTTATTTTACTTGGTGAATTACTCCTTGAATTTGTTCTAGAGTTATTTCTTGAAGTGACGACGCTTCTTGCTGTCTTTTTTGCTTCTTTTTCTGTTAGTCCCATTTCTTTTAGGATTGCTGTTTCTTCTTCAATTTTCTTCTTTTCAGCCTCAGCTTCATGCTTTTCTCTGTTCAATTCGCTGATTTCTCTGATCCCTTCTATGTTTTCTCTAAGGAAGTTTCTAGGGGAATGTGTCTGTGGTAGGATTACAGGTGGCGGAAGAGTAGCAGTTGAAGCCATTTTGTCTATTTTCGACAAGGAATTTGTTCTTCTTCTTGGCGGCGGTGAGTTAGCTCTGGAATTTGCTGCAGACGTCCGTGGTGTGTTGTGCCGTGACGTCTCTTCCCTGAAGCCTCGACCTTTACGGAAACAATTCTATATCAATGGTCATTTAAATAAAACGTAAAGTACGTAATTTATTTGACCCATAGTAATTAAGTTTCAGGTGAAATCGAGAATTAAATTGTTAATTACTAAAACTGCTTGCAACTCCTAAACAATAAATATCGCGGAAGATAATTACGAGGGTGATCCTAGAGGAGCCTCAGGAGTTTTACATGACATTCTGAGACATCTGTAGGTATGATTAATAATTTTATGTATGTTTTATTTCTTTATTCCCATCATCAATCATATCTGACTCACCTTTGAACGGAGAGACGCGGCCAACCCTGATGTCCACGGGCAGCGAGCGAGGGCTGGAAGGTCGTGATGTGGCGGGCGTCTCCGTGAGGATCGCGAATGACTTTTCCTTCTTCCGCACTGATATTGGCACCACACTGGAGAAAGAGATTTGAAATTTATAAATATTGCTTTATATAACCATTTAGATTTCTGAAGTAAAACTTCTTTACGCACGCTTGACTTTGGGGTAACCTGTTGAGGCGAACGGAAGTTGATTCACGTAGATCTCCATTGTTAACGTAACAAAGTTAAAATTACTAAAAAAAAATTATTATTATGTTGTTATGTCCAGTATATGACTATTTTCAATTGTCCAGATGGCGACATTAACATTAAACAAAGCAAAAACCAAGTTATACCGGCCGATAGATGGAGCTAAATTTTTTTTTTTGCGACAGTCATGTGATCTAAAGCACACTGGTTTTTTAAAGTCGCTCGTACCTTTCCCGCTAGCCCGCTCCGCTTGTACACGTGGTAGCATCCGTTTATAATTCGTGCTTTTGATTAATATTTGAAAATTCTGTTACTCAAAAAGAACACACTAATGTTTTGCCTTTCTTTACTTATCTTTAATTTGATAAATATTGTAAAATAGGATATTATAAGTATTTTTTTCCAATCTAAACAATTTTTTTGAGAAATTATTTATTAAAAATCAGCTTACTTAAAAGGACGCAACTGAAACATGCATTTTCGTGCGTGCAGCCCGCGTTCATTGATTTATACCACGTTACACGTCAAAAAAATGTTTATGTGAAAGCAAAAATTGAGGATGTAACCTTGTGTGAAAGTCATAAATTTTAGCTAGATTGTTTTTAATTTAAATATACTTATGGGAGTTTTGGCGGGAAAGCGAAAAAGATCGCGTCACCGCATTGTATTATTTTCCAAAACTTGTGTTATTTTCAGTGTTAGTGCATAAAATTGGTGGCATTTTATTCGTTAAGTGCTGAATTATAGGCATGAGTGTGGGAAAGTGGTATAATGATGGTGAAACGTTTCTTTTCGTGTTGTTTCCAAAACTCCATAGAAGCTTCAAGTAAAGTTGCCACCACTTTACTAGGTGTATGACTTTGACTAGACTGACTTGACTATGACTTGACTTGATGACTTCGACTGTGACTTGACACATATTTGCGTGAAATATCGATAACTTGATAAATTATCAATTACTTGACACTGGCCAAATACACAAAAGTGTGGTGCCAAAATTAAAAAAAAATTTACATATACTTATTTGATTTCAACATGCAGATTAAAAAAAATGTTAAAAAGGTGAGTATCAGATTATCGGAGTTCAAAGCCGTGAAATAAAGCTAGTTTCAATATATTGCAAATATTAGACGTGTTAATCTTACGAAAACTATAAAATTGCTTTTACTCTGAAAAAATACTTTAAAGTTATACCTATTGTTGTAACTTAGCCTTGCTTACAGTTACTTCAGAAGTGGAACGTTGTTTTGTAAGTTAACTTAACGGTTAAGTAAATATTGCTGTAATAATGCCTGACTTGAGCCCTGAACTATAAAACGTTCATGCAAATAGTCCAAAATGACTTTGAATTTTAATTTTTTGAACGTTAGATGTTTAGATAAACTGCCTATCTATAAATCAAATGGCAGTTTGTTTGTTTTTATTATAGCAAATGCAATAGATCAATGGGTTATATGGAAGAAAAGTCAAAATTTCTCAAATAGAACTCCATTTTGCGCCTATTTGAAGACCTATAATCTTGAGAAGTGGGCGTCTTTAAGCTGATGATGATTATCTAGCGGAGCCTTCGATTTTTTTTTTTTTTTTGAAGGGATGACGCGACTAGCAAACCGTTCGCCTGATGTTAAGCGACACGGCTGCCCATATCAGTTGCAGTGTCACTCGGAACTCTAAAGTATAGAGTATAAAGTATAGTGATTGTAATTTAGGAGGTAACATGAATATTGAATATCCCATAAATTTTTTGAAGTATAACTTATTTACGCATGCTTGATTTGGGGAATAAACTGGTGAATGTGTATGGAGTCGAACGAAAGTTGTAAGTTGTTGCTTAACGTAGATCTCTATTGTCAACATAACAAAGTTAAAATTACTTAAACTTTGTTTTATTATGTAGGTATGTCCGGTAATATGACAATTATTTACAACTAGTTGCGCCCCGCGGTTTCACCCGCGCAGAAGTATTTTAATTATTTGCTCATCCTACGGGAAAAATTCACTTTTCTGGGATAAAATGTAGCCTATATGTTAATCCAGTGTATAAGCTATCTTGGTACCGAATTTCGTCCAAATCAATTCAGCCGTTTCAGCGTAAAGGCGTAACAAACATACACACATACAAAATTTCGCCTTTATAATATTAGTGTGATTGTCAAGATGGCGACATTAACATTAAACAAAGCAATACCGGCCGATAGATGGAGCTAAAGAGGTTTTACTTCAGTCGTGTGGTATAGCACACTCGTTTTTTTTATTAAGATGGCAATCAATTCATAAAACTCCGAAAGGAATATAAGATCCTTTTTTGATGACCACAATTTTGTAAAGAAAATTCTCGTAACTCAACACACGATCAAAATTAAGTATAATTTACATTTCTATAGTTCAGCGTCGATGTGAAAACAATAACTTTCATCGACCGCATCGACCGCAACACCAGCACCACTTACCCGACCGCAGTCTTCACTTATTGTGGTGCTGATAGTGAAACGGGATATCTTAAACGGTTTCACCTAGAAATAAGTCATAAGTCAGCTCATAACCCGGTGGTAGAGTTTTGGCGGGAAAGCGAAAAAGATCGCGTCACCGCATTGTATTATTTTCCAAAACTTGTGTTATTTAGTGTTAGTGCATAACATTGGTGGCATTCTATTCGTTAAGTGCTGGATTACAGGCGTGAGTGTGGGAAAATGGTATAATGATGGTGAAACGTTTCTTTTCGTATTGTTTCCAAAACTCCATAGAAGCTTCAAGTAAAGTTGCCACCACTTTACTGGGAGTATGACTTTGACTAGACTATGACTTGACTTGATGACTTCGACTGTGACTTGACACATATTTGCGTGAAATATCATTAACTTAAAAAAATAATAGGTCTTTACCTATGAAATTGCCGTAATGCAGTACAGACTTTTTCAAACAAAAAAAAGTTTTGATTGGCTATGAATTCTAAATTCAAATTAATTTTGTTTTAAATATATCGCACCTTTAATAATAAAGTGAATCAAGTCAAAAAATTGGGATTCGCCGATTTTGTAGTAAAACGATTTCTATGCTCCTAAAGAATAGGTACAGTTTAACAGCCGCTGCATTCACGGCTATACGAGCGAGATAGAGGAACGTTCGTCTCTTTTTGATTGACTCGTCGATCCCTTCCGAAATCACAAAACGAACCAATTAGAAATGCTCCAGCAGTGATCAAACTGAGACGTGTGCTTTATTGGAATAATTCAAAATAAATCATTTTATCAATTTTTATTTACTTTCTAAAATTTTCATTTAATGGTAAACAGCATTATATATTAAAACACCTTGTTTCATACTATGTTTTTACTAACAAAATGCATTAAATACTAGTGATGCATTTGTTACAATATTTTTTTACATAAAGACTGTACTAATAAGTATTGTGTCATGAAGCATGATTAAAAATTGACGAAATTTTTAATCAAAAAAAGATCTGCATCACAAAAAAAGTTTAATTTTTATTTCGAACCTCAATATTTTAGTAAATATTAATAATTCTAATTATTTTGAAGTCCATTTATGTCCCACCATGATTTTGACAAAACTTTAAAGACATTAGTATTTAATGCATTTTGTTAGTAAAAAAATAGTATGAAACAAGGTGTTTTAATATATAATGCTGTTTACCATTAAATGAAAATTTTAGAAAGTAAATAAAAATTGATAAAATGATTTATTTTGAATTATTCCACTCAAGCACACGTCTCAGTGTGATCACTGCTGGAGTATTTCTAATTGGTTCGTTTTGTGATTTCGGAAGGGATCGACGAGTCAATCAAAAAGAGACGAACGTTCCTTTATCTCGCTCGTATAGCCGCGAATGCAGCGGCTGTTAAACTGTACCTATTCTTTAGGAGCATAGAAATCGTTTTACTACAAAATCGGCGAATCCCAATTTTTTGACTTGATTCACTTTATTATTAAAGGTGCGATGTGTGTATGTTTGTTACTCCTTCACGCTCAAACGGCTGGATGGATTTGGATGAAATTCGGCACCAAGATAGCTTATACACTAGATTAACATATAGGTTACATTTTATTCCGGAAAAGTGAAATTTTCTCGTGGGATGAGTAAATAATTAAAATACTTTTTTTCCGCGGGTGAAATCGCGGGGCGCAACTAGTCAAACAATATAAAAAACCTAACTACCTACCACGCGGTCACCGGCCACTGGCCGGTCCCCACCCCGTAACAGACAGTATACAGACTGTGGTAATTACACACCCTGTGTGCATCGTGCGTGTGAGGAAGTGCGCTGAGGGATGAGCGAAAGCGACACGCTGTAGAGGATAAGTAGCTCCCAGTTTGGTGTGACTTTGAATTGTTTATTTGCATTCTACAATGTTTACAGATGTTAGTTTTCATACTTAATTATAGACCCTGTCGGAAACGCAACGTAGAAAGAGAGATGGATAACTATTCCTTTAGATTATAGCTAAATGAGTTGCTACTGGACAATTTCTTAATGATAAAGGTAACAACTGTTTGCAATATCTTCCTTAGAATTATTTTATGGCATTTATCGTATGTTGAAATTCATGTATTAATTACAAACGATTGTAAAATATCAAATAACGAATTAAGAAAACGCTTTTATGTCATGACGACGGAAATAACGATACAATTATGTTACTTTTAAGACCACAAATTATTGTTTCACCTGTCCACAAGCAAATAAATTGATTTGATTTGTTTTGAAAATATTACAAATTCTGTAGGTATACTTTAAATCTCAGAGCAGTTAATTAACAACGAAAAGATACAAAAATATATAAATAAAATAACCTATGTTTTGGTTCTTTTATCCATCAAGATATTTTATTTTTTTAGTTATTACATAAACCAACTAGGATCACAATTATACATATTAAAAATTTAAGATACAATTAATACTTAAATGAAAATAATTTTGGAAGTCTCATCTGTTTTGCTGCGTATATTTAAATTATTATTATTCGAAACGAACTTCATTATCAAGATTTTCAGTCTTTCTTAGATGTCCTAATTAATTCTAGGTAATTTTATTCTCCAAGTTAGTTATATATCAAAGTAAAAGTAAAGGCGAGTTTTTATTTAGAACTGGAGTGATTCTTTTAAGAGTAGGTAGCTAAAAAACTAATCTACATATAAAAGAAAGTCGTGTTAGTTACACTATTTATAACTCAAGAACGACTGAACCGATTTGGCTGAAATTGGTGGAGAGGTAGCTTAAAACCCGGAGACGGACATAGAATATTATATAATAGGATTTTATATCCCGTTAGACCGCGTTTTATTAATTCACGCGTAAGAAGCTGGGGCGGGTCAACTATAGTAAGAAGAATGTTCTTTTAAGAAGAAGATCATTGTTCTGTATGTTCACTTCTGTGCCTAGGTTTAATGATCATATTTTATGACAAAGTCAAAGTCAAAAGATTTATTGCAAATAGGCTAATTTTAGCACTTTTACAAGTCAAAATTATATTAGGTATTTAAAATTAATTTATTTCACTAAGCATATAAAATTACAAAGTGCTTATTGTCAAATAATATAGCAAGCCCATTACAATATATGAGTTTGAAAAGCAGTTCTCTTTCTCACTACTGGTGCAAGCAATCCGGCACAATGCAGCATTGAAAACTTTGATCCGAAGCTTCGATTACAACTATAAAGAAGAAGCTACAAGAAACTTTACAGTGATGTATTTTTTTTTGTCTTCTTTTTACTTTCTTTTACAATGTATATAATTCATTACAGTTGAGATAATGAATATGTTACAAAAATAACCACCACGTCACACCGGTGCAAGAAAAATAACGAAAACAAATAAGACGCCGACTGTACCACGTTTACCTCCCGCTCTCGCTACCTCCTATCACCATCGGCCGCCCACCGACGCGTAGCGAGCGAAAGTAAGCAGAGTTGGACAACGATCAGTTGTAACTGTACCACTACCGTCTCCACGGGCCGCGGGATTCCCGAACCGTGAAAATAGACATGCGTGCGTATTATGACTATGAGGTTATCTATACACCTAAAGGACATGTAGAGTTAGGATATCCTATCCTTTTTGTGAAGGCCAGAAGCCCTAGTCTCATAACCATAAATGGTCAGCCTCTGTGGTGTGGTGGTTGAGCAGGTCGGCTCATAAACTGGAGGCCGCGGGTTCGATTCCCGCGGCAGGACAAGTGGATGCGAGGCGAACGGAAATTGAAGTTGGTTCACGTAGATCTCCATTGTCTAAATAACAAAGTAAAAAAATGTATTACTATGTTGGCAGGTCCGGTAAAATTACCATTTACAATTATTGTCAAGATGGCGACATTAACATTAAACAAAGCAAAAACAAAGTTATACCGGCCGACAGATGGAGCTAAACTAAAGATGTTTTACTTCAGTCGTGTGGTATTAAGGACAATCTTTTTTTTAAAGGATGCGTTTTGTAAACTGTATTGATTTTATCAAACCGCGATCTAACAATCAAAATGATTAATAACCTTAGCCCACACTCGCACGCCTCCTCGGATGCGCACCTGATACCTGATTCACCGTCAGGAGAGATACTGAGTTACGACACTTAAGCTCCGCTTCCCACCGCTGCCCACGGGTCTCTAACCATTGTTCTCTTGACTATGGTTTGCGTAAACGCATGTGGTAGGTACATGTTGAAGTGTAATTAACGTACGAGCTTTAGAACTATTTTTTTTGTTTATCCTGTTTAGATATAGTAGCGTAGCCAACGATGAGACTTTATCGATCTAATCTCACAGTCTACTAGGTGGTAGGACTTTTCTGTTCGTCTAGGTAGGTACCACCGCTTTGCCAGTTATTCTGCCGCCAAGCAGTAGTGTGCAAGCACTACTGTGTTCCAGTTTAAAGGGCACTGTAGCTAGTGAAATTACTGGGCAATTGAGACTTTATGATCTAATCTCACAGTCGAGTAATCTTAATATTATTTGTGCTGATGTTTCTGGATGATGTGCGCAGTGCAGTGTCACGCGAAACTCTATACTTTAGAGTTCCGAGTGATACTGCAAATGATATAAGCAGCCGTGTCGTTTAAAATCAGGCGTAAACAAAGGAATAAAAAATTTAATTGTGATAACAAGGGTCCCACCAAACCAATCCCATTTTTCCAAAAATCCGATTCGTCTCCTATACCTAATATCAATTAATCAGACTCCCATCTGGCAGGGGAAAGTACTTAGAAAGCTGGTTGCATTGTGACTTTGAATGACAATACTGATTTTTTGAGCAAAATACGAGCCAGTCCTCTGGTCGCCTCCACCAAAATGTTTGCCTAGTCCCTGTAGATTTCGAGTGAACCTGGCCCCACAGTCCCGTAGTTACCCCAAACGGCACAATCTGCTTAATTACTAAAAAATGAGTGTGCTTTAGACCACACGACTGAAGTAAAACTTCTTTAGCTCCATCTATCGGCCGGTATAACTTTGTTTTTGCTTTGTTTAATGTTAATGTCGCCATCTTCACAATTGTAAATTGTCATTTTACCGGACATACCAACATAAGAATACAAATTTTAAGAATTTTTTAACTTGTTATGTTGACAATGGAGATCTACGTGAATCAACAATTTGTAACCTCCGATCGCCTCGTCACGCATTCACCAGATTACTCCCCAAGTCAAGCGTGCGTAAAGAAGTTTTACTTCAAAAAGATCTTTTATTCTCTAACGTTATGTATTGTACTATCAAGTGTGGGCCCGGTGAGCCACCGTGAATGCAGAGAAAGATGTGCAACCTTGACTGCATCCAATGTTGAAGGGCGCCCACGCCACATCGCAGATTGATGAACATCATTATCTGCCCACTATAGATGTTGAAATGTTTTAATTGTACCTTCTACAAAAGATGGAGAACATTGGGTACATATAGTTTTTTTTTTATGTTTTGGCTCCACACTTTGGTGTATTTAGCCAGTGTCAAGTAATTGCTAATTTATCAAGTTATCGATATTTTACGCAAATATTTGTCAAGTCACAGTCGAAGTCATCAAGTCAAGTCATAGTCAAGTCAGTCTAGTCAAAGTCATACTCCTAGTAAAGTGGTGGCAACTTTACTTGAAGCTTCTATGGAGTTTTGGAAACAACACGAAAAGAAACGTTTCACCATCATTACATTATTTTCCCACACTCACGCCTGTAATCCAGCACTTAACGAATAGAATGCCACCAATTTTATGCACTAACACTGAAACTAACACAAGTTTTGGAAAATAATACAATGCGGTAACGCAATCTTTTTCGCGTTCCCGCCAAAACTCTGTACATATAGATATACAGATATAGCTCCCGCAAAACTATGAGCACTCTGAAGTTAGCGCGGATGGCTGCGCAGTACGCATATTATAGTTATTGTATGGCCGCTTTTACAATGCACTCTGTACCATGCGCAGCTTGGTACTCGGGCCTTCCGAGAACTTCCGAGAGCTCATAAAGTTTTGCGCGAGCTATAGTAACCCTGCCTTCTGAACTGTAGGTTGTGGGTTCGATTCCCGATGGACAAACACACTTGTGTAATGAACATCGATGTTTGTTTTGTGTCTGGCTGGTATATTGTATTCTATGTAGGTATGTATTTACAAACAAAATATATATAAGTATTCTATCGCTTATCGGGTTCCCATAGTACAAGCTTTGCTTAGTTTTGGGGCTAGATGGCGCTGTGTAAAGTCCACAAATATTTATTTATTTATATAATTTATTCGTACCTTGTTTTTTCCAAAACAGTTAGAATTAGATCGTGAGATTTCTTCAAATAAAACCAAATTGAAAAATATTGTTGTTGAATGCCCTGATAGTTTAGCTGTACCTTCTGAACTGTAGATTCTGGGTTCGATTTCCACCTAGGACA
Organism: Ennomos fuscantarius; assembly: GCA_905220475.3. Taxonomy (NCBI): domain Eukaryota; kingdom Metazoa; phylum Arthropoda; class Insecta; order Lepidoptera; family Geometridae; genus Ennomos; species Ennomos fuscantarius. Next base: position 813,533 of record HG992049.1, read on the forward strand.
AATATTTGCGTGATGTACATCGATGTCTGTCTTGTTACTAGCTCTATAACTATATACCTATATATATATAAATAAATCTCTATTTTTTATCTTCTATATTTTCGCTAATTCCTTTTTTGTTGTGTTTATGTTTGAAAGATAGGTAAATTAAAGAAAGTTGAGTGAAAAATTAGAAAATTTTCACCACGCGGGTGAAACCACGGAGCGCAGCTACTTCGTAATATATATATAATGATTAATACTGATTGATCAAACAAATATTTCACTCGGACTTGCTATTTACATAAACAAGTGGACCGGTCGGAAACAGTAGAGTTCCGTAGATAATAAATCAATTAGGCATGTTAAAAAACTAACCTTCTTCAAATTCTTGATCAATATAAAATATATATAAATAAATATAAGTATTTAGGTAAATCGTGTTATTCATTTTTAGTTTCGGTGCCATTCGTGTGTCCAATTTCTGACTTTATCCTGGACTTGAAGGCTTACAGACTTCGCTGGATTGGCCATTTCGAATAGATGAGTGAGGATTGGGCTGAGAAATGAGCGGACGTGGGTGGCCGACGTTCAGCTGGCCGTCCTAGGTACCGCTGTAATGCAGTAAAGAAGGATCTGCGTGGGCCGGAAACTGACAGGAGCTAGCTCAGGATAGGAGAAAGTGGCACTTCTTAATATTTTTATGTTAGTGAATGATTTGACATATATGACATATATCAGGTGAACGACTATCTAGTCGTTCACCTGATATAAAGCGACATGCCCATAACAGAACACTCGTCACTCGAACTACCGTGTCACTCGGAATTCAAAAATATAGTTTCGCGTGCGTGCATCATCCTGAGATAGTAGCACAGCCGGTAATAAGATTACTCGACTGTGAGATCAGATCATAAAGTCTCAATTGCCCAGTAATTTCACTAGCTACAGTGCCCTTCAAAGCGGAACTTAGTAGTGCTTGCACACTGCAGCGGCAGAATAACTGGCAAAGCGGTGGTACCTACCTAGACAAACTTTGCAGAAAAGTCCTACCACTTAGTAAAGTTATCCAGGTCAAGACAACTTTTGGGATACTGCACCATCCTAGTTAGAACAACATCTACGTATATATTAAAAAGCAATCAAGTTCATCCGACTTTTTTACAAAAGGCGAGTCATAAGAAATTTAGTGAATCATGTGCCATAGAACCAATCAATAAAATATAAAAATCAAATCAAACAAATTGCTTTACAACTCACACCGATTGCAATTAATATACAGCCGTTTATCGAAAACCCGATCAGCAAATTGATGGAGATATAATTAAAACGGGAATGCTTTGAATGGATCATTTACATGTAATTAATGATCTTTTAATAAATATCTTAATATTTACCCTGTAGCACAATACCTATTTATCTACCTACTTTTGTAAATAAAGCCAGTAGCACCTTTAAACTTCTGTTCACTTTTCATCTAAATATATATAACTCAAAGGTATATATAACTCATACATAAATCCTAAACCTATTAATTTAACATTAATAATAATAACGCCAAACGATCACATACATAGATCCTGGACCCTAACTAGGATACCCTGTGTTTAGGGACCTAGGAACTACGAGGACCATGGTCCCACAACACCCAGACTCAGTACAAGTATTTACACTTTTTTCCTGTGCACACATACTTGTTCTGCAGCGGGAATCAAACCCACCGCCTCCGGGTTATGAGACCTGCTCAACCACAGAGGCTGTCAATATTATTATAAATAATATTAATGTTTGCAGTAGAAATAGAACCCAACATTTGCCAAGCCAATCTACCAAGTTAACCACTGCACCATAGAGGCCAGTTGACCAAGATTGTCCTACTTAAGGCTTCGTTGGAGACCTTGGTGTTGCTAGATTGAATAATTACATACATTTTACTACGGTGATTATGTTTAGGGGCAATAAAGTGTAATTTTGCTATGTTTATGTACGTTTTATTATGTATTTTTGTATTCTGATGCGGTAAAAGTAATTGAGGTCGTTGTTTGCTACAATTAATTAACACTAGTATTTGAGAATATTTTTCCATTTCAACCGACTTTAAAAAAAGGAGTAGGTTCTCTATTCGATTGTTTTTTATATGTTTGTTACGTCAGAATTTACGACTGGGTAAGACCCATTTTGATGATTCTTTTTTTATTTGAAAGCCAGTGCTTCCCGTGTGGTCCCAATTTGGTCCAGTTCTGACAATGGCATCCACGAGAGAACAATATAAGTCTGAAGTCAGTTTTTTACGCTTTGCGTCGTTCATAAAATCTCTATTTACCTTAACATAATATTTTTTCAATATTGTTATTAATTTTTTCATTATTGTAAATTTTTAATGTGTCTTTGAGTTATGACGTCACTTATTATTTTTGTGGTTAATTTGTGCGAGAAATAAAAACAACAAAAATATTTTTTAAATTAATTTAGCGATGTAAATATTTGATAAGGTGGTTAGGATTCACAGTTTATTTTACAGATTATTGTTTTTTCGATGTCAGTTTTTATATCAGTAAAATTTGATGATAAATAAATAAATAAATATATCTGCATTATCTATGTCTACAGAGGCAATAAATTATTTTTTTTATTTATTTATTTAAATAACACCCAACGATCACATACATAGGCTTTGAACCCTAACTAGGATACCCTGTCCCATGGTCCTGGACCATGGGACCATAGCACTCAAACTCGGAAAAAATACATGCACTTTTTTCAAATATTTGTGGACATTTCACACAGCTTCATCTACCCGCAATCTAAGCAAAGCTTGTACTATGGAACCCAGATACCGATACTTAGAAACTTTTTAGTATACATTGAATACTTTATCACACTTTTACTTTTTTCCCGATAACTGCCTTGGAGTCTTCAAATTGATCTTCTAAGGATTAAAAATTAAATTTAAGGAATAAAAATAATTTTAAACGAGTCCTCCACAAGAACTACCGAAATAGAAACAAGTAGGCACTAACATTCCTGCATAAATTTCGAAAAAATGTCAAAAATAAACACCTACTCACCTACGCTTTCATTAAAAAATAACTTGCCAAGAGCATGCCCTACCATTCTTTGTGTAGAGTTCCGTAGGTCGACATTGTTACAAAAAAAAAAAAAACAAAAAATACATATGCCTAAAGGTATATATTTCTAAGGATATTATTTCTTTCATTCTTCATTTCAGTAGGTAAATACTCGAATTATCTCATCCATTTTCCGCGACAGGACTAGTATTTGTGTTCAGAAAAGAAATAGCAAACACTTGTATCTAATTGTGTAATCTATGTCTGTTCTGAGTTCTGTGTCTGGGTGTTGTGGGATCATGGTTCTCATAGTTCCTGGGTCCTTTGATACAGGGAATCCTAGTTAGGGTCCAGGTTCTATGGATGTGATCGTTGGGTGTTAATTATTTATTTATAATCCAATTGTAGGGAAATAAAAAAATTATATGCTAAGTACAATAACTTAATTTTAAGTACCTACCTAATCTCATTTTGATTTTTAAAGTCCAAAATAGTCTATTATAAACACATTATTTCAAATAGAAATACATTTATTGTTATTTTTTATGTTAATGAATAATGTGGCGAGCTAGTCGTTCACCTGATGTTAAGCGACACGGCCGCCTATAACAGAACAGTGTCACTCGGAACTCTAAAATAAAGTTTCGCATGACACTGCGCACATCATCCCGAGACGTCAGCACAGTCTGGTAAGATTACTAGACTGTGGATCAGATCATAAATTACTATATACTATATTATATTAGGTAAATTAGTTTGCTCGAGACACCGACCTACAAAGGAACCCCAAAACAACCAAAGGAATTTGAGTTACGTGCGAACTATGTAGGCATGTTGTTAATTCACTTTCTCCTGCTAACTAATTTATGTTTAGCAAAAAATCGTTTTGTTCACTCAAACTCGCAAAATTGTGTTTTTTAAACAAAAAAACTCGTTTCATAACATTATTATGTACGGCGACGTGACTAGGTACATTCACTATTGCTTCACTGAAAAATAGATACAAATAAAAACAGATTTCAGTTTTGGCGGGAAAATGAATAAGATCGCTTCACCGCATTGTATTATTTTCCAAAACTTGTGTTATTTTCAGTGTTAGTGCATAAAATTGGTGGCGTTTTATTCGTTGAGTGCTGGATTACAGGCATGAGTGTGGGAAAGTGGTATAGTGATTGAGAAAAGTTTCTTTTCGTGTTGTTTCCAAAACTCCATAGAAGCTTCTGGTAAAGTTGCCACCACTTTACTAGGAGTATGACTTGACTAGGCTAGACTATAACTTCACTTGATAACTTGGACTGTGACTTGTCTTGACACATATATAATACGAGCTTCTGCAAGGGCTTCGGCTTTCACCCTCTTAAGGTTGGAATTCCGAAAAACCCTTAGTGGACCTTTACAAAGAATACACCCTCCAAATTTCAAGTCTCTAGGACCAGCGGTTTAGTCTGTGCGTTGATATATGTCATTCAGCCAGTCTAAAGATCTAAGTTCGCGAACCTGCTGTACCAACCTCCTTGCCGTAAAGACATTTATAAGAAAAACGTATATAACATGTTCATAACTATTTTTAATAATTTGCCAAATGAAATTAAATGTTAATGGAAGAAAATATATTTAAAAAACATTTGAGTGACTGGCTTTTAAGCAAATGTTTCTATAGTGTCAAAGAATATTTAACATCAGGTAATAACAAATGTTAATGTAGTAACAAAAATATTATTTTTAATATTTGCACGCTTGCATGCAGGCTGAATGCACGTAACCACGACTTATACTATGTGACCTTGTATCCAAATTGTATATTGTGTATTCTCGCAAATAAACAAATGATTGATTGATTGATTTGATTGTCGGTCAGGACTTTGAATTTTATATGTATAGATTAATTAACTTGAAAAATTACCAATTAATTGACACTGGCTAAATACACAAAGGTGTGGAGTCAAAACTAAACAAAAAAACTGATTCCTTCTAAGTTTAGTAAAACTGTTTCCTTTGGAAAACGGGTAAATTTCGGATGACGCCGTGAGGTGTTTTTAGGTTACATAACAAACGATGCCCTTCCAATACAATGTATTGTTGTGTGCACAGTACCTTCGCATGTGGTGTCCGTCACTGTCTGTAATTCTATTGTCGTTTAATTGAATTTACTTCCTCCACAATTAGGTAATTCGTCTTTATTTACGCAACTCTACACAATTGGAAAATTGTTCATGGAATTATATTTGAAAACGAAACTATGACATTTTTTTTTCAAAAATAGGTCAGAAGTTTGCCGCCCCTGACGCTATTAACGCCCGTTTGTCATTTTTTCAGGGAAATATAGTAATTTTCAAAGTAAGACATAAAAAAAAATAGTACAGAACAAAACAGACCAAAAAATTCTTTAGATTTTTTAAATTTGATATTATTTGATCATTATACCACTTTTCCACACTCACGCCTGTAATCCAGCACTTAACGAATAAAACCCCACCAATTTTATGCACTAACACTAAAAATAACACAAGTTTTGGAAAATAATACAATGCGGCGGCAAGATCTTTCTCGTTTTCACGTCAAAACTCCTAAATTTATATTATTGTGTTGGTATGTCCGGTAAAATTACAATTTACAATTTTATTGTACACATGACGACATTAACATTAAACAAAGCATAATATGTTATACCGGCCGATAGATGGAGCTAAACTAAAGCAGTCTTATTACAAAACGTGGACTAAGTAGACGTTTCAGCCTGGACCAACTAGTCCTAGTTTGTTACGGTACTAAGTAGTTAGACCTTGACTTTATTACAAAACGCCGACTAATCGAAGATCAGATAGAGATAGCCCATAGCTTAAATATTGACCATAGACTAAATACGAAAAAAGTTTGTTCACGTGGACCACATTTATTCACACGATCCTTTTTTCACGTTTCATATATTTAGAACTTTTGTTTTCATCTATAATATACGTGCATTGACCTTGGAAAGCTTATTGTTTGCATATTTTTTTATAGAATAAATAATCACAGATAACCTATTCAGCATCCGGCGCCATAATACAGTCCGCCGATAGTCTTGCAAGCGGCAGATGCGCGACTCTTACTTCTGCACTCATACATAAATTAAGGAAGAGTTACAATGAGCGTGACGTCGTACTATTTCGTCACTCGAGGTCTGAGCTGAAAATCAGCGCTTTGGACTCGTCCACGGCACATGCTGAGCCCAGATCGTTTTGTACAGCACTGTACACAGCAACGATGTTCGCACACACTAAGGAATAGGTTATAGTTATAAGCAAGTTTTAAATTGTACTAGGTTGTGTTTTCTTCTTTTAGGTGTGTTTGTTACTGTGTACAGTCGTGCAAATAAAGTGTTCCTTTCTTTCTTTCAGTATAGGTCCTTACTCACCACAGAAAAATACATATTTTAGTCAAAGAGGTTGTACTGATTTCAATTCAGATATATCTTAGATTTTGAATGTTCTGTCTGCGTAATAATTGTCTATAATTTACTACCATTATGTAACCAAAACAAAGGAAACGTAAAAAAACCTCGTGGTAATTTAATGACGCAATTGTTTTGAGATCATTGTACCGATTTTGCTGCGGTTATTCTAGTTAGCATAATACATTTTACATGATCGATGTGCTTTAACTAGGATGTCCCTGTGTCTAGAGACCCAGCAACTACGAGGACCATGGTCCTACAACACCTAGACACAGAACAAGTATTTGCGCTTTTTTTTCTGTGCACAAATACTGGTCCTGCTGCGGGAATCGAACCCGCCGCCTCCTCCACACCACAGAGGCTGTTGGCAAACAATAATGTTGACGTTCCACAAAGTCCAAACGTCGTAAATTGCGGATATAATTTCCAACTCCTCAAGGCTGGACTGAATTAATTCACTAAAGCCGCTCAATTGTCTTGATCTATTTTATAGCTGTCATTATTATCCAGCTAATTCCTATTCTTGCATGATTCCGGACAGATGAAGGTTACCGTAGACTAGTCGGAAAAGTGAAACGCTCTTCTATTTCGCACATAATCAGCCATAGTCGGCTCTTCCCTCTCCTCTTCCAAGGATTTAAAGTCATTCCGTCGAGTCTTTTACCATCGTCCTTACGAGGCCATTAGGTTCGAAAATAGCGGCGCAGTCGGCGTTGGTAAAAGCCCGACGAATTATATCGTTCAGACTAGCGTGGCGAGGAATCCTCCCGGCACTGCGGACGCAGGCAAGGCCATGGTGACCGAGCTGGTCGACAGCACTGCCACGCTGGCAGCGGTGTGGAGCACAGCACGGTGCGCCCAAACAGAGAGATGCTGCAGTTCTAAAAGAGGACGAATCCATCAATGTGCCAGTATTCAGTGATGGGAGAGCTCTTATCTTGAACACGCCCGGGTCATATTTCGCCGGAAACACAGACGCTGGCAGGGCATTCCATTCTTTAGCCGTTCTAATAATTATAAACGTGATGGAATCAAATCGTTTGGTACGAATAGTTGGATTTTTTTTCTTTCTCTGCATTAATTACCACAGATACCTGTATCCGTGCTGTTTATTGAATATTTTTTTCACGTAATTGTTTATTTCATTCTGATTATGAGGGACGATTTTGTTTTGGTGGTATTTCGACCACGGATGGATTGGGTTTAGCCGAGCATCTAGTCCGGTAGTGGAATGGTGATGGGGGACTGAGATTATCAATTTAGGATCTGTCAAACTTTAATTAGTGCAGCATTAACGTACTTCATATTTTGCTTTTCATAGATTTTTTTGTAACCGTAGAAGTTTTTAAAGGCCTTGTATAATGTATAGGTTACAATCGAGCGACGCCCGCGACTCGCGTCATTGTAGTTTTTGTATCGAAACCTTGGTTTTTACACCAATCATATGACGAGGGACTGTTAAACTGTGGTTAGGGAATTAAAGTAATTTGTAGTTTGAGTAGATTAAAATGGCTAAAGTAATTTTGGCTTGGATCAGCGATAGGCGATAGGATCGCAGTGATTAGGGACAGCCTTTGTGGTGTTGTGGTTGAACAGGTCGGTTCATAACCCGGAGACGGCGGGTTCGATCCCCGCGGCAGGACAAGTATTTGTTCACAAAAAAAGCGCAAATACTTGTTTTGAGTCTGGGTGTTGTGGGACCATGGTCCTCGTAGTTCCTGGGTCTCTAGATATAGGGAATTCTAGTTAGGGTCCAGGGTACCAGGGACCCAGGGACTAAGAGAAACATAACATAATCAGAACAATTATTTGCGCTTTTTTCTGTGCACAAATACTTGTCATGTCACGGGAATCGAACCCGCCGCCTCCGGGCTATGAGCTGACCTGCTCAACCACCACACCACAGAGGCTGTTTGAGACATACCCAAATGCGGATAAGAGCGAACTTAGGAGCTGTCAAACTTTAATTATTAAATGGTGTCACCCTTGTTTAGCTTTCTATAAAGTTAAGCAAATAACCGAAATTAAAATACTCCGTCTTTTTCATTTCCACCTGATTAGAAGAGTACCGCCATACATTAAGTTTTATTTATGTTTCGATAATGCGACATAGAATCACCTATGAGTGACCTAATTAAATAATCATCGCATAAGTTACAATCGGAGAAATTAAGAATGAATATTGAGCTCAACTATTTAAAGATAATGGAGTTAACCTTAAGGCTGCCTAACTGGTTCGTTCACTTCACTATATTCTGTGGTTCATTAGAATAAACCAACACACTGACACACATTTCTATTAGGTTATAGGTATATATCTAAGATTAATAAATTATCCATATCCATTTTTGTAGATATCTATCAAGTATCAAAATCATATTCTTTTAAAAAAAGGCCCTTAATTTCATACTGCGAAAAACTTAAATGGCATATTATCACACTGATTTTGATATACAAATCAAATTATTAAACCGAATTTGATACAATTTTTATAAAAACATCTAAATATCTCCAATTTCTAAGCTTTAAATAAATAAAAATCCAGACCCATTTATAAATGATGGAGATCAAACAAACATAAAAAGCTGATTTGGGAACCTCTTCCTTTTTCGAAGTCTGATGAATTTAGGCTGGCTATATACTTTTTTACCTTACCAAATCGAATCTATATTTAATTATTATTATATTTATTTAATATTTAATATTTAATTATTCCAAAGACTACTAAGCATTGCCATTCAACGGGGCAATGCCGCCAGCATTTTGGGCACGTTGCCTACTGGTAGCGGCTTCTTAGATTAAGTTTTGCTAATTCATAGTTTTTAATTTTATATTGTTTTATTGTTTAAAAACTCATAATTTGTTCTTGAATATTTTTTTTATTGTTGGAGAAAAAGTAATATTGTTGGAAAAATGGGATTATAAATAAAACAGAATTTAAATCATTTTCTACGGGAAGGTGTAGATACTTGAATATGACAATTTTGTGCTAATAAGATAGATGTAGAAAACATAAAATCTATACATATAAAATTCAAAGTCCTGTCTGACTGACTGACTGAATGACTGACTTATATATCAACGCACAGCCTAAACCGCTGGTCCTAGAGACTTGAAATTTAGAGGGTGTATTCTTTGTAAAGTGTAGGTATCCACTAAGAAAGGGTTTTTCGAAATTTCACCCCTAAGAGAGTGAAATGGGTGATTGAATTATTTTCCTATAGGCCACGCGGGCGAAGCCGCAGGCAGAAGCTAGTGTCATCATAATAATGATGCTCATTTTAAAATCATGATTTACGTCTGTGACAATATAACACGCGTCATACAACCAAGAAATGATTTAATTAAATATTCACATAACGCTATAAAAATTCTTCGTCACTCCACAATAACCTAATTTCGCCTGAAATCTAATTAATTATGTATGTCGGACAATTGAATTTAACATATGGTATATATTGTTAATGCGAGTAAATATGCCTTATGGGGTTGCCTTTATCCTCAAGACATTTTGGCCCTACCCTACCTGATGGCGTTTTGACAGAAATGTAAACTACCCTATATTTACATAACTTTACAATTAAAAAATTTATTTATTAATTAATTTTACAATTTTATTTATTTTGTAAATAATGTTTTATTAGTTGTAACTTTTTATTTATAGAGTGCCTGTAAATATTAATGTTTCTGTTGAATAAAAAATTATATAAGTATATAATATTGATAAACTTGAGAAATTATCAATTACTTGGAGCCAAAAAAAAAATTCATTTACAATAATTTTTACACTAAAGTCTAGGATATAATGAGCAGGGCGCATGCGCTTTCATCCACAGTTTATCCGTTTTCCCCGGGGAACTTCGGGAAAGTGCCGAGAAATTACCAGAATGCTGGCTTTTATTTTGCACAAAAATAAGCATTGCCATTCAACGTTGTAATGCTGCCAGCATTCTATACACTTTCCCCTCCACCAACGGGTTATTTTAATTTTTTAGTTTTTTTATTTAAATTTCTTAGATATAGTTTAGTTTTTTTGGTCTAGTTTAGTTTTGTATTAACGATTATAAAATATGATATTGAGTTATATATTATATAAACATTTTATAATATTACGTGACCTTTGACCACAATAATGTAATACAGATAGACTGAATATAAACCTACATTTTTATATTAAGGTAGCTATGATATTGTTTAAATGTAGGTTTCTAGGTTTTAGTTTTAACGGAATTGTTTTGAATAAAAATAAATCATTGAATTAATGGATTTAGAGAACTGCATAATGCATATTGGCGATACGAAAATTATACAACAGTTTCATAATATTATGAAGTTGTATTATTCATATTATTGACAAATTATTATGAAAAAATGCAGATAATAAATAAATATATAATAACGCAAAACGATCACATACATAGATCCTGTACCCTAACTAGGTAGCCTTGTGTCTAGGGACCCAGGAACTACGAGGACCATGGGGTTATGAAAGAAAAAGTTAAGAAAGTATAGTAAATTAATAAAATTAATAAATTAAACCATGCGGGTGAAACCGCGAGGCACAGCATGTCAGTTTATAAATCACGGAGCACTGAGGTAACACACATAAAAAATATTAGGTCTTTACCTATGAAATTGCCGTTTTGTTTGAAAAAAGTTAAAGTATTTTTTTTTTCGAACTTATTTATTTCTTTTATTCAAAGTAATCACCCCTGCAATCAATGCATCTTTGCCAACGCTGTGGCAGTTTATGGATGCCCTTCTTGAAAAAATCAGCAGGACGGGAGACAACAAACTCTTCAAAGGCGTTTTGTACTGCCTCTCGGGAATTGAATTTTTTTCCCGCTAAAAAGTTGTCCAAATTTTGGAAAAAGTAATAGTCGATAGGCGCAAGATCTGGTGAGTATGGCGGATGAGGGAGAGCTTCCAAACCCAACTCATGCAGCTTAGAGACGGTCTGTTGTGCAGTATGGGGTCGCGCGTTGTCGTGAAGTAGCAGTGGAGACGACCGATTGACCAAAGCTGGTTGCAGACGTGCGAGTTTCGCCATCATTGTGGTCAGTTCTTCAATGTACACATCTGCAGTAATGCTCTCGCCGTTTTGTAAAAACCTATGATGAATCACACCAGCACTAGATCACCAAACTGTGACCATCACCTTTCTAGGGGTCATTTTTCGTTTTGCACATTGCTTTGGTACCGAACCAGGATGTAACCAACTTGCTGAGTGAGCGCTTTCGATTGTCAAAAAGAATCCATTTTTCGTCGCACGTAACAATTCGGTTCAAAATTCCTTCATTTCGATGCTGTTAAGCAGCGCAAGGCAAGTCTCGACGCGTACGTTGCGCTGGCGATCGTTAAGTTCGTGGGGCACCCATCTATCAAGCTTTTTTATCTTGCCAATCTGTCGCAAATGGACCAATATTGTTTTGATGCTAACATCAAAAGCTGCTGCCAGCTCAGCTGTAGATTGAGATTCATCAGCTTCCACAATCGCCTTTAATTCATCATTGTTGACCAAAGTTTCCGGACGACCACGAGGTTCATTTTTCAAGTCAAAATTCCCAGAACGGAACCGAGTAAACCAATAACGGGTTGTACGTTCGTTTGTACAGTTCTCTCCGTAAACGTCGTTGATGTTACGTGTCGTTTGTGCCGCGTTGGTGCCACGACGGAACTCATATTCCATAATTACACGAAATTTCAAAGTATCCATTATGAGGAAAAATGTTGAAATGTAATGAAAATACAACGCTAATCAATAAACAAAAGACTTATATTGTAAATAGAATGTCATATTTTTAAAACAAAATTAATTTGAATTTAGAATTCATAGCCAATCAAAACTTTTTTTGTTTGAAAAAGTCTGTACTGCAATACGGCAATTTCATGGGTAAAGACCTATTACAACCGTATTTGTAACCTCCTTTTTTTAGATCGGTTAAAATACCCAAGATGACATTGCTACGTTTGTAATAAACACAAAACTACGGAAACATTGTTTTTGTAGATCATAAAAAAAAGTGTTGTAACAATGACTTAGGAAAATATTTTCGTTTTTACAGTTGTTCGTACTTAGAATAAGTTAATAGCTATAAGGAAATAATAGTTTAAATAACAAAAGGAAGCTGTCGTAAGGTTATGCTCTAATAACTTTTAAAATTATTTTAAATGTATTTATTACTTATTTGTACTTAGTTTTTGTGAATAGATAAATCCACCTTGGACCGGGTTACTGAAGCAACGCCGACCTTCTATCTCTAGTTGATTAAAAACAAATTAATTAATATTAATCCACGCCGTGTCGGTCCGCAATTTTCATTCATAAATCCATTATACGGCTCTCCTACCACTCGTTAAACTAGTTTTAAGTAGAGTTATGGCGCGACTTCACCTATGAGTGCAATCTAAATATATATAACTCAAAGGTGATTGACTGACTGACTGACATAGTGATCTATCAACGCACAGCCCAAACCACTGGACGGATCGGGCTGAAATTTGGCATGCAGGTAGATGTTATGACGTAGGTATTTGCTAAGAAAGGGTTTTACGAAATTCCACCCTTAAGAGGGTGAAATGGGTGGTAATTCATCCACCCCATAGGCCACGCTGCGGGTGAAGCTGCGGGCAGAAGCTCGTTTGATATGTTGTAGTACAGGATAATATATACAAGACTTTCGCGATATATATACAATAGGCTATGGTAAACGAGCTCCAATATAGACCGCATCATCACTTTCCATCAGGTGACATGTTGTCGTGAGTCTATTCAAACATAAAAAGGCATTTGCATCGCGATCATGTAATTATTAATCAATTTAGACAGTGGTATGGTGGTTGAGCAGGTCAGCTCATAACACGGAGGCAGCGGGTTCGATTCCCGCGACAGAACAAGTATTTGTGCACAGAAAAAATCTTCGTAGTTCCTGGGTCCGTAGACACAGGGAATCCTAGTTAGGGTCTACGATCTATGTATATGATCGTTGGGCGTTATTATTATTATTAATTGAGCAGCTAAAACGGTGCAAATATAGTAATCGCAGTAGCGGTTATATATTATTACATTATTTACCAAAGTGTTGGACCCTGGGCTCGTGGGGGCCGGGAGCTCATAGTCAAAGTCATAGTCAAAAGATTTATTGCAAATAGGCTAATTTTAGCACTTTTACAAGTCAAAATTATACTAGGTACTAAAAATTAAGTTATTTCACTAAGCATATAAAATTACAAAGTGCTTATTGTCAAATAATATAGCAAGCCCATTATAATATATGAGTTTGAAAAAAAAGCAGTTCTCTTTCTCACTACTGGTGCAAGCAATCCGGCACAATGCAGAATTGAAAACTTTGATACATAGCGTGCGTAAAGAAGTTTTACGTCAAAAAATTAAAGGACCTAATTGGATTCGTTATAGCCAATTATAATAATACACAGTTTTGTGTTATATAATATAATATACATAGTTTGATGCTGCCAATATTCTGGGAACCTCACCACACGGTTGTGAGTTGGATAGCATATTAATTTTGTAAACAATGTTTTATTAGTTGTAACTTTTTATTTATTGTATCCTTAATTTTGTGAATAAAAAGTGTGTGTAGGTACATTTATATGGATGAATTGAAAAATCATTAAAAAAACACGCATCATTATTTACTGTAGCTAGTGAACTTACTGGGCAAATGAGACTTTATGATCTGATCTCACAGTCGAGTAATCTTATTACCAGACTGATGTCTCAGGATGATGTACGTGAAATTTTATATTTTGGAGTTCCGAGTGACACTGTTCTGTTATAGGCAGCCGTGTCGCTTAACATCAGGTGAACGACTAGCTCGTAACATCATTCACTAATATAATTCACCATCAGTTAAGGTAAAGGTAATAATAATAATATTAATAATATGTGTTGACATCTCACACAACGCCATCTAGCCCCAAACTAAGCAAAGCTTGTATTATGGGAACCAGATAACTGATACAATACTTAGATACTTTTTGTTTGTAAATACATACATTTAATACAATATAACACACAGACACCGAGCAAACACCATGTTCATCACACAAATGTTTGTCCTAAGTGGGAATCGAACCCACAACCCACAGTTCAGAAGGCAGGGTTACTACCAACTGAGCTATCGGGCCAAAGACAAAGACTGGCCAGGGGTGAAGAAACGGCTTATGTAAATGTTCATACAAAACTAGTCCAACCATTTTTACGTATCAAACAAACTATTTATCACTTGTAATTATCAATTCATAACGTCCGTCTGCCAGAGACGAGGTCAAAATTTAGTAAAAATATATATTCACAAAAACCAAATAGGTAAAGTCACTGACTTTGTAAATGGCAACACCAACGCATTCACAAATATGGAAACTGGCAATTCTGTCTCAAATATAAATGGTCGATACCTTATTATGGATATAATAATAAAATTATCTTGTATATTAGAGTGTATTTTTGTGTAATAATGTTATTGGTGACGTCAGATGTAAGTATTGGTGACGAGTGCAAAAATAAATAGTTTTTACATTTTGTGATGGGCGTTTTGTTTCAGTGTTCCTTTGTGATTACTTTAAGTGGTCGTTTCGACACTATTTTATATTTACATGTTAGTACTACAAAATATAATGTTTTATTTAATATAATAATAATAATAATAATACATAAATACTTGCAATAACCACCGTAGAAACAATGGGCCCGTGCTCATCCGATGCAAAATTTTTTTTGACTTTATTCAACGAGGTAATCCAAGCCTCGGGGGATCTCAGAGCTGGCACATACTTTGCTGTTTTTTTTTTTGCTTTTATTTAAGTTTTGACTCCACACATTTGTGTATTTAGCCAGTGTCAAGTAATCGCTAATTTATCAAGTAAACGGGTTATTTTAAAATTTTAGTTTTTATTTATTTTAAGTTCTTAGGTATAGTTTAGTTTTTAGGTCTAGTTTTGTTTGGTTATTGTTAATTCATTTGCGCTATGTATCAAGTTAATAATATTTCACGCAAATATGTGTCAAGTCACAGCCGAAGTTACCAAGTTAAGTCATAGTATAGTCAAAGCCATACTCCTAGTAAAGTGGTGGCAACTTTACTTGGAGCTTCTATGGAGTTTTGGAAACAACACGAAAAGAAATGTTTCACCATCATTATACCACTTTCCCACACTCATGCCCATCCAGCACTTGACGAGTAAAACGCCACCAATTTTATGCAAATATATAACACTGAAAATAACACCAGCTTTGGAAAATAATGCAATGCGGTGACGCGGCCTTTTTCGTAGTAAGCTTTTCGTACCTCAAAAGTTTAGTCTTTTAATTCAGCCAGGTAATGCTGCCACTGCCAGTATTTTGGGAACCTTCCCAAAGGTGGTGGTTTGGATGGCATATTTATTTTGTAAATGTTTTTCTTTTTAGTTGTACATAACTTTTTATGTACAGAATTAAACCTGTTACAGTTATATTATAAGTATGTATAGTAATAGAACTAGCAAAATACGTTTTTCTGAACATGTAACTCAAACTAGGAAGAAAAGGAACACAATACATTTCCTTCTCCGCCAATTAGACACCAAAATACGGCATAAATTACCGTAAGAACAGGTAACTTTATATTCTTAACGTTGCATAACTTATTCGTAACGTTCCACATTCATAATAAATACCAAATAATAATATTAATTATCTATTCTACTCAAATTGTGTAGTGTGTAATTATAATTAGATACTCTTCATGGTGATAGAGTATATAACAAACGCTAGTCTTTGTAAATACATTGCTCTATTGTTCACTCACGGATGTCTGACTTACAGATGACGTTTGACATAATTATAACATGGAATAAGTACGTACGTATAAGCTTCTCAAAATCTTGTAAAAATTCAATAATAATAACGTCCAACGGTCACATACATAGATCCTGGACCCTAACTAGAATTCCCTGTGTCTAGGGACCCAGGAACTACGAGGATCATGGTCCCACAACATCCAGACTCAGAACAAGTATTTACGCTTTTTTTCTGTACACAAATACTTGTCTTGTTTTTAAGTAAATGAGTACCTATTTAAGAAGAACAAAGCTACAGTACCTAATTTACAGTTTGTGGTGTACTGGTTGAGCAAGCCGGAGGCAGCGGGTTTGATTTCCGCGACAGGACAAGTAAATTGACACAGGAAAAAAAACACACATGTTTTTTTTTCATACATGGAATCCTAGTTAGGGTCCAGGATCAATTGTAGGTATGTGATTGATGGGCGTTATTTATTTGTTCAATATAAGATTGCTTTTTTAATAATAATAATAACGTCCAACGATCACATACATAGATCCTGAACCCTAGCTAGGATTCCCTGTGTCTAGGGACCCAGGAACTACGAGGACCATGGTCCCACAACACCCAGACTCAGAAAAAGTGTTTGGGCTTTATTTTCTGCGCTCAAATACTTGTCCTGCCGCGGGAATCGAACCCGCCGCCTCCGGGTTATGAGCCGACCTGCTCAACCACCACACCACAGAGGCTGCTTTGGTAAGTTGCTGCGTGCTATTTGACAAAACATACCTTTTTATTTATATTTAATCTTTAGTATAAACTGTACTGAAATTATTTCAGCTTAATTCAGAAAGAAAAATTCTAATAGATATTGAAATCAATATTTTTGTGTACGAAATTCGAGCATCTCTTTCTATTGTTATGTTTCAGATAAAGATAGACTTAGCTCACACTAACGCAATAAGATTAGTCCCTAATTAGCTCATCGATAAACAATAAATAATAACGAAGAAAAAATGTAAACAAATTCAACACTTACGTGGTCGCAATAGGATCTGTCTGCGTATTCACATCACTGTTCAACTTTAAAACTTTGAAAGCACTGTCGTCAACTGGCCCACTAGACACTGTCGTCCTGTCCGAACCCGAATCAGTCGACCTCGACTCGACTGTACCCGATTTATCGATAAAAGTCCTTTCGATACCCGATTTATTCGACGGCAACTGCAACTTTTCGACGTAACCCGATTTCGTCTGCGCTGATTTTTCCGTGAAACCCTTACTGTGCGCTGGCGCAGATTTCAAAACAAACGACGGTTTTTCCACAGATTTCGTATTTTCAAAAATCGACTTCGCGCTCTCCCGCGTCGATAGATCAAAATATCGATCCTGCGCGTGAATCAATTGCGTTACAGTGAACGCGGGGGTGTTTTCTCTGAACGCATCTTCGTAGTCTAAGCTCAATCGGCGATGAAAGAAGCGATCATCTTCGATGTCTTTCGAAGGTGATATATCCGAGCGATCGATCGTTATGTCTAGATGGTTGGCGCTGCGGAGCGTCCGTTCCGTGGCGAACGCATACGGCGTATTGGCGAGCTCTTCTTCCACGCTGTTGTACCGGCTACGAAAGAGCGAATGCGGTCCCTCCCCACTCGAATCCGTCTTGTAATCTGTCGGATCGTACTTCCCGCCGAACAAGTCGTACGTTCCGAAGCGGTTGTTAATCGTGTCGAACTTGGGGTCCTTTATCTCGGACTGGGGACTCGAGTTGGGCGACATGTTGATGTGAACTATTCCGTGCTCGTCCGTGTATTTCAAATTGAGAGCCATTTTATTGTGACATCTTCGGTTGAGTTATCTGAAAGGAAGAAGGAGTTGGTTATTTTCAGGGACTGGAGTGTCGGCTAACAGTTTGGTAGAGGCGTCGTAGGGACCAAAATGCAGGCTTTTTTGCACTAAATTGGTATTGCCGTTCGACTTGGTAATGCTTGTAGCATTCTGCGCATGTTTCCTGTGTAATTAATTTAATAATAATAATAACAATAATAGTACTAATTTTTAATTCAATAATAATAATTTTTATAATATGTTATTGTAACTTCAGTTTGTTAGGTTTTTGGTTTTTTTTTTCAGGTGTTATTATTAATTTACCTACAATAATTATTTTATGTTGATGATGAGATGAGCTTATTATTTATTTTAGCGGAATCACGCTAGATATTTTTATTTCATTTTGTATCATGTTTTTCTCGTAGTTTTATCTTTTTTAAGTTTTAGGCAGGTACAGTTTTAGTTTGATATCTATCTGTTGATTAAGTTCCTAATTTAAAATGTATCAAGGCTGAAATTTACAGCCTCTGTGGTGTGGTGGTTAAGCAGGTCGGCTCATAACCCAGAGGCGTGGGTTCGATTCCCGCGACAGTATAAGTATTTGTAAGTGCAAATACTTGTTCCGAGTCTGGGTGTTGTGGGACCATGGTCCTCGTAGTTTCTGGGTCCCAAGACACAGGGAATCCTAGTTCGGGTAC
This sequence comes from Ennomos fuscantarius, assembly GCA_905220475.3. Lineage (NCBI taxonomy): Eukaryota > Metazoa > Arthropoda > Insecta > Lepidoptera > Geometridae > Ennomos > Ennomos fuscantarius. Next base: position 832,328 of record HG992049.1, read on the forward strand.
CTATGTATGTCATCGATGGGCGTCATTATTATTATTAGATTTAAATACCACTGGTTAAAAAAAGAACTTAATCTTAACATTATGTGTACATTTTCCAACCAGAATCATTTAAAAACAGTCCATTTACCCCGGTATTTTCAGCACTAAATCCAAAATTACCCCAAACTATTCCCCGGTTGTAAAATATTTAACCCAATTACTATGGCGTACAACTATAAGTAATTGTTATACAAGGTATAAGCTACAATAGTGTTTATTGCATTTCTCATGCTTTTATTGTAAAGCTTGTTGCGTAGTGAGAGAGATGCTAGGCGAGGCGATGAGAGCAAACTATTACATTTTACCTAAATTATTAAAAGGCCATACTGTCTTTTAATACTAGTAACATTTTAGATCTTTAGGTTCGTATTATAGAACGACGCTCAGTCATCGGTCGCTGCTCAAGCAGAGATTTCATTCATAAAGTGATCAATTAGCGAATGAAATCTCTGCTTGAGCACCGATCGATGACTGACCATCGTTCTGTAATACGGACCTTAGTGTGGGACGCTACTTGCGTCGACACTATAGCGCCGTCACATCTTCCCGAGACACACGTTAGCGCCGCGGCCAATTCAGCTGAGCAGCTAAAACGGCGCAAATATAATAATCTCAGTAGCGGCTACATATTTGAGCCATTTGGTGTTGAGACCCTGGGTCCTTGGGGGCCGAGGGGTCATCGCGTTTTCCAAAGTTTATCAGAGCGCCTGGTCGATGCTACGCGTGACCGAAATGCTGGCACTTATTTGGCACAACGAATCAGCATTGCAATTCAACGGGGCAATGCTGCCAGCATGTTGGGTACGCTACCTACTGGTAGTGGGCTGGAGCATGACTGTCTATAGGTCATCGCGGCTATAGTGTATAGTCCAATGTTTTTTTTCAGTAGGTAGTGTTTAGTATTAGTTATTATGTCATTGTAGTATTTAGTTGAAATAATAAAGGCATCCAATAGTAACGATATTATCGATACTTTTTTGTTCCCCTTTTTTGTTTCTGTAGGAGTTCCCCTCCGGACGTCAACAGTACTAGATTGACCTGTAGTCAGCTCCACTTATAAAATTAATTACTCGAGTAAATAGTAACCAATACAAGTGTTGTTGTGTTTTGGTGTTGTGCTTGTTTAACCAGCCGTCTACGAAGAATGTTTGCGTGCAATTAAAAGTGTGGATTGTCCAACAATATCAAAGTAAATACTGGAATAAAAAGTGAGTCAATATAATTCAACTACCTCCAACAAACTAGTAAAATAAGTACCCAGCGGCGCCTGGCAATAAGCAATAGCAATAACGCATCCTCACCTTGGAAATTAATATAGTTTAGGGGCACACCTAAAATATTATCAGCTCTTATTAAACGGCACAATGTTACATTCGCCACCCACCAAGTCCCTATCGGCGTCCAACATCCAGCTAGCCGCTGAAGCTTCGATTGCAAGTGCGCCTCTACGAGGTGAAAAGCGGCGTAGGTTGTCAAACGACGACTACAGGGATCTAGATGTTTTTAAGCAAGAGATGAAAGAAATGTTGGTTGCAATGATGACTAATCAAAATAAGAGGCTCGAAAAATTGGAAAAAAGTCTTTTTGACAAAATTCAGATCAGTAACTCGGATCTCGAAAAAACTCTGGGAGTCATGTCCGGGCAATTAAAAGACTTGCAAAATAAAATAGATCATCTTGAAGAGGAACGAAAGGATATAACTACACAGATGAAGACTATAGATAATCGAATTGATGCCATGGAGAGAAATTGTCGGAAAACTTCTATAGAGATACGGGGTGTTCCAAAACGACAACAGGAAAAAAAACAAGATTTATTTGGCCTAGCAAAAAATCTTCTGGAAACTCTGAAAGTGGATTTTCAGCAGGCTGATTTGAAGGACGTTTTTCGGTTGCCAGTTAGAATGGATGCCACCAAATCAACCCTCGTCATTGAACTGAGCAACACTCTTATGAAAACTAACATAATAGAGGCTTATAGAAAATTTAATAAGGCCTACAAACTCACTTCCCATGACCTCAAAATGACAGGTGAAGAGTCAAGATTATACCTATCAGAACATATGACAGCAAAAGATAAACAGCTTCATTTTCTGGCAAAAGACTTCGCCAAAAATGAAAAGTACATCTTCTGTTGGGTGGCTAACGGTAGAGTCTATCTCCGCGAAAAAGAAGGAGCCCCACACATACTTGTGAAGAATGAAGAAGTCCTCAAACAGCTCAAGAATAAAAAATGACTAGATGATATAATACTTCTTTGTCACTGTTACTGTAAGTAAGTTGTTATTATATATTAGGTTATTATTATATACTAGGTTACTATTAATTTGGTTAGATGTGGGATATTCCCTATTACAATCAATTACTGTTACCTCTACTAGAGCCAAAAAATACATTTGTTTACTTAGTTACCATTTAATTAATATAAGCGTATACATTACCCAGACATACAGTAAAAGCGATATCAACTATAGCATAAAATTAAAACCAGAGCACCATTATCAAAATCACACAACACAAATCCCTCACACACATTTACACAATATATCATATATTGAGAAACTAAATACCCACACCAACACATTAGTATTAAAAGAAACAGTTATGTGTTGCCGACCCTATACTTCTGAGTATATACCTCACGAACAAACTTATAAACATTTATGGCATTCTTTTACTACAAAATGGATTTAGTTGACGATATGGATAGTACAACAATAATTGATAACACATACTTAGAAGCACCTGAACTGTGTGAAAGTTTTCTAGGAAATACGAAACAACAACTTATAGTTATAACACAAAACATAAGAAGCATAAGGAAAAATTTCACAAGCTTTACAGTGTTTCTGTCAAGATTAACTTTCTTGCCAGATATCATAGTGTTAACAGAGTGTTGGTTGGACTCGAACTTCACATATGTTTCTTGGAATGGTTATAATTGCCATAGCTCTAAAAACTTTCTCAACCAAAACGATGGGTTGATAATTTTATCTAAAGCAAGTTTAAACATTGAAATTCTGGAACCCTCATTCAAAGATGGCAATTGTCTCATTGCAAATATAGGGAAAGTTTATTCAGTTATAGCAATCTATCGATCTCCTTCCATAAGAAATGTTGTCAGCTTTCTCGATTCACTTGAACAAGTTATAAGGGAGTAAAATGTGAGAATCTAATAATTACAGGAGACATGAATATTGATATCAAACCCAAGTGTTTGGACGCTAGTACAGCTGATAAATACTTGGATATGATTGGACACTACGGGTTAGTACCCGGTCATGATCTACCTACGCGTGGACCGAATTGCCTTGATCACGTCCTGGTAAGGTCTAGACACAAAGTTCATGTGGCGGTGTGCATGTCAGATGTAACAGTCCATGAAGCCCTAATTACTGGTATGGAAGGAAACGTTCAACAGACTATTCCACCCACACATTTAAAGATAAAAACTAATTATATTGATTTAATTCAAGAACTTGAACAAACCGAGTGGTCTCAACTGTACGAAGAAGTGGACATTAATATGGCCATGGATTATTTTATTACTACTTTAAATGCAATAATCAAGTCTCATCAAAAACAAATAACAATGAAAAATTCAAAATCTATACGAAAAAGTTGGATTACACCAGGATTGATCAGAAGTATTAAAAAAAGAGATATACTTCACATAAATTATAGAAAAAATCGAAATAACCAATACATAGAAAAAGAATACAAGACATACAGAAACTATTGCAATAATTTATTACAGAACTTAAAAAATAACTTTGACTGTAATCTAATTAAAGAAGGCATAGGAAACAGCAAAAAAATTTGGGATGCCATTAAATCAATTACAGATATTAAAAACACGAAATCTAAAAACAATAACTTGCTTTCTTTGAAACCTAGTCCTAGTGCCTCCCTAAATTATATAAATCAATACCTTGCCAACATTGGGGAATCTTTAGCAACTAAGATACTTGATAGTTTAAATGTCACTGAAATCCAACTGGCAAACTCTGTAAAATTATTAAACGATAAATCGAATTCTTGTTTTCTTCTACCTACTGAAGAAAGCGAAATCATTGACATTATAAATAGCCTCAAAAGTGACTCTGCACCTGGGCCAGATGGTATTGCAAATAAGGTATTAAAACTAGGCAAAAAACAATTAGCTGGACCTATGACATATCTATATAATCTCAGTATGAGCACAGGCATTGTCCCGAATTGTTTCAAATTAGCGAATGTCTGTCCTATATTAAAAGCGGGAGATCCAAAAGACGTTACCAACTACAGGCCAATTTCTCTGCTGAGTTCTCTGTCAAAAATATTAGAGAAGTTAGTAAATAAAAGAATGCTCAATTTTCTTGAAAAAAATGGAACTTTATCTGAGAACCAATACGGATTTCGCTCTAGCAGGTCGACGGAAGATGCAGTCGTATCTATGGTCAATCTTATCACTAAGAAATTAGATGCAGGCCAGAAATGCGTTGGCGTCTTCCTCGACCTTGCAAAAGCATTCGACACGGTTTCTCGCCCAATACTCCTATCTAAACTAGAACAATCCGGTATCCGCGGTACAGCGCTGGACTGGTTCAAAACTTATCTATTGAACAGGACACAAAGAATTAAAGTTGACAACCAGTATAGTGATCTCTCCGAAGTCTCATTTGGTGTTCCCCAGGGAAGCGTTCTTGGGCCCTCCTTATTTTCACTCTACATAAATGACCTTTGCACACTTTCTATAAAACAAGGCAATATATTTACTTTCGCTGATGACACAGCTATAGTGTTTTATGGTAGCTCTTGGAATGAAGTTTATGAAAATGTTCAGATAGGACTACAATTGGTAACTGGTTGGCTGAATAAAAACTTGCTTACACTTAACGCATCAAAGACCAAATTAATTGAATTTAAAATGACTACTAAAAGCGTACGTAATAAACAAACCCAACCTATAAAAATACACTCGTGTGGTGACAGCACTGACAAATTTTGTTCGTGTGCTGAAATTGAGAAAGTTAATCAAATAAAGTATTTGGGCATCATGATCGATGATAGACTCTCTTGGCAAGAACATGTAAGTCTTGTCTGTTCTCGTGTAAGGAAATTAAAGTACGTTTTTTCAAGGTTGAAGAAAGTGGCCGACCCAGACACCATCAAACTAGTGTACATGTCTCTATGTCAGTCTGTGCTGAACTACTGTGTGGTAATTTGGGGAGCGGCGTGTAGTACGCATTTACTGAGAGTGGAGAGAGCCCAAAGAGCCATACTCAAAATTGCATTTAACAAACCATTCCGATACAGCACCAAACAGTTGTATAGAGACTGCAAAGTTCTGACGGTTAGGCAACTCTATCTTCTTGCTATTTCCTTGAGATTCCATAAAAATGCACTAAACGAAGTTGTTCATACCAAAAGGTCACAAAGACAGATAAAGTGGAATACACCAACAGTTCGCACATCTTTTGCCCAGAGATCATTTGCGTTTGCTGCTCCTTACACTTACACAAAAATGAACAAAATATTGGACATCTACAATTGTACAAGGTACATTTGCAAACGAAAAATAACAGCATGGCTACTAACATTAGATTATCTACAAACAGAACAAGTTATACACATTATTACGTAAATTATTCAAAAAGACATCTTCTACGAATCACTGTTGTTCACATATAATAAGTATAGCATAGTGTGATCCCATCTAGTCCGTTAGATGATGATCTATATGATTTGGCTAGTCATAAAAGGTATATAACAATGAAGTCATCAGACAGAGTTACTACTTTATATTAGATTATCACTTCGCAAGCATATGACAATTTTATAGTGGTCGGACATAGTTGGTTAAACTATACATGTAACAAATTACATCAAGATCAGTATAGCCAGTTTTTGTAATGAAAGGTAAACAGACATCAGACAGCTAGTTCCAAATTTTAAATGTTAATACGAAGCTGCGACTTACCCGCTATTCAGTATTTACCCGATGCTCCGCTAGATACCTACTTTCACTTTCAGTCAAAATATGATAAATAAAGTAACCAATCCATACGCAGAATTCATCCCGCTCAGGTATTCACATGTGAAAGAGGAACACACAAACAGAAATTTCTTACTTCCTTACTATAATAATAGCATTTACACACACACACACACACACACACACACACACACACACACACACACACACACACACACACACACACTCACGCCAACACACTCATACATACGCAACACACCCGATATACACCAAACACACATACAATCTCATAGATATGCACATACAAACTTTATTGACACCAAAGCCAATAGCAGACATATTAAGAACACTCGACAAACTTAGGTAACTATTATACTAACAATAAGCGCTACAAGCTGATAAAGTACATATTATAAGCACGTACATACAAAAAACCACTGGGAATAACTAGTCCCCAAAACACAGGGAATCCTAGTTTGGAGGACTAGTGAACATAGCAAGATCAGAATCACGACTACCACCACAGACTATCTACATAATAGTACTACACAATAAACAATATATGTAACGACTTAAATTTTTATTTTTTTATGTTTTTAACGGTACAATCAAGAAGAATACTGTGTTACCACTATCTTATTACTATTAGTAGGTAGGTGCCTACTATTGTATAATAAGAAACATATAATACTTGTCTGATTTTACTTGATTTAATTCATTTGAAACCGATACAACAGCCACTGTAATAACTAGTATAACTCATATTTGGAATTGGAACAATGGAATTTCCCTCAGCACCTACCTACTAGCTTACCAGTTGTTAATATCAGTAAAATCTGATTTGTTAATGTACCTACCTATCGTATATTTAAGGTTCTGTTTTGTCTTTTCTGAGCAATAAAAATATTCTTATTCTTATTCTTATTCTGTTATAATTGTTATTGTTACTGAAAAAAAAGTGTGCTTTAGACCATACGACTGAAGTAAAACTTCTTTAGCTTCATCTATCTGCCGGTATAACTAATTTTTTGCTGTTTAATTGTCATTTTACCAGACACACCAACATAATACAAAAAATGTAAGCAATTTTTTACTTATTATGTTGACAATGGAGATCTACCTTAGCTAACAAATTTAAACTTCCATTCGCCTCTTTACGCATTCATCAGCTTACACAAATAACTTAATAATAATAATAACGCCCAACGATCATATATCGCGAGAATTGAACCCGCCACCCGCGGGCTATGAGCCGACCTGCTCAACTACCACACCACAGAGGCTGAAGTAAAGCGTGCCTGAAGAAGTTTTTCTTCAAAAACTTATAATCTTATATTACTATGTTAAACAAAAATCGCTTCCGTTTCTAGCTTCCACTAAACCGCAAGCCTTAAAACCACTCTATATAATTCCTTGCCGAGAGGTTTGCCGCTCCACCCCGTCATTAAGCAAGTTTTTCAGTGCATTACATTAACATGTATTAAATGCATAAAATATAAATGCATACGATGTTAAAGAATTATAATTAATTACACACATTAAGGGGTCAGATAGGGAGTAAAATAGAATTAAAACAAGTAGAAAATATTGTGATTAAGTTTTTCACGCTTGCGTAAGAAACTATTTTTAACCGACTTTTAAAAAGGAGGAGGTTCTTAATTCAAAATTATTTATTCAAATTCAAATTTATTTATTGTTTCAAAATACATTACACATAAAATAAGTTACAACCCTGCCCTCTGCTTCAGTATACACTGTACTGTAATTCTGAGTGAACCGATTTTGATGATTTTTTTTATATTTGAAAGCTGGTGCTGCCCGTGTGGTCATCCATTTCCATCCGGTCCATTTCAGTTTGGTCCAGTTCTGACAATGGCGTCCATGAGAAAACTATATAAGTCTGTAGTCGGTTATTTACGCTTTGCGTTAGTTACTTGTTATTGTGAAAAATAGCTGTTCATAACGCCAGCTTGATATATGATTTGCGTTTTACTTGTGCACGTTCACGAACGATTAACGTTTAATACTAAGTCGTAGGACTTTACTGCAAAGTTCGTATAGGTAGGTACCACCGCTTTGCCAGTTATTCTGCCGCCAAGCAGTAGTGCGCAAGCACTGCTGTGTTCCGGTTTGAAGGGCACTGTAGCTAGTGAAATTACTGGGCAAATGAGACTTTATGATCTGATCTCACAGTTTAGTAATCTTATTACTAGAGTGTGCTGATGTCTCTGGATGACGTGCGCAGTGCAGTGTCACGCGAACCTCTATACTTTAGAGTTCCGAGTGACACTGCATCTGATATGGGCAGCCGTGTCGTTTAACATCAGGCGAACGGCTAGCTCGTCACGTCATTCCTTAACATAAAAAAAAACTGACCATAAATAAAAAAATTGCCTACGTTGCATCTTCCTGTTTACCACCTACTAGTGACTAGTGACTACTATTTGAAAAACTTTCTTCCCCATCGGTAGTCAGTTCTGCGAGCGATGTAGCCTACCCTCATCTCATTTTACAGCCTCTGTGGTGTGGTGGCTGAGCAGGTTGGCTCATAACCAGGAGAGAGGGTTCGATTCCTGCGACAGAACAAGTATTTGTGCACGGAAAAAAAGCGTAAATCCTTGTTCTGAGTCTGGGTGTTTTGGGACCATGGTCCTCGTAGTTCCTGGGTCTCTATAGATACAGGATCCTGCTTAGGGCAAGGGTTATGTATGTGATCGTTGGGAGTTATTATTATTACAACTGCTGAATACCTACGCTAAGTACTGAAAACTAAATTCAATTTCATTTATTTGTGAAATTAACCTATGTTATAATGTAAATATTCTTTTCCGATAATTCATTTATAGTGAAGTTACCTATTGTTGTTGCTGGACGACTATTTATTATTAATTACATTTATATTCAATTTAATTCAACGTATGCATAATAATAATTATTATCATAATAAGTTGAAATGTAATCTGACCTGCCTTGTGTAACGTGCAAAATTATATGGCCAATAAATAATATTCTATATTCTATTCTATTCTATTCAAAAGAAACGATATCACATAAATTCAACTCTAGTCCCTCGACATAACCCCCATAGTCCAACATATAAAAAATCGCCACAAGTTACTAATCACCATATAATTCTACATGGTCTCCGGACCCCAAGGCCTTCTGGTGCCCTTGGGTCACTTCCTCGCTTATCGGGTATCAGGCTGTTCTTGATCTATGTCAAGGTTTACGCACTTTCGGGGGAAAATTGGAGGGACCGTAGCGAATTTGTATTCATGAAGTTGTAGGCTTAGGATAATGTATCTAATATTAAAAGTGTTTGGTCTAATATTAAAAGTGTCTGGTCTAATATTAAAAGTGTTTGGTCTAAATATTAAAAGTGTTTGGTCTAATATTAAAAGTGTTTGGTCTTACACACACACAAACACATACATACACATGCTCTGATATAAATCTCATGTAGATATTAAATAGGAGAGGCCCCTGACTCCTGAAACAGTGAACACTAGAGAGTTAGTTCAGTTTTAGTTAGTTTCACTAGTTCAAGAGTCTAGTCAGTAGTGAGAAAGAGAACTGCTTTTTTTTTTTAAACTCATATATTGTAATGGGCTTGCTTTATATTATTTGACAATAAGTACTTTGTAATTTTATATGCTTGGTGAAATAACTTAATTTTAAGTACCTAGTATAATTTTGACTTGTAAAAGTGCTAAAAATAGCTTATTTGCAATAAATCCTTTGACTTTGACTTTTAAGTAAGATTCACTACATAAACTGTTGTCGAAATAATTATGTCAATAAATGATTTTGAAATGATTTTTGTTATGACGGATTTTATTAATGGCTCTTTTACGATTTGTGTATATATACATTTAATACTTGATGCACAGAAAAAATACAAAGGAGGACTTAATGCTGCATTTTTACCAGTTAATCAAGGCGTGCAGAGAAATAATTAGATTAGGCGTGCATATAAGGAACTGTGCATAATTTTTTAACATTGTATTAATTAAAATAAAACGATAACAACAATATAATTATTAAGGTACAAATATACATATGTTTACAAATTTAATAAAATACAAATATTTATGAATAATGTAGACAGTATTATATTGTATACATAATTAAATAAAATACAAATTACATAATAATAAATATATTTTTGTAAAATTGTGGTGTAATTATAAGCCACAGAAGCTTATTTTAACTAAATTTTAAGGAAAATCAGGAAAATCGCTGGTATTCTGGTGGTAGTTCTATATTGACTGACAAAACGTATCAAAAACAAAAAAAGAGGAAAAAACATTTAAAAATAGTAAAAAAATAAACTTCTATAAAAAGGAGGTGCGTTCATCACATTTCTCCCCCTTTTAGCAGGGAAACCAGCTTCTTGACAGGCCTCCGAAGCACCCCAGTAGCAGTCGTAACATCAGCGACACGTATGATACCATCTTTTCCAGGAAATACTGTTTTTACACGTCCTCGGGGCCACGACCCTCTTGGCAGATTCCCATCAGCTATAAGCACTAGATCTCCCACGGTAATATTCGGACTAGTACCCTGACCTCGTCTCGGCACAAGGGTAGGCAGGTACTCTTTGACCCAACGCTGCCAGAAGTGGTCAGATAATCTAACTGCTCTGCGCCAACTGCTTCTGCTCACAAGGTCGGCCTCACATAAATCTCCTGGGATTGGACGGCCTGAAGAAGCACCAATCAAAAAGTGCATGGGTGTGAGTGCCTCATCGCTTTCCACCTCAACTGACACGTGCGTGAGTGGACGTGTGTTTACGAGCGCTTCTGCTTCCGCTAGCAATGTTCGCAGAACTTCTTCCGACGGAGCTCGTTCCTTGAGTGTGATTTTAAGAGCAGATTTTACACTTCTTACTAGGCGTTCCCACGCTCCGCCCATAAAAGGAGCCGCTGGAGGAATAAACCTCCAATTAATCTTCTCATTCGCAGCAAATTCGGAAGTGGTGCTATCGTATAGGACTCGCAGTTCTCTGTTGGCACCCACAAATGATGTTCCGTTATCTGACCACAGCTCTGTAGGTGTGCCTCGCCGCGCTATGAATCTGCGAAGGTTCATGATGGCTGCATCAGCAGATAGATTTCCAACGACTTCTAAGTGGACGGCACGGACAACCAGGCATGTGTACAAAGCAACCCATCTTTTTTCTCGCCTTCTGCCGACAGCTACTTGTACTGGTCCGAAATAATCCAGGCCTACATAGGAAAACGGGCGATGGTGGTGCGCCAGACGGGCTTCAGGTAAGTCACCAGTTGGTGGTGCAAATGCAACGGCCCGACGTAAACGGCATCCTTGGCAGTTGAATGCAACAGATCGTACAATGCTTCTGAGACTCAAGATGAAGTACTCTTGCCGTAGTTCATTTACTACTGCTTCTGTATAGCCGTGGTCAGCTTTCTGATGATATCGTTCTACCAAGAGGCGTACTGCATAATGTCTTCCATCGAGTATAATGGGGTGCTTCGTATCTTCTCGGACTCCTGATGCTGAAGAAATGCGGCTGGACAAGCGAAGGACCAAAATATAAGCCACAGAAGCTTATTTTAACTAAATTTTAAGGAAAATCAGGAAAATCGCTGGTATTCTGGTGGTAGTTCTATATTGACTGACAAAACGTATCAAAAACAAAAAAAGAGCAAAAGCATTTAAAAATAGTAAAAAAATAAACTTCTATAAAAAGGAGGTGCGTTCAGCACAGTAATATTGTAATATTTGTATAAAATTTACTACTTTCACAGTGTATTAGGCTAAGTTTTTGACAAATAAATCAATCAATCAATCAAAATTCATAGCTATACGTTAAATATAGTGTTACTTTGAATGTTTGTGTAGCCCTTACGTTGTTTATTCTGTGGTGTGCTAGCCCACGAAAAAGTTTACATACCAGTTTAATAGAGAACTTTTCCAGCTAGTTGCTAGGGGCAACGAATGTTGTTGATATAGACTTCACATTAGAGAAAATTTTATTTTCCGCATTTTGGTTTTTGTAAATATCTTTTTAATTAATATATCTTATACAAAGTCAATCGGCATATCATTAATTCAGCAAACCTATGGACCTCCTTCTATTACAACAAAAGTGTATCGAACTTCGCTTTACTGGTGACCTGTTTTGAACCGAAAGTCCACGTTTGCAGTAAATGTGTGTGATTTTGATTTTGTTGCTGATTGCGATAATTCTGATACTGATTCACATAAAGATGTCGCTCTCAACCGATAAGAACGAAGATATTTGTCGTGTGGGCGTGCGCATTCCGCCGTTTTGGCCTGAAAAGCCGGCCATTTGGTTCGCGCAGATTGAGGGCCAATTCGCGATATCGAACATTACTACGGACAATACGAAGTTTTTCTACGTTATCGGCCAACTAGACCCGCAGTATGCTTCTGAGGTGGAAGATATAATCATCAACCCGCCCGACACCAACAGGTATGAAAAATTGAAGTCGGAACTTATCAAACGACTGTCCGCGTCACGAGAAAAGAAGGTCAAGCAATTACTTATGCACGCAGAACTTGGAGACCGTAAGCCATCTCAGTTTCTAAGACATTTGCAACATTTGGCTGGACCTGGAGTTCCCGAAGATTTTCTACGTACTATATGGACCAGTCGCCTACCAAGTAGCACGCAAACGATAATCGCTTCGCAGATGATGTCTTCACTGGAAGCGCTCGCAGATCTCGCTGACCGCATCCATGACGTTGTTTCGCCTACAGCGCACGTAGCATCAACATCAAGTGCCATACCAGGAAGCTCTTTAGAAGCCATGAACCAACAGATTGCTGAACTTACCAAACAAGTGCAAGCTCTAACTGCGCAGGTGAACCGGCATTCACGTGCACCGAATCGTTCAAACAAGAAAACGCGCGGTCGTTCTAGCTCCACACGATCACAGTCGAACTATAGAAAATTTCCTGTGTGCTGGTATCATAATAAGTTCGGCAATGAAGCAAGTAAGTGCGTAAAACCGTGCGACTACCATGCGGGAAACGCGAACAGCAGTCGGTAATGGCGACGACCGATTGCCAAACTTCCGGTCGCCTATTTGTCACGGACGGCGCTACGAAGATGCAGTTTCTCATCGATACTGGCAGTGACGTATGTGTCTTCCCCCGATCGGCACTCAAGGAACGTCGTGAGAAAACAAATTATGAGCTGTGTGCGGCAAACGGTACACCCATTTCTACTTACGGCTACGCTCATTTAGTGCTGAACCTAGGCTTGCGCCGTGACTTCACTTGGCGATTCATCGTAGCGGACGTTACAAAGGCCATAATAGGTGTAGATTTTTTATCATTTTACAACCTCATCGTGGATTGTCGAAATCAACGTTTAATCGACAACACTACAAGCCTTACGTCCCCAGCTTCACCTGCACAGTCAACTGGGAACATTTCATCGGTAAAAGTTATTTCTGGAAATTCCGTATATCATAACATACTAAGCGAATACCCTGAGATTACTAGACCTTCCGGTGTCCACCGTGTTCCGAAGCATAATACCATGCATCATATACAAACTACTGCAGGGCCGCCAATAAGCAGCACACCACGAAGACTAGCACCGGATAAATTAAAAATCGCAGAAGACAAATTTGCAGATATGTTGAGGAACGGAACAGCCAGACCTTCAAAGTCACCATGGTCATCACCACTTCATCTTGCGCCTAAAAAAGATAACGGCTGGCGTCCATGCGGTGACTACAGAATGCTCAACGCTAGAACCGTACCAGACAGCTATCCCATTCGACACATACATGACTTTGCACATTGTCTCTCCGGCTGTCAAGTATACTCGGTTATCGATCTCGTAAAAGCTTATAATCAAATTCCTGTCTGCCCTGAGGATATTCCGAAGACCGCAATCACGACGCCGTTTGGTTTATACGAATTTCCGTTCATGACGTTCGGACTACGTAATGCCAGTCAAACGTTTCAACGATTTGTGGACGAGATGCTTAGGGGCCTTGAGGAGTTCTGCTTCCCGTTTCTGGACGATTTTTTGATCTTCTCACCTGATCAGGAATCACACAAGAAGCACCTTCATCTGCTCTTCAACAGACTCAAGGAATACGGCATGGTAATCAACACGAACAAGTGCATATTCGGTGTATCAGAGGTAACGTTTTTAGGACACAGCATCTCAGCAGCTGGCACTAAGCCGTTACCATCGAAGGTAGAAGCAGTTGCGAATTACCCTCCACCGAAAACCGTTAGAGAACTGCGAAGATTCCTAGGAATGGTGAACTTTTACAGAAGGTTTATTCCTGACGCAGCGCGGCATCAAGCGCCTCTGAATGCACTGCTCACAGGATCAGTTAAAGGTTCACATCCCGTGCATTTATCAGAAGAAGCTACTAAAGCATTCATCGCCTGCAAGGAAAGTCTCTGCCAAGCAGCACTACTTGCTCATCCAGACTGCCAAGCGAAGCTCGCTATAGTCACTGATGCTTCAGACACAGCAATGGGCGCAGCTTTACAACAGCATAGAGACGGCCTGTGGGAACCTTTAGCATTTTTCTCTCGAAAACTTTCGCCATGTCAACAGAAATACTCGCCTTATGACAGGGAACTTCTCGCCATCTACGAAGCAATAAAATACTTTCGTCACATGGTGGAGGCGAGAGACTTTATTATTTACACTGACCATAAGCCCATAACTTTCGCATTTCATTCACGAAAAGAAAAGTGCTCACCAAGACAGTTCAGACATCTGGATTTTATTTCACAGTTTTCCACAGATATCAGGCATATTTCAGGAAAGGATAACGTTGTGGCTGACAGTTTATCACGCATCGAAGAGATTACTCAGCCCATCGATCTATCCAAGCTTGCTCAAGCACAAAGCACAGATCCTGAACTAGAACAACTTTTGGATAGCGATACTTCTCTACGCTTGACAAAAATCAAACTGCCTGGATCTCACACAGAAATCTATTGTGACAAGAGCAGCAATGTGGCCAGACCTTATGTGACCAAAGACATGCGACGGCAAGTGTTCGAAAACTTGCATTCTTTTAGCCACCCTGGCATAAATGCGACGACGAAACTGATATCGGAACGCTATGTATGGCCTAGTATGCGAAAAGATTGTAGAGAGTGGACTCGTTCCTGCCTAGCATGCCAACGATCAAAAATAACACGTCATGTCTCATCTCCATTAGCATCATTCAACTTACCTCGAGCCAGATTCATGAAAATCCACATAGATTTGATCGGACCTTTACCTCTTTCACAGGGGTATCGTTACTGTCTCACATGTGTAGATCGCTTCACACGATGGCCCGAGGCTATACCATTACAGGAGATAACAGCTGAAACAGTGGCAAAAGCTTTAGTTCACGGATGGATATCCAGATTCGGCTGCCCTGAAGATATCGTCACTGATCGTGGTCGACAGTTTGAATCAGAACTTTTTAAGCATCTGTCCCACATCATCGGATTTCAACGCAGACGAACTACAGCCTACCATCCAGCATGCAATGGACTTGTCGAAAGATTCCACAGACAGCTTAAAGCCGCTATTACATGTCATGCGACCAGCAGCTGGCTTGAAACACTTCCACTTGTACTACTGGGAATCCGGGCGGCATTTAAGGAAGACTTACAAGCGACTCCAGCTGAACTCGTATATGGAGAGACACTACGACTCCCAGGTGACATTTTTTGTCAATCGGCTGATGGCACAGAGGACTTGACAGTATACACTGAAAGACTGCGCACATTCGCCAAAAATTTGTTGCCATTACCAACTTCTCACCATGGGAATAACCGCTCCATATTCATTTTCAAAGATTTAGCAACAGCATCCCACGTCTTTCTAAGAGATGACACCTCGCACCCATCTTTTCAAGCAGCTTATACAGGCCCACATGAGGTGATAAAACGAGGGGATAAAGTTTTCAAGCTCCGCATAAAAGGCAAAGAAGTCACTGTATCAGTCGACCGCATTAAGCCTGCCTACATACTTCGTGAGTTGGACCATTCTCCCGCCGTGGCAGCACCTGAGACCCGAGACGCTCCAGTGACCACCACTCGATCAGGACGAACAGTGCGTTTTCCAGAATATTATCGCCCGTAGGACGGTCTCTGGAGGGGGGTGATGTGGTGTGCTAGCCCACGAAAAAGTTTACATACCAGTTTAATAGAGAACTTTTCCAGCTAGTTGCTAGGGGCAACGAATGTTGTTGATATAGACTTCACATTAGAGAAAATTTTATTTTCCGCATTTTGGTTTTTGTAAATATCTTTTTAATTAATATATCTTATACAAAGTCAATCGGCATATCATTAATTCAGCAAACCTATGGACCTCCTTCTATTACAACAAAAGTGTATCGAACTTCGCTTTAATTCATTAGTATGCAATATAGTTAATGTGCACCCGTCCTTTACGACTTTGCTGAATCCTCTCCATCCAAAAGTTGCCTGGAAGAGATCGCTGTCAGCGATAAGGTCGCTCATTGTTCCCTACTTCTTGTGATTTGTTGTATTCTATGTAATTTTTTAAATGTGGTGTGTTAACACCATACAACAATAACAACAGCGAGTTACAAGAAGTAGGGAACAATGGGCGACCTTATCGCTAAAAGCGATCTCTTCCAGGCAACTTTAAGATGTAGATAGCTATCTACGTTAAAATATGGACGATATGGATGAAGATGATTTGGAAAATATTGGAATAAAAAAACTTGGTTTTTGCAAAATGTTTCTTTTATTTTGAACTACCTAAAAAAAATAATCAAGCATATAAGCTTAAGTAACACGAGTTCCGCATTCCAAGTTTTATAGAAATTCCGTAAAACAACGCATGACGCCAAGTTTAGTTAAAAGTTAGTTTAGTTAGTTAAAAGTTGTTTTAAACAATCTAATGGCCAAAGCTGGAGCAGAAGAAAATCTGTAAATTTCAAGTAACTGTAAAAACAAAAAGTTGTCATAACAACCGAAGGATCGTTGAAAAGAATCCGAAAATGGCGGTTGGGAATTTGGTTTTTTTTCTATAACTCGTAAATTTTTGAATTTTAATTTGTGATCCTAAGTGTGGATTAGTATCCGTTAACTGTTCGTGAATAATGGTTCCAAGTTTTAAAACCATGCCTTTTAGTTTGCTCTTCAAGGCTTTCTAGAGCCTTCAGTAAAATATCCACCATTTTCTTGCATTTTGACTTCTACAAAATAAGACTTTGGTATAGGTTTAAAGAAATTTATTAAAAAAAAAGACTTTGACATGACATAACCGTAAAAAAAAAATCCTTACTTGACATTGGCAGAATTATCGCTAAAAAGCGATAGAAAGCCATTAATTGAAGAAGAATAAGTACAAATAGTTCATGACAAACAAGAATTACAACACGAGCTCGATTTTTACGGCTGATAAATTTTGTTTCAGGTGACGCCGGCGCCGCGATTTCAATTTTCAGTTAGCAGCTAAAACTTATGATATAATATTTGGTCAGGCGCTTTTGGAAAATATTTAAGCGTAATAACTGAATGGGCAATTATTTAAGTAGGAAAATCTATACTTGCATCTAGAATAATACTGCTGAACGCAAGGTGCATCGCGCATATCATATAAACCAGTGCAAAAGTGCAATGTGTAAGTCAACATTTTACTAGGTGGTAGGACTTTTCTGCAAAGTTTGTCTAGGTAGGTACCACCGGTTTGCCAGTTATTCTGCCGTCAAGGAGTAGTGTGCAAGCACTACTGTGTTCCGGTTTGAAGGGCACTGTAGCTAGTGAAATTACTGGGCAAATGAGACTTTATGACCTGACCTCACAGTCGAGTAATCCTATTACCAGACTGTGCTGATGTCTCAGGATGATGTGCGCAGTGCAGTGTCACGCGAAACTTTATATTTTGGAGTTCCAAATGACACTGTTATGTTATGGGCGGCCGTATCGCTTAACATCAGGTGAATGACTTGCTCGTAACATCATTCAATAAATAAATAAAAATGGCACCTCAATCAGGGCTTAACTTGTTAGTGCTTTACTATACAACTTGAGTAATACCTACAAGATGGCTGCCGCTTTTGATCAGTTCAGCTTTTATTTATGAATGCAGTGTGTATAATGTTTCTCGCAGTCTTCGAGCACTTGCACTGTATCGATCTAGGAACAGCAAACAGTTGTGTACGGTGCGCAAAAAGGGCATTAAAGTTCACGATTGGTTACTTTAATAAAATGTTTATAAACATTTATAACTTTGACTGGCCCCTTAGCTCCGTTGGTAGTAACCCTGCCTTCTGAGCTGTGGGTTGTGGGTTCGATTCCCACCCAGGGAATTTAAATATTCAATTTAAATTCATCATTTTATGTATCCAAAGTCGAACAGTATAATGACCTATATGCAGTTTATGCAAACTAAGCTTTTTCTAATTCGTTAAAAATATGAAATAATGAATGAAATATGAAATGAAATAAACTTTATTCCTGACGCACAATATCGCATAGGTAATATAAATACAAAGACAATAGAAACATATATACACAATCACACACAATAATATGCGATACTGCGCGATGTCAGGAATAGGTCCGGGCTCAGCATCAACTGAGGCTGCAAACAACAACCTTGGTTACTGATTTTCAGCCGGCACCCATTACATGACATCACGGACGCAACACATCTTAATACATTACAAAAAAAACAAAGTTAGAAACATGAAATAAAACTTAACAAAATCCAAAGCAATACAAAAATATACAAAGAAAACATTAAAACTTCTTTCTGGTAGCCCAGTGGCCGACATGTAGCTGTCAATGCCAAAATTCTGACACATGACAGCCACCATTCACCATTCACAAAAACTATCGCAACCACTTGTCGTCTCCAAAGCCCAGAATACTCATTAGTACAAGTAGGTGAATCAAACACTCCAAAAGGAAGCATTATTCATATCCGATGTCATGCAGTTATGTTTTCCAATTCGTCAAGTTCATAGGTCACTGGTAGGTCTAATATGAGTCATCTGCTGACCGTACCCTTGTGGGTCAATGACCTTAATATGCTGATTGCTGACTCGGATATAATTGAACACGCAGGACCTTCTTATGAGTGCTTTAGGCCCGTATTACAGATCGTGAAACTCTGATCAAGACTAGGTTTCATTAATAAAATGATCAAATAGTGGATGAATACTTGAGCAACAATCGGAAATTTTGTTTAAGTTTTTTTTTTTATAATTTTTCTTTACCACAGACTTCTGAGTCCGTGCTCTTTTTTTAATATATTACTTATTTATTGATTGTACTTTTTCTGTTAACAAAGTTGATACCGGAGGAACTGCTTTTTGTGTTTTATTTTAATTTTAATTTTGGACTTTCCGCAATTACACTTTAACAATTTAAATAAGCTGCAAATTTTTACCGTTGTTATCTGTGTAGCAATGGCAATAACAAAACAGTGACAATTACATATCTAAATATATATATATATATATATATATATATATATATATATATATATATATTTAGATATATATATATAACTCAAAGATGACTGACTGACATAGTGATCTATCAACGCACAGCCCAAACCACTGGACGGATCGGGCTGAAATTTGGCGTGCAGGTAGATGTTATGACGTAGGCATCCGTTAAGAAAGGATTTTTCGAAATTCCACCCTTAAGATGGTGAAATTGGTGTTTGAATTATTTTCCCATAGGCCACGCAGGGGGCGAAGCTGCGGGCAGAAAGCACGTCTATCATAAAAAAGAAAAAATAAAAAAATGAAATGTCGTTCTAGAATTGTATTATTCTTGACGACGTTGTCATTGTCAGAGTGAGTGCAAATTCATAGGTGAAATGTCATTGGTGCAGGGCCAAGCGGGGTGCAAGCTAGGGTGCGTCAGTTCGTCAGCCACCCGGACTACCGCTGAGTCACGCTCGAGGGAAACCTTTACATTTACTCTACTTTACTTTACATGACTGTATTGCTGAGTCAGCTGCAACTCGCCGTAGGTAATTATGACGCGGTCGTTCTGCAGTTTAATCAGACGCTACGTCAGCGGTTTTCAGAATGACTGAAGGATGGCAGGGCACAATATGAGGGGTGATTTTACTATACATTTCAGACAAATGATTTTATATTTAAAGTGAAAACTTCTTTAGGTGCTTTGAGCGTGAAAAAAAAGGGTGAAATTCGCGTCATCATCACCGCATGCTGGCCATGAGCTAAGTGTTAGAAGTTAATAATAATAATAATAATAACGCTCAAGGATCACATACGCAGATCCTGGACCCTAACTAGGATTCCCTGTGTCTAGGGACCCAGAAACTACGAGGACCATGGACTCACAACACCCAGACTCAGAACAAGTATTCACGCTTTTTTTTCTATGCCCAAATACTTGTCCTGCTGCGGGAATCGAAGCCGCCGCCTCGGGGCGAGATAAGCCGACCTACTCAACCACCAGAGGCTGTTCACTTTACGGGTGCTTATAACCACCGCATACCCCAAACCCGATCCAATCAGATAGCCCGAGGTAGGGTAATGAAATGGCTGTTCGACACCTCCTCCATTACCCTACACTGGAGGATCATTAATCATGCTTTGTTACGGGGAGAATTAATTTTGCTTGTCTGGATGATGTGCTTAAAATTGCCATACGTATAAATATGATTTTACCAACACTTAGTAGGTACCTCATTTTTAAACAAGTTTACTACTACTACTACTACTAGGTGGTAGGACTTTTCTACAAAGTTCGTCTAGGTAGGTACCACCGCTTTGCCAGTTATTCTGCCGCCAAGCAGTAGTGCGCAAGCACTTCTATGTTCCGGTTTGAAAGGCATTGTAGCTAGTGAAACTACTGGGCAAATGAGATTTTATGACCTGATCACACAGGCGAGTAATCTTATTACTAGATTGGGCTGATGTCTCAGGATGACGTGCGCAGTGCAATGTCATGCGAAACTATACTTTAGAGTTCTGAGTGACACTGAACTGATATGGGCAGCCGGGTCGCTTAACATCAAGCGAATGGAAAGCTCGTCACGTCATTCCTTAAAATAAAAAATAAAAAGTTTGAATAACTATAACATCCATCCAGCTTAGTTCACTTTTTGAACTAAAACTTCTTTACGCTCGCTGGACTTGGGGAGTAAGCTGGTGAATGCGAGGCGAACGGAAGTTGAAGTTGGTTCACGTACATCTCCATTGTCAACATAATAAAGTAAAAAATTTGTATTATTATGTTAGTATGCCCGGTAAAATGAGAATTTACAATTGTCGAAACAAAGCAAAAAAAGTTATACCGGCCGATAGATGGAGCTAAACTGAAGAAGATTTACTTAAGTCGTGTGGTCTAATAAAGCACACTCGTTTTTATTATGTTATAAGCAACACATTTGACCACCATCTCGTCTGATGTTAAACTATGACTTGATGTAAGATGGGGCATGCTTGCCTAGAAGATACCTGTTCACTTGAAAACTTGTAAAATCCCAGGTTATAGTTAACTGCAAACTGTATACGCTTTTATAACAAGTTGCCTGACGGTATCGAACAATTGTCAATGCGTAAATTTAAATTATTCATAAAGTCAAAGAAGCCTATACAGCCTAAACAGAGTTACGAGTGACACTGCACTGCACACATCATCCTGAGACATCAGCACAGCCTGGCAATAAGATTACTAGACTGTGAGATCAGGTCATAAAGTGTCAATTGCCCAGTAATTTCACTAGCTATAGTGCCCTTCAAACCGGAACACAGTAGTGCTTGGCGGCAAAATACCTACCTACCTAGACGAACTTTGCAACAAAGTACTACCAAAAAAGAATCGTCAAAATTAGTTCACTTGTACTAGACAAGTGAACTAATTTTGATGATTCTTTTTTTTATTTGAAAGCTGGTGCTTCTCGTGTGGTTTCATTTAAATTTGATCAAGATCTGACAAGCAGTTTTTGAGTTATCTAAATATATATAACACAAAGGTGACTGACTGACTGACATAGTCATCTATCAACGCACAGCCCAAACCACTGGACGGATCAAGCTGAAATTTGGTATGCAGGTAGATGTTATGACGTAGGCATCCGTTAAGAAAGGATTTTTCGAAATTCCACTCTTAAGAGGGTGAAATGGGGGTTGAATTATTTTCCCATAGATCACGCCGCGGGTGAAGCTGCGGGCAGAAGCTCGTCTTCAATAATGCGTATTTCAATTCAAAATCATTGGAGTTGAAGTTGGTTACAACTCTTTTTAAAAAGAATCGGAAAAAAGGAACGTAATAATCTGTAATCAACGCGCGCGAAGTCGCCGGCAGCAGTTAGTACTTTATACGTGCAAGGTGTCACGAAATTATGAAATTAAGTTACACTCATATTCACTTATATCCATGGATAGACTGTGGCCTTGTAAGGCACGAAGGTTAGTAAGCAAAGAGGTCGACCGCAGTTTTAATAGAACTTCGGGCAAGACAATATGAAATATAAATAACTAGTTGCGCCCCGCGGTTTCACCCGCGGATAAAAAGTATTTTAAATATTTAATCATTTACTCATCCCACGGGAAAATGTACACAAATATTATTATTATTTTACCTATGAAATTGCCGTTTTGTTTGAAAAAAGTTAAAGTATTTTTTTTCGAACTTATTTATTTCTTTTATTCAAAGTAATCACCCCTGCAAACAATGCATCTTTGCCAACGCTGTGGCAGTTTATGGATGCCCTTCTTGAAAAAATCAGCAGGACGGGAGACAACAAACTCTTCAAAGGCGTTTTGTACTGCCTCTCAGGAATTGAATTTTTTTCCCGCTAAAAAGTTGTCCAAATTTTGGAAAAAGTAATAGTCGGTAGGCGCAAGATCTGGTGAGTATGGCGGATGAGGGCGAGCTTCCAAACCTAACTCATGCAGCTTAGAGACGGTCTGTTGTGCAGTATGGGGTCGCGCGTTGTCGTGAAGTAGCAGTGGAGACGACCGATTGACCAAAGCTGGTTGCAGACGTGCGAGTTTCGCCATCATTGTGGTCAGTTCTTCAATGTACACATCTGCAGTAATGCTCTCGCCGTTTTGTAAAAACCTATGATGAATCACACCAGCACTAGATCACCAAACTGTGACCATCACCTTTCTAGGGGTCATTTTTCGTTTTGCACATTGCTTTGGTACCGAACCAGGATGTAACCAACTTGCTGAGTGAGCGCTTTCGATTGTCAAAAAGAATCCATTTTTCGTCGCACGTAACAATTCGGTTCAAAATTCCTTCATTTCGATGCTGTTAAGCAGCGCAAGGCAAGTCTCGACGCGTACGTTGCGCTGGCGATCGTTAAGTTCGTGGGGCACCCATCTATCAAGCTTTTTTATCTTGCCAATCTGTCGCAAATGGACCAATATTGTTTTGATGCTAACATCAAAAGCTGCTGCCAGCTCAGCTGTAGATTGAGATTCATCAGCTTCCACAATCGCCTTTAATTCATCATTGTTGACCAAAGTTTCCGGACGACCACGAGGTTCATTTTTCAAGTCAAAATTCCCAGAACGGAACCGAGCAAACCAATAACGGGTTGTACGTTCGTTTGTACAGTTCTCTCCGTAAACGTCGTTGATGTTACGTGTCGTTTGTGCCGCGTTGGTGCCACGACGGAACTCATATTCCATAATTACACGAAATTTCAAAGTATCCATTATGAGGAAAAATGTTGAAATGTAATGAAAATACAACGCTAATCAATAAACAAAAGACTTATATTGTAAATAGAATGTCATATTTTTAAAACAAAATTAATTTGAATTTAGAATTCATAGCCAATCAAAACTTTTTTTTGTTTGAAAAAGTCTGTACTGCAATACGGCAATTTCATAGGTAAAGACCTATTATTATTCATATGCAATAACATTCAAACTAGTTTCACCCGCGGAAAAAAAGTATTTTAATTATTTTCTCATCCCACGGGAAAATGTCATTTTTCTGGGATAAAATGTAGCCTATATGCTAATCTAGTGTATAAGCTATCTTGGTACCGAATTTTATCTAAATCCATGCAGCCGTTTGAGCGTGAAGGAGTAACAAACATACACACAAACACACATACAAACTTTCGCCTTTATAATATTAGTGTGATTTAACCTTACGACGTATGTATACCTGTTTATACATGTAAAATTAGTAGTAATTAATTAGTTATGTATGTGAATAGGGATACAAAAAAGTTAAATTTATGTTAGTGTTTTATATGTTTATTTAGATTTTAGACAATCTATATTTAAGCTGCGATGCACTGCCCCACAAAAACTGCCATTTACAATGCTTATGTCATTAGGTATACAATTATATATTGATATGCACATATTATAAACGTTTCTCTTATATATATCTTTACGACAAGAAGGTTGATGCACTAGGTTCGTAAATTTAAATCTTTTTTGTCGAGTAATAATTTCACTGCGCTTATGAAATAAAGTTGGATTGGCTTTAACAAAGAAACAAATCTCTTTGATGTAGATGCATGGCAAAGGAAGAATGTTACATTTTTTGAATAATGGCTTACAGCTATCCAAAAACCAGGCCTTGTTTATGACACGAATACATCGTTTTTGATTTTTTTTTTAATGTTTTGGCTCCACACTTTTGTGTATTTAGCCAGTGTCAAGTAATTAATAATTTATCAAGTTAATGATATTTCACGCGAATGTGTGTCAAGTCACAGTCGAAGTCATCAAGTCAAGTCATAGTCCAGTCAAAGTCATACTCCTAGTAAAGTGGTAGCAACTTTACTTGAAGCTTCTATGGAGTTTTGGAAACAACACGAAAAGAAACGTTTCACCATCATTATACCATTTTCCCACACTCACGCCTGTAATCCAGTACTTAACGAATAGAATGCCACCAATTTTATGCACTAACACTGAAAATAACACAAGTTTTGGAAAATAATACAATGCGGTGACGCAATCTTTTTCGCGTTTCCGCCAAAAAACTCTCTTTTTGATTTTTATTTGTAATTCATATTTACCAGGGCGCCATAATCGTGACCATCGCCTAGGTCCCTTCGTCCAGCCTAAAGACTAGCTACAAAAACCTTGGCGGCAGGCCTTCTATAAAAATTCAAGCTATAGAATTAAGTAGGCATTTAACATTATACCTACAAGCTTTATGGTGCTGGAAGCTATCAATATACACGCTACCCTTGCCTGATGTTTTTATTATAGTTAAGCAATATCGAAATCAGAAAATTTACTAACTGCTTTTTTTTATTATTAGATAGGCTCGCGTTTGACCACTATCGCACCTGATGGTAAGTGACGATGCGGTCTAGGATGTAGCACGCTTGCCTAGAAGATACCTGTTCACTCTCGATTTGAATTTGTTCACTTTTGATTTGACTCCAAGGTTGTAATTTTCGGGAAATACGGATGCCGGTAAAGCGTTCCACTCTTTGGCTTGAAATGCGGGATAAGTAAATTTTAGTTATAATTTAAGAATAACATCAGAATTAAAAATTAAAATAAAATATGTTAAAAAAGGAGTGTTCGTATTATTAGTATTAACAAAAAAAGTTACCGTTTCATCAAAATTTTCAAAAAATATTCAATGTTATTATTATAATTACTGTTAAAATGTGTAAATTAAAAACTATTACACAAATTGGATATGAAGGAAGCAGTTTCATTAATCACACTAATATTATAAAGGCGAAAGTTTGTATATGTGTATGTGTGTACGTTTGTTACTCCTTTACGCTCAAACGGCTGAATGGATTTGGATGAAATTCGGTACCAAGATAGCTTATACACTGGATTAACATATAGGTTACATTTTATTCCGGGAAAGGGAAATGTTCCCATGAGATGAGAAAATAACTAAAATACTTTTTATCCGCGGATGAAATCGCGGGGCGTAACTAGTTTGTAATAAAAACTACTGGCTGGTAATTAAAATAGATTAAAAGTATACTAACCGGAAGTAGGTTTTTAAAATATCCAAAGTTACAAAAACACACACATACAGTCAATGTCTTGGAAGATCACAATATACAGGTTCAAAGTTTCACATTTTCGCTATCATTTCACTACACTTTGCAGTTCAAAAGTCATCATTTCAATTTTATTTTGAAAACGTAGAAGATAACGGAAACCATCGCCACCATTATCGTTTTTCTGGCGCGAAAGTACACTGTCACTGTCATTTTTGAATTTGGATCACCTGTTTAGCATCAACATTGGAGAAATTAGAGTGCGCTATGAAACGCTGAAAAAAGTTGCTTCACATAAACGAAGGTTATATTTTGCTTCGGCCATGATACAAAAATTAGCACAAAGATAATATCTACAAAAAATTAAAAAAACGATTAATCACACGCATTCCGATTCAAATCAAATTCAAATCACACAAACTTTTTATTTTTATTTTGCAAAGTGCGTTTTGTAGGATTCGCGTAAAAATAATTGTTTATTTTTGTTTTGCACCCAGTTTCTAAGGCGACTCAGCTTTCAAGGCAGTGCTGTTACAACTGACCATTGTACGAAGAAATGGGGTGGTTTGGGGCGAATATAGGGTGGCAGTTAATCAAGTGGGGGGTGGGGGGTTTGGGGGAATAATTTTGTTTTTTAATTAGTTTTCACAGTGCGTTTGGGAACTTGGTGAGGGTTTAGGCGCCTTTTTTGGGTTACCGTGTCATGTTGGATTTTTTTACAGGTGTAATAATAGCTATAATTCACTTTATTTGATATATTTTTAGTATAATTAGGTTACGGTTAAGGTCTTGGCTTTGGGAAATGCTGGGTAAGAAAAGTTGATTCTCTGGTTGGTTTGGTTTTGACAGCCTCTGTGGTGTAGTGGTTGAGCAGATCGGCTCATAGCCTGGCGATGGGTTCGATGGGAAAGGACAAATATTTGTGTACAAAAAAAGCGCAAATACTTGTTCTGTGTCTGGGTGTTGTGGGACCATGATCCTCTTTTCTGGTTTTAAATACTAGTTAGGGTCCAGGATCTATGTATGTGATCGTTGGGTGTTTATTTGTTTATTATTATTATTATTTTTTTTACTAGGTGGTAGGACTTTGTTGCAAAGTTCGTCTAGGTAGGTACCACCGCTTTGCCAGTTATTCTGCCGCCAAGCAGTAGTGTGCAAGCACTACTGTGTTCCGGTTTGAAGGGCACTGTAGCTAGTGAAATTACTGGGCAATTGAGACTTTATGATCTGATCTCACAGTCGAGTAATCGTATTACCAGACTGTGCTGATGTCTCAGGATGATGTGCGCAGTGCAGTGTCGCTTGTAACTCTATGTTTTAGAGTTCCGAGTGACACTGTTCTGTTATGGGCGGCCGTGGCGCTTAACATCAAGTGAACGACTAGCTCGTCACATCATTCAATAACATTAAAAAAAAGTATTATTATACATTTTAGTTTATCATGTTACATACATATCATACAATACTTCCTATAAGTTATATTAGCCTAGTGCTTTGTTTACTTTGTACTTTTTTATGTTAAAGGGATTGCTCCCAAGCATATGGTGGGCCGTATGCTTGGGAGCCTGGGGTGGACCTGATGGGAAGAGGTCAGCGTAGCCTATGGACATCTGTAACACCGGCTGCATTGCTTACCCTATAGTAGGACTCTTACGATTTAGATCACCGGCCGACCGCATTACCTCTGAGCCATTCACTTCA
Source organism: Ennomos fuscantarius (assembly GCA_905220475.3). Lineage (NCBI taxonomy): Eukaryota > Metazoa > Arthropoda > Insecta > Lepidoptera > Geometridae > Ennomos > Ennomos fuscantarius. The sequence continues at coordinate 859,999 of HG992049.1, forward strand.
AATTCAAAAATATCGCTGATAGACAATTAGGTAGTACGCTAGGTGTGACCAAGGCTAGACCTGGATCGCGCCACACTCCACACCCATAATGGCTTTTGCATGATTGAAATAGGTAAATCTGGTAAGTGTAGAAGCTTATACAATTTGTGAAGTAAAACATCTTTACGCACGGAGTAAGCTGGTGTATTCGAGGCGAAATGAAGTTGAAGTTGAAACACGTAGATCTCCATTGTCAACATAACAAAGTCAAAAGTTACTTAAAATTGGTATTATTATGTTGGTATGTTCGGTAAAATGACAATTTGCATCAAGATGGCGACATTAACATTAAACAAAACAAAGTTATACCGGCCGATAGATGGAGCTAAAGAAGTTCAGTCGTGTAGTCTAAAGCTCACTCGTTTTTTTTAAATTTCCATTTGGAAAGATGTATTTCATAAATGTAAACTGGTAATTGACTAAATTGACTGGCCCGATAGCTCAGTTGGTAGTAACCCTGCCTTCTGAACTGTGGGGTCGTGGGTTCGATTCCCACCCAGGACAAACATTTGTGTGATGAACATCGATGTTTGTTCTGTGTCTGGGTGTTAATATGGTATTCTATGTATGTATTTAGAAACAAAAAAGTATATAAGTATTATATCAGTTATCTGGTTCCCATAGTACAAGCTTTGCTTTGTTTGGGGCTAGATGGCGCTGTGTGAATTGTCCACACATATTTATTTATTTATTATTTATTTAATTGTAAATGGTAGATACTGCACCCTTTATCTTTGCTTCGACCTTTGAATTATCGATCTTGCAATCCTTTTTTTGGCTACGTATCGATAATTTGATTCAGATTTGACTTCACCTGTCTAATTAAGCCCTCCGTCACAGCCGAAGCAGCTTGTCAAACAGTCAACTCGTTCTTGTTCAGATAAACTAATCGACTTTTGTTATTGGATAGCGTATTGTCATTCGATGTTCTGTATCCTGGCAAACGACCAGCAACTTACACACCTTTTTCCCTCCAATCTATCGAAACTGGATGGTCTTTTGTAAGCTTATTCCAAACAGCCTCTTCTTATTTTTATTATTCAAATCAAATCAAATCAAATCAAAATCAAGTCATTTGTTTATTTGCACTATTAATTTGGCTATTCTACTTATTCCATTCTTTTTCCTGTTTGTGAATGATCTCTTCTTCGCTCAGAAAATTTGTTGATTCCAAACACAGCACTGCCCACATAGCATTCTTTTGGTTTATAGTTTTCAGTATTATCCCTGAATATGTCGAGTGTCTTTTGTTTCTCTACAATGTTGTGGTACATTTTGCCGTGAGTATGGAATAAGTGTTCAAACCTTAATTTGAATCAAGTACACAGAACATATTATACTGTATGTTAAGGCCAGTGATAAGAACATTCTGTACAAAGCATTACAAATTCAAATCGACGATTAGACAGTACATTTTAACAATTTAATCTAAATATTCCAGTCATGCAAGCAAGAAATATTTTTAAATTCACAAGTTCTCTATAAATTATGGAAATTGGACGTAAAAAATATATTTTCTTTTATGGTCTTCTAATAACTATCCATAGTGGCACATTATACATTTAAAAAATAATTTTAAATTATAATAAAAAATGATTTTATTACTTTTACTCACCTGGTTATTTACGTTATCGGCGGCTTTAGAAAAACCTTACTACGATCTGGAACAAGCCGAAAAATATTTCGAAGAATTTATAAAAACCTTTAACAGAACTTATTTAAACAAAGAAGAGAAGCAAACACGGTTCGAGATATTCGTAATAACTTTAAAAGAGATTAACCAGCTTAACGCTGAGAGCGAGGCAGTACATGGAGTCAACCACTTTTCAGATCTGACAAGTGAAGAGTTCGTTAACCAGCACACAGGTTTCATACCAGGCGATGGCCTGGGATCCCTCTGCCAGGTGCTCACCGACCATGACATCAACACTAACGAGGCTCCAGCGTCCTTGGATTACAGACAACTAAATGCCGTAACTACCATCAAGAATCAGGGCGCATGCAGCTCTTGCTGGGCATTCAGCACCATTGGCAGCATCGAAGGCCAATTCGCGATCAGACATAAACAGCTAGTCCAGTTCTCTGAACAGCAACTGATGGACTGCCTTCGATGCAGCGGACACTGTGCGAGAGGAAGCTACATGACGCTAGCTCTATCCGAACTTACGCAGCTTCCAGGAGTTGAATACGAGAAAGATTACCCTTATGTTGGCAGAGACCTGCGTTGTCAGGCCGCGCCGGATACATTTTTTTTTAAATAATCTAAATTGTGCTTGAAGGCGCCATAAAGAAAAAAAAACCGGCCAAGTGCGAGTCGGACTCGCGCACGAAGCGTTCCATTCTATACCATTAAGAGGCACCTATTACAGACTTATTATTGGAAAATAATGGATTACGGTTTATGCATAAGGTTTATCTTTCTATTTGTATATGAAAATCTTAATGCGGTTCACAGAATAGAAAAAAAAGGCAACCAGAAGTAGAAAAGAAACTGTCCTATTTATTCTGCCTCGGGCTTTAAAAATACAATTATTAGAACTTGAATTAACATTAAAAAATCAGTATCAATATACTTTTTTTTATAAAATCTCAATATATATGTTGTACTTATTTATGAGTGTTTTTCATTGAAACAGGGTAGACAATAACATTTTTTGCACTGAGTGCACTGAGACAAAATCTTTTTGGATTTTTTATCAGCTTCACGAGATGGTAAAAATGTGCGTAGTTTTTGGTAACAACCAACACATCTTCTCCTTTTTTCACCCTTTTCGAGGCAATGGCGTGCGCTTTCAGGTGCTGAAAAATAACAAAAATGTAAAGATAACGTAATAAAACTGACATTGTTACTTAGGTTAGATCGTAGATGAGAATAACAATGATAATGTAGGTATAACTTACCTGTTTTGGCTCTGCTTCTGGGTTTTTTAAAATTAACTTCTTCCGACATCGTTTAGACATGTTCGGCGCTGTAAAAGGACGTGCTCTCCAATCGACGTGATGCACAACACTGGTCGCGGGAAGCTCGCGTTGAGTGCGGTACGAGGTCAGGGGGGATATGGGACGTTTTAGCCTCGTTCCGCACTGCATTAAAATTATATTAATTCAGTGCGGCACGAGGCCTAAGACATCCGGTACCAAGGTAGGTACACCACCGAGTCCGGAACCATTAGTGATCTCAAATATATATTTATCTCTTTCCTACACTGGACCAAACCAAAGCTATGCCATTCGCACGACAGAGAAATTCACTTTTTTGCTTGCCGCACCACAGGGAAGTTGCATCAGGGGTGATTTAGGCCTCGCTTCGCACTTAACGTGTTAAGAAACGAGAACAAGCTGAAAGAGGCTCTGTTTAAACATGGTCCGATAGCTATTGCTGTGAATGGTGCAGCTATGCAGCATTATCAAGGCGGGATCTACGACGTTAGACGATGTCCTCCAACTCCGTTGTCGCACGGCGTGCTGCTGGTGGGTTATGGTACGGAGGGAGGTCGAGATTACTGGCTGGTTAAGAACTCCTATGGCTTCTCTTTTGGGGAGGAAGGATACATCAGATTAGCCCGCGGTACGAATACATGCGGGCTCATGAACAATGATGCCGCCTCTGCTTTAGTAGCGTAATAATTAATACAATAATATAGTAGCAGCTGTGGTGTGGTGGTTGAGCAGGTCGGCTCATAACCCGGAGGCAGCAAATTCGATTCCTGCGGCAGGATAAGTAAAAGTTCAGCTTATTGTAATGTAGCCAATGCTCAAACTCAGCCCTGCCTAAGTAGAATAAAACAACCGTTACCTATAATATACCTATACTAGCATCTGCCCGCGTGGCCTATAAGAAACGAAGAAAATTTTTCATAGATAATTCAACCACGCATTTCACCCTCTTAGGAATGGAATTTCGAAAAACCCTTTCTTAGTGAATACCTACACTTTACAAAGAACACATCCTCCAAATTACAAATCTCTAGGACTAGCGGTTTAGGATGTGCGTTGATAAATAAGTCAGTCAGTCAGGACTTTGAATTTTATATGTATAGATTGTAGGAATTATACTCACAATTTTTCTCCTCATTCCATGGAGCCTATTTAATGCAAACAAACAATCAAATCCTGTCTCTTTCTAGTTGTTTTGATAAACTGAATTAATTTATGCGATGTGAAAGCGTCTCCAACCAAAGGACGCCAAAAGGCAACCTCGCTCCACCCTACACTACGGCCGACGCATTTTGGTAGTAACAATACTACGAAAATGTGCTTAGAGGAATAATTATATATATAAAACGAAGTCGGGTTTGTTCGAACACTTATAACTCGAAAGCGTCTGGACCGATTTTAATGGTTTTTAATTTATTGTATTTGTCTCCGTCCCGAATAGCAGAATAACAATTTAAAACATTGGAAAATCGACTAAAACTAAAACAAAAGAAAAACATTTTTCTACACAAAATGTTATACGAGATATCCAACAAAGTCAGGTTGGTTCGAACAATTATAACAAGACTAGCGGCCCGTCCCGGCTTCGCTCGGGTGGACGTTTATTTATTAAACATTTTATAATATACGAAAAACAATGTAAATGTTGGTTTGTCCTGAATTTTCATTGCTTTAAACCTCACGGAGCCCGAGACCTTTCCAACGAATGCAAAACCGTGGAAATCGGTTCGTGCGTTCTGGAGTTATAGCGTCAGGAAGGAAAACCCGACTCATTTTTATATAGTAGATTGTACTTGTAGGTAACTGTCACGCGGTACGAAGCCGGGTCAGCTAGTAAATAAACAAACACTTTACTTTTATCATTTATTACATGAATCATCGATATGAAACTATTTCATTACTATATGTATAATATAAATCACTATTTCTAAAACTACATTAATTTAATTATCTATTCACAATTTTACAAGCTTTATTGTATAACACTAATACTAATAATTATTACATTTTAGTGATTAAATAGCGACAATTCACAGATAACAGATTCAGACAGGGTGTTCTTAAGGGTGCAGGAACTGCACTCTTAGGAATATCCTGTTTGAATCCCGACTGGTGACCCAGAAAGTGTCACGCGAAAGTTCAGAGGTAGAATAGCAATAATAGGTAGGTACTTTATGTTAGTAAGTTAGTTACCTAAGGTAGATAATTTTATACCAACGCGAAGGTCTGAAAGTAAATTAGATACCACAGTTTTGGTCAAAAAGTTATCAAAGTGATCGAGCAGTATTATGATTAAGGAGCGGTGTAAGTCCAAAAACAAAATACATTCTATGACGTCATTAATGTGACGCGTGTACCAAAATAATCCGATGAAAAATATTGTGTAAATCTAGATAAATTAAATTGAATCTCTATTTCCCTTAGTCATTGCATCACGCTTGAACGAATGGAACCTTTTCGCTAACAATTTTTTGTTGTATTTATTATTTTCAAGAGCTTCTTATGAAAGAAAAATTAGAGAGTTAAGCGGAAAATTAGAAAGTTTTCACCACGAGTGTGAAACCACCGGGCGTAGCTAGTAGAAAATAAAACGCAAAACAGGAATGACCGAACAAAACTTAACTAAGCACTTTAGTTTTTCTAATATAAAAACGTTCTAACCCCAAAAAATGCTTTAGGGACGAATTTCTCCAAATTTGCAGCACATTTTTTTACAAATGGCCAGACTGGTGTTCTAAAGGAATGACCGAATAAAATATTTATTTGATGTCCATACTTAATGTAATCCATAACAAACAGTTTTTTTTTAACGGGCTTATGCTGTTTATTGGGCTAGTGTTGGTCTTTGCCGACCTTTACGACGACGCCCAGCCGTTAAAAGTAGGAGGCAACTAGCTCAAAGTGGGTGCGAGCCTCGGCTTGGGATGTTGCCGGGATAAGACGATCGAGAAGACTGTCCACTGGATGAGTGGACCCTATTGAAAGTTAAAAAACCCACAAAAACACGTAAAATTATCACATTTTCACACCCAGTTTGACATCAAATTATGATGAGCGATTTTCAATTTTAAACAGAGCACTACGTCAAAAAACATGCTGTGACGTGGTGTTAAACATAAATGCTAAATATAAGTATTTTAAAACTAAATTTTACATTTTTTTAATGCTAAAAGAACTAAAAAGATCTCTTCTTCTGTTTACCCAACTTGACTGTGACATATCGCTAAATAATCCAAAATAATCTTGTTTTTAAAGTACAGTTATATTAAAAGATTTCTCGATTAATTTATTACGTGTTTAAGTTTTTTTTTAAATTTAGTAATAAACGCATTAGCGGCACAATTTCTGTTCAGCCATAGCATTCGGTGAAACATACAATTCTTTGAATAACTGTACCTTAAATATATTTGGAACTACATTATTAATATGTATTTAAACGCAAACATAAGTTTTGTATATAATATAAAGGCGTATTGGCAAAAATATATTATGATTAATTTTATTTTTAAATTCTACTTAAATTAAATGTAGTTTGTATGACTAATAGCGAGTTAAATAATCAATGAAATAATAATTTTACATTATTAATGAAATGACGTAAATTAATTAAATCATCAGATTTTGACGCCGAAAATATTTATTCCACACAATATTTTGCAATAATGTAAAGATAAAACGGGTCTATTCGCGCACAAAAATTATCAAAATTATATTTTGATAATTTTTGTGCGCGAATAGACCCGTTTTATCTTTACATTATGAGTTCAAGTCGCGAAAGTTTAAAAAATATTTTGCAATTTAATTTAAGTAAAATTTTAATTAATTGTATTATGATTAAATATTAAAAACTCTTAATTGATTTAAATAAAAACAAACTTCTTTGACCACACAAATACAACGATAAGGCACCAAAGAACTTAGGACACAAAATATAAAAGAAAAATACTATTATTTTGAACATATTTTTATACAATAACCGCAAAATATATAAATATAAGAATAATAAAATCTTATTTACAGCAGAATAAATTATAAATAATGTCTGTTTGCACTAAAGTTGGACAGCTCTTCGCACTTAGCCCCCTATGACAATACAATACGATACAATACAATATAATACAATACAATACAATACAACCCTCTATAACGTACTTAATGCAACGAATTTGGGTGCATCCTAAAGAGATAAGTGCGAATGTATAAGCTGTCAAAGTACAGCGCAGACGGGCCTAAGCATCACGTGACCTGCGCGTGAGCATTCAGCAGCAATTTAAATAAGTAGCGACTCTTTCTACAGCGTAATAAAGTACAAATCAGCTCCCACTGCCTGCATGAAATTAAATTCAACTAATCATGTTTCTGTATAACGCAGTTTTTTTGAAGTAACACTTCTTTACGCACGCTTGCTCGAACGGAAGTTGAAATTGGTTCACGTAGATCTCCATTGTCAACATAACAAAGTCATAAATTACTTTAAATTTGTGTTATTATGTTATGACCATTAACAATTCGCACCTTTAATAATAAAGTGAATCAAGTCAAAAAATTGGGATTCGCCGATTTTGTAGTAAAACGATTTCTATGCTCCTAAAGAATAGGTACAGTTTAACAGCCGCTGCATTCACGGCTATACGAGCGAGATAAAGGAACGTTCGTCTCTTTTTGATTGACTCGTCGATCCCTTCCGAAATCACAAAACGAACCAATTTTCATTTAATGGTAAACAGCATTATATATTAAAACACCTTGTTTCATACTATGTTTTTACTAACAAAATGCATTAAATACTAGTGATGCATTTGTTGCAATATTTTTTTACATAAAGACTGTACTAATAAGTATTGTGTCATGAAGCATGATTAAAACTTGACGAAATTTTTAATCAAAAAAAGATCTGCATCACAAAAAATGTTTAATTTTTATTTCAAACCTCAATATTTTAGTAAATATTAATAATTCTAATTATTTTGAAGTCCATTTATGTCCCACCATCATTTTGACAAAACTTTAAAGACATTTTACTTTTTAAAGTGCTCCAAAAATCGAAATATTCGCTGAATCATAGCCAGCGGTAGACTTGTGAAACTTTAAACGTGATTTCCCAACAATCATGAATTTTGAGTTGATTCACTTTATTTTTAAAGATGCGAATTGTCAAGTTGGAGACATTAACATTAAACAAAGCAAAAACAAAGTTACACCGGCCGATAGATGGAGCTAAACTGAAGAAGTTTTACTTCAGTCATGTGGTCTAAAGCACACTCGATTTTTTTTGTTGTAACAACAGAAATATTAAAATATAAAAAGCCAACGCCGGCCATTAATGACGGCTATTACTTCACCACAGTTTTTGAGGTTCACAAATCAGAATCATGATATTTCAATAATTATAAAAAAGTCTTTAAATATCTCAAAGCCAAAACTATTGCAAAGTTCGTCTAGGTAGATACCACCGCTTTGCCAGTTATTCTGCCGCCAAGCAGTAGTGCGCAAGCACTGCTGTGTTCCGGTTTGAAGGGCACTGTAGCTAGTGAAATTACTGGGCAAATGAGACTTTATGATCTGATCTCACAGTTCAGTAATCTTATTACTAGATTGTGCTGATGTCTCAGGATGACGTGAGCAGTGCAGTGTCACGCGAACCTCTATACTTTAGAGTTTCGAGAGACACTGCAGCTGATATGGGCAGCCGTGTCGTTTAACATCAGGCGAACGGCTAGCTCGTCACGTCATTCCCTAACATAAAAAAAAACACAATATTTTTAAAGTGTATATAAAATATAGAGGGTTATTTTTAATTCACATTAATCCTTTTAGTGCGTGCGACGGAGATATTTTCAATTGATTTAGCTTTAGACACAATGTGACAATCGAAACCAGTGTATACTTAAAGCACAATAAGCATCTTAAATACCTATGCAGTGTTCTCGTCTTATTTTATCTTTGGAAATATGAAGCTAAATAGAAAGAGACAAAGCATAAAGACAACAGTGTTGAATGTAGGAATGATTCCACCATTACATAATGTATATAAGTAACATTGAATTATTGCAATTTGATATTATTACAATCGCTAGTACAATAATTATTATGATAATATACTAAAATTATACATTAATTTTAGTACTAAAAAGGGATTCAAAAACTGCTTTAACGATACCATTTTTGACCCCCTTTTTAATTTCTTATAAAGAGTTTTAATTTAAAATATAACAATGGCTTTTTATTAAGGAATACGAAGAGTACAGTCCTAAATAATTGAAAGGGTGACAACAAAAAGGGTTTAACTGATTTTTTTCACAAATTACTTATGGGTATCGTTGGATTCAGCGCGAAATTATCTACAATAATACATTCTCAAAATACCGAAGTGAGGCTTTTACCTCGAGATTTCAAGTCTAAAAACGGTTTATCTGTCACAGGAATACAGTTTGCTTAGCATAAAAACATTAATAGCATTATTATAATTATTCTATTATATTATATTTTTACAGTAATTGTATGAATTAGTACTATATTTAGCATTTTAAAAAAGAATTAAACATTTTCAATCAACTGAAACTTACATAAATCTTTTCTATTACCTTATAAGCACTCCACATTAAAATGTCGCCGTTGAAGATTAAAGTCAATTTTCTCAAAACTATCAATTAAACAGTTAAACCCTTTTTATTCTCAACCCTTCAATTATAATGCGATAAAAAAAATAAGTCAGTGAAATTACTGGGAAATGCAATAGTAGTCACGGATGAAGTGTCGCTTATAAATGAAGCGATCGAACACTAGTCTCGTCTGCAGTGACGTTTGACAGTGTTTAAGTTCACACTTAACTCTCTAGGACGTAACCAGATGTGTTGCAATAGGTTATAGAGGGATAAGTGCCAACTTAGGCGTTAATATTATAGAAACTGAGTAGTACTCATCACTACAACTATTACACGGCTAACACTCACTCAGTTATTCGACTGTATTTCGTGAGTGTTAGCCGTGTTGTAGTAACTTAGGCGTTGTCAAAATTTAGCGCAGACGGCTATAATGTAAACTTAGGCGTTGTCAAAATTTAGCGCAGACGGCTATAATGTAAACTTAGGCGTTGTCAAAATTTAGCGCAGACGGCTATAATGTGATTATATTCACGGGTGGTCAAAGGACATCTAAGCTCGCGTTAAAAATTTATACATACCTGGATCCTCTATCTCGCTTACACATTACAATATTAAAGATAAAACGGGTGTATTCGCGTACAACAATTGTTATCAAAACATAATTTTGACTAACCTCGACGTTTCGACCATACAGTCCCCTTGTGACCACGGCCAATGTAACTTGGTCGAAACGTCGAGGTTACTCAAAATTATGTTTTGATAATAATTGTTGTACGCGAATAGACCCGTTTTATCTTTACAATATGTGTTCAAGGCACGAAAGTTTAAAAAGATGTTAAATGACTGAATTTAATTACACAATATTTTTAAAATTGTTTCTTAAAAATAACATCATATATCCAAACAAGCTGAGAAATAAGAAAAATATTCTTTTGCTGATGCAATGCTAGAGCGAGATAGAAAATCCTCCAAAAAGTAACTGAACCTTAAAAATAAATGCTGTTTCTTTAGTTTGAAATCTATCGTGAGTATGACACATTTTGTGAGATAAATAACGGCCAAACTAACGTCGGTGTAATTTCGGCTTTTTAATTGAAGTCTGACTGACTGACTGACTGACTTATATATCAACGCACAGCCAATTGAAATTTGGAGGGTGTCTTTTGTTAAGCGTAGAACCACTAAGAAACAGTTTTTCGAAATTCCAACCCTCAAGAGGGTGAAATGGATGGTTGGAGTTTAGCCGTTATTTATCTTACAAAATGGTGCTTCCCGAAATCTAGCCAGACATTCCAAGACACTCACATGTCTCTAAGCACGTGTTTCAATATAGCACCCTCGTTGTTTCTAATCTGCGTGACACCTGTGTCTAGTGTCGAGCGCTGCTCTACAGAGTCTCGGGACACTTGTGACACTTGTGAGGCAGTGTCCACGTTGTCTAGGTTAGCGAACAGTAGGTTGTTAGAGCCACTGGATAGATTGCGTTTGTGTGTGTCGAAAGCTGGGTGCGGCGGGCCTGTGGAAAAAGAAAATACGATTAAGAAATGTGAATGCCAAGAATACATACTGTTCGGGCGCCAAATTATGTCTTGTAGTAGACATAGGTAGGTTTAGTGTTCAAATTAAACCCGTTAAGAGTACTGAATTACTTGTTTTTTTTTTATATTTTAAGACGAGAATACAATTATTACGTATTGCTTGTTGGTTAGATGAAAATGGTGTCGTTTTTATGAATCTCATAGCATAAAAAATGAACGCCTACTAAAATATATCAGCAAGCTATTGAAGTGTTAAATAATTATCACAGGTGTGAACACATACTAATAATATAGTCTGGGTGTTGTAGGACCATGGTCCTCGTAGTTCCTGGGTTTCTAAACACAGGGAATCCTAGTTAGGTTAAGTCCGGGATCTATGTATTTGATCTTTGGGCGTTATTATTATTATTATTAATCAAATGTGACCCCCAAGACGCCTTTTTAAGTGATTATGCCCCCCATAATAGCTTATGAAAATAATAACGCCCAACGATCACATGCATAGATCCTAGACCCTAACTAGGATTCCCTGTATCTAGGGACTCAGGAACTACGAGGACCATGGTCCCACAACACCCAGACTCAGGACAAGTTTTGCACTTTTTTTTCTGTTCACAAATACTTGTCCTGCCGCAGGAATCGAACCCGCCACCGCCATGAGCCAACCTGCTCAACCACCCCACCACAGAGGCTGTATGATGTATAGTGTAATGTGATTAAGTAACTTGACAGTAACCGTTATAAATACATAAAGTGTATTAAAATACAACTTAATAAAGTAGAACTTTCCCTCGGATTCTTGTGCATTTTTTTTAAATTTATGTTGGCTCCAAACTTTTGTGTATTTAGCCAGTGTCAAGTAATGGATAATTTATCAAATTAATGATATTTTACGCAAATGTATGTCAAGTAGCAGTCGAAGTCATCAAGTCAAGTCATAGTCTAGTCGAAGTCATACTCCTAGTAAAGTGGTGGCAACTTTACTTGAAGCTTCTATGGAGTTTTGGAAACAACACGAAAAGAAACGTTTCACCATCATTATACCACCTTTTCACACTCATGCCTTTTCCAGCACTTAGCGAATAAAATGCCACCACCAATTTTATACACTAACACTGAAAATAGAAGTTTTGGAAGATAATTCAATGCGATGATGCGATCTTTTCTCGTTTTCCCGCCAAAACTCCTCGTGCATTTGTTAAATTTGTGTCAACTTGTCAGACCAAATACTGACCACTCATTGGTTGCCTCATGATCATCGGTTGTCTTTAACCAATGAGTGTACTATTTAGCATGTTGACTTGACGCTAGTTAGACAAACGTTTTCCCGCCAAAAATCCAGGTTTAAAAAAAAAGAAAAGCGAAAAAGATCGCGTCACCGCATTGTATTATTTTCCAAAACTGGTGTTATTATCAGTGTTAGTGCATAAAATTGGTAGCATTTTATTCGTTAAGTGCTGGATTACAGGCATGAGTGTGGAAAAGTGGTATAACGATGGTGAACCATTTTTTTTCGTGTTGTGTCCAAACTCCATAGAAGCTTCTGGTAAAGTTGCCACCACTTTACTAGGAGTATGACTTGACTAGACTAGACTTTTTTTTTTTTTTTTTTCAAACTTGTCTAGCATTTGACCACGCTCTCACCTGATGGGAAGTGACGATGCGATCGAAGGTGTAGCATGCTAGCCAAGTAAATACCTATTCACTCTTCTCTTGAACACGCCCGGGTCATATTTCGCCGGAAACACAGACGCTGGCAGGGCATTCCATTCCTTAGCCGTTCTAATTAAGAACGTTGAGTCAAATCGCTTGGTACGAATGGGTGGTATTTCGACCACAAAAGGATGGCGCTTAGCCGAGCGTCTAGTAGTCCGGTAGTGGAATGGTGATGGGAGAATTAGATCATGCAGTTCTTGAGCGCATTCACCGTGGTGTAATCTGTAAAAAACCGACAGACTTGCCACCTTACGTCGATGTGCAAGGCTCTGGAGCCTTTCACCAACCAAAGTGTCGTCGTCAATGAGCCTTTTGGCACGCCGTTCAATCGAGTCCAGAGCCTCAAGCTGGTACTTGGCAGACCCGTCCCACAGGTGGCAGCAGTACTCCATACACGATCGGACTTGTGCTTGATACAGATTTAGAAGCTGTCCAGGTGTGAAGTACCGCCTTACCTTGGACAATATGCCGAGTTTTTTTGAAGCTACTTTGGCTTTGGACTCGATGTAGGATCCAAAGTTTAGGTTTGACGTGAGATCAACGCCCAAAAGCTCAAGATGGTTTCCTAAACTTACAGATACACCACGGAATGAAGGAGCCAGATGGAGTGGGCTCTTTTTAGCAGTGAATAAACACGCCTGTGTTTTTGCAGCATTGAACCTAACCAAGTTAGCATCGCCCCAATCGGACACGGCTTTCAAAGCCAGGTTCATGCGCTCAACCATAGCCTCTCTCTCAATCCGGACGTCGTCACCACTGGCTCGGGCACTGGATGTGTATCTTTCAACAACAGTACTATCATCTGCATACCCAAAGGTACCGGGCTTTAGCAAATCATTGATGTGGAGTAAGAATAGTGTTGCTGAAAGAACTGACCCCTGAGGTACACCAGCATTAATAGCTAATTGATCGGAAGAGCAGCCATCAAGAACTACTCTAAGCGATCGTTCCCTCAAAAAGTCTGATATCCAAGTGCACAAACCAGCAGGTAGTCCGTAAGATGGAAGCTTATTCAGAAGACCGTCGTGCCAGACCCGATCAAATGCCTTAGAGACGTCTAGAGATACAGCAAGTGCCTCTCCATGCATCTCTAAGGCTTCGCTCAATATGTGAGTGGCATACGCGAGAAGATCCCCAGTGGACCGGTTTCGGCGAAATCCGTATTGCCGGTCACTGAGGAGATCATTGTCTTCAAGGTATGCCAAGAGCTTGTTGTTAATTATACGCTCCATACTCTTACAGAGAATGGAGGTAATTGAGATGAGTCGATAGTTGGCAGGATCAGCACGACTGCCCTTCTTAGGTACAGGTTGTACGTTGGCTAGCTTCCAACTCATAGGGACTATTCCGGTGTCTAGAGAGAGGCGAAATAGGCGTGTTAGAATGGGAGACAACTCGGGTGCACAGCTCTTAAGTACAATTGCAGGTATACCATCGGGACCACTGGCTTTGTTCACGTCTCGACTGCGTAATGTTTTTAGTACCTCCTTCTGACGTATGCGTATTTCCGGCATGAAAACACCGCATTGTGGAAGGCAGGGAGGTACCTCATTAGCAGTATCTAAACGCGAAGCTTCTGCAAAGAGAGTGGCAAACAAGTTTGCTTTTTCTTTTGCAGTGTGAGCCAGCGATCCGTCTGGTTTCAATAATGGAGGCAGTGAGGATCGACAGAAGTTCGCTTCAACCGATTTGGCTAGGGACCAAAAAGCCTTACTACCCGCTGGGTAGGAAGCAAGTTTAGTCCCTATTCGACCAATATGATTGAAACGAGCCTTCCTTAATTCCTTCTTACAGGCCTTGGCGGCAACGTTAAAGGCTTTCTTCTTAGCTCGAGTGTCCGAGGCCTTGCGTTTTCGAGCGTCAGCCCATGCCAGATATGCCGCATGCTTCTGCGCTTCAGCACGTGCACATTCGGCTCCAAACCATGGGCTGGCTTTGCTGGTCACGGGTTTATCGGAAAATGGAATAAAATATTCCATAGCCCGACATACTACCTCAGTAACCGCATTCGCGCAGACCGTCGGATCTCCAGAAGAAAAACACGTTTTCCGCCAAGGATATGAAGCGAAGAAATGTCGCATCTCGTCCCAGTCTGCTAAGTTGTATCTCCAGACACGCCGATTGCTCTTAGGGCTTGGATCAGGCGGGGAGTATACTGAAACGGACTTGACCAGACAGTGATCGGAACTACCAATGGGTGAGGATACCGCCACAGAGTATCGGTCTGGTTCAGTCGTGAGCAGAAGGTCGAGGCAGTTAGCAGTGTGGCTATCAATATCAGGCACTCGCGTTGGCTCTTTAACAATCTGCGTTAAATTGAGCGCCAAAGCGAGCTTACGCGTCTCTCTCCCAGCGTGGTCCGTGATCCGGTGTGGGACTAACCACTTCTGGTGGTGAGCATTAAAGTCTCCCAGAACAACAAGCTGAGCCGAAGGATAGCGTTGCTGAGCCACATCTGCCGTTTCACTGAGATACTCCATTAGAAGAGTTGTCTCCCGGTCACCGCTATGTGATCTGTACACACCAGCATAGAGAATTTTCTCAATGCCGGTGTCCACAAGCACCCAAATCACCGAAAAGTGGGGATGTTCAAGGTTTTGGAGACGCAAACAGCAAATGTCATCACGGACGTAAACGCAGATACCAGCGCGTGGAAGGAAGCGGTTTTCCAAGATGAATCCTGGATAGTGCAGATATGCCGTGTCTGATGGACAACCTATTTGCGTCTCAGTCAAGAAGAGCAAGTGCGGTTTGTTGGTCTCCAGATGATGATGGACCGCTTGCAGATTTGAGTGCAGCCCACGAATATTTGTGAGGTGCACTTTAAGAGTGAGGACGTGCATCTGCCGTTTAAACTTGCTCAATTTATTTGACTTTTTCATAGTTGGGTGAGTTAGGTAGACAAGTAGGAAGTGGACGAGATATTGGGATGCTAACCCTCAGTAATAGAGAAGCTCCTACGCCAATGGAGAACTTGCGCGGAGACTGCGGGGACGCCCGAACCCCCCTGAAATTGCCCACAAGTTCCTCACTTCCAGTCGCCAACTGGCCCTGTGGACAACCTCAGGATTTTACACAAGCGGTGGGGCAGCCTTTCCTAGTTGGCTAGACTACTACTTGGGCCCCCTACAACTTGCGGTCGGCCAGCAGAGAGCACCGTGCTTCGGATCCCGCTACCCTCCGAAGCAAGGTCTCCGACGCGAAAGCATCTCCATCACCAATACCGGTCTGCATACCCAACACAACTGTCCACATCTACTCGTCAGAACGGCTTCATTAGACATCACGATGGAACACGACGAGTCGCTTGGCATCGTGGTTTTGTCTAATGGGTGGTAACTAAGCCGGCGGCTAAGGCCTTCCACCAGTTATTTGGTTGCTCTTTTGGCACCACCCAGGGGTCACGTGTAGGGAAACTAGGGTTAAAGCCTACGGACGCGAGCAAACATATACCCCCACAAGACTATGACTTAACTTGATGACTTGAACTGTGACTAGACTTGACACATTATATGACATTAATTAACTTGAGAAATTATCAATTACTTGACACTGGATAAATACACGTATTTTTATTTACTTATATAGGAGCATTCTATAGCATGGACTGAATACATACATTAAAGGAAAAGAACGAATTAAATTCCACCTTGTATAGATTAAGTTCGTATATCAGGTAAAATGACAATTTACAATTATTACCATTAAACAAAGCAAAAACAAAGTTATACCGGTCGATAGATGGAGCTAAACTAAAGAATACTTCAGTCGTGTGGTTTAAAGCACACTCGTTTTTTCAAGGATAGGGTATAACTTGGTGTAACTGGCCGCTATTAGTTATTGGCTACTATTTACTACAGTTGCATGAAAGCCAAGTCAAGCCAGTGCATTAAAGTGGCCAGTTATTAGATGGTTTACCCTAATTCCCCCTAATTACCCGTCTTGTTTATGTTTATTTTTAATTTTATTTAAAAATTCGTTCTCATTATTCGATGGTTGTATGGCTGCTATATTGGTTGTTTCTTTATTTTATTTTTGTTTATTTTTTTTTTCCACCTTTACATTCTGTTTATACTCTTTTTGAAATCTCTGATTATTGTTTTTAAATACATTATTTATTAATTTTTTTATACTAAATGTTATTACTATATAATTAAGATTAATATTTTCGTCACTCGAGGTCTGGGCTGAAAATCAGCGCCCTGGACTCGTCCACGGCACATGCTGAGCCCAGACCGTTTTGTACAGCACTGTACACAGCAATGATGTTCGCACACACCAAGGAGTAGGTTATAGCTATAAGTTAGTTTTAAATTTCACTAGATTATATTTTGTTTTTTTAGTGTAATTACGAATTTTGTGTACAGTTCTTGCAAATAAAGTGTTTATTTCTTTCTTTAATTCTCACCTGCAGTAGAACTCTTCCTAGACACGGGCGTGGCGCTCCGGCTGCTCGTGAGGCCCATCATGTCGGGCAGCGGGCCTCTCGGCGTGGACTCGTTCTGCAGGAACTTGACGAACTCGGCCGCCAGGGAGTCGGGCGCGGCCGAGCGCGCCAGGCCGAGTCGCTCGCACTCCTGCTGGTTGAAGTCTAGGACCGTCGATAGGATCCTGAGGACTTGTGTTCTGAAAGGGAATCATACTATTATAAAGGCGAAAGGTATGTGTGTACGTTTGTAACTCCTTCACTCTCAAATGGATTGGAATAAAATTCGGTACCAAGATAAATTATACACTGGACTAACATATAGGCTACATTTTATCCCGGAAAAGTGAAATTTTCCCGTGGGATGAGAAAATAATTAAAATACTTTTTATCCGCGGGTGAAACTAGTTTGAAATAAATGTTATTGCAAATGAATAATAATAATAATATTTGTGGACATTTAACACGCCATCTAGCCCCAAACTAAGCAAAGCTTGTACTATGGGATCCAGATAACTGATACAATACTTAGATACGATTAAAAATCGGTTCACTCAATCGAAAGTTCTGAGATAACAAACATTAAAAAACATCATAACTTCAAATACAGTCGAATTGAGAACCTCCTCTTTTTATGAAGTCGATTGAAAAACAACCAAGATTTCTGGGCTTTGGACAAGATTTGTGGTTTTTAGTCATGTTAAGTAGCGGCTATCGTTATGTAGAATTTAAAGGTGAAAATTATCTGTCTGCCGGAAGACTGATAGACACTGTTATTGAACACCACAAATAATTCTAGCCAACTCAAAGATTTCAAAGGAATTCAATCATCTAAGATAAGCAAGAAAACAATATGACGTAATAAAATAGGGAAAATAGTAAACAAATAATTATCACTCAGCATAAGGCGTAATGTGGTCAAACTTAAGCCTATTAGCTAAAAAACTAAGAACTAACAGTGACTCACTTACTTATTACTGCTGTTACCGCCACTGCTCATCACGTAATTGATGATCAGGTTTTTCACCAAGTTCTTGTCGACCTTGTCCTGCTGGTTCGATATCGCGTTATAGTATCTCTCTTCTGCCGCTGCCACTGATGTTTGGAGCGTTCTCACTAACGAGTGAAAAGTACACGACTATTAGTATACAATGAGGCCAATTTAAATTTCATTCTTATTTATACCAGAATTCAGGTGGATATTTCTGTTAAGTAAATTTTGTAAGAAGTTGAGTTTCTAATGTCAAGTGTTGATTTGTATGGCGAGTGACGTAAGCACTTGAAATTACTTATATGTAAGTTTAATTAAACAATTTCTATAGTGAAACAACTGATTACGCCGGAGTAATGAAAATCTATTTTACATTCAGTACAAGGGAAAGTAATTCGGATTGCTCGTTTTAACAGTTAAATAGCTTCTTATGATCAAGCAAATATAATATTAAAACATTGTCAACTATAAACTAGATACCAAAAACAACTTACACGTCTCACAGAATAGCGTTGTAGTATACACTACTCTTACCATGCATTTCTACGGCAGCTGCGCAGATCGACGCACGATGCATTCGCGCACACGATCTCGAAGTATTATTCAGTCACTGGGCAGGGGACAGTTACCACTCACTCACTTAAAAGCCTAATAATGACTTCGACCAAACCATTATACGAATAGCTCATCGAAATCACTACTTATAATAAACACATCATCCATATAGCTAAACCTTTGTGAAAACGTTATACTTGTAATGTTATCGTTCTTGTAATTATAATCATAACAGCAAATTTAGGTCGAGTTAAGATTACCACGGCAGTTTTGCATATTTGGAATGCGTATTTCAAAAGTTGGTCTTAGTTGTGTTGGCTACGGATATTTGGCGATATTCATACACGGTACGTATAATGGTAAAGTGATCATTTTCGAAATAATATTGAGAAAAGGTATAAATCAGCCCCAAGTGCGAGTGATTCGTGTCCCCCTTTTGTATCCACCAGTACCTGAAGTAATACTCAGAAACAATGTGGCATTAAGATGATCTTCTAGTTTCTACTTTTGTACTAAAAGGGGCAGAAATAATACAAAAAAGCTTTCTTGCTTTGGGAACAGTTTAAATTAGGTTAATCGAATATAAATAAAGTACGTATTTCCTCCTTTCTTCTTAAAATTAATTGATAACACTATGAATTTATTAAGTTCATTCCCAGAGCAAGAAAATGACAATGTGCAATGCAAGACATCGACTTGCACGTGCAATGATAATAAAATAACAGTCACAAAGCAAAAAGAAATGGTGAAAAATAACACAAGACGTCACGATGTGAAGCCAAACTCCTCGATCAAACCCCATATGGTAATCTGAGTAGTACGCGGACGTGCCCGCTGGCAACTTGACAGTCTGACAGCTGTCAAACGGCAGTTGATAGCTGTCCATCAGCTGATATCAACTGTCAAATGGCGTTAGTAGCTATCAAATAGCAGTTGCCAGCTCGCAGCCGCGGTGTGAAGTCTCACAGTTACCAAATGAGATTAGACCGAAGTAGGCAAAGCTATTCTCTTGATATTTTTATTTTATTTTGTAACAGGTATAAAATGTATGTTTTATCTCATTTGTGTTTCTCATTGTATACCAAAAAACGCAAGAAATGGCAAAATTATGTATTGGACCAGTTAATAACTCATAGTTTAAGTGATTTAATTATCAACCTTAAAGTCATAGTACTTTAATAGAAAAAGATTAGTTGGTAATCGGATTTTTGCTGAATTACTACGAGGTGAGTTATAAAATATAATGTAAGACACAACATTGCTAAACAAATAAATATTCGAAAGCTTTTCTAAAAAACACAAGAAACATTCAAAGCTCAAAAAACTTGGACAGAAAAAAAAACCACATCATCTACGTAACAAAAGCGTTTACATAAAACTTACGTGTGTCAATTTTGGTACAAACATATTGTGGGTATCCGAGACCTAACTGTATATCAACCGGTAGCCTGGGGTACAAACCGCCCAGAATTACCAGCTGATATTTAGCCAGATGCCCGTAAATGTGGTGATAGTACGATCTGCTTGAATCCAATGTATAGATCTATTTCTATTTGAAAAGCAGTGTACACTTTAATACTAAAAATCTGCACAATCATAATAATCCGCTAACAACAATATAACACCAATTGCAGTGAAATGAACTTAAAAACTTATTAAATGGGCATTTTACATTATAAAGTTAACGACGTTTAAATCCAGATCGTAAGTGTATAGGACTGAGTATTAACAATGGTTGATATGTGCATAATTATGATTATGTGGATATTTTTTTAACTATATGGCATAAGAAATTTAATTATGCTACAATACAATAAATATAAATTCAAATTAATAACTAATAAAAATACTTAGAATATAAATACAGCTCATTTTATAACACATTTAACGTTGAATAGAGATATAAAAATAATTTTGATACATGTGCCACGGTCAATTTAAATCAAATAGTACTACAAAATACTGTATTTCTAATCTACATTAATCTAATAAAGCCTAGTAACATAAACACAAAAATCAGTATCGATATTTAACTCACCTTGCTCTTTCAAATCGTTTATCTGTGCAGACTTAGTTTCCAATTGGTCGCCCAACCGGTTGGCAGCTTGTAGTCCCGCTAACGACTCTTCAAGTTTAGCATTCAATCGAGCTATTTCATCTTGACAGCTGCTATTTTGACGTTTTAGATCATCCATTTTGTTTCTGATCTTCTCTGTAGCAGATAAGACTTCACGGTCTTTGTCTGTAAAATGTGATACGGTTAAGTTTATAATTACATTAACTACAGCGATCGTTACAGAACAATACAATTGTCAAGTCAACCTTAGATAATTATAATTTACGAATTAAGCAGCCCAACCAAAACTTGTGGTGGTGTATAAATGAAAAACATATGATTGTATAGAATTGATAAAGGCAAAAACTCAGTATAAGAGTAGTTTTATTTAACCCTCCCAAAACTGACCTAATGTGAACTGCTCCAGCACTATTTGCAAGTTAGTTAGAGCCGCTTCGCTTCGACTTCTCGCATCATCCGCTTCGCTGAGCTTCGCCTGCACTTCTTCGCGTTGCTTCTCTAGGAGCTTGATTTGATTGCGGAGAGTTTCAACTTCTTGGTTTGCTCGGATGCTGGAAAAGGTAAAAAAATAATAGTGTTACAACATACCTTAAGAATGGGCATTATAGGTTGTCTTATATGCTCACACCATATACGCTCAATGACGATACATACTACATACTCTACCAATGAGACTTCACGTTTTAATTCTAGAGCGTTGTGACCGACCATTCCAAGTAAAAGAATAGGATAGGTTTACAGTGTTGAAACTGCTAACGACATTAACGATGCTTTCACTAGTTCCAAAACTTTTACGGAAATTCATGATAACAGAAAATTTTACTAATCGGACCCAAAAATTTGGAGTTTGAGCCAAGCGATCCCGAGTCTCGACTTTACGTCGCCAGATAACCTGTTTGTACTTAAAACTTACCTATTGCTAGTATAGACAGTACTAGTCTGCTTCGCCCGTTCCTCAACTTGATGCAGCCTTGTTTGACATTCTGTTAGCTTCTGTTCCGTGGTCATCAGCTCTTGCGTGTAGCTCTCCTCAGTTTCCACTAGGTGGCGTCGCAAACGCTCCAGTTCCTTTGTGGAGTTTTGCTCTTGCTCTGACAACTGTAATTTAGAATAATACTGGTGAGTAATAAAAAAGCAAAGCTATATAACAGCAAGGTAATGAATCTTCATGTCGAAATTATGTAACTTTTCGTTTTTAATACAAGACATTTCTTGGACACGTTGTTTTCCGATATGGAAGAATTTGTATAATTTTAGCATAACTAAATACTGTACTGGTAATTATAATCATTTTGACAATATCATTGTGAATCACAATTTGTGATAATAATACGAAAGACTATGTTAAAAAATGGAATCCAATACAAAAATCTTACCAGTGTATTTTCAGTTGTCAATTTTTTTACCGCCTCCAACTGAGTCGCTAAATTTCTGTCCAAATTATCACATTTCTCAGTTAAATTTCTAACCACTTCACTGGCATTGTGCAGCTCTGTTTTCAGCCTATCACTGTCAGTAACGTTCTTATTCAAAGCTATTATAATGTCGTCTTTTTCCTTCAGAGTTATTATTAATCGCTCACAGTTACCGCAGCTATCTGAATGTTTCTGTATAAGTTTATCCTTTTCTTCAACTATACGTTTAAATTCATCGTTTTGCTCTAGAAGTACGTGATTTAAACGTTGTATTTCATTGTGGTACTGAATACTTTCATTGTGCTTTAAATTAATTAGATTGATTAATTCAGTTTTCTCAGCAGTTGCTGCTTCTATTACAGTCTTGTAATCAATAGCTGCTTTTTCTGTAACGGCAAATTTTAACTTCAAATCTTCAATCTCCTTATCTTGAAAAGTCAGGTTAGCTTTAGCTTCAGCAAGTTCTTTTCGGAGAACTTCTTTTTCTTGAACTGGATTTGAGTTGTCATCAGATTGGTGATTTGATTTTAACTTTTCTGTTAGGTCACTTATGGTATGGTTTAATTGTTTTATCTCTTCAGTTTTGTCAACTATGGTGGTGTTATATTCATCGCGAGTTTTTTCAGCTTCCTCCAGTCGCGTAGACAAAACTGATATTTCATTATTTTTAAAAGACATTTCATCACGCAGGTCACTCAATTCTGAACCAATGTCATGGGAGTTTTCTCTTACAATATGCAACTCTTCTTGGCTTTGGTTAAACCTCTCTCTCACATTAACAATCTGACTAGAAAGGGATTCCGTTCGTAGCCTCAACCTTTCCAGCTCTTCATCTTTGGCTTGCATACTTTGTTCTAACTCGGTGATAGTTCTATTGAGATTGAAAATAGTAAGCTTACTTTCATAAACATCAGTATTTAGATTATCAATCAATTCATCTTTTTCATTTATATCAGCAGTTAGTTTATTAAACTCCTCGTTTAAAAGCAATATTTTTGCATCCGTGGATGAAAGTTCAGTTTCAAGTTGAGTATTTCTTTGGTTTAGCTTATGATTTTCTTGCTGCAGGTTGGTGATTTCTTTATACAAATCTTGCTGTTCTATGATCTTCACCACTAATGGATTTTTACCATCTTTTGCCGTACTTTCTAGACTATTTCCTTTGCCTTTAGAATTAGTTTTTAGGGTATTATTTTGATTCACAAGGTCTTGTTCTCTGGTTTGTAATGATTGAATCTGAGAAACTAACATTGAATTTTCTTTAATTGTTTGGTTAAGCCTTTGTGAAAGATGCAACTTCTCGGTAGTTAATCGCTCAACTTCATTAGTAGTGTTATTTGAAGAATTTATTTGGCTTTCTAAAACGGCCAGCTTTTCTTGCAGTTCTTGTTTTTCAGCTGCTAATTCTTCATTAGTTTTAATAACGTCCTCAAGTTTACTTTCTAATTCCGCCAATTGGCTATCCATAGCTAGTTTATTAGATTCATACTCTTTAGTTAAAGTAGTTTTTTCTTCCAAAGCAACAGTAACTTCATCTAATTGTTTCGTTAGTAGAACTTTATCGTTTTCGATAATGTGGATATCAATAGCGAGTTGCTCGTTTTTAGAATTAGCGGCATGTAAACGTTTCCTTAAATCATCCATTTCATCAGCTACCTTCTTTAGTTTTTCAATTTCTTGATTATGGGCATTGATTTCTAGTTCTTCCACTGCCTCAGTTTTATTTTTACACATTTCTATCTCGCTTAACATTGCTGTGTATTTCGTTTTCAAATCAGTCAAGCTTTCTTGAAGAGCAGTCTTTTCCGATTTAACTTCTACTAGTTCTTTTTCTATCCTCTTTATTTCTGATTCAAAAGTTTTATTCATTTCGCTACAAACATCTAACTCTGTTTCTAGCTTCGCTATATTGTCTTCGTGACTTTCTATTATGGGTTCTAGTTTGGAAGCATTCTTTAATACTGCTATTTCTGATATGAGAAAGTCATTGTTCTTCTTCATTTCATTAAGTTCCTGTTCAAAATGTTGAATATCAGTGGTAAGAAAATCATTTTCTGTGGTTAAATCATCAATCTGCGTTTGCAAATGGTTAATGTTATGATTTTTTTCCGAGAGTTGATGTTCCAAGCTGTCAATATCTTTTTTGAAAGAATTAACCGTTTTGAAAACACTTTCTAGTTTGTATAGCAAAATGTTATCACCAACAGAAGGCATTTCGCCCACATAGTCTAATGGTATCTCGAAGTTAACATATTTGTTGTAAAGTTGCATTACTTTTTCAGATTTAATAGGCATGTGATCGCCATTCTCTTGTATCGCACTTTCTTTTTGAGACAATTGATGTTTTAACTCGTTAATGTCACGTTTAAGATGTTCGATAACGCTCTTTGCGTTATCATCAATATTTACTTCATCATGATGCATAAGGTTTGCATTTCGCCTATCTTTTATATCATTCAGCTCTTTTAAAATTTCATCGTATTTCACTTTAGGCACCGTTTCAGAAAATTCAGTATTTTTTGTAGCTAATTCTAAATCGTGCTCTAGCTTTGTAACATCTTCTTGTAATTTGAATACTTCTTCGTGTAATTCTTGATTCTCTTCCTGGAATTTTTCAGCATTCTCCCTTAGCAAACCGTAAATTCTTTCTAAATTCTGATATTTATGGTGAAGTGTTTCATAGTCAGTTTTAAGAGTTTTGCTGCTATCAATTTCTTTATCTCTTTCTCCAAGTTTTTCCAGTAATACCTTGATCTGTGCTGCATACTCGTCATTATTATTTTTTAAATCTTCGTGATCTTTTCTTAGGACTTCAAAGTTATTCTGTAATTCTGTTTTCAACGATAGAAGTCTCTCCATAGCTTGTTGATGTTGGTTATCTAGATCTTCTAGATTTTTGGTTAAGTTTTGGTTTTCTTCTCGGAGTCTGCTTACTTCTTCTTCTGTGTCTGGTCTGAGATCTATGGTGTCTCTTTCCTTCAGGGTGGATAGTTCACTTTGTAGTGCTCGTATTTGTACTTTGTACTGTTGTTCGGTGATTTCATCGACTGTTGAGGTTTGGGTAGGAGGATCCCAATACCAACTGGATTCGTTTTCTTTAACGCCATTTTGTTTTGAGAGCCTCTGGAAAGAAGAGAAAACTAAACGTTAATGGCAAGATCAGTAATGAGCAATAATTATTAACAATCTAACAAGATATGACCATAACTATTGACTAACCAATGGTATTATGATTTACTGGAATATGGTTTATTTGGGGATATATAATACGTAACAACAGACTAATTGCTGAAAGATAACGAAGCAATTTAGAAAAAATATCAAATCTTGATATGGTGCTACAATTGCTCAAAGCTATTAACAATCAGAAAAGAAAATCATCTACTCTGAAATATTATAATACTGATAACACTATCAGTTAATTATTTATATCATTATTAGATTAGTATTTTTTATTGTTCAAATAAAACTATGGCAGGTTTTCCGACAGCTCTGTCTCTAATAACATTATCTCATCTTAGTCATGCGAGAGTACGACATAATAGCATCGTCATAAAGTCGTAAATGTCAAAACCAAAAGTATCGGTGTTGGATAATCAAAGGTATAAACAGCCGGCTAGCCTGAACACACGGTAATCATCCGGCTCCTGGCGAGGATAAATATTAAATACCAAACATCTTGTACGGCGGGTTTTCATTACTTGCGACCAGCTCAACGAACATTTTGTACTGTGTATTTGAAGATGATGTTAATGTAATTATGTTACTATTGTAGGGAAACAGTCGAGACGTGAGCCACCATTGTTTATTTCTCTCTTACTCCTATTACAATTTACTTATATCTCCGTCAACATACTACGTATAAGTGTCTCGCTCACACTTAGAAATTAGGTTCAACTCTTTCGCACCTCACATAAAAACACAGTCGATCCGCCTCTTTTGTACTTATTAGAGACGCGAAATGTCATAAGTATTGCCACATCGTACTGTTTATTAGGCATATCCTTTTCGAATCCATATATCAAAATGATATAAAAATTACAACTATTTTGCAAATATTACTAAATGTGTTAATACGTGAGCTTGGATGTAAATATTGGAATTTCTTTGCAATATAATCCATCTAAGCTCTATTAAGCGACCGACATTAAAACTAAACCGACATATTCGATTTCAGTGCTCGCCACGAACGCTCAACGAAACGCACCTTCAGCAAAGACAAGTTTACACATGTGACGACAGACTAGATGAATTGTTTGCCGTTGTGTACGATTGTACATGCGACTTTCATTTCACATTGGGGGGTCAATTATTCGGTCTACACAATTCTCTCAATGATGTTCATTATGCATTTGTACCTTTTGAAAAAACAGGACAAATAAAAGACAAAATCTGAGAGGGGCAAAAGGTGAATAGACCCACCAATTTTGCTTTCAACTTGTTGGCATTTGAACGTTTTGGTAGTACTGAGTCATCATAATGATCTTCTATTTCTATTTGGGGGCGGTAAGGCCTGCACTGACGTCCCACATGGGGTGTATTGTGCATTTCCTCGGCAGCATTTACCCAAGTCAGCCCAGCTCCATGTAGCGGAGCACTGCCTTGGGTCGCTGGTACAACTGTTCATTATAATGATCATTATCGTCAGCCTTTTTGCGTCCACTGCTGAACATAGACATGTGATGAGGGAGTCATTGGGGGGACGTCGGCATAATATCCACGCTTGGAAGGAGTCTTGGTGATCACGGGAGATTATAATGCAGACTGAGCTGCTGCTGCCCATTCCTTGGATATTCTTTTACCCGTCTCTCGCGGCAGCCACGGCGAGAAATGGGGTGGTCCTACCGCATCTCTTGCCGTCGGGACCACACGGCTTAGCAACGACAACTTTTCTAGTAATTGGGTAAGCCTTTGGATAAGTGTAGCACGGGATAAACAACAAGTTGGTCCTTTTTAACAGCCTCTGTGATATTGTGGTTGAGCAGGTCGGCTCATAGCCGGGAGTCTGCGGGTTCGATTCTCGCGGCAGTACAAGTATTTCTGCATAGAAAAAAAGGCGAACACTTGTTCTGTGCCTGGGTGTTGTGGGACCATGTTCCTCATAGTTCCTGGGTCCTTAGACACAGGGAATCTTAGTTATGGTCCAGGACCTATGTATGTGATCGTTGGGCGTTATTTATTTATTTAAATTATTTATTTATAAGTTATATATATCCAAGTCTGGGAATGATTCCCTGCTGCCGTACACATTCTCCCAATTGTTATAGGACTGGTCGCTTTGAAACTGGCCTATCGCATGCACGCAATAGGTACTATTGAAACAGATGTTCTCCACGCATCTTTCTCTGAATATTTTGTTCAATTTCCCAACAGTTTATAGCTATACTGTTTTTGTTAGAATTTAGAACTAAACTTTCGTCGGCATTCGATTCATATTGGTGATTGCTACGGCCAAGCTCACGTATTGCTTTCCTTATATCCTCTTTTTCTTATTGTCCTTTTTATCTTTTTGTCTAATTTTCTATGGAAAGCCAAAAGGAAGCCAAGTTAGAAGCCAGATGGTGTCACAAGTTTTTAGAATTTTCAGATAACTTTCTTAACGAGAAGAAAAAAAATTCATGATAATTAGGCGTGTATTCACCAGATATAGTCTCTAGTGACACTTAGCTATGTGCGACATAAACAGTGCTTTTAGAAACTAAGAGGCGCGAGTAAATAATCATAAAACGAGTATGCCATGTCACAGCCAGGCCAAGCTAACCGACGTGTCGGGGGCGCGGGCCAGAGTAATACCACAGGTCGGTTGACTCACACTCAACGGCTGTAAAGATAAGTTATCGTGCAAACAGACCAGCAGACGTACCGTGTGTATTCGTAAATGTTACAAATGGGTTTTATTCGTTAAAAGCGTTTGAGCAACACGGAACGATTTTACATATTTTGGCTTTTGCAGTTCATTTAAAATAAAATAATATTATAATAACGCCCAACGATCACATACATAGATCCTAGACCCTGACTAGGATTCCCTGTGTCTAGGAACCCAGGAACCACGAGGATCATGGTCCCACAACACCCAGACACAGAAAAGTATTTAACTTTTTTCTGTGCACAAATAAATGTCCTGTCACGGGAATCAAATCCGCCACCTCCGGGTTATGAGCCAACCTTTTCAACCACCACACCACAGAGGCTGACAAAATCATTAAGTCATTTAAAAGTAGAGTAAAGATATCAGACGAGTTTGGAACATATGTAGAAAGCCATAAATGTACGTATAAGAGCCTAGTAAATCTAATTATAGTAGAAACAAATGCAGGAGCATCACTGGACATGATACTACTGATGAATAATGGAGTGAAGTCCGTCAACGAAGCCCGAGGTCGCTCCCCGAAACGGTGGCTAGATCTCCAGACATGCAGAGGATGATTGGATGACTAAAGCAGAAGACCATGCCGCAAGGGAGATTGGGAGAGGCCTATAAATGAACTGAGATCTAGAAATGGACGTAACAGGCTAAAGAGGAGAAAAGAGACCGACAACCATGCGCAACACGAAAAAAATTATTTAATATCAAATTATTTGTTTAGTACAACATCTCTTTGGATCCTGTACATTACCAGTTAATTTCCTCAACTTCTATAATATCAACATAAAAAAATCAAAGGTGACTTTAGACGCAACATTAAAAAAATCTGTATCATTTTAGAAGCAGGAAATCAAAAACTATTACCTACAACTTTTTTGAATAACTACTTATTAGAAATCAGCGTATATATTCTTTGCATGAAACAAAACGCAATAAGCTTTGTATGTTCCATAACAATTAAATGTACAACCATAGAATATACTATCACTACGAGCTCGCGACACATTTGTACTGCAGATCCGGTTGTGTACTAACATAACCTCGATTATATTTTTTCCCAACTTCTGCAACCAACATTAAATTTCTTTTTTGATCCTTTATGGATGTATTAACTGTAGCAAAAAACATCTGTAGTGTACGTCATCGAAAAGGTTGGATCTCAAAACACATGGAAAGTCGCCATATTATTATGAAAAATTCTTGTAAAATTTTACTAAAACTATTTCACCACCATTTTCGTATACAGGAAATGGTTACCGATTAAAACGGGTATATTAACAGCGACGATTGGCAACTGGCGCGTGAAGATAACGACGTTGACGAATGGTGACTTCGCCGTCACCTGGCTGGCTAATTATGTGGAAACATCGAGAACATGCCACACTTGTATTGTCTTCAACGAGGCTGTAAGTATAAAAGGTATGGGTAGGCGTATGTTGGAAAAAGCGACTTTTAAGGTCTCATGGCTAACTGGGCTTACTTATTTTTTTTTTTTATACTGCATTCCACAGACACCTGGGTCCGTGCTTTTTGTTAGATTATTTTTTATATTTATTAATTAAGCCTATTATTAACATGAACATATATATATAATACAGGGAGGACAATACAGCCAATAACACGTAAACATAAGTATTTATTTCTAATTGTGCGTACACCACCGAGCAAAACAGCTTCCGCAAGCAACACCCGTTCACGAGCTTGACGCATGTTCCAGCCATCGCCCTCCTCGACCATATTTGAGGGAAGAGGTCGACCCGACACACGACGCCGCCGCAAGAAGAAGCTTTTTAGTGAGCGTGAGTGCTCCAAGTGTACGCACAATTAACAATTTAATTAAAATATACATATTACTATTTTATTCATACGAGCGGGATAATTGACAGGCTCCTTTGAGCTCATCAATGATCCCGCTCGTACTTGCTTTTTTTTTGTATAATTCAACTTTCATCCCATTAACCTCCCCCTAGACACGGGGAATCCTAATTAGGGCCCAGGATCTATGTATGTGATCGTTGGGCGTTATTACTATTATTATTGCGCAAGACCGTGGGCACATGCGGAAGTTTCCATGTCCCCGATACCTCCAGGCTGCGACCGTTCCCCACAACATACCCGTGTAGTTATTACCCCGGGATGTTTTACCTTCAACAATAGCACATAAAGTAGTTACAACCTCTCGCGTTCCTTGCATCATGACCTCACGCGGAAGAGCGCAATGCTCATAATATCGTAGAATTTGCACCATTAACTGGAGCTAGTGGACTGTAAAGGTCGATGACTTGTGATTGCTTTTCTTAATACTCGGTATTTGAACTAGCACCAATGTTTATGGCTTTTACTCCATATATTGAGTATTAGTTGCGCTCCGCGGATAAAAAAGTACTAAAAAATAATATGTATATGTATAATAATATCTTGTGTTATAAATTAACTTTTGGTCGCTCTTAAAATCACGCGCCTATTAGAATACTATGCCGAATAAAAAGTTTCTACGATGTAAGAAAAAGCTGTTGGTCTTCCTACCAATAAATAAATAAGAGATAGAAACGAATGTGATAATTGAAAAATAAATAAATTACGGTGTAGTAACGCTTTTAAAGTTTCTGGAGGAGGCATCGCCCGTCCCTTTCTCTCAAAACAGGGATCGTGTAGAGCTTCCTCACAGATAATATGAAGTTTTGTTAGTGACGTCACATGCCAAAGAAATTGTATGTAGTGCTACCATAGAGGTACCACAGCTTAGTAATGAGTTACTGTGAGGACTGGTAACTGACGTCACTGAGTGTTTGAGCTGTCCCTTTCTATACTTGTAATTTAAAATGCATGCCACAGTAATTTTCTGAAATATTTTTGTTTTCACGATTTTTCTAGGCATATAATTTATTTATGCAATAAAAATATAGCAGTCAAATAGCCTATTGAATCTTTGCATGCATCTAGCCATGCATTTGAAAGGCATGTTTTCATGTTTTACTCAAATTTTTTCAAACGTATAACCCTATCCAATTTTTTTTGTTGGAAAAGTGACTTAAAAGTTTTTAGATTACTTAAATACTCATGTCCAAAACTTCAACGTTACACGACTGTACCTTGTAAATAGATTGCGATAGAAAAAGTGCTTGCACTAGGCGGGGATTAAGATGATAAGACGTTATCACACTTATCGTGGAATCCTAGGACCGCATTGTAAACCCGACGCTTTAAATTGCGGGAAAATGTAAGTGTAAAGTGTTTAATAATCGTCATACGAGGGTTTAAGCCGCGAATAAAGTTTTTAATCCGCTTTAAACATTTTTCACGATTCTCTTCATCTATAGGTACATATAAAATTCAAAGTCCTGACTGACTAACTGACTTATATATCAACGCACAGCCTAAACCACTGGTCCTAGAGACTTGAAATTTGGAGGGTGTGTTCTTTGTAATGTGTAGGTATCCACTAAGAAAGGGTTTTCGAAACTCCATCCCTAAGAGGGTGAAATGGGTGGTTGAATTATTTTCTTGTTAGCCACGCGGGCGAAGCCGCGGGCAGAAGCTTTGACTTATAAAATTCAAAGTCCTGACTGACTGACTGAATGAATGACTTATATATAAACGCACAGCATAAACCGCTGGTCCTAGAGACTTGAAATTTGGAGGGTGTGTTCTTTGTAATGTGTAGGTATTCACTAAGAAGGGGTTTTCGAAACTCCATCCGTAAGAGGATAAAATGGGTGGTTGAATTAGCTATAAAAAGAATCTTCTTCGTTTCCTATGAAGCTGGCAGAAGCTAGTTTCCCATACAAACCGTTTGACACAGATTAGCCTAGTGCACAGAGAACTCGCAGCGACGTTGCCGCTGCCTACCGGCAGAACCTTGACCGAATTCGCGCAGGTTCTCTTTTCAAAACGTAATTGTCAACCGTTGAACGGTTTACGTAATAAGGACGTATTGTCAAACGTAGATGGTTTTGGTTACGTTCTATTCTATGGCAAATGCTGAAGTAACGCGTGGAATACGTAAAGTGTTTTTTGTTTTTTTTTTTTGACACTGATTTGTTTATTATAAAGTCTAACAATGTATTGCTAATAGGCTAATTTTAGCACTGTCACAAGTCATAATCAGAACGAACGAAAAGGACAGGAGAGACTAGAGAAAGAGAAGTCTAGGTAATGTGTTACCATCCAGATACTTAAAGTAAGGAAGATCGTAAATCTCCACTGGCCTTCCCCATCAATGAGTGATTTAGGAACTTTTGCCCACAAATCCTTTTTATCGGCCCATTGAGCCATTGTCACACACATACACACATAAAACATACTGATTATACATTTGTCATAAAAATAATGATTACGCTTGTAATGTGACCTTACATTCAGTTTAATATCGTGGGATAATTCCGGCGTCGGTTCTCAGCTAACGCAGACATCGACGCTGAGGAAGCAATGCTTAACATTGTGTCCGATGCAATCTCTTGGGAATTTTATTATTATTAATCATTTATTTACACAATCTTAAGTTTCAGTGTCAGCGCCGAGCCGCCCGCGGGGGCGTCCCGCGCCGCGCGTATTCCATGATTTTATTTTATTTTATTCTCAAAGGAAAACTTACAGCTAGTAAAGTTTTCACAAATATTTTATAAAGAATACAACATACGACAGTAGAAAGACGGATGTGCACAAACAGAGTTAACATTTAAATTTAGCGTGTAGAACTAATTTTTTTTTAAACATTGGTTACAATAGTATTACTTTATTAATTGACAATTAGAACTTCAAAATTTCATATGCTTAGTAAAATATCATAAGTTAAGTATTTAATGGTGATGATGGGCATCTATATTGCCCAAACACCGGTCGAGTTATTCGACTGTATCTCGTGAGTGTTAGCCGTGTAATAGTTGTAGTTATGAGTACTACTCACGTCAGTTTCTATAATATTAAATCTTAAGTTTTTAAACTACAATTTTTAACATTTAAAATGAACTTTATTACTTTCAGGGATAAGTGTATTATTTTCAACTGACTTCAAATAAGGTTTACAATTACTTTGAAGTTTTATTTGTTTAATATTGTTTATTATAGTATTGTTAATACCTAGCAATTGTACTGTGTTAGTAAATAGGTATGATAGTTATTATAAGAAAGATTATTGTAATGTTTCATTGGAAGAGTACTGTGCAGCACAACACAGGGAATCTTACTGTGCTGAACAGTGAAATTTTACAATGTGATTATATCATTTTTATTTAATTAATTAATAGTAAACTGAGTTTATTCTTTTTGCTCAAATAAATAAATATTCTATTCTATTCTAATCTTTTATCTGTCAGAACTCCGTCATTTATGAAGCGATTTGAATTATTTTCTGATAAGTCGTTGTATGACTAAAGCTTATTAATGAATTCATCTCACTGGCCTGATAGTTCAGTTGGTAGTAGCTCTGTTTTCTGAGCTGTAGGTTGTGGGTTCGATTCCCACCCAGGACAAATATTTGTGTGATAAGCATCAGTGTTTGTTTTGTGTCTGTGTGTTATATTGTATTCTATGTATGTATTTACAAACAAAAAGTATCTAAGTATTGTATCAGTTATCTGGTTCCCATAGCACAAGCTTTGCTTAGTTTGGGGCTAGATGACGCTGTGTGAAATGTCCCGTAAAATTTATTTATTATTTATTTATTTATTTTACTACATGGGACCTATTCCTACTCTACATTGGACCTCGCAAAATGATCTATCTTCTAAACTAATATTATAAAGAGGAACGATTTGATTGTTTGTTTGCATTGAACAGGCTCTGACACTACTGGACCGATTTGAAAAGTACTTTCACCTACTCCTCCAGTATCGAATCCTACATTATCCCTGATAAACATAATAATAATAACGCCCAACGATCACATACATAGATCCTGGACCCTAACTAGGATTCCGTGTCTAGGGCCACAGGTACTACGAAGACCCACAACACCCCGACACAGAACAAGTATTTGCACATTTTTTCCTGTGTCTAAATACTTGTCCTGCTGCGGGAATCAAACCCGCCGCTTCCCGAGAGCCGACCTAGTCAACCACCACACCACAGAGGTGGTCAAATTAATGAGTATTAAAATAATTAATTTTGAAGAGAAGAAGAATCCGAAAATGGCGGTTGTGAATTCTGAATTTTTCTCCATTACCCGTGTATTTTTTAATTTTAACGTGTGATAAGGGTGGATTATGTGTTCATAAACGTGCACGAGTGCTGGCAAATGGTTCCAAGTTTTAAAACCACGCCTTTTCGTTTTCTCTTCAAGGCTTCCTAGAGCCTTCAGTAAAATATCCACCATTTTACTGTGGCATTTTGACTGACAAAATAAGACTTTGACATGACACAACCGTGCAAAAATTCCTTGCTTGAAGGCAGAATTATCGCTAAAAAGCGATAGAAAGCGATTTAACAAAAAGAAAAAGAAGAAGATAATAAATTTACCTTGTCAGCCAGCAATGGCAGTAGAATGGAACTGGATAATCCCAAAGACCTCAGCGTGACGATAACTTTGAGCAGTAACATCTTGGCGGGTTCACGCGTACACTGTTTTTACGTGATTGTCGAACCTTGTTATTTAATGTTTCATTTAAAACGTTTTGTATTCATGGTAAGTTTTTGAAGTAAAACTTCTTTACGCACGCTTAACTTGAGGAAAAAGCTGGTGAAGTT
This sequence comes from Ennomos fuscantarius, assembly GCA_905220475.3. Lineage (NCBI taxonomy): Eukaryota > Metazoa > Arthropoda > Insecta > Lepidoptera > Geometridae > Ennomos > Ennomos fuscantarius. The sequence goes on from HG992049.1 coordinate 894,851, forward strand.
AAAAGGTGTTGGTTGACGTAGATTTCCATTGTCAATATCATCATCATCATCATCATCATCATCATCATCAGGCTGTGTTAGTCCACTGCTGGACATAGGCCTCTCCCAAGGTACGCCATTGAGCCCGGTCTTCGGCTCTTCTCATCCAATGACTGCCAGCCACTCGGCGCAACTCGTCGCTCCACCAGTCGGCGGGCGTCCTACACTACGTTTGCCAAGTCGCGGTCTCCACTCAAGGACACGCAAATATCACAAAGTTATTTTTTTTATTATTATTCTGGTATATCCGGTAAAATGGCAATTTACGTTACAAATGCAAAATGTGCGCATATTTGTAATATTTTGACGAAAACAATATTTCTCGGTAAACCTTCATCAACAAATTACGTTAATATGCAGCCAGCTGTAAGTGGTAACGTTGACGTGCGGCGGAGAACAATCGGCGTTACGTGCCGACCCGTGAACAACGACAACTGTGGTAACCGCTTACCATGACTGGTTGCTTTGATACTATCGACTACTAATATTACTATTATATAAGAAGAGCTTCTGCCCGCAGCTTCGCCCGCGGCGTGGCCTATGGGAAAACCATTTCACCCTCTTAGGGTGGCATTTTGAAAAATCCTTTCTTAGCGGATGCCTACGTCATAACATCTACCTCCATGCCAAATTTCAGCCCGATCCGGCCAGTGGTTTGGGCTGTGCGTTGATAGATCACTATGTCAGTCAGTCACCTATTATTTAAAGATTTATTTAATTTATTTATTAATCTAAGATTCAAAGTGTATTAATATCCATTCCGCTATAATGCTGTTACTTGCTAACCAATTCTACGAAGATTTAGAAGTAGTAGGATAACCACTAACCATGATTAGTTGCTTTCAAACTACGGATTACTAATACTAGTATAAAATATTTCCTAGGTGGTAGGAATTTTCTGCAAAGTTTGTCTAGGTATGTACCAACGCTTTGCCAGTTATTCTGCCGCCAAGCAGTAGTGTGCAAGCACAGTACAGCATTATAACACGTTATAATTTCAAAGCTGGTTTTGGTCCTACTCAACAAGTCGTTGAATCAAAGTGTCATGGATTACTATATAGTATAATTAAATACAGTATTAAAACTAGCTTTAACACATGGACGCACTCGTTGGGTTATTTGCACGCTCTATAAAATATGTGTATAATTATTATATTATGTTGCAAAACAGGTAGCACGCTTTTTGATCACGAATGATATTAAATTTTCAATGAACCACTATACGCGGCACCATTCGTTCAATTTTAAAACTCTTTTGAAAACAACGCTATTATATTCACTGTAATATTTTTCTTTTACACGAAAAGAGGGTATCCAAATATTCACAAACTGCGTTAGTTCCTTGGGATTACGATTCTAATTTCAAATTATCGATCGTCATTTGTTCTGAATACCGAAAGCGGGCACAATGGCGCGAATGAGCGGCGGCGTACTGGCCGCTAGTAATCTTATGCAATAAGTAAGTTTCTACTGTTCCATTACTTGATTGAAGTGCTGGATGGTTGCTGGAAAGGGCTTGGATCACTGGAAAGTGTCTTTCGCGTCGCATAGAAAAAACAAGTTTCTTGTGCCTCTGTGGTGTGGTGGTGGAGCAGGTCGGCTCATAACCCGGAGGGGGAGCGTTCGATTCCGCAGCAGGACAAGTATTTGTGCACATAAAAAAAGCGCAAACACTTGTTCTGTGTTTGGGTGTTGTGGGTCCTCGTAGTTCCTGGGTCTCTAGTCACAGGGAATCCTAGTTAGGGTCCAAGATCTATGCGATCGTTGGGCGTTATTATTTATATTTATTTATTTATTTAACAGCAGCTAGTAAACCAATTACAGTTTACTTACTTGGAACTCAAATGTAAAGCTTACAGGCTCAACTAACTACCTAATCATGCCTTAAACGAGGACGGAATCATTCGACATCGTCGGCTACAAAAATAATCCTGAATAAACTAAAAATTCTAACGAAATCAATAAAACATTTCAAGCTGCCTGAATATTCTGCCACGGCTAGCTAAGATTTTTAATATACCGAGGAGAAGCTAGCCCACTCGCCCAACGCACTGGCCCAACACAACCGCGGCGTAAGTTTTGAAAACATTGCCACCTGTAAGGTTATGCACGCTTGTAGTGTTATTATGACTAGACTCGGACCACAGACCAATACGTTTTGCTTGAGAAAGTTTAACAATGTTGCAGATAGATTATCAACCTAGTCCTTCCCACTGCTGCGACACGGGACTTCTCTCAAAGAGAGAAAGAGAGAGATAGAGATAAATATAGAGCGAGAGAACAATTCTTTTCTAACCGACGTCATCAACCCAATCGTTACCACTGCTGCAACACGGGACTTGAAGATTAGATTAATTGCATATTACCTATTGAGTTGCCATCTTCAATAGGTAATTAATTGAATAAATGAATAATCAAATAATTAAATAATGAAATGCTTGAAAATATTATATTATTAAATTTTGACAATATATCTATTATGTAATTGAAATCAATAAATTTATTTTTTAATCGCACTCAGTTGCAAGCGCCCTTACAGGGTTACATGAACACTGTAAGGGCGCTTGCAACTGAGCTTGCTTACTAAACTAGTTGTTAAGACCTGACATAATATATAAATTGTACATGAATGCAAATAAATGAATATGAATATGAAGAAAGAAAGAAAGAAAAGACATTTATTCTTGACTAGACTTCTCTCAAAGAGTGAGAAAGAGATATATATATATATAGAGAGAACAATTCTTTTTAAGCCGACTCAAAAAACGGAGGTTCTCAATTAGTCTATATTTTTTTATGATTGTTACCCCAGTTAATTACTACTGAGTTAACCGATTTAAATGATTTTTTTATTTGAATGCTAGTGCATCCCTTGTGGTCCTATTTAAATTTGATCAACATCTGTCAAGTGATTTTTGAATAATCTTTAATTATGCGTATTTCGATTTCGACTGCATTGATGATGTTCTTATTGGGATTGAAGTTGGTTAAACACTTTTTTTAAAGGAATTATTGCGCAAAATATTTTTAAATTTTAGGAATCGTACCCGCTATCGGGTTATAATGTAGAAAAATCCCCCATTATTAGCTTCGTAGTAAAAAATTGCCATAAATTGGGATTTATAATCTCAGATACATTTTCCCATTCATTTTTCATCTTCTATCAATTGAACGTGCTAATGCTGTTGGTCTCTATCGACCTTTACAGCGTCACCGCGCGGAAGGCCAGACGCTTAAGGCGCGCAGCTGTCAAAAGTGGGAGGCAACTAGCTCAAGGGTAGTCTCTGCTTGGGCCGATGCCGGGATAAGAGGATCGAGAAGACTACGTCCACTGGAAGAGTGGACCATATTGAAAGTCGCGACCGTTCTAGCTAACCTACGGGGGGTACGTCGACCTCGCCGGCGGGGTCGGTGTCTGATTGTGTTACGCTGGTATCCTATACCGGTGCCGGGCGCGGTACCTGAGCCAGAAGGGCTAGACTGGTCCGGTGATGCTAGCGCAGCCGATACTACGGCTGCTATAGGATCATCCGGGTCGCTCAAGACGTCTCGGGTGGCGACGGGGTGGTCTATCAACACAGTCATCAAATCATCAACTATCAATTCATATGGCATCAATTTCACATGACATGCGTCCTTCGTGCTAGCTACCGGAACGATCGCGTGTCATCCACTCACACTACTTATCATCAACCTTAAGTCTGAAACATTAAGGTTTATATTACAATCAAATACTTGATTATAAAGGATTTTGTTTAAAATGAACCTTAGAAACCTAAGTTTAAGGTTAACTTTGAAATGTGTTTGAATTGATGATTCGGCAAATGTAGTGGACAACAGTTACCTAGGATAGTTAACAGGTTGCATTTTATTGTGAAATATATAATATACGTGACTTTGATATTCCTTCTAAAGTTATTTAATATAAGTGGTAAAAGTAATTTAGTAAAAGTATTTTAAAAAAAAGGATTACTACGTGGTGGGACTTTTCTGCCTAGTTCGTCTAGGTAGCTGGCCGCTTTGCCAATTATTCTGCTGCCAAGCAGTAGTGTGCAAGCACTGCTGTGTTCCGGTTTGAAGGGCACTGTAGCTAGTATAATTACTGGGCAAATGAGACTATGATTCGATCTCACAGATCGAACAGTAATCTTATTACGAGACTGTGCTGATGTCTCAGGATGATGTGCGCAGTGCAGTGTCACGCGAAACTTTATATTTCTCTAATTTACAAATTTATTTTAAGCCGTTCGTCACGCATTCACCAGCTTACTCCCCAAGTCAAGTGTTCGTAAAGACATTTTACTTCAAAACGTCATGAAATCTTTCAAAAACGTAAATACCTTTTGTCCGTCGTAACTCGTAACATAACCTATTTTACATTCACACAACAGTCAAGGAGGTCATTACCGAAGCGACAATAATTCTCATAGAAAACGAAAACGCTAAATACCTATTTGTGAAACCTCAAATGATATGTTCGAACCGAACGACTTCAGATCCAAACTATCGTAACCTACTACAAATGGAAAACAAAGCTTTATTTCTAAGAAATTAGAGTGTACATTGTTACATTTTAAAATTCAACACAATGATACAGTAGACTTATCTGTATACTATGTACAGTAGAGTGGGATATAGATTGATAATAAGTGGCTCTAAAGTCGTAATGTCATTGAGCAGGTGTACAGAAGTGCATGGTCCAATGTCATACGAAATGATTGAGGGTTGGTTATGTATGTGACGGCGGCAACGTCCAGTTATAAACTCTATGCACAGCGGGCAGTACCGTAACTTACCCTGTGGTGGCATTTAAATTTATTACAGTGGCAACACTGGCATCTGTCATCGCTCCCCTACCCATCTGGCTATAAAAAGGGACCGCTCGGTGTACTACGGATCATTCTTGCTCCCGACACGGCCCAGTGCGCATGTTGAAGGCCTATAGTTATATAGGTTGCAACCTACGCACAGCCCGTCATCTTATATATGTTTGTTAGCAGCATAAATAGAGACCGTAAATGTGTTTTTGCAATAAATAAATTTACATTTAAAACAAATAAATTAATAAAAAATAATAAAATAAATATTTTAAAAAATGTTTGATATTCTTTGTCTCGTTTTTGAACCTAGGGTTAAATTCAGAGAAAAAATTGTCATCGGCAATCTGGTGGCCTAATACTAAATTTGGTGCAAATAACGGTTCTAAAGCTACAAGGAATAATTTATTTAAAAATAAACGAAAACAAAAATTACTTCATCGTATGGATGTTTCATTGGAAAAAGCTAACGAAAGCGCGTCGTAGCGTTAGTTGCAACTCAGCGGCAGCCCATGCGACTTAACAAACCGAGGAACCTTGGTTAAAAATTTGAATTTCGTTCGAATTTCACCCGGCCCTGCACAAATTTCAAAGTCCCCGCAACTTGACTTGACTGGCCCGATAGCTCAGTTGGTAGTTACCCTGCCTTCTGAACTGTGGGTTGTGGGTTCTATTCCCACCCAGGACAAACATTTGTGTGATTAACATAGGTGTTTGTTCTGTGTCTGGGTGTTATGTTCTATTCTAAGTATGTATTAAGTATTTACAAACAAAAAGTATCTAAGTATTGTATCAGTTATCTGGTTCCCGTAGTACAAGCTTTGCTTAGTTTGGGGCTAGATAGCGCTGTGTGAAATGTCCACACATATTTATTATTTATTTATTTATTATATTAAATGGGAACGTATTGGGCTGATGATGCAAGAGGAATCCTCAAGCCACAGTTTCCCCCACTTACTGGTTTTCTTACTTTAAGAATTTCCACAAAGCATCGAATAGTTAGTTGTAGACCGCTTTGAATTGTCTTTCTAAGTTTGTTTTATTAAATTTGTAATGTAAGCACCTATTAATAAAACGAGAGTGCTTTAGACCACACGACTGAAGTAAAATTTCTTTAGTTTAGCTCCATCTATCGGCCTGTATAACTTTGTTTTGCTTTGTTTAATGTTAATGTTGCCATCTTGACAATTATAAATTGTCATTTTACCGGTCATACAATCAGAATAATTCAAATTTTTAACTGTGTTATGTTGACAATGGAGATCTACGTGAGCTAACTTCAACTTCCGTTCGCCTCGCATTCACCAGCTTACTCCCCAAGTCAAGCGTGCGTAAAGAACTTTACTTTAAAAAAATCACTTAAATATTTTGTGTCAAGTTCAGTTACTGGCGTTATAGATGCACGTTTTGTTGTTGCCGAGCGGTCCCGTGTGAACGCAATACTTTTGTGTCATATCTGTCATAATAATAATTAAAGTTTTTAAATGATTTATAAATAATTATGCATTTGACTATAAATACTGAAGTGGTAGTAACTCGTAAAGTATAATTAAATTATTATAATACAATGCATTATTAAAACTTATTAACAATGCGTGGATCATTTAATATTATCATAAAATTAAATAAACAATAACACCAACGACATATGTGGGGACACAGGAACTACGAGGACCATGGCCCCACAACACCCAGACTCAGAACAACTATTTGCGCTTTTTTCTGTGCACAAACACTTGTCCTGCCGCGGGAATCGAAACCGCCGCCTCCAGGTTATGAGGCGACCTGCTCAACCACCACACCACAGAGGCTGAATTACGCATCGAAAAATTATTTTAAAAAAAAATTTATACACGTCTCTGCAATGCACACTACTCTACGCAGGAAATTGTGTTTTTTTAATCACTGCTAACAACATCAAATAACTTTATACGATCATAAATTCAAGATGGTTAATTATTGCCTTTAACGTCTAAAATTACAAAACGGTCACCCATCTAAACAGGGTCAAAAACGTAACTTGTGCCGACGGCTCTCTGTCGTATCTTGGAAGCGAGTCAAGGCTTGCACTAACGTGCCACTAATAAAAACGTAACTTGTGCCGACGGCTCTCTGTCGTATCTTGGAAGCGAGTCAAGGCTTGCACTAACGTGCCACTAATAAAAACGTAACTTGTGCCGACGGCTCTCTGTCGTATCTTGGAAGCGAGTCAAGGCTTGCACTAACGTGCCACTAATAAAAACGTAACTTGTGCCGACGGCTCTCTGTCGTATCTTGGAAGCGAGTCAAGGCTTGCACTAACGTGCCACTAATAAGCCATTTCAGTGAGGGTTGTCACTTTTTTCGGTTTTCCATAATTATTTCTTTCCAACAAAAAAAACCGTTTGCGGTCGGATTTGAAGATTTTTGAAGTAAAACTTCTTTACGCACGCTTGATTTGGGGAGTAAGCTGCCGAGGGGATACGAAGTTGAAAGTTGTTGGTTAACGTAGATTTTCATCACACTTCACTTCACTAATATTATAAAGGCGAAAGTTTTGTGTGTGTGTATGTTTGTTACTCCTTCACGCTCAAACGGCTGAATGGAATGGATGAAATTCGGCACCAAGATAGCTTATACACTGGATTAATATTTAGGCTAAATTTTAACCCGGAAAATGAAATTTTCCCGTGGGATGAGCAAATACTTAAAATACTTTTTTACGTGGGTGAAACCGTGTGGCGCAACTAGTTGTCAATATAACAAAGTAAAAAAAAATGTATTATTATGTTGGTATGTGCGGTAAAATAACAATATACAATTGTGAAGATGGCGACATTAACATTAAACAGAGCAAAAACAAAGTTAAACCGGCCGATAGATGGAGCTAAATAAGTTTTACTTCAGTCCTGTGGTCTAAAGCACATGTTCCATTAAAGGATCTTGTCATTATCACAGTCTCCATGCGTTTCAAAATTTTCGAAAAACGTAAACGTTTTTTGATCATATCTGATCGGAATAAGACTCCTGTGGTGTAACCACAAAGATATAAGCAAACCTTAAACTAGTGTCAAACTGCTGTTTTTTTTTGTTTTGGTTTTCGTTCCACAATTTTTTGTATTTAGCCAGTGTCAAGTAATTAATTTCTCAAGTTAATTAATATTATATAAATATGTGTCAAGTCACAGTCCAAGTCATCAAGTCAAGTCATAGTCTAGTCAAGTCATGCTCCTAGTAAAGTGGTGGCAACTTTACTAGAAGCTTCTATGTAGTTTTGGAAACCACACGAAGAACGTTTCAGCATCATTATACCACTTTCCCACACTCATGCCTGTAATCCTGCACTTAACGAATAAAATGCCACCAATTTGCCACCAATTTTATGCACTAACACTGAAAATAACAGTTTTAGAAAATAATACTATGTGGTGACGCGATCTTCTTCGTTTTTCAAGCTGTTTTGTATTGTAAAACCCGCGTTTGACGTCTATTTAAGCCGTGTTTATGTATTTGAGGTAACACGGCTGAAGTTCCACGGCCCGGCTTGTGATTTTTCTGACAAGTGGCAACCATAGCCTTCGCAAGGTTCACACACGCCAAGGTCACTTTAACGCTTCTACTATTATCTATTCTGCGGTGCTATTTACTGTAATCAAAGCTGGAAGTTTACTCTTGTAAATTTTTATACCCAACTTTATTTGACAGGCACGTTTTGTACCGTATAAGAAGCGCCCCAGTTCGTCTATCAAAAGCGCAAATAAATGATTGTAAAAATCCACACGTCCCCATTGGGAAAGGGGATTTATGAACTTACCCAGTTACATTGTATTCTCCAAAAATATATTTCATAAATTACAATGCCATAGTCTAGTTTTTCCGAAATGAAATTGAAAAATACATTATTTGGATAAAGGCATATAATTAGTAACATTACATGGAAAAACCTGGGTCCCCACACTAGGCTCAGGGCCCGTATTATGACGTAAATAGGTTTGTTTTCAGGAGCAGATAACTCAAGAACGTTTGAAGATAGAAACCTTTGGTCAGTTGTGAAATGTAGGAAATTTTGTCAGCTTTCAAACTGGGATGCATTTTTTTTTCTCTAAAACCAGTATAATAAGGCTTTCCAGGTGACCCTTTAGCCCACCTTTAGGATAGGTTACTTTTAGTATGTTTACCTCCTAAATGTCCGATACCAATCCTTGAATTGAAAATTCTACCCCCCTCCACGCACTTTATAATGATTCGTAGACTGGACTGCTGATTTCCAGGCAATTCCTTTTTCTGTAGACAAATTATTAGGTTAGGTGTCAGAATTATTAAGCCACCCACTTATTTACGTACTTTACGCATACGCTTTAAGCATGGAGCAAAACTGTCATTTATAAGAATTAGACAGCCTCTGCGGTATGGTGATTGAGCAGGTCGGCTCAACCAGGAGGTGGCAGGTCTGATTCCCGCGACAGGAGAAGTATTTGTGCACAGAAAAAATGCGCAAATACTTGTTCTGAGTCTGGGTGTTGTGGGACCATGGTCCTCGTAGTTCCTGGGTCCCTAGATACAGGGAATCCTAGTTAGGGTCCAGGATCCATGTATGTGATCGTTGGGCGTTATTATTATTATTTGTAAATGCTACTTTTAGTGTCACCAATCCGAGTCTAATTAATGACGGCAGCGAACGTTGCTTACTTTTACAGATACATTATTCTACATTACGGGTGTAGGTGATGCGTGACGGATGCGTGTCACAGATAATTCACAGCCTATGTTACAATGATTGTCAATAAGCTGGCTGGTTAGCGGCTCGGCTAGCATGTGGCTCAAGGCTATTCAATACTATACAGGGGCTGTACTCAATAATATTGTGTCACATGCGACACGCGGTTTCAATCGCAGCTTCCTCTTTACCCCGAGAAAACTATGAATTATCCGGAATAAAAAGTGTCCTATATTGATTTTGGTAGTGTGAGCGATCCAATTAACTGCATCTTTTGTCAATGACCTTAAAACCGAAAATTTACATTTCTCATCAGTCTCCGGTCAATTAGTGCGGATCCAAAAGTCTTAACAAGCTTTGACGTGGGATAAAAACCACTGAAAGTTTTGGCGGGAAAACGTAAAACAACGCGTCACCGCGTTGTATTATTTTCCAAAACTTGTGTTATTTTCAGTGTTAGTACATAAAATTGGTGGTTTTTTATTCGTTAAGTGCTGGATTACAGGCATGAGTGTGGGAAAGTGGTATAATGATGGTGAAACGTTTCTTTTCGTGTTGTTTCCAAAACTCCATAGAAGCTTCCGGTAAAGGTGCCACCACTTTACTAGGAGTATGACTTGACTAGACTACGACTTGAATTGATGACTTGCACTGCGACTTGACTTATATACATAATATTAATTAACTTGAGAAATTAATTACTTGACACTGGCTAAATACACAAAGGTTTAGAGCCAAAACCGCCACAAAAAAAAACAACTGAAAGAACCCAAATACGCAGAAATGTAAAATCTTCATCGGGAATCTTCAAGAAGTCACTGAAGCAATCTCAGGTCACCTTGAAGGCAACACAATAAGGCGGAATATAGTCAAAAGGCGTAATTCTGAGGCCTCATAAATATGTGCTGCGCAGTCTCTTGGGCAATAGCCATTGCTAAACACTTCTTGGCTTCAGTTGAGCTTTGATGTACTCCGAAGTTGGGTTAGTATAAAACCCCACCTAAATAGAACATGGCAGCGGAAAATGTAGAGGGAAATCACGGGCGGTTTTGTAACTACAATGTAGTTTTATGGCGGGAAAATGAAAAAAACCGCGTCGCCGCATTGTCATATTTTCCAAAACTTGTGTTATTTTCAGCGTTCGTGCATAAAATTGGTGGCATTTTATTCGTTAAGTGCTGAATTACAAGCATGAGTGTGGGAAAGTGGTATGATGATGGTGAAACGTTTCTTTTCGTGTTGTTTCCAAAACTCCATAGAAGCTTCTGGTAAAGTTGCCACCGCTTTACTAGGAGTATGACTTGACTAGACTAGACTATGACGCAACTTGATCACTTGGACTGTGACTTGACTTGACACATTATATAATAGTAATTAACTTGAGAAATTATCAATTACTTGACACTGACTAAATACACAAAAGTGTGGAGCCAAAACAAAACAAAAAGAACTACAATGTAACGTTGCATCATCGTAAACACTGACCTACGGCATCGTAACGTTTAATGACTTTATGTAAGTAATTGCTAAGGTCAAAAGGTCCACGTTTTGACCACTATCTTTTAGTAAAGGAAACCATATTAAAAAGGAAACCTGCAAAAATTTCCATGTTACACCCAGGTTAACTGGAAGATAATGCTCTCTAGCATTAAGTTCGCCTTTGTATCTACATTTGTTATTTGTGCAATAAAGCATTTTCTATCTATCTATCTGTCTATCTATCATATTACTGTAGCTAAATGTGTTCCAATCATTAGCCGTATTTTGAAAAACACAAATCATCCGAATATCATACGTTTTCATTGGTGAGACACGGGCCTTCTCTCGCAGGGAAATTATAATAACAACGCCCAACGATCACTTACATAGATCCTGGACCATAAATAGGATTCCCTGTATCTAGGGAATCAAAAACTACGAGAACCATAGTCCTACAAAAGACATAGAACAAGTATTTGAGCTTTTTCAACCGACTTCAAACAAGGAGGAGGATCTTAATTCGGCTGTTTTTCCTTAGAACTTTCAACTGGGTGAACCGACTTTGATGATCCTTTTTTTATTTCAAAACTGGTGCTTCCCGTGTTGTGGGTTATATTATTTGTGTGCAATACTTGTCCTGTCACGGTCGCTAGTCAAAGTCAAAGTCAAAAGATTTATTGCAAATAGGCTAATTTTAGCACTTTTACAAGTCAAAATTATATAAGGGTCGGGTAGATGATGGATATTCCTCGAATTTCGTAGGATTCTTAAATACGCCGGTGCTCTAACTATGTTTTCCTTCCCTTCCACAACCATGTCATTTCGAAATCCAGACGTAAGCCTGAATCGCAGTGGGATGTTCTAACGAATCTATACTCAAGTCAAGATTTCTTTCACAATACTATGACCCGTATTACCGGACTACATTCAGTTGTGAATCGGTGCTTAAGACAAGATTTCATTCCCAAATGGGCAATTTGTGAATTAAATCAAGACTGAGCAATGTTCTATAATACGAGCCTATGCTCATTATATTGAGCACTAATTCAAGATTGAAGCGTCTGCGTAGTCGTTTCAGTTATAAAGGCTTTAGCGTGACGCTACCTAGTACCTTCGCTACCAAAGCATAGCTAAGGTAGGTTCATTTAAAGGAAGAAAGTTAGGAAACCCTACTGTATTTTTTTTATTACTATTGACTTTTTGACTCTTCAATAGAGGCGACGGTAAGGCCCAGACGAAATGTATTCAAAAGCTGTTTAAAGTGAGATGAAAGAAGTCACCTCAGGCCCATTCGCTTCTCCAATTCGTCAGGGGTTCTCCGAGCAAGGAATGGGTTTGACAGATTAAACCTCAGCTTCTTGTGTTACAACATACCACTAATCCGAGCGAGTGTGCAACCGCACGTCTGAAATGTACAGCTCAAGGAACAAAGGCTGCGAATTTTTAAACCCACAAAATATTGTATTAAAAAAATTATCAAAATATAATTGACAGCCACTGTGGTGTGGTGGTTGAGCAAGTCGGCTCATAATCCGGAGGCGGCGGGTACGATTCCCGCGGCAGGACCAGTATTTGTCCACCGAAAAAAGCCGCAATACTTGCTCTGTGTCTGGGTGTAGTAGAACCATGGTCCTCGTAGTTCCTGGGTCCCTAGACACAGGAAATACTAGTTAGGGTCCAGGATCTATGTATGTGATCATTATTATTGTTATTTTGGAAGTCATATACAATTCTCTCGTTTCCGAGGCTTAAACTAATTTTCGCGGGCTTTTGGCCAAACGAAAACCAATACCCAATTTATTTTTACAATTTTTTTACATATATTTAAACAAATCAAATAATTAAACTTAATCTTCCAGTGCTAAAAATTTTCTTATTATTATTATTATTAATAAGCATCCATAGGCTTTTAATCGAGGAGGCCTATGTTCAGCAGGTTGATGGATGTGACCCATCCAAGTGATCAGTGCAACGAACGTTACCGATCGATTCAAGCATCGCTGAGAGGTACACATCTTGTCCTCACATGACTTTTATCCTACCACTTACTTTCATCAATGACAAGGTCAAGTACATAATAGCCTTCCAAAGTTTGCCTAAGTAATTATCGATATTTACTTCAAGCGTGATCATCGATTGCGTAATCGATTCTCCGCTCGGTGTAGCATCACTACGCGGCACAGTTAATCGACAGCGCGTAGTTGTCACGTCACTATTTACTTCATATAACACAACGAGCTTCTGCCCGCAGCTTCGCCCGCGGCGTGGCCTATGGGAAAAGAATTCAACCACCCATTTCACCTTCTTAAGTAATCTTAAGTAAATCGCTGAAGCGAGACAATGAGTTATTAACGAAAAAGATCACGTCATTGTATTATTTTCCAAAACTTGTGTTATTTTCAGTGTTAGTGCATAAACTTGGTGGCATTTTATTCGTTAAGTGCTGGATTGCAAGCATGAGTGTGGGAAAGTGGTATAATGATGGTGAAACGTTTCTTTTCGTGTTGTTTCCAAAACTAGATAGAAGCTTCTGGTAAAGTTGCCGCCACTTTACTAGGAGTATGACTAGACTAGACTATGACTTGACATATATACATATATATTAATTAACTCGAATTATCAATTACTTGACACTGGCTAAATACACAAAAGTGGGGCGTACAAAAACAAAAATAAAAGCCAAATTATAACAAAGGAAATAAAGTCCTTTAGGCGGAAGGCGTTTAAGTCTTTCGTTTACGAAAGATAAAGCCCGAGCGAGACAGCTATCGAGTTCAGGGTGTTTGAACGATAAAGGCTCGCTGGGTAAATTTCAAGTGGTTTAATAGGTGAAGAATTTTATTACTTCCCTGTGTACTTTACAGTCGTTATGGACTTAGAACAAAAGCTAGTGTTTTAGTAAGCATTATTTTACCTTAACGGAACAATTGCCTATTATGAAGTCTTAAGGTTTTTTATTTTTCGTTACGTCAATTATTACAGTATATTTTTTGAAGTAAAACTTCTTTACGCTTGACTTTGGGAGTAAGTTGATGAATGCGTGACGAGTGGAAGTTAGAGTTGGTTTACGTTGATCTCCATTGTCTACATAACAAAGTTAAAAAATTGTATTATTATGTTGGTGTCCGGTAAAATGACAATTTACAACAAGATGGCGGCATTAACGTTAATCAAAGCAAAAACAAAGTTATACCGGCCGATAGATGGAGCTAAACTAAAGAAGTTTTATTTCAGTCGTGTGGTTTAAAACACACTCGCTTTTGTGACTAGTGTGCTTTGGTGACAAATGATGCTCGGTGTAAATCTGAGCCAATGTATTACTGTTAATATTTATCGAACTAATATTAGTTACTAGTTACCCGCTACCCGCCCCGGCTTCGCACGGGTGAATTAGTAAAACGCGGTAGTAAGGAATAAAAAGTATCATATGTCCGTCTCCTAGTTCTAAGCTACCTCCTCATCAATTATTAGCCAAATCGATTCAGCCGTTCTTGAGTTATAAATAGTGTAACTAACACGACTTTCTTTTGTATATATAGATAGACGAGCTTCTGCCCGCAGTTTCGCCTGCGGCGTGGCCTATGAGAAAATAATTCAACCACCCATTTCACCCTCTAAAGGGCGGAATTTCGGAAAATCCTTTCCTAGCGGATGTCTACGTCATAACATCTACTTGCATGCAAAATTTCAGCCCGATCCGTCCAGTGGTTTGGGCTGTGCGTTGATAGATCACTATGTCAGTAGTCACCTTTGAGTTATATATGCATTAGATATGCATTAATGTTTAACAGCTCTTGTGTTCGCACTATACCTAAATTCTTTGCGTTGTAGAAGGATAAATTCCAAATTAGGATCTGTCAAAGTAACACATAAAAAAAGTTACGTTCGAAATCTGAAAAAGGCGCAACTACGTACGCACATTCGCCTGGCCCACCCACTACACTCATTCTCACTTCCGAACGCACCTTCGCGAGTTATTCGTTAAATAAACTTCGGACCTTTTGCGAAAGCGACTCGTATGGAAAAAAAAGTAAACAGAACCTCCTTCGGCGCCTTAGAAGGCTTTGTGTTTCGATTTGACTTATAAGGAAAAAATTATGATTAAAATCCAAAATTTTCATAACGTCGGAACTCCAAAGTATAGTTTCGCGTGACACTGCACATGCGCACGCCATCTTGAGACATCAGCACAATCTAGTAATAAGATTACTAGACTGCGAAATTAGGTCATAAAGTCTCATTTGCACAGTAATTTCACTAGCTACAGTGCCCTTCAAACCGAAACACAGCAGTGCTTGCGCACTACTGCTTGGCGGCAGAATAACTGGCAAAGCGGTCAGCTACCTAGAAGTACTTTACAGAAAAATTATCACTACTACCACCTAGTGAAATGCATTTTTTAATTCTTTATTTAAAGGCTTTATCAAATGCAATACATGGTTAGCTAGTTAACGTTATTTTAAATTCAATATGGCGGACGGTCAAAATGGCGGTTTAGTTATTTTTTGTGCACGCCCATGATATATCAAATAAAAGGGTTTGCTGAGAATAATATGTACAAAGAGCTTGTTTAAACCTATTATTTTTTCACTATTCATTTCTTTCAAGTTGACAGGAGTTGTGTTGTGTCAAATTCGACATCTGAAATTACAATGACGGTTTGCGAGTAACTATCAGAATCTGATATTAGAAATGTAAACTTCACCGATTTCTTTGTAAGCTTTTTTATATTAGTGAATGATGTGACGAGCTAGTCGTTCACCTGATGTTAAGCGACACGGCTGCCCATAACAGAACAGTGTCACTCGGAACTCCAAAATATAAAGTTTCGCGTGACACTACACTGCGCACATCATCCTGAGACATTAGCACAGTCTGGTAATAAGATTACACGACTGTGACATCAGATCATAAAGTCTCATTTGCCCAGTAATTTCACTAGCTACAGTGCCCTTCAAAAGTTTAAAGTTTACTTATGTATACTCATATACTACTACAATATTAACTACTAAGTACCTGCTGCAGAATCTAAGGTGTAGTTTAGGATAGATAGATTCCTACATATACTATAGATTCCTTTTTACATAACGATTCAAAGACATAACGTCTGTTTATTTCTGCTTCTATTGTAAAGGCTGAAGAATCAGGAAACACAACTTAAAGAAGCGTCCCATTTTTTATTGCGAAAATATTTTGAATCCATTAATTTTTTTTGCTATAAGTATCGCCACGATCTAAACTAATTTATTAAACAAAAAAATGGTCTACATTTACAACTCTTTGCCCACGGTTAAATAACATTTATTACAGCTCGAAACACTAATCTGGCATAATAGCGCGAAACGACCTACCGCAAATGCCGTAAGCCGAAAAAAGTTGCCACAGCTAAAAAAGAGAAAAAGAAAAACTGGGCATTACATCACTGGCCACATAGAATATTTGGTTGTTTGCGACACTGTCGACGACGTTCGTAATTTAAATTTATTTGAATCACAATGAGAACAGTGTGTATTTACTTGGTAATGTCTCTTTATTGTCGTTGGGAGGTTAACTGGGGTTAGGTTACGAAATGTCGTTAGTGGCATCTTTTCCGTTCTATTTTTGAATCTTTAAAAGTAAGTTTTTATCAAGAACATGTGGTAAAAACCTTAATAACAATTGAAATTATATAGATTTACAAATAATAAAAAAAGCAATAGTTTGCCTTTATACTATTTTTAAACAAAAACGTCTTTACATATTGTTCGTTTAAAAGCCTCAATAAATCAATTTACATCCAAAAATACAAAACAAAAATCAACACGGTAAAACCATCAATCTATTCATATAAAATTCAAAGTCCTGACTGACTGACTGACTGACTTATATATCAACGCTCAGTCTAAACCGCTGGTCCAAGACACTTGAAATTTGGAGGGTGTGTTTTTTTTGTAAAGTTTAGGTATCCACTAAGAAAGGGTTTTTCGAAATTACACCTCTAAGAAGGTGAAATGGGTAGTTGAATTATCTATTAAAAAATCTTCTTCGTTTCCTATAGGCAAGGCGGGCGAAGCCGCGGGCAGAAGCTAGTATACTATAGGGCACAAATTATGCAGTTGAAATATCTCCAGAACGGATGCCTTCACATTAGGTCGAGAAACTAACTGTTCATACTTCATACGTACACAAAGAACTGACGACAAAGACAAATAGCTGCTGAGAAAACTGATCACCGCTCAAGAATTTATGACAACCCTACAAAATGTATCTGAATATAGCCTACTTGCTGCGTACTGGCAACACAGCAAATAAGTTCTACAAAGAAAAAATAACTGGCTGAACATACGTTGCCTGTTAGCAAATACTGGCTGTTTGATAAATAATTAGAAAAAATAAACGCGTGACACTTGACAGGTGTTTAGGCGCGAAGCCCGCATTCTCTTTTCGAATTTATCTTCAATGGCGTCTTCATTCCAGTCACGTTCAACGGGGCATAGCGACCATTGTAACGTGAGCTGCTTTAGTTTATACAACTAGACACATTTTCTAAACAATGCTAGTATGTTTAACTTGGTTTAAACCACGCAGTGTTCGTATTTACTAATCTATAAGAACCATAATACGCAGACCTGTCGGAGCTAACTTAATCTAAAACGCGAGGTGTCAACCTATAATGGGAACTATTCAATAAACAACCAAACGCAGCAGATCTATGGTGCCATAGTAATAGTAAGGAAGAAGAGATCAAACTACGTTGGTTTATTTTTAGTTACAGTAGCCACCGTATTGCTGAAATCTGCTGAACAAAGTGTACAGGCCAACAATTTATATCGATCGTCCATAACAGCGACATTTTCGTTCAATTTCATTTTGTTCTAAAACCCGGTACATGGTAAATTGAAGTCTCAGTGGGCAGTTTTAGAGCTCAACTTTTAATGGTAGTTTTGTGATGAGAATGGAAACAGATGCTTGGAAAATAGTCAAATTAGTGAATATATAAGCTCATGCGGGAGGTTGTACAACTCGCTTTAGTTGAAGAAAGACGTAAGTGCAATACAGAGCTTTGGTGGTAACGACTTTTTTAACAAACCGTAATGTTTGTCACTGGTAACGTTTAGATTATCTGATAAGAGTATTTTTTATTTATTTAAGCGACTTCAGAAAAAGGGTGTTACTCAATTCATATTTATATAGAACTCCGTCATTTATAAACCGACTAGCTTCTGCCCGCGGCTTCGCGCGCGTGGCCCGTAGGAAACGAAGATTTTTTTTTTCATAGATACGTAATTGAACCGCTCGTTTCACCCTCTTAGGGGTGGAATTTCAAAAAAGACTTTTTTAGTGGATACCCACACTTTACAAAGAACACACCCTCCAAATTTCAAGTCTCTAGGACCAGCGGTTTAGGCCGTGCGTTGATACATTCAGTCAGGACTTTGAATTTTATATGTATACATGTGGGGATAATTTTTTTTGTTTGAAACTATATAATTCAGATAGGTCCAATAAAAATTTCATCAAAATCGATTCAGTAAGTAAGTTTTTTAAATTAAAACAATTGGAAAAATATGTCATTTTTCATCGACTTTTCAGTATAATAATAATAATATAATAATAATATGTGTGGACATCTCACACAGCGCCATCTAGCCCCAAACTAAGCAAAGCTTGTGCTATGGGAACCAGATAACTGATACAATACTTAGATACTTTTTGTTTGTAAATACATGCATAGAATACAATATGACACCCAGACACAGAACAAACACCTATGTTCATCACACAAATGTAATAAGTAAGTAAGTATAAAGCTAAAGCGATTGAAGTCGCGTTAATCCCGCGTTTTAAGGGATTGTAGTCCTTATAGTTCCCTAGTACGTGAGCGCGGATGCAAATAGGTACAAGAGATACCATCTACCAGTGATTGGGGATGTTCATTGGGGCAGACGGTTCCCCGACCCAACCAGTGACACTGTAGCGGTTTTTTCATTTATTAATTGATATGTTTGCCTTTGACCACTATCTCACATGATGGTAAGTGACGATGTGGTCTAGGATGTAACACGCTTGCCTAGAAGATAACTGTTGACGTAAAGACCAACAGCATTATAGCCCGTACAAAAAAAAAGGGATAGGCCGTGATTACATATTTTGTCATCAAGTATTAGTGTGCATTACAGTGCACACTAATACTTTTTTTTTATGTAATGGAATGACGTGACGAGCTAACCGTTCGCTTGATGTTAAGCGACACGGCTGCCCATATCAGTTGCAGTGTCACTCGGAACTCTAAAGTATAGAGTTTTGCGTGACACTGCACTGCGCATGTCATCCTGAGATATCAGCACAACCTAGCAACATTACTAGATTGTGAGATCAGGTCATAAAGTCTCATTTGCCCAGTAATTTCACTAGCTACAGTGCCATTCAAACCGGAACACAGCAGTGCTTGCGCACTACTGCTTGGCGGCAGAATAACTGACAAAGCGGTGGTACCTACCTAGACGAACTTTGCAGAAAAGTCCTACCACCTAGTAAAATTTGGTTGAAAAACAAGGTCTGTGGTCCGATACCCAACGAAATGACACAGAATAAACAGCAGTCAGCGGCGTCTACGACCGCCACAGTGTGTGTAACAGTCAGTGGGGCGACAAAGGCATCCTGGCACAGTGTAATGTAAACACAGAGACCAACTGAGTCAATAGCACGGAGTCGGGCCACAGTAAAGTTTATTGGATGTACGCGAAGGTTATACAATATACATGGAATTATATTGGGTACGTTAAAAATGTTTTAGATCCGTAAGAAATTCCATATTTGAAAAATAGAAAAGTAATTGTATTTATTTGACAGTATTGATAGTATTGTATTTGACTGGCCCGATAGCTCAGTTGGTAGTAGCCCTGCCTTCTGAACTGTGGGTTGTGGGTTCGATTCCCACTCAGGACAAACATTTGTGTGATGAACATAGGTGTTTGTTCTGTGTCTGGGTGTTATATTGTATTCTATGTATGTATTTACAAACAAAAAGTATCTAAGTATTGTATCAGTTATCTGGTTCCCATAGCACAAGCTTTGCTTAGTTTGGGGCTAGATGGCGTTGTGTGAGATGTCCACACATATTATTATTATTTATTATTCATAATCATTTTCATATTACGACGGGCCTAATGGCTCAGTTGGTAGTAGCTTTGCCTTCTGAGCTGTAGGTTGTGGGTTCGATTCCCACTCAGGACCAATATGTGTGTGAACATAGATGTTTGTTCTGTGTCTGAGTGTTATATTGTATTCTATGTATGTATTTACAAACAAAAAGTATCTAAGTATTGTATCAGTTATCTGGTTCCCATAGCACAAGCTCATGTAAGTTTGGGGCCACGTGGAGTTGTGTGAAATGTACTCGTATACAAATATTTATGTATTTAATTAATATGGCAATTTGCCGAAGTAGCATAATGTCATAGACTTATAATGTCTACTTATTACAATGAAATATGAATGTAATGATTTTATTAACGCCTGCGAAGCCGGGGCGGGTCGGCTAGTTTCCTGTAAAGTCGTTTTATAGTCATTTAAATCAGAAGTCCATTGTTTCAATTGTAAGATACCTCTTAACCAAACGTGCTTCAACATAGACCGCATCATCACTTTCCATTATGTGAGATGTTACAAACGTGAGCCAATTCAAGCATAAAAAATAATAACATATATATTTCTACTTATATTTATTCTTCGGCATTTTTATAGTCAACATTTTATTATCGTGTAAACTTAGTACTTCCTTTTCTTTTTTTTGCCATGCCCTAGCAGAGTTGTGTAACTTGTGCTATGTTATATGTGTCTCCCTGTTACATAATGCAATAAATAAATAGCTTTTGTTTGTATATTTTTGCATTCTATAATATAATTTTTAATATGAGCAGGAAAGCATAGAAAGTCCATTAAGACATGACTAAGTATAAATAATAAATAAATATTTGTGGACATTTCACACAGCGCCATCTAGCCTCAAACTAAGCAAAGCTTGTATGGCTATGGGATCCAGATAACTGATAGAATACTTTGTATATATATTATCATACAGAACAAACATCGATATGTTCATCACACAAATGTTTGTGTTGGGTGGAAATCAAGCCCACAACCTACAGATCAGAAGGCAGGGTTACTACCAGCTGAGCTATCGGGCCAGTCATTACTACCAACTATGAGTCATAAGCGGACTCTTTCCGAAAGGAAACGCTCGCCGGATAGCAACGAAACAACCTACATAACGAATGATAACAACACTTTCTAAAAGCACACAACAAAGGGAATAAGTAAGCAAAGCAATCAGGTTAACTAGCAGAACAAACAAAAGAAAAATTCAAAATGGCCGCCGCCAAACTCCATCTTGAAAAATGTCACCGAATAGCAATCTTAATACCAAATCCCAAAAAAAGTATGTCAAAAAAGGGAATAAAACGAAAAGTGTTAGTATTTTGATTAAAACAAATAAATTGGTCAGTGAATTAACAAGTGTTTACACTGGACGAATTGATTTGAAATTAAAATTGTGTTGAGATTTGAATTAAAGATGGCGGATTTCATAAACATGAATCCTGATTGTTCATATTAAATAATTGTTAGCATACTTTGTTTCGTGAATAGTTTTTTGTCTGCCAGGTAAAATACCTTCTTGGATATAATAAAATATATATAATAATATAAAATATATAAAAAAATATATATATAAAAAGCATTGTACTAAGTATCCAAACGAATAGAAGCCCTCGCTAATCATACCTCATTATTTTTACTGTTACCCGAAAAATCTAAATTGCGCTTGAAAAATTAAGCAGGTTCGATCATAAGCCAGAGGTGGCGGTTCGATTCCCGCGACAGGATAAGTGTTTGTGCACGGAAAAATAAAGCGCAAATACTTGTGTTGTGGGAGTTTCCGGGTCTCTAGATATAGGAAATCCTAGTAAGGATGTATGTATGTTATTGTTGGCCGTTAATTTACTTTACTTATATCTTATTTATTTTATTTATTACTAGCCAAAGAAAAAGTCATGAAAATAGGTCCATCCGTTCCTGAATTATAAGTGATATAACTAACACGACTTTGTTTATATATATAACTAGTTGACCCGCCCCGGCTTCGCACGGGTGAATTGGTAAAACGCGGTCGAACGGGATAAAAAGTATCCTATGTCCGTCTCCTGGTTTTAAGCTACCTCCCCACCAATTTTCAGTCAAATCGGTCTAGCCGTTCTTGAGTCATAAATAATGTAACCAACATTTCTTTTATATTTATATATATATATATATACATTTATATTATTTTATATTTATATTTATATATATATATATATTTATATTATGTAGATAATAGATTTCTTTCTTTTTTCTTTGTAGAGTGTTATTCGTCCCTATTTAACAGGTGTTATTGCAAACCAATGTTTAAATCTAGTGTAAGAACAAATTGCAAGGTGCATCCGTTCGTGGAATGCAAAGCGGTTGCCCCACAACTCTGCTGACTGTACGGGGGTGTTGAATGACGAAGAAGTTCTCACACTACAGACGGCACTGCGCGTCGCTACCGGCACATTGAAGCTTTGAACTTTAGCCGACGTCAAGAACGAGGGGGTTCTAAAATAGCGGTAAAAGGATAATCAAAACAGGGTAGGTATAGTCAGAGATATTAATTCCTAAGATTTCATTCATTGATCGAGGGCTCGCGCAAAAGTTTATGAGCTTTCAGAAGTTAGCGAAAGAGCAACAAACATCCATACATACAAAGTTTCGCGTTTATAATGAGAATGCGACCATAGAAATGGCAAAGCATTTAACCTTAACCTATAATATTTTCAGGATAGCATGATGAAGAATGACGCACAAAATAAGTAGAAATTACCCCAAATGCACAATGCTGTTTCAATTTTGTGTTTGCATTTTATGGATTACATTAGGTTATTTGCTGTACATATAAAATCATAGATACAATACCGATTACTGAGAAGCGAGGCACTCGAATGGTATCTGTTAATGGAATATTCAAGTACGAAAACCAATTGAGCCGTTGTCTTATCAGATAGCGAAAATGTGACCCACATTTCGTTACGAGGAAAACTTTGATATTTTTTATTGACTTTTTGTTCGACATATGATTTTCGTAACGTAAAATGACCATTTTTTTAAATGTTAATGAATGACATGACGAAGTGACATGACAAGCTAGTCGTTCGCCTGATGTTAAGCGATACGGCTGACCATATCAGTTGCAGTGTCACTCGGAACTCTAAAGTATAGAGTTTCACGCGTGCGCACGTCATCCTGAAACATCAGCTATGGATTACTAGACTGTGAGATTAGATCATAACGTCTCATTTGGCCATTTACGATTTTTTTCAAGCTCAGACAAAAACTTAATACTGGAGCCCCTTCCCTTAAGTTTTTGAAAACTAAAACAATATACCTCTAATGTGTATTAACTATTTGTTACATTGTAATTGACTGGCCCGATAGCTCAGTTGGTAGTAACCCTGCCTTCTGAACTGTGGGTTGTGGGTTCGATTCCCACCCAGGACAAACATTTGTGTGATGAACATAGGTGTTTGTTCTGCGTCTGGGTGTTATATTGTATTATACGTATATATTTACAAACACGACCAGCTTTGCTTAGTTTGGGGCTAGATGGCGTTGTGTGAGATGTCCGCACATATTATTATTATTATTATTATTGTAATTCTTCATTTCAAATCGTTAATTTCCACTACAATAAGTGTCTTATATGTACGTATGTATGTTATATCACACTTCACACTAATAATAGGTCTTTACCTATGAAATTGCCGTTTTGCAGTACAGACTTTTTCAAACAAAAAAAGTTTTGATTGGCTATGAATTCTAAATTCAAATTAATTTTGTTTTAAAAATATGACATTCTATTTACAACATAAGTCTTTTGTTTATTGATTAGCGTTGTATTTTCATTACATTTCAACATTTTTCCTCATAATGAATACTTTGAAATTTCGTGTAATTATAGAATATGAGTTCCGTCGTGGCACCAACGCGGCACAAACGACACGTAACATCAACGACGTTTACGGAGAGAACTGTACAAACGAACGTACAACCCGTTATTGGTTTGCTCGGTTCCGTTCTGGGAATTTTGACTTGAAAAATGAACCTCGTGGTCGTCCGGAAACTTTGGTCAACAATGATGAATTAAAGGCGATTGTGGAAGCTGCTGAATCTCAATCTACAGCTGAGCTGGCAGCAGCTTTTGATGTTAGCATCAAAACAATATTGGTCCATTTGCGACAGATTGGCAAGATAAAAAACCTTGATAGATGGGTGCCCCACGAACTTAACGATCGCCAGCGCAACGTACGCGTCGAGACTTGCCTTGCGCTGCTTAACAGGAACAGAAATGAAGGAATTTTGAACCGAATTGTTACGTGCGACGAAAAATGGATTGTTTTTGACAATCGAAAGCGCTCAGCAAGTTGGTTAGATCCTGGTTCGGTACCAAAGCAATGTGCAAAACGAAAAATGACCCCTAGAAAGGTGATGGTCACAGTTTGGTGGTCTAGTGCTGGTGTGATTCATCATAGCTTTTTACAAAACGGCGAGAGCATTACTGCAGATGTGTGACATTGAAGAACTGACCACAATGATGGCGAAACTCGCACGTCTGCAACCAGCTTTGGTCAATCGGTCGTCTCCACTGCTACTTCACGACAACGCGCGACCCCATACTGCACAACAGACCGTCTCTAAGCTGCATGAGTTGGGTTTGGAAGCTCTCCCTCATCCGCCATACTCACCAGATCTTGCGCCTACCGACTATTACTTTTTCCAAAATTTGGACAACTTTTTAGCGGGAAAAAAATTCAATTCCCGAGTGGCAGTACAAAACGCCTTTGAAGAGTTTGTTGTCTCCCGTCCTGCTGATTTTTTCAAGAAGGGCATCCATAAACTGCCACAGCGTTGGCAAAGATGCATTGATTGCAGGGGTGATTACTTTGAATAAAAGAAATAAATAAGTTCGAAAAAAAAATACTTTAACTTTTTTCAAACAAAACGGCAATTTCATAGGTAAAGACCTAATATTATAAAGGCGAAAGTTTGTATGTTTATATGTGTATGTTTGTTACTCCTTCACGCTTAAACGGCTGAATGGATTTAGATGAAATTCAGTACTAAGATAGCGTATACACTGGATTAATAAATAGGCTACATTTTATTCCGAAAAAGTGAAATGTTCCTATTTAACCGCGAGTAATACCGCGGGGCGCAGCTAGTATGTTATATGACTGGCCCGATAGCTCAGTTGGTAGTAGCCCTGCCTTCTGATCTGTGGGTTGTGGGTTCGATTCCCACCCAGGACAAACATTTGTGTGATGAACATAGGTGTTTGTTCTGTGTCTGGGTGTTATATTGTATTCTATGTATGTATTTACAAACAAAAAAGTATCTAAGTATTGTATCAGTTATCTGGTTCTCATAGCACAAGCTTTGCTTAGTTTGGGGCTAGATGACACTGTGTGAGATGTCCACACATATTATTATTATTATTATGTTTTCGCTATTAAATTACTTATTACATTACTCGCACACGACAACAGTACAACCACACATAAGCAGTGTTTATCATTTGGATTTGACGATCGAATTTGTTCGCTATGGCTCGTATAGATGCGACGGGGATTCCCCTGGCAGAAAGATCACGCACAAAACACATGCGTTCAAAAAAAAATACTTGTTCAGTTAAGATACTTTTTGTTTGTAAATACACAATATGTATGTGATCGTTGGGCGTTATTTTTTTTTTTTTTCTCTTATGCTCATGTTATACGATTGAATAAAACTTCTAAAATGTAGGTAAGGTTTCTAACGCTTTCTCAACCAAATAATATTAAGTACCTAAGGCATCAAACACAAGTAAAAATATTAGCATGCCCGTAATATATGTTAATGTATGTATGTAAAGTACATGACTTGTTGTTACACTTGAGTTTAAAGCGTTTTACATTTGCGAAGGTATCCTGTTCAATTTTAATGGCGCGGAACGTCACAGATAGGAAGAGCTGCTATGTTTTTTTTTTTACTGTTTTGTTTCTACACTTTTGTGTATTTAGCCAGTGTCGAGTAATTGATAATTTAAAAAGGTTTTTGTTTAGCCCAAAGAAGCATTGCCATTCAACGGGGCAATGCCGCCAGCATTTTGGGCATGTTGCCTACTGGTAGTGGCTTCTTCGATTAAGTTTTGCTTATACATAGTTTTTAATTTTTCATTTAATCTATGTTAGTTGTTAATTTCTGATTAATATATGACCATTGTTAGCGCCGCATATATTTCTCATTATAATTATATTGATATGGTATCATTAGCTTGATGAGTATTGCTTCCCTTTCACTCCCTCCAAATTCGCCAACCACGCGCGACACCTAGCGGATGCGCTCGGTGTCTGTTGTCACCCTTCAACCGTCGCAAGGGAAGCATCTACGCGCACAATATTATGCGCACGCGCCCCGTTTTGAAGTGATATACCGCAGTGCTACTTGTACGTGTTAAAATTACCTATAAAACAATTGATCAGTGTTGGTGCACCAAAATATAGACAAATCTGGACAGTGGTTAGCAATCGGACGCCATTGACGAACGGCCAGTGGTATTGGACAATCCAGGACGCTCTGGACCTTCCAGGAGTATGTGGAGTGAAGGTGCGTGGAATTCCTCTATCCTAGTCCTAAGCATTTGCTCGTCATAGTTGTGATACCATTTGTTGTAACCAGTCGCCTAACGATACAAAATACAGTCCACTCTCTTATAAAATTAACGCCATAAAGCCTTAGGGCATATAACGCATCCTTGGTATCCCAAATATAATTTGGGCCATATCAACCATCATCATCAAGTTAATGATATTTCACGCAGATATGTGTCAAATCTAGTGATTCCAAGTCATGAAGTCAAGTCAGTAGTAGTCGTCTAGTCTAAGTCACACTCTTAGTAAAGTGGTGGCAACTTTGCCAGAAGCTTCTATGGAGTTTTAGAAACAACACGAAAAGAACCGTTTCACTCACGCCTGTAATCCAGTACTTTAACGAATAAAACGCCACCAATTTTATGCACTAACTTTGAAAATAACACAAGTTTTGGAAAATAATACAATGCGGTGACGCAATCTTTTTTATTTTCCCGCCTAAATCACCTGTCACTACCTAGTGCTCACGGGCGTAACAGTTATAACAAATTTGGGAGAAACCCATTTTCATTAAGATTTTTTTAAATTCGGATTAATTATTTAGCTCAGTCTGTAAAAAAAACAGTATACGGTATAAAAATATGAATAAAAGAACATTTTTTCATAACACACGAGTTACGATCATAAGTGACGCAATCGTGTAGCTTCAATAAAAAACCTTATCACGAAACTATTAAAGTTGCATGTCACAATACACATTTTACGAGTAAGAAAAAAGCGTGTAAACGAAGAAAATTATCACACGTTATCGTAAAGTTTCCGCCCGTGCGATGTCTAAAGATAAAACCAGTAACCGATAGTGTCATAACGGTCAGGGAGTTTTTTTTTTTAATGTTTTGGCTCCATACTTTTGTGTACTTAGCTAGTGTCAAGTAATTGATAATTTATCAAGTTAATGATATTTCACGCAAATATGTGTCAAGTCATAGTCGAAGTCATAGTCTACTCAAAGTCATACCCCTAGTAAAGTGGTGGCAACTTTACTTGAAGCTTCTATGGAGTTTTGGAAACAACACGAAAAGAAACGTTTCACCATAATTATACCATTTTCCCACACTCACGCCTGTAATCCAGCACTTAACGAATAGAATGCCGCCAATTTCATGCACTAACACTGAAAATAACACAAGTTTTGGAAAATAATACAATGCGGTGACGCAATCTTTTTCGCTTTCCCGCCAAAACTCCTAATAGTCGGTCTCCTAGTAATCGGTCAGGGCGTTTTTCTTTCCCCGCCGTTTTAACTGTCACGTTTTTAACCGACTTCAAAAAAGGAGGTTTTCAATTCGAATGTAAATTTTTTTCTGTTTGTTACCTCAGCGTGGCGATCATGTAACGTAGTTGCAACCGATAGAAACAAATTTGTATGGATTGGACAAATTCAATACGCAGCCTATGTGCATAGTTTGTATGGGTGTTATATTGTATTCTATGTATGTATTGACTAATTTAAAAAAATCTAAGTATTGTATCAGTTATCTGGTTCCCATAGCACAAGCTTTGCTTAGTTTGGGGCTAGATGGCGCTGTGTTATTATTATAGTTTAGACTAGCTGGATTGCTTACACCAGTAGTGAGAAAGAGAACTTCTTTTATTTCAAACTCATATATTGTAATGGGCTTGCTATACTATGATTACCTACATGTAGGTAATAATAGTTGCTATATAATATTTGACAATAAAAACATATAATAGTATAATATTTTAATTTTAAATACCTAATGTAATTATGACCTCTTTAAATGCTAATAATAACGTATCACACTAATATTATAAAGGCAAAAGTTTCTGTGTGTACGTGTGTTTGTCACGCTCAAACGGCTGAATGGATTTGGATGACATTCGGTACCAAGATAGCTTATACACTGGTTTAACATATAGGCTATATTTTATCCCGAAAAGGTTAAATTTTCCCGCAAATAATTGAAACACTTTATCCGCGGGTGAAACCGCGGGGCGCAACTAGTTTGCAATAAAATCTTTTGACTTTGCTGAGTTGATAGTAACTCTGCCTTCTGAACTGCAGGTTTTGGGTTCGATCCCTCAAGACAAACATTTGTAAGGTGAACATAAATGTTGGTTCCGTGTCTGTGTATATCGGAGCTAAACTAAAGCAAGCCTTATTAATAAACACGAACTAGCTTTAGATTAGTTACACCATCTTTTGTCTCTTTCGATCCAGCTAAATATTCCAGTAGCAAAAAAAAGACAAACGCTGAAGTAACTAACCCGAGACCAATGCCTGTTTATTAATAAGGCTGAAGAAGTTTGACTTCAGTCGTATGGTCTAAAGCACACACGTTTTTTTAATCATTTACGATTAAATGTTAATGAATACCGATAAAACCAAAGTAGGTTTACCTACGGTGCTCTAGTACTCCATCTTATAATGAGCTGTATCATTTCAAGTGATCATCGAAACTCATAATACTAACATCGTTATCAATAACGACCACGTTTGCGACACCAATAGGTTAATTTCTACTTTTTTGTGGCACAGTCACGTATTTCCACTTTCAGGAGTCGTGAATCATGCTCACTTTATAACCACATCGCTCACTAAAAAAATTATATACTCTATATTAAGCCGAGGTCGCACAAACGTGTTACCGATAATATTGTTGAATCTTTAATTACACAAGTATATACAGGGCGGGCACGTGGTGAGTGCGGGCAAGTGAGAAAAAAATAAAAACCGACGATGCTTTAGACCGCACGAGTGAAGTAAAACTTCTTTAGCTCCATCTCTCTTGCCCCTATAGTAATATACCAAACTTAACTTTTCCAAAGCAGGTCCGGAAAAAAATGATGGTACTTTAGACTCCACGACTGAAGTTAAACTTCTTTAGCTCCATCTCTCTTGCCCCTACAGTAAAATACGAATCGTAACTTCCTTTGTATGTATATCTCCCTCTCAACTTCCGTTCGCCTCACCAGCTTACCCCCTAGTCAAGCGTGCGTAAAGAAGTTTTATTTCAAAAATAAAAATACCATATCAGTTAATTCAGTTATAAATGGCAATGGTGATACAATTTTTATCCACTACGCCTAAAAGAAACTATGTTAGTTTTAACAAACCTAGCCAAACTATTTGATTGATTTGTAACTGCGATTAATGGAACGTTTATTAAAGACTACTTTAGTGAAAAAACACTGAATTAGCGAAATTCGAGGTCACAAAACAAAAACCAAACCACACAACCAAAGTCACAAAACCAAAGATGGAGTCGAATTTCCGGAATTTTTCTTTTATTTTTCCCGGACTTGTTAAGACCCCCCCTTCTCATCCTTTGCCCGCTCGACTTTGCGTTTTGGGACATCCTGTATATATACAAACGCTGTTGTCGTGCTAAGGTACAATTCAAAGGTATATGTAGATTAGAGATGATAGGACAATACATTTATAAAAATAAATTAATGATAATTTTATGTTTATGTTTTTACCTTTCAGTATATAGTTAAATACCCTTTTATTTTTCAGTATGTGTTAACAGTTAAGCCGTATGCCGTAAGAGCTGGCTAGGGGAATGTCCAGGGAATAGCCAGTAACATTATCCTCGGTCAGCATTATGACGTCTGCCAAGTTTATTATATTTATACGAACAACGCTTTTATTAATTGAGCAATAGTGATTCTTTTTAAATTTTTGCTTGCTATCGCTTTTTAGCAATAATTCTGCCAATGTCAAGTGATTTTTTTTTGTACGGTTACGTCACGTGCAAGAATTATTATGTCAAAGTCAAAATGCCACAGTAAGATGGTGGATATTTTACTGAAAGCTCTAGGAAACTGAAGAGAAAACGAAAAGGCATGTTTTTAAAACTTGGAACCTTTTGCCACTCGATTTCTGGTTTGCCATTTAAAACGCCTCTTCAACTGTCATTAGATTTATTCTCAGCGTCACCAGTTTTTTCCTTCCCATAGACAATTAAACGTGTCCTCTTTTTTTTCACCACAGACAATGGCAATTCGCGTGTCGATTCTATGTGTAATTTTGTTACAGGTACCAGCCAATGACAGGCTACAGTTGTAGTGTGCAGTCGCTAGGCCAATGTCAGTTGGTACCTTTGTGATTTGCCATTTGCGGTTCCAAGTTTGATTTGATGACATGTTCGCTTGGTTTCAACTTTATGCATTGAACTTTAGACTTCAATTTCTTGGGAAAACTATTCTCTTTACTGATAAACATTATAGAATATAAAAAACGAGTGTGCTTTAGACCACACGACTGAAGTAAAACTTCTTTAGTGTAGCTCCATTTATCGGCCGGTATAACTTTGTTTTTGCTTTGTTTAATGTTAATGTTGCCATCTTGACAATTATTAATTGTTATTTTATCGGGCATACCAACATAATAATACAAATTTTTAACTTTTGTTATGTTAATAATGGAGATCTACGTTAACCAACAACTTTCAACTTCCGTTTGCCTTGCCAGCTTACCGAATTGAGAACCTTCTACTTTTTCGAAGTCGGGTGTAAATAAACAAGTTTGTACTAAACGGAGACTTGCTTTTGGAAACAGAAGCAGTGCTTTTTATCTTTACCAGTCAAAAACCAGCCTCTCCAAGCACCTCCGCACTTCCTCAAAATCTGATAAAATATCCGTAAATCTCGACAAAATCTGCTTAGTTTGTTGACTTGTTTGAGAATAATAGTTTTAAAATTTCTTAGAACATTAGCTACTTTAGTTTCGCTCGGTGTATTGTCGAAGAGACGTGCAAGGTCAAGGACCAAGGATATACGATATTTTTTGCGAGAATGTTAACTTTTACAAAGATTCACGGGTGAACGCACGCAAATGAGTTTTGAAAGTGAAGGATGTAAGATTCGTCATAGATGGAATCAGATTGCAAACATCTTTTGAAGTAAAACATCTATACGCACGCTCGACTCGGGGTGTAAGCTGGTGAATGCGAGGCGAACGAAGATTTACGTTGGTTCACGTAGATCACCATTGTCAACATAACAAAGTTAAGCATTTGTATTAATATGTTGGTATGTCCATTAAAATGTCAATTTAGCCATGATAGCGACATTAACATTAAACAAAGTTATACCGGCCGATAGATGGAGCTAAACTAAAGAAATTTTACGTGGATTCTCTACCCAGGGAATACGAAGAACATGGTCCCACAAAATCCAGAAATATCAGTATTTGCGCTTCCTTGTTCCTGTGCAAATACTTGTCCTGCCGCGGGAATCGAACCCGCCGCCTTCTGGTTATGAGCCGACCTGCTCAACCACCACACCACAGAGGCTGAGGAGAGATATGTACGTAGGTAATCGATAAATAATAAATATGTTTGGACAATTCACACAGCGCCATCTAGCCAAAAACTAAGCAAAGTTTGTACTATAATGAACCAGATAACTACTCTCTCTTTACACTCTTAACTAGTTACTGTTTATATTTAATTGTATTCTCTTGTTGTATGTATATTCTTGTAAATGTTATTTTATTTTTGTATGTTATTGAATAAACGTTTTTCTTTATTTCTTTCTACATATAATACATATATAATAATTATATACTTCTTTGTTTCTAAATACATACATAGAATACAATATAACACCCAGACACAGAACAAACATCAATGTTCATCACAGAAACGTTTGTCCTGGGTAGCAATCGAACCCACAATCCACAGTTGAGAAGGCAGGGTTACTACCAGCTGAGCAATCAGGCTAGAGTTGTAAACGTATGTATATAACGTTATATGGCATGTAGTTGCCGGGCGGGTAATAACTAATTATATTTGCTTGGGTCATCCTTGACATCCATAGCCGGTGGGACGTAGGTTTGGATTATTATTTAAGTACCTATATACCACGCGTTTTATGGCCGTCTGCACTAAGTTTGACAGCTATTAAGGGCCTATGCACACGGCGTATTTTAAACTAGCAGATAACGCGCGTATGTACGCTTCGAACGAGATTAAGTTACACCCTTTGCACATGTCCACGAACGCGCGTTTACATTGGAATATACACGACAGCAAAATTCAACAGCCTCTGCGGTGTGGTTGAGCAGGTCGCCTCATAAACCGGAGGAGGAGGGTTCGATTCCCGCGGCAGGACAAGTACTTGCACAGGAACAAGGAAGCGCATATACTGATAAGTCTGGGTGTTGTGGGACCACGTTCTTCGTAGTTCCTGGGTGGGGAATCCTAGTTAGGGTCCAGGTTATGTATGTGATCGTTGGACGTTATTTTTATTATTAATATTATTGTTATTATATACTTAAATATAATGATATTATCAATTTCAGATTGTTTGCGATTTCTGAATATTTTTTAACGGAAACTGAACTTTAAAAAACATATATTCGTTTTCTTCTCGCTTGTCACTTAGTTCATCCAAAACGGGTGGCGATGGTAAAAGGGTTATTGAGCCAACATAATTATCCCATTTTAGACAATCATAACAATAATAATAACGCCCAACGATCACATACATAGATCCTGGACCCTAACAAGGATTCCGTGTCTAGGGATTCAGGAACTACGAGGACCACAGTCCCACAACACCCAGAGTCATAAGTATTTGAGCTTTTTGCACAAATACTTGTCCTGCCGCGGGAATCGAACACGACGCCTCCAGGTTATCAGTCGACCTGCTCAACCACCACACCACAGAGGCTGTCAAACATGAAACGAAGATTGAGTAACCAAGTGAATATTAGGTACCTAATCGTAGAGACTGGTTGCAGTCATAAAAACACTGCAAGTGCATACAAGCCAGCGGTGTCGGCAAGGTTGGAAACGCATCGGTTGCTCCGCCAAGGTTATAATATTTATTATCATTTGAAAGCATGTACACACGTATAACAATTGAAAAATTGCGATGGCGACTGATACACGAGAATGATGCTTAATGATTGTAAAACCATCTACTCCCGATTTCTCATTCCATAAGCCGACAATTTAATAATTTTTTCAAAGTTTTTTTATGTTAATGAATGATGTGACGAGCTAGTCGTTCACCTGATGTTAAGTGACCCAGCCGCCCATAACAGAAGTTTCACTCGGAACTCTAAAATAAAAGTCACGCGAGACACTGCACTGCGCGTTTCATCCTGAAACATCAGCACAGTCTGGTAATAAGATTACTAGACTGTGAGATCAGATCGTAGTCTCAATTGCTTAGTAATTTCACTAGCTACAATGCCCTTCAAACTAGAACACTTGTGCTTGTAGACTACTGCTTGATGGCAAAGCTATGGCATACCTAGACGAACTTTGCACAAAATTCTACCACCTAGTAACAAGTCCAATAATTGCAAATAAATTATATTTAGCGCTTTTACAAGTCAAAATTCACATCAACAGCTGGAAGACGTTGGCTAATGAACCTGGGCCTAATAACCCCACAAAACGCAACTTTGGAGGGCTATCATAAGAGGGGTTTACCATAATCATCACTAGTTCAATAAATAAATAAATAAATCACTTCGGCAGGTGTCTTCGTGATCGCAGTAGATTATCATGCAGAACGAGAATTATACGCCCAACGATCACGTACATAGATCCTGCACCCTAACTAGGATTCCCTGTGTCTAGGGACCCAGGAACTACGAGGACCATGGTCCCACAACATCCAGACACAGAACAAGTATTTGCGCTTTTTTTTCTGTGCACAAATTCTTGTCCTGCCGCGGGAATCGAACCCGCCGTCAAATTCTACCCATTCCCTGGATATTGCTTTAGCCGTCTCTTACGGCACCTCCGGGATGAGATGGGGTGGTCCTATTCTCTGACTGGGACCACACGGTACATTGTAAATCTAAATATAATGTTCTTACGTTGTTAGTTGTCTTAGTTATTGTTATTTGGTTTGAAAAATATCGATTCGCTAGATCGATTGACTGAACTGCTATATTATTTTATTATTTAACGTGTTGTATTTATGCAATAAACAAAATACCCCGTAAAAAATATAATTAATTAATAAAGCCAAAAATTTTATCAACCCCAGTAAGCTGTCAGGTCAGGGAACCAGATTATTTAACAGAAAGGCCTACGTACCCATTTTACCTAATAATTGTCTACTTTAGAAGTTTTTCTATTTTTTATTCATAAATTTTTGGTTAATGTTTAATGTAATTAATTTATATAATTAATTTTAATCTTAATGTTTTCATAATGTTTGTTTTTTATTATTTATCCGATTGCCCAACGGTTGGTTGCAGAGATGGAACAGCGTGTTAGATCGGTTTTCGCAAAAATAACTTAAATTTTTAAAGTTCCTAATTAAATTTTATATTTTTCTTAGCTTCATTTTCTTAAAGTTTCTGTAAGTACGTGTGTCTACGTTTATTATGAAAAAGTAAGTGTTCGTTTAGGTTTGTTTCGTTAGGTTAGGTCTTTTAAAATTTTTGTCGTTCCGCGAATTAGGTATAAATGTAGGTACATTCTGCGTAGTTTAAAATGTATGAACCACCAGGGGATCATTACATCATACCGGAATATATCTACCCGAAACAGACAACATATATATCTATTAGAAATAAAAATTATCTATACTTTGAATTTTTTACTCTGGCAAATAAACGATTTGAAAACACCGCCATTTTCGAAACCCCAATAGCGATTCAAATGTTTGCTTTACTTAATTAAAAATAAATTAATCTACCGCTATTCCATCTTTTTTTTATGTTAAGGAATTACGTGACGAGCTAGCCGTTCGCCTGATGTTAAACGACACGGCTGCCCATATCAGCTGCAGTGTCACTCGGAACTCTAAAGTATAGAGTTTCGCGTGACACTGCACTGCGCACGTCATCCAGAGACATCAGCACAATCTAGTAATAAGATTACTAAACTGTGAGATCAGATCATAAAGTCTCATTTGCCCAGTAATTTCACTAGCTACAGTGCCCTTCAAACCGGAACACAGCAGTGCTTGCGCACTACTGCTTGGCGGCAGAATAACTGGCAAAGCGGTGGTACCTACCTAGACGAACTTTGCAGTAAAGTCCTACCACCTAGTAGTCCTACCATCTGTAGGCAATATTAAAAGAAATAATTTATACTGCACTGTGTACACTGTACTGTACTGTGCACTGTATGTAATATACAATTTTACAGAGTATGCGGTCTGCTGATACTCTTTACTAACCTAGAATCAACCATGCGGTTTCTATCATCAATTTTTTATCTGAGGTTAAGCTTCATTACCTTAAACCTAAAAATAACTAAATGGGTACATAAGAAATGCTTAATGATCAATTACCCGAAATATAAAGTGTGAATCAGTGATGAAATCTGATAATTTAATTTGAAACGTAAGGTAAAAAGGGCTACCATAAAACCTTACAATGATAATGAAATGTTTTATCACTTTTATCAACAAGATTGTTAAGTGAAGAATCTAATGTAATGTAATGACACATCATGTGCAAACAGTTTAATGATTCATATATTTATCAAGAACACGTTACATTATCTGAAAATTGGCTCATTCAGAGACACACGGTTATGATGTCACAGCCGTGACTAAAGAAGATAGAAATATTTAAAAAAAACCTCAACCAGTGCGAAGAACCTCAGTCAAAGCGAGGTTCTAATCAAAGGTAAACAGCAGAAGGGTCAACATTACAAAACTCACCTAAAGCCGCGGATATCCTACGCGCAAACAGAACCCGATAACCTTATTTGAACTTCGGCGTCACAATTTTTTAATTTAAATTTCGAACGTTTTAACTCTGCTTTGTTAGTGCGAGACGACCGCGCGGCGCGGCGTCTGATATGCAACTGAATGACGAGGCGGCGCCCGCGTCGCTTCAGCACCGCCTTTACTCACACATACATATGCGTGTGGCTACGATTGTGTGCGTGCAAAGAAACCTTCATGCCTTCATGAAAATGCAACGCGTTCGTCTAACTACGCGGCGAGGTTCGAGTAGAGTTCAAATCGATAAATATTCTTATTGGATTAAAATGCGCTCGGACCTTTGACACCAGCTAGGTGTTGTGTGCATTTGTTTAGTTTGACCTCAACTTCCGACGGATCGATGGTGGATACGTTAATGGGTTTAAAATACAGTTTATTTCCAAAGTTAGAATATAGAATAACTGGTAAACGGGAAGCAATTTAGGTTAACACAATGGGGCAGTTTTAGGCAAAAAATACTCGTTATCCGGTAGTATATAATGACGATTATTAACAAAATTAGGCATAGCTATAGATTAACCATAGGCACCTCAATCGGTAAAAATACTTTTTAACGACTCCAAAAAATTTATCAATATATTTTTCTTGTTTTTTTTATATTTATTCCCCCAAAGTTCCGTTATTAGGAAAATTCTTTTTTATATAAAACGATATAGATACTATCATATTTGTTTCTATAGAAATTACATCATAATCGGATCAGTTTAGTTTGGTCTCTAAATCAAAATAACAGAAAAAATAATCATCTCAAATATTTCTCAGATCGAAGTCCCGCAATTTTTAAATCTGTAATATCTTCAAAAATATTCATTTAAATATATATATAAACCCTCCTCTTCAATCACTCTATCTAAAAAAACCTAATCAAAATCCATTGCGTAGTTTTAAAGATTTAAGCATACATAGGGGCAGAGAAAGCGACGTTGTTTTTATACTATGTAGTGAGAATGTTATCGTATATGCAGACAGTTGGCTAGCATAGACTTTACAGACAGTTTATGGGTAGCATAGACTAACCTTGGTCGTATACGCTAATCTTTACAATAATGTTGTGTCAACTTCTCCCCTCAGAAAATGGTCACGCGTAAAAACGGGACAAAAATCTTTATGCAACAGACTAAGTTATCGAGCATTCACGTAAAACAGCTATGTAAATAAAATCGACAGCCTCTGTGGTGTAGTGGTTGAGCAGCTCGGCTCATAACCCGGAGGCGGCGAGTTCGATTCCCGCGGCAGGACAAGGCACAGAAAAAAAACCGCAAATACTTGTTGTGTCTGGGTGTTGTGGCACCATGGTCCTAGTAGTTCTTGGGTCCCTGTGATTTTAAATATCCGGTATATGTACTGACATGATCATAATCATCTCAATAACACAGCCTGTTTCTACTTTTATAAATGGCAGGTGTAGCGAGGTAGGGCGAGTTGGCTGGACTACAGTCGCGACCCCTTCTCGCCCCGTTACGGCGGACGAGGGCTCACGGAGGGGGGGGGGGTTTAGTGGGTTCCATTCCCACATAGCCTGTGCCATCACCCCCGTGGCAGGGAAGTGCGAGGGCATTTCCCCCCTCAAAAAAAAGGTGTAGCCCAGTCACTCAATTCTGATTTAAAGTTAAAGGCGTGTAGAGATCCTCTACACTTATCCGATGTCTATACTTATCAGATGGTTGTATGGCTGCTATATTGGTTGTTTATTTATTTTATTTTTGTTTATTTTATTTTTTCCACCTTTACATTCTGTTTATACTCTTTTTGAAATCTCTGATTATTGTTTTTAAATTAAACTATTTATATTATTTATTTATTTATTTTTTACACTAAATGTTATCACTATATAATTAGGATTAATATTTTCGTCACTCGAGGTCTGGGCTGAAAATCAGCGCCCTGGACTATATATCCACGGCACATGCTGAGCCCAGACCGTTTTGTACAGCACTGTACACAGCAACGATGTTCGCACACACCAAGGAATAGGTTATACAAGTTTTAAATTACACTACGTTATGTTTTGTTCTTTTAAATGTAATTATGTATGTTGTTTTTTTTTTATGTTAAGGAATGACGTGACGAGCTAGCCATTCGCCTGATGTTAAACGACACGGCTGCCCATATCAGCTGCAGTGTCACTCGGAACTCTAAAGTATAGAGGTTCGCGTGACACTGCACTGCGCACGTCATCCAGAGACATCAACACAATCTAGTAATAAGATTACTAAACTGTGAAATCAGATCATAAAGTCTCATTTGCCCAGTAATTTCACTAGCTACAACCCTTCAAACCGGAACACAGCAGTGCTTGCGCACTACTGCTTGGCGGCAGAATAACTGGCAAAGCGGTGGTACCTACCTAGACGAACTTTGCAGTAAAGTCCTACCACCTAGTAAATGTGTTGTGTACGGTTCTTGCAAATAAAGTGTTTCTTTCTTACACGCCTTTAACTTGAATATCTTGTTAAACCCTTTGTCTGTAAATATCAAACAAAACATTACCAAAATCATTAGGGTCATCATTGAGTGACACAAGTTGGTCATCTATATTTTGAGCAAACTATTCCTTGCGGTTGGTATTATATATTGGGTGCGGTATAGATGTAATTAATTAAACATGATATTGATTAGACAAGCCACTAAAGATCTTATCAATATAAGTGTTTTATCAATGGTGTTGTGGACGGACATAATGTACGCCTTCATTGATAATCTAAATATATATAACTCAAAGGTGACTGGCTGACTGACATAGTGATCTATCAACGCACAGCCCAAACCACTGGACGGATCGGGCTGAAATTTGGCATGCAGGTAGATGTTATGACGTAGGCATCCGCTAAGAAAGGATTTTTCGAAATTCCACTCTTAAGAGGGTGAAATGGGTGGTTGAATTATTTTCCCATAGGCCACGCCGCGGGCGAAGCTGCGGGCAGAAGATAGTATCAAATAAAATGCAATATAATCTATAACTTAGAAACTCTGTAATATACCCAAAATTAAATTTAAGAGATCCCCAATTTCCACGCAAAAAGTAATTACACCGGAATATGTAGTTCGGTATATTTTTATTATCTATCTATACATATAAAATTCGAAGTCCTGACTGACTGACTGACTTATATATCAACGCACAGCCTAAATCACTGGTCCTAGAGACTTAAAATTTGGAGGGTATATTCTTTGTAAAGTGTAGGTATCCACTAAGAAAGGGTTTTTCGAAATTTCACCCCTAAGAGGGTGAAATTGGTAGTTGAATTATCTATGAAAAAATTTCTTCTACGTTTCCTATAGGCCACGCGGGCGAAGCCGCGGGCAGAAGCTAGTGTTATTATATAAGTTAGCAATAATAATAATAATTGAAGGGTTGAGAATAAAAAGGATTTGACTGACAAATTGACAGTTTCGAGAAAATTGACTTTAAACGTCAACGACGTCATTTTTATGTAGAGTGCTTATAAGGTAATAGAAAAGGTTTATGTAAGTTTCAGTTGCTTGAAAATGTTTTATTTCTATTTAAAATTACTATAGTACTAATTCATACAATTACTGTAAAAATATAATATAATAAAAGAAATAAAGTAATGTTTTTATGCTAAGCGTACTATATTCCTGTGGCAGATTTAACATTTTTAGACTCAAAATCTCGAGATTTAAGCCTCATTTCGGTATTTTGAGAATGTATTATTGAAGATAATTTCACGCTGAATCCAACGATACCCATAAGTCATTTGGTAAAAAAAATCAGTTAAATCCTTTTTATTCTCACCCCTTCAATTATGATAATAATAACATCCAACGATCCCATATATAGATATAATACACATACAGTCGGATATAATACACATAATAAGCAAAATGTAATAATATCCAAATATCTAATTAGAAATTCACTTGAATATTAAATTTCCTAGCAATGACCACATATTACTGAAATTAACATCTTTTTAATAGATTTATGTATACAATATAAATATATACATGTGTGCGTTCGATCGCACTTGAACAAATATACGGAACGAATTGTGTCCCCAATGAACGAATTCTTTTCTCGTAGTTACTAACATAATATGATTGTATTACAGTTAGCAGCAAACAAGCATAGATACAGCCCTATATTAAAAATGATATACCCCCAAAATGTGCCGTGACGGCTTGTTTATGTTTATTTTTAATTTTATTTGAAAATTCGTTCTCTCGTTGTATGGCTGCTATATTGGTTGACTCTAAACGTGACGATCTAAAAAATAGGCCGCCTTCTAATATGGTCTATAATTATATTAACGGTACCCTAACGTGTAGCATATGTTTGCGCACTTTTAAGGCTAAAATAGGGTACTATAGTCATATGAAGGCACACGAGCGAAGCCTTGCATTGACTTAACAGAAACATTGGTCGCCATGGCCGAAACCGGCTTGGAACCATATATATATATATATTGGTTGTTTATTTATTTTATTTCTGTTTATTTTATTTTTTCCACCTTAACATTCTGTTTATACTCTTTTTGAAATCTCTGATTATTGTTTTTAAATTAAACTATTTATATTATTTATTTATTTATTTTTACACTAAATGTTATTACTATATAATTAAGATTAATATTTTCGTCACTCGAGGTCTGGGCTGAAAATCAGCGCCCTGGACTCGGCACATGCTGAGCTCAGACCGTTTTGTACAGCACTGTACACAGCAACGATGTTCGCACACAGCTAGGAATAGGTTATAGTTATAAGTTAGTTTTAAATTTCACTAGATTATGTTTTGTTTTTTTTTAGAGTAATTACGAAGGTTGTGTACAGTTCTTGCAAATAAAGTGTTTCTTTCTTTCTTTCTTTCTCCAGGTGGGATTTTTTTTAAACGGGTAATGCCGTTGGTCTCTACCGACCGACTCAGGAGAATGCTGCCCATTCCCTGGTTATTCCCTCAGCCGGCTCTTACATCTAAATGATATACCTATTTAGAAAATGTTCATAGCAATTTAATAGGGTCAAAGTCAAAATCAAAAGATTTATTGCAATCAGGCTATTTTCAGCACTTTTACAAGTCACAATTATATTAGATACTCAAAACTAGAATTGATTTTGCCCCCCGTTACAATCCTCAGGACGCCCCTGTGTTAACCATTAACGAATCGCAACGTTATCTAATCGATATCGCAGATAAAACATTCATGTAAATATAAACTATGCGGTTTCACAATACATACACGATATTATGTAGGGCCCTCCCTACGGCTAGTAGGAAATCGACGAGAAAATCGATTATTTTTTACCCCCGAAGCAAACAGAGGGCCGTTAGAAGATTAACGTGTGTGTATCTGTCTAATGATGAACACTTGAATAGACATTGTTTTATTATGACTTTATTTTATTATGACATGACTGGCTCGATAGCTCAGTTGGTAGTAAGCCTGCCTTCTGAACTGTGGGTTGTGGGTTCGATTCCTACCCAGGACAAACATTTGTGTGATGAACATAGGTGTCTGTTCTGTGTCTGGGTGTTATATCGTATTCTATGTATGTATTTACAAACAAAAAGTATCTAAGTATTGTATCAGTTATCTGGTTCCCATAATACAAGCTTTGCTTAGTTTGGGGCTAGATGGCGCTGTGTAAAATGTCCACAAATATTATTTATTTATTAATAGGGGTCCAAAAGCCTCTCTTTTTAAAAGGTTTATTTTTTTTATATTAGTGAATGATGTGACGAGCTAGTCGTTTACCTGATGTTAAGCAATACGGCCGTCCATAACAGAACAGTGCCACTCGGAACCCCAAAAGCTAGAGTTTCACGCGACACTGCACTGCGCACATCATCCTGAGACATCAGCACAGACTGGTAATAAAATTACTCGACTGTGAGATCAGATCATAAAGTCTCATTTGCCCAGTAATTTCGCTAGCTACAGTGCCCTTCAAACCGGAACACAGTAGTGCTTGCACACTACTGCTTGGCGGCAGAATGACTGGGAAAGCGGTGGTACCTACCTAGACGAACTTTGCAACAAAGTCCTACCACCTAGTATACTAGTATGGTGACTTACGACAGCGATAAGAAATGTTTGATTTGGGTTTTTTTTATACATGTTATATATATACTACAAATTAAAACTATACTATTATTTAAATAAATAAATTCACTGATTTATAAATTTATCGATCGTATAGCGTTGATTAATAAAACGCAACCTATATTTATGATTGCACAAAAAACTTTTAAAACTTTGAATTTTGCACTTTGGATTGGACGTGACTTAAAATTGTTTATCCGAACGAAGCCGACCGGAATTAGTTGGTCCTAACCAATCCACAATTCCACGACAATTTAATGCTTCAAAAACATTACAGAGTATGTATGACAAAACCTCCCTATATAAAAGTCAAAGAAAAGACAAACTAAATCCAACAATTCCTAGTACAAAGTATCTAAGGTCCGTATTACAGAACGATGCTCAGTCATCGATCAGTGCTCAAGCAGAGATTTCATTCATAAAGTTTTCAATTAGTGAATGAAATCTCTGCTTGAGCACCGATCGATGACTGAGCATCGTTCTGTAATGACCTCAGTATTGTATCAGTTATCTAGTTCCCATAGTACAAGCTTTGCTTAATTTGGGACTAGATGGCGCTGTGTGAAATGTCCACACATATTTATTTATTTACATTCCTTTCAACCAAAGGGTTTTAACCGACTTCAACCCCAATGAGAACATCATCAGTGTAGTCGAAATCGAAATACGCAATATTGAAGATAACTCAAAAACAACTTGACAGATCTTGAAATAAATTAAATAAAACCACAGGGGAAGCGATAGCTTTAAAATAAAAAAAATAATCATTAAAATTGGTTCACCCAGTCCTAAGTTCAGAGGTTACAAACATTTAAAAAAATATCCAATCGAGAATTTTCTTTTTTGAAGTCATTTGAAAAATAAGAATATCTTTATTGCTCAGAAAAGACAAACAGAACATTAACAGTTAGATTTCCGCAATACTAATATATATATAAATATAGAAATTAATTAGTTCCACTAACCTGAACCGATACCGATGTGTACCGCGGGTCACCCTCGAACAATGGTGCATCTACCCTTATCTGCCACCTTTATACCACTCCTTATCAGCACCCATATTGGGCTGCAGACCACCCGATCAATAGTTTTATCTGAGAGCCGACTGATAAGACTGATTTACCAGTTATAAGCGACTAGCTGAATACCGCGGATCTGCGAGGATACAATTATTATATACCAAGACGAGCTTCTGCCCGCAGCTTCGCCCGCGGCGTGGCCTATGTGAAAATAATTCAACCACCCATTTCACACTCTTAAGGGTGGAATTTCGAAAAATCCTTTCTTAGCGGACGCCTACGTCATAACATCTACGTGCATGCCAAATTTCAGCCCGATCCGTCCAGTGGTTTGGGCTGTGCGTTGATAGATCACTATGTCAGTCAGTCACCTTTGAGTTATATATATTTAGATATAGCAACAGGCAATAGGCAAAGTATCTAAGATTTCATATCA
Organism: Ennomos fuscantarius; assembly: GCA_905220475.3. NCBI lineage: Eukaryota > Metazoa > Arthropoda > Insecta > Lepidoptera > Geometridae > Ennomos > Ennomos fuscantarius. The sequence goes on from HG992049.1 coordinate 938,814, forward strand.
TTGAGCTTGGGTTATTCAGGCCAAGCTTTTTTGACACATAATCATTTATTGTGTAATTAATATTGGCTTTTTTCATATATATAATAATTGGCTTTTTTCATTACGTTTGACTTTATGAATAATTTAAATTTACGAATTGATAATTGTTCGAAACAAAATCCATAATGCATGTTCGATTTCAGTTTTTACCCTACCTAACCTTTGCACCGTAGATTGATGCATATCTAAATGCATCCTTAACGATTGCCTATTATTTACCTTTAGCATTAACATTAACTGAATATTAAAAAGCACCCCGAAATTTTAAGTTAGTTCTTGGACAAAAGTTTTGAGTTTACATATTTTTTATTATAACAAGCTTTTATTTTACTTCACGGCGACTTTATTTATTTATTCGTTTGTGTAATCTTGGAAATGATTTTAGGATGACTTCCAGCGGTCCGATCAAAGTCAAAGGAATTGATTGCGGATAGGTTATTTTTAGCAGGTTTATAAGTCAAAATGATATTAGGTAATTAAAATTAAGTTATTGTACTTCAAACTCATATATTGTAATGGGCTTGCTATATTATTTGACAATAAGCACTTTGTAATTTTATATGCTTAGTGAAATAACTTAATTTTAAGTACCTAGTATAATTTTGACTTGTAAAAGTGTTAAAATTAGCCTATTTGCAATAAATCTTTTGACTTTGACTTTGACTTTGACTTTGTACTAAACATATAAAATTACAAAGTGCTTATTGTCAAATATATAGCAAGCCCATTACGATATGTGAGATTAAAAAAAAATGAAGTTCTCTTTTCCACTACTGGTGCAAGCAATCCGGCTCAATGCAGAGCAGAAAATTGGTGAAAGAAGTTGTTTGGAATTTCTCATTGAAACTTACCTCAGACTGCAATGAAGCCTGTAGATCTTCGGTCAGCTGTTTCAACGATGCAATCTGAAAATACAATTGAATAATGATAATAATCACACTATATATTAATATTATATAAAGGCGAAAGTTTGTATGTGTGCATGTAAGTATGTTTGTTACACCTTCACGCTCAAATGGCTGAATAGATTTGGATGAAATTCAGTACCAAGATAACTTATACACTGGATTAACATATAGGCTACAGTTTATCCCGGAAAAATTAAATGTTCCCGTGGGATGAGCCAATAATTAAAATACTTTTTATCCGCGGGTTAAACCGCAAGGCGCCACTAGTAATAATATATAAATAAATACAATATGTTTGACAGCCATTTTACAGCCTCTGTAGTGTGGTGATTGAGCATGTCAGCTCATAACCCGGAGGCGGCGGGTTCAATTCTCGCGGCAGAACAAGTATTTGTGCACAGAAACAAAAAGTCCTAATACTTGTTCTGAGTCTGGGTGTTGTGGGACCATGGTCTTCGTAGTTCCTGGGTCCCTAGACACAGGGAATCCTTGTTTGGGTCCAGGATCTATGTATGTGGTCGTTGGGCGTTATTATTATTAATGTATCTTAAGACATAGTTCATAAGGACAGGGTTGATGACAGGGTACAACGGCGCTTCAAATTGTAATAAACAGATTGCCCTACATTGCATCTGTGATGGAAATTAGACGAAATCGGCCGAGTGATACAAAGAAAATATGCCCAGTGGAAGATTATACAAACTCCCAAAAGTGTGATAAAATGAATAGTAGCATTTCTTACCGCAATTTAGTAAATGTTTTGAATAATACCACTACGTTTTGGTAACAAAATGAAACTCGGAAACATTCGGCTTTTCTTGTATCCTTTTCTTTCATATTGATTTTGAAGTTGACACGAAAAGGACAGAATTCGTATATACTAATTGAAATCTAAGTAATCAGTATGGGCTCTAATCAATACTAATGATTATCCACCCACACACGCACAAAGTATACGTACAGTCGAAATACATGTATTAGTGGCTTGCGATACGAATAAACTGCTCTGACCTATTGGCAGCTTGCATTTAAATGGGTTCCAAATTTGAATTACAAAATGCTGAGCTGTAATTGGCTGGACCGGTAGGATTTTCCAAGCTTCTGTGCACGAATCGCATGATATGTGAGTTTTCATGTTGATTTTTTACGCTATGGAATGACTAATGAGCTAGCCGTTCGCCTGATGTTAAGCGTACAGCTGCCCATAACTGTTGTAGTGTCCCTGTAGTGTACCTATTGCATAATACTTTACATCGAAAAGCTTGGAGATGTTTTGGAATCAACGGATGAATTATGTTCGAGCGAAATTATTCAATTGACGTCATAGGCCCAGGTAGTCGGGATACCTCCGGGAATAGTTGCGCAAGCGCCATTGTTTGCATGAAATGTAGGACGCGATTATAATCGCAGATTTATCTCGTATCATTGACAAATCTATTCTGTTAACGATTGATCGATTAAAGTTGTATGTTTAAGATATTGTTTTTAATTTTAAAAGCGAGTGTGATTTAGACCACACGACTGAACTTCATTAGTTTAGCTCCATCTATCGGGCGGTAGGTATAACTTTGCTTTTGCTTTGTTTATTGTTAATGTCGCCATCTTGACATTGTAAAGTGTCATCTTACCAGACAACATAATAATACAATTTTTTAATTTTGTTATGTTGACAATGGATATCTACGTGAACCATGGGGTATGTGGGACTCGAACCCACTAAACTACATTCTAACACATATATATTTTATAAAAAATAAACTAATATATACTACTTTAAAATGGAATGGAATACAAAGTAGTAGTAATTAACAAATAGGAGCAATTATAATGTAAACATATAATATTTATGCACCATACTTTTAAGTATGTGACGGCGGCGACGGCCAGTTATAAACTCTATGCGCAGCGGGCAGTACCGTATTTTACCCTGTGGTAGCATTTAAATTTATTACAGTGGCAACACCGGCAACTGTCATCGCTTCCCCACCCATCTGGCTATATAAAGGGAGCGCTCGGTGTACTACAGATCATTCTTACTCCGGACACGGCGCGGTGTGGACATGCTGAAGGCCTATAGTTTTATGGTTTGCCACCCATGCATAACCCCCGAGCCTATATATATGCTTAGGGATTTAATGTCGTTAAAACTAACACAATGTTTCTAATCCCGCCAGTAGCCGTCACCCATGAATAAAACATACCAGTAGACCCTGGACGCAACAAAACAGGAAATCAAATCAGCGCTTACTGAATAATTTTCAGCGCCATTGAAAAAAATAATCCAGAATCTATACATAAAAAAGGAACTCCATCAGGATCGACCTTCGTTTGGGATGCAATCGTTACGTGGTTTCATTTTCCAAGGCATGTCAATAATAAATAATGTATGTGACAGCCTGTGGAGTGGTGGTTGAGCAGGTCGGCTCATAGCCCGGCGGCGGCGGGTTCGATTCTCGCGACAGGACAAGACAGAACACCCAGCTTTCTGTTATAGAGAGATGTGTGTAAACTGTGGCGTCGTCAAACTTTAACGCCGACTGGTAGAAGTAACAATAATAATAATAATGTGTGGACATCTCACACAACGCCATCTAGCCCCAAACTAAGCAACTCTTGCATTATGGGAACCGGATAACTGATACAATACTTATATACTTTTTGTTTGTAAATACATACATATAATACAAGTAGTTGCGCCCCGCGGTTTCACCCACGGATAAAAGGTATTTTAATTATTTGCTCATCCCACGGGAAAATTTCACTGTTCCGGGATATAATGTAGCCTATATGTTAATCCAGTGTATAAGCTATCTTGGTACCGAATTTCATCCAAATGCAATTCAGCCGTTTGAGCGTGAAGGAGTAAAAACATACACACATACAAACTTTCGCCTTTATAATATTAGTGTGATATAACACCCAACACAGAACAAACGCCTAAGTTCATCACACAAATGTTTGTCCTGGGTGGTAATCGAACCCATAACCCACAGTTCAGAAGGCAGGGTTACTACCAACTGAGCTATCGGACCAGTCAGAGGTAATTCACACTTGTGCGGCTATGAGCACCAGGCGAGCGCGGCCGTAATCGCCGAGCCTGGTGCTCGCCAGAAAGCTGCCCGTTATCGGCTGTGTCAACACTGATAAGGTATCTACCCTACGGAGGCGCGTGAGATGGGGGCTTGGATATAACATATATGCATAAATACCTATAGATAGATAGATAGATAAAACTCTTTATTGAAACACCACATTGTAGTAACAATTTACAGGCACAAACTTAAGAATCAAGTGTCACAATGAGCGGTCTTATCGCTTAAAGCGATCTCTTCCAGACAACCCAAAAATGTAGGAAAAACAATAAAAATGCAATGTGCTTGTTGTAACTATACGTTTTGGAGCTGAGCAGCAGTATTTTTCAGCGATAAGACCGCCCATTGTAACACTAGTTTATAGGTTTTTCTTGATATTTTTATATTTCACGAGCAGCTTCGCCCGCGGTGTGGCCTATGGGAAAATTATTCAACCACCCATTTCACCCTCTTAAGGGTGGAATTTAGAAAAATCCTTTCTTAGCGGATGCCTACGTCATAACATCTACCTGCATGGCAAATTTCAGCCCGATCCGTTCAGTGGTTTGGGCTGTGCGTTGATAGATCACTATGTCAGTCAGTCAATCAATCAGTCACCTTTGAGTTATATATTTATAGATAGATAGATTAGTGGAACAATACAGTTCTCTATCTATCTATTTTTTGGCAGGGTCCGAGGATATATATATGGATATAAACATCCTCTGTGGTGTGGTGGTTGAGCAGGTCGGCTCATAACCTGAAGGCGGCAGGTTCGATTCCCGCGACAGGACAAGTATTTATGCACAGATAAAAAAGCGCAAATACTTTTTCTGAGTATGGGTGTTGTGAGACCATGGTCCTCGTAGTTCCTGGGTCCCTACACACAGGGAATCCTAGTTAGGGTCCAGGATCTAATGTGATCGTTGGGCGTTATTATTATTATTTATTTTACGTCATTTTCAACACACTTCGAAAAAGGAGGAGATTCTCAATTCAAGTTTATTTTTTAATGTTTGTTACCTCAGTACTTTTTACTGGGTAAACCGATTTTGTTGATTCGTTTTTTTTATTTGAAAGCTAGTGCTTCCTGCGTTTCAATTTGATCAAGATCTAATGGGTAGTTTTTGAGTTATCCTTAGTAATGTGAATTTTGACTTCATTTTTGTGATAACAAAATAGGTGGGATTGAAATCAGATGCACTTTTTTTGGAATTATTATTTGAAATATCTGTATATATTGCTAATGCTATTCCCTTTATGCAAACTTTGATTATTATGGAAAAAATAAAGGGTTTTATCACAGTATGATAAGATACCCTGTGTAACAGATCTGTATGTAAATAGGGTCAATAACATGGGGGTTAATAAAATGGGGAATTGGGGGAAATCACATTAGTTCCCCCAATTCCCCATTTTATAAAATGCCTATTACTATGCTATGCCTATTTACTAAAGTTGTCACTAATCAAATCAACTAAGTTAAAAGTTAATCTTCTCCATAAATTTTTGTAAATGGACTTTCTCCGTTTCCTATTTCTTTATTTTAATTTTATGCCCGTACATACTGCAGTTAGACATCCTAAGTTCGCACTTATTCCTCTAGGAAATACATACCTAAATGCATTGCAGTAGGTACAGTGGCGTAGGTACAGGTAGGTACTACAGATCTATGATAGACAAGTTTGTAATAAAAAAAAAAGTACAGATCTATGTAGATAGGGGTACCTACGTAACGTGATCCAAACGTGAAAGATACTCCTTATCTTTATCCCTGTACTAGGGAAGGGAGAAGGGAAAAGATAGGGGAAGAGGATGTATGAATGACGGTGAAGTGAGGAAGGTGCCTGCTTCCATTTGCCGTTTCATCCATTTATCCTTTTCCCTAGTATTTTTTCTTTGGACAGGGTCAGGGCGGACTAATTAACTAACCCGTGCGAAGCCGGTCAGCTAGTTCATAATATAAAATAGAGTTTCCCTTTTTTTTAACCCGGTAAAAAGGCTTTATGGATTCCACCTGCCCTGGGTGGGGCAAGGTGGATACATAGGAGTCTCCGCTCAGAGTGGACCGCATGCCACTAAAAACCCTTGGTTCTTCATCCCTCCGCAAATAGTTGGACTGCCGTGGTCGCGTTTGCAGTCTACCTGCGGTCAGCCGCATTCGGCTCCGATACCCTGTCGCTTCACCCTAAACTAACCGATTTTGCCATTTTTGGGATATAAAGAACCTATACAATGTTGACGCCGGTAATCAAAGCCAGTGTGCAAAATTCATCCCAACAGGTCCAGCCGATATCACGTGAAATCCAGACAAAAAATCAGATATCGTTTCTAATAATTGCAATAACATCATTCCTAATAATATACAATATAATTATTATTTATTATTATATTAATGATATAATATAATAATAAATAATAAAATAATACAGTTTTACGAGTGTGACTTGAAACAAGCTATTAGTATGATTTTGTTTTGCAATATTTGTTGAATGGCAAGGCCGTCCCATGCTATCTACACTTATTCAATTATTGCCCATTGAGTAGTCCATTTCGGCTATATACAGGTTGTACTTTTGTTTAGAATATTCCTCTACATAATTATATTTAGAAATTGCCATTGACTAATTTGCCTGTAATTATTTGAAGGGATTTTAATTCAGATGCCTTTTTTTTCAAACATTCATCAAAGGCATGCAGTAGGTGAAATCAAACATATCCATATACATATCCTTTGTGCCAATTAATGCTGGTCTAATTTGTGTAGCACCCCTTAGATTGAGATAATTACGCAGGCATCATGATGCACATACGTGCATTGTAATCTAGGGACCACAGCAACACCAGTCTCAGTGTGGCATGCAGATTCAATACAAGTAAAAAATACCACCTAGTATTTTTCACAGGTATGTCTCAGTCACAGAGTCACCTAGTATCATGGTTAACCTATAATGATACACCTCGTAAACTCAATTGTTGATCTTGGTAGTAGTACCAGCAATAAAAGCCAGCAAATTTTCAGCCCAATCAATTCAGCTGTTTTTGCATGACACTCACACAAACCAACATTAAAAATTTCATTATTATGAGGGGATGGTATTTTTATTTTCAGAACAGTGTCATTCAGAACTCCGAAATATAAAGTTTTACATGACACTGCACTGTGCAGATCATCCCGAGACATCAGCACAGTCTGGTATTAAGATAACTAGACTGTGAGATCAGATCATAGTCTCAATTGCCAAGTAATTTCACTAGCCACAGTGCCTCTCAAACCAGAACACAGTAGTGCTTACACACTACTGCTTGGTGGCAGAATAACTGGCAAAGCAGTGGTAGTGGTGGTAGTGGTGGTTTGCAGAAAATTCCCACCACCTATTATCTTAGTAGGAGGTAACAGGAGAAACTCTACAGGGGATGATTGCTCTGGCATGATACCGCGCAACATGGAGGGAGTTTACGCATGATGACAATCTTTATACTCCGATATCAACTTTTATTTTACATTATAATTAATATTTAAATCAAACACTACAGGATCTTAAAGTTATGTGATAAACAGGTTTGTGCACATAAACCTTGGTCATTTGATAACCCACTAGCTGAATGCCTCACTTCGTGAAAATATCTACCATTTTGGTACATTGTCCACCACTATAATAATAATAATAATTTCCCACATACAAGAATTAGTTAAAATAAAAATTAAAGTTTATGTGTAACCAACAAGACTGATATGGCCATATATGGGCAAAAAGCCACTAAAAAGATTTCAGATTAATTCAAGTCAAATTGGCCTTAAGTTATTGATGAATAGACACTTACAACACAAACAAATAAACACTGATTTACATACTACCTTAAGTACAAAAAAAACATATCCTAGAAACAATATCCTTATGGTGAAACACAATGTAGAAACAGAAAAATATTAATATAAAAGAAACGTGTGGGTGACGTTCACAATCATCATTATCATTCAGTTATCTTCACAACACAAAAAGCATTTGCGTTTATTTTGTATGATTATGCTTGTCTTTGCCAACATTTATGAGTAAAAGCAAGATGAAGATAAGTAATTAAGTCCCTTGGTGCCCGAAAACATAATATAAAAGGCAACTTTTAGAAGTTACATACAAATAAACACAAAAACATAACCTTCAGTCATGTGTCAAAGATTACAGCTATAGTTACTGATGAAATCTTACCTCGAGCTCCTGTTTACGACATCTGTCCTCAAGTTCCGATGCTGTAGAATCCGCTTTGGAGACAATTTCCACAGTGCTCTGATCAGGGACCTCGGATAAAACCTCGGAAGCGAAATTTGTAATCTGTCCTTTCAAACTATTAAAACTCTCGTTCAAATTCAGCCACGACATTGTGAAAGTCAAATTCTAATGTAACATATCACACTGCCACACTGGAGCTTCCAGAATTCAAGTATAGTATTTTGAGATAATTTAGTAAACAATGAAAAAATCGCATTATTTTGTCCAGTGACAAGACGATGACCAGTTGGCAAAACAAGTCGCCATTTTTTGTAACTTGACATTTTTCAAGTCAACAAAACCAATATCAATGTCAAAATTTGACTTTGAAATCCAAAGCATTTGGATTTTTGGCTTTTTAGTTCAACTCTACCCGTTCAGCTTATTTAGTCAGTGTCAAGCTTACAATGTGGACACGACTTTAGCCGAATCACCTTTGGGGTCTTTGAGTAATAGTTTGGGGTCGTTGAAAGAAATCCAAAAATAGCGATGGTGAATTTCGTTCCTTTTTTCTATAAAGATTTTAAAGGGTTACTATCTTACTACTACTTACTGGATTACTATTACATGACCATGCACGAGTGTTGGTACAATTTACAGTAAACAGTTCCAGGTTTTAAAATCATACCTTTTCCTTTTCTTGTCAAGGCTTCCGTGGCACTTTAATTTTAACATGCTATAACCGTACGAAAATTCCTTACTTGTCATAGGCAGAATTATCGCTAAAAAGCGATAGAACGCCATTCTCTTCTACCAGTTATTATACTCTTTGTTTTAGTTAGCTTTACAATTACATACTCTTTGGTTTTAGTCGTCGTGTACAAAGAGCATATAACCACTACGTTTTAGTCGTGTACTCGGGAGAAGTAATAGTATTCTATGGTCGTGTATTCCAAGATAAATATTTATAAAAAGAACCTACAGTACAGTCTAATAAAGCACTGTAATAATACTAGGTAATATAGTGCTACACTACACAGTACACACTATTATAGTGCCACAGTACTGCAGGCTTACCTATCATTTACCGCATAACCTATAAATATGAACGAATCCGATTTTTCTGATCTGCATAATTATGTGAAAACTTTTCTTAAAACGGAAGAAGCAGGTCCTGTTGAGACTTCTAAAAAAATTGTACAAAATTCCATGGAAAGAAAGCCGTTGACAATAAAAGATGCCATGAAATATTTACTTGATGGGACTTTGAAGACGAAAGTGTGCCGTTATTGCCTGAATGTATCCTCGCAGCTGTCAGAATTGGATAAAATATTGCAGTTGGCTAACATGGGATCACTATATCATATGACCATAAAGGATATGGTAGCCAGTTTTTATCCGTTTCAGGTAAATTTGCAAATAAACCTTGTTAGCGCTCTTTTTGTTACTTGGACTATGATATGACTTGCTCACATTTCTATTGGACACCTCGATTGTGGTAGCACTAGGTACTTACCTTCAAAGCTTGGTTTATAACAGTATCAAATAATTGATACCTACAACACCAAGAAATAATGACTACTGAATACAAGAAATGGCTGAAATCAAAAAGAAATTACTCATTGCAAATTAAGCATATTAAGTTTTGCACCCTAGGTTCCTCTAAAGAACTCCAAAATTTTTAATTGATTGTGGAAACGGTTACATGGCTAAATGCCCTGCTTTTCAGTCCATATGTGTCATAACATAATCTCTTTATTGTACACACCAAATAATTATAGTTTGTTTCAATGATTCACAAAAAGTCTAACAATAGTTTGCCCACAAATATGTATATGTTTACAATAAATAATATTTACATTAATTTCATTTAAACTACAGGTTGAAGAGGATCCCAATTTCCCAGACAAAATATGTGAGAAATGTCTGGACCGCACGATCAGTTCATACTTATTTACACAGCAGTGTGAACAAGCAGAGAGAGCTCTTCGAAACTGCTTTGAAGATGTGTACGAGAAACTAGACAAGCTAGACCCTTTAGAACCACCTAAGAAACGAGGGCGGCAGAAATTAAAACCAAACTGTAATATCATATATGCAGAACACAAAAATGTAATCAACTATGCGGACCCGTTAATACATATTGTCAACTTAGGATCACAATCATTGACGGAACAAACGGCTATCAATGAATTAGAATGCCTTAAATGCTGTGAACTGCTTCCAAACCTTGAATCATTGATAAATCATACTAAAATACATCCAAAATCAATGTGGTACAACTGCAGATTGTGTGGCACATCTTTTCCTAAACACAGCCACTTGAAAAAGCATTTACGGCTTAAGCATGCACCAAAAACTCCACCATTAAAAGGAGAGAAACAGGTTACGAAGTTTGATTGCAAAGAATGTGGAGTTGTCACTGAACACTACAATGAACACTTACAACACATAGAAAAGCATAAATTCAAAATGGTCATGGAGCATTTGGTTGAAGGGAAGATGGACAAACTTTGTTCTGTATGCCATAGTAAAGGAAATGATATGGTGCCATTGAGTAAAATGATTTGTTTGCATGGAGGATGCCCAGAGTTGACTGGAGATAGACCTTTGTGCCACATTTTGGCATCCACTCTGCCAGAGGTGAGTACTTACATACCTAGACATGGTTTTATTAACAGTAGTTTTTATATCATTGTAGTGTTTAGTTGAAAAAAAGACGCTTCAGAAAAAGTGGTACCTTTTTGGTTTAGTTTGTCACAGGTTGTATTTTTATATTTTTGTTTGTTTGTAAGTTTATAAGGTGACACAATAATTAAGTTTTATAATAATAAAATAAAGTCTCATGTAACCACATAAAACAACAAATTGAATTATCCTCCGCTTCGCTGATTGTCACTGCTATAATTGTACTATGATATTGGTAGGTATTAAAATGAATACATAGTTCTATAAATATTGTGACTACATAATATTAGACCTACAGCAATAATAAAAACTTAAAAAGTTTATAAGGTGACACAATAATTAAGTTTTATAATAATAAAATAAAGTTTTATTGTACTTTTACAATTTGTAGTATGTAGTGATAGTTAATTATTTGGTTTTGGATGTACCTTAGTATTATGCTTTATCTGCGTCCTCTGAAATAATATGCATCATAGTTTTTGGTTTACTTATTATTTAATGTAATACTGTTAATTTATTAGCTAGTTTAGTTATTCTGTATGTTATTATTTCCGTTGTTGTACATGTACAAGGTGTACACGTTTTGTTTTGTTGGTAGTAGTACTTGTGACTGTTTGTGAGTGTTCCTGTATAATTTCATATATTAAATGTAATTGAATGAATATGTTTGACATATGAATCATCCTGTTCTAGAAAAAGAATAAATATCAAGAATTGCTTGTTCCCACACAAGCAAGTATCATATGCATTATTAAAAAGAAGAATGCTAGTCAATATGGCATGAACTTCCCTTTGTCAAACCCCACTATTGAGACTATAGAAAACATTAATTGTAATGATTCTTATTTATTCTTCTTTTCTGAACCAAAACTGTTAAATTCAGCAAAGATTACTGAAATGCCAGCAGAAGTAGAAAATATTATGAAAGACAAATCTGAAAATAACAAAGTTGCTACATCACCTGTAAAACATATGCCTAAGAATATTAAAATTACAGTAAATGAAGGTAATCCATTTCCCGTAATGGTAGATATCGAATTAAATAATCCAAAGACTATAGGTTTTGGGAATTTTCCATTTTCTAACCCTGAATATGTAGAAGTTGAAGAAGAGCTAGAACTGAATGAACCAAAAAAATCTAATAACAACTGGATATTCAATAAAACACTCATGGAAGACAAAAATGATGTAAAGACTGGTAGCGTTTTAAACGAAAACGTAATAAGCAATATTGAAATTATTAATTTTAAAGCTTGTAACTACTGTTGGGTGTTCAAACGTTTAAATAAGTGTGATTATTGCAAAACAACAATTGATGTGAATGAAACACTAAATATAAACCATGATGGTGAAACTAACATTGATTTTCGCGCAAGCAATTTAGATGTTGATGTTCAGAATGAAGATCGTCTCAATACGATTGCTGATAAAGATTCAGAGACACTTGAATCGAAAACTTGGCAATGCAATATATGCTTGATGAATAATAACAATGATAGGAAAATATGCGACTGTTGCGAAGCTAAACCACTTGTGAATATTAAAAACCATTACAAATTCAACAAGAATATTGGTACTGTTAAAGTTAATTTTAACAAAAACACTGTTTTGGAAACAGATTCTACCGCTTTTAAGATGAATACTCCTTCTTTTGACTTTAAAATTGATGAAGTATCTAATCTGTCTACTATGGCTTTTGAGAACAAAGTTCTTGATATACCAGGGCAAGTCTCACCTATGGAGACTGAAATGATTGATACTGAAGATAACTTAAAATTTAGTGTTTCATTTACCAATTTAAACAGTGAAGCCATGGACACTGAAGACGTTCCAAATATTCCAATACCGGAAGCAGTATCGGTGGATTATCCAAATAACGAAACTAATATGATATTTACTGAGATAACTTCCAACATGAGAAATGTTAGAGCCAATGAAACTTTACCTGCTGCCGGTATTAACGTTTTCACAACAAATCAATTTCAATTTGCAATTGGATCAATAGAAAAAGGCCCAAGAAAAAGAAAACCTCAGAGAAATATGACCAGAGCTTTTCACAAATGAATATTATCTTTCTTTGATTTATATCATTATTTGATTCATTTTTGGTGTAGTATAAGATTGAAAATGTTATATCATCTTTGAATTTTTAGTTTGAAAAAACTTTTAATTGACATGAGTTTTAGCCGTTTTTCATCTTACATCTTTGAATTTGTTTATGGAATTAATAAAATGAGAATTTTGTATGAATTAAGAATGGTTTGCATTAAATAATTTCGTTAAAATGAAGAGGTGATATAGCATCAGCTGCAGTTACCTTATTGCCTGTGTAAGAAAGTTTCTAAAAATATGATCATTGATGATTTTTTATAGCTTTGATTACAACAGTAATTATTGTTTAATGTTGATGCGAAAAAGAAAGACTGCGTACTGTTGCCCCTTCGGTTACCATATTTTTTAGGTCAGTAATTATAACTACATAATTATCACACTATTACTCAAATGTTTTAGCGCTTTTTAACTTTATTTTAAACTATTTATATTTTTTGTTGCAGATGAACATCTTAGACAATTACACTGGAACAAAAATATGTGAAAAGTGCCTTAGCCATGCTATAACTTCATATGTTTTCACTAACCAGACATATTTTGTTAGGAACAGGTTAAATATTTGCGTCAGTGCAATGTTAGAGAATTTAAATACAGTGACAGAACCAAGTAGCAATATTTGTATAGAAATAGCTCAAAATGCTGTTATGAATGTTAGCGAAAGTCTACTTGTCGACGAAGGTGACATAGATGAGGAGCAATTAAAAGTTGAAGTACTTGAAGATGAATTCAGAATAAATTCTGAAGACGATAGTGATACAGAGAGCGAAATTAATGAAATAAAACAAGAACGTTCAGATATTTCAGATGACAAAGTCGTAACGGCACACACTCAAAGCTCTTTATTAAATGGATACAAAATTGATAAGCCCGAATATAAGGAATTTAAGCCTTTTAAAAAGAAGGGAAAAGTAATTATCAAAGCTAAGTTTACCTGTCCTCTGTGCAGTAAATATTTCGTTTCGGATTATTTCCTAAAACGTCACGTGCTGAAGCACGTTCCAAGAAACGCTGTGTGCAATATCTGTAATTTACAATTCAAATCCAAATTCGATATGTATGAACATAAAAAAATGAATCATACCTTGAGTAAAAGTATTTACTTGGCTTGCAAAGTTTGTGGAAGGTGTTACCTCAACGAAGACAAGTTGAAATACCACGTCAAACATCATATAAATCCACTTTGTCATTTATGTGACAAACAATTCAAATCTCAAAGTAGCTATAATAGCCACATGCGAAGACATTTGCGCAAATTGGGTATATCTATGAAAAAGTATACGCAAAACTGCAGTTTCTGCGAAAAGAATTGTCCAAACGATAATGAGTTTTCGTTGCACGTAAATAAAGTGCATTTGCAAATAAAACCTTACATCTGCGATATGTGCGATAGGCATTTCTACACTGAATATAATTTGACAAGTCATAAGAAGCTTCATAGCATTCGTAACAAAGAGCAGTGTAATTTCTGCAATAAATTTCTAATATCTAGAAAGCAGCTAGTGATTCATATAAGAAAACATATAGGAGACATGCCTTTTTATTGCCAGATTTGTAATCAGTCTTTCTATTCAGAATATGGTTTGAAGAAACATATGAAAATATATCATGGAGGTGGTTTTTGTTGCAAATTCTGCAAAACTGCTTATCGAACAAAAAAATTACTGATAGAACACGTAAATAAAGTGCATAATAATGTATATTAAACAGTGTTGTTATGTAGGTATAGGTCTTTGTTAAACTGAATTTTTTTGATTCTGTTCTTAAATAATATACTCATGTAGCCACATAAAACAAATTGAATTATCCTTCGCTTCGCTGATTGTCACTGCTATAATTGTACTATGATATTGGTAGGTATTAAAATGAATACATAGTTCTATACATATTGTAACTACATATATTAGACCTACAGCGATAATAAAAACTAATTAAATTTGTATCATTTATGATTATTTTTTAAATATTTCCTCAAGCACGTCACGAGCCAAATCATACTTTTTAAAATAAAACTTACGCACGCTTGATGACTCCCGCACGAGTCAAATCGTACTTTTTGAAGTAAAACGTCTTTACGCATGCTTGACTTGGGGAGTAAGTTAGTGAATGCGAGAAGTTGAGTTGATTCACGTAGATCTTCATTGTCAACATAAAGTTTAAAAAAATATATTATGTTGGTATGTGCGGTAAAATGACAATTTACAATTGAAGGGTTGAGAATAGAAAGGGTTTTACTGTCAAATTGACAGTTTCGAGAAAATTGACTTTAAACGTCAACGGCTTCATTTTAATGTAGAGTGCTTATAAGGTAATAGAAAAGGTTTATGCAAGTTTCAGTTGCTTGAAAATGTATGATTTCTATTTTAAAATATAAAACATAGACCTAATTCGTAAAATTACTGTCAAAATATAATATAATAAAATAAATATAATAATGTTTTTATGCTAAGCGAACTGTATTCCTGTGACAGGTAAATCGTTTTTAGACTCAAAGTCTAGAGATTCAAGCCTCAGTTCGGTATTTTGAGAATGTATTATTGTAGATAATTTCACGCTGAATCCAAAGATACCCATAAGTCATTTTGTGAAAAAAATCAGTTAAACCCTTTTTGTTCTCACCCCTTCAATTGTCAAGATAGCGACATTAATATTAAACAAAGTTATACCGGCCGATAGATGGAGCTAAAGAAGTTTTACTTTAGTCAGTCGTGTGGTCTAAAACATTTTTTTTCCTCCCGGAGACTTAAAAAACGATTAATTCCGCCACATGAGCTACTTCTCGTTGAAGAGTCCGTACATTGTTTTCCGATAATTAGGTCAGGTAAGCACTGATAGGTTTCTAAAGCTGTACTAAGCTGTTGTTGTTCTCTATCCATTTTGAGGGAGATTTTTAATCAACTATAAGTCAAAGTCAAAAGATTTATTGGCAAATAGGCTAATTTTAGCACTTTCACAAGTCATAATTATATTAGGTACTTAAAATTAAGTTATTTCACTTACCACATAAAATTACAAAGTGCTTATTGTCAAATAATATATAGCAAGCCCATTACAGTATATGAGTTTAAAAAAAAAGCATTTCTCTTTCTCACTACTGGTGCAAGCAATCCGGCACAATGCAGAACAGAAAACTCCGATCCGAAGCTTCGATTACAACTGTAAAGAAGCTACAAGAAACTTTACAGTGATGTATTTTTTTTTCTTCTTTTTACTGTCTTTTACAATGTATATAATTAATTACAGTTGAGATAATGAATATGTTACTAAAGTAACTACCACATCACACTGGTGCAAGAAAAATACCGTTATTATCTCAATAAACATTACAAATACAAACTGAAATTATAGATAGGAACAGGCAATAGGCAAAGTACCTAAGATTTCATACGATTAAGCGGATATTCTGGCCAAGCTTTTTTGTCCGACATATAATCACTTATTGTGTAATAAGCTTTTTTCATTAAATTTGACTTTATGCATAATTTAAATTTACGCATTGACAATTGTTCGATACCGTCAGGCAACTTGTTATAAAAGCGTATACAGTCCCCATGAATGAACCAATAACTTTCTGCAGTCTGAATTTTGGAACTTTCAATTTAATTTTGTTCCTAGTATTAAAGTTATGAATGTCGCAATATCTGGGAAAAGAGGAAATGTTTTTCGTTGTACATCAAATTTTCGTAAATGTATTGACAAGCCACTGTAAGAATATTTATCTCCTTAATCGTTCCCTGAGTAGGTATATATATAGTAATAATACATTTCCAAAGTAGGTACACTACACATACCAAAGATATTTAACCTACATACATCACCTCCTTTATTTATTTTCCTCTATTTTTGAAAGGTTCTAGTGTGGCGACCATGTGCTGGAAGATGAAGCGTAAGCCTCCGTATCAACGATATACTAGGTGAATCGACGATCTGGCGAAAACCGTGTAGAGCCGATGGATGCAGAAGACAAGACTCGAAAGGGGAGTTTTGGCGGGAAAACGAAAAAGATTGCGTCACCGCATTGTATTATTTTCCAAAACTTGTGTTATTTTCAGTGTTAGTGCATAAATTTGGTGGCATTTTATTCGTTAAGTGCTGGATTACATGCATGAGTGTGGGAAAGTTGTATAATGATGGTGAAACGTTTATTTTCGTCTTATTTCCAAAACTCCATAGAAGCTTCTGGTAAAGTTGCCACCACTTTATTAGTAGTATGACTTGACTAGATTAGACTATGACTTAACTTGATGACTTGGCTTAACTTGACACATTATATAATATAAATTAACATGAAAAATTATTAATTACTCAACACTGGCTATATACACAAAAGTGTGGAGCCAAAACAAAAAAAAAAGACAAAGGGGTGCTCAGTAGCCTTGCGCATTTTAGTTCGCGACAGGGAGCGCTCCTTTTAGTTCGCAGGTCGTCGGTGAACTAGGTCGTTCTTCTAGTTCACTAGTTCTCGGCAGGACCGAGAGCGGGTAAGACGATTGCTCTCAGCGATCTCTTGCCTGGTCCCGCAAGAGCGACCTACTTAGTTCGCAACAGCCAAAGAGCTGTAGTTATATCTACTACTATGCTCTATTTTGTTAATAAATTGTTATAGCTTCTGTTGTAATAACTACTAAATAGGTACAATTGCATATTAATTTAATGCCATTGCATGGTATTTAAGAAAAAAAAACATTTTTTTTATTAGTACCTATAGGTACTCAGTCTACTTAGGTAATGATATAAAAATATTATACTAGGTAAGTACCTACTAAAAATATGATATACCTAGGTACTTAGTTTCGATGAACATATTAAGTAAGTATTTATTAAAACTATGTAGGTATTCTTAATGTTTGTTAAAGAAAAAAAGACTTTAAAATTAACCATCATTTATGTAATCAATATTTAAAATATTCTAAGTAAGAATGATATGTACGATCATCGCTCTCTCCCGCTCGCGACACGCGCCTCGGAGCGCGGCGCGCTGGGGAGCGCGGCTCTCGCCGCCGCTCGCCGCAAGTCGGTCGGTCAAAGAACGAACGAACTAAAATCAGACGTGACCGATACCTAGTTTGGGTCGTTCGCTCAAAGGAGCGCTCTTTTGAACTAGGTCGTTCGCGACCTACACAAGGCTAGTGCTCAGTGCAGTGGCCTATGTTCAGCAGTGGACGTCGTCCAAGCTGTTCAGGATTTATGGAAAATACTAGGTCACAGATAATATAATACTTTACTAGTAGACTAGGATGTAATATGCTTTTAACTTAGTATAATCAATTATGTTCAAATCTATGCAATGACGGACTGCCTGTTTTTAAAATATATTCGCCCAACTTTTGCAGTCTTTGATCTTCAAATAAATGATAATATTGTTCTGAGACAAGTTCTTTGTAATCAAACGGCTCTGGCCTTTTCCAGTGTACTTTTTTAACGTGGAACCGCATCTCAGCCATCAAATGGTACATAGAGCCACAAACGGGACATGGTATCGTCTTATCATGGTGCTTTTTAAGTCTATGCGTCTTCATGATACTGGAAGATCGAAATCTTTCCTGGCATATGTTGCATTCGTAAGGTTTCTCACCAGTGTGCCGTCTTGTATGCATTTTCAGACACACTTTGTTTGCAAACTTTTTACCGCAAAACGAGCAATAGCAAGTATGATTGTCACTATGTGTTTTTTTATGTTCGTCTAGTCTTGATTTTCCACAGAAGGCTTTGTTGCAAATCTTACATACATAAGGTTTAACTTTTAAATGTATTTTATTCATATGGTTTTCAAATGCAATCTTGTTATTTGCTGTGTAATCACAATATTTGCAGTTCAAAATTATTCTAACCCTTTCTGTTGGATTTGTATGTTTGATTTCTATGTGTCTCTTCATGAATGATGGCTTTACCAATTTGTAACAGTATTCACAGCTTATACGCTTTGCATGTTGTAGCCGTTGTACCCGCAAAGATGTTCTCATATGAAAAGCCTCACTTTGTGAAACAAGTGGTTGCGACTCCTGTTGTTCAACCAGTTTTAAATACTCACAAGTAGCTTTGTGTTGAACATAGTACGATTTCGATACAAATTTACGACAGCCTGGACATTTAATTCTTTTCGAATAGTGCTTTTGTTTATGCATGTACACTTTCTTGAGATTTGGAAAGCTTTTTGAACAGACTTTACAGGGGAATAATTCAGATGGGTCATGTAACTTTTCATGTTCATTCATTTCCTTAATATTTCTGAATGTGATATCACAGAGAGTACATTCAATAAATTTTCTCCGCTTCTTGTATTGTACACCACTGTGCACCCTGGCATGATGCTCCCCGAGAGCAGACTCAGTGGGAAACTCTCTCTTGCACAATGTACAAGGGAAGACAATATCACTGTGACTAAGTTCTATATGTTTAATTAACTCCTCATCTGTATCAAATGACGCCACACATATTTCGCAAGCACATACCCTTGTGATAGTCTTGCAGAGCTGCCTGTGACTCTCCAGTAGCTTTGAACTTTTAAATTCATAATCACAGTACTGGCATTTCATATCTAAATGAAACTGAACTATGTGAGTCTTTAAACTTAATTTTGTGTAGAACTGTGTACCGCAATCATCACAGGTGTACGGATGATAATCTAAATGCTCCCTATTGACATGTGAAATCAAGTGCTCCTTCCGTTTAGTTGTATAATCACAATCTAAGCATCTAATTTTAGAAGCATGACTTAGTACTTGTTCTCTGAATGACATTAAATAGCTATAATGTACACATGGTACTATGGAACACT
Source organism: Ennomos fuscantarius (assembly GCA_905220475.3). NCBI lineage: Eukaryota > Metazoa > Arthropoda > Insecta > Lepidoptera > Geometridae > Ennomos > Ennomos fuscantarius. Next base: position 958,615 of record HG992049.1, read on the forward strand.
CTAAACAAGAGAATTTACACTTGTGCATTTTGATTTCAACATCTCTAAAGTACCTTAGGCACATAGCACATTGAGTCTTATCTGTTTGACATTGAGATTCAGTATCGAAATGAGCAGATTTCATATGAGTCTCCAGTTGCTCCACAGTGTAATATGCAAGATCACAATACTTGCAGCAGTTGACACGTTTCTCATGCTTTTCTCTCAGATGGCTGTTCAGTTTGTTGTTATCAAATAACCCATGGCAATGCCTGCATCTGGTTGTCGAGTGTGTTGTAACATAGTGTACGTCCAAATACTGCTGTGAATTATATTTCTTAACACAAAATCTGCATTGGAATATTGTAGTGTTGTGCAATGATTTTTCATGTTCCTTCAAGCTCCGATATGTGGTGAAGATGCTCGGACATGAGTTACATTTGTATGTGTTATATTTCGGGGCAGATGGATTGTTAATATTTAATGGGGCAATAACAATTTTGCCACCTTCAAGAGAAACGGAGAGTTCAGATGTTACAGCTGGTTTATTGGCCTTTTTTGCTACTTCTGTAGTCCTTGGATGTTTTATTACTCTCACAGTAGGTGTGATGATAGGCCCTTTATTCTCTTTATTAATAAGTTGTAATTTTACCGGTTTCTGGTTGTCTAGATTATCTGATTTCAGTTCTGTATGACTAGCAGAAAAACTGTTAGTAGCTATAGGGGCAGTAACAAAGTTGCCCGTTTCTGTAGTCTTTAGATGTTGTAATTGTGCAGATTCACATAACTCTGGTTTTACCAGCGTTGTCCTTTTTACAGGTATGTCTGTGAGTATTATATTATTACCACAAGTTATTTTTTCAATGTTTTTGCATGTTTCATTGTCATATTCAACCACAATCATTACATTTGAATCTTTGTAGTCACAATTTTCATCTAATTCATTGTTAATATCCGTGGCTTTTGAGAGTAAGTCATTAACGCAAGTGCTGAGTATGTTGAATACTTTTTTGGTATTTTCAATGAACACATAACACTGGATGGTCTTTTCAATGCATGCTTCACAGACTAGTTCGCTTGGTGTGTAGTTCTCAACCTGGAATGCAAAAAAATACTCAAATAAATAGATATACAAAATATAAATCACAATCATACATAATAGATTAATTTCACAGTTTTGCACTCAAGCTTAGAGAGGAGAATAATATGAGTGGCTATATGTAAACTAACTTAAATCAACTTATTAGAACAATATCAAACTATGCACCATACTATTTTAACAATTGTGGCTTAGGTTTATGTTTTTCTAATGTTATAGAAATTATACTATACATATAATACATTTAAAATCAATATAAAATATCCTTCTGAGTAAGTAGGTACCTAACTATATCTACGTAGGTTTGTGTAAGTACCTAAAATTGGTTTGTATATGTCTGTCCTAAATGTTCATTTTTTTCACTTACAGGAGTTGGACAAATACTTACATCACAATTTAAAACCGAACTGACAACCTCTTTGAGAGGTCTGGGGATATAGCAGTCGTTTATCGCAAACTCCATCGTCAATGGATAGAAATTGCCTACCATCTCAAGGCATAGCCCACAATATTTCTGCACTGTCCACAGTGTATGCAGCTTCGTTCGCAGCCATTCTAAGTTCTTATGATCTTTTTGAGAATTCATACTGGTTCTAAATTGTGTTGCTGCGAGCCACTGTAAAATCATAAAAGAATAACATTACTTACTTATATTATATAAATCTACGAAGGATAACATTAATTTTATTTGGGGGTAATACACACTGCACAAAATGGCGATGGCACTCAGCTATCGGTATCGCCGGATTTGCCATTGGCAAAACCAAACTATATTCATTATTTAATATTTATATCAATGGTAGATTCGTTGACTTTTTAAGTTAAACCAAAACAATACATCATGTCAACATAACATGAACACAACTAATGCACAAAGTCTGACCTTTTTCACTTTTTCCGTTTATGTTCCAGGATTTCTTGAAATAATTTAAGCCCGAAATCAATGGTGTTGTGTGGTGACAATCTGACAACATGACTACTCTCGTATTCGTAGACGTATTTTTGAATATACTCTATGATGACAACCAAACCAAAGATCCCAACCAAACTCATATAGGCCCGTATTACAGAACTACGCTCAGTCAATCTCAACTCAAGATGAGATAACATTCACTAATAAACTGTTCACATTATGAATGAAATCTCTAGTTGAGCACCGATAGATTACTGAGCATCGTTCTGTGATACGGGCCCAAGTAATAGTGTATATATGACAGGACTAGGTATAGATGATTCATTCATCAACATAATTATTATCTCCACCTATTCAGTGCTCTCCTAAAACGAAAACATCATAATAATAGTTATTAATACCATTTTGTAGTTCTTTCTTTCAAGAAAGTTTTTTTTTATTAAGTTTTGGCTTCACACTTTTGTGTATTTAGCCAGTGTCAAGTAATTGATAATTTATCAAGTTATCGATATTTCACGCAAATATGTGTCAAGTCACAGTCGAAGTCATCAAGTCAAGTCATAGTCTAGTCAAAGTCATACTCCTAGTAAAGTGGTGGCAACTTTACTTTAGGCTTCTATGGAGTTTTGGAAACAAAACGAAAAGAAACGTTTCACCATCATTATACCATTTTCCCACACTCACGCATGTAATCCAGCACTTAACGAATAAAACACCACCAATTCATACACTAACACTGAAAATAACACAAGTTTTGGAAAATAATACAATGCGGTGACGCATCTTTTTCGCTTTCCCGCCAAAAAACACTTAAAGTATTCTCTGTCTACAAAATAACCGCTGAATCACTGTAATCTGTATTGTACAGTTGTAATTATGCACGACCATATTGTTCCAGCTAGCCAGGGCAAGAAAAAAATCTTGTCGGTCTTGGTATTCATTATTTTCCATACTATTTTGTTTTTATAGTTTATCTACTAATTCATTTAGCTTCTCTTTCGTTGTGTTAAATTTCCTACTCAAGTAAAGGGCTTTCGCGGTATGGCAAACGATTTAATAAACATCGAATAAGCTTGTGAATTACCGGCAAAATGTTATGAATATGATCTGATTTCTGTGAAAGGCCATATTTATATTCGTCTTATTAGTATTATAATGCATTCCATTTTAGTTATTTAATGTAGGTCCTTATAATAAAGATTAATGTTTTTTTTCTCTATTAGGTATGTTGTTTTCATATGCATCTATCTGCGCCCTGCTGCTTTACCCACGTGGTAAAAATTTTCTAAACTTTCCTAATTTTTTCTTTCATAAGAATCGTCTCCTGACAATAATAAACACAACAAAAAAGTATTAGCGGTAAAGTTCCATCCGTTCATATATAATTTCGTTCGTGATATAATTTCGCTTGTATTATACATAGCCGCTGTGTACCTACCTAGGTACTTATAAAATAAAATTAATACATTTATCGGTGTACAGTCAGGAGCAGAGCAAAATGGTAAATTTGTATCAAATAATAAGACAAAACTTTTTCGTTTTTTTTATTTCATTACAAAATAAGGTACAAAAGGACTTCTTGCAATAATTTTACACTATACAATAAATATATTGGACGGCAGTGTATATGAGTATTATTCATTTAACTATTTATTTGTTATGTACTTACCTATACATTTCATAATGTATTATGAATTAATGTACAGTTATAAGAAACAAACAGTTAAAATACTTAAAAATTATAAGAAAGATTATATATATATTATTATATATTCAAATAAAAATAATTCAAATATTATTTAATTTTTTACAGATGTATATATTTTAATAAATAATATTTCACACAACAAATGAGTAACACAAAATATTGTTTACAAATATCAGATATAAAATAAAGGAAATAAAAAATTAAAGCTAAAAAATATTTTACATTATGATGAACAATAAGTATAATTAGGTATTTATAATAAGTACCTAATACTTATGATAACTAAATTTAGGTAACTTACGAATTGGTAACTAAAATTCTTTAATACTTAGATCAACTTATTATACAAAATCACAAATTTTAATGCTAAAACTGTAATGTTAACTCAAGCTACATTTTTTTACCGTAACTATTTTTATAATGTTATGTGTAAATTTAATAAGAGATGTGTAACTTTTTTTAATATCAAACAGTAACACTGAGATGCGTTAAAAGCGATTTAACGGCATCTAGTGAAATGTCAGGTAATTACATGGAGATTTCTCGTTTTCGTTAATAGATGGCGATATTTGTTTACTGTCGTAAAAGCTGGTTTTCATTCGGTAGCGTTTTGGAACGTAGCAGTTATCATCGTTCATAGTGATCATTTTCATTGCGGTAAGGATGACATTTGTAAATGAAAATTTCGAAAATAACGCTGTTTTATTTCGACTGGAACCCGTCCTTAGTCTGATTTGGAGAAAAGTGTCTTAATTTTTTAAATTTTTGGTTGTAGGTACTGCGGTGATAAGGATGCTTTTTATTTGATACTCAAAAATTAACCATTATTTTATTTTGGTTGCCACATCTTATGTATTAATTGTGTGATGTTCTAACACAGCAGTCATTCACTTTTAAAACTTCGTTCTAAAATACCAATTTTTACGAACTCGTTTTAGCATTTTGTTTTAATACTGTCAAAGTAATTGATGCTTACAGAATTATTGTTGGCATTAGAACCGAAATTAAAAGAAAAATACTGAATCAGGCTATGTTCCATCGGAAAAGAGATTCTGATGAAGGCTAAAGCTACAGAATCGTTTATTACCTATAGACAATTTCCACTCGTTTCTAAACTTTAATGTTGTGTGTGCAATAGCTCAAATATAAATGTGTCCATGAAAAAATAACCAGTACAACAAAATCGAGACATTTAAATAAACTTCAACGAAAACTGTCTGAATCTTTCTCCAATGAGTCTCAAAGTCCACTATCCATCTTGCCATCATCGATAGGCCGTTTAGTACTGGTATCCGCCACCCTGGCTAGGGGGCACGTATTGTTGTCCACCTGTGGGCTGGGCTGGGCCGCTGGGGTAACCGCCTGCTGGGGGGTCGGGGTACCGGGCTTCGCCCTCGTAGGACACCTGAAATTTAAGAGTAGATTCAAGGATCTAATCTGATAATGGCTAAAATAGATGAAAATGTACACTTCTTAGTCAATGTTTATTACATTACTTCAACAGAAATAATCTGCTGGGCGAACTCGATTGCAACCAAAAGAAATACTGTATAGATTTGATAGTTTGAATACGCAGTCTATGTGCATAGTTAGTATGGAAATTTCTTCTGTTGCATTGCAATTAAAGTTTCGTAATCACCCCCCTATTATAAACATTGTAATGCCTATTTGCTATTGCAAGTGAAAAGATTTATTAATCTTTTGACTTTGATTAAAAACTAACTATACATCTGAACTGAATCCACGTCCACTGCTAAGTTATTTTTTTATTATATTAGTGAATGATGTGACGAGCTAGTCGTTCACTTGATGTTAAGCGGCCGCCCATAACAGAACAGTGTCACTCGGGACTCCTAAATATATAGTTTCGCGTGACACTGCACTGCGCACATCATCCTGAGACATCAGCACAGTCTGGTAATAAGATTACTTGACTGTGAGATCAGATCATAAAGTCTCATTTGCCCAGTAATTTCACTAGCTACAGTGCTCTTCAAACCGGAACACGGTAGTGCTTACACACTACTGCTTGGCGGCAGAAATTGCAAAGCGGTGCTACCTACCTAGACGAACTGTAGTAAAGTCCTACCTAAGTTAAATGTTATGCTTTAAACGTTGGGTAACTACTACTTTGCTCGTTTTTCTGTCGCCATTTACTAGCAAACATTACGATCTTCTAACAGAAGACAAGATAAATAACTCATCAATACGAAATTATAAATGCGCAGTAAACTTTCAAAGTTAAATACAACGCCATCTACCGGCCAAAAATCTGTACTAAACAAACCTCAGCGTTGAAACCGTTCTTCCAATCAGCGGTATATTTCACGATCTGCGTGCGTCCGTCGGGAAGCTCCACTCTGTATTCCCCGCGCGTGACGTCACCGTCTGAGATGGCGTTGTGGCTGAAGTTGTTGTCGTCTTCGCTGACGGCGTAGGAGAAGTCGAAGGGCATGCCAGGCTCGTGGTGGTGGTGGTCTTCGTGGTGATCATGGTGCTCTTCGTGATGCTGGAAAGAGATAGTTCATTTAAACACAAAGATAGGATGGAACATGCGTCAAGCTCGTGAACGGGTGTTGCTTGCGGAAGCTGGTTTTGCTCGGTGGTGTACGCGTGTAAGTACTTATGTTTATGTGTTATTGGCTGTATTGTTCGCCCTGTATTATATATATGTTCATGTTAATAATAGGCTTAATTAATAAATATAAAAAATAATCTAACAAAAAGCACGGACCCAGGTGTCTGTGGAAAGGCAGTATAAAAAAAAACACAAAGATAGGTTTGAAAACAAAGATAGGTTTGATTCTTTTTGGAGTTTTGGCGGGAAAGCGAAAAAGATTGCGTCACCGCATTGTATTATTTTCCAAAACTTGTGTTATTTTCAATGTTAGTGTATAAAATTGGTGGCATTCTATTCGTTAAGTGCTGGATTACAGGCGTGAGTGTGGGAAAATGGTATAATGATGGTGAAACGTTTATTTTCGTGTTGTTTCTAAACTCCATAGAAGCTTCAAGTAAAGTTGCCACCACTTTACTAGGAGTATGAATTTGACTAGACTATGACTTGACTTGATGACTTCGACTGTGACTTGACACAGATTTGAGTAAAATATCATTAAATTGATAAATTATCAATTACTTGACACTGGCTAAATACACGGAGGTATGGAGCCAAAATATAAAAAAAAAAACTATCGTGAGTATGACACATTTTGTAGGACACAAAACTCTAGCACTGCGCGTCATTGCACAGAAGTCAAAAATTAGGGACGAAAAGGCGCGTACGTAGCGCCGGTTGGCTGCCAGCCGTACTCCGTCCCCCGCCCCCCATACGACGCTCCGCGGACTTCTGACTGTACAATCGCGTTCTAAGGTGTATTGTTATTGCCATTCATTGTTATTGTTTTTTTGTTAAGTTTGAGTTCGTTTGTTATTGGTGGGTTTTTATTAGTGTATTTTTAGTATTAGTAAATATGCCTAGAAGAAATACTGTTTTTAAAAGACAGGCATGACAAATGGTGTACGAGTATGACGTGAAATGTTTTTTTTAAAAGAGGAACCAATGAATTAATTGATTCTATAAAACAAGACGTTAATCTTGTATAGTAAAACAACCTGTTACAAGCTATGCAAAACTTTAACATTAACTATTTATTAATGTTTGCGCGCGCGACAGTATACATACGCAGCTATCCCATTTCGCTATTTTTCAGCGCTAAACTTTCGTGCATCTACCTATATCTGTAGCGATGTGTACTCTAGGCGTAGGTACTCTACTCACGGGTCATAAAAAATATCAGTCAGCCACAGAAATGTAAAAGTCGCTATAAAGTAAATTTTATGTTTCGTTTTCGTAGCCGATAAAATATTATCTTAATCCCATAATATTTTACCACCTTTGCCACATATAATAAAACTCTTTCTTCAGAGTTCAAAAAATGGCGTGTAAAATCTGAAACTATTTAGAAATATTTGTATAGTAACGAAATAGTTATGAGTGTATTTAAAAGCAGGATTGATTGTAAACTCATCTTGTTTTTGGTAAGATTATAAGATTATGAATTCATCTAAGTAGTTCTTTGTAACTTGTTCTTTTAACTGAAAGATAATACTCTCTAGCATTAAGTTCGCCTATGCCCGTTTGATGTTTGTAGACTCGCAGTACGTACAGGAGTAGGCGGGAAAATTGGTACAAATAATTAGAATTCAGTTTTCCATGCTACATATCTAATTTTTAAATTATAACTTTTACTACGTATAACATTTCCGACTATAAAAAAAACTTAAAAAACGAGTGTGCTTAGAGACCACACGACTGAAGTAAAACTTCTTTAGTTTAGCTCCATCTATCGGCCGGTATAACTTTGTTTGCTATGATTATTTTAATGTCGCCATCTTGACAATAGTAAATTGTCATTTTACCGGACATACCAACGTAATAATAAATTTTTTCACTTTGTTATGTTGACAATGGAGATGTACGTGAACCAACTTCAACTTTCGTTCGCCTCGCCAGCTTACTTCCCAATTCAAGCGTGCGGAAAAATGTTTTACTTCAAACATTTCGTATGTAATGAATGACGTGACAAGCTAGTCGTTCGCCTGATGTTAAACGACACGGCTGCCCATATCAGCTGCAGTGTCACTCGAAACTCTAAAGTATAGAGGTTCGCGTGACACTGCACTGCGCACGTCATCCAGAGACATCAGCACAATCTAGTAATAGGATTACTAAACTGTGAGATCAGATCATAAAGTCTCATTTGCCCAGTAATTTCACTAGCTACAGTGCCCTTCAAACCGGAACACAGCAGTGCTTGCGCACTACTGCTTGGCGGCAGAATAACTGGCAAAGCGGTGGTACCTACCTAGACGAACTTTGCAATAAAGTCCTACCACCTAGTTAAATTTAGTACTTAGTTAAATTTTGGATCGGTTATTTTTTTAGCTATTTTCGGCGTACGCTACGATCTTCGTGACAGAAGAATATGATGAACGCATCGGTATGCCGTCAAATTAAGCAGCTACTTTAATTTTTTAAGTATTTATATTTTTATGTTATTTAATTTCATCAGCAATGAAACAAAAAATGATGGACGTGGGTATGCATTTTTATTTCTTTTAATATATTTCGCTATACATTTCAAAAATAAACATAGAAATCTTTTTTAAAAACAATTACGCAGAATACGGAGAAAAGCTTTCGAGTGAGTACCTACTACTTTTGATAACGTGAGATTACTACTTACTTATTATCAAAATAATAATAATAACGCCCAACGATCACATACATAGATCCTGGACCCTAACTAGGATTCCCTGTGTCTAGGGACCCAGGAACTACAAGGACCATGGTCCCACAACACCCACATTCAGAAACGGTATTTGCGCTTTTTTTCTGTACACAAATACTTGTCTAGCCGAGGGAATCGAACCCGTTGCCTCCGGATTACGAGCCGACCTGCTCAGCCACCACACCACCAATCGCTAATTGTAATCATTATGAATTTATTGTTTTTGTAATTATTCTTAGGTATTGAATTAGGTGAGTTGGTAAAGCCATATAATTGGCTTCACCTTTATAAAAGAAGTAAGCATTTTCATGGCTCAATTATTGCGTCTGTTTTAAGATGTTTTTTTTTATGTTAAGGAATGACGCGACGAGCTAGCCGTTCGCCTGATGTTAAACGACACGGCTGCCCATACCAGCTGCAGTGTCACTCGGAACTCTAAAGTATAGAGGTTCGCGTGACACTGCACTGCGCACGTCATCCTGAGACATCAGCACAATCTAGTAATAAGATTACTAAACTGTGAGATTAGATCATAAAGTCTCATTTGCCCAGTAATTTCACTAGCTACAGTGCCCTTCAAACCGGAACACAGCAGTGCTTGCACACTACTGCTTGGCGGCAGAATAACTGGCAAAGCGGTGGTACCTACCTAGACGAACTTTGCAGTAAAGTCCTACCACCTAGTGATGATTGTTACACATAATGTTATTATGAATTTTTCAAGCTATTTGCACTACACTGCTGAGTTGCAAATCTTAATAAACTTGCCCGATGTCTATAATCTATTTGTGTAGTAAAGACACAGTTGATTTGTGCCTGATTGAATTCTAATTTTTTAAGCCGGCCAGTTTCAATTGTCTTATGGCCGTTATATAGCCGACATCAAAAAAGCGAACTCAATTTTACTGTATTTTTATTATGTTTGTTACCTCACAGCTTTCGACTGGGTGAACCGATTTTGATGATTCTTTTTTTTATTTGATGGCTGGTGCTTCCCGTGTGGGACCACACGGGACATTGATTATTCTCAATTTCACTATATTTTTATTATGTTTATTACTTCAGAACTATCAACTGAGTTAACCGAATTTGATGATTTTTTTTATTTGAAAGCTTCTCGTGTGGTCCCATTGATCAAGATCTGATGGGTAGTTTTTGAGATATCCTTGATATTGAATTCATTGATTAATTGATGATGTTCTCATTTTTGTGATAAACAAATGCGGTGGGATTGAAGTTGGTTGGACTTTTTTAGAAAGGAGTTATATGATTTTAATAACACATATTTATTGTAAACAGGGGCGGGAGGACGTCTTATGAAGCTAAGTCACATGTTACGAAATGAAACTAAAATGACGCAGGACGACAAGGATTCAACGAACCCGTCCTCGAAATGTTCCACGAACGAGCCCATAACTCGTGAGCTACACATTATAAAACAGAGATGTCGTTGTTATAAATATTGTATCTAATGGCCGAAATGTTAACAGATAAAAATTAACTCTGTTTTTAACCTCATTTGAATAATTTCGATTTTTATAACTACAACTATTACACGGCTAAAACTCACGAGATACAGTCGAATAACTCGACCGGTGTTCGGGCAATAAAGATGCCCATGACTGCAGTCAGCGCCGAGCCGCCACCACCGCCGCCGCGCGTACTCCTTGAGGATGGGCATCTTTATTGCCCGAACACCGGTCGAGTTATTCGACTGTATCTCGTGAGTTTTAGCCGTGTAATAGTTGTAGTTATGAGTACTACTCACGTCAGTTTCTATAATTTCGATTTTAATGATAATAATAACAACTCCAAACGATTACATACAAAGATCCTGGTCCCTGACTAGAATTCCCTGTGTCTATGGACCCAAAAACTACGAGGACCATGGTTCCTTAACACCCAGACTCAGAACAAGTATTTGCGCTTTTTTTTTCTGTGCACAAATACTTGTCCTGTCGAAAATCGAATCCACCACCTCCGGGTTATGAGCCGACCTGCTCAACCACCACAATACAGAGGCTGTGAACTGTATTTTGTAATCTTAGGATGGAGATCTACAGCTCTTTGTAACGCTTATGTTTTTTGTTTCAGTGGATCCTGGTTTTATTCCCTGTAAGACTACATTTATCATCATTATTTTTCATTTTTCAATGTACTGTATATTCTTTAATATTTTTTAATAATTTTTAGCTAGCAGCGATGGTATGTTTTGACAATAGATCATTATTTTAAATATTTTATGTAATTATTGACTGGCCCGATAGCTCAGTTGGTAGTAGCCCTGCCTTCTGAACTGTGGGTTGTGGGTTCGATTCCCACTCAGGACAAACATTTGTGTTCTATCTATGTATTTACAAACAAAAAAGTATCTAAGTATTGTATCAGTTATCTGGTTCCCATAGCAAGCTTTGCTTAGTTTGGGGCTAGATGGCGTTGTGTGAGATGTCCACACATGTTATTATTATTATTATTATACAATAAATCTGTAACAAAGAAAAAGGAAAAGTCTGCCCAAAAAAGCATTATAGGATTTTTGAGTTGTAAATTGAGTATAGAGTATATAATAATAATAATAACGCACACCGATCACATACATAGATCCTGGACCCTAACTAGGATTCCCTGTGTCTCATGAAGGGACTCATGAACTACGAGGATCAGGTCCCATAACACACAGACTCAAAACAAGTAAGTATTTGCGCTTTATTCTGCTTTTTTGGTTGGCTCATAACCTGGAGGCGGTTCGATTCCCGCGGTAGGACAAGTATTGGTGCACAGAAAAAAAAGCGCAAATACTCGTCCTGAGTCTGGGTTGGGTAGTTCTTGGGTCCCTAGACACAGGAAATCCTAGTTAATAGGGTTCAGGATCTATGTATGTGATCGTTGGGCGTTATTAGATAATATTAGAGTTAATAATCAAAGTATCACTTTCAGAGGATAAGAATGAAATTGACCAAGCTAATATTAATAACAAAGGTCAGTTTTAGCTTTAATAATATAAGCAAAGCTACAATCACACTAATATTATAAAGGCGAAAGTTTGTATGTGTGTATGTTGTACTTCTTCACGCTCAAATGGCTGAATGGATTTGTATAAAATTCAGTACCAAGATAGCTTATACACTGGATTAACATATAGGCTACATTTTCTCCCGGAAAAGTGAAATTTTCCGGTGGGATGAGCAAATAATTAAAATTCTTTTTATCCGCGCGTGAAACTGGGCGCAACTAGTATAAAATAACCTAAATTTAAGCCCATTACACACACGTTCAGTTTAACTGCGCAATTCTATCGTACAGTTGAACTGTGCAAATAAATCCTGCGCTCATATATATATAGTCTACACTATCCATAATTTAATAATAGTAATAATTTATTTATTCAATAACAATTTTTACACTGTGTTTGAAATACCTAAACCCTAATCACTTATAAGGTAGTGTCGCCGAAGATGGCCCGGCTCCTAAGATAGCCCACTTTAAAAAAAATACAGTTATGATTAAACGAAACATTTTAAATTTCGCGGGTTTATGCTACTAGTACCATAGACAATAATGCAAGTGTGTTTTAATTATTATTATTACAACTTCCATTATGTTTTTTCTATACTTTATTTATCTGCAAGATTTCACGAGGTTTTGAAATTAAGTGGGCCTTCTTTGGCTCCTGTACCTTAATTAAATATAAATCAACACTATAATTCCTATTCCTAAAACCACATACAATTGCGCAGTTTTTCTAATACACGCTTAGTTTTGTCTGTACAATCTATCTTTACAGATTATCTTATGCTATTTTGATTATGTCTCAGTGAAACTTTACAGATTAAATAATAGCTCTACACACATTAAGATTAAAAATATTTTTTTGACAGCACATTGTCTGTACGTGACTGCAAAGAAAAATCGCACAGTTAAAACTGAAGCTTTTAGCGATAAGGTCACCCATTGTTACGCATTTTGTAATTAACTGTTTTACTTTTTTATTTTTATTTCATCTAAATGTAATAACATATATACAGATATATAGATAGACTAGCTTCTGCCTGCGGCTTCGCCCGCGTGGCCTATAGGAAACGTATAAGAATTTTTTTTCATAGATATTTCAACCACCCATTTCACCCTCTTAGGGGTAGAATTTTTAAAAACCCTATTTTAGTGGATACCTTTACAAAGAACGCACCCTCCAAATTTCAAGTCTCTAGGATCAGCGGTTTATGCTGTGCGTTGATATATAAGTCAGTTAGTCAGGACTTTGAATTTTATATGTATAGATTATTCTCTATCTATATAATATGCGACACCGATCATATAGATAAATATAATAAATGCAAAAAAAAAAACTTACCAATCCCCGTAAGAAATCGTGTAAATAGATGAAACTGTGCGGTGCGTCCCTAGTTTACAGTTTACAGTTTACAGTTTACGCCTGAATTGTTTTCGTTTTCAGAAGTGCATGAATGTACGTATATTTCTATCGTATTTTATAGAAGTCAATAAACTGTAGTTATAATAATTATTACATAGTTAAGGGCCATTATTAAATTGCGTCACATGAACTTCAGGATTTTTTGACCCCTCCCCCGTTTTTGTCACAGCTGGTCACATTTGTGAGACCCCTATCTGGTGTAATGTCACATATTTTGCAATTTTATATTTAGAAATTAATAAAATTAAAAATTTTGTCTTTGTAATACTTACTTTTTAGTAAGTAATTAGTTTTTAGTAGGTACTATTACTTAGATATAAAATATTATATTTTGAAAAAATGTGATGTCACAAGATTTGGGACCATTCTCCTCTAATATTTTTGAAGTAAAACTTCTTTACGCGCGCTTGACTTGAGGAGTAAGCTGGTGAATGCGAGACGAACGGAAGTTGAAGTTGGTGCACGTCGACTTCCATTATCAACATAACAATGTTAAAATATTTTATTATTATGTTGGTATGTCTGGTAAAATGACTATTTACAATTGTCAAGATGGTGACATTAACATTAAACAAAGTTATACCAGCCGATACATGGAGCTAAACTAAAGAAGTTTTACTTCAGTCGTGTGGTCTAAAGCACACTCGTTTTTTTTTGTTTTAGCACATACGCTGGGGTCTTATATTGCTCCTCCGAAGCCTAAAGATCAACAGCACTATTACGATGATCAGTAATAAAAAAGTTAAGCAAATACGATTATTTTTCATTTACAGCAAGACTCGTGCCAGATATTTTAATTACAGTAAAGTTAGCTTGCATCTTATGAATGACGATGCTTGCATCTTACGGATCGTAACGCATACATATTACAGATCGTAACGCATACATATTACAGACTGTAACGCATACATATTACAGATCGTAACGCATAGGTACATATTACAGATCGTAACGCATACATATTACAAATCGTAACGCATACATATTACAGATCGTAACGCATACATATTACAGATCGTAACGCATACATATTACAGATTTATTAAAAAAATCTGTTGCAAATATATAAGTTTTCTTCCCTATAAAGTAAGATTCCCTGTTGCTTACCTCTTGAGGCTGTTCTGGGCTTGGTGGGATGTACGTAGGCCTCTGTGGGGGCGGCGACGGTCTCTGAGGGGGGCGGTATGGTGGGGGGGTCGGTTGCTGGAACGATGTAGAAGTTAATTACTAATACTATACTATATACTAACGCCCAACGATCACATACATAGATCCTGGACCCTAACTAGGATTCCCTGTGTCTAGGGACCCAGGAACTACGAGGACAATGGTACCACAACACCCAGGCTCAGAACAAGTATTTGCGCTTTTTTTTGCACAAATGCAGCTGCACAAAACATTATACATGGCACAATTCCTGCAGCTGGAATCGAACCCGTCGCTTCCGTGTTATGAGCCGACCTGCTCAACCACCATACCACAGAGGCTGTCAATAATACTATAATTCTGTCAATAATACAATGCATAGATCACCTACTCCCTATTTAGTGATGTGCCGTTTCGATTATTGTGATAATCGATATATTGATAACGCATTTGAGCTCAATCGATTTATTAAGCTCATTTTTTATGATAAACAATCCTAATTATTTATTTTATATTTAATCAATCGATTACGCACAACACTAGTAGGTATAATCTAGGAAGTTGTCATTACATAATACAATACAATACAATAATACTTTACTGAATACCAACTAATACATAACAATCCACATTAAAAAAACTTACGAACAATTATCGCCCTTGGGAAACCTTAAAGTACCTAGTATTTATTTATTATACTATCTCAATGATAGGGCTAATAGTAAAGCCATAATTAGGAATAATTGTTTTGATATAACAAAGTGCCTGGCCTTCTCAATGCGACGGCACAGAGCAGTGCGTAAAACGTTGCTAATACAAAAGTGTCAGGAGAAACTGACTATAATATAAAATGTAGCTACACGCTACAAAAATGGTATAATAATAATAACATAATCGTCTAGCTTTTTCTGGTACGCCTCAATCTAGCTTTGACCTGCTTGTAACCACATGTGATTGGTGACCATGGCCTTAATCATCGAAATAATTATGCGAAATAACGCATCTGTGTTATACAGGTATGTTGAAGGGAGGGGAGTGGTGGGGAGTTTCCGGTTGGCAGTAGGTTAGGTAGGAAGTAATCTGGTGTAAAATGTAGCCTATATGTTAATCTAGTATATAAGCTAAGCTATCTTGGTACCGAATTTCATCCAAATCCATTCAGCCGTTTGAGCGTGAAGAAGTAACAAACATACACACACACACACACACACATACAAACTTTCGCCTTTATAATATTAGTGCGAAGTGTGATGAATCATAACAAAGCTAACTAATCCATTATTATTATGCCTAAAACAATTTAAACCATGAAAATAATGAGATTTGCATAGCCCACGCTTTTGTACTCTATACAATACTCCTGGCCTTGCCGGTGTTGCCTGCTACAAAGGTAATGAAATGTCAAAACTATTTAAGGCGCGGTGTTAACCTAAAATAAACAAAAAAGCACTTTTTTGACGTCACCAATGTGACTAAACGTATAAAACTAATCATATGAATAAAATTGTGAATAGAAAATAAAATGTTAAAACGGAATGACCGAACAAAACATAACTAAGTACTTTAGTTTTTCTAAAATAAAATCGTAATGGCCCTAAAAATACTTTATGAATGAACTTAGTTCTGCAAATTTTCAGCGATAGCAAAACATTTTTTTTACAAACTAATTAGTCAGACTGATCTAAAGGAATGACTAGATAACATATTTATTTGATGTCCATATTTAAACATAATCCACAAAAAACCCCTAATTCAACACATTTTCATGCGCATCCTCAGTTTGACATCACGATCTGCGATTGTCAACTAAACAGAGCATTATAGGGACCTCTACAAAAAAAACGAGTGTGCTTTAGACCACACGACTGAAGTAAAGTTTTCTTAGTTTAGTTCCATTTATCGGCCGGTATTACTTTGTGCTTTGTATAAATGTCGCCATCTTAACAATTGTAAATTGTCATTTTACCGGACATACCGACCTAATAATATTTTTTTGAGCTTTGTTATGTTGACAATGGAGATCTACGTCAACCAACAACCGTTCAACATCCGTTCGCCTCGCCGGCTTACTCCTCAAGTCAAGCGTGCGTAAAGAAGTTTTACTTCAAAAACCTGCTATGACGCGGCCTTAACCACAGACATAAGAGTTAATTATTGACCGTGAATGTAATGTAACTACATTTACAAGTATATAGCATGCAGCTATTGTTATGACTGATGACTCAGAAATGTTTGATCCTACGCTATTTCCAGATAACAAATCTACCCGTACATAGGTAGGCACCATAACTTAGGTAACTAGGTTACCTCTATGATTACCTTTTGGGTTACCTAGTAAGTGCCATAACGTATATTTAAACTAAATTCTAAATCAATTTAAAGCAAATTAAAGCGAATTTAAAAGATATAAAACGTGTCTTTTAGGTTTCTATTCTCTAAAAACTTCATAAAAGCATTCAGGGATTATACCCATTGGTCGCAGTTGTTATTAATTAATCTAATAATTCTTAATTATAATAATAATATGTGTGGACATTTCACACAGCGCCATCTAGCCACAAACTAAGCAAAGCTTGTATTATGGGAACCAGATAACTGATACAATACTTAGGTATTACAGAACGATGCTCAGTCATCGATCGGTGCTCAAGCAGTGATTTCATTCACAAAGTGATCAATTAGTGAATGAAATCTCTGCTTGAGCACCGATCGATGACTGAGCATTGTTCTGTAATACGGACCTTAGATACTTTTTGTTTGTAAATACATAGGTACATCGAATACAATATGACACCCAGACACAGAACAAACACCATGTTCATCACATAAATGTTTGTCCAGGGTGGGAATCGAACCCAGAACCTACAGTTCAGAAGGCAGGGTAACTACCAATTGAGCTATCGGGCCAGTCGAATCATTCACGGTTCATAGAAAAAATATTTTTCTTTCTCAAATAATAGTTTTCATACAACGTGCCGGCGGCGTAATTAATATGAAGACGCCGAGCGGCTAATAATTTACTATTGCAAAGTCAGATTTTTTATTTAAAGTCGCCTTTTAACCCACTTCAGAAAAGGAGGAGGTTCACAATTAGACTGTTTTTTTTAAATATTTTTGCTACCTCAGAACTTCCGATCAGGTGAACCGATTTTGATGATTTTCTTTTATTTGAAAGCTGGTGCTTCCCATTTCAATTTGGTCCAGTTCTGACAATGGCATCCATGAGAAAACCATGTAATTCTATGGAAACTTGTAATTGGCCTTCTTTATAGGTTTAATTTTCTATACGTGTACATAGCTGTAAGTTTTCTTAAAATCTTATTTAAAAAAAAAACTAGAATAAAAAATAAGTCTGAAGTCGATTTTTTACGCTTTGCGTTTGTTATTGTGTCAGTAGGTAGGATAATTCAAGGGGTGAGAGCAAAGGGTTTAACTGTCAAATTGATAGTTTCGAGAAAATTGTCTTTAAACTTCAACGGCTTCATTTTAATATAGAGTGCTTATAAGGTAATACAAAAGGTTTATGTAAGTTTCAGTAGCTTGAAAATGTCTTAATTCTATTTTAAAATACTAAATCTAGTACTAATTCATACAATTACTGTAAAAATATAATATAATAAAATAAATATAATAATGTTTTTATGCTAAGCGAACTGTATTCCTGTGACAGATAAACCTATTTTAGACTCAAAATCTCGAGATTTAAGCCTCATTTCGGTATTTTGGGAATGTATTATTGTAGATAATTTCACGCTGAATCCAACGATACCCATAAGTCATTTTGTGAAAAAAATCAGTTAAACCCTTTTGGTTCTCACCCCTTCAATTATGTTCTAGACGGAGACAATACCTTAACAGGGTTATTGACGGGGGGGAAGGGTACCGCCGGGGGGTCGTAGTTGTAACCCTTGTTGGGGGGTAGGTACTCGTTGGCGCCACCACCGCCGCCGCCGGCCGCCTGCGCCATCACCACTAAGCAAGCTGCCACCACGGATGATAACCACATCTGGAAGGATACAGAAACGTTCAATAAGTATGACATAGGAGTATTTAATAATAACAATAATAACGCTCAAAGATCACATCCATAGATCCTGAACCCTAATTAGGATCCCTATCTTAATTAGGGTAGGAATAGGGTAGGGATAAGGATCCTAATTAGGGTTCAGGATTTATGTATGTCTATGTAGGTATGTCTATGTAGGTATGTCTATGTAGGTATGTCTATCTATGTAGGTCCTCGTAGTTCCTGGGTCTCTTGATGCAGGGTCCAATAGGTTACACAGCAGTATTATATAATAATAATAATAACGCCCGGGCTATGAGCCGACCTGCTCGACCACCACACAACGGTTGGTGGCCACGGCTTTCCAAAATTACACCCCTAAGAGGGTGAAATGAGTGGTTGAATTGCCTATGAAAGATTTTTAATATTTCCTATTGGCCACGTGGGCGAAGCCGCAGGCAGAAGCTATTTCATTATAAAGTAGCTAGGACGTTCTTCGCATTCTTTAGCTTCACTTCACCAGTAGCGAAGATACAATCTAACCCAGCCGTATATTTCATTGCCGAAGTCATGTCAGAGCCGACCGCACGGCCTTGCACTATGCATTGCATTGCATCGCATTCAATGCACGTATCGATCGCAAAAACAACGTGTGAACGGAAATAATGGACGCGCTAAGTATTTATTTACGTAAACCAACATACCTTACGGACCTTCTCACGGGAGAGAGTGCATAGCATATAGTGCCCTTTTAACGGGCTAATTATATTGGTCTCTACCTATCTTTACGATGGGTAGGTATATGCATAGTCCACCATCTGGCCAATACGAGTTGGTGGAAGGCACATGTTCCTCGTAAACATGACAAAAATTGTGTAATTTTTTTTTTTTATATTAGTGAATGATGTGACGAGCTAGTCGTTCGCCTGGTGTTAAGCGCCACGGCCGCCCATAACAGAACAGTGTCACTCGGAACTAAAACACAGAGCACTGCACTGCGCACATCATTCTGAGACATCAGCACAGTCTAGTAATAAGATTACTCAACTGTGAGATCAGATCATAAAGTCCATTGCCCAGTAATTTCACTAGCTACAGTGCCCTTCAAACCGGAACACAGTAGTGCACAGTAGTTGCACACTACTGCTTGGCGGCAGAATAACTGGCAAAGCGGTGGTACCTACCTAGACGAACTTTGCAACAAAGTCCTACCACCTAGTAAATAGAAAATATAACGAAAAATAGACATTAATTTTAATGAAGTACTTTGGTTTTTCTGGAATAAAATCGATCTAATGAACTCCAAATCAATTTTACAAATAAAATAGCCGTACTTGCGTTTTATAGGTATAACCAAAATGCGATGCGATTTTCAACTTAAACAAAGCTACAACTAGTACACGGCTAACACTCACGAGATAGTCGAATAACTCGACCGGTGTTCGGGCAATATAGGATGCCCATTATCAAGCCGCCCCCGCCGCCATGCGTACTCATTGAGGATGGGCATCTATATTGCCCGAACACCGGTCGAGTTATTCGACTATCTCGTGAGTGTTAGCCGTGTACTAGTTGTAGTTATGCATACTACTCACGTCAGTATCTATAATATTAAACAAAGCTCCTTAGAGACACGCTCAATTACACAAATGTTTCGCTTGGCCCGGCCTTACAGATATTTAATAGCAGTATCACTTGCTTAGCTTAGTTTCCTTTACATTAAATTTTAATATATCGACATAATAGACCTGCATTTTATCCAGAAAAATAAAAGATTCCTTTTTTATGTTAGTGAATGATGTGACAAGCTAGTCGTTTGCCTGATGTTAAGCGACACGGCCGCCCATTATAGAACTGTGTCACTTGGAACTCCAAAACATAGTTTCACGTGACACTGCTCTGCGCACATCATCCTGAGACCTCAGCATTGTCATAAGATTACTAGACTATGATATCAGATCATAAAGGCTCAATTGCCCAGTAATTTCACTAGCCACAGTGCCCTTCAATGCGAAACACATTAGTGCTTGCACACTACTGCTTTGCGGCAGAATAACTGGCAAAGCGGTGGTACCTACCTAGACGAACTTTGAACTTTGTAGAAAAGTCCTACCACTTAGTAAACCACCTTGCCGGAAAATGGGTAAATATCGGGTGAAACCGTGGGGCATTGTATTGTATATCTACTGTATATTAACCGCATAGCAATTTGGAAAATAATGTTTTTTTGCCATTGCTATACGCTGAGGCACACATTGTATGCAGATGTAGTTCTGCTTTGTTTCCAACTTGCATCGGCGATGTCTTATTGCCGAGGAATTTAATATTAATACATGCCCCTCCTGTAGCCCATATTAAAAGTGTTTTTTTTTTATGTTATTGAATGATGTAACGAGCTAGTCGTTTACCTGATGTAAAGTGACACGGCCGCCCGTAACAGAACAGTGTCACTCGGAACTCCATGTAAAGTTTCGCATGACTGCTGCACTGCGCACATCATCCTGAGACATCAACACAGTCTGGTAATAAGATTACACGACTGTGAGATCAGATCATAAAGTCTCATTTGCCTAGTAATTTCACTAGCTACATTGTCCTTCAAGCTGGAACACAGTAGTGCTTGGCGGCAGAATAACTAGCAAAGCGGTGGTACCTACCTAGACGAACTTTGCAGAAAAGTCCTAGCACCTAGTAAAAGTGTTTCTATTACCTAGTTTCACCCCAAATATTACTATACCCCGTATTTTACTAGGTGGTAGGACTTTTCTGCAAAGTGTGTCTAGGTAAATACCACCGCTATGCCAGTTATTCTGCGGCCTAGCACCCCTGGTTTGTAGGACACTGTAGCTAATGAAACTACTGGGCAATTACAGCCTTATTAATAAACACGAACTAGCTTTAGACTAGTTACACCATCTTTTGTCTCTTTCGATCCAGCTATATATTCCAGTAGCAAAAAAAGTACAAAAGCTGAAGTAACTAATCCGAGACTAATACCCGTTTATCAATAAGGCTGTTAGACTTTATGATCTTCTCACAGTCTAGTAATCTTGTTACCAGACTGCTGATGTCTCAGGATGATGTACGCAGTGCAGTGTCACGTGAAACTTTATATTTTGGAGTTCCGAGTGACACTGTTCTGTTATGGGCAGCCGCGTCACTACTAGTTCGCCTGATATTAAGCGTCACATAATTCACTGACATAAAAAAAACAGGACCTGCATTTGGAGAGTGTCGCATGCCCTTCATCAACTCATTCCGTCATCACCTTTCGATCATAGAACTACACGACTTGGTGATTCTTCACATCTTTACGCCGTTAGTGTACCCTAAGTGTGTCAAAAGCATGCATTTAATATAAAAAAAGAACTGCATTGATTTCACTGATCTAAATAGAACTTTAATAGTCCCCAAGTCCTTGATACACAAACGTGAGCCATATCTAGTAATTTAGAAAGCAATTCGTGTTATATCCCGCCTACTGTTGCCAGCTGTCTTCGTAAACGCAACCGCACTGTCATTCGTTCGTGACTAGAGATGTGCAACAGCTCATTTGAGACTATTTGGCTGAGTTTAGTTTAAGTTTGGAATGTTGATGAAGTTTATATTTTAGTTTGAAAACTATCGTGAGGAGTTTTGGCCGGAAAGCGAAAAAGATTGCGTCACATATTCCTAAACTTGTGTTATATTCAGTGTTAGTGCATAAAATTGGTGGCATTCTATTTGTTAAGTGCTGGATTACAGGCGTGAGTGTGAGAAAATGGTATAATGATGGTGAAACGTTTCTTTTCGTGTGGTTTCCAAAACTCCATAGACGCTTCAAGTAAAGTTGTCACCACTTTACTAGGAGTATGACTTTGACTAGACTATGACTTGACTTGATGACTTCGACTGTGATTCGACACATATTTGCGTGAAATATCATTAACTTGATAAATTATCAATTACTTGACACTGGCTAAATACACAAAACATTTTAAAAAAAAACTATCGTGAGTATGACAGATTTTGTAAAATAAATAGCCGCAAACTCACGTCTGACTGACGCTCGCGAAAGCCGCCGCGGCTTGCGTTAGTAACTGGCTCTCAGAAGGACATCGAATGTGTCCGAAACCTGGTGGAGTAATTTCGACTTTTTATTTGACGTGAGTTTAGCCGTTATTTATCTTACAAGTTTATATTTGAGCCCGTGTGACTTCCAAATCTACACACCTTGGTTTGAACCCTGTTCAGCCAGTGACTTTCAATTTATATACTGAATCTAATTTTTTGAGAGAAGGCCCGTATTTCAGCTGTGGAAGCGTGTGGGCCGATGAAGTTTGAATTAACTTATTGTATTGAGTAACGAAATTAAATGTTTCTAATATGTCAAACATTGATCCAAATCGGGGTGTGGTGAATGAAACAAAGGGCTCGGCCGTCTCAGAGTCGAAAGGTCTACATGGTACGTACTATTTAATATAATTCGGGGTCAAATCATAAATACATTTATCTGAGCTTGAACTACGTTGCTGTGTTGTTCTGTCTGTTTATTTAATCTATGTATAATAGTGTATAACTATAACAACTAGACAATAACCTTGACCTCTTTTGCACCAGCGCTTCCTCGGCGAGGCGACGGCTGAGCAGGGAGTTTTTCTTAGTTGACGTTTGATGATAGCAGCATGTTAATGTAATATATATTTTTTGTACCTATATTTAGGCATTTATTCTGTAATTTTTAACCTTTGCTTTTTCCACAATTATGTGGGTAATTTGTGTAACAAAATTTTACTTCGTTATGCTCCAGTGTTGACACATTTCCAACTATATTTTTTATCTATTCGTGAGAACCTGTAATTGGCTTTCTACGGTTAAATTGATGTATATTTTGTTAAGATAAGCTGTTGGTTTTCCTACAATAAAAATAAATAAATAAATAAATAACGCAACTTGACAACTATCAATAGAAACACAAAATTGTATGGATTAGATTTTAAACTTTGTTATGTTGACAATAGAGATCTACGTAAACCAACTTCAACTTTCGTTCGCCTCTCATTCACCAGCTTATATCCCAGGCGTGCATAAAGAAGTTTTACTTCAAAAAGTTTGTATAAAAATGTTTTATATCAATGCGCATAAACAATTTCATTCAGTTCTTGCATTATAGCTCCATCAATTTACATTGGTGCTGTCTCTTTTGAAGGACTCTATGAAATAGGTTACTCGCATAATCGCTTCGTGTGAACGACATGCGTGGCCCACAGATTCCTATTGTTTTTCTGTGAATCCAAATGTGGGCCCATAACCTAAGACGTTTTAAGCCTTGCCATACTACAAATAAGGTTGATATTAACACGGGATCCAGTTACAAAACATGATTTGGATAGATGTGCTGATAAAATAACTTATTACATTGAGAAGTCGTGTCTATTGAAACTTACGTGCGAATTTTAAACTGTTGTGAACTAACTTCATTATGGTTTCTATTATTATATCATAATACTAGCTTCAGCCCGCGGCTATAGGAAAAAAGAAGATTTTTCATAGATAATTCAACCACCCATTTCACCTTCTTAGTTTCGAAAAATCCTTTCTTAGTGGATACCTACATTTTACGAAGAACACACCCTCCTAATTTCAAGTCTCTAGGACCAGCGGTTTAGGCTGTGTGTTGATATATAAGTCGGTCAGTCAGGACTTTGAATTTTATATGTGTAGATTGTAATGCAACATTGTACTTTGGATATTAGTTATTTATATGTATGCTCGCGGTCTGAAAATGTTTTTTATTTACCACCTTAAGGTCGGTAATTGCATACACAAATCCATGTCGCAAGTTCGATGATATTATGTGATTTAATTAGACTTACCTAGATCATAGAATTTTTTAATGCATTTCATTAATGCATTATATGCTTAGTGAAATAACTTAATTGTAAGTACCTAATATAATTTTGACTTGTAAAAGTGCTAAAATTAGCCTATTTGCAATAAATCTTTTGACTTTGACTTTGACTTTAATGAAAATCAGTCGCTCACGAATGTCGTCTAGGATAGGTAGAAAACCTTTTTTAATATGATAAAATATTATCTGATATAGAGATATAATACTAGTATTAAAAAATGTCATTGTAACAAATGCAATTATGTTAGATTTTTAAATTAATTAATTAATTTAGAACTTTAAATTAAGAAAAGATTTTCATCATCAAAATGTCATGAGTACTCTTTATGTTAGAATCGATACTCCAACTATTAAAAAGTAATATATATGTACCTAGATATAGCATTTTAGACTTTATTGCAAACAGAGTGCTAAAGGATCTAATTTGAAAACTGATTAAAATTTTTTGACCTCGATAGTACTCGCTTTTTCAAGAAAAGAAGTTCTCTTTCTCACTACTGGCGCAAGCAATCCGGCACAATGCAAAACAGAAAACTACGATCCGAAGCTTCGATTACAACTGTAAAGAAGAAGCTTTAAGAAACTTTACAGTGATGTGTTTTTTTTAACTGTATATATTTATGATTTATTACAGTTGAGTGATAAAATTATGGTTTGAGTATTCGTCGCATCATTCCTTAACATGAAAAAGTCCTTTACATAATAATTATTATAATAATAATTGAATATTTCAAGATCACATTAACAATTACAATTACTTAACGGGAAAAAAATTACATATTAACCTCAGAAAGGTCACGTTACGTAACCTTACATAACTGCACGCAAAAACTATATTAATGTCTAAGTACTTAGGATTTATTACGTAATATGTGTGTAAATCAATTTAATTCAACAAAATGGCCGCGTGTTTGACAAGAAAATTATAGAAGCGTCCGTTTAGAAAAGTGTACTTACTTCACTATGGGATCAAAATTGACGGAGGCTCGTATTACAGAAAGTCTTAAATATCTGTTCAAAACAAAGTTTCATTCAGAAAATGATAAGATTGTGAATAAATCTCTAATTAATATACATAGATATAATAATAAATAAATATTGGTAGACATTTCACACAGCGCCATCTAAGCCCAAACTAAGCAAAGGGAACCAGATAAATGATACAATACTTACATACTTTTTTGTTTGTTTACTAGACTGTGAGATCAGGTCATAAAGTCTCATTTTCCCAGTAATTTCATTAACTACCATTCAGTGCAGTTTCAATTATTTAAAAACCAAATTATTGTACCGATTTAAATGAAATTTTCATAACCTATATAATATAGCCTGGTTGGTTTAGAGCCTCGAACAGTACAGATGGGCATCAAGCTAACGAAGTAGACTAAAAGGGCATTACCAAAAAAGGAAGTAAATATGCGCGTCGTACAATTTGGAACGCTTACATTTTGTAACTTTGAAATATAATTGGACTAGTTACAATTCTTATTGTAAAGATAAAACGATAAAGATAAAAAAATTTACAAGAACATATGCGGGTAGTTGGAGACGACGCCCGTTCTGCATGATGCTGACACTCGCTACTCCAGTCCCCTTGTGACCACGGCCAATGTAACTTGGTCGAAACGTCGAGGTTTGTCAAAATTATGTATTGATAATTTTTGTACGCGAATAGACCCGTTTTATCTTTACAATATGAGTTCAAGTCGCGAAAGTTTAAAAAGTGTTATAGTTACAATTATTTTTGATAGTTAAATGTGTATACAATTAAAACCACAACGAATAATAATAATAATAACGCCCAACGATCACATACATAGATCCTGGGCCTTAACTAGGATTCCTTGTGTCTAGGGACCCAGGAACTACGAGGAACATGGTCCCACAACACCCAGACTGAGAACAATTATTTGCGTTTTTTTTTCTGTGCACAAATACTTGTCCTGCCGCGGGAATCGAACCTACTAAGCCCAATGAGCCGACCTGCTCAACCACCACACCACAGAGGCAGTTAAAGTGACGAATGCGAGATATTTTTGGAAAAAACACGATCCAAAAGCACTTTGTAATTTTATATGCTTAGTAAAATAACTTAATTTTAAGTACCTAATATAATTTTCCCTGGTAAAAGTGCTAAAAATAGCCTACTTGCAATAAATCTTTTGACATAGACTTTGAAAAGAAAACGTTCTACTGGTTACCTAAACCAATTTTGATGTAATTCCTATGAGACCAGTCTGAGGATTATGTCCATTGCACAAAATGAAAAATCCATGAGGTAACAAACATATACAAAGAAAACATATAGAACAAGACTTTAAAATTTGGTCCATTTTAAAATATCAGTTGAGAATACGGATTATATCCCTATAAGTGCCTAATAAGTAATACAGACTATCTGCGCCCCGCGGTTTCACCCACAGTTAAACAATATATCGTATATATAATCTCTTTATTTTAATTATTTGCTCATCCCACGGGAATATTTCACTTTTCCGGGACCAAATGTAGCCTATATGTTAATCCAGTGTAAAAGCTATCTTGGTACCGAATTTCATCCAAATCCATCCAGCTGTATGAGCGTGAAAGAGCAACAAACATACACACACACACATACAAACTTTTAACCATTATAATATTTTTTGTTTTGTTATGGCTTCGCACTTTTGTGTATTTAGCCAGTGTCAAATAATTGATAATTTCTCAAGTTAATGTTATTACATGTGTCAAGTCACATTCGAAGTCATCAAGTCAAGTCAAAGTATAGTCAAAGTCATACTCCTAGTAAAGTGGTGGCAATTTTACTTGAAGCTTCTATGGAGTTTTGGAAACAACACGAAAATAAATGTTTCACGATCATTATACCATTTTCCCACACTCATGCCTGTAATCCAGCACTTCTGGTTAAAGATATTTATTTCTCATTAAGAATAAAATTCACTGACATGAGAAATACAAAATTACATTTAACGTTAGGGCTTATCGTTCTTACATTATTTTTTATATAATTTACATTGATATATATTTAGCTTATTAAACTTATTTATACACATACAACTTTCTGTAATATTGCGGGTAGTTTCCGATTTACTAAGGAAATAAATATTCGCTCGGCATCACAGCTATGCGCGTGCGGTGGTGTGCGTGTTACCGCGCATTCGGACTTTGTATCGATGCGCCCGGGTTACACGGAATAGGCGCAGTTGGAAGTGGCATGCAACGTAGTTGAGCGGAGTAGACTATTATTATGGTTATTTCTGCGTGATGTGATATTTTAGAAGTTTCTTAAAAGTAGACATGGTTTTAGCTTGTTTAATGTCGTTTGGCAATTTGTTATATATTTCGGCGCCTTCGTACATTATGTTTTTTTTACCGTAATTAGTTCGTGGCGCGCGCAGTTTGATGTCATTGGCGCTCCTAAGTCTCTTAGTTTGAAATTGTTGTTTTTTGGTGAATGTTATTTGTGTGTGTATGTCTTTTTTTAATATTTTGCGAATAATAATGGCGCTGTAATATATATAAGTTTGTGAGATATTCATAATTTTGGTTTCTTTATATATTTTTTCGGTAGATGTGAGAAAGTTGTAATTGAATAACCTCTTGATTAATTTATTTTGTGCCACTTGTATCAACTTAATATTAGTTTTAGCTGCCGCGCCCCATACCTCCACTAGATAGTCAATATGAGGTTTGACCAGAGAATTATAAATTATGTATCGTACTGGACGCGGGAGACAACGCACTATACCACGTAACACTCCAGTGAGGGAGTTTAACTTTGATTTTATTTTAAGTATATGAGGTTTCCACGTCATATTACAATCTAAAATTAGACCTAGATATTTTTCTTGATATACTCTTTTTATAGCAATATTATTTATAGTTAATGGTGGATAGTTTGATATATTCTTATTTATGGCAGTAAAAATCATATAGTTTGTTTTTGAAATGTTAACAGTTAGTAGATTGTTTTGAAACCATATACTAAGAAGGTTTAAGTCATATTGTGCATCGCTGATTACAGAACTAATTGAGTGCCCAAAATAAAACAAACAGGTATCATCAGCATATAGCGTGACGTCACCTTTCAATCCAATTTCATGCATATTATTAATATAAATCAAAAATAATAACGGGCCCAATATTGAGCCTTGGGGTAAGCCATATGTCACGCTGCAAGGTTTACTTTGCGTCTTACCAATCTGCACAATTTGTCGCCGATTTGAGAGATAAGACTGAAATATTTGAAACGCGACTCCAGTTATGCCAATATCGTTCAATTTGTTTAGCAAAAGGTCATGACTTACGGTGTCAAATGCCTTTTTTAAGTCTATAAATATCCCTAGTGCTATTTGTTTTTTATCAATACCCAGTTTTATCTTTGTAACTAAGTCTATTGTAGCTGAAAGTGTATTTGATTTGCGTCTAAAACCGTATTGCTTTTCGTATAAGAAATTTATTGAGTTTAAAAAAGTATTCAAACGACTATAAAGCACCTTTTCAAATATTTTTGAGAAAATTGGTAGAACCGATATAGGTCGATAGTTTCCCGGATCAGTTTTTTTACCAGATTTAAAAATAGGTGTTACTTTAGCAATTTTAAGACTATCGGGGAAAATACCTTGACTTAAACATTGATTTATGCATTTGGTAAATTCTAGAAGTATAATGTTCTTTACACACTTAACGGACTTTGTGTTTATACCGTCTATACCAGAACTAGTGTTAATATTTAAATGATCTATTATTTTTCCTATTTCAGTCGAGGTTGCTAAGGTTAATTGATTTAAAGTGGATCCAGTTCCACCTGCGCTTACTACTGCATTAGATTTTGTAGGATTGTTATGGTATGACTTTGGAATTTGCTTAGCTAAAATAGAGCCCACATTTGAGAAGAAGTTATTGAAAGTTCCACAAATTTCATTTACATCACTTATGTAGCTACCTTCTATTTCGAGTCGACTGGGTGCGGTTGTTTCTTTTGTCTTGTTGTGTGCGAGGCTGTTTATCAAACTCCACATTTTAGTTGGTTTTTTCTTACAATCATTGAAATGTTTTATGTAGTATTTACTCTTTGTATATTGTATGTTTTCAGCGACTTCATTTCTTTTCTTTACAAAATACTCTTTTTTCTTTTTGTCTTCCGGATAACGCTTAAATTCAGTCCACAGTACATTTCTCGTATTTATTTCATTTATTATAGTTTTATTAATCCAATCTTGCTTCGGAGCGTTTACTATTTTCGTTTTTGTTATTTGCTTCTTTCTATTCCAGCCAGAAAATTCTCTTCAAATATTTCGTATAGGTTTTCATCATTGGCAGATGTTGCCTCATTCATTACCGTGTATAAAATATCGTAATTGACTGTTTGATAGTTTACTTTTTCTAATGCCTTGGCTCTTGCCTCTTAATTTCAAAATATATTTGCTTATGATCTGACATTGCCGAGTCCATGATTGCAAAGTGAAATTCATTATCTTTCAGGTTTGTACATACATGATCGATGATAGACTTTGTTGAGGTTGATTCTCGAGTACAGTAATTGGCATCAATTTTGTTAATTAATCGATAGCCAACCTCCTGTAACATATCTTTATACAATATGGTTTCACGTTCTGTATTTAGCAAATTAATATTAATATCCCCAAGACATACTCCTCTTTTTATCTTATTTAGTTGAGTTGAGTAGGTGTCTAGAAAATTATTAAAATTTTTGTGATTTGGTTTTCTGTAAACTGCGCCAATATCTACAGAGTAATTTTCTATGTGAATCCAGAGATAATGGTTATCATCCTGACAGAGATCTTCAACTAAATTGTGTTTTAAATTTTTATGGACAAATATTGATACTCCTCCACCTCGTGTGTTGCATCTAATATTATGATAGTGATAATATTCAGGAATCTGAAATCTTTTGGCTTCATCATTAGATTTTATCCATGTCTCTGTGAGCACAACAATGTGAATAGTTTTTTTGAATGATTGTATGATACACTGCAATTCGTCAAATTTGCCTGGCTTAACGATACTGCGTGCGTTGGCGTACAGGAATTTCAAAGACTTCTTGCTCGTTATGATGTCAGAAAGATTATTGACTGTCTGGTATGTTACATCGTCTTCAACTGTTAGATTATTCTCTGTAGATACTAAACCAAGCTGTTTTAGTTTTTTGGCAGTATTTTTGTTATTTTAGGCACACCTTTTATATATTTAATGGTAAGATCTTTTTCACCAGAATCAATTCTACGTGTTAGTTCCTCTTTTAAATTTTTCATATATGTTTGCTGCTGTGGAGTTTGGTCAGAGAATATCTTGATGGTATCTGAAACAAACTTATTCTTTGCACGTAGTATAGATAATGCTGCATCCTGGGACTTGTAGCATACTTTTATGGGACGGTTCTTATTTGGATTGTACTTTCCAAGGCGATAAATGCTTTCAGGAGAGGGGCATTCAGCATTAACGGTTCTTGTGATTTTCAAGACAGCATTCTTTTCAAGATTCTTTCTTTCAGCGAGTGTTTCTGATTTTGATTCTGGCACTCCAGTTAAAATAATGTTTTTACTTCTTTCTTCGCGTTCTTTTACTTCTACCACCATTGTTTCAACTGTTCCAACTGTTGAGATCAACGGGTTTATGGATTTAAGCTGACCTACATCTGTCTGAAGATTCACAATGGTATTCTCCATATCTCCTGTTTTCATTTTTAACTCTACAATGTCCAATTTAATATGTTTTTGTTCTTCCGTAACAATGTTAGTCATAGTTTTTATTTCATGTATTTCTTCCTTTATTGAAGTAATATCTCCAGATACTTTATCCATAAACTCTTTTTGGGTACTAGCTAGTGATGATATCATTTTCATTATATGTGTTAGTTTACTCTGGATATCATTCAACTCTTCCCCTTTAATGTCATCGTCGGTTTTTTTTCGCTTAACACGCTGCGTGACTCTTTCACTAGTATCGAGTTCCGAAAACTCTGATACACTTTTTGATGCCAAGTTTGGCTGTGATTCACTACGCCCAGTGGCTAGGCCACTTCCAGTTGGTGAATGCAGTACGCTCATTGTTATTACGGAACTAGTTTCTGTGCAAACGGGCTAGAGATAAGATGCCGTCTCTTTTCCTTGGATTTTATCAAAAGTATAACAGCGTAAGCGTATCACTACACTTCAATTGACTTTTTACTTTTTTTTGCGATAATACAAGATTTAAATTAGTTTGTTATGAAGTTTAATATTAAATAATAAAATTTACAACACGTCTGCTCTGAACGAAGCCCAGCGGCTAACTAACTAGCACTTAACGAATAGAATACCACCAATTGTATGCATTAACACTGAAAATAACACAAGTTTTAGAAAATAATACAATGCGGTGACGCGATTTTTTTCGTTTTCCCGCCAAAACTTTTTTATAATATTAGTGTGATAACTGGCAAATGCACAAGATGTGCAAAGTTATGTTTTTTTTTATATTGTGCTCACTGTCGACAACCATATATAGCCTATAATTATAACGTCGTTAAGCCAAAGGTTCTAATTCGTCCCACGGTTCACTTTTAAAGGTGAGAGTCTGATTTATATCTACTTATAGGTGCACGTTTGGTGAATATTTAGACGTGAAGCCGATTTAGGTCAGCTTCAGTAGGTACTAAATCTATACATATAAAATTCAGTCCTGACTGACTTATATATCAACGCAGAGCCTAAACCGCTGGTGTTAGAGACTTGAAATTTGGAAGGTGTGTTCTTTGTAAAATGTAGGAATCCACTAAGAAAGGGTTTTTCGAAGATCCACCCCTAAGAGGGTGAAATTGGTGGTTGAATTATTTACCTGTGTTCCTGTAGGACCATTCCCACAACACCCAGACACAGAACAAGTAATAGGGCTTTTCATATGCGCATACTATACTTTTCCTGTCGTAGGAATCGAACCCTGCGGGCTATGAGCTGACCTGCTTAGCCACCACGCCACAGAAGCTGTAATATTTGTAATTATATACTCAGTCTTATTAGCCACTGTAAAAATAACTCTTCTAATCGACGTGACCTTAAAAAATCTATAATAATAATAATATATAATATGTGAGGACATTTCACACAGCGCCATCTAGCCCCAAACTAAGCAAAGCTTGTACTATGGGAACTAGATAACTGATACAATACTTAGAAACTTTTTTTTTAAATACATATATAGAATAGAATATAACACCCAGACACAGAACAAACACCTATTGTTCATCACACAAATGTTTGTCCTGGGTGGGAATCAAACCCACAACCCATAGGTCAGAAGGCAGGGTTGCTACCAACTGAGCTATCGGGCCAGAAAAAAAATCTATATTTGGTTAATTAGATTAAGTTGCATTCAATCTAAAATTTATCACGCTAAATAGTTTTGTCTATTATCTATGGGGTATACGGAAAACGGTACAGCACGAAAACCAAATTATCGAAGTCAAGGAAATCGAGGCACAAAACATCCATAATTGAGGCAGGAAACATCCGTAATTGAGGCACGCAAGATGTGTTAGACCAGGAGATTGGATACAGACTCGACTATCATAGACGGTTGCGTTCAAAGGTGAAAGCGATAGAACTAGTCTAACGGTGTACTATAACTCTGGGTCTATACCATATATATCTTATATCACACGAGCTTCTGCCCGAGGCTTCGCCCGCGCGTGGCCTATGGGAAAATAATTTAACCACCCATTTCACCCTCTTAAAGGTGGAATTTCTAAAAATCCTTTCCTAGCGTATGCCTACGTCATAACATCTACCTGCATGCCATATTTCAGCCCGATCCGTCCAGTGGTTTGGGCTGTGCGTTGATAGATCACTATGTCAGTCAGTCAATCAGTCAGTCACCTTTGAGTTATATATATTTTAAAGAAAAAATATTAACAGCCTCTGTGGTAGTAGTTGAGCAGGTCGGCTCATAACCAAGAAGGGGTCAAATTGATTGATTAGATGAATTCCATAATACCTTTTGAGTTTCATTAGATAATTAATTGAATAATCAAATAATTAAATAATTAAATTCTAGAAAATACTATATTATTAAATTTTGACGATATATCTATTATGTAATTAAAATCAATAAATTTATTTTTAAACGCACACAGTTCAGGGGCGCTTGTCACTTTGAGGACAGAGAACTGCTTTTTTTTCAAACTCATATACTGTAATGGGCTTGCTATATATTATTTGACAATAAGCACTTTGTAATTTTATATGCTTAGTGAAATAACTTAATTTTAAGTACCTAATATAATTTTAAATTGTAAATGTGCTAAAATTAGTGTGTTACATAATTATTGATGGATGCAATGCAATAATCAATGTAAACAAACTAAATATATATATCTAGATAAACTCTTTATTGAAACACCACATTAAATAAAAAAGTTAACTTAACCAAAGTATGTATGTGTGTATATAATGAATCAGCATTGTAATTTCAACGGGTCAATGCTGCCAGTATACCAAATACTTTCCTACTAATGGTGAGCAACATTTGGACTGTCTATAGGTCATTGCGTATATAGTACGTATGTTTTTATAGTAGGTAGTGTATCAGATTTACGTATAGTAGAATTTAGTAGTATTTCGTATTACTGTAATAGTTATTTCAAAGAATAAAGATAATTTATGATATTTAAATGACATAAAAAATTGATTTGACAAAAAAAGAAAAGGAAAAAATTATGAAGATTTTTTTCCAAAACGTAGTGATGAGAAAATAAATTATCTATACAAAAGTCACAACGTATAAAAAATTGATGAAAGTTTTGTTGCTGGCAACACCAGTATCCAAAAACGTGTACAATAGGGCAATCACCGGTGACATAACGCCAAACTAAGGCTTTCAATGTCGCCCCTTGACCTAAGGCTAAATCTTTGGGACGATAACTCCGGATATAGACTCAGGTTCAGATTTCACTGCATAATAATGTCATTACATGTCATTACATGTCATTAAAGGTTGTCTGGAAGAGATCGCTGTCAGCGATAAGACCACCCATTGTTACACTAGTCCGTAAATATTATAGTTATTCCTGATTTTTTACTTCATTGGTGAGACAATAAAGAGTTCTCTATCTCTATCTATCTATCTACATTTACTAATATTACACTTTTTGTTGATTTAGGATCAAATAGGACTTTTTAATTTTGGGATGAGGTGAATATTTTTGAAAAATGGGATCAGTTACGTGAAAAGCTACAAAAATAAAAAAATGGGAACCGAATGAGTATCTTTCTCTTTATTCAATTTTTCATTGTTATAAATAGTAGGGAGACATTTTTGTTTTATTAAATTCGTTAGTTTTTTAATTTTTTCACCCGATGGTGATGTCAAAGTCAAAGTTTATTGCAAATAGGCTAATTATAGCACTTTTACAAGTCAAAATTATATTAGGTACTTAAAATTAAGTTATTTCATTAAGCATATGATAGTTGTTCTCTCGACCTTTGCAGCATTACCGTCAGAAATAGTTAATCCAAATATGAATATGATAATTATTATCTGAACGTCCCATGGTTTCACACCCACTTTGATACAATGAAAAAAACAATCTAAGGTAAAAATAAATATTAATAAATATTGGTGGAAATTTCACACAGCGCCATGGAACATACTAGCGACAATAGAAGCGAGAAGAGAAAAAATGTTTGGCCACCTTATACGACATGATAACCTTATGAAAAACATCATAGAAGGAAAGATAGAAGAGAAGTGAGGAAGAGGCAGACCTAGAAGGGCTTATAAAGGTCAAATAAAAGAAAAAATAGATGTCATGTTGTACAGGGAGGTTAAAACGTTGGCCGTAGACCGAGAACGATGGCGATTACTGCACCGACAAGAGCTGGACTCTTGAATAAGAAGAAGAAGAAGCCATCTAGATTCAAACTAAGTAAAGCTTGTACTATGGGATCCAGATCAAGAGTTATCTAAGTATTGTATCAGCTATCTAGCGGAAATAATAACGACATCAGACTTATACGATTTAATCATGGATGCCATTGTCAGAACTGAATCAAACTGAAATGGGGTCCGATTTCGGGAAGCACCAGCTTTCAAATATAAAAAAAATCAGCGGAAGCTGGTTTGCTCGGTGGTGTACGCACAATTAGAAATAAGTACCTATGCTTACGTGTTATTGGCTGTATTCCCTGTATTATATATATGTTCATGTTAATAATAGGCTTAATTAATCAATATGAAAAATAATCTAACAAAAAGCACGGACCCAGATGTCTGTGGAAATGCAGTATAAAATATATATATATATATATATATATATATATATATATATAAAAAATCATCAAAATCAGTACAAGTCGAAAGCTATGATTAACAAAAATAAAATATAGTCGAATTGTAAACCTCCTCCTTTTTTGAAATCGCTTATAAATATTAATTAAGATAATTTATTATATCAGACCGTATGTCTGCGTTTGCGAAACTTGTTCGTTATTAATTACCACATGTAAAAGAAACAGCACAAAATCGTAAAAATAAGAAATTAATAGTGGCAATTAATGTTAAATAAAGAGACATTATGGCCCTTTCGCAGCTTCTGTTCGATAATAAATTATGAACATTCGAAAGCTCTAGTTATTGTTAAAGCATGAGCGGAAGCGGGTTATTTGCTTTTTTAACGGGCAAAGTGACTTTATTCTTTCAACTAATTAAATACTACAATAAAATAACAACTACTACTAAACACTACGTACCACAAATAAAAATTGGACTATATACTTAATAGCCGCGATGACCTATAGCTATTTGCTTAAAGCTGCTCTTATGCTGTGTATCTGAATGCGGAGTTAAGCCCTTTTCGAAACTCTGTTTCCTAGCTATATATACTCTTATATTTTTCTTTTCATAGATACTTAAATAGGTAATGTTTCTACTTAATTGTATTTATATTCTTGAAATTTATTTTTGTAAGTGAGCGTAAAATAAATGTTTTTTTCTTTTCGCTTATATTATATTAATGATTATATATTGTTTTTTACGTATTAGGGGTATGCTAGACTAAACTTTCTATATTCAAAACATAATAAGTTTTTTTTGTATGTATACGAATGACATGAAGTAGTCGTTGGCATAATGTCAAAGATCACAGCCAATCATTACAGTTGCAGTGCCATTTAAGCTATTTAAGTTACGCGTGACACTGCACTGTGCAATCTGTATAAATAAAAAGTGTTGGTAATAATTAAAGATGTGAGAAGAACGCTTGAAATGTAATTAAAAAATACCTATATAGGATTGATTTATTCTTGAGTAGAGTCACAGGTTCAAGATCTTAATGATTAATCTTCTTGTTTTATGTTTATACTTTTGTCTTTAAAAACATACTGACTGTAGAATGTTTATCCAATTTTGTCATGAATCCAACACTTCAGTAAAGCCACGACTATTTTACTGCGTATTCTAATTTCGACCTTAGGCAGTCCTAAATAAAACCTATTTGAAACAAATCATTTGATTTTATAACGATCCATAATTTTTATAAAAAAGAGATAAACAACACCATTTATCTCAGTAATATTTGTAAAAACTTATTTTTTATTTGAACTTCAATTTTTTTTTACTTCAAACTTGTCTAGCATTGTCCACGCCCTCACCTGATGGGAAGTGACGATGCGATCGAAGGTGTAGCATGCTAGCCTAGAAATGCTCGCTCTCCCTTTTTTTAAACCAGTGGTATTTCAAAGCCATGCATTAGTTTATAACAATAGTTTGAATAAAAATGTGCATTTAGAATTAAAACGCTTAACGCTTTTGACTTTGTCCTTTAGATTATCCTTTGCTCATTGGTTCTCGATTTCGTGTTGTCCCGCTGATATATCGATTTAGTTTTGCCGATTAAAAATCGATTAAACGGCCGTCATCGTGAAGTAAGACGTGAGCTTACATTATAACATACTTCTTACTCTCTCAGCTTGTTCAATCAGCGTCACGTGTCAATTGATGGGAGGTGCCGGAGATTAAATTAACATAATTAAGTATGTACTCTTTTTATTTCTTCCAACTAAAAAGTGACAAAAACTTTGCTGGCACTTATTTGGCACAACGAATCAGCATTGCAATGCAACTGGGCAATGCTGGCAGCATGTTGGATATGCATGCTGCAAATAGGCTTTATGAGCATTTGAACTGTCTATAGGTCATCGCGGCCAGCATATAGTCCAAATGTTTTTTCTTTTGTAGTAGGTAGTGTTTAGTATTAGTTATTATATCATTGTAGTATTTAGTTGAAAAAAGGCAATTTTCCGGTTAAAAAAAGGTTACAGGTTAAAGGTTAATACTACAATGATATAATAAGTACTACTAAACAATACCTATTACAAAAAAAAATTGGGCTATATACTGGCCGCGATGACCTATAGACAGTCCAAACATTTCAGTCCACTACCGGTAGGTAGCGTACCCAACATGCTGGCAGCATTTCCCCGTTGAATTGCAATGCTGATTCGTGCTGCCAAAAAGTATCAGTATTTATTTAGTTGGTTTTAGGAAACTGAATAAAATAGAATCCTTAAACAGTTGAAAAATGAATTTTTCCAGATAGTTTTCATCGTATTAAATCCAGACAAAATTAAAACCTTAAAACCCGAGTACTCTCCCCTGATTCACCTCTACCCTCGGAGATTTTTACTATATCATTTGGAATAAGAAATTAAATATGCCAAATCACCAATAAATGACAGTTCTGGGGGGTGATCACGAAACTTTGATTGCAATACAACAGGAAAATATTCCATACAAACTATGAACATTAACTGCGTATTGAAACTGTTAAATCCTACAAATTTATGTTTCTTTCTGTTGAGATCAAGTTTTTTTTTTATGTTAAGGAATGACGTGACGAGCTAACCGTTCGCCTGATGTTAAGCGACACGGCTGCCCATAACAGTGGCAGGTTCACTCGAACTCTAAATTATAAAGATTCGCGTGACCCCGTACTGCGCACGTCAGCCTGAGACATCTGCACACTCTAGTTATAAGATTACTAGACTGTGAGATCAGGTCATAAAGTCTCATTTGCCCAGTAATCTCACTAGCTACAGTGCCCTTCAGACCGGAACATTGCAGTGCTTGCACACTACTGCTTGGCGGCAGAATAACTGGCAAAGCGGTGGTACCTACCTAGACGAACTTTGCAGAAAAGTCCTACCACCTAGTTGCCAGCTGTAGTACCAAAAACAATTCTACCGGTACTTTTTGAAGATCGGAATTCGGTTTACAATAGACCTATTCTGTAATTCCCACATATTTAGATTTTTTTATAATTTTAACTAAAACAAAAACATACTTAGGTATTCAGCCACTGTCTGGCTTCGTTTGCAAACTAGTTGAACAACTTTAGATAGTACTTAGTATCTTAATCGTAGAACGTCTTCTCAACTTAAGAAAATACCTTAGGATTGATATTAAATAAATACTAGGTGGTAGGACTTTTCTGCAAAGTTCGTCTAGGTAGGTACCACCGCTTTCTTATTCTGCCACCAAGTAATAGTGCGAAAGCACTGTTGTGTTCCGGTTTGAAGGTTACTGTACCTAGTGAAGTTACTGGGCAAATGAGACTTTATGACATGATCTCACTGTTTAGTAATCTTATTACTAGATTGTGCTGATGTCTCAGGATGACGTGCGCAGTGTAGTGTCACGTGAAACTCTATACTTTAGAGTTTTGAGTGACACTTCAACTGATATGGGCAGCCGTGTCGCTTAACATTAGGCAAACGGTTGGCTCGTCACATCATTATTTAACATAAAATATTTCTCGGCTCATTTCCTACCGAATCATTATTTATCCTCCACAAATTAGTTTTTGTGTCTACGTCATAGTTATTTTTCCTTTCTAGCTTTCAGCATGGCTTACATAAAAATATTGACCACAGCGACAAAGCCCTGTTCGAAAAAATAGAAGCAATCAATTATGATGCCCAATTATTTTCTTCACTATAAATAGTAGTGTACCTCTCGACAACACTGCTGTTAATTATATTTCGCGAAGTAAGCAAATATATTTC
This sequence comes from Ennomos fuscantarius, assembly GCA_905220475.3. Lineage (NCBI taxonomy): Eukaryota > Metazoa > Arthropoda > Insecta > Lepidoptera > Geometridae > Ennomos > Ennomos fuscantarius. The sequence goes on from HG992049.1 coordinate 998,141, forward strand.
AATTTAGAAGTTAATTTATGAAAAGTCGTTGAAAAGGATCCGAAAATGGCGGTTGTGAATTCTGAATTCTTCTCCATTACCCGTGTATTTTTGAATTTCAATGTGTGATAACATTAGATTATTATCCGTTAAGTGTTCGTTGAACGTGAGCGTTGAAAGTGAGCGTTGAACGTGCACGAGTGTTGGCAAATGGTTCCAAGTTTTAAATCCATGCCTTTTCGTTTTCTCTTCAAGGCTTCCTAGAGCCACAGACCAAGTAGAGGCCTACAGCCTTCAGTAAAATATCCACATATAACTGTGGCATTTTGACTTTAATAAAATAAGACTTTGACATGACATAACTGTACAAAAATGTCTCATTTGACATTGGCAGAATCATCGCCTAAAAGCGATAGGAAGCCATTAAACGAACAAGAAGATGAAGTTAATTTAAGTAATTTTAGTTTAGTAATTCAACGAAAGAATATTGCCAGCTTTTTTGGTAAGCTTCCCGAAGAAGGTGATTTTAATTCTGTGTTTTATTTATAACCACCCTTTAATGTACTTATAAAGCATGTAGTTATAAATGCAATGTATCAAGAAAAAAAAGTGTATTTCGATAGGCATATAAATCAAAACCTAGGTAACCCTAAAAAACTCTGGAAAAATCTTAAATCTACAATACTGCCAAATAGCAAAGGTAGCTTTGAAATACCAGCTGTTTGTAATAATCCTGATTTGATAAATTTACACTTCCTAAATGTTCCAGGTAAAACCTGTGTACCTATCTCTGAATTGACCTACTTTGAATATCATAGATTCAATTCATCAATATTTCAATTAGAACCTGTCAGTGAAGATATAGTAGCAAATTTCATAAAGGGGCTGTCTTCCAATGCTGAAGGCATAGATCAGATTACTTTACAAATGATAACACTAACTCTACCGGACACCCTATCATTTATAACAAATATCATAAATAAATCTATTACATCATGTACCTTTCCTGATGTATGGAAAGTCGCCCTTGTAAAACCTATTCCAAAAAAAGCAAATGTTACTTCAGTCAATGATTTACGTCCTATAAGTATATTGCCCTGTCTGTCAAAAATACTAGAAAAAATTGTAAGTGATCAGATGATGAAATACCTTGAGGTTAAAGAAATCTTGCCACAATTCCAATCAGGTTTCCGCAAAAAACGCAGTACTGCGACTGCACTGCTCGACGTTGTTGACAATATAATTGCAGCTCAGGATCGAGGTATGGGTACTGTGCTTGTATTGCTTGATTTTTCGCGAGCATTTGATTCCATTAATATTCCTCTCTTGTTAGCAAAAATGTCTTATTACGGATTTAGCACAAATACGGTAAAATGGTTCCACAGCTATTTGCATTTAAGGTCTCAAATCGTTGAAGTCACTGGCCTTGATGGAAAAACAGCCTTTTCATCTTGTAATTACAATCTTCGAGGTGTCCCACAAGGCTCAATACTTGGGCCAATCCTCTTTATCCTGTATAGTGCAGACATAATTAGCTGTATTAAGAACTGTCAATATCATATTTATGCAGATGATTTACAAGTTTATTTACATTTCAAACCTGAAGATACAAATCTGGCTATTAGAGACATTACTAGTGACTTGGATCGGTTAGCAATGTGGTCTGATACAAACTGTATGGTATTAAATCCCATCAAATCAAAGTATATGGTAATGGGGTCCAAAAAGCAGGTGGCAGATATTATGTACCACAATCCCCAAATTTCTATCTTAAACAAACCAATAGAGTGTGTAACTGAAGCTAGGAATTTAGGAGTAATAATGGACAGCCAACTTCGTTTTGAGCGCCATGTGCAGGAGGCTGTGCGGAACTGTTTGTACCGACTAAAAGTGCTCTATAATGTTAGGCCTTATCTTAGTGACAAACTTAGGCTGACACTCTGCGAGTCTCTCATTCTCTCCAAGCTTAACTATGCAGATGTTGTTTATGGGCCTTGTCTTTTATCAAGAACAGAAAGGCTAATACAAAGAGTTCAGAATGCTTGTGCCCGTTTTTGTTTCAAGGTTCCTGCGCGTGCACATATAACTCCATTCCTAAACCAGGCAAATCTAATGAAAATGTTGGCTCGTAGAAAGCTTCACTTTGCGTCACTGCTTTTTGGCATCATCAAAAACCAACAGCCTGAATACCTTTTTAAAAAACTAATCTGGGCTCAGGAAACGCGCAGATATGAGGCAAGGTCGTTGGTATTTGTACTTCAAACCCCGCGGCACAGGACTGCATCCTTTCGGGGCAGTTTCAGGTTTGCTGCTAGTAAGTGTTGGAATGATACACCTCCTCCTATGCGTAGCCTGAAAACAGTGCAATCATTTAGTAGACGTTTGAAGTGGCACCTGATGAATGATCAGAGAGAATAATTAAATTATTAATTTATCGGCATTCCGCGGGTGCTTCTTTGAAACGTAAAAGCACATAGTAAAAGTCGCTAATTAGTTAATAGATACTTACTTTCTGGGTATGCTCACAAAGTGGTGAAGGATCGATGTTCTCGTCTTATGATGCCCTTCTCTTTCCTGGCAGCAGCAGACAAGTTAAATAAGTACATGTTTTCAAATTAGCCATCAAATTGATTTATTCCTTTTTTTTCCGTGTTTGTAATGTACACAATGTTCTTATTTTCTTTTTTTAAATTGTATTGAATATTGAGAACAAATAAATTGAGATTTTTGTAACATTTAGAATGTAATGTGATGCGGATCACAGACCATATACGTGGCCATACGTGGCAGATGTCGGGGCGCATGGTGGCTGGATAACAACTGACATTGACAGCAAACTAATGTTGTTCCCCTTTCTTATCACTTTTGTTGTTGTTTTGGCTCCACACTATTGTTGTATTTAGTAAGTTTTATTTTATTTTTTATTCATTGTACATATTGTGCTTTATTGGTTAAATTCTTTTTATTTATTTCGTTGTTATTGTTTTTGTATGTATATTAGTTGTGTCCTGAGGTTCGTGATGTCATGAATATGGGTTCCGACTGAAAATCAGTTATTAAGGTCTTGCGACCTTAATTGCATGCTGAGTCGGGACCTACATCATGACATCACGCAACATTATATATTTTAGTTTCTCCTTTTTTTTCGTGTGATTTTTCTCAAATCACATCACACTAGGCAAGCATCACAAGGCGAAAGTTTGTATGTGTGTTTGTGTGTATGTTTGTTACTCCTTCACGCTCAAACGGCTGTATGGATATGGATGAAATTTGGTGACAAGATAGCTTATACACTGGATTAATATATAGGCTACATTTTATCTCGGGAAAATGAAATCTTCCCGTGGGATGAGTATATCATTAAAATACTTTTTATCGCGGGGCGCAACTAGTAATTAAATATAGAGATATTTATTTATAATAATGAAAATCAGATTTAGAAGTTAGAATATAATATTACTAATTGGAACTACTTGAAGGCCCACTCGTATCGACCGTTGCAATTTCGTATAAAAATTATTTCACCTTAATAGGATTTGCATTGGAGAATACCTTTCAATGCATTCCTCTCTGGCTTGCAATTGCTTAGTGCGGTTACTATAGGTTTTATCTTTAAAAAGATAAAGCTTAAATTCTGTTATTTCCGCAAGATAGGTTAAGTAGTTAGATATGTAGTAAGAATAATTAGATACACGTTTTGCACGCTTTGGGTAGACACAGTTTATGAAAGTGACAGTAAGGAAGGTCGCTCAGTTTTTATATAATAGGTAATTTACCAAAGTTTAGTAACGTTTTACCTACTAAACGAATAGTTTACCAATGTTTAGTATATCGCATTTACAATTTTTAGTACAGAACAATTTTAGTAACATCTTTGTTTATTTAGTTATTGGTTCCTAATTAATTGTAAATATGGTTCATTTTAACTGCCAGCAGTTTGTGCAAAAGAATACTATGATGTTCAGAGTTGACTTTGACATTGATTACTAATAAACACTGGGATAACTCTGGCTGCATAACAGTGGTATAGCTAATACATATGTTTTCTTATTTTATCTTTGCTTATTTCAAATATATAAGAGAGAGAGACAGAAAAACAATAACTATGTTCCTATACGCAACGTGTATTTTTTTTAATGTTTTGGCTCCACACCTCCGTGTATTTAGCCAGTGTCAAGTAATTTATAATGTATCAAGTTAATGATATATTTCACGCCAATATGTGTCAAGTCACAGTCGAAGTCATCAAGTCAAGTCGAGTCATAGTCTAGTCAAAGTCATACTCCTAGTAAAGTGGTGGCAACTTTACTTGAAGCTTCTATGGAGTTTTGGAAACAACACAAAAAAAAAACGTTTCACCATCATTATACCATTTTTCCACACTCACGCCTGTAATCCAGCACTTAACGAATAGAATGCCACCAATTTTATGCACTAACACTGAAAATAACACAAGTTTTGGAAAATAATACAATGCGGTGACGCAATCTTTTTCGCATTCCCGCCAAAAGCTTCCCAACGTGTATTATCGCGTGGCTAAATGCTTTATGTGTGCAAAACCAAATGAATCCCAGAAAGCGGTTTGAATACTTTCAGTGCCTTTTGCATTTGATCTTCTTAATTTGTTCTACTGTGTGTAGATATCTAAGGCCACCGATGATGTACGAGGCATAACATTACCAATTTATGCGAATTTACTGCAAATTATCATGTGGAAGCGAGACGACAGATTCTATATATAATATAGAATCTAGGGGAAACTGTCGAGGCTTGTAGACTCGAGGTGTTTTACCACAGACAGAATAATTATTTTCGCTACATTTTTAATCTGTAATTTTGAATGTTATTTTTCTTTTGATATTCCGAGTAAATAGTGCCGTGCATATTATGTTTGTATGTGAATTTGTTTGCTTAGTTTTTAAATTTAATTGAACGGATAAAACAAATAAATTTTGGGCACTTTCCCTACTATTTGAACAAAGTTATACCGGCCGATAGATGGAGCCACAGAATTTATACTTCAATCGTGTAGTCTAAAGCTCGTTTTTTTGTTGTCACTGTAACTAACAACACAGTATATTGGCAACAACAATTAACAACGTTACATTGTTACTTTTAAACCAATCGTTAACTCAATACCAGTTTTTAGTAAACAATAGACGTCGTGAGAAAGTTAGGTGTTGACCTTAATTATTGTAGTAATTGCCGGGACTGATGACTGTGTGTGGTTTTTATTTTTGTTTAGTTGCCGTTATGTGGCACAGTAAGAACAGTATGGGCTGTACCTCTTTTGGAAAAACATGGCTGTTGCTGCAAGACAATAGTTGTTAAACCAAGTCACATATTTTTCTGTTAGGTTTGTCATTAATTTTGAATTTAAAAATTCCATGTATCACTTAGGAACTAAAAGGACCATGGTCCCGCAACACTCAAACACGTAACAAGTATTTGCACTTTCTTTTCTGTGCACAAATACTTGTCCAGTCGCGGGAATCGAACCTACTAAGCCTAATGAGTCAACCTGCTCAACTATCACACCACAGAGGCTGTCAACCATATAAAACTATTTATTAAGAACATCGTTCATTCATTCATTTAGAAGTATTGAGATCGCTTATAATCAGCCTTTTTATTAATTTTGATTTAAAAAGTATACAGCGTAGATATTGTAAATAAATACTACCTAAACAACTGAACAGATAAATATTTCTGACCATAACGTCCTTTAATCGACTGGCCCGATAGCTCAGTTGGTAGTAGCCCTGCCTTCTGAACTGTGGGTTGTGGGTTCGATTCCCACTCAGAACAAACATTTGTGTGATGAACATAGGTGTTTGTTCTGTGTCTGGGTGTCATATTGTATTCTATGTATGTATTTACAAACAAAAAAGTATCTAAGTATTGTATCAGTTATCTGGTTCCCATAGCACAAGCTTTGCTTAGTTTGGGGCTAGATGGCGTTGTGTGAGATGTCCACACATATATTATTATTTTAATGTTGAAAAAGTTTTTCACCAGCGTGCGTTGTATGGAATGCCCGTACTGACTATATGTGTATATTAGTATTGTGATTTTTAAACCTTCACAATAGGGTTCCATATGGAATCGTGATTAGCATGATCCTTGTGTTTATTTTGCTCATAATTATAATTATAATTTATTGTTGTATATCATAATTAAGTAACGTAACCAATCACCAGTCATGAATTACAGAAAGGTTATTAATCTTATTAATAATCTAATAATAGACTATTCATCAATGATAATTAGATTTGTTATTTTTGTGTTATATATCATTTAAAAATAAAGAATTGAATTCTTGTATGAGCTGTACTTGTTTTTTTTTTATGTTAGTGAATGATGTGACGAGCTAGTCGTTCACCTGATATTAAGCGACACGGCTGCCCATAACAGAACAGTGTCACTCGGAACTACAAAATATAAAGTTTCGCGTGACACTGTACTGACACTGACACGCATATCATCCTGAGACATCAGCACAGTCTGGTAATAAGATTACTCGACTGTGAGATCAGATCATAGTCTCATTTGCCCAGTAATTTCACTAGCTACAGTGCCCTTCATACCGAAACACAGTAGTGCTTGCACACTACAGCTTGGCGGCAGACGTAGACCTAGACGAACTTTGCAGAAAAGTCCTACCATCTAGTAAAAACTTCTTCTTTACAACCTTTCAGTATCATCATTGGGTGGGAAGGAGTTGCACAAGATCGAGAAGACTGCCCTGGAAAAGCCAACTCTATGGAAAGGTGCGATTGGTCTAGCTAATCTAGGGGCATGCGGGTAAAGAAATGGGAAAATTGGATGCTACTCAAGGGTTCCTTGTGAGCCTCGGTTGGGCCATTGCTTAGCAGAGGATTGATAAGGCTACGTCTACTGCAAGAGTGCATAGATCCTATTGAAAGTCGCGACCGTTCTAGCTAACCTAGGAGGGGTACGTTGACCTCGCCAGCAGGGTCGGTGTCTGATTGTGTTACGCTGGCATCCTATACCTGTGCCGGCGTCTGAGCCAGAAGGGCTAGACCGTTTAGATGATCCATTTTTTTTGAGGGGGGGAAATGCCCTCGCATTCAGGGGATATGTGGGACTCGAACCCACTAAAACCCCCGCGAACGTGAGCCCCCACCCACCGTACCGGGGCGAGAAGAGGTCGCGAATGCAGTCCAGCCAACTCGTCCCCCGGCGAGATGATCCTAACACAGCCGATACTAAGTATAACGGATGCGACACGTCCGTCATAAATTAAAATGTTTCTCGGGAAGGTGATAAATTAATAAATGAATCATCGATAAATGATGCATCAACGTGTCACCTCTATCTAATTAAAACTATAGAAAGAGACAGCAGATATTTACAGATAAATTGTCACATTTAACACGTGACCTGAATATTTCAACGACAATGCGACATTATAAAGTAAATCAAAGAATTACTTAATTAAAACGTTGCAAACTTACCGATCTAACTGAAGACATCATGTTTAATTGAATCTGTAAAAGAAAATTGTTGTATTAATATTTTGAAATATTTTCTATTTTGGGCAAAATTTGCTTGCGCGCCGAGACTAAATCATCTTTAAATCTAAATGTATATAACTCAAAGGTGACTGACTGACTGACTGACATAGTGATCTATCAACGTACAGCCCAAACAACTGGACGGATCGGGCTGAAATTTGGCATGCAGGTAGATGTTATGACGTAGACATCCGCTAAGAAAGGATTTTTCGAAATTCCACCCTTAAGAGGGTGAAATGGGTGGTTGAATTATTTTCCCATTGGCCACGCCGCGGGCGAAGCTGCGGGCAGTAGCTCGTTATCTTATAAAATAGGCTTTCTTTATTTTAAATGGAGCATAAAAAAGCACTAAGTATTTTTTGTTATTTAAAAGTGAGAATGTATAATATCTATTATTATACAATTTTCTCAAAAAGATATGAATACTAAACTGGATCAGTATGAAGTCATAACTTTAGAACTTTAAAAACTTATATATATAAATATAAAACAAAAATAACCCGTTGATGAAGGAAAAAGTTTCAACAAAAAAGACTAAATTATCCTAAGTAAACCAGGTTCAGTCTGGGTCAAACGTGTGAACGCAGTAAATATCATAAGAAAGTACACAATATGTAAATTATACTAAAATCGTTATTAGAACTATTATAAAACTTTACAGAAAAAACTTTTAGATTTGAAACGCTTTCTGAAGTCAAATAAAGATGTTCATTCAAAACTAATTTGCAGTCATAAAACTATTGAAATACAAGGAACAAAAGCGATGTTTTTTGGCTCCACACTTTTATGAAATGATTTTTAATGACTTTAGCCAGTGTCAAGTAATTGATAATTTTGCAGTTAATGATATTTTACGTAAATAATGTGTCAGGTCACAGTCTAAGTCATCAAGTCAAGTCAGAGTCAAGTCATAGTCTAGTCTAGTCTAGTCAAGTCATACTCCTAGTAAAGTAGTGGAAACTTTACCAGAAGCTTCTATGGAGTTTTGGAAAGAACACGAAAAGAAACGTTTCACCATCATTATACCACTTTCCCACACTCATGCCTCTAATTCAGCACTTAACGAATAAAATGCCACCAATTTTATGCACTAACACTGAAAATAACACAAGTTTTGTAAAATAATACAATGCGGCGACGCGATCTTTTTTGTTTTCCCGCCAAAACTCCAAGAGCGATGTTTGTGCCCCTTATTAAAAACAAAACGAAAAAAAAAAGTTTGACAACTCTTAAGTTCGCTTAGTCTTATGTCATTATTTCTCGTTTGTCAAACTCATGTTAAGTCAACATGCCAAATGCTGTACGCTCATTCCTCGGAAGAGGAAGAAAGAAAAAAAATTATGTACGCTAATTGGTTGAGACAGCTGATGATCAACAAGCAACCAATCAATGTTCAGTATTTGGTCTGCCAAGTTAACACGAAACACGAATTAAAAAAACGTATGTGAACCCGGGGGAACATGTTGCTTTTCTAAGTTGTTTTTTTAATAGACACATAAAGGACTTTCTAATTTTTAGACTTTGAATTTTTGAGCAATAACTTATGAGTATTCGTATTTGACCTGTACCTAAAAATATTAAAACTTACAACTACAAAAAATACTTGACTCTGACTTTATTTATTTATTTGACTTTTGCTTCTAATTGAAACAAAAATAAACATTAACTGGAAAAGACATAGGTACTTTTCTGTTTTACCATAGGAAACTGTTTTTCTGAACTAACCTAAACTATCTAAACTTATACTATAAAGAGGAAAGATTTGTTTGTTTTGCATTGAATAGGCTGTGTAACTACTGGACCTATTTGAAAAATTCTTTCACCATTAGTATCCATTTTTTTTTGAGGGCGGAAATGCCCTCGCACTTCCCTGCCACCACGGGAGTGGTGGCAGGGGGTATGTGGGACTCGAACCCACTCAAACCCCCCCGTGAGCCCTCGTCCGCCGTACCGGGGCGAGAAGGGGTCGCGACTGCAGTCCAGCCAACTCGCTCCCTGGCCAACTTACCCCAAAACAAAATAAACATTATTAAATTTTGTAGCCTAAAAATCGGCAATTTTCAATAAGAAGAAGATAAAAGAAGAAGATGGGCCTTGGCCGTTAGTTTGGTATAAAAAGAATTCTATGCCAACCGAAATACTTTAATCAGGCCTATGACTCAGATCTCAAAGACATGAAAGACGTTAGATCATTCATAAAAATCAAATAAAAATTTGCATCACGGTCAACGAACTTTTATTTTATTTATCAATGAATATGGATACATAATATATATTATAATAACCAGTTGTGTTAAATGATCGCATACATTTGTAATTCGTTACACACGAAACAATTTTATTGAACACAAACGGTTATATCTTGTCCAACTGTACTAAAGTTTGATAGCCTCTAAGCTCGCGCTTATTTCTCTGTGACATAAGTGCCCAAATGCAGTAGGAAACATCGATGTTTGTTCTGTCTGGATGTTATATTATATTCAATATGTATTTACAAACAAATAAGTATATAAGCATTTCACACAGCGCCCTCTAGCCCCACTAAGCAAAGCTTGACTACGGGAATCAAATAACTGATAAAGGCCTTAGGTAGGTATATACTTTTTTGTTTGTTACTATACTGACTTATTTCACTATGAAACACCCTAGCCTAAACTTAACCCTTTTCGAGATATTCGAGCTTTAATTTTTTTATTGACAATTGCCAATTTTTAGGATACAAAATTAAATTATGCTTATTTTATTTGGGGGCGACTTGGCCGGGGGGGCGAGTTGGCTTGAGTGCAGTCGCGACCCGTTCTCGCCCCCGGTACGGCGGACGAGTGCTCACGGGGGGGTTTTAGTGGGTTCGAGTCCCACATACCCCCGTGGTGGCAGGGGGTATATGGTATGTGTGTGGGGTATGTGAAGTGAGAGGATATGTCCCCCCCTCAAAAAAAAAACAAAACAGAAAAGGGTGTTTCATAGTGAATAAGTCAGAAATTATGGGTACTCCACGTCCTTAACGGATCTAGCACAATTTTTCCGGTAGCCCTGTATACACAGGATACAATATAACACCCAGACACAGTACAAACATCGATATTCATCACACAAATGATTGTCCTGGGTGGGAATCGAACCAATAACCCACAGTTCAGTAGGCAGGAACACTACCAACTGAGCTATCAGGCCAGTCATAATTCGTTTCCAGTCAGTCAATTCCAGTCGTAATTATATTCAACTTGAGTCTATTTGGGAGTGTTCAGCCTCTTAATTTTAAGCAATACTCAGTTTACAGCCTCTTAATTTTAAGCACTAATTAGTGATCTTTTTTATAAATAAACTAGCTTCTGCCCGCGGCTTCGCCCGCGTGGCAACCCATTTCAACCACTTAAAGGTAAAATTTCGAAAAATCCTTTCTTAGTTGACACCTACTTTACAAAAAACACACCCTCCAAATTTCAAGTCTCTAAGACCAGTGGTTAAGCTGTGCGTTGATATATAAGTCAGTCAGCCAGTCAAGACTTAGAATTTTATATGTATAGATATTTACCTTAGTTACTTTACTAAGCTAATTATTACTGTGTATTGACGTGACCTAGTACCCTTTAGGTCTTGAATAGTGCTTCTGTCAGTGCATCTAGATAAATGACTAGAGCTTCGTATTTACGACCGTCAAGTTGTTACATATACTTTATAAAATATAGTTGCTTCCCACGCGTTGACTTCAACTTTTTTTGAACGGGCTAATACTGTTGATCTCTACCGACCATTACAGCGTCACCGGGCGGGAGTTGACTACAGCTTATCGTGAGAAGAACGAGTGTGCTTTAGGCCACACGACTAAAGTAAAACTTCTTTGGGTTCGCTCCATCTATCAGCCGGTATAACTTTGTTTTTGCTTTGTTTAATAATAACGTCGCCATCTTGACATTTGGAAATTGTTATTCTACCGGACATAATAATAATACAAACTTTTAACTTTGTTATGTTGATAATGAAGATCTACGTTAACCAACATCTTTCAATTTCCGTTACTGGTGAATGTGTGACGAGACGAACGGAAGTCTTACATCCCAAGTCAAGCGTGCGTAAAGAAGTTTTATTTCAAAAAGTATCCTGTGTGTTTTCTCAGGGTACAAGGGTTTCAAGTTCGAAAGTTTCTACCGACGGCTTTGCACGCATGGTTCAAGGTATAAAGAGGCAATAATCCGAAGAGATCTTACCAAAAATCATCATAATGCATCCAATCGTTTCAGAACTTTAATATTTACAATAATATGATTTAAAATAATATTGTGTGCACATAATTGTATATTATCAGGCTAATTACACGTCTTTCTGTCTGGAAACAATAACAAACTGCTCAGCTTTAGAGGATTGCTTTAAATGTTTTAGGGCATAGTGATGGGAAAGTATCGATATCGAAGCTTCGAATCGGAGTTTTCGTTTTTACATTGTGCCGGATTGCTTGCAGCAGTAGTGCGATAGAAGACTTTTTAACTTACATATTGTAATAGTCTTACTATATACCTAATATTGAACATCAAGCAATTTGTAATTTTATATGCTTAGTACAATAACTTAAATTAAGTACTTAAGTAATCCAATTGACTTGTAAAAGTGCTAAAATAGCATTTGACTTTGACAATCGCCGAATTTATAGTTAGTCTGATTCTGTATTCGTCAAAACTATAATTCAGTTTATTTCGTATTACATAAAATTTTGACGCTATTTAATAATAAAACGTCATAGGAAAATACTTAAATGATCATACAAAATCAAACTTTAAATCTATCGCACAGACCGCACAGTCGCAGTGAGCAGTGAACTGTATAGTTTAAAATCTAAACTATAAAATGACTACGTAAACTTTTATTGAATGTGAATTGCGCGGGGTCAGCCGACCGCACCATGCAAGGTCACTCGCAGCCATATGCATCCAAAAAATTTTATCTACAGATTATTTCCGATGCGTCTAAGTTCATCTGATTAGGCTTTCTTCTGCTTTGTCTTTTTCTGATTACTGCTCTTCCATGGTCCACTGGAAAAGCTGAACTAATAACAGTAGTTCACTTTGAAATGTGAACTACATTTATAATAATTATATAACTTTTAAAAAAAAGCTGTTCTGTTTAATATATTATTGGTGTACATTTTTAGCTTTTTATTAAAATACTTTTGAATTGATCAGCAAATTTTTATCGATCACAATTTCACGATGCCCATCCCTAGTTATTTAAAACAAAACAATTGTCTAGCGTGCAGTGTGAGACGTTATGAAATACAATTAGAACTTAGAAGCAGCTTGACGGCAAGGCTGGGTTTTAATCAGGAAATTCCATTTTGTAAGCCTAAATAGCCTAAGCGAATTGTTACTGTGCTTTGATAGAGATGGTAGCTTATCGAAAGTTTTTCAGAAAACGCGAGCAGAAGAAGCAAATGAACGGTAAACGTCGATAGTTTAAAAGATCAATCAAAATAGGGTTTTTAATTTTTTATAAAATGTACTTCATCTTGCCAAATGAGAACGTACGCAATCTTGTAATTCATAATAATATATAAATAAATACATGTATCAAAATCCCAGTATATTATTATATTAAGAAATTAATTTAACTATTTAGTTTAGATTATAATCAGAAATGTTTTATTAAGTAAGAAAGATAACAGTTTAAAATTAAAGTTAAAAACAATGCAGTAGCAAAACTGAATCTAAGAAGAGACTACTAGTAAGCTTTATATATTTATTTCAGACAGTGTCGTAATAATAGTAATAGCCTTAGAATATTTTTATATTCACCTTGAATAAGTATATCAATAACACTCAGTTAACAAAATAAAAGTCAAAAAATCCCTACTAATATTTTGATATGAAATATCCCGTCTTTAGTAATCTAAGTAAATGTAATGCAACTTTTCAAAGTAATGAAAATTCACTAATAAATCAGACTGTATTTTTTATTTTACTAATAAATTATTATAAGTAAGTGAGTATTTATAAGTATAAGTAAATATTAATAATATCTGCACTAGTATTCAAACAAATGATGTATGCGTTTTTACATTACTATTTATTGTTTTTTTTTTAAACGCAAAGATTTTACTTTCTTATGTTATTTTATAGGTTATTTAAAAATACTACTGTTTATGGTTTACTTTCTAGTAAAAACGAAATGAAAAACAATGTTAAAATGACATAGTTGTTTTTATCATTAATCATTTTTTGTCAAAGTCATGGAAGTTTTTAATAAAATTTACTATATAAAGGTATTTTATTAATTCATTATTATTCTGTTATCAATTCATTTCACTAAGATTATTACTTTAAATTAATATATTTCTAATTGTTACTCACGAATGGTATGCCAATTACTCGACCAGGTTTCGAGCATATCCGAGGGGCTTCTCTTCCCAGGAAGATGATCGGATATGCTCGAAACTTATTCACGATAACAGAAAGAAGTATATTAAATTGAAATGAAACAGGCTCATGAGAATTTTAATACTAAAAAATTAATGACTCGTCAATAACTTAACGTATCAAAGTGTTTGATAACATATAGGTGATGTTTACCGTTTTTGTGCGGTTTAACTAAGATTTATTAATATACCGTTAATTATATTTTGTATTTATAGCTTAAATTTATCATTATCTAATTAACTATAGGTACCTACTGCAATAAAACCGCATAGTTCGTTTTGTTTGCATTTATAAGCTATAAAGTTGAACTCAAAATTAAGCAACGAGTGTAAAGTTTAGCTTAATGTCAAGTTATAATAGTGTTTAACTTAAATTGGGTAGTGATCCTTTCAGATTTAAAGCTGATTTAATGATTGTTGTAAGTTAGTTATACATTACTATATTTATTCAACGATCATATTTAGCGTCTTGCTGATAAATAATAATGAATCGATAAATTTTTCCAATCACTATCTTAAGAAATTTTAGTTTTTTTGGCTTCGCACTTTAGTCGCATGTTGCCTAACAGTAGCTGAATACTTTAAATCACACAATTATTTCAAAATCCACAAATCTGGCAGCCTTTAAACTTGAACAATGCACTGAAAACCTTCAACCTTGGAACTCCAAATGCAATCCATAAAATGCAAACAACTTTTTATGTTTTACAAAACCACTCAAAAAGGGATGTATATTTAAGGTAAAAACTTTTTGGACGAAACAAATGAAAATTATTCACCTTCTCGTGTAAAGTCCGACTAACACTGAACACTACACCGCACCTTGACGCACTTGGCACGACTGGCTTCCACCGATTCCTCTCCTCTTATATAGATGCTCTTATTTCTGATTTGCCAAGGATGAAAGGAGGGAAACTCTTCCGGGTCTTCTTTAGGGTTAGACTCAATGATTCGTGATACAATTAATATGGCTAAGTATAGGTTGGGATTTTATTTTGTGCCAAAAAAGATTTTTAGATATTGAAAAAACGAGGGATTTTTTGACATAAGGATTTTTTTTTATTGTGTGGGCTTTGGTATTTTTAGCTTTTTATTTTGATATGTATATGCTGCAGTTATATATTTTAGTTAATTAGGTAAGATATATATTTATTGATTTAATTATTTTTTCTTTCTCTTTTACATTTTTGTGTGTGTAACGTAAAATTTGGTAAAAAGTTTATTTGTAATCGGGTTAAATATAATTCATATTTTTTTGGGAATAACTATGGAGTTTTTTAGAGCGAACGGAAGACTAGTTAGTAGATAGATAATTGGTAGGTATTCACTAATTGTTTTAGTTGAAATAGATCACTCGTTACATATCCGATGTACGATATTACAGATCATTAGTATACTTTTGTTTGATTTTTAAATTTTTTACACTGTATTTATGTCTTTTTTTCCTATTTTTAAAATTGAAGATTAAAACAGAATAAAATATTAAATTGTGATACTAATTATACTAAAGAAATTAATTAATTATGTTAATAGTTGTAATAATGGTATTGGAAAAAGAGTTTCCATATATAGGTCCTACGAGAATGCTACAGGTTACCATCGGTTGTGCGCATTTCTTCTTGTCAAAGTCAAAGTCAAACTCAAGGGATTTTATTGCAAATAGGCTATTTAGTTGTTGCCATTTTCCCACAAAAAAAAAAATTAGCACTTTTATAAAGTCAGAATGAGATTAGGTATCTAATAAAAATTACTAAACACATTAAATGACAAAGTGTTTAATTTATGTTTAATATACAATGTTCTTTAATTTATATTTACTATACAGTTATGTTTAATATACAATGTTTAAACATTGTATATTAAACATAAATTAAACACTTTCCCTATTTGACCCCGTCAGGGGATGGATTTTTAGAAACCTTTCTTAGTACACCTCTAAGATCAAAAAATATAGATAAATCTCCACGTCCAGAAATTTTGGCTGTACATTTTTTAATGTTAATTAATGACGTGACGAGCTAGTCGTTCCCCTGATGTTAAGCGACACGGCCGTCCATAACATTTGCTGTCACTCGGAACTCTAATGCAAAGTTTCAAGTGACACTGCATTGATTGTATGTCAATCAGTTACACTTAATATAGAATTTTATTTTTATTTATACAGTATTTAAGTAATTATTTAAATATAATGCAATGAGATTTTAAGCAATGTTCACACGAAACACTTATTAAAACAATAAGAAAATAATCGTTAAAAGTAAAGAGCAAATGCACAAATAATAATTTTATTTGTATTATTAGAATAATGATCTTTTACTATCATCATATTGTTATCGTCGGGCATTTCTTTCCATTGCTATTGTTATGGCACTTTCGCCGAGAATTTCAGAATTTCTAAACATAGATTAAGTATTTCCGATGGAAAGTCGAGTGTGTAGTTAAATTTATTATCTAGATTATTATTCTATTTACGTAATGATAATGATAGTCTTGACCTTAAATAAAGCTGTAGTGAAAAAGAGAACTTCTTTTTTCAAACTCACATATTTATTGTACCTAATGTGCTCGCTATATATTTGACATTAAGCACTTTAATTATATATGCTTAGAGTAATAAATTATTTTTAAGTACTTTTTTGTTTTGGTTTTGGCCAGTAAAGTCAAGTAATTATTTTTTCAAGTTATATTATATATATGTATGTTGTATGTGTCAAGTCGCAGTTCAAGTCATAGTCTAGTCTAGTCAAGTCATACTCCTAGTAAAGTGGTGGCAACTTTACCAGAAGTTTCTATGGAGTTTTGGAAACAACACAAAAAGAAACGTTTCACCATCATTATACCACTTTCCTACCCTCATGCCTGTAATCCAGCACCACCAGTAACGAATAAAATACCACCAATTTTATGCACTAACACTGAAAATAACACAAGTTTTGGAAAATTATACAATGCGGTGACGCGATCTTTTTCGTTTTCCCGCACAAACTCTTCAAATCAGATTCTCCGTAATGTCAGATCTCTACCTTCTTATGCCTTTATTTAGTTTTATTTTTATTTAAATTTAGATGTAATAATTTCGACGTAAAGAAGATTTTTCCACAAAATTGTTATTTTCCCCAAAATCTAACTATAAAAATTGTCACAGGCAGATAAAACGTCAAAGTTATAACACCACTTTTTTGACGTCGGAAGTTACAATAAATGTTCTGACGTCATTTTTTATTTACATTAATTACCTCGTAGGTAGTACGCACATACACATTATGGATGTATTTTTACAGCTTTAATGGATACTTTGAAGCCTACTATAACAACTTACTGCACCATTAAGATAGAAGCTTAGTAATTAATTCACATTGTAAGACATTATATCGATAAAACAACGTACAAAATGACGTGTTATACACCTAATGTGTTGTATGCAACATTTTTCACGGCACGGTAGCACGGTGCGACTACTAAAACTGGGGCACTTGCTACTGTATTTTTGAATCCTACTAATATTATAAACGCGAAAGATTGTGATCAAAATAATCTCAAACGAAAGAAAAATATTATGTTGGTCAGTCATTCAGGACAAAGCTTTGTAGGCTTTGTCTTAAAGTGACTAATTGACTGGCCGCAGAAAATCAGTAAGCAATTGGTGTGAACAAAAATTGTGTTTGGTTATGTAAAAATGGATTATAAAACCTATTTTTACCATCTTTACAAATTGACTTTTTTTCGTTTACTTATATAAATTAGGATGGGATGGGTGATCATGACCTTTTTAGTATGACATCTTAATTAAAAAATGACGTTATGTTTCAGTCAACGTGACGACATCAAACGTCATAAATTCTAACTGCGACTATAAAGTTATCAAACTTGGCATACAAAATAATTACCTTCCGCTTACTGACTGACCTATAGGAACCACCGATTTGCTTCTTTAGTCATAAAATACAATTAAAATTAACTAAATAACTGGCCAAGTGCAATACCACCAATTTATAGAGTCCCGAAGATAAATATTTAAACGCCTTAAACATACTTTGGGAAAACTTTAAAAACTGTAAAACTTAGTAAAAACTGTATCAATTAGAGATCATGCGTACTTTTTTGGATCAAATTATTGCCCACACCTCATTAGTTTACCCTTAAAAACAACTTAAACTTGTGACATAAAAGGTTTTTTATGTAAGTGACGTGACGAGCTAGTCGTTTGCCTGGTGTTAAGCGTTACGGCTGCTCATAACAGTTTGCAGTGTCACTTATAACTTAATTAAAGTTTCATGAAACACTGCACTGCACTCGTCATCCTGAGACATCACACAGTCTTGTAATAAGATTATTAGACTGTGATTTCACATCATATAGTCTCATTTTTCCCATAATTTCACTAGCTACAATGTTCTTCAAACAGGAACACAGTGATGCTTGCATTTTGATGCTTGGCGGCAGAATAATAATATTAATAATAATAATAATAACGCACAACGATCAAATACATAGACTCTGGATCCCAACTAGGATTCCCTGTGTCTAGGGACCCAGAAATTAGAGGACCATGGTCCCACAACATTTACACTCAGAACAAGTATTTGCGCTTTTTTTCTGTGCACAAATACTTGTCCTTTCGCGGGAGTCGAACCCGCCGCCTCCAGGTTATGAGTCGACCTGCTCAACCACCACAACACCTGCCTAGACGAACTTTGCAGAAAAGTCCTACCACCTAGATGCGATTAAATAATATTTAAAACTGAGGACCCCTAAAAACGATTGGATAATGTTTAGGGCCTATGTGGAAATACTAAGTTAAGTAACATTATAATCATATTGTTATTTAGTATTGGCACAATAAAAGTTACAGTGTTTTTTACCTTTTACTGTAGTGATGTCATCGACATTTTAAAATTATCGATAAATTAGACAAGCCTGTTGAAGTTTATCGAAACAAATTAACATTGGTATTTGAAATTAATCGAAAGTGCCAGAAGCAGCTACTTGTTACGATAATTGTTATAGTTATTGAAAAGAGCTTCTGGGTAGCTTTATTAACACCGTGACAAAGCTTTTGATACAAGAAAGGCCAGCTAGGTTCTTATTTAGATTATTTACGGATAAAAACTTTGACATGGCTATTTTATATATATACACAAATAAGTAAAATCAGGTTAGCTAATCCATTCCTAAGTTTAAAGGTTTTAAATTATAATAAGGTAAGGTTACCTTGGACTCGATTATTCAGACATGTATTTTGTTGTTATTTGCACCACATCATAAATTATTAAAAAAGAAATAACAAAATTAACCATTGGGTGAGTCGTTGTCAAACGCATGCCCATTTTACCATTTAAAAATAACCAAAGTGGGTGGTCTTATTGCTCAGGACAATAAGGACAATTATATTATTATAATGAGTTCACAATAACTCATCCTTCTATAGATTAGTTTCCATTTCTAATTATAAGAAAAGATAAGTACCACGACCATTAATGTTAATGAATAAAAGTTGATAAGTATTTACATCTATAACAAAAACTTATTTTCATGTTTATCGATATAATTGTCATTGATGTTAGAGCCATCACTAACAGTAAACACACATCAGTAACTACCGTACAAGATTCATAATGGCGTCAATAATGCGCATGACAATTACACGAGCGGGGTGTTAAAAGCACCGGCAGATTTTACACCACATTATAGCTCTAACATACTTTTGGCGCGTGGGTTCTCTCGATATATTAGCTGAATTTTTAGGTTATGTTTTCACCACACTATTTGATTGCGCTTAGTGTCAAAACAAATTGTCTAAGGGCTTCCTTTTTTAAAATTAGGCTTAATAAGATTGTCTTGAGTGTAGGACGAGTAAGTCGACTTAGAGATATCATGCACAGCGGCTTGAATATAATAATTTTAACAGCTCAACACTAGTAGTGTGTAGTGTAGATTAGGTGGAACTTTTGATGTCAAAATTAAAGTAAATTGAATCTTAGTTAGTGGCTTCAGCGGAAATTTGACCACAGTCGAAATTTATTAATTATTCACATGTTCCAAAATTTCTTTCAGAAGCATGTTCGTTTCATTCGCTGTCATTTTACGTGACATTGACAAAATCTGGTTACCTCTCACAGAGGCCATTAACCAAGAGTTGCAGTTAAAACCAAAAGCAATTTTTTTTGTATGTTTTAGCTCGACACTTTTGTGTATTTAGCCAGTATCAAGTTAAGTATTGATAATTTATTAAGTTAATGATATTTCACGCAGGTATGTGTCAAGTCACAGTCCAAGTCAAGTCATAGTCTAGTCTAAGTCATACTCCTAATAAAGTGGTGGCAACTTTACTAGATGGAGTTTTGGAAACAACACGAAAATAAATGTTTCACCATCAATCATTATACCAATTTCTCACACTCATGCCTGTAATCCAGCACTTAACGAATAAAATGCCATCAATTGTATGCACTAACACTGAAAATAGCACAAGTTTTTGAAAATAATACCATGCGGTGACATGATCATTTTCGCCAAAACTCTAAAAAGCAAATTATTTCACAATTTCCATTGAACGATCGTCGAAAAGAATACGAAAATGGCGGTTGTAAATTTTGAAATTGTACGGTCTTCTTCTCAAAAACGGTTTGTCAAAGTCATAATTAAATTAGTGGCTTCTGCGGTAATTTCACCACAGTCAAAATTAAGCCAAAAGCAAATTATTTCACCGTTATTGAACTGACAAACCGATTTGTTTTTTTATTTAAGATGGCGCACGTTTACTTCAGCTTTATGAAGTAAGCCGGTAGTTGTCCAATAATGACCGCGAAGCTGTAAAATATTATAAAAATCGTGTTACCGTGATTATATAGATAATAGTTTTATTGTCTCTTGCAGTGTTTAATCCCTGTTTAGTTTTATGATGTATTGAATCATAGTTCATTGTTTGTGCTAGTCACTTTTTCATGTAACGAGTGTCGTAATCATGACTTCGGCTCTTGAAGTTTTTTATTAGGGTCGATGCGGCGTAGGTGGTTTTCCCACAATACTGAATTTTCTCAGATTAAAAGTACTCTGTATGAGGAATCCGTGTGCAAAATTGTATCCAAATTGGCTCAGCCATTTTGGCGTGATATACATACAAGCAAACGGATAACGATTCACTTTTATGTATTTATGGAAACACCTAAGAAACTCCATAAAAAAGTAGGTTTAGGGACATCCAAATAAATTGGAATTTATAACTATAGTAAGGTTGAGCGACATCTGGCAGCACGGAATCGCACTTCTCCATACTCTATCCTGTTGTATCTCTCATGATCGACAATAGTTGTCACTTTCCAGAGCGAGAGAGATAGCGTGAGTGCAATGGCGCGCGTCACACACGCTACAGGATGGCCATTTGCTGGGCTGCATCTTGTAAAAGTGCTAAAAATAGCCTATTTGCCTATGTGCCCCGGTACGGCGGACGAGGGCTCACGGGGGGTTTTAGTGGGTTCGAGTCTCACATACCCCCTGCCACCACCCCCGTGGTGGCAGGGAAGTGCGAGGGCATTTTCCCCCCTAAAAAAAAAGATCTTTATGTTGGTGTGTCCGGTAAAATGAAAATTTATAAATTGTCACTAACATTAAACAGTGCAAGAATAAATAAAATAGTTATGGTCCAAGATCTATGTATGTGATCGTTGGGCGTTGTTATTAAACTAGAAATATAAATTGCCGCAAGTTCATGGTCTATGTGCTGTACTGTATACATTGTGAGAGAAACAAAGTGATATCTAAACAATACCACACCACAGTTAGTGGCTTATTCAATAGCCACAGATAACGTACTGCGCAATATGCGTGTCGATTTCATTCATTAAATTTGATCCATTAAATTTCATTTAAATTTGACTTATCCCTCTCCATCCAAAGGCTGTCTGGAAGATATCGATTTTAGCGATAAGACCACCCATTGTAACCTACGTATAAGCTTAGGTTAGTTGGAAGATGATGTTTTCTAGCATTAAGTTCGCCTATGAAGGTACCCTCATTTTTTGTTTGTGCAATAAAACATCTATCTATCTATGTATCCATCAACCAATTTTTTTTACTATAGCTGTGTCCCGCGAGGTTAGTGTATTTTATATGTTGATCCGATCCAATACCTTATAAGCTATCTCCATTCCAAGTTACATTGAAATTCATTCAGCCGTTGGGGCGTAAAGATAGAACAAACATACAAACTTTTGCATTTATAATATATATTAGCTGTACCCCATAGATAAAAATGTCATTCATCAGAGTATAAGCTATCTCCATTTCAAATTTCATTCAAATCCGTTCGGCTTTTGCTGTTTGAAGAGAGAACAGACAAACACAAAGTTTTTTAGTTTAAATAATTGGAAAGATTTGATTGTTTGTTTGCAAACAATCAAATATATCAGACGGCGGCTACGTCCAGTTATAAACTCTATGCGCAGCGGGCAGTACCGTAATTTACCCTATGGTGGCATTTAAATTTATTACAGTGGCAACATCGGCAACTATCATTGCTCCCCCAACCATCTGGCTATAAAAAGGGACCGCTCGGTGTACTACGGATCATTCTTGTTCCAGACACGGCGCGGTGTGGACATGCCGAAGGCCTATAGTTATATAGGTTGCAACCTACGCATAACCCGTTCTGTCTACATATCTATTATAAAAATCTTTCTTAAAAAAAATTTAAAAATCTTTGAATTATACTACATTAGACATAAATAAAAACACAAAACGAGACTTCAAATGGTATTACATAATATTCATGTCATCGGACAACGGGGGTAACTTCAGCATGGGCTGTGTTCACACGACATGTGAACACAGCGCTGTTTTTGTAGTAACACATATGCTTGGACAGCCTATATACAGGGTTACAGGAAAAATCGTGCTAGATCCGTTAAGGGCGTGGAGTACCCATGATTTCTGACTTATTTCACTATGAAACACCCTAGCCTAAACTTAACCCTTTTCGAGATTTTCGACTTTTAATCATCTAATTGAAAATTGCCGATTTTTAGGTTACAAAATTGAATTATGTTCATTTTGTTTGGGGGCGAGTTGGCTGGACTGCAGTCGCGACCCCTTCTCGCCCCCAGTACGGTACGGGTCACGGGGGGGTTTTAGTGGGTTCGATTCCCACATACCCTCTGGCACCACCTCCGTGGTGACAGAGAAGTGCGAGGGCATTTCCCCCCTCAAAAAAAGGGTGTTTTTATAGTGAAATAATATATAACTCAAAGGTGACTGACTGATTGACTGACTTATATAGTGATCTATCAACGCACAGCCCAAACCACTGGACGGATCGGGCTGAAATCTGGCATGCAGGTAGATGTTATGACGCAAACATCCGCTAAGAAAGGATTTTTCGAAATTCCATCCTTAAGAGGGTGAAATGGGTGGTTGAATTATTTTCCCATAGGCCACGCCGCGGGCGAAGCTGCGGGCAGAAGCACGTAGTGAAATAAGTCGAAAATGATGGTACTCCACGCCCTTAACGGATCTAGCACAATTTTTCCTGTAGCCCTGTATATTTAGTCTTAACGTTTACTAAAGGTGGTATTTCGCGCGTTACCATATTATTATGTTGAGTAATTTTAGATTCGTACATATTCTATGATTTATTGTATGGTGATATACAAAAGAAATCGTGGAAGAGCAAATCTTGGCATTTGGATATTTCGAATGGTAATAGGAAACAAATTTGTCGTAAATGAACGCGGCAAAATGGTTCTTTAAAGGCCTAATTTACCATACTTATTGTAATCGAGAGCCTCGCGCAGTTTGTTGTTCAGTCCGAAAATCTCTATACTTCATATATAAAGGTTAAAATTCGTGAGTTTGTTTGTGTGGCTTTTACGCTCAAAAGATTGAACTGATTTGGATCAAATTTTGCAGATAGGTCAAAGTCAAATTCAACGTCAAAAGGTTTATTGAAAATGGACTATTTTTAGCATTTTTACAAGTCAAAATTATAATTAGGTACTTAAATTAAGTTATTTCACTAAGCATATAGAATTACAAAGTGCTTATTGTCAAATATTAGGTTATTAAATATTACATATATTAAATATTATGTATATATTAGGTAAATAAAGGTATTGCTAACACGATCAAAATCATGGAAGGATACTTTTTATCCCGAAAAATCAAAAGAACAGCAAATAGAAACGACCAAATAGGATTCAAAACTCACTACACAAGTTATATCATTGTACTAAAATTTAAAAAAGAGTGCCGTGATTTCTCCCCGCGGGTACCGTGAGAGACGGCTAAGGAAATATCCAGGGTATGCGCAGTTTTCTCCTCGGTACACTAAAGGCTTCTGCAATCACCAAGACCCCTGCCAACCGTGCATCTTTTTTTAGCGCATAGCTCTAGGTTTTGCTGTTAACAGCCTTACCAGGGGGGTGATCACGAAACTTTGATTGCAATGCAAGAGGACAAATTTCCATACTAACTATGCACATAAACTGAGTATTCAAACTGTCAAATCCATAGAAATTTGTTTTTCTATCAGTTGCAATCGAGGTACATGATCACCTGGTGTTACGCCGCTGCTGACACCGACAAAATGTTATAATCTCGGATAAAAATCCTCCAACAAGCGTATATCACTCCAACCGCATGAATTCTAGCCCGTCCGACCAGTATCTAAATATATATAAAAAACTCACTTCAAACTCACACAAAGTCACTCAAAGGCACAGCCCAAACCACTGGATGGATCGGGCTGAAAATTTGCATGCAGGTAGATGTTATGACGTAGGCATCCGCTAAGAAAGGATTTTTCGCAATTCCACCCTTAAGAGGGTGAAATGGGTTGTTGAATTATTTTCCCATAGGCCACGCCGCGGGCGAAGCTGCGGGCAGAAGCTCGTTTAACAATAATTATGTAGGTATACAGCACCAACCGCCGTACACTTTTACTAGGTGGTAGGACTTTTCTGCAAAGTTCGTCTAGGTAGGTACCACCGCTTTGCCAGTTATTCTGCCGCCAAGCAGTAGTGCGCAAGCACTACTGTGTTCCGGTTTGAAGGGCGATGTAGCTAGTGAAATTACTGGGCAAATGAGACTTTATTACCTGATCTCACAGTCTAGTAATCTTATTACTAGATTGTGCTGATGTCTCAGGATGACGTGCGCAGTACAGTGTCACGCGAAACTCTATACTTTAGAGTTCCGAGTGACACTACAACTGATATGGGCAGCCGTGTCGCTTAACATCAGGCGAACGGTTAGCTCGTCGCGTCTTCCCTTAACAAATAAAAAAAAAAAAAAAAAAAACACACGCTATGACGCGGCTGTCGTCTGCTTTTCCGATACCTAACTATCTAGTAGGCATCTTTTTTTTTAACCTGATGCCTGATTTTAAGCGACACGGCTGCCCATGGCAGTCTCGGAACTCTAAAGTACACGTTTCACGTGACACTGCACTGCGTACGTCATCCTGAGACATCAGCACAATCTAGTAAGATTACTAGACTTAGATCAGGTCATAAAGTCTCAATTGCCTAGCAATTTCACTAGCTACAGTGCCCTTCAAACCCGAACACAGCAGTGCTTGCGCAGTACCTCTTGACGGCAGAACAAATGGCAAAGCGGTGGTACATACCAAGACGAACTTTGCAGAAAAGTCCTACCATCTAGTAAAAGTTCTAGTTAAGAATCTACTATGATAAACGTCCGAAATAGCCTATGTTCAGAAACGTCTCCCCATCCTGAGGATGTGATGAAACGAGTTTAAAAAGATTTACCACAAAAATAAAACAAATCAAATTAAAAAAGAACTATAGAGCTGGGAGTCTTAGTAAATTAAATCATTCAATGTCAAAATTTAATACCCACATACTTAAATAAATTAAAATAAAGATGACCCATAATCAGTGCAACACGATTTTTAATGAAATCACTAAGTGTACGACTAATGATCTTGGCCTCCTCGAGGTAAAAAATAGTTATTAATTCAATGAACGTAACGAATGGTAACCCATATTTACCGCAGCATCTCCTAATTATTAATCATCATCTGATTATTTACCTCTGTGGTGTGGTGGTTGAGCAGGTCGGCTCATAACCCAGAGGCGGCGGGTTCAATTCCCGCAGCAGGACAAGTATTTGTGCACAGAAAAAAAAGCGCATACTTGTTCTGAGTCTGGGTGTTGTGGGACCATGGTCTTCGTAGTTCCTGGATCCCTAGACAATCCTATAGTTACGGTGCAGGATCTATGTACGTGATCGTTGGGCGTTATTATTATTATTATCATC
Source organism: Ennomos fuscantarius (assembly GCA_905220475.3). Lineage (NCBI taxonomy): Eukaryota > Metazoa > Arthropoda > Insecta > Lepidoptera > Geometridae > Ennomos > Ennomos fuscantarius. The sequence goes on from HG992049.1 coordinate 1,024,337, forward strand.
AAACAAATACATTTCCACTACTACAACACGGGCGCACAGACTGTTAAAGGGATACTACATATCATCTTCACCTTCCCTTAAATGGGGAAAGATTAGATAGGTAGACGAAAATCCACCAAACTATCCAAACTAAGAGGCAAGAGTGAACTGGTATCTTCTTTTTTCCATGTTCATCTTCGACCGCATCGTCACTTACCATCAGTGGTCAAACGCAAGCCCCTCAATTTACTAGGTGGTAGGACTTTTCTGCAAAGTTCGTCTAGGTAGGCTTTGCCAGCTATTCTGCCGCCAAGTACTGCTGTGTTCCAGTTTAAAGGTCACTGTAGCTAGTGAAGTCAATGGGCAAATTAGACTTTATTACATAATCTCACGGTCTAGTATCTGAATACTAGACTGTGCTGATGCCTCAGGATGTGAGATCAGGGGGATGATCACGAAACATTGATTGCAATGCAACAGGAGTAATTTCCATACCAACTATGAACATAAACTGCGTATTCAAACTGTCAAATCCATACAAATTTGTGTTTCTATTGGTTGCAATCGAGTTACGTGACATCACACAGTCTAGTTATAATATTATTAGGCTGTGATTCCAGATTAGTAAGTCTCATTTGCCCAGTAATTTCACTAGCTCCAATGTGATTTTAACCTGAAGTAGTGCTTGCACACGACTACTTATAATAATAATAATTATGACGCCCAACGATCACATACATAGATTCTGAACCATAATTAGGACTCCCTGTGTCTAGGGAGAAAGGAACTACGAAGACCGTGGTTCCACAACACCTAGACTCAGAACAGGTATTTGCGCGGGAATCGAACCCGCCGCTACCGGGTTATGAGCCGACCTGCTCAACCACCACACCACACAGGCTGTTCTACTTAGCGGCAGAATAACTGGCAAAGCGGTGGTACCTACCTAGACGAACTTTGCAGAAAAGTCCTACCACCTAGTAAAATAAATTAGTAGATAATTAGCATGATAAAACCAAGTTCTCACGCGGATGACGGCGCATCCATCGCAGTAATCACTATACTTAGCAGCGATTGCAGCCGAAATCGAGGGCACATACATGTATGCAACATAATGTGTTCCTAATTTATCGATCTATACTAACAACTGTAATTTTAAACCACCTTCAAAACAAGAGGGTCTTAGGTCAATTGCATTATTTTTTTGACCCACGATCAATTCGATAAAAAGTTCGATGATTAATGCTATTTTTTTGTTACGAAATGACATGACGAGCTGACCATTCGTCTGATGTTAAGCGACACGACTGTCCATATCAGTTGCAGGGTCACTTGGAACTCTAAAGTATAGTTTCGCGTGACACTGCACCGCGCACGGCATCCTGAGACATCAGCACAGTCACACATTACTAGATTACTAGACTGTGAGATCAGGTCATAAGTTCTCATTGGCCGGGGAAGTTCACTAGCTACAATGCCCTTGAAACCGAAACACAGCAGTGCTTACGCACTGCTGCTTGGCGGCAGAATAACTGGCAAAGCAGTGGTCATCAACTATGAACTTGGCAGAAAAGTCCTATCACTTAATAAAAAAGTGATGTACGAAAAAAAAAAAACATGCATAGAACAAATAAATATCTCCTTACTTAGATACGAAACTAAGTCATGGATACTCCCGGCAGATGATAAATAAGTACTACCCATCTCCACTTAAGTATGAAAGCTTCTAAGTTCGTACTTATCTCTCTATGACGTACCTGAAACGTATTTGGGCACATTTTCCAATTCATAGTCACTCAGTGAGCTAAGTCTATATATGCTTAAAGTTTCTCTGAGGGATAGAATCAGTGAAGTTATGAAGATATGTGGGCTGGTCATTGACGATGAAAAAGCTATAGTAAGCTAGACTGCTTAACATTAGGCCAATGGATAGCTTGACACTTCATTTGTTCACATTTTTTTTTATGTTAAGTAATGACGTGACGAGCTAGCCGTTCGCCTGATGTTAAACGACACGGCTGCCCATACTAGCTGCAGTGTCACTCGGAACTCTAAAGTATAGAGGTTCGCGTGACACTGCACTGCGCACGTCATCCAGAGACATCAGCACAATCTAGTAATAAGATTACTAAACTGTGAGATCAGATCATAATGTCTCATTTGCCCAGTAATTTCAGTATCTACAGTGCCCTTCAAACCGGAACACAGCAGTGCTTGCGCACTACTGCTTGGCGGCAGAATAACTGGCAAAGCGGTGGTACCTACCTAGACGAACTTTGCAGTAAAGTCCTACCACCTAGTAAATAAACATAAAATAAACGAGAGGTTCTTTAGTAATAAAAATCCTGATAGCTCAGTGAACAGTTCAGAAGGCCGAGTGAATACCATCACTCTGCCTTCTGAACTGTTCATGTTGGGTTCGATTCCCACCCAGCACAAATTTTTGTGAGACGATAATCGATGTTGGTTTGATATTGTATTCCATGTATGTATTTAAAAACAAAAAATATAATTATAATAATAACGCCCAACCATCACATACTAGATCCTGGACCCTAATTAGGATTCCCTGTGTCTAGAGACCCAGGAACTACGATGACTATGGTCCCACAACATCCAGACTTAGAACAAGTATTTGAGCTTTTTTTCTGTGCACAAATACTTGTCTTGCCAGAATTGAACCCGCCGCCTCCGGGTTATGAGCCGAAATGCTCAACCACCACACCACAGAGGCTGTCAAAGTTACCACTGTCAAATAAAAACGGCCCTTTTGGTTAAAAATCATTTATTTATTTATTTATACTCGTGACAGCATGACCTGTATATATGTACGTATTGTATCAGTTATCTGGTTTCCATAGTACAAGCTTTGTTTGTTTTGGACTAGATGGCGTTGTGTGAAATCTACACACATATTATTATTATTAAAAAATCACATTATAATCTCATATATTTCCCGCCTAATCACCCGACTCTAATGATGATATTTGATGAATAACCTCAGTCGAAGGCAACAATGCACGCTTGATAAGTTAGACAGTTCAATAACTGTTGGGTACTTGTAGTCGGAGAGCTGGTGGACAGAGTTTGTCAGAAGCTTAGAGTTTCAGTTTCACAACCAAAACGGTTTTCTCCCGGAAACTTAATTTCCTGGATTCCCTGTATCTAGGGACTACGAAAACCATGGTCCTTTAACACCCAGACACAGAACAAGTAATTGAGCTAATTTTTTTGTTCACAAATACTTGTACTGTCACGGGAATCGAACCCGCTACCACACCACTAATAGGCTAAATATCTCAGTAGTGCTAGCAATCTGCGTCAGAATTGATTGATTTTTGAAATTCCTTTATTGACATAAAATTACATTTTATTTTGTATGACTTAGCGTTAGCGTCTAAGTTAATTTTTTTTCTAAGAATATAAATTGTTTTGTAGGCTGAAGGCGCCTCTTAAAACTAATAATACTTAACAAAGTTTATAAATATACAGTTCTATTTAAATCATAAATTTTAGGGTAGATGGAAAAAAAATGCGTCAGAATTATATTAAAGTTAGTTTAACACTTTTGGTGCTGCGTTTCTCAGACGTTTCTTTTTTTTTACAATTGGTAGAGATTAGTCAGAAATTAGAATGATGTTAAAAAAAATTTTGTTTGAAAGCTAGTTTTTTTTTATGTTAAGGAATGACGCGACGAGCTAGCCGTTCGCCTGATGTTAAACGACACGGCTGCCCATATCAGCTGCAGTGTCACTCGGAACTCTAAAGTATAGAGGTTCGCGTGACACTGCACTGCGCACGTCATCCAGAGACATCAGCACAATCTCGTAATAAGATTACTAAACTGTGAGATCAGATCATAAAGTCTCATTTGCCCAGTAATTTCACTAGCTACAGTGCCCTTCCAACCAGAACACAGCAGTCCTACCACCTAGTAAAGTAGTATGTCAAAATCTAGTAGACGAGTCTTTATTATAGAGTTAAATAAAAGTTCACAATTAAAATCTGTACCGCCACCCTCAGTCCAACATTCTTTACATCAAGCCTTAAGAATTTGTGTATTATATATATTTTATAGCCTCTATGGTGTGGTAGTTGACCTGTTCAACTCATAGCTTGGAGACAGCGGGTTCGATTCCCGCAGCAGGACAAGTTTTTGTGCACAGAAAAAAAGCAACAAAAAAGCGCAAATACATGTTCTGGGTCCCTAGACACATGGAATCTTAGTTAAGATCCAGGATCCATGTATGTGATTGTAGGGCGTTATTATTTATTAATTAACTAATTTATTTATTTTACCTTTAAAAGAGGTCCTCTTTTTTTTCAAACATTTATTTCAGTTTGTATCACATAAAAAATACAACCCTACAGAAACCGCCTTCCACCTCCTAAACTATAACTACTTAAGCTCGATGCCTCGTGCTAGTTTCGCATTCCTTGAAGTGATCTTTATGTATCACCTGTCAGGTATTCCGTGATGCAACTCTTTGTTAAGAATAGGTGCGAAATGTAACTCGGGATGTTCTCAAAGGTCACGGTTACAAGTGGCCTGATCATGGATGCTATAGCTATGAAAAATGGTGGCCATACTGGTGGTTGAGCAGGTCGACTCATAACCTGGAGACGGCAGGTTCAATTCTCGCGGCAGGACTAATATGCTGGGGGCAGGACTTTATGCTCTATATACAGGTATATAATCACTTTAACAGAGCATCTTTTAGTTGGAGACACACTTTTGTCATTAGTTGTATGTAAACTTACACATAAGTTTTACATACATTTACGAAGTTGCGTTATTTACTAGAAATAATTTAAAGATGCATGATTTCCTGAGAAGTGTTAGACATAACAAAAAAATTTGCATGCCATCTCACAGGACAGCACTGTTTGACAAAAGCATATTTAGTATGGCGCCAAGAATTTATAACCATTTGCCAAAGCCAATATTGGATTCGGAGAGTGTACTAATATTTAAAACTAAACTGTTTAACTTTTTAGTGACAAAAGCCTATTACAAAGTTGATGAATATTTAAATGATAAACAACTGTAATTTCAATTTATATAATTCTGGGAATCATGAAGTATGGTTAGATTATTTCATTTGGCATATTGACATAATACCTACTGTAGTGTTTAAGTAATGCTTAATTTAGATCATTTTTATTTTAGTTTTATTTCTATGTGTAAAAAAATTATATTAGTCCCTACTTTATTGATTTTGTTAAAAAATAATAATTAACTCAACTTACAAATATGTAAGTAATATATAAAAAATAGCACGTGGTAAAATAACAAAAAAAAATAGTTTTCAGAATAAAGTCATTAACTCATACACAAGTCAATGGATGACCAAACCAATGATCTAAGACCAGTTGTGCAATGATGAAGACCACTCTAATTACGCTCTGCGTCGGCACCTTGAACCGTACGTAATGGTGCAGCATGGCAGCTTCATTTCCTTTCGGTGCGTCGCAGATTTGAACTGACATTACGTTTTGTAAAGAAATTTTTAAAGGTGTAATTGCAGCTATGAATTGGAGTTTCCTTTTTTTAAATGTATCTTTTGGCTCCACACTTTTGTGTATATAGTCAGTGTCAAGTAATTGATATTTTATCAAGTTAATGATATTATATATGTATACATGTGTCAAGTCACATTCGAAGTCATCAAGTCAAAGTCATACTCCTAGTAAAGTGGTGGCAACTTTAGTTGAAGCTTCTATGGTGTTTTGGGAACAACACAAAAAGAAACGTTTCATCATCATTATATCATTTTCCCACACTCACGCCTGTAATTCAGCACTTAACGAATAGAATGCCACCAATTTTATGCACTAACACTGAAAATAACAATAGTTTTGGAATATAATACAATGTGGTGACGCAATCTTTTTCGCTTTCCCGCCAAAACTCCGAGTTTCCTTTTTTTGCATTATGCTAGAGTATTGTGCTTAATCTGTAGACACCGAAAAGTACTTAAACAGGTCGATAAAAAAGTAACATGCTTTTAATGATACGTGTTTTAAAAACCGTTAAAATAATTTGATTAATAACATTAAAAAACTAATAGTTGTAAAACTAATGAGTTGAGCCATGCCGGATGTATTTTCAGACAGATTTCATTATAGATTTCATCACTTAAGTAATGGGCTTAATGTAGATCAAATTCTTGTCGACATAGGGCGTTTCTTTGTACTTAGTACAGTACTTTATAATTGAAGGGTTGAGAATAAAAAGGGTTTAACTGATTTTTTTCACAAAATGACTTATAGGTATCGTTGGATTCAGCGTAAAATTATCTACTACAATACATTTTCAAAATACCGAAATGAGGCTTAAATATCGAGATATTGAGTCTAAAAACGGTTCATCTGTCACAGGAATACAGTTCGCTTAGCATAAAAACATTATTATATTTGTTTTATTATATTATATTTTTCAGTAATTGTATGAATAGTGCTATATTTAGTATTTTAAAACAGTATTAAAACATTTTCAAGCAACTGAAACTTACATAAACCTTTACATTAAAATGACGCCATTGACGTTTAAAGTCAATTTTCTCAACACTCTCAATTTGACAGTTAAACCCTTTTTATTCTCAACCCTTCAAAATACTAAATATAGTATTAATTCATACAATTACTGTAAAAATATAATATTATAAAATAAATATAATCATGTTTTTATGCTAAGCGAACTGTATTCCTGTGACAGATAAACCGTTGTTAGACTGAAAATCTCGAAATTTAAGCCTCATTTCAGTATTTTGAGAATGTATTCTTGTAGATAATTTCACGCTGAATCCAACGATACCCATAAGTCATATTGTAATAAAAAAAACAGTTAAACCCATTTTGTTCTCACCCCTTCAATTATAATCAGTTATCTATCTTCTATCTATCAATTTATACATAATATTAAAGTCCTGACTGACTGACTTATATGAAAATGAAAATCCACTAAGAAAGGGCTTTTCGAAATTCCACCCCTAAGAGGGTGAAATGGGTGGTTGAATGATCTATTTATTTTTCTGTATCAATTTTGTATTAAACAGTGAATATAAAAAGTGAATTTTGTAAGCCGAAGAAGATTTTTTTAATTGGTTTATAATTTATATGGTCAAAAAACATTTATCTAGCATTAAAATCTTTAATGTTAACTAATATTAGACATGAATATGGTATCTGCTACTTCTTTTATCGTTTTTTCAATAATCAAAAGCTTAAATAACAACAGATGTTATAAATATAGCTATCTAGTGTAGTGACGTTTTAATAAATAGATAATAACGCGGTTAAACAGATCTAAACATGCTTCGTTTTAGTTTTTTTAGTTTGGCTTTGATATAAAGTAAATATTCGATTTACTAGGTGGTAGGGGACTTTTCTGCAAAGTTCGTCTAGGTAGGTACCACCGCTTTGCAAGTTATTCTGCCGCCAAGCGAAAGTGCGCAAGCACTGCTGTGTTCCGGTTTGAAGGGCACTGTAGCTAGTGAAATTACTGGGCAAATGAGACTTTATGACCTGATCTCACAGTCTAGTAATCTTGTTACTAGATTGTGTTGATGTCTCAGGATGACGTGCGCACTGCAGTGTCACGCGAAACTCTATACTTTAGAGTTCCGAGTGACACTGCAACTGATATGGGCAGCCGTGTCACTTAACATCAGGCGAATTGTTAGCTCGTCTCGTCATCCCTTAACATAAAAAAAATCCATATTAAGACACTTCACTAGCTACGATGCCCTTAAAACCGGAACACTGTAGTGCTTGCACACTACTGCTTGGCGGAATCAAAGAAAAACGGTTTAACTAATGGCTAATTAATACATAATGTAGGTACGTAGCTATTGCTTCTGTACTGCTCGATATCGAAATATTTAAGCATGTGACGTAATATAAAATTTAAGTTGGTACTTACTATTGCAGATAAATTATTAAGTACCCCCTTTTAAACGCACTTTATTTTGTATGCAATCGTTCTGGCCATTGCAGATGATGTTTAAATTGGAGTCTAAGTACCTATAATAAAATTATTTTACAGGTATATAATCAACTACTTGACAGCATCTGTGGTGTGGTGGTTGAGCAGGTCGGCTCATAACTCGGAGGTGACGGGTTCGATTCCCATGGTAGGATAAGAATTTGTGCACGGAAAAAAGTACAAATACTTGTTCTGACTCTGGGTGTTGTGGGACCGTGGTCATTACAGTTTCTGGGTCCCTAGACACAGGGAATCCTAGTTAGGGTCCAGGATCTATGTATGTGATCGTTGGGCGTTATTATTATTATTTGTATATCATTGATTTTGTAATTCTTTTTTGACTCCACTTTATTAACTACTTAGCACGAATTAGTAAATCTCTTTTTTTATAGTCCAAGGTAAAATCAAAGTCAAAGTCAAAGTCAAAAGATTTATTGCAAATAGGCTATTTTTATCACTTTTACAAGTCAAAATTATATTAGGTACTTAAAATTAAGTTGTTGTACTAAGCATATAGAATTACAAAGTGTTTATTGTCAAATATTATATAGCAAGCCCATAACAATAGATACAAACGTCAAAAAAAAATTATTTACAACATGGGTCGGCATGATAATATGCGGTCTTATCGCTCGTAAAAGGTTATCTTAAGGTAAGCTTTATTTTATAACTATAATTGATCTCATTTTGTATGCACTTAATGACGAAAACATCTGTTTCAAAATGTAAAATACCACATATATAACCAGTCGTAAAACTCAAAAATGACTTTGAAACAACCGACTTTAGATTATTTAAAAGTGAAAGTCTCATCAAAACGAGATCAGTAAGTTTTACGCACGATACATTTGCAAAAGTTTAAGTACTGATGTAATATTTTGTTCTCGTTAGTGAGTAGGTATATTAATTCGTGAACTGTCAATAATAATAATAATAACGCCCAACGATCACATACATAGATCCTGGCCCCTAACTAGGATTCCCTGTGTCTAGGGAGCCAGGAACTACGAGGACCATGTTACCACAGCATCCAGACTCAGAACAAGTATTTTCGCTTTTTTTCTGTGCACAAATCTTGTCCTGTCGCGGGAATTGAAACCGCCACCTCCGGGCTATAAGCCGGCTTGCTTAACCACCACACTACAAAGGCTGTCAGAAGAGTTTGTTGTCCTATTTCAGAGGAATTTATTTTTATGACATGCATAAGCATATATACACACAAAAATTAGCGCATTTAGCAGTTGCAGTGATTTTGTACAATCTTTTCTGTGAGTTTTGGCAGGAAAACCAGAAAGATAGCGTCACCGCATTATATTATTTTCCAAAACTTGTGTGTGTTTCAGTGCATAAAATTGGTGGCATTTTATTCGTTAAGTGCTGGACTACAAGCATGAGTGTGGGAAAGTGGTATAATGATGGAGAAACGCTTCTTTTCGTGTTGTTTCCAAAACTCCATAGAACCTTCTGGTAAAGTTGCCACCACTTTACTAGGAGTATGACTTGACTTGACTAGACTATGACTTAACTTGATGACTTGGACTGTGACTTGACACATTATATGATATTAATTATTATGGCTTGAGATATTATCAATTACTTGACACTGGCTAAATACACAAAAGTGTGGAGCCAAAACAAACAAAAAACTCTTTTAAATGGTTTTATTTTATAGTTTTGAGTTAGTTTTTATCACTGAACATTACCCTCTGTGCTTAATTTTGCTGGGTAACGATTGAGCGACCGAGCCGCTTTCGGAGTTTCTGTGAAAGACAAAACTAAAAGGGAAATGGTTTGCGATGCCGCTGCATCCAATTACGTAAAAATTTACATGTTACTAAAGTCAGTAGTTACTTAAATTCTAGTGCTTGAGTTGGTGTATTTTTACAGTCTTGTTTATTGCCTTGAGAATCAAATAGCTCTCTACATTCCGATTATACCTTAAAACGTTTATAATTTGATTACCAAAATCTTCCAAGCCGTCGTTTAGCCCCGACGAAAAGATATAGGATCATCCGGGTCGCTCAAGACGTGTCTCAAGCGGCGACGACGGGTGAGGTATTACAGAACGATGCTCAGTCATCGATCGGTGCTCAAGCTTTCATTCATAAAGTGATCAATTAGTGAATGAAATCTCTGCTTGAGCACCGATCGATGACCGAGCATCGTTCTGTAATACAGACCTAAGATTGAGACTTAAGATTGAAGTGAGATTTCTTCATTTTTTTTTTTATGTTACTGAATGATGTGACGAGCTAGTCGTTCACCTGATGTTAAGCGCCACGGCCGCCCATAACAGAACAGTGTCACTCGGAACTCCAAAACATAGAGTTTCGAGCGACACTGCACTGCGCACATCATCCTGAGACATCAGCACAGTCTGAGATTACTCGACTGCGAGATCAGATCATAAAGTCTCAATTGCCCAGTAATTTCACTAGCTACAATGCCCTTCAAACCGGAACACACACAGTAGTGCTTGCACACGACTGCTTGGCGACAGAATAACTCGCAAAGCGGTGGTTTAAAAATTTACCTAGACGAACTTTGCAGAAAAGTCCTGCCATCTAGTAAAACCCCCTAGTAAGTTTCGAGTCAAGTGTGAATTCCACAATTCTATTGCGCGACTAAGCTTTTAGGATGGGTGCGATGGTACTACACGTCTTGCAAGTAGAATATATATTTGACAACCTCTGTGGTGTGGTTGAGCAGGTCGGCTCATAACCCGGAGGCGCCGGATTCGATTCTTGCGACAGGACAGTGTTTGTGCACAGAAAATACTTGTTCTGAGTCTGGGTGTGGGACCATGGTCCTCGTACCTAGGTCCCTAGACACAGGGAATCCTAGTTAGGGTCCAGGATGTATGTGATCGTTGGGTGTTATCATTTATTTATTTATTTAAAATAATTAATTTTAGTGATGCAATAATAACCTTTATGTATGACTGATCGCCATTATTTACATAACTTTAATAAATATCACATACAATGAGCTTTTTATTAACACAAAAAAGATTCTTTGTTCAACATGTACATAGAATATTTTAGTATTACTTTTAGAACTGTGTCGCAGTGAATATTTTGGTGAAATCCATACGAATTCGATGCAAATGTTGAAGCTAATTATTGCGTAAAGGTTGCACGGTGGAAATTTGACATATCTCGAGTAAATTATCAAAAATGAAATGGTATAATAGTGCACAAGTAATTTTGGAACTGTATCGCAGTTACATTTGCGCATTCTCAAAGAAGTTTGATACATTATCCAAGTATATTTATTGTGAAAAGGTTCTAAAAGGTCAGTGTGTCGTTTCAAAAGATGTTCAAAAGTCATGACTTGTGTTTTTGCTAATCATCAGTGAGCTGGTCTAATCTGGTAATCATAAATCAGTTTGGAGGCTAGTAGTAGACAGCAAATAGCCACTTTCACTTTTTGTTTTATTTTCATTTTATAGTTTGAGAGCTGGTGACCGTCAAGCAACTTTATGACTACTGTTACTATAATTATATAGTGTGTATGTTACTATAAGTATATAGTGTGTATGTTACTATAAGTATATAGTGTGTATGTTACTATAAGTATATAGTGTGCATATTACTATAAGTATATAGTGTGTATGTTACTATAAGTATAAGTATATAAGTATAAAAGACACTCTTTTATTTCTTCTTTTCATACTATTGTATCTATTCCGACGAAAGAATCTGATTCCGACAGCATGGGTTTCGAGCCTAGTTTTCCAGCTACGTGTTCTTTGGAGCGCCTGACTTGAACAAAGATAAAAATCACATAAATGCTTTTTGAAGTAAAACTTCTTTACGCATGCTTAACTTAGGGAGTAAGCTGGTGAATGCGAGGCGAACGGAAGTTGAAGGTGGTTCACGAAGATCTCCATTGTTAACGTAATGAAGTTAAAATTGGTATTACTGTTTGTATGTCCGGTAAAATTACTGTCAATATGTCCACATTAACATTAAACAAAGCAAAAACAAAGTTATACCGGCCGATAGATGGAGGTAAACTAAAGAAGTTTTACTTCAGTCGCGTGGTCTAAAGAACACTCGGTTTTTTATTTCTATTTTCATTTTCACACTTTTAACACGAGTAATATTTTTATCTTTGTGATCAGCATTTCTGATTCCAAATTTTAACACCTGTATATTAAATAATTAGAATACTATTAATAATATATACATTTTGTGTGATGAACATCGATGTTTTTTCTGTGTTTGGGTATTTTATTGTATTCTATGTATACATTTATAAATAAAAAGTATCAGTTTTATGTTGCCTGTATCAGTTATCTGGTTTTCATAGTACAAGCTTTGCTTAGTTTGGAACTAGATGGCGTTGTGTGAAATGTCCATAAATATTTATTTATTATTATTTTATTATAATAATTACTAGTATACAACCCTTATATACCTATATAACCCTTGGCTTATGACAAAACTGTTCTCGAACTTTACTATTTTTTTTGCACAAATAAATAAATATTCTATTCTATTCTATTCTAACTTTGCCAGTTTGTTCACTGTTTTCTTTCGTCGATAAAAGAACAAGTGAAAACTCCGCACATAACTTGAAAAGTACCTGTAGTGGTGCAGGGCCGGGGTTTGAACCTGGGTGAATAGCTTTAAAAGTCATTCGGGTTACCGCTAAGGCACACTCGCTCAAAAATTATTATTATCTAATTATTACCTTTGCTTAGTTTGGGGCTAGATGGCGTTGTGTAAGATGTCCACACATATTATTACTTTTATTTTTATATTAATAACACCCTTTTCACCTTTTTATATCATAAGTATCTACCTTTACCCAAAAATAACAGCATTTTCCAAGTTATTAGCTCTCGGCCTACAATTTGGACATACCACATTCCAACCTATCATAAAAGTACTTTATTTATCTAAAAGGTATTCCGATTATCTGATCAGACATAAATTAGGATTTAGTACCTAACTGGCAGTGACCTATGTAGATACTAGATACCTACTTAGTGCTTACGCAAAGCTAGTTTAAAAACTTTGATCAAGGCAGTTGGGAATTTTAGTACAATAAATTATACCTTATTTAGAAGTAGATAAGATCTAACTTTAGTAACAGTTGATGATTAGGAAGGAAGGATTAAACTTTTTTTAGAGTACATATTTTATACTACAAATGACAAGTACCTATTCCACAGACTGCGATAATTAACAGCCTCTGTGGTATGGTGGTTGAGCAGGTCGGCTTATAATCTGGAGGATTCCCGCGGCAGGATATGTAATAGGTCTTTACCTATGAAATTGCCGTATTGCAGTACCGACTTTTTCAAACAAAAAAAAGTTTTGATTGGCTATGAATTCTAAATTCAAATTAATTTTGTTTTAAAAATATGACATTCTATTTACAATATAAGTCTTTTGTTTATTGATTAGCGTTGTATTTTCATTACATTTCAACATTTTTCCTCATAATGGATACTTTGAAATTTCGTGTAATTATGGAATATGAGTTCCGTCGTGGCACCAACGCGGCACAAACGACACGTAACATCAACGACGTTTACGGAGAGAACTGTACAAACGAACGTACAACCCGTTATTGGTTTGCTCGGTTCCGTTCTGGGAATTTTGACTTGAAAAATTAACCTCGTGGTCGTCCGGAAACTTTGGTCAACAATGATGAATTAAAGGCGATTGCGGAAGCTGATGAATCTCAATCTACAGCTGAGCTGGCAGCAGCTTTTGATGTTAGCATCAAAACAATATTGGTCCATTTGCGACAGATTGGCAAGATAAAAAAGCTTGATAGATGGGTGCCCCACGAACTTAACGATCGCCAGCGCAACGTACGCGTCGAGACTTGCGTTGCGCTGCTTAACAGGCACAGAAATGAAGGAATTTTGAACCGAATTGTTACGTGCGACGAAAAATGGATTCTTTTTGACAATCTAAAGTGCTCAGCAAGTTGGTTAGATCCTGGTTCGGTACCAAAGCAATGTGCAAAACGAAAAATGACCCCTAGAAAGGTGATGGTCACAGTTTGGTGGTCTAGTGCTGGTGTGATTCATCATAGCTTTTTACAAAACGGCGAGAGCATTACTGCAGATGTGTACATTGAAGAACTGACCACAATGATGGCGAAACTCGCACGTCTGCAACCAGCTTTGGTCAATCGGTCGTCTCCACTGTTACTTCACGACAACGCGCGACCCCATACTGCACAACAGACCGTCTCTAAGCTGCATGAGTTGGGTTTGGAAGCTCTCCCTCATCCGCCATACTCACCAGATCTTGCGCCTACCGACTATTACTTTTTCCAAAATTTGGACAACTTTTAGCGGGAAAAAAATTCAATTCCCGAGAGGCAGTACAAAACGCCTTTGAAGAGTTTGTTGTCTCCCGTCCTGCTGATTTTTTCAAGAAGGGCATCCATAAACTGCCACAGCGTTGGCAAAGATGCATTGATTGCCGGGGTGATTACTTTGAATAAAAGAAATAAATAAGTTCGAAAAAAAAAAAATACTTTAACTTTTTTCAAACAAAACGGCAATTTCATAGGTAAAGACCTAATATATGTGCACAGAAAAAAAAAAGCGCAAATGTTTTAGTCTGTTTGTTGTGGGACCACAAACCTGTAAATAAACCAGTTGTGCCCCGCGGTTTCACCCGTTGATAAAAGTATCCATGTGTTAATCCAGCGTATATCTATCTATTCTTCATCAAAATTTGTTCTGTAGTTACAGATATAAATAATAAATAAATAAATATGTGTGGACATTTCACACAACGCCATTCTAGCCCCAAACTAAGCAAAGCTTGTAATATGGGAACCAGATAACTGATACAATAATTAGATACTTTTTTTGTTTGTAAATATATATATAGAATACAATATAACACCCAGACACGGAACAAACATCGAATTCATCACACAAATGTTTGTCCAGAGTGGGAACCCACAACCCACAGTTCAGAAGGCAGGGTTACTACCAACTGAGCTATCGGGTCAGTCGAATCGAATTCGAAGTGGAATGTTAATGGTAACAAACATTTACACACACACACACACACACACACACACGCACGCACGTACGCACACACTGTTTTTGACTGGCCCGATAGCTCAGTTGGTAGTAGCCCTGCCTTCTGATCTGTGGGTTGTGGGTTCGATTCCCACCCAGGACAAACATTTTGTGTGATGAACATAGGTGTTTGTTCTGTGTCTGGGTGTTATATTGTATTCTATGTATGTATTTACAAACAAAAAGTATTTAAGTATTGTATCAGTTATCTGGTTCCCATAGCACAAGCTTTGCTTAGTTTGGGGCTAGATGGCGCTGTGTGAGATGTCCACACATATTATTATTATATTATTACACACACAACATAGATCTGCTCCATAGCTCACTGCACCTGAAACAAGCGACTACCTTAGTCGCTTGTTTCAAAAAATTTGATAAATTTTAAGATCTTAATCTAGCAATTTAGAGCTCAAACTAAGCACTAAATCCAGGTCATGTCCCGCAATGTTATTAAAGGAAAGTGTACTCGTTGTAACTCATTTATTTGTCATTAACGTCGATCACAGTTTGCCCTTAGTATTACCCAACTTGTAAATTGTAACTTTTAAGTTAGGTATATATCGAAGTTTGTGTACAAAAAAAACTTTAGACCACACAACTGAAGTAAAACTTCTTTAGTTTAGCTCCATCTAGCGGCTGGTATAACTTTGTTTTTGCTTTTTTAAATATTAATGTCGCCATCTTGACAATTGTAATTTGTTTACCGGACATCCCAACATAATAATACAATTTTTTTAGCTATGTTATTTTGACAATCGTGATCTACGTAAACCAACAACTTGTAGGTTGGGTACGCTACCTACTGGTAGTGGGCTAGAGCATTTGGACTGTCTATAGGTCATCGCGGCCAGTATATAGTCCAAATGTTTTTGTATTAAGTAGTATTATTAGTTTTTTTAACCTATTTTTTAAGGGTTCTTTGAAACAAGATTTTAGCCAGTCCAATTGTATCAGCACTGTACATACATACACTCTTTTTATAGGAGACAAAACCAATAAAGAAAAAAAAAATTAATTATGACTTGTGGGCTGGAGACAGGGGGTCACCAACTCATAATTTTTTTTTTTTTTTTTTTTTTTTATGTTTAGGAATGACGTGACGAGCTGGCCGTTCGCCTGATGTTAAACGACACGGCTGCCCATATCAGCTGCAGTGTCACTCGGAACTCTAAAGTATAGAGTTTCGCGTGACACTGCACTGCGCACGTCATCAAGAGACATCAGCACAATCTAGTAATAAGATTACTAAACTGTGAGATCAGATCATAAAGTCTCATTTGCCCAGTAATTTCACTAGCTACAGTGCCCTTCAAACCGGAACACAGCAGTGCTTGCGCACTACTGCTTGGCGGCAGAATAACTGGCAAAGCGGTGGTACCTACCTAGACGAACTTTGCAATAAAGTCCTACCACCTAGTACGTAGTATAAATAATTTAGGCCTTATTTGTAATCAGCCAATTTAATATTTATTTATTTATTTCATAAAATCTACAGATCTTAAGGTAAGGTATTTCACTTAATACTAGAAATTACATCCAATTTTATATTTTTTATTATATCGCGCAACTATCACATACCTACATAGATCCTGGACCCTATCTAGGATTCCCTGTATCTAGGGACCCATAAACTGCGAGGACCATGGTTCCACAACACCTAGACACAACAAGTAGGTATTTGCGCTTTCTTTTCACTGCACAAATACTTGTCCTGCGCAGGAATCAAACCCGCCGCCACCGGGCTATGAGCCGACCTGCTTAAACACCACAGAGGCTGTCAAATTGCGGATTTACTTTATTCTGTTATACAAGACTAGCAGAATTAGAAGATAAACACCAAAGAAATCTCTAATAAGTAGTAATTGTTATACGAGTATAGTAGTGAGCGAAAAAGTGTACTACCTATATCATAGTCCTCTTAAAAATCACAATTACTCCTTGACCTTAACACAGTAGCTACCAAATCATCTAAACACACAAAATAATGGTGTTTAAATACGGCCTCACGAACACTATTATTAAACATTATTTGTACAATTATTTATTATTAAAAGCAACAATAGCAGTATCATCGGCCTTTTGTGGCTACTTCCGAATTGTGCATATGTATTTTTGGAATTTGGGTTCCGTTGTTACACTATAAAACCTTTGCCTTGGCTGTATTAAACATAAACAATAATAATAAAGCCCAAAGATCACATACATCCTGAATCCTTACTAGGATTCCTATATTTAGGGACCTAGGAACTACGAGGACCATGGTCCCACAACACCCAGACTTAGAACAAATATTTGCTTTTTTTTGTTTCTACAAATATTTGCCCTGCTACGAAAATCGAACCTGCCACCTCCGGGTTATGCACCTGCTCCAATATTACATCGCAAAGGCTGTCAATATTTTTCAAATATTTTTGTCTTCGAGAAAGCAAATAAAGAAATACGCTGACACTTTATCGTTAAATATTTTTCTATGTACACTATGTACACATAAATCTGGAAAAAAACTTTATTGTAGGCATCTTTCGTTGCAGTTATTAATAAGTGATAAGAATTAAAATCATTTAATCTAAGCTGCTACCCAGTACCTATGCAACGTATCCAAAATGCTAGTGGCATTGCCCCGTTGAATTGCAATGGTTAGCCTTTGGAACAAGAATAGAACAGAATTTTTGCCACTTATTGTTTTTTTTTTTACAAAAATCGTCGCAAGTTTTAATGGTGCCTTTATTGAACTTATTGTTCAAGATGCACTTGTTATCTCAGTTGTATGATTGTTGCACCTAATATTATAAGCAGACCAGTTCAACCTACTTCATTATCTTTCCTCTTCTTTCATGAATGTTTTTACTTACTCTACATAATTATATACGGAACCCTAGACGCTATTATATGCACGCACTTATCTGTACGAAGCACGGGCTTAGAACTCACAGTACAGTCAGCAACAAAACTATTTATTAGTACATTTACTAATTGATCATGCTTATACATACTCCAATCATGCTACTTATATTTTATTATACGGACAGTAAAGAAAAGGATTATATTTTGACAGCCTCTGTGGTGCGGTGGTTGAGCGAGTCGGCTCATAAGCCGAAGGCGGTGGGTTCGATTCCCACGGCAGGATAAGTGTTTGTGCACAGGAAAAAAAGCGCAAATACTTGTTCTGAGTCTGGGTGTTGTGGGACCACGGTCTTCGTAGTTCCTAGGTCCCTAGACACAGGGAATCCTAGTTAGGGTCCAGGAGGCAGGGAGGGTATGTGATCGTTGGGCATTATTATTTAATGCCGCTGACTGTACATCTATGGACAATATAGGATGAGTAGTGCGGATGTGTTGCGGTTATTAAAGTTATAGAAAATTAATGAATGAAGTGGACGATGTCAAGCAGAAGAGGTCAAGAACGTTAATTCGACTGGCCCGATAGCTCAGTTGGTAGTAACCCTGCCTTCTGAACTGTGGGTTGTGGGTTCGATTCCCACCCAGGACAAACGTTTGTGTGATGAGCATCGATGTTTGTTCTGTGTCTGGGTGTTATATTGTATTCTATGTATGTATTTACAAACAAAAGTATCTAAGTATTCTATCAGTTATCTGGTTCCCATAGTGCAAGCTTTGCTTAGTTTGGGGCTAGATGGCATTGTATGAAATGTCCACAAATATTTATTTATTAAGAAATAAAAAATTTTTTTAGTGTTATTATAAAAATTCTTTAGAGTAATCTGAAAACTGAAAGAATAACTACAAAGATTTTTAATGCTTTATTAATATAATAAAAATAATGACGCCCAACGATACACATATAGATCCTGGATCCTAACTAGGATTCCCTGTATCTAGGGATTCAGGAACTACGAGGACCCTGCTCCTAAAACACCGAGGCTCAGAACAAGTATTTGCGCTTTTTTCTGTGCGCAAATACTTGTCCTGATGCAGGATTCGAACCCGCTACCGGTTATGAGCCGACCTGTTCAACTACCACACCAAAAATAATAATTATTATAATATTGTGTTGTTATAAATGTTTTTTCAACACCACTTATGTCTTTTAATTGCAATAATGAATATTTTATAAACTAAATAAATAAATATTTGTGGACATTTCACACAGAGCCATCTAGCCCCAAACTAAGCAAAGCTTGTATTATGGTATCCAGATAACTGATACAACTTAGATACTTTTTGTTTGTAAATATATATATAGAATACGATATACCATCCAGACACAGAGCAAACATTGATGTTCATCACAATGCTTGTCCTGGGTGGGAATCAAACCCACAACCTACAACTCAGAAGGTTACAACCAACTGAGCTATCAGGCCAGCTAAATGGCGATAAAATATTTTAAAAAAACGAGCATTTAAAAAAAATCAAGTAAATTTTATTTGAGTTTAATTAAAAACAAAAATATGTTAAGAAACATATATTATAAAAATTAATCACCTAAGAAGCACCAAATAATCACTACATAGGAAAGATTATTTAAGTGTGGATTAGCATAATTTTATTACAAGTGTAATAACAGTACAAAACTGGTTATGAAGTTAATGGCGAAATCTGCGTTTATAGGTAATATTGGTTTAATTGTATTAGGCTAGGTGGTAGGACTTTATGCAAAGTTCGTCTAGGTAGGTACCACTGCTTTGCCTGTTATTTTGCCGCCAAATAGTAGTGCGCAAGCACTACTAGGTACGTTCCGGTTTAAAGATAAGATAAGATAATTTTTATTGCCAAAAAAAATTATATGTTACAATTTGTTAAACACAGTGCAAGAATAAACATTTCCTTCAAACTATACTTAACTATGAGCCCCAAACTAAGCACGAAGCCTGTATCTTGGGACTCAGATGTAAATTATCCTAACATAAATATGGAGAAACACAGTAAACTAAAGATAATTTTGTGAGTGGCAACAATAAATACAAACTTTAGGACTAAAATTTAAAAAATCATAGGTACGCTAAATAAGTACTTATGTAGAAACTAATTGAATCAATAATTATTACGTACAACCAAAGAATGAAACTAAAATATTACAAAAGAAGACCACAGAAGGTGATCTGTACTTAAAGGGCACTGTAGCTAGGGAAATCATTGGCCAAATGAGACATGACTTAATCTCACAGTCTAGTAATCTTATTACTAGACCGTGCTAAAATATACCTTAGAGTTCCAAGTGCAACTGATATGGGCAGCCGTGTCGCTTAACATCAGGTGAACGGCCAGCTCGTCAAGTCATACTTTAACATAAAAAATACGGTGTTGTAAAAATGGGCTTTGCTAAAGTCGCTTTCCATGTTAAAAAAATAATATTTAAATTAGTAATATATCGTTGTCATTACGCATAAGCCCGTCCATCTCACACAAAAGCGTCTCATTTGGAATAAATTAATACCCAATTGAAGACCCGTCGGCAATTTATTATTACATACATAATTATATGCGTAATGTAAAAAATATAGACAATTTGATGTAGTTTGTTTGTTGTTCTAATACGAGATGGAACTGAAGAAAGGAGTTCAAATAAAAGCGAATGCAAGAAAGAAAAAACAAATTGTGGACATTTCACACAGCGCCATCTAGCCCCAACCTAGGCAAAGCTTGCACTATGGGAACCAGATAACTGATACAATACATAGATACTTTTTGTTTATAAATACATACATAGAATATAATATAACACCCAGACACAGAACAAACATCGATGTTCATCACACAAATATTTGGCCTGGGTGAGAATCGAACCCATAACCTATATAGCTCAGTTGGTGGTATCCCTCTCTGAACTGCAGGTTGTGGGTTTGATTCCCATACAGGCCAGACATTTGTGTGATTATCATCTATGTTTGTTATATGTCTGGGTTTTATATTGTATTCTATGTATGTGTTCAAACAAAAAGTGTATAAGTATTGTATCAGTTATCTGGTTCCCATAGTACAAGCTTTGCTTAGTTTGGGGCTAGATGGCGCTGTGTGAAATATCCACACATATTTTAATTTGATCTAGAGAAATATTATTATTATTACGTGATCGCCTAGCTGGTGCAAGCAATCTATCTATCTAAATATATATATAACTCAAAGGTGACTGACTGATTAAATGACTAATATAGTGATCTATCAACGCACAGCCCAAACCACTGGACGGATCGGGCTGAAATTTGGAATGCAGTTAGATGTTATGACGTTGCCATCCGCTAAGAAAGGATTTTTTGAAATTCCACCCTCAAGAGGGTGAAATGGGTGGTTGAATTATTTTCTTCGCGGGCGAAACTGCGGGCAGAAGCTCGTCTGGCATAATGCAGAACCTTAATAAACAGCTTTCGCTTATTTTCAAATCTACCTACTGACGGATTTCTCTACAATAAATCTTCATTGAGTTCAAGGATCACCATTTAAATCCTAAACACTACCTACAACATCAAATTTTTATGTAGGTAGTAACCAAAGCCATAAGTCAACTACAAAAGTATAGGTACAACCTTGTCACATTTAATCTTTTGATATTTATTTGTAAGCCTTCGAGATATGGTTTATGTATTTATTTTGACAGGGTGCTTAAATAGATGTTAGATAAACCCACACCACAGATTAGCAATAAGTTACCCCACGCTTGTTTAGTCACTACCAAATTCATTTCCTTTGCAATTATTGTTAGAATAATAATGAAGCTCGCCCTAAAGGTATTTTTTAAATTTTATAAATGGACAATGGAATTATGTTATTTAATTTAATCAACCTTAAAATGTACGGCAAATATTATTTTAAATAATTGTGTTAATAAAATGTATTGTATCTTGGCGCAGTTTGGTATAAGATAAACCACTTCCTGTACAAAAAAAAATTATGACGTTAAAAGACAAAATTATTTAGTTAAAAATAACTATAATTCAAACTAAATTAACAGGGGGCTTTAAAATAATAATAATTCTAATAACGCCCAACGATCACATACATAGATCCTGGACAATTAATGTGTGTGAACATTTCACACAGCGCCATCTAGCCCCAAACTAAGCAAAGCTTGTACTATAAGAACCAGATAACTGATACAATACTTAGATACTTTTTGGTAAATATATACGTAGAATACAATATTACACCCAGACACAGAATAAACATCGACGTTCATCACACAAGTGTTTGTCCTAGGTGGGAATCGAACCCACAACCTGCAGAAGGCAGAGCTAACGGCTCAGTCAATTGGATATAACCAACTTCAATAGTCTTCATTTCAAACTGAGATGACATTTTTTTCCAGTTATTTTGATTTAAAAACTAAACTACTGAAATAATTTCGATGAAATTTTTAGGGATCCGAAATCTGAAATCTGTAAGATGTTTTTGATAGGTAATCGGCTACTACCAACTGAGCTATCGGGCCCGTTAATACACATAAATTAATGTATGTAGGACTGTACGTACACGATTTAAATGCGTCTGCGCATTCCGAGACATTGCACAACTCGCCAGATGCAATGATATTATCATATTACACTGTAGATTACTAGTGGGTAGTGAGAGATTACTCAAATAACTTTAACAGCACTTATTGAAGTAAAACTTCTTTATGAAGTAAAACTTTTTTATTGAAGTAAAGCTTCTTTATGAAGTAAAACTTTTTTATTGAAGTAAAACTTCTTTATTGAAGTAAAACTATTTTACTGGAGTAAAACTTTTTTATGAAGTAAAACTTTTTTATTGATGTAAAACTTCTTTATTGAAGTAAAACTATTATACTGAAGTAAAACTTCTTTATGAAGTTAAACTTTTTTATTGAAGTAAAACTTCTTAATTGAAGTAAAACTTCTTTATGAAGTAAAACTTCTTTATTGAAGTAAAACTTCTTTATGAAGTAAAACATTTTTACTGAAGTAAAGTTTCTTTATTGAAGTAAAACTTCTTTATGAAGTAAAACTTTTTTTAATGAAGTAAAACTTCTTTATTGAAGTAAAACTTCTTTATGAAGTAAAACATTTTTACTGAAGTAAAGCTTCTTTATTGAAGTAAAACTTCTTTATGAAGTAAAACTTTTTTATTGAAGTAAAACTTCTTTATTTAAGTAAAACTTTTTTACTGAAGTAAAGCTTCTTTATTTAAGTAAAATTTCTTTACGCACGTTTGACTTGGGGGTATAAGCTGGTGAGGCGAACTGAAGATAAAAAGAATGAGTTACGTTTTGTACACGTTGTCCAAGATATGGAGCTAAAAAAGTTTTACTTCAGTCGTGTTGTCTAAAGCACACTTTTTTTTTACTTTTTACTTTCCATTTGTTTACTTATTTTTTTAAGGATTTCTTTGCAATATAAAAAATTGCTTCCCTTTTTTAATGCAATTCCTGTTAAATAATAGACTTATTTTGACGTTAAACATCGTTAGTTGCACATAGTTGCTAGAAAAAGGATAATGAAGGAATTAATTAATAATTTCTTTGAAGGATTTCTTTTGCACTAGAAAAAAATGACGTCCCCTTTTTAGTGCAATTTCTTTTAAATAATAGATTTGTATTACATATTTTGATGCTAAGACATTCATTACTTACACATAGTTGCTTGAAAAAGGATCTTTATTTTTATGATGGCATGACGAGCTGGTAGTTCGCCCAGTCTTAAGCGGCACGGCTGCCACAATGTCACTCGGAACTCTAAAGTATAATTTTGCGTGACACTGCACTGCGCACGTCATCCTGAGACAACTAGGATTAGGTAACAAAGTCTCGTTTGCCCAGTAAACTCACTACCTCATTTGCCCAGTAAATTCACTAGCTAGTGAATTTACTGGGCAAATGAGACTATTACACACTACTTTACTATAAATTGTAGCTACAGCGCCCTTCAAACTTGCAACTGCAGTCACTTGATAGCCAAGACACTTGCCTACACGAGAAGAAGGAGATTTAATTTCCCGAGTGTACCCTAAGCCCGTCTTCACTAAAGTCCACAAGCTCCTAAGTTCGCACTTATTCTTCTATAACGTACCTACTGCATTTGGGTACGACAAGAGATAAGTGCGAACTGAAGAGCTCAAACTTGCAGCCGGGCATAAGTTATTTAAGAAACTTATCATTCAAACGTTAATTAACGAAATATATCGAAAACCAGTCAATGTAACGAGGATTACACTTTATTACTGTAATTAAATTTTACTGTACAAATATTAAATGTTACTGATAATAATATTTTACATTCAAAAACTGTACACAGAACCTTGTCACAATAACAAATTTTAGTAAATCCATTGAATGGCTATGAGAGTGCTAAGTAAAATTAGTTTGATAAGGTGCTAATATGTCATAGGATTAGTTTATCAGTACGCTTGCCAATCCAAATGTACAAGCGCAGGATATGACCTCGCGATCAGTGCACGCAGTTCATGTAAGGTTAGCAAAAATGATCCTAAATACAGAGAAAATTAGAACTATTAACTACTTTCATAAGTATTATTTTAACTTACCATCTTTTCGTGGTCGAAATACCACCCATTCGTACCAAGCGATTTGATACCACGTTCTCAATTAGAACGGCTAAGGAATGGAATGCCCTGCCAGCGTCTGTGTTTCTGGCAAAATATGACCCGGGCGTGTTCAAGAGAAGAGTGAATAGGTATTTACTTGGCTAGCATGCTACACCTTCGATCGCATCGTCACTTCCTATCAGGTGAGAGCGTGGTCAAATGCTAGACAAGTTTGAAGTATAAAAAAAACTACTTGAATTGTATTTGAGAAATTTTTATTTCCTTTCTTTAATTTACATATAAACATAATACTATACTAAACTAGACCCAAATAAATAATAGTTAAAAAAAAAAACTAAAAAATTGTAAATAAGTTTCAATAAATTCCACTTAAGAATTCTGTATTTAAATAAATATAAAAAAATAACAGTGTAAATAAGAAAAAAAATATTTTTATTTGAGTCTGTGTTGTGTCCTCGTAATTCCTGGGTCCCTAGACACATGGAGTCCTAGTTAGGGTCCGGGATGTATGTGATCGTTGGGCATTATTATAACTATTTTTTTTAAAGCGTAGGGTGCTTTTTAAGATATTATTGAAATGATAATCCTTCTACTCATACAGATCTGTCAATAACAAAAAAATAACAATAATAAAAAATTACACGTTCTTAATTAAAATATATTTTCTTTTTTTTAGTTTGGTTTTCTTTATAAAGCGTGTTTTATTGTTTTCTTTTTTAACTATTAAGTATTTGTTTTCTACATTTAGTTTGGTTTATTTATAAAAGCGTGTTTTTTTTAATTTCATAGAATTAGTTTATTGTCAAATCAAACAAAAAAAAAATTTATGAATGGTCAAAATCGCGCCCAAAAACCCGGTTACAAACATACAAACATATAAGTAAAGCTAATAAAGCGTGTAGAAAATAAACTATACCTAAAAACTTGATAGTTAAAACTAAAAAAAAAAAAAAAACAATGTTTAATGTACTTTCAAATAGTTCATTTTTAAATTGAATAACAAACTAGTTCGTCTTGTCAGTACATATTATTTTTGCGTCGGTTTTTTATGACAAAGAAATTGGCTTTATTATGTCTTAATTGATGTGCACACAAGAATTTAATGCTATTATGATGCATATTTTGTGACTTACGCGGCAATTACAATACTAGAACATCACAGTACGTCATTTAGTAATGCACCAGTAGTGAGAAAGAGAACTGCTTTTTTTTTTCAAACTCATATATTGTAATGGGCTTGCTATATTATTTGACAATAAGCACTTTGTAATTTTATATGCTTAGTGAAATAACTTAATTTTAAGTACCTAGTATAATTTTGACTTGTAAAAGTGCTAAAATTAGCCTATTTGCAATAAATCTTTTGACTTTGACTTTGACTTTGACTTTGAATAATATTTAATAATTTACATTAAATCGGAACATGAATGAATAAAAACTAAAAATATGCCTCACTCAATACTATTTACATAATTCTAATATAATTTGAAAGCCCTTGTCTTTGTTTATTGTAGTATATAAAAATATATTTGTGGACATTACACACAGCGTCATCTAGCCCCAAACTAAGCAAAGCTTGTTCAAAACAAACTAACCAAACTAAACAAACAAAATTAACAAACCAAAAGTATCCAACTTTTGGTTTGTAAATACATACATAGAATACAATATAACACTCAGACTCAGAGAAAATATCGATGTTCATCACACAAATGTTGGTCCTGGATGGAAATAATAATAATAATAATAACGCCCAACGATTACATACATAGATCCTGGACCCTAACTAGGATTCTCTGTGTCTAGGGACCCAGGAACTACGAGGACCATGGTCCCACAAGAACCCAGACTCAGAACAAGTATTTGCACTTTTTTTTTCTGTGTACAAATACTTGTCCTGTCACGGGAATCGAACCCGCCGCCTCCGGGTTATGAGCCGACCTGCTCAACCACCCACATCTCAGAGGCTGTATGTAGTTACTGCATACTACTGCTTCACAGCTAAATATCGGGTAAAGCAGTAACCAACTTTGCAAAATCTCCTACCACTTAGTAAATTGAACGGTTGAGAATATAAAGGGTTTAACTGTCAAATAGATAGTTACGAGAAAATTGACTTTAAACTTCAAAAATGACGCCATTTTAATGTAGAGTAGAGTAGAGTGCTGAGGTAATAGAAAAGGTTTATGTAAGTTTCAGTTGCTTGAAAATTTATTAATTCTAAATAATCAAAATACTAAATATAGTACTAATTCATACAATTACTGTAAAAATATAATATAATAAAATAAATATAATAATGTTTTTATGCTAAGCGAACTGTATTCCTGTGCCAGATAAACCGTTTTTAGACTCAAAACCTCGAGATTTAAGCCTCATTTCGGTATTTTGAGAATGTATTATTGTAGATAATTTCACGCTGAATCCAACGATACCTATAACTCATTTTGTGAAAAAAATCATTTAAACCCTTTTTGTTCTCACCCCTTCAATTGTGTTCTCTATTTACCTGTAATCATATTATTATTGTTATACAATATGTAAGTAAATTAGTTGTTAACAATAGTAATTTATTCTGCTGCCTGTACAGATGCGTAGTAGTAGAGTGCATAATGCATAATCGCATTCAGTTACAAATGTCATAAAACAAGCTGAAGACAGAAGCAGTAATGCAAAGATTAACGAATAGACTACAGATGGTTGATTGTGATAAAAAAAAAAAAGAACGAGTGTGCTTTAGACCACACGCCTGAAGTAAAACTTCTTTAGTTTAGCTCCATCTATCGGCCGGTATAACTTTGTTTTTGCTTTGTTTAATGTTAATGTCGCCATCTTGACTATTGTAAATTGTTATTTTACCAGATATACCAACATAATAATACGTAATAAGTAATTTTTAACTTTGCTATGTTGACAATGGAGTTCTACGTTAACCAACAACTTTAACTTCCGCTCAAAAATTACGCATTCCCCAGCTGACTCCCCTAGTCAAGCGTGCGTAAAGAAAAATAAATAAATAGCATTGTCTTTATAGTAAGTCCCTTTGGTACCGAACGCGTTGACTACACCCCGTGTCGGCGTCGTTGCCACCCAAGACATTCTTGAGCAACCCAGATGATCCTATAGCAGCCGTAGTATCGGCTGCGCTAGGATCATCGGACCAGTCTAGCCCTTCTGGCTCAGGTACCGTGCCCGGCACCGGTATAGGATATCAGCGTAACACAATCAGACACCGACCCCGCCGGGGAGGTCGACAAACCCCCTCTTTAGGTCGATGCGCATTATTTTGACTGGCCTGATAGCTCAGTTGATAGTAACCCTACCTTCTGAGCTGTAGGCTGCGGGTTCGATTCCCCCCAGGATAAAAAAATTGTGTGATGAACATCGATGTTTGTTCTGTGTCTGGGTGTTATATTAGTATGTATTTACACACAAAACTAAGTATTGTATCAGTTATCTGGTTCACATAGCACAAGATTTGATTAGTTTGGAGCTGGATGGTGCGTGCAATGTCCACACATATTCATTTATTTCTTTACCAGCGGTACCTATAATGATTAGGTAATCTTTCATTTGAACGTCACATCTGTCCACATATTCTTTACCCTCCGATCCCCTACATAGATGTAACCTTAATATTACCTAGTATAGTATTACATTATCTGTGCTATAACCATAATATTGTTGTACAGATGTGCGTGAGCGTATGTTTATATCTAACTAGCTTCTGCCCGCAGCTTCGCCCGCGGCGTGGCCTATGGGAAAATAATTCAACCAACCCTCTTAAGGGTGAAATATCGAAAAATACTTTCTTAGTGGATGCCTACGTCATAACATCTACCTGTACGCCAAATTTCAGCCCGATCCTTCCAGTGGTTTGGGCTGTGCGTTGATAGATCACTATGTCAGTCAGTCAATCAGTCAGTCACCTTTGAGTTATATATATTTAGATAGAAGACTAACTTCGCCCACGTGGCGTATAGGAAAGGATTTTTTTCATAGATAATTCAACCATCCATTTCACCCTTTTAGGGATGGAATTTAGAAAAACCCTTTCTTAGTGGATACTTCCACTTTACAAACAACACACTCTCCTTTCAAGTCTCTAGGACCAGCGGTTTAGGCTTTACGTTGATATATAAGTCAGTCAGTCAGGACTTTGAATTTTTTATGTATAGATTTAACTAATCTCGCTACCTGACTTTGATTATTGCCTTTTTTATCTGCATTACCACAAACACCTGGGTCCATGCTCTTAATTAAATTATTTTTAATTTTTAAATGTTATTAATTCTGATTGTTGACTTTATATAGTTTAGGTTACCTTTGCACATTAAACAAAAAAAAACCTTCATCTAACCAAGTCTAGCTTTTCTTTTAAAAATATGCAAGATAAAAAAACATTTCTGAATATTAATAATAATAATAAACCCGCAACGATCACATACATAGATTCTGAACCCTGACTAGGATTCCGTGTCTAGGAACCCAGGAACTACGAAGACCATGGCCCTACGACACCCAGATAGAACAAAGTATTTGGGCTTTATTTTATATGCATAAATACTTGTCCTGTCGCGGGAAACGAACCCACCGCCTCCGGGTTATGAGCCAACCTGCTCAATCGCTACACCACAGAGGCTGTCAATATTAAATGCCATCGTCACAAATTACTTAATAAATTTTGTCATCTTAAACTAACTAAACTAAAACCAATTATACTAAGTTAGGCTAACAAACATTCAAATGTCCCTTAATAATACTTTATGACCATAAAACAAGGCCTTTTCATAGATCATCTTCGAAGATCCATGGACTGAATACAAATAAGGTACTCTATAAATGACGACCCTGGGGCTACGTACATTTATTATCTTTAAACCATGTAAGTAGACTGAAATGAGTTTGGTTTCATCTAGATTTTTATCTTCAAATGGTATTGTGATATAATGCAAAATACCCATTTTCGGTTTGGTTTTACTTAGCCAGTTTAGTCGTAGGTCACAATAAAAATAGTATTGGTAAATCACACTAATATTATAAAGGCGAAAGTTTGTATGTGTGTATGTTTGTTACTCCTACACGCTCAATCGGCTGAATGGATTAAGATAAAATTCAGTACCAAGATAGCTTATACACTGGATTAATATATAGGCTACATTGTATCCCGGAAAAGTGAAATGTTCCCGTGGGGTCAGCAAATAATTAAAATACTTTTTATCTGCGGGTGAAACCGTGGGACGCCACTAGTACATTATAATTCCCAGGGTCTTATTTTAGCAAAAATATAATATATCATAATTTCCTCTGTATAAAATAAACACAAAGTTACTTCATTTGTTTAGCCTTGACTTGAGTGCTGCCGAGAGAGAAGGAACTAGGTAACATAGTCTTATGTCCACGAAAAGGACCCTACGGAGTACCAAGTTGCAACGCAACTGTTCTAAATAACCTTAACCTACGCGTCTGATTGGTTACGCTGGTATCCTATACCGGTGTCGAAAACTAAGCTAGAAGGGTTATAGTGGTTTTTTTAACGCTTTTGTTTTCTACCGACCTTTACAACGTCACGTCACGTCAGGCTTCTAGCTCAAGGAGGTGCGAGCTTCGGCTTGCACCGTTACCAGGATAGGACAATCGAGAAGACTACGTCCACTGGAAGAGTGGACCCTATGGAAAGTCGCGACCGTTCTAGCTAACCTACGGGGGGTACGTCGACCTTGCCGGCGGGGTCGGTGTCTGATTGTGTTACGCTGGTATCCTATACCGGTGCCGGGCGCGGTACCTGAGCCAGAAGGGCTAGACTGGTCCGGTGATCCTAGCGCAGCCGATACTACGGCTGTTATAGGATCATCCGGGTCGCTCAAGACGTGTCTCGGGCGGCGACGACGGGGCCTACATAGAGTCGTTTGAGGATCCTAGCGCAGCTGCTAGAATGGCTGCAATGGCAGTCATTAAAAAATCGTGGTAAAAAATTAATGAACTGTACTTTCGCTAACTGTAAAAATAATTGTAAGTGATTACAATACAATGTAACATTTAGCACTTGTTTAAGATAATATAAAACTCATGACTGACTGACCGGCCTGTCTGCAACTCTTATACAAACCAATTATTTCCCCGCCGGCGAGGGCGATTTAACCCCCGTAGGTTAGCTAGAACGGTCGCGACTTTCAATAGGGTCCACTCTTCCAGTGGACGTAGTCTTCTCGATCCTCTTATCCCGGCAACGGCCCAAGTCGAGGCTCGCACCCCAGGGGTGCCCTTGAGCTAGTTGCCTCCCACTTTTGACGGCTGGGCGCCTTAAGCGCCTGCCCTCCCGCCCGGTGACCCTTTAAAGGTCGGTAGAGACCAACAGCATCAGTTCGTTCAAAAATAATAAGACCACCCATTGTAACCTACTCATAAGCTGTTTCCTGGAGATATGGCGGGAAAACGAAAAAGTTCGCGTCACCGCATTGTATTATTTTCCAAAACTTGTGTTATTTTCACACAAACATTCGTTATGTTAGTGCATAAAATTGATGGCATTTTATTCGTTAAGTGCTGGTTTACAGCCTCAGGTTTGTGTTTGAAAGTACAATGATGGTGAAACGTTTCTTTTCGTGTTGTTTCCAAAATTCCATAGAAGCTTCTAGTAAAGTTGCTATTACTTTACTAGGAGTATGACTTGACTTGATGATATGGACTTGGACTTGACTGTGATTTGACACATATCTGCATGAAATATCATTAACTCGATAAATTATTATCAATTACTTGACACTGGCTAAATACACAAACGTAGAGAGCCAATAAAAAAATTTATTTCCTGTAGTTGTATATGTTACCTTTCTGTCAATAAGAGTTTATCTATCTATCTATCTGTTAGTTTAGTTCAGTTTTATCTGTTTGTTTATATGTAAATTGAATAAATTCGAAGCTCTTCAGTAAAATTAAGCGAACAAGGAAAGCCGAGCGCACACTATGTGTTTGTGTTGTGGTAACAAAACTGCTCTCATTGTTTCGACGCGCAGACGCTCTGCATTTTGAATACAATACTATAGTTATGTACAACTTTTTTCACTTTGTTCTGGCCTTGACCGGGAATTTTGTAATTTATAATGGCATATTCGGATTAGGTGCAGCTTTGTTACGTGTACAGAAGGAAATGTTATGGCTATTGCCAATAGAGACTCCGATAGCGCAATTTTTAAGAAAAACTTCGCGAAGTAAAACTTTTTTACGCTGCCTTTTTTTAACTTTGAACTTACGTAGCATTTGACCACGCTCTCACCTGATGGGAAGTGACGATGTGATCGAAGGTGTAGCATGCTAGCAACGCACACTTAACTTGGGAATTAAGCTGGTGAATGCGTGACGAGAGCGTTACGGAAATTGATCGGACGAGGCGAACGGAAGTTCAGAGGGAGATATAAGTTAGTGAAGATAGATAGAGAGAGTTAAGTTTCGTATAGAAGTTTTACTTCATTCGTGTGGTCTAAACACGCTCGTTTTTTTTTTTTATCTTTAGTGGTTGACTGAGAAATATATTATGAGAAAAAATTAAATTGGTGTCGATTCTGTGTCGCATTCTCTAAAACTAAAGTAAACTTAAAATATAGCATTACTCTTCTGATAAAGAGGAAATGAAAAAGACGGAAATATGTTAATTTAGTTTAGCTTTAGAATATGCGACACAGAGTCGACACCATTACCTACATAAAAAAAACTGCATAATTTTTTTTCTCTAATCAGTGTTTTTCAAACTCATATATTGTAATGGGCTTGCTATATAATATTTGACAATAAGTTTGTAATTTTATATGCTTAGTGAAATAACTTAATTTTAAGTATCTAATATAATTTTGACTTGTAAAAGTGCTAAAAACAGCCTATATGCAATAAATCTTTTTGACTTTGACTAACAAATTTCTTGAGTTGTGTCTCGTGTTTATGTAATACGGACGCGGTTGCGAAATTTCCCCTTTGTCGGCGCTTGCCATCCGTTTATAGGATAGGTAGGTGCCAACAGACAAACAGACAATGGACTGTTTCACTGTGATTGTACATTAACATATTGAAATACCTAACTAAATGAGAGATGAGTAACATTTATATTATTCACTAAGTGGTAGGACTTTTCTGCAAAGTCCATCTAGGTAGGTACCACCACTTTGCCAGTTATTCTGCCGCCAAGCAGTGCGCAAGCACTGCTGTGTTCCGGTTTAAAGGGCACTGTAGCTAGTGAAGTTACTGAGCAAATGAGACTTTATGACCCTGATCTCACAGTCTAGTTTTACTTGATTGTGCTGATGTCTCAGGATGACGTGCGCAGTGTCACGCGAAACTCTACTTTAGAGTTCCGAGTGACACGGCAGCTCGTCACGTCATTCCTTAACATAAAAAAATATATTATAACTAGCCTAGTCTAGTTCTGTCTCGCGAATCGGTCTTTCCATAAATAATTAATAAATAAAATAAAATAAAATAGCAAAAATAACAAACCAAAAACAACTTCAGACTTATATGGTTTTGTCATGGATGCCATGGTCAGAACCACAGAGTACTTTTCTACATATAACTAGACCAAACTGAAATGGGAAAATAAATCGTCAAAATCGTTTCACTCAGTTGAAAGTTCTGATGTCAAACATTTAAAAAACAGTTGAATTGAGAACCTCCTCCTTTTTGAAGTCATTTAAAAAAAGAAAATTGAGAATGTAACCTTCATGCTCAAATATGAAAAATATTTTTTACGTTTTCAACAAATAGGCAAAATCTTTAATGTTTCAAGCCCGCTGGCACCGTCATTTTAGAAAATTTCCAAAATTATAGTAATTTTTTAACTTTGTTGTTTTGACAGTGGAGATCTACGTAAACCAAGAACTATCAACTTCCCTTCACCTCGTTACGCATACACCAGCTTACTCCCCAAGTCAAGCGTGCGTAAAGATGCTTTACTTCAAAAGTAGCAAACAAACTACGACTCTCTTAATGGGTAGAGCTCACCCTGTACTAGTAAACGTGGTAATAATGCATTGCTTAGTGCACCATAGGTGTCTATGGTCCGTATTACAGAACGATGCTCAGTCATCGATCGGTGCTCAAGCAGAGATTTCATTCATTAATTGATCACTTTATGAATGAAATCTCTGCTTGAGCACCGATCGATGACTGAGCATCGTTCTGTAATACGGACCTTAGTGTTCAATCGTAAATCCAGAAAGTAAAGCCACAGGGCGCCCTCTAGTTTAATTACAAAGAAACAAGCTATTATTGACCCTGCGACCTTTCCCTCCAAATAACATGGTAGCGCATCTGTGCAACATACAACCTAACCCAATGTACCGTTCAAGACGACCAATATATTTAATTATGTTACAAACATCTTGCCATTGAAGGTAATTATGTATAATAATAATAATGCAGACTCAAAAAGCAAGCTGGTTATTTTCGTTTTGTCTTTCTCCGCATTCATATTATATTAACATTCTTTCTATTTACGTTATATTTGTTAATAATAAAAAAACAATATTATAACTAAAAAAAAGTTATTACAATTTCTTCACTAATTAAAAGGAAGGAACTTCCTATTAATTAATATAATTATATATAATAATAATTAATGGGAAGAAACTTCGTTCTATCTGGGTGTCCCTTGACACCTCTCAAGTTTTTTAAATAATAAACGTTGGTAATTTAATTAGTTACCAATTAGTTAACACGAGCTGTAATGATCACATACATAGATCCAGGACCCTAACTAGGATTCCTGTGTCTAGGGACCCACGAACTACGAGGACCATGGTCCCACAACACCCAGACGCGCGTAGAATATTTTTATCCTGATCAACATCTCATTTTATCGAATAACACGAGGGCGACGCCGACGCCCCAGACTTTTAACGCAAAACTACTGAATGGATTTGCAAAAAGTCAAAATTACTCTTTGTATCCAGGCGGTCACCTATCCAAGTTGCTTAACTTTGGTGATCGTACAAGACTTCTGAGCGCGAGCACGACTTGCACTAGCCCGTTTTTAGAAATTTTTAGCGTTCTACACAAAATGGTAAAAAGGAATCTTTGGAATGTAGATAGATTATACAGTGGATTAACACATAGGATACTTATTATCTGCGGGTGAAACCGCGGGGCGAAGCTAGTTCTCTATAATTCTAATAAAATGGTTTAGTACAATTTTGTATGATGGATAAATTCTTGCTATTATATGACGTCACCGCAACAAGTAGCGCACATTTATTATTATTCATACTTGAACTCGAACCAAATTCTTAACCTTCTCAAAAATGGTACAGTAACTGATGAAATGTTCGCTAAAAAAGTGTGAGTCGACCAAACATAAAGGGTTGCGATGTTGCCCATTCCCTGAGAATTCCCTTGGTCGGCACCCACGGGAACAGATGCGGTGGTACTATTATCAAACCGTTACCAAACGACTACGTTTAGCCAAGTCTCTGTGTAATTGATATTTTCATCGTCTCTACCCCAAATAATATGTAATAATAATATGTGTAAATATAATATGTGAGGACATTTCACTATTATCTAGGCCCCAACTAAACAAGGCTTGTATTATGGGAACTATATAGCTGATAGAATACCTACTTATATACTTTTAGTTAATAATAATACCACCCAACGATCACATACATAGATCCTGGACCCTATCTAGGATTCCCTGCGTCTAGGGACCTAGGAACTCCGAGAACGTTGGTCCCACAACACCCAGACTCAGAACAAGTTTTTGAGCTTTTTTTCGGTGCACAAATACTTGTCCTGCCGCGGGAATCAAATCCGCCGCCTCCGAGTTATGAGCTGACCTGCTCAACCACCACACCACAGAGGCTGTCACATATCACCAGACACTGATCAAACATCGATATTCATCAAAATTTATTTATTTATTTATTTATTTAT
This sequence comes from Ennomos fuscantarius, assembly GCA_905220475.3. Classification (NCBI taxonomy): domain Eukaryota; kingdom Metazoa; phylum Arthropoda; class Insecta; order Lepidoptera; family Geometridae; genus Ennomos; species Ennomos fuscantarius. The sequence continues at coordinate 1,059,766 of HG992049.1, forward strand.
TTATTTTATTCTTGGAAGACCAACAGCTGTTATAATTACAACAGACACACGTTTACAAAAAAAGAAGCCAATTAAAGGTCCTCACGGATAGACAAAAAAGAGTACAATTTAAATAAAGTGAACACCTAAGAGCACTAACTACATACGCACTGCATGGTATTAATTACTAAGTTATAGAATAGCTATACACAAAGGTAGCAGCTAGCCTAGTAACTAAAAATATTGGTGGTGGTAAAAATATATGGTAATTAAATTAGTCAAAAAATTCACTGCTCAACCGCTGCCTGGCCGACGCCACGCTTGTACAGAATAGGTCAAAGTTAAGACGCTTATCAAGTACATTAAACCCATTGCTGGCCCTCCATAAATACGAGTTTTGTCTATAGTTTGTGTTAACTACCGGTGCACTTAGAATGGAATTAAATCTCAGTGATTTTGAGTGGGCAACTAAGTTTATTTTGTATAAGAGTTCGGGGCAATCAATTTCATTTGAACAAATTTTGAGTAGGTAAGTTATATCAGCAATTTCTCTTCTTTTAAAGAGAGGAAGAAAGTGGAGTTTCTTACAAAGTTCCAAATAATTATTAGACTTATACGGGAGTTTCAGGCGATAACATATATATTTGATAAACTTTTTTTGGATTCTTATAATAATATTAACTAATTTATAATATTGGTGTGATGTCATTGTAGTACCTAATTAGTTTAAAAATAAAGGATTTTGCTCATGGTCTTATCGAACGTTTTTCCAATGTAAAATAACAGCCAATTTAGTCGCACCCTAACAATGCGTATGCACCCACAATAACTCGAATGATGAACCAATTTTGACACATCAACGCAGCATCAAGGCCTGGCCTATCACGACTCCCACCACAAATATCTTAGTCTTATCACCATATCACAAAAAATAAAAACACTTCCCATGAAATATTTAATGATATTTAGATTTTCTGATATGTTAGGTATTTGGAGACTCCGTTGCAATTACTAGGAATAATAAATAAGCAAATATTTGTGGACTTTTCACACAACGGCATCTAGTACCAAACTAAGCAAAGTTTGTACTATGGAAACCAGATAACTGGTACAATACTTATACACTTTTTATTTGTAAATACATACGTAGAATACAATATAGCACTTAGACACAGAACAAACACATATATTCGTCACACGAATGTTTGTTCTGGGTGGGAATCAAACCCACAACCTACATTTCAGAAGGCAGAGATACTACCAACTGAGCTATCAGGCCAGTCATATAATACCTATAATATTGTTTAATATTACCAAATTGGTTTTTGTACTAGGTGGTAGGACTTTTCTGCAAAGTTCTTCTAGGTAGATACCACCGCAATGCCAGTTATTCTGCTGCCAAGCAGTAGTGTGCAAGCACTACTGTGTTCTGATTTGAAGGGCACTGTAGCTAGTGAAATTACTGGGCGATTGAGACTTTATGATCTGTTCTCACAGTCGAGTAATATTACCAGACTGTGATCATGTCTCAGGATGATGTGCGCAGTGCAGTGTCACGCGAAACTATACTTGAGTTTCAAGTGTCACTGCAACACTGCCCATATCGGGCAGTCATGTCGCTTAACATCAGGCGAGCGACTAGCTCGTCATGTCATTTCGTAACATAAAAAAAGGTAGATACCATCGCATTGCCAGTTATTCTGCCGCCAAGCAGTAGTGTGCAAGCACTACTGTGTTCTGATTTGAAGGGCACTGTAGCTAGTGAAATTACTGGGCGATTGAGACTTTATGATCTGTTCTCACAGTCGAGTAATATTACCAGACTGTGCTCATGTCTCAGGATGATGTGCGCAGTGCAGTGTCACGCGAAACTTTATGTTTTGAAGTTCCGAGTGACACTGTTCTGTTATGGGCAGCCCTGTCGCTTAACATCAGGCAACGACTAGCTCGTCACATCATTCCCTAATATTAAGAAAAAACTAATTTGCTCCATATAACTTCGTTCCTATATATAAATATACCACAGGGTACAAAAACTTTTTTCGCACATTTCGCACAAGGGCTTTGGGACATGTGGGAACAAAGCGATCAGCTGGGTGGATCAGCCAGTAATTGATATAGTTTTCAGGCACCAAAAATATACTATTAGATTTACTTTCCATAGGGTTCACTCTGCTAAAGGAAGTAGTCTTCTCGATCCTCATATCCCGACAACGGCGCAAGCCGAGGCTCACACAGAGGTGCCCTTGAGTTAGTTGCCTCCCACTTTTGGTGGCCTTAAGCGCCTGCGTGATGAATGATGATGATCATGATCATCATCTCCCGCCCGGTGACGCTGTAAAGGTCGGTAGAGAACAACAACATTAGTTAAACATAAAATAAAAAAGGAACCAAAATGGTAATTTTTTGTACGCTTACTGTATTTTAGTGTAGCTTCAATGCTTGGTTTTTGTATATTTTTATATTTTCTAACTAGTTTCTGTCGGCGGTTTCGCCCGCGTGTCCTATAGTAAAATAATTCAACCACCCATTTCACCCTTTTAAGGTTGGTATTTCAAAAAACCCATCTTAGTAGATACCTACACTTAACAAAGAACACACCCTCCAAATTTCAAGTCACTAGGACCAGCGGTTTAGGCTGTGCGTTGATATATAAGTCAGTCAGTCAGGACTTTGAATTTTATATGTTTAGACTAGTATTATGCCCCGTGCGCGGGCCGCGAGCGGCCCGCGGTGGTTTGACTTAAAAAAAAATTATTAAAAAGCTCCTACAAAAATCATCAGCATTGTATGAAAGGGCCCTCACGCACTGCAATCAAGTGCCGCCACCACTGGTCCACGCAGTATTCGCGCGGTTGCACCGCGGGTCTGTGTTAAAAGAAAAAAGTATTTGGGCCTCCTACAAATATATCTTTTTTACTTTCAAATATTTATCCTGATATTTATTAAGCTTTGGCTATATTTAATGTTTCTAATAACTTTCAAAATTATAAACTCTATTTTTCGTCTTTGTATCATTTCCCTTTTCACTCGTATACGTTTATGAACATTTTATTAAATAATGCTAAAACAACAACACGACACTTGCTAGCGCCACGGTGGTGAAAAAATTAAACTTTTAAGATTAAAAACTATTTACGCACTAAACGCCAATGTTGGGTTATCAAACCTTCTTTGTTAGACGATTTTGAGGTTGTCTTGGTCTTTGATAAAACATACCTATTGTTGCTCCATTTATACGATATTTACTATAGTTACAGTTAGTTATAACAACAATAAACAGAAATATCAATTTTCGCGCGTTAAGCAATGCCATATTTACGTTCTGATTATTTATTCTTTAAAAAATATGCAAACAATAAGCTTTCCAAGGCCAATGCACGTATATTATAGACGAAAACAAAAATTCTAAATATAAGAAAACGTTAAAAAAGGATCGTGTGAATAAATGTGGTCCAAATGAACAAACTTTTTTCGTATTTAGTCTATGGTAAATATATGTCTATGGTAAATATTGATTTAAGCCATGGACTATCTCTGGTATCAGCTGGTCTTCAATTAGTCGGCGTTTTGTAATAAAGTCAAGGTTCTAACTACTTACAATACAACACAATACAAAACGCTTTATTGACACAAAAAATAAACATGTAGAAAATAGAATCACGTAATAAGGTACAATGGACGGTCTTATCGCTAAGAGCGATCTCTTCCAGACAACCTTTGGATGGACAGAGATATGAGACACTATGAGCGAGGACGGCGGTGCAAATAAATACTATATACTAACCTATACTCAAATAATATAATACATAAGAATAAATAATAATAAAATACATATACCTAAATCATTGATACATAATATATACACATGTACAATATAGATAGATAGATAACTCTTTGTCTCACCAACGAAATTCATACAATACAGGAATTATTAAATCTATATATATATATACTTATACCAGTTAAAAGGAACACAGTTTATTTAGTAAGGAGGTCAGGTTAGATAAATATGAATTTTTGACTTGATATTTAAAAGTGAAAAGTGATTGAGCGCGTCGAATGATAACAGGGAGTTCATTCCACAATCTAACAGCTTGAACTGTGAAGGAGTGGTCGTAGAACGAAGTACGACGTACCGGGGGCTTGGGAAGGAGGTTTTCCGATGACCTAAGTTGGAGTGGGAGTGATAAAGAAAATCGAATCGAGCCTTCAAATAGTGGGGAGTAGAAGGATTAAACAATATATTATAAAAAAAAAGAGACAGGATATGAGTATTCCGGCAAAGACGTATTGCGAGCCACTTGAGTTTAGAACGCAACTGAGACGTGATCATATTTTTGGAGACCGAAAACAAATCGTATGTAATTTTGAAGACGCTCAAGTTTATTGAGTTGCTCCTCAGTAAGGTCAAGGTAGCAGGCGTCAGCATAGTCGAGAATTGGAAGAAGGAGAGATTGTGCAAGCGAAACTTTGGTCCGTAATTCAAAATCTAAAGCGATAACCCCTTTTTTGTACATTAAAAAACAGCTTACAGTTTCAGCTTCGAAATGGTGCTGAAAACTGGTATGAACTTCCTTGAAAGTCTCTCGCGTCGAAAAGTCTCTTTTTTTTAGTCAAACCACCGCGGGCCGCGAGCGGCCGTACAAAACAAAGTTTCTACAAAAAAATATATTGTCAGCGTTATCTGAATGCGAACCAGGGCCCTCAAGCACCGCTACCAAGAGCCGCCACGACTGAGCCACGCAGTATTCGCGCGGTTGCGCCGCGGGACCGTGTTAAAAAAAAAAAAAAACTATATACCATCCGAAAGTATTTGGGCCTCCTACAAATATATCTTCTTTACTTTCAAATATTTATACTGATATTTATAAAGCTTTGGCTTTGTTTATTGTTTCTAATAACTTTCAAAATTATAAACTCTATCCTTTCCATTATTTTTATTGTCTGTTTTTTTATTACACTTTTCCTTCACATACTTTCCTGATCCCATCATTTTCCAAAATATTTCAAATTTTGTAAGCTCAAAATACAATTTAGCGCGTTTAAGTTTCCCCACTTTTAATTGAAAAGTTAAATCTAACATGACACTGGCAGATTGCATCAATAGCGCGATGCCAAAACAGAAGAAAAAAAAGTATTTAGACCGTGCCGTGTACCGTGTCTGACTGACTCTGACTTTAAAGCTTACGAGAAACATCTCGTAAGCTTTAAAGTCAGAGTCAGTGAATGGTCAGTGAATGGGAATTCCTTACCTATTGGCATTATGGTTTGTTAACCATAATTAAGGTGAGGAATTCCCATACATAGTTATCCTTACCTATCATTTTCTCTTTTGACATGACGCTTGCAAAAATGTGGTAAACAATTGCCTATAAAAAAAAAATAATGTTATTGTGTTATATATTTTAAATCAAGCGACCCACCCGCGGGGTTCGTGTTATTCGACTTAAAAAAATAATATTAAAAGCTCCTACAAAATTCATCAGCATTGTGTGAATGCGAACCAGGGCCCTCACACGCTGCAATCAAGTGCAATCTTTAACCCTACACTTCGAAATTGGTGTTGCTTTTAGTACCGTGTCTGACTTTTCATTTATATGTCAGAAGCGTTGGAGATTACACCGGTCACTCTCCTCTCACCTACAGACATTTCTTATAAGAGAGACTGAGACCGATGTATTACGTCCGTGTCGCTAAGTTTAATCGTTTCAACGTACCTACTACGGCTCTACTATTATTACGAGTATGCTTCGATCCGCGCATGAAAAAATACCTTTAAAAATCAATAAAAAAAATAAAAATATTAACCGGTGTGTTAAAAAATATCGCATCGTAATATATGATTTTTTTGAAACAAATCTGCATATTCAGTTTTTCTTAACCGACATCCGTTGAGAAGTTAGATTTAAAAAAAAAATTTCGGTAATTTAAAATCTAAAGCGATAACCTCCCCCTTTTCTTACATTAAAAAACAGCTTACAGTTTCAGCTTCGAAACGGTGCTGAAAACTGGTATGAACTTCCTTGAAAGTCTCTCGCGATTCGCGCGGAACCCGAACGCGGCCCGAATTTCTTAAGATTAAAAAAAAAATGTATGAAACGCGTAATTTTTTTTACAGATTTGAAAGAGTACCAAAAGGCATGCAAACTTTAGTTCAAGGTCGACCCCGCTATCTCTCGCGATTTCCGAGGGAAGTAGGGGGTATAGTTTACCTTTGTATGGCGGCCATATTGAAAAATGACGGAATCAAAATTTGTTTTTCACATTCCTACTAATCATCAAGGAGGATAGTCAGATATCGATTTTCATCTGGATCGGATAACGTTTTCTTAAAGTCGATATTTCCGCATTCGCCATTTTGAAAAATCGGTTTTGTCAATTTAACCCTTATTGCATCTTCACTTGATCCTTTGGAATGACTTTTCTAAAATATTGGTATTCGTAGCTCAAAAAAGGAAAGTGTATATTTCGATAAAAGTACCTTTGTATGGCGGCCATATTAAAAAATGGCGAAAGTCAAAATTTGATTTCAGAATGTTAATAAGCATTCAATAGGACTTACAGATATTGATTTTCATCCGGATCGGTGAAACTTTTTTTCCGCCGTGACCTAAATTTCCGCCATTTTGAAAAAAAAATATTCCGATATCTTCCCCTTGGGCTCCCAAACAATATTAGTTTGAGCTGTTTATACTAAAGTATCACGGTGTCGGCGTCATTTCCGGTCTAAATTTGTATGGCGGATTTTTTTCCCGCCATTTTGAATTTTTTTTATTCGCCCTAAAATTGTCCAAGGGTTTGCTATAACATTTTTTAAAACGCATATGATCTATCTCGTACAGTTTAGCCAGGCCGTTGATGGTCGCGATGATGGAAGATCGAAAGACCAGTATTTGAATTTTTTTAAATTCCAAACTACCATATCTATATGAATCGTAAAAAACAATGGCAAACTTTCCCATAGGTATCGAGAAACAATGTGTTGAATTTATAAAAAAAAATTGGCACGTGCAAGATGGCAAGCGAAGCCGATTACCAGAACGGTAACGCGGTAAGGGTGCTGAGCCGCCGCGCTTTTGTATAGATAGATACCTATACCTACAGATCTATGCGGTTCGCGACATTGGTGTCGATTCTGTGTCGCATTCTCTAAAACTAAAGTAAACTTAAAGTATGGCGGTACTCTTCTGATAAAGGGGAAATGAAAAAGACGGAACCTGCAACCTGCGATGAAGAAGTACATACAGCCTTATTAATAAACACGAAATAGCTTTAGATTAGTTACACAATCTTTTGTCTCTTTCAATCCAGCTAAATATTCCAGTAGCAAGAAAAGGACAAAAGCTGAAGTAACTAACCCGAGACTAATACCCGTTTATTAATAAGGCTGCTATGGTCCGTTTTCCATTCATAGTTTAATCAGGCAGAAATACATAATCACCAATTTGTTGATTAATTAGGTTGATTTTAGAAATTGAAATAATTTGTATTTATGACGAACTTAAATCAAAATGAACTGAATACGCATTGACTTACCTTGGTATTTTTGGCGTATTTAAAAAAGGGAATGATAGTTATTTACAACGATTAAACTAAATCGTACCACCTATTTACAACCTTAATTTTTTTAATAATGTGCACCTCTTCGCGTGAAGCACAGCTCGGCACGCTGACGCATGTTGTCTTTCACACGATCCAAAACGAATGAATCACTTTTAACAGTTTTAAATGCACTAATGATTTTAGTCTTTAATTCTTCCCTGTTTACATACTCTGTAGCGTACACAAATAGTTTTACCTCACCCCATTAGTAAGAATCTAATGCAGTGAGATCCGGAGAGCAAGCTGGTCACGGAACAGGCCCTCTACGACCTGTCCAGCTATATTCGAAGTTACTACTTAAGTATTCACGTCCTTGTGACTCGTTCATCACACCTTTTAAAACGTTTAACGTTCATCACACTTTTTAAAACGTTTATGTATGACACATTATTCAGTCTTCCTTCGATAAAATACGAAACAGTTATTTAGAACACCAATGTTTCCCACCCGCTGAATACCTACACCCTTTATCACGGATCACACGCGCACGACACACGAAGGATTACACGCGTATTGTTGCGGGCGCGGAAGTAGGAAGCGGTAAACCGGATGTACACATCTGTCGGCGCTTGCGATGACACTAATTACGCAGTGGGCAGGCGCCGGTGATGCGACAGGACAGCGGGTTGAGCCGGACGGGGTGGCAGGGGTGCTTTTTTGTGAAATGTGGGAATGTATTCACCATACTTCACTTATTTATAGGGCAATTTGGTCAAAAATTAAGTACCTAATTTTATTAATATAATATACATAATATAATATATTATAATATAATATAATATAATATGTGTGGACATATTACATAATCATAACGACAATCGTTTACCGAGTGCTCTCCTTCAGTATCGTTCGCATCTCACCAGTCATCATACTGTATAACCAACCAATGGAGTAAGCTTTTGTGGTACCATCAGTTTCCGAATGCAATAGGAGCGATGGTCAAGTAACGGTATAGTAAAGTCAACCTTGGCTGCGTTACAATAGAGTCGAATCGTTTCAACCTACCTACTACGGATACTGTTATTAAGAGCGTGCTTCGTTCCGCGCATGAAATAATACCTTTAAAAATCGATTAAAAATAAAATTACTATTGACCGGTGTGTAAAAAAATATTGCATCGTAATATATGATTTTTTTGCAACAAATCTGCATATTTAGTTTTTCTTAACCGACATCCGTTGAGAAGTTAGTTTTTTTTTTTAAAAAAGGTCCGTAATTCAATATCTAAAGCGATAACCCCACTTTTTTTTTACATTAAAAAATAGCTTACAGTTTCAGCTTCGAAAAGGTGCTGAAAACTGGTATGAACTTCCTTGAAAGTCTCTCGCGATTCGCGCGGAACCCGAACGCGGCCCGAATTTCTTAAGATTTAAAAAAAAAATTGTATGAAACTTGTATTTTTTTTTACAGATTCGAAAGGGTACCAAAAAGCACGCAAACTTTAGTTCAAGGTCGACCCCTCTATCTCTCGCGATTTCCGAGGGAAGTAGGGGGTATAGTGTACCTTTGTATGGCGGCCATATTGAAAAATGGCGGAATCAAATTTTTTTTTCCATATTCCTACTAATCATCGAGGGGGATAGTCAGATATCGATTTTCATCTGGATCGGATAACGTTTTCTTAAAGTCGATATTACTGTAGCCGCCATTTTGAAAAAATCGGTTTTGTTATATTTGCATTTTAACCCTTAGTGTATCTTCACTTGATCCTTAGGAATGATTTTTATAAAATAGTGGTATTCGCGGCTCAAAAAAGGAAAGTGTACATTTCGATAAAAGTATCTTTGTATGGCGGCCATATTAAAAAATGGCGAAAGTCAAAATTTGATTTCAGAATGTTGATCGGCATTCTATGAAACTTTCAGATATCGATTTTCATCTGGATCGGTGAAACTTTTTTTTTCGCCGTGACCTAAAATTCCGCCATTTTGAAAAAAAAAATATTCCAAATTCTTCCCCTCAGGCTCCCGAACAATATTAGTTTGAGCTCTTAGTGCTAAAGTATCACGGTTTCGGCGTCATTTCCGGTCAAAATTTGTATGGCGGATTTTTTTTTCCGCCATTTTGGATTTTTTTTATGTGCCCTAAAATCGTCCCAGAGTTTGCTATAACATTCCTTAAAACGCACGTGACCTATCTCGTATTGTTTAGCCACGCCGTTGACGGTCGCGATGATGGAAGGTCGAAAGACCAGGATTTGAATATTTTTGAATTTCAAACTACCGCGTCTATACGAATCGTAAAGAACGATTGCAAACTTTCCCATAGGTATCGAGAAACGATGCGTTGAATTTGTAAAAAAAAATTTGTATGGCGGCCACCTTTAAAAATGGCGGAATCGAAATTTTTTTTTCAAATATGGAATCTGCGGCCTCGAAAACCCTCCGATGCAAAAAATCAGTCGGATCGGACCAACTTTCAAAATGGCCGCCATCTTGAATCCGCCATCTTGGATTTTAATGACCACCGTCGGAAAGCCCCCAACGTCCCCTACGACATTCGGTCGAGCACCCCCCGCGTGACTCTTACCGTTTTCGATCTACGAGCGTTTCCATTTTGTATGGAATTTTAGTTTTTTTGTATGGGAACCCCATTTTTTTTTATTTCTCTAAAATCGTCCCAAGGTTTCCTCCAACTTTAGTTAAAACGCGACGGAAAAACGACTCACCGTTTCCGAGATCCGTCGAGCGGTTCCATCTCGGAGACGATTTTCCGGTGATGTCAGATTTTTCTCGTGGGTTGCTCGCTCTCCTCTACGCGAACCTAAAGTCGATTTTTCTCCATCACCTTCCATCTCTTCAATCAATGATCTAAGTCAGTGAGTCAACATTTAACTTTATATAATGTAGACTAGTATTATGCCCCGTGCGCGGGCCGCGAGCGGCCCGCGGTGTGTTAACTAAAAAAAAGTTCGTACAAAACATAGTTTCTACAAAAAATGCGAACCAGGGCCCTCACGCACCGCTACCAAGAGCCGCCACCACTGGGCCACGCAGTATTCGCGCGGCTGCGCCTAATTCGCCTTGCGTGTTGAAAGAAAAAACAAAAAAAAAAAAACATTATACCATCCGAAAGTATTTGGGCCTCCTACAAATATATCTTCTTTACTTTCAAATATTTATCCTGATATTTATTAAGCTTTGGCTTTTTTTATTGTTTCTAATAACTTTCAAAATTATAAACTCTATCCTTTCTACATATTTTTCGTCTTTGTATCATTTCCCTTTTCTTTCACTCGTATACGTTTATGAACATTTTATTAAATAATGCAAAAAAAACGACACTTGCTAGCGCCACGGTGGTGGAAAAATGAAACTTTTAAGATTAAAAACTATTTACGCACTAAACGCCAATGTTGGGTTATCAAACCTTCTTTGTTAGACGATTTTGAGGTTGTGTTGGTCTTTGATAAAACATATCTATTGTTGCTCCATTTATACGATATTTACTATAGTTACAGTTAGTTATAACAACAATAAACAGAAATATCAATTTTCGCGCGTTAAGCAATGCCATATTTATGTTCTGATTATTTATTCTTTAAAAAATATGCAAACAATAAGCTTTCCAAGGCCAATGCACGTATATTATAGACGAAGACGCTCAAGTTTATTGAGTTGCTCCTCAGTAAGGTCAAGGTAGCAGGCGTCAGCATAGTCGAGAATTGGAAGAAGGAGAGATTGTGCAAGCGAAACTTTGGTCCGTAATTCAAAATCTAAAGCGATAACCCCTTTTTTGTACATTAAAAACAGCTTACAGTTTCAGCTTCGAAATGGTGCTGAAAACTGGTATGAACTTCCTTGAAAGTCTCTCGCGTCGAAAAGTCTCTTTTTTTTAGTCAAACCACCGCGGGCCGCGAGCGGCCGTACAAAACAAAGTTTCTACAAAAAAATATATTGTCAGCGTTATCTGAATGCGAACCAGGGCCCTCACGCACCGCTACCAAGAGCCGCCACGACTGAGCCACGCAGTATTCGCGCGGTTGCGCCGCGGGACCGTGTTAAAAAAAAAAAAAAAACTATATACCATCCGAAAGTATTTGGGCCTCCTACAAATATATCTTCTTTACTTTCAAATATTTATACTGATATTTATAAAGCTTTGGCTTTGTTTATTGTTTCTAATAACTTTCAAAATTATAAACTCTATCCTTTCCATTATTTTTATTGTCTGTTTTTTTATTACACTTTTCCTTCACATACTTTCCTGATCCCATCATTTTCTAAAATATTTCAAATTTTGTAAGCTCAAAATACAATTTAGCGCGTTTAAGTTTCCCCACTTTTAATTGAAAAGTTCTAACATGACACTGGCAGATTGCATCAATAGCGCGATGCCAAAACAGAAGAAAAAAAATTATTTGGACCGTGCCGTGTACCGTGTCTGACTGACTCTTACTTTAAAGCTTACGAGAAACATCTCGTAAGCTTTAAAGTCAGAGTCAGTGAATGGTCAGTGAATGGGAATTCCTTACCTATTGGCATTATGGTTTGTTAACCATAATTAAGGTGAGGAATTCCCATACATAGTTATCCTTACCTATCATTTTCTCTTTTGACATGACGCTTGCAAAAATGTGGTAAACAATTGCCTATAAAAAAAATAATGTTATTGTGTTATATATTTTAAATCAAGCGACCCGCGGGGTTCGTGTTATTCGACTTAAAAAATAATATTAAAAGCTCCTACAAAATTCATCAGCATTGTGTGAATGCGACCAGGGCCCTCACACGCTGCAATCAAGTGCAATCTTTAACCCTACACTTCGAAATTGGTATTGCTTTTAGTACCGTGTCTTTTCATTTATATGTCAGAAGCGTTCGAGATTACACCGGTCACTCTCCTCTCACCTACAGACATTTCTTATAAGAGAGACTGAGACCGATGTATTACGTCCGTGTCGCTAAGTTTAATCGTTTCAACGTACCTACTACGGCTCTACTATTATTACGAGTATGCTTCGATCCGCGCATGAAAAAATACCTTAAAAAATCAATAAAAAAAAAAAAAAAATATTAACCGGTGTGTTAAAAAATATCGCACCGTAATATATGATTTTTTTGAAACAAATCTGCATATTCAGTTTTTCTTAACCGACATCAGTTGAGAAGTTAGATTTAAAAAAAAAAAATGTCGGTAATTCAAAATCTAAAGCGATAACCTCCCCCTTTTCTTACATTAAAAAATAGTTTACAGTTTCAGCTTCGAAACGGTGCTGAAAACTGGTATGAACTTCCTCGAAAGTCTCTCGCGATTTGCGCGGAACCCGAACGCGGCCCGAATGTCTTAAGATTAAAAAAAAATTGTATGAAACGCGTAATATTTTTTACAGATTTGAAAGAGTACCGAAAGGCATGCAAACTTTAGTTCAAGGTCAACCCCTCTATCTCTCGCGATTTCCGAGGGAAGTAGGGGGTATAGTTTACCTTTGTATGGCGGCCATATTGAAAAATGACGGAATCAAAATTTGTTTTTCACATTCCTACTAATCATCAAGGAGGATAGTCAGATATCGATTTTCATCTGGATCGCATAACGTTTTCTTAAAGTCGATATTTCCGTATTCGCCATTTTGAAAAAATCGGTTTTGTCAATTTAACCCTTATTGCATCTTCACTTGATCCTTTGGAATGACTTTTCTAAAATATTGGTATTCGTAGCTCAAAAAAGGAAAGTGTATATTTCGATAAAAGTACCTTTGTATGGCGGCCATATTAAAAATGGCGAAAGTCAAAATTTGATTTCAGAATGTTAATAAGCATTCAATAGGACTTCCAGATATCGATTTTCATCCGGATCGGTGAAACTTTTTTTCCGCCGTTACCTAAATTTCCGCCATTTTGAAAAAAAAAATATTCCGATATATTCCCCTTGGGCTCCTTAACAATATTAGTTTGAGCTGTTTATACTAAAGTATCACGGTGTCGGCGTCATTTCCGGTCTAAATTTGTATGGCGGATTTTTTTCCCGCCATTTTGAATTTTTTTTATTTGCCCTAAAATTGTCCAAGGGTTTGCTATAACATTTTTTAAAACGCACATGATCTATCTCGTACAGTTTAGCCAGGCCGTTGATGGTCGCGATGATGGAAGATCGAAAGACCAGGATTTGAATTTTTTTAAATTCCAAACTACCATATCTATATGAATCGTAAAAAACAATGGCAAACTTTCCCATAGGTATCGAGAAACAATGTGTTGAATTTGTAAAAAAAAAATTGGCACGTGCAAGATGGCAAGCGAAGCCGATTCCCAGAACGGTAACGCGGTAAAGGTGCTGAGCCGCCGCGCTTTTGTATAGATAGATACCTATACCTACAGATCTATGCGGTTCCCGACATTGGTGTCGATTCTGTGTCGCATTCTCTAAAACTAAAGTAAACTTAAAGTATGGCGGTACTCTTCTGATAAAGGGGAAATGAAAAAGACGGAACCTGCAACCTGCGATGAAGAAGTACATACAGCCTTATTAATAAACACGAAATAGCTTTGGATTAGTTACACAATCTTTTGTCTCTTTCAATCCAGCTAAATATTCCAGTAGCAAGAAAAGGACAAAAGCTGAAGTAACTAACCCAAAACTAATACCCGTTTATTAATAAGGCTGCTATGGTCCGTTCTCCATTCATAGTTTAATCAGGCAGAAATACATAATCACCAATTTGTTGATTAATTAGGTTGATTTTAGAAATTGAAATAATTTGTATTTAAGACGAACTTAAATCAAAATGAACTGAATACGCATTGACTTACCTTGGTATTTTTGGCGTATTTAAAAAAGGGAATGATAGTTATTTACAACGATTAAACTAAATCGTACCACCTATTTACAACCTTAATTTTTTTAATAATGTGCACCTCTTCGCGTGAAGCACAGCTCGGCACGCTGACGCATGTTGTCTTTCACACGATCCAAAACGAATGAATCACTTTTAACAGTTTTAAATGCACTAATGATTTTAGTCTTTAATTCTTCCTTGTTTACATACTCTGTAGCGTACACAAATAGTTTTACCTCACCTCATAAGTAAGAATCTAATGGAGTGAGATCCGGAGAGCAAGCCGGTCACGGAACAGGCCCTCTACGACTTGTCCAGCTATATTCGAAGTTACTACTTAAGTACTCACGTCCTTGTGACTACATGTCGTTCATCACACTTTTTAAAACGTTTAAGTATGACACATTATTCAGTCTTCCTTCGATAAAATACGAAACAGTTATTTAGAACACCAATGTTTCCCACCCGCTGAATACCTACACCCTTTATCACGGATCACACACGCACGACACACGAAGGATTACACGCGTATTGTTGCGGGCGCGGAAGTAGGAAGCGGTAAACCGGATGTACACATCTGTCGGCGCTTGCGATCACACTAATTACGCAGTGGGCAGGCGCCGGTGATGCGACAGGACAGCGGGTTGACGGGACGGGGTGGCGGGGGTGCTTTTTTGTGAAATGTGGGAATGTATTCACCATACTTCACTTATTTATAGGGCAATTTGGTCAAAAATTAAGTACCTAATTTTATTAATATAATATAATATGTGTGGACATATTACATAATCATAACGACAATCGTTTACCGAGTGCTCTCCTTCAGTATCGTTCGCATCTCACCAGTCATTCTGTGTAACCAACCAATGGAGTAAGCTTTTGTGGTGCCATCAGTTTCCGAATGCAATAGGAGCGATGGTCAAGTAACGGTATAGTAAAGTCAACCTTGGCTCCGTTACAATAGAGTCGAATCGTTTCAACGTACCTACTACGGATACTATTATTAAGAGCGCGCTTCGTTCCGCGCATGAAATAATACCTTTAAAAATCGATTAAAAATAAAATTACTATTGACCGGTGTGTAAAAAAATATTGCATCGTAATATATGATTTTTTTGCAACAAATCTGCATATTTAGTTTTTCTTAACCGACATCCGTTGAGAAGTTAGTTTTTTTTTTTAAAAAAGGTCCGTAATTCAAAATCTAAAGCGATAACCCCACTTTTTTTTTACAATAAAAAATAGCTTACAGTTTCAGCTTCGAAACGGTGCTGAAAACTGCTATGAACTTCCTTGAAAGTCTCTCGCGATTCGCGCGGAAACCGAACGCGGCCCGAATTTCTTAAGATTTAAAAAAAAAAATTGTATGAAACTTGTATTTTTTTTACAGATTTGAAAGGGTACCAAAAAGCACGCAAACTTTAGTTCGAGGTCGACCCCTCTATCTCTCGCGATTTCCGAGGGAAGTAGGGGGTATAGTGTACCTTTGTATGGCGGCCATATTGAAAAATGGCGGAATCAAAATTTTTTTTCCATATTCCTACTAATCATCGAGGGGGATAGTCGGATATCGATTTTCATCTGGATCGGATAACTTTTTCTTAAAGTTGATATTACTGTAGCCGCCATTTTGAAAAAAATCGGTTTTGTTATATTTGCATTTTGACCCTTATTGTATCTTCACTTGATCCTCAGGAACGACTTTTCTAAAATATTGGTATTCGTGGCTCCAAAAAGGAAAGTGTACATTTCGATAAAAGTACCTTTGTATGGCGGCCATATTAAAAAATGGCGAAAGTCAAAATTTGATTTCATAATGTTGATCGGCATTCTATGGAACTTTCAGATATCGATTTTCATCCGGATCGGTGAAACTTTTTTTTCCGCCGTGACCTAAAATTCCGCCATTTTGAAAAAAAAAATAATCCGGATTCTTCTCCTTGGGCTTCCGAACAATATTAGTTTGAGCTCTTTATACTAAAGTATCACGGTTTCGGCGTCATTTCCGGTCAAAATTTGTATGGCGGATTTTTTTTTCCGCCATTTTGAATTTTTTTTATCTGCCCTAAAATCGTCTCAAGGTTTGCTATAACATTCCTTAAAACGCACGTGACCTATCTGGTACCGTTTAGCCAGGCCGTTGACGGTCGCGATGATGGAAGGTCGAAAGACCAGGATTTGAATATTTTTGAATTTCAAACTACCACGTCTATACGAACCGTAAAGAACGATCGCAAACTTTCCCATAGGTATCGAGAAACGATGCGTTGAATTTGTAAAAAAAAATTTGTATGGCGGCCACCTTTAAAAATGGCGGAATCGAAATTTTTTTTTCAAATATGGAATCTGCGGCCTCGAAAACCCTCCGATGCAAAAGATCAGTCGGATCGGACCAACTTTCAAAATGGCCGCCATCTTGAATCCGCCATCTTGGATTTTAATGACCACCGTCGGAAAGCCCCCAACGTCCTCTACGACATTCGGTCGAGCACCCCCCGCGTGACTCTTACCGTTTTCGATCTACGAGCGTTTCCATTTTGTATGGAATTTTAGTTTTTTTGTATGGGAACCCCATTTTTTTTTATTTCTCTAAAATCCTCTCAGGGTTTCCTCCAACTTTAGTTAGAAGGCGACACCAATCCGACTTTTGGTTTCCGAGATCCGTCGAGCGGTTCCATCTCGAAGACGATTTTCCGATGATGTCAGATTTTTCTCGTCGGTTCCTCGCCCTCCTCTACGCGAACCTATAGTCACTTTTTCTCCATCACCTCCCATCTCTTCAATCAATTCTCTAAGTGAGTCAGTGAGTCAACATTTAACTTTATATAATGTAATACTGCTTAAACGTGTTAAGTCATATTATGAAAATAATGATCTAATTCACGATAAGCATGAATTGTAACCGCAAAGAAGACCTCACGACGTGCGGCGCGGCACCGTGTGGTTGCACCTTTACGGCGGTTTTCGGAAATGGTCTTAAAAACCCACTGTAGATCCGCCTTTACTAATAGACAACCTTGGACTCTTCCCTTAAAGTCAAACCTGATGAAAAAAGCCTATTTAAAAAAAGTACGAGTGTGCTTGTTAAGTCATATTATGAAAATAATGATCTAATTCACGATAAGCATGAATTGTAACCGCAAAGAAGACCTCACGACGTGCGGCGCGGCACCGTGTGGTTGCACCTTTACGGCGGTTTTCGGAAATGGTCTTAAAAACCCACTGTAGATCCGCCTTTACTAATAGACAACCTTGGACTCTTCCCTTAAAGTCAAACCTGATGAAAAAAGCCTATTTAAAAAAAGTACGAGTGTGCTTGAATTCATGAAGTTAAACTTCTTAGCGCCAACTATCGGCCGGTATAACTTTGTTTAATGTTAATGTCGCCATCTTGGCAATTGTAAATTGTCAAGATGGCGATGGTTACCGGACATACTAAAATTATAATACAAATTATTAACTTTGTTATGTTGACAATGGAGATCTACGTGAACCAACTTCAACTTCCGTTCGCCTCGTATTTACTCCCCAAATCAAGCGTGCGTAAAGAAGTTTATTTGAAAATAAACGGAGTCCACGTTTCTCAATTAAATAGTCTAAAGTTCTAAACACCTTAAATTCCGTAACTTGATAAGTTCGCACAAAGTTGCCGGTTGAAAGCTTCTGACTGACAGACAGACAGCTGGCGATATCATTATTATGTATCGACTTCTAATATGTAGAGACTTGTCTCAGTACCATCAATATGTATTTATTATAAAGACTAACTTCTGCCCGCGGCTTCGCCCACATGGCCTATTATATAGGAAACGAAGAAGATTTTTTAATAGATAATTCAACCACCCATTTCACCCTCTTAGGGGTGGAATTTTGAAATATCGTTTCTTAGTCTCTACTAAGAAACGATATTTCGAAATTCCACCTATTAGAGTGTATTCCTTGTAAAGTGTGTGATGAGCATTGATATTTATTTTGTATCTGGGTGTTATATTGTATTCTATGTATGTATTTACAAAAAAAAAGTATCTATGTATTATCTTGTTCCCATAAAATCGCTCAACGATCGCATACATAGATCCTAGACCCTAACTAGTATTCCCTATGTCTAGGGACTCAGGAACTACGAGGACCGTGGTCCCACAACACCCAGACTCAGAACAAGTATTTGCGCTTTCTTCTTTGCACAAATACTTATCTTGCCGCGGGAATCGAACCTACCGCCTCCTGATTATGTGTCAACCTGCTCAACCGCCACATCACAGAGGCTGTCAAATATTTAATATCCCATAGAACAAGCTTTGCTTAGTTTGGGGCTAGATGGCGCTGTGTGAAATGTAAACATGTATGTATGTTGTTTGTAACGGGTCAATCTAATCCATAAAACACAAACAAGACATTTCTAAAGATAGACATGTGGGCAGGAAACAGTTTGTGGGTAGGTAGCAACCTATATAACTATAGGTCTTCAGCATGTCCACACCGCGCCGTGTCTGGAATAAGAATGATCGTAGTACACCGAGCGATTTCTTTATATAGCCAGATGGGTGGGGTAGCGACGACAGTTGCCGGTGTTGCCACTGTAATAAATTTAAATGCTGCCACAGGGTAAATTACGGTACTGCCCGCTGTGCATAGAGTTTATAAGTGGATGTAGCCGCCGTCAGACATTTCAAACATAGTGTAATTTTAACACTATACAAGAGCGTACTCGACATAGCTTTATGCGTACTCCATTTTATTTTAATACACCCAATGTTCACTTGATAATAATGTAATGAGATCATGCGTTATGTAGCTACATATTATATAATTATATAATAATATTGTATATGAAATATGTCTGTCGACATTGTTTTAAGAACACAATCATCAAATTTCTAAATAATTAAGGTCAATTTGACTTTCTAAAGCTAATAATATGTTAAAGATAATTTTACTATATGTACTGAAAAGTTTTGGATTTCTTTGACTCTGTGGTGTGGTGGTTGAGCAGGTCGGCTCATAACCCGGAGGCGGCGGGTTCAATCCTAACGCCCAGCGATCACATACATAGATCCTGGACCCTATCTAGGATTTCCTGTACCTAGGGACCCAGGAGCTACGAGGACCATGGTCCCACAACACCCAGACACAGAACAAGTATATGCGCTTCTTTTGTTTGCACAATTTCTGATTCTGCCGCGGTAATCGAACCCCCCTCCTCCGGGTTATGAACCGACTTGCTCAACCACTACACCACAGAGGCTGCCATGTATATTCTAACGAGCTTCTGCCCGCAGCTTCGCCCGCGGCGCGGCCTATGGGAAAATAATTCAACAACCCATTTTACCCTCTTAGGTGTGGAACTAGCTACTAGTAACTCCTAGGGGTGGAATTTCGAAAAACCCTTTCTTAGCAGATGCCTACGTCATAACATTTACCTGCATGCCAAATTTCTGCCCGATCCGTCTAGTAGTTTGGGCTGTGCGTTGATAGATCACTATGTCAGTCAGTCAATCAGTCAATCACCTTTGAGTTATATATGTTTAGATATCTGATATTCTAATATCTATTTATGTTATGGTCGCAACAAGTCTCTGTAATGTCAGACAGTGAATAGTCCGAAACCGTCCTCTCTAATGGTGAGTGACCACGTCCTTGCATTCGAAATGTGGTATACTGTGGGAATTATATACAAGCTTCGTAAATTGGCTGCTATAATGCTTATTAACCGACTTCGTGTTACATCCTAGACTGCATCGTTACTTACCATCAGGTGCGATAGTGGTCAAACGCAAGCCTATCAAACAATAAAAAAAAAAACTTCAAATAAGGTTCTTAATTCGACTGTATTTTTTTTATGTTTGTTTGTTACCCTAGAACTTTCGACTGGGTTGTACTGGTTTTGATGATTCGTTTTATTTGAAAGCTGGTGAAAACGAAAAGGCATGGTTTAAAAACTTGGAAACATTTGCCAACACTCGTGCACGTTCGCGAACACTTAACGGATAATAATCCATCTGTTAACTACAGACCTTCAGGACAAGTGCAACCTACCTTTTTATATATTCTTTTAAATAAAGCTTGGCGTCCGTACGTCACCTTCAAAACAACAACAGTTCTCGATAGCTTCGACTGACGTACGGGCGCCTCATAATATTAATTTATTATATTTTTCTTTCATTGCACATACTTTCCGCCTCTTCGTGACCGCATCCTCATCCCATCGTCTACACCATCCTTATCACACATTAAAATACAAAAAAACACGGGTCAAAAAAATCAAAATTCCAACTGCCAATTTTCGGATTCTTTTCAACTTCAACTTCAACTTTTTATTATGGCCTCTGCGGGGTAGCCGCAATTTCGCCAATGTCGCGTGGGTAGAAAGAAAATAAACGACGGAGATTGATCGGTGGAAACAATATTTTGGTCGGTGAATAATTTTGAATCTGAGTTTTATTGGAATCTGAAACAAGTATAACAACACAACACATACAGAAGCATATGATATACTTAAATAAACACGGAACGAGGCAGTAACATACAAATACATACAAGTATAAATGTTAGCTGTAAATTATAATTTAATTTTATTAGTCTGAATAAATTTACTTAATATATTAAGAAATGGAGTAAAAGCAAGAGACAGGAGAGGGCTAAAGTTGGTAGGACGGGGTATTTCTGATGGAAGTATGTCATACAAAGAATAGCGTAACCTTGAACATTCAAAAAATATGTGTTCTGTAGTACCCTCATCCAGACCACACTCACAGAGAGAATGGTCACGGATTCTAATTTTGGCCAAGAAAACTGGAGTGCAACAATGACCCAACCGTAGGCGACAAATCGTTGAAGAAGTAGCTTTATCAATTTTTTTGAATTTTGAAAACCATGGTTTTGTGGGGATCGAAAGTTGGAGGTGGCCATAAAATTTACCTTTGGTGGTTTTTGAATTTTGCCAGAGCTTATCCCATATGTTACGTAGCTGGAGGTGACAAGAAGAAGCAAGATCATGTGAGTATAGCTTATACCTATCTGTGTTGCCAAATGTTGCGGCGTGTTTGGCGCACGAGTCTGCAGTTTCATTTCCAGCAATACCTGCGTGGCCGGGGATCCATGCTAGCACAATGTTTAAGCCAGCTTGGTGACTAGTGTAGAGGGCTTCTTTAATTTTTAAGATTACGGGGAACCTAGATTTTGATTTAAATTGGTTTGACATGATTGCTTGCAGAGAGCTTTTTGAATCGGTAAAAATAATAGCTTTGTTAATTGAGTGTGAAAATACATAAAGTATTGCCTCTAAAATGGCAACAGACTCACCAGTGAATACTGATGACTCTGATGGACATTTGAAGCTCAGTATGATTTTATATTTAGGGATCCAGACTGCAGAACCTACATTACTGTCTTTTGTTAATTTGGATGCGTCTGTGAATATTGGAAGCCAATCTTTCCATCTACTGCTATACCTTTCAAGAAATTTTTTATTTGGATCAATGGTATCTTTGTCTATGCCAAAATTTAATATAATTAAGGGTTGGTATATTAATGCGTCATAATTTATAGAAAATAGGGGATTCATAGGGAATTGGATTATGGGGCAAGATAGATTTGTATATTTAATGAAGCTGCGGATAATGCAGGGCAGATTGTCTTCTGATCTATAGCCTTGAGATCTAATAGCATTGAAAAGGCTTAGAAAGCATTTTTTCAGCAGGGGATGGTCGGAATTTTGGACGAGCTTAAACAGGAATTTGTCTGATAGAAATTGTCTGCGGAGGTGAAGCGGAGGCTCTACACATTCAACCTGCATGGCATTTATGGGAGAGGACTTCATAGCTCCAAGGATAATACGGAGACACTTGGACTGAATTTTGGATAGCTTTTCCAGAGCCGCTTTATTACCGGGGTCTAGCAAAAATGAGCCGTAATCTAAGTGGCTACGAATTATGGCGTTATGTAAAATTTTTTGAAAGAAAGGGTGTGATCCCCACCATACCCCAGAGAGGGCACGTAGGATGTTTATGTTTTTTTCACATTTAGCTACAACATAGTTAAAGTGAGGGACTCCAGTCAACCTTGTATCTAACCAAACACCTAAAAACTTAACAGAATTCTGTACGGGAATAGTGTCTCCGTCATACTGCAGATTTAAGCAAGGTATATTTCTTTTTCTGGTGAATATTACTGCGCTACTTTTGGAAGCTGATATGGATAAACCATGATCCAGCAACCAATCGCCAAGATAACTAAGGGCAGTATTCATTTTATTTTGAGCTTCGGAGATGGATTTCGTAGATACATACAAAGCAAGGTCATCTGCATACTGTAAAACCTGACAGAATGAATTCACTGTAGTTTCCAAGTCGCTAGTGTATAGGCTATATAGAATTGGGCTGAGTACAGAGCCTTGTGGGAGACCTTTCCAAACTGTTCTGGGAGACAAATAAGCGTTATCATGGGTTTTAACCAGAATCGTTCTTTGAGCCAGAAAGCAACAGATGAATCGTATTATCTTGACGGGGATGCTCAGCTGCAACAATTTGTTTCTGAGTACCGGAAGAAGAACATTATCATAGGCAGCTGCAATGTCGAGAAAGACTCCCACAAGGAACTCCTTATTCCTAAATTGAGTTGTTAATTTCGGTAGTTAAGATACTGAGACTGTCGAAAGTGCTCATGCCTTTTCTAAATCCGAATTGTGACTTGGCTAGCGGATTCTTTTCAACGACACTACAAATTAGCTTAGACTGCCTTTTGTCAGTGACCATTCTGTCAAAGTCAAAGTCAAAGGATGTATTGCAAATAGGCTATTTTTAGCACTTTACAAGTCAAAATTATATTAAGTACTTAAAATTAAGTTATTCTACTAAGCATATAAATTCACAAATTGCTTATTGTCAAACTGATAAAGACAATCAAACGGTTATGAGTCGTACGAAGAAAGGCCGATGACAATGAGTCAAGGACGTTCGCATCATGTCGGCTAGAACAGGAACTACTCAGTGGTAGGTGTTCAGTAAACATAAATACAAACTTACCTAAATGGTAGGCTAAATAGTAGGCTAAATAGTAGGCTAAATGGGAGGCTATATGGTAGGCTTAATGGGAGGCTAAATGTTAGGCTAACTGGTAGGCTAAGTGGGGGCTACATAGTAGGCTAAAAGGTAGCTGCATAATGAAGCCGTTTAGGGGCCGTCCATTAATCACTTAATGTTTTTTTAGCATTTTAAACGCCCTCTTGTGATACGTGGTGAGTTTTAAGACTAACAAAAAAAAAACAAAAAAAATAATTTATGTATTTATTAAACGTCAAAAAATTAAATTTTTGATTTTTTTTATTTAATTTTTAATTCATCATCATCTTCATCATCATCAGCTTATATTAGTCCACTGCTGGACATAAGCCTCTCCCAAGGCACGCCACTGAGCCCGGTCTTCGGCTCTATTTTTCCAGGTACTGCCAGCTACCTTGCGTATGTCATCGCTCCACCTTGCCACAGGTCGTCCTACACTACGTCTGCCGATTCGCGGTCTCCACTCCAGAACACGTCGACCCCAACGGTTATCGGTTATTCGGCAGATATGACCAGCCCATTGCCACTTCAGCTTGCTAATTCGCTGAGCTATGTCGGTAACTTTAGTTCTCTGGCGAATGACTTCGTTTCGGATTCGATCCCGCAGAGATACTCCTAACATAGCTCTTTCCATAGCTCGCTGAGCGACCTTGAATTGATGGACTAGTCCTACCGTGAGTGTCCACGTTTCGGCTCC
Organism: Ennomos fuscantarius; assembly: GCA_905220475.3. NCBI lineage: Eukaryota > Metazoa > Arthropoda > Insecta > Lepidoptera > Geometridae > Ennomos > Ennomos fuscantarius. The sequence continues at coordinate 1,083,884 of HG992049.1, forward strand.
GTAGGTCATGACTGGTAGGACGCACTGGTTGAAGACTTTCGTCTTAAGACTCTGCGGTATGGGCGATGAGAAGACTCGACGAAGCTTCCCAAATGCTGCCCAGCCCAGCTGTATCCTTCTTTTGGCTTCACTCTCGAAATTGTTTTTACCTAGTTGGAGCGTCTGCCCTAGGTAAACGTACTTCCTAACAACTTCAAGAGCTACTCCATTTATGGCAATCGGTCCCGGAACAACGTGCTCGTTGAACATGACCTTGGTTTTATCCAAGTTCATCCGTAGACCGATGCGTAAAGAAGAATCAGCTAGGCCGTTCAGCATTCGCTGTAGCTCCTCCAGCGATTCAGCCATTATGACGATGTCGTCTGCAAATCGCAAGTGAGAGATGTACTCGCCATTTATATTGATGCCACAACCCTTCCAGTCCAGCGTCTTAAACATATCCTCCAAAGCGTTTGTGAACAGTTTCGGGGATATAACATCCCCTTGTCGCACTCCGCGACGCAGTTGGATATGTTCAGACGCCTGGTTTTGTAACTGGACGGTCATTGTTGCGGCATCATACAAGCATCTCAGCACTTCGATGTATCGCCAATCAACCTGGCATCGCTGTAAGGAGTCCAGAACTGACCAGGTTTCGATAGAGTTAAAGGCTTTCTCATAGTCCACAAACGCTAAGCACAGGGGTCGATTGTACTCTTGGGTCTTCTGTACAATCTGCCGCACTGTGTGGATGTGGTCTATGGTACTATACCGGCTACAAAACCCAGCCTGTTCCGGAGGAATTTTTAATTAGTATTTTTAATTATTTTTTTTAATCCCCCATAAAATCACGTTTATTTTTAGTAGCTACAAAGAATCTTAAAATTTTTAGATAACTATCTTTAAATACATGTATAAAGCGCGAGGACTTCCTTGCCAGGCAACGGCGAGTTCACTTCACACGCCTCTTTTCGGTAAAAAAATCGCGCGTTTCACGAAAAAATTAATACACGTGATATCTTACGACACCTCCCTCCCTTGTGATATTTCGTGATTTTAGCCAAACCTCTCCCCCCCTTTCGAGACTCACGTGATTAATGGGCGGTCCCCTACTAGTTGTAGTTATGAATAATACTGAAGTTTCTATAATATTATGTTAACATTTTACTTCTCCACAACACTCCTGTGCTCAAAGCACGCGTCGTGACCGGATAACATTTCACAAAGGTTAAGTTTAACCATTGCTATCCAACCTTAGTTTAAGGTGCGGACGTAGAGTAACAGCGGTTTGTCAACGGAATTCGTCTTGTCTTGCGCCTTGTGTTTTCAACAGAGCAATCACAATATAATAATTCTTTTATAAAAACGCCTAACTAAAATTACACACAAAATTTTTTAGGTTAAAGAATGATGTGCACGGCCGTAGCTAGGAGGTGCATTGTGGGGAAATGCCCTAACCTTGGAATTACAATGCGCTACCCTAAAAATACCAAAAACTAAAATCACGCTAATATTATAAAGGCGAAAGTTTGTGTGTGTGTATCTTTGTTACTCCTCCACGCTCAGACAGCTGAATGGATTTGAATGAAATTTGGTACCAAGATAGCTTATACATTGGATTAACATATAGGCTACATTTTATCCCGGAAAAGTGAAATGCTCACATGGGATGAGCAAATAATTAAAATACTTTTTATCCGAGGGTGAAACCGCGGGGCGCAACTAGTAATATATATATAAAAATCAATTGTTGTTCGTTGGTCTCGCTAAAACTCGAGAATGGCTGGGCCGATTTAGCTATTTAGATTAATCGAACCCGCCGCCTCCGGATCATGAGCCGACCTGCTCAACCACATCACCACAGAGGCTGTCATAATGATATTGTTGTCAATAATGATATTGTACATAAGGTATACATTTAAAATTATTGTTGCATTAGAATTTCTTCAGGCGTGGTAGATGCCACGAAATAACTAAACTAGATTCTGCCCGCGGCATTGCCTGCGTGGCCTATAGAAAACAAAGATTTTTTTCTTAGATAATTCAACCACCTATTTCTCCTTCTTAGGGGTGGAATTTCGAAGAACCATTTCTTAGTGGGTACCAATACTTTACAAAGAACACACCCTCCAAATTTCAAGTCTCCAGGACCAGCGGTTTAGGCTGTCCGTTGATATATAAATCAGTCAGTCAGTAAGGACTTTGAATTTTATATGTGTAGATAAGATACACCTTAGATTATTGTTGCATTAGAATTTCTTCAGGCGCGTTTGATGCCACGTAAATAAATACATATTACATGTAAATAATAAAAACACATCGATCTTGTATATTAAAACATTTATTACAAATGACAGGAGATCATATTTCACTTCATAAAAATATACTTAAAATCAAGACATTTTAATAATAACTTAAAATAAGTACAGTAAAAGCTTTCTAAAATTACACATCTTAAAAAAATGACTAGTGGCTCCATCTATTAAGTACGCAAAATAAAACTAATAGAATGTCCAAGAACTATGAATAAATTAAATTCTTATAGTGAAATAGGTATTATGTATGTTCTTATTTTCTAGTTTTAGGAACATCAAGATATAAATTTATAATCGGCGGGCATTGTTAACTGCATCGGTTTCAGTAATCTGAAAAGAAACAACACGAATGGATTAAAATAGTTTTGCTACTCGCCGCTAGATAGCGTTATAATAAAACTGTATTTAAAAAAAATTGCATTGCAATTTCAAGGATAGTTAGGGCTGAAACTAGTTCCCAGCTGTGGGATGATTTTGAATACCTATTTAACATTCCACCAAACAGCACAGGGACTGGCACAAATATTAATATTAGCCAATAAAAATATTTTTAATGTTTCGTACCATTTCACGCTTTGTTCGGGTATACGAAGGTGTTGGCAGCATCTTTTCCGAACATGTTTTTGGCGATACAAGTGAAGTTTCCCATGTCCGACCACAGCAGACCGTTGATCAACAGCTCGCCAGATGGCAGCACCTGTACAATACAATTTTATTTACTAACGAGCTTCTGCCCGCAGCTTCGCCCGCGGCGTGGCCTATGGGAAAATAATTCAACCACCCATTTCACCCTTTTAAGGGTGGAATTTCGAAAAATCATTTCTTAGCGGATGCCTACGTCATAACATCTACCTGCATGCCAAATTTCAGCCCGATCCGTCCAGTGGTTTGGGCTGTGCGTTGATAGATCACTATGTCAGTCAGTCAATCAGTCAGTCACCTTTGAGTTATATATATTTAGAAGATTTGTGATATTACTACCTTCACTCACTACTTCGGTACTATAGTAAATAAAGTATTTCAGACTAGAGATCCCTACTAATTTAAGTAATTTAACCTACAATTTGCGCGAAAATAGTCGCTTATAGTGACTCATAGTTTTATTGAATTGTTAGATTTCATGCAATTTTTTTTTCTATGTTCAGTTTGAACACTTATCGATTCCAATAAGCCACCCTCAGCAAGATTCTGCAGTAGTTAGGACTTTACGGTTAATAATTAAATTTAAAGCCTCTGTGGTGTGATGGTTGAGCAGGTCGGCTCATAACCCGGAGGCGGTGGGTTCGATTTCCGCAACAAGACAAGTATTTTTGCACAGAAAAAAAGCGCATATACTTGCTCTAAATCTGGGTGTTGTGGGTACCATGGTCCTCGTAGTTCCTGCGTCCCTAGACACGGAGAATCCTAGTTAGGATCCAGGATCTATACACACATACACATATATATATATATTTTCTTTGTATGTACTGTTAGTAAAGCCTTTTTGATATAGTATTTAAATTCAAATAATTTATGTTCCATGTCCTTTTGATACCTGCCTTTTGTATGTCACTTGAATATAAAACTTTACAGCATATACCAGGTTGTTTTATATTTTATCTTTTATTCTCTAATATTACATATTATATTATTCTCGCCACTTCCACATTCTCTCACGAGAAACGTAACCCTAATAATGGTTATGGGCCCAGAACGGAAGGCGAAAAATATAATATTGTAGTGAGTGTCATTGCTGAAAAATATTTTTCTAAAAAGATTGTGATGAAGAAAACATTGAGATCTGAGGTAATTTTATTGAATAGTTAAAATGGCTACAACAAGAATGATTAAAGTTTTAACAAGAGAAAATTACGAGAGCTGGCGAGTACAAGCAGAGGCTTTACTGATCAAGAATGATGCGTTTGGGTATGTGGATGGTAGTAAACAAAAACCAATGGAGGAAAGAGCAGTGCAGGCATGGATTGTTGGAGATTCCAAGGCAAGAGCTGACTTAATCCTGAGTATGTCTCCTGGTGAGTTACGGCATGTAAGAGGGTGCAAAACGTCCAGAGAGGTATGGTTAAAGCTAGAATTCATATATGCATCAAAAGGACCAGCAAAAAAGACTAATATGTTGAAAAGGTTGACGATGATGAGATTCATCGAGCCTGGCGACTTTTATGAACATATTTCAACATTTTTTGATACAAAGGATAAACTGAGTGCAATGGATGTGGAGATTCATGATGACCTATTTTCGATAATGTTGCTCTATAGTCTTCCTACAGAGTTTGACAATTTCCGATGTGCAATAGAGTCCCGAGACGAAATTCCGAATCCTGAAACTCTAAAGATCAAAATCGTTGAAGAATACTGTTCGAGGCACAACTCTGAAGAAAAAGCAATGATCGCAAAAGAGAATTTAAGAAAAAAGAAGTTTAATAAACAACGGGAAACATTCAAGTTTAAATGTTTCAAATGCCATAAAGTTGGACATAAAGCATCAGAATGCACGGAAAACAAAGAAAAAGATTCTGAAAAGTACGTTGTTGATAGTGATACATGTAAAACATCTTTTGATACCAGTTTTGATTATTTTAATTATGTTACAGATCAATGTAATGGTGTGTACAACGGGAAAGGAAACTGGATCTTAGATAGCGGGTGTACATCACATTTATGTAAGGACGTAAACAAGTTTGTGGAGGGTTTGTTACCGTCATGGAGTCAATTAAATTTAGCTTCCAACTTGACCACAAAAGTTGAAGGTGAAGGTATGGTCACGCTGTCTGCATGTAAAGGTGAATCCAAAACAAATGTTCAATTGCCAGACACATTGTACGTTCCTGATCTGCGATGTAACCTAATTTCAGTGGCAAGGATTACAGATAAAAGTTGTACTGTAATGTTTACTAAGGATGAGGCCATAGTGAAAAATTGCCATGGGGAAATTGTCGTAGTTGCGGATCGTAAGAGTAATTTATATTACGTTAGGGAACAGTATGAATCTGCATCAGTGGTATCAGAGGAAAATGTGTGGTTGTGGCATGAACGAATGGGACACTTGAATGCAAGGGATTTATTGAGAGTTTTGACCAAAGCTGGTATAAAAACTCAGAGGATAAATGAGCGTGAGCTGTATGATTGTGACGTGTGTGCGAGAGGGACGACTTTAAGAAAGAACTATCCAAAGAGTGTGAACTAAAACACTTTGGACAGGCCGAATATATTCTAGGTATTGACATTGTCAGAGACAAAGGTGTCATTACGTTGTCACAAACTAAATATATTTGGAAATTATTACAAGATTTTGGAATGGAAAAATGTAAAGAATGTTGCAATTCCATTGTGTCCGAATGAAAAATTAATATACTCTAAAAGTTAAATTAATGCGCCTGTTGTGAATAATACACAAGGATACAGGGAGCTCATAGGAAGCTTGATGTACTTGGCAACAGGAAGTCGACCAGATATAATGAATTGTGTGGTAAAGTTAGCACAATTCAATGAAAATCCGAATGAAATGAGTTAGAATTTCGCAAAGCGTGTGTTGCGATATTTGAAGAGAACACAGAATTACGGTCTTTCGTTTAAAAAGACTGGTGAGTCAATGGTAGAATACTCAGATTCGGACTGGGGAAGTTGGGAACTAGATCGACGTTCATATTCCGGATATGCTTTCATTTTAGGTGGTGCGTGCGTGTCGTGGAAATCACAGAAACAAAGGTGTGTTTCTACTTCTTCTTGTGAGTCTATAGAGAGAATATGTAAGCCTATCACAATGTATGAAAGAAGCGGTTTATCTGAATAGTCTGCTTACTGAAATTGAGTTACTAAGGTATGCTAGAATTACTTTATATGCAGACAATCAGGGTGCTATTGCGCTAGCTAAGGATCCAGTTCTCCATTCTCGTTGTAAGCACATAGATATAAGATACCATTTCATTAGAGATGTGTTAAAGAATAATAAGGACATTTCTTTAAGATATATTCTACAAATGATATGACGGCTGATATATTAACAAAAGCCTTGCCTAGATGTAAACATTATAAATGCATGACAGGATTAGGGCTTCAAGATAATATAATGTAAAACTTAAGGGGGTATCTTGACTAGGCCTTGAAAGCATAAATTAAGGGGGCGTGTTAGTAAAGCCTTTTTGATATAGTATTTAAATTCAAATAATTTATGTTCCATGTCCTTTTGATACCTGCCTTTTGTATGTCACTTGAATATAAAACTTTACAGCATATACCAGGTTGTTTTATATTTTATCTTTTATTCTCTAATATTACATATTATATTATTCTCGCCACTTCCACATTCTCTCACGAGAAACGTAACCCTAATATGTACCTTCATCCGGTTATTCCCGTAGATCAGCCTGTTGTTCTTATCCTGCCAGAAGACCTGTGACTTGGTGTAGCTGTGAACCTGGCACGGCAGCGTCACCACGCTTCCGATGTCTTGGAACAGGTCATTGTAGTGGTAGGTGATGGTTGGCTTCGAGGGGAGGTACATCTTCTCGAGAGCGAGGAGGTCTTCTTCGTCTTCGTCTGCTGGAGATGGATAGAACGGTGAGCTTTTTACTAGGTGGAAGAAGTTTTCTGCAAAGTTCGTCTAGGTTACCACCGCTTTGCCAGTTATTCTGCCGCCAAGCAATAGTGTGCAAGCACTACTGTGTTCCAGTTTGAAGGGCACTGTAGCTAGTGAAATTACTGGGTAAATGAGAATTTATCACAGGCAGGAAAACGAAAAAGATCGCGTCGCCGCATTGTATTATTAATTTCCAAAACTTGTGTTATTTTCAGTGTTATTGCATAAAATTGGTGGCATTTTATTCGTTAAGTGCTGGATTACAGGCATGAGTGTGGGAAAGTGGTATAATGATGGTGAAATGTTTCTTTCCGTGTTGTTTCCAAAACTCCATAGAAGCTTCTGGTAAAGTTGCCACCACTTTACTAGGAGTATGACTGGACTTAACTAGACTATGACTGTGACTTGACTTGACAAATATAAATTATATATAATATTAATTAACTTGATAAATTATCAATTACCTACTTGACACTGGCTATTAAACACAAAAAAGTGGAGCCAAAACAAAAAAAAAAGAAAAAACCAAAGCAAAAACAAAGTTATATCGGTCGATAGATGGAGCTAAACTAAAGAAGTTATACTCGCGTCTAAAGCACACTTATTTTTATGATTATGATACTCACTAGGAGTAGTGTAAACTACGGAGGTAGCGGATTGCCTCATCGCTCCAGCAGCAGCTTGGCATGTGTACTGGTCCTCTCCAGGAGTGGTGGAGGTGATCACGAGCTTCGACGTCAGCTGGCCCAGCCCGGTCATGGTCGGGGGGAGGATCTCGTTCACTTCGTACTGTGGATGAGAAAACGTAAGAAGGAGATAAGTAAATGTGGGAAATGCAAAACGTGCGCAAGCACTACTGTATTCCAGCTTAAAGGGCACTGTGGGAACCAGATAACTGATACAAAACTTATATATTTTTGTTTTTTACATACATAGAATAGAATATAACACCCAGACACAGAACAAAAATTTGTGTTCATCATACAAAATATTTGTCTTATGCGGAAATCGAACCCACAACCCGCAGTTCAGAAGGCAGGGATAACTCTGCACAGTTTAACTGTGCAGTTAAAACCGAACTAGCTTCTGCCCGGCTTCGCCCGCGTGGCCTATAAGTAATGAACAAGATTTTTTTAAATAGATAATTAAACCACCCATTTCACCCTCCTAGGGATGGAATTTCGCAAAACCCTTCCTTAGTGGATACCTACTCTTTGCATAGAACACACCCTCCGAATTTCAAGTCTCTAGGACCAGCGGTTTAGGCTCTGCATTGATATATAAGTCAGTCAGTCAGTCTATATTCCATTGATGAATTCCTGAAAATGGTTCCTGATCATAAAAAGACAACTCACATCTTGTATAACCTCGCCGTTCTTCGCCCAGCTGATGGAAGGCGGTGGGTGGCCCATCGCAACACATTCCAACTCCACCCTCTCCCCTGCTTCCCTCTTCACCTCTTCAGCTGGGGGTGTCCAGATCTGAACGAACTTCTTCAAACGACGGGGTCTTTTAGGTGGCGCTATCACTGTGGAAGATATAGTAGGGTCTGGAGTTATTGAAAACATCATCTCGTCTCATTGAGGATAAAAGTGAAAGAAGATTCTTTTTAAATAATAAGAACGCCCAACGATCGCATGTATAGATCCTGGACCCTTACTAGAATTCCCTAAGTCTAGGAACCCAGGAACTACGACCAGGCAGGACTTTTCTGCAAAGTTCGTTTAGGTAGGTACCACCGCAAAAAAAAAACATAGTAACGCAAATCTATAGTAATTGAATGGCTATAAAAGGTAAGTTGATAATCAGGAGTGTGACATGTCCCGGAACGTGGCATGCGAGGCAGTCCAAGCCAGTGTGTCATAATCTTACGCATAGATTAAACACAATCATTATTTTATACAAGAGACCTTCAAGGTCTGATATATCATCATAGGCACATGATATAAAAATGTGTCATTATTTCGAACTGAGTTGTAGTTTTGATGTAAAATTCTAATACGATGCATCATCCCGTAGGTACTGCGATTGTGATTTAACTATGGGCGGTTGGTATGTTCAACTAGTTGAGCAGTGCGAGGCCGATATCGGTCGCACACTTGAATTTATGATACAGACTTTTGGGAATCAACTGTATTTTTTGGAACGAAGTTCCTTATCGCGCGTTGCGAAAGGGGGCTAGACGGAAAAAATTAAGACCAAAAGTTGTAACGACACTTTGAAGCCGTGCGGCGTGCGCGTGTTTCTCTGTCCGTCTGTCTCTCTCTCTCTCTCTCTCTCATAGAAAGCAAGCCGGTTATTTTCGTTTCGTCTTTCTATTTCGCATTGATATTATATTCATATTCTTTCTATTTACATTAAATTTGTTAATAATAAAAAAATATTATTATAAATAAAAAAAACTTATTATTATATTAGGAAGGAACTTCCTATTAATTAATAATTATTAAGAAACATCAGTCATTTAATTAGTTACCAGTTAGTTAAAACGAGCTATAAAGATAACATACATAGATGCTGGACCCTAACTAGGATTCTCTGTACCTATCTAGGGACCCAGGAACTACGAGGACCATGGTCCCATCCAGACACAGAATAAGTATATGCGCTTTTTTCTGTATCAAATACTTGTCCTGTCGCGGGAATCAAACCCACCGGGTTATGAGCCCACCTGGCTCAATCAATACACCACAGAGGCAGTCCGAGGATTTCCGGGAACCGATTGCTCGCTGGCAATACCAACCAACAGCTATATTAATATACATAGACCCGGAGTAGGCAACAGAGAACTGAATACAATTCCTTCAGATATGATTGATTTTACTTTATAATTCCTGTTAACAGACTCTTTGCAATTCAACGGTTGGACTACTCACAGCTGTGGGCATATGTAAAATGTTATTTTAATTTCTGATTTATTTAGTTCTGGGTAAAATTTTAATTTTTCTGGAAAAGTCCATAAGGTTTTACCCAGCTATACGGGTGAAGAATCAACTTTTGTACATATACCTTTTTGTTTACAAATAGTGCATAGTTTTAGAATAGTAATTATTATAAATAATTTTTCAAGTCAAACTATGATCTCATGCTTAAATTAAATACCTAAATTTGTGTGTATGGGTGTTTGTTATTCATTTACGCTCAATTCATATGGCTTATATAGTGGATTAATAATAAGCCACTTTACATGCGCGGGTGAAACCACGAGGCGCAACTAGTTTGGGAATAATTGTATTTTAACCTAAACTTAATTATTTGTTATTTTGAACAATAACCAACCAACGATCACATACATAGTTCCTGGACACTAACTAAGATTCCTCTTTGTCTAGGGACCCAGGAACGACGAGGACCATGGTCCCACAACACCCAGACTCAGAACAAGTACCCGCCAAGCAGTAATGCGCAAGCACTACTGTGTTCCGGTATGAAGGGCATTGTAGCTAGTGAAGTTACTGGGCAATTGAGACTTTATGATCAGCTGGGCGATCACGTAACTTGAATGCAACCAATAGAAACACAAATTTGTATGGACTTGATAGTTTGAATACGCAGTTTACGTGCATATTTAATATAAAAATTTCTCCTGTTGAATTGCAATCAAAGTTTCGTGATCACACCCATGATCTCACAGTCGAGTAATCTTATTACCAGACTGTGCTGATATCTCAGGATGATGTGCGCAGTGAAGTGTCACGCGAAACTATATATTTTAGAGTTCCAAGTGACACTGTTCCGTTATGGGCGGCCGTGTCGCTTAACATCAGGTGAATGACTATCATTAATTAACATTAAAAAAATGTTACTTTATTTGTTTGAACACGTCTATCTAGCAACAATTTAACTCAATGCATTTTTTGATTATGTAGATCCGTTAGAAATGAAATCATCTGCGTATGAAGCCACGAGGCTTCGCTAGTATTCTGTAGTAGGCAAAGTAGGAATATTGATCGAAATCATGAAATTCTAATCCAATGCCATGAATTTTAAAATGAATCACAAAAGCTAAATTTTCTGATAGAAAGAATGATCTCATAGATATTTAAAATCGAATATTTAGGCCATTCTTTGGAATTTTAAACAGTATATGGAATAAGGATACATTGGCGACGGCATAGGCATAGACAATAAAATAATGTAAAAAAACAATATGATAGTTTTTAAGACTTCTTCGTTATTAGTTGTGATTATTTTCACCAATTAATAACCTACTAATTTGGTTTTGGCGGGAAAGCGAAAAAGATTGCGTCACCGCATTGTATTATTTTCTAAAACTTGTGTTATTTTCAGTGTTAGTGCATAAAATTGGTGGCATTCTATTCGTTAAGTGCTGGATTACAGACGTGAGTGTGTGAATATGGTATAATGATGGTGTAACGTTTCTTTTCGTGTTGTTTCCAAAACTACATAGGAGCTTCTGGTAAAGTTGCCACCACTTTACTAGGAGTATGACTTGACTAGACTAGAATATGACTTAACTTGATGACTTGGACTGTGACTTGAATTGATACATAATATACATCTAATATTAATTAACTTGAGAAATTATAAATTACTTGACACTGGCTAAATACACAAAAGTGTGGAGCCAAAACCAACAAAAAAACCTACCAATTGTTATTTTGCTAGAACTATGATGGGAAATTCATTAGTATTACCTAAAGTACCTAATCAATATAAACATTATTTTATTAATCTATTATTTTGTGTCTAAGCTGTGTGTACAATGTTCACAACTGGTGAAGCTAGAACAAATAATCGCAATTGCACTTAAATTTAAAAATTTACAAAGCAATCATGTATGTTGTATGTAATTATAGTTAATAATAAATAGTAAATACTCACCATTAGCTTGCAAATTGTTGTCCAGGGTAAGTTTTGAGTTTTCAATCAGTGCGTTCGCCTCAAACCCACTGTGTTGCGACACTAGCGCCGCGGCGACGAGTAGCGACACTAAGCTGAACATAGTTCTTCAGGCTGATTGTAGATGGCGCAAAAAACAATCTGAAAGAGAAAGTTTTCAGTAGATTTAAACGGAAAAGCAAACAGTGCTTTCATTTATGAAGTTACAGATTAACGAACCCACTGATGCATACAGCAACATCACAATCTATCCAGTAATACTTACAGCCTTATCCTACTAATATTATAAATGCGAAATTTTGTGAGTATAGATGTTTGTTACTCTTTCACCTAATAACTACTGAACGGATTTTTTTTTTTTTTTTTTTTTAATGTTAAGGAATGACGTGACGATCTAGCCGTTCGCCTGATGTTAAATGACACGGCTGCCCATACCAGCAGTGTCACTCGGAACGCTAAAGTATAGAGGTTCGCGTGACACTGCTCTGCGCACGTCATCCAGAGACATCAGCACAATCTAGTAATAAGATTACTAAACTGTGAGATAAGATCATAAAGTCTCATTTGCCCAGTAATTTCACTAGCTACAGTGCCCTTCAAACCAGAACACAGCAGTGCTTGCGCACTACTGCTTGGCGGCAGAATAATTGGCAAAGCGGTGGTACCTACCTAGACGAACTTTGCAGTAAAGTCCTACCACCTAGTAAATATATGAATGAAATTTGGAACATAGATAGTTTATAACTTGGATTAATATATAGGATACTCTTATCCCGATAGTATGTTCCCGTGGGACAATTATACAACAAGAGGGCGAAGCCGCGGGCTTTTTAAGCAAAAACTACTGAACGGATTTGGATGAAATTGGGTACCCAGATAGTTTCAAAGATTTTAATTAATTACCTAAATCAAAATTAATTTTTTGAAATTTTTAGCGTTCGGTACCAAAATTGTAAAAAGGAATCTTTGGAATATAGATAGTTTAGACATATGCTTCTTTTTATCCACGGGTGAAACTGCGGGGCGCAACTAGTAATTTATAAATGACTTAGGTAAGCCTTTTGTATAAATTTCCACCCTTATACTACACGAGCTTCTGCCCGCAGCTTCGCCCGCGGCGTGATCTATGGGAAAATAATTCAACCACCCATTTCACCCTCTTGGAATTTCGAAAAATCCTTTCTTAACGGATGCCTACGTCATAACATCTACCTGCATGCCAAATTTCAGCCCTATCCGGCGGTTCGTTGTTAGATCACTATGTCAGTCAGTCACCGTTGAGTTGTATGTATTTAGATTTATAAATGACTTAGGTAAGCCATTTGTATGAATTTCCACCACTACATTAAAAATTTGGAGTACGTATGCACGTATGTAGAACTCCAAAACTTACAAAACTTTAGTCACATTCTAGGCACTACGCTCACATTATTGATGCTTTCTACTCTTATTTAGTTTGTCTGTGGCTTTTAGTATGGCTCCGTTAAGTATTTAAGTAATTAATAGATTGTAGCTTAGTATTAGTTAACTATATTGTTTGACTGGCCCGATAGCCTAGTTGGTAGTAACCCTGCCTTCTGAACTGTGGGTTGTGGGTTCGATTCCCACCCAGGACAAACATTTTGTGATGAACATAGGTGTTTGTTCTGTGTCTGGGTTTTATATTGTATTCTATGTATGTATTTACAAACAAAAGTATCTAAGTATTGTATCAGTTATCTGGTTCCCATAGTACAAGCTTTGCTTAGTTTGGGGCTAGATGGCGCTGTGTGAAATGTCCACACATATTTATTTATTTATTTATTAGTATATGTAGAATTGAGTGTTTTCTATGTATATGATCTTTATCCTAACTAATTACATGAACAATTTTAAATATTTTCGTATTTGGGACAGAAATTAGCCCATAACGATCACATACATAGATGGACCCTAACCAGGATTCTGTGTCTAGGGACCCAGGAAATACGAGGACCATGATCCCTCAACACCCAGACTCAGAAAAAGTAGCCCTGTGCCCTTGACCTAGTTGCCTCCCACTTGCGCCTTAAACGCCTGCCCTCTCGCTGGGTGACGCTGTAAAGGTCGGCAGAGACCAACACCACTAGCCCATTAAAAAAAATTAGTCGCACTAGCGTACGGCACTAGTTCATGCCTTAAATATTTCTGTTATATTAAAATTAATCTATTCATAAATACATACTTGGACCAATTTTTTAGTATTGTGCACAATACATTTGTCATCAAAACATTGTATAACACAACCTCTGTAGTATGGTTGTTGAGCAGGTAGTCTCATAACCCGGAGGCAGCGGTTCGATTCGCGAGACAAGACTAGTTGTACACAAAAAAATGCGCAAATACTTGTTCTGTGTCTGGGTGTTGTGGGACCACGTTGTTCCTGGAGCCCTAGATACAATCCTAGTTAGGGTCCAGGATAGGTATCAGGATATTATTATAATTAAGTATACTTTATTCTACCTTTTAGTAAAACTTCTGTAAGCACGCTTGACTTGGGGAGTAAGCTGGTGAATGCGAGACGAACGGAAGGTTAAGTTGGTTCACGTAAGTCTTTATCAATATAACAAAGTTAAATATTTGTATTATTATGTTGGTATGTTCGGTAAAATGACAATTTACAATAGTCAAGATGGCGACATTAACATTAAACAAAGCAAAAACAAAGTTATACCGGCCGATAGATGGAGGTTAAACTAAAGACTCTTTACTTCAGTCGTGTGGTTTAAAGCACATTCGTTTTTTTATATGTAGTTTTTATTTAGGTCTTGACTAAAAGATATTCCACAAGCACTAGATTTGCTATTCAAGGTTTTATAATGCAGACAGTTATCAGCAAAATTTGACACCTAGATCGTATGACCTAAATGGACTTTCACGGCGTTAGTAGCCTTTAAATAATAATTATATAATAATAACGCCCAACGATCTATAGGTCCTGGACCCTAACTAGGATGCCCTGTATCTAGGGACCCAGGAACTACGAGGACCACGGTCCCACAACAACCAGACTCAGAACAAGTATTTGCGCTTTTTTCTGTGCACAAATACTTGCCACGGAATCGAACCTGCCGCCTCCGGGTTTTGAAGATTCCTGCTCAACCACCACACCACGCAGGCTGTCATAATAGTTAGTATTTTGCAGAGTGCAGTGAAATATATGGTTACTAAAGAATCTCATTTTATCTTCGGCTTTAATTCTTAGAAGCAAACGTGCAAAAATCTAGACTTTAACTTCCTGCTAAAAATATAAATGCGAAAGTTTGTGTGTTAATGTTGGTTATCATTAATCTCCGTAACTACTGAACTGATTTTAATGAAATTTAGAATGCAGATGGCTTATATGCTGAATTAACACATAGGATACTTTTATCTGCAGGTGAAACCACGGGGTGCAGCAAGTATAGAATGAATAGATACGAGTCACCTTAGAGGAATTACGCTTATTTCTATGCAAGTCACTACCACATTTATTCTCAAGGATTGCATAAGAAATCGTCTGTCTGGATAAGTACCTATCGCTTGCAAATATAAGCATTATCTCTGGTTTCTTTTAATAGGTCTGAGGGACCTCTACGAGGGAACGGATGTTTTTTAGTAGTCGTTCACCTGATGTGAAGTGACACGGCCGCCCATAACAGAACAGTGTCACTCGGAACTCCAACATGTAAAGTTTCGCATGACTGCTGCACTGCGCACATCGTCCTGAGACATTAGCACAGTCTGGTAATAAGATTACTCGACTGTGAGATCAGATCATAGTCTCATTTGCCAATAATTTCACTAGCTACAGTGCCCTTCAAACCGGAACACAGTAGTGCTTGCACACTACTGCTTGGCGGCAGAATAACTGGCAAAGCGGTGGTACCTACCTAGACGAACTTTGCAGAAAAGTCCTACCACCTAGTAAGGATGTTTTATAATATTAGTGATTATTGTGATGAATAAAATATTATATCCAGACGTATAAAAAAATTGTTTTGGGTAGGAATCGAATCCGCAACCTACAAAGTCGAAGTCTAAGGATTGTATTGCAATGCTTTTTATACATTTACCAGACAGTTACCAGACAAAATGATATTAGATACTTAAAATTAAGTTATTGTACTAAGCATATAGAATTACAAAGTGCTTATTGTTAAATATTATATAGCAAGCCTATTACAATCTATGAGTTTGAAAAGAAAAGAAGTTCTCTTTCTCACTACTGATGCAAGCAATCCGGCACAATGCAGAACAGAAACTACAATCCGAAGCTTCGATTACAACTGTAAAGAAGCTACAAGAAACTTTTTTGTTTGTCATTCTACTGTTTGACAATATTTATAAAACAAACAGACAAAGCTACTGCCAAAGTGCCGGTGAAGCTATAGCTGGGCGATCACGTAACGCGAATGCAAGCAATAGAAACATAAGTTTGTGTGGATTTGACAGTTTGAATACGCAGTTTATGTACATAGTTAATATGGAATTTTCTTCTGTTGCATTGCAATTAATGTTTCGTGATCATTCCCCAGGTCAGTTTAAAATCTAAACGTTCTTGAGTTATAAATAGTGTAAATAACACGACTTTCTTTTATATATACACGGTGGAATTAAATTCACTATTTTCCTTAAATGTATGTACTCAGACCATGCTATAGAATCATCGCACAAGGTCCAATAAAAAAAAAAATTGTTTTAGTATTCAGTGCCTCCTAAAATAACTGCCTGACAGCCGAAATGTCTATGTAACGGTACACACAGTGCGGGCACCAACTGAGTGCTTTGTAAATGTTTCGTAGGCAACAAAACACCTGCTTTGTCCAATGTCACAAGGCTTTTCTTTAGAATTTAAATTTGATAATACTTAGATTGAAGTTTTATTTCATAAGTACTTTTTTATTTAGTTATATGGGAGCGTTCTATGGCATTGACATTCAGTCAATACATTAAAGAAAAAGAACGAATTAAATTCCACGTTGTATAATTAAAAAAACCCTGATTATATAAATATTGTTTATATATAAGTAACGTAAAGCGTAAAAGGTTTTAGATTAATCTCAAATAAGCCGGTGTTTAATTTAATAAGAAGAGATTCCACTTGTTTTATCTGATGTTATCTGAATTTTTTGTTTTAATTTAGTTGCATAAGAGATATCATGATAAAAGTATCGATAAAAATATCTGATAAAAGTTAAGTGCATCTCTAAATTACGACATTATTAATGTCACTATTTAGTGATAATCCAAGATTAGATAAAATCTGAGTTTATTTGTACATATACAATTTTATTATATACACAGCCTCTTTGGTGTAGTGGTTGAGCAGGTCGGCTCATAGTCTGGAGGTGGCGGGTTCGATTCCCACGACAAGACAAGTATTTGTACACAGAAAAAAAGCCCAAATACTTGTTCCGAGTCTGGGTGCTGTGGGACCATGGTCATCATAGTTCCTGGGTCCCTAGTCACAGGGAATCCTAGTTAGGATTCAGGATCGTTGGGCGTTATTATTATTATTATTAGGTACCCACATAAGCACTTCATTTAAAGTTAGTACCATTTTTAAATTACGAGTAGCCAATGAGTGCAACAACTTGCTAGCGTTCATGTTTCCACATAATTTAGTGTGTATTTTATTTTAATCATACAGTTAAATTAATCTTTAATTTAAATTTTTTTGTAACCTGGCTTATGCCATTACTTTATTATTTCCTGAAAGAGGCCTGGACCTCATAACGCACCCTGAGCCTAGTGTGGGATCCTGGCTTTCTAACTTAATATAATGTTTCTACTTATACACCTTTACCCAAATAAATGTATTATTAATTTTTTTCATTTTCTTTTTTCATTTTTTAACTACGATCTTGGAGTAAACAAAATTACGCAAACGTACCTTGATAATGTCACAGCACAACACTTCACGAGAGTTTTGATCACGTCCGCTCAACACAAGTGTACCTCTAACCGCAGGACTGAATCGAATGAGTCTGGACCAGTGAGATCAGGCTTATATAGCGAGCCGTGGGATGTAGGGACGCCTTGCTGGGCGCCATAGGGACGTAGATACCACGGTAATACAATTTACTTTTGTATACATTTTAATATTAGAGAATTCGCTAGTACTACTTGGCTAGCATGCTACACCTTCGATCGCATCGTCACTTCCCATCAAGTGAAAGCGTGGTCAAATGCTAGACAAGTTTGAAATAAAAAAAATAGGCTCAAAATAAAACTCGTAGATTTTCAACCGACTGCAAAAATGAGGAGGTTCTCAAGACGACTGCTTTTTTTTACCTCTGATTTTTCGACTGGGTGAACCGATTTTGATGATTTTTTTATTTATAAGCTGGTGCTTTCCGTCCCATTTCAATTTGGTACAGTTCTGACAATGGCATCCATGAGAAAACGATTCTGAAGTCAGTTTTGAGAACTGCTTTTTTCAAACTCATATATTGTAATGGGCTTGCTATATATTATTTTACTATAAGCACTTTGTAATTTTATATGATTAGTGAAATAACTTAATTTTAAGTACCTAATATAATTTTGACTTATAAAGTGCTAAAAATAGCCTATTTGCAATAAACCTTTTGACTTTGACTTTAACTGAAAATTACGAAGTGCTTTACAGGTGTAATCGAAACTTTGGATCGGTCGGAGTTATCTGTTCTGCATTGTGCCGGATTGCTTGCACAAGTACTGGGAAAGAGAACTTTTTTTCAAACTCATATATTTGTTATGTTGTATTGGCTTGCTTATAATATTTGACAATAAGCACTTAGTAATTTTATATGCTTAGTTAAGTACCTAATGTAATTCTGACTTGTAAAGTGTGATCACGAAACTTTGATTGCAATGCAAAGAAGGGTTGATCGCGAAACATTGATTGCAATGCAACAGGTGAATGTTCCATACTAACTATGCACATTGAAACTGTCAAATCCATACTGATTTGTGTTTCTAACTATTACAATCAAGTCACGTGATCGCCCTGTAGGTATCTTCTAGATAAGCGTGTTACATTCTAGACCACATCGTCACTTTTTTTTTTTTTTTAACGAGCTAATGCTGTTGGTCTCTATCGACCTTTACAGCGTCACCGGGCGGGAGGACGGGCGCTTAAGGCGCCCAGCCGTCAAAAGTGGGAGGCAACTAGCTCAAGGGCACCCCTGGGTGCGAGCCTCGGCTTGGGCCGTTGCCGGGATAAGAGGATCGAGAAGACTACGTCCACTGGAAGAGTGGACCCTTTTGAAAGTCGCGACCGTTCTAGCTAACCTACGGGGGGTACGTCGACCTCGCCGGCGGGGTCGGGGTCTGATTGTGTTACGCTGGTATCCTATACCGGTGCCGGGCGCGGTACCTGAGCCAGAAGGGCTAGACTGGTCCGGTGATCCTGCTATAGGATCATCCGGGTCGCTCAAGACGTGTCTCGGGCGGCGACGACGGGGTGAACCACATCGTCACTAATCATTTGGTGAGATATTGGACAAACGCAAAACTATCAAAAAATAATAAAAAAAACTCAGATTTACAAATTATAAACACCTAGTGGTAATTGTCTAGTTTTAAATGCGCTGTTACACTAATCGTCATATTATACAATATCGTGTCGTTAAAAAATGAAAATCGCATTTTTCTGATAAACAGAAAAAAAAGCCACACAAACATACGTCTATATATATCTATATAATGATACAGTGTAAAAATATAACATGAAAAATCTTTATATATAAAAATGAATCTCTATTTCCCTCGGTCACCGCATCACGGTAGAACGGATAGAACATTTTCACTAATAATTTTTTTATTATGTTTATTATTTTCAGGAGACGGTTCTTATGAAAGAAAAAGTTATGAAAGTATGGAAAATTATCATCACCCGGGTGTAACCGCGGGGCGCACCTAGTTATTCATAAAAATACTGCAGTGAAAGTACTTTATAAAAACGAAAAAATGGAACGTCATTTTCTAAATCTTTACTACGTACTTACTACAACTGACGTCTTAAAAATGACGTTCACAATTTGACGCTCGAAATTATGAATGAAATGAAATTTACATAACAGTTTAGTACTATTGAATTGTCAATGAACAAATAGGTGTGTATCAAAGACTAATAAGCCCACTGGACTGCTAATAAAGCCTCCTCTCTGTCACTAATAACACGATATTTTTAGTGTCTACTTTTGTAGCGTCTCTACGGCGACTTAAGGTTTCACGAACTATTAACATTAAAAATCTATCTTATGTATGGTTTCGATAGTTTAGCTTTAATTGTGTTTTAGTGATTTAGCGTAGAGTTAGTATACACTAACTGTTTTAGTTATTTAGCGTAGAGTTAGTATACACTAACTGTTTTAGTGATTTATCGTAGAGTTAGTATACACTAACTGTTTTAGTGATTTAGCGTAGAGTTAGTATACACTAACTGTTTTAGTGATTTAGCGTAGAGTTAGTATACAATAACTCTACGCTAAATCACTAAAACACAATTAAAGCTAAACTATCGAAATACATAAGATAGATTTTTTTTTTTTTTTTATTTTTTTTTGTTTTGGTCGATGCGATGCGTGACCAAAATGCTTGCACTTATTTAGCACAACGAATCAGCATTGCAATTCAACGGGGCAAAGGTAGTGGGCTGGAGCATTTGGACTGTTTACAGTCCAAATATTTTTTTTTATAGTAGGTAGTGTAGTATATTATATAGTATTAGTTATTATAGTCAAAGTCAAAGTCAAAAGTCAAAAGATTTATTGCAAATAGGCTAATTTTAGCACTTTTACAAGTCAAAATTGTACTAGGTACTTAAAATTAAGTTATTTCACTAAGCATATAAAATTACAAAGTGCTTATTGTCAAATAATATAGCAAGCCCATTACAATATATGAGTTTGAAAAAAAAGCAGTTCTCTTTCTCACTACTGGTGCAAGCAATCCGGCACAATGCAGAATTGAAAACTTTGATCCGAAGCTTCGATTACAACTGTAAAGAAGAAGCTACAAGAAACTTTACAGAAACTTTATATCATTGTAATATAAGTGCCCCAAGTCAAGAGTGCGTAAAGCAGTTTTACTTAAAATTCGTTGCACAAATTATAAACCTGTAAATATATACATATCATCGGCCCGTTAAAAAAAAGGATAAAAAATGTGGAAGCAAATTGTTTTTTTTACTGTAGTTGCGTCTAAAGTTTCTATAGCAAAAGTCGTAGTAGATTTCCAGTCTACTGGTTACTTATTTCGTGGTATGTGCGTTACAAATCTCGTAGAGATGCGACTTAGATTCAATTGGACTCAATTGAGCCATGAACTTGACTGAAACCGACTCAATGACTCATTGTTAAATTTGGGATGAATCTGCATAATTATAATCGGAAATTGACCTAGTATATCTTCTTCTTCTAAATATATATAACTCAAACGTGACTGACTGACTGACATAGTGATCTATCAACGCACAGCCCAAGCCACTGGACGGATCGGGCTGAAATTTGGCATGCAGGTAGATGTTATGACGTAGGCATCCGCTAAGAAAGGATTTTTTGAAATTCCACCGTTAAGAGGGTGAAATGGGTGGTTGAATTATTTTCCCATAGGCCACGCCCCAGCCGCGGGCGAAGCTGTAGGCAGAAGCTCGTTCAAAAATAAAATTGTAGAATTATTAGCGTAGTACTACCACCTGTCGCATTATGTACCTATTTGGATATAAATTTAATACTCTGTGGTAAACGGTGCTCGAATCACATTAAATATCTTCGTTAGATTTTATTATTTCTCTATAAATATAAAATTCAAAATCCTGACTGACCTATATATCAACGCAGAGCCTAAACCGCTGCTCCTAGAGACTTGAAATTTGGACGGTGTGTTCGTTGTAAAGTGTAGATATTCACTAGGAAAACGTTTTTCGAAAATCCACTCCTAAGAGGGTGAAATGAGTGGTTGAATTATCTATGAAAAAAATTCTTTTTCGTTTCCTATCTTAAAAACGAGTATGCTTGAAACCACACGACTGAAGTAAAACTTCTTTAGTCCTCCATCTATCGGCCGGTATAACTTTGTTTAATGTTAATGTCTCCATTTTGACAATTGTAAATTATCACTTTACATCGCTTTTTCCAAAGTCTATCAGAGCGCCTGGTCGATGCGATGCGTGACTAAAATGCTGGCACTTATTTAGCACAACGAATCAGCATTGCAATTCAACGGGGCAAAGGTAGTGGGCTGGAGCATTTGGACTGTTTATAGTCCAAATATATTTTTTTTTATGCTGCATTTCCACAGACACCTGGGTCCGTGCTTTTTGTTAGATTATTTTTTATATTTATTAATTAAGCCTATTATTAACATGAACATATATATAATACAGGGAGGACAATACAGCCAATAACACGTAAACATAAGTACTTATTTCTAATTGTGCGTACACCACCGAGCAAACCAGCTTCCGCAAGCAGCACCCGTTCACGAGCTTGACGCATGTTCCAGCCATCGTCAAATATTTTTTTACAGTAGTTAGTGTAGTATATTATATAGTATTAGTTATTATATCATTGTAGTATTTATTTTATAATAAAGGCAATTTTCCGGAGTGCCCCAAGTCAAGAGTGCGTAAAGCAGTTTTACTTAAAATTCGTTGCACAAATTATAAACCTGTAAAGAGATAAGGAGTAACCGGAGATGACGTCATTAACGTGCGTCACGAATTGCTTACTACGAGCTGTCGTGGTTTTTTTCCCCGTCATTTAACCCGTGGGACAATTAATTTTTTCGATGTAATAATTATACCGTTTGTTCTCGGTAGAGTATTAAAGCAATGTATGCGTATTTTGAATTTAGATCATGATTAGCCCAACAAGTTCCCACTGCTGGGACACGGGATTTTTTACATGAGGAGGATCATTGGCCAAGAGCTGGTTGGTGGATGATTCATGTTCTAGAATTTATTATGATGAACATGCCGGTTTTCTCACAATTTTTCTTTAAAAAATGTAATAGTGGAAATTCTGCATATAATTAGAAAAGTCATTGGTACAGATCGAAGCGGGATTTGAACCTGGCTGCGTTTGAAATTCGCTACCGCTGTCGCTGAGCCACTCCTGCTAAATTAGGTAGGTATTAACGTACAGTTTTATTAGCAGGCTAGCGGTCCGCCCTGACTTCGCACAGGTATTTTATATATATTTAATAATAATAATAATAACGCCCAACGATAACCTACATAGATCCTGGACTCTAACTGGGATTCCCTGTGTCTAGGACCCAGGAACTACGAGGACCATGGTCCCACAACACCCAGACGCAGAACAAGTATTTGCGCTTTTTCTGCGCAAAAATATTTGTCTTGCTTGGAATCGAATCCGCCGCTGGGTTATGAGCTAACTTGATCAACCACCACACCACAGAGGCTGCCATTCAATCGCTTATGTTCATCACAGATAATGTAGGATTCTAATGGTGGAAGAATTTTTCAAATCGGTCCAGTAGTTTCAAAGCCTATACAATGCAAACAAACAATCAAATCTTTCCTCTTTATAATATTAGTTTTGATAATTATGTACGTTATAAAGCACTAACTGCGTTACGTAGGTAAGTACCACCTTATTAGGTATATTATTCATAGCTTTATAAATAAATAAAACGTCCAACGATCACATACATAGAGCGTGAACATAAGAACATAAGATAGGCTTAAGTTTTGAGTTGCGGTAGACGTTTTTCATCCACTTTTTCATACTACTTAAGGACTACCACACAAATTGTTTTTTTTTAAGTACCCCAATAGGTGGTAAGATTTTTCTGCAAAGTTCGTCTAGGTAGGTACCACCGCTTTGCCAGTTATTCTGCCGCCAAGCAGTAGAGTGCTAGCACTACTGTGTTCCGGTTTGAAGGGCACTGTAGCTAGTGAAATCACTGGGCAAATGAGACTTTATGACATAATGACTGTAGTAATCTTTTACTAGATTGTGCTGATATCTCAGGATGACGTGTGCAGTGCAGTATCACGCGAAAAGAATATAGACTTTATTCCGAGTGACACTGTAACTGATACTAGCAGCTGTGTCGCTTAACATCAGGTGAATGACTTGCTCGTCACGACATTAAAACAGTATGTATATAGGATAAAATAGAATACGCCCTACAAATAAATCAAATAAAAACTTAACAAAATCTAAGAAAAAGAAAGCAAATACAAATTGATCTCTCCTATCATTACACTGAAAAGAAACGAGGGATCTTCTTTATCTGGATGCTTTGATTACTTAACCTATAATAAAATACCTACCAACGGAATAGGCAGATTCAGAAGTTTATTGTTGATATAGATAAAACACACGTGTATAAAGAGCTAACGTATTTTACGACGACTTACTCAATACTCAACCTTGTATGTATAAAGATACAGACTAACTTTTGACGTGGGAAGTTTTGTCAAATCTGACAGTGGCAGCTAGCTGTCAAATTTTTTCCAAGAAAGAGATTAGGTTTTTTTTTGCTGGAGTTTTAAGAAATGTAAGCGCCACACTGTCGCTTGGTCACGAATCCATGGCCTCATGGGACAGATTTTTTTGACGCCAGTTTTTTTTAAATTTGATATGATGCAACAATTTTATGATGTAGTATAAAATTACTTGATCGCTTTTGGTGGAAACTTGGAATAAGCCAGTAAAAATAGCAGTTTTGCTTGGGCAACCTCGCACTATTTTGAATTTTGGATCTAATTTTTTAAGGTTTAGGGTCTCTTACTGAGCATAAAATCACAAAATCCTGACAGATCTAGGTGGAGCCATCTTGAACCAAAGTTTTTGGTCGTATTTAAAAAACCATGCACTTTAGAGCAAAGTTATTGAGACTATTATTGTAGGAAATAAAATTTGACATCTTTTATTTCCTGTAAACTTTTTTGTATAACTTTCCGTTTACGATTTATGGTCCATTTCATGAACCGGTTTTTCTAGCTCTTTTATAGTTTTAAGAATTCGCGGCTGAGAAAGAAAAGAGCGTGAAATCGCCCGTAAATCATAAAATAGAAATGGCCACAAATATTTAATTTTGTTAAATATCAAGACTCCAGCGGTTTGGGCTGTACGAATTCAATGAGTCAGTCTGGGTTTTTCTACTTGATGACTAAATTAGCTGAAGCAATTCTGATGAAATTTTACACAAAACTTGCGTAAATTACAAAGATATAATATATATACGCTAGATAGGTAGGTATCTAATTAATAGGTAGGTTTATAGTATTAGTATAATTTAACTTGTCATTATGGATAAATGTAAATTTGGGTCATGAAATATCGTTTTTTTTTTATTTTCGATCGGTTTGCGTTGGATTACTCACCTGATGGTACGAGTACCCAAAAACATAATCTTCAAAAAGGGGTTAATTTAACTTCAACCGCATTTCATACTAATAAATACTTTTTTTTTACTCTAAACTTGTCTAGCATTTGACCGCGCTCTCACCTGATGGGAAGCGACGATGTGATCGAAGGTGTAGCATGCTAGCCAAAAGAAAAAGATTTACAACCACGCCGCCGCTAATTGATAATATATCTATGAGATCAAAATATTCCAAATAAGATCAAATAGCGAAGATTTGAGGTAACAAAGATTAAAAAAAAAAACAGACAATTTGTTTGAAGCGGTTGATAGAACATCGAAATTTACCTACTTATTTCGGAATCAATTTTAGTGAACTGACTATGATTAATAAACTTACTCATAATAATTGTATATAAACATTAATATTATATTAATATTATAACTGACTATTATAGTTTTGCTTTTTCACAGAGCTTAACAATCCTTCAGGCAACCGACTTCAAAAGATGGATATAACATTTCTTCGAGGCCAAACCATTTTACTTAATATAATTCCCTAGACAGTGGTTATATATTTGCGCCTTTCGGTGTCGAGACGTTGGGGCCGTGGGGACCGAGTGCCCACAAAATTTATAAAGATCTTTCAGAACGACTGATCGAGGCAACACGTGACCAAAATGCTGGTTTTTATTTAGCCTAAAGACTAAGCATTGCCATTCAACGGGGCAATGCCGCCAGCATTTTGGACACATTGCCTACTGGTAGCGGCTTCTTAGATTAATTTTTGCTAATGCACATAGTTTTTAATTTTCATTTCTTCTAGATAAAATATTTTTCCAAAACATTTCCTTTAACATATAATTCAAGACTATGATACCTTTATATTATTGAAAAATTAAATAAATAATTTAGTTTGTACCCATTTTACTAATTGCATGTGTTCATGAATCAGAGTTTGACAAAATCTTCATTCTTGCAAGACTCGGATCATTTGTAGTATAATGTTTGTGTAATTTTTAGTATAATGTTTGTGTAATTTTTAAATTTCGATTTACTTATGATTTTAACATAATTTAATCTTGTTATTATATTTTATTTGTTATATTCAAATTTAATTTTACTCTATTTTAATACTGTTAATTGAACATAATTTTAATTTTAAAATTTAATGTTAAAAAATTTCAACAGTTTTAATTGTATTTCTTATTATTTTTTAATTTTCTTTGCCTTTTATATTTTTCTAATAATAAATAATGAATATGTGTGGACATTTCACCCAGCGCCATCTAGCCCCAAACTAAGCAAAGCTTGTACTATGGGAACCAGATAACTGATACAATACTTAGATACTTTTTGTTTGTAAATACATACATAGAATACTATATAAACACCCAGACACAGAACAAACGTCGATGTTCATCACACAAATGTTTGTCCTGGGTGGGAATCGAACCCACGACCTGCAGTTCAGAAGGCAGGGATCCTACCAACTGAGCTATCAGGCCAGTAAATTTTTCTAATAATTTTCACTAAAGAATATTTTCATGATATAAAATGACTTGCTCAGTGTAACAACGAGTTATAAAATAACAATAATATTATTATTAATAACGCCCGTAACGTAATAACGGCGTTATTATTAACGCCCAATGATCAAATACATAGATCCTGGACCTTAACTAGGATTCCCTGTATCTAGGGACCCAGGAACTACAAGGACCATGGTCCCACAATACTCAGACTCAGAACAAGTATTTGAATAAATTTTTTTCTGTTCACAAATACTTGTCCTGGCGCTGTAATATGGAATGTTTGGAATTCATAGAAATGCATGATGCAATATTAAAGAAAGACTCGTCACAGATATGCAATTCAATTTTCGAGGTTGCCCTAGAAATTTCTGACCTCGTGTTTTCAAATTAGTTGTTATGATTGATTCTTATATCTTACACAGTACATGGTCCCAAAACACCCAGACTCAGAACAAGTAATTGCGCTTTTCTATCTGTGCAAATATACTTGTCCTGCCGTGGGAATCGAACCCGCCGCCTCCGAGTTTTAAGCCGACCTGCTCAACCACCACACCACAGAGGCTGTCATAAGTAAGTAGGTCTGTATACTTATAAATACTTCTATTTGTAGGTCATCATAGATGATTGATTTTAAATCTAAAGACAGAAAGAAATTCAATTAACTGTGAATTTTAGTGCTTCAGCAATAAATTAGAAATACATTTTGAACTATGGAGAGAGTTAATTAACTTTTAACTGAAGTTCTTTTATTAACTTTAACACTAGAGTTTAACACTAGAAGTTGAAAGTTGTTGGCTACCAAAGATCTCCATTGTCAACATAACAATGTTCAAAATTACTTAAAATTGGTATACAATTATGTAACAAGTATTAAAGTTCTAAATAAATAAATAAAATAAATATAAATAACTAACTGCGCCTCGCGGTTTCAGCCACGTATTGATTTTTTAAAATTAGTTTTTACATAAACTTAAAAGAATTATCAAAAATGTGCCATTCATTTACGCGTGATGCATTGACCAAGGGAAATATGATATTTATTTTTATATATGTATAAAGGTAACGATCATACATAGATCCTGGACCCTAACTAGGATTCCCTGTGTCTAGGGTCAGGAACTACGAGGACCATGGTCCCACAATACTCAGACTCAGAAGTATTTGAATTAATTTTTTTTTCTGTTCACAAATACTTGTCCTGGCGCTGTAATATGGAATGTTTGGAATTCATAGAAATGCATGACGCAATATTAAAGAAAGACTCGTCATAGATATGCAATTCAATTTTCGAGGTTGCCCTAGAAACTTCTGACCTCGTATTTTCAAAGTAGTTTTTATGATTGATTCTTATATCTTACACAGTAAAGTTAATTTTCGTTTTTAATTTTATATGTTATGTGTTTATAAACAAAATAACGCCTCGTCGCACATTCACTCCCCAAGCCAAGCGTGCGTAAAGAATTTTTGCTTCAAAAAACCTTTGAGAATGAAATATATATAACTTATTTTTTGTCGTTAAAATCTTGACGAATTCCTGTATCCTATATTCATTCTAGAAAAGTAGTGTCTCGTGATCACGAAACATTGATTGCAATGCAACAGGAGAAATTTCCATACTAACTATGCACATAAAGTGCGTATTCAAACTGTCAAATCTATACAAATTTGTGTTTCTCTCTGTTGCAATCAAGTTACGTGATCGCCCAGCAGGTAATAATAATGACGACTATCATTAAAATGACGACGTAAAAGAAAGTGACTCAATTACTCAACATTATAAATTCAATGACAAAATCCTAAAATCCGTCATGGTATTTGAGCAGGAAAATAGCCGGAAGGGAACTCCGTTCTTTATACGGAATGAGCATTTATCCACATACGAGCACTATTGCATCATCTTTTGGTTGTGAAGAAAGCGACGCAACCGTAGCTCTGCGGACTGCTCTAATCTTATAAAATTACTAAGTGCTAATAATATCACATGAAAAGGTATAGTCAAAGTCAAAGTCAAAAGATTAATTGTAAAACGCTATTTTTAGCACTTTTAAAAGTCAAAAAATTAAAATCAATTTATTTTACCAAGCATATAAAATTACAGTGTTTATAGTCAAATAAAGCAAGCCTATTAAAATAATTATGCGAGCTAAAAGACAAAGAAGTTCTCTTTCCCACTATTATTTCTTCTTCCGGTATTCCGTAGTAGAAAAACTACTATGTGGTATTAAATCAATTATTTTTTAACGAAGTATATTCTGGTCTCCACCAGCCTTTACAGGGTCAACACAGTGATATTTAACAGCGCTGCCCCGCATGGGCGATTGTAATTTATTCTGTAGAAAGGTCGCTGCTCCAGCTCAATGGGTGACGTAGCGTGTGACGTCATCGGCGCATAGGCACGCACCTTATTGAAGGCACAAGCGCGAAGTCACGTAGCCATGCATGCCCGGTTCAACGGAACTTTGGTGTATTCATTGAGGAATTATGTAGTTCATTCAAATTATAGATTTGTTGGTGCACGTGATTTTGCTCGATGTTTGTGTAGTTTCAGCCCTGAGTAGTGTGACAAATTTTAGTAAATGAAAAATTAAAAAAATGACAAAAATAGAAAAAAAAAATTATTTTGTATTGGTTCCAGGTTGGTGCCAGGTTGGTGATTTTGCCAATAATTCTGCCACCAAGCAGTTATAGTGTGTGAACAATACTGTGTTCCTATTTAAAGGGGACTGTGGCTATGTAATTAGTGGACAAATGAGACTTTATGACCTGACCTCAGTCTCATAATCTTATTACTAGACTGATTTGAGTCAAAATTACGTGCACAGTGCAGTGTCACGCGAAAGCTTATAATTATCACTTTAGGGTTCCGAGTGGCACTGTTATGGGCGGCAGCAGGTAATTAACGAGCATGTCGCTCGCTAATTACATTTAAAAAAACGAGTGTGCTTTAGACCACACGACTGAAGTAAAACGTCTTTAGTTTAGCTCCATCTATCGGCCGGTATAACTTTGCTTAATGTTAATGTCGCAATCTTAACAATTGCAAATTGTAATTTTACCGGACTTACCAATACATTAATCTTAATATATATAAATCTCGTGTCACAATGTTTGTCCTCAATGGACTCCTAAACCACTTAACCGAATATAATAAAATTCGCACACCATGTTCAGTTCGATCCAACTTGAGAGATAGGATAGTTTAAATCTCAAATTATAGTCGCAATTTTAATTTATTGCTAATTATTTGTCTGTTATTATTTGACAGTCGCAATTATCTGTTAACTCCAAATGATTCTAACAGATGTCGATACCACCCGTGCGTCAACCGTGGGTCAACTAGTATAAATTTTAAGTTATTTATAACTTTGTTATGTTGACAATGGAGATCTACGTTAACCAACAACTTCAGTTCGCCACGCCAGCTTACTCTGGGGAGAGTAAAGCGTGCGTAAAGAAGTTTTAATAACTTTTGGGTTTACACATTACATTGGGTTGTCTCGAAGAAATCGCTTAAAGCGATAAGATCGCCCATTGTGAAACTCAATTTTCAAGTTTGTGCTTGTAAATTGTTCCTGTAATTTGGTGTTTCAATAAAGAGTTTTATATATACACTTACTATAATCTATTACACGCGTCTCGTTGATTAGCTTACCAATCCGCTGAGCTACGGTTGCGTCGCTTTCTTCATAACCAAAAGATGATGCAATAGCGTTCGTGTGTGGATAAATGCTCATTCCGTATAAAGAACGGAGTTCTCTTCCGGCTATTTTCCTGCTCAAATACCTTGTCGGATTTTAAGAAATTGTTATTAAATAATTTATTATATTGAGTGATTGAGTCAATTTATTTTATCGTCAATAACAAGCTGGTTGTATTGCTGCTGTATTTGCTAATGTGGCCTGCATTTGTGACACTTCTGTAAGTGTTACAAATGTCCATAGGCTACGGTGATTTCTTTCCACACTGCTTTTATTTTATTTTTTTATTTTTTACTTCAAACTTGTCTAGCATTTGACCACGCTCTCACCTGATGGGAAGTGACGATGTGATCGAAGTTGTAGCATGCTAGCCAAGTAAATACCTATTCACTCTTCTCTTGAACACGCCCGGGTCATATTTCGCCGGAAACACAGACGCTGGCAAGGCATTCCATTCCTTAGCCGTTCTAATTAAGAACGTGGAATCAAATCGCTTGGTACGAATGGGTGGTATTTCGACCACAAAAGGATGGCGCTTAGCCGAGCGTCTAGTAGTCCGGTAGTGGAATGGTGATGGGAGAGTGAGAAAGCTGCTGGAAAGAAATCACTTTAAAAAGTTCTAATTAACTGGTCACCACAAGGTTAACCACTTACCTATAAAGGCAGAAGGAGGGGTATATGTAGCCATTAAAAATACAAGCACATATATATAGCACATATACTTCTATTCTAACAAACAAATTTCCAAATGCTTGGAAACGTGCTTTAGTAAAACCTATTCCTAAATCCAATTCCGTTGAAGAAGTAAGGGACTTACGACCTATAAGTATTCTCCCGGTGTTGTCAAAGGTGCTAGAGAGAGTAGTATATGATCAGATGGAAAAGTTTGTACAGCAACAGAATATAATACCTAAGTACCAATCTGGATTTAGAAAAAATCATGGTACTGAAACAGCTCTTTTGCAAGTGTCTGACGATTTGATAACAGCGTCTGACCAAGGACTTAGTAGTGTGCTTGTGTTATTGGACTTTTCACGCGCGTTTGATTGTTTGGATCCGGAACTACTCATAGCTAAGCTAAAATATTATGGGTTCACTGTAGATACATGCAACTGGTTTAAAACTTACCTAATTGGTCGTGAACAGTACGTGGAGATAGAAAATCCGGATGGGAGTAAAAACATCTCTAATGTTAAAAACATACCTAGAGGGACACCGCAAGGGTCCATATTAAGTCCAATCCTGTTTTCTATTTTCACGGCAGATATGCCTGACCACATTAAGACATGCAAGTATCACTTGTATGCGGACGATACGCAGATTTACCATAGCTTTAAAGCTGAGGATACAACGCGTGCTCTGTCACTAATTAATAAAGACTTAGGTGAGATATATACATGGGCTACGCGAAACCATTTGATTCTCAACCCAGCCAAATCCAAAGTGGTAATCCTAGGTACTAAGACTCAAATTAGTAAAGTCTCCTGTCAAAATCCTAATTTAACTATTAATGGAGTAGACATACCCATAGAAACAGACGCGCGAAACTTGGGTTTAATTATGGACGGTGAAATGAGATTTGTCAAGCATATTAATGATAAGATAAAAAATGCATTTTATAAATTAAAAATTCTATACTCCATAAGGAAGCATATTTCGGAAGACATAAGAGTACTACTTTGTGACCTTCTGGTGCTCTCTCCCTTTAACTATTGCAGTGCGGTGTACGGGCCTGGGCTATGGGCTAAGACAGAATGTGCCATCCAACGAGTGCAAAATGCATGCGCTCGGTTCTGTTTCACCATACCAAGGAGAGCGCATGTCACGCCTTATCTTGTAAATAAAGGTATTCTAAATATGAAGATTAGAAGAGAACTTTACCTAGCATGTCTCGTACAAAAGGTTATTTGGAGTAAAAAGCCTGAATACCTATTTGAAAAGCTCGTATTTAGTAAGGACGCTCATCACCATTTAAACACACGTTCGAAATCACAAAACATGCTAGCAATCCCAAAACACAGTACTGCCGGGTTTCAAGGTTGCTTCAAGTATCGTACGTCGAAGATATGGAACAACCTACCACCGCCTTTAAGAAAAAAAATCTGTAGTCACTCGTTTAAAACTAAACTAAAACGGAATTTGTTTCTTCAACAACGAAAAAATTATGAGGCAACTTTTAAGCCGCAGAAGTAACACAACTTTCGTACATACTAACACGCACACTCTACTTCACTCATACACAATCTATACATGTGCACAATAACACACCGTCACATTCACACGGTCGGTCGCAAGCATACACACACACCCACACACCCACCCACCCACACACACACTCACACGCACACACAAACACACGCACACACACACACACACACACACACACACACAAACATACACACACACACACACACACAATTGATTTCATTTTTCTTTTCATCATAATAATTTTTCATGCATATTTTTATATTTTATATTATTTCATAAAAAGCTGTTTTGGATATTGCGGTTAATGTACACTAAGGTATTGGCGATGATACCCGCTTGTACCGGTTTTTTCTTCTCGGCGATCATCAGTCCGAGCAAGGGGTGGCTTGAAAAACAGCGCAGCGTGCACGTGCATACGTACATGCTGCACAACGCTGAAGTCATCCCTTTTGCTTCCAATAATAATAATTGTGATCTTTATGTTGTTATTTTATGTTTAAAAAAAGCAATAAAGTACATTTTTATTTATTTATTTATTTATTTATTTATTATGTATATTATTTTCTTTAATCTGGCTAAAAGTAGCTACATATATTTTAAAAAAAACAGTACTGTTCAAGACAATTTTCAACAGTAGTCGTCTATTTATGGGGCTATGAGCCGACCAACTCAACCACCACACCACAGAGACTGTCAACTATGCACATAAACTGCGTATTGAAACTGTCGAATCCATACGAAATTGTGTTTCTATCAGTTGCAAGAGTTATGTGATCGCCTAGCTGGTAGTATAATCATAATCAGTGAATAAATAGCGGGGTTATACGCTTCTAAAGTTTCTGTAGGGGTATCTATGTTACTAGATTATAATTGAAGGGGTGAGAACAAAAACGGTTTATCTGATTTTTTTCACAAAATGACTTATTGGTATCGTTGGGTTCAGCGTGAAATTATCTACAATAATACATTCTCAAAATACTGAAATGAGGCTTAAATCTCGAGATCGTCAGTCTAAAAACGGTTTATCACAGGAATACAGTACGCTTAGCATAAAAACATTATTATATTTTACAGTAATTGTACGAATTAGTACTATATTTTGTATTTTAAAATAGAATTAATACATTTTCAAGCAACTGAAACTTACATAAACCTTTTCTATTACCTTATAAGCACTCTACATTAAAATGAAGCCGTTGAAGTTTAAAGTCGATTTTCTCGAAACTATCAATATGACAGTTAAACCCTTTTTATTCTGAACCCTTCAATTATGTTTCAGGATGACACGTGCAGTGCAGTGCCATGCAAAACTATGTGTATTTCTAAACGACACTGCAACTGTTATTAGCAGCATCTTAGCATCATGCAGGCAAATGTTTTACCCGCCACGTCAATCATTTACATAAAAATTTGGGCTCAAATTTATCAAAGCAGTTCCTCAGACCTACTAAACATCCAGATCATACTGATTTCAATCCAAAAGTCAATCAAATCCGGTATTATTCCACATGAACCCTTAAAATCCGACCATACTGGTACTCGCCAACCTACTGTCTCATCACTACCAATAGAATCGAGATCAAATCGATTTCGATAATCGAATGAGTGATATCTATCTATAATTGTGTCATGCTGGGATATGATTAGGTTGTTTATCATCAGACAAGGGTGGTAAATAGATTTATTAGGTCTAATTGATTAGTTGGGGTTGTTTGACGTAAGTTATGTACCTACAATAATATCTTTTTCAGAAGTTTTTTTTTTTTACTTCATATTTGTCTAGCATTTGACCGCGCTCTCACCTGATAGGAAGTGACGATGCGATCGAAGGTGTAGCATGCTAGCCAAGTAAATACCTATTCACTCTTCTCTTGAACACGCCCGGGTCATATTTCGACGGAAACACAGACGCTGGCAGGGCATTCCATTCCTTAGCCGTTCTAATTAAGAACGTTGAGTCAAATCGCTTGGTACGAATGGGTGGTATTTCGACCACGAAAGGATGTAGTAGTCAACATAACTAATCAACATAATTGATAGCGTGGAAAAGAATCATGATTGAAGTAAAACTTCTTTACGCACGCTTGACTAAAATGGGGAGTAATCTGGTTTACATTAGGTCCGTATTACAAAACGATGCTCAGTCATCGATCAGTTCTCAAGCAGAGATTTCATTAACTAATTGATCGCTTTATGAATGGTCCGTATTACAGAACGATGCTCAGTCATCGATCGGTTCTCAAGCAGAGATTTCATTAACTAATTGATCCCTTTATGAATGGTCCGTATTACAGAACGATGCTCAGTCATCGATCGTTTTTACTAGGTGGTAGGACTTTTCTGCAAAGTTCGTCTAGGTAGGTACCACCGCTTTGCCAGTTATTCTGCCGCCAAGCAGTAGTGTGCAAGCACTACTGTGTTCCGGTTTGAAGGGCAATGTAGCTAGTGAAATTACTGGGCAAATGAGACTTATGATCTGATCTCACAGTCGAGTAAACTTATTACCAGACTGTGTTGATGTCTCAGGATGATGTGCGCAATGCAGCAGTCATGCGAAACTTTACATGTTAGAGTTCCGAGTGACACTGTTCTGTTATGGGCGGCCGTGTCACTTAACGTCAGGTGAACGACTAGCTCGTCACATCAATCAATAACATAAATTAACTAATTGATCGCTTTATGAGTGGTCCATATTACAGAACGATGCTCAGTCATCGATCGGTTCTCAAGCAGAGATTTCATTAACTAATTGAACGCTTTATGAATGGTCCGTATTACAGAACGATGCTCAGTCATCGATCGGTTCTCAAGCAGAGATTTCATTAACTAATTGATCGCTTTATGAATGGTCCGTATTACAGAACGATGCTTAGTCATCGATCGGTTCTCAAGCAGAGATTTCATTAACTAATTGATCGCTTTATGAATGGTCCGTATTACAGAACGATGCTCAGTCATCGATCGGTTCTCAAGCAGAGATTTCATTAACTAATTGATCGCTTTATGAATGGTCCGTATTACAGAACGATGCTCAGTCATCGATCGGTTCTCAAGCAGAGATTTCATTAACTAATTGATCGCTTTATGAATGGTCCGTATTACAGAACGATGCTTAGTCATCGATCGGTTCTCAAGCAGAGATTTCATTAACTAATTGATCGCTTTATGAATGGTCCGTATTACAGAACGATGCTCAGTCATCGATCGGTGCTCAAGCAGAGATTTCATACACAAATTGATCACTTTATGAATGAAATATCTGCTTGAGCACTGATCGATGACTGAGCATCGTTCTATGATACGGACCTTAGTAACTTTTTTCTGAAACCTTACAACTTTTTTTATTGGGGTTGGGTTGGGGTATATAAATATATATAATGCCCAACGATCACATACATAGATCCTGTACCCTAACCAGGATTCCCTGTATGTAGGGACCCAGGAACTACGAAGACTATGGTCCCACAACACCCAGACACAGAACAAGTATTTGCGCTTTTTTTGCTATGCACAAATAATTGTCCTGCCGCGTCCGGAATATGAGTCGACCTGTTCAACAGCCACAGAGGCTATCAAAGTTACAAAATTATGATTTTTTATATTTTTTTCACTTAATATATTGTTTGTCGACAGCCTCTGCGGTGTAGTGATTGAGCAGGTTGGCTCATAACCTGGAGGCGGCGGGTTCGATTCCCACGGCAGGACCAGTATTTGTGCACAGAAAAAATGCTAATACTTGTTCTGAGTCTGGGTGTTGTGGGAGCATGGTCCTCGTAGTTCCTGGGTCCCTAGACACAGGAAATCCTAGTTAGGGATGTGATCGTTGGGCGTAATTATTATTATTGTTATTGTTATTATTATTGTTATTATTATTATTTCTTTCTTGAAGATTCATCGTTTTCATCCATTTCCCAGAAACTCAATTGTGCCTATGTTGTTTTATTTCAGAACCGCCCAAAGGCTTCTTGATAAAGACTAAAGCAGATCAAACTTTAATTAAAACAAAACCTGTAGAGGTATTAATCCACCAAATCCAAGAACTTTCAAATGGAAACGTGATATTTGAATAGTAAATTGCTTAGAAAATTGAAATTTGAAACTTCTTCAAGTTTCTAGTTTCGGCATTTCATCTTAATTATTTAAATCCCTTCTGGCTAGTTGCTAGGTAGACGTGACTAATAATAAGACTGGCCCGATAGCTCAGTTGGTAGTCACCCTGCCTTCTGAACTGTATGTTGTGGGTTCAATTTCCACACAGCACAAACATTTGTGTGATGAACATTGATGTTTGTTCCGTGTCTGGGTGTTATATTCTATGTATGTATTTACAAACAAGAAGTATCTAAGTATTGTGTCAGTTATCTGGTTCCCATATTACAAGCTTTGCTTAGGTTGGGGCTAGATGGCGCTGTGTGAAATGTCCACAAATATTATTTACGAGCTTCTGCCCGCAGCTTCGCCCGCGGCGTGGCCTATGGGAAAATAATTCAACCACCCATTTCAACCTCTTAAGGGTGGACTTTCGAATAATCCTTTCTTAGCGGATGCCTACGTCCTAACATCTACCTGCATGCCAAATTTCAGCCCGATCCGTCCAGTGGTTTGGGCTGTGCGTTGATAGATCACTATGTCAGTCAGTCAATCAGTCAGTCACCTTTGAGTTATAATAGGTCTTTACCTATGAAATTGCCGTATTGCAGTACAGACTTTTTCAAACAAAAAAAAGTTTTGATTGGCTATGAATTCTAAATTCAAATTAATTTTGTTTTAAAAATATGACATTCTATTTACAATATAAGTCTTTTGTTTATTGATTAGCGTTGTATTTTCATTACATTTCAACATTTTTCCTCATAATGGATACTTTGAAATTTCGTGTAATTATGGAATATGAGTTCCGTCGTGGCACCAACGCGGCACAAACGACACGTAACATCAACGACGTTTACGGAGAGAACTGTACAAACGAACGTACAACCCGTTATTGGTTTGCTCGGTTCCGTTCTGGGAATTTTGACTTGAAAAATGAACCTCGTGGTCGTCCGGAAACTTTGGTCAACAATGATGAATTAAAGGCGATTGTGGAAGCTGATGAATCTCAATCTACAGCTGAGCTGGCAGTAGCTTTTGATGTTAGCATCAAAACAATATTGGTCCATTTGCGACAGATTGGCAAGATAAAAAAGCTTGATAGATGGGTGCCCCACGAACTTAACGATCGCCAGCGCAACGTACACGTCGAGACTTGCCTTGCGCTGCTTAACAGGCACAGAAATGAAGGAATTTTGAACCGAATTGTTACGTGCGACGAAAAATGGATTCTTTTTGACAATCGAAAGCGCTCAGCAAGTTGGTTAGATCCTGGTTCGGTACCAAAGCAATGTGCAAAACGAAAAATGACCCCTAGAAAGGTGATGGTCACAGTTTGGTGGTCTAGTGCTGGTGTGATTCATCATAGCTTTTTACAAAACGGCGAGAGCATTATTGCAGATGTGTACATTGAAGAACTGACCACAATGATGGCGAAACTCGCACGTCTGCAACCAACTTTGGTCAATCGGTCGTCTCCACTGCTACTTCACGACAACGCACGACCCCATACTGCACAACAGACCGTCTCTAAGCTGCATGAGTTGGGTTTGTAAGCTCTCCCTCATCCGCCATACTCACCAGATCTTGCGCCTACCGACTATTACTTTTTCCAAAATTTGGACAACTTTTTAGCGGGAAAAAAAATTCAATTCCCGAGAGGCAGTACAAAACGCCTTTGAAGAGTTTGTTGTCTCCCGTCCTGCTGATTTTTTCAAGAAGGGCATCCATAAACTGCCACAGCGTTGGCAAAGGTGCATTGATTGCAGGGGTGATTACTTTGAATAAAAGAAATAAATAAGTTCGAAAAAAAAAATACTTTAACTTTTTTCAAACAAAACGGCAATTTCATAGGTAAAGACCAATATATATTTAGATTATGTTTCGAAATTTGTACAAAATATCATGTAACAATTTTTTATTCATACTGTGTGTACACATAAGTAATTGCACATGCCGAGTTGGAACTTGTTGTTCTGTTTACTTCCGTGTCGAGTTAGGACTTCGTCGGGGTGTAGCCAATTTATTTCTAGCCGTATCATTAATAAGGCTGCCTTCTTATTAACACCCCTTTCATCTTTTCAACACTGAAGGTCAAACTTTTCATCAATGAACCCATCTTGTATTATTATTTATTCTCTCACATTATCTACATAATTTATGTTAATAAAGAAGCTTCGCGTATTGGTAGGACTTTTCTGCAAAGTTCATTTAGGTAGGTACCACCGCTTTGCCAGTTATTCTGCCGCCAAGCAGAAGTGTGCAAGCACTAATATGTTACGGTTTGAAGGGCACTGTAGCTAGTGAAATTACTGGGCAAATGAGATTTATGATCTGCTAGGCGATCACGTAACTCGATTGCAACAAATAGAAACACAAAATTGTATGGATGCGACAGTTTGAATACGCAGTTTATGTGCATAGTTAGTATAGAAATTTCTCCTGTTGCATTGCAATACTAACTAGGTATATAAACTGCGTATTCAGTTTTGGCGGGATAGCGAAAAAGATTGCGTCACCGCATTGTATTATTTCCCAAAACTTGTGTTATTTTCAGTGTTAGTGCATAAAATTGGTGGCATTGTATTCGTTAAGTGCTGGATTACAGGCGTGAGTGTGGGAAAATGATATAATGATGGTGAAACGTTTCTTTTCGTGTTGTTTCCAAAACTCCATAGAAGCTTGAAGTAAAGTTGCCACCACTTTACTAGGAGTATGACTTTGACTAGACTGACTTGACTATGACTTGATGACTTCGACTATGACTTGACACATATTTGCGTGAAATATCATTAATTTGTTAAAATATCAATTGCTTGACACTGGCTAAATACACAAAAGTGTTGAGCCAAAACATTGAAAAAAAAAACATTCCTACAAATATTGATCTAAACGGCAAAGCCCGTAAATGTGTCAAATCCGTCTCCAACCTTCATGTTATTTGTATTACCATAAAATAAAACAAATTATGGTTATTCATCTTATTCGTAGGTTAAAAATAAAATTATCGGGGCAAAATCCGGGTCGCAGATACACAAAAGGACTATATGACCCTGTGGCATGGTGGTTAAGCAGCTCATAAGCCGGAGGCGGCGGTTCGGTTCTCACGACAGGACAAGTATTTGTGCACGGAAAAAAGTCCAAATACTTGTTCTGAGTCTGGGTGTTGTGGGACACTGGTCCTCGTGGTTCCTGGGTCCCTAGACACGGGGAAACTTAGTTAGGATCTGGGATCTATGTGTTTTGTCAGGAAAAGGTTCTTAAAAAAAATTAAGAACGTTGAGCGGAAAAATAGAACATTTTCACCAGGCGGGTAATAACGCGGGGCGCAGCTAGTAATCACACTATCACATCACACTTCACACCAATATTATAAAGGCGAAAGTTTGTATGTGTGTATGTTTGTTACTACTTCACGCTCAAACGGCTGAATGGATTTAGATGCAATTTGGTACTAAGTTAGCTTATACACTGGATTAACATAGGCTACCTTTTATCCCGGAAAAATGGTGGGATGAGCAAATAATTAAAATACTTTTTATCCGCGAGTGAAACCGCGGCGCAACTAATAAATAATAATCAGGAAAATGATAACGCAGCGTGATAAATTTACTATTATTTGTAGGTAGTCACTACAGAAGTCGGACATGGCGTTATATTTCAAGATATCAACCACTATCATAGTTCTAGGTCGATGACCCCGATTATAAGACACGTAGTTGTATAGTAAGTATTTTAATTTCATTATAAGACTCTCACGTTTACAAATTCGCATTTGCAGTAATTCGAGTTGTTTATCGATATTATTAGCACAACACTATTGACTGTAGCACAGTTTAAATTAGGCCAATGGGATGGTTAGTGTCAAAAATGTCCTTGACCGATGAGAGTATGATTTGACTGATGAGAGTATGATTTGACTGATGAGAGCATGACTTGACTGATGAGAGCATGACTCGATTAATGAAAGCATGACTTGACTGATAAGAGCATGGCTCGATTGATAAAAGCATGACCGGACTGATGAGAGCATGACTCGATTGATGAGAGCATGACTTGACTGATGAGAGCATGACTCGATTGATGAAAGCATGACTTGACTGATGAGAGCATGACTCGATTGATAAGAGCATGACTTGACTGATGAGAGCATGACTTGACTGATGAGAGCATGACTCGATTGATGAGAGCATAACTTGACTGATGAGAGCATGACTCGATTGATGAGAGCATGATTTGACTGATGAGAGCATAACTTGACTGACGAGAGCATGACTTGACTGATGAGAGCATGACTCGATTGATGAGAGCATGACTTGTTGGTTAGAGCGTTTCATCCGACTTCAGAAAAGGAGGAGGATCGCAATTCGGTTATTTTTTTTTAAATTTATTAATGAAATCAAATGCCCGTCATTTACAAAATGTGATTCGGAAAATTAGTTTGGTTTAAATGTATGCGAATTCTGTTGAATAAATACTTTCAGATGGGAATCAGATTTATTTATCAAAGTCCATTATATAGCTTGATAACGAAATCAAAATAACTGAAAAAAATAAATTGTTGATAGGCAATAATTATAATAACGCCCAACGATCACATACATAGATCCTGGACCCTAGGAATCCCTGTGTCTACCCTGAAGTACCGTGAAGTGTGTAATGGACCCAGGAACTACGACGACCACGGTCCCACAACATCCAGATTCAGAACATGTATACTTTTTTAAGTTTTACTAGGTGGTAGGACTTTTCTGCAAAGTTCATCTAGGTAGGTACCACCGCTTTGCCAGTTATTCTGCCGCCAAGCAGTAGTGTGGAAGCACTACTGTGTTCCGGTTTGAAAGGCACTATAGCTAGTGAAATTACTGGGCAATTGAGACTTTATGATCTGATCTCACAGTCGAGTAATTTTATTACCAGACTGTGCTGATGTCTCAGGATGATGTGCGCAGTGCAGTGTTGCTCGAAACTTTATTATTGGGAGTTCCAAGAGATACTGTTCTGTTATGGGCAGCCGTATCGCTTAACATCAGGTGAACGACTAGCTCATCACATCATTCACTGACATAAAAACAAAATGATGACTGCTGTTGCTGTTGCTTTTATTAAATTACCAGTTGCGCACCGCGGTTTCACCCGCGGACAAAAAGTATTTTAATTATTTGCTCATCCCACGGAAAAATTTCACTTCACACACACCGAGATAAAATGTAGCCTATATGTTAATCCAGGGTATAAGCTATCTTGGTACCGAATTTTATCCAAATCCATTCTGCCGTTTGAGCGTGAAGGAGTAACAAACATACACACAAACACACATACAAACTTTCGCCTTTATAATATTAGTGTGAAGTGTGATATTGTGATTTAAGAGTTTTCTTTTCAATAAAGAGTTTATTTATATATCTGTTGAAAATTGCCTTGATTATGATACCCTTAGTATCAAAATAATAAAAAAAAGGTTACTTCATCTGATCTATAAAATTCACCTTTATTTTAAACAGTTTCTTATCCGTCAACCAAAGGGTTTAACTAAAAGCCAGCGCTACGTACTGAGTTAAGGCCTTTTCGACACCAATGTTATAGCTTATCCTTTTAATTCTCTCTTTTCATATTAACGTAGGCACCTATTAATAAATTATTGTAATTTATGTTCATCTTTGTTGGATCCTAACTAAGTGTCTGTGTCTTGGGAGCCAGGGGCTACGAGGACCATGGTCCCACCACACCCAAATATAAATATTTGCTTTTTTCCCTGTGCACAAATACTTGTATTGCCGTAGAAATCGAACCCACCGCCTATAGAGATATGAGCCAACCTGCTCAACCACCAGACCAAAGAGGCTGTCGAATGTTAAGGAGTGTTGAATAAATATTTTTCTTTATTATTTCTTTTCGTTATTTAATTATTAATCTTAACAGAGATGAGGTTAAAGATCAATATCACACAGCTGTAAATAAAAAAAATCTTATATAGAAACGTAAGCACAGTTATAACAGCTGCTTTAATATTTCCTGCGTAGAACAAAAATCAAGTGACAGTAGACAGAAACCAGAACGAAACAGAAACTAAATATTTCCTTTGAGCCCGACTGGATCAAACTGAACTAACTGGATCACGTCACGCGATTCCGCGATTCGCTAAAGTAATTCAAATCCGGCACTGGAACGCAATTTTATTTATAATAAACACTTAAACAGTCATAAAAACTTAAGCCGTACTGATAAGTGAACCGCCATTCCTCAGACCGGCTTCAACAGTTCAAGACGTGTGACAATTTTTTTAAATCGTGGTTGTGTATCGATAATTTACTGCTCCCGCACGTCACTATTTTTACGCGGAATCCACGTGTAAGACATTCGAGTGTTTTCTTTTTTGATTAAAAACTTTTTGGTATCTTGACAGTTTTCGAACGCATTCCATGTCTTTGTAAGAACGTGGAGTAATTAAATTTTATCGAAAAAAAATGATGATAAGTGTATGTTATAAAATACAACATTTTCTTTATTTTGCTATAAAATAACGGGTGGATCCAGCGGTTGAGCTAAGGAGTTGTTTCATCCCTGTCCGTGGCATCTGCCGGTAAGTCTTACTTAGACATAATTTTTGTATTTTTTTATTACAACCATATTGTAATAATTTTACATATATTAACATTTTAGATAAGGTATTGGCTGAAAGCATAAAGGTGAAAATCGCAAAGCATGATAAAGTTACCGTGAAAATTATTTAACATTTTCAGCTCGCTGATTTTAATAACTGCGCTGTTTAAGAAAAATATAATATTATGTATAAGTAACAACATACTTAATAACAATATTGAATTAATTTTTATGAATCAATGAACGTTTCAAGTTAAACTAAAATATTTTCTGTATTATCTTTATTTTTATATCTTTAGCGTTTTAATTAAGTATTATAAAATATTACCATTATCAAAATCAAAGTCAAAATCAAAAGATTTATTGCAAATAGGCTATGTTCAGCACTTTTACAAGTCAAAATTATATTAGGTACTTAAAATAAAGTATTTTACTATGCATATAAAATTACAAAGTGCTTATTGTCAAATAATATCTTCGTATAGAGCAAGCCCATTACAATATATGAGTTCTATAGATCAATGTGGCTCAGTACTTACACAGTCCAAATGTTTTTGTAGTAGGTAGTGTAATTAGTAGTTTAGTAAAAATTAGTATTGTATTTGGTTATACTTAGTTTAACAAAATAAAGAATTTTGCTCAATAAAAAAATGAGCATATAAGGACATTGACACAATTCTCTGTGATTTTATGTGGTTTTTATGGT
Organism: Ennomos fuscantarius; assembly: GCA_905220475.3. Taxonomy (NCBI): domain Eukaryota; kingdom Metazoa; phylum Arthropoda; class Insecta; order Lepidoptera; family Geometridae; genus Ennomos; species Ennomos fuscantarius. The sequence continues at coordinate 1,127,782 of HG992049.1, forward strand.
TTTATTGTGGTTCTGTGTAGTTCCGTATAGATCTTAGTGATTCTGTGTGATTCTTTATGATTCTGTGTGATTTCTGTGCTTGAAGTTTTACTTCAGTTGGGTGGTCTAAAGCACACTCGGTTGTTTATATAATTTTAAATTCAAAGTTCCTTTTATTTGTTAGTTTAAAACTAATCATAGTGTAAAAACCTTTACATAAAGAACAAAAACAGACCTATTAAAATTACTTAATTAATTTCAAAGATCTTTTGGAATGACTGATCGAGGCAACACGTGACCAAAATGCTGGTCTTTACTTAGTCCAAAGAACAAGCATTGCCATTCAACGGGGCAATGCCGCCAGCATTTTGGGCACGTTGCCTACTGGTAGCGGCTTCTTAGATTAAGTTTTGGTAATGCATAGTTTTAAATTTAATTTTAGTTTTACATATAAAACAATATTACACTTAAGTTAATATGATATGTCATTAAGTTGGTATTTTAATTAAACTACTGTATCCGGTGGCCAGGTCGGCCATTTCCGAGTTCCGGGCGAACTGGATGCGCAATCATAAATTATATGCAGGTAGGTAGATAATGTTATTCACACATTTGTGTCATTTAAACCTACTTGAACGACACAAATGTGTTACTATTCATCAGACTTTAAAAACAATAATAACGCCCAACGATCACATACATAGATCCTGGACCCTAACTAGGATTCCCTGTATATAGCAACCCAGAAACTAGGAAGACCATGCTCCCACAACGCCCGGACTCAGAACAAGTATTTGCGCTTTTTTTTATGTACAAATAGTCGGGAATCGAGTCCGCCGCCTCTGGGTTATGAGCGGACCTGCTTAGCCACCACACCACAGAGGCTGTCAAAAAAGGAGTGGTTAGGGTCATAATTAGTAGTTTGAGTTGTAAAAACCCTGTTTAAGCAAAATATCTTACTTGCCGAATAACAATTAAGGCAAAACTCTGAAACTGCTAAATGAATCTAATCCTACCGACTGCGCCACTTGTAAATTATTGAATGAAACGCGATTATCGGTAAACTCAGACTGATTTATTTGTCTTAAGTAGGTAGGCATGACAATTTAATTTATAGAATACCCACAATACATTACAGTTTGTTTTTTTTAACACTTATTATTTGATAGGCCTGATAGCTCAGTTGATAGTAGCTCTGCCTTTTGAACTGTAGGTTGTGAGTTCGATTCCCACCCAGGACAAACATTTGTGTAATTAATACATAGGTGTTTGTTCTGCGCAGGGTATTATATTGTATTCTATGTATGTATATAAAAGAGTGTAATACAAGTATAAGTTATCTGGATCCCATAGTACAAACTTTGCTTAGTTTGGGGCTAGATGGCGCTGTGCCAAATGTACACACACTTATTATTTATTTATTATCATTATTTATACACCCGTTTTCCCGAACGAACTAAATTTTGCGGTGAAACCGCGGCCTGCTTCTAACTTAATTTTTTTGTAAGGTTAAGGATTGTTGAATGTCGATAAGCCGTTATCGATAATCGATAAGAAATATCGTACGAGTAGAGCATGACACCTCCACCCAATTTAATTCTACCGGAAGCGTGTTCATGTATATCGTTACGCAATGATGGGATTTTAAAAAACGTTGGATAAGTCAACATTTACATGTATTACATTTTTTACAGGTTTTCTGTTTGACTATTTTTTTTTAATGTTTGTTACTTCCGAACTTTCAACTGGGTGAATCGATTTTGATGATTCTTTTTTTATTTGAAAGCTGGTGTTTCCCGAGTGGTCACATTTCAATTTGGTCCAGTTTTGACAATGGCATTAATGTAAAAACTATATAAGTCTGCGGTTTTTACGCTTTGCATTTGTTGTTTAATTGTTGTAGGTACCTACTTGTATTAAAATTTGTGTTTATTTTTCATCTGCGGCCACAAATTTATGATTATAATTATTATTAGATAATTACATATAGAAAAACTAACCTTTATATGTGAGAGATTTGAGTGTGAGATGCTGAGTATGTAAAAGTTTATACGTGTGGGTAATTAGGGTGTGTGCATAATATGACGTGTGTAATAAAATATTGATTAATTAGTACGTATAAAAGCGAACTCACTGTCATATGACAGTGAGTTCGCGAAAACTCAGTTATTTATACCCTCATATTATGAGGTCTGTTCCTAACATAATCTTGGACATCCTGGACTTAGGATTATGACGTTAAGTCGTGAGGTACCTAATTTAAATCAATCAATTTTTAATTACAAAAGTCTTATATTTTTAATATTTTATTTTAGAATTCTATTTTGTATATTGTAATATATAAAGACAATTTATTCATTTATTTATCATTAATTTAAATTATAAATCTCGTACGCAATAAATAAATGTTTTAACAGCTTGAACGTACTCAGCCGCAGTTGTTTAAATAATATGTCATACGTCAAGACCTGTATTATAAACTATCATTCAACTGTGACGTGTGAACAAGTTTGTTCGACTTTACAATCAAACACACTCGTGTAATGATAACATAATATAAATTAATATTTTATAATTAATAGCCTCTGTGGTGTGGTCGGCTCATAACTCAGAAGCAGCGGGTTTGATTCCCACAACAGGACAAGTATTTGTGCACAGAAAAAAAAGCGTAAATACTTGTTCTGAGTCTGGGTGTTGTGGGACCATGGTGCTCGTAGTTCCTGGGGCTCTAGACACAGGGAATTCTAGTTAGGGTCCAGGATCTATGTATGTGATCGTTGGGCGTTATTATTATTATTTTTATTTGCATTGTATAGGCTCTGAAAATACTGGACCGACTTAAAAAATTCTATCACCATTAGAATCCTACATTATCCCTAAGGAACATAGGCGGTAGAATATACATTTAAAATATCCATGCGAAGCCGGGGCGGGCCGCTAGTTTTAAATATTGTACGTTGTAATTTTAATAATGGTGTCTAAAGTCCAATATATGTATATTTATATGATTTTTGTATTATCGATCTCGAACAGGAATAATTTATTATTCATTTATACTTTTTTTTTTCTTCCGGCACTAGATTTACATAATCATTTAAGTTGGCTGACTGGCTGTCATCTATGACAGTGAATGGCGAAACAGACAATGACGCATCTTTTTTGTAATGAATGATTAGCGTAATTATTTTTTAAATTTCTTATTGCCACAAAGAAACCTTAATCTTACATTAAATTATTATAAATTAAAAGCGGGAAAGTTTAGTATTGTGATTATAATAATAACAGAGTTCAAGTCATGAAAGTAGAAAAAGAAAGGAGTTTGTTCTGAGAGTGCTATTTTTTTTTCTGGAATCAATGTCCCAGGTATATTAAATATAAAAACAGGACCAAATAATTTCTAATTGAAGGGTTGAGAATAAAAAGGGTTTAACTGTCAAATTGATAGTTTCGAGAAAATTGACTTTAAACTTCAACGGCGTCATTTTAATTTAGAGTGCTTATAAGGTATAAGAAAAGGTTTATGTAAGTTTCAGTTGCTTGAAAATGTTTTGATTCTATTTTAAAATACTAAATATAATACTAATTCATGCAATTACTGTCAAAATATAATATAATAAATTAAGTATAATAATGTTTTATGCTAAGCGAACTGTACTCCTGTGACAGATAAACCGCTTTTAGATTGACAATCTCAAGATTTAAGCCGCATTTCGGTATTTTGAGAGTGTATTATTGTAGATAATTTCACGCTGAATCCAACGATACCCATAAGTCATTTTGTGAAAAAAATCAGTTAAACCCTTTTTGTTATCACCCCTTCAATTATGAAGTAGAAAAAGAAAGGAGTTTGTTCTGTGAATGTTATATTTTTTCTTTTTTTTTTCTGGAATCAATATCTTAGGTGGGTCATAAAAACAGGATCAAATAATTTCTGTTTTTATAATTAGTAATTATTTGATCCTATTTTTCAATAAAAAACATTTTCTCGCGGAATTAATTGTCACTTTTCTATAGTTCTTTTGCTATGGTTCCCTTTTCCCTCCCACGGAACCCTATGCTGAAGCTCAGCGAGCAAGGTCACTGCAACTCTGTGAGTACGCGGGGTCGATGACCGCGTATCCAGTTCAAGGCCTAATAGGCCCCTTTGAGCCAGTTGACTCGAGACATTAGCTACTGGAAACAGTTTACAGTTAAGAATGTTCCGATACCCCCAAAGTATCGATACCTACTCATATGAGTAGTACTTGAATCCTGATTCGATACTACTTTTATGAGTAAAAGTATTGATACATACTCATATCGATACTTTTTAAAACTATACTTTTGTCTAGGCTTCAATCACAATAGATCACCCATTATGTGTTATAGACTGTAGTTATTATCTAACCACCATGAAGTAAGTAAAGTCGAGGAGTTTTGGCGGGAAAACGAAAAGGATCGCGTCACCTCATTATTTTATTTTCCAAAACTTGTGTTATTTTCAGTGTAAGTGCATTATTATTCAATACAAGGAGCTTATATTAAATACGGGAGATGGAGAATGCATTGCGATAGCCACATTCCCTTCAAAGCGTTCGTTAGCAATGGATTCTCCAGTATAACCAGCCTACTTTATTTAAGATCTTTGATTCGATTCGATTCGCGTACTTTCCTTCCAATACCAAGTAGGTATCGAAAGAATGATTCGATACCAAAAAGTACTTGGTACCGAAATAAAAGTATCGAGCAATTACTCGTATTTAGTAGTATCGGAAGATCTCTATTAACAGTTTGACAGGTAAATTTTTTTTTACCATTATTTTGTCTGTTATCATTTTGTACTATTTTATAATTATTGTAGACGTATATCTTATTTTCCATGTAAAAAGCGCCAACGTTTTACTACCTTACGTTATCCGATTTCGGTAGTCTTTTAGTGTAGCCTTTACAGTGAAAAATAAATAAATATATTTGACACCTCACCTTACAAAGAACACACCCTCCAAATTTCAAGTCTCTAGGGCCAGCGGTTAAGGCTGTGCGTTGATATACAAATACTTAGATGGATTGCTTTCAGTTCGCGATTTGATTGGGTATTAAGTAGAACTACGGAAACGCCTCGTATTTTTACCCCTTTTAATTTTCCACTCATCGTCATCTTGAAGACTTCAATTGAAAATAGGCCTTTTCCTTAAAGCACCAGTTCAAGCGGCTGCTGGATTTTAACGGCTCCCGCGGTGTGACTAGGTGGCTGATCCACTTATTACTACACAACGTCTTCTGGTACGTGGTCGCCAATGGAAAACCTTTCTTCCCCATCCATTGTCGAAAAGGTTTATGTAATATATTTGCCAACTGGCAGCCTTTCGCTGATAATTTTATAAGGAGCTGCTAGGTAATGGAACTTACTCCCAGTTTCCTCATTTCCTGATATATTTTTTTGTTAATGAATGATGTGACGAGTTAAGTCGTTCACGATGTTAAGCGACACGGCCGCCCATAACAGAACAGTGACACTCGGTACTCTAATATATAAAGTTTCGCGCGACAACGCACTGCGCACATCATCCTGAGACATCAACACAGTCTGTTAAGATTACTCGACTGTGAGATCAGATCATAAAGTCTCAATTGCCCAGTAATTTCACTAGCTACATTGCCCTTCAAACTGGAACACAGTAGTGCTTGCACACTACTGCTTGGCAGCGGAATAACTGGCAAAGCGGTGGTATCTACCTAGACGAACTTTACAGAAAAGTTCTACCACCTAGTAAAATATAATTTAGGTCTCTCAAAAACTGGAGTGAATACGTTCCTCATAGGTCAACCTCACCGTCATAGGTCAAGTTCACCGCTTAACATCAGAAGAGTTGTACTCAAACGTTCGTCTATTCATGTTCATTAAATTTAGACGTCCAAATACTTTAGGTCTTTCCAACAGACCTCTTTCTTCGAGGCAGGAATGACAACTATAACTGTAGGTGGAAACGTTCAATGATCACGCAACGTCCTCCGCTGTCTTGTAGTTGAGGAAGCCAGTTTCCGACCTCAGCAAAATGACCATCTCCGCTGTTGTATGGGGAGAAAAAAGCTATTTTCTTATTAAATCTTGAATATAAAAATATCTTTAAAACCAGAAGCGTCACTTGCCACTTTCAGGCGTGGAACCACCTTCAGCCATAACGTTTCTTGACATCAGGTGTAATGTGGTTAAACGTTATCCTTTTTGATACAAAGAATCTAATTCTCACCTTCATTTAAGTATTTCAAAAGTCCACCATCATGTCCTGACCATTCACTAAAAGCTAACGGAGCAATCTCCAATTTAATAATCTGACTGTGATATTAGGTCATAGTCTCATTTGCCCAGTTCACTAGCTATAGTGCCCTTCAAACCGGAACACGTAGTGCTTGCGCATTTCTGTTTGGCGTCAGAATAACTGGCAATGCGGTGGTACCTACCTAGACGAACTTTGTAGAACAGTTCTGCCTAGTAATGTACATAGGAATAATCTCGTACAGGTACAATTAACAATTTTCTTACCCGTCATATTCGTGTTTCGCTTCAAATAGTTTTGCGTGTTCACTAAAATGATTTGTAGAAATAGAAAGTCACTCTCCAAATAATGATACAACACTTATCTACAATTTATACGACATAAAAGTAATCATTTTTATTTCGTTAGTTAGGAATTTGATAATTGCGTTATTTAATACTTCGTCGTGGTCATTGGTAACTTTTACATCCTGCTTTACTTGCCCTGCAGTTTAACGCTTTTTTCCCACGGAAACTGTTAACTTTCCGGGATACAAAGCATCAAAGCAGCTAAAGGCACTTCCCATAGCGTAGCTTATCCATATCGTGTAACCTTAAAATTTGCGTAAGATTGCATCACAAATGAAAATATCTAAAAATTATTTCTGTTCATACTGGTAGAATTATCACTATATAAATTTAACTTAAGAGTTATTATAAGATGATTGAAGAGTAGTCAAAGTTGCCCTCAAGATTATTAGCGAGTATTAACCACTTAGTATTAATCGATTACATTTATGACGGTTAATCGATTGGCAAGCGGAAAATTTTCAATCATAGTGGTATTTATTGAGTTCTACAGAAATGTGGAATTTTTTTAAATCAAGGAATGACGTAATTTTTGCTCTTATTTTTGCAATTTGAAATATGGTTTCTTAAGGCTCCATTGTAGTCTTCCCAATCCTCTCCCGCCAATGTCTCAAGCCAAGGTTCCATCCCTAGGGTGTTATTAAAACTCCTTAACACATGTCATAGCTTTCTACGAAACTCATAGTTACTTTAACATTTTCATCATCAGTGTTTATCCACTGCTGTACACAGGCTCACAGAATAATATTACTCCTAGCACAGACTTGTTCCAAGGTACGCCACTGAGCCCAATCTTCGGTTCTCTGCAGCCAACTACTGCCAGCCACTGGGCACTTGTAATCATTCTACTGAGAAAGAAAGAAAGAAAATACATTTATTTAAGAATTAGTAGAGCATTCTACAGTAGATTTGCTATCTCGCGGTCTCTATTCAAAAACTTCTTCAGCAACGATTGTCAGTTCCAAACTGAATCAAACATTTATTTAATAATAGTCAGTGTTCGCTACTCCATCAATACTTCTTTGCGAGCATAGCCATCTCCCAAATTCATAGTAACTTTTAAGTTTATAAGCTTTGAATTTTTTTCTTCTTGAATGCTGTGTTGACTACTTATTGTTTAGATTTTCATGATGTAGTAGATGCCTTTGATCGTGGTACTGACACTAAGGATGATATTTCAGCAGGGTTGCCATATAAAGATCCTTCCATCCTTTCCGCTGGCATTTATACACTAAAAAACAGAAAGGTCACAAACTAAACACATTAACAATTAAAAACACCTAACGGTAAATTGTAACTTTAAAGCTATAGCATCATAACAAACTCAATAAGTGTTACGATTGCGTCAAATGTGAGCACGCGACAGCCAAATTCTTTTCGACGTCTCGAATTGTCAGTCTCACATGATAGATCGGTGTCCAATGTCCATAGCACCAGAAGTAAACAAATTAACTAATTCCAAAGATGCGTAGTTGAGACGCGTAGTAGTCGGCTACTATTCCGATGATTTGGGGTGCCTATATTGGGACAGACTTCCTGTTTCAATCGAAACACTTATAGTAGTACTTCCTGTTGAAATAAAGTTAATAAAGACAATATTAGACTCGACACTCGGAACCGGAAAGTAGAGTAAAACAAATTAAAATATATCAAACCATGTGATTACCTATATGTCATGGCATGTAGGTGTAATCATAGATCAAACCAAACATTTGGCATTTGGGTTCAAAATACGCATACAATATATTATGTTGATTATAATATTATAAAATATTGAGCGAGGACTAAAAAAGCCCATTTTTGAATATCTTCCGTAGGTGAAAACCAATAGGCAGTACTTATACAAAATTACAAATGGAAAACTGTGTTTAAATTTAATAGACTACGGTGTAGTCTGCCGTGGAAACTAAATTTTTGAGAGGTGTCAGCACTTTTTTGAATTACCTACGCCATGTGAAAGTCACTGGTGTAATGTCTGTAGATAAGATTTTGGCAGAATTATCGCTAAAAGCGATAGAAAGCCATTAAATTAAGAGAAGAAGAAATAGATTTGAACCAATAACTTCCGGATTTGCATTTGATCACTCCCATATCTAGCTATTACATCACACAAGACTTTTTAATTTGGAGTTAGCAGTTTTGACGCAATGACTAACAAGTCACACACGTTATTCGTTGACATACAAATTAGAACAGGTCTTACTGTATTTACATTCTGGAATAATCCTAGCTGTCAATTTTAGATAGCGTCGGTCAGATCCACTGATTTCCAGTTAAAGTAGGTCAACTCGGAATCAGATTACAAGGTTCTTACATGTGGAAACTTACACAATAGTTATGGTACTAACTCCAATTATTGGTCTAAAAACATACTTCTGAAACAGGTAGATGACATTGCTGAAATGATTTTTTTTTTTCAATTCAGCTTTATATTTTTTTGTGTCCTATTTCCGTCATTTATAAACCTATTACGAAAATTATGTTTTTATATATTTATAGATTTGTCTGTTCATAAATGAAACTGTTATACATTAATTTTTTTGTAAAAAAGGAACTTAATCTAACAAACCACTGCCAGTAGGCAACGTGCCCAATATGCTGGCAGCATTGCCACGTTGAATGGCAATACTCAATCTTTGGCCGAAGTAGAGGCCAGCATTTTGGTCACGTGTGGCTTCGACCAGACGTTTAGAAAGGACGTTTTTTTTTATTTACTTGTTGTTTTTCCCAAGGCTTGTTCATTTGAGTTATTTGATTTGCGTTTGAACTATTAACAATCTAATTTTCATTCCTTTTTCTTTTTGCATATCTGTCTCTCTTTCTTTTTTCTTTCTCACTGGTTGATATGTCAGTAATCAAATTTAAGCTAATTCTTTTTATCTTAGATAATTCCATGAGCATGTCTTCAGTTATGTTAGTTTTCCGTTGAAAATAACTTCTTAAAAAGCTCGCCACTGAGTTTGGTCTTCAAGTCTTATTCTATTTATTATAATTTATTGATTTAAAAAAATTGTGATGAAATCTATATAAATACAAATAATTTATTGCGAAACAGTAATTAGGTTACATCGTAAGTGAGTTCTGCCTTTTGCTGTGTGACCAGCAGTGACAAGGACGGAGGAGGGTTCAAAAAGTCATAAAATTGCCTCTTAGATATTCAATCAAGAATGGTCTTTTTCAAAGCACTTTGATCTACTTTGAGCTATAGTAGAACTGTGAAATGACGCGCAAAATCAGGCGCATTCCTAAACCTCCGGGCGAAGTGCCGGTACAATTCTCACGGTGGTCAAGCAGTCCATTGTAGTACTTCCGGCTAGAATACGACGCATGTCTTAACGTGTTTTGGTGACTCATGATGTTAACACGTCTAGATTGGTCGGAGGTGTGTCTCGGCGACCAATATGCTGATATATTGGCAAAAATTTCATATTCTTTTAATGAAAATAATGAGGACTCAAACTTGAATATTTGTTTGTATGCTGCAAAGACATTAACTTACACTTGTACTTTTTACTAGGTGGTAGGACTTTTCTGCAAAGTTCGTCTAGGTAAGTACCACCGCTTTGCCAGTTATTCTTTACTGTACTGTACTGAACACAGTAGTGCTTGTAAACTACTGTGTTCCGGCTTGAAGGGCACTGTAGCTAGTGAAATTACCGCTTCGCATTCGCCAGCTTACTCTCCAAGTCAAGCGTAAAGATTTACTTTAAAAAAAAATTTGATATCAATACATAAGTCATTTATTATAGTCCCTTCCTTATCCGGTGTACAGTTGACATTGATCCTATTGGGGCCATGAAGTTAGCGATTTATTTAGACAGCGTCATCCATACAACTCCATGACCACCCAACCAAAAAATTGGGAAATCAGGTAACTGAGAGAATACTTAGATACTTTTTGTTTGTGAATACATACATAGAATACAATATGACACCCAGACACAGAACAAACATCGATGTTGATGACACAAATGTTTGACCTGGACAGAACCCAGAACCTGCAGTTCAAACTGGTTACTACTACTGGTCATTTGACTGGCCCGATAGCTCAGTTTCTGAGCTGTAGGTTATGGGTTTGATTCCCACCCAGCACCCCTACCGCGTAACCATTCTGGGACGATTCCCAAATTTCTTCGCCTTGCTTCGCCTGCCATCCTGCACGCGCCAATTAACAAGTCCACGAGTGCGAGCAAGAGAGAACACGATTACGATCTCCACCAGACTTACGCGGTAAAGTTCTAGGTCAAACCTTTGTGTGATGAACATAGATGTTTGTTCTGTGTCTGGGTATCTAGTTCCCATACAAGCTTTGCTTAGTTTGGGGCTAGATGGCGCTGTGTGAAATGTCCACAAATATTTTTAGTTATATATTATATATTTATTATATATTTAGTTATGATCATAATAGAAAACGCCTTACCACAACATGTTAATTTAATTTTTTAATGATTGTAATATCGAAGTGATGTAAGTGTTGACCGAAATTTCCAAAGACTTCGTTTGCGGTTTCATAAATTGCATGATCACCAGTATTTCATTTGTGTTAATAACAAGCATAATGTATTCTTCAAATTACGTGTTGTAAATTACAAAGCACTAACCTTTGAAGAGGGCACTGACCTTTTCGATAGTAAATCGTTTTACATAATTTATGTACAAACTAAATTTGTAAGGTGTAGTAGCTATTGGGTATGGATGAAAAGAGTCCATTCTCTGCGAATAAAGATACAGTTTTCCGCCTCCGAAGATCCAGTTCTTGTGATCATTTCTCTCTCTGTCTCTCCATCTCTTCTCTTCTATCCTGTTTGGTTAAAAAGAACGGCGAATGATGACTTCAGTGATACTTCTCCTAATCTAAAAGATTGTTACTAGTTGGTAAAACTTTTCTGCAGAGTTCGTCTAGGTAGGTACCACCGCTTTCCTAGTTATTCTACCGCCAAGAAGGAGCGCGCAAGCACTGCTGTGTTCCGGTTTGAAGGGCACTGTAGCTTGTGAAATTACTGGGTAATGGAGACTTTATTACCTCACCGTCTAGTAATGTTATTACTAAACTCTGCTGATACCTCAGGATGACGTGCGCAGTACAGTGTCACGCGAAACTATACTTTAGTCAGTTGCAGTGTCAGTCGGAGTTCGAAGCAAGTGCAGCCGTGTCGCTTAACATTAGGTGAACGGTCAGCCGGTCACGTTATTCCATAACATAAAAATTATTGTCTGTGATTTGTCTGTTTAGTTATAATAGAAACCTCTAAAGGGAAACAAAACCTACAATCCTACAAACAATTTCTGTATTATTTTTATCAATATCAATATTTGTTATTGATCAAATGTTTAATAGTGATGGCTTTTTATATACTTTTTGGATTCTTAATATACCGCCAACTTCATGGCCCCGTGGAATCGTCGAGCGGATATCTCATGATATATTTATTGGAGTTTCAATTCAATTAGACATTCCAACCACTTTAGACATTGCCGGCGGTTAGACAATGATAGTTGAACTATGACTTCTACCGCTTTGGTAATAGGGAATAGTTTAACCTATTGAAATATGGTATGCTCTGTGAGATAAGGATCTGAAATGAGGAGCTCCGCAGGAGAACTAACTGACCGATATAGTACTTAGAATTTCACCTTTCCACCATAGGAAAACTAGAAGTATGAAAAAACTCCACCTTTACCTAATTAATATCCCACATGTGCGAACAAAGCGATTTGCTTCTACGTTTATCATGCGAAGTAATTGCGAACAGCCAAAGTGTTTAGGAACACTTTACCGGCGTCCATATTTTCCGAAAACTATAACCTTGGATTTTTTTTGTGAGTGAATGATGTGACGAGCTAGTCGTTCACCTGATGTTAAGCGACACGGCTGCCCATAACAGAACAGTGTCACTCGGAACTCCAAAATATAAAGTTTCGCGTAACACTGCACTGCGCACATCATTCTGAAACATCAGCACAGTCTGATGATAAAATTACTCGACTGTGAGATCAGATCTTAGTCTCATTTGCCAAGCAATTTCACTAGCTACAGTGCCCTTCAAACCGGAACACAGTAGTGCTTGCACACTACTGCTCTCTTTGAATCAAGAGTGAACACGTATCTTCTAGGCAAGTGTGTCACATTCTAGACAGCATCATCACTGACCGTCAGGCGAGATTACGCAACATTGGTGATTATATGGAGTTATCTTCTATCTAAATATATATAACTCAAAGGTGACTGACTAACTGACATAGTGATCTATCAACGCACAGCCCAAACCACTGGACGGATCGGGCTGAAATTTGGCATGCAGGTAGATGTTATGATGTAGGCATCCGCTAAGAAAGGATTTTTCTAAATTCCACCGTTAAGAGGGTGAAATGGGTGGTTGAATTATTTTCCCATAGGCCACGCCGCGGACGAAGCTGCAGGCAGAAGCTCGTTAGTGAATAAAGCTTCAAAATCAAGATTACAAAAACAAGACTATTTTCCCATCCCTATAAACTATACCACACACTCCCAGCATATCACAGCATTCCGCTACCGGACTACTAGACCCTCAGCTAAGCGCCACCCTTTTGTGGTCGAAATACCACCCATTCGTACCAAGATTCCACGTTCTTAATTAGAATGGCTAAGGAATAGAATGCCCTGCCAGCGCCTGTGTTTCCGGCAAAATTTGACCCGGGCGTGTTCAAGAGAAGAGTGAATAGGTATTTACTTGGATAGCATGCTACACCTTCGATCGCATCCTCACTTCCCATCAGGTGAGAGCGTGGTCAAATGCTAGACAAGTTTAAAGTAAAAAAAAAATATCACAGATAATGCGTTTGTGTCGCACGTCAGTCTGACGCATTTCATGACCTCGACACTATTAGGTTCAAAATTTATACAATTCTACTTGTACTTTTTTTGGTAGGATAAGTATTTGTATAATCCATTGTATTTATGAATTGGTAATCAATTGAACCGTGAATGTGACGTCATTGTACCTTATTCAGTTATCTAATACATCTTTCGTTGGGTTTCTTACGTCAAGATGATAGACCGTAGTATGTGTCTGACAATTCTTATTCGTCCAGCGAAAACTTTGGTGCAAAAGTGGCTATTGTCACTAAGTTATGATGAATCCGAAAGTATTATTAAAGTCACTCAATAAGTAGCTCTTTGTAAAATTTAATTTTATATAGTTCTTGTCACATGACCAAAATGCTGGTTTTTATTTAGCCCAAAGACTAAGCATTGCCATTCAACGGGGCAATGCTGCCAGCATTTTGGGCACGTTGCGTACTGGTAGCGGCTTCTTAGATTTACTTTTGCTAATGCATAGTTTTAAATTTTCATTTAATCTATCTTAGTATTTCATAATGTTGTTGTCTACAATTTTTGATATTTTTTAACACGGCAAATTGCCTTTTTTTTTAAATACTGCAATGATTTAATAACTAATACTAAAAACTACATACTACTACTACAAAAAAAAATATTTGGACTATATACTGGCCGCAACGACCTATAGACAGTCCAAATGCTCCAGCCCACTACCAGTAGGTAGCATACCCAAAATGCTGGCAGCATTACCCCGTTGAATTGCAATGCTTATTCGTTGTGCCAAATAAGTGCCAGCATTTTAGTCATGCGTCGCGTCGACCAGACGCAAATTAATAATATTAATCTACCAATATTTTTGATTGTTTATAATTAATAGCTTTTGTTTTTTCTTTCCTATTAGTGTAAATACCATGGTTATTTAAAATAGTTTATATTCTTCTTACAAGAAGACACAAAATTAATGTAGTGTCTATATATATTTCTCATTTATATATTTATATGGTATTGTTTGTCAGCTGAGGTTATATCTCCTTGTCAATTCATACCCAGGTCTCCACGATACAGGCTGAGCCTAGTGTGGGGGTCATTAGATAACTTTGGGTATCTGATAAATGATCCTTCTGCATAAATCCCAGGAAACAGTGAAATAAAGTGTATAAGTATGTTTAATTTTTTTTTATGGCTCCACTTTTTTGTATTTAGCCAGTGTCAAGTAATTGATAATTTTTTGAGTTAGGTAATATATATGTATGTCAAGTTAAGTCAAGTCACAGTCCAAGTCATCGAGTCAAGTCATAGTCTAGTCTAGTCAAGTCATACTCCTAGTAAAGTGGTGGCCACTTTACCAGAAGCTTCTATGGAGTTTTGGAAACAACACGAAAAGATACGTTTCACCATCATTATACCACTTTCCCACACTCACGCCTGTAATCCAGCACTTAACGAATTAAATGCTACCAATTTTATTCACTAACACTGAAAATAACATAAGTTTTGGAAAATTATACAATGCGGTGACGCGAACTTTTTCGTTTTCCCGCCAAAAACTCGTGTTTAATTTATAAGTTTTTATGCAGCAAATAAATAATTTTCATTTTCATTCATTCTTTGAACCCGAAATAACAAAATAAGTAAAATTGATAAATCGGTAAAGTGTAAGAAAATTCACTGGTAACTCCCCTGAGCCATCCCTAGCTTAATGGCCAACTGGCAACTTACTGTTACCAGGCGAGAATAAGGCTTGTTACAATCTTACGTTTTAAAGTTGCAACTTTCGGTTTCTTGTTGAGTTTCGACTCACTAAAATATCTACGAGATAGGTATCGGGAATGCTGACGATAGACGCGTCATAGCGTGTGTACGGCGGTTGGTGCTGTATACCTACATAATTGAAGGGTTGAGAATAAAAAGGATTTAACTGACAAATTGACAGTTTCGAGAAAATTTACTTTAAACGTCAACGGCGTCATTATAATGTAGAGTGCTTATAAGGTAATAGAAAAGGTTTACGTAAGTTTCAGTAGCTTGAAAATGTTTTAATTCTGTTTTAAATACTAAATATAGTACTAATTCAGACAATTACTGTAAAAATATAATATAATAAAATAAATATATATGCTAAGCAAGCTGTATTCCTGTGACAGATAAACCGTTTTTAGACTCAAAATCTCGAGATTTAAGCCTCATTTCGGTATTTTGAGAATGTATTATTGAAGATAATTTCACGCTGAATCCAACGATACCCATAAGTCATTTTGTGAAAAAAATCAGTTAAATCCTTTTTGTTCTCACCCCTTCAATTATTATTAAATACTGGTCGGGTGGGCTAGAATGCAGTTGGAGTGTGTGTACGCTTGTTGGAGGATTTTTATCCGGTGTGGTATTATTATTACATCAAGTCGGTGTCAGCAGTAGCGGAATATCTGTTACGGCTTTAAAACTGGACTAACTAGACCAATGACATACGCAAGCTGGAAGAGTAGAGCCAGAGACCGGGATCAGTGGCGTGCCTTGGGAGAAGCCTATGTCCAGCAGTGGACTAGTGTGGGCTGATGATAATGATAATGATGATGAAGAAAACGACGTATATTTTATTATATCCCTATGAGTCTTTTTTTAACAAGCCGTTGCCGGGATAAGAGGATCGAGAAGTCTACGTCCACTGGAAGAGTGGACCCTATTGAAAGTCGCGACCGTTCTGGCTAACTACTACTAGGTGGTAGGACTTTTCTGCAAAGTTCGTCTAGGTACCACCGCTTTGCCAGTTATTCTACCGCCAAACAGTAGTGTGCAAGCGCTACTGTTCCGGCTTGAAGGGCACTGTAGCTAGTGAAATTACTGGGCATAGATCTGATCTCACAGTCGAGTAATCTTTTTACTAGACTGTGCTGATGTCTCAGGATGATGTGCGCAGTGCAGCGTCATGTGAAACTTATATTTTAGAGTTAATAATAATAATAATAATAACGCCCAACGATCATATACATAGGTCCTGGACCCTGACTAGGATTCCCTGTGTCTAGAGACCCAGGAACTACGAGGACCATGGTCCCACAACACCCAGACTCAGAACAAGTATTTGCGCTTTTTTTCTGTGCACACATAACTTGTCTTGCCGCGGAAATTGAACCTGTCGCCTCGGGGTTATGAGCCGACCTGCTCAACCACCACACCACAGAGGCTGTTAAATTCTGAGTGAAACTATTCTGTTATGGGCGGCCGTGTCGCTTAACATCAGGAAAACGTGTAGCACGTCACATTCACTAACATTTAAAAAAAATCGCAAATGTGTCGCAGCTCTTAACTTAAACTTCACGTCGATGCGTTCTGTCGCCATGCAGTCTGCACCAATTGATATCTGAACTCCGCTGCAGTCGCTAACTGAACTTCTTGTGTAGGTGAACAGTGCTTTCGGAAAAGGTAGGATTAAATGACAATAAATAATTGAAGGGATGAGATCAAAAAGGTTTAACTGATTTTTTTCACAAAATGACTTATGGGTATCGTTGGATTCAGCGTGAAATTATCTACAATAATACATTCTCAAAATCGAGATTTAAACCTCATATCGGTATATGAGGCTTAGGTAAATCTCGAGATTTTCAGTCTAAAAACGGTTTATCTGACACAGGAATACCGTTCGCTTAGCATAAAAACATTATTATGTACATTTTACAGTAATTGTATGAATTAGTACTATATATTGTACTTTAAAATAGAATTAACACATTTTCAAGCAACTGAAACTTACATATACCTTTTCTATTACTCAATAAGCACTCTACATAAAAATGAGGCTGTAGAAGTTTAAAGTCAATTTTCTCGAAACCATCAATTTGACAGTTAAACCCTTTTTGCTCTCACCCCTTGAATTATGTTTTATTATATCAGTGGCTCTTAACCGGTGATCCGCGGACCATTGGTGGCCCTGGAAGCACCCGAAGAAACGCGAAGAAGAAGATAGATCACTATGTCAGTCAGTCACCTTTGAGTTATATATATTTAGGTAGTTACCAACTGTTCTTTTTTATATTTTTTCCTTTTAATAATATGATATTTAGCAGGAAACTATACCTAATATAAGCCACTAGCAAAAGATTGTTATTTACTTACTAGTTCCGCCCCGCGGTTTCACCCGCGGATAAAAAGTATTTTAATTATTTGCTCATCCCACGGAAAATTGCATTTTCCGGAATAAAATGTAGCCTATATGTTAATCCAGTGTATAAGCTATCTTGGTACCGAATTTCAACTAAATCCATTCAGCCCGCTTGAGCGTGAAGGAGTAACAAACATACACACAAACACAATTTTTTTTTTTTATGTTAAGGAATGACTTGACGAGCTAGCCGTTCGCCTGATGTTAAACGACACGGCTGCCCATATCAGCTGCAGTGTCACTCGGAACACTAAAGTATAGAGGTTCGCGTGACACTGCACTGCGCACGTCATCCAGAGACATCAGCACAATCTAGTAATAAGATTACTAAACTGTGAGATCATATCATAAAGTCTCAATTGCCCAGTAATTTCACTAGCTATAGTGCCCTTCAAACCGGAACACAGCAGTGCAAAGCGGTGGTACCTACCTAGACGAACTTTGCAATAAAGTCCTACCACCTAGCTTTCGCCTTTATAATGTATGATTGGCAAATAAATTACTATTACTATTCATATTAAAGTCTAATTTATTAAATCAAATATTAAATACTGAAATGTCCTGCAAAGCAACAGCATAGCATGGCCCCACTACTGTTAGGCACTCTGGACCTGCCCACAGCTTACGTACGAGTAACTCGCCCGTGGGCGGTCTCATATTGTCTCTATTGGACGCATTTAAATTGTAACCCTATGACCGATGTCCACAAGTGAACTGATGCAAATGTATTGTAATGATTCGATGCAAATTGAAGGGCATGTGGTAGGTTTTATCATTCGAATGTTCTGGAAATGCTGTCCACTGTGGATGCAGTTGCTATGCGGTTGCACGTGGTATGATGCAAGGTTGTATCTTTTAACCTTTTTGTTCTAACGGTAGTTTTGTTCTAAATGACGTCACTGTACAGGTTTTTTTTTATGTTTTGGCTCTACACTTTTGTGTATTTAGCCAGTGTCAAGTAATTGATAATTTATCAAGTTAATGATATTTCACGCAAATATGTGTCAAGTCATAGTCGAAGTCATCAAGTCAAATCATAGTCTAGTCAAAGTCATACTCCTAGTAAAGTGGTGGCAACTTGACCAGAAGCTTCATGTAGTTTTGGAAAGAACACGAAAAGAAACGTTTCATCATCATTATACCATTTTCCCACACTCACGCCTGTAATCCAGCACTTAACGAATAGAATGCCACCAGTTTTATGCACTAACACTGAAAATAACACAAGTTTTGGAAAATAATACAATGCGGCGACGCGTTCTTTTTCGTTTTCCCGCCAAAACTCCCACTGTACAGTTTCTTGTTGCTCCATCTTTGGGGCCATCTTAAATTACGTCACGGAGTTTTGGCGGGAAAACGAAAAAGATCGTGTCACTGCATTGTATTATTTTCCAAAACTTGTGTTATTTTCAGTGTTAGTGAATAAAATTGGTAGCATTTTATTCGTTAAGTGCTGGATTACAGGCGTGATTGTGGGAAAGTGGTATAATGATGGTGAAACGTTTCTATTCGTGTTCTTTCCAAAACTACATAGAAGCTTCTGGTCAAGTTGCCACTACTTTGACTGGCCCGATAGCTCAGTTGGTAGTAAGGCTGCCTTCTGAACTGTGGGTTGTGGGTTCGATTCCCACCCAGGACAAACATTTGTGTGATGAACATAGGTGTTTGTTCTGTGTCTGGGTGTTATATTGTATTCTATGTATGTATTTACAAACAAAAAGTATCTAAGTATTGTATCAGTTATCTGGTTCCCATAGTACAAGCTTTGCTTAGTTTGGGGCTAGATGGCGCTGTGTGAGATGTCCACATATATATTATATTATTATTACTACTTTACTAGGACTTGACTAGACTAGACTATGACTTAACTGGATGACTTGGACTGTGACTTGACTTGACTTGACACATAATATATATAATATTAATTAACTTGCGAAATTACTTGACACTGGCTAAATACACAAAAGTGTGGAGCCAAAACAAAGCTAAAAAAAATAATTACGTCACACGTTAAGGGGGAGGGATTTGGTCGACGAAGTGTGACATTGTGTGACAGAGAGGGGGAGGGGCTCCAATTTTGAGACATCACATTTTTTTTTTCAAAATATAATATTTTATATCATATCATAATATTTTATATCATATCATAACGTTTTATATCTAAGTATTACAATACTGAATTTTTAAATTTATACATTTCTCCATGTAAAATTACAAAATATGTGACATCACACTAGGTAGGGGGGGAGTCTCACAAATGTGACCAGCTGTGACAAGGACGGGGGAGGGGTAAAAAAATCATGAATTTAATGTGACGTAATTCTTTCACCATTTGAATGCTACATTATCACTGATTAACATAGGCTATTTTAATTGCAAGAAAAAATGTTTATGCCAAAATGCCGCCCGTGCGAAGCCGGGACGGCCCGCTAGTGATAAATATAAATATATTAATTTATTTTTCGCTTTTGGGACCCTAATTGTGGTTTTGAAGTCGGTTTAATTTTTTTGTCGAAAACATCGATGAAATACACAAAAAAATACAGACGAACATAGAACCTCCTCCTTTTTGGAACTCGGTTAAAAAGTCCTATTCTATCGCACACGTGTTCTCCAATTAACAGCATGAACGGGCGTCACGCGTCAATTACTAACTAATAACTAGGTTGCCTGGATGTTTAGCGTTAGGTATTAAGTTATGAGACGCCATGGGGATTAAAGTTTCCTTCTATTTTTATTTTAAATACTCGTGCACCTTCGTAATAAGCCTAATTAGTCACAATCTCCTTTAAAATCTCGATCATAATCTCAGTCACAATTTCAATCACAATCATGATTCCGAACACAATCACGGTAATGATCTCAATCACAACCATAGCCATAATCTCGACACAATATTGATCGTAATTGATCGATCACAATCTCTGTCACAATCACGGTCATGAACTCGATCACAATCATGGTCATGAACTCGATCACAATTACGGTCATGATCTCGATCACAATCTCGGTCACAATCATGGTCATGGCCGTGATCTTGAATCACAATCACGGTCACAGTCATGGCCGTGATCTCGATCACAATCTCAGTCACGATCATGGTCATGGCCGTGATCTTGAATCACAATCACGGTCACAGTCATGGCCGTGATCTCGATCACAATCTCAGTCACGATCATGGTCATGGCCGTGATCTTGAATCACAATCACGGTCGCAGTCATGGCCGTGATCTCGATCACAATCTCAGTCACAATCATGGTCATGGTCGTGATCTCGATCACAATCGCGGTCACTATCTCGATGACCATCTCGTTCACAATTACGGTCATGATCTCGATCACAATATTGGGCATGATTTCGACACAATCTCAGTCACTATTTCAATCACAACCTGGTGGGATTTGAACCATGGTGTGTCTGCTTGGAACTCCCACGGGCTACCCTCTGTGTCACGTGCCCTCTGCTGTCGCACGTGTTTCCAGTATGTATAATAATATTATTACAATACCCTTCATCGAGAATTTAAAGTGTAATGAATCTAAAATCACGGATTAACTGGATGCAGTAAGAAGCGATTCAAAAACGAAACAAAAAGCCGAGCTTTTTGCAAGTCGGATCAGATTTTTTGCACCAAACTAAGTGTTCAATTTCATGCAAAAAACGGGTCAAGATCAAGGCTGTGACTAGCGGCTGCAGATGGCTTTGTAAACTTGTATTTTTATCTATTTTGCATCAGAAATGCATCAGAAATCAGTGTTAATAAAGAAACTGGTGGGAGATTTGGCAGGAAAGCGAAAAGATTGCGTCACCGCATTGTATTATTTTCCAAAACTTGTGTTATTTTCTGTGTTAGTGCATAAAATTGGTGGCATTCTATTCGTTAAGTGCTGAATTACAGGCGTGAGTGTGGGAAAATGGTATAATGATGGTGAAACGTTTCTTTGATGTAATATGACGTAAGCGGAATTCTGAGAAGTGTAGAACGAGCGTGTAAAAAGTTAGCAAGGTTTTGACTGTTTGTTAGTTGAAATTATGTACGAAAATTTATAAACTCACGCAAATTATTTTTATACACATCACAATTAAGTAAAAAAGTAAAAAATGAGTTTTTGGCGGGAAAGCAAAAAAGATTGCGTCACCGCATTGTATTATTTTCCAAAACTTGTGTTATTTTCAGTGTTAGTGCACAAAATTGGTGGCATTCTATTCGTTAAGTGCTGAATTACAGGCGTGAGTGTGGTAAAATGGTATAATGATGGTGAAACGTTTCTTTTCGTGTTGTTTCCAAAACTCCATAGAAGCTTCAAGTAAAGTTGCCACCACTTTACTAGTAGTATGACTTTGACTAGACTATGACTTGACTTGATGACTTCGACTGTGACTTGACACATATTTGCATGAAATATCATTAACTTGATAAATTATCAATTACTTGACACTGGCTAAATACACAAAAGTGTGGAGAAAACACGTTAAAAAAAAAAGAAACTGGTAGAGTGTGATTTAGACTAAAACGGCAGCTATGAAGCGCATTGCAAGCCCGTACGCTCTGCATTAGGAAAAAAATGGATAACTGCTTGTATTAAATGTTTTGTAAAATTATAAACGCCCTTTTATCCTCTTTTCTCAGTTATTTCAAATCATAAATAGTTAATAGTATGCGTCAGTAAATTAAAAATACACAACCATTTATTTTAAATATTATTCTGATTACTTGGTTTATCACTTTTTTCGGTCAGAAGTCGGCTTCTGGGACAACCTGTACATACACGGTGGAATTTAATTCGTTATTTTCCTTAATTGTATGTACTCAGACTATAGAATAATCGGACAAGGTCCAATCAATTAATTTTTTATCCCTCTTAAAATAACTGGACAGCGGAAATGTCAATTTTACGCTACACAGCGCGAGCACCGGCTGTGTGCTTTGTAACAGCTTTATTCATAAACACGAACTAGCTTTAGACTAGTTACACCATCTATTGTCTATTGATAAGGCTGTTATTAAAACAGACTCATGCACAAGACGTGCGACGCCATTTATCCTCAAAGAAGTAAAAAAAAAAAAAAAATTGGCTGTTACAGCCTCGGATTAGTTACTTCAGCTTTTGTCCTTTTTTTGCTACTGTAATATTTAGCGGGATCGAAAGAGACAAAAGATGGTGTAACTAGTCTAAAGCTAGTTTGTATTTATTAATAAGGCTGTATATGTTTGGTAGGTCATAAAACACCTGCTAAATTCAATGTCGCAAGGCTTTTCTTTATAATTTGAATTTGCAGTAATTTAGTAATACCTACATTTAAGTTTTTTTTTTCATAAGTACTTTTGGTATTTAGTTATATAGGAGCGTTCTATAGTGTGGATATACATACATATAAGGAAAATAACGAATTAAATTCAACCGTATATAAAATTACATCCTCGGAAATTGAGTACCGCTGACAGAGCTTTGCTAATTTTTATAGTGAATAGAATCAAAATTAAAATCCATTTTTTACTTTTTTTTTTTTTTTTTTAATGTTTTAACTCCACACTTTTGTGTCAAGTAATTGATAATTTATCATGTTAATGATATTTCATGCAAATATGTGTCAAGTCGCAGTCGAAGTCATCAAATCACGTCATAGTCAAGTCATAGTCTAGTCAAAGTCATACTCCAAGTAAAGTGGTGGTAACTTGAAGCTTCTATGGAGTTTTGGGAAGCAACACGAAACGTTTCGCCATCATTATACCATTTTCCCACACTCACGCCTGTAATCCAGCACTTGACGAATAAAACGCCACCAATTTTATGCACTAACACTGAAAATAGCACAAGTTTTGGAAAATAATACAATGCGGTGACGCAATCTTTTTTGCTTTCCCGCCAAAAACTCATTTGTTACTTTTTTACTTAATTGTGATGTTTATAAAAATAATTTGCGTGAATTTAAAAATTTTCGTATATAATTTCAACTAACAAACAGTCAAAACTTTGCTAACTTTTTACACGCTCGTTCTACACTTCTCAGAATTCCGCTTACGTCATATTACACTCCTCACTTTTTTTTAATTTTTTACTGCTGTTGCCTGCTGCGCAGTTGGAAGAAATGCTATCTCGCAGTTTTTTTTTTCACTTTCAAGGTTTAATGTTTAAGTGTTTTGTGATTCCGTACATATACAATTTTTTAAAGAGCAAATTGATTTTATTCATTCTGGTTAAGGATATTTATTTCTCATTAAGAATAAAATTCACTGACATCAGAAAGACAAAATTACATTTAACATTAGGGCTTATCGTTCTTACATTATTTTAATTTACATTAATATATATTTAGCTTATTCATCTTATTTATACAAATACAACTTACTATAATATTGCGGGTGATTCCAGATTTAAATTTCTTAAACTAACTACTACAATTATTAGCAACTACTACCAAATGCTAACCTACCTTCAAAAAAACGAGAGTGCTTTAGACCACACGACTGAAGTAAAACTTCTTTAGCTCCATCTACCGGCCGGTTTAGCTTTGTTTAATGTAAATGTCACCATATTGACAATTGTAAATTGTCATTTTACCGAAATTACCAACATAATAATACAAATTTTAAGTAATTTTTAACTTTGTTATGTTGTCAATGGAGATCTACGTTAACCAACAACTTTAAATTTCCGTTCACCTCGTTACACATTCGCCAGCTTTTTCTCCAAGCCTTTTTCTCCAATGCGTAAAGAAGTTATACTTCAAAAAATTCGAAAGTTTTCGCTTACAAAGCCAAAGTGTGCTTGGAACAACAATCTGACCCATCGCCTTGGCTGGGTAAAATCTTATAAAGTGACCAATTTTTTGGGGTTTTTGCATTTTTACTTCGACTGGAGTAAAAACGCTCACAGTGGTAACTTTCAATGGGTGCGAAACAACGCATGTAAAGTAAAATTTTCGAAAATAACGCTATTCAACACGGTTCCATTGTGCCAAATAAATTTCAGCATTTTGACCAGGCGCCCTGATAAACTTTGACTAGATATTCATGCCTTTTTAGTACATAGGGCATAAATTTAAAAAAGCGTTCAGATTTATAGCCCACTGATCCCTAATCTTACCTAATACTTTCATCGTCTGTCCTTGGAGTGAGACACCTGCTTAGTCTTTGCCCGCTCTTTTTGCTCTGACGCGCTTTTTGCGCTTTTTGCGCTCCGGTTTTTGAGTCATACTGGAGCTTTCTTGAGGGATGACGTTATATAAGTCTACCAATATTATAATATTTATTACATTACACTTTGCCTGGTCGATGCTACGCGTGACCAAAATGCTGGCACTTATTTAACACAACGAATAAGCATTGCAATTCAACTGGGCAATGCTGCCAGCATGTTGGGTACGCTACTAATGTTAATGTTGCCATCTTGACAATTGTCATTTTATAGGACATACCAACACAATAATAGCAGTTTTGGCGGGAAAACGAAAAAGATCGCATCGCCGCATTGTATTATTTTCCAAAACTTGTGTTATTTTCAGTGTTAGTAAATAAAATTGGTGGCATTCTATTCGTTAAGTGCTGGATTACAGGCGTGAGTGTGGGAAAATGGTATAATGATGGTGAAACGTTTCTTTTCGTGTTGTTTCCAAAACTCCATAGAAGCTTCAAGTAAAGTTGCCACCACTTTACTAGGAGTATGACTTTGACTAGACTATGACTTGACTTGATGACTTCGACTGTGACTTGACACATATTTGCGTAAATATCATTAACTTGAAAAAATTATCAATTACTTGACACTGGCTAAAAACACAAAAGTGTGGAGCCAAAACATAAAAAAAAACATAATAATACAAATTTTTAACTTTGTTGACAATAGAGATCTGCGTAAACAAATTTCAACTTCCGTTCGCCTCGCATTCACCGGCTTACTCCGCAAGTCAAGCGTGCGTAAAAAAGTTTTACTTCAAAAAATGTAATCTTATCTTCTCCACGCCTCGGTATTCTAAGGTCCTAACAAATTGCCCGCCATTATAGAGTTGTAATTACCACAAACAAGACTAATTTGATTTACGAGTTGTTGATCGGAGATAATAGTTAATTGCTAGGCAACAGAACGTGGGTATAGGGATGGGACGTCGAGAATCGATATCATCGATATCAACAATAACTATATACTATAGAGTGCCTGTAAATATTAATGTTTCTGTTGAATAAAAATTTAACGGAACTATAAATGTTTTACGACATTACGAAATTGAAATATCATTTCATTGCATATACAATAGTTAAATTACTATTCTACATAATTTTCCTGCATCCAGGCCATAAAGTTACAATAACTTAATTCTAAGTTTTGTAAGATAAATAATGGCTAAAACTCAATTAAAAGTCAAAATGACTCCGACCAGGTTCCGGACATATTCGATTTCCTTCTTCTGGGAGCCGAACTAACGCAAGCCGCGGCGGCTTTCGCAAGCGTCAGCGTCAGCGTCAATTTTAAGTACATACCTAATATAATTTTGACTTGTAAAAGTGATAAAAATAGCCTATTTGCAATAAATCTTTTGACTTTGACTTTGACTTATCGATAGTACGATAATTATGTAATGAAACTTTTATGTTTTTTATAGTTATATGGCTAAATATTAATATTATTTTGTTTAAAAATGGTATAATTTAATATTTAAGTAAATCCAGCATTCTGGTCACCTGATGCTTTCACCAACAGGATTTTTTTAATTCATTTTTTGTGTATATTGGCTTCACAGTTTTGTGTATTTAGCCAGTGCCAATTTAATTATATTTCTTAAATTCCTAATTTAATAATATTTCACGCAAATATGTGTCAAGTCACAGTCCAAGTCAACAAGTTAAATCATAGTGTTAGCCCAATTCGTCAAGTTAAGTCATAGTGTTAGTCCAAGTCATCAAGTTAAGTCAATTGGTGGCAACTTTACTAGAACCTTTTATGTAGTTTTAGAAACAACACGAAAAGTAACGTTTCACCATCATTATACTCCTTTCCCGCACTCATACCTGTAATCCAGCACTTAACTACAGTTTATCTTGATAAAAAGTAGATAGATATAAAATTCTTTATTGCACAAACAACAACAATTGAAGGTACATAGGCGAACTTAATGCTATCGAGCATTATCTTCCAGTTAACCCTGGTGTATTGTGGAAAGCTTAATGCGGTAGTGCAATAATGATGGGACATAAAAGAAAAGTAGGTACCCTATGTCCCTCCTTAAAATTCAATCAATCGCCATACAAACTTTAATCAAGATCGGTTCAGCCGTTTGGCCGCAAAAACGTAACAGACAGAGAAAAAATCAGAGTGATATAAATTGAAATTTTCAAGGAACCTAATTGAAACTTCACAAGAATTGAAAAATATATAAGAAAATCATTGAAATACAAGACACAGCACTAAAAAATTTGGAATAGAATTTACAGATTAGAAGCTTCATAGATAATTCTATCCCAAAATACAGTTATAAATTATACTGCCTATTTTAATAAACAAACTAAAACCCCATCTAATTGTCATGTAATAGAGTTAAGTTTTGAATAACGAGAAAAGGTCGTAAATAAACGTAATAGCCTCATATAGTGATTTTTATTATTTTAATGACAGGCCATCAAATTTTCGTTGATTTAAGATGTCGGCTTAATAAAAAAGGTGAGCACCCCTGGCAATATCAATATTGGCCAGAGGAGGTAAACCTTTTTGAGTGATTCAAATTTAGTGACGTCATCCCGTTTCTAAGGTTGTTGTTGGTCTAAGGCAAATGGATATCTAGCGTCTTTTTATAAATGATCTAGTATAATACGTACCTACTAATAACTAAACTAATAACTTTGACATATTTTTGTTACTACGGAAAAAGTGTCTGTATGAATTATAATAACTACAATAATAACTAAATGCTATACTGCATACAGATACCTTACAAATATAAATATAAAAATAGTCGACGTAATTAAATCACATTTGCAACAATTTGCTCCTCTTACTTTTACGATTAACGGAACCGAAAAAGGGACACATCAATTCTTTTATAATATATAAAGATAGAATAGGAACAAACAATTTAACTTGGTAACGGATAAATATTGAAAAAAATCTAAATAGAAAAAAAATAGGAGGTCAAAAGAAGTTAAAAATAAAACACAGAATTTCGATTACTTTTTAGAGCATACCCAAAAAGCTGGCGACATTCCCTCGTTGAATAGCTAGGCTGATTCATTGCTGATATATGCCTGCTTGTTTGTCACGTGTCAGCTCAGCCAGGCGTCTGGAGAGCTCCCTGACAAGGACTCAATCCTGCGGGCCCCAGGGACCCATTTTTTTCAACCCCAAACTGAACATATATTATGTGTAATTAGAAATTTTAGCAGCAAATTGATACACTAATATACTAATAAATTTTAGTAAATTTGTCCTTAGTTATGATTTTACAATTTCATTATAATGTTTTTGGCTTTACCTTCTAATTTGTAGAGCGATATCGTTATTTTTACATGTATTTGACGTCGTAACAATAAGTGACGTCATATATGTATCTAAAGAAAAAAGGAACTGTGCATAATGCGTGATCCGTAGATACTACTAAAGATAATGTGCAAATAATTACGGTATACTGTGGGACTGGAATCTCCCAAAATGGGCCATGTCCTTCCTCAATTATAAGTTCCGGCAGTTATCCAGTTAGTACTGAACCTTTGAGGGTCACGGCCAAGGTCTGATCCTCTTAGGTCAGGTTCTAGTAGACCTGGTCGAGTAACTGACTGTTTAAATAGTTTTTTTATTGTATGTCAGGTGATGGAGAATTTTAGTCCATTATATACCTAATTTTATGATTTTTAAGTATATTTTTATAAGTTTTTAAAAGAAAACACCACTTTATATGTTGATGAATGACGTAACAAGCTAGTCATTTACCTGATGTTAAACGACACGGCCGCCCATAACAGTTGAAAACGTGAAACTATACTACTGTAAAGTTTCACGTGATACTGCACTGCGCAAATTATCCCTATTTAAGAATCACAATTTAAGCTACAAAATCAAAATGCTGTGTAGATATGAAACTTAATCTTATAATAGGTACATAATTTTGTAGCTGTGTTCGCCAAAATAACTTGACCATCAATGCTAAATTATGTAAAATATGCAAAAATAATAATTATTGATGATAAATAACAATTAGCTATAAATAAAATATAAATAATTTACAGATTAATTTGTAAAGGAAAAAAACAATTACGAGTTGGAATTACAAACCCTTCTCTTTCGTCCCTCACAAATTAATCTGTTGATATAATAATCATTTACATAACAAAAAAACAATGAATTTGCAATAAAAAAACTAAACTACTAAAAAACTAAAACAAAAAAAAGCAATAAAATAACCTAACCACTAGATCTAATCTACCACTAGATTATGCTAAGCAGGCGATTATGTTGTACAAAATCATATCATATATAATATTTATAAAGAGGCTAGATCCTGCGACACAAGTAAGCCTAGTGTGGGATCTAGGGCTCCGTAAAATGTAATATTATACTTAAGTTGTACAATGTACTTAATACATCATTCATAAATATGTATCTTGTATGTGTGATTCTAAATAAATAAATAAATTAATATTTATTTATTTTATTCTAATATAATTCACATAAACATAATTACCCACTAGGGGTTTTTGGCGGGAAAACGAAAAAGATCGTGTCGCCGCATTGTATTATTTTCCACAACTTGTGTTACTTTCAGTGTTAGTGCATAAAATTGGTGGCCTTTTATTTGTTAAGTGCTGGATTACAGGCATGAGTGTGGGAAAGTGGTATAATGATGGTGAAACGTATCTTTTCGTGTTATTTCCAAAACTCCGTAGACGCTTCTGGTAAAGTGGCCACCACTATACTAGGAGTATGACTTGACTAGACTAGACTATAACTTGACTTGATGACTTGGACTGTGACTTGACTTGACATACATAATTGTTACTTAACTCAAAAAATTATCAATTACTTGACACTGGCTAAATACACAAAAGTGTGGAGCCATACCAAAACAAAAAAAAAATTACCCACTACTATAGCTGTCACTGAAAAAAATGTTGATGGTTTTTTTTACACAATCAAAAAAGACGTCTATAAAAAAGTTAATCGTATTCGTATTACATCATAATCCGATCATATAAAAAACGTTGACGACCACTGACATTGGTGGCAGGTAATGTACGTGTACTGATTACCACAGAATACATAATAGTATGTATCACCTACTGTTATTATTCTGTGCATGTTGTAAGTTTACGGTTGTGTGTGTGTGTGACATGAATGATTTCGGTCTCATATAAGTAAAATCGGCCCTATTTGTACTACACATAATAAATGACATTTCACGAGCACACATTCATAAAGTATAAGAAACGGAAAACAAAAAAAATTGAAATTTATATAATAGTGAGTGATAAAAATCGAGTGTTTATTGATTAAAATTATTGAGTGAAAATGTTTTTTGTCAAAATTAACATAATTATGACGTAATAATAGAATGGTTTGAGTTTTCGTGGTTTGTGTAATTAAAAAAACTCATTAATTTTTTTAGTATCTAAACTCGTAAAGTTATAAAACTTCTTAAATTTCACTCATATAAAACGTAATAAAAGTAATTATTTCTATTTACATAAAAATATGTCAGTATTAAAAAAATTGCTTGAATTTAAAATAACCTCAAAATTGGTTTTATTAAGTCGTAAAAGGTAAAGTGAAGTACAAGGTGAATGCGCATTATTATTTCGTGAATGCACATTATAAATTGGTGAACATTAATTATTTTACAAACAAACGTTATTATTAACAATATTAGGTGGCATTTCGTGATCGTGATTGTGCAAGTTACTTATTATTCTTGGAATCTGTTAAAATTGTGATTGCATTTTATTTAAAGGGTAAGTGTAGATTAATAGCAGTTTGGAAATTTTGATATTGATATTTGTCTACGCGAGGAGACACTGCGAGTTCTATTACGACAGCCTTTATGGTGTGGTGGTAGAGCAGGTCGGCTCATAACCCAGACAGAGACAGACAAGTATTTGTGCACAGAAAAAAAGGCGCAAATACTTGTTCTGAGTCTGGGTGTTGTGGGACCATGGTCCTCGTAGTTCCTGGGTCCCTAGACACAGGGAATCCTAATTAGGGTCCAGGATCTATGTATGTGATCGTTGAGCGTTATTATTATTATTACTCGGCGAAATAAAACCCCAAATATTGATTAATAACTGATACAATACTTAAATACTTTTTGTTTGTAAATATATACATATAATAATAATAATATGTGCGGACATCTCACACAACGCCGTCTAGCCCCAAACTAAGCAAATCTCGTATTATGGGAACCAGATATATGATACAATACTTAAATGCTTTTTGTTTGTAAATATATACATATAATACGATATAACACCCAGACACAGAACAAACACCCATGTTCATCACACAAATGTTTGTCCTGTGTGGGAATCGAACCCACAACCCACAGTTCAGAAGGCAGGATTACTACCAACTGAGCTATCGTGCCAGTCTGATTGTTTTGCTACTTACTTCTGTTTAAAATATAAAATGCGGAGTACAAAGGTTTTGGTGTTGAATTTTGAAACGTAGTCTAATGTATATAAAACCGTAAAGGTAAGTTAAGTTATGACGGTGGTTGTGAAAAAAATAAAAGAATGCTCTTGAGTTTTGGTAGGCGTTAGCAGTAAAGTGAAAAATTTGAATTGTTGAAGCGGTCAAATGCTGAGCCGCGACATTATTACAATTTTAATACTTTTAATACTTTTCTTCTTCCATTTAATCATACCTAAAATAACACTAATTGTATCTAATTTTAATACATCTATTAAGTACTCTTTGTAAGTATGATTTAATAAAAAACGAGTGTGCTAGACCACACTACTGAGGTAAAAATTCTTATGATATGTGTCAAGTCACAATCCAAGTAATCAAGTAAAGTCATAGTCTAGTCATACTCCTAGTAAAGTGGTGGCAACTTTTCCAGAAGCTTCCATGGAGTTTTGGAAACAACACGAAAAGAAACGTTTCACCATCATTATACCACTTTCTCACACTCATGCCCGTAATCCAGCACTTAACGAATAAAACGCCACCAATTTTATGCACTAACACTGAAAATAACACAAGTTTTGGAAAATAATACAATGCGGTGACGCATTTTTTTGTTTTCCCGCGAAAACTCGTCGCCATCTTGACAATAATTATTGTAAATTGTCATTTTACTGGACATACCAACATCATAATATTTTTTTAAATCATTTTACTTTGCCATGTTGACAATGGAGATCTAGATCACCCCGATCACGAAACTTTGATTGCAATGCAACAGGGAAATTTCCATACTAACTATGCACATAAACGTATTCAAACTGCCAAATCCATACGAATTTGTGTTTCTATTTGTTGCGATCGAGTTACGTGATCGCCTGGACTGGACTGTAACTTAAGACCAATTGTACACAGGAGAGTTTTGGCGGGAAAGCGAAAAGATTGCGTCACCGCTTTGTATTATTTTCCAAAACTTGTGTTATTCTCAGTGTTAGTGCATAAAATTGGTGGCATTCTATTCGTTAAGTGCTGGATTACAGGCGTGAGTGTGGGAAAATGGTATAATGATGGTGAAACGTTTCTTTTCGTGTTATTTCCAAAAACTCCATAGAAGCTTGAAGTAAAGTTGTCACCAGTAGGCAATTGCGTGGATGTTGAAAAGAATCCGAATCGTTTTATTTTCTATTTACATTTTTTTTTCATATGATTATTATAAAACGTCACGTCACATTAGTGACGTCAAAAAAGTGCTCTTTGAGGATTTTTTTTGTTGATATTGTCTTACACCACGCCTTAATAATTGTGTACCTATGTGAAAATATTTATAAACTTGTTCTCAAGAAGTGCCTAATTAACATTTAAGTACTTCCTTATTTCATATATATAATAATTATAGTTAGTGTGTACGATTATATGTATCATTATGATACACGTGTAATAACTATAAAAAAACATAGTAGATATCTTTAGCCACCTCGTGACGCCAACTTTTTCTTTGGCGTTGCAGTCTGTCAATACATATAACATTCAAAGTCCTGACCGACTTATATATCAACGCACAGCATAAACCGCTGGTCCTAGAGACTTGAAATGGAGGGTGTGTTCTTAGTAAAGTGTAGGTATCCACTAAAAAAAGAGTTTTTTTTAATTCCACCCCTAGGAGCGTTAAATGGGTGGTTGAATTATTTATTAAAAAAAACTCCTTCATTTCCTATAAGCCACGCGGGCGAAGCCGCGGGCAGAACGAAATACTTTTGTATATATCTATTTACTTAAAACTTAATCACTGGATTAATTATTCTACACTAAATAATTATTATTATCCTATTATTAAATGTATATTTTTATGCTAAGGTATATATACTTTTGAATGGCTATTTACTATTGACCATTCATCTCACGATAACTTTACAAAACCAAAAAAAACTCAGTATTTTCGGTTAGTAACAAATAAAACGGCG
Source organism: Ennomos fuscantarius (assembly GCA_905220475.3). NCBI lineage: Eukaryota > Metazoa > Arthropoda > Insecta > Lepidoptera > Geometridae > Ennomos > Ennomos fuscantarius. The sequence continues at coordinate 1,160,913 of HG992049.1, forward strand.
TTATACCCCGTCATGCCGATGCCACATATCTTAAAAAAACCTCAAAAAAAAAGTTATTGCATCATTTCCCGCGTCGCGTTATAACGCCGCGCTCCTATTGGTGGAAACTGGTGGTGTGGTCGGATGGTATGTCACGCGACATTGTTGCGACATTGCTGACGATGCGGTGACTTAGCTTCCGAGAAAATTCATGTCACAGAAATGCTAGTGACTGCATTTTTGCTACAGTTGGTAACGGTGTGAAATTTGGAATGGTATACTTATTTTGACAGCTTCTGTGGTGCGATGGTTGAGCAGGTCGGCTCATAGCCTTGAAGCTGAGCGTTCGATTCCCGCGACTGTTATTTGGACCTATTAGTATATGTATTAGTTAACAAAAACGCGCAATTAATTGTTCTGTCTGGGTGCTGTGGGACCAGGCTCCTCGTAGTTCCTAAGCCCCTAGATACATCCACACTGTATGTAGATTTGTATGTAGATACATACAGATCTGTATGTGATCGTTGGGCGTTATTATATTGTTAGATAATAGCACTATTTGTAATGGCATGAATATAATGTGTATGGTATAGTTCGCGCAAAACTTTATGAGCTGTCGGAAGTTAGCGCGTATGCCTGCGCAGTACGCATATTATAGTTTCTGTATGGCCGCTTTTACAATGCACTCAACTGTAACATGCGCAGTTTGGGACTCGGGCCTGACTTTTGAGAGCTCATAAAGTTTTGCACGAACTATATGCGGTACTCTCTAATATTTTCTATTACCATCTAAATATCTAAATATATATAACTCAAAGGTGACTGAATGACATAGTGATCTATCAATGCACAACCCAAACTGCTCGATGGATCGGGCTGAAATTTGGCATGCAGATAGATGTTATGACGTAGGCATCCGCTAAGAAAGGATTTTTCGAAATACCACCCTTAAGAGGGTGAAATGGGTGGTTGAATTATTTTCCCATAGGCCACGCCGCGGGCGAAGCTGCGGGCAGAAGCTCGTTATTATATAAACTTAAATTCTAGCAAATCAAATTAAAACTATAGTTTATTCATATAAAGTAAAAGATAAAATGTCTCAATCTCTTCTTTATTTTTTCTTTATGTCTTACTTTGACCTGTATCAAGCTAGTCTACTGTTTCTCAGTATACATTGGCCTTGTCTATTACAATATATTAACTGATGCAACTGCGTAGACATAGAACAGTGCAAGGCCGGGCAATGTGCTGGCAATACATCTCATAAACGCGAGGTCACGGGTTCTGTGACATCTGGGAGTCTCAGCTGGTCATAGAACTTACGACCTTCAGGCCCACAGATTGGGACTGATTCTGTATGTCACGCGGAAGATACGTTTGTTAGTGAATATTAAAACATAGAAATTAATTCAAAAAATTATGTTTCTGTATAGCTTCTGGTAGATTATTTACAGATGTAGAAGCAAAGAAACTTAATAAATAATAAATAAATAATAATATGTGTGGACATCTCACACAACGCCATCTAGCCCCAAACTAAGCAAAGCTTGTGCTATGGGAACCAGATAACTGATACAATACTTAGATACTTTTTGTTTGTAAATACATACATAGAATACAATATGACACCCAGACACAGAACAAACACCTATGTTCATCACACAAATGTTTGTCCTGATTGGGAATCGAACCCACAACCCACAGTTCAGAAGGCAGGGCTACTACCAACTGAGCTATCGGGCCAGTCAAAAAGAAACTTAGGGTGATTATTACTAGAATGATTTTTCTTTAAAGGAATAAGTTAAATTTGGTTCAGTTCATTATTGTTTTGTTCTTTTTTTCATATGATTACTATGACGGTTTTATAATCGCACAGCTCGTTACCGTGAGAAAGCTTATCCACACCTTGTAGACCCGTGGAAATTTCGCACAGTCCGTTTTTCGAGATCGTTTCTACCACACACCTGCAAGTTGTGGAATGAGCTACCATCTGAGGTATTTCCTCTGAGCTACAACATGGGGCACTTCAAACGTCGGGTTAATAGAGTCTTGAAAGGTAGGCAACGCACTGGCAGCGCCCCCGGTGTTGCAGTTATCTATAGGCGACGGTAACTGCTTACCATCAGGCGGGCCGTTTGCATGTTTGTCTATGTTACAAAAAAAAAGGCGTTACGTCACAAAATGATAGATAGATAGAAAATTCTTTATTGCACAAACAACAACAATTGAAGGTACATAGGCGAACTTAATGCTATCGAGAATTATCTTCCAGTTAACCCTGGTGTATTGTGGAAGGCTTAATGCGGTAGTGCAACAATAATGAGATATAAAAAAAAAAAAGAAAACAACTTAACTATACGTCTAAACTAGTGATAATACAAGTAACACCATAATAAATATACAAAATTAAATACACACAATAATATAAATATAATACATATTATAATATACATACATATACAAATACTTAGTTGTGACGTCAAAAGGTGTGTTGATTTTGGGCACCGCGCCTTTAGATTACACTTTGTGATCGATTCCACGATTATTTTTCTAATCTAAGTATTACAATTACACCTGACATGATTGGTTTAGTTATTAAATCATCAAAAAAATTAATCAATGAACACCAATTGCCTACATGATTATGTTATATCAGCGTCGGTAGATAAGCAAAACATGATAACAAACGATGCCCACAGTCGTGCTTATGATGATTATTATAATATATATAATTCGGTGGGTGATAAAATATTTTTGTATTTGGTAATTTTTTTTATTCTTTATAAAATATACACACAAGTTAAACAATAATATTAATGTTTTATTTCTTATATATAGAGCTACAGGAAAAATCGTGCTAGATCCGTTAAGGGCGTGGAGTACCGATCATTTCTGACTTATTTCACTATGAAACACCCCAGCCTAAACTTTTATGCAGTTTATGTGCATATAGTTACTATGAAAATTATCAATTTATGAATGAAATTTCTTCTGTTGCATTGCAATCATCAGGATCAAAGTTTAAGTACCCCCCGGATCCAATACGAATGTCTCAGAATAATAATAACGCCCAACGATCACATACATAGACCCTGGACCTCGAATCCCTGTGTCTAGGGACCCAGAAATTACGAGGACCATGGTCCCACAATATTTACACTCAAAACAATTATTTGCGCTTTTTTCTGTGCACAAATACTTGTCCTGCCGCGGGAATCGAACCCGCCGCCTCCGGGTTATAGGCCGACTTCTCAACCACCACACCACAGCGGCTCTGCAACTTTGGGTGGCCATGACGCTTAAAATCAGGTGAATGACGAGCCCGTTACGTCATTCGTTGCTGTAAAAATCCCCAAATTCCAAAAACTCCAATCCCTAGTTACCCTATTTCAATCTTATCTTCTTTCTTATCAAAAACTGTGTATGCAACCCAAACCGTCAGAAGTTCTAATTATAACAAAATGGGAAAAGCCCGTATAAAAAGTGCAGTGCCAGTGCATTCTCAGCCTTATACGGATGCATTAGAGGTTGTTGCTAATGACGCTAAATAAGTTAATTGTTAGAACGTCTGTCTGTCTGCACCGTGCGCTCCGTCACGTACCCAAAAGTGTCCATTGTTTTACGTCACGATTATGTAGCTTATCCGAGTTTTTGAAGTAAAACTTCTTTACGCACGCTTGACTTGGGCAGTAAGCTAATGAGGCGAAAGTAGAAAGTTGTTGGTTATTGTAGATCTCCATTGTCAACATAAAAAAGTAAAAATTTGTATTATTATGTTGGTGTGTCCGTTAAAACCACGATTAACCATTGATATCGATCAAGATGGCGATATTAACATTAAAAAAAGCAAAAACAAAGTTTTAATCGCCGATAGATGGAGCTAAACTAAAGAAATCACTTCAGTCGTATGGTCTAGTCTGGTGCTTGGCGACAAAATAACTGGCAATGCGGTGGTACCTACCTAGATGAACTTTGCAGAAAAGTTCTACCACCTAGTAAATGTATTAATTTTGTGGGTTTTCTAGATTTTTGATAGTAATTCACAAGATTGCGTCCTCCGTCATACCTGCAAAATCCCGGCCCGTCATCCTACGTGTTGCTAGGTAGAACGGGCACGCACTTCGCTAGTTCTATCTAGGACGACCCAAGTTTTTTCTACATCATAAATGGTGTAGTAAAATTGCCGTCTTTAGTCGGCTCTTTTGTATTGAGTTACCTATTAGTTATTCGAGCTTTTTGTTTCTTTTTTTGGATTTTGAGTTTTTTTTTGTTTCTGTGAAAAAGCGATTTAGGGTACACCCTAAATCACTTTTTCACAAAAAAAACTCATAATGGGAGATAGTAGTTTTTAGTACGCAAAAACAGTAATCTTATTCCTTATTATACTGTGCTAATGTCTCAGGATGACGTGTCACGCGAAACTATACTTTAGAGTTCCGAATGACACTGCAACTTATATGGGCAACCGTGTTGCTTAACATCAGGCGAACGACTAGCTCGTCATATCCCTTAACATTTAAAAGAACTATGTACTTCCAGATTTCTCACAATAATATTCCTAACCTGATCCCTTAAAAAATATATCCCTAACCCAAAGAATCCCTCAAAAGGGTTAATTCAGTAGGGTTTGGGTCCAATTGGGGTAACCACAACTGCGATTGATTTCTACCCAGGGTGGTCTTACAACCCTCTTACTTCCTTGCCACCATATTGGATCAGGCCACAGGCTAAAAATAGCTGTTCCCATTGACATTTCTTAAGGAAGGACGTATACCGGCAAAACAGGGAAAAGACAATGGACGTGGATGAATGGATATAATTTTTTTGGAAGATCATTCGAGAGGTTTTTTTTATTATGTTTTGGCTCCACACCTCCGTGTATTTAGCCAGTGTCAAGTAATTGATAATTTATCAAGTTAATAATATTTCACGCAAATATGTGTCAAGTCACAGTCGAAGTCATCAAGTCAAGTCATAGTCTAGTCAAAGTCATACTCCTAGTAAAGTGGTGGCAACTTTACTTGAAGCTTCTATGGAGTTTTGGAAACAACTCGAAAAGAAACGTTTCACCATCATTATACCATTTTCCCACAATCACGCCTGTAATCCAGCACTTAGCGAATAGAATGCCACCAATTTTATGCACTAACACTGAAAATAACACAAGTTTTGGAAAATAATACAATGCGGTGACGCGATTCGCTTTCCCGCCAAAAAAACTCTTTTGCTTTGTTTAATGTTAATGCCGCCTTCTTGACAACTGTAAATTGAAATTTCACCGGTCTTACCAACATAATAATAAAAATTTTAATAAAATTTTAACTTTTTAATGTTGAAGAAAGAAAGAATGAAGATCTACGTTAACCAACAACTTTCAGCTTCCGTTCGCCTAGCATTCACCAGCTTACTCTCCAAGTCGAGCTTGCGTAAAGAAGTTTTCCTTTAAAAAGTTTTAGATCGCAACTGCACCCCTACCACGTAACTGTTCTGGGAATCGGCTTCACCTGCCATCCCGCACGCGCCAATTAACAAGTGCACGAGTGCGAGCAAGAGAGAACACGTTTACGATCTCCACCACACTTACGCGGTAAGGCCCCTGGTTACGTACAAGGACCATTACGAAGTCCTACCACCTAGTGTTTATTTACATAGTGTCAAAGATTTCTTTGTTTAAGTTGTGTACTGTTATAATTGGACTTAAGTTTTTTTTTTTATGTTAAGGAATGACGTGACGAGTTAGCCGTTCGCCTGGTGTTAAACGACACGGCTGCCCATATCAGCTGCAGTGTCACTCGGAACTCTAAAGTATAGAGGTTCGCGTGACACTGCACCGTCATCCAGAGAAATCAGCACAATCTAGTAATAAGATTACTAAACTGTGAGATCAGATCATAAAGTCTCATTTGCCCAGTAATTTCACTAGCTACAGTGCCCTTCAAACCAGAACACAGCAGTGCTTGCGCGCTACTGCTTGGCGGCAGAATAACTGGCAAAGCGGTGGTACCTACCTAGATGAACTTTACAGAAAAGTCCTACCACCTAGTGACCTAGTTTATATAGTGTGAAAATGTTGATTCTGTGCTAATGTATCTTCGCTTTGGCCGTTTACGAAACCGCTTTGGTAAACGGCCGAAGCGGTCCCACAGATCCTATAATTTTTTTTTTGCTTTTTTTTATAGGGTCTGTGAGCGGTCCGTGCTGAGGAACCCCTTTGTGTTAGCGAAGCGTTATCACAGAATAATGTATAGTACAAGGAATGATAATACTCAATTCGATATTATCGTATCTTATCTGTAAAGAAGTAAAATAATTATAGAATCTAATCTTTAGATAAAAAATATACAAGTAACATGTCCTTTGCACGTTATTATATAAAAAAAATAACAGCTACCCGCGGATTTACAACGTGGGCAATACAGTTCATTATCAGTTCACTTCTGAACATAGGCCTCCCCCATTAAGGGTTATTGTTGTAGTGTCCAAAGTAGTAAGAAAAAAAAAACGTAAGTTTTATGAGTATAGGTTAGTATACAAGGTGGAATTGAATTCGCTCTTTTTCTTAAATATTACTCAGACCGTTCCATAGAATATTAGTACAAAGTGCAATATAAAAAAATGGTTTTGTTCTAGTATTTAGTGCCTCTTAAAATAACTGCATGACAGCCGAAATGTCTATTTAACGGTACACACAGCGCGGGCACCAGCTGAGTGCTTTGTAAATGTTTCGTAGGCAATAAATAAATTAAATAAATATAAATAAATATAAATTAAATATGTGTGGACATCTCACACAACGCCATCTAGCCCCAAACTAAGCAAAGCTTGTGCTATGGGAACCAGATAACTGATACAATACTTAAATACTTTTTTGTTTGTAAATACATACATAGAATACAATATAACACCCAGACACAGAACAAACACCTATGTTCATCACACAATTGTTTGTCCTGGGTGGGAATCGAACCCACAACCCACAGATCAGAAGGCAGGGCTACTACCAACTGAGCTATCGGACCAGTCCAATAAAACACCAGCTTTGTTCAATGTCGTGAGGCTTGTGTCGGAATTTGAATTCCCAGTAATTTCACTAGCTACAGTGCCCTTAAAACCGGAACACAGCAGTGCTTGCGCACTACTACTTGGCGGCAGAATAACTGGCAAAGCGGTGGTACTACTACTTAGACGAACTTTGCAGAAAAATCCTACCACCTAGTATATTAATAGTTGTATTGTTGTTATAGTTTTATTTTAATTTAAATGATGATCAAAAATTAAAAAATATATCAAAATTATGTTCATTTCCTCATATACGTGTGCGAAACTGTAAATCAGTAGAAAAATTTTTGCGCCACAACCACAAACAGATAATTGGACCTTTTTTATTTTTATTAGTAGGTAACGATAAAGATTTTATAGCATAAATGCCACACCTACTTTCTGTGATTCATTATTTATCGTTTTTATTACACTTGCATTTTTTCTTTCAATCTTCATCACCTGGTTTTGGCGGGAAAACGAAAAAGATCGCGTCACCGCATTGTATTATTTTCCGAAACTTGTGTTATTTTCAGGGTTAGTGTATACATTTATGGCATTTTATTCGTTAAGTGCTGGATTACAGTCATGAGTGTGGGAAAGTGGTATAATGATGGAGAAACGTTTCTTTTCGTGTTGTTTCCAAAACTCCATAGAAGCTTCTGGTGAAGTTGCCACCACTTTACTAGGAGTATGACTTGACTATGACTTGACACTTGAAACTACTTAAACACGGATAAATGACTAAGGAACCACAGGTGCTTCCGTTGTCACAACAATGAATACCTAGTTCATATATGAGCAAAAGCTCATTATTTTTAGTTCGCAGAAAAAGTGATGACGTAATTGGAATATTAACGTCCTATTGTCTAAGAATTCTATAAATAACCGGCTTAATGGATGCCAAAATTAAGCCATTATTTATTACCAATAGTTTATACAACGAAGGTGACTCTGAATTGACTGCCACGCCTACAAGATTTGGAGATAAAATAAGAAAATTCTATGGAACGACAATTGATGCCTCATAATAACGTTATACATAGAAGAGGGAGTGTTTTGTTTTTGTTCCAGACTTTTGTGTATTTAGCCAGTGTCAAGTAATTGATAATTTCTCAAGTTAATTAACATTTATTTAGTTAATTATGTGTGTGTCAAGGCAAGTCACAATCCAAGTTATTAAGTCATAGTCTAGTCTAGTCAAGTCATACTCCTAGTAAACTGGCGGCAAATTTACCAGAAGCTTCTATGTAGTTTTGGAAACAACACGAAAAGTTTCACCATTATAAAACATTACCACACTCATGCCTGTAATCCAGCACTTAACGAATAAAATGCCACCAATTTTATGCACTAACACTGAAAATTACATAAATTTTGGAAAATAATACAATGCGGCGACACAATCTTTTTCGTTTTCCCGCCCGGGTGTTTCTTTTTTTTTCATTTTAGGATCCGTATACCAGTTTAAGGATAACGGAAATTTTCTGCATTCTCGTGTAGGCAACTGTTATAGGATCACTGTCGTACGTCTGTCAGTCTGACTGTCAAGATCCTTTTTGTATTAAAAACGGTCATTACAGTAATATACCAGGATTTCTTCATTTCTTCATCTAGCTTTTTAGCGATAATATTTTTTTTTATGTTTTGGCTCCACATTGTGTATTTAGCCAGTGTCAAGTAATTAATAATTTATCAAGTTAATGATATTTCACGCAAATATGTGTCAAGTCAAAGTCGAAGTCATCAAGTCAAGTCATAGTCAAGTCATAGTCAAGTCATAGTCAAGTCATAGTCAAGTCATAGTCAAGTCATAGTCAAGTCATAGTCAAGTCATAGTCAAGTCATAGTCAAGTCATAGTCAAGTCATAGTCAAGTCATAGTCAAGTCATAGTCAAGTCATAGTCAAGTCATAGTCAAGTCATAGTCAAGTCATAGTCAAGTCATAGTCAAGTCATAGTCAAGTCATAGTCAAGTCATAGTCAAGTCATAGTCAAGTCATAGTCAAGTCATAGTCAAGTCATAGTCAAGTCATAGTCAAGTCATAGTCAAGTCATAGTCAAGTCATAGTCAAGTCATAGTCAAGTCATAGTCAAGTCATAGTCAAGTCATAGTCAAGTCATAGTCAAGTCATAGTCAAGTCATAGTCAAGTCATAGTCAAGTCATAGTCAAGTCATAGTCAAGTCATAGTCAAGTCATAGTCAAGTCATAGTCAAGTCATAGTCAAGTCATAGTCAAGTCATAGTCAAGTCATAGTCAAGTCATAGTCAAGTCATAGTCAAGTCATAGTCAAGTCATAGTCAAGTCATAGTCAAGTCATAGTCAAGTCATAGTCAAGTCATAGTCAAGTCATAGTCAAGTCATAGTCAAGTCATAGTCAAGTCATAGTCAAGTCATAGTCAAGTCATAGTCAAGTCATAGTCAAGTCATAGTCAAGTCATAGTCAAGTCATAGTCAAGTCATAGTCAAGTCATAGTCAAGTCATAGTCTAGTCAAAGTCATACTCCTAGTAAAGTGGTGGCAACTTTACCAGAAGCTTCTATGGCGTTTTGGAAACAACACGAAAAGAAACGTTTCACCATCATTATACCATTTTCCTACACTCACGCCTGTAATCCAGCACTTAACGAATAGAATGCCACCAATTTTATGCACTAACACTGAAAATTACACAAGTTTTGGAAAATAATACAATGTGGCGACGCAATCTTTTTCGCATTCCCGCCAAAACTCTCAGCGATAATTCTGCCAATGTCAAGTAAGGAACTTTTGTTCGGTTATGTCATGTCAAAGTTTTATTTTGTCAAAGTCAAAATGTCACGGTAAAATGGTGGATATTTTGGGGAGCTTGAAAAGAATCCGAAAACGGCGGTTGTTAATTTTGAATTATTTTTCATAACCCGTGTATTTTTGAATTATAACGATACGATACGTGATACGGGTGGATTATTATCCGTTAAGTGTTCACACATACACGAGTGCTGGCAAATGGTTCCAAATTTTAAAACCATGCCTTTTCGTGCCTTCAAGGCTTCATAGAGCCTTCTTCTTCTTCTCTTCGTTTAATGGCTTTCTATCGCTTTTATTTACCTCAATATAATATAAATATAAGTTTTCTGTAGCTGTCACCGGGTGGCCTACCTACTCCAGGTGGGCAGTTCTGAAAGAATGATTTCGAAATACAGTCTGGCCAAATGTTGAACTTGTATACAGGATGCGCAATTTTTGTGACTCTTGAGCTGAAGACATACACAGTTGACAGTTGACAATGACAATTGACATTAGATGACACTGTAGCTAGTGAAATTACTGGGTAAATTAGACTTTATGGTGTCTAGAAAGTTTGAAGTAAAACTTCTTTACGCACGCTTTGTTGGAGAATAAGCTGGTGAATGCGAGGCAAACGGAAGTTGAAGTTAGTTCACGTAGATCTCCATTGTCAACATAAGAAAGTTAAAAATGGGTATTGATATGTTGATATGCCTGATGTTAAGCGACACGACTGCCCATATCAGTTGCAATAACACTAGAAACTCTAAAGTATAGTTTCGCGTGACACTGCACTGCGCACGTCATTCTGAGGCATCAGCACAGTCTAGCAATAACACTGTGAGATTAGGTCATAAAGTCTCATTTGCCCAGTAATTTCACTAGTTACAGTGCCCTTCGAACCGGAACACAGTAGTGCTTACGAACTACTGCTTGGCGGCAGAATAACTGGCAAAGCGGTGGTACCTACCTAGACGAACCTTGTAGAAAAGTCCTACCACCTAGTTGTTAATAATATAGGATTATTTACACATTACACACATTAAATGTAAAAGAGTTGCTATAGTTAGTCAAGTTATTTACAATATTTATCGTCAAAAGTAGTATTGAATAGTGTAATTGACTTGTGGACGATTTGTTGACTTGCCACTAGGTGGCGTCGTTGTCGACTGTCATGGCCGAAACTTGTTCGTCGCCTCTTTAGAAAGGGCAGAACTTTGTTCAGGGGAGTTCAGTTGGTCCTCGGCAGCGGAATGAATAACACGAAACTATTGCCGATATACTGTGAAACAGGAAACATATCTGGAGGTTGTTTATAAATTGTGCAGCAAATGTCTATTAAGTTTACATAATATAGTAAAGTTAATGATAAGAAGATTTAAAAAATCACCATGTATAATCGTTCTACGTTGATTCATATTCAGAAACTTGGAAAGAATTGAGTTCTCATACATATTGTAATGGGGAATAACTCTAGGGAAAGGTTACTAAATATCGACTTTTTGAAACGTTTTCCTTATTTTATGTTGTGATTATGTTTAATTCATTGATGGAAACGTGGAACTACTACAAAGAGACCGATATTAGAGGTTCTATAAAAATGTGCGGGCAGTCTTTGACGACTGCTGATAGAACTGAAAACTAAGTAACTTGTGTCATATAGCTCGAGTGAGCAAGCTAGCGGCCTATAGGAAACGAAGAAGAAATTATTTCATAGATAATTCAACCACCCATTTCACCCTCTTAAGGGTGGAATTTCGAAAAATCCTTTCTTAGCGGATGCCTACGTTATAACATCTAACTGCATGCCAAATTTCAGCCCAATCCGTCCAGTGGTTTGGGCTGTGCGTTGATAGATCACTATGTCAGTCAGTCAGTTAGACCTTACCTTTGAGTTGTACATATATTTAGATGATGAGATTTACCACGCTGGCTACATGCGGGTTGGTAAATTAGCCTTCTTCTATTAACTTTTTTACTAGGTGGTAGGACTTTTCTGCATAGTTTGTCTAGGTAGGTACCAACCACCGCTTTGCCAGTTATTCTGCCGCTAAGCAGTAGTTCGCAAGCACTACTGTGTTCCGGTTTGAAGGACGCTGTAGCTAGTGAAATTACTGGCCAAATGAGATTTTATGATCTGATCTCACAGTCTAGTATTCTTATTACTAGATTGTGCTGATGTCTCAGGATGACGTGCGCAGTGCAGTGTCACGCGGAACTCTATACTTTAGAGATCCGAGTGACAGTGCAACTGATATGGGCAGCCGTGTCGCTTAATATCAGGCGAAGGGTTAGATCGTCACGTCATTCCATAACATAAAAAACTTTTTTACGCATGCTTGACTTGGAGAGTAAGCTAGTGAATGCGAGGCGAACGGAAGTTGAAGTTGCTTCACGTAGATCTCAATTGAAGGGGTGAGAACAAAAAGGGTATAACTGATTTTTTTTTTCACAAAATGACTTATGGGTATCGTTGGATTCAGCGTGAAATTATCTACAATAATACATTCTCAAAATACCGAAATGAGGCTTAAATCACGAGATTTTGAGTCTCAAAACGGTTTATCTGTCACAGGAATTCAGTTCGCTTAGCATAAAAATATTATTATAATTATTTTATTATATTATATTTTTGCAGTAACAGTATGAATAAGTACTATATTTAGTATTTTAAAATAGAATTAATACATTTTCAAGCAACTGAAACTTACATAAACCTTTTCTATTACCTTATAAGCACTCTACATTAAAATGAAGCCGTTGAAGTTTAAAGTCAATTTTCTCGAAACTGTCAATTTGTCAGTTAAACGCTTTTTATTCTCCACCCTTCAATTGTCACCATAACAAAGTAAAAAAATTGTGTTATTATGTTGGTAAGTCCGGTAAAATGCAATTTAACAAAGCAAAAACAAAGTTATATCGGCAGATAGATGGAGCTAAACTGAAGATGTTTTACTTCAGTCGTGTGGTCTAAACCACACTAGTTTTTTTTGTTGTTTGAACAATAATAATAATAATAATAACAATATGTGTGGACATCCCACACAACGCCATCTAGCCCCAAACTAAGCAAAGCTTGTATAGGAACCAGATAACTGATACAATACCTAGATACTTTTTGTTTATAAATACATACATAGAATACAATATAACACTCAGCCACAGAACAAACACCTCTCATCACACAAAATGTTTGTCCTGGGTGGGAAACGAACCCACAACCCACAATTCAGAAGGCAGGATTACTACCAACTGATCTATCGGGTCGGTCAATACCAATAACAATATACCAGGAGACCAGAAATACAGAGGAAGTTAATTGATAGAATCAGGCGTGACTTCGCGGAAGTTCATCTTAGATACAAAATGAAATAATAATATCTAGTGTAATTCCGCTAAATTCAAGTACTTAGATTATCTATATTGGGGTAAAGGATTATTGTAGGTAAATTAATGAAAAAACCTGAAAAAACCTAAAAATCATGAAATTACTATAACAAATTAAATAAATATTATTATTATCAATTTTATATTAATTATTATTAATTTTACAGATATAAAATTAATTATTACTATTATAATTATAATAAATAAAACTAAGCTTTAAAATATTAAATTATATAAATATTATACAATTAATTATTATTATTACAAATAGAAACCAATACAGATACCCTCCCCTAAAAATCCTGAAATTACAATAACAAATTTAAAAAATATTATTATTGTGAAATTTATATTAATTATTTCTATTTTTATTGATATAAAATTAATGATTACTATTATTATTATAACAAATAAAACTGAAATTTAAAATATACAATTATATAAATATTATACAATTAATTATTATTATTATTACAAATAAACACCAATACAGATAACCCTCGACACGTGTTTCGCCTCTTCACGAGGCATCCTCAGGACCGTGTTGACTCGCCGAAGGCTCGCTCGAGAGTGAATTTATTAATTTACCTACAATAATCCTTTACCCCAATATAGATAATCTAAGTACTTGAATTTAGCGGAATTACACTAGATATTATTATTTCATTTTGTATCTACAGAGGAAGTTGTTACAAAAAGCTATCCAGTAATTCAATCGGTGATTATACACTACAGAACCTATGATTAACAAAACAATACTTCGGGGAATGCTAACAATTTACTATTCGTTTACTTAAAGAGATTGTTAACCCTGTTATACCTATCAAATATCTTTCTAACGAATCCACTGTTCCGTCTTAATAACAGGCCCCAGTCCAAAATAGCTCGATATACCCATTAGCATTAGCATTATCTCTTTACACTTATCCAGTTGCTTGAATCAATGACTGGCCCGCTGCTCAGATGGAACTTATTTTAATCAAACTTGTCTTGCATTTGAGCACGCTCTCACCTGATGGGAAGTGACGACTCGATAGAAGGTGTAGCATGCTAGCCAAGTAAATATCTATTCACTCTTCTCTTGAACACGCCCGGGTCATATTTCACCGGAAACAGACGCTGGCAGGGCATTCCATTCCTTAGCCGTTCTAATTATGCACTTTGGCAATAATCCTGCCTTCAGAGCTGTACCCCTACCGCGTAACCGTTCTGGGAATCGGCTTCGCCTGCCATCCTGCACGCGCCAATTAACAAGTCCACGAGTGCGAGCAAGAGAGAACACGATTACGATCTTCACCAGACTCACGCGGTAAGGCCCCTGGGCAAAAATTTGTGTGATGAACATCGTGGTTTGTTCTGTGTCTGGGTGTTATATTGTATTCTATTTATATATTGACAAACAAAAAGTATCTAAGTATTGTATCAGTTATCTGGTTCTCATAGTACAAGCTTCGCTTAGTTTGTGGCTAGATGGCGCTGTGTGAAATGTCCACATATGTTTATTAATATTATTTATAATCACTAGACCGAGAGCAATGTACCTAATAGATCAGTCCAGTTGTTTAAGGAAGAGTTGATAAATTAATATTATTATTGAAGTAAAACTTCTTTACTCCTTTTTGTATTATTTGTATTTACTCACGTTTAGAATTGGCCGGACTATCCGACTATAGTTTCAACTGCATTTGGCAGCCTTCCTCAAGGTGAGTGCGCGCGCGCGCGACGGCGGCGACTTGCTTAGCACTACGGACCGCCGCGCCTTCTTTACGCCTTCTTTTACTAGGTGGTAGGACTTTGTTGCAAAGTTCGTCTAGGTAGGTACCACCGCTTTGCCAGTTATTCTGCCGCCAAGCAGTAGTGTATGAGCACTACTGTGTTTCGGTTTGAAGGGCACTGTAGCTAGTGAAATTACTGGGCATTTGAGACTTTATGATCTGATCTCACAGTCTAGTAATCTAATTACCAGCCTGTGCTGATGTCTCAGGATGATGTGCGCAGTGCAGTGTCGCGCGAAGCTTTATAATATATGTTAGTGAAGATAGAAATAGAGAGAGTTATTGTACGTTTCGTATAAAAGTTTTACTTCAGTCGTGTAGTCTAAAGCACACTCGTTTGAAAAAAAATATTTGGGTTAATTCCTGGGATAGTATAATAACTAGCAGAATGTATTATTTAGAATAAATAATAATAATATGTGTGGACATCTCACACAACGCCATCTAGACTAAGCAAAGCTTGTACTATGGAAACCAGATAACTGATACAATACTGAGATACTTTTTGTTTGCAAATACATACATATAATACAATATAACACCCAGACACAGAACAAACACCTATGTTCATCACACAAATGTTTGCCCTGGGTGGAAATTGAACCCACAACCCACAATTCAGAAAGTAGGGTTACTACCAACTGAGCTAACGGGCCAGTCAGAATAGAAAAGGAATAATAATAATAATACTAAATCTAAGCTATCATAGCCACCGTTTGGAATACTAAATACAAAAAACAAATCCGCATTATATAGGTACTTAATATGGTACCTGAGTTCACTTGCACTTTTAAAATCCAAACACATGCAAAATTTGTGACTTTTTTTGTAACTAACTGAATCTATTAGCTGGACAGCCCGCTCGCCTCTCCCACTGGATCACCCCAAACGAACTGCTACAGATGTTTTCAAAACAGCATTACTCTGCACTTTCTTGCGATGGTGAGTCGCTGCAGTAATTACGGGCATTCCGATACCAAAGCTGACGTGTGAGAGTCCCTGGAATAGTGTGATGAAATGGAACAATTACTGGCTCACCGTAAATAGACTTGCATGCCTGATGAACTACGTAACTCGTCAGGTAAAACTTGGATACCATTTTTCATTTGTGTGACTAATAATGGAGAATAAATAATTAATAAATAAATGATCCTTCTAGCCCTAAACTAAGCTTGTAATATGGGAACCAGATAACTGATACAATACTTGGTTAATTATGTTTGTAAATACTTACATAGAATACAATATAACACCCAGACATAGAACAAACATCGATGTTCATCACACAAATGTTTGTCCTGGGCGGGAATCGAACCCACAAAATACAGTTCAGAAGGCAGGGTTACTACCAACTGAACTATCGGGCCTCTCAAAAAAAAAAAAATTTATAATAACTCCCAACGATCACATACATAGCATAAATTGTCCCACAGCACCCAAATACAGAATCAGTATTCGCGCTTTTTTTCTGTGCACTAAAATGAGTTCTGCCGCGGAAATCAAACCCGCAGCCTTCACGTTATGAGCCGACCTGCTCAACAGTGTGGTGGTGGTGTCTGCTCAGTAGTGTGGTGGTTGAGCTGGTCGGCTCATAACCCGGGGGCGGCGGGTTCGATTTTCGCGGCAGGCACAGAAAAAAGGGCAAATACTTGTAAGTCTGGGTGTTGTGGGAACATGGTTCTCGTAGTTCCTAGGTCCCTAGACACAGGGAATCTTAGTTAGGGTCCAGGATCTATGTATGTGATCGTTGGGCGTTATTATTATTATAATTGTGGCCGCGAAAGACTGATGATAATGATGATTTCGATTTGAAACCTGCAAATAATCTCTCACTTTACATATTTTCGATAATTCGGTCAATCCTGTATTCTTAATGAAAGACACACGTGTATCATCCACGTGCCTTATAAAGTCAGAAATGGCTTAAACATGGGAAAACATAAGTTCGCTGCTGTCTTGCTTGTGTGATCTTATGACAGCTTCTGCGGTGTGATGGTAGAGCAGGCTCATAGCCCGGAGGCAGCGGGTTAGATATTAATGCACAGGAAAAAAAGCGTAAATCCTTGTAGTGTCTGGGTGTTTTAGGACCATGGTCCTTGTAGTTCCTGGGTCCCTAGATACAGGGAATCCTAGTTAGGGTCCAGGATCTATGTATGTGATTGGGCGTTTATTATTATTATTATTCATTTATTTATTTACAACCTTAAATTTAAGTTTTTTTACAATCAATAAATAAAAATAAGTCGGGTTTTCCTTCCTGATGCTATAACTCCAGAACGCACGAACCGATTTCCACGGTTTTGCATTCGTTGGAAAGGTCTCGGGCTCCGTGAGGTTTATAGCAAAGAAAATTCAGGAAAAATTCAGGACAAACCAACATTTTAAGTAGATGGCGCCGGTGCGTGATACATTGTTTGACAGCTACTGTTACATAAAACGAAGCCATCTGGTGGCGAAACGGAGTTCGCCGGGTTTGCTAGTATTTCTATAAAAGTAACATTACAAAAATACTATTATTACTATTATTATTAAATCTGAAAAAGTTATGGGTCTCAGAGAACAACCTTCTAAATATATTATTAACCTAAAATATATTATTTCTTTTTTATTTCGTAAGCTAATATTATTAAATTTGAATATTTTTATTATACATATATTTATGTGATTTGTATAATTATAATTAGAATGCGCACCAAATGAGTAAAAACGGGACCCTAACGGGGCATAGTTAAAAAGACCTTGATTTTTTTTACCATAATGATATTCTTAGAAAAATCGAAAAAAACCGTCTGCCTTGAGCTAAATGTAGGTATCAGATTTGTAATTCAAAAATGTAAAAATCATGGAAGTACTTTCTGGAGTCACCTTGGAATTTGTTGATGGATCTAGAAACGGTGCATATGACACAGAATACTTAATAGTACAGGTGTAAACGACACAGTCTAAAAAGAGTCTTAGCGCGACAGTAAGAGAAACCACTTTTCTTTTGTATTGAGAAAAATGTTTACCATCTCAAAATGGAGGACTTAGTACCTCTTTATACGGATACGTGATTTAAAAAAACGAGTGTTCTTTAGACCACACGACTGAAGTAAAACTTCTTAAGCTCCATCTATCGGCTGATATAACTTTGTGTTTGCTTTTTTATGTTAATGTCGCCATCTTGAAATTTTAAAATTGTCAGTTTACCGGACATACCAACATATTTTTTTTTAATTTCTTATGTTGACAATGGAGACCTACGGTAACCAACAACTTTCAATTTCCGTTCGCCTCGCCAGCTTACTCCCCAAGTCAAGCGTGCGTAAAAAAGTTTTACTTCAAAACTAGGATTCCTTGTACCCAAGAACTACGAGGACAATGGTCCCACAACACCCAGACTCAAAAGAAGTCTTTGGTTTTTTCTTTTCTATGTACAAATACTTGTTTTGTCGCGGGAATCGAACACGTCGCTTCCGGGTTGCGAGCCGACCTGCTCAACCACCTCACCAAAGAGGCTGTCCATATATGTCTGTGGTTCAACCTCGCTTTAGTTAAGGAAAACTTTCGAATAAACTCATACCAGCTTGGCTACGTGATTAATATCATGGAATATGAAATAGGCGAGCTGTCGCAGGCAAGTTGTTAAGGCGCAGTGTGAATCCAAAATTAACAAAAGGCAGTTTTTGGACGTCACTAATGTAAGGTGACGTGGCCAAAATTATGAAAAAAATTGTATAAATCCTATCCTACTAGTCCTACTTATATTATAAATGCAAAAGTTTGTGAGTATAGATGTATGTTTGTTACTCTTTCACAGAAAAACTACTGAACGGATTGGTATGAAATTTGGAACACATGTAGTTTATAACCTGGATTAACATATAGGATACTTTTATCTCGATAGTATGTTCCCGTGGGACAATTATCGCGCCGCGGGCTTTTTATGCCATAACTACGGATTTGGATGAAATTTGGAACAGAGATAGTTTGTATTAACATCTAAATAAATTACCTAAATTTGAAATAGATTTTTAGGAATTTTTAGCGTTCCATAACAAAATGGTAAACAGGATTTTTTGATATATAGATAGCTTATATAGTGGATTAGCAGATAGACTACTTTTATCCGCGGGTGAAACCGCGGGGCGAAGCTAGTAGAAAATAAAAATAAAAAACAGAAATTCCTGAACAAAACATAATAATTTATTGTTTTAAATAGAATCGTTCTAATGACTTCCAAAAAAATACTTTATGAACATAGTTTTTTAAATTACTATATTTATACAATTTGCTACATTTTCTTACAAGTTAAATAGCCTACACTGGTGTTCGAAAAAAGTGAACAGATAAAATATTTATTATATACTAGTTGCGCCCCGCGATTTCACCCGCGGATAAAAACTATTTTAATTATTTGCTCATCCCACGGGAAAATTGCACTTTTCCGGGATAAAATGTAGCCTATATGTTAATCCAGTGTATAAGCTATCTTGGTACCGAATTTCATCCAAATCCATTCAGCCGTTTGAGCGTGAAGGAGTAACAAACATACACACAAACACATATATAAACTTTCGCCTTTATAATATTAGTGTGATCAGTGTGATAGTGAAAGATTCACAATTCAAGTAATCCACGAAACAGTGGGCAGACCCAGTTTCACATCAAATTACGAGTATGATCTGTGATTTTTAACTTTGTTTTTTTTTCACATAGCGCCATCTAGCCCCATACTAAGCAAAGCTTGTACTATGGGAACCAGATAACTGATACAATACTTATAAATAGATACATTTTAGATAGAGACAAATTTGAACCCACAACTTTGAGACTCCGTTAAAAAGGTTCATTATTTCATTATTGTAATTACTTACAATATTTTTTTTTTTTGTTGTTATGTTAAGGAATGACGTGACGAGCTAGCCGTTCGCCTGATGTTAAACGACACGGCTGCCCATATCAGCTGCAGTGTCACTCGGAACTCTAAAGTATAGAGGTTCGCGTGACACTGCACTGTGCACGTCATCCAGAGACATCAGCACAATCTAGTAATAAGATTACTAAACTGTGAGATCAGATCATAAAGTCTCATTCGCCAGTAATTTCACTAGCTACAGTGCCCTTCAAACCGGAACACAGCAGTGCTTGCGCACTACTGCTTGGCGGCAGAATAACTGGCAAAGCGGTGGTACCTACCTAGACGAACTTTGCAGTAAAGTCCTACCACCTAGTAGTAGTATGATTTCGAGAACTGACTAGCTATACTCTAACCTATAGAGAAAACTTTCTTCTTTATATTTAATCTCACCTGAATCTCTATAACCAAGTTCAAAGTACCGCCGACATCAAACTAAACGTTAAATCCAAACAACGGCAAACTTATAGCCACAGGATGTAAAAAAACAAACAAAACACACTACATCTGAAAAAACGTCTTATCGCGCAAGCTTGTTCATATCCTATACATCATTTTAGTTCTGAGTTCAGTTCCTCTCGATACTACAGCTTAGAAATCATGATATCTGTACATCTGTTTGTCCGGTCATTACTCAAAAATTACTCATCCGATTTGGATACAGTTTTCATGATGTTATAGCTTAGTTTTTTGGCTACGTTTTGAAATACAAAACATAATGCTGTTATAATAACTTTTTTTTTGAGGGGGGGAAATGCCTTCGTACTTCTCTGCCACCACGGGGGTGGTGGCAGGGGGTATGTGGGACTCGAACCCACCAAAACCCCCCATGAGCCCTCGTCCGCCATACCGGGGCGAGAAGGGGTCGCGACTGCAGTCCAGCCAACTCGCCCCCGGATAATAAACCAACAGAGCTGTTATGACGGTTTAAGTGGAGATGCATCCGCGGGCGTTGCTAGTGAATAAAAAGTAATGTTTATAATAACCTGGAGAAAATCCGTGTGCGCTGTTGAAAGATAGGTAAATAATTAGAAAGATACGTTAATTATTATAAACAAACATGTATTATTGGGTAAAGAAGTGGATTTATAGTTAGGTGGGTGGAAACACGTGATTAGTTATTGGAAAACGGGGCTGAGTGCTTTTACATCTGACAATACGATTTTTTTTTCTTTTTAAGTTTTTGCTCCACACTTTTGTGTATTTGGCCAGTGTCAAGTAATTTATCATTTATCGAGTTAATGATATTTCACGCAAATATGTGTCAAGTCACAGTCGAAGTCATTAAGTCAAGTCATAGTCCAGTCAAAGTCATACTCCTAGTAAAGTTGTGGCAACTTTACTTGAAGCTTCTATGGAGTTTTGGAAACAACACGAAAAGAAACGTTTCACCATCATTATACCATTTTCCCACACTCACGCCTGTAATCCAGCACTTAACGAATAGAATGCCACCAATTTTATGCACTAACACTGAAAATAACACAAGTTTTGGAAAATAATACAATGCGGTGACGCTTTCTTTTTCGCTTTCCCGCCAAAACTCTACGATATATTCACTTTTAACCAGTCGAATGATGACGTTTTTGAAGTAAAACTCCTTTACGCACGCTTGACTTGGGGAGTACGCTGGTGAATACGAGGCGAATGGAAGTTGTAGTTGGTTCACGTAGATCTTCATTGCCAACATAACAAAGTTAAAAAAAATTATTATTATGTTGGCATGTCCGGTAAAATGATAATTTACAATTGTCAAGATGGCGACATTAACATTAAATAAAGCAAAAACAAAGTTACACCTGCCGATAGATGGAGCTAAACTAAAAAAGTTTTACTTCAGTCGTGTAGTGTAAAGCACGTTTTTTTTAGAAAATCTAAAGTGATTGTGGCACAAGACATGAAGAGAGAACCAACCAACCATCAGTGTTCCAGTCTTGGGGCCCGTGGGGCACTTGCGGGTCAAAATATCAACATTTTAGATTTTTAATCGAACCATTTAGTTTTAGAATAAAAATACAAAGATCAATCATAACCACTCCTTATTCAAATTGGAAATTAAAAGCTGTAATAGTTCGGTTCCCAGTAAGATCTTGAAGAAATTGCGAAATGGACCGCGTTACTGGGAATTCGAATACACGTGTCCCGTTTTTGTTCTGTAGGTACACGTGTTTAAACGACCCTGAAGTTTAAACACGTAGTAACACAGTTTGTATAAATTCAATAGGTGGTAGGACTTTTCTGGAAAGTTCGTCTAGGTAGGTACCACCGCTTTGCCTGTTATTCTGCCGCCAAGCAGACTACTGATTGGCGGCAGAATAACAGGCGCACTAGCGCAAGCTGTGTTCCGGTTTGAAGGGCATTGTAGCTAGTGAAATTACTGGGCAATTGAGACTATGATCTGATCTCGCAATCTAGTAATCTTATTACCAGACTGTGCTGATGTCTTAGGATGATGTGCGCAGTGCAGTGTCGCGCGTAACTATATTTTTAGAGTTCCGAGTGATGATTCCGATAGATGGAGCTAAACTAAAAAAGTTTTACTTCAGTCGTGTGGTCTAAAGCACACTCGTTTTTTATTTAAAATCTAAGACGTATTTACACTGTAACATAGGAATTCTGAGTTATTTAAAGTTTAAAAAATGTCGCGAAATAATAAACAATCAGAAGATAAATTGTTTCAATTGAATACGGGATGATATCAGATTGAAAGTTAAATTTGGTCCGTCCAACTTTGGCGCCTGCATTACTGATATTCAGATTCTGTCATCGGCGTCAACAAAACTCAAAATACAATAGACAACTATAACAGCCTCGTAAAAACATTATGCCATACTAGCTTCTGCCCGCGGCTTCACCCGCGTAGCTTATAGGAAACGAAGAAGATTTTTTTTCATAGATAATTTAACCACCCATTTCATCGTCTTATGGATGGAGTTTCGAAAAACTCTTTCTTAGTGGATACCTACACTTTACAAAGAACACACCCTTCAAATTTCAAGTCGCTAGGACCAGCGGTTTAGGCCGTGCGTTCATAAATAATAAGTCAGACAGTCAGGACTTTGAATTTTATGTGTATAGATTTTAAGGCGTTGCTGCTGCGCCATTACTTTTTATACAATTGAAACTACTCGAACAAAGTAGCAGCTATTGAAATAAATAAATATTTGTGGACACTTCACACAGCGCCATCTAGTCTTAAACTAAGCAAAGCTTGTACTATCGGAACCAGATAACTGATACAATACTTATATACTTTTTGTTTGTAAATACATACATAGAATACAATATAACACCCAGACACAGAACAAACATCGATGTTCATCACACAAATGTTTGTCTTTGGTGGGATTTGAATCCACAACCAATAGTTCGGAAGGGTAACTACCAATTCAGCTGTCAGACCAGTCAATAAATAATAAAATAATACCTTTAATATAGGTAGGTATTGTGGCTGGACTGCCAACGCGATCCTTTCTCGCCCCGGTACGGCGGACGACGGCTCACAGGGGTGTTTTAGTGGTTCGAGTCCCACATACCCCACCACCCCACCACTGGGGTGGTGGCAGGGATGTGCGAGGGCATCTCTCCCCCCCCCCCCGAAAATGTGGTAGGTCTTGTGAAACTTATGATTTTATCCATCCTATTAGTAATAGCGTAAAAACAGGGTCAACCTGACCTAAATCGTCTTAACTTAATGCTGAGAAT
Source organism: Ennomos fuscantarius (assembly GCA_905220475.3). Taxonomy (NCBI): domain Eukaryota; kingdom Metazoa; phylum Arthropoda; class Insecta; order Lepidoptera; family Geometridae; genus Ennomos; species Ennomos fuscantarius. The sequence continues at coordinate 1,184,464 of HG992049.1, forward strand.
TGCTTGAAAGACATATTTTTCCAGTTATTATGCTTTGCGGTTGCGATGTGAGATTTGTTTTTTTTCATTCATCTCACTCTTTCTTTTTTTTTATTAATTCACATACCTACTTAAGTAAGGATGATATTGTTGTTGTTTGCTGGAATAAATCTTATTATTATACATCCCGGGGAGCCTTAAGAGCCGGCAACCGACAGAAACATAAATTTATATGGATTTAATAGTTTCAACAAGTATGTAGCTTATGTGCATAGTTATTAGGGAAATTTTCAAATTGAAATGTAATTTCTACTGTTGCATTGCAATAAAAAGTTGCATGATCACCCGTCTGGTGCCAATTTTATGCACTAACACTGAAAATAACACAAGTTTTGGAAAATAATATAATGTGGTAACGTGATTTTTTTCGTTTTCCCGCCAAAACTCTTATATATAGTTTTTTTTTTTATGTTTCTTTTCCACACTTTTGTGTATATAGCCAGTACAAGTAATTGATAATTTATCAAGATAACGATATTTCACGCAAATATGTGTCAAGTCACAGTCGAAGTCATCAAGTCAAGTCATAGTCTAGTCAAAGTCATACTCTTAGTAAAGTGGTGGCAACTTTACTTGAAGCTTCTATGGAGTTTTGGAAACAACACGAAAAGAAACGTTTCATATTATAGAATGATAATTGATAATTTATTTGACAAAAAACAATACATCAGATAAAATAGGTACATAGAATGTTGGTACAGTAAAAGAGGGTATGATAACTATGAAACTCTGAATCCCACACCTGGGCAACCTGTGGCGTGGGATTTAGCGTCTTCCACTGTTAATAGTTACATAATAAAGAATAAACAAGAAGTTAACAAATTATGGCTATGTAAGTACCTAGTTAAATACATTCTGTGAAATAGAAATAACAAGACCTAAAAATCAAACAAACAAAGAAAGGCAAACATCACAGTTTTCTCGTGTGTTTTGTGTGAAAGGGTGTGTTGGGTGACTGCGAAACGAAAGGTAGTTACATATATTATACATGTGCATCAGCTATGAAAGATGAATGAATGTTATTAAGGCTTGAGTGTGTGTTTGTGTATGTGTGTGTGTGTGTGTGTGTGTGTGTGTGTGTGTATATATATAATACACACACACACACACACACACACACACACACACACACACACACACACACACATATATATATATATATGCTGCTGCTGAATGCCACCAATTTTATACACTAACACTGATAATAACACAAGTTTTGGAAAATAATACAATGCGGTGACGCAATCTTTTTCGCGTTCCCGCCAAAACCTCTGTATATAGTTATACTTTACCTACATCTACTTGGTCTGTGAGATAATTATAGTCTGTGGTGCTCTGAATGGCGGCTGATGTAATTTAGCTGATTGTTGTGAAGAAAAGTCTCTTGTTAAGTAATTTCACTGATTGATTTTGTTTAAAAATAATAATAATAATACAACTAACAAAATATGTAAGTAGTGTAATTAAAAAAGCACGGACCCAGGAGTCTGTGGTAGAGCAGCATAATAGAAAACAGAACACAACCTCAGAAACAAAACTTTGGAACACAGTAGTGCTTGCACACTACTGTTTGGCGGCAGAATAACTGGCAAATTAGATGGTACCTACCTAGACGAACTTTGCAGAAAAGTCCTACCACCTAGTAAAACCAATGTCTGTTTTTCTCGTAGGCACTAATGCATTTTAATGACTATAAGTAGGTATACATATATCAAAAAAATCTAGCTTCAAACAGTAGTAAAGATTCCATCACTGAAACAGCTATAGGAAATACAAAGTACGGGTGGGGTCACTGACAAACTCGAAGGAGACAGTCAGTGATCCCGCTCGTATGAACAAATACTGTAACATTATTTATTTACTAACATTTTTATTGATTATGATTAGATTTAATGTTGTGTGTACACCTAAAGCATTCACGCTCACTAAAGCGCTCTTGCGGCGGCGACGTGTGTCGGATCGTCCTCTTCCTTCAAATATGGTCGAGGAGGGCGATGGCTGGAACATGCGTCAAGCTCGTGAACGGGTGCTGCTTGCGGGAGCTGGTTTGCTCGGTGGTGTATGCGCAAATATGCAAATTGATGTTCCCAATATTTTATTTTTATTTTATTGTTTGGCTCCACACTATTGTGTATTTAGCCAGTGTCAAGTAATTAATAATTTATCAAGTTAATGATATTTCACGCAAATATGTGTCAAGTCACAGTCGAAGTCATCAAGTCATAGTCAAGTCATAGTCTAGGCAAAGTCATACTCCTAGTAAAGCGGTGGCAACTTTATTTGAAGCTTCTATGGAGTTTTGGAAACAACACGAAAAGAAACGTTTCACCATCATTATACCATTTTCCCACACTCTCGCCAGTAATCCAGCACTTAAAGAATACAATGCCACCAAATTTATGCACTAACACTGAAAATAACACAAGTTTTGGAAAATAATACAATGCGGTGACGCAATCTTTTTCGCATTCCCGCCAAACACCAAACCAATATATTTAGTATCCATTTAAAAAAATAGGCAAAATAAGTTGCTCCTGTACATAATAAATAATAATAACACAACTAACAATATGTAAGTAGTATTTTAAAAAAGAGCACGAACCCAGGATTCTGTGGTAAAGCAGATAAAAAAAAAGATTCCATCAAAAATTTTGGTGATTTTTTTCCCTCCATGTGCACCCATGACCGATGAATCAGAGGTGTCGTGACGACCGCACAAGCCATCGCTGATAAAGATTGTTTTCAGTAATTCTTTTCCTCAGACCATAGATACATTAATGTGCATAAATACGCACCAAGCATTCAAAATAAATCCCATTTGATAGGAAACATCATACCAATGTGCGTTCGATTTTCAATTTTAAATATCCTGAAAACGCACACACGCATCCACCGACGCTATATAACCGAAGCTTGCACATCATCCGGTCATTTCATCCCGACTCCCGAAGTGTGTAAACGTCCCTTTAAAGTGTTTGAAAATTGACGATTCGATTTATAAAATTGGAAAAGTCTCTGGGGTTTGATTTTGTGATTTTCATTTTTAATTTTCTTTCGTGCCAGTTTGGATTTGTGTTTGGAATTTTTAAAAGGTATTTTTTATTTATTTGTCCTTTTTTGATTTATTTCTTTATTAACGCTATATAATAATTAACAATGATAGGTAATAATTAAAGTACCTAACTAAAATAAAGTTTAAACGGGGCCTAAAATATCAAGTATAATTTTTAATGATAAGTTGCTAGAACTAAGTGGAATTATCACATTTCACACTAATATTATAAAGGCCAAAGTTTGTATGTGTATTTGTGTGTATGTTTTTTACTACTTCACGCTCAAACGGCTGAATGGATTTGGATGAAATTCGGTACCAAGATAGCTTATACACTGGATTAACATATAGGCTACATTTTATCCAGGAAAAGTGCAATTTTCCCGTGGAATGAGCAAATAATTAAAAAACCTTTTTTCACATATTGCGTTCATATATTTAAGAATAGGAAGTTCAAAAAAACATAATTTATTAAGGATACAAAGATCCACAATCAAAAGGTGTAAATTATAAATAAAATATTGTTTGATGTGAAGTATTAAGCATAAAGGTTTTTAATCTTAAAAAAATAAATAGATAGATAAATCAACACTGACTAAATAACAATTGCGCAAAAAGAAAAACTAGATTAATTAACTAATACTAGTACAACACGCTGTCGCTTATCGCTTAGAGCGATCTCTTCCAGCCAACCTTTGCATTGGAGGAAAAATGTAGCTTAAAGTTTTGGGCTTCGGTGTACAGGTAAATCAAAATAACATAATATTCATTATTAAATATATACTAATCAATAAACACATTTATATATACCTACTTTAATTAAAAATTTATGATTGGGTTTTTACTAACCAGCTGTCAATAATACTATAATTACTTCATACCGATTTGCGACAAGTAATAGGTTGTATCCATACAAAAAAATATTAATTGAAGGGTTGAGAATAAAAAGGGTTTAACTGATTTTTTTCACAATATGACTTTTGGGTCAACGATACCCAAAAGTCATATTGTGAAAAAAATCAGTTAAACCCTTTTTATTCTCAACCCTTCAATTAATATTTTTTCTTATATTTTGATTCAGCGTGAAATTATCTTCAATAATGCATTATCAAAATACCGAAGTGAAGCTATAATATAAATATCCGATATTGAGGTTTTTTTATGTTCAGGTATGACGTGACGAGCTAACCGTTTGCCTGATGTTAAGCGACACGGCTGCCCATATCACTTGCAGTGTCACTCGAAACTCTAATGTAGAGTTTCGTGAGACACCGCACGTCATCATGAGACATCCTCACAATCTAGTAATAAGATTACTAGACTATGTGATCAGGTCATAAAGTCTCATTTGCCCAGTAATTTTACTAGCTACAGTGCCCTTCAAACCGGAACACAGCAGAGCTTGCACACTACTGCTTGGCGGAAGAATAACTGGCAAAACGGTGGTACCTACCTAGACGAACTTTGCAGAAAAGTCCTACCACCTAGTAAACGTATCAAATACGAAAAATAATAATAATAAAAATTCTAATACCTATCATGAAACTTAAAAGGGAGTTTTGGCGGGAAAACGAAAAAGATGCGTCACCGCATTGTATTATTTTCCAAAACTTGTGTTATTTTCAGTGTTAGTGCATAAAATTGGTGGCATTTTATTCGTTAAGTGCTGGATTACATGCTTGAGTGTGGGAAAATGGTATAATGATGGTGAACTCCTCCCAAACGGCTTGACCGATTCTTGTAAAATTTTGTTTGTATATTCAAGTAGGTCGTAGGCACAAAATTTCATGTGAAATGTATTTTTAATAAATTGTTTATTTGGAAAATATAATGCGCGTTTGTTATTTTTCCATCATCATAAATGAAATTGGAAAATTTACTTATAATTTTATAAAAATACTAGCTACGCCCTGCGATTTCAGCCGCGTGGTGATGAAAAACGGTGATGGGTTTCATCATCACCATCACCGTTTTTCATCACCACGCGGCTGAAATCGCAGGGCGTAGCTAGTATTTTTATAAAATTATAAGTAAATTTTCCAATTTCATTTATGATGATGGAAAAATAACAAACGCGCATTATATTTTCCAAATAAACAATTTATTAAAAATACATTTCACATGAAATTTTGTCTTCAAAAAATATGATAAATAAATTCGTTTTCAAGTAAAAAGAAAAACTATTATACTTGAAAAACTGTACTAAACATTTGGAGCTTTAAAAAATCTAACTACCAGCTATTTAACATGTAAAGTTTTAAAATTCGTCATTGCGCGTGCAAAAGTCGCTATGTGCTGTTTAGTTATTTTCCGTTTTAGATGCAGTTTTAAATGTTTTAATCGTTGTTTCAATACAATAATCGTTGTTTCAATACAAACATACTGTAAAAAGAGCTATATGATAAATGCAATATTTAAAGAGTTACGATATCTAGCTATGTGTTATTCATATATCAAAAGTTCCATATGAGCACGTTATATTAATTAAATCTCGAGAAATTATCAATAACTAAATAACACATAGTGACTTTTACACGCGCAACGACGAATTGGAATAATCAACTCGAAAATAATCTTGAAATAATATCTTAATTGATAAGCCCCTGAAAAAAATTATATCAATGTCTAGCTTCTGCCCATGGCTTCGCCCGCGTGGCCTATAGGAAACGAAGAAGAAATTTTTTTCATATACAATTCAACCGCCAATTTCACCCTCTTAGTGGTGGAATTTCGAAAAACCTTTTTTTAGTTGATACCTACACTTTACAAAGAACACACCCTCCAAACTTCAAGTCTCTAGGACCAGAGGTTTAGGCTGTGCGTTGATATATAAGTCAGTCATTCAGTCAGGACTTTGAATTTTATATCTATAGAAGACCAGTGACGTCATCACTCAACCATCCCGTTCTGGTCGCCATTGTTGACTCATTCACTAGACATGACGGGCAGGGGTTGAATAAAGCTAAAAATACATCCCTTTTGAGTTTAATTTTTTTACTTCGTTCCTAGAAAACGATATGAACTTTCGCAATTCATTTTACGCTGAATCTGGAAGGTTCCAAGTCTGAGTTTTGTTACAATTTTACGCTGAATCTGGAAGGTTCCAAGTCTGAGTTTTGTTACAATTTTACGCTGAATCTGGAAGTTTCCAAGTCTGAGTTTTGTTACAATTTTACGCTGAATCTGGAAGGTTCCAAGTCTGAGTTTTGTTACAATTTATAGTTATTAATTCTCTGAAGCGAATGTGGTTCAGCGGTAGCCATACGCATTTCGCGCCCTGGTTTGAATCCCACTCGGCCTTTTCGGCGACTTTTTAAGTTACGTGCGTAATTGGTGAATAAAGATGAAAGTAAAATCCGGTGAAAACTGGATATAATTTAGAATTATTTTTATGTATCTAGAAAATGGCTAGTTTTATTATTATTTCTGTCGCTGTACGCGGGTAAAACCTGAAGGTGTTTGGTAAAATAATTCCTTTTAAAAAAAGTACAGCCGACTTCAATCCCACCGCAATTGTTTATCACAAAAAAATGAGAACAAATACACATTATCATGGATAATTCAAAAACTAATCGCCAGATCTTTATCAAAATTAAATGAGACCACATGGGAAGCACCAATTTTCAAATAAAAAAAGAATTATCGAAACCGGTCCTCTCAGTCGAAAATTCCTAAGTAACAAACATAATAAAAATACAGTCGAATTGAGATCCTTCTCATTTTCGAAGTCGGTTGATAAAGTACAAAAAATATAGTATGCAATAAATAAAAAATAATCTAAAAGGAATAATAAATTAAGAGAGTTATTTCTTTTGTTACAGAATCCTACCAATTGAATCTCAGCACTCAACAGTATTAAGAGTTACCACAATGTATTTAGTTCTGCTATTCGCCGCTGCGGCGCTACTGAGTGACGGCTGCAACTCTTCTAATGTGAACAAGCACATGCATTTATTATCCGAATTAGACAACAACGTCGCGCCGAATGGTAAGTTATTTTATTACTTTATTGATAGATTAACAAAAAAAATGTAGGAATGGGCTGGAGATGAAAATAGTAATATTTTCTGTAGAATTTATAAAAAGCTTCATGGTCTACTAGCGCTCTTAGCGGTGAGTTTTAGAACTAATTGTTTAGTCGTTATTGCAATTAATTAAATAAACTTATGTATAGTAAGTTTACGATGTATAATCAATATTTTAAAATAATGGACAATAGTACAATATTTTAATCCAAATTTTATTTATTTATCGTGTTTTTTATTTTATTTTTAATTCAGAGAACAATTTGTGTTCGAATATTTCTAATCATATAGTAGTATAAGTCCAATACTTGTATAAACATGTAGTTTTTTTTAAGTTTTGCTGAGACTAATATACCAGCTAGAAGTCAGATGGGAAAACATTCAACGCCTTTGTTTTAAAGTATTTTTAAGGCAGTCCCTGTAAACATTGTTAGCTTCACACGTCAATTATCATGAATCCTCATCGCTAAACTTCATGATTTAGAATTCCGATTTTTTACACATGAACAGGGGCGTAGCTAGGCGTGGGCGAAGTTGGCCCTCGCCTACGGCCTCGCAAGGCCTCTATAATTATGTACAGCTTCCGCAGAAAGCAGTTTTTCTAAATTAAAAATTATAAAAAACTAATTAAGAAACCGTATGAAGCAGGACCGACTGTCTGCTTTAGCAATATTCATAATCAAACAGATATAGCTGCCAAAATCAATTGCAAAGCCTTACAAAGGACTTATGTAAAGAAAAAGAAAATTACTTTTGTAAAAAAATTAAACACTTAGGTAACAAAATCTATATAATATAATTTTATATGTTTTACTAGGTGGCAGAACTTTTCTGCAACGTTCGTCTAGGTAGGTACCACCGCTTTGCCAGTTATTCTGTCGCCAAGCAGTAGTGTGCAAGCACTACTGTATTTCGGTTTGAAGGGCACTGTAGCTAGAGAAATTACTGGGCAATTGAGACTTAATGATCTGATCTCACAGTTGAGTAATGATGATGTGCGCAGTGCAGTGTCACGCGAAACTTTATGTAGAGTTCCCAGTGACACTTTTCTGTTACGGGTTGTGTTGTGGGTGTTTTACTATCTTAAGTAGGTATGTCGTGTCAAAACATGTTTAGTAAGATAGATTTATTAAGTAGATCTTCGGAACGAAAGGAGCCTCGCTAATCCGACTTGCCCACGTTTATATAAGTCCTCGCTACGCCACTGTCATGAAAAAACATTTTAAAGTTCTCGTAAAATCCTTAACAATGAGTCCTTTGTCATTAATCTAGATCTCACCGAGAAGTCAAGAAGCCAAATACTTTGCAAATCTATTGTATTTGTACTAATGACCTTAAGGTCAAAGATGAGGTAACAGCTACTAGGGTCAGGGCTACTGAAGTGTTCCAGTGATAAAGGTCGATGAACTTATGAGATTTCAATGAAAATGGAGCCGTTATCATAAACATCTAAGCTCAGTAACTAGTTGACTATATTTAAATATACACAACTCAAAGGTGACTGACTGACATAGTGATCTATCAACGCACAGCCCAAACCATTGGGCTGAAATTTGGCATGCAGGTAGATGTTATGACGTAGGCGTCCGCTAAGAAAGGATTTTTCAAAATTCCGCCCATAAGAGGGTGGTTGAATTATTTTCCCATAGGCCACGCCGCGACCGAAGTTGCGGGCAGAAGCTCGTTTGTGTATGAAATCTAGGTTACTCTACAAAGTGTCTAGATATTTTAAATAAAATCTTTAAAAAACTTCGGCATTCCTTTCATCAATTAGAAAAGATGATCTGTCTTGAATCATAACTGATAATAATTTCGTTCAAGTGTCCGGCCGGTATAACTTTGTTTTTGCTTTGTTTAAGGTTAATGTCGCCATGTTGACAATTTGTAAATTGTCATTTTACCGGACATACCAACATATTAATACAAATTTTAAGTAATTTTTAACTTAATGATTTTGCCGATAGAGATTTACGTGAACCAACAGCTTTCGAATTCCGTTACCCTAGTTAGTATACACCAGATATACCCAAGTCAGGCGAGCGTAAAGAAGTTTTACTTCTAAAAAGAAAAGTCAATAAATTGGTTCATTCGTTTGAGCTACGTTGCCACAGATACACACAGATATACAACGTTTCTTTGGGCGGGGGTTCAAAATATGAAAGCTATTATATTACCTAATGTTGTAGTAACCAATGGGAGTTAAGCCCGCGCCTTCCAACTCACTTGATGAAGCTATTGTCGCATCGTAGCCCAGTGGCTGCAAAATATTTAGGACTATATTTTGGTAGTAACTAAGCAGTCATGGCAACATATATGGAAACCCAAGGAATTTGTCATTTGATATCCTCTGGTGTGATAGTTGAGCAGATTGACTCATAGCCCGGAGGCGGCGGGTTCGATTCCCGCGGCAGGACAAGTACTTGTACAGAAAAAAAAGCGCAAATACTTGTTTTGAGTCTGGGTGTTGTGGGACCATGGTCCTCGTAGTTCCTGGGTCCCTAGACACAGGGAATCCTAGTTAGGGTCTAGTCCTAGTCCTAGCCAGGATCTATGTATGTTATCGTTGAGCATTATTATTATATTATTATTATTGTGCTAAAGATTTACTCAGTTTTTGTATTATTTTTTTTTTTTCAGAAGTACCAACTAATTCACCACCAGTCAAAAAGTTTTTATCGCTAACGCGTCGGCCCGAATCTTCCTACGCCCACATGCAAGGAGATGTCATACACTTAGTTTGTGAGGCGACAGGAACCCCAGCGCCATCTATTCACTGGTTCAAAAACGATGCACCAGTTTACGAGGTTAGTACCGGCTATTGTACAATAGATGGTGTTGACTACAGACCTTCGCAGCAACTACGACCTACCGTTTTTATGTATATTATTTTAAATAAACCTTGGCATCTTTAAAACAACAACAGTTCGCAATATCTTCGACTAACGTACGGGCGACTCGTAATATTAATTTACTATTTTCTTTCATTCAAATTTAAGGAAATTCGTAGACAACAGATGGCGTTAGTCATTAACTTTTTATAAGTTCTACAGATTTGGGTATAGTTTTAGTTTACTTTCAAAGTTATGTTATAACGTATGTTTTAAGTAAATTATTAACTATTCACATTAGTGTCTTGGCATGTTATTCCCGTTGAACTTCTCATGACAGTGAAACTTTAAGTAAAACGCACGCTTGACATGGAGAGTAGGCTGACCAGGCGAACGGAATTTGAAGTTGGTTCACGTAGAAATCAATTATCAACATAACAAAGTAAAAAATTGTATTATTATGCTGGTACGTCCGGTTAAATGACAATTTAGAATTGTCAAGATAGCGACATTAACATTGAACAAAGCAAAACAAAGTTATAAACGCCGATAGATGGAGCTAAAGTAAAGAAGTTTTACTTCGATCGTGTGGTCTAACACACTCGTATTTTTCCCGTTAGTTTTACCTTAATTTCTATATTTTTCAGTATGACGTGGAATCAACCGAGTTAATAAACGGGAATCCGTCGTCCATCGCTCGTTTGACGTCAACCCTCATTGTGACGCGAACGTCAGTTCGAGACATCTACACTTGCCTCGCGACGACTGGACCGAAGACTGTGAGAGCTACTAGCGTCGTATATAGTATAGGTTAGTTTCACTATCACTTACTGTCATTGTCAACTTCAACTTCTTATTATGGCTTCTCAGCCGTGACATTGTCGCCAATGTCACGGCAAAGCTATCACAGTGACATTTACTGTCACAGTTAAAGGTATCGCTGTTTTAAAGGTGGATAACTGGATCCCCTATATCTCTAGCGTATTGCACCATTTTTGAAGATATTAATTGCTGTAAAAAATAACTACTTTCTTCTTTTTGACATTTTGCATACAGATTACTTTTGTTACCAGAATCAAAACAAGGAGCTTAAGTACTTTTTATACCGAAAACTGTAAAATTTCTACGAAGAAATAGGTAAAATTGCAGGTAAACCCGCAGAGCGCTTTTTAGAAAGCGTTCAATTCGTTTTATTTGTTTGTTACCTTAGAATTTCGTAATTGATAAACAATTTTTTTTTTTAATTGATAGAACTTACTTTCATATTGGTCCCATAGAAATTACATCAAAATTCAGTAGTTTGGTTATTAACCGAAATAGCTGGACAAAATTATCATCCAAATTTCATACAAATACAGTATGAAGTAAGGCGATTGTAGTAACCCCCTTTTTCAATCTACTTAAAAAAGATGAGATTCTTAATTTGTTTGTTATTTACAATAAAACATAACAGAGGGCGCATCTAGTAGTTAAATATTATAAACTTGAAAGTTAGTATGTTTGGATGTTTGTTACTCTTTCACGCTCAAACGCTTGGACGAATTTGGATGAAGTTTAGAATATAGATAGATTATATACTGAATTAACACATAGCCTACTTTTAACACCGCGGGGCGCAGCTAATCGCTAATAATAATCTCCCATCCATAAACGACTTTTGACGTTCTGTTTCGTCCAACAGATGGCAGCACGGACGTTCCGGAGCGCTCAAGGCTATATCCTCTAGAGCCGCAGATAGTGGTGTGGTATAGAGTGTACGTGGACACCATCGGCAATAACATCGTGCTGCCGTGCCGAGCGAAGGGCCACCCGCGACCGCACGTCACTTGGCTCGATAACAATGGAGATGTCGTCGGAAACGATCCTCGGATGAAGGTAGTATTTGTTAAAATAAAACTTCTTTAAGCAAGCTCGACTTGGAAAATAAGCTGGTGAATGCTAGGCGAACAGTAAATTTATTCTCTAACTAGATAATGTGAAACTCTTTGTTGGTGCAGGTGCTGCGGTCGGGCGAGCTGGTGGTGTCGGCGCTGCGCTGGTCCGACATGGGCGGCTACACGTGCCGCGCGACCAACGCGTTCGGCGCCGCGCGCGTCCGGACCTTCCTCTACCCTGCAGCTCAAGTAAGCTCTCCACACTCTTTACACCCATCTGTAATAACGTAAGCTCACCACGCTAATTACATCCATCTGTACTAAAATGAGCTCATCCCGCTAATTACATCCTACTGTACAAAAATGAGCTCATCTCGCTAATTACATCCATCTGTACTAAAATGACCTCATCCCGCTAATAACACTCATCTGTAACTAAAAAAGCTCACTACGCTAATAACACCCATCTGCGTAAAGTAAGCTCACCACGCTAATTAGACCCATCCCTAAGTGGTAGGACTTATCTGCAAAGTTCGTCTAGGTAGGTACCACCATTTTGCCAGTTATTCTGCCGCCAAGCAGTAGAGTGCAAGCACTGCTGTGTTCCGGTTTGAAGGGCACTGTAGCTAGTGAAATTATTGGCAAATGAGACTTTATGACCTGATCTCAAAGTCTAGTCATCTTATTACTAGACTGTGGTGATGTCTCAGGATGACGTGCGCAGTGCAGTATCACGCAAAGCTCTTTACATTAGAGTTCCGAGTGACACTGCAACTGATATGGGCAGCCGTGTCGCTTAACATCAGGCGAACGGTTAGCTCGTCACATAAAGACTAATGAATGCATTAGCATGATAAAATAAAAAAAAACTAAATAGATGGGTATAATTAGCGGGGTGAGCTTATTTTCGTACAGCCCCTAAAGCCTTCTACATACCATGCAATGCATCACTAAATTTGTCCGCAACATACCATACAAATAATTAGTATAATTAATATCTAAGTTGAGTTTTGGCGGGAATGCGAAAAAGATTGCGTCACTGCATTGTATTATTTTCCAAAACTTGTGTTATTTTCAGTGTTAGTGCATAAAATTGGTGGCATTCTATTCGTTAAGTGCTGGATTACAGGCGTGAGTGTGGGAAAATGGTATAATGATGGTGAAACGTTTCTTTTCGTGTTATTTCCAAAACTCCATAGAAGCTTCAAGTAAAGTTGCCACCACTTTACTAGGAGTATGACTTTGACTTGACTTAAAGACTTTGACTGTGACTTGACACATATTTGCGTGAAATATCATTAAATTAATAAATTTTTAATTACTTGACACTGGCTAAATACACAATAGTGTGGAGCCAAAACATATTTAGGTTATATATTTCATCTCATATCCACCATTTTATTCTACACTGTAGAATTATCTACACTGTCGACAATTGTACTGGATAGCTATAGATTCTACAGCCACTGTGGTGTGGTGGTTGGGCATATCGGCTCATAATATAATAGAGCTTGAGTTAGCGGACTCAATTCCCGCGGTAGGCCAGATATTTCTGCACAGAAAAGAGCGCAAATACTTGTTTTGAGTCTGGGTGTAGTGGTACCATGGTCCTCACAGCTCCTGGGTCCTTAGATACAGGGAATTAGGGTCAAGGATCGATGTATGTGATCGTTGGGCATTATTAAATAATACTATTGATTATAATTTAAATCATGCTTGGTAAACAACGGGTCAGCACATACTATTATAAAAATAAAGTTCTCTCGCAAAATATGTATTCGGATTTGCCATAATTTTAAATTAAAAAAATCACCATATAAAGTTCACTTTTATTAATAAGTACCGCTTACCGCCATCTAGCGGCGAGTAGCTCATTGTGTCACTTAAATTTTAAAAGCGTAGTAGTACTGTTTTTTTTTTCTATATGTTTTGGCTCCACACTTTTGTGTATTTAACCAGTGTCAAGTAATTAATAATTTATCAAGTTAATGATATTTCACGTAAATATGTATCAAGTCATAGTCGACGTCATCAAGTCAAGTCATAGTCTAGTCAAAGTCATACTCCTAGTAAAGTGGTGGCAACTTTACTTGAAGCTTCTATATATACAATATACCTTCTTATTGAACTTAATATTGTACGTAATTAACTTCTATATGGAGTTTTGGAAACAACACGAAAATAAACGTTTCACCATCATTATACCATTTTCCCACTCTCACGCCTCAGATAAATATAGAAATAAAGCTAATCATTTCAAATTCAAAATTTCAGCTGAGCAAATATAATTTTATATAAATCCTATTTGTCATACAGCGTGGTAGAACAGATGGGATTTATGTTAGTCTAACTAATCTACTAGTCCAAAGATGGCGAACCAATGGCACGCGACACAATATTTTGGGCACGTCACTGATCACAAAATTAATAATGCACTACGAAAAAAGTGTGAAGTAGGTATTGTGTATGACGAGCGAACGCGAGTGATGCCTAAGCTCAGCGTGCACTCTGCTAAAAGTAGCATCTTACAACCTTAACATAATAATAATTATGTTATTTGTCATCTAATCTGCAACAACAAAAGTCACACTAATTTTACTTTAATTTAAATTACACGTATAATTGAAACGTTGCAAAATGTTCCTAATTTTCCGTAGTAAATAAGTCTGTATCGCATACTCTAAAGCTAAACGAAATTAAAATATTTCCATCTTTTTCATTTGCCCGTTATCAGAAGAGTACCGCTATACTTTAAGTTTACTTTAGTTTTAGAGAATGCGACACAGAATCGACACCATTATTTATTACTATTATTAGTCTGCTATATATTACTATTAACTATAAACACATTTTTTTATAATATTTTATTTTACTTTTTGGTATTTTTAAGGTAAGGCATTGTGATTTCAAGGTAGGGCATTGCCCCACAATGCCCCCCCTAGATACGGCCGTGGTCATTTATAAACCATCTAATAATAATAAACCCATCTATAAACCCACCACGATATTATTACTTACAATATAATAAGTACAAATTATTTTTGTTCCAGGCTTAAACCCAGTACAACGCTACAAGCTGCAAGCGTCGTGCATACTTAACCTAATGTTCCTGTTTTAGTATAAATAAACTGTTAAGAACCTTACACACGTGCGCGCGGGACGCTGCGTTTTTGTGAATTTTTGTTGACCTTTGGTAACGTTTTGTTGTTAACGCTTTTATTGACGAATTTATTTAGTTACGCAAGCGTACGAAAACATTCTTCTATTGTTTTTTTTTGTGCGGAGATAAGAAATTGTTGTACGTTGATATTTTTTATTTCGGTTGTCTTAAAGTACATTATTTTTTATTTTTATGGAAAGCGAATAAGTTGCCAAAGAAACACTAATATTTATATTATATGGCGTAGCGTAGCGGCTGGGCCGTACTATTATTTGAAACGCAGCGTTAATTAAACCAGTGTGTAAACACCTTAACTTATTCTGCCTATTTTTTTTTTTTAATAAATTTTATTAAAAACACTGAAAATGTGTTTCAATCCGAATAATAATCGTATTATTAATATAATATAAATTAAATACATGTGATGACATTTTAATTATTATTTACTTATTGCTCTTGTTGTGGACTGTGATTAAAAGAACAGATAAAACGATGAATTTAATAAAACACAGAAAAAAACTTTTTGGTTTTATTAAATAATACCCATTAGGTGTCCCGATATTGTCCTGTCCAAACCTTTACAAAAATCCCATAAAAAAATAAAAGTCCGGTTTCTCCCGAATCGCAAATATTTTAAGTAATTATTTTTATATTTCTTTCCATAAACACCTTCTGTAATTCAGAAAAACATTGAAAAAACAGCAAAATCAGAATTGCCGTTCACAAATGATGCGCTGTCAACGTAGCAGCAGTGCGCGCACTACTGTAATCCGTTTGAAGGGCTGGAGCTAGAGAAATTACTGGACAAATGAGACTACAACCAAATCTCACTGTTTAATAATCTTATTACTATACTGCGTTAACGTTTTAGGATTACGATGACATGCGCGGTGCAGTGTCACACGAAACTATACTTTGAGTTCCGAGTGACACTGCAACTGAAATGGGCAGCCATGTCGCTTAACATCAGGAGAACGATTAGCTCGTCATGTCATTCCTTAATATACTAGTATACTGGTTACGGTTCGATTCCCGCGGCAGGACAAGTATTAATGCACGGGAAAATAAAATTCCAAATACTTGCTCTGAGTCTGGGTGTTGTGGGAGCATGGTCCTCGTAGTTCCTGGGTCCAGACACAGGGAATCCTAGTTAGGGTCCAGGATCTACGTATGTGATCGTTGGACGTTAATATTATTATTTTAATTATAAGGATAAATGAATGAATAGTATTATTGAAATTCTATACACACACAGAAAGGTAGATAATTAAAAAAGGGGGGGTAAATAAGTCTATTAAAACATTTATTTACAAATTGAGTATGTTTGCGTTATAAACTAATTATAAAACACTTGAAGTAAGTAATACATGATTAATATTTTTTTAATAATTAAACTAAATATACGGAGGTACAATAAAATGTAATAATAGTTAAAATCTTAGAACTGGCCTTTACATGTTTTTTTTTAAATAGGTAAGTTAAGTTTTACCAAAACAACAAGGCAAAGCGTGAGTGCAATTGCACATAGAAAAAGATCAATAAAATAAAGACAAAAACTGTACATAATTTTCTTAAACGTAAAAACAATATTACATTTTCAGAAACTTACTATCTATGATTCTACAATACTACATAAGCGTTTTGTACTTTAATCCTATTAAATACGGCTCAAAATCCTTTTAAAAGCACATGTCGTCGGTAAATTACACATCCAAAAAATTTACATTAGTTTTTTAGTGGAAAACGGGTAAAATTTGCTTAAAATACTTACTAGCCACAGAATATAACTTATCGTACAAATTACACACTTGAGCTAAAAAAATTGACTTTCATCATTAATGTTTGTAACTTTATGTCTGCAAATGCCTATGCAATTCCTGTCCATCCTAATGTATCCTGGAAGATATCGCTTAATGCGATAAGGCCGCCCTCTGTTCTACCATTCTTTGTAAGTTCTTTTAGGATCTTCTTCGTTAATAATTTGAAAATTTTCATAGTAAGTATGCACACAAACTGCGTATTGAAACTGTTAATCTACACAAATTTGTGTTTCTATTTGTTGCGATCAAGTTACGTGATCGCAAAGCTGTTCCCACACAACACTACTGAATCAAATACTGCACTCGTTTTAGCAAATTTTAAACCTGTCTTCCACTTTAATCCATTTTGGTCTGTTCGGTAAGTCTTCTTAGTAAGGTCCCCCGTTTCCCCCATGTCCCCCAAGCCCCCCCTGGCCCCCATAGCCCAGGGCCCCTGAGTACGCAGCTCCAGTGTCTTCGTAGCTGATCCTAGGCTTGTAACCTCCTTGGTCAGCTTCATATTGGACAGTCTGGAAAAGAATAACAAAAATGAAAGCCGTTAGGTATTTAAAGGCTTTTTTTATATTAGTGAATGATTTGACGAGCTAGTCGTTCACCTGATGTTAAGCGCCACGGCCGCCCATAACAGAACAGTGTCACTTGGAACCCCAAAACATAGCTTCGCGTAACACTGCACTGCACACATCATCCTAAGACATCAGCACAGTCTGGTAATAAGATCACTTGACTGTGAGATCAGATCATAAAGTCTCAATTGCCCAGTAATTTCACTAGCTAGCAGTAGTGCTTGCACGGTTGTACCTACCTAGATGAACTTTGCAACAAAGTCCTAAGTAAAAAGCTAAAAGTAAAATAAAAAATAACAATGCCCAACGATCACATACATAGATCCTGAACCCTAACTAGGATTCCATGGGACCCAAGAACGAGCCATGGTCTAACAACACACTGACTCTGAACAAGTATTTGCGCTTATTTTTTCTGTGCACAAATACTTGTCCTGTCGCGAGAATTGATCCCGCTGTCTCCAGGTTATGAGTTAACCTGTTCAATCACCACAGATGGTGTCAAAGATTTATCCATCTCACCTGCTTCCTGCCATCCGGCAGCAGGACGTAGTACAAGCCTTCAGCGCGGTCTCCCTGCCTGGACTCGCGGTGGCCGAAGTCGTTACCAGAGGGGTCATCCTTCACCATGTACTCGAAGCTGTAGTTGGCTGGTTCCTATAATTGATTGACTCAGGCGTGACTTCGCGGAAGTTCATCTTAAATACAAAATGGAATCACACTAGATGTTCTTGTTCCGTTTTGTATTTAGCTGGTTCCTGTCACTACCTTTTTTCACTTTGACTGGCCCAATAGCTCAGTTAGTAGTATCCCTGACTTCTGAACTGCAGATCGTGGGTTCGATTCCCACCCAGGACAAACATTTGTGTGATGAACATCGATGTTTGTTCTGTGTCTGGGTGTTTATATTGTATTCTATGTATGTATTTACAAACAAAAAGCATCTAAGTATTGTATCAGTTATCTGGTTCCCATAGTACAAGCTTTGCTTAGTTTGGGGCTAGATGGAGCTGTGAGAAATGTCCACACATATTTATTATATTAGGTCTTTACCTATGAAATTGCCGTTTTGTTTGAAAAAGTTAAAGTTTTTTTTTTCGAACATATATATTTCTTTTATTCAAAGTAATCACCCCTGCAATCAATGCATCTTTGCCAACGCTGTGGCAGTTTATGGATGCCCTTCTTGAAAAACTCAGCAGGACGGGAGACAACAAACTCTTCAAAGGCGTTTTGTACTGCCTCTCGGGAATTGAATTTTTTTCCCGCTAAAAAGTTGTCCAAATTTTGGAAAAAGTAATAGTCGGTAGGCGCAAGATCTGGTGAGTATGGCGGATGAGGGAGAGCTTCCAAACCCAACTCATGCAGCTTAGAGACGGTCTGTTGTGCAGTATGGGGTCGCGCGTTGTCGTGAAGTAGCAGTGGAGACGACCGATTGACCAAAGCTGGTTGCAGACGTGCGAGTTTCGCCATCATTGTGGTCAGTTCTTCAATGTACACATCTGCAGTAATGCTCTCGCCGTTTTGTAAAAAGCTATGATGAATCACACCAGCACTAGACCACCAAACTGTGACCATCACCTTTCTAGGGGTCATTTTTCGTTTTGCACATTGCTTTGGTACCGAACCAGGATCTAACCAACTTGCTGAGCGCTTTCGATTGTCAAAAAGAATCCATTTTTCGTCGCACGTAACAATTCGGTTCAAAATTCCTTCATTTCTGTGCCTGTTAAGCAGCGCAAGGCAAGTCTCGACGCGTACGTTGCGCTGGCGATCGTTAAGTTCGTGGGGCACCCATCTATCAAGCTTTTTTATCTTGCCAATCTGTCGCAAATGGACCAATATTGTTTTGATGCTAACATCAAAAGCTGCTGCCAGCTCAGCTGTAGATTGAGATTCATCAGCTTCCACAATCGCCTTTAATTCATCATTGTTGACCAAAGTTTCCGGACGACCACGAGGTTCATTTTTCAAGTCAAAATTCCCAGAACGGAACCGAGCAAACCAATAACGGGTTGTACGTTCGTTTGTACAGTTCTCTCCGTAAACGTCGTTGATGTTACGTGTCGTTTGTGCCGCGTTGGTGCCACGACGGAACTCATATTCCATAATTACACGAAATTTCAAAGTATCCATTATGAGGATGATGATGATGATGTTGAAATGTAATGAAAATACAACGCTAATCAATAAACAAAAGACTTATATTGTAAATAGAATGTCATATTTTTAAAACAAGATAAATTTGAATTTAGAATTCATAGCCAATCAAAACTTTTTTTTGTTTGAAAAAGTCTGTACTGCACTACGGCAATTTCATAGGTAAAGACCTATTATTTATTACTTCCTGTTATATATCAGTTTTGGAGATATGACCCTATTGACTATTAATCCACTTGACCAATGATACGATTTCCCCTCATACGAAAAATAGTAGTTGATTTCCACTATTAGCCTTTGCGAGTACTTCAGTTTCGTTTTGGTTTTCCGCGGAGAAACAGCTAACGAAAAAATCACAGAATATTAGAAAAACGAGTTATTGCTCAGTGAAATTGTGCGGGGAGAATAGCATCGACGTCTGGCTGTACAAAGAACGGCATATTATTCCACAAGTAAGCAATTTTCATATGGTAATTAGAGAAAAGTTTTACATCTATTTTGAAATTAAAAACGAACATTATGAAGAAGAAGAAGCGGGAACCCGTTGATGTCTTTTGCTCCATCCTACTCTGTTCTTTGTAATTTCGTATGACTTTGTCTCGTTTTACCCTTGCTCTTGCGTCATTATCGTGAACAGCCAATCACAAGCATAGAAAATTCCTACAGAATAAGTAATATGTAGGAGTTTTGGCGGGAACGCGAAAAAGATTGCGTCACTGCATTGTATTATTTTTCAAAACTTGTTATTTTCAGTGTTACTGCATAAAATTGGTGGCATTCTATTCGTTAAGTGCTGGATTACAGGCGTGAGTGTGGGACAATGGTATAATGATGGTGAAACGTTTCTTTTCGTGTTGTTTTCAAAACTCCATAAAAGCTTCAAGTAAAGTTGTCACCACTTTACTAGGAGTATGACTTTGACTAGACTATGACTTGACTTGATGACTTCGACTGTGACTTGACACATATTTGCGTGAAAAATCATTAACTTAATAAATTATCAATTACTTGACACTGGCTAAATACACGGAGGTTTGGAGCCAAAAAAAAAGTAATATGTAGTACTCTGCTGTTACCTCGCCCTCTGCCCTCGCTAGTGATAATGGGCTTTATATCTTTGTATGACCTAACCCTTATATTATATTGTCTTGAAACTTACCCCGTTACTGCCATCGTCTCCGTATCCTCCCCTGCCTCCAGCTCCAGGGGGTAGGTACTGACGGCTCTGCTCAGCGCCATTGTACCCTGTGATATATGGAATATAAGAACGGAATTTTGAAGTGAAACTTCTTTACTCACGGCTTGGGGAATAAGCTGGTGCGAG
The DNA here is from genome assembly GCA_905220475.3 of Ennomos fuscantarius. Lineage (NCBI taxonomy): Eukaryota > Metazoa > Arthropoda > Insecta > Lepidoptera > Geometridae > Ennomos > Ennomos fuscantarius. The sequence goes on from HG992049.1 coordinate 1,205,312, forward strand.
GATTATCAAGTATTTGATAATTTCTCAAGTTAAGTCAAAAGTCAAGTCAAGTCACATTCCAAGTCATCAAGCTAAGTCATAGTATAGTCAATTCATACTTCTAGTACAATGGTGGCAATTTTACTAGAAGCTTCTATGGAGTTTTGGAAACAACACGAAAACAAACGTTTCACCATCATTATACCACTTTCTCACACTCATGCATGTAATTCGGCACTTAACGAATAAAACGTCACCAATTTTATGCACTAACACTGAAAATAGCACCAGTTTTGGAAAATAATACAATGCGGTGACGCAATCTTTTTCGTTTTCCCGCCAAAACTCAAAAAATTCGCACTTATCTCCCCTGTTTCTCGTGCGTTTGTCAAACGTGTCAAGTCAACATGCAAAATGCTGTTCGCTCATTGGTTGAGACAGCCGATGATCAACCGGTAACCAATGAGCGTTCAGTATTTGGTCTACCAAGTTAACATGACTTTAACAAACTTATGGAAACCCGGGGTGGGAGTTTTGGCGGGAAAACGAAAAAGATCGTGTCAGCGCATTGTATTATTTTCCAAAACTTGTGTTATTTTCAGTGTTAGTGCATAAAATTGGCATTTTAATCGTTAAGTGCTGGATTACAGGCGTGAGTGTGGGAAAGTGATATAATGATGGTGAAACGTTTCTTTTCGCGTTGTTTCCAAAACCCTATAGAAGCTTCTGGTAAAGTGGCCACCACTTTGCTAGGAGTATGACTTGACTAGACTAGACTATGACTTGACTTGATGACTTGGACGGTGACTTCACTTGACATACAACATACATAAATGTATAGTATAAATTAACTTGAAAAATTAATTACTTGACACTGTTTAAATACACAAAAGTGTGGAGCCACAACCAAAAAAAAAACCCGGGCTGTTACTTAGCTAAGTTATACTTTAATAGGCTTAAATACAGATGGGTAGGTATTAGTAGTTTTTTTTGTTAATCTTTAGAGAAAAATACCTCCGTTCCCGCCGAAACCAGGCGCTCCATACTGCTGGGAAGGGGATGAATTACCCGAGAATCCCCTGAAATTAAAGTAAATTAAAAAATGCGCAATGACATTTATACTTATACTAGGCGGTAGGACTTTTCTGCAAAGTTCGTCTAGGTAGGTACCACCACTTTGCCAGTTATTCTGCCGCCAAGCAGTAGTGCGTAAGAGTTGCTGTGTTTCGGTTTGAAGGGCACTGTAGTGAAATTACTGGGCAAATGAGATTTTATGAACTGATCTCCCAGCTTAGCAATCTTACTAAATTGTGCTGATGTCTCAGGATGACGTGCACAGTGCAATATCACGCGAAATATACTTTAACAGCCTTATTAATAAACACGTACTAGCTTTAGACTAGTTACACCATCTTTTGTCTCTTTCGATCCAGCTACATACTCCAGTAGCAAAAAGGGACAAAAGCTGAAGTAACTAATCCGATACTAATACCCTTTTATTAAGGCTGTTAGAGTTCCAAATGACACTGCAACTGATATTGATGACAGCCGTGTCGCTTAACATCAGGCGAATGGTTAGCTCGTCATGTCATGCCATAACATAAAAAAAGAAAAGCAAAAAAAATAGTTCTAGAGCAGGTAAGAAAAATAAATTATTTCCCCTTACTACAGCAACTGTAACTGTTATGGGCGATCGACGCTTAACATCAGATTAATAACAAGCTTGTCACATCATTAGTTTACATAAAAACAGTCATACAAGATTCAATATACCAAGCAGAACCGTTGAGTCTGGACCATGGCGTCGAGCAACATATTATTTTTTTAATATCCAGTTTTTATGTTGTAAAAATAAAATATTGTGAAATGTCTTGAAATATGTATTATATTTTTTTCTTTTTAATTATCATAATAGGCGATTTTACTGCTATATTTTTATTGCATACATAAATAATGTACCTCAAAAAACGTGAAAACAAAAATTAATTATTTCAAAAAATTACAAAGTTACGCGCGTTTTAAAATACAGGAGACAAGAGACAACTCAAATTCGCAGTGACAGCAGTTGCCAGTCCTCACAGTAACTCATTACTAAGCTGTGGTACCTCTATGGTAGCTCTACATACAATCTCTTTGGCATGTGACGTCATAAGGCATACCTGCATAGTAGCTGTGAGGAAGCTCCACACGATATCTGTTTTGCAAGAAAGGGGCAGACCATGAAACTTTAAAAGCGTACTACTCCGTGATTAATTAACCGATTTTACTTATTTTTTTTAAAATAATTACATCAAGTTTTAGGCTACATTTTCATTTTTGATAGTCAAATAGCCTATTATAATTCAACGGGACCTCCATAACTCCTTTCCCAACTTACGAGATCCGTCGGGGTTTTATGTTGAGGCTTTATTTATGTACAAATGGGTATACTCTTGTCTTAATCTATATAAAGCAGGCGGACTGACTGACTGGCTGACTAACTGACTGACTGACAGATTGATAGTTAACGTTATACACTAGTGTAACTTAATCCGTTAGGCTCGTAGGAAATATCTTAGTATCTACCTTGATCCTTCCTGCGATGGTACACCGTACTGCGATGAAGGCTGTCTTGCAGATCCTGGTGCCCCATACTGTGTTGATGGTGCCCCATACTGTGATGATGGTGCCCCATTCTGTGTCGATGGTGCCCCATACTGTGTCGATGGTGACCCATTCTGTGTCAATGGTGCCCCATACTGTGTCGACGGTGCCCCATACTGTGTCGATGGTGCACCACCTAAACCAGAAGCAGGGGCACCGTATTGAGATGATGGGGCACCAAACCCGGAAGCGGGGGCACCATATTGCGCAGATGGGCGATTAGAGAAACTAGACTGACGTCCACTGAAAAAAGAAAGCATAAATTGACATAAATCTATACATATAAAATTCAAAGTCCCGACTGACTGAATGGCTGACTTATATATATCAACGCACAGCCTAAATCGCTGGTCCTAGAGACTTGAAATTTTTTTTTTGTAAAGTGTAGTTATCCATTAAGAAAGGGTTTTCGAAATTCCACCCCTAAGAGGGTGAAATGGGTGGTTGAATTATATTCACGCGGACAAAGCTGCGGGCAGAAGTTCGTCAGACATAAAAAAAGGATGTATTTTTTTTTAACTGCTAACAAAACTCCTTAACTTGCACAGAAATTTTACATTTATTAAATTATATTTTTATTCACAGGAATTATTGTAATGTTTTTTATTTTTTAAGTTATTGTACGAAGACGTTGGCAGGCCTTTGAAACCTGACCGCCCGCCAGCAGATCAAAAAAACTCATTTCATTTTAATAAATCAAGCATACGGCCTTCTTGATAAGAAAAGGTCACCGTAGCTTATATGGACATCTGTAACACTAGAGGTGTCACGAAAAGCTATGTTTTATGGAGTGTTTTGAAGTAAAACTACTTTACGCACGCTTGACTTGGGGAGTAAGCTGGTGAATGCGAGGCGAACGGAAGTTGAAATTGGTTCACTTAGATCTCCATTATCAACATAACAAAATATTATAGAAACTGACGTGAGTAGTACTCATAACTACACCTATTACACGGCAAAAACTCACGAGATACAGTCGAATAACTCGACCGGTGTTCGGGCAATAAAGATGCCCATCCTCAAGGAGTACGCGCGGCGGCGGTTGTGGCGGCTCGGCTCACCTGTCGCCGCGGCCTGCGTCCCCCGCGCCGCTCTCACAGCGGGCGACGCGAGCCATGGTCCGCATCCGCAGTCAGCGCCGAGCCGCCACCGCCGCCGCGCGTACTCCTTGAGGATGGGCATCTTTATTGCCCGAACACCGGTCGAGTTATTCGACTTTATCTCCTGAGTTTTAGCCGTGTAATAGGTGTAGTTACAACATAACAAAGTTAAAAATTTGTATTATTATGTTGGTATGTTCGGTAAAATGACAATTTACAATTTTCAAAATGGTGGCATTAAAATTAAACAAAGCAAAAAAAAGTTATACCGGCCGATAGATGGAGCTAAACTAAAGAAGTTTTACTTCAGTCGTGTGGTCTAAAGCACACACGTTTTCTTTTAATTAAATTTTTTGCACATTTCGTATCCTTGTCTTTTTTTATGAGTACATAAAATATTGTCAATAATTACCCGAAAATAGCAGAAGTTTGCCTTCCTTGAGATCCACTATTACCGGGCGCTCCGTACGTCGGTGAGGGGCTCCCAAAGCTACCCTGTGAGGGAGGGAGGTACCTGAAACACGAATAAATTAACTTCACGCAAGTTCATCTTTTTTTTTTAGTTTGGCTCCACACTTTTGTGTCTTTAGCCAATGTCAAGTAATTGATAATTTTTCAAGTTAAAAGGTATTGGATATTGTGTCAAGTCAAGTCACAGTCCAAGTCATCAAGTCAAGTCATAATCTAGTCTAGTCTAGTCAAGTCATACTCCTAGTAAAGTGGTGGCAACTTTACCAGAAGCTTCTATGGAGTTTTGGAAACAACACGAAAAGAAACGTTTTACCCTCATTATACCATTTTCCCACACACATGCCTGTAATCCAGCACTTAACGAATAAAATGCCACCAATTTTATGCACTAACACTGAAAATAACACAAGTTTTGGAAAATAATACAATGCAGGAAAATAATGCAATACAGAAATATCTAAATCAAAGTTAGAGTAATAAAGTTAGAAAAGAACATCAGTAGAGTAGACAAGAGATTGCCATCCGTGGATCGCGGGTTCGAATCCAGCTGAGCTAGATTATAATGCTATAAATAGCCGGCTTTTACTTGGCATTAATTGCAAAATCTGTAAATTCTCAACTGATTAAAAATAATTCCTTTTAAAGAGAGTCCAACTGACTTCAATCCCACCGAATTTGTTTATCACAAAAAGGAGGGGGGGTCCCCTCTGATAGGGGAGGCTGTTGTCTAGATTCTGATGATGAGGCAATCATGATAACTTACTAACCTGCTATCCACTGGAGGCTCAGCCATCGTTGATACGACAAATATTAAACAAGCGATGATAGTCTGAAAAAAGAAGTTTTTTTTTCATCGAAGGTTCATAGGTGATATTATCTTGCTAATATAGAAAAGATCTGTCTCTGATTTTCTTTTATCTCATTCACACTTCAAGAAAGTATACTCGCCTTAATAAAGACAGAAAACATTTTTAGAATATATTCTTAGACAACCTGACATTTTTTTTGAACACGTATAACGCAAAGCGTAATAAACTGACTACAAACTTAAATGGTTTTCTCCTGGATGCCATAGTTAGAACTGGGCCAAATTAAAAAGGGACCAGCTTCAAAGCATCAACTTTCAAATAAAAAAAGAATCATCAAAATCGGTTTACCCAGTCAAAAATTCCGAGACAACAAAAAAATATACACTTTTGAGGTATATTAAAAAGAGCTAATATTATTTATTAGAAGTTTAGGTTATGTTAAAATTACTTATTAGCCAAATATATGTTAAAATAAAAAAAAATTGTAATATTTTTTTTTTCTAAATTGTTATGCATAGAATGCTTCATTATAATCTGGAACTGTAAGGCCCGTATTACAGGACTACGCTCAATCTCTGCTCAAGACGTACAGAACTATGCTCAAGTAGGAATTTCATTTATTATTTGATGATTTTGTGAATTTAATCTTGTCTTGAGCGAGATTCACGATTGAGCGTAGTCCTGTAATACGGACATGAGAAATTCAAGAAAATTACATTTCGAGAATGGTAGGAAAAAACCATAATAGTAAAATATTGTTGGAAAAAATTAATCAAGTACGTATATTTATGTCTCATTCAGAATAAGTAGTACTTTTAAAGAGTTTTTAATTTACTTACCTTCATTATGCTGAATTATTTTGAAACAGCTAAAAAAGGTGGGATATCGTCTCCTAAAACAAAAAATATAATTAAAAAAAAGTCCTACAAAAACTAAATTAAATATAAAGATACATAAACTAAAGTAAAATCTATAAATATCTGAACTAAAAAAAATGCGTTTAAATGGCTGTCTGCGGGTAAGGCGCCCAAAAAGCTGGCGTTATGGTCAAACCAAGAAGAAGGCTACACGGATGTGTAGGATTCCATTTGATTTGATTCCATTTGATTTGATGTGGAGGATTCCATTCTTGAAAAAAATTGGGCCAAATTTAGTATACGAGCTTTTGCTCGCGGCTTCGCCCTATAGCAAAATAACTCAACCACCCATTTCACCCTCTTAGGGGTGAAATTTCGAAAAACCCTTTCTTAGTGGATACCTACACTTTACAAAGAACAAACCCTCCAAATTTAATACAAAATTTAATTATGTTTATTTTATTTTTGGGGGCGAGTTGGCCGGGGGCGAGTTGTCTGGACTGCAGACCCCTTCTCGCCCGCGATACGGCGGACGACGGGGGTGGTTTTAGGGGGTTCGAGTCCCACATACCCCGGAAAGTGCGAGGGCATTTCCCTCCCTCAAAAAAAAAAGTTGTTTCATAGTGAAATAAGTCAGTAATGATGGGTCTTCACGCCCTTAACTGATCTAACACAATTTTTCTTGTAACCCTGTATATCGAATATTTATTCAAGAACAAATAATACGTTTTTAAACAATAAGAGTAAAATAAAATTAAAAACTATGCATTAGCGAAACTTAATCTAAGAAGCCGCTACCAGTAGGTAACGTGCCCAAAATGCTGGCGGCATTGCCCCGTTGAATGGCAAATATTAAATATATATTAAAAGCTTGTATATTAAAATGGTTCATTAAATTTAAATTAGTTTTAGCGAGGTAAGACATTATAGCTATCACTTATGTTATTATAATTACATCATGAACGTCACGATTTTGAATCGTGCGTGCTCTGAAAGCCTAAATAATATTATTATGATAAAGCTAAATTAAATGGTCAGGAAGCTAAGTGAAAGTAAAACAGGCACTGAAAAAAAGTAAAAAAAAGCTTAATAATACTGTTATAATTACAAAAGCCAAGGATAAAATGCCGACTTCAGACTTATATGGTTTTCTCATGGATGCCATTGTCAGAACTGAACCAAATTGGTAAATGGTACCACATGGGAAGCACCAGCTTTCAAATAAAAAAGAGTCATCAAAATCGGTTCAATCGGTCGAAAGTTCTAAGGTAACAAACATTTAAAAAAAATAGTCGAATTGAGAACCTCCTCCTTTTTTGGAAAATCGATTTTAAAAGGATATAAGTAATTTCCATTCTATTAAATATTAGAGAAGTAGGTGCTTCGATGACTTATTTTTCCAGTTATTGACTAGTTGGCAGGACTTTACTGCAAAGTTTGTCTAGGTAGGCACCACCACGTTGCCAGTTATTCTGCCGCTGAGCAGTAGTGCGCAAGCACTGCTGTGTTTCGGTTTGAAGGGCACTGTAGCTAGTGAAATTACTGGGCAATTGAGACTTTATGATCTGATCTCTCAGTGTAGTAATCTTATTACCAGACAGTGCTGATGTCTCAGGATGATGTGCGCAAAGCTGTGTCTCGAGTAACTTTATATTTTAGAGATCCGAATGGCTGTTCTTTTATGGGCGGCCGTGTCGCTTAACATCAGGTGAACGACTAGCTCGTTACATAAAAAATATATCATTTAACATCAATTAAATCAAAGTTAACAAAACATAACAAAGTTTAAAAGCAAAAACAATATAACCGAAGCCAAGATCTCCTTTTTTGGAAGTCAGTTGGTACCCACCTGAAATTGACACTTTGCGTCCACTATCCACTTGCACTACCCACCACAGTATATCACTGAGGATCACCGAATGATGCCTAATCTCTGCTAACCCAGTTTATATACTCATCATAATACTATCGCATACGCTATGGTATTACTTGGTTAAACGTACACCTACATGCACGGCGCATCTCTGAGTGTGTACGTGTGAGTGAGGCGCGCGTGTGTGCGTGAGAGATTGGTGCATTCATTTGGTACGGATTGTGGTATGCTCTACCACGTAATTTTATTTTTTTAGACTAGATTAGAATAGAATAGAATTTATTTTACTATATAAAAACTGTGTAAAGCGAATCTTAAATTTAGTATATTAAGCATTCGGATTTTGACTGGCAAAAGCACTAAAATCTATATATATAAAATTCAAAGTCCTGACTGACTGACTTATATATCGACGCACAGCCGAAACCGCTGGTCCTAGAGACTTACAATTTGGAGGGTGTGTTCTTTGTAAAGAGTAAGTATCCACTTAGAGAGAGAACTTTTCGAAATTTCACCCCTAAGAGGGTGAAATGTGTGGTTGAATTATCTATGAAAAAAAAACTATCTTTGTTTCCTATTTGTCACGCGGGCAAAGTCGCGGGCAGAAGCTAGTTTAGTACCTATATTAAACATTCCGATTTTGACTAGTAAAAGTGCTAAAATCCTATTTTGTTATTAAATTAAGTCTATTCACATAGAAAATTATAAAATTGACTGCGGCAATGTACCTTCTTCGAAACGTCCAGGCATAGTCAAAATTATGGTTTTATATGTTTTTTGCCCGTTTTGAGTTCAAGTCGCGAAAGCACTAAAAAAAGTACTGAAATCCTCTTTGCAAGTTAATTATGAATTTGCATGCACTCCTATGACGGTGAGAGAAAACATTTTTAAAACACCGATATGTTCAATAAACATTAAGAAGGTCGGAGAAAGTAGTCTAACCTCCCTTTAAAAAAAATGAAACGTCACGCATTTTTCTTATAAACGAGGATATTAAAAATAAAAATTAACGGTAAACAAAGCAAAAACAAAGTTATACTAGCCGATAGATGGAGATACATTAACGAAGTGCCGGATTGCTAGCACCACTAGTGAGAATGAGAAGTACTTTATTTTTTTCGAACTCATATATTGTAATGGGCTTGCTATGTAATATTTGACAATAAGCACTTTGTAATTCTATATACTTAGTACAATAATTTGATTTTGAGTACCTAATGTAATTTTGACTTGTAAAAGTGCTAAAAATAGCCTATTTACGATAAACCTTTTGACTTTGAGTTTGAAGTTTTACTTCAGTCGTGTGGTCTAAAGCACACTTGTTTGTTTTTCTGATTTATGTGTATTTCTACTTATTCAAATTAGATATTTATTAACATAAAAAAATATTACTTTTTACTCTGTATAGTTGTGTGTGCGTTAACAAGATGTTTTTTCATAACATTTTACTCCTATCTTCAACAAAAATGATCTAATTTACTATTTAAATATATTCAATTCTTTACTTCAGAAAACAAGTAGAGCAAACTATCAAGCGTACCGCCCTAAAACCAATAAACTAAGGTATGCTCCATTTCAGCTCGTGCTAAACGCTCCACGGTAACTAACCATCAATCAAACGGCCTGCACGTCTTAAAGATGTCACAATCAACGAAACATTATCCGAAAATAATATAAATCACAGTAATTCCCGCCTGCATTAAAGTTTGAAGGCTTCTAAGCTCCCACTTATCCCTCTTGACGTACTCACTGCAATATATTTAGGTAGATATAAGTCCGAACTTAAGAGATGTCAACCTTTAGTGTACATGGGCATATGTTTTAACTTGTTACTAGCATTGCCATGGATTTGAAATTACAATGTAGCTAGTGAAATTACTGGGCAAATGAGACTTTATGATCTGCTGGGCGATCACGTAACTCGATTGCAACAAATAGAAACACAAATTTGTACGGATTTGACAGTTTTAATACGCAGCTTATGTGCATAGTTAGTATGGAATTTTCTCCTGTTGCATTGCAATCAAAGTTTCGTGATCACCCCCTGATCATATAGTTGAGTAATCTTATTACCAGGCTGTGCTGATGTCTCACGATGATGTGCGCAGTGTATGACCGCCTCTGTGGTGTGGCGGTTGAGCAGGTCGGATCATAGCCCGGAGGCGGCTGGTTCGATTTCCGCGGCCGAACAAGTATTTGTGTACAGAATAAAAGCGCAAATACTTGTTCTGAATCAGGGTGTTGTGGGACCATGTTCCTCCTAGTTCCTGAGTCACAGGGAATCCTAGTTAGGGTCCAGGATCTATGTATATGATTGCGCGTTATTTTATTTATTTAGTGTCACGCTAAACTTTATATTTTAGAGTTCCGAGTGACACTGTTCTGTTATGGGCAGCCGTGTCACTTAACATCAGGTGAACGACTAACTCGTCACATCATTCATAAACATTTAAAAAAGACTGTGCTGATTTTTCAGGATGACGTCTTCAGTGCAGTGTCATGCGAAACTTTATATTTTAGAGTTCCGAGTGACACTGCAACTCAATCCTGTCTCACTTTGCATATTCCTTGGATTCTTCCCTGAATTTTGACATTAAGTGATAATCGATCAATACCTGTCGATATATCGATAAAAAATCGATTAAATCATGAGAAACCGGCTCGGTAGCAGATCACGAATTTGAATCACGTTTTTCGGTTGCAAATAATTAATGTTAAGTTTGTAATTACCTACTCTCTTACCATAGCAATCTTTGTATTATATAATTACTAACCTGTAGGGCTTCTGTGGTATAGTGGTTGAGCTGGTCGACTCATAACCCGGAGGCGGGTTCGATTCCCGCAACAGGACAAGTATTTGTGCACAGAAAACGAAGCGGAAATACTTGTTCTATGTTTGGGTGTTGTGGGACCATGGTCTTCGTAGTTCCTGGGTACCTAGACACAGGGAAGCCTAGTTAGAGTCAAAGATCTATGCATTGAGCGTTATTTTATTAAAAGTGTGTTGGTTACCTGAAATGGCTAAACGGAATTTGATGGCTTTCTAAAATAACTGTAGTTATAATATTGTATTCTATGTATGTATTTACAAACAAAAAGTATCTAAGTATTATATCAGTTATCTGGTTCCCATAGCACAAGCTTTGCTTAGTTAGGGGCTAGATGTGTGAGATGTCCACACATATTATTATTATTATTATCATTATTACTATTATAAATCACACCTGAGACAATTAATTGGTTTCATTGTCGCTATGAAACGGTAGCTTTTCTTTTTTTTTAAATTGTTCCACAGATTTATGAAAGGAACGTAAGAGGCTAGATTCTGCGACACAGGTACGCCTAGTGTGGGATCTAGGGCTCCGTAAAATGTAATATTATACTTAAGTTATACAATGTACTTAATACATCATTCATAAATATGTATCTTGTATGTGTGCTTGTAAATAAATAAATAAATAAATAAAATGGGCATTTGGTCGCCATCGACCTTTCAGCGTCAAAATCATAAAACAATAATTAATTAATGTTAAAAGTAGGACGAACAATAATTCCTAATAATTGTTAATAGGTAATAATAAATAATGAAAGGGCCATTCAATCATTTATAGCCTCATTATTATGAAACCTTGGGTACCCTCACCTTTTGCGTTATAAATGACTCGGCGGTGTAGTAGTTGAGCAGGTCGGCTCATAACCCGGAGGCGGTGGACTCAATTCCCGCGACAGAACAAGAAAAATAAGCCGAAATACTTATTGTGTCTTGGTGTTGTGGGACCATGGTGTAGTTCCCTTTTTTTGAGGGGGGGAAATGCCCTCGCACTTCCTGCCACCACGGGGGTGGTGGCATATGGGACCGGAGGGGAAGTGGGGGTATATGGGACTCGAACCCACTAAAACCCCCCTGTGAGCCATCGTCCGCCGCACCGGGGCGAGAAGGGGTCGCGACTGCAGTCCAGCCAACCCGCGCCCGGCGGCAGGCCCTTTCGGGCCTCTCCGCGCCAATGGAATGGTGTAGTTCCTGAATTAATCCTAGTTAAGGTCCAGGATCTAGGTATGTGATCGTTGGGCGTTTATTTATTTATTTTTTAACAAAAACATGAGAAAACCATCAATGTAGTTGAAGTCAAAATTCAAATTATTAAAAATAACTCAAAAACTACCCATCAGGTCTTGATCAAATTGATATGGGACCATACAGGAAGCACCAGCTTTCAAATAAAAAAATAATCATCAAATCCGGTGCACCCAATCGAAAGTTCTGACGTAACAAACGTAAAAAAGTGCAGTTGAATAGAGAACCTCTTCCTTTTTTGAAGTCGGTTGAAAATAGGCAATGAAGACAAATCACACAACAAAAAAGAATCAAAAGATCCTTGTCTGAAACCTAGGATGAACTTTCAGAACTCTTTGGTAAACCGCATGCGAAGTTGCGGACTGAAGCAGTGGTGGATTTACGCAGCCCTTAGGCTATTTGATTATTGCCTCTTAATAATTAATTAAGACAATAGGTTTAAGAGATTAGGTTAGAATAGGTTAGACAATTCCCCGCAGCGGCACACACTTTCCATGGCAGTAGGCCACGATCTCTCGCTGCTGAGCGTGGTGAGAGCCATGCTCGACAGCGAGAGGTCGTGGCAGGCGGTGGTCTCCTTCTGCGAGTACGTGATGGCGCAGAAGGAGACCGCGGAGCGGGTCAGAGAGGAGGTCGCTGGAGCTGACCCGCTCCGGCGCAGACGAGTGGGAGGGAGGAGGAGGCGTTACGTGCACCTCCTCCCTCCCTCGTAGTGGGGCCACTGGTGGAGAGTCGGGGGACTCTTCGCCGGCTTGCACGGCCCCACACTTCTGGTGGGTGACCTTGGTGAGCAAGGTCATCCATCCATTGGCACGCGAGGCCCGAAAGGGCCTGCCGCCGGGGGCGAGTTGGCTGGACTGCAGTCGCGACCCCTTCTCGCCCCGGTACGGCGGACGAGGGCTCACGGGGGGGTTTTAGTGGGTTCGAGTCCCACATACCCCCTGCCACCACCACTGTGGTGGCAAGGAAATGCGAGGCAATTCCCCCCGCAAAAAAATTTTTTTTTTTTAATTTAGACAATTCAGTACCCCAGTTCGCCATCATATTAATTGCATTTTCTTTGTCAATGAAATTGTAGTATTAAGATTTGTACTCTACATTAGCTTTCAGTACTAAAATATTGTAATTTTCTAAACTTGTTTTCTCCGTGTATAAAATGGTTTTTAGATATATTTCTTTTACACAAATTTGCCGCCCCTTAATATTTGCCGCCCTAGGCTCCAGCCTACTCAGCCTGCTGGTAAATCCGCCACTGGACCGCAGCTAGTTCTTGCTTAGTTATTTTACAAAATGGTGGTCATAATAATACCAACTGCATTAACTAAGTACGTATTAAGTTTAATATAAGTACTAATATTTATAAGTTTATTATACAGTTGTAATATAATTCAGCAATTAACAGTGTATCGGTGCCATTTCAAAAGCTTATTCATAGGCGATTAGTCGAAGCAATCAGTTGAGTGCAGTGCAGTTGCGCTTCGTTTGTAATTAATTTGTCATCCAATCACTGCATTACGCTAGTAAATACTTTTTGTTACCAGTGTGAAGTGAAGTGCCTATAATTCGACCAAATTAGAATGGTAAATTTTACAACACTGAAATATCAGTATAGTTACTGAAACACCAAGGCCTATGTTTTTTTTTGAACGGGCTAATGCGGTTTGGTCTCTACCGATCTTTACAGCGTCACCGGGCAGGAGGACAGGCGCTTGAGGCGCCCGGCCATCGCAGGTAAGAGGTAACTAGCTCAAGGGCACCTCTGGGGTGTGAGCCTCGGCTTGTCAGGATAAGAGGAACGAGACTAGGTGGTTGACTTTTACTAGGTGGTAGGACTTTACTGCAAAGTTCGTCTAGGTAGGTACCACCGCTTTGCCAGTTACAGTTATTCTGCCGCCAAGCAGTAGTGTGCAAGAACTACTGTGTTCCGGTTTGAAGGGCACTGTAGCTAGTGAAATTACTGGGCAATTGAGACTTTATGATCTGATCTCACAATCGAGTAATCTTATTACCAGACTGTGCTGATGTCTCAGGATGATGTGCGCAGTGCAGTGTCGCTTGTAACTCTATGTTTTAGGGTTCCGAGTGACACTGTTCTGTTATGGGTGACCGTGGCGCTTAACATCAGGTCAACGGCTAGCTCGTCAAATCATTCAATAACATAAAAAAAAAACGAGAAGACTACGTCTACTGGAAGAGTGGACCCTATGGAAAGTCGCGACCGTTCTAGCTAACCTACGCGGGTACGTCGACCTCACCGGTGGGGTCGGTGTCTTATTGGTATCCTATACCGGTTTTGGTACCTGAGCCAGAAGGGCTAGACTGGTCCGGTGATCCTAGCGCAGCCGATGCTGCTATAGGATCGTCCTGGTCGCTCAAGACGTGTCTCGGGCGGCGACGGGCCTACGTACAGGCTATGCAAGCACTGTCTTATACCTACTGAAAATAGGTATAATACAGTTGTTTGACAGCTGGTAGATTCGTGAGCGGGAAAATTGCAGCATTGCTGTAGATTCCGTGGTAGAAGCCACAAGCTGAAACGGGTAGGTAGGTGCAACTTTTTTAAGTAAAACTTCTTTACGCACGCTTTACTTGGGGAGTAAGCTAGTGAATGCGAAGCGAATGGAAGTTGAAGTTGGCTCATGTAGATCTCCATTGTCAACATAAAAAAGTAATAAATTTGTATTATTATATTGCTATGTCCGGTAACATGACAATTGACAATTGTCAAGATATAAAGTTCCGCAAGATGTCCGCGTCATCCTGAGATATCAGCACAGTCGAGTGAGATTACTATATTGGCTGTAAGTCTCATTTGCCCACTAATTTCACTAGCTACATACAGTGCCCTTCAAACCAGAGCGCAGTAGTGACGTCTTCTGGCATCAGCCAACTACTAAGACGAACTAGAAATTATTATCATTATCATCAGATGATAATCGTTTCTGATGATAATGATAATCGTTTCGTATCGATATCGTCGTCGATGATCTAGTTCGTCTTAACAATGGTTAAGACGAACTTGGTAATGACCAATGAACTATCTTCACGTCGCTTCAAATCTGTGGGTTTTCGGCTAATCGCTAACCGCTCGTGAAATGTACCTGTGACCGATATTCAACTAATCGATGAATTAATTGAGCTGACGACGTCTGCGCACGATCTTCTGAATACAGAGAAATGTAGGTATCTAATAGTATTTATGCAAAGTAGAGCACGCGAGCAAATTTTTTAAAGCGACTCGTTTTGTATTTGATATATGTAAGTACTTGTTTAGAATTGAGTTTTTTTTATGTTTGTGAATGATCTAACGAGCTTGTCGTTCACCTGATGTTAAGCGACATGGCCACCCATAACAGAACAGTGTCACTCGTAAGGCTAAAGAAATATTAGGTTTCGCGCGACACTACACTGCGCACATCATCCTGAATCCTCACAAGACATCAGCACAGTCACACAAAGGTGGTACCTACCTAGATGAACTTTACAGAAAAGTCCTACCCCCTATTTCTTAAGATTTTCAGGGTCTCCCGGATCATTTGGGAGGCATCGGTGGGGCCGAAGCTAACGCAAACTTAATAATTTAATTATTATTATTAGGTACGTATACATTTACTAACAAAAAGTATCTTAGTAGGTATTCTATGAGCTATCTGTTTCTATAGTACAAGCTTTGCTTAGTTTGTGGGTATTGGCGCTGTGTGAAATGTTCATAAATATTTATTTATATGTACAAATAAATAAATTAAAAACGACTTACTAACCAACCATGTTCGAACGTTCCAGAAATTTCAATTAAAACCTAACCTTGTATTTGGTAAGTACACACAATCTACATTAAAGGTTACAGACAAACATAAATCGGAATTAATATTTATGAAACACGAGAGCACATCACATTTCATTAGGCAAATTGTATGTTAAGATTTAATCTAGTTATACTATAAAACTAACTTGGACAATACACTACTTAATTCAAACAAGGTTGTTTTACTGTATCATTGTAGAGTTGAGACATTGGACAGGCTTTGTATTTATCGCTATCGATGAAATCAGATTAACGTTAGGGTAGCTATTATATTATATAGCGGTCTGGGTGTTGTGGGACCATGGTCTTCGTAGTCCTTGGGTCCCTAGAAACAGGGAGACTAGTTAGGGTCCGTGATCTATGTATGTGATCGTTGGGCGTTATTTGTTTGTCTGTCGCCCTGTCTCCCTGTCTGTCTGCTTGTTTGTTTGTTTGCCTTTGTTAGTTTTTGTTGTTTGTTTGTAATAATAAACACTAGGTACGTACGCACCTATCATATCTATGCTTGGTCATCACTTTTTCTCGTAGCTCCATTATTTTTATCCAAAATAATTAAGGCAATTTAAATAGACTTCATTTATTAATAATTCAGTAATTCAGACAGTAAAAATTACCAGTTTATGCGTGAGAAAACATGATTTATGATTACATTTACACAACGCAAAGAATGAAATCAATGGTTTGCTTTTGTGGCGTGTGTACGCGCCACAGTATTATATAGTTATTTTAGTTTTCATATGAATCTGTTTCATATGAATCCATAGTTTGACAGCGCCCTCTGGCGCAACAGTGGAAACTCACTTCTGTTTCCGTCCGTAGCGCGAGTGACTTTGCAACTTTTGCGACTTTTTGAATTGCAACTTTAATTTATATTGTAATATTAGCTTGTGTGGCCCGGAGAGGCAATTTCCTGTAGTTGTAACCCCGTGTACATTATACAAATTATTTACCTCTTCGCCGTCCATCAAGGCAAGCCAGTCTTTTAATAATATACATATCGATTAAGTATTTTTTTTAACACGGCAAATTGCCTTTATTTTCTAAATACTTCAATGATTTAATAACTAATACTAAAAACTACCTACTACTACTACTACTACTACAAAAAAAAAACATTTGGACTATATACTGGCCGCGATGACCTATATAGACAGTCCAAATGCTCCAGCCCACTACCAGAAGGTAGCGTACCCAACATGCTGGCAGCATTGCCCCGTTGAATTGCAATGCTTATTCGTTGTGCCAAATAAGTGCCAGCATTTTGGTCACGCGTCACTCCGACCAGACGCTCTAATAAACTTTTGAAAACGCGATGAGCTCCCGGCCCCCAAGGACCCAGGGTCTCAACACCAAACAGCTCAAATATGTAACCTGCTACCGAGTTTACTATATTTGCGCCGTTTTAGCTGCTCAGCCGAATTAGCCGCGGCGCCGGCCCTAACGTGTGTCTCGGGAAGATGTGACGGCGCCATAGTGTCGACGCAAGTAGCGTCCCACACTAAGGGCCGTCCCATCTTCCAGGGAACCAGAGTCATTCCGTCAGGTCTTTTACCATCGTCACGTATGAGACCATTCGGTTCGAGAATAGCTGCAACATTGGCGGTGGTAAAAGCCCGGCGAATGATGTCATTAAGGCTGGTGTGGCGCGAAATTCGACCAGCACTTTTAAGTAGTAAGTATTAACTTATATTTACATTATCGTGCATTTTCAAATGATTTACATGCAGTGACGTGAATATTAAAAACTGAACAGACTATCGATATAAAAATTTCACGACACCGCACAACACTAGCTACAAATGGTAAAATTTCGCAACACACGTTTCGCACGAGCCTCTATTATGACAATCAAACGGTAATCGATGCATCCCGATCTCGACTCGTCTCGATTTCATCTAGATTCAGAGCAAGGCCGAAATGAAATGATGCACCTTTCGGTTGAAAAGGTGCTCGGCCTTGATGTGTACCACGTGTACCTAATAATTAAAGTAAGTACTTAAATATCTAAATCTGTCCTAGGTCACTGTTCATTAGAAAGAAGGAAGGTTTACTAGGTGGTAGGACTTTTCTGCAAAGTTCGCCTAGGTAGGTACCACCGCTTTGCCAGTTATTCTGCCGCCAAGCAGTAGTGTGCAAGCGCTACTGTGTTCCGGTTTGAAGGGCACTGTAGCTACAGAAATTACTGGGCAATTGAGACTTTATGATCTGATCTCACAGTCGAGTAATCTTATTACCAAACTGTGCAGATGTCTCAGGATGATGTGCGCAGTGCAGTGTCGCTCGAAACTCTATGTTTTGGGGTTCCGAGTGACACTGTTCTGTTATGGGCGGCCGTGTCGCTTAACATCAGGTAAACGACAAGCTCGTCACATCATTCACTAACAATTTAAAAAAAATTAAAGAAAAGAAATGCATTTATTCAAGACATCACACATTACATTGTTACAAATAAGCACTTACATAAGACAAATCGCACGAAAAAAGAGATACTAAAATATATAAAGTTGCGTAACGTCATGATATAGGTCCCGACTCAGCATGCAATTAAGGTCCTTAAGACCTTAATAACTGATTTTCAGTCGGAACCCATATTCATGACATCACGAACCTGAGGACAACTACATAATATAAATACAAAAACAATAACAACGAAATAAGTATAAAAGAATAGAACTAATAAAGCATAAAGTCAAAGTCAAAGTCAAAAGATTTATTGCAAATAGGCTAATTTTAGCACTTTTACAAGTCAAAATTATATAAGGTACTTAAAATTAAGTTATTTCACTAAGCATATAAAATTACAAAGTGCTTATTGTCAAATAATATAGCAAGCCCATTACAATATATGAGTTTGAAAAAAAAGCAGTTCTCTTTCTCACTACTGGTGCAAGCAATCCGGTACAATGCAGAGTTGAAAACTTTGATCCGAATGTATATATATAATATGTACAATGAATACAAAATAAGAAAACTTGCCAAATACAACAAAAGTGTGGAGCCAAAACAACAACAACTTGCAACAATTACATTTTTACAAATTATTTACAAATACTTTATGACTGCTGATTTCTTTATGACAGAATAATCCGCTGACCAGCCACTATTTTTGTGGGGGGAAATGCCTTCGCACTTCGACTCGTCGGGACTCGAACCCACTAAAACCCCCGTGAGCCCTCGTCCGTGTACCGGGGCGAGAATGGGTCGCGTTTGCAGTCCAGCCAACTCGCCCCCGACTATCAGCCAGTCTATGCTAATCCAGTGCATGCAGTGGGAGTAAATAATTTACAGATTGCCCCTAAGTATAAAGGTCCATCGTGTAAAAGTTGCGGAAGTCGCAAAGATCGGCAAAAATAAACCACCCTAATAATAAATATTATATAGAAAAATCTTATGCCATCGATAATTAAGATAATGTGGAGTGCCAATAGCTATGAGTCTGGGTGTTGTGGAACCATGGCCCTCGTAGTTCCTGGATCCCTAAGATACAGGGAATTCTAGTTAGGATCCAGGATCTATGTATGTGACCGTTGGACGTTAATATTACTATATTTTTTATTCATTTTTATAGCATCTGTGGTGTGGTGGTTGAGCAGGTCGGCTCATAGACTTGAGGCGGCGGCTTCGATTCCCGCGACAGGACAAGTATTTGCACACAGAAAAAAAAGCGCATGTACTTGTTCTGAGTCTGGGTGTTGTGGGAGTATGGTCCTCGTAGTTCCTGGGTCCCTAGACACAGGAATCCTAGTTAGGGTCCAAGATCTGTATGTGATTGTTGGACGTTATTATTATTATTATTATTTACTATCTGTGTATAGCTTTCATCCGCGTGGTGAAAAATTTCTATATTTTCTCAATTTTTTTTTCATAAGAACGTTTTTCTGAAAATAATAAAACCAATAAAAAAAGAATTAGGGAAAATGTTCTATCCGTTCACCCGACACGTAATGACCAAGGGAAATACTAGGTTTCCACAAACATATTATGTAGGAACCTTACTATCTAGTACGGATCTACATACTACACATATTACTGATCTATGCATACAAAAATATGAAGATCCATGGAGATCGAAACATTTAGTAGTAGTACTCGTTTCGATCTCTACGAGGCGGGAGGTTGGAATGCACGACCAAGTCCAGTATACAATGTCCCAGGAATGTACGGCCCGGAATTGGTGTCCATGTCTTGCAAATATCTTTATTTAAGGTTGCCAGACTAAGAAAAAAGTCACTAAAACGTACACTTCAAAATTTTTTGATGAAACGTATTTATACCACATATTTATGTACCTACTAGTTCCGCCCCACGGTTTCACACGCAGATAAAAAGTATTTTAATTATTTACTCATCCCACGGAAAAATTTCACTTTTCCGGGATAAAATGTAGCCTTTATGTTAACTAGTGTATAATCTATCTTGGCATCGAATTTCATCCAAACCCATTCAGCTGTTTGAACGTGAAGGAGTAGCAAACATACATACAACCTCTCGCTTTTATAATATGTGTGATGTGATACGTGTTCTTGAAAACAATTCCTCAAGAAAGTGAAAGGCATCACATCTTGAGACGGAGTTTTTCTTCGTGCTGCCACCGCTTGATCTTTGGCAGTTTTTCTACATCTTCTACTAATAAAATAAAATGGCATAATAATTATTTAACATCATTCGTAACGTAGTAACTCAATTAACTACGGGCTTCAAACTAGGCATAGCGCTGTATCTTGGGAGCCTCTACTTAGAGGTTGTGCACTTGCAAATGTTGCCAGAACGGTTTGCGTGCATACAACTGGTTATTTACTTTAAAGTTTATTTATATCGAGTATCGAGTATTGAGTGAATCTAACCAAAGGAATAACTTTTTACATACAAACCTCACAACTTTATTATAAATGCCCTAGGGCTGGTTACGAAGAAATTAAATTTTCACTTAAAGTTTATTTTTACCCAGTTTCGACGGACCTAATCTAAGTAAAGTATTATTACGAAACTAATTTTATTATGTTTTCCTACGAGAACGGGTTTATATACCGGCGTTAATCGACGAGTGAAGTGAGGTGGAGCTTC
Organism: Ennomos fuscantarius; assembly: GCA_905220475.3. NCBI lineage: Eukaryota > Metazoa > Arthropoda > Insecta > Lepidoptera > Geometridae > Ennomos > Ennomos fuscantarius. The sequence goes on from HG992049.1 coordinate 1,225,988, forward strand.
AAATCTATTAAAAACCTAATTTAACCAAAAGCCTATATATTATTGTGAATTTTTAGTAGCTCAAACAAATCAAAATGACAGCCATGCAAAATTTAAGCGTTTACACGTTTTTATGTGTTTATAAGTGTGTGCACACATACACACGCAACCACACACGACTCACACCCGTACACAAACTTTCGCACGAGCGGTAAGTTAATTACCTCCCACTTTTAAAGACTGGGTGCCTTATGCACTTGCCCTCTCGCCCGGTGATACTGCAAACGTCTACGTTGATAAAGACCAACATCATTAGCCCATTCAAAAAATATCCTACTACATGGTCTTTTATTTTAGATTTATCTTAAGACACAATCATAATCCTACTATCCAACTATCTATATATCTTGTGCTGTCGCAAGAATCAAAACCCGCCACCTCCGGGTTATGAGCCGACCTGCTCAACCACCACACCACAGATACTGGCATCAATAGCTACTACATAAACCATAATTTATTATCTTATCCGTGGTACAACTATTTTTAATATGCTTATTAAGGAAAAAGCTGCCAAAACTTTTGCTTTGTGCAAAAGTGGATATTATTATAGGCATTGGTCATGTATGAGGTCTAGGAATTCCAAATGTACTGTAACAAAAATATTGTTTAATATTTGCACACTTGCATGCAGGTTGAACACAAAATGTCTAATTATTTTATGTAACTTATGTTAACATCTCTTGAAAATTGTGTTCTAGCAAATAAACATTTGATTGATTGATTGATTGATAGGCCTATTTAAAAAAATGGGGAATTTCAATACCAGACATTGGCAGCACTGTCCTAAGCTCACACTGACAATTTATTACATTATCTTTGCTGTCAATCACAAATACATCACAAACAAACAAATCACTGCAATGAAATCACGACAAATTAAATAAATCAGCAGCAAAGAGTATATGTATAACCGCTACGCAGCAGTACAGGAAACGGATAATTCATTAATTATTTTCTAATCATTAATCAGTAATTAATAGAGGAAAGTGGGCGTTTGGGCCGGCATAAACCTACGCTTATCAGCTTCACTGTTTTGTGATTCTTGGATCCAGTCGATACATATTTTTATTAAGTGTTTTGTGTGTTGAATATTGCAATTTACCTACAACTAACAAGAAAGGTGAGTGCATGGTAAATATAATAATGGATTATGTACATTTCTAATTCCTACACATTATTTGTAGAAATACCTATACTGAAGTTGGTTTTTCTGAATGAAAAATATTGTTTACATATTCCCTGTTTGATTTTAACAAAGGTCTCAAATTCTCCAGTAATCTAGGAAACATTCAGATATTTTATTCATATATATCACAGACTAGGTAGGTGATTTTAATAAGAAAATAATAATAATAATAATAATAATATGTGTGGACATCTCACACAACGCCATCTAGCCCCAAACTAAGCAAAGCTTGTGCTATGGGAACCAGATAACTGATACAATACTTAGATACTTTTTGTTTGTAAATACATACATAGAATACAATATAACACCCAGACACAGAACAAGCACCTATGTTCATCACACAAATGTTTGTCCTGAGTGGGAATCGAACCCACAACCCACAGTTCAGAAGGCAGGGCTACTACCAACTGAGCTATCGGGCCAGTCAAATAAATATGTAATAATCTAGGTAATTTAAAATTATTATTTTGAATTAATATAATTACAATGAGTTGGTCACCTTATTGTAAATACAAATTCAAGCTTACAAACCTTGGCTTTACATATCACTAGAGGCTGCTCATGGTTTTACTTATATTTATTGATACAATTCTTAACACCCGGTTTTGACCCCTTTAGGGATAGAATTTTCAAAAACCCCCAGTTGACAATCCTACACCATAAAAAGAAGGCACTCTCCAAATGTCAGGTCCTTATGTCCGGCGGTTTAGTTTATACGGTGAATCCTTAACTCAGGTCTTCAGTCTTTTATTATTAAAGATTTTTATAATAAAGGGCAGTTAATATAAAATAATTATTGGTTTTACCCCAATGGATATTCTTGATGCTTCAGGATAAAAAGCATCCTATGCTAAAATCCTGGAAATATGAGCACTTTTACAATGATGGTATGACTAAGGGAGGTAGTTGGGTCACCGTCACATCATTTTCTCAACTATTATATAACCTTTTATAGATAACAAACCATCCCCTACAATATTGTGCTGTAATAAGCTGGAGCCTTACATTGTCTATACTACCTGTGTCTTTCTTGGCAAAGGAGCTACTGATTTAGTTGAAATGCACACAGATTGCTTACACTGCCAAAACCTCATTTACAAATGGTAGTAGATATTTTTTATCCTGGAAAATTGTTCCATTTCATTGTTGTCTGAAAAAGCTCCTGAAACAGTTTGGGGAGATGCTTTTGAAACTGCAGCACTCTAGTATTATTGAATAAATGCACTTAATTTTCCAACTATCCCAGATTTACTGCTTAAATGTCTAATGCCCGTATTACAGAACTATACTCAGCTGCGAATATCTACTCAAGACAAGATTTAATTCACAATTTTTTTTATTATTATTTGTGAACATCTCACACAAGACCATCTAGCCCCAAGCTAAGCAAAGCTTGTACTATGGGAACCAGATAACTGATACAATGAACTTCAACTTTTTATTTGAACTTTACTGAACTTCATACTTTTTATTTGAATACATACATAGAATACAATATAACACCCAGACTCAGAATAAACATTGATGTTCATCACACACATGATTTTTCTGGATGTGAATCAAACCCACTACCTACAACTCAGAAGGGTTACTACCAACTGAGCTATCAGGCCAGTCAAAATTACTGAATATTGAATGAAATCTGTACTTGAATCAACAACTGAGTATATGTAATATGGGCCATGATAAATCAAACTATAAAAACCATTTGGACTGTATACTGGCTGTGTGGACCATTAATAGATATAATATTATCTAAACTACATGCAACAACCAAATATCAACACATCTAGTTGCATAACAGGTATGTTATGCAACTAGCTACCTACGCTGCATGTCACAAGGAATATTTTTAATTGTGTAGATACTAGCCGGGCTGACTTATACTCCGAGTTTCCGCCCACTACTAGCATTTTTATATTCTAAATTTTTATAGTTACTAATAAATTCTACTTATATGATATATACTAATTTTACTAGGTAGGTACCACCGCTTTGCCAGTTATTCTGCCGCCAAGCAGTAGTGTGCAAGCACTACTGTGTTCCGGTTTGAAGGGCACTGAGGCTAGTGAAATTACTGGGCAATTGAGACTATATGACCTGATCTCACAGTCGAGTAATCTTATTACCAGGCTGTGCTGATGTCTCAGGATGATGTGCGCAGTGCAGTGTCACGCGAAATTCTGTTTTGGGGTTCCGAATGACACTGTTCTGTTATGAGCGGCCGTGGCTCTTAACATCAGGTGAACGACTTCACTCAGTAGCATAAAAAAAAATGTGAAAGTTTCTGAGTATGGATGTGTGGATGAATGTTTGTTACTCTTTCACGCAAAAACTACATAACGGATTTGGATGAAATTTCTAATACAGATAGTGTATAAGCTGGATTAACTCATAGGATACTATTTATCCCGATCGTACATTCCCGTGGGATAACTATCGAATACCACTACGGCGACGCCGCGGGCTTTTAAATAAAAAGCGCGACCAATTTTTAAAAATTTTTTGCATTTCCTACCATAATACCTTACTCTTCAAAATCAAATCACGAACTGAAAGCAATCCATCTAAGTATTTGTATATGTATGTATATTATAATATGTATTATATTTATATTATTGTGTGTATTTAATTTTGTATATTTATTATGGTGTTACTTGTATTATCACCAGTTTAGACGTATAGTTAAGTTGTTGTTTTCTTTTTTTATATCCCATTATTGTTGCACTACCGCATTAAGCCTTCCACAATACACCAGGGTTAACTGGAAGATAATGCTCGATAGCATTAAGTTCGCATATGTACCTTCAATTGTTGTTTGTGCAATAAAGAATTTTCTATCTATCTATCTATCTATAATAGTAAAAAGGAGTCTTTGAAATATTGATAGCTTAAGTGGATTAACACATTACGTTTTATCCGCGGGTGAAACCGCGGGGCGCAGCTAGTATATAATAATTTAAATAAGAATAAGTTTGTGTTGATACAAACAAAGGTTATTTTGATACAAATGTCAATTATAAATGGTTATTTATGTAATTTAGATAAGCTTATAGTTTAATTAGGTTATATATGTATACTTACTACTTCTTAAACATAACAGCTGTATTTATAATGCTATATTTAACGTTATCGTAATATGATAAAGTTTATATTTAAGACTGAATGGCCCGATAGATCAGTTGGTAGTAAACTGCCTTCTAAACTGTGGGTTGTGGGTTCGATTCCCACCCAGGACAAACATTTGTGTGATGAACATAGGTGTTTGGTCTGTGTCTGGGTGTTATATTGTATTCTATGTATGTATTTACAAACAAAAAGTATTTAAGTATTGTATCAGTTATCTCGTTCCCATAATACAAGCTTTGCTTAGTTTGGGGCTAGATGGCGTTGTGTGAGGTGTCCACACAACAAAATAAACAATGCAATTTTTTTTGTTGTTAAAGTTAAATTATATATTTATGTCTATGTACATGCTACCTCTTAGTTATTTAGAAGCTTGATATATAATTGGTGATATACCGGTGATGGTCGCGTAAACAATCTGTTTTCCAAATGTCATCCGAATCGGTTTAGCCGTTGTAAAAATAAAGTCAAACAAACTGACACCATTTATTTTGTAAGTACATAATTACATTGGACACCATATTGAAATATTGCAACTATCAACAGCCTCTGTGGTGTGGTGGTTGAGCAGGTCGGCTCATAACCCGGAGGCGGCGGGTTCGATTCCCGCTACAGGACAAGTATTTGTGAACAAAAAAAGCCCAAATACTTCTTCTGAGGGTGGGAGTTATGGGACCATGGTCTTTGTAGTTCCTGGGTCCGTAGACACAGTGAATCCTAGTTAGGGTCCAAGATTTATGTAGAATAGAATATCATTTATGCAGAATGTAGTACATAAATAGTTGGTATTACAATTAAATAGCTCGTACATTATACCACAGCAGTTGTGTGCAATGTTATAAGTTCTTACATTTATTAATTGACTGGCCCGACAGCTCAGTTTGTAATAACCCTGCCTTCTGAACTGTGGGTTGTGGGTTCGATTCCCACCCAGGACAAACATTTGTGTCATGAACATCGATGTTTGTTCTGTGTCTGGGTGTTATATTGTATTCTATGTATGTATTTACAAACAAAAAGTATCTAAGTATTGTATCAGTTATCTGGTTACCATAGTACAAGCTTTGCTTAGTTTAGGGCTAGATGGCGTTGTGTGAGATGTCCACACATATTATTATATTATTATTATAATTGTTGGTACATTATCATTCTTTATAAGTCATGTATGTGATCGTTGGGCGTTATTATTTTTATTTTTAATATTTCAGATGTTGCTAGTACAGAAATGTTTACGATGTCGAAGAAACCAAATTATATTAATAGCCATAATTCTACCATGTATAATATTATATTATATAAGTAAATACGATGGTGCATTTACGGAGCGGAATTTGGATTTAACTCGGAGGTAAGTTTCGCAAGTTTATTTCGGTAGACACGAAACCGAGGGAGGCCTCCCGGTCACGGCAGCTCCAGCCGTCAAATGTTCGAAAAAAGAATGCATATGCGTCAACCAAATAGGTGATAAATAAACAAAACAAAAGGTGAAAATATAGAAACCAAAAATTTTTTGTTTTATATCTGATAAATCACACTAATATTATAAAGGTGAAAGTTTGTATGTGTGTATGTTTGTTACTCCTTCACGCTCAAACGGTTGAATGGATTTGGATAAAATTCAATACCGAGATAGCTTTACACTGGATTAACATATAGGCTACATTTTATCCCGGAAAAGTAAAATGCTTCCGTGGGATGAGCAAATAATTAAAATACTTTTTACTGTGTGAAACCGCGGGGCGCAACTAGTCTTAATATATAAAAATGAATCTCTATTTCCCTTAGTCATCGCATCACGCGTAAACGGATGAAACTTTTTTGATAATTCTTTTTTGTTGTGTTTATTATTGTCAGGAAAAGGTTCTTATGAAAGAAAAAATTAGGAAAGCTTAGAAATTTTTTTTCCACGCGGGTAAAGCCGCGAGCGCAGCTGATACTGATAAATATCCGTATTTTATTTGATCCCAACATATAATTATTGATTTATTACAATAATTGTGAGTGAAAAGGGAAGTATTGAAACATTGACTATTGTTTAAAAAAATTAAGCCCTTAAGAATATTTAACCACAGAGTAGAGAATAAACATCTATGTTTATTCTCTACTCTGTGGTTGAATATTTTTCACACAAAGTTTTTATTGTTCGTCGATTTCATTCTCTATCTATTTGATCATTTTTTGAATGAAGTCACCACAACACCCAGAGTCAGAACAAGTGTATGCGCTTTTTGTGCACAAATACTTGTCCTGTCGCGGGAATTGAACCCGCCGCCTTCGGGCAATAAGCCTACCTGCTCCACCACCACACCACAGACAATATTTATAGAAGACCTAACATTGGTTAGCGTGGATTTCATACATTTAGTTTTTTATAGCATTTTAAAGTAGATTATTTTTAGTAAACCAGTTCAGAACCAGTAAAATGGCCTTGTTGACGTCGTCAATATTTTTAATAGATCGGTTAACCTTAATAATAATAGACGTATCATTTAACTAAACAATATCACATAGGTTCTTTACAAAAAATGGTTGATCGTTAATATAGACCAAAAATAAGAATGGTCCTAATATTGAACCTTGCACAACCCCCATTTTAATAATAGAACCCGATTGATCTTGCTCGATTAGCTTCTCAATCAATAACAGGGTACTTTTTATTTCGGAAAATTTTGATTTTCCGTGGGGAAACAGGTAAATTGTAGTTGTATCTGTGGGTGCCTGTGCTTAAAATATAGTTAGTACGTATCTAATTCTGCCGGTAGTTTGCCATTTAAAGTGTTTTTTATTGAGTTCACCAACCCACTCCACCGCACCAATCTAAATGTTAATAATTTTTCATATTTAGATAATTGTAGATAATTTATTGTATTTGTGGAATTTCACTGCATATTTTTGCATTTCTGTATAGTAAAGTACTTATTTATATACTTATTATAGTGTGAAAATTATATATGCCGAAGACTGATAGTGCCAAGAAAATACAAAAATTGAAGCAAGTTTCAGTAACCATTATTTGCTTATTATACCAGTCGGTAACTAACCGAATATATTGTTGTGGACAAAATTGTTTAATTTTGTTGAAACCATACATTAGAAGAAGCATAAATTAATGAAAGCCAAAAAACACTGTAATTTAAAGACACTGAACTGCAAGCCTAAAATTTACTCTGAACTGAGTAAGTTCGAGTTCAAAACCTCAATTTTAGGTCCGTATTACAGGACGATAGTCAGTCATCGATCGCTGCTCAAGCAGAGATTTCATTCATAAAGTGATCAATTAGTGAATGAAATCTCTGCTTGAGCACCGATCGATGACTGAACATCTGTAATATGGACCTTAGAGTAGTATACACCAAGTGTTCTTGGCATTATTATTCTTAACCCGGAACTCCTTTATCTGGTTTTAAACATTTTTTTGTGTTTTGTGACTTATACATTAACAGCCTTATTAATAAACGGGTATTAGTCTCGGATTAGTTACTTCTGCTTTTGTCCTCTTTTTGCTACTGGAATATTTAGGTGGATCGAAAGAGACAAAAGATGGTGTAACTAGTCTAAAGCTAGTTCGTGTTTATTAATAAGTCTGTAAGAGTTTGTGGCCAGTTTTACCTAATAAAGTATAGATAGATAATTCATCTATGTAAGTTAATGACGTCCACATTTAAATTTTGTCGTCTGGCTACAAACTCGATAATGTAGCTTTGCTGACTGACAGTGCATTTACCCGTGACTTAGGTCCGTATTATAGAACGATGCTCAGTCATCGATCGGTGCTCAAGCAGAGATTTAATTCATAAAGTGATCAATTTGTGAATGAAATCTCTGCTTGAGCACCGATCGATGACTGAGCATCGCTCTGTAATACGGACCTTAAAGTCACATGAGACATGACGCTAACTGACGATAGATTCACTGTGACAGTTCACATGATAGATGTATTTTGATGAACACTAGCTAACAACAGTAGATCATCTATTGACAGTTCCCACTGACTGACAGCGAATCACATTATATTTCCACTGTACAATGACTGATAGTTTTCGCTGGCTGACTCTAGATTTAGTTTCGCTGATAGTAAAATGACTCACCGATTGTTAATTCTCTGGCTGCGAGTACATTCACTTGTACTCTGACTAATTCACTTCGGCTGACAATTGAAGGGGTGAGAATAAAAAGGATTTAACTGATTTTTTTGACAAAATGACTTATGGGTATCGTTGGATTCAGCGTGAAATTATCTTCAATAATACATTCTCAAAATACCAAAATGAGGCTTATATCTCGAGATTTTGAGTCTAAAAATGGTTTATCTGTCACAGGAATACAGTTTGCTTAGCATAAATACTATGTTTATTTTATTATATTATATCTTTACAGTAATTGTATGAATTAGTACTATATTTAGTACTTTTAAATAGTTTTAAAACATTTTCAAGCAACTGAAACTTACATAAAACTTTTCTATTACCTTATAAGCACTCTACATTAAAATGACGCCGTTGACGTTTAAAGACAATTTTCTCGAAACTGTCAATTTGACAGTTAAATCCTTTTTATTCTCAACCCTTCAATTGACTTTGGCTCATTATAGATTCACTGTGACTGACATTATATTTACAATATATGAAAATGGACTCAGACTGACTGCATATTCATTCTGACGTCAATACATTCCAATAGCTGACAGTGCACCAGGGCTGACTTTAGATTCACTGTGACTGACAGTACGTTCACAATGACTGACAGTTATGGCTGGCTACAGTGTAGTTGATAGTAGATTGCTTCTAGTTCTGCACGCAAAGCCGCTCATGCTGCACCTTACACAAGTGTTAATAAGGAAGCAGTAGATAAACACGCACACAAACCGCTCGAGGATGAGGTCGATTATAAAAATAGGTAAGGATTTTCTTTTTCAACCATTTTTTTTAAATAAAAAGAAGACGTAATGTATTTTTTGTGCGCTCTAAGGGGCTTTGTTTAAAGTTGAAAATCGATTTTTGGTATCAAACTGGGTCTGTGCTAGGGATGTGGGTTAATTTTGCGGGTTTTTGAAGTAAAACTTCTTTACGCACCTTGCCTTGGGGAGTAAGCTGGTGAATGCGAGGCGAACGGAAGTTGAAGATGGTTCACGAATATCTCCATTGTTAACGTAATGAAGTTAAAATTGGTATTACTATGTTGGTATGTCCGGTAAAATTACTGTCAATATGGCCACATTAACAATAAACAAAGCAAAAACAAAGTTATACCGGCTGATAGATTTTTTTTTATATTACTGAATGATGTGACGAGCTAGTCGTTCACCTGATGTTAAGTGTCACGGCCGCCCATAACAGAACAGTGTCACCTGGAACCCGAAAACATAAGAGTTTCGAGCGACACTGCACTGCGCACAACATCGTGAGACATCAGCACAGTCTGGTAATAAGATTACTCGATTGTGATATCAGATCATAAAGTCTCAATTGCCCAGTAATTTCGCTATCTACAGTGCCCTTCAAACCGGAACACAGTAGTGCTTGCACACTACTGCTTGGCGGCAGAATAACTGGCAAAGCGGTGGTACCTACCTAGACGAACTTTGCAACTAAAGTCCTACCACCTAGATGGAGGTAAACTAAAGAAGTTTTACTTCAGTCGTGTGATCTAAAGCACACTCGTTTTTTAAACTAATTTTTAATAAAAACAGGCTCGAAGTTAGGGTCAAAGGTTTGAAATGCTCAATGCCCATTGGTTCTACGTAGTTTATTTGATACTTTTGTATTCGTATAACATACAAGGTGACGTTTTTTAATGTATTATGTCTTAGCCCGAATTATAGTTAAGTAGTTTATTTCAGAGTTTAGAGTCAAACCGCATTTAGGCTATTTGCGTCAAAGATTGTTATTTTCTGATCGCATAAAAAAGGTTTTTTTTTAATGTTAAAGCTAACCGCTCGTTTGATGTTGAGCGGTACGGCTGCCCATATCAGCTGCAGTGTCACTCGGAACTCTAGAGTTTCGCGTGACACTCACGCACGTCATCCTGAGACATCAGCACAATTTATTAATAAGATTACTAGAATGAGAGATCAGGTGATAAAGGCTCATTTGCCCAGTAATTTCACTAGCTACAGTGCCCTTCTAACTGGAACACAGCAGTGCCGCACTACTGCTTGGCAGAATAACGGGCAGATGAACTTTGCAGAAAAGTCCTACCACCTAAAAGTTATTGAAACATTAATAAATTATCGTAGTGAATAATACTGCTATTAAGAAATGACGATAAAAAGGTTTAGTAAATCGCTTCACAACAACATTGAAGATAAAAAAAGGTCAAGACATGTAAAAGCTTTGTTAATGAATGTTTTGTCTTACACAATAAAACAAAATAAAAAGCATTAATACCTAATGCACACGGTATTACCAGGATCTGTATCATAGATAGCTAGATTTTTTTTTTGTTATTGAATGATGTGACGAGCTAGTCGTTCACCTGATGTTAAGCGCCACGGCCGCCCATAACAGAACAGATAATACTCTTTATTGAAACACCACATTACAGGTACAATTTACAAGCACAAACTTAAAAATTAAGTGTCACAATGGGCGGTCCTATCGCTTAAATTGATCTCTTCCAGACAACCCAAAAATGTAGGGAAACGAAAAATCCATTTAAATAATTTATTTATATTTGTTCTTTTCGTCCCTACATAAGCGAACTGTATTCTTGTGTCAGATAAACCATTTTTAGACTGAAAATCTCGAGATTTAAGCCTCATTTCGGTATTTTGAGAATGTATTATCGTAGATAATTTCAAGTTCAGCTTAACGACAGCCAACGATACCCATAAGTCATTTTGTGAAAATAAAAAAAAAAACAGTTAAACCCTTTTTGTTTTCATCCCTTCAGTTATGATTGGATACAATATACAAGGTGGAATTTAATTCGTCATTTTCCTTTAATGTATGTATTCAGTCCATGCTATAGAACGCTCCCATATAACTAAATAAAAAAAGTACTTATGAAATAAAACTTAAATCTAGGTATTATCAAATTACTGCAAATTTAAATTCTAAAGAAAAGCCTTGCGACATTGAACAAAGCAGGTGTTATACAATACAATAATACTTTATTGAACACCAACTAATACATAACAACCTTTAAAAGAACTTACAAAAATGGTAGAACAAAGGGCGGCTTTATCACATTCAGCGATTTCTTCCAGGCTACCTTAGGATGGACAGGAATCAAAGGAGTTATATTGCCTACGAAACATTTACAAAGCACTCAGCTGGTGCCCGCGCTGTGTGTACCGTTAAATAGACATTTCGGCTGTCATGCGGTTATTTTAGGAGGCACTAAATACTAAAATTAAACCTTTTTTTTTTAATTGTACCTTGTACGAATATTCTATAGCATGGTCTGAGTACAAACATTTAAGGAAAAGAGTGATATAATTCCACCGTGTATATAGTTTAAATTTTAATTACGTAAGTCTTATCATTTAGAGTTGGTTTATTTTTGTAGATAGCGTGATTTATTTTTGATGTACCTAAACAGCTGTATTATTGTCCTGAATGTTAACTTAATAAATATATATCACACAGCGCCATCTAGCCCCAAACTAAGCAAAACTGTTACTATGGGATAACTGATACAATACTTGGATATGCCGATTGGCTGTGAAATAACACTAAGGTGTACACCACTCATACGCGGAACCTATTATGTTCATCACATAAATGTTGGGTTGGAATCGAACCCACGACCTACAGCCCAGAATGGCACTGAGAACTGGGTACCGAACACAAAAAATTATATTGTTAAAGGGTTGAAAATTTCAAACACCCGTATGAAATCCAATGGAGGAGCCGTAAAGTCAATCTATTAAAAAATCAAGAAGAAAATCTCCCCCTAGTCACAAACCGGGGCGAGGAATGGAGTAAAGCTCTGAGCGTGTGGTATTTGTCATATGAAACCAGAAAAAAACGTCGACAGGTGAATATGGAGGAATGGAGAGTGGCAACACCCGTCCGGCTATGGAGAAACTTGCAAGAAAAATGGAGAAAAATGAGGGAAAATCGTCCAATCGATAAACCTTTAGATTATAGCATGGAGGACGGCTAGCACACGTTCGCGTATTTATTTAATTTACTTTGTAAATTTTATTAGGTATCAATATAAATAAATAAAATAAATATTTGTAGAAATTTCACACAACGCCATCTAGTCCCAAACTAAGTAAAGCCTAGTTAGATACACTTTTGTTGTAATAGAAGGAGGTCCATAGGTTTGCTGAATTAATGATATGCCGATTGACTTTGTATAAGATATATTAATTAAAAAGATATTTACAAAAACCAAAATGCGGAAAATAAAATTTTCTCTCATGTGAAGTCTATATCAACAACATTCGTTGCCCCTAGCAACTAGCTGGAAAAGTTCTCTATTAAACTGGTATGTAAACTTTTTCGTGGGCTAGCACACCACATCACCCCCCTCCAGAGACCGTCCTACGGGCGATAATATTCTGGAAAACGCACTGTTCGTCCTGATCGAGTGGTGGTCACTGGAGCGTCTCGGGTCTCAGGTGCTGCCACGGCGGGAGAATGGTCCAACTCACGAAGTATGTAGGCAGGTTTAATGCGGTCGACTGATACAGTGACTTCTTTGCCTTTTATGCGGAGCTTGAAAACTTTATCCCCTCGTTCTATCACCTCATGCGGGCCTGTGTAAGCTGCTTGAAAAGATGGGTGCGAGGTGTCATCTCTTAGAAAGACGTGGGATGCTGTTGCTAAATCTTTGAAAATGAATATGGAGCGGTTATTCCCATGGTGAGAAGTTGGTAATGGCAACAAATTTTTGGCGAATGTGCGCAGTCTTTCAGTGTATACTGTCAAGTCCTCTGTGCCATCAGCCGATTGACAAAAAATGTCACCTGGGAGTCGTAGTGTCTCTCCATATACGAGTTCAGCTGGAGTCGCTTGTAAGTCTTCCTTAAATGCCGCCCGGATTCCCAGTAGTACAAGTGGAAGTGTTTCAAGCCAGCTGCTGGTCGCATGACATGTAATGGCGGCTTTAAGCTGTCTGTGGAATCTTTCGACGAGTCCATTGCATGCTGGATGGTAGGCTGTAGTTCGTCTGCGTTGAAATCCGATGATGTGGGACAAATGCTTAAAAAGTTCTGATTCAAACTGTCGACCACGATCAGTGACGATATCTTCAGGGCAGCCGAATCTGGATATCCATCCGTGAACTAAAGCTTTTGCCACTGTTTCAGCTGTTATCTCCTGTAATGGTATAGCCTCGGGCCATCGTGTGAAGCGATCTACACATGTGAGACAGTAACGATACCCCTGTGAAAGAGGTAAAGGTCCGATCAAATCTATGTGGATTTTCATGAATCTGGCTCGAGGTAAGTTGAATGATGCTAATGGAGATGAGACATGACGTGTTATTTTTGATCGTTGGCATGCTAGGCAGGAACGAGTCCACTCTCTACAATCTTTTCGCATACTAGGCCATACATAGCGTTCCGATATCAGTTTCGTCGTCGCATTTATGCCAGGGTGGCTAAAAGAATGCAAGTTTTCGAACACTTGCCGTCGCATGTCTTTGGTCACATAAGGTCTGGCCACATTGCTGCTCTTGTCACAATAGATTTCTGTGTGAGATCCAGGCAGTTTGATTTTTGTCAAGCGCAGAGAAGTATCGCTATCCAAAAGTTGTTCTAGTTCAGGATCTGTGCTTTGTGCTTGAGCAAGCTTGGATAGATCGATGGGCTGAGTAATCTCTTCGATGCGTGATAAACTGTCAGCCACAACGTTATCCTTTCCTGAAATATGCCTGATATCTGTAGAAAACTGTGAAATAAAATCCAGATGTCTGAACTGTCTTGGTGAGCACTTTTCTTTTCGTGAATGAAATGCGAAAGTTATGGGCTTATGGTCAGTGTAAATAATAAAGTCTCTCGCCTCCACCATGTGACGAAAGTATTTTATTGCTTCGTAGATGGCGAGAAGTTCCCTGTCGTAAGGCGAGTATTTCTGTTGACATGGCGAAAGTTTTCGAGAGAAAAATGCTAAAGGTTCCCACAGGCCGTCTCTATGCTGTTGTAAAGCTGCGCCCATTGCTGTGTCTGAAGCATCAGTGACTATAGCGAGCTTCGCTTGGCAGTCTGGATGAGCAAGTAGTGCTGCTTGGCAGAGACTTTCCTTGCAGGCGATGAATGCTTTAGTAGCTTCTTCTGATAAATGCACGGGATGTGAACCTTTAACTGATCCTGTGAGCAGTGCATTCAGAGGCGCTTGATGCCGCGCTGCGTCAGGAATAAACCTTCTGTAAAAGTTCACCATTCCTAGGAATCTTCGCAGTTCTCTAACGGTTTTCGGTGGTGGGTAATTCGCAACTGCTTCTACCTTCGATGGTAATGGTTTAGTCCCAGCTGCTGAGATGCTGTGTCCTAAAAACGTTACCTCTGATACACCGAATATGCACTTGTTCGTGTTGATTACCATGCCGTATTCCTTGAGTCTGTTGAAGAGCAGATGAAGGTGCTTCTTGTGTGATTCCTGATCAGGTGAGAAGATCAAAAAATCGTCCAGAAACGGGAAGCAGAACTCTTCAAGGCCCCTAAGCATCTCGTCCACAAATCGTTGAAACGTTTGGCTGGCATTACGTAGTCCGAACGTCATGAACGGAAATTCGTATAAACCAAACGGCGTCGTGATTGCGGTCTTTGGAATATCATCAGGGCAGACAGGAATTTGATTATACGCTTTTACGAGATCAATAACCGAGTATACTTGACAGCCGGAGAGACAATGTGCAAAGTCATGTATGTGCCGAATGGGATAGCTGTCTGGTACGGTTCTAGCGTTGAGCATTCTGTAGTCACCGCATGGACGCCAGCCGTTATCTTTTTTAGGCGCAAGATGAAGTGGTGATGACCATGGTGACTTTGAAGGTCTGGCTGTTCCGTTCTTCAACATATCTGCAAATTCGTCTTTTGCAATTTTTAATTTATCCGGTGCTAGTCTTCGTGGTGTGCTGCTTATTGGCGGTCCTGCAGTAGTCTGTATATGATGCATGGTATTATGCTTCGGAACACGGTGGACACCGGAAGGTCGAGTAATCTCAGGGTATTCGCTTAGTATGTTATGATATACGGAATTTCCAGAAATAACTTTTACCGATGAAATGTTCCCAGTTGACTGTGCAGGTGAAGCTGGGGACGTAAGGCTTGTAGTGTTGTCGATTAAACGTTGATTTCGACAATCCACGATGAGGTTGTAAAATGATAAAAAATCCACACCTATTATGGCCTTTGTAACGTCCGCTACGATGAATCGCCAAGTAAAGTCACGGCGCAAGCCTAGGTTCAGCACTAAATGAGCGTAGCCGTAAGTAGAAATGGGTGTACCGTTTGCCGCACACAGCTCATAATTTGTTTTCTCACGACGTTCCTTGAGTGCTGATCGGGGCAAGACACATACGTCACTGCCAGTATCGATGAGAAACTGCATCTTCGTAGCGCCGTCCGTGACAAATAGGCGACCGGAAGTTTGGCAATCGGTCGTCGCCATTACCGACTGCTGTTCGCGTTTCCCGCATGGTAGTCGCATGGTTTTACGCACTTACTTGCTTCATTGCTAAACTTACTATGATACCAGCACACAGGAAATTTTCTATAGTTCGACTGTGATCGTGTGGAGCTAGAACGACCGCGCGTTTTCTTGTTTGAACGATTCGGTGCACGTGAATGCCGGTTCACCTGCGCAGTTAGAGCTTGCACTTGTTTGGTAAGTTCAGCAATCTGTTGGTTCATGGCTTCTAAGGAGCTTCCTGGTATGGCACTTGATGTTGATGCTACGTGCGCTGTAGGCGAAACAACGTCATGTATGCGGTCAGCGAGATCTGCGAGCGCTTCCAGTGAAGACGTCATCTGCGAAGCGATTATCGTTTGCGTGCTACTTGGTAAGCTACTAGTCCAGATAGTACGTAAAAAATCTTCGGGAACTCCAGGTCCAGCCAAATGTTGCAAATGTCTTAGAAACTGAGATGGCTTACGGTCTCCAAGTTCTGCGTGCATAAGTAATTGCTTGACCTTCTTTTCTCGTGACGCGGACAGTCGTTTGATAAGTTCCGACTTCAATTTTTCATACCTGTTGGTGTCGGGCGGGTTGATGATTATATCTTCCACCTCAGAAGCATACTGCGGGTCTAGTTGGCCGATAACGTAGAAAAACTTCGTATTGTCCGTAGTAATGTTCGATATCGCGAATTGGCCCTCAATCTGCGCGAACCAAATGGCCGGCTTTTCAGGCCAAAACGGCGGAATTCGCACGCCCACACGACAAACATCTTCGTTCTTATCGGTTGAGAGCGACATCTTAATGCGATTCAGTATCAGAATTATCGCAATCAGCAACAAAATCAAAATCACACACATTTACTGCAAACGTGGACTTTCGGTTCAAAACAGGTCACCAGTAAAGCGAAGTTCGATACACTTTTGTTGTAATAGAAGGAGGTCCATAGGTTTGCTGAATTAATGATATGCCGATTGACTTTGTATAAGATATATTAATTAAAAAGATATTTACAAAAACCAAAATGCGGAAAATAAAATTTTCTCTCATGTGAAGTCTATATCAACAACATTCGTTGCCCCTAGCAACTAGCTGGAAAAGTTCTCTATTAAACTGGTATGTAAACTTTTTCGTGGGCTAGCACACCACATAAGCAAAGCTTGTACTATAAAAACCAGATAGCTGATATATACTTTTTGTTAGTAAATAATAATAATGACGACTAACAATCACATACATAGATCCTGGACCCTAAGATTCTCTGTATTTAGGGACCCAGGAACTACGAGGACCATGGTCTCACAACACCCAGACTCAGAACAAGTACATGCGCATTTTTTTCTGTGCGCAAATACTTGTCCTACCGCGGGTATCGAACCTGCCGCCTCCAGGCTATGAGCCGACCTGCTTAACTACCACAGCATTTGATATGTGACTAGAGGCTGTCAGTTCAAAATATAAATACATAATTTCTTGTTAAATTGAAAAATGTTTTTGTTCAAAAAAATACAACAAACATATATGTTAATATATTAAAAAGAGCATGGACCTAGGAGTCTGTGGTAAAGCAGAATTTAAAAAAAAAAATATAAATTCAAAATAATTATTTGTAAATATTCTGAAACGAGATCTATGCAATATGTTTGACGTATAAAAATAGTCTACAAGCAGACACAATACTTAACAAATGATGTATAATACTTACCATCGCTAGGTAGTGGGACTTTTCTGCAAAGTTCGTCTAGGTAGGTACCACCGCTTTGCCAGTTATTCTGCCGTGTGCAAGCACTGCTGTGTTCCGGTTTAAAGGGCACTGTAGCTAGTGAAATTACTGGCCAAATGAGACTTTATGACCTGATCTCACAATCTAGTAATGTTACTAGGTTGTGCTGATGTCTCAGGATGATATGCGCAGTGCAGTGTCACGAGAAACTGTATACTTTAGAGTTCTGAGTGATACTGCAACTGATATGGGCAGCCGTGTCGCTTAACATCAGGCGAACGGTTAGCTCGTCACGTCATTCCATTACATTAAAAAAATCTGAAAATAATACTACTTAAACATGGTCATTATTATGTGAACGTAAAGTGTAATAAAACGTTTATGTTGATTATTACAATCAACATAAACAATGTAATAATTGATATGCAATAAACTGTATACTAAACTTAAATACGAAATAAAATATTCTTACTTAGTAGTTGGAAAGCTTATTAAATATAGAATTAAATCGTTGAAAAAATGATGACGAACAGAAATTAAATTTTTAGGAACTAAATTTAAAATTACAGGTTGTTGTTGTTGATGATAATGATGATGATGAAGCATAAAAATATGTTTTAAATCATTATAGGCATTAAGCCTTTGTTTTACTAGGTGGTAGGACTTTTCTGCAAAGTTCGTCTAGGTAGGTACCACCGCTTTGCCAGTTATTCTGCCGCCAAGCAGTTGTGTGTAAGCACTACTGTGTTCCGGTTTAAAGGGCACTGTAGCTAGTGAAATTACTGGGCAATTGAGACTTTATGATCTGATCTCACAATCGAGTAAACTTATTACCAAACTGTGCTGATGTCTCAGGATGATGTACGCAGTGCAGTATCGCGCGAAACTATATACTTTAGAGTTCCGAGTGACACTGCAACTGATATGGACAACCGTGTCGCTTAACATCTGGCGAACGGTTAGCTCGTCACGTCATTTCTTAACATAAAAAAGGGTTCACTGAAAGATGCTCTATAGCATTAAGTTCGCCTATGTGCCTACCTTCAATCGTTGTTTGTGCAATAAAGAATTTTCTATCTATCTATCTATCTATAGGTAGTAATAATAAAAAGTAAGGTAAAGGCAGACAAAATGACTTTGTTGCCTCCCTTTCAGCTGATTTCTTCAAGAAGGGCATTAATGAACTGCCATTGCATTGGCAAAGATGCACTGATTCCATTGGTGATTATTTGAAACAACTATTATCGTTTTAAATCTATTTTTCTCGAAAATAGAACCTTGTATGTTATACGAATTACGAATGCTGTACGTCATATTAGACCGCTATTAAGTTATAGATAATTACACGAAATTTTCCGCTGCAAGCAGTATTGTGTTTTCATGCCAAAAACTTCTAACTTCCTCTTCCTTTTTTTTTCGTTCTACCCTAAAATGTATGATTTAAATAGAACTGGATATTTATAAACTTTTTTAAGTGTTATTAGTTTTAGGAGGCGCCTTCAGCCTACAAAACAATTACATTCTTATAATAAATTTGTAACTTAGACACTAACGCGAAGTCCTACAAAATTAAATGTACTATTACTAATGAAATCAGAAATTTCAAAATCAAAGTCAATCAGTATTGTGTTTTTATTTCAATGGGCACTGTAGCTTCCTCGCCTGCGAGGTCGGTGTCTGATTATGTAACGCTGTTATCCTATACCAGAAGGCTAGACTGGTCCGGTGATCCTAGCGCAGCCGATACTACGGCTGCTATAGGATCGTCCGGGTCGCTCAAGACGTGTCTCGGCGATGCATGGGGTGATAAGCACTGTAGTTATAAGATACGCTGACCATAATAATATGAGATTTTGTGACCTTATAATCACAGTCTAAAATTCATATTACTAAATTGTGCTGACTCGGACGATGACGTGCGCACGCGCAGTGCAGTGCAAGATTTTATCATTTAGATTTTCGGGTTGCATTGCAAAAATTATTAGCGCCTCTAATGTTTAATCAGGCAAACGAAAATGTAATTATTTATAAAGGCTGCGCGTTTTTTAAATTTTTTTGACTGGGTCTCTATCGCGAACTGTTTAAAGTTGAAAATCGCAGATCTTAATTTGATGTCAAACTGTTTTATACGTATGTAAATTTTTGTGCTTTTTGTTGATTTCGGGCTTAAACCGCGCCTTAAGTTTGTGTTCGACGCATGTTTTATTCGTAGTAGTTACTTATTGTTTCTTTCACATTTTCAGAAACTCTGTTATTGCGTAAGTATTTTTATGCATTTTATGCATGTACATACATACCCACTTCTAAATATAATGATGCTTTTTTTGCTAGTAAAAACGCAATAACAGCTGAACTTCTTAATTTTAACACAATGGATTCGGAATTTGCTTCATAATTTCATTTAGTATTTGCATTAACACCTACTAATATTTGTTTTATCGTTCATCATTATTAGGCTGAACACCTCTTGTTGAACATAGGCCTCTTTCATAGAACGCCACTTTGAACGTTTACTTGTCTCTTGCATGAAACCGTCCGCGGTTTTGACCATTTCTCGATCCACTCATTGGGGGCCTACTTACGTCTTCTAATGAGTGATCACCACAACTTTCATCCCCGTCTCTAATGCTCTCTAGCATTAAGTTCGCCTTGTACCTACATTTGTTGTTTATGCAATAAAGCCTTTTTTATCTATTTTGTTCTTCTTCTTCTTTTTAGCGATAATTGTGTCAAGTGAGGAATTTTGTACGGTTACGTCATGTCAAAGTCTTATTTTGTCAGTCAAAATGCCACGGTAAAATTGTAGATATTTTACTGAAGGCTCTAGAAAGCCTTCAAGAGAAAATGAAAAGGCATGGTTTTAAAACTTGGAACCATTTGCCAACACTCATGCACATTCAACACTTAACAGATAATAATCCACCCTTATTACACATTCAAATTCTAAAATACACGGGTAATGGAAAAAAGTTCAAAATTCATAACCGCCATTTTCGGATTCTTTTCAACGAATTTTTCTGTATATTTGTTAAGCGAGCTCTTCAAAATTCAGTTCATTTTTATATGACAGTCATTTGTTTTCTTCTATTCAAATATTTTAGTTCTAGCATCGATATAGTTGTCACTGTCGCGCGGTAAAAGCTAGCGATAACTATCAAGTCAAGGCTGTGTGCTATCTACAATAGTCATTGCCATGCGTAACTAAAACGAATTATTTCCATCATAATAAATACTTTGAATGTTACTAGTTAATGACGTTATACTTGGCTTTGTTCTGTTTAGCAATGTAAACAATTTAGCTGAACAATTCATCCATACATATTGAAAAGTTGACAGAATTAATTTTCATGAGCACACAATCCTATAATTGCTTACCTGATAGCAACAGGAAGTCGGTTAAAATAAATCTTAACAATCGTACAATGGATAATTATGTCGCGCTTTCTGAATTACAATTATAATGTTACGGACATGCGTAGTAGTGAACTCGTCTCTTATCTTTGTAGATAATTGAAAGGGTGAGAACAAAAATGGGTTTAACTGATTATTTTTTCACAAAATGACTTATGGGTAGCGTTGGATTCAGCGTGAAATTATCTACAATAATACATTATCAAAAAACCGAAATGAGGCTTAAATCTCGAGATTTTGAGTCTAAAAACGGTTATCTGTCACGAGAATACAGTTAGCTTTGCACAAAAACATTATTATACTTATTTTATTATATTATATTTTTACAGTAATTGTATGAATTAGTACTATATTTAGTATTTTAAAATAGAATTAAAACATTTTCAAGCAACTAAACATTATTATATTTATTTATTTATATTATATTTTTACAGTAATTGTATGAATTAGTACTATATTTAGTATTTTAAAATAGAATTAAAACATTTTCAAGCAACTGCAACTTACATAAACCTTTTCTACTACCTTATAAGCACTCTACATTAAAATGACGCCGTTGAAGTTTAAAGTCAATTTTCTCGACACTATCAATTTGACAGTTAAACCCTTTTTATTCTCAACCCTTCAATTTTGAACTTTTATTAAAATTATCACTTCCAGCCCTCCTCGAACCTTGTTCTTGCATACCCGCATTGACTCCGCGGGTCCTTTTACTGCACTTAAAAATATTTAATTAATGACTTCGATCGTCTAGCTGTTGCTACTTTTTACTTTACTGTTTTACTACAGTTCACCTGCTTGTTCTGTTTTATTCGTGTTCCAAATTTCTTCATCTTGTGTAGGCAAAGTCAGCTCTAATGTCAGAATGTTTCGGCCAAAGGCTTATGACTTCGCGACAATAGCCGGGGCCGATGGCTTAAACCGTTACATGCCCTCCGAAGCACAGTAGCGCTCGGTTGCATCACTTTGTAGAGGTCACCAGTCATAGTATTAGTGACCGCAACAAACGTTGCTTAACTTTACTAATCATCTAGGAACGGCTAGTAGTGTTTCGCTATGAGCGCTACTAATTTCTTTGTAAATGAGTTAATACGAAAACGTAGATTTTAATTTTCACGATGCTATTCGTACGTTTAAATCAATTTTGCACCTGCTAAATACACTAATCGTTAATTATAAAACGGCATGGTTTATCATATCATAAACATATATAAAATGCATGCACGGTTTATGAAAAAAATAATTTCAAATACCCAGTTTCTACTATGGTTGAGGTACTTATGCGTGCCTAATTTATGGTTTAAAAGAAACAAATCTTTATTTATAACAATAACATGCATATTATTAACACTGTATCGCTGGTTAATCGTTATTCGACACTATTTAACCACTAATTTAATTGTTGCATTTTTGCGTATCTTCATTTTCATAAACTTACTGTAGGTATATAGAAAAAAGATTGGAAGATGCCTTGAAGGAAGATAAGGGGACCGGCTGTGATATGCCGGCGCTGGACCCATTTGCTAAGGAAGTCACACAGTTTGACAAGGACCTACCAAAGGTTGTATGCAGCGGACAGGATTGGGTAAAGTGTTACGTGAGTATGAGATTTTATTGTCACACCAACCCCGTAGGTTAGCTAGGACGGTCGCGACTTTCCATAGGGTCCACTCTTCCACTAGACGTAGGTCCGTATTACAGAAAGTTGCTCAGTCATCGATCGGTGCTCAAGCAGAGATTTCATTCATAAAGTGATCAATCAGTGAATGAAATCTCTGCTTGAGCACCGATCGATGACTGAGCATCGTTCTGTAATACGGACCGTAGTCTTCTCGATCCTCTTATCCTGGCAACGGCTCAAGCCGAGGCTCGCACCTCAGGGGTGCCCTTGAGCTAGTTGCCTCCCACTTTTGACAGCTGGGTGCCTTAAGCGCCTGCCCTCCCGCCCGGTGACGCTATAAAGGTCCCAACCAACCAACCAACAGCATTAGCCCGTTCAAAAAAGAGGAATTAAAAGTTAATTTTCATCACATTCATTATTAATTTCTAAATTTTTAAACTCGATCTAGTTAGGATTCTGGAATGATATAACACACGTTCTATTTCTACAATCTTAGATATCATGGAAGCGGATTATATTTCAATTAAGTGATGATTGTAATTTTAGCTTGCTAATAATGATAATGTCCAAAAAAGAGGTGGATAGACGATATAATAGATACCGCAAGAAAATAATGGCAAACGAAAATAAAAACAAAGAATCAAGAGAAATTGTTGAGACCCTGGGTCCGTGGGGGCCGGGAGCTCATCGCGTTTTCAAAAGCGTCTGGTTGATGCTACGCGTGACCAAAATGCTGGCACTTATTTGGCACATCGAATAAACATTGCAATTCAACGGGGCAATGCTGCCAGCATCTTGGGTACGCTACCTACTGGTAGTGGGCTGGAGCATTTTAGCGGCCAGTATATAGTCCAAATATTTTTTTGTAGACGTAAATAGTGTTTGGAATTTATCTTTGACAAGTGATTGATGTTTATTTCAGCTCCACGAATGTAGAGTAGTGAAGGAAGTTTTAGCTACGACGAAGAATATAAAGTGCTATTACCGAGATATAATATACAAAAGCGATTCGAAATACGTAATCGGCGACGCTACAGAGGTGGAAGGAGGCAACACTTATGTGTTGAAGGAAAGCGATCACGTCAAAGTAATGTGTAAGGGGTACAAAAATAGGTAAGGATAATCCGAAACTTATGTTTTCCTGATTTGTTACATTATTATTTAGTTGATTTTTTAGTTACTAATCATAATATGTGTGGACATCTCACACAACGCCATCTAGTCCCAAGCAAAGCTGTATTATGGCAACCAGATAACTGATACAATACTAAGATACTTTTTGTTTGTAAATACATACATAGAATACAATAAAACACCCAGACAGAACAAACACCTATGTTCATCACACAAATGTTTGCCGTGGGTGGGAATCGAAATCACAACCCTCAGTTCAGAAGGCAGGGTTATTACCGTCTGAGCTATCAGTCCAGTCAAAGTCATTATAAGTGTTTTATTTTTTGTTTTGTTTAATTTAGCATGTCGTTTTTTTTCGATTTCAGTTCTTTAACCGACGACAACGGGAAGTAGGTATCCGAAAAACTTTGTTTATAAATATTTTGGGTATTTGGTATTTGGTAGGTATGGTGGGAGCGAGGGTAGTGGCATTTTTCATATTTCTTGACTAACAATTTTAATGCTTTGTGACAGCCTCTGTGGTGTGGTGGTTGAGCAGGTCGGCTCATAACCCGGAGGTGGTGGGTTCGTTTCCCGCGGCAGGACAAGTAATTGGGCACATGAAAACGTATATACCTACTTGTTCTGATTCTAGGTGTTGTGGGACCATGGACCGTTGTTCCTGGGTCTATAGACACAGGGAATCCTAGCTAGGGTCCTGGATATCTGATCGTTGGGCGTTATTATTATTTATTCTGATAGTTATATTTAGCCTAGACCCTAACTAGGATCCCTGTGTCTAGGGGCCCACCGGAATTACGAGGACCATGGTCCCACAACATATACCCATTAAAAGTATTTGCGCTTTTTTTCTGTGTACAAATACTTCTGCCGCGAGAATCGAACCCGTCGCCTCCGGGTTATGGGCCGAACTGCTCTACCACCACGCAACAGGGGCTGTGAAATGGGAATAACTATTAATTTTTCTAGTTACCCCCCATTGACATAAACATTATGTATTACTATTTGACCTCGTTTTATTATTGGTGTCTCTAGCGGCAATAAATGGTATATTTTTATTACAAAACGAGCTTCTGCCTGCAGCTTCGCCCGCGGCGTGGCCTATGGGAAAATAATTCCACCAACCATTTCACCCTCTTAAGGGTAGAATATTGAAAAATCCTTTCTTAGCGGATGCCTATCCCATAACATCTACCTGCATGCCAAATTTCAGCCCGATCCGTACAGTGGTTTGGGCTGTGCGTTGATAGATCACTTTGTCAGTCAGTCAATCAGTCACCTTTGAGTTATATATATTTAGATAATCAGCTGATTCTTGAAATGGTTTTGCAATTCAATTGTTATCATAAATATAAACAATGCCTATTTCACATTGTCCTATATCGGCGTCCTTGTCTGGCCTTATGATATCGTATTTCGGGCCATTGTTGCGGTCTTGTTAAATTCCCTTTGTCTTCAATGAAAGGGAGGGAAAGTTTGCCGCCATTTTTTTGAGTTTATTTTTAATGTATAGAACGGGAATTTATGATCATACTAATTGGGACAGTGTGAAAACGCTCTGAGTATAATTAATTAAAATTAATTGGGAATAAGGAAATTAACAACACAAGTGTATTTTGGTGCAAAATTCATCAAACTAATTTCTGTTTCATAAAATTCTAATCATAATCCTTTAATGTTACGGCTACAAATATAATTTTCTGTTGCTTCGCTTTAGTAAGGGTCTGTTTAGACGAGACGGAGTTACACGTTTCCAAAATCGTGTTTTTCTTGTAAAAGTGCTAAAAGTAGCCTATTTGCAATAAGAAGACTGACTCCATACTAAACTAGGTGGCCCTGAGCCGGTACTATACATAGTACTGTTTCATAGTACTGGAAGACGGCTGCTGTTCATAGTACGCCGTGGTCGACTTTGGAGATAAGCAGCTATCAATTTTTTTTTATGTTAATCTTTACGCACGCTTGACTTGGGGAGTAAGCTGGTGAATGCAAGGCGAATGAAGTTGAAGTTGTTTAACGTAGATCTCAAATGTCAATATAACAAAATGTATTTTTTTATTATAATGTTGGTATGCACGGTAAAATGACAAAACTAAATAGGTCCTTACATTCATGCAATAATGCAATGTTATGTCATTATTGTTTCCTATTGCTTTCTTTTTCTCTTTAAACCGCACTTTTACACGGTATGTTTTTAATTTACGCTGTTCTGTGTTGTGATTTTCACATTTTTCTTTCTTTCTCGTAAGAAAAGTGTGTGTAATATTTTCTAGCCCAAAGTTGGGTTTTAGGGTTACGTAACAAAAGGGTTAACGTAAACCTATTGCTGTCAACCGCCGTAACTTCCGTTTGTCCGAAGACCTGGTATTTTGATATTACATGTAAAATGATGGCCCCACATAAATAATATATATTGAATTAAATAATATAGTATATTTTTGGTAATAAGGCCAAGGAAAAATCACTAATACTTTTTGTCCATGTCGGGTATCGTAGTTTAGCTCCAGAGCTTGTTAACTAATAGTTTATTTTATTTTATCTTCTAAAATAGAGAAATTAAGGTTTTTCAAAGTTGTGATTTTAAACCATCTTTATTACGGGGCAATTTCAAGAACAGATGTGTTCTTAAACATTTTGTTGTATTATGTGTCATAATTATCCTCTGTGTATGAAGAAAAAAATTAATTAATTATGCATGGTACAGAACTCCTTTCGGTGCGCGCGTGCAATTCACACTTGGCTGGTTTTCTTCTAAATCCCATAATATTTTCCATGCTTACTATTTCTCCTTTTCCCCCAGCATTATTCCATCAAAATGGAAAGGGATAGCGATAGGATTTCGCACTTTAACACCTGACCCAGTCGAGAACGTGGGCGCCATCGATGTGTTGATTTTCGGCTTCGACTCCACCTCCAAAAATGGGTTCATACGGAGAATGCCGAAGAGTTACAGGTTTCTAACTGAAGAATTAGGCGCTACAGTCTTGAACGGGTAAGTCTTTGTATAAGTTCCAAAATTGGCCGCTAGTGGCGGTAGCGTTGATATTTTTCAGGCAGCCTCTGAGGTGTAGTGGATGAGCAGGTCGGCTCATAGCCCAGAGCCGGCGGCTTCGATTCCCGTGGCATGACAAGTATTTGTGCACAGAAAAAAAGGCAAATACTTGTTCTGTGTCTAGGTGTTGTGGGTCCTCGTAGTTCCTGGGACTCTAGACACGGGGAATCCTAGTTAGGGTCCAGGATCTATGTATGTGATGATTGGGCGTTATTATTATTATTTTTTCCACGTGAGAGAATGCCCATGTGTCAGCGATGGAAACGTATTGGGCGCTTGACGTACTATAGTATATATATACGTACTATTAGGTCTTCTGTAATTTCAGCTACAACATCGTTGGAGACGGTACGCCGGCGGCACTATTTCCCATTTTAACGGGTAAAAATGAGTTGGAGCATCCCGACGTAAGGAGATCCCAGAACAAGAACACTTTTGACGTGAAAACGTTTATGTTTCACAAAATGGAGATGGAGGGGTGAGTGATTTTAGCTCAATGAAACGCGTTGCTTTGACCTTTTAGCGAATCCCTACTAACACAGACGTGAAACTTTCAGTTTGTTAGTTTTCCATAAGTTAACTTACACATATATACTAACAGAGACATATTTGCGGGCATAACCGCGGGCTTCTCTAGCTGTCACAAAATCTAATAGATGTAGGTACAATAATCTAATAATACATAAAATGAAATGTTTGTTTGTTTGTATTTATTCGTTTGTGTGGCCTTCACTCCAAAATAGCTGAACCGATTTAAATTATGAAATTATGAGTAAATTACGGGTGTCATTATGGAATACATTTTATCCCGAAAGTTTTAGAGTTCCCATGGGGTCAGGTGTAACCGCGATGCGCCTAGTACCAAAAATAACTAATAAAAATGTAGAAAATGCCAATTTTGCATTAGGCGCCCTGTTAATGCTCAACAAATGTGTGTTGTATTGGAACCGTGGCTTCCAGCTACCAGACAGCATATTTCGAGGACATGCCCTGGATAGGCACCTTCCAGTACCGTTTCAACGGTTTCAACCGGCAGCCGGCGCAACACTACCTCCGCGCCTTTTTCCAAGAGCAGTACGCTTCTAACCGTCACGTGCTTGACCGGAACCAGTACTGTGTGGGCGACACGCCTAGTTACAAGCTGATGATGAACATCACTGAACAGGTTGACATATTTTAACAATGTAATTACAGCAGTAAAGTAGGCAATCGAAACTTCTAGTAGAAATTAGTTTGAAGGTTCGGCCTTAAGTCGCTTAGCGAAGTTGGTAGATCACAGATGAGAAATCTATTGATTGCGTGTACTGTTATTTAGCTTTAAGCATATAATCGGAAAGCGAGTATTTTCATAACGAATTTCGATGTCCAACAGCAAACGAAATTCATCACCTTGCACCGCGCGCGATGCAGTGACTTGTAGTTCAGTGGAATTTTTTGAACACGCAATAGACTGGTTTTCTGATCTGTGTATAAATCATACAAGAACTAACTAATAACTAACATTTTGTACCTTGCCACCCACCAACGCAATGACTACCATTCTGCAGGAGACGCAAACAAGCTTGTTTATCTTTACAATAATATAATACAAAGAATGATAGTTAAATATATGCTTTCTGGACCTACAGGAAGCTTTTGATGATGTAAGGCTTAAGGCTTAGCCAATATTTAAGCTACATCATACAAACTTCCAAACTCAACAACAATGGTGTATCAGGGCAAGCCTATAAACTGTTAAAGTCTTACGTGACGTGATCTCTGAAAGTCAATATAGGCTATTTAATTAATGAATCACATAAATATGTATGGAGTACTACAAGGGTCCATGCTTGGACCACAATTATTGTTAAGCTCTGAAGAAAAAGTACCAAATCATGTTTGATCACCTTGCAGTCCTAGCTTTTGCTAAAATTATTCAATAATATTGAAAACACAATTAACTGTATATGATAATAAGGTTACAGGGTCAAAAAAATTAGTTCCACTTTAACTCGGTAAAGGCCTCTAGTGCGTTGTCAGGATTTAAATTATAAATTACTAGCTAACCCAAAGTTAATTAAGTCGACCTAAGTTTATAGACAGATAACCTTCAGATTTTTTTTCAGTTTTTCAAACTCCCGGGCAAACATTATGCTTTCACATTCATAGCAGATATAACCCACAATGATTTTAACATGATATCGACGGCGGATGATGACACAGTGGATTTCCTTCGAGCTTTGAGGGATGGGGGGCATTTGGAGACTACCATGCTACTGTTTATGGGGGACCACGGACCCAGGTAACTGTCTGATAATTTTTTAATTGACAAACTTGGTTCTGTAGGTGAAAGTTTTTTTTTCTTATCGGATTTAAAATGTAGGTACGTACATCATCAGTAAAACGTCCATTCGCGTCATGTCGAGGCGCAGCATTTGACTGCTTCTACGATTCAGATATTTTTATTCAAGTAACTGCTAACGCCTACCAGAACTCAAAAGCATTGGATTTCTTTTTCATAACCACCGTCATAACTTTTACTTGCCTATCTTGAGTAAATGTACATCAGAATACGATTCCAAATTTAACATCAAAACCTTTGTACCCCGCATTTTACATCGTAAATAGCAAAACAATCAATATTTCGGGTTTTATTTCGCCAATCAATAGAACTCGCAGTGTCTCGCGTAGACAGCCACTTTGGACTTTTATAATTTTCTACAATTTATTTCTTCCACATCCAGTTTGACTGACAGATAATGCATAGCATTAAGTTCTCTTTGTACCAATATTATTTTGCGCTGAAATATGAGAAAAGAAATATATTGTATATATTTTCATACTCCTAGTAAAGTGGTGGCAACTTTACCAGAAGCTTATATGGAGTTTTGGAAACAACACGAAAAAAAACTTTTCACCAGCATTATACCACTTTCCCTCACTCATGCTGAAATATAAAATTAAATAAACCATCACCGCGCTTGACGTCTAGATGATTTCTTAAGATTATAATGAGTTCCGAGTGACCCTGTTCTGTTATGGACGGCCGTGTCGCTTAACATCAGCTGAACGACTAGCTCATCACATCTATCATTAACATAAAAAATGTACTTAACATAATTCTGCTGCCCAATGGATATTCCTTCACGGCACCCGCGGAGAGATAGCGTGGTCCTTTTCTCACACGGTGACGATGTAGCTTGCCCAAAATAGAAACAGGTAGAAATGGGTGATCTCTTTTCCAGGTTTGCTAATGTCCGAAACACACTCCAAGGCAAGTTGGAAGAGCGGTTGCCACTAATGGCGATTCGACTGCCGGCTACCCTCAAGCGAAGTCGCCCTGACGCACAGGTATTGCGGCGTTGCCAAACGTGGTTTAGGGGCTATAGCTATAGTTAAAGCTATAGTTAGCGGCGGTGGCGGCTCGGTGCTGACTCAAGACTATTTAACGCTGAGTCAGCGCCGAGCCGCCCCCGCCGCCGCGCGTACTCCTTGAGGATGGGCATCTATATTGCCCGAACACCGGTCGAGTTATTCGACTGTATTCTCGTGAGTGCTGGCCGGGTACTAGTTGTAGTTATGAATACTACTCACGTCAGTTTCTATAATGTTAAAGAAGCTGTTCTAATCTTGGCCATCATTTTGAACGGTACACGAATAGTCGCAAAAAATACTGATACCAAACTTGTCGTAATTATATTTAAGTTTATAGTGTTTATATAAGTTTGACGTAAAACTTCTTTACGCACGCTTGATTTGGGCGAGGCGGACGAAAGTTGAAAGTTCTCGGTTAACGTAGATCTCCATTGTCAACATAACAAATTGAAAATTTGTTTATTATGTTCTTTTAGGTCGCTCTTGAAGCAAACGCCAACGCATTGACGACGCCCTACGACATCTACGCAACAATAAACGATGCATTGGGTCTAGAAAAATATCAAAATTTGTACAAAATCAAAGGCGCTGATTTGTACAGAGCACTCAGTATACTAAAACAGGTTAGTTTCGTCCTTTACGTAACTTTGTATTGATACACTTAGCTAAAAGCTAGAGAGTGAATGGGGGAAAGTGTGTGTTGGTACATAATAAGTCTTCGGCTATGAAAGGATTTTACGTAATTCCACCCTTAAGAGGGTGAAATGGGTGATTGAATTATTTTCCCAGTTTTGCCCGCGGCGTGGCCTATGAGAAAATAATTCAACCACCCATTTCACCCTCTTAAGGGTGGAATTTCGAAAAATCCTTTCTTAGCGGAAGATTTATTATATACCCATCATTTCTGACTTATTTCACTATGAAACACCCTAACCTAAACTTAAACCTTTTCGAGATATTCGACTTTTAATTTTTTTATTGAAAATGGCCAATTTTTAGGCTACAAAATTTAATTATGTTTATTTTGTATGAGGGCGAGTTGACTGGACTGCAGTCGCGACCCCTTCTCGCCCCCAGTACGGCGGACGAGGGCTCACTGGGAGGTTTTAGTGGATTCGAGTCCCACATACCCCCTGACACCAGCCCCGTGGTGGCAGGAAAGTGCGAGGGCATTTCCCTCCCCTCAAAAAAAGTGTTTCATAGTGAAATAAGTCAGAAATTATGGGTACTCCACGCCCTTAATGTATCTAGCACGATTTTACCTGTAACCCTGTATAAGTCAGTCAGTCAGGACTTTGAATTTTATATGTATAGGATAAAAAATAGCCCAATGGCATGTACAGATACCGCGGAACCGGTCGTGCAGCGAGGCGTGCATCGAGCCGCACTGGTGCGCCTGCCTCACGTGGGAGGACGTGGCCCGCGCCGACCGCCGCCACGACGCCGCCGTCGACTCCTTCCTGGAGTTCATCAACTCGCTCACTGAACCTGTCAGGTGAAAACACTTTTTTGGTCAATTTACCTTATTTCAAAAATGAATGGATACTGAAGGCTCTAGAAAGCAAAAGAAATGTAGATAAGGAACAAGGTTTAGCAGCAGTGGTAACAGCGTGTTTTGAGTATAAAAAGAAAAAAAAAACTTGATAGGGGTCAAGGGACACCCGGATAGAACGAAGTATCTTTCGATTCATTAGTGAAGGAATAGTAATATATATTTAAAGTTATAATAATATTTTGTTTATTATTAACAAATATAATGTAAATATAAATATAATGTAAATATAAATATAATATAAATATAATATGAATGCAAAATAAAAAGACGAATCGAAAATAACTGTCTTGCTTTCTGTCTTGAGAGCGAGAGAGAGAGAGAGAGAGAGACGGCTTCAAAAAGTGTCATTACAACTTTTGGTCTTAAGTGTTGTTATAACTTTTGGTCTTCATTTTTTCCGTCTAGCCCCCTTTCGCAACGCGCGATGAGGAGCTTACTACATGGCTTTGGAACTTGGAACCATTTGATAATACTTGTGCACGTTCACGAACACTTAACGGATAATAATCCATGCTTATTACTCATAGAAATTCAAAAGCGGGCTTTATTTATTTTATTGTAAATTTTCGTAATGGTGTACCTAATCAACGTATATATGTGCAGACACTCCCTGTGTACGAAGAACAAACTAGCCCTTTCCGAATAATAATAATAACGCCCAACAATCACGTATATAGATCCTGCTCCCTAACTAGGTCTATTCTAATCTAGGGACACATACAAAAATGTTTATTGATTCCATTCCATTGATTCTCGAACTAGTTTTTACTTTCTTTCAGTTTTTTCTAATTTTTTCGGTCTTCGAGCGTTGGAGCTACCCCTTTTGCATATTTATAACATATCTTTGCGGTATAGCCTGTATCCGACAAAGTGGAAAGAAACCAGAGTGACCCCAGTTCCTAAAGATAGTTCTTCGGCTGATATCAAGTCTCAGAGACCTATAGCAGTACTTTCTACTTGAGAAAGATATTTGAGATGATAATTAATCGATATATCACTGCTCAAATTAGTCACCTCTTTCATGATTCACAGCATGAGTTTCGCCGTGCACGCTCTACTACAACAAATGTATTTGTACAGCTCAAATGGACAATGGTATGCAAGTAGACACGGCATATTTTGACCTAAAAAAAGCGTTTGATGTTGTAGACAACGATATCCTACTATCAAAGCTTTCTTGTCTTGGTTTTTCTCCATATCTTCTAAATTTCATAGCTAATTATTTAAGAGATCGTAGACAGTATGTGCAACTGGGTAGATACTTTTCTAATGACTACTTCACGAGGTCTGGTGTCAGCCAGGGATCTCTGGGACCTACTCTATTTCTATCTATGACCTGTATACTACCTGGGGCGCTAAGTACTGCCAAGTGTTTAATGATTGCTGATGATATGAAGCTTTTTCATTGCATTGGCAGTACTTCTGATTGTACAAACCTCCAGCACGATATAGTTGCAGTTGCTAAATGGGCAGAATTAAACAACTTAAATTTTAATGTGTCCAACTGTAAAGTAGTCACTTATCGGGCGTGTGTCTGTGTGTGTGTATTTGCGCGTGTGCATGCGTGCGTGTGTGTGTGTGTGTGTGGACACAGGAACTACGACGACCATGGTCCCACAACACCACAGACTGTCGAAGTGAATAGATGATGCGTCCCCCATCAGATCGTTATGCGCGCCGCGGGTGCGGGGGCGGGTGTGGCGCGTGTGGCGGCGGCGCGCGAACAGCCGCCTGCTCGCCTTCCGCGGCGCGCGGGACGCCGACGGCTACCTCGGGACCTTCGCCCGCGCGGACGGCGGGGACGCTGAACACTACCAGATCAAGGTAGGTGATCGAACTTCAGCCCAGGTCTCAAAGCCCTTTGTGAATTATTAAATTGACATAATGCATGTAACAAAGTTGTTAATCATCTCACTGAACCGAGATCCGGACATACCGGCCACCATGGACCCTCATGGTCCATAACTCCGTAACAATAAACTAAGTTGTGAAATTTGAGTGGACGCGTGACTGCAGTTTCAATAATCCAGTGGTCTTGGACGCTATCGCCGAATTCCAAGTCCACGAATATCACCGGTTTCAGAAGTCCATCGAAGACCCAAAAACTGCACGGTGGACTCAGGTACAAATTACTGATCTGCAGACCAGCACGATGGATCGTGGATTCAGATTAAAGTAATAGGTAGCTCAGTAATCCGGTGAGCTTGGAAACTTGTAGCTGGAATCCGGCTCGAAGGACCATGATCGAGTTACGCACGCTTGACTTGTGAAGTAAGCTGGTGAATGTGTAAACGGAAGTTGAAAGTTAACTCAGAACTTGATTGTCAACAAAACAAAGTTTTAAATTACCTAATACTTAAAATTTATATTATTAAAGTCAAAGTCAAAAGATTTATTGCGAATAGGCTAATTTTAGCACTTTTACAAGTCAAAGTTATATTATGTACTTAAAATTAAGTTATTTCACTAAGCATATAAAATTACAAAGTGCTTATTGTCAAATAATATATAGCAAGCCCATTACAATGTATGAGTTTGAAAAGCAGTTCTCTTTCTCACTACTGGTGCAAGCAATCCGGCACAATGCAGAATAGAAAACTTTGATCCGATTATTTTGGTATGTCCGGTAAAATGATAATGTACAGTTGTCAAGATGGCGACATTAACTTTAAACAAAACAAAAACAAAGTTATACCCGCCGATAGATGGAGCTCAAGAATTTTCGTGTGGCCTAAAGCACACTCATTCTTTTTGTTTGTTACCTCAAAACTATAAAATATACATAAACATAAAAATACATTCTGTTTCCGTAGATAACAGTGGGTCCTGGAAACGGCATATACGAGGCGTCCGCTGTATACAAAGATAACAAGTTCACCTACACAACTAGAGATATATCAAGAATTAACGCGTAAGTATTGCGCACTATTTATTTATTTTATATACGTACACAAAACAAATTGCAATCATTGACTTATTCCACGTAGGCATGCTTATAGATTACGAGCTTCTGCCCGCAGCTTCGCCCGCGGCGTGGCCTATGGGAAAATAATTTAACCACCCATTTCACCCTCTTAATGCACCCTCTTATGCCTACGTCATAACATCTACCTGCATGCAAAATTTCAGCCCGATCCTACCTGTGGTTTGGGCTGTGCGTTGATATATCACTATGTCAGTCAGTCACCTTTGAGTTATATAACTCAAATCTTATGATCTGGATCGTAACTTAACACTATGTGTACACAGAAATTATAAAGTGACCATTGAGACAAATGCGGATGAAAGTATAATATACCCATCAAGAAAGCCACAAGCTTTGCAGACCGGCACTAGCTCGTAATATCATTCATATCATAAAAAATTGCCATAGAAATGATTAGTGGATGAGCCATTAGAAGGGATGAGATCAATAAGGGTTTAACTGATTTTTTTTCACAAAATGACTTATTTGGTATCGTTAGATTCAGCGAGAAATTATCTGCAATAATACATTCTCAAAATACCGAAATGAGGCTTAAATCTCGAGATTTTCAGTCTAAAAACGGTTTATCTGACACAGGAATACAGTTCGCTTAGCGTAAAAACATTATTATATTATAATAGGTCTTTACCTATGAAATTGCCGTATTGCAGTACAGACTTTTTCAAACAAAAAAAAAGTTTTGATTGGCTATGAATTCTAAATTCAAATTAATTTTGTTTTAAAAATATGACATTCTATTTACAATATAAGTCTTTTGTTTATTGATTAGCGTTGTATTTTCATTACATTTCAACATTTTTCCTCATAATGGATACTTTGAAATGTCGTGTAATTATGGAATATGAGTTCCGTCGTGGCACCAACGCGGCACAAACGACACGTAACATCAACGACGTTTGCGAAGAGAACTGTACAAACGAACGTACAACCCGTTATTGGTTTGCTCGGTTCCGTTCTGGGAATTTTGACTTGAAAAATGAACCTCGTGGTCGTCCGGAAACTTTGGTCAACAATGATGAATTAAAGGCGATTGTGGAAGCTGATGAATCTCAATCTACAGCTGAGCTGGCAGCAGCTTTTGATATTAGCATCAAAACAATATTGGTCCATTTGCGACAGATTGGCAAGATAAAAAAGCTTGATAGATGGGTGCCCCACGAACTTAATGATCGCCAGCGCAACGTACGCGCCGAGACTTGCCTTGCGCTGCTTAACAGGCACAGAAATGAAGGAATTTTGAACCGAATTGTTACGTGCGACGAAAAATAGATTCTTTTTGACAATCGAAAGCGCTCAGCAAGTTGGTTAGATCCTGGTTCGGTACCAAAGCAATGTGCAAAACGAAAAATGACCCCTAGAAAGGTGATGGTCACAGTTTGGTGGTCTAGTGCTGGTGTGATTCATCATAGCTTTTTACAAAACGGCGAGAGCATTACTGCAGATGTGTACATTGAAGAACTGACCACAATGATGGCGAAACTCGCACGTCTGCAACCAGCTTTGGTCAATCGGTCGTCTCCACTGCTACTTCACGACAACGCGCGACCCCATACTGCACAACAGACCGTCTCTAAGCTGCATGAGTTGGGTTTGGAAGCTCTCCCTCATCCGCCATACTCACCAGATCTTCCGCCTACAGACTATTACTTTTTCCAAAATTTGGACAACTTTTTAGCGGGACAAAAATTCAATTCCCGAGAGGCAGTACAAAACGCCTTTGAAGAGTTTGTTGTCTCCCGTCCTGCTGATTTTTTCAAGAAGGGGATCCATAAACTGCCACAGCGTTGGCAAAGATGCATTGATTGCAGGGGTGATTACTTTGAATAAAAGAAATAAATAAGTTCGAAAAAAAAAACTTTAATTTTTTTCAAACAAAACGGCAATTTCATAGGTAAAGACCTAATATTTTCACAGTAATTTTACGAATTAGTACTATATTTTGTATTTTAAAATAGAATTAATACATTTTCAAGCAACTGAAACTTACCTTTTCTATTACTCAATAAGCACTCTACATTAAAATGAAACCGTTGAAGTTTATAGTCAATTTTCTCGAATCTATCAATTTCATCAATTTGACAGTTTAATCTATTTTTTTTTTGTTGTTGTTGTTGTGGCTCCGCACGTTTGTGTATTTAGCCAGTGTCAAGAAATTAAAAGGATCCCTTTTTGTTCTCACCCCTTTAATTATTCTCGCATAAATTCCTACCATTTATAAACTTAGTAGTAAATTAGTAATATTTCGTTTCAGATACAACGACGAGCCGAGCTGCATTAGTGATACACACCCGCATCTCAACATGTACTGTTACTGCAAACGCTGAAAAATAAAGAAACTAGTTTTTTTTAAAGTATCACGTCGTATAAACTAGATGGCGTTGTAAGCTGAAAAAACGAGTGTGCTTTAGACTACACGACTGATGTAAAAATTATTTAGCTCCATCTATCGGCCGGTATAACTTTGTTTTTGCTTTGTTTAATGTTAATGTCGCCATCTTGACAATTGGAAATTGGTCATTTTACCGAACATACCAACGTAGTGTAACGCCTTGTTTTTCGTTATGGTGTACACAAATTAGGTATTAACACTATAAATTTTAAGTAATTATTAACTTTGTTATGTTGACAATGGAGATTTACGTTAACCAACAACTTTCGACTTCCGTTTGCCTCGTCACGCATTCACCAGCGTGCGTAAAGAAGTGACTCTTCTGTGAAATTCTTTATTCATCTTGGAAAAGTTTTGTCAAGAACGAAATAACTTTTTCCCGTTAAGTGATCTTGAACATGCACGAGTGAAAGCAATTCATAAAAAGACGAAAACGCCTCATCGTATTCCAAAATTCCATAAAAGCCTTTATTAAAGTATCCATTTTTTACTTGAGTTTGACTTTGACAAGCCGTGACTTTATTAAACCTACTTCTTTTACTTGACATTGACTTGAATATCTCTAAAACTTTGTTTTTTGTTTGCTTTTGGCTCCACACTTTTGTGTATTTAGCCAGTGTCAAGTAATTGATAATATCTCAAGTTAATTAATATTATATAATGTGTCAAGTCAAGTCAAGTCACAGTCCAAGTTATCAAGTTAAGTCATAGTCTAGTCAAGCCATACTCCTAGTAAAGTGGTCGCAACTTAACCAGAAGCTTCTATGTAGTTTTGGAAACAACACGAAAAGAAACGTTTCACCATCATTGTACCACTTTCCCACACTCACGCCTGTAATCCAGCACTTAACGAATAAAATTCCACCAATTTTATGTACTTACACTGAAAATAACACAAGTTTTGGAAAATAATACAATGCGGCGACGCGATCTTTTTCGTTTTCCCGCCAAAACTCCCCTATAAAACTTATATATGAATTAATCTAAATTTGATACTGGCTAAATACGTTAATCGCGTGAAGCCAAATAGTTGTTCTTTAGGACTTGTTGTTGTATATGTAATTTAATCGACATTGACTTGAATATCTGTAAAACTTGAATATGAATTAATCTAAATTTGACACTGGCTAAATACGCTAATCGCGTGAAGCCGGATAGTAGTTATGTAGTATTGTTTTTTATAAATTTAACCAAAGTACAAAGTTCGCTTATTTTCTTTTTTTTTTCTAAAAGTTTTATTTGTTAAGTTTTACGAAGATCTCATTTTTTTTTATGTTTGGCGTTTTTATTTGAATTCGTATTTAATCTTTATTTATTAAAATGAATCTCTATTTCCCTTGGTCATCGCATCACGTGAGAACGGATGGAACATTATTATTATTATTGTCTGGAGAAGGTTCTTATGAAAGAAAAAATTAGTTGAGTTTAGAAAAAGTTTAGCACGCGGGTAAAGCCGCGGCGCGCAGCTAGTATACAGTAGATAGATAGATAGATAAACTCTTTATTGAAACACCACATCTTAAATAATTAAAAAAAGTGGACAAACTTAACCAAAGTGTAACAATGGGCGGTCTTATTTTTAAATTACATTTACCGACAGTTGCACATTGAGCTAAAGAGATAAGCGAGGCACGACCTCCGCGGCCGTCCCTACCTGATTAACATTACTATGTTGACAGCCTCTGTGGTGTGGTGGTTGATCAGGTCGGCTCATAACCCGGAGGCGGCTGGTTCGATTCCCGCGGCAGGACTAGTATTTGTGCACAAAAAAAAGCGCAAATACTTGTTCTGAGCCTGGGTGTTGTGGGACCGTAGTCCTCGTATTTCCTGGGTCCCTAGACAGGGATTCCTAGTTAGGGTCCAGGATCTATGTGATCGTTGGGCGTTATTATTATTATTACTACTATTTTTTGTATGAAAACTTAGGAAATATATTTTTGTTAAACATCTGTTTTTCTTGATAGTCTAGTTTGGCCAGTATTTAGTATGTTAATTCAGTAGTTTAATATTTTCAGACGTGTAGCAATGCGCGAGCGAGATAGAGAATCTGTACTTTCAAGCTCAAATAATATTGTTTTCCCTTTTTTTTCTTTAGTCGTTATGACTAGTGTTTGATCGCAATCCACCCATATAAGATTGTGCACTAGTAAGCTCGGATCTTATAAAATAATTACATATTTAAACATAACTACATGTATGTGTCGGGACAATTGACTTTTAGAGGTGCGAGAGTGGTCAAACACAAGCCTATCTAACAATAAAAAAAAACGATTTAACCGAAGATTTTTTAAATTTGCATTCACAAAATACTCATTCAATTTAACGTCGTTTTGAACCACAGACTAACATTTTCAATTTGACAGTTTGGTAAATATCAAATAAAATGACACATTGACATAACAATAAGATGGCCAGATTACAAAATAAACTTAAAAAATACATTTAAAAATCAACCGACATATATGTAAATAATAATCTCAAAAAATTATACCAAAATTAGTAAATTAAGAAAATGAATTAATAAATAAGAATTTACCAAAAATAATTAGTTCTAGGTGTATTCTTAAATAATTCTGTATTGATCTCTGTATTCATTAGGTAACGTTCGTTACCGCAGTCCATTGGTCCATAGTTGAACACAGTCCAGAATTGAAATTGAGTCCATTGGGTAGAGTTGCCAGGTCTTAAAAACCGAATAGCTGGACATTAGGGTAAAAATGCCGGACTTAGGTAAAAATCCTTAATTAGTTAAGGATTTTAGCCTTAGTATTATTATATAATATGAAAAAAAATAATATTTGAATATTTATGATTTTGATAAGTCATCATGAGGTCATTCCTTGAGGTCGTACGAAAAATTCAAACTTCTGAATACTCAATTATCATTTTCCATGAAACATGTGCGAGACAGAAAAATCCAGTTACTTGTTCTGAGTCTGGGTGTTGTGGGACCATGGTCCTCGTAGTTCCTGGGTCCCTAACACAAGGAATCCTAGTTAGGGTCCAGGATCTATGTACGTGATAGTTTGGCGTTATTATTATTATAAATTAATATTATTAATTATGCATAATGTAATTTAATGTTAAATTTCTCGATGTAGTCAATCTCGGAAAATGTAAATATGATACTTAAAAAATATTTATTTCTTATTTAAGGCGTTGTAAATTTTGTTTATTGGCTTATTTATTATACATTTAGGTTAGAAGCGTACATAATATTTATGTAAAATTAATAGCGGCTAAACTCGCGTAATTTAAGTCGAAATTACTCCGACCAGGTTTCGGACATATTCGATGTCCTTCTGGGAGCCAGTTACTAACGCAAGCCAGGTCGGAGTAATTTCGACTTTTAAATTGACGTGAGTTTAGCCGTTATTAATTTTACCAAATGTGTCATACTCATGATAGTTTTCAAACTATAGCGAATTATTAGTTTATTAAAAAAACAGCTTTATTTTTTGTTGGACTGGCAACACTTTCGCACGCCAGCAAAGCCAAAGAAAAAGTTAAGTCTGCTTTTATTTTTATTGGTCTATGTCGGCATTACCCGCGTTGCTATTTATAAGGATTGTCCTCTCCACTCTGCATAGAATCTACCAATACTTTTTGTGTATTATTTTCAATACTGTACTCATTAATTTACTAATTTAGATATGTAATATAAATTCGGCAGCCTCTATGGTGTAGTGGATGAGCAGGTCGGCTCATAACCCGGAGACGGCGGGTTCGATTCCCGCGATAGGACAAGTATCTGTGCACGGAAAAAAGCTCAAATACTCGTTCTGAGTCTGGATGTGGTGGATCCCCGTAGTTCCTGGGTCCCTAGACACAGGGAATCCTTGCTAGGGTCCAGGATGTATGTATATGATCGTCAGGCGTTTTTCTTATTATTATTAATCAATTAATATATAAGTATGTGCTGTTAGATCGGGGTTGATCAATGTAGATTAACTTTAAACTACAATCAAACAAACCGATGTGTTGAAATAACGTCACAATTTAACGTTAACTTTAAATACGCAATTTGGAATGGTGTAAGTTAGTTTTAGTAGCAGTAACTTAATAGTACAACCCAGGTTAAGTATACTGCAAACTGCAGCATTCATAGGTTCGTGTTAGGGGCCATATAAATTACGTCACAAGAGTTTCATGATTTTTTACTCCTCCCCGTACTTGTCACAGCTGGTCACATTTGAAGGGTTGAGAATAAAAAGGGTCAAATTGACAGTTTCGAGAAAATTGACTTTAAACTTCAACGGCGTCATTTTAATGTAGAGTGCTTATAATAATAGAAAAGGTTTATCTAAGTTTCAGTTGCTTGAAATTTTTTTAATTCTATTTTAAAATACTAAATATAGTACTAATTTATACAATTACTGTAATATAATAAAATAATTACTATAATGTTTTTATGCTAAGCGAGCTGTATTCCTGTGACAGATAAACCGTTTTTAGATTCAAAATCTTGAGATTTAAGCCTTATTTCGATATTTTGACAATGGTTAATGTGTAGATAATTTCACGCTGAATCCAACGATACCCATAAGTCATTTTGTGAAAAAAATCAGTAAACCTTTTTATTCTCACCCCTTCATTTGTGAGACACCCCTGCCTAGTGTGATGACTTTTTGCAATTTTACATTTACAGACTAATACATAAAATTAAAAATTGCTTTTTGTAATACTTAGATATAAAATATTATATTTTGAAAAAT
Source organism: Ennomos fuscantarius (assembly GCA_905220475.3). NCBI lineage: Eukaryota > Metazoa > Arthropoda > Insecta > Lepidoptera > Geometridae > Ennomos > Ennomos fuscantarius. Next base: position 1,267,855 of record HG992049.1, read on the forward strand.
GTGATGTTATAAAATTGGGGGCACCTCCCCCGCCCGCTCCTATTACTAAAAAATATCTCAATTCCGGTTTGATCATCTTGTGAACGAAATCTCGTCTTGAGCAGAGATTCACGACTGGGCCTAATTCTGTACTACGGGCCATACTCATACTTAATCATAATAGGCTAAAAAGATATGGTAGAAATTTAATTTAGCAATTTAGTTGTAAATATAATTTAAATAGATATTAAATAAAATATTTTTAAAGTTTGCCTATTATTTTATATTATACTTCTACTGAAATGTGCTTTTTAGACGAAACATTTGACCACTTTTTCACCTGATGGAAAGTGATGTTGCAGTCTGCAGTGGTGCATCATTGTCGGCGAAGATAAAGCCTTTTTTTGAACGGGCTAATGCTGTTGGTAAGTACCCACATTTACAGCGTCTCCAGGAGGGAAGGTAGACGCTTAAGGCGCCCAGCCGTCAAAAGTGGGAGGCAACTAGCTCAAGGGCACCCCTGGGGTGCGAGCCTCGGCTTGGGCCGTTGCCGGGATAAGAGGATCGAGAAGACTAGGTCCACTGGAAGAGTGGGCCCTATTGAAAACGAAGATTAGGCAATCCCTATCCTGCACTAGGGAAGAGAGAAGGGAGACCTGCCTCCATTCACCGTTTTCATCTGTCCATCTTGTACAAAATTGTTAATGGTATGTTTGGTAATGAACTGTTAATGAATGTCAATTTCAAAGTACCCTCACGTTCTGTACGTAATATTCAGATATTTAACATGCCGCCTACCTAGAATAACGTTTCACGGAACAGTCCTTTTCTTTAGGATGTGCCGCGCATATGATGAATTAAGTAATCCCAGTAACATGTTTTCATGTAGTTTTGCATCCTTCAAACTTGCTATCAATAATTTAATTATGTAACTAATATTGTACAAATTTACTTGTATTTAGAATAATAGTTTATTTATATAGTGTAAAAGATTTCTTAGTTTAAGTTGTGTACGGTTATAATTGGACTTTAGGTCTATATAGCTGTGTCAATGTTGATTTTATACTAATGTATGTAATGGCATATTGTCTGTTACCGACCCTATTACAATAAACTAAAATAAATAAAATCCCTCTCCCTTCTTTCACTTTCGTTCAGGCGTAAAACTAACGCCTGTGAAACCGATGCGGGTCAGTTATTATAATATGGATTTTTGGGGAACACAAAAAGACTTTCGTCTTGTCTTGAAAAGAGTTAATACTGTTAGTCTCTACCGACCTTTACACCGTCACCGTTAGGCATATAAGGCGCCCAGTACGCTACTTACACGATATATACACTTTTTCGTCCTTAAACGGGCTAATATTGTTGGTCTCTATCAACCTTTACCGTCTCCGTTAGGGATATAAAGTACCCAGAACGCTATGGATTTACGAGGAACACAAAAATACACTGACTAGACTATGACTTGACTTGATGACTTCGAATGTGACTTGACACATATTTGCGTATCTGAACTGTGGGTTGTGGGTTCGATTCCCACTCAGGACAAACATTTGTGTGATGAACATAGGTGTTTGTTCTGTCTGGGTGTCATATTGTATTCTATGTATGTATTTACAAACAAAAAAAGTATCTAAGTATTCTATCAGTTATTTGGTTCCCATAGCACAAGCTTTGCTTAGTTTGGGGCTAGATGACGTTGTGTGAGATGTCCAAACATATAAAAAAAATATCATTAACTTGATAAATTATCAATTACTTGACATTGGCTAAATACACAAAAGTGTGGAGCCAAAACATTTAAAAAATACACTTTTTCGTCTTTAAAACGGCTACTACGGTTGGACTCTACCGACCTTCAAACCGTCACCGTTAGGGATATAAGGCGCCCAGCTCTTATGTTATGAATATCCAATAACACCGATTCTTTGTCTATTTTTTCCCACAATTATACCGAAGACTGTATGTACCTGCAGATGTTACAATTTCAATAAAGCCTATAATCGTGAGACGAACCTTGAAACTTTCATTATAATAACAAGAGAGCATGAACTCTATGTACTTATACCTTCCTACATACGCCATGGCACAGATTATACAATACTATAGTAGCCATGGTTCGAAGGTTGCGACATAACGAACGCAGCTTCATTCGTGCAGTGATATAAAAAAAACTAGTGTGTTTTAGATTAGACCACACGACTGAAGTAAAACTTCTTTAGTTTAGCTCCATCTATCGGCGGGTATAATTTTGTTTTTGCTTTGTTTAATGTTAATGTCGCCATCTTTTTATTTTACCGAACATACCAACATAACAATAATACAATTTTTCTTACTTTTTTAAGTTGACGATGGAGATCTACGAGAAGCAACTTCAACTTTCGTTAGCCTCGCATTCACCAGCTTACTCCCCAACCCAAGTCAAGAGTGCGTAAACGGTTTTACTGCAATAGTAAAGTAAATTGTAGGTCTCTGTATTTGCTTCTTACCTGCGGCCCGCGGTTTCACCCGCGTGGTGAACTTTTCCAATTTTCCGCTCAACTTTCTTAATTTTTTCTTTCCTATAGGAATTATATTTTCTATAAGTAGATAGGTACCTGAGAGTTTTGGCGGGACAACTAAAAAGATCGCGTCACCGCATTGTATTATTTTCCAAAACTTGTGTTATTTTCAGAGTTAGTGCATAAAATTGGTGCCATTTTATTCGTTAAGGATTGCAGGCATGAGTGTGGGAAAGTGGTATAATGATGGTGAAACACTCCTTTTCGTGTTGTTTCCATTACTACTTACATAGATACTTACTCGTAGAAACTTTTGGTAAAGTTGCCACCACTTTACTAGTAGTATTACTTGACTTGATGACTTGGACTGAGACTTGACTTTAAACATATAACTTGAGAAATTAATTATTTGACACTGGCTAAATACGCAAAAACGTGGAGCCAAAACCAAAAAAAAGTAGGTACCTTCTCCTACCAATTATAAACAACAAAAAAAGAATTAGTGAAAATGTTCCATCCGTTCACCCGTGATGCAATAACCAAGAGAAATATGGATTCATTTTAAGTACTTATCTATCCCCATGCAGCATGGAGGTTGATGGAGCAATCGGTAGGTACTTCGGTAATGTTCATTTGTCAAAATATAATTGATGGAAGCAAGCCGCCAGAGGATCGTAACCTTTTTTAAGGAATGTAGGTTAATTCTTCAGCCAAATACATACCTACAGTAAAAGCTCTTTTTTCGCGGGTATACGTTCCGTAAATATACCGCGAATACATAAACCGTGAATATGGAATGGTTATATATGGGGTTATAGAGGATACGCTCTTAGGTGACAAAATAAAAATCAAGTATATGAAAATGAATTTAATTGACCGTATTGATTAATTATTATATTCAGACTTAGGCAATGGTTTGGCAAAGGCGGAACCAATACAGCGGCGATATCATTTAAAACATACTTTAGGCATAGTTGTAGGTAATAAGGTATATTTTACTTTTTTATTAGTCCATTTGTATACACGTTTACAAAGGATATTCGGTTGGATACTATATTTGAATCCTTTTTATCATTTAATCAATTTTTTTTTTACTTCAAACTTGTCTAGCATTTGACCACGCTCTCACCTGATGGGAAGTGACGATGTGATCGAAGGTGTAGCATGCTAGCCAAGTAAAATCGTGAATCCGCGAATAAAGTAATCTTTATCCGCGAATATAAGAATTGGGTCGCATTTTTTAAATCCGCGAATAGTGAAAAAGCGAATGGAGGAAGCGTGAATACGGAACTTTTACTGTATTTACTTATAACTCATCACACTACTTTATTATGTTTAAATCTTACAAGGATCACCTCTGCAAAGTTCGTCTAAGTAGGTACCACTTCGCCAGTTATTCTACAGCTAAGCAGTAAGCAATGTGTTCCGGTTTGAAAGGCACTGTAGCTAGAGAAATTACTAGGCCAATGAGACTTACCTAACCTCACATATTACTAGACTGTGCTGATGTCTTAGGATGACGTGCGCAATGCAGTGTCACGGGAAACTATATACTTTAGAGTTTCGTATGACACTGCAACTGATATGGGCGGCCGTGTCTATTAACATCAGGCGGACGACTAGCTCGTCATGACTTTCCTTAACATAACAAAATTGGAAAATTAATAACAGCTAAACTCACGTCAATTAAAAGTCGAAATTACTCCGATCAGGTTTCGGACATATTCGATGTCTAATCTTATGTCCGAAACCTGTTCAGAGTAATTTCGACTTGTAATTGACGTGAGTTTAACCGTTGTTAATTTTCCCTTACGACAGTTTTCTAAAAAAATATAAAAAATACTAATAAAAACGGAAATAACTAATTTAAAAAATCGATGTCTCAATGTTGATGCCACCCACGCCTTCTTCACCCTGCAAACCGTGATCTTCTTACTGGTCCAAGGTTGCGCGTAATTAGTTCCACTCAGTGAATCATTAGTAGATATTCATTTTAACCGCTCCGGAGCAACTGGACAGAGCAAGGAAATCCTATATTATACGAAATAATTACAAGAATAACGCCCCACGATCACATACCTAGATCCTGGACCCTAACTAGGATTCCCTGTATCTAAAGATCCTTGTAGTTCCTGGAGGAACTACTTAATATTCCCGTTTTTTTTTTATTGTTTGATAGGCTCGCGTAAGTGACGATGCGGTCTAAGATGTAACACGCTTGCCTAGAAGATACCTGTTCACTCTCGATTTGAAGACTCCAAGGTTGTAGTTTTCGGGAAATACGGATGCCGGTAAAGCGTTCCACTCTTTGGCTGTTCGCATGATAAATGTGGAGCCAAATCTCTTTGTTCGCACATGTGGGATATTAACCATGTAACGAGGGTTCTTTTTCGTACATCTGGTTGTCCCATGGTGGAACGGTGACGGCGGGATCAGTTTATGCAAACCCAATGCACACTCTCCAAAATGCACTCGATAGAAGACCGATAAACTGGTAGCTTTGCGTCTATGGTCGAGGCTTTGCAGTCGGGTCTCAAACAAGTCGCTACCTATGAGCCTCTTAGCACGCCTTTCAATAGAGTCTAAATGGTCCATAATAAATCCACATATATAGCTTTAAATTGCACCCAACCCAGTTTTTTTTTTAATGTTTTGACTCTACACTTTTGTGTATTTAGCCAATGCCAAGTAATTGATAATTTTTCAATTTTATATATTTACGCAAATATGTGTTAAGTCACAGTCGAAGTCATCAAGTCAAGTCATAGTCTAGTCAAAGACATACTCCTAGTAAAGTGGTGGCAACTTTACCAGAAGCTTCTATGGAGTTTTGGAAACAACACGAAAAAAAACGTTTCACCATCATTATACCACTTTCCCCCACTCATGCCTGTAATCCAGCACTTAACGAATAAAATGCCACCAATTTTATGCACTAATACTGAAAATAACACAAGCTTTGGAAAATAATACAATGCGATCTTTTTCGTTTTTCTTGCATTGCAACCAAAGTTTCGTGATCACCCTGGTCAAAGCCGCGGAGAGCCTATGGATGCAGGATGCAAGCAGCCGATCGAAATGGCGCTCTATGAGGGAGGCAGTTCAGCAATGCAATTCTTCTTGCTGATGAATTTTAAATTATGAAACAAGCAAACAATATTTACTTATTATGCAAGGTGATAACAACAATTCATCAAGTACGCCTCATAAATAACCCAATTATATGAGCACAATGCAATCGTGCCTTTGCCAAATCTTATGAATAAAAAACAAATTGAAACGATACCAAAGTTTAATAATGCACACAACATTAGCTATAAAAAACCATAAATTACTAATTTAAGATGCGCCCTCCACATGTCTATGTATATATAGTAACTTAAATGAAATGCGTATCACAGTTTTATTTGTGGTTTGAAGTAGATCAGTCGGCTTGTTACGGTTTTCGAACGTGCATTCTAACATTCGCGCCAAAAATTACGCGGGAAAGAACTGTCAGTGCAGTTTGTGGTGTTTGTGAAGACAGTTCGAATAAAAAGGTGCGCATATAAAAAGTATTAATGTTTTTAACTAGTATTTAAGGCGAGGTCTAAGCTCAAAATCAATTTCAAATTTTTTTAAAGCGTCACTATGACTTGACTTCTCTAAGTAATCAATACTCACTACTCAATTGTACAAATATGTACTTATTTTATAATGCAGGTATTTATTGATGTGTTTGCGAAACACATGACCCTATTAGGGTATAGCAACAGATTAGGTGAAGACCAGGCCGATCCATGTAATAAACAATATACCTACCTATTATGAATACTATTGTTTAATTAATTCTAAAGTAGATTACTTTTGTAATTAAAAAAATTCAATTTAAATAACATTTCTTGATAAAAAATCTTTTAAAACCTTATTGAAAATGAAATCTTTTCTTGAGCAAAAATTACTTCAGATTTTATTATATATTTTTACTGCCACTGAGTTGGGGCCTGAACCATCAAATTTAATCACAATTTAATAAAGGAATTTATTTTTAACCTTATTATTCTACAATTATTATTTACACTTAAACTATTAATTTACATTTTATTTATATCACAAAAATCACTCGCTAATATTTACAGGCACTCTATAAATAAAAAAATAACCAAATTAAACTAACTAAGAAGTGGCTTTATCTAAAATAGCATTACTAATAATCCCCAAAAAGTACTTAATCAGCGATAGTGTAATTTTTTTTGTACAAATCCAATAGCCAGATTGTTTCATTAAAGCAATTAACAGTTAATAAAAGTTTATTTATTTGATATGCATATTTCAAGTAGCACACAAAACCCGCAAAATGAACATAATCTCAAGTGCAGAAAGCAGTTGTCATCAAAATGATCTGCGATTTTCTACTTTAAACAGAGCTCTTTAGAGACCCGCTTAAATCTGCAAAAGTTGTGCATGGGCCCGGCCTTAAAACTTTTATATCTGTGCTCTAATGCAGTTCAGCTGTAGGTAACTGTAAGGGATAAGTAGTTAAAACTGGACGGCTTAGACTTTTCTAAGCCGTCCAGTTTTAACCTATCTTTATAGGCCTAAGTACTTTATTTTATTCATCTGGTTTATGTTATTAATTTTATTTATCAGATTTTTTTAAGGTATTAATTTTCAACGTCCTATAAATTAAAAAGAATTTAATTTTTCTTCTTCTACGTCTATTTACTCGTTCTACGATTTATTTCATGTTTATGATCAGCTACTTGAGAAATATAGATTTGTGATTTTTAGTTTGTTTGTAGTTTGTTAGTTAGTTTGTTTGAAATATAGATTTGTGATTTTTAGTTCAATGTTTTTAAAGATTGGTATAATAAGCTATACCAATCTTTAAAAACATTGCCAGAAAATGTTTAAAAACTCGCCTTCTTTGATATTTATTGGCTTAGGGCATGGACAAATTAACAAATAATTATTTTTTCGTTTATTAACGTTTTTAACACACTAATAAAAATTCTTATGAATACTATTAAAATTACAGATCGGCAATATGGCAACAATGGCGATTGTAAAGGTATGTTCACTTTTTGTACATTTTTTGATGTCATCATCATTCACCTACCCTTAGGCTCAATTTACAATAATTAATTAAAAAAATAGTTTGCCTTAAACCACACGACTGAAGTAAAACTTAGGAAATAAAACATGCGCTGGCTATGAGAGGAAAGAGAAAGAAAATTTGCGCGCGCGCGGCTTTCTCTCTCTTGCCCCTACAGTAATATGCGAAACGTATCTCTCTCTCTTTTTATCTTCACTAACTTATATCTCCCTCTCAACATTCGTTCCCCTCGCCCGATCAATTTCCGTTACGCTCTCATCAGACATTCACCAGCTTATGAGCTTACTCTCCAAGTCAAGCAGGCGTAAAAAAGTTTTACTTATCATATTTTTATTTCATAATAATTCATTAGAAGGCGTTGACGATGCATGGATTTGTTTAACTGAATAATATCACTCTGAGAATTTCTGAATATTTTGAATAAATAAAGCAAAGTCAATGGTCAAAGGAATAAATAATATATTATGTCAAAGATACTTAATCTCTTTTTTTAAATTTTATTTACAGTTATGTATTTTGAAGTAAAACTTCTTTACGCACGCTTGACTTGGGGAGTAAGTTGATGGTAATTTTTAGCACTTTTACAAGTCAACATTATATTAGGTACTTAACATTAAGTTATTGTACTAAGCATATAGAATTACAAAGTGCTTATTATCAAATATTAGATAGCAAGCCCATTACAACGTATGAGTTAGAAAAAAAAAATTCTCTTGGCATCGGCCACTCGCCACTCGTCAAGTGTGAGTGGGGCTTGTGCTAAAAATAATGAAAATTTTAATAAAATAATTTTCTTAATGTTTTATTCTCGGTATTATTGTGGGCTACTGAACCCTCGGCACGCGAGTACTACTCGCGCTTGACCGTAATCGTTTGACATATTCCTAATTCTAATGACGTACCTATTACGAGATTGTTGGCGTAAATAATGACATATGGAATATATACGCAATGAATGACATTTGATATTAATGCAGAATTAATGACAGTTAATTTCCACCATTACTATAATAATAACATGAAAGGGTCGTTGAAAAGAATCCGAAAATTATGGTTGTGAATTTTGTTTTTTTTTTCTATAACCCGTGTATTTTTTAATTTTAATGTGTGATAAGGATGGGTTATTAAGTGTTCGTGAACGTGCACGAGTGTTGGCAAATGGTTCCAAGTTTTAAAACCACGCCATTTCGTTTTCACTTCAAGGCTTCCTAGAGCCTTCAGTAAAATATTCACCATTTTACAGTGGCGTTTTGACTTTGACAAAATAAGACTTTGACATAACAGTACAAAAGTAGTGATACTTTTTAGTGATAATTCTGCCAATGTCCTTACTTGACATTGGCAGAATTATCACTAAAAAGCGATATAAAGCCATTAAACGGAGAAAAGAACATAAAAGAATCGACTTACTTGATGTACATCATTTGTTTCGGTCCAGTTAGTACCTGGATGGGTGACCGGTAAGTGATCAAGTACCTATCGAGTCTGTGGAATTTAAACTGCTTAGTTCAAATTCTCACGAACTTTTACAGGCTTCGCACAGAACTCTAGGTTTCTCTGTGGCATATTGACATTCCTTTTGGCATAAGTACGCATACTTATATACCGTACTACTCCTACCCGTCTTTCACCACTTTGTTAAATTATCTCCATCCAAAGGTTGACTTGAAGAGATCGCTTTTAGCGATAAGGTTGCCCATTGTTACACTTGATATAAATAATTTTTTTTCTGTAATTATTATTATTGAAGTTCTTTTATTTATTATTGAAATTTCAGGATAGCCTCTGTGGTGTAGTAGGTCTGCTCATAAACCGGAGGCAGCGGGTTCGATTCCTGCGGCAGGACTAGTATTGGAACACAGAAAAAAAAAATCACAAATACTTGTTTAGATGGGTGTTGTGGGACCATGGTCCTCGTGGTTCCTGGGTCACAGAGCCACAGGGAATCCTAGTTAGGGTCCATGTGATCGTTGGGCGTTATTATTATTATTATTTGGTGTGTACAATTACGAGTTCATTTATCTATCTATTTACTATGGTTTAAGAAATTCAGTCGTTTATAAGTTAGACCGACAATCTCAGTTTTTACTATTATTTTAAGATTTATTGCAAAAAGGCTATTTTTAGCACTTTTATAACCTTACGGAACCTTAAAAATTACTCACTTGTTTCAACGACTCCCTTTTTTTTTGAACGAGCTAATGCTGTTGGTCTCTATCGACCTTTACAGAATCACCTGGCGGGAGGGCGGGCGCTTAAGGCGCCCAGCCGTCAAAAGTGGGAGGCAACTAGCTCGCGGGCACCCCTGGGGTGCGAGCCTCGGCTTGGGCCGTTGCCGGGATAAGAGGATCGAGAAGACTACGTCCATTAGAAGAGTGGACCCTATTGAAAGTCGCGACCGTTCTGTTCAAAAAAGTCGCAACCGTTCTAAAGCGGCTCTCCCGTATCTCCCCTAACTATTGTAGCACAATTTGTATTCTGTGTACAAACGTGCTTTACTGTGAGAACATCCTATTGTCCTGTCAGTATGTAAGTAATTAAGGCACTTATCTACACTATACATATGCATCAGTATTGCATAAGCGAGCGTTTGTGTGAAAGTTAACTCACACGGAGATATTGGATTATTCCTAAAGTTTCCCAACAATTTGCCGGTTTGCTAAATTCTTCTGAACTGGAGGGTGATCACGAAACTTTATATCAATGCAACAGGAGTGATTTCCATTAATTTTATTTCTAAATCCACCTGCTAGGCTATCACGTAACTCGATTGCAACCTTTTTGGGAGTTTTTGCGGGAAAAGGAAAAAGATCGCGTCGCCGCAATATATTGTTTTCCAAAACTTGTGTTATTTTCAGTGTTAGTGCATAATATTGGTAGCATTTTATGCATTAAATGCTGGATTAAAGGCATGAGTGTGTGAAAGTTGTATAATGATGGTGAAACGTTTCTTTTCGTGTTGTTTCCAAAACTCCATAGAATCTTCTGGTAAAGTTGCCACCATAGTAAAGTTACTAGGAGTATGACTTGACCTGATGGCTTGGACTGTGACTTGACACATATCTGCATGAAATATCATTAACTTGAGAAATTCAATTACTGACACTGGCTAAATACACAAAACTGTGGAGCCAAAACATAACAAAAACAAACAAACACAAATTTGTATGGATTTGACAGATTCAATACGCAGTTTATGTGCATAGTTAGTATGGAAATTTCACCTGTTCATTGCAAACAAACTTTCGTGATTACATTTCTGCTGGTTACATTGGTCATCAACCGACTTAAAAATAGGAAGACGTTCTTAATTCGAATGTTTTTTTTTGTTACCTCAGAACTTTCGACTAGGTGATTTTGATGATTCTTTTTTTATTTGATGGGCGATTCCCGTGTGGTCCCATTTTGACCTAGTTCTCACAATGGCATCCATGAGAAAACCATATAAGTCTGAAGTGGGGTTTTTACGCGTTGCGTTTGTTACTTGTCTCACTTGAAGAGCGGAATTTCATTCTACCCGCATGAAATTTTGGCGCATAACTAAATAAAAAGTAAAGTTGTTAAAAGCGTTAGGTAGGTAGGTTAAAATATATCATATTCTAATTTACAGTTAGTCTTTTGTTTTTATCTCAACGCACGAAATTTTGGCGCATAACTAAATAAAAAGTAAAGTTAATAAAAAGGTAATTAAAGCGTTGGGCAACGGTAAAAATGTATCATTTTCTAATTTACAGTTAGTCTTTTGTTTTCTCTAAGCATTGACCAATGCCTAACTATTGTGTCATTGGTACTATTTAAAATTAAAACAAAGGCAGTTCGCTAATGGTTTCATTGTTCTTGCTTTGTTTAGTTGAATATGTAATTAGGATAATAATAAAAGTTTGTATTTATATCCCCTCACTAATCCAAACGTTGTGTAGCGGAGAGACAGATATTAAAGTAATAATTCTTTTGATTTGGGAAAGTTGGTGACTGCAAGGCGAACGGAAGTTGAAGTTGGTTCACGTAGATCCATTGTCAACAAAACAAAGTTAAAAAATTGTATTATTATGTTGATATGTCCCGTAAAATGACGATTTACAACATTCAAGATGGCAATATTAAACAACGCAAAAAAAAGTTATCCCGGCTAAACTAAAGCAGTCTTATTAATAAACACGAAATAGCTTTGGATTAGTTACACCATCTTTTGTCTCTTGCGATCCAGATAAATATTCCAGTAGCAAAAAAAGGACAAAAGCTGAAGTAACTAACCCGAGACTAATACCTGTTTATTAATAAGGCTGAAGAAGTTTTAATTCAGTCTCGTGGTCTAAAGCACACTCGTTTTTTTTTCTACTGGTTTCTAGCTAAAATATTAATTTAGCCTAAACCATTATCAACAAAAAAAACAAAATTAAAAATACGCGTCTGTCATTTATTTACTAACTTTTAATAAAACTAATAAAGATTGGAAATCAATAATTTACAAGTACATAACAAGTATTTATGCACAGAAAAACAAGCGCAAATACTTCTGTCTGGGTGTTGTGGAACCACCTCGTAGTTTCTGGGTTCCTAGACACAGGGAATCCTAGTTATGATCCAGGATCTTTGTATGTGATCGTTGGGCGTTGTCATTATTATTATTGTTTCCACAGATCCTGTCCATCACACTGCTGGTTGCTCTCGTGAATTGCGAGCCGCCGGTCATGGGATACAACTACAGTCCACCAGGAAACAACTACCTACCTCCCAGTACTGGTAATAGTCCATCTTTTCCATATTTTTAACCGACTTTAAAGGTTCTAAACTCGACCGTTTTGTTAAATGTTTATCAACTTTCGACTGGGTGAATCGATTTTGATGATTCTTCTTTTATTTGGAAGCTGGTCCTTCTAGTGCAGTCCCATTTTTTTTATGTTAATGAATGATGTGACGAGCTAGTCGTTCACTTGATGTTAAGCGCCACGGCCGCCCATAACATAACAGTGTCACTCGGAAAAACATAGTTTCTGCGCGACACTGTACTGCGCACATCATCCTGAGACATCAGCACAGTCTGGTAATAAGACTACTCGACTGTGAGATCAGATCATAAAGTCTCAATTGCCCTGTAATTTCACTAGCTACAGTGCCCTTCAAACCGGAACACAGTAGTGCTTGCACACTACTGCTTGGCGGCAGAATAACTGGCAAAGCGGTGGTACCTAGACGAACTTTGCAACAAAGTCCTACCACCTAGTAAATTTCAATTTGATCAAGATCTGATGAGTTTTGAGATCATTTCCCATTTCAATTTGATCAAGATCTGATAGAGTGGTTTTTGTGTTATATTTAATAATGTGTATTCCGACTTCAACTACGTTGATGATGTCCTCATGTTTGTGATAACCAAATGCGGACAGTCAATTTGGTCCAGGTATCCATTAGAAAACCACATAAGTCTGAAGTTGGTTTTTTACGCTTTGCGTCTGTAACTTGTAATATATCTAATGATCTATGTGATCTTGGTGTAAGAATTGAATCACTCCATCTCTTCCCGCGGATGCCGCAAGAGCCGCTAAGAAATCCTGAGAATGGGCAGCATTCTCTTCGGTTTGCATAATAATCTGCTGCTGTCATCAAGACACATGCCAAACGTGGTGATTACTTTTAAAAAAGGGTTTAAATCGACTTCAATACATACTTACCAGTTATTTTCATTTACAAAACCAAACTACACAGATTTTGCTAAAAAAATCTATGGATCCAATCCTTTAGAAATACAAAAATACATTTCCAAATTGGTTTATAAATAACGGAAATACGATAGAGATTACATGGATTTAAAATGCTTAGTCAAACATTCCGTAATTCCGAAGTATTAATATTACAATTTGTTCACAGGAAAGCTTTTAATTAGCCTTAACTTTAAAGACTTAAGTATGGCTTTTTGGCAGGTTTCGGTGCTTCATCGAAGAGCCACGTTCCTTCTCAGTCGTCTGGAAGTGGGTCCTACAATGGTCATGGTTCTCATGGTTCGGCGTCTCACGGAAGTCAGGGGCATGGACATGACAACGAAGTGGTAAGGAAGGGTCAACTTTTATACTGATTGGACTACTGGGATGACTAGTGTTTCCAATTTTTGAGTTCTAGGCCAGCGATTCTAGTCGAAGAAATCTTGATCACAGTACAATGGCACTGCAACTGCTATGGACGCTTAACATCAGGTGAACTAATAGCTCGTCACGTCATTCATTAACATAAAAAAAATTTTCTTTCGTCATTCATTACCAAAAGATTATTCTCAAAAGTGATTGCAGCAGAAATAATATACTTTCACACCCTTTTTCTCCAATTTCTTCAGTCTGTAAGATATATAGGGCATTTCCAGTTATAAGAGAATTCTCTATAGATGTTAAAATTATTTCTTTCAAGTAATTTCTGTGTCTTTCGAGAGATTCCTCTGATTAGAGCTTTTTAGCCAATTTTGGCGTGGGACGCTGTGATCCTGTGACACATTCAATGGCATGATCATGACTTGAGGGTTGCGTGAGGGTTTCAATCTCGCAATAGATTCTCAGACTGTGCGTCACTTTGTAGAACAAAGGTTATTGACATCGCTTTCAAAGTTAGCCTAGCCACATTGTTCACAAAACAGAATTTTAGCAAGAATGATGACCACCGGGAAATGTCGACCATAGGACGTGTGGACGTGCTAGCATCACTTCACTGTGGTGCTTATTATTTATTAGTTTATATCTTTTACATCTATATAAATAGTACAGAATACAGAATGAGATAATTTGAGATATAACTTTGTAAAGCATCACAGGTAATAAAATAATTAATGTCTCTCATTCACATGCAAGTAGAAAAACAAAAATTTGGCATGCGTATGAACTTATGATTTACAATTAGCTCCTAACTGATCTGTGTGTATAGTATTATTTAAATGCCTTTTGTAAGATTCAAAAAGATTCAATGGTATAAGGTATCTAATAAACAAATGTTATGTTGAAATAATAATTACTAATATATGCATATTGTTTTTAATACAAAAGTAGAAAAATAAAGATACGGTAATTTTAAAACAATGGTACAGTTTTGAGAACATAGACTACGCAGATATTATCTTATAAATATTTGTTAAGTATGTAGTATTTTTATCACTATGTTGATATAAAATTTTATTGAGTTTTCTTATGTAGATTATAGATAGTGTAAGAATTTATTGGTCTCAACCTGTAGATCTTATCATCTAAAGAGTAGAATATATCACCATAATCACCAAAAGTCAAACTGTTTGGGAAAAAATCCAAATCTGCGACCCTTCTAGCTGTACCGTTAGCACAATCTATATGAAACATACCATTGTCAGAGACTCCGTACGTGTTGAATCCATCAACAATGAAAAAGTACACAACATTTAGATCTTTGTTTTTGATAATTTCGTAACCGCGATATGCACAGTACACTCCGCACATAGTCACTACGTGAACGTTCTTGTTATTATCCACATCAAACTGCATAACGGTTTTTAAATTTCCAGCTTTAACTGCAATCTTTCCTTGATTGAATACTTTGTATATCATATGGATGTTACCATCTAAGAGGTACATATCATTGTTTCGTACTACCAGCTTCATGATATTCATATTGTACAATCCAATGTTATGAGCTTCATTGGTCACTGGATCGTACTTATAAAGTCCATTTTCAGATCCAAAATAAACATCACTCGTATCGGGATCTACAGCAACCGCCTTATTTTTCGTAATGCCTCTAATTTTCTTCGCCTTTCTCGTCATCACGTTTACGTATGCTCTTCCGGAGTTCTGTAACTGATCATCCATGTACATGAAAAATAAGTTTCTGCTTGATGAATCGTACGTCAACTCCTTTGGTCCTTGAAACTGGTCCGTGAGTAACAACTTCTTGTAGATTCTTGTTCCTATTCTCTCTAAAGGCGCGTCGGTTACGAATATCTTTATCTTAGCGTTGATACTCGATAGCATTGCTAAATATATTATTATTGATATCGTGGACATTTTTGTATGGTACGTGTTGTTTATGCAGTGTCACATGTTACACTGACAAACTTTTTAGCTGGAATTCTTATGTTGATGTTGTTAAGCTACTTTGATTCTTACTGCATTCGGTTTAAAGATTAAACGCGCGATTAATTGTGACTTGTCACGGCCAATTAGATGGGTAAATGAGTGTGAATTGTTATTGCTTGCAAGGTCGCCTGTAGGTTGCAAGTTTCAAATTCTCGGGTTATGTTTCATTCGTGCTGATATTTGTGTTAATTGATAAGTAGGTACATTCAAGTGGTTTATTTATTGTAACATACTGGTTTTTACTGGTCAACTATTCAAAATAAATTACATAGTATGTAGCTTTGTACTAAAATTTTTAAACCAATTTAATATCGGAGTTTGTTGATTATTATGTAAGTTGGTAGGTAGTAGGACTTTTATAAAAAGTTCGTCTAGGTAGGTACCACCTGACTGCCAGTTATTCTGCCGCCAAAAGCAGTGTGCAAGCACTATTGTGTTCCGGTTCAAAGGGCATTGCAGCTAGTGAAATTAATGGGCAAATGAGACTATGACGTTATCTCACAGACTAGTAATAAGATTACTAGCTGTCAGGATGACCTGCGCAGTGCAGTTTCACGTGAAACTCTTTATTTTAAAGTTCCAAGTGACACTGCAACTGATATATAACTATAACTGATAGCCGTATCACTTAACATTAGACGAATGACTAGCTCGTCATATCATTCTTTCACATAAAAAAGTTGATTTACTTTTTAGTAAAATTCCCAGCCTTAATATTGTAATACTTTTATGAACAGCTCATGCCACTAATATTAATATATGTATTTATTTCTCTAGTACTGTTTTACTGGTACTTTTATTTTGATATACTTAAGTAGTTGGTACGTGGTACGTATTAATTTTTTTCACGAAGTAGGCATTACCTAACTCGTTTTAATTTTAATTTCTAGCACAACTATCTCAGCATTCAGCGATGCTCATGTCTCCAGTAGATCTCTAAAATGTATTATTACAATATGAAGAGTTTTCAATCATGACCTAATTAATATCTTAAATGTATTGCACCGGGAAACATAAAAACAGATTCGGTTCACTTTTCAGTTGCACAGTTTATTCGATGACATTATTACTAGATTAAGGTCTACAAGTATTGTTTTCATTTGGTTTTAGTCTCACCAACTTATTGCCATCAGCGTAAACTATGTTATTGTCAACATCAAAAGCTAAACCAAACGCATCTTCAATGTCTACTACCTTTTCGACAGCTATTGTTACATTATTAACAAGATATATACCATCTTGAAGGCAAGCGAATACTTTGCCATTAATATCAATTGTGAGCCCCCTTACTTTTGAGTCGGGGTATTCTTGGTATAAAGTAGCATTTTTCGTACCTTTTGGCTGACTGTACAAGCCAGTAGCGTTAGTGAAAAATATAACATCGTTGTTATCAATAACAAAATTATCTACTTTCGTGTCTTCTAAGTCTGTAAACCTGAATGTTTGTCCTTCAGAATACACAAACAGAAATTGAGAAGGATACACAGAGAAGTAAAGTACGTCTTTAAAGTACATGTTCCAAATATCTATATCCTTTTCTCCTATAAATTCAGTTTTATCCGTTCCATAATTGTATTTGTATAAGCCATTTGAACCTCCTATGTAGATATCGTGATGTTTCTGATCAACAGTTTGTGCGAATCCATTATTTACGCCTTTGATGTCAGCAAACTCTTTAGTGTTAAGGTTGAGTCTAGCTGTTCTGAAGCCTTCATCATCGTTTTTAACGCTGTAGCTGAAATAGAGTATGTTTGTGCTGTAGTCTACAGCTAGTAGATAAGGCCGGTCGAGACCTTCATGTAGGACTTCCGGTTCGTGGTAAACTCCATTTATTGTCAGTCCATCACATTCTCGCTTGATGGTACCAGCATTAGCTGTAAGTATGCTTGTCAGGATCAAAAGGAGTTTCATTTTCGATGAATCTGAAAGCCACAGTATGAGTGGTGTAATAGGTATCTTTAATCTGCCAATGACTTTGTATAGGTGAAGGAAAGCCTTTGGCTATTTATTAGGTATTCCTTGTTCTGGATCTAGGTATAGTCTTCTTATTTGAGAGTCAGTTATTGTTTAACCCTAATTAGCTACACTGCTCTTTAAGGTTAAGAGTTAACAACTATCCAGTATCCTTTTGACATTAATTGAACGTCAAATCAAAAGCAGCTTAGTTTAGACCGATTTTGAAAATTCCGTTGAAATTCACAATACTTAAATCATTATGTAAATACGAACTTACCGCGTTTCGAGAAGCCAGACGATAACTGAACCAAAACAACTATGATTGGAGCAATCGCTCAAGGCATAGTGAACTCTAAAATCTGTGGAGTAGGTAATATTTTATATGAGTCAAAATTTTTGGTTAGGAATCGGCAACGTTTTATAGCGTCTCAGATGTCGTAGTGATCATACTTATCATCAAGCGAGCTGCCTGCTTTTCAGCTGTCAGTCATCCTATATTAATTCGCAATGTAGGTACCTAGTTACCTAGACACTTTCCCAAACCATAAATTCTGATAGAATAGTCTCGTTCGATTGAGAGATAGAATGACAGAGAAAGATGCACGATCGTGCGTGACAAGTTCAACCACCATTTTGCTTGAGCGCAGTATCTGTAAGAGGGTCTTTCCCTTTCAACTCTACGTTTCGGTATTTTGGGTTCAACAAATCTAATAATTAATATTAGGTCTTTACCTATGAAATTGCCGTTTTGTTTGAAAAAAGTTAAAGTATTTTTTTTTCGAACTTATTTATTTCTTTTATTCAAAGTAATCACCCCTGCAATCAATGCATCTTTGCCAACGCTGTGGCAGTTTATGGATGCCCTTCTTGAAAAAATCAGCAGGACGGGAGACAACAAACTCTTCAAAGGCGTTTTGTACTGCCTCTCGGGAATTGAATTTTTTTCCCGCTAAAAAGTTGTCCAAATTTTGGAAAAAGTAATAGTCGGTAGGCGCAAGATCTGGTGAGTATGGCGGATGAGGGAGAGTACAACTATTACACGGCTAAAACTCACGAGGATGAGGGAGAGCTTCCAAATCCAACTCATGCAGCTTGAGACGGTCTGTTGTGCAGTATGGGGTCGCGCGTTGTCGTGAAGTAGCAGTGGAGACGACCGATTGACCAAAGCTGGTTGCAGACGTGCGAGTTTCGCCATCATTGTGGTCAGTTCTTCAATGTACACATCTGCAGTAATGCTCTCGCCGTTTTGTAAAAAGCTATGATGAATCACACCAGCACTAGACCACCAAACTGTGACCATCACCTTTCTAGGGGTCATTTTTCGTTTCGCACATTGCTTTGATACCGAACCAGGATCTAACCAACTTGCTGAGCGCTTTCGATTGTCAAAAAGAATCCATTTTTCGTCGCACGTAACAATTCAGTTCAAAATTCCTTCATTTCTGTGCCTGTTAAGCAGCGCAAGGCAAGTCTCGACGCGTACGTTGCGCTGGCGATCGTTAAGTTCGTGGGGCACCCATCTATCAAGCTTTTTTATCTTGCCAATCTGTCGCAAATGGACCAATATTGTTTTGATGCTAGCATCAAAAGCTGCTGCTAGCTCAGCTGTAGATTGAGATTCATCAGCTTCCACAATCGCCTTTAATTCATCATTGTTGACCAAAGTTTCCGGACGACCACGAGGTTCATTTTTCAAGTCAAAATTCCCAGAACGGAACCGAGCAAACCAATAACGGGTTGTACGTTCGTTTGTACAGTTCTCTCCGTAAACGTCGTTGATGTTACGTGTCGTTTGTGCCGCGTTGGTGCCACGACGGAACTCATATTCCATAATTACACGAAATTTCAAAGTATCCATTATGAGGAAAAATGTTGAAATGTAATGAAAATACAACGCTAATCAATAAAAAAAAGACTTATATTGTAAATAGAATGTCATATTTTTAAAACAAAATTAATTTGAATTTAGAATTCATAGCCAATCAAAACTTTTTTTTGGTTTGAAAAAGTCTGTACTGCAATACGGCAATTTCATAGGTAAAGACCTATTATAAAATAATTATTGCGGGCAAACCAAGCACATTTACAGGTCCAATTAAACGTTACATGCCTATTATGAATAAAAAATGAATAGCTTGTGCGGCTCCACGGATTTTCTGTCCATAGGTGACAAGCGAGATTAATAATGTGAAGGGTTATCAGAGTCTTATACAATTGATATTAAAATAATTAGGCAATTTTGATTTTATTTTGCCAGAAAAGTGGTTTTATCTCTATTCCCACTGCTGGGACGCAGGCTTTTCCTATTCGTGTGTACAGGTTTTATACCTAAATCCAGTGTGCGTAGACACTTCGAGAGAGGTGAGGGAAACGAGGAAATAAAGGGAAGATAAAGAATTAGAGATATTGGCTTCGCTGGCTAGAGACTAGCTCAGTAGAAATTCAACCCACATTAAAGAAAGCAAAAACAAAGTTATACCGGTCGATTGATGGAGCTAGAAGTTTTACTTCAGTCCTGTGGTCTAAAGCACACTCGTTTTTTTTCAGCCAAAATCTTACGAGTTCGGGTATTCAGTGAAAGACGCAATGTCCGGCAACGACTACAATCGCCGAGAGAGCTCCGACGGGAACGTAGTCAGGGGGGAGTACAGAGTGGCGCTACCTGACGGAAGGACTCAAATTGGTAAGATCTAGTGGTTTAACCACTTTTAAACAACTTTGCAGAAAAGTCCTATCACCTAGTAATATTAGGGGGTGGGACTTTAACTACATAATTTTAAGAGCAGTATCTTTATTTTAGACCATTTTCAACTTGTTGACTATTCAAGGTAAGTAGGCCTCGCCCAAAGAGTAAGAAGATATAAAGCCGCCCCCGGGCGGTCGCCCTACCGCGCCCTACCCTAACGCCGCTACTGCGCTTAGCATAAAAGCTTTATTATATTATATTATATTATATAGCTTCTCCCGCGGCGTGGCCTATGGGAAAATAATTCAACCACCCTAGTAGGTAGGGAGTTACCTCATCAGTCACCTTTGAGTTATATACATATAGATTTATATAATTTTAAAAGTTATAAGACTGTAAAGAATGCAGACAGATAGACAGATATTAATTTTTAAGGGTTCCGTAGTACTTATTCTTTGACCTTTTCGTGTATTTCAGTAACGTACCACGCGGACTGGCGGAGTGGTTTCCACGCGGACGTGAGGTATGAAGGTGAAGCCAAATACCCTGAACCAGCAAAGAATGTCCATCAGCAAGGTAAAGTACATAAGTGGTAGATATTAAGTGTTGGACAGTGGTATGGTGGCAGGGAAGTGTAAAGGCTACCCCCCTAAAAAAAGTGGTAACATACAAGCTAGTCCTTCACTTGATGTTAAGCGTAACGGCTTCTTCTT
Organism: Ennomos fuscantarius; assembly: GCA_905220475.3. Lineage (NCBI taxonomy): Eukaryota > Metazoa > Arthropoda > Insecta > Lepidoptera > Geometridae > Ennomos > Ennomos fuscantarius. The sequence goes on from HG992049.1 coordinate 1,288,872, forward strand.
CTCATGTAGTCAATTGGGCAGCCTTGCTGGGCGATCACGTAACAGATTGCAACGGATAAAGACACAAATTTGTATGGATTTGACAGTTTGAATATGCAGCTTATGTGCATAGTTAGTATGGACATTTCTCATGTTGGAATCAAAGTTTTATATTATTTTATTTTTATTTTATTTGATGCTGTTTCGTTGTGCCAAATAAGTGCCAGCATTTTGGTCACGCGTCACATCCACAACATTGGAACACGCAAGGAGCTCCAGAATCCCACGTACCAAATGTCACAAGATTTTTATTTTTTTTATTTTATTGAATGATGTGACGAGCTAGTCGTTCACCTGATGTTAAGTGACACGGCCGCCCATAACAGAACAGTGTCACTCGGAACTACAACATGTAAAGTTTCGCATGACTGCTGCAATGCGCACATCATCCTGAGACATCAACACAGTCTGGTAATCTTATTACCAGACTTTATTAGAATAGATCATAAAGTATCATTTGCCCAGTAATTTCACTAGCTACATTGCCCTTCAAACCGGAACACAGTAGTGCTTGCACACTACTGCTTGGCGGCAGAATAACTGGCAAAGCGGTGGTACCTACCTAGACGAACTTTGCAGAAAAGTCCTACCACCTAGTACCTATATCTCAAAAAATATAGTTATTAGTATAATATCTCAAAAAATAACGTTACAGGCATTTTAAAATACATGAATAGAAAAGGACAGTTTAAACTCGCAGTGACGTCAGTTAACAGTCCTCCGTAGTACCTCATTACTAAGCTGTGGTACCTCTATGATAGCTCTAATACAATCTCGTTGGCATGTGACGTCACAACGTATGCTTTCATAGTAGCTGTTAGGAAGCTTCAAACGATCTCTGTTTTGCGAGAAAGGGTCAAGCGATGCCCCCTCCAGAAACTTTAAAAGCTAACCTCCGTGATATATTTACAAGTTTTACTATTTTTTCACTTAATACATTAGTTTTTGAGCTACTTTATGATTTGCTTGTTTATTCTTAACCAATAACTCAAAACAAAATGGCTTCAATATGTCACCGATTTCTGTGTATTCAATTATGTAAAAGGAGTTTTGGCGGGAAAACGAAATAGATCGCGTCACCGCATTGTATTATTTTTCAAAACTTGTGTTATTTTCAGTGTTAGTACATAAAATTGGTGATATTTGATTCAAATTTATTCAAATTATGTTAACGTCTTAATATTTTTTTTCTTATTTTTAGGAGGTTACAACTACAATGCTCCATCGGACTTCGCGGGTTCCTTGACCGGTTTCCATGGAAACCAGGGTAACAAGAAACCTTCTTCGATGTACGGACCTGCAGGATATCAATGAAAAATTAACCTTACGGGCATCGTAGTATAATAGAAGTACGTAAATACCGCATAAAATTATAATATGTTATAACGCCTTCGTCAAATGGAAGTACAAAATTATGGACCAAATCGAAATAATGCCGCAACTTTTTAGCAGGTGTTAGATTAGGTGCTTATCACACGGCACCGAGCACCGCCGTGGCATGCGGTGAGGTGGATTTCACGTTGCACTGGTCTCTTAGTAATCCGTTGATGCTTTACACACGTACACCGCCCGATCGCGCGTTCGAGCGGTGCTCTCGTCTCCTCCGCCCCTCCGCGCAGACGGGCGCCGCGTAACCGCGCGGAACATTTTGGGAGAAGGACATGCTACAGTTAGAAAAAAAATGTTTTTTTTTACTTCAAACATGTCTAGCATTTGACCACGCTCTCACCTGATGGGAAGTGACGATGCGATCGAAGGTGTAGCATGCTAGCCAAGTAAATACCTATTCACTCTTCTCTTGAACACGTCCGGGTCATATTTTTCCGGAAACACAGACGCTGGCAGGGCATTCCATTCCTTAGCTGTTCTAATTAAGAACGTGGAATCAAATCGCTTGGTATGAATGGGTGGTATTTCGACCACGAAGGGATGGCGCTTAGCCGAGCGTCGAGTAGTCCAGTAGTGGAATGGTAATGGGAGAATGAGATTATGCAGTTCTTGTGCGCATTCGCCGTGGTGTAATCTGTAAAAGACCGACAGACTTGCCACCTTACGTCGATGTCGAAAAATTAAATCCATCCACGCGGACAGGCGCGTAAACCGCCTCGCCATGCGGCGCACCGCTATTAAATCCGCTTCGGCTCCGTCAACCGCGGCGGCGCGCGGTGCCATGTGATAACCGTTTACCGCCGTATGTAGTACCTGACACGTAAGAAAAACGCTGGTGGAAAAGCGCACTGGGCGTTTTCTTATTCCTGCTTATTCGAAATTACTAAGTCAGCTCATCGCTGCCGCGCATACTCCACTCAGTAGCAAGGCGATCTTCTTATGGCTCATTTCAAATCGAAGATAGGCTCGTACAAGACCGATCACACAAAAAAACGACTGTACTTTAGACCACACGACTGAAGTAAAACTTCTTTAGTTTAGCTCCATCTATCGGCCGGTATAACTTTGTTTTTGCTTTGTTTAATGTTAATGTCACCATCTTGAAAATTGTACATTAGGCATACCAACATAGTAATACCAATTTTAACTTCATTACGTTAACAATGGAGACCTTCGTGAACCACCTTCGACTTCTGTTCGCCTCGCATTCACCAGCTTACTCCCCAAGGCAAGGTGCGTAAAAAAGTTTTACTTCAAAAAGAAAGGCGTTAAAAATATAATGTTGTGTGACGTCATAAGGTCTGATTTTCAGTTATTAAGGTCCCACATTCATAAATTGCACGTTACGGGAACTATACACAACATTTGTACACAATTTGTGAGGCTCGCGTCTCGCGAAGCTTCTAGATTCTACAGGTATGCAAAAGCGTCGTGAACTCAGTATTAGTTTTACCGTAAAACTATACCATATGTCAGGCATAACGTGACCTAATGTAACTTTAAATAGCTAATAGGTGAGATTACGGGTGTTCTTCAGTGATAAGATCACGTATGTAATTTGTATTGAAAAAGGAAAAGAAAAATAATCGTTGAAAATGATGTAAAAAAACCATGCTTCATTGTTGTGTTGTATAATCATAATGTTATGAAAATGTTTTAAACAGTATTATTTTTTACAAATTAGTTTTAAGCTTTTTCTACCAGATTTTTAAAAAAATATAATAAATGTTTTATTTTTATCACGTTGTTTAATTACCTTCACACTCCCACATACACACACACACACACACACACACACACACACACACACATACACACACACACACACACACACACACACACACACACACACACACACACACACACACACACACACACCCTTATTCCCTTATCTAACTTACGGCACCCGCTAACGAACTTATGAAAAATATGTAGTGCACATAATGAATTTGGCTGCGGTCATCACCTGAAAAACCGCTGCAAAAAGTTATTACAACTGAGTGCTACCCTGTTTCGACGTGAAGCCGTTGGTCCCAATTGTGATCATAGGAGAACAGCCACTAAGCAATCTTTGACGCCCTCAGGTGGCCTAAAAATTCTGAAACCAGGTCTAGTCACAGTCTACACAAGAAGGAAGGATGAAAAACATACATCTGTATTGTGACAAAAAGATGAATAGGTAGGATAGGTACATACACAATATCATCATGTGTACACATACATAATCGTACATATTATCCGGGGAATCGGCAGCAGCTGGTTTAAGATTCTTTTTTTTTATGTTATTGAATGATGTGACGAGCTAGTCGTTCACCTGATGTTAAGTGACGCGGCCGCCCATAACAGAACAGTGTCACTCAGAACTCCAACATGTAAAGTTTCGCATGACTGCTGCACTGCGCACATCATCCTGAGACATCAACACATTCTGGTAATAAGTTTACACGACTGTGAGATCAGATCATAAAGTCTCATTTGCCCAGTAATTTCACTAGCTACATTGCCCTTCAAACCGGAACACAGTACTGCTTGCATACTACTGCTTGGCGGCAGAATAACTGGCAAAGCGGTGGTACCTACCTAGACGAACTTTGCAGAAAAGTTCTACCACCTAGTAAAGTAGTAGTCTTTATTTCTCAAAGAACATAGTTTACTCGCTGAGAAATTATAGTTAAATATAAATGATATGGTACATAGTTTTGCATTTTCCTCTCGTTAAGCATTTCTCTTGGTCTTCATTATAATCACCAAGCTCTACGTCCAAACTGGGCAGGCCTATATTCAGTCAACAGTGGACGTCTTCCGGTTTATGTGTATTTCCATGTTACACCCAGGTTAACTGGAAGATAATGCTCTCTGGCATTAAGCTCGCTTATGTACCTACATTTGTTTGTGCAATAAAGAATTTACTATCTATCTATATAACTATCTATCCATATGTGGCAAAGTTATAAAATAAATTGTTAATTTTGCATCAGAGGCCCAACTAAAGATTAGAGAATACATGTACCTACTGAAGTTCAATATATTATCAGTTCCCGTCATCTTTGTGGGCCCAGCTGTCACAAACGTGTGAAGTTTAGCAACTGGCTCAAGGTTTTTGCGGGTTCTTGTGCTCTTGGCCTATTATCGTTATTTCCTTAACTTAGCTGTCTAAAAAACAACGTGGAATATTTATAACTTTACAAGGCCGTCATAAGTTCATTACATTATCATTTTCCGTCACCTTTTAACAATTGCGCAACTAAATTTCTGATAAGTAGACAAACAGTTTGTTAATTTTAAATTAGTTGATTTCAAGGCATAAGCAGACCTAAAAAATAAAGATTGTATGTATTTAGTAATTATCAGTCTACAGAATTAAAAGAATCATTATCATTCATCGACTTTGTAAAAACGTACGACCAGATCGCAATCAGCTCTAAAGATATCATTGAAACTGCGATCAGACGTAACGTCCATAAGGAGCCATTTATTATTTTACGTTGGGCTTTGTTCTGGTGAAAAAAGTCCACCAGACTCCAGTAGTAAGTACTCCAATAGTATAGACAAGGAGATTTACATTTCGTTTACGTACAAAATGAAATAATAATATCTAGTGTAATTCCGCTAAATTCAAGTACTTAGATTATCTATATTGGGGTAAATGATTATTGTAGGTAAATTAATGAAAAAACCTGAAAAAACCTAAAAATCATGAAATTACTATAACAAATTAAATAAATATTATTATTATCAATTTTATATTAATTATTATTATTTTTACAGATATAAAATTAATTATTACTATTATTATTATAATAAATAAAACTGAAAATTAAAATATTAAATTATATAAATATTATACAATTAATTATTATTATTACAAATAAAAACCAATACAGATACCCTCCCCTAAAAATCCTGAAATTACAATAACAAATATAAAATATTATTATTGTGAAATTTATATTAATTATTTCTATTTTTATTGATATAAAATTAATTATTACTATTATTATTATAACAAATAAAACTGAAATTTAAAATATACAATTATATAAATATTATACAATTAATTATTATTATTACAAATAAACACCAATACAGATAACCCTCGACACGTGTTTCGCCTCTTCACGAGGCATCCTCAGGACCGTGTTGACTCGCCGAAGGCTCGCTCGAGCGAGCTTTCGAGCGAGCCTTCGGCGAGTCATAGTAATTTCATGATTTTTAGGTTTTTTCAGGTTTTTTCATTAATTTACCTACAATAATCATTTACCCCAATATAGATAATCTAAGTACTTGAATTTAGCGGAATTACACTAGATATTATTATTTCATTTTGTATCTAAGATGAACTTCCGCGAAGTCACGCCTGATTCTATCAATTATTTCGTTTACGAACTTGCTTTTACATTCTGGATGACCTTTTAGCTTTTCCAACACATTTTTGAACTTTTGAGCTAGATTTTTTGGAAACTACTTATTTTAACGAATTAAAAAACTACTGGTTTATGTATGTATTATAAGGTAAGTTCGTATTATATTGTTATTATTGTATGCTGTCTTCAAATATATCTTTTTTTTTATTGTTTGATAGCTTTGCATTTGACCACTATCGCACCTGATGGTAAGTAACGAAGCGGTCTAGGATGAAGCACGCTTGCCTAGAAGACAGCTCTGACAGCCTCTGTGGTGGTTGAGCAGGTTGGCTCATAACATGGAGGAGGCGGGTTTGATTCCCGCGGCAGGACAAGTATTTATGCACATACAAAATAGCGCAAATACTTGTTCTGAGTCTGGGTGTTGTGGGACCATAGAACACGAAACTTTGATTGCAATGCAACAGGAGAAATTTCCATACAACTTTGCACATAAAGTATTAAAACTGTCAAATCTATACAAATTTTTGTTTTATTGGTTGCAATTGAGTTATCTGATCGCCCAGCGAAGTCCTCGTAGTTCCTGAGTCCCTAGACACAGGGAATCCTAGTTAGGTTCCAGGATATATGTATGTGATCGTTGGGCGTTATTACTATTATTATATTAGACTTTGGTTTAGTTGGGCTTAAAAACTTCTCCATATAGAGTACAGACATAGTTCAACTCTACGTTGAACGAACCCACCGGCTAATGCTATTAAAACACTGACTAACAGTTGTGATTCTCTGTGTGGAACAAAGCGATAAACTACCTGCCCTACTGCCCTTGTATCACTCCATTCCATTCAGTGCTCGACTATGAGCCAAGCGATGTGATTGTGTTCACGGAAATCGTTTTATTGAGTCTAATTTGATTTTGGTGAGTCCTTATCAGATTTAAAAAAAACTGTCTTTAATAGAGAAGTTCTGTAAGGTGATGTGTACGAAGTTTTACAGCATTGTATTTAAGCCTTGCGTATATAATTTTTTTAGTTCTATAAAAATTACTGCGCATTGCGTAGCCATTACTAACTTCAGGTGACAATTATACAAAGCTTCATTGACATCGCAGTAGCTTTTATTAGTGTGACCAATACAGAATATCTATATGCAAGTATTACATAGCGAAGGAATATTTGGAAATTTGTAGATAGAATTTGCACCTAATCATTTTCTTTAACATTTAGATGCTGCGGTACTAATACCTAACAAGCTGAGCTAGGTTACAATAGGTTACAAGACAAATGAAATACGTGGTCCTTCCTGTCGGTGTAATGTTCCTGTTGAGTGATACTGGACTCCATCTTTTCATATTCCAAAATAGAATTGAACGAACAAAAATTAAATTCGAGAACCAGAATTTGAAAAACTAAGAGAATACATTAAGAGTAGGTCAATTCATACTTCTCTAATCTACTTTCTAATATTAGGTAATATACGGCTATTAGAACAATCATTATTTTAACAAATGAATATGGGTATATTGTACTCTTTAAAGGTGATGCGAAGGTATTGAAAGGCAATCCAGCCACCGTTTTATAAATTAGAAATAATCATTCAACTTGTGCTAGTGTAGCCAAAAAATGCTGCCTTCTTCAAACTTGCAAAAATAAAAACAGTCACTAGGTACTATTACTATTACATAATTAGATATGTACATAGATGTGCGAGACAAATAAAATACCTGTATTTTTTTATGTACGAAAGAAAGAAAGAAAGAAAAGACATTTATTCAGGACACCACACAACATTACATTACATTATAAGAGAATGCAGTATAATTTAGAAACAAAGAACAGATAAATAAACAATGTCTTCTTCATATTTATTTATTTTGTTTATTTTAACGTGAAGCTGGCAGAAATGTCTGAAATACAGTTGATACTAAAAAAGTTATTGTTTGTGGCAAAACGTCTCTGTGTTATTAGTTTTGAAATTATCATCATCTTATACTAGTTCAATGCTGGACATAAGTCTCTCCCAAGGCACGCCTCTCAGTATGGTCTTAAGCTCTACTCTTTCAGTTACTGCTACCTTGCATATATCATCATCATTCAAAATCAATTTTTAGATCTTTCAATACTTTCAGACTCGATATTAACAGTATGAAAATAAAATGTTTAAATTTAATATTTCAGATTGTACCCGCGAAGATGCAGATCCTAATTTTTACATTACTCGTCGCTGTAGCATCAGCTGATAACTACTGCAAGGGTCTCTACATTAAAGATAAATATTACGACGTGAAAATCATCAAAGAAGGCATTAATAAAGTGCACGAACTAGTGTACAATGGAAATGACAACACAACCTACTTCACATTTGAGCAAATTGCTAAAGTACCAACACGTATGCTGGGATATGTGAAACTGGAAAATGGAGTTGCTGGAGTTATCGAAGGAATCAGAAATGCTACAGGCTTGTCTATGGATCAAAATTTGAACAGACTATACGTCGGCGGTTCTGATGGCCTTTTCATGATTAATATGAACAATAAAGACAAAGTTCCAGAGAAATTACCCGTCAACGATGATATTAGAAGTCTATTCGTTAAGAATAATTTAGTATACTTCATTAATAGTAAAAAAGAGGCGTATAAGTTTGAATTTGGGGCAGTCACTCCGGTTTTAGAATTAAGTGAATACCGAGTGGATAAAGTCATATTAGACGATGACAACAACATTATGTTTTTACAAAATAATAAACCTTACAGAGTTAAAATTGGGACTAAATTGGTTAACTCCCATGAAAAAGTATTCGTATATGATATAGCAACTGATGTTAACTTTAAGCCATATATCTGCGCCAAAGATGGATTGTATGTTTATAATAAGTACAAGTATGTTCTGGATAAAGTTGGAGACTTAAAGGATATAAGAAAAATAGCTTTTGCTACTGCCGACGAACCCGTATACGTCGTAATTGATAATCTTGTCAAAATCACTAATAATCCTGTACCTTGTTTTGGTGATTAAAAAATTATACTTGTTAAAAAAGTAGGGTTACTACTACAACTATATCATTACGAAATGCAAATACCTATTACATACTACAAAAACATTTGAACTGTAATAATGGCCGCGCCGACCAAAAACTCCAGCTCACTACCAGTAGGTAGCGTACCCAATACGCTGGCAGAATTGCCCCGTTGAATTACAACGCTGATTCGTAGAAATTAAAATTAGCGCCAACGTTTTGGTCACGCGTCGTATCGACTAGACGATCTAATTTGATTTTAATGCTAATTATGTCAGTAGCTAATAATAAAACGACCTTGTTTAAGTAATTTCTTTATAATTTATTTCTTCGCTCTCCATAAATCTATCACCTACATGCAGCGTAGATATGTACTCTATCTCAGTGGCGTAGCGTGTACTAATACAGACGTGAGCAAATTCTCATCAGCGAGGCCCCTTCGTAGATCTTGGGCTACCCAATAAATCTTATCTTACTAAACATGCTTTGACCACATACCTACTTATGATAGTGAAAAAATATAAATGTGGTGTGGGAGAATATTGAAAGGCATATAGATTTTGTAACTTAAGTGTTTAATTGTTTTACAAAAGTAATGTTATTCGGCTTTTTGCTTTACAGAAGACCTCTAGTAAGGATTTGTTATTGATTTTGGCAGGTATATCTATTTCAATTGAGAATATTGCTAAAGTGGACAGTCAGTCCTGCTTGATACAGTTTCTTAAGTGGTTTTTTATAATTTTTTTTTTTTTTCTAGAATACCTTTTTTGAGCACTCTAATAATATATTATTACAATCTAGCCATCCATGTGGCTAATAAGTAATTTACATTTAACCGAATCATCTCCGAAACATTTAATTATCTAAGAATGTGTCCAATAACACTTTTCTTATTGTCTCTATTAAGGTGAAGACACATTGTTCTTGTGTTCTTTTTAAGTAGGTAGCACTTACTTGCACTGCACTACATTACGTTATAGCACTAAATACACACTACACTAACTCGAATGGTTTTGTTCTTTTCAATCTTCTAACTATATCAATGTGATCGAGCAGCTGGATTGCTTCAACATTCACATGATGGTGAAGTCGGCGATGATGACTTTCTGCGTACTTCTGGATGACTTTGGTGACGACCTCTATATTAAGGTCCCGTAAATTTTAATTGAGAAAAACTTCTTACGCGGAAAGACTACTATAAGTAAACAGGAGGCCGGGATAAGGAGGCCTTGCGAGGCCCCTTTAAGTGCGAGGCCGTGGGCGGGGGCCACCTAAGCCTCTACTCTACCTACATGTTTTAGAAAAAAACAGAACATTTATAGGACCACTTTGCCTTAAGTCTATATTATTATATTTGTCTGTCTTTCTACCTGTCTATCAAGATTAAAACCCAAAAATGTCTGCTAAGAATACACTTCGGTGAATGTACTGAGGAAATATTTAGCCTCATTCCACCATCTTCATCGCGGAGTACCACCGGTAGGTACGTATAAGTGATTTGCTAACTTATTTATCACTAGTTGCGCCCCGCGGTTTCACCCGCGGATAAAAGGTATTTTATTTGCTCATCCCACGGGAAAATTTCACTTATCCGGGATAAAATGTGGCCTATATGTTACTCCAGTGTATAAGCTATCTTGGTCCCGAATTTCAACCAAATCCATTCAGCCGTTTGAGCGTGAAGGTGTAACAAACATACACACATACACACATACAAACTTTCGCCTTTATAATATTAGTGTGAGACGAACAGCAAGAGTGGAACGAGCCCCCGCCGTCAGTCTCCTAGTACATTTCCCAGACTTAGCAAGTCTATGCTCGGTAGTGTAAGATCATGAGCTCTTCTTGTGCCTAAGTTGTAGACATCTCGGCGTTCTTTGAACAGGTTATTCTTTTTGAAAACTACTTACACACACTCACCTGGTACATCACACTTCACACTAATATTATAAAGGTGAAAGTTTGTATGTGTGTATGTGTGTATGTTTGTCACGCTCAAACGGCTCGATGGATTTGGATGAAATTCGATATCAAGATAGCTTATACACTGGATTAACATATAGGCTACATTTTATCCCGGAAAAGTGAAATGGGATGAGAATACAATTAAAATACTTCTTATCTGCGGGTGAAACCGCGGGGCGCAACTAGTGTGTAATAACAATAATAATAATAATATAATATATGTGGACATCTCACACAACGCCATCTAGCCCCAAACTAAGCAAAGCTTGTGCTATGGAGTCCAGATAACTGATACAATACTTATATACTTTTTGTTTGTAAATACATACATAGAATACAAAACAACACCCAGACACAGAACAAACATCTATGTCACACAAATGTTTGTCCTGGGTGGGAATGGAACCTACAACCTACAGTTCAGAAGGCAGGATTACTACCAACTGAGCTATCGGGCCAGTCACCATAATAATAATATGCGTGGACATCTCACACAGCGCCACCTAGCCCCAAACTAAGCAAAGCTTGTACTATGGGAACCAGATAACTGATACAATACTAAGATACTTTTTATTTGTAAATACATGCATAGAAAACAATATATAGTTTAGTATAAAGCTGGTACTGTCTGTCTAGGTAGTAGTTTCTTTTTGTTATAAGCCAAATCTGCTCCCAAACAGTTTTCTGATAGATGGGCAGTATTTCGTAGCTAGTTTTTCATAGAGGGAGCCTGTTTGTACGACGATGTCTTTCGTTATATGGTTCCAGATGTGATGGGCATACGTATTAGCATTGTCTGGCAGTTTTCCGTTAACCACGAAGTAAACCTCGTAATTATCAAAGTAAACCGGGTATATCACCTCTGACTCGTAGATTTCAAAACCTGAGGATTTAAAGAGACCAATTGAATAGCTATAAGAGTTCTATATATTTTAATGTCGTTTGTAGACATTGGGCGAATCCGTGTACCCACATAAATTGTACGATTATCAATTTATTTTATTTTTTTAAATATGTGTGGACATTTCACGCAGCGCCATCTAGCCCCAAACTAAGCAAAGTTTGTACTATGGGAACCAGATAACTGATGCAATAATTAGATACTTTTTTTTTTCTAAGTACATAGAATACAATATAACACCCAGACATAGAACAAACATCGACGTCATCACACAAATGATCATCACCATGCCTCTTGATAGTGACGTCATAGCCGACTCGGTGATGAGATGATCAGGGTTGAAGTTAATCTCTCGCTCGAAAGTCACAATGCTGCGTCTATGCGTGCTATCAGGCCTGTCAAATCTAAATATATATAACTCAAAGGTGACTGACTGATTGACTGACTAATATAGTGATCTATCAACGCACATCCCATACCACTGGACGGATCGGGCTGAAATTTGGAATGCAGTTAGATGTTATGACTTAGGCATCCGCTAAGAAAGGATTTTTCGAAATTCCACTCTTAAGAGGGCGAAATGGGTGGTTGAATTATTTTCCGATAGGCCACGCCGCGGGCAATTCTGCGGGCAAAAGCTCGTTATAAGATAAGATAAGATTATAAGAAAGAATATATGAAAGAAAGAAAGAAAGAAAGAAAGAAAGAAAGGAAGAAAGAAAGAATTCCTGGACCCTAACTAGAATTGCCTATGTCTACGGACCCAGGAACTACGAGGAACATGGTCACACAACACCCAGACTCAGAACAAGTATTTTCGCTTTTTTTCTGTGCACAAATACTTGTGTGCCGCGGGAATCGAACCCACCGCGTCCAGGTTATGAGCTGACCTGCTGAACCACCACACCACAGAGGCTGCTAACCTCTGGATGCCCGATGCCTGCTGGATTACCTCGACAAGTGTCAGCGGACATGTAAAAAACGTCGGTCGTGTTGCAGAAGCTCATTAATGCTCGAATTAAGGCGCCAGATCCGTTGTGAGTCCATTCACCTGGTCTGAAGTCTTCCTTGATAGCACTGAATAAAAATCACTCAGGATTAGTAGATTTAATAATACGAACTCCTATACTCTTCAATGTATGTCTCAGCTCAGCTTTTTTTATGTTTGTGCATGATGGGACGAGCTAGTCGTTCGCCTGATCTTAAGCGACACGGCCGCCCATAACAGAAGTGGTGTCGATTCGGTGTCGCATTCTCTAAAACTAAAGTAAACTTAAAGTATGGCGGTACTCTTCTGATAAAGGGGAAATGAAAAAGACGGAAAGATGTTAATTTCGTTTAGCTTTAGAGAATGCGACACAGAATCGACACCAGTGTCATTCAAAACTCCAAATTAAAAAGTTTCAAGCGACACTGCACTGCGCACATCATCCTGAGACATCAGCACAGTCTGGTAATTACATTACTAGACTGTGAGATTAGATTATAAAGTCTCAATTGCCCAGTAATTTCACTAGCTACAGTGCCCTTCAAACCGGAACACAGTAGTGTCTGCGCACTGCTTGGTGGCAGAATAACTGGCAAAGCGGTGGTACTTACCTAGACGAACCTTGACTAAACATCATTACCCTGCAATCCAATCCACAGTAGGTATTGTTGCTATGCTACGCAATGCAATGGTTATTGCCAGTAAATAATGCAATGAGCAATGAGATGATGAATGAATCTGGGCAATGAGACTTTACGATCTGATGACAGTGAAGTGTCACGCGTAACTCTACATTATAGTAGAGTTCATGACACTGCAACTGTTATGGGCTGTCGTGTCGTCAGTTAATATCAGGTGAACGATTTGATCGTCACGTCATTCATTATCATAAAAAACGAGTTTGCTTTAGACCACACGACTGAAGTAAAACTTCTTTAGTTTAGCTTCATCTATCGGCCCGTATAACGTTTTTGCTTTTTTTTATGTTTTGGCTCCACACTTTGTGTATTTAGCCAGTGTCAAGTAATTGATAATTTTTCAAGTTAATTATTTTTACGCAAATATGTGTCAAGTCACAGTCGAAGTCATCAAGTCAAGTCATAATCTAGTCAAAGTCATACTCCTAGTAAAGTATTGGCAACTTTACTTGAAGCTTCTATGGAGTTTTGGAAACAACACGAAAAAAAACGTTTCACCATCATTATACCACTTTCCCACACTCACGCCTGTAATCCAGCACTTAACGAATAAAATGCCACCAATTTTATGCACTAACACTGAAAATAACACAAGTTTTGGAAAATAATACAATGCGGCGACGCGATCTTTTTCGTTTTCCCGCCAAAACTCCCGTTTTTGCTTTGTTTAATGCTAATGTCGCCATCTTGACAATAATTTTAAATTGTCATTGTAACGGACATACCAACATTATATTTTTTTAAAAATTTGATGTGGTGACAATGGAGATCTACGTGAGACTACTAATGGACTACGAGTGTTTACTAATGGAGAACCAACTTCAACTTCCGTTCGCCTCGCATTTACCATCTTAGGTCCCTATTACAGAACGATGCTCAATCATCGATCGGTGATCAAGCAGAGATTTTATTCACTAATTGATTGATCACTTTATGAATGAAAACTCTGCTTGATGATCGTTCTGTAATACGGACCTTACTCCCCAAGTTACGCGTGCGTAAAGAAGTTTTACTTCAAAAAACAATGGGCGAGAGTGGGTACTTACTTCAGAATCTTCAAAATTAAGTTCCGGCCTATCTCATCTTGCCCAAACGCCATAGCTGCTATTGCCACAACATCATCACTTTCCCTAACCGACCAGTTCTTACCCAAACCATTCAACGATTTGATGACCAAAGTATCGGTATCCAGGTAGACGCCTCCATACTTGTATAACGTTACGAATCTTAGCAAATCAGCAGTGTGTTCTATTGGATAATCACTCCACTTGTTTACCCTGCTAGCTAACAACTCTGCCAGGGGCGTTCCATACGTATATTCAACAGAATTCAATCGAGCAAGCTTTACGTTCTTAAACTTCTTCAGTTCAGATAGGCAGCTGTTGTGAAGTACAAACTTCGAAACTGGTGAGTTGAAGTACACATGGACGTTGGTTTCGGGATGAAGTCTTGCTGCTGACTCCACTGAACACGCTTGTCTTGAACTTAAACCACCTTTACAAGAAGTTTCCAGGAAGAATATTGAGTTTGGAAGTGGTGTGATGTCTTCGGCGGATGGTAGCGAGTTTCCTTCATTTACGTAATGGCATGATATTGTACGGGATAGGAGTGTTCTGTATATATTTAAATAAAGGTACCGCAGAATTAAAACAATGGCCAAAACCAGGGTACAAGTCTGGGTCTTCCTCTTTACTAAGTACATCTTGATAAATAAAAAGACCAGTGTGAAGTAAAGTTTAACTTAAACTAATGTTTTAAGCAACGAAATGTGTGGATATTAAAATATGTAAATATGTGTTTACTTCCTCAGATCCGGTGTTAATACAACTGAAGAATCGTATTTTGTCGGATGTCGTTCAAACAATTGCATTTACTAAAAATGTTTTGAATCAATTGTTTTTTTTCAATGTTATGGTATCACGTGACGAGCTAGTCGTTCGCCTGATGTTAGACACGGCTGCCCATATCAGTTGCAGTGTCACTTGGAACTCAGTATAGAGTTTTGCGTGACACTGCACTACGCACGTCATCCTGAGACATCAGCACAATTTAGTAATAAGATTAGACTGACTAGACTGTGAGATCAGATAATAAAATCTCACTTGCCCAGTAATTTCACTAGTTTGGGGCTAGATGGCTCAGTGTGAATATGTCCACAAATATTTATTTATTATTTGAGCAGGTTGGCTCATTACCCTGAGGCGGCGGGTTCGATTCCCGCGACAGGGCAAGTTTTTGTCCACAGGAAAAAACGCAGATACATGTTCCGAAACTGGGTGTTGTGGGACCATGGTCCTCGTAGTTCCTGGGTCCCTAGGCTCAGGGAATCCTAGTTAGGGTCCAGGATGTATGTGATCGTTGGACGTTATTATTATTATTATATTTATGATTATAGATTATGGAACATTTATTTCGATTTCTGCAACTTGTTCAATGGACTGCATACCGTCATTATTCTCTCTTAACATTTTTTTGTGAGTTCAAAATCGGTGCATTTGTTTTTTTATTTTTAAAGTTTTATTGCATCGAATGACAATATATAACATTGCATCTACTTTCGGGAAAGTCCCGACTCCGGAGTTTAAGTGTAGAATCTATCTATGTCTATGGTTCCGAGTCTATAATAGTAATGCTGCTACAAAAACTTTTTATAGGTGTTTATTTAAACAATTATCGTATTTTGGCGTACTGTCAATTCATATGGATAGTATATCGTACATTATGACATATTATAATTGTACTGTTAGAGGAATTACATTGAATATCGTAATTTAAGGACAGCGCCACCTATGATTAAGTAGCTTTAGCTACTCGATCATAGATGGCGCAGCAGTTATGCAGGTGCAGGCGGCGGCAACTCATTATACAACGCCGCAACGAGTCGGCTTTCCTTTGACAAAAAAAGTAGCTTTATTATAAAACTATTTAATAAACCATAGATTTTGTTTTGAAATATAGTATTTTTTTCTAATACCACATGGTGGAAAATGCACTATAAAAATTGACTGATGCAATGATTATTGCTTAATGATTGAAGCGAAATATACTAAACTTTAAATCGCTGTATTCTTGGTAATTTAATACTTGGTGTGTACAATAAAGAGGTTATCTTTCTATCTATTAAAGTCAAAGGATTTTATTGCAAATAGGCTATTTACAAGTCAAAATTAGATTAGGTACTTAAATTTAAGTTATTGTACTAAGCATGTCTAATTACAAAGTGCTTAATGTTAATTATGATATAGCAAGCCCATTACAATATATGACTTTGAAAAAATTAAGTTCTCATTCCCACTACTGGTGCAAGTAATCCAGCACAATGCACAACAGAAAACTACAATCCGAAGCTTCGATTACACCTGTAAAGAAGAAGCTACAAGAAAAGGTGATGTCTTTGTTTTATTTTTTAAAATCTACTGTTTTTAATAAAATATTTATTACAATTGAGATTAATCTAGATGATCGGAATGAAACATACTACAAAAGTAACCACCTACACTTCACAACGGTGGAAGAAAAATATTATTAAGATTTAGATGGTCTTAATTACGTATATTACGAAATAAATGGGCAATTTATCGTTCCGGAACTCCCGGAATCGAATTTGTAACCCAAAGATTTCTCAACATTTGCTCCTAAGGCGCTGCGGCGCCCTTTGACACATGCCGAAAGGCTATTTCCGCACAATTCTCTTTGGTGATTTTTACGCGTTTCATGCCATTCTTTGCAAAGAGCTCGAAAGGCGCGCGCGTGGGCATAAAATTATTAAAAAACCAAATTAGTGTTTATGAAATTAATATTTTGTATGAACTGTATGTGTTTCAGCATATCCAATATTTCGGACAGTGGTTTTAAATATTATTGTTTTTGAGGTGAGTTAGTATTTTATTTTGATGCTACATCTATTTCTTTGACTGGCCCGATAGCTAAGCGATGGTAGTATCCCTGCTTTCTGAATTGCAGGTTGTGGGTTCGATTCCCAGCCAGGACAAATGAGCATCGATGTTTGTTCCGTGTCTGGGTGTTTATATTGTATTCTATGTATGTATTTACAAACAAAAGTATTGTATCAGTTATCTGGATCCCATAGTACAAGCTTTTCTTAGTTTGGGGCTAGATGGCGCTGTGTGAAATGTCCACACATTTATTATTTATTATTATTATTATTTATTACTATGCCCTAGGCCCTAGCATAGATTGTACAATACAAAACGCCATAGGCATGAATGCAGTACTATTATAAATTGACCTTGTAAATTTTTATAAAATTGATTGATTATTATTATAATCTGTGATATATTCTTGTGCTGGGCGCGCCCTCTATCAACGGTATTTAGTCTGTTTGTTTGCGTGGCTTCCGCACCGAACGGCTGAACCGATTTGAATGAAAACTTGTACTCTGATTAAAGATTAGTAGGTAGTCCAAAGAGAATTTAAAAAAATATGATTATTAATAATTTTTCTACGGTGATTTCTTACGTGAGATAATTTTTCATTCTCATTTAATTAGGTAGGTCCCGTGTTGTAAGAATAACGTGACCATACGTCCCGCTTTTCGTGGGACAGTTCCGCTCTCAGACTGTCTGTCCCGCTATCCCAAGGGAAGGCAAAAACGTCCCGCTTTCGCAAACAGACCCAACGATATATTAATTTATGTATACCTAGATACCTACTACGAAGGTAAATACGCTAAAAATTGAGTTAATCGTCATCTGCCTCAATACGTACACTGCTGAACAAGGGCTTTCTTCTAGAAAGCTCCACTCGGCGTCTTCCGGTTCGTGATTTTATTTAAATTATTTTTATTTTACAAAATCCACAGCCCTTAAGTAACAAAGTTTATTATTTAAATGCTAAACCTACAGCCAAAATCGGATTTACATTCTATATTTCGAAAGAAAAACATTTTTTTTTACATGACAGTCACTAGAAAAACGATAACAATAAAAAACAACAAAGAAACAAGAGTAAATTCAGTTTTATGTATGCGCACACGAATGTTGATAGTGTATTATATTGCACTTGCTGCGTGTGGTGTGTACTGTACTATCTTAATTGCGTTAAATATATATTTTAAAATTATAAATTAAATAATATAATACATAATATACATATTCGTAAATATAAATATACTTATACATGTAACAATGCTCTCTTATGCTAGTTGGTTGACGAGGATACTTATGTTCTTAATCCATCAAAAGTTTAATTTAATTATATAGTGATCCTGATAGCCACTCGAGAACCTTTCTTTCCCATCGGCAGTCGGTTGTGTGCCGGCATTGAATTCAATCCTCCATAGCTCGTAACTTCACGGTAAGATTAAAGATTATGAGACAGCCTTTGTGGTGTAGCGGTTGAGCAGGTCGGATCATAATCCGGAGACGGTGGGTTCGATTCCCGCGACAGGACAAATATTTGTGCACAGAAAAAGTCCAAATACTTTGTTTTAAGTCTCGTAGTTCCTGGGTCCCTAGATACAAGGAATCCTAGTTAGGGTCCAGGATCTATGTATGTGATCGTTGGGCGTTTATTAATATTATTAATGTTATGAAAATTAAAAATTTGATTCGATTGCGATGTCGAAGGACTCTGGAAGTATTATTCGGTCATTCATTCCTCATTCAATATGTACCTAATTTGGTGTTCGTCGCACTAGTAGGTACGTATTCGTTGTCGAGAAACATTTAATGTAGGTATAAATAATTAGTGGTTATGTAGTTAAATAGTTCAATAAATAGATAATAATATTTTATATTCAAATAAAAGTACGTAATAAAAAAATGTAAAATAAAAAAAATATTTATGCTGTTTATTTATTTTCTATTTAAAGTTATTCTATGACCTATTATCTTAATCTTGTTCGATGTTTTGAACTTCTTATTACATAATAAAGTAAATTTTTTATCCATAACTTATGTCCATATTGTCTTTGTCAAGTGTCAACGTGAAAGTTTTATTTGCGTCAGCACTTAGCTAGGAGTAATTAGTACCTATTCTGTGGTCCGCAATCTTCCGCACGGCATCAGGCTGGCTTTGCCTCTCTTTCTATTGCTGCGAACTTTTGAAGATAAAGTTATAAGTTTATTTGGTAATTGGTTATAAAATGCATTTCAGATGACGTTATATTTCAGATTAATCAATGTATCCCACGAAGAATATACTCGATGACGTGGTCGAAATGAATCGTCATTTTCCAAAAACCTGTGAAAATGGTAAGTAGGTACCTCACGATAATTATATTAATTGTGCACTTATGAATCCTGGGATCAGATTTCGTAATATGACTAATGTAAAATGTAATGTGTAATGTAACTAACATCAGCGTAAATATCAAAACATGTAACCCATATTGTTTAGGCGTCGGCGTTGTCGGTAAACAAACTGTTTTAAAACCGAAAAGCCGGACTGACCAGAGTTTAATTGGACATTATGATAAAAAGGCCGCACCCTTGGCTAGGACACGCATCCAAAAAGCCTAACTATGGTCCACTTTATCGGATAATTTATCTGTCTGTAGGTACTGTGATGTAGCTGTGAGTTTTGAACTTTTTTACCCTTTAAGGTGTGGTTCAAACTTAAGTCAGTGTAAAATGCTGTGCTCTGTCAAATCTAAGAAGTATGTGGGCAGTGGAAAGCAATAAGAGCAACATTTCACAGCCACCATTAAGTTTGAATTACACTAGATTTCAAAATATGTATGTATCTATTTATGTATTATCTCAAAAACTATCATGACTCTTGAAATAAAATTAATGCCAGAATAATGAATTATTGCATAGCATTAGAAAAAATCTTATAATAAAAATATTTTTTTATAATAAAAATAATAATAATTTATAATAGTCATTATTATTATAATCATGTGACCAAAATGCTGGCCTCTACTTCAGCCAAAGATTGAGCATTGCCATTCAATGTGGCAATGCTGCCAGCATATTGGGCATGTTGCCTACTGGTAGTGGTTTGTTTGATTAAGTTCCCTTTTTATAGTTTTATGTAAAAACTTCATATTAATAAAAAATTAATTGGAATACTATTATTATAATATAGTCCTTGTAGTTCATGGGTCTCTAGATACAGGGAATCTTAGGGTCCGGGATCTATGTGTGTGATTTTTGGGTGTTATTTAATTATTTGATTTGAGTTCCAAAACTAGACAAAAATTCTTGCAAATTGGTTGCTTGAGAGCCACATTATTACAAACAGACCATTTCAAATTCACCAGTATTTTGGCTTTTACTTGCAGTTAGTGCATGAACAATTACACTGTTCAAGTGTTCACCACCCCTGAACATTCTTATGAGTGTGTTGTTTTAGAGTCGATAATCCAGATTTACATTACTATAAGCCATACTTATCAATTTACATTAAATTTTTCAGAAATGTTATTCTCTCCGACAACCCCGAGTGCCAGTCTTCGGTCTTTCAACCAATACTCAATGGCACAATCTTCAAGTTCCACCGAAACTTCACCGGATTCATTTCCAGACATGATGGCCCACCAACTTCAACCAGAGTTGATGCAGCAATATGAAATTCAACAAGAACATTTTGGCTATTACGGACATGACCTAAGACCTCAGTATGAAACTCCAAGAGGGGGTCAATATTATATGAATCGATCTGAAACTCCTGACAATCCATTTTCACCTCAAATGCATGAGGATCCTTTAACAATGAGATGTCAGAGACCGATCGTTGGGAGAAAAATCTTGGCAACAATGGACAGCCAAATGCATAGAGACGAAGTTGCATGGCCTGATGATTCTTTACAGCATACTCCGCCTAACAATATGAATATGAACAAGAACATCTGTTATGAGCTTTTCCCAGCTGACAAGTTGACTGATTATTGTACACCGGTGAAAACATCATCCAGTTCCACAACATCACCTTTGTTAAATTCACCGAGAATGTCCCCTAGCATGACCAACATGTCACCAAGAATGGCAGATATGTCTAGCATGATGTCACAGAGAATGTCTGACTCATCTTCTGGAATGAAAATGCCACGAAGAATAAGAATGGCAGATATGTTTAGCATGATGTCACAGAGAATCTCTGACTCATCTTCTGGAATGAAAATGCCACGGAGAGTATCTGAGTCATCCTCTGGAATGATGTCTTCGAGAATGTCTGAATCATCCTCTGGAATGATGTCACCGAGAATGTCTGAGTCATCCTCTGGAATGATGTCACCGAGAATGATGGATGCCTCGCCTAGCATGACATTATCTCCCAGATCCTCATCATCATATTCTTCTAGATATTCAGCGCCAACTTTTAAGGAACCTATTTTGGGGCAAATTACATTCCGGCCAAATGTGGGGCCTCAAAAAATGTGTACATTTTGCCGTAAGAATGGTGAGACTCCGCTGGTGTATATGACACACACAGTTAAAGAGAAGGTTGGGAACAAATATGTGGTGACATGCCCTATCCTGCGGTCGCATGTCTGCACTACTTGTGGCTCTTCAGGGGATGAAGCTCACACCATGTAAGTATTATCAAATTCTGCATTAAAAACATATTGACACAGCCTCTGTAGTGTGGTGGTTGAGCAGGTCGGCTCATAACCCGGAGGCGGCGGGTTCGATTCCCGCCCGTCGATAGGGTCCAGGATATGCATGTGATGTTGGGCATTGTTATTATTTAATAATTAATGATAGATAATTTAGTTCAAAATTTTCACTCGAATTCTGTTATAATTAACCGAAATTATGTTGCTTCTACTTTTTATTGTTATAATTTAAATAGTATTTAAACTAATTAAGCTACCTATGGCATCGTAATTACTTTAAAAGCATTTTAGGTAAATCGTATCTCATGAGTCTCAAGACACAGGCTATCGCCTAGTTTGGACCTTGCACCAAATCATGTTTAGACATTAAGTTTCTCTTTAATACTCAGTGTACCTTTACTCTCTAACACTTGTAACTTTTTTGAAATTAAACATATTATTATTATTATATTATTACTATTATATTATTTATCACAAAAAATATCAAGGGGTGAGAAAAGATAGGGTTTAACTGTCAAATTGATAGTTTCAAGAAAATAGACTTTAAACATCAATGGCTTCTTTTTAATGTAGAGTGCTTATTAAGTAATAGAAAAGGTTTATGTAAGTTTCAGTTGCTTGAAGATAAGATAATTTATTTGTTAGAACATAAGTAAAATACATTTCCTAAAAATATACATGCATTGGTGTTATGGCGTTTTTTAAGTCCACAATGTCTTGCCTGCGTAGGCGTACAAATAATTATTGAAGAAAATTAACTGCAGTCTCGTAATATAAATAACAATGATAAAATGTATTAATCCTATTTTGAAATACAAAATATAGTACTAATTCGTACAATTACTGTAAAAATATAATATAATAAATATAATAAAGTTTTTATGCTAAGCGGACTGTATTCCTGTGTCAGATAAAGTGTTTTTAGACTGAAAATCTCGAGATTTAAGCCTCATATTGGTATTTTGAGAGTATCATTGTAGATAATTTCACGCTGAATCCAACAATATCCATAAGTCACTTTGTGGAAAAAAATCAGTTAAACCCTTTTTGATCTCATCCCTTCATATGTCTTACAGAACATACTGCCCAGTGCTTCGAAGCAGCAACAACGGTCATCCACTGCAATCAACCACTATCACCCTGAAGAACACACGGGTGAAATCTAACGGTAGGCGTAGATATTAATTTGCACTGGAAAATGAAACGTACTGCTTTGGCTTTAAGGTTGATGACAGTGGTGTCGATTTTCAAATCCTAAAATTGACTGTACTAAAAATGTTACCACCCGTCCTTTTCATGTAAAAGCGAAACAATACAGACCGCGATAGTTTTAGAAGTTTTAATTTATGTTCTGGATTTTGTGAATCGACGCTATAAGGTATATGGAATTTTGTACAGTTTTAGACAATGCAAGGAAACTTATGGTGTGTGGGGAAATGTTTTATATTTTTGGAATGGTCATGCATTTTATACCTACCCACAGTTGAATGATGTTTTTTTATATGTATTAACATTGTTTGTTATGAGCCTGAAAAATATATTAATTTTAAATGAATCCCATGTCAACTTCAATACTAAAATTATGATATTGGATTTCTTCTGTTTTTTCATAGATTCTTTTGTGTTTAAGGACCTTAATTATTTTTTAACTACCCACAGTTGAATGATGTTTTTTTATATATTAACATTGTGTGTTATCGATCTGAACAATACATTAATTTTAAATGAATCTCGTGAACTTAAGCAACTAAAATTATGGCATTGCATTTCTTTTGTTTTTTCATAGATTCTTTTGTGTTTAAGGACCTTAATTATTTTTTAACTACCCACAGTTGAATGATGTTTTATATTAACATTGTATGTTATCGATCAGAAAAATATATTAATTTTAAATTAATCTCGTGAGAACTTAAATACTAAAATTATGTGTTTGGATTTCTTCTGTTTTTTTATAGATTCTATTGTGTTTAAAGCCCTTAATTATTTTTTAACGGGATTAACTGCTTTTCTACTTTGGGTGTATTGACATTGTAAAAGATATCATGTTGTCATTTATGAATGCACTTATGTTCTTTTAAGATTAACCATGTTATTCATGTAATTATGTTTAAAGTCTACAAATAAGTTTTATAGCACCTAAGTTTGCACTTATCCATCTGTGACATTACTGCAACACGTTTAAGTATGTCCTAGAGAGATAAATACGAACTTAATAGCTGTCTTTAACTTTCGTGCAGATGGAAATTAAAGTAAGGGGGCAACAAATTTGAGACCTGCTGATATATAAATGCATTTATGTTCATTGTGGATCGCGAGTGGTGAAACAAAACCTGTCAAAACAAACCATGACTGGTTTTAGACTCCACTCTTATATAAGAGTGGAGTCTAAAACCAGTCATAAGTCAGTTATATAAGAGTGGAGTCTAAAACCAGTCATGGTTTTCAGTCATGGTCATCCATAAAGTTTTGGATAGGTTCATATGAAACTATCCAAAACTTTACGGATACGGATATATTTTTATTTCGGATATTCTATAGCTTCGGTTATGGTTATGGTGCTTCATAACATGGTTTAAAGTATAGTATTGGGCAACAAAGTAGAGGCCCGGTGCTTCTCCAGGGGTATCAACTCAAATGTCCCTTGCACTTGTGTATTTTGCTGTTTAACTTACATTTTATGAAAATGGTTCCATGTCTGGATGTTGTGGGAGCATGTTCCTTGTAGTTCTTGGGTCCCTAGAAACAGGGAATCCTAGTTAGGGTCCGGGAGCTATGTATGTGATTATTATCCGTTATTTATTTATTATTATTAAATAAGCAACGAAATAACATAAATGCATGCATTTAAAACTTAAAGTTAACTATGGTTTTGGTTATATTTAATGTAACATTAGAATAAGTGCATTTTGCATGGCATTTAATATAAGTAAGGTTAGTACAGAGCAAATCGGTTAGCCTTTAGTGATGCTAAATAACCTCAAGGGTTCAATTTATATGCGTGTACTATAACCATAATGCAGTGTATAATTCCTTTAAAATGAATGTATTATGGACATATTTTAAATAACAATTATGTGCCTTACACTAATGCTTATAAGGATTATCTCGGATTGATTGATTGATTTTGAAATTCCTTTATTGACATAAAATTACATTTTATTTTGTAGGACTTAGCGTTAGTGTCTAAGTTACAAATTTATTCTGAGAATATAAATTGTTTTGTAGGCTGAGGGCGCCTCTTAAAACTAATAACACTTTACAAAGTTTATAAATATACAGTTCTAATTAAATCATAAATTTTAGGGTAGATGGGAAAAAAAAAGAAAATATTAACATTACGCATTACTTTGCTACTTCGTGCGTTTTTGGCATGATATTGTCTTGCCAAAAACGCATATTATCTCGGATTATGCATGGCAAGAATCCAGATATGGACAGGGTTGCTAGCATGAGCTATAAAAAATCGAAATTATCTCTTTGTCCAATAAACGATCACGTAGATTACGTCATAGAACTGTTGCTGCGCTTTGATTGGTTAAATGCTTTTGGAGAGGTGGGAGAATGTCGATTTTTTTGAGAGAGCTAACTCTGTCTTTTTATTACATTTTGTATTCCGTCGTATTTACCGTGATAGCAGTGTGGATGGATCAGTTAGTTCCTAATGGAGCACAATGTGACATGACTTATAAAAGCTGTGAAAATTTTGTAAAAAATATTTCTTTTTTTTTTAAAGATTTTTAGATTTTTTTTAAAGATTTTTAATTCTCTTTTACGAAATAAGTAAAAGAAATTACTGATATATCGGTCAAGCTGACGATTAAAATATTTTTTATCCTTGTTCTAGTTATAGTATATGTATTTACAGTATACAACGATGACTAAATAATTTTGACGTGACGGTTCCTGGTAAAAATTTTATAAAACTAAAAGTTTTAATTACGAAACATTAAATTTCGTAAAACTTATATTTTATGTCGGATTTAAGAAATAAGCAAATGAAAGACTAATTATAAAATAATTACTGCCGATTATGACGGTTTAACTGACGAACTAAAATATTTTATATCTACGTTATATAATATATATGTTATATTTACTTACATTAGTTTTACAGTTGACACGATTTTAGACTAAACACATAATTCTGACCAAAGGTTTGTAAAACTAAAAGTTTTAACCACGAAACTTTCGTTTTCGTAAAACTTATATTTTAATGCGGGCTTAAGAAATAAGTAAAAAAGACTAATTATAAGATAATTACTGCGAATTATGTCGGTTAAACTGACGAACTAAAATATTTTAGATCTACGTTATATATAGTTACTTAGTTTTACAGTTATGACACGATTTTTGACTAAACACATAATTCTGACCAAAGGTTTGTAAAACTAAAAGTTTTAACCACGAAACTTTCGTTTTCGTAAAACTTATATTTTAATGCGGGCTTAAGAAATAAGTAAAAAAGACTAATTATAAGATAATTACTGCGAATTATGTCGGTTAAACTGACGAACTAAAATATTTTAGATCTACGTTATATATAGTTACTTAGTTTTACAGTTATGACACGATTTTAGACTAAACACATAATTCTGACCAAAGGTTTGTAAAACTAAAAGTTTTAACCACGAAACTTTCGTTTTCGTAAAACTTATATTTTAATGCGGGCTTAAGAAATAAGTAAAAAAGACTAATTATAAGATAATTACTGCGAATTATGTCGGTTAAACTGACGAACTAAAATATTTTAGATCTACGTTATATATAGTTACTTAATTTTACAGTTATGACACGATTTTTGACTAAACACATAATTCTGACCAAAGGTTTGTAAAACTAAAAGTTTTAACCACGAAACTTTCGTTTTCGTAAAACTTATACATTAATGCGGGTTTAAGAAATAAGTAAAAAAGACTAATTATAAGATAATTACTGCGAATTATGTCGGTTAAACTGACGAACTAAAGTATTTTTTATCGAATATATATAAATATTTTTTATCGTTGTCTTAATACTGTATAGTTATACAATTGAAGGGTTGAGAATAAAAAGGGTTTAACTGTCAAATTGATAGTTTCGAGAAAATTGACTTTAAACGTCAACGGCGTCATTTTAATTTAGAGCGTTTATAAGGTAATAGAAAAGGTTTATGTAAGTTTCAGTTGCTTGAAAATATATTAATTCTATTTTAAAATACAAAACATAGTACTAATTTATACAATTACTGTAAAAATATATGACAATAAAATAAATATGACAATGTTTTTATGCTAAGCGAACTGAATTCCTGTGACAGATAAAACGTTTTTAGACTCAAAATCTCGAAATTTAAGCCTCATTTCGGTATTTTGAGAATGTATTATTGTAGATAATTTCACACTGAATCCAAAGATACCCATTAGTTATTTTGTGAAACAATCAGTTAAACCCTTTTTGTTTTCACCCCTTCAATTATGACAGGATAATTTTTGACTAAGCACATAATTCTGATCAAAAGTTTGTAAAACTTTTACAGTTGTAATGTTATAGAAACTGACGTCAGTAGTACTCATAACTACAACTATTACACGGCTAACACTCACGAGATACAGTCGAATAACTCGACCGGTGTTTGGGCAATATGGATGCCCGTCCTCAAGGAGTACGCGCGGCGGCGGGGGCGGCTCGGCGCTGACTCAAGACTATTTAACGCTGAGTCAGCACCGAGCCGCCACCGCCTCCGCGCGTACTCCTTGAGTATATCTATATTGCCCAAACGCCGGTCGAGTTATTCGACTGTATCTCGTGAGTGTTAGCCGTGTACTAGTTGTAGTTACTCTTTATAGTTGTCATATTTTACACTATACAACGATGACTTAATAATTTTTGACCAAGCACATATCTTCTAGTCAACATTTCGTAAGAATTTTTGTTTACGCTATTTTAATTCGCCTTTGAGAAATATGTAAAAAAAATGTTGATAAAAATAATATTTGTGCTATATATCGGTTACTGACTGAAAATATTTTGTACTCAGACTTTTAATGTCATTTTTACATTTTACTATTCAATGAGTACTAAATAGTTTTTGACTAAGTTACGTATATTTTACCCGTTTTTGACTACATATTTGTTAATCATTATGACTGTTTTTGGACCGGCTGTGTCTGACCATATTTTGATAAAATCTTTACAGTGACTTATTATTATTGGATGAGTCCATTGTCAATTTAAAGATTGCTGAAACACTTGATATTTGTACAATTCGAATATTCTTAGTCACTCCAATTTTTTTCTTTTTATTTCAACTCAACACTTTTGTGTATTTAGCCAGTGTCAAGCATTTGATAATTTCTCAAGTTAATTACTATTACATATAATACGTGTGTCAAGTCAAGTCACAGTCCAAGTCATCAAGTCAAGTCATACTCCTAGTAAAGCGGTGGCAACTTTATCAGAAGCTTTTATGGCGTTCTGGAAAACACGAAAAGAAACGTTTCACCATCATTATACCACTTTGCCATACCCATGCCTGTAATCCATCACTTAACGAATAAAACGCCACCAAAGTCATGCACTAAATCTGAAAATAACACGTTGGAAAATAAATATAATGCGGTTACGCGATCTTTTTTCGTTTTCTCGCCAAAACACGCTCAAATTATTTAAATTTTAGTACAAGTATTCTTTTCTTCATATTAATAAGGTTTTTTTTTATGTTAGCGACTGATTTTTCTATGTTTGTTTTGTTCTTCATTGACTAGATAATTTTATATACGCAATACCAAAAAATATTTTACACCACCTTATAACTATTTTTAATTATACTGAATGTTTATTATATTTTGACCACAGATAAGTATAATTATTATATTTGACTATCATGATAATATAAGTACAATTGCTTTGACTAATTAATATAAATCATGATTGCTTAGATTTTTAAACAGGAATATTGACGTAAAAATGTTATATTGGCATATCTTATAAAAACTTTATACATTTTGACTAATACAGACTTCATATAAATCATGATTACTATTAGATCTTTAAATAAGTATTGAGACTCTTTTGAAAATGTTTATAGGCATAGTTTTAGCTTATAAAACCTTTACGACATTCTTTATTTTTTAAATCATCACTTCGGTTTGACTGACTCGATAGCTCAGTTGGTAGTAACCCTGCCTTCTGAACTGTGGGTTGTGGGTTCGATTCCCACCCAGGACATACATTTGTGTAATGAACATAGGTTTTTGTTCTGTGTCTGGGTGTTATATTGTATTCTATGTATGTATTTAAAAACAAAAAGTATTGTATCAGTTATCTGGTTCCCATAGCACAAGCCTTGCTTAGTTTGGGGCTAGATGGTGTTGTGTGAGATGTACACACATATTATTATATTATTATTATTATACTTCCTAATTACTTAATTACAATAATATACATTCGTTCTTAATCTATTTTGACGATATGTCGGCAGGAAATTGACCGTTCCCGTTGAGTTACACTGCCATACAAGCTTAATATGACAGGAACGCTTTTTGTATTTTCTTACTCTTATTTAAAAGTTCAGCCATTTTTGTACTCTGTCCTTTTCTATCGCTCAGGTTCGTAATTTTCTAGAGCGAGAAAGATAGACACGAGCAGCATTCTCGCTCTAGGAAATGACAATCACGGGTGATAGAAAAAGACGGGGCATGAAAAAATGTGATTCCTTCCTGACAGACGAGGCCCAACCCTAAATGCTTTATCTAATTTAATAAAATACTCGTTTAAAATGGCCTGAATATTGCCGTCCGATTTAAAAATTTGTTTTATGTTAAATTTTTGTTAAATAACTTATGTAAAAAAAACTTTAAAATTCTATTTGATTTTTGATATAACTATGAAATGTATACGACTTCAATATGAAGTTTTGTACCTACATTCCACAAAATAAGACTAATTACATTAATTAAGGCATTTAAGGGCCCCTGATAATTGGAGTCCTCTGTCTCGCTCGCGCATATCATTATTTTTGAAGATTGTAGATTTAATGGGTTTTATAAACAGTTTTTTTTTTATCTGTTTTTATAAACAGATTTTTTTTCTTACTATCCTGTTTTGATGTATGTAAACTTGTTTGGATGAATGGGATATTTTTCTGGAACATTCGTGATATTCTTGAGGGCTAACGTAAGCCAGATTTTTCGTTACAATCAACCATTAAATCTACAACCTTCAAAAATAATGATATGCGCGAGTTTCATCCATAAGGATGACAACTTGTTTGGACTATTATGATATTTTTGTTGAACTCTTGTAATTCTTAAGACTGATGTTAGCCATTTCTATCATTAGTAAATTAGTCATTTAATATCTTCGAAAATGTTAGAATGCGTGAGCGAGATAGAACGTGCAGGATTCCCAACTATCTCAAAAAAGATTTGTAAGTAATTATAATGTACTAGTTTTAAGGTTGATTTTGACTATGATTGATCAAAAAGAGGCTTTATAATTTTGTACTAGATTTTAATATTTCCAAAGGAATGTTTTTAGATTGTACACTAAGTACTAACGGGTTTTATTGAGTAATATTAAGGTTTTATTCACTGATTTTAATTTTTAAGCGTATGATTTGATTTAATAAACTAACTAACTAAAATGCTTATTTTATTTGACACTTTCTCATCCTTGAAAATAACAAAAACAAAAATTGAATTGAATTGAATTGAATCTTATGTAGTGGCTTCTGCGGCAATTTCGCCACAATTTCGCCAATGTCATGTACTAAAATTATTATAATTAAATTGTTTGTTCACAGTTTGAGATAAAAAAATATCTTTGAATGCTCATGTTCTGTCACAGAAATTATTTGTCTATGTCATGGTGATTGATTTAGAAGCCCGTGCTGCGATCAATTATGATATACATAGTATCCTCTACTTGGTCTGTGATTATGATACATTTTGAGACCATGCTCCTCGTAGTTCCTGGGTCACTAGACACGGAATCCTAGTTAGGGTCCAGAATCTATGTATGTGATCGTTGCGCGTTATTGTTATTATTTTTTACTTCCGCCCTACCTACCTCAAATTCGACTCTAGGTACAGCGAGACCCCCACGTGAGGATTAGTGAGATTTGGCTTGATCCCTTCCCGATAAACGTCTCACGTTATATATGGCTCCTTAGAATAATTTTTCTAGGAACAAAACGATCTTTAGGTTCATTAATGGAAATTGATCTATAGGTGTATACTTACCACCCTATTAACCTAAGCCATTTTGTATATTTTTCATTATTGTTAATTCTACATAATAAGTTCTTTATACTATATACTCTTCTTTATACTATTTTCTCTATACTCACTCCATAGAAATACCATTTGCGAACGCCACGAAGTAAACGAATCACCTATAGCTTCTATTATTAGTTTGTTTCAAGGCCTTAGGTCCCGTGTGCTGCAATGGTGAATTTACTTTTTCAACACACGTCTTGCCCTTTTGGCATTATATATTTGTTTTGTTAGCGTTCGCAAGTGTTAAGGATTCATTGAAATCTAAAACGCCTAGGTACCTAGGTATGCAATATTTACAGTGTTAAATAAATATTTTATTATATTTAGACACGATGGGAAAAGCTTACGATTGGCCAGTGGATACTGAAAATTTACCGGTGATGCGGATAGTGACTCCGCGAAACGTTGTTATGTGTGGTACATTTGGAATGTAAGTAACCTGCATTTTACTGACTACGTTCTATTACTAGTGGGTATAGTGACACCAAAAGATGACCGAATGATCAAACAAACATATACAATACCTTGCTTGTTTGCAATTTAATACTTTGCAATTTTTTTGTATATAAATAGAAAGAAAGAGTAGTAGTTTAATTTAGCTCCATCTGTCGGCCGGTATAACTTTGTTTTTGCTTATTGTCATTTTACCGGACATACCAACATAGTAATAAAAAATTAAGCTTACTCCCCAAGTATAGAGTGCGTAAAGAAGTTTTACTTCATTAATATAAAAAAATGTAACAGTATAAATTAAAAAAAACTATAAAATAGGGACAGAAACTGCCTAAGTAATAAAACCACGAGGAGTCAAATACTATGAAAAAATATTAAGGGTTAATCTGTCAACGAAGTGAAGATGTCAACGTCAAATATGTTTATCTGATAGAACTGTCAAATCTATTCAGTCGGCTGAGCCGGGGCAGGGGGGACGTTTTCACGTCCCGATCTAGATGTTTTTATCAAAATAGTCCAATATTTTCGTGTACCTATACAAATAAACAACAAGCAATGGGTTCCAAATCACCTTCAATAGCTTCGTCCGTTGCCAGCCGTGGTGCCGGCGTTGCACCAGCATCAAATGATATCGTCGAGGATTGGGAAACTTCACCACAGTTTATTTATGGAGGTCCTTTTATAAAACCAATGAAGATTGAGCCTTTCTTGAATACAGCTACTCCGGTTAATATGCTGCTTCAGGGGACATTTAAAAAGTACGTATAGGTTATATAGTTTTATGTTTGTATACATATTACAGTAAGTAGATGTAGCTAGGATATCTAGGATGTGTTCTGTTCAGTTTTGAAGAATGTAATTATGATAAATCCATGTATTCACTAGGGGGAAGTCGAGAGACATGTCTCGAGTAGTCGCGGAACATTATCGGAAAGACTTCAGTTTAAATAAGTTGTACTCAATTTGCCGTTTGAAAGAACTACAAACACAAATGTAATACAAGCTGCAGGGCTAGGTTTTAAAATTTGAGGATATATGGGAACAAAGCTGACAACGGGCCACACACTCATTTTACTCCACACAAGACCACCTGACATGGAAAAACAGAGGCTCTCTTGAGAGGTCATTCTACAAGGAACAGTATGTAATTTCTCGAACAAACACTGCCAAACCAAATATGCCACTGAGGGGTGGCAATAACAATAAATGTGAGGCTGAATGAAGGTTTTAGTCAGATGCCATTGGAAAAAACTGTAACTGCCTTTGCTTCAAAATTTTTTTGAAGTATAATTTCTTTATGTATGCTTGACTTGGGGTAAGCTAGTGAGAGTGAATGGAATGAGGGAGATATACTTATATCTTCCTATAAGATAAATATACATAGTATATATTCCTGTAGGAAGATATAAGTATATCTCCCTCTCTTTATATAACTGTAGAGGCAAGATAGATGGAGCAAAAAAATTTAATTTAGTTGTGGGCTTTCAGTTTGGGGTTTTAGTTGTGCACACTCGTTTTTTTTTGTAGTAACAACCAATTTTCTGCACTATTCTGCACTGCTCATCCCATGAGAAAATTTTCACTTTTCCGGGATAAATGTAGCCTATTTGTTAATCCAGTGTATAAGCTATCTTGGTACCGAATTTCATCCAAATCCATTCAGCCGTTTGAGCGTGAAGGAGTAATAAACATACACACAAACACACATACAAACTTTCGCCCTTATAATATTAGTGTGAAGTGTGTAATGCTAAACTTGCCTTGATTGGGGGCCTCTAAATAACTCATAGGCAACCTCTATACTTGACAATATATACCTAGTATATATATATAACTTTATACTTACAAATTTACGCAAGATGGGTACTGCAGTTTAGATAGGTACATAAGTTTTATAGGAAAACTATAAATAAAATCAAGCAATTATCAACCTAAATAATTTTTGAACGTTTCAAAACAGGGATATTACTTAGATAGCTATTCTATTTTTGGGTGTAGTCATTTTTCCACATAATATGGCTACAGAACGCTAATTTCGAGTCTACCTTTAAGGCCCGGATAGCTCAGTCGGTAGAGCATTGGACTTTTAATCCAAGGGTCCAGGGTTCAAGTCCCTGTTCGGGCGATACTTTTTGCTGCGTAATTTTGTTTTTTAATGCAAATTTTTGTTAATATTATGTTTTTTTTTCTTTTCAGGAGCTTTGCGTACTACTCTCTAAAAGAAAGGATGCCGATAATTTTAACCAAGATAATTGACTACTGTTCGAGGGAAGGATCAAAGATAAAATCGAAATATGGCGCAGTAAGATTTTTATTGTAATGTCATATACATGGAACGGACTTTAATTTTTTAAAAGGCAATTTTACCAATAATATAATAAGAACACGTGTCATGTTCAAACTATATTTTATTAATAATAACAGAAAAAAATAAAATTCGTCCATTGTGAGTATGCGACTGCTTCAGGGTCACTATAGTTTTTTTTTTATTATTATCAGAACGTTTAGAAACCAATAATATATTTAAAAGAGGTTATGCATTAAAAATTTACAATTTAAAACAATTACGGAGAGTTTTGGCGGGAATGCGAAAAAGATTGCGTCACTGCATTGTATTATTTTCCAAAACTTGTGTTATTTTCAGTGTTAGTGCATAAAATTGGTGACATTCTATTCCTTAAGTGCTGGATTACAAGCGTGAGTGTGGGAACGTGGTATAATGATGGTGAAACGTTTATTTTTATGTTGTTTCCAAAACTCCATAGAAGCTTCAAGTAAATTTGCCACCACTTTACTAGGAGTATGACTTTGACTAGACTATGACTTGATGACTTCGACTGTTTCATGTTTGTTGTTTTTCGACTGACACATATTTGCGTGAAATATCATTAACTTGATAAATTATTAATTACTTGACACTGGCTAAATAAACAAAAGTGTAGAGCCAAAACATAAAAAAAAAACAATTACGATATAATAATGGATGTTGGGTGTTTTTTGCAAGAAAACTTAGTAAAGAAAACATGCAATGGCTACGAGCGAGGAAGAGAGAAAGAAAATGTCCGCCCGCACTGTTCTCTCTCTTACCCTATAAATGAATATCTAAATGATAAAATTTAAGCATATTATATAAAAATAATAATTCATTTAATTTTAGTATAAAATAAGTAACCGCTCCTCTTTCTAATGTAATAAAATTTAATTTTGTCTTCCTCTCTTCTAATTTTGCGTGCCCGACAGGGTCCACGATGAACTGTTATTTAACTACCTACACCTGTACAACATTGTGGAATGCAAATAAAAATTGAAATTGAAATTGAAATACCCTTACAGTAATATAAGAAACGTAACCCTCTCTTTCTATCTTCACTAACTTATTATCTCCCTCTCGACTTTACCTCGCCCGATCTCAATTTACGTAACGCTCTCGGCTTCACCAGCTTACTCCCAAGCGAAAGCGTGGTCAAAGAAGTTTTACTCCCCGTCGTCGCCGCCCGAGACAAGTCTTGAGCGACCCGGATGATCCTATAGCAGCCGTAGTATCGGCTGCGCTAGGATCACCGGACCAGTCTAGCCTTCTGGCTCAGGTACCGCGCCCGGCACCGGTATAGGGTACCAGCGTAACACAATCAGGCACCGACCCCGCCGGCGAGGTCGACGTACCCCCCGTAGATTAGCTAGAACGATCGCGACTTTCAATAGGGTCCACTCTTCCAGTGGACGTAGTCTTCTCGATCCCCTTATCCCGGCAACGGCCCAAGCCG
Organism: Ennomos fuscantarius; assembly: GCA_905220475.3. Taxonomy (NCBI): domain Eukaryota; kingdom Metazoa; phylum Arthropoda; class Insecta; order Lepidoptera; family Geometridae; genus Ennomos; species Ennomos fuscantarius. The sequence continues at coordinate 1,324,229 of HG992049.1, forward strand.
AGGCTCGCACCCCAGGGGTGCCCTTGAGCTAGTGCCTCCCACTTTTGACGGCTGGGTGCCTTAAACGCCCGCCCTCCTGCCCGGTGACGCTGTAAAGGTCGATAGAGACCAACAGTATTAGCTCGTTAAAAAAAAAGTTTAATTTTACTATTTGGATGTTTGATCCATGTCGTTTTCTAATTTAGTATGGTTTTTTTCAGAGCGACGAAGACCTTAGATTTTATATTCAGTACGTGACAAAACTGAAAAATGATCTCGTCACCAACAAGAAATACGATCCTTTGGAGGTATGTGTGTTATTCTTAATTGAAGGGATCAAGAAGGGTTTAATTGACTTATGGATATCGTTAGATTCAGCGTGAAATTTTCTACAACAAGTTGCGCCCCGCGGTTTCACCCGCGGATAAAAAGTATTTTAATTATTTGCTCCTCCCACGGGAACATTTCACTTTTCCGGTATAAAATGTAGCCTATATGTTAATCCAGTGTATAAGCTATCTTGATACTGAATTTCATCCAAATCCATTCAGCCGTTTGATCGTGAAGGAGTAACAAACATACAGACATACACACATACAAACTTTCGCCTTTATAATATTAGTGTGATTAATTAACTTGAGAAATTATCAATAACTTGACACTGGCTAAATACACCAACGTGTGGAGCGAGAATAAAAAAAACCACTGCTGCCCATTCCTTGAAAAACGATAATATAACTTTGTTCCTTTTTTAAATGTTAAAGGCAAACACAGCTGACACAAAGAAATGGAACAAATGGATAGAGGCGCAAGAGCAACCGCATTATTTCACCAACACTTGGGTGTTCTCTGAATGTTATGTTTATAGAAGATTGCGGGACGGATGTGAGCTTAGGTAAGATTGGTATTTATATATATATTCAGTAATTTTTATTATTTGGTGTGTACGATAAAAAGTTCATCTATCTATTTATCATATTTTTGTACTCTTTACTCTTCTTTCTTACTCTTTTGACTGGCCCGATAGCTCAGTTGGTAGTAGCCCTGCCTTCTGAACTGTGGGTTGTGGGTTCGATTCCCACTCAGGACAAACATTTGTGTGATGAACATAGGTGCTTGTTCTGTGTCTGGGTGTTATATTGTATTCTATGTATGTATTTACAAACAAAAAGTATCTAAGTATTGTATCAGTTATCTGGTTCCCATAGCACAAGCTTTGCTTAGTTTGGGGCTAGATGGCGTTGTGTGAGATGTCCACACATATTATTATTATTATTATTATTACTCTAATTTTAGGCAAGTATTGAATTATTGTTATTTTTTTTACTTCAAACTTGTCTAGCATTTGACCACGCTCTCACCTGATGGGAAGTGACGATGCGATCGAAGGTGTAGCATGCTAGCCAAGTAAATACCTATTCACTCTTCTCTTGAACACGCCCGGGTCATATTTCGCCGGAAACACAGACGCTGGCAGGGCATTCCATTCCTTAGCCGTTGTAATTAAGAACGTTGAATCAAATCGCTTGGTACGAATGGATGGTAGTTCGACCACGAAAGGATGGCGCTTGGCCGAGCGTCTAGTAGTCCGGTAGTGGAATGGTGATGGGAGAATGAGATCATGCAGCTCTTGAGCACAATCACCGTGGTGTAATCTGTAAATTTCTTTCCATTATATTTCATTCTATTCCATTCCATTCCGTTCCATTTTATTCCATTCCATTCCATTATATTCTATTCTATTAATTTTCAGCAAAGGCTTGACCAAGTTTGATCCGTTTGATGAACAGAAAGATAAGTCGTTTGCTGATAGCTTGGAAATCATGTGCTTAGTCGCTGACAAAGTGATCACCATGTTGTCGCCAAGTGAGAAGGACAAGAGGAAACTGGACTTCCAAACGTTATTGAAGGTAAGTTGATCCAGGGCTTGGAAACCGGGTTAATTTTCGATCCGGTTAACGCCAAGTAAATATGGAACTTTTCTTTTCGGTTTCTTTCTACCGGAACCGCTATTAAACGATTTTTGACTGGCCCGATAGCTCAGTGGGTAGTAACCCTGCCTTTTGAACTGTGGGTTGTGGGTTTGATTCCCACCCAGGACAAATATTTGAGTGATGAACATCGATGTTTGTTCCGTGTCTGGGTATTATATTGTATTCTATGTATGTATTTACAAACAAAAAGTATTGTATCAGTTATCTGGGTCCCATAATATAAGCTTTGTTTAGTTTGGGGCTAGATGGTGCTGTGTGAAATGTCCACAGATATTAATTTATTTATTTTGGTTAAAAAAATTGTAATAAAGGTTTTCGTTCAATAAACCGGTTTATAACGGTTTTTGTCACCCCTTTGTTTTTGTCACTCACGCACACAGCCGTCAGTCTTGTTTTGCAGCAAAGATGAGTCGTAGAGGGGGGTTTTTGGCGGGAACGCGAAAAAGATTGCGTCACCGCATTGCATTATTTTCCAAAACTTGTGTTATTTTCAGTGTTAGTGCATAAAATTGGTGGCATTCTATTCGTTAAGTGCTGGATTACAGGCGTAAGTGTGGAAAAATGGTATAATGATGGTGAAACGTTTCTTTTCGTGTTGTTTCCAAAACTCCATAGAAGCTTCAAGTAAAGTTGCCACCACTTTACAAGGAGTATGACTTTGACTAGACTGACTTGACTATGACTTGACTTGATGACTTGGACTGTGACTGGACACATATTTGCGTGAAATATCATTGACTTGATAAATTATCAATTACTTGACACTGGCTAAATACACGGAGGTGTGGAGCCAAAACATTTAAAAAAAAAGATGAGTCGTACGTAACAAACCTCTGAATAAGGAAACCTATGGAAATGTTGCAAAAACATATGATACTTAATTATGAAATAGTTTTAAAGACGAAATAATAAACATATTGGCATCTCCGTCTAATGTATGTATTAAAAATAAACCAACAATATACACAACAGTTTCGCTATATTGACAACATTTTTCGTGACGTCAGGCGTGTGCCTTGGCCGCCATATTTTGACGCTGTTTTTGAATTGTTTCGACAATAGTGATATTCTTGTTATATCAATTTATCGATATATTCTGTGGCAAACCTCATTAATTATTTAGACCATTGGTTAAAAACCTGTTGATTCTATATCGGAAATGCACGAAACTGCTTCTTCCGTAACATTTGATCGCCCTTACACTGAATCCGCTTTTGAAATTTAACATTGACCATGCCCATACTTATTGCCTGTAAAATTAAATAATGGGAGTATTAGCGATTATAAGCCCCGCTCTGACGCAATGCATGTCGAAGATATCAATTAAAATGTAGAAATTTATGCATAATATATATAATATGTCAGTGGGGATTTGCGCTTTGAGCGCGCTAACAACTTCACAGACGCTATTAAGTTTGATTCGGCCTTTATTAGTTTCGTGTCGATAGTTTTATCGATAAGTGTAGTGTAGTTGTAACAACACTAAGCCGCCATGTTTAGCTGCATAGGTATGCACGTTTTTTTCGTAGATATGGCAGTTCCATAGGATTCCTTGTTCAGAGTAACAAACACACACACACACACACATTTAACCTAACCTCAAGTCGGCGGCGGCGACGACGCGAGCATGCTAGTCTTTCGCGGAATAAACCGGTTAATAAAGGTTATCATAACGTTCTTTTGACGGTTTCACTCCGAACGAAATAATCGCTTAAACTGGTTTTTACTGGTAAAAATCCGGCTCCAAGCCTTGAGTTGATCAATTGGTCGAAATGAAGGAATAAAATAATTGTTATTTCTGATATTTAACTTGTTATATACAGCCTTATTAATAAACACTAACTAGCTTTAGACTAGTTACACCATCTTTTGTCTCTTTCGATCCAGCTAAATATTCCAGTAGCAAAAAAAGGACAAAAGCTGAAATAACTAATCCGAGACTAATACCCGTTTATTAATAAGGCTGTTTATTCATAATCTAATTTTTTTCAAAAAAGTGAGATTTCCATACTGTATAGATTTTGTTAAAAAAATACAATAAATAAATGAGTAATATATTAAAAAGAGCACGGACCCAGGAGTCTGCGGTAAAGCAGCATTAAAAAATTAAAAAATAAATTTTTCAGTCAGTCAGGACTATAAATGTTATATGTATAGAATCTATATATACTATAGATAAATATTATTGATTTTCAGCTGTGTCTTTGGTCTAACAAATGTGACCTATCCTTAACGGCCGGCGCTCAAGTGACCCTCGCAGATCAGAAAGAGGTCGGTTCGGACCCTGCACCTCTTATTGACCCCTTCCAAATGATCGTAGACTTGAAGGACAAGGTTGGTAGCAAAGATAACTACAAAATAAAGGCTATTTGACTAGAATTGCAAGTTGGATTCGTGACGAGGCGAACGGAAGTTGAAAGTTGGTGGTTAACTTAGATCTCCATTGTCAATGTAACAAATTTAAAAATAATTAAAAATTTGTGTTATTACGTTGGTATGTCTGGAAAAAATTACAATTTACAATTAACATTAAAAAAAGAAAAAAGAATGTTATACCGGCCGATAGATGGCGGTAAACTAAAGAAGTTTTACTTCAGTCGTGTGGTCTAACACACTCGTTTTATTTGAAAGCTGGATATTTTGGATATATGTACTCGTGTGTGTAATAATTTTACAGTAAAACATGCTATGACTGAATTATCTAAGAACATTAATACAAATTGTGTTTTTTTTTTACTTCAAACTTGTCTAGCATTTGACCACGCTCTCACCTGATGGGAAGTGACGATGCGATCGAAGGTGTAGCATGCTAGCCAAGTAAATACCTATTCACTCTTCTCTTGAACACGCCCGGGTCATATTTCGCCGGAAACACAGACGCTGGCAGGGTATTCCTTAGCCGTTCTAATTAAGAACGTTGAGTCAAATCGCTTGGTACGAATGGGTGGCATTTCGACCACGAATGGATGGCGCTTAGCCGAGTGTCTTGTGGTCCGGTAGTGGAATGGTGATGGGAGAATGAGATCATGCAGTTCTTGTGCGCATTCACCGTGGTGTAATCTGTAAAAGACCGACAGACTTGCCACCTTACGTCGGTGCGCTAGGCTCTGGAGCCTTTCACCAACCAAAGTGTCGTCGTCAATGAGCCTTTTGGCACGCCGTTCAATCGAGTCCAGAGCCTCAAGCTGGTACTTGGCAGACCCGACCCACAGGTGGCAGCAGTACTCCATACACGATCCGACCTGTGCTTGATACAGATTGGAAGCTGTCCAGGTGTGAAGTGGGTGTGTGTGCATGTGTGCGTGCGTGCGTGCGTGCATGTGTGGGTGCGTGTGTAATAGTCTAAAGATGAATAAACAATTGAATTGAATTGAGTACTTTACGCTGTTTTTCTTTAGATGTTTTTTTTATACTGTAATTTTATTTTTCAGTTGCTTGTCGACGATTCTGCTAAAGCGAGCGACACTGTGGTGACAAAAGCTGAAGCTATTCGAAAAGCTATTGAAGGGGTAATATTGTCTTTACTAAAACATATTAGAAAAATATACATGAATAAAGTTTCTTGTAGAGTTTCTTTACAGGTGTAATCGAACCTTCGGATTGGAGTTTTCTGTTCTGCATTGTGCCGGCTTGCTTGCGCCAGTAGTGAGAAAGAGAACTCCTTTTCAAACTCATATATTGTAATGGGCTTGCTATATATTATTTGACAATAAGCACTTTGTAATTTTATGTGCTTAATACAATAATTTAATTCTAAATATGTCATTTTGACTTGTAAAAGTGCTAAAAATAGCCTATTTGCAATAAAATCGTTGACATTGAATAATTGATTTTTGAATAGTTGATTTTTCTTTTAGATATGGTAGCGTAACTACATTTAGACTGATGTTAGGCAACAGTGAGGTCAAATATAAAAGTAATAAAATCGGTCAAGTGTGAGTCGGACTCGACTCCCGAGGGTCCCGTACACATAAATTCTTTCAATAAATTGAATAGTGTTTGAAAATCTTTACTTATTGGAACTCCTCAGTTTTTTTTTGTAATTTTATTATTTACTAGTTGCTCTCCGCGGTTTCACCCGCGGTTAAAAAGTATTTTATTTGCTCATCCCACGGGAAAATTTCACTTTTCCGGGATAAAATGTAGCCTATATGCTAATCCAGTGTACAAGCTACCTTGGTACCGAATTTCATCCAAATCCATTCAGCCTTTTGAGCGTGAAGGAGTAACAAACATACAAACTTTCGCCTTTATAATATTAGTGTGATTAGGAGTTTTAGACGATTGTTCACTCTGATGTGGGAAATTCCAATGCCCTCCTCCTAATTAGTTCAAATTTTCTTAACCTTTTTCTTTTATTTCAGAACACGGCGTTCAAATGTCAGTGCAGTTGTCACAGACTGGCGACGTTAGCCGGAATACCGCTTTGCAAAGAAGAGGTACTCTTTACTTACTCTATGTTTATTACATTCATATTCCGGGTACTATCACCTGTTCACATTTTTTTTTGTTAGTGTATGATGTGACGAGCTAGTCGTTTACCTGATGTTAAACGACACGGCCGCCCATAACAGAACAGTGTTACTCAGAGCTCCTAAATATAAAGTTTCGCGTGAAACAACCCTCAACTTCCGTTCGCCTCGCTCGATTGATTTCCGTTACACATTCACTACCTTAGCGACAGTAAAGAAGTTCTACTTCAAAAAAATCTTTTTAATATTGAACATTGATTTTTTGAATGACAATAAAAGTTGCACTGGCGTCCGTCTGTTCGACATTCTTTGAATAAAACTTCTTGTATTTCAGATGCCACCCCCGTCAGAAAGTGTCAAGGGGTCACCGACCTCATCGCCTCCTCCGGAACCGGAAGAACCCCCTAAAGTGCCATGTCCGGCAAAAATGGTCATACCGCAGGCAGTATTCTTTGGTAATATCATTCGTTTGGGTTCAACATTACAAATTATTAACCCTCATTTTTTTATTATTTTTATTATCACACTATATCACTATATATGCCTCTGTGGTGTGGCGGTTTAGCAGGTCAGCTCATAACCCGGAGGCGGTATAATAATATAATATAATATAGTAAGGGCGGGCAAACTTATATATGTGGGAGTTATATGAACATAGTTTATAATAAAGACATAGGAGAATGAATAACTCATTACCCCACATTAGGATATATATACATAGGTTAACATATATAAGTAACTAGAAATTTTAAGTGGGGGGGCAGACTTCCCAGGTAGATAATTCTTAGTAATTAATAATAAAGTGTAAATCGTCAGAAAAGAAACACTGACGAGATTAGCTCGCGTATAAAAAAAAAAAAAAAAAAAAAAAAACCCGGAGGCGGTGGGTTCGATTCTTATATTATATATTATTCTTATATTCACTGAAAAAAAAACGCAAATACTTGTTCTAAGTCTGGGTGTTGTGGGACCATGGTCCTCGTAGTTCCTGGGTCCCTAGACACAGGGAATCCTAGTTAGGGTCCAGGATCTATGTTTGATCGTTGGGCGTTATTATTATTTTTATATATATATATACAATTTCATCCAAATCCATTCAGCCGTTTGAGCGCGAAGGAGTTGCAAACTTTCGCCTTTATAATATTATATATATATATATATATATATATTATCTATATTAAATAATTAAACCAGCTCAGCTCATCCCACGGGAAAATTTCCGGGATAAAATGTAGCCTATATGTAAATCCAGTGTATAAGCTATCTTGGTACCGAATTTCATCCAAATTCATTCAACCGTTTGAGCGTGAAGGAGTAACAAACATGCACACATACTTTCGCCTTTACAATATTAGTGTGACAAGAAACTAATGCCCAGAGTATCAACATTTGTTATCATCAAATTGTCTGTCTAGAATATTCTAGAATATTATAGAATAGAATAAGCACGCTCGTTTTTCTTTGTTTTCAGATATCATTTGCGATAACTCTGGTTACGAGTTATTTACTGATTTGTGTTTGGCGCATTTCTTAATATCACAGAATATAGTGCAAAAAGTAAGTCAACATAATTCCTTGATAACAACAACAACATGATTGGCTGCCCTGATAGCTAAGTTAGTCGCTACCCTGTCGTCTAAACTGTGGGATTTGGGTTCGATTCCCACCCAGGACAAATATTAGTGTGATGAATATCGGTGTTTGTCCTGTGTCTGTGTGTCATATTGTATTCTATGTATGTATTTACGAACAAAAAGTATTTTAGTAATTTATCAGTTATCTGGCTCCCATAGTACTTATATAGCTTTGCATAGTTTGGGGCTAGATGGCGTTGTGTGTATTGTCCACAAATATTTATAATTATTTTATTTTTATTATAATAAGGAAATTGAGATTGTACACACTGTGAGAAAATTTCAGTCTAGCCTGTCTGTAGTCTGTATATGTATTGTGTAAGTTTTTTTTGTTTTGGTTTTGGCTCCACACTTTTGTGTATTTAACCAGTGTCAAGTAATTAATTTTTCAAGTTAATTAATATTATATATATGTATGTTGTATGTGTCAAGTCAAGTCACAGTCCAAGTCATCAAGTCATAGTCTAGTCTAGTCAAGTCATACTCCTAGTAAAGTGGTGGCAACTTTACCAGAAGTTTATATGGAGTTTTGGAAACAACACGAAAAGAAACGTTTCACCATCATTATACTACTTTCCCACACTCACGCCTGTAATCCAGTACTTAACGAATAAAACACCACCAATTTTATGCACTAATACTGAAAATAACACAAGTTTTGGAAAATAATACAATGCGTTGACGCGATATTTTTCGTTTTACCGCCAAAACTCTATTGTATAAGTTATCCATTTACTATACTACAAGCTTCGTTTAGTTAACACTAGATGGCGCTGTATTAAATGTCAATAAATGTATTTTTTATAGAATGTTGTGATATGTTATAATGTATGTACTTTTAAAATTTCAGATCAGATTCCACGTGAAAAATATGCCCTGGTTTGTTTCCGACGTGACTCCAAGAGATTTTAGGTAAACAATGAATCCACATTTTTGAACGTTTCCTATTAAACTTTAAATAAAAATTGATACCATTCCATTTTTAAATGACACGTTAAACTTCTCTTCTGTTTCTCCAATCCTCTGGAATAGTGATTTGTCCTGGCAACTCTTTGCTGAGACTGGATTTTGCTCCTATAAGATTTTAGTACCAAGAAGAAAATTGAACACTTTTCGAAGTAATGATTTTTGGCCTGAAGGTTTAGGTTTCGGTTGTTACGTGATTTCACAACGAGCGACAAACCCAAATAATATTATTTTTTGTTTAAAAATCATGATTTGTATCATTATATATCTTTTATCTTACTAAATGACACGACGAGCTAGTCGCTCGCCTGATGTTAAGCGACACGACTGCCCATATCAGTTGCAGTGACACTTGAAACTCTAAAGAATAGTTTCGCGTGACACTGCACTGCGCACGCCATTCTGAGACATCAGCACAGTCTAGCAATAAGATTACTAGATTCATAAAGTCTCATTTGCACAGTTACACTACCATACATTAGCTACAGTGCCCTTCAAACCGGAACGCAGTAGTGCTTGCACACTACTGTTTGGCGGCAGAATAACTGGCAAAGCGGTGGTACCTATCTAGACGAACTTTTCAGAAAAGTCCTACCCTACCACCTAGTAATAGTAGTATATATAGGATGATGGGTTGTGTACGGGTTGCAACCCTAGACCTAGACCTTCAGCAAGTGCACCGGGTCGTGTCCGGAGCAAGAATTATCTCGTAGTACACCGAGCGCTCCTTTTTTATAGCCAGACGGGTAGGGGCGCCATGATAGTTGCCGGTGTTGCCACTGTAATAAATTTAATGCCACCACAGGGTAAATTACGGTGCTCGATCGCTGCCCGCTGCGCATAGATTTTACATTTACAACTGGACGTTGCCGCCGTCATATATATATGTTATTATTGTTTTTATGTATTTATGGATAGTAGAAACAGCAGAATATCAATGGGGGGGGAGGTTTTATAGGGGATATTAGATATTCATTGAATAAAACATAACACGGTGAAAACAAAAAGTTAATTTTGTAAAAGGAATACTGAAAAAATAATGCTTTTTTATTTTAGCCGCCTTATAATTTATTAGTTGGATATTTTTTATTTAGCCATAGGAAAATCGTCCCTATGTCTCACTGCATAATGTTATTTGCAGGTACGTTATAGACGCTTGCAAAGGAGCCAATTATAATAGAACTGTGACATTGCAACCAAAACCAGGTAATTTTATTATACTACAGTTTATTTTAATGATAAAAAAAAATTGCGGCGAGTGTTAAACTAAAATTCACAAAATTGTAAAAAAAAATTGAGAAAATCATGAAAAAAAAAATTGTCGGCAAAATTACCTAAAGTCCAGAAATTACACTGAGATTGGCAATTGCTGTGATGTGCGATTTTCAACTTTAAACGGAGAGCTTTAGAGACCCCGTCAAAAAGTTAAATAAAGAAAGAAATAAAGAAAGAAAATACATTTATTCAAGACATCACACAACATTACATTTTTACACAAAACAAATCACACGAAAAAAAGGAGAAACTAAAATATATAATGTTGCGTGATGTCATGATGTAGGTCCCGACTCAGCATGCAATTAAGGTCGCAAGACCTTAATAACTGATTTTCAGTCGGAACCCATATTCATGACATCACGAACCTCAGGACACAACTAACTAATATACATACAAAAACAATAACAACGAAATAAATAAAAAGAATTTAACCAATAAAGACGAAAATGACGCGACCTTAATTCAAATACAACAAATTCACAGCTTTGATTCTTTTAAGCATTTAATTTAAGCATATTACAAAGTTAAAACGGGTCTATTCGCATACAGAAAATTATGAAATCATAATTTTGACAAACCTCGACGTTTCCACCCGGATTTTTTGGTCGCAAGTGTATGACCATTTCTGTGGTCAATATTTAAAAAAAAATTAACGCTCAACGATCACTTACATAGATCCTGGACCCTAACAAGGATTCCCTGTGTCTAGGGACTCGGGAACTACGAGGACCATAGTCTTACAACAACAACAGAACAAGTATTTGCGCTTTTATTTTTCTGTGCCCAAATACTTGTCCTGCCGCGGGAGTCGAACCCGCCGCCTCCGGGCTATAAGCCGACCTGCTCAACCACCACACCACAGAGGCTGTCATATCATCATAAATAAATTATATTGTTACTGTATTCAGCGCCACCTGGCGGTGAGCCAACGGCTCCGGAAGAAAAAACAATAACAGCGGACAATCTGAGGACACTAGCCGCGCAGTGGGACCAATATGTAGAAGATGGAACCTTCTTACTCATGGTAAGAATAGGACCTTCCCATCTCTTCCCGTGGATGCTGAAAGAGCCGGCTGAGGGAATGGGCAGTGTACAACACAGAAGTCCCGTAACGTCACAAATATAGTAAAGATTAAATATTAAATAAATATACTAAGAAAATCAAGTAAAATGATTCCATAATAAGCTCAAGGTCACAGGACGCTAGAAAACTACCACTCCTAAAATAGATGCAGAAATAATTCGCTCAGATTTATAAATATTTACAAAATAGTGGTTTTCAGTTAGGTGACGAATCTCACATTATTGGGGCGGCTCCTCGAACAGAATTATAGCAGAAAATGACATGCTGTACTTTATTTATTTGAGTTCAAGTACTCACTGTGCTTACAGAACGATGCCAAATCGCACAGAGAGCTATTAATAAGTTTAAAATACATAAATACTCTTAGATACTATATAAAATTTACAATTTTTAAACAAACATCCACAAACTTGTCGAGCTTTGTGTAAAATACATCTACCTCTGGATGCTGATAAGTGTGATTAAACTATATTTAATGTAAACTCAGAAAGCTTGAGATTAATGTTATAAGAATAGATCTTACTTAGGTCTCATATATAACTTAATTTATAAATCCAGTTGTATTTAAATCATACATTTTAAAGATAATGGTTTATTTTTATGTTATTGAATGATGTGACGAGCTAGTCGTTCACCTGATGTTAAGCGCCACGGCCGCCCATAACAGAACAGTGTCACTCGGAACCCTAAAACATTTTAGTTTCAAGCGACACTGCACTGCGCACATCATCTGTGACTGTGAGATCAGATCATAAAGTCTCAATTGCCCAGTAATTTCACTAGCTACAGTGCCCTTCAAACCGGAACACAGTAGTGCTTGCACACTACTGCTTGGCGGCAGAATAACTGGCAAAGCGGTGGTACCTACCTAGACGAACTTTGCAACAAAGATCTACCACCTAGTAACAAAGTTCTACCACCTAGTAACAAATAAAAGAAAATATTAACATTACGCATTAATTTGCTACTTCGTGCGTTTTTGGCAAAACGACTAGCAAAGCGAAGGTATAGCGCGCCAATACTAACTATAAAAGCGGCCATTTATATTAACTATAACTTCCGACAGCTCATTAAGTTTTGCGCGAGCTATACCTACATTAATGTATGCTAATTGCAGGCCGAAGATTTTTGGACCTACCCTCACGTATACAAGGATATGAAGACGGTAGACTGCAACCTGTACAGGAAACTGCAGCTGGGATGCGCCTTGCTGTTCAAAGGGGACCTCAATTATAGGAAATTATTGGGGGAGAAAAACTGGAACCCTTACATTGGCTTTGAAACTTCGCTACAAGGTGAATTTAATAATAATAATAATAATAATAATATGTGCGGACATCTCACACAACGCCATCTAGCCCCAAACTAAGCAAAGCTTGTATTATGGGTACCAGATAACTGATACAATACATATAATACAATATAACACCCAGACACAGAACAAACACCTATGTTCATCACACAAATGTTTGTCCTGGGTGGGAATCGAACCCACAACCCACAGTTCAGAAGGCAGGGCTACTACCAACTGAGCTATCGGGCCAGTCAATATATTAATAAAATAGAGAATCCCGATATAAAACGACCTTCACCGATATGTTTGTTTGATGAAACGTATTTTATATTTAACTAGTAGCGCCCCGCGATTTCACCCGCGGATAAAAAAAATTAATTATTTGCTCATCCCACCGGAACATTTCACTTTTTCGGGATAAAATGTAGCCTATATGTTTATCCAGTGTATAAGTTATCTTGGTACCGAATTTCATCCAAATCCATTCAGCCGTTTGAGCGTGAAGGAGTAACAAACATACACACATACACACATTTTGAAGAAAAAAGAAGCTCTTATCAATCGACTTAGCTCAACTGACTTCAAAATAGATTTTTTTTTTTTAATATTTCATTTTCTCATAATTCCGTTATTTATAAACCGATTTGGATACTTGGAGAATTAATTTTTCCAGTTATTAATAATCAAATTTCTGATTATTAATTATTGATATTAAATTTAGCACCATAGAAAATTCATCAGCCGTTTGATTATTAATAACTGGAAAAAAGGTTTTTTGGCGGAAAAACGAAAGAGATCACGTTACCGCATTGTATTATTTTCCAAAACTTGTGTTATTTTCAGTGTTAGTGTATAAAATTGGTGGCATTTTATTCGTTAAGTGCTGAATTACAGGCGTGAGTGTGGGAAAGTGGTATAATGATGGTAAAACGTTTCTTTTCGTGATGTTTCCAAAACTCTAAGCTTCTGGTAAAGTTGCCACCACTTTACTAGGAGTATGACTTGACTAGACTAGTCTATGAATTAAGTTGATGACTTGGACTGTGACTTGACTTGACACATTATATGACATTAATTAACTTGAGATATTATCAATTACTTGACACTAAATACACAAAAGAGTGGAGCCAAAACCAAACAAAAAAAAACTGGCAAAATCATTCATATACTTCTCAATATGAAATCGCTTTTTACCCTTTTTTAAAGGCTATAATTCTTCCAGGTTTCATCCCAGCGCCTGTACTGGCAGTTCGCACTGTGAAGGCTGACCTTATAAGCGGCATGCCGAAAGGGAAATACGAACAGCTGATGAAAATAGACGAAAAATGGATGGAAAAAGGCGATTACGGGTAAAAAGTAGAACAAAAAAATAACCCCAAAAATTATATCTATAATAATTCATAATTCATTTATTGGTATATAGAAATACAGGTCAGATTTGTAGGTACTCGTAGGTACATATTAAATATATTTTCTACATTCGTTTTAAGAACATAAAATAAAATAAAATTGTTAACTTTAGAAATTAAATATAATAAATAATAGGTCTTTACCTATGAAATTGCCGTATTGCAGTACATACTTGGCATCCGTCGTGGCACCAACGCGGCACAAACGACACGTAACATCAACGACGTTTACGGAGAGAACTGTACAAACGAACGTACAACCCGTTATTGGTTTGCTCGGTTCCGTTCTGGGAATTTTGACTTGAAAAATGAACCTCGTGGTCGTCCGGAAACTTTGGTCAACAATGATGAATTAAGGCGATTGTGAAAGCTGATGAATCGCAATTTACAGCTGAGCTGGCAGCAGCTTTTGAATGTAGCATCAAAACAATATTGGTCCATTTGCGACAGATTGGCAAGATAAAAAAGCTTGATAGATGGGTGCCCCACGAACTTAACGATCGCCAGCGCAACGTACGCGTCGAGACTTGCCTTGCGCTATTTAACAGGCACAGAAATGAAGGAATTTTGAACCGAATTGTTACGTGCGACGAAAAATGGATTCTTTTTGACAATCGAAAGCGCTCAGCAAGTTGGTTAGATCCTGGTTCGGTACCAAAGCAATGTGCAAAACGAAAAATGACCCCTAGAAAGGTGATGGTCACAGTTTGGTGGTCTAGTGCTGGTGTGATTCATCATAGCTTTTTACAAAACGGCGAGAGCATTACTGTAGATGTGTACATTGAAGAACTGACCACAATGATGGCGAAACTCGCACGTCTGCAACCAGCTTTGGTCAATCGGTCGTCTCCACTGCTACTTCACGACAACGCGCGACCCCATACTGCACAACAGACCGTCTCTAAGCTGCATGAGTTGGGTTTGGAAGCTCTCCCTCATCCGTCATACTCACCAGATCTTGCGCCTACCGACTATTACTTTTTCCAAAATTTGGACACCTTTTTAACGGGAAAAAAATTAATTCCCGAGAGGCAGTACAAAACGCCTTTGAAGAGTTTGTTGTCTCCCGTCCTGCTGATTTTTTCAAGAAGGGCATCCATAAACTGCCACAGCGTTGGCAAAGATGCATTGATTGCAGGGGTGATTACTTTGAATAAAAGAAATAAATAAGTTCGAAAAAAAAAATACTTTAACTTTTTTCAAACAAAACGGCAATTTCATAGGTAAAGACCTAATATAATTTAATTATAATA
This sequence comes from Ennomos fuscantarius, assembly GCA_905220475.3. Taxonomy (NCBI): domain Eukaryota; kingdom Metazoa; phylum Arthropoda; class Insecta; order Lepidoptera; family Geometridae; genus Ennomos; species Ennomos fuscantarius. The sequence goes on from HG992049.1 coordinate 1,339,592, forward strand.
GAGTATTATTTAATACGGCCTAATGCTTAAAAATTCATCAAAGTTATAGAAGGTTTGCTCGATGAGCCAGCGTTTCAGTCGCAGTTTAAAGCAATTAAGGCTTATGTCCGCCTCTGTGGTGTATATCGCTGCTAAGATGCTAAAAGTAAAAAATGGCTGAACTGATTTGGATGAAATTTCGCACACGGGTTGATCATATTACCGGGATCAACGTGGGTACTTGATGATACTGAACTCACAGATTAGTCTACATTTACGCTTAGTATGTGATATAAAACAGACAAGATCGGTCGGTGCTGCTAAGAAAACGATGCCCAGTTGTGAATTGCCACGTTTATACCTTTTTTTATAAACCGTTTATTATTTTAACAATGTCAACGTCAAAATATTTTGTTACAGGCTATTTTTAGCACTTTTACAAGTCAAAATGATATTAGGTAGAGGGTCGTTGAAAAGGATCCGTGTGAATTCTAGACTCCTTTTCCATAACCTGTGTATTTTTTAATTTTAATGTATGTGAATTATTATCAGTCAAGTGTTCGTGAGCGTGCACTAGTGTTGGCAAATGGTTCCAAGTTTTAAAACCATACCTTTATGTTTTCTCTTCAAGGCTTTCTAGAGCCTCCAGTAAAATATCCACCATTTTACTGTGGCATTTTGACTAACAAACTAAAACATAACATAACATAACAAGACATGACATAACCGTACAATAATTCCTCACTTGACATTGGCAGAATTATCGCTAAAAAGCGATAGCAGGCCATTAAACGGATATTTAAGGACTTAAAATTAAGTTATCTACTTTTTCTCCAAATATAGTTTATTTTTTATAGTGTGTCAACATTGTTAATAAATCAATACAAGTTATTGTAATAAGCATATAAAATTACACTTACAAGTGCTTATTGTCAAATATACATCAAATTTACAGTGTGATCCAGTTCTGTGCAAAGGCGGAACCGTTGAAGCCGTCGGACAAACCTTGCGTCGATTATTGCAACACTTGCTTCGGAGCTACATGTCCCGTACATGCGGACATGTGAAATATTATAGGTATGTATAATAATAATAATAACGATTACATACATAGATCCTGGACCCTAACTAGGATTCCCTGTGTCTAGGGACTCGGGAACTACGAGGAACATGGTCCTATAACACCCAGACTCAGGACAAGTATTTGCGCTTTTAAAATATATCGATACAGATTAAAAAAAAAACAGTATTATACAATGTGGAATTTAATTCGTTCTTTTCTTTTAATGCATGTATTCAGTCCATGCTATATGTTCGGGCTTCAGCCCTGGTCCCAAATCCCATTTTTAAATTAATAAAATTAAAACATCAAAAAAAAACGGTAAATAAAAGTGTATATTTTTTCTCATGACAAATTTGCAATTAACATAATACATTTTTTTTTTCTTCTAAAACGAGGTCCGAAAACTATATAATGCTCCCATATAACTAAATAAAAAAGTACTTCTAAAATAAAACTTAAATCTAGGTATTATCAAATTTAAATTCTAAAGAAAAGCCTTGCGACATTGAACAAAGCAGGTGTTTTATTGCCTACTAAACATTTACAAAGCACTCAGCTGGTGCCCGCGCTGTGTGTACCGTTATATAGACATTTCGGCTGTCATGCAGTTATTTTAAGAGGCACTAAATACTAACAAAATCTATTTTTTTTTTATTGGACTTTGCACGAATATTCTATAACATGGTCTGAGTACATACATTTAAGGAAAAGAGTGAATTATATGCCACCGTGTATATTGAAGTAAAACTTCTTTACGGACTGCTGCGCTGGTGAATGCGTGGCGAACGGTAGTTGAAGTTGGTTCACGTAGATCTCCATTGTCAACATAATGAAGTTAAATATTGTATTATTATGTTGATATGTTCGGTAAAATGACAATTTACAATTGTCAAGATGGCGACATTAACATTAAACAAAGTTACACCGGCCGATAGATGGAGCTAAACTAAAGAAGTTTTACTTCAGTCGTGTGGTCTAAAGCACACTCGTTTTATATTTTATTTATATATTTTTTCTGTTTCAGGTACAAAATGAAACTCATTTCTTATTGTTTAATTTTTAACTCTGCTTGTTAGCACAATTATCAAATCTAATCAATTATCTATATACACTTATTTACATTTGTTACGTAAAATAATAATAAAAAAATGGGAATATTATTTGTTTTATTGACGAACACTACAACTAAAGTTTATCAATTTCTCACAAAATATTTGGTATGCGAGACAAAAAACGTGGATGTTCCCCAAATACGAACTTTTTTAGGTTTGCCATAATCACCACGCTCGGCAGGTGGTTGGGTGATCGCAGACTATAATAAGGAGAATACTGCTACCCATTCCCTGGATATTCCCTTACCTGTTCGGCAGCAACGGGAAGAGATCAGGTGGTCTTATTAGTACACTGCCGGGACCACGCGGCAGGCATATAATAACGTATATATAGGCTGAATGGGTTAAGCATGGTGGCCAAACTATAAAACTATAGGCCTTCATGTCCTCACCGCGTCGTGTCTGGAGCAAGAATGATCCGTAGTACACCGAGCGCTCCCTTTATATAGCCAGATGGGTAGGGAAGCGATGACAGTTGCCGGTGTTGCCACTGTAATAAATTTAAAAGCCACCACAGGGTAAATTACAGTACTGCCCGCTGCGCATAGAGTTTATAACTGGATGTTGCCGCCGTCATATATACTGTGAAAATTTCAGACTAGTATCTTAGAATGTTCTATCAGTTATCTGGGGGGTGATAACGGAACTGTGATTGAAATGCAACAAGGGAAATTTCATTCCCCATCTGATAATTTCCATGGTAACTATGTACATAAACTTCGTATTGAAACTGTTAATTCCATACAAATTTCTGTTTCTATTTTATTCTATATTATTTATTTATTGTTATATTATTGTATTCTATGTATGTATTTACAAACAAAAAAGTATCTAAGTATTGTATCAGTTATCTGGTATCAGTTCCTGGCAGTAGGTACAGTATACTGGACTATCTCCCTGAATTTTAAGACTAATATCTTCGGAAGAAATGATTATATAATCCATTCAGGCCTAAATTATATTATGATAAATATTTCTGTACAGAATAGCCGTGTTGGATAGCCAAGGATTTTCTACGGCGAGCGGCACAAATTCTCATGCGTGCTACGCATATTTTCAACGTTTTAGATGGCCCCAAACAGCCGTGCTAATAATACATTAAGTATATTAATAACTACCTATGATAGTTTTAGTACGGCACTCGCAAGCTGAAAGTAGAATCTCGAATCTCGGTCTTTTATTTCCCATTTATCAGGAAAGTACGGCAATATTTTTAGAACATTCTTAGCTTACAAGATTATTGTTTATTTATGTTACTCTTTGGTTTATATTTACGAGTATCGACGGCCTACAGTTGCCGCCATCTGTGTGTAATAAACTCACGGTAGCGACTACATAAATGTTTATTGATTTAAGTTTATTTAACAAAGAGATTTTACTCTATTTTTAGTTTACAATAATTTTATTACGTTATAGTTTATATTTCTCTGTGGTGTGTAAGTGGAACGCAGTGATTTGAATATCTCTTTGGTGTAAGAAAATATACGAAGAAAACATAGTAGGTACTCTTGTGAATGGATTATACAAGTAATCTGGCTTATTGATTTTCTCTGTATAAAAGGCTAGCAGATTATATGCTCTTTATAGGTTAGGTACAAAAAGGAAAAAAAAATTGTGAAACAAAAATTGAAAAAGTAAAAAGGAGTTTTGGCGGGAAAACGAAAAAGATCGCGTCAACGCATTGTATTATTTTCCAAAACTTTCTCACTACTGGTGCAAGCAATCCGGCACAATGCAGAACTGAGATCTCCGATCCGAAGCTTCGATTACACCTGAACAAAAAAAAGTCAGCACTGTAAAGTTTCTTATACATTCTTACTAGTTGCGCCCCGCGGTTTCACCCGCGGATAATAAGTATTTTAATTATTTGCTCATCCCACGGGAAAATTTCACTTTTCCGAGATAAAATGTAGCCTATATGTTAATCCAGGGTATAAGCTATCTTGGTACCGAATTTCATCCAAATCCATTCACCCGATTGAGCGTGAAGGAGTAACAAACATACAAACATACACACAAACACACATACAACCTTTCGCCTTTATAATATTAGTGTGATTTACAGTGTCTGTCTTTTTTTATTTAATTTTATTTTTCTATTATGTTTTACAATATTTATACTATTTAGAACCATGTCTCTTCAACGCCATCTAACGGATTTTAATGAATACCTTATTGCACTAAAGCAAAAAGTGTTAAGTAGTTCTTGACAGCCTCTGTGGTGTGGTGGTTGAGCAGGTCGGCTCATAACCCGGTGGTGGCGGGTTCGATTCCCACGGCAGGACATGTATTTATGCACAGAAAAAAGTGCAAATACTTGTTCTGAGTCTGGGTGTTATGGGACCATGGTCCCCGTAGATCCTGGACCCTAACCCTAACCCTAGTGGAATTAGGATTCCTTGTGTCTAGGGACCTTAACTAGGGTTAGGGTCTAGGATTTATGTATGTGATCATTAGGTGTTGTTATTATTATTATTATCGTAATTAGGCTGCTCATCCCTGGGCTGGCCCTGCAGAGAGTATTCGTGAAAATCGTCAACTATGCTAGATAATAGGTGGCTTTTTATTTCCCTCTATCATATTGATTATTTCGCTTGTAGTAGAAGAGAGAGATAGAGAGAACTTTTCGTGGGTATCTACTTTTTTCCAGATTATAATTATAATGTGGGTCTGCCGAACACATAAGAAGCGGATTTTGATAGTATTATTAACCTTAACCATTGTATACGTTTTAAAATGGATGATATTTAAACTAAATGCTGGCGATAGACCTCAGAGCCTGATTGTACTAGAACAAGTCAGCATTCGCAGGTAAATTATTATCATTTGTGACGTTATAACGTCTTATAAATCGACGAGCTTCTGTCCGCAGCTTCGCCCGCGGCGTGGCCTATGGGAAAATAATTAAATCACCCATTTCACCCTCTTAAGGGTGGAATTTCGAAAAATCCTTTCTTAGCGGATGCCTACGTTATAACATCTACCTGCACGCCAAATTTCAGCCCGATCCGTCCAGTGGTTTGGGCTGTGCGTTGATAGATCACTATGTCTGTCAGTCAGTCAGTCAGTCACCTTTGAGTTATATATATTTAGATGAACGCCGGCTGCACGCACGAAAATTGCCACGTTTCGCCTGAGCCGAGCGTGCAAGCGAGAGGGCGGAACAAGCGATAGAGAGGCACGATCGGCCTGACGTTATCACTTAAAATTATCATCTGTAAACCGACTATAAAGACAACCATTATTTATGTTAGTGAATAATGTGACGAGCTAGTCGGTCACCTGATGTTAAGTGAGATGGCCGCCCATAACAAAACAGTGTCACTCGGAACTCTAAAATATAAAGTTTCGCGTGACACTGCACTGCGCACATCATCTTGAAACATCAGCACAGTCTCGTAATAAAATTATTCGACTGTAAGATCATTTGGGCGATCACGTAACTCGATTGCATCAATTAGAAACACAAATTTGAATACGCAGTTTATGTGCATAGTTAGAATGGAAATTTCTACTGTTGCATTGCAATCAAAGTTTCTTGATCACCCCCAGATCCATAAAGTCTCAATTGCCCAGTAATTTCACTAGCTACAGTGATCTTCAGCGGAACACAATAGTGCTTGCGCACTTTGCTTGGGGCTGTCCTGTTATTCTGTAATAACTGGCAAAGCGGTGATACCTACCTAAACGAACTTTGCAGAAAAGTCCTACCACCTAGTGAAACTCGCCTCATAAGTTTTGTAACTATCGAAATATTAATAACCCTTTATTTACACAGTTTAATAGAAAATATATTGCGAGATGCGTTGAAGGAAGACAAAGGGACCGGCTGTGATATGCCGGCGCTGGACCCATTTGCTAAAGAAATCACACAGTTTGACAAGGACCTACCAAAGGTTGTATGCAGCGGACAGGATTGGGTGAAATGCTACGTGAGTATAAGATTCTAATGACATTTATTAACAGGCTTCTTCAATTTAATGAAGTAAAACTTTTTTACGCACGCTTGACTTGGGAGTAAGCTGGTGAACGGAAGTTGAACGGTATTGGTTCTGTAGATTTCCATTGTCAACACAACAAAATTAAAAATTACCGCAATGCTGCCAGCATAATGGGTACGTTGCCTACTGGTAGTGGTTTGTTTGATTAAGTTCCCTTTTATTGTTTTATGTTTATTAAATAATATTATGTTGTATGTTACTAATAAATGATACCATGAATAAAAATTACTTAAAATTTGTATCATTACATTATTGTCAAGCGACAATTATTGTAAATTGTCATTTTACCGGACATACAATATAATGATACAAATTTTAAGTAATTTTTATTCATGGTATCATTTATTAGTAACATTAAACAAAGCCAAAACAAAGTTATACCGGCCGATAGATGGAGCTAAAGAAGTTTTACTTCAGTCGAGTGGTCTAAAGCACAACCGCTTTTTTTTTAAAACAATCGCTTTCTTGAAAGATGAAATAGATAATTATGTGGATAATTATAGCTCGCGCAAAACTTTATGAGCTCTCGGAAGTTAGCGCGGATGGCTGCGCAGTACGCATATTATAGTTATTGTATGGCCGCTTTTACAATGCACTTAACTGCACCATGCGCAGTTTGGGGTCGGGCCTAACTTCCGAGAGCTCATTTAGTTTTGCACGAGCTATATTAACACTAGCGTCTGCCCGCGGTTTACCCCCGTGGCCTATAGGAAACGAAGAAGAAAATTTTTCATAGATAATTCAACCACACTACTAGGGATGGAATTTCAAAAAACCCTTTCTTAGTGGATACCTACACTTTACAAAGAAAACAACTTCCAAATTTCAAATCTCTAGGACCAGCGGTTTATGCTGCGCGATGATATACTCGTGTAACAGCCGTTTTCAATAAGCTGTCTCCACGGTTTACCCTTACTAATGTATAAAAATATATCCATGGACACATTTTTACGTTTCTATATAACAACGATAGATACCAATTCCTATCTTCAGTAGCTATCTATCCTTGGGAGGGGTTACTGATAACTAAAGATAGCTTTTTGGAAATGGCGCTAGAATGCTTTTCAATATAGTTTTGGTAGCTATCTGTTAGTATGTCAAATAACCAAATAAAGTCAGTCCGTCAGGACTTTAAATTTTATATGTACAGATTACCACTCTGTAGCTAGAACATAGCTTACCAACCTTATTGACTGCAGAGCAATATTGTTCTGTGGCGTACAGTTATCATTACGCAATTCAGCCTTGCTTAGCATCTGCTACGTAAAAATTTGGTTCATATTATGATTATTCTATTCAGGGTTAGGAATATTATACCGTGATCGTTCCATTATTCACAGTTTACGCAACATTTGAGCGTTTGAAAGGATTCGAGACAGGGCTGTAGCTAGAGTCGAATTTGAAGTAGGGCGGCATTGGTTACAGGCAGGGCGGAAGTAAAAATTTTATCATAAACAAAATCAGATTGCCAAAAATAGCCTATTTGCAATAAATCTTTTGACATAATTGATCTTTCCTCGAAGCACAGACTCCTATATCAATCACCAGTGTACATTCAATAGTAGATCAATAATTTCTGTGACAGAACATGGATTTTTTTAAATATCAAACTATATATGAATAAATAATTTAATTATAATAATTTATTTTAGGTTTTAATATTTTTATGGTAGGGTGATTTCAAGGTAGGGCATTGTAAAAAAAAATAAAAAATGACTTCAAATTTGAATTGCTATGTCCGGTAAAATGACAATTTACAATTGTCGAGATTGCGACATTAACATTAAACAAAGTTATACCGGCCGATAGATGGAGCTAAACTAAAGAAGTTTTCCTTCAGTCGTGCGGTCTAAAGCACACTCGCTTTTTTATAATTATAATTGAAAAATGAAGTAGCACCATAAATAGAAACATTTGTTTTCAGCTTCACGAATGCAGGGTAGTGAAGGAAATTTTATCGACTAACAGGGATATAAAATGCAATTATCGAGATATAATATACAAAAATGATTTTAAATACGTAATCAGCGACGCTACAGAGGTGGAGGGAGGCAACACTTATGTGTTGAAGGAAAGTGATCACGTCAAGGTGATGTGTGAGGGAAAATCTTACAATGGGTAAGCATTACTCGTAACAACACATCGTCACGGTTTTTGGAGGGAAAACGAAAAAGATCGCATCAACTCATTGTATTATGTAAATATATATAACTCAAAGGTGACTGACTGATTGACTGACTAATATAGTGATCTATCAACGCACAGCCCAAACCACTGGACGGATCGGGCTGAAATTTGACATGCAGGTAGCTGTTATGACGTAGGCATCCGCTAAGAAAGGATTTTTCGAAATTCCACTCTTAAGAGGGTGAAATGGGTGGTTGAATTATTTTCCCATAGGTCACGCGAAATATCATTAACTCGAAAAATTAATAATTACTTGACACTGGCTAAATACGTAAGTAAGGAGCCAAAAACTAGCCTGAATACGTTCATTACTGACCATAGGCCTCCCCCACAATGAGCGGCTGCTTGCCTCCTAGTCCTGCTACATCCATCGACTCCCCGTGGCTTAGACAAGCTGGGCGATTACGTAACTTGATTGCAACTAATATAGACACAAATTTGTATGGATTTGACAGCTTCAATACGTTTATGTGAATAGTTACTATGCAATTAAAGAAAAAAAATAATTAAAAAGATTTTGACAGCGTCTGTGTTGTGGTGGTTGAGCAGGTTGGCTCATATCCCGGAGGTGGCGGGTTCGATTCCTGCGACAGGATAAGTATTTGTGCACAGAAAAAAGCAAAAATACTTGTTCTGAGTGGGATGTTGTGGAATCATGGTCATCGTAGTGCCTGGGTCCTTTAACACAGGAATCCTAGTTAGGGTCCAGGGGTATGTATGTGATTGTTGGGCGTCATTATTGTAAACTAGCTTCTGCCCGCGGCTTCGCCCGCGTGGCCTATTTGAAATGAAGATTTTTTTAAATAGATAATTCACCCTCTTAGAGGTGGAATTTCGAAAAACTCTTTCTTAGTGGATTGCTATACTTTACAAAGAACACACCCTCCAAATTTCAAATCTCTAAGACCAGCGGTTTAGGCTGTGCGTTGATATGTAACCCGGTATAAGTCAGTCAGTCAGTCAGGACTTTGAATTTTATATAAGGTAATAAGATTTACATAAGATAATAAGGAAATAGGTGAAAAAATAGGAATTGGTATAAATTTTTTTTTTGTAATACTCGGCAGCATTCATATTAGGTATACATTAAAAATTGAGGGTAAATTCGTGCTTATTTTAGGAAATTTTATTATTTTGCTATTGCTGCGATAGAATCCTTGAAGTTGTAATGTATCTAGTTACCTATGCTATATGTAATTTTTATTTTACGACTTTACCACAGCTGTAGTTTATATTACCTCTAGTGTGAGTTTATTTGAATTACATTACTGTTGTCGATATCGAATATGGTAAAATATTTGTATGAACTCGTATGTAACCCAACTTATAAGTACGCACCCGTCAGGTCTTTTCCCACAAAATGGTCGGGTAATGTGCAAGGATTACGCGCTATGACGCCCCCTCATCTGGTGAAGCGAGAAGACGCCATCGACGTGTTGATTTTCGGCTTCGACTCCACCTCTAGAAACGGATTTATACGGAAAATGCCGAAAAGCTACCGATTTATTACAGAAGAGTTGGGCATGACAATTTTAAAAAGGTAAGCTTTTGCATTCCTTATCCGTTTTTGAAAAAACGTAACCCCTAGAACCATTGTATTATAGATTTAGGCTATGCACAATCGCTTTAAATTCTGGCACAATCTCAGCTTCTGGCTTAACCGCTTTAAGTTCTGGCACACTATTAACCTCTATCATAATCGCTTTAAGATCTGGCACAATTTAAACCTCTGTCCAATCTTTTAAGTTCTAGCACAATCTTAACCTCTGACATAACTGTTTTAATTTCTGGCATAATCTTAACATCTGGCATAACCGCTTTAACTTCTAGCATAATCTTAACATCTGGCATAATCGTTTCAAGCTCTGGCACAATCTTCTTAACACCACTTGCCATCACCAGCATTAGCATGTCCCGCCATCACTGGAACAGCTGTACTAGCGACCCAGGTATGAGCTCCGCTTTTTTTTTACATCCACCGGACATACGATATAACTTGCCCAATCTGAAACAGATATATATATATATAGATTCGTTCTTCGCACTCTCTCGGACAATTATTAAATGTTTCAGCTACAATATTGTAGGAGACGGAACGCCAGCGGCCCAGTTTCCAATTTTAACGGGTAAAAATGAGCTGGAACACCCCGAAGCAAGGAGGTCGCGGAGCGACGCATTCTTGCTCGCAGAGGATTTTATATTTCACAAAGTGGAGCAAGAGGGGTAAGTGACCGGTGATTTAAAAACAATTCATATTACCACATATAACATGTACATTAGCAAAGCTTAGATTAGACAGACCTCAAACTTGTGTTTAACAATAGTGTAGCGCCTGCGTCGCAACAGTTACCAATACTTACCTTATGCACATACCATACCTCAAACCAATTACCAGATTACCGGGATACCAAAAGAACCACATTTACCTCAATACCATTACCAGGATTACCAGAATAACCAGAAGAAACAAGACACACTTAATTCAACATTTATTGAAGCCTGAATCCGATTGTTTATCTGTCACATGAAACAATGAAGACTATCGCCAGAGAAACTAAGATGTCGCCCTGAAAAGGGCGGTTCCAATTGGGATAAATATTCGCTCTGAAAAGAGCGAATATTAATCGTATCACCAGGGGCAGCGAACTGTGCAGTCGTCTCTACGTAACGTTATTGGTGTTCTGTACTGGTGCTGATTGAGCTGCGATGAGGTGCTGGTGATACGATTAATATTCGCTCTTTTCAGAGCGAATATTTATCCCAATTGGAACCGCCCTTTTCAGGGCGACATCTTAGTTTCTCTGGCGATAGTCTTCATTGTTTCATGTGACAGATAAACAATCGGATTCAGGCTTCAATAAATGTTGAATTAAGTGTGTCTTGTTTCTTCTGGTTATCCTGGTAATCCTGGTAATGGTATTGAGGTAAATGTGGTTCTTTTGGTATCCCGGTAATCTGGTAATTGGTTTGAGGTATGGTATGTGCATAAGGTAAGTATTGGTAACTGTTGCGACGCAGGCGCTACAATAGAAAATAGCTGTTTAACACTAGTTTTGACAGCCTCTGTGGTGTGGTGGTTGAGTAGGTCGGGTTATAGCCCGGCGGCGGCGGGTTCGATTTCCGCGGCAGGACTAGTATTTGTGCATAGAAAAAAAGCGCAAACTTTTGTTCTGCGTCTGAGTATTGTGGGACCATGGTCCTCGTAGTTCCTGGGTCCCTAAACACAGGGAATCCTAGTTAGGGTTCAGGATCTATGTGTTCGTTGGGATATTATCACACTTATATTATAAAGGCGAAAGTTTGTATGTGTGTATGTTTGTTACTCCTTCACGCTCAAGCGGCTGAATTGATTTGGATGAAATTCGGTACCAAGATAGCTTATATCCTGGATTAACATATAGGCTACATTTTATCCCGGAAAAGTGAATTTTCCCGTGGGATTAGCATATAATTAAAATACTTTTTATCCGCGGGTGAAACAACTAGTTATTAATAATAATAATAATCTCGTTGACATCAACATTCCACATGACGAGAACCTCGTGAAAGCTGAGAAAGACAAACTCAGCAACCTTGACTTGGCTCACGAGGTAACTGCCATGTGGAGTGTTGACTCAACGAGCATCGTTCCGATAGTCGTTTCGGCGAAAGTGCGTTATAGCGAAGAGCCTCGACCAACACCTCGAGAGGGTCTCGTTAGACTGTTCGATCAAGGGTCAGATTCGGAAGGCAGTACTTGACACGGCACGTATTGTCAGGAGGTTCCTCAGTCTGCAGCCCTAACCACCGGTAGCTTGGGCCTTGCCCCGCTGCTGGCGGCACACTAGGTTTAGGTTTTTTATTGTATTTTTGTAATATTACTTTTTTTTAAATATTGTAAAAACTTAGATTTAAGATTGAAAATACTGTAAATAAGTGAATAATAATAATAACATATTGTTATAGATAGCAACCACCTCCGTTACATCCCTGATACATACCTACATAAAATTGTGTGCGTAGAGTTAAAAGCTTAGTTTGAAATTTACGCCTTCCAGCTACCACACCGCATATTTCGAGGACATGCCCTGGATAGGCACCTTCCAGTACCGTTTCAACGGTTTCAACCGGCAGCCGGCACAACATTACCTCCGCGCCTTTTTCCAAGAGGAATTCCCCTCGCATCGACGCTTGCTGAACCAGGACCAGTACTGTGTGGGCGACACGCCTACATACAAGCTGATGATGAACATCACTGAACAGGTATAAACCTTTATACCCGTCTGTACAAAGTGTAATGTGTAAAGTTCCAGCTCTTAAGTTCCTCTTATTCCTCTGTGACATGCAAAATACATTGCTTTGGGTATGCCATAGAGAGGTAAGAACGAGCGATATCTTAATTCTCCTGCGGCGGAGATTTTAAGACTGACCCGATAGCTCAGTTGTTAACTCAGGTGGGTTGGCTGGACTGCAGTCGCGACCCCCTTCTCGCCCCCCGTACGGCGGACAAGGGCTCACGGGGGTTTTAGTGGGTTCGAGTCCCACATACCCCCTGCCACTACCCCGGTGGTGACTATACATACTGTTGTAGAAATAAATACTATATTGTCATTTTTTTTATTGCTATATGGGGAAATGCCCATTTCCCCCCCTCAAAAAAGGTAGTTTGTGGGTAGAGTTGCCAACCGTACTATAATATAACAAAAAAAAATGAAAATATAGTATTTATTTCTACAACAGTATGTTTAAAGTTTGCACTTTATTTCGGGTCGGCGTACTATACATACTGTTGAAGAAATATAAAATACTATATTTCAACACCACACGAAATCTAACAAACAAATATTAATTTTTAAATCATTTAACGTTCCTTTTCATTAAATACACATACATAAACACATTAAATTTTGAGTGAGGCGAATTCGTGTAACCGAATTCCAGGCTCCGAATGCATGTACAATCTCCTATGGCTCCGACTGATCTCTAACTAAATGGAGGCGCTGCAGCACGTCAAATTGACAACATCTAAAGAATTTTTTGGTCTGTTTTGTTCTGCACTATATTTTTAAGAAGTATACTATATTTTTTATAGCTTATTTTGTAAAACACTGTATTTCGCTGAAAAAATGTTGGTAATCCTAGTTGTGGGTTCGATTTCCACCAAAGACAAACTGTTTGAGGTAGAGAGAGGCAATACAAAGCGGTATCTACCCTCACTGAGCAATATAAAAACTAAAAATGTAGATATGTCTACAACACAAACATGTGTGTGATGAACATCAATGTTTGTTTTGTGTTTGGGTGTATGTATTTACGAAAAAAGTATAAAAGTATTGTATCAGTTATCTGGATCCCATAGTACAAGCTTTGCTAAGCTTGGGGCTAGATGGCGCTGTGTGAAATGTCCACACACATTTATTTATCTTATATTTATTATTTATATGTTCTACGATATATTCTACTTTGATCGCGCAACTGTAAAAAGATAATTAATTTTAAGTTTTTTCCAGTTGTTCAAGCTGCCGGGCAAACATTTTGCGTTTACATTTATAGTCGATATATGCCACGATGATTTCAATATGATTCGGACGGCAGATGAAGACACTGTTGAATTTCTTCGAGTGTTACGACGCGAGGGGCATTTAGAGAACACCCTGCTTGTGATCATGGGGGACCATGGACCTAGGTAATAGTTTATTCATAATTTTTTTTTATATGCACTCTTTGATAGGGCCTACATGTTTGTGCCGTTTGGAGTGGAGACAATGGATCCGTAGGGGTTTCATTTATATAACTTTAATAATTACAAAGAATACTCTAATCGGTATAAAACTTCTTTACGCACGCTTGACTTGTGGAGTAAGCTGGTGAATGCGTAGCGAGGCGAACAGAAGTTGATTTACATAGATCTCCATTGCCAACATAACAAAGTAAAAAAATTGTATTATTATCTTGGTATGTCCGGTAAAATTGTTATTTAGAATTGTCAAGATGGCGACATTAACATCAAACAAAGTTATACCGGCCGATAGATGGAGCTAAACTAAAGTTTTTCATCAGTCGTTTGGTCTAAAGCACACTCGTTTTCCCCCCCTCAAAATTACATATGTCATTAAGGAAAATAGGCACCGGTAGAACGATATTTTAATTTGAATTATTAATTTGTGAATTGGGCTTAGGTATTCTAATGTCCGAAACACACTCCAAGGTAAGTTTGAAGAGCGGTTGCCTCTGATGGCGGTTCGACTGCCGGCTACCCTCAAACGAAGTCGCCCGGACGCACAGGTATAAAATAGCTTACTTTTTTTTGTTTTTAGTGTGGCTCCACACTTTTGTGTATTTAGCCAGTTTCAAGTAATTTTTAAAGTTAATTAACACATATATGTGTCAGGTCGCAGTCCAAGTCATCAAGTCAAGTCATAATCTAGTCTAGTCAATTCATACTCTTAGTAAAGTGGTGACTTCTTTACCAGAAGCTTCTGAGCTGAGGCAGCAAAAGGCAATAAAACCTGATGTTGTGAATATGAAATAATGATTTATTACTAATATTGTCCAGGTTTCCCTGGAAATAATAATAATAATAATAACGCCCATTGATATATATAGATCCTGGACCCTAACTAGGATTTCCTGTGTTTAGGGACCTAGGAACTACGAGGACCACGGTCCCACAACACCCAGACTCAGAACAAGTATTTGCCCTTTTTTCTGTGCACAAATACTTATCATGCCCCGGGAATCGAACTCGCCGCCACCTGGTTATGAGCCGACCTGCTCAACGACTACACTACAGAGGCTGTCATCAGTCACTGTCAGGCAAATGAACGTGAATAATGATTTATTACTATATATAGTTTCATAGTTATCATACCCTCTTTTATTGTACCAACATTCGATGTACCTATTTTATCTGATGTTTTGTTGTTGTTTTTTTGTCAAATAAATTATCATTATCATTATCATATTGTCCAGGTATCCCTGGAAATGAACATGAATACTTTGACAACTCCCTACGACATCTACGCTACCATACTGGATGCATTGGGTCTCGATAAATATCAAAACTTGTACAAAGTGCCAGGTGCTGATTTGTATAGAGGAAACAGTTTGCTGAAACAGGTGATATATTATTAAGTTTCAAGTATCAATTGGTTATTAACTATTGAAGTAAAACTTCTTTACGCATGCTTGGGGAGTGAGTTGGTGAATGCGAGACGATGCGTACGTTTTTTTTTTTTTTTTTTTTTACTTCAAACTTGTCTAGCATTTGACCGCGCTCTCACCTGATGGGAAGTGACGATGCGATCGAAGGTGTAGCATGCTAGCCAAGTAAATACCTATTCACTCTTCTCTTGAACACGCCTGGGTCATATTTCGTTTGTTGAAAGTTGTTGGTTCATATATCTCCAACTAAATATATATAACTCAAAGGTGACTGACTGATTGACTGACTGACATAGTGATCTATCAACGCACAGTCCAAACCACTGGACGGATCGGACTGGAATTTGGCATTCAGGTAGATGTTATGACGTAGGAATCCGCTAAGAAAGGATTTTTCGAAATTTTACCCTTAAGAGGGTGAAATGGGTGGTTGAATTATTTTCCCATAGGCCACGCCGCGAGCGAAGCTGCGGGCAGAAGCTCGTTGTCAATATAACAACGTTAAAAATTACTTAAAATTTGTATTATTATATTGGTATGTCCGGTAAAATACAATTTACAATTATTATGTAAAACCAAATTGTGTACATATAAAAGTATCTAAGTATTGTATTAGTTATGTAATTCCCAGTAGTTATGTGGTGTAGTAGTACAAGCTTTGCTTAGTTTGGGACTAGATGCCGCTGTGTGAAATGTCCACAAACATTTTTTTTCTTCATGTAACATAGTTCTTAGTTGTAGTTATGAAACATCTTATATTTATTCATACTACATTCAGACTTGTCTTTCTTTGAGACAGTTCTTGGTCCTATATAATAAATATCAAAACCAAAACCTAAGCTTACACATATACAAATAGTAATCGACCAAAGCTAATGTACTAATGATAACGTTTACTAGGTGGTAGGACTTATGCAAAGTTCGTCTAGGTAGGTACCACCGGGGTGCGATGCCAGGATACCTCCACGAAACCCCGGGTGTTGTAGTTCCTTTTGAATGCATGCCTTAGGGGAGGCTTCGTCGGCAAGAACAGCAAACTCGACTGACCTCTCGGACTCAGACATGAGTTGCGAGCCGCTGTCAAGAGATTCGGAGGAGTGGACAGGCCGCCTTCGTAAGCGGCCGTCTTCTTCGGTCTTCGGGCCCGGGTGGTTAGACTCGGACACGGAGACCGAGGGGACGGTAGCTGCTAAGGCGGCGACAGGAAAGAGAGGGAGAGGGAAGGCCGTCGGTAAAACGGCAGGCCTTTCAAGAGGAGGCTCTAAAAAGCCCCCCACACCGGACGTGACTACTGACGGGGAACTGGAGAGAACCTTGCGTTCTCGCCAGTTCCTGAAGGCGCCAGCCGCTGGCATCGTTGGCTCCGGACGAGAGACCGGAAGTGATTCTGGTCCTCACCCGGTGGACGACGATTTCAGCGTGCTGAACGCACAGGAGTTGAGGGCGCGGGCGGGAGAAAAACTCGCCTGTATTTTGGAGGTTGCTAGGAAATCTGGTAACCTCAAAGGCGAATTTGTCTCCCGCCTGAAGAAGTCGGCGTCGACACTGACAGAGGTGATCGACAATCTCGCGGGCCGGAGCGAAGCGGAGGAAACACGGCGGCTGAGGGCCGAAAACAAGCGTATGCGCATGGAGTTGGAGTCGATGAAGGCAGAGGTGAAGGCGTTGCGTCAGGGCTTCTCAGCTGTTCTAATGGGGGCAGAGCTGGTCGAAGAGCTGAGGCGCTCCCTAACGGTAACCTTAGGGGAGATGGTTACCGCTCGCCTCGCGGCATTTGAAGACCGGCTCCTGCCTGCCCCCACGGTTCGCCCGCCCTTAAAAGTGGACACGAGGAAAAAGACGGCGGCCGCGGCCACGTCACAACAGCCGGTGCCAGAGCCGGCTCGCACCCCCGCTTCTAAAGCGGGGAAGCGAGCCGAGATCAAGAGAACGGCTGTCACCACCACGGTGACACCGGCTGCGGCCCCCACAACATCTAGGGGGCCCCAAGGCGTGACCACACCTGCCGCCGTCAGAGCCGCAGAGGGAAGCTGGGCTACGGTCGTAGGCAAAGGGAAAGGAAAGGGCAAGGGGAAGGGAAAGTCTTCCCTCCCCCCAGTGGTGCCCATAGTAGTACCCGCCTCCCGTGGTCCAGCCAAAAAACCGGCCGCTTCCGCCGCCTCCAAAAAGCCAATAGCCCCTTCCAGCAGGGCTAAGGCTAAGAAGGCGGCGTTGAGGCCCCCCAAGTCCGCAGCGGTTGTAATGACCTTACAGCCAGAAGCCGCGGACAAGGGGGTGACATATCGCGCCATCATAGAGATGGCGCAAGAAAAGATGGACATAGCGGACCTGGGAATTACTGAGACCCAGGTCCGCTTTAAGAGGACGGCCACGGGAGCCAGAATGCTGGAGATTTCTGGCTCCCAAAACTCGGAGAAGGCGGACCAGCTCGCGGAGAAGCTCCGTGGCGTCCTCTCCGAGGTGGCCACCATCTCCAGGCCCGTAAAATCAGTTAACCTGAGGGTTATGGGCCTGGATGATGCAGCCACGGGAGAAAAGGTGGCCGCAGCGGTGGCTAAAGTGGGGGGCTGCGACGTGAAGCTGGTGCGGGTCAAAGAGGTGACCCCCGGCTTCGACGGCACGGGCGCCACCTTGGTGACCTGTCCGGTATCGGCGGCAAAAGTGCTGTCGAATCAGGGCAGGTTACTGGTGGGGTGGAGCTCGGCGCGAGTAGTGGCATTGGACGCGCGTCCTATGCGCTGTTACAAGTGCATGGGACTAGGGCACACGCGCGTCTAATGCCCCTCGCCAGCCGACAGGAGTGACCAGTGCTACCGCTGCGGAGGCACTGGTCATCGGGCGGCCGGCTGCCAGAAGGCTGGCCTGCACTGCAGCATTTGCGCAGAGGCAGGCAAGCCTTCTAAGCACGTCATGTGTCACGCAACGTCTGTGTCCCCCCCAAGACCAGAGGGAAGGTCCGAGGGACCCAGGCCGCCCCTGCGGTGGCAAGCCGGGCCACGCGGTCCCCTGAGCGCGAGGTGGTTGTGATGTCTGATTGATGGATCAAGTCAGACATCACAACCTCCTCCAGACGAACCTCAACCACTGCTCCGGGGCCCAGGATCTGTTCATGCAGACCCTGGCGCAGTGGAGAATTGACCTGGCGGTTGCCGCGGAGCCATACTACGTCCCCCCCCAACATCCTTGTTGGGCTGGGGATCTGGATGGCTCCGTGGCAATAGTGGGGCGGTCAGGTGGCGACCCACCCCTTTCGGTAGAAGAAAGGGGCTCGGGGTTCGTCGTGGCCAAGTGGGGGGAGTATGTTGTCATTGGCGCATACTTCTCCCCCAACAGGACCGCCGCGGAGTTGGAGGTCTTTATGGACCTCCTCTCTGCGGCGGTCAGAAGACAGTGGCCTCGTCAGGTCCTCCTTATGGGGGACCTGAACGCTAAGGCAACTGACTGGGGCAACCCACTCACTAACAGTCGCGGGGAGATTGTTAGGGAGTGGGCTGTCGCCACGGGGCTGATCCTATTGAACAGGGGGTCAGCCCATACGTGCGTGCGACATAATGGGGGGTCCGTGGTGGACGTATCGTTCGCCACCCCATCTGTCGCCGCACGTATCCGTGGCTGGAGGGTGATGTCGGAGGTGGAGACTCTCTCGGACCACAAATATGTGCGGTTCGAGGTCTCCACCTCCCACAACCAAGGAGGGGCTACCCGGGTGGTGCGGGCCGACTTTCCGCGCTGGACGGTCAGCTGCCTCGACGCCGAACTGGCGGAAGAGGCTGCGATCGTCCAGTCGTGGTTTGCCGGCCCCCTCCACCCGGAGGTAGACGTCGCGGCGGGCCAGTTTCGGGAAGCGGTAACGGCCGTGTGCGACGCGGCCATGCCGAGATCCTGACGCTGCTCCCGCCCCCGCCGCGAGGTCTACTGGTGGTCCGCGGAGATCGCCGAACTCCGGAACACTTGTTCCAGGGTTCGGCGAATCTACGGCCACCAGAGGAGACGGCGCCATGGCCGGACTGATCTCCAGCTGTCTGACCAGGAGCTGGCGGCCGAGACTCTCGCATATCAGAGGTATCGCGCCGCCAAGCGGGAACTGCAGCTCGCGATCAGTCAGGCCAAGGAACGGGCGCGGAGCGAGGCGCTGGAGGGACTCGAGAGAGATCCATGGGGACGTCCGTATAGGGTAGCCCGGAACAAGTTCCGGGGCCAGACGTCCCCAGTGGCCGAGTCCCTCGAGCCGGAGGTCCTCGGCGCGGTGCTGGAGGGGCTATTCCCCGATCGCCCCTCCCACACCCCGCCGATGATGGCAGTGTCCGTCCCCTTCCCCGAGGAGCTGGACGTGGCCTCCATCCCGCCTGTGTCGGAGGTGGAGATGGAGGTCGCCGTCAGTCGGCTGCGTGGGAAGAGGATGGCCCCTGGCCCAGACGGAGTCCCCGGCCGGGTCCTTGCGATCACCCTGAGGGAGATGGGCGACCGGCTTCGGGAACTTTTCGACGTGTGCCTCACGTCGGGAAGGTTCCCGAAGCTGTGGAAGGACGGCCGGCTGTGCCTGTTGCGCAAGGTGGGTCGACCAGTCGACTCGCCTTCCGCATACAGGCCCATAGTGCTGCTGGATGACACGGGAAAGCTACTGGAGAGGGTGGTGGCTTCCCGTGTCATCCAGCAGCACTATGGGCCTGTATGCGGAAGGCGAGTCGACTGGTCCCCTCCCCCCCCCTCCAGGTACGCGGGTGGTACTGGATGGGGTGCCCGTCCCGGTTAAGGCCCAGATGAAATATCTGGGCCTTACCCTGGACGGGAGATGGGCTTTTGGGGCCCACTTTGCCCAGTTGGCCCCAAAAGTGGTGGGAGCTGCGGCCGCCTTGGGGAGGCTGCTGCCCAATGTGGGTGACCCGAGCGCCGTATGTCGCCGTCTATACTCCGGAGTAATCCGGAGTATGGCGCTGTACGGGGCACCGGTCTGGGTGGACGCCCTCGGTCGCAGTAACAAAACCCTGCTGCGACGTCCGCAGCTGGTTATTGCGACGAGGGCGATACGCGGGTACAGAACGGTGTCCTGGACAGCGGCATGCGTTCTAGCCGGTGACCCACCCTGGGAGCTTCAAGCCGAGATCCTCGCTGAAGTTTACCACTTCGTGGCGGCGAGGAGATTTCGGGGAGAGCCCCCAGGGTGGGACGAGGTTAGGCGCATGCGGCAGCAGGCGCGGGCCACCCTATTGAGGCGGTGGGTGGAGGACCTGGCTCCACCGGTCCCAGGGCAAAGGACGGTGGAGGCCATCCGTCCGGTCCTCTAGAGGTGGGTGAGGCGGCCCCACGGGTCGCTGACCTTCCGGTTGGTGCAGGTGCTTTCCGGGCATGGATGCTTTGGAAAGTACCTGCACCAAATCGCGAGGCGGGAAGCGACCCCTGCCTGCCATGAGTGTGGGGCGCTGGAGGATACAGCGCCCCACACACTGGAAGTGTGTGCCGCTTGGGACCCGCAGCGGCACACACTTTCCTTGGCAGTAGGCCACGATCTCTCGCTGCCAAGCGTGGTGAGAGCCATGCTTGACAGCGAGAGATCGTGGCAGGCGGTGGTCTCCTTCTGCGAGTACGTGATGGCGCAGAAGGAGACCGCGGAGAGGGTCAGAGAGGAGGCCGCTGGAGCTGACCCGCTCCGGCGCAGACGAGTGGGAGGGAGGAGGAGGCGTTACGCGCACCTCCTCCCTCCCCCGTAGTGGGGCCACTGGTGGAGAGTCGGGGGACTCTCCGCCGGCTTGCACGGCCCCACACGTCTGGTGGGTGACCTTGGTGAGCAAGGTCACCCATCCTTTGGCGCGGAGAGGCCCGAAAGGGCCTGCCGCCGGGGGCGAGCTGGCTGGACTGCAGTCGCGACCCCTTCTCGCCCCGGTACGGCGGTCGAGGGCTCACGGGGGGGTTTTAGTGGGTTCGAGTCCCACATACCCCCTGCCACCACCCCCGTGGTTGCAGGGAAGTGCGAGGGCATTTCGCCCCATCAAAAAAAAAAAAAAAAAAAAGGTAGGTACCACCGCTTTGCCAGTTATTCTGCCGCCAAGCAGTAGTGCGCAAGCACTGCTGTGTTCCGGTTTGAAGGGCACTGTAGCTAGAGAAATTACTGGGCAAATGAGACTTTATGATCTGATCTCACAGTTTAGTAATCTTATTACTAGATTGTGCTGATGTCTCTGGATGACGTGCGCAGTGCAGTGTCACGCGAACCTCTATACTTTAGAGTTCCGAGTGACACTGCAGCTGATATGGGCAGCCGTGTCGTTTAACATCAGGCGAACGGCTAGCACGTCACGTCATTCCTTAACATAAAAAAAAAAACGTAGATACCTGTCTCAAAAGTTACATTGCATCTAATAGGTGGGTACATCAAAATTTTAATGTACCTTCTGTCACCTAATTGGGACCTAATCTTAGGTTGAATTAACCTTAGGTACTCATTAAAATAGCCCAATGGCATGTACAGATACCGCGGAACCGGTCGTGCAGCGAGGCGTGCATCGAGCCGCACTGGTGCGCCTGCCTCACGTGGGAGGACGTGGCCCGCGCCGACCGCCGCCACGACGCCGCCGTCGACTCCTTCCTGGAGTTCATCAACTCGCTCACTGAACCTGTCAGGTTGGATTCAATATTTTTCAAAGCAAGGAGAGGACATTGTTGTGTAACCTTTAAAAATAAGTTGATATTAGGTATAAGTAGCGGCACGAAACTCTAGCGCTGCGCGTCATTGCGCAGAAGTCAAAAATTAGGTATCACAGGAGGGGTGGAGGGACGAAAATGCGTGTACGTAGCGTCGATTGGCTGCCAGCCGTACTCCGTCCCCCGCCCCCCATACGACGCCCCGCGGACTTCTGACTGTACAGTCGCGTTCTAAGGTGTATTTTATTGCCATTCATTGTTATTGTTTTTTTGTTAAGTATGAGTTTGTTTGTTATTGTTGGTTTTTTATTAGTGTATTTTTAGTAGATAGTGAATATGCCTAGAAGAAATACTGTTTTGAAAAGACAGGCACGAAAAATGGTGTATGACGTGCGTTGTTTTGTTAAAAGAGGAACCAATGAATTGATTGATTCTTTAAAGCAAGATTTAAATAAAAAGAGGTTATTCTTGTATAGTAAAACAACCTGTTACAAGCTATGCAAAACTTAAGCATTAACTATTTATTAACGTTTGCGCGCGTGACAGTACCCATGCGCATATCACTTCCACATTTCGCTCAGCGCTAAACTTTCGTGCCGCTACCCATAAATATTATAGTTTTAGACCTTTTCAGTACCAGTTCTTTTTTTTAATGGACGCACTGTCCACAAGCTCCTTACCATTCCTGCTTTTATCGAGAGAGCGTGTAACCAATGATAACGCAAGAAATGTATATATGACGTAATCCGCATGATCGTTTATTGGTCAAACACTTTTTCTGGAGACGCATCGATTTGTATAGCTCATGCTAGCTCAGGCAACCAATGAGCGTTCAGTATTTGGTGTGTTAAGTTGACACGAGTTTAAGTTTAAGTTTTAACGTACAAGAAACTGGGGTTAAACTTTGACTATGATCATTGCGTGTAGCATGTGAGCGTGTGTCTGTGTGTGAACTACGAAGACCATGGTCCCACAACACCACAGACTGTCGAAGTGAATAGATGATGCGTCCCCCATCAGATCGTTATGCGCGCCGCGGGTGCGGGGGCGGGTGTGGCGCGTGTGGCGGCGGCGCGCGAACAGCCGCCTGCTCGCCTTCCGCGGCGCGCGGGACGCCGACGGCTACCTCGGGACCTTCGCCCGCGCGGACGGCGGGGACGCTGAACACTACCAGATCAAGGTACATGTCCTCCTTCCCATTAGGAAACGTCCCATCGCACTCGACCCGGATGATCCCGTCGTCGTATCTGCTATGATAGGATTGCTTTGCTAAGCTCCCTACTTCACACGACGTTACATTGTTTTTCTCTTTTATAATTCAAGGGGTGAGATCAAAAAGGGTTTAACTGTCAAATTTCAATTTCAATGTCACAAAACTTTAACTTCAACGACTTCATTTTAAAGTAGAATGCTTATTAAGTAATAGAAAACGTTTATGTAAGTTTCAGTTGCTTGAAAATGTATTATTTTATATGTATTAATTTTATTTGAAAATACAAAATAAAGTACTAATTCGTACAATTACTGTAAAAATATAATATGATAAATATAATAATGTTTTTATGCTAAGCGAACTGTACCTATTCCTGTGTCAGATAAACCGTTTTTAGACTGAAAATCTCGAATTTTAAGCCTCATTTCGGTATTTTGAGAATGTACTATTGTACATAATTTCACGATACCCATAAGTCATTTTGTGAAAAAAAATCAGTTAAACCCTTCTAGATCTCATACCTTCATTATTGTATTCTTCTTCATTTTAATGTAATGTTTTCTCCTTGCTTTTGTAGGGACACACGTTATCTACATTATTGACGACGCCGGCACTGACCTATATTTAATATCATAAAATCTCATTTGCCCAATAATGTCACTAGCTACAATGCCCTTCAAACAGGAACACAGCAGTGCTTGCGCTGCCTAATACTGGAACGCGCACTACTGCTTGGCGGCAGAATAACTGGCAAAGCGGTGGTACCTACCTAAATGAACTTTGCAGATAAGTCCTACCACCTAATAAAATAAGTAATTTTTGAATAAACCTGTACAAGTATAACAGAATCCATTGTCGAGAAATGTTTTAATACAGTCTGGTCCCACAGGTGACCGTGGGTCCTGGGCACGGCATATTCGAAGCATCCGCTACATACCAAGACAACAAGTTTAAGTACAACATCAGGGAAATATCAAGGGTGAACCCGTAAGTCACTTAAATATCCTCTTCAAATAATATAAAAATATACATCTACGATCTATATTATCTTACTATTTAATTTTTTTTTATGTTATTGAATGATGTGACGAGCTAGTCGTTCACCTGATGTTAAGTGACACGGCCGCCCATAACAGAGCAGTGTCACTCGGAACCCCAAAAGATAAGTTTCACGCGACACTGCACTGCGCACATCATCCTGAGACATCAGCACAGACTGGTTTAACATTTAGATTAACATTACTCGACTGTGAGATCAGATCATAAAGTCTCATTTGCCCAGTAATTCACTAGCTACATTGCCCTTCAAACCGGAACACAGTACTGCTTGCACACTACTGCTTGGCGGCAGAATAACTGGCAAAGCGGTGGTACCTACCTAGACGAACTTTGCAGAAAAGTCCTACCACCTAGTAAATAAGTAATTACATGCGATATAATAAAATATAGTAAAATCCACTAACCAGTTTGTTGATATCTCATGGAACACACATCACGCCACCATAATCATAGGAGTATGAGGAGTATGAGGAGAGAGGAGTAAAAGAACAGGCCAAAAGTCTGTACAAAAGTTTTTTTAGGCTCCAAATTTTTGTGTATTTTGCCAGTGTTCACGCAGATATGTGTCTGCAGTCAGCTGCCTAAAATTGTCACCATATTTATAGGGCTAACTAACCCATGGACGTATTAAATAATTAGGAAAATGTACCTAAACAAACCCTAAAACTCAATATTCAACACGGAGTTTTGGCGGGAATGCGAAAAAGATCGCGTCACCGCATTGTATTATTTTCCAAAACTTGTGTTATTTTCAGTGTTAGTGCATAAAATTGGTGGCATTCTATTCGTTAAGTGCTGGATTACAGGCGTGAGTGTGGGAAAATAGTATAATGATGGTGAAACATTTATTTTCGTGTTGTTTCCAAAACTCCATAGAAGCTTCTGGTAAAGTTGCCACCACTTTACTAGGAGTATGACTTTGACTAGACTATGACTTGACTTGATGACTTCGACTGTGACTTGACACATATTTGCTTGAAATATCATTAACTTGATAAATTATTAATTACTTGACACTGGCTAAATACACAAAGTGTGGAGCAAAAACATAAAAAAATATATATATTCAACACTAAATTTATGTGAAATTTGTTAAATGGTTTAAATACTGTACTGTACTGATGGACGTAATGGAACGAGCACCTAAGACATGACCGATTTATTTAACCTACCTTCACAATCATGATTAATTATTATTTATTTACTAAATACCCACAAAATTTAGTGTTGCCATAAGGTAAATGAATTTGGTACCCTTATTGCCAGTGCAACAGTTTTTGAAATAATAAAAAACGAGGTTGTGACTAATGATTTTTTAATTGTTTTTGTTTCAGATATCATAATGAATCTAGCTGCATAAGTGATACGCTTCTATACATGTTTTGTTATTGTAAACGCTGAAAATTAAATCTAATTTATATACCTAACTACTGGGCATTTCATCATCATCAGCCTGTATCAGTCCACTGCTGTAAACCTCAATTGTCAACATAACAAAGCCAATAATTTGTATTATGTTGGTATGTCCGGAAAAATGACAATTTATTGTCAAGATGGCGACATTAACATTTAGTAAACAAAGCAAAAACAAAGTTATACCGGCCGATAGATGGAGCTAAACTAAAGAAGTTTTACTTCAATCGTGTGGTCTAAAGCACTTACTTTTTTCTCGCTTTTTTTCATATTATGACAGTATGTGCTTGTCATGTCATCCATTAAGGGTCTAGTGGGTTACTTTTAACCCGCAAAATTGAGATTCCACAGGAATATTGTGAGAAAAACCACTGGGTCTTGTTATAAATGAAAATCGATTATGCTTATATAATTTATGTTTTATTTTATACCTACTTAGTTTTACACGAAGTATTCTTTATACAAATAGACAAACCGTTGTCTACAGTCATTTACACACAAACAAAACTGTCACTTTTACATTAATTACAAAGTATTTACAAGGAAAAGTTACATACACGCACGTCACAAAAAAATTCAGCGCCAGTCTTTTACAATTTTAGGTAATTTAAGCCAAATTAGAATATTGACTTTATATATATACAAGTCGTGTTAGTTACACTATTTATAACTCAAGAAAGGCTGAACCGATTTGGCTGAAAATTGGTGGGGAGGTAGTTTAGAACCAGGAGACGGACATAGTAATACTTTTTGTCCCGTTCAACCGCGTTTTATAATTCACTCATGCGAAGCCGGGGCATGTCAACTACTCTAATAATTTAACAAAAAGCACGGACCCAGGTGCTTGAGGCAGAAAAAAAAGACCTAATTTTATGTCCATACAGACCTAACTACGTATTGTTCAAGACCTAGCTATAAGCGAGGTCGGAATAGCTAAGGGAATCTTATTATTATTATTTTTTTTATGTGTATTTAGCCAGTGCAAGTAATTGATAATTTATCAAGTAAATGATATTTCACGCAAATATGTGTCAAGTCACAGTCGAAGTCATCAAGTCATAGTCTAGTCGAAGTCATACTCCTAGTAAAGTGGTGGCAACTTTACTTGAAGCTTCTCTGGAGTTTTGGAAACAACACGAATAGAAACGTTTCACCATCATTATACCATTTTCCCACACTCACGCCTGCAATCCAGCACTTAACGAATAGAATTTTTTTTTTTTTTTTTTTTTTTTTTTTTACTTCAAACTTGTCTAGCATTTGACCACGCTCTCACCTGATGGGAAGTGACGATGCGATCGAAGGTGTAGCATGCTAGCCAAGTAAATACCTATTCACTCTTCTCTTGAACACGCCCGGGTCATATTTCGCCGGAAACACAGACGCTGGCAGGGCATTCCATTCCTTAGCCGTTCTAATTAAGAACGTTGAGTCAAATCGCTTGGTACGAATGGGTGGTATTTCGACCACAAAAGGATGGCGCTTAGCCGAGCGTCTAGTAGTCCGGTAGTGGAATGGTGATGGGAGAATTAGATCATGCAGTTCTTGAGCGCATTCACCGTGGTGTAATCTGTAAAAAACCGACAGACTTGCCACCTTACGTCGATGTGCAAGGCTCTGGAGCCTTTCACCAACCAAAGTGTCGTCGTCAATGAGCCTTTTGGCACGCCGTTCAATCGAGTCCAGAGCCTCAAGCTGGTACTTGGCAGACCCGTCCCACAGGTGGCAGCAGTACTCCATACACGATCGGACTTGTGCTTGATACAGATTTAGAAGCTGTCCAGGTGTGAAGTACCGCCTTACCTTGGACAATATGCCGAGTTTTTTTGAAGCTACTTTGGCTTTGGACTCGATGTAGGATCCAAAGTTTAGGTTTGACGTGAGATCAACACCCAAAAGCTCAAGATGGTTTCCTAAACTTACAGATACACCACGGAATGAAGGAGCCAGATGGAGTGGGCTCTTTTTAGCAGAATGCCACCAATTTTATGCACTAACACTGAAAATAACACAAGTTTTGGAAAATAATACAATGAGGTGACGCAATCTTTTTCGCGTTCCCGCCAAAACTCGGAATCTTATTTAGTAGTAGATAAACTATTTTTATTGCAAGGTGATTTATATATTTCGGAAAAAAAATCCTTGACGATTATACAGTCACTACAGTTTTAAATATAATTTTTTATTATGCCAATATGGCGCACAGTGGTCCCATTTTGAAAAAAGGTGGACTTAGGACCGAAAGTCGGAATTTCGGGCTGTTTTTTTTTTATAGAATAGGTCTTAACTATCCTAACAACATCTATTCTATAAAGAAAATCCGTAGGATGCATAGTTTTCGAGAAAAAAAATAATCTTTTTTTTCTTGTATGGAGAAAAACATACTTTATTATTTTTCTCAAGTTGGGTGAAATAGTGACGGCTTTTGTTGATATTTTATAAAAGCCCTAGTGGTATTGTATCCAGAAAAAAATAAAACCAATGCGGTCACCTGCGGCCGCGGGAATAATCAGATGTCAAAAATTGATTAATTTTTTTGCGTATTTTGCAAACATTGTTCATTTCTGGCCAATTATTTATGTATTTTAGGTTAGCGCTCCATACTTTAACTCGAACTATTATATAACATTTCAAAAAAATTAATCAAAATCGAGTTTATTTTTTTATAATTGCTGTTTTATTCATGAAAATGCACGCATACATGGTTAATTCAAAATGCAAATCCTATATTACTCAGTACAATGTACAAAATAAACATGCACGTACCTAAAACGTAAAAAAAAATATTTTATATTTTCGTTTATGCTTACTAAAAGTCACCGGTAATGGTTACCGAGAGGCAGGATATAAACAAACGAGTCACATCTGATACTAGCTGTGACTGGTCGCTTTGTTCCTGACAAATCCTGACAACAGGATAACTCGTATATGCATGCAAGTAACTACCCCCTAAACATAAAAGTGATATAGCTCATCAATAATAATTGGCGTATGTTATACACCAATAATGTTTGTTATTGGTGTGTGTTTTAATCTTATGTAGTTGTGTACGTATGATTTTCTACCAGAAACATAAGATAAATGTATAGCCTTGAAAAGGGCTGTTTTATATGTAGTTTTTTAAAGGATAAAATAAATAAAAAATTATAGCATTGGATCTGGTATATTTTCATTTTCTACTCTTCTTCCACGTATACGCACTCCGAGTCTATTTCGAGCAACTGAATTGCCTCAGGAAGCATCTCTAGATGATTAGGCTTTGAAAATTTTGGTCTAAGCCATGATATGTGGGGGTCTGAACTTATTAAAAGCCCGTGTAGTATGTCCTCGTTTGTTTGGATCCTTCCTGTCTTTCTCGTGTTCTTCTCTCTTACGTTCCGGAAGTCTTTATTACGAGCCTCGGAAGCTTCCTCCGACAAGGACCCTAAAAATAATAAAAAATATGCTATAATTATACGTTGAAGTTGACATTGAAACTATTATTTTAGTGTTTAGAGATTTACAGTTAGTTAACTGCTTTATATTTCATTTGTCTTGATCTATTATTACTTACCAATAGGGAGAACTGAAAAATGACTGCAAATATCTGCTCCGTGCATCAGAAGTTTGTGGACACTAACAGGCATGTAGTACCACGGATAGAGATGCACATACAGTTCTGCTGTTTCTTTGCAATAACGTCTGAAGTTCGCAATATTGACGTTCTTTCCTGAAGATATAACTTGCAGAATGACAGAAAATCGGAGTAACAAATCTTCATCAACTCCAGTGATTCTCGATGATCTTTTATAATCTCGGAAAAAACGTCTTGCAGTGTTTCCATCGTTAGTTGTTCCAAAGCCCTGCAAACAAGAAATTAAGTTAGTAGGTCATACAAAAACAGACGAGTATATAATATAAAGGAAGCAAAGTAAAGGAAAAATTACCTGTTTTACAATATCGATGAGTATTCCAGTCTGTTCCCGAAACTCTTGTTGTGTGGCATTTTTCTTTGCTTGCTTCAATTCCTTGTGATCGCCACGAGCACTCCAGCGCTGGAAGTCCATATTATAAGATATATGAAGTAGACACTCCATACATCTTATCTTCATATGTAACGATGAAATTCCATATTGGTACAAATCCTGTCGAAGCGGTCTCGTGGCCAAAAGCTTCAAGTTATTCATTTCACTTGGTTTCGCCAAGCAAATGGGGCACGTTGCTGATGAAGGTACATCTGCAATAATATTCGCCACTTTCCCATCGATCATAGTCATGTGCAGTTCGTGGGCTATCTCCACATCACCACAATTTGTTGGTACCAATTTTGTAATTTCGCGCTGCATTTCTAAGTGTTCCCTTTTTATGAACTCCGCAGTCTCTGAAGTAAACGTGAATTTCACTGGCCGACAGTAATGTGGTGAGCAAGGATTTGGGTTTTCCCAAATAATCATTTCTCCCCCATCAACTAGTCGGAGTGGGACGATGCTGATCAATACAACAGAGGAATCGTCAAACTCAGGAGCTGAGACTTGTTTGTAATTACTCTGTGACGATGCTCCGTCAAGGCCCCATTTCCATATCAACTTCAGTCCTTCGTTGGTTGAACTTGTGATTGGTCTTAAGTCTAGCAAAATTCTTTCCACTGTGTGGTTAAGAAGTCCTTGCAACCTGAAAAATAAAATAAATTAATAAAAGTAAGCTAATGAAGCTTAAAAATTTTAAAACAACATATTGTATAATTTTATAAATACCTTATGCGAGCTCCCATTTCCGTTACTTCCACGTGTTCTTCAGATGGGTAACATCTCTTTTTAGCGTCAAGTAACTTGTGATAAGACGGAAAGGCAGCTGAACAATTTTCATCCTTCAGAAACATTCTCAAGGATAAGTATTGCCATTTGGATAGGCTAAGGGCTGTGTACAAAGCCAAAGATGTATCCTCTGCTATACTGACTACTTTTTCTTCCTTGAAAAGGAGTTTTGTTACATCTGATACAACTTCGGGAATCTCGCACAGATATTCCACAATCTTCGCTAAAGCATATTTTCCATTTTCTTTTAACTTGGAAATAAAATAATACTGTAGTTCTTCTTCAAAGTTATCGTTAACAAAGACACTGGAACGTCTTTTCTTCTGTTTGTTGCCCAAATCGGCAAAGGGCACTCTAACTTCTTTTACAGTAGAGGTACCTGCTTCCGCAGTGCAGACAGATGGAATAGCAACCGGCAGTAATTCCGGCTCTTCAACTAAGTCATCTGGCATTCTCATTGTAGTAACAAAATCAACAGTATTGCAAGTAGGCCAATTAATATTGGTCTCTAACCACTTGCGGTTGTTTTCCCGATTCATAAATGTCTTCAAGTTTCTGCTTGCATCTTTCCACTTCTTAGTTACAAGATTGGTGAATAGCCGACAAAACTCCTTAATTGTTTGATGGTCATCTTCAGATATTTCACATGGTATTTTGGAAACTATAAATTCACACAATTTATTGTAATCCTTAAGATTTCCACTATCTTTAAGAATCAAGAACATATCAAAATATGTGCCTAAGCCAGCCATTGCAAATTCAAAATAGTAATTTTTAGTACTTCACAGTTAGCGATGAATCAATTTAAATTAACATTGCTCTGTATTTAATACGCCATAACAGATAGGTCATTAGTCACTATGTGCAAGAGAAAGGTAATAGTTAACGACCAATCACAGCCATTTATCAAAAATGACTCATTTGTTTGTATAGATAAAGTCCGCCAATGGGAGCTAAGTAACGTGTAATAAGTAATCAGGAATCTGCACAAACAAATGAGTCATTTTTTCTGGTAGAAAATCATACGTATACAGATGACAGAAAGATTAAAACACACCAATAACAAACATTATTGGTGTATAACATACGCCAATTATTATTGATGTAGCTATATCACTTTTATTTTTACGGGGTAGTTACTTGCATGCATATACGAGTTATCCTGTTGTCAGGATTTGTCAGGAACAAAGCGACCAGCTAGCGACCAGTCACAGCTAGTATCAGATGTGACTCGTTTGTTTATATCCTGCCTCGCATTCAACAACCGCGGTTGTGAAAATGCTGTCGTAAAACCAGTTTTGAAAATACAAAGCAAGAAATCGATTATGCAGATAATGCCCGCCAGTGGTAGCTAAGTAATGTCGGTAACCATTACCGGTGACTTTTAGTAAGCATAAACGAAAATATAAAATATTTTTTTTTACGTTTTAGGTACGTGCATGTTTATTTTGTACATTATACTGAGTAATATAGGATTTGCATTTTGAATTAACCATGTATGCGTGCATTTTCATGAATAAAACAGCAATTATAAAAAAAAAACTCGATTTTGATTAATTTTTTTGAAATGTTATATAATAGTTCGAGTTAAAGTATGGAGCGCTAACCTAAAATACATAAATAATTGGCCAGAAATGAACAATGTTTGCAAAATACGCAAAAAAATTAATCAATTTTTGACATCTGATTATTCCCGCGGCCGCAGGTGACCGCATTGGTTTTATTTTTTTCTGGATACAATACCACTAGGGCTTTCATAAAATATCAATAAAAGCCGTCACTATTTCACCCAACTTGAGAAAAATAATAAAGTATGTTTTTCTCCATACAAGAAAAAAAAGATTATTTTTTTTCTCGAAAACTATGCATCCTACGGATTTTCTTTATAGAATAGATGTTGTTAGGATAGTTAAGACCTATTCTATAAAAAAAAAACAGCCCGAAATTCCGACTTTCGGTCCTAAGTCCACCTTTTTTCAAAATGGGACCACTGTGTGGCGCTTCGCCTACACTAGCTATATATATATATTAGGTCTTTACCTATGAAATTGCCGTTTTGTTTGAAAAAAGTTAAAGTATTTTTTTTTCGAACTTATTTATTTCTTTTATTCAAAGTAATCACCCCTGCAATCAATGCATCTTTGCCAACGCTGTGGCAGTTTATGGATGCCTTTCTTGAAAAAATCAGCAGGACGGGAGACAACAAACTCTTCAAAGGCGTTTTGTACTGCCTCTCGGGAATTGAATTTTTTTCCCGCTAAAAAGTTGTCCAAATTTTGGAAAAAGTAATAGTCGGTAGGCGCAAGATCTGGTGAGTATGGCGGATGAGGGAGAGCTTCCAAACCCAACTCATGCAGCTTAGAGACGGTCTGTTGTGCAGTATGGGGTCGCGCGTTGTCGTGAAGTAGCAGTGGAGACGACCGATTGACCAAAGCTGGTTGCAGACGTGCGAGTTTCGCCATCATTGTGGTCAGTTCTTCAATGTACACATCTGCAGTAATGCTCTCGCCGTTTTGTAAAAAGCTATGATGAATCACACCAGCACTAGACCACCAAACTGTGACCATCACCTTTCTAGGGGTCATTTTTCGTTTTGCACATTGCTTTGGTACCGAACCAGGATCTAACTAACTTGCTGAGCGTTTCCGATTGTCAAAAAGATTCCATTTTTCGTCGCACGTAACAATTCGGTTCAAAATTCCTTCATTTCTGTGCCTGTTAAGCAGCGAAAGGCAAGTCTCGACGCGTACGTTGCGCTGGCGATCGTTAAGTTCGTGGGGCACCCATCTATCAAGCTTTTTTATCTTGCCAATCTGTCGCAAATGGACCAATATTGTTTTGATGCTAACATCAAAAGCTGCTGCCAGCTCAGCTGTAGATTGAGATTCATCAGCTTCCACAATCGCCTTTAATTCATCATTGTTGACCAAAGTTTCCGGACGACCACGAGGTTCATTTTTCAAGTCAAAATTCCCAGAACGGAACCGAGCAAACCAATAACGGGTTGTACGTTCGTTTGTACAGTTCTCTCCGTAAACGTCGTTGATGTTACGTGTCGTTTGTGCCGCGTTGGTGCCACGACGGAACTCATATTCCATAATTACACGAAATTTCAAAGTATCCATTATGAGGAAAAATGTTGAAATGTAATGAAAATACAACGCTAATCAATAAACAAAAGACTTATATTGTAAATAGAATGTCATATTTTTAAAACAAAATTAATTTGAATTTAGAATTCATAGCCAATCAAAACTTTTTTTTGTTTGAGAAAGTCTGTACTGCAATACGGCAATTTCATAGGTAAAGACCTATTATATATTATTATTGAATGCGCTCAAGAACTGCATGATCTCATTCTCCCATCACCATTCCACTACCGGACTACTAGACGCTCGGCTAAGCGCCATCCTTTCGTGGTCGAAATACCACCCATTCGTACCAAGCGATTTGACTCAACGTTCTTAATTACAACGTCTAAGGAATGGAATGCCAGCGTCTGTGTTTCCGGCGAAATATGACCCGGGCGTGTTCAAGAGAAGATTGAATAGGTATTTACTAGGCTAGCATGCTACACCTTCGATCGCATCGTCACTTCCCATCAGGTGAGAGCGTGGGTAAATGGTAGACAAGTTTGAATTAAAAAAAAAAAACGTTCAACTTTTTTATATTTTTTTTTAGTTTTTAGTTTGGAACTTTACTGTCCCGTTTACAGAGGGCGTTGACACCTGCAACACAGTCTTTTACTTCTGCAGGTGGCATCGATTTTCGTTTGCTTTTAAGTGACACTGGTTTTGGTTACTAATAAATACTTAAAAATAATAATACTTATATACGTCGAAAATGTCTTAACTGTATATCTAACAAGACCTAGCTGTATCTCTCAAGACCTAGCTATTTATGTCGTTTAAGATCTAGCTATATGTCTCTCAAGACCTAGCTACATGTCGTTTAAGACCTAGCTATATGTGGTTCAATACCCAGCTGTTTCTCGTTCAAACCCTGTTCATCTCTGAAGACCTTTCAATTTTTCATGACCCGTACAATATCAATTTTTCATAACCTGTACAATATCAATTTTTCATGACCCATACAATATCCATTTATCATAACCTGTACAATATCAATTTTTCATGACCCGTACAATATCCATTTATCATAACCTGTACAATATCAATTTTTCATGACCCGTACAATATCCATTTATCATAACCTGTACAATATCAATTTTTCATGACCTGTACAATATCCAGTTTCCATGACCCATACAAAATCCATTTTTCATGACCCATACAATATCAATTTTTCATGACCTGTACAATATCCAGTTTCCATGACCCATACAAAATCCATTTTTCATGACCCGTACAATATCCATTTATCATAACCTGTACAAT
This sequence comes from Ennomos fuscantarius, assembly GCA_905220475.3. Lineage (NCBI taxonomy): Eukaryota > Metazoa > Arthropoda > Insecta > Lepidoptera > Geometridae > Ennomos > Ennomos fuscantarius. The sequence continues at coordinate 1,374,591 of HG992049.1, forward strand.
ATCAATTTTTCATGACCCATACAATATCCATTTATCATAACCTGTACAATATCAATTTTTCATGACCTGTACAATATCCAGTTTCCATGACCCATACAAAATCCATTTTTCATGACCCATACAATATCAATTTTTCATGACCTGTACAATATCCAGTTTCCATGACCCATACAAAATCCATTTTTCATGACCCGTACAATATCTATTTTTCATAACCTGTACAATATCTATTTTTCATAACCTGTACAATATCAATTTTTCATGACCCGTACAATATCCATTTTTCATGACCCATACAATATCCAGTTTCCATGACCCGTACAAAATCCATTTTTCATGACCCGTACAATATCTATTTTTCATAACCTGTACAATATCTATTTTTCATAACCTGTACAATATCAATTTTTCATGACCCGTACAATATCCATTTTTCATGACCCGTACAAAATCCATTTTTCATGACCCGTACAATATCTATTTTTCATAACCTGTACAATATCCAGTTTCCATGACCCATACAATATCCAGTTTCCATGACCCGTACAATATCCAGTTTTCCATCGATCAAGGCAGCCGCTAGTCGTTCAAAGCTACCCATCCGTCGTTCCCATCTGGTAGTTTCACTTGTATCAATCGTAGAACTGCACCATTTTCGTCAGTTCCCAACTGGAAAATAAATAAAGTAAATAAAAAGGAAATTTCAACAATTTTATTACCTAATCTTTTAATATTTTTAACTTAACAGGGTAGGGATTGGAGCGGAAATTTTCCAGGCAGATAGATTTAGCAAAATAGATTAATTTTTATAGTAAAGCCAAACTTTTGAATATTAGGTTCGGCTTTTTTTTTATTTGGCCACTTGCCACGGTAGCTTAAGACATGTCGGAGCTTTGCGAACGGATATGTGCGAGTTCACATCCCGTCAGTGATTCTATTTCCTTTACATTAAAAAAAATGTCTCTTGATTACTTACTGCTATAAATCTTAAATACCAATATAGACTTAATAATAATAACGCCCAACGATCCTGGACCCTAACTAGGATTCCCTGTGTGTAGATCCTGGAACCTAACTAAGATTCCCTTAGGAACTACGAGGAACATGGTCCCACAACACCCAGACTCAGAACAAGTATTTGCGTTTTTTTTTCTATGCACAAATACTTGTCCTGTCGCGGGAATCGAACCTGCCACCTTCGGGTTATGAGCCGACCTGCTGAGCCACCACACCACAGAGAGTGTCAGAGGATTCTTCTTCTTCGTTTAATGGCATTATCGCTTTTTAGCGATAATTCTGCCCAATGACAAGTAAGGAACTTTTGTATGGCTGTCATGTCAAAGTTAAAATGTCCCAGTAAATGGTGGATATTTTACTGAAGGCTTTAGGAAGCCTTGAAGAGAAAACGAAATGGCGTGGTTTAAAAATTTAGAAACATTTGCCAACGCTCGTGCACGTTCACCAACACTTAACGGGTAATAATCTAACGTTATCTCACATTAAAATTCAAAAGTACACGAGTTTTGGAAAAATATTCAAAATTCACAACCGCCATTTTCGGATTCTTTTCAACGACCCCCATATGGTCAAGTAATACATGGGATTCAGTTATTTTGATTTAGTTTTCTTTATTTTTTTTTAATTGAAGTTTACAAAACTGGGAATATGTTACTTACTATACTTTAAAAAACTAAAACTAACTACTAAAATCATGCGGTGGACATATTCCCTTCTGGATGTAAACCTAACTTGCGTTTTGTTAATCTGTATACTTTTTTTTACCTGTGTTAATTGCGAATCTATCTGCGTTGAGTTCACAGCCTCAATCAGTTCGCCTTCTTCGTTCACACACACAGTTGTGTCCAAATTATCTGAAATAACATTAAAAAAGTATATAATTATCAAAAAACCAATAAAAAAAAGTCTATAATTATGGTTTGTTTTGTGATGTCTAGCTCAATATTTAAGCCTTTGTTGGATGGCTTAAATATTAAGCAATAATATTGCATATTAAAGAAAATGTATTTATAGGCAGAACGGGTAGTGCGTAGGTTGCAACCTATATAACTATAGGCCTTCAGCATGCGCACCGGGCCGCGTCCGGAGCAAGAATGATCCGTAGTACACCGAGTGGTCCCTTTATATAGCCAGATGGGTGGGGTATCGATGACAGTTGCCGGTGTTGCCACTGTAATAAATTTAAATGCCACCACAGGGTAAATTACGGTACTGCCTGCTGTGCATAGAGTTTATAACTGGACGTTGCCGCCGTCAAATTCATACACATAGTAAATATTATGGACTTTTAATTGATAGAATTATTTTTCGTCTGTAAATACATACATAGAATACAATATAACACCAGAACAAGCACCTATATTCATCACACAAATGTTTGTCCTCGGCGGGAATCGAACCCACGATTTATTAACATCAGATCATGAATTATTACCATCATTGATGTATATTTTAGCGGGTGCATCGCCCGAAACTTTGCTGTGGCCGGTATCTTCGAGTAATTCTAACTTGCCCGATGTACGGAACACCTGAAAAAGTAATAAATATTCATTAGTTCGACGATTTTGGCGGTGGTTGTGCAGGTCGGCTCATGTCCCGGAGGCGGCGGGTTCGATTCCCGCGGCAGGACAAGTATTTGTGCACAGAAACAAAAAGCGCAAATATTTGTTCTGAGTCTGGGTGTTGTGGGACCTTGGTCTTCGTAGTTCCTAAGGGAATCTTAGTTAGGGTCCGAATCTATGTATGTATGTGATCATTGGGCGTTATTTGGTTTGGGGGAGCAGTGGTCGCCTTCCGGCTAATAATATAATGACATAAGATTTAATTAGAAAAACCAATCTTGTAATTACTAAAATTGGAACTTTTACATTGTGTAGCGCATGGCAACCCCGATAAAATAATGGGTACTTACGCTTTCAGATTTAATGTCTCTGCTCGGCGATTCATTTTGATCCTTCAATTGCACTAATGTGGCAACACCCTGAAACGAGGAAATATAAATTAATACACTAGAGGGCGCCCTTCGTTCTCACAAGTTTTTTACAATATTAATGAACGGCGTGACGAGCTTGTCGTTCGTTAGATGTTAAGCTAAACGGCCGCATATATGTTGTCAAATTCTATGTTAGTGTTTTGCACCCGATATGCATAATTTTATCCAAATTGGTTCGGCCATTTTGACGTGAAAGCGAGATAAAGTTTGATTTCGATATATGAAATTGCTACTCGATATCGAGTAATTATAAATATTATAATATTTGTATGAAATCGGCAGTGTCACGCGAAACTCTATACGAGTTTCGCTTGACACTGCAATTGATATGGGCAGCCGTGTCGCTTAACATCAGGCGAACAGTTAGCTCGTTACGTCATTCCTTAACATAAAAAATGTACTTACATGTTCCGAGTTGACACTTGTTACTCTAGGTTGATTCACTACAATCGATTCAGCCAAATGCCCCTGTAAATTAATATAACCAGTGTTATAAAAGTGGTCACAAATGCGCACTAAGAAAAGATTTTTCGAAATTCCAGCCCTAAGAACCCTCTTAGGGGTGGAATTTCAAAAAACAAATTGTTGAAAAACAACAGAAAAAAAATATTTTCATAAAGTCAAAGTCAAAAGATTTATTGCAAATAGGCTAATTTTAGCACTTTTACAAGTCAAAATTATACTAGGTACTTAAAATTAAGTTATTTCACCAAGCATATAAAATTACAAAGTGCTTATTGTCAAATAATATATAGCCTTCCCATTACAATATATGAGTTTGAAAAAAAAGCAGTTCTCTTTCTCACTACTGATGCAAGCAATCCGGCACAATGCAGAATTGAAAACTTTGATCCGAAGCTTCGATTACAACTGTAAAGAAGAAGCTACAAGAAACTTTACAGTGATAAAGCTAAAGAGCATAGCTCCCATATCACCCGAAATGGGTGGTTGAATCATCTATGAAACAAATAGATTCTTCGTTTCGTATAGGCGACGCCGCGGGCAGAGGCTAGTACCATAAAGTGGGCCACTCACGCTGGCGTTCATGTGCGCGATGAGCAGCCGCTTCCTCATGTAGGAGTGTCCGCAGGCGAGGCACTCGTACGGCTTCTTGTCGCTGTGCGTGAAGCGGTGCGTGTTGCGGTTGTCGCGCGAGTTGAACGACTTGCCGCAGATCTGTGGGGAACTGTCTCCATTACACTCTATGAGATAACTTCTTTGACGTGGTAATGTCAAAGTCATTTATTACAAACTAGCAAACCGAGAGTTTTGGCGGGAACGCGAAAAAGATTGCGTCACCGCAATACAATGGTATTATTTTCCAAAACTTGTGTTATTTTCAGTGTTAGTGCATAAAATTGGTGGCATTTTATTCGTTAAGTGCTGGATTACAGGCGTGAGTGTGGGAAAATGGTATAATGATGGTGAAACGTTTCTTTTCGTGTTGTTTCCAAAACACCATAGAAGCTTCAAGTAAAGTTGCCACCACTTTACTAGGAGTATGACTTTGACTAGACTATGACTTGACTTGATGACTTCGACTGTGACTTTACACATATTTGCGTGAAATATCATTAACTTGATACATTATCAATTACTTGACACTGGCTAAATACACGGAGCTGTAAAGCCAAACAATAAAAAAAAAACTAGCAAACCCGGCGAACTCCGTTTCTTCACCAGATGGCTTCGTTTTATGTAACAGTAGCTGTCAAACAATGTATCACGCACCGGCGCCATCTACTTAAAATTTGACCTTAACCTGAATTTTTCCTGAATTTTCTTTGCTATAAACCTCACGGAGCCCGGGACCTTTCCAACGAATGCAAAACCGTGGAAATCGGTTCGTGCGTTCTGGAGTTATAGCGTCAGGAAGGAAAACCCGACTTATTTTTATATAGTAAAAAAAATAGGCTATTTTTAGCACTTTTACAAGTCAAAATTATATTAGGTACTTTAAAATCTAAATATATATAACTCAAAGGACTGACTGACATAGTGATCTATCAACGCACAGCCCAAACCACTGGACGGATCTGGCTGAAATTTGGCATGCAGGTACATGTTATGACGTAGACATCCGCTAAGAAATTGATTTTTCGAAATTCCACCATTAAGACGGTGAAATAGGTGGTTGAATTATTTTCCCATAGGCCACGCCAAAGTGTAAGTAAAATTACAAAGTGCTTATTGTCAAATAATATATAGCAAGCCCATTACAGCATGAGTTTGAAAAATATCTTTAAATATGGCGCACAAATATGCGACTTGGACTGGGACTTAGCGTGTCTAATTTCTGTAGGAAGAGCATTCCACAGACGAGCAGCTTGCATCCTACATACATAGATCCTGGACCCTAACTAGGATTTCCTGTATCTAGGGTGCCAGAAACTACGAGGACTATGGTCCCACAACACGATGCCACATTACCTCACACAAGTATTCTAGCTCACTGCCACATTACCTCACACAAATATCCTAGCTCACTGCCACATTACCTCACACAAATATCCTAGCTCACTGCCACATTACCTCACACAAGTATTCTAGCTCACTGCCACATTACCTCACACAAATATCCTAGCTCACTGCCACATTACCTCACACAAATATCCTAGCTCACTGCCACATTACCTCACACAAATATCCTAGCTCACTGCCACATTACCTCACACAAATATCCTAGCTCACTGCCACATTACCTCACACAAGTATTCTAGCTCACTGCCACATTACCTCACACAAATATCCTAGCTCACTGCCACATTACCTCACACAAATATCCTAGCTCACTGCCACATTACCTCACACAAATATTCTAGCTCACTGCCACATTACCTCACACAAATATCCTAGCTCACTGCCACATTACCTCACTCAGGTATGACCACAGAGCAATGTTACCTCGCAGAAGTAAGGCCTCTCCCCGCTGTGAATGCGGACGTGCTTCTTGTAGTGCTCGGGGTACACGAAGGTGGCGTGGCACACGCCGCACTCCAGCGGCCGCTCGCCCGTGTGGGCCGCTCGGATGTGGTACTCCAGGAGCCTGGGCATCATCAACATCATCACCATCATCAAAAACATCATAGAAAGAAAGAAGGAAAGAAAAATCATTTATAATTCAAATTTATTATTGAAAAAACATATAATTTATCACATCATCATCGTCATCATCAACATCATAGAAAGAAAGAAATATAAAAAAAACTTCTTGGCAAGCGTTTTACATCCTAGACTGCATCGTCATTTACCATCAGGTGAGATAGTGGTCAAACGCAAACCTATCAAACAATTTAAACAAGAGGTAGTGTTTTCATTGCTCAAATGGTTTCACGAAAGAAATGTCGATTTTAATAACTCACAATATGCTGTTGGTAAATTCTAAACCGATTTCCGCGAAATGTTACGAGTATAATATGAGGGATCGGATTAAAAAAACCAAATAATTCCATACGTTTCTCGCGAATATGTATTTGGTTTTTTTTAACGGTAAATCCATGGGCGTTGAAAACGTAACAAAACGAGTGTGCTTTAGACCACACGACTTAAATAAAACTTCTTCAGCGTTATTAATAAACGGGTATTAGTCTCGGATTAGTTATTTCAGCTTTTGTCCTTTTTTTTGTTACTGGAATATTTAGCTGGATCGCTCTTTCGATCCAGCTACATCTCTCACCATCTTTTGTCTCTACAAAAGATAGTGTACCTAGTCTAAAGCTAGTTCGTGTTTATTAATAAGGCTGCTTTAGTTTAGCTCCATCTATCATAACTTTGTTTTTGCTTTGTTTAATGTTAATGTCGCCATCTTGACCATTGTAAGTTGTCATTGTAAGGTGTCACATTTGTATTATTACATTGGCATATTCAGTAAAATTTACCGAATATGCCAATGTAATAATACAAACAAACAAAATTTTAACTTTGTTATGTTGGCAATGGAGATCCACTTGAACCAATGTCAACTTCCGTTCGCCTCGCATTCACCAGCTTACTCCCCAAGTCAAGCGTGTATAAAGTTTTACTACAAAAACAATTTTAAAGGGTTAAGCAGTGCAAAGCCACTGGCGAGGTACGCGGGCCTACCGTCTCCGCTTGAACCGCTTGGGGCACTCGGCGCACTGGTGGCGCTTGTCGTCGAGGTGCGTGGCGCGGCGGTGCGAGTGCAGGTTCGAGCGCTGCGCGAACCGCGCGCCGCACGTCTCGCACTCGAACGGCCGCTCGCCTGGGGGGGGAGGGGGGAGGCGGTTGGCAATACTGAGCGAAACGCTGTCAGTCAGCACGCGACTATTGACTATTGTGTTTCTTAAATGTAAAGTTTCGCGGGACACGTCATCCTGAGACATCAGCAAAGTGTAGTAATAAGATCACTAGACTGTGTGATCATGCAACTTTAATTGCAATACAACAGAAGAAACTCTTTTTTTTTGTATATTTCCATAGTGACTGCGCATAAACGGCGTATGGAAACTGTCAAATCCATTCATTTTTGTGTTTCTATTAAGTTAAATTATCGCCTAGCAGGCCATAGTCTCATTTGCCCAGTAATAAGAGAGAGTAATACAGTGCCTTTCAAACCGCAAACCTTTCTAGACTAACTTTGCAGAAAACTACCACCTAGTAAATGGTGTCATGATTTTTATAACCAGTTATTTTTCGAAATTACGTTGGTTGAATTGTTTCTTCTGCTTGTGGATAAGTATGCCCCGGTGTGTGTGTGTGTGTGTGTGTATATGTCTGTGTGTATGTGTGTGTGTGTATGTGTGCGTGTGTGTGCGTGGGTGTGTGTGTGCGTGCGTGTGTGGGTACGCACCGGTGTGCGTGCGCAGGTGGTCGAGCAGCTCGGCGCGGGTGCAGGTGTGTGCGTGTGTGCGTGCGTGTGTGGGTACGCACCGGTGTGCGTGCGCAGGTGGTCGAGCAGCTCGGCGCGGGTGCAGGTGTGTGCGTGTGTGCGTGCGTGTGTGGGTACGCACCGGTGTGCGTGCGCAGGTGGTCGAGCAGCTCGGCGCGGGTGCAGGTGTGTGCGTGTGTGCGTGCGTGTGTGGGTACGCACCGGTGTGCGTGCGCAGGTGGTCGAGCAGCTCGGCGCGGGTGCAGGTGTGTGCGTGTGTGCGTGCGTGTGTGGGTACGCACCGGTGTGCGTGCGCAGGTGGTCGAGCAGCTCGGCGCGGGTGCAGGTGTGTGCGTGTGTGCGTGCGTGTGTGGGTACGCATCGGTGTGCGTGCGCAGGTGGTCGAGCAGCTCGGCGCGGGTGCAGGTGTGTGCGTGTGTGCGTGCGTGTGTGGGTACGCACCGGTGTGCGTGCGCAGGTGGTCGAGCAGCTCGGCGCGGGTGCAGGTGTGTGCGTGTGTGCGTGCGTGTGTGGGTACGCACCGGTGTGCGTGCGCAGGTGGTCGAGCAGCTCGGCGCGGGTGCAGGTGTGTGCGTGTGTGCGTGCGTGTGTGGGTACGCACCGGTGTGCGTGCGCAGGTGGTCGAGCAGCTCGGCGCGGCGCGCGAAGGCGCGGGCGCAGGACGAGCAGGCGAAGGGCCGCGCGCCCGAGTGCACCACGCCGTGCACCTCCAGGTTGTGCTGCGTGCCGAACGCCTTGCCTGCACACGACGGTATGCACTCGGGTGGACTCGGAGACAGGCGGCTGTCCACCCGGCACTTAGTCACATTACTATTTTTATTTATTTATTTGGTTCACCAACAGTTGATACACAATTTCTATAACAGTAATTAAACTTAAAAATATTATCTACTAGTTGCGCCCCGCGGTTTTAACCGCAGATATAAAGTATTTTAATTATTTACTCATCCCTCGGGAAAATTTCAATTTTCCGGGATAAAATGTATATAGGCTACATTTTATCCCGGAAAATTGAAATTTTCCCGAGGGGAATTTTTCCTTTCATCCAAATCCATTCAGCCGTTTGAGCGTGAAGGAGTAACAAACATACACAAAACACACATACAAACTTTAAAAAAAATAGTAACAACTTTTAACTTTCCTTCGCCTCCCGCGCCAAGTCAAATCAAACGTGCGTAAAATAAACAAACAAATAAACTTTACAAGATAGTCAGTGAGAGTTTAAACTTATCGGTTAAATGGACTTACCACAAACTGTGCATTTAAAGTTTTTGATCCCGGAATGTGTCCTCTCGTGCTGACTGAGGTTCTGCTTCGACAGAAAACATTTGCCGCACTGCTTACATTTGTAGGGTCGAGGTCTGTTCTGTAAATAATAACATTATTATAAAAAAAATACAAATAAACAAGTTTTTTTTTTTTATGTTAAGGAATGACGTGACGAGCTAGCCGTTCGCCTGGTGTTAAACGACACGGCTGCCCATACCAGCTGCAGTGTCACTCGGAACTCTAAAGTATAGAGGTTCGCGTGACACTGCACTGCGCACGTCATCCAGAGACATCAGCACAATCTAGTAATAAGATTACTAAACTGTGAGATCAGATCATAGTCTCATTTGCCCAGTAATTTCTCTAGCTACAGTGCCCTTCAAACCGGAACACAGCAGTGCTTGCGCACTACTGCTTGGCGGCAGAATAACTGGCAAAGCGGTGGTACCTACCTAGACGAACTTTGCAGTAAAGTCCTACCACCTAGTAAAAGTTCAGAAATGGCTTAAATATGGGAAAACATTAATTCGCTGCTGTCTTGCTTGAGTGATCTCTTGACAGCCTCTGTGGTGTGGTGGTTAAGCAGGCTGACTCATAGCCCGGAGGCGGCCGGTTCCATTCCCGCGGCAGAAAAAACTGCAAATACTTGTTCTGAGTCTGGGTGTTGTGGGATCATGATCCTCGTAGTTCCTGGGTCCCTAGACACAGGGAATTCTAGTTAGGGTCCAGGATCTATGTATGTGATCGTTGGACGTTATTATTATTATTATCATTGGTAAGTAATTTCACGTAATCAAAAGTAATAGGTACTCAATCGAAAGCTTTTCTCCGTATTCTGCGTAATTGTTTTAAAAAAAGATTTCTACATTTATTTTTGTAATGGATAGCTAAATATAAAAAAGAAATAAAAATGCATACCCACGTCCACTTTCTTTTGTTTCATAGCTAACGAAATTGAATAACATATAAATTATAAATATGACTGCGGCAACGTCCAGTTGTAAACTATGCGCAGCGGGCAGTACCGTAATTTACCCTGTGGTAGCATTTAAATTTATTACAGTGGCAACACCGGTAACTGTCATCGCTTCCCCACCCATCTGGCTATAAAAACAGAGCGCTTGGTGTACTACGGATCATTCTTGCTCCGGACACGGCCCGGTGCGCATCCTGAAGGCCTATAGTTCTATAGTTTGCAATCCATGTATAGCCACGGAGCCTATAAATACATAGGTAATTTTAACTAGCTGGCTCGATAGCTCAGTTCAAGGGGTAAGATTAAAAGGGGTTTGACTGTCAAATTGATAGTTTCGAGAAAATTTACTTTAAACTTTAACGGCTTCATTTTAATGTAGAGTGCTTATTAAGTAATAGAAAAGGTTTAATGTAAGATTCAGTTGCTTGAAAATGTATAAATTTTATTTAAAAATACAAAAATTTAGTACTAATGTATCAATTACTGTAAAAATATAATATAGTATCGTAAATATGATAATGTATTTATGCTAAGCTGTAGTAGAAACTTTTATGTCAATTACATATAAAGATTATTTTAGCTAGGTGTGTAATCAAGGTAATTAAAATTATTCTTTAAAATTGTGTCAATAAGCATATATTGCTTGTAAAAATAGTTTAAAAATATACATTGGTGAAAATTCCATTTAATTTTTTTTTTTTGTTATTTTCGTCTACATAAGCGAACAGTATTCCTGTGTCAGATAAACCATTAACGTATTCTATTTAAAAATACAAAATATAGACCTAATTCGTACAATTACTGTAAAAATATGATATAATAAAATAAATATAATAATGTTTTTATGCTAAGCGAACTGTATTCCCGTGTCACATAAACCGTTTTTAGACTGAAAATCTCGAGATTTAAGCCTTATTTCGGTATTTTGAGAATGTATTATTGTAGATAATTTCAAGCTGAATCCAACGATACCCATAAGTCATTTTGTGAAAAAAATCAGTTAAACCCTTTTTGTTCTCATCCCTTCAATTATGATTGGATACAATATACAAGGTGGAATTTAATTCGTTCTTTTCCTTTAATGTATGTATTCAGTCCATGCTATAGAAAGCTCTCATATAACTAAAAAAAAAATTACTTATGAAATAAAACATAAATTTAGGTATTAAATTACTGCAAATTAAAATTCTGAAGAAAAGCCTTGCGACATTGAACAAAGCAAACGTTGCCTTGCTTACGCAACATTTACAAAGCACTCAGCTGGTGCCTGCGCTGTGTAGCATTAAATAGACATTTCGGGTGTCATGCAGTTATTTAAGGAGGCACTAAAACAAAACCTGTTGTTTTTTAAATTGGAGTACTGGAGTACATACATTTAAGGTAAAGAGTGAATTAAATTCCAACGCGTATATTAGTTTTTTGTTCATTTGTTCAGAAATATCACACTAATATTATAAAGGCGAAAGTTTGTATGTTTGTGTGTTTGTTACTTCTTCACGCTCAAACGGCTGAATGGATTTGGATGAAATTCGGTGCCAAGATAGCTTATATACTGGATTAACATATAGGCTACATTTTACCCCGGAAAAGTGCTTCCATGGGATGAGCAAATAATTAAAATACTTTTTATCCGCGGTTAAAACCGCGGGGCGCAACTAGTAAAAGATAATGGTGAACTTTTTAACGTACCTATTATAATTATAAAATTCTTTCAAGCCTCAATTACAATAAGCCTGAAATCCGCATCCACGGATGACATCCCTCTAATAATCCGCATTCGCATCCGCGCATGTCAAAATGCACCCGCAAGCACCCCGCCGCCCCACTCACCAGGTGCGTCTTGACGTGCGCCTGGTAGGTGTACTTGCTGGCGAACCCCTTCCCGCAGGCGCCGCAGCGGTGCGGGCGCGCGCCCGCCTGCCCGCGCTCGGGCTCGCGCAGTAGTGCGCGCGCCGCGCCCCCCCCGCCCGCCGGCTGCTTCGCGTGCTCCGCTGGGCCGGAACGGTTTGCGGTGTTACTCTAACTTAATAGCATCACTGAACAGGTCTCATGCTAACTTCATTAGCTACCTACTACGCGCTTATTTTTTTTATGTTAAGGTAGACGTGACGAGCTAGCCGTTCGCCTGATGTTAAACGACACGGCTGCCCATATCAGCTGCAGTGTCACTCGGAACTCTAAAGTACAGAGCTTCGCGTGACACTGCACTGCGCACGTCATCCAGAGACATCAGCACAATCTAGTAATAAGATTACTAAACTGTGAGATCAGATCATAGAGTCTCAATTGCCCAGTAATTTCACTAGCTACAGTGCCCTTCAAACCGGAACATAGCAGTGCTTGCGCACTACTGCTTTGCGGCAGAATAACTGGCAAAGCGGTGGTACCTACCTAAACGAACTTTGCAGTAAAGTCCTACCACCTAGTAAATTTATTTTTGTTTTGGCTCCACACTTTTGTGTATATAGCCAGTGTCAAGTAATTAATTTTTCAAGTTAATTTATAATATACATATGTATGTTATATGTGTCAAGTCAAGTCACAGTCCAAGTCATCGAGTCAAGTCATAGTCTAATCAAGGCCTACTCCTAGTAAAGTGTTGCGAGTCAAGTCATAGTCTAGTCAAGTCATACTCCTAGTAAAGTGTTGGCAACTTTACCAGAAGCTTCTATGGAGTTTTGGAAACAGCACGAAAAGAAACGTTTCACCATCATTATACCACTTTCCCAAACTCATGCCTGTAATCCAGTACTTAACGAATAAAATGTCACCAATTTTATACACTAACACTGAAAATAACACAAGTTATGAAAAATAATACAATGCAGTGACACAATCTTTTTCGTTTTCCCGCCAAAACTCCCGAACTTATTTCTTTATATACCAACGAGCTTCTGCCCGCAGCTTCGCCCGCGGCGTGGCCTATAGGAAAATTCAACCACCCATTTCTCCCTCTTAGGGGTAAAATTACGAAAAACGCTTTCATAGTTGTATTGTAGGTATTAAACCTACACTTTGCAAAGAACACACTTTCTAAATTTCAAGTCTCTAGAACCAGCGGTTTAGGTTGTACGTTGATATACAGGGTGCAACTATAGGGAGTGGTAACTACCCGGAGTGGTAATTGTGCATATTAAATATTGTACTCCAGCTTATAATAATGATAGGACAAACTATAAGCAAAATACCTGTAATGTATGACTTTGACTAGACTATGACTTGACTTGATGACTTCGACTGTGACTTGACACATATTTGCGTGATATATCATTAACTTGTTAAATTATTAATTACTTGACACTGGCTAAATACACATAAGTGTGGAGCCAAAACATTAAAAAAAAAAAAAAACAAAAAAAAAGTGCTAAAAATAATCTATTTGCAATAATTTTTTTGACTTAGACTTTGACTATTGGTGCTGCATCTCACCTATATGCTTGGTGTAATCCTGCCGTTTCCTCATCCCGTCTCCACATATCTGACAAATGTACACTCGGGCGCCATGCTCCGTCTTCAGGTGTGTCATCATTGTCGACGCATCCAATAAATCTCCCAGTATTATTGTGTCTGAAAATTATCATCAAACATTTCTTTTAATTTTATTTATTTATTTATTTAATATATAGATACACAAAACAATTAGCAACCATTGACTTATTCCACATAGACATGCATATTTAGGGTCAGGGTTAAACATGCGCACCGCGCCGTGTCCGGAGCAAGAATGATCCGTGGTACACCAAGCGCTCCTTTTTATAGCCAGATGGGTGGGGGAGTTATGACAGTGGCCGGTGTTGCCACTGTAATAAATCTATTTTATTACGATGCTCGATCACTGCCCGCTGCGCGTAGCGGTCTGGATTGTAACTTAAGACTACGTGTACACAGACAGAACACATACAGAAATTATAAAGTGGCCATCGAGACAAATGAGGATGAGAGTACCCATCAACAAAGCCACAAGCGCAACAAGCGCTAGATAGAGATATATATAGAGAGAGCGGGCTAGATGGCGCTGTTTGAAATGCCCACACATATTTATTTAAAATGTATTTATTTTATACTAGATTAACACATGGGCTACTTTATGGCCGACTGGACTGGCTGGCCCGATAGCTCAGTTGGTAGTAACCCTGCCTTCTGAACTGTGGGTTGTGGGTTCGATTTCCACCCAGGACAAACATTTGTGTGATGAACATAGGTGTTTGTTCTGTGTCTGGGTGTTATATTGTATTATATGTATATATTTACAAACAAAAAGTATTTAAGTATTGTATCAGTTATCTGGTACCCATAATACGAGCTTTGCTTAGTTTGGGGCTAGATGGCGTTGTGATGTCCACAAATATTTATTTATTTATTTATATCTATCAGTAATTTATTATCCGATGAACCCTTACCGCTATCCTCCAGTTTCTGGCACAGCACACATCTGAACATGCCGCCCTCCTTCTGGACGAATGTGGACATATCGAAGCTGTCCCGGTCCCGGCTGTGGACAGATTTCACCCTGTACATTTCACCGGACTCCACTTTTATGAATGCACCACCTGAGAAATTATATAATAAAAAAATAGTAATAACGCCCAACGATCACATTATTTTTTTTATGTTAATGAATGATTTTTTTTTTTTTTTGAACGAGCTAATGCTGTTGGTCTCTATCGACCTTTACAGCGTCACCGGGCGGGAGGGCGGGCGCTTAAGGCGCCCAGCCGTCATAAGTGGGAGGCAACTAGCTGGCGGGCATCCCTGGGGTGCGAGCCTCGACTTGGGCCGTTGCCGGGATAAGAGGATCGAGAAGACTACGTCCACTGGAAGAGTGGACCCTATTGAAAGTCGCGACCGTTCTAGCTAACCTACGGGGGGTACGTCGACCTCGCCGGCGGGGTCGGTGTCTGATTGTGTTACGCTGGTATCCTATACCGGTGCCGGACGGTACCTGAGCCAGAAGGGCTAGACTGGTCCGATGATCCTGCTATAGGATCATCCGGGTCGCTCAAGACGTGTCTCGGGCGGCGACGACGGGATGAAATGTTAATGAATGATGTGACTGTAGTGGCCGGTAAGGTTCAATATCGCACAAGAAGCTGGTGAAATGATAGGCGAGCGTGTGTCGGTAGTGAGCGTTTATTAGCAACTGAATTAAAAGAACAGTGGACTGTATAATGGTTAGCGCATATATTAGCTATAGGCGTGTTTTACATTACTTCCAAAATGCTACGTATCTATATATATCTATGTACTATTAGGCTTAACTATTGATTTATTTACTTATGTATTTATATTTTATGAGTAGTAATGTAGGCTGACACTAAAAACCTTACAATTCCTAACAGTGACGAGCCAGTCATCCACCCGATGTTAAGCGCCACGGCCGCCCATAACAGAACAGTGTCACTCGAAAGTAAAAAAGAGTTTCGCGCGATACTGCACTGCGCACATCATCCTGAGACATCAGCACAATCAATCTGGTAATAAGATTACTCGACTGTGAGATCAGATCATAAAGTCTCAATTGCCCAGTAATTTCACTAGCTACAGTGCCCTTCAAACCGGAACACAGTAGTGCTTGCACACTACTGCTTGGCGGCAGAATAACTGGAAAAGCGGTGGTACCTACCTAGACGAACTTTGCAACAAAGTCCTACCACCTAGTAAAAGGAGATATATCAAACATAGATCCTGGACCCTAACTAGGATTCCCTGTGTCTAGGTACCCAGGAACTACGAGGACCATGGTCCCACAACTCCTAAACTCAGAACAAGTGCCACTGTTGTGTTCCGGTTTGAAGGGCACTGTAGCTATGAAATTACTGGACAAATGAGACTTTATGACCTGATTTCACATTCTATTAATCATCAGTAAACATAATACACCCGGTGTTGCAGGTGTCCATAGGCGACGGTAACTGCTTACCATCACGCGGGCCGTCTGCTTGTTTGTCTGTCTATGTTATAAAAAAAAAAAAAAAAAAAAAAAATTGTAATCTCATTACTAGACTGTGCTGATGTCTCAGGATGACATCGCAGTGCAGTGTCACGCGGAACTTTGTATTTTAGAGTTCCGAATGATACTGCAACTAATATGTGCAGCCGTGTAGCTTAACATTATTTTCTTGTGTACAAATACTTGTCCTGCCGCGGGAATCGAACCCACCGCCTCCGGGTTATAACCCATAGGAATATAGAATATATATCTCTACCTATATTGTAAAATAAACACATATATTGTTATGGGCTTGCTATATGTTATTTGACAATAAGCACTTTGTAATTTTATATGCTTAGTGAAATAACTTAATTTTAAGTACCTAATATAATTTTGACTTGTAAAAGTGCTAAAATTAGCCTATTTGCAATAAATCTTTTGAATTTGAATTTATAAAATTCAAAATCCTGACTCAGCTTTTGTCCTTTTTTGCTACTGGAATATTTAGCTGGATCGATAGAGACAAAAGATGGTGTAACTAGTCTAAAGCTAGTTCGTGTTTATTAATAAGGCTGATAAAGTCCTAACTGACTGACTGACTCATATATCAACGCACAGCCTAAACCTCTGGTCCTAGAGACTTGAAATTTGGAGGGTGTGTTCTTTGTAAAGTGTATATAGGTATCCACTAAGAAAGGGTTTTCCGAAATTCCACCCCTAAGAGGGTGAAATGGGTGGTAGAATTATCTATGAAAAATTTTCATCTTCGATTCCTATTTGCCACGAGGGCGAAGCCACGGGCAGAAGCTAGTAGGAAAATATAGAAGATGTGATTACCTTGTTCCTGAGCTGCAGCTATGATAGCGTTGGCAGTTTCTTCGTCCCCCGATACTTGTAGTTCTATTTGAGATTCCTCGTTAGACTCTGAAATGTACACATTACAAATAACACTTTAAAGATGTAATTTTTTTTAATAAAGACATCTCGCACAGCGCCATCTAGCCCCAAACTAAGCAAAGCTTGTATTATGGGAACCAGATAACTGATACAATACTTAAATACTTTTTGTTTGTAAATACATACATATAATACAATATAACACCCAGACACAGAACAAACACCTATGTTCATCACACAAATGTTTGTCCTGGGTGGGAATCGAACCCACTACCCACAGTTCAGAAGGCAGGGTCACTACCAACTGAGCTATCGGGCCAGTCTAAAAATTTACGCGGCGAAGGCCTATAGTTTTATAGTTTGCCCGCCATGCTCAACCCGCAGCCTATATTGATTGTTTCTCTGCACGCCTTGGTTGACTGGTAGAAAATGCTGTTAGCATTAAGTCCTCTTTTGTACTTTTTATGTGCATAAAGTATTAAATAAATAAATATATACGTATGATTCAGTCTATCTTTATTCTTAAGTTTTTATTTAAAAAAATTGGAAGAGACTGAATCCTATATCACAGGTCATCTTAGTGTGGGATCCAGGGATATATATATATATATTTATATATATATAGGGTTTATCCCTGGATCCTTTTCCTTTTCCTGGTTTCTTTTTCTACTGTTTGAATAAATACATTATAAAATATTAATATATTATGATTTATAATATTATTAAATCCTCTTATAAGGGATTTTTAACTAACCTTAGATTATTATATTAGCTTTTTATCATCTCACCTTGGCCATCATCATCATCATCATCATCCCCATTCTCCCCATCTTCTTGCATCACGAGCGATATTTCTCCATTTTCATATATAAATTTCTGTCCGGACATCATTTCCAATATGGATCCATTTTCACCGTCTACCACTATTGTATCTAAAAAAAAATAACGAGATTTTGTACAAACATTTTTAGGCACAGAATTTATTAATTATAATAATAATCTTCTATATATATATAAAACTCAAAGGTGATTGACTGACTGACATAGTGATCTATCAACGGACAGCCCAAACCACTGGACGGATCGGGCTGAAATTTGGCATGCAGGTAGATGTTATGACGTAGGCATCCGCTAAGAAAGGATTTTTCGAAATTCCACCCTCAAGAGGGTGAAACGGGTGGTTGAATTATTTTACCATATGGTCACGCCGCGTGCGAAGCTGTGGGCAGAAGCTCGTAATAATAATAACACCCAACGATCACATACATAGATCCTGGACCCTAACTAAGATTCCGTGTCTAGGGACCCAAGAACTATGAGGACCATGGTCCCACAATACCAACTCAGAACAAGTATTTTCGCTTTTGCTTTCAGTGCACATTTACTTGTCCTACCGCGGGAATCGAATCCACCACCTCCGGGTTATGAGCCGACCTGCTCAACCACCACACCACAGAGGCTGTCAATATATTCCTATTCACTGTCAGATACCTATTCACTCTCGATTTGAAAACTCCAATGTTCTAGTTTCTTTCTTCTTTGCTCCTAGACACAGAGAATCCAGGTCTTTTGTATGTGATCATTGGACATTATCATTTTTAACTTACGCTGTTCATCATCATCACCATTATCATCATTTTCATTGTATATCTTCAAATTGCTCAACACAAAGTTGCCATCTGACGTCACCACACGGCTGCCGCTCCCGTCGACAGATGGCAGCACATTCACGTTTATAAACTGGCGAGTGTCGTCCGATTGATGGCTGGATTCTGTCTGGAAACGGATAATTTATAACACTCTTAGGTGAGTTTTGGCGGGAAAACGAAAAAGATCGCGTCACCGCATTGTATTATTTTCCAAAACTTGTGTTATTTACCAAGTTTATGCACTAACACTGAAAGTGTTAGTGCATAAAATTGGTGGCATTTTATTCGTTAAGTGCTGGATTACAGGCATGAGTGTGGGGAAAGTGGTATAATGATGGTGAAACATTTCTTTCGTGTTGTTTCAAAAACTCCATAGAAGCTTCAAGTAAAGTTGCCACCACTTTACTAGGACTTTAACTAGACTATGACTTGACTTGATGACTTCGACAATGACTTGACACATGTTTGCGTAAATATCATTAACTTGAAAAATTATCAATTACTTGACACTGGCTAAATACACAAAAGTGTGGAGCAAAAACATAAAAAAATATATATATTGAAAAAAAAAAGACACTCTTAGGTCCGTATTACAGAACGATGCTCAGTTATCGATCGGTGCTAAAGCAGAGATTTCATTCACTAATTGTTCACTTTATGAATGAAATCTCTGCTTGAGCACCGATCGATGGCTGAGAATCGTTCTGTAATACGGACCTTATATCGCTAATTAAAATACGTTATTTTTTTATACAAAATAAGATGGCGTTGGAAAAAAAATGTTGAAAAGAGGATAAACACGAAAACTCACGATCATCACAAGGGTTCCATATTTTAAGATGAAGAACCCTAAAAGACTTGCCTGTAAGCTGAGTTGGTAGTACCCTTCCTGAATTGTGGGTTGTGGGTTCGATTCCCAGTACAAGCTTTGCTTAGGTTGAGGCTAGAAGGCACTGTGTGAAATGTCCACACATATTTATTTATTAATTAATAATTAACAGCTGTTAAACCATGCAAGAAGCTTCGGCTTAAAATTCCTAAAGGACTAGACTAGCTACCGGTAGCTAGCTGCCGGTTTCTCGTACGTTTATCAAACACTAGAAGAAGTACTAGATACAAAAACAAAACAAAAAACTTCAAACTTCCTCAGTGCAAGCTAGATCTGTACAGAAGGAATGCTTATATAAACGCCATTAGAGTGTACAATAATTTACCTGACATTTACAAGAATTTACCTCTAATTACTTTTAAGAGAAAATTGACTCAATGGCTCTTAGATAAATGTTTTTACGATTTAAATTAATATATGACTTATAAAGAACGATAATGTACCAACAATTGTATGACTAGTTATTAATAAATGTAAGGAACTTGTAACATTACACACCACTGTCGTGGTAGAATGTACGAGCTATTTAATTGTAATACCAACTATTTATGTACTACATTCTGCAATAAAAATAAATAAATAATTTAAAAAATAAATAAATGATATTCTATTCTATTCTTCTGTCCGCAGTGGCCTATACGAAATGAAGAACTACACCTTTCACCGTCTTAGGGGTGGGATTTTGAAAATCCCTTTCTTAGTTTTCTACACTTTACAAAGAACACACCCTCCAAATGTCAAGTCTCTAAGACCAGCGGTTTAGGCTGTGCGTTGATATATAAGTCAGTCAGTAAGGACTTTGAATTTTATGTATAGATGTCAGCTCTCACTTTAAGCTCATTGGTTGGTGATATCCGCCGATCAATAGACAACCAATGAGCGTTCAGTATTTGGTGCCAAGTGCCCGAGTTTAACAAACGTAAGAAAAACTGGGACCAAGAAATATTTACCTTAATATTATCCAAATCAAACTTCACATCTTGGTCTTTTGACGTTGGACCAACAGGTAACGTATAATCTGAAATGGGAATTTTTAAAGTAAGTACTTCTTTACGCACTCTTGACTTGGGGAGTAAGCTGGTGAATGCGAGGCGAACGGAAGTTCAAGTTTGTTCACGTAGATAATAATAATAACAACAAGTTAGATTTATAGGTTAGGTTTACATCCAGAAGGGAATATGTCCACCGCATGATTTTAGTAGTTAAGGTTAGTTTAAAAAAAAAAAACAACGCCCAACTCAATGGAGATTGATTGATTGATTGATTTTGTTGTCAAAAACTTAGCCTAATACATTGTGAAAGTAGTAAATTTTATACAAATATTACAATATTACACTACAATTTTACAAAATGCAAAAAAATAGAAAGTGGCGGCATGAACAATTTTTACCGTAGCAATATTGTAGTTTGTAGCTTATATTGACATTTTTTTTTAATGTTATTGAATGATGTCACGAGCTAGTCGTTCACCTGATGTTAAGCGCCACAGCCACCCATAACAGAACAGTGTCACTCGGAACCCTAAAACATAGAGTTACAAGCGACACTGCACTGCGCACATCATCCTGAGACATCAACACAGTCCGGCAATAAGATTACTCGACTGTGTGATCAGATCATAAAGCCTCAATTGCCCAGTAATTTCACTAGCTACAGTGCCCTTCGAACCGGATCACAATAGTGTTTGCACACTACTGCTTGGCGGCAGAATAACTGGCAAAGCGGTGGTACCTACCTAGACGAATCTTGCAACAAAGTCCTACCACCTAGTGTTCTACCCATGCTGCCTTTTAGAGACCTTGTATTTCAGAGTACAGAGAACTCTTAAGGCAGGGGGCAACTAGACCAAGCATTATTGTTGTGCCCATTACAATGTTTTGACGAGTGAATAAAGATTATAATACGGCCAGAAGTTACGATAGAGACTTGCATGTAAGTTACATACAACTAACGACAAAAGTGTGTCTCCTACTAAAAGCTCTGTTAAGTTTTAAATTAATATATCCCCAACTATTACTCACGAATCGTAGGTCGATTTCTCGACCAGGTTTCGAGCATATCCGATGCTCTTCCTCGGGAGGTGAGTCGGGGATATATTAATTTAAAATGAATCACACTCATGAGAATTTTAATACTAAAATAGCTCTGTTAAGGTAAAGTAAAACGCATGTGATCGTTGCATGCAGATCTCCATTGTCAACAAAGTTAAAAATTTGTATTATTATGTTGGTATGACAGGTAAAATGATAATTTACAATTGTCAAGATTGGCGACATTAACATTAAACAAAGCAAAAACAAAGTTATGCCGACCAATAGATGGAGCTAAAGAAGTTTTACTTCAGTCGTGTGTCACACTCGTTTTTTTTTTAAGTTATAATAATGGGATCTTATTTCTATCGTGGAATGGATTTTAGTGCTAACCTCACTAGTTTTTTAATATGATGAGCTAGTCGTTCGCCTGATGTTAAGCGACACCGCCGCCCACATCAGTTGCAGTGTCACTCGGAACTTTATTTATTGTGACGATAAAATCAATAAGCTTACTACTAAAGTTTTTAATCCGATGATTTGGAAATAACGGCGTCCAAAACCCACTAGTTGCTTAAATTTTGGGGAACTATAATAATAATATTAAACGTCCAGCGATCACATACATAGATCCTGGACCCTAACTAGGTTTTTTTTTTATTAATCTGCATTTCCACATACACCTGGTTCCGTGCTTTTTGTTAGATAGTTTTGTTAGATAGATAGTTTTGTTAGATAGATAGTTTTGTTAGATAGATTTGCCAGTTATTCTGCCGCCAAGCAGTAGTGCGAAAGCTCTACTGTGTTCTGGTTTGAAGGGCACTGCAGCAAGTGAAATTACTGGGCAAATGAAACTTTATGACGTAATCTCACAGATTTTTTTTATATTAATGAATGATCTGACGAGTCAGCCGTTCACCTGATGTTAAGCGACATGGCCGCCCATAACAGAACAGTGTCACATGGAACTCTAAAACATAAAGTTTCGCACAATGCACTGCGCATATCATTCTGGACATCAACACAGTCTGGTAATAAGATTACTGTGAGATCAGATCACAAAGTCTCAATTGCCCAGTAATTTCATGTCTCAGGATGACGTGCTCAGTGGAGTGTCACGCGAAACTATACTTTTGATTTAAAACCGATATGGGCGGCAGCCGTGTCGCTTAACATCGGGCAAACGACTGGCTCATTATGTCATTCCTTAATAGAAAAAGCAACCAATGAACGACCGCGCAGAACACGTCATAATTTTTTTATTGCGTTTTCATTGATCAAATCTTTCTCGAGAGATTTAATTTTGATGGCTTTAGTAAGAACACACATTTGTTACATGTAAATACAAAACAATTGCAATAAATAATACCTTCATCAATCGCCATTTCGTTCTCATCACCCCTTTCTGCATCATCATCATTTTCATCAACGTAATTCTGGCTGCCATCTTCCGTCATTGTTGAAAATATATCCTGGAAAATATTGGGAGATGTTGCTGTTGACCAGGATGTGTCAGTACCGGTGAGAGATCACCTTAGCTTCATTAAAGCTTTATAAGCTGGTTTAATTAGGAGATTATACCAGCTTTATTAAAGTTGGTTTAATAAGGGAATTATACCAGCTTTATTAAAGTTGGTTTAATTACGGAATTGTACCAGCTTTATTAAGGCTGGTTTAATTAGGGAATTATACCAGCTTTATTAAGGCTGGTTTAATTAGAGAATTATACGAGCTTTATTAAAGCTGGTATAATTAGGGAACTATACCAGCTATATTAAAGCTGGTTTAATTAAGGAATCATACCAGCTTTATTAAAGCTGGTTTCATTATGGAATTATACCCGCTATATTAAAGCTGGTTTAATTAAGGAATTATACCAGCTATTTTAAAGCTGGTTTAATTAAGGAATTATACCAGCTATATTAAAGCTGGTTTAATTAAGGAATTATACCAGCTTTATTAAAGCTGGTTTCATTACGGAATTATACCTGCTTTATTAGAGCTGGTTTCATTAGGGAACTATACCAGCTTTATTAAAGCTGGTTTCATTAGGGAATTATACGAGCTTTATTAAAGCTGGTTTCATTAGGGAATTATACACGCCGATCAAAAATCCAAGCAAAACGTCCAATTAGTAGTATGCCTAATTAGTCACAATGTACATGTTCCAAATTGACCATCAGATGGTCTGTAAAGCTATTTAGTTTTTTTATACCACAATTAGACACAGAACAAGTATATACCTACGCTTTTTTCTGTGCACAAATACGTGTCCTGTCGCGGATATCGAACCCGCCTCCTCCAGGCTATGAGCCAAGCTTTTCAACCACCACACCACATAGACCGTTAAAACAAAGAGTATATAACGCTTTTACTTAAACAGCTGTTACTCTTACAAAAGTACCAATCCTCATCTCATCACCAACTCATTAGCTCATTCTCTCCTATCATCATTAACTCATTCTCATCACCAACCATCAACATAATTTTCACCATCAGGTTTTTTTAAAGTGATTATTTTAAGTGATCATCATACCTTAGGCAATGCATTACTGGTCCAGTCACTGATATTATCACTTTTGGTGGTGATGATGCTCAGTGGATCAACGGAGTCTACGGGCTTCCCTATTTTCACTGTAGATGTTTTCAGGCTTTGGGTGAAGACGGAAGAACCAATGGTCACTTTCAGGTTTATTAACGGTGTATTCTGTAATAAAAATAAGTTTATTGGAAGACTGTTTGTTGACTTAGTAGTAATTCTGTCTTTTGAAGTGTAGGTTGTGGGTTTGATTACCACCTAGGACAAACATTAGTGAGATTAATATAGATTTCTTTGTTCGTAGTTTAGAAACCTAATTGGAGCAGGGCCAAACGCGATTTCAACCTGGGTTTTTTTAAATAACATATTTTCATAACTACAATAAAAGATTTTATGTTCACTGAAATTTAAAGCAGTTAGTCAGTTTTTTAATTACTACTTTTTTTTTTTTAATCCGGACGCGTGGCCCGGCCCGCGAGCTAATACACCTCTGACTCTGGTCAGAGACCTTCTTTTCTTATATTATTTCTATCTATCGGGATGATTGGGGTGTTAGGTTATTTAATTCTTTATTATGTCCTATTTCAAAATTCTTTCCAACTGTCTATTTGGCTTTTAATTGCTTCTAATTCATATGTTTCTTTTGCTTGCAGGTACTCCTGGATGACCTTCTTCCTTCGGACTGGCACTGCACATCGGATTCTCCGCTTCTTGGTGGCGATTACTAATTAATACATTATAATATATTATAATTACTACATTAGTTGCACCCCGCGGTTTCACCCACGGACAAAAAGTATTTTAATTATTTGCTTATCCTATGGGAACGTTTCAATTTTCTGGGATAATATGTAGCATATGTGTTAATCCAGTATATAAGCTATCTTGGTACCAAATTTCATCCAAATCCATTTAGCCGTTTGAGCGTGAAGGGGTAACAAACATACACACATACAAACTTTCGCCTTCATAATATTAGTGTGATATAATAATAATATGTGTGGACATCTCACACAACACCATATAGCCCCAAACTAAGCAAAGCTTGTACTATGGGAACCAGATAACTGATACAATACTTAGATACTTTTTGTTTGTAAATACATACATAGAACACAATATAACACAGAACAAACACCGATGTTCATCACACAAATGTTTGTCCTGGGTGGGAATTGAACCCACAACCCACAGTTTAGAAAGCAGGGTTACTACCAATTGAGCTATAGAGTCACTAAAAATATCAAATGTGACATATTTTACTAAAAACTAATAATTTTTTAACATTTACATTTTGATGTAAACCAATTGGATCCTAAACCATAATCTTACCTTAGTGGTGGTACCGGGTCTAGAAACAGCGACTTTACCAAAACCGGATATCTGTCCAAAGTTCAATTGAAAGTCTGGAGGTATGGGATGTAGTTTTGATGCTGGGACCACTACTGTACCCATACTTTTTCCTCCCTTTGAATCATTAGGCTCAGCCATGGGGACTTCTTGCAGTATTGTACTGTATTCATCGCACATTTTTAGCTTTATTACATCCATCCTGCAATCAAATAAAATGACATCGAGTCAATTTAAGATTTAAAATCATTCATGGTTCCAAAATATTTTACCATGCATATAATTTATGCATGGAAAAATATGAATGCATGTTATTAATGCATGCATGTAATTGGTTGAATTATCTATGATAAATTTTCTTCTCTGGATCAATTGACTCGAAAATGTATACACAACATGTCCTTCAATAAAAATTATGAAATACATGTATCACAGTTTTCCCAAAATCATCTCCTAACAGAAGCAAAAAGTGAGAGTGTTTATAATATATGTTTCGGCAATAATGTGGCATATGTGGCAATAGGCCACGCGGGCGAAGCCACGGGCAGAAACTAGTGATTATAATAAAATTAATAAACACTACTGTGCCTTGTGAAATGCAGTTTAATTGTAATAGCTTAAGAAAATAATTATGAGAAAAAGTTATCTTACTTAGACTTTAATCCATCATAATCAACGCAGGACTTGTAACATTTCCGACACAGTATCTTTGAGTGAACTTCGGTCTCTATCAACGACTTGTCCAATATTTCTTGAAGTGTGTCCAATAAGTGCCTACTGCTTGGAAGAGTATTCTGGAATGTAAACAATATATTTTATCACAATTATATAAATAGTTGTAAAAATATAACACCACACTGTCTAGCCCAAAAAAACCAACGCTTGTACTATGGGAACCAAGAATATTGTACCCAAAAATGGGAACCAATGATAGAATACTGAGATTCTTTTTTTCTAAATACATAGTTATGTTTATTTAGGCCAAGAAGTAAACACTGAAATTTCGCAGTACAACTTAGATTTATTAAATAGTATTCTTTTTAACAAAAACCATCCATCTTAACATCAATTTTTTTGCTATTTCTTTCACTCTTCATACATTTATTCATCCAATCATCCATCCTTTTTTCTCACAATATATTCCAAATCACTCATAATTCCTATGTTTATTTATTGTTAGGAAAACCAACAGCTTTTCTTACATAGAAATTTAAAATATGCACTAGGCAGCCAAGCTCGGGTTTTCAACAATAAATTAATACAGAATATGGCTCTGAATGATGAATTTTAATTCTATATGCATCATATCGATTCTACTCATCCTCTCATCATAAACTTTCCAAATTTGTACAAGTTTAAAACAGTGAGTGAAAAAACTGTTCATGTACAAGAATTACAAATTAGAGGACATGGGTCATCTACCAATCTGCATTTGGCACAGTGTGTACTAGGGAGTACAAGGGAGGGCCCTAAGACCATGATTCCCATTCCCAGCATTGGTAAAATAGTGGGCTAATACAAAAATATGAATGACACAGTGATTATAAAGCAACATATTATCACTAACTACTCACTAAAAAGCGGGCTGTTTTTGGTTTACTATGCAATTAGGTACTTACTAGGTCAGAAAAAACATCTTTGACTTGAGTTTTTGCCGGTGTTCCTTTGGTTTTGCACACCAAACAGGTTTGGTTCATCCTGGAACTACAAAATTACCTCATAAGTAGGTGGTAAATAGGTATAGGTGTACCTTTATGCTGTGGGATGGTGGTTAATAATAATAAATACATATTTGTGGTCATTGCAACAGCGCCATTTCGCCCCAAACTAAACATAGCTATGGGAACCAGATAACTGATAACTTAAGATACTTTTTGTTTGTAAATACATACATAGATCACCATATTACATCCAGACACATATGTTCACAGATACTATAAAAAAATAAAATAAAAATAGTATACTTTTTTTATAGAATCTGTGCCCATGTTATTATTATTGTTAATACTTCAAAAGTAAATAAACCAATATTCTCAGGCAATGCTACAGAGGGCTTAAACAATTTGGGGGTATTTATTTAATCCTCGTCACGTTATGTAATTTTTGCAGAGAACATTATATAGTCATCCTATATGCTAAACTGTTTAATTAATTCTTATCATCAATGTTTGTATTGTTATCAGTAGCTAATTTTTGAAAGTTACTACCACCCTAAAAACAAAAATTGTCCCTAACAAAACTTATTCGCGGTTTTTATTTTATGACTGAAAGCAGCCATTTTGTTAAAATCAATAGTTAAGATTAATAGCTTCATACTCTAATAAATAGAAATTAAATAAAGTAATAGGCTCACCTGGTAATATTTGGGAAAATCCCATAAAAAACCTTTATTTTTATAAGGTTTCCTCCCTGACGCTTTTTTGAGAGAAATGTTGTCAGCAATGAGTCAATACACGGGCAGCCACCATTACGTTTTTAATAAAACCATTCCTTGCTGATAGAGGCGCTGCTTGTTATGGAACAATAATATTCATCTTACTCACGGGGGCGCTGCTAGCTTCCGGCTTAGTGCGTCGGTCGCTGTAAGGATCCGGATATTTT
Source organism: Ennomos fuscantarius (assembly GCA_905220475.3). Taxonomy (NCBI): domain Eukaryota; kingdom Metazoa; phylum Arthropoda; class Insecta; order Lepidoptera; family Geometridae; genus Ennomos; species Ennomos fuscantarius. Next base: position 1,402,582 of record HG992049.1, read on the forward strand.
ACCGGTTATTAGATAAAAATCGGTAAATACGGTTTTTCAAAGGATTAAGGTCTGTATCCTATCTTAGGTCCGTATTACAGAACATTACTCAGTCATCGGTCGGTGCTCAAGCAGAGATTTCATTCATAAACTGAATGAAATCTCTGCTTGAGCAATGAGCATCGTTCTATAATACGGTCCTGTCTTGTTTAAATCTTGGACCATGTTTATGTATTATTTGGTCTTTTTCGCATTTGATTGAAAAAAAGCAAAGCGTCGGAGCATATACTGCCAAACATGGTTCTTTTTTACCAAAAAGGCCAATGAAAAAATGTTTTTTTCGGAATTGCTCGATTTTAATACCGGAAATCGAAAATCCCTAGTTAATTCTTTTTCTTTCAAGCGGGAAATTGAGAACGTTTCTCACCTAAATAGCGGTAAATTCAAAGTTATCAGATTTGGTTCTTTTGTATAGATTAATGTAAATAAGGCAAATTCTGTGACTGTATTGTACAAATTAGTGATAGTAACGCCAATCGAAGGCGTTCCATTATTTACATTACCTATTTAATTAACAAAGGTACTAAACCAAAATTACATAGTCTGATTATAATTTATGTCGGTATTTGTTTATTTATGTCTAAATAAATATACCTGTATGTTTCGTAACTAGCATACCGATGTTAGCTACAAAAGAAAATAAAGTTTTTTAAATATCTGCTAATTGAAACTACAACTAATTATAAACGTCACCGTCAATTAATTTCCGAAGGATATTCATAAAACTCATTTTCACCGGGTAAATTCTTTAAACTACCGAAAATTCTCCTTCGTTTCATCAAACGAAGGAGAATTTTCGGTAGACCATCGTCTATCTTAGTACATGATATAGGTGAAATTGTGGTGAAATTGCCGCAGAAGCCACTAAGATTCAATTTAATTCAATACAAAAAAAACAGTCGATTGTTTTTTTTTTACATCTGTTGCGCAAGTCAGAAAATCGTGTATACCTACATTTACGTGTAAGTATTGTAAGGCAATCATGCAATCATGATAGCACTGACTGTAGCGTTTTTCTCTATATATGTATAGCATGGTCCTAGGATCATAAAGTCCTAGATGTATTGTATAGTATATAAATTGAACCACAGATTAAACCTCAAAAATAATGGGAACTGGACCACAGATTAAAGACAAAACAATTTACTCTGTGGTCTGAATACAGACTATAGAATATAATTATAATAAATAAACAAGATATATTTTGTGCCAAATGACTGCGAGTGTTGACTAGGTACATTATAAATGTGGAGCGAAATTAAGCCCCAATTTTTAGTGGTTGTTTTAAGAAAGAGTACGGTTCTTCATGGATCTACTTCGTCCTGTCAAGCTATAAAAAAGGTTTACCATAAATTAAAAACAAATGACAATAACATTGTTTTTACTTCACTATCGGCCAGGAAAAATAAAATAATATTTCGATCAAAAATCATTTTTTTTATTTCTATACAATTTACATTTTCTTCGCATTTGAAGTGCAGCTCTATATAAATAACTTCAATTTCCTAAACTTAACATTAATAATTCTACAAATAATAATAAAACGATTTTAAATATTTACATAATTATTATTAACAACATAGCTTCTGCTCCATTTTTGTTTTATAATCCTAATAATTAGATAACTAATGCTTTTAAAGGTGCGAACTGCGTTTAGCCTAATTGTGAAATGAGCGATTAGTATTTTGAGCAAATATAATAAAATGTGGCACATTTCCGCCCGTAACTACTTATATATTCAACTAAAATTGTAGGCAAGTAATATTTTTGAAGTGAAACTTCTTTACGCACGCTTGACTTGGGGGCAAGCTTGTAAGGCGAACGAGAGACAAAAAGACTTACGTTTCGATTATTACTGTAGGGGAAAGAGAGATGGAGCTAAAGAAGTTTTACTTCAGTCGTGTGTTTAAGTTGTCCACACTCGCTTTGTTTGTTAGATTATGTATCTATATAAAACTTGCCAATAAACTCTGAAGTACACTCGCTTACAAAAATGATAACCAATTACTGGCCTTAGTAGTACATGGATATTTTCGTCGAATTTTTTGTGCACTTTTAAGATGAATAAAATACCAAATAAATAAATCTTAACTTATCGGGGGCACGTTTTATAAATTCTTTAATAGATAAATAAATAACACAGTATTTTTGTGGTTTCGTTTATTACCTAGTATTTGTGACATAAATTGTAATAGTCGTCCAATTTTTTTTGCACTTATAAGATTAATAGAAAAACCAAATAAATAAAATTTAACTTATAGGGGATAATTGCACGTTTTATAAATTCATTTATAAATATAATTAATAACACAGTATTTTTGTGGTTTCATTTATTAATATTTGTGAATTAAATTGTAATTTTTTTTGTGCTGTAAGGAGTATGGTAAATTTTCTTACTGTACTTAGCACAAAGTAAAACAAAAACTAGTTATATATGTAAGTATTAATAAAACTTTGTACTTGTAGCGTTGACCGTTTTTAACAGGCTAAAGCAAAACTCCTTTACGTCTAACTTATGTTACTCTGAATTGTAGGTGGTAGAAACTCCAAACTCGGATGAATACGAAAGCAAGATTATGTACTAAGGTTAAAACTTGATCCTTAATACATGCACCATAATTTTAAATAAAATTACATAAATATTACGTTGTTAATCCTAATGGTGTCTGTCTGTATGTACAACGTGAAATTACTGGACAAATAGAAAAAAGAATAGAAATAGAATAGAAAAACATTTATTCACGAATGAGGCGAAATGACACTGTTACCTAATCTCACAGTCTAGTAACCTGTGCTGATGCCTCAGGATGACGTGCGCAGTGCGGTGTCACGCGAAACTGTACTTTTGAGTTCCGAGTGACACTGCAACTGATATGGGCAGCGGTGTCGCTTAACATCAGGCGAACGACAAGCTCGTCATGTTATACCTTAACATAATAAATCTGAGTAGTTCTTTATTCAAAGAGCCACGATGCAAAACATAGAGTAAAAAAGGATAGATAGTGTTTCGATGGATGTGTTATAAATGAAAGAATATTTTGTTGTGTTCGACATGTATTTAATGTTTACCATGTAGCTACAATACCTAATATCCAATGAAATGTATTACTAAATGAAAATAACAAAGTTACAATATACTTAATGTAATGCCAGAGTGCAGTTTCTTGTTTTGTAAGCATGTTATAGCGACAATATTCATTATAATTATAATTATGTGAAGTTTTGGTGAATAGACAGTAAAACTGACGAAATTTTTATATGTAACTGGTAACATGGTATGTTGTATAAATAGTGGAAAAGTCAATTTTAGTGTCTAAGACAGTGTTATTTTTAGCGTTGAGCAGTGTCATTATGTCAGTATTCAACGGGACCATTACAGAAATATTCTAAATGAAGAACACAATGTTTGAATATAATCATCAATGAAACAAAAAAATTGAAAGAAGCTATCACGACATCAAGTCCTAACACTAAACACTTATTTTTTTATTCATTTCGAAAATAGTTCTAGAGAAAAAGATATGCATCTATTTACTGATAACATTGATTTAACTTTATTGTTATTTTATCAACTATTTAGACAACTATCTTGGCTACATCACTGCTTACGTTACAAAAAACAACAACAAAAAATACACAAACCCGCTTTTACTAAAGTTTGACAGCTCCCCTAAGTTCGCAATTTTTCCTGTGACATACTTAAATGTAATCCAGAGGAATAAATGCGGATTTAGGAGCTGTCTAACTTTAGTGCAGACAGGTATTAAGGTCACATTCTACAAAATCACAGCTATAAGAATAATTTTGAATACGACAGGAAAGTTGACATAAACGGTAAGAGAGACAATCTACCACATAAGTCACATCATTGACATCTAGCTGTCGTCTGAAGTAAAACCACCGCGTTCAACGTTACGTACACGGCTGTACACGTACTGCGGTAGATTTACTTGAGAAAACCATATTTATCAGAAAAGATGATAACGAAACGGTGTCTCGTTTCCCGAAGAATCTTACTCTAGTCCTTGTGCAGGCTCGATCGATAAAATCGAATCGACACTATATTTTTTTTTATTTTTAAGAAAAATTTATAGAAAATCCGTAACTGTCATATTTTTCCACTAATCGAATATAATTGACATTGCAATGACACTTACTACTAGCCTAAAGAGTGCTAAACTAATTCTTACTTATTATTCTTTCGGTTCTTAGACAGTTATAAATGGTCAAATAAATTATTTTGCCACTAATTTGTCATGCAAAAATAAAAGAAACATGCACACAAGCGAATTGATCCTAGGAAATGAAATCAAAATGAAACTCAAATATTCTATCTTATACCACAGTTTCTTTATTACTTGTACATTTTCACAACTGTCATGTTTACAAAACAACCAAGTCTTGGAACTATAATCCACATTTGAAAGGATTTTCTTCCAATTTTACTTTCATTAAAACTCAAAGTGCACTTGTATAAAACAGGGAATAAGGAAAAACTATGTTTTTTTTTAACTCGAAAGTTAATATCATTTTTCACTACAAATCATCGCTAAAAAGAAAAACATATAGTACCATCTTCAAATTTATTACAAACATTTGAATAAGTAATTCAATAAACGTCGTAAAAATAGAGTTTGAAAATGGCATGGTAATTAAAAAAACTAGTAAATTCTAATCATTACACAAATTAAATGGGAATATTGCTTAACCAATACCTATTATACTAGAAAAAGAAAACAAAAAAGAAATGCACCAATGCATACAAACAGAGCAATGCTCTAACAAAAAATAAACAGAAAAAGGAAAATTAATGGAAATGTAAATAATGTGTTATAGTAATAAAATGAAAACTCATGTTATATGTGTCTATATTAAAATTAAATTAAGAAAACTATTATGTTAATGTCTTTTTAAAGAGTGATCTAAAATCACATAAATGTATAAAGGAATTATAACAATGTTGCCCTTTCGAGGAAAAAACCATCCGGTATTCTACTAAAATGGTAACTTTCGTCAACATAAAATATCATAAGCCTTCTGTCAAAAATAATAGTTTTTTAATGTAATTACGTCAATAATTGAACTCTATCAATAACTGTAATTGTACGTCAATATTGACCGTTTCATTTTGTTTGGGATGATTCTTTCATATGGCAACTGTCCCCGTCCCCCAAACGCAGTCGTAGGTGGTGTGCCTGTGTGTGTCTGTGTGTTGGCTTCCGTCTTGATATGTGTGTGTGTTTGTCCTCCGGGTCGCCGTTAGCTAGAAGCAAATAGCAATGCGTGAGTTCTCCTGTTTACTTTACTCGTTACAGACTTCAAACCTATACGGGTCGTTTACAAGAATAGTTTTTTTAGTATACAATGTTGTCAAATTTTGTTTTCTTTATAAAACCCGATTTTAAGCCCCTGTTAAGTATTGTATTGTATGTAAGACCAATGAGTAAGAAAAAAAACAACGTAAAAATTAAAATTGAGCAAAACAATGAATGTGGGTTTTGTGGATATTGTCTATGGGAAAGACATGTTAATTTTGTGTTTAGAAATACATTTTTATGATAATTATTATTTGTCACTGTGATATGTAAATTTCAAGCATAATTGATACTTTACCACCGTACGCATACATTATGTGTCTACGCTAAATAAAATAATTATATTAAATTGACGTGTACTTTCACCATAATAAGCAAAATGTACAGTCGCGCACAAGTATATTCTACTCTAGAACCCTATATTATTAATTTATTAAGTACAAATCTATTTTATCAAGCTTAAAAAAGCACTGTTGCAATTGTTTCCTCACAAAAATATTGACGTTTCGGCACGACTGTACATTGAATATTTTTACATAATTATCTACATGCTTCGATAAACTTTAAAATTGACAATATATATATATTTATATAATATAATAATATACAATAGCCATTTAGGTTCGACGTTCACAAAGATATGTGATTCCACATGACTATACATTTAAAATCTAAATTTAAATTGAATCGATTAACTTATTTGATTGTTAAATTATTTTACAGAATATCAACGTCGCCGCCATTTTATTAAATTTTTTATTTATTCAATTATGATGTCATTTTTGTTTTTAACTGTACTCTTAACATCTATTGACGCAAACAAGAGCACTTCAGTAGCGTTCTATGTACATTTTATTTAAACTTACTTTTTTTTATAAACTTTGGCTTATTTATTTGGCTTAGAATAAGATCGGAAAGCACACTAAATACATCTTTACTTTTTTCTAAAACCTTTTATTTGTAAATGTCAAATGCTTGAGTGTCAGAAATAGCTCAAGTAATATTTTTCAAAACGTGAAACACATTAGGGGAATACTGTGTAGAGTTTTATAGAAGAATAGATATATTTATTTCGTTAAAATAACGATCAATATATATATTATAAAAAGCCGTCGTCTCTATAATTTTGCTCAAATAGTGCATCAAGCATTTAAAATTATAGAGACAATCAAGTCAAGTCTATGGTCCCTACAATTAAAAGGTTAAAAATATCTTTACAGAATATATTCAAAATTTTGAATTGAAATATGCATTTACGTTAAAAAAAAACACATAGAAATATAAAATGCACGATTTGATATTTTTTAAATTTAATTATTATGCTTGATAATTTTGACTAGTAATAATCTTTGAAAAATAATATATATATTTAATTTTTATTTACTATCCTTAAAATGTTTTTTTTTTTCGATTTCGCTAGTTCGGTTTTAACGAGACAACAAAAATATTCATCGACCATAATAAAAAAAAATTCAACAATATATTTTTAGGCCGTTAATAATTTTTTTATACTAGGACCGTAGGTTACCAAATTATATTATATAAATTCTAAAAAAATTTCATGGCAGAGTCGAAATATTTAACTAGCTACAAAAATTAGTTACACGTGTTAAATATATAAATACATAATACAGAATAATTGATAAAGACAAAACAAAAATGGCATGAATCAAACTGACTGGAAACATTAAGATATTACATTAACCGTACACCGTAATATTTATGTAAGAACTACGACTTTGTGCAGATATATTCGGCAATATACAATTACACTACATAATAATTATATAACAGGACAAAACAACAACAACAAAAAAAACTATTTTTATCTACACAACAATAATTACATATTTCATAGAGCCTGGTAATTGTCTTTGGCTTACCGCGAACATAACAAGTGTTTTTTTTTTATAAATTGAGACATTTTGAGCTTGCCCTTTTACTTGTATAAAAAAAATCAAAAACTGTAAAGTATATATTTATCTACAATGGCAGTAAAAAAAATTAAAATGTCATAGGATTTTATATTTTCACGATTTAAATAATTATAAATTGAACTTTTCAACATAATTCAATCCATAAAATATATTTTACATTGTTTATTTTTTTTGTAAAATGGCAAGCGCAGCATGTCGTCTAATTATAAAATTAAAATTTTAGCAATTTCGCTGAAATGTATACTGTCATAACATAATTAGGATCGAAAACATTGGTCCGAACGTCCCTAAACAATTTACATGTTTTTTTAAACCACTTACGTTCATTTTACACATTTACAATGCTAGTTTCTGTTTTTTTCTTCACTCATTGTAATGTATCTCGGTAGGTATGCGTATTATTGGATTATAAGTTTTTTAAATGATCCAATCTAACCCATTTCGTGGATTGAATGATTTGGGATCTATATTAGTGATGACATTGACAGGTGGCTGTGCTTACAGCGTTTCGACTATATAATTATGTACAATGCTTTTTTTAAATTTGACAATAAACACTTTGTAATTTTATATGCTTAGTACAATAACTTAATTTTTTTTGTAATATAGTTTTGACTTGTAAATGTACTAAAAATAGCCCATGACTTTGACTTTAATATGTACGTTTGTCGATTTTAACCAAAACGCGTTGTAGTTTTGCCTACTGTCTTGCTTTTAATTGCACTGGGCCAATAAGGTTTTTTTTTACCTAGCTTAGGTAGTCTGGCGTTATAGAAATCGATTTTAACCAAACCACTTTTCTAACCGACTGTAATGATAAAAAATTTAAGGTTATTTTATTTTAATATTGCAAAGCTGACTTCAGTACAATTTGTACATCACAATACTAACAAAAAATAGTAACCTGAATATCAATGAAAATATTGAAAAAAAAAACTTTTAACCACCAAAATACGCATACCTACCCACAAGCTTAGCTTTGTAAATTCGAAAGAGTTAATAGGTATTAAAAAATCTAAAGACACATCTGCATTGTACGTCTCACTCTCAAAACATTATCTACATGGTAGTGTAAGCGTGAAAACTATCTTTCAGATTGTGTCAGATACTTTACGTGTTCGTGAAGTTTGTTTCAAAACGTGTACAAATCCTTTAACTCTTTGGAATTTACTTTGCGTAATATAGCCTAAAAGTCGATATACAAGGATTTTTACAGAATATTTCTTTCAACGGCGTAACTGGTTGAATGAAATGTACACAATCCATTTTAATAGACACATACGTAAGTGTACTATAGTAATTATCTGACAACCTGTGAATTATGTTATCAATGGGGGAGTGGGTAGTGTAACATATTAGTTTTTAATTTTCTTGCGAGTTCCCGATAACTTTTAAAATACCCTGACATCGGCATGTATCCAAAGTATTATGAATTAGTACAAATACCTAACCCGATTATTTAGGAATCCTAATTAGGGTCCAGGATCTATGTATGTGATTGTCCGGCGTGTTGAATGGCCTACATTTTCATCTATAATTAAAGGCCCGTGGCCCAGCAGTGGGACGGTATTTTAAATATCGCTGTATCCGGATTCAAACACTGATACAGCCTGATTTCCAATGATCTTTCAAATATATCATATTCCGAATAATCCCGAAACCCAAGAGAAAACAACACGTTTGAAGAAATAAGTTTGAATTCACTAGAGCAAACGAGGTTAGAAGAAAAAAATGACGTTTTATAAACATTTCAATCATAACAATGTTAATGAAAATTTCAACGATGTGCGAGGAAGACTGCATATATAAGATAACTAAAAAAGTTGGGAAGACGCAACGTAACAATATACTTATATTAATTATTTAATAAATCAAGTATTAACAACTAAATGTTTGCACAACGCGTAAGTACACACCCAAAAATAGCATATTTATACACCTTTTAACACCCCTATTAGTAATTACCACACACGATACCCCGACCGGATAACTTGCATTTCAACAACATTAAATACTCAAAATAATCCTTGTACTCACAACAAAACGCACTTATTGGGGTGTTGTAAGTACTTGACATACATTAGTTACATACAACATTTTAATACGTACTTACAAAACCCCAAAAAGCACTAACAAATCCACATAAAGTACAAAAAACTAGATACAATAAGAAAATCAAATGCTTTCGAGCATCCAATTTTCTTACATTTTACCGGGTACTCACAACAAAATAATATACTATAGAACACGCAATTAAGTACTTACAACATTCCATTAAGTACTTACAACAATCCATCAAGTACTTACAACAACCCAATTAAATCCTCACAACACCCCATTGACAACACATCCAACGGAGAGCCGAACGGAACAATACAATATTAATATCTTACTAGTATTCGTGCTCGGACAGGCCATTGTCCTGACGCTTGTCCTCAGACTTCGAGCTCTGGTTCTTGCCTTGTCCGATTTGTCGCGACGATGAGAAGCACAGCTTCATTACGAACGGGAACTTAGCACCTGGAAATTGTCAGCAGTACAGTGAATTTTGGGAAAGTTAGCGAGATATTGCAGAGCGTGGTTTGAAAAAAAAAAACGAGTGTATTTTAGACCTTCTCGAACTTTTTTATCTCTATCTATCGGCCGGTATAACTTTGTTTGTGCTTTGTTTAATGTTGATGTCGCCATCTTGACAATTGTAAATTGTACCGGACTTACCAACGTAATACTACAAATTATAAGTAATTTTTATCTTTGTTATGTTGACAATGGAGGTCTACGTTAACCAACAACTTTTAACTACCGTTCGCCTCGCCAGCTTACTCCCCAAGTCAAGCATACGTAAAGAAGTTTTACTTCAAAAATAATTGCATGGGGATCACGACCTGTAGAAATCTCTCGTTTGTGACCACGATCCAAGCGAAACAAGTTACTTTTTGTTTTCATTGGTCATATGCTTTCTCGACAGATGAGGTTGGTAAATATTAGATACAGCTGTTCGGTTTCCGGCCGTGTCGGTATAGAGTGCCGCGCGGTCAATGACCGCTGCATAGTTTGCTATTAGTGTGAATTTTTTTTAACCTTTTTTCTGAGGTCATTGAAAGTTAAGTGCTCGTGCACGAGTGTTGGCAAATGGTTCAAAGTTTTTAATTCATGCCTTTTTGTTTTCTCTTCAAGGCCTCCTAGAGCCTTCAGTAAAATATCTACCATTTTACTGTGGCATTTTGACTGACAAACTAAAACTCTGACATGACATAACCGTACAGAATTCCTCACTTGACATTGGCAGAATTATCGCTAAAAAGCGAAAGCAAGCCATTAAGCGAAGAGAAGAATAAGAATTTTTTTCCTTGACCGGTTATCGATTCCGAACTACCCTTTGCCTCCCAAAAAACACTTTGGACCCGGCTTGGTGATCGCAGTGAGAAAATTCTAAAAATCCCCACTGGTTCTGAATATAATCGAAGTATAATAGATACATACACTGTAAACAACATAAAAATACATATCAAAATTTTAAAAAATCCCAACATTGGTGATTTTTGATTTTCCCCCCGAAATTAGTATTAGCGACCTTAACGAGCTTAAAATATAGTTTCAAATGGTTGTACTACATACCCGGATGTTGGATGGTCGCGTGGTTGCAGGCCATTATCGCCATGACCGACTGCGATATGTTCTGGAACTCCATGAGGCCGGACGACGACCTGGAACCATGTCGATTGCTCAATTTATTGATCAATCCATCTAGTTTTTTTTTTGTTTTGTTTTGGCCCCGCACTTTTGTGTACTTAACCAGTGTCAAGTAATTGATAATTTCTCAAGTTAATTAATATTATAAAATGTGTCAAGTCAAGTCATCAAGTCAAGTCATAGTCTAGTCAAGTCATACTCCTGGTGAAGTGGTGGCAACTTTACCAGAAGCCTCTAGGGAGTTTTAACAACACTAAAAGAAATGTTTCACCATCATTATACCACTTTTCCACACTCATGCCTGTAATTCAGCGCTTAACGAATAAAATGCCACAAATTTTAAGCACTAACACTGAAAATAGCACAAGTTTTGTAAAATAATACAATGCGGCGACGCGATCTTTTTCGTCTTCCCGCCAAAACTCATCCATCTAGTTGGTGCATACTTAATGAAACCTTTACTATTCACCAGTGGCTCAGTGAGCTGTGCACCTCGGGAGTTTGTCTTTGCACAGCTTTAACGTGAAAAACTATTATTTTACATCTTAATATATATAAATCTCGTGTCACAATGTTTGTCCTCAATGGACTCCTAAACCACTTAACCGATTATAATAAAATTCGCACGCCATGTGCAGTTCGATCCAACTTGAGAGATAGGATAGTTTATATCTCAATCTATAATAGATATATATTAAATACCCGTGCGAAGCCGGGGCGGGCCGCTAGTTTACTATATATTATATAGTAGCGGCCCATCCCGGCTTCGCACAGGTGGAAATTTATTTTTTAAACATTTTGGCATAAAAAAAATTCTTGCAATTAAAATAGCCTATATTAATCAGTGATAATGTAGCATTCAAATGGTAAAAGATTTTTTTAAATCGGTCCATTACTTTTTGAGCCAATTCGTTACAAACATACTTACATACAAATCTTTCCTCTTTCTAATATTAGTATAGAACTATAGATCTACTACATTGTTACTTACAATCAGGTGCGATAGTGGTCAAACGAAAGCCTAAAAAAAAAAACAAATACCAACAACCGCCACGGCTCCGCAATTTTGAAAAAGTGCCAAAAACTGAAGCGACAAAAACAACCATATTTATACAATTATCGAACCGTTTTACAATGTTTTACGAGAATCTGTTGAGACATGCGACCTGTAGAAGAGTTTGGAGACACAGTTTTGGAGAATAATTTTGGGGAGTTATCACAATTATTTCTTGTGTACAATATGTGAGTATCACACGTCTCCCTTTTGTGTACAGTATGTAGTATCTTACCTCTCGCTCTTGAGTGGAAACTTGGAGATTGTGTGCGGCGGAGTGACGCTGTAGTCTTTGAATACCAACAGCAGTTGTTCGTCGGACACGTCCGGGGGGGTGTTGAAGAAATGCAGCACCTGACGACAACAGGCCAATTATCACACTTCACACTAATATTATAAAGGCGAGAGTTTGTATGTGTGTATGTTTGTTACTCCTTCACGCTCAAACGGCGGAATGGATTTAGATGAAATTCGGTACCAAGATAGCTTATACGCTGAATTAACATATAGGCTACATTTTATCCCGGAAAAGTGAAATATTCCCGTGGGATGAACAAATAATTAAGATACTTTTTATCCGCGGGGCGCAAGTAGTAAAAAATAAAATTGAAACGTAAAAATTCCAGTTTGTAGTGACGTCTACTAGAGTCAAAAGTCAAAATCAAAAGATTTATTGCAAATAGGCTATTTTTAGCACTTTTACAAGTCAAAATTATATAAGGTAGTACTTAAAATTAAGTTATTTCACTAAGTATATAGAATTACAAAGTGCTTATTGTCAAATATTATATAGCAAGCCCATTACAATATATGAGTTTGAAATAAAAAGAAGTTCTTTTTCTCACTACTGGTGCTAGCAATCCATCATCAATCAGTCAAAAAGAGATCCAGGAATTAGCAATAAGCTCGATCTTTCGGTAAATGAAAAATCATGAAACCATGTAGGAACTCATTTAAAAAAGCCTACATACAACTTGGATTTCATTTATCTAAACCATTTCTAGTATATCTCACAATGTTATTCTGCTGCCAAGCAGTAGCGCGCAAGCACTGCTGTGTTCCGGTTTGAAGGGCACTGTAGCTAGTGAAATTACTGGGTAAATGCGAATTTATGACCTGATCTCATAGCCTAGTAATCTTATTACTAGATTGTGCTGATGTCTCAGGATGACGTGCGTAGTGCAGTGTCACGCGAAACTATAGAGTTCCGAGTGACACTGCAACTGATATGGGCAGCCATGTCACTTAACATCAGGCGAACGTCAACTCGTCACGTCATTCCTTAACATTAAAAAAAAGAAAACCTTGGAAGGCGGTTGTATCCTATTCTTGTGAATGGAAGCGGGCGTGAGGAAGCGGTTGTTCTTGTTCCCGACGTAATCCTTGAACGAGGGACTCTTGTCCGGGAGCGGGTACGGGTTCATCACTTCCGATAGGTACGCCTGCTTGGAGAAACTGGAACAGAGAAACGCAAACATCAGCTGGGAATTCGTATCGAGGGCATGACACCATTCCTAATATGCCAGGTCTCTCAAAATACCTATCTACATGTTTTTTTTACCTTAGGCCTTACTTCTGCGAGGTAACATCACTCTGTGGTCATACTTGTGTGAGGTAAGGCGGCAGTGAGCTAGGATACTTGTGAGCAGTGAGTTTTCTTGTGAGCGGTAATGTTTCTGAGAGTTTTGCGTGTACGAGGTAGTGTTTTTGTGTGTTTTACTTTACTAGGTGGTAGGACTTTTCTGCAAAGTTCGTCTAGGTAGGTACCACCGCTTTGCCAGTTATTCTGCCGCCAAGCAGTAGTACGCCAGCACTGCTGTGTTCCGGTTTGAAAGGCACTGTACCTAGTGAAATTACTGGGCAAATGAGACTTTATGACCTGATCTGATCCAGTCTAGTAATCTTACTAGATTGTGCTGATGTCTCAGCTTTATATACTTTAGAGTTCCGAGTGACACTGCAACTGATATGGGCAGCCGTGTCGCTTAACATCAGGCGAACGGTTAAGCTCGTCACGTCATTCATTAAAATAAAAATAACAAAAAATGTTCATCACAGAAATGTTTATCCTGAGTGGAATCGAAACCACAACCTACAGCTCGGAAGGCAGGCATACTACCAACTGAGCTATCGGGCCAGTCAAACATGTGACACCTACCAGGACTTCTGATATTACGCGGGTTCAAATCCCCACCCGTAATATTCTTATGCCTTACATTAAGCCCGGAGGCGGTGGGTTCGATTCCCGCGGCACGACAAGTATTTGACCACAGAAAAAAAGTGCAATTACTTGTTCTAAATCTGGGTGTGGTCATCGTAGTTCCTGGGTCTCTAGATACAGAGCATCTTAATTAGGGTCCAGGATCTATGTATGTGATCGTTGGGCGTTATTATTATTAAAAAATGAAATGATGCATGTAACTCACGCCAATGTCAAGGTGTAGTCTCCAACGGTGACGTTGTTCAGGTTCTGCACGCATCGCTCCACGGACACGCCGTCACCCATCTGCACCATGGCGGTACCCTCTTTCGTCTTTAAGAATTTTATCTGGAACAAAACACGCGACATGGTCAGGTGACTAAGCGTTTCCTTATCAAATATAGCAATAGGCTATTGGAATATTGTTAAAACTAGCTTCTGCCCGCGGCTTCGCTCGTGTGGCCTATAAGAAACGAAGAAGACATTTTTTCATGGATAATTCTACCACCCATTTCACCCTCTTAGCGGTAGAATTTCGAAAAACTCTTTCTTAGTGGATACCTACACTTTACAAAAAACACACCCTCCAAATTTCAAGTCTCTAGGACCCTAGGTTTACGCTGTGCGTTGATATATAAGCCAGTCAGGACTTTGAATTTTATATGTACAGATGAACAAGGAAATAAATTCCAAACATTAACGGAATCATTAAGGCAATATGATTTTGAAGTGCCCTTTATGTACCCAAAGGGCATCGTCGGGGTCATTCTAGGATGAGTCTCTCCGTTTCTAGCTAGCTCGGGCATAAATGATTTCGTACGTCCGGCAGATGTCTCTCAACTGATCCTGATCCTCGTGAATGTTTGTGCAGCACCCCTACCGCGTAACTGTTCCGGGAATTGGCTTCGCCTGCCATCCTGCACGCGCCAATTAACAAGTCCACGAGTGCGAGCAAGAGAGAACACGATTACCATCTCCACCAGACTTACGCGGTAAGGCCCCAGGGTTTATAATTGTAAAGAATTTATCGTCGATACAGTATTTGGGGAAATTTCACAAAAAATCCAGTAGTTGTTTAAAAACCTAAAAATTCGTCTACAATCTTACAGCTCGCAGTCACTAGTGGTTAAGCGTAATAATCATTAAGAAATACTCACTCTGACTACGTTTCCGTATAAGCAGCACAAGTTGAATAATCTGTCTGCATTCACAGTCTGTGGGTCCAGTCCGTACACCATCATTACTGCCCCCTGCTGCGGTGGACCGCCCTGGAAGACACGGTGGAACACTTACAAAAAACATTAGAGACAGGGGGGGCCTTCATATCAGGCCTTTTTGACCCTCTTGCGCATTATCTAGATTGAACTTGAAGGGAAAAAAGGGTTTAACTGATTTTTTCCCCAAACTTATGGATATCGTTGGATTCAGCTTGAAATTATCCACTATAATACATTCTCAAAATATCGAAATGAGGCTTTAATCTCGAGATTTTCAGTCTAAAAACGGTTTATCTGACACGGGAATACGGTTCGCTTAGCATAAAAACATTATTATATTTATTTTATTATATCATATTTTTACAGTAATTGTACGAATTAGGTCTATATTTTGTATTTTTAAATAGAATTAATACGTTTTCAAGCAACTAAAACTTAAATAAGCCTTTTCTATTACCTTATAAGCACTCTAGATTAAAATGAAGCCGTTGAAGTTTAAAGTCAATTTTCTCGAAACTATCAATTTGACAGTTAAACCCTTTTTGTTCTCACCCCTTCAATTATAAATGAACTAACTGCGCCCCACTGTTTTACCCGCGTTGTAATTTTTTTCTAAACTTTCCTTATTTTTTCCTTTCACAAGAACCTTCTCGTGACAGTAATAAACACAACAAAAAAAGAAATAACGAAAAGTTCCCTTTGCGTTAGTTTTTTTTTTTGTTGTCCGTTCAAGCGTCATGCGATGACCAAGGGAAATAGAGAATCATTTTAATAGGTATTAAGATAGCTAACCCAGAGTTAGCTGACTCCGATTAAGTTCTTTATATGTTTCATTTATGATAAATTTCAAGGTTCTAATTAGTGAAAAGAAAGTACTTACCCGATCATCGTTCATTAACATAAAAAAACGAGTGTGCTTTAGACCACACGATTGAAGTAAAACTTCTTTAGTTTAGCTCCATCTATCGGCCGGTAAACTTTGTTTTTGCTTTTTTTAATGTTAATGTCGCCATATTGACAAATGTATATTGTCATTTTACCGGACATACAAACATAATAAAACAATATTATAGAAACTGACGTGAGTATACTCATAACTACAACTATTACACGGCTAAAACGAGTCATGAGTCAGCACCGAGCCGCCACCACCGCCGCCGCGCGTACTCCTTGAGGATGGGCATCTTTATTGCCCGAACACCGGTCGAGTTATTCGACTGTATCTCGTGAGTTTTAGCCGTGTAATAGTTGTAGTTATAATAAAACAAATTTTTAACTTTTTTATGTTGTCAATGGAGATCTACGTGAATCAACAACTTTTGACTTCTTTTCGCCTCGTAACGCATTCACCAGCTTACTCCACAAGTCAAGCGTGCGTAAAGAAGTTTTACTTCAAAAATAGATTGCATGCGATCTCTACTTACTAGGTCCATATTAACCTGGTTCTGCGGCGGCATGGCGGGGTGGTGCATAGGTGGGGGTGGCACGAAACCTTCACCCCCGTACCCTTCAGGACCGTATCCGCGACCGTCACGCTGGAATATTAACAACAAAATTCTGAGAAACACGTTGTATGTTGTTGACGTGTGTTGTTTTTGTTGCGTCTGTTGTGTGTATGTGGGGGCGCAGGATTGCAAGCGGAGCAAATATCGCGTCGGTCGCACCGCTCCTGCCCTCCTCAGTCGTCTCTCTACCACCAACCGCGTCATATAACTAGATTAAAGTAATTGTATCTACCGGTGAATAAAGGAAGTATACCAGATATTGACTATTTACTCGTAGTTCTCCGTACCCTTATGAGTAGGCTTATAATAGGCACGCATTACTCTACATAAACATTTACAATACGAACATTTCAAATACTTGTTCTGAGTCTGGGTGTTGTGGGACCATGGTCCTCGTAGTTCATCTACATACAGGGAATCCTAGTTAGGATCCAGGATCTATGTATGTGATCGTTGGACGTTATTATTATTATTATTTCGGAAAAACGGAAAATTAATGTTTAGTACAAATTTTTCTTAACTAAATATAATTTCTACTTTATGACCGTCTGATAGTTGAAAATTTTCTGCTACATTGGCATTCTGCTAGCTTATAAGGCATCCTTCTCATTGGACGTTTCGCACAGTTAGACGTTTTGCTTCTTAAAATTTCTGATCGAGAGGGATATTTTTCATGTACGTAGGTAATTTGTTTATTTAGTTCTCTTGATATTTCGGCGCTGTTGCAAGCACCATGGAATTCAAAATGTACAATTTAGAAATCCTCTATCCCTATTGATGATAGTGAAAAGAAGAGTCTATGCGTGATTTTGTTTGTATGTTTGTTTGTGTGCATACGACTGTACCGATTTGGATGTTATTTGGTACACTAATTGCTTGCTCTGTCGAGATAAACAATGGAAATTTAATCTGAGAAACAAAACCTAATGGGTCCCACCGGATAACTGATTGGTAGCCGTCGTCGTATACGTCGTTTTTTTTTCTCTTAGTCGTTTTATTTTGTGTTTTACTATTATTTGTAATTGTTAATTGTCCTAATCTTGTCATAAAAAAAAAATAGAATATCAATTTATGGGTCTATTGCCTGAATTAAATCTTTTTTTTTTATTCTTAGGACGCTTCTTACTTAAATAGTTAGGTATTTATAAAAAGACCAAACGGTTCAAAGAAAATACTAAGCTCTAATAATAAATAAAAAGAAATAAGCATAACAAAAATAAATGAGCAAATATAAAGCGAAAAATATCCAGTGCTCATTATTTCATTCGTTAGAAACAAATCACGCACCATAAACGTTCATTTGCGTCCGATAAAACTGAAACGGTGGCAATTAATCAAAATAATTAATTAATCGACACACGTCCGTAGGTACGTTTACTCATCTATGTAAACATTTATGCAGTAGCGTAAGTCTGTACCTTTAGAGCTTTACTGATAAAGTCACTTTTTTAGCTGAGCTAGTCGTTCGCCTAATGTTAAGCGACACGCCCGCCCGTAGCAGTCACTTGCAGCCAAATCAATATTTGTCGTGTACGTAACAGTATATAACTATCTAATTAATTACGTATGTACGCAATGAGCGGCTGATAATTTTAAAAATTAATAAAGAGAATATCAGATGGAGCACATTTTAGTTTTAATCTGTCAAGTTTTAAAATCTGACCCATAGATTTTTTTGGAAGTAGAGGCATGTAAGGTCTTACTTGTTGAACAGTGAACATATTGGTAGAGGGTTCTTGCCTTTTCAGCACTCAATTCTTGTTCCAAATCACATCACACTAACACAAAATCTCACAAAATCTCACAAACTTTCGCCTTTATAATATTATAAAGGCGAAAGTTTGTATGTGTATTTGTGTGTATGTGTGTATGTTTGTTACTCCTTCACGCTCAAACGGCTGGATGGATTTGGATGAAATTCGGTACCAAGATAGCTTATACACTGGATTAACATATGGGCTACATTTTATCCTGGAAAAGTGAAATTCTCTCATGGGATGAGCAAGTAATTGAAATACTTTTTATCCGCGGGTAAAACCGCGGGGCGTAACTAGTTAGTAATAAATAGAGGTTTTATATTTGACCTAATTATCTAGAAAAAACAACAAGCCTAAACTGGTGTCTAAGACCGGCTAACACCGTACGCATGGAAACAGTTACCCGCGCTATAAGGTAGAACGCAAGATTCGTTGTCACTTGCGCACTCTCATAATCTCAGCACATTAGTTTAATTAAGATTGTCTTTATAACTTCATGATTTTATTATTTTTGTATCTTACATATGATCATAAATTATCATGACCTTAAATATTTACACTATTCAACCAGCGGCGTACAAAGAGGCACCACTGGAAGCGCCAATTTCAGTCACCATTTTACTGTCGGTAATGATCTGGGTTTCCAATAGAATTGAGTTACTGTTGTTATTTGTACAGAGTATAAATTGTGGCTCTTAATTCGAGTTTATTTTCATACACAGTCAATTTTCTTGATTAAAGCATTATTGAGGGGATAATTAAGTGCTATTAGATAGCGGTTTTTACGTCAATACGTGTGAGGTGTGGAGTAGAGTAGGTAAGTATAAAGCATCTGAAAAATTAAAACTGTCTGCAGCTGATGAAATGAGGAGTCAAATACAAAAATAAATTAAATAACTTTTTAAATAAGAGTGATTATCATTTGACTACATACATACGTACATGTTAAATGACAATCACTGCGGGTCGAGAAATAACTCTCGAATGAGGCGTTTGAACACATGCGTACTTGGCGACAGATTCATAACAAAATGGCGGTAGCAACCCAGGTGAGCACTAAATAAATTCCCTACCACCATGCGTTTCATCACGATATTTTCCATCACTGAAAGCCAACAGGAAAAACCGATCTGATCTCTCGATCTGATCCGAACTGAAAACCTCAGGATTGGTATATACAACCCACGGAAAAAGATTAACGGCACTACCAAATCTACCAATAGAGTTATCAACGCTACAGAGACTAATTTGATAAAACTGATATATTAAAAAAGGGGCAATCGCCTTTAAATTTTCTATTATCTTGAAGGCTAGTACACTAAATCCCGATGTTATGTTTTCACGCGGACGATGGTGAGTCGTTCTCTCTATTTTTTTGAAGATTCTTCCGATCACGTTAGTATTGACCTTTAAAAAAACACAACAAAGTCATCTAGATAAGCAAATATGACCATTCTAGTTTTCATTACAGATTTACTCAGATCTCCAAAAATGTATATGTATTGTACGGTGGTAGCAAAACAGGAAGTAGCAGCAGGAAATAAAGCCACACAAAAAGATAAAATATTTACCGGATGATGAGGCGGTGGAGGGCCGTGTCTGTCTTTTAACATCCCAGGAGGCGGTCCACCGCTCCCGAAATCCATATCTGGAATTGAAAAGATTTCAATAAGTTACAACGAGAACAAGTTAATATTATGTATATTGTAAAGTAAAACCTAATCCTAAAGGGGTCCTTTCCACATAAAATAAAAGAAATAGTAAAGAAAAAAAGAAAAGAAACTTAAAAAATATATAGGCAATGCAAACCTTAGATGTGATGAATAATCTAAACATTGATCTTAATTATATTTGTAAACAAGCAACAATGATAACCAAATGGCCTTATTCGGTATCAAATCATTCAACAAGTGTGAACCAGAACATTTACAGAAAATATTATATTAAGTTTCTGTTACTAGAAGGCTGTTTTGTAATAGTGTAAAAAACTAATAAAATAGAAAAAAACAACACTATTTGAATATCAATAAAACATAATCTAACATTAAAACACGCGTTACATCAAAAAGGATACATGCAGTGTTAGGATTGAAATGAAAGTCTGTATTTGTATCAATAACTTTATTGTATCACGAATATGATAAGAGTTATGTATGCACGGTATATTTTCTAGTGTAGTTCTAATAATAATAAAATAATAGTAGTTAAGTACCATAACTTAATGATAGTGATTACAAAATAAAGACTTATTTTAATGTGACGATTTCATAAAACTTGACTGTATACCTCTGCAGATGTGCCTACTCAAAAACTGCCCATAATAGTATTATATCATCATGACTGTACTGTATTATATGTAGTGATGTCTAAAACCATATTTTAAAAAACATGTCATGTATATAAGAGTAACAAAAAGATAGTAAAAACTGTAAGTGTAATCATTCACTATCACTAAACTAATAATAATTAGTAACAAACAATTATACTGCAAAGGCGTTAGAATGTATCATGCTATCGTCTAAATAAACAACACTCTCACATTTAACATTTTGTATAAATCTCTCCATTTCTGATTTGTTAGGGTCGTATTGCATTCTGTGCATTCCAAGTGTATGCTATACAAACCATTTGGTAGCATTTCACAAGATTGCTGACTATGTGGACTGCTGGCGTCTTCACTGCAAGGCCTGGTTGAAACCACTGGCACGGTTGAAGGATCTGTAGGCATTGGCACATACTTTGACTCAATAACTCTGTCGTTCTTAGACAGAGAATCAGACTTTACTGCTTACTGAAACCAAAGATGTACTCGAAACATAAATAAAGTCCTGGTGACATATTAATTTAAAGTTATGGCACTATTGAGCAAATGACTCTATTATATTGACGTCTCAAAGTCGTATTTTGTCTATTTCTCTAGTCTTTTGGTAACTTAACGTATTTTTAGAAGCCCATGAATGTGTATAATGTACAATTGATATTCACATAATATAGCATAGCAGAAAGGCTCTATGGCCAAAACTCTATACAAATGTTCTCGACAGTTTTTACAGCAAATATGATCAACGTATAAATAAAATTACATTTACCCATACACTGCTACGGGTGATCTCATTATTGCTTAAATGGTTTCCAACCACGGGTTACTAAAAGGCTTTTTATGTTTTAAGTGCTCCACAGCCGTACTTAATTGTAAAAATATTTACGTACACAGAGTACACACACACACAAACACACATCCAATAAATCTACTAAGGTGTAAAACAATTTAGCATTTACAATGACTATGAAGTCCATTAGCACAATGTAGGATTCCCAATAGTTACCAATGTTCACCAGAAAGTTTTGCAAAATGAATATTATTAAAACTATGTAAGAATTAAAATTAAATTTCATCGATTTTATGGTCAAAATGCCACCAAACGATATAATTCTGCGACACACGACACAAACGCATCTGCATATTTTCTAGAAAATATTATCCGTCCCGGAATACTAATCCTCCGGAATACTAAGCCTCGAATAAACTAACCATAAACAAAACAGAGGCTAAATTTTCTAAGCTCGCCCCATTAGCATACAATTATACCATTTAAAAAAAGCTCGGTAACTGTCTTTCGGTAAATGTAGCTATACATTGTGCTGGAATTACAATTTATTGGTAGCTAAGTTCTGTTCGTGGATTCACTCGCTACAATGTAACCTATTTTTTTTTAAATAAGTATCTGTTACTTTGGACTCTTCCATAAGTGCATTATCCCTAGTTATTAAAAATATCTAGTTGTTAAAACGTAACGTTTGTTGTTCTGCAACAAAAACCGAAACTAATAGCTAAACATGTTCTCCTAAGCGTAGATTTAATGAATCCTTAGTCATGGTCTAATTGGAATAATATATATGGTTAAAGTTTAAAACTTAGCTTTTGACGTTTTGTCTCCCAGATTTCACAAAATAGACGGACAGAGAGCCGTAACGTTTTACAATATAGATAAAACAGAGTTAATTGTTTAAAAGTTTCGCCCTGGTGAATGAATTGATAGCACCGCTACAAAACCCGAAACAGTTTCAGAAATTTACCCTGTATTTAGGCAAGCGGGTTTATTTTTTTATGTTATTGAAATGTTTGAAACGATCGCCTTATGTTTAGTCTTTTGAAATAAACACTCATATTTTAGAATATTCTTTAGGTAGAGGTATACTATGATGATATAGTAGTGTCAGGGTTGCATCGATTAAGACAAGGTCAGCGAAAAAGTAATTGTTAAAAATGTATATGCAAGTTTAGATTCAAAGTTATAATCAAACCACTTTTTTATTCAACAAGCAAGTCTCTTTATACCCGGTTTCGCGAATTACCCATTGTAGGTTTCAGTATTGGA
Source organism: Ennomos fuscantarius (assembly GCA_905220475.3). Taxonomy (NCBI): domain Eukaryota; kingdom Metazoa; phylum Arthropoda; class Insecta; order Lepidoptera; family Geometridae; genus Ennomos; species Ennomos fuscantarius. The sequence continues at coordinate 1,425,678 of HG992049.1, forward strand.
CGTATAAAAGGAGGAAAATATTTGGGAAAAAATACAATATTTTGTGCTGAATACTGCCGGCCGTTCTGTATTACTATTTAAAATTGTACTGACACTACATTATACAGTATGGGTACTTGCTATAATCAGTTTCGTTTTGCACACACAAAAAATCACTTGGAACAAATGGTGGATTTAACGACAACCAGAATGCCACCATGGCTTAACGACGACAACAACTGATGGCGATGCCTTTTAAGTCGTCAGTCCCGGTTTGGTTATGTTATTCGAAAGACATTCTTTTGTCACAATGTCTCGCCGAAGCGTTAATAAATGCTACTTCATCAAAATAATATTTAAAATACTATTATATTAAAAGTAAATCCGTTAAGATTTTGAAAACGATAAGTTAATTTATAATAGGTCTTTACCTATGAAATTGCCGTATTGCAGTACAGACTTTTCAAACAAAAAAAAGTTTTGATTGGCTATGAATTCTAAATTCAAATTAATTTTGTTTTAAAAATATGACATTCTATTAACAATATAAGTCTTTTGTTTATTGATTAGCGTTGTATTTTCATTACATTTCAACATTTTTCCTCATAATGGATACTTTGAAATTTCGTGTAATTATGGAATATGAGTTCCGTCGTGGCACCAACGCGGCACAAATGACACGTAACATCAACGACGTTTACGGAGAGAACTGTACAAACGAACGTACAACCCGTTATTGGTTTGCTCGGTTCCGTTCTGGGAATTTTGACTTGAAAAATGAACCTCGTGGTCGTCCGGAAACTTTGGTCAACAATAATGAATTAAAGGCGATTGTGGAAGCTGATGAATCTCAATCTACAGCTGAGCTGGCAGCAGCTTTTGATGTTAGCATCAAAGCAATATTGGTCCATTTGCGACAGATTGGCAAGATAAAAAAGCTTGATAGATGGGTGCCCCACGAACTTAACGATCGCCAGCGCCACGTACGCGTCGAGACTTGCCTTGCGCTGCTTAACAGGCACAGAAATGAAGGAATTTTGAACCGAATTGTTACGTGCGACGAAAAATGGATTCTTTTTGACAAACGAAAGCGCTCAGCAAGTTGGTTAGATCCTAGTTCGGTACCAAAGCAATGTGCAAAACAAAAATAACCCCTAGAAAGGTGATGGTCACAGTTTGGTGGTCTAGTGCTGGTGTGATTCATCATAGCTTTTTACAAAACGGCGAGAGCATTACTGCAGATGTGTACATTGAAGAACTGACCACAATGATGGCGAAGCTCGCACGTCTGCAACCAGCTTTGGTCAATCGGTCGTCTCCACTGCTACTTCACGACAACGCGCGACCCCATACTGCACAACAGACCGTCTCTAAGCTGCATGAGTTGGGTTTGGAAGCTCTCCCTCATCCGCCATACTCACCAGATCTTGCGCCTACCGACTATTACTTTTTCCAAAATTTGGACAACTTTTTAGCGGGAAAAAAATTCAATTCCCGAGAGGCAGTACAAAACGCCTTTGAAGAGTTTGTTGTCTCCCGTCCTGTTGATTTTTTCAAGAAGGGCATCCATAAACTGCCACAGCGTTGGCAAAGATGCATTGATTGCAGGGGTGATTACTTTGAATAAAAGAAATAAATAAGTTCGAAAAAAAAATACTTTAACTTTTTTCAAACAAAACGGCAATTTCATAGGTAAAGACCAATAATAATTAAGCACTTCCAGTGGTTTGTACCAAAAAATACTAAATGAATAAATATTGGTGAACATTTCACAAAACACCATCTCGCCCCAAACTAAGCAAGCTTGTACTATCGGAACCAGATAACTGATACAGTACTTAAGATACTTTTTGTTTGTAAATAATAGGTCTTTACCTATGAAATTGCCGTTTAGCAGTACAGACTTTTTCAAACAAAAAAAAGTTTTGATTGGCTATGAATTCTAAATTCAAATTAATTTTGTTTTAAAAATATGACATTCTATTTACAATATAAGTCTTTTGTTTATTGATTAGCGTTGTATTTTCATTACATTTCAACATTTTTCCTCATAATGAATACTTTGAAATTTCGTGTAATTTTGGAATATGAGTTCCGTCGTGGCACCAACGCGGCACAAACGACACGTAACATCAACGACGTTTACGGAGAGAACTGTACAAACGAACGTACAACCCGTTATTGGTTTGCTCGGTTCCGTTCTGGGAATTTTGACTTGAAAAATGAACCTCGTGGTCGTCCGGAAACTTTGGTCAACAATGATGAATTAAAGGCGATTGTGGAAGCTGATGAATCTCAATCCACAGCTGAGCTGGCAGCAGCTTTTGATGTTAGCATCAAAACAATATTGGTCCATTTGCGACAGATTGGCAAGATAAAAAAGCTTGATAGATGGGTGCCCCACGAACTTAACGATCGCCAGCGCAACGTACGCGTCGAGACTTGCCTTGCGCTGCTTAACAGGCACAGAAATGAAGGAATTTTGAACCGAATTGTTACGTGCGACGAAAAATGGATTCTTTTTGACAATCGAAAGCGCTCAGCAAGTTGGTTAGATCCTGGTTCGGTACCAAAGCAATGTGCAAAACGAAAAATGACCCCTAGAAAGGTGATGGTCACAGTTTGGTGGTCTAGTGCTGGTGTGATTCATCATAGCTTTTTACAAAACGGCGAGAGCATTACTGCAGATGTGTACATTGAAGAACTGACCACAATGATGGCGAAACTCGCACGTCTGCAACCAGCTTTGGTCAATCGGTCGTCTCCACTGCTACTTCACGACAACGCGCGACCCCATACTGCACAACAGACCGTCTCTAAGCTGCATGAGTTGGGTTTGGAAGCTCTCCCTCATCCGCCATACTCACCAGATCTTGCGCCTACCGACTATTACTTTTTCCAAAATTTGGACAACTTTTTAGCGGGAAAAAAATTCAATTCCCGAGAGGCAGTACAAAACGCCTTTGAAGAGTTTGTTGTCTCCCGTCCTGCTGATTTTTTCAATAAGGGCATCCATAAACTGCCACAGCGTTGGCAAAGATGCATTGATTGCAGGGGTGATTACTTTGAATAAAAGAAATAAATAAGTTCGAAAAAAAAATACTTTAACTTTTTTCAAACAAAACGGCAATTTCATAGGTAAAGACCTAATATATACATAAAATACAATATGAACATCCGGACACAGAACAAACATTTATGTTCGTCACACAAATGTTTGTCCAGGATGGGAAACGAACTCACAAACTGCAGTTCAGCAGGTAGGGAACTGAGCTATCGGGCCAGTCACTCTGGCCGCAAGCATAATATTTTTTCCTTCTCTATTATGGTACGAACTCCTTACTGTTTGCATGTTACTAGCGGTAAAACTTTACGCACTGAACAAAAAAAATCAGGCACGATATTCATACATTTTTGAAACGATACACAAGCAGGTGCGATGGAGCGGGACCTTTTTATTATTTTCAATTTTCAAATGGCGGCGATGGCTATGGTGTAATATGCTCAAGGAGTATAAAGTAATGTAATCAAGGAGTAAGCGAGTTTCAAGTAAGCTAATATATTTGGCGGCTCTGTGGTATGGTGGTTGAGCGGGTCAGCTCATAGCCCGGAGGCGGTGGGTTCATTCCCGCGGCATAACAAGTATTGTGCACAGAAAAAATAAGCGCAAGTACTTGTTCTGTGTCTGTGTGTTGTGGGACCATAGTCCTCGTAGTTCCTGGGTCCCTAGATACCGAGAATGTTAGTTAGGGTCCAGGATCTATGTATGTGATCGGGGGGAATATTATATATTATATTCGGTATTGTTAGTTATTAGAGTCGGTAGTTGGTAGTGTATGCAATAGCATATCACTCAGAGCGAAGCTCGATTAACTGTTCCTAGGCATGTTCACTGCAGTCAGCACTTCGATGGGTGACCGCTACAAAAAATGACGTTTAGTGGTCAGCTTAAATATTCTAACCTAGTGTGTACATTAGGATACCAGCGTGACACAATCAGACACCGTCCTCGCCAGCGAGGTCGACGTGAACCCCATGGATTAGCTAGCACGGTCGCGACTCTCCATAGGGTCCACTCTTACTCGATCCACGGGGTGCCCATGAGCTAGTTGACTCCCACTTTTCCCAGCTTATGCGAAACTGAAAAGATCGGTAAAACTAACAGCATTGGCCAGTTCAAAAAATAGGAAAATTATATAATTTCCAGCTTCATGGTTTTCTGTAAATTACTGTAAAGGCATTTCATGGGCAAACGTGCTCTAACATAGACCGCATCATCACTTTACATCAAGTGATATGTCGTCAATTGTGAGCCCATTCAAACATAAACAATCTAAAAAATATCGGTGAACAAACGGGTTCAGTCCATAACTTTAAACAATATAAAAATGAACTCGCCGCTGTCCTATTTTGACGTTAGCACTTTAACATAAATGGTGCTATTTGGGGCGGAAATAGAAGTGTTGGGCAGATTTCAAAACTGAAAAATATCATGTACATTTTCATGGAACTCAACGTTGTGTAAGCTGACGGGGGAATTGTAAAGGTTATGTTGTACCGCTAGCGAGTTTTAAAGGCATAAAGGCAATATTTTGTCTTAATAAATGCAAAAAATAGCCTATTTGCAATAAAATCCCTTTTTTGTGGCTCGACGGTCACCTACCGTTATTCTTACTTGAAGCTTGAACTAAAAAAAAGAAATAAATACTTAAATAAAATAATTAACTTTTACTTTGTTTTGATATTTAAATGAAATATTAAAACAAAGTAAAACTTAATAAATATTAAACCAAAGTAAAACTTAATTATTTTCTTTAAGTATTATTTTCAATTTTTTTTAGTCTTAAACTGCTTGTTACCTCAATGGTAAAAGAACGTCTAAGCTAACCGACAGGTTACATATTAAATTCAGTTCTATTCACGCGGTGCGAGCGAAATAACCGGCACGACGCAACCCTACAATCACAGCTTATTGATCGCACAGAAAAAAAACTTCCTACAAAATTAACTATCACAATAGTCATGTACAAAACACGCTGCACAAAATGTTTGATAATTCTAAAAGTTAATAAAACGACTGCACTTGTTACAGAACTTACAATAATGAAGTATAATTTACAATTTTGTGTTTTACAACCAAATTGACACTTATGTTTTACTTTAAGGTAGAATTTGAAAGAAAAGCTTTGAAAAAACAAGCTCTGAAGACATAAAAAACAAATGTATGCTGCTGTACATTTTGCACCACTGTGACCCGTCCCGCGGCCCAGTGCGGTGGTTCCAATGGAATTTATGAATTATTTAAAGCTGGCAACACTCACGCGCGAGCGGCGCGTCATTTCGCAACAGGGGTGTCGCTCGCGCTTCCAAACGTTTGGGAATAAATGTTACCAGAAAAAAAAATTTGAAATATTTAAATTCTGCTCGTGAAAAACGTTTGATACGCACAGGTTTGCAGCTTCAAGTTTATTTTAGAATGTATTTTATATTATTGTATAATATTGAATATTTAGATTATTGATACGATTTCGATAAATTTTTTTTTACGGTTATGTTTGTTATTTTACAAATTAAAAATATATGTAGAGTGATCGATTTTCTATTTATTATTTATTATATTGACTGGCCCGATAGCTCAGTTGGTAGTAGCCCTGCCTTCTGAACTGTGGGTTGTGGGTTCGATTCCCACTCAGACAAACATTTGTGTGATGAACATAGGTGTTTGTTCTGTGTCTGGGTGTCATATTGTATTCTATGTATGTATTTACAAACAAAAAAGTATCTAAGTATTGTATCAGTTATCTGGTTCCCATAGCACAAGCTTTGCTTAGTTTGGGGCTAGATGGCGTTGTGTGAGATGTCCATACATATTATTATTATTATTCTATGCTCTTCTTCTTATTCAATATTGGATTATTCAGATGTAAATGTTGTTATTTTTATCTTTGTTATGTTGACAATGGAGATCTACGTGATCCCACTTCAACTTCCGTTCGCTTCGCATTCACTAGCTTACTCCGCAAGTCAAGCGTGCGTAAAGAAGTTTAACTTCAAAAAGCAAGTGGCAGCCCTAAGACCCTACTCTACTCTACTCCCCAGGGTTGCCACATCGCAACTCATTTTCGTTTCAGATTTCATCGCGGGCGCACGTATTCAAAGGCGGGCACGCTAGGCGACCCCATTTCCTATGCATATCACATGCATTTCACGACGGCATTACACTATTTTTATTCTGAAAACTCTTTTTAATGCGATATTCGTTTCCTGATTTTTCGTTATCTAAATATATTTAACTCAAAGGTGACTGACTGACTGACTGATGACTGACATAGTGATCTATCAACGCACAGCCCAAACCACTGGACGGGTCGGGCTGGAATTTGGCATGCAGGTAGATTTTATGACATAGGAATCTGCTAAGAAAGGATTTTTCGAAATTCCACCCTTAACAGGGTGAAATGGGTGGTTGAGCTATTTCCCCATAGGCCACGCCGCGGGCGAAGCTGCGGGCAGAAGCTCGTATCCATACATAAAGAACGTTATTTGCTTATGTGCGTGTACTACAAGAAAAAAAAAATTGCGGTGCAGTCTTTGGGGATTGAATAGAAGTGAAAACTAAGGAACTTGTAACATATGGGCTCATGGGAAGCGTGCGGTGACGATGACGCAAGTTTCGCGCTTTTTGTTCACCCAAAAAGTATACAAATATACACAGTATACATATAACTCATGTAAAGCGTTCGGTGACGGTGACGCGAGTTCCATGATTTTGGTTCACCCAAAAAGAGATCAACGGACCTAAAGAAGTTTTCACTTTAAAAAATTACTACAAGTTGATACGCATGAACACAGCTTAAACTTTTTTTTTTTACTTCAAACTTGTCTAGCATTTGAGCACGCTCTCTCCTGATGGGAAGTGGCGATGCGATCGAAGGTGTAGCATGCTAGCCAAGTAAAAAATTTCATACTTATGATGATAATTATTATACGGAACAATAAAAAAATTCTTCATTCAATAAGTAGTTTTTGTTCATGGTTAGTTTTTCCTTCACAATCTTTTTTGGCTTTTTTTTACATGAGTGTTTAAATATAATAAATAAAAAAAAAATATAATAATAAAGCACTCTTAATTAGTTCATTATTGATTGATTCTTTAAAAAGCAATTTCTCCAAGACAGCCTTCTTTAACCTTTCGCTATTTAAATGCGCTTTTTCTCTTTCTAATTATATTTCCAACTCTTTTTCAAGCGTCGAGAAGTTGAGGGACTTCAAGTGGAAAAGTTTCCCGAGTTCCGGGAGATACGTTGCAGGAATAGAAAGCGGGCAACACTGGTTCCTTAGTGGCATAGTTCGGAACTATGTAAGGAACATAAAAAATTGCTTTTTAAAGTTGAAAATCGGAGCACGAGATGACACTTTAAACCGATACGTGCTAGGTGCAGTTTTCATTTTTATAAGCCCACTAGCTTCTGCCCGCGGTTTCGCCCGCGTGGCCTATAGGAATCGAATAGCATATTTTCCTGCCGAAACAAACATATAAACACTCTAAAAATTTTCATAGATAATTTCAACCATCCATTTGACCCTGTTAGGGGTGGAATTCCAAAAAACCCTTTCTTAGTGGATACCTACACTTTTAAAAGAACACACCCTCCAAACGTGTGAACGAAGGAGGGGTAGGGATTTAAAAGTAAAAAAATTGTAACAAATTTCTAATCTTCTCAAAGTATTCTATCTTCTCTACTAGGTGGTAGGACTTTATTGCAAAGTTCGTCTAGGTAGGTACCACCGCTTTGCCAGTTATTCTGCCGCCAAGTAGTAGTGCGCAAGCACTGCTGTGTTCCGGTTTGAAGGGCACTGTAGCTAGTGAAATTACTGGGCAAATGAGACTTTATGATCTGATCTCACAGTTTAGTAATCTTATTACTAGATTGTGCTGATGTCTCTGGATGACGTGCGCAGTGCAGTGTCACGAGAACCTCTATACTTTAGAGTTCCGAGTGACACTGCAGCTGATATGGGCAGCCGTGTCGTTTAACATCAGGCGAACGGCTAGCTCGTCACGTCATTCAAGTATATTCTGATGCAATTAAACACATTTTTTTTCCTTTATTCATGCCGTATTTATATCAGTCCATTTGGTTTCAGCGCGTATAAATACTTGTTTCCACTTTCAAATTAATCTCAACTGAATAATTTATTTAATTAATAAAAAATATCAAATAAAGTCGATATAACATTTACGATAAATTTAAAAGCAAAAGTTACGGTAGAAATTTTCGTAACTTTTTCAACAATACAGTGCAGAAAACTTCAAATTTTAAAACTCTGAAATATATTAAAGTGAATACAGTAATTCAACGTTGAAAACTCCAATATCCCTGCAAACGCTGCGATGGTTCACTTTCCCTCCATTTGTGAGGGGCTTTTAAACAAATTTCAGTTTTATTCAGATAAAACGGCTCATTTGACTTTTCGTATGAACTGAAACATCTTTTATGCATGAAACTTTTTACTTTGCACCAATTTATTCCTCATTCGAACGGGATAGGTTATAATTTATGTAATTGCTTTAGTAGCAAGCGAAGTTATATGCGTTACCTGACTTACAAGATTCTGGCTTTTTCAGTGGTTCTATAATATTATACGTATATAGTTATTCTACCGCCAAGTAGTAGTAATAGTAATAATAAATACTACAATGATTTAATAACTAATACTAAAAACTACCTACTACTACTACAAAAAAAAACATTTGGACTATATACTGGCCGCGATGACCTATAGACAGTCCAAATGCTAATGTAATATTAATAATACTAACGCCCAACGATCACATACATACATTCTGGACCCTAACTAGGATTCCGTGTCTAGGGACCCAGTAACTACGAGCACCATGGTTCCACCACACCCAGACACAGATTTTTTTTTCTATGCACATATACTTGTCCTACCTCGGGAATCAAACCCACCGCCTCCGGGTTATGAGCCAACCTGCTTAACGACCACTCTACAGAGGCTGTCAAGTAGTTCTCAAGCTTTGCTGTGTTCCGGTTTGAACGTCACTGTAGCTAGTGAAATTACTGGGCAAATGAGACTTTATGACCTAATCTTACAGTCTATTAATTTTACATTACTAGACTGTGCTCTTGTCTCAGGATGACGTGTGCAGTGCAGTGACACGCGAAATTATACTTTAGAGTTTCGAGTGATACTGCCATTGATATGGGCAGTCATATCGCTTAATATCGGACGAACGACTAGCTTGTCATGTCATTCCTTAACATAAAAAAAATAATTCAAACTTAATCCATTAATTCACAAACATATGCAACACGTTCGAATTTAAACTACCCGTCCACACAATTGAAGTGCAGTCCAACTGCAATGCAGTTACAAACTGCAGTTAGTGTGATTAGGCGGTGATCTCTGCGGATAGTGAACTCCGTCCGGGATTTGTCGCTGATTGGACATGTCGGAAAGTTTTGTCGGCAGACGCTTGAAATGCTTTCATAGAATTGTGGTTAGCATGTGCAATTCCTGCCAAATATATGTTCGACAGACAGAGACACCGAAAGCTTAGTGATAGTATATCGACAGCTCCTGTGGTGTGGTGGTTGAGCAGGTCAGTTCGTAACCCGGAGGCGGATGGTTCGATTCCCGCGGCAGCATAAGTATTTGTGCACAGAAAAAAGCCTATGTCTGGGTGTTGTAGGTCCTCGTAGTTCCTGTGTCCGTTTTTAGGAGATTCTAGTTAGGGTCCAGGTTCTATGTATGTGATCGTTGCGCGTTATTATTATTATTATCATAGTGATTCTACCTTTTGGATAGGTAAGGAACCCTAAAAGAAAAGATGTCGACTCCAGACGATCTTGGTTTGCTATAAAAATTGGGCGTTACATAATCACATCTATACATAATATAAAATTCAAAGTCCTGACTGACTGACTGACTTACATATCAACACACAGCCTAAACCACTGGTCCTAGAGACTTGAAGTTTGGAGGGTGTGTTCTTTGTAAAGTGTAGGTATCCACTACGAAAGTGTTTTTCGAAATTCCACCCCGAAGAGGGTGAAATGGGTGGTTGAATTATTTTCCTATAGGACACGCGGTCAAAGCCGCGGGCAGAAGCTCGTAAAATATAAAGCGACAATGCTTTTTCCAATTCCATTTTAATAATAAAAAAAAATCATTACGAAATACTCTTATATGTTTATTAATTAATTACGCAAAAAAAAAACACCGTTCCAAAACCTGATCCAACTATCCGCAACGATCCTGGAATATTCGGGATCTAATTGAGTTCCAGGACGAAGTTTCCGCATGGAGTTTTCCGAACGAACGAGACTCGGTTTTAAAGCGATCTTCGCGAATAGTTTGCAGTTTGTTGCTGTATTCAGCTTAAGCACTGAATTGGTACCGGATTAGTGCCGATCAATTTGAGCTCAGCTTCAAAAATACGTGCGAAAACGTATCTACATTATAATAGCAGTAATGGTGCTCCTGTTCTATGAACAGTTTGACTATTCTATTAACAGTTAGACATTATATGAATAGTAATACTATTCTGTGAACAATATTATATGAATAGTCAAACTATGCTATGATCAGTTGCACTATGATAAGAAAAGTTAGACTGTTCTATGAACAGTTAGACTATTTTATGATTAAATCATTATATGAACAGTTAGACTATTTTGTAAGATAAAAAAACGGCTAAACTCAATTAAAATGTCGAAATTACTAGACCAGGTTTCGGACATATATTTTGTAAAGTTACGTGCTGACGCTCGGGAATGCTGCCGCGGCTTGCGTTTGTAACTGGCTCCCAGAAGAAGATCATCGAATATGACCGAAACCTGGCCGAAGTAATATCAACTTTTTAATCGACGTGAGTTTGTCCGTTTTTTATCTTACTAAATCTGTTACACTCACGATAGTTAAAATAGACTATTCTATGAACAATTGGACGATTCTATGAACAATTCGACTGTAAACAGTAAGCAGACTCTTAACTTTAATAATTTATTAAATTTATACGGTTTTTAAACATTGGCTTAAAAACTGAATTTATTTTACATTGTCCTGACGTTTTAAATTCTTTGCAGTGCTCGTGATAATGTAAAACGTACGTAATAAACCGTTTTAAAGTGTTTTAAACCAATACACCATTTAATTCATTGTGATTTATTTTCCAAGTACACTGTATGTACAACAGAATCTAGTCGTAATTACGAACTAATCATTACAACAGAATCTAGTCTTAATTACGAACTAATCATTACAACAGAATCTAGTCGTAATTACGAACTAATCATTATAACAGAATCTAGTCGTAATTACAAACTAGCCCTTTACTTAAGCTTAAAATTGGAATTGTAAACGTTAAGCCAGTTTGTGGCTATTGACGATTAGATACAATCTTTTAAAGGATAAAGACAGAATGTTAATACTTACTGTACGGCTGAGGTCGTCCCCCGGTGTACTGAGGTGACTGCAGGAGTGGCGCGCTTCGCTGCACAGGCTGTATGTCGTCCGATACTGTTGACAATAGAAGAGGCTGTTAGAATAATCCACGTTGGGAGAAAAGAGGATAACTTCACAAGACTTATCACGGAGGAACTAACTTAATAATAACACATTAACTAAACTTAATAGTATGACACATTTTGAAAGATAACAAACGGCAAACTCACGTCAGTTAAAAGTCAAAATTACTCTGACTAGCGTAACTGTTCTGGACATCACTAGGCTAGACTAGGCTTGATGGCGCTGTGTGAAATGTCCACTCATTTATTTAATCGTATCTTGTTCTGTTCCCTATAAAAACAACACGTTACGTTTCGTGCAGGTCGATTCGTTAACTCGGCCGGTGGAGCATCATTTATTCAGAGGTTTCAGAACCGACAACAATCCGACCGCTATTGGTAATCACGAGAGTCACGAGTGATTGAGGGCTAGTCCTTCAAACGTAGATAGATAGATAGATAGAAAATGCTTTATTGCACAAACAACAAATGTAGGCAAATAGGTGAACTTAATGCTAACTTAATGCTGCAAACGTACATACATAAAACAAAGTAAAATCACGCACAGAAAAAAAATTAGTGTGCTTTAGACCACACGACTGAAGTAAAACTTCTTTAGTTTAGTTCCACCTATCGGCCGGTATAACTTAAGGTTAATCTCGCCATCTTGATATTTGTAAATTGTTACCGGACATACCAACTTCACAACCAATTTTTAACTTTTCATGTTGACAATACGTGAACCAACTTCAACTTACGTCCGCATTCATCAGCTTACTCCCCAAATAGATTGTGCGTAAAGAAGTTTTACGTAAAAAAAGGGGGTTCAACAACTAAATCTGAGCGGAAATACGACTTTAAAATAACTTTGTAATGAGTTCAAGTCGCGAATGTTTAAAAAGAGGTGCATACATTTTATTTCAGTAGACATGATTTGGATCCACTGCATAAGGTCCTTAGAAAGCGCTCTTTATTGAAGGCAGGCTTATAGCGAGCAAGCTGAACTGCGCTTTATTGCGTTATCTCTAGAGTCGCGATTAGCTTGTGTGTCTCAGCGGAGTGAAGGATCTGTACCTGACCTATTAAGTTTTCTGCACAATAAACTCTTTACATCCATTCAATCAGTATTTATCCTAAAACACTTTCGCTAAAATCTATAACGGGCAGAAACAGTTTTAACTTTTTTGTATAAGTATTTATCCTACTAACAGAACAAGCAAAGTCCTATCGATAAGGAAATATACAGCTCCATTAGCTCCGGCGTGGTATCATTGATTTAGAAATGCTGTACATTAATTTGTTCGGTGATGACGGGAAAGGATTATAGAACGAATAGATCCTTGTTTTACGGTACATACATACCATTTAAGGTAATAAGTATGTACATAAAAAAAACTTTCTTCTTTCTTTCTAATTTTATATCTTTATATACGGGGGAGGGTACACACACACCAGTACTTTCCTCGGTAGGGGAGATCACAGAGCGCATTGAGGCATGCCAGGGAGGCTAATGCAAGTCTGTACTATAAAGCTTTAAATATTGACAGCTCCTAAGTTTGAATTTATTCCTCTGTGCCTTATACCTATTGCAGTAGTTATGTGATAGAGGGATACGTGCTAACGTAGAAGCAGTCTAACCTTAGCACAGACGGGCGTTAATGTATTAAATCCCATATAGCCCCATTGTACACCAAAACAAACAATCATCATAATAGATTTCACGGCCAAAAAAAAGTAGATTTAACGAATGCAAACACACTAGGTGGTAGGACTTTACTGCAAAGATCGTCTAGGTAGGTACCACCGCTTTGCCAGTTATTCTGCCGCCAAGCAGTAGTGCGCAAGCATTGCTGTGTTCCGGTTTGAAGGGCACTTTAGCTAGTGAAATTACTGGGCAAATGAGACTTTATGATCTGATCTCACAGTTTAGTAATCTGATTACTAGATTGTGCTGATGTCTCTGGATGACGTGCGCAGTGCAGTGTCACGCGAACCTCTATACTTTAGAGTTCTGAGTGACACTGCAGGTGATATGGGCAGCCGTGTCGTTTAACATCAGGCGAACGGCTAGCTCGTCACTTCATTTCTTAACATAAAAAAAAACATGAAATAGAAAGAGAAAAAGGTATTTTTGCTAAAACAATTTGTAATATAGAAATAGGAAATAATAGAAAAATTAATGTATTTCGGTACCTCAACCATTTGCCCCTATCTCACTTAACCAGTTAAGCTACTATGGCATCAGTTTCCATATAATTCATGACTTAACACACAATTCTCGTGTGCTTGCGGCTTGTACTACCCGTGGTGGCCACAGTACACGGACCCACACCTATATACAACATATTACAGGGAAGAGTACTGTTACATAATCTGTGCCCATACACAGACCCATTGTCGTGTAGATCGACCATTTCAGTGCATTAACTGAACCGCGCTGTTCATTTATTCAAAGGTACAGAATCGATACATCTATCTTTAGATCACGATCAGTCGCGTACAGACCGGCACATGGTTTGCTATATATTATCAACCGGCTCCAAAAAAAGGTTTTCAATTCATTTGTATATTTTTGAAGTAAAAATTCTTTACGCACGCTTGACTTGGGGAGTAAACTGGTGAATGCGACGCGAACGGAAGTTGAACGTGGTTCACGAAAATCTCCATTATCAACAGGTTAAAAATTTGTATTATTATTTTGGTATGTGCGGTAAAATGACAATTTACAATTGTCAAGATGGCGACATTAACATTAAACAAAGCAAAAACAAAGTTATAGATGGAGCTAAACTAAAAAAGTTTTACCTCAGTCGTGTGGTCAAAGCACACTCGTTTTTTGCTCTTTATTTTATATTTATTACCTAATATCTCAGAAGTTAAAATAGTTTTTCTTATTGTAAATCCATATATCGTTTATTTTTATTTTAAAGTACATATTCCAGATTGGTCACATTGAAATTTCATCAAAGTCGGTTCATTAGTTTGGTTATTAAATCAAAATATTTGAAAAAAACTAGTGACTAGAATAATGTTGCCAAAAGTGGTCAAAAGTCAAAAACGTATCATAAAATGAATTTAGAATTCTATTGTCTATTACAAACTAGGTGTAGCGTTTTGTTCCCCAGTTAAACAAGTGACGATATACTAGAATGTGGTGCCACGCTACTCGGGATTTGGCTCTCAAGAACCCAAGTTGACGCCGACAGACCGGAACATGCGGTTTAAAATTTAAACGCATACATAACTAACATAACAATTTAAAAAATCTAATACAACCAAATTAGGATAATATTTTACACTATCGTTTCGGCAGCAGTTGTACTTAATGCAAGGAATGTCGGATGTACGGACAACCATTCGTCTTTTTGATCGTTGATTCAATTCCTATGCAAAACGTCTATCACCGAATATTCTTGACGTTAAACAAAAAGTAAATTTTATTAAGGTATGTATCATTAACCTAGACCGTGGCTCAGACCGACAACCGACGACGAGTCGACAGTGTAGTACGGCCAATGGCTCTTAAGACTAAACTTACCTTAAGCCCAACCGGTCTAAGCCCTCTTGCATCGCCCACCGCGACCACCGATCAACCCTGCACATATAAGACGAACACACTCTTTATATTATTTCTCTCAATGCTATCTCTCAGCGTTAACTGTGCATGCCAATTCGATAGTTATATAAAAAAAGCTACAAAAATACGATATTAACAATTACAAAGTATATTCTCATCAAAAAATATACACTGAATTCTGTATGTCGATACATTTTGTGTTGTGTAATTTGCTGTTGTTTTGATGTGAGACACATTTATTTTTACTGTTCATTTTAAATATTTTTTTTAAATATTTTAAAGAGTGTGTTTGTCATTAGTTTTATATGTGCATGGAAGATTATTATAAAGAAAATTACAATATAAAAATATGATGACTGTACAGTGAAGGAAACCAGATTGACCGATGTTAACATATGTATATAACTTCTTTGTTTCTGAGGAAAGGTCAATCTCAATTTTCTTGTGTACGCCTGTATGTTAAGAAGTCAAAACACTGTTGTGGATGCATATTAAATAGCTATGTCAAAAGTAGCTAAATATATAAATAGTGAAGCTGTAAACAAAATATGACTTTTGGTTCTAAATTCAAACTTTATACTGACGCAGCAATATAAAATAATATTTCATATATAAATATAATTGATTTCGAACCAAAAATCACGCAAGTTGTAATTATTATTGCAATTGCATGAATGCTAGTATATGTTTCAATATTTGTACCAAATATAATCAAAATGATTCTGTTCATATATGTTTAAAATAGTATAATGTTAAATGAAAAAGAAAGGTATTAAAATGGATTTTAAGGCTGTTTTTATTTAAAAGAAAGAATCAACAATTAAAAATTGAACCATTTCTAACAAATTTAGAGAGAGACATGTTGTCAAGTTGTAATTAATATATTGAAACATGAACCGGCATTCAATACTATGTAAATAGTTATTGTAAGCAATACGTACCGTCCTGTGTTGTAGATGCCGAAGCTTGTGTTTTGAGAATACTGCTGGACCATCTCGTGTAGATTTATAAAACTGTTTGTATATAACATAATCAGATTTTTCAAATATATTATGCTATAATACCGCTGAAGCATCATAAGTTCTAGTAAAGTTGCTAAGCCATAATAGCCATTGTATTCATGAAGCAAACAGAAAAAAATCTGATCAAGTTATAATTCAGAATATCTTGTGTAGTTATTCTGTTGTTGTAAATGTCAAAGCAGTGTTTATGTACGTTGAAGTAACAATAAGGTAACACTATATCGTAAAATATGAACTAATAAAAATCAGCACAAAATAAACACTCATTCAAGTATACTTAGGTCTAATACAGTAAAGCATTTTTCGATTTGTCTCTAACCCAATCTAAATTAAACCATGTTACATTCAAACAGGGGTAAGAATGAATAATGGATATAGGACAAAGTCTCATTTGAACGTATCATATCATGAGAACGAGATCCCACATCCATAGATAAATTAAGCACACCAAATCCAGTTTGCGCCCAGTATCAGAAATCGAAACGTCCAAATCTTAAGTGAGTGAAGTCAGCTCGAGTGGAAAGTAGAATATCGACGAAACAAACCAGTCATCCAAATACACAAAACCAGTCACCCGAAAACTCGACGAGCTATCAAAACGCTTCCCTCTTATTAGAATCGAGTTTGTAAACTATTTTGCACCACAATAGACCGTTCGGGATCCATTTGGAATCTCAGTTTTAACAGACCGGGAAACGAGCGCACGGAATAAGCAGCTTGTGTTTGCAAATATGTTTTTGCCAGGTCTACTAAACTAATTTTTCATGTTTCAAAAGCACATTCACTCGACCAGTTTAGGTTGTTGTCATTGAATAGCTCTATGTCAGAAGCTTGAGCTATACATAAAATTGAAGGATATAAAGATGCCATTTGCCTATACGAGATACAAGCATAATTAGCTGCTACTTCCATCAATCAGCGTCAAATTCATCAGTTCTACACACAAATTCTCTGTCTTGATATATTAGTACCTGGGAAACGTACACTTAAGTCTTCTAGCACCCAAGTTTCCCAATTTCGTTAAAGAATGATGCTCATTTATAAGACTACGTTAAATGTACGTACTCCTATCAATCCTAACCCACTGTGTTCGGAATTGTTACTTTATACAATATCTAGAAGTTTTGATGATGTTTTTTTGATGCAAAAAGGATAACTCAAGTTTGACACTAGAAAAATCTTATAAACATTCGTTGAAATTGCTAGCTTATTATTGGAACATAAACTTAACATATATTTCATCAAAGCATTGCTTCACTATGATGACGATCAGAAATATCCCCAGTTTGTATAAAAATAATGTCATCAAATTAGATTTGCAGAACCAACCCATTATCATTTATACGAAACGTGCCGCAGGCACAGATTTCATTCATAAATTCATTGTTACGCCTTGCGCTGACGTTCGACTGGTTAAAGAATATAATTTTAGTCGCAAAGTTTGTTTTAGGTGTGTATTTTAGTTTTCATGTTATTGGCAAACAATGAACAGAATTTACTAGAAGCGCAATTCTGAGCAAATCATTTGTTGGGCATAAAACATCTTACTGCTATTCCTTGTGGAAGAATAGGTACTTTCTCTGTTGAACCGTATCCGAGCACTGATACGGAATAATTCTCGGGTTCGTGTCTCGCCGAAGGCAATAACAAAGTATTAAGAATGCAAAAGCGGTATTATTTTCGGTCCAAAAGGAATGAAAAGCAGTCGGCACATTTTGATAAAGGGATTTAACAACTGATTCTCTTGATGTGGCTAATTCACGCCCGCGAAGGGTTTTGTTATAAGTATACTGTTCTATTCATTATATAACTTTAATCAATTTACAATACGGACAGAGCATCCATTGCTTGAATTTTCTGTATCAAATCGCCACCTGTGGAACCCCACAGGTGGCGATTTGATACAGAAAATTCCTCCAGTGCTTATCGATATTGAAAATATCAAAAAATCCCAGAAGGAACATAAAGTGGTACATACTTATGAAAAAAAAAAAATTTAAAGTTATTTATAATCATTACATTAAGCTACGGAAGTCGTAGTATTATGACGATGATGATGGTTAAATAAATGTAATTTCAGTTAAGTCCGCCAAATTTTAATTTGTCACATTACCTGCATTATTAGAAAGAGACAGTGTAAAAAATAACATAGCAAATAGTTTTGGAGTCTTTCAAGCCGAACAAGAAAAGTGATGTAGCCTCTATGGTAGAAAGATAGTTCGAAAAACAATCTAACATCGAACTAAACTCGACCTAAAACCATTCGAGCATACATCAAGCTGGTCTTTGATGAATCGATCTGACATTGAGCTTTCATTTACCATTGTATAGACATAGTCGACCCAATAAGAAGATAAAGTTTGTAACCCAATATTCGACCGAATGTGATAAATCGCGATAGACAAACGGTAATATTCTACACTTGTATTATAGACCTACATCAGTGTAGTATTACCGTGGATGCCCGATATATCTAACACAAAGTTGTACAGACGCACAACATTCAGAAACTTATTGAACCACAAAAAGTGGAATCCAATGACGAAACTGAAACTGCTGAAGTTAATGCAGATTTTAATCGTTTTTTGACTTGTCTTATGCTACTGTCTTTACGCAAAGATTTATAGAATAAGAATATTATTTGTTGGCCATATAACTTTGCACGTTACACAAGGCAGGTCAGATTACATTTCAACTTATAATAATAATAATGATTATAACATTGAATGAAACTGAATATAAATGTAATAAATAATAAATAGTCGTCCAGCAACCACAATAGGTAACTTCGCTATAAACGAATTATTGGAAAAGAATAGAATATAGTTTTTAATGCAACAAACAGTTTTAGAAGAATTATTATGCCAAAAAACTTCCACTTTTTGTGGCTACGATGTGGTGCAAAAGTGGTCCGTCTCTTCAACCCGTGGGATTTCAGGATGGATGAGCAAACGTCTGAACAAATATGCCAAAGGATACGGATATGTACGATTGAGTGGATATCCGATTCTGTCATCGTGAAAATGGAAGGCTCATTTACATGTTGATGTCAGATAGATCATATATTATAATAATTATATTGTATACATAGTGAGACAGAGTAAAAAGTAGGTTTATCAGTAAAACGATGAGTAGAAGTTCCTACCTACCGATTATAGAAAAATACCTAAAAATTCCAAAGCGAAACATAAACAGGGAATCCCTTCCAAAAACGTGACCGCGCAAACTTTTTGCCGCCACAACCGTTTACCATATAATATCCCTGTCAATAGATGACATCTTCTACATGTACAAAATCGCTTATGGCCTTGGGCAATCCTCGTTAGACCCAAGGGCTAAACGCTTTTGTTGCAGTATACCGATTGCGGCAGTAAGATAACTAGCGACAAACACTAGGTAGTTTCTAAAAGTTATGTACCATATTTACTTTAATACGGATCCAAAACATCACAAATAAGAAATATCTGCAATCGGCCCTTGTGTCTTTGTCAAACATTTATTGTCTGAAGGAGACGGAACAGCAATCCTGTAACAATTAGAAAAGTTCCAACACTGTTATGTTATGTCTGTCTATGATACCCAGTTTCGTAGAGGCTTATTATAAGCCCTAGATTTTCCCGCGCGTTCCAATTCGCTCTCTAGATCTAGGTCACATTAGTACGGCGACGCACAATAGGTGCTTCACATTGAGATAGTAGCTGAAGCAAGTATGCGGTTTAGTGGGACGGATAGTTGATTGGAATGGAGGTGTTGATGGTACTTGATTTTTGATCTAGATTTCTGTATTGTTGGAGTCTCCATTATTATTTTTTATAATTAAGTGAAAGAATCACATCCCGCCATTTTTTTATATTAGATGGGTTTACTTTTTAATAAAATAATATGCCAATCTGAAAACCAGCAAGCTTCGTAGCGCTACATAATTGTTGCTCTTTAGAAATGAAATGAAATGAAAAATGATATCTACGTACTTCGCAGAAAATGTGTAGATTATACTCTTGAGATTACTCTTGAGGTGTGTGTTCCAAATCAATTACAAAAAGTATATGAAGAATTCTAAACAGTTATGATGGATTAGGTGCGAATGACTTATTTGGCAAAGTTATGATATCATAGGATAGATATTCCAGTGTAGGTTCAAGCCCACAGATTACGAATCTTAGTTTAAACCTCACGTCTCGTTTTTCTTTTATTTGCTATCATTTTACTTGAACATATAACCGGTACCTTTTTTCAGATCATGGTCAAGTACCTGGCCTAATTTAAACAAGCCACAAAAGAAAAAGCATCGAGTCGTCCGTTACAGAGTGGAAAAGTTGAGTTATTCAAATCAATGTCTGCCTACGAATAGCGAGCGCACTTCCGGTACGTGACGGTTTTGCTGATAGAGAGGGCGGAAAGGGGGGCAAAGTGGTGGGGGAGAATATTACGGAATTCGCAATTTCTGAAATGGAAATAGCCCATGAAGGGTCCCCTCTATGTGCTATTCGATAAAACAAAGGGCGAGTAATTACTATGGTGTTGGAGATTCTGTCTCACGTTCTTCAAAACTTAACTTATTGAAAGCAATAGTATGTAAGTAATATCAAAATCAAAGCGTCTCTTCACTAACCGCGTCTTCGTGAAAATATAACAGTATTTGCTGAAATCGATTCGTATTGGAATATACACTTATGTTTATTTTCTTATTATGTTGTTTTCTTATGAAAACCACAGACTAATAAGCATTTCCCTAATAATACTGCCCCAATTTAGAAATCGGCTAAATAATATATCATCAAAGTACTGTACTACGTACGTCCTAGACTTTTTCCTTAATACTATAATATAATGCAGTCCCAAGTATGATATGGTTAAGTAGAAAATCCCGTACAATTTGTAGCCATACTTGTCGACTTTTCCCTTCCCTAGCGTATAATATTTTCGTACGACGGAAAATATGCCATATACGCATAAACGACGACGCGAAAATCTAAGAGTTATATTGGATGGAATAGCAGCGTAGATGGTAGGATATAAAAGTGTAGTATATAATAATGGAATCTTAGAATATAAAAGAAGAATGACAGGATATAAAAGAAGAATGGTAGAATACAAAAGATGATAGAATAAGAAAGTGATTGAGATTTTAGAGCTTCAAGTAGTTTTTTTAGTTTGCTGGTTTTTAATACTTCACGTCGACATCACTTTTCATATCTCCATTATTATTATCAAAAGCAATCAGTGTACCAATAATAATATGATAATAATTGTAACGGCCAACGATCACATACATAGATCCTGGACCCTAACTAGGTTTCCCTGTGTTTAGGGACCCAGGAACTACGAGGAACATGGTCCCAATGAAGCATAAAACATCTAAGTTTTATATTTATTTATGGTGTGGCATTCTCATAACGGACTCAACAACACTCTACCCACTCTGCCTCAGGGACTCAGGGCCAATGTACCTTTTGACAGAAACACGCATGCAGCATGCATGATCATGCATACCAATTTAATAGAGATACAACGTATTTAATTGGTTAAATTCCAAAACGATTTACACGAAAGCAGATTCAATGGTTGATTTACACACCGTATCTCAGGGACCATCCATCGTCTCAATAAACAAAACTAACCATCCAAGATAAAGCTCGTAAAATCTCAGAACCCTGTATATTTATTTGTTTATTCGTAGTCTGTACTGAGAACGTACAGAAAAGAAAACAGTAGAGCAAGGTGCATGAAAATAACGCGATAAAAAGGTGATAAAAAAAAAAATTAGACGTAATAGAATACAAGAATATATAAAGCCTTATAATTCAAGGGTGAGATCAAAAAGGGTTTAACTGTCATATTGATAGTTTCGAGAGAATTCAGAGAAATTTCAGTTGTTTGAAAATGTATTAATTATATTTTAAAATACAAAATATAGTACTAAATCGTACAATTACTGTAAAAATATAATATAATATAATAAATATAACAATGTTTTTATGCTAAGCAAACTGTATTCCTGTGTCAGATAAACAGTTTTGAGACCTAAAAACTCGAAATTTAAGCCTCATTTCGGTATTTTGAAAATGTATTAGATAGTAGATAATTTCACCCTGAATCTAACGACACCCATAAGTCATTTTGTGAAAAAAACCAGTTAAACCCTTCTTGATCTCATCTCGTCAATAGTTACACCAAAAAGACACTCCATTTATGTTATGACATTTTGCGAAACATCTTTGCGATCGTGACATTACGAGAAAATGACATCTTTCGACCATGACATTACAATAACGTCACTTAAAAGTTCACGGGAAAAGTACCCAAAATTTCATAAACGCTTAAAAGATCTCATAACTCGTTAAATGCAATCTTTCATCGATCCGTCACACCCGCTTCGTCACCAAAATACTGTCTGTAGACTCTGATGACTCATAGGACGCACGACCTTCTTACTGCTCTGTCCTTACTGTCTATACATACATACCAGTACGGATGGTTTGATCTCAATTTATATTCACTGAGCGAGTGCACTAGTAGGCTTACTCTCTGATACTTGTATTACTGAAATTGTTTGTTTTGAAAACATTGGGCTGGAGCGTTCCATCATCTCACATCATCCAATAGTAATAATAATGTAATAGTATGTGCGGACATCTCACACAACGCCATCTAGCCCCAAACTAAGCAAAGCTTGTATTATGGGAACAGATAACTGATACAATACTTACGATACTTTTTGTTTTTAAATACATACATAGATTACAATATAACACCCAGACCCAGAACAAACACCTATGTTCATCACACAAATGTATGTCCTGGGTGGGAATCGAACCCGCAACCCACAGTTCAGAAGGCAGGGTTACTACCAACTGAGCTATTTATGAAATAAACTGACTTTAAACATGATCCATATATTTCAACACACATCAATTCAATACATAAAGACTCAATTAAAAGTATTTTTATACCTGCTTAGCGAAATATTTGACTCATTGGATCGAATGCGTTTTTAATTAGCAGCGGATTAAGGAAGACGATCTGAGCATATAAGCTTTGTTATTAGTTTGTAGTTAGGGAGTCGAATAGTTATTATTAAAACTATTATTTCCATAATTAAGTAGGGTTAATAAGCTGAACTCAAAATAGTTTTGGTAAACATATTTTTGTATAATTATTGTACAACATCCATACATATGATAAATCTATAATTATAATTTGTTATAAAACAATAAATGAGCTAAATCAGTACATTCAATATTTTATGAATTTATTTACTTTTCGTATTTGATAGAGAAATAAAAACTTTTTGATTTTTTTTTATCTTTCTATCTCTTTAAGCACGCATCCTGCTGAAACTACTTCACGGATTTCGATGAAACCTGAAGTGATTATAGCAAATTTTTCAGAATAGCATTTAAGATATGTTTTATTTTCAAAAAGGGCCAAGTGCCGGTTGGTCAAATCAATAAGGATGTCATTTGTATGCAATGTTATTAAATTTGTATGTAAAAAAACAAACAGTTAAAACTAAGCTTGTAATATGGGAACCAGATAACTGATACAATAGTTGGTTAATTATGTTTCTAAATACTTACATAGAATACAATATAACACCCAGACATAGAACAAACATCGATGTTCATCACACAAATGTTTGTCCTGGGCGGGAATCGAACCCACAACATACAGTTCAGAAGGCAGGGTTGTGGGCTACTTACATAACTACATTATATTTACATTTACTAATATATAAATACGTACATGTCTACATCACAAATTTAATGCTTACTTACATTACTTAATATTATATCTACCTATAATACATACCTATATATAATATATAACAATAAATAAATATTTACACATTTATTATAATAATTAAATACACACAATAAATAGTACACCTACTTAAATAATATAATATTATATACTACTTAAACTATACATAACTAACTACCAATATTTATATTTACACATAAATAATATCTATATAAACTACATTTAATTACAAACAATAAAAATCGTAATATAAATTAGATACCTATTAGCAATAGTTTCATAACACATTTCTTTATAGCCTTTATTATTGTGCATTGGAAACAGTCGAGACGAGTCCGCGGGCCGCCGCGCGACACCTACCTATCCGGTTCACACCGGTCTTCCCCGCAAGGCGGCCGGCGCACTCGCTTATAGTAGGCAGCCGCCTGCCGCGCTCAGTTAGTGTCGTCATAGACGCAATACGAATCGTTCGTGTCGCTCGCCCAAGCATTTTATGACCGCGCACTAACCGCTCCGATCTTTGTACTCGCGATTTATCCATTGTAAAGGATTTGCAATACATCCCTTGACGTATCGTGTGCATATTATTCCCCATCTCCACTCCTCAAGAAAACAACAAAAACTTAGGTCGCCTTAACTGGTGACCCTAAACTGGTGACCCGAGAAGAGCACGAAGAATCAAAGATGGGTGATAGCAGCAGCGACGATGGGTCAGTAAAATCAGCAATTCCAATGGAAGCAGCGAGCAACGTTACCACCCGTCGAGCAAAAAAAGTGTGCGTTTCCAATGCACCGGAACGAGATTTTTTCGAACACCGTCAAGTGAATTTTAAGGTGCCACCCTTTTCACCAGATGACCCGGAAATATGGTTTGCACTTCTAGAAGGTCAGTTTGACAGCCATAACATTATTGACGATGCTATTAAATATAATAATGTCATAATTAATTTAGACATGCAGCACGCAAAAGCAGTAAAGGACATTATTGTTAGCCCTCCCGCTTCGAACCGCTATCTCAAAATAAAGAATGAGTTGATTCGGCGTCTGTCCGCCTCGCACGAAAAGAAAGTGAAGCAGTTGCTAGTTCATGAAGAGCTTGGTGACAGAAAACCTTCACAGTTCCTGAGGCACCTCCGAGACCTAGCTGGGCCTTCAGTCCCCGAAGATTTCATTCGGACAATCTGGAGCAATCGTCTTCCGCACAATATCCAGACCGTGCTAGCATCCCAGCCCACCCATTCTTTGGAGCAACTTTCGGACTTAGCCGACCGCATACAGGAGCTTGCTTCACCGTACAGCGTCGCAGCAACGTCGTCAGGTACCACACATTCTCACCCAATTAATGAGATTGCGGAGCTAAAGAAGATGGTGGAGCACCTCGCCTTGAAGCTGGACGAACACACACGGACATCGTGCCGCTCTAACAACCGTTCCAGACCGCAGCTGCGTCGTTCACCATCGCGCCAGAGGACAAGATCTAACTCTAGCTACCGCAAATACCCTATTTGCTGGTACCATTCTAAGCATGGATCGAAAGCCAACCGATGTGTGAAGCCGTGCGATTTTGAGAAGTCGGGAAACTCCACGGGCAGTCGCTGACGGCGACTGACGATTGCCCGCCTTCCACCGGTCGCCTCTTCGTAACCGATCGCAGCTCGAATACCCAGTTCCTCGTGGATACCGGCAGTGACCTTTGCGTCTACCCTCGATCTGCGCTACGAGAGCGACGGAGCAAGTCGGATTTCCAACTGTGTGCAGCAAACGGGTCTAGTATAGATACTTTTGGCTACTTGGAACTTAATTTAAATTTAGGCTTAAGGCGTAATTTCCAATGGCGTTTCATTGTAGCTGATGTTACTAAAGCGATTATAGGCGTTGACTTTCTTAGTTTTTATAACTTGATTGTAGATTGCCGTAACCAACGCTTAATTGATAATACTACCGCACTAAGTTCTGATGCTATTGTTGCTAATACTGATGTATTTTCTGTAAAAACCTGGATGGGCGATACGAGATTTCATGCTTTGCTGAGTAAATTTCCCGAAATTACGCGACCATCAGGTACTCCGGTTATTCCAAAGCACAACACCACACACCACATCAGGACTACACCCGGCCCACCTATTTTTTGCACACCCCGCAGACTAGCTCCCGATAAACTTAAGATAGCTAAACAGGAATTCGAACTTATGCTTAATAATGGTACAGCGCGTCCTTCAGAAAGCCCCTGGGCTTCACCCTTACACCTTGCTCCTAAAAAAGATAATGGTTGGAGGCCCTGCGGCGAGTATCGATTGCTTAATGCGCGTACCATTCCGGACCGTTATCCTATTAAGCATATTCAGGATTTTGCCCAGAGTATAGCCGGATGCAAGGTATTCTCCACTCTTGATCTCGTCCGCGCCTATAACCAAATCCCTGTCCACGAAGACGACATACAGAAGACCGCCATCTCGACACCGTTTGGCCTGTATGAATTCCCATTCATGACCTTCGGGTTACGAAATGCAGAACAAACCTTTCAACGCTTTGTCGATGAGATGACCAGGGGCCTCGATTTCTGCTACTGTTATTTAGACGATTTCTTGGTCTTTTCGCGCACAGAAGCAGAGCACGAGGCCCACCTTCAGCAACTCTTCACCCGCATGAAGGAATATGGTATCTTGGTCAACACAGCGAAATGTGTCTTCGGGGCTAGTGAAGTATCTTTTCTGGGATACACAATTTCAGAGTCCGGTACGAAACCCTCTTATGCAAAGGTTGAGGCCATCAGAAATTTCCCAGCACCAAAGACAGTGAAGGAACTGAGACGATTCTTAGGGATGCTTAATTTCTATAGGCGATTTATACCTCATGCCGCAAAAATCCAAGCTCCCCTAAATGCTTTGCTATCTGGCTCAGTCAAAGCATCTCATCCTGTCAACCTGTCTGGTGATACCCTGTTGGCCTTCAACCAAAGCAAGGAGATTCTGTCAAATGCTGCATTACTCTCACACCCAAACTGTGAGGCTAAACTCGCGTTAGTAACAGACGCGTCTGATTTGGCGATGGGTGCAGTTTTGCAGCAACTCGTTGACAACACGTGGCAACCTCTTGCGTTCTTTTCACGTAAGCTGAGTCCAGCCCAACAAAAATATTCGCCATACGACCGCGAACTGTTAGCCATATATGACAGCATAAAATATTTTCGTCATATGTTGGAGGCTCGACATTTCGTGGTGTATACGGACCACAAGCCTCTTTGCTTTGCATTTAGAGAACGCAAAGCAAATTGCTCGCCTCGTCAATTCCGTCATCTCGATTATATATCGCAGTTCACGACTGATATTCTCCACATATCTGGCAAAGACAACCTCGTGGCAGATACGTTGTCGAGAATCGAAGAACTGCAGATGCCAATTGAGTGGGACTCACTTGCTTTATCTCAAGCAACAGACGAAGAAATGGCTCAAATTCTGGGTGGTGAATCTTCACTCCACCTGGAGAAGTTAAACATACCCAACAGCCATACAGAACTTTATTGTGACGTCAGTAGAGGGCCGCCAAGACCTTTCGTAACGAAACCATTTCGGAAGCAAATCTTTGACAGTCTTCACAATCTTAGCCACCCAGGCGCGAAAGCAACTGCTAAATTAGTAGCCGAGCGCTTTATTTGCGCGCCCCAGGGCGCAAAGACTGTCGGGAGTGGTCACGAAAATGTCTGGCTTGCCAACGTGCTAAAGTAAGTCGTCACGTGTCATCACCATTGGGCACTTTCAACTTACCCCGCGCACGTTTTGCTTTTGTCCATGTTGACATTATCGGCCCCCTGCCCCAATCACAAGGCCATCGATACTGCCTCACTGCGGTTGATCGTTTTACGCGCTGGCCCGAAGTCACGCCAATGCCAGATATGACAGCAGAAACTGTCGGTAAGGCGTTGATGTCATGGATATCCAGATTTGGATCACCATCTGACATTGTCACAGATCGCGGCGGGCAGTTTGAATCGGCGCTTTTCCAATATTTTGGAAAAATGATTGGATTCAAACACCGCAGAACGGCCGCGTATCATCCAGCGTGTAACGGTTTAGTGGAACGTTTCCACCGCCAATTAAAGGCAGCAATTATGTGCCATGCTGACAAAAACTGGGTAGACGCCTTGCCTTTGGTGCTTCTAGGCATTAGGAGTTCTTTTAAAGAGGATCTCAAAGCATCATCGGCCGAGTTGGTATACGGCGAGCCCTTACGTTTGCCGGGAGAATTTTTCCAGGCAACCGTTCCCACCTCCACCGATATTTCGGACTTCACCACTCGCCTACGTAACTTTGCAGTGAGGTTACAACCCACTCCCGCCACACGTCACAATAAAGATAAAATCTTTATTTTCAAAGATTTACCCAACTCGAGTCACGTATTTTTACGGGACGATGCAGTGAGAGGCTCTTTACAACCTCCCTTCACCGGCCCCCACGAAGTACTCGAGCGAGATGATAAGGTCTACAAAATACTAGTGAAGGGCAAGGCTGTCACTG
Organism: Ennomos fuscantarius; assembly: GCA_905220475.3. Taxonomy (NCBI): domain Eukaryota; kingdom Metazoa; phylum Arthropoda; class Insecta; order Lepidoptera; family Geometridae; genus Ennomos; species Ennomos fuscantarius. Next base: position 1,454,068 of record HG992049.1, read on the forward strand.
TATCCATAGACCGGCTCAAACCAGCGTACTTGCTAGTAGATCCATCTCCTACAACTTACCCTACCCCCACCCCTCTTCCCTTACCTTTACCGCCACCAATACAGCAGCAATATATCCCAGCTCCGGCTCCGGTTCCATCTCAGCAGGACAATGTAAGGAAGACTCGCTATGGGCGCACTGTTCGATTTCCTGACTTCTATCGCCCGTAGTGACGGTCTCTGGGGGGGAGTGATGTGGGCTACTTACATAACTACATTATATTTACATTTACTAATATATAAATACGTACATGTCTACATCACAAATTTAATACTTACTTACATTACTTAATATTATATCTACCTATAATACATACCTATATATAATATATAACAATAAATAAATATTTACACATTTATTATAATAATTAAATACACACAATAAATAGTACACCTACTTAAATAATATAATATTATATACTACTTAAACTATACATAACTAACTACCAATATTTATATTTACACATAAAAGTAGCCCACAAAACTTCCTTCTGTCAAAGGGAAGAGGAAATTGAGAGAGAAAAAGATAGGAGAACGACAACGGACGAAGGGAGGCAGGTAGAACCTACCTCCCTGCGCCATCATATATATTTATCCTTTTTTCCTTTCACTTCTTCCCTGAAACTAACCAATAAATCCGTGCGTAGCCGGGGCGGGTCCGCCAGTTATGCATATAATAAACCATTTCGGATGCGTGGCGAAATCAATAAGCATTCTAGACGTTCTTTGCAAAATATTGTCGTTATCGTTATCATCTTTATCGGTCAGTTAAAACATAGCGCAAAACTATCATGGAATGGAAATAAATTTATCAAATTCCTGATACACATATACACACCAACAATAACGCCAAATGAACTATCCACAGGGGAAACTGAGCTCATTTACCACTTCAACCATTCAACCCTCCGCGAGCGCACGCACCCTCACTTACCCTTAAGATTAATTTTAAATAGTTAAGCGAGGGGTAGAGGCATCAAAGCTCATTGGAGGTTCAGGTATGAAAAAAATGGGGTAAACGAGATTTTTGAATAGTAGCCGTGGTTCCGCAGCTTTTAAATTTAAAAAGTTTTATAGAGTGTGATTAATATAAAACCTTTTTTATGCCCAACGATAACATACGTAGATCCTGGACCCCAACTATGATTCCCTGTAACTAGGGGCCCAGGAACTACGAGGACCATGGTCCCACAACACCGAACACAGAACAAGTATACGCGCCTTTTTTTCTATGCACACATACTTGACCTGCCGCGGGAATCAAACCCGCTGTCTCCGAGTTATGTTATTTATTCCACCTGCTCAACCACAGACCACAGAAGCTGTCATCTGTCACAGACAGATCAGATCAGAGACAGTCATCATACCACTCAATATAATTATGTGCATTTTCTTGCTATACACCTGTAACATGAGGAATGAGCTTCCACAAGCGGTCTTTTCCCCAGAGCTACAACATGCAGCATTTTAAGTGGATAATCAAAAAATCTACGCAATAGCAACGCATTATTGGTACATCTAGTGATACAGACATATATATGCTACGGTGACCAGGGGGGTGATCTCGAAACTTTGATTGCAATGCAAAATCCATACAAATTTGTGTTTCTATAGGTTGCTGTTCCCATCACGAAGGCCGTACGCTTGTTTCGCTAACTATAGCATAAAAAATTATGACGTAGAACGAAAAGAAATGAGCCTGCCTTGACGTATTTTTAATTCACGTTTTGACGATTAAACTACTTTTTAATTTTTATTTATAGCCCCTGACCAAACAGAAGGGTATATGGTTTAACGTACGTATCTGTGTCTGTCTGTGGCATCGTGCCTCCCGAACGGATGAACCGATTTTGAGTTTTTCTTCATATTTGAATTAGCCTGATCGAGATATTCCTAGCCACGATTCAAGAATTCTTGATTTAACTTGTAGGAAGTTATAAAATCTACTTGTATTTTGGAATCTCAGTTTGAAGTTGTTACCTGTTATTTCTATATATTACGTACAACAAATAAAAAAAATCTATTTTTATATATTCAACTCCAAAGGAACTTGGAAACTAGAACATAGATATTTTTTTCAATGTGCTACACATTACAAAACGTTGCATAATCAATGAAAAGTAAAGCGATATGTTTTAATATTATAGAAACTGACGTGAGTAGTACTCATAACTACAACTATTACACGGCTAAAACTCACGAGATACAGTCGAATAACTATATCTATATTGCCCGAACACCGGTCGAGTTATTCGACTGTATCTCGTGAGTTTTAGCCGTGTAATAGTTGTAGTTACGATATGTTTTATTCTCGAGGAACCCTAAAAAGGGGAAAATATTTCCATCTGACAAACGGGGCATCATTAAAAGTTATAATGAAACAACAATGGTGGGCTTAGGACACTTTTCATTTCATCAATTGAAGGATCTTTTTCAAAGTCAAAATCAATACGACAATTAGGTGTTTTTTTCTTCGGTGCTCTTAAAGACATTGCTCTTTTGAGAATGTTATTTTACGTATTTGTATCGTTATCATCCCAATGCTTTCCACTGCTGCCACTGCTGGGACAAGGAACTTCTTCACAGACTATAGACCACAATCAAACACACTGACCTCTATTATGTCTCTACGTCTCGCGCTCTTTCTTTCTAATTCTTTTTGACCCCTCTCTTCTAATTTTCTCTCTTTGGGATCAACCCTAAAAGGAGATAAAAGAGACAAGTTCTACATTTGTTGTTTATCACACATCACACATTAGTGTGTATGTGTGGAGTAACAAACATACACACATACACACAAATTCACATACAAACTTTCGCCTTTATAATATTAATTACCTACCCTACATACCTACCCGTTTGTTACTCCTTCACGCTCAAACGGCTGAATGGATTTAGATGAAATTCGGTGCCAAGATAGCTTATACACTGGATTAACATACAGGCTACATTTTATCCCAGAAAAGTGAAACTAATAATCACACTAATACTATAAAGGCGTAAGTTTGTATGTGTATTTGTGTATGTGTGTATGTTTGTTACTCCTTCATGCTCAAACGGCCGAATGGATTTGGATTAAATTCGCTGCCAAGATAGCTTATACACTGGATTAACACATAGGCTACATTTTATCCCAGAAAAGTGAAACTAATAATCACACTAATACTATAAAGGCGTAAGTTTGTATGTGTATTTGTGTATGTGTGTATGTTTGTTACTCCTTCATGCTCAAACGGCCGAATGGATTTGGATTAAATTCGCTGCCAAGATAGCTTATACACTGGATTAACACATAGGCTACATTTTATCCCAGAAAAGTGAAACTAATAATCACACTAATACTATAAAGGCGTAAGTTTGTATGTGTATTTGTGTATGTGTGTATGTTTGTTACTCCTTCACGCTCAAACGGCTGAATAGGTTTGGATACACTGAATTAACACACAGGCTACATGTTATCCCAGAAAAGTGAAACTAATAATATATAATAAATTCTAGTAATTCCTTAAAACTCTCTCAAAAATACCAATCTTGCATTGAGTCTGCATCAGAAGCGAAGCTCAAAATATCTCCTAGAATTAGAAAATAGACCAAAGTTCGACCGATCGAAACCGAAAGAGAAATCAAAAGAAAACAGCCAAATGAAATGATTGCAAATAAACCCACTCCAGCCCACCGTAAACAAATATTTGCACCACTCCTAATAACTGTCAACCGCATCTCTCCACAGAGCAGAAGAGCCGGCGCGAATAAATATAGCCCACAGTCGGAACACTGCTGAAATTGCAAATGGTTTCAAGCGAAGGAAAAGGGGTGTTTTTTTTACATATAATTGAATAAAATATTGAGGGTAGACGCGAGTCGATAGCGCAATTGTATACTCAGTATGGCATGTTTGCACAAGCGATGCGGCATTCGCATGTCAATGCGAGAAACGCGCTGTACCTTGGACTAAAATGTCAGTTTTTTAGATCAATATTTGTAACGTTACGTAATTTTTTTAAATGTATGGGTTTATTGGTAAGGCATTTGACCCAAGTATCAACCGACGGTACGGTGACGGTGGCGGTGCAGTCTTACGATGGTGCATGCTTGCCTAGAAGATTGCCTAGAACCTAGACGATATGTTATGATGCAAGGATAATATGCATCCATCTTTTATTTATTTTATTAACCAACCATCCATATTTTATCGGCATCTTTCTCCCGTTTAATATCAATGTCTGATCTATATCACTGTCTCTCCCCACTTTGTTACATTTCTCTCCATCTTTCCCCACCTCCCGCTATCTCCACTTATCCTTATCTTACTACCTATCTATACATCTTTCTCCACCTCTCTCTATTCAACATCTTTCTCCATTTTTTCCCACATCTATCCCTACAACAGAAACGCCACTCCCCGTTTCATAATCTCTCTCTCTCTCTCTCTTTGAGCTCTCTCTCTTTAGTTTTCAGAATATTGGCTACAAATTCATCGATGGAATGCCATTTGAAGTGAGAAGTTTAGTAGTAATATTTTAATATATTAGGTCTTTACCTATGAAATTGCCGTTTTGTTTGAAAAAAGTTAAAGTATTTTTTTTTCGAACTTATTTATTTCTTTTATTCAAAGTAATCACCCCTGCAATCAATGCATCTTTGCCAACGCTGTGGCAGTTTATGGGTGCCCTTCTTGAAAAAATCAGCAGGACGGGAGACAACAAACTCTTCAAAGGCGTTTTGTACTGCCTCTCGGGAATTGAATTTTTATCCCGCTAAAAAGTTGTCCAAATTTTGGAAAAAGTAATAGTCGGTAGGCGCAAGATCTGGTGAGTATGGCGGATGAGGGAGAGCTTCCAAACCCAACTCATGCAGCTTAGAGACGGTCTGTTGTGCAGTATGGGGTCGCGCGTTGTCGTGAAGTAGCAGTGGAGACGACCGATTGACCAAAGCTGGTTGCAGACGTGCGAGTTTCGCCATCATTGTGGTCAGTTCTTCAATGTACACATCTGCAGTAATGCTCTCGCCGTTTTGTAAAAAGCCATGATGAATCACACCAGCACTAGACCACCAAACTGTGACCATCACCTTTCTAGGGGTCATTTTTCGTTTTGCACATTGCTTTGGTACCGAACCAGGATCTAACCAACTTGCTGAGCGCTTTCGATTGTCAAAAAGAATCCATTTTTCGTTGCACGTAACAATTCGGTTCAAAATTCCTTCATTTCTGTGCCTGTTAAGCAGCGCAAGGCAAGTCTCGACGCGTACGTTGCGCTGGCGATCGTTAATAATGGACCAATATTGTTTTGATGCTAACATCAAAAGCTGCTGCCAGCTCAGCTGTAGATTGAGATTCATCAGCTTCCACAATCGCCTTTAATTCATCATTGTTGACCAAAGTTTCCGGACGACCACGAGGTTCATTTTTCAAGTCAAAATTCCCAGAACGGAACCGAGCAAACCAATAACGGGTTGTACGTTCGTTTGTACAGTTCTCTCCGTAAACGTCGTTGATGTTACGTGTCGTTTGTGCCGCGTTGGTGCCACGACGGAACTCATATTCCATAATTACACGAAATTTCAAAGTATCCATTATGAGGAAAAATGTTGAAATGTAATGAAAATACAACGCTAATCAATAAACAAAAGAGTTATATTGTAAATAGAATGTCATATTTTTAAAATAAAATTAATTTGAATTTAGAATTCATAGCCAATCAAAACTTTTTTTTGTTTGAAAAAGTCTGTACTGCAATTCGGCAATTTCATAGGTAAAGTCCTAGACCTATTATATATAAAATATATTAGGTCTTTACCTATGAAATTGCCGTTTTGTTTGAAAAAAGTTAAAGTATTTTTTTTTCGAACTTATTTATTTCGTTTATTCAAAGTAATCATCCCTGCAATCAATGCATCTTTGCCAACGCTGGGGCAGTTTATGGATGCCCTTCTTGAAAAAATCAGCAGGACGGGAGACAACAAACTCTTCAAAGGCGTTTTGTACTGCCTCTCGGGAATTGAATTTTTTTCCCGCTAAAAAGTTGTCCAAATTTTGGAAAAAGTTATAGTCGGTAGGCGCAAGATCTGGTGAGTATGGCGGATGAGGGAGAGCTTCCAAACCCAACTCATGCAGCTTAGAGACGGTCTGTTGTGCAGTATGGGGTCGCGCGTTGTCGTGAAGTAGCAGTGGAGACGACCGATTGACCAAAGCTGGTTGCAGACGTGCGAGTTTCGCCATCATTGTGGTCAGTTCTTCAATGTACACATCTGCAGTAATGCTCACGCCGTTTTGTAAAAAGCTATGATGAATCACACCAGCACTAGACCACCAAACTGTGACCATCACGTTTCTAGGGGTCATTTTTCGTTTTGCACATTGCTTTGGTACCGAACCAGGATCTAACCAACTTGCTGAGCGCTTTCGATTGTCAAAAAGAATCCATTTTTCGTCGCACGTAACAATTCGGTTCAAAATTCCTTCATTCCTTCAATTACACGAAATTTCAAAGTATCCATTATGAGGAAAAATGTTGAAATGTAATGAAAATACAACGCTAATCAATAAACAAAAGACTTATATTGTAAATAGAATGTCATATTTTTAAAACAAAATTAATTTGAATTTAGAATTCATAGCCAATCAAAACTTTTTTTTGTTTGAAAAAGTCTGTACTGTAATACGGCAATTTCATAGGTAAAGACCTATTATAAATATAAATATGTGTCGACATTTCACACAGCGCCATCTAGTCCCAAACTAAGCAAAGCTTGTACTATGGCAACCAGATATCTGATAAAATACTTACATACTTTTGTTTGTAAATATATACATAGAATACAATATAACACCCAGACACGGGAAAAACATCGATGTTCACCACACAAATGTTTGTCCTGTGTGGGAATCGAACCCACAACCCACAGTTCAAAAGGCAGGGCTATTACCAACTGAGCTATCAGGCCAGTCAAAACTAAACTAAAATTGCAATTACTTGAATTATATTAAGTCACCGCAAAATATATTCAAGAATCTCATGCGTACTCTAAAATCGTTCACAATCTAAACGAAAACGAAGAAATGAAAACATTGTTTAAAATTATTTCGAAAATCGTTTTTTCAGGTTTTTAGCTAGCATCGTAAAATTGTGCCTTTGATGGACTAATTTCAAATATATACAAACAACAATTCCCAAATCAGAAAGGCACCCAATTATGCAAAAAAGTCACAAAAAGGACCAGCAATCAAAAACACCCAAAATTAAGCATCACCCTTTTACTACGTCAAAGTCTATAACGTTCGAAATTTAAACAAAGAGCACACAAAAACCGTTGACGAGTCGTAATAAAACATTGCGAAAAGAGCAAATAAAAGTTGTGAAAAGAGCAAATAAAAAAAGCAAAAAGAGCAAATAAAGCGTGCGTGTCCCATGAAAAGGACCTAGTGTGCAGAAGTTGTCAAGTGCCATTATTCCCGGGCTGTAGTTAGAAATTGTAGTGGTTTGTTTGTGGACCGCATTAGCAAGTACATTTCTTCATATATTTTGTCCTAAAGGATTTGGCAAATACATTTGGCAAACTTTGGACAGTAACAGTAGGGAAGAATAAACGACGGTTTAAAACAATTTATAGATAAAGTAAATCTAGATAAATCAAAAACTATTACCTGACTTTGTAATATATACCTACATTCTAGTACATATATATTTTATAAAATAATAAACTAATATATAACACTTAAAAATTGAATAGAATAAATAGTAGTAGTAAATAATAAATAGAAGCAATTATATAATGACATATGATATTTATGCACCATATTTTAAATATGCTCAGGGACTTAGCGTGTTTAATATCTACGAGAAGCGCATTCCACAGACGAACAGCTTGTACTGTATTTGATTGATTGATTCAAATACTTTCGATTTCTTACTAATCATTAACATGGCCCTATGACAAGGGTCCAAATTAGCGTTTTATGGGGGAGGCCCACATTCGCATGAGTGATGCTGTCACACACGCTTAAAAATAAGGCCCGCAAGGAAAATATAATTTCTCAGTGCGGACCACTTTTTGACCAAGCCTGTTTTAATAGCAGTTCCAAACTTTACACGGACTATAAATAACCCGAAATTGTCCACGACATGACAGCGGAAATTATCCGAAAAGGGCACTGGATACAGTGGACAAACGGAACAAACCATTTCGTTGTAGAACGGTAGCACGAAAAATGAGTAGGTATTTTGATAGCCGCTTTTATGGAGGAAATGACTAGGTTTTATTTTATACTAGAGTTTCTCCCACTATTTACCCGTTTATCTGTTAATTTAGCTTTTAATTTTCCGGGATCAAAAGTACCTTATATGGATCTCTGTAGTGACACACATAAATACAGACAAACGTTAACTTTTATACATTTTTTTTTTTAATTCGTGTCAACTTGACCTATCAAATACTGGACGCTCATTGGTTACCTGTTGATCATTGGCTGTGTCAACCAATGAGCGTACAGTATTGACTTGACACGAGAAACTGGGGACTTAAGTGCGAACTTAAAAGTTCTCAAACTTTAGTCATTGGTGCAGAGCTGAACGAGATTTGAACCTGAACGTATAAGGATACTTTCGTGCATTGTTTATTAAGTTGCTATTTCTGTGACAAATATACAAACCACTTCAATAACCCGACTAATTTACATTTCTCAGTATCAGTACGAGTCATTTTAAAAGACATACAAAAAGACCACAATTTCACCGTCAGGTAAAATGTTCTACCGGATCTTACACCGAGACTGGAACCTTTAAAAATTCATCCACCCTTCTAATGCCAGTCATCAGACAAAAACTAACTCTGTCCCCGAACTCTACGCTACGTTTTCCCTTGTCAGATTTATTCAGTCCTACAACGAGGGAATTGCAGTCGAAGTAAATTGTACTCTATTTTTAGACGTGTCAGTTTATATTGCAGTGTAGTGGTACAAGTGGGTAGGTAAAGTAAGTCCAGTTTACCGGATTACAAAATAAATGAAACGTAATGCAATCAAAAAGCTCGTGTTCGAGTCATTTTTGAACGAAATTTCAGTCAGCTTTATTTGTCAGATTAGTTTTGCTTTTGTTTGACGGTACAATTTGACAGCCTCTGTGGTGAATGAGCCCGGAGGCGGGGCGTTCGATTTCCGCGACATGACAAGTATTTGTTCACACGAAAATAAACCAAAAATACTTATAGAATAGAAAAACATTTATTCAATACTTGTCTAAAGTTAAGGTACAAAAACAGGTTAAATTTATACACATTATATGTACATAACGAATAGAAATAAACAAGTATCGAATGGGCGTCGGCTCAGCATATTGCTGGTCATCAAAAACACCCAGCGCTGATTTTCAGCCTAGACCCAGAGGGGGTGGAACCAATGCACAAATCGAAAAAGATATGTTTATATGTTTATTTATGTAATACTTGTCTTAGTAATACTTGGTCTATGTTTAGATGTTGCGGGAGAATGGATGACGTAGTCCTCGTAGATACAGGGAAGCCTAGTTAGGGTCCTGGATGTATGTGATCAGTGGGCGTTATTTATTATTATTACATTTGATATATATATATATATATAAACGCAATACAAATCATAAGTTTTATAAACAGTACCACAGATATTAGTACTCGTAGCTATATTCTTCTAACACTCTCACTTTGACTAACTAGTGTTGCTAGAAGAATACTTATGGGACCATTTCATGGGACTTGGAACTTTGGACCTCATTTATAGGTCAGTCAAACACAACACTATGAAATCAAATTAATAAGAACGATTTTTAACTTTATTTTAACTAAGTAAAGATTTAAAAAACTTTTACTGACGATTTTAGAGACGTGTTACGCAAAAATATTTAAGGCTACGCTTTTTCCTTTATTGTCTAAGGTTTATTAGTAATATCAATAATACCGAAGTCAAATTACAACTTGTATATACTATCGTTGCTGTAGAGTACGCGTGGAGGCTTTAAAAACTTAATATTCACAGTAGGAAGGCAAACAAAAAGTAATAACGGAATTGAATTAAAATATCAATTTTTGGCGCCCAAACTGTAGCCGCCATATTTTGGCGAGTGTATTTAATTAATTTGTCTTTTGCTTGTTTATATCGCAAAGCGGAAATGTCTACACTATCCGATTTTCATTTAATAATAAACCAATTGAAGGATGTTACAAAAATCTAACATGCTTAGCGCTTGATTAGGCCACTTGTCAGAATTTTTAGGCCGCCCGGGGCCTTCTGGTTTGGACGATCGACTGTTGTCTGTCTTCACTTGATTATGAGAGAAGGAAATGCTTAATTTTTATGTACATCAGTTGTAAGGATACATCATTTGGCGTTATGCCTTTGAATGACAAATAATTAATAAAATGTTACCTACGAAGATCTCATTTTATTGTTAAGTAACATCAAAAGCTATCGCGTGACCTTTCAAGTTTATCAAATTTTGGAATTTGTCGGTTAATTACGAAATATCCATTAAGGTTGCCAATGATAAATTTATTTCAAAAACATTTTCAATTGGAGTGAATTAACTGATTTAAAACGTTAATTAACAACAATGACCATGGGTGTTATTAAGTGACCATGGTGTTTGTACGAGGTCCCACAAAAACTTAAACAATACTTATTCCGAACAAACATTTCTAAATAATCACTACAACTATACTAACGGTTCTACGTACGGTATACCTCACAAGCACATAGGTTAATGCAATAATTGTGTTTAGTCTGTGCATATTTTATGACGTTATATTTATAAAATTAGTACATCGCAAACTTAGAGCTCACGGCCTTATATTTCGACAACATCTTGACGGATTTTGCTCATATTTGAAATACGTTTATTTTCAACTAAATACTACAATGATATAATAACTAACACCATCTACTACTACTAAAAAAAAATATAATATGGAATACAATATAATGAAATACTTGTTTAAAATTGAGTAGGTACCCTAGGTTCTGCCAAATATTATCGAAATCTCCTGGTAAATGGCGCGCCCTCTTTTTGGGGGAAATACAATTCCAATCAAAAATAACCAACAACAATAAAAAAAGTTATAAATTTGTTGTTTGTATATCAGGTTTCCTCAAGATTAATTGAAAAATGCGACGCGTAGGTAAATACGTACATCGAAGCAAATTTCGCTACTTGAAGCCGATATCTCGCTCACTTCATTCACTCGGTCAGTTAAAATTATATATCTACAGCTTTTTTCAAAGCCGATTAAAATTATCTGACGAAAATAACAAACATCGCAATAATGTCATTGCGTTTCACAATAAATAGATACGGTTACAAGTGCTGCAGATGCACAAAACTGTCTCCATGTCCTCGCTATTCCAGACAATTGAGTCCATACAAATATAAGTACGTGTCTCCTAGCATTCCTACCTACTACGGCACAACAGCTACGTGCAAGCTCTACCAACGATACTGCAATTTTCTTCACTTAACTCGACTAGACTCTTGAGAGAAAGCTGCTTATGCAATGTGCCTTTATTTATTAGTAAATAATAGGTCTTTACCTATGAAATTGCCGTATTGCAGTGCAGACTTTTTCAAACAAAAAAAGTTTTGATTGGCTATGAATTCTAAATTCAAATTAATTTTGTTTTAAAAATATGACATTCTATTTACAATATAAGTCTTTTGTTTATTGATTAGCGTTGTATTTTCATTACATTTCAACATTTTTCCTCATAATGGATACTTTGAAATTTCGTGTAATTATGGAATATGAGTTCCGTCGTGGCACCAACGCGGCACAAACGACACGTAACATCAACGACGTTTACGGAGAGAACTGTACAAACGAACGTACAACCCGTTATTGGTTTGCTCGGTTCCGTTCTGGGAATTTTGACTTGAAAAATGAACCTCGTGGTCGTCCGGAAATTTTGGTCAACAATGATGAATTAAAGGCGATTGTGGAAGCTGATGAATCTCAATCTACAGCTGAGCTGGCAGCAGCTTTTGATGTTAGCATCAAAACAATATTGGTCCATTTGCGACAGATTGGCAAGATAAAAAAGCTTGATAGATGGGTGCCCCACGAACTTAACGATCGCCAGCGCAACGTACGCGTCGAGACTTGCCTTGCGCTGCTTAACAGGCACAGAAATGAAGGAATTTTGAACCGAATTGTTACGTGCGACGAAAAATGGATTCTTTTTGACAATCGAAAGCGCTCAGCAAGTTGGTTAGATCCTGGTTCGGTACCAAAGCAATGTGCAAAACGAAAAATGACCCCTAGAAAGGTGATGGTCACAGTTTGGTGGTCTAGTGCTGGTGGGATTCATCATAGCTTTTTACAAAACGGCGAGAGCATTACTGCAGATGTGTACATTGAAGAACTGACCACAATGATGGCGAAACTCGCACGTCTGCAACCAGCTTTGGTCAATCGGTCGTCTCCACTGCTACTTCACGACAACGCGCGACCCCATACTGCACAACAGACCGTCTCTAAGCTGCATGTGTTGGGTTTGGAAGCTCTCCCTCATCCGCCACACTCACCAGATCTTGCGCCTACCGACTATTACTTTTTCCAAAATTTGGACAACTTTTTAGCGGGAAAAAAATTCAATTCCCGAGAGGCAGTACAAAACGCCTTTAAAGAGTTTGTTGTCTCCCGTCCTGCTGATTTTTTCAAGAAGGGCATCCATAAACTGCCACAGCGTTGGCAAAGATGCATTGATTGCAGGGGTGATTACTTTGAATAAAAGAAATAAATAAGTTCGAAAAAAAAATACTTTAACTTTTTTCAAACAAAACGGCAATTTCATAGGTAAAGACCTAATATTGCCTATAATAATCCTTTACCTTTTTTAACATAACTGGGCTAAGTTTAAGCAAAGACTTATGAAAAGTGATCATGTATTGTCATTTTAGTTGATGAGGATGAACAGATTATTGGACTTAAGAATTAAGAACACGTAAAACTAGTAAAGATTTCCATAAAAATATATATATTGAAACCGAATTGAAGCGCACTCTTTTAACAATAGTAGCTACATACAAAACCAAAATTCATTTAAATTTCAAAAAAACTTTAGAAATAGAAAACATGATCTCATAAAACTAAATATATAAAAAGAAAACGAATGAAAAAAAAAGGAATCGAAAAAAAATATAAATCGGCAATAGTAGTAAATGGGAGCTTAGTGTAAAAGGTTGTATTAGTCTGTTCAGTTTTATGGCCAGGGCTAAAGTTGTTATTCGAAAGATACAATAATAAATCATTACAGAATTCATTTGAATTTTGCAATGGGCATGTTTAAGTAAAAAAGACGATCGCGGCTTGTATGATAAAAATAATAAATACATTTTGGCGCCCAAAACGGGACTTTCAAGACTTGAACCGGGCGACCTTTTTATTGCACAAGAATGTTGGTCTCCGACTTTCTAGTATCTACCTAATGGCGACTTTTAAGGGTTACTCTTTAGGGAACCGCTTCTTTCGACGAGGGGAAGATTTCTATTTTTATCTACAAACGCTGCAAGTTTTTCAGCATTCACTGTTACAAACTACTTATTTATGAATAAAGTAAGGTTACAGCAACGCCAAATTTTCTGTTTAACGATGGTTTTGGCAAACAAGCAACTGCAAAAAGTTAATATAAGCGAGATAAGAAACCCATGTTTATATTAAGGAGCTGGAAAAAAAAATACAATGTTTTTGCTACGCATGCCCAATATACAAACATAAGAAGTTACATGGCGGTACTACCGCTCATTCCATATTCATCTGCCATACTCAGTTGATTACTATACAACACTGCGACATATAATAGTAGAGGATGTACAAGGAAGTATTTTGATGGGAGCTTACACAGACAAGCTCAAAAGTTTGTGCGAAGCGTTATCGTACTCGGCATACTAAGACAGTCTTGTAAAAGGGAAATGCCTTTACTCAAAATTCATAGCAGCTGTTTGCTTTAAACATTACCTGATTACAACTTTTGATTTATATTTCAAGAAAGGACGCAATCTAAAGTCAAACCTTGAATGAGACAACGGTCAAGCAGAAAAATTAGAATAAACGATACTACTCGCGTAGCGTCAGAGTACCCTATCGTACCGTATTATATGTCATGCAATAAGCAATTTGCTGGAGCTCATCCAAAGGGAAAGATATCAAGTCCATTGGTATATTTTACCCTTATCTTTACTGTGCAATAGAACACGGATTGCAGCAATAACCTAAGTATTTTCAGTAGTTAGAAATAATTCATCTATAATGGGAGTTATAATCATAGCAATTCTAAGATCTAGTTTATCGAAATCATGATTTATGCTTTATTATTTTTCATAGACGAATACATGTATAAAATACTACTACTACTATTGGCTAGTTTCCAAAATAAATTATTAAAGACATTGTAATAGATGATAAAATTTTACTATATTCTTATTGGAACACATAACAGACATAAATAAAAACGTAATTTTAAGTTTAATGTCAGATTACATTACACATTTACGTTTGAAACAACGTCTGAATATTAAAATAATATTTTGGTGGAAAATTAAATTTGTATCCGATACGGAATTAAACACTATAGTGTACTTAGTAGACAATTGAACAGTAAACATAAAAAAGAAACAAACCAATTATTACGTTGGAAACTAACAAAATAAAACTAACGATAGACGATGCTAATGATAATTTCAATAAAGCTATCGTCCGAGTGAAAAACAAATATTTCATTCCAAGCCCGCTCAGCTAACAAACGCGGCATTGGTGCGATTCAGTCAGTATCGATAGTACTTTGTTTAATTTACAATTGCGAAGTTCCCAAACGCATTACATATAGAAAATTATTGTGAACTCGTATCTTCATTTGTTTTCAGTGTAGTTTTAGTATTATGAACACGAACATATTTTTTATAATACCAATAAAATAAAAAAAAATTGTAAAATTCAAAACTGAAGTCAAAAAGTTGCCCCATTATGAGCACCAAAAATGACAAAACAACTCAAACAAAAAACAACAATTTCAGTTTTTCAGACTTTATTCGAAAACTTATCCCGAAACCGATACAATTTATTGAATAAATGGGATATTTAACGATGCAAAATTGTAGCGCGGACACAGCCAAGTTTCTGAACGGTTACTGGTCGTTATTAAACACCGAAGACACCTTAGAAAGCTATCAAAATTCTCGTCTAATTTAAAATGATACGGAAAAACCTGATCCGTAAGATATCAAATAGCCTGGTGGTCACATCACTACATTATTATTTTCAAGGCTTACTACAAAATCACTCACAGTCTCTGTGGTGTGGTGGTTGAGCAGATCAGATCATAACCCGGAGGCAGCGGGTTCGATTCCCGCGACAGGACAAGTATCTGTGCACAGAAAAAAAAGCGCAAACACTAGTTCCTGGGTCCCTAGACACATCCCTAGTTAGGGTCCAGGATCTATGTATGTGATCGTTGGGCATTATTATTATTATTATCATTATAATCATTTTTTTTTAGAAAAATGAAGCAGTAAGCTTATTAATCTTTATAATAATAAGTTTTTGAAAAATAAACTTTTATAAGAATAAATAGATTAGTAACAATTTCCGAATAAGGCAATATGAAAATTGTTCCATAAACGACTACAGAAATAAACCAGAGCAATTTCCGAATAGGACATTTTCAGGGTCGGAAAATATTCCGTAAAGGCACTTATACGACTGCAGGTCATTTTGCGAAAAGGTCCAAGTTAACCAAACGCCCAACGATACATTACTTACGCACTAAACCAGAGTATCACTGGAAGTATGGTAGCTCCACAAGCAACATAGAAAGAAAAAGAAAAAGAATAACACAGAGAAGTATTTGACGGCGGCAACGTCCAGTTGTAAACTCTATGCGCAGCGGGCAGTACCGTAATTTACCCTGTAGTAACATTTAAATTTATCACAGTGGCAACACCGGCAACTGTCATCGCTTCCTCACTCGTCTGGTTTTATAAAGGGAGCGCTTGGTGTACTACGGATCATTCTACCTCCGGACACGGCGCGGTGCGCATACTGAAGGCTTATAGTTATATAGGTTGGAACCTACGCACAACCCATCCTGAGCCGATATATTGATATCGAAATACCGCTGAAGGCAGACAAATAATAAACAAAAACAATCATAAGAAACCCAATCACAAAGTAAATAAAAAAGTATTAGCTGTAAATGTTTGTTCAATCAACAAAAACACTGCACGATACAATACTCGTGCCACGAAAGAAAAGTCACAAAGGGCAAGTAAATCAAGAAATTGCAAAGTTTCGTAATATTCTTTTGTCCAACTTTACAATATTATATCAGACTAGCTTCTGTCCGCGTGTCCTATAAGAAACGATAAATTTTTTTTTTCATAGATAATTCAAACACCTATTTGACCTTCTTAGGGGTGGAATTTCGAACAACCCTTTCTTAGTGGATACTCACATTTTACAAAGAACACTAAAAAAAGTAACACAAAGTACTAGGTGGTAGGACTTTTCTGCAAAGTTCGTCTAGGTAGGTACCACCGCTTTGCCAGTTATTCTGCCGCCAAGCAGTAGTGTGCAAGCACTGCTGTGTTCCGGTTGAAGGGCACTGTAGCTAGTGAAATTACTGGGCAAATGAGACTTTGTGATCTGATCTCACAGTCGAGTAATCTTATTACCAGATTGTGCTGATGTCTCAGGATGATGTGCGCAGTGCAGTGTCCCGCGAAACTTTATATTTTAGAGTTCCTAGTTTCACTGTTCTGTTATGGGCGGCCGTGTCACTTAACATCAGGTGAAAGTCTAGCTCGTCACACCATTCACTAACATAAAAAAAAACACACCCTCCAAATTTCAAGTCTCTAGGACCAGCGGTTCAGGCTGTGCGTGGATATATAAGTCAGCCAGTCAATCAGGACTTGGAATTTTATATGTATAGATTGGAACTGTTGGCCAAGGCGGCAGGTATCACGATAAATAAACAGCAGTAAAGAAACTCAGATTGTGTAAGATCTTCATTATCATCATGAGCCATTAAAAGGAATGCTTTGCTTCTTCGTCCTCAAATCGAGAGTGAATCTATATCCGCATCATCACTTACCATCAGGTGAGACAATGGTCATTGAATAAGAATAAGATTTATTTCAGCAAACAATAGCATCAATAACAATATCATCCTTACTTAAGTAGGTATGTGAATTAATCAAATACAAAGTCATGATTTTAGTTGACAGTGGATATTATTATTCGAGCCCTGGGCTCCACCGTTAACGTTAACGTGCCCTCCGAACAATGGTCCCGCTCAGCACCCTTACTGGCTAACTGTTCTGAGAATCGGCTTCGCCTGCCATCCTGCACGCGCCAATTAACAAGTCCACGAGTGCGAGTAAGAGAGAACACGATTACCATATCCACCAGACTTACGCGGTAAGGCCCCAGTTCTCATTTACATTTTTGTATTTTTTTGTATCATTTAAATTTTTTATCGTATACATTTTTGTATTATTTGTATTTATATGTAACTAAGATACAACTTTTTAAGCGAGAATTTTGTTATGTTATTGCCAAGAACTTCAATTATCATACTGTGTAAGCACATACACTGTGTGTCTGAAGAAGCCAAGCTACAGCCAAGCACAAGTTCCAAAGCTCGGCAACTTGGCACAATCTTTATTTACGCGAAGAAAGCGATGCAATCAGTGAAATTAATTTTATCGCCTAATGAATTGGATAACTCGGAAACTTTGGCACACGGAAGCGTTTAAAGTTTTTTAACCGAATTCAGAAAAAGGAGGAGGCAATAAAGTATATACTGACTTTCAGGCAAGAGTACCGGAACCCACTGGTAAACCACTTAACCAGTTAACCAGCCCCACCGCCAAGCACACGACGACCTAGAAACTAGAAATGAGTTAGCGAGCAGCGAGTAGCTATTATGTAGAATGCCTATTATCATATATGCAATATGTCAACAGATTCATTTGTAAAGGATTTTTGAAGTAAAACTCCTTTTTTCACGCTTGACTTGGGGGGTAAGCTGGTAAATAATGCGTGAGGAGACAAACGGAAGTTGATTTAAGTAGATCTCCATTGCCAACATAAAGTTAAAAAATTTTATTATTATGTTGGTAAAATGACAATTTACAATTGTGACGATGACGACATCAATATTAAACAAAGCAAAAACAAAGTTATACCGGCCGATAGATGGAAATAAGCTAAAGAAGTTTTATTTCAGTGGTGCGGTCTAAAGCACAATCGTTTTTGTATCACGAACGGGATTTCAACCCGCATCCATCCGTACCTAAAAGCGAGACCTGCTTAAGCCGATAGATCAATGAAATCATAAATAACTGATAAGTCGTAACGATGACTATATCAATGACGTAATAGCAAACAAACTACAATCCAATAATAAAAATAGCGAACCTAACTCAGAACTTTCTAATAGACCTGCTTTGGCACAAACAAACCCACAAACACGCGGAGATATCGTAAACTGTAATACGTCCAGATAACGGAATACCTCGGCCTCTACTAGTCTAGTATTATAGTTCGGGAGATAATTTGCACTTTAATTACTTACGAATGAAGAAATATTTTACTATTAGTGGTAACTTGACATGTTTGTAAAAGTAATTAAGTCAATGGTTTTCTCATGGATGCCATTGTAAGAACTGGACCAAACTGAAATGGGACCACACAAGTAACACTAGCTTTCAAATAAAAAATAACCTATTAACCAAATCGGTTCACCCAGTGAAAAGTTCTGAGATAACAAACATAAGTAAAATAAATCAGTAAAGTTGAGAAGCCCCTCCTTTTTTGAAGTCGGTTAAAAACCTGTTCGATATAGGATTTTAGAATTATGTTATACCTGATCAAAATAGCGAGAGCGATGGATGCTCAAAGTGGCGCTCTACGGGGGAAGACTATGGTCAGAAATGGACGTATGAACGCCCCAACGATCACATTCATACATCCTGGACCCTAACTAAGCTTGTGTCTAGAGACCCAGGAGCTACGAGGACCAAGGTCCCACAACACTCAGACGCAGAACAAGTATAAATGCGTTTTTTTATCCTGTGCATAAATACTTGTCCTGCCGCAGGAATCGAACCCGCTGCCTCCGGATTTTGAGCCGACCTGCTCCACCACCACACCACAGAGGCTGAAGATTTTAATGTGAGAATTCTGCTGCTCATACCTTGAATATTCTCTGAGCCACTACTGTTTTAGACATTTTACTAGGACGTAGAACTTTCTAGTTCGTCTAGGTAGGTACCATCGCTTTGCCAGTTATTCTGCCGCCAAGCAGTAGTGCACAAGCACAGCTGTGTTCCGGTTTGAGGGGCATCGTAGCTAGTGAAATTACTGGGCAATTGAGACTTTACGATCTGATCTCACAGTCGAGTAATCTTATTACCAGACTGTGCTGATGTCTCAGGATGATGTGCGCAGTGCAGTGTCACACGAAACTACATATTTTGGAGATCCGAGTGACACTGTTCTGTTATGGGCGGCCGTGTCGCTTAACATCAGGTGAACGACTAGCTCATCACATCATTCACTAACATAAAAAAAAACAGTTTATTTGACACTCACGCAAAGAGATAGAGTGGTATAACTATTCTGACAGTACGGCGGTGAAATTAACAATCCGTAAACAAATAAGACAGCAGCTTCCGTACTATTAGCATAAGAGATAGAGATTCGTATTAACCCAGTTAGTATAAACCTACAGCGAGTGGAACGCGAAGTAGTGCATCGGAATCTATCTGATTTATCGATGTTGAGGAATGCCAAAATAAAGACCACATTACGTAGACCCCTGCGATAATGCAGTTGGCTTTATTTTAAAAGTTATAAATAAATAAGCCTGGAGTTTTGGCGAGAAAACGAAAAAGATCACGTTACCGCGTTATATTATTAATTATTGTGCATAAAATTGGTGGCATTTTATTCGTTAAGTTCTGGATTACAGGCATGAGTGTGGGAAAGTGCTATAATGATGGTGAAACGCTTTTTTTCGTGTTGTTTCCAAAACTCCATAGAAGCTTCTGGTAAAGTTGTCACCACTTTACTAGGAGTACGACTTGACTAGACTAGACTATGACTTGACTCTGACTTGACTTGATGACTTCGACTGTGACCTGACACATATTTGCGTGAAATATCATTGACTTGATAAATTATCAATTACTTGACACTGGCTAAATACACAAAAGTGTGGAGCCAAAACACAAAAAATAGCCTGCCAAGTGCATGACAGACTACAAATTTACTAGGGTTCAGTAGATACCCGATGGAATGTTATAAAATAAATCATTTTAAATCGATACCAACTAAAAATGATTTTAAAATTACCTTTTACGTTTCTATTTCTATTATTGCTTTATTCTACTACTATTGTTCATTGATAATCTCACTACCGGAATGAAATAAGTAAAAGTTTTTGGCAACTAGCTCAAGGGCACCCCTGGGGTGCGAGCCTCGGCTTGGGCCGTTGCCGGGATAAGAGGATCGAGAAGACTACGTCCACTGGAAGAGTGGACCCTATTGGAAGTCGCGACCGTTCTAGCTAACCTACGGGGGTACGTCGACCTCGCCGGCGGGGTCGGTGTCTGATTGTGTTACGCTGGTACCGGTGCCGAAAGCGGTACCTGAGCCAGAAAGGCTAGACTGGTCCGGTGATCCTAGCGCAGCCGATACTACGGCTGCTATTAGATCATCCGGGTCGCTCAAGACGTGTCTCGGGCGGCGACGACGGGGTGAGACAACGGGGCGAGCTCTTCTATAGTTAAATCACGCGCCCCTTAAATAGGTCGGCGCTGGTGACGTCAAGAACGTATACAAACCTGTGTCCCTACAACCTAATTACTTACTGCATTTCTTTTATATGTAATCTCTATTAATAAACCTGATTTCAAAAATAAAATAAAAATATTAGCAAGAAGTAAGGATAAGGATTCTAAAACGTGACACGTTTCAGGCGTCTCCATCGTTTTCCCCTGCTCTATGCAAAAGGACTAAGTTTGGTTGTGCGATCGAACCTAATGAAATCCTCGTAAGTAAAAAACCCCAATTGTATATGGTAAATAAAAAAAAGAAGTAGGCACTTAGAATGTGGAAAAAACGAGAATGAATCCGAGCTAAGTGCGAAATGTGGGGATGCGTTTTGCATACATTTGCAATTTTACCCGGCGGGGAGAAGTAAATTGGTTATATGTTCTGGATCGAATCCCGAACGAGGAAATACAGTTTCGGAATTACGGCACTAAATACATTATATAATGTTTTAAATTGATTAATAAAACCACTTCAATCACCATAATTGCCTATTGTACTAGTACTAGTTTATTATGTAAGTTTTTCTTTTTGTAAAATTGTTTTCTTTTTTACGGTGTACAATAAAGTGTTGATCTATCTTTCTAATTTCATATACTCGGATGACATATTTTTTCAGTTATTTTGGTTTAGTGATGGACATCAATAATTTTTTTAGAAGGTACAGTAATGAGAAATCCTTTTGGATATTATCGTCTATAATGCTCATCAGAACTCATCATAGCTCATATAAAAAGTTCATATTTTTATTTTATTTTATTTATTCTATTTAAAGGCTTAAGTAGTTAATTAGGTACAAAAGCTGGAGAATTTGTAGTCCACAATATTATGGAGGCTATAAAACGAGAGCGTAGGTAACGATCGGAAGATAGAGACCATAAAGCAACTCGGAGGATTTGCAATTTCCCGCGCACAGGAAGCGGTCGCCATCTTGAACCGGAAGCACCCACAGTTATTCCAGTAAGAGACTCCTTAATAGAGGATTTAAAAATCGATGGAGTTATTAAAACGTCGTTATGAAACGGAAATGACTTGGAAATAATTGAGCCCTTTAAAAAGGGTTGCGGTACAAAAAGCGGTTTTGATTTTAAAAGGTTTGTTTTGATAGAGAATTATGTTTGACCTTTTTGCGTAAGGGAAATAATGCCGCTTAAGGCAGCGTCATAACACGATTTTTGGGGAGTTCTCTAGAGACTTTTATGTAAAGTCGAAAATAGCAGATCATAATTTGATGTTAAACTGGGTCTGCCTTTGATAATGTGTTAATTTTGTGAGTATTAGTATTAAAAATAGAACTAGCTGATGTTTCTCTCCTTGACTACTGCAGCGTACTGATATGATTAAACTATTTCGTAGTAGCTTTTATAGGCTTAACATTGTAGTTTTAAACGCGCTGTCTATATTGTTCTTTAGTCTAAGCAGCGAAAATAATTGCACAAAGAATTTTTTTTAAAGTGCATAGACAAACAAGTATATGAAAGACTTCACTGTGCTTTGTGCAATTATTTCTCTCTCTGAAAAATAAGCAGTAAGATATAATAGTACTAGCCACTAAATAGGACTGGAAATGGCACGGCTGCTCTTTTGTTTATGAACCATTGTCGGCCGCTTAAAACGCAATACATTGCTTGTTTAAAACGAAGTTACGATCTACACGCGCATAACTTAACAGCAATGTATTTACGTCAAGTGTCACACACAGATATAAAGTGCGGCTATTGTAATTTTGTTCGCTTCCCCCCCTAGATGGACCGACGATCTGGTCAAAGCGGCGGGGAGCAAGAGGATGCTCTCATCCTCTTGCTCCCCGCCGTTTTGACCAGATCGCATCTCTATGAGAGAATGTAAGAGGCAGGCAGCCAGTGGCGCTCTATGGGGGAGGCCAATGTTCAGCACGATGTTGATGATTGTAGGGACCTTGGCCCACATCAATTACAAAACACCCGCCATTTCCGCGATTCGCGCGACCTCAAACGTGCGCTCAAACTACTCTTACTTTTGTAACCGCGATCACAGCGTGTGAGCTATTATCAAAAACCTTTCAAAAAACTTCTCTGTGCAACCAATTATATACTTAGTGCTAATAGTGCATCACGCGGGCACTCCAAAGCCTGCCTGGAAGTCCTAGGACAGTGAGACAAAAGGATTTTGGAGCTGAATCGGCCGGCGGGTGAATGGCCGAGTTATGTGGGGAAAATCTTATGTTTTTACAGTCTACATTATGACCATGACTATCGAAGAAACTATGATGATGATGATGATAATGATGATGATGGTGATAATGATGATGATGGTGATAATGATGACGATGATGATGATGATGACGGTGATGACGATGATGATGATGATGGTGGTGATAACGATGATTATGATGACACAGACATAAATTATATTAGAAAAATGTAGTCTGTCATAGTTTTTGATAATATTGTGTAAATCGGTGTAATGAAAGTTACGTGTATCTTAATAACACATGCAACAACACTTATCTTATAGCATGCCTTAAAAAAACATCACACAGATGTTTCAAGTGCTCAGGTTGAGGACTTTTAGCTCCGGTGCTTCCCAAGTGGCACTTGGATCCATAACAAGGTAATACGTAGGTACTTAGATTGAAGAGAAATAAAAATATCCACGGATCCACCTGGTAGATCAAGGACAAAAAGGTATCCATAGATCCAGATGTGGATTTAAGAGGATATATAGGTGCCCGCAGTAGATTTAAGTGAAGTTCAAGTTATCCGCGGATCCACAAGTAGATTTAAGAGAAGTTCAAGTTATCCGCGGATCCACAAGTAGATTTAAGAGAAGTTCAAGTTATCCGCGGATCCACAAGTAGATTTAAGAGAAGTTCAAGTTATCCGCGGATCCACAAGTAGATTTAAGAGAAGTTCAAGTTATCCGCGGATCCACAAGTAGATTTAAGAGAAGTTCAAGTTATCCGCGGATCCACAAGTAGATTTAAGAGAAAATCAAGGTATCCGCGAATCCACGAGTGGATTTAGGAGATGGTAAAGGTATCCGCGAATCCACAAGTAGAGCCGAGCTGTGGATCCAAGTGAAGGAAGCCATAATATCGGTAATATTGATTGTATTTTATGACATGTTTCACCACATCTAAGTTAAACTATCTGACAGATAATACACTCACTGCACGCTGGATAAATCACAGTCTGACCATTAGTTCAAGAAATGTCGGACCAACGGTCGGCAGTGCATCTTTTGTGTTACTGTTATGCAAAACGTCAATGTAATTTATCTCTTTTATTTGATATTTTTTTACAGTTAAACTATCTGACAGATAATACACTCACTGCACGCTGGATAAATCACAGTCTGACCATTAGTTCAAGAAATGTCGGACCAACGGTCGGCAGTGCATCTTTTGTGTTACTGTTATGCAAAACGTCAATGTAATTTATCTCTTTTATTTGATATTTTTTTAAGTAACCAACAAAAATAACAAATGGTAATAAAGGCTACAAATTTTATCGCATGTGCCTAAATTTATTACACATTTATACATATTTGATCTCATGTTTTAGCAAGCGTTTACGTATTCACAAATATTATTGAAAAATCAATTGACAAAATATTGCAGTAACAGTTTGTGATTTTCCTCCTAAATGTAACAATTCTAAAATATTTTTCAATAAATTTTATCAGTCAGATAGTTTTAATCCAGAAATTGTGAAACAGAAACTTATTTAATAACACTTACATGTGTAGTCCCAACTGTCTTGGTCATTTTTGAACACGTTCAATCTTTCCGGCTGGAACAAAAAAGTTATTTTTTTTTAAACATTTTCTATAGATTAGCTAAAATCTAATTTAAAAAATTTAAAATGCAAGGTTTATATGTCTTATTGGATTTTGAGGTGGCTTTAGTTTGGAAATTGAATTAACTTAGGCTTGGGCGTGACCTAGTGAAAGTTCTTCTTAGAAACAAAATGAAAAATATATTTTCGCAGAAGTTCATCTGAGATAAACAATGAAAAATATTTCTTAGCGGAAGTTCATTAAGATACAAAATGAAAAATAATTCTTAGCGGAAGTTCATATAAGATACAAAATGAAAAATAATTCTTAGCGGAAGTTCATCTAAGACACAAAATGAAAAATATATTTAGTTTTACTTCGCTAACTGTACGAGTACTACACTTTAGTAGTACTAGACTTTTTAACATTACCTTAGAATTTCATAATTGTTATTCGTTTTCAAACCACAATTTCCATCCACAATGTAAAAAGTAATTATAATAATAATAACGCGCAACGATCACATACATAGATCCCTGGATCTAGGATTTAGATAGGGCCCAGACCCTAACTAGGATTTCCTGTGTCTTGGAACCCAAGAATTATGAAGACCATGGTCCCACAACACCCAGACTTAGAACATGTATATGCGTTTTTTTCTGTGCACAAATACTTGTGCTGTCGCGGGAATCAAACCCGCCACCTCTGGGTTATGAACCGATCTGCTCAACCACCACACTGCAGAAGCTGTCAATTAATTAAGATATAATTCCCGAACGCTTATATTTTGAATTCCCAAATAGAAATGACTGTTATTAATAAAAAGAGAATAATGCCTGCTTGTACTAAAGTTTGTTAGTTCCTAAGTCCGCACTTATCTCCTTAACCAACGGTTTCTCATGCATTACAACTAGTATCAAGTCCAAATGCTGTACGCTCATTGGTCGAGACTGCCGATGATCGACAGGCAACCAATGAGCGTTCAGCATTTGGTCTGCCAAGTTGACATGACTTTAACAAGCGCATACGAGAACTCGGGGGAAAGTGTTGCTTAGCTAAGTTGTATTTTAATAGACTTTAGTACACGAGCGTTAGTGTTTTACAGACAAGCATCTTTATAATACTTTTGAAACGCATAAGGCTCCCGAACCAGTAGAAACTGCATTTCTGAAATTCGTAGCTTCTCCCACAAATGTCATACTTGAAATTAGATTATAGAAATTGACAAAAAAATTGAGAATAATCTCCGTAATGCATTTTTTAAAAGCTACTATACAAAACATTTTTATATTTATTGTTTCAAATTCTATTCAAAATCTTTCTGATTTAATTAGCTTTACAATACAATACAATAATACTTTATTGAACACCAACTAATACATAACAATGCCTTTTTTTATTGTTTGATAGGCTCGCGTTTGACCACTATCGCACCTGATGGTAAGTGACGATGCGGTCTAGGATGTAACACGCTTGCCTAGAAGATACCTGTTCTACTACTCTCAATTTGAAGACTCCAAGGTTTTCGGGAAATACGGATGCTGATAAAGCGTTCCACTCTTTGACTGTTCGCATGATAAATGTGGAGCCAAATCTCTTTGTTCGCACATGTGGGGTATTAACCATGTACCGGTGGCGCTTTTTAGTACATCTGGTTGCACCTTTAAAAACTTACAAAAAATGGTAGAACAAAGGGCGGCCTCATCACATTAAGTGAGCTAAGTTTATTTTTTGCATTAAAACGAAGGCTAAAGAGGTTGAGTTTTTAAATGGAGTTGAAATGTTGGTCGCCTCTGGCATCCGAATGAAGATGTGACTTTCGAAATACTCTCGGATTTATATTTTGACATTTAAAGTAATTTTGCGACCGAGTGGAGTTAAAAATAGATAATTAGTACTCTGCAAGCAATTTTAGCGCTTTTTATTTTTCCTTATTTAAGTGAGTATAAATTTAAAAAACTTATGATGTATTTTAAATAAGACCCTGACCTATGGATATCTTACAACTCTTCCATTATAAACGATAACAAGAGAAAAGTCCGTTGTATAAAAAATGCGTTTCATCTTTTATAAATGTTTAACAGGTACCATCTCAAAAACGTTTGCCTAGTGATGCTAGCATGAGGTTGTTTCGAAATCGAATTTTGCAAATAGCTTTTTCTATTCTAACAAGCATAATGCATTCCGCTTCTGTGGTGTGGTGGTTGAGCAGGTCAGCTCATAGCCCAGAGCCGGCAGGTTCGATTCCCGCGGCAGAACAAGTATTTGTGCACGGAACAATTTTTTTTATGTTATTGAATGATATAACGAGCTAGTCGTTCACCTGATGTTAAGCGACACGGCCGCCCATAACAGAACAGTGAAACTCGGAAATCTAAAATATAAAGTTCCGCGTGACACTACACTGCGCACATCATCCTGAGACATCAGCACAGTCTGGTAATAAGATTACTCGACTGTGAGATCAGATCAGAAAGTCTCATTTGCCCAGTAATTTCACTAACTAAGAACTTTGCAAAAAAGTCCTACCACCTAGTACCAATTATTTTGAGTCTGGATGTTGTGGGACCATGGTCCTCGTAGTTCCTAGTTAGGGTCCAGGATCTATATATGTAATCGTTGGGAGTTACTATTATTATCATAATGCACTCTAAATTTAATCAAAATTGGTGCAGTAGTTACGGAGATTAATGGTAACAAATATTTACACTCAAATTTTCACATTTATAACATTAGTATGATCAAATTTATTATAAATATTATGGTAATAAACATCTAAAGAATATTGGAATGAATACATTTCATTCGCTATTGAATTTAAATAAACAAACAGACGCGCGGACTCACAAACATATCGAATATTTCAACATCAAATAAAACTTTACCAAAATGTTTAAATATCCGAATGTAATGATAAAACGTATAAACAGTAAGGCTACTTGACAAATACCTACACGCTACGCGGTAGCTGTTATGTCAAATTGATGTTGCAAATAGCAAGATTAAGAATCTTTAGCAACAGTCAAAACTTTCGATATGATCCTCGAGAGCGCACGTAAAACACACCGGTTTTCTAGGTATTAAATTCGATCTATTCTTATTATTGACGAGCTTCTGCCCGCAGCTTCACCCGCGGCGTGGCCTATGCGAAAATAATTCAACCACCCATTTCACCCTCTTAACGGTGGAATTTCGAAAAATCCTTTCTTAGCGGATGCCTATGTCATAACATCTACCTGCATGCCAAATTTCAGCCCGATCCGTCCAGTGGTTTGGGCTGTGCGTTGATAGATCACTATGTCAGTCAGTCAATCAGTCAGTCACGTTTGAGTTATATATATTTTGATGACTAACTGTTATCAACATTATCTGTATGTTTGTTTGTATAGCTTTCACAATAAAATAACTGAACCGATTTAGATAAAATTTCCAACATTCCAAAATTTATAAATCGCTTTCCATAGGAAAATAGTGTTTGTGGGTGATGAAAAACGTACAAAACGGTCATATCATAGTCAACCGTTGCGTGGCAGCGCTACTTTTTGTCGCAATCATGTGGCCGACCACGGACAACTTTGTCAGTGAAATGGAAAAAAGTTTGCGTATTTGTCACGTCAATAAGTACCTTTATTGCTATACACACACTTTATTGCTATAAACAGTTCCTATACGCAGCAAGCACGCATCGTTAGAATTGCTCGTCACTTTTTTTTACATTGCGACGTTTCCAATACTTAAAAAGTGCGTTAGCTTCCTACTTGCCGCAGTTCAATGGCTGGTCATCCCCATCGACCAAAAATCCTTCCGGAGTTCTTCGCTTCAGCCTCTATCTGGTCATTTCCTAAGTCAAAGCATTAGCTGAAGATAGAAAACGATGGCGATTATTCCCATAAAAGCTTTTAGAAAAGAAAAAAAAAATGTCTCCTAGTGTATTCATTTTCACGTGAGCTCCCATACTGTTTATATAGCACCGTATGATACGCTTAGCAATGTAAACCGTGAAAGATTCGTATAAATATTTGATACCGTAATGGCTTGTGTTTGAAATGCGATGAAGGATATTAATATTACCACGAAAATGTTACGTTATGTCGTGAATTTTATCAATTTGTTCCAATTTTCTTTATATATAAAAAATAGCTTCTGCCCGCGGCTTCGCCCGCGTGGCCTATAGCTAGTAAAGGAAGAAGAAATTTTTTCATAGATAATTCAACCACCCATTTCACCCTCTTAGGGGTGGAATTTCGAAAAACCATTTCTTAGTAGATACCCACACTTTACAAAGAACACACCCTCCAAGTTTCATGTCTCTAAGGCCAGCGGTTTAGGTTGTACGTTGATATGATAAGTCAGTCAGGACTTTGAATTTTATATCTATCAATGAATCTCTATTTCCCTTGGTCATCGCATCACACGTGAACGGATGGAACATTTTCGCTAATTCTTTTTTAGTTGTGTTTATTATTATCAGGAGGTTTTTATGAAAGAAAAAATAGGAAAGTTTAGAAAATTTTGATAAAAAAAGATAAGTCTTTGGCTTGTTAGTGAAAAATTGTAATATAAAAGTACCATTCGTAGCGGGAACTTTATATGCTAACAACGATCTAAATGAGGTAATTAATCTTCAACAATTTTTCAGCAGACACAAAAGCAAAGTGTCTACGACAAAGGCGTTGAAAGAGACAATCCGCCTCGTCGCTCTAGTGGCCGTTACACACTGTAGGGCTTTCGAGCGCGCTCTCAACACCCGGGACTAAATGGCTTGGCGGGATGGAGTGTGTGGACGCGCCTTTACGCGGTTTCAAACACGCTTTAAATAACTCTGTCGCGGTAAATCTACGAACTTTAAAACGTAGTTTTATTAAATAGCAAACGTTAGCTTAAAAAACCGATTCTAGACTTAAATGGGCCTACACGGGAAGCACCAACTTTTAAATTAAAAACGAATCATCAAAATCGGTTCACCTAGACGAAAGTTCTGAGGTAACAAACATTAAAATGAAAAAATAGTCGAATTCTGGACCTCCCTTTTCGAAGTCGACTGATCCAGGTTAGAGTTAGTTGGTAGATAATGCTTCATAGCATTAAGTCCTCCTTGTAAATTATTTTGAGTATAAATAAATAAGCCAGCCATAAAAACAGCCAGTTCATAAAAAAGATAAATTAGCTCATGGTTTACCTCATCTGTTGTCAGTTCTGCGGCTGATATTCTGAGGGATAAGACCCACTGCTCTTTCGAAAGCGTAGGACCAATGATAGCGCAACAAAAGGTTTAAGACGTGATCGGCGTCATCGTTCATTGGTCAAACCGTTTCTCGAGAGAAGACGTATTTTGATTTCTACAGTTACTCGTGTTGCTGATTCGCTGGGCTGGCAGTAACTCTTTGAGATCATTTGACGCCCAATGGTCGCCATCAAACCAACACAATCCTACTGCTAAGACTGTAGAGTCTAATCTCACAGGAAGAGAAAGGTCATAATCATAGTCATAAGGGATTTTGACCGGCCTAATGGCTCAGTTTGTAGCAGCTCTGCCATCTGAGCTGTAGTTTGCAAATTCGATTCCCACCCAGGACAAATATTTGTGTGATGAACATATTATTATGTTTGATCTGTTATATTGCATTCTATTTATGTAATTACAAACAAAAAGTATCTAATTATTGTACCAGTCAGCTTAGTTTGTACAAACTTACAACAAATAATAGAATAACACCATGTAATTTACAATCACAACACTTTATCGCGTCTTATTTTACCAAACACAAAACTGTGAACTCACGGACGCTTACAATAGTGACACAATCCACATTAAAAAACCAACTCTTCCGATTCGAATTTCGAACACACCCCACACCGCGCCGAGCGTTAGGGTTGTCACAAGTTTTGTTTGTTTTCTCATTATATTCCGAGTTATTAGTTTACAGCTGGAATTAGACCTCGCGCACGACATGCCACGGAGTCCGATCTGCAACTCTTTTCATCCATCAGCAGCCACTCTGCATTTAGAAGCTTCACCTGACTGGAACACGTCCATCTAATATGTACTCCTCCCCTACTCCCCTATAAAACGCTACTTTGGACGCTTATCATGGGGGAATTTGCTATAATCACCGCGCTTGGCTGGCGTCTTCGCGATCTCAGAAGATTTCAATGCACCGACGAGAATGCTTCTGCCCATCCCCTGGATATTCCGTTAGCCGGCTGTTACAGCACCCGCGGGAAGAGATAGGTTGCTCCTATTCGCACACTCGGCCAAAGAACAGCATAATATTGTGCAGAAACATGAGAACAGGCGAACGAATAGCTCGTCAGCTCGTAACCTCATTCTTTTACATAACCACCGTTTCATTTCGAAGAGCCATACAAATGTAATTCAAGTACACACACTGTTACACTGTAACTTTGACTATTCTATTCTATTCTACTGAGTGAATAGGTATTTACTTGGCTAGCATGCTACACTTTCGATCGCATCGTCACTTCCCATCAGGTGAGAGCGTGGTCAAATGCTAGACAAGTTTAAAGTAAAAAATAATAATATTCGTTCTAAATTATACTGTATTCTTCTATAATGTAATGGAATGTTGTGTGATGAACTGAATAAATCCCTTTTCTTTCTTTCTTTCAGCGAACGCTAAACATTATGAATAATGGACATTGTGCGACTACACGTTGGCATTATTTTTGTATTTTTATATAATCATTAGTTTTAATATTTTAAAAAGAACTTATAGCGAACTACGCTTAATTAATTTTACTAAGTTGTAACCCTATGTAACTTTCAAACTGTTTCGACGTGTGTAGATTCGCGACCAATTTACAAAAATACCGTTTTTAAACTGTTTTTTACATAGTTACATTTACCTTCACTAAAATGGAAATCACACTAAATATTCTTGTTTCATTTTGTATTTAAGATGAACATCCGCGAAGTAGCGCCTGATTCTTTCAATTACATTTGACTTGTAAATGTAAACTGATTGTATGTTTTTTTGTGAGGCTTTCGCATCCAAAAGGCTGCATCGATTTGAATGAAACTTTTCAAAGGTTCTGGCAAAACCTAGTAGATCTGACAGGGTCTGCTTGAATTGTGTGCGTTGCACCCCATTTTAGCGGACCATTTTTCACAAAGTTTGTGAATCATCTTCTTTTTTTTATTTTCATCCAGTTTTCTAATATTTTCCTTCGCTGACATCAAATTTGACATCATCACAATTCGTCACAAAAAAAGATACACAAATAAAAACAGGTCCTTTGTACGCGAGCTTTTCAACGCTTTTCGTAGATTGTGGCCGATACAAAGAGTTTTTTTTTACATTTTCGTTTATTGTGTAATACATTAATCATTGTTATTGTACCATGGAAGATATTAGCTGTTACCAAACGTGGGAAGGAAAAAATGAGTAATTTTAACTTCGGCAATTTTAAAAGAATTCTATATTGTATTTATTACTATTCCTATTTTTCTTAGTTTAATGGTGTACTTAGCTTTTCTTGTTGGCAGCACTGACTTGCGCGTTATTGGACAACAGCACAAATCAGAGGGTTACACAAAAAAAAACGATCCGTCCCTCACAACCGTCTCTACTAAAGTTTAACAACTTTTAAGTCTTCACTTATCTCTCTGGGAAGTACCCAAATGCGGCATTAGGTGCGTTCCAAGGAAAAGTGCGAACTTAAAAGCTGACAAATTTTAGCACAAACGGGCCCGTAGCTATTGGTTTACTAGTGAAAGCTATGATGTAATAGGTCTTTACCTATGAAATTGCCGTATTGCAGTACAGACTTTTTCAAACAAAAAAAGTTTTGATTGGCTATGAATTCTAAATTCAAATTAATTTTGTTTTAAAAATATGACATTCTATTTACAATATAAGTCTTTTGTTTATTGATTAGCGTTGTATTTTCATTATATTTCAACATTTTTCCTCATAATGGATACTTTGAAATTTCGTGTAATTATGGAATATGAGTTCCGTCGTGGCACCAACGCGGCACAAACGACACGTAACATCAACGACGTTTACGGAGAGAACTGTACAAACGAACTTACAACCCGTTATTGGTTTGCTCGGTTACGTTCTGGGAATTTTGACTTGAAAAATGAACCTCGTGGTCGTCCGGAAACTTTGGTCAACAATGATGAATTAAAGGCGATTGTGGAAGCTGATGAATCTCAATCTACAGCTGAGCTGGCAGCAGCTTTTGATGTTAGCATCAAAACAATATTGGTCCATTTGCGACAGATTGGCAAGATAAAAAAGCTTGATAGATGGGTGCCCCACGAACTTAACGATCGCCAGCGCAACGTACGCATCGAGACTTGCCTTGCGCTGCTTAACAGGCACAGAAATGAAGGAATTTTGAACCGAATTGTTACGTGCGACGAAAAATGGATTCTTTTTGACAATCGAAAGCGCTCAGCAAGTTGGTTAGATCCTGGTTCGGTACCAAAGCAATGTGCAAAACGAAAAATGACCCCTAGAAAGGTGATGGTCACAGTTTGGTGGTCTAGTGCTGGTGTGATACATCATAGCTTTTTACAAAACGGCGAGAGCATTACTGCAGATGTGTACATTGAAGAACTGACCACAATGACGGCGAAACTCACACGTCTGCAACCAGCTTTGGTCAATCGGTCGTCTCCACTGCTACTTCACGACAACGCGCGACCCCATAATGCACAACAGACCGTCTCTAAGCTGCATGAGTTGGGTTTGGAAGCTCTCCCTCATCCGCCATACTCACCAGATCTTGCGCCTACCGACTATTACTTTTTCCAAAATTTTGACAACTTTTTAGCGGGAAAAAAATTCAATTCCCGAGAGGCAGTACAAAACGCCTTTGAAGAGTTTGTTGTCTCCCGTCCTGCTGATTTTTTCAAGAAGGGCATCCATAAACTGCCACAGCGTTGGCAAAGATGCATTGATTGCAGGGGTGATTACTTTGAATAAAAGAAATAAATAAGTTCGAAAAAAAAATACTTTAACTTTTTTCAAACAAAACGGCAATTTCATAGGTAAAGACCTAATATATAGATCAATGACTATGACCATGTGGAGAACCTTTTAAACTTCTTTTTATTGCTATATTTTTTTTTTTTTTTTTATTTGGTGGACTTACAGCTATCATAAAAAACCAAATCTATACATATAAAATTCAAAGTCCTAACTGACTGACTGAATGACTGATATATCAACGCACAGCTAGTCCTAGAGACTTGAAATTTGGAGGGTGTGTTCTTTGTAAAGTGTAGGTATCCACTAAGAAATAATTTTTCGAAATTCCATTTTGAGAGGGTGAAATGGGTGGTTGAATTATTTTCCTATAGGCCACGCAGGTGTAGCGGCGGGCAGAAGCTAGTAACGACAGACAACTTAAAGAGCCAATTAAAAGCCTCCACAACTAATTGTGAAAATAGAAGTACATGCAATTATAATAAATTAATTATTGTTCATGCATATTTTACGATCCAAACGTACAAGACATAAAGCTTGAATAACCATTTTAAAAATTACCTTTAGAAATTGAACCGTAATTACTTTAATTAAAAAAAAAAACAATCTTTGATGATGATAAATTTTCTATGGGACCGATCTGACATTATAACCCATCTAATTAAAAAAAAAATCCGAATTATTTCAGAAATTACTTGAGGAGATTTGAGGTAATAAAAAAAGTTAAAAAGAAAATTCAACCAAATTGAGAACCTTCTTCTTTTTCGAAGTCGGTTTAATAAGTCTTCTGTACGTTTACTATTGGTTCAAAAGCATTATTTACATGACCGACAAAGGTTTATTGTGTAGCCACGGTATGTAACTTCGACAGCTTGTAAATTGGGGGTGGAAAGGGATGATACATTAACGTCGCCCGTCGTAACGAGGTGATGAGAGGAAGCTATTTTTTGGTACATTTATTCTTAAGCAGTATAGTAGTTCCGCTGTTTATCTCGAATTATCTATGTATTCTGTAGTACCGGTTACGGTGGTGTTGAAAGGTATTTTTTGGATAGGCCACATAATTCGCAGAACCGACTACCGTTGGGGGAAAAAAGCTCCTCGAGTAGCGACCACGAACAGGAAGAAGCGAAGTTCACCGCCCAGTATGCTCACCGACAACTTGTGGGGTGATCGCGAAACTTTGATTGCAATGGAACAGGCGAAATTTCCATACTAACTATGCACATAAATTGCGTATTCAAACTGTCAAATCAATACAAAGTGTTTTTATCGATTGCAATTGAGTTACGTGATCGCCTAACTGGTCATCGAAGAGCCAATTCCAATTGGCAATTGGAACAATCAAATTTATTTTGTCAATGTAATTACAATTACAAAATTTAACTACAGCGTACGGCCAACTGTCGCGAGCAGCCACACAAAACAAAACTTCAAAACCACCCGACGCCGAAAGTCATACCGGAAAATGAAACCTGACATATCGGAATGAGCTCCTCAAAAAGACAACGACGAGGCGCCGCACGGGAAGGGAGGGCGCACGGAAATGTTCTGAAAAACCGTAAATTTAACACTTTTATCGCGCGCCGTGTCCGGTGGACCGGTATTAAGAGAATGTGGGGCCCTACGGGTGATGGTGATGCGGCAAACGGAAACTAAGGTTCCGTATATTATGGAGACTTTTACGAGATACAAGACGTATGTTTTCCTTTTCATTTATATTGCACTAGCTTCTGCCCGTGGCTTTGTCCGCAAGGCTTATGGGAAACGAAGAAGAATTTTTTTCATAGATAATTCAACCACCCATTTCATCCTCTTAGGGATGGAATTTCGAAAAACCTTTTCTTAGTGTTTACCTACACTTTACAAAGAACACACCCGCCAAATTTCAAGTCTCTAAGACCAGCGGTTTAGGCTGTGCGTTGATTAATAAGTCAGTCAGTTTTCGTTAACTGTTTTTCTTTATAATATGTGTGGACATCTCACACAACGCCATCTAGCCCCAAACTAAGCAAAACTTGTATTATGGGAACCAGATAACTGATACTATACTTAGATACTTTTTGTTTGTAAACACATACATAGAATACAATATAACACCCAGACACAGAACAAACACATATGTTCATCACACAAATGTTTGTCCTGGGTGGGAATCGAACCCACAACCCACAGTTCAGAAGGCAGGGTTACTACCAACTGAGCTATCGGGCCAGTCTAAAACCAACGTGAATAAATTCAACATGCAGATGACAGATTATTCAATAAATGAGCTAGAATCAATTCTCAAGAAAGATTTCTCGTTTTGGCTACGCCCCTATCAGAACCTTGGCGAGTGACAGTTAGTTTAGTTAGTTAGTAGTGGTATTTGGAATTGCGTGCTTCCAACGGCAGGTAAGTGAGCCGTCTAATTCAGTCACAATAAGGCATAAGCCGCAGCGCCTAATGTCACTTTATTATTATTATTATTTTTTACATAAAACTTTTCTAGCATTTGAGCACGCTCTCGCCTGATAGGAAGTGACGAGTGATATTCACTCTTCTCTTATTACTTCACATAAAAATTGTTCAAGGCTAATAATAATGTAAATGTTTAACTTCCAGTAAATATCAAAATGCTAATAAAGTGACGCGCTCATGAGGATGACCAGATCATGTTTGATCAATTACTTAATAATGATTGAATAAATGATTTATAAATAGACGGGAAATCGTGAATATTTAGCGTTTTATCTCCCCTACTGAGGAACCCCAAAACACCGTAGCAGGAAGAACATGAAATCGAATAAAAAGCGCCCTGCCGGCTACAATACCGTCAAATGAAGGCTGCCCCCGGCGCGACCCGAATGAAGAGTATATGCGTATATATATATATGTCAGGGTTGCCGTGCACATTATATTAGGTCTTTACCTATGAAATTGCCGTTTTGTTTGAAAAAAGTAAGTAGTAAAAGTATTTTTTTTTCGAACTTATTTATTTCTTATATTCAAAGTAATCACCCCTGCAATCAATGCATTTTTGCCAACGCTGTTGCAGTTTATGGATGCCCTTCTTGAAAAAATCAGCAGGACGGGAGACAACAAACTCTTCAAAGGCGTTTTGTACTGCCTCTCGGGAATTGTATTTTTTTCCCGCTAAAAAGTTGTCCAAATTTTGGATAAAGTAATAGTCGGTAGGCGCAATATCTGGTGAGTATGGCGGATGAGGGAGAGCTTCCAAACCCAACTCATGCAGCTTAGAGACGGTCTGTTGTGCAGTATGGGGTCGCGTGTTGTGTTGAAGTAGCAGTGGAGACGACCGATTGACCAAAGCTGGTTGCAGACGTGCGAGTTTCGCCATCATTGTGGTCAGTTCTTCAATGTACACATCTGCAGTAATGCTCTCGCCGTTTTGTAAAAAGCTATGATGAATCACACCAGCACTAGACCACCAAACTGTGACCATCACCTTTCTAGGGGTCATTTTTCGTTTTGCACATTGCTTTGGTACCGAACCAGGATCTAACCAACTTGCTGAGCGCTTTCGATTGTCAAAAAGAATCCATTTTTCGTCGCACGTAACAATTCGGTTCCAAATTCCTTCATTTCTGTGCCTGTTAAGCAGCGCAAGGCAAATCTCGACGCGTACGTTGCGCTGGCGATCGTTAAGTTCGTGGGGCACCCATCTATCAAGCTTTTTTATCTTGCCAATCTGTCGCAAATGGACCAATATTGTTTTGATGCTAACATCAAAAGCTGCTGCCAGCTCAGCTGTAGATTGAGATTCATCGGCTTCCACAATCGCCTTTAATTCATCATTGTTGACCAAAGTTTCCGGACGACCACGAGGTTCATTTTTCAAGTCAAACTTCCCAGAACGTAACCGAGCAAACCAATAACGGGTTGTAAGTTCGTTTGTACAGTTCTCTCCGTAAACGTCGTTGATGTTACGTGTCGTTTGTGCCGCGTTGGTGCCACGACGGAACTCATATTCCATAATTACACGAAATTTCAAAGTATCCATTATGAGGAAAAATGTTGAAATATAATGAAAATACAACGCTAATCAATAAACAAAAGACTTATATTGTAAATAGAATGTCATATTTTTAAAACAAAATTAATTTGAATTTAGAATTCATAGCTAATCAAAACTTTTTTTGTTTGAAAAAGTCTGTACTGCAATACGGCAATTTCATAGGTAAAGACCTATTATATAATATATATAATAAGTAAAAATCAACAGCCTCTGTCGTGTGGTGGTTGAGCAGGTCGGCTCATAGCCCGAAGGCGGCGGGTTCGATTCCCGCAGCAGAACAAGTATTTGTGCATAGCAAAAAAAGCGTAAATACTTATTCTCCGTCTAGGTGTTGTGGCACCATGGCCCTCGTAGTTCCTGGGTCCCTAGACACAGGGAATCCTAGTTAGGGTCCAGGATCTATGTATGTGATGAGAGAAAAAAAAATGGCATCAACTGTATAAAATTCCCACTACATTTGAGTACTAAGTACCATTCCGAAAATCCACCAATTAAAAAAAGTTGACGCGTTTCGCATGACTATCACTGTTTTGAGCGTAATCATTAACGATAAAATACATATTGTTGAAATGCGTGACAGCCCTAGGATGGGGAGTTTTTATATTCAAACGAGTAACAGAAAGTTGAGAACAGGTAAGTGTATACTATTTTAAAATTACAATAAGTGTACATTTTTTTTGCGAATGGACTAACCACGTCCTGTGGTTTCTTTTGGATTAAAATTGAAATGTTGGTACACATATTCAACAAATATAGCTTTTTAAACTAAGGTAAGTAGACGTTTTATCCTTTTTTAATTCAAACTCACAGACAGAGACAAAACATATAAATACACTCCGTCGTTACCCTATCTTTACCAATAAGAGTGCAAAGAGATAGTTTTAAATCTAGCGTAGTACGGCTACGGTGGGATATTAGCTACGCGCCTACGTATTGTCGTAGCATGCTTAGCGGACAGCCGTTACGATTTCTGCTACGTGTAATCCGAAGGCTACGTAGTGCTACGAGCTTCGGCTACGCAAGCTACAGTTCTTTAAAGCACCTAATAACGTGAATTTACGAGAGATATCCTTAGATTTCACCTGCAGGTCACCCAGTTTTCCACGGGAAAACCGCAGGAATGTAACTCTGCGACTTTTCGCCTCAACACGAAACATCCTCAAGTAATAGTAATACTATGAAAAAACGATCACATACATAGATCTCGGACCCCAACTAGTATTCCTTTGTATTTAAGGACCCAATGAACTACGAGGACCATGGTCCCTCAACACCCAGAGACAGAACAAGTATTTGTGCTTCTTTTTAGTTTGCCAATTACTTGTCGCGTTGCACGAATCGAACCCGGCGCCACCGGGTTAAGTGCTGACCTGTTCAACCACCACACCATGTAAGTATACATTGCTTACCACAGACCACCACTTACCACAGTTGAGTCAACATGTATATGAAGAATTGAGGATACCCCGTATTGAAGCAAACGCATCGCAATGTTAGTAGACTATATATTTTTGTATTGGTCCATTCAGACAAAGGAAATAAATAATTTGTTATTTTTTTGTTTTTGCAGCTTGCCCAGCTAATCTAATGCTTACGATGAATTTCTAATGGATCACGCCTGTGTCAATCGAGTTTATAATTTGATGCCTCGTTTTGAATTAAAAGCCATTATAAGAAAAAAAAAAGCAGAAAATCACGAGGTTCATCATTTCGGAGCGAACTAATAATATATATAAAATGATTTTTAATTTCGATCCACAGAGATTATAATGGCTTAATCTATATTAAAAGACTATTAATAGCTGTCGTGGTTTGATGGTGAATGCTAGTTCAACCCCATCTCGCCCCATCCCGGCGGCGGACCGATCACGGAGGGGTTTTAGTGGGTGCACATCCCACATACCATTGCCCCCGTGGTGACAGGAATGCACTAGGTACTGCAACTATACGGTACGGTACGGTAATGCACTATTACTCCCCACAGGCATTCTCACCACAAAAAAAAAATACAATTTTAATAATTAGTTTTTTTTTCTATTAGTAATATAAATAATATGTGAATTACTAGGTGGTAGAACTTTTCTGCAAAGTTCGTCTAGGTAGGTACCACCGCTTTGCCAGTTATTCTGCCGCCAAGCAGTAGTGTGCAAGCACTACTGTGTTCCGGTTTGAAGGGCACTGTAGCTAGTGAAATTACTGGGCAATTGAGACTTTATGATCTGATCTCACAGTCGAGTAATCTTATTACCAGACTGTGCTGATGTCTTAGGATGATGTGCGCAGTGCAGCAGTCACGCGAAACTTTACATGTTGGAGTTCCGAGTGACACTGTTCTGTTATGGGCGGCCGTGTCGCTTAACATCAGGTGAACGACTAGCTCGTCACATCATTCAATAACATAAAAAAAAAAAAAAAAAATCCTTACCTTAGCGTACTCTATCTTCAAAGTGCAGCATCCGCTGTATATGTCGCAGCCGTGGAGAGCGTCCTTGGCTCGCGTCGCCGACTCCACCGTCTCGAATTTGTGGCTGATGGTTAAGGATCATATTGGATTTTAAATAAAGAACACTTTAAGTTAATAATATATTGTTTATATATTGTTTTCGATAAATATTGTTAATAATTCTGCACCCACATGTACTCGTAGTAGAACCTAGCACTTACGCCGCCTGTGACACAAGTTTATCCTAGTGCAGGCACCTAATTTTGTAAGACTTTAGTTTGCACATTCATGTAAATTTTTGAATATATATTCTTATATTCCTATTCTTATACTTTATATACTACGTACTCGCGACACAGCGCGCGCGCACTAACACCACACTTAAAACAAAAAAGATAACAAATTCAAAGCGTAAAAAATCTACTCAGTCTTATATGGTTTTCTCATGGATGACATTGTCAGAATTAAATCAAATTGCCCAATTCAATTTCATGGGAAGTACCAGCTTATGACACTAATATAATAAAGGCGAAAGTTTGTATGTGTGTATGTTTGTTACTCCTTCACGCTCAAACAGCTGAATGGATTTGGATGAAATTCGGTACCAAAGTAGCTTATACACTGGATTAACATATAAGCATTTTATCCCGGAAAAGTGAAATGTTCACGTGGGATGAGAAAATAATTAAAATAGTTTTTATTCGCGGGTGAAACCGCGGGGCGCGACTAGTAAATAAATAAAAATCGAGGTAACAAACATTGAAAAAAAAAACAGCCGAATTGAAAACCTCCTTCTTGTTTGTATTCGGTTAAAAAGGTTTTTTCTTGTGTTTGTTATCTCATAAATCTTCGTCGTTTATATTCCGATTCCAAATTTTTATTTTATTTGAATAGTTAGTTCAGATTGCTTTCATTGAAATTTTGTCAAAACTTATTGAGTAAATTGGTTTTCAAATCAAAATAACTGGAAAACGTTTGTATTAGTTTTTACGTTTGTATTAGATTACAATATCAACCAAGACAATTCTCAGACAATTGTATTAATGCGATTGTAGTCGGCCCAATTTCCTTGTTTAAAGGGGTATTATTACAAAACTTATGCAGTCACGTGCAAACTACTCATACTCACTAATTTGAGTGGTGATAGATCAGTTTTTAGTAGATCTGCCTTCTGAACTGTAGGTTGTGGGTTCGATTGTGCCGGATTGCTTGCACCATTAGTGAGAAAAAAACTTCTTTTTTTTAACTCTTATATTGTAATGGGCTTGCTATATAATATTTGACAATAAGCACTTTTTAATATAATGTAGTTACTACCTAATATAATGTACCTGTTACCTAATATAATGTAGACTTGTAAAAGTGCTAAAAATAGCCTATTTGCAATAAAATCTTTTATCTTTGACTTTGATTCCTAACCCAGGACAAACATTTGTCTGATGAACATAGATGATTGTTCTGTGTCTGGGTGTTATATTGTATTCTATGTATGTATACAAACAAAAGGTATCTATAAAAAGTATTGTATCAGTTATCTGGTTCCCATAGTACAAGCTATGCTTAGTCTGGAGCTAGATGGCGCTGTGTGAAACGTCCACATATATGCATTAAAAAAAGTTAAACAATTTAGGATAAGAGGCAGAATAACATCGAAATCCTTTCAAAACGTATTCTGAAATCGCTCTAGAACCGATCCCGATCATTTAATCTGTGAGATTATCGGTTCCTTTCGAGCCTTGAACTGTTATTACTGCGAGAGGTAACTAAGACATCGGGATTATTCGTACAAAGGTGCGGTGGGAGTTACAGCGGAAAGCGAAGCGGATAACAAGCGAGTTCATTATAATACGCATAATGTGTAGAGAGCTTTTGACGGTAGCAAAACGTGCGATGGTAGTCGGTATTAGATTGGATGTATTAGGCATTGGCAATAGTGTCAATTTTAATCTTGCAGTATTTTCTAAATTGAGGTCATGCACCTTTTTCGAAGAGGTCCCTAGAGGGCATTGTTTAAAGATGAAAATCGCAGATCATAATTTGATGTCAAACTGGGTATGCGCTTGGGAATGTGTTAATTGTGCAAGTTTGTTTTTTGTGAATTAGGTGAAATATTCATAATAAATGCATATTAAATTGCTATTCCTTTTAAAAAATATATGGCTATTAACTTGTAAACTAAACTGTGTTTGTATCGCTGAAAATTTTGAGCTACTAACGTAGATGAAGTATTTTTTGGGGGTCATTAGAACTATTTTATTTTAGAAAAACCAAAGCGCTTGGTTAAGTTTTATTCAATTCTCCTTGTATTTCGTTTCGTAATCGCGGAGAGCGACTAGTTTAGTTTGGTTTTATCCAATACCGCATAACAAGAGCATTGACCTTTCTAATAACAGTGGTTACGGTGGGGCCATAGTGAAAGCGGAAAACGATTTTCTTAGCTTTTTTTATTAGTGATTTTGTACAGTCAATAAATGTAATTTTATACTTAAACAGTTTTTAAATTGAGATGTAAGCTGCTTTATCGCTCAATGGCAAGTCCCGTTGTGACAGAGATTAACAACTTAATACATAGTTACTAATCAAGACATTGGGATTAGGCTAAAACGCGGCTGTGGTTAGGGCGGAGCCACGGTGACAGCAAGAAGCGATTGGATAGCTTTAGTTGTAATTACTCGACGAATTAACTTTGGGATTAGTCAAAGCTGATGCTTTGTCTTCGTTGATTACTGTGGTAAAGGTAAGGGTGAAGTGACGGCGGCAAGCGATTTTATATTTTTTTAAATTATAATTAATATGTTGTGTTTTATTGTAAATAAAAGGGTTAAATTAAGGAATTTTTTTTTTTGTTTTTTCTTAACGATTTGTAATACTTGTTTCCGGTCTAATATAATTTGGTTTTCTTTAAGACTATAATGTATCTTCTCCTCATAGGTCACCTTAACATCAGGTGAGATGCAACCGTTTGCCGTTGGCCAAACGTTGGCCTACTCGAACAAAACAGGTACTATTATTTTTAAATCTTATTGAAGTAATACTTCTTTACGCACGCTTGACTTGGGGAGTAAGCTGATGAATGCGTGACGAGGCGAACGGAAGCTGAAAGTTTTTGATTCGCGTAGACCTCCATTGTCAACATAACAAAGTAAAAAATTTCTATTATTATGTTGGTATGTCCGGTAAAATGACAATTTTAAAATGTCAAGATGACGATATTAACATTAAACAAAGCAAAAACAAAGTTATACCGGTCGATAGATGGAGCTAAAGAGGTTTTACTTCAGTCGTGTGGTCTAAAGCACACTCTTTTTTTTTTTTTATAATATCATTATCGCTTTCTCCGAGACCGAATACCGAAAAAAGGGTTAAATGTCAAGATGACGTCTGACACAAATGAGTGGAAGAGAAGAACATGCTGTACCGACCCCATTTAAATAAGGGTGGGTGGATGATGATGAACATTATCGCTTTCTCTCACACCATGACCAATCCATTAAATCGCAGGCGTTGTTTCTTATACTCCAGTTTGACTGAAACTTTCGAGTAATTTGAATGAATCTGCTCGTTCCCCTTACAGAGGGAACAAAAATATCCCATAATTTAATTACAATGAATTATGTTTCCAGAATTCATTTTAATATTCTACTCTAATGTATTTATGTTATCTTGAGCATAATCAGAGGCGTGGAAATTTCTAATTCATGTAATATATAAACAAATAATGTTTTTAAATATTTTTCAAGTTTTCATTTCAAGATTATCACTGCACATCACTTGTCCAGCTCATCTTATTTTCTTAAGTTGGCAATAGTGATGTCGAACAGTATTGTATCGACCATCACGCCAAATTTAAAAAATGCAAACCCAAATATCAATATCTCTAAATATATATAACTCAAAGTTGACTGACTGATTGACTGACTAATATAGTGATCTATCAACGCACAGCCCAAACCACTGGACGGATCGAGCTGAAATTTGGCATGCAGGTAGATGTTATGACGTAGGCATCCGCTAAGAAAGGATTTTTCGGAATTCCACCATTAACGGGGTGAAATGGGTGGTTGAATTATTTTCCCATAGGTCACGCCGCGGGCGAAGCTGCGGGCAGAAGCTCGTAATATCATATAATCAATCTAGACGCTATCTCTGATAAGTCTCTCTATCTTCTTCTCTTTTTTTTTTTCAGTGTTATTATATATATATATCAGTACTTAAAAGAAAAACAAAGTTTCAAAACAGATATTTCAGCTTAGCTCCGTTATACAACACCCAAACGTTTCAGTGTAACTTTCATACCGTTCGCAAACTTGAATTCCATTACGGAAT
Source organism: Ennomos fuscantarius (assembly GCA_905220475.3). Taxonomy (NCBI): domain Eukaryota; kingdom Metazoa; phylum Arthropoda; class Insecta; order Lepidoptera; family Geometridae; genus Ennomos; species Ennomos fuscantarius. The sequence goes on from HG992049.1 coordinate 1,498,468, forward strand.
TCCAAAACAAACATGCGTGCTTTCTGTGTGCGGGTCGATGTACGACTGACCTTGTATTGGAGGTGTGCCACGGATTACGCAATAGTTACTATTGAGCCGTGGCATGAACCAGTGCACGATTTCAAGGCAACCTGTTACACCGAAGCGTCGCTTGGTAAACGTGAATTGGTTAGTTATTTATTAGTTTGTGTTCGGGCGAATATTCGCATGTTTTGGGTGCTTTGATCACGTTTTCCTTAACTCTTGTGTGTCTGTTTGTCTTTCCGATGAGACAGAAACTTGAAACTTTAAGTGTAGTTTACTACATTACGATATTAATCCGTTTAAAAGTTGATATTTTACATCAAATTAATAATTTTAATGTGGAACTAATGTAGAAAGAATGGTTTCGTGGTTATTTTGATATTATATGTAGAGTAAGTGATTATTTTTGGGCGAAAGTTCATGCTTTTATAATTGGGAAATAATTAATGTACACTAATATATTATTAACGTATATTTAAAAAAAGTTTTGATCTAATTTTGCTTCAAAAATAACTCTGCATACATATTGAAAAAAAAACTGGCTTGTAAAGCGATATATGGCGCAATTAACAATGCATCATTCTATTATATTAAAATAAATTATGAATTTATATGACTAAACCACAGGCAACGTCGCGGAAGCATTCTGTAATAGTAAATCTTTTATTTCTTTATATATACATATTCATGTAAATATTACGAACCGGTGTAACAGCACTCCAGATTTTTAGCCCACGTGAAAACGATAAAATATATTTATTCATCCAGACTATATTATTTATGATTTTCACTTAGCATTTTTGAATATCACCACCGTATTTATTTATACCGTTAATAGTTTCGCGAAATACAGATGTGTTATTTTATTGTTTATGTATTTCTACCAAAATATTAAGAATTAAAAATAAGAATATTTTTGCTCTTATCTGCATCGACATAAGGTATAGATAAAAATATAAAATTATAATGGGTTTTTGAACGATGTCGTCCAAATTATTCGCAAGATAAAACAAATATTTTCTGTCTTGTAGTTAATGAACTAAAGTTCCGAATAGCGAAAAATAAATTGGATTACATGCGAAATTGCAAAAAATAGTACAATAATATGAATCATTGATCAAGCGTAGACTTTAGTCAACAAATATTTCATTTTCCACTAAAAATATTAGGTCTTTACCTATGAAATTGCCGTTTTGTTTGAAAAAAGTTAAAGTATTTTTTTTTTCGAACTTATTTATTTCTTTTATTCAAAGTAATCACCCCTGCAATCAATGCATCTTTGCCAACGCTGTGGCAGTTTATGGATGCCCTTCTTGAAAAAATCAGCAGGACGGGAGACAACAAACTCTTCAAAGGTGTTTTGTACTGCCTCTCGGGAATTGAATTTTTTTCCCGCTAAAAAGTTGTCCAAATTTTGGAAAAAGTAATAGTCGGTAGGCGCAAGATCTGGTGAGTATGGCGGATGAGGGAGAGCTTCCAAACCCAACTCATGCAGCTTAGAGACGGTCTGTTGTGCAGTATGGGGTCGCGCGTTGTCGTGAAGTAGCAGTGGAGACGACCGATTGACCAAAGCTGGTTGCAGACGTGCTAGTTTCGCCATCATTGTGGTCAGTTCTTCAATGTACACATCTGCAGTAATGCTCTCGCCGTTTTGTAAAAAGCTATGATAAATCACACCAGCACTAGACCACCAAACTGTGACCATCACCTTTCTAGGGGTCATTTTTCGTTTTGCACATTGCTTTGGTACCGAACCAGGATCTAACCAACTTGCTGAGCGCTTTCGATTGTCAAAAAGAATCCATTTTTCGTCGCACGTAACAATTCGGTTCAAAATTCCTTCATTTCTGTGCCTGTTAAGCAGCGCAAGGCAAGTCTCGACGCGTACGTTGCGCTGGCGATCGTTAAGTTCGTGGGGCACCCATCTATCAAGCTTTTTTATCTTGCCAATCTGTCGCAAATGGACCAATAATGTTTTGATGCTAACATCAAAAGCTGCCAGCTCAGCTGTAGATTGAGATTCATCAGCTTCCACAATCGCCTTTAATTCATCATTGTTGACCAAAGTTTCCGGACGACCACAAGGTTAATTTTTCAAGTCAAAATTCCCAGAACGGAACCGAGCAAACCAATAACGGGCTGTACGTTCGTATGTACAGTTCTCTCCGTAAACGTCGTTGATGTTACGTGTCGTTTGTGCCGCGTTGGTGCCACGACGGAACTCATATTCCATAATTACACGAAATTTCAAAGTATCCATCATGAGGAAAAATGTTGAAATGTAATGAAAATACAACGCTAATCAATAAACAAAAGACTTATATTGTAAATAGAATGTCATATTTTGAAAACAAAATTAATTTGAATTTAGAATTCATAGCCAATCAAAACTTTTTTTTGTTCGAAAAAGTCTGTACTGCAATACGGCAATTTCATAGGTAAAGACCTATTATCAACCATTGACTTAATAATAATGTGGACAGACTTACAAGACATATTTATAGCTTTTTTTTTTCTAAAGCAACAACATTAAGTAGTTTTTAAACGAAGATTTAGCTCATCGATTTTGTAAAATTGAATAGAACAGACAACTCAGTTGATGCGAGACGTTAGTTTCAAAAACTGGCGTTCTTATTCAACAGATCAATACTGCTAGTATGCAACAAAGACAACCGTTAGCGGTATCTTAAAAAATTGTACGGAAATAATTTAAAAAGTAGTAGTTTATATACAGTTGGTGGCAACGCTTAAAATTAAAGTGGAGTTTCTAATGTTTGTTTCACATTTAAGACTTTTAAACTTTCACGGCTTGAATATCATAAAGTTAAAACGGGTCTATTTGCGTACAAAAAAATATCAAACATAATTTTGACTAGCCTTGACGTTTCGACCAAGCTACTCAAAATTATGCTTTATAATTTTTTGTGCGCGAACAGTCCAGTTTTGACTTTATAATTATTTTTTTTCACATTAATTTTCATATCAATAGTTTTACTTTACACTTTAAATGTATTGATGTGCTCAACAAACACTTTATTTCTTTCCAATGTAGGCAGCATAGTGTAATTTTTAAACTAGCAAAGTTTACATTATATGACGCCACTGTGGTCTATTCTTCGCTATATTACGTCGACGTACTAAACGAATGTCGGTCGTTTATCTTCAGTGTAACTGATGAATACATTTCTCGGATTGAGATTAAGCATTTTCTTTTATGTGGCATCAGAATACGAAATTACTGTATCATTTGTAATGTAATTTTCATTTACGCTTCATGAAAAATGTAATGTGTTTTCATATTCATGTGGCGATGAATTCGTTTAAATTGACAAATTGTTTGGATGCTAGTGAAATGTAATTGTGAAAACATATTTTCAAACAAATTTATACAAAAAAAAACGTTGCTTTCTCGCTTTCCATTCACAACTAACCACGGTACTAATAATATTTCATTTAGCAAAAAGCCGGAGCTACCAATCAGACGTTATATTACATTTTAAGCAAGAATTAAAAGTTTTTATATTCTCAATCAATTTGTAATAACCTTAGGAGCTAGTGACTAATAATTTGTTACAAATTGTAGGAAACCCCGAGTCTGAGGGAGCTAGCCTACGGTAGGAACATAATATGTAACTACAAGTATTCAAATTCAAAATTCAAATTCATTTATTGCTCACTGATGTAATTATATTTTGGAAATTAAGTAATTTACGTATCTTCTGTAAGTTTTATTTTACAGTAAACGTTAATAAAATAAAATAAATAAATGTAAATTGCTTCAACGATAAAGAAAAAACGAGTATGCTTTAGACCACACGACTGAATTAAAACTTCTTTAGTTTAGCTCCATCTATCGGCCGGTATAACTTTGGTTTTGCTTTGTTTAATGTTAATGCCATCTTGACAATTGTAAATCACCATTTTACCGAATATACCAACATAATAATACAAATTTTTAATTTTGTAATTTTGGCAATGAATTTCTAGGTGAATTAACTTCTGTTCGCGTCGCATTCACCAGCTTACTCCCCAAGTAAAGCGTGCGTAAAGAAGCTTTACTTAAAAAAAAAAATGTATAGCTCTATGAAAGTGAAACCTAAAAGCCCTTAAACACTATGGCTTAATTTAAAACCTCGTTCTAGAGACTATTCAATGACGCCAAACATAAAAATAAAATTTTCAGCGTCGCTCAAGTGCATTTTTCTTTTATCTCAAAATTACTTCAAAACTTTACGATCTCTGTTAAAACAGTACGGCTATAAAAACGGAACACACACGTGACGTAAATTAACGTAGAGTAGCGCGTACGTCTCGTAAATTACTACGCTGATGGAGTTTATATCAAATTAGGACAATAGAGATGAGTCTTAAAGCAATCGTATTATTTTATGAAGATATGAAATTTACGACGTACTGACTGGCGTCTGCTAGGTGATTACGTACCTCGATTGAAACATTTGAATTCAATTGAAACTATTTTTTTTATGGATATGACAGTTTCAATTCTCAAATTACATGTACCATATCTTGTGTCCATTCCCCACTAATATATAAACATGAAAAGTTCTCCATTTGTTCGTTTATTTATTCGTCTGTTTGTGAGACCTTTTCAGGCCAATACGGCGGAGCAAACTAATGTAATTTTGGACACCGATTGATAGAAAAGAAAATCATTTACACAACACTGACGATAAGACAACTAATATCTTATGACATAAGTATATGACGGCGGCTACGTCCAGTTATAAACTCTATGCGCAGCGGGCAGTACCGTAATTTACCCTGTGGCAGCATTTAAATTTATTACAGTGGCAACACCGGCAACTGTCGTCGCTGCCCCACCCATCTGGCTATATAAAGAGATCGCTCGGTGTCCTACGATCATTCTTGTTCCAGACACGGCGCGGTGTGGACATGCTGAAGGCCTATAGTTATATAGGTTGCAACCTACGCACAAACCCGTTTTCTGTCTACATATACAAGATTTTGTAAATTTTATCATATCAACATAAAAAATTTTATTTGAAAAAATAAAAGCTCACCGCAGCAGGTGAAACCGCAGGAAATATTTCGCCTATTAATTGCATTGCTATCAAAGTTGCATAATCACTCTCCTGGACATATAGACTACGGTGTCTACAGACTACAATATTTTCGACATCTAGAGGAAGAAAAACAAAGTATCAATATTTATCCGTCTCCGTGATAAGCTAACTATATTTAACTACTAGTTGCGCCCCGCGGTTTCACCAGCGTATAAAAAGTATTTTAATTATTTGCTTATCCTACGGGAACGTTTCACTTTTCCAGGATAAAATGTATCCTATGTGTTAATCCAGTGTATAAGCTACCTTGGTACCGAATTTCATCCAAATCCATTCAGCCGTTTGAGCGTGAAGGAGGATCCAATCATAGTCTCATTTGCTCAGTAATTAGACTAGCTACAGTGCCCTTTAAGCCGGAACACAGAAGTGCCTGCACACTACTGCTTGGCGGCAGAATAACTGGCAAAGCGGCTAGTTTACCTTTTGATAAAATAAAATAAGTCAATAAGTCTACACTAATATGGATTCTATTGTATTATCTGGAATAAATAAAATTTAATTGGATTGAAAATATTTGTATGGTTACGTCATTGTGCAAAATCCTCTCCTCTCGTTATTTAGTGTGGATATCAGGTAACTTGCAACAACATTGCAAAAGGATTTTAATTGGATTAATTTGTAAGGAATACATTTAATTTGAACTCGCATCCAGCCGAATTCTTGACAACCTCTGTGATGTGGTGTTGAGCAGGTCAGCTCATAGCCCGGAGGTGGGGGGTTCGATTCCCGCGGCAGGACAAGTATTTGTACACAGAAAAAAATCGCAAGTACTTGTTCTGAGTCTGGGTGTTGTGGGACCATGGTCCTCGTAGTTCCTGGGTCCCTAGACATGGAATCCTAGTTAGGGTCCAGGATCTATGTATGTCATCGTTGGGCGTCACTATATTACTAGCTTCTGCTAGCGGCTTTACCTGCGTGGCCTATAGGAAAATAATTCACCCACCCATTTCACCCTCTTGGTGTGGGATTACGAAAAACCCTTTCTTAGTGGATACCTACACTTTACAAAGAACACACCCTCCAAATTTCAAGTCTCTAAGACCAGCGGTTTATGCTGGGCGTTGATGTATAAGTCAGTCAGTCAGTCAGGACTTGGAATGTTATATGTATAGATTATTATTATATTTTTCATCCGTTCCTATAGCCTCTCCGCTTATGCGTCAGCCTTCCCGCTTACACTACGACCGACGACGTGAAGGTGTAGAAAAATAAACAACTCTATATTTACGATTTAACCGCACCTAGTGTAAGTGGTTCCTTGCGATATAAGGCGCTTTGATGCTGAATATTGGATTCTATTGAAAGTTTTATTGTGCTATGTTGAAACTGTTTTGCATATAAACTATCTTTTTATTATTTTATAGAGTTGAAACGTTCTATAAACTATGTTTTTTTTTTGTTTGGTCTAATAAAAGAAAAATTGTTACCCTCTAAAATAAACATAAATAACTCTTTTTTATTTATTAAAAAGCATCTGTCGGGTAATCGGATATGTTTCGGTAATTTGGAAATTTTTCAGCTCGATGGGTGATTGCAAAGTGGTATTAATGTTTGCCTTAAAATCATTTGTCAAATTGTAATATTTCAATTTAATTATGTGTTATTGAGTCACTACTGGTAGTACAGCGGGCAGAATGAACGAAATTATTATTGGCCGTTCTGGTAGTACGACAGGAAAATTAAGCTCCCCGTCTTACTACCGATCCTGTCGGTAGTACTACGGAAACGATTTATTGCCCGTACTGACTTAAAACCGAAAACTTTTCCGAAACCTGAGGGGTGATCACGAAAACTTTGATTGCAATGCAACAGGAGAAATTTCCATACTAGCTACGCACATAAACTGCGTATTAAAACTGTCAAATCCAAACAAATTTGTGTTTCTATTGTTTGCAATCGAGTTGAGTGATCGCCCAGCAGATCGGAGTAATTCCGATTTTTAATTGCATGAGTTTAGCCATTACTAGTTGCGCCCCGCGATTTCACCCTTGTATAAAAATAATTTTAATTATTCGCTCATCCTACGGGGAAATTTCACTTTTCCGGGATAAAATGTAGCCTATATGTTAATCCAGTCTATAAGCTATCTTGGTGCTGAAAATCATCCAATCTATTCAGCTGTTTGAGCGTGAAGGAGTAACAAACATACACACATACACACATACACACAAACACACATACAAACTTTCGCCTTTATAATATTAGTGTGATTAATCTTCCAAAAAGTTACTACTCGATAACTTAAAGCGAGATATCTGCGTAAATTCACGTCCTGAAGTAAAGCATCGGATATGCTCGAAACCTGGTCGACAAATCGACACACTATTCGTAACAGTCGGAAATATGTTCATTTAAAAGGCTTAAAGCCAGCAGATAAAGAGGTGTTGTTATATATAATTGTCCTATTGAAAAGGATATTCGACCATCGCTTGTACACCATTCTTCTTGAACACGACGATCCTCTGAACTTGTCCGTGCGGGGAGCTTATTGTGTGTATCACGTCCTGCAACAAACAGATATACAACATTCAATTATGTAGTTAGATGCGCGTGTTAGTGATTGCTAGTTAAGGGCAAGTCTACCAAAATACAAATATTAATCAGCATCCTTAATTTTTAATTTCTTAGTAAGTCATTTCCATCGCATAATTTCACTAGCTACAGCGCCATTCAAACCGGAACACAGCAGTGCTTGCGCACTACTGCTTGGCGGCAGAATAACTAGCAAAGCGGTGGTACTTGCCTAGACGAAAATTGCAGATAAGTCCCACCACCTGGTAAAATATAACCTCCCGTTGAAATTATCGGAACCGAAGTCAAAACCGGAGGTGTAACTGGCCCGATAGCTCAGTTAGTAATAACCCTGCCTTTTGAACTGTGGGTTGTGGTTTCGATGCCCACCCAGGACAAATATTTGTGTGATGAACATAGGTGTTTGTTCTGTGTCTGGTTGTTATATAGTATTCTATGTGTTTACAAAACAAAAAGTATCTAAGTATTGTATCAGTTATTTGTTTCCCATAGCTTTGCTTAGTTTGGGGCTAGATAGCGCTTGTGAGACGTCCACACACATATTATTATTTTTATTAATATCAATCGGAAGTTCCGACTTTACGGAATCGTAACATCCCTAGTATCCAAATTATTATAACCGTGGCGCTCACCATTACACAATAGACCTTACTTCATAATATAATACTGTAAACGTTTATAATTAGACGCATAGTATAGATGTTAGGTATACATCTAGCGCCGTTGTAAGAAGCACTCGCGCACATTCAATACACTTCTGGCCATGTACTCGTATAAACAGATACTGGATTTTTGGCGGGAAAACGAAAAAGATTGCGTCACCGCATTGTATTATTTTCCAAAACTTGTGTTATTTTCAGTGTTAGTGCATAAAATTGGTGGCATTTTATTCGTTAAGTGCTGATTTACAAGCATGAGTGTGGGAAAGTGGTATAATGATGGTGAAACGTTTCTTTTCGTTTGTTTGAGAGTTTTGAGAAATTATCAATTACTTGACACTGGCTAAATACACAAAAGTGTGGGGTCAAAACAAAACAAAAAAAAACAGATACTGGGGATCCTAGTTTGGGTCCAGGATCTATGTATTTGATCAGGTGTTGTTATTATTAATGTTGTTCCCAATCATAAACCGATTCTCGCTAGTGTTTGTTTTTTTTTCCTTATACCACTTTCCCACTCTTGCCTGTAATCCAGCATAAGAGTAAAATGCCACCAATTATATGCACTAACACTGAATATAACACAAGTTTTGGAAAATAATACAATGCGGCGACGCGATCTTTATTGTTTTCCTGCCAAAACTCAGTGTTTGTTTTGCTTCTCTCTGTCAAATTTGAAATAGGAAAAGATAAAACAAGAGAAACCTCTAAGTAAATAATCAGTGGATTAGCTACCCAGTGTTTTTTTTTGTTTTATCTTTTATAATAGTGACTATAACGTGTTTATTGGTAAGTGGGATTGTCTACACGACACATTGTCCTGCACTGCATTACACATGTCGTCGACGTGCGCGCGGCAATATCGCCAGCCACTTGTTGGAATTGAAAACCGGATCTACACCCCCTCTCCCCACCATCTGGGTACACAGACACCCAGGGTTGGCTGACGAGAGAATTAGTAAAACCTATTTATCATATTAAATAATGTATAAGCAACTATAAAAATTATAAATATTGTAAAACATAATAGAAAAAAAAGTACATCACTGTAAAGTTTCTCGTAGCAACTTCTTGCCTATTTGCAATAAATCTTTTGACTTTGACAACCTACGGGAAAAGCTGGACACTAACCGGAAGTATAGGAATCTTTTGACCACGAGGAGTAGAAAGAAGGTTTGGGGCTTTGCCCTGCTGAATTGCAGAATAGTAAATATACAGATTAATTTGTAAAAGAAAAATTTCAATTACGAGCGGGATTTAAACCCGCACCCATCCGTCCCTAAAGCCAGGATACACGTTACTTAAGCTACCGTGACAAGTGATCTCATGTCTAAATTTATATTAATTTTATAACCAACTTACGGGGTTGGTAGCATCAGCCGTCTATTAAGAGAACAGGCGATACTAAAAATCTGAGTTTTCCATCCCTTTTTGTTCACACTCGTCAAATAAATGCAAACAAAAAGCACTTTCGATACGTCGAATGACTGATGGACAGAACTTCAGTCTAAATTATCTAAGAAAATTATTATTAATAACTATAGCATAGAGAGAGTTTTATGGTGAACATGGTAATGGTGATGTTATTTACAAAATTTTGGGTTGTCTAATTTTTGGAAGGAAATCGGTCGGACTGACTATATAGTTGACAAAACTGACTGCCTCTGTAATTTATGACATGAACTTCCCCCATCTAGGGTAGGTTTCAAATGCCATAGATGAAAAACGACAACGACATAGATGAAAAAATAATGTTCTTTCGGTTTTCAAATGAGCCTCTATAAAATTCTAAAAACATTGATAACAAGGGAATAAATAAGTTTTAAAATCTTAAAATAACAATAGTTCAGTTCTCAACGAGGCAACCCTATATCCCTTGTCGTAGACTCTAATAACATTTGCATCCAGCATTATAAGTTTTTTAATAAAAATCCCCTCTTCGACACGATCCTCCTCTCGACAGAGGACTGCGTGTCGATGAATTGCACTATTTGCAATATTAGTTGCATTTCATTTTGCAACTCACATCTCGTCACAATTTTTTAAATTTTTTTTTATGTTATTGAATGATGTGACGAGCTGGTTGTTCACCTGATGTTAAGCGCCACGACCGCCCATAACAGAACAGTGTCACTCGGAACCCCAAAACATATGAGTTTCGAACGACACTGCACTGCGCCCATAATCCTGAGACAGACACAGTGTGGTAACAAGATTACTCGACTGTGAGATCAGATCATAAAGTCTCAATTGTTCAGCCAATTGAGATTTAATTTTGAATTCTCAATTATCTCGTAATGTTATAATTATTACGTTTTATATTCAATTTTGGGTATTTTAGATCTTTCTTGTGGCTTGAACATACCCCCTTCTAATAACATGGTAAGCCAACGCTTTTTTTCTTTAGCAAGCGGAAAATAAAGGCAAATTAATATATTCGCACAACGTCATACTTCTAGTTGGCAGAAATCGGGGTAAAGATATGCTAGCTAGTAGCAACCTAGAGCGTCAACACACTCTAGCTGGTTAGCAAACGGAGCGACGAAAAACTCTTGCTGGTTAGCAACCGGAGTGACGACAAACTCTAGCTGGTGGCAAACGGAGCGACGACTAACTCTAGCTGGCTAACAACTACAGTGAAGACAAACTCTAGCTAGTGGCAACCGGAGCGACGACAAACTCTAGCTAGTGGCAATCGGAGCGACGACAAACTCTAGCTGGTCGCAACCGAAGCGACGACAATATCTAGCTAGTTAGCAACTAGAGCGACGACAAACTCTAGCTAGTGGCAACTGAAGCGACGACAAACTCTAGCTGGTTAGCAACTAGAGCGACGACAAACTCTAGCTAGTGGCAACCGAAGTGATGACTAACTCTAGCTGGTTAGCAACCGGAGCGACGACAAACTCTAGCTGGTTAGCAAACGGAGCGATGACAAACTCTAGCTGGTTAGTAACCGGAGCGACGACAAGCTCTAGCTGGTTAGCAACCTGAGCGACGACGAGACGTGCTACAATATACAATAAAAATTTAAAACCATTTTTGTAACTCTGTTAAAAATTATCCTCTTTTCGTTTAGAATGCTGTCCAAGTTGATATTAAAATCACGTTCATTCCGGCACCAAAAAACAAAAAGAACGGCTAACTCCGGAGCAGTTAATTATCCCGGCCAAGGACCGGATGTTGGCGAGATGTGAAATGCATTATTTATCATAACGGCGTTTTGTTTATGCTTTTACTTACATCACGCTACAGACTTTGGGAAAAATCTTATTTCCTCCAGTTTACATTTAACATCCGTTGAACGTTTTAAAAATCTAAAACACGACTGCCAGAAAATAACGCATTAGCTGATACATAATAATCAATATTTGTACACATTTCATACAGCGCCATCTAGCCCCAAACTATGCAAAGCTTGTACTATGGGAACCAGATAACCGATACAATACTTATATACTTTTTGTTTATAAATATATACATATAAAAAAATATTACCCCCAGACACAGGACAAACATCTATAAATCTCACTGATCACTATAATCTGAGTGGGAATCGAACTCACAACCTGCAGTTAAACTTAGAATCTGTCTAACTTTAGCACAGAAGCGCATTAGACTCCCTAGGATCCCTAGGGTCCTTGAAAGGAAGGACGTGCCTTATAAACAAAGTGTCACCAAGTGCTTAGATTGCATCACGCGTTTACTTTTTATTGAATACAAGTTTACGTAACATCATTTTATTACATTAAAACGTACATCTTTAACTTAACCATAAATAACTTACCTACAGTAGAAACAGAAACTTACCACTTCTATTAGAACAGCGTGTTTAAATAACACTACTAAGTTAAATTTAACCGACAATAGTTCTGCATCGAATGCAACTAAATTTGCATAAGCTAATCTAAATGGTAACTTAGTATTTAGAGCGTCTATCAAAACGGAAGTTAGGTTAGAATCACTTAAGTAAAGTTACACTTGGAGTTAATTGACAATAGATGTGAAAGGTAAATACTCCGCGGAATAGTTAGGTTGGATTAAGTTGTGCTTGTGGAATGTTTGGAATGGACATTGAATCAATCTTTTGCAAGTGAATTCAGTGTTTTTTCACTAGAAATTAGAAGCAGTTTAACTATTTACCTGTTTTCCTACTACGTTGAATTAATTGGTTCATGTGTAATTTTTTTTACACTGATCCTGGACTTAGCTATGATTCCCTGTCTAGGGACCCAGGAACTACGAGGACCGTGGTCCCACAATACCCAGACTCAGAACAAGTATTTGCGCGTCTCTGTGCGCAAATACTTGTCTTGCCGCGGGAATCGAACCCGCCGCCTCCTGGTTATGAGCAGACCTGCTCCACCACACCACAGAGGCTGTCCATGCAATTCGGTTCAGCCGTTTTCGAAAAAAACCAACTTCGAGTCTATATCCGCTTTATTTACACACACGAGAATAAAGGATACAGAAGATTGAGGTAACGCGATTGTATGTTGTTTTGCTACTGTTCAAAGTTAGTGTCCGTTATGTTGAAAAGTCTTATCCCGGAGATCTCTACAATCCTTATTCCCAGCAGCTCTATAAGGGGAGGCCACTCACGGGAACACGAAGTAATTAACGGGAAAATGCAAGAACAGATACAAAATTAAATTGAAGTTTTCGCGGGAAAGCAGTATATTTCTTTACAATTAGTAGTTACTAACAATAATTTAGTGTGTGCTTAGCTTGAAAACTGCTGAATGGTAAAAATAATAAGCTAGTTCGAACTTGAAATTTCACAAAAATCAAAATTAAATATAGCACCTAACGTTGCTATTATTAAACATTATTAAACTTAGGGTTTTAAGCAACAGCTGGGGGAGTTTACGCGAGCGAGCGAACGAAGATTTTTTCGTCCTTGTACGTAACCAGTCTTATATGGAGTACCTTTATATATATACCTACTATACTTGCGTATTTTATCAGCCGCAAGCGCGCGATACGTCCGGACGGTTGCACTCGAAAACAATTGCAAAACGTACGCTATCGTTCCAGAAAATTGAATTTGAATTGCTACAAGGGGAAGAAACCATGTCTTCCTTTTGTCTGTGAATTGAGTATTGGAACTATTTTGTAGGGTGCTCGTTTAGCTCGTCAATTTTACATAAATAAAGAATATTTAAAATATATATGTGACGGCGGCTACGTCCAGTTATAAACTCTATGCACAGCGATCGAGCACCGTAATTTACCCTGTGGTGGCATTAAATTTATTACAGTGGCAGCCTGTCTGGCTATATAAAGGGATCGCTCGGTGTACTGCGGGGCATTCTTGTTCCAGACACGGCGCGGTGTGGACATGCTGAAGGCCTATAGTTATATAGGTTGCAACCTACCCACAACACGTTCCTGTCTACATCAGAAGTGGGATTGCCCAATGCCCATTTCTACATCACTCTTCAAGCAACGCAAAACGTGACGTGACATGATGTGAATGATGACGTGACGGCGGGTGACACTAATATCAATTTTAGTTGCAGGGTTAACCAAGACCAGTGAAAAAAAAGACAATGAAAGTTATGGTAAAAAAAGTAATGATTCGTCAGAGGAAAAAAAATTAGAAAAAAAGAGACAAAAAGGGTAAAAAAAAGAGAAAAAAGTAAAAAAAAAGTGAAAAAAAAGAAAAAAAAAAGTAAGAAAAGAGAATGTTAAAATGATGACAAAAAAATGTGTCTGAATGCTAAAGGGATAATCTATCCGGTCTAGCACTAATTGATATGAGTTGGAATAATGATTATTGTTTTGCTAAAGGGATATCTATCCGGTCTAGCACTATCCGGTCCATTTTTTATAAATGAAGGGATAAGGTAGTGTTGGAATGATGATTTTTGGTTGCTAAAGGGATATCTATCCGGTCTAGCACTATCCGGTCCATTTTTTATAAATGAAGGGATAAGGTATTAGTTTGTTGATTTTTGGTTGCTAAAGGGATATCTATCCGGTCTAGCACCATCCAGTCCACTTTTTGTAAATGAATGGATACTGATGGTCCTGAAGGGTTAACCTTTCAACTACAACTCTTTGTAAATGGCCTTTGTGGAGAGGAGACCAGGGTTAACCCTGACGATGACTGGCAGGTTAAAATGCTTTTGACTAATGAAATTGAAACCTGATCTTTTGACTTTGACTCCAAGTTTAACTCAATTTAATTGTCAGGATGAACGAGCAATAACACTGATACTTATGTCCCTCACCAGGTACAAAGGGAAGCTAAGCGTACGAGGACGTACGCACGTCAGTATGGCCGTGACGGCGGCTACGTCCAGTTATAAACTCTATGCACAGCGATCGAGCACCGTAATTTACCCTGTGGTGGCATTAAATTTATTACAGTGGCAGCACCGGCAACTGTCATGGCGCCCCTACCTGTCTGGCTATATAAAGGGATCGCTCGGTGTACTGCGGGGCATTCTTGTTCCAGACACGGCGCGGTGTGGATATGCTGAAGGCCTATAGTTATATAGGTTGCAACCTACCCACAACACGTTCCTGCCCACATATGTGTTTATTTATTTTTGTTTTTGTTAAGTATATTTTTCCGCTGACAAAAAAGTCTTATTATGGATAAAGCTATTAACCACTGTCTCACCTGATGGCAAGTGACGACTCAGTCGACGATGAAACATGCCATCATCATCCTATATTAGTCCACTGCTGGACATAAGCCTCGCGCCACTGAGTCCGGTCTTCGGCTCTACTCTTCCAGTTTCTACCAGCTACCTTGCGTATGCCATCGCTACATCTTGCCACAGGGCGTCCTACACTACGTCTGCCGATTCGCGGTCTCCATTCTAGATCACGTCTACCCCAACGGTTATCGGTTCTTCGGCAGATATGATCAGGCCAATGCCACTTAAGCTTGATAATTCGCTAAGCTATGTCGGTAACTTTAGTTCTCTGGCGAATGACTTCGTTACGGATTAAATACCGCAGAGATACACCGAGCATAGCTCTCTCCATAGCTCGCTGAGCGACCTTTAATTTGTGAACCAGTCCTACCGTGAGCGTCCACGTTTCGGCTCCGCATGTCATGACTGGAAGGACGCACTGGTTAAAGACTTTCGTGGAAACATGCTTGTCTAGAAGATACCGTTATTTTATTCACTCTTGATTTGAAAACTCCCTTGATTATATTTTTCAAGAAACAGAGACGCTGGTAAGCTGTCCATTCCTTTTCCGTCCGCGCAATAAATGTAGGAACGAAACGCATTGTGCGGATTGGAGCAATGCCCACCATATACAAATTTCGTGTTGCTGTGGTAAAAAGGACATGGGAGAATTAAGTTGTTCAATTCCAGCGTACACTTGTAAAAGACGGATAGACTGGACACTGTATCAGTTTCTTCCTCCATGGGTGGAAAGGACCGACGTTCCCTATGTTACCTATGACAATTGAAGGGTCGCAATGACCCGCGAGGACACGAGTGGGGTGCGGGGTCACACATACCTGTAACAATAGAAAATGCAATATTAGTAACGCGTTATTTAAATAAATAATAATACTTTTACCCGCGGGTGTAATAGCAGGGCGCATCCTAGTTGAAAATACTATCTTTAAAGTGTATGTTTAATATTCTTTTCATGAATACCCTATATTTCCCAAAACAAGGCAGCTTTTTTTCATAGTTGTGATATTTACCACTGTTTAATTTATATGGATTTGACAGTTTCAATACGCATTTTGTGGGCATAGTTACTGTGGAAATTTTCAAATTAAGAATGAAATTTCTAACCTAATCATTATTGTGTGACGATGCGGTCGCCGATAGAGCATGCTATAGAAGTTACCGGTTCAGACTAGCCTTAAAAACTCCCAGATTATAAACACTTTATAAACTTTCGCGACTTGAACTCATATTGTAAAGATAAAACGGGTCTATTCGCGATTTCTATTCCAGATTATAGTACTCGCGACTGACGCTAAAAATTAAATACTCCTATTTATTTTTGGAAATTATCTTTGAATAATCCGGTACCTGACCCTCCTTAGGGCTTAATAAATCTTCACCTATATACTACATTCAAACACCGAAAGAAATTGCAAAATTACTTTTCAATGCCCGCCGTCTAGATTTTTCCAGCCGGCCGCGAAACCTTCTGAAATATTCAGTCCGCTTGGCCGTAACCAATCGGTGAGAACCGCTGAATTTTGTATATTCGCAATTTGGCCAGAACGGATGAGCTGCGAAGCGATACGGGCGTTTCTTGCAAATACTATTTTGCAACCTTTACGGTGGCATTGAAAATTTAGAAACATACCTAATTGATTTGGTAAGTAACATCAGCTAAACACACGTCAATTAACAGTGGATATTACTCCGAACAGGTTCCAATCACACTAATATTATAAAAGCGAAAGTTTGTATGTGTGTATGTGTGTATGTTTGTTACTCCTTCACGCTCAAACGGCTGAATGGATTTGGATGAAATTCGATACCAAGATAGCTTATACACTGGATTAACATATAGGCTACATTTTATGCCGGAAAAGTGAAATTTTCCCGTGGGATGAGCAAATAATTAAAATACTTTTTACGGGGCGCAACTAGTTCCTAATATGTTAAGCATTGGAATTCTGCCGGGGTGAGGTTGATGAATATTATGATATTTCCCGAGAATTATTTCCAGTATTTTTTTCTATAAAAACCTAGTTAGGACTATTACGAATATTTTAAAATAAGCAAAAAGTAGACATCATAACTATTTTCCATCCGTTTAATCATGAGCGGGAAAACTTCCACTACTCGTCCATTACGGAGTCGCTTCGCCGGCTTGATAGCTCAGTTGGTAGTAACCCTGCCTTCTGAACTGTAGGTTATGGGTTTGATTCCTATCCAGGACGAACATTTGAATGATTTACATCGATGTTTGTTTCGTGTCTAGTTATATTGTATTCTATGTTTATATTTACAGACAAAATGTAAGTATTGTATCAGTTATATGGTTCCCATAGTATAAGCTTTGCTTAGTTTGGGGCTAGATGGCGCTGCGTGAAATGTCCACACATATTTATTGTCTTAGTGATCGCAGTAGATTACAATGCCGACATAGTTGAATGCTGCTGCCCAATCGCTTATATATACATATATATGTATAAGGATGTATATATATATACATCCTACAATTTAGTTAAATCCTGTATAAATTAATATTAACATATAATCACAAAAAAAGTAATATAATCACAATATACGAATATATAGTCAAGATAATTTTAATTTTTCAAATATGGAAAGGTATAACGGGACACAACAGAGAAACGTTAATTTATGTAAACCTAATTTGGCGGGAACTGCGCACAGATGGCGCTGGCAACACGTGCGGCATATTAAAAAAATTACGCGCGATAATTATTTTTGTTTCTGCATTATTATTGTTTTCGTGGAATGTTAATTTGTTTTGGAATATTGCGGAATTTAATTACCATAATGAAATTAATACGTTTCCGAAAGACGTTTTTATTTAACAGGTTAATTAATAAAAAGGAAGATTTAATCAAGAACGAGATTTGAACCCGGTTTGATTGATTCAATAACCTCTCAATACACGCACACGTGTTCAAGTTTGACTACAAAATATGTCCTGCGATTTTCAACTTTAAATAGAGAGCTATAGAAATCCCATTAAAAATTTAATATAAGATTTTATAAATAGATGGATAGACAGCTCGTGAGCGGGCAAATATAAATAGAGTAATTGATATTCCCGATTTTTGAGTGTTGTATAGTATCCAAAATTGTAAGATAAATAATAATAAAGAAACGTCCCTCCTGCGTCCATTTTGTTAAAAAATACAATAAACAAATAATTATTATTTAAAAAGGGCCGTTAAAACGTTAGGGCCGGCGCCGCGGCTAATTCGGCAGAGCAGCTAAAACGGCGCAAATATAGTAATCTCGGTAGCGGTTACATATTTGAGCCGTTTGGTGTTGAGACCCTGGGTCCGTGGGGGCCGGGAGCTCATCGCGGTTTCAAAAGCTTATCAGAGCGCCTGGTCGATGCTACGCGTGACCAAAATGCTGGCACTTATTTGGCACAAAGAATAAGCATTGCAATTCAACGGGGCAATGCTGCCAGCATGTTGGGTACGCTACCTACTGGTAGTGGGCTGGAGCATTGGGACTGTCTATAGGTCATCGCGGCCAGTATATAGTCCAAATGTTTTTTGTAGTAGTAGTAGTAGTAGGTAGTTTTTAGTATTAGTTATTAAATCATTGTAGTAGTATTTAGAAAATAAAGGCAATTTTCCGTGTTAAAAATTTAAAAAGAGCACGGGCCCAAGAGTCTGTGGTAAAGCAGTATTATAATAAATATAGATAAACATAGATAGAAAATGCTTTGTTCCACAAATAACAAATGTAGGTACATAGGCGAACTTAATGCTAGAGAACATTATCTTCCAGTTAATCTGTATGTAAAGGGCGATGATATAATTTAGAAGGGAGCGTGACGATGTGTATTTCATATCACGGGGTAACCTATTAATAACAATAATATAATAACGCCCAACGATCATAGACCTAGACCCTAACTAGGATTCCCTGTGTCCAGGGACCCAGAAACTACAAGGACCGTGGTCTAACAACACCCGGACTCGGAACAAGTATTTGCGCTTTTCTTTTCTATGCACAAATACTTGTCCTGCCGCGGGAATCTAATTCTTCTTTTTAAGTATCAACATACAATCCAATTTATTGCATAAATACATAACTATTGTATAACCGTTAATACTAAACTAAACTTACTATTATAATCAACTAACTATATGTATCTAAACCAATTACCATTATATTATATATCTACTGATTGTGTTCTATAAAATTCTATTCTAAAACACCCCTCTGTAAGTTCGTGGGGTTTAAAAGCTAAAGTGACGTAGCTAATTATAAAGTTATCGACTCGGTAAACGTTCCGGATTGACACTAATGGAGTACGAACATGACACAAACACTTGTCTAGTTTATGTCGACATGTGTCATGTAATGCAACGGTGACACAATAGCAGTATGGGTGGTGCTTGGAATTGGCTTGATTATAAACACGCACACTAATACGCCACTGACAGCCTCTGTGGTGTGGTGGCTGAGCAGGTCGGCTCATAACCTAGCGGCGGCGGGTTCCATTTCTGCGACAGGACAAGTATTTGTGCACAGAAAAAAAAACGTAAATACTTGTTCTGAGTCTGGTTGTTGTGAGACCATGGTCCTCACACACATGGAATCCTAGTTAGGGTCCAAGATGTTATTATTATTAAAAAAAGCCCATCTGCACTAATGTTTCATAGCTTTTACCTCTCTAACTCCCGGTTTCTCGTATGTTCGTCTAACTAGGGGTCAAGTCAATACACAAAGCACGTTACGTTCATTGGTTGACGACAGCCAACAAGCAACCAATGAGCGTTCAGTATTTGGTGTGTCAAGTTGGCACGAACTTAACAAACGTCCTAGAACCCGGGCGAAATTGTTGCTTAGCTAAGTTGTATTTAAATAGGCTTTAGTACAGAGCGGCATAAAGCTGATATCACAACAGTAAAATAACTATTTGCTACCATTTATTCTGGATGCGCTTAAAAAAATGTATGCAAGTAGTTTTCTTCATGATTAAGAAAACAGTTTCTGTAGTGTGGTGGTTGAGTAAGCCAGTTTACAACTCGGAAGCGGCGGGTAAAATGACAATTCATAATCAAGATGGCAACATTAACATTAAACAAACCAAAAACAAAGTTATACCGGCCGACAGATGGAGCTAAACTAAATAAGTTTTACTTCAGTCGTGTGGTCTAAAGCACACTCGTTTTTTCCCATTGTGAATCGTAACGCACACGTGTTACTTATTTCCAGTAAAGTCCATACTGCGTTTACTAATTTAAATAATGACACATCATCGAAGCGTTTGCACTACACTAAATATAAAATAGTTCTACGATTTGGACCCTAAATATATCGGATTAAGGTTTATACGCCAATTTTCCAACTGAAAATTATAATGTTGTACAACATTCGTGGAATACATAGATTTACAACGCACACTGAACTATGTTTTGACATATTATAAAGCTAGATGCGCGTCGACGGATCTTGATTTGTGACTTCTAAATTGGATAACATGCTGAAGAAACACTAAGCTTTATTAACAAGGAAATACAGCGTAAAACTGTTTACATTTTTTGCGTATAAAAATAAGATGAATCGTAAAGATTGGTTCTGGAATTTATTATCATTTGCTCTAGCGCTTAAAAACGCAGCATCCGTATCTGTGTTTGTACCAATGTGTCAGATTTACAGATGTTTTATAATTTGTCAGATTTGTAAGTAATAAATAAGAATAATACCGTAATGCTTCACTGGTACTTGTTGTCTTTTATAATTTAATGCCAGCTTAGCAAATGTCCATTACGATTTGGTTTATGTAGCTGACGTGCGAGCTAGTCGTTCGCTGGTGTTAAGCGTCACGGCTACCTAAACCAGTTACAGTACCACTAATTTATAGTCACATGGCACTGCACACGTCATCCTGAGATATCACAACAGCTCTGAAACTGATGAAATTACTGTGCAAATTAAACATCGTGATATCTATAGTCTCATTTACCTAGTAGTAGCAGCTGACCTGGGCAAATGAGACTTTATGACCTGATCTACCAGTCTATACTTTGAGATCAGGATATAGAATATATATCTATAAGATTACTATCTTATTACTAGATTGTGCTGATGTCTCAGGATGACGTGCCCAGTGCAGTGTCACGCGAAAGTCTATACCTTAGAGTTCCGAGTGACAATGCAACAGATATGGGTAGCCGCGTCGCTTAACATCAGGCGAACACGTCGTTAGCTCGTCACGTCATTAATTAACATAAAAAGGAGAGTTGTTGCGTAAGTTAAATTGTGTGCATCGCACTTGATTTAAGCGGCACCATTTGAGAAAATATTGCCTTGTCCTCCCTCTTATATTTACACATCTATAAGTTGCCATTATTCAAAAATATATAATTTAAAAAAAAAATAATGTAAATCCAAACTGTTGACTGTGAAACAGTAATAATAATAAGTTTATTGGGTATTTCTTAGAGCTAATTACATAACAATATCGTTACAAAAACAAAAGCATGCAATTTAAAAGAAATTGAATAAACAAGCAAAATTAAACTAAAATTATAGATCATACACCAACATCCAGTCCAGAACATCTGTTTCCTGGATGCTAGTGTAGTACAATATTAAAGTTGGGTTTGTTTGTTTGTAGGTTTATATAGTTATATAATATAATTAAGTAGGTTTGTTGAACACCTGGACTAGAAAAGTCTGTATCCCAGGTGCCAACGTCTTCCTGCAAGTATACAATTGTTTTATTTATTTATTTATTTTTTTGGTTGACTCTCAGTGTACAAAATACAATGTAATATTGAGTAGGCACATTGCTATCCTGCCGACGACGGATGACAAAAGTCAGGATTGAAAAAGAAATGACATAATTATATTAATTATGCTCAGTATATTATGGTAAATGCGAGTTATATAGTGAATTGGAAGAAATTTATCGAAATAGTGTGTAGGGTTTTAAATGTGTAAATGGATGAGTGTCATGTCTACACAAAAAAAAAAAACTTGAGGAGCAATAAACACTGCCTAGAACGACTTAAACAACCATATCTATAATTATTGTAGTGCCTCGATTGTCATTATAAATTTAATAAAAAATACGGTTCAAAGACATATGGTTACACAATACGGTTGTAAATAATCGAAGTAACCTATCTAACTATGAACTAAGTAGTAAGTAAATAAACTATCTAACAGATAACTTTTAATAGTGATTCTGTATGAGTGTAATCCAGTGTCAGCAGCCAAGATTTGATTGTCTTTTTACATTTATTTTTATTTTGCGGGTAAATATTAAGCTGTCTATTAAGTTGTTGGTATAAATGTGGAGCCAAAAAACAAAATTGAGTATGA
Source organism: Ennomos fuscantarius (assembly GCA_905220475.3). Lineage (NCBI taxonomy): Eukaryota > Metazoa > Arthropoda > Insecta > Lepidoptera > Geometridae > Ennomos > Ennomos fuscantarius. The sequence continues at coordinate 1,520,785 of HG992049.1, forward strand.
ATAAAACTAGTTCTGTACCTAATCTTCTTAAACCCAATATCACGTTTGCGTCTTTTGTCTTTCAAAGTAGCGTCATATGGTGTTCTAGAATGTTGTAGGAGTACAGTGGTCATAACATATAGCTGACGAACTGTCAGTACTTTACACTCGGCGTAAAGCTCAGAGGTTGGAAATTTGAAAGGTTTAAAGGTCATAACCTTTAGAAGTGATCTTTGAGCTCTTTCTAGGGATAGTAAATGAGTTTTGAAAGCACCACCCCAAACTGTAATACAATACGTAAGAATAGATTGGCATAGGGCGTAGTAAATTGAAAAGAGTAATTTTAGAGAGGTAATGTGCCTTAGTTTTTTAAAAATCCAAATTAGTTTTCTAACCCGAGAAGTGAGCATGCCAATGTGTGGGAGCCATGACATTTGCTGATCAATAATAATGCCGAGATACTTTATGTTAGTAACTTTATCTAAGGTAGGGCAGTCACAGTTTGCTTTACTACACTCATGTCTATGGATCTTAATAGTTAGAAATTGCGGAGGGGAACTTGGACTGCGTAGAGCGAATGCAATGTATTTAGTTTTACTAATATTTAGACTCAAGAGGTTACTGCTTAACCATGTACTGACTTTTTCGAGACCTTGCTCAGCGGATGCATGGACCATCGGCCAAGTCTCTCCTTGAAAAACGATGGCTGTATCATCTGCGTATGTAAAAATTTTGGCTTGATCTAGATTCATGGAGCACAGTTCGTTAATATAAATCAAGAAGAGGCTTGGCCCAAGGATGCTACCTTGTGGTACACCGTATGCGATAGGTGTGCAGTTGCTCATAACATCTCCAATCTTCACGCACTGGCTTCTATTGGAGAGATAATTTTTGAAAAGTTCCAAGCTCTTTCCCCGAACCCCAAGGCGTTCTAGCTTTAGGAGAAGCAAAGGGACAGACACCGTGTCAAATGCCTTGGCGAGATCTAAAAATACTGCTAAGCATTTTTGTTTTTTATCTAATGATCCGGATATAGCCGAGCACAGGTTAATTACAGCGTCTTCAGTTGAGCGTCCAGTCCGAAAACCAAATTGTTGGTCAGATAATAGTTGGTGGTCGTTGAGGTATTTTGTAAGTCTAAGGTTCAGTATTCTTTCAAAGATCTTGGATAAAGCTGGCAGAACAGATATAGGCCTGTAGTTATTGACTAGGTGTCTGTCCCCGCCCTTGTAAATGGGGTGTACTATAGCCCTTTTAAAGACGCTAGGAAATACACCCGAATCAAGACATAAATTGAGTAGTTTAACTAATGGTGGAGTGATTATGTATCTAGCAGTTTTAAGAAAGTTTGTGGGTATGTTATCCCAACCTACAGCAGAGTTAGATTTTACATTTAGAATTATACTTAATACTTCATTTTCATCAGTGGGTAATATAACCATTGAGTTTAATTGAGAAATAGCGTGGCTTGGAGTAAATTGCCGATTAGGGTTGGTTTGAATGAGTTTTTCCGCTAATGTACGGCCTATATTTGAGAAGTGTATGTTAACATCTTCTATAGACTCAATTTCCGTTGATTTTAATCGCAGCAGTTGTAAAGGGATGGTTTTTTCTTTCGATGTGTGGGTTACGTCCTTTACAGCTTTCCAAGTAAGTTTAGAGTCATGTAAACTGCTTTCTAATTTATCATGATCGTACATAGTTTTGGTTTTGTTAACAATTACAGAACAGAAATGCTTGTACCTATTATAGATAGTTTTAATATTTTCATTATGAGGATTATTTTTGTGTTCCAGATGTAGCTTATCCTTATGTTGTATACACCGGAGTACTCCAGGTGTTATCCATGGTTTTGACATCCTTAGTTTTTTTGCAATCTTAACTGATTTAGTGTTTGAGGCAATTATGTTTGATATGTGAGTAACAAAATTAAAAGCAACTACATCTATATCATCTTCATCAAATATTAGATCAAAATTAGTCCTTTCAAGTTGTGCTAAAACAGCATCCCAGTCAGTTTTAAATTTAGAGCGCAATGGTTTATTGTGACTTGTGGATTTATTTATACTCAGAAGTACAGGGCGATGGTCAGTTATGTGCGTGTCAATAACGGTGACAAATGCGGTGAAGGGTGTTTTTAGCAGAACGTGATCCAAACAGTTGTCTAGGCGTGTAGGGAGTGTGTGCGCTGGAAAAAGTCCTGATTCTATTATAAGGCTTAAATAATTGGAAACGTTGTTATCTAATGCATTATTTTTTATGTCCAAATTTATATCACCTAGCAATGCGATGTTAGAAAATCGCTTTAATGAAGATAGAATATAGTCTAAAGAATGTAAAAAATTGTTAATATTGTAGAAAGACGGCGATCTGTAAATAGCTATTACTGCTGTGCTAGGTTTTATTTTAACAATTAAGCAATTGGCATCCTCAAATGGAGGCTCTTCAATGTCACACTGCAAACCAGATCGGGTATATATAATAATACCATCGTTTTGGTTAAGGCAATTTTCTGTCAAGTGTAAAGAAAATCCTTCAATACATGGTGGATTTTTATCTTTATGTAGCCAACATTCTGTTAATATTGCAATATCGCACTGAAAGCCTAAACGTTTCAGAAGAATTTCAAAACTTAATATATTTTTATAAACACTTCTAATGTTTAGACATAGAATTTTTAAACTGGTATAGGGATCACCAATATTATGTATGCACTCCTCTGGTTTACAAGATACTTCGGTCGCTATTTTAATCTTATCTATGTCTAGCATAATATTTTCATTATCCATTATTAATAGAATAAAGGTAGGGTGTTAGTAAAGGTATTACAAAGAAAAAGCTGTTTAAGCATAGATATCTTTATATGGCTCATTAAATAACGGTGATATTGGCGGAAATCGGATACGAACAATAGATCGAAAAACGCAGAAAAGCATACCATACACAGGTTAGTATACAGAGTAGCCATTATGTAGCAATAGGAATGTTCAAGATACTTATAAAGGATAGATATTGTTTGATCGGGTTGAATTTCTTTTTTAGTGCCAGCTTGACACCAGTCTGAGTATGACGTGCGACGATTGGGAGCCAAATCTCCTAAGTAAAGTTCAAAGTTTACGTGCGACATTAAAAACAGTGAATGTTTTTTTAATTTTTCACGAAAATCAATTATTATTACAGAAGATTTATTAAGTTTATAGTTATATATCAAAGTTCGTGCAGCTAGTGGGTATTGTCGTATAAGATATAAACGTAAGCATTTTTTATAAAAAAGAGAAGTGACGAGTACATGAAGATTGCGAGTTTCTTGTAGTGTAATATTGAACAGGTACTGTTCTAAGTTATCTATGTAGGTATATATAGGTATGTCTAAGTTTTCTAATGTGGATAGGTTATATCGAAAAGGGTAAACAAGTAAGCGTATTTGATAAATAACAAGGGTGACATGTGTCAATATACAGAAGTTGTATATTATACTGATTTTTATAATAAGTATGTATTGTTCAGAGTTTTCTGTCAATACGTTTTGTAGGTATAAAAGTTGTGTGCAGTAAGCCAGTGAAAGTGATTTATATATGCAAATTGTGATAAGATATAAATTAGTTGTAAACAAGGCACCGCTACATCCAAAAAAATTATTAAATACTAAGTCATTCCGTTGTGGGCTGTTTGTTATCAAATTGGACAAAATATATAATAAGACATCACACATTATTTCAAACATACATATTTTAGTGATCAAAAGTGTGGATATCGGTGGTTTCATGATCATAACATACAGATGACTAAAAATAGAAAATTTATTATTGAAGCAGGTATGTAGGCCCAGTAGCAGTCAGTTCATTTTCAAGTGGTCAATCTGCTCCTCGTCACGCAGTTGAACAGTTGGAGATATTTCTGATTTCCGTAAGAATACCTTGCCATTTACTGTCCAGCAAAATCTATGAGTTTTGGATTTAACCAGCTGCCTCCCAAGGTAGTAAAGCCTTCTGGATTTAGTTGTAAGGTGTTCTCCAATAAATACAGGGCTAGTTGCATCGCTGCTAAAGCCTAGGTGGGATGCATTCAGCCTATTACTTGGATGGTTCATATTGTAAACCTTGGCTGCCTTCAGCAGATTAAACTTGATAGAATGGTTCGATAACACTGCAATAATGGTTTGTTTGCCGTCTTTTTTTCCAGGCAAGCGGTAGATATCACGTAGATCAATTGAGTCCATTTGCAGCACCTTAGATAAATTGGAGATGTAGCTAGTGAGGTCATTTTTAGATTCATTATCTTTAATAGGAACATTTCGGATTTCTACATGTGATATCTGCAGGCTTCGGGTAAGGTCTTCGATTTTGCCTTCTAGAAGGCGAATGTGTAAATCCTGCTCCTTAATTCTTGCTTCAAAGGTGTTAATTTTTTGGGTCATATCCTCGTAGCGTGACGTGAGATAATCAACAGATTTTTGAAACTGGTTTTCGATATTTGAAAGTTTGGATTTCATATCATCTTGAAAAGTGTTAAGGAACTTCATAAATTCGGCTCTAAAACTTTTCAATTCGTTTTGCCAGTCCGGTTCTTCATGCGAGCGGGTACGCTTGAACCGCTCGGCTTTGTTCTGTTTGTCAGAGGTAGACGGGGTTTTTACTGGAGAATGCTGCATAATTTAGGCCTAGATGAAACCGATGGCTTGATTTTTATGCGACGAGGCGGAGTTGTAATGCACTGGTGTTATGCTCTGTCATGTGCGTAGACGCAGAAGGCGTGGCTTAAGCTTTCAGTGTGTGCTGGTCGTGAATAGAGGGCTTCAAAGACAAAAGTGATGTGTGCGTGGTTGTCTCACTCACCCATGGAAAGGGGGTGGAAAGGTCCCTTTCTCACACAGCCGAAGATAAGCCGAAGTACTAGCGATAGTGACCGAAGCCGGGGAGGATCGGTGTGCACGTCTGCTCACGTTGAGAGTCCGCAGGGAAGAGGATTGATTGAAATAGTTTATTAAATTTTCACAAACATCGGTTTCATAAAACAGTCTATACGATAAATACAAATTAGTTTACTTAACGTTTACTAGGTTGGAAAAACATTGGTACCCAAGCTAGGAAAACATGTAACACTTTTTAAACTTACGCGACTTGAACTCATATTGTAAAGATAAAACGTTTGGACGTTTCAACCAAATGTAACTTGGTTGAAACGTCGAGGTTAGTCAAAATAATGTTTAGATAATTTTTGTGCGCGAATAGACCCGTTTTATATTTACAATAAGAAAACCTGTTTCCCTAGTTTGGTTTGTACCCTCCGCCGATCATTAAATTGGATCTCTCCCTCGTAATTTTGAGATATTTCAAAATGACTAAAGATATTCGTCCAGTTCGAGGAGGTTTGAGAAACCCGTAAAATCTTGCACAACCGTCGCTTTGACTCTATTCTTTATAATAAAAGGCGAAAATGATAAAATCTTTCGTCTCAGATGTTTGGACATAAACTTCGGCCAACATACAACATGATTGTAGTAAATCAACTCACCATAAACGGTGAGTAACTGTTAAATAATAATAATAATATTTGTGAACATCTCACACAGCGCCATCTAGCCCCAAACTAAGCAAAGCTTGTACTATGGGAACCGGATAACTGATAAAATATACTTAGATACTTTTTTTTTGTATATACATACATAGAATACAATATAACACCCAGACACAGAACAAACATCGATGTTCATCACACAAATGTTTGTCCTGGGTGGGAATCGAACCCACAACCCACAGACCAGAAGGCAGGGTTGCTACCAACTGAGCTATCGGGCCAGTCATTATATATGATATATACATAATAGATCGATTGTAGCCGTCTTCAAAGGATCAGTATACATGTAGCCTGCTTCGGAAGTCACGTTACACTTTAAGTCATCGTCGGGCCTCCTGGACATCTATGGTCTGAAATTTGGACTGGCCTGTTAGCTCAGTTGGTAGTGGCTCTGCCTCCTGATCTGTAGGTTGTGGGTTCCATTCCCACCCAGAACAAACATTTGTGTGATGAACATAGGTGTTTCGTCTGTGTCTGGGTGTTATATTATATTCTATACATGTATTTACGAACAAAAAGTATCTATATATTCGATCAGTTACCTGGCTTCCATAGTACAAGCTTTGCTTAGTTAGGGACTAGATGGCGCTGTGTAAAATGTTCACAAAAAGAATATATTATAAGCCATACCGCGAAAAACCTTTAAGTGGCTTAAAAATTAAGGCACCAGAGTCCCTTAGTCTAGTGCGAGTTTATTACAATGTAGGTAACTACGTACTGTACGCTATTTCGAGTATCATAACAGATATTCAGATAAGATATTCATATTATTTGACAGCCTCTATGGCGTTGTGGTTGAGCAAGTCGGCTCATAACTAAGAAGCGGCGGGTTTGATTCCCATGGCAGTACAAGTATTTGTGCACAGGAAAAAAGGCAAGAACTTGTTCTGTGTCTGGGTGCTGTAGGACAATGGTCCTCGTAGTTCCTAGGTCCCTAAATGCAGGGGGGTCCACGGACGACCGCATTTTCATACTAGGAATATTTTAATTCGGTGTCCACGACTATGAACTGCAGGAGCCAACAATATTTGTTTGTATATGGGTAAACTTTTAGCCAAAGCTCAACGCTAACGCGCACTATTTTAAGACGGTAGTACACACACTATGGTAAGTGCAGATGAAGCCGAAGGTAGGACAGACAGACAAAATGGTGACAAAAATACTTAGTGTCTTCCGTGATGAAGATACACTTCTGCTTATACTCTGTACGTTGTCAAAACTGTCACAAGTTTTATCTATATCCACCCCTCACAAAGCAGTTGATTTTCGTAGTAGGTTACAGATGAGAATCTGAGATGAATTTGGCCCTTTTCGATTATTCTCGTTGAGAAATTTAAACAGAGAATGCAATCTGATAGGACATTTCAGATTAGAAAAAGTACAAAAAGATAAGCGTAAGAAAGGACGTTTTGATAAAACTTCATGAAATACCGTCATAGACCGTAATTCACCAGTAAGTAACCTCGTTGGTTGCGGTACTGTAATAAGTTGTAACTGCAATGCATGTGAGTGAAAATTTCATCCCAATCGAATTAGCCATTTACGAGCTCTAACTATTACACTAACAATGGGTGTTCTTATAATTTACGCTTGGCTTTTTGAACTGTCTAGGTTACAGGTTCGATTCCCACTCATGACAAACATTTGTGCAATGAACATACATTATTTTTTTAGAAGCTCGTATTAAAAACTACGCTCAATCGTGAATCTCTGCTCAAGACGAGATTTCATTCACAAAATGACAAAATAGTGATTGAAATCTCTACTTGAGCACCAATCGACGAAGCATAGTTCTGTAATACGGGCCTATGTATTCTAAAAATTGTATGGATCCCAAATTCGTATATATCTCATAATATAATCTTTGCTTTATCTGGGGATAGATGACGCTGTTTGTTCAGCACTATTTGTTTATTTATAAACTAGGGTGTTTTGGAATGCAGTAATTTTCCGTTTTATCAATTTCCCTCAAGGATCATGCATTACAAATGGTCAAGCGCTGCCATGCCTGATCGGAAACCTCCTCTCTGAACTCGCTTATTAACCAATATAACCTATTAACTACAAAGTCGTACAATGTCAAACATAACTCCGGGGCCTGTAGAAAACACATACCAGCGCACTGTTCCGGCCGGAACGGAAGTGCGACGGTCACTTCCGGCTAATGTTGTACAACACACGTTTGGTGTTGTGCTTACTTTTATTGACCTTTGTGTGCTTTGTTTTGCTACAGCAACAAAGCTATTGATAAAACTTGTTAAAATAAATAAAATAAAACCTGGGTCGGAAACCGGCCACGACTTTTAAATGTACGCCTCCTAACTACTATATAACCAGCTTTCAAATAGAAAAATAATCATCAAAATCGGTCCACCCAGTCGAAAGTTCCGAGGTAAACAGGTCACGTCATGTTATCTCGTCCAAGACACTTCACTTCACCTCGTTCGAGACACTTTACGTAGTATTATCCGAGTCACTTCATGTTATCTCGTCCAAAACACAGCACCTCATCTCGTTCAATACTCTTTAAGTCATATAATCCAAGATTCTTTGCGTCATCTCGTCCGACAAACTTTACGTCATCCGTCGAACCTCTCGGTGAAAGGTGTCCAGAATTTTCTGCCTCTTGCATAAATTCTATTTCATACTTTTACCTTTAAAAGCTGGAGTCTGCATATAAGTTTACGGAGTTTACAAAATCGAGTTATAGACTTTGTGACAAAAATATGGATGTGTATTTTATACAAAATTTCATTGAAAAAATTCTCCGAAGTAGATTTGGGGCAATAATTGTATTATTTGATAATAAAAAATATTTTTAACAGTTAAAAAATCTGTGAATATTTTATAATCTACACACAAATGCATCAAAAATTAAAAGAAAATCTTTAAAAGTGACACGTTGTCTGTTTGTTTGCGTGGCTTTCATGGCGCAACGGCTGAACCAATTTGGATGTAATTTGGTTAATATTTTACAGTATCGATAACAATAATGGATAATTCTTATCGGAAAGGAAAACGAGTAAATTTCAATTTTATTTCAAAATTGGAACTGGAACATACTCGTAGCGCGTAGCGCAACGTAGCCTCCGATTCATTCGTAGCGTGATTAAAGTGCGCTACGAGAATACGTAGACGCGTAGCAAATAATTTTCCTCTTGTATAAAATTAAATACCCAGTGAGTTTATAGAAATATCTCCATTCAGCCAAAACAAAAACAAAAGATATACCCGACTTTAATAAATAATACTGAAAATCCTCAAACAAAATCCGAAACCTTTTAAGCACTTCACACAATTTATTACCAAGTCAAAAGAGTTCTAGAAACCTAAGTCTTAGACTTAATCCGGACTTCGGGTCATTAATCTTACCTGTTCATGCTGTATAGGTAAAGATGGACAAAAAATAGGTCATGATTTGAGGCAAGTAAGTTTCTATCAAGTTTCATGGGTCCCGTAGGAAACGAGAACTGCTGCAGCCATACTAAAATTTTTAAATGCGATACTCGTTTCACATTCTACCTATAAGTACCCTTGTCTTAAAATTAAAGATTGTTAACACTTTATAGCACTGAAGCTGCACAACTGTTTCCTAATATGTTATTAATTAATTTAAATTGAGCACAACGTGTTTTTCGGAGACTGAATGGAAAAGAGAGCGAGAGCGTTAAAATATACTAGAGACGGATAACGGAAGATCAGCACTGGTTGCATGACCATCAATATGCTGACTTGGCGCCGATTCGTGGCAACGGGAAAACAACGATTTTATTCTTTGTTGCACTTAATTTTTACACTATTGCCTTTTGTCATGAATAAATATTTATTCTATTTTATTCTATTCTAGACGCCCCGCAACCATTTTTCGTTTTCCCACCATAACGATGAGTTTTCCATGACAAATAGTATCCCATTCAGATCTTGGTACTGTAACAAAAGTGTGTAATTTTTTTTTATCCAAATCGTGTAGCCGTTCCCACATAAAAGACGTAAACACAAACAAACAATATTGTTAGTAGGGAAAAGAATCATGAATGTGAAGCTTCAGCCTGGGCTTAATTTTGCTGTATACTTACTATAATCGTTTCGTAAACACCTCTCATCACCATCATTACATCAGCCTGAACTATCCACTGCTGAACATAGGCCTCCACATAGAACGCAACTAGACAAGTTTTCACCTATCATCCTCATCTATTGTCGGTTCTGCGAGCGATGTGGCCTGCCCATTGTAATTTCACGATTACAACTTGCTAATTATTTTAAGAGCTATATCGGTGTCGGTGGTAAATACCTCTGTATAGTGTTAAAACTCAAAACCGTATGCAAATAAATATTTAATCTTAGCAAAAAAGTATCTTAAAGGGTTCCACGGGCAGCCCGCTGACCCCTAAGGTTACGTCTAAGCCTGTGCTAAGCCGCTCGCGTGATTTATCCCTGTGCATCGTGCGCTACGGGAGAGGATTACTCTTTCTAAACATGTTACTGAAAACATTAGACAAAAGTTATACCATATAGGTATTTACTTTGTAATCTTTCACCTTTTAAATTCTCCACAAGGCCCGTTTTCCCGCTGGACTAATTAAATATTCTCTGAGATAAAAAGTATCTTAAGTTGGTATTGGTAGTGTAAGTAAACTAAGTGCAAAAGGAGCTTTCTTTTTTTGAGTTATGGTAAAAGATGCAGATTTTTCAAGACTTTCAATTTGTTTTAGCTATCAAAATTGGAATACATATTAATATTTTTTTTTTACATAGTAGTATTACAATATGAATTTTTTGATTTATTTTTTATATCCACATTACCACTGTCTCACCTGATATAAAATGATAATCTGCCGTTATAGAAACTAAAAAGCAATTTATAGCTGGCTTGAATGGGCCAGCTTCTTCCATGGCTCTAATTTATGATTATTCCCAATTTGGGCTACTAAAAAATTCTATACAACTTAAGCAAGAACCATCGCCCTAGCCCCCGCAGCACATTAAAGATTCAAACTCATTCCATGGCCACTTCTCACTAGGCCACGCCGACCGCTGGTAATGGCGCCCCGCCCTTATTAAGCTGGGTTCACACTCTCGAATGTTGGTACCTTACAAATAATTAACAAACCAAAAGTATTTTTAAGACCAGATTGCTACATATATCTTAAAAAATTTTGAGCACTATAATAGGTCAATGGGTGTCCTTATCTCTAAAAGTGATCTCTTTCCGGCAACAATTGGCCGGGTAGTATCAAAGGCATCAGGTATATAAGGTATATTACTAGTACTATGTAGTGCGAAATATAAACAAATATTAATAGTCTTAAAGATTAACTTTGAATATACAATTAGGTCTTTCAATTCTATAATGAACGAAGAAACTATCACATGTGGATCCACCCTTAACACCAAAGGGCCGGGCTCCACTGCTAGCGGTCGTATAAATCAACGAATCGTCGATTGATTTATACGCAATCACTGGGTCCTGAATAATTGATCCATTACAGTGTTGCGGTTACTTGATTGGCAGTTGAGAGTTTAAGGATTACAAACGGCGGATTTTAAAGTTTTGATCACTTCTTATCACTTACTTAATAAACTTTAATGATTTGGAGCTTGCAAAATACGCAAAATTAATTATATAACTTTGTGAAAAGATTAATCACGAAGTTGTATTAATTCAACAAAACCTATTCGAACAAAACTAAGCTTTGCTTAGTTTGGGACTAGATGGCGCTGTGTGAAATGTCCACCAATATTTATTTATTTGATTAATATTTTTCAAAATTTAGTCGTAGTTTCAGTGTTAATAATATCATTCGGGTCGCTAGTTCAACGGCGCTGTTTATTAAAGACGCTAAGTTATTGATTAAGCTAGTTGGCTGTGACATAGCAATACTATTTTCCCGCTACTAGCTAACACTGTAACCCCACCTTTCGACATTCTCCAAGGGAACGTCTAATGGCACGATGAGCGTGCCGCGCCCGAGATTGCGTTAGTTGTTACAGTATGCAAGCCATGTGTTCCTGTTAACTATGTAAGGAAGTGTTACTACTCCCCTCATAATGGTGATTGCTAGAGAACTTAGTTTCCTGCCAAAAATAATCTGGCTGTTCGTTAATTCAGGGAAAACTAACCTTAGTCATGAAACATGGCCTTAAGGGTTGAGCCACATCTGTTAGCACGGAATCGTATTTTTTCACGTTCTGTCCTTTTCTATCACTCAATGTGTGCGCCAGCATTGAGAAAGAGAACTTATTTTTTTAAACTCGTTATAAATAGGCTTGTTATATTTGACATTAAGGTATTTTATTTTCTGACTTTTTTCAATCCTTGCTTATCTACAACATATTTATCAGTATTTATGTAAAATTAACTGCTATAGAATGCCAGGACAACAACTATCATGGAATTGATCTAACACACGCTCTACAGATGTCACCACTGGTGCATAGTCGGTAAGAAAACATATTCCTAAAAATTTTCGCAGCCACTTGGGCGTGTAGCCGTAGCTCAGTTGGTAAGCTTCTGATGCTGCCAGTGAAACTGTTTACACTAGGTGTCAACATACAGTCCCTAATTCATGCAGAGAATACATGGAGGCAGAGGATGCTTGGGGGCAGAGGATGGCTGGGGACAAAAGATACTTGGAGACAGAAGAAACTAACACACCGTAGCAGCGTGGCCGTCCAGCAAGTGGCGTTACGTGGCTTACGCCGACAAAGAAGGACTGCTAGCCTTCTTAGAGGATCATCGGTTGGCTGGGTTTAATCAGTCAAAACTCCAGTGCACTAGTAATTGCTGCTATTTTAGTAATACCTAAGCCCGAGCCCGAGCCCGAGCCCGTGCCCAGTACTGACCTAAAGCCTTTAAACTACAAGCTCACCCAAGCCGACTAATCACTGCTCCGCTACAAAGCACAAATCCACTACGGCAAATAAAAAAACCCTTCAAAGGGCTCTCCTAAGCCTCTCGGTATGGGGCACAGAGTAAATACAGAAAGAAGGCTATATCTAAATATAGAATGGCTAGATTTTGTTAAAGTTTTTTCTACTATGTAGTAGTTTCTAGAACAACATCGCAATATGACAAAGTGGAAAAACGTATGTATTTTTAACTTGATTTTGATCATGTGGCTGCCTCACCACTCGGCTCAGCATGATCTTGACTCGGCACAGTAATGTAAAGCTAACAATATGGTTGGGCGGTAAAAATTCACAATTTGTACGATTAACGCCCTTAGCTCACCGACGCGTGCGTATGCGGCAGCGAAACAATTGTTCAATTTGTACGATTAACGCTCTAGTTCACTGACGCGTTCGTATGCGGCAGCGAAACAATTGTTCAATTTATAATATTAACCGCTCTAGTTCACCGACGCGTTCGTATGCGGCAGCGAAGCAGCGAAACAATTGTTCAATTTGTACGATTAACGCTCTAGTTAACTGACGCGTTCGTATGCGGCAGCGAAGCAGCGAAACAATTGTTCAATTTGTACGATTAACGCTCTAGTTCACTGACGCGTTCGTATGCGGCAGCGAAGCAGCGAAACAATTGTTCGATTTGTACGATTAACGCTCTAGTTCACTGACGCGTTCGTATGCGGCAGCGAAGCAGCGAAACATATATTCAATTTGTAATATTAACCGCTCTAGTTCACCGACGCGTTCGTATGCGGCAGCGAAGCAGCGAAATAGTATGAATAGAATAGAATATCATTTATTGCAGAATGTAGTACATAAATAGTTGGTATTACAATTAAAACGCTCGTACATTCTACCACGACAGTGATGTGCAATGTCATAAGTTCCTTACATTTATTATTACTAGCCATACAATTGTTGGTATATTATCATTCTTTATAAGTCATATATTCATTTAATTCGTAAAAACATTTATCTAAGAGCCATTGAGTCAATTTTGTCTTAAAAGTAATTAGAGGAAAATTCTTGTAAATGTCAGGTAAGTTATTGTACACTCTGATAGCGTTTATATAAGCATTCCTTCTGTACAGTTCTAGCTTGCACTGAGGAAGGTAGAGTTTGTTTTTGTATCTAGTACTTCTAATGTATACCTCCGACTGGACTTGGAAATACTGCGGATACTGCTTGACAAAAACACAAAGATCCCTGATATGTGTGCAAACCAGCGGTAGTATGCGAAGTTTTTTGAAAATTGGCTTGCAACTGTCCATAAACCAGGCTCCACAAATAGCACGCACACATTTCTTCTGAACCCGAAAAGCCTTCACAATGTCAACTGAGTTCCCCCACAGTAAGAGACCGTAAGAAAGCACCGATGACACATAGCCGTGGTACGCACTAAGTGCAGCTTCAGTGGATACTGTTAACCGTAACCGTTTTATAGCGAACACGAATCGGTCGAGTTTGTCGCACACGTAATCTATATGACTATTCCAGTCGCAGTTTTGATCGAGCATTAAACCTAAGAATTTCGTAGAGATAACTTCTTCAATTTTCAGCGTGTTGCTGTGTGTCGGTCAAAATATGGCTAGATTGATTGTATAGTTGCGGTCTTAACAATACTGATTTTGTAGTAGCTATAGAATTGATGACGTAGGCAAGATCGCGCCGATGTACAAAAAGACTCAATTGACTCAGACGTGACAAATAAGCGTGGCGTGGCAACACTGCAGTGTTGTGATGTTCTAAGAGCTTATATAAACGCACTAAGCAGAAAAATTAAAAGTCGTATTTATTTCCATTGCAAAAATAAACTATACAAACTTCATCAACTTCTTAGACGAGCGCTGTGACTCCGCGATATCAAATATTCAGCCGAGGTCTGAGGAGAACGGATTGCACAACAACGAGGTTAAATTTTAAAATGATATTGTGTACACTGTTATTATGAAAATAGGTTCAAAGCGTACTCGGAGGTGATAGCCTGTGTCTCGGGGAAAATAAAATACCTGTGGCGGCAGAAATCTAAATATATATAACTCAAAGGTGACTGACTGACATAGTGATCTATCAACGCACAGCCCAAACCAGTGGACCGATCGGGCTGAAATTTGGCATGCAGGTAGATGTTATGATGTAGGCATCCGCTAAGAAAGGATTTTTCGAAATTCCACCCTCAAAAGGGTGAAATTGGTGATTGAATTATTTTCCCATCGGCCACGCCGCGGGCGAAGCTGCGGGCAGAAGCTCGTTTAACTAATATAATTATTCTTAAACCATACCTTGAACATTTTTTAACCCGGAACCCTGTACAACTTTTAGGGTAATCTCTACCACACGGCCGGATAGGAGCGGGGATTCCGCGTGAATTTTTTAAAGCCCCAAGATGCGTGGCTTGTTCTCGCGCAGGAACCCGTGTTCCGCACAAAGGGCGGTGAATTTTTGAGTCGACGCTGTTTAGGCCATCGATCGCTTTTGAATATTTAATATGAAGGTTTGGGCAATTTCGGGGAAATTTTTGTATGTATAATTGATTAATTGGCTTGTTCCAGCTGAGGGATTTTAGGTAGTAATAGCTTTTACCACCGGTCATAAGGAGTTCAGTGCCTTTAAAAAACTTTGTGGATACTTAAAACACTGTGAAGAACAATATTGTTAGAAAACTTACTGTTAAAGAACCAAAAAAGCGACTTCTCCAAAGAACAACCGCTTACCTGAAACAAAAACAATATTTTTATATACAATGCAAATAATTATTATTATAATATAATAATAATATATAATATAAATAATAATATATAATAATAATAATACTAATAATATATATATAATATTGATTATTATTATAATTCACTAGCATATAGTGTGTTATTATAAAAAACGAGTGTGCTTTAGACCACACGACTGAAGTTAAGCTTCTATACAAAACGTAACACACACTCTCTCTCTCTCTCTTTCTAGATAGAAAGAGAGAGAGAGACCGTAATTGAGAGGGAGATATAAGTTAATGAAGATAACTTATATCTCCCTCTCAATTACGGTTCGTCGGCCGATCAATTTCCGTAAGGCTCTCGTGTCACGCATTCACCGGTTTACTCCCCATGTCGAGCGTGCATAAAGAAGTGAGAATTATTGAAGGCATTCAATAATTCTCACACACACACACACACACACAAAAAACACAGGTGCCTCACGGCTTCACTCGCGCAGCTACACAATTCCGCAGTTCCATAAGGAACCAGCAACTCAATTCACAACCCATTGAAAACTTTAAGAATTTAAAATTGGCATTGGTTATCTAATGTAATCTAATGGATGAATAAAACGAAGAGTATCGAAAAGCCACATCCGACACGGAACATGCAATCGTAAGCATCGATCCAGGAACCCTATGTACTATAATGGCACATCCTCCCCCTACTAATAAACACTGCACTACAGTGGAACAGCTATTGTTTTATTTTTGCCCATTTCAAACTTGATAGAGAAAACCAAAACACAAAATAACTATTCCTTTGCTATATTATAATGTTGTTTATTATTAAGGCCCGTATTACAAAACTACGTTCAGTCGTGAATCTTTACTCAAGATAAGATTTCAATGACATAATAACTTTATGAATAAAATCTAATCTACTTGAGTACCGATCGATGACTGAGCATCACTCTGTAAGTTTTGTCTGTCAGATCTAAGATGAATAGCCTCAAGTAATTTCATAACACTCGGGTCATTGAACCCCTAATAGAAAAAAACCTATCGTATCAAATAAACCGTTTCCAGCCCATCCATCAGTCCATGTCGCAACATGCCAACTGAAATAAACACTAATTGAAACGAACAAATCAAAACTGCAGTGCGTTGAACTCTACAGCGTTGTTTCCGTAGTGTCCGGGATAGAGTTGCGACGGTACGCAAAAAAAATGGGATGTACCAAACCGGGACAGGTTTGAGTGGGATGTCCCGATATACCTGTTTTATGCAGCAAATGTAATGAGAAAAATGTGGGAAAAACGCAACTTTAGTGTTTTTAAAATTAGTTACTACAATAGGCTTGGTTTATTATACATTAAGCGCTTGGTAAATTTTATGGTTACAACAATAACCTATTTTAATTATTCTGTTTTTAACTTGTAAAAATGCTAAAATTAACCCAAAAAATATATTTGAATTTGGACTGTTTTTTTTAAATGTACAACCCCGAGTCTTATGCATATTATAAAAAACTGTGTGAAACAATTATTATTAAAACAAGTCCGATTAACGCCTGAACGAAAACATCTGCCTCATCCCACTTTTCTAGTCCCATTTTTTCCCATCACTAGTCCAGTATAACCAGCGCGTGTATTATTGCGCAATAACCGTTTTGAATCGATTACTGTAATAGAATAATCATCCGTTATCCGAATCAAATAATCGATTGGTATACCGCGAGTATCGATGCGCACGAGCCGATAGATCTTGTCCGGAAATAGATCACACCACAATTAAAGTTCGACGGGTTATTTTTGCGGGTGACAGCAAACAGACAGAAGGAATTCGGCTGTGGTGTCAGTCAGGAGAGACGGCGGGTTCAATTCATTTACCCAAGCGTGAAATTTCAAAGGGATATTTGGATATTGTCACAGAGTAACTTAATAACATTAACATAAAGGTTAATCTTATGTGCCCAAACCCTACTGCTTTCTCTTACTACAGTCTAGGAAAGTAGTACTAGAGTTCAATCCCGGCCCTTACTTCTATCTCGGGAATCCAGGATTATTAGGAAATCCTGGGATCCCTGGAACCCGAACGAATTTTATTTTTTGCCATGGATGGTTAAAACACGATTGTGCATACCTTACATTGACACTTCTTAAGTTTTTAATAGATCCGGGAATTACACTGCACTGTTATTTTACTATATTTAACGACCAATATTTTTACAAAAGGGGATCGGTTTGGTGGGATCTGTTGGGACCTACCTACGAATTTGTTTTGTACCAACGTTGAACCTCGTGTCTTTCTCATGTTTAACATAAAACTTACGCTGCTAGTAAAAACTGTAGTAGTCAATTGTTTTTCTCTAATCTGTGACGTTACCGCTACTAAACTTATCTGAACTGGCAAAACAAGATGGCGGATGTCAGTGACGAATGATGTCAGACTAGTGGTTCTCTAGCTAGTCTAGCTAGAGGGAGTATTATATACAAGTCATAGAGCAGGTAAACACATGACGCCCACGCCCCAATAGAAGCGCTCAGCTGCTCTCTCTCACTCTCTCAACTCTGCTCAACACTTTTCATTCAATTCAAACATGTCACGTTTTAGAATAAAACCTATATTATTTACCTTCGCAGATGACATTATAAATGAATTGCCTTAACATTGACGTATGCGCTCGACGCATACATGTGTGACACGAATTTCGTCTCTCTCGGAGCGAGAGTAATTTTTTTTGCTCAGTGATATAAATAGAAGTTGGTTCAAAAAGTTTCGATTTATTCGTAATATTGCGCAGTCTTCCCTATCTTGAAATTACCTAATTAATCTCATAACAAACCCATTTCCTGCAGCTTGGTCCACAGCCAGCATCACCAACAATCGCGGCAAATTCCCGCCGGGACAAACTGCGTACACTCATGCCAAGGAATCAATCGGGGATGGGATTACACTGTATAGTTACTATTTGAAGTAATACTGGCTTACGCATGCGGGTTCACCCACTGAAGTAGCTTGGGAATGCGTGTGTACTAGGTGGTAGGGAAAAGTTCGTTCTGCTAAGTTCGTCTAGGTAGGTACCACCGCTTTGCCAGTTATTCTGCCGCAAGCACTACTGTGTTCCGGTTTGAAGGGTTTGTTTGTTTCCATTTTCTGTTTTACTACATTGTAGCTAGTGAAATTACTGGGCAATTGGACTTTATGATCTGATCTCACAGTCGAGTTATCTTATTACCAGACTGTGCCGATGTCTCAGGATGATGTGCGCAGTGGGCGGCCGTATCGCTTACCATCAGGTGAACGACTAGCTCGTCACATCATTTGTTAACATAAAAAAACTTATTTTATCCTATAATCACATCACACTAATCACACTATCACACTAATATTATAAAGGCGAAAGTTTCAATTCAACCTTTTACAATGCGAACGGCTAAGGAATGGAACTCTTCACCAGCGTCTATGTTAGAGAAGATCTAAAAGTTGAAAAAAAAAAGCTGGAAGTATCCCGAAAAATTTTGAAATCACATTTAGTTCTGTTTTACTACATTGTTCTAAGAGTGAGTTATTTTCCAGAATAGTTCTAGAGCAGAAAATGTGATCGAAATAATTTAACCTAAAATTTAAAATAATTAAGCCAGCTTCCTGATCGTCTTACCTGTCTTCCTGGGAATTTGGCTCTGACCATCTCGGGAATATACGATTTTCAAATATAATACAAAAAATTTCAATAAATCACCTATTTTATTAGTCTTAGTTTATTAAGTAAGTTTTTGTTTTTGTAAAATTCTTATTTTACGGTGTACAATAATTGTTGGTCAATGAACAAACATTAAAAAAGAACATACAACATATAACCCCCTCCTTTTTTTAAGACAGCTAAAACCCTCCCTGGTACAGCATCCCATCGAAACCTCAAAGTAGACATATGCAGCCTTATTAATAAACACGAACTAGCTTTAGACTAGTTACACCAGCTTTTGTCTCTTTCGATCCAGCTAAATATTCCAGTAGCAAAAAAAGGACAAAAGCTGAAGTAACTAATCCGAGACTAATACCTGTTTATTAATAAGGCTGATGTGGTTTAAACAGGGCTACGATT
The DNA here is from genome assembly GCA_905220475.3 of Ennomos fuscantarius. Taxonomy (NCBI): domain Eukaryota; kingdom Metazoa; phylum Arthropoda; class Insecta; order Lepidoptera; family Geometridae; genus Ennomos; species Ennomos fuscantarius. The sequence goes on from HG992049.1 coordinate 1,540,050, forward strand.
CGCGGAAATTTACCTCTACACAAAAAAGCGTGTTTTTGGCGACAGAAGTGATGCTGCATTACTAGTTAGACGGTTTAATTGTCTTTGCCATACACACATACGTTGTATATTTGTAAGTATAGCTATGCTAGGGTGGTGACAATGGAAAGAGATCTATTCACGTGCGAACTATGTGCCGGTCATTTGTCTGCACTGGTAGAAACGGTCATCAATTATGAATGACTGATGAACGAAGGATAAATAAATCATAATAGTTCGGGAGAAAGTCTTAATTTGTGTATGAATTTTATATCCACTAGCTTTGGTTGTACTATTTGTACCAGACTGGTTTGAATATTAGAAGAAAGCAATTTAAAGTAATAAAAAGGAAATTTAATCAATTTTTCCATATTTAATCCCCGCCGAATACTAAACTATGTATGACTCGCGGCGTTTCCCGCTTTAAGCTTAATGATGAGGAAAGTTTTTCAAACAAACAATATCAGACAGCCACATTTGTGTTTATTTCGAGACGCGTGGAAGGCCTTTTTCATTCTTATATCTATTGATAAGCAGCGCGTCGACGTTCCACCGGTTATAGAATACTAGCGGCCTACCACGGCTTCGCACGGGTATATATATTATATTGCCTATGTTCATCAGGGATCAATATAAGATTCTAATGGTGAACGAATTTTTCAAATCGGCCCAGTACCTTCAGAGCCTATTTAATGCAAAACTAACAGTCAAATATTCCGTTTTTATAATATTAGTTTACAAGTTTTGATAAGTATGGCGATCTTATCATAATAGTGATTCCTCGCGACAGTCAGTAAGGCTGTTTTTTTAAATAGTTATCGTACTGAATGGTGCTTAAAAGACGGTCTTATCGCTAACACACAAACTAGGTAACAAAACTCACAAAAACTAGGTAATACAAAGGGGCTGACAAATTTGTCTGAGACAGATATATTGAATTAATATTGCCATCCCTCTCTCTCGCGAGAATAATTAATTTCGGTACACATAACATTAAGTGGAGAGACTTAATGTTCCACAAAATGTCTTCGTCAAGATTTATTATTTGCCAAGTAAACTTAACCACTGGTATAATTTATTACGACTGCGCCGCATAGATCTGGAGCGGCTTACTTCTATTAAATTAAATTTAGACGTCTCTTAACCAAAGATGCAGCCGTGGCGTCGCGGTATAAGAGTATAACCACCGAATCTCTTCCCGTGGGTGCCGTAAGAGCTGGCTACGGGAATATCCAGGGAATGCCAAGCGTGGTGATTATTGCAAAGCGACAAATGTGATGATTTAAATTTAGATTGATTGATTGATTTTGAAATTTCTTTATTGACACAATAATACATTATATATATCGGTATCGATTATATCAATCGGTATATATATATATATGTATAGATATAATAATATAATATGTATATTATAGAGTATGTATAGTTGTTTGTATGTTTAGATATTATTACATTATATAAAGTTTGTATATATTGTTACAAAATACTTCACTTCGGGAGCTGATGCAAGCGGCGTAGTATATATACGAGTGACGAAAAAGGCTCGGGCTCACTTTTCGGGCAGCGCTCAGAGGCGACGGACGTTTTATAAAATCACGCTATTAATTATTGTCGGTTCTTAGTAAATTTTAATAAATATTGTTAGCTTGATTGTAAGGTTACTTTTTTAAAACTAAAACCACTTAGGATTTCCAACATCAGAAGTGGGATCTAACTCAATTCTGACTTGGTTATTCTGATTTCAAATATTGTTTTGATTTTGCTGTTGTGATTTTAAAAATTTTCCGCTTAACATATTTGTAGCTATGTCTGAGACTAGTAAACGTAAAAGTCGTAAGCGAAATCGATCGTCTATTCCTGGTTTAGAAGCCCAGCTTCAAACTTTCATAAGCTGCTTAGGTGTTTTGGAAGATTCCAGGACACGCAGTGCATGTGTTGTTGCGAGTACATCGCGCGCCATGTCGGCGCCTGCACCGGATGCTCCGGCACGCCAGCCGCTTCGTGCGAGCCGTCTGCCCGCTGACTGCGCCGTCGAGCGCCGAGTCGTACCCTGCAAGTCTGGACCTGTCCGTGCCATGTTCAAGCACGCGTCCGCCCACCGCGGATATGGTTATATGTGAAGTAACCGAAAACCTCATTAATGCTATGATGCCATGCCGGTAAGATCGAACCATGTATTTATGTCGAATTTCGATCTGTCTTAGCATGAATTTGATTCGTTGTGTAGTCAAATTGATCATGTGCGCAATCTAAATAGACGGGACGACAGTGAGTGTTTAGCATGTATAGGTAATTGTCTAAAAGTGACGCGAGGTCGTGGCTATACGATTGGGTTAGTAATGACCGTAGTTGGTCAAATTTCAAGCGCAAATTCAAGCATTGTGCCCTATACGAGTAGATATCGCGAACTTTTTATTTGATGCTATGAAAACTGATTCTGATGACTACCCCACGTATGCAGAATATGCTAGACGTTTGTTGTTACGTTACGCATTGTTAACGATTTGAGTGATGAATGAGTTCATTGTAGCGATAGTTACACGCTGGTGTTACTGATACTCAAATTCGCGCAGCTGCTATGAATTTAGTGAGTTTTTTGCCCATTTATGTGAAACCTCATCAGATTACACCCGTTCGAGCTCGTGGTGTTTTTCGCAAAGGTTATGTTCAACAAAACAAGCGAAAACGCGAGTATAGTGATTCTAAAGACTCTGACTGAGGCAGGATTTTCCATCAACGTTAAGAAATATGAATTTCTTACAACTGAAATAGATTACTAAGGTCAAATGATTACTAATGGTCAGGTGAGACCGAGCGAGCATAAGGTAGAAGCTTCTGTTAACACGTAAGTGCCAAGCAATGTCTGAAGAGGTTAGACATTTTTAGTGCTACTAAGTTAGTTTTTGTTACTTTAGACGGTACATCCCCGGTTATTCATTCAAAACAAAACTCGCAATGGTGTACCGTTAAGATGCGGTGACGAATAATACTGCGTCCACACTACCTGACGCTGACCAGCAACTCCAAGACGCTTATGTCAACAAGGGTCGTCAGCAGTCACAAACCTTCACCGTTGGCGATTTTGTGTTCGTGAACAGGTCATCACAATCTACGGGAAAGCTGAACTCTGGCATGCGGGGGCCCTGCAAGGTCCTGCATGTGCTGCCACCCACCGCTGTAGCTCGAAACTTCTCGGCGGGTCTTATGGCAAGACAACGCAAGCGGCCGCCGATCACATGGTGTTTTGGCGGGGCGAATGGACGCTGGAGGCTTGTTCTGCGTTCTCCACTGCGGATATCTGTCTCACCAATGTGACTCGGCGATGACTGCACTTTGTGTGGCGTCGTTTGCAATGTGTGATCATTTCGCACAGTTGCCTTCTCTCTATTTGCAATGTGTGAGGTGGCCTATGCCTCTTCATGCAGTTGCCTTTTGCAATATGTGACGAGATTATTCTCTCCACATAGTTGCCGTTTTTGCAATGTGTGACGTGGTTTGTGAGTGCCATGTCATACAGTTGCCGTTTTTGCAAAGTATGACGTTATTTATGAATGTTATCTTATACAGTTACCGTTTTTGCAATGTGTGACGTGGTTTGTGAGTGCCATGTCATACAGTTGCCGTTTTTGCAAAGTATGACGTTATTTATGGATGTTATCTTATACAGTTACCGTTTTTGCAATGTGTGACGTGATTTGTGAGTGCCATGTCATACAGTTACAGTTTTTACAATGTATGACGTGGTTTGTGAGTGCCATGTCATACAGTTGCCGTTTATGCTATTTATGACGTGATTTGTGAGTATTACATTATACAGTTGCCGTTTTTGTAATGTTTGACGTGATTTGGGAGTGTCACGTCATACGGTTGCCGTTTTTGCAATGTATGATGTGGCTTATGAATGTTATCGCCGTTTTCTATTGCAATGTGTGGCGAAGTTTAGAAGTCCGGAATTCTGAAATTCGCAATACATTTATTTTTCTTTATTTTCTATGCTAAGGTTCTAAAGTACTTTCTTACATGCGGTTGGAACCTTACTTGTTCTTACAAATTTTCATAAAATTGTTATGTGAGACCTGTGTTGGTTGTACTTGAGTGCACGCTTGTGCTTCTAACACAGTTGTTTTGCAGTCTCCGTTTTCAATGTTTATTACAAGTACCTGTTGAATTTCTCTAAATTGAAATTTCTTTGAATTGGGCAACAACTTCATTTTAATTTTGAAATGGTTTCAGTTACCAACGTTATGCCTGTACATCAGGTCCTAAAATCATGTTTTGTTGTGTTATAGAAGACACAACGGTCGAGGTCAAAGAAAATGTGCCGCTTGAAGATGAAGCAGCTGTTGAGGACAACACGCAAGCAGGAACGGCCGTGTTACAAAATACTTCACTTCGGGAGCTGATGCAAGCGGCGTAGTATATATACGAGTGACGAAGAAGGCTCGGGCTCACTTTTCGGGCAGCGCTCAGAGGCGACGGACGTTTTATAAAATCACGCTATTAATTATTGTCGGTTCTTAGTAAATTTTAATAAATATTGTTAGCTTGATTGTAAGGTTACTTTTTTAAAACTAAAACCACTTAGGATTTCCAACAATATATATTAGTTAATATTGTAGGACAACATATTGTTATAGTTTTTAGTTCATTTTGATTTACCTGTACACCAAAGCCCAAATTCTAAGCTACAGATTCCTCCGATTCAAAGGTTGTCTGGAAGGGATCGCTCTAAGCGATAAGACCGTCCATTGTACTAGTATTAGGTTATTATGTAAGTTTTTCTTTTGTAAAATTGTTGTCTTTTTTACGGTGTACAATAAAGTGTTAATCTATCGAGATAGATATCAAAATTTTATTTTGTAGGACTTAGCGTTAGTGTCTAAGTTACAAATGTATTTATTTATTTATTTATTATTGTTCAATTTATAATAATTAGCTCACAGTTTATGACCAAAACGCTAACTATTTTAATGATAACTTACGTGTAAATTTAAAGTTATTACAAATAGTCCTTATGTTATCGTAGAATATGTCGACATGCCGGCACTCATGAGTGAACGCATTAAGTAGGGCCAGTGCCCGCAGCGTGGGTGAGTTATTGCAGTGGTGAGTCCGTGGTACTGGACAAGCAAACAACTGATGCCGACGACGTCCTGTTCGCAAATAATTGTTAGGAACGTACAGATTCATGGAAGCTAATACACCCTGTAATATAATAATGTAAATTGTTTTGTAGGCTGAAGGCGCCTCTTAAAACTAAGAATACTTTTTTACTGCAGCTGTGGACGTCATCCGACTGAAGATGTGAACCAAAAATGTATGTTCATTTAAAACAAAGTTACCTCCGATAAGTCTTTATCGACACTGACTCACTCTCAATTTTTTATTTCTTGTTATTTGTTCTGCTTTCTACTGACTCCTGGGTCCGAGCTCTTTTTCAATATACTACTTACATGTTTGTTAGTTGTATTTTTATTTAAAAAAAACTGATACAAATAATGTAACATTTAAATATAGGGAATATGAATGACTATTCCTATTTGCGTACACACTACGAGCAAACCAGCTCCCGCAAGCAGCGCCCGTTCACGGGCTTGACGCATGTGCCAGCCATCGCCCTCCTCGATCATATTTGAAGGGGTGAGAACAAAAAGGGTTTAACTGATTTTTTTTTCATAAAATGACTTATGGGTATCGTTGGATTCAGTGTGAAATTATCTACAATAATACATTCTCAAAATACCGAAATTAAGCTTAAATCTCGAGATTTCAGTCTAAAAACGATTTATCTGTCACAGGAATACAGTTCGCTTAGCATAAAAACGTTAGTATATTTATTTTATTATATTATATTTTTACAGTAATTGTATGAATTCAAGCAATAACTGAAACTTACATAAACTTTCTATTACTTAATAAGCACTGCAAAAAAATGACGCCGTTGAAGTTTAAAGTAAATTTTCTCGAAACTACCAATTTGACAGTTAAACCCTTTTTATTCTTAACCCTACATTTGAGGGAAGAGGACAACCTGATAATCAGAGGGTTCTTCTTTTTATAATGTAAGGGTCTCCGTAGAAAGTGTTTACAAAATTTCATCACAGATCGTATAAGAATTATTTGTAATGAAGTGTAATTATTGTATAAGAAAACCCACGTGTTTTTTGTTTTTTGAACGAGCTACTGCTGTTGGTCTCCCAGTGGTGAGGAAACCCAAGTGAAACCGCGTGATATCTTTAGTTTCGAAATAAACGCAATTGCTTTCTATGATTTTTTTTCTAATAGGTGGCTGCACTCGTAATAGTAAAGTACGCAAACTCGGCAGAAGCCAATAAAAAAAAATTACGAGCACCGCGTAAAATTTTGTTTACGTTTTACGAATTACAAAAAGAACGCTCCGCATACTAGACAAATGAGTTTTATATCTGTGACATTTTTTTATAGTCACAAAAAAACTACGCACTTTTTTTACGACTCGAAGAACGAAATGTGTTATTGTTGGCGTCAGGTTCTCCTTTGATTCCAGTAGATTAAACGTTTAGTGGAGTTTTAAAAAAGAATGTTCCTTTTTTAGTTATTTTAAAGGGAACGTATTTCTTGTTTAGTATCTTTTTGTTCTTTCGTGGTTGTTGTTTTAGAGCTGTCAGTTTAAGTAGTGTCTAAAATTGGGTATTTATGTCTAAACCGGTGTGAGACAAGTAAATAGATCAAACAAAACTGCGTCAGGTCAGTTAGTTATTTATTAAATACAATAGTATCTTGATTATTCCTTCCTGATTAAATACTATTTATACCATTGATTTGTCAATTGTACTGATTACATTTTTTAAGCTAATTTAATCAATCGAAAACTATTACTTTAAAAATATAAGTGTGTAAGTTCAGAACTCACATCAGTGAATATAGTCCTTGAGCGAACTAAGTAAAGATTTCCTGGGTCTCTAGATACAGGGAATCCTTATTAGAGCCCAGGATCTATGTATGTGCTCGTTAGGCGTTATTATTATAATTATATTGTTGTGATTCTACGAAATCAAAGTAAAATCAATAATAATATTAATAATAACGCCTAACGATCACATACATTTTTTTTATGTTAGTGAATGATGTGACGAGCTAGTCGTTCACCCGATGTTAAGCGACACGGCCGCCACGAGATCACATACATAGATCCTGGACCCTAACTTGGATTCTCTGTGCCTAGGGACCCAGAAGCTACGAGGACCATGGTTCCACAACACCCAGACACAGAACAAGTATTTGCGCTTTTTTTTCTATGCACAATTACTTGTCCTGTCCGGGAATCGAACCCGCCACCTCCGGGTTATGAGTTAAACTGGTCTCGGCTCGGCTGTCAAAATTGAATTTTTTATCGCAAACACGTATAAATCCGTAATTTTTTGATATCCCTGCAAAGTGTTACGGTATTGTATTCATGTGCAAGAAAGAGAATAAGCTCAGATACTCCGGCTATGTTCCGCTTTGAGCCGGTGCAGTCCCGGGCGGACGGTCGGATGAGACTTCAGATTGAGGGGCGCCCGTGCAAGGCACAGGAGGAGAGCGATGTTTAAAACCACCTACTAAATGTTGGCGAGGAAAGAGTATGGCTCGGGCGACATTCAAACCGATGAAAGAGAAAGAAAAAAAAGGACATTTATTCGTGACACACAACTGATAACACTTTTTTGCAATTCAACGGGGCAATGCTGCCAGCATGTTGGGTACGCTACCTACTAGTAGTGGGCTGGAGCATTTGGACTGTCCATAGGTCATCGCAGCCGGTATATTGTCGAAGTGTTTTTTTTTAACATTTTCACTAATTCTTTTTTTGTTGTATTTATTATTGTCAGGAGAAGGTTTATATAAAAGAATAAATTAAGAAGGTGGAGCGGTAAGTTAAAAATTTTTACTACGCAGGTGAAACCGCGGGGCGCAGTTAGTAATTAATAATGAATAAAATAATTATACGAAATGAAAAGACTCCACTATATAACAACACATCCATCCCCATTGACAGCCTCTGTGGTGTGATGGTTGAGCAGGTCGGCTCATAATCCAGAGGCAGCGGGTTCGATTCCCGCGGCAGGACAAGTATTAGTGCACAGAGAAAAAAGAGCAAATACTTGTTCTGAGTCTGGGTGTTGTGGGACCATGGTCCCCGTAGTTCCTGGATCCCTAGACACAGGGAATCCTAGTTAGGTCCAGGATCTATGTATGTGATCGTTGGGCGTTATTATTTATTATTATATCATCCCCGCCGAAGCCAGTGAATTGCACCGCACAAAGCGGCAACTTCCGCGTTTATTGTGCACCAAGACAGGTTCCCGAATGGGATCTTCAGATTCAACGCGACTCCGCTTTGTATTTCACGCGAATACTCTACCCGAGACTACCTGAAGCCAGGAATTTACTTTCGACTGGAACCTAATGCTCTTAGCGATAATCCCGGCCGTTTGCTCTTAAGCTAATGGTGTCTGTTGTCTCTTTATCTCATAGTACCTTATATAACGGTAGAGTACATTATGATGCAAGTGTGCTACGTGGAACGTTGCACTCGCGGTATCATTCGGAGCACGGAGTGTAATTATCAATGCACACGCGTTTCATACAGTTTTTTTTTTGGCACCACACTTTTGTGTATTTATCCAGTGTCAAGTGATTGATAATTTCTCAAGTTAACTAGTATTCTATGTATATATGTGTGGCAAGTCAAGTTACAGTCCAAGTCATCAAGTCAAATCATAGTCTAGTCAAGTCATACTCCTAGTAAAGTGGTGGCAACTTTACCAGAAGTTTCTATGGAGTTTTGGAAAGAACACGAAAATAAACGTTTCACCATTATTATACCACTTTCCCACACTCACGCCTGTAATCCAGCACTTAGCGAATAAAATGCCACCAATTTTATACACAATGCGGTGACGCGATCTTTTATCGTTTTTCCCGTCAAAAACTCCTCATACAAAGTTTTTCATCATACTTGCTAGTAAATAAAAACATTTTTAAATTTTATGTTAAGGAATGACGTGACGAGCTAACTGTTCGCCTGATGTTAAGCGACACGGCTGCCCATATCAGTTGCAGCGTCACTCGGAACTCTAAAGTGAAATTTCGCATGAAACTGCACTGCGCACGTCATCCTGAAACATCAGCACAGTCTAGTAATAAGATCAGTATACTGAGATCAGATCATAAAGTCTCATTGCCCAGTAATTTCACTAGCTATAATGCCATTCAAACCGGAACACAGTAGTGCTTGCACACTACAAAACGGTGGGACCTACCTAGATGAACTTTACAGAAAAGTCTTAGCACCTAGATAGACTAAATTACGATAAAATTTCTATGGAACCAAACTGTATGTATATTGTTTTATATAAAAAGATTTTTCCTAAAATGTTGATAAATGTCGGAGTTCCAAGGTGTGGAACAATAAAAAAAATCAACCGAATTAAGAACCTCTTCCGTTTAAAGTCGGTTAAAATTTGTTAACATATTCGACCAGCCTCCCCAGACTTTTTATTATATTTCAATTACCCACCACGTGTAAGTGTGAGTCACTCGTAGACATTTGGCAAGCTTCCTTATTTTCAGTATGTAAAATTCTGTAGTGACATACTAATTACATAAAAAATGTACTTTTCCTTCGGGCAACGTTCCTATTAGCTTTTTTTAAAAAGTTAATAATAATAATAATATCGCCCAAAGATCACATACATAGATCCTGGACCCTAACTAGGATTCCCTGTATCTAGGGACCCAGGAACTACGAAGACCATGGTCTCACAACACCCAGACTCAGAACAAGTATTTGCGCTTTTTTTTGTGCACAAATACTTGCCCTGCCGCGGGAATCGCCGCCCGCCGCCTCCGGGTTATGAGTCGACCTTCTCAACCACCACACCACAGAGGCTGTCAATTTTTCTTTATAGTAGTTACAAACCACTGCCTCACCTGATGGAAAGCAATCAGTATGAAATCAAGGCAATTGAAGTGGCGTTTTATTGACCTCGCACGACAGTTTCTTTTCATTTGAAATGAAAACACATAGAATGCTTCTTCCATTTCATATATTTCTTATTTCTTATATAAACTTCCAATACAGAGTCAAGTAACAAGTGTGATATGTCTTGACACTTCTGCCGATCAACGAGAATTGACTGCTTTTTCGACTTTTCGTAGCACCACAACTCCCCACCAAACTCAAAATTCTAGAGCCGGAACCATCCATGATTGGCTGATGGTACCAACCAATCATGGCCCTTCCGACAGTTTGCCAACCAAAACAGTATTTTTTCTACCCAAGTCAAAAACACCTCTTAATTTTTAAATGTAAGAATCAATTAATAAATTGATAAATGAATTATTATAGTTCATTCATCATCATCATCATCATCATCAGCATCATCATCAGCATCAGCATCATCATCATCATCATCACCATCATCATCATCAGCCTGAATACGTCCACTGCTAAACATAGTCCTCGCCCACAGAGCGCCACTCTGAGCGGCTGCTTGCCTTTGATTGCAATGCAACAGGAATAAGTAATTTCATTCCTAATTTGAAAATTTACATAGTAACTATGCACATAAGCTGCGTACAGAAAATCCGTACAAATTTGTGTTTGCAATCGAGTTACGTGATCACCTAGCTAATAGTCTGTCCACCTATTTCATTGTTGCAAACCAAATTCCATTTACAGGAATTGAACCTACGCATGAGGCAACACGAGCTTAATCACTAATCCACAGCCAACTCCCGACAGCCAACATCTTTATCTAATGACCCATCTCTCACTAGCCGCTGGTGTCTGATGACTATAGTATCCAATTTCCCTTACTTTGCGAGATTTCCCACAGTCCATCCGATCGTGATTGATGAACGAATCAGTGGGTTGAGGGGTGGCTCGGAAACAGGACTTGATTTTTTACTTACTGCTTTTTATTTAAGGTCTGTAAAAATGTACCTACTTAAATGAATGCTTTAAAGCTCCGGATCGGAGTTTTTTAAACTTTAAACTTTTTATTGGATTGGCTATATTTTGACATTTGTAATTTTATTTGCTTAGAACGTTGATTTAAATTAATTTTAACATTCTGATTTTGTCTAGTAAAGGTACTGAAAATGATTTACTTTGGCTATGAATAAATGTTTAGGTCTGTTTGGTCCATTTGCTAATTACATTTTCATCGACTTAAATTAATTAAAAATTAAAAGTTACAATACCAAATAGATAGTTAACTTTAATATTAGGTCTTTACCTATGAAATTGCCGTTTTGTTTGAAAAAAGTTAAAGTATTTTTTTTTCGAACTTATTTATTTCTTTTATTCAAAGTAATCACCCCTGCAATCAATGCATCTTTGCCAACGCTGTGGCAGTTTATGGATGCCCTTCTTGAAAAAATCAGCAGGACGGGAGACAACAAACTCTTCAAAGGCGTTTTGTACTGCCTCTCGGGAATGGAATTTTTTTCCCGCTAAAAAGTTGTCCAAATTTTGGAAAAAGTAATAGTCGGTAGGCGCAAGATCTGGTGAGTATGGCGGATGAGGGAGAGCTTCCAAACCCAACTCATGCAGCTTAGAGACGGTCTGTTGTGCAGTATGGGGTCGCGCGTTGTCGTGAAGTAGCAGTGGAGACGACCGATTGACCAAAGCTGGTTGCAGACGTGCGAGTTTCGCCATCATTGCGGTCAGTTCTTCAATGTACACATCTGCAGTAATGTTCTCGCCGTTTTGTAAAAAGCTATGATTAATCACACCAGCACTAGACCACCAAACTGTGACCATCACCTTTCTAGGGGTCATTTTTCGTTTTGCACATTGCTTTGGTACCGAACCAGGATCTAACCAACTTGCTAAGCGCTTTCGATTGTCAAAAAGAATCCATTTTTCGTCGCACGTAACAATTCGGTTCAAAATTCCTTCATTTCTGTGCCTGTTAAGCAGCGCAAGGCAAGTCTCGACGCGTACGTTGCGCTGGCGATCGTTAAGTTCGTGGGGCACCCATCTATCAAGCTTTTTTATCTTGCCAATCTGTCGCAAATGGTTCAATATTGTTTTGATGCTAACATCAAAAGCTGCTGCCAGCTCAGCTGTAGATTGAGATTCATCAGCTTCCACAATCGCCTTTAATTCATCATTGTTGACCAAAGTTTCCGGACGACCACGAGGTTCATTTTTCAAGTCAAAATTCCCAGAACGGAACCGAACAAACCAATAACGGGTTGTACGTTCGTTTGTACAGTTCTCTCCGTAAACGTCGTTGATGTTACGTGTCGTTTGTGCCGCGTTGGTGCCACGACGGAACTCATATTCCATAATTACACGAAATTTCAAAGTATGTTTATGAGGAAAAATGTTGAAATGTAATGAAAATACAACGCTAATCAATAAACAAAAGACTTATATTGTAAATAGAATGTCATATTTTTAAAACAAAATTAATTTGAATTTAGAATTCATAGCCAATCAAAACTTTTTTTGTTTGAAAAAGTCTGTACTGCAATACGGCAATTTCATAGGTAAAGACCTATTATAATCCTATTTGAGTCTGTTTCTTCAAATCAGATAAATATTCAAATTCCAAGAATTAATATCACCAATCTGTAATACCTACTCCCTTTGTAATAAGATACCGGTCCAATAAGGCGCGTCGAACTGTAGAATCCAAGAACCCTCGATTATATTAGGATTCCGTATCATAAAATTGCAACGGAACTCTTAGTAAGAAAATCTAAATTTGGTTCATTTTTAAATGTCTTGCATAGGTTTTTTTTGTACAGTAATTATTGTTACATTTTGATGTTTTTGTGAATAACATTTCTTAATTAATCTTTGATAAAACTTATAGTATTTTGGTAGAGATTAATATCTTCTTTGTCCTTGTTTCCTAATTACATATCCTTACATATATCTATGAATTACAATTACTTAGATAAAAAACCAAAATCCCATAATAAACTATTATGTACCTACCCCTGCCTTCCTTACTTATTAGCGAAGATTTATATTGACTGGCCCGATAGCTCAGTTGGTAGTATCCCTGCCTTCTGAACTGCAGGTCGTGGATTCGATTCCCACCCAGGACAAACATTTGTGTGATGAACATCGATGTTTGTTCTGTGTCTGGGTGTTTATATTGTATTCTATGTATGTATTTACAAACAAAAAAGTATCTAAGTATTGTATCAGTTATCTGGTTCCCATAGTACAAGCTTTGCTTAGTCTGGGGCTAGATGGCGCTGTGTGAAATGTCCACACATATTTATTTTATTTTATTTATTTATTAATTTTTCAAACGCTTTTTATTCCAGTGGGTTTTTCTTGAACGGGCTAATGATGTTGGTCTTTACCGACCTTTACAGCGTTACCGTGCGGGAGGGCAGCCGCTTAAGGCGCCCAATGGTGTAACGGCACACCTGCATAAGGTACTGCGCCGAACGTTCGGTTGATTAAGATCGCAGTGTTTTTAAGTAACCAATGACACACCGACAAAGTTAGGTCGTGTAATTTCATTACATACTAAATACCGAAAATAATAACCGATAGTTCAACCGCTGAACATTCGGCGGGTTACCTTCACCAGGAGTGTCGCTTAATTCGCATTTTATGTGCGGAACCGTCGGGCGCATCGTAGCCGTAACACTTGGCTTTTATTCGATTGATGATGTTAATATTCGGAATTTATTAACGTTTTAAACGCTGTAATGAGAATTCGAAAAAAAAGTAATTGGATTTGAAATAAGTAGGAATATTTGAATTTTTTTTTTAATTATAAGGGCAGGGTAAGGGGGCGATTCTCATAAATAATTACTTCATTGCTTCCCCATCCAAAGTTATGAAGCTTTTTTTACATATCAACATAATAATAAACTAAACTATACCTAAAAATTAAAATGGATAAAACTAAAAAAAAAATTATTAACCCGTTGGTGGAGGGAAAAGTGCCCAGAAAGCCGGCAGCATTGCCACGTTGAATGGCAATGCTTATTTTTTGTGCAAATTTTAAATTGGACTAAGGTCCGTATTGCAGAACGATGCTCAGTCATTGATCGGTGCTCAAGCAGACATTTCATTCATAAAGTGATCAATTCGTGAACGAAATCTCTGCTTGAGCACTGATCGATGACTGAGTATCGTTCTGTAATACAGACCTTAATCTAGTAGATGACCACGCTTTCACCAGATGAAAAGTGACGATGCGATCGAAGGTGTATCACGCGTGGATCATATTTAGCCGGAAACAGACACGAGAGCACATCGCTCACTGCCCCTAACATTATCCGTATATTCCCAAACTTTTCGGCCTACTTGCTATGTTCATCCCGCTTCGTCTCTCTGGAGTGGCCTGTTCGACCGTCATCGGGGTCCCATCACTTATGAAGTTTAAGCGTCGGGGGAGCGATGGACCTTAGCGTTGATTAAAAAAGGATAGTTGCATAATATTCGCACAGCTACTTGATTATGCATAAGTATATTTAATATTTGTCAACATTTCACACAGCGCCATCTAACCCCAAACTAAGCAAAGCTTGTACTATGGGAACCAGATAACTGATACAATTACTTTTTTGTTTGTAAATACATACATATAATACAATATAACGCCCCGGCACAAAATAAACATCGATGTTCGTCACACAAATGTTTGTCCTGGGACATCGAACTTACAATCTACAGTTCAGGAGGCAGGGTTACTACCAACTGAGCTATCGGGTAAGTATCCGTTTCCTATCAAAATAATAGCGATTTTTAAGGTATATATAGTAAATAAGCATACGGCCTTCCTGATGGGTAAAGGTCACCGTATCCTATGGACATTTGTAACGCTAGACGTAGCACTAATGCGTTGTTTACTATGTGACAATGGTCAGTGACCCTGGGATGTATTAAAACTGAAGGCTACACCCATTTCTTGCCCGCGGGGACTCCCAGTTTTCCACGGTAAAGTATTCTATGTTGATGGTAGTAAAGTAATCAATCCTCGATTTATGGACAACGAGCGTTAATAACGTTTATGTATATCATTAAGATAGATAAGGTAACATAAAGAGATAAGAAAATCCTTAGAAAATGTATAGACAAAGACATAAATTACTCAAAATAATTAAGTTTCAACTGGAAAAGCAAATTAATGATAAAAAGAGATAGCATTAATAGGTTCTAATTAGCGAATTGGATCAAGATCTAGTTTCCATCAGTGGTTTCAATTTAATTAAAAAAAGTTAGTAAACTGTGAGTATTATATATAAGACATGTCTATATTAAAATTAGCATCTTGTCTCTATTCAGAGCTAGTTTCCATCCAGGTTTAAATTTTAAAAAAGTTAGTAAACTATAAGTATTACATAAAAGACATGTCTATATTAAAATCAGCATGCTGTCTTTGTCCAGAAGATGTGTTTTTGATTTAAATTTAATAAATCTTGTAATAGAAGAAATACATTATCAAGAAACTGCAAACTTCATTTCGAACTACAGTCCGCTATCACCGTGTACGATACATCCATGCAGTTTCAGCCATTTCAGCATCAAAGCCACACATGAAAACAGACGTTTCAACTTCATTATTAGTAGGGATAAATCAAGTCGTCATAACCACGTCCACGGGTATTACAACAAACTGCATTAAACGTAGCGTGCGGAGTTTAAATTTCAACGTTTGACATTTAAACGCACATTGTAGTCAGATGGCGACGGCACGAGATCGAACGGCAATAAACTGTGCGGAATTAGAATGGATGGTGAGCGGGCCGCGGACACGGTATAACCAGTAAGGGAACTGAGGCTTTTGTTGATGAGTACAACCGCAGCCGCTAGGTGGAGCACCTCGTCAAAACCGCGGGGAGCCGTTGGATGCTGGAGGCAAGCAGCCACTCGATGTCACCGGGAACGTCTTCAAGCTGATGATCATGACGACAACAATAGCGCTCATAGCGAATCTCCATTGTCTGTTCTTCACCGATCGGTAACGTTAAGCAACGTTTACTGCAGTCACTGCTTAAACAGGTGCATGGAAATTAACTAAAGATGAAATTTACAACTGAACGCTACGGTGCTTCTGAGAGCACGTAAAACCATGCATCGATCCCGGATGATGTCAAGTCAAAAACCTTACAAAATCTGACATCAATTCACGAATTTTGATTGCAATGCAACAGGCGAAATTTCCATACTAACTATGCACATAAACTGCGTATTCAAACTGTCAAAACCATACACATTTTTGTTTCTATACGTTGCAATCGAATTACGTGATCGCCCAGCAGGACGGAACCCTTGTCTTGGACGTACGCGTAAGCCAAGATACTTCCAGTGTTCTCAGTGATATCAAAACAGTGGAAGCGGTTTTTCGCATAAACTAATTGGGATACATTTAACTTTCATAAAAATAACGTTAAAAATCTCAAACTCAAGTACGATAAAACAAATTATAATGATCGCTGGTTCAGTTAATAATAGGCACAGCAAAAATAAGCGCTTCCACATTTTGAGCAACACACGTTGTGACTAGACAAATTGGCGTTCTTAGTGCCCATACTGCCCATTGCTATGTATTGCAGCCGCAGACAGTCTGATAGACAGATTTAGCGTATTCAATTAGAACGGTTTGATGTTCGCTGAGATTTAATGATATGAGTATAAGACGCACTGCTAAAATTAGCTTAAGACTTATCGATTTCAAAACATTAGCCATTTTCCATGCATTCAGACTTAAGCTGAAATATTATTTTGAATAATTATGAGAGCAAGGAGGCGTACAGCCGAAGACTGCGCTCATTGGCGTGCCTTGAGGAGAGGCGTATAATGATGACGTCTAACAAAAGACCAGAAAGAGACAAAGCGGCCACTGGCTACCAGCGTAACACAATAGACTGGCCTGGTGATCCTAGCGCAGCCGATACTACGGCTGCTATAGGATCATCCGGGTCGCTCAAGACGTGTCTCGGGCGACGACGACGGAGTGTGTCCGCGAATAATGATTGCGTCACTGTTGTATTAGTTTGTTTTTCAATGTTGTATAATTAAAAATGTCAAAAAAAAACTACGAAACGTAACTAACAGGATGCTGAAACAAATGAAGATCGTCTAAACCGTCCCAAGATCTAGAGGTCTCTAAAATCCGGTAATCCATCATATCCGGTTTAATCTGTTTGTTCCAAGCGGCCACCCGGCGCGGTCCATCGTAGGATTTACCCGGATTTTTTAATTAATTCTCCACAAGAAAAGATTATTCTTTTCAGTGCCGGAGTTTATCGACCGTCGTTTTTAATCTAGATTAAAAATATTTTAGATTTCTAGAGCACCGATGATTTCGAGCAGCTCAAGTAATCCCAGAGTAACATCAGAATACAAAAATTATATGGGTCTTTTTTGGGGAGTTAAATAGAACTGGTGCTCTTATGACAGCCTCTGTGGTGTGGTGGTTGAGCAGGTCAGCTCAAAGCACGGAGGCAGCGGGTTCGATTCCCGCGACAGGACAAATATATGTGCACAGAAAAAAAGCAAATATCGTGAGACCATGGTCCTCGTAGTTGTTGGGTCCCTAAGATACAGGGAATCCCAGTTAGGATCCAAGATCTATGTATGCGATCGTTGGGCGCTTTTATTATTATTGTTATTATGAACATTGAAACTATTAAGAAGCATTGCATGCAAGCAACATTGAACTATTCATTAAGAAGAGGTCCTTAGTCCTCAAGCGCAATCCAGAACCCAGTAGAACTTATCGACTATACTTGGTTGGAGTTACAATAAACAAAAATTTTAATCAAATTTTAGAAAAACTATTTTTACCTTAATAGTGACATAAATATGCATTTTTGTAATATATTATTTGCCACAATTTATTCTGTCAAAACCATTGCGGTCGCTCTCGGTTTTTATCTAAATGAAAGAGACAAAAAATTTCAGCAGTCAAATTGAGTTTATGATTTTGAACAACCAAAATTATAGGCTAATGAAAGTAGTAGTTATTTTCTTTCAAACATTAACTTAACGACACTACTAATCGTAAAAAAAAACCATAAAAATCGAACGCCCTTATGATTTTTACGATTTAGCGTTTACGGAATTTTTGTTTGAGTAAGGTGTTGATAGAATTTTAGTGTTAAGTTTTATGATTATATTTTATGTGTTGCTTTTCTTTCAAAAAGCTGTTGTTAATCGTATTTTATTTCAGCTTGCTTGAAATAACTATAATAAATACAATAAATCGATATACTCAACAATTTATTAATGCCAATGCAAAAAGAACCTTATTCCGATAAGCGTGCGAAAACCTTTCCAAGTCAATAAAAACTCTAAACCAAATTTTTATTAGGTACAGCTAAATCAAATAATATATAAATAAGTATTTGTTAACATTTCACACAGCGCCATCTAGCCCCAAACTAAGCAAAGCTTATATTATGGGAACCCAATAACTGATACTTATTATTAAAATATTGTTACTTAAATAATTTTAGTTTGTAAATGCATACATAGAATACAATATAACACTTGATTATAACATTGATTCTTGAACACGCCTGTTTTATTACGATGCTTCCTTCCACATTTATATTTTACTATGGGGCTGACATAGTCGTTGGACGACTCTAAGTCCCTAAAAAAAATTAGATAAAAAAAGAACTCGTCTCTAGAAATGCCAGCTTTACCCAACAACCCTGGAGAAAATTGTTCGTAACTTTCGAGGCTTAGTTTCAGAACGTTCTTTAATTGAACATGTCCTTGTTTAATCAATCACTGATAGATATTTTATTATAACTACAACTATTACACGGCTAAAACTCACGAGATACAGTCAAATAACTCGACCGGTGTTCGGGCAATAAAGATGCCCATCCTCAAGGAGTACGAACACCGGTCGAGTTATTCGACTGTATCTCGTGAGTTTTAGCCGTGTAATAGTTGTAGTTATGAGTACTACTCACGTCAGTTTCTATAATATTATAGATATTTTATTGAAAAAAAAATGAATTGCGAGTTACTTTAGTTTAGTAGTAAGTCCTAGGACTTACTACAGCTGTTTCACACATACGATACGGTTTCTGATCTTCAAAGTACCTAAATAAAAGAACTGTTTACCAGGATTGAACTTACTTGAACGTTTCATTCTAAAACACCGTTTCATAGAATGATGTGAAAAATAAAACAAGCCCATCGAACGCTAGAATTAAAAATAAACGAGTGTCCTTTAGACCACACGACTGATGTATAAAACTTCTTTAGCTCTATCTCTCTTGCACCTACAGTAATACGAACCGTAACTCTTTCTTTCTATGTATCTACCTCTCGACTTCCGTTCGCCTCACCAGCTTACCCCCAAGTCTAGCGTGCGTAATATATAAAGAATTTTTACTTCAAAAATAACTTTAAAACATTTTGGCATAAAAGCAATCAGGATTTGTACCTACTAATTACAACAGTACAAAAATTCAAAATTCAATAGAAATATTTTCAAGAGGACTTAATTAGGCCAACAACTTTCTTTGCCCTACGCTCACACGCGAAAACAAAGAGCTTCCAACTTTTCCATTCCAAACAGTTCGAAGTCCAGACCTGTCTAGCTTCCGGATGAAAACGAATGATCCCGGGATGTTTACTGCGCGGTCTGGATAATATGTATCGAAAGGCCATTTTCGTTTGTGTAAAGGTACGATTCTCTCTTTAGTCAAACCATGTGAAACCTAAAGTAACACTCTGTGGCTTTGCGGTACTAAACCTATTTATGTTGATTAGTATCAACACATTATTTTACTAAATTTATTTTATTAATTAGTTTTTATTACACAACTAGCGGCCCGTCCCGGCTTCGCTCGGGTGGACGTTTATTTATCAAACATTTTATAATATACGAAAAACAATGTATCACGCACCGGCGCCATCTACTTAAAATGTTGATTTGTCCTGAATTTTTCCTGAATTTTCTTTGCTATAAACCTCACGGAGCCCGAGACCTATCCAACGAATGCAAAACCGTGGAAATCGGTTCGTGCGTTCTGGAGTATATATATATGGAGTATATATAGCGTCAGGAAGGAAAACCCGACTTATTTTTATATAGTAGATAATGGACCATAGATCGTCCTGACGCTATAACTCCAGAACGCACGAACCGATTTCCACGGTTTTGCATTCGTTGGAAAGGTCTCGGGCTCCGTGAGGTTTATAGCAAAGAAAATTCAGGAAAAATTCAGGACAAACCAACATTTTAAGTAGATGGCGCCGGTGCGTGATACATTGTTTTTCGTATATTATAAAATGTTTAATAAATAAACGTAAAAAAATAGGAAAACCCGACTTATTTTTATATAGTAGAGGACCATAGATCGACAACACTAACACGAGTAGAGAGCACACCCAGCCCACAACTTTAGGGGCAAGATTAACTTGACCGAGAGCACCGGATTAACTGAGTACACTCCGTGACTTTGTTGCATTTTATTCCGAGTGGGTACCGTGAAAGCTTTGTTTACATATTGCATGTGCTTTTAGCTTATTTGTGGAGATTTTGCTTTACTTGAGGTACGTACATTTTTGTGTATACATATTTATAATGTTTTTCGCCTATTAGGCTTTGCGCTTGAAAATGTACTTTAGTTTTCATCACGAAGATTTTATAGATTAAATTTAATGTAAAGAATATTTTTTACTACGAACGGGTTTCAAATGTTTTCATTTACATTAAAATGACTGACCCGATAGCTCAGTTGGTAGTGACCCTGCCTTCTGAACTGCGGGTTGTGGGTTCGATTCCCACCCAGGACAAACATTTGTGTGATGAACATAGGTGTTTGTTCTGTGTCTGGGTGTTATAATGTATTCTATGTATGTATTTACAAACAAAAAGTATTTAAGTATTGTATCAGTTATCTGGTTCCCATAGTACAAGCTTTGCTTAGTTTGGGGCTAGATGGCGTTGTGTGAGATGTCCACACATATTATTATTATTATTATTATAATTATTGTGTTGGTAAGCACCACTAACTTTACCTACAATCTCATGGAAAGCAAAACTTAAATCAGCGACGAAACTTTGGAACATAATCCATTGTCGTAGTCTTCTACTGTAGTGTCATAGCAACAGTAATACATGTCGGAAAATATATCGATGAACATACACAAAAAAGCCGACGATCACAATACCTCCTTTTTAGAAGTCGGTTAAAAAATGATGGCTATTATGGTTTGACACGCTTCCAATTGTACCGACACATATAATGCGTGTTGGCTCCGGTTTAAAAAAAACAAAACTTGAATCTTCGGCGACAATTTTATTACCTTGGTTAATTTATACGCAAAAATATCTATGTTTTTTATTTTGCATTCTCATTTTTTTTTCTAAGACCTCAAACCATAATCACGTTTTTTTTTTTAATTTTTATTTTATCCCTTTGTAAATCATTTGTACCTAAACATTTCATTGCTTCTGACAGTTACCATGCCGTGAAACATTCATTTAAAATATAGCTAGAGCATGTCACAGGCGCGTGTTTGTTAAATACAGGCGTATGTTTGGTGCGTGCACAAAATGCGTAACTTATCCTACTGTCTTAGAGAATCTGTAGTGCATACTTTGTCTACCGTTCACCCACTAACAATTTAAGTGGAGAAATATGGCTCTTAAAACAAAGGAATAAGAGACACTCTCCATGTTAAAGACGTATGCTCAAAGATAACAGCTTGATGCAAATTTAATTAGAAACTTCACTAAGATATTACTAGTGATGGGGTAAAGGACTAATAGTCTTGAACTTGCATTACTTCGATACTTGCAGTCTTGAAGTTAACAAAACAATATCTATCGGTGTAACTTGACTCAACCAAGAAATAGGACTGAAAAAGAGGTGTCATTTCTATAATTACTCTTATTTGTAAAAAATGGCGTCCTTAATGGCAATAAATACTGGTTTAGTTATGACATGGTAGGCAAATTATAGGTTAGTATATATTTATCTATTATATATCAGGCAAGCGGACCCGGGCTGAAGCCGGGAAATTGCTACGCAGAAGAAGAGGGTATCAGGTTCGATTATTTATCTCTTATCTCTATCTGTCGCGTTACTTATGAAGAGGATGGATTGTCCTGGGCCGACTCGCCAATGCACTGGTAGCATCGTACGTAAAGTCTAATAATACGACACGATCAAATAAAAGCGATAATCAAAAGCGGCGTAAATTGTTTTTCTGTATCAAATTTATACCATTTTTTATTGTTTGTTGTTGTAGACAATTATTTCTCCTGATGGTAAGCGACGATGCGGTCTAGGATGTAGCACGCTTGCCTAAAAGATACCAGTTCACTGACGATTTGAAAACTCCAAGGTTATAGTTTTAGGGAAATATGGACGCCAGCAAAGCGTAACTCTTTGGCTGCTCTCATGATAAACGTAAAAGATTGCTTTTACACGTTACATATCCCTTTCTTTCAACCAAGCACTCTCTGTGTCTGTCTAAAAGTCTTTAACTAGTCAAAATTAACCAATGATCCATCCATCTCAGTCTTGCAATTTTTGGTAATTGCAAGACTGCCCCTGCCTTAAACAAAGAAGATTCAAGTAGGATGCTTATCTGAAACCGAGTCGGCCATAATGAAACTGCGCGAATTGGGGAATAATTTTGCCTTCATAGAATTTTCATAACGTTAAATTATACACAGTATGCCGTACTATACATATACTATGGTCCATCCCATCTCATCTCTTCCCGCGGGTGCCGTAAGAGCGGGCTAAGGGAATATTCAGGGAAGGGCAGCAGCATTCTTCTCGGCACATTAAAATCTTCTTGCCACTTTCCCACGTGATCACCACAACGCCAACGCCTGCCAAGCGTGGTGATTATGGGAAATTATAACATGATCAAGAAATAAAACTCAATTCGGAGATATCTTTCAGCCCAGCCCAGCCCATAGCCTACGTTTTGCCCAGTCAGATAAGATTCATGTCCAAGGTATGAGCAGATAAAACAATCATTATTTAAAAAAACTTACGTAGATGAAAAGATACCGTCGCTGTCCACGAAATCATAATTGCTAGGTTTAAGCCACAGGAACTTACCTGAAAAAAAAAAAGCAAATATGAATATAACCATAGACATACATTAAAAATAGAAAATATGTGTAATGGATAATAATGAAACTGTGATGATGATGATGCATGATGATGATGATGCATGATAATGATGATGCATGATAATGATGGATAATGCAATTGAAAAGTTCATCGAAATGGTCCACCTAAATTAAAAGCAACGCGCAATTTGTCATTCGAAAGAAATAGCAGTACGTGTCTGGAGCGTGAAGAGCGAGAGGGAGTGCCAGTTTTTGTCTAACTAAACGATGTGAGGACTCAGGAGTATCTCATTTTCCCTTTTAAAACTAAATCTTTCTTTATTTTTAAAATTTAAACGCTTAAAATCTTGGTACCAGCTTTTGTTTGGGAAAGAAGCAATTTCTTTTTATTATACTATTCATTAACTCTATTTTACCGACTTCAAAAGAGGAGAGGGTTCTGGTCCAGTATCTCGATTGGCGTTTATTTTGTCAATAACATCAGGTGAAATGAGCTGTCTAACGTATATGAATAAGATCTTAAATAAAATTTTCGACCACTGTATTAATTTTTCGTTCACTGTTGTAGACCGTCGGTTGCCTAATTCTAATGTATTATACTGTATAGTCCATGTGTAGGTATCACCACAGAATACCTAATAGTACATCTGCGCTAATCGGATTTCCCGTCTCCAAGAGAATACTAGAGAGTTTTCAGAGAAACTCTACACGGTTACCATTTTCTATCACATTCTGCATCTTAAAGGATTTCCCTTTGTTACGTCGGCTTTAAAGAGTAATGATGCGGGGAAATGCACTTTAGGTGTATAGGATGTAAAGTGCTTATTGCAGAACTAACATTAGTTTAATAAAATATAGGTAGATGTGGAAGGAATCCTTATCGCTGATGACGGGAGTCTGATCTAATCTAATCTCTGCACTGTATAAGCAAAATCAGGCAAACCCGTTTACTCGTACAATCGATACAGATTATTATATAAAAAAGCACACGAGCGTTATATCTAAAAAAAATTCGTCTTTTATATTAGTTGTTTCTATTGAAATGTATACCCTACATACTTTAAAAAAAATATATTTTGTACTTAAAGATCAAAAGGATAAGGATAATTCCATAGGAGGCGCTCCTATAGAATTATCCATAGAAGCGCAATATTTTGGTGCACCGATTACAACAGCATTCTTAATTAACCCTTGTTGTTATACTAGATAAGCTTCAAAGCATGGGAAAGCCCTTGCAAGCCTATCTAGTATTAAAAAAGAGCGTCAAAATTGGTAAACATTGTAGCAAATTCACCTATTTGGCCGCACCGTCAGTACGAAAAATGGCGCCCAAAATGGGACTGAAACGGGTGTATCGAAACTGTACTGAAGAGTTATAAATTCAAGCTTTTTGGAATGATGGAGTAATGGCCGACTAGTTGGGCTGTAATGGGACTGGTTCTGGATTCTGTATGATTTACTGTATGATTCTTCCTATTGATTAATCTACGAGCTGTTCGCGATTATTTTCTTGGATTTTTTCATTCTTAACCTATCTGACACTGTTACTAGTCCTTTGCGTCTTTTTTTTTTAATCTTAGATTTTTTAGGTGTCTTGAGTCGCTTCGCGACTATGTCGGCACCATTGTCTACAATCCGTATCTCAGACTTTCATTAAATGATATACCATTTTATACAGCGCTCTTGCCGCTTCACTATGTGGAGCGAGCAAGACCGCTTGTACTGCACCTACATCGAGAAGATTGGATCCGTATTGAGTGAGCATGTTGCTTCTGATTGACTGGCTCCGCGCACATTCCACCAAGATATGATGGACATCTTCTGGGACCCACAGGAGACACAATTTGGGGAATCTTATCCTCTGCGTCTTATTGGCGTGAAACCACAAATACAAAAACAGACGAGTCAACGTTTCACTTTAGATTAGTAGATCAATGGACTCAAAACTGGGAGGATGCGAATGGCCGTAGGATGTGGATAAATAAAAGTAGAAAATCAGAGCTTGGCTTCAGCCGGGAAATCGCTTGGTAAAAACATCAAAACGCCATTCATATGTTCAAAATATTTATAAGAACATTTCTGCACAGGTTATAGTCCCGCACGATTCAATTAACCACGTTCATAGTGATGCAGTTTCAAGTCCTCAATTAATAACCAAGCATGACACGCAATTAAGAAACTGCCGATGGCGTCACGTTTAGGGTTGCCATGTCGAAAAGAAAAATCGTATCGGGCAGAACATTTACCAGAATACCTAATATAGGCTAGCGATAATTGAAGAACTAAAAAAATATTATTAAATATAACCTAAAACTTTAAAGAAAATTTATCCATCTTCCTGATTTTCTTCCTAGACTTTCTTCCTAGGACTACCTCAAGAGTATAACTTTCCACCATCCATCCACGAAATAAATACTAATACCAGAGCCGGCAGACATGTCCAAATCCAGTCAGCGCCGGATCATAAAATTTTGACAACCCTTATCAAACACCGACACACGAATTGAAGCATTTGTGGTAAGCGTGAAACAATTTGCTCAGCGATGCGCGTCGGTGTGACGTTTAATTATTGCATCGAGCACGAAAATAGATTGGCGCCCAAACTGGGGCTTGACAGGAAAAACGAAACTCTGTTTCTTTATTTGGAAATATAGTTTTACACATGCAAGTTACAATTTTACGCTCCCAAGTGGAGCGAGGTGAAAAGAAGAGTTCCTTATAGTTTTAGCGTCGTAAATTTGTGCATTTCTTGACAAAATTATTATAGTATCTGAGGTATTCCACTTCATTAAATACTAAGCTAATACTTCGATAAAATATCGAATAATCGTAATGTGATTGATTGATGACACACTGGCAATAAAGTTAAACGAAATGAATGAAATTATAACATGATTTTATTAAAGAGCCGCGTCGAGTACTACAGTTTAATTCATAAATTCATTGTTATACAGCGTTTCGACTGTCTATTGGTTAATAAATAAAATGAAGGGTCAAAATACTGGTATCAAATCCACTCCTGTGTTTATAATAGAACGTTTCGACACCGAACTTTCGAGTATACATTGTTAAAACTTGGAAAAGTTCAAGTTGCATCTCTGTACGACTTGCAAAACTGTCTCTATTTAAGAATCAATTTCTGTTAAAGCCAAACGACTTCTAAACAGTATTCAAAACTTAAAGTACAGTAATAAAACTTGATAGCATTGAAAGTCTACCGAATGCAACATATTTTAAGGAGACTTAGGCGGAATGATGGCGATGAGACAAAGTTTTGGCATTACTATCCCAAAATTGTTAGTGTTATAAACTTAAGTTTTGTCTTTATTTCAAAGCTTTAAATACATGGGTGTATTAATGATTAAATTATCCAATAAATTTTATAATTTGTCTATTTAACGAGTCAATTGAGTTTATGACTGCAGCATAAAATTGAAAATTATAAAACCTTGAAAATTATAAATAATTTTTCGTCACATTGAAAAAAAAGATAATACTAAAAGTTCTTCGATTGTACTCGAAACATCACGTAGTGTTAGATCGAGTTAGCTAAATATCCATAATTTACCCGAAATTTAGAATGTTTTCTACATTTTAACATTAACAGCCTCCGTGGTGTGGTGGTTTAGCAGGTCGGCTCATAGTCCGGAGGTGGCGGGTTCGACTCTCACGGGAGGCCAAGTATTGTGCACAGAAAAAAAAACGCAAATATTTGTTCTTAGTCTGGGTGTTGTGGGACCACGGTCTTCGTAGTTCCTGGGTCCCTAGACACAGGGAATCCTGGTTAGGGTCCAGGATCTAAATGATAGTTTGGCATTATTATTTATTATTATTTCATAAATACATTAAAAACAAAATAAAACATACATGTCTGTTATTTTTTAACATGTTTAATAATAACTACAACTATTACACGGCTAACACTCACGAGATACAGTCGAATAGCTCGACCGGTGTTCGGGCAATATAGAATCTGGATGGGGATGAGAGACATCCTTGAGGATGGGCATCTATATTCTAGATGCCCATCCTCAAGGAGTACGCGCGGCGGATGTTGCGGCTCGGCGCTGCAGCGAACACCGAACACCGGCCAAGTTATTCTACCGTATCTCGTGAGTGTTAGCCGTGTACTAGTTGTAGCTATGAATACTACTCACGTCAGTTTCTATAATATCATATACAGGGAGTAACAAAAACCCTGTTATATCCGCGAGCTGCGTATCTAGTGTCAACTCAAGGTTGTAGTAATACTAGTTCTATTTAAATACGAGACATACAAAACTTACGTGTGCTTTTTATTAATACCTTTTATGCCGTCACTAAAAATGTTTACGACCTCAGATATTGACAACATAGGTACTTGCACCACCGACGCAGCCTGCTGCCTGTTGCCCGCACCCCGCACCGCCCGCCATGCTACGCTAAGTCTATTCACCGCGCATACCTACTGCGACGGAACTAGAGGCCATTCCACAGATTACTTCTTATGCGTTTTCCATACGTTTATGTGCCCTATACCACATACCACAACGTTGTAGGATTGCGAGACCGTAACTTAATGACGTAAAAGGTCTCTTTGACCAATAGTGGTAAGCACACAAGTGCTGCGCGCCGTTCTGCCGCACTGACATATTCTAATCATTTTACGTCAAGCAAAGGCTAAACAATCGAATTCACGTGTGATTTTGTATTGTTAAGAAACAAGATAGGTACATCATTTTTAGCTCTTAAAAGAGCTTTCAAAAACACATCACACAAATGCTTCTACCAAGGCACATTAACATATTGTAGTATTCGTCGTTAGAATACGACATCACACTCGACACTAAATTCGCGACGATCAAACTGGAAACGACTAAATTGCATGAGAGAGCACATGCGACTGAGTGTAAGCCGCGGGCCGCGCCGCGCCTATGCCGATTGCCGAGTGATGCCGCGCCGCCCGCGCACCCCATTTCCCCGTAGGCACACAGGTGCAGGAGCGGCATCCTACAAAAGAGCCGACAAAGGCGGCTCCCGTTTGTCGGTTCCGCGTTTGCTCTTCCCTTAGTTACTTAGCTATTTAAAAATAGGCACGGCTTGTGTCATAAACATTTTTGGGAAATGGTATTATTTTTTTGTGTTTAGATACTGCGTGTAACTTCAGATACGTATAACTTAGGTATTGTTAGACATTTTTATATGACTACTTGTAATGATCTGTACACATACTTCATTTATTTAACAGGGTTTTTGTTACTCCCTGTACATAATAATAAACCAATAAAGAAACTAGCGGACCAAAATATTAAATGTCCGTTGTAGTCAGCATCGGTTTCAGTTCCGCGAACGCATGTTATTAAGCATACATCCATTCGGACAATATATGGCCTGATTAATGCACCGTGGGCACGCCGTGGACGACATGCCAGGTACGCTGATCGAAAGCAGAAATAAAATAAATATTTTTTTTATGTTACGAAATAACAAGACGAGCTTGTCCCTCGCTTGATGTTAAGCAACACGACTGCCCATATCAGTTACAGTGACACTTGAAACAAAGTATAGTTTCCCGTGACACTGCACTGCGCACGCCATTTTGAGACATCAGCACAGTCTAGCAATGAGAAATGAGAATGAAATTTCAAAAAACCCTTTCTTAGTAGATACCTACACTTTACAAAAGAACACACCCTTCAAAGGTCTCTAGGACCAGCGGTTTAGGCTGTACGTTGATATATAAGTCAGTGAGTCAGTCAGGACTTTATATTTTATATGTATTGGTTTAAAGTACCAACTATAAGTAGCGGATACTTTTAACTTTCAGTTACAAAGTAGTTTGCGAACCTACAATAGATTACAAAGTTAGGTTTAACTTTCAACTCTCACTAACTCCGTGCAAACAAGCCATAAGCCCAGGACAATCCGCTCCGTTGCACTGCCGTACGACTTAATCCGTTGAAGCGAGATTTGAATTTAGAACACGGGATCGAAATTCAAATGGGGACCGACGTGCGATTGGATTATCGCCGAACCAATCAGGGTCCGTGTGTCCGGTGTAAGAGAGAAGTTACTTTATTTTGTACGGTTTTCGTAACGATTCCGTTTTGAATTTAGAACTCTATTTCTAAATTCGAATAGGACCACTTTATTGGGTTGTTTTTAATCCAATAAGGGTTAGTGAATTAGGAAAGCTAAAATATTATTTGACTGGCCCGATAGCTCAGTTGGTAGTAACCCTGCCTTCTGAACTGTGGGTTGTGGGTTCGATTCCCACCCAGGACAAAAGTGTTTGTTCTGTGTCTGGGTGTTATATTGTATTCTATGTATGTATTTACAAACAAAAAGTATCTAAGTATTGTATCAGTTACCTGGTTCCCATAGTACAAGCTTTGCTTAGTTTGGGGCTAGATGGCGTTGTGTGAGATGTCCATACATGTTGTTATTATTATTATTCCCTATTTGTTTAATTATAATGTAGCATATTTTAAGGACCCGATTTAAATAAACGGTATGTTTGTTTGTAGTTATGCCAATCTACCTAAATACACCTCTTAAAAACCGTCATTGATCATGGTTATCGAATTCCCACAACCATAGAATAGATAGATAGATAAAACTGTTTTTTCAAACATCACATTACAGAAACGATTTACAAGCACAAACTTAAAAATAGAATAGACTAAGAATAGAATATATAATATATATATATTAAGAATAGACTACGTACCATAATCAAAACTGTATGTCAAAATAAAATCACATCATAACGCTTCACACAAATCTCGCCTTTATGATACCTAATACCGACCTAATGTTTATGCCACTCTGTCTGCATAGTACATTAGTGTCAATTTACCACAACATCAAAGTCTGGTCTAACAATACAAAATAATGTAGCCAAGTCTAATGCTTTCATAGTTTTATATTTCAATAACTTCTTTTATTATGTACGAATAAATAAATAAATAAAATAAAATTAATATATATTAATTACTTCTGTTGTTATGTAAGAAAGAATATTAAAATAATTAAATAATATTTATTAAAAATTTACATGAATAGCATTACACAGAATAATAGTTTTTTTTCATTGTATGATAGGCTTGCGTTTGATCACTATCTCACCTGATGGTAAGTGACGATGCGGTCTAGGATGTAACACGCTTGCCTAGAAGATACCTGTTCACTCTCGATTTGAAGACTCCAAGGTTGTAGTTTTCGGGAAATACGGATGCCTGTAAAGCGTTCCACTCTTCACACTAATATGATAAAGGCGAAAGTTTGTATGTGTGTTCGTGTGTATGTGTTATGTTTGTTACTCCTTCATGCTCAAACGGCTGAATGGATTTAGATGAAATTCGATACCAAGATAGCTTACACACTAGATTAACATATAGGCTTCATTTTATCGTGGAAAAGTGTAATTGATGAGTAAATAATTAAAATACTTTTTTGTCTGCGGGTGAAACCGCAGGGCGCAATTAGTTAAAATATAAAAGAAAAATATGTTTTAATTATGTTTATCTCTATCTTCCTTTACGTAGTCACTGTCCTATAATGTATTCTATGGCGTCACTGGACAGAACAAAGTAACATATTTTGAAATACATAGATAAATAGAAAAAGAAATTATAAACAAAAAAAACAGCCCAAAATTATAATTACTTATTAACTACATGCGGTGTCAGTTTTCAAAAGATGTGAAGTAAATTGTGTTTTCTTAAGAACCAATTTCTGAATGAAACTTCATTTGCTCGACTACCATTCAAAGTCAAAGTCAAAGTCAAAGTCAAAGTCAAAGTCAAAAGATTTATTGCAAATAGGCTAATTTTAGCACTTTTACAAGTCAAAATTATACTAGGTACTTAAAATTAAGTTATTTCACTAAGCATATAAAATTACAAAGTGCTTATTGTCAAATAATATAGCAAGCCCATTACAATATATGAGTTTGAAAAAAAAAGCAGTTCTCTTTCTCACTACTGGTGCAAGCAATCCGGCACAATGCAGAATTGAAAACTTTGATCCGAAGCTTCGATTACAACTGTAAAGAAGAAGCTACAAGAAACTTTACAGTGATGTATTTTTTTTTTGTCTTCTTTCTACTGTCTTTTACAATGTATATAATTCATTACAATTGAGATAATGAATATGTTACAAAAATAACCACCACGTCACACCGGTGCAAGAAAAATACCGTGATTATCTTATTATAAACATTACAAATAGAAACTGAATTTATAGATAGGAATAGGCAATAGGCAAAGTACCTAAGCTTTCATACCGTTAAGCTTGGGATATTCAGGCCAAGCTTTTTTGTCCGACACATAATCATTTATTGTGTAATAGGCTTTTTTCATTAAGTTTGACTTTATGAATAATTTAAATTTACGCATTGACAATTGTTCGATACCGTCGGGCAACTTGTTATAAAAGCGTATACAGTTTCCCATAAATGAACCATTAACTTTCTGCAGTCTGAATCTTGGAACTTTCAATTTATTTTTGTTCCTAGTATTAAAGTTATGAATGTCGCAATATCTGGGAAAAGAGCTAATGTTTTTGCGAGTGTACATCAAATTGTCGTAAATGTATTGACAAGCCACTGTAAGAATATTTATCTCCTTAAATCGTTCCCTGAGAGAGTCGCGGGATTTCATGTTATAAATGGAACGAATTGCTCTTTTCTGTAAGACAAAAATTGATTGTATGTCCGCGGCTTTACCCCACAGTAAGATGCCGTATGACATAATACTGTGGAAGTAACTAAAGTATACTAATCTTGCAGTGGCTTCATCAGTAAACTGTCTGATTTTACGCACAGCATATGCAGCAGAGCTCAATCTACCAGCAATGTTTGATATGTGAGGACCCCACTGTAATTTAGAGTCTATAGTTATGCCAAGGAACGTGACAGATTGTACCAAATCTAATGCCTCACCATTCAGTAATAAATTTGTAGGAGACCCCCTAACATTAGGTAACGAAAACTTAATACATTTAGTTTTCTTACTATTTAACAGTAGATTGTTTTTAGTAAACCAGTTCAAAACCAGTGAAATTGCCTTGTTAACGTCGTCAAAATCATTAGTAGATCGGTCAACCTTGAAAATAAGAGACGTATCATCTGCGAACAAAACAATATCACATAGGTTCTTTACAAAAAATGGAAGATCGTTAATATAGGCCAAAAATAAGAATGGTCCTAGTATTGAACCCTGCATTAACAGCTAAGTACTGCTAAGTAACTTACTGCAAATTAAAAAGTTCTGCGTCGTTCTATAAAACTTAACACATCTTTTTTTACTTTATCGTTCCTCTGCCTTTCACATTACTTTGACACCAAAGCGACTAAAACGCGGTTTTTCAACCGACTTAAATTCAATTAATTAAACTCTTTTAAATTTGGTCAAGATCTGGTAGATAAGATTTTGTAGATCTGGTATTGTGTAGTTTTTGAATTATCCTTAATAATGTGTATTTCGACTTCAACAACATTGGTAATGGTCTAATTTTATGATAAATAAATACGATGGGATTGAAGTCGGTGGGAATCTTTTTTAAAACGGAATTATTCTTATTATATATAAGTATAAATATTCATAGTTTAAGATTTAGATACTTAGTTTATTTTAGTTTAGATTTCATTTAACATTTTATTTCGTTTGTCATCCAACTTCCTGTTTAAAATAACGAAAGTAAATTAAGTTAAACTAAGTTGTTCAACTACAACTTAGTTGCAGCATAGAGTTTCGAACCGTCAATTAAAGAGTTCGACTAGAAAGCAAAACTGTGAATAAATAATTAAGTATTCGAGCAGTGCTTGTTTCGCTGTCGAACTTTTACTTTGTGAAAATTAAAATAGTAAAGACTTCACTTTTTAAATAAAATAGTTACTGAGTTGCAACTTTAAAGCTTTTTACCGCTTTTTCGGGTAAGTAGTTTCAGAAGAAAGTATTTAAGTTAAATATGAATTTATTACATAGTAAATAGTTTGTAGAATATTATTTCTGAAATACACTATCAATGGTTAAAGGACGAGCTTCTGCCCGCAGCTTCGCCCGCGGCGTGGCCTATGGGAAAATAATTCAACCACCCATTTCACCCTCTTAAGGGTAGAATTTCGAAAAATCCTTTCTTAGCGGATGCCTACGTCATAACATCTACCTGTATACAAATTTCAGCCCGATCCGTCCAGTGGTTTGGGCTGTGCGTTGATAGATCACTATGTCAGTCAGTCAATCAGTTAGTCACCTTTGAGTTACATATATTTAAAATAGGATATGCTTTTTATGAAATGTTTAGTTCACACCCGTCAGTGAGCCATTCGTTTTAAATTTATATACTCCACTTAAAAGCTCTAAGCACACGTAAGTACTTTTCAACTTGAACTTTATTTCGCTTCCTACAAAAAGCTCGTTCGCACTAGACCAACAAAAACTCCCCGACGCGTCTGCTATTTAACAGACTTAGCACAACTTAACAGTAACTAAGTAGCAAGTAAGCGTTTTTGTCGTACTTCCGACGCCCTACTGCGTAAGTTGAAAAACTCTTTTTTAAGATCCTTTATAATGACTTTTGTTTAAGTTCTTAAGTTCCAAAACGTTTTTAATGTATATTAAATTTCGATAAAGTACAAAAACTTTTACTCTAGAATAACCAAATTGAAGTAATTTCAAAAAAGTAGGGGAGATTTCTTTAAATCCCAATCAAAAGAAAAGGAAATAGTATAAAAAATGGAAATTAAAGAAAACCTCACGAAATAATGTACTTTCCCCCCACAATCCGTGTTTCGGGGTAGATTTTCCCCAGCTTTTGTACTTCTTCCAATCCCGTGTTAATCACTTCGAAAATGCGAAAGTTTTCAAGTTCTCGCCAGTCTTTTTTTCTTTGTCGTTTTACAAAGTCAATTGAAAATACTTTTATGTGCCGCCTTGAAGAAGCGGATTTAAATGGCATTGTTGGACTGCCCGATAATGGGCTGAATTAATTTATTAAGGGCCCAATCCAAAAACCCTTTCGATACAAAATTACAAAACAGGAATTCCTAAATAGCCAAAGGATACATTAATCTACCACGCTTTCTAAGTAAACTCATATCCTCGATTTTCGTAATCGTTAACATGCCAGATTATCGCGATTTTTTGATTTTTTTGAGTAAAAATTCCACACATATATATATAGAAAATTCATCGGTGCACCGAGCGGGACTCGAATCAGCGTGCGTCAGAATGAAGTCACACGGGCTACCGCTAAGCCACGTTCGCGCTCTTCAGTACCGAAAAATTCAATCCTTTGTCCTGGCACGATTTTCCCTATCTCGTTCATCTTGGTTCAACGTTATTATATGGTATTTACAAACAAAAAAAGTATCTAAGTATTATATAAGTTATCTGGTTTTTTTTTTTTTTTTTTTTTTTTTTACTTCAAACTTGTCTAGCATTTGACCGCGCTCTCACCTGATGGGAAGTGACGATGCGATCGAAGATGTAGCATGCTAGCCAAGTAAATACCTATTCACTCTTCTCTTGAACACGCCCGGGTCATATTTCGCCGGAAACACAGACGCTGGCAGGGCATTCCATTCCTTAGCCGTTCTAATTAAAAACGTTGAGTCAAATCGCTTGGTACGAATGGGTGGTATTTCGACCACGAAAGGATGGCGCTTAGCCGAGCGTCTAGTAGTCCGGTAGTGGAATGGTGATGGGAGAATGAGATCATGCAGTTCTTGAGCGCATTCACCGTGGTGTAATCTGTAGAAGACCGACAGACTTGCCACCTTACGTCGATGTGCAAGGCTCTGGAGCCTTTCACCAACCAAAGTGTCGTCGTCAATGAGCCTTTTGGCACGCCGTTCAATCGAGTCCAGAGCCTCAAGCTGGTACTTGGCAGACCCGTCCCACAGGTGGCAGCAGTACTCCATACACGATCGGACCTGTGCTTGATACAGATTTAGAAGCTGTCCAGGTGTGAAGTACCGCCTTACCTTGGACAATATGCCGAGTTTTTTTGAAGCTACTTTGGCTTTGGACTCAATGTAGGATCCAAAGTTTAGGTTTGACGTGAGATCAACACCCAAAAGCTCAAGATGGTTTCCTAAACTTACAGATACACCACGGAATGAAGGAGCCAGATGGAGTGGGCTCTTTTTAGCAGTGAATAAACACGCCTGTGTTTTTGCAGCATTGAACCTAACCAAGTTAGCATCGCCCCAATCGGACACGGCTTTCAAAGCCAGGTTCATGCGCTCAACCATAGCCTCTCTCTCAATCCGGACGTCGTCACCACTGGCTCGGGCACTGGATGTGTATCTTTCAACAACAGTACTATCATCTGCATACCCAAAGGTACCGGGCTTTAGCAAATCATTGATGTGGAGTAAGAATAGTGTTGCTGAAAGAACTGACCCCTGAGGTACACCAGCATTAATAGCTAATTGATCGGAAGAGCAGCCATCAAGAACTACTCTAAGCGATCGTTCCCTCAAAAAGTCTGATATCCAAGTGCACAAACCAGCAGGTAGTCCGTAAGATGGAAGCTTATTCAGAAGACCGTCGTGCCAGACCCGATCAAATGCCTTAGAGACGTCTAGAAATACAGCAAGTGCCTCTCCATGCATCTCCAAGGCTTCGCTCAATATGTGCGTGGCGTATGCGAGAAGATCCCCAGTTGACCGGTTTCGGCGAAATCCGTATTGCCGGTCACTGAGGAGATCATTGACTTCAAGGTGTGCCAAGAGCTTGTTGTTGATTATACGCTCCATACTCTTACAGAGTATGGAGGTAATTGAGATGGGTCGGTAGTTGGCAGGATCAGCACGACTGCCCTTCTTAGGTACAGGTTGTACATTGGCTAGCTTCCAACTCTTAGGGACTATTCCGATGTCTAGAGAGAGGCGAAATAGGCGTGTTAAAATGGGAGACAACTCAGGTGCACAGCTCTTAAGTACAATTGCTGGTATACCATCGGGACCACTGGCTTTGTTCACGTCTAGACTGCGTAATGTTTTTAGTACCTCCTTCTGACGTATGCGTATTTCCGGCATGAAAGCACCGCAATGTGGAAGGCAGGGAGGTACCTCATTAGCAGTATCTAAGCGCGAAGCTTCTGCAAAGAGAGTGGCAAACAAGTTTGCTTTTTCTTTTGCAGTGTGAGCCAGCGATCCGTCAGGTTTTAATAATGGAGGCAGTGAAGATCGACAGAAGTTCGCTTCAACCGATTTGGCTAGGGACCAAAAAGCCTTACTACCAGCTGGATAGGAAGCAAGTTTAGTCCCTATTCGACCAATATGATTGAAACGAGCCTTCCTTAATTCCTTCTTACAGGCCTTGGCGGCAACATTAAAGGCTTTCTTCTTAGCTCGAGTGTCCGAGGCCTTGCGTTTTCGAGCGTCAGCCCATGCCAGATATGCCGCATGTTTCTGCGCTTCAGCGTGTGCACAGTCGGCTCCAAACCATGGGCTGGCTTTGCTGGTCTTGGGTTTATCGGAAAATGGAATAAAATATTCCATAGCCCGACATACTACCTCAGTAACCGCATTCGCGCAAACCGTCGGATCTCCAGAAGAAAAACACGTTTGCCGCCAAGGATATGAGGCGAAGAAATGTCGCATCTCATCCCAGTCTGCTAAATTGTATC
Source organism: Ennomos fuscantarius (assembly GCA_905220475.3). NCBI lineage: Eukaryota > Metazoa > Arthropoda > Insecta > Lepidoptera > Geometridae > Ennomos > Ennomos fuscantarius. The sequence goes on from HG992049.1 coordinate 1,576,769, forward strand.
TCCAGACACGCCGAATGCTCTTAGGGCTTGGGTCAGGCGGGGAGTATACTGAAACGGACTTAACCAGACAGTGATCGGAGCTACCAATGGGTGAGGATACCGCCACAGAGTATCGGTCTGGTTCAGTCGTGAGCAGAAGGTCGAGGCAGTTAGCAGTGTGGCTATCAATGTCAGGCACTCGCGTTGGCTCTTGAACAATCTGCGTTAAATTGAGCGCCAAAGCGAGCTTACGCGTCTCTCTCCCAGCGTGGTCCGTGATCTGGTGTGGGACTAACCACTCCTGGTGGTGAGCATTGAAGTCCCCTAGAACAACAAGCTGAGCCGAAGGATAGCGTTGCTGAGCCACATCTGCCGTTTCACTGAGATACTCCATTAGAAGAGTTGTCTCCCGGTCACCGCTATGTGATCTGTACACACCAGCATAGAGAATTTTCTCAATGCCGGTGTCCACTAGCACCCAAATCACCGAAAAGTGGGGATGTTCAAGGTTCCGGAGACGCAAACAACAAATGTCATCACGGACGAAAACGCAGATACCAGCGCGTGGAAGGAAGCGGTTTTCCAAGATGAATCCTGGATAGTCCAGATATGCCGTGTCTGATGGACATCCTATTTGCGTCTCAGTCAAGAAGAACAAGTGTGGTTTATTGGTCTCCAGATGATGATGGACCGCTTGCAGATTTGAGTGCAGCCCACGAATATTTGTGAGGTGCACTTTAAGAGTGAGGACGTGCATCTGCCGTTTTAACTTGTTCACTTTATTAGACTTTTTCATGGTTGGGTGAGTTAGGTAGACAAGTTAGAAGTGGACGAGATATTGGGATGCTAACCCTCAGTAATAGAGAAGCTTCCGCGCCAATGGAGAACTTGCGCGGAGACTGCGGGGACGCCCGAACCCCCCTGAATGGTTCCCATAGAACAATATTTGCTTAGTTTGGGAGCTAGATGTCGCTGTATGAAATGTACACATATATATTAAATATTATGGTAGTTAATAAAGCACTAGCGACCCGGTTTAATTACGCAAGGGTTGTTTGGCCTAAAAAGCGAGTAAATGAATCAAAACAAATAAACTATAGGCCTCCGAGTGCCAAGTTGAACCAGCTAAATGAAATGGAGGCGACAATTTGTCGAAACAGTCATTTGGCAGCGGGGTCCGATTGAGACGAGCTGGCACAAACCGCTACCTGTTGAAGTCAGAAGCATTTTTGGAATTGGAGATGGTGATATACTTGATTAAGGAACCGTAGAACCATTTTTGGAATTTCATCCAAAAACAATATTAGTGATTAAAATATCAGTGTCTTTTAAATTAATATATTTCCGACTGTTACTCACGAATAGTGTGTCAATTTCTCGACCAGGTTTCGAACCCTCGCACTTCCCTGGCACCACGGGGGTGGTGGCAGTGGGTAAGTGGGACTCGAACCCACTAAAAGCCCCCGTGAGCCCTCGTCCGCCATACCGGGGGCGAGAAGGGCTCGCGACTGCAGTCCAGCCAACTCGCTCCCCGAGATCTATCTTCCCTAACTAACTTTGCAGAGTAAGACTTTTCTGAAATTTTCTTATAATTTTGTTTCGTTACCTCAGCGTCGCACCGGGGTTACAAGTATAGTTGTTTTTTGTTGATTTTGTGATCAAATTCCGCTTTAAATTCAAATGACTCATTACTCAAATAGATGGCTATAGTTTTCTGTTTCCGTTTTAACCGTTCGTCTGATGTTAAGCGAACATACACGGCTGCCCATATCAAATTAATATAAATAGATTGTAATATAAATAGAGTTCCTTGTTAGATACTCTACGAATAGGAAAGTAAGTTTAATAAAAACAGAAGAATTCCTATAAAACGGAACAATATCAAACAACAATAAGAGCACGACCATCTGCCACTCAGTAATAAAGCCGTTAAAAGTAGATTAGAGGAATCCGACCAGCACTCGCCGTACAACCCGTGCAACCGCAAATTCGTAAAGTTCTACCAATAAACTTTAAAGCCGTTGCGCAGATGGCAAGCGGTGGGGATATCGTTAATAAGGGCTCGGGCGCCGATCGGACGTGATCGGAGCCGAATTATAAACAAAGGGTCTTGGGCTTGGGGACCTGAAATTGTAATGGCTGTCTTAAATATTCGAATGCATAACAATTGATCAACAAATAACATACACAATTAACAGTTATTAATAATTTTGTTAAAATGAGCTGTTGGTTACAAAAAATAAAAAACTTAAGACCTAAAGTGAATCGGTACAGTATACATTTAATTAAATAATGTATATATTAAGGATTAATTGTGTCTGGATCCAGGAACTACGAGGAACGTGGTCCCACAACACCCAGGCTCAGAACAAGTATTTACGCTTTATTTTCGGTGCACAAATTGTCCTGCCGCGGGAATCGAACCCGCCGCCACCGGGTTTTGAGCCGACCTGCTCAACTACCACACCACATAGGCTGTCAATTGTAGCGATTCTGTTTAGGTCTTCGAGAGATAGGCCATGGGTGCCGTATGAGACGCCTAATCCAGGGAATGGGCAGGAGCATTCAACTCGGTACATTATAATATATGTTCGATTCCCACAACAGATTTATTTGTACACAAACAAAACGAAAATACTTGTTACACTTGGATGTTGTGGGAGCATGGTCCTCGTATCAAAGTCAAAGTCAAAAGATTTATTGCAAATAGGCTATTTTTAGCACTTTTACAAGTCAAAACTATATTATGTAGTTAAAATTAAGTTATTGTACTAAGCATATAGAATTACAAAGTGCTTATTGTCAAATATTACATAGCAAGCCCATTACAGTAAATGAGAAAAAAAAGAAGTTCTCTTTCTCACTACTGGTGCTCTAGCAACCCGGCACAATGCAGAACAGAAAACTCAAATCCAATCCAAATCCAAGTAAAAAAAGAAGCTACAAGAAACTTTACAGTGGTGTATTTTTTTTCTACTGTTTACAACCCGGCACAATGCAGAACAGAAAACTCCAATCCAAATCCAAGTAAAGAAGAAGCTACAAGAAACTTTACAGTGGTGTATTTTTTTTCTACTGTTTACAACCCGGCACAATGCAGAACAGAAAACTCCAATCCAAATCCAAGTAAAGAAGAAGCTACAAGAAACTTTACAGTGGTGTATTTTTTTTCTACTGTTTACAACCCGGCACAATGCAGAACAGAAAACTCCAATCCAAATCCAAGTAAAGAAGAAGCTACAAGAAACTTTACAGTGGTGTATTTTTTTTCTACTGTTTACAACCCGGCACAATGCAGAACAGAAAACTCCAATCCAAATCCAAGTAAAGAAGAAGCTACAAGAAACTTTACAGTGGTGTATTTTTTTTCTACTGTTTACAACCCGGCACAATGCAGAACAGAAAACTCCAATCCAAATCCAAGTAAAGAAGAAGCTACAAGAAACTTTACAGTGGTGTATTTTTTTTCTACTGTTTTACAATATTAAAAATTTATTACAGCAATTAATATATTACAGGGAATCCTAGTTAAGGTCCAGGACATATATGCGATCGCTGGACGTTATTCATTATTATTATTTTCTAAGCACGCTATTAAAAGTGCTATAAAAGATAACGAGAATTGCACCCAAACGCAACTGTTCCCCGAAACATCCCATCAATGCCGAACTCCTCGGAACGTCCATAAACATCCAAACTTGATACAATTAACATAAAAAACCGAGCCCTATAAGGCGTCAGCTGCAAATTACTAGTTCGAAAGCTTTCCACAGTTTCATTCTCGCGCCTATAATGGTCCTGGAGCAGTTTGGAGCGTTTTAGAACAGTTCGAAGCTGTTCCCGGTCGAGGGGAATTTCTCAAAGTTTCCTTACGCCACTTTGCCGCTCAGACGTCAACATGGAGTGCGGAAGTTTTTCGATGGATGCCGACGATAGCGGTTTGTTGTCGATATTTGATTGCTTGATTACGGATTATTGGTGTGGAAACTTCGGATATCCATTGGGAGAATCATTTAGGACCGCATTTTGGTGCTCAGTTTTGTTTGAACAACTTTTAAGATCATCTTTTATGTTAACGTCGTTGAAGTGAAAACTTCTTTAGGCGCGTTGAGCACTTTTTGGGTCAACAAAAATCATGGAACTCGCGTCATCGTCACCGAACGATTACCATAAGTTATATGTATACTGTGTATAATGTGTACTTTTTGGGTGAACAAAAAGCGTGAAACTCGCGTCATCGTCACCGCACGCTTCCCATGAGCTATGTCCACAAGTTACTTAGTTTTCACTTCTATGGCTCTCCATAGAAGTGCGTGCGTCTTTTAGGACTCTTCCTAAAAGACTGCCCCTCACACATTATCTACGGGGCTATTCTCTTTTAATGTACTTTTTTGAAGTCTTCAAAAATCAACTCAATACGTTCCCACTGGGACATGGACCTTCTCTACAGGGAAATAACTTAGGCCATAACTATCAACACTAGATGAGTAAGACTAACTCAATCTAATTTCCATTTCTGTGTAAATCAGATGCCCTCCGCATTAAGTTCCATCAATTCCAATCAAAAACTACTCAGCTTCGATCCATCATCCCGCAAACCATACCGGAATAGAAGGTAACCGCGCACGTGTCGCGGAAATTGCAGAATCTGCCGGTCGATAGTAACCGTTCGATTCTGCACCTTGACAATGCGAATGGAGCGTGATGAATTGAAGTTGCCTGTGAAAGCGCACACCACACACTAGGCCATTATATACCACCTTCTTGCACACTAGGCCATTATATACCACCTTCTTGCACACTAGGCCATTATATACCACCTTCTTGCACACTAGGCCATTATATACCACCTTCTTGCGCACTAGGCCATTATATACCACCTTCTTGCACACTAGGCCATTATATACCACCTTCTTGCACACTAGGCCATTATATACCACCTTCTTGCACACTAGGCCATTATATACCACCTTCTTGCACACTAGGCCATTATATACCACCTTCTTACACACTAGGCCATTATATACCACCTTCTTGCACACTAGGCCACTATATACCACGTTCTTGCACACTAGGCCATTATATATCACCTTCTTGACAAGACGGTGGTTTGTAATGACACGACGCTCTTGGTCATAAAAAAAGCGCCATTTTTACTATACACTCAAGTGTTATCCGAATTCGAATCTACGCTCGTACGTTTTATTTTCAAACGACTTCATAGAGAAGGGTTCTCAAATCAGCGATTTATTTGTCACTTTATATCTCCGTCATTAATAGGCCGATTTGGGAAATTCTTGGTCAGAAAATTTGTCACTGTCACTATAAAGCTATATCCTTTAAAAAAGGGAGTTAAACTGACTGCAACTGCCTTAATTTCATACAGAGAAATAATTCGATGATATTGTCATCAAGCTTTTTCATTTTCAAAAAAAAGAATCACAGATCATATTACTGAAATAATTTTGAGAAAATTTCTATGGAACCATAATGAGAGAAATGATTTAAATAAAATAAAATCCATATCGGAATCGAATTAACAATCTCCTCTTTTTACGAAGTAGGTTGAACACTGAATATTTATGTGCTGCTAAAAATCTAGAATTCAAAACAAACTGTAGCAATGTAATTGAGGCCCGAGCACGCAGTATCTTTCACTCTCTGAATAATATGTGAGCTCATAGTGGATATTTGCATGCGGCCTCGAGGCTTAAGGGATGACGCTTGTCCTACAATACTCGCACTACTAGGGTTGACACAAGATTGGAATACACCGGAAATTAAATTTACAAAATCGGTTTATGTTCTGTTAATAATTTTTGTTTTTAGACGACTATTTATTTATTATTATTTATATCAATAATTAATATTATTACAATAAGTTGAAATGTAATCCGACCTGCCTTGTGTAACATGCAAAGTTATATGGCCAATAAATAATATTCCATTCTATTCGGTAGCTAAATAGAATGATATTTCGACTGCTTACTATTTTGAGTATTTATTTCGTGATTGATATATTTGGTAACCTCTTAAAAATTACTACCACGTTTAATATAACGGCATACATGAGTTTGAAAATTATCTTGAGTTTAGACGTTGTAATGTAGATAATGTAGAAATGACACAGACGAGTGTAACCTTGATCCTTAATGCATTATAACTTACTTAATTTCGATGCATCATCGTCATCAGCATAAAGACTGCTGAACCTCCCCATAGGTCGAAGGCCTGCCCCTTAAAAAGCCACCTTGACTGGCTGCTTACCTATAGCATAATGCATTATAATATTATCCCCTAAGTCTTGCCCAGCCGTCGATCTACGTAGTCGGTTGAAATTTGAATTTGAACATTATAATTAATGATTATTACAAGAATGAGGCTTCTAATGAACAACTGCTAGACACGTCATTCCTTTACAAAACAACCAAGTACGCCGGCTTAAACGCTTCTCTAAACGAAACAATCATTCCGCAAAAAAAATAATCATCACAACAGATTCATGTAGAACACACGCTTAGCCAAAAAATAACAATTTTACCCTAAACTAAGACAGTTTTCCCCTATTTCCTTTGGTTTCGGATTTCTTCATACTGTCCCAGTAAAAAAAACATACTGTATTATATATATGATCATATATATGTATATAATCATAAGTGGACGCTACCTATCATCATTTAGGCGTGAAAGCATCAAACAAACAACGTCCACCTTTAAGCTGTAGATTTTGCCAGTGAGAAATTTCTAAAGGGATACTAAATTATTTAAAAAAAAAACGAGTGCGCTTTAGACCACACGACTGAAGTAAAACTTCTTTAGTTTAGCTCCATCTAACAGCCGGTATATCTTTGTTTTTTAATGTTAATGTCGTCATCTTGATAATTGTAAATTGTAATTTTACCGGACACACCAAAATAATATATTTTTTTGTTATATTTTCAATGGAGATTTACGAGAACCTACATCACCTTCCGTTCACCTCGAATTCACCAGCTTACTCCCCAAGTCAAACGTGCGTAAAAAAGTTGTAATCAAAACATTAATGACGAATACGTGGCTTCCTCAATTTATTACTCTCCATCGTAGTCTGCTTCTCCATGCTACCAACCGAATGATCACGAGCCCACAGAAACATTACCAGACAAAGACCCTTACCTACCACTTAGCAATCGCTCCCGAACCGAACCCATTCATTGTGAGCCGCTTAGTTCGGTGCCCACTAATTATTCCGGGTACCGGTTACTGGGTACCGGTTACCGCGTACCGCTTAATTTAACCGGGTCGGGGAGACGGACGTGAATGCTGCACGGTTAGTGACCGTTGTTGCATTGCGAGGGAATTCGAGGTCGTAGCGTAAAGAGAATTTGGACAATGAAAGATTAGGGAGATATAGATGTATAAAATGGAATAATCATGTAGTTCGGAATTGGCCCAAATTTTGGTAGATTCAAAGCACTATTATCGGTTAGGTTAACTAACCTATTTTGCGTTTCGAACTAGTAATAATCTAGTAATTATAGTAATTACTACTTGTATAAAGTATCGGGAGATTTCAAGGGAAAGAGTGAACCGATATCTTCTAAGCGAGCGTGCTTCATGTTAGACCACATTGGGCGAGACAGTCATTAAAAAAAAAAAGAGTCAAAAATGCATTGCCTACAACCAATTAAAAAAAATGTAGGTGACATGACATGAAGTAAGTTAGATTTTTTTTCTAGCTGCATTACCATAGTCACCTGGGTCCGTGAATTTTGTTAAATTATTTTAAATTTATAACTTTATTTTATTATTATTATTAATCATGAACATAAATACAATACAAACTTTAAAAATACTCGTAAGTACTTATTTCTAATTGTGCGTATGTAATTTAGATTTGACACAGGAATCTTTTTTCTTTAAAAACTTAACTTAATTAAATTTTTTTCTGTTTAGTATTTGTTTCAGTAAATTGAGCGGAATCATGCATGTGATGATTCACATATAGTTTTAAGTAAAACCTTTTTACATGCTTTTTATCTTCTTTTCGTGTTACCTTTAATAAAAAATCGACTAACTCTAACTCAGCCGGCGATTTTCGCTTGAATAATGCGACTTCATTACGAACACCCGGGCAGCTATTAATAACTCGTCGAACCGAACGATACCGGTATATATGGTACCGGTATCGCTCTAGTGCACGCCGACCCTAATGACGCTCTGGCACACGTATCTTTTAAGATTTATTGCAACACTATTCCGAACGTGGTTAAAAATATTGCTTCGACGTTAAATTAATTATCGTTACTGTGAATTGAGATTTCTTATTCGTTAACGATATTACTTTTATATTCTATCTTAAAATATTACGGCTGTTACTGTAAATCAACTCTAAAAGCTTACGTACGCTTCAAACGATTAATTACGTTTCGAATTTTAAAATCCTCTTATATTGTCAACTAGACAAGAGCTGATCTTCAAGCGGCAATAATTGGCAAGCGGCGGAATTATGCAGAAAAGTCCTACCACCGAGTAAGTAATTCAGCTTTTGTAAAATTGTTTGTCGCATGACCACATGACATTTTGGTGGCAAGGAAGTGCGAGGGCATTTCCCCCGCTCAAAAAAAAAAAAGGTAGTGGCTTTAAGTTTTAACATAATTATTGCTTCTACGTACTACTGAGCTACTTCATACGTTTATATCCTGAGAAAAACTACATATATTTATGTCCCATGATCATAGATAATTTTATCTGTGTCCGTGGTTGACGCTGACCCTAACTTGCTTCCGCTGTCTAAGCGCATGAATATCTCTAATTATTGGCCTACGTAAACGCAAGTCAGTAATATTATTCAAATTAAAGGACTGCGTTTTGTAAATTAATATTGTTGCTAACCGGTACCAAAATTAATAACGACGATGAAACATTACGAGTATTGTAATTTGTAACTGAGAATTATTATTTTACACTGAATATATATATTTTTTAAATTAATTATGCACTTAACATTTTTGCATGCTACTTGAGATGTTTTCATGTAGATTTCACGTTTGTTATTTTATCTATTTTTATTTTGTCTACTACTTCTTAAAAAATAACAAGTAATTTATATAAATTTATTGTTTTTTTTTCATAAAAATTTCAAATTTTACAAACTTTCTTATGTTACTTCAAAATCAATTAAAAAATTCATTCATTACAAACTGCGCAGCTCTAATAAAATTATTAAAAATTGTTATTATGTAAATTATTAAATCACGGCGGATACATGACATACAGATAATTCACTCAACGTCAAAGTGACGTATCTCGCAAGCATATTTCACAGTTTACCGTATAATGCGATAATACCGGTACCGGTGTGCGCTGACCCCAAGTTCCGCCCTACCGTATCCGTCCTCATCCAAGATTTATTAGCGTTAATGCTCCACATATACAGGGTGGTCTATTGAGATTATTGGGATGGACCAGCATGAAGAAACTTAACGTCGAACCTTTTAGAATTTCATCATCATCAACTGGAAGACGTCGACTGCTGAACATAGCCCCCATAATAATCACGCATACGGTTTGATGATCACATAGAATCCTGGATTATTCCCTTAGCCGGCTCTTACGGTACCCACGGGAAGAGATGGGGTGGACCTAATCTTATGCAAAGACCACACGGCAGTGTGCACTGCTAAAGCATACTACTGTGCAGTTCCTATTGAAGTATTTTCCATTGGACGAATTGCATGAACATTTTAAGCAACCAATCGGGTAGCGCTACTTTTGAATAGTCTATGGCAAGTGCTCATACTGCTGCTCTTATTGTGGGTGGGGACTATTCATTACCTCACGCGCGGCGTGAAATTTTTATGCCCAATTTTCTGGGAATAACTCCAGTATTTAACGCCCTCATTAAATATTGTGGTCAAATAAAATTAAAATATAATATTTTTAAATAATAATAATAATAACGCCCAACGATCACACACATAGATCCTGCACCCTAACAAGGATTCCCTGTGTCTAGGGACCCAGGAACTACGAGGACCATGGTCGCACAACGCCCAGACTCAGAACAAGTATTTGCGTTTTTTTTTCTGTGCACAAATACAGAATACATAAATTCTAAGTAGTGAAAGAGAGACATTGTATCAAAACCCTATCTTGGAGAAAGAGATCCATGCGGGGCTGTTTGAACGGCTCCCCCTGTATAGCATATAACCGGTATATATAAGTCGACATCTCTCCGTAACGACTTCGTACTAATGACGTAATATGTAATATAATTATACGTTATTAAAGATATGTGACGTTTGTGATGGGGCGGACTGATTTCTATGGGATGAGACATTTATCTGGAATGGCGTTTTTTTTTTTGCTTTCGTCACGAATTAGTGATATTAAATTTAATGCAATAATATTATCATTTTCTCTTTGCAAGTTCTTCGCAATACAAAAAACTACATGCGTACATTTTAACTTCTATTTTTAATTTTAATATGAGATTATAAGAAATGTTTTTTTTAAATAGTTTCTGCAAACTAGCTCCTGCCAAACAACTAAGGAAACTAGCTCCTGCCCGCGGCTTCGCCCGCGTTTCCTATAGGAAACGAAGAAGAGAGAAAAGAAGAAATTTTTTCATAGATAATTCAACCACCCATTTCATCCTCTTAGGTATGGAATTTCGAAAAAGGGCACTGTAACTAGAAATTACTGGGCAATTGAGACTTTGTGATCTGATCTCTCAGTCGAATAATCTTATTACCAGACTGTGCTGATGTCTCAGTGTGATGTGCGCAGTGCAGTGTCACGCGAAACTTTATATTTTGGAGTTTAGAGTGACGCTGTTCTGTTATGGGCGCCCATGTTGCTTAACATCAGTCGAACGACATTGTCACATCATTTACTAACAAAAACAATAAATAAAAAACTGTGTCAAGCGATTTTACCCGCATGGATAGTGATCATATTAACCCACAAGAACCAAACAATCATAGCTCTCTTTGCCAAGATACTTATGCAGTCTCTTTCTCACGCATAGCAAAATTTGTAACTAATTCATAATTTAATTTACCCGGACTTTTGAGAAGGTAGTTAGTTGGTCATCTTCCTTATTAATACAATAACTGAGGTCAACCAAATAAAACCAGAGACACGTAATTCAAAGCAAGTCAAGGAACATCAAAGTTCACCCCCACCCCAAGTCAAGTAAGTAAGTACTGAGTCGTGCTCACTTAATACCTGCTCCTCAGTTTTTAAGCCTCGACTTCCAAGAAGCAAGATCAAACGATTTTCTCGTACTTTTGTTAGGTACCTACGTACGCTTGGAGGGATGTCTTAAGAGACTGTTGAATATTTTTAACGTAGGGTAGTTTATAACTGGATTTTTTAAATAAATAATGCAAGTAATCATTGACAGCCTCTGTGGTGTGGTGGTTGAGTAGGTCGGCTCATAACCCGGAGGCCGCGGCTTCGATTCCCGCGGCAGGACAAGTATTTGTGCACAGAAAAAAAACTCAAATACTTGTTCTGAGTCTGGGTGTTGTGAGACCATGATCCTTGTAGTTCCTGGGTCCCTAGACACAGAATCACAGTTTGAGTCCAGGTACTATGTATGTGATCATCGGGCGTTATTATTATTATTAATCGTAATGCATACCTACTATTTATCATCAATATTTTTTTTAATGCTAAAGTATCAAAAAGGTGTCAAAATATCAGCGAAAATTTCAACCTGAATAATAACATTTTAATATATTTCAGTTTTATAACCACCCATAGTTGTTGGATCAAACTCAAATAAAAAAATTAATATTTATCACCCAAGAGGGTAGGTCCTTAAAAACAATCAGTAGTAATACTACACTTAAATTTTGTAAATCGCACAATGCTTAATTTCATTGTACCCGACAAGCTGAAAACAACCAATTGCTTACCCCTCAACCCGGAAACACAAAAACAAATTAATTACTAAGCCAATAAATATAAAACAATATAAATCAGAGAGTGCGCTGTAATTAGTTGTAAAACGCATTGAGTACCCACCGGGCGTGGTTATAAATCACTGGGGTAGTGATGGGGCCGATGGGGGTGATGATGCTCGATTAATTTTGAGTAAGTTAGTTGAGTGATAAATATTTTAATAAATATAGGTCAGGGCGAGAAAAGTATTTAAAAATTATATAGTGATTTGACACACATTATAATTATTAAAAAAAAAAAAAAACACTTTTCTGGTGATTAATTCATACGGGGAAGTTTTTGTTCGTAAAACACTATAATAACAGACTAAAAAATATAAACACACTAAAAAGTTAACAAAACCCAAAAAACGAAAAAATGATTAAAAAAATTAAAAATTTTCTGCTATGTTTTGCTTTCACTGCCAAATAAATAAAGATATTTCATATTATCTTAAATTTCTCAAGAAGCTTTCTGAAAATCGGTAAGTCGGAATATGAGGTGCTTTGCCGGGATCGTCAATTTATTAATTTGTTCGTATTTTTTGAAATTATTGATTTTATTCTGGTTGGCAACACTGGCAGGGCGAGTCGGGCGGTTGAAGAAGAAAGTATCGACGGAAAAACTACCGATCTCTAAATCTTTGGTTTATCAGTGAAAAGGATACCATATAAATGAAGAATGAAGAACAACTAGAAGAGGTGCACCTACAGGGCTAGCATGAGTTATAAAATTTAACATTACTCAAGAAAGAATCTTACCAAAAAAAAAAAACGCAGCAAAGCAAAATTGACAGGATCGTTCATTGGTCAAACGCGTTCTCTACATAAGAGATACGTCTAGTCTACGTCTACAAAAGACCCATGTTATACCCAAGAGGAAACACTGTTACTGGAAGAGCATTCCATTCCTTAGCCATTCGAACTATTAATGACCCAGCAAAACGCTTGGTGCGGACTTGGGGTACACTAACGACGTAAGGATGTGATGAATAACCAAGTCTTGTAGTCTATGATGAAAAGGGAGGGAGGGAGGGAGTTGTAGACCTCATCCTAGTCTTCACACAACTAAAAACAAAAACTTTCAAACGACAAAACTCAGCCACTCCCGCATAATTGAAATGAAACGTGACCGCCCGAACACTGTTCAGTACAAAACTCGTTCAAGTTCACAATTTGTAGTCGTTGTTTTGCATAATTACACAAAAGTTGCTCACTTAATCTGTAAACTTGACGATAAATTTCAATTAATTTCTCGTTATCAAGTAGGTTATTAATACTCACGGAGTTGAAGCAACCGACTGAGTTATTGTCAAAATTATAGTATACTAGTCTTCTAGATAATAATTTTAACTAAAGCGCAATATTACAATAATCCGATAAGGTATTTATTATAACTGATAAAACAAAACATAGTGATAAAAAAATAATTTTGTTAGATGAATACGAAGAACAAATTATTGTTGTAGGCAGTTTCCCCATAACAGGAAAAATAAAGTAAATTTAATAAACCGATTATAAAATTGTATTTGTTTAAATGAGTTTGTAAATAATTACTCGGAAAACGTACATCCAGCAAACCAATGTGAAATTTTGATTCAGTGAAAGCCACAAGCAAACAAACAGAAAACGTTAAACTTTTGTATTATTAGGTTGAATTATACAAATCATATTCATATTCCCGGATCTTGTGTGGGTGTCCCATAGTTCATTTCGTTCCTGGGTCATTAGATACAGGGAATCCTAGTCACCCTTTTGGATCTATGTATGGATTATTTATTTATACGGGTCAAATAAAAATACTGGTTTTTTTCTATAGATCAATCAATCAATCATTTGTTTATTTGCAAGAATATCGCATCAATACGGTTAACTGAATGTGGAGATAAATTCCCATCTCTATTCTCAAGACTTATTTTAGTAGCGTTAGTCCGTTAAAAAAAAGTGATATGAATAACCATAATCTATCACGCTGGCCAAGTGCGGGTTGGTGAATGACGTGTTTGAATTATTATTATTATTATTATTATATTTCATGTACTTCTTCACCGTTGTAAGAGTTAGTGCAAATTCCGCACATAACTTGAAAAGTCATTTATGAAGGGCCTAGCTGGAGTTCTAGAGTAGCAAGGTTTACTACAACAGCTGAGCCTGAAAAAAGTTACTAGGTGATAGAATTTTTCACAAATGTCGTCTAGATATCTGCCACTTATTCTGCCGCCAAGCAGTAGTGTGCAAGCATCACTATGTTCCGGTGTGAAGGGCACTGTAGCTAGTGAAATTACTGGGCAATTAGACTTTACGATCTGATCTCAGGATGATGTGCGCAGTCCAGTATAAGCGAAACTTTACATTAGAGTTCCGAATGCAACTGCTATGGGCGGCCGTGTCAGATTCAGACAGATCACATGAACGACCAGCTCGTCACGTCATTAACATAAAAAATCATATATCCTAACACAATGCACAAATTAAGCAAGAGTTACCGCGTAAAACGGACGCACTGTTGCGCAAAAGTTTCGGGTGCTGTCCCTATTTTCAACAAACTTGGTGACCAAGTTAGAGGCAATCTGCATATTAATGTTCAGAGGACTTGGGTCACCTTTTGTAAAGTTTCTTGCATGAAACTTTTCGAAACGCGTAATGAATTTGTGAAGTTCCACTGGGCATGTCTATTTGCCTGATGAAAAAACTTTACAACTTTTACGCGATTTGTCATAGTTTTTTCAAGCGGTGACTTAAAATACACAGTTATTTTATTTATTAAGTCACCTATATAGTTAAATAGATTCTGTGTGTTTTAGGAACAATCTAAATCCGAAATTACAGAGAATAGAGAAAAATGCTTTTTAAGGAGACAGATTGTGATAAAATTGTTCATTCGTCTAATCTTTCATGAATTGAGAACATCAAAGTAAATAAATAAAATTTAAAAAATTTAGTATTTTAATAATCCAAAGATTGTAATAACACCTATACTAAAGGGTTAACTTCGTCTGCTATGTGTCGACATGGTTGCCCTTTAATTTCTTTTTATATAAAGACATCAAAAAAGCGTCATCTTTACAAAAGGACTGGCGCCATCTACAAAGCTCAGTCGGCCAAATTTCAGAATTAAAATTCATCAGCCTTCCTGCCAGATTCTGCTTAACCTAGAAACAGAGGACGTGTTCTGAGGCAAAAAGTGAATCCAAATACCAAACCGCTAAACCATATCATTACCAATCGAGAGCGACTGATATAATAAAACGGCGCTCCTGGAAATTTTCTAAAAATAATGAGAACTAAATACATGGTGTTTATTTTTGAAAAAAATATACCTTTTAGCTTATCAGGAAACATACTAAAAGTTCAAAAAAATATAATAAATATTGACACAAGATACATATAATCAATGACGCTAGGTTATGAATCTGGTTTTAAAGTTTGGTATTGTTTTATTGCCTTCACTATCTAGTTCCTAGGGTGCACTCTATTCTTTTAAGTTTCGACTTTTCAATGTTAACAAAGCATGCCTTTTTATGCAAATCTCTAGATTTCCCGGCACTTTAGGACTTCCGGCGATGACGTAAGCGACAGGAAGTGGGGATGCATAAATCACACGGTTAGTTGAGATGGCTTTTTGTTGAGGCAACTGAGGGGTTTAAAGAAACTTTATTCGCTTTTGTTTCGTAATTCTGGAAACGGCGGACATTGCAAACTGCAGTGTAGAACGGGAAGGCAACGTCCTTTTTCAACCGACTTAACTTTGTTATCTCAAATCGCCGTCATTTATAAACAGATTAAGAAAATCTTTACTTTTGTGGCGTGCTGGCCCACGAAAAAGTTTCTATACCAATCTCATAGATAAACTTTCCAGCTAGTTGCTAGGGGCAACGAATGTTGTTGATATAGACTTCACATTAGAGAAAATTTTATTTTCCGCATTTTGGTTTTTGTAAATATCTTTTTAATTAATATATCTTATACAAAGTCAATCGGCATATCATTAATTCAGCAAACCTATGGACCTCCTTCTATTACAACAAAAGTGTATCGAACTTCGCTTTACTGGTGACCTGTTTTGAACCGAAAGTCCACGTTTGCAGTAAATGTGTGTGATTTTGATTTTGTTGCTGATTGCGATAATTCTGATACTGATTCACATAAAAATGTCGCTCTCAACCGATAAGAACGAAGATGTTTGTCGTGTGGGCGTGCGAATTCCGCCGTTTTGGCCTGAAAAGCCGGCCATTTGGTTCGCGCAGATTGAGGGCCAATTCGCGATATCGAACATTACTACGGACAATACGAAGTTTTTCTACGTTATCGGCCAACTAGACCCGCAGTATGCTTCTGAGGTGGAAGATATAATCATCAACCCGCCCGACACCAACAGGTATGAAAAATTGAAGTCGGAACTTATCAAACGACTGTCCGCGTCACGAGAAAAGAAGGTCAAGCAATTACTTATGCACGCAGAACTTGGAGACCGTAAGCCATCTCAGTTTCTAAGACATTTGCAACATTTGGCTGGACCTGGAGTTCCCGAAGATTTTCTACGTACTATATGGACCAGTCGCCTACCAAGTAGCACGCAAACGATAATCGCTTCGCAGATGATGTCTTCACTGGAAGCGCTCGCAGATCTCGCTGACCGCATCCATGACGTTGTTTCGCCTACAGCGCACGTAGCATCAACATCAAGTGCCATACCAGGAAGCTCTTTAGAAGCCATGAACCAACAGATTGCTGAACTTACCAAACAAGTGCAAGCTCTAACTGCGCAGGTGAACCGGCATTCACGTGCACCGAATCGTTCAAACAAGAAAACGCGCGGTCGTTCTAGCTCCACACGATCACAGTCGAACTATAGAAAATTTCCTGTGTGCTGGTATCATAATAAGTTCGGCAATGAAGCAAGTAAGTGCGTAAAACCGTGCGACTACCATGCGGGAAACGCGAACAGCAGTCGGTAATGGCGACGACCGATTGCCAAACTTCCGGTCGCCTATTTGTCACGGACGGCGCTACGAAGATGCAGTTTCTCATCGATACTGGCAGTGACGTATGTGTCTTCCCCCGATCGGCACTCAAGGAACGTCGTGAGAAAACAAATTATGAGCTGTGTGCGGCAAACGGTACACCCATTTCTACTTACGGCTACGCTCATTTAGTGCTGAACCTAGGCTTGCGCCGTGACTTCACTTGGCGATTCATCGTAGCGGACGTTACAAAGGCCATAATAGGTGTAGATTTTTTATCATTTTACAACCTCATCGTGGATTGTCGAAATCAACGTTTAATCGACAACACTACAAGCCTTACGTCCCCAGCTTCACCTGCACAGTCAACTGGGAACATTTCATCGGTAAAAGTTATTTCTGGAAATTCCGTATATCATAACATACTAAGCGAATACCCTGAGATTACTAGACCTTCCGGTGTCCACCGTGTTCCGAAGCATAATACCATGCATCATATACAAACTACTGCAGGGCCGCCAATAAGCAGCACACCACGAAGACTAGCACCGGATAAATTAAAAATCGCAAAAGACGAATTTGCAGATATGTTGAGGAACGGAACAGCCAGACCTTCAAAGTCACCATGGTCATCACCACTTCATCTTGCGCCTAAAAAAGATAACGGCTGGCGTCCATGCGGTGACTACAGAATGCTCAACGCTAGAACCGTACCAGACAGCTATCCCATTCGGCACATACATGACTTTGCACATTGTCTCTCCGGCTGTCAAGTATACTCGGTTATCGATCTCGTAAAAGCTTATAATCAAATTCCTGTCTGCCCTGAGGATATTCCGAAGACCGCAATCACGACGCCGTTTGGTTTATACGAATTTCCGTTCATGACGTTCGGACTACGTAATGCTGGCCAAACGTTTCAACGATTTGTGGACGAGATGCTTAGGGGCCTTGAAGAGTTCTGCTTCCCGTTTCTGGACGATTTTTTGATCTTCTCACCTGATCAGGAATCACACAAGAAGCACCTTCATCTGCTCTTCAACAGACTCAAGGAATACGGCATGGTAATCAACACGAACAAGTGCATATTCGGTGTATCAGAGGTAACGTTTTTAGGACACAGCATCTCAGCAGCTGGGACTAAACCATTACCATCGAAGGTAGAAGCGGTTGCGAATTACCCACCACCGAAAACCGTCAGAGAACTGCGAAGATTCCTAGGAATGGTGAACTTTTACAGAAGGTTTATTCCTGACGCAGCGCGGCATCAAGCGCCTCTGAATGCACTGCTCACAGGATCAGTTAAAGGTTCACATCCCGTGCATTTATCAGAAGAAGCTACTAAAGCATTCATCGCCTGCAAGGAAAGTCTCTGCCAAGCAGCACTACTTGCTCATCCAGACTGCCAAGCGAAGCTCGCTATAGTCACTGATGCTTCAGACACAGCAATGGGCGCAGCTTTACAACAGCATAGAGACGGCCTGTGGGAACCTTTAGCATTTTTCTCTCGAAAACTTTCGCCATGTCAACAGAAATACTCGCCTTATGACAGGGAACTTCTCGCCATCTACGAAGCAATAAAATACTTTCGTCACATGGTGGAGGCGAGAGCCTTTATTATTTACACTGACCATAAGCCCATAACTTTCGCATTTCATTCACGAAAAGAAAAGTGCTCACCAAGACAGTTCAGACATCTGGATTTTATTTCACAGTTTTCTACAGATATCAGGCATATTTCAGGAAAGGATAACGTTGTGGCTGACAGTTTATCACGCATCGAAGAGATTACTCAGCCCATCGATCTATCCAAGCTTGCTCAAGCACAAAGCACAGATCCTGAACTAGAACAACTTTTGGATAGCGATACTTCTCTACGCTTGACAAAAATCAAACTGCCTGGATCTCACACAGAAATCTATTGTGACAAGAGCAGCAATGTGGCCAGACCTTATGTGACCAAAGACATGCGACGGCAAGTGTTCGAAAACTTGCATTCTTTTAGCCACCCTGGCATAAATGCGACGACGAAACTGATATCGGAACGCTATGTATGGCCTAGTATGCGAAAAGATTGTAGAGAGTGGACTCGTTCCTGCCTAGCATGCCAACGATCAAAAATAACACGTCATGTCTCATCTCCATTAGCATCATTCAACTTACCTCGAGCCAGATTCATGAAAATCCACATAGATTTGATCGGACCTTTACCTCTTTCACAGGGGTATCGTTACTGTCTCACATGTGTAGATCGCTTCACACGATGGCCCGAGGCTATACCATTACAGGAGATAACAGCTGAAACAGTGGCAAAAGCTTTAGTTCACGGATGGATATCCAGATTCGGCTGCCCTGAAGATATCGTCACTGATCGTGGTCGACAGTTTGAATCAGAACTTTTTAAGCATCTGTCCCACATCATCGGATTTCAACGCAGACGAACTACAGCCTACCATCCAGCATGCAATGGACTCGTCGAAAGATTCCACAGACAGCTTAAAGCCGCCATTACATGTCATGCGACGAGCAGCTGGCTTGAAACACTTCCACTTGTACTACTGGGAATCCGGGCGGCATTTAAGGAAGACTTACAAGCGACTCCAGCTGAGCTCGTATATGGAGAGACACTACGACTTCCAGGTGACATTTTTTGTCAATCGGCTGATGGCACAGAGGACTTGACAGTATACACTGAAAGACTGCGCACATTCGCCAAAAATTTGTTGCCATTACCAACTTCTCACCATGGGAATAACCGCTCCATATTCATTTTCAAAGATTTAGCAACAGCATCCCACGTCTTTCTAAGAGATGACACCTCGCATCCATCTTTTCAAGCAGCTTACACAGGCCCGCATGAGGTGATAGAACGAGGGGATAAAGTTTTCAAGCTCCGCATAAAAGGCAAAGAAGTCACGGTATCAGTCGACCGCATTAAACCTGCCTACATACTTCGTGAGTTGGACCATTCTCCCGCCGTGGCAGCACCTGAGACCCGAGACGCTCCAGTGACCACCACTCGATCAGGCCGAACAGTGCGTTTTCCAGAATATTATCGCCCGTAGGACGGTCTCTGGAGGGGGGTGATGTGGCGTGCTGGCCCACGAAAAAGTTTCTATACCAATCTCATAGATAAACTTTCCAGCTAGTTGCTAGGGGCAACGAATGTTGTTGATATAGACTTCACATTAGAGAAAATTTTATTTTCCGCATTTTGGTTTTTGTAAATATCTTTTTAATTAATATATCTTATACAAAGTCAATCGGCATATCATTAATTCAGCAAACCTATGGACCTCCTTCTATTACAACAAAAGTGTATCGAACTTCGCTTTACTTTATTTGAAAGAATATACTTTCAGAATAGGCCCATGGAAATTTCATCGAAACTGGTTCAGTAGTTTGGTTTTTTAAATCAAATACTGGGTCTCTCCGTCACGCGGAACGCGTCAGAATAGCAGAGCTACAGCGATAGACAGAGAGAGGAAGGCTACAAGCCTGTGCGAGCTGAACTGCACTTTATAGCGTTGTAGCAAAGAAGAGTCACTTTTTTTTACCTAAGTGAAACATCTGTACCTGTAATATTAAGTCTTCTGTGATTAAACGTAACCCGTGGAAAGAGGTGCGGAAATATGAGGTATAAAAAGATAGTCTACTAAAAATATTTTTCTTCAAACTCGCGAGTTAAATTGCACTTAATTTTCATTGCAGCAAGATGCACTATTTATACAAAAGTCATTTCGTAACGGATCTTCTACACGCCAATACTATTATTTACTCTTTAAAAGCTTGTCAGTTTCACTGATAGAGAGATGGAACGATCTTCTAAATAACGCGGCGGCGACAAGTTAACAAGAAAATTTCGGCGACAGCCTTAAGAACTTGCGTATTATATTTGTGTTGTGGCAGTCGCCTAGATGATAAAGTCGTCGAATATCGGAGATTCGCGTAACGCTCTGTAGGAAATGTTCAAAGATTCCTCGTTACTGTGAAAGCGTAAAAAATGATTTACCATCACGAGGAGCAAGCTCGCGACCCGCTACGGCCCTTAGTCCCTTGTTCACGACCCGGGTGGAGGCATAATACTGTGAAATTGTACGCTACGCTGTCTTACTGGTACGGCAACGACTCTCTCTCGGTCCGCAATGATGTTCTTTTTCTCAATCGTGACGCTCTTGACTTGACTCTTCAACAATATTTTGACTAACCTCGACGTTTCGACCAAGTCACATTGGCCGTGGTCGAGGTTAGTCAAAATAATGTTTTGATAGTTTTTGTGTGCGAATAGATGCGTTTTATCTTTGTAATATGAGCGGTCGTGATCACGAAATGTGTTGGGCTGATAGCTCGCCTCACGATCGCATGCCAGGGATCGCCCACCGCAGACTTGATCTGGGGGTGACCACAAAACTTTGATTGCAATGCAACAGGAGAAATTTCCATACTAACTATGCGCATAAGCTGCGTATTCAAACTGTCAAATCCATACAAATTTGTGTTCCAATTGGTTGTAATCGAGTTACGTGATCACCCAGCTGGTCATTCCATCGCAAAAGTGACCTTCAACGCTGTCCGGTGCCCTCCGCTCTACCGTGTAAAATGAGCATATGTTCTAATAAACCACAGGGTCGGTATCGGTGTGTCAGTGAAGAGCAAGCTGCAGCATCGTGCCTCGTGTCATGTCGGTGCCGGGTTGTATTAAAAATAGGCAGTCCTGGACTCAAATATGAAAAAATGCTCTACTTTTTTATTGGCACTGAAATAGCTGTAGACTATATAACGTTGAATTTTTATCCCGCGTTACATCCCGAGAGTAACATTTGCATAACATCTTTTACTGAGAAAAGCCAGAGGTTGGGGCGCTGTTACGGACATTTCTTACAACCGGGTCTTATCTTCGTTTATCAATGTTGATAGGGTCCAACGATAGCCTGTATAATAATAAAAATACTGATAGACTAACAACCACAGCTCGCATGTCAAATCACAATTAGTCTTCTTCTGTCGTCATGCGAAGCCCGGATCAGGAACTGGCTCTAAAGAGTTCGCCTATGTATACCACCGTCGTTAGATATCCCGCCGCCATTGTGCAAGCACTACTTGCGTGATCTTCGAAACACGACACCACTTTTAGTAGCGGCCCAAGAAGGTACTAACAAAAAAACCCACCAAACCGATTCGATTAAAATCGATTAAAAATAAAATCGTCACATCGCCTGCAGAACCTACAACCGGTGGGGAAGAAAGGTTCTCTAATGGCGGAGCGACCCGCGATGACCGAAACCGCGGGATGGATGCAGGAGGAAAGCAGCCGCTAAAAGTGGCGTTCTGGGAAGGAGTACGTCTCCGGGCTGTTGATGATGATGCTGATCCCACACAATGTTAATTAATTCCAAATTACAAATACAATATAGTTCAAACTACACCGGTAAAGTTTTTAACACTTAATAACCACTACATTGTGTCACCTTCAAAGCTATTATCTCAGGCCTGCAGCGTTCAATAAAGCACCATAAATCAATTCAGTATCGGCTATTGTGAATAATAACTGGCACAAACGGAATATTTACGGCTTTTATTTACAGAGTTTTGAAAAAAGTTACGTTAGAATTTCAAGCTGTGAAAAAGAGCGCACTTTTTCATACGAATAAAACTATTTTGAAAACATTTATCTCACTTCTCCGTGGAGACCGAGTCTTAGTCAATTTTTTTTATGGGATGCACCGTGTGTTCTCGGTGCATCCCATAAAAAAAAATTGACTAAGACTTTTTCACACCCAAATGTTTGTGTAGGATTGATTGTAATAAAGATGCCCGAATCTCATGGTAGGTCACATGCCTGTCTGTTTCGATCGTATGGCGCACAGCATCGACGGTTTTTTTTTGTCCACCGCAGTGGACGGGGACAGTCACGAAATTCGTCGCTGAGATTGACACGACCGCGTTTGAATTCTGCAAAGCAGTTAGGTGATCACGTAACTTGATTACAACAGATATATATTATAATGCTGCAGTCTTCTCGATCCTATTCTACAGGCCTAAGACGAAAAATAAAATAGTCAATTTAATTTTTTATTAATTTAACCCACAAAATAAAAGAGTATAAGTCAACATTTATATTAACACAAATGTATTATTGTCTGTAGCGGAAAAAATTACTGACAAGCGAAGAAACAAAAATAGTTGGATGAGTTAGATAACCTTCACCAAGGCCGCAAAACTAATCGGTGTCATGAGCATATATTACTCTTAAATAATTTCTCTATAATAGTCATATATCACTATATAATCTGGTATGTCTATCTGTTCATTTTTCTTTTTGTTGAATCGATCGTGATAAAATTTGGTATGGGGAGAGTTAACCACAGGCAGGAGACAGGACACCTTTTATTCTGATAAGAACCTTGCCACTTGTTTATCGCTGTGTGCTAGCCGGTAACCAGTATCGAACAATATCACACGTAAAATGACCAGTTTTCTTTAACTACCCTACTACTAAAATATAACTTATATTTAAGAATATCTGTTTTGTACGACAACAATAATTATTTTGTACGTTATGTTACATAGTTCTCATGTAAGTGAAATATTTTCTTATGAGAAATAAATATCTTTAACCACAAGAACCACGCCACGGACAGCAGCTAGCCTATAACTCCAAATAGATAAGAATATGTCTGAACTGATTTCTATTAAATTTTGCACACAAGTTGATTACTCTATCGATGTCAACGTAAGATTAATTTTACTTCGGAAAATGATGAGTTTCCGTGGGAAAACGGATAAATTGTATGTAGAAGCGCGGGAAAAATAGTGTTGTGTTTGAACCGCGGATATAAAGGTGAAGGTGACTACACCTGATCGTCAATGCATTGTGCCGTATGACTGGGATTCTCAAAGTGCAGTGGTAAAATCTGAAAAATAAGTTTTTCCTATAATATTGAACGGGTAATAAATAAACTTAAAATGGAACAGGAGTTCTGCTTCTTCACAAATCAACTTTAATGTCTTTATTATTAATTAACAATCAATCTAACTAGTATTCCCTATATGTAAATATATAAAAACTATTACAGTATACCAAGTGTGTATTTTTAGTAGATTCAAAACATTTAACAAAATGGATTCTTCAATCATATCGTTGCTTTGCTACATATTTGCTATGTGTAAGATTATGATAGCCTTAAAAATGTCACCCATAAATGAAATAAAAATACAATACGAACAACATCACATTAAATCATAACATAATCACACGTTCCTTAATGATTCAGTACAACAAAAAAACAACTGTACATTATCCTCAACGCACACTTTGACACACACTGTCCAAGCGTGTAGACGAGTTCGTGTTTACGAACCAACCGGTCGAGTTAATAACACCCACCTGACAAGGTTGCCCACCTAGTACCGCTCGTACCGTCGCCGCGAACATATGTGTGACCACGAAAATGAGAGTTCACCAGCTCTCATAAAACAAAACAACTTTTTGACAAGTTAAATGTTACTACCGCAGTGCTTATTGTATCGCATCACACTGGTAACTGTATCATGAACACCATAGACTTAACAGGCGCAGGCCCAGGCTTCGGAGCCATAGACTTCACTGGGAAGGTCGCTATCATAACAGGAGCCAGCTCAGGAATCGGCGCAGCAACCGCGAAACTCTTCGCCAGACATGGAGCAACATTAACAATAATCGGGAGAAACGAGACCAGACTCTTAGAAGTTGCAAAGCAATGTGAAGCGGCAAAAGGAATCAAGCCGCTGTGTATGCTCCTAGACCTGACAGAAGATGGAAACTGCGAAGAGGTGGTAAGGAAAACTGTGGAGGTATTCAAAAGGGTTGATATATTGATCAACTGCGCCGGCAAGCTTGCGATTTCTTCTCTATTTGATACCACAATGGATGGGGTCGACGAACTGATAGCGTTAAATCTCCGAGTAACATACCGGATGACACAGCTCTGTGCATCTCATTTAAAACACACGAAAGGGAATATTGTGAACGTGTTCGGAGCACCGATGAGAGTCAGACCAGGGTTCCTTCCTTTCGCCATGATCCGGGAAGCATTGGAAAGGTTCACGAAAACTGGAGCTGTAGAACTTATTGCTGAGGGCATTAGAATGAATGCAGTGAGACCCGGCTTATCGAGGACAAACTTTTTGGACAACTTGAACATTGACGAAGATTGCGTGGATGCAACATATGAGAGACTAAAAGCGTTAGTACCCAGTAATGAAATTATTCAGCCTGATGAAGTAGCAAGAACGATTTTGTTTGTGGCGTCAGATCTTTGCCCCAATATGGTTGGCAGCAATGTGATATTAGACGGTGGTTCATCTTCTTATTGTTGAAGATCACAAGACATTCCTATAGTATTAAAGTGACATGACAATAGGGTTGGTTTTTCATTGTTGGTGTATTTATTTGGCGCATTGGAGCAGCTTATAAATATGTATTAATTACAGAATCAAACGTGTTTACTTAAAAACATGTTAAAATCACCTAGAACCAAGTCGATGAATCACTCCTATAAATTATTACTGTACACTATTATGAATGGAAACAACAACTGATATGTCAAGGAAACCAGCTAGCGTGTTTATATATGAAATAATCACACTAATATGCACACATAATTAGGAAAAAACCAAATATTAAGGTAAAATAGCAGTCATATTGGTCCAACAAAACGTGACTGGATATAATAAAATAGGGGTTTTCATCTTAGCTTGAATATACATGATAAACTATTTGCCATTGTCCCGATGAAGCCAAGTTAACAATTAATTAATTATATTCTGTATATACGTATATTTGTCAAAGCGTTTTATGATTATTTTGACGGCGAATGTCTACAGACTGCTGGATTTAATACAGTAAATTTAGTTGTCTCTACAGCAATGACGGCTCCACTGTATCCAGTACTATAATGCGATCGGTCTACGCGACCTGTATTGGTCGTGGGTTCGAATATTTGTTACTTGAGTCCTCTATCTCGCTCGCGCATTTCGACAATTTTGAAGATATTAAATGACCCAATGTACTCACGTAAATTCGGCTAACATCGGGCCTTTAAGAATTACATTACAAATGTTCAACCAAACTTATCATATTAATCGAAACGATTTTCATAGATAAAAACAGGACTAAAAGGAAAACTTTGATTCTGAATTTCAGGCATGCCTTCCTCTTTTTCCCTTTCCTCATGCCTCGGTTGGGAACTGCTACTGTATTCATAAAATAAGACCATAAGACTAAAAACGTCGCACGTCGCAGAAGGTACCACAGAACAAAATTAAACTTCAAAGAAAACAGCGCATTTCTCGCAAAACTACGAGCGAACGTGTTGAAATGTCCAAACAAATGTTCCCCACATGCGTGTATGTACCTCTATAACGGCACACATGCAACGTGATGAAAAACTCGCTACCATTGTTTCTCGCAACGTGCTCACGCTCCGTCGAGTTTTGATCTAGATTTCTCGACAGCGTGGCAGTCGAAAAATATGACTGAGGATGGTGTTTACACAAATGCGCAATTCTCTATTTTGCATAGACTAGATGATAATATTAAAAGTGGGAATAGGTCTAAGCATGACTAACCCATCACGGCTTTGCACTAAATTTAGTTTTCCTACTTTTTTGAATAAAACACTTACAACTATGACTACTATTTACAAATGATGTAAGTTGTACTGATTTTTCTTCTCGGCAATCAAGGTAAAGGATGGCTTGAAAATATATACATACAGACGAACATTGAACCTCGTCCTTTTTGGAAGTCAGTTAAAAAACAACGCTTCGTGCACGCGAAAACGTACAAGCGGTATAATGCTGAAGTCACTCCTTCTTTGTCATATTAATTAATATTGTAGTAGTGGTAAAAAGGCAAAAAGGTTTCCATTTTTCATTTTATTTATAAAGAACCATTCCCCAATTTACTACGTTACAAATTTTTAACGGGCGTCATGACCGACTTGACTATTACCATCAGTTATGGTTATAATTAGCAGTCATGTTGAAATTGAATTCATGATTGAAATTACAGCCTTCGCCATCATGATTATCCATCATTAATTTTGCATCTCGATGATTCACGCTCAGCTCAACATCAGTTTTTACAAGTTCTTATTATACTTAATGACGACTTTATTTATTTATATGTTTATACGGTAAATTCTGGAAACAATTTTAGGACAACTTCCAGCTATCCGATCGAGTTGAAATTTGGCCCATGCCAATTGCCATGCCAGATCTATAGCTGTATATCCGACTGGCTTCTGTCCACGGCTTTACCCGCGTGGCCTATAGGAAACGAGGACGAAAATTTTTCATAGATAATTCAACCACCTATTTCACCCTGTTAGGGATAGAATTTCGAAAAACCCTTTATTAGTGGTTACTTACACTTTACAAAGAACAGACCCTCCAAATTTCAAGTCTCTAGGACCAGCGGTTTAGGCTCTGCGTTGATATATAAATCATTCAGTCAGTCAGTCAGTCAAGACTTTGAATTTTATATGTATAGATAATTAAATATTTTAGCTTTGATAACCGTATCTTGCTTGCTTCTAGTGAAATTAAATATTTGATATTATATATACTTCATGTATCATTCTAGTCTATATCAGATTGTGATTCTGTGACCTGAATAAAAATAAAATTTATCAATCCAAGGACACATTAGATTGCAATAAAATTATATCCAGGTGGTATTATATTAACAGATTATATAAACGTCCTATCGCAAACCTTATAAGAATATACAATGTTTATCATTCTGTAGGTAAACAAACCGATAAATTGAGTGATAGCCCGTGACTTTGTTCAATTCAAACAATCTATCAGTATTGAAACAACCACAGTACAGTACAGACGAAGTGATAAAAATAATCTAAACCACTAAAAATATATTCCTTTCAATGATAGTAGCAAGACTGAATTAAAAGTGATAAATTATTATTGTGATAATGTGACCGCGTGCGATACGCTATCTACAACGGAACAACAAGGATCATTACTTAAAAACCAAGCAAATCCAACGTGTTCTGGATTAATGAAATAAAAAACGATATTAGAAGAGCTAAAATAAACATGGAAGAGGTAGATCTTACAGACAAAGTAGCAATAATAACAGGCGCTAGTTCAGGAATTGGCGCAGAAACGGCTATAGTGTTCTCAAGTTACGGAGCAAAACTGACCCTAGTTGGCAGACACGAAGAAAGACTCATGAGCGTAGCAGAAAAATGTACCACATTGAGAAACGTTCCTCTATGTCTACTTATAGATCTGACAAAAGACGGAAGCTGTCAGACAATAGTCAACAGGACAATAGAAATGTATGGAAAGATAGATATATTAGTGAACTGCGCTGGTAAGATTGTCCTCTCATCATTGCACGACAAAAATATGGATGCTTTTGATGAAGTGATGAACATAAACTTTCGAGTGCCGTTCCATCTATCACAACTAGCATTGCCGCATCTAATCAAGACTAAAGGTAATATAATCAACTTAGGATCATCCCTATCCAAACGATTCAAGCCTGGTTTTCTGCCATACATAGTAACGAAATCGGCATTGGCTTTGATGTCAAAGCATTCCGCACCGGAACTGTTAGCTGAGGGTGTAAGAATCAACACAATAAGTCCAGGTACGACCAGAACGAATATACTATCGAATTTGAATATCAATG
Organism: Ennomos fuscantarius; assembly: GCA_905220475.3. NCBI lineage: Eukaryota > Metazoa > Arthropoda > Insecta > Lepidoptera > Geometridae > Ennomos > Ennomos fuscantarius. The sequence continues at coordinate 1,605,343 of HG992049.1, forward strand.
GTGGAGTTCAGAAACTGGAGTATGCAAATTTGGCGGAAGATATGCCTAATGGACAGATTATAGACCCTAAAGAAGTGGCAAATTTTATATGTCTTATAGCTAGCGATGTTTTCCCTGGAGTGAACGGTGCAGAATTACTTATCGATGGCACCGCGTGTATGACGTAATTTTATTAACAGATTAAAATAATTAATGGTAAGGTAAGATGAAATTTCATAATTAATTGTGAAGATTGTTGGAAATGACAAAATTGTTAGTCAGCCTTGATAAAACTGATTGAAATTAAATTTTTGGCTTTGATTTCATATAGACGAATGAGTTACGATGATAAATACCTATTTACTGCTATACTATTTTATCTGTAAAACCTTTGTGGTAAGACATAAAAAGATTTTTAATTACGTCATTTAAAATAACAATAACACACCAGCTGAATGCAAATTTCAGTGTACATTTAGGTCGTAATATTAGGTGTATTATGATAATACGGACTGTAAAGTTCCACAATTTAATGCGTTTGGGATTGTATAATACATTATTATAGTCTAAACTATGCGAGAAAGGAGAAAGGGTATATTTGCCCCACTATTCCACCAACAATAAATTATGGTGCATGTATCAAATGAAAGATGTTTTTATACAGAACATTTTTATTACAACGGCTCATCTCAATGATAAAACCATTCAGAGCTATACCATCTTAAATATAACTAATTACATGATAATCCGATAGATCGATCTGAAAGGATCTTTCAATTGGTACATAATATATAGGTATTTTAGGAGTGGGGTAACCCCCATACAATCTCGCCCGTTCTCCTTTTGCTGAAATAATTCCCAACAGGGTTCATCAAAAGTTAATGAAATATTTAAAATATGCTATGACTCTTCTCGGGCTGGGTTTATTCTCGAACAGTTGTTTATAAACATTTTGGAGAAAAAGATTCTTCGTATTTTATCAAGGGGATCTTAAAAAATATGTCCACTGATATTTGAGAATATTATGAATTTTACCTCAAAAATCATGAATCAAATAAAATTCTAAAAACACCATATTATACTCAACAATCCCGATTTGCTGAATACCTTGATTCAGACCTAGTCACCGTAATTTAAAGCACTAAACCACACGTATCTAGTTAATGGAGTACTAAACCCATCTGCCTGGGCGTGTAGGTATAACGTAATGTTTCATACAATGTTACCAACGCGTGGGTGGCGCAGTTTACATTGCTATTGACATTGATAATAAGTCTCTGGAGCGTCTAAATATATGATGGACTAAATATAAATATAATTTTATCTTTATCGTTATCTTTAAATAGGATAATAATGACAAAAACACCATTGACTGGCCCGATAGCTCAGATGGTAGTAACCCTGCCTTCTGAACTGTAGGTTGTGGGTTCGATTCCCACCCAGGACAAACATTTGTGTGATGAACATAGGTGTTTGTTCTGTGTCTGGGTGTTATATTGTATTTTATGTATATATATTGTATTTTATGTATGTATTTACAAACAAAAAAGTATCTAAGTATTGTATCAGTTATCCGGTTCCCATAGTACAGTACAAGCTTTGCTTAGTTTTGGGCTAGATGGCGCTGTGTGAAATGTCCACACTTATTATTACTTATTATTATTATTATAAATACACAAATACGCCCTGGTCACAGGAATAAGTCATATATCCATATTATGCTTAGGAAATTTCCCCGCCAGCATCTACCCAAGCCAGCCCAGCTCCTTCATGTAGCGGAGCACTGCCTTGGGTCGCTGGCACAACTGTTCCAAATAGAGGCTTGTATTAGGAAATAGTAGACTGACCTATACATACACCTGATGATAATAATGATGATACAAGCTCCTAGTAAATTGCGATAGTATTTTACATCGGGATAGCTCTTTAACCTTATGCAGCTGTAGTCAGTTTCTGTGACTTCTCTTCTCTTCTGTTTCTTCAGAGACGGGCCAAAAGGCTCATTGGTAACGATGCGTTGGTAGAAAGAAGCTAAACTTCAGAGCTTGGATCACCATCGTAAAGTTGCTGGTTTATCGGTGTTTTATAGACTGCACTTTGGAGAGTGTGCGAAAGAATTACACGATCTAATTCGCTCATCTCCTTTCTTTTATCGGACTACAAGACGCACAGAAATACGGCATTCATATATGGTTGAAATTCCTTCAACCCGCACGAAGCGATTCGCTATTTTTTGTTAACTTTACAGTGCGAACAGCTTATGAATGTAACAACTTTCCGACGTCCTTGTTCCCAGTTAACTATAACCTGGGAGTTTTCAAGTCAAGAGTGAACAGGTATCTTCTAGGCAAGCATGGCCCATCTTAGATCACGTCATTGCTTAACATCGGGCGAGATAGCGGTCAATTGCTTTGCTATAGCCAATTTAAAAAAAATGTTGAACTTTGCAGCAAACGGGTTAAAGGGGACTACACGTTAGAAGTTACGAGCTCAAGAGGTCCTAAAGTTCCATATAACAATCGTTTCCTGAAGTCAGAAAAAACTAGTATCTTCCTAAGTGAACACTTGCACGTTTGTCAGCCTCTGTGGTGTAGTGGTTGAGCAGGTCAGCTCATAACCCGGAAGCGGCGCGTTCGATAAAAAGGGGGCAATTTGTTAAGGTGCTTCCTACAAAAACACTTACAATCATACGCAATTCCTGCACCGTCACCGAGTCTCAAATCCGTGATAAATGAATGCCGTCTGTGGCTGCATGTCGACGATTACAGCGCGATGACTTGCTCTATCGTTAGCACAGCTTGTACAGAAACGATGACTCGACTTACCTGAAACAGGGAGATAAACGATTTTAAATAACCGAGTACAAAGGTTATAAATATAGTAGAACTCAACATTTAATTTTGTAATGTGTCAGTATCACCTACTTATACACGGTGGAATTTAATTCACTCTTTTCCTTAAATGTATGTACTCAGACCATGCTATAGAATGTTCGTATATGGGCCAATTTAAAAATAGGTTTGGTTTATTATTTAGTGCCTCCTAAAATAACTGCATGACAGCCGAAATGTATATTTAACGGTTCACACACCACGGGCACCAGCTGAGTGCTTTATAAATGTTTCGTAGGCAATAAAACACCTACTTTGTTCAATGTCGCGAGGCTTTTCTTTAGACTTTAAATTTGATAATACCTAGATTTAAGTTTTACTTCATAAGTACTTTTTTTATTTAGTTATATGGGAGTATTCTATAGCATGGACTGAATACATGCAATAAAGGAAAAGAACGAATTAGATTTCACCTTGTATATATTGTAAAAGACAGTAGAAAAAAAAAGAGTCTTGTAAGCTACAAGACTTCTTTACAGATGTAATAAAATAGCCTATTTTCAATAAATCTTTTGACTTTTTAATTACCAGGTTAATATTGAATGTCAAGTAAATATTTAAGTCACGTACCGGGTTTGAACTTGAATACATCCGTCTTGAAAGCCATTGAGTTACCGTGACAAGAGATTTCATACCTTTTTACAACCAACTTACAGGGTGTTTAGTTGGTAAAGTCATCTTTTGAGAGATTCTTGAGAATCTCAGTCTAGTATTTTTGTGGAATTCAAGTCATAGTGAACAGTACCCAGGAGGTCGTTCAAAATAACCCGAAAATGGTGGTTGCAAATTTTGAATTTAATTTTATTTTAACATTTTAAGAAAACTTACAGCTAGGTACCCGTAGAAAAGTAAACATATAAAGAAGGCCAATTACAAGTTTCCATAGACAGGTAATAAATCAATCTATATATACAAAAGAAAGTCGTGTTAGTTATATCGTATATATAGTCGTGGTAGCTATTTATAACTCAAGAACGGCTGAACCGATTTGGCTGAAAATTGACGACACAACCCAGAACCAGGAGACGGACATACTAGAGAATACTTTTTATCCCGTTCGACCCCGTTTTACTAATCCACCCGTGCAAAGCCGATATAAACAAAAAAAGTTGTATTTTACCTCTACACACAGTATTTTTTCCATTACCCGCCGTATTTTGAATTTTAATGTGTGATAAGAAAGAATTATTATCCGTTAAATGATCGTGAACGTGCACGAGTGTTGGCAAATGGTTCCAAGTTTTAAAACCATGCCTTTTCGTTTTCTCGTTAATGCGTTTCCTTAGAGCCTTAAGTAAAATATCCACTATTTTACTGTGGCATTATGACATTGACAAAATAAGACTTTGACCAGATACACATCTAATACTAGCTTTAAACTTTGCAACAATTTGATTTCATCCAACGAATAAAATGTACAGTCTATTTGGTTGAGACGCAACCCTGCTCGGTACATTTCCAAACAGCGACATCTATTGATGTTACATTAAAACATTTGAATTAATTACAGTCAGTTAATTAGCATAACATTTTAATTAAACATAGCTGACGTCGCGGTCATCAGACAAGCCGAATAGAATGCGCGATCGTTAAATAATAAGAAACAACAAGAAAAATTATGAAAGGGCTCGTTGCCTGTAACAGCAATAAGCGATAGCGATTTGAAACTAATATCTACAAAGGCCTTGTTCAAAAACTGACTGACAGTCAATGTATAGTCTAAACCACTGGACGTAGACACTTGATATTTAAAGCGTATCTTTTTTGATGGCATAGTAACAATATGTTAAAAAAGAGCTTTTGAACATCAACCCTTAAGGGGTCTGAATGAGGTGTTAAAATGTTTTATAGACAAACAATTAAAGGGCGTACCTTTGACTGTCGTACGAATAACATTCGAGAGATTTCTAATGCTGTTGGAATCGACCGACATTTACAGCTACACCGGGCGGGAGGATAGGCGCTTAAGGCGCCCAGCTGTCAAAAGTGGGAGGCAACTAGCTCAAGGGCACCCCTGCGGTGTGAGCCTCGGCTTGGGCCGTTATCAGGATAAGAGGATCGAGAAGACTACATCCACTGGAAGAGTGCACCTTACTGATAGTCGCGACCGTTCTAACTAACCTACAGGGGGTGCGAGCTCTTTAAAACCTTTCGCGCCTCTTCAACTATTGTACTACAGATCAAAAGTTGAGACCGCCGGTCGTGCCAACTCGCACCACACCCCAAATTCCGCTCCAGTTCCTTTGGCAGCAAGACGACTACCGTCACTAAATAAAACTATTGTCTCCCGAACCTGGCCACGTGGCCACCAATCTTCGCACGCATCATTGCTATAATCATTGTGTACTGACCTATTGTATTATGATTTTCGTACTAGTGCTGCGAAAATGGCTATCGATTGTGTTTATAAACTTTGATGCTTCGTTTGAAAACAATATCATCAAGACATTAGTTTTATACATTTATTCCGTACCATCTCTCCGTTCTTTACTTCCGAGCCGCAGAGTCCTTATCACTAGGTCTATCAAGAAGACCAGAGGCCGCCCCAGCGAACAGAGGAATATCAGCGGCCAAGCGATTCAAGCGAGAACCATCAGCTGGGCGATCACGTAACTTCATTGCAACGAATAGAATTAAAAATGTGTGTGAATTTGACAGTTTTAATATGCAGTATAAGGGCATAGTTAGTATGAAAATGTCTCCTGTTGCATTGCAATTAAAAAGTTTCGTGATCACCCCCCAGGTTAGTGGTACCATAAATTGTCGAAGGAATTGTAAAAACTCAATTTACATCAAGAGATCTCTCTCCCCTACTAACTTTGTCAGACACGACCAATATTGTAAATCCATTGTGAATATGGATGACTTCGATCTCGAAGATCATGTGTAGATAATCAATATAGCTAATTGTAAGCGACTATGATAAATAGACGTTATAAAAGATTTTTCAAACGTCCTTGCTATGGCCATGGAAGTATCAACGCAACTTCACATCACATCGTCAGCCGGAAAACGTCCACTGCTGAATGCAGGCCCCTCATAAAATACTACTTTGGACGCTTATCGTATATGAAGGTCTTGATGGCAAAGGATGTCAATGTACCGAGGAGAATAGTTGGATATTCCCTTAGCCGGGTCTAAGAGACGAGGTGGTACTATTTTAAAATCGGCACCAACTTATTATTTAGATTTCAATGAACGCAGCGCATAAGTATCACGTCTGGTGTTACAGATACGAGAAACTAGACGTGACACTACATAGAACTACATAGTCAACGGTGAACTCTCCCAGCAGAGAAGCTGTGTGCTTGTTTGTACTTAGAGCATAAAAAATTATCGATAGTATTGCACCACTATTTTATACATTCGTGTGTCTGACAGTTGACATTATCAAAGTGTTGCCAAGATTGACGAGGTGAATGGTCGATTTATTGTGCAATTCGATAATAGTCAGTGAGAGGTTTATTTGTTTATTTTTTCTATATGTAGTCTGTATGAATTATGCCTGAAAATATAAATGCGGATGCAAGAGGCAAGTAGCAGCTCAAAGTGGCACTCTATGGTCTGTCTGTATTATAATCACGAGGACCCTTGCCAAGCGTGGCGAGCCCGCCTAATTTTTTATATCATCCTTAGTGAAGTAGGTATGTGAATTAATTAAAAACAAAGTCATAATTGAAGGGGTAAGAACAAAAAGGTCTGTTCTCTTTCCTCGAAACTGTCAAATAGATAGTTTCGAGAAAATTGACTTTAAACTTCAACGGCTTCATTTTAATGTAGAGTGCTTATATAGTAATAGAAAAGGTTTATGTAAGTTTCAGTTGCTTGAAAATGTATTAATTCTATTTTAAAATACAAGATATAGTACTAATTCGTACAATTACTGTAAAAATAGAATATATTATATAATAAAATAATGTTTTTTGCGGAGGCGATCGTGCTCGCAATTCTGGTCAAATAAATAAGTGGACTGTATGAAATAAAACAACACGTTCTCGTTCAATGCTCAACGCTCGACTCTCAACTGACGACTGCCAACTGCCGACGCTGACTGGCCTTTATTGTTTCCTTTTTATACATTTATTTCTAAATAGACTATTGTTCCTTATAATTTTAACTTATTCTAACAACAAAGCTTAGATCTAAGCCGCTCCGCAACCCAAACACGTGCATCGCTATGCCCGCGAACAATGACAGCGTTCATCCCGTCCATTTCTACTCATTGTTGCCCTTGCTCGCGGGCCCCATGTTCAGGCCACATGTTTGCAGGCTTGCCGTCCTTTACAGCTCTCCCCCCGGCGTAGCTTGCGCAGCCTCCTCTTTCACCAAGACGGCTAGCTTGCTGGTCGGCCGCCGGAATGTGCCCGTTCTGGTTCGCACGCCGCCGTCTAGGCCGGGTAGGTCCGCTCGATAACCCATACCGGCCAGACGTTCCGTGGACTTATGTTGTCGACGACGATCATGACGTCGACGAACCGCAGCCCTCTTCCGTAGTCTGTTGGTTCTCTTTTCGGTGTCAGCGTGGGCGAGTACTCGCGTAGCCATCGCGTCTCGCGGCAGGTCACCCGTCGACGCAGTACTCAGCCTTACGTTTTGCATACTATATAGAGCGCATACGCACTCTCGATTCACGTGACCGGTGGCGCCGTGTTCCTTTTGCATGATAATCGTGGTCACGGGATAACGTCCATCTACAATCACTGGCCGCTTCATCTCGATGGATGCGTTCGATGACTCTACACAACCTCGCACTTGTAGTATCACCTTTTCAGCACGCTCGATGTGTTCTAGTTTTATGCGCCTCGCTCGACGCCGGCATAGGTCGATAAATGCCAGCGCACACGCTGTCGCTCGAACCAATCTCTCGAACGTCGATAAGCGGGTCGGATCAGGAACCCATTGGTGCCTTGGCTCGTTCCGTTCGTTCGTATGCAGCACTTCATGGCCTTCCGCATGCACTTGTTGTAACGGCCACTCTTCTTCGGGATCCAGTCGCAACGGTCCTCAGCTGTGATTGGCATACGGTTGAGCCTAGTCGCATCGCCGGCTACGTTGTGTTCCGTCGATAGCCACCGCCACTCATCCCTATGAGTGCGCTCCGCGATCTTGCCCGGTCGATGCGTGACAAATGGCGTATAACACCGCGCATAATTTATGATCCAATGGACTACGGTCGCTGAGTCGGTCCAATAGATCGTTCTCGCAACTTCGATGCGATGTTTCTTCTTTACAGTGTCCGCGATTCTCGCTCCAATCACTGCTGCCTGTAGTTCGAGGCGCGGGATGCTCTGCGTGCGTCGCGGCGCCACTTTCGCCATAGCAGCGACCAAAGTGACGGTCACTCGTTCGTCTCGATGCGTAGTCCTCCAGTAGGCTACGGTCGCGTACGCCCTCTCGTTCGCATCACACAAGGCGTGAAGTTCTACGTCTTTGTTTGGTTCTAGCGCGTAGCACCGACGTAGACGTAGGCTGGTAACTGCGCTGAGTTGTTTAAACCACGCGGCGAAGTGCCCTGCCTCTTTTCCAGGAATCGGATCGTCCCATTGTATTTGTAGGCGCCATAAACTTAGGGCGCCGATCGGGTCATAAATGGATATGACCGCACTTAGCGCTTCCCGTTTCGTGAATGTTCGGCTTGGATTGCGCACGTCGCTCGTTACACGGCGCATTGTCGTGTTGAAACACAGTTCATCTTCTTTCGCGTTCCAGTAGAGCCCGAATATGTTGCGTTCTAGGCCCGCTCCCCCCAGTTGAGTAGGCTCGTTCGCTCGCAAGTTACTCGGCACGTCGCTCAGCACGTTCGTTTCGTTCACGTTCCAATCGCGTAACGTGAAGCCAGCAACTTCGTGAACTTCTAGTAGCTCTTGTATTTTCGTGCCGTTACACGGTGACGCATAGCCCTTAGCGAGTAAGTCGAATACTCGCTGGCAAACTCGAGGCAGGCGTCCATCTTTTTCTCATTGTTCTTGAGATGGTTCGCGGCTTAAGCGTAGCTCGGCGATAAGGTGACGTCATCGTGTCGCCATGGCAGGCCGACTTCATAGCCACCATCAATCGTTTTCTTCGCCCGTTCATTGGCGTCGCTCACACGTGGCCTAGGCGTGACACCCAGTGTGTCAACTCGAAAATGGGCTTTGACTAGGTCATGTAACCGTCGATCGTGCGTCTCGCTCTCGCACACAAGTTGATCGGAAACGTACACGTGGAGCACGCTCTCGCTCTTGTCAATCGCGCTGCGCGGTGCGGTTCCGTGCACCACCCAGCCGAGTTGTGTTCTCGATGCGGCCGGTTGCTCGGGGCCGCTGATGCGTATCTCTCGGGTAACAATCATCTCCCAATGATCAGTACCTACTAGAATGCGCGGGCGTGCCAGATCGTAGCACACCTCGCTAGTAGGTCTCTTAGATGTCGGTGTTGTAATAGCGATCGTGACACTGACTGTTCTCGAAGCCTCAGGTCGCGTATGGTGCGCGCTTTCAGCTCGTACATTGCGCTCTCCTTCTTGCCCCGTATGTCCACCTTGACGAGTCTGCTAGTCACCTCTTCTTGGGGCATGTTCATTCCACTCATATGTAGAGGTTGAGTGGGGCCATCTGCACCGATGCTTCTCGCCAAATCTTCATCGATTAGGGTAATCGTTGCGCCTTCATCAAGCAACGCATATGTAGCTACCTCTCCTCGGGGCCCGGAAACGACGACAGGGCATACTTTCAGCATAATCTCACGATTGCCGGTAGCGCTGTGAGATGCTACCGACAGTACGACTGCGTCGTGGCCCATCTTCGACTCCGCTTGTTGCTTCGCTGGCTCGGTAGTACATCGCTCATTTTGCTCTTCGTGTAGTGACGAATGGTGAGGCCGACGACACCCGTTCACGCCGCACAATTTCGCCTTACACTGGAAACGGCGATGTTTCTTCTCCACGCACTTGAAACAAAGGCCCTTATCGCGAACCACGTTCCATCTTTGGTCCACGTTCAACGCTCGGTAACTAGGGCACTTAAATAACACGTGCGTGTCGTTGCAGTTCGGGCACCGGTTCGTTCTTTTTCCTTTGTACCGCAGGCGCGTTCTTCATTTCCCGATTTGCCGCCGCGTTAGTGGTCGGTGCGTATGTAAAACGCAACGCGATGTCTGCTTCGCGCATAAGGAAGCGAGACAACATCACTATCTCGGGTTCATTCGTCGTACAGTGCTCATACGCGTATTCGCACCACTTGCTTTTGATATGCGGACTTAGCTTTTCGAGGACTTCTCGTGACAATTGTGGTGTGTGCAGATATCCACGACGATCTATGTTCTGCAGGACACACACCACGTTCTGTACTTTTACCGCGGAGCTATTGAGATCTGTAGCGGACAGACCGGGCTTAGGCATTTTCTTCAGATCTTCTAACACACGGTCGATAATCACCTCCGGCCTTCCGAAACTCTGCTCTAGAGTGCGCATGATGACGTCTGGATCGGTGGCCGTGTATAGTAGCGCGGCCACGGCGTCACGCGCTTCACCTTTAAGGCAATTTCTCAGGCGTAGTAGGTTCTCCGTCGGCGGGATTTTGTAAATGCTCGTAGAGTCCCGCACAGCGGCTTTGAAAGGTAGCCACTCGTTCGGTGATCCGCTGAAGATGGGCAGATCACAGCTGTACCCGCGATGTAGTCGTGCCATTTTCTCCAACGCCTCCGCCAACTGCGTGTCGATGCCTCTGGATCTGTCCGGAGTCGGAGATCGTCCGCGTCGATCGAAGTGCGCTGTCCGTTCTCCTAGGTTCGTGGCGCGCAGTGGTTCGTCGCGCTCCCCCCGTACTGTGGACGTGTTCTTGAACCAGGCATCGACTCTTTGGAGTTCGTCGGCGATTGGCACCTCGCACAGACTTTGATTATCCTCGATCGTGGCTACTTGAGCGGCCAATCGTTTCTTCACGAGATCCGCTTCCATGGCAAGCTCTTGCCGTTTAATTGCCGCGAGCTTCTCCGCCGCTTCTAATTCCGCTAGCCGCAGCTGTAGTGTGGAATTCGTTGTCCGATGCGATTGCGGAGGCGATCGTGCTCGCAGTTCTGCTCGTTCTTGCGTTGTGGCCGTGTCAAAAATACCACGTGACGTTCCGGCCGCCATATCTTCACTCCCGGTCGTGGAAAGCGAAGCCGATGGCTCCTTTGACAGTCTTCGTCGTTGTTCCTGTTCCACGTGACACAGTTCTTGTTCTTTTCGTTCTTCTGTGTCGCTCTTGCTCTTCCGGTTCCTTGTCGATACCATGACGATCGGTTCAATGGTTCAGGGATTCGGCTTGCAAGGACCAGATTTTGCGGAGGCGATCGTGCTCGCAATTCTGGTCAAATAAATAAGTGGACTGTATGAAATAAAACAACACGTTCTCGTTCAATGCTCAACGCTCGACTCTCAACTGACGACTGCCAACTGCCGACGCTGACTGGCCTTTATTGTTTCCTTTTTATACATTTATTTCTAAATAGACTATTGTTCCTTATAATTTTAACTTATTCTAACAAAAAAGCTTAGATCTAAGCCGCTCCGCAACCCAAACACGTGCATCGCTATGCCCGCGAACAATGGCAGCGTTCATCCCGTCCATTTCTACTCATTGTTGCCCTTGCTCGCGGGCCCCATGTTCAGGCCACATGTTTGCAGGCTTGCCGTCCTTTACAGTTTTTATGCTAAGCAAACTGTATTCCTGTGTCAGATAAATCGTTTTTAGACGGATAATCTTGATATTTAAGCTCATTTCGGTTTTTTGAGAATGTATTATTGTAGATAATTTCACGCTGAATCCAACGATACAAGTCATTATGTGAAAAAAATTTAAAAAAAAAATTAGTAGTAGTAGTAAAAACTTTTTTGATCTCATCCTTTCAATTTTAGTGGACAGCAGATATTATTATTCGAGTCGTGGGCTTCACACTAGGATTCCCTGTGTTGTAGAGGCCAGTTTTACAAACATTTGTTTTTCTCATTTTTGAGACGTTACAAGTGTTAGATGGATTTGAACAGTAATCAGTACTGCCGCAGGGATTGAACCCACCGCCTCCGGATAATGAGCCAACCTGCTCAACTACCACACCACAGAGGCTGTCAATGTAATACGTGATGTGCTTTTAACAACAAGTAACAAACGCAAAGCGTAAAAACCGACTTCAGACTTGTATGGTTGCAATTGTCACAACTGGACCAAATTAAAGAAGCGGGAGCACACGGACAGCACCAGCTTTCAAATAAAAAGAGAATCATCAAAATCGGTTCACCCAGTCGAAAGTTCTAAGGTAACAACAACATTAAAAATATACAGTGTAATTGAGAAGCTCCTCCTGTTTTTATAGTCGGTTAAAAATCGAAACGAATCTGTATGGTTTTCTACTTTATTAATGCCTATGCCAGACTAATAAGCGCCTGAATCGAATGTAACGAAGTTTTGTATGGAGATTTTGAACTCTATATGGAAGGATATTAATATTAGTGATCAAAGATAGTATAAGGTTAATGATAATTCAGGCTTCTGGCTTTATCCACAACGAAGTTATAGAGGATCGAAAATGGCCTGAACTGTATCTAGAAAAGGATGGTACGTCCATGCCGCTCTTTTGCTCGACTTAGTGAGGGCACTGCCGTGCCCCCAGATACTGTATTAGTAAAGCAGTCGTGATGTAGCATGGGCCAAGCCAAAGGAAGTACACAACACAACAAGAACTATTATAGAACGGCCAGCACCTACTAAAATTAGATTAATGCACAAAACAAATCATACCGAGGTGACAAGTGGGAGCCATTACATTAATTATATCAAAATAGACGAGTAGAATTTACGACAGAGATTGCAAATGTGTTTAGTGCCGAGAGACTTACAATAACAAGATTGTGTTGAACAATATAAATGTAGAGTAAAGAGCTGTTTTTTTTTTTTGTTCATTTGATCAATTTTTGAAGTAAAACTTCTTTTAAAAGTGCTAAGAATAGCATATTTGCAATAAATCTTTTTTGACTTTACGCACGCTTGACTTGGAGTAAGCTGGTTAATGTGAGGTGAACGGAAGTTGAAGTTGTTTCACAGTTGCAAGAGCCAGTCCTAACTCCGCATTATGTAGCTGGTCTTACGACCAGCATCTTCCGTTGGGGCCGTTTCCGTGTCGTCACGGGTCCGCTTACAATATTGAAAGTAACAAAAGAACTCTATTATAACATATTATAACTCTATTATATATATATAACAAAATAACTCTACATAACAAAGTAAAAAAAAAATGTATTATTATGTTGATGTATGATGGATGTATGTCCGGTAAAATGACAAATTGCAATTGTCAAGATGGCGACATTAACATTAAACCGAGCAAAAACAAAGTGATACCGGCTAAAGTAACATCACCCAACTTAATTTCGAGCAAGCACAAATTACAATAATAAATCTATATATTAAAAATAAATCTCTATTTTTATTGGTCACCGCATCACGCGTGAACGGATGGACCTTTTTCGCTAATTCTTTTTTTGGTTGTTTGTTATTGTCAGGAGAAGGTTCTTATGAAAGAAAAAATTAAGTATGAAAAATGTTGGTGGGTGAAACCGCGGGGCGCAGCTAGTAATAAATATTTTTAAACATTTCGCGCATGTACTATGGGACCAGATAACTGATACAATACTTAGATACTTTTGGTTTATAAATATACATACATAGAACACAACATCCAGACACAGAACAAACTTCGATGTTCATCAAAATGTTTGCCCTGGGTGGGAATGGAACCCACAACCCACAGTTTAGAAGGCCTACATTCTAAACTGTGGGTTGTGGGTTCGATTTCCACACATAGTAACACTAGTTACTATCAACTGAACTATCCAGTACCATACTGGTCAAGATCATGCCGTGAATATATCTTTGTCACATCCTCCTAGTTGCTAGACAGAATAGCCGAATGAGTCCCACATCTCATAATTTATCATCACCCACTGCGTACAAATCAAATCAAATCAAATTAAATAATCATTTATTGACATAAAAGAGTTTCATACACTGTTAACGAGTCCATAGACTCTCGAACTAGTGAGAACACTGTGTTTCAGGAGCCAAGGCTTCTCCCATCCTTTGACTCATATATTTGTTAGTGTTAATTTTAATATTAATTTAAACTTTAAACAACAAACATAAATACGTAAGAGAATGTCAGTTGTGATGTGTATGTATGTGTAAGGTGCGTGTGCGTGTTTGCTCCTTCATGCTCCGGATGCGAATAAATAAAAGCAGAGTTGCGGTAATAGCGCTCTTTAAATTAGAAATACGACAAAAAGCTGAAGGAAAACCGTGTCTAAGCGATTCACTCGGAATTTTGTGATTCATTAGCTATAAGGTGAGAAATAATATAAATAGATATTTTAATTATAATATAACTGTTATATTGATAATTAGTTTAACGCGGAGTAATAATTCCAAAATAACACCATATGTAGACTTAATACGGTGCTATTTAAAAATGTAGTTCTGAAATTGTTGTATTGTGATTATTGGGAAAAATCCTAAATTAAAATTAATTTGACAGAACTAATATAATTTTGGCATCTTTTTCAAGTAATCGCAAATAAAAAGGACAGCGTCAAATTACGTTTACAGAATTAACACCAATTGTGTACGATCCCATTTCAAAAGATCACCGAGTAGTTGATTGACTTAACTGCGAGTATAGAGAGTGTGGTCTCTTAAAGTAGTAAGCGATAATATCTAATAACTTATGATGATGAGATTACTAGTGGCAAACACCTATTTTTACTCTTTGGTCTATATTTAATCCATGTTCATAAATATGTTTCATATCCTGCTGCCCAAAACGTATAAAATTTTCTTGTTTTAGTAACCAGGAATGAAAAAGGCATATTTTTTACATTTTGGTAACTAGTTACGAAAATTGATGCTATTTCTATTTTTATCTTAACAGTTAACTAACTACGAAAATTGCGTCTATTACAGCTAGTCCTAATGATAGTCCGATGACCTTTTAGTGAATTCTAGCCCCAGATATCCCCGCCATCACCCCTGTGGCGCCAGGGCAGAGCAAGGGCATTTTCCCCTACAAAAAAGTATAGGTCTTACTTAAACCCGGTAACAACAACACCAACCATGTTCACACCCACACATCTTCTAACAGTATATAACTGGCAACTTGCCTTAATCTACGACAGTGAAAAGGTAATTCTCGGTATGGAATTCTCAGTCCATTAAACGTTATCCGACATCAGTGCTGTTTGAAACTTAGTGAAGCAAAACTATGTTGCGTAGGTCCGCTATGGATGCACTTGGCGGTGCATCCATAGCTCTGTTACTTATTATTACTGTGCAAATGAAAGGTGGCATAAATCTTTGTCTGTTAGTTTTCTACGGGTTTTATTTCGCGTTGTGAAACTAGAACTGCACGAATTCGTTTTTGGGGGGTTGAAGTCACCCGCGTCCTTAAGTTTTCACTCTCGACACTGTGTAAGTGACCTCAGGTAGCGTTAAATGGGGGTAACTTTCTGAGGGTAGGTTTTGACGCTGGTTTGTGACCACCCATCGTCTCTTTTTAAAACACGGGCACCCCACTCGTCATACACCTTCAGATCGGCTGCATCGTCGCTTACCATCAGGCGAGATTTGATCAAAGGCAAGCACATTTGAGCATATTATAATTTATCGAACATAAAAATTCCAAATGAAAATTTTAAAGATGAAATAGCCATAGCCTGGGCTTATTCGATCAGGAATATATTGGTAACTCTAAATGAATAAGTTGACCCAACAAGTGATTCTCAAAGTCCTATATTTTTTTTTATAACCAATAAACCTTAATACGGAACTAAATCATAAATTCAACGAGCAGCGCGTAAAAACATATCACACAGCTCTTCAGTTCACACGAGTTCCACAGCTAATATTTATGATATCAGCCTTATATCACGTAACGTGATCAAATACAAAATTATAAAAGTACGGTTTAATTTCCGCACGGCCACGTCCCTCTACTATCGGCGAACGAATGGCGTATAACACTAACTTTTCGCCGGAAATTTAAACTTTTCACCGACTACCCGCGATTTTAAATGAAATTGTTATGAGATGAAATTGATATCTAAAGGAAATTAGCTCTTTGATATTTCGTATACTTTGGCTTTGGCTATGAGTGTACCTATGGAGAAGTGCTCCAACTTATTCATTATTTTAAAAAGATTTATATATCAGCGACACATCTGAAGATTTCTCTGTGATGGAAATCTTTGTTATGACCTCTATTTTTTGTTCTATTTGAGATGTGGGACTCGAACCCACTAACCCGCCCGTGAGCCCTCGTCCGCCGTACCGGGGCGAGAAGGGGTCGCGACTGCAGTCCAGCCAACTCGCCCCCGGCGGCAGGCCCTTTCGGGCCTCTCCGCGCCAATGGATGGGTGACCTTGCTCACCAAGGTCACCCACCAGACGTGTGGGGCCGTGCAAGCCGGCGGAGAGTCCCCCGACTCTCCACCAGTGGCCCCACTACGGGGGAGGGAGGAGGTGCGCGTAGCGCCTCCTCCTCCCTCCCGGTCGTCTGCGCCGGAGCGGATCAGCTCCAGCGGCCTCCTCTCTGACCCGCTCCGCGGTCTCCTTCTGCGCCATCACGTACTCGCAGAAGGAGACCACCGCCTGCCACGATCTCTCGCTTTTGAGCATGGCTCTCACCACGCTCGGCAGCGAGAGATCGTGGCATAGTTTATAACCTGGATTAACACATAGGCTACTTTTTATCCGCGGGTGAAACCGCGGGGCGCAGCTAGTTGCATATCCAACAAAATTAGTTTGCTTATCGAACAATAACTATGAAAGAATATTACATATTCCCTATATCCCGATCGTAGATCATGTTATATTGGACGGTCCGCCTGGCCATCAGCCAACCAAGACAAGATTGGTCATTGTTTGCCGATGTCACTGGAAAAAGGAATCTACATTTTATGAACATAAGGACGAGAATTGACATGCGGAGAACAGACGGGTAGAGTTATTGGAATTTGATAGCTTTAGGACCTGGGTATTCAGTCGGACGGTATTATGACGAAAATTTTATATGCAAAACACACTAATGTAGTTATTGATGGAGTATGCCTAATGATATACTTTAAACTTTCGCGACTTGAACTCATATTGTAAAGATAAAACGAGGGCACGAGTCCCTCCGTGACCGCGGCCAATGTAACTTGGTCGAAACGTGGAGGTTAGTTAAAAAGATGTGTTGATAATTTTTGTGCGCGAATAGACCCGTTTTATCTTTACAATACTTTAAAAATAGATATCAACAAACTTGTTTCTTATTTTGGTTTGGCTCTACACTTTTGTGTATTTAGCCAGTGTCAAGTAGGGGAGCGGGGGGTAGCCCCGGCCGGTGGGTAGCCTCGGCCATCGCAAATACTAGTGATTCGCGTGATGTTTTCTATAAGTACGTGTTATGTCTATGTGCGTCTACTAGCCATTCGACAAATACTGAAAATTGAAGTCACCCGACCGCGGTGCTCGGGCGCAAATTGAGTGTATTTTGTTTTTGACGGACTGGTTGCGCGGGATACCAATTGTTTCGGGGGCTATATTTATTGGATAAACGTAGATAATTATTTATATTATATTAGGTCTTTACCTATGAAATTGCCGTTTTGTTTGAAAAAAGTTAAAGTATTTTTTTTTTCGAACTTATTTATTTCTTTTATTCAAAGTAATCACCCCTGCAATCAATGCATCTTTGCCAACGCTGTGGCAGTTTATGGATGCCCTTCTTGAAAAAATCAGCAGGACGGGAGACAACAAACTCTTCAAAGGCGTTTTGTACTGCCTCTCGGGAATTGAATTTTTTTCCCGCTAAAAAGTTGTCCAAATTTTGGAAAAAGTAATAGTCGGTAGGCGCAAGATCTGGTGAGTATGGCGGATGAGAGAGAGCTTCCAAACCCAACTCATGCAGCTTAGAGACGGTCTGTTGTGCAGTATGGGGTCGCGCGTTGTCGTGAAGTAGCAGTGGAGACGACCGATTGACCAAAGCTGGTTGCAGACGTGCGAGTTTCGCCATCATTGTGGTCAGTTCTTCAATGTACACATCTGCAGTAATGCTCTCGCCGTTTTGTAAAAAGCTATGATGAATCACACCAGCACTAGACCACCAAACTGTGACCATCACCTTTCTAGGGGTCATTTTTCGTTTTGCACATTGCTTTGGTACCGAACCAGGATCTAACCAACTTGCTGAGCGCTTTCGATTGTCAAAAAGAATCCATTTTTCGTCGCACGTAACAATTCGGTTCAAAATTCCTTCATTTCTGTGCCTGTTAAGCAGCGCAAGGCAAGTCTCGACGCGTACGTTGCGCTGGCGATCGTTAAGTTCGTGGGGCACCATCTATCAAGCTTTTTTATCTTGCCAATCTGTCGCAAATGGACCAATATTGTTTTGATGCTAACATCAAAAGCTGCTGCCAGCTCAGCTGTAGATTGAGATTCATCAGCTTCCACAATCGCCTTTAATTCATCATTGTTGACCAAAGTTTCCGGACGACCACGAGGTTCATTTTTCAAGTCAAAATTTCCAGAACGGAACCGAGCAAACCAATAACGGGTTGTACGTTCGTTTGTACAGTTCTCTCCGTAAACGTCGTTGATGTTACGTGTCGTTTGTGCCGCGTTGGTGCCACGACGGAACTCATATTCCATAATTACACGAAATTTCAAAGTATCCATTATGAGGAAAAATGTTGAAATGTAATGAAAATACAACGCTAATCAATAAACAAAAGACTTATATTGTAAATAGAATGTCATATTTTCAAAACAAAATTAATTTGAATTTAGAATTCATAGCCAATCAAAACTTTTTTTTGTTTGAAAAAGTCTGTACTCCAATACGGCAATTTCATAGGTAAAGACCTATTATTTTTTACATATTACAATACATTTCTATTTAATATATTGAAGTTTATCTGAATGTATAATAATATGCTTTAGAGTAAGAATTTTTTACATCGGGTTTGGGGGTACCCCCGGCCATAGGAGCTGACGCTATTATTCCTCATATGTTTCAATCTAACACCCAATATTAATTTGTGCAGTGGTACAATGCCCAAATTTAATAATCGATCTAGTGAATTAGCAATCTGCAGCACCTGAAAATGAACCGGACCGTCAACTAGCGCTTTAACTGTATCGTCAGCTACCATCAAGCTTCAGCAAGCAATACCAACCATGAATGTCGAACCAACAGCTTTCGATTCAGCAGTGCCGTTAGCAGCCTTACAAGAAGCAGTACCAAGTGCAAGTGTTGATGTTGGGAATATTAACGATGTGTTTAAGGATTTGTCACCTCTTCCGAATGCCTCAAAAAACGACTCACAGCTCGGAGCAGGAGAACACATTAAAGTGAAATTTTGACATCCTCGCCTTATAAAAAGGAATCAATGGAGATGTCCAAAGATACCAAAGCTGCGGTAAAGGTCAAGAGATACATGAAAACGGGAATAAAAGTTAAGAAGTTTGCATCTCAGCCAAATTCGCAACATCAGCAGACGGAATGCATTATTTGCTGTGAACCATTCGATGAGGATTCGATCCAATGCAAAATATGTGAGGAGTGGACTCACGAAGCATGCGTAGATTTAAATTCATCTCATTTGTATTATTACTGTACACTAATCTTTAAATACTTGGGTGGCCGGAGCTACCCGCGATTTTTAAGAGATGCCATAATTTGATTAATATTTCAAGTGGCTTTAATTACAGATTGATTAAGTTATTGTCTGAGTTTTCGATATTTATCTTAAATAAATATAACGTTGATAATTTTGTATAGTTTTTATTTTTATATTTCTTAATAAATATAGTCAAAAGATCGAAAACAAAAAAATGGCCGGGGCTATCCCCCTCTCCCCTAATTGATACAATTTTCAAGTTAATCAATATATAAATGTGTCAAGTCAAGTCACAGTCAATCCAAGACAGTCCAAGTCTGATGATTCAAGTGAGTCAAGTCATAATCTAGTCTAGTCAAGTCATACTCCTAGTAAAGTGGTGGCAACTTTACCAGAAGCTTCTATGGAGTTTTGGAAACAACACGAAAAGGAACGTTTCACCATCATTCATAACGCTACTGATGATCTTGCACCCTTACTGCGTAACCGTTCTGGGAATCGGCTTCGCCTGCCATCCCGCACGCGCCAATTACAAGTCCACGAGTGCGAGCAAGAGAGAACACGATTACGATCTCCACCAGACTTACGTGGTAAGGCCCCTGTTCTAGGAATCGGCTTCGCCTGCCATCCTGCACGCGCCAATTAACTAGTCTACGATTTGCTACTATAATGGTATGTCCAATAAAATGACAACTTACAATTGTGAAGAAGGCGAAATTAACATTAAACAAAGCAAACACAAATTTTTAATTAAGAAAATTCAGAAGCTGTTGCCGCATGCATGCTTTAATGATACAACCGCAGTGATGGAGAGATTCCGAGTGCTCTTTTAAGATTTGCTAGATCTCATCTTTTAAAGAACATCGGTCACGTTCATCTCTATAAATAATAGGCCATATTATCTCAAGAGTTTTAAAGTTTTCATCAGTACTTATCTTCCGTTTGAAGATAATTGAGAAGTTCAGAGTCCCTCAAACTTTCCAGATACGGGTGGGTAGTGAAATTGATATGACTCCGGGCGGATCTTTGATTGCGTCATACTTCAATTGTTCTTCCAACTCTTTGATAATTTATCGGGAAGAAGAGTGAAACTGTCGAGGCGCGCTGGCTTGTTTTCGAATAACTTTGACGATGTTCATTCGCCAAATTAAATGAGAATTAAGCTCGTATAAAAGCTAGTTTCGTATCATTCACGGTCTGTAAACACAAATGACACTGTGTCCTGATGTCACAGTCTAATAATATTATCGCTAGATTACGAAAATTGGTTCTATTTTCACTCAAAATATCAAGTTACATTTTCCAAAGAAACAGAGTCCATGATTTTGCATTTTTTTAAATAACATAGACAAACTAGTTGCGCCCCGCGGTTTCACCCACGGATAAAAAAGTATTTTAATTAATTGCTCACGGGAAAATTTCACTTTTCCGGGATAAAATGTAGCTTATATGTTAATCCAGTGTAAAAGCTATCTTGGTACCGAATTTCATCCAAATCCATTCAGCCGTTTAAGCGTTAAGGAGTAACAAACATACACACACATACAAACTTTCGCCTTTATAATATTAGTGTGACAAGCTGACATCCCGCCTGTTGGTAAACAGTTACCGTCGCCTATAGAGACCTGCACCCCTACCGCGTAACCATTCTGGGAATCGGCTTCGCCTGCCATCCTGCACGCGCCATTTAACAAGTCCACGAGTGCGAGCAAGAGAGAACACGATTACGATCGCCACCAGACTTACGCGGTAAGGCCCCTGTACCACCAGCGGCGCTGCCGATGCATTGCCTACCTTTTAAGACTTCATTTACCCAGTCGTTTAAAGTGCCCCATTTTGCAGCTTAGAGGAAATACCTCAGAGGGTAGCTCATTGCACAATTTAAAAGAAAGGATACATCACATGCAGTGTTGAAACTCATAAACGACGATGACCAGATGGGCTGTCTGATTGTTTGCTCTTAACATAAGCCTTGTAGCTTCTAGCTTAGGTTTAAATATTCAATAATAATCCAGTCTAGTAACCGCAACTGTCCTAACCAGAACACAAAGCACGCGCCGCCAATAATCCGGCTATAACCAGGTGTAGCCGGATAGAACCAGTTCGCGGCGGCATATCCCGGTCATAATTACCGTATGTCAGGACGTCAATACGTCCATTCGACTGCCAATGTAAATGGAAACGCGCTGTCTATCGGGTTCCAGAGATTGTAGACGTGTCTAGGGAATAAAAGGTCTTGGATTGATTGTACTAATGAACTATGAACAAAGTAATCTGAATATAGTCTACCATTTGCAGGAGGCAAGTAACCGCTCCTAGTGGTGCTCTATGGAGAAGGCCTTTATGTTAAGCAGTGGATGGATGTCTTCTTCTGGAGAAGACTCGAAGACACATCATCGTCATCATTAGCCGGAAGACGCTTATTGCTGAACACTAGAGTGTATCTGAGGTGTTGATGATAATGATTGATATTCAAACACAGATATAACTATGACTCAAATATTGTGTCAGACAAATAAATGGCACGCAGATAATAAAAAAAAATAATACAGAAAGTTTTATTAACTCAATAAATTCTATAAATACCCCCTAACTTGCATTTAAATGTTTGCATTGTTATGACATAAATATTTACAATTACAAACATTATTTTGTTTACTTCACATAAAATTATTGATTACTTTTGCCTATTTTCCTGGCCACCTCCTCAGGTTCCAACACTCTTATACTGCAATCCGATTCGAAACCTTTATCAGGAATTTCCTCCTCTGACATCAACATATTCGACATTACGTTAGTTCTCGTTATGCCAGGGTTCACGGAGTTGACGCGCATGCCTTAGCTTACCAGCTCGAACGCGGCTATTTTCGTGAACTGGGCCAGGCCACATTTCGCGACCCCATGAGGCAGGAAACCATGTCTGATTTTATTGTGAAACGTTGCAGTTAAATTGACGACGTCAATACAATACCTGTCGTTTTGACCAGATGGGGTGAGCACAGATGTGTCATTTTGTATGGAACGCGCAAGTTTATATCCATCATCTCATCGAACACATAGATCGTTTCGTCGAACAGGCATCCAATCATGAATTTCCCCGCGCTGTCCACTAAAACATCGATTCTTCCAACGGTCTCAACGGTTTTTGAATCAGCTAGTTCACACGTTCCACGTTCTGCCAGGTCCACGATGAGTCATAGTGGTTCATTTCCTTTGATGTTCCTACATTTTTGTCCTATTCTACTCAGTCTTGTCTCGTCTCTTCCAATGAGGGTTAGCGGCGCTCCATATTTTACAAATAGTAAAGCAGATGCCGCTCGTATGCCCGCCACTATGAAAACTTTATCCGTAAAGTCCATAGCGTCAATTTGCAGTCCATTACGTTATTTGATTGAGCAAATTTGAACAAATGTGTGTTTAAACAAAAACGTCTGCTCTCGAGTGATATCACTTGCGTACTAAATAAGCAAACAGTTACAACATCAATGCTTTGTGTTGATAAGAATAAATAATAGATAAAAAAACTGTTTGATGATTTACAAAATAACGTTATTGGCTCTATATTACGATCTTCTAAATAGATATAGACAGGTTTTAAAATCATTGCCAGCCAAAAAACGCATCACGATTCAAAAATGCAATTATTTACAGCTTGTTTTTATTTCCTTATCCTTTTCAGACACAAGAATCTGAAAATTCAGGGTGAAATTTCATTAAGCATTAGCATTCAGCGACGTTATAAAAGATAACTATAAAGATATCTAGCTACACTATTAGCGATTGCATTACGAAATTTTGTTATTAAAAGGTGGGTTTTATAAGCATATTGGTGTATATTTACTACGCCTATTAATAATCTTTACAAGTGTATTATGATTTTACTCAAGGTCAAACTTAATATACTAAATTGTTAATATATTAGCATACCCAGAATTCTCCCTTTTCACTGGAGTTTTTTTTTAATCCATAATAAAAACTTATGCACAATAATTTTTTTTTCTTATTCCTAGAATGCGCAATGACACTCTGCTAATATTACAATCTAGCCAACTATTTGACTAATGAGTAATTTGAATTTAACTTACACTTTTACAATTGAAGAATGTGTCCAATAACACGTTTCTTACTGTCTCTGTTAAGGCGAATAATTAATTGTCATCAACTTTCAAAGCATCATACCACCGCCATCAATACACATCTCAGCACCATTGATGCTTGGACACGTTCCACTAGCTACAAAGACCACCATCTTCGCCACTTCTTCAGGCTCCAAGACCTTCATGCACACGGCTGATAGCCCTTGATATGCCGTATTAATTTCGTACTCGGACATCGCCAAGTTCTTCAACAAATTTGTTCTGGTGACTCCTGGATTGACAGAGTTAACGCGCACCCCTGTACACGCTAATTCAAAAGCAGCCAATTTCGTAAACTTTTCCAAGGCGCTTTTCGCAACTGAATACGGCAAAAAACCGTGTCGAACTTTGTTGTAGTTTGTGACGGTCAAATTAACGACGTTGCCTTTGGTTTTTATAAGATGTGAAAGGCATAGATAAGTCAATTTGTACGGAACCCGTAGGATTATGTCGAACATTTCATCGAATACGTCCATGGAGTGGTCGAACAAAGACCCGAGCATTAGGTTTCCAGCGCTGTTTACCAACACGTCGATTCGTCCGAAATATTTGAAAGTCCTCGACACGACGTGTTCACAGGAGCCCCGCTCTGTGAGATCGATTTTGAGACACAGAGGTTCAATTCCTTTGTACCCTTGACATCTTTCACCGATGTTTGTAAGTCTTCCTTCGTGTCTGCCGACGAGGGCGAGCTTCGCACCGTACTTAGCGAAGAGCAGAGCAGATGCTGCTCCAATCCCTGAACTGGCGCCGGTCACTATGACCACTTTACCGGTGAAATCCATCACGACCGGCCGCTAGCAAGGTTGGTCCAGTACTGGGCGTGGTAAACAAACTATTATCAAATCGATGTCGCAACGTTATGATAACTTTAAAAAAACGCGATCGGCGAAGATTACTGTTGGAAGTAAATAAACAATATAAACAGTAACTAAGATCAACTATATTAAATTTAAAGCGGTGTAGGTGAGACAGATGTAGTACGGCCTCACTCACATCACTTTAATTAATTTAAAAAATATGTCCCTACGCCGGCGCTGCGCTCTTGATATCTTTCAAGACGGGAATTGCTATCTCATCCTTTGCACAGGAAATTGTATGCGATGCACTTAATAAAAAAAATTAAGCGGGCCACTTTGCAAAACATTTACATCACAAATTGCCCATTTTTAGAAATTACGTTGGATATGGTGCCTACATCATTTTGTAACAAGTTTGATTACTGTACTATTTCTATATAGTAAGTGTGCGATATGACATATGGGGCCGTTTTACACAAGAAATTAATGCGAGAAGATAAGAAATCCGATAAGCCGCGATATGACCTCGGGAAATTTTGTTTTAGTCATGATAATGCTAAATAATAAGACCTCCTGGCATTATCTGCTAGCCTGGTATAAAGGGCGTATGACAACCCGCTGTTGCTCTGGTAACAGCATTTCGGTATCAACAGATACCGAAATGCTGTAAAGTTATACGTTCGATTTCGCTTCATTACTTTCAATCAGCTGAAATTAGTTGCGATGCGTAGAAAGAGATCAGCATCCTAAGCATCGTCATCAAAACGCCAGGTTTGCTTAAAGACTCGAGGAACATTGCCGGATTACTTACACCAGAAGTGGGGAGTAATAAAATAATAATAATAATAATATGTGTGGACATATATATACTAGCCCCAAACTAAGCAAAGCTTGTACTATGGGAACCAGATAACTGATACATTACTTAGATACTTTTACTTTACTTTTTGTTTGTAAATACCTACATAGAATTCAATATAACACCCAGACACAGAACAAACACCAATGTTCATCACACAAGTGTTTGTCCTGGGTGGGAATCGAACCCACAACCCACAGTCCGAAGGGCAGGGTTATAACCAACTGAGCTATCGAGCCAGTCAAGCCAAGGAATACTAAGTACTACTTTTTTTTTAAACTCATTTATAATAATACTATATTTATTTGATATTAAGCACATTGTAATTTAATATGCTTAAAAAAAAAACTAAACTAAAACGAGGAAATTGTCTTGACGACGGTATTTAGTAGTTAGCGGCAGGACCAGTATTTGTGCACATAAAAAAAAGCGCAAACACTTCTTCTGAATCTGGGTGTTGTGGCACCGTGGTCCTCGTAGTTCCTAGGTCCGTAGACACAGGGAATCCTAGTTAGGGTCCAGGATCTATGTATGTGATCATTGGCCGTTATTATTATTATTTAGTATACTAGTTTTAACTACTAAACACGCGTTATCAATAAAAACTGGTTTTCACTGTAACATACATATTACTTACATGATCAAAGTGGCATTGTATCACAATCAGAACAATAAAAGAACACAGCGGGCGTGCACTTAAACACGGCCGCGAGTGCATACCCGCCACAGTTGAGTGTAAACAGAAGAACACGTGTGGATGATGTGTGTGGCTTATCTTTTCCGTCCATTAGTCGAATTGGTGCACTTTTGTTTGCAACGCTGTGTAGTCGGCATGTCGCACAATGGAATTGCTTGAATGGAGAAAAGTAAAAGACGATTACAACCCGGAAACCTAGTCGAACAAATATCGTTGGATCAATGTGGAATAATTTACGTGCATCACAGTCATTACACTACCAAGGGGATGATCACGGAACTTTCATTGCAATGCAACAGGAGAAATTTCATTCCTAATTTGATAATTTCCATAGTAAATATGTACACAAGCTGCGTATTGAAATTCATACAAATTTAAGTAGGTCTTTAGATCACTGTCTTTGGGATTCATTGTACTCTTCACTATTAATAAACCAAGATGTGCGGCGGATGCTGCGGTGGATGCTGCTGCCCATGCATAACTATTTACACGTGCTGTACGAAGATTTGCTTTAGTGAATAAAATTAGTGGCATTTTATTCGTTAAGTGCTGAATTACAGGCATTGGATGTGCATTGGCATGTGGGAAGGTGGTATAATGATGGTGAAACGTTTCTTTTCGTGTTGTTTCCAAAACTCCATAGAAGCTTCAAGTAAAGTTGTCAACTAGGAGTATGACTTGACTAGACTAGACTTTACGCTGTTCATGTTGTAAGAATCCATATCATGTACCTTGTTCTAACAGATCGGAAAAGCTATATTGCTTAATGGAACCGGAGAAAAAAGCTTCCTGGAAATGTTCAGAATGTTTGCTAAATAAAAAACAGATTCTACCTGAATCTAAGGCACTTAAGCCAGAAACTCAGGCGCCTAAAGTAATATCGACACCACCACGTGAGAATATCACGGTTCGAAGGAAATATAAGGCAAATGTATCCACCGAAAACTCTTTTGAGGCCTTGACTCTTGATGAGGAGGTTGAAGATTTGTATGTCAGTTTAAATTGTGAATCTGAATTAAACAGAAGCTGTCCAAATTTAAAAGTTGGAAATTATGACAGAATAGATACGTTAGAAAAAAGAATAATTGAACTAACTGAAAAACTAGAAATTGCAGAAAATGAGATTAGCAATCTCCTATCCGAAAACTCAGGTCTTAAGAAGAAAATTTCTTCATACGATGTCCAGGTGAATCAGCTCAAAGACATTTGTAAATCTACACCAAACAAACTATCACACAAGAAAAGCAGAACAAGTTTAAATAATGCGAAATTGGACCAAACATCGGAACTAAACATTTCAAAATTATGTACCAGAAATAAGGGAGGAAATGTGAATAAAATCGATATTGACCAAGAGGATGAAACAGTTTTAACTCAAGTTGATTATCAAGAATCTAATATTAAAGAAGATTTAGAACGAAGTTTAGTAAATAGTGAGAAATCAAAAAACATATACATTATAGGAGATGAACAGGTGAAGGGCCTATCTATGCGTCTAATTAAGGCTAAATCTGACAAATGGAATGACAACTACAACATCCAGGGATTAGTTAAGCCCAATGCTCCGTCAAGTGAAATATTACGTGATATAACAAACCAATTGCGAATGGTGTCTAAGGACGATATTATTATTATATCAGTGGGTAATAATGATAAAAATCCATACATGTTGTTCAATAACATCTGTGATATACTATGTCAACTTAATATGTGTAAAGTCATGCTGTTAAATGTGTCACATAATAGGTATCTAAATGTAAACGAACTTAATTATGAACTTAAAATGTTGATAAAAAATTATGACAACTGTAAATTTATTAAAGTTAAGGAACTATATTCAAAATACAATAGAAAATCATCTCAGCTGGAATTAATTACTTCTAAACTGAATAGTGAAATAGATTTTTTAGATTATGAATCAAGGTACATTAAAAGTTCAGGCAACGAACAAAATTTTATGCGTGATTCGAATTCTAAAACAGACGTAAAGTTTTTTCGTTCCTAAAAATTCATGTACAATGAGTCATTGTAGTGTCGATAAATTGTGTAAATTGTGTAATGTAGAGAAAAATAGTAATGCTGAATGTACGAATTATGACAACGGTCGAGCGCAGTTGACAATTTTGCACCAGAATATAGCTGGAGTATGTAATAAACTTGACATTTTGGATTTAACAATGTCAGAGTTGGCAGAAAATGGCAAGGAGGTTGATATTTTATGTTTCAGTGAAACTTTTGTGAAGCAAGGTACGGAGACAAATATTAAAATGAGTAATTTCAATTTGGCTTCAATATTTTGTCGAAATAAATGTAGAGGAGGGTCTTGTATCCTGGTTAGAAAAACATTACAGTCAAAGCCATTAACTGTTCCTTCTGGTCTAGCCACAAATTTTTACTTCGAATGCTGTGGCATTGAGGTAATTGGTCTTAACCTGGTCGTCTTCAATATATATAGAACACCAGAACATAACAGATCACAAATAGGCATTTTCTATCACAAATTTGATAAGTTACTAAATTACTTGACGGATGAGTATAAACGCAAAAAAATTGTGATCTGTGGTGATTGGAACATCGACATTTTAAAAGATAACTCGGTTTCTAAGGAACTCTTAAGCTTGTTGCAAAATTATAACTTTGAGGCACATATTAGAACTGCTACTCGATTGAACGCTTGTTTAGATCAAATAGCAAGTAACATTAAAAATGTGCGATCAGATATACATGTTCTTGGGCTATCAGACCATGAAACAGCCCAAACAGTAACACTGAAAGCAAATAAAGGTAATGCTTTTACTAGCTGGTTTGAACAAAGACGAGATTACAGCGAGGACAATATGATTAAATTTTGCAAATGTATGTCTGCCTTGTCATTTACAGAAGTTCTAGAATCAAACTCACTAGTATTTGCTTTTGAGCAATTTTATAATACGACCTGTCTTTTCTACAATTTATGTTTTCCAGTCATACAAGTAAAAATTAATAATAAGTCGAGTAAACTTTGATGGCTAACAAAAGGTTTAAAGAGATCAAGTAAAACTAAACGTAAATTGTATATAAAATATATTAAAATAAATAAAAATAAACAGTGTCATAAAATAAAATACAATAAATACAACGCAATTTTCAAAAAATGTGTTAGAACTGCTCAAAAAATTGTAAATGCAAAAAGTATACAAAATATAAAAAATAAAAGTAAAGCCATTTGGAATGCGATAAGTTCAACTGTGTGTAATAATTCCGATAAAAATGACATTGAAATGATAAAATTAAATAATGTGACATATACTAACCCTATTGACATTTGTAATTTATTTAATAATTATTTTATTAATTTGACTAAAACTGATGACCCTAATAGTATAACTAACGTTAAATTAAATGACAATAATAGAGTCACAAAAACAATATTCTTGAGACCTGTTGAATCTAGTGAGATTTATAATATTATCATGTCCCTGAAAAATAGTAAAACTAGTGGTTTTGATGATATTTCCACTAAGGTCCTTAAGTTTAGCGCCACCTGGATATGTCACCCACTTGCGCATATCATAAATTTATCGTTTACGGAAGGGGTATTCCCGGAACAGCTCAAGATGGCTATTGTCAAACCATTGTACAAAAGGGGAGAAAAGTCTGACCCAAACAACTACCGACCTATAACTATAGTCCCAATTATTTCGAAAATATTCGAAAGAGCAATGCTCATTCGATTGAACTCATTTTTGTCAAAATACAAGATATTGCAGAAGGAGCAATTTGGTTTTCGTAAAGGAAAGTCCACTACACTTGCCTGCTTTGATTTTGTAAAGTATGTCACTGATAGTATTAATAATGGTACGCCAATAATTTCACTCTTTTTAGATATGACTAAGGCATTTGATTTTGTAAATCATTCAAAGCTCCTGTATAAATTGAATTTTTATGGAATACGAGGTAAAGCATTGGACTGGTTGTCGAGCTATCTAAGAAATAGAAAGCAGTATACGCAAATTACTAAATTAATAAATAATAATAATGGAAGACTTTTGAGGAATAAATTTGGATCAGAATCTCTCATAAATAAAACCGGAGTTCCTCAAGGCAGCATTCTGGGACCATTACTTTTTTTGATTTATATAAATGATTTCCCAGAAGCTATCCCGCATAAATGTATTCTTTTTGCTGACGACACCACAGTGGTCGTAAAGTGCGATAAAAAGGAACAATCGCAGCTTATAATCAACAAAGCCCTAAAAGATGTAATTTGTTGGATGGACGCTAATAATTTGAATGTCAATATTAAAAAAACCAAAATTGTTCAATTTAATTCATATAATAATATTCCAATAGATCTTGACATTGTGTATAATAATGATAAAGTTGATAACGTAGACACATACAAATTCCTTGGAATCAACATGGACAGACATTTGAATTGGAAAGTGCATGTGGAGCAAGTTTGTCAAAGACTAAAACGTTATGTTTTTCTTCTTAAGAAACTTAGACAAACTGTTTCAGTTGAAACGGCTTTAGCAGCTTACCATGGATATGTTTCCTCTATTCTCAGTTATGGTTTGATAATGTGGGGCAACTCAGTTGAAATAGACATGGTTTTCAAAGTTCAAAAGAGATGTGTTCGGGCCATAAACAAGTCATGGTTTCTGGATAGTTGTAAGCCACTTTTTAGAGCATGCAATATTCTTCCTCTGCCTTGCATGTATATTAGGGACATTTGTGTTTTCACCAAGACTCACCCCGAATTCTTTAAAAAGCGAAGTGATGTCATTACTAGACAAAAAAGATCTAAGTTCGCGAACCTGTTGTACCAACCTCCTTGCCGTAAAGACATTTATAAGAAAAACGTATGTAACATGTGCATAACTATTTTTAATAATTTGCCTAATGAAATTAAATGTTTGGAACAAAATATATTTAAAAAACATTTGAGTGACTGGCTTTTAAGCAAATGTTTCTATAGTGTCAAAGAATATTTAATAGGTAATAACAAATGTTAAGTAGTAACAAAAATATTATTTTTAATATTTGCACGCTTGCATGCAGGCTGAATGCACGTAACCACGACTTATACTATGTGACCTTGTATCCAAATTGTATATTGTGTATTCTCGCAAATAAACAAATGATTGATTGATTGATTGATAGACTATGACTTAACTTAATGACTTGGACTTGGATTGTGACTTGACTTGACACATTATATAATATTAATTAACTTGAGAAATTATCAATTACTTGACACTGGCTAAATACATAAAAATGTGGAGGCAAAACAAAACAAAAAAATAAAATGAGAATCATTGACACCCGCAGAAGTACGAGACTGTGTCGCACATGTCATATTTGTGTTTCTCTCGGTTGTAATCAAGTTACGTGATCGCCTAACTGGTGTTCATTGAAATCTTTATCCGTTAAAAGCGTACCCGAGAACTTGACTCCCGACTATTGGACCCGGACAACTCGACCCAAAAACGACTTATACCCGGACAACTCAACCCAAATCACACAGACAGGGACAGGGTATATAGATAATGCACCTCGGTGGCAAAACACGGGATAGTGGATCACAGAATCGTGTCCTCGAATTGTGTGTTTGAACATGCCAGTAACCACAGTATGTTTTTATGTAAGAGCGAGTGCAGATTCTGCTTGTAAATTGGGAAAGTCATTGATGGCGAGGTCGAGCGGGATTCAAACGATGTTTCGTAATACAAGAAGCACGCGCCACTGCTGAGTCACACTCGCCTATGGTCAAAAAAGTTATACTACAAAAAAAAATGTTTCTAGTAAGTAGTACTCTTAGTTTGGGTCTATGTCTTAAAATGTTTTAAATAAAATTTGCACAGACTTTAAGCAAAGCTTGTATTATCGTAATCAGGTAACTGATAGATACTTTATGCTTAGGTGGTAATAAATAAGAACTAAAAAAATTCGGTACATTTTTAAAACAAAGTAAACAAACATAATGAAATTACATCGCGGTGACAATTCTACTTGTTAACTGAATTAAACAAGGTTTCATATTTCCATGAAACATTTCCATCAAAAGTTTTAATAAAATGTCACAGTTTACAGACGCGGTCATTGCGGACAAACAAACAATAACAATTTAGGAGGACGCATAATACAACAGAACTTTGGACATAAAAATACAATTATGTTCCTTACGAACAAAATAATAAGCATCTTTAGGCCACATCGTTCGCAAGATAAATAAATATGTGAGGACATTTCACACAGCGCCATCTAGCTAGATATCTGATACAAAACTCAAATAAAAATACATACATAAAATAGAAAGATGTACATGTTTGTCCTGGGTAGGAATCGAACCCACAACCCACAGTTTCGAAGGCAGGGTTATTACCAACTGAGCTCACCTGATGTGAGTCAAAAAATGAGTTAATTTTAAACTTACTGCAATCGCATTTATTTCATACTGAGAAATACTTAGATTACAAAGATTTAAACCGTACTATGCGATAAATCAGTAAATATAATTTAAAAATATCTATGTCGATTTATAATTGACATTGAAAAAAAATCTTTTTGAAGTTGGTTGAGTATAAAAAGAATTGGTTGTCCATTATAACACTTGTACTTCCTCCATACTCCATATACTATTGTAAATGAACACTTTTATTACTGTTGTGAAAAAAAATATAAGTAAAAATAAAACCATACTGTTTGTTTTGAAAATATTTGCCAACAGGGTGAGTTTTGTTCTGTCGAAACGCAACGCCTTGCCCCTTTGGGGCACATTAACATGCGCCCTTACTCGCGAAGGGAGCGATTTTGATAATGGAGTTCTTAGTTTAAACGGGGCGCAAACCTGTTTTTAACCGTTTGAGAAAACGGAAAATGTGTAAGTTTTGTTAGGAAAGACTGGCGAGTAGTCTTTTTTTGTTTGTACAAGAGATTGACTAGAATTCACATGTCAATGGATTGTTCTAGCAAGCAGACGATACGTTCAGATTATTTTTTAATATGATAAAAAAAATGTGAGTAAAATAGGCTATTTCTGCTTAAATACAATAGTAATTAAAATAAGAAATGACACAAAAAAGTTGAGTACAAAGTAAACAAACGCACCTTTCCGCCTGCAGTGTTCTCAAACAATAATGGAAGGCTACGTCTCTTCAGAGATAATAATAATAACATCCAACGATTACATATATAGATCCGGGACCCTAACTAGGATTCCCTGTATCTAAGGACCCAGGAACTACGAGGACCGCAACACCCAGACTCAGAACAAGTATTTGCGCTTTTTTGTACACAAACACTTGCCCTGTCACTGGAATTGAACCTGCCGCCTCCGGATTATGAGTCGACCTGCTCAACCACGACACCAGAGAGGGCTGTCGAAAAACTGAGATTAAATTGCACGGGTGTGTCGATACTGATACTGCTCGTGAACAATTAAAGAAAATAAAGAAAGAAAAAAGAAAAAACATTTATACGTGACACACAACTGATAAAAAATACAAAACACCAAAATAATAAAACAATGCTACATGGTGTCACAAATAGGCTCCGACTCAGCATACAATTAAGGTCCTAAGACCTAACCTTAATAACTGATTTTCAGTCGGAACACATTTGTGGCACCACGAACGTCAGGACAAACCCAAACAAATGACCCTCTATAACATTTCTTTTAGTCTAAGTGTTACAGAATAATAATGTTTGAGTACCCATGTATGTCAAGAATTTGACCATTCTGAAGAATTATGTGGCGAGGTCAATAACCTGTCGATTACTTTTCTAAAGAGCTACCTGAGGTAGGAGACATTGTTAATTACAGCGCAAGTCATTAAAAAGTACTTGTTACATTAAAAATAAGTTTTTAATGACTTAAACTAAAGTATTCTCAGAACTTAATAGGTGCCAAGAGTTTCCCTTAACACTTTTAGTGGGCACTTAATAAGTAAGTAGGTGCCGTGAATCTATTAATTCGTTCTAATTTTTCGAACTTACGTAGACTTTTCTGGTTGGTAGCATTAGCTTGCGTGTGATTGGACGAGAGCGTGAGTCAGAGAAATCAACATTTAAAAAAAACAGTGTAGTAGTCTTTTTTAAGTAGTGGCCGCGATGAATAAAAAAAAAACAGAAGGTGACAAAGTGCTCTTGATTTTATTTGAATAGAATGTTCCCGTGGGATGAGCAAATAATTAAAATACTTTTTATGCGGGTGAAACCGCGGGGCGCAACTAGAAATATTATAATTTTTTTACATTTTTATGTTGACAATGGAGATCTACGTGAACCAACTTTCAAATTCCGTTGGCCTCGCATTCACCACCTTCCACCCCAAGTCAAGCGTGCATATAGTTTTACTTCAATTCTTTTTATTTCAATTAAAAATAGTACATTGGAATTTGATTCATAAACTTATATATTAAACACCACAAAGCACTTTGAAAAAAAAATTACAATTAAAACCCTGCCTACTGAACTGTGGACAAACCACCAGGACAAACGTTTGTGTGATGAACATCGATGTTTGTTCTGTGTCTGGGTGTTATACTGTATTCTATGTATTTACAAACAAAAAGTATTTAAGTATTGTACTAGCTATCTGTGTACTTGTATAATGGTCAGGTAGTATGAATAATAGATTAGTATGTTTTTGAATTTAAATTTGTAATGACACTCCTGTAGTATCCATCGAAAAAGTAGAACAGAAAATGTGCATATGTAGGTAGGGAAAATAAAAAATTATCGTCACTTCACTGCACCACTTCATTGATTGCTTGTAGCGCTTTGGAGGAGTAATTTGACCGAACATGCCCCCGGGCGTTGAAAGCTAGCCTTTCAACTAGAAGCTTCACTCAGAGGGTAAATCTTGCTAAATGATCTTCTCACGACTCCATTGGAAGTTTTAACATCTGCGACGCGGCTTATTCCGTCTGCACCTGGGTGAACAGCAACAATTCGACCCAATCTCCACTTAAGAGGTGGCAAATTGTCCTCTTTGACAACAACAAGAGCGTCAAGCTTCAGTGTGTCTTGGTTTGATCGCCATTTGGTACGTTGTTGCAACTCTCCAATATATTCCTTGCTCCATCTTGACCAAAAGTGCTGTCGCAGCCGTTCGAGTCTCTGGTATCGCGATAAATGACTAACGTTGGAGTCTTGATAGTTCGGTGCAGGAAGGGCAACCAGTGGTCTTCCAATTAAAAAGTGACCGGGAGTAAGCGGCAGAAAATCGTTCGGATCCGTGGATAACGAAGAGAGCGGGCGCGAATTGAGTATGGCCTCGATTTGAATTAGCACAGTGTTCAGCTCTTCGTAAGTAAGGTTACAATTTCCCAGAACCCTAAATAAATGAAATTTGATTGCCTTAACTCCGGCTTCCCACAGACCTCCAAAATGCGGAGAGTAAGGAGGAATAAAATGAAAGTTAATTCCTTCATTGGCTGCACTATCAGATAACGAGCTGCAGCTGCTCTTTAAAAATTTGCCAAGTTCATTATAAGCACAGACAAACGACGTGCCATTGTCGGAGTACAAGTCCCGGGGTTTACCCCTACGAGATATGAACCTGCGTAACGCTGACATAAAATGATTACTAGTTAAGTCACCCACAAGTTCAGTACGAATCGCTTTAGTAGTGAAACAGACAAAGATTGCAATATAGACTTTAACTATTCTATAACCACGTCCTTGGCGACTTGCACACGACATAGGACCAGCATAATCTACACCTACACATTCGAACGGGTAGCCACCTGAATGCAACCGTGACTGAGGTAAGTTTCCCATTAGAGGTTCTAGAACCTTCCCCTTCATGCGTGTACACCGTACATATTTATGGTAGGTTGATTTTGCTAAGTTACGGCCTCCTAGCGGCCAATATGTCTCTCTGATTGTGGCAAGCAATAACTGTGGGCCTGCATGCATTAGTCTGATATGCTCAGATTGAAACAGTAGTTTCGTAAAATGATGAGTGGACTGTATGAGTATGGGATATTTCTTATCGTAAGAAAATAATGAATTACCCAGACGACCCCCAACTCGAATTAATTTATTGTCGTCTAGAAAAATATTAAATTTACATAACCTACTTCTTTTTGGAATAGGTTGATTGTTGAGTAACATTTCATATTCAGGGAAACATTCTCGTTGAGAAAGTCTAATGACTAAAACTAGTGCAGCTTGCAGTTCACCATTAGTAATAAAATTTAGTTCAATGGGCTGCTTTTTGCAAATGCTGATGAAACGCAACATATAAGCTACGGCACGCTTTAGTCTTAATATATTTGAAAAACGTTCAAATTCTATAAACTTATTAGTATTTACTAAAGAAGCGTGTAAAGAAACTTCAGCGCGAACTTCTGGCAGCGGGTCTACCTCATAAGTGACAGGACTAGACGGCCACTGTGAAATATCTTGGCTCAGATAAGGAGGGCCTGACCACCACAAATTTAGTGACTGAATGTCACTAAAGTCAACACCACGCGAAATCAGGTCAGCGGGATTCTGTTTAGTAGGGACGTGTCGCCAATTGCAGTTGCTGGTCTGTTCTATGATTTCACCAATACGATTTCGAACAAATGGCTGAAGTTTGTTAGGAATCATTTTAAGCCATCCAAGCACAATTGTCGAGTCAGTCCAAAACGTAGTCTCTCTAACGTTGGCTCGAATGGAGGCTATAGCCTTTTCATACAAACGTACTCCTACGAGGGCTCCGCACAATTCGAGTCTGGGTATCGTCATGGGTTTTATAGGAGACACCCTACTCTTGGCCATCAATAAGCGTACTAAAATATCGCCATTTGCGTTCGTGCTTCTCACATACAGGCATGCGCCAAAGGCAGATAGAGATGCATCTGAGAATATGTGAAAATCTAGCGTCTTGTACGAATCACATAAAACAAGGCGAGGAACACGTAAATCATTTAAGCTTGGCAAGCACTTCACTATATCAGTCCAAGCTTTGGTTACTTCTGACGGTAGCTGATCGTCCCACGATAATTTGTAAAGCCATAATTTTTGCATTAGTATTTTAATTAAAATGACGCATGGGGATAAAATTCCTAAGGGATCAAAAAACTTACCGATTGTAGCCAATAAACCACGTTTTGTGGTTTCTGTTGAAAGCGAGCATTCGATTGAGAAGTACAATTCGTCAGAGGTAGTAAACCAGCCCAATCCTAAGGTTTTGCTTTGTTCGCTACCAACATTCAAATCAACAGATGAGTTGGCTTGATCCGTCGTAGAGCTTTGAGAGGAAACTAACTGAGGACAGTTAGACTTCCATTTTCGTAATGGCATACAAGCTGAAGCCAACATGTCTGTAACCTTCTGCTTAATGTCTAACGTAGCTGCGAGGGTATCTTCACCCGTCAAAAGATCGTCTACGTACATATCGTGTAAAATAATCTCAGAGACTTTATTATCAGCACAGTCAAGACCTACCTGTTTAATACATCTAGTTGCAAGAAACGGCACACTAGCAGTGCCATAGGTTACTGTATTTAACTGGTGCGATTCTATGGGTTCTGTGGGGTTATCACGCCAAACTATTTGTTGCAAGTGCCTGTCTGCAGGGTGTACCATCACCTGCCGATACATCTTTTCAACATCTGCGGCTAGAACATACTTATGTTGCCTAAACCTAATGAGTATCGATAAAAGGTCATCTTGCACTGTCGGCCCCACCATCTGGATCTGATTGCTCGAAATCTGAGATGTACTGGGTTGACTTGCATTAAAAACTACGCGCAATTTGGTAGTTGAACTACTTTCACGAAGAACACCGTGATGAGGTATAAAATATGAAACCGATTTAGAATCAATAGGGCACTTAGACATGTGACCCATAGTAATGTACTCTGTCATGAAATCAGTATATCTTTGATTAAATTCCGGTTGGATTTTAAATCTACGCTCTAATGAAGTGAGACAGTGTTTAGCTCGAGCTAATGAGTCACCTAAAACTTCAGGTGATTGCCTCAAAGGTAACCGAACACAAAAACGCCCGTTTTCTAAACGAGTTGTGTTTTGAACGAAGTGGTCTTCACAAAGTTGTTCTTCTTTGGATAATGATGACTTTCGATTCACTTCTTCAACTTGCCAGAAGCGAGCTAAAATATGTTGACAGTCGTCAACTGGAAAATCAGCTTGATTTGAATCAACTTTTGTAAAGTTACATAATAAGGGAGATGATACATGGCCACTACTTACAGGACCGGAAACTAGCCAACCTAGGCGAGTTTCCCAAAGTACCGGTTTATTGCCTCCGAGTTTAATTCTTTGTGACCCCAAAAGGTCCCAAAATACATTGCTACCTATCACCAAGTCAACGTCAGACGGCTTGAAAAAAGTTGGATCCGCCAACTTTAGATCGATAGGTATGTTTAATTCATTTACATTTATTCGACGGGAGGGAATCTTATCAGTGATTGCAGGTAAAACATAGCACTGTAAAGTCCGCGAATAATGTTCATTTAATGACTCCATGTTAACGCGACATATTCCTAACGTATGCGTCTTCGTGTTATTTATACCATATATCGGTTTGTCGACGTCAACAAAGGGTAAGTCTAACAAACGGCTCAGTTTTTCTGTCATAATACAAGACGAGCTCGCACAGTCCAGTAGTACGCGAACAACATGCGCTTGACCATGCCTGTCTAGTACCTTGACTAAAGCAGTTGAAAGTAATACGTCTTGTTCACATTCCATAGGTCGCTGGTTCATATCCGGCTCGAAGGACCATGTACTTGTATAATGGTCAGGTAGTATGAATAATAGATTAGTATGTTTTTGAATTTAAATTTGTAATGAGACTCCTGTAGTATCCATCGAAAAAGTAGAACAGAAAATGTGCATATGTAGGTAGGGAAAATAAAAAATTATCGTCACTTCACTGCACCACTTCATTGATTGCTTGTAGCGCTTTGGAGGAGTAATTTGACCGAACAATCTGGTTCCCATTGTACAAGCTTTGCTTAGTTTGAGGCTAGATGGCGCTGTGTGAAATGTTTATTCATTTATTTACTTTATAGTACAGATGCTGCGAAGTAACGCTGTTGTTTTCTAACGACCTTTACACAATCTATATCTAGAAAGCCTTTGTGTTGTTAAGAAAAAAATAGACAAAATAGTATCTTACGCAGTAGATATTGTCCGCCAACGCAAGCGCGTGGGAAGTTTGTTGGAAACATGAACTTACCTGTAAACAAAGAAAAATATTTCTATTAAAAATATAAAACATTATCCTAGTTGCTTTATCATTATTATACTTCTACAAATCACACTAATATTATAAAGGCGAAAGTTTGTTTGTGTGTATGTTTGTTACTCCTTCACGCTAAAACGGCTGAATGGATTTGGACAAAATTCGGTACCAAGATAGTTCATACACTAGATTAACATATAGGCTATATTTTATCCCAGAAAAGTGAAATTTTTAAACAATTAAATAATTAAAATACTTTTTATCCGCGGGTGTAACCGCGAGGCGCAACTAGTATATCATAATTCCCAATTTTTATCAACCAGCGGGATTTGAACGGGTACTTTCCAACTCACTGGATTAGACGCTCTTCCAACTAAGCTAAGGTCGCATGCCCAAAATCTTTAAGGCTGGGTTGCACCGTAATCCCAGTCAAAGTTACGGTTATAGTTTAAATCAACTATGACTTTAACCTTAACCATGAAGTTTAGCCAGCATGTGTTGCACCATCATTATTGTTGTTATAGTTACGGTTAACTAAGTTGCTAGTCTGAAGATGTGCCATTTTCCCTATACTAATAGAAAATAATATTTTTGTTTATGGCAATACTGCAAAAGTCCCTTTAATCAGTCTCAAAGAATATAGTTACTCTCATCAAATAGTGTCATGCATGTCAGTCAGTGTCACTAACTTCCCAAAGAGCATATAACCACAATGTAACTTCCTTTGTCGTGGTAATTGTTTTGAAAAAAGGTATCGTTTGTTGTAATTTAATATTCTATATTGTATTGGTGTACTAAATACTACTAGGTAATTTATAATTTTAATACACTGGATGTTGATTTGCATTGTCTTCACATTTATAGATTTATAGATGTAGGTATGCTACACTTATGGAACACGAATCAATGAAAATATAAAAACATAAAAATTATTCTTTGTAAAAAAATAATTGACTTTTAAATAAAACTGGATTTGTGTGTGATCTGATTTAACAAACAACATAGTTCTTGTGAAATTCTATTTAGAATTTAAATTTTATCATAACATTATTAGATGTAACCGTCGACGTGTTTTGGAGTGGAGACCGCGAATCGGTAGACGTAGTGTAGGACGACCTGTGGCAAGGTGGAGCGATGACATACGCAAGGTAGCTGGCAGTACCTGGAAAAATAGAGCCGAAGACCGGGCTCAGTGGCGTGCCTTAGGAGAGGCTTATGTCCAGAAGTGGACTGGTATAGGCTGATGATGATGAAAAAAAGATGTATAAACGTTACAATGGATTCTACAAATTCTCCATCTGTGATTGGGTTACTCCAGATGCAGAGCTAGCTCTAGCTATTGTTTTGGATACTCGGAATCTCGCTAAAACGAGTCATCGTCCCCTCTTGGCGAAGCGATCAATTCTAGGAAGATGCAATTTTTTATTTTTAATCTCCACATACTGTTCATCATTTCCACTGTCGGAGGAACTTTCCCACTAAATTTCTCGCAGTAGATACATGATTGATTACAAGTTTTACACGGAAATGGTAAGTTGGTAAAGTTGAGGTTGGAGGTGAAAGAGGTTGTAGGCTCTGTTTGACAGCTTTTGACTATAACGTTTACTTTAACCAGCCAATCTTGCGTAGTTATAGTTACCGTTAAGTTATGACGTCATTTTGACCATAGTTAAATGGTGCAACGCATTTCTGCTTCACGGGTGTTTTAACTGCAGTTATGACGGTAGTTTAAGCTTAACTACAGATGGTGCAACGCAGCCTAAGACTACATGTTGTACGGACTAAGTAATTTTACTTAACTAAGGTTTACACAATAAAATCATAAGAAATACTTTAGAAGAATATAGCCAGAAGAAAACAAGAGGTACGTATGAAATCCCGTGCTGCTGGGATACAAAAAATATAAATGATGACATGAGTACATTGGGTTCCATTCCCACCCAGGACAAACATTTGTGTGACGAACACAGTTGTTTGTTCTGTGTCTGGGTGTTATATTGTATTCTATGTATGTATCTAAGTATTGTATCGGATATCTGGTTCCCATAGTACAAGCTTTGCTAAGTTTAGGGCTAGATGGCGCTGTGTGAGATGTCCACAAATATATATTTATTTATTAATTTTCATATTGTATTACCTGTATGTATTTATAAAAAAATATATATATATATATATATATAAGTATTGTATCAGTTATCTGGTTTCAATAGTACAAGCTTTGCTAAGTTTGGGGCTATATGGCGCTGTGTGAGATGTCCACAAATACATATAAAAAATATTTATATTTAATTTTATCGTACTGCTTAGCGTTTTAATAATATCGAGATCAACATTACGGACTTTATGAAGAGTCACTCTTGCAAATATAGTCTCAATGTTTCAGAGCCAAATGTCTCGGCCCACTGAATATGTCTATTCGGTATTATCATCAAGACAGATCACTGAATCTGTCTCATTTATATATTTTTGTACAGATCAGTTATTTTGTCTCATTTTTAGAGACAGGGGTTATCAGTGACCTTTCATGAACACTTAGATATCTTATGAAGGTGAATATTGTGGAATGCACAATCATAATCACAATACCATTGATATACCTAGGAAATCACACTAATATTATAAAGGCGAAAGTTTGTATGTTTGTTACTCTTTCACGCTCAAACGGCTGAATGGATTTGGATGAAATTTGATACCGAGATCGAACTATACGATATACTCTACCGAGAAGAAGCTTATACAGTGGATTAACATATAGGCTACATTTTATCCCGGAAAAGTGAAATTTTCGCGTGAGATGAGTAAATAATTAAAATACTTTTTATCCGCGGGCGAAACCGCGGGGCGCAACTAGTATTAAATAAGATACTGGCTCCATCGCAAACACTCCCGTCTTCTGCGTCCGCCCGGATCGTAGTGACCCAGGAACTACGAGGACCACGGTCCCACAACACCCAGACACAGAACAAGTATTCGAGCTTTTTTTCTGTGCACATATACTTGTTCTCTGTCATGGGAATTGAACCCGCCGCCTTCGGGTTATGAGCCGACCACCACCCACCACAACCACCATCAACCACCACACCACAGAGGCTGTCATTTATCATTAAATACTAGCTAATGGCGGGCTAGAATCCATGCGGTTGGAGTGTGTGTACGCTTGTTGGACGAGTTTTATCCGACATGGTATTATTATTACGTCTTGTCGGTGTCAGCAGCGGCGGAACATCTGGTAAGGCTTAAGCTTCTTACCAACCGGCTAGTCGTCACCATTGATGTTATGAAAAAATAAAGATCATGGAATTTTTCATGGCATATTCCTTTAAGAATGAAGAAAGGACATCACACAACATTACATTACATTATAGGAGAATACAGTACAATTTAGGAAGAATAAAAAAAGTAGTAGAGCATGTAAAAGTCAGGCTTTGACTATTTAACCTATAACCATAGGTTGCAGGTGAAACCGCAGGGCGTAGCTAGTCTAATTTAAATACTATCATTAGCATTAGGAAAGTAATGAATAATAATAAAAACTGCTGTGGCAAATCTTTTTATTTATATACCGTTGAACAATCTGCGATTTATATTTAGGCTTTCGTTTTTGATCCTAACGACTCTGACAACACCCTCGAAATCACAAATTTCAAGAAGCTAAACGATAAACATTCTCTATTTTTAACAATTTTCAACTAATCATACCTTACAAGCAATATTTCCATACTTAGCACCACGTTTTTTCCATCCCCTTTTATACTAGAATGAAAAATGAACTACTCGACAGACTAAGGGTCCGGGGCCGATTCTCGGAAAATGTCGTGCACTAGACAAAATGTCGGCATTCGAAATTTCTCCAAGACTATCAATGGTATAACATATGCTCATATGGTCGTTTTAGGACACGTGCCTTTTCACAGAGAACGTAGGCCATGATAAGTATTTCTGCACAGAAAAAAAAGCCCCAATACCTTTTCTGAGTCTGGGTATTGTGGGAATAGATTATAATGAGTAAATCATAGGCCATC
Source organism: Ennomos fuscantarius (assembly GCA_905220475.3). Lineage (NCBI taxonomy): Eukaryota > Metazoa > Arthropoda > Insecta > Lepidoptera > Geometridae > Ennomos > Ennomos fuscantarius. The sequence continues at coordinate 1,648,584 of HG992049.1, forward strand.
CACCACGCTGGCCAATTGATGGGTTGGTAAAAATAGTAAAGTCTTCGAATTTTGTAATTCAGGAACATGCACTTCAATACAATTCATTTACTTGCTTGAATAATGAGCAATACATATATAGCCACTCGAGATCATATTTGATTATTCATCATCACGATTGACATCATCCCGCGTACGACTCTTGAGAATCAGCCCCTTGAGCGTGTATAACCGAGAGGTTGATAGATGAAGGCTTGTTTAAAATTTAGGGAGATTGTGTGGGAAGAATAATGGTTACAGAGACCGTATTATGGTGTAGATAGATGGACGAATAAACTATTTATTCATCCATCTATCTACACCATAATACGATGATCAAATGATCGTGATTATTCTTTTCTTTTTTAACTCACTTGAGATGGCCCGTATCCTAGCCGACTGTAATAGAACACGCTAAAAAAGTTAAGGTCCTCATATGTTCCTGAACTTGACACGCTGGTTTCCTCAATTTTCTTTAACCATTGTATGAGCCAGTGTGGCTCAAAGTGGCCAAGCTTCATTCAAATCCATTCAGACGTTACTTTAATGTAATGATAAAAAGCTTTAGGAACTTTCCTTGTTCCGTAGTAACTAAACCTCAGGAGTTTGTCGAAACCTAGAACGGCTAAGGAATGGAATGCCCTGCCAGCGTCTGTGTTTCCGGCGAAATATGACCCGGGCGTGTTCAAGAGAAGAGTGAATAGGTATTTACTTGGCTAGCATGCTGCACCTTCGATCGCATCCTCACTTTCCATCAGGTGAGAGCGTGGTTAAATGCTAGACAAGTTTGAAGTAAAAAAAGTTCTTACGAAATGCAGCATCCAAAGTATTACAGAACATCTCAATAATGAACTTCTTCAAATTCCGGGAGTATTTAGACTCATTTGAGACATTACAATCTCAGGGGCAGTACAGGGTAAGTGGAAGCTATTATGGACTGTAATGGAAAAGCAATATTTGGTTGCATTTGCATTGAAGATATTTTTAAACAAGAGCCAATTATACCAATTATAGTAGGATTTTTTACTATTTACTTAATTTATACCCAGCAAATGTTTTATTCTACGATCTATTCTATTCATCCTAAAAACAGCCATGTACTAGTTTAATCACATTCCACCTTTCGCATGTTTCGTTTTAATGAGTTGCATCAAGGTGGATCCACCCTGTGCTGGAATTAACCGGTTACAGATCGTTCAATCCAGTTAAAGTTTGGGATGCACTGTGACCTGGGCGACTCCATTCTTGATGCCCCCAGCTCCACAAACTATTGTGCGAGATCATTTTAATTCATGAAGAGTGCTGTTATTTGACAAGATGATCTCAAAACAATTTGTGATGTAAAAATGGCGATAATGAGCATCAATTCAACTTAAATTTTTAAATGGTATTATTACATTTTTATGATTATTACAGTAATATATAGACAATTTATTCATTTTTGTTTATTAACCATGCAAGTAGCTATTAAATCTAAAATCTCGTTTATCATACAAATACCAAAACAAAAGAAAAAATCCCGATGAAATTTAACAATACACTTAAATTAAACCGTATCGATTGAACATTAACGACTCAACGAAACCGATTCGAGCACTCGTTTTAGAAGTTACTGAGCGATTCATTTTGAAGTAGTCCATTAGGAATCACACGATTTCCACCCATTGTAGGGCCACCCTAACGAGCCCGACAGCGGGCAGTGTCAGCCCTTTCATTCTGGCCGTTTATCCGGAACCAATCGAGTTGTTCTACCACAGTGTACTAACAATGGTATATCAACCGCCGGGATTCGTAACCAAAATAGGCCAGAATTAGTAAACAGGAATGGCTGTGGGCTGGTCATATTAGCTGTAGAAGGTTCAGTCTCAATTGCCTCGGACACCCAGCATCACTGCTACTGGCGCAGCTTTGCCAGCAACCAGAGCCACCCTTCGTTGCTTCAAGAAGCTGAGATGGCTCGGGCAGGTGATGGCGGGACGTCAGTGCAGGACTTATCACCCCCATGTAGGATAAGAACAACCGACAACCATGGGAGCCATTTGACTAGGTGGAGCAACTATATACACAGAGTGACTCGCAGTAGCTAGATGAGATTAGCCTCAAGATCTTATCAAGACCTTAAGATCGGGCTTAGTGGCGTGCACCAGAAGAGAGTCCAGCAGTTGATTAATAATACCGGCGGATGGTACCAGTAGCCTGCAACGTGACGTTTAACCAAATATGATTATTCGTTGGTATAAAACGATTTGAAAATTAATACAACCGGTCATTCAATTACACGGCTGATTACGCAAAACCGGCTGAAACAATTTCGAACGTTAAACATTAATTTATCAGGTAGGCACTTGGGTGACCAATTGCAACACAAATCACAACTTCGTGACACCAATTTATACTGATTAGTTAGTTATTTTTTATAGCAAACTAATATATGGGAATATCCAGGGAATGGGTAGCAGCTTCTTCTCGGTCTGTATTTTTATCTAATTTAAGTATTGTAGTGTATGCGCTATAGCATACATACGCTGTCTCGTGTGTCCCTGTATTGGTTAGCAACTGTCACTGTCACGAGAGCCACGGGCGCGAGTGGACGGGAGAGTGTGCGAGATAATATACGTGGGCATTGTCGAGCCAGTGGTGTAATATAGTTAACAACAACCCCTACAAGTGGCGACGAGCAAAAGGTAAACATTTTACTAAAAAATTTACGGAAGGGAAACACCTTACATCAATAATTATCCATATTGGAACTACAAACAAACGAAATTTGCCGAACATTATTATGACAACTTTACAATCGTAGTTTTCGATACAATAGAACCTTGTTTAACCAGAATGTAAACAAAGTGAAGAAAAGATTTTGTCATGTAGGTGGATAGTAATAACAATCACATTACCTATCTACTTTAAATTTACATGTAGTGTTACATACATTTAGAGTATAACAAGCTACACATAATGAACTAGTTACCTACCGACTCCACCTAAGTTAATCACGTTAGATATATTCATTATCATTACTACCCGTAACTGTCGAAAGAATTAAAAAAAAAAATCTTAGTGATATTACGGGGCCTCATTAATGTTCCGACTGTTTGTTATAAATAATGAGTGGGCGCCTTTGCCTAGTTAGTAGATACCTACCTGTACCAATCAATGGAACCTTAAGTTAGAGGTTGTTTATAAAATGTTGAACGCACCTAACGGATTCACGTTCAATTCCTGTGACCTACTTTGTTATGAGTAGTGATGTAACGAGCACACTATCAAATATTAAAAGTACCTAATGCTCATGTACAATACTCATTTATCAATATCACTAGTCAAAAATATTTAGAATGCTTATTAGTAAAACTTCAAATGAACTTAGCCGTGTATCTAGTAGGGACGATTAACTAAATTAAATTAGAACTGGTCGACATAACCTCCATTGAATTGGGAATTGTCTGGTAGTTCAAATGAATGCCTCCATTAAATTGGAAATTGCCTGGTGATTCAAATGAATGCCTCCATTAAATTGGATAGGGTTGACAAAACCTCCATTAAATTGGAAATTGTCTGGTGGTTCAAATGAACGCCTCCATTAAATTGGAACTGGGTGACAAAACCTCCATTAAATTGGGAATTATCTGGTGGTTCAAATGAACGCCTCCATTAAATTGGTACTGGGTGACAAAACCTCCATTAAATTGGGAATTGTCTGGTGGTTCAAATGAACACCTCCATTAAATTGGAGCTGGTTGACAAAACCACGGTTAAGTTGCAAATTGTCTAATAGGTAGTTCATTGTTTTGACTATCCATAAATTGGATATTCCAGGTCGTTCCAAAGGGATCAAGAAACATGGCTCAGCAACCAATGCTTGCTTTGGAAAAGCTAGACTTAGAAGGTGATAGGACCTCTATAGGTAGCAAATGGGAGAAATGGAAAAGATCACTACACATATATCTTGACGCCGCTGAAATCGAGTCCCCACAGAGAAAACGAGCGACATTGTTGCACTTTGGAGGAGCTAGCCTGCAAGATATATTTTATAACTTACCTGGCGCAAACGTTCAAGTTGCGGAAGGAGTCAACGTTTTTGACGTAGCAATCAAAAAACTCGACGAATATTTTCTTCCAAAACAAAATCGCGTTTTTGAACGTCACATATTTAGACTGATCAAGCAAGAAGGTAACGAGAAGTTTGAAAGTTTTTTAGTACGACTACGTAAGCAAGCTGAGAAATGCAACTTTGACAAAAAAGAGGACCACTTGATCGACCAGATTACTGAAAAATGTACTTCACCTGAATTACGTAAAAAAATTCTGACAGTGGGTGACAGCATAACTCTAGAAAAAATCGTGACAGAAGCCAACACTTTGGAAGTAGTTAATGACCAATTACAAATATATGAGGATAAAAAACAAGAAAGTCAAGACAAAAAGCAAGAAAACCAAGAAATTAATGCTATATACAACAGAAATAAAAAAGAAGGGACCAACAAAACAAGACAAGTATACAACAAAAACATTAGATCATGTGGACGGTGTGGAAGTAAAAGTCATCAATCAGATTGCAAAGAATGCCCTGCTTTAGGAAAAACTTGTTTTACCTGTAACAAAATGGGTCATTTCCGACAATTCTGCAGAACAACGGGCACAAAAAGGAAAGCCAATGATCAAGGAAGATCTGAAAACTCCCAAAATACAAAAGGAAACAAAAAAGCGAGAGTTGAAGTGGATTATGTTTTTAATATTGATGATGACGCGACAATCGAATGCACCCTAGGCGGAATCAAGACTAAAATGCTAGTGGACTCAGGCTGTAAAGTGAACTTGATAACTCATGAAACATGGGAAGCCTTAAAAAAGAAAGGAGCTGTAACAAAAAATCAGGCAGCCAAGCCAAACAAAACGCTCCTAGCTTACGGCAGTCGCACTCCACTGAATATAAAAGGATCTTTCGAGACCACAATCGGAATAAATGAACGACAAGAACAAACAACTGTTTACGTTATTGCGGGGGGCACAAGAGACCTGTTAGGAAAAGACACTGCCACGCTCTTAGGCGTTTTGAAAATAGGCGTAGATATTAATAGAATAGAGGACAGCCTGGCATTAAAACCATTCCCCAAACTTAAGAATGTGCGGGTGGAAATCCCTATTGATGACAACGTACAACCAGTATCACAACCGTACCGGAGAATATCACTGCCTATTGAAAAAGAAGTTGAAAATAAGATTCAAGACCTACTAAACCGAGATATAATTGAAGAAGTTCATGGACCTTCAAGGTGGGTTTCCCCAATGGTACCAATTATGAAAGAAAATGGGGACCTGCGATTGTGTGTGGATATGCGACGCGCTAATGCTGCTATTTTGCGTGAAAATCATCCTTTGCCATGTATGGATAAACTCTTGCCGGAAGTCGGAAAAGCTAAATATTTTAGCAAATTAGACATCAAAGATGCTTTTCATCAGCTCGAATTGCACCCAGATTGCAGACATATAACGACCTTCATAACGTCTAAAGGACTATACCGGTACAAAAGGCTTATGTTCGGTATCAGTTGTGCTCCAGAGATCTTTCAAAAGGTACTGGAAAGATTGTTGATAAAATGCGATGGCGTAATTAACTTTATTGACGACATTTTAATATTTGGAGATAGCGAAAAACAACACGACTCACGACTTGAAAAGGTGATGCAAGTACTCAAAGAAAATAATGTACAGCTCAACAAACAGAAGTGCATATTTAAAGTAGAGAAGGTGAACTTTTTGGGACACGAACTGTCATCAAGTGGAGTAAAGCCATTGCCAAAGTATATGGAGAGCATCGCCAACTTTAGAGTCCCGGCAACTATAGAAGAACTACAGAGCTTTTTAGGACTGGTGAACTACGTTAATAAGTGGTTACCAAATTTGGCTACAAAAACTGAACCTCTGAAGGAATTACTAAGAAAGAAATTGGGAAAGAAGACTCTTATTAAACCATTTTGGACAAGCGAGCAAGACAAGGCGTTCACAGAGCTGAAGGAAGCTCTGACTCAAATACAGTCTCTGGGATACTACGACGTCAAAGACAAAACACAAGTTATCGCAGACGCTAGTCCTGTAGGCCTCGGAGCTATATTGGTACAAACTGACTCAAAAGGACCACGAATAATTGCATACGGGAATAGAACACTAACGGATTGCGAAAGGAAATACAGTCAAACGGAAAAAGAGGCTTTAGCGCTTGTCTGGTCCGTAGAACATTTCAACATTTTCCTTTTTGGAAAGGAGTTTGATTTGATTACTGATCACAAACCACTTGAAATATTGTTCGCACTTAAATCTAAGCCTTGTGCACGCATAGAACGATGGGTGCTCAGGCTACAATCTTATAAAATCAATGTGATCTACAAGCCAGGAAAGGTTAACATCGCTGATCCGTTGTCCCGTTTATGTGAACATTTGAAATCACCACCTAAGGGAGGAGACGAACACGTACATCAAATCGTGGAACAAGCGAGGCCATGTGCAATTTCAATGAATGCTATTATTGAAGCTTCAGGTAGTGACAAGGAAATAAATGAAGTAAAGAAAGGAGTCTATGAAAATGAGTGGCATGAATCTGTCAAAGGCTATAAGATATTCGAAAATGAATTATGTTTCTACGGAAACATATTACTCCGAGGAAACCGAATTGTGATACCACAGATGTTACGGAAAAACGTACTAGATGCTGCACACGAAGGCCACCCCGGAATTGTCGCGATGAAAGCAAGGTTAAGATCAAAAGTGTGGTGGCCAAGAATTGACAAAGATGCAGAAAATCTTGTCAAATCCTGCAAGAGCTGCACTCTAGTGGGATTGCCAAATCCCCCAACGCCTATGAAAAGACGTGAACTTCCTGTAGCTCCTTGGATTGATGTTGCGATGGATCTGCTGGGTCCACTACCTAACAACGACTACCTTTTTGTGATGATTGATTATTATAGTCGTTATAAAGAAGTCAAGATCACGAAATCAGTGACTAGCACTCAGATTATAAGATTGCTCAAGGAAATTTTCAGCAGACTAGGTTACCCGGTCTCAATTACTGCCGACAACGGGAGACAATTTGTCAGCGATGAATTTCGTGCATTTTGTAAGGAATGCAACATCATCCTTTACAATACAGTGCCGTATTGGCCACAACAGAACGGAGAGGTCGAAAGACAAAACCGTGACATCATAAAGCGCCTCAAGATTAGTCATTTAGAGAAAAAAGACTTAAAAGAGAGCTTGATGGAATACCTATTGATGTATAACAAGCACGCCTCATTCAATCACAGGAAGGTCACCATCAGAACTATTCTTTAAACGGCAGAACAGAGACAAAATCCCGTCAATCGATAGATTGGAAAGTACAGAAGTTGATCTTGAAGTGCGAGATCGCGATAAAATTCAGAAAGAGAAGGGAAAAGAGTATGGAGATAGAAGGAGAGGAGCGACTGAATCGACATTGACTGAAGGAGATAAAGTGTATGTGAAAAATATGGATAAAGTTAATAAACTTAGCTCAAATTATAACCCAACACCCCACACGGTACAGAATACGAATGGAGGAGATATCACAGTCAGAAACGACCAAACAGGACAAGTACTGAGAAGAAATGTTGTCCACCTAAAAAGAGTTGAAGGGCAGTGGAAAGCAATTCAGGAAAAGGATCAAGAAGAAGCAGCTGAAGAGGAAGACAAGGATACTGAAAATAAATAAAACTACGATTCAACAAATCAATCAATCTGATTACGTAATGCTAATAACGTGTTACAAATGTGATTTTTGATATGTATAAGTACCAACTAGATTAGCAAATATTCGATGTCTTGTTTGTGCATAGAATTTGCCAAGAGTTGAAAATTGATCTTAAGTAATAATAATGATTCCCCTTGATAGATCTCTTGTTTGTTATTTTCGAATTTATCCTCAAGGGAGGGATGTAGTGTATGCGCTATAGCATACATACGCTGTCTCGTGTGTCCCTGTATTGGTTAGCAACTGTCACTGTCACGAGAGCCACGGGCGCGAGTGGACGGGAGAGTGTGCGAGATAATATACGTGGGCATTGTCGAGCCAGTGGTGTAATATAGTTAACAACAACCCCTACAAGTATTTACTTCGCAATTCACACACGTTTCCAAATTCTAAAAATTAAAATAGGGTAAAAAAAAAAGAACAGAGTCAAGTGATCAAAATGCTGTACGTGGTCGTATCGCCAGTCATCGCCGGTGTTTTTGCACTGGTTTTGTTACATTGTTGTTGCTTTAGGAGAAAAATACGTTAGAAAAAGATACCGCACAATAGTGTGCGTCAGCATCGGCCAGCGCCGGCAGCAGAGCGTGCAGATGTCGCATTCGTTCCTGTGGGATCATGAGCGTGATGCATTCGCGACGCATAACTACGAGAACTGGCATTTGTTCACGAACGTCATCGTCTATGGAGTCTATTTGGATTAGATAAGAATAAGAATATATTTTTATTGCTTAGAAAAGATAAGATTTTATTGATATTAACAACAACAACAAGTAAGCTAGTAGGTAGGTGCTCAGGGAAATTCCATTGTTCTAAATATGAGTTATTATTAGAGTGACTATTGTATACATGTGAATAAAATTATTTTATTGTTAATTTTTTTTTATGCGATCATCAAGATGCATTCCAAGCGTGATGATTATATCAAACTTCCACTTCCTAATGGAAAAGGCCTATGTTCAGCAGTGGGCGCCTTGCAACTGATGAAGATGTTGTAGATAGCAAGCTAATGTTTACGTATGACAGCCTCTGTGGTGTGGTAGTTAAGCAGGTATACTATAACCTGGAGGGTTCGATTCCCGCAACAGGACAAATATTTGTGCATAGGAAAAAATACTTGTTCTGTAGTCTGGGTGTCATGGGAGCATGGTTCTTGTAGTTCCTGGGTCCCTAGATACAGGGAATCCTAATTAGGGTCCAGAATATATGTCTGTAATCGTTGGTCGTTATTATTATTACAAATCCCATTATGAGTTCCACTACTCAATATCTTCTACACTGTTCTCTGCCACCGTTTAAAACACGTACATGTTTTTGCGGCGGACATCGCCCCGCGGGATTCAGAGGCTGATTTCGCTAAAGTATCCCCTATAATCTCTATTACAGAGTCTATGCGATGATTGGATTAAGGACCAGTTTTCAATACCATCTTGACCATACTGAATCGTCGACGTTTTTCTACGCCTAAATGTTATTCAATTTCGATGATTCTTTTATGTGTTGTCTACACAGTGAAAGACTATGCTTGTGTGTTTTTTTACTTGATTTTTTCAATATCTTCGTAGTTGTCGGCTGTCAACGTCAACGTCAACGACACGATGGCTTGTATAACTAACCTCAAACCTCATAATTAGTATCAATCACTAGCTAGTAACAATTACACCACTGAGCAAGTGGATAAGTTGTGAAATTTAATATGAGACTACTGCCAGTCTATTAATATACACTTTCTTTCTTTCTTTCTTCTTCTTTCTTTTCTTTCTTTTTAAGCTACATTTTTCACTAGGTGGTAGTACTTTGTTGCAAAGTTCGTCTAGGTAGATACCACCGCTGTGCCAGTTATTCTGCCGGCAAGCAGTAGTGTGCAAGCACTACTGTGTTCCGGTTTGAAGGGCACTGTAGTTAGTCAAATTACTAGGCAATTGAGACTTTATGACCTGATCTCACAGACTGGTAATCTTATTACCAGGCTGTGCTGATGTCTCAGGATGATGTGCGCAGTGCAGTGTCGCGCGAAATTCTGTTTTGGGGTTCCGAATGAAACTGTTCTGTTATGGGCGGCCGTGGCATTTAACATCAGGTGAACGACTAGCTCGTCACATCACTCAGTAACATAAAAAAAAAACTTGGCAGACCAAATACTGACCCCTCATTTTAATCTTCGGCTGTATCAACCAATGGGCGTACAGTATTGGCATGTTGACTTGATACAGGTTTGACAAACGTACGAGAGACCGCTAGGCACCTAAGTGCGAACTTATGTGCTATCAAACTTTAGTGCGGACGAGCGAGCATACATGAATTTCACGTAATGGCAAGCGTCGCAATAATTGCAGTGCAGAGAACTTTAACTGACAAAGTTAGCGAAGCGTTAAATTTAAGCAACTCTGGGTCTCTTCAAGTCGAGAGTTAACAGGCATCTCATGGGCAAACTTTACCAACATATTATGCCCAATTTAGCATTAAAAAAACTGGACAAATATTTATTTCTTTATTTTCAGTTTGTAGTTCAGAATTAAAACTACGATTTTCACCCTAGATTGTAACTTTTAAGTAGTTTTGACATGATCATCATCAGGTTATACTAGTCCACTGATGGACATAAGCTTCTTCTAAGGCACGCCACTAAGCTCGGTCTTCGGCTTTACTTTCCCAACGCAGCAACCATTGTTATAATAATAATAATAATGCCCATCGATCACATACCCTACTTGGATTCCCTGTATGGTAAAAGTGTAAGTGTAAAAGTGCTAAAAATAGTCTATTTGCAATAAATCTTTTGACTTTGACTTAGGAACCCAGGAACTACGAAGACCATGGTCCGACAACACCCAGACACAGAACAAGTATTTGCGCCTTTTGTTCTGTTCACAAAAACTTGTCCGGCCGCGAGAATCGAACCCAGCACACTTGGGTTATGAGCGAACCTGCTCAACCGTCACACCACAGAGACTGTCAAATTGTTGTTTCTTTCAGCCAACTCAATCTTGTTTACATTTCAATAAAGCCACCGCCATTTACAACACAAATCACTTTCCTATTAAACCAACAGGCGTAAGAGAGCCACAAAAGAAATTATCTAATAATGAATATTATTACATGAGGAACAGAAAGTCTTTCCTCGTAATCATGCAGCCAATGAAGACCAACTCGTATTTTCATTGCGCTAAGTCTTTTTTCACTTCTTATTATCTGGAGGTTAATAAGCCATCTGATTTTGAGGCTTATTGTCTAGTTAACAAAGTTCGTTATAGGATAGGAATGAAAGTGTGAAATAAAATACTCGGGAAGACGCGCGTAAAGGAAAGTTTCGTAGTAGGAAAAACACGAGTCTTGGTGGTTGGTGCAAGTGATAAACGTTTGTTTATGTTTCATATTATTATTTTTGTGATTAGGCATGCTCACTTTTTTCTTTATGTTGTCGGAAAGAGACAAATCTAATTGACCCTCAAAAAGTTTAAGGTATTGCTCCAAATTTTTAGCCATAAAACGGAATCATATTGACATCAAAACAGTTTAGATTTTCAACTTTAAAGAAAGCCAATTACAGACCCCCCTCAAATACACAAAAGTTGTTCTTGGATCCGGCCTTAAATTATGACACGTTAAACTCGGCAACAGTCAAATTACTATATTGTTACAAAATACTTCACTTCGGGAGCTGATGCAAGCGGCGTAGTATATATACGAGCGACGAAGAAGGCTCGGGCTCACTTTTCGGGCAGCGCTCAGAGGCGACGGACGTTTTATAAAATCACGCTATTAATTATTGTCGGTTCTTAGTAAAATCTTAATAAATATTTGTATGTTGATTGTAAAGTTACTTTTTTTAAAACTAAAACCACTTAGGATTTCCAACATCAGAAGTGGGATATAACCCTATTCTGACTTGGTTATTCTGATTTCAAATATTGCTTTGATTTCGCTGTTGTGATTTTAAAGATTTTCCGCTTAACATATTTGTAGCTATGTCTGAGACTAGTAAACGTAAAAGTCGTAAGCGAGATACGAGAGAGCAAACGTCTAACCCTGGTTTAGAAGCCCGGCTTCAAACTTTCATAAGCCGCTTAGGTGTTTTGGAAGATTCCAGGACACGCAGTGCAAGTGTTGTTGCGAGTACATCGCGCGCCATGTCGGCGCCAGCACCGGATGCGACAGCCGCGTCGTGCGAGCCGTCTGCCCGCTGACTGCGCCGTCGAGCGCCGAGTCGTACCCTGCAAGTCTGGACCTGTCCGTGCCGTGTTCAAGCACGCCTCCGCCCACCGCGGATATGGTTATAAGTGAAGTAACCGAAAAGCTCGTTAATGCTATGATGCCATGGTGGTAAGATCGAACCATGTATTTATGTCGAATTTCGATCTGTCTTTGCATGATTTTGATTCGTTGTGTGGTCATATTGATCATGTGCGCCAACTAAATAGATGGGACGACAGTGAGTGTTTAGCGCGTATAGGTAATTGTCTAAAAGGTGACGCGAGGTCGTGGCTATACGAGTGGGATAGTAACGACCGTAGTTGGTCAAATTTCAAGCGCAAATTCAAGCATTGTGCCCTATACGAGTAGATATTGCGAACATTTTATTTGATGCTATGAAAACTGATTCTGATAACTACCCCACGTATGCAGAATACGCTAGACGTTTGTTGTTACGTTACGCATTGTTGACGATTTGAGTGACGAGTTCATTGTAGCGATAGTTACACGCTGGTGTTACTGATCCTCAAATTCGCCCAGCTGCTATGAATTTAGCGAGTTTTCTGTCTATTTATGTGAAACCTCATCAGATTACGCCCGTTCGAGCTCGTGGTGTTTTTCACAAAGGTTATGTTCCACAAAACAAGCGAAAACGCGAGTATAGTGATTCTAAAGACTCTGACTGAGGCAGGATTTTCCATCAACGTTAAGAAATGTGAATTTCTTACAACTGAAATATATTACTAAGGTCAAATGATTACTAATGGTCAGGTGAGACCGAGCGAGCATAAGGTAGAAGCTTCTGTTAACACGTAAGTGCCAAGCAATGTCTGAAGAGGTTAGACATTTTTAATGCTACTAAGTTAGTTTTTGTTACTTTAGACGGTACATCCCCGGTTATTCATTCAAAACAAAACTCGCAATGGTGTACCGTTAAGATGCGGTGACGAATAATACTGCGTCCACACTACCTGACGCTGACCAGCAACCCCAAGACGCTTATGTCAACAAGGGTCGTCAGCAGTCACAAACCTTCACCGTTGGCGATTTTGTGTTCGTGAACAGGTCATCACAATCTACGGGAAAGCTGAACTCTGGCATGCTGGGGCCCTACAAGGTCCTGCATGTGCTGCCACCCACCGCTGTAGCTCGAAACTTCGCGGCGGGTCTTATGGCAAGACAACGCAAGCGGCCGCCGATCACATGGTGTTTTGGCGGGGCGAATGGACGCTGGAGGCTTGTTCTGCGTTCTCCACTGCGGATATCTGTCTCACCAATGTGACTCAGCGATGACTGCACTTTGTGTGGCGTCGTTTGCAATGTGTGATCATTTCGCACAGTTGCCTTCTCTCTATTTGCAATGTGTGATCATTTCGCACAGTTGCCTTCTCTCTATTTGCAATGTGTGAGGTGGCCTATGCCTCTTCATGCAGTTGCCTTTTGCAATGTGTGACGTGGTTTGTGAGTGCCATGTCATACAGTTGCCGTTTATGCTATTTATGACGTGATTTGTGAGTATTACATTATACAGTTACCGTTTTTGCAATGTGTGACGTGGTTTGTGAGTGCCATGTCATACAGTTGCCGTTTATGCTATTTATGACGTGATTTGTGAGTATTACATTATACAGTTACCATTTTTGCAATGTGTGACGTGGTTTGTGAGTGCCATGTCATACAGTTGCCGTTTATGCTATTTATGACGTGATTTGTGAGTATTACATTATACAGTTGCCGTTTTTGCAATGTGTGACGTGGTTTGTGAGTGCCATGTCATACAGTTGCCCTTTTTTCAATGTATTTCGTTATTTGTGAGTGTTATGTCATACAGTTGCCATTTTTGCAATGTGTGACGTGGTTTGTGAGTGCCATGTCATACAGTTACCGTTGTTGAAATGTATGACGTGTTAATGAGTGTCATATCATACAGTTGCCGTTTTCTATTACAATGTGTGGCGAAGTTTAGAAGTCCGGAATTCTGAAATTCGCAATACATTTATTTTTCTTTATTTACAATGCTAACATGCGCCTATAACCATTACTTCTTACATCTTTTCATAAAATTGTTATGAAAACTGCGTTGGTTGTACTTGAGTGCACGCTTGTGCTTCTAACACAGTTGTTTTGCAGTCTCCGTTTTCAATGTTTATTACAAGTACCTGTTGAATTTCTCTAAATTGAAATTTCTTTGAATTGAGCAACAACTTCATTTTAATTTTGAAATGGTTTCAGTTACCAACGTTATGCCTGTACATCGGGTCCTAAAATCATGTTTTGTTGTGTTATAGAAGAAGACACAACGGCCGAGGTCGACGACAAGGTGCCGCTTGAAGATGAAGCAGCTGTTGAGGACAACACGCAAGCAGGAACGGCCGTGTTACAAAATACTTCACTTCGGGAGCTGATGCAAGCGGCGTAGTATATATACGAGCGACGAAGAAGGCTCGGGCTCACTTTTCGGGCAGCGCTCAGAGGCGACGGACGTTTTATAAAATCACGCTATTAATTATTGTCGGTTCTTAGTAAAATCTTAATAAATATTTGTATGTTGATTGTAAAGTTACTTTTTTTAAAACTAAAACCACTTAGGATTTCCAACAATATAGAAAATTTGACGCTATCGCTTTGTGACTCACACCAAACAGTTACCCAACATTATCAGGTTTACGTGTGAATCAATTTTTTTTTCTTACATAATTTATTGCGTTATTCAATCGGGCGACTTACACACGAGTACAATCGACACGTACTACATATTTGCGTTAGTTTATATTAATACATTGAATAGGCAACGCAAACAATTAATAAACCATTTAATTTTTCAGAACATCATCAGCCGGATAACGTCCACTGCTGAACACAGTCCTCGCCTCAAAACGCCACTTTAGACGCTTATCATAAGGGCAGATTTGGCATAATCCCACGCTTGGCAGGCGGCTTGGTGATCGCAGAAGATCTTAATGTACCGAGGAGAATGCTGCTGCCCATTCCCTGGATATTCCCTTAGCTACAACTAGTACACGGCCAACACTCACGAGATACAGTCGAATAACTCGACCGGTGTTCGGGCAATATAGATGCCCATCCTCAAGGAGTACGCGCGGCGGCGGCGGCGGCTCGGTGGTGGTGTTAGCCGTGTACCAGTTGTAGTTATGAATACTACTCACGTCAGTTTCTATAATCCCTTAACCGGCTCTTACGGCGCCCGCAGGAATAGATGGGTGGACCTATTCGCAAATCGGGAGACAGAACAGCGTTTAACAATCACATCGCAGTAATATTGTTCTGTGCGTTTTTTCCTTCTTCATACCGCAACGGATCTTTTCGATCGGAGTATTTGATCAACAGATTTCAATGAAATTTGGAACTGAGATAAATTTCACGCCGGATTAACAATAACATGAGATAAATTTTTATGCGGGTGAAACTGTGGGCGGCATCTAGTTTTTCATCATCGTCAAAAGCCTGAAGAATCCCACTGTTGAAATAGTCCAAGTTTTTAATATTATACCCGAAGATTAAGAAGGTGGCATTGTATGTCTGGATTAGGGAATTCCCTATAAAAATATGAATAGCCAATTGGCTAAGAGTCTGTCGGTTGGGTCCCCAAAAAGATACCAAAAGAGGACAGGGTTGCAAACTCGGGCATCGTTTGAACATTTACACCATGCAATATATTTGCATATGTGTGGAGCAAGACCAGCTCATTTCACACCCGCTTGGGCACGGCTTCGCTGTACCCTTACGGCCGGTACCGGGAATGTGCAGCCCGGATAAAGTCCATCCTTTTTGTTTTAGGTGGGTTTTTTATAAGCAAAATTGTACGACCTACAACACTGTCATGTCTACTATCAAATATGTGGACAGTAAGCCATGATGTAAAGTTTCGCGTGACACTGCACTGCGCAGGTCATCCTGAGACATCAGCACAGATTACTAGACCGAGACCAGACCATACAGCCTCATTGTACAGTAATTTCACTATCTACAGTGCCCTTCGAACCAGAAGACAGTCGTGTTTGACAAATTACTACTTGGCAGCACAACTAAAGCAAATGGGTGGTCCTGCCTACCCACCCAAAATTCCTACCACCTAGTAAAAACCTTAGCCCGTAAACCTATCTCTAAAATATAAGCATTTTTACGTATAAGTAGTGAGTTTTTTGAAGATGAATATAATATTATTTTTGTGTGACGTGAAGAAAATATCGGTCGAAAGCGGATTTTAATGCGGGCCGAAAGAAATTACGCAGGCGATTGTTGGACCACGAGTGTTTAATGAGATTAACAATATGAATATTTTTGGGCCAAAACGGGACAAAAATGTGTGGGTCAAAATCAGATTTTTAACCAAACAAGTTACGCGTGGCTAATGTAGCACCAATAAATTCTCATTCAAGATAACTGAAGGGAGTAATATTCTAAATGTCACAGATGTCAACATTATAACCTAGAAATAAAACCAAAAACATTCACTCTATTGGAAAACTTCACCTCAATGGGTATTAGTGGCTGGTCCTTCGCGAGCCCAATAACGTTCCCGAACGTCGCTATTAACCGTTTGTCCGGGTCTGTTGATTTTTTCTCCTCTGGGTACCGTGGCCAGTCGGGCTTGTTTTCCCCGGACATTTGGGATGAGGAGTTTAAGATGGGATTATTTTCATGCCTTAGGGTTTGTTCTCATGAGAAATCAAAATACCAGGATATAATATAGGACGAACCAGTTCATCCCTAGACCCCTGGAGAAGCACCACTAGAGAGACTAGCGTAAAATCTTTGCTATGTCGTGCACGAGGTGTCAAAAATTTGCTAAGACACATTTATGGCTACCATGGAATAACCATGAGCTACGTATATTTTTGTTTACGTTTCCCTTATTGAGATTCGTTATTCGGCCCCTAGTGTGGTATTAACCGCAAGCTGAAGTCATTTTGCTTTATTACAGGTTGGAAACGTAACCAAACCGAATAAGAAATATTGTGTTTCCAGAAAATGTTTACTTGTGGGAAGAAAATGTGAGTTTTAAACGATTGATACCTGTTATGTTACTGCGGTTTAAGTAGTTTATTTTGCCACATTTGCAATCATCTCTTTTTATGCCATATTTTTTTATTGGCCTAAAACAACACAAATCCTGGTCACAGCACCATTCTATACCACAGTGAAAATAAAAGTCCAATGTTTGCCCCGGTGCCCACTCCAGCGGACACCGGGGCCACAAATTAGCCCCAGGACGGGTTGATTAAAATAGTAAAGATCGGTGAGTAGCGCCAGTACTGACATTGATGGTATTTCCAGTTTCATATGGAGAAGTTGCGCTTAATTATTTGACTGGTAGGCAATATATCATACTAGTTGCGCCCCGCGGTTTCACCCGCGGATATAAAGTATGTTAATTATTTACTCATCCCACGGGAACATTTCATTTTTCTGGGATAAAATGTAGCTTATATGTTAATCCAGTGTATAAGCTATCTTGGTACCGAATTTCATGCAAATCCATTCAGCCGTTTGAGCGTGAAGAAATAACAAACATACACAGATACACACATAGTGTGATTAGAACAACTAGAAACTCTTTTCATTTTTCTGGATATAATTGTACGATGTTGATCTCAAACAAATTCTAACTCAAAGTCAAATAATGTATTGCAAATAATTTTAGCAATTTTAAAAGTCACAATCCGAATACTTTTACTTAATTTAAGTTTTGTTCTTGTCCTTGTCAAATATGGAAAGCCTATTATAATAAATGAGCTTGTAATTTTGTTTCCGAGTCCTATCAAATCGTCACTTCCTCAAACCTGATCATCTACTTTCACGACAATAAAATACACAAAAACTTTGTTACTAAGTTTATTTAGACGAAGTACTAAAGCAAAGCCAACCCGTAAGAAATTCAGCTCAAACTACATCTGAAGCTGAATAAGAAAGAAGTGAACTCGAACTGCTTAGTGACTTCGGTCTAGCCCCTTTACTTCGAAACTGACTTACCGGACTCTACAATGCAAGATTAAAGGTTCCCAAGTTCACTTATACCCTATTATTGACCCGAAACTGGAACCTTATTCCGTTCGATTAAGGTCTGAGGGCAAGCACGATTTATCGTGACAGTCAGACAAAATCTTAGCCTAGACTCCAGGAGCATCTACCTCGAAACTCCGGATCACAGTTTTCCTTTTCGTTTCGTGCCGGATCCTTTTGCACTAATGATAGAGAAAGAAAACTTTTCTTTTATCAATTGATTAGCGGCCCGAAAGAATTTTTAAAATCGGTCCAGTACTTTTTGAGCCATTTTGTTACAAACATACTTACATACAAATCTTTCCTCTTTATAATATTAGAATAGATAGTTACAGGCTTGCAATATTTTAACGTTAATCACTTTAAGTATCTTATTTCTATAAAATCCGAAACGTTTCAGTTATTTTATGTTATTCTAACTTAAACATTAAACGTGCATGAAATATTATCTTTACATTCTTTTTTAAAAACAATATAAGCAATGGAATCTTTCTGTATTTATACAGAAAGTTCAAAAAACATTGCATGTAGATGAAGGAGTTTACATAACATGCCTTTGCAGGTTTAACAATGGATATAGCGGACGTATTACTATAGAATTTTTATATAATGCCATTTTATGTCTGTAACAATATTATACACCCCACCTCAGCAGGTTACGCCTGCGGGTTTTGACAGCGTGCGGAGATAATGAGGGGGAGCATCCCCCTTTTAACGGGGGAGTAAATAAATTCCATTCTTCTGTCGCTGACAAGGGGCAATACAAAATGGTAATTTCTTTTTTTCAACAATTTGTCACTTGATAAATAATGTGCCAATTGAAAAAAAAAACTGCGAAATTAACACAAAATATTATAATTCGATTAACAGCCAGTTCCGTAAAACAAAATTGAAAAACTAACTGCCAATCTCGCTTACACATATGCCTGTTGTGTATAGGTTATTTCAGGTTAATCTCTCCAAGTTAGAACCTATTCAAATAGTCATAGAATAGATATCTCGTTTAATAAAAAATCCTTAGTAGGTACATGTTCCCCTAACCTTCTATCCTCAGGGGAAGCGGGTGAAGAGCATCGATAACGGAACTGGACGTTAACTGAAACGTTCAATATTGATTTATTGCCTGCCACATTTTCCTTGAGTGTTTTTGGGACTTTTATTACTGTAGATTTTGTGCTATTTTTCTTGCGCCAAAATTAATTTAAAGAGAGTACGCTTTAAATTAATTTTGGCGCATGAAAAATAGCCCAAAATTCATCACTGCAATTTTATTAGTTGGAATTTGTATTATTTTTGTGCATGAGGCTGCTATCGAGTACCGTCTGTTTTTCTGTTTAGAATTTACGATACCTTGGACAAATTTAGATTAATGACCTACTACCGAGACGAGTGGTTTTGTATTTGACAGCCTAGTAAACATGACGTCACTGCGTCTGACAGCGTTGTAATGCGGTGACGTCACGCTACAATACAAATGTCAAAATTTGGAAATTAAAACCGACTAAAGCTCAAATTCGATAGATTGGGGAATGGGGTACCCCGCCATTTCTACGTACCTAAAACTCTGACTCGAAGCATAACTGTGCTATAATCACTTCAAAACTACGCTCTACGAAGCTGACTATCTCCCCGTGAGACCGATACAGTGCTGTACAAAGCCAATTTATCTCATTGGGTAACAAAGCAGTCGCTTAACCTTAACCTGTGAGTGACAAAGACGATGCTTTACGAAGCCGACTATATTACGAGCGACAGAGACAACGCTCTAAGAAGTCAAAGTCAAAAGATTTATTGCAAATAGGCACTTTTACTAGTCAAAGTTATATCAGGTAATTAAAAATTTTACTAAGGGCTTCGTTCTCTATATTCGAGTAAAGTTCCGAGTTGCTTAATCACCGCGTAAAGTTCCCTGTAACTGTAGCAACGAATTTCACTATGTCGGAATAGCGCTAACCGACCTGTAACCTAGGCCGTAACTTACAGGCCACATCAGCTACCGATTAGTGCGTTTAATCGACGGGTAACGCAGCATAAGCTCGTGCGTGGAGTATTGTTTATTTGCAGATTTTTATTAAAATAAAAATGGACTTATTTGATTTTATTGATTATCAAATTGACGAACTAGAGTATTTTTTTCGGCCGAGAATCCCGAGGAATCGTGTGTTTAAGATACGTGTTGATTATTTTTCTGACTTGGATGATTATGACTTTTTTGCAAGGTTTCGCCTATCTAAAAATGCAGTGAACCAAAACGAAAACAAATCACACAAATTCAAATACCCAACAACTCTACACAATCTGAATCAAATACATGAAAATTTACAAAATGACGTTTGACGTAACTGACAGTACTGACGTGGAATTGAATGAATACAATGCACAATTTACCTTGTCACAGATGACTACAAATTGTTAGTCAACAAGTAGTTAATCGAAACTCCGTTTTCGTTTGTGAAACGCGCGCAAGTTACTTGCCACGTCTACTCGCCGGCTAGTGTTATGTGGACAGTAGTAAATCGAGACTTTACTCGGATATAGAGAACGAAGCCCTAAGCATATAGAATTACAAAGTGCTTTTTGTCAAATATTACATAGAAAGGCCATTAGAATAGCGGACTATTACACTGTGAGAGACATTTACCGCTGGTAGTTGTACATAATTATGACAATAAAAACGAGATAACTAAGATACAAACTGATGCAGAAATATCTAGTATAATAGGCTATTTGACTATTATTAAAAATAAACAAGTAAATGTTATTTTCATAAGGTAGGTTAAAAATGAATGTAATCATTGTAAAAATAAGTAAAATCAGTAAATTAATCACGGAGTAGTACGCTTTTAAAGTTTCATCGCCTGTCCCTTTCTCGCAAAACAGAGATCGTGTTGAGCTTCCTCACAGCTACTATGAAGGCATGGCTTGTGACGTCACATGCCAAAGAGATTGTATGTAGAGCTACCACAGCTTAGTAATGAGTTACTGTGAGGACTGGTAACTGACGTCACTGCGTGTTTGAGCTGTCTCTTTCTATTCCTGTATTTTAAAATGCCGGTAACTTAGTAATTTTTTGAGATATTCAAGTTTTGTTTTCACAGTTATCTATTTTTTGAGGTATATTATTTATGTGTGCAATAAAAATATAGCAGTCAAATAGCCTATTTGTAGTACATTTCGTATCTTCCGCGAAGTCACGCCTGAGTCAATTGAATTTTTCCAGATAAATTGGCCGTCTTTTCCTTCATAGACGCTGCGCTGGTCACGGAATTTTAAGCCACCCGAAGCATATACAAGGTGGAATTTAATTCGTTCTTTTACTTTAATGTATGCATTCAGTCCATGCTATAGAATGCTCCCATATAACTAAATAAAAAAGTACTTTTGAAATAAAACTTAAATCTAGGTATTATCAAATTTAAATTCTAAAGAAAAGCCTTGTGACATTGAACAAAGCAGGTGTTTTATTACTCAGCTGGTGCCCGCGATGTGTGTACCGCAGTTATTTTAAGAGGCACTAAATACTAAAACAAAATATATTTCTTTAATTGGACCTTGTACTAATATTATATAGCATGGTTTGAGTACATACATTTAAGGAAAAGAGTGAATAAAATGCTACCTTGTATAAGTAGAAAGGCTTTTCACTAGGCTTTTAGGCAAAAACACACAGTAAACACTGTGGTTTATCAGTATGATAAATACTGTTAGATCAATTCCGTTAGGTTGGGCGTTATTATTATGTATGTGATATTTGGGCGTTATTATTATTAATTCCGTTACTGGAATAAACAAGCAATCCGAATTATAACTTCCATCGATCCAATTATAATTTCCATCGATCATAAATACTGATGGATCACAGTTTTTGCTAGCTTCCGCCTAAGTCTGATGCCTGTACGTCATAATACTAGAAATCTGCAAAAATCTCCGTTGAAAAGACTGAACGAATGCTTTGTATCCAAAATAATGATGAATGAATGATTCACTGCAGAAACCGTGGTACAAATAGGTGGTCAATTTCAACATAAATGTAGTAGTAGTGGTTCTGTGAACCCTTGCATAGTTTAAAACTAATGCTATTTTTACGTTTTCAATACAATGGACCAATAATTAAAAAAAAAATCTCACGAGAACCTGTTGAGAAAATGTGTAGTACCTGTAGATACGGAGTACTATTATAATATACTCTGTGCTGTAGAAAAGAAGAGACATCAGCCAGAGTTATGAAATCATTTTCGCCAAGCTGTAATGGAGACGCTTCGCAATCACAATGTCTATTAATTGCATGCGTTAAAATGCAAACTAATAACATACAAACAAATAGTTATGGATATTTGTGTAGTTGTGGATATTTCACACAGCGCCCTCTAGCCGCTAACTAATTGCTTAGCTTGTACGACGTTTTGTTTCAGAAGGCAGTGTTACTACCACCTGAGTTATCGATGACAATCAAAACAATTGCTTAACTACCCTAATCTACCCGTTACGTTAAGTTACAAAAACTCGCTACCTACTTAATTTCCCGCCAATCGCAAACACCAGACCGGGTGAGTTGCACAGATAACGGAACTGGACGCTAAATGAAATGTCCGATGTTGATTTATTACCCGCCACATTTCCGAGGGTGTTTTTTTTCTCCGATGATAATTGGATTTTATCAAAGAAAACGTCGGAGAAGCTGCTTTTAATGAACGAGGGAGGGTGAATTATAACTGAAGGGATATTTTCGATCACTGCAATTTTATTAGTTGGAATTTGTATTGTTCTTGTGAATGAGGCTGCAATCGAGTACCAACCGTTTTTCTGTTTAGAATTTACGATACTTTGGACAAATTGAGATTAATAATGACCTACTACCGAGGCGAGTGGTTTTGTATTTGACAGCCGTAAATATGACGTCACTACGTCTGACAGCGTTGTAATGCGGTGACGTCACGCTACAATACAAATGTCAAAATTAGGAAAGTAAGACCGACTAAAGCTCAAATTCAATAGATTTCACAAATAATGTTTCCTTTTATTAAAGTGTTTACTTACAAAAGTCCAATACTCTAATCGCTTTTTTAGTTACATACTGTTTGGTTCAAAGCCATATGGTCAATTTTTTTAAAATTATGTTAAGGAATGACGTGACGAGCTAAACGTTCGCCAGATGTTAAGCGATACGGCTGCCCATGTCAGGTAGAATATGAGTACCTTAACTGCTTAAAATTCCCTGTATCATTGATCCTTCGGAAATTGAATCTTATTAATCAAAAAGACCTGTTAACTTTAATTAGATTTGAGAAACTTTATTTACGTTAAAAATATGTACTTACTGAAATCGATAGATTTTAGTTTTAATCACTGTCTCATAATCTCGAAATCTGACTTAACCCTCAAACGTTCAACGACAACGCCCAACCGTTCACGGCACGAGCATACCTCTACGAAACGGTTATTGCAGGTTGTTACGACGACAGTGTTTCCGAAAATATATTTTTATTATAAACTAGTTGCGCCCCGCGGTCTCACCCGCAGATAAAAGTATTTTAATTATTTGCTCATCCCACGGGAATATTTCACTTTTCCGGGCTAAAATGTAGCCTATGTGTTAATCCAGTGTATAAGCTATCTTGGTACCGAATTTCATCCAAATCCATTCAGCCGTTTAAGCGTGAAGGAGTAACAAACACACATGCAAACTTTTGCCTTTATAATATTAGTGTGATGTGATAGTGTGAAGTGTGATATTAGTGTGATACATGCGGCCTGAATATCCTGTAGTGCATGAACATTACCGTTTAGCCGACGTAGCATGCAAGTTAGCTAAGTTAGAGTAGTCTTCACGCAGAAGCCGAGCAATACACTTGTGCACCGCAACACCATCTTTCATTAATGACACGGTGCATCAATCAACCCTAGGTATAAACCACCTTTGCAATCCATTTCTGGTTTATGGCTGCTTATGATCACTTATGATCACTATAGTTTAAAGATAAAATTGCTACCTATAAGAAAAAAAATTAAGTATTATAATGTAATGTCATTTCATTTTATACAAAAAGAAAATGCTAAAAATAAGATACTAATTCCAAATAATAATAATAACGCCCAAGGGTTCTCCCGCCCTAGGATTCCCTGTGTCCAGGAACTACGATGACCATGGTCCAACAACACCCACACTCAGAACAAGCACAATACAGATTTGGCTCAACCGTTACCTTTTCACAACTTCAATGACTGAAGAAAGGTATGGAAATCTTGATCCCAAACGAGGAACCAGATAACTGATACAATACTTATTAGAATACTATTTGTTTGTAAATACATACATAGCATACATTACAACACCCAGACACAAAACTAACATCGATGCACATCACAGAAATGTTTGTCCTGGATGAGAATCAAACCTACGATCTACAGCTCAGAAGGCAGGGTTGCAACCAACTGAGCTATCGGATCAATATATGTATTATATCAGTTTTTGTGCAATTAAAAGAGACAAAAACAGTAGTCGCCGCAGACAACATACAGTAAAAATATATAAGCAAACCAGTGTTTGTATTCACCAAAACAAAACCACGTTAAACAATCGTGAAATGACTATAATTTACAATCACTGATCACAATCAGCCCCTAGGGGATCACAGGATTGCGAAATATTACACTGGTATATCAAGCACTGTCATTTCAAACGCATCGCTGTGGATGCAAAATGCTGTACATATCTGCGATCGTCACGCAATCGCGGGCGTGCCCGCCCGTGTCAGCCGCGGCTGTAATGCCCGCTACACACCTCAAGTTTTAACTGTGCAATCCATTGACTATATAGATCCACTTGACCAATTATAGAACTTCCCCTCATACGAAAAATAGTAGTTGATTTCCACTACTAGCCTTTGCGAGTACGTCAGTTTCGTTTTGGATTTTCGCGGAGAAACAGCTAACGAAAAAAATCACAGAATATTAGAAAAACGAGTTATTGCTCAGTGAAATTGTGCGGGGAGAATAGCAAGACGTCTGGCTGTGCAAAGGACCACCAAATCATTCCACAAGTAAGCAATATTCATATGGTAATTAGAGAAATCATAGTACATATATTTTTAAATTGAAAACGAACATTATGAACAAGAAGAAGCGGGAACCCGTTGATGTCTTTTGCTCGGTCCTACTCTGTTCTTTGTAATTTCGTATGACTTTGTCTCGTTTTATCCTTGCTCTTGCGTCATCATCGTGAACAGCCAATCGCAAGCATAGAAAATGCCTACAGAATAAGTAATATATAGTACTCAGCTGTTACCTCGCCCTCTGCCCCCGCTAGTGAGTCGTGTTTGTAGGAGAAATTATGTTCACGAGCTATCAACGGGCTTTATTATCTTTGGTGCAATCGAACTGTTCAAATAAATAGTTAGGAGTGTAGATCAATCAAATCATCTGTACAATTTCACCGAGATATAACCAAAAACGCATTAATACAAAAAAAAAACGAGTGTGCTTTCGACTACACGACTGAAGTAAAACTTCTGTAATTTAGCTCAATCTATCGGCCGGTATAACTTTGTTTTTGCTTTGTTTAAAGTTAATGTCGCCATCTTGACAATTGTAAATTGTCATTTTATCGTACATACCAACATAAAAATACAAATTTTTAACTTTGTTATGTTGCCAATAGAGATCTACGTTAACCAACAACTTTCAACTCGTCACGAATGCATCAGCTTACTCCCCAAGTCAAGCGTGCGTAAAGAAATTTTACTTCAATAATAATTATGATAATGTTGTCCGTGAGTCTGTACAACGTTCCCCTGCATAGGGGCAGGTGTGACCCACTTCTGCGGGACGGATTAGAAACGATGTTATAACTTTTAATAATGGCCCTCGTTGTGACGGCGCCGTCACGTGGAAGGGACACGCGCCGTCAGGGTTGCCACGTGCGGGTCATAACACGTGGTGGGGTTCGATTGGAATTTGGATGCTTTCATAAAAATTAACGAAACAGAGCTTCTCTTTAAAAAAAACGAGTGTGCTTAGGACTAAACGACAGAAGTAAAACTTCTTTAGCTCCATCTCTCTTGCCCCTACAGTAATATACGATACGTAATTATTTCTTTCTATCTACACGTAAAGAGAGAGATGTAATTATATGTCCCTCTCAACTTCCGTTCGCCTCGCCAGCTTACCCTGAAGCGTGCGTAAAGAACCTTTACTTCAAAAAATGCCCCTGTGGTTATATTGAGTAGACGTTACTTACTATGAAAATAGATTAGGCATTCACCCATCATTGAGGTCATATATGATTTAAAAAATTAAAAGAAAACATAATAAGTAGTGATTTCACGAATTGTAAACTTTGCTACGCCTATAAAAAGTTGAAGACTCAATGCACTAAGCTAAAAAACGAGTGTGCTTTAGATAACACGACTGAAGAAAAACTTCTTCAGTTTAGCTCCATCTATTGGTCGATATAACTTTGTTTTTACTTTTTTTAATGTTAATGTCAGCATCTTGATAATTGTAAATTGTCATTTTACCGGACATACCAACATAATAATACAAATTTTCAACTTTGTTATGTTGACAATGGAGATCGACGTGAACCAACTTCATTTTCCGTTCGCCTCGCATTCACCAACTCCATCAAGCGGGCGTAAAAGAGCTTTACTTCAAAAATAAAAAGATTGACAAGGATCTTTAAAATACAAAGTAAAAGCCGTTATACAATACAACATTTCAGTTCTATTTTCACCCTTTGTCCTCCTTCGCTACACAATAAATATAAAGTTCTATTCGGAACGCTCAACACTCGAGTACCTCTTAACGGGTTCCATAACCGACTAAAAGATAATGTTGCCAAAATTTCCTGACCTAAGAGTAACACAAAAGAGGATAGCTGGCAACCCTTGCCAGTATTAACGGCATTTGTTTTTATTTCTGTTACGTTACATATTCCGCGGATGAGAATACCTAAACATTCTATTTTTACTGCCCTTGGGGATATTTATGGGGCGGAATGGATTTAATTGTTTTCGAGTAAACTTTATGGACACCTTTTTATAAATAAAACATTTTTTTATATACCTCTGGTACGTTTAAAAAAGGTAAAGAACAAACTTCGATGTCCACCACACAAATGTTTGTCCTGGGTGGGAATCGAACCCACAACCTACAGTTCAGAAGGCAGTGATACTAACAACTGAGATATCAGGTCAGTCTAAATCTCTGAGCGCTAAACTCAGTGAGGAAACAACACAGTAGTTTCAGTCACCTATTTCAAAGCTGCGTACTTTTTCACTGTTATGGGCGGCCGTGATGCTTAACATCAGGCGGAAGACTAGCTCGCCGCGTCACTCAACTATGATATCGCTACTGATAAGTTTGAAAAAAAAAAAAACAAATAGGCATTGAACTTGGTTTTAGTTTGAAAATTATCGTGAGTATGATACATGTTGGAAAATGATTAACGGCTAAACTCACGTCAATTCGTTCAAAGTCGAAATTACTCCGACCAGGTTTCGGACACTTTCGATGTCCTTCTTCTGGGAGCCAGTTACTTACGCAAACCGCAACGGGCTTTTAATCGACATGATTTTAGCCGTTAATAATTTTCCAAATTTAAACTAAGTTGCACTAAGTAACCAAAATTATGAAAATATCCGTAACTACGATATGCGTCTCGTTTCACAAGATATTCCTATTCGTCCAGAAGGAAATATCACGCTCCAGCTCAAATAAAAGCCGCTATCTGCCCGTTCAACCGCGCGCGAGCCAGTCAACCTTGCCCAATCTCCTGGGGACTCTGGGACCCTGGGGTCTTTTGTACCCCGACATATTTAGGGTGAGTTCTTTTATTGTGCCGATACAATTGTGAACATCATATTTTTTGTGTGATTTTTTCGAGATAAATTTGATGATTTGGCATTTTACGCAGTATCTTTACAATTTAAATAAGTACCCTTTTAGGGTGATCAACTTGTGACAATTTTTTTTTTATGCTACTGAATGATGTGACGAGCTAGTCGTTCACCTGATATTAAGCGCCACGGCCGCCCATTACAGAACAGTGTCATTCGGAACCCCAAAACAGAGTTACGAGTGACACTGCACTGCGCACATCATCCTGAGACATCAGCACAGCCTGGTAATACGATTACTAGACTGTGAGATCAGATTATAAAGTCTCAATTGCCCAGTAATTTCACTAGCTACAGTGCCCTTCAAACCGGAACACAGTAGTGCTTGCACACTACTGCTTGGCGGCAGAATAACTGGCAAAGCGGTGGTACCTACCTAGACGAACTTTGCAACAAAGTACTACCACCTAGTAAAATTCATGAGTTTTGGCAATTGATTATAAATAGGTATCCACTATACCACGTCTGTAAAGGAAATAGGAACATTTATTAGCCTTATAAAATATTGTTACACTGGACAAGTGATTTGACCGTAAAACATAAGATGTAATTTATTTCTTTTTTATGTCAGTGAATGATGTGACGAGCTAATCGTTCACCTGATGTTAAGCGATACAGCCGCCCATTACAGAACAGTGACCAAACACCTGTGTTCATCACACGAATGTTTATCCTGGGTGTGCATCGAGCCCACCACCTGCATTTCAGAAGACAGGGTTACTACCAACTGAGCCATCAAGCCAGTATTGGTACAAGGGCGATCATAATGAAATCATAAAGCAGTCATCTAAACTTATGCTCCTTTTTATTCAATTAATTAATATGTGTATCCTTAACAGAAAATGTACCAATATTTTTTTTCAATAGTTAGAAGTTATATCATTGTATGTTTTGGGTTAAGCTTTTTTTGGGCAATAATCTAAGAAGCTGCTACCAGTAGGCAACATGCCCAAAATGTTGGCGGCATTGCCCCGTTGAATGGCAATGCTTAGTCTTTGGATTAAATAGAGACCAGCATTTTAGTCACGTGTTGCCTCGATCAGTCGTTCCGAAAGATCTTTGTAAATTTTATTTATTTATTTTATTATTACTTATCACTGTTTATTTAGGTTTATCTTCCAGCATAAACAAATCGAAAACGACCATATATTTACGCATACCAAGTTTATTATACAGTGTGGTTTCCCATAAATACGCATTACTTTGATTTAAAGTTGACATTTATGTGCATAATAATTTTATTTATGCACGTATTAGCGTCATCTTAAGTGGATTGGATATAATTGGGATCAAATGAATGCGCATCTCGTGTATTAGTGGAATGATTATTTTTATAAGGCAATTCACGAACATGCGCGGATTCCCGCGGCAGGAGAAGTATTTGTCAACAGAAAAAAATAAGCGCAAATACTTTTCTGTGTCTGGGTGTTGTGGGACCATGGTACTCGCGTAGTTCCTGGGTTATCATTGGGTGTTATTATTATTATTATAATACAAAATCGTATGGATTTGACAGTCTCAATATGTGTATTGAAACTACAAAACAAACTACAGTTACAGTTCAAGCCGGCGCGGCCGCCGCCAAGTCCGAAAACCTCAAACGACACAAATATAAAATTTTAATTTTAATAAAATTTAAAAAAAAGTTAATAAAATTTAATAAAATTTATTATAATTTTACTAGGTGGTACGACTTTTTTGCAAAGTTCGTCTAGGTAGGTACTACCGCTTTGCCAGTTATTCTGCCGCCAAGCAGTAGTGCGCAAGCACTACTGTGTTCCGGTTTTGAAGAGCAATGTAGCTAGTGAAATTACTGGGCAAATGAGATTTTATGATCTGATCTCACAGTCGAGTAATCTTACCAGACTGTGCTGATGTCTCAGGATGATGTGCGCAGTGCAGCAGTCACACGAAACTTTACATGTTGGAGTTCCGAGTGACACTGTTCTGTTATGGGCGGCCGTGTCACTTAACATCAGGTGAACGGATAAGCTCGTCACATCTATCAACAACATAAAAAAAAACTCCTTGCACTCCTTGACAGAGCCTACATGTTTGTGCCGTTTGAGGTGGAGACAATGGGTCCGTGGGGGCCGGCTGCCATGCCGCAATGAATGTTCAAAATTATGCTCATTTCCTTATATGCACGCCTAATCAAATTGTTTCTCTGCACGCCTTGGTTGACTGGTAGAAAATGCTGTTAGCATTAAGTCCTCCTTTGTACTTTTTATGTGCATAAAGTATTAAATAAATAAATAATCCTATAGAAATACAAATTTGTATGGATTTGCAAATCCATGCAAATTTGTAACGTGAAAAACTAAACGTAGTACGCAACCTATTCGTACATTAAAAAAAAAACACCAAAATGATGATTAAACACCAAAAAAAATTATAACATATATACCATATTTATGAATTTTGATGAAGAAGAATTTAATTAATGAAAATTATTTATGAAAGGTTGTTTATAAATATAATCCCCGAAATTAAATCAGGTAATTATTTCTCTCATCTAAAACCGTATTCGAACAGAAACGCTCACAAATTTTCGTGGACAATCAGAATTAGATCAAATATTAAATTGTTGGAAATCTGACGCAAACGGGAAATAACTAATTACACGGCTAAATAGGAAAAAACTTGGCAGCATCACAACACTGTGAATTAGACAAAAAAATCTCAAATATCATTGATTTTGTTAATTGTTATTTTTATAGATATCAGCCGTAAGCTGCCAAGTGCATGACAATCTCTTCTTTTATTTTTTTTTTTTTGTAATCAAATTTTTGGGAGCTTTAGTCGCATGGCGATTATGTCAGCTCCATTATATACATTCATAAAATTCTAACAAAATATATCTCTTATCATGCTAAAAAGTGTCTTGGCAGCTCCACTCAGTGGAAAAGCCAAGACACCTTGAAACACTCCTACATCCGAAAAATTTACACCGAACTGTGCTAGCATATATGCTCTCACAGACTGAGTCCTGACACACTCCACTAGGACATGATGTACGTCCTCTAGGACCCCACAAGTACCACAATTAGGGGAGTCTGATCTTCTCATCATGTGGTTGCATGACATTCTCGTGTCTGATAATAGCCGTCACATCCATCTATCTATATTTATATCTTCTATGTATATAAAAATAAATCTCCTTTTCCCTTGGTCATCGCATCACGCGGATGCAATATTTTCGCTTATTCTTTATTTATTGTGTTTATGATTGTAAAAAGAAGGTTCTTATGAAATAAAAAATTATGAAAGTTAGAAAATGTTCACCACGCAGGTGAAACCGCGGGGCGCAACTAGTATAAAAATGAATCTCTATACTCAATACTCAATACCCGTTGGTCACCGCATCACGCGTGAACGGATGGAACTTTTTCACTAATACTTTTTTGTCGTGTTTATCATCGTCAGGAGAAGGTTCTTATTAAAAAAAAATTAAAAAAGTTTTTCATCACCACACGGGTGAAACCGCGGGGCGCAACTATTTCCTAAAAACTTATTCAAACACCGATAGCTAAATTGAAGACTCAATTGTAAAATAAAACTAGTAGTTTTCCCGCGGATTCTCTTAATTATCCATGATAAAAATTACCCCATGTTAATCTTGATAAAGTAAGCAAGCGAACCGTACAAACAAATGCATCTTTTCACCTCTTATGTTTAGGAAATTTACTTACAAAACTATCATACCATAAAATATCAGTGATTAGCGTTTACATAATACATTAATTATTTAGGTCCAAACCTGACACTATAATACGAGGTCTCGGCCCGTAATGGGGTAAACAATATTCCGCTAAAACTCATACCGGGGTCATTGTGACCCTACGTTGTCGGCGGATGGGTTAACATCGTTATAAATAATTGTTTGTGTTTACGTTTTGTGCGTGGTCATTGGTAGTGTCATTATTCTTACAAAAAATACAGTTTTTATTTCTGAACTAGTTGCGCCCCGCGGTTTCACCCACGGATAAAAAGTATTTTAAGTATTTGTTCCCACGGGAAAATTTCACTTTTCCGGGATAAAATGTAGCCTGTATGTTAATCCAGTGCATAAGCTATCTTGGTACCAAATTTTATCCAAATCCATTCAGCCGTTCGGTGAAGGAGTAACAAACATACACACAAACACACATACAATCTTTCGCCTTTATAGTATTAATGTGAAGTATGATAAGCGAGTATTTTACCGCAGTCTCCGTGATGGAAAGTGACGATATGATCTACGATGGTACATGTATGCCTAAGAGCTATTTAAATTCTCGACTTTAACACCTCCAAATTGTACTTATCGCTGATGAAGTGTTCCCATTCCTACATTATTCCTCAAATTAACTGCAAGATAAAAATACTGGGTTTTTTTTTAACTTTATACTTGTCTAGCATTTGATCGCGCTCTCACCTGATGGGAAGTGACGATGCGATCGAAGGTGTAGCATGCTAGCCAAGTAAATACCTATTCACTCTCCTCTTGAACACGCCCGGGTCATATTTCGCCGGAAACACAGACGCTGGCAAGGCATTCCATTGGATTCCCTGTGTCTAGGAACAACGAGGAACATGGTCCCACAACACCCAGACTCAGTACAATATTTGATCTTTTTTTCAATGCACAAATACTTGTGCTGCCGCGGGAATCGAACCCGCCGCCTCTGGGCTATGAGCCGACCTGCTCCAACACCACACCACAGAGGCAATCTAATTTATAGACCGAAAGTGCCTGTTTCTTTTCCTCGATAAGCTTAATCTACAAAATATATGCAACGTTAAGTATCCATTTTATTTTATCTTCTATTATGTTTTTTGGGTGAATGGTTGAAATTGTATTAAACTTTGCCCACGGGAAAATTAAACAAAATGTTCTCGTGAAAAGCAGATCATGATACAATTAAATTCACTTATATATTGTACTTATAAATGTAAATGTACAAGAGCTTAACAAAATTACAAATGTGTAGGTACGTTCCTTATAATGCGGAGTCGCTATTAGGCGGATATTTCCGTATCCGTTAATTGATTAATGTTTTGCTGTTTTAGAGTTACGTAAAAATCATTCCAATTGACTGGCCCGATAGTTCAGTTGGTAGTAACCCTGCCTTCTGAACTGTGGGTTGTGGGTTCGATTCTCACCCAGGACAAACATTTGTGTGATGAACATAGGTGTTTGATGTGTGTCTGGGCGTTATATTGTATTCTATGTATATATTTACAAACAAAAAGTATCTAAGTATTGTATCAGTTATTTGGCTTTGCTTAGTTTGGGGCTAGATGGCGTTATGTGAGATGTCCACACATATTATTATTATTATTATTTCTATCCAGGATTAGATCTATATAATGATCATATTATATCTCCCTTATCGCCATTAATGGTATAGAGAGTATATTGAGGTTAGAGATATATTTATTTATCATGAGAAAATATTTGATTTACATGAGAACTATCTAACATAACGTAGGTACAATTTTTTTTTATAGATAGATATATATAGAGAATATTAGATATTTATTTCTCTAACTGAACACTTTATGGATGAAATGTCTGCTTGAGAACCGATTGATGACTGAGCATCGTTCTGTAATACGGACCTTTATATCCATCTACCCTTCAAAAAGTTATAACGTCCTCCATGGGTGTTCGTGCAACTTTCAATAAATAAGCCAACTTTCAAATATTTAATTATATCGCAGTGTTTTCGGCATTTTAATACGATTCGGGTCAAGTTGGGAGCAGATGTAACGGGATTACCCCTAGGTAGGTTTTCATGTCCGAATATTATAAGTGATTCATTTTAACTTCGGTGTATTAAATTATACATTTCGTAATAACTGTAATAAAAAAGGTAGAGTTATTGAGATTTTTCAGGATAATACTTTTTATTTTATTGAAATATCTTTACAATTTCATTAGAAGTCTAAAAAAACAACGATAATACCAGAAAAGGTTAGTTTTTCTTTGGTGTTGTATAGCTACAATAAGTTAAAGGTTTCCAAAATTATTATTATTACTATTATTATAATATATTGTCTATTTTTTTTCCTAGTTATAAGCTAAGTTGCGTTTAAAAAAAAAACAGAATAATAGTTATATTCACCAGCCGATTATGTTTTTAGTAATAATAAAGTTTTACCAAACTTTTTAAAAATTGGTACGACCACAGAAAATAATTATTATACTTACATATTATAAAGAAACTTTCACAGCATGTTGCCTTGTTGAACTTACCTGTAACAAAATTAAGAAAATAAATAAAATTATTCTTTATATATAACTACAAAATTGGTAAATAACAGTTTGAATTCAAACGGTTGCAATTGTAAAGTTTGAAACTTGAACAACAACCATAATTTCACACTTTAAAAGTAAATGGCTATCTTCCTTATTATACTTTAATATACAAAAAAATATCTTGAAAATCGGTTAACAATTGGCGTGGTAAAGTTGTAACCAATACCACAAAAAAAAAACAAGGTAGGTATATTGTCTAAATTTCGACTGGCCCGATAGCTCAGTTGGTAGTAACAACAACATTTGTGTGATGGAAATCAATGTTTGTTCTGTGTCTGGGTGTTGTATTGTATTCTATTATATTAGGTCTTTACCTATGAAATTGCCGTTTTGTTTGAAAAAAGTTAAAGTATTTTTTTTTCGAACTTATTTATTTCTTTTATTCAAAGTAATCACCCCTGCAATCAATGTATCTTTGCCAACGCTGTGGCAGTTTATGGATGCCCTTCTTGAAAAAATCAGCAGGACGGGAGACAACAAACTCTTCAAAGGCGTTTTGTACTGCCTCTCGGGAATTGAATTTTTTTCCCGCTAAAAAGTTGTCCAAATTTTGGAAAAAGTAATAGTCGGTAGGCGCAAGATCTGGTGAGTATGGCGGATGAGGGAGAGCTTCCAAACCCAACTCATGCAGCTTAGAGACGGTCTGTTGTGCAGTATGGGGTCGCGCGTTGTCGTGAAGTAGCAGTGGAGACGACCGATTGACCAAAGCTGGTTGCAGACGTGCGAGTTTCGCCATCATTGTGGTCAGTTCTTCAATGTACACATCTGCAGTAATGCTCTCGCCGTTTTGTAAAAAGCTATGATGAATCACACCAGCACTAGACCACCAAACTGTGACCATCACCTTTCTAGGGGTCATTTTTCGTTTTGCACATTGCTTTGGTACCGAACCAGGATCTAACCAACTTGCTGAGCGCTTTCGATTGTCAAAAAGAATCCATTTTTCGTCGCACGTAACAATTCGGTTCAAAATTCCTTCATTTCTGTGCCTGTTAAGCAGCGCAAGGCAAGTCTCGACGCGTACGTTGCGCTGGCGATCGTTAAGTTCGTGGGGCTATCTATCTATCAAGCTTTTATATCTTGCCAATCTGTCGCAAATGGACCAATATTGTTTTGATGCTAACATCAAAAGCTGCTGCCAGCTCAGCTGTAGATTGAGATTCATCAGCTTCCACAATCGCCTTTAATTCATCATTGTTGACCAAAGTTTCCGGACGACCACGAGGTTCATTTTTCAAGTCAAAATTCCCAGAACGGAACCGAGCAAACCAATAACGGGTTGTACGTTCGTTTGTACAGTTCTCTCCGTAAATGTCGTTGATGTTACGTGTCATTTGTGCCGCGTTGGTGCCACGACGGAACTCATATTCCATAATTACACGAAATTTCAAAGTATCCATTATGAGGAAAAATGTTGAAATGTAATGAAAATACAACGCTAATCAATAAACAAAAGACTTATATTGTAAATAGAATGTCATATTTTTAAAACAAAATTAATTTGAATTTAGAATTCATAGCCAATCAAAACTTTTTTTTGTTTGAAAAAGTCTGTACTGCAATACGGCAATTTCATAGGTAAAGACCTATTATTTACAAAAAAAGTATCTAAATATTGTATCAGTTATTATCTGGTTCTCATAGTACAAGCTTTGCTTAGTTTGGGGCTAGATGGCGCTGTGTGTAAAGTCCACAAATATTTATTTTATTATTCATTTATTTCTTAGAAAAAGGTTTTGTTTATGAAGAAATGGACATGCGTTTGACAACAACTCGCCTGATGGTAAATGACGAAGTTGTCTAAGGTGGAGAACTCTTGCCCATGAGATGCCCATTCACTCTTAACTTAAAAAGACCCAGGTTGTACCCAGGAGGAAAGGCTGTTTTTGGAAGAGCATTCCATTCCTTAGCCGTTCGGACTATAATTTACTCAGCAAAACGCTAAGTGCGCACTTGGGGTACACTAACGACGACGACTATTAAAAAATAAAAAGCACATCAGTAAACATTACTTTCGTCAAAAGAGTCAATATGTGCGTTGAAAGAGTCAATATGATCGGTGTTCTACAAACTCGCCGACACGAGTGTATTTCCGCCGACACAAGTTCGTGCAATCTCGCCGACACCATCGACACCGTGCGCGCGACACTTCGAAACTGCTCACTTATTAATTTCACAACTACCCGCAACTCGAAGAAAAATATAGACTCAACGCGTTCAACAAAAAAATTATATAAAAAGTATACGGAAATTGCATAATCATACCACTCTACTTATACAGAAGTAAATAAAGTCGTCGTGAAGAGATAAAAAAGAGAAAGATAAGGCTCTAGCTTTTCGAAAGTAGTACGATAGAATTATGTGCAACGGATAAAATTTTATGCGTAAGCAAGGAGACAGCAATAATAAAATTGTCTCGAGCAACTAGTTACAGTGAAACTCATAAGACCATACCTCGTCTTCTATTTGGTTATTGTGAATAATTCCAAGCGCATGCTTTTCGATCAAATATCAGAATCAAAATCTAACCCATCTCAGCCTCTGTGGTGTGGTGGTTGAGCAGGTCGGCTCATATCCCGGAGGCGGCGAGTTCAATTCCCGCGGCAGGACAAGTATTTGTGCACAGAAAAAAAAGCGCAATTACTTGTTCTGAGTCTGGGTGTTGTGGGACCATGGTCCTCGTTATTCTTGGGTCCTTAGAGACAGGGAATCCTAGTTAGGGTCCAGGATCTATGTGTGTGACCTTTGGGGTTATTATTGTTATATCTAACAGGAACGCTAATCTCAAGTTAACGTTTATTACGTATGTTCGCTAAGGGGTACTACAAAATATTTCATTTACATATTCCCTTTTTGGCATAACTTTCTAGTTTCAATTGCTTCATCTATTTTGCTCTTCTAGTCTCAGCGTGAAGTTCAAACAATTTCCCTGTTACGGGAGTTTCAAGAGTTCGCATCCTACGGCTTCTTGCGGTCGCTCGGCGAACAATCTTCATAACACACTACAGTTATATTCGAAGATGACTGAGGAGAAGATGAAGTGGAAACCTCGACGTGTCTGTCTGTTTGATCTCGAAATGGAATTATGTATAAAGTTTTTCTGTGAGGCATGACAAATATAATTAATTAGTTTCTGCCCGCGGCTTCCCCGCGTGGCCTAAGGAGAAACGAAGAATTCTTTTTTTATGTTTTGGCTCCACACATTTGTGTATTGAGCCAGTGTTAAGTAATTGATAATTTATCAAGTTAATGATATTTCACGAAAATATGTGTCAAGTCATAGTCGTAGTCATCAAGTCAAGTCATAGTCTAGTCAAAGTCGTATGACTAGGAGTATTCCTAGTAAAATGGTGGCAACTTTACTTGAAGCTACTATGGAGTTTTGGAAACAACACGAAAAGAAACGTTTCACCATCATTATACCATTTTCCCACACTCACGCCTGTAATCCAGCACTTAACGAATAAAATGCCACCAATTTTATTCACTAACACTGAAAATAACACAAGTTTTGGAAAATAATACAATGCGGCGACGCAATCTTTTTCGCTTTCCCGCCAAAAGCCTTCGAAGAAATTTTTTAATAGATAATTCAACCACTCATTTCACCCTCTTGGGGATCGAATTTCGAAAAACCCTTTCTTAATGGACTTTACAAAGAACACACTTTTCTAATTTCAAGTCTCTAGGACCAGTAGTTTAGGCCCTGCATAGATTTTAGTTTAGTATTAGATTTGTTTCATCAGGTACTTGTAATTTGATTTGTTATAATTATTTATCTATGATCTGTAAATAAAAGGATATAATTAAATGTTAGTATATACTAATTAGTGTTTCAACATTTGTATGGTTTAAGTCGAGTATACTACAGACACAGTCAGACTGCTATATGCAAAATAAAAGTATCGGAATATCGAAACAAATGAAAAAAATAATAAATAATAATAACGACCATCGATCACATACATATACAAATAAGTAGTTAGTAACAATATTTCAGAAATGCACTGCTATGTTTGTTACATTATAGAATTAAGAAAATTACCTTATTCATCAAAACTGCTTAGTAACAGTTAACAATCAGTTTCTAACTATTATTGGTTATTAAAAAACCTGGCGAAATTTCACCAGTTACTAGAAAATGTCGTAATTATTGTAAACATTCCTATTTATATGAGGTTTTTTTACTTTTACCATTACCTAAAATAATAATAACCTAAAATATAAAATGCCCGAAGGAGCTTAATGTAAATATCAAGACAGACAAAGCTTCCAAGAAACTTTATCAGTATCCGTATCTACTAGGTCTCTGAATTAATAGAAAAATGAAAAAAGCAGAATATTTCTTTAATGTTAGATTTAATTAGATCTCAGTTTTTCTCATACTTAAAAAAGCCGTAATCTATCTTGTTTCTGGATACTCAGAAATGCCGTTAGCTGCCATGATTTTATAACACAGACCGACAAATAAGCTGACGTCTCACCTGATGATAAGCAGTTTTTTTTTTAGATTTGGCTCCACACTTTTGTGTATTTAGCCAGTGTCAAGTTATTGATAATTTATCAAGTTATCGATATTTCACGCAAATATGTGTCAAGTCACAGTCGAAGTCATCAAGTCAAGTAATAGTCAAGTCAGTCTAGTCAAAGTCGTACTCCTAGTAAAGTGGTGGCAACTTTACTTGAAGCTTCTATGGAGTTTTGGAAACAACACGAAAAGAAACGTTTCACCATCATTATACCATTTTCCCACACTCACGCCTGTAATCCAGCACTTAACGAATAAAATGCCACCAATTTTATGCACTAACACTAAACATAACACAATTTTTGAAAATAATACAATGCGGCGATGCGATCTTTTTCGTTTTCCCGCCAAAAAAAAACCATGATAAGCAGTTACCGTCCCCTATACACCTCTTTTTTTTTGCGTGAGGAAATGCCCTCGCACATCCCTCATATCTCCGATGCTTTCGTTGCCTTCCTTTGGTGTGCTGGCCGGTTCGGGTTGCTACTTAGTAGATTTCCCATGTACTTAAATTTAATAATAATAATAAATAAATATGTGTGGACATTACACACAGCGCCATCTAGCCCCAAACTAAGCAAAGCTTGTACTATGGGAACCTGATAACTGATACAATACTTAGATACTTTTTGTTTGTAAATACATACAAAGAATACAATATAACACCCAGACACAGAACAAACATCGATGTTCATCACACAAATGTTTGTCCTGGGTGGGAATCGAACCCACAACCCACAGTTCAGAAGGCAGGGATACTACCAACTGAGCTAACGGGCCAGTCGAAATTGGCCTAGAAAGAGCATGTTACAGTTTGAGATATACATTTTGAAATAGGTCATTACGAGGAAGATGTGACACCCCTAGTGACAAAGGAAAACTTGCCATCTTGCGGAGTTGTTTGCGCCTCGAAACGATTTAATTACCTCTTGGTACGTTGATTTTCATACAAATTAGCTTAGCGTATAGGGAATGGGAAATAGGACAATATTCAAATGAGAAATTGTTTAATTGGATCTCGAACTCATTCAGTCGGAATTCACACGAGAAAACTGGGGTAAATTAATCGGAATGGTGCCACAGGCCCTTTGCCGACTGACTTCAAAAAGAGGAGGTTGTATATTGGTTGCAGTTTTTTAAGTGTTTTTCTAAGTTTTGGAATTTTTTTTTTTTTGGCCTGGTCATACTTTTGACATGTATGACCAATTGCAAAGGGTTTGTGGTTTGGTATTAGTGCTCTTTTGAAATAGTCAAACTACATAAATGTCAGATTCTTCGACAGAATAGATTTACTGCTAAATTTAGCTAAATAAAAGTCTAGCTGAATTTTAGTTTTTGTATCTGCCATATAAGAATTAAATAAGATAAAAATTGACCTTTGTTCAGCGTCATTTTCATCGCCGAAGACGTCCACTGCTGAACATAGGCCTCCCCCACTATAAAATAATTTAAATTTAAAGCAATTTTTTACTTTGTCCTGTTGACAATGGAGATCTACGTTAACCAACAACTTTCAACTTCCGTTCGCCTCGCCAGCTTACTCCCAAGTCAAGCGTGAGTAAAGAAGTTTCACTCCAAAATGTAACAGTAAAATAAAGCTACAAAAATGTAACCACATGAAAATCCGCCCTGTATAAACAAACTCCTATTAAAATAATCGATTTCAAAATCTCTAACCGGCCCGAGCGGATATCTCGATACTCTCAATTATTGTTCGATCCTGAACCGAATCGTTTATTCAAATTCTCGTAATCGTTCCACTTGATTACGCTCCCGAACAGATATAAGTAATTATAATAAAAAGCCGCATCCATACAGATTTTCTTTCGGGTCGTTCTAGAGCGGATGAAATAAAAATTAATTGTAACTTCTTTATTTTCTATTTAACTTGAAAATAAAGGGCACTTAATTGTGTTTCATTTAAAACTAATGGACATGAGATATAGATAGGTAATTAAACACAAAAAAATTAAACCACATATGAAACTATTTATTTTATGCTTTAAATAACCTAGTTCAAGAAATAGCGTGGGGTAAAACTAAAAGCACCGTGTCTTCGGGTTAGGTCCAAAGTCCTCGCAATTAATTAAATAACATAATTTATAAAGTTTTAAATTTTGTTTATTAATATGTACAGGCACTCTATGAATAAAAAGTTACAACTAATAAAACAATTATATAATGTAATATAATATAATACAAAAGAAAAACAATATTGTGTAATCACATCTTCATTTTATAATGATTTATTATATATATTATATTATCCAATGTAACAAATTAAAAATATACTACCTGTCGCAATTTTGTATTGCCAAAAAAAAACTTTTATTACCAAAATTATGACTAAAATACCAATTTTGTATATACATATATTAGGTCTTTACCTATGAAATTGCCGTTTTGTTTGAAAAAGTTAAAGTATTTTTTTTTCGAACTTATTTATTTCTTTTATTCAAAGTAATCACCCCTGCAATCAATGCATCTTTGCCAACGCTGTGGCAGTTTATGGATGCCCTTCTTGAAAAAATCAGCAGGACGGGAGACAACAAACTCTTCAAAGGCGTTTTGTACTGCCTCTCGGGAATTGAATTTTTTTCCCGCTAAAAAGTTGTCCAAATTTTGGAAAAAGTAATAGTCGGTAAGCGCAAGATCTGGTGAGTATGGCGGATGAGGGAGAGCTTCCAAACCCAACTCATGCAGCTTAGAGACGGTCTGTTGTGCAGTATGGGGTCGCGCGTTGTCGTGAAGTAGCAGTGGAGACGACCGATTGACCAAAGCTGGTTGCAGACATGCAAGTTTCGCCATCATTGTGGTCAGTTCTTCAATGTACACATCTGCAGTAATGCTCTCGCCGTTTTGTAAAAAGCTATGATGAATCACACCAGCACTAGACCACCAAACTGTGACCATCGCCTTTCTAGGAGTCATTTTTCGTTTTGCACATTGCTTTGGTACCGAACCAGGATCTAACCAACTTGCTGAGCGCTTTCGATTGTCAAAAAGAATCCATTTTTCGTCGCACGTAACAATTCGGTTCAAAATTCCTTCATTTCTGTGCCTGTTAAGCAGCGCAAGGCAAGTGTCGACGCGTACGTTGCGCTGGCGATCGTTAAGTTCGTGGGGCACCCATCTATCAAGCTTTTTTATCTTGCCAATCTGTCGCAAATGGACCAATATTGTTTTGATGCTAACATCAAAAGCTGCTGCCAGCTCAGCTGTAGATTGAGATTCATCAGCTTCCGCAATCGCCTTTAATTCATCCTTGTTGACCAAAGTTTCCGGACGACCACGAGGTTCATTTTTCAAGTCAAAATTCCCAGAACGGAACCGAGCAAACCAATAACAGGTTGTACGTTCGTTTGTACAGTTCTCTCCGTAAACGTCGTTGATGTTACGTGTCGTTTGTGCCGCGTTGGTGCCACGACGGAACTCATATTCCATAATTACACGAAATTTCAAAGTATCCATTATGAGGAAAAATGTTGAAATGTAATGAAAATACAACGCTAATCAATAAACAAAAGACTTATATTGTAAATAGAATGTCATATTTTTAAAACAAAATTAATTTGAATTTAGAATTCATAGCCAATCAA
Organism: Ennomos fuscantarius; assembly: GCA_905220475.3. Classification (NCBI taxonomy): domain Eukaryota; kingdom Metazoa; phylum Arthropoda; class Insecta; order Lepidoptera; family Geometridae; genus Ennomos; species Ennomos fuscantarius. The sequence goes on from HG992049.1 coordinate 1,690,909, forward strand.
AACTTTTTTTTGTTTGAAAAAGTCTGTACTGCAATACGGCAATTTCATAGGTAAAGACCTATTATTATGGTGTGTATATATATCATTTATCTATCTATCTATAGAAACAACAAAACACAGTGAATACACAAAATGTAACGCATTTTTTTGAAGCGTATCTAATAATACCGTCTTAATTCTCTAAATATATATAAATCAAAGGCTGAAAAGCAGAGGCAGACTGACTGACTGACATAGTGATCTATCAACGCACAGCCCAAACCACTGGACGGATCGGGCTGAAATTTGGCATGCAGGTAGATGTTATGACGTAGGCATCCGTTAAGAAAGGAATTTCGAAATTCCACCCTTAAGAGGGTGAAATGGGTGGTTGAATTATTTTCTCATAGGCCACGCCGCGGGCGAAGCTGCGGTTAGAAGCTCGTATTAAGTGAAGGTCAGCTACAAATGGTAATATATCCTTTGTCAACTGGCTTTGGAATCATTCGATACGGCTATTTCTTTTATCATTAGCTAAGGGCACGCAGCACGGGCCGCGCCGTTTCCTGATCCGTCACGCCCTTGACAGCCCTTTTTCGACTCATTACTTAAAAGCAGATTGCCATCTTAACGAATCTCTTCCTTCCTAACGTTCAACTTTCTGTTGTTTTTTGTTCATTATGTCGTGTTTTTTGTTCATTATGTTGCATTGTTGTTTGGTGCTAATTGCGGGGGAGATGGTCGGATAAACTAATGCGACGATTAGGCGCCATGTTCTTTTTTTATCGTCAATAAGGTTTTCCGAATTAGAGGAAAGATTTAAGTTTAGTTTGTGACTAGAAGAAATGTTATAGATAGGTTTGTTACAATTTTTAACCGACTCCAAAAAAGGTGTAGGCTCTCGATTTTCTGTTACTTCATAACTTTCGACTGGGTGAACCGATTTTGATAATTCTTTATATATGAAAGCTATTGCAATTTGGTCCAGTTCTGACACTGGCATCCATATAAGTCTGAAGTCAATTTTTTTACCATTTGCGTTTGTTATACTTGCAACACATGTATCCGTGTGTACCGTGAAACCGTAGATCCCAAACGGGTGAAACGGTTTTGATTTGACCGAGACTAGAATGAGAGTCGAGTTATTTTTTAGTTGAAGAAGGGAATGATACGGTTTTTATTTATTATGAACTGCAAAAGTGCGGAATGCCTTAACTTGGTCGGTCTTTCAGTGAGAAGTGAGCAGTTATTTAGTGTAATTAGATATATTGACAGCCTCTGTAGTGTGGTGGTTGAGCAGGTCGGCTCATAACCCTGAGGTTGCGGGTTCGATTTCCGCAGGACAAGTATTTGTGCACAGAAAAAAAAGCGCAATTACTTGTTCTGAGTCTGGGTGTTGTGGGACCATGGTGCACGTAGTTCCTGGGTCCCTACAGAGAACCCTAGTTAGGGTCCAGGATCTATTACGCATACCTTCGACCACATCGTCGCTTACCATCAGGTGAGTGTGGTCGGTGTGGTCAAACGTTAGCGTGGTCATTGTATCCAAGTCTGTGATGGCATACTCCAGAATCAGATACAATTTCTCGCTGACAACATTGGTGAATCAAAGGCAAAACTGTAACGTGAATTTCCCAGACCAAGAAGCCGCCAATCCCACTCTTTTACAGTCTCCCAACGATTGTCTCATTTCGTGTCTACAAAAAAAGCATAAACAAGACGACGGGCGACATTTCTCACAATAAACGTTAAAACAAGTCGAGATAAAACGGTTTCTAAATGGAAATTTCAGACTCATCTCGGGGAAATATTAAAAGAAGAATAAAAGAAGCCGCTAGATGTACCCGAGGTTTGGAATCACAAAGAAAAATATCAAAGCAAAGCTTCAAGGCGGTACACATGAGTCAGATGAGGGTGTCTGCACCGAGAGCGGTTAGCGATACTCTTGACGAGACATTGACTTAGGGTTTTAATAGCATCGGGGGCGAGCTGGCTGGACTGCAGTCGCGACCCCTTCTCGCCCCGGTACGGCGGACGAGGGCTCACGGGGGGGTTTTAGTGGGTTCGAGTCCCACATACCCCCTGCCACCACCCCCGTGGTGGCAGGGAAGTGCGAGGGCATTTCCCCCCTCAAAAAAAAAAAAGGGTTTTAATAGCATCAGCCCATACGTTGCGCCCCAATGCTAGGACCACGAGCTCACAAGAAGAGAGTAGGCTATTAACCACCACGTTGGCTAAGCACTGGCTAGTAAGGCGGTTTTATGATTAGGGGGGATTCCTGATTGGGGGAGGGGGATCATTTTTCATGGATCCCGCGGTGCAATGACACATTTTTATTGTTCATTCTCTAAGAATTAATTTGAAAATGGCAATGGGCAGGGCGTAGCGCTTGCAGAACCAACAATCGATGGGTAAGATTCTTGTCGGTTCATTGCCCATTAGGTGGACCGAATATCTTCTAGCTATCACGTAACTTGATGGCAACGTATAGAAACAATTGTATGGATCAGACAGTTTCAATACGTTGCGTATGTATTGGTAATGATATTTTCTCCTGTTGCACTGCAATCAAAGATTTGATCAAAACCATATTATAATATTTAAATATATAATAATAATATTAATAAGCCAAATACAACGAAACGCAACTTGTATGCATATATGAATTATATCATATTTGTTCTTGGTCAAACAAAACTGAAGACTAGAAGCGATCTCACATACTCTTTTATGGAGTAAAATGGAGTTTTTAAGAAAATTACAATTTACAGTTTCTCTTAAAATCATTGTATGGTGAACTGCTTATACTGCGTGTAATCGCTATCAAAACCACCGCACCCTTATCATTTACAGCCGAGTCAAAAGGAGGCCAGGCAGCAACTAAGATTGAGCTTGGAAGACAACAGCCTGAGGGTTATGAATGCAAATGAAGGCAGTCGAGTTGGTGACTTGGCATTGGTGCCAACGTTGGACACTGCAGCGCAAACATCGCGCGAACGTGGCGGGATCAAAGTCGGCAACGTTTACGTGGTAAGTATTATTTATCTGCGGCACGACGAGCTTATGCATTGTGGACGGATGAAGATATTATAGCAATGTGTTCTTTTATAAGGATTTGGATGCAAATCCACAAACGTTTTTTAATATGAAAGCCAGCCACATGGCAAAACTCATATTATATGCATCTAGAAAAACAATGGTCTGTCATGTGTGAATACCCTTTAGTCTGAATGGACACCCATCTGAACCATGACATCACGGAATGCATCATTAAGAAAAAGTCTAAAGTCGACGCGGTCGGAAACAAGCATGATCCATCGTAACAAAGATACACTCTTCCCCCACACCCTAATTCCTATGAAGAATTTGTTTACACAAATAATTTTGATGTTAGTTTATTACTACTCAATTATAACATTGTTACTAATTTTTTTCGGAAGCAAACGTAACACAGGGTAACCTAGTACGGATGCTAAAGTGCTTAGATATCTTATGTTTTTAATTTACCTAGGTAGGTACAACATATGTTTAAATAGTTTCTGTTTTTTAAATATTTTTCCATTATATAATACATATGATATACACATAATATGATATTTGGCAGGAAACTAACTATACCTAATATAAAGCCACTAGCATATGATTGTTATTTACAAATAAAAATTACTACTAAATTACTCTTGCCTTGAAAATTCCTTGGTTTAAAAAAAGGTCTGCGTTTCTACTAAATATGAAAGCTCGCATTCAGCCAATCATCACTGGGTTGTAACTGTAAACCATAAAAAATTATACATTCAAACACATTCATCCGAATGAAGTGCTAAAGCCGGGCATACACGCTACTTTATAAAATAAACCGTCGCTATAAAAAACGCGTTTAAAGAGCTAAATGAAAATTTAAATTTGCGCACAAAAGAGAGACTGTTTGATGGCTAATTCGTGAATGCATCCATTACGGACGCTATGGCTGCAGGGTTGCTACATGGAAAATAATATTTTTTATTTCTTTAAAATACTAGGTGGTAGGACTTTTCTGCAAAGTTCGTCTAGGTAGGAGTGTGTGCGGGAGCGGTGGTCGCTTTGCCAGTTATTCTGCCGCCAAGCAGTAGTGTGCAAGCAGTACTGTGTTCCGGTTTGAAGGGCAACGTAGCTAGTGAAATTACTGGGCAAATAAGACTTTATGATCTAATCTCACAGTCTGGTAATCTTATTACCAGACTGTGTTGATGTCTCAGGATGATGTGCGCATTGCAGCAGTCATGCGAAACTTTACATTTTGGAGTTCCGAGTGACACTGTTCTGTTATGGGCAGCCGTGTCGCTGAACATCAGGTGAACGACTAGCTCGTCACAACATTCACTTACATAAAAAAAACCTAAGGACGTGTTGTAGTTGGTCCGCCATAGAGGGATAAGTCCGAACTTAGTAGCCGTCAAACTAGCGCAGACGGCCATTAATGTCTTGTCAAAGTTTTATTTTTTGTTATTTTTAAGTAACCTATTTTCCCGCAATTCAAAAGCAAATTATTTCACGCATCCAAAAGTGTCTTCCCATAATTATAAAAATAAGGATGACACAAACAAATAAAGAGGTCCAAGCTGACCGGTCCAATTCTTTACAGATACACGAAACCTTTATTATTATGATTTGCAGTTGTTATTACATTTGCATTTTAGAACTGATTCTCATCTCTATTATAACGAAATTATTTAAATTTCCATTCCCTGATTACATTTTACAATATCTATTATTCTAAATAAAGCAATTACGTCTCTATCTTTACAACAAGCGTTCCCTAAAAACGTGGCAACCCTAATTTATAAGGGTACGTTCAGAATTCAAATTTGTAAATGGAACGGTGAGGAATTCGCGATGAGACGTGATCGTCGGATTACGTGGCGCTAGTTTAGGGGCTAATCTATTTGGTTTTACCCTTTGTTAGTGTTACCTGGGGGGTAATAGTTTCATCACCGTGTCGGGAATAACGATGGGTACATTTGGTAAGTTTGTTGGCGGTATTTTAAAAGCCTTACGAAGTAGTTGAGATGAAATTGTGTTGTCTCAATTTTTTTATTAATTTTTACCAATATTAAAAATTTTGAGTACGCATCTGTTGTTTGGTGGCTGAGCAGGTCGGCTCATAACCCGAGGTGTGGGTTGGATTCCCGCGAAACGGGATAATTAATATTATTTGTCCAATTCCAAATTTATCTTTCACTTACAACCACCTCAAGAGGTTGGTGGCGCCATCTATTGAGAGATTCTTGAGAATCACCCCAACTAGCATGGCCAAGATACATCAACAGAAATTCTATAAAGATCGCCTCCCAAAGCTAAATACTAGATACATGATAAAAAGCTGTATCAAAGAAAAAGATTTATTCACAAAAGGGATACAAACCATCTGTCCCTGAATACAATTTAAACTATGAAACCATGGTCTTAATTTTATGGAAACTAAACCGAAATCGTTTAAATAACAAAAGTCCCCACAGCAAGCAAAGCAAAGCAACATCTGTCGACCTCGACCCGAGGATCTGCGGGTGAATAATTCAACCGCGAGATTCTATAGGATCAACAAGTAAACGTATCGCGGTTTTGGATGCCGCTATGGGAGCCGACGGTCCGGTCTTGGGGAAAATAGAAAAGGTAATGGGAAAGTCCTTTTGAGAAATCAGCAAGCCAGTTATGTTAATTACTTAAGTTTTTTTTTACTTCAATAGCATTTGATCACGCTCTCACCTAATGGGAAGTGACAATACGATCGAAGGTGTAGCATGAGTTAATTTTTTTTTTTTTATAAATGTGTGGACATTTCACTTTCTACCAAGGATAAATATTTTGTGATGAATGTCGATGTTTGTTCTGTGTCTAGGTGTTATATTGGATTCAAAGTATGTATTTACAAACAAAAATTATTTAAGTAACAATACTTTAAATAAGTATCAGTTATCCGGTTCCCATAATATAAGCTTTGCTTAGTTTGGGGCTAGATGGCGCTGCGTGAAATGTTAACAAATAATAATAATAATAATAATATTTGTGGACATCTCACACAACGCCATCTAGCCCCAAACTAAGCAAATCTTGTATTATAGGAACCAGATAACTGATACAATACTTAGATACTTTTTGTTTGTAAATACATATACATATAATACAATATAACACCTAGACACAGAACAAACATTGATGTTCATCACACAAACTTTTGTCCTGAGTGGTAATCGAACCCACAACCCACAGTTCAGAAGGCAGGGATCCTACCAAAGGAGCTATCAGGCCAGTCAAATTATTATTTTATTTTTTAGTTATCAAGTTTTTTCAACCTTTTTTTTTTTTTTTTTTTTTTTTACTTCAAACTTGTCTAGCATTTGACCACGCTCTCACCTGATGGGAAGTGACGATGCGATCGAAGATGTAGCATGCTAGCCAAGTAAATACCTATTCACTCTTCTCTTGAACACGCCCGGGTCATATTTCGCCGGAAACACAGACGCTGGCAGGGCATTCCATTCCTTAGCCGTTCTAATTAAGAAAGTTGAGTCGAATCGCTTGGTACGAATGGGTGGTATTTCGACCACGAAAGGATGGCGCTTAGCCGAGCGTCTAGTAGTCCGGTAGTGGAATGGTGATGGGAGAATGAGATCATGCAGTTCTTGAGCGCATTCACCGTGGTGTATTCTGTAAAAGACCGACAGACTTGCCACCTTACGTCGATGTGCAAGGCTCAGGAGCCTTTTACCAACCAAAGTGTCGTCGTCAATGAGCCTTTTGGCACGCCGTTCAATCGAGTCCAGAGCCTCAAGCTGGTACTTGGCAGACCCTGCTTGGTACGTACTTGGTAGTTCCTTCCAGAAGGAAATGGCGCTTATATAAAAAAAATGCCTCTTAAAATAACTGTATAACAGCCGAAATGTCTATTTAACACACAGCGCGGGCACCGACTGAGCTCTTTATAAATATTTCGCAGGTAACAAAACACCTGCTTTGTTCAATGTCGCAACGCAAGGCTTTTCTTTAGAATTTGAATCCGCAGTAATTTGATAATACCTAGATTTAAGTTTTATTTCCTTTGTATATTATTCCTTGTTTATACGTCCCTTATGACGTCCTTGTTCCTTGTTTATTCCTATATTCGTATGTACTTTTAGTATTTAGTTATATAGGAGCGTTCTATAGCATGAAGCGTGTACATACATTTAAAGAAAAGAACGAGTTAAATGCCACCGTGTATGTGTCTGTGCTTTTAACATTGCTTGCGTTTCCCATTAATGTCCCCAATGACTTCCCCTGCACGTGTAAAATGAAAAACTTTTCGTTTCATAATAATACGCCCTCGGGCATTGTTCTCAGCAAAGGAATACGGAATGGGGAAGGTGTGTAAACATCATGAAAGATGTATTTTCGGAGAGTGAAATCCTTTATGTCAACTGGAGTATGTTTAGAGTTATGACCTTGTTGTCATTTTAAGCGGAATAAACAAGGATACAACTTTTCTTTTTTATGTATTACGTTTGTTGATGAAATGGTGTGGAGCCACAAAGTGAAGGCATATTAAGCTACTCGTAGATAGCACAATAACACAATAACAATAACGCCAATTATATTCCAATTCCATAACAACCTTTTAAAAAAGGGGATCAAACCGATTTCAGTCGCCTTAAATTTGTACCGATTGATACTTTATCATATTTTATTTCCGAATGTTTTAATTAAAAAATCGGTTTTGTAAAAACCCATCTAAAAGTATATCGTTTAAATTAAATAAAGATTTTTTCTTACAATTTAATTAATTAATCTGAGGTAGCGAATCTAAAAAACAAACAACCGAATAGAGAACCTCATTTTTACAAGTCGATAGTAAATTAACTCGAAACCAGAAATGGTACAAGCGCAGACTTCGACCTTCTCAACTCAAGCAAACAATAAATCTAAGTTAACTAGGAGTACATCACCACATCTCTCCGTAGCTTCAAGCCTTTAAGCGTACTACAGACAAAGACAGTGACTCGGTTGAGTGCAACTACCTACTTGGTTCTAGTGCTCGGTGCTTTATAATCAACTGCCTTCAAAGAAACTATTTGAAATTTTATGTCTAACTAAATAATAAATGTACTGAACCGAAGAGCGCGTTCTGGTTTAGTGATTATTCTAAAAAGAAAGTAAAGCGAATACTTTCATCTCGTTATGGAATGATGATTGGCTCTCTTTTTGGAATTTGGCTCTCTTTTTGGAATTATGAATGTCTCTTTTTGGAATGATGGTTGGGAGTTCTAGGTAAGTATAGAATGTACTCTTATTTATTCTGTGCTTCAAATTATAGAGACCTCGAAATCAGTACGGACATGATTTTAAAATTTGTGCACATTTTCACCATGTAGAGATATTTCAGTCTGCACTTCTACTCCAGGTACATATATAAATACTTTATTGCAACACGTTAGAGTTTCTATTTCAATAATCCCTTTTAGTTTCAGTTTTAGACTGATAGACATACCTGTTCAAGATACTTGTCTGAATCACTGCTGAGACAAAAATATAATCGATTTCGACTACGGCGACCCTTAACTTAATAGCTATAATCTTCTAGCGTTAGCCATAATATAGTTCGCTAAATCAAAGTAGCTTTTACCCGATCACATGTAGAACAATAAAGTTGGCTCTAAATATTGTAGGCATATGTGTAGGAAGGTTTATGTCTCCCTTTTTGTGTTTGACGCTTTTCGTGTAGTGTTTTAAAACAGTTCTTTTCAAACGTTTAAACATTCAGTCTTAGTCTTGAACTTAAAACTTGACTGAACTACTGTTCTTTTCTGTATTACGCAGGTCTGATTCTGTGAAGTCATGCGACGGCAATCATGCCGTCGAGGGAAAACGATCCGCACGAGAAGAATGGATATCTAAACTCATACGAGAAAACAGGAATTAGGTTTAGAGACATCTATTAAATTTTTTTTTTTTCAAATTTATTTCATCGTCGTTCTCAATCAACTGCAATCCAAGTGTCAATCTTCTGTCAAACCACTAGGTAGTCGTTATTATTATTAATTATTTTTTTTATTCTGACTAAAGATCGAAACTGCAACCTAAATTACACTACACTTTTCAATCGCAACTTGTGACAGTTTCAATTTATATTCTATCTCGAAACATGAAAGCCTTGAATTGGGTAATTTTTTTACGATCTTAACTTACTAAAAAAACAATTGCAGTCTATAAGAAACCTTTACAGTATTTCTGGAGTAATATTAATGCAATCTGTATTTTAATTGTTTTCTCGATTACGCGGCACTCATTACTTACGACGTTATCGGTTTCTGTGTAGAGGCACTCTGCCATTTACAATTGGTTTCCCAATTGGCTCATATTAATTGCTTGTGGAATATTGGAATGGAGAATTTTAATTAAAATACATTTAATTTAGACACTAATAAAACTGAGTTTAACACCTACGACATAGATGTAGCTAAAATAAATTTAAAAAAAAACTAAAAAAATTGTGAAAGATGAGCAATAATATGTTCTCAAAAAGCGATCTTACATTATGTGCAAGCACACAAATTTCCGTGAGGCGAAAATGAACAATACGCGCCTTTAAGGACAAGAATAATGAGATGCAGAGTGAGGGAATATATGTACGTACGTACCTCATTTTTTTAAATGTTGATATGACGTGACAAACTAGTCGTTCTTCTGATGCTAAGGGTAAGCATAATCTAATGATTAAGTCACTATTCACGGCTCAAATGTTAAGCATAAAAAATGTATGTGCGGGACTGTCTTGTGACATATAATGGTGGAAAGCGTGCGGTGACGATGACACGTCATCTTTTCACGCTTTTTGTTCACCCAAAAAGTACACATATATACACAGTATACATATAGCTCATGGAAAGCGTTCGGTGACGATGACGCGGGTTCCGCGATTTTTTAACACGCAAAAGGTGCTCAACGGGCCTAAAGTTTTCACTTTAAAAATAAAATAGTAATCCATCTTGTCATTTCTGAAGACTAAATTTTACAGTTAATTTTTACAGTAAGCCTCCATTAATCAACTGGCAACTCCCTAAAACCGTTTATTTATCTACCCACGACCCCCTCAGGTGGGTAACTTGTTGAATAGCTCGCAGTGAGTCCATACATTTGAATTATTAACCCCGGAGGTCGCGAGGCGGGTCACTTTTTATTGCCCCTTTGAATAGCGACCTCGTTCTCAATAGATGTGGAGACAGTACGTCAAGTTTACACAACTCTTTATGCTGTATACTAGCGCCAATGCCGCTAGCATTCATCATGATTTGCAGGTTGGTCAAACTTAAAGCTTTCAACTACTTGTTGTGACTCTGGGTGTTGTGGCACTAAATCTAAAGACCTAGAAATAGAACTAGGAACCCTAGCTAGGGTCCAGGATCTATGTATGTAATGGTTGGGCGATATTATTATTATTTATTTATTATTAATGTATACATAAAATTTGTGAAAACGATAACAAAATTTGGTACAACTTTGGTACACTTCGGTAATGTTTTTAGTTTTTAAACATCTCTTACGAAAGAACATATATGTCCTACTCGAAACCATTTTTGGATGATAAGTTTTTTTTTAAGTATTGGTTATGGTCAAAGCTTTTATTTATTTATTTCATTTTGGAAGACCAATAGCTATTATAATAATATAGATATACATTGACACATTTTTATTTATTTGACCACTGTCGAAGTGAAACCACTGTGAAATACATTTATAGCCCAAAACATTCGTTCCGATAACCATGTCTCACCGTCCTTTACAGAGGGACATATTTTTTATGGACAAGTCCCGACTTTAGACGTCTCCAATAAAATCTGCGAAGACGACGGACTTATGTCCGCAAAGGACAAGAGATGCTGTAAACCATTTTACACGTTTAAATAACATTGTGATATCTGACGATTGAAATATCGGTCTTTAGATCACCAGTAACATCAGATGTTTTTTAATTAAAACTTCTTTACGCACCCTTGACTTGGGGAGCTGGTGAATGCGGGGCGAACGGAAGTGGAAAGTTGTTAGTTAACGTAGATCTTCATTGTTAACAAAGTTAAAAATTACTTAAAATTGTATTATTATGTTGGTTAGACAATTTACGATTGTGAAAATGGCAGACAGCCTCCGTGGTGTGGGGTTGAGCAGGTCAGCTCATAACCCGGAGGCAGCGGGTTTGATTCCCGCAGCAGGACCACTATTTGTGCACAGAAAAAAAGCGCAAATATTTGTTCGGAATCTGGGTGTTGTGGGACCATGGTCCTCTTAGCTCCTGGGTCCCTAGACACAGGGAATCCTAGTTAAGGTCCAGAATCTATGTATGTGATCGTTGGGCGTTATTATTATTATTATTAAAATTAAACAAAGCAAAAACAAAGTTATATCGGCCGATAGATGGAGCTAAAGAATTTCAATCGTGTGGTTTAGCACTAGGGGTAGCACACTCGTTTTTTTTTTACCAAACGTGTTTAATGTATCAAGTTATCCTACTGCATTAAAACTGTGCACTTAAGAGGGTGTAATACTATCGACCTGCGCCGTGGAATTTTAATACCGCCTGTGATAACGCAGCTGTTAAGTATTTAATAAGGTCGCTGTGTGTGCGTTGGTGAGTTACGACTTTTTGTTGAACGTAAATATGTGAAACTTAAAATTTGTGGGACTTAAAATTTCTTTTCGGAATTTTGAAATTTGTTTTAAAACAAATACAAGTAACTCTTCTAGATGAGTCCAGCTAAGGAACGGCGTTAGCTTGGCTTACAAAGCTAGTCTAAATATATAGAACTCAAAGGTGACTGACTGACTGACATATAGTGATCTATCAACGCACATCCCAAACCACTGGACGGATCGGGCTGAAATTTGGCATGTAGGTAGATGTTATGACGTAGGCATCCGCTAAGAAAAGATTTTACGAAATTACACCCTTAAGAGGGTGAATTGGGTGGTTGAATTATTTTCTCATAGGCCACGCCGCGGGCGAAGCTGCGGGCAGAAGCTCGTAACCTATAAATATTGTCTGAAGTAAATGATAAAAAGACCTTTTGGGTTTTCTATATTTCTCGTTTCTTCCACTAAACAGTTGACTAGCAATTGGAATGTGTCTTGACGTTTCTGCTGATCACCGAGAACTGACTGCTGTTCGACCTTTTTTCACCAAAACTCAATATTATTGTGACAGAACCATCCGGTGGCTATGATTGGTTGAAATCAGCCAGTTCTGCCAACCAAAGTAGTATTTTTGTACATTCTACCATAGTTGTCATATTAACTATGGTAGAATATACAAAAACGGGTAAAGACTTTTAAAGTAAAGACGAATCAATTAATTCCACGACATAATTATGTCAATGTTCCTTTTTTACATAATTGTATGAGACGTAATTAGTTGGGATCACCATGATGGAAATATTTAAAAATGTCGCTACAATATCGTTTAACAAAACACGCGTTAAAATATTAAGCCAAGACACCGCAAAAAACCGAACACATTAATCAATCAACGCGTAAATATTTTACCAACGTTCAGAGGTGCTCGCGTCGGCACTGTCGAGAGTCGACACCCCTGTGACGTTATCGCGACGTGTTGTCGAGTTTGTTAGTGCGTCTACTGCTCACGTGGTTATACTTTGGTATATTTTGTGTCTGGAAATAGTGTTGTGAAATTGTCGATATTATATTATATACTTTCTTCCTTTCTTTAAAATGTATTAATAGTTAAATAAATAAAAGATGGTGAATTAAAAAAGTATAAAAATAAATAAATTGTTAGGCGTCTATATAAGCTCTAATACGCGTAGCCGGCTTTTACAGCAGCCACAGGATGAAATGGAGCGGTCCTATTCGCAAACCGGTTTTATTTCTCCCTAAATTAATTTGTAAATTTTACGAATCCTTAAACAGTACTAGCGATAGGTGTTAAATATTAATAGCCCTTTTTCACTATCGACCAATTTCCAGCCACGAAATATCGATATTTGCTCGCAACACTATTAAAGTGATGACGACTTTGTTAATGGTCCCTGCTCACCTGGTTACACTGTGGCGTACATTATATTTTGCAAGGGTTCATTCATTACTCTCTATTTCCTTCCAGTTCGATGACATTTTTTTAGATAAAAATAATTTATAATGCAGAGTTTTGGATACAATAGATAGATAGATAGATAGATAAAACTCTTTATTGAAACACCACATTGTAGTAACAATTTACAGGCACAAACTTAAGAATTAAGTGTCACAATGGGCGGTCTTATCGCTTAAAGCGATCTCTTCCAGACAACCCAAAAATTTATATGTATAAATGAATTTATATGTTATAAACATATATGTATAAAAATATATATGTTTATAAAAATTTAGTATGCATGCACGAAACTAATCTTTGAAGGAAGACTTGCACTTTATAGTAGGTTTTTGGGAGATTTATGTACCTTCTACACATGAAAATCTTTACCATTTTTGGAGTATTTTACTTAGCCTTACAATCTTAATATAATGCCATCCCTAAAATTATAAAGTTACTTTTTAAGAAAGAAGAAGAAGAATTAAGAAAGAACTTTACGAGATATATTTATAAAACCTGAATTGTAAAAATAAACCTGACACTGGCTAAATACGCTTATCACGTGGAGCCTTATAACTCTAGGATACAGAACAAAAACATAAAAAAAAAAAACAGTTAACGTTCCCATAGAGTAAATTAAGATAATAAATGAATCCGAAATATTCACCGTAGAGCGAAGCCCACAAAGGTCCTGTCAAATCGACGCCTCGGCGATGAAATCTTGACGCGCTGTCTTTTATAATAGCACCAGCGTTCCGTATTTATATTATGAAACTGGCTGAAACTTCCACAGAGTAACTATACAACGTTAACTATACAGTGGACTACCTAAAAAAGAGTGTGCTTCCACACGTCTTTCTTTACTTTGTTTAATGTTAATGTCGCCATCTTGACAATTGTAAATTGTCATTTTAACGGACATACCAACATAATGTTTTTTTTTAAACTTGGATACTTTAACAATGGAGATCTACGTGAACCAACTTCAACTTCCGTACACTTCTCATTCACCAGTAACTCCCCAAGTATAGCGTGCGTAAAAAATGTATTACATTAATATAATGTAATATAAACTTAATTCAACGAAACGAAAATAACTGGCTTGCTTTCTATGAGAGAGAGAGAGAAACACGCGCACGCCGCACGGCTTACAAATATAGCAAAAAGTGTCGTTACAACGTTTGGTCTTATTTTTCCGTCTAGCCCCCTTTCGCAACGCGCGATAAGGAACTTCGTTCCAAAAAACGGAATATGTAATAACTTCAAACTCTTTTTCTCATACCTACTCTGAGTTATAACAAAAAATAATATAAGAGGCAAAGGCGAGTGCGAATTCGACTTACCATAAATGTTATCAACCAATACAAAATTTAGGGAGATTTTTTATTTGGTCTTATCGCAATAAGTACATGACGCAACCCTGGGTGCGCGAGTTATAAACCTGGGTTGTTTTTTTTTTATTTATTTTTTCAAGCTTTGCTTAGTTTGGGGCTAGATGGCGTTGTGTGAAATGTCCACATATAATTATTTAAGGCAATCTATACATAAGAGATATTTAGAAGACCCCCAGGACGCCAGTTTTACCCACTCCTTCCAGTATTTGTTTCAAGTATCATTGTGTTAGTTAGTAAACAAACTAACAGAGACAGCAATAGACGAAAAGTTGCGAGCCAGTTCAAAAGTCGCCGGTCCGATACACACGGGCTACAATTTAAACTGCAAGTTTGCACGGCTATTTTCAACTGCTATTGTTGCGAACTTGTTCCAGCTCGCAGCGCAGCTTGCTGCAAACTTTACGTGGAATGGACAGGGAATTGACTTGACAATAGTGAACCGGTATCTTTTAGGCAAGCATATTCCATTGTCACTCACCATCAGTCGTCAAATGCAAGCCTATCAAATAATAATAAGAATAACGCCCAACGATCACATACATAGGATTCCCTGTGTCTAGGGACCCACGAACTACGAGGACCATGGTCCCAAAGCATCCAGACTCAGAACAAGTATTTGCGCAAATGTAAAGATAACAGTACCACCACCAAACCGCCACATCTTTTTTAAGTAAAACTTCTTTACACACGCTAAGCTGGTGAATGTGTAAGGGAAATTAATCGGGTGAGGTGAACGGAAGTTGAGAGGGAAATATAAGTATACCTCCCTCTCAACGTGAATATATAATAGAAAGAGAGAAAGTTACGTTTCGTTTATTACTGTAAGGGCAAGGGAGATGGAGCTAACGAAGTTTCATTTACGAAAATTGATCTTGCCAGGTGAACGTAATTTGAGATATAGGTAAGCATATTTCCCTCTCAGCGTGAAGATGGTAGGTGGTAGGACTTTTCTGCAAAGTTCGTCTAGGTAGGTACCACCGTTTTGCCAGTTATTCTGCCGCCAAGCTAACTTGCTTGCGCACTACTGTGTTCCAGTTTGAAGGGCACTGTAGCTAGAGAAATTACTGGGCAATTGAGACTTTATGATCTGATCTCACAGTCGAGTAATCTTATTACCAGACTGTGCTGATGTCTCAGGATGATGTGCGCAGTGCAGTGTCACGCCAAACTTTATATTTTGGAGTTCCGAGTAACACTGTTCTGTTATGGGCAGCCGTGTCGCTGAACATCAGGTGAACGACTAGCTCGTCACAACATTCACTTACATAAAAAAAAAGATAGAAAGAGAGAGAGAGAGAGAGAGAGAGAGAGAGAGTTGCGTTTCGTATGTTACTGTAAGGACATGAGAGATGGAGCTACAAAAGTTTTACTTCAATCCTGTGATCTAAAGCAGACTCACTTTTTTTCCTTGAGTGCCGGTTAAAGAAATAAGCAATAGGATTCTCCATGATCTACCTTATTCCCGCAATCCGGTCAAAGTGTACTAAAGAATTACCAAAGATTTGCTATCATTGTATTCTGCCGGAATGTATTAATTGTTAACTGCACTCACTGCATCGATGTAATAAAACCGAAGATGAATTTTGGACATACCTGTAACAAAAGGGACACGATGTTAAAAAAATTATCAATTCATCCGCATTTTTTCATGCACTCTTTAACACCTTATTTGACATAATATACTTTTTTTAAAAAAGGGTCAAACCGAATCCAACCGCCTTTATTTCATAATAAGAAATACATGGATGACTTTTTTTTAAATTCTTTTGAGTAAAAAACTAAATTACCGAACCTATTTTGATGAAATTTCTATGAGACCAATGCAAAAGTATATCCGAAATTAAATAATATTCCGTATCGGTTGACAAACGACCGAGTTCTGAGATAACAAAGAATTAAAAAGGTCATAACTACCAAATTAAGAATCTCATCCTTATTTGCAGTAGGTTGAAAATAGCACAAAATGTCTCGTATAAAAAATGAAGACAAGTAAAGCCCAGAGCGTAGTATTGTTTATAGCCGATCATAAACTAAATTTAACAACAATAACATATTTCAAATTATCTATCAACTAAATAACTAAATTGTCATATCACACGCACATCATTCAAAACTTAATTAGGACTAGATAATCAACACGTTCCATACAACCTGTTCTAGAAACAATTAATTAATATAACACTAACTAACTACATAAAGACAAATATTGTTCAAACAAATAGACAAATTGGGCTAATTGGGTTATTAGTAAATAAGCTCAAAACAACGTAAAGTTACACCTCAAATTTTATTTTAAAAAATACAGTCGCAGATTTTTAAAAAGAAAATAACTAAGTGATTTTAAAATGTAGGTAAAAATCATACAGTTTATTTAGATTAACATGTGAAATATGTATCACTCATTCAAATGTATCAATTTATCATGCTAGGCCGTAGTTTATAATTCCCGGAAGGTTTTTCCAAAATAACAATGATGCTAAAGGATGGTGATCAGTCTCATAGCATTAATTCTGAATGATTAGTTCACTCATTTTAATGGACTAAATACAAGTTTATCATTTTCAACCGACTTCAAAAAAAGGCTCCATTCGACTGTTTTTTATATTTGTTACCTCAGAACTTTTAACTAGGTGAACTGATTTCGACGATTCTTTTATTATTTGAAAGCTAGTGCTTCGCGTGTGGTCCCTTCAATTCGGTCCAGTTTTAACCATCCAGGCATCCAAGAGAAAACCATATAAGTTGGCATCCTCCTAACTGTCATCTCGGGAATCAAATTCGTGGTATAGTTAGATTAAGCCTTTATATCCACATTATTAAAGTTGAAATAGATTGACTATGACACAGTCCTTCAGTGAATACAAGAAGGTTTAGAATTTATCTAGGTAAGGTAAACATCAAGTCTGGTATAATATTTGAGTTTCCAAGAGAAATGGTTGGGGACATTAGTTAGGAACTAGTTCAACTAAGGTGCATTTCAAATATATGACCGGGCTTGATATGTTTGTCTTGTGTGTTTGATAAGTGTTTGGTTAATAATTGGGTCCCCGTTTGATTAAATCAAAGAACGACGTTTTTTGTTTACGCACAAACCCACATCGCAATCAGTTCTGCAGCTAATGTATGTAAAATGCTATAAAAGGCTTAATGATCACGTGCAAGCCAAACCACTCAATTTATGCGAAAATGTTTTTTTTTGGCAAACAGCTTAGAAAGCACTGATACACATTGTGGCAAATCCTTGTATTTCTAGCTCTTATAGTTAGGAGATATGATAGCAAAGCTAAGCGAAACCGAACTATTTTAAAAATTATACCATGGTAAAGTACTAGCTTTTTCGCTCTCCTGGAAAATGTTAAAAATGCAGATTCGCAAGTTTGCCGTGGAGGGGACGACATCTTCGTCGTCCGTTTATTGCGTTGGGGTGTACGATGTAGGACAAGATTTTTGAAAATTCAACCGTTAATCTTGTGCCAATCAGACAGATACCTAGTCCATCGACATAAGGTTTCCTTTTTATACAGATGCAAAACTAACAATCTCACCTTCTCCCCTAAAGCAATTGCAATCTCCGTTCCATTAATGAGAAAAGAATCGTTCAAAAACAAAGAGAAACCGGCACGCAATAAGGTTGGAGGCGAACACACAGAGCCGCTCGAACCAACACATTCCGTATCAGTCAGCAACCACCTACAAAGAGATCCCAATCAACTGTCAGCAAACACTTCACGCCGAAATAGAAATCCGATTTACTTCCACCGGTGATATGTCTTCGGAATAAACACGGTGCGGTTTAACCGACTTCTGTTATATTTAGTTTCTTATTTGTGTACGTGACCGCATCCATAAAATGTATCCCAAAGGGTAACGTCGTGATAAAGCCGAGAGATGATAGGATTTTTCATAAAGCTCGCCTAGCTAAGCTAGCATCCTTTAAGGGATGACGCGACGAGCTAACCGTTCGCCTGATGTTAAGCGACACGGCTGCCCATATCAGTTGCAGTGTCACTCGGAACTCTAAAGTATAGAGTTTCGCGTGACCCCGCACTGCGCACGTCATCTTGAGACATCAACACAATCTAGTAACAAGATTACTAGACTGTGAGATCAGGTCATAAAGTCTCATTTGCCCAGTAATTTCACTAGCTACAGTGCCCTTCAAACCGGAACACAGTAGTGCTTGCGTACTACTGCTTGGCGGCAGAATAACTGGCAAAGCGGTGGTACCTACCTAGACGAACTTTGCAGAAAAGAAAGAAAGAAACTTTATGATCTGATCTCAAAGTCGAGAAATCTTATTACCAGACTGTGTTGATGTCTCAGGATAATGTGCGCAGTGCAATGTCACGCGAAACTCTATATTTTGGAGTTCCGAGTGACACTGTTCTGTTATGGGCGGCCATGTCCCTTAACATCAGGTGAAAGAATAGCTCGTCACATCATTCATTACATATTTTAAAAAATCAAGTCAAAATCCCGATGCTGTATCCGATAAGTGACTGGAGCACACTGTTAGGTGTGGCATTTCATTATTTTACCTAATGTCCCATTCGTACCAAGCGATTTGATTCCACGCTCTTAATTAGAACGGCTAAGGAATGGAATGCCCTGCCAGCGTCTGTGTTTCCGGCGAAATATGACCCGGGCGTGTTCAAGAGAAGAGTGAATATGTATTTACTTGGCTAGCATGCTACACCTTCGATCGCATCGTCACTTCCCATCAGGTGAGAGCGTGGTCTAATGCTAGACAAGTTTGAAGTAAAAAAAAAAAATGTGCTTTTAGAGGCACTCAAATCGTACGTCAAGAAAATCCATAAATGGTTGCTAAAAGAGACAAATTTCCAGGGTGAATCGAAACTGCTCCTTGCTACCGCGATGCGCGACGGTACAAAGAGATATCCTCTAAGCCTCCCGGACAACAGACGAGCTCGGTTAACACGTGTCGTGCGTGTCAGGTGATCCTGTGACGAGGGTGGACGCTTCGGTTGAAGCGGTAGTTCATATCGAATGGGGATTTAAATAATGATTTGATCCTTTGGAGAATACTGCCAGGGATGATATGGGAAATTGGGTAAATGCTGACAAAAGCATAAAAAACTAAACAACGCTGACAGCTTTGTAGATGTAAATAAAATAGGGAAGATAGACAAGAAGTAGACAATTTAAAATGCGTAGAAAGGAAAAGCAATACGAGTCTTGGGCGCGCACACACACTCACACTAACACACATACATACACACGCACGCACGCATGCAAGCACGGGCGCACACATACTTTCATTTTTATAATATTAGTAGGCCTACCTTCTCTATCTATTTATTTTGTGACAAAACTATTATAGTCCATATTAAATTTTCAAATTCGATGCATAAAATTACATATGCATACAAAATAAACTCTGGCAAGTTGGAAGTACCTACCTCTTAAACCAACAAACTCAAATATATCTTCAATGTAAGAGTAGAGTTACCTATTCGACTATCCGGCTAAAAATTATAATATTTTATCCGAGTACGTCATAAAGCACAAGTGTACCAATAATCTAATCAAAATAAAGTGAAAAAAATCAAATAAAGTGTGCACAAATAATCTGTTTACTATTATTCACTGTCTACGTTTCAACCGTAGGGACTCGGGCCTTTTCTCAAAAAGAGTGCAGCCCATAATCAACTACAGCTGCTAAGTTCGGAGTGATGACTTAATGTCACAATGTGTTAATGTCACAATAAAACAATGTCTTCTTTTTGCACCAGGTTTTCCTTCATGATTTTACTGTTGTAATTTCTAGACACGGAAGCCAATGAAGGGGTGAGATCAAAAAGGGTTTAACTGATTTTTTCACAAAATGACTAATGGGTATCGTTTGATTCAGCGTGAAATTATCTACAATAATACATTCTCAAAATACTAAAATGAGGCTTAAATCTCGGAGATTTTCAGTTTAAAAACGGTTTATCTAACACAAGAATATAGTTCGCTTAGCATTAAAACATTATTATATTTATTATATTATATTATATCATATTTTGACAGTAATTGTACGAATTAGTACTATATTTTGTTTTTAAAATAGAATTAATACATTTTCAAGCGACTGAAACTTACATAAACCTTTTCTATTACTTAATACGCACTCTACATTAAAATGAGGCCGTTGAAGTTTAAAGTCCATTTTGTCGAAACTATCAATTTGTCAATTAAACCCTTTTTATTCTCACCCCTTGAATTAAAAACATGATTCCGCGTGCGAATTTGTTAGGTACAATGTTTTTTTCCGAATAAACTATCCGGCTTTTACTTAGAGGTTTTAGGAACAGCCAACTCTAACCGCAGCCAATGTTTAACCGACTTCATTAAAGATTTCCACCCCTTTTGCCATCCCCTGAGCACACAGGGGCGCGTGATCCGAATATGTGTACAAGGGTTATAATTATAATAATAAATAGCTTATCGTTTATATTTTTGTAATATCGATTTCTATGTGGAAATCATGTTTTAGAAGACACGTTTTGCATTTCAAATTTTGTATAAGTTTTACGAGTGCTATAAAATGAAAGTACGTACTAATATATTGAATTTTAGTTTGAAAACTATCGTGAGTATGACACTTTTTGTAAGATAAATAACGGCTAAACTCACGTCAATTAAAAAGTCGAAATTACTCCGACCAGGTTTCGGACATATTCGATAAGATAAGATATTAAAGCCCGTCCCGGCTTCGAGCGAATTCACATTTATTTTCGATGAAAGATATTTTATAGGCATTTTTTCAACTTAAGTAGCATTATTGTAGTTTTAGTAGAGATCCTTATCTTTTCTTGCAATTAAAATAGCCTTATTTAATCAGTGATAATGTAGCATTCAAATGGTGAAAGAATATTTAAGATCGGTCCAGTACTTTTTAAGCCAATTCGTTACAAACATACCCACATACAAATCTTTCCTCTTTATAATATTAGTATAGATAAAAAGATAATATATTGAAAATAATATTCTTAGAAGACAATTCTCGCAATCCACTTTCGACATAGCTCTGAAAATTAACAAGTTAAAAGGGAATATGCAGTTTCAGATCACTCGACTACCGGCGAGGGAGAAAGGTTCTCCAGTCACGACCAAGGAAAATATAGGGTAGACCGGCCCCCTACTAAGTGGACCGAAGACTTAGTTCACACTGCGGGGAGCCGTTGGATATCAGAAGCATATCCCGCTCAAAGTCATTCTATTAGGGAGGCCTATGTTCAGCAGTAGACGTCTTCCGGTTAATGATGATAATGAACGTTCACGTTATAGTAATAAAGCTCACTATACAATAAATAAGTAAGTATAAGTATTTGTAGACATTTCACACAGCGCCATCTAGCCCCAAACTAAGAAAAGCTTGTACTATGGGAACCTGATAACTGATACATACATTGAATATAATATAACTCCCAGACACAGAACAAACATCGATGTTCATCACACAAATGTTTTTCCTGCGTGGGAATCGAACCCACAACCTACAGTTCAGAAGGCAGGGTTACTACCAACTGAGTCAACGGGCCAATGAATACATCTTTTTTTTTCTTTCTTTCAATATACACATTAAAGGAAATTACAACAATTTAAATACAAAAGTGAAACACATTAAATACATACATTAAAGGAAAAGAACGAATTAAATTCCATTTTTGTCAAATTGTATTTTGCATTGCCTTTGGGATTGTAAGGTACAAAACAGAGATTTCAGAATACACTGAAAATCAAAATCCACTCCGCGAAGCAAACTAAACCGCACACATCTATAGCTAACTATAAAAGCGGCGGAACCCTCGCGATAAATCCGGGACAGGCGGCCGTTTACGAGGCGCGCGTGCCGCACGGTACCCTAAACGGATAACAATGGTCTGTGCTTCCCGCTATCATAGAGGTGTTGGTGATAAATAGTGGCTTAATATAATTCTTTATTGCCACAGATTTTTTTTTTGTGTTTTGGCTCCACACTTTTGTGTCTTTAGCCAGTGTCAAGTAATTGATAACTTATTAAGTTAATGATATTTCATGTGAATATGTGTCAGGTCACAGTCGAAGTCATCGAGTCAAGTCAGAGTCAAGTTACAGTCTAGTCAAGTCAAGTCATACCCCTAGTAAAGTGGTGGCAACTTCATCAGAAGCTTCTATGGAGTTTTGGAAACAACACGAAAAGAAACGTTTCACCATCATTATACCACTTTCCCACACTCATGCCTGTAATCCAGCACTTAACGAATAAAATGCCACCTATTTTATGCACTAATACTGAAAATAACACAAGTTTTGGAAAATAATATAATGCGGTAACGTGATCTTTTTTGTTTTCCCGCTAAAACTCTGCTTCAGATTTGACTTCAAGTTTTAGGCTGTGGCTTTTGTTTTTTTTTATGGTCCAATCTTGGTATTATTATTGCATTTTCCCCTGCCAATGTGATGCGATAAAATGGTCGTTCCAGTCACGCTTTAACGGTTTGGTTGTTTGATTATTTGCGATTTGAACCTACCGTTAATATTATGTACTTACAGACAGACAGGCAGACACGTGGATAATAAAGTAATCCTACATAAGGTTTCCATACTGAGATACAAAGCCCTAAAAAATCTCGCATAATATGGTACATACATAATATGTACCATAATACATTACGAAACTATTTTCGAATTACTAAATTCTCGAATATATATTAGTACGTATTTTCGAATTATTTAATTTAAAACAACTTTATACATACACAACTTGCATTCTAATTAAAAAAATATTGACTAACAAAATACACACACAAATATCATTCACAAAAAGATCTTTTAAACATAGCTTGCGAAATACAAACAAAATCAAATTAAAACCTCCAAGAACTTCATACGGTAAAAGAAATATTATGTATGAAGGTGCACAATTATTTAATGATCTACCAAACGATACTAAAGATTGTAAAACCATGACTATGTTCAAAACTAAACTGAAAAAATATATTTATGCCAATGTTTTTTTTAACGTATTTACCGCCAGACCATCTGGATAATATTTAAATTAATTGTAACTAGATTATTTAGTTATAATTTATACATACTTAAGCTCATTATAAGTGAATTATGTTCTTTATGAGTAAATAAATTCGTTAAACCTAACCTAAATGAAAGCATTGCAATGTTTGCACACCATTTAAAAAAAGTTACCCCTACTGAGGTACACAGCGAAAGCTTCTCTTTGCCGTCCAGTGCAAGTTTTCGCGCTCACTTTTTAATGAGCGTCCTTATTAACGCCCGGTACGGTACAGATGAATACCACTTTGTGATGTGCACCCACTGTGCCACTGTGATGGTGATGCGAAAATAAAGAAACTATCGATATATCGATAGTTCTGATTTCATATTTTTTTATTCTTATACGATACTTTTATTATCTCCTTCAAACAGCCAGATTATATTTTTTCTGGAAACAAAGATAGTTAAGCTTTTCCATTTCATTTTCATCCGCACTGGGCCGGCGTAGTCAATTGCGCTTTCCGAGAAAAGAACTGAAGCCCAGCAAGGATAGAACATGAACTGTAGAAATCGACGTATCTCTTCATTGGAGACAGCGTTTGACCAATAAAAACGCAACAAAAGGCTTATGACGTGATCCGCATGATCATTCATTGGTCGAACTCATGCTACCTTACCTGGGGATGTAGACTGATAATAATGCAGATTAATCCGGACTAAACGATCGATAACCATCTGAGTAACACATGGACATTCAATTACGAGCAATATCGGTACGGCCAACTGATTCAATTGGCAATCGATATCGACATGTAATCAAATCAACCACTCGATTATCGCCTCACTACTGAGTGTTCGTGCGGTTACATCGTTCGCATAGTACGGGATGTGAGGATAATTTGTGATAATTTGATTTTTACAATATTATACTCGCATCACTATGTCAGTCAGTCAGTCAGTCACCTTTGAGTTATATATTTAAGATAACTAGATGCGCCCCGCGGTTTCACCCTCAATTGCCTGTCCGTTAATTGAATAAACATTTATTTTGTTCTTAAATATTAAGCAAAAATGGGCAAAATGTAGGATAAGCAATCTGAGTGTACATATTTATCGAAGAACAAAGTTATACAGTAACGCCAATTATACAGTAAACGATTTGAGTTTGTCATTGTCATGATTTTACAATATACCTGTCTAAATTCAAATCGTCATCATGACTTCAAGTTTACAGATAAAAACCTGCGATGACATGCAAAAACAATACACCATATATATTTATGCAAAGTTCATCTAGTTAGGTACCATCGCTTTGCCGGTTATTCTGCCTCCAAGCAGTAGTGAGCTGCATTTCGATTCGAAGGGCACTGTAGTTAGTGAAATCACCGGAAAAATGAGACTCTATGACCTGATCTCAGTCTAGTCATCATTTTACTATTCTGTGCTGATGTCTCAGGATGACGTACGCAGTGCAGTGTCACGCGAAACTGTAATGAGCAGCCGTGACGCTTAACACCAGGCGAACGAAAAGCTCGTCCCATCTTTTAGATAAAATAAAAAATACATAGATGCCAGCTTATATTTCGTCTTTATACCGTAAAGTAAATATTAAGAAATCTATCCTACTTACTGGTAACATCGACCGATCCGTCTTCAGTACTCGAGCTTCTTATTTGCGCTTTTCATACGCAAAAGAACAACATTAATCTAAACGAAAAGCTCATCCATTACAAGAGGTACTGTCATCCATTACTACACGTACTAAACTGGGGAGGAATGGCTGTCATCTAGACGAGAACACCTCCAGAGTGCAGTTTTCACTTTGCTTTAGACACATCACTTACGCCAATGAATATTAATTTGGTGAGTGAGTAAAATTGAGATAAAGTCATGAATGTATAAGATGTTTTGCAAGAGTTCGTCTGAGTAGGTACCACCGCCTTGGCAGATACCTATTGCAGGCCTTACATTACGCTATAGCACGAGCATAAATAAATAATGGATAAACAATTACTGCCATAGTACATACCGTAATTGCACTTTTTTGCTGGATCTAAACCGCTCCATTTAAAGTTGAAAATCA
This sequence comes from Ennomos fuscantarius, assembly GCA_905220475.3. Classification (NCBI taxonomy): domain Eukaryota; kingdom Metazoa; phylum Arthropoda; class Insecta; order Lepidoptera; family Geometridae; genus Ennomos; species Ennomos fuscantarius. Next base: position 1,716,458 of record HG992049.1, read on the forward strand.
CAGATCAATTATTAATTTTGCGGGGTTTTTCTGGACTGCGTGAAATATAGATATTAAATAAATATTTTATCAGGTCATTCCTCTAGAACACCAATCTGGCTGTTTAATTTCTAATAAAATGTGTTATAGCCAACTGCTAGCTGCAAATTCAGAAAAGTATTTTTTGAAAGAAGAAACGATTTATTTTACAAATAGTTAAGTTTTCTTCGGTCATTCCTATTTTTGGTTTTATTTTATATATACACAATTTTTTGTTTATGATTATTTCGACAAGTCACATTAGTGTCAATGCTATTTTATGTTGATTTTGGGTTTATATCGTGCTATAAATGCGCATAACTGTCGCGCGACTCATTCTATGCCGCTAAGCAGTGGTGCAATCACTACTATGTTCCGGTTTGAAGGGCACTGTATCTAGTGAAATTACTGGGCATAATATGATACTATGTGATCTGATCTCACAGAAAAGAAATTATATATATAGAAATTATATTACTACACTGTTGTTGTGAACGTTTCACTTTCATTTATGTTTTATATCAATACGGTAACCCACCTTAAGCGATATCAATCTCTGCAGTTTTTCAAATAAAAGTTAATTGATTAGTAAGGAAACTTCCAAAGTTCTTCAAAAAATAAAATATTGAGGGAATTGTAAGCTCGATCATTATAAGAATGGTCAATTGTTTTATATACCTTATGTTAAACGGTCAATTAAAATTCTATCTGCAGCTAACTGCCTCTGATAGCTAACTATGTAATATTTAGGTTGGGGCTAGATATGTCAAAAAATATTATGTAATAGATTTTATTTTTTAATGTAAAGGAAAATTTTAAATCACGAATGGAATTTTAACCCGCCTGTATCCATCCCTAAAGCTGGGGCACGCTTTACTTAAGCTCTTGTGACACGTGATCTCATGTCCAAATTTATCCTATGCCCTTTACAACCAACTTACGGGGTTGGTAGCGCCATCCGGGTATTGAACCCGTATCCATCCATCTCTAAAGCCACCGTGACCATCCCGACCGTCCATCTGTTGATTACGCTAAGCAGGGTATACTGCTATAAATCTTAAATATTTATTTATTGACGGCCTCGGTGGTGTGGTTGTTGAGCCGGTCGGCTCATAGTCTGGAGGCGGCAGGTTCAATTCCTGCGGCAGGACAAGTACTCGTGCACTGAGTCTTTTGAGAGAGTTTCTTTGTTCTGTTTTTTTTCTTTGTTTTTTTTCTTTTTTCTTTGTTTTTTTTTCTGTTATTTATTTTTTTTTTCTTTTTTTCTTTTCTTTTTTTTTCTTTTTAGTTTGGGTGTTGAGGGACCATGCAGTCCTCGTAGTTTCTGGGTGCCTAGACATATGGAAATCCTAGTTAGGGTCCAGGATCTAAATATGTGATCGTTGGGCGTTATTATTATTTTTATTATTTATTACTTCATTTATGGACACCCATTTGTGAAAGGTTTAGAAAGTAAAGGGCAAAAAGCACTGCAATTCACCACAGGTAATCACCGTTTTCATCTCAACATACGTGGGGTGATACAGCCCAATTTTAACACCCCCAGAGCAGAGCGTTTCAGAAACATCCGCCTTCACTTTGTCATCTGATATTGTAAGGATTTTAGGGGATGTTTTTAGCAAATATTGGCGATGGGATACGCATTTTGGGGGTGTTAAGTAGCTGTGGGAGTTGAGAGATTTTGTTGACGCTGAAGTAAAGTGGTTTTTGTAAGGTGGGTTGTTTTGTAAAGATATTGGACGTTTGAGGATAACGTGTTAGCAAATGAAAATCGAATGGTGTCAGATCTTAAATGAAGGGATGAGAACAAAAAGGGTTTAACTGATTTTTTTTACAAAATGATTAATGGGTATCGTTGGATCCAGCGTGAAATTATCTACAATAATACATTCTCAAAATACCGAAATGAGGCTTAAATCTCGAGATTTTGAGTCTAAAAACGGTTTATCTGTCACAGGAATACAGTTCGCTTAGCACAAAAACATTATTATATTTATTTTAATATATTATATTTTACAGTAATTGTATGAATTTGTACTGTATTTAGTATTTTAAAAAATAATTAAAACATTTTCAAGCAACTGAAACTTACATAAACCTTTTCTATTACCTTTAAGCACTCTACATTAAAATGACGCCGTTGAAGTTTTCTCTTCAGAGTCAATTTTCTCGAAACTAGCAATTTGACAGTTCAACCCTTTTTCTACCCTTCAAATGTGAGTAAAGAAATGGCTTAATAATTACCATTTACAACAATAATAAATAAAAATTAGTGGGAACTAAAAGTAATGCATAAAAAGGTAAAACCATTTGTTTTTAATGGGGGAAGTTGCGTGCGTCAGTTGCGTTGTCTAGTCGGTAGTGGTCGGTGTAGTCGTCGCGCACCGACTGCTATGGAGAAAGTTGTTTAACTAGCTACCCCACGCGGATTAGTCTAAAGATAATAATAATAACGCTCAACGGTCACACACATAGATCTTGGACCCTAACTAGGATTCCGTGTCTAGGGAGCCAGGAACTACAAGGACCATGGTCCCACAACACCCAGACTCAGACAAAGTATTTGCGCACAAATACTTGTCCTGCCGCGGGAATCGAGTCCGCCGCCTCCGGGTTATGAGCCGACCTGCTCAACCACCACACCACAGAGGCTGTCAATAATTATGATTATAACACAAAGTTTGCAATATACATGTCAATATTTGCACCGGTTTACAGAACATCATTATTTCTGTGCTTTAGAGCAGAGTTATAAATAACAAATAATTAAGAAAATAATTGTATTGTATTGTTGTTTATAGTACGCTAGTTGTAACAACACCAACCGCAATTTCGGTCCTTTAATTCCTGTCCATCCTAAGGTAACCTGGAAGAAATCGCTTAATGTGATAAGGCCGCCCTTCGTTCTACCATTTTTTGTAAGTTTTTTTCAAGGTTATGTATTATTTGGTGTTCAATAAAGTATTTTTGTATTGTATTGTAAAAGTCATGCACAGTAAATAGTAGGTAACTTTGTCAGTAATTACCGCCCACTCATTTGACAAAAATATCAAAATATATCAAGACGAAACACTCACTCGCTTACTCAAAATGATTGAGTGATAAGGTCGCTGTCAAACATCACATGACACCAACAAAAGAATTCGCAAAAAAAAACAGCATCACGGAAAATAGCTCACAGGTTCCCCGTATTGTGACACAGAGAGCATTCCGTTCATTTCGGAACAATACATTATTCAAAGCTACAATCCAGAAATACCGCTTCCGTTGTAATACGTCAAATCTGACACGAAACTGTCAAACGTCACTTTGACACACGTCACATGGACGGATCGCGTCCGGGAGTCGGGTGGTGTAAAGAGTTAATAATAGATTAGTAGATCACTTTGCATCGGTTACAATTGAAAGAAAACGTTTTTATTTAACTCGATGCAGTTTAATATGATATTAATCAGTCAAAGGTTAATGGAGCGACACAAAAACAAGTTTCACATGACAGAGGCTGACCGAGAGAAATTTCAAGATGGCGTTATGAAGAAATCACACTATCACACTAATATTATAAGGGCGAAAGTTTGTTTGTGTGTATGTTTGTTACTCCTTCACGCTCAAACGGCTGAATGGATTTGGATGAAATTCGGTACCAAGATAGCTTATACACTGGATTAACATATAGGCTACATTTTATCCCGGAAAAGTGAAATTTTCCCATGGGAAGAGTAAATAATTAAAATACTTTTTATCCGCGGGTGAAACCGCGGGGCGCAACTAGTAAGAAATAAAATAGAAACGGCAGAACTTAAATTCAAAGATTTACAAGACCTTAGTTTAAACAAGTCTTAAGTCGACAAAAAACAATAGAGTCTGAACAAAACATAAAATTTCTCAATATATTTTTGTATACGGCAGAAATTAATTGGCGAGCTTATAAGAAATCTGATCAGGATAAAGATATACCAAATATACGGCAACTGATTTCACCCGAACTTATTTTATTTTCATTTTACGCAATAAAACCGAGCCGATCCGTTAAATATAGTTTTAAAACCGCTAATTTCACACCAATTAACTCCAGCTACTGGTTATTATTTCAATGTGTGGAATAAAAACCACAATTTTGTTTAAAGCAACGTGGTTTCATGCGGTGGCGATTTGAATTTCGAAATGGCGGGTAAATAAAACTTGAATTAATCACTGATTTGTGCAGGTTTGCGTTTGTGATAAAATCGATACTGTGTCGATCGATTAAAATTACACAATTTATTGCATTTTTTTTGTTTATATTGACGGATGCCTGCCTGTAGTAGTGTGCGCAGCCCTGGAATCGTCATCGTCACTACTGGGACACAAACCATCTCGCACATGGAGAAAGTGTACTAAAACCCACCACGCTGTCCAAGCGTGGGGTTAGGAAGAAAGAAAGAAGAAAAAAAATAATTTATTCAACATTCACAAAAATAAAATTCACAAGAATATACATACAACAAGAGAATACAATTAAATATAAACAGTACCTAGTAAGAGTATATAATAAGAGAAATAAAAGAGTAGATATAACACGGAAGCAATAGTGTCGAAAAGTGGTGTTAGTGGATGTTCCCGAATTTCGATTTTCAAAAGTGCCGGTTTTCCCACGATTCTTTCCTTCACCGTTGCAGGAGCGAGTGCAAATAAGTCCTGGAATACTAAAGCTAAAAAAAACTAAAAGTCCAACACCTGCTAAACCGTTTCACCTCTATCCCTTTAAGGCTATAAAATAAAGAAGCAGGTATAAAACGCTCCGATAGAGTACCGGACCGAGCCCTGAGCGAATTTACATTGAAGAACCCTACAGAATCTAGTTGACTCGATCAGAGTTTTCAGAGGGCTTTATCATGGTCGAACGATTTAAGTGTATTCTCTTTTCTTTTGTGGATTGGTAATAGAAAATGAATCCTTAAAAGATTCTCAAAATGGATGGTCCACATTAAAGTGGGAATTCATATTTTAACAATAAGTTTTGTATTTAGCTCGGGATTCTTGGTTTTGGATTGGAACCCAATCTTTATAGTTCGTACAGAAATTTGGTTTAAACCATGACCCACTGAAAATTGTGTAAAATGTATTTTTTTTTATGTTAGTGAATGAAATGACGAGCTAGTCGTTCACCTGATGTTAAGCGACATGGCCGGCCATAACAGAGTCACTCGGAACTCCAAAATATAAAGTTTCGCGCGACACTGCACTGCGCACATCATCCTGAGACATCAGGACAGTCTGGTAATAAGATTACTCGACTGTGAGATCAGATCATAAAGTCTCAATTGCCCAGTAATTTCACGAGCTACAGTGCCCTTCAAACTAGAACACAGTAGTGCTTGCACACTACTGCAGAATAACTGGCTAAGCGGTTGTACCTACCTAGACGAACTTTGCAACAAAGTCCATCCATCTAGTAAAATTAAAACCGTGAAAGTTAGTACCGATCTACAGAAAACAACAATACATTGTTCAACATCGTCGATTAAAAAAATGTAATGTACACTTTAATGTACGATGTGGGTGTCACAAGGAAGTATTTTGCGACCTATTTTGTTTCTAATTGATAAATCATAATTGCATTGACAATAGTTATTATCATAAAATGCGACAAAAACCCAGTAAAAAAAATGTGCGCGGCAGCCTTTGGGGACTGCCGTGAAAACTAAGTAACTTGTGACATAATATATAGCTCATGGAAATCGTTCGGTGACGATGACGTGAGTTCCACGAATTTTATTCACCCAAAAAGTGCTCAACGCGCCTAAAGAAGTTTTCACTTCAAAAATATGAATGCAAGAGCAACAAGCGTGAATGCATACATTAAATTAATAATTACAAGAAAGTAAAAACACTGCACGGAGCGCATCGGCGCGTTAAAGTTACAACAATACGGACAGGCGGACGTTTCATCGATTACACACCCACACATATAGATATAGCATTAATAATAATAATACATATCTATATGTGTGTATATATAGTATATATAGTGTTACGACATAATGATAACGTCTAATCTCAGACTGAAAGAGTACGGCGGCTTTGGAGGAAATATGTCTCTATTTGTTTATTCCGTGCCGTAACATGTTATAATCATTTCATTTCATTTCATTTCATTATAATGTTTAATTAAATCAATTACTTAATTTTAAGAACCTGATATCATTTTGACTGGTAAAAATGCTAAAGAATAGCTTATTTGCAATAAATCTTTACCACTTTAACTTTGAATGGTGAACTGAACTCAAACGCATAGGCGAATTTCCAACTGAGAATTAGTAACGTAGAAGACTTAACCTTAGCTTCCAGTTAAATGTGGCAGTTCTATTAATTATAAAAATAGAAAGAGTAATGCAGCGAGTTTTAGTCGGAATGTCTCTTAATACATCGTCAAGATACGGGTTGTTTTAAAATTATACCGATTTTTGAAGCCCCGTCTCAAATAAGTATATATATGTATCTTTGCATATCTGTATGTGGCATCCCAAAATAATCTCGACCCGGTGGCGATGTAAAAATCGGTAGAGACCAACAGCATTCATTAGCCCGTTCAAAAAAAAGGTTTCATAATAATAATATTTTGGTTTTGTTTTCGTTTGATATAGGTGATTTGATCGAGAGCTTATTAATGTAATAAAAATAACTTGTTTTGCGGTGTCATTAATCTTTAATCTATACATATAAAATTCGAAGTCCTGACTGACTGACCGACTGACTTATATATCAACGCACAGCTTAAACCGCTGCTCTTAGAGACTCGAGATTTGGAAGGTGTGTTCTTTGAAAAGAGTGAGTATCCACTAAGAAAGGGTTTTTCGAAATTTCACCCCTAAGAATGCATGGGTGCAATGCTAAGGGTGCATGGGTGGTTGAATTATTTATGAAAAATAATCTTCTTCGGTACCTATAGGCTACACGGGCGAAGCCGCGGGCAGAAGCTAGTGTGCATATAAGTCTGACATGAAACATACTGTATCCTTTTTAAAAAGCTATTAGGAGATTCTTGTATCGGGGGTATTTTAAATTTTGTTTTTTTTTTGTTTTATACTTTTCTTGCTCCTCATCCAAATTGACATCTACCCATTTGGGCCGGAGCATAAAAAGCTAGGTACATCAACGCAGATGTAAGTAAGGTCTAAATTATGATGAGAAGACACGTGGACAGAGCGATAACCACCTCTAAAGTACGGTCTTCGTATCATCATATTTCCACGAAGGTACAGGATAAGCTGCAAAATGATTTTTACTTCGGAGAAGTAAGGTAACTTGACAGCTAGTAGCTGAAGGTGTAGAGATGAAAACTCTTGCTTCCATTTAAAGGCGAAAGAAAATAAAGGTAATTAATAATTGGTCGCTTCGTATTGCGTAAATATCGTTGCTAAATGTTTTGTACAATATATATATATATTTTTTTTTATATTAAGGAATGACGTGACGAGCTAGCCGTTCACCTGATGTTAAACGACACGGCTGCCCATATCAGCTGCAGTGTCACTCGAAACTCTAAAGTATAGAGGTTCGCGTGACACTGCACTGCGCACGTCATCCAGAGACATCAGCACAATCTAGTAATAAGATTACTAAACTGTAAGATCAGATCATAAAGTCTCATTTGCCCAGTAATTTCACTAGCTACAGTGCCCTTCAAACCGGAACACAGCAGTGCTTGCACACTACTGCTTGGCGGCAGAATAACTGGCAAAGCAGTGGTACCTACCTAGACGAACTTTGCAATAAAGTCCTACCACCTAATAATTTGCATAAAATGTAAACAGGATGATAAAATCTAGTGTCTTTTATAAACTTTATATTATTTATCAATTTTTATTTTTATAATACACTGTAGTAGTAATAATATTTATGGTAACGCCAAGTTATTAAACTTAAATTATTGAATTTATTTAATTATTGAACTGTGCTCTTGGAGGTACGTGCTGCATGTCCCGTCTTCTCTTGCTCCTTGCCCTATTTGAGTGTGCGTACCATACATTTTATACAGTCCACTATAATTCTCGATCGAAGATATTCGGTAACATATTGGCGTGATCAATGTATAATTTTTTATATTCTAAAAATTATCTATTATTGCAAAGCAATATGCAGTCTAAAAATATTTCACTTTAATTATATATATTTTAATTTCATAAAAATTAATGTAAAACTTTCAGCGAATGATAGATACATAGAAACGCAGTGAAATAATATAACACTGAAGATAGACAAAAAAAAACGAGTGTGCTTTAGACCACACGACTGAAATAAAACTTCTTTAGCTCCATCTATCGGCCGCTGTAACCTTGTTTTTGCTTCGTTTAATGTTACTCGCAATATCACCATGTTGAAAATTGTAAATTGTCATTTTATCAGAAATACCAGTATAATAATAAGAAAATTAAGTAATTTTTAAATTTGTTTGACAACGTGACCTAGTATAACCCGCCTCTCTCCCTTGCCGCTATAGTCGTATACTAAACTTAACTAAGTAACTCTCTCTCTTTTTATCTTCACTAACTTATCTCCTTTTCAACATCCGTTCGCCTCGTCACGCATTCACCAACTTACTCCCAAAGTCAAGCGTGAGTAAAAAGTTTTACTTCAAAAAATTAAAGCAATTCATTTGAACTCCTTTATACACATTCCTTTTATTAAACATCGTTAAATAAAAACAATAAATTAGTCAGACAGAAGTCCAAAGCAAACCATAAATACAAAAGAAAACCTCGAACGAGCCCGCATTTTCCACACACCCCCTATATAAACGGAGACAAACGCGTTCCAACACATCCTGTATAAGTAGAGTTAGGTAATTTATTAACGGTAGAGTATGAGCAATTAAAATTACGGGCGACGCGCTCCACGGGAGGAATTTAAAATTAAACACCCTGTTAACTGGTTCGATGGGACGTACTGGCAAATAAGATGATTAGCTAATTATCGCTCGGCTAATATAATATTAATTTAATATCTGTGTTTCGGCAATGTCCCCGCGACAGAGAGCATGATTTTTGAGCTGTGCTCACGAACCGTTGCAAATCACTTAAGCCCGTCTACCTCTTTGATAGACGTATATGTGAAAACTTACAAGCAAAAACAGTTTAAAAAACAAACTAAAAAAACTTAAAACTAAAACTTTAGTTAATTCGTACAGATTGCCATGAATGACAAAACAAACCATAAAATTCTTAGACATACAGTTAAACGCCGAAGAACACTTTATTTATATATTATGATAATGATTATAATAATTATTATATAATATATAGTATATAGTTATAATTATTATATAATAATAATGATTATAATAATTATTATATAATATATAGTATATAGTTATAATTATTATATAATAATTATTATAACTATATACTATATATTATATAATAATTATTATAATCATTATCATAATATATAAATAAAGTGTTCTTCGGCGTTTAACTGTTATAATAATAAGTATATAATAATTATTATAATAATTATCATAATATATAAATAAACGACTTAACGTACCCTGCGAAGGACGGTAACGCTCAATTGTAAATATTACCTTTTAGTAGCGGTCACCCATCTAAATAATGACGGCGGGGAACGTTGAACTTTACAAAAAATTGTGAAAAATTAAACGCGTACTTAACAAGTTTCTCAACCTAAAGGTCCGTGTGTATTGAACACGTTAACTTACGTACGCTGCCACAGAATAGATAAGTGCTACTGAAGAAGCTAGCGGTTACTATACAAAGAACAAAGAAACCTCGGTTTTATTAGTTTACTTTTTCGAGATAGTTTCCAGCCACTATTAATAGAACTTATGTACGCTTGTAATAAAGTTTATCAGCTCCTAAGTTCGCACTTATTCCTCTGTGTCATACCCAAATGCATTATATGTACTCGTATGATGTCATAGAGATGAAAAAAATATTTATAGAACTACTGACACTTGGCAAATTAACATATTATTTTCAATTAGTAAATGGCCAGGCACTAAAAATGAGCGTAATTGTACGCTTTTTAAACTATCACAGTAAGAAAATATGATTTAACATTTCCATTTATGCTCAATAATCAATCTGCAGTCCGAATTCCACAAAAAAATTACAACTATAAATAAACAAACCCGAAGTTTTATTAATCCGCTTTTATTTATTACAATCTTTAGAGATGCTTTCAAAGTAGTTTTAACAAGTTTCCAGTGAGTTTCGCGTTAGTTGAAAGGCTTTGATGAAAGTTTTATTTAAATTTTCAAACAAACATAATCTGTTTACTTTTTATTAATAGTTGCTGAATTGACTTCAACTTCGATAGTACCATCATATAATTAGATAATTAACGGCATTATGGGCAGTCGATTCATGGCGCTCGTTGTGTGATGACGTCTAACTTTCGATGGGATATAGAAAAACACTGAGTATTTACCGAAGACGCTTTGTTTATTACAATAATCTTGTAATAAAATCAACACCGCCTTTAACACTCACGCGATTTATGCGAAACACAAAAGCTTTGTGTAGTAATAATTATTAGTAACGTTCATATTCGTTAATTAATGTTTTATCATCCAACAGCAAGTGTTAACCGGATTTCATTAGGTGTGGGAAGTAATATTAGCTTAGAGATCATATTGTGGCGTGCTAACCCACGAAAAAGTTTACATATCAGTTTAATAGAGAACTTTTCCAGCTAGTTGCTAGGGGCAACGAATGTTGTTGATAGAGACTACATATTAGAGAAAATTTTATTTTCCGCATTTTGGTTTTTGTAAATATCTTTTTAATTAATATATCTTATACAAAGTCAATCGGCATATCATTAATTCAGCAAACCTATGGACCTCCTTCTATTACAACAAAAGTGTATCTAACTTAGCTTTACTGGTGACCTGTTTTGAACCGAAAGTCCACGTTTGCAGTAAATGTGTGTGATTTTGATTTTGTTGCTGATTGCGATAATTCTGATACTGATTCACATAAAAATGTCGCTCTCAACCGATAAGAACGAAGATATTTGTCGTGTGGGCGTGCGCATTCCGCCGTTTTGGCCTGAAAAGCCGGCCATTTGGTTCGCGCAGATCGAGGGCCAATTCGCGATATCGAACATTACTACGGACAATACGAAGTTTTTCTACGTTATCGGCCAACTAGACCCGCAGTATGCTTCTGAGGTGGAAGATATAATCATCAACCCGCCCGACACCAACAGGTATGAAAAATTGAAGTCGGAACTTATCAAACGACTGTCCGCGTCACGAGAAAAGAAGGTCAAGCAATTACTTATGCACGCAGAACTTGGAGACCGTAAGCCATCTCAGTTTCTAAGACATTTGCAACATTTGGCTGGACCTGGAGTTCCCGAAGATTTTCTACGTACTATCTGGACCAGTCGCTTACCAAGTAGCACGCAAACGATAATCGCTTCGCAGATGACGTCTTCACTGGAAGCGCTCGCAGATCTCGCTGACCGCATCCATGACGTTGTTTCGCCTACAGCGCACGTAGCATCAACATCAAGTGCCATACCAGGAAGCTCTTTAGACGCCATGAACCAACAGATTGCTGAACTTACCAAACAAGTGCAAGCTCTAATTGCGCAGGTGAACCGGCATTCACGTGCACCGAATCGTTCAAACAAGAAAACGCGCGGTCGTTCTAGCTCCACACGATCACAGTCGAACTATAGAAAATTTCCTGTGTGCTGGTATCATAGTAAGTTCGGCAATGAAGCAAGTAAGTGCGTAAAACCGTGCGACTACCATGCGGGAAACGCGAACAGCAGTCGGTAATGGCGACGACCGATTGCCAAACTTCCGGTCGCCTATTTGTCACGGACGGCGCTACGAAGATGCAGTTTCTCATCGATACTGGCAGTGACGTATGTGTCTTCCCCCGATCGGCACTCAAGGAACGTCGTGAGAAAACAAATTATGAGCTGTGTGCGGCAAACGGTACACCCATTTCTACTTACGGCTACGCTCATTTAGTGCTGAACCTAGGCTTGCGCCGCGACTTTACTTGGCGATTCATCGTAGCGGACGTTACAAAGGCCATAATAGGTGTAGATTTTTTATCATTTTACAACCTCATCGTGGATTGTCGAAATCAACGTTTAATCGACAACACCACAAGCCTTACGTCCCCAGCTTCACCTGCACAGTCAACTGGGAACATTTCATCGGTAAAAGTTATTTCTGGAAATTCCGTATATCATAACATACTAAGCGAATACCCTGAGATTACTCGACCTTCCGGTGTCCACCGTGTTCCGAAGCATAATACCATGCATCATATACAGACTACTGCAGGACCGCCAATAAGCAGCACACCACGAAGACTAGCACCGGATAAATTAAAAATTGCAAAAGACGAGTTTGCAGATATGTTGAGGAACGGAACAGCCAGACCTTCAAAGTCACCATGGTCATCACCACTTCATCTTGCGCCTAAAAAAGATAACGGCTGGCGTCCATGCGGTGACTACAGAATGCTCAACGCTAGAACCGTACCAGACAGCTATCCCATTCGGCACATACATGACTTTGCACATTGTCTCTCCGGCTGTCAAGTATACTCGGTTATCGATCTCGTAAAAGCTTATAATCAAATTCCTGTCTGCCCTGAGGATATTCCGAAGACCGCAATCACGACGCCGTTTGGTTTATACGAATTTCCGTTCATGACGTTCGGACTACGTAATGCCAGCCAAACGTTTCAACGATTTGTGGACGAGATGCTTAGGGGCCTTGAAGAGTTCTGCTTCCCGTTTCTGGACGATTTTTTGATCTTCTCACCTGATCAAGAATCACACAAGAAGCACCTTCATCTACTCTTCAACAGACTAAAGGAATACGGCATGGTAATCAACACAAACAAGTGCATATTCGGTGTATCAGAGGTAACGTTTTTAGGACACAGCATCTCAGCAGCTGGCACTAAGCCGTTACCATCGAAGGTAGAAGCGGTTGCGAATTACCCACCACCGAAAACCGTCAGAGAACTGCGAAGATTCCTAGGAATGGTTAACTTTTACAGAAGGTTTATTCCTGACGCAGCGCGGCATCAAGCGCCTCTGAATGCACTGCTCACAGGATCAGTTAAAGGTTCACATCCCGTGCATTTATCAGAAGAAGCTATCAAAGCGTTCATCACCTGCAAGGAAAGTCTCTGCCAAGCAGCACTACTTGCTCATCCAGACTGCCAAGCGAAGCTCGCTATAGTCACCGATGCTTCAGACACAGCAATGGGCGCAGCCTTACAACAGCATAGAGACGGCCTGTGGGAACCTTTAGCATTTTTCTCTCGAAAACTTTCGCCATGTCAACAGAAATACTCGCCTTACGACAGGGAACTTCTTGCCATCTACGAAGCAATAAAATACTTTCGTCACATGGTGGAAGCGAGAGACTTTATTATTTACACTGACCATAAGCCCATAACTTTCGCATTTCATTCACGAAAAGAAAAGTGCTCACCAAGACAGTTCAGACATCTGGATTTTATTTCACAGTTTTCCACAGATATCAGGCATATTTCAGGAAAGGATAACGTTGTGGCTGACAGTTTATCACGCATCGAAGAGATTACTCAGCCCATCGATCTATCCAAGCTTGCTCAAGCACAAAGCACAGATCCTGAACTAGAACAACTTTTGGATAGCGATACTTCTCTGCGCTTGACAAAAATCAAACTGCCTGGATCTCACACAGAAATCTATTGTGACAAGAGCAGCAATGTGGCCAGACCTTATGTGACCAAAGACATGCGACGGCAAGTGTTCGAAAACTTGCATTCTTTTAGCCACCCTGGCATAAATGCGACGACGAAACTGATATCGGAACGCTATGTATGGCCTAGTATGCGAAAAGATTGTAGAGAGTGGACTCGTTCCTGCCTAGCATGCCAACGATCAAAAATAACACGTCATGTCTCATCACCATTAGCATCATTCAGCTTACCTCGAGCCAGATTCATGAAAATCCACATAGATTTGATCGGACCTTTACCTCTTTCACAGGGGTATCGTTACTGTCTCACATGTGTAGATCGCTTCACACGATGGCCCGAGGCTATACCATTACAGGAGATAACAGCTGAAACAGTGGCAAAAGCTTTAGTTCACGGATGGATATCCAGATTCGGCTGCCCTGAAGATATCGTCACTGATCGTGGTCGACAGTTTGAATCAGAACTTTTTAAGCATTTGTCCCACATCATCGGATTTCAACGCAGACGAACTACAGCCTACCATCCAGCATGCAATGGACTCGTCGAAAGATTCCACAGACAGCTTAAAGCCGCTATTACATGTCACGCGACCAGCAGCTGGCTTGAAACACTTCCACTTGTTCTACTGGGAATCCGGGCGGCATTTAAGGAAGACTTACAAGCGACTCCAGCTGAGCTCGTATATGGAGAGACACTACGACTCCCAGGGGACATTTTTTGTCAATCGGCTGATGGCACAGAGGACTTGACAGTATACACTGAAAGACTGCGCACATTCGCCAAAAATTTGTTGCCATTACCAACTTCTCACCATGGGAATAACCGCTCCATATTCATTTTCAAAGATTTAGCAACAGCATCCCACGTCTTTCTAAGAGATGACACCTCGCATCCATCTTTTCAAGCAGCTTACACAGGCCCGCATGAGGTGATAGAACGAGGGGATAAAGTTTTCAAGCTCCGCATAAAAGGCAAAGAAGTCACTGTCTCAGTGGACCGCATTAAACCTGCCTACATACTTCGTGAGTTGGACCATTCTCCCGTCGTGGCAGCACCTGAGACCCGAGACGCTCCAGTGACCACCACTCGATCAGGACGAACAGTGCGTTTTCCAGAATATTATCGCCCGTAGGACGGTCTCTGGAGGGGGGTGATGTGGCGTGCTAACCCACGAAAAAGTTTACATATCAGTTTAATAGAGAACTTTTCCAGCTAGTTGCTAGGGGCAACGAATGTTGTTGATAGAGACTACATATTAGAGAAAATTTTATTTTCCGCATTTTGGTTTTTGTAAATATCTTTTTAATTAATATATCTTATACAAAGTCAATCGGCATATCATTAATTCAGCAAACCTATGGACCTCCTTCTATTACAACAAAAGTGTATCTAACTTCCCTTTAATATTAATAATATATTTATTTAGCCTACGCGTTAGAGAGTGAGCCCTTGACGGCTTTTGCGAGGATTGAGAGGGTTTGAATGGTTAATATATTAGTAATCTTCTATCTAATATGTAAAAAAAACAGTTGCCGAAAATTTCGCTAAAGCTTGGATGTTTGAATATTTTTTTTGTTTTGTTCGCTCTAATACACGGCTGGTTTATAAGCAAAATATTCAAGAAATTTTATCATTCCGTGCGAAGCCGGGGCGAGTCATCTAATATAGCATAAAATATGTTGTGTATGTCTAAAAAGTGTTGTCATGAGCCAACAATTACGTATTTTATTTAATAATGGTAATGATAATAATAATAACGCCCAACGCTAATATACACAGATCCTGGACCCTAACTAGGATTCCCTGTATCTAGGGACCCAGGAACTACAAGGGCATGGTCCCAAAACACCCAGACACAGAACAAGTATTTGCGCTTTTTTTCTGTGCACAAATACTTGTCCTGTCGCGGGAATCGAACCCGCCACCTTCGGGTTATGAGCCAACCTGCTCAACCACCACACCACAGAGGCAGTACTTCAATTTGATAATTAATAAAAGTTTACTACTTATGAATAAACCTTACTTGTTTGCAATCATGGGGGTTATGAGTATGGTTTGTGTGAGATTCTCGTTCAAGCGTTCAGATTAGACTCGCTGCATTTGGAAGTCTTGGGTACCGCTAAAACTTTTGTTGCACTTGTGATAAGTACTTACCTGAAACAAAAAATACATGAGTTAGTCATATATTAATAACAACCATAAGGTACGTATACAAAAGAGACACGCTCGCCTTTTATAGTCACTTTAAACACCTCACTCATTAAATTTAAAAAGAACAATGAACTCATAATTAAAGTCTTTAGTCGAAAGATTATCTCAGATTATAAAGAAAACACACGAATGAATGTGATTAAGTGTACTTGTAAAAGATACTGCTACACCAAGACATATGTAAAGACGAGCTTCTGCCCGCAGCTTCACCCGCGGCGTGGCCTATGGGAAAATAATTCAACCACCCATTTCACCCTCTTAAGGGTGGAATTTAGAAAAATCCTTTCTTAGCGGATGCCTACGCCGTAACATCTACCTGCATGCCAAATTTCAGCCCGATCCGTCTAGTGGTTTGTGCGTTGATAGATCACTATGTCAGTCAGTCAGTCAGTTACCTTTGAGTTATATATGTTTAGATGATTTTGAGAGAGCACGGTTTATTGACACGTTACTTAACATAAAAAATTGAGGCTAATTATCACGTTTGATGCTCCGCACTTAAGAAACGATGCAATTATAGAAGAAAGCTATGTGTACGCGTTGAGCACTTTTTGGTTGCACAATAATCATGGAACTCGCGTCGTCGTCACCATTCCATGAGCTATAGATAGATAGATAGAAAATTCTTTATTGCACAAACAACAACAAGTGAAGGTACATAGGCGAACTTAATGCTATCGAGCATTATCTTCCATGTAACCCTGGTGTATTGTGGAAGGCTTAATGCGGTAGTGCAACAATGATGGGACATAAATGAAAAGCTATATGTATACTGTGTATATATGTTTAATTTTTTGGGTGAAAAAAAGCGAGAAATGCGCGTCACCGCACGCTTCCCATGAGCTATATGTCACAAGTTACTTAGTTTTCACTTCTGTCAGCAGTCCCACAAGACTGCCCGCACATTTTTTGTGGGATAATTTGTTATTTTCCTTTTGCCATTTCAAAGGGGCATACTTTCATTTCAAACAAATTCGATGGTTTGAGACAATTAACTATTGTGACTTAATACATGTCTAAAACAAAAACGACTCGAAAACCTCAACTTTCCTTCATTTTCCCAAGACGGGGAAAAGCACCACCAGCCACGTTTTACGTAACACGAAGTTTATCTCTGTAATTGACGTTATTAATCAATCACGTAGCTCAGTTACGTTGTTATAACGTTACGTTACCCACAATGAGTGTTACGTGATGTTTTTTGTTGTATTCGTGATTAATTTATGCGGTGGTACTCGATTCATGATTCATTATGTGTGCGAGTTGGCTTACGAAAGCAAGCTTAGCGGTAGCCCATGCGACTTCCAAACCAACGCACCCCGGTCCACTTCCCGCTCGGCTCTGCACCAATGGCTTTTCAAGTTATGTTCGGACCAATCGGCATATGATTAATGTGGTGGCGGAGATGGGGAGAGCGATACGTCCTATCAAGTAAGCACCGGCTGAGAGGCAAACAGTTGATGGAATGATGTTAATGGATGACAGATGATGGAATGATCACGGGATTATGGTGCGTGATCACCAAATTTCCAAGTTCGTGGAAAGCCTGGTCTGATATTATGAGCGCTTATTGGACTTGTACTTGCCAATATTATGACTTATTTAACATTATTCCATCATCTGCTAGCCTCTCAGCCGGTGCGTACTTGATAGGACTAAGCGTAATTTCCAAATTACGAATTTCAAAGTTCGTGAAAAGGCTGGTTTAATAACGGTTTTAAAGTGCAAAATACTATTTGTGCAGCTTTTATGTCTTATTCAGCGAGTGAATGTGATTTTACAAAACATAATAACCTGATTAAGTAATACACGCTTCACAGCAAATATACCACAATTTTAACCAACCATATTTGTTGATTTTGGTGTGTTATTTGGCTGGAAAACCTATTTAAATTTGTATATCGGGAATGCTCCTTCAGATGTATCAGAATATTTCAGTGTTTCTATTTTTTTATTATTCAGCAATTTTACTGCAACACTTTGAACGATCTCAGTAAATAGAATGACTAACTGACTAGTAGTACACTGTTTTACATTCAGGTACACAAAAAAAAAATAGAGTGACTTAAGGTTTAAGATATTTATTTTCACTAAAATAATCATATTCACTTGCAAGTTAAAATACAAAATAACATTTTTAAATGCGAGTAGGAACGGTAACATAAAGGTAACTAAACGGGTAGCAGACTTAAGTAATTAACTAATATGATGTTTAAAAATGTACCAATAAATATTGAAATAGTTTGTTAATTTAGGGTAGTTGCATAATAGCTAAGCTACATTTCGGAATGGATTGCAAAGTGCAAAGCATAAGCATACTTAATTTATTTAAAATCTAATTTTTTAAACGGGTTAATGCTGTTGGTCTCTACCGACCTTTACAGCGTCACCGAGCGGGATTTAAAATATATCCGTTAGTATCATAAAGTTTTCACACACATACGATTTCGAAATCTCTCGTCTCACATTTGAACTGTTATAGTTGGTCTTGTACATCCTAAGTCTGCGTTAGAGACAGAGATATCAGAGATAACATCAACTTACAAAATATTAAGGCAGATTTTGTAAACATCATTACTACGAGACAATGAGTTAGTCTTAACAAGAATAACATTTCATCAGGTTACTTTGGGGCTACGAATTAAGAGAGTTACAAATCTTGTACGTACATGATAACAATAAGTACTCAAAATAGAATAAATAAATACTCGTGCAGATTAGCAAGATGATAACAGAATACTACATGGTACACAGAATACTACCAAATCTATGTGCTTCGGATGTGCTTTTCATTAATAATAATAAAATAAATAAATAATAACGCCCAACGATCACATACATAGATCCTGGACCCCAACTAGGATTCCCTGTGTCTAGGGACCCAGGAACTACGAGGACCATGGTCCCACAACACAGAACAAGTATTTGCACTTTTTTTTTCTGTGCACAAATACTTATACTGCCGCGGGAATCGAACCCGCTGCCTCCGGGTTATGAGCCGACCTTGTCAACCACCACACCACAGAGGCTGTTAATTGTACTTAATAGAGCGCAAAAATAGAACAATAAACTATTTTACTAGGTGGTAGGACTTTTCTGCAAAGTTCGTCTAGGTAGGTACCACCGCTTTGCCAGTTATTCTGCCGCCAAGCAGTAGTGCGCAAGCACTACTATGTTCCGGTTTGAAGGGCACTGTTGCTAGTGAAATTACTAGGCAATTGAGATTTTATGATCTGATCTCACAGTCGAGTAATTTTATTACCAGGCTGTGCTGATGTCTCAGGATGATGTGCGCAGTGTAGTGTCACGCGAACCTCTATATTTAGGAGTTCCGAGTGACAACATTCTATTGATTCGATTGTGTATTGATTCGTATAGTATATACTCTTTCACTGTAATACGTTTTCTGAAATAAATATATTTGATATGATATGATACGATTCTGGTATGGGCAGCCGTGTCACTTAACAACGCAATTGGACGACTAGCTCGTCACATCATTCATTAACATAAAAAAATAATGGTTTATTTGGAATAATGGTTTATAGCGGATATTAGTTATCCGTCATTCATTTTCATCTTAACTCCTATCATACCAGCTGGGCGATCACGTAACTCGATTGCAACCATAAGAAACACAAATTTGTATGGATAGTATAGTATAGATCGTATGGACAGTTTGAATACGCAGTTTATGTGCATAGTTAGTATGGAAATATCTCCTGTTGATACAAATAATGAAGAAAATGGTTGTGAGGAAACCTATGGTAAACCGCCAACTCCATGGCCTCGGTGCTAATCTCCATACAAATTCCTAACAACATTGCACGTTACATACCACCGCCCTCAGGTTACGGGGGCGTCATCCGCCCTTCTACACGCGGAGCGTCTTAAAGGCAGAATTCCAGTGATGTTAGGGGTAAAGCTTTTTAGAAATACTTGGTACTATTAGGTGTTGGTACTGTTACTTGTTGGTGCCGAAGTTTCTCTCGCGTGGGAAATTATCGACTTTCATCCCACAGGAACAGTTCAATTTTGCAAGATCACAAGTTGTTAAAAATTCCCGACATTCCATTCATCAACTAAATAATTCCTTTAAAAAACCGACATCAATACCAATGAGAACATCAACAATGCGTCGAAATCAAAATACGCATTATTGAGGATAACTCAAAAACTACTCATCAGATCTTGATCAAATTAAAACGCGCCCACACGAAAAGCACCAGCTTTCAAATAAAAAAGATACACCAAAATCGGTTTACCCAGACGAAAGTTCTGAGGTAACAAACACCTCAACACCACACACCTGCCTGTATTATATATATGTTAATAATAGGCTTAATTAATAAATATAAAAAAATAATCTAACAAAAAGCACGGACCCAGGTGTCTGTGGAAATGCAGTAAAATAAAAAAAAAAATTAAAAAAAAAGGTAACAAACAAAAAAATACAGTCGAATTGAGAACCTCCTCCTTTTTTGAAGTCGGTTGAATAGTGCTAATGCTCTTCAAACCATCGAACTGATTTTTCTTGAAACATGGCTACGAACACACCTTTCAACAAAAACACCTAACAAACAAAAATCTAAATCCGTTTATCTCTTTGGGAGATTAAAGGGAGCTGTTAAAGAGAGAAACACACGTTCTATAAGCAGTATTATTGGCAGTAGTAGAAACAATCACACTAATATTATAAAGGCGATAATTTGTATGTGTGTGTGTTTGTTACTCCTTCACGCTCAAACGCCTGAATGGATTTAGATGAAATTCGGTACCAAGATAGCTTATACACTGGATTAACATATACGCTACATTTTATCCCGGAAAAGTTAAATGTTCCCAGTGGACGAGCAAATAATTAAAATACTTTTTATCTGCGGGTGAAACCGCGGGGCGCAACTAGTCCTATATATGGATTGTTTTCTTTTATTCATTTAACTTCGCGTTGTGGCACCTGTAATTCAGCTCTTGAATTTGTCTTACGTCCCGATTATTTGCCGCCGCGGGCGTCTCAAACTCGACTAATTGCTTTCTTCCAATTTCAGCTTGATAATGACTCGGCGGTAGTGTAAGCCATGAGCGGAAAGCGAGCGTTGGTATTTATCATTTTAGTGATAAACGTTTTCTTTTTCAAATTATATATTTATTTGCTATAAATAATATAGTCTACCTTTAGATGATTAACGGGAATACCCTGCCTTTTGCGACACATTTTATTTAATTACTAAAGAAAAAGGCAGAGCTCACTTTATCACGTTTTTTTATATATTAGTGAATGATGTGACGAGCTAGTTGTTCGCCTGATATTAAGCGCCACGGCCGCCTATAACAGAACAGTGTCACTCGGAACTCTAAAACTTAGTTTCGCGCGACACCGCACTGCGCACATCATCCGGCACATCATCAGCACAGTCTGGTAATAAGATTACTCGACTGTGAGATCAGATCATAAAGTCTCAATTGCCCAGTAATTTCATTAGCTACAGTGCCCTTCAAACCGGAACACAGGAGTGCTTGCACACTACTGCTTGGCGGCAGAATAACTGGCAAAGCCGTGGTACCTACCTAGATGAACTTTGCAACAAAGTCCTACTACCTAGTAATGTAATCTAATTAGTGTTTTGCAATGAACAATTTGAATTTGAATTTTAGTTTTACTGCAGTGATGAGGCAGTCACAGGTAAAGTAATAGTAAACATAATCGCTGTCGCTATCTCTCGTGACTTGATCCCCATCATTATTTGCTACTTTCTCGGCTGTGGTTTCCTTACAGTTACAGTGAAGGAGTTTAATTGAACACATTTCTTTGTTTACCGTTGGAATATTTGCGCCGCAGTCGGCGTTGTTTAGCAGCTCTTTCACAAATTTGGTTTGCTTAAAATTAGAAGATATAAATAACTTTGGCGCAGAAGAATAGCGTTCTCTTTAGAATGATGTACGAGTGTATAGCGAGCTATCGTCGCTCAACGGTAGCTCGTGATCAACCAAACACCATGGTTCGAATCCCGCTTTGTCTCGCACCGGTGACTGCATTCGCTTTTATAACAATGTAACACGTTGGGAGGAAACCAGCGTCATAAGTATTTGTGCACGGAATAAAAGCGCAAATACTTGTTCTGGGTCTGGGTGTTGTGGGATCATGGTCCTCGTAGTTCCTGGGTCCCTAGACACAGGGAATCCTAGTAAGGGTCCAGGATCCATGTATGTAAGAAGATCAGTGGCCCGATAGCTCAGTTAGTAGTAATCCTGCCCTCTGGACTGTGGGTTGTGGGTTCGATCACTACCCAGGACAAACATTTGTGTGATGAACATCGATGTTTCTTCTGTGTCTGGGTGTTGTATTGTATTCTATGTATGTATTTACAAAAAAAAAGTATCTATGTATTGTATCAGTTATCTAGTTTTCGTAGTACAAGCTTTGCTTAGTTTGGGGCTAGATGGCGCTGTGCGTAATGTCCACAGATATTTATTTATTTTAGTGGTTTTTTTTTCAACAGGCTAATTAATGTTCTTCGTCTCTATCGATCTTTACGTCAGCTGGTATCCCATACCGGTACCATAAATGGTACCTGTTCTAAAAGGTGACTTGTCCGACGATCCGATACAAAGACTGCGATAAATCGTACGGATCGTCCATGACGTGTCTCGGGTGTAATGATGGGATGAAAAACCCGAGAGCGACAGAGTCCCAGCAGGAACGCATGGTTGTTTGATATGATATATGTAAATATAATGTCTTATAGAAAGTGTTCAATTATATTTGCATGTCGAAATATACCATTAGATAAAATTCTTCAAGGTAAAAATTTACCTAAAAACCACATCGGGCGGTCGTAAATCAGCAGTTTCCTTGAACCGGGAGTTATCCGGGTAATTTAGTGTAATATACCGGGCCGGATATTGTACAGAACTGCCGGTTACACACTGATAAGCATCAGGGCTGAAACAATTTTGTTAGTATTCCTATTAGAAGCAATAAAAGTTAAAGCTGAACTATACCTGGATCCTCTATCTCGCTATCATCATAATTAATCCAAACAAGCTTTCATACATATTAACGGAATGAAAGTTTATTTTTGTACTATCCTGTGTTTATGAATGAAAATATGTTTTTATTGAACAATTGTATTGTTATTAGAAACCCCAATTGACGATATTGTAAAGATCAGGATCTTTTCTATATCCGATTGGTACACGACCGAAACGGATATATAATAAAAGAGAGGCCTATACCCAGCAGTAGGATGATAATAGTCATAGTTAAGAAAAAGAGAAAAGAGGTTCACTTCTTAGAATATTCGAGATAGTTAGATTTGTCCTGTGTAAATCACTGAGCTGTTTAACTCTGTGGGTTGGGGAAACTTCTGGTAAAGTTTCCACCACTTTACTAGGAGTATGACTTGACTAGACTATGACTTGACTTAATGACTTGGACTGTGACTTGACACATATACATACATTAATAACAATTACTTGACACTGGCTAAATACACAAAAGTGTGGAGCTAAACAAAAAAAAATCAGTGAGCGATAGGTTGCCATAATTCCGTAGATTACCAACCTACCGGTGAACTAATAATCAGGCGTTTTAAAAGTGAGCAAACTCCCTTAGGATATTATAATACGTATCGCATAAGGTGGAACAGCTATTACATTCAAAGATCCCTTTTCAAGCACACATTAAATAAATTTCATCTGAATCGTTTATATTCAGAGATATGCTCGGAGGTAACGTAAATCATAAAGTGGAGTAATTGTTTAATGTTGCATGAAAAAATTGTCTCCTTCATTTTCATGGGCGGTAAAAGAGTCGTAAAATTTTACTTTTAGGGTTCCGCCTTCACCTACGGATCGTTCGGCGTCTTCGACTACTAGTTCAATGTGGATTTGCTATATTATAAGACGGTATTTATAGTATTAAATTTTTTTTGGTCATTTTACAGATACTTATTAGGAGGGTTAGGAACTAAAAAGTCACGACATAACACACTTTAATAAAAAGGGGTGAAGCCGACCTCAATCACCTTAATTCCACACTGAAAAATACTTGGACAAGTACTGATAGGTCATTATTATCTGACCATAAAAAACTAAACTATACCTAAGAACTTAAAATAAATGAAAACTAAAAATTTAAAATAAACTTTATATGTTTCCATGGAAGCCGGCCCCCATGGGCCCATTGTCTCCACCCCAAACGGCCCAAACATGTAGGCCCTGTACAATAATTATCCCTGCCTTGGACAATAATTATCTGCCATGTAATTTTTATTCATTATTTTGATTGAAAAAACAAACATTAATCCGATTTAGATAAAAAAAAGGAACAGAAGGCACGTAGCATCATATAAAAAAAATCCCAAACGCTTTATATTCGGTTAAAATTTCAAACATTATTTTCAATGAATAAAATCATTGAAAATAAAGTCAAAACCTTAGACTATTTTAGTTTTAAAATAATAACATGAAGCGCACGTACTACCACAAAATATAAAATATGAAATAAAATGAGTTTATTTCCAGAAATAATCCGACGTACTAATAATAATCAAATAACGTAAACTAAAAATAAATGAATATGGTATTACAGGCGCTGCTAATCGTGTATTAGCAAAATGCCAACTAAAAGGTACGATTTCACGATTTTGTATCTCTTTTCTGTTAACCATCTACATTTTTCTTTTAATCCGAGTTCCAGACATAGATTAAATTTTATGACGTAAGCTAACTTAGCTATTAAGTACGTCTGTTTGTTAACTCTACATCAATTCAGTCGAACGCACCGTCCGATATGACTGAAAGACACGCGACTAAAAGTTAACAGAAAATTATTATTTTTATTTATGAGAGCAGTTAACCATTATTAGAAGGATGGAAGGAGCCCGCCGCCTTCTCGCGAAATTTTTTCGTGTCTGACATTTGCCGTTTATAAAGACTTATCTATGGCAACGCTGCGCTAGATTATTTTCCACACACAAGAAGAGAACAGGGAAAAAATTGTGTTCGCTCCCTGACAGGGGCGCCTTTCTTAAAACTTTTCATTCAAATCCACGTCACGTTTTAGGATACCCTTCAACCACTATTTAATTTTTAACTGTGCAGATGACACATGATATATTGTCATAATTAAGCGCTCGGCTTTAGAAGTTCATGTCAAATTTCGTTTAAATGGGGCCGCGAGCGTCATTTGTTTTCCAACTCTGCGGTTTTCCACGACATTTGAAATGCGGCGGAACCACGCGACCAAATCCAACCGCTCGCTCTTTTATTGCGTATACTGATTACAGGACGTAGCTTGTAATGTTAACTGCATTGGCATTAAATTAACGACTTTCCCCCATAAAACTAATGAAACATTCATGTTACAAGATGTCTTTATGTCATTCCTGGGTTCATACCATTTTAACTTGTGAGCGTGAATATAGAACATTGCGTTAAGTGTTGTTATTTCTAAAACGAAGATCGCAGGTGAATTTTAAAAGAAGTTTTTTTAAATAGATTTTCTTAGTTTTACGTATAATGTTGTTCGTATTGTAAATAATAATAAAAAAAATAATAATATAATAACGCCCAACGATCACGTACATAGATCCTGGGACACAGGGAATCTTAGTTAGGGAACTAGTCTAGGGACCCAGGAAATACGAGGACTACGGTCCCACAACACCCAGACTCAGAACAAGTATTTGCGCTATTTTTTCCGTGCACAAATACTTGTCCTGCCGCGGGAATCGAACCCGCCGCCAACACGGTATTAGTATATGTTTGAAATCCACGTCCTGAAATGCAACAACACTGGAACAGTTGTGCCAGCGACCCAAGGCAGTGCTCCGCTATATGAAGGAGCTGGGCTGGCTTGGGTAGATGCTGGCAGGGGGAATGCACAGTACACCACATGCGGGACGTCAGTGCAGGCCTTACCACCCCCAGATAGAATCAGAATCAAATGGTTGAAATTCCTTTAACCCGAACTAAGCGTATCGCTACTAACTTTACAGTGCGAACAGCTAATGAATGGAACAGCTTGCCGGCGTCCTTGTTCCCAGTTGACTATAACCTGGGAGTCTTCAAGCCAAGAGTGAACAGGTATCTTCTAGACAAGCATGGCCCATCTTAGATCACGTCATTGCTTAACATCAGGTGGAACAGTGATCAAATGCTTTGCCTATAACCAATTAAAATGAGTTTTGGCGGGAAACCGAAAAATATCGCGTCATTGCTTTGTATTATTTTCTAATACTTGTGTTATTTTCAGTGTTAGTGCATAAAATTGGTACCATTTTATTCGTTAAGTGCTGGATTACACGCATGAGTGTGGGAAAATGGTATAATGATGGTTAAACGTTTTTTTTCGTGTTGTTTCCAAAACTCCATAGAAGCTTCTGGTTTGCCACCACTTTATTAGGAGTATGACTTGACTAGACTAGACTATGTATGACTTAACTTGATGACTTGACAAACACATGATATATATATATATATCAAGTTAATTAATATATATATATAATTAACTTGATAAATTATCCATAACTTGACACTGGCTAAATAGCTAATAAACAAAAGTGCACACAACACTTAAAAAATATATATGATAAGCCAGCAGCGATTACATAATCGACGTTAAAACCATTATAATTAAACAACCAACTAAACTGTCACGCATAAAACTAAAACATTGTACAAAGCGCACGATTTACGGCTACTCTCAATCGATCATGATTTAATTTAGCATGGCAACACCAGTTAAACGGCAGGAAGTTTACGAGCGATGCTGGCAACATTGAGGACTCCATTGAACAGTTTCTGGGTAATGTTTCCGAGCGCGTGCGTTGTGGCAATTGTTAATTATAGTCTGAACGATATACTTTGACGATGACCTTAGACTCTAGGTACAAAACATCAGCAAGCTTCTTATAAGGTTATGTAAGTCTAGTACTACAAACATTTTTGTGATGAACATAGGTGTTGGTTCCGTGTCTGGGTGTTATATTGTATTCTATGTGTGTATTTACAAACAAAACGTATCTAAGTATTGTATCAGTTATTTGGTTCCCATAGTGCAAGCTTTGTTTAGTTTGGGGCTAGATGGCGTTGCGTGAGATGTCCACACATATTATTATTATTATTACGTTACTTAGTTAAAATCTTAAAGTGTCACCTCTATTACCTACGAGTACATAGGGCGCATGTATCCAGAACCAGTCACTTACATAAACAAAACTTTTTGTTTTATGTTTTGGCTCCACACTTTTGTGTATTGAGCCAGTGCCACCAATTTTATGCACTAACATTGAAAATAATTCAATGCGATCTTTTTCGTTTCCCCGCCAAAACCTCATAAATAACACTTAAAAATTATTACAACATTTGAAAATAGAACTCTTTGGCTGTAGCATACAGTTTGTTGCATCTGACTGTCGTTTGTTTTTACATTGTGGCGTCATTTTACATATTGGATACATCACTATAGATTTAACTCGGGAAAATTGTCGTGATATGATTTTCTATGATTTAAAGCGTAATTTGACAGCTTAGCATAGCTTTGCTCGGCTTCAAACTGCATTTGGCAATGAAACACCATGCACGAAGATTATTTATAACTGATTTGCAGAAAGTTCGGTAGAGACCAACACCATTAGCACAAAACAAAATTCTTAAAATTCTCTGATGTTCGTGATGTCATGACTACGGGTTCCGCTGGAAATTCATTTTTTTAAGGTCACGCGTTGACCTTAATCCCATGCTGAGTCGGGACCTGGTCATGACATCACACAACGTTACATTTGTTTATTTGTCTGTTCTTTGTTTATAAATTATGCTGTATTCTCTAATAATGTAATGTAATGTTGTGTGGTGTCCTGAATAAATGTCTTTTGTATCTTTCTTTCTATTAGCCCGTTCGAAATAAACCCGGTTAAGAAAACGGTGTGACCGTGGGTCTGCCACCGATTAATATTCTTACGGTGGGATGAAAAGGGAAGAAATCTCGTGAGGTAAAAACAGCAAACTCCAGTCTCAGTACTAGATGTAGTAGGATATATACATATAGATTTACCAAAACGTCCCAAAGCACATCGTTCTAATAAGTACTCTATCCCATAGACTTCTAAGATGGTCTCTATAGACATAGAAGATCCTTTGATACCTAATCTGTAAGATATTTGATAATATATCATCATATTATATTATGATCTTAGAATATCGGATCCAGTATCAAAGGGGAGTTCGACCGAACTAAGTAAATTAGATAGGAAAGGGTTAGTAGGGTTGTCACTGAACATATATAAGCAGAATAAAATCGGCTCTGTTGATTTCGGTTAAATTCTGGAAGGACCACTGACGCTGAGCTAATATTTTGAACTCCGGTAAAGTAATGCACTTTGTAAAAAGTGCGAGATAAATATACATTTAACATGCATTTGAGTGAAATGGGTATAGGTAACGACAGAGATAACAAACGAAAAGCGTAAAAAAACCGACTTCTGATTTATATCGTTTTCTTACGCCATTGTCAGAACTGGGCCAAATTGAAAAGGGAGTGCAAAGGAAGCATCAGATTTCAAAAAAAAACATCAACATCGGTTCACACATTCGAAAGTTCTGAGGTAACAAACATAAAAAAATACAATCGAATTGAGAACCGCCTCCTTTTTTGAAGTAGGTAAAAATAAATTAGCCCAGTATGTGTGATTTGGCAAAACTTAAGGTTGATGATTGATAAGGTTGATGTTGAACTTACCCTATATAAAACGCGTAAACTTGCAACCAAGTGGGAGATGACATTTCTTTCTCTCTCAGCTTTCTTTCTATTCTTCATTTTCTCTCTACACGAAAAGGCTTGGGTACGATCACACTGAAGTTGTAATCATTTGGCGAAATTGGCAACCCTAATCAAATCTTGACTCTCTTCGTGGCTAAGTACAGACGCGACTAAGTTTCGATAGTAGCGGGCAGACTCCCGATTAATATTGGCCAAGTTATAGGCTAATCATTGGTGTTAGACAAAACCAGATGGCGTGTTCGATTATAATGGCATGACGCGCATCGAAGCCTTATATTGATAGATAAGTGTATTTTGTATTTTGCATTTTATTTTGATGAGATCGTGATACAATAATGTAACTTGATAATTTATATTTATAACTAGTTGCGCTCCGCGGTTTCACCAGCGAATAAAAAGTATTTTAATTATTTGCTCATTCCACGGGAGAATTTCACTTTTCCGTTATAAAATGTAGCCTATATGTTAATCCAGTGTATAAGCTACCTTGGTATTGAATTTCATCCAAATCCATTCAGCCGTTTGGGCGTGAAGGATTAACAAACATAGGTACACACATACAATCTTTCGCCTTTATAATATTAGTGTGATTAATGCCTATATTTATTACGGTAATTGGCCGTCTAATTGATAAATAAATAAATAATATCTCGCACCTATTCCTTTCACCAGAAATCCGATTCTCGACTTACGGCTACCTTTTTAGACAAACAGCGTTTCATAGGGCAAGGGCGCAAAGGCTTATACAACTTTTTGCTATGTCATATACATACTATCTCACGAGAGTATAAGGTTACCAATACATGTCAGTTTTATCACAACGTTTTTATTCCATTTTAAGTCCATCACATGACTTAGTGCGACAGCGAGCGGGATTCAAACACCACAGCACGTGGTTTTGAAAGTCATACGAGCTACTACTAAGCCACGAATTGCTCTCGACATCGAGTATACGACTAGACACCAAAATATCAAACCACTCTCTATACAATTCGTATTGGTTCGGCTGCATCACTTCGGTACGCTTTTACTATCATCTATTTTGTTAACTCTATGTTCTCTATATGGACCAGAGTCCCCGTTATGTAGACAAGAACGGTACCATGTCCTGACTTCTAATTATAATGGAACTTTCAACTTGGTTGGGATATTAGGTTACTAATATATTGGTGGTACGTTAGGCTAAGTTTGCAGAGTTTGAAGATTCGTCTATCATATGATTACACAAAACTGGTCAAATTGCATTCGAGCCCCCAAATTCTCCTGGAAATATATATATTCTTAGCCCTGTTATTGTTCCTCCAAAATTGATTTATTTATAAAAAAGGCTAAAAACCTTAAAATTTAATCAAAATCGGTTTGGCAGTTCGATATTTAATTCAAAACGACAGGAAAATAATTACATAGATGATCGCACACGTACCAACCAAGTCTGCAGTCCGCAAAGCAACAAGAGCTCGTCGTGATTTACTTCAACCAATTATTGACAGCCTCTGTGGTGTGGTGGTTGAGCAGGTCGGCTCATAATCCGAAGGGGGCGGGTTCGATTCCCACGCATGTACTTTTTCTGAATCTGGGTGTTGTGGGACCATGGTCCTCGTAGTTTCTGGGTCCCTAGACACAAGGAATCCTAGTTAGGGTCCAGCATCTATGTATGTGATCGTTGTGCGTTATTATTATTATTAAGTACATTTTTTTTTCATGTTAAGGAATGACGTGACGAGCTAGGCGTTCGCCTGATGTTAAACGACACGGCTGCCCATATCACCTGCAGTGTCACTCGGAACTCTAAAGTATAGAGCTTCGCGTGACACTGCACTGCGCACGTCATCCAGAGACATCAGCACAATCTAGTAATAAGATTACTAAACTGTGAGATCAGATCATAAAGTCTCATTTGCCCAGTAATTTCACTAGCTACAGTGCCCTTCAAACCGGAACACAGCAGTGCTTGCGCACTACTGCTTGGCGGCAGAATAACTGGCAAAGCGGTAGTACCTACGTAGACGAACTTTGCAGTAAAGTCCTACCACCTAGTAAATATGAAATTATTGCGTTTAACTCCCTTTTTTAAAGGATATTAATTAGAACAAAAATCAATTAAAAGTAAAATACATTCAATGAACCAGCTCCCACTCAGGTTAGGCCTCTCACCAAAACCACAAGAAACGTTATCCGGCACGTACACTGCACGCCGCATTCAAATCCGATTATAACAATCGGTTTTGCAATTAGGCCACCTCCGGACCGAGCTAGAACCTCGTCAGTAATGCTGCTCTACGCGAATTAATATTAACCCTCAGACTACAAGAAGTAATTCTTCATAGACGCCATGATCGGAACTATCAGGTAATGTAGTCAAAAATAGAATACCATATCGAAAGCCGTAATATTACGTCCGTATTGTCAAGCAATCAACGACTGGGAGCATGCACCTAATTTCAAGAATAAGGTGCATGTTTCCATTTATTATTGACCGCTTACTTATATAGTCTTTTTTTTTTTTACTTCAGACTTGTCTAGCATTTGACCACGCTCTCACCTGATGGGAAGTGACGATGTGATCGAAGGTGTAGCATGCCAGCCAAGTGAAGACTAAATATAACTCATTATCAGATATCCATTTTGAACGCCATTTAAAAATCATTTGAGCGTTATAAAAACAAATCCAAATGGAGACGTTTAAAAATCCCTGTCTTCACTAGGACCAAGTGACTCAGACTACAGGCGTACCCACCCGGTAACGCTGTAAAAGTAGGCACAGACCAACAGCTTCATCCGGTGCAAAAAAGGCTACAGGCGAATGATATTTTGTTGTTGTTTCATCAATATGGTATTACTTTTTATCTACTTCCTAGTACTGAGGTTGCCATCTATGTTGTTCTTTTAGCTTAATCTAACTTGCGTATTAACCCTAAATGTCCGGTAATATCGTAGTACTAATATAATCTAAGTGGGACCGGCGCTGTTAGATTGTGTAACCGGGACAGGTGGCTAGGAAAGCTTATTGTAACGATGATATGCTGATTTGCTGCTTCGGTCAACGTTTCACGTCCTGCTAGTAATGTTAGCGATGTGACTAGACTTGTTCAAGCCACAGAATAGTATGTTTTTGCTCCACACTTTTGTATACTTAGCTAGTGTTAAGTAATTGATAAATTATCATGTTAATTCTTCTTCTTCTCTTCGTTTAATGGCTTGCTATCGCTTTTTAGCGATGATTCTGCCAATGTCAAGTGAAAAATTTTGTACGGTTATGTCATGTATTGTAATTCAAAATGACAAATTTCGAAATTTCATATTTTGTCAGTCAAAATGCCACAGAAAAATGGTGGATATTTTACTGAAGGCTCTAGGAAGCCTTGAAGAGAAAACAAAAAGGCATGGTTTTAAAACTTGGAACCATTTGCCAACACTAGTGCACGTTCACGAACACGTAACGGATAATAATCCACCCTTATTACACATTAAAATTCAAAAATACACGGGTAATGCAAAAAAGTTCAAAATTCACAACCGCCATTTTCGGATTCTTTTCAACGACCCCTCCACAGATTCATCAAGTTAATGATATTTCACGCAGATATATATGTCAAGTCACAGTCTAGTGTGTGTCATACTCCTAGTAAAGTAGTGGCAACTTTACTAGAAGCTTCTATGGAGTTTTGGAAACAACACGAAAAAAAAAACGTTTCACCACTTTCCCACACTCATGCCTGTAATCTAGCACTTAACGAGTAAAACACAATTTTATGCACTTACACTGAAAATAACACAAGTTTTAGAAAATAATACAATGCGGTGAAGCGATCTTTCTCGTTTTCCCGCCAAAACCCCAAATACTTGTAGTTATAGCAGTAATAAAAGATATGCTGTCAATAAATTCTTCGCATAATCTAAGTAAATAAACAATAATGAGGGTATCGTATCTGTTGAATTTTTAATTTTAAAGAGAGATGCCATAGGAATATACATGGGTAACAGATTATAAACTAAACTAGTTTTTACTTATTCAAAAACTATAGATAAATAAATATTTTTGGACATTTGACACAGCGCCATCTAGCCCCAAACTAAACAAAGCTTGTACTATGGGAAAACCAGATAACTGATACAACACTTAAATACTTATTGTTTGTAAATACAAACATAGAATAGAACACCCAGACACAGAACAAAATATCGATGTTCATCACACAAATGTTTGTCCTAGGTAGGAATCGAACCCACAACCCACAGTCCAGAAGGCAGGGTTACTACCAACTGAGCTAACGGACCAGTCAATTAAAACATAAAAATTAAAAAAGTGATTCAATAAAATAAATTAAAATATCAAAGCTATGTTTTTTGATACTAGCTTCTACCCGTGGCTTCGCCCGCGTGGCCTATAGGAAACGAAGAATAACATTTAGGATTTAATAAATAGCGTTCAAGCCAATATGTAACTAGTGGAAACCAGGACCGGGCGTTAAATTGCGTAGCGTCCGACCACCGGGTCAGCCAGCGCGTCGTATAATCCGGGACACGTAGCCCTTTGTGGGACAGACGCTGCTGCATCCGCTACAGGACGTTCCTACGAGTTCTAGATTTACAAATTTACGTCTATATTCGTTTATACTATTTCGTATGAAATATTCGTCAAAATTAGCGTTTATTCAAGTCATGATGACGTGAGTAAGTGTAGTGTTACACGGAACTTTTATATTATATTATTTTTATTTTATTTTACAGTTTTTGGAATATAACAGCTCAGTAACAATACAAGTAAATAAACAAGTTATAGACGGCCAATTAGAAGTTTTATATTAATATTAAGTTTTTGTTATACCTATATGAATATAGTTTCGAACCAGTAGCTCGTCACATAAAAAAAACTCGCAGACAACCGAATATGTTGCTGTTAAATTGCGGATTATATTTCCAAAAAAAAAAATCTTTTGAAGTAAAACTTCTTTACGCACGCTTGACTTGGGGAGTAAGCTTGTGAGTAACGAGGCGAATTGAAGTTGAAAGTTCTTGTTCACGTAGATCTCCATTGTCAATATAACAAAGTCAACAAATTGTATTATTATGTTGGTATGTGCGGTAAAATGACAAATTAGAATTGACAAGCAACATTACCATTAACCAAAGCAAAAACATCGTTATACCGGCCGATAGATGGAGCTAAGCTAAAGAAGTTTTACTTCAGTCGTGTGGGCTAAAGCACACTCGTTTTTTTTTTCAACTATTGTCACTTGCACGTTATACTGCGCTGTGTAGTGCGAGTATTACAAACATAATTACAACTACCACGATCACATCACATCGCCTATTACAGGTATGTTACAATTCGGCTTCGGGAACTGTTCGACGCATGCCTCACGTCCGGACGATTCCCGAAGCCGTGGAAGGACGGCCGATTGTGCCTGTTGCGGAAGGAGGGTCGTCCTGCTGACTCCCCTTCCGCATACAGGCCCATCGTCTTGCTGGATGACACGGGTAAGCTGCTGGAGCGTGTGGTAGCTGCCCGTGTCATCCAGCACCTGGAGGGTACTGGGCCTGGGCTGTCGGAGGCCCAGTATGGGTTCAGAGCGGGGCGGTCTACTATAGACGCCCTGCTCTGGCTCAAGGAGTGGACGCAGGAAGCGGTCGGCGGGGGGGGAAAGGCGTTGGCTGTCTCGCTCGACATAGCCAACGCCTTCAACAGCCTCCCACATGGAACGATACAGGAGGCGCTGCGTTACCACGGAGTGCCCCTGTATCTGCGGAGGCTGTTGGCCGACTACCTCCAGGACCGCGAGGTCCTGGTGGAAGGGCGCGATGGTTTGAGGCACCGTCGCGTCTCCTGCGGGGTTCCACAGGGGTCGGTACTGGGACCGATCCTGTGGAACATTGGCTACGACTGGGTGCTGCGTGGCACGCTGCCTGCAAACATGCGGGTTGCGTGCTACGCAGACGACACCCTGGTCGTAGTCAAGGGGAGGGACCTCAGGGAAACGGTGCGGCTGGCCACGGTGGGAACAACCCTCGTGGTCGACCGCATCCGCTCTCTGGGACTGGAGGTTGCCCTCTCCAAGACCGAGGCCCTGTTGTTCCACGGGCCTCGGGGGGGACCCCCTCCAGGAACGCGGGTGCTTCTGGATGGGGTCCCGGTCCCGGTTGGGACCCAGATGAAATATCTGGGTCTCATCCTGGACGGGAGGTGGACTTTTGGGGCCCACTTCACTCAACTGGCCCCAAAAGTTCTAGGAGCGGCCGCCGCTCTAGGGAGGCTGCTGCCCAATGTGGGTGGCCCGAACGCCACGTGCCGCCGGCTGTACTCCGGAGTAATCCGGAGTATGGCCATGTACGGGGCACCGGTCTGGGTGGACGCCCTCGGTCGCAATAACAAGGCCCTGCTGCGTCGTCCGCAGCGGGTCATTGCGACGAGGGCGATCCGCGGATACCGGACGGTGTCCTGGACGGCGGCATGTGTGCTGGCCAGTGATCCCCCCTGGGAGCTCGAAGCGGAGACCCTCGCCGAAGTTTACCACTTCGTGGCGGCGAGGAGGTCCCGTGGAGAGCCCCCAGCGTGGGGGGAGGTCAAGCGCCTGCGAAAGCAGGCGCGGGCCGCCCTGTTGCGGCGGTGGACGGAGGACCTGGCTCCACCGGTCCCTGGACAGAGGACGGTGGAGGCCATCCGCCCGGTCCTCCGGGAGTGGGTGCGGCGGCCCTTTGGGTCGCTGACGTTCCGTTTGGTGCAGGTGCTTTCCGGACATGGATGTTTCGGAAAGTACCTGCATCAAATTGCGAGACGGGAGGCGACCCCGGCCTGCCACGAATGTGGGGCGCCAGAGGACACGGCGCCCCACACGCTGGAGGTGTGCGCTGCTTGGGACTCCGAGCGGCGCACACTTTCAGCGGTCGTTGGCCGGGACCTCTCGTTGCCGAGCGTGGTGAAAGCCATGCTCGGCAGCGAGAGTGCGTGGCAGGCCACGGTCTCCTTC
This sequence comes from Ennomos fuscantarius, assembly GCA_905220475.3. NCBI lineage: Eukaryota > Metazoa > Arthropoda > Insecta > Lepidoptera > Geometridae > Ennomos > Ennomos fuscantarius. The sequence continues at coordinate 1,752,172 of HG992049.1, forward strand.
TGCGAGACAGTGATGACGCAGAAGGAGGCCGCGGAGCGGGTCAGGGAGGATAATACCAACTCTGACCCCCTCCGGCGCAGACGGGTGGGGAGACGGAGGAGGCGCTTCATTGAGCGCTTTCTCCATCCCCCGTAGTGGGGCCAGTGGCGGAGAGTCGGGGGACTCTCCGCTGCACTTACATGGCCCCACACGTCTGGTGGGCAACTGAGGTGAAAGGTTGCCCACCCACTGGCGCAGAGGCCCGGAAGGGCCTACCGCCGGGGCGAGATGGTTAATGCAGTGCGTCTCCATCTCGCCCCATCCCGGCGGCGGTCGGATCACGGGGGGGTTTTAGTGGGTTCGAGTCCCACATACCCCCTGCCTGCCCTGCCTGCCCCCGTGGTGGCAGGGAAGTGCGAGGGCATTTCCCCCCCTCAAAAAAAAAAAAAAAAAAAAAAAAAAAAAAAGGTATGTTACAATCAGTACAGACTACGCTAGGCATCCCATCACGCCAGGTGACGGTCGGATATTCGGACAATGGATGTGTGGTGTACCTAATAATTAATTCGTCGACTTAGACCACAAATAAATTGCCGCGGAGTTTGCGCTTGGGCCAGCCCCTAAGACGACCGGTTCTCCGCGGCCGCGAGGAGCGCGGTATGCTGCCGGCACACACAGATGGGAGTTGAGATCTCGCGCCTACCGCACGCGCTTTATAATTGTTATTATTTTTGATTTTGTATGTTTTTGTTTCTTTTGCTAAATTAAATAGTTTCCTCTAAATTCAAAAACATTATTCATTTCAATCGGCCTATCTTTCTTTAATTTCATTATTCTCTTCGTTCAACTCACGCCCACATTCAACCTTCTGATCTGGAGATTAGTTTTGCGGTACTGTGTACGAGAAGGAGACGCCGTGCCATAGATGTCACGTGACCATCCGATATCAGTGCCACTAGCCACTTGCGATCTTATAGGTCTATAGTAGGTTAAGTGCATTGTTGCGGTCTACGCAGTAAATGTGAATGACTATTAGGGAGGATTGTCATGATGATATTTTATTATTACAATTTCTTATTATACCTACTTCGCGACGATTTCCAGCGGTTCTAAGTATTATATGAACCTATTAGTTTTGTATTTAAGGTTACATAATAGTTATGTATTTATGCAATAAAATCTCAGAACGTATAAGTAATTATGTACGTACAATTTTATACGTATAGTTTTAATCTTATCCCTTAATAATTAATAGAACACGGCATCGGATTATATTTACTAAATATATTTACTCAATCAAACAAAGCCAAAGTATAGGACGAATGAGCAACGAAATAATAATAGCTTCTATTCTATTTATATCTTCATATAAAAGCTTCTACCTAAATGTGTAATACTTGTCAAAATTGTAGAATTATACACAATATCACAGAGTATGTAATAATACTCAGTATGAGGTGTGCTTATTTGAATTATTTTTAGCTTGCATTACCTAAAACCTACACAATAAACTGAAGGCAAACTTTCTGTTATGAATATTATAGAAAATTTTCTTTTAAAAATGTGAAATATTTTTAAAGGAATTGAAACTTAAAAATAAATGAACAACTGTGTCTATCAGTAATACATAATTAATATTTAAATATTAATTAGTACTTAGTTTATACGTTTAAATAATTTTTGAAAGCTACTTACTTACTCACTGAACATTATTGTTAACATTATATTTAATAATATATTGTATTCTATGTATGTATTTACAAACAAAAAAGTATCTAAGTATTGTATCAGTTACCTGGTTCCCATAGTACAAGCTTTGCTTAGTTTGGGGCTAGATGGCGCAGTGTGAAATGTCCACACATATTATTATTATTATCACTCGGCACGATAAAAACAAATGAAGTACTGTGTGAAGTACTTCGAAAATTTAATTTACTTTAATAAAAGTTATAATAAGATCAAACGTATTTCTTTTTTAAATCAAGCAAGACCTTCAATTACATCTAAAACTCGCATAACACAGTCGCCAATCAATGAGGAGCGGGCGGTAAACATCAAACGGGCGGTTAACGTTTGACGTTCCGACAGATTTTTGATTTAATTTCTATCAAAGTAACATAATTATAATGCAACACTTATACAATTTTACAAATTTTTATGTTAAGGGATGACGCGACGAGCTAACCGTTCGCCTGATGTTAAGCGACACGGCTGCCCATATCAGTTGCAGTGTCACTCGGAACTCTAAAGTAGAGTTTCGCGTGACACTGCACTGCGCACGTCATCCTGAGACATCAACACAATCTAGTAACAAGATTACTGGACTGTGAGATCAGGTCATAAAGTCTCATTTGCCCAGTAATTTCACTAGCTACAGTGCCCTTCAAACCGGAACACAGTAGTGCTTGCGCACTACTGCTTGGCGGCAGAATAACTGGCAAAGCGGTGGTACCTACCTACACGAACTTTGCAGAAGTCTTACCACCTAGTAACTTCTTGTAGAATGAATAAACATTAGCAAAATCGAATTATATTTAAAGATATCTGAATCGCGTCGTGTCGTCTACTATAAAACGCCCAGCCCCAGAGTCCGCCTTCAACACTCCGCGAGTTTGATGATATTTATTTTCCGAGCACTTTTTCTTTTCCTTTGTGTCCTAAATTTTTTCCGGCTAATAGATTTTAATGTGCTCTCTCGGTTACCGAAGATGTGCTGCTGAATACATAATTCGTAGAAAGTTAAGTGGTGGTGAGCTTTTATGTAAAGTAGACGTTGCTGGTTGATGGATTGGGAAAAGACGAACTCTAGCAGAATGTTTCTACTAAGGTAGTAGAAACATTCTGCTAGAGTTCGTCTAGTTATAGATCGGTACTACCGCTTTTCCACTTATTCTAACGCCAAGCGGTAGTGTGCAAGCACTACCATGTTCCGGTTCGGTTACGGTAGCTCAAACACCAAATTTTATAGACAACTAGCTGCGCCCCGCAGTTTCACCCGCGGATAAAAAGTATTATTTTAATTTATTGATTATTTTAATTATTTGCTTATCCCATAGGAACGTTTCACTTTTCCGGGATAAAATTTAGCTTATGTGTTAATCCAGCGTATAAGCTATCTTGGTACCAAATTTCATCTATATCCATTCAGCCGTTTGAGCGTGAAGGAGTAACAAACATACACACATACAAACTTTGTTATAATATTAGTGTGATGATTCTAGATTTTATTGTACTTCCCTGACACCGATGATTAGATCACCGTACAGGGCAAATTTCAACTCTTAATCGGCTGAGTTTAGGTAATCTGCTGATTAAACAACACTGGCCGGAACAATTTCGATCAAATTCTTTCAAATTCATGACATTTTCTCATTAACTAAGTAGCAGTTGTGAAAATTAGTGGGAAAACGTTACGGGTGAATATCTTCTAAATATATATAACTCAAAGGTGACTGACTGACATAGTGATCTATCAACGTACAGCCCAAACCACTGGACGGATCGGGCTGAAATTTGGCATGCAGGTAGATGTTATGACAAAGGCATCCGCTAAGAAAGGATTTTTCGAAATTCCACCTTTAAGAGGGTGAAATGGGTGGTTGAATTATTTTCCCATAGGCTACGCCGCAGGCGAAGCTGCGGGCAGAAGCTCGTTGTAATATATAATAATAACGCCCAACGATCACATACATAGATGACATACGTGAATTGAATCTTAGTGGCTTCTGCGATAATTTTACCACAATTTTGCCAATTGTCGTGGTTACAAACTCAAAAGTATTCCCACCACGTTTCAGACACATTCGATGTCCTTCTTCTGGGAGACAGTTACCAACACAATCCGCGGCGGCTTTCGCGAGCGTAACTTCTAAAATATTTTCTATTCTATTGACGAGCGGAACCGCAAGCCGTCTCTAGCATTGAAATATACCTACAAACAACTACTCCAATGTTACTTGTAGTAGTTGTATAGTATAACTTCATATAAGAAGTACCAGGACTATAACAGCTCGACCATCAAAACGCTAGCGCTCTCAAAGTGACTGCTTATCCCAAGCACCGTACATCCGCTTCCTGCGAAACTTATCTAGCCGTTGACGTTGGAGACATGGAGCTTGCACACGAACGAGCAATCGCGCGCGATTGCGTCACGCCGGTAAACAAATAGTTGTGGACTTTTTACACAACGCCATCTAGCCACAAACTAAGCAAAGCTTTTGCCATGGGAACCAGATCAATAAGCGATAGTAATAAAAGTGTTATTGATGTCGGTCAATTGGTGATGCATATAGATGGTTTTCCCTTTTCCGCGGAAAAGTTTCCTATTCTACGATTAAAAGTAGCCTATGTTGGTCATTAAAAGTAGCCAACCTGTGTGCAAATTGTTATTCTAAATGGATCTGTTCTACAAATGACAAGCGATAGTATACCTTCTTTCATATGTATCACGTTTTATATCTACTTTTTGTAATCGATCACTTACGCTATATTTGCCAACACTACTCTCCGATCAGCCATTCAAGTAAAAGCCGTAGTGATTACTGTTTAAGAACGGTTGGTGCAGTCACTAAGGCTGAGGAGTAAACGCGCGCGAAAGCCCGATATTTCGAACCCGCCTTCAAGTTACTTCAAGATCAGTACCGGATTATATTTATAGCGGTAATGTAACGTCTGGGTTAAATCGTCCCGAATCGATCTTAATGCGATGTTGATGTGGTAATTCGGCGGTCTTATCCTTTCGAACCGGATTCCCCGGTCTCGGGGAGCGATAGAAGATTATGTGACTATGTGGTGATGAGAAGATGGTTTTTTGATATCATGAGACTTTGAATATTATTAAATTTTAACTTTTGAATGATATATAAATATCTAATGAAATTCCGTTTTTCACTGATATTATTATAATGGCAGAAAACCTAGCAGCCATTGTATATTAGCAACAAAGACATTTATTTTTGTCTCAGTTTTGTTTCTCGTCAATGTCACGTTTCTGAAGTCTTTAAAATCATTTTTGTAGTCTGAACGAAACGGACGAACATGGAAACTAAAATGACGAAAACTGTAAATAATTCCTAAACTATAAAATTGGGTAGTTCCCAAAAGATCACACCCACATCAATATGATGTGTGTATAATATTGTTGTTGTTCAAAAATATTCACCCGATAAGATAATTAATAACAGGCCGATCTCATCCCACATCAAATTCATACGTCATCCACACGAGTGCTGACTGGACTTTTGTAGAATATACACGGGAGTTGACGGATGGTATCGGCAGCCCTTGGCCTCTACCTTCAGATTCATTTCGTATCATTTTTTGCACCTGATATTCCGCAACATTGAAGTGGATACTTTTTTCACTGATCTAATTTTCAAGATCGATTTCAAACATCAAACAGTTTCTGCTCGCTCACCCGGACCGAAGCCGTGGGGAGGTTTTAAAGATACAGATAAGTACTCGAAACAAATCTGAAAGTTATTTCCATCGGTGTAAAGCTCGAGCCTCCTTTATATCAGCATTGTGCAGGTTGAGATTATAACGAAGGGCGAACGAAGAGATATTCAATAATTAATACATTTAAAAAATATGGTTTTTAGAGTCCCTTGAGGAAGATCACCCAATAATGAGAGCCCGTGGTGTTGCAGATGTTCATAGCGATGGTGACCATTTACCATCAGATTGGCCGCATGCTTGAGTAACACTCTTAATAATAATAATAACACCCAACGATCACATACATAGATCCTGGACCCTAACTAGGATTCCCTGTGTCTAAGGACCCAGGAGCTAGGAGGACTGTGGTCCCACAACACCCAGACGCAGAACAAGTATTTGCACTTTTTTATGCACAAATACTTGTCCTGCCGCGGGAATTGAACTCGCTGCCTCCGGATTATGAGCCGACTTGCCCAACCACCACACCACAGGGGCTGTACTAAAAATAAACTCTATTGTTTTTTGGAATAGGTTTGCATTTAAATTTTAACTATTAATCAATACATATACTCATTCACCAAGAATTTAATTTACTATGTTGCATTTATGTTATTTACGGGATAAAAAGAATAACCAGCTGAATTGACCTTTGAAGAACAGTATACTGCGTATCCATCATCAGTGGACTGGTCGGCAACTTTTTTTTTTTTTGAGGGGGGGAAATGCCTTGGCACTTCGTGTATCGTGTATGTGGGACTCGAACCCACTAAAACCCCCCGTGATCTGACCGCCGCCGGGATGGGGCGAGATGGAGACACACTGCATTAACCATCTCGCCCCGACCTGGTCGGCACCTCCGCTAACCGCGCTCGCAAGCACCATGTCATCAGCATAACTTGTAGAAATATTTTTATTTCATTCCGCTGCCATGTTTACTCGGTAAACAAGCTTTGGACACTTAGGGTTGCCTCGCCATTGATAAAGCGCTTCAGGTAGAGAGCGGGTGGATTTGTTAATTTTGCTAAACAAATTGATTTACTTTGGTGTTTTTTTGGGTGCTCTTGTGGATTTTCTGACTGTAAATATTTACGACAAACAAGATTACAGGATAAGTAGTTTAAGTGTTAAATTGGGAAATATTATATGGTTAAACCAGTATATTGAAAATAAAAACCTATTTTTTTTTTAATTTAAAGATTTCTGATTTTTTCTACCTATGGCAAGCAGTATATAATGTATATATGCCTATATAATATGCCTATTGGCAGTAAATTGTTTGAGTTTGATTTAAAAAGGAGACGAGATACATCAGAATTGGTTATTCCTAAATATTTTTTCAACAACAAAGGTTCGAAATAATACCATGTAGATATGTAATTGTGAGTAAGTGTGCAAATGTTTTCTAAGACGTCTACTGAAAATTTAATAGCCTTCCAGAGCGGAAGATCCACTGTTCCAATTTCCGTAGCGACAGTAGCAATGATATGATGTGTTCGTTTATTCTACGTTAATAGGAGGGTAGCTCGTAATGTAAAGATGGAATGATTTTTTGTATTTACCAAACCTGTCATGTCATTGATCAGGGGATCCTTGAATAGGTAATTTTAGTTTACTATTTTATAAGAACAGAAATAAAGTTGTAATATTTACGCACTTTTACACATTTTTATTTTTATTTTTTATGTTATGTTAATGAATGATGTGACGAGCTAGTCGTTCACCTGATGTTAAGCGACATGGCCGTCCATAACAGAACAGGGTCCCTCGGGACTCAAAAATATAAAGTTTCGCGTGACACTGCACTGCACATAATCCTGAGACATCAGCACAGTCTGGTAATAAGATTGATTACTCGACTGTGCGATCAGATCGTAGTCTCAATTGCCCAGTAATTTCTCTAGCTACAGTGCCCTTCAAAACTGGGACACAGTAGTGATTGCACACCACTGCTTGGCGGTAGAATAACTGGCAAAACGGTGGTACCTACCTAGACGAACTTTGCAGAAAAGTCCTACCACCTAGTTAAAATGAGGAGAAAACATTTCCAGTTTTTGGGTTATTTTATTAAATGTATTAAATGTATCATTTGTGATATTATAAATATATTATATTAGTCGCCCAAGTGCCATTTCTAAACTACGTATCCCGGAAACTTATGGTCTTTAAAGTTAACTAAAACTGGGGAAATTGAGCACAAATGGGGAAAATTGTTAAATAATCAAAAGGTTTAGTTCAAAGGTCATCTTTATTGACCTTAAGTCTGAGGTAATTTTTCAAAATGTTTAAATAATAGTTTGGTACGTTTTTATTCGTAATTAAAGCTAAAAACTGTGCATCTACAATTGGCCCGAAATTCTATTGACTAGTAATATTGTTGTTATTTTTACACTCTTAGGTCCGTATTACAGAACGATTCTCAGTCATCGATCAGTGCTCAAGCAGGGATTTCATTCACTAATTGATCACTTTATGAATGAAATCTCTGCTTGAGCACCGATCGATGACTAAGCATCGTTCTGTAATACGGACCTTAGTTTGTAACAGATACATTATTTGGCGGCGGTGAGGCGACATCATGCGAACAATTAGCTCATCACGTCATTAAATAACATTAAAAAGTACATGGACTTGTTTAATTCATAATTAATAAGCAAGAGAAAAAATTTTAAACAAGGTTTTCGAGAAAATCCATAATACTATTTTGCCACAGAGCAGGGAAAAATCATCATAGCGTCAGCGTAATTTGTTTTCCTGCTCTGTGTACTTTGCAAATAATCTAGAAGCTAGAAACTTCTGTAATCATTAATTTACCAAATGGGTATGAACAACAGCCGGCTGCGGGAACAATGCATCGGCGCTCATTGTTCCCGCAACAGCACTTGCAGGTCGATCGAAGATTACTCGGATTTATGACACGCGTTCGAGTTACAATAGTAGTGAGGTGAAAGTGACAATGTCAGTTTTGAGGTGTTATGGCGGACAACCAAAGAATTGCCTTTGCTGAATAGATGAAAATATACATGTTAATTAAAGGCATAGATAGAAATAGCTACAACAATGTAAATAAAATTGGGAAGGCAAGTCTAATCAAGGACTTCAAACAATAATTACCTGTGTAAATAACTATAACCATGGAGTCTTTAAATCGAGAGTAAACTATCTTCAGGGACATCCTAGACCGCAACGGTCACTTACCATCACGTGAGATAGTGGTCAAACGTAAACCTATCAAATAATATTAAACAAATAATAGAAAGAGATAGAGCCTACGCGACTTGTGCGTCAAGAAGAGTGCGACGCACGTTTTGCCCCTTTTGATTACGAAATTGTATTTTTTTTCTAATGTGCGTATTGCGTATTAGTTACACGTTAAAGTTCGCGTCATTCCCAGTTATTGTCGTAAGTCAACACTCAAAAGACCTTGTCAGAAGCATTCGAGCGATTAAATATTTTTAAAACTATCGCTAAACACCTGTCTACACGAGAAGAAAGTAATAAACAATGTGTTATGTTTTAAATATAATTCTATATAAATGTACACAAGCGTTCTTTTTTTTGATTCGCGTTTGGTCGATCAAAACGTGTTGTAGGATTAAAGCTTAGGCCCGTATTAAAAAAAAACTACGCTTAGTCGTGAATCGGAGCTCAAGTAGAGATTTCATTAATAAAATAATCAATTTGTAATGAAATGAAAAAATCTAGACTTGAGCACCGAATGACGACCGAGCGTAGTTCTGTAATACGGGCTCGTAATTAAACTAGAATTAATCTTGCATATCATAACCAACGTATATTACAAGCCACAATACCACAATAATCAAGATGGCAGTACCATATTGTCTACCACCCATTGTTCCGTTCGGACATTGTCTCGTGCGAAATGCTTTCGAGATTACATCTATTCGAGAATCAGTGGTAGAGGCGAAATTAAAATATAGAGCAGATTTTTTTTCAAGCTAAGACGTTTTATGTAATGAAATTCTAGGAAAACGATTCTTTTTAGTTTTAAGAGCGAAGTCTATTTTAATGAAATAAAGTAATCAACTATAAGTACAGGAATACATTGAATTTTTCACACGTAAAGTGAAAGTTATAAATAGGCTATTTTAGCCATTTATTTTACTTTTACATATCAAACTTAAATTTAACTACGTCCATTACATCGATTGTATCTCTCTCTACATCGTCTATTTTGGATTCAAATATTGGTTTTTTGACACCAACATTGGCATGGTAAAAATAAGAAATTCGAACTAAAAATAAATATACCAAAGACACTGCAACTGTTATGGGCAGCTGTGTCCTTTAACATCAGGCGAACGACCAGCATGACGTTATTTTTTTACATAAAAAATATAGCCATCAATCGCTATTCAAAGCGAAATCACAACGTTAAACATATGCTGTCCTCACTAACTCTACAAAATAGTGAAACAACGCGTGCGTATAGCAGGAACATTTATTGATATTTATCGCACTCACATTGCAATGTCTATTGACTCTACAATATATATACTGTAACCGCAACTCTACCGCTCATAGAAATTGTAGAGTTATTGTTTTTCTAAATTGCACCAAATGTTTCACAATAGAGTAGAAATATTTGTTGACAAATAATAATCATTATCGCACTTATTGTGATAATAGGCTATAATTGACTCTACAAAATATTATAACCGCAACTCTACCGCATGTAGAGATTAAAGAGTTATATCTTGCTGTTTTCTTGTTGAAGAAAGAAGTACTCTTTCTCACTACTGGTGCAAGCTTACTTATGCGGCTAGCCGTAAGTATTAGACAATGTGCCGTCTTTGTGTGAACCAATCGGATTGTACAAGAGACAGGGTCACGCGATTGTGTTGTGAATGTCGAGCAACAGATGGGTTTATTATCACCATTGTCGGTCCATCTTTGTACTTTGTAAACCCCGACAATAACTAAGAAACGTTATAAGTTCAACGCATCTGTGTCTCTGTTTGTAGCGCCGTAGCTCTCTAGCGAATAAACCCCAATTTGATGTCTTTTTGAAGTAAAACTTCTTTACGCAAGATTAACTTGGGGGGTAAACTGGCGAATGCGTAACGAGGCGAACGGAAATTTAAAGTTGTTGGTTAACGTAGACCTCCATTATTTATAAAATAAAAATTACTCAAAATTTGTATTATTTATGTTGGTATGTCAGGTAAAATGACAAAGATGGCGACATTCACATTAAACAAAGCAAAGATAAAATTATACCGGCCGATAGATGGAGCTAAAGAAGTTTTACTTCAATCGTGTGGTCCAAAACACGCTCGTTTTTTTTTTAAATTTGTCTGTCCCCGTCTTTATTTTGTAGTATTTCTGTACTATTTTGTGCTATGAATGAAGAAAATATATTCAGCTATTTTCTAGTTTAGAATAAAATATCAATATAAATACTTATAAACTTTTGAAAAACAAAAGTACCTACTTAATTTGACTGATGATAACTGAAAGATGAAGATTTACTTAAACCACAGCTAATAAATAAAAATGTATATTTAACTAAAGAGATTTTATAGACCCGACAAAAACCTTAAAGAAAAAGGAACCGAAGACAATATGCCCCAAATAATATTGTCAGCAACTGCGCCAAACATATCCTAATAAAACATAACTTCCAGGCAATTGTTCAAAGGAATGGGCTGAGAATAGAGTTGCCAGATGTAATATTAAACGAGAAGGTCGAAAAGGGTAACGTTTAGCCGGACTTTTGGACTGAAAATTTTGACAACACTATGAGAATATCGTATCACTTTTCAAAATGTATCACTGCATCAAATTACCAGACGCTCATGGTCTAGGTTTAGATACTGTGTACTGTAAAAAAATTGTGTTACCGCCACGTCAAAATTAAACTGGCATGGAATGCACTTCCAGCATCAGTATTTCCTCCTCTTATGTAAAATTATTTACTAGGTGGTAGAACTTTTCTGCAAAGTTCGTCTAGGTAACGTCCGCTATGCCAGTTATTCTGCGGCCAAACACTACTGCGTTCCGGTTTGAAGGGCACTGTAGCTAGTGACATTACTGGGCAAATGAGACTTTATGACCTAATCTCATAGTGTTTTTTTAAATGATAAAATGGACATGCGTTTGGCAACAACTCACCTGATGATAAGTGTGTATGATGTGTGATGGTAGTGCATTAATAATATAACCAGACTGTGCTGTGACTACAACTGATATGGGCCGCCGTGTCACTTAATATTAGGCGAACGATTTGCTCGTCACCTTAACATTAAAAATCTGGGTTTCTTAAAGTCGAGAGCGAATACTTCGCAACAGGTGACATGTTGTGGAAAAATAAACCCTAAGATTTACTTTTATTGATTCAATCTTATTGATTTTTTATAATGGAAACACATAACCGGACAAAACCCGAAAATGCCGAGCATATCCGGCTAAACCTTGACCTGGCATTACGAATATGAGAATGTCATTTATGGAATATAAGATTTCGCTTGTTTTCTTCCCCTTTTGTTTTTTCTCTGATTTATAAGCAGTTGACAAGAAATAAAGAGGCGCCGGAGGTCGCCGAGGGGTCGGCAGGGATCACCAATCAGGGATAAGTTGACCCCGGATGAAATGAGCGTACTTTATCATATTGATAGAAGAGTTTGTTTTATGAGAAATTTTGGATATGGAGCGTGTCATCCATGTGGTCGAATAACATAATAAGCTGCAACAGGTACGTTCGATGCAGTGAAATTGCAATCTAATCTAATCTTGCAATCTAATTTAATTTAATTTGTGTGATGAACATAGGGGTTTGATCTGTGTCTGGATGTTATAATGTATTCTATGTATGTATTTACAAACACAAAGTATCTAAGTATTCTATCAGTTATCTAGATCCCATATTACAAGCTTTGCTTAGTTTGGGGCTAGATGGCGTTGTGTGAGATGACACATATATATATTATATTTATTATTATTATATCTACGAACCACTCTCAACTTTAAACCATCTAAAACCCCGAGAACACACAGCACACACATATTTTATTTCCAACTTTCCGACTTGAAAGATTCATCGCAATTTCATTTTTACCACCTAGGAAGTACCAAGAAAATATGATATGTAACTCAAACTCAGTTCGAGAAAACCGCTTCAACTTTTATTACTTTTGATACCAGCCAGTGTTTTATTCGATATTTTGTTGAATATCAATGGAATTCGGAAGCTTATATTTGTAATGCATCAGACTGGGAATGTTGAAGATAGCCTAATAATAAATGGGAATAGCGATGACTTACTCCATGTGGCTCAAAACCATTAGATACAAAGAGGCGAAACTGAGCTCAGAAGCGTGCCTTGGGAGAGCCCCATGTCCAGCAATCATATAACCATAATAGGCTAACGAAGATGATGATTTAAGTTAATGTGTAAATACATTAGACAGGCCAGACTAGCAAAAAATAAATATAAATTTTATTTTTACATATATTACTAGTTGCGCTCCGCGGATAAAAAGTATTTTGATTGTTTGCTAATCCCACAGGATAAAATGTAGCCTATATGTTAATCCAGTGTATAAGCTATCTTGGTGCCGAATTTCATCCAAATCCATTCAGCCGTTTGAGCGTGAAGGAGTAACAAACATACACACATAACACAAACACACATACAAACTTTCTCCTTTTTAATATTAGTGTGATACTGTGATGTGATGTGATTTATTTACAAATATTTGTGGACATTCTAGTCCTAAACTATGCAAACTTGTACTATGGGCACCGTCTAACTGATAGAATAATTATATAAATTTAGTTAATAAAAATACATACAGAGAATGCAATATAACACTTAGACACACACAACAAACACCTAAGTTAATCAAAGAAATATTTGTCCTGGGTGGTAAACTCAAGCATACAGTTTAGAAGGCAGGCCAATTCCAAGGCCAGTCAAAAGTTAGTCATATTACAATTATGTTTGACATCCTAAATCCAAATTTAAAATCTGTAAGCATAGATCCCGTAGGTGTTTCAAACGTTATTAGTTGTTAATGATGATGTAGTCAGCATTAACTTTAAAGATGTCAAATTGGTCGAGGAGGGCGATGGCTGGCACATGAGTCAAGCTCGTGAACGGGCGCTGCTTGCGGGAGCTGGGACCTTACCGCGTAAGTCTGGTGGAGATCGTAATCGTGTTCTCTCTTACTTGCATTCGTGGACTTGCTAATTGGCGCGTGCAGGATGGCAGGCGAAGCCGATTCCCGGAACAGTTAGGCGGTAGGGCTACTGGTCTGCTCGTGGTGTACACGCAAATAGAAATAAAGTAATTGATGTTCCCAATATTTATCTAGTGTTCATAAATTTACGAAAACAGGAAAAAAAGTGTGAATAAGTCCCTCCTGTATATAATAAATAATAATAATAACACAACTAACAATACGTAAGTAGTATATTAAAAAAGAGCACGGACCCAGGAACCTGTGGTAAAGCAACATAAAAAAAAGTTGTCATATAGCAGTCCCCATTTAACAAGTACTACTAATAAGGAACTGCGGAAAAATCTAGTGCGTGTTCCGTGTTATCCATAATACAACAGATTGTTGGTTACCGCAGTAAAGAAACATGGTCCCGTTTTATTTCTAAAACTGTGTTGTACAAAACGCTGACTTTACATCAAAAAGGTCGTTGCTTCGCATAAAAGAGAATGTAGTGGCACTTAAATAAAAATTTCTAAGAACGCGTCCCACGGTCAAGCGTCACGTTACTGGAGCATCAAGAAAATAGCTGCTCTTGGAAAAGCTTTATTTTTATAGAAGTCTCTTCTGTATTTGTTACTGTCCAATGAACGAATAGCTATAACTAGCGGTGTTTGGTCGAGAGATCGGTTTGTATTATTTAATTACTTTAATAGATTATATTCTTGTTTTATTTTGGGCTTCCAGTTCCTGTATTTGATTACCAACGATTATCTATATAGTCGTGTTTGTTACACTATTTATAAGTCAAGAACGGCTGAACCGATTTGGTTGAAAATTGGTGGGGAGGTAGCTTTATTTTAACGATTATGACGTTATTTTTTCTAGAGTAGATAATCTGAGAGGATAGCATTTGCGATTTCGTATTTCTTATTTAGGCTTCAACTTCCAGCACTCCAGCTATATTGTTCATACTATATGCCCCAACTCCGACGTAAAACCGTATTAATTAATTAACTTTAACAACTAAACCAAGAACCTTAAACCCTACCGAGAAATTTACATGCGCGAGAACAAAGACACCTCGTATCACTTTAGTCACTTTCAAACTTGAAGCGAAACCTGAGGCCATAACGCCTTTCTTTTCTAAATAACTTAAAAGCACTTGCAAAGGTTATAAAAGCGAAATAAAACGGTTTATGACGTGAGACGGGGATGCGACGGAGTTTAATAGAATGATGGAATCGGATGGGAAAAGTTTCGCAGATTGATGTTTTATATCGGGCTGATGCTGAGCAAGTTCTGATTGGGGCGGGAACCGGGCGTTTTGTGTTTATGCTTTGGAATTGCTACATTTCAGCTTTCGGAAATCGGTTTTGTTTGAGCTGCCCTTGGATACATAAATGCCTAAATATAAGAAGCTGGTGAGTCTCCAGATAATTTTTTTTCTTAATCGGAAATATTTGAAACACGCACGAGATTCGAACTACATGGGTACATTCTTTACTTCGAGTCTGATCGAGACAAGTGATATCTCCAAACATGCAAACTCCAATATCTAAGCAGGCGATACCGTTATGAATCATACAATTAAAAAAATTAAAATCCTGTTGAATCTCAACCATTGCAGGACAAAAATATTTCGTTCAACAAGTTATCTTTTCCATTCTTAGATTCTTTATTGCGTGGGGAAGTGCTGAATTTAGAAATCACTGCGACCGACGGCTTAATATACCCCCATAAGTTTATTTTAATTTTTCAAACCTGTCTAGCATTTGACCACGCTCTCACCTGATGGGAAGTGACGATGCGATCGAAGGTGTAGCATGCTAGCCAAGTAAATACCTATTCACTCTTCTCTTGAACACGCCCGGGTCATATTTCGCCGGAACCAGACGCTGGCAGGGCATTCCATTCCTTAGCCGTTCTAATTATGTACGTGGAGTCAAATCGCTTGGTACGAATGGGTGATATTTCGAACACGAAAGGATGGCGCTTAGCCCAGCGTCTAGTAGTTCGGTAGTGGAATGGTGATAGGGGAATGAGATCATGCAGTTCTTGTGCGCATTCACGGTGGTATGGTATTATAATTTTGTGTATCAGTGATGTCAAGTAAGATAATTTAGACATCGATAATGGTAATCAAGGTCCAAACTAGATGTCGAACGCGACAGCGAAAGATAAATGGATACATACACTATGCAACATGGTAATACGAACTAGACAGATAGTAAACCAGAAAGAATTTATTTTTATTTTATTTCGATAATCCTACAGCGTTACATTTTATATATGTTTAAAGGGTATACATTTACAATAAGGCCAAAAGAGGATTATACAAGTAATAATTTAAGGAAAATGACTATAAAAGCAACGTCGGTATCTATCGAGAGAGCAAATTAGTTTGATTGGCATAAATATGCCACCTAATCTTCGCTTAACAAGCAGCAATTTGTTTTTTTCGCTAACACATTCATTCCACTTAGCACTCACACACAATCGATCAGGCGGTGCTTCCAGCACCGCCTGATCGATTCCCGTGCATTAGTATACAGTACATCGATAACTTCGGCTTACCAACTTCACCCGCTTTGACAAATTATCGCGCACGGCACCCGGTCGGCAAGTTCCAACAAGTTCCGGGGGAAAAGTGTTCGATCAATTTGCAATTTGGATACCGGTGCAGGAGTGTATCGTGGATAAGTTGAGGTAATAAATGATCGGGACTGGTTAATGCAGTTCCAGAACAGAATGTTTGATACGAGTAACTTTGGATGGTCTATTAAAATGGAGAGTCAATCCAAATACATTTTTTAGAAACAGTTTTAGCAATTTTGGTACTTTACTGCATTATTTTTGAGAAATAGTCTGGAGCCTTAGAGTGGCACCGGTGGCGGAAAAATTGAGAAATAGGCTAGCGTGGTAACATGTAAAAAAAAGGCAATTTATTGTTACTGTAGGTACAAATACTGGCCCGATAGCTCAGTTGGTAGTAACCCTGCCTTCTGAACTGTGGATTGTGGGTTCGATTCTCACCCAGGAAAAACATTTGTGTGACGAACTATAAGTAAAACTAAGTGACAAAGTAGGTGACTTTGTCACTTAGTTTTACTTGTTTCAAAAAACAATAAATATAGCTTACTCTATATCAGTAAATAATACGGCAAAAATTTGAATTTCTGTTAATGAAACTGAAAGTTGATAATGCTCGCTGGGCTTTTTATTAAATTCTTATTCATTTCGCACCTTCACAAAGTTATGAACAAGAATGGATGGTGTATATTACAGGGTAACAATAGAATAAGCTTTTTCAATTTAGTCGTATTGTTGGCCTCAATTTGCAATGTTTCTGACAGATTTGTGAACTTTTACATTATTAACGTCTATGCGTAGAACCTTCGGGCACATCAGTGACTTGGGGATGGGAGCTACATAAAGTAATAAGATCTCATAGCGACCCAAACGCCATAAACCACACTTTTATAATCATCATCAGCTTTTATGCGTCCACTGCTGAACATAAGCCTCACCCATTAAAGGCTGTAATGACCACACTTGCCAGGCGTCTTGGTAATCATAGTCACACTAATATTATAAGGCGAAAGTTTGTATGTGTGTATGTGTTTGTGTGTATGTTTTTTACTCCTTCACGCTCAAACGGCTGAAAGGATTTTGATGAAATTTGGTACCAAGATAGCTTATACACTGGTTTAACATATAGGCTACATTTTATCCCGGAAATTTTCCTGTGGGATGAGCAAATAATTAAAATACTTTTTATCCACGGGTGAAACCGCGGGGCGTAACTTGTAGATCATAATGCAGACCGAGAAGAATACTGCTGCTCCTCCCATCAATCCCTCAGTCAGGTACCCGCGAGGCGAGATCATGTGGTCCCATTCTTACGCCACGACCACACGGCACGCGAAAGTAACTGTCTTTTAAACGTTGTACACTTAATTATTAATAGCACTTACGGGGATCTTTACCGTGATTGGCATGAATTCTCATAAGTCTATTTTTGTGTGTACATATCGTATCGTACATACAAATATAGACTTATGCAAAGAGCAAAAACAAATTTGGCGGTACTCTTCTGATAAAGGGGAAATGAAAAAGACGGAAATATGTTCATTTCGTTTAGCTTTAGAGTATGCGACACAGAATCGACACCATTGTCTCAGCAGATTAATCACACCAACTGTACTAGGTACCTAACCCTAAACTGTTATTTTATTTATATGTGATATTTGGAATAACACCAGTTGCTAAATGTATGTACAATCTTGTCTCCGAAGGAGATTCCTGTGGCCTCACTATACAGGTTCTACCTAGTGTGAGGGACAGTGCTTCGACTGAGGTACCATGTTTGTAACTACGCAACAACTTTAGGCAAAACAAATATGTTACTACACAACAAGTTTATGTACCTCCCTTGCTACGTGTGTGATAATAACGTGACTAATAAATTTTTTATTTCTTTTTATTACTATTCTGAGATATATCACAAAATTGTCGAACGTAATAATCTTGGATATATTTATCTAAAACAACATTTCAAACTGTTCCAAGTGACTTGGCCCGTGATGTTGAACATATAACTTTGGGGATGCTTTTGGGTGTCTCGAATCCGAAGTAGTTAGTACTTTTATGCGCCGTTTCCGAAGTTTTAGGTGTCGGTTTGATGGGAGAGGATATGGCGTTTAGATAAGAAGCGATAGCGATGCGGCGTGAAGAGAAAATTTATTGATGTCATTTTCAGCTGATGTAGGTGATAAACTATTATCGAATGCTAAGGACTCGATTCTAGCAAATTTCTGAAAAAAGGTGCTTTAGGTTTAATTTTAGGATATCTAAATATATATAACTCAAAGGTGACTGACTGATTGACTGACTAATATAGTGATCTATCAACGCAACTGCTTGTGTTAGTAACTGGCTCCCAGAAGAAGGACATCGAATATTTTCGAAACCTGGTCGGAGTAATTTAGACTTTTAATTAACGTGAGTTTTAGCCGTTATTTATCTTACAAAATCACAAAATATACATAGGGTTTTTTTTTGAACGGACTAATGCTAGTGGTCTCTACCTTTACGCCGTCACCGGGATGGTAAATCCACATATTTGTGTTGATTATATGTATGATAACCAGTGAAGCCAAGTGTGTATTCTAGGTACTTTTACAACCGCTTTTCTTTAAGCCATCTGTCTATTCGTATGAGAAACGATACACAATGCTAAGGACTCGATTCTAGCTAATTTCTGAAATAAGGTGCTTTAGGTTTAATTTTAGGATATCCAAATATATATAACTCAAAGGTGACTGACTGATTGACTGACTAATATAGTGATCTATCAACGCAACTGCTCGTGTTAGTAACTGGCTCCCAGAAGAAGGACATCGAATATTTTCGGAACCTGGTCGGAGTAATTTCGACTTTTAATTAACGTGAGTTTTAGCCGTTATTTATCTTACAAAATCACAAAATACACATAGGGTTTTTTTTGAACGGACTCTTGCTAGTGGTCTCTACCTTTACGCCGTCACCGGGATGGTAAATCCACATATTTGCGTTGATTATATGTATGATAACCAGTGAAGCCAAGTGTGTATTCTAGGTACTTTTACAACCGCTTTTCTTTAAGCCATCTGTCTATTCGTATGAGGAACGATACACTTTTCAGTCTCACGAATTTCAAACTCTACTAAAACAAAAACGCTAACCTTTATAAAGCTAGAAGTGAAAACATACATCTCACCGACGAAACAACATAAAACCTAAACCGTCCACAATGCACATGCCCCATTCAATCCTCTAACGATAAACTTCATCTGCCATCAAGGAGTTCATTCATTGCACATTTCCCCCTCGGAGTCCATTCATCTAGAAGATAACCACAACACTTCGGACTATTTCGAGTTTACATCGCCAAACTTATTCCTGACTTGAGTGATTAGGGTTGTACATTAATTCAAATATGCCGGAAAACTCGAAGAGTCGGAAAAGTCACCGCTTGAGAACGTCATGATTCTGATTTAGTCAATAAATTTTTGTAATCCTTTCCCACTACCAGTGTTTACAAAGATCCTAGAATCATGTGATCCATTTACATAAGGAATGAAGTATTTGGCTGGCCGGATTGCTCCAATGGTAGTAGCTCTGCCTTCTGAAATGTTAGGTTGTGGGTTCCATTCCCACTCAATGCAGACATTTATGTGATAAGATTATGTATTGGTCCTGTGTCTGGGTGTTTATATTGTATTTTATGTATTTTAGAAACAAAAGTATCTTAGTATTCCATCAGTTATCTGGTTCTCATAGTCAAGCTTTGGTTAGTTTGGGGCTAGATGGCGCTGTGTGAAATGTCCACAAATATTTATTATTTTGTATTATTTGTACGGGATTTATTTATTATTTATTTCGAGGAGCAAGATGTTTCAAAACATCCGGGTACAGCACCAATTAATGTAACTTTTTTAGTTATTTCATTAAGATAAAAAAATTGTCATTGTCGTAAATCCTGATTATAAGCTATCTCTATGACTTAGCCGGTTAATTATCTTCAACAAAAGTCGGACACTCGACATCCCTATGTGTTACAGCCGTTTCACGCTCTATAGAACTCAGGGCACGATAAAACTTGGTCTGCGTCTGAGCAATATGGGATAGTTCCATTTCTGAATGTTGAATTCATCGTTGGCTTTACTGCGCCGTCTTCCGGGTTCATTTAGACTGTGGTGATGGGATAACTTGGTCGAGTTTTACTTATCTTCTATTATATTCTTCAAATCCGCACAATTTTCGTTTAAAATTCGCAGAGCAAAGGAATGGAACGCGTTATCAGCGTGTTTGCTGACACATATAAATCTAGGAGTTTATATGGCCAAGGTGAACCGATATCTTCTAGGTAAGCATGCTCCATCGTCAGCCGCGTCGTCACTTAACATCAGGTGGGAAAGTGGTCAAATAATCTTAGTGGCTTTTACGCGAACTTGCATTTTCCTCGCCCACCACGTTTGTCTAACCCTCTACCAAAAATCCTGTATATTAAACCCGACTATAAAATTAGACAGGCAATATATAAATCGCAATACGAACTAATACAACGTTCATTTGAGATGAACAAGACAGCGGTAGCGGAGCAACCCGAGCATTCATGTTAGAGAAATTGCCCTTGTAAGCCTTTCCGTGTTGCTTGTAAAACAATGCTATATGTTCAGTCTGAACGAACCTGACAGGCGGACACAACTGTTTTGGTGGGACTTTTATGTTCAAATGATGATATTGATGCTTTTCAGCCTCTGTGCTGTGGTGGTTGTGCAGGTTGGCTCATAACCTGGTGGTGGCGTGTCCGATTCCCGCGACAGGACAAGTATTGGTGCACAGAAAAAAAAGCGTAAGTACTTTTTATGTGTCTGGGTGTTGTGTGACCATGATCCTCGTAGTTCCCGGGTCCCTAGATACAGGGAATCCTAGTTAAGGTCCAGGTTCTATGTATGTGATCATTGGGCGTTTATTATTATTATTTTAAAATTTATGAGCGTGTAGAAAAACTCTCGTAGCCAAAAGCGTTCACCGGATTAGACGCTCCACCATCCCAACTGAGTTATGGTCACATGCTCGAAAATGAAATGATGAGATGTCGCCAGGGCTGTTTAGTCGGTACAAAATAGTCCTAAAGGTTTCCGCAGTCACATGCGACTATAACTTAGTTGGGAGAGCATCTCAGCCGGCGAATTGGAAGGCACGGGTTCAAATGCCGCTAGTTTCTAGAACTAAGACTTTTATTACTGAAGTAAAACTTCTTTACGCTCGTTTGACTTGGGGAGTAAGCTGGTGAATGCGGAATGAGAGTGTTAGGGAAATTGTGCTGGTTTACGCAGATCTCCATTTTTAACATAACAAAGTTAAAAATTACTTAACATTTGTATTATCACGTTGGTATGTCCGGTAAAATGACAATTTACAATTTTCAAGAGGCCGACATTAAAACAAAGCAAAAACAAAGAAGATAAAAAGAGACAGAGTTACGTTTCGTATATTACTGTAGGGGCAAGAGAGATGAAGCTAAAGAAGTTTCACTTCAGTCGTGTGATCTAAAGCACACTCGTTTTGTTTCTAAAATATCTTTCTAGTACAATTCTTCAAGGGATTGACAAAGTCACGCGTCACACCTGTTGCTGCGTATACCAACTTCCGCGGTTCCGCACGAATCATTACGCCCAATTGGACTTGTTCGACTTGGAACCGATTTAAGTTAGTGTAACTTTAGGATCAGCAAAGTTTACGATGTTAGTTCAAAGTGTATACGGAACGAAGAGAAAATGTTCAATGTTGCTTAAGTAGCACGCATGTAGATTGATCGCTGGTAGATAAGTTCTGTTTTAGGGACTTGGTTATTTAACTTTAAGATATCTGATACAAAGTTGTCGATTAAAATTCTTTAGTGCTTGCGCGATCTATGTAAGAATTTAGAAATATAAAGAACTCTTGATTCATTCGGAACATAGCACTTCATTCTTAAAACACGATTAATTACAGTGTGAAAACATGTTTGTAGATCCTAGCTTGTTTTAAACCAGCGGGACTTTAACGCGTCTTGCAACTCACAAAGTTATACGCTTAAAGCAACTATGCTATGGTATCAATTCTCAATGCCCAAACCGCTAACCTATTCCATTATCATTAAACAGTGTTTTAAACTTCAATAAAAGACAAAATGTTTCATTACGTCTGTCACTAGATGGCGTCATTTCATATTATTATTGGGCATATTCAATATTGTTCTAATTCGTTTTGCGCAATAATAACTAATGATGCTGCTTCGGCTGCTAGATGATGATGATGATGATGATGATGATGAAAATTCCTTACTTACCACAGTGATGGGATACGCTGGATTGATGATGGTGTACAGCAATATGTGGTTGGGCCGGGCCGGCGGCTCTCGTTTGCGCCGCGGCTCGCCCGCCATGTAGTTGTTCCCATTACTCTGCAACAATAAAACAACTGTTAATTTTTGACATTGACAGGCCTGACATTGATAAAGTTCATGTTGTCTAGTTGATTATCACCCGTCTCCACCAATTATTGACAGCTCTTAAGTTGCCAAATATCTCTCCAATCCCCAGTAATCGTACGTTTGTCAAAGTCAACACACCTAATATGTTAGTGAATGATGTGACGAGCTAGTCGTTCACCAGATGTTAAGCGATACGGCTGCCCATAACAGAACAGTGTCACTCGGAACTCCAAAATACAAAGCCTCGCGCGACACTGCACCGCGCACATCATCCTGAGACATCAGCACAGTCTGGTAATAAGATTACTCGACTGTGAAATCAGATCTACCACCTAGTCAAATTGTATACTCATTAATTGAAGACATGACTTACAGGCAACCAATAAGCGTTCAGTGTTTGTTGTTGGTGTGCAAAGTTGACGACTGGAACAAACGTAACGGAAACCTGGAGGAAAGTGTTGCTTAGCTAAATTGTATTTTACTAATAATAATAACGTCAAACGATCCTGTCCTGTGATTGGTCCTGTCTAGGGACCTAGAAACTACGAGGACCATGGTCCCACAACACCCACATAGAATAGATTAATATTTTATCTTAACTATGTAGCTTCAACGGTGATTAATAGAATTAATCATCCCCCTCAACGAACCAAAGACACTGTATAATCTGATCTCAATCTCGATTAAGACGCACATATACATACATACATTACATACATTCATTAAACATCCATTCAGCAACACTTTGGATTCAAAGCCGACTCGCGAAATTAGGGATTTAACTAAATTACAACGAGAGTCGAGACTGTGTGTACCCATTTACCTAACCATCGTATCGTGGAAACGTGCCCTGTTTGAGGGATTCTAGCTAAACGATGCTGCGAACTCCATTATAAGAGACTAGCTTCTGCCCGCCTGGCCTATAGGAAAATAATTCAACCACCCATTTCACCCTCTTAGGGATGGAGTTTCGAAAAACCCTTCCTTAGTGGATACCTACACTTTACAAAGAACACACCCTCTACATTTTAAGTCTCTACGACCAGCGGCTTAGGCTGCGCGTTGATATATAAGTCAGTCAGTCAGTCAGGACTTTGAATTTTATATGTATAGATTAGATCTACTAGAAAGCTCTTAATTTTTTATGTATTTATCTATAAAGAGCCGAAGGCTTTTAGGTCAAATCTTGAAACTTTTTCTCTAGATATCCATATCTCAAAATTTTGATAAAGCCTTCAGGAGCGAGTGTGGTTCGGCTATAGTCCGCAGCCGCAAGGTTCAAACCAACGCCCTAGTTCGAATCCCATTCCAAGTAATATGCGGAATTTGCCGTCGATGCAACTCTTACGAGGGAGAAAACATGTGTCATCTGCCATCCACTCAGCCAGCCTGGTTATGACTCTCTCCCAGTGAGAGAAGGATCGTATCCCAGTAGTGGGAATGTATTGGGCTGATGAGGATAACAATTTTACAGTTCCTACAGTTAGACCGATTAACGGAGGTCTATGTGTATATTTAGTAAATAGCATGTGAGTTACTAAAAAAAACGGGCGGTTCAAACTCAACGGGCGACGACCTGACGCCTTGACATTTCCCATAGATCCTCATCGCCATCGCTTTGAGTTTCCGGCATAATCTCCGAGCTCTTGGGGAGTCATGATGATGAATATTCATAGAGCAACGACTTATTGCGTTTGTTCAACGATAAATACGGCGACTGTATCAATTAGCTTGGAACCGTTTCCCTTCTGTACATCGGAGTATCTATGATTTCAAATTCCTGTTTAGAATAACATTTACCGAATTCTGTACATTTTACTTGCTTATTTAGATTAGAGCGAGCACCTACCCTACCTACACAAGCTTGCGTTTTTAGAAACTTTTTGGATGGTGCAGAGTTCAGTGAATCTGTGCACTTACCAATGGTTTCAAGGCACGTGGTTGGCTCATATTGGGAAATTTGGGAGGAATAACAAACCTCAACCAAAACATAATCAGTAAAGGGTTTAAAATAGGCGGCACACTCAGCTATTAGATATACATACGCAAATAAGTAGTAATTCCCGCGAACGGTTCCAAACGTGATTGATTTCTCGGAAACGAGTAAAAAGCTTTACGGAAAACACGAACGGCTAAGGCCTAGAAATCGAAGTGTTTAGATGTTATTTGCAGAAAAATCAATCTCTGTCGCAAGCCTTTTCCACTTCATATAAATTCATCTTCACCCATTGGACGGCGCGCTATCTAGTTGGGTCTCAAACTCCATTGAATTCTTGGAAATCTACAGTATTACGGGAAACGGTCGCACATGGAGTACCTACATATATGTGTGTATGTTTCGTACACAATTTGTCGCAATGAGTTATTCGTTCACTCTAGAGTGCAGTACACATACAAAATAACTAACCAATTCATGCATACGAATCGACGCAAATAGCGCCGCCCATCTTCACAGCAATACATCAAAATGGCGACGCGTCCAATTATACGCTGGCAAATTGGGAGCTTCGCTCATTACCCGTTTGTGCTTAGTTTGAGCATAAACACTACATGTCCCTTTTCATACGTCCATTTTCTAAATTGAATCTACTGATAATGAAATGCATGTCCGTTTTCGTACTTTCAATTTTAAAGGTGAACGTGTTAGAGATTTTGAAAAGAGACTGCTTTAGAATTGTACGCTACCGCGCTTTTGGGCTGTCAAAAATGACTGACGGACGAATTACGAGCCGACACGCAAATAACATCAAACGGAAAGAAAGAAGAAAGTTGGTGGAAGTGAATCTGGATTTGAGAATTAATATATTTCATGAAAAGCTATCTACGGATTTATTGAAGATTTATTATAAGTATATATTTGTGAATATAGTGCTTTGGCGCTGTGTCGGTTTATAACAAGTGTTGTATTACCTACCGTTGAATTGACATAAGTTTAAAGAATAGTATATGTAGTCTACCTATGATACCTGATATAGACTAAAGTCCATATTACAGAACGATGCTCAGTCATCGATCGGTGCTCAAGCAAAGATTTCATTCAATAATTGATCGCTTTATGAATGAAATCTCTGCTTGAGCACCGATCGATGACTGAGCATTGTTCTGTAATACGGACCTTAGCCTTATAAGTAAGGCGAATTCGATGTAAAGAAGTTGTGTTGGCAATACTATGATCGTTATTAGACGTATTAACTGATGATGGTGCACGTGACTAGACAAATAGCAAATACAAATATTAATAAATTACCTTCTTAAAAAATCTGCATCAAGATGATCAGATATAAAGCAACACGCAAGATTCAAAGATGTGGCTAAAATTTGTTCCAGAATGTGATAACAAAAAACGTTATTCTAATACTCAGACCTCGCTTTTTTCATCCTGTTTATGTCTTATAGCGGAGATCAGGGACCTTACCGCGTAAGTCTGGTGGAGATGGTAATCGTGTTCTCTCTTGCTCGCACTCGTGGACTTGTTAATTGGCGCGTGCAGGATGGCAGGCGAAGCAGATTCCCAGAATAGTTACGCGGTAGGGGTGCTGCTTCCCAGCAAGGACGCTATCATTTCATATCAACATCAGTCCACCAGCCTCGATATTATCACTTCCATACGCCACTACTTAGTGGTTACTACTCGGGTTGCTTTGGTGCTGTGTAGATCGCGTCACAGAGTATTGTTATTTTAACCTTTACGGCCTAGAGTCAACGAATATAAAAGTAAAAGTTTTCCATGGAAAAATTATATAGCAGGGATCAGCTGGGTAATCACGTAAATCATTTGCAACAAATAGAAACACAAATTTCTATGGATTTCACAGTTTTAATACGCAGTTTATGTGCATAGTTAGTATGGAATTTTTTCCTGTTGCATTGCAATCAAAGTTTCGTGATCACCCCCCAGGTTAAAAAGCTCTTCGGAGCACTCTTCATTGTGCAGTTTCTTTGGCCTTTATTTCTTTTCTTTAAATCTAGACTAGTGAACAAATTCCTTCGTAAAACAATATTTTCTTCCACCACCGTACCCTACCTAAAGTTCGGTCCAAAATAAATCCGTTCCATTATGTATGTTAGAGTTAACATTTTTACTCGTTCGTGGTTTAGTTTAGTTAATGCATTTGCAATGTTTAGTTTGTCTAAAGCCGGGCCACTAGTGGAAAGTGTATTATGCGGATTTAGATTCGGAAAGATCGAAAGCGACGTGGACTTTAGTTGCCTGGTCTACGGCCGAAACCAACAAACGATTTTTAAACGTCAAATCAAATGGTATATCTATTATCGATAGCATCGTCTTTTCTTCATACTCAGTAATTCAACACATTCAAAATTCTAACTGGTGAGACTTAATTTTTCACAAGATCTAGATTTTAAGAAATTAACATTTCATTTGACTACTGCTCTAACATAACTATTGACAGCCTCTGTGGTGTGGTAGTTAAGCCGATCGGCTCATAACCCGGAGGTGGGGGGGGGGTCGATTCCCGCAGCAGAACAAGTATTTGTGCAAAAAAAGCGCATTACTTGTTCCCGAGTCTGGGTATCGTGGGACCATGGTCCTCGTAGTTCCTGGGTGTCTAGGGACAGGGAATCCTAGTCAGGATCTATGTATGTGATGGTTGGGCGTTGTTGGGTGTTATTATTATCTATTATCTCTCTTTTTTATTTTTATCGCATATTTACTATGCAGAATTATCAACATACGTATATTCAGACAGGACGAGACACTTCTTAAAATAAACCCTATGGAATTAAAGTTTTAACATTTTCTTTTTAACATTTCTTACTAAGCAAGCACAAACCAATAATATCCAAAACCAATCTTCCATTCCACTAGAGCTTAAATCATGCAAACACAAGAATTCAAATCCGGCCTTTACTTACTTAACATTAAAATTGAATTTACCGCTAAAATAAATTTGAAATTCGATCTCTAACATCTCGGAATAAAGTCCAAAATTAAGACATGTGTTTGCTAAACGGAAGCTCATCTGAAATTTCTGAACAGCGGTTTAAACTTTATATGAATTGAATTTAAATACTTACGTTCGTGAAGTCGAATCGAGAATGAATAATATACTAAAGAATTCAAAATTACGTTCCGTTTTAGAAATTTTTAGTGTTTCAATTCGTTAATGCATGCGAAATCATCATGGCGTCATCTAACGTAGGGACAGTTCGAAAGTGTTCCTAGTAATTGAGAACTGCCAATTAGATCTTAGTTGGCAGTTGGATGTGTCTAGACATAATCTGCTTGGACTATTTACAGACTTACCAAAAGTTTGAAATGTAGGTAAACGAGATAGATAAGGCTCAAATATGATACGAATTTTGCGGTTCTTCAAAATGCCGATTTCTTTACAATGTTTTCATTTACCTCAATTTATGTGTAAGTCTTGCACATAGACGGTGCAGGGCCGAGCGGGATTCGAACTAGGGTGCGTCGGTTTGTAAGTAGCACGAACTATCGCTAAGCCACACCCGCTCTCTGATTTGACTAGCTTCAATTATCTAAACTGAATATGGCCCAGAAACGAAACCACACATGCAAGGTTGTTTCCAATTATATTGCAAGATTGAAATATGAAACGTTTTACGAGACTTCGTGCGTGAAACGGAACGCATATGCCAATTTGTGCAGTAATATATTGTGGCTCGGTATTTATGGACTTGTTAAACCGAGTGCGAGTGGGTTTCAGTTATTTCTTGTGGTTATTTATTAGGGTTTGTGTGTTTAGTATACCAATCAGTCGGGCTTTTTGTGAAACATATTATTTTGTGTGACTCGTTCGATTTATTATTGGTACAATGATCGTAGAAGCCACAGCGAAGGAAAAAAATGACGCTCGTGGCTCCGATAGAAATAATAAGAACGGAGAGGGGCTTGCCACGATGCAGGCGTCTCGGTGATTGCATAAGATTATAATGCAAAAAATCTGACTAGGGGGTAGGACTTTTCTGCAAGGTTCGTCTAGGTAGGTACCACCGCTTTGCCGTTAATTCTGCCGCCAAGCTGTAGTGTGCAAGCACTACTGTATTCCGATTTGAAGGGCACTGTAGCTAGTGGAATTACTGGGCAGTTGAGACTTTATGATCTGATCTCACAGTCAAGTAAACTTATTACCAGACTGTGCTGATGTTTCAGGATGATGTGCGCAGTAACGTTTCACGCGAAACTATGTTTTGGGGTTCCACGTGAGTGTTCTGTTATGGGCGGCCGTGTCGCTTAACATCAGGCGAACGACTTGCTCATCACATCATTCACTAACATAAAAAAAACACGTTCATTCTTGTAATTCGAATTTGCTAATGTTCTAAGTTTGCTACACATCTCATTAGCAAGTCTCTTAACTTTTTACAACAAGTAATTTATAACTGAGTAAACAAAAGATGCCTTGGACTTGTTACTCGACGGTTGGTAGACGGATTTACGATGAGTCTGCGACGGATTTATAGGCCGCATCATTAGCGAACGCTCATTATATCAACATTAAGGCTAATGTTTATATAAACCTAGCTTCACAAATAAGCCCCGCTCTTGTAAGTCAAGAAAACCTAATTTGAGCATCGCTTTCCAAATTTCTGAGAGTAAGGTGATTAAGACCGGTCCCAGTGGCGTACTATAAGATAGGCCTTTATCCAGCAGTGTTTTTTTTAGAACGGGGTAATGCTTCTACCGACCTGTAATGGTGTCTACCGACCATTACGGCGTCGAAGTTCGCCCAGCAGTGGAAAAATACACGCTGATGATGAGGAGATTCATATATACCTAAGTACTAAAGCTTTGGCACACTCCAGATAGATTCTGTTCGGCGCAATTTTTTAAGCAATTTATATATACTTATAGGCTTCATCTGACGAGGGAGATGATAAAATAAAGAACTAGGATGGATGACCGCAAACTGAAGCGTTTGATTGTACTTGAACCAATCCCGAGTTTTTTTTTTACCTTTGATAGGTTCGCATTTGACCACTGTCTCACCTGATGATAAATGATGACGCGGTCGACGATGGAACATGCTCGTCTAGAAGATACCGGTCTCTCTTGCATTGAAAACTCTCATATTATATTTTTCAGGAAACAGAGAGTACTGGTACTGGCAAGTAGTTCCTATACCATTAGCGCAATAAATGTAGAAACGAAACGCTTTGTGCGGATTCGAGGAATACCCGTCACTATACGGATGTCTTGTTTCCGTGCGACATGTTGTGCGGTGGTAAAGAGGGATGGAGGAATTAAGTTGTGCAAATTCATCGCAGACTCTCAGAAGTGCAGCTTGTAAAAGACCGATAGGCAGGTCACCGCGTCGGTGCTCAACGCTTAACCTTCACAAGCGTCACCAATGAGCTTTATTCCTCGTCTTCCGATCGCAGTTAGCATCAAAATAATTAGTAAACAAAAAATCTTGTTGGAAACGCCTGTCTTTTTCAAGTAGCTTAACCGCCGTACCAAACGTAACAATACCACCCTAATAAATAAATTCTCAAAAAAAACTCACATAACAATAGCTTCATCCTTTTCTGAACTAAGGAAGTACGAATTCACGAACGGAAGCAAAAAACGTTACTAATTTATTTTTACCACATTACATAATTTTTTATAACAGGGTTTCTTATGAAAAAAATAACATCACTGTATTCTCAAAACATGACTTCTGACCGCACAAACCAAAAACGCATCCATCAACGACAAATCCACACAATAAAAAAAACATCTCACCCCAAAACAAATTACGTAACAAACGATCCGTTAATTAAAACAACATCCGGGTGGGGAAAAAAGGTTATTAACAACAAAATAGAGTGAAACAAAAAGGCGGGTAAGTATCAAGTGACACGAGGATAAATTATGTGAGTTTAATGGGTTGGGTCTGAGTTGTGACGTCATAACACCGTTACACAATGGTACACGGAGAAATAAAATTGGAAACTAAAAAGCGTTTGTTTTTATTACAAGTAGGTCACTAAAAAGTTTTTTTTCAATTCGTTATATGCTTATAATGTATAAGGTACAGGAGCCAATGAAGGCCCACTTAATTTCAAAACCTCGTGAAATCTTGCAGATAAATAAAGTATAGAAAAAACATAATGGAAGTTGTAATAATAATAATTAAAACACACTTGCATTATTGTCTATGGTACTAGTAGCATAAACCCGCGAAATTTAAAATATTTCGTTTAATCATAACTGTATTTTTTTTAAAGTGGGCTATCCTAGGAGCCGGGCCATCTTCGGCGACACTACCTTATTATTAGTATTAACTTTTTTGTAATTTAATTTAAAGCAAGTATTGAATAAATGTCTTACTATTCTATTCTATTCTAAAAACTCCTCTATTAGGCGTCTCTCAGAACGAAATAATTATAAAAAAATATTAAGAGTTGTAGAAAAAAAGAAATAATAATATAGTATATAGTTTAATATAGAAATGTACATCCAGAAATTTTAAGCAAAGAACGTGCTCTAAGTTTCCTTTAAATTAAAGCACCATAAGCGTAACACTTTTATTTAATTTAACTTGAACAAGATTTTCTTCTACAAATTATATAAGCAATGTTGCTCAATGCTTAAGAGTCAGTACTCACGTTTCTCTTAACGAACAAAACGTGTTCAAATCAACGGTTTAGGGGTTTTCGGATACAAAGTAGCTAGAGGGTGCGCACTGAGTTAGTTTAACTGTAGACTTACCGATTATTTTGCAAACTTACGTCTTCGTTAATCAAGTCTATATCGATCCATCCGATTCTCGATCGGTTTCAAAGCATTTAGATCCTCACAATACATTTTTAACTAAGGAATGTAAACTAAACGAAGACTTCCACGACTGATGATAACAATAACGCCCAACGATTACATACATAGATCCTGGACCCTAATTAGAATTCACTGTGTCTAAGGACCCAGGAACTACAAGGACCACAACACCCAAACTCAGAACAACTATTTGAGCTTTTTTTTCTGTGCACGAATACTTGTCCCGCCGCGGGAATCAAACCCTCAAACACTCCGGGTTTTGACAATCACCACACCAGAGAGGCTGTAGAACCGACCGATTGGTATTTATGGCAGATGTCACATTTTAACCAAGTTTAAGCAGTTCCAACGTTCGCATCGCGTTGGAAACTTTTTATACACATAAAATAGATACTAGTTTCAAAACTAAAAACCAGCTTGGCTCTTAATTCCAAAATGTGCACTTTTGCTGTAATATATAAAATGTAGGCAACATACGGTAATTATTACATCAACAAAGGTTACTGTGACGCATTTTAGCATTGGAAATCTTCTACTTGACTTTACCTGTATGTGTTGCTTGTTCTCGTAAAGACTCAGTAGCGCAGGAGATGTTACACTAACTAAGTAAAGCCGGTAACACAAGAAATTACTTAGCGAAAAGCTAACGAAACTGTTATTATCTTCAGAATGTTTCATAATGGTGCGAACAGATGGTAAATAATCTTTAGTTTGTATTTCAGAAAGGGTTAAAGTGCTTAGAGTATTATAAAAAAAACGAGTGTGCTTTAGACCACACGGCTGAAGTAAAACTTCTATACGAAACGTAACTCTCTCTCTCTTTCTATTTTCATTAACTTATATTTCCCTCTCAACTTCCGTTCGCCTCGCCCTATCAATTTTCGTAACGCTCTCGTCGCGCGTTCTCCCCAAGTCAAGTCTGTCCTCAAAAGTTTTATTTCAAAAATTAGTTTATTTTAATGAGCACTTTTGAGGCCTGAAACTACGCTAAGCGGGCCCCGCGAGAGGCCCCAGTTGCTTGTCACACGACGGGGACTCGTCGCGGGTACCCATCGCAGAGATCGGTTTTTGCAGCATCACTAGTTCAGTTTTAACGGTGTGCTGTTACAAACGTGTCGATGCATAATTTATTTAATTACTTATAAAAAACTACGATAAACAAAAAGACAGCCTAGCTGGCCCGCCCCATACTCGTATTCTATCGTATATAGTTATTACAGAAATACGATCAGTCGAGAATCTGTGCTTAAGATTCATTGACAAATTGATTACTTTATTTATTGTTAGGAAGACCAGTAGCTTTTTCTAACATCGTAGAAACAAACTATGCACTAGGAAGCCAATTAAAGATCCTCGCGTCTATTAGTATACGGTACCTAGCACTAATGCTTGAGCACGAAATAATAAACACCTATGAAATATCTACTTGAGCACCGATCGATGACTGTGCATCGTTCTGCAATACGGACCTGAGACTCGTTAAAAAAAAAACAAAACGAAAGAACTTTATTGCCTTTCTTTAACATAACAAAGATCATAATTATTTTGGGACCAAAAGGGACAGCTTCAGCATAGTGAGGGATGTGCATATCAAAAAATCGGTACAAGCGACCAACAAAACTGGCGTAACCTACGCAACAAGCCTGCCTACCAAAAGAGATAACATTAACTACACTATACTATATAGGTATAGACCTATAGACCCATGTCGCATTCAAAAAGAATATCACGAAACCCCGCCGTGTCATATTTATATCTTTCACCTTTCATTAAAACCTTTTGTAATTAGGGATTTTTTAATAATCCCGGTTTTTTGATGATAATCCAGGGATATCGCGAACTTCCCGCGGGATTATGGTGATGTAAATGCGATGCCCGAACGGATCTGGCTGGTTGATATGTTTTTTTTTGACGCTTTTGCGAGATACCTCTCTGTTTACACATTTAGATTAAATAAAAGGTTAGATATAGTCAGTAACCAGATAAATAATAAACAGAAAAAACCAACCAAACTCTTTAACTAGTCAACATTACTTTTGATCGTTGGCTTTCGACAATATCGTACTTTTGACAACTGATTCTCAGTGGATAATTAGTTTACACTATAATATACTTGCATAAACGTAAAAACTTGTAAATTGAACAGCACAAATATGATACGAGGATCTGTTTATATTTACATATAACATAGATCCTCGTATCATATTCGTGAACCTGGACCCTAACTAGGATTCCCTGTGTCTAGGGATTCAAGAACTACGAGGATCACGCTCCCCCAATACCCTGACACAGATGTTATAGCGCTTTTTTTTTCATGCAAAATACTTGTCTCGTCGCAGGAGTCAAACTCTCCGGGTTATAGCCGACCTGCTCAACCACCACACCACAGAGGCTGTCACTTACAATATTCGTTGCCAACATCATGGTGACAACCCTGGAGAAGGACATAGAAAGATAAGTTTATCGCGATAAACTGTACTCCATGCGTGCGACGCCGCGGGCAATAAAATATAATAACAATAATATGGCCCAACGATCACATACATAGATCCTGGACCCTAACTAGGACTCCCTGTATCTAGGTACCCAGGACCCCGCTCCCACAACACCCAGCCACAGTATTTGAACTTTTTTTTCTGTGCACAAATACTTGTCCTGCCGCGGGAATCAAACCCGCTGCCCCCGGGTTATGAGCCGACCTGCTTAGTCACCACACCACAGAGGCTATCAATAGAGGCTGGAGTAGCTAGCACATCATACATTACAAATGTGTAAACGCACAATAAATATCATTTTAACTGCCATCGCGACGTACTGAGGAGTACGAGTAATATAATGCGATGGACTCGGCGACATATTTACGAGGAATATAATCTAGTCTCGTAGTGTGCACGTATGTTCTAGTGTATTAATACTTGAACACTAAGTATCAACAATGCTGTGTTCCGGTTGGAAGGGCACTGTAGCTAGTGAAATTACTGGGCAATTGAGACTTTATGGCCTGATCACACAGTCGAGTAATCTTATTACCAGACTGTGCTGATGTCTCAGGATGATGTGCGCAGTGCAGTGTCGCGAGAAACTCTATGTTTTAGAGTTCCGTGTGACGCTGTTCTGTTATGGGCGGCCGTGGCGCTTAACATCAGGTGAACGACTAGCTCGTTACATCATTCACTAAAGTAAAAAAAATATATTGACACGACAGAACTACGCGTGAGGAAATCTTATACGTATAAAATTCCTAACTAAAACTAAACTATTTAGACATAAAAGTCCTGACTAAATGACTGACTTATATATATACTTATCAACGCACAGCCTAAACCGCTGGTCCTAGAGACTTGAAATTTGGAGGGTGTGTTCTTTGTAAAGTGTAGGTATCCAGTAAGAAAGGGTTTTACGAAATTCCACCCCTAAGCAGGCGTCTTGGTGATAGCAGAAGATTGTAATGCACAGAGGAGAATACTGCTGCCCATTCCCTGGATATTCCCGTAGCCAGCTCTTACGGCAACTGTGGGAAGAGATGGGGTGGTCCTATATATCTAGGCCAATATGAAGGAATATGGGTGGAAGAAATAAAAGGTTTTGAAGTAAAACATTTGTATTTTTATCTTGGTTAGTTCGGTAAAATGACAATTTACAATTGTCAAGATGGCGACATTAACATTAAACAAAGCAGATACCGACCGATAGATGGAGCTAAACCAAAGAAGTTTTACTTCAGTTGTGTGGTCTAAAGCACACTCATTTTTTTAACTCGTAGCGGAGTCGCGGGCCTCCACTAGTTGTCAAAGTGAAAGTCCCGAAGCACGCACTCAGCAGAACTAAATCGAAATGGATAAATTGTGTTAGGGTGTCCTTAATCGCATCACGATGTTAGGACTTCTGCAGTCGGATCGCAAGGTCGGGGCTTAACACGGTTTCGAGGTAGGGGTGTCACCACTGCTTTTTTAGGACAAATTTTGAAAGTTTTTTACTATTTACCTACATTATCAGGAATGTAGTTTATTTATTGTATTTTCTATCTTAACAAGAACCCAATTTTTGTAGGTGGTGAAGGCAAATTTTAGTTTGAAGCATATGCAAAACCTACAACCTGCTATGCATAGCAGGTAAATGCAAACGCACTCTATAGTGCGAATGAGTATGTACCTACACATTGCCGTCGTCCTTGTTTAATTAACCTAACTACAATCTGAGCGCGAAGAATGCGAGTTTATATACTTCTCTAAGCACATACGTTAGGACGTCAAATATGTCAATATGTCAAAAATGTTATATCTCACTTTTTTCTCTTTTTTTAATGTTTTGGCTCCACACTTTTGTGTATTTAGCCAGTGTAGTAATTGATAATTCATCGTGTTAATGATATTTCACGCAAATATGTGTCAAGTCACAGTCGAAGTCATCAAGTCAAGTCATAGTCAAGTCATAGTCTAGTCAAAGTCATACTCTTAGTATAGTGGTGGCAACTTATCTTGAAGCTTCATCACCATCATTATCCCACACTCATGCCTGTAATCCAGCACTTAACGAATAGAATGCCACCAATTTTATGCACTAACACTGAAAATAACACAAGTTTAGGAAAATAATACAATGCGGTGACGCGATCTTTTTCGCTTTCCCGCCAAAACTCCTATATCTCACTTTTTGGGATACTTTTTTCATTTTTCATACAGACTATATACGCTTGACCACATTTCTTCTCAAATATTTTCAGTTATATTTATCAATTTATCTTCTATTTTATTTACGTTAAAAAGTATACAAAATTTATGATTATTGGCAATTATACGGATGATTGAAAAGTCCGCACAAATTGTAGAAACCTGAATATTTTCCAACTCCGTACGTGTTCGGGTAATAAAATCTATATTAGCCGCGTTGCGAGAGACGAGATATTTATTACAAAAATCGTAACAAAAATCAGTTCAGACAGACTACTTGGTCTCAGAAATAGAATGGGGAAAGTAGAGCTCGTATCAAAAATGCTTCTCTAAAAATGATAAAAATGTGTTTCGATGTCGAAATTTTGCAACACGATTTTTTTTAAACCTGCATTTCCACAGACTCCTGGGTCCGCGATTTTTGTTAAATTATTTTTATATTATTGAATTAAGCCTATTATTAACATGAACATACATAATACAAGAAGGACCCGATTCAGAAAGAAAAGGTTCTAATTTGAAATCTACCACTATCCGTCTCCTTCATTCTGAATGTATAGAGATACGGGAGAGAGAAAGAGAGAGTGTCGAATAGAAAGATTTCCGATTTGGTTTAAACAACAGACTCAAGTAAATCGATTTCTAAGCTCATATTAGCTCGCACCTTTCGTGGATAAAGATGATGATAACGTTTTAAAATTGACGATAAAATAGGAAATGTTTAAAATAAAGGCTCTATAACAAACGGCAATCATATGGCAGAGAGGTATCGTATGTTTTTACAAGCTTTTATTTATACTTCACGACAAATTTACTTATTTTTATGTTTATTGGTTTGTATTGTACAAATCTTGGAAACAGTTTTAGGAAGACTTCCAGCAGTCCGATCCAGTTGAAATTTGGCATGGAGCTGTATCGCCGATGGCATAAGCATTGTTTGTTTTGAAATATTAAATGTACGTAAATAAACAATACTATAACAATAGTATGAATTAATAATTATTAAATAAATAAAACAACATACTAAAAAAAAGCCTTAGCAGCCTTATTAATAAACACGAAATAGCTTTGATTAGTTACACCATCTTTTGTCTCTTTCGATCTAGCTAAATATTCCAGTAGCAAAAAATTTACAAAAGCTGAAGTAACTAACCCAAGGTTAGTTAACGCTGAATAGTCACTTGTTTTACATCTCATCTGATAAGTGACGATGTTGTCTAAGATGAGCACGTTTACACAAAAGATGCCCATTCACTCTTGACTTCAAGACTGTAGACATGCTAAATTTCATTATCTTCACTACATGGGACAATTTAATTTACAAAAATAACAGCTTTTACGTAAAATTTCAAATCACCTTTGAAACAATAGAATAAGAATTGAGCGAATAAATTGAATCTATTGTTAGATACTGTTTAATAAATGAAATGTCTTTCTGGTTTCTTTTCTTAAATAAGTAAGGTTGTTTACAAAGGTTGATGAAAACCATTCCCGATTTGAAAGCTTTACACACCTGCCAACCCTAACTCGGCAGTGTTGTCATGACGATATCTCGGGCGCGGGACGTTCTTCAGAAACCGGGATCCCGTGAAATCCCAGATATATTCCAACGTCGCGCGATGTCCGGCGCGAATGTGTTTGTCAGGTTTTAAAAGTGGGATTCCATAAATATTCAGATTTGACTGCGACCGAAGGTTTGTAGGGTGTTGCTATCAAAGGGGACATGTCTCGGTGAAAAGTCACGTGTATGTCGAATGGGCCTGTCACTCGAAAGGTGACGTGCTTGATATTTTGGTCACAATGAAAATGTAATAGATTTATAGATAGACGAGCTTCTGCCCGCAGCTTCGCCCGCGGCGTGGCCTATGGGAAAATAATTCAACCACCCATTTCACCCTCTTAAGGGTGGAATTTCGAAAAATCCGTTCTTAGCTGATGCCTACGTCATAACATCTACCTGCGTGCAAGATTTCAGCCCGATTCGTCCATTGGTTAGGGCTGTGCGTTGATAGATCACTATGTGAGTCAGTCAATCAGTCAGTCACCTTTGAGTTATATATATTTAGATGGAAAATGCTATATTGCATTTAACACACAACTTAAAGCTAAAGAGCATTATCTTCCAGCTAATAATAATAATAATAATAACACCTAACGATCACATACATAGATCTTGGACCCTAACTAGGATTACCTGTGAATAGGGACCCAGGAACTACGAGGACCGCGGTCTCACAACACCCAGACTCACAACAACTATTTGCGCTTTTTTCTGTGCGCAAATGCTTGTTTTGCCGCGGGATTATGAGCCGACCTGCTCCACCACTACACCACCAAGACTGTCAAAGTTAACCTGGTTGTTACGTGGAAACTTTTGTGGGGCAGTGCAACGCAGTTTAAATGTAGATTTATCAGTTAGTGGTATTCTCATCAAAAGCGGGCTTATACGGTCACATGACCTACCGTTTTGTCTATGAACTTACTTTTGTTTTATGATCAATTGAGTCATTTGGTGTTTTTTTTTTCATTTCGTTCGACTGCCTAGAGAGTAGTTGAGAATACCTATCT
This sequence comes from Ennomos fuscantarius, assembly GCA_905220475.3. Classification (NCBI taxonomy): domain Eukaryota; kingdom Metazoa; phylum Arthropoda; class Insecta; order Lepidoptera; family Geometridae; genus Ennomos; species Ennomos fuscantarius. The sequence goes on from HG992049.1 coordinate 1,790,776, forward strand.
GAAATAAAGTTTGCAGCTCTAAGCACGCCATTATTTTGTATATGATAAGACCACACAAACTGACTCAAATCACAAGGGGACGGAATACGGCCAATGTAACTTGGTCGAAATGTCGAGGTTGCTCAAAATTATGTTTTGATGATATTTGTGTGCGCAAATAGACCCGTTTTATCTTTATAATATGAATAAAATTATCCTTCCAAATAAAATGAGGGTAAAAAATACACGTCGTATACTTAAGCACCTATTTTACTAAAGTCGGTTTAAGCAGAATCTCCATGTCAATTTCGGAAATCACAGATGATTCCCAATTTACATCACTGGCCCGATAGCTCAGTTGGTAGTAGCCCTGCCTTCTGAACTGTGGGTCGTGGGTTCGATTCCCACTCAGGACAAACATTTGTGTGATGAACATAGGTGTTTGTTCTGTGTCTGGGTGTCATATTGTATTGTATTCTATGTATGTATTTACAAACAAAAAAGTATCTAAGTATTGTATCAGTTATCTGGTTCCCATAGCACAAGCTTTGCTTAGTTTGGGGCTAGATGGCGTTGTGTGAGATGTCCACACATATTATTATTATTATTATTATTATCACTTACAAAACTCGCGGGAGTGAATGAAGTACAATTGAGTGTCACTAACGAGGTCCCATTTCTCCCGCGTCTCACGCGAAATGGCGATTGTACGAACTGCGGCTGCTCTTGAAAACGGTTGTCTTGTTGTTGGCGGGAATATTTTGGTATCGCCCTAATTCACAACATTACTAGTGCATGAGACGAAAGGAAGATAAAATTTATTGTATTTCCGTAATACTGAGCAAGTTTCAGGGTAGAAATTTGTATTGAAAAACACTTAAAAAGCTTTATTAGTTATGGTGTTATATCTATATCTGACGTATTCCCGCCAGCAACAAAAAAAAAAAACTGTTTCGTGACCACTCACACAGTCGTCTCACGAGAGTCGCTCGTCATTAATCATTAATAACACCATTATTAGTCGCCTCGCCGATTAACACAACAAATTATTTTTTAATGATGTAGCCTGTTGTATTTATTTAATTATATGAAATAGATCGTTACTATAAAGGAGCAGTAATTTATTCACAGTCCCGCGAGTACGAGTGCTTTTGAAACGGTTGTTTGTTTTGTTGCTGGCGGGAATATGACGAGCTATTTAATCGCTCTATTTTTATAAGGCTTCTATATCGGAAGTCAATTCGACTCCCGTTGCATGTTGTATTTGTAAATAGCGTACAGTAAATTACATGACTCGGCGACTCTTGCGAGACGACTGTGTCAGTGGTCACGAATTCGATGTTTTTTTTTGTTGCTGGCGGGAATATGACCGATTTAGCCACCATAATTTGTGAAGCTTTTTGAGTATTTTAAATAATAATTTTTACCCTAAAACTTACGTATTACGCCTCTAAAATAACAATTAGCTAATCAGCACGAAACAAAGCAAGCGAGGTGAGAGCGGCGGGAAAAAGGAAAAGGAAACGCCTCCATTTTTGGCGTCAAAACGGAAGCACAACCAATATTTTATCTTCCTTTATTTTTGAAGAGAAACTCATTGTTTTTCTTAACAATCTTCACAGTATATTAATGGTTACCCATTTGGCGGGAAAACTGGCGGCGACAGGCGTGTTATAGGCGAGTTTGTTTTTTCTTTTCTTTCATACTTATAAATGTTAATATTCAGTAAAAGTAGCACATGCTAGCTAATTATTTAGAAATGATAAAGAAAACAGTTTGGAATTATATAATAATATAATATAATATAATATGTGTGCACATCTCACACAACGCCATCTAGCCCCAAACTAAGCAAAGCTTGTGCTATGGGAACCAGATAACTGATACAATACTTAGACTTTTTGTTTGTAAATACATACATAGAAAACAAATTGGTATAAATGTATAATTTAAAAAATAATAATTTATATTTTTATGATTTTAAAAGTAATAATTAGCGAGTCTGTGGCGAGGAATGTACCGAGGAGAATGCTGCTGCCCATTCCTTGGACATTCCCTTACACGGCTCTTGGCTCCGGGAGATGAGGTGCTCACAAAATAAGAACATTATCTGACTATTGATAAATCAGAGGACCTTCATCTTTCTTAGTGCGATTAATGATAATAATAATAATCACATCACTCTAATCACACTAATATTATAGAGACGAAAGTTTGTATTTGTCTATGTGTGTATGTGTGTCCGTTTGTTATTCCTTCACGCTCAAACGGCTGAATGGATTTGGATGAAATTCGGTACCAAGATAGCTTATACACTGGATTAACATATAGGCTACATTTTAACCCGGAAAAGTGAATTTTCCTCATGGGATGAGCAAATAATTAAAATACTTCTTATCCGCGGGTGAAACCGCGGGGCGCAACTAGTAAGTAATAATAATATGTGTGGAAACAACAAGAATATAAACGTTTCAACATCATCACACCACATTCCAACACTGACGCCTCTAATCCAGCACTAATGAATAAAACGCCACCAATTTTATGCAAATAACACAAGTTTTCGAAAATAATACAATGCGGTGACGCGATCTTTTTCGTTTTCCCGCCAAAAACCCTTATTATTATTTATAGGCGCCAGCTTATATAACAACAAAATACAGTTTCTCCCCATTCGATTTTATTAAAGCAAAATACATTCTCTGCCTGTTAATTTACAACATAAATACTTTTTAAAACGTTCCATTTAATGTATTTATGCTCGTTAAACTGTAACACCCGGCAGTTCACACCTGAAACGCAAATATACGTCGAAACTACAACCCGTTCAATTCGAGGTAAATATTTTTTTACTTTAGACCTGGGGCCTTACCGCGTAAGTCTGGTGGAGATCGTAATCGTGTTCTCTCTCGCTTGCACTCGTGGACTTGTTAATTAGCGCGTGCAGGATGGCAGTGGAAATCGATTCCCAGAACGGTTACGCGGTAAGGGTGCAGCGCCGGTTCATGCCACCATGCTGAGTTGGGGCCGGATTGTGACAGAATCGTAAAAGCGACGTTCTTTTGCACTTTTTTTTTAAATGTTTTGGCTCCACACTTTTGTGCATTTAGCCAGTGTCAAGTAATTGATAATTCATCAAGTTAATGATATTTCACGCAAATATGTGTCAAGTCACAGTCGAAGTCATCAAGTCAAGTCATACTCCTAGTAAAGTGGTGGCAACTTTACTTGAAGCTTCTATGGAGTTTTGGAAACAACACGAAAAGAAACGTTTCACCATCACTATACCATTTTCCCACACTCACGCCTGTAATCCAGCACTTAACGAATAGAATGCCACCAACTTTATGCACTAACACTGAAAATAACACAAAACTTGGAGGAAAATAATACAATGCGGTGACGCAATCTTTTTCGCTTTCCCGCCAAAACTCACTTGTGTTAATATGTTTGTTCTGTTGCAAAATAAATTTTCTTTCTTTCTTTTCAACTGAAGTTGAAAAGAAAGAAAGAAAATTTATTTTAGCGTACATCTTCTTGATATCTTGATGATTCTTAATATCTTTTTGTAAAATTTCATTCTTGTATAAATACTTTCTTTCCATTTTCTAATACTAAATATTTTCCCAAAACTTTAAATAAATTCAATTCCTCATGCAAACCTTATTATGGCATTCATGACTTTATATAACTTGGTTATAAAACTTTCCTAGTAAAGGTTATTACCTCCGAATGCCGCCAAAACTTTTCACTTATTTGACAAGAAATGACAAAAAGTTTATTATAAAAGACCTCTTTGTTTCTCATGTCACGCACGAAACATTCTCTAGCTACCTGCGGTAAATAATGCGCTTTTTTTTGTATTGGCTCCACACTTTTGTGTATTTAGCCAGTGTCAAGTAATTGATAATTTATCAATATAATGATATTTCACGCAGATATATGTCAAGTCACAGTCCAAGTCATCAAGTCATAGTCTAGTCATACTCCTAGCAAAGTTGTGGCAACTTTACTAGAAACTTCTATGGAGTATTGGAAACAACACGGAAAGAAACGTTTCACCATCATTATACCTTTCCCACACTCATGCCTGTAATCCAGCACTTAAACGAATTAAACGCCACCAAGTTTATGCACTAACACCAAAAATAACACAAGTTTTGGCATATAATACAACGCGGTGATACTATCTTTCTCATTTTCCCTCCAAATAATGCACTTCAAGATAATCGGCTTCGTAGAGCGTTGTCTCTGTCTCTCACATGGAAATTGACGGCTTCGTAGAGCGATCTCTTCAGATCGAGATAATGTATACAAAATTGATACGAGTACGAAATGTAAATAAAATTATGAACTACTTCGTAGAGCGACCATTTCCGTCATTAACAAATTCACATTAAAACCGGAAGGTCAAAATTTCATGCGGGTATCCGAAACCATAACCGGCTGCGGCGGTTCGGGCCGGCTCTTACCGGAACGTACCGGATTCAACCCAATTTGCGGCCGTTGTATGTCCATGTCGCTTTTTGCTTTAATTTCGTTTACATATTATACAGAACCATAGGTGAAAATGTTCCATTAACTAACGTGGTCTCGTCTGTGGTGGCGCCGCAGCGTAACATTTGTCACAATATAAATCGTAAACAGTATCCAGATCATCTATGGTGATCACGAAACTGAATACAATGCAACAGACGAAATTTCATTTCCGTTTGACAGCAACTCACCTGATGGTGTGACGAAGTTGTCTAAGGTGGAGCACGCTTGCCCATGAGATGCCCATTCATTCTTGATTTAAAAAGTCCCAGGTTATACCCAGGAGGAAACGCTGTGGTTGAAAGAGCATTCCATTTATTAGACGTTCGGGCTATAAATGACCCAGCAAAACGCTTAACATGCACATAAACTGCGTATTGAAACTGTCAAATCCATACAAATTTGTGTTTATATCAGTTGCGATCAAGTTACTTGTTCGCCCAGCAGAATGGGCTATAACTTAAATAAGCAAGCTGCTTCGACGACGCTTTTTTTTGAACGGGCTAACGACAAATCTTTATAGACCTTTACAGCGTCGGCGGGAGCCAGGCGTTAAAGGCGCCCAGCCGTCAAAAGTGGGAGGCAACTAGCTGAAGGGCACTCCTGGGGTGCGAGCCTCGGCTTGGGCCGTCGCCGGGATAAGGGGATCGAGAAGAACGAAGAAGTGGACGTATCCACTGGAAGAGTGGACCCTATTGAAAGTCGCGACCGTTCTAGCTAACCTACGTACGTACATCGACCTCGCCGGCGGGGTCTTCGACGACGCATAATCTAAGCTTTCTATAGAGTGAGAAGCTGATTAATAATATGCAAGAGCACCTCTTAAGCTTCCTGTTTATTCTTCATTATGTCACAGCTTTAAAATAGTGAACTAAATACTGCGGTCTTTTTTTTTGTCGCTCAACTCTCTTTCAACTTACCGTCGAATTACGCGGCTATCAGTGTTGCCTTACCTCAAAAATCAATTCACCAAATATGTATTATAATATTTAAAAAAAAACGCCAATTGAAAAAAAATCTATTGAATGATGCACGAAAGGATCTGAAAATTGAGATTGGGATCTAAAAATCGACATTTTGATCTAAAAATTGTTATATTGGGATCTACAAAATTGAGATCTGAGATATTGAAAAATTAAGAGAATACGGACTTGAATATTGACATTCGGACCCGAAACGTGATATTACATTCTAAAAATGAAACGAGTGTGCTTTGGACCACTCAATTGAAGTAAAACTTTTTTAGCACCATCTATCGGCCGGTATAACGTTTAATATGTTTTTGTTGCTCTCTTCAATCTCGACAATTGTAAAATGTCATTTTACCGGACATACCAACATAATACAATTTTTTTTACTTTGTTATGTTGACAATGGTACTTTACTTTAATACTACTTTCCTTTTATCTCGCATTTAATCGCAAGCCAAGCGTGTGTCAAGAAGTTTCATTTTAAAATTGACACTAAGACTTCTTTGTCAAAGAAAACCACCAAACGCCACTTTGTTGTTACCGCTACCTAGTACTTTAAATACTGTCTCTGAATACTTTACCACCGCTACAGTTAATGACTATTGGTTGCAAACAGTGTAACAGGATGGTTGCTTGCCAATTAGCGTGATTGTTAATAGAACGCACTTTGAGATTTTAAGTGTACTATTTTGAAAATCTAATGTAATGTCACGATTCAGACGTTATTTTACGTTAATAAGCATAAAAAAGTTAAAAAATAAATTAAACAAACAATTTATTATCTTGCGAAATAGGTAATACAAAAATTGTGGTCTTATTCTAATGTAATGTAATAATATAGTCTCTCTATTTCCGTCGTTAAGACATGCAGGCATTTAGATTTGTCAAAATTCCAATTCATTTTATTAATTCATTAAGTGTCTGTTAATATTAGGTCTTTACCTATGAAATTGCCGTTTGGTTTGAAAAAAGTTAAAGTATTTTGTTTTCGAACTTATTTATTTCTTTTATTCAAAGTAATCACCCCTGCAATCAATGCATCTTTGCCAACGCTGTGGCAGTTTATGGATGCCCTTCTTGAATAAAACAGGAGGACGGGAGACAACAAACTCTTCTAAGGCGTTTTGTACTGCCTCTCGGGTATTGAATTTTTTTCCGCTAAAAAGTTGTCCAAATTTTGGAAAAAGTAATAGTCGGTAGGCGCAAGATCTGGTGAGTATGGCGGATGAGGGAGAGTTTCCAAACCCAACTCATGCAGCTTCGAGACGGTCCGTTGTGCAGTATGGGGTCGCGCGTTGTCGTGAAGTAGCAGTGGAGACGACCGATTGACCAAAGCTGGTTGCAGACGTGCGAGCTTCGCCATCATTGTGGTCAGTTCTTCAATGTAGACATCTGCAGTAATGCTCTCGCCGTTTTGTAAAACGCTATGATGAATCACACCAGCACTAGACTACCAAACTGTGACCATCACCTTTCTAGGGGTCATTTTTCGTTTTGCACATTGCTTTGGTACCGAACCAGGATCTAACCAACTTGCTGAGCGCTTTCGATTGTCAAAAAGAATCTATTTTTCGTCGCACGTAACAATTCGGTTCAAAATTCCTTCATTTCTGTGCCTGTTAAGCAGCGCAAGGCAAGTCTCGACGCGTACGTTGCGCTGGCGATCGTTAAGTTCGTGGGGCACCCATCTATCAAGCTTTTTTATCTTGCCAATCTGTCGCAAATGGACCAATATTGTTTTGATGCTAACATCAAAAGCTGCTGCCAGCTCAGCTGTAGATTGAGATTCATCAGCTTCCACAATCGCCTTTAATTCATCATTGTTGACCAAAGTTTCCGGACGACCACGAGGTTCATTTTTCAAGTCAAAATTCCCAGAACGGAACCGAGCAAACCAATAACGGGTTGTACGTTCGTTTGTACAGTTCTCTCCGTAAACGTCGTTGATGTTACGTGTCGTTTGTGCCGCGTTGGTGCCACGACGGAACTCATATTCCATAATTACACGAAATTTCAAAGTATCCATTATGAGGAAAAATGTTGAAATGTAATGAAAATACAACGCTAATTAATAAACAAAAGACTTATATTGTAAATAGAATGTCATATTTTTAAAACAAAATTAATTTGAATTTAGAATTCATAGCCAATCAAAACTTTTTTTTGTTTGAAAATGTCTGTACTGCAATACGGCAATTTCATAGGTAAAGACCTATTATAATAATATAAATAATGTCCAATTATACATATCATTAGATATCAATCATAAATTAAACATTTATGATTGAAAAAGTTGTTGGAATTTTACATTAAATAAAATTTTTATCTTTCAGAAATTCGTCAATATTATAATATGCTTTATCCACCAAGAGCTCATTAAGTTTATTTTTGAAAACCAAGTAATAAAATCGATTCACAATAATTGGAGAAAACTTTGACGAACATACACAAAAAAACGAGTGTGCTTTACTTGTTGCTTACAGCAATCGTGTCATCACTACTGAAGTAAAACTTAGTGAAGAACACATGCACACCAAACTAAGCATAGCTTGACACATGCACCCCAAACTAAGCATAGCTTGACACATGCACCCCAAACTAAGCATAGCTTGACACATGCACCCCAAACTAAGCATAGCTTAACACATGCACACCAAACTAAGCATAGCTTAACACATGCACCCCAAACTAAGCATAGCTTGACACATGCACCCCAAACTAACCATAGCTTGACACATGCACCCCAAAGTAAGCATAGCTTGACACATGCACCCCAAACTAAGCATAGCTTAACACATGCACCCCAAACTAAGCATAGCTTGACACATGCACCCCAAACTAAGCATAGCTTGACACATGCACCCCAAACTAAGCATAGCTTGACACATGAACCCCAAGCTAAGCATAGCTTGACACATGCACCCCAAACTAAGCATAGCTTGACACATGCACCCCAAACTAAGCATAGCTTGACACATGCACCCCAAATATGTGCAATAAAGAATTATAATAATAATAATACATACATAGAATACCATATAACACCCAGATACAGAACAAACCTCGATGTTCATCACATAAACGTTTGTCCTGGGTGGGAATCGAGCCCACGACCCACAGTTCAGAAGGCAGGGTTGCTACCAACTGAGCTATCGGGCCAGTCAATGTTAAATGTTAGTAAAATTTTCTTAAGTTATGATACAAGCCAGATGAGTTTTACAAAGTTTAGTAGGGTGTGTTTATTTATACCCACAAAACTTTAAGATAAGACAAGCATAAGGGTTGGTTTTGACTTTGGCGTTTATACTTGGCGACTTTATGTAATCGTGTCGTCTCTATCCTCATTAATAAATAATAATAATATGAGTGGACATCTCACACAACGCCATCTAGCCCCAAACTAAGCAAAGCTTGTACTATGGGAACCAGATAACTGATACAATACTTACGATACTTATTGTTTGTAAATGCATTCATAGAATAGAATATAACACCCAGACATAGAACAAACACCTATGTTCATCACATAAATGTTTGTCCTGGGTAGGAATCGAACCCACAATCCACAATTCAGAAGGCAGGGTTACTACCATCTGAGCTATCGGGCCAGTCTTTCAAACACAAATTATTAACTTATTCATGCGCTGTTTTTTTTTATGTGACTTAATCACAAAAAGGCCGAAACGACTTAAATGAAATGTGTAAGTAGGTTTAGGATTTTCCACGGAAAATCAGAGCGCAGGGCGTCTCTAATTGTTGATTCCTTCATTCTACTAATAAATCTCATCAAATCTTCAAATGCTCATTTCTCTCATAAACGGAATAGGTCTTACGGGCCTAGTACAGGTTAATTAGCCTCTGTGACAGCCTCTGTGGTGTAGTGGTTAAGCTGGTCGGCTCATAACCCTGAGGCAGCGGGTTCGATTCCCGCGGCAGGACAAGTATTTGAGCACAGAAAAAAAATTGCGCATATACTTGTTCTGTGTCTGGGTGTTGTGGGACCATGGTCCTCGTAGTTCCCGGGTCCCTAGACACAGAACCAAAGGTCCATGATCTATGTATGTGATCGTTGGGCGTTATTATTATTAGTTTATTATTTTCTATGTTTATGTTAATTATATATTAGACGTCAATACGGATGACCTCACGAACGTTTTCTTTATTTTTGTAGGCGGAAAATTCACACAAGGCTTACTTATTTACTGGCAAATTCGATGAGATTGGGCTTTACAAAAGGCTCAAAAACTGAATTTTGGGTGCCTCTGGATTATTTCTGGGACGCTTTTGGCTCAAAGGTCCCAACTCCTAAGTCCTAAAGTACCTAAATCCGTACTTATTTGAATACAGAATTCCGAGGATACTCGTTGTCGTTCTGAACTTATTGCATGAGGCATTTGACCTAGATAACCGGTAATCGTACGTCAATCGTGTCGTCCCCTCTAAACATCTCAATCTCACGGCCAAGTCTAACCGACTCTGGCCGCAAGCCCCCCGGGGTCCGGGGCCCCGGGGGATCGCAATAAAACGTTCCAACCAAGATAGTTACAGCAAGGTTTTACGTTTAACAATTTCCTGTTTGAGGTCCGTATTACAGAACGATGCTCAGTCTACGATCGGTGCTCAAGCAGAGATTTCATTCATAAAGTGATCAATTAGTGAATGAAATCTCTGCTTGATCACCGATCGATGACTGAGCATCGTTTTAGTAATACGGACCTGTCTGCTTACGAATCGAACGTATTGGATTATTATGCTAATATTTTTTTTCGATATAGATAAAGCTAAGAAAATGCATCGGGAATTGAAGCGGGAAATTTTGATTTCATTGGACAAATAATGCCGTGTTACCCAGCGGTGGAACGATAATTCGACTGACATAGTCAAATGCCTAATAATTTATTTGCAATAAAACTTGACTTGGGGTGTAGACTCGTGAATGCATAACGAGGCGAACGGATGTTGAAGTTGGTTCAGGTAGACAAAAGATGGTGTAACTAATCCAAAGCTATTTCGTGTTTATTAATAAGGCTGTAAAAGTTTTACTTCAGTCGTGTGGTCTAAAGCAAGGTAATTTTTTATACATATTACTTTCATGAATCAAAATCTATAGAGTTGAGAACGTAATTCACTTTTTTTAAGCTTAGCTACTGTTTAAGAAGTATACAAGACACCCAGTGGAATGAAAACGTCACGATAGTTTTGGACTATTTCGACTTTACGGTCACACAATGAATGGCGATAAGGCATTTTACGATATATGCGATAAGGGTGGGATTATGGGATTAGGAGCAAAAATGGGATTTATTCCCGAATGAGCTGTGGTGTATCAAATGGGATCCTTTTCGTTGATATTATTTATCTGTGGGACGAGGATTGATGGGTCGAGAGCGTTCGTTATTTTATTTGACTTAATGAAGGAGAATAGGATTTATACTAATTTGTTTTGAGATTGACTCTAGTATGTAAAAATAAATAGTTAAAAATTGAAAATCATTTTTAAATTAAATGAAATGAATTTTAAAAAACATCTTTCAATACTTTTTTGTATTCTTCTTAGCAAACCCTTTCATTTGATACCTATATCATGGGCGTATACAAAAAATAACTAGTCCGCCATCTTGGGAGGTTCGCCATATTGGATTTCGAATAACGTGAATTATCATTATATTTTGACAGCCTCTGAGGCGTGGTGGTAGAGCAGGTCGGCTCATAGCGCAGAAGCGGCGGGTTTGATTCCCACAGCAGGACCAGTATTTGTGCACAGAAAAAAGCTCAAATACCATGGTCCTCGTAGTTCCTGGGTCCCTAGAAACAGGGAATCCTAGTTAGGGTCCACGATCTATGTATGTGATCGTTGGGCGTTATTATTATCTGACCATGCTTTGTCATCCAAATTAAACGTAAATATCAAATTTCAGCCCGGAAGTGGGTAAAATATTGACCGTACAATTCTATGACATACATACAAAGGAAGTTAAATGAAAGCTTTATTAAAATGGAGAAAAAAAATTGATATTTTTGTTGAACGTTTGCAATGTTTTTATTTAAAGCGTAAGTAGTTTAGCCAGATTTTTCGTAAGTAAATTTAATCATTTAAACTGTCGCAATGTTAGAGCGAGATAGCAGGTACCCACAGGAGCCTTATCATTTTAACAATACCTAGTCTCGTTTTAGTCTAACGCCTTAGCGCGTGAAGCTGCACAGACAAAGAGGTCGGTGTTATTGTTCTAAAGCTCCTACTGGTTAAGCGCCAGTTAGATTAGTCTCAAATCGCCTAAGGCTGGTAATGGAAGATTTAATCGTTGTTTTCGCAACGACACCCCCGACAATGCGGGCGGTGTTTGTAAAACGAGCATAGTTGTAGAAACGATTTGCTGTCTATGCAAGCGTGAATCGTGAGGTAGATTTCTATGGACAACCATAACAGCGATGGTCAAGACGCAACTCTTCGGTCTGCATTATAATCTACTAACAGCGCTCCGCGGTTTCACCCGCGGATAAAAAGTTAGTGTTAATGCACTATATAAATACATTTGATCCAAATCCGTTTAGTAGTTTTTGCATAAAAAGCCCGCGGCGTCGACCTCGTGGTGATCGATAATTGTCCCACGGGAACATGCTATCGGGATAAAAATTCTCCTATGTGTTAATCCAGGTTATAAATTATCTGTGCTCCAAATTTTATCTAAATCCGTGCAGAATTTTTTGAGTGAAAGAGTAACAAACATTTATCCATACATCCATACTCACAAACTTTCGCATTTATAATATTAGTAGGAAGCGTGATGATTATGGCAACGGTCCCCCAATGGGAGAAAACGTTCAACAGTAAGACCGGCTACTAAAACAGTAGTAAAACAGTAATTCCGGTTGATGATGTGATGCACCGATGGGGCAGACGTGTTCTTGTGTGGAGATTAAAGATGTTACCGAAGTTCCTGGAGCTCAGTTTTTTTCTAATTTGTTGTTAATATATTTTGTTATTCACATAAATTTGTGATAGCTACTTATACCACAAGTCACGCTATGTCTTGTCTGTCGATAGCAGTATTTAAGAAATCTACCTCGACTATCTTATGTAGTTACTGCCTCAATAAATCTGAATAGTTACTTATTTACTATAGTTACGCATCTCGGCTACAAACCATTCGCAGACAAAGATTCCCTTTTCCTCCATATTTTCTCCAATATTTTATAGCTTACCTGGAAATAAAGAGTACACATTATTATTGCTTTCTAGATAATCGTACTCGAAAAATACTCGCAATAAAAGTGGCAACCGCGAAACACTTTAGCAAGGGGTTGTTTCGGTAATAAAATGTTTTAATATGGCAACATAAATCTTGCGCGGTACGCTTGAGGCATTAGCCTTCCATATTTCGAGAGATTCATGGCCTTGGTAGTAGATAATATAGAGATAGTATGGATATGAGCCTTCCATATTTCGGGAGATTCATAGCCTTAGTAGTAGATAAAATAGTATGAATATGCTACCTAAAGTCTTAACCTGTCAATGGTATTTATTAATTTTATGTTGATGAATGACATAACAATCTAGTCGTACGCCCGATGGTTAGCGACACGGCCGCCCGTAACAGTTGCAGTGTCACTCGGAACCCTAAAATAGTTTCGCATGACACTGCACTGCGCTTGTCATCCTGAAACATTAGCACAGTCCAGTGCTAAGATTATTAGACTGTGAGATCAGGTCATAAAGTCTCACATGCTTGCACACTGCTGCTAGGCGGCAGAATAACTAGCAAAGCGGTCCACCTAAAACTTTTAATTAGCTGACTCCCGTCCCGTAATGCATAAGAGCAGTGCTATTGCAATAGAACGAGACGCAACTGTTTCCCTATAGGTTTGGAGTGCTGTGCGAGCTGAACTACACTATAATGCTTTGTAGTAAGAGTCGCAATTTATTTAAGTGACTTCGCGTATACCTACCTGCACTATAAAGTATTCTGTGGTATCACAGGTGACGTAAAACATAGTGCGGAAACCACCCCAACTAAGGTCTGTGTTACAGAACGATGCTCAGTCATCAATCGGTGCTCAAGCAGAGATTTCATTCATAAAGTGATCAATTAGTTAATTTGATGACTGAGCATCGTTCTGTAATACGGACCTTAGAATCATAAAATTTATTTCACCATAATGATTTTGAGCCTCTGTGGTGTCATGATTGATTAGGTCATCTCATAACCCGGAGGCGACGGGTTCGATTCCCGCAACAGGGCAAGTATTAGTGCACGTAAAAAAAGCGCAAATACTTTTTCTGTGTCTGGGTATTGTGGGACCATGGCCCTCGTAGTTCCTGAGTCCTTAGACACAGGGAATCCTAGTTAGGGTCCAGGATCTATGTATGTTATCGTTGGGCGTTATTTATTTATTTCTAATAAGTAACTCCATGTTTAATTCTATCAAAGTAATGTAAGTAACCTAGATTGTAACATTCAAAATATCTATCTTTCAGATTTATTAGCACCGTCGGACATTCGATAAAAGTTTACCAACCCTCCAGTTCCCCGAGGGCTTCAAGGATATTCGTATCAGCAACAATTTCTGGCTTTATCCTTGTCAATGCCAATCGGGAAGATCGAAAAGTTACCACTATTTCACATTTTGTAATCCGTCAAATGCTTTGCTGCTAGACTATTATAATATCTAAATATATATAACTCAAAGGTGACTGACTGACATAGTGATCTATCAACGCACAGCCCAAACCACTGGACGGATCGGGCTGAAATTTGGCATGCAGGTAGATGTTATGACGTAGGCATCCGCTAAGAAAGGATTTTTCGAAATTCCACCTTTAAGAGGGTGAAATGGGTGGTTGAATTATTTTCACATAGGCCACGCCGTGGGCGAAGCTGCGGGTAGAAGCTCGTTAAAACATATAAGGCTAAGGTTCCTAAGGTAGAGATCGCTAACGATAACTAAACTTTAACAGATCTAAGTTCAGACGTATGACGACTGCAAAGTATTAGGTTACGTCCTAGAAAAATAAGATCAAGATCTGCAAAACTTTATTATTGCGTTATCCCTCTTTAAAAGTTACCCATGTTGTAGCTATGCCAAAAAATAAACATGCGTGGTCCCATTTTGCGAATAGGATCTAACATCACTTCCCGTGAGTACCATAAAAGCCGGCTTCGTGCATCAGCATTTTCCTCTGTCCACTAAAATCTACGATCACCAAGCCGCCTGCCAAGCGTGGTGATTCTGGCAAACCCCTATGATAAGCGTCCAAAGTGTCGTTTTATAGAACAGACCTGAGTCCAGCAGTGGACGTCTCCCGGCTGATGATAGCCACGTAGCTGTGCGGAATGATCGCTATCGGAAGCGCATCCTAAATTTTTCCGCGAAGAAAAAACGCAAGAAGAAGTTTTGGCGGGAAAACGGAAAAAGATCGCGTCACCGCATCGTATTATTTTCCAAAACTTGTGTTATTTTCAGTGTTAGTGCATAAAATTGGTGGCGTTTTATTCGTTAAGTGCTGGATTACAGGCATGAGTGTGGGGAAGTGGTATAATGATGGTGAAATGTTTATTTTCGTGTTGTTTCCAAAATTACTTAGAAGCTTCTGGTAAAGTTGCCACGACTTTACTAGAAGTATGACTTGACCAGACTTGACATATATATATATATATATATTAGGTCTGTACCTATGAAATTGCCGTTTTGTTTGAAAAAAGTTAAAGTATTTTTTTTTTCGAACTTATTTATTTCTTTTATTCAAAGTAATCACCCCTGCAATCAATGCATCTTTGCCAACGCTGTGGCAGTTTATGGATGCCCTTCTTGAAAAAATCAGCAGGACGAGAGACAACAAACTCTTCAAAGGCGTTTTGTACTGCCTCTCGGGAATTGAATTTTTTTCCCGCTAAAATGTTGTCCAAATTTTGGAAAAAGTAATAGTCGGTAGGCGCAAGATCTGGTGAGTATGGCGGATGAGGGAGAGCTTCCAAACCCAACTCATGCAGCTTAGAGACGGTCTGTTGTGCAGTATGGGGTCGCGCGTTGTCGTGAAGTAGCAGTGGAGACGACCGATTGACCAAAGCTGGTTGCAGACGTGCGAGTTTCGCCATCATTGTGGTCAGTTCTTCAATGTACACATCTGCAGTAATGCTCTCGCCGTTTTGTAAAAAGCTATTATGAATCACACCAGCACTAGACCACCAAACTGTGACCATCACCTTTCTAGGGGTCATTTTTCGTTTTGCACATTGCTTTGGTACCGAACCAGGATCTAACCAACTTGCTGAGCGCTTTCAATTGTCAAAAAGAATCCATTTTTCGTCGCACGTAACAATTCGGTTCAAAATTCCTTCATTTCTGTGCCTGTTAAGCAGCGCAAGGCAAGTCTCGACGCGTACGTTGCGCTGGCGATCGTTAAGTTCGTGGGGCACCCATCTATCAAGCTTTTTTATCTTGCCAATCTGTCGCAAATGGACCAATATTGTTTTGATGCTAACATCAAAAGCTGCTGCCAGCTCAGCTGTAGATTGAGATTCACCAGCTTCCACAATCGCCTTTAATTCATCATTGTTGACCAAAGTTTCCGGACGACCACGAGGTTCATTTTTCAAGTCAAAATTCCCAGAACGGAACCGAGCAAACCAATAACGGGTTGTACGTTCGTTTGTACAGTTCTCTCCGTAAACGTCGTTGATGTTACGTGTCGTTTGTGCCGCGTTGGTGCCACGACGGAACTCATATTCCATAATTACACGAAATTTCAAAGTATCCATTATGAGGAAAAATGTTGAAATGTAATGAAAATACAACGCTAATCAATAAACAAAAGACTTATATTGTACATAGAATGTCATATTTTTAAAACAAAATTAATTTGAATTTAGAATTCATAGCCAATCAAAACTTTTTTTTGTTTGAAAAAGTCTGTACTGCAATACGGCAATTTCATAGGTAAAGACCTATTATATATATAATATTAATTAACTTGAGAAATTGATTACTTGACACTGGTTAAACACACAAAAGTGTGGAGCCAAACCAAAACAACACAAACGCAAGTATCTAGTCGTATTTGATAACCCTATCATACAGATGGTTCTCAACACACCCAGCGTTATCTCAGGGCTGTCGCGATTGAGAGCAAGCGTGGAAAGGCGGCCGCTAATTAGAGGGTTGTTGAAACACCCCTGATAATTAGGGCGCGATGAAGAGCCGTGTGACGTGTGAAGGATGGCTTATTGGTATTCAGTACACGTGTGTATGGTTTCATGTTATATTAATTAGATATGTGACTTGTTGTACTAAATGTGTTGCATTAGTATGTTAAAGATAGACAGCCTGTGCGGTGTGGTGGTTGAGTAAGTCAGCTCATAACCTGGAGGTGACGGCTTTTATTCTTGCGGCAGGACAAGTATTTGTGCACAGAGGAAAAAAAGCGCAAATACTTCTTCTGGGTCCGGGTGTTGTGGGACCATGGTCCTCGTAGTTCCTGGGTCGCTTGACACAGGGAATCCTAGTTAGGGTCCAGGATCTATGTAAGCGATCGTTGGGCTTTATTATTATTATTATATATTACTGCTTTAATTAGGCATGTTACAAACAAATTCGACTGCAACCATGTTTATATTTTTATATTTATTTGTATATTATTATATTTATATTTTTTTGAAGGTCTAAATGGTCTAAAATTTGTATCCCGAGATTCACGTCTCGTTGATCTCGAAAAATAAACTTTTAAGACCATAAAGGCTTACCACCTAGTTGGTACAGTCTCACGTTTATCATCCCACAAGATATTTTCATTCAATCTACTTCAATCCGAAATCAATAGCGATGATAAAAAAAGACAATCCATTCCGTTACCTATTTGTAAGGGACACAAACTAGATTTCACCGTGAGGGAATGAATGATAGGCACGGGATCTACGGATACATCTGTCATCTCCTAAGGGATCAAAAAAGGTCAACTACTACCTATAAAAAGGTATCTACAAGATATGAGAAACGCAAGGTGATGAAAGGTATACATAAACTGACTAGTTTGATAGCTCAGTTGGCCTAGGACAAACATTTCTTTTGGGGCCACTGGTGGAGAGTCGGGGGACTCTCCGCCGGCTTGCACGGCCCCACACGTCTGGTGGGTGACCTTGGTGAGTAAGGTCACCCATCCATTGGCGCGAAGAGGTCCGAAAGGGCCTGCCGCCGGGGGCGAGTTGGCTGGACTGCAGTCGCGACCCCTTCTTGTTCAGTGGGATCGAGTCCCCCCCCCCACACCACCCCCGTGGTGGCAGGGAAGTGCGAAAGCAATTCCCCCCCTCAAAAAAAAAATACAAACATTTCTGTGATGAACATAGGTATTTGTTCTGTGTGTGGGTGCACACATATTGTATTTTATGTACCTATATACACATTTATAAAATCAAATAGAGGTATTTTTATAAAAAAAATATATGAGTATTGTATCATTTATCTGGTTCCCATAGTACAAGCTTTGCTTAGTTTGGGACTAGATGGCGCTGTCGGAATGTCCACAAACATTTATTTATTTACATATATTTATGTTATCGCCCACCCTAAGTCTAAATCAAGGTCGAGAAGTACTTAAGGCAAACGAAAAGATTTGGTTGAAAAAACTCGCACGGCACTGAAGCTGATGGAGTTAAGGAGAGGATGCCTGTACCCAGCAGTAGGTTGTCACGGGCTAATGATAACTGAAAGAGCAAACATACTGAAGATAGAAAGAGACAGAAACACTTCCGACAAGAGCTTAAGAGCAAGAGCGAGTGTAGCTAAGCGGTTGACTTTTAATACAACACACAAAAGTCCCGCTCGTAGGGCGTCTATGGCTTTACAAGTTAAGTGCGCGAAGGAAAATGTGGAACCCACCGTGTTCAAGAATCCCAAAAAATTTATGGCTTAATAATACGGCTTTCACCAGCCAGCACCTGTTTATCGTGGTGGATTATTCTCAGATGGATTTTCTTGGAAAACAAACCAAAACAACCAAAATAATTTGGCCAAATTGATTCCGTTTACTGAAATAAATTAGCCGGTGTCTAACAAAAACACTCTATTAACTTTCAACTTTTCACTTCATCAAATATTACTTAATTTCTTTGCAAAAGGCCGCGGGAGTTTAGTATAAATGTCACGTGGGTAGGCTCTCTGTCATTCGGCTTCCGAGCTCAGTGGAAAGCAGTATTAGAAATGTTTTATTTTAACCTTTTGTTGCTCATTTTACCGGTATCTCGAAGACTTGTTGGTGATCCATTTTCCAAAGTTTAAATGTCCTTTCTTTCTTTCAACGTTAATAATAATAATTTATTTTATTTCGATAATCCTACAGCGTTACATTTTATATATGTTTAAGGATATACATTTTAGGTTACAATAAGGCCATATTAACTATGCACATAAGCTGTGTACTGAAACTGTCAAATCAATACAAATTTGCGGATTGGCGGTGGTCACAGTTGCAGTGCAGAGTCGCAGTTCCCGGAAATTGAATGCGGACTTTATTACGATGTTTTCACCATTTTAAGAGGTTGCCTTATCATAGACTTTTCTAACAACTTCTTCTGAAACTATATGGCGCCTTTCGGTTATCACCGATACATTTCATGAAAGACTAGCTTCTGCCCGCAGCTTCACCGGCGGCGTGGCCTATGGGAAAATAATTCAACCACCCATTTCACACCTGGGTGGAATTTCGAAAAATCTTTTCTTAGCGGATGCCTACGTCATAACATCTACCTGCATGCCAAATTTCAGCCTGATCCGTCCAGTGCTTTGGGCTGTGCGTTGATAGATCACTATGTCAGTCAGTCACCTTTGAGTTATATATATTTAGATATACTACTGTCATCAGTAAAGTATACAACTCGAGAACTGGCGAGCCCGTGGGATAATTTCATTTCAAGCCAGGTGTGAAGTGGTCCGTTTTCACTCCGGTGGCAAGATGTGTTTGCTTTGACTTAAGCTTTTCCACCTTAAAAGCATTTAAAATCATGTCTAAAATATCAGACATGATTTTAAATGCTTTAATGGATAGATAGATAGATAAAACTCTTTATTTAAACACCACATTACGGAAACAAGCACAAACTTAAAAATTCAAGTTTGATTAATTTGTTATTCAAGTAATTATCACCATCGTGATCACTTTACTACGCTACTGTTCTGAAACAGTTAATAATAAATGGTGTAATTGAAATTCGGATTGGAGTTTTCCATTCTTCATTCGTGCCGGATTGCTTCCACCAGTACTGAGAAAGATAACTTATTTCAAACTCACGTATTGTACCTAGAGTTAGAGAAAAAAAGAAGTTCTCTTTCTCTCTACTGGTGATCGATACCACTTCGTAACATTACAGTGTCATCAACCGAATCCGAGTCTTTCGTACACGTCCATTAATTTCTGACAATCGGTAATTACTTTTTAATTCATATTAATTAAGCCGCGTTCGAACATTTCTAAATTCAAAATATCAATTTTCTCGAAAGATCCATTTAAATTATCAACCCATTTCTCATTCGCCGATTATTTCCAACTATTTCAACTTAAAATTAACGATTACTGTTCCCCATTCAGACAATAGCTTTTATTCTAAGAAAAGCGTTATCCTCCAAACAGCGGTAGCGATTAGAATTTAGAATAGGATATCAATTATAGAGGAAACAGGTCGGATAGGGATGCCACATTCGGGAAATAACCAGCACGTGGACTGTGCTTTGCTTTGAAAATCAGTATTTGTGGTGAGAAACATGCCAAACATTTCCCTTTTAATAAAGACATAGTTTTATTTTTCATCTTAAAATGGCTAAATCGATTTCGATAACTTTTTTGGGATTTTTTACAATACCGACGCCAACGTAGGTGAGGTGAGTTTTATTCTTGAAAATGCGAAAAAACGTTTCAAAATGGCGCGATTTTATTTCACACTTTCATGTTCAAAAATCTACACGAGTGAGACCACACGACTAAAGTAAAACTTCTTTAGCTCCATTTCTCTTGCCCCTACATACCGTATATTTCATACGAAACGTAACTCTTTCTTTCCATCTTCGAGGCGAACAGAAGTTGAGAGGGGGATACATTATATCTCCTTGTCAACTTCTGTTCGTCTCACCAGCTTACTAGAATTAGGTCCGTATTACAGAACGATGCTCAGTCATCGATCGGTGCTCAAGCAGAGATTTCATTCATAAAGTGCTTGATAAGCGAATGAAATCTCTGCTTGGGCACCGATCAATGACTGAGCATACTACGGAGCGTAATACGGAGCTAATTCTAGTTCTAAGCTCTGTGGCAACCCTAACCTAAATCACCCTAATTTCAAATGCCCTAACCACGGTTTAAATTAAACAGACACTATTCATGAAACAAAGGAGCTCCGCTTCGATCATTTACGTCGGTTACCTTCAACTGACGTTTAACGCAAACAGTTGTAATATTAACACACTGGAGGTGTCCCGGTTTTACTTGTTATTTACCCGATTTGCCAGGGGAACTATTAATTTTCCGGGATTTAAAGTATTCTCATTAATGATAAAGGTGGAAATAGGTGAAGTAACAACTTGAGCTGGCTTCTGACAATGTAGTAGCATTCTACAAGACCCACAGTTAAACTGACACTTTCTACTTGTCAACCTAATGTTTTCAAAGACAACTAAAAAAGCAAATAAAAATAGGCCATTGACTCCGACCTCCATGTCGCTTACAATAATTCTATAACGCCAGCGTACTAGGTATATTAAATTAAAAAAAAAAAAAAAACGACGCGCTGTCTCAATTTCACACCGTGACCGTTTCGAAAACATCTCGTTTATAAAACACGCGCGTTCGATTTACAAACAACGTCCACGTGGTCCGTTTAGCGGGTAGAAACAAAGATGCAGCCGCAGCATAACTTCAGTAAGGACATTGCATTCAAGTTGATTTATTCTGTAAATATACAATTTCGATCTGTGATAGGCAACTTACATGTAAATTCGGCCTATATCAATGAGTTGATAATAATCAATAATCATTGTAGTTGTGCTTTTTTTTACTTTGGTTTAGTTTGGAATAGCAAAGTAAATCATCATTGCTAATTTAATTGCACTGAATTCCCTTGCATTTTGGGTGATTTTATCATGTTTTCAGAAAGGCCATACTTATAGTTACTTTTCATAATCTTCTTACCTTTGCCATTTGCTGCGTTTGTTATTTATGACAGAATAGAGTCTTGTGTAGAAAATCATGAAATCGTTCATAGCCCGTGTGGCCTGTAGGAAACGAAGAAGAAAATTTTTCATAGATAATTTAACCACTCATTTCACCTTCTTAGGGGTGTTATTTCGAAAAACCCTTTCTTAATGGATACCTACACTTTACAAAGAACACACCCTCCAAATTTCAAGTCTCTAGAACCACCGGTTTAGGCTGTGCGTCGGTCAGGACTTTGAATTTTATATGTATATAGATGAATAAGTTGAGTCGCGCAACTTTTTGTCGAATGCCCCTACTGTCGCAATGTAACGTTCCAATGCAATGCTGCAATTTGGCAAAGGAACACAAAAACATACGTCCAAGTCGTAAACCATGAGTATTTTTAATTTTGCGTAAGAACTCAATGGCAATAAAAATAATTCTACTTTTGAATGAAAGCCATAAAATGTTTCTATAGAACGTCTTTTGTGACTCATGTGCCTGAGCATTATTAAACAATTTTTATTAGGTATTTTTAATTATTCATGCAAATGGAGTCATTGCCCTGTTTTGGCACTTTTAAGTAGGTACAAAATAAACGTTAAAAGGTTATTATGGACGTCTTAAAAAATTCGTATCAAAAATAACAATATTTTTTTCTTATTTTTTAAAACAAACCGAATGAATCGACGCTTCACAATGCGCTTCATTTTGACAGTGACATTAACGACTAATTAGCCGCAAACATTCTACAAAAAATGAATGTCAATGTCACCTTTGCGATTGCGTGTAGTTTTCGAGCTGATGAGTCTTTTTTTGTTATTTATAGTCTTACTCAAGAAGCTTATATAAATATCAGTAAAATCCAGAACAATGCTTTAAATCCAGAAATGTGACCTTGAATTACGTTTTTTCTTACGGGTAACGTGTCACCTTAAAGAAATAAAAGAAAACATAATAAACGAGACCATATTTCCTTGCTTCAAAGGGTGGTTTACCAATGAATGCATTCTCCAGTGTTTTATATAAGCTTTTTGGTGTAACTGCACGTAAAAGCAAAAAGCGCTTAAATGCTATTCAGCCGGTGCAAGAAATAATAGAAACAGAATAATACAGGTTTTATTGGCGCCAGAAATTGTCAGGACGGACGTTAACGCCATTCAGTCAGTGGCTATTAAAATGTCTCGGCCCGACATCTTATTAAACATATAACTTATTCATCCTATTCACACTTAATATCACTAGACATTATTCACATTTGTAACTTAGAAATGCTGCCACACAACCAAAAAATGTATGCCCAAAAATAACCGCAAACGTCAGTTTCGGCAAACCGCATGACCTACATTTACTTAGTATTAGCATCCCGTGTGTATTATGACGCAGTCATGTTCCGTCATAATGTTTTTAAGCCGATTCATCCTTTATGATATGGCTGTAAACTCGTATGCATACTCATAGTGTGGGATAATGGCTGTGGCCAAGAATTTAATATAACGTCGGGAGCGCTAGTGTTCAGCCACACACTATTCCGCTTTGTTTCGTTTGCACGGGAATAGTTTATAGGATGTGTTTGAAGTTGCAATGCACTTTGTAATCATAGCTGTCTAGAATGCGAAGAAGCCAACGAAGTTTTAGACTAGAATTCGCATTCGTAAGAATGAAACAGTTTAAACAAATAGAGACCTTATGAAGCTTTTAAAGAATATGAATGCTTGATACCGCTTTTAACGTAACAATGTAGAGTAATACATAAGATTGTATTTTTAATGAAAATGGAAATACCTAACGGTGTGTTCCGTTAGTTATCAAACACTGACACAAAAATTACAAGTAAAATTTCGTAATTTTTGAATAAGGCGATAGCAGTCAAAGATAATGTGAAAGAGAAGTCAAGAAATGAAACCTTTTTATCAGCAGAATCGAATGGCCGAGACGAGAATAAACTATGACCTATGCGACTAATGCTACTACTGTTCCTTGACAAGTAATATATTATTTACAGAATAACCTTTCCAGAGGAATCTCAATGGAGTCGTGAAACAAACCCGCCAATGCTCGGACTGTTTTATCACGAGTTATGGTGTAAACCCGGCTATGTGAAACCGTATTGAGATGCAAACATTAAATTAACCGGATCCGGCATAAAGTGCGAGTATACCGATAAAAAATACTTATTATATAAAAAAAGGTGCTAATAATTTGTGATCCAAAACGTTTTATTGGTATCTATAATGTTTATCAAAACATTCAAAAGTTGTTGATACAATAAGCAGTACAGTCGTATTTACAATTTATGATAAACAAATAAAATATGAGCTTGATTAAAAATTCAAAAAAGTTGTGCATACAAAAAAACAATGTCTACTGAGATAAATGCGGATGATATCATCCAGATATATCTTATGTTTAATCATCCAATGTTCAATTCAATTGTACATTTTTTTATTTTATAATTAACTACTTAAGCCGGAATGAAACACAGCTTCTAACACATTGACTTCCTTCATGATGACTTACTATTCTAAAAATAACTTGGTCCGTGTACCTGATAGAATGCCTCCGGCGTATCCATGACAAGCCATTGAATTGTATCTCTAAAACACAATGTTTGTCAAGTACTTTAATACTGTTGTGGTTGAACAATAAATCGCAATGCAGACAAAGGGTACGGTATGTACCGATTGATTGATTAATATTCGCGGTCCGGGTATTGGGGTAGTATTGGAAAATTTCATGGGTACAGAGGTAGGGGTGAATATTTCCTGATGATTTACGTTGGTATTGGTCTTTTTGCTGTAGGATCAGCATCTGCACATCTCTGTTAGGATGGGATATTTGGGATTGTTACAAAAACTCTCGTGCTGTAGTAGAAAGTAAAAAGATGCTTTTCAGCTTCATAATATTCCCGATACGAGCCTGCCTCTAAATGTCGACCCTAATATCTCGTGAGCATTTTTTGAGGCATCAGTAATTAAGAATATCATCGAAATAATTATTGGAGTTTAAAGTTTCATAATTATACTGAAAAGTGAAACTATACGAATTTACTAGGAGGAATATTTTGTACGTTGAAATCCATAAACATTTTTAGAATATATTCCAAAGATACGAAGAACAACAAGCAAAACAGATATTTGCAAGCAGAAACATACGTATTTGCATGTAAATAAGCAGATTTCAGAACCTTCAGAACCCCTTTACCCAAATGTTGAAGCCCACATTTTTAAACGGAAATATTCGAACAAAACAACCCTCTTAGAAATCAATTCCCATTATTACAAAGCCTCTAATCACCCATATCAGTATAGGCCGAGGGTTGTTAAACTGACCCGAAACGGGCGGTGTCCGTGGGGCACGAAATAATTTGTTCCAACATTATAGGCACGTGTGAAATAATGCATAATTAGGTACTTTAAGGAAGTTTAATGTTACTTCGTTTATAGATGGAATGGACTGGATTAAGCTACTAAAATCCTACGGTTGCTGCAAGCAGTGAATGGGACGTAATGGACTTACATCCTCAATATAAAAGTAACACAGAATGATAATGATTTGTTTAACCAGTGGAACATCGGCGCGTCGGATAAAAATTTAATGAATAATATGTGTATTAATATTTAATGAATAATGAATTTATGAATGAAAACTGCTAAATGAAATCTTTATTTGCTTTATATTTAGAATTTAGATGGTCACAAATTCACGTATTTCTATACTCAATTTTATAGTTCATTCAGGTGCACCCAACACGTCTTTGGCCAACACTCACGATTTGATTTTCAAAATTGAAACTAGAATTATATTAGACAAAAAACCCGTCGTCATAGCTTTGCATTAGAATTATTTATATACATTGGCAGGACGTAATCACCCAAAGTACTCCATTTACCTCGTATTTAAAGTTTGTGGTCACGACTAGACTGAAAAATCTAGAGATGCGGGTTCCAGCGTCAGAACGGGAGAGTTGTTTCTTCTAACTGCCCTTTAACGTGTGTTAGTTTAGCTAATGATCGTAAAAACTTCAACACCACGTCATTTGCCTCAATACCAATGTTCCCAATCATCTCAATCCCTTTCAATATTTAACAAGTCCTCAAGATTCTGAACGCAACGTATCCGTCGCAGTATGTCTTCCCCACATGAGGTAAACATGGAGGATTTTAATGGAGGCCTCGAGAGCATTGTGTCTATATTTGCCCGGGACTGAGTGACCTCGGCTGGATTAGCTGCTGTGTCCAGCGGCCAGGATTACGGGATTTATTTTTGTGATCTAAAAGGAAGCCAGATTGCGTAATGGGAAAATGTGTTTGCGTGGCGAATAAGGAATCTATACGCTGAAACATTTATCACTACTAAAACGTAACTAAAACTATACTAAGTTCTAAGCAATGTAGTCGATAACATAGCACATAATTTTGCGGAGAAAGATAAAACGAACAAAATACACTCAACAACAGGTAAAGATTATAGTACAAGTTACACACAACTTCATAGAATGTACCTATGATGACGAAAATAAACGCTAGTGTTAGTTGTAATCTCATCCTTTATTTTCGATGCGCTTGTGCTTGTGGATTCTTTTTTACAGTCACATCTTCGAAGTTTACCTTTTCTATCTTTTATCTGTATTTACTTATCTAGATGGAAAAGGAGAAAATAGCGTTCTCATTTTCCCTATTGATGAAATCGCTCCGCATCACGCTCAATCGCTGCATTTATCTAACAAATAAAAATAAAACGATTTACGATCATTATTTGACGTTCTAACAGCAGATCTCGTTCCGGATGTCAATTGAATTATTTCACTAGAGACGACAAAATATACGGTCAGTATGGACACTAATTTTGTCATAATTAGCTACCACATAACAAAAAAAATTGTCTCCTTTTCACGCGTGACTAGGGAGTCTATTAAGAAGTCTATTAAGCTTTCTTAATTAGAACGGCTAAGGAATGGAATACCCTGCCAGCGTCTGTGTTTGAGGCGAAATATGACCTGGACGTGTTCAAGAGAAGAGTGAATAGGTATTTACTTGGCTAGCATGCTACACCTTCGATCGCATCGTCACTTCCCATCAGGTGAGAGCGTGGTCAAATGCTAGACAAGTTTGAAGTAAAAAAAAAAATCTCTAACAGTGACGTTTTGATATCACTAATTTCATTTAATTCAAGCCGCACTGATTTTATTTTTTATTTATATATTTAGATTACAGGGTTCACGTACCTACCAACTTAGTTACTAAAACTTGGTACTAAAATTACACGTGTATGCAAATGAGTGAATCTAACGTATTAAAATATATGTTTTATGACATTTCGCATTTTAAAAAACTTCGTGGCGATGCTAACATCGCGCGACAGTATTAAGCAAGATGCTCTGTGTATATTTTGTACCTGTCTACTTACACAATTATCACGCCATTAGGCCGCAACGGCCTTTGCAGCACCGCCCATACTGTTCTACTAATGTAACGGAATTCAATATTTAGCAAATAAACGTCTGGATATTCAACTCGATAGCTATTTGTCATTGTACTTGTGAGATTAAATTTTGTTTTGTTTGGAGTGGATGTTAGAGGGGCAATATTAAATTGCCTTCTTTTTACTTTGGGGCTAGAAAAATCGTATATTCAGTGTTTTATTATTAACAGTGATTTTATTGACAGCCTCTGTTGCGTGGTGGTTGAGCAGGTCGGCTCATGATCCGGAAGCGGCGGGTTCGATTCCCGCGACAGGACAAGTATTTGTGCACAGAAAAAAAGCGCAAATACTTGTTCCGAGTCTGGGTGTTGTGGGACCATGGTCCCTATAGTAGTTCCTGGGTATGGGATCTATGTATGTGATCGTTGGGCGTTATTATTATTATAATATGTAGCATTAATATTAATTCAATAATATTAGTTGTGGTCTAATCATGTAACTATTAACTCGTAAAAATGTAAGTTAATTAACGTAGGGATTAGCTGAAGGCAATTTTTTCATACCACAAATCTATTTAAGACATCGTCAGATTGAGGTATTAACTTGCTGTGAGATATAAAGTTAACTTATACAGGATATCATAAAACACGAATGATGTTAAAAAAAACACGCGTAAAAATCTAGGATTTTTAGCCTAAATACGATGTAATAAGATGCACGATACGAGCGAGCATAATGAAATGACTAATATTATGATTGGCTCGATAGCTCAGTTGGTAGTAACCCTGCCTTCTGAACTGTGGGTAGTGGGTTCGATTGCCAGGACAAACATTTGTGTGATGAACATAGGTTTCTGTATTTTGTTTTTTGTCTATTCTGTGTCTGGGTGTTAAATTGTATTCTATGTATGTACATTATTTACAAAAAAAGGTATTTAAGTATTGTATCAGTTATCTGGTTCCCATAGTACAATTTGCTTAGTTTGGGGCTAGATGGCGTTGTGTGAAAAGTCCACACAATTTTTTTTTTAAATATAATGATTGCTCAACATCCAGCAAATCTGCGAGTCCTCGGAGTCCAAAATCGCAGGTTGCAGCCGCCATTTAGTTATCAAGTATCCAGTAACCAAATGTACATTTTAAACAATAGCTGTCCTTAAATTCGAAAATCCTCGTTACGCAGATCAGCAAAACGCTTCGCAAACTGAAACGAGGCAGCAGTAAAAGAAGCAGTAAACTTCTTAATTAAGATTTCTGAGCTGAAACTACAGATAAAACAAGAGACGGCGTTGGCCGTAAGCTTGATTTGCATATACAATAGTTTAGTGACATTTGGTTAAAATTAAAAAAAAGCTTTCATAAATATGAATAATAAAAAAGTGGCATAAAATATAAAATTGTGAAGATAAATACTACATCAAAGTTTAAGCCACTGACGTTGAAAAAAAAAAGAAAAAAATTTAAGCGTGACAAAAAACTAACATTTTTTTGACTAAGAAGTATCCATAACAAAATATATGCACTTTGGAAATAGAAAAAAGTTTGTTTGAACAAATACAATTTTTTTATTGGTAAAAGCATTTGAGCACTGCTTCACCTGATGCTAAGCAAGGACGTGGTATAAAATGGGGCATGCTGGCCAAGAAGATACCTGTTTACTCTTGACTTGAAAAATTGCAGGTTATAGTTAACTGTAAATTTTAAAAAAATCATAATTATTATTCTCAATATAAATAAAAATTAAAGGTCTTATGGTCCGTTTTCTCGTTCATATAGTAACTAGTTGCGCCCCGCGGTTTCTCCCACGGATAAAAAGTATTTTAATTATTTGCTCATCCCACGGGAAAATTTCACTTTTCCGGGATAAAATGTAGCCTATATATTATCCAGTGTATAAGCTATCTTGTTACCGAATTTCATCCAAATCCATTCAGCCGTTTGAGCATGAAGGAGTAACAAACATACGCATATACACACAAACACACATACAAACTTTCGGCTTTTTATATATTTTTTATTTTATTTTATTTCGATAATCCTACATTTTGTATATGTTGAAAGGGTATACATTTACAATAAGGCCAAAAGAGGATTATACAAATAACATGAACTTAAATAATAGTGGAGTAAAAGTGCTTAACTTATATACTAGTGTTATCCAGCAGGTGATTTATAAAAAAGTAAAAATATAATAAAAATAAGATATAAGTTCTCGATGGAAACAAGACAATAGATTCAAAAAAACATAATTACACAATTATTATAATGTGCTCATAATAACAGTTAACTCGTATATTAGTGTGTAAGTGTGTATGTGTATAGTGTGTATGTGTACAAAGTACAAACATTACAACACTAATGCCGGAACAATAACATTAGACGTTAAACGCTCCGGTACAAAATACCATTCTCCGCTTCAAATATAGTCGCGAGCCAAATGCGAAGCGCTACTAATTGAATCGAGACGGACAAACTGTTTCAATTTCGGTAACAACTTCACTTTCTACCATTTTTAGCAAAAGAGTTGCATTTCTTTGTGTTTCACTTTGATCGACTAAACGATGACACACGAAGCGTTGCAACTATAATACTCTTTTTTCAAAATATCTCGAAGCATTCCACATATACTAGCTGTAGATTCCACATGGGGAATGTTCCTTCAGATATATCGCAATATTTCTTTTTTTATTTAATATTATGTAAGTAGGTTTAATATTTAGTAAAAACTATCGTTCATTTCTAAATTTCTGTTTTGTTTACATGAGATATTTATCATGTAGGGTATTTGTTACAAGTCTCCGATATTCCGACATGTAATGTCCAACCATGAATTTATCATCTTTAATTTGTCGCAGATATTGAAGATAATAATCCTAGCAGTTTTTCTAACACACAAGTTCTTAAATTCCTTGTAATTTCTTGTCTCGACTTCGAACTGTCACGCCGCATACTATTTTTCTCGGAAAAGACAGATGAAACCACAACGCAACTTTAGTTGTAGCGGGCGCAGTCATCAATCATAAATCCATGTATGTAGAGCCTACGATAATTAAATCGACAATCGATAATTAGTTAAATAAATAAGCCATTCGCTCCCTAAAGCAAGGTTAACTTGTTAAAGCTTTACCAGATGTTCCGCCGCTGCTGACACCAACAAGATGTAATAATAATACCATGCCGGATAAAACTCGTCAAACAAGCCTACACACACTCCAACCGCATGGAATCTAGCCCACCCGACCAATATTTAATAATAAGTAGCTGCAATATTATAGAAACTGACGTGAGTAGTACTCATAATTACAACTATTACACGGCTAACACTCACGAAATGCAGTCGAATAATTCGACCGCGCCAGCGCCGAGCCGCCACCGCCGCCGCGCGTAATTATTGACGATGGGCATCTATATTGCCCGAACACCGGTCGAGTATTCGACTGTATTTCATGAGTGTTAGCCGTGTGATAGTTGTAATTATAACTAGCTGCGCCCCGTGGTTTCACTTGCGTGGTAAAATTTTTCTAATTCCGCTCAACTTTCGTAATTTTTTCTTTCATAAGAACCTTCTCCTGATAATAATAAAAACAACAAAAAAGAATTAGCGAAAATATTCTATCAGTTCACGCGTGAAGTGATGACCAAGGGAAATAGAGATTCATTTTTATGTGTAGATTATGTAGGTATATCAACAGCAACAGCGTCAACCGCCGTACACACGCTATGACGCGGCTGGCGTCAGCTTTCCCGATACCTAACTATCTAGTAGGTTTTATTTTATATAGGTAACTTCCCAAAAATATATTCACCTACCGTATTTCCTCGTCTAGTTTCTACTCCCAGCACGCGTCGCACCTCTTATTTACGGGTATCACATTCACTCCGTGCGACTCGAATACAAGCTGGAAGGTGGAGATTTTTCTTCAATTTTGCAGTGTTGTGTCACGAACACAGTGTATGGAAACGTACTGTACATTTATTGGGTCAAGAAAATGCACTGTTTTTAATTATTTTTGTACAGTTTAAAAAAGTATTAATTGCATTATATTTTTCAACAAGTTATTATTAATAAGAAAAAAGTTATTTCGTATTTTGTTTGAGAGCTCTATAGAACATAAGCGGCACATGTGTTTTAGTCTCACAATAATTTATATAATTTTACTGAATAAACAAAACAATTATTGCAAGATTATAAATATAAAAATAAGTAAAAATAACTTTAAAAAAGTTATTTTTACTTATTTTAAAGAAAAAAAATATCTAAAGCTATAAAAACAAAGTCGTGCTAGTTACACCACTTATAAATCAAGAACGGCTGGACCAATTTTCATGATTTTTGTGTTTTTGAATTTATCTTCGTCGGGACTTAAAAAAAAAAGTAAAAAAATTGATCAATAAAAAAAAAGTACATGCACATTCATTGACTATTAGGCGAAACGAAGTTTGCCGGGTCAGCTAGTATATTATATTGCTTTAAATTACCTTCTACTACCAAGGTGGACCAACGATCGATTCAAAACTGCAGGCAGCCGTTGGATACCAGAGGCAAGTGACCGATCAAAATAGCGCTCTACTAATGGGAGAGCTTGATGATGATAATAATATTCCAAACCTACGGTTAAAGTACTGTTAAAACACCTGTAAAGATGCAACTTAAATTGTACAAAACGCTGTGGTCAGAATCGCAGAGCAGCCAAATTCTATGTAACAAGGAAGGCACATCTCACAGGTGGGTGCCTGTGGCCGTAGTTTGCAGGCTCACCACGCTCCACAGCATTTTATTTACGGCTATAACATTCAAGCCGTGTGACTGGAATACTCTCAGGCTGAATTTGAGGTTTTCGCCAACGTTTTTCTGTTATCGGCTGGCAATCTGGACACATTTGAGTATTCAATGGAATAACTTCTTTTCGGTTTTATATTAATTCATCTAAATATACGAAAGTGAAACGTTGTCTGTTTTTTAGTGCGACTTTCACGCTAAAACGGCTGAATCAATTTAGTTGAAATTTTGCACGCTAATTGCTTGCATTACTAACATTAATATGGGATATTTTTTATTCTGGAAAGTTAATGATTTCTACTTGATAATGCCTCTAGTTATCTTTACACACGTGTGACCACGGCCCTTGAAGACATCGTCGGATAAACCCGGTCCGCTCCAAAATTAACACATAAAACATTGCTACCAGCATAATCGTAAACAAGACAAGATATATTAAGCGAGAATACTACAAACAGTGAACGATATATAAGCATTAGCCGAAGATACATCGCTGAGAGGAAAGCTTTAATCTCATCGTGAAATATTATCGAGCGATGTTGAAAACCCAATTTGGCCGACTCCGTGATTTTAGTTTGAAATCTATCGCGAGTATGATTCATTTTGGATAATTTAAAAGTAGAAATTACTCCGATCAGGTTTTTTTTTTTTTTTTTACTTCAAACTTGTCTAGCATTTGACCACGCTCTCACCTGATGGGAAGCGACGATGCGATCGAATATGTAGCATGCTAGCCAAGTAAATACCTATTCACTCTTCTCTTGAACACGCCCGGGTCATATTTCGCCGGAAACAGACGCTGGCAGGGCATTCCATTCCTTAGGCATTCTAATTAAGAACGTTGAATCAAATCACTTGGTACGAATGGGTGGTATTTCGACCACGAAAGGATGGCGCTTAGCCGAGCGTCTATTAGTCCGATAGTGGAATGGTGATGGGAGAATGAGATCATGCAGTTCTTGTTCTTTTGTTCTTTTTGCAATATAAGTCAGTAAAAGCCTTGTTTACTATCTTAATGCAATGAAACGATTTTGTTTAAAATTGCTCTGAACACATAATTGTTCCTAATGGCCTTCCTAATGGAACGCTGGCGATGGCTGGTGTCCTGTTTTATTGTTGAGAATGTACACTTGACAGTTCAATGTCTTGGAAATTTATAATGGCTAACTCAGTCAAATAAAAGTCGAAATGACTCCGACCAGGTTTCGGACATATTCGATGTGCTTCAGGGAGCCAGTTACTAACGCAAGCCGCGGCGGGCTTCGCGAGCGTTAGCACGTTACGTGTCCGAAACTGGGTCGGAGTAATTTTGACTTTTAATTGACGTTCTTTTAGCCGTTATTAATTTTCCCAAAACGACTCTGTGATGTACTGTTATATAATTATGTTAATGTATCAATTATATTCTTTATCAATCTCTAATCAATCAATCGCACAACGAATAAGCATTGCAATTCAACGGGGCAATGCTGCGAGCATGTTGGGTACGTTACCTACTGACAGGGCTGGAGCATTTGGACTGTCTATCGGCATCGTCATCTCGTCGTCATCCGATCGTCATCGGCGGCTAGTATATGGTCCAAACGTTTTTTTTTATAGTAGGTAGTGTTTAGTAGTGGTTGTTATCATTGTAGTTTTTAATTGTAAGAAAAAAAAATGACTATCTCAGAAAGTATGACTTTCAACCGTTGTGACATGAGCCCCTACAAATCACCTATTAGCAGAAGACCTAGACTGAAGGTACACTTACACTACACTAGGTCTAAAAGACGTGATTGTAGGAGCCTAGGTCACGTCGATTTGAAAGTCATAGTTTCTCAGGTTGACATATTAGAAATTGCTGTGACAATTATTCACTTTAGGTCTTCATTAAAATCACGCTAAAAGAAGGTGGTAAGAGGTGAATGTGACTTTGTAACCCACGCAACCTTTTTTTTTATTTCACTTTCTACCAATTGCCCACGCTCTCACCTGATGCGAAGTGACGAGTAGTTCGAATCCTCTCTATAAAGAGTATATATATATATTACAGTGCACCGACTCCAAGCATGACAAAAGTAAAGGTAGGCATGATAAAGGTATCACCACCACCGTCTGGCGGGAGCGACCTAGCTCCCAAGGTTGCTCTCGGGCCCCTCCCGGAAGGAGGGGCGCGTAGGCCGCGCTGTCAAAGCGGACAATCGTCGGGGGAGGACTGGACGTCAAGGCTCTGCGGGTTCCCCAGTCCTCCTCCACATAGACGAGGGAGGAACATCGTGGAGTTTTTTAGTCGGTATGGGTGTCCTTCTGGCACCGAGTCCGACACTACCCGTGGCCGATCCAGCCGCGGGTCGTAAATGCATTTTTCTTTACGGTAAACAAAAATAAAAAATGCATGATAAAGGTAGGCAACGCATTGGCAGCGCCCCCGGTGTAGCAAGTGTCGATAGGCGATGGTAACTGCTTACAATCAGGCGGGCCGTCTGCTTGTTAAAAAAAAAAGACACGAAGACACCTGTTCAAATTCATTAAGATTCATATTCGGTTTTCGGAGTTGCGTTGTTTCGTGAACAAACGACACATTTGGTATATAATAGAAATCTGTTTTACCACAAGTTTAAACAATAGTAGTGTCGATTCTGTATCGCATTCTCTAAAGCTAAACAAAATTAATATATTTCCGTCTTTTTCATTTCTCCTTTATCAGAAGAGTACAGCCATAAGTTAAGCCATTAAGTTTACTTTAGTTTTAGAGAATGCGACACAGAATCGACACCAATATTGCGGCTTTCTTTCATGATGATCTTCAAATTCTTACTTTAAAAAGTACTTTTACATATTATGCCTTAAGTCAGCCAAATACCTGAACAAAGCAACTTTTTTACACGTTTATCATGAAACCAAAGAGTGGAATGCTTTACCGGCTTCTGTAATTCCCAAACTACAATCTTGAAGTTTTCAAATCGAGAGTGAACAGATATCTCCTAGGCAAGCGTCCATCCTAGACCACATCATTGTAGTATTCTTAGATATCGTATTATCTTACTCTATGGTTTAATATGTAAAATAGTCTATGTATTGAAAATATAAGAATAAGAACTGTCATATCCGGTGCCTGTATGCTAGTTGTCGCATTGTCTATATTAATGAAATAAATTAAGAAAGTCAGATATACAAGTTGGTTTTTTTTAATCGATCTGAATCGTGCTCAACCCAAGCCCAAGAATTATATAATCATCAGATGAGATGTAGTAAAACGCAAACCCATGAATGGTAAAAATAAAGTAAAAATAAATAATTAACAAATTTATTTAAAAAAAACACACACAAGGCTCTCAAAAGCGAAAAATAAATTATATCATTATTACAAGCGCTGCCCACTCATATATTTGAAGTCGGTGCCAGGCAAGTCCTAATACTTACTACACACATAGTATCTATCTAATACCTACTTGGCTAAAATAATACATACGGACGAAAATAGAACCTCTTCCTTTTTGGAAGTCGATAGCCTTTATTTATAACAATTACATGTACGCAAATGAATTAACAATAACTAAACTAAACTAGACCTAAAAAACTAAACTATACCAAAGAACTTAAAATAAATAAAAACTAAAAATTTAAAATAAACCATTGGTAGACGGGAAAGTTCCCAGAATGCTGGCAGCATTACCACGTTGAATGGCAATCCTTATTTAATGTGCAAAATAAAAGCCAGCATTCTGGTCACCTGAAGCTTCCACCAAACGTTTGGCCAAATCCCTATATGTTGCCATGGCAGCCGGCCCCCACGGACCCAATAAAGAAGTCGATTAAAAAGAAACCGTACATTGCATTTCTTTATATGTATATTCTTGCCCAATTACAATATTGAAAAAAAAACTTGCTGTATAATTACATAGCACGCTGAAGAACCGTATTGTTGTTTAATTATTTATTAGTCACTAGCTGCGCCTCGCGGTTTCACCCACGTGGTTAAAATTTTCTATCTTAGTTTTTTTCTTTCATAAGTACCTTCTCCTGACAATAATAAACACAACTAAATTTAATTAGCTTAAATGTACCATCCGTTCACGCATGACGCGATGACCAAGAGAAATAGAGATTCAATTTATATATAAGGATATATGAATCTGTAAAATTCTCAAATGTAAATTTTCCGTAGAACTTAATTGCTCATATATCGGTAACCAATTAGCCGATGTGGTCACGCAGCGATAAGACCCTGTTTCATTCACCTGTACATTTCTTAGAGACCTGGGGCCTTACCGCGTACGTCTGGTGGAGATCGTAATCGTGTTCTCTCTTCCTCGCACTCGTGGACTTTTAATTGGCGCGTGCAGGATGGCAGGCGAAGCCGATGCTCTTGTCGGTGGATTAAATAAATCTCTTGATTAATGGATTTAGTAATCTAGATTCAATAAATTAAACACTCTACCGCGTTTATATATTTCTCATTTATATATTTATATGGTATTGTTTGTCAGCTGAGGTTATATATCTTTGTCAATCCATACCCAGGTCCCCACGACACAGGCTGAGCCTAGTGTGGGGGTCATTAGATAACTAATCCTTCGTGCATAAATCCTAGAAAACAGTGAAAATTTCAATTTTCAATTTCAATTTCAATTTCAATATCAATTTCAATTTTTAATTTCAATTTCCAATTTTTAATTTTCTGAACAGCACCGAGCTTTATCAGTGCTGTACAGTACAACGCTATTTTTCATCGAATATTGGATTGGAACATTTCCCGCAGACTATCTATCATCATAACACCATCGCCGAAGACAAAGTATCCTGTAAAATATATCTTGTAAACAGTGAAAAATACAACGGATATTACATTCCTCGGTAATATATCGTTTCTGTTGCGGTGCGGTTCGGTTGCGATGCAGTTGCGGTGCGGTTTGAGAACGTCTCGTAAGTGAGCCACTTTATCATTGCAACGAGCTTCTGGGCGCAGCTTCGCCCGCGGCGTGGCCTATAGAAAAATAATTCAACCACCCATTTCAACCTCTTAAGGGTGGAATTTCGAAAATCATTTCTTAGCGGATACCTACGCCATAACATCTACCTGCATGCAAAATTTCAGCCCGATCCGTGGTTTGGGCTGTGCGTTGATATATCACTATGACAGTCAGTCAGTCTCACCTTTGAGTTATATATGTTTAGATGTGACATGCTCATAATATGAGACACTTACCCCCGGTTTCGTGTACATTTGTCATGATGACAACTGAATACACCAAATATTGTACGCTTATTGGTTGAAGACAGTCGATGGTCAACAGGCACAAATACTTGTCCTGTCGCGGGAACGAACCCGCCGCCTCCGGTTTACGAGCCGACCTTCTCAACCACCACACCACAGAGGCTGTTGAGATCTCATAGATGCACGCGCACTCTCAATCGTATTCAGTTCGTTCAAATAATTTATTTAAAACATTTCACGAAACACTTTATTTTAGAATTGTTAAAGGCGACACAATTCACTCGCTGATATTGCTCTTTAAAAACGTCTCACCCCTTGAACCCCCTTTTCAAACTCCCAGCACCTTAAATCGCCGAAGACAGTTAAACATAACGTCCTAATAAATTGGCGCGTAAACATCGATACGGCGGGGTATTTAGCGGTTAAGTGTAACACACTGATCGGTTTCCGGGCGAGACGGTTATCATGATAGATAGATTGGAAAAAGATGACATAAAATTGTTGGGGAACTATTGAACTAAAACTTCTTTACGCACGCTTGACTTGGGGAGTAAGCTATCGAAGCGAACGGAAGTTGAAAGTTGTTGGTTAACGTACATCTCCATTGTCAACATAACAAAGTTAAAAATTTGTATTATTATGTTGGTATGTCTGGTAAAATGACTATTCACAATTGTCAAGATGGCGACATTAACATTATCACTTTCCTCGTTTTATAAGAAAACAATACCGCATTTACCGCACCTCTCTCTCTCTCTGAGTTTGAATCAGGCAAAGTTAAAACGAGAACGAGAAAACACAGTAGCTTACTATTTATTCTACTGTTATGCAACGTCCTATACTTTTATACATTTCAAGCAACGTTTCCGGTTCCAAATCGGTACGGCACTAACTTTATTAACATAAACCTCGGCAATAAACCCAGAACTTGGCCCGTATAAACCCTCCTTTAAACCGTAAACCTAGCCGGTGCAAAGTGATAATACTAACTTCAATCATGACCAATTAAACTGTTTAATCGTGAGCTTTGAAACCTAAAAATTTGTTTAGTGTTTTATGGTAAACCGGGCTCTTTATGGAGGCACAAATAGAGATGCACCAAGTCGATAATTATTAAATATCGAACTTTGAGTTAAGTGGAAATAATATTTGTAGCTTATAAATATTCAGTTTCATTTGACAAAATATCAAATCAATTATATCAATTCTACCATAAACTTTATTTATTTATTTATTCATTTATCTAAGATTCACATCTTATTGCTAGTTCCACTATAATGCAGTTACATGATATGTTACTGATACATGCATTTAAGCCAAATCGAATCTACACTTTGTTAAATGAACATAATATGGAGGTAACAAAAAGCGAAGTAACTTAAGTATTACATGAAAATCAAATTAATGAAAACTACAGGCAACAATAAAAAAACGAGTGTGATATAGTTTTAGACCACACGACTGAAGAAAAACTTCTTTAGCTCCATCTCTCTTGCCCCTACAGTAATATACGAAACGTAAAGAGGGAGATATAAGTATTAAATCTCCCTCACAACTTCCGTTCCTCATCAGATTACCCCAAGTCAAGCGTGCGTAAAGAAATTTTACTTCAAACAAATTCATTTGGTAAGATAAATAACGGCTAAAACTCACGTCAATTAAAAGTCGAAATTACTCCGACCAGGTTTCAGACATATTCGATGCCCTTCTTCTGGGAGCCAGTTACTAACGCAAGCCGCGGCGGCTTTCGCGAGCGTCAGCACGTAACTGAGTAGACGTAGTTGACGTGAGTTTTAGCCGTTATTTATCTTACAGAATGTGTCATACTGACGATAGTTTTCAAACTAAAATTCATTTGGCTCGAGGTAGGTTACATACGGGGTGGCTAATTTATCTCTAAACTAAAAGCGGTGGTAAATTTACCTACGAAAATCACTTTGAAGTAGAAAGAAAGAAAGAAAAGAAAGGACATTTATTCAATTTAAAACAATTACGTATTCAGATGGAGGAACTTTTCAATTATACACGTCAATTTCCGTTGTTTCAAACTCGAACTGTTCTACCATATGTGCACCTTTGTTTTGTGAAAACTCACAAAACATCGAATACAATATTATCGATAACGACGACGACGACGACGGCATCCCTGCTTTCAACATTTATACAGACGTTAATACGTTAAATCAGTCTTATCGGCATCATAATAAAAAATATAATAAAGAAATATTGTTAATGTTAGGTACTGCTTAGTTTGTTTAATATAACGAAAAACTTGAGTACATACTTAAATGCCTAGTTAAATTAAGGGTACTAAATAAATGAAATTGGATTTATAAAATACTAGCTACGTAAAATGTTGCTCGCGGTTTGGCAGATGGTTTATTGCGATAAAAATATAAAAGCATCTCCGTCCAGTTTTATTGTTCGAGTTTTTATATGGAAATAGTATTTAAGTAAAAAATATCGATGAATATACACAAAAAAAACGAACATAGAACTTCCTCCTTTTTGGAAGGTTAAAAAATTTGGTTCTATTGCCATTTTCACAAGAAACTAAATTAGAATCGATTCAGCGGTAACAAATATAAGACTTACTTTGGTTAAAAGTTTAAAAACACATTTAAACACCCAATTTTTTATGTCAATACCAACGCTGTTATTTTACTTTAACAAAAACAAGACTATTTTGAAACTCGCAAAAATATTTTTTTCACATAGGAAATCTTTCCAAAAATGTTTGTAAACATTAGTTTGTCTACATTAAAGCTACCCCCCGGGCATTATTTATTTTTATACGAAGATAGATGATATTTTTACGATAATGTATTTTCTATGGGTATTTATACAGAACAAGGAAAGTATACGTACATTATAGAAACTGACGTGAGTAGTACTCATAACTACAACTATTACACGGCTAAAACTCACGAGATACAGTCGAATAACTCGACCGGTGTTCGGGCAATAAAGATGCCCATCCTCAAGGAGTACGCGCGGCGGCGGTGGTGGCGGCTCCACCACCGCCGCCGCGCCTTATTGCCCGCGCCTTATTCACCGGTCGAGTTATTCGACTGTATCTCGTGAGTTTTAGCCGTGTAATATACGTACATTGTTTGCGAAGCATCGGTCATTATGTGACTACAATATATCTATACATATAAAATTCAAAGTCCTTACTGACTGACTGATTGACTTATATATCAACGCACAGCCTAAACCGCTGGCCCTAGAGACTTGAAATTTTGAGGGTGTGTTCTTTGTAAAGCGTAGGTATTCACTGAGAAAGGGTTTTTCAAAATTCTATCCCTAGTAGGTGAAATGGGTGGTTGAATTATCTATGAAAATTTTTCTTCTTCGTTTCCTATAGGCCACGCGGATGAAGCCGCGGGCAGAAGCTAGATATATATATATAATTTTAGCAGCACTATGGATTAACCATTTTTTATCACAAGTTTTAGGCTTTTATTTGACCACTGCCTCACCTGAAGATGCA
Organism: Ennomos fuscantarius; assembly: GCA_905220475.3. NCBI lineage: Eukaryota > Metazoa > Arthropoda > Insecta > Lepidoptera > Geometridae > Ennomos > Ennomos fuscantarius. The sequence continues at coordinate 1,831,329 of HG992049.1, forward strand.
CTCATCTTGTTCTCTTTTCAGATGTGACGGTTTTCATAATAAGTTTACTTAATGACTAAGATTTTACTGGATTACTATGCCATCTGTGTACAATATAGAATCATTCTTATCTGATTATCTGGATAACTGGAACATACCTGAAACAAAACAAAAATATGTAACAAATGACGATTTAAACGAAGACCCTCTTCACAAAGTATATATAAGTCAACCAAAAATATACAAGCCTCTGTGGTGTGGTGGTTGAGCAGGTCGGCTCATAGGCAGCGGGTTCGATTCCCGCGACAGGACAAGTATTTGTGCACAGGAAAAAAAGCGGAAATACTTGTTCTGAGTCTGCGTGTTGTTGGACCATGGTCCTCGTAGTTCTTGGGTTCCTATAGACACAGGGAATCTTAGTTTGGGTACAGGATCTATGTATGTGATCGTTCGGCGTTATTATTATTATTGTGGAACATAATAAAAAATATTTAAAAACGTTGCACTTTAGTTTTGATTACCTGACGCTCGCGAAGTCTGCCGCGGGTTGCGTAAGTAACTGTCTTCCAGAAGAAGGACATCGAATAAGTCCGAACCCTGGTCGGAGTAATTTCAACTTTTAATTGATTTGAGTTTAGCCGATATACATTTCCAAGACATTGAACTGCTAAGGAACCTAATACATTAAAGCTAAAGTAATAATCAAGTGTACATTCTCAACAATAAAACAGGACACCAGCCAGCGCCAGCGTTCCATTAGGAAGGCCATAAGTGTTCAGAGCAATTTTAAACAAAATCGTTACATTGCATTAAGATAATAAACAAGGCTTTTACTGACTTATATTGCAAAATGGAACACGTGCTCTTGGGGGCAATGATTTTATGAGCAAAGACGTTTTATGATGCAATTTTGCAGTACGCTCGTGTCGCGCGGGCATCTTGTGCTTTGGGGAACCTAAACGTTGGTATACTTAGTTTACCAAGTGTATTAACGTCAGAACATCGAATTTAAGCTCTATTTTTATCGCAGTAAAATCAAAGTTAGGTTTACTCAACATCTGTTGAGTACAGATAGAAAATACAAAACTTATACTATACTACAACCGACAAATTTTTGGTTTTTGGAATCAAAAAATAACACAAGACTTCGTGAAGTAGATGAACAAGTAATGATGATGGTGAAAGCGGAAATTACATATATAGAGTACAAATAGAAATTGCGCGAAAATATTAAAGGACTCATGTGGGAAAAAAGTCTGGAAATCAACACTTTTTCATCGAAATCAACACTTCCAACAGGCGGATGACGTCCATTGTTGAACATAGACCTTCCACATAAAACGCCGTTTTGGACGCATATCACAGGGGGAGTTGGTATAATCACCACTCTTGGCAGGCGGCTTGGTGATCGCATGATTTTAATGTACCGAGGAGAACGGTGCTGCGCATTCCCTAGATATTCCCTTACGACACCAGTGGAAGGAGGAGATGCATTTTTTATCCATGCAAGTATTTGAATTGAATTGAAACATAGAAACAGAAAATAGAATACAGACAATGTTACAGACAAATTCTACGTATGTAGATACAACACAGGTGTGTTTATAGAAAATTCGGTCGAATATCAATATGCGAATGCCGGAAGGAACAACAATAAGATTCTAAAGTTACACTTCGAGGGTTGGTCCAAGTTTCCGAAATTAATTTTAGTAAATTCAATGGGAGTTATTATCAAATGGGTTTTTAATTTTGTTTATACTTGTAGTAGTAGTAGTAGTTTATACTAGGTGGTAGGACTTTACTGCAAAGTTCGTCTAGGTAGGTACCACCGCTTTGCCAGTTATTCTGCCGCCAAGCAGTAGTGTGCAAGCACTGCTGTGTTCCGGTTTGAAGGGCACTGTAGCTAGTGAAATTACTGGGCAAATGAGACTTTATGATCTGATCTCACAGTTTAGTAATCTTATTACTAGATTGTGCTGATGTCTCAGGATGACGTGCGCAATGCAGTGTCACGCGAACCTCTATATTTTAGAGTTCCGAGTGACACTGCAGCTGGTATGGGCAGCCGTGTCGTTTAACATCAGGCGAACGGCTAGCTCGTCACGTCATTCCTTAACATAAAAAAAAAAAAAATGTGTGTTGAATACTTTTAAATTGTGTTAAAGTTTGAATCGCATAATACGGGAATTTTCCTTTACATTAAAACTATCGATTCCGCTAATCAGGGGCAATACAGCTTCATAATTATAATATTTTAAATGTTTATACGCTGTATAAAGGACGTTTCATGCGCTGTTATATAGCCATGTATAAATATATTGACTTTGAATTTCTAAGAAATAAAGAGTAGGTAAGCTATGTTGATCTCAATTCTCAGTAATGTCCAATGGCACATATTTAAATTGTCACTGTATAACGTGAAAGCCGCACACACTAGTTACAGTGTCTTTTAGTCATTAACATGAATTATTCTTTTATTGTTGCATAGGTACGTTTTGTTACTGCTGTATTTAACTTCGTGTCAACGGCAATTTTAATTATGTACTATTATTATTATTATTTTGACAGCCTCCGTGGTGTGGTGGTTGAGCAGGTCGGCTCATAACCCGGAGGCTGCGGGTTCGATTCCCGCGGCAGGACAAGTATTTGTGCACAGAAAAAAAAAAGCGCAAATACTTGTCCTGAGTCTGGGTGTTGTGGGACCATGGTCCTCGTAGTTCCTGGGTCCCTAGACACAGGGAATCCTAGTTAGGGTCCAGGATCTATGTATGTGATCGTTGTGCGTTATTATTATTATTATATTCTTAGGAACTAAACGACCTTTTTGTTCTTCAATAAGTTAAAAAAAAATATGATTGACTATCGATATTAAAATTTTCAATTTTACCAATTTTGTTTAATATAAAACTCTCAAAAGTGAAGGCCAACTACTTTGGTTATAAATCATTATGATTGATATTTTGTTTATAGATTGTTTAATAATATAAAGTTAATAATTTTAAAATGGTTTTGTATTGTAGGGTTTTTGTAGGGTAGGTATTGTATTTTAAAATGGTTTTGTATAGTACACATTTTTATTATATACCTACGCGAAAATGGTCATGATAAAATAAATAGTTTATTGAAATATAGTTTTATGCTCGCTCCGAACACAAAACGTTTCACTCTCCGCTTCCCGCTCGCGCCACGCCCGCACGCGGAGAGAGTTAGCAAGTTTCCGCGGCACAAAAGTACAAAAGCGTTGTGCGCTTTAATTAATTTCCGCATGCGATATGAGCGATTGTGAAATTTAATTATTCAGTTATTGTGTTGGGTTTGTTTTATCGGTTTGTTCTAAAATTTGTATCGTTACGATTGTGACCACAACCGTTACTTTACAATACTAGTGTGTTATTGATTGTCTTTTCTTCTTTACTTTTCGTGTATAAATATATCGTGACTTATGTGTGTCCAAGGTAGGACACACTTTTTAAAAACTAAAATTATTAATTGACAACCGCGTAAATGATTTTAATTACCGGAGCCAAGGTGTGAGCTGTCTCGGCGATCGATTCAGACTGATGCCCGGAGCGCGATGATGCCGCGACGTTGCGAAGTAGCTGCATCAGCACTTTATTGAGGGTAAGGCAGGGGGTACACATAACATCCCCCTCGTTAAGACAGAGGCCCATTTTTCAAGTCCTCATGAAAAAGGGCTGAGGTCCCGTAGGCTGCATCTCCAGGTTTTCCGCAGGTCCAGCAGGTCTACGGCTTCTAAATTTTCTTATTTTCTTGTAGAGTAGAAAGCATCCAGCTCCACATAGAATAATGTAAATAGGTAGAGTCCAGTAATTAAAAGTAGTAGATGTTGTTGCCGTTTCTAAATGAATTGCATTTTCTTTCTCTACTAAAGTTTCCAACTCATAGAGCCGACCGAGCTCAACATTTTCAATCATCAGAGGCTGGTTTATATTTTTTATGGTTATGTTCGATAGTTCAAAGGATAACAGCTTCATTGGTTGACCTTGTAGTTTATTCCTTAGGTTTCTCATAATATTGAGCTTTGTAGAGACGCTACAGCTTTCCGGTATTTCGATTAAAAATGTTCCTTGTATAGAACTGTGACTCTCGCCGTTACAATCAAGTTTTATCTTTGTTTTCGAGGTACTTGTCAGTAGGTAGTGCTTGTCGTCGAGCTTTTGCCATATTTCTGTAGAGCTTTTGAATGTAGTATATAGACACTTAGAGATTTCTTGAGCCGTTATCAGTTGGTATATACAATCCTTGTTTTTGCTCGAATACTGGTATATAGATTCGTGACAAAAGTAAACTTCTTGAAACTTCTTGCATATGTTGTCCATGTATTGGTAGCGTTCTTCATCCATTGCCAGGTAGGGTTTAGGAGGGATAATAATAGAGTTATTTATAGTTGGTGAAGGATAAAGGTGATAATAGGAATATTTATTTTTATACATAATAGGAAACGTTAATACAAAAACGATCGTATTGTCAACGTAATAAGATCCAGATTCAAGTAGGTCATAATAATGTCTGAAGTCGGTGAGTTTGTTTACAATTAGCTCGTCGGGGTTGTATAGAGTAGTTAGCATAATAGGTCTTTACCTATGAAATTGCCGTTTTGCAGTACAGACTTTTTCAAACAAAAAAAAGTTTTGATTGGCTATGAATTCTAAATTCAAATTAATTTTGTTTTAAAAATATGACATTCTATTTACAATATAAGTCTTTTGTTTATTGATTAGCGTTGTATTTTCATTACATTTCAACATTTTTCCTCATAATGGATACTTTGAAATTTCGTGTAATTATGGAATATGAGTTCCGTCGTGGCACCAACGCGGCACAAACGACACGTAACATCAACGACGTTTACGGAGAGAACTGTACAAACGAACGTACCACCCGTTATTGGTTTGCTCGGTTCCGTTCTGGGAATTTTGACTTGATAAATGAACCTCGTGGTCGTCCGGAAACTTTGGTCAACAATGATGAATTAAAGGCGATTGTGGAAGCTGATGAATCTCAATCTACAGCTGAGCTGGCAGCAGCTTTTGATGTTAGCATCAAAACAATATTGGTCCATTTGCGACAGATTGGCAAGATAAAAAAGCTTGATAGATGAGTGCCCCACGAACTTAACGATCGCCAGCGCAACGTACGCGTCGAGACTTGCCTTGCGCTGCTTAACAGGCACAAAAATGAAGGAATTTTGAGCCGAATTGTTACGTGCGACGAAAAATGGATTCTTTTTGACAATCGAAAGCGCTCAGCAAGTTGGTTAGATCTTGTTTCGGTACCAAAGCAATGTGCAAAACGAAAAATGACCCCTAGAAAGGTGATGGTCACAGTTTGGTGGTCTAGTGCTGGTGTGATTCATCATAGCTTTTTACAAAACGGCGAGAGCATTACTGCAGATGTGTACATTGAAAAACTGACCACAATGATGGTGAAACTCGCACGTCTGCAACCAGCTTTGGTCAATCGGTCGTCTCCACTGCTACTTCACGACAACGCGCGACCCCTTACTGCACAACAGACCGTCTCTAAGCTGCATGAGTTGGGTTTGGAAGCTCTCCCTCATCCGCCATACTCACCAGATCTTGCGCCTACCGACTATTACTTTTTCCAAAATTTGGACAGCTTTTTAGCGGGAAAAAAATTCAATTCCAGAGAGGCAGTACAAAACGCCTTTGAAGAGTTTGTTGTCTCCCGTCCTGCTGATTTTTTCAAGAAGGGCATCCATAAACTGCCACAGCGTTGGCAAAGATGCATTGATTGCAGGGGTGATGACTTTGAATAAAAGAAATAAATAACTTCGAAAAAAAAATACTTTAACTTTTTTCAAACAAAACGGCAATTTCATAGGTAAAGACCTAATATCAGAGATGTACTTAATATTTTCATATGATAGAATATCGTGATGAACAATGCCTAGCTCAGAAAATGAAAGTGAATTTTCTATTGAAATAAGCTAATCTAGAATAATCTGGCAATTTATTTTTAACGAGTCGAACAAGCTAACCATCTTTATAAAATCATTCAGTCTATAATTTGTCATGTTGATTTCTCTGACTATTTCATTAATCTTTAGGTATATTTTGTTTTGATTGTTGGTGATTGCTGTAATCGTTGAGTTATAAGCCGTCAGTAGGTTTTTATTCAATGAAATGGCTTTATTAAATGACCTTTGAATAATTTCTTGTTTTTTATGCAAAGTGGAGATAGCGTTTGTAATTTCAACAGCATCATCATGATCTAAGTTTCCGGTAATGCTCTTTATTACGGAACCCAGACCATTTATAAGTCCTCTCTTAAATCTAGAGCTAGAGCTACTAATAGAATTATACTTTAAAGTTATATGACTTAATCTATCGGTTAATATTTGCTTAGACACTAAAAAGTTACTAAAATAGCGTGGGTCCGCTTGCTTAATATATTCTATAAATGCGATTATATGGTTTTCTAAGCTACTAATACTATTCTTAATTATATCTAGGTCTAAGTAATGAACGAAAACGTGTTCGCTCTTTTGTATTTTCGCAAAACCTAAATCAAATGGCAATATGCCTGGATTATTGGTTAGCGGGGTCAGGGACACTTGAGGTACTTGGCCCTGGACTGCCTGGTGCGTCGTTAGGGCAATCCTGCAACACAGTTATTTGATTACCAAGAGGTCTTCTTATATTGCGTTTATGATAAGAGATATCTTTTACATCCAAGACTTTTATACCGAGGTCCTTCTTGACCTTTCTTGTTAAATAGCGAGGTTGTGTTTTGTGTCGAACCGCCAGTGGGTTCTTTGAATAAAAATGGGTATTTTCCGCATAAACAAGAGGTGGTTGACGATTTTCATTACGTTTTTCCATGGCTATAGCTCGTTTTTCTTGAAGAGTTTTATTCAATATAGAGTATAGGTCTCTAGTAATTTCTTTATGCTTCTGAACGTAACTTTGCAAATATGCTGACTCGAGATTCATGTCAAACGGATCTATACTATCTATGTGACCATTTATAATTTCAATGGGTTTTTCGTTTGTTACGGAATGAATAGAGTTATTGTAGCCTAAGACGGCGTACAGCATTAATTCATTTGTTGAAAGTTCAGGCCTGGTTTGGCCTAGTATTCGGATGTGTTCTAAGATGGTTGAATGAAATCGTTCAATAGCTCCATTTGATTCGGGGTTATTGACACTGATAAAATGTAGGTTAATTTTATGCAACTTAGCAAATTCTTTCAAGGGCAGGTTCTTGAACTCTGTGCCAGAATCTGTCGTGAGGCACAAGGGCAAGCCATGATGAGTCATGAATATAGTGAGACCTTTCAATACACTAATACCTGTCATACTTTCTAATGGGTAGGCTTGAGCGTATTTTGAAAAAGTGTCAATTATTGTCAGAAATTTTTGTCCATTTACTGAGAGTGTATCGACGTGTAGCACCTCAAATGGTTTGTTAGGAATTGGTACAATTTGAAAGCGTTGTGTGTTTGGTTTTCTTTCATATTTACATGTTTGACATATTTCGCAATTACTAATAAACTCAGTTACGAATTTAGTTATATTTGGCCAATAATAATTTCTTTTAATTCTTTCTTCTAATTCATGGATTCCGCGATGGTTTGTCTTACCTTCGTGTAAGTTTTTTACTAGTTGTAATTGTCTATCTTAGTCAGTAACGTCTTCAAGCTTTTTCTTAAAAAAGGTTAATTTATAGGCTGAATTTTTGAAAGTTTTCTGTAAAATTACTGTTATGTTGGGAATAAAACTTGTGTCTGAAATGTATATGCCATATTTTCGTTTCGGGGACATGTATTCTTTAAATAGCGATATTATTTCTGCTTCTAATTTATTTCGAGATATTTGTGCATAAATTCTTTTCTTTCCAGGAAAGATTTCTTTTACATAGGTTTTTGCAGGTGAATGATGTACTATTTCAATAAACAGCTGATTATTACTGGTATTGATTGCAAGTTCTGAGATAGTTATGTCAAGAATTGGGTTTTCGTCTGCTGACTGGACTTGACTAAGCTCATCTAATTCATCTAATATAGGTAGTTCTGTGTTAACATTGGCAATCAAGGACATTTTTTCATCTGCTATATTTTCGTCATCGGAATTTATGAGAATTGAAGTTAAGTCATTGTTTTGTATTTCTATTCTTGAAAGGGCGTCGGCATTTGTGTTGGAAGTACCTTTTTTGTAAGTTATATTATAGTCATAATCTTCTAATTTTAAACGCCATCGTATGAGACGGGAATTGGGCTCTTTCAAATTAAACAAATACTGTAGTGGTTTGTGGTCAGTTACAATATTAAATTTACGTCCAAACAAATAAGGTCTGAAATACTTTGTTGCCCACACAATTGCTAACAGCTCTTTCTCGATTGTACTATAGTTTATTTCATTGTCGTTCAGAGTCCGAGAAGCGTAAGCAATCGGCTTATCGGATCCAATTGCTCCCTGGGACAAAACTGCGCCTATAGCAAAATTCGATGCGTCCGTTCTAAGATTAAATTCTTTATCGAATTCTGGGTACTGTAATACTGGGTCGTTGGTCAGGATGTTTTGACACAGTTTAAAACAGTTGACATACTGTGGGGTCAGTTCGACTTTAGCTCCTTTTTTAAGACATGATGTTAACGGTTTTGTTAGCTTGGCTAAGTTTGGAATAAACTTGCGATAATATCCAAGTAAACCGAGGAATGATTTTATCTCTTTCTGGGTTTTAGGTATTGGATATCTCAAAATAGCATCCACCTTTTTCGGGTCAGGTTTGATTCCATCAGGTGTTACGATATGGCCTAAGAAAGGTGTCTCTCTTTTCAAGAACATTGATTTTTCGGGGTGAATTTTAAAATTAGCTTCTCTAAGTCGTTGGAATACGTTTTCAGTATTGACAATAGCTTCTTGCCATTATTCTTGACATTATACAGGATAATATCATCACAGTAGACTATAACATTTGGGAGACCTCTAAGCACATTATCCATAACGCGTTGAAACGTGGATGGTGCGTTTTTTAAACAAGTTTTCGGAATGTCATCATTTTTCATCTCAATTTGGTGAAAACCGCTGTAGAGATCGATTGTACTAAAGTACTGGCATCGTCCTAATTTATCTAATATATCAGAGATGTTTGGAATTGGGTATTTGTCAGATACGGTTTTTTCATTTAATTTACGGTAATCGACTACAAGACGCCATTTAACTTTGCCTGTGTGATCTGGCTTTTTAGGTACTATCCAAATAGGGGATGACCATGGACTATCAGAGGGTTGAATTATTTTTTGAGCTAGCATTTTATGAATCTGATTTTGAACTTCTTCTTTATGTACATGGGGATATCTATAACTGCGGGTATGGATAGGTATCTCGTCGGTTGTTTTTATGCTATGTTTTATTTGGTTTGTGAACGTAAGAGGTTCATTTTCGTCGTGAAAAATGTCAGAATATTTTTGGCATAAATTTAACAGCTGATGTTTTTCCTCTTCATTTAAATGATCGGTTTGAATAACGGATTCTACGTTAGTTCGTGTAGTTTCTAAACTGTGAATTTCAAAATTTTCTTTTAGGCTGTAAACCTCTAATGGTGATATGAGACTAATTATTATGTCATTTTCGGTAGGGTTATACACTTCAAAATATGCAAACCCTTGGTTTGACTTCGAAATTGAAGAAGAAATAATGCATTTATTTATTACTGTTTCCGGCAAAAATACGTCAGCATTTTCTATAGTAACGGGCATTTTCATAATGTGAGTCGACTTGGCTTTCACTAATCCTTCAAACAAATTTTTAATTCCTGATTCATAAATTAAAATTGGATTAATAGCATTTCCTGTCACCAATTGTTTAGTCTCTAAATCGACCTTAGCTTTCAATTGTTCAAGTTGTTTATAACCGATAAGTCCATCGAAGACGTTGTGGAACTTATAAACAAAGAACTTCGCAGTTTTCTTATCAGCGAATTCGTCGAACAACGGGATCTCTATAGCAAACTGATTGTTCGTCGTACAATGTAGGTTAGTGACTTGAAATGGTTCATGTATTAGAGGTATGTTAGAATAATACCTTTGTATTACATCCGGGGATAAAAAGCTTTGATTTGCACCAGTGTCTAGTAATAACTTTAGAGGTGGGTTTTTTATTTCGATATACGGTAATTCTCTTTTTATATGGGCATTTACTTCAATTATGGCGGGTTTTTGGGATTCGAACCCTCGCGAAAATTTTGATCGTAGTTTTGTTGAATGGGCATTTCATTAAAAGGAATGCTTTGTTCAGAAATCTGTTCAGGAGTTTCACAATATTGAGCGTAGTCAATATTTTCGTTATAATACGGATCATAATTATCTGGGCAATAATTATCATAATAATAATTATTCTCGTCATAATAATACACTGGGGAAGTATCTTGAGCATGCAGTGAAAAATTAGGATTTTGCTGTTGTAGTGGTTGGTTAAAGCCACGGTTTTGCACAAAGGGTGGTCGGTTAGCAGACCGGAATGATATTCCACTCATAGGATGTGGTCGTGTTACATTACTAGGAGATTGTTCAGGTTTTGCCTGATAAATAGGTCTTTGTTGGTTATTATTGAAATATTGAGACGGCCCCTGATTTTGATGAATAGGTCGTTGGTTAGTAAAATAATTTGGACGATTGGTAAAATTATTCTGATTATTATTAAACATAGGTATCGGCCTTGGTTTAAACATATGAAGGTTTTGTTTATTTTGGGGGAATACTGGTTTACTCGGTGGGTGTTGTTGCACCACAGTATTACCCTTACGTAAATAATTTATATTTTCCTCTTCTTTAATATATTGCAAAGCAGTTGGTAAGTCAGCTGGTCTCATGGCTCGGATGGTTGACCCTAATGGTTCTTTAAGACCGGCTAAGAATGTTTTGAGGCATTGTGACGTAAAGAATAAACGCTTACACTCTTTTACGGTAGCAGTAGTTTCGTGCAGATTTACATAATTAATTAATGTATTGAGTATGTGCATGCATCGATTATAAAATCCCTGAGCATCATCATTTTCCTGTTTCATATTCACTAAATCCCTAGTCAAAGAGTTTTCATCTCTCTGGTCTGAGAAATGCTGTAAAAGCACACGTTTTACTTCTATCCAGGTCTTAGCACCGTTAATATTAATCACTTGTTCCGCTTTTCCTCTCAACTTTCCTATAACACTATTTAAAACTAGCTGATTTTGAAAAGTATCAGCACTACTTCCTATGAAAAACTGAGACAAGATCGTTTCAGCAGTTTCAACAAATCTATATAATTGATTTGGGTTCCCATCATAAGTTGGAACTATATCAATAGCTGATTTAAACATGTTCAAAGCCGCTGCCTCCATTTTCGATAAATGTAGAGCGTTCAAACAAACTTAAAATTAAGCAATCACCAATATCACTATTTTACGATAAAACAAATGATACTGCGTTGAACTATAATAGTATAATAACCGATTTATTATTTTATTTTTACTTTTAAGATAGAGTCCTACTCTGGGTACTCTATAACTTACGACTTTACAGAGCGCTACTCTAGACAACTCAAAATAGTCAACAAAAATCAAGTAAGTAAGTCATATAATAGACAATACATATAAAATAAGGACAAGGATCTGGACTTACAGGATCAGCATTGTCACGAACATTTTGTTTTTATAAAACGGAATGGTATTATTTAAATCACTTCTTAAATCACTTATGTTCTTAGGATAATAGGTCCACTTTCCGTGCACTATTTACGTACTTTTGATGTTCGAAAAGTCCGTTTTTAGACACAGAAAACATCCACAAGACTGCGCCACTTATGTGTGTCCAAGGTAGGACACACTTTTTAAAAACTAAAATTATTAATTGACAACCGCGTAAATGATTTTAATTACCGGAGCCAAGGTGTGAGCTGTCTCGGCGATCGATTCAGACTGATGCCCGGAGCGCGATGATGCCGCGACGTTGCGAAGTAGCTGCATCAGCACTTTATTGAGGGTAAGGCAGGGGGTACACATAACACGTGTGTATATTTACTAGGTGGTAGGACTTTATTGCAAAGTTCGTCTAGGTAGGTACCACCGCTTTGCCAGTTATTCTGCCGCCAAGCAATAGTGCGCAAGCACTGCTGTGTTCCGGTTTGAAGGGCACTGTAGCTAGTGAAATTACTGGGCAAATGAGACTTTATGTTCTGATCTCACAGTTTAGTAATCTTATTACTAGATTGTGCTGATGTCTCTGGATGATGTGCGCAGTGCAATGTCACGCGAACCTCTATACTTTAGACTTTCGAGTGACACTGCAGCTGATATGGGCAGCCGTGTCGTTTAACATCAGGCGAACGGCTAGCTCGTCACGTCATTCCATGCTTGTATGTTACCTTATCACTTCAGCTGGGCCATCACGTAACTCGATTGCAACCTATAGAAGCACAGTTTGGATTTGACAGTTTGGATACGCAGTTTATGTGCATAGTTAGTGTGGAAATTTCGCCTGTTGCATTGCAATCAAAGTTTCGTGATCACTCTTCAGGTCTAGGTTACTTTAATATACTTATCTATCTATAAATAAAATCGTTTATATATGGCAATTAATAATACTTTAGCAATCCAAGAAACTATCAAAAACTAATTTCTTGGATTGAAATTTTTTAATTATCCAACCCATAAAATATACCTTATCACCGTTCCATAAGGCTATAAAGTAATTATACTATTCTATTTTACAGGAAATTAAGCGAGTAAATACTACGTAATAAAATAACAAAATAAATCTTATAAGGTTTTCACAAGTCATTCGAAGCAACCGTAAAATTCTAAATTATTCTCACTCAATCAAAACGTAGTAAATTAAAAAAAAACGCTTCAGAATACTTGTCATTACAGAAATTATTTTATTTCACAGCATCTACATAGACGATATTAAATCTTACCTTCTTGTTGATAAGTCTGAATATCATTTGGTGTTTAAGATGTTCATCTAGTTCGTAATATTTAAATTCAACACCTCAGTCCAAATTAAACTTTACCCTCTCGATTTTAGATTTCAATTCTGTTTAATTGTTTCGACTCTGGGTCTCATATTTACAGTTTTGTAAGTAATGAAACGGTATAGAATAGATTCATCCCCATAATAAATAAAACTTTATCTTGTTAACGTTAAGTCTCAATCTTGTATGTTAAAAAGGTTCCTAGGTCTAGGTCTGGTAGGATTTGATTAAATATTTTCGAGTTTATGACAGTGTTAACAGTCGAGCTTGCGTTATATTGCAGATAGTAAATGTCTCAAGTTCACATGTTTATGTTTACGATTGTAATACGATTTTGAGATTGTTTTAAAAGCAGTTAATTGGATGTTTCAGGAATAAGTACGTGCGAAGGAACAAGTCAAATTATAGGCGAATAGAGTTGTTGGCGATGCGCCACTAACAAGCGGTTTTGCCCGACTATGAAAAAGAAGTTTTATATTTTAAATTCATTTTGAAACTACTTCATCCGAAAAAGGAATTTGGTATAAAATACTGCAAAAAGAACCTTTAAAAATTCCATGGTTTGTAAATTGTAACTTGAAGAGATGTTTAATAGTAACTGCTCACAGACTGAGATCCGGACACATGCCACTTAATAAGTTTAACCACATGATGAGAAGATCAGACTCCCCTAATTGTGGTACTTGTGGGGTCCTAGAGGACGTACATCATGTCCTAGTGGAGTGTGTCAGGACTCAGTCTGTGAGAGCATATATGCTAGCACAGTTCGGTGTAAATTTTTCGGATGTAGGAGTGTTTCAAGGTGTCTTGGCTTTTCCACTGAGTGGAGCTGCCAAGACACTTTTTAGCATGATAAGAGATATATTTTGTTAGAATTTTATGAATGTATATAATGGAGCTGACATAATCGCCATGCGATTAAAGCTCCCAAAAATTAGATTAAAAAAAAAAAAAATTTAAATTGTCAAAGGCAATGCGCGGGGTGCGAGCCTTCAAAACCTTAAAGTTCAAAATCGGTCAGTTTCGTTTGCACCACCTCCACGCACGACCCGCGTTGGATACTTTAATATTTTACATACCTACCTTCCGTTCGATAAAAATAGTGAGAGTTTTTTTTAATCTATTTTTAAGGGGCTTTTAAACAAAGTTCAGTTCATTTTAATTTTCATTTGAAAGCCTATTTTTGAATTTTACTTTCGCTACTATCTATCTATCTGGTGCTTCGTCATAGTCGCCAACAGACTGGAAGAATACTTTATTGCACAAGTACATACTTAAGTAATCAACGATGATAATGATAATAATAATAATGATAGTATTGTATTTATGTAATTTATTTTAATAGCAATAAGAAAAACTTAAATCTAAGAAAATACAATAAATGAGTTGATGATAATAAAAATAACACCCAACGATCACATACATAGATCCTGGACTCTAATTAGGATTACCTGTATCTAGGGACCCAGGAACTACGAGGAACATGGTCCTATGGTATTAAAAGTAAGTTTGGAAGAAAATCTATTTTCTTCAATAATAAGTATATTTTACTTTCAAATAAACATACATTCTTAACCTAAGTTGGTTAGCTATTAATAATAGTGAAATAACAATAACATTAAATACATATAATTTATACATTTTGACAACCATACTTAGGAGTGTCGTTAATGGCCGTACTAGGATGCCCTGTGTTGTAACCGTGAAACGTAACAATGCAAACGGTTGATCTTAATATATTTGCAAACTGATATTCATGTTTCATATCCATTAATATGCATGCACATGAAAGGCATGCAAATATTTTATGGCGAAAAATATTTTATTTTACGATTTTATCAAAACCCTACGCGTTCGCTACGTTTTTTATTTAACCAATCAAATTTGAGTCACTGTAACGAACGATGTACCACATTTTTCTTTTAAAACTGCTTTTTAAACAAATGGCCAGGAATACTGTACTAAATAAATGTTTGTCTGACGACCTGTCTATCAGATCTCCTGTTACATTTTTAATGTTATGTAAAAAATTTAATCATAAGCTGGATTCATCTTGATTGACCTCTGTGGTGTGGTGAGCAGGTCGGATCATAACTCGGAGGCGGCGGGTTTGATTCCCGCGGCAGGACAAGTATTTGTGCACAGAAAAAAAAGCGCAAATACTGGTTCTGAGTCGGGGTTTTGTGGGACCATGGTCTTCGTAGTTTCTTAGGGACGGAACTTAGCAACGCAATTTTAAACAATGCAACAGGAGAAATTACATTCCGATTTTGGAAATTTCAATAGTAACTATGCATATAAAGTACGTATTGAAAGTATTGAAACTGTCAAATCCATACAATGTATGTGTTTCTTTCGGTTGCAATCAAGTTACATGATTGCCTAGCTGATCTCTTAGTCTAGTAATGTAGCCTCAGGTCCGTATTACAGAACGATGCTCAAGCAGAGATTTTCATAAAGTGATCAATTAGTTAATGAAATCTCTGCTAGAGCATCGTTCTGTAATACGGACCTCAGTAGTGCCTTTCAACATTGATTATTTACATAAATTTCCAATATCACTTTGCAGTTTTGAAGGACAAACGCACACCTGCACGCGAGCATTCGATCAGCGATTACTAATTAGTCACAGACACAGCCTGTGACCGTGACTAATTAGTAATCGATTAGTGCGAAACGAGCAGACGCGCGCCGTCTACAAAGTACTTACATCCTTACTTCCTTACTCTATACATAAAAAATCAAAGTCCTGACTGACTGACTTAATATATCAACGCACAGACTAAACCGCTGGTCCTAGAGACTTGAAATCTGGAGGGTGTGTTCTTTGTAAAGTGTAGGTATCCACTAGGAAAGGGTTTTTCGGAATTCTACCCCTGAGAAGGTGAAATGGGTGGTTGAATTATGTTTAAAAATACTTCGTTTCGGTGAAGCCGCGGGCAGAATCTAGTAATATTATAAACGCGAAAGTTTACATGAATGGATGTTTGTTACTCTTTCACGTAAAAACTACTGAATCGATTTTAATGCAGATAGCTGATACGCTGGATTAACACATAGGATACTTTTATATGAAATTACTGGGCAAATGAGACTTTATGACTTGATCTCACAATCTAGAGATCGTGCTGATATCTCAGGATGGATGTCAGCTACAGTGCGCAGTGCAGTGTCACACGAAACTCTATAATAGAGTTCCGAGTGTCACTGCAACTGATAAGGGCAGCCGTGTCGCTTAACATCAGGCGCACGCGTATAAATAAATATAAATAAATAAATATGTGTGGACATTTCACACAGCGCCATCTAGCCCCAAACTAAGCAAAGCTTGTACTATGGGAGTCAGATAACTGATACAATACTTAGATACTTTTTGTTTGTAAATAAATACATAGAATACAATATAAACACCGACACAGAACAAACATCGATGTTCATCACACAAATGTTTGGAATGGGAATCGAACCCACGACCTGCAGTTCAGAAGGCAGGGATACTACCAACTGAGCTATCGGGCCAGTAAAAAAAAAATATAAAGTACATTTGAATTTATTAATGTTCACGATATAAATTATTCTATTTATTGAATGAAATAACAATACCCAAGCCCACCGGACACTATTTTATTAAAGCGTTTCTCAAAATAAGCTTTAATAATATAATTACTCAACTAATAATCCTCTTGAAGCTTCCAATATAGTTAATTAAGACATCACCCCGAGTGTGTTGGCTCTAGAGCTATAGATAAAGAGCTCGAGAGCAAGGCATTTATGAATGTGATCGTTTGGCATTATTTATTTGACAGCCTCTGTGGTGTGGTTGTTGAGCAGATTGGCTCATAACCCCGACGAGGCGGAGTTTGATTTCCGCGACAGGCCCTGTAATTATGCATAGAGAAGAAAGCGCAAATATTTTTCTGTGTCCGGGTGTTGAGGGACCATGGTCCTCGTAGTTCCTGGGACCCTAAATACAGTGAATCCTAGTTAGGGTCCAGGATCCATGTATATGATTGACGCATAGGCTACTTTTTATCCTCAGGTGAAACCGCAGGGCGCAGCTAGTATGTACATATTATAAATATACTTGCCCGAACTTAAGCATTATTATTCAATAATATGGTAACAGCAGTATTATAATAGGGACGTTTGTATTTATTTAAAAATACAACAATTTTTGTATCGGGACAAATGTCTTCAACGCGCACTGCGAAGCACAATTACTTGTTTATACTAGTATTCATTCTGTCGCACGGTAGTGTCACTAATAATAAAAATAATATGTCACTTTTCAACGGTCACCCATCTAAGTGATGACTGCGGTGACTTAGCCGAACAGTTTTATGAACGGCTAGTCGAGCTTCACGATGAGGTAGCCAAACATCTTTATTCAAGATTCAAGATTCATTTATATTGTACGTAAACAATAAATAAAAAAATATAATAAATTAACTATTCTAATCTTAAACTTTTAATAATGGCTTGTGCGGGGTTGCCACATCTATTCTCAAAAAACCTACACAAACACAATGAAATCATCAAGGAAAACAAGTGGCTGCTGCGTTGTAACCGTAAAACAATTACCGTTACACTTGTAATATATTACTCGCGCAAGTTTTTTATTAACCAGTCCTCACATGAATCTAAACTGCAATACTTCGTTACGCCGATAGAAAAAAAACAAGATGTGACATTGTCACTTGGTCGGACACTTCGTGGCATAACGAAAAAATGGTAGCATGAAATCAAGTGTGTGGGACGAAATTATTCCCCTGAGCTTATGTGCATCGTTAGGCTGGTTACATACCCGAAATTAGTAGGACTTACTAAATTGAACACTACTTCGGTACTAACACTAATAATTTTGAACAGTCCGGTACACACTCAAGATGCTTTTTTGAAGTGAATCTTCTATTCTTGACTGACCCAAGCTCAGTTGGTTGGTGGTTGGTTGGCTGCCTTCTGAGTTGTAGGTTGTGGGTTCGACCCAGGACAAACATTCGTGTGATTAACATCGATGTTACTTCTGTGTCGTATTGTATTATGTGTATGTGTTTACAAACAAAAAGTATCTAAGTATTGGTATCAGTTATCTGGTAGCCATGGTACAAGCTTTGCTTAGTTTGGCTATAGATGGCGCTCTGTAAAATATTCACCATTTCTTAAATCTGTTTATTATATCTGTAAATTTTTAGCACAATAATAGGTGCAAGAACTATAATAGCACACAATACCTAACCTGTAAACTATCTATTTTTGGGTTTCACCCATACGAGTGAATCCACGGGCCCAGCAATTAATCAACAAATATTTAAAAAGCCTTGATAAGAAAATCATTTAAAATCACCAGAAAAACTAAATTCAAAGAATGGACAGTTTGAAATTATTTTACATTTTTTAAACACATCCATCATTCAAAAATGCGTTCAGCAATTTTCGTTTGACACCGCGTGTCATAATTATTATAAAAGTTAAAACGGGCCTATTCTCGCGCAGGAATTTATGAAAACATAATTTTGACTAACAACCTCGGGCAAATACACCAGTTTTAGCTTTTATAACATGAGTTCAAGTTACGAAAGATTAAAAAGCGTTACCATGTGTCATCTTCGAAAATATTATTTATCTTCAGAAGTCACTGTCAAATTATCTATTAAAATAAACTCTTGCTGTCCACCAATCTTTAATGCCGTCGCGAGCCTAACTTGATATATTTCCGACTGTTACTCAGGAATTGTGTGTATCTCAATTCGATTCTCGACCAGGTTTCGAGCATATCCGATGCACTTCCTCGGGATGTGAGTTCACGCGGCGATGTCACCGCGTTAATTTAAAATGAATCACACTCATAAGAATTTTAGTACTAGCAGTAAATGCTAAAATAAATTAAAATGCCATTGTTTCGGAATGATTTCACCAGTCATCCGTTTCATTTCAATATTATGATAGCAATTTCCCAATTTTTAGTAACTGCGCCAAACCAGCAACACAAGTCCCTCTCAATCCAAAAGATTTAGCCACCGGCAGCTGCCAATCACACCCACAGAATCAGTTCCAGAAATACTCATCAAACATACACATCAATCACGCGTAAAAAAATTGTTCGTTTGTCGCGAGCCTAAAGCCGAAAAATCGCTTTTGGCAATGTTCCAAAGCTATGATATTGTGCATATTTCGCGCCGTCTACACTACCCATTTTGAATTGTTTAATTTGGACTTTGTACGTTTTGTTATAAAGTTTCGTTTTGAAAGCGTGTGTAAAAGTTGGATTGTATTGGCGTTCCTCAACAGTTGATTCACGCGGGATTATGCTTTGTTTTTAAAGCGGATGGCCAGTGCCACTTCGGAGCGATGACGAAGTCGTGTCTTCTCGTTTTTATGGTTATATTACTTTTATTTTGATAAATATGGCAATGATACGAGTGCAATGGCCGCGGTGCATGGGACACGGTGGACAATTGTATTTCTTTTATTAGAGTAGGTAAAACAACAATATATTATTTTCAATAAGAAAATGATGATGAAATAATATGCAAACTATTGGTAGAAAATCAAAGAATCAGAAATATTTTATTTTTACAAAGTATCCGTATGTAGACTAAATCGTTTTTTATAAGTTTTAATGAATTTTGATTGTTCGTGTTTTGCTCACACGGGTTACGTAGCGTTAGGTTTTTATTCTTTAAGCTTTTTGTGTATCTAAATAAATAAATATAGCCTGGGTTGTAAAAAGCCTGTGTTATGAGTACAAAATCTCTTGGTTGCAGTATCACTATGTAGGCAAAACGTCTTAAGGCGGAGGCTGAACACAAAATCAACAAAAAGCACTAATTTTGAAAGCCCAGTGCATGATCAAACCAAACAATCCAATGAAAAAATTGTGTAAATAGGAAATAAAACGAAGAACGGTAACCGAATACTATTTAACTTAATTAAATTGTTTTGTTTTTCGAAAACAATATCGTAGAATGACGGCCAAAAAAATAATTTGTCCACGTAGTGCTCCGAATTGTCAGCGACAATGACACCTTTTATACGAATCAAATAGTCAGACCAGTGTTTTAAACATATCACCAGTTTTTTTTATATATTTGATATGCCGATACACGTAATTCACAAAATTAACACAGTTTCAAACGCAGTCCTAGTTTGCCATCAAATATATTCTGCGATTTTCAACTTTAAAGAAAGCCCGGTAGAGGCCCCTAAAACAAAAAAAATGTATTAGGACGCCGCGCCTTAATTGGTAAGTGTTGCTGATGGTGTGTGTTGATAATATCGGTCACCTTAGTTCTCCTGCGGATCTCCTCATTTCAGTTGGTCCCATAAAACTAAAAATTCACTAGCGTTTTAGTGAATGAATTTTAATATATTTTCTGTTTTTGTTTCCAACGAGAGCTGAGATAATTTACCATACGATTCCAATCACTTGCAGCCCGCTACAGCCAAAACAAAGTCTGTAAATGAAAGATCATCCGCTATTAAAACCCGCTACGTCAGTGTTTGCGAGGAGTTTGAAAATTCCCCCCCCCCTCCCCTCCTACTCACGTCAATCACACTCGAAATAACTACGACGGCTCCGAGCTATTACAATGACGCAAGCAGAAAACAAACAGAATGTAAATGATATATGAAAAGTTACTTATTTTTACTAGGTGGTAGGACTTTTCTGCAAAGTTCGTCTAGGTAGTGTGTAGCACTACTGTGTTCCGGTTTGAACAGTACTGTAGCTAGTGAAATTACGGGGCAAATGAGACTATGATAAGTCAAGTAATCTTATTACCAAACCGTGCTGATGTCTCAGAATGATGTGCGCAATGCAGTGTCACGCAAAACTTTATATCTTGGAGTTCCGAGTGACACTGTTCTGTTATGGGCAGCCGTATCGCTTAACATCAGATAAACGACTAGCTCATCGCATCATTAACTAATATAAAAACAGTATCATCTTCCTGGTCCTGGTGTCAGTATTTTTAATTCGTTTTAAAGGCTTCTGCGATGGCTTTACTTCAACAGCAGGTTCTCCGAAGTACGGTAGCGCTCAATTGTAAATACCACCTTTTAGTAGCGGTCATCTATCCAAATAGTTTACGTAGCGGACATTTGTTATATTTACCGATCGGTTAACGGCTAGTCCATACCCAGGGACCTCACTGTGGAGGTTAAGCTTAAACAGATCTTTTTAATGTTTAATGACGCGACGAGCTAACCTTTCGCCTGATGTTAAACGACACAGCTGCCCATATCAGTTGCTGTATCACTCGGAACTAAAGTAGAGTTTCGCGTGACAAAGCGCACGTCATCCTGAGACATCAGGATAAGATTACTAGACTGTGAGATCAGGTCATAAAGTCCCATTTGCCCATTAATTTCACTACCTACAGTGCACTTGCGCACTACTGCTTGGCGGCAGAATAACTGGCAAAGAGGTGGTTGGTACCCACCAAGACGAACTCTGCAGATAAGTCCTACCACCTAGTAAATTATATAAAAGGTGTGCCTAGTGAATTAAAACTATACATGGTATTTGTATTTTCATGGTATGGAATTCAAAGCCAACCCGAACCGCAGCTCCCCACGCTAGCATAATTAAGATGAAAGGGTCAATGGATCTAAAACAGACAAACAGCCTGGTTTGATTTATCGCCACGTTAGTTTTAATTTAGGCGGCCGATACACCTACACTGGAATAACTTCCGGCTTCTGCCGTCTGGAAGCTTTTACATGGAGTGATAAGGGTATCGATTGAGTGCTTTTAAAACAAGTGTTTGAAAACAGAAAGAATTCGTTTCCTGCATCCGTATCCCTTCATCATCCACCTACACTAAACCTCTCCGCGTTTTAGGCGCGAAAAATATGGTCAGACCACGAGGTGTCGTATGGTATTCTTTGCTACTCACTTTTTTAGTCGTCGGATAAACAATCACTTAGCAGATACGGTCTTCCTATAGGAAACCTTTTTGTTTTCCACCAACAACCGTATAAAAAGCACAAATGTTTGTTATCAGTTTTGATGTTGTGGGACCATGGTACTCGTAGTTCTTCGGTCCCTAGACACAGGGAATCTTAGTTAGGGTCCAGGATCTATGTATGTGATCGTTGAGCGTCGTTATTATTATAATATTCAAAACACAGAAGAACAATTCTTCGTCAGGTACTTAATTTTTAGGGATATTTATAGATGTAAAGCCGGTTTAAAACGAAATCAACGTGTCGGTTTATAACCATTTTTTTCGCTTAAAACGTTTGAAATCAATAATTTCGGTTTAGAATGGTTGAAGAATATGTTTTTTTTAATAAGAGCGCAGTGTTCATAACGTCATCATTTCCCATACAATGGAGCAGTAGACTGCATATTTTCATATTTGTTCGATTTTTTTTCTACCAATTAACATGAAATATTCTTATTCGTCCGAACCACCCCATCGCGACGTACCTAATTTCAATTGTGGTCGTCATGGCTCTCTTCAGCTCCATTTTAAACAAAATTAAAATAGTAAATATAATAAATATTTTCAAAATAATGCAAATAATAATTTTAAAATAAAATTATTCCTGTTTAAAACCGCAATGTCACCGATTGTTCAACGAACTTCATTTACTAGAATACTCCTCAACACTTTCCACTCTAATAGTACATCACGTTTACGTTGTAAATTGCAAACAACGTAAAATAAAAAATTGCAATAGATCAAGTCAATGTTTGAAACGCGGCTCTCCGCCGGATATCACACATTAATCACCGCGCTTGAATGAAAAATTTGAGAGCAAATTGTTTACATGATTTGAGTGTGTGTTATCTCATTGAGAAAATTGAGGATTTACGTCTGTTTTGCTAGTTACATGTATTATTTCGCTGTGAGAGTAATAATTCGGTTGATACCTACTGGCAACAAACATAGAGCATGGAATTGAAATTGCAGCATTATTATTTATAGTAAACATAATCATTTAAAACAAGACATACCGCACCTGCCAAGCGTGGATTATGACATTATAGGTTCATCCTAAAGATGACCTTTAAACCTTTTAGAACACCCTTGTCTAAAAACGTTTATAGCCACGCTACCCGACGGATGTCCATAGTAGGCGTTATTAATTAAATGAAACCTAGAGCAGCTAGTATTATTATCTCACGTATCTTAAATAGCCCTTCCATCGTCCGTGCTAAGTCCATCCAACATTATCCAGCCAATCTTGGCTCGCAGACTGGTACAGAATTATTGATAGCTTTATTCCAGTCTACACTGAAAATGGAATATTTAACCGAAACAGAATAAAACTCAGCCGATGCAGACACTCAGGTAGACGAGTTTTGAGTTGGCAGTTACCTAGTTCTTGTTTTAGGAATTGAGCTGGAGTCGAATTGCTGCAAGCTTGCATCAGTCCATTGTGGTAGACGTTTTATTCGTCGAACAATGTAGACGTTTATACCTAAACGAGCTTCTGCCCGCAGTTTCGCCCGCAGCGTGGCCTATAGGAAAATAATTCAACCACCCATTTCACCCTCTTAAGGGTGGAATTTCGAAAAATCCTTTCTTAGAGGATGCCTACGTCATAGCATCTACCTGCATGCCAAATTTCAGCCCGATCCGTCCAGTGGTTTGGGCTGTGCGTTGATAGATCACTATGCCTGTCAGTCAGTCGGTCAGTCAGTCAGTCAGTCACCTTAGAGTCATATATATATTTAGATTTTGGCTTTAAAACTTCTTGTTCAAAAGTCAATAACCTACACTAAACCGAAAGAGTAAACATTCAACACCCACTTCTAATCATAGTTACGGATTCTCTAGTATAAACAAGTGGCCTCATGTAAACGAGCCGTTAAGCAGCAATTTGCGTTAGAATCGGGCGCTTAATGTTCGCTCTACACCAGGATAGCGCGCATTCCAGTGCACTGGAATAGAGTGCGACTAGCCTGAAGGGAAAATGCGGAAGTATACTGTGTAATAATATAATAATATAGCTAAGTCCTTATAGACGAAGAAAATTATATTTTAATATCTAGTTCTCTCTTACAGTTAATTGAAAGTGAAAGAGACGGAATGATTCTAATTTGTCGGAACAAAAATTACCTATAGGAGCTGCGGTTTACCAAAGTTTGTATCTACACTTTTTGCTAAGTAAAAAGTGGGAAAGTTTGTAGAAAGAAGGTACAATCACGGGAACTACTTATCAGATTAAAAAAGTTCTGCCATTGCTGAGCCGCCTTGAGCTTCCGAATGAACATAGGCCTCTAATCATTACGGCATAATGCTAAATTTCCACAGAATTACAGGATACACTACGGTTAATAAATTACGTAAGCCACCTCTAACGCCATTAACACTCCATCGGAAAGGTAGCGATTCTCCATCTTCTTCACCTAAACTCAGGTAGAAAAAGAGGAGCAGATCGCGGTCCCTGTATTTCGTGGTCCCACTGGCACATTTATTTTAAACAGATAGGTACTACCTAAGTACTGACGACACGAAAAATAACACGAAAACTTTTTTATTGTTAGAGATTTTTTTTCTTGTGCTCTGTTCTCGCCTTTGTCTTGTGGTGGTTAAATGGCTCAAGTCATAACTCGGAGGCGACGGGTTCAATTCCCGCAACAGGACAAAAGCGCTTGTTCTGTGTATACATATACCATAGACGTACCTACTTGTTCTATGTGTTGTGGGACCATGCAGACATGTCTGTACAAGGACTTAGTTACGAGTCCATCTATGTATGTGATGGTTGGGCGTTATCATTTATTTATTAATATTTTAGCAACTTCTGCCCGCGTGGCTTATAGGAATTGAAGGAAAATTTTTATAGATAATTAAACCCCCCTCTTAGGGGTGGAATTTTGAAAAGTGAATACCTTCTTTGAAAAGTGGATACTTAGTGGATACCTTCACTTTACAAAGAACATACCCTCCAAATTTCAAGTCTCTAGGACCATCAGTTTAGGCTGTGCGTTGATATATAAGTCGGTCAGTCAGTCAGGACTTTGAATTTTATATGAATAGACTAGTATTATGCCCCGTGCGCGGGCCGCGAGCGGCCCGCGGTGTGTTAACTAAAAAAAAGTTCGTACAAAACATAGTTTCTACAAAAAATGCGAACCAGGGCCCTCACGCACCGCTACCAAGAGCCGCCACCACTGGGCCACGCAGTATTCGCGCGGCTGCGCCTAATTCGCCTTGCGTGTTGAAAGAAAAAACAAAAAAAAAAAAACATTATACCATCCGAAAGTATTTGGGCCTCCTACAAATATATCTTCTTTACTTTCAAATATTTATCCTGATATTTATTAAGCTTTGGCTTTTTTTATTGTTTCTAATAACTTTCAAAATTATAAACTCTATCCTTTCTACATATTTTTCGTCTTTGTATCATTTCCCTTTTCTTTCACTCGTATACGTTTATGAACATTTTATTAAATAATGCAAAAAAAACGACACTTGCTAGCGCCACGGTGGTGGAAAAATGAAACTTTTAAGATTAAAAACTATTTACGCACTAAACGCCAATGTTGGGTTATCAAACCTTCTTTGTTAGACGATTTTGAGGTTGTGTTGGTCTTTGATAAAACATATCTATTGTTGCTCCATTTATACGATATTTACTATAGTTACAGTTAGTTATAACAACAATAAACAGAAATATCAATTTTCGCGCGTTAAGCAATGCCATATTTATGTTCTGATTATTTATTCTTTAAAAAATATGCAAACAATAAGCTTTCCAAGGCCAATGCACGTATATTATAGACGAAGACGCTCAAGTTTATTGAGTTGCTCCTCAGTAAGGTCAAGGTAGCAGGCGTCAGCATAGTCGAGAATTGGAAGAAGGAGAGATTGTGCAAGCGAAACTTTGGTCCGTAATTCAAAATCTAAAGCGATAACCCCTTTTTTGTACATTAAAAACAGCTTACAGTTTCAGCTTCGAAATGGTGCTGAAAACTGGTATGAACTTCCTTGAAAGTCTCTCGCGTCGAAAAGTCTCTTTTTTTTAGTCAAACCACCGCGGGCCGCGAGCGGCCGTACAAAACAAAGTTTCTACAAAAAAATATATTGTCAGCGTTATCTGAATGCGAACCAGGGCCCTCACGCACCGCTACCAAGAGCCGCCACGACTGAGCCACGCAGTATTCGCGCGGTTGCGCCGCGGGACCGTGTTAAAAAAAAAAAAAAAACTATATACCATCCGAAAGTATTTGGGCCTCCTACAAATATATCTTCTTTACTTTCAAATATTTATACTGATATTTATAAAGCTTTGGCTTTGTTTATTGTTTCTAATAACTTTCAAAATTATAAACTCTATCCTTTCCATTATTTTTATTGTCTGTTTTTTTATTACACTTTTCCTTCACATACTTTCCTGATCCCATCATTTTCTAAAATATTTCAAATTTTGTAAGCTCAAAATACAATTTAGCGCGTTTAAGTTTCCCCACTTTTAATTGAAAAGTTAAATCTAACATGACACTGGCAGATTGCATCAATAGCGCGATGCCAAAACAGAAGAAAAAAAATTATTTGGACCGTGCCGTGTACCGTGTCTGACTGACTCTTACTTTAAAGCTTACGAGAAACATCTCGTAAGCTTTAAAGTCAGAGTCAGTGAATGGTCAGTGAATGGGAATTCCTTACCTATTGGCATTATGGTTTGTTAACCATAATTAAGGTGAGGAATTCCCATACATAGTTATCCTTACCTATCATTTTCTCTTTTGACATGACGCTTGCAAAAATGTGGTAAACAATTGCCTATAAAAAAAATAATGTTATTGTGTTATATATTTTAAATCAAGCGACCCGCGGGGTTCGTGTTATTCGACTTAAAAAATAATATTAAAAGCTCCTACAAAATTCATCAGCATTGTGTGAATGCGACCAGGGCCCTCACACGCTGCAATCAAGTGCAATCTTTAACCCTACACTTCGAAATTGGTATTGCTTTTAGTACCGTGTCTTTTCATTTATATGTCAGAAGCGTTCGAGATTACACCGGTCACTCTCCTCTCACCTACAGACATTTCTTATAAGAGAGACTGAGACCGATGTATTACGTCCGTGTCGCTAAGTTTAATCGTTTCAACGTACCTACTACGGCTCTACTATTATTACGAGTATGCTTCGATCCGCGCATGAAAAAATACCTTAAAAAATCAATAAAAAAAAAAAAAAAATATTAACCGGTGTGTTAAAAAATATCGCACCGTAATATATGATTTTTTTGAAACAAATCTGCATATTCAGTTTTTCTTAACCGACATCAGTTGAGAAGTTAGATTTAAAAAAAAAAAATGTCGGTAATTCAAAATCTAAAGCGATAACCTCCCCCTTTTCTTACATTAAAAAATAGTTTACAGTTTCAGCTTCGAAACGGTGCTGAAAACTGGTATGAACTTCCTCGAAAGTCTCTCGCGATTTGCGCGGAACCCGAACGCGGCCCGAATGTCTTAAGATTAAAAAAAAATTGTATGAAACGCGTAATATTTTTTACAGATTTGAAAGAGTACCGAAAGGCATGCAAACTTTAGTTCAAGGTCAACCCCTCTATCTCTCGCGATTTCCGAGGGAAGTAGGGGGTATAGTTTACCTTTGTATGGCGGCCATATTGAAAAATGACGGAATCAAAATTTGTTTTTCACATTCCTACTAATCATCAAGGAGGATAGTCAGATATCGATTTTCATCTGGATCGCATAACGTTTTCTTAAAGTCGATATTTCCGTATTCGCCATTTTGAAAAAATCGGTTTTGTCAATTTAACCCTTATTGCATCTTCACTTGATCCTTTGGAATGACTTTTCTAAAATATTGGTATTCGTAGCTCAAAAAAGGAAAGTGTATATTTCGATAAAAGTACCTTTGTATGGCGGCCATATTAAAAATGGCGAAAGTCAAAATTTGATTTCAGAATGTTAATAAGCATTCAATAGGACTTCCAGATATCGATTTTCATCCGGATCGGTGAAACTTTTTTTCCGCCGTTACCTAAATTTCCGCCATTTTGAAAAAAAAAATATTCCGATATATTCCCCTTGGGCTCCTTAACAATATTAGTTTGAGCTGTTTATACTAAAGTATCACGGTGTCGGCGTCATTTCCGGTCTAAATTTGTATGGCGGATTTTTTTCCCGCCATTTTGAATTTTTTTTATTTGCCCTAAAATTGTCCAAGGGTTTGCTATAACATTTTTTAAAACGCACATGATCTATCTCGTACAGTTTAGCCAGGCCGTTGATGGTCGCGATGATGGAAGATCGAAAGACCAGGATTTGAATTTTTTTAAATTCCAAACTACCATATCTATATGAATCGTAAAAAACAATGGCAAACTTTCCCATAGGTATCGAGAAACAATGTGTTGAATTTGTAAAAAAAAAATTGGCACGTGCAAGATGGCAAGCGAAGCCGATTCCCAGAACGGTAACGCGGTAAAGGTGCTGAGCCGCCGCGCTTTTGTATAGATAGATACCTATACCTACAGATCTATGCGGTTCCCGACATTGGTGTCGATTCTGTGTCGCATTCTCTAAAACTAAAGTAAACTTAAAGTATGGCGGTACTCTTCTGATAAAGGGGAAATGAAAAAGACGGAACCTGCAACCTGCGATGAAGAAGTACATACAGCCTTATTAATAAACACGAAATAGCTTTGGATTAGTTACACAATCTTTTGTCTCTTTCAATCCAGCTAAATATTCCAGTAGCAAGAAAAGGACAAAAGCTGAAGTAACTAACCCAAAACTAATACCCGTTTATTAATAAGGCTGCTATGGTCCGTTCTCCATTCATAGTTTAATCAGGCAGAAATACATAATCACCAATTTGTTGATTAATTAGGTTGATTTTAGAAATTGAAATAATTTGTATTTAAGACGAACTTAAATCAAAATGAACTGAATACGCATTGACTTACCTTGGTATTTTTGGCGTATTTAAAAAAGGGAATGATAGTTATTTACAACGATTAAACTAAATCGTACCACCTATTTACAACCTTAATTTTTTTAATAATGTGCACCTCTTCGCGTGAAGCACAGCTCGGCACGCTGACGCATGTTGTCTTTCACACGATCCAAAACGAATGAATCACTTTTAACAGTTTTAAATGCACTAATGATTTTAGTCTTTAATTCTTCCTTGTTTACATACTCTGTAGCGTACACAAATAGTTTTACCTCACCTCATAAGTAAGAATCTAATGGAGTGAGATCCGGAGAGCAAGCCGGTCACGGAACAGGCCCTCTACGACTTGTCCAGCTATATTCGAAGTTACTACTTAAGTACTCACGTCCTTGTGACTACATGTCGTTCATCACACTTTTTAAAACGTTTAAGTATGACACATTATTCAGTCTTCCTTCGATAAAATACGAAACAGTTATTTAGAACACCAATGTTTCCCACCCGCTGAATACCTACACCCTTTATCACGGATCACACACGCACGACACACGAAGGATTACACGCGTATTGTTGCGGGCGCGGAAGTAGGAAGCGGTAAACCGGATGTACACATCTGTCGGCGCTTGCGATCACACTAATTACGCAGTGGGCAGGCGCCGGTGATGCGACAGGACAGCGGGTTGACGGGACGGGGTGGCGGGGGTGCTTTTTTGTGAAATGTGGGAATGTATTCACCATACTTCACTTATTTATAGGGCAATTTGGTCAAAAATTAAGTACCTAATTTTATTAATATAATATAATATGTGTGGACATATTACATAATCATAACGACAATCGTTTACCGAGTGCTCTCCTTCAGTATCGTTCGCATCTCACCAGTCATTCTGTGTAACCAACCAATGGAGTAAGCTTTTGTGGTGCCATCAGTTTCCGAATGCAATAGGAGCGATGGTCAAGTAACGGTATAGTAAAGTCAACCTTGGCTCCGTTACAATAGAGTCGAATCGTTTCAACGTACCTACTACGGATACTATTATTAAGAGCGCGCTTCGTTCCGCGCATGAAATAATACCTTTAAAAATCGATTAAAAATAAAATTACTATTGACCGGTGTGTAAAAAAATATTGCATCGTAATATATGATTTTTTTGCAACAAATCTGCATATTTAGTTTTTCTTAACCGACATCCGTTGAGAAGTTAGTTTTTTTTTTTAAAAAAGGTCCGTAATTCAAAATCTAAAGCGATAACCCCACTTTTTTTTTACAATAAAAAATAGCTTACAGTTTCAGCTTCGAAACGGTGCTGAAAACTGCTATGAACTTCCTTGAAAGTCTCTCGCGATTCGCGCGGAAACCGAACGCGGCCCGAATTTCTTAAGATTTAAAAAAAAAAATTGTATGAAACTTGTATTTTTTTTTACAGATTTGAAAGGGTACCAAAAAGCACGCAAACTTTAGTTCGAGGTCGACCCCTCTATCTCTCGCGATTTCCGAGGGAAGTAGGGGGTATAGTGTACCTTTGTATGGCGGCCATATTGAAAAATGGCGGAATCAAAATTTTTTTTCCATATTCCTACTAATCATCGAGGGGGATAGTCGGATATCGATTTTCATCTGGATCGGATAACTTTTTCTTAAAGTTGATATTACTGTAGCCGCCATTTTGAAAAAAATCGGTTTTGTTATATTTGCATTTTGACCCTTATTGTATCTTCACTTGATTCTCAGGAACGACTTTTCTAAAATATTGGTATTCGTGGCTCCAAAAAGGAAAGTGTACATTTCGATAAAAGTACCTTTGTATGGCGGCCATATTAAAAAATGGCGAAAGTCAAAATTTGATTTCATAATGTTGATCGGCATTCTATGGAACTTTCAGATATCGATTTTCATCCGGATCGGTGAAACTTTTTTTTCCGCCGTGACCTAAAATTCCGCCATTTTGAAAAAAAAAATAATCCGGATTCTTCTCCTTGGGCTTCCGAACAATATTAGTTTGAGCTCTTTATACTAAAGTATCACGGTTTCGGCGTCATTTCCGGTCAAAATTTGTATGGCGGATTTTTTTTTCCGCCATTTTGAATTTTTTTTATCTGCCCTAAAATCGTCTCAAGGTTTGCTATAACATTCCTTAAAACGCACGTGACCTATCTGGTACCGTTTAGCCAGGCCGTTGACGGTCGCGATGATGGAAGGTCGAAAGACCAGGATTTGAATATTTTTGAATTTCAAACTACCACGTCTATACGAACCGTAAAGAACGATCGCAAACTTTCCCATAGGTATCGAGAAACGATGCGTTGAATTTGTAAAAAAAAATTTGTATGGCGGCCACCTTTAAAAATGGCGGAATCGAAATTTTTTTTTCAAATATGGAATCTGCGGCCTCGAAAACCCTCCGATGCAAAAGATCAGTCGGATCGGACCAACTTTCAAAATGGCCGCCATCTTGAATCCGCCATCTTGGATTTTAATGACCACCGTCGGAAAGCCCCCAACGTCCTCTACGACATTCGGTCGAGCACCCCCCGCGTGACTCTTACCGTTTTCGATCTACGAGCGTTTCCATTTTGTATGGAATTTTAGTTTTTTTGTATGGGAACCCCATTTTTTTTTATTTCTCTAAAATCCTCTCAGGGTTTCCTCCAACTTTAGTTAGAAGGCGACACCAATCCGACTTTTGGTTTCCGAGATCCGTCGAGCGGTTCCATCTCGAAGACGATTTTCCGATGATGTCAGATTTTTCTCGTCGGTTCCTCGCCCTCCTCTACGCGAACCTATAGTCACTTTTTCTCCATCACCTCCCATCTCTTCAATCAATTCTCTAAGTGAGTCAGTGAGTCAACATTTAACTTTATATAATGTAATTATTATTAGAATCAGGCGAAAGCTCCGCTCATCAATATTAAAACCTTTTTTTTTTCCAACAATATTCAAACTATTAAAAATAACAATCCAAAACGACTCACGAGTCACAAGTCACAAGACGCAAGCTAAAAGCGGTGCAGCGTTGTCCAACAACGCCACACCAGAAGGAAGCTGTCAAAACGTCCAGAAGGTCATCTTTCGATACGGAAAAACTTGTTTCGTGTCAACATGACTGTTCAGATGGGTGTGGTACAGTCAACGACAAAAGAGGAAGACTATAACTAGGCTAAATAAAAAATAAATAAATTAGATAAAAAATAATAAGATTTTTTTTAAAATAAATATATAAATTTAGCTAAATAAAGATTGGATGGAATCAGCCCATGATAGAGAGATTTATTCGTTGCCGGCGAAATATGTCCCGGGCGTGTTCAAGAGAATTTAGAAGTATTTACTTTGGCATGCTACACCTTCGATCGCATCGTCACTTCCCATCAGGTGAGAGCGTGGTCAAAAGCCAGACAAGATTAAAGTAAAACAATTGGAAGGAATTGGGGAAACCTTTGGCATTAGTAAGAGACACCAGGTTAATTAAAATAAAGAATTTTGTCGCCGACTGTACAACGTAAAATGCATGAAGAGCATGTCATCGTACAAGAAAACATCACGAACATGATTTTAGTACGCGAATAGCTATTAGTAATGTGGGTAGTCATCACATTCGTTTTAATTTTATTGTTTTCGGTGATTGGATAGTTTTCGCATTTGGACCTGAGTCTGAGTGTTTGCCGAAATTTCGGTTTTATTTCATATATAATTTAAGACGAATTTCATTTAACAATGAGCTTTGTTTCAGTTCAAATAAAAACAAACAAATAGTGACCTAAGGTTCTTTTTGGTTTGCTTCCCTCACTCTACTATTGTAGTGTAAAACCTACTTACTAGTGTAGCACTATAACTAAGAATCAGCTTAGAAACTTATTAATTATATACCAATTACTCAATTAGGATAGAAAAGAAAGAAAGAAAAAAGATTTCTTTTCCTCAATCAGGATAACATAATAGCGTCACTTAATCTATAAATCTGTCATGTCACCTAATTTAAAACCAATGTAAAGCGATCGTTCCGCAGGAACTACTTACATTAATTACGTCCTTAATTGTGGTGTAACTGCAAATGTCAAATAAAACAAAAACATTTCATTGTATTTTACGATTAAGAAGAGTAAGTTTAGGGTATAAGCAATCGCTTGTCAAACCTCTACCCTACAAGAAACCAAAATCGCAATATTCGGCCTCAGTTCGGTTTCGGGCCGAATTTCGCAAGCACCAGAGTCAGCTCATTCCTATTATACACATGATCTAGATTAGAGGGCAATAAAATTTATATCTCTAGCGTGATAATGGTCATTATAGACGTGAATACTTTCTTGACATTTACTGTTATCGAAAATCGAGACGAGTTAGTCAGAACAGAATACAAAGCTATGAATACCACAGCTAGCATTTTTTTAAACCGATCAAACAAAACAGTGTTAGAAATTAGTGAGAGCTTTCTTCATAAATTGTAATTACCAACTAAGTAAAAAAAATACCCTCAGTTTTTAATGGTTTCATTAAAAGTTAGAAAAATAATCGACAAGTATTTTTTTTATTGTGTATTTAATAGATTTATTAGAACTGTCGATTTTTTATAAATTTTGATGAAGCTAGGCTAAATCAAGACTTTAGGTAGAAACCCGAAAAAAAAACGACTTTGCGTTGAAGTTGGCCTTTTTTATAACTGTCATATTATCATTGTACAAATTTAGGCTTCAAACACTGACATCATAAATCCTCACTTTGTTTTTTAATTATAACTTGATATATAGAATAATGAATATAAAAATCTTATATTGTTTATATGTTTGTAGGTTATTGAGTCATTATCTTCACTAACTAGGAAAAAAAGCTGATGATGAAGCTGATCTTCATGCGTCTGAGCAGATTTTCTTATATTATCATAGCTAAGAAGAACTCTTGTACAAGAAAACTTTCAAAACAAAAATCAAAATCGCATCCGTTTGAGAGCTACGACGACACAAAAAGATTACGGATACACACATTTCATTTATAAAACCTCGTATGAAAATTATACAACACATATTTTTATTTAACTTTTTTACAATTATCATTTAACTATAGCCTGTACGGTAGGTATTACAACCTATTTGCCAAATAAACTTTATCGGCTGGTGGTAAAACAGATCCAATGTTAATTTTACTGGCCATTTGTAGAGCTAGAACAATAATCGAGGCTTTATT
Organism: Ennomos fuscantarius; assembly: GCA_905220475.3. Classification (NCBI taxonomy): domain Eukaryota; kingdom Metazoa; phylum Arthropoda; class Insecta; order Lepidoptera; family Geometridae; genus Ennomos; species Ennomos fuscantarius. Next base: position 1,865,372 of record HG992049.1, read on the forward strand.
ATCCAGCGATGTCAGGCAGATAGTTAAACGGGGACTTTATGTTTGTGCTTATGGAATATCAAAGAGCTTTGTATTATATTAGGATTCCTATTAGGATCCATTATTGCAAGTTTTTTTTAAATTCTGCTTTACCACTAACTCCTGGGTCCGTGCTCTTTTTTAATATACTACATACATATTTGTTTGCTGTATTTTTGTTTTAACAAAATCAATACGCGACGTAATTTTTTTTTGCTTATCTTTTTTTTACAATTTTGGACACTTTATATAATTTAAATATCGGGAATATGAAATACTTTATTTCTATTTGCGTATACACCAAGTGCCCAAAATGCTGGCGACATTGATAATACAATATTTAAATAAATAATAATTAAATTGTAATATATTTACGTAATAATAATATTAACGTTCTTAATTAGAACGGCTAAGGAATAGAATGCCCTGCCAGTGTCTGTGTTTCCGCCGAAATATGACCCGGGCGTGTTCAAGAGAAGAGTGAATAGGTATTTACTTGGCTAGCATGCTACACCTTCGATCGCATCGTCACTTCCCATCAGGTGAGAGCGTGGTCAAATGCTAGACAAGTTTGAAGTAAAAAAAAAATTTTCATTACATCACATCACACTATCACACTTCACACTAATATTATAAAGGCGAAAGTTTGTATGTGTGTTTGTGTGTATGTTTGTTACTCCTTCACGCTCAAACGGCTCAATGGATTCGGATGAAATTCGGTACCAAGATAGCTTATACACTGAATTAACATATAGGCTACATTTCATCCCGGAAAAGTGAAATGCTCCCGTGAGATGCATACTTTTTATCCGCGGGTGAAACCGCGGGGCACAACTAGTATGAAGATATAAATGATGAAAAAAAAAAGGTAGTACCACAAAATAAATAATACGCTATCCGTTTGCTAGTGGTTGTTTGGGTTTCACGCCAAAGCGGCTAAGCTATAGGCTGATTCAAACTTAATAGCAGCTGTGCTATGAAGTCGGCACGAAACACTGCGCAGTAGTGAAAATGAGATGTGTGCCGAGCGTAGCGTGCGGGGGCATGGAGTGCACTTCACACCCACCATTAAGTTTGAAATTCAAGTGCAATTCAAACTTTGATTCGTACCCTACGATTGCTGGAATTTTGCACACGGATTTGCTAATTACTGACATCAAAATAAGATACGTTTTATCTCGGAAAATTAAGAATTCTACAGGAAAATGGGGAAAGTAACGGGCGCCTCTAATTTACAATTAAAATATTTTAATTTATAAAAAGCCAACTCGAAATACTTAAATTACATCTTGATACGATTAGCGTCATATCTATTATATTATGTTAGCTTTTGCCCGCGACTTCACCCGCGTGGCCTATAGGAAACGAAGAAGAAATTTTTCCATAGTTTAACCACCCATTTCACCCTCTTAGGGGTGGAATTTCGAAAAAACCTTTCTTAGTGGAAACCTAAACTTTACAAAGAGCACTGTAGGCGCGGGAAAAGCGAATTTTTGCGAAAACGAAATCAAAAAGTAAGTTGCTGCAATGAAAGGATGATGCGATAGAACTGCGTAGGAATTCGGAGAGAAAAAACACAGTTCCAAATAGGAAAGGAGCACAATACCTTAATAGTCCAATAGTGCTGGTCCTTTAAGAGTCCTTCCAAATGCGGGGGCATCCAAATACACCACAATTTCACACACAAAGTTCTAAATTCAACGACGAAAGCGGAGGTCGGTCGGCCATGCGAAATTTTCGAGCGCGATCTAGTTTGGCCCACTCGCGTTAGGGTACGCTACTGTCGGAGGGCGCATGTAGCGGTCTCCGTTGCACATATGCAGATAGGTATGTGCAGGAGTGGGATAGAGGTATAGGGAAATAATTGCAGCAACTAAGACGTTACGTTTTACTAAGAAACTTAACATTGAATCAGCGCAACCATTCCCCCGGACTTGAAGGAACGCCTTCAAAATGTGTCCTATTATGTATGCTAAAATATCGACTATAATGCTAATCTAACAAAAACTGTATGCTAAAATATCGACTATAATGCTAATCTAACAAACCTAAGCTAATCCCCTAACCTAAACTAAAGCTCTCTGAACTATTGATCAGGTATAGGGCAGAGACGTACAACCGGACGTAAGTAAGATCCAGTCGCAGTCCTAACACGTACTATTCGTGTCACTCCGTTCGAACCGGGAAAAACTTCCTCTACAATACCCAAAGGCCAGTGAAGAGGAGGCGAGTTTTCAGTTATGAGGATAACAACAGTCCCGACCGCGATTGGGTTAACTGGTGTATTCCATTTTTGACGCGACTGTAGAGTATGTAGGTAGTCAGTTCTCCAGCGCTTCCAGAATGATTGAACTAGTTTATTGAGCAAATCGTGACGCGAAAGAGTGTGCAAATTATCATCGATTTCTACGGCTGGTAAGCACTTCAGCGGCGTAAGATTCAGAAAATGTGCTGGAGTCAATGCGAGCGGTTCCGAAGGATCATTAGAGAGCGTTCTACAAAGAGGTCTAGTATTCATAACCGATTCGATTTGAGCGAGCACAATATTGAGCTCTTCAAATAACAGAATTTGTTCACCTATCACGCGGTATAAGAGTTTTGCAAATCTACAAATATAAACTACACAACGCAATAGTTTCGACCACGACGATAAGCGATTAGCTAACGAAATTATGACAGATTCTACAGGCGGCGCAGATGTTACTAGCGAGTGTTTCTTTTCTTCAAACACTTCTGTCACTGTGGAAGGATTGAAGGCAACGACAGACCACTGCGAAATGTCTGAGCGAGCCCAAGGCGGGCCATCAAACCAAAGCGGATGGTCAATAATTTGTGAAGGAGTAAGTCCACGGGACAGACAATCTGCTGGATTATCCGTACCGGATATGTGATATAAATGTTTTGGTGACAAATCAATTTCTATCTTTGCCACTCTGTTGGCCACAAAAGTATCCCACCGATGTGGTGACGAATGCGCCCAACAAAGAGCAACGGTCGAATCCGAAAACGCAAATATGTTTCGAATTTCGAAACGATTTTTGCAAGCGTCGATTATGCTCTTCATTAGCTGAGCAAGAACGAGTATAGCGCAAAGTTCAAGACGAGCAAGTGAAACGACTTTACGAGGGGAAACCCTTGACTTCGCACTAATAAGACTTAAGGTATTCCTATCATCGTTTTGAACGTGGAAGTTGACTATTGCCCCGTACGCCTTCTCACTAGCGTCTGTGAATCCGAGAACTGTAACGACACTATCAGCGGTGATTCCCACATAGCGAGGAATTTTAATCTCGGAGAGACAAGAAAGCTCTTCTCTAAAGCGTGACCATACGCGAACTATGTCGTCGGGAGGTGTGTCATCCCAATCACATTCGCATAACCAAAGCTGCTTTATTATCAGCTTCGCGTATAAGACGACAGGTGCGACAAATCCCATTACATCCCATATTTTCGCGACACATGATAATATGGTGCGTTTCGTACAAGTTTGAGCGGGTGTATTAATTTTAAGACTAAACTGGTCTGTTGCGGGTGACCAACATAAGCCGAGTATCTTATGTCGTTCAGATTCATCGAATTCCTTAACCGATGAAAGTCGATGCGATGGTGGTATCGAATCTACAACCGACTGCGAATTACTCGTCCATTTTACGAGTTCAAACTGACCAGATTTCATAAGGCCTATCATTTCAGAAGCAGTAGATATGCCCTCTTCTTCATTTTGGACAGAATAGACCACATCGTCCATGTAAAGACCAGAGTCAATAACCTCTCTAGCCTTGGGGTAAGAGTCACCCTCATCAGTCGCGAGCTGTCTGATTGTGCGCAGCGCATGATAGGGGCTCGACTTCAATCCAAAAACGACTCGATTAAACTCGAAAACCTGTAAAGGCTCTTGCGGGGAGAAGCGATATAGAATGCGTTGAAGCCGACGGTCGCATTCACGAACGCCGATGCTGATAAACATTTGACGAATGTCAGCCGAAAGTGCGATCGAAAACAAGCGAAAATTAACGATTATATCAAACAAATTACCTTGAAGGTTTTGACCACTATATAGTAGGTCATTCAGCGATACTTGAGTACTAGTCTTGGAACTACCGTCCAGTACAACACGAAGTTTAGATGTCACCTTGTCCTCTCTAATAACCCCGTGATGCGGTAAAATATACGACTGAGATTCCGATGTATGCATGTCTGTAGATGCAGGAGATATATAGCCTTTATCTAAATATTCCCTCACAACACTATCGTAGGCAGCCTTCAACTTAGGAGAAGCTTGCAATTTTTTCTCTAAGCAGAAAAATCGCCGTTCGCTTAGTTGTCGAGAGTCACCAAGAGAAAGAATATTTCCTTTGAAAGGCAGCGCCACTACGTAGCGGCCATCATCATCACGAGAGGTCGTACTGCTATATATATCTTCACAGATTTTATCGTCTGGGCTGAGTATAGGCGGGACGGGCACCTCTTCAATTTCCCAGAATTTACGGACGGTTGAATTAAGAGAATCATCGATACAACAATAAGAAGCGGTTTCGTAACTACCAACGTGGACTGGAGCTTCACCAACGATCACGTATCCAAGGACAGTTTCTAAAGCGAGCGGCGAATGATGCGAAGATTGTCCTTGAACCTTGTGAGACAAGAGAAGATGCGGGAAAATCGAAGCTCCGATCAAAATTTCAATAGGACCGGATACAGAGTAAGTATCATCCGCCAATGGTAGATTTTTAAAGTTCGACAAGCGCGATATATCTACTGCGGCAGTCGGCAAACGTTCAGTAATTTTATCTACCACTAGCGATTCTATTTCGTAATTAATATTACGATCAAAGCGCGAGAAAAACTTAATATTTACTGACCCTTGAACGGGTTTAGTTGAACCTCCTATTCCCTTTACTACGGAACAAGAAGAGTTTCGATTTATATTAAATCCTAAGCGTTGACAAAAATCACGACTAATAAAATTACTTTGGGACGCGCTATCTAACATAGCGCGTACGCTATGTTCCTTACCACGAGAATCAACAATAATTACACGCGCGGTCGCGAGTAATATCGTAGTAGGGCCTCGAGACACGAGTTTGTTTTTGTTGTTATCTGATAACGAACATAGAGTGACGTCATCATTTCGAGCCGGGCGAGCGAGTGCGATGGACGCGCCGTCGCACAGTGGTCCCATTTTGAAAAAAGGTGGACTTAGGACCGAAAGTCGGAATTTCGGTCTGTTTTTTTTTTATAGAATAGGTCTTAACTATCCTAACAACATCTATTCTATAAAGAAAATCCGTAGGATGCATAGTTTTCGAGAAAAAAAATAATCTTTTTTTTCTTGTATGGAGAAAAACATACTTTATTATTTTTCTCAAGTTGGGTGAAATAGTGACGGCTTTTGTTGATATTTTATGAAAGCCCTAGTGGTATTGTATCCAGAAAAAAATAAAACCAATGCGGTCACCTGCGGCCGCGGGAATAATCAGATGTCAAAAATTGATTATTTTTTTTTGCGTATTTTGCAAACATTGTTCGATTCTGGCCAATTATTTATGTATTTATGGTTAGCGCTCCATACTTTAATTCGAACTATTATATAACATTTCAAAAAAGTTAATCAAAATCGAGTAATTTTTTTTTATAATTGCTGTTTTACTCATGAAATTGCACGCATACATGGTTAGTTCAAAATGCAAATCCTATATTACTCAGTATAATGTACAAAATAAACATGCACGTACCTAAAACGTAAAAAAAAATATTTTAGTTTTTCGTTTATGCTTACTAAAAGTCACCGGTAATGGTTACCGACATTACTTACCTACCACTGGCGGGCATTATCTGCATAATCGATTTCTTGCTTTGTATTTTCAAAACTGGTTTTGCGACAGCATTTTCACAACCGCGGTTGTTGAATGCGAGGCAGGATATAAACAAACGAGTCACATCTGATACTAGCTATGACTGGTCGCTAGCTGGTCGCTTTGTTCCTGACAAATCCTGACAACAGGATAACTCGTATATGCATGCAAGTAACTACCCCCTAAACATAAAAGTGATATAGCTCATCAATAATAATTGGCGTATGTTATACACCAATAATGTTTGTTATTGGTGTGTGTTTTAATCTTATGTAGTTGTGTACGTATGATTTTCTACCAGAAACATAAGATAAATGTGTAGCCTTGAAAAGGGCTGTTTTATATGTAGTTTTTTAAAGGATAAAATAAATAAAAAATTATAGCATTGGATCTGGTATACTTTCATTTTCTACTCTTCTTTCACGTATACGCACTCCGAGTCTATTTCCGAGTGAATTGCCTCAGAAAGCATCTCTAGATGATTAGGCTTTGAAAATTTTGGTCTAAGCCATGATATGTGGGGGTCTGAACTTATTAAAAGCCCGTGTAGTATGTCCTCGTTTGTTTGGATCCTTCCTGTCTTTCTCGTGTTCTTCTCTCTTACGTTCCGGAAGTCTTTATTACGAGCCAGGGAAGCTTCCTCCGACAAGGACCCTAAAAATAATAAAAAATATGCTATAATTATACGTTGAAGTTGACATTGAAACTATTATTTTAGTGTTTAGAGATTTACAGTTAGTTAACTGCTTTATATTTCATTTGTCTTGATCTATTATTACTTACCAATAGGCAGAACTGAAAAATGACTGCAAATATCTGCTCCGTGCATCAGAAGTTTGTGGACACTAACAGGCATGTAGTACCACGGATAGAGATGCACATACAGTTCTGCTGTTTCTTTGCAATAACGTCTGAAGTTCGCAATATTGACGTTCTTTCCTGAAGATATAACTTGCAGAATGACAGAAAATCGGAGTAACAAATCTTCATCAACTCCAGTGATTCTCGATGATCTTTTATAATCTCGGAAAAAACGTCTTGCAGTGTTTCCATCGTTAGTTGTTCCAAAGCCCTGCAAAGAAGAAATTAAGTTAGTAGGGCATACAAAAACAGACGAGTATATAATATAAAGGAAACAAATTAAAGGAAAAATTACCTGTTTTACAATATCGATGAGTATTCCAGTCTGTTCCCGAAACTCTTGTTGTGTGGCATTTTTCTTTGCTTGCTTCAATTCCTTGTGATCGCCACGAGCACTCCAGCGCTGGAAGTCCATATTATAAGATATATGAAGTAGACACTCCATACATCTTATCTTCATATGTAACGATGAAATTCCATATTGGTACAAATCCTGTCGAAGCGGTCTCGTGGCCAAAAGCTCCAAGTTATTCATTTCACTTGGTTTCGCCAAGCAAATGGGGCACGTTGCTGATGAAGGTACATCTGCAATAATATTCGCCACTTTCCCATCGATCATAGTCATGTGCAGTTCGTGGGCTATCTCCACATCACCACAATTTGTTGGTACCAATTTTGTAATTTCGCGCTGCATTTCTAAGTGTTCCCCTTTTATGAACTCAGCAGTCTCTGAAGTAAACGTGAATTTCACTGGCCGACAGTAATGTGGTGAGCAAGGATTTGGGTTTTCCCAAATAATCATTTCTCCCCCATCAACTAGTCGGAGTGGGACGATGCTGATCAATACAACAGAGGAATCGTCAAACTCAGGAGCTGAGACTTGTTTGTAATTACTCTGTGACGATGCTCCGTCAAGGCCCCATTTCCATATCAACTTCAGTCCTTCGTTGGTTGAACTTGTGATTGGTCTTAAGTCTAGCAAAATTCTTTCCACTGTGTGGTTAAGAAGTCCTTGCAACCTGAAAAATAAAATAAATTAATAAAAGTAAGCTAATGAAGCTTAAAAATTTTAAAACAACATGTAGTATAATTTTATAAATACCTCATGCGAGCTCCCATTTCCATTACTTCCACGTGTTCTTCAGATGGGTAACATCTCTTTTTAGCGTCAAGTAACTTGTGATAAGACGGAAAGGCAGCTGAACAATTTTCATCCTTCAGAAACATTCTCAAGGATAAGTATTGCCATTTGGATAGGCTAAGGGCTGTGTACAAAGCCAAAGATGTATCCTCTGCTATACTGACTACTTTTTCTTCCTTGAAAAGGAGTTTTGTTACATCTGATACAACTTCGGGAGTCTCGCACAGATATTCCACAATCTTCGCTAAAGCATATTTTCCATTTTCTTTTAACTTGGAAATAAAATAATACTGTAGTTCTTCTTCAGAGTTATCGTTAACAAAGACACTGGAACGTCTTTTCTTCTGTTTGTTGCCCAAATCGGCAAAGGGCACTCTAACTTCTTTTACAGTAGAGGTACCTGCTTCCGCAGTGCAGACAGATGGAATAGCAACCGGCAGTAATTCCGGCTCTTCAACTAAGTCCTCTGGCATTCTCATTGTAGTAACAAGATCAACCGTATTGCAAGTAGGCCAATTAATATTGGTCTCTAACCACTTGCGGTTGTTTTCCCGATTCATAAATGTCTTCAAGTTTCTGCTTGCATCTTTCCACTTCTTAGTTACAAGATTGGTGAATAGCCGACAAAACTCCTTAATTGTTTGATGGTCATCTTCAGATATTTCACATGGTATTTTGGAAACTATAAATTCACACAATTTATTGTAATCCTTAAGATTTCCACTATCTTTAAGAATCAAGAACATATCAAAATATGTGCCTAAGCCAGCCATTGCAAATTCAAAATAGTAATTTTTAGTACTTCACAGTTAGCAATGAATCAATTTAAATTAACATTGCTCTGTATTTAATACGCCATAACAGATAGGTCATTAGTCACTATGTGCAAGAGCAAGGTAATAGTAAACGACCAATCACTGCCATTTATCAAAAATGACTCATTTGTTTGTATAGATAAAGTCCGCCAATGGGAGCTAAGTAACGTGTAATAAGTAATCAGGAATCTGCACAAACAAATGAGTCATTTTTTCTGGTAGAAAATCATACGTATACAGATGACAGAAAGATTAAAACACACCAATAACAAACATTATTGGTGTATAACATACGCCAATTATTATTGATGTAGCTATATCACTTTTATTTTTAGGGGGTAGTTACTTGCATGCATATACGAGTTATCCTGTTGTCAGGATTTGTCAGGAACAAAGCGACCAGCTAGCGACCAGCTAGTATCAGATGTGACTCGTTTGTTTATATCCTGCCTCGCATTCAACAACCGCGGTTGTGAAAATGCTGTCGCAAAACCAGTTTTGAAAATACAAAGCAAGAAATCGATTATGCAGATAATGCCCGCCAGTGGTAGGTAAGTAATGTCGGTAACCATTACCGGTGACTTTTAGTAAGCATAAACGAAAAACTAAAATATTTTTTTTACGTTTTAGGTACGTGCATGTTTATTTTGTACATTATACTGAGTAATATAGGATTTGCATTTTGAACTAACCATGTATGCGTGCAATTTCATGAGTAAAACAGCAATTATAAAAAAAAATTACTCGATTTTGATTAACTTTTTTGAAATGTTATATAATAGTTCGAATTAAAGTATGGAGCGCTAACCTTAAATACATAAATAATTGGCCAGAAACGAACAATGTTTGCAAAATACGCAAAAAAAAAAAATCAATTTTTGACATCTGATTATTCCCGCGGCCGCAGGTGACCGCATTGGTTTTATTTTTTTCTGGATACAATACCACTAGGGCTTTCATAAAATATCAACAAAAGCCGTCACTATTTCACCCAACTTGAGAAAAATAATAAAGTATGTTTTTCTCCATACAAGAAAAAAAAGATTATTTTTTTTCTCGAAAACTATGCATCCTACGGATTTTCTTTATAGAATAGATGTTGTTAGGATAGTTAAGACCTATTCTTTAAAAAAAAAACAGCCCGAAATTCCGACTTTCGGTCCTAAGTCCACTTTTTTTCAAAATGGGACCACTGTGCGTCGGACCCCGCTGATTGCAGAGGGGCGGCGTGCGCGCACGATACGAGCGAACTATTGCGAGCGGCAGATGCATCCCGGAAACACAACAAAGTATGATGTTTTGAATTGCATTTTTTACACAAGGAATTGGATCCGCACGCGGACACGCGATGTCCTCCACTCAAGCAATTAATACACAAATTATTTGCCTTAACGAATTTAAAGCGTTCATTTGGGTTGTAGTTGTTAAATGCGGTACATTTGTATAAATGATCATGTTGACTATTACACAACGAGCACGAAGATTGCTGAGAACTGGATGCGGCATTTATATAAGCATGCGTGGTTTTATTAAATTTAGAGGCCGTCTCCACTTTACGATCAACGTACTTTTTTGTAACTTCCGGTTTTACAGGGGAAGTGCGTTGCAATATTTTAATTTGATCGCGAACAAATGATGACAAATCATTGAAGGATGGCATTTCAGAAGTACGATTGAATGACTCAAACGAACGTGCGGTCTCTGGATCCAATTTCTTTGACGCGATGTATAAGAATACGAAATCCGAAAGGTCATTGACCTTCAGGTTTTTCAAAGCGGCGACCGATGATGCGAATTTATCTAGAAACTGTTCTAGATTAAATGGAGATGCGGACGAAATACTTTTGAAATCGAATATTTGATCTAAGTACGTAGCGGCTACTAACCGTTTATCTTCGTACTTATTTTTAAGCATATCGAAAATCAAAGAATAATTCTCGGCGCACGGAGTTATGCCGGCACATACCGAGCGAGCCTTGCCGGACAACCTTCCGATTAAATAATACAATTTTTCCGATTCGGTTAGTGACGCATTATCATGTACGGCGTTTTTGAAACTAGCGAAAAATAACGACCAATTTTTTATATCACCGTTGAATTCGGGAATTTCAATTGGCGGAAGTCTAGGCACCTTATATTGGCTTGATGGTGGCGGTTTGACATCAGTTTGCAACTGGAACGCCTTCGCGGCGCGTTTGACACAACCTAGCAAATCCTCAAATGATGAAAGCGCCTGGTAACTGATAACAAACTCGGGGTTTTCTTTTACCTCAAGGTTGACTATTTGATCCAGCACACTTTCGAAATCATGATGCAATGAGTCTACGGTTTCCATTTCGCACAGGAACGCTTCCCTAGCCGACTCTAAATCAAGACTGTTTACGCGATTAGAAATACATTGCATGCGAGCAAATATTCTATCTCTTTTGGCGTATAGCATCTTCAACTTTGTTAAGTAATCAGCAGGTGCCATTTTAATCAATTCACAACAATATAATAACAAACAATAAACGTAGATAAGCGGCGGAGAACCGTAATTACCTACACACACCGGTGTGAAAGAAGTGATCTATATACGACACCGATGTAATTGTAAACGTATCTATTTATTGCAAGATGCAGTTAGAACGAAAGCGAATGTAATCAACGAAACAAATACTATGTGGACTGTATAATAAGTAAATAAATTATTTACCTATGCGGGGCGAACGAAATAAGTAGGTAAATAAAATATTTATTGCGAAACGACAGCGAAAATTATGAATAATTTTTAATGCGAGATGATTTACTAATCTAGTATATAACTTATGAAATATGTAGGTAAAAGTTACGGTTACGGTCAACTGTACCTATTGTTTACCTACTTTATGCGGGATGAGCGAAATAACCACAAGTTAGTTATGTATCTAAATAATAATAATAAATAATAAAGTATCTAAATTATAACAAGAATTACGATTACGAAAGCGACGATTCCTTTGAGGCGAAGGAATAAACGAAAAATGGGGGTAGGTGTTTTAACCGTACCGACCGACGCGAATATTAAGCGATTTATTACTATAATTTGGACAAATATCTAGATGGCTAGGCACTGATTCAATATGCGGATCGATAGGACCAAAAAATGTAGGCGCGGGAAAAGCGAATTTTTGCGAAAACGAAATCAAAAAGTAAGTTGCTGCAATGAAAGGATGATGCGATAGAACTGCGTAGGAATTCGGAGAGAAAAAACACAGTTCCAAATAGGAAAGGAGCACAATACCTTAATAGTCCAATAGTGCTGGTCCTTTAAGAGTCCTTCCAAATGCGGGGGCATCCAAATACACCACAATTTCACACACAAAGTTCTAAATTCAACGACGAAAGCGGAGGTCGGTCGGCCATGCGAAATTTTCGAGCGCGATCTAGTTTGGCCCACTCGCGTTAGGGTACGCTACTGTCGGAGGGCGCATGTAGCGGTCTCCGTTGCACATATGCAGATAGGTATGTGCAGGAGTGGGATAGAGGTATAGGGAAATAATTGCAGCAACTAAGACGTTACGTTTTACTAAGAAACTTAACATTGAATCAGCGCAACCACACACCCTCGAAAATTCAATATCTCTAAAACCAGCGGTTTAGGCTGATATACAAGTCGGTCAGTCAGGACTTTAAATTTTGTGTATTACATTATATATTGTAAAAAGTATGTGTAAAACAAACGTAGTAGTTGCAGGAAGTCTGAATGGTAGAAAGACACTATTATTAATTGTGTGCATCCATCCCAGCCCGGACAGCACCGACATTAAAGTTGAACACGCGTTTAGCGCTAGACAAATGAGGTAAACGACAGAATAATTAAACCAAGATCAAATAATCACAAGCATCCAATAAATAAAACTAAGCGGGCGGGTATTTTGGCCGCGGTTCAACGGAATCGTGATCGTCATGGAATAAGTAATCACACTAATAATAGGTCTTTACCTATGAAATTGCCGTATTGCAGTACAGACTTTTTCAAACAAAAAAAAGTTTTGATTGGCTATGAATTCTAAATTCAAATTAATTTTGTTTTAAAAATATGACATTCTATTTACAATATAAGTCTTTTGTTTATTGATTAGCGTTGTATTTTCATTACATTTCAACATTTTTCCTCATAATGGATACTTTGAAATTTCGTGTAATTATGGAATATGAGTTCCGTCGTGGCACCAACGCGGCACAAACGACACGTAACATCAACGACGTTTACGGAGAGAACTGTACAAACGAACGTACAACCCGTTATTGGTTTGCTCGGTTCCGTTCTGGGAATTTTGTCTTGAAAAATGAACCTCGTGGTCGTCCGGAAACTTTGGTCAACAATGATGAATTAAAGGCGATTGTGGAAGCTGATGAATCTCAATCTACAGCTGAGCTGGCAGCAGCTAATGATGTTAGCATCAAAACAATATTGGTCCATTTGCGACAGATTGGCAAGATAAAAAAGCTTGATAGATGGGTGCCCCACGAACTTAACGATCGCCAGCGCAACGTACGCGTCGAGACTTGCCTTGCGCTGCTTAACAGGCACAGAAATGAAGGAATTTTGAACCGAATTGTTACGTGCGACGAAAAATGGATTCTTTTTGACAATCGAAAGCGCTCAGCAAGTTGGTTAGATCCTGGTTCGGTACCAAAGCAATGTGCAAAACGAAAAATGACCCCTAGAAAGGTGATGGTCACAGTTTGGTGGTCTAGTGCTGGTGTGATTCATCATAGCTTTTTTAAAAAACGGCGAGAGCATTACTGCAGATGTGTACATTGAAGAACTGACCACAATGATGGCGAAACTCGCACGTCTGCAACCAGCTTTGGTCAATCGGTCGTCTCCACTGCTACTTCACGACAACGCGCGACCTCATACTGCACAACAGACCGTCTCTAAGCTGCATGAGTTTGGTTTGGAAGCTCTCCCTCATCCGCCATACTCACCAGATCTTGCGCCTACCGACTATTACTTTTTCCAAAATTTGGACAACTTTTTAGCGGGAAAAAAATTCAATTCCCGAGAGGCAGTACAAAACGCCTTTGAAGAGTTTGTTGTCTCCCGACCTGCTGAATTTTTCAAGAAGGGCATCCATAAACTGCCACAGCGTTGGCAAAGATGCATTGATTGCAGGGGTGATTACTTTGAATAAAAGAAATAAATAAGTTTGAAAAAAAAATACTTTAACTTTTTTCAAACAAAACGGCAATTTCATAGGTAAAGACCTAATATTATAAAGGCGAATGGTTTATGTGTGTTTGTGTTTTTTTTTTTTTATGTTCTGGAATGACGTGACGAGCTAGCCGTTCGCCTGATGTTAAACGACACGGCTGCCCATATCAGTTGCAGTGTCACTCGGAACTCTAAAGTATAGAGTTTCACGTGACACTGCACTGCGCACGTCATCCAGAGACATCAGCACAATCTAGTAATAAGATTACTAAACTGTGAGATCAGATCATAAAGTCTCATTTGCTCAGTAATTTCACTAGTTACAGTGCCCTTCAAAACGGAACACAGCAGTGCTTGCGAACTACTGCTTGGCGGCAGAATAACTGGCAAAGCGGTGGTACCTACCTAGACGAACTTTGCAATAAAGTCCTACCACCTAGTAAAAATGTGTGTATGTGTATGTTTGTTATTCCTTCACGCTCAAATGGCTAAATGGATTTGAATGAAATTCGGTACCAAGATAGCTTATATATTGGATTAACATATAGGCTACATTTAATCCCGGAAAAGTGAAATATTCCCGTGGGATGAGCAAAAAATTAAAATACTTTTATCCGCGGGTGAAACCACGGGGCGCAACTAGTAACTACTATATGTATGGTGTAAGAGGTAGTTTATGATTTTCTGTTTGTTTTAAAATAAATTTGCCAATGTAGGGCGAATTTGAATTAGTCTAATCTGGATAACTAGGGTTTATTTTATTTTTATGTCAAGGAATGACTAGACGAGCTAGTCGTTCTCCTGATGGTAAGCGACACGAAAAAAACCTACACTATTATTAATAATTACAATACAATGACATGCAAAGTCACAGGCGCAAGCTACGGTTAAAGTACTACGAAGATCAAGACTAAAGAGGAAGTATTGTTTAACAAATAAACCATTTTATGCGTATCTACGATTTTATTGTTCTTTGTCAATCAGTGCATCTTCAGGTTGAAATCCATTGTATTTTCTTAACTTTTTTTATGTTGGAGTTGGTAAATCGTAAATCTCCGTTTGATTTGTTTAGCAGAGGTGTTTGGGTTACTACTCTTTTTGTATATTTATGTAGATTAGTTAGACTGGATTTTATGGTGAAGATCAGAATACATCTTCAAATTGATCTGTAGGTAAAGCGGTATGGTAATAAGCTCCTATTTTTAAAAAAGGGGTTAACCCAACTTTGATCGCCTTAATTTGACGTTCGAAGAGTTCCGTTGTCTATTTCTGAAGATCATGACATTTACATGGGACCAAAGCAGAAGGTTCCATTACCGAAAAATAAAATCAGAGTCAGTCGCAACAACTCGGAAAGTGAACATAATAAAACATCCCTTTTTTCATATTCTTTTAAAAATAAAGCTAATATATTTTACTTTACTTAAATCCATATAATAGTATAGACGTATTAAAAATGCGCACCTCCATTGAAAACTACAGCGAATTCTCAAAAAATAAGAAGATAGCTTGTTGAAAGTTTTCAGCTTTTTAAATAAAGTGCAACGGACAGTCTTCCGTGGGAATGAAAGAGATAACAATATGCGTAGAGCCACAAGTAGAGCAATACCCAGGTTTTGACTAACCTCAACCTCATCTTTCACGTTTACGTATCTTCTATACTTTATACTCTCAGCCCATGGTTGTCGTCTCACAAGAACTGTTCACCTTTCAACGGTTGCAAACTCTACGAGCTGTATTATCCTGCCAAAAGGAATGGCGTGACGAGCTAACCGCTCGCCTGATGTTAAGCGACTTGGCTGCACATATCAGGTGCAGTGTCAAACTCAAAAGTATAGAGTTTCGCGTGAAACTGCGCACGTCATCCTGAGACATCAGCACAATCTACTAATAAGATTACTAGACTGTGAGATCAGGTCATAAAGTCCCATTTGCCTATTAATTTCACTAGTTACTTTTTCCCTTCAAATCGGAAACACAGCAGTACTAGTGCATTACTGCTTGGCGGCAGAATAACTGGGAAAGCGGTGGTACCTACCTAGACGAACTTTGCAGAAAAGTCCTAAGAACTAATAACCACTTTTCTGGCTTAGAGAATAATATATTCTTGCGGGAAACCATCTATAACCATTCATGTTTTGTATGATCCTATTGAAATCCCCAGATTATGATATGAATGGGCGCTTGTTTAGTCTCAAACGTAATGGGTGTACTCGCACGGTGATTCACGCATGCGCACGGTTTTAGATTGCGTTGCCATGATGGAGTGCGCAGTTTTAGACGCTTTGTTATTTATAATACGAACTTTTTGAGGAAACTATAATGTCACTGGCATACATCACCAATCTTTTATTTTTGTTTTGGCTCCACGCTTTTGTGTATTAAGCCAGTGTCAAGTAAGTGATAATCTCTCAAGTTACATAATTAATATTAGATAATGGTCAAGTCAAAATCATCAAGTCCAGTCATAGTCTAGTCTAGTCAAGTCATAATCCTAGTATAGTGGTGGCAATTTTACCAGAAGCTTCTAAGTAGTTTTGGACACAACACGAAAAGAAACGTTTCATCATCATTATACCACTTTCCCACACTCATGCCTGTAATCTAGCACTTAATGAATAAAATGCCACAAATTTTATGCACTAACACTGAAAATAATACAAGTTTTGGAAAATAATACAATGCGATGACGCAATCTTTTTCGTTTTCCCGCCAAAACTCCCGCCAAGCTTTTTGTCACAGCCTATCAGATCATTTGATAATGTCCATTAAGTATATCGATTCGTATTGTTCAATTGTAAAAGTAGGTAAATTTGTGTAATTTATTATCATATACGCTGTTGTGGTAACATTTTTAATAAATTAGTAGGTAGTACATAATGTGATTAATGTGTCACTTTGGTAACGCCTTGTTATGTATGACAAATGTATTTGACGTGACGTAAATTTGAAAACAAGGGTTCTATTCTTTAGTAATTTTTTCAACAGACTACTAAAAAGGACGAGACTCTAAATTAGGCTTAGTTTGTTAAAAAAAAATTAAACTATTTCCTCCTTTATTTGTTTATTGGAAAATTCTCAAAACTATGAAAATCAATAAACCTGTGTATAAATAAAAACAAATCTAAATATATATAACTCAAAGGTGACTGACTGACAGACATCGTGATCTATCAACGCACAGCGCAAACCACTGGACGGATCGGGCTGAAATTTGGCATGCAGGTAGATGTTATAACGTAGGCATCCGCTAAGAAATGATTTTTCGAAATTCCACCCTTAAGAGGGTGGTTGAATTATTTTCCCATAGGCCACGCCGCGGGCGAAGCTGCGGGCAGAAGCTCGTGAGTTAATAAAACCAAATTAGGAGATACAATATTGTGGGTCACCCATCTCATCTCGTCTAAGTGTCGTACGTATCACGTCGCGTTAATTCGAGGTGCGGTCCGTCATTTTGACATTTTGTGGGGCCATCGCATTAGCTGGCCTAATAGTAAATACGTTACTAGCTACTAGTTACTACAGAATACGTTAATAGTTTGTACCTTCATATCTCATCGATACACACTCGCATTAATAGTTCTACATCATTATCGATGTCCACAACTTATGTACAAGAAGAAAGAGATAGATAGATAGATAGATAAAACTCTTATATATAATATTGAAACACCACATCGTAGGAACAATTGAAAGGTTGAGAATAAAAAGGATTTAACTGACAAATTGACAGTTTCGAAAAAATTTACTTTAAACGTCAACGTCGTCATTTTAATGTAGAGTGCTTATAAGGTAATAGAAAAGGTTTATGTAAGTTTCAGTTGCTTGGAAATGTTTTAATTCCATTTTTAATTACTAAATATAGTCTAATTCATACAATTACTCTAAAAATATAATATAATAAAATAAATATAATAATATTTATATGCTAAGCAAACTGTATTCCTGTGACAGATAAACCGTTTTTAGACTCAAAATCTCGGTATTTCGAGAATGTATTATTGAAGATAATTTCACGCTGAATCCAACGATACCCATAAGTCATTTTGAGAAAAAAATCAGATAAATCCTTTTTGATCTCACGTGAGCGTGAAGGAGTAACAAAGATACACACATACACACTAACACGTACAAACTTTCACCTTTATAATATTAGTGTGATACTGCCAAGACATAGACTTGCTACGAGTAAGTCTGGGAAATGTACTAGGGTAGCTGGTGTCAGCTATATACCTGACTCCATAGTGTTGAATCTGTCCAGATTTAAAAGTTAAAAGTTTTCTAATAGATATGGCGCCATAATTATAGCAGCGAGGAATTCATACCAAAACTGGTGTGATCAAGTTAATTTTATATACTTGTCTAAGAATATAATTACATTATTGAATGTTGTAATTCTTTATGAGTAATTATCATTAAATTTATCATTATCAGTACCACAAGAGAGAAAATAGACGACATTTCGTAAGAATTTAACGAGACTTGATTTTGAGGATTATTTAAATTTTTAACAAGTGCAATTTAGTGTTTTAGTGTTTTTATTTTATTAGTGGTTGGTCGTACTTAAATGCTACGAGAGCTCTAGAGAAGACAAATTGAATTTATAAAGGCTAAACTCATGTCTATTTAAGGTCAAAATTACTAATTGTTTACGCCTTTCTATGCGTTATTGTCTATTCTCTCTCTACGGCCAGTAGCGTAGATTATATGTAGGCCAAACTGTCAGCGTGTGCGCATCTGCGCCACCAGAGGCGCTGCTTGCCATGAAGATGAGAAAAAACGTCAGACTAAACAGAATACTACAAGTCATTCTCGATTGAACTTCGCATTTAATTCATCGTTTGTTTTCTGCAAAGAAGAGCACATACTTGTGATCTTCCACTGTAAAGAAGAGACTCCAAGAAAAGAACTAATACACGGGCATCGGATCAACCGCAGTTTGTGTAGTGATTCGTTGTTGTTGCTTATCGCGCCGGCGCAAGCCCTAGGTCATCTAACCTCGGCTGGATAAAACTACGCGAGCCTTCAGGAGGACCTGGCAGGTTAGTGTCTGCTTATATCTTCCTACTGGCCTTTGTTCTCATTATCCGTGTTTTTTGGAGTTTCGGACCGCTACCTATATTTTTCCCGCATCCCCCACTTATGTGTGATTTACGACCACACATAAAGTTTGGTCCTTACGAACCGGACAGAACCAGTTCAGTTTTCAACAAATTAACCGCTTTTATTTGCACATTATTCCATTGAATAATTTGTACAACTCATTGATACTTAACCTTAACTCTTACATTAGAGTGAATTTATTAAAAAACTGCACTCATATTGCACCGCCATTTGTGCATTTTGCAATTCAATACGACGCGTCACATCTATTTCCCGCTTTTACATTCTTAATTGTATTCAAAAAACCAATTAATCATGTCTGAAATAAAAATAAAAATAAATGATGCGAAACGCAAAGCTATTTTTGAACAAATTAGCTCTCTTTTTTCTCAGGCTAAGAAATTACCTGCCACAGAATCTAGATCAAAACATGATTTTCTTGTAAAAAGTGCGAATATTGACCACCTGTATGATCAATTTAGTAAATTATGCGATGAGTACTATACATTACAGTTGGAATTGGATATAGATTTCAAAATAGACTATAGTCAGTGGCTGTCTTTTGAAGATGTATACACAGCTGTAAAACACACAAGATCACAGTTATCTCAATCTACTCAAACTAGGAAAGAATCATCATATGAGATATCTCTTCCCGCTTGTCAAATTCCTATTTTTGATGGAAAGCCAGAAAATTGGCCATTGTTTTATGAAAGTTTCAAGACAAACATACATAAAAATTCTAAACTAAATAATTCTCAAAGAGTCCAATATCTTGTTGGTAATTTGAGAGGTAAAGCATTACAAATTTTTGCAGGAATATTACCTACTGAGGAAAATTATGCTACTATATGGCAATCTTTGATTGATAAATTCCAAGATAAAAGATCTTTAGCCGCTTCTTACTTGAACAATATTTTTAATATTAAAAGGGTTTCAGACAATAGTTCTCAATTAAATGACTTTGTTGAAAGGTTTCATTCATCGCTAAGTGCTTTAAAACAACTTAAAATTCCTGATTTATCTGATTTTATGTTGCTTTATTTGGCACAAAATAAATTAGATAGCAACTTGGTTCAAAACTTTGAGTTAACCATGCGTCACAAAGACATTCCTTTATGTGATGATTTAATAGACTTTATTAGGCATCATGTAAAGGTTCTTGAAAGAATAAATAGTGATAAGAAAGGTGTACCTTCTCATACTACTCGCAATGTGAACTCACATTCATTCGCTTTGGTTGATAAGGAAGTAAAGGTGGAAGGGGTTTGTCCTTCATGTAAAAGTAATGAGCATACACAGCTTTACATGTGTTCAAAGTTTAAATCCTTGGAGGTCAATGACCGCTTTAACTTTGTAAAAAATTGCAATTTTTGTACTAACTGTTTAAGTGCAAAACACACAGGCAAGTACTGTAAATCTAAATCAACATGTAAAATATGTCATTTAAGGCATCACACATTATTGCATTTTAACAACAAAAATTTAAACACAACTTGTGTACAAAATAAAAATGATCATTCAGTAACCGCTGTACTGATTACCCCACCTACATCTACCCATTCCAACACTGACCTTGCACTTACACCTAGTTCATGTGATACTTCTGTGACACTTACTACTATGCCTGCTCAATGCAACAAAAGAACTATTGTTTTGCTTTCTACAGCACAAGTTTATGCTTATAAAAATATACAAAATAAGTTTGTCATTAGATGTTTGTTGGACAGTGCTTCACAAAACAATGTTATCAGCTTATCATGCTGCAAGCGACTTAAGCTTAAAATAATTCCATTAAATAATTCTTATATTAATTCAATTGGTTCTAATTCTACTAAAATTCTTGGGTTTGTTAATCTGACAATACAATCACGCTACAATGATACTACATACAATATTAAATTGTTGGTTGTTCAACAAATAATTGAAAAATTGCCTTCTTGTAATATTAATATGCCGGCTATGACTTACTTGGAAAACTTGCCACTTGCGGATGAGTCTTGGAATGTACCGGGTGAAGTTGAGGCCATACTAGGTGCACAACTATTTCCTTATTTACTGCTTGGGGGATTTTCGTCTTCATCACCGCTTTCTTGTCCCACCAACGCAGCCGCTAATTGCACCGCTGTTTGCGCCAAGATTGTAACTGATCAACATAATACTGATACCTATACTGCTTCCGCTGGGACTACCGCAGAGGTTTCCGGTCATCGCTCCGCTAATGATTTTGCTAAATGCTCCGCTTACGGTGCGATTTATTCGGATGGCTCCGCTCGCCAATCCGCTTCCGCCGCGACTTTCATGGATGCCATCGATGGCTCCGCTAACCGCTCCGCTCTCCGCTCCGCTTCTGACATAATTTGTTCGGATGGCTCCGCTAACTGCTCCGCTCTCCGCTCCGCTTCGGCCGTGGTTTATCCGGATGGCTCCGCTCGCCATTCCGCTTCCGCCGCGACTTCTGTTAATGCCGCTGATGGTTCTAAGAACCTCTCCGCTTCCAGTGCGATTTGTTCGGATGGCTCCGCTTGCCGCTCCGCGTCCACTTAAAGCTCTTTTGATGCCGCTAATGGCTCCGGTAAACGCTCCGCTCAACGCTCCGCTTCTACGCTTCCAGTTCTCGAAACTTCGCTCGGATACGTCATCATGGGTGAAATACCTGTCGTCGACGCTGACGATGCTGACGTAGCCTGGTCCTTCGGTCCTATAACAAATGATGAATTAAATAAAAGTTTAACTAAGTTTTGGGAATCGGAAGAATTATTTACTGAACCTATTACTGATCCTGATGATGTTGAATGTGAGGATATTTATGCCTCCACCGTCGAACGCGACCCGAACTCGGGTCGTTTTATTGTTTCTCTTCCGTTTAAGTCGGATCCTGCTTGCCTTGGCAATTCATTTCTGAATGCTAAGCGCAGACTTACAGCACTTGAGCGCAAGTTTAGGTTCAACCCAGATTTACGTAGCGCATATAATGACGTCATAACGGATTATATTGAAAAGGGATATTTATCGGAAATACTTTCTCCAGATACTAAACAAGACGGTTATTTCATTCCTCATCATGCGGTAGTTAGGCCAGATAAGAGTACTTCCAAAACTCGTATAGTTTTGGATGCAAGCGCATCTACGGACGCAAACAATTTGTCCTTGAATGACATTCTGCACACAGGTCCGAATTTACAAGCGGACTTGTTAGCACTTCTTTTATGGTTTCGACTTCTGCCGGTCGCTGTCACAGCAGATGTTCAACAAATGTACTTACGCATTTTGGTCACTGAAGACCATCGCAAATATCAGAAAATCTTGTATAGATTTAACGACACTGAACCCATCCGTGTGTTTCAGTTTAACTCTGTTGCTTTTGGCCTTCGTTCTAGTCCTTTTCTAGCCATGCGATCGATTCGTCAGCTGGCCACTAATCATAAAGAGACGTTGCCACTCGCGTCAAAAATGGCCATTCAGGATATTTATATGGATGACATAACCACTTCTGTGGCTACCGCTGAAGATGGAATCGACTTGTCTCAACAACTTCTTACTATGTTCGAGTCAGGGGGCTTCCATCTTGTCAAATGGGCCAGTAATTCACAAGCTTTGTTGGCTCAGGTCCCTGAATCGCACAGAGTCGCTATAGAATTTTCGGATACAGATAATATAAAAATATTAGGATTAAAATGGCTTCCTGCCTCAGATACTTTCACGTTTACAACCAATGACGCTGATCAGGGTTGTACCAAGCGCATTATTCTGTCCGTCATTGCTAGGCTATTTGACGTTTTAGGCCTTGTTGCCCCAGTTATTTTATACGCTAAACTGTTAATACAAGAACTGTGGGTAGCTCAAATCGGATGGGATGAGGTCGTACCTGATTCAATTGCAAACCGCTTTCTACAGTTTAAACGTGAACTACCGCTCTTGTCAAAATTAAAAATTCCGCGACATTTAGATGTTGCCAACAACTGTGTCGTAAATATCGTCGCCTTTGGAGACGCTTGTCTCAAAGCGTACGGATGCGCAGTTTATTTGCACGTAACACACCCTAATGGTGACGTATCGCTTACTAAGTCCAAAGTCGCATCCCCAAAAATTGCCTCGTTGGCTCGATTGGAGCTATGTGCCACCGTATTGCTCTCTAAGCTTGTGCGATATGTTCATACCGCTTACCATGATCGCTATCCTATTACGAAGATATACGCTTTCTCGGATTCGACTATTGCTTTGTCTTGGATCCACTCGCAGCCACACCGTTGGCAAGTTTATGTTGCGAATCGTGTTTGTAAGATTCATGAAAATGTTTCACCGGACTGCTTCTATCATATTGAGGGTATTTCGAATCCAAGTGACTGCGCCTCTAGAGGTCTTCTGCCGTCGCAAATGTTAGACCATCCTCTGTGGTGGACTGGTCCCTCGTGGGCTCAGTGTCCAATCACTGATTGGCCAATTAAACCCTTCAAACCTTCTGAAGAGGATTTGCCCGAGACCAGAAAATCTGTTGTTCTCGCGACTGTAAGTGAAGTAGAGGACTCGCCTCTTTATGACGTTGCCTTGAAATTGTCATCTTGGCCGAAACTTTTACGCATCGTCGCTTACATGTTGCGCATGTCAGGGAAGCTTCCTCGTGATAATGTCATAAAGTCCTCTGATCTTGAAGCTGCTGAACTAGTTGTACTCCGGAATCTGCAAAATAAATATTTTCATAAAGATATAAAAGCCATAAAAAAGAAAAACTTACCTTCTGACGCGATTCGTAAATTAGACCCGTTCATTGATGATTCCGGTTTGCTGCGCGTCGGTGGCAGACTGCTGAACGCAAATGTACCTTTTGAAAACCGCCACCCGCTTTTGCTACCACGTCGCGATCATATCGTGAATCTTTTGATTGACTATTATCACCGCATCAATTGCCATACTGGCTCATACTTACTTACATCGTTGTTGCGGCAGCGGTATTGGATCATTTCCGCTCGAAATGTCATCCGTCAACGAGTGCGTTCATGCATTTCGTGTTTCAAGCGCGCACCAACAAATAATACGCCCATCATGGCAAATCTTCCGCCTGCTCGTGTGATGGAAGCCAAGGCTTTCACGAGCACTGGTGTGGACTATGCTGGTCCTTTAAGCATAACGATGACTAGGCATCGAGGAGTTCGAAGCACGAAGGCATACATTTGTCTTTTCGTGTGCCTAGCAACGAAAGCTATCCATTTGGAAATCGCTTCTGACCTTAGTTCTGACAGTTTTATCGACGCACTTAAGCGCTTTATTGCTAGACGCGGTCCTGTTGCGTCTATTTATTCAGACAATGCTACCAATTTCATTGGGGCAAAGCGTCATTTAGACGAATTATATACCTTTCTTCAATCAAAACAAACCGCTGCAGCTTTCAATGCTGAGTTATCAAAACACCGCATAACGTTTCATACAATACCTCCTCGCGCGCCCCATTTTGGCGGCTTGTGGGAGGCCAATATTAAATGTGTCAAGACACACTTATTTCGCGTCATAGGGCAGCAACTGCTTTCTTATGAGGAGTTGCTGACGGTTTTGCCTCAGATTGAGTGCTTATTAAACTCACGCCCTTTAGGCCTTTTACACGATGAACCACAACCTGAAATTCTCACACCTGCTCATTTTTTGATGACAACGCCTTTGCAACATTTGCCCGCTTACGATGTAGCCAAAGAACCTAAAAATATTGTTCAGAGGAAGAGGTTGCTAGACTGTCTAGTACAGAGCTACTGGAAAAGGTGGCGCCTAGATTATTTACACACACTTCAACAAAAGCACAAATGGCTCAAGAGTAGAGAAAACATTAGAATTGGTACGGTTGTGCTGGTACACCAAGATGATGTACCACCGCTTCGCTGGCCTCTAGGAATAATAGAGCAAGTTTTCCCTGGTAGAGATTCAGTCGTTCGTGTTGCGTTAGTCCGCTGTCAAAATAAATTAATAAAGCGAGCTGTCGCGAAGCTGTATCCTCTTCCAGAACTGCATTAAGTACTCAACGCATCGCTTACGTATATTATATATTTTTCCTTATATTTATCTTATGTTATAACTTAATAAGTCAATGTTCGCTATACTTTTACTACTTCTGTTTCCGATGTATTATTTATCTACTACTATCGAACGCTTCACGGTTTCCTGTATTTTGAAACTCCTAGAGCTTTCAAGCCGGGGAGCATGTTTACGCCTTTCTATGCGTTATTGTCTATTCTCTCTCTACGGCCAGTAGCGTAGATTATATGTAGGCCAAACTGTCAGCGTGTGCGCATCTGCGCCACCAGAGGCGCTGCTTGCCATGAAGATGAGAAAAAACGTCAGACTAAACAGAATACTACAAGTCATTCTCGATTGAACTTCGCATTTAATTCATCGTTTGTTTTCTGCAAAGAAGAGCACATACTTGTGATCTTCCACTGTAAAGAAGAGACTCCAAGAAAAGAACTAATACACGGGCATCGGATCAACCGCAGTTTGTGTAGTGATTCGTTGTTGTTGCTTATCGCGCCGGCGCAAGCCCTAGGTCATCTAACCTCGGCTGGATAAAACTACGCGAGCCTTCAGGAGGACCTGGCAGGTTAGTGTCTGCTTATATCTTCCTACTGGCCTTTGTTCTCATTATCCGTGTTTTTTGGAGTTTCGGACCGCTACCTATATTTTTCCCGCATCCCCCACTTATGTGTGATTTACGACCACACACTAATAATTTAAAAATGTAGCAGCGCTGCTGACGCGCGTACAGTGTTAAAATTGTACAAATAAATAAATATGTGTGGACATTTCACACAGCGCCATCTAGCCCCAAACTAAGCAAAGCTTATATGGGAACCAGATAACTGATACAATACTTAGATACTTTTTGTTTGTAAATACATACATACAATAGGTACGATATAACACCCAGCCAAAGAACAAACATCGATGTTCATCACATAATGTTTGTCCTGGGTGGGAATTCAACCCACAACCTACAGTCCAGAAGGCAGGGCTACTACCAACTCAGCTATCGGGCCAGTCAATATGAACTTTGACAGCAGTTGAGGCGCAGATGCTCATCAGCAGGGCTGCTACAATCATCACAATAGATGCACATTAGTGACCGTGTTACGAAGAACAGCTCCCAGAAGAAGTACATCGAATAAGTTCGAAACCTGGACGGAGTAACTTCAACTATAAATCTCATAATTAAATCACTCACGATAAATTAAATTTAGGTCGAAATAATCATCTAACAATACTATTAGATGCTTATTTTTTATATTTTTTTCAATCTTTACTAGGTACTTTGTTGCAAAGTTCGTCTAGGTAGGTACCACCGCTTTGCCAGTTATTCTGCTGCCAAGCAGTAGTGTGCAAGCACTACTGTGTTCCGGTTTGAAGGGCACTGTAGCTAGTGAAATTACTGGGCAATCGAGACTTTATGAACTGATCTCACAGCCTAGTAATCTTATTACCAGGCTGTGCTGATGTCTCAGGATGATGTGCGCAGTGCTGTGTCACACGTAACTCTCTTTTGGGGTTCCGAATGACACTGTTCTGTTATGGGCGGCCGTGGCGCTTAACATCAGGTGAACGACTAGCTCGTCACATCACTCAGTAGAATTTAAAAAAAAAAATCTAATGTTTTTAAGTGTTTCTATACAGCGACCTATATACAAAGAAAAAAAAATCATCAAACAATACTGTTAGATGCTTATTTTTTACAATTCTTTCAATCTAATTCTTTAAAGTGTATCTATACAGCGACCTATATACAAAGAAAAAAAAATACAAAGTAACAGATTTATTATTTTAGAATATACGCCTGTAGCCAAAACGTTATTATTCCCAGATACATTTCAAGACTCTTTTTTACTGGCCTCACCATATTGGCCATTGCTCCGCTGTCATCTCCCTAATCGTGTCATTCGAAGAGTATGACGTGACGTGACGTCACTTATCAGTATATTCTATATATAGTATATTCGAGCAAGCTTTGTAATAAGGTTCTAATAAATATCACCACATCACATTCATATTCATTATTTTGGTACATAAAAATACAGGTCTAAAATCGTACATAATTTGTACTCGTGGATACATATTATAAATCTATTTTTTTTACATCTGTTTTAATAACAAAACAGAAAATAAAAAATATTAACATTAAAAATTTAATATAATTTATAATAGAAGCATTGATATTTTTAAAAAAAATATTGTCTCTTAGTAAAGCCTAATGCTTACAAATACATCGAAGTCCTTTTCCCTCAAATATGGTCGAGGAGGGCGATGGCTGGAACATGCGTCAAGCACGTGAACGGGCGCTGCTTGCGGGAGCTGGTTTGCTCGTGGTGTATGCACAATTAGAAATAAGTACTTATGTTTTTGTTATTGGCTGTATTGTATATATATGTTCATGTTAATAATAAGCTAAATTTATACATATAAAAATAATTTAATAAAAAGCACGGACCCAGGTGAATGTGGAAATGCAGACAGAAAAAAAATACATCGAAGTTATAGAAGGTTTGCTCGATGAGCCAGCGTTTCAGTCGCAGTTTAGAGTTATTTAATAAAACTTTCAATGTCGAATGTTTTAATAATTATTGACGTTTGATTTTTTTTTTTTTGAGAAATAAAGTTCTTAAACCAGATTTTATTGATTAAGTCCTTGCAATATTAATGCAATGAAAACATCTACATTTTTATATTAATATTTAATAAAAATATTCTTTGGTACCAGTTTTGATGCCGTTATAAATCTGGTACCGGTATCACACCAAAGCCAATCGTACCGGTTCCATAAATAACGGTATTTAAAGCCCTTTTCGTGACATTTGACGAGTATCACGTGCGGTCGTCCAACAGTGTTCACAGTACGTGCAGGCGCGTCAACGATATGGGTTATACGCGACAGCGCGCGCAGTATTTTAATTAAATTCCGCTATTAGTTTTTAATTACCAGCTATTTATACCAGGTCGTGGTTGGATGCGATTTGTACAGTGTCGTGGGAAGAGACTGGGGAAAATGGATGTTTAACTTATACAAATATAACGTAGATGTATAATGATGAAAATAGAAGAGTCCATCCAACCCTTTTTTTTTTGAGGGGGGAAATGGCCTCGCACTTCTCTGCCACCACGGGGGTGTTGGGGTATGTGGGACTCGAACCCACTAAAACCCCCCGTGATCCGACCGCCGCCGGGATGGGGCGAGATGGTCCATCCAACCCTACTCCACTCACATACTCTTGGTGCCTCAAGTAGGAAATAATTGTTCTGTTTGTACCGCGTTCATCCTAGCTCAGAAACTGATAGGGATAAGTGAAAAAAAAAAACACCTAGATCTACCTAGATATAATAGGTGGAAATTCTAAGTTCACTTATCCTTGCTATAAAAATATATTAATTTCCTCAACATCCCTGGGAAATTTCTAGATACAGGGAATCTTAGTTAGGGTTCAGGATTTTTGTATATGATCGTTGGGCATTATTTATTTATTTATAGTTTTATGTACGAGTGTAGGATTATTAGGATTATGTGCTGTGGATATTTGGATACGGAAGGATCAAACTAGTCTCCGTTATTCGAGGCTGCTCAATCATCAGCCAAATAATTTCTAATGACCGCATAGTAATCCGAAACATGCAGCGTAGGCCAGTTCCATACCCGGTAGGTTCGGGACCCTATTCTATCTTATCCAGTTTTTTAGAATGATTTGTGTCTATACAAGGTGGAATTTAATTCGTTCTTTTTCTTTAATGTATGTATTCAGTTCATGCTATAGAATGCTCCCATATAACTAAATAAAAAAGTACTTATGAAATAAAACTTAAATCTAGGTATTATTATATTTAAATTCTAAAGAAAAGCCTCGTGACATTGAACAAAGCAGGTGTTTTATTGCCTACTAAACTTTTACAAAGTACTCAGCTGGTGCCCGCGCTGCGTGTACCGTTAAATAGACATTTCGGCTGTCATACAGTTATATTAAGAGGCACTAAATACTAAAACACAATCTTTTTTTTTAATTGGACCTTGTACGTATATTCTATAACATGGTCTGAGTACATACATTTAAGTAAAAGAGTGAATTAAATGCCACCGTGTATATTTCCAAAAATGTTGAATTGCGCGAGCAAGATAGAGAGCGTAGATAACGTGCCCATGATACTAAGATCATTATAAACCAGCCCACAGCCTCCACACGACCTTAACTTTACTAACCTCGTACATAATCCCCGCAGAAACTTGCTATCAGCACGGTACACACTACCATTATGCGGGTAGCTTCAAGTTTTTTATTGTACAACCACGTTTACAGAATTATGCTAATAAAACGTGCATAGGTAACTCACAGATGATAGTAAAAGAGGGAAGATTAGGCATGTTCCCTTTTTAATTTGGTAAATCTATGGTGGCGAGAGCGTGAGTGGCTTGGCGGTGGCCTGAGCGACTTTCAAAACGCACTTAGGTCTAAATCTCGCTCAGCCCTGTAACAATGACTTTTAAACCGACGCACTTAGGTCCAAATTTCGCTCGGCTTTGTAACAATGACCTTTAAACCAACGCACTTCGGTCCAAATCTCACTCAGCCCTGTAACAATGACTTTTAAACCGACGCACTTAGGTCCAAATTTCGCTTGGCCTTGTAACAATGACCTTTAAGCGAACGCATTTAGGTCCAAATCCGCACCAATGACTTTTAAAGCTATGTGCGGAATTTGCACTCACTCGACAACAGTGAAGAAAAACATCGTGAGGAAAGCACGGGAAGCACCAGCTTTCAAATAAAAAAAACCATCAAAATCGGTTCTGTCTAAACTTCTGAGGTAACAAACATTATTTAAAAAAAATACAGTCGTGATGAGAACCTCCAACTTTTTCAAATCGGTTGAAAAATAAAACGTTCATTTGCAAGTAAGACAAAATGACGAGAGTGCTGGCAACTGTAAAATTTCACCAACAATAAAATATATCTAAACTACTAATAAACATAATCCGCAACTAGTTATCTACTCCCGCACCCGTTTTGTGAGGGTAGTTTAAACTTTTTACTGAAGTGGAAGCCATATTTGCCGCACATTTCGGATTTATGGTAAGTTACACTAAGTTTACCGTATTAAGATGAATGGCATCATATGGTAAAAATCTCTTGGGCTGTGATGTAATAGAGTTGAATTTAGTTAGAATTCCTATACTATATATATAGGTAAGTCTGAATTTTATTAAAATTCATAATTTTGACAGTTTGATGTTGTACTAAAGAAACTAGGATATAGAATTAAATATCTACTCTGTTGAAACTTGTTTTGTTTTTTTAGTTATGAAATGAATGATTTTTTAATTACTTGATAGTTCAATTTTAACTTTTTAACCGTCCTAGTGGGGTGTGCCAGGACGCAGTCTGTGACACATATGCTAGCACAGTTCGGGTAAAATTTTTCGGATGTAGGAGTGATTCAAGGTGTCTTGGCTTTGCCACTGAGTGTTGCTGGCGAAACACTTTTCATCATGATAAAAGACATATTTTGTTAGAATTTAATGATTGTAAATAATGGAGCTGACATAATCGCTATGCGACTAAAGCTCCCAAAAATTATAGATTAAAAAAAACTTTTTAACCGTAGTCAAACCTCTTGCGTTCATATTTGTATAGTAAAAAGTGTCTATTCGCGCACAGAAAATTATCAAAACATAATTTTGGCTAACCTCGACGTTTTGATCAAGTTTAAGTTTGCCAACCTGCGTTCAACCAAAACTAAGTAACTCCGTATTCTGCAAGCCAAACGTTGCTTACCTGCAACAAAAGAAACATAAATTATTTAAAAGATAATATCTTAAGCAGTCAGACGGCGTGCGATCTTTGACCAAAACCACTATTAAATTCTTGGAAATATACAGAATTCAAAGTTTGCTAATAATAATCGAAAATAATTAGGTACAAAAAACGAGTGTGCTTTAGACCACACGACTAAAGTAAAACTTCTTTAGTTTATCTCCAGCTATTCGCAGGTATAACTTTGTTTTTGCTTTGTTAAAGTCGCCATCTTGACAATGGTAAATTGTCAACACGACAATTTTTTTAACTTTGTGATGTTGACAATGGAGATCTACGTGAACCAACATCAACTCTCGTTCGCCTCGCATTCACCTGCTTACTCCCCAAGTCAAGCGTGCGTAAAGTTTTACTTCAATTATATTCATGTATTTAACCAACATCTGCTTTCCAATCAAACTAAACTAACGCAAGTTAATACAACTAAATACAGGGACAAGTTTAGTTTAATAGGTGACCCTCTTCGTAAGGCGGGGGTTCTATCGGACCCAAGACTGTAGGGCTGTCAACCTTCGTCAAACAATGAGGTTCTGTAGTGAACTCGCGTAATGAAACAGAGAACATAATTATGTGAGAGAATGTTTTTGGTGTAACAAGATTTTCAATCATATACAGGCTGTAAATTGATAATTGGATCAACGGACGTTTGGTGCTGAGGACCTCGATTTACACGCCGTGTGTATATTTAGGTAGAATTTATAATTTAAATAAATGAAGTCTTTAATCTTTTTTTATGTTAATGAATGATATGATGTGCGATGTGTATAGGCAGCTTCTGTGGTGTGGCGGTTGAGCAGGTCGGTTCACAACCCGGAGGCTGCGGGTTCGATTCTCGCAACAGGACCAGTATTTGGGCACAGAAAAAAAGCGCAAATACTTATTCTGAGTGTGGGTGTTGTGGGACCATGGTTCTCGTAGTTCCTGGGTCCCTAGACACAGGGAATCCTAGTTAGGGTCCAGGATTTATGTACGTGATTGTTGGGCGTTATTATTATTATTATTCGTACACCTGGTTTTAAGCGACACGGCCGCCCATAACTGAACAGTAAAAATGACCAAGGAAATTTTTTAAAGTAAAACTTCTTTTCTTGTCTTGGGGAGTAAGCTGGTGAATGCGAGGCGAACAGAAGTTGATTTGCTTCACGTAGATCTCAATTGTTGTTAGGTACGGTAAAATGACAATTTACAATTGTCAAGACGATAATAGCGACATTAACATAAAATAAAGCAAAAAGAAAGTTATACCGGCCGATAGTTGGAGCTAAACTAAATAAGTTTTACTTCAGTCGTGTGGTCTAAAGCACACTCGCTTTTTTTAGATACTGATTAATGAAAAATAACATTAACATCATCGATATTTTAAGAAGTGTGATATTTGGTAAATAAAAAGGCTGTGCCAAAATCGAACCGTCCATAAAAATCGGAAATATTTCTTTACCCAATAAAAATTAAAACAAGCTCTCGGCGTGACAACCCTATTAGGGATCCGTAATCTCCGCGAGATACGTTTGGGGATCGCGTTATCCCTAAATCACTTAAGGTTTAAGGTATCATTGTTTTCGTTAGAGTGTTGTTTTTCATTTAAGTTGTGTAAATATCTAACCCATTGTTAATTTTCCCAAAATGAAAAAGTAACCTATGAGCATCTGGACATTAAAACTTTTAAAACTAAAAAGTAAGACTTTTTAATTTTGACAAGCATATTTATATGATCAGATAGGATACCGTTTGACCACAATAAATGTGTCACACAATATTCCATTGTTTACAACATTTCAGTTTTTAGTTTCGAAAATTGAGTGACATTACCTCAAATAAAAAAAGGTCGATGAAATAATGCTCTCCTATTAGGGGATAGCGTCATCATCAGCCCAATACTTACCCACTGCTGGGACTAGGGCCTTCTTTCATAGGGAGAGAGTGTGGGCCATAATCTAATTGGTGCACGACACAGGTTTTAAAATTTTGCGATTCGAAAAAAGTTACGATTCATGAACATGCCCGGTTTAAAAAAATTCTATTCTTGAACACGCCGGTTTAAAAAATTTCGATTCTTTAACATGTCGGTTTAAAATTTGACGATTCTTGAACATGCCGATTTCCTCGAATTTTATACACAAGTTTCATTGGAATCTTCTATTAATCTTATTGAACTTAAAAACAATAAGCGGTTGATCACGTTACATTGTGCATAAATACAGCAAAAAATTTAAACCAAAGATACGATTTTGCGAGTTGAATTTCCATCAAATGTAAGTAATCAGAAGTAACCTTCTACATCGCATTTCCAAACTTAGAACTATAAAGATAACCCCCGGGGTGCTCTTCGGATTAAACCGTTGAAAGTGTTCATTCAGAACACTCACCACCGAATGCTGCTGACGAAGTTTACATGAATTGACACTTTAAATTGTTTTCAGTTAGGAATACAATGTGTTCCAAACTTCGATTTTGAAACGGGTTGTTTTAACTTACACATTCGGTTTACCATGATTCAAGAGGCCAGCCAGTTATTCTACCGCCAAGCAGTAGTGCGCAAGTACTGCTGTGTTCTGGTTTGAAGGGCACTGTAGCTAGTGAAATTACTGGGCAAATGAAATGACCTGATCTCACAGTCTAGTAATTTTATTATTATTAATTTATTACTAGACTGTCTCAGAATGACGTGCGCAGTGCAGTAGTGCGAAACTCTACTTTAGAGTTTGTAGTGACACTGCAATTGATATGGGCAGCCGTGTCGCTCAATATTAGGCGAACGATTGGCTTGTCATTTCATTCCATAACATAAAAAAGGTTATATAAGGTTAGGTAATAATTAATTAAAAATAATAATAATTATTTCTTAATATTAATATAAGTGGTATATTCACTGTACATTCCAGGCTTAGTTTAGATGGTCTGTTCTAAATGAGTAACAGTTAATTGTAGTTTAAAACTGTAGCTGTTGTCGTAGGTAACAGCTGTAAAAAAACCAAAATAACGATATATCCTAAGTTTAACTATCACTACTAAAAATATAATAAAAATTACTAATGTTCAAAAATTTTTTTACATTTTGTCACTATTTTTTTATTCCCTCGGATTAAACTGTCAGAGATACAAAGGCACAAATCGTTCTTCAAGCGTCCTTCAAGTAACAACCCTTGAAATAGGTTTTAAGCTATTCAAAAAGAAACGATACCTAAAACCAATTCTACTCTAGTAAACCTACGAAGATTGTTTAGCGATAAAAAGTTACGAGATGTAGTACCAGAGTTCATAAAATTTAACCTTTTTATGCTTGGACGGTTTTCATTTCCTATCTTTTTAATTTTGAATTTAGACGAGTATTTATAAAGTATTATATTTATAGAGTATTTAGTCTTTATTATTAGAAATTTAAATCTACTAAATCACTACAGCACAGAAGCTGTTGTGACTTGTATGACGAAATCACACGTACAGCAACACTATAATTATCATGCCAAAACCAAGTCTCATCCCTCTATCATAGATTGACATCGAATTGGTTTTGAATATATAAGAAATTGCACCGCTATTGCAATTTCAAAGTGTAGGAGAATTGGCTCTAACATCACTCAACACTGTTGTTGCGGAGAACGCTAACTGCCACACTACGCAATTAAGCGTCACAGAATATTATTATATCGCACAAAAACTATGAATATTGTCCGATATACCGATATACAGTATCAGAGATGATGAGATCGTGCAGCATATGCCACAATAACTTCGGTTTGCTGATCGTTCTTGCGAAGAACTCCATGCGCTGCTACTAAAGGCTAATAATTTCGCGGAGCAAAACATGTTACTACAGCTAAGATGCCATTGACAAAATGTTTATGTTGTAGTAAACATCGACAGAAATTAAAGTAATTGTCGAATTGTCATAGAAATGTGCTACAAGTAATAACTAACGCTGCGATTCGAAAAAAAAAACCAATTAAAGGTCCTCACGGATAGACAAAAAAGAGTATAATTTAAATAAAGTGAACACCTAATATACAAGTTAATGCAGTTGTAAGAATACACCTTTTCATTTACCAGTTCAGGAATCACAACTGCGGTTCACTCGAAACACTGTCGTTGCAAAGAACGCCGTAAAAATGGCACAAAAGGTAACCGTTACAACGACTACGTCTTTCGCTTTGCATGTCTACGAAAACAACGGCTACGGTTCACTAGACCTACTGTTGCTGTTGTTGAAGAGAACGTCACTGCTACGGCCTCTGCTACGACTTGTATTTCGCGTAGCGGATCAATCTACGGGCTACGATTTTGTAGCTACTGCAACGTTTCTTTGGCAGCGTAACGTGAACATCGCAACGCTGCTTCAACGCGCTCATATCTTCAAGAGCCCTACGCTCCACATTCATCGAACAAGCCACCGCCAGCGTGCACTGTCAGTAATTAATCAGGCATCTGACACCGACGCGCTCCTCTCATAATTACCGACGTGACTCGGCCCGGTGCGGCGTCGGGTTTTTGACAAATGCCGTGCTTGTTTGCGCTAACCGAGCGGAATGTAAGCCGATTAGTAAACATTGTGGGGGTGAGCTAGGCTGTGGATTTTTCGTCTACTCTGTGTAATTTATAAGATCTAAAGTGGAATACTTATTGAAAGCTTATTATTACGTCGGTTAAAACAATAAAGATGATGACAAACTACACAATGACTTTATTTTACAAATAGGATGAACCGTTAAAATATTTGATGATTTATGTCATGACTTTTCGTCTAAATAAGCCATTCTCATACATTACGTAAGTTCTCTAAAATCTTAGGTTTTGTAGAAAGTCACTTGGCGGGCCCAGTCCAATTTACTGGAGGTGTCCAGCCGTCTTCCCGCGAATTTTCAATTAAAATTCCAGATTAAAAAATCTATGTGTAGTGCAAAATGTCAGCAAAATTGGTTTAGCCATTTTGGCGTTAAACCAACAAGCAGGTAATATTTCAGTTTTGTATATTTCTAATTAATTTTATATGCTTAGTGAAATAACTTAATTTTAAGTACCTAATATAAATTTGACATGTAAAAGTGCTAAAATTAGCCTATTTGCAATAAATCTTTTGACTTTGACTTCTCCATTTATTTTTATAGTTTCATCAAGTATAGTAGAATAATATTTTTAATAGTACTTACGGGATCTTTACCGTGATTGGAATCATTTCAAAATGTGAAGGATCGTGAAAGTTCAAAACCCAGTCCGAGCCAACATATTGCTTAAACAATGTCATGTCAAAACACGGGCGCATTTTCCACGTTCCGCCTGCTGTACGGCATCGACGGTACATCATTCATTCGACTGTCACCGCCGCACTTGTCAACACTTGATTTATTGCTATGGAAACGAGCTATTGAAGTTTATTTGTGGGACTCACGCGATTTAGGTGGGACCAACGAGTATTTTTGGGACACAATGCCCGGTGGAACTATTTGGGAGGATTCAGGTAATTACTTAACGTTAATTTCTTTTTTAAACCAGCTTCGCAGAGGCTCTCAATTCGATAACATTTTTTTAATGTTAGTTACTTCATATTTTTGTCGTTTATAGACAGCCTCTGTGGTGCGGTGGTTGAACAGGTTTTGTCGTAGCCCGGAATTCGATTTCCGCGACAGGACAAGTATTTGTAGACAGAAAAAAAGAGAAAATACTTGTTCTGAATTTGAGTGTTGTATGACCATGGTCCTTGTAATTCCTGGGTCCACAACGATACCATTTGTTTATTTGTCTGTTTTTTCTTTCTAAATTATACTGTATTCTCTTATAATGTGATGTAATGTTGTGTGGTGTCCTCAATAAATGTCTTTTCTTTCTTTCTTTCTTTCATATCAGGGAATCCTAGTTAGGGTCCAGGATCTATGTATGCGATCGTATATTTATAAACCGATTTCGGAAAGTTCTTTGTCATTTATTAGGATAAACTTTCTATAGAAACTGTATCAAAGTCGTTTCAGTATTTTGGTATTTAAATCAAAATACCTGGACCAAATATGTAGATGATGACATTTTCATATTTTTCTAGTTATTTTGATATCATACTATCCAAGTATTTGTTAGTGTAGGTATTGTATATTGAATGCTAAAATTTAAACGAAAATAATTGTTACTATTTTTATCACAAAATAACAGGGAAGCCTCAATTGGTCCCGCATTAGCTGAATTTATATAATTAGGAAAAACAAATAGGAATCGGTGTATCAAAATTATGTATTCTGATACACCGATTCCTACCTTCCTTAATTCGGCTCTAATTACCTACCCTAATTCGGTAACTAAGCAATAGCGTAGTCTTAGTAAAGTAAATATCCTCCTTTCATTTTAAGAACTTTTGCGAGCTTTCAATATGTTTTTCTTGAATTTTAATTTAAAACAAAACAGTATTTGCTATTACAAATAACATCGTGGAAGATCCAATAAGTTTTTTAAATTCTTTCTATTTCAGTACCATCAAAGAGATAAAAAGATGAGCGTGGCAGATCGGCAACTCACCGAAACCGCTTCGCAGAAGAGAATTTTTTCTAATGAGTAATTTCTACAAATACAATGAGCTTTGGATTAAGGATACCGAGAATAATATGTTTGTGAAGATTATAGATGCGATGTATTTAAAATTATGTAATTAAAAAGAGAAATATGTGATCCCGCCGCACAAGTCGTAACCCTGCTGGGGATTTAATAATTATTTGTTTGTATTTTTCCAAATTAAGTTTTTTTTTCTGGTTGGCAACACTGGCTTGCAAGTGATTGGACGAAAGCACGAGTCAGACAGCTGAGCAGGAAAAAATATCAGTCACTTGGGCGTTGTTATACTTAGTAAAAATCAACATTAATATATTGAAGAATAAGGAATAAAGAAGTTTAACAGGTGCTCCTAGTTTTATTTCCAATATAACTTAAAAATCTGGCTCTGTGTTGCCTTATCGCTGTGATTATTTCGTATGGCGAAGGTTTTACATCGATTCACGCATTCTATGCAATATTTTCCTCCCCACACGACAAATCGTTTCGTTGCAGCTATTTCTAGCAGATTACTTTCTACGGCGTTTTAATAATTTACATCCCTATTCCTGGTTGAATTCTTGAAGTGATCGTGGATGGCCATATCCGAAACTTTGAGGAATAGCTAAAAGTAGGTACTCAAGAGTCTCGGGCTCGATTTTGATGAAAACTAAGCCTGACACACTCTGGATTTTTTAAAATCAATAATCCAACTAGGGAGTCACACACGCAATTTTGAAAAAAAAAACTTGTATTATTAAGTACATCATTCAATAGTTTCGCTAGTAAGAATTCTGGGAAATAATGCGTTGCATAGCGGTGTGAAATAGGTTGCGTGAGTTTCAATCGTTATGATTTTTTTAATCGGTTTCACGGAACTATAATAACAGATAGCATCGGAACTGTGAAATCATAAAATAAATCATACTCCGACAATTTTAGTGAAAGCATTGAAAGTGATTGCTAGTCTGTTTGCGTTGCACCAACATCATACACATCATCATACCACACCGAAAGAAGTCCACAGTTGAACGCAGGCCTTAGGACGCCACTTTGGGCACCACGCTTATCATAGGGCAGCGGGGTTTGCCATAGTTACCACGTTTGGCAGGCGGCTTTGTGATTGCAGAAGATTTTAATGAACAGAGGAAAATAATGCTGCCCATTATTCTCTGTATATTCACTTAGCCAGCTCTTACGGCACGCGCAGGAAGAGATGAGGTGATCCTATCGCAAACCGGGACCGCTACGCACCAAGTACTAATAGTAATCAAAATTACCATAACGACAAATATTAAAGGGGATTAATATAATATAATATAATAATAATAATAATAATAATATAATATGTGGACATCTCACACAACGCCATCTAGCCCCAAACTATACAAAGCTTGTGCTATGGGAACCAGATAACTGATACAATACTTAGATACTTTTGGTTTGTAAATACATAGAATACAATATAACTCCCAGACACAGAACAAACACCTATGTTCATCACACAAATGTTTGTCCTGTGTGGAAATCGAACCCATAACCCACAGTTCAGAAAGCTACTACCAACTGAGCTGTCGGGCCAGTCAAGATTGGATTGGAATTACAATGTGAAACCTATAGTAATTTTATTTTCAACCTACGATTAAACCAGCTCGTGTATTCGAAAATGGTATTTTCTTTTTAGCGCGCTGGAAAAGCATTACTGATAAAATATACGATTTGAACGCAATCGTCACCAACAATACCGGCAAATTAACACAAAATACCTGCAGTGCACGAACACAATGCTCCAATTTAGCAGTCAAATGCATATTAATATATGTATTTAAGTCAATAAGGTAAGAAATCGCGTAAACATTAGAAGCGTTCGATTCACTGAGTCGGATATTTAAACCACCTAGGTGATAACTTAATTGGTCTGAAACCGCTCTTATTACAATAAAAAAATAAATAGATTTTTCCCATATATTCATGTGTTTCTATTGAGAAACACATGAATATATGGGATTTGACAGTTTTGAAATTTTCAAATTCGGAATTTAATTTCTCCTGTTGTATTGCAATCAAGAATGCGTGATCTCCTAGCTGGTCCCATCGGCATCTTAGGAAAACTGAGAAAATGAGCATTTAGCTTAAGCTTACTTATTCTATGGTGGGGCTCATAGGTAGCTCGTGCGACATCCAAACTGACAGACGCGCCCTCGTTCGAATCCCGCTCGGCTCCGCACAACTTTTGTGCGGAATATGCACTCACTAAAATTTTCCGGTATCGTTGGTATTGGAATATTTAACAACTGTTATCTCATATCGGCCTGAACAATAAAATGTCGTAGTTTATTTCACCGTTGACGTTCCCACTCCCCCTTCCCTCCCCTTTCTCGGTCACCTGGCAACATTGATTACACAGTTATTCAATAACCGTTTCCCTTATATTTAAGTAATATTTTATTGTTAACCAACTTTTAAAAAAGAGGTTTTATATTCGACTCCACACATATTCATTGTAACTATGTAAATTAGATTTAATTATTTTCATTATTAATCATATAAATATGTATTTTATTCTAATATCAATTTTAATGCACCGCTATCATTTTTTTCTTGCCCATCAAGGTTGACTGGTTAGGTTTAGATTAATGTTTCATTGCAATGAGTCCTCATTGGACATTATGCTAAAGTATAAATAAAAAAATATTTTTGTACTGATCTTTCCGATATTTCTGGATCGATTTACATAATTTTTTTGTTTGGTAGAAGAACCTTCCGCTTGGGGGTCCCATATAAATTTGGTGACGATCTGATAAAGATCTTCGTAGTTGCGACGTATTTCACTGGAGGTTGTAACTCTAACCTTCTGAACTAGCTTGTGGGTTCGATTCCCAGCCAGGACTTATATATGTGTGATGAACATAGATGTTTGTTCTGTGTCTGGGTGTTATATTGTATTCTATGCTCAAAGCTTGTACCTAGTATGTTACATATGTATTTACAAAAAAAAATGTATCTAAGTTTTCTATCAGTTATCTGGTTCCCATAGTACAAGCTTTGCTAAGATTGTGGCTAGATGGCTAGGTGGATATTAATATCCTATCGGAGCAAAATTTATATTCTTCTCTACTAAACTTTTATTATTCTACACTACATTTATATTCTTCTCTACTAAACTTTTATTATTTTACACTAAATTTATATTGTTCTTTACTAAACTTTTATTATTCTACACTAAATTTATATTCTTCTTTACTAATCTTTTATTATTCTACACTAAATTTATATTCTTCTCTACTAAACTTATATTCTTCTCTACTAAATTTGTATTCTTCTCTACTAAATTTTCATTCGATTCTACTAGCATGCCTTTATAGGTACATATTAGCTGCAAATGTCGAGGACGTGGGAAGCGTTCATAGTAAACCATTCATAAATATCTGACGACATTGTCAGAGCTCTCGAGCTATTTCAAACCAATGTTTTCTTTGGACATTGCAACCGCACGGTTTTAGTATGACATTTATTTAATCTAATTGCTTTAAACACTTATCATAGGTACAAATAGACGCAGATGTTTTACATCTATATAACATACTAAATCTAAAACTGACATATCTTACGCATCGTACATTTAAAATATACGGATTGATTTATTAGAATGGATTAACACTTTATCGTGTTAAAATTCTCGACGGTTTTAGTTTTTTTCTAGAATATAAGTTCTTGTTGTTATTGCGACAAGGTCCGTTAAGTTGAGTAGTTGATTCATATGTTTTTGATGATAGCAATTAATTTTAGTTGTGGCTTTGATCATTGCTGGGATTTGTTGTTAATGAAAATTATGCAAAGTGCATTAAGCAAACAGTGTTCGTTTAGAAGATAAACTTGTTATGACGTGTAAAGTAGGTTATGGAAGAAGATTAATGTACTGAGAAGAACGACCCTGCCCATTCTCCGAATATTCCCTTAGCCGGCTTTAACACCACCCAAGGGAAGAATTGAGGGTGGTCAATATATTACGCCAGGACTTCATTCAATAATTATATGATGTAACTAGCTTCTGCCCGCGGCTTCACCCGCGTGGCCTATAGGAAAATAATTCACCCACCCATTTCACCCTCTTAGGGGTGGGATTACGAAAAACCCTTTCTTAGTGGATACCTACACTTTACAAAGAACACACCCTCCAAATTTCAAGTCTCTAGGACCAGCAGTTTAGGCTGTGCGTTGATATATAAATCATTTAGTCAGTCATGACTTTTAATTTTATATGTATAGATAAATATAAAATGTACCAAAAATGTATATACAAATAAAAGAATAAGTTATAATGAATTAACAAACAGCTGTGACCTCCCTACCCCCAAGACAATAACCAGGGCTATGCGATGGAGACCGCGCCCCCGCCCGTCACGTAATGAATTATCATCTTATTGGGCTAAACAAAATGGCGTATCTATACATATAAAATTCAAAGTCCTGAATGACTGACTTATATACATCAACGCACAGCTTAAACCACTGGTTCTAGAGACTTGAAATTTGGAGGGTGTGTTCTTTAAGTAAAAGTATCCACTAAGAAAGCGTTTTTCGAAATTGAAATGGGTGGTTGAATTATTTTCCCATAGGCCACGCGGGTGAAGCCGCGGGCAGAAGCTAGTTGTAAATATGGAGTAGTGCAAAACAGAAGAGAATGCGCACACAATAAATATAATATACACCGTAATATACCCATTGTAATAAGAGAACATTCGACTGGGTGAACCGATTTTGATGATTATTTTTTTATTTGAAAGCTGATGCTTCCCGTGTGGTCTCATTAAATTTTTATCAAGTTCTGACAAGTGCTTTTTGAGTTATCCTTAATAATGCGTATTTCGATTTCGACTACATTGATGATGTTCTCATTGAGATTGAAGTCGTTTAAAAGCCTATTTTTTTTTAAACGGCAAATTGCCTTTATTTTTTAAATAGTACAATGATTTAATAACAAATACTCAAAACTAACAGTAGTAGTAGTTAGTTTTTAGTAGTAGTAGTAATAGTAGAAAGGACAAGTTGTGAACTTAGTTTCGCTGTCACGCAATTTTTTTTAATAAATAAAGAGTCACATTTCCCCCCTAGTTATTAAAATTTCCGTTCAGATCCTTAACTCATTACGAATATAGCGGCCCCGTAGTTTGTCACGGGAAATCGGCCATTAGCGTTACAATTCTTTGTGTCACGGCACTTCGACACGCAAATCATTTATGGGGTCATTTCACGGGAGCTCAACTATCCCCAAAAAACTAATGGCAAACTATTCCAAGTATTTATAAAAAGACAAAATAATAAACTTTGGAAAACGATAAATAGCTACAACAATGCGGGAATTCTTACTGAGCTCACCTTGAAACTAAAACGAACTTTCAAAACGGTGGCTAAATTCTCAAAGCCTTGATATGAAAAATATTTTATGATGGAGACATCACGCCATGGACACAAAGTGAAGCACACAAAAGTAATGGAGCTGTAGAAACTCATTCATTCCTTAAAAAGTATATATTAGTAAGTTCAAAGTCACGCAAGGAGCTATGTAGAAAGTAGTTCTCTCCATAGCTGCTTACAAGATTCGATTTGAGGAGATTCGGAGAAGAACTAACGTCTAATAGC
Source organism: Ennomos fuscantarius (assembly GCA_905220475.3). NCBI lineage: Eukaryota > Metazoa > Arthropoda > Insecta > Lepidoptera > Geometridae > Ennomos > Ennomos fuscantarius. The sequence continues at coordinate 1,908,322 of HG992049.1, forward strand.
TCTTAGGTCCGTATTACAGAAGGATGCTTAGTCATCGATCTGTGCTCAAACAGAGATTTCATTCATAAAGTGATCAATTATAGAATGAAATCTCTGCTTGAGCACCGATCCATGACTGAGCATCGTTCTGTAATACGGACCTTAGAATCATCAAGTAGAGTAGAACCGATAGGAAAGAAAGGGTCTCCGGAAGACGCAGTGTAGACCAGGCTCCCCACTAGGTAGACCGTTGACCGTACGTTTCGTTGGGTCAAAACTGCGGAAGGCGTTGGATGCAAGGTATCAATATCCATACATAGTTGTTATCGCGTGGCCTATAGAAAAAACAACAACCCATTTCACCCTCTTAGGGGTGGAATTTTTAAAAACCCTTTCTTAGTGGTTACCTACACTTTACAAAGAACACACCCTCCAAATTTCAAGTCTCAAGGACCAGCGGTTTAGGCTGTGCGTTGATATATGTCATTCAGGACTTTGAATTTTATATGTATAGATGGCTCTGTCACAGTTTGTCGCGGGAAGTAGGCCATTAGCGTTACAATACTCTATAGCACGATACTCCGTCACGCCAGATCCGTTCGGGGTGGATTCCCCCCCACATTACCTACATAGAGAGTGATTGCCCGCGGTTTTGATGGATTCTATTGAGACGTTAAGTCGGTGTGTGGCTAAAACAAATACGAGCTGATTAATGACACTTGTACAGAATAAATGAACATGTGGAATAAGGACTTAGTAAAACTTACGCACAAAACTTATGCCCGTCTACTCTAATATGTGACAGCAACTAAGTTCGCACTTATCCCTCTATGACGTGGCATTTGGGTACTTTCTAGAGAGCCAAGTGCTGTCTAACATTAGAGCAGATAGAGAATAGGACTGGAACAGGCATGATGGCTCGTTTGTACGAGAATGATTGTAGGTCGCTAGTTACGTAGACGACGCGCTTAAAACATGATATATTGCATGTTTGGGTAGAAATTAGCTCTACGCGCGCACAATTTAACAGCAACGTATGAGAGGCAAGTGTCGCACTCAGTATATTTAAACAAGGTTCGGCTATTGTAATTTTGTTCGCCACATGACCAAATTGTCATGTGGCTGGCGATGCGCGCTACATATTTATAGACATGGCCATTTCTAAAAACATACATTCAAAAGCTCTCTATCCTGATCTAGTTGCCAAAAAATATATAAAAATGAAAACGAAGGAAAGTCATCAAATAATTTTCTCATCCAAAAACACGTAATTGGAACTGTGAACATTTTAAAAACTTGTTTAAAAAAAACATTCAAGTTTTCTATTGAAGCCGGTAAGAACTGTATCGATATGAAGTGGTTTTAGTTCGGTCCATGCATCGACCCAGCAGGTGAATACGGACCGATTCATTTATGGCTTAGACTGGTTTAATTTTAAATCGGACAGAAATACTTTAGACAGACATCGTCTTTTTAACAATTTTTAAACTTTCGCGATTTGAACTCATATTTAAAAGATAAAACGGGTCTATTCGCGCCCAAAAATTATCAAAACATTATTTTGACTAACCTCGATGTTTCGACTAAGTTACATTTTACAGTTACAAGTTAGCCGGAGTCACGAGGGGACAATGTGTTCGGGCAGCTTAAGTGCTTATTAGACCAGGGCTAACACATACCTAAAGAAAAATGAGAGATCAGACCAGCTGGGCGATCATGTAATTGCAACAAGTAGAAACACAAAATTGTATGAATTTGACGCAGTTTATGTGCATAGTTAGTATGGAAATTTCTCCTGTTGCATTGCAATTAAAGTTCCCTGATCGGGGTGATACACAGGGCTAACACACATCCAAGAAAAAAATTAAAGATCAAAAAATCAATCAAAGAACTTCGTGCGTTACATAAGATGTTACCGCATTTACACGTGCCTATTATTTCCGAGCCGACAGAAACAACGAAATAAACAAACGTGAATGCTTTAAATCATTCAGTAGCCAACCGTTCCATCACTCAGACAGCCAGGAAATTCAACAAACAGTGTAGGGAGCAGAGACAAACTGAGGATGCGGATGGATACCCACGCAGAGTTACAACTCTCAATTTGAATAATAAGCTTTTATAAATAAAAACTAGATGGCGTTCCGCGGTTTTGATTCATAACTCAACCCAAAATTTCCAAGATAGTAATAGTAATGTAAGCAATTTATATGCAATATTTCATCCAAATCGGTACAGTTTTGGTGCGGTTTTGGTGGGAACGCCAAACAAATATACAAGGTTCCCCTTCACATATTATATTGGGAATTCCTCAATTATCATCAGAGCACTCATTTCATCTACTGCCAAAGTCTTGATAACTACTCTTCGAAATTCTGATAATTAAGAATAAAGCCAAGTCATAAGCCTTGAGGCGGCCTAAAACTTCTGATACCAGGACTAGCCACTTGTCTACATAAAAAGATGAACAATGCTCTCCAAACAAGCTACATCAATGACGATCTTCTGCTCCAAATAACCAAATCAATCCTTTTCATATCAGTTATTTCACGAAGTTAATCTTAGCTGGCATTGATCGGTTTGCCTGAAGTGATCTCTTCAGGTCACCCTTGTTTTCAAAACAATTTCTACTGTTTGTGAATTTGTACTGTGTTTTTTAGATTGTCTACATATAGATAATCAAAGTCTGGTACTAATAAAATTACCTAAGCCTGGTTGATCTTCAATAGACCTGAATTCAGAGGCATTAACGACCAGTTCGTGTAGATATTCAAGAATTCAATTGTTTTATCAAGGAGCCTGAGGCAGATATAGCCCATAGGCCCAAGTGTGCTATGGGTAATTCAGTGTACACCTGGAACACCCAGATGCTGACCACCCAAGCTCTTATTACCCACACAGGAAAACGCGGACTAGATGACTAGACGATCGCACAGGGACGAGTGATTGGTGACGCGTTTATCCACTTTGTCCAGGAATTGATGAGGTCACACCATTTGAACCATTTCAGACACAGGTATCCTAATCCCGAGCGAATGATCGCAGCCGAGCCAAGATTTCACCGAGTCACCGAGGATTTATTTTTACACCGGGCATACCTAACATGAGTCATTACACTCGGAGACATGTTTATTCGCGTTATAGTATGTTTCATTAATTATACTGGGCCGTAATGTCTGAGGTACGTACGATGTTTGATAGTTTTATGGCCGGCAGATGGATGTCGATTTTCATTTGAGGAGGGAATTTTGTGCAGTGTGTTTTTTTTCGTTATTTATTTACGCGGAGTATCATTGTGTGCGGGCGATTGTGGTAATAGCTAATGGCAGTTCTCTAGGTCAGACGAGAGACAATTGACTTCGTTATAAAAACAAAGTTTTCGCCACTGGTTGTGAAGCCACTTATCTAAGGTTGTGAAGAGAGTTATTTCTGTGATTTAGTTTACTTTGATAATGTGCTGAAAATGAGCTTCAATTGCACGTAGTAATCTAAATTACAGGTTTTTAAACGGGAAAAAAAGATTTCTGGAAAACTTTCAAATTTGAGAAAACCTGAATGTCAACGACCAAGCGGATCAGCTACTTTTCAATGAAACATATTTTAATGCAATTTCCATATAAATTGTTAAGATATTTAACATATTGGGAGAATTGACAAATCATTTTCCGACTCGCCAGCATGTAGATGGCAGAATTCTAATTTTGATGCGGCCCATGTAAAACTTGGCCAACGATTACCCCTGACCGTGTTATTTTTAGCATCCATGAAACGCCCTAGTGTGTATACAATATGAATACTTATCTCTTTGTAGACAAAGCCGCTTTCGGAACTAAATGCTTCGCGTATGCTAAATCGACATTTGTATAATCTTTTAACTTTATTCCCTTGCTTCATCCGTGAGCGTAAACTTGAACGAACAGCCGCTGTAAAACCAAGATTTTTTCCCAACAATAAGGGATACACCCAAATCCCTGTTATCTCAAACCGTAACGGTTTTAATAAAAGCAATATACCCTGTCTTCTATACAAATGTCATTCTTTGTAGAATTATGCAAAACGTGTTCAGTATGTTCAGTCCTCGTGTCTGATTTGAATCCGAATAGAGGGCTGTTCATGTGATGAGCCTTATTACAATTTACGTTATGGATATTTGGATAGGAATTTACGGTTTCACTTGATCAGGGAGTTTCAGATCTTTACGTAATATTTAAAATACAAACGCTGCCTAGAATATCACACTCAGAATGCCTTACACTATCTAAATCAACATCTATACATATAAAATTCAAAGTCCTGACTGACTGACTTATATATCAACGCACAGCCTAAACCGCTCATCCTAGAGACTAGAAATTTGTAGGGTGTGTTCTTTGTAAAGTGTAGGTATCCACTAAGAAAGGGCTATTCAAAATTCCACCTCTAAGATTGTGAAATGGGTGGTTTAATTATCTTGTGGCGTGCTGGCCCACGAAAAAGTTTCAATACCATTCTAATAGAGAACTTTTCCAGCTCGTTGCTAGGGGCAACGAATGTTGTTGATATAGACTTCACATTAGAGAAAATTTTATTTTCCGCATTTTGGTTTTTGTAAATATCTTTTTAATTAATATATCTTATACAAAGTCAATCGGCATATCATTAATTCAGCAAACCTATGGACCTCCTTCTATTACAACAAAAGTGTATCTAATTTCGCTTTACTGGTGACCTGTTTTGAACCGAAAGTCCACGTTTGCAGTAAATGTGTGTGATTTTGATTTTGTTGCTGATTGCGATAATTCTGATACTGATTCACATAAAGATGTCGCTCTCAACCGATAAGAACGAAGATATTTGTCGTGTGGGCGTGCGCATTCCGCCGTTTTGGCCTGAAAAGCCGGCCATTTGGTTCGCGCAGATTGAGGGCCAATTCGCGATATCGAACATTACTACGGACAATACGAAGTTTTTCTACGTTATCGGCCAACTAGACCCGCAGTATGCTTCTGAGGTGGAAGATATAATCATCAACCCGCCCGACACCAACAGGTATGAAAAATTGAAGTCGGAACTTATCAAACGACTGTCCGCGTCACGAGAAAAGAAGGTCAAGCAATTACTTATGCACGCAGAACTTGGAGACCGTAAGCCATCTCAGTTTCTAAGACATTTGCAACATTTGGCTGGACCTGGAGTTCCCGAAGATTTTCTACGTACTATATGGACCAGTCGCCTACCAAGTAGCACGCAAACGATAATCGCTTCGCAGATGACGTCTTCACTGGAAGCGCTCGCAGATCTCGCTGACCGCATACATGACGTTGTTTCGCCTACAGCGCACGTAGCATCAACATCAAGTGTCATGCCAGGAAGCTCTTTAGACGCCATGAACCAACAGATTGCTGAACTTACCAAACAAGTGCAAGCTCTAACTGCGCAGGTGAACCGGCATTCACGTGCACCGAATCGTTCAAACAAGAAAACGCGCGGTCGTTCTAGCTCCACACGATCACAGTCGAACTATAGAAAATTTCCTGTGTGCTGGTATCATAGTAAGTTCGGCAATGAAGCAAGTAAGTGCGTAAAACCATGCGACTACCATGCGGGAAACGCGAACAGCAGTCGGTAATGGCGACGACCGATTGCCAAACTTCCGGTCGCCTATTTGTCACGGACGGCGCTACGAAGATGCAGTTTCTCATCGATACTGGCAGTGACGTATGTGTCTTGCCCCGATCAGCACTCAAGGAACGTCGTGAGAAAACAAATTATGAGCTGTGTGCGGCAAACGGTACACCCATTTCTACTTACGGCTACGCTCATTTAGTGCTGAACCTAGGCTTGCGCCGTGACTTTACTTGGCGATTCATCGTAGCGGACGTTACAAAGGCCATAATAGGTGTGGATTTTTTATCATTTTACAACCTCATCGTGGATTGTCGAAATCAACGTTTAATCGACAACACTACAAGCCTTACGTCCCCAGCTTCACCTGCACAGTCAACTGGGAACATTTCATCGGTAAAAGTTATTTCTGGAAATTCCGTATATCATAACATACTAAGCGAATACCCTGAGATTACTAGACCTTCCGGTGTCCACCGTGTTCCGAAGCATAATACCATGCATCATATACAGACTACTGCAGGACCGCCAATTAGCAGCACACCACGAAGACTAGCACCGGATAAATTAAAAATCGCAAAAGACGAATTTGCAGATATGTTGAGGAACGGAACAGCCAGACCTTCAAAGTCACCATGGTCATCACCACTTCATCTTGCGCCTAAAAAAGATAACGGCTGGCGTCCATGCGGTGACTACAGAATGCTCAACGCTAGAACCGTACCAGACAGCTATCCCATTCGACACATACATGACTTTGCACATTGTCTCTCCGGCTGTCAAGTATACTCGGTTATCGATCTCGTAAAAGCTTATAATCAAATTCCTGTCTGCCCTGAGGATATTCCGAAGACCGCAATCACGACGCCGTTTGGTTTATACGAATTTCCGTTCATGACGTTCGGACTACGTAATGCCAGTCAAACGTTTCAACGATTTGTGGACGAGATGCTTAGGGGCCTTGAGGAGTTCTGCTTCCCGTTTCTGGACGATTTTTTGATCTTCTCACCTGATCAGGAATCACACAAGAAGCACCTTCATCTGCTCTTCAACAGACTCAAGGAATACGGCATGGTAATCAACACGAACAAGTGCATATTCGGTGTATCAGAGGTAACGTTTTTAGGACACAGCATCTCAGCAGCTGGGATTAAACCATTACCATCGAAGGTAGAAGCGGTTGCGAATTACCCACCACCGAAAACCGTCAGAGAACTGCGAAGATTCCTAGGAATGGTGAACTTTTACAGAAGGTTTATTCCTGATGCAGCGCGGCATCAAGCGCCTCTGAATGCACTGCTCACAGGATCAGTTAAAGGTTCACATCCCGTGCATTTATCAGAAGAAGCTACTAAAGCATTCATCACCTGCAAGGAAAGTCTCTGCCAAGCAGCACTACTCGCTCATCCAGACTGCCAAGCGAAGCTCGCTATAGTCACCGATGCTTCAGACACAGCAATGGGCGCAGCTTTACAACAGCATAAAGACGGCATGTGGGAACCTTTAGCATTTTTCTCTCGAAAGTTTTCACCATGTCAACAGAAATACTCGCCTTACGATAGGGAACTTCTCGCCATCTACGAAGCAATAAAATACTTTCGTCACATGGTGGAGGCGAGAGACTTTATTATTTACACTGACCATAAGCCCATAACTTTCGCATTTCATTCACGAAAAGAAAAGTGCTCACCAAGACAGTTCAGACATCTGGATTTTATTTCACAGTTTTCTACAGATATCAGGCATATTTCAGGAAAGGATAACGTTGTGGCTGACAGTTTATCACGCATCGAAGAGATTACTCAGCCCATCGATCTATCCAAGCTTGCTCAAGCACAAAGCACAGATCCTGAACTAGAACAACTTTTGGATAGCGATACTTCTCTGCGCTTGACAAAAATCAAACTGCCTGGATCTCACACAGAAATCTATTGTGACAAGAGCAGCAATGTGGCCAGACCTTATGTGACCAAAGACATGCGACGGCAAGTGTTCGAAAACTTGCATTCTTTTAGCCACCCTGGCATAAATGCGACGACGAAACTGATATCGGAACGCTATGTATGGCCTAGTATGCGAAAAGATTGCAGAGAGTGGACTCGTTCCTGCCTAGCATGCCAACGATCAAAAATAACACGTCATGTCTCATCTCCATTAGCATCATTCAGCTTACCTCGAGCCAGATTCATGAAAATCCACATAGATTTGATCGGACCTTTACCTCTCTCACAGGGGTATCGTTACTGTCTCACATGTGTAGATCGCTTCACACGATGGCCCGAGGCTATACCATTACAGGAGATAACAGCTGAAACAGTGGCAAAAGCTTTAGTTCACGGATGGATATCCAGATTCGGCTGCCCTGAAGATATCGTCACTGATCGTGGTCGACAGTTTGAATCAGAACTTTTTAAGCATCTGTCCCACATCATCGGATTTCAACGCAGACGAACTACAGCCTACCATCCAGCATGCAATGGACTCGTCGAAAGATTCCACAGACAGCTTAAAGCCGCTATTACATGTCACGCGACCAGCAGCTGGCTTGAAACACTTCCACTTGTTCTACTGGGAATCCGGGCGGCATTTAAGGAAGACTTACAAGCGACTCCAGCTGAGCTCGTATATGGAGAGACACTACGACTCCCAGGGGACATTTTTTGTCAATCGGCTGATGGCACAGAGGACTTGACAGTATACACTGAAAGACTGCGCACATTCGCCAAAAATTTGTTGCCATTACCAACTTCTCACCATGGGAATAACCGCTCTATATTCATTTTCAAAGATTTAGCAACAGCATCCCACGTCTTTCTAAGAGATGACACCTCGCACCCATCTTTTCAAGCAGCTTATACAGGCCCGCATGAGGTGATAGAACGAGGGGATAAAGTTTTCAAGCTCCGCATAAAAGGCAAAGAAGTCACTGTATCAGTCGACCGCATTAAGCCTGCCTACATACTTCGTGAGTTGGACCATTCTCCCGCCGTGGCAGCACCTGAGACCCGAGACGCTCCAGTGACCACCACTCGATCAGGACGAACAGTGCGTTTTCCAGAATATTATCGCCCGTAGGACGGTCTCTGGAGGGGGGTGATGTGGCGTGCTGGCCCACGAAAAAGTTTCAATACCATTCTAATAGAGAACTTTTCCAGCTCGTTGCTAGGGGCAACGAATGTTGTTGATATAGACTTCACATTAGAGAAAATTTTATTTTCCGCATTTTGGTTTTTGTAAATATCTTTTTAATTAATATATCTTATACAAAGTCAATCGGCATATCATTAATTCAGCAAACCTATGGACCTCCTTCTATTACAACAAAAGTGTATCTAACTTCGCTTTAATCTTATATAATTAAAAAATTATATAATTGAAAAAAATTCTTTTTCAATTCTTATTGGCCATGCGGGTGAAGCCGCAGGCAGAAGCTACTACTTTATAAACCTGAAAAATTTTGAACCTTTAAGAAAACGGGAAGTTTCGTTTGGAACAACAAACACCTCTTAGTTATAAACTATTCGAAACAAAGTTTTTATTTGAAACGAGTCGCAGTTGTAGTTTTTTATAGAGGAAAAACGGGCTAATGCTTTTGGTCTCTACCGACCTTTACAGCGTCACTGGACGGTTGCAGCGTCACCGGACGAATACGGCGTCACCGGACGGATTACAGCGTCACCGGACGGATTACGCTGACAAATATGAGATACCATACAGAACCATTGACTTGTATGATGGGCTTGCGCTTGTCCACTATCTCGTCAGATGGTAAACGACAATGCGTTCTTGGATGTAATATAATTGCCTAGATTTGCCTGTTCACTCTCAATTTGCAGACTAATAACACAAAATATTTCTAGCACAAAAATTGTATTGTGATCTTTGGGTTAATACCTACCTCAAATCAATACACGAACCTTGGAACAACGGCACTGAAATCAAATTTAACCATAATCGATATGTATTGGGGCGAAGCTAAACAATCACGTGTATTATAACTATAAACGATGAAAACCCTGTTATGTAATAGGCCTCGAAGTAAGTAGTTTGGATTGTAATGCCTCGTTTTGAAGTCCAGCCGCTGACAGCATGCGTTTTGACAGCCACAATAATAATAATAACGCCCAACGATCACATACATAGATCCTGGACCTTAACTAGGATTCCCTGTGTCTAGGGACCCAGAGTGAGAACCAGTATTGGTGGTTTTTTTTTTCTGTGCACTCATACTTGTCCTGTCACGGGAATCGAACCCACCGCCTCCGGGTTATAAGCCGACCTGCTCAAACCGCCACACCACAGAGCCTGTTAATGTGCTGTGAATGTAAAAGCTGAGTTAAAACCTGGTATTTTATTAAAGTTTATGTTTGGACTTTGGAATAAGGACTAGGTTGTTTATTTCCAATATTTTCTTACATGAGAAAACATTTCTAATATTTGTGACGTCACGAGAGAGTCACCCTGACTCTTTACAAGTGGAACATATTTTCTATCTATCTATCTCTCTATGCCCTTGACTGCAGCCTGACGCGACGCGACGTCTTCGAATTTCCGTTAATTACACCATTTAGTATACAAATATTGTAGTAGTAGAAAATATTTTAAATCAAATCTCGCATCTTCATCTATTTTAAGTATATCTATTGGGTATTGGAAAGTTGCCAACATGTCTCAGTTTAGAACAAAAGCCAGATCCGTGTTTACCCATTTGTTTAAACCTAATGTAATCCGGTACAGATTTGATCTTTGGATATGGTTTAGAATGAAGTTTACATTGGCTTTATCAATATGCTGAACTATTGAATGAGCAAACAATACAAACAAATAGCAAAATGCGGTGTTTAATTATAAAAGTAGTATTATGGGTTTTTGCTCGGCAAGATCAAGATCGTAAAACGATCGATACCGATTGACGATCTTGATCATCAGGGCCGATGCCCTGACGCTTCTTTTAGTTTCGGTTAGGACCATCAACACTCACTCGAAAAAATTAAACTTGTATTTTTTTTATAAAGTTTTCATCGCATTGGTAAGCATATCTTTAGTCGACTACGTCGTGATGTGGTGTCGGTCTGTCCTTTTTTATCGTATCTTCATCCTGGTGCGAGAAGGATAGCGAACGTCCACGCAGCATCGTCAGCGATGCGAAAACATTCACGCTATCTAATACGGTTAACTGCGTTCATAATATATAATCATAAACAAATATATAAACCTGGATGATCAAAATGGATTGGAAGATGTTGGAAGCGACTATTGACCCGCATTTATTCAGATTGCTACTGGGCTCCGATGAGAGACGTACCTTGGGAGAGGTCATGTTCAGTGGGACTCCCACGCTTATTATGATGATGACGATGATTCGGTGCTCGTCCGTAAGTATGTATTACTGCCTGACATATGGGCTCTTTTAAACGCCAGAAGTTGTTGGCAGCTTGCATTCGTCGAATAGCTCCTCACAACTCATAACCAGGTCATAGACACGAGTTTTGCAGATTTGCAAAATTTTGGCGCCCAGTTAAAGTTTAATGATGGATGCGAGCTCAGAATTTGAAACTTATGTCATAGATTCAAAGTTCACAAGACTTAAGTAGTTAAAGCCTCAACGCGCCCGAACCAACGTAGTTGTGAAGGTGAACTTTAGATAGGTGATAAGGGTCACTCTCCGTGGAGCAACTACATATATAGACAATTGAAATCAACAGGCAATTAACAAAAGCGTAAAATATCAGTAGTACCGACATTTTATCTATGAAGTTGAAGGGCAAAAAGGTTTAAAACTAGACAAGGTTAGAGAAAGGAATAATTCTCTGAATATCTTCATAATTAGCGGGCATGCCGCAAATGATTCAAGCTTATTGGCAACCATTCCCATTGTCATAGAGATCAAAGTGGATGGTAGACGATTTTTGGCGCAAATTATTAGTCACAAGATGCTTTTCTTAGAGACAATGACACAGTTCAGGTCTTTCCTAATTTACTAAATGGTTTTGCCGACAAGTTCGTTTTCCACGTGGAAACATTTGGAAACAGAAGACGTGACATTGTCTATGTCAGAAAACGATTTCAACCAACCTGCTATAGAGTTAACTACTTTAAAGTAAGCGTCACTCGGGAAGCCAGTGCTATCATTCTATTACCTTCTACAGCCTACCATATAGTCCAGAAGATGAGAGAACCTGGACTGGACTGTGAGAAACACCAGTTTTTTATTACTAAATATTATTATCCATAGCACATCACTCATCATAGTCTAGACATTGTAATTATATCTTAAAAGAAGCTCAGCTTTATAACTGGATTTAATAACAGATTATCGCGCGGTGAGCCAAAAACAATATCATCCCGAGCTATCAGTGCTAACCAGAAAACCCAATTTAAACTCAGAAGAGCTTTGGAGCTGTGTTATATTAAGAAATTATTACACGGCTATGCCCACACGATTGCGTAGGGTATTTAAAAACTGGGCCTACGCGAGTCTGCCGTCGCGACCTTTCCCAAATTCTTCGAATACCATAATCACGAGTATTTCGATCAGACCAATTAACGAGATGAAATGGAGTTACTCGCCCTTCGCTCTGCTTTCAATCAATATCACTAATCCGCGCGTACCGCGATCATGTAAACACGCTGGGGACGCCATCAGGTCTATTTCCCCGAATATGGGGAAATCTCACCAGGCCTAGGGAAACTGCTTTATGCTGTGACTGACGCGAATGCCAAAGATCAGCGTCATACAAAATGACATAGGAATATCTAGTGTAATCATTGTATTGTTTTGTATTTACGGACGAGTTTCGCTGGGTCAAGCCCATTTTTGAATGACCTGAACAAATTAATTTACGTATGCATGTTATTTGAATTACGGTGCACAAAACAGAAGAAAAAGAAAAAGCCAGTCTGATATTAAACAGTAAATATGATTACTGTTATCCAACTTCAAACCCGTACAGGTATACCATAACTTTTGTGTAGCTACGCTGGCGGTCAACGTCTGAACACAATTGATTAGAAGATTACGCCGTAACATTAGTTTTAAAGAGCATAATTTGATCAAAGATCCATGGTTCTCGTAGTTCCTGGGTTCCACGGGGAATCCTAGTTCGAGTCCAGGATCTGTGTATGTGATCATTGGGCGTTATTATTATTATGCTTTAAACTCTAGAGACTTTCCCGTTGACATGCCTTTCGAAGTTCTCAGCTAGACCAAGACCTTTCCTAAGGCACAGGCCTAAATATACAGCATTCTGGTAACCCCAAAACAAAAATCTATCTAGCAACACACGTTTGAAGTTGTCACATTTGGTATGAGTCACAATACACATCCGTGCCAAATGGGCGTGGCTGTCCATCTGTCGGTACGACCACGGCGTCATTGGGCGGTAGGAATGTTTGGCAGTTGCCGCCCTTTTCCCTGTTTCACATTTGTCATCGTTCTTTGCTTTGTGTATATCTGAGGGACGAGTCATTTGATTATGAAGATGTTGATCAGCCAGGTTCTACTGATACCTTGTAGTATTGGTACCAAAGTGGTAGTTGTGGTACCAAATAATGAAGAAAAAAAACGAGTGTACTTTAGACCACACGACTGAAGAGAGACGCTTGAGAGAGTCACGCTTCGTATCGAAGTTTTACAATTTCTATACGAAGCGTAACTCTCTCTCTCTCTCTCTCTTGACTAACACTCATCTCCCTCTAAACCTCGATTCGCCTCCCCGATCAATTGCGGTACCTTCTCTCGACACATATTCGCCAGCTTACTCCCCGAGATTAAAGAAAAGCGTAAAGTTTTATATCAAAACTTGGTAATTTTTAGAAAGGTTATACGCAGCAAGATGAGGATTATCAAAAGTAACCTTTAGTGTTATATGTAAAGTCGTTGGAAAACGTGGGACGGGATTTTCCTTAAAGCGTCTTCTATAGAAAAGCCGCGAAATTTCCCGGCCTTATAGTAGACGAGATTCATACGTACGATCGTCCACTTTTTTTAAATTTGGCTACACACTTTGTTTTTTTTTTGTGTATTTAGCCAGTGTCAAGTAATTGGTAATTTCCCGAGTTAATTAATATATATTAATATTAGGGACAAGTGAAGTCAAGATCCAAGTCATCAAGTCAAGTCAAGTCATACTCCTAGTAAAGTGGTGGCAACTTTACCAGAAGCTTCTATGGAGTTTTGGAAACAACACGAAAACAAACTTTTCACCATCATAATACCAATTTCCCACACTCATGCCTGTTGTCCAGGACTTAACAAATAAAATTCCACCAATTTTATGCACTAACACTGAAAATAACACAAGTTTTAGAAAACAATACAATGCGGTGACGCTATCTTCTTCGTTTTCCCGCCAAAACTTGATGGTCCACTTCATGGCATTTAGAGACACCCTCACATCTCCAACACAATCATAAATCTTCGAGGATAAATTAGATAAGCTTCACACATAACAAATATGTTCCACACGCCAGACTTTAGATTGAACACTGCATTAATGCTGCGTTAGCGTAATATGACTTAAGTGTCAGCAGACGGTTGACATACTAACATTTTCGCAACATGTTTATTGAATCGAATATTTGTATAAATAAAAGATAAACAAGTTTGACTACGTTTCCTCTAATGCTAATGGGCGAAAGAACAACCACGCTAAACCTGGGAAGTACTAGTAAAATAGAAAAAAGCGAAACGTGATCTCTATTACAACTGAAACGTCAATTGTTTAACGATAAATTCTATAAATAGTATTGGTATTATTAATTAAAGGGTGAGAACAAAAAGGGCTTAACTCTCAAATTGATAGTTTCGAGAAAATGGACTTTAAACTTCAACGGCCTCATTTTAATGTAGTGTGTATTTATTATTAAGTAATAGAAAATGTTTATTTAGTTTCAGTTGCTTGAAAATGTATTAATTCTATTTTAAAATACAAGATATAGTATTAATTCGTACAATTACTCCAAAAATATAACAAAAAATATTGAATATAATAATGTTTTTATGCTAAGCGAACTGTATTCCTGTGTCAGATAAACGTTTTTAGACTTAAAATCTCGAGATTTAAGCCTCATATCGGTATTTTGAGAATGAATTATTGTAGATAATTTCACGCTGAATCCAAAGATACCCGTATAAGACATTTTGTGAAAATATTCAGTTAAACCCTTTTTGATCGCATCCCTTAAATTTTAATAATTACTTTTACAAAAAAGAGTCCATGATCCCGACCCACCGTCACGTCATCATATATAAGAGACGCTTGAAGAGTGATGTGGAGATGGGCATCCCACTTCTGATATAGGAGGACGGGTTGTGCGTAGGTTGCAACCTATATAACTATAGGCCTTCAGTATGCGCACCGGGCCGCGTCCGGTACAAGAATCATCCGTATTACACCGAACGCTTGACAGCTACCGGTGTTGCCACTGTAATAAATTTAAATGCAACTTCAGGGTAAATTACGGTACTGCCCGCTGCGCATTGAGTTTTAAACTGGACATTACCGCCGTCATATTTATATTATATCACAAGTAATTGTTATTTTAGTCAATTGTGTTTGTCAAAATTTAAACAAAACAAACACCGTATTGATTGGCTCCGAAACAATTAGCAGTTACGACAGATTAGGGACAGTTTTACAACGCTATCGTCTTGGTATATATTATACTAGTTACGCCCCGCGGTTTCACCCGCGGATAAAAAGTATTTTAATTATTTGCTCATCCCACGGAAGCATTTAACTTTTCCGGGATAAAATGTAGCCTATATGTTAATCCAGTGTATAAGCTATCTTGGTACCGAATTTCATCCAAATCCATTCATCCGTATGAGCGTAAAGGAGTAACAAACATACACACAAACAAACTTTCGCCTTTATAATATTATGTGTGATGGCGTATACGCTGGGTGCGTAATTTAAGATGTTTACCTTCATCTCCCGTAAAACTCGGTAGAAAATAATGTTGAGTTTTGGCGGGAACACGAAGAAGATTGCGTCACCGCATTGTATTTTCCAAAACGTTATTTTCAGTGTTTGTTAGTGCATAAAATTGGTGGCATTCTATTCGTTTAGTTACAGGCGTGGCTTTACTAGGAGTATGATTTTGACTAGACTATGACTTGACTTGATGAATTCGACTGTGACTTGACACATATTTGCGTGAAATATCATTAACTAGATAAATGATCAATTACTTTTTTTTGTGTATTTAGCCAGTGGGCTAAATACACAAAAAAAATAAAGTGTAGAGCCAAAACTTAAAAAAAAATATTTGCGGATTGTAACGTTTTCATCTCCTTTGGTAAATTCTCTAAGATGTAATATGCCATTCAGACAGACAGTAAGGTTTTAATTAAAAAATGATTCTAATTAATGGTCCAATTTGAATAACCTGTTAGAGATACGATTGATAACAATTTCTTTCGAATATAGTGAGGTCAGTGCACTCTTCGATAATTTAGTATTTTTATACACCTGTAATAATATACGAGGTTGCCAATTTATTAGGTGGATATCAAGTTACTTTTAAGTCGCTACAAAGAATGAGTCATCTTTTTCGCTAGCGATAATTTTAAACGACTTTGACGGTGTTAAATATTCTCCAAAAACTAGGTTTTGGAATTTGGACACTTGGTTGAGGTTTGATTAAGGTCATTTTAGACGAGTAGGTATGAAAATTTGAGTAGAAAAGTATCGTATGTACCCATTTAAGGGTACCAAGATTACTTTCTACAGTCACATTAGTATTTTTTTTTTGTTTTGGCTCCACACTTTTGTGTATTAGCCAGTGTCAAGTAATTGATAATTTCTCAAGTAAATTAGTCCAAGTCATCAAGTCAAGTCGTAGTCTAGTCAAGTCATACTCCTAGTAAAGTGGTGGTGGTGTGGAGTTTTAGAAAGATCACGAAAATAAACGTTTCACCATCATTATACCACTTTCCCACACTCATGCCTGTAATCCAGCACTTAACGAATAAAATGTCACCAAATTTTTGCACTAACACTGAAAATAACATAAGTTTTGGAAAATAATATAATGCGGTGACGCGATCTTTTTCGTTTTCCCGCCAAAACTCCACATTAGTATTTTGCTGCCTGTTAATGTGATAAGAGTGTATATTTTTTGTGCGTGCGTGTGTGTGTGTGCGTGCGCGTGTCCGTGTGCGTGTTTGTGTGCAATATCGCCTACTTAGCGTAATAGATAATTTTTTTGTTGACACTCACACAACGCCATCTAGCTCCAAACTAAGCAGAGCTTGTACTATGGGAACTAGATAACTGATACAATACTTAGATACTTTTTGTTTGTAAATACATATATAGAATACAATATAACACCCAGACACAGAACAAACACCTAAGTTCAACACACAAATGTTTGTTCTGGGTGGGAATCGAACCTACAACCCACAGTTCAGAAGGCAGGGCTACTACCAACTGAGCTTTTGGGCCAGTCATCAACATTAATGTTAAATTATGGAAAATAAATCCAAACCTATTCTATCGTTTATTTTTTTTTCCTTTTTATATTAAAATTAAGCAGTATGTACGTTGATTCTTGATTGTTACCACTCAACGCTGAAACGACAACGGTTACATTGATTATGACGAAATTTAATGTAGATTACGTAATTACACGTATCGTTCAAGTTACACAAATGCTGTTTCCATGCAGTTGTAACTAGGAAATAATAGATATAAACGATATGAAAGTCAATGTTAAGGCTGAAATGAATTATTTTATCATGAGATCAGTAATTGCACATACATGCATACTATTCCATCACAATTGCATAAAAAGTACATACAAGTGATAATGCAGTAATGTTTACTAGGTGGTAGGACTTTACTGCAAAGTTCGTCTAGGTAGGTACCACCGCCTTGCCAGTTATTCTGCCGCCAAGCAGTAGTGCGCAAGCACTGCTGTGTTCCGGTTTGAAGGGCACTGTAGCCAGTGAAATTACGGGGCAAATGAGACTTAATAAACTGATCTCACAGTTTAATAATCTTATTACTAGATTGTGCTGATGTCTCTGGATGACGTGCGCAGTGCAGTGTCACGCGAACCTCTATACTTTAGAGTTCCGAGTGACACTGCAGCTGATATGGGCAGCCGTGTCGTTTAACACCAGGCGAACGGCTAGCTCGTCACGTCATTCCTTAACATAAAAAAAAAAAAATCAAGTATATACATGTATCAATACATTTATTAGTAAACTTAAAAAACAAATATAATGACTACAACTACATTAATCCACACTTTTTTTTATGTTAATGAATGATGTGACGAGCTAGTCGTTTTTTTTTTTACTTCAAACTTGTTTAGCATTTGACCGCGCTCTTACCTTGCGATCGAAGGTGTAGCATGCTAGCCAAGTAAAAGTCGTTCACCTGATGTTAAGCGACACGGCCGCCCATAACAGAACAGTGTCACTCGGAACTCTAAAATATAAAGTTTCGCGCGACACTGCACTGCGCTAATCATCCTGAGACATCAGCACAGTCTGGTAATAAGATTACTCGACTGTAAGATTAGATCATAGTCACAATAAATTCCAAAAAAACTAAAAGCTATATCGGTCACCGCACTTTTTGGAAACTGCTATCGATCAGCAACTTCATACTGTGCAAGTTTAAATCTGGTAACGACAACTTCAACAATTCACAAATTGGAACGAGCTCTACTAGAAATTGTCGTTGGAATAGTCATGGACACACATTACTGTCGCACGCAGATGGCCCTTAACACGACCGCAAATAATGCCGTCATCTGCTAGGTTTGAATCGGAACCTGTTGAAATGACAGCCTCAGTGGTGTGGAGGTTGAAAAAGCGCAAATACTGGTTCTGAGTCTGGGCGTTGTGGGACCATGGTCCTCGTAGTTCCCGGGTCCCATAGACACAGGGAATCCTAGTTAGGGTCCAGGATCTGTATGTGATCTTTGGCCGATACTACGACACCTGGGACCTTCCAGTCCTTTAGCGCGATTTGAGTAAAGATCTATGGTAGAGTAAAAAAATTACTATAGCGATTCGCTTTTAGGTCTTAGATTGAATCGCTCTAACCCTCTCTGTTACAGCAAGCGACGTCGGGCTCGATCTGTCATAATTGGATCCTGCGGAAAATTTTCAATGTTTTCCGAATTCAGTTCAGCGAATGTTATTAATGAAAACTGCATAAAAATTTGTCAGGGGAAGATAATAAACAAAACGCCAAGAATTTATTTCATCCTTTGGGATTTTCCATAGCCTGTCCTACTCAATCATCAGATCCAAATGTCACCAGTCCCTGGCCATTCATTTGGGCGGCTGTTACGGCACCCGCACTCGGCAGCATAGTCATGAAACACCCTACAGCACCAACCCCAGTTAGATAAAGGTAGGCGTATGATATGAACCACAATAGAACAATTCTCCGCCATCCTTACTGCCTATACAATATTAAGATATGAAATATTTTTAAGTGATAAATCATATGTTTATGAGCTCGTAAAGTATTTTAAATGATATCAAAGCAGCGGACAGAAGAATGAATCATTGGTTTAAATGCCACAGCTGTTGACATGAGCTTTTTAATATGGTATTAATAGAACTTATTAGATATTTCGTAATACTTCAAAACGGAAAATAGTTTCAGGGCAAATTCCAAGCTTAATATGATTGCATTATTTTTATTTATTGCTCTGTATTGGCCGTCATTATGAATGACTAAGCAAAACGCTTGGCTATGGTGCCGGCGGTGTGACAGTAGGACAACCGGCTAAAGGGATAATCCCGAAATTGGGCAGAAGCGTTCAGTTCGATACATCTTCTGCGATCACCATGCCGCCTGCCAAGCGTGGTGGTTATAGAAACCTTACGACGTATGTAAAGATTCACCGAACATTGTAGTTCTGTTATGGAAACCAGGACCAGGACTTCCTAACCTAAGGATCTCGTCGCCGATGACAATGACGCGAGACGATGCCTCCGGCGGTGGTTGGTTGTACAGACCTCATGACCTGTACCCCTACCGCGTAACTGTCCTGGTAATCGGCTTCGCCTGCTATCCTGCACGCGCCAATTAACAAGTCCACTAGTGCGAGCAAGAGAGAACACGATTACCATCTCTACCAGACTTACACGGTAAGACCCCTGGTCTCTGGGTCGTTTTGTTGGTTTAGCCATGGATCTCACCTGATACGAATATGTGGCGGTCCGCACCGCACAAGACCCCACCTTGACCAAACCTTGAAGGTACCAACTTCCCATTTGAGTACGAGAAGGAATACCTTGCAGAAAGACCACCTTCCAAAGACCTGCCGGTTTTCATAGGCATCAAAGCATAAGTCATGCAAAGAGCAAAGCTCTAGAAATGGATCCTACTCTTCCCACAAGGAGGGTTAGATGACGCGTAAATTTCATACAATATGGTAAAATCCAAGGTTTTTAGTCATATCTAGTAATTAATTGCAAAGTGTTAGAAATATCTTCTTTTACAGAACTATAAGGTCACTTAGCATTTGATTTGGATTTCGGCTTGATAGCTTCAGCCGCTTCTTGACAGACAAAACAGTCAGACCAACAAGAAAGTGATGCTAAAAAGGTTCCAATTTTATCCGGGACCCTATAAATTTGTACTTAATAAATAATTCAAATCTAGACTAGATCTAGATGCATCATCAGTTTTATATAAATAGGACAGAAATTTTTAGCTTTCCATTTTACTATTAATTCATTAGGTAACAATAGAAAAAACAAGATCTATTATACAGCAAGAAATTTTCTCAGTACCAATTTTTTAATTGGATAGACATTAGTTTATTTAAGAAACAGATTATAACAGTAAGGTACCAATCTAATTAAAAAAAAAAACAATCATAGACAATAGTTTCTTAAAGACAATTTAAACACTAAATTGGCTTCGCATCTGACAGAGATTCAGCTCATTACGCCAGTAACAGAAATTTATATGGCGATTAAAATTTACAACTGGTACTAAATTAATGTGTAGTGAATTTTAGGGCTATATCGTAAACATCTTTGATCTTGATGAACTCGAACAGATGGGCTTCTTATTTTTATTTTGTACATGTTCTTGTACTCAGATGATTGTAATAGGAATATTTTTGCATGTGACCAGAGACAAAAAATAAATAATAGTACGATTTTCAGATAAAATTATTGTTTTTATCATTGCCAGTTCTTTAAATGAAAAATGAAAAATTTTAACATGTATTTATTTTTTTGAACATATTTGATTATGTACATCTAGGATTATGCACATATATAAAGTAATGTTTTTTAAACAGGCAATGTGCTTTAACTAACTGCTACTAGATGCCACTAACTGCAGTTAGTGTTACCTACTACAAAAAATATTTGGACTGTATACTAGATGTGATGACTTGACAGTCCAAATCCTCCAGCCTACTACCATTAGGTAGTGTACCCAACATGCTGGCAGCATTGCCTCATCAATTATAGTTGATACCCCCAATATTGAATACAATATTTTACAATGATTTAAAATAGTCAATTAAAATAATAGTTGAATATATATGTAGAATTATGTAGTTAGATCAGTAGTTTTTCCGACTTTTCATTTTTGTATGTTAGCATATCATTTACAATACATTTCAAACAAGAACTTTGACTTAAATAATCAAATCAACAAAACCACAAGGAAAATAATGCAATCCTAGATTTAACTTTAAAACCTGATTAAACACTGATCAATTTCCTGTTTAAACAACTAAAAAATGTTTATTGTACAATGCTTACTCATGCCTACTTTATTATGAAAAAATTCTTTGTGATGTTTTTAAATGTGAGATTACACCTGCTTTTCTTTTTTGTTATGATTAATAATAATAATAATTGGGCATTATTATTATTATACTTATTATGATTGAATGAAATTTATAAATTTTAAGTAATGTTTATACTTATTACGCTTATCTTACATACTATCAATTATATTTACCCTCTGTTTGTTCTTGGGTAAAAAATCTTTAACAGGTATCTTATCTTGTCTTTGTTATGTTGTCAAGAAGATAATACTGCATGTGCAATTGTGCATGGTAAGAAAGTCATAATAAAAACTAGGTAAAATTTAAAGGTTGTAAAAGTAGGGCATTGACCTCTTTTGCTATATTCTATGAGGGTAAATTAAATTTAAATAAAGTTTATTCTAAATTCGAATGTTTACATAATGACGGAATTTGTGACTATGCTAGTTCGAAAATAATTTCGTTTCCTATAAAATTTGTCAGCTGAGCGACATAAATAAGTGGAGTGGGACCTAATGATACATTTTTATCGTATTTATTGTAGTTTTTTTTTCTATAAAATTAGATTACGAGTTACCTTTTAGGAATAATGCCATCTCCAGTCTGCTAAAATAAACTGGGCAAGAGTAATCGTACAAGAGTTAATTAGTTTCTAATTTTAAGTTCCCCGCGGTATCGGAACGTTTATTGTTTCCGCGGCGACCTAGAAAAATGAAAAAATGCCGGTGCTACATTCGAAGATAGGAACTAATGACCGACCGATGTCAATCACTTTAATTGACAGCGTCTGGCAAAGTTATTTTTAAAGTGAATCGCTAACTCTTACGAAATGGAAATAATAAACACTAGGCAGAACAGTACAGTTCAGTACCGTGCGTGGCCCTGTAGAAGTTATCAAAAAGGCAATCATATGTCAACAAAACGTAACCTCAAAATGTGAATCAACAACAGAACGTGATGGATACGACAACTGGCGTAAACTAGCGATATGGATAACTACGAGTACCGAGTTATAATATATAGACAACAACGTGCACGTAGGGTCGCCGTATCCCTACCCAAACGCGATCATCGAACGGGAATTGTATAAAACACGGCCATTTTCGTCGAGTCTACAGAGATGTAGATGTGCGTTTGATAATAATTTTCGGAAACAATAAACTTACCCTTTCCACGTCCAGGTCTGTCCCTGTGCACAGTCTTTTGCCACCACTACCGTTGTAAGCCATCGTGGAACACAAAACAAAACACTAATCACACCGTAAACGCGTTTCGCCGAAAATCGAAACAAGAGCACCTCCTCTTGCGAAGGCCGCGAGCTAACTGATTGAATGAACGAAAGCGAACCAAGCCAATTGTGTGAGTGAACGAAAAGAGCGAGATGGGAAATTGATGCTGCCAAGCGTCGAAACTGAAATACTCCCAAGAGTGGTAGTAAATAATAGGGTTTTAGAAACCATTTTCTTATTTAACTTTTTATGAGCTTTTACGTTTTGGGGTCCCTCAGACTCTGACTTACAAACTATTAATTGAACTAGTGAAAGTTTCTCCTACATTATGAATATGGAGTAAGTCGAATTCGGAACACGACGTATACAGAACCATTTCAAAAAAATATTTTTAATATAAAATATTGCCCCAGGGCCTTTGTTTACCTAGCTACGCCACTGGTATTAGATACAATGATTACTAATTTTCAATTATTTTGTAGTAATCACGGCCAGTGGTGGTGTCATACTATTACCAAAAGATAGTTTGGAAAGAATACTTCTAACTCATTGGTATAGGTACCAGTACAAGTTCCAGCCATTCTGGTCTACTTGTAACTACTTCATACATGGTCCATACTAGGCCCATGACTTCATACTTTAGAAAAAACCACAGATGATAAAATACTATAGGAAATAAACAATAAAGGGGGTAGTATATTACCCATGGTAATACTGAGTCCAAATAGCGTAATGGGACTAAAGGCATAGCCCCGAAAATATTCATCAGTCTGCAAACCAAGGGTCCAAAAATAATATTTTATATAGTTTTATACTGTATACTTGTATAGTAACAACGTACAAAATATATATTTAGAATAACTTCATTATTTTATGCCTAAAATGAAGATTTGAATGAAGAAGGGTCTGTTATTCCATAAATAAGTACTAAAATATCGCTTTTAGCGATAAGTCGGCCCATTGTACTATAGCTTTAAGTTTCATCATCTGTAACTGCTTTTTTCTTCTAGTGTACAATAAAGAATTTTTGTATTGTATTGTAAAAAAAAAAACAATTTTCTAAAATAACCTTATATATTTATAAAATTAACTTATGTTTGTACATCTTACAACATAATTAATAATTATGTATTTAAAATACTTGCTACTATTTTACAATAAATAAAGTTGCAACTGCAAAGTTCGTCTAGGTAGGTACCACCGCTTTGCCAGTTATTCTGCCGCCAAGCAGTAGTGCGCAAGCACTGCTGTGTTCCGGTTTGAAAGGCACTGTAGCTAGTGAAATCACTGGGCAAATGAGACTTTATGATCTGATCTCACAGTTTACTAGATTGTGCTGATGTCTCAGGATGACGTGCGCAGTGCAGTGTCACTCTATACTTTAGAGTTCCGAGTGACACTGCAGCTGATATGGGCAGCCGTGTCGTTTAACATCAGGCGAACGGCTAGTTCGTCACGTCATTCCTTGAATAATAAGGTTTCTATTGAGTCTACTAAGTAGTAAGTTATTTATTATGCTTATGTGTAAAATAAAATGGTTTTTTTTGTTTCAGTTCTCTTAACAAGTCCGCCAGGCATAATAAGTATTGAGTGTTTAAAAAACTAGTCTAATATTGCATCAATCTATTATAAATTTTGTATAGGATACCTACATATTTTGACCAAACAAATATATTCAAAATTGTACTATTATTTGCCTAAAATTTGATGTATGAGGACAACTTTGACTAATATTATTCTGAAGTTTACATGTTTTCATAATCAATTTAATTTTATTAAATCAATTTGCAGGCATCAGGCATCTCCGTTCATATATTCCGTACTTCTAGGTTTGGCCATAGATTAACATTGTTTCTTCTCTTTTTTTATAATCTGTGGGTTTGTCCAATAAACGGTTAACAATAAAAAGAGGGCAGCACATATTGCCACCAAAATTTGAAATAAGGCTGGCTTCATATGCCAAGTTTCCTGATTTGATTTTCGAATTCGTACCCGAACGTATTTATGACGAACGAAAAGTATGAATACGAATCGAACGTATACGGCATGTAGAAAACTTTGTATGTAATGCGTGAATTTGGGTGTCTGAATATGGAAAAATAAAATCAGGAAACCGAGCATGCCTAAATATTTGAAAGAGACACAATTTGGTGTTTTTAAGACACATGCCCAAAAAGTTATTCAGACTGAAGGATGATTTGCCGTTGATTTAGAATTTTTTCATTGATAACTAGACATTTTATTGTGACTAAAATTTCATACGCCTTCAAATAGCCTGAGCACTATTATTGCTGCTGGCAACTTTTCTATATGAGTCAAAAGACAATTATTGCCTAATGTTGTCAGTGTGGTGCTGGTTTGTGTCCATCAACATAGAAATTTCTTGTTGCTTTAGGTAACTGCACCTCCATACCTTCCAACTCTTTGGTGAGAACTATTTGACAACCTGGAAATTAGATTTGTTAAGTTAGT
This sequence comes from Ennomos fuscantarius, assembly GCA_905220475.3. Lineage (NCBI taxonomy): Eukaryota > Metazoa > Arthropoda > Insecta > Lepidoptera > Geometridae > Ennomos > Ennomos fuscantarius. The sequence continues at coordinate 1,933,377 of HG992049.1, forward strand.
GAATGATCACATTCACAAGAAAAGATAAATTATTAAGTTAAAAAACCCTGATAAAAAGCCCTATTAGTTAAGAATAAGAGCACTTTTGACCGAGTCTTATTTCAAACAAGAAAAATTCTTGGGGGCTAATATGCCACAGACAGAAACATAACAACTTATAAGACTTCTGTTTGCATCTTGGTTAAAAACTAGTCTATGTCTATACTTACAATGTAATAAGCTTTTTCAATAAAAAGCATATACAAAATAAAATACAAAACACATATAAATACAAAAATATATCCTCAGTTAAGCAGTTCCTGGTCATATTTGATAATAAAAGGCACTATTTTATGCCAATGGATTCCTATTGGAGTTTACAGGCCTACCTACCAAAGTATGGACCACCTTGAAGAAGCTGTAATGAAATAAATATTCTTCTACACACCTAATCTAGAATTTTCCTTCAAAAACGGTGCCATATCTAGCAAATCATCCTCTTTTTCTTCCGAAGGTGGCAGATGGTCAATGTATTCATGTGGTATATAGACATGACATGTCGTACATGCTAAAGATGCTTCACAAGCGCCTGAAATAAAATGTGCTTTTACTACTTACAAACTAAGAAAATGTCTTATATCTCTCATACAAGATTGTCTAGTGTAACTAATTTAGATTCTTCCACTAGGTCTAGCTTATAGTAAAGCCATAGTTTATTTATTTTTTTTACACTTATGCTAACATTTTATTGAAGCACGGACAAATAAAGTAAAATAAAGCAAGTATATAGCAATAGTACAGCTAGCCTTTAGTCATTTAAATGGAAAGACATTTCATCATAAATTTTGAATTTACTAAAACCAATTTATTACATATTACTTTCGTTGAGGGCAATATAGCAATTGACAGCACATCTTTGTCTTTCTAGAGATACTATTGGAGAAACCCCCTAGTCTCGATAACTTCTCCATCAATGTTATCCTACTAATATTTTATACTTAATAAAATATTGTCTGTATGTATGCATGTTTGTTGTCAACAAGTGCTTGAAACAGTTAACATATTTTGATGAAATTTTGTGTGTAAGTAATTAACAGAATAACACTTTAGATAATTTTTATCCCAGAAGTTTACTGGAACTTTTTAATTCTTTAAGCGAATTATATGTAAAACCATGGATGTCACTAGCTTAATTTATATGGGATTATTTATCATTTCATCTGAGTATCTAATCTCTTTGTCCCATACTAAGTAACTGATTGATAATATAGAAAATATGGATTGCTTTGAATATTTTCAGTTGATGTTTGTATATTTTTTTAAAATTATTATTAGTGGAACTTACAGTTATAATACAAAGTACCTAAATAAATAAAAACCTCAATGAAAGCTTTCTACTCTAATTTTTATTTTAAGAATTGCACAACAAGAATTGCTATTGAACCATACCTTCCATTGGTATCTCATATCTATGGGCCAGATATAAGATATTATCACCAACTTTACCTCTCACTTTAACTTTGTTGCCATCTTTGTCTATGTACACTATATTTACCCTGTAAAGTAAATTACACACGAGGTTAATTATATGATAATGCAAAGGTAGCAGTGTGGTGTGGCCGAAACAAAAATATTACTCAGTACTAAACAATGCCAAGTCTCCAGGTCTGACGATGAAAGAGTAAAGAAAGAAAAAAATAAGATCATGAAGAGCACTTTTGGACTTGTTAGAATGTCCAGTCTAATATTTGTAATAAGTAAGGCACCCAAATAATTATTAATATAGGTACAAATTCAAGAAAAAGATGTGTTAGAAGTGATTTAATACAAAACGCTATGGGCGCCGATATGTAGCGATATTTCAACTTACACTTCATCTTCCGTCTTTGGGTCCTGCCATTCATATTCTCCATGCCTAAGACCTAAATCAAAACATAATCTTAGTTGTATTTACTCAATAAAACTAAGAAAAATTAAGAAAAATATTCCTTACTTTTAGTCATATGCAATAAACGAGTTTGTGAGGGAAGTAGACGTCGTGAAATGTGAAGGTTATTTGGTATAGCACAGTTCTTTATTAATCTAAGAAACATGGTTTAATTTCAATAATTTTCAGCAGATATACACACAGACGAAGGAAAGATACTTCGTAGAAATACAGTTGAATTTCGCCTTTGTTTGGTTAGAAAACGTACATTTTACAAACGAAAGCCGACTTTGACGACATTGCGAATTGCAACAGCTGAGCCGTCAGTGTGACAGCTAAATTGGCAGTGACAGTGACAGAAAATTAGCCTCGGTAATATGGCTTTTTACTAACGATAATCGCTGTTGCTGTGTTAATTTCACTACAACTAGTATACCTAGTACCATAGTACAAGTTTAGTGTTTCCTACCTCATGCTTCGAGCAAAGCCCTTATGGGATAAAACCATCTTGATGTGTAAAAACCGGAATGAGACAAAGCAATCGCAGAGATATGCATAGGATTAAACAGCGTTTATTATATTATCGTTCCGTACAATAATATTATATCGTGGTTAAATTTGAACATTTGAAAGGACTAGCATGATGCCGCAGCACAGCCGTGGCACCCGGCACCAATGCATGGTAATCGGGTCTAAATTATTGTATTTTCCCTAATCTGCGGTTATGATATAGAAAAAAATCTTGATACATAGGCTGACTTGACTTCTTAATTATGGCCTCTGCGACTATCAGACATCGCAATTTTGTTTCACGTATACTAGAAAGTATAATATGGGAGAATTAAGCTCCAGACTTCAAATTCAAGGGATTTTTATCTATAACAAATAAAACATCACTATAGCACAGCACGATCTACATAAATAAAAATATACATACTTATAGTACACAAAACTAGGCATTGGGCATCACTACTAATGTCATAATGACAATGTCAAAAAATATGATCTTGAAAAACGATAGGCCATTTTGGCTATTTTTCATTGAAATTATTAAATTTATTGATTTTTAGCACAAAGAATATGATTGGGTACGCGAATATTAAAGTTATTTAGTTGAAATCTTTTTTTATATTACTGTTGTTAGCATATAAAACCAGTGGTTGAAATAGTTGTGAAGTTTGGTTGTAATAAATGTTATAAAAATAAACGGTAGGTAAGTGAATTTTTTGAAATGACGTGTTATTTTTATTAGTTTCATCTAGTAATGTGAATCATATGCTTTTGATTCTACTTTCCCGTGTTGTCACGCCAAAGTGGCTATTAAGTGGCAAGAAAGTTAGTGTAGAACTTTTAACAGTAAATATTGTATTTATTGAGTTATAAAAGTACCTACCTTATCATTTTTAACCTTGAACGCGTTGAATAAATTATAAAACGGCCTGTGTACATTTTAAAACAAGATGATTGCGTCAAATGTATAATTTATGAAATTATAACATGCATACATTCAAGTTTTGGATTGAAAAAAAGAGCAATAATGTCTGTGCTCAAAAAATACAACATCATGCTACCGTCTCACCTGCGATTTACCTGTTTTCCCAGAAATTCTTAACTTTATGGGATAAAAAAGCACACAGTGTTTATTGTGGTAATCTAAAAATCTATAAGCAAAATTCCAGCCCAATCATTTCAGCTGTTTTAGCATGAAAATTATTTATTTGTTTACATTACACTTATAGATGTTTGTACAAGTAGAAGTAGGGAGGTGGGAAAATGTAAAATTGGAATAGTTTTTAAGCTTGGGATGACCTCAACTTTCACTTAGTGGGAAAAGTTTGGGTATATCTCATGTGGGTAACCATATATAATAATATACATATGTAGTAACTATATATATTGTTTTTAAATATTCAATAAACACTTTACAAAAAATTGAAAAAGGTGTTTGTTTTGCATTAGCTACTTACACAAGTACAGTATATACTAGTTGAGTGCTGAAGTATCTCATTACCTGCGCAGTAAAAACTATCAATATATATCAAAATATCAATCATGAAAAGTTTATTGGTGGTCATATAAAAATGACCAATAAGAATCTTTTGTATAGATATATCATATATAAAGTACAATTCTGTACCTACTGTACACTGCACAGGTCTCAATATAACCGTAAGTAAATCATTAATTTTTATTTTTCAGATAAGTACAATTTATAAATGAATAAGGTACTATGTCACTTAAAACAGAACCTTCAATAAAGTCTGAGAAAGATGGGCGCAAAGATCCTACAAGCTTTCTACCTGAAGAAGAGATGTCATATGAAATAAAGAAGAAGAAAAAGAAAAAGAAGAAAAAACAAGAGGACCCATTTAAAGATATAGAAGAAAAGATGGCCATAGTAAGAGAACCAGACATAACTGCACTTGACCCGGATATTGGAATGAGTATGGACCCTGAAGTTACTATTAAGGTGGAAAATATTGAGGTGGACTTGGATTTTAATGATGTAAGTCGTGTAATTAGATGTTGTAAAGCAATGTTTAAGGTTGCCTTATAAATTACAAGGCTTGCTAATTGCAATATGAGTCTTTCTTCCTGTGTATAAGTAAAACCAAAACTATAAGACATTTAACAGTGGATCACCGTGATAATTTACATATTAATGTACATAATATTTTACAAGAAAACAGGTTGTATTATTAATGTGCGCAAGCTATTTTATTACTGTAGCCAGGGTTGCTAGATACAAGAATTAGTGTGCTAACTTAGCACTTTATATTTACAATTTTCACTTACTATATTTAAAGTATTCATAATGCAGTTTTTTTTTTTTCAGTTCATTCCCAATGATTTTGATCCACATGATGATGACTGCCCTCCAGAACCAATAGTCAAACTTGAAGAACAAAATAAAGATGCTATATTACTTACTTTCGAAAGCGTCATTAACGGCAAAACAATGTGTGTATCTAAGTCAGAAGAAGTTAATGAAGAAGGTGAACCAACCCCCAACCACTTCTGTAAAGTGTGCCATTTAGTCTTCAAAAGCCCTAAAACATTGTTGATGCATCAGAAACGTAAACACAAGCGCTTCAGACGCTTTTTCCAACACATATGTGATCATTGTGGCATGTCGTATGATGCTAAGAACAGTTTAGTAGCTCACATCCGACGAAAACATGGACCAGACGCCAAGAATGAAGATATGCAAGAAAAAGCATGTGATATTTGTGCGCTAGTCTTTAAAGGATTTAGCAGGCTTCGCATGCATATGCGTAGAAAGCATGGATCTTATGAAGACTCTTTCAAGCATGCTTGCGAAGACTGTGGGTTAACATATGATAAGTATGCAAGCTTAATCGTGCACAGAAGAAGGAAACATAGTAATGTTACTAAGCCAATGAACTTAAATCATTGGTTGTCATGTCCATTTTGTTCAAAGCTGTTTCGTAGAAGAGATACATACTCTCGTCATATTCAAAGAAAGCATCAAGTTGAAGAAGATGATGATATTAAGAAAGAAAATGCTGAATCAGATGAAATATTAAAGAATAGTGTTAAGAATGAAATGTCTGGAGAAGTTACTTGTTCTTACTGTCCTTTGATGTTTTCGTCCATAATGTACCTAAAGTTACACATGAGGAGAAAGCATAATGCTTTGACAAATGATTTTAGACTGAAATGTAAACTTTGTAACCTATCATATGATAAAGTAGAGAGTTTGAAGCGTCATGTGAGACGGAAGCATGATGCCGGGACATATTGTGAGGTATGCAGTAAGACTTTTACCTCCAGAGAAAAGTACTTAAGTCATTCACATACTAAAGTTGTTAAGGAATGTAGTCTTTGTGGACTTATATTCGCCAACCAAGGAGGTTTAGCGAAGCATTTGAGGTGTACACACAAGATGGTTGCAGATAAGACTGTGTTTTGTAATATTTGTAATGAAGGTTTTAATGATAAACGGCAGCTCAAACCACACTACATGAGAGTTCATTTAAAAGTTAGTTACACATGTAAATTTTGCAGTAAATTGTTTAAAGCAAAAGAGAGTTATAGACGCCACCTCATCTTTAAACATCCTGATAGTTATATTGACGAAAAGAAAACGCACCAGTGTGAGAAATGTCCAGAAATATTTATGAATGAATTTGAACTCTGCAAGCATATTAATACAATTCATCGAGACAGTGCAGATATTGTAATAAAAAAAGAAGAGAAAGACGTTATTAAAGATTTATTTAAATGTACTAAATGTACGGACGAATTTACTAGCTGGGAGCATTTGAGAGTGCATTTTGAGCAAACGCATCATTTGACTGAAGAGACCCAGTGTCAAAAGTGTGGAGAACTAATGCCTAGAAGTGATCTACAGAAGCACATAAAAGTGCATGAAGAATCAGAAATGACATGCAGATATTGTGAATTCAAGACTAAAAACAGAGTAAGTTTGACTCAACATATGCTCCGTCACACAAATGCAGAAACTATCCACTGTGACTTCAACGGGTGCAAATATAAAACTTTCTACGAAGATGCAATGGCCAAGCATAAAAGACGTCATGTAGATTTGGGAGTGAAACTTCAATGTGCAAGTTGCCCATTTCAGACCATGAACAAGTACATATTAAAATATCACGAAGAAGCGCATTCCACTGGTAAAAAGCGTTATTCTTGCGATAAATGTGATTATGCTACGATACTTCCCGCCAACTTGGTCCAACATAAGTACAAGCATGCCACAGAAAAGAGGTTTAAATGTGAAGTGTGCCCCTTTGCTACAAAATACAACACTTCTTTACGTTTTCATGTTAAAAAGAAACACTGTGATCTACCCACATTGAGGTAGCATTTCTTGTTGATTATTAAATACAGTCCATTTGGTGTTATTATTTAGTAGTTTCATTTATTGTTGTCTTTATATTAGGTTGGGTATTTTGTACAGGCTGAGAGGATAAAAAGTTAATCTTGGAATAAGACAGTTATGAATCCAGGATCAGTATAGTATGATCCTGGTAAGCCTGTACAATTGTCTCCTATGCTATGAGGCTAAATCGAGATTAAAAACAATATTTCCGAAGAGGTATATTTGATATATTTGTGTCTGTTAAAACCATTTGAACGGAAACCTACAAATAAAACAAAACTACACTGATTGATTACTTATTATAATATTACAATCATAATGATGAAAACCAGTTTGTAATATAAAAATCATAAAAGTATTGCTTGTTCTATGGCATGAGTTCCATTTTCTCGAAAAGCTATGTGGCATTATGATTATTTTTCGGACAGCCAATAAGTGCATTCTAACTCTGGATAGCTTAGTACACTATACCTCTGCTTTGGATCAATAATAAATTCAAGCAAATTTTAACTAACAAACAAATAAATAAAAACACATTTGCATGTGCATGCAAATATTTTGCACAGCGCCATCTAGTCCTAAACTAAGCAATGCTTGTACTATGGGATCCAAATGATAGGTTAGGAAGTGATAGAGTACTTATATAAGTACTTTTTGTTTTTATAAATAAGTACATACATAGGATACAATATAACCCTATTTTTAAGTGAATTTACGATGCTTTACGATGAAATATGAGGAGAGAAGTAATAGATACATAGATAAATTCTTTATTGAAACACCACATCTTAAATAATTAAAAAAACTGAACAAACTTAACCCAAGCGTAGCGATGGGCGGTCTTATCGCTCAGAGCGATCTCTTCCAGACAACCTTGCACGGAAAGGAATAACGCAGTAATATATGGACGGTAGTTTTCATATGAAAAAAAAAAACTGTACGTATGTACATAATATACATATAAATACACAGTATATACATATCATAAAGAAACCTATATAAACATAATACATATCTATAATAGATATAGGTACTACATACATTTGCTAATAAAAATAAATATAATGAATATACATTATAATTATAGGAATAAAAGTAGATATAGGTAGAATATCTGATAGCTAGTGCAAAAGATAATACTGTTTTACACGATCTTTAAAAACATTTATCGGTGCTTGTTTAATTTCAGTGGGTAAGGCATTCCATAAGCGAACAGCTTCAACGGTAAATGAACAGTCATAAAATTTTGTTGTGTGTAGGTATATTTAGCATCAGGTTCTCTGATGATCTAAGAGAACGTGAATGACAGGCGTGAAGGAAATTAAAACATTCTTGAAGATAGCGCGGGGAAGAGGGATTGAACAGAACTCTGTAAAGAACAGACAGTATATGAGCATTCCGGCGCGCGTCAGCGTAATCAAGAATCGGAAGTAAGAGAGATTGTGTAAGCGCAATCTTAGTGGTAGTAGGTAGAAAGTTTCGTAGCCTAGGTACGCAACGAAGCAGATGAAGCAAATAACTTACGGCTAGTTAATGCAAGCTGAGGGTCCCAGGTTAATGACCGGTCTATAGTAATACCAAGATTTTTAACGGTATCACTGAAAGGTCCATACCCTTCTTTGACGATGTCACCATTGACATCGAGAAGATTACTTTTGGAATTAAGTCCCAATCAATTTTGCAAATAGTTCGGGAACTACCTATAATAATATGCGTTTTGAGAGGATTAACTATTAGGCCATACGCTTTGCTCCACTCTGAAATTTGAAAAAGGTCACGATTAGTGGCTTTAATTGCTTCAGCTAACTGATTTAGAGGAGTGTGGCGATACAACTGTAGATCGTCTGCGTAGAGGTGGTAAGAAGAAGTGAGATTGTGCGAGATCGAATTTATAAATACAGCAAAAAGTAACTAACTGATGTATTGCACCATGAAGAAAAAGACTCCTCAAGGCGAACACGTTAGGTTATCTAATATTGAACATCGCAGAGAGCACTGCAAATAATTTAGCCATTTTTATTATCAATACTTTAGCAAATACTGAATTTTGATGATGGGTACACTAAATAAATAAAAATGTTCAATATTCGCAATAGATGGCGCTATTTCGAAACAAACAGAGGAGGCAGGCTAGCCTTATCTGTCAAGCTGTCAAAAACAAATGGCATCGCCCACATCTGCTATCTCTTGCTTGCACGCTTGCACCGATTAATATTCGAATGAAATAGTCGCGGAAGTATATACAAACAAAACGTTCGCGAAGCCAAAGGAAAACGATCCATTATTCGTAATCTGCGATTCGGGTACCTACTTTGTTTGTAAAATTAACGTAAAACACGTGAATTTGTTTATTGGGATATTTCTGCGTTACTCCCAATCATGGATATCATGAATCTTCCAATAGATATGATTGAAAATATATTTTCGTATCTATCATACGATGAAATAGCTAAGAACAGACTAGTAAGTATTTTCTCTATTTATGTATTTAGCTTTACGTATTTTAGTTTATTTACAAGAAATTCGTTTCGTTAAAGGCTTGCTTTAGAGATTTTGTTGCGGTTTTAGTCATTTTAGGTTACTTATGTGTCGATCACGTAATAGAATTGTTCTAGTAAGAATGGAAGGACGGTTGCCTGTGATAATATCTAGATTCTGCATTTGTGTCTACGACATATCTGCATGTTTATTCTATAAATAATGCTTACACGTTGGTCGTGACTTTTAACATAACGTGGATGCATCTAGATAAAGTGTATTTTATGATAGTAGGTACCTATTAAAGTGTTTATACTCAGTTACTCACTACTAAATTTGGTATCTACATACTTGAACAATAACTCAGTGGATGAAGTAGGGTTCAAACTCTTGTTCTTTAATAAAAATGTTATTTCTATTTCATCTATTTTCATAGAACTTATGAAAATGAGACATGACTGGTTATCATCATTAATATAGCTTAGTTTATCTGTATATAACAATAGGAATTGTCATATATCATTATCTTGAGGTACCAATCTACAAAACTAGTGACTTTATTGATAGGTACTCTCATCTGCATTTGTTTTGGATCTTATTTTATTTTTCTATATACGCAAAATATTGGATTACAGTCCAGTTCATAATATATTAGCATTTATATTTTGTATAAGGTACTGCCTGTAATTCATTTAGTGTATCATAAATAAATAAATATATGTAACTTCAGATATCAAGGAGTTTCAACGAGATATGCATGAAGATGTTGAACCGTGGCTTCCTCATGATAGAGAGACGGCATGCACATGCGCTGAAGAATGTTAAAACACAGCTGCCGAGGCGAGAGTCTGAGCGCAGGTAGAGTGTCATACAATTCTATGCAATAAGAATTTTTATTTTATTTTATATTTCTTATCGCTTGTCTAATCAATGCTTATTTGTGATATTAATCTATTTGTTTGTTAGTGGATACCAATGATTTGTTCAATTTCTCTCTCCTTATGTATCCAGCCCATCTACATTTTAAAAGATAGATAGATAAATAAGATATTTTTCAAATGTATTAACTTAAGGGTTAATATCACAGGTTGTTATTTTTAAGAGGGTTTTTCTTCAAAATTGGGTTGAAGCTATAGCCAAAGTTGCTTCCCAGTGGCTTTGGAATTGTTAGAATGAATCTCTAAATCTAACAATCAGCTGTAACAGCAACTATAGAACATGCTTTATATACACATATTTATTTACCTTTGTTATGAGATATCTCAAGTTGTCACTTTGTCAGTTGCTTTGCCAGACATGCTTCTTGAATATAAAATCCTTTGATAGGTACTTAAAAGCTGAGAAACGGAAAGACCCATTTGGATGTAGCACTCCAGGGGTGCCCTTGAGTTAGTTGCCTCCCACTTTTGACGGCTGGACGCCTTAAGCGCCTGCCCTCCCGCCTGCTGACAATGTAAAGGTCGGTAGGGACCAACAGAATTATCCGGTCAAAAAAAGTACCATTCGAATTTATACACCTATATTAAAGCAAATAAATGATTCTAATTCTGTAATAACAAGCTGGAAATATGGATAAAAAACTAAAATCTTAATATATATAAATCTCGTGTCACAATGTTTGTCCTCAATGGACTCCCTAAACCACTTAACCGATTATAATAAAATTCGCACACCATGTGCAGTTCGATCCAACTTGAGAGATAGGATAGTTGTAAGTTTATATATATCTCAATTTATAATAGACATATATAAAATACCCGTGCAAAGCCGGGGCGGGCTGCTAGTAGATTAAAATAGACAAAAATAATTAATTTGTGCCACCAATGCAATCAAAAGGGAAAGACGACGCCCATTTTTTTTTTTTATTACTTCAAACTGGTCTAGCATTTGACCGCGCTCTCACCTGATGGGATATCACCCTATGATTGCTTATGCCCGCGTGCACTTAAGCTTGAGAGCTCCTAAGTTCGCACTTATCCATGACATACTGCAAAGAATTTGGGTATTTTATGTCCTAGGTCCTAGAAAGACAAATGCGAACTTAAAGCTGCACAGACGGGCTTTAATTAATCAAAAGCTGGCCTTATGTTGCGTTCTTCATGTTGCTGAAAACGTGTTTTTGAGATTGCATTATGCATAACGTAAGCGCACCTCTTTCGAGAAGCTAATGCCTTATTGCCACAGAGAACATAATACACAAATACTGTGAAGCCAGTGTGGCGGGTCAATTAATGTAAAACATGACTCATTGTTTGTTTGCATCCATTCGAGCCGGAATATTTACGAGTATTCTAGAATCTAGCCACAAGTATCTAATATTGACTTAGATGTGAAGGCTGGACAATAATTTTATCATGCTCTCGAAAAGTCGTACACGTCGTATTATAAAATTAACCAGCAATTACTAGGTCGTTTTTGATTCCGTCACAGAAATAATTTCGTAGAGATGGTACTAGACTAGGGCTTTGGAACATTTTCGCTAATTCTTTTTTTGTTGTGTTTATTATTGTCATGAGAAGGTTCTTATAAAATAAAAACTGATAGAAATTTCACCATACGGGTGAAACCGCGGGGTAGCTAGTAAAATATAAAAGTTAATTATGTATTTTGTTAAATTGTTTTGGAATTACTTGACTAGCTAAGTCGTACGCCTGATGTAAATCGACACGGCTGCCCATGTCAGTTGCAGTGTCACTCGGAACTCTAGTGTAGAGTTTCGCGTGACATTGCACTGCACACGTCATCCTGAGACATCAGCACAGTCTAGAAATAAGATTAATAGACTGTTTTTTTTTTAAATATGATAATGAATGATGTGAAGCAAGTCGTTCACGTGATGTTAAGCGACACAGCCGCCCATTACAGAACAGTGTCACGAACAGGGTCAGCTCTAAAATATAAAGTTTCGCGTGACACTGCACTGCGCACGTCATCCTGAGACATCACAGTCTGGTAATAAAATTACTAGACGATTACTGTGTTTCGGTACTGGTGGCAGAATAACTGGCAAACTAATTGACAAAGCGTTGCTGCGGTGGTACCTAGACGAACTTTGCAGAAAAAACTACCACCTAGTAAAAGTTGTATGTTTGTATGGCTTACACGGCACAGTACAGTATGTATCATTATATAGGGCCTTATTCCTTATACCATAATATCTTATCGCGATTCAATTGAAGTGCCAATAAAAGGATGAGATCAAGAAGGGTTTAACTGATTTTTTTCACAATTTGGCTTATGTGTTTCGTTGGATTCAGCGTGAAGTTATCTACAATAATACATTCAAATACATAAAAACGATTTATCTGTTACAGGAATAAAGTTCGCTTAGCATAAAAACATTATTATATTTATTATTTTTACAGTAATTGTCCGAATTAGTACTATATTTTGTATTTTAAAATAGAATTAATACATTTTTAAGCAACTGAAACTTACATAAACATTTCTATTATTTAACAAGCACTCTACATTAAAATGAAGCTGTTGAATAATAAAGTCAATTTTCTCGAAACTATCAATTTGACAGTTAAACCCTTTATGTTCTCACCCCTTGAATTGTACTGCAGTGACTTTAGCTAAAAGGGGAAAACACCTGATAGTACAAAATAAATATTAGTAGGTACTACATACATACTACCTAGGATACTTTTTATCCTATAAAATTAAGAGCTCCCGCGGAAAAACGGGGGGAATTGCGCGTAAAACCGCGCGCTGCTTCTATTAATAAGAATAATATTTGGGGCCAACGCCATCTAGCCCTAAACTAAGCAAAGCTTGTACTATGGGAACCAGAGAACTGATACAATACGTAGATTTTTGTTTGTAAATCTAAATATATATAACTCAAAGGTGACTGACTGACATAGTGATCTATCAATGCACAGCCCAAACCACTGAACGGATCGGGCTGAAATTTGGCATGCACGTAGATGTTATGACGTAGGCATCCGCTAAGAAAGGATTTTTTGAAATTCCACCCTTAAGAGGGTGAAATGGGTGGTTGAATTATTTTCCCATAGGCCACGCCGCGGGCGAAGCTGCGGGCAGAAGCTCGTACATACATAGAATACAATACAACACCCAGACACAGAACAAACATCGATTTTCATCACACAAATGTTTGTCCTGGGTGGGAATCGAACCCACAACCCACAGTTCAGAAAGCAGGGTTACTACCAATTGAGCTATCGGGCCAGTCAAATCAGTCTATTAATGTTATAATGCGAAAGTATGTATGTTGGTTTGTTCTTCTGTCACGCAGCAGTTGGAGCAACGGATCGAAGTGAGTTTTTGCATGATTCGGGCCGACGAACTAACGCGTGGAAGCGGAAGTTTACAAAGATCCAGTTCTCTATCTCGCTCGCGCATTGCTACACGTTGGAAGATATTAAATGACTGAACATACCAAATCCTGGCCAAAATAGGCTATCGGGAATAGCAGTACAGATGTTTCAAAAAAATATAATTATTAATCTAAACAAGTTATCATACATAAAAACAGGGTCGAAAGGAAAATCTCTGATTCTTGGTGTATGAAAACTTGTTATATATATATATATTTTTTTTTTTGTATTTGTGTACATTTCATACAGTGCCATCTAGCCCCAAACTAAACTAAGCTTGTATGGGAACCAGATAACTGATACAATAATTAGATACTATTTGCTTTTCAAATAATACATACAATACAATATAACACCCAGACACAACAAACATCTATGTTCATCACACAAGTGTTTGTCCTGGGTGGGAATCGAACCCATAACGTACAGCTCAGAAGGCAGGGTTACTACCGACTAAGCTATTGGGCCAGTTGAAGAACATGTTTTTTGTTGAACATTTGCAATGTTATTCTTTACCCAGAATTTTCGTAAGTAAATTCATACATTTCATATCTTTAGAAACGTAGCAATGCGCGAGCGAGATAGAGGATACCAGTATAGAGGACTTTTGAAACAAGAATATCTGGTGGATGGAATTCTACTAGATATTTTTGTTTCATTTTGTATCGTATAGTCGGTTTCAATAAACAATTTAACTAACAACGGTGAGGAAATTGGCATGTTCAATAATCAGAATCATATAATTCTAAGTACACGTCTCATCCGCCAAGCCCAGGGGTCGGCAACCTTTTCAGTCGGAAGAGTCAAAAATTACAATTTGCTTATCTTCAATGTTTTTTTTTTAACACGGCAAATGGCCTTTATTTTCCAAATACTACAATGATTTAATAACTAATACTAAAAACTACATACTACTGCAAAAAACACTACTATATACTGGCCTCGATGACCTATAGATATATAATGTTTTTAAAAACCCTCAATTTTTTTTCTTGTCAATAATAAATACTGCATAATTGTGTTTTTTTAGGCTTAAAATATATCATATTCGAAGGAGAGAGAGAGAGAGAGAGAGAGAGAGAGAGAGATAACGAAAGTTGTTGCGTTGTTATGTATTAGTTGGTGTTCAATAAAGTATTATTGTATTGTATTGTATTCAAAGTATAACAATGGGCGGTCTTATTCTCAGATCTAAAAGACCGACTAGTCTTCAAGATATTATTTCTAAATGATGTTTTTATGTTGATTTCTATGAAAAAAGACAAACTGAACACGTTTGATACAATCATTGATTTTTATTGTATAAACAATTTGATTTAAATCGAAATGATTCAATCGTGCCAACCCTGGAAGATCCACCACGCTTTCGTGTGCGTTCTAGAAGTTTCTTATTTTTGAACATGCCGGTTACGATTTTGTCTCGAATAACCAATTCCGCCAATTGAAAAGTAATTGGCGCCGACCGGGATTCAAACCAGGGTGCGTCTAACTCCTGTAAGACTAGGTTAATGTTTCAGGTATCATCAGCTATCCCGCCATTGCGACATCTTGACCTCAATCGAGACCCGCATATCTATGCTCAACATGACATATTCCAAGTTTATTGACCATGGCCTGTGCTGTTTCATTCCTGGAAAGGTATGAGTATAATAATAACGCCCAATGATCACATAGATCCTGGACCCTAACTAGGATTCCCTGTGTCCAGGGACGCGGGAACTACGAGGACCATAGTCCCATAACACCCAGACTCAGAACAAGCATTTGTGTTTTTTTTTGTGCACACATACTTGTCCTGTCGCGGGAATCGAACCCGCTGCCTCCGGGCTATGAGCCGACCTGCTCAACCACCACACCACAGAGGCTGTATTAATAATAATAATTTATTTATTCTTAGGATGACCAATAGATTTTTCTTACATTATTCATACTCTTAGCAACAAACTTTGCACTAGGAAACCAACCAAAGTCCTCAAGTTTAGATAATAATAATAATAACAATAATAATAACACCCAACGATCACATACATAGACCCAGGACCCTAACTAGGATTTCATGTGTCTAGGGACGCAGGAACTACAAGGACCATGGTCTCCTAACACCAAGACTCAGAACAAGCATTTTTGCTTTTTTTGTGCAAAAATACTTGTCCTGGCGTGGGAATCGAACCCGCTGCCTTCGGGCTATGAGTCAACCTCATCAACCACCACACCACAGATGCTGTTCTTTATGTGACGTCTATGCATCCTCTTTAATTATCATTCCAGCATCCACCTGTTTTTAGTATCAAACACACATTATGATTCACAAAAAAGGTTCAATTTTTTTCCCCCATCCATTTTATTATTTCATTCGCGATCTTGGACGCATTAAAATCTAGTCTTGAGCTTTAACCAAAATATGCCGAAGTAGAATCGGTACTGAGAAGTAGATACTAACTCGCGCAAATCTTTATGAGCTCTCGGACGTTAGCGCGAATGGCTGCGAGTACGCATATTATAGTTATTGTATGGCCGCCTTTACAGTGCACTCTACTGTACCATGTGCAGTTTGGTACCCGAGCCTAACTTCCGGGAGCTCATAAAGTTTTGCGCGAGCTATAGTATCTATTTTACTAGGTGGTAGGACTTTGTTGCAAATTTCGTCTAGGTAGGTACCACCGCTTTGCCAGTTATTCTGCCGCCAAGCAGTAGTGTGCAAGCACTACTGTGTTCCGGTTTGAAGGGCACTGTAGCTAGTGAAATTACTGGGCAATTGAGACTTTATGATCTGATCTCACAGTCGAGTAATCTTATTACCAGACTGTGCTGATGTCTCAGGATGATGTGCGCAGTGCAGTGTCGCTTGTAACTCTATGTTTTAGGGTTCCGAGTGACACTGTTCCGTTATGGGCGACCGTGGCGCTTAACATCAGGTGAACGGCTAGCTCGTCACATCATTCAATAACATAAAAAAAAAATCTACTTCTCAGTGCTGTTTCTACCACTACCACTAGATACTATATCATATGGTACAGAGAAATTATTTAAGCTGCGCAGCGATCCCCCTCACAATCTCTGTCTGCATGTTTCAAATGCTCATCACAAAAGGTGGATGAAATAGATACCGGCAAGAGAGGCACCTTTTTGAAGTAGAACTTCTTTACGCACGTTTGACTTGGGTAGTTAGCTGCTAAATGCGAGGCGAACGGAAGTTGAAGTTGGTTCACATAAATCTCTATTGTCAACATAACAAAGTCCAAAAAGTGTATTATTATGTTGGTATGTCCGGTAAAATTTACAATGTCAAGATAGCGACATTAACATTAAACAAAGCAGAAACAGTTATACCGGCCGATAGATGCTAAACTGAAAAAGTTTTACTTGAGGCACAAGCTTCGTTTTTTATTGTAATTTTGAGCATTATAATAATAATAATAATACGCGTGGACATCTCACACAACACCACCTAGCCCCAAACTAAGCAAAGCTTGTACTATGGGAACCAGATAACTGATACAATACTTTGATACTTTTTGTTTGTAAATACATACATAGAATACAATATCACATTAGACGATGAAATTAGCACCATGAAACAATTTAGACAATTTTATAAATTTCCAGGTGATAGATGAAATTAAGCGGGTACTGACTATAGTAGAAACAGAGACCACTCCGCCGAGAGCCCACGAGGTGTTGCAAGAGCTGCGCGATATATCCAGCATGGCCATTGAACATTTTGACGACAAGATATCGCCCGCTTTTAGAAAGAGACTGCAGGAGGGGGCGCAGCAACCGCAGGCTAAACCTGCAGAAGGTTATCATCACAAATTATTTGTAAAGTAATAAATAATAATAACGCCCAACGATCACATATGACGGCGGCGATGTCCAGGTATAAACTCTATGCGTAGCGGGCAGTACCGTAATTTACTCTGTGGCAGGATTTAAATTTATTACAGTGGCAACACCGGCAACTGTCATCGCACCCCCGCCCATCTGGCTATATAAAGGGAGCGATCGGTGTGCTACGGATCATTCTAGCTCCGGATACGGCCCTGTGCACATGCTGAAGACCTATAGTTATATTGGTTGCAACCTACGCACAACCCGTTCGGCCTATACATACATATATAAGGTGGAATTTAATTCGTTCTTTTCCTTTAATGTATGTATTCAGTCCATGCTATAGAGCGCTTCCATATGACTAAATAAAAAAAGTATTTATGAAATTAAACTTAAATCTAGGTATAATCAAATTCCTCCAAATTTTAATTCGAAAGAAAAGCTTTGCGACATTGAACAAAGCAGGTGTTTTATTGCCTACGCAACATTTACAAAGCACTCAGCTGGTGCCCGCGCTGTGTGTACCGTTAAATAGACATTTCGGCTGTCATGCAGTTAGGAGGCACTAAATACTAAAACAAAACCATTTTTTAAAATTGGGCATCGTACGAGTATTCTATAGCATGGTCTGAGTACTTACATTTAAGGAAAAGAGTAAATTAAATTCCACCGTGTATATACTGAACCCCAACTAGGATTCCCTGTATCTAGGGATTCAGGAGCTACGAGGACCATGGTCCCACAACACCCAGACTCAGAACAAGTATTTGCGCTTTTTTTGTGTGCACAAATACTTGTCCTGCTACGGGAATCGAACCCACCGCTTCATGAATTGACCAGCTCAACCACCACACGTAAAATGACCATTGTCAAGATGTCTACATTTACATTAAACAAAGCAAAAATAAAGTTATACCGGCCGATAGATGGAGCTAAAGAAGTTTTACTTATGTCGTGTGGTCTAAAGCACACTCGTTTTTTAGTTGTAACTTTATTTTTTACGAGCTTCTGCCCGCAGCTTCGCCCGCGGCGTGGCCTATGGGAAAATAATTCAACCACTGATTTTACCCTCTTAAGAGTGGAATTTCGAAAAATCCTTTTGTAGCGGATGCCTACGTCATAACATCTACCTGCATGCCAAATTTCAGCCCGATCCGTTCAGTGGTTTGGGCTGTGCGTTGATAGATCACTATGTCAGTCAGTCAGTCACCTTTGAGTTTTATGTATATAGAAAAAAAAATGTATATAGAGATTAATTTTTGTATTACGTACGATTTAGATTTGACATAAAATTACTTGCTTAGGTAAATAGGCTTAATATTGGAACCAAAATTATATAAATCATTATAAAAATTAATTATTAGGATGAAATCGTCATCATCGTTAATCATGTATTATGCTTTATTTGTTGTATGAATTCTATTACCAAATTATGAGTACAACATTTTTTATATCTAAATTATCATCGATGCCGTCACCACAGTCACTATCGTAACTCAAATAAATATCTTCTAAATATCGTTTTTTTTGGCGGGAAAGCGAAAAAGATTGAGTCACCGCATTATTTATATTTTTATATTATTTTACTAAACTTGTGTTATTTTCAGTGTTAATGCATAAAATTGGTGGCATTCTATTCGTTAAGTGCTGGATTACAGGCGTGAGTGTGGGAAAATGGTATAATGATGGTGAAACGTTTCTTTTCGCGTTGTTTCCAAAACTCCATAGAAGCTTCAAGTAAAGTTGCCACCACTTTACTAGGAGTATGACTTAGACTAGACTATGACTTGATGACTTCGACTATGACTTGACACGTATTTGCGTGACATATCATTAACTTGATAAATTATCAATTACTTGACACTGGCTAAATACACAAAAGTGTGGAGCCAAAACAGTAAAAAAAAAAATATCTCGTGAGTGGCTCTTCTGTACTTAATAATATTATTTATTCTATGCTGCATTAGATTTGTACACACTATAAGAAACAATTTATTTCAAGTTGTATTTAATAAACTTTGCAGCGATTCTAGCTCCGTTGATTCTGCGCACAGAGTTGAGTCACCTGCGGCGCCGCGCGGTACTTAACTCCAAGCTGTCGCTGTTCCTAGCGGGACAGTACAAGGCTTGCTCTAGACAGGTGAGACGCAATACGGTACCAAACGTGACTTGTTTTGGTTAGGTGAGACTCAATAGATTAAAGTACAAATAATGGCTGTCTGTACTGTATCGTACAGTACAGTATAGTGCGGTACAGTACATTACAGTACTGTACATTACAGTACAGTACATTACAGTACAGTACATTACAGTACAGTACATTACAGTACAGTACAGCACAGTACATTACAGTACAGTACAGTACATTAAGTACAGTACATTACATTACATTACAGTACAGTACAGCACAGTACATTACAGTACAGTACATTACAGTACTGTACATTACAGTACAGTACATTACAGTACAGTACATTACAGTACAATACATTACAGTACAGTACATTACAGTACAGTACATTACAGTACAGTACATTACAGTACAGTACATTACAGTACAGTATAGTACAGTACAGTACAGTACATTACAGTACAGTACAGTACATTACAGTACAGTACAGTACAGTACAGTACATTACAGTACTGTACAGTTACTGTACTGTACTGTACAAAAACTGGTAATTTCCGTCAAAACTCTAATTCCCGCCTTAATGTCTACAGATGTATGGCTACAAGAAGCTGGCAATGCGACAACAAGCTGCCATCAGAACGTTGGCGAAACGTCACAGAGAGCAGGACGCCACTATTGGTACGGTTACTTTTGTATAGTTGTGAGCCGCGACGGGTACATCCTCGCTTATTGATAGAGATAAGAGATCACCCGCGGTTTCACCCGCGGATAAAAATTATTTTAATTATTTGCTCATCCCACGGCAAAAAATCTTTTTTCCTGGATAATATGTAGCCTATATGTTAATCCAGTGTATAGGCTATCTTGGTACCGAATTTCATCCAAATCCATTCAGCCGTTTGAGCGTGAAGGAGTAACAAAAATACACACATACAAACTTTCGCCTTTTTAATATTAGTGTGATAATAATAATAATAACGCCCAACGATCACATACATAGATCCTGGACCCTTTTTTTTTCTGTGCACAAATACTTGTCCTATTGCGGAACCGAACCTGCTGCCTCCGTGCTTATGAGTTGACCTGCTCAATCACCACACCAGAGGTTATCAACTGTATCATAGTACATTTTTGGGTTTAAATTTCAGCGGATTTGAAGAAACGTATAGAAGAGTGTGACATCAAGTACAGTGAACTCACACATACCAACCAAGCCGCGGGCGGAAAAGCTATAGCAGGTGAATAATAATAATAATATTTTAAGCATTTAATGCGTATTGTAGATAGTCCTAATTGAAGGGGTGAGAACAAAAAGGGTTTAACTGACTTTTTTCACAAATTGACTTATGGGTATCGTTGGATTCAGCGTGAAATTATCTACAATAATAAATTTTGAAAATACCAAAATGAGGCTTAAATCTCGAGATTTTCAGTCTAAAAACGGTTTATCTGACACAGGAATACAGTTAGCTTAGCATGAAAACATTATTATATTTATCATAGTATAATATATTTTGACAGTAATTGTATTAATTAGTACTATATTTAGTATTTTAAAAGATAATAAAAAAAACATTTTCAAGCAACTGAAACTTACATAAACCTTTTCTATTACCTTATAAGCACTCTACATTAAAACGACGCCGTTGAAGTTTAAAGTCAATTTTCTCGAAACTATCAATTTGACAGTTAAACCCTTTTTATTCTCAACCCTTCAATTGTGATCTGTGTGGGGTCAAAGACGACCTATATCACTTTTTGATGGAGTGTGCTTGGAGTGCTCCCATGAGAAACGATTTATTTAATCAGCTCAAACTTAATCACCTAGATGTGGGTATTTTTCAAAGCATATTATCCGCACAAACATCCAACGCGGCTACTCGGTACGCTACCTACCGGTAGTGGGCTGGAGCATTTGGACTGTCTATAGGTCATCGCGGCCAGTATATAGTCCAAATATTTCTTTTTTTGTAGTAGGTAGTTTTTAGTATTAGTTATTAAATCATTGTAGTATTTAGAAAATAAAGGAAATTTGCCGTGTTAAAAAAAAGTTGCTGTATCGGTCTGTGTATAGACTGATACACAATGTAACATAACTTTATTTTTATGTCAATTATACCATTTTTGTACTATGGGGCTGACATAGTCGTTGGACGAATCAAAGTCCCTAAAAAAATTAGATAAAAAAAATAATAATAACGCTCAACGATCACATACATAACCTTAACTATGATTCCCTGTGTCTGGACCCAGGAACTACGCAGACCATGGTCCCATAACACCCAGGCTCAGAACAAGTATTTGCGCTTTTTTTTCTGTGCACAAATACTTGTCCTGTCGCGGGAATCAAACCCGCCGCGTCCGGGTTATGAGTTGACCTGCTCAACCACCACACCACAGAGGCTGTCAAATATATATATAAATATTGATTATGTCAGAATTAATAAAACAATTGACAGGCCCGATAGCTCAGTTGGTAGTAACCCTGCCTTCTGAACTGTGGGTTGTGGGTTCAATTCCCACCCAGGACAAACATATGTGTGATGAACATCGATGTTTGTTCTGTGTCTGGGTGTTGTATTGTTTTTTATGTAAGTGTGTATTTATTTACAAACAAAAAGTATCTAAGTATTTTAGCAGTTATCTATGAGTTTTGCTTAGTTTGGGGCTAGATGGCGCTGTGTGAAAAATCCACAAATATTTATTTACTTAGCTAACCCATTCTTTTTGTATATTTAGCGTCAAAATCGAGTGAAGTGTCAGCAAGCCAGCCGCTGCGCCATTTCTCCAGCCAGATCAAGTTGGACCTCTCCGAGTTACCCATCGGCACTTCGAGATTAAACCCGAACCAATGTGAGTACAGGTACCGGTGGATAAAACAGCTAAAGGGAGAACGCTCTAAGAAGGCTACTATCTCCTTCTGACTGACAGAGACAACGAGCTACAAAGCCAACTATCTCCTTCTGAGTGACAGACCCGATTATCGCGATGTGCATTATTTACATACTAGTGACGCCCCGCGGTTTCACCCGCTGGTAAAACCATTTTAAATATTTGCTCATCCCACGGGAAAATTTCACTTTTCCATGATAAAATGTAGCCTATATGTTAATCCAGTGTATAAGCTATTTTGGTACCCAATTTCATCCAAATCCATTCAGCCGTTTGCGCGTAAAGGAGTAACAAACATACACACAAACACACATACACAAATACAAACTTTCGCCTTTATAATATTAGTGTGATGTTTTCTTTTTCAACCAACTTCAAAGAGGCGGTTTTTGATTCGTTTTTTGAAGTGAAAACTTCTTTAGGCGCGTTAAGCACTTTTTGGGTGACCAAAAAGTGTAAATAAAAGTGTAAAATCATAGAACTTGAGTCATCGTCACCGAACGCTCTTCTATGGGCATCTTATTTTGCGTGTAATCAATTCAAATTATATTTATTTTAATTTTCCAGTGCTTCCCAACATGAAGCCGCGCACACCAGTGATCAAGATGCCCAGCCTTTCGGAATCTGAGGAGCCGCCGGCCAAAGTCGCCAAATTGGAGGAAGCTCCGCCGACTTCGAACAGCCCTAAAACCAGGTCTCAGAATACACTGGCCAAGATCCGGGGCATCACTAACGAGATTCGACATCTGAGCAGTCTTTCTAAAACATTCGAAGGAAAATTGAAGAATATACATTTTGAATGTAAGAAATTGAACAACATGGAATGAGGGCTTTAGTTCGCTTGATTGATTAATAGATGGCGCTGATACTAATAAGGTACGAAAGTCTTACTCTTTGGTAAATATTCCAAATAAAAACTACCCGCTATTTTATGAACTTATGAATGGATGTCTAATTATTATAGATTGCTCAGTTTGGCGTTTCCACTCGTGGCGTAGAATCCTGTGTTAATCTAAATTTGACAATTTTTCCTTTAAAAATGTTTTTTGTAATTTGTAAGACATCCGCTTTTGCCTCTTCGATAAACTTTATGGAACGTTAAATTCACGCCCCATTTTTGGCCTCTATTAGTATAGAAAATACCCAGAATTCGAGGTCGTGGCATTGAAGGCCCGTATTACAAAACCACGTTCGGTCGTAAATCTCTACTCAAGTCGAGATTCCATTCGCAAAATCATCAAATAGTGAATCACTACTTCAACATCAATCGATAAATAAGCGCAGTTCTGTAATACTGGTTTATGATCAGCATAGCTCTGTTGATCTGATAAGAATACTTCAGTCTAGGTTAAAATATGCATGTATTGTATTTAATTCTGTTTCTTTTTTATTAATGATTAGTTTTTGGTATTACTATTAATATAACCGTCGGAGTCCTCTAGGAGGTAGATCTTCGCTTAGACTTTGGTATAATCACTCAAAGCTAGATTTCATTAATAACTTTTTAACTCTCGTAGTTTTTGTATTGTAAAAGCTGGTAACTCGTTATTGTAGTGTTTGAATTTGGAACCGCCAAATTTCATTTTGAAAAATAATAAATATTTGGTTTACTATAAGTAAAAACTATGCGTAAATTTTATTTTAATATTTGTTACAGTCAAAACTTATTTATAAATTAGTCCAAATTAGTTTTTCCTATGGAAGTCACGTTGGAATAGCGAGACTTATTTTGAATTTTGAGTCAAAATTAGTTTCCTAACACTCCTCCACGAATCCACACTTCCTACATTATATGACTTTGCTTTAGACTAGTCAAAATCACCATTACCCAATATATTCAAATTAAAATTAGTTTTGACTTCAGAAATCACCCAGACTTAGTTCCGTATTACAGAACGATTCACAGTCATCGATCGGTGTTCAAGCAGAGATTTCATTCACAAATTGATCACTTTATGAATGAAATCACTGCTCTAGCACCGATCGATGACTGAGCATCGTTCTGTAATATGGACCTTAGTCTCGGCCGACGCCCTTGGTCATTACAAGTTTGATTTTCGCAGTCAAAATTACATTTATTTTTAATCTTTGACTGTAACAAATATATTAGTATGAATAGCATATATACATATACATAGGATATTGTTATTGTAGATTAAATTAGTGATAAGTGGCTAATAAAAATATTGATGTTAAAATTTTGTAATAATATGTAGATTAAGACGGAACCGATGCAATAAAAAAATGGTTGTCTGTAAAGTCGGTTTATGGACGATAATTTTACGTGATAATGTCATACGAAAACAAGGTCGATCCTGCCTCTCTATCGCTTGTTCCGCGCTCTCGCTCGCACGCTCGGCTCGGGCGAAACGTGACTATGAGTGATGCTATATGCGTGCAGCCGGCGATCGATTTATAAGACTTTATCACGTCAAAAAAATAAATAATAATAATAACATCAACGCAATTATCACGTCAAAAAACAAATGAAAGATTTTTCCTTTCCACGATATATCAGATTGATAAAAGTAGCTAAATATATAGCTTAAAGGGGTTTGGGAAAACGAAAAAGATCTCGACACCGCATTGTATTATTTTCCGAAAATGTGTTATTTTCAGTGTTAGTGCATAAAATTGGTGGCATTTTATTCGTTAAGTGTGTTACAGGCGTGAGTGTGGGAAAATTGTATAATGATGGTGAAACGTTTCATTTCGTGTTGTTTCCAAAACTCCATAGAAGCTTCAAGTAAAGTTGCCACCACTACTAGGAGTATGGCTTTGACTAGACTATGACTTGACTTGTGACTTGATGACTTGGACTGTGACTTGACACATATTTGCGTGGAATATCATTAACTTGATAAATTATCAATTACTTGACACTGGCTAAATACACAAAAGTGTGGAGCCAAACCAAAAAAATAGCTTAAAGCCGTGTTATAATACTTTTTATTGACGGGGTCTCTTTATAATCTATATACGGGCGCTCTGTGTAAGTTGAAAATCGCAGATCATCATTTGATGTCAAACTGGGTCTGAATATGTATTAATTTTGCGAGTGTTTTGTGTATTACGTGAAATATGAATATCCAATAAATATTTCATCCTTTAGAACACCACTTTGTCTATTTAATTAGTGTAAAAATGTTTTGTTGCTTAAAAATTTCGAGAACTACGTAAAAATATTTTTAAAAGTCATATCAAAAATATCGATTGTATTTCATAAAATTTATGTTTTTAAATAAGTTTAAGGCTAAGTTTTGTTCGGTCATTCCTGTTTTTCGTTTTAATTTCTGTGTACGCAATTTTTTTGTATGGTTTTTTTACTTAACGTTAGTGATTTCAAAAACATTCTTGTCATAGGTTTAATCCATATATTGTATATTCTTAAGTAGCAAATATATTTAAACAATAAATAAATGAAAAAGTGCTTTTCGTGGATTATGGGCTTATTCAGCGCCTTAAAATAGGGATGAGCAATTGCGTTTATAAAAAGTTCACTCGAATAAAATTGATTCTAAACTATTATGGACGACCATTTCATTTCTAAAATACTATAAATTAATTAACGGGGATACAAATATTTTTTTTAATTTGTATATATTATATTTATATTTTATTTTCCGAAAACAAATATTATGTAAAAGTTAATTGTTTTTTATTTTTTGTTTTTCGTAAATCTGTAGCGAGTACAGTAATGTGCATTCAAATAAACTACTATAGTATTTATAAATATAAAATAATCCCTAGTATACGTATCTAAGAAGTAATAATAGAAATAATAACGCCCAACGATCACATACATAGATCCTGGACCCTAACTAGGATTACCTGTGTCTAGGGACTCGAGAACTACGAGGACCATGCTCCGATAACACCCAGACGGAATATTTGAAAAAATAAAGGATTTGTATATAGAGGCCAGAATTAAGAGCCCCACTTAAAAATGTTAGTTAAATTTAATCAAAGTTTAAAATGTTATCTCTTCTCGCTTATGTAAAATGAGACGGAACATTTTAAGCATTGATTAAATTATATTAAATTTATTTAATATAAATGTTAGCCTAAAGACATTAAATCGACCTATTTTGATACTGTCGTCATGCCTATTATGGTGATGACATAAAAGAAATCTCCAGTAAACTATTTACAATCATTTATTATATTTATATCAAAACAGAGGCTTGCACCAGCAATGTTTGAGGCTACACTAACATTTGCACAAACATTGCTTACAAATGTTTCAGTTCAAATATCAACCTCAAAAAACAGGTTTTAATAATTGTTTTAACCACAATTGTTTGATTTATCCATGCTCTATTGTTGATATCTTGAACAGCCATTGTAGTTCTTCAACGAATTTGTCCTGATATCTATACTAATATTATAAAGAGGAAAGATTTGTATGTTTGTAATGGATTGACTCAAAAAGTACTGGACCGATTTTAAAAATTCTTTCACCTTTTGAATGCTACATTATCACTGATTAATATAGGCTATTTTAATTGCAAGAATAAAATGTTTATGCCAAAATATTTAAAAAATAAATATCCACCCGTGCGAAGCCGGGACGGCCCGCAAGTGTACTATAAGAAGTAGGCCGTGAAATTATTACCTAACTACCGTTTTATTTATAAACTCTTGATAAACTACACGCTAAGTTACCCTGAGATACCTCGTCTTTTAATTCGATTTACAACTTTACAGCTAAATGTCAAAACACGAAATAATGTTGCCACATCTAAGTAAATCGCTAGAGGCTACAGTTCAGATTAACATGTGAAATGTGTATCGCTTCAAATGTATAAAAAAAAACTTGAGAGGTGTCAAGGGACACCCGGATGGAACGAAGATAAAAAAAAAAATTTAACAATTTTTGTTTTTAAAACATGTTTCAATTAGAAATTATCGAATCAAGAAAAAAATAAATAATAATAAATAAAATAAAAATAAGTTTAAAAAAATAATCTAATTATATTTTAGAGAGAGAGAGAGACAGACAGAGACACGCGCTCGCCACACGGCTTACAACTAGAGCAAAAATTGTCGTTACAACTTTTGGTCTTAATTTTTTCCGTCTAGCCACCTTTCGCAAAGCGCAATAAGGAACTTGGTTCCTAAAATACGAGGCCGTAGTGTAAAATTCCCGATGGTTTTCTAATATGCATCATTTTATTAGAAAACCATCGAGAATTTTCAAAAGCATGGTGATCAAAGTTTAGTAAGATTAAAACTGAATGAGTGATTAATCAGTTCATCGTTTGAATGAACTTACTTCTACGGTACTGTATCATTTTTGCACATCAGTTTTTTTTAAATATGGCCCACTATCTGTCACGTCGTGAATGGAATTAAAAGTCTTGGTATGATTTGTAGTTTTGTTTTGCATATAATTTTCATAAACGGACCTATGTAAATAGGGCGAATTCTGTGATCATTTATAACTTAAGTTAAAAAGAGTTTATTAATAAAAGGGTTTAAATATATAACTATAATTATGTTCGATAGCATAATCACGAATACTGTATCTAATCATAATCATCTTTATTCATAAGTTAGGTGTCTATTTTCTAAAGACTAACACATGTATTGTACTCTATGTATCTTCAGTAATATATGATGTAGAATAAATATTTAAACAAGGTTTTATTTATTATTTATTAAATCCTAACTTTTTCAGGTCAAGGTCAAGAGAATAGTTCCAGTTACACTTTAAACAAAAAATCGTAATTTTCTTTTATTTGCGAATGGAACTAAATAATAAAATACATATTAATAATTGGATGTAATAGTGAGTTTTTGATAATGACTGGAACCCAATAGATAGCATAGCATACTCATGCGATCATAGCATAAAAGTTTTGCAATTAGCCTTTATGAATATTAATATAAACTGCAGCAACGCTTGCAAATCGGATGTTACTGAAGCGTTTGCTCCATAACTATTTATGTGAAAGGTGTGTATCTTCCTTCCGCTTGCGGAATCTCAAAGCGTTTCTTATCCTTATAATAGGTGCTCAGTGGGTGTATAGGTAGCCCGTGACACTTCTAAACCGACGCATCCAGGTTCAAATCCCGCTTCGAGAAAACTGACTATATCTCCAAGCGGGACTTCATGGTGAGTGTCATCTGTAGTCAAACGCAAATCCAAAGATAAACAAAAAAAACCCTATACTTTTTAAAAAGAAATCTAAAAGACTCCAAGGGCTATGGTCCTATCCATAATCACTCTCTCTCGATAGGCGGCGTGGTGATTGCAGAAGATTTAAATGTACGAGGAGAATTTTTTTACTCTGCATTTCCACAGACACCTGGGTCCGTGCTTTTTGTTAAATTATTTTTATATTCATAAATTTAGCCTATTATTTCTCTGAATATTCCCATAGCCAGCTCTTATGGCACCCACGGGAGATGCCACCGCTTCCCTGTTCCACCGGAACTACAAGGATAGAATGACTTCAGACCATACGTTTGATTGAAAAATGAGTGGTGAAAATGCTACTAGTCTATAAATACTACACACTATAATGTGCAAGAATACTTGGTAGACAAAGACGTAGCAAGCTCACGATGGTAACACTTTCTTAGTTACTATGGCTCGATAGCTCAGTTGGTAGTAGCCCTGCCTTCTGAACTGTGGGTTGTGGGTTCGATTCCCACTCAGGACAAACATTTGTGTGATGAACATCGATGTTTGTTCTGTGTCTGGGTGTTACGAGTATATTGTATTCTATGTATGTATTTTTACAAACAAAAAGTATTTAAGTATTGTATCAGTTATCTGGTTCCCATAGCACAAGCTTTGCTTAGTTTGGGGCTAGATGGCGCTGAGTGAGATGTCAAAAAAAAAATCTACTTATATTTAATTATTTCTTCTGTACGTTCATAGTCAACAGTCTATTATTGTGTAAACTCAGTACTTTCTTTTTTTTATGCCATGCCCTAGCCATGCTCTACCTTGTTACATAATGCAACAAATGATTGAATAAATTTGACAGCCTCTGTGGTTTGGTGGTTGGGCAGGTCGGCTCATAACCTGGAGGCAGCGGGTTCGATTCTCGCAGTAGGACAAGTATTTGTGCGCAAAAAAAAGCGCAAATACTTGTTCTTAGTCTGGGTGTTGTGGGACCATGGTCCTCGTAGTTCGGTCCCTAGACACAGGGAATCCTAGTTAGGGCCCAGGATCTATGTATGTGATTATTAGGCGTTATTATTATGAATATGAAAAATATAACGATTTAAAAATAACCTCTGTAGAGACAAAGGCGAACTTATCTGGGTACAATGCTTCAACCTTTACGCCTTTTCGCTTTCGACTGTAGGTACTGTACTACATTTATTAATTACAATAAAATAACTTAGTTAATTACCTAAGTGATTGAAACAGCAACATTAAATTAATAAATTATTTCTGTTTATTGCACACAAAATATTAATCTTTAATATAAATAAATATATTGCCAATTTTCATTCATCTTTCTGTCCTCTAGGTTTTTTATTTATGTTTTGCTATGCCCACTCGATATCCAGTAGGTATAGTGATGTAGTTATACTTATTAGAATAAATTCGTAGTACCGAAGTGACTTATATAAGTAATACAAGTTGACCCGCCCTGGCTTCGCACAGGTGATATAGTAAAACGTAGTCGAACGGGATAAAAAGTATCCCTATGTCCATTTCCTGGTTCTAAGCTACCTCTCCACCAATTTTCAGCCAAATCGGTTACAGCCGTACTTAAGTTATAAATAGTGTAACTAACACGACTTTCTTTTATATATATAGGTAGATATAACATACCAATCTTACTTTTTACATAATGTTCATGACAATAAAAAAAATTGAATGTAAAAAACGAGTGTGCTTAAGACTATACGACTGAAGTAAATCACGACACACGACTCCTCTTCTTTAGCTCCATCTCTTACATGCAATTTACGAAACGTAAGTCTTTATTTCTATCTTCACGTAGAGAGGGAGATATAAGTATGTCTCTCTCTCAACTTCTATTCGCCTCACCAGCTTACCCCCAAGTCAAAAGTCTAAAGACTAGTTTTACTTGAAAAATTGATATATTCAAATTTTCTTCAACGTACATGCACGTACCGTTTACTTTGTAGGCAGGTATTAAGGCACCTAAGTATTTTATAAAAACCATCACATTAGTGAAATTACAAGTTAACCATAATCGTACTGTCATCGATACATAGGTAAATAAATACTTTCGAAACTTGCGCATGATGGTTACAATGCACATTCTTACAATTTTACAAGTTGCATAATAGCAGGAAGCTGTGAAATGTCGCCTAACTCTATATGTAGGTAATGAGACTCGTAAAAACATACCAACATTATGAGCTTTCTATTTACATTGTGAGATTATGATTTCTAAAATGAGCCGTTTTCTAAAGAGCTTGTATAAAATTAAATGAAAGTTTTCCTTTCGCGCCATTTCGACACCTGACACTGGCCAGTGAAAACCTACATCACATGAAGAAAGAATCATTAGTGTGGACACAGTGTTATCTAAGTTTTCATTATTTTTATCTGAGTTTTTATTATTTTTGTGACAAATCACCAATGAGAATTTGAATTCGCATCCATCCGGTTTTTAAGCCGATACATACTTTACTTAGCCACCGTAACAGTTGAGTAATCTCACGTCCAAATTTATCCTTCATTAAATATTGTTATTTTAGTTTTTGAGTTTTTGGTAACTACGTCTATAATAAATATTTTTTACAATGTGCTTTTCATTTACCCTCCATTAGTGTTCAAGTTATTTACAGATTTAAATAAACAGATAATGTATCATTGTGAAATCAGCTTAATAAAATAAATATTATTAGGATTATACTTACAATTTACGCCTAAAAATATTATTTACATGTTTTAAAAGTAAAAATAATCTATCACAATTTTATACCTAGTTAGGTACTAGGACATATAGTAGTACTTAATGCATAGAATAAAATAAAACGAGTGTGCCACACTGTGTGTGTGTTAGACCACACGACTGAAGTAAAACTTCTGTAGTTTAGTTACCTCTATCGGTAGGGTAAAACTTTGTTTTTGTTTGTTTAATGTTAATGTTGCCATCTTGACAATCGTAAATTGTCATTTTACCGGACATACCAACATAATAATAAAAAAATTGAGTAATGTTTACTTTGTTATGTTGACAATGGAGATCTACGTTAACCAACAACTTTTAACTTCTATTCGCCGCCAGCTTCCTCCTCAAGTTTAGCGTGCATAAAGAAGTTTTACTTCAAAAAATTACTCATTCACAGAAGCACTAAATAAATCAACAATTGCACGCATGCTGAAAGCTACCATATTTTTTTAAATTTCACTGTAAATCATAAGTTATGTCAGCGTGGAATCCATCAGGGCCGGCGTGGTATTTGACATTCTGCATCCTGCCATCAGGGAGCAATACGTGGTACTGGCCATTGGTGTTGCCATCCTTCTTCGCTTCCCGGTGGCCGAAGTCGTTCCCGGTTTGGTGATCCCGGACGCGATAGCCGAACTCGTAGCTCGCAGCGTAATGCAGCTAAAAGAAGACAGAGTACATTAGAATTATATTAACCTGTATACCAGAGATATTAAAAGATATTAACCTATATACCATAGGTATTAAAAGATATTAACCTATATACCAGAGGTATCAAAAGATATTAACCTGTGTACCAGAGATATTAAAAGATATTAACCTGTATGATAGAGATATTAAAAGATATTAACCTATATACCAGAGGTATTCAAAGATATTAACCTGTGTACCAGAGATATTAACCTATATACCAGAGGTATTAAAAGATATTAACCTGTGTGATAGAGATATTAAAAGTGATTATCCTGTATACCAGAGATATTAAAAGATATTAACCTGTATATCAGGGATATTAAAAGATTTTAGCCTGTATACCAGATACATTGAAAGTCATAGTATTTATAGCAATAATCTAAATATATATAACTCAACAAAGGTGAGTGACTGATTGACTGACTAATATAGTGATCTATCAACGCACAGGCCAAACCACTGAACGGATCGGGCTGAAATTTGGAATGCAGTTAGGTGTTATGACGTAGGCATCTTCTAAGAAAGGATTTTTCGAAATTCCACCCCTAAGAGGGTGAAATGGGTGGTTGAATTATTTTCCCATAGGCCACGCCGCGGGCGAAGCTGCGGGCAGAAGCTCGTTAGGAATATAACGCAGAACAAGAGATGAGTATTCTGACCAATTTATTTCAATTAGATGACTTGTTTTTGAATTTCTTAATTAAAATAACTAACTACCTAAATAATTAGTCCTCAAAAGAAAGGGAAGTAGCTAAATAGCTGTTAAATATTTATATATATGCATGTAAGTAACGATAATGGCGTTATGTGTTATCTTGAAATAAATTCTATGAATTTTATGATTGCAATGTTTTATACGAAGACGCAGTAAATTAAAATTAAAATTTTTTTTGTAGATTGATGATTTCATTTTGTGCTTTACGAATTTAAGAATAGTTACTAAATTCGTGGGTTGTTTGAGTGAAATTACGATAAATAATCATAGAAATCGAGATTATTATCACAGATTGAATTACAAAATGTATCACTTTACCAATTTATTATAATTTATGCGACATTTCTGTTATACATACTATTTGTTAACCTTAACTATTTATAACTTAATGATAAATCTTTATGGCATTTGAATATTCACCTTATGAAACATAAGATTGGAATATGACCCAAATTACGTGCAATAATTCAAAAGTCTGCATAATTTATTTGGCTTGCGATGCTCAGAGCAGTTGCAGGATACAAATAATAATAACGTCCAACGATCACATATATAGACCCTGGACCCTAACTAGGATTCCCTGTGTCTAGGGACCCAGGAGCTACAAGGACCATCCCACAACACCCAGACTCAGAACAAGTATTTGCGCTTTTTTTTTCTGTGCACAAATACTTCCGCTTCGCATCCGCCGCCTCCGAGTTATGAGCCGACCTGCTCAACCACCACACCGCAGAGGCCGTCAAATTAATAAAGTATTATAATAAACGCTGTTTATTACTACCCGCACCATTAATTTCTGCCCGCGGATGCGCACGCGTGGGTTAAGAATAAAAGTCGCCCAATCAATGCTTAGTTACAATTTTAGTTAATGGATTTACTTTTACTTTACTTGAATTAGACAAATTATTTCAATCTTAACGCGAGTGTATCTACAGGCGGAAACTATATCACAATAAATCATAGCCAACAATAAAACAATACTGTAGAATTTTATCAGTGAAACAATTTTCATAATCAGTTCTGGAGTTCCAGAGATTAATGCCTACCAACATACAAAAATTAAACTAATTTTACCTCTCTAAAATATTACAATGGTGTCGATTCTGTGTCGCATTCGCTTAAACTAAAGTAAACTTAAAGTATGGCGGTACTCTTCTGATAAAGGGGAAATGAAAAAGACGGAAATATGTTAATTTCGTTTAGCTTTAGAGTATGCGTCACAGAATGACACCAATATAGTGCTTAGTGTATATAAATAATTTTCATTTTATGTAAAGCTAATTATACTACCAAATATTACATAGAGTA
Organism: Ennomos fuscantarius; assembly: GCA_905220475.3. NCBI lineage: Eukaryota > Metazoa > Arthropoda > Insecta > Lepidoptera > Geometridae > Ennomos > Ennomos fuscantarius. The sequence continues at coordinate 1,967,435 of HG992049.1, forward strand.
TAAACACAATTTCATTTGTAAATCAGATAAACCTTTGAAGTTTCCAAAGATTTTTCTTTAAATTAACTGGAACCCTACTCCTTTTCTTATATTTCCGGACATGATGAGGCCTTTTAGTTTTCTTTATACCCGTTTGCAATTGAAACAATTCTAGGTGTTGTATATTTAGATTATGATGTCCTATAAGACTTTTTAATTGTGATTCTGTTAACATATACATGGGTTCTATAGAATCTATAATGCTACCTGCATTGAGTGTTTTGAGTGGAGGTACTCCATAATCATCGGGTAACTTATAAAATTGATTCGGTACACCATAAGATGTAGCAAAGTCTGAAGGATTAACATGGGAGCTGTGGAAGCTAGGATTTCTTTTGTAACTGTATGTTTCTGAATGACTGCCTTTTAAGTCAGGATTTTTATGGAACCTAGAAGGCCTTTCATGATTGAAGTGATTGAAATGTTTATGATTTGCGATCCGGGAACCATATTTATTAGTGTAGTCTGTTTCAATGTATTCCATATTGTAATCATCATCGTCATATTGATTTATATCTTCTTCATCATAATCATTTCCATCTTCGAAACTATCGACTGCAAAATCGTCTGCTGCTAAGAAGGGTCTGTAATTGCTTAAACTAATGCGATGTCTTTTAAGAGCTTCTGGTTTACCTATTGTTTCATTTATTTCCGTGGCCGTTAAATTATCATTCGGATCAAGAAAAGGGTCAGTTTCTAAATTTGTTTCTACGGATCTTCTAGTTCTATTAGTTTTGGTTGATATACTTACGTTGTCATCTCCATAAGCAGACACTCCGGTTCCATCTTCATTCAAGTGTTGGACTCCAGCGTGTTTTCCATTGTGGTGTAAATATCTCTCACTGTTATCTTGTTCTCGTAACTCTTGACGATAGAATGTTAAAGGTTTTTCATATTTCAAAGCTTCATATGAAGGCTTCTGTTGTTCTTTTGAATAATACTCAGTGTTCGTTGCAACTGTTGGATCAACTGTGTAGTAGTTAACGTTGTTTGTTGTTATATCTTCAGGAGTTGTACTTGGTACACGTGTAGGTTGGAGAGTGAAAGGTTGCTTAGGGATATTATTTGGGTCTTCTATGTCATCAACTTCTTCTGTGATAGGCGTATGGTCCTTAACTTCCGAGGGGTAAGCATTGGCGTAATTTTCGGGCATTTGAGCATACATTGAATTTCCATAATGTTGAGCTAAACTGGGATCTTTTAGATAGAAATACAAATCAACAGGTGTTTCCAGTTCTTTACCATTTTCTTTATCAGAATCTATTAAAGCATTAAGTTCTGTTAATTGATCTTCAGGGTGTTTTTTTAATAGAGCGTTCAGTGAAGCTATGTCTTGAGCTGATTCGTAATGTTGCATTTGACTGTATTGCTTGGGATATATATATTGTGTTTCACTAGGTACAGCGTGTGTAAATAGCTGATTGGATTCCTCTTTTGTGTCTAATGATGTTATACCAACATTTCCATTGGGTTTTATAGTGACACCTTGGTCGTAGGTGGGTCCAGCCGTAACATAAACTGTTTTGTACTTTTGTGGTTGTAAATATTGCTGATACTCAACCGACCCGTAAGATCTATGATTTCTGTTCTTATCCTTTAACACGGCTTCATCTTGCATGATCTTTGCTAGGTCTGGTCCTCTAGTTCTTTTTAAGTTCTGTCTTTGTCTTGTTGGTGTTCTTGTGACTGTTGCCGATGATCTTGTAGCTGGAGACCTTGAAGTGGATGCAGCAGGCTTTTTGTCTCTTAATTTGGTTTGCTGCTGCTCTAGCGCTAACTGATGACTTTCCTGTGATTCGTGATATGCTCTCATGTAACTGTCTGTCTGTGTGGGACCTTTATTCATCCTTTGAAGTTGTGCTCTGTGCTGTCTTACTCTTTCAGCGTTGAACATAGCCTGTTGATTTTGCGCGTGTAACTGTGCATTGTGTTGTGAGTTTCCTGCTAAGGGGTTACCGTAAGGGAGAAGTCCAGGACCAGTTTGTATTCTTTTATCGTCAACTCTGGCCTGTTCATTTATAACTTCAAATACTTCATGTACTGGCCTTGCTGAGCTCTTCGCTGGATTTGATGTGCTTATGTGAAACACGAGGAGGAGTATAGCAGTTCTCATGCGTATTGGTTTTGTCATTTTATCTGAAATCAAAAAAAGTTAAATTAATTATTGTTTTCTGTTTACTGGCACAAGGTCCATATTTATTTTAATCGTTACCAATTCTATTTTTGAATCAAAAAGATCTTTGTCAACTAAACATTAATATATTCTGCATCTGTGAAACATCATAAATAAAGATTTCTACACATACAAAAAATGGGTCGTTATATTTGCATAATCATTGTTACGCGAAAAGTAAAAATGATTTTTATGACCTCATAGCTCCATGCTACTTTCTCTTTTCAATTTAATTAATGTAAGATTTAGCTGGTGTTTCTCAATTAAAGAATAATTATTACATTATAAACTGTTATTATAATAATTAATTAACAAGTATACAGTTTTTTTATGTTAAGAAATTACATGACGAGCTGGTCGTTCGTCTAATGTTAAACGACACGACTGCCACTCGGATCTCTAAAGCGTAGTTTCACGTTGCATTGCTCCAAGGTATGTCCGGTAAAATGACAATTTTCAATAATGTCAAGATGGCGATATTAACATTAAATAAAGCAAAAACAAAGTTATACCGGCCGATAGATGGAGCTAAAGAAGCTTTACTTCAGTCGTGTGGTCTAAAGCACACTCGCTTTTTAGTTGTAACTTTATTTTTTACGAACTTCTGCCCGCAGCTTCACCCGCGGCGTGAACACTCGTTTTTTTTGCATCAAGCAAATTTTTCGTAATTAATACGAGTTACATATTGTAGGCATGGCAACGCCATATCACGTTCTTCGCATCTATAATTACATAATGGTTGATAAATGATCGATGCTGTTCTAAATGTAAATCAGCTATTTATTTTCATAGCAACCGTTGGTTAAGACTTCTAATAAACGTAATAATCACGTGCTAAAAGCAATAAATGCATGAAAATTGTTTTATATAATTTTTTAGGTCCACGAACGTTTAATTTAGGAAGCTGAGATCATAAAATCGTAACCGGCGAGATCTTTGCATGTCTATTGATATGTGTATGCTGCGTGCAGAATAATTGGTATTATTCTATAATCTATGACTGCGCGCTTTTGTTGATGACCAACATTTTTTGTTGTAACGTAATGTATGCCACAAGTCAATAGTAATTATATAACATAATCATCTTCGAGTGATGATCTCGATACCGTTTATGTAAGTTACCGTGATGTGATACGGATAAATTACATCACACTATTAGGTGGTAGGACTTTTCTGCAAAGTTCGTCTAGGTAGGTACCACCGCTTTACCTCATTCTGCATTCCGCATTCTGCTGTCAATCGGACACAGTCGTGCTTGCGCACTACTGTGTTCCGATTTGAAGGGCACTGTAGCTAGTGAAATTATTGGGAAATTGAGACTGTATGATCTGATCTCACAGTCGAGTAATCTTATTACCAGACTGTGCTGATGTCTCAGGATGACGTGCGCAGTGTCACGCGAAACTCTATACTTTAGAGTTCCGGGTGATACTGTTCTGTTATGGGCGGCAGTTTCGCTTAACATCAGGCCGACTAGCTCGTCACATAATTAACATAAAAAAAGTAAAACCCACTTTTTATGTTAAGGAATGACATGACGAGCTAATGATGTTAAGCGACACGGCTGCCCATATCAATTGCAGTGTCACTCGGAACTCTAAATTAAATTTTGACATTGCACTGCTTACGTCATCCTGAGACATCAAAATCTTATTATTAGACTGTGAGATCAGGTCATAAAGTCTTATTTGCCCAGTAATTTCACCTTCTTATAGAAAATGGCGTATTTATTAACAAAAATAGTAAATTAGAGCTCATATTCTGTCTCACTGACCCGAGTCGTTTAATTATGCATAACTTTATTTAAAATATTATGCATCAAATTAGCTTTAGGCATTTTATTTTGTTAATGTCCGTCATCTCGGATTATCCGGATTACATAAGCCATAAAAACTAGCTGTCATTTCACGCTATTCACCTGTCAATGTCAATGTTAATGTATCACAGCACGTGCCAAGAAAAAGCATTTCCAATGAGGCAAAACCACTTTTTCCCGTGGCAGTACGAGGCGCAATGACCATGTGCACTTTCACTATCACATGTATGGTATATGGAGAACTACCTTAACACTCGTTGATATGCCTCTGAATGGGTATAAAACGCGTTTTGTATATCCGTCGGACCATAATTATATTTATATACCCATGTCGATTAATTAACGTGATTTATTGTTGATAGATTGGTTATGCGTTAATCTCTTTTTATTAGGTGTTATTAATTAGGTTAGGTTATAGTTATTATTCTCCTTCTGTGAATACGTGATGGCGCAGAAGGAGACCGCGGAGCGGGTTAGAGAGGAGGCCGCTGGACCTGACCCGCTCCGGCGCAGACGAGCGGGAGGGAGGAGGAGGCGTTACGCGCACCTCCTCACATATTAAATCAACTACACAATCAAATCCTCCAACATATTAAACAAGTTTATTATTATTATTAATTTACACAACAATACATAAAAATGGTTACTTATATAATTGAACTTAGGAGAAAGAAATTACATTGATAATTCAAGATTTTTATTCGTTTTATAACCCAATTACTTCTACCTACGATTCCTAATTTGAAATGGATTTTATCTCTCAGACAAAACATAATTTTATTATTTTGGTCATTTAAAAAATTAATATGAAATTTGTGCAATAATAATAAACTGGAGCCATTGTATCAAAATTCAAAAGTCAATTAAAAATCAGATGTGTATCACGAAGTAATGACCTTACTGTAAATAGCCAATAAAAACTTTAATTTCAAACATTGCAGACAAACAAAAAGCTCTATTGATAGAATCGTGAGAATTTGATCAGTACAATGTCGTTTTTTATCAGTGTTATCTAGAATAATGTAATGTAATTATTCGAGTTTTTAGTGCGTGAGATACAATTATAAATTAACATGGGATGAGATGGAAGGCGAACTGTGAAATGAGGTTATGTAATTTCATTTCCTTTTGCTTTTTATTATGAGACGCTAATTTATGACCCAGCTTATCCAATAAACAAACAAAAATTACTTCATAGTTACATAAATGAAATAATTTTACGTTTTGCCTTAAATTTCGATAATAACACACAATGAAACGCACTTACAAATGAAGTTTGATAGTTGTCATATAAGTCTGTGAGTCACATCATTCGAGGACATATATTTAGTAATTTTAGTAGTAGTAGTAAGTAAGTACATTTGTTTTTGGCGGGAAAGCGAAAAAGATTGCGTCACCGCATTGTATTATTTTCCAAAACGTGTGTTATTTTCAGTGTTAGTGCATAAAATTGGTGGCATTCTATTCGTTAAGTGCTGGATTACAGACGTGTGTGTTGGAAAATGGTATAATGATGGCGAAACGTTTCTTTTCGCGTTGTTTCCAAAACTCCATAGAAGCTTCAAGTAAATTTGCCACCACTTTACTAGGAGTATGACTTTGACTAGACTATGACTTGACTTGATGACTTCGACTGTGACTTGACACATATTTGCGTGAAATATCATTAACTTGATAAATTATCAATTACTTGACACTGGCTAAATACACAAAAGTGTGGAGCCAAAATGTAAAAAAAAAGTAAGTTCATTTACAATGTAAGATAGAGGAACTACGTGGTAAATATACTTATATCGAGAATGATGTGAGGAAATATTAATTTATATTTATTTTAATAAAGTAGAAAGTTTGTTGGGTTGGTATTTATTAAATAATTATCCGCATTTGTTATAATGTTTTATTGTCAGCAAATTGGCGGTATTTGGCTACGTCATCACATAAAACGGAAGCATGCTCGTAAACATCGACAAATTGACCGATTACGGATTAATTTAATCTGTGAATCCGGAAAACGAACGCCTTGGCCAGGAACATCACTAATAATTTCCTTAGTTTCAGAGCGCATGCTTTAGCAAAATAAATAACTACCAAGGAAGTTTAGGTCATCGCTCTTTAGCCACTTTTCCTTCCGCATGCATTCTCATTACTCTATCTGGTTTGTTAATCTTTATTATAATATTCTTTACCGTAGCTATACATACTCATTGTTCGGATGATGTAGTAACTATCATTACGGCTTTTTTGTATTTTTATTAATTTTATCTGATCCGTATATAAAAAAAAATCTCTTCAAATTAAGTCACATAAAAGCGGTAATACTTGTTATGAGTCTGGGTGTTGTGGGACCATGGTCCTCGTAGTCGTGGGTCCCTAGACACGGGGAATCCTAGTTAGGGTCCAGGATCTGTGTATGTGATCGTTTGGCGTTATTATTATAATTATGAAAGTGTCAGTATATAGTATAGTACAAATGTTTTTTTTTGGTAGTAGTAGTAGGTAGTATTAATATAAGTTATTATATCATTGTAGTATTTAGAAAATAAAGGCAATTTGCCGTGAAAAAAAAATGCAGTGTCATAGTGGGTGTAATTAGTATAAAAATATAAAGCGTAACTTTATATTTTAGAGTTCCGAGTTGCATTTGTTATGGGCGGCCGTGTCGCTTAATATCAGCTGAATGACTAGCTCGTCACTTCATTAATTAACATAAAAAATACATACAAGGATATATAGTGTGAGTAATATACATTTATTGTAATAATTCGAGGAATGTAATTTATTTACAAGCCCAGGATTTGTCCTTAACGAAGTGAATGTACTGCATGATCCGCCGTGACCTATCGGCGTTGGATATTAGCCATGGATGCACTCCGTTGCCTATGATAATTTAGAAGGTTTAATAACGAATATATGTATTTACAAACAAAAAGTATCTAAGCAAGGGCGGATCCAGAATTTTTTTCAAGCACTGCTTATTGATAACTTGCAAACGCTGATTATTGATTATCATATCTCATTTGAGAGTGCGTGAAATGTCAAAATTCGCAATTCCAGCCAGAAATAGACAAGAGTTTCACTCATTGTTCTTTCTGTTACTTTATTAATTTGATATTAATTTGATTTGCTTCTAAGTATGTACTGTAATGGAATCTCAAAAATACAGCCCTTAAATCCGCCCTTGTATCTAAGTGTTGTATCAGTTATCTAGTTCCCACAGTACAAGCTTTGCTTAGTTTGGGGCTCGATGGGGTTGTGTGAGATATCCACACATAAAATAATAATAATTATTATTATTATTTCATTAGAATTCCTTCAATCCGCACAAAGCGTTTCGCTTCAACATTTATTACACGGACGTCAAAGAAATAGAACAACTTACCAGTGTCTCTGACTAATATAATCTGGAAGTTTATAAAGTAAAAGTGAGCGAGGGTGTTAATGAGTGTGTGTGTGTGTGTGTGTGTGTGTGTGTGTGTGTGTGCGTGAGTGAGTGAGTGAGTTAGTGAGTGAGTGAGTGAGTGAGTGAGCGAGTGAGTGAGTGAGTGAGTGAGCGAGCGAGTGAATGAAGGTGAGAGTGATATTTTCTAAGCATGTTCCATCGTAGACCGCGTCGTCACTTACCATCAGGTGAGACAGTGGTCAAATGCAAGTCTATCAAAAGTAAAAAGAAGCAATCTAGCTAGTCATTTATCTAGATTTTTGGTTTTATCATTTATTGCTGTTAAAATGATAGCTTAAACAAGTTTCTAAATTGTAATGTACAATTGGACAATAACGCATACGCTTGATATAATTGAAGGGGTGAGAACAAAAAGGATTTAACTGATTTTTTTCACAAAATGGCTTATGGGTATCGTTGGATTCAGCGTGAAATTATCTACAATAATACATTCTCAAAAATTCCGAAATAAGGCTTAAATCTCGAGATTTTGAGTCTAAAAACGGTTTATCTGTCACAGGAATACAGTTCGCTTAGCATAAAAACATTGTTATATTTATTTTATTATATTATATTTTTACAGTAATTGTATGAATTAGTACTATATTTAGTATTTTAAAATAGAATTAAAACATTTTCTAGCAACTGAAACTTAAATAAACCTTTTCTATTACTTTATAAGCACTCTACATTAAAATGACGCCGTTGAAGTTTAAAGTCAATTTTCTCGAAACCATCAATTTGACAGTTAAACCCTTTTTATTCTCAACCCTTCAATTGTGATTTGATTTTAAATTATAAGTTTACCAACACGTGTTGTTAGTGTCTATAACATTTTTACTAAATGGCGAGTAAATTGCCTTTATTCTCTAAGCTAACCACAATAACCATTGCAAAATGTAACACGCTATAATAATAATAAACCATTTGGGCTCAAATAGGTACTGCAGATAGTTTATAAAATTAAAAACAAAATCTATTAAGTTGCCATTATGTAAAAATATAGGACCCAAAGAGTGACAACTAAAGAATTTATTATCAAAAAAATAGTAAATTAAAGTAAACTTGAAATTATCCATTCATTGAAAATCGAGTTTTGGCAGGAAAACGAGAAAAATCGCTTCACCTTATTATATTATAAAAATTTGTCTTATTTTCTGTGTTTGTGCATTAAATTGGTGGTGTTTTTTTTAAGTGCTGGATTGCAGGCATGAGTGTGAGAAAGTGGTATAATGATGGTGAAACGATTCGTGTTGTTTCCAAAACTCCATAGAAGCTTCTAGTAATGTTGCCATCACTTTACTACTTATGACTTAGACTGGACTATGACTTGATTTGATGACTTGGACTGCGACTTGACAAATATCTGCGTGAAATATAATTGACTTGAGAAATTATCAATTACTTGACATTGACTAAATATGTATAATACGGAGCCAAAACATAAAAAAAACGATATGTCCTAAGTAGCCCACACTGGACCATCATGAACGCATTAAATTGTATTTAGTCTCGACACGTATTGTTGCCGCATTCATTTTATTACCATAATGTTATAAAATACGCGTAACTACTTTCATGGAATATAAATCTTATTTATTTGGCATAAGTGTTGCGCAATGAAAACATTTTATTTAAATGAAGTTTAACCGGTTGGGCAGCGCACGACCCAAAACATTATATTGATACATATAAAATTCAAAGTCCTGACTGACTGACTTATATATCAACGCACAGCCTAAACTCGCGCGCTAATTTGCGCTTTTTCTGTGCACAAATGCTTGTCCTGCCGCGGGAATCGAACCCGCCGCCTCCGGGTTATGAGCCGACCTGCTCAACCACCACACCGCAGAGGCTGTCAATAAACCTATCCAGCAACAAATTACTAAATAAATAAAGTAGGTACAGTTATATATCTACTTACGTTGTGTAGGTATAGAATAGAATAGAATAGAAAAACTCTATATTACGTATACCAACATGAAATAAAACTAGGCATTGCAGTACTAAAATAGGTAGCATAATTATAGGCGGCCTTATCACTAAAAGTGATCTTTTCCAGACAACCTATGATGGATAGTATCACAATAGGAGAAAACAGCGGTGCGTAATATGAACAAAAAAAGTCTTATTTTGTATACTTGATATTACGTACTCAATTGATCACGTAAGTAATTGTTCGTAACCATTAAAACATAACTAATTTCCTCGTATACAAAAATAATTAAATCCAAACGAGATCACTGTCTGATCGGAAATGACCTCAAACTCTAAATCCAAATCCACCGAAGATTAATATAATTTGATTGAACGGTTAAAACGAAGCTGCGTTCCGTTTCGCACACCAGGTCCGTATCACAGAACTACACTCAGTCGTGAATCTCTTCTCAAGACAAGACTTCATTCACAAAATAATTAAATATTGAATTAAATCTCTACTTGAGTTTCAGAATCGACGACTGAGTATAATTGTGTATAGTTCTGTAATACGGGCCTCAACGTAGGTGATAATTAAGAATGCTTAAATTATATGTCCCTTTCCATCACAGAAGTACAAAACTTGGTGATTCTTCACATCCTTACGTCGTTGAGTGGAACGCTTTACCGGCGTCCGTATTTCCCGATAACTACAACCTTGGAGTCTTCAAATCGAGAGTGAACTTCTTGAGAGGTATCTTCTAGGCAAGCGTGTTACACCCTAGACCGCATCGTTACTTACCATGAGGTACGATAGTGGTCAAACGCAAGCCTAACAATTTAGGTAGGTGGTAGGACTTTACTGCAAAGTTCGTCTAGGTAGGTACCACCGCTTTGCCAGTTAATCTGCCGCCAAGCAGTAGTGCGCAAGCACTGCTGTGTTCCGGTTTGAAGGGCACTGTAGCTAGTGAAATTACTGGGCAAATGAGACTTTATGATCTGATCTCACAGTTTAGTAATCTTATTACTAGATTGTGCTGATGTCTCAGGATGACGTGCGCAGTGCAGTGTCACGCGAACCTCTATACTTTAGAGTTCCGAGTGACACTGCAGCTGATATGGGCAGCCGTTTCGTTTAGCATCAGGCGATCGGCTAGCTCGTCGCGTCATTCCTTAACATAAAAAAAAAAAATTAAAAAAATCGTTAGTGTACCCCAAGTCAGTGGTAATCGTTTTGCTCTCTCTACTTGAGTATCAATCGACGACAGCATCCTGTAATACGGGCCTCAAACAGCATTGCAAGTGACATGTAATTACGCAACAATGATGTAAGAACGGAACGTATCCGGCCTTCCGGCACCAATGAGGAATGGTTTGAATTTGGAATTCTGGGAGCGTTTTAATCTTGTAATACCTACCTGCATTCTAATTGCGTTATTGTTTCAACGGCTTAGAGAATTTAGTGTCTGTTTTGTATTCAATAGAAAATGTACCAATTCACATGCATTATGTGTACTTAAAACTCGTCTACTTTACTAGTACTTACTACTTACTTACTTACTTTACTAGTACTTACTTAGTAGTTACTAGGTGGTAGGACTTTTCTGCAAAGTCCAATAGAATAATTGGCAAAGCGGTGGCGCAGCGCAGTCTTTGGAACAACATAGATATTTACTTTTATCTGTCCGGAATGGTACTCGAGTATATTTGTATTATGTATATTTTTCAACTAATCAAATGAAACTTAGAACATTGCACGTTTTTATACTTCACAGGTTTATTTGTCGTTGACGATGTTTGATTGATTTTCCCCAAAAAGAGGGAAATTTTCTGCCGCACCATTTGTTTTAGATAATAATTCGCAGAAACGGTTCTCTACTTCTAAATAAAAATTTTGAGCATCAGAAAAGTTATTCATGCGGTCCATCATTGCGCTCGACACATTATAATCTTCCACAATCACCAAGCCGCCTGCCAAACGTGGTGAACTGGTGATTATGGCAACCCCCCTATGATAAGCGTCCAAAGTGACGTTTTATGGCAGAGGTCTGAGTTCAGCAGTGAACGTTTTCCAGCTGTTCATTTGAGGTCATTTATATGCTGGAGTAGATTAGTTTCCAGAATTACTAGGTATTTATTAGTTTTTAAACTATCAGGTGTACGCCGGGGATCGAAACCGCAACCCCAAAGAACATAAGGCCTCTACTTACGCACTATTCAGATTTTAATTATTATTAGCAATCGCAGTAGGTGTCTTTAACATGTCCGACCTATCAAGGTGTGCAACTTTCGTTTGGCAGGCCTCTTCATAATGTTCTGGGTTTGTGTTACAAGGTTAATATAATAATAATAATTAATAACATGGAACAACATAAAAACTTTAAGTAATTTGAACAGTAAAACTAAAATAAATATAAACTATGCATTAGCAAAACTTAATCTAAGAAGCCGCTACCAGTAGGCAACTTCTGACTGACTTTTTGGGGGTTTATGTTTGCTCGCGTCCGTAGGCTTTAACCCTAGTTTCCCTACACGTGACCCCTGGGTGGTGCCAAAAGAGCAACCAAATAACTGGTGGAAGGCCTTAGCCGCCGGCTTAGTTACCACCCATTAGACAAAACCTCGATGCCAAGCGACTCGTCGTGTTCCATCGTGATGTCTAATGAAGCCGTTCTGACGAGTAGATGTGGACAGTTGTGTTGGGTATGCAGACCGGTATTGGTGATGGAGATGCTTTCGCGTCGGAGACCTTGCTTCGGAGGGTAGCGGGATCCGAAGCACGGTGCTCTCTGCTGGCCGACCGCAAGTTGTAGGGGGCCCAAGTAGTAGTCTAGCCAACTACGAAAGGCTGCCCCACCGCTTGTGTAAAATCCTGAGGTTGTCCACAGGGCCAGTTGGCGACTGGAAGTGAGGAACTTGTGGGCAATTTCAGGGGGGTTCGGGCGTCCCCGCAGTCTCCGCGCAAGTTCTCCATTGGCGTAGGAGCTTCTCTATTACTGAGGGTTAGCATCCCAATATCTCGTCCACTTCCTACTTGTCTACCTAACTCACCCAACTATGAAAAAGTCAAATAAATTGAGCAAGTTTAAACGGCAGATGCACGTCCTCACTCTTAAAGTGCACCTCACAAATATTCGTGGGCTGCACTCAAATCTGCAAGCGGTCCATCATCATCTGGAGACCAACAAACCGCACTTGCTCTTCTTGACTGAGACGCAAATAGGATGTCCATCAGACACGGCATATCTGGACTATCCAGGATTCATCTTGGAAAACCGCTTCCTTCCACGCGCTGGTATCTGCGTTTACGTCCGTGATGACATTTGCTGTTTGCGTCTCCGAAACCTTGAACATCCCCACTTTTCGGTGATTTGGGTGCTTGTGGACACCGGCATTGAGAAAATTCTCTATGCTGGTGTGTACAGATCACATAGCGGTGACCGGGAGACAACTCTTCTAATGGAGTATCTCAGTGAAACGGCAGATGTGGCTCAGCAACGCTATCCTTCGGCTCAGCTTGTTGTTCTGGGGGACTTTAATGCTCACCACCAGGAGTGGTTAGTCCCACACCGGATCACGGACCACGCTGGGAGAGAGACGCGTAAGCTCGCTTTGGCGCTCAATTTAACGCAGATTGTTAAAGAGCCAACGCGAGTGCCTGATATTGATAGCCACACTGCTAACTGCCTCGACCTTCTGCTCACGACTGAACCAGACCGATACTCTGTGGCGGTATCCTCACCCATTGGTAGTTCCGATCACTGTCTGGTCAAGTCCGTTTCAGTATACTCCCCGCCTGACCCAAGCCCTAAGAGCAATCGGCGTGTCTGGAGATACAACTTAGCAGACTGGGACGAGATGCGACATTTCTTCGCTTCATATCCTTGGCGGCAAACGTGTTTTTCTTCTGGAGATCCGACAGTCTGCGCGAATGCGGTTACTGAGGTAGTATGTCGGGCTATGGAATATTTTATTCCATTTTCCGATAAACCCGTGACCAGCAAAGCCAGCCCATGGTTTGGAGCCGAATGTGCACGTGCTGAAGCGCAGAAGCATGCGGCATATCTGGCATGGGCTGACGCTCGAAAACGCAAGGCCTCGGACACTCGAGCTAAGAAGAAAGCCTTTAACGTTGCCGCCAAGGCCTGTAAGAAGGAATTAAGGAAGGCTCGTTTCAATCATATTGGTCGAATAGGGACTAAACATGCTTCCTACCCAGCGGGTAGTAAGGCTTTTTGGTCCCTAGCCAAATCGGTTGAAGCGAACTTCTGTCGATCCTCACTGCCTCCATTATTGAAACCAGACGGATCGCTGGCTCACACTGCAAAAGAAAAAGCAAACTTGTTTGCCACTCTCTTTGCAGAAGCTTCGCGTTTAGATACTGCTAATGAGGTACCTCCCTGCCTTCCACAATGCGGTGTTTTCATGCCGGAAATACGCATACGCCAGAAGGAAGTACTAAAAACATTACGCAGTCTAGACGTGAACAAAGCCAGTGGTCCCGATGGTATACCTGCAATTGTCCTTAAGAGCTGTGCACCCGAGTTGTCTCCCATTCTAACACGCCTATTTCGCCTCTCTCTAGACACCGGAATAGTCCCTATGAGTTGGAAGCTAGCCAACGTACAACCTGTACCTAAGAAGGGCAGTCGTGCTGATCCTGCCAACTATCGACCCATCTCAATTACCTCCATTCTCTGTAAGAGTATGGAGCGTATAATTAACAACAAGCTCTTGGCATACCTTGAAGACAATGATCTCCTCAGTGACCGGCAATACGGATTTCGCCGAAACCGGTCCACTGGGGATCTTCTCGCGTATGCCACTCACATATTGAGCGAAGCCTTAGAGATGCATGGAGAGGCACTTGCTGTATCTCTAGACGTCTTTAAGGCATTTGATCGGGTCTGGCACGACGGTCTTCTGAATAAGCTTCCATCTTACGGACTACCTGCTGGTTTGTGCACTTGGATATCAGACTTTTTGAGGGAACGATCGCTTAGAGTAGTTCTTGATGGCTGCTCTTCCGATCAATTAGCTATTAATGCTGGTGTACCTCAGGGGTCAGTTCTTTCAGCAACACTATTCTTACTCCACATCAATGATTTGCTAAAGCCCGGTACCTTTGGGTATGCAGATGATAGTACTGTTGTTGAAAGATACACATCCAGTGCCCGAGCCAGTGGTGACGACGTCCGGATTGAGAGAGAGGCTATGGTTGAGCGCATGAACCTGGCTTTGAAAGCCGTGTCCGATTGGGGCGATGCTAACTTGGTTAGGTTCAATGCTGCAAAAACACAGGCGTGTTTATTCACTGCTAAAAAGAGCCCACTCCATCTGGCTCCTTCATTCCGTGGTGTATCTGTAAGTTTAGGAAACCATCTTGAGCTTTTGGGTGTTGATCTCACGTCAAACCTAAACTTTGGATCCTACATCGAGTCCAAAGCCAAAGTAGCTTCAAAAAAACTCGGCATATTGTCCAAGGTAAGGCGGTACTTCACACCTGGACAGCTTCTAAATCTGTATCAAGCACAAGTCCGATCGTGTATGGAGTACTGCTGCCACCTGTGGGATGGGTCTGCCAAGTACCAGCTTGAGGCTCTGGACTCGATTGAACGGCGTGCCAAAAAGCTCATTGACGACGACACTTTGGTTGGTGAAAGGCTCCAGAGCCTTGCACATCGACGTAAGGTGGCAAGTCTGTCGGTTTTTTACAGATTACACCACGGTGAATGCGCTCAAGAACTGCATGATCTAATTCTCCCATCACCATTCCACTACCGGACTACTAGACGCTCGGCTAAGCGCCATCCTTTTGTGGTCGAAATACCACCCATTCGTACCAAGCGATTTGACTCAACGTTCTTAATTAGAACGGCTAAGGAATGGAATGCCCTGCCAGCGTCTGTGTTTCCGGCGAAATATGACCCGGGCGTGTTCAAGAGAAGAGTGAATAGGTATTTACTTGGCTAGCATGCTACACCTTCGATCGCATCGTCACTTCCCATCAGGTGAGAGCGTGGTCAAATGCTAGACAAGTTAGAAGTAAAAAAAAAAAAAAAAAAAAAAAAAAAGACTTAGGTCCGTATTACAAGACGATGCTCAGTCATCGATCGGTGCTCAAGCAGAGATTTCATTCACTAATTGATCACTTTATTAATGAAATCTCTGCTTGAGCACCGATCGATGATTGAGCATCGTCTTGTAATACGGACCTTATATATCAACGCACAGCCCAAACCGCTGGTCCTAGAGACTGGAAATTTGGAGGGTGTGTTCTTTGAAAAGTGTAGGTATCCACTAAGAAACGGTTTTTCGAAATTCCACCCCCAAAAAAGAAGAGGGTAAAATGGGTGGTTGAATTATCTATAAAAAAATCTTCTTCGTATCCTATAGGCCACGCGGACGAAGCCGCGAGCAGAAGCTATAGTTTTATCATAAAGTACACGATTAGGTATTTACGACTACCCTATATAAAGTTACACTTCAAGTATGCAAATGAATTGCAAAGCTTACATAAATTAATGTATATTTACGCCTACGGAACCCTACGCCTTACCGGTGCCTTACCGGTTTTTAGGTAAGGAGACGCTGATCCCTAAAACCGGACCAGCTCTTACTAAGTAATTAGAAAATGGCTGGATGATCGCAAAGTTATATTTCTTGAGAATGACTGGCCCGATAGCTCAGTTGGTAGTAACCCTGCCTTCCGTACTGTGGGTTTTGGGTTCCATTCCCACCCAGGACAAACATTTTGTGATGAACATAGGTGTTTGTTCTGTGTCTGGGTGTTATACTGTATTCTATGTATGTATTTACAAACAAAAAAGTATTTAAGTATTGTATCAGTTATCTGGTTTCCATGGCACAAGCTTTGCTTAGTTTGGGGCTAGATGGCGTTGTGTCACATGTCCACACATATTATTATTATTATTATAATCATAATATCGATACATTGGAGTCTTCAAATTTGCAAGGATTTATGAAATTATAGAATGCGCAAGTCAATTAATGTAATATTTATAACTGAGTTAAAAAAAGAGTAAATTTGGTTTCCATTATTTAGTTTTTTATTGTATTAAATTTATCACCTTCGTGTTAGTGCAATAAATAAATTTAAAAAGTTGTTAAGTAGTTGTAGTAGTTAAGTGGTTGTCTGAATAGTTTTGTCAAGATTTTAAATATTTTATGACACAAAGTGCAATTTTTTGCAATAATCAATAAGAGGAGATTTTAAAATAAGGTAATGTTACTATTGTAGCTAATGACTTTAAAAAATGTAAGGTTAACAAAATAAAAAATTAACAATAACTTACATGTCCTGAAAAATCCACAGTACGCTGTTGAAAAACAAGTAAAAAGTTTACTTAATTAAGGTGTAATTTATCACTCACAAATGTCATACAAAAAAAATTAAGGCACCATCAGTACTGTTCAGTAAAAAGTTTGGTTGTCTTAATACAGCCTCCTTTGTTACGAATAAAAATCGCACTGACTGGTCGCGAAGTAACATAATTCGTTTTAAACCGCTTACTTCGAACGCGGTGGTGGGTGGAACGTACATGCACTTTTTATGGTATAATCATTTCAATTAGAAATCAATACATTGGGTCTTTTATTCTATACCTCCTGCTAATTACTCTGCAAAAGAAAGCAATGGATTACGTTCATTGCAGATTTACAATTACTTGCTTTTCGTAGTAACAGTATGAATGCGAAACTATATTGGGATGTAAGTTACATTGCCGCATTACCACACCGTTTCAAATGGTTTTAAAGCATAAGCAGCAATGTATTTAGTTTATTAGTAAAGTGTCTAAGCAAAAGTGAATGTCCAAGATGCTTTAAATTTTAATTTATTTAATAATGCTCATAATAGGATGCTGTGTGGACTTTATTTAACAATGGATTTATTGAAGTAAAACTACTAACGCTTAACTTGGGGAGTAAGCTGGCGAACGGAAGTTGAAGTTGGTTCATTTTTAACATAATAATGTTAAAGTTTTGTTTTATTATGTTGGTATGTCCGGTAAAATGACATACGCATGCTTGACTTGGGAAGTAATCTCGTGAACGAAAGATGAAGTTGGTTCACGTAGATCTACATTGTTAACATAACAAAGTTAAAAATAATATTTAATACCTATTTATTTTAAAATTAATTTTGTGTAACCATGGTCCTCGTAGTTCCTGGGTCCCTAGACACGGGAAATCCTAGTTAGGGTACAGGATCTATGTATGTGATCGTAGGGCGTTATTTTTTTATTTATCGTTACGCAATTATGACGTCACACATTTACATAATGTTATCATGACCTGTAACAAGTTCACAGCACAGTTCCAACTGCAAGCTTAGAAGTCATTGTGTTCCGAAGTGAAAATATCTCACGAAGCAAAAACTGAAATGGCAATAGATTGAGATCTTACTATTACCTGATTATCTAGAGAAACGTCAAGAGCGAGTCGCGGAAAAAAAATACATTGTCTTTTTAACGCAAAAATATATAAAAACTCAAATTATAATTTCCTACATAATTATATGATAATTTCACGTAAAACCTGCAAAATCATTCGTGATAAACCAGTTTGACATCAAATTTTGATCTGCAATTATCAACTTTAGACACACCGCTATAAAATTAAAGAAAAAAAAGTGTAATAATGCAGTCTCAATTTTAAAATAAGTTACTCACATAGTTAATTTGATAAGATTTTTTTTTATGTTTTTATATATAAGTATTACAATCTATTTATATAAATTGGTTGTAATCTGTAACATGATAATAAAGAGTTGCTATACATACATTGTATTGTTTTTAATTATTGTATCTACGGTAATCTAGTTTGGAATAATCTTATTTTTTCCATACAAATTGGAATTCATATTGTATAGAAAACCGACTTTTAATTTCAACAATTTGCTCACCGGCTCGTTGGTCTAGGGGTATGATTTTCGCTTAGGGTGCGAGAGGTCCCGGGTTCAAATCCCGGACGAGCCCAAGTCATTTTTGTCTTTTTTTAAATCCTTGAATAATATTTAGTAACTCATATACTTAATTAATCTGACATTTTTCGAAATAATTAAAATAAGTATCTTTATAGTTTCATTTATTTATTACTGTATCCAAGTCCAAGTTTCTGTTAGGTGCGATTTTTCAATGGCTGGATTAATGTTATTGGCCTATGCAAGTGGATTTCCGATTTTTTGAGGGAAAGATCCATACGAGTAGTTGTTGACGGCTGCTCGTCTGATCGATTAGCGATTAATGCTGGGGTACCTCAAGGATCGGTACTTTCTGCAACCCTCTTCCTGCTGCATATAAACGACCTCCTGAAACCCGGTATTTTTGGGTATGCGGATGACAGCACGGTTGTAGAAAGCTACAAGTCCACCGCTAAGGCCAGTGGTGCCGAAATTCAGACTCTAAGAGAGACCATGGTTGAGCGCATGAACTTAACCTTGACTTCCGTCTCTGCATGGGGCGAAGCAAACTTGGTTAAGTTCAATGCAGATAAAACCCAGGCGTGTCTTTTCTCTGCAAAAAAGAGTCCGTTTATGCTAACTCCGACTTTCCAAGATGTTCCGTTACCGATTACGGATCACCTTGAGCTTCTTGGCATGACCCTGTCATCTAACCTCAACTTCGGGTCCTTTATAGAGTCAAAGGCTAAACTAGCTGCCAAAAAGCTGGGCGTTCTCACTAAGGTCAGGCAGTACTTCGCACCTGAACAGCTTCTTAATTTGTACCAAGCTCAAGTTCGATCGTGCATGGAGTACTGCTGCCACCTAAGGGATGGGTCTGCTAAATACCAGCTGGAAGCCTTAGACTCTATCGAGAGGCGTGCTAGGAGGCTCATAGGTAGCAACTTGTTTGAGGCCCGATTGCAGAGCCTCGACCACAGACGCAAAGTTGCCAGTTTATCGGTCTTCTACCGAGTGCATTTTGGAGAGTGCGCATTGGAGTTGCATAACCTGATTCCACCATCACCGTTCCACCATCGGACAACCAGATGTACGAAAAAGCGCCACCGTTACATGGTTAATATCCCACATGTGCGAACAAAGAGATTTGGCTCTACATTTATCATGCGAACAGCCAAGGAGTGGAACGCTTTACCGGCGTACGTATTTCCCGAAACCTACAACCTTGGAGTCTTCAAATCGAGAGTGAACAGGTATCTTCTAGGCAAGCGTGTTACATCCTAGACCACATCATCACTTACCATCAGGTGTGATAGTGGTCAAACGCGAGCCTATCAACCAATAAAAAAAAAAAAAAAAAAAAAAATTCTACCAACAAATCATAATCTGATTGAAATAAAAGTACCATTATTATTGCAGTGTTCACTAAATAAAATTATCCTTTTTATTTTCACTGTGTTTTGTTTTATCCAATGAATAGCTTTTATCTGATTATTGATAAACCGCGCCATTGTTATTCTTTTTATTCTACTATTGACAAAAACAGTCATATCAAACAATACTGGCAAACAAATTTTTCATTATTCATCATTAATGTGAAAATCAAAAATTAAAACATTTCTACTTTTACTTCATTTACGAATACATAATAATTATAGTTTAATTTTCTGTGCTTAGTATAGTTTACGAATTGTCTATGCAATTAGTTCTATACATTTCCGATAGATGGCGCAATTCTCAATAGTTAGTAGGTACCAATTTTATTACATAATTACAACACAAAAGTTATGCCTAATTTTTAAGAATTTATTCAAAACGTTAGGTATGTAATGTAACATTGACATTAACAAATACAAACTTGAATAAGTAGGTAAGACTTTAATAATGTATCTCGTCGAACACATACGATGAGATACATTATTTTACTGTTTAAAAACTTATAATTTATCACAATATATTAATAATTACACATCCATTTTATAAGAATACATAGGACCTACATAATCAATTATTTTCAACAAGATTGGCACAGCCATATAAAATCTCTTATAATGTTTTGTCTTACAATTATCTGTCTTTATTAAATATTTCACATGTAATTAAAAAATCTCGGGTTCATGCAAAGTTAATTAAAATAAAACCAAATTGATGGAAAAAAATAAACAGACAAACACACTTACTATATAGTAGACATAAAATAATCGTCCGCAGGGCAGGGATCATTAGCATCTATAGGCTTATACCTATATATCTTTCCTTTAGTACCTACCACTATATTATGTTTCCCATCATATGCTAAAGCCGTAATTTTGAATCCAAGCTGGCCTATTTTAAGCGGCAATATGCTTTTCGTTGTAAGCTTAAATAGTGATCCTTTCACAGCAACAATGGTTTCATCCAGATGATTCACTTTAAGTATATACTTCAGCTCTCTTGTGAAGCCTTTGAATTGTATCGGCTCATAGTAATCGGTAGAAAAGAAATACAATCTTCCATCAACGTACTCGTAGTAGGCATTTCCTTTTGCATCCAAAACGAAACTGTACGCCTTTGGAATTTTATCATATCTCTTCACAGCGGCAGAATTGTTAACAAACTTGAATATTTCGTGGTTAGAACCCGTTGTTATATACATTTGATTGTCAGATTTGTCAATGAAAATACTTCTTATATCGTCATCTCCAATCGGACGCTCTGCAGTGATTCCCGTTCTTGAATAATCATACGTTACAAGGCCCTGATTGGTTCCTATGTATATGACATTATTTGGGATATCTACAGCAACGCACTGTCCAATCAGATCATCAGAAACGGGCAGCTCCTTAATGCCTAAAGATCCATGCCTTAGCAAATGTATTCCTTTAGTGTAGTTCCTTTTGTGGAGGTTAAAAAATATATGATCAGTTCTAGGGTCTACGACCATGCCGGTCGGGTAGCCGTCGATGGTAGCTATCAGTTGGCGTTTGAAATATTCAGTTCCTATTTTAGTTCGTTCACATTTCTCAGCGTGGATTGCGGCGATGGCAACGCACGTGATGATAGCTATGATGTTAGCAGGATTCATTGTGAATTCATGACAGATAATCTGGAAAATGGATTAAAGGTTACATTAACATTAAAAGATTCATAAGATTGAAATGCTGCAATGTCACAATTTCAGATTCATAGGTCCGTATTACAGAACGATTCTCAGTCATTGATCGATGCTCAAGCAGAGATTTCATTCATAAAGTGATCAATCAATGAATGAAATCTCTGCTTGAGCACCGATTGATGACTGAGCATCGTTCTGTAATACGGACCTTAGTCATTGATTTCCATTATCTTGTGGGCCATGACAATTAACGTTAGGCGAAAGACTAGCTCGTCCCGTTATTAGTTTACATAAAACATTAGATTCTCCCACAACGATGAAATCGTCTATGTATAGAAAATCACATTCATTTGCCAATACTTAATAATGTAAAAAGTGAAATTACCTAATACTCCGTGGTATACCGTGGCCGAAGCTGGACTATTATCATCGACACACGTCGGGATTCTTTATAAAACATCACTATTGTATCAGCGAGCTGGTGGGAGTGTAAACAAATGGCCTATGTTGATAGAAAGAATTAGATATACAGAATGTTACAACTTTTATTATTTTCTAATCTAATTTTCGTTAATATTTTACGTTTGTGTTAATTTCTTTGTGCAACATCCACCCCAAATTTTCCCAGTCTTAAATATTAGTAGAAGTATTACCACTCCAAATCGAATATTTTTTATTCTTTAAGTATAAAATTTATATCAAAATGACTTGTTCTAGAAAGTCTTATTAATCATCTCCATAAAATGTCTAATAACAATAATATATTAACAATTTATTGCCGTGTTTCCTTCGTCACGTTTTGCCACTTCGTTTATCCTGCAACCTGCAAGTACAGATATTTATTTGGATAGTTTACATAGCTGACGGACTTTTTCGGACATACGAATGTATGAACAATTTATCAAGTATTTATATTTATGTTACTATACCTACATTATTTAAAGTGACGACGAATGTACTTGTATAGAATTCTTTAAGTCTAACTATGTTCTCATGGAAGTGACTTTTTTGTCTTATTTGAGAAAAAAATTCTTTAAACCTAACCTATGAACGCCTAAAATATTTTACACTCGCTTACAGCTTAGTGTGTATTTACCTTGGGTCCGATGGCAAGAGAAGTCCAATAAACAAGGCGCTTAAAGCTATTGGCGATGTATTTTTAAATCTTTTTTTTAGGACCGAATAATATCATAGAAACACTGCTAGAATTATTTATAAGTGCAATATGTTGTATGGATTTGAACTGTCAAATCCTTGGAAACTGCAACTTGGAACTGTCCAATACGGAGTTTATGTGCATAGTTAGTATGGAAATTTCTCCTGTTGCATTGGAATCAAAGTTTCGTGATCCCCCCTGGTGCGAGGCCGTCTTGAGAGCAGTTCTTCCCCGTTACCACATCACATCATCAACATTTTGCGTCCACTGCTGATAGATCCTGGACCCTGGAACTAGGATTTCTCTTCTCTCTTCTTGTGTAAATTAGGTAATAATGCTTTTTATTTTGTTTTATTGTGTAAGACAAAACATTCTTTTGCTATAATAATAAATAATAATAACGCCCAACGATCACATTCATAGATCCCGGACCCTAACTAGGATTACTCGTGTCTAGGAACCCAGGCACTACGAGGACTAAGCTCCCACAACACCTAGACTCAGAACAAGTATTTGTGCTTTTTTCTGTGCAAAAACACGTCCTGCCACCTCCGGGTTATGAGCCAACCTGTTCAACCACCACAACACAGACTCTGTCAATAATTACTACACCTGGCAGGTGTCTGTCTGCTACTTAATCCTTGGATATTCCCTTAGCCGGCTCTTACCGTACCCTCGGAAAGAGATGCGATGGTCTTATTCTTACGCCTTGGCCAGGACCACACGGCAAATGTCCATTATGCTTCTCCGAAATTCAATTATCCAAAACTGATTTTGAAGAACATCCTGTATTTTCTATGTGAAAGTTAAATCTATTACTTAATGACGCAAGGATATTATACTCGATTCTAATATTATCATCAAAGAAAATAGTTTTAAAACAAAATAGTATCGTTCAACCTCCATTGCTGATTATTCTGTAAGAACCTTCAGTTGTGTTCCAAGAAAGGTAAGTACTTACATGCATATATTTAACTTTTAATGGACGAATAGGCCCTGCACTGATGTTAAGTGACGATGCAGCCCAAGGTAGTACGTTCATACGTTGGCCTATTAATCATTTGGAGTAGGTATACTAGTGGTATAATAGTAGTAACTTTATGGAAAATCGGTCGGGAAAATTTTTTCTTCATATTTTGTTCGAAGTACCCATACTTATATGGTATGGAATGACCTGCAGTATTTTGAGGTTTGTATATAACATAACAACTGCAAAAAAGTTAAAAAAATAATTGTTTTAAATTTCTACTTTTTAAATGCATCTAACTTTTTGGTATATTCTCGAATGAAAAAATAGCTAAAAATTGTTTTTTAATACTTTAAATGACTTTTTCTAATGGTATCGAAATCAGCCATGTATATACAGACAGTACAACTAAACTTTAATTATATTTAAAATACGACACTGCTTGTCCCAGACTTTATTTTTTACACAGGTGTTATATTATTCAAGTATTTGAGTTCATGAGTTTTCAGTCGTTTGATCGTGCGCATCTTCCACTTTACAGTTCTCCATACTATACTTATATATAACACTATTGGTCGATACATAAAAATCATCTCCGTCAAACACGATGCTAGCTGGAACGATATCCAAGTCCATCAGCTTAACTGGAATCATATTATCCGGTCTCAGATAATATAACCCATCATTATTCGCTAAAATTGCTCTATAATATTTATCCACTGCAATAGCTCTACCAGAATTTTTGGCTATTCCAACAAATTCAATTGGTTCTTGAAAATCTTTCAACAGAACTTTAACATATTTTAAATTGCATTCGTAGTAAATATTGTCCTTGTCATCTACCGCCATGAAATACGCGCAAGGAACATATTCAACTTTAACCTTTTCATTTTTGTTCAAATCGATCACATAAAGATCGTTATTGGGGAACAGCGTAGCGTATAGCACATCTTTATTGGCAGGTTTAAATAGCTGGACTATGTCCTCATCTTTCATACTGACGAAATTAGCGTCGTATGTCTCATTCAGAACAGTAAGACCTTCGTCCGTGGCTATGTACACTTTATTGTTATTGATATCAACGGCTGCAGCTTGGCCTTTCACATTATTTATCTTAATTGGCTCTCCATTTCGGATAATATATTGCTCCATTTTTGTTTGTACATCATCATTATGTAATGTTTCTAGATCGATTAGTGTGAACAGCAGTTCTTCGGTTTTTGGGTTGTAAGCTAGGTTCGTAGGTAAGCCTTTTATGGTGAGGATTGCGGATCTGGAGTATAGATTTCCATCAAAATTGTAGGAGCAGTTCTCAGCTGATGCAGTTGTTATAATCAGTAATGCTAATAGTGGCAGCATCTGAAATGAGAGATATAAGGTTTAAATTTATGTTCATACTATATTGGATTAATAGATGTCTTGGATAACTTCTGTAAAAAAAAATCCCCATTAGTGACGCTGTATAGATCGTTAGAGACCAATAATAATATTAATAAGTGTGATTGAATGAAAAAATTTACCACCACCTCAGCGACATCAGCAAAAGTGACGAATTCTTTGCGTTAAAATTACAACGAAGTAAAGTTTGCCATTAAAATACAAAACATATTTTGAAATAAATTAAAAGGTACCTGTGGGCATGGGTTAATCTATTCAAAACATTGCACCCAAAAGTTAAAGTTTTGTTAAAAGGGTGAAAACAATCATCCCCCGAAACACTAAAATTTAAGTAAGTTCGCTCCGGTGTCTGTTGTCTCCAAAGACAATAAAGCCCTGTATTTATAGTCAACTAGCTTCTGCCCGCGGCTTCGCCGGCGTGGCCTGTAGGTAACGAAGAAGAAATTTTTTCATAGATAATTCAACCACCCATTTCACGCTCTTAGGGGTGGAATTTCGAAAAACCCTTTCTTAGTGGATACCTTCACTTTACAAAGAACATACCCTCCAAATTCCAAGTCTCTTGGATCAGCAGTTTAGGCTATGCGTTGATATAAAGTCAGTCAGGACTTTGAATTTAATATCAAAAAACGAGTGCGCTTTTAGATGACTGACACGACTGAAGTGAAACTTCTTTCCTATCGGCCGGTATAACTTTGTTTTTGCTTTGTATGTTAATGTCGCCATGTTGACAATTGTAAATTGACATTTTACCCTTCACCTTACGAAGAACACACCCTCCAATTTTCAAGTCTCTAGGACCAGCGGTTTAGGCTGTGCTTTGATATATAAGTCAGTCAGGGCTTTGAATTTTATATGTAGATGGTTGTCTCTATCGTAGATATCAGATTGATGGAGATAAAATTTTAAAATATCAGCACGGTCCTCTAGACATCAAACACATAAAATCGCAGAGTGTGGTAGCGTGACGCCTGATTTAATGAACACATTTTAAGATTTAGGAAAACAGTCCAGAAAGTTCCTGTCATCTAATCATCACACTACACTTTGTAGAGTGAACAAATGAATGAAAACACCACCTACTAAAAATAACTATTCTAAAGTTATTAAGTGCTTTCTAGTTATGTACTCACGTTTTTAATTTCCGTTCACGAGCAGTCTCCAAGAAAATATACCGTATACTGATTTATAATGACAACATTGAGATACAGACCGACCTATTTCATATTATCAATTATTATTGTTGACTAGCAAGCCGGGGCGATACCCTTGTATCAATCTGACACCAATAGTTTTAATCGTTGTTCAAAATTAAATATCAATTATAAAACAGAAAACAAAACAATTTCTTTACCAAAAACGAATTTTTTTTTGGGTTTTTGAAAATTGAATTTTTATTCTTATATACTTTTAATTAAATAAAACGCATCTATCATGGATTTCGTGTAAATAAAGTGTAACACTCCAAAGCATTGTATTTATCTAATAGAGGAAGGAAGGAGCTGTGGAGCGCGTGTATCCATTGTCTAATTACAATCGAGTATTTTCAACTAGCGCTGGTGAGGCCATGTTTATGTAATGTATTTTATGTTTATATTATTTAACTTTATGTACTCACGTTTTTAATTTATGGTATTATTATTATTTATTTTTAATTTATTTTTAATTATTTTTTAATTATTTATTTTTATTTATGGTAGGGTAGTAATAATAATAATAACGCCCAAAGTTCACATACATAGATTCTGGACCCTAACTAGGATTTCCTGTGTCTAGGGACCCAGGAACTACGAGGACCATGATCCCACAACACCCAGACTCAGAATAAGTATTTGCGCTTTTTTTTCTTTGCACAAATACTTGTCCTGCCGCGGGAATCGAACCCGCCACCTCCAGGCTATGAGCCGACCTGCTCAACCACCACACCGCAGAGGCCGAACTAAGTCACCAGTGACAATATCGGCTAGTGACGATTAAGTTCACATGTGTGGTAGTTGTGGGTTTGAATCCTGCAACGAGCCGCGATTAAAAAAATAACATGGTGCCGAGTACTATTTATGCTCGTTTGAAGCGTTTCTTGTTAAATTTTGCCAAATCCAATCAAATCCGAACCGAACTGAACCTACATCCGAATTAGATCTACGTCTTTTAAGCCTTGCAAGAGTAAGAGCCGGCTAATGGAATATCCAGGGAATGATTAGCAGCATTACGTCGGTACATTTAAACCTGAGATTACCAAGCCGCCGGTCAAACGTGGTGATTATGGCAACACCCCCCCTTCCTGGGAGGTCTGTGTTCAGCAGTGGAAGTGTATGCTTTACCTACTCAAAACGCCTTAAATTACGAGCAAATTTTTAAGTAGGTCTGTACTGCTTAGTGTCTAAGCAGTCGGTAGGGTACTCAAAAGTCTATATCAGGTGTTTTGACGGGAAAACGAAAAAGATCGTGTCACCGCATTGTATTATTTTCCAAAACTTGTGTTATTTTCAGTGTTAGTGCATAAAATTGGTGGCATTTTATTTGTTAATTGCTGGATTTCAGGCATGAGTGTG
Organism: Ennomos fuscantarius; assembly: GCA_905220475.3. Classification (NCBI taxonomy): domain Eukaryota; kingdom Metazoa; phylum Arthropoda; class Insecta; order Lepidoptera; family Geometridae; genus Ennomos; species Ennomos fuscantarius. The sequence goes on from HG992049.1 coordinate 1,994,909, forward strand.
GGAAAGTGGTATAATGATGGTGAAACGTTTCTTTTCGTGTTGTTTCCAAAACTCCATAGAAGCTTCTGGTAAAGTTACTTGACACTGGCTGAATACAAAAAAGTGTGGAGCCAAAACAAAAAAAAAGTCTATATAGCACCCATAAGCTTTAAACGTTAAAAATAATACGAAATCCTGGGCGATATTTAGTTATTGCAGCATCTACCTACGCAAAGAGCAAATTCTTCTAAAATCAATTTATTGAAAAAACTTCTTTTTAGCACTCTTTCTCTAGTTTTCATTAGATCCTAAATTATATGGTGACACTACTATGACTTGTAAAAGTGCTAAAAATAGTGTGTTTGCAAAAAAAATGACCTTCACTTTGACTAAATTCTTTGGGTTATTATTTTCTTTAAAGTTGTGCTTTTTGTCGCAACAAAATCTATTGTTTATAGAGATCATGTCTATTATTGTGAATATAGTAATATATATAGTAGTATAGTATTAATATATATATAGAATATAGTAGTAGTATATATATAGAATATTGTAGTAATATATATATATATATATCTGCATAGACAAAGCAAAAGCTAAATCGTCTTTTTCGTTAAACGATTAATCTTTAGCAATAGTTTCCTTTTAAGCCTTCATTCTGCATTGCCGTGTTGGCATTGCCAGTTTTTTCTAATAACATAAAAACAATGAGCACGCACAACTGTATTTACGCATCGACAGACAAAGTTCGCGTGATCGCTCACTAGCAGGCATAACAATTCTATTCTACATTTTACTTACATCATTATTGAAAATATTGGCCAGGTATTTGATTCTAAGAGAATCGTTCAACCAAACTTAGTATTGTATCTATATTGAATATTAATGTATCAAACTCAACGAAAGCACCTATATTATCTACTTTATAGGTTTTTTTTATGCTACGAAATGACGTGACGAGCTAGTCGCTCGCCTGATGTTAAGCAACACGACTGCCCATATCAGTTGCAGTGACACTTAGTAAAACGAAACTCTAAAGTATAGTTTCGCGTGACACTGCACTACGCACGCCATTCTGAGACATCAGCACAGTCTAGCAATAAGATTACTAGACTGTGAGATTAGGTCATAAAGTCTCATTTGCCCAGTAATTTCACTAGCTACAGTGCCCTTCAAACTGGAATACAGTACTACAATTTAGTACCTGTCTGCACTAAATTTGGACAGGTCCAATGTTCCTACTAATCTCTCTGTGACGTACCTTGTGCAACGCATTTGGGTACGTCCTAGAGAGATTACTTACTTACTAACTTATCTTAGTAAATAGGCCCTCCTATAAGAATAAGAGAACATATAAGATCTAAGATTTCCTAGAAGCCTAAGGTCGATAAAAAATCAACTTTTTTCCAACTTTTACAATAAAACACTTTTAGGTTAGTAACTATAACAGTTTTTATATAAAAATCGGAATATTTTCGGCTCGGGTGACCTTTCATCTGAACAGGTTAACAATCGCAAAGCATAAAAAACCGATTTCAGACTTATATGGTTTTCTCGTCCATTATCAGAACTGGACCAGATGGGACCCAATAGAGAAGCACCACCATTCAAATAAAAAAAGAATCATCAAAATCTGTTCTCTCAGTCAAAATTCTGATGTAACAAGCAAAAAAATACAATTGGATTGAGAACCCCATTTTTTTGAATTCGGTTAAAATTGTTTCAAATCCAGGAAGATTGTAGTCTTTTTGTTAACGAACATCTACACTTTCATTTGACGTTATCAATGCGCGATAATAACATCAATTAAACTAATTGATTTTTTAACTACCTAAATTAACTACACATACCTATATTCATGTAATATGAACCTAACAAAGAACTTATTTCTCACACTGAAAATCAATTTTCAATTTAGCCAATACAGATATATCAAAAACAAAAGACACACGTAATAATATACAAAAAGGTAACGATTTAATTAATAACAATAATGAAGACTTATATTGTACTGTTCCTTCAATCCAAATCTAAGTCAATATCAAAGGATTTTGTTGCAAACAGGCTGCTTTTAGCACTTTTGAGTTAAAATGTGATAAAGTACTTAAACGTACGTACGTAGTTATTATACTATGCATTATAATTTAATTACGTAACTCTTGGTCTAGTCCAATAATAGCGCCTCCAAATAAATATAACACTTTTTAAACTTTCGCGACTTGAACTTATAATGTAAAGATAAAAAGGGTCTTTTCGCGTACAAAGGTTAGTCAAAATAATTTTTGATAATTTTTGTACCCGAATAGACCCGTTTTATCTTTACAATACGTGCAACTATTGTGTTCATTAATTTCTTTGACTTTCGGCTAGAAATGTCTAGAACTATTTTGGTAAGGTGAGGCACATTGATATATCACAGAACAATAGCATTACGTTATGTTACAGGTGCAACAGATATGTGGTCAACCCTTGCAGCAATAGTGTTCCTTACACCGATGACCACCACCATTACTCCCGACATCTCATCGATTTTCAACAAACATCAAATCATATTCACTTCCAAATTCAACATTACAAAAGTTCTAGTTCCAGCAGATGGCTCCAAGTATATACAAGCTGAATCTTCTGATCTTCCTTCAATATTCTTCACTGTAACCGATCCACACTTGGAAGGAGGCTCCTGTATTTATGTATTAGAAGATTTAGCTGCGTATGAAATTTTAGAAGGAGGACGGGACTCCACTGCTGACTATGATAGTGGACATGTTGTATATTTTGGAGCACGAGATGGCGTATATAAATATGACAGAGATAGTCTATCGGCTAAAAAACTCGGACCTTTTAAAGATGACATCATCCAATTACAAAAAGCTAATGGTTCTGATAAAATATATTTTCTAACGAAAGAACGCAAGTTGTACAAACTAGAAAAGAATGGAACTATAAGGACTAAAATGCCTACAGTTGTGTGTGCGACACAATTCGTCTTAGATACTTCCAATAATATATACTACGTTCAATGTGGAGATCAAACGATACATATAATTAAAACGGATGGTACTATTAAAATGAATGTCATTTCTGATGAATTTGTAGATATAAACATGCTTAGACCAGCCTTTATTATGGAAGATTGTATACCGCTATTTGGTGATGGTGTACTTCATATACTATACTCGAATGGGACATCTGAGAAAAAGAGTTTCAGTTTAGTTGAGAAACCTAGTGCGTTTAGCGTCGACGCGGCCCTTTATCTCGTAGTAGCTAAAGATGGAAAAATATACGAGTACAATGTAATGGAAGTACTTCTCAAATCTATGTTCGGAATGGGGACTTACTGGCAGCATGACATCAACAAGATCATCATGTCTGTCATCGGATCTTCAAAAGATAACTTAGAATTTTATAAAAGTTGACATTCAACGTAGCGCTGGTGGTAATGATTGAAAATTTGCGACTCGGGAACATGTATTTGAAGATTTTGAATTTTTGACTAATTACTATGAAAATAATATTAAATTTGATGATGTATAAATAAACAAAAGTAACGCAATGAATGATCAAAAAGGTGGAACAAAACCTACCTGTTTATTTGTGCATTTTGGACTCGCGCTATTTTTAAATATTATGAAATTATGAAATGGCAATTCTTGCCAGTAGCTGTTGTTGTTGATCTTATAAAATCTATCATATTTGATAATAAAACTTCATTAAAATTTTAGTATATATTTTATTTACACAAGATCTAGTCCATCTTCCAATGTAGGGAGTATCATGTAACGTTCTTAGGTTTCAAACAACGTTTACTTAATCATAAGCCTGAATGAAAGTATTTTTATTTATTTGTTGTAAGGAAGATCAATAGTTTATGTATATATATATATTTATTGTGTGTTTTTTGTAAATACATTAAATAAAGTTAAAGGAAGTAAATAAATTTTTTGCGTTTGCTTTTAAATATTATTGACTGAAAAATAAACGATTTTTATCATTATTACTGGCTTGACCCCCGACAGATCAGATCTTGCAGTTTGAATATGTTCTTAAGATGTAAGTTCGCTCCTGGACCTTGTAGCAAGAGCCTGAATAGTCTCAGCTTTGCCATAAAAGTAGTTTTTAAGCTCTTCCAGAAAAGTTCCCAGGATGATAGTTAATATATTATATTCGTAGATCTTCTTATCATAAGCAAAGTATTGGATAAGAGTAGCTTCCATACCATAAGCTGTCGGTTTTACTGCAAACTTAAAATCAGCAAATTTACTGCTTCCATTTACGAATATGAGGTAAGCTTTGTCATCTACTACGACAGGGACTCCATCTTCAATGATAAATGGAGGTTTGAGTAGGTTGATGTACTGAGGGTTTGAAGGCAGTCCTTCAATTTTCTTAACGCCATTCTCGTTGACTACGTAAGCTTGTTTATCAGCATCGTAATAGTACAAGTTGTTGGTATAATCCAAAACTATTTGCTGAGCACCAACTACGTTATCTACCTTTTCTTTCGTGGTACCATTGTTTGTTACCTTGTACAGTTCATTTGCATTAGTCAAAATGTAGAGTAAATCTGAACCGTTGACTTTAGCGATGCTAATAATGTTATCAGTGACTGTTCCGTATTTTTCTGCTGTATTTTCCTTATCATTGTACACGTAAAGACCATCTGTGGCTCCAAAGTAAGCTGTTTTAGAGTCGTCATTAGCGGCAGCTGCATCAGTGCCAGTTTCGAGAAGTTTTTTAGCTTGTTTGTTCTTAAACACAGAAATGCCTTTGTATTCCTTGACTCCATCTTTAATGTCTGCTTCTACGAAAAATATTGTGCTGTCATCATTACTATCATCATCATCATCATCATCATCATTGTCAAAATTGAGAGCGTTGAGTGGCACGAGGATGTTGACAATGTCATGCTCAGCTGTATAAACTACTAATTCTTCGGGAAATAATTCTGCTGTGATAACGAGTGTTTCGTCTTTGGAGGTCGTCGTCGGTGCGCTTAGCGCCAGACCGACTAGAAATGAAAAGATCGTCAAACGCAGCATTCTTCGAACTGAAAAACAAATAATTTGTTTCTGTACTTGTTAGCTTTTGTAAGACATATCTAATATCTAACGTAGATAGTCATTTATTGACTAGACTAGCTGTCAAACGTACTGTATTTACGGTGCGGGCATTACTGTACCAACCTACCTACATAATTGAATGGGTGAGAACAAAAAGGGTTTAAATGATATTTTTCACAAAATGACTTATGGGTATCGTTGGATTCAGCGTGAAATTATCTACGAAATACACTCTCAAAATACCGAAATGAGGCTTAAATCTCGAGATTTTGAGTCTAAAAACGGTTTATCTGGAATACAGTTCGCTTAGTATAAAAACATTATTATATTTATTTTATTATATTATTTTTTTACAGTAATTGTATGAATTAGTGCTATATTTAGTATTTTAAAATAGAATTAATACAGTTGCAAGCAACTGAAACTTACACAAACCTTTTCTATTAATTAATAATCACTCTACGTTAAAATGAAGCCGTTGAAGTTTAAAGTAAATTTTCTCGAAACTATCAATTTGACAGTTAAACCCTTTTTGCTCTCACCCTTTCAATTATCATAAATATAGAATTAATTAATAATTTTATTTTAAATTAGTAAAACAAACAATTTATTTTCTAGTCAATAGTTCAAAAAACGTTTTTTTGCTGTTATGAACTTTGTTTATCAACCAGTCCAGTATCAGTTAATATGTAAATTAATTATACACTTCGAGTGAGGTGGTAATTATGATTATTCTAACAGACATAAATTGGACGTTACTTTTGTGATCCATGGTGTTGGTTTGAGGATTACTGATGTTATATTTTTATGGCGGAGATATACCGTTACCTACCGTAGTAGTAAATTAAAAAATAACTTATTAGGTGGTAGGACTTTTCTGCAAGGTTCGTCTAGGTAGGTACCACCGAGTTGCCAGTTATTCTACCGCAAAGCAGAAATGCGCAAGCACTACGGTTCCAATTTGAAGGGTACTAGCTAGTGAAGCTACTGAGTAAATGAGATTTTACGACCTAATCTCAGTCTAGTAATCTTGTCGAGTAATCTTATTACTAGACTGCGCTGATGTCCCACGATGACGTGCGCACTGCGGTGTTAGACTAGAGTTAATATGGGCAGCCGTGTCGCCTAACATCAGGCGAACGACTCGCTCCTAACATAATTCTTTAACATATAAAAAATTCTTGGTTATTTCCAAAGTATTTTTTTTAATGTTAAGGTATGATGTGACTAGCTAACCGTTCGCCTGATGTTAAGCGACACGGCTGCCCATATCAGTTGCAGTGTCACTCGGAAGTCTATATAGTATAGAGTTTCGCGTGACACTGCACTGCGCACGTCATCCTGAGATATCAGCACAATCTATCAATAAGATTACTCGACTGTAAGATCAGGTCATAAAGTATCATTTGCTCAGTAATTTTACTAGTTGCAGTGCCCTTCAAACCGGAACACAGCAGTGCTCTACTACTTGGCGGCAGAATGACTGGCATAGCGGTGGTACCTACCTACCTAGACGAACTTTGCAGAAAAGTCCTATTACCTAGTTAAACATAATAGGCTATTTGACTACTATATTTTTATTACATACATAAATAATATACCTCAAAAAATAGATAACTTTGAAAACAAAACTTGAATATCTCAAAAAATGACTAAGTTACAGGCATTTTAAAATACAGGAATAGAAAGAGACAGCTCAAACACGCAGTGACGTCAGTTACCAGTCCTCACAGTAACTCATTACTAAGCTGTGGTAGCTCTACATACAATCTCTTTGGCAAGTGACGTCACAAGCCATGCCTTCATAGTAGCTGTGAGGAAGCTCCACATGATCTCTGTTTTGCGAGAATGGGACAGGCGATAAAACTTTAAAAGCGTAATAAAAATAATATTTTAATAATAATATTAATAGCTTAATGAAAATAATATTTTATTTTCATAAAGTAGGTTAAAAATTTATGTAATCATTGTAAAAATAAGTAAAATCAGTAAATTAATCACGGAATAGTACGCTTTTAAAGTTTTATCGCCTGTCCCTTTTCATCTCATCTCATGTAATAGTCGGACATATATTAATTTAAAATGAATCACACTCATGAGAATTTTAATACTAATGAACAAGTAAATATACTTGTTCATTAGTATTAAAATTCTCATGAGTGTGATTATTAATTTAAAATGAATCACACTCATGAGAATTTTAATACTAATGAACAAGTATATTTACTTGTTCATTAGTATTAAAATTCTCATGAGTGTGATTCATTTTAAATTAATATATGTCCGACTATTACATGAGATGAGATGAAAAGGGACAGGCGATAAAACTTTCAGTTGCAGAAACGTTGGTTAAGAAATATATGTGGAAAATATTTCCGCAAAGCACCGAATCTTCACGCAGCGTTTGTTAAAGAAATAGATTACAGGAATAAGCTATTTGACTACTATTAAAAATGAACAAGCATATCTCCGACTATTACTCACGAATTGTATGTCGATATGCTGGTCGAGAAATCGACATACAATTCGTGAGTAATAGTCGGACATATATTAATTTAAAATGAATCACACTCATGAGAATTTTAATACTAATGAACAAGTAAATATACTTGTTCATTAGTATTAAAATTCTATATTTAATACTAATGAACAAGTATATTTACTTGTTCATTAGTATTAAAATTCTATATTTAATACTAATGAACAAGTATATTTACTTGTTCATTAGTATTAAAATTCTCATGAGTGTGATTCATTTTAAATTAATATATGTCCGACTATTACTCACGAATTGTATGTCGATTTCTCGACCAGCATATCGACATACAATTCGTGAGTAATAGTCGGAGATATACTTGTTCATTTTTAATAGTAGTCAAATAGCTTATTCCTGTAATCTATTTCTTTAACAAACGCTGCGTGAAGATTCGGTGCTTTGCGGAAATATTTTCCACATATATTTCTTAACCAACGTTTCTGCAACTGAACAACCGAGTTCAGACATTCAATATCAAAAAGTGTATAAAAGATTTTTTTTTATACATACAACATAATATTATTTAATAAACATAAAACAATAAAAAGGGAACTGAATCAAACAAACCACTACCAGTAGGCAATGTGCCCATTATGCTGGCAGCATTGCCACGTTGAATGGCAATGCTCAATCTTTGGCCGATGTAGAGGCCAGCATTTTGGTCACGTGTGGCTTCAACCAGACGTTTCGAAAGGTCTAAAATATATATTTAACAGTCTCTTCTCTTTAAAGTACATGCTGTCATTTATTTCTGTGTTTGTGTCTGATTTTCTCTTGTTTACGTGAAACATGTTTAAGGTCAAATGAGTGGCACCGATATCGCTTTGATAAGAAGACAGCTCTCAAAAATCTTTCATATGTAAGTACTTTGAAGAGTTATTTACAAGTTTTAAGGAACATAAGCAATTTTTTTTTGTCATTACCTTTTTATGTTTTGGCTCCACACTTTTGTGTATTTAGCCAGTGTCAAGTAATTGATAATTTATCAAGTTAATGATATTTTACGCAAATATGTGTCAAGTCACAGTCGAAGTCATCAAGTCAAGTCATAGTCTAGTCAAAGTCATACTCCTAGTAAAGTGGTGGCAACTTTACTTGAAGCTTCTATGGAGTTTTGGAAACAACACGAAAAGAAACGTTTCAACATCATTATACCATTTTCCCACACTTATGCCTCTAATCCAGCACGAATAGAATGCCACCAATTTTATGCACTAACACTGAAAATAACACAAGTTTTGGAAAATAATACAATGCGGTGACACGATCTTTTTCGTTTTCCCGCCAAAACTCTCGGCATAAGTTGTACATTGTCGTATTGATTAAATTCTTCATTATTTAGTTTGTTTTTATAGAAGTAAAACTTTTTACGCACACTTGAGTTGGGGAGTAAGCTGGCGAGGCGAACGGAAGTTGAAAGTTTTTTGTTAAGGTAGATCTCTTTTGTCAACAAAACAATTTATTTTTTTTACTTCAACCTTGCGTAAAATTAAAAAAATTAAATAAATAAATAAAATAAAACAACGTATGCCAATGAATAATCAGACCGACTCACCTTAGACGCAGCTTCACACTGAATGACAAACACTCCCTCTTGTACTTATATAATATGAACTAAATGACCTATGTGTGATAAAGTTAAAGATATGACTAATAATAATAAATAAAAGCCCGTTTATACTAAAACCTATTAAAATACAAACTTAGCTAAGCAATATTTACCTTCGGGTTCTTGTATGCGTTTCTTAAATTGGGTCAACTTGGCAGACCGAAGCAAACACTCATTGACAGCCTCTGTGGTGTGGTGGTTGAACAAGTCGGCTTATACCCGGAGGCAGCGGGTTCGATTCCCGCGGCAGGACAAGTGTTTTGCAACAAAAAAAATGCTAATACTTGTTTAAGTCTGGGTGTTGTGGGACCATGGTCATCGTAGTTCCTGGGTCTCTAGACACAGGGAATCCTAGTTACGGTCCAGGATCTATGTATGTGATCGTTGGGCGTTATTATTCTTATTTGGTATTATACTCAACGCGGATAAAAGCACAATTATGCACTACCGATCGAGAAAAGGAATAGAGCGCAATGTAAAGGTAACAGAGAATGTTTGGGACACATAGATAAACTGTGTAAAAATTATCTAGTGCCAAAATGCATTCTTACAGCCTTATTAATAAACGGGTATTAGTCTCGGATTAGTTACTTCACCTTTTGTCTTTTTTTTGCTACTGGAATATTTAGCTGGATCGAAAGAGATGGTGTAACTAGTCTAAAGCTAGTTCGTGTTTATTAATAAAGCTATTAAAGCTCAAATCAGTAGTAGATAAGAAAGTTAGAAAGATGACAGTTTATTACGCATATGCACACTCTTTCATAAAATATGCCGTGACGGTATGGGGAAATGCCGCCGACATAGAGTACTGGTGTGTCAAAAACGGTCGATTAGAATCAATGACTATAAATCCACTTGACCAATGATTGACAACTTCCCCTCATACGAAAAATAGTAGTTGATTTCCACTACTAGCCTTTGCGAGTACGTCAGTTTCGTTTTGGATTTCCGCGGAGAAACAGCTAACGAAAAAATCACAGAATATTAGAAAAACGAGTTATTGCTCAGTGAAATTGTGCGGGAGAATAGCAACGACGTCTGGCTGTACAAAGAACGGCATATCATTCCACAAGTAAGCAATTTTCATATGGTAATTAGAGAAAAGTTTAACATCTATTTTGAAATTAAAAACGAACATTATGAAGAAGAAGAAGCGGGAACCCGTTGATGTCTTTTGCTCCATCCTACTCTGTTCTTTGTAATTTCGTATGACTTTGTCTCGTTTTACCCTTGCTCTTGCGTCATTATCGTGAACAGCCAATCACAAGCATAGAAAATGCCTACAGAATAAGTAATATGTAGAACTCAGCTGTTACCTCGCCCTCTGTCCCCGCTAGTGAGTCGTGTTTGTACGAGAAATTATGTTCACGAGCTATCAACGGGCTTTATTATGTTTGATTAGATTTATTATTTTATTATATTTAATAGATTATTATCAACGGCTTACGAAAACGCAAGTCAGCTAAGTTCTTCTCTTTACACGTATACGAGCTTCTGCCCGCAGCTTCGCCCGCGGCGTGGCCTATGGAAAAATAATTCAACCACCCATTTCACCCTCTTAAGGGTGGAATTTCGAAAAATCCTTTCTTAGCGGATGCCTACGTCATAACATCTACCTGCATGCCAAATTTCAGCCCGATCCGATTTCAGTCTAGTGGTTTGGGCTGTGCGTTGATAGATCACTATGTGAGTCAGTCAGTCAGTCAACCTTTGAGTTATATATATTTAAATAGAAGATAGTAATGTACAACAAACTGCCGATTAACATTAACAAACTGCATTTGACTGAATTTAAACGGAAATTATAAAGTTTCTTAGAATCAAATCCGTTATACTCACTTAATGAGTTTATGACTCTGCATCTAACTGAATCATCATTTGTTGAGTCATTGGTTGAGTTGTATGATTAACAGAATTAAAAAATAGTATGGTAATGGTGGGAATTGAATCCGCAGCCTGCAGTTCAGAAGGCAGGACTACTACCAACTGAGTTATAGCGCCAGCCAGTAATTGTTATTACAACATTAAACTTTACCTTACAATAAAGTAATATCTAATATATATTAGCGTCAATATAACTGGATACTAATAACTATGTTTATGTGTACGTCCGTAAAAATAACTGCCAATCGGAGGTACTGAATGAAACAGAATACCTCGGCCTTACATATATTATATAAGTTTTCTAGGAAGATACATAAAATAAAAATAAATAATGATAATTTATTTGTTTAATGCAGATGTGAGCAAAATTACAGTTTACCATTTTATTTCTAACACAAATGGGGTTTTGAGATAGAAGAAGAATATTTTACTAGGTGGTAGGACTTTTCTGCTAAGTTCGTCTAGGTATTTCAACCACCGCTTGGCCAGTTGTTCTGCCGCCAAGCAGTAGTGTGCAAGCACTACTGTGTTCCGGTTTAAAGGGCACTTTAGCTAGTGAAATTACTAGGCAAATGAGACTTTATGATCTGATCTCACAGTCGAGTAACCTGACTGTGCTGATGTCTCAGGATGATGTGCGCAGTGCAGTGTCACGCGAAACTCTAATTTAGAGTTCCGAGTGACACTGCAGTTGATATGGACAGCCGTGTCGCTTAACATCGGGTGACCGGTTAGCTCGTCACGTCTTTCCTCAACATAAGAAAACCTTTTAATCATTAGTCAGTCAAGTGATGGAATAACTGTGAAGTCTCAAAGATTGGCACGGCCGGCGCAGGTCCAGCTTGGCATTTGGAGATCGTGAACTTGGTTGCACTTCGACCTGCAAGATAAAATGTCTACTTATAACCATTCCGAGCAAAGTCATACGCCACAGCAAGGTACTATTAGCAACTGCAAACATACGAAATGATCGGGGCCGGGATCGGGATAAATCCTCTCCGTCCAAAGGTTGCCTGGAAGAGATTGCTTTTAGCGATAAGGTCGCCCATTGTTCCCCACTACTTGTGATTCATTGTATTATTTGATATTTTTGTTATTATGTGGTGTGTACAGTAAAGAGTTTATCTATCTATCGGGACCTTAACATTGACGTCGTGACCAAAGTATACTAGGTGGTAGGACTTTGTCGCAAAGTTCGTCTAGGTAGGTACCACCGCTTTGCCAGTTATTCTGCCGCCAAGCAGTAGTGTGCAAGCACTACTGTGTTCCGGTTTGAAGGGCACTGTAGCTAGTGAAATTACTAGGCAATTGAGACTTTATGATCTGATCTCACAGTCGAGTAATCTTATTACCAGACTGTGCTGATGTCTCAGGATGATGTGCGCAGTGCAGTGTCGCACGAAATTCTATCTGTTGGGGTTCCAAGTGATACTGTTCTGTTATGGGCGGCCGTGGCGCTTAACATCAGGTGAACGACTAGCTCGTCACATCATTCACTAACATAAGTTATTAAAAAGTAGATAGAAAGTCTAGACTTTACTTTACCACTACTTAAACGTCGAGGAAATCCAGGTTGAGATGGAGTAGCCATCACACGGAATGGATGCAGACAAGATTGAAAATAATAATAATAACACCCAACGATCACATACATAGATCCAGGACTCTAACTAGGATTCCCTGTGGGATCCAGGAACTACGAGGACCATGGTCCCACAACACCCAGACTCAGTTTGCGCTTTTTTTGTGCACAAATACTTGACCTGTCACGTGAATCGAACCCGCTACCTACGAGTCGACTTACTCAACCACCACACCATAGAGCCGTTCAAAGGAACAAACCATTTGAGTTAGACTGTCATTTATTTGACTGGCTCGATAGCTCAGTTGGTGACCCTGCTTTCTGAACTGCGGGTTGGGGGTTCGATTCCCACCCAGGACAAACATTTGTGTGATGAACATCGATGTTTGTTCTGTGTCTGGGTGTTACGAGTATATTGTATTCTATGTATGTATTTTTACAAACAAAAAGTATTTAAGTATTGTATCAGTTATCTGGTTCCCATAGCACAAGCTTTGCTTAGTTTGGGGCTAGATGGCGTTGTGTGAGATGTCCACAAATATTATTATTATTATTATTATTACGAGTGTAAATGCATCAGTGTAATGTATTGCAGTGAAAATAAGTGCTATCTACTAAAAAGAACAGTGACTTGACCTGAAAGAGACAATAATGCCCAACTATACTAAAGAGCTTCTAAGTTCGCACTTATACCCCTGTGACTGACCCAAATGTATTGCAGGATGTCATAGTGGGATAAGTGCGAACTTAGGAGATTTTTTAACGCCTGGTGTTTAGTTGAAATCCCCAACTCTTCCAATGCAATACATTGCGATAACAAAACCCATTAAAGCAGCAAATCCCATTGAAGTAAGTGTTCCTAAAATCCCATTGCTGTGAGAACGAATGATATGCTAGTTTTTTTTCTGGTTTGGTTTTGGCTCCACTTAACTTGTGTTATTTTCAGTGTTAGTGCATAAAATTGGTGGCATTTTATTCGTTAAGTGTTGAATTAATTACAGGCATGAGTGTGGGAAAGTGGTATAATGATGGTGAAACGTTTCTTTTCGTGTTATTTCCAAAACTCCATAGAAGCTTCTGGTTTTTTTTTTTTTTTTTTTTTTTGATAAAATGGGCATGCGTTTGACAACAACTCACCTGATGGTAAGTGACGAAGTTGTCTAAGGTGGAGCACACTTGCCCATGAGATGCCTATTCACTCTTGACTTAAAAAGACCTAGGTTATATCCTGAAGGAAACACTGTTTTTGGGAGAGCATTCCATTCCTTGGCCGTTCGGACTATAAATGAGTTATAATATTATATAATATAATATATTTATTATATAATATATATTATATTATATAATATATTATTATATAATATATTATTATATAATAATAAACTATAAATGGTAAAGTTGGCACCACTTTACTAGGAGTATGACTTGACTAGACTAGACTATGACTTAACTTGATGACTTGGACTGTGACTTGACTTGATTTGACACATTATATGATATTAATTAATTTGAGATGTTACCAATTACTTGACACTGGCTAAATACACAAAAGTGTGGAGACAAAACCAAACAAAAAAAATGTCAATTTATCGGACATGATAATACTAATTTTTAACTTTGTCATGTTGAAAATTGAGATCTACGTGAACCAACTTTAACTTCCGTTCGCCTCGCAATCACTAGCTGACTCCCCAAGTCAAGCGTGCGTAAAAAAATTATACTTCAAAAAACAACTTGCACTATGACGCGGCGTGTTGCGTCTCATGCAGTTAGCGCAGGCGTTAACAATAGCCTACGTTGCGTTGATTGTGATTTCACAGGATGGGCGAGATGAGATCTTTCTAGTATCTGCCTTTAAATTCAAGTCGGTAGTCGGTAATAACCCAGCTTTCTAAACTGTGGGTTGTGGGTTCGATTCCTACCCAGGACAAACATTTGTGTGATGAACATCGAACATGTATCGATGTGTATATAAAACCTGATTGTACATTTTTAAGTAGGTAGCTATGATTTGTTCGAGTATCACGTAGAAAGCTTGAAATTCACGAGTCTCCAAATTTTCATACTAAAAGCGGTAACGTTAACTACTTTTTTGTTAACAATTAAACTATATTTAAATTTAAATATTGGTTGTCTGAAAGGTATGGATAGCTGTAGGCATACATGATTTTCTTATTGTTTATAGGCAAAGCATTTGACCACTTGATTTGACACTTTCCACTCATTATGACAGCGTCTGTGGTGTGGTGGTTGAGTAGGTCGGCTCATAACCCGGAGGCAGTGGGTTCGATTCCCACGGCAGGACAAGTATTAGTGCACAGAAAAAAGCGCAAATACTTGTTCTGAGCCTGGGTGTTGTGGGACCACAGTCCTCGTAGTTCCTGGGTCCCTAGACACTGGGAATCCTATTATTATTATTATATTCTATTATTATTAATAGTTGTTAGCACAATAAATTTAGTAGCGAAACGCTTTGGCGTTGACTTTTTGGTCTACCAAACGTTTGGCCAAGTCCTTATTTGTTTCCATGGTAACCGGCACCCACGCAAATTTTTTATTATTAAGTTAATGCTGTGGTGAAGCAAAACAGCGCAATTGGCAAATTATTATAAAATGTGCTGATAATATGTGCAAAGATTTACATTTTTATATTATTTGGTTAGGGAAATGAAGAGCTATAAATAAAAAAACTTATTAACTTAAAAAATAAAAATGTTTATTCAATAATAAAATCATTGTACAGCATATAAAATTCGTACATTAAGGCGACATTTTATTTTTCGATATTTTTTTATGAGTAAATCATATCTACTTTTTATGAGTAAATCATATCTACTTTTTTTATCAAAAATGTCAAACATCAGCCATTTTATGTTTGAGATTTTTGTGTAAACAAATATAAACAAATTGGTCCTCAATTTTACACAAAAACATATTGTACTAACTAAAACTAATGTAGGTAGGTACATAAAAACAATATACATAGAACAGGCTTTTGGAAAATGTAGTAATTTTTGGGCAATAGATGTAATTATCACATTTCCCAATGAAATTATTGTCATTCATTTTCATAAAACTAATTTTTAAACTAAGGAGTTTAAAAAAGTAACCAAATAATATTTAAACCCCTATAAAAAGCAAAGCTGTGTAAATAAGAGAAAAACAAAACAATTTTTGCATACATAATTAGAGTAATAATTATATGAAAAATAATTTCTATTATTGTCTATAAAAACATATAAATATTACTCAAATCAAGGTATGCAAACATTTTTAACTTTCAAAGTTATATTAATTAGTATTTTTGTGCTCCATCACATATTACAAAAAATGTCAATCGAAATATTTTATCTTAGTAAAAGTAACAATTATAAAATTAATAATCGATATTTCACATTTTGTACCTTTAAACAAAATCACATGAAGGCAGTTGAAAGCTAAAAAATAACATTTAACTAAATTAACAAACTTGGACGTTCGTAGCTAATTATTTATTGTAATTATAAAAACAATTAATTAATTACTACTTGAAGAAAAAGAAATTCCGTAACGTAACTATGGGCGTTTATAAATGTAGTAGTCAAATTTAAGAAATTGAAAGTTAATCCTCAATTAAATAAAAAAAAAATACATCGTTTTAATTAAAAATATTTTTAAACTTTCAATACGGAATTAGAACAAAGAATTATTTACTGATTGAATAGTACAAAAAAATAAGAGATAATATTGTGCTACTAGACAATTCAGAAGAGATAGAATCGATTTTCAACGGCAGGAGCATGTTAGCGCTAAAAACGAACGGTGCAGTTTATTTCTGGTGGTATCCTTATCTCGGGAAAAAATAAGAAAAATACATCAAAATAGGAAATAGCTACGAACGTCCTTCCCGTGTGCTCACTTCGAGTGGACCAGGTTGAGGAACTCCTCCCTCGTCTTAGGGTCATCGCGGAATACCCCCAGCATGGTTGAGGTGACGGTTTTGCTGTTGATCTTCTGAACTCCTCTCATCACCATGCACATGTGCCTAGGAGAGAAAGAGATAAAATGTAGTACGAACTTAGATACTTCACTAATATCGCATTATCTTTGGGTTATGATTTAGCTTCCGCGAGTCTTATAGAACTAAATAAAATAAATCTACTATACTAACTCTTACTTGCCAAGACAAAATTAAACTAAGTCTAAATTAGTCGAAGTCGAGTCGAAATGGCAATGGGTAGAGTACAACGCTCGCAGAACCTGCTGATGGGGAAGAAAGGTTCTCGAGTTGTGACGACTGCCCGGAAAATGCAGCTTGTCCTACCACTAAGTGGAACAACGACAGTTACACCACGGAAGCCGATGGATAAAAAAGGGAAACCACCGCTCAAAGTAGCGCTCTATATAGGAGGCCTTTGTGGACGTCTTAAGGGTGATGATTAATTCTAAATTCAAAACTAAAATGTGTCTGTCTGATTGTTAAGTTTTCGTGACTAAACGAACTTGGCAAATTTGGCAGAGAATTTAGTATATAGGATATGTAGAAGCGGTGGATAAAATTGGCAGTGCGACCCATTCTTTTGAAACAGGCTGCTACCAGCTGCGTGTACGGCTACTGAGATACTTACACTCCTTCGATAACGACTGCTACTCCAGCTGGGCGTACTGCCTGCGTGACTGCAATCGCGATCTGTTTGGTCAAACGCTCTTGGACTTGCAGACGACGAGAGAAGATCTCGACGATCCTGGAATAGGACATATTACTGTTACAAGACGTTAAGTTGCGAGCTATAAGGTAGATAAATAGATAGAAAATGCTTTAGGCATTGCATAAACAACAACTAGGTATATATGCTAACTTTGAGCTAGAGAGCATCTTCCCTGGGTGTAAATTGAAAATTTTGGGATTTAAATGAGTCAACTCAGCACAACGTTTTGTTATCTACTAGGGTAGGAAGCGGTAAGTATCGAATAGTTTTACGTTTTCAACAGCTAAATATCGCTTAGAAAGCATATTCCTTAATAATACTATGAAAAAACTGTTTATTATTTTGTCAGTTACCTCCGCACTTAACTTACCCATTTGTTATCAAATCATTAACATACAAAAACTGTTTCGACTTTTATTTTTCAGTAAGTTTTTATAGTTATAAGATAAGGTTGGAACATACGAGTAATTATGGCACGGCCTGGTTTTTATGGCACACTTCTTTTGGTTGACTTGTTGTACCTCATACTTTGCGTTTGGTTGACTGGTCTATTTACAGTATCTTGCAAGTCATTGCAAGTATTAGGTGATTCAGTAAAAGTCTATACAAGAAGGATTTACCCTAGTATAGTTATAAACGGTGGATATTTCTTTACAATCCTTAACGAAAGTCTTAAATTGATGACTTGCGCCGAATAATTGGCTGCAGTTGGAATGAGAGAGTTGAAACCGTAGTGGCATACTTTGGGAGAATTTTTCCAGCAGTGGACTAGCACCAGCTGATAATGACGATTATAATTAAGTTCTTATGGTAACTTTTAGAATTCCCATCAAAAACCACCTGATGTAGGCATATTGTATAGTCCTACTTCTGCTAATAAAACATAGTTCTGCTTACCTAGCCAGCTTGCTAAGCCCCAGGATCTTGCCTTGCGGAAGGTATCCAATGGAAACCTTTCCGTAGAATGGGACGAGATGGTGCTCGCACATTGAGAACATCTCAATGTCTTTCACTACCACCATCTCGTCCGTGTCCTCATCGAAGATTGCGTTGTTTAGGACCTCTGAAACGAAACATGAGTATTAATAAGTTAAATTACAAGAATTTTCTTGCGATAGAATAATTATTTGTAAATAGCTCGCCAAGGGAACGACTTTAAGGAATCCGTATTAATTTTTGCAATCGCCCTTTAGAGCAGATTTAAAATGGGAAGTCATTTTCTATAGCCCTTTTGTTACCTGCCTTCTTCACGATAAGCATCTGTCACTACACAGAACAGTTTGATTTTAATTCTGTGTAATTTTAGTTAACTCTTGAAAGGCTCGTAAAGCTGCAGTTTATTTTTGTAGAACAACATTTGATACTTTTTTATTAGACAGACAAAACTAAAATGTTGCTATGGCAAAGGCAGTATTATAAAAATACATACCCTCTAAGCTTTGGTCGTAACCCTTTGTGAAGAACAGCATGGCCTTGGCAGCGCGCTCTGGAGTCTTCAGAAGACCTTCTCTCTCTGGGTCTTCTCCCAAACCTGAAAGATTTATTCAAGATTCATTAGTTAGAAAAACTCTGAGACACTGTTACAAACATAGAATAGTATGTACTTATTGTTAAGGTTTACGGGTTTACCTGTGAACATGGTGCATGCAACAGCACCGAAATATCGGGAACCCAGAAATGATTCAAATCACGGTAAAGATCTCGTTAGTACTAGTATTTGAAATTTGATTACTTTATGAAATGTTATGTGATTTTATAGATGGTTTCAAGAAAACTTTTTTAAAACCCATATAGCCATTTTTAATTTATTATGTTTTTAGTATTTAGTAATAAAAGGTAATATGTCAATTAATTAATTACATCAAGACACAAAAAGAGCTCCAAAATATTATTGACTGGAAAAGTTTATCACCAGTCATAGGTTTTTCTAATCTATCAAAAATTTAGTTGTATAGAAGGCTGCTTTAGCTGGTATGTTTTCATCATCATCACGACTACTATCATCATCATCATCATCGTCTCAGTCAAAGATATTTAGAATTTTATTAACTATTAATATATTCTATGAGATTGATTATTAACCTGTAAGGAGTAGTCTGTAAGAGTTTGCCATGTCAGGTAATAGCGCCTCCCTGGTGGGTGGTCTGTGGTCCAGCTCCAAGTCATGGTGGAAGGTGCAGTTCTCGTGACCTGAGGGCAAGAGAAAATCTCGTTTTAGTTATAAGTTCCCATTATTAAACGGTGAAGGAATCGTGACGAAACCTGCATATGAAGACTTAATAAATTCAAGAACATTATAACCACAAAACCGTACTTGGCCAGCGTCGTGGAATTCGGCCTAAAGTCTTTCCCTGTGAGGTTCATTCCATGTCCTAGCTGTGGAAACGTATGGCTAATGACGAATACATTAATAATGACAGGTTTATTGGAAGCTGATAAGAAGCAATTTATTGAAAGTATTTCTATAATTGGCATTAACTATGTATAGATCATCTAACTCATCTTTAATTGTTTCTATGAAAATAAGCAAAGAGCTGCGTTTAATTGCATTATTTATTCAATTGACCTACTACTTAACATCACTAACTACTCAGTCACGCAATTTCTTTAGTTCTGACTCAAACATTGGACCCGGGTTAGTGCAAGTTTAGTTGCAAATATCGCGTTTGTTGATTTATCTCAAAGCATAACAGTGTTCTTAAATTCACCACTAGAGGCGCTGTACATGTTCCATAAAAACTGCGCTTAAAATGCAAACGCGGGAGACGCATTTGTAGCAAAACTTATTCTAAGATCCACAAATATAAAATATTTTTACTACTCTCCTAAGGCTCCTATTAATTGAAATGTAAATATTATAACTCAATGCCCGATTACAGAAAAAGGTTCAGTCGTGAGTAGGCCAGGTGAATTGGTGCCAACCTAAAGCAAAAATGGTGAACCCCGATTGATGACTGTTCGTATAGATATAGTTCCGTACATAGAAATTTATCCACTAAGGTTCCATAATACGGATCTAAGGTCTCTGAACGATTAATTGATCAGTTTATTAATTAGATCTCAACTGCAGTACTCATAGATGATGTGATAGATGAGGAAAGGTGGGACCTAGAATCGCGACCAAACTTTGTTTCCATATCTTTAATTTTCTATAAATCTGTCACCTTTAAATAATTAACCGAGCCTTATACCTTATATTGATGGTGATAGTGGTTATAATGAAGTGTCATAACTTAAAACATTCCTGGAATATACCATGTACTTGTTTACCGTGAATTATTTATGCAAGCATTCAGATTATGCTGCTGATTCGCATAATCGTCGTTTCAAGTTTCGAACATATTATTTTTCAAATTTTGGCTTACGCAATATTGTCATTGCTTTGCATAGTTGCCGAAATTGGTCTGGTTTTTTTGGCATACAACAATAATAATGATATACTTAAAATAAAAATTGATCATACATCATAATAAAGCGTAGTTACATGGTAATAATTTCCGACTAAAAATATTTTATTACCGTTCATAATAACAGTGTAAATTAAGTATACGCTACCTAAGTGGTCAGCACAAGCTACATTTTTTGAGGCATGCACGCGTATAAAAATATCACCTAACAGCCTTATTAATAAACACGAACTAGCTTTAGACTAGTAACACCATCTTTTGTCTCTTTCGATCCAGCTAAATATTCCAGTAGGAAAAATAGGACAAAAACTGAAGTAACTAACCCGAGACTAATACCCGTTTATTAATAAGGCTGTAAGGGTTTAACGGGCTATAGTTATGTAGGCAGTATTTGAATACATCATCGTAGAAGACATTAGTACAGGTACAGAAGGTAAACTCCACGAAGTCACTTAAAGGATTAACGACTCTCGACCAAATGTAATAAAATGCAGTTCACCTCGCACAGCGCTTCAAGCCTTGTCTCTTTTTATATCGCTATAGCTCAGTTCCTCTGACGCGTTACGCGTAATGGACCAGCCTAGGGGCGAGTCGAGGCGTCATCATAACATCATAATAATGACATCACGTATGTTTTTTTTTTATGTTTTGGCTCCAAACTTTTGTGTATTTACTGGCTAATTTACTGGTCAAGTAATTGATAATTTATCAAGTTAATGATATTTCACGCAAATATGTGTCAAGTCATAGTTGAAGTCATCAAGTCAAGTCATAGTTAAGTCATAATCTAGTCAAAGTCATACTCCTAGTAAAGTGGTGGCAACTTTACTTGAAGCTTCTATGGAGTTTTGGAAACAACACGACAAGAAAAGTTTCACCATCATTATACCACTTTCCCACACTCATTTATTTATTTGTTAAATACAAATACTCATGCCTGTAATCCAGCACTTAACGAATAGAATGCCACCAATTTTATGCACTAACACTGAAAATAACACAAGTTTTAGAAAATAATATAATGCGGCGACGCGATCTTTTTCGTTTTTCCGCCAAAACTCATCTGTTCCTAAGCTAGCCCCCGGTTTCTTGTACGTTTGTCAAAGCCGTGTCAAGTCAACATGTCAAATACTGCACGCTCATTGGTTGAGACAGCCGATGATTGAAATCAGCGTAATTGTTCTGCCAAGTTGACACGAATTTAACAAACTTATAGGAGAACCCGGGGAAAGTATTGCTGAGCTAATATGTGTTCTAAAAGACTTTAATACAGACATGCAAAGCATATGAGACATGTAGACTTTAGTAAAGTTTACTTATCGCAGTTCATTTTACCAAATTTTAATCTTGTCATGGTAACAGGAATTAAATTACATAAATAATATTATCTGTTGCGTGTTGCAACATCATTAGGTTAAAAATAACATAACAATTGCTTGTAAGGTCAAATAATCTTGAAACAGTTGCTCTTTTACATAAAATGTCAATAAAAATTAAAAACCGGCATTCAAAAATCAAAAATAGAAGGCCACATACAAATTGCAAAATAAATAATATTAACACAATAAAGAATAGTTCTAAATTTAAAATATACAAACCAGGTGTAGTAGAAGTTCGCGGCGTCATCGGTGTCCCAGGTACCTCCAGTTCGCTTTCAGCATCGTTAATGTGAAAGTTCTTCAGCGCTTCAGGCGCTTTCTTGTATTTACCAACAAAAGACCCGACCTGGCCGTTCTCTCCGTTTTCCTTCTCTTCCGAAATAGAATTATTTCTGATAGACCGCGAGCTGACGCGCCTGATCAACGATGAAGGTGGAACGATGGGATCTGAATTTGAATCTGTTCCGTTCACTGCCGCCATTTTGTTATATTTGAGCTAGAATTCCAATTTAACTTTTTTTTATTTGACTCGTGTGGACTGCGTACTGTACCAGTTGCACTGAAGGCAATTTGTCGATGATAATGCTATTACAATATTTATAAGGTTATCTCTGCTTGATAACCTCACCACCCATTGCCTGCATAATCATTGAGTAAACCAGTATTTTACACGAGAGATATTTTTTCTTCCGCAAATGACATATTTATGTAAAGAAAAATGCATAATTATTTTTATGATTAATAGGACATACCTAGATGGGAATGACGTCTGACGTGTTGCAAAAACTCACTTAAAACGTGCAAATTTAAAAAGGCCCTGATAGATACCATCAATTCACTACGCCAATATTTATAGCGTCAGTCACTTCACATGGAATCCACCCCCCAAAAGTGGGAGGCAACTAGCTCAAGTTACCCTAGGGTGCGAGATTCGTCTTGATAGATCGTGACCGAAAGAAGAGAATCAAGAAGACTACGTCATAGGAAGCGACCTTACTGGAAAGTAACGTTTTTTCAATCTGACGAGATACGTCAACTTCGCCGGCTAATTAGTGTTTGATTTTGTTACGCTGGTATCCTATACCATGTAAAAACGGTAGGCACCAGCTAGAAGCGCTAGACGACTTTAACGATCCTTAATCGTCTAGGTTAACCCAAGTCTCGGGTGATGATGCTAACGTAAAGGGGAGGTCGACATGATCGGAAATAATTTATATAGGTAGGTACTATAGTGTACATAGTGCACACTCATATCAGCAACCTAGATATTCTTCGTGGTCGTATGTTCGTTCAGGATGGTAGACTTAGTTCATCTGGAAATCTCATGAGTGAATTCGTATTTATCATTTATTAATAATATACGTATGACTCCCATAACAGATGCCAATCGCACACTGTGTAATGTATGTGAATCAACTAAGTAGTTCCAATTAATGATAAAATTCCCTTTATCGGCCAAATAAAAGCTCATGGTATTTTGGCTGAACAGATTTTCTTAAATCATAGACAAGATCACTGGATCAACTAGGAAGTCTTTCAAACAAAAGAAAAGCAAAATTCAGGTCATTTGGAAGCTTTGAAGCCAGACACTTGTTTGGTCGGAGGTTAAGCAACAACAATAGAACCTTGAACCTCAAAACAACGGACACAGGTCACAAAGTCGAATGTACCAGTAAAACCGGTTCGCCACCAGTTTTTTCTAGAAAACCTTGCATAATGAAAGTCCCCGTAAATCGAGCAAGGCCAAAACACTTCCTAGTCAAAGTTTACTTACTACGTTGTGTTAGTTCCGGTTTTGTGCTTATACGCGATTTTTGGTGCCACGATAATTTTTTTGACATTGAATTAATTATGTTTATGGCGTTGTAATTTATGATCATGATCTACTTTTTTATGTTTTAGATTATGTTAGCTGTGCCTTGCGGTTTCTCTCACATAAAACAGGTATCAATTTATTTAGACATATCCCAAAGGAGGCTATTACTACGACCAAACATGCGAATAGCTTGATCTGTATACAAATGGCCTTATTTGAAATTCCCATACAGAGTAAGAATTCTTTTATAAAATTATGTAGGCACAGCGCAATTTGTGTAGTAGACGTGGATGCCTGACTTCGTGAACAAAAATCACTGCAGGATAGGATTTGACCGAGTATACGAGAAAATTAAATGCCTTTGAATCAATTTGACAGCGGGTCATATAAAAACAAAACAAAGATTACAAATTTTTTCTTGTTTTTTTGTGAGTTCAAATGACATAAAAGCAAGGTCAAGGTCACGTTTTGTTTCTAATTGCTGTAGTATCATTTTGTGTATATTATATTAAGTTAAAAACTTCGAAATATCAAAATTTGTTAAACAATTTTTTTTTGCCCGTGACATGCAAAATAAGTCACATACAATGTTCCGGGACAAAAAGTATCTCTCATATTATATAAAATATCACATTAGAATGGACTAAGGTTTGTATTACAGGACGATGCTCAGTCATCGATCGGTGCTCAACCAGAGAGTTCATTCACTAATTGATAACTTTATGAATGAAATCTCTGCTTGAGCACCGATCGATGACTGAGCATCGTTCTGTAATACGGACCTTAAACTCAAAACTACAAAAGTATCAATCACAAAGATATTGAACCCGGGCATTCCAAGTCA
This sequence comes from Ennomos fuscantarius, assembly GCA_905220475.3. NCBI lineage: Eukaryota > Metazoa > Arthropoda > Insecta > Lepidoptera > Geometridae > Ennomos > Ennomos fuscantarius. The sequence goes on from HG992049.1 coordinate 2,019,693, forward strand.
CCGGATTAAACCAACTCTGTCACAATGCCAGTAACTGCAAAAATCTTTAGGACTATATTTTTGTAGTGACTCATCAAGGCAGCTATTTTGTTTATTAATTTATTTTATTTTATAAACATAATAACAACACATATAAATTTTTAAGTTTAATCTTATTCAAGTATGCGACCAGTATTATTAATTATGAAAATTAAAACAACATAAGTAGTATTTAAAAGCAAAGTTAAAGTAAAAGTGACTCGGACTACTTTCATTAATTTATTTGTTACATAAACGATTTCATTTTATGTATTTTGTTCTGCTTTTAAAAACCAACTCTTTCCGTCTTTAACAACCTGTATAACACATCTATCTACATCAGTAATGTCTTCTCTGTTATTATTATTTCATTTATTAGACATAGTTTATATATTTACAGACGAACATAGTACCTCTTCTTGATGGAAAAATAACCTAGCTTTTCCATATTATGATGCAAGAGTATACAAAAAAGTACCGAGAGGGTAAATATTAAAGTTTATACTTGTTCAATGGCTTCATCTTTTTCTAAACCCACCAAAATATCCTCATTATTAAAACGTGAGTACTTAGGCCACACATAAATATAATGATTCAACGAGAAACTATCTGTTGTCTTGAGAAAAAACATAATTGGCATCGCTGAATGCTTCGTCGCCTATGCATTATCACGCTGTGTTATTGATTTGACCTCTATTTTGACGGAATGATGGATTTTTTGCTATTCGTGAGGCACTAGTAAATTGGAGTAATCATTAATACAGTACTAATGTTTTAATACAATACCTTTATGGAATTCATTCCGTTTCACTAAAATAAAATGTGCTGTATCACAATATTTTATATACATTTTATTGTATATTTGCGTCCTTGTCTAGCAAAAGTGAATGCATGTATACTTTTGAGACTAAGCAAAGGTACAATGAGACACAAAATGTAATTTTGTAACAAATATCAATCTAATTTATTCACCTAAAAGCAAGATACAAGTAGATTTAAGTGATAACATTAAACAAAGAGAATTCGTTTCTGGATGGATGAAACATGGACGCGCCTCATGCATTCTGGCAAATACCTTGACTAAAAAAGGTTTAAATAAAAGTATCCAAAATATATTTGGTGAAAAGACGGGAACTAATAGGAGCTTAGGTTAGCATATCATTAGCTAATGCCACTATCAAATAATAATAATATGTCAGAATACGTTCTAATACTTACTTTAAAAACGAGGGCTATTACAAAAGAGTTATTATTATGTTTTACTTTTTCTAGCACCTCTTTATTGCTGGAGGTAAGGCCACCATATCTCCAACAATAACGAGAAGACCATACCTCTACCATTCGGTTTGCGATTTGAATGTGCCAAGACAAGCTGATCCCGAAATGGACAAAGCGATGTTGCCAGTGTTTCTACACACGAATGTTTCCCAACCAAGTTTAAAACTTTTCCCCTCAAGCTGAAGCATTTGGAGTAACCTCTCGTGTTTTAACACGTGCCCAAGATACTATTGTAACATTCCTCCTTTTGGCGGTTTACCATTATTAACACTTTAGCTACAATCAGCCAATTTTATTACGTTTTATTTTATTACTTTGCCAAACATTATCAAGTTTAATATTGTTGAATTATTTTTATCTACTGCTACAATTATTTTTTTTTTTTTTTAAATAATAATAATATGTGTGGACATCTCACACAACGCCATCTAGCCCCAAACTAAGCAAAGCTTGTGCTATGGGAACCAGATAACTGATACAATACTTAGATACTTTTTTTTGTTTGTAAATACATACATAGAATACAATATGACACCCAGACACAGAACAAACACCTATGTTCATCACACAAATGTTTGTCCTGAGTGGGAATCGAACCCACAACCCACAGTTCAGAAGGCAGGGCTACTACCAACTGAGCTATCGGGCCAGTCAGCCAATACTCTTAATAATATTCATAAACATATCATTCTAAATAATTTGGTACAAAAACAGTTTGGTAATGTTTCATTATTTATGCGCTTGCTCGTGTCGTATTCGTGAATTAAGTGACCCACTTAAAGACAGATTGTATTTCAAGACAACTACACGGAAAGAGCTAACCGCATAACCTGAGAATAATAATGTCACCGCAGACATGATTTTATCGCAAAGTTATAAAGTGTTATTATTCAGGTAAAATAAGTATTAGATAAATTTAACGTGACATATTCATAGGGAGCGAAACATTATTGACCTTGTCTTTCCTTCCTCTATACTTGAAGAACATAATTATTGACACCGGGTCTTTCCTTCCCTCGATACTTTGAGAGCATTATTATTGACACCGGGTCTTTCCTTCCCTCGATACTTTGAGAGCATTATTATTGACACCGGGTCTTTCCTTCCCTCGATACTTGGAGAGCATAATTATTGACACCGGGTCACTCCTTCCCTCGATACTTGGAGAGCATAATTATTGACACCGGGTCACTCCTTCCCTCGATACTTGGAGAGCATAATTATTGACACCGGGTCACTCCTTCCCTCGATACTTGGAGAGCATTATTATTGACACCGGGTCACTCCTTCCCTCGGTACTTGGAGAACATAATTATAGACACCGGGCTTTCCTTCCCTCGGTACTTGGAGAGCATAATTATTGACACCGGGTCTTTCCTTCCCTCGATACTTGGAGGGCATAATTATTGAAACCGGGTCTTTAAGGAAAGACCCTCGATACTTGGAGAGCATAATTATAGACACCGGGCTTTCCTTCCCTCGGTACTTGGAGAACATAATTATTGACAACGGGTCTTACCTTCCCTCGGTGCATGAAGAATGAAGGAAGGACGAGTACCTACCGAGTGCTTTCATGTGAAAACATCATGAAATTAAAAATGACAATTTTATTTCATATATTTGTAGGTATTATTATACATTTTATATAGGTACTGATTACAATACGAGTCAATAATCGATAAATATAGATATTATAATCGAAGTAATGTACCAATTAAAAAGAAATTAAGTTCAATTAATCATTCACATAAAATATTTTATGGGTTGAAACTAGTTTATTTTTGTATCGCGTAATGTTCGGGAACAATATTTTTTGATTTTTAAAATACACTGCCATAAATAACAGTGTCAAAATTATGAAATAAATTTCAGAATTTCAATTATGACCGTTTGACCATCATCTCAAAATGTTGAATGCTTGAAATTTTCCAATGCCAATTCATTTTTATGTTTATTATTGTCAGGAAAAGTTTTTTATGGAAGAAAAACTAGGTGGTAGAACTTTTCTGCAAAGTTCGTCTAGGTAGGTACCACCGCTTTGCCAGTTATTCTGCCGCCAAGCAGTAGTGTGCAAGCACTACTGTGTTCCGGTTTGAAGGGCACTGTAGCTAGTGAAATTACTGGGCAAATGAGACTTTACGACCTGATCTCACATTCTAGTAATTTTGTTACTAGATTGTGTTGATGTCTCAGGATGACGTGCGCAGTGCAGTGTCATGCGAAACTGTATACTTTAGAGTTCAGAGTGACACTGCAACTGATATGGGCAGCCGTGTCGCTTAGAATCGGACGAACGGTTGGCTCGTCACGTCATTCAATAATATAAAAAAAAATATTGAGAAAGTTGAGCGGGAAATTAGGATTCTGTACACCATGTGGGTGAAACCGCCGGGCGCAGCTAGTAATTTTTACTATATTATCTTCATTAATGTACCATATAATTTTATATTATGTATTGTTTTTAATAACAATTAATTATACCAATTAAATATTTAAATTCTAACCAAACCAAAGCAAGAAGAATTATAATTAAGGAAATGAAAATAATTAAATACATAATTATACAACGTGGTTGCAATAAAATTATTCTTATTATGCTGATAATAAAAACATTATGCGGTTAAGTGATATTATTAATGATATTAGGTCTTTACCTATGAAATTGCCGTTTTGTTTAAAAAAAGTTAAAGTATTTTTTTTTCGAACTTATTGATTTCTCTTATTCAAAGTAATCACCCCTGCAATCAATGCATCTTTGCCAACGCTGTGGCAGTTTATGGATGCCCTTCTTGAAAAAATCAGCAGGACGGGAGACAACAAACTCTTCAAAGGCGTTTTGTACTGCCTCTCGGGAATTGAATTTTTTTCCCGCTAAAAAGTTGTCCAAATTTTGGAAAAAGTAATAGTCGGTAGGCGCAAGATCTGGTGAGTATGGCGGATGAGGGAGAGCTTCCAAACCCAACTCATGCAGCCGACCGAGCAAACCAATAACGGGTTGTACGTTCGTTTGTACAGTTCTCTCCGTAAACGTCGTTGATGTTACGTGTCGTTTGTGCCGCGTTGGTGCCACGACGGAACTCATATTCCATAGATACACGAAATTTCAAAGTATCCATTATGAGGAAAAATGTTGAAATGTAATGAAAATACAACGCTTATCAATAAACAAAAGACTTATATTGCAAATAGAATGTCATATTTTTAAAACAAAATTAATTTGAATTTAGAATTCATAGCCAATCGAAACTTTTTTTTGTTTGAAAAAGTCTGTACTGCAATACGGCAATTTCATAGGTAAAGACCTATTATTAATAATCGTTAATATAAATAAAAAAATAACGAGCTGACTCGGCAAACCTTGTTTTGCCATATAAATTAAAGAAGGGTATGATGGAAGAAGGTAGAAAGTTTAAGTTTGTATGTATTTTTTTATGCTGCATTATAAAAAAATAAAAAAATGTTTCCGAAATGAAAAATGGTTGGCCATTTTATCAATTAGGTGTATGAAAAATAGATAACAACCTATTCTCAGACATACCAAGTGTGAATATAAAATTTCATCAAAATCGGTTCTGCCGTTTCGAGGGAGTATGGTAACAAACACTGTGACACGAAATATATATAGATATTTTACACACATATATCTGATATATAATTTTAATAAAAGTGTAGCTGTAACCCGTAGGTCAAGACCTGACCTAGAGTCGGTTATAGGAAATAGGAAATAATATAACATAAGTAACTACGACTGGATTACATTGACAAGACATATATAATATATACATTATAACATCGATCAGCGCTGTCAAGCAGTCTACGTGAAGGGCAATGCGTATTGGCATTGCCTTTTTACTATATATATTCGATAGTTAGTCTCTCCCATGTTCTAATTTAATTTTATTATGAAGCTAACTAATTAGTTTTGTTTATTATAATTATTTATATGAAACAAACATTTTTCTGGTTTCCGTAATTTGCATACAATGGGACTTAAGTTTTCGAATAACTGAAGTGTATTAAGTTTTTGTGTAAAAAATTCTAAGAAGTCATTTATAAGATATAAAACAATCTCACCAAAGATCGAAAATCCAAAAACAAAATATTAACACCAATCGACAAAATCCTTCTAGTTACTGGCACGTGACACGCAATTCATAATAAACCACGAACTCTACTTACGATGAGCGCCGATTGAACACAATTAAAAATAAATAAACAAAAGATGGCTAAAGATACGCGCGTCCGCGTTCCTTGCTTATGGCTGACTGAGAGTTGGGCTCCGCAACAGATGATTTTTGTATGTTGGCCGAGGGCGGGCCAATGCGCTTGTGTGAAAAGTTGAAAACGGAAATCGATATACGGACGTCAGAATGCACGTCACAACACTAGTCGAGATTGCAAATGATTTGGTCCAATGTATAGTTTGTGTTTAGAATCGTCAGAATTTAAATTTCATAATAGATATAGATTTAAGATTTAAGTTTTATTTCATAAGTACTTTTTTATTTAGTTTTATGGGAGCATTCTATAGCATGGACTGAATACATACATTACAGGAAAAGAACGAATTATATATACATATATATATATATATATATATATATATATATATATATATATATATATAATTTAAGTTAATATATATATTGACTTGACACACACACACACATATATATATATATATGTATGTGTGTCAAATCAAGTCATAGTCTAGTCTAGTCAAGTCATACTGTGGTGGCAACTTTACCAGAAGCTTCTATGTAGTTTTGGAAATAACACGAAAAGAAACGTTTCACCATCATTATACCACTTTCCCACACTCATGCCTGTAATCTAGCACTTAATGAATAAAATGCGACCAATTTTATGCACTAACACTGAACATAAGACAAGTTTAGGAAAATAATACAATGCGGTGACGCAATCTTTTTCGCTTTCCCGCCAAAACTCATTACATTTCTGTCACAGGGTTTACAGTGTACGGTCTTAATGGTACATTTAGAAATGGTGGGTTGAGAATAAAAAGGACCTATCAACTCTCGAACCTATCAATTTGACAGTTAAACAACTGTCAAATTGATAGGTTCGAGAAAATTGACTTTAAACTTCAACGGCTTCTTTTTAATGTAGAGTGCTTATAAGGTAATAGAAAAGGTTTATGTAAATTTCAGTTGCTTGAAATGTATTAATACTATTTTAAAATACAAAATATAGTACTAATTCGTACAATTACTGTAAAAATACAATATAATATAATAATATTTTTATGCTAAGCGTACTCCTGTGTCAGATAAACCGTTTTTAGACTGACAATCTCGACATTTAAGCATCATTTCGGTATGTCGATGTATTATTGTAGATAATTTCACGCTGAATCCAACGATACCAATAAGTCATTTTGTGAAAAAAAAAATCAGTGAAACCCTTTTTGTTCTCACCCCTTCAATTGTACATTTACAATTTACAGTCTTGTCTTTACCATGCAATTGTAGAATGCAATAAGGCTGGTATAACTGCTTTGATTTTTATTCTAACCAGTATTGAACGTCATACATTTTTAAATATGTCCCAATAGTGTTAATTAGGTTTACCAAAATTTCTTAATAGTTGTTCCATTATTAAAATTAATTATCGTCATTATTATAATATTGCATAATTCATTACGGTCCATTAATTAATCGCACCTATTTTATTATTATACCTATACACTTTTACAATGTTTTTTTTTTATGTTAAGTGCTGACGCGACAAGTTAACCGGTCGCCTGATGTTAAGCGACACGGCTGCCCATATCAGTTGCAGTGTCACTCGGAACTCTAAAGTATAGAGTTTCGCGTGACACTGCACTGCGCACGTCATCCTGAGACATCAACACAATCTAGTAACAAGATTACTAAACTGTGAGATCAGGTCATAAAGTCTCATTTGCCCAGTAATTTCACTAGCTAGAGTGCCCTTCAAACCGGAACACAGCAGTGCTTGCGCACTACTGCTTGGCGGCAGAATAACTGGCAGCGGTGGTACCTACCTGTACACACACACACACACCTGTATACTAACATTCCTCCAGTATATAAAAATGTCAGTCAATAATATTCTTTAAATGTTCATTCAGTCAGTTTGACAGCCTCTATGGTGTGGTGGTTATGCAGGTTGGCTCATAAATCAGAGGTGGCGGGACAAATATTTGTGCACAGGAAAAAGCGTAAATACTTGTTTTGAGTCTGGGTATTGTGAGATCATGGTCCTCGTAGCTCCTGGGTACACAGGGAATCATAGTTTGGGTCCAGGATCTACGAGTATGTATGTGATCGTTGGGCGTTATTATTATTATAGTCTCCTTGTAAGGTCATGTTCCTATTGCCTTAACAAACATTTTAAATTCAAAAGTAACCCAATTCCTAAAACCAAACGTCTCAATTCACACAAGATCATTTAACAGCCTGTGCTTTATTAGCTGAACATAAAATTCCAAAAATAATGAATTTCTCAATATTTCAAGTAATCAAACCAATAAACATCTTAATTGCTAACAAGAAACCCACCAACAAAGGAATATTTATGGTGAACATTTTCCTTACCTGAACTACTTTTCCTTACCGTAACTACCTGATAAATTACGTGGAATTTAGTAAAATAGTAAACTTAAACAAACTTTATTAAAATGGTAAACCCAAGTAGTAGTAGTAGGTAGTTTTTAGTATTAATTATTTAATCATTGTAGTATTTAGAAAATAAAGGCAATTTGCCGTGTTTAAAAAAACCCAAGTAAACTTTAGTAAAATGTTAAACTTAAACTAACTTTAGTAAAATGGTAAACTTTAACAAATTTATTAAAATAGTAAACTCGATTAACAGCCTGTGTGGTGGTTGAGCAGGTCGGTTCATAGCCCGGATGCGGCGGGTTCGATTCCCGCAGCAGGACAAGTATTTGTGCACAGAAAAAAAAATCGCAAATAAGTACTTGTGCTGAATCTGGGTGTTGTGGGACCATGGTCCTCGTAGTTCCTGGGTCCCTAGATACAGGGCATCCTAGTTAGAGTCCAGGATCTATGGATGTGATCGGTGGGCATTATTATTATCATTATTAAACAGACTTTAGTAAAATGGTAACCAGGACAAAGTCTTTTGTACAATTATTATAGAAGATCCGTATATATATAATAAAATCGAATGAATAACCTTCAATAAAAATATGTATCAACGAGCTTCTACCCGCAGTTTCGCCCGCGGCGTGGCCTATGGAGAAATAATTGAACCACCCATTTCACCCTCTTAAGGGTGGAATTTCGAAAACTCCTTTCTTAGCGGATGCCTACGTCATAACATCTACCTGCATGCCAAATTTCAGCCCGATCCGTCCATTGGTTTGGGCTGTGCGTTAATAGATCACTATATTTGTCAGTCAATCAGTCAGTCACCTTTGAGTTATATATATTAGATGGTCATATGTAAAATTATGCATAAAACTATGTTATCTTAATCTAAGTATCACTCAGAAATCAGCTCTCTACTACGGAATGCATAAAATTTAACCTAATTTTTTAAATGTTTACTTAAATATAATATATAATATAATAACAAAATTATACAATGATTAGCCACTCACATGCCGGAAATAAGATCAATAATATTATTATAATAAATCATTAAGTACCTAATAAAAATTGTTTGCACCTGTTTTAACTAATCTATTAAAAATTAAATATAATAATACAGATTACCATATAACAATATTTGCGAGGTCAGTTGCAGTGTCACTCGTTTCGCGGGACACTGCACTGCGCACGTCATCCTGAGACATCAGCACTAGTCTAGTAATCTGTGAGATTAGGTCATAAAGTCTCATTTGCCCAGTAATTATGCTAGCTACAGCGCCCTTCAAACCGGAACACAGTAAAGCTTGCGCACTACTGCCTGGCGGTATAATAACTGGCAAAGTGGCGGTACCTAGACGAACTACCAATATAACTTTAAAATAAGTAATTTTTTTTAAATCACAACAGTTTTTGTCTCACCGAAGAGAAATCACCAATAAAATTGAGGAAAGACAAATAAATCTGTACATATAAAATCCAAAGTCCTGACTGACTTATATATCAAAACACAGCTTAAACCGGTGGTCCTAGAGACTTGAAGTTTGGAGGGTGTCTTTTTAGTAAAGTGTAGGTATCTACTAAGAAAGGGTTTTTCGAAATTCCACCTCAAAGAGGGTGAAATGGGTGGTTGAATTATCTATTTAAAAATATTCTTCGTTTCCTATAAATGGCGATCCTATAATGGTAAAGTGATCATATAAATGGCAATAAATTATGAAGATAACTGGATTTTCCAGTGTCAATTAATTGTATCAGCTACGGATGAGCGCGCTATGAAGCCGAAATCATCCTATCATTAGGACAGGTATTTCTGGTTAAAGGTAAAACCCAATTTAAAGTGGTAAATTGTACCGTTACATGCGTCAATGGTAAGATAGATTTATATTTATAATAATTCAAAATTATAATAATATAATGATGTCATAAAAATGATAAAATGCAATTTATTTATTGTACCTTATTATAACAATAGCTGTTAAAGTTATAAATATATAAGTATTTTTCAAGTTAAAATAATAACAGAATTTGTGTAAGCACTAAAAATACAATTAAGTATATATTTTTATTTAGTCACGGCATTACATTATATTTATTAAGGTTTTCCCGTTTTCAACTAAGAAGAAATATTACCAAATTATAGCCTTGAATTAAAATTGCAATTTGAGGTAAAAAAATTAAGCCAGTAATTGTTTATATCCTATAATAAAAAATATTATCATGCTTTAAATACACAAATAAATAACGCCCAACAATCACATAGATCCCTAACTACGATTCCCTGTATCCAAGGACCCAGAAACTACGAAGACACAGTACAAGTATTTGCCCTTTATTTTCTGTGCATAACTTGACCTGTCGCGGGAATCGAACCCGCCACCTCCAGCCAATCTGCTTAGCCACCACACCACAGAGGCTTTATATTACAATAGTCGATAAAAGCCTACTTTGTAATTTATTTATTGTACTTATGGTATTAGGGCTTATTTGCCATGTCGCAGAGGCCTTGTTAGCTTTCTCACATACGTCAGCGTCCATATAAAAATAAATAAATAAATATGTGTGGACAACTCACACAACGCCATGTAGCCCCAAACTAAGCAAAGCTTGTATTATGGGAACCAGATAACTGATGCAATACTTAGATATTTTTTGTTTGTACAATACATACATAGAATACAATAAAACACCCAGATACAGGACAAACATCTATGTTCATCACACAGATGTTTGCCCTGGGTGGCAATCGAACCCACAACCCACAGTTCAGAAGGCAGGGTTACTACCAACTCAGCTATCGGGCCAGTCAAATATATATATAAAAAATAATAATAATAATAACATACATAGATCCTGGACTCTAACTAGGATTCCCTATGTCTAGGCACCCAGAAACTACGAGGACCATGGTCCCACAACGCCCAGACTCGGGCCTTATTTGCAATGTCACAGATCGCAGAGGCCTTGTTAGCTTTCTCACATACGTCAGTGTGCATATATTATAATGTTACCAGAAATGTTACCAGTACGTCATGTATATTAAACGGTATACTCAGACGCTACGTGTAGGGGATTCCTAAAACATTTTTCCCCGTTTTACTTATTAGAAGCATTTTGTAGTCACTACTAGAATTGGTTTAGGATTTATCATGAATCATAACTATGAAACCACACCACTTATTTAATTATATTATGATATTTTACTAGTTGCGACCCGCGGTTTCACCCGCGGAAAACGACTGTTTTTTAATCGATTTTACAAATGGTTTTAATAGTTATTCTTCTATTCGAGATGGAGACAAATATGAATTGAAAACAATGGAAATCGATTCAGCCGCTCTCGAGTTATAAGTGTTCGAACAAACCGGGCTTTGTATTATATAAGACTAGTAGCGCCCCGCGGTTTCACCTTTCTTATTTTTTTTAAATTACTTTATGATGTTTAAATTTAGTTGAATTAAAGATTACATTGTGAAAGATATTTTAGCAATAATATTTTATTTAGATTAATAAAAATTATTTAATAAAGTCCTGACTGACTTTTATCAACACACCTAAACCGCTGGTCCTAGAGACTTGAAATTTGGAGGGTATGTTCTTTGTAAAGTGTAGATATCCACTAAGAAAGGGTTTTTTTTTTTTTTTTTTTTTTTTTTTTTTTACTTCAAACTTGTCTAGCATTTGACCACGCTCTCACCTGATGGGAAGTGACGATGCGATCGAAGGTGTAGCATGCTAGCCAAGTAAATACCTATTCACTCTTCTCTTGAACACGCCCGGGTCATATTTCGCCGGAAACACAGACGCTGGCAGGGCATTCCATTCCTTAGCCGTTCTAATTAAGAACGTTGAGTCAAATCGCTTGGTACGAATGGGTGGTATTTCGACCACAAAAGGATGGCGCTTAGCCGAGCGTCTAGTAGTCCGGTAGTGGAATGGTGATGGGAGAATTAGATCATGCAGTTCTTGAGCGCATTCACCGTGGTGTAATCTGTAAAAAACCGACAGACTTGCCACCTTACGTCGATGTGCAAGGCTCTGGAGCCTTTCACCAACCAAAGTGTCGTCGTCAATGAGCCTTTTGGCACGCCGTTCGATCGAGTCCAGAGCCTCAAGCTGGTACTTGGCAGACCCGTCCCACAGGTGGCAGCAGTACTCCATACACGATCGGACTTGTGCTTGATACAGATTTAGAAGCTGTCCAGGTGTGAAGTACCGCCTTACCTTGGACAATATGCCGAGTTTTTTTGAAGCTACTTTTGCTTTGGACTCGATGTAGGATCCAAAGTTTAGGTTTGACGTAAGATCAACACCCAAAAGCTCAAGATGGTTTCCTAAACTTACAGATACACCACGGAATGAAGGAGCCAGATGGAGTGGGCTCTTTTTAGCAGTGAATAAACACGCCTGTGTTTTTGCAGCATTGAACCTAACCAAGTTAGCATCGCCCCAATCGGACACGGCTTTCAAAGCCAGGTTCATGCGCTCAACCATAGCCTCTCTCTCAATCCGGACGTCGTCACCACTGGCTCGGGCACTGGATGTGTATCTTTCAACAACAGTACTATCATCTGCATACCCAAAGGTACCGGGCTTTAGCAGATCATTGATGTGGAGCAAGAATAGTGTTGCTGAAAGAACTGACCCCTGAGGTACACCAGCATTAATAGCTAATTGATCGGAAGAGCAGCCATCAAGAACTACTCTAAGCGATCGTTCCCTCAAAAAGTCTGATATCCAAGTGCACAAACCAGCAGGTAGTCCGTAAGATGGAAGCTTATTCAGAAGACCGTCGTGCCAGACCCGATCAAATGCCTTAAAGACGTCTAGAGATACAGCAAGTGCCTCTCCATGCATCTCTAAGGCTTCGCTCAATATGTGAGTGGCATACGCGAGAAGATCCCCAGTGGACCGGTTTCGGCGAAATCCGTATTGCCGGTCACTGAGGAGATCATTGTCTTCAAGGTATGCCAAGAGCTTGTTGTTAATTATACGCTCCATACTCTTACAGAGAATGGAGGTAATTGAGATGGGTCGATAGTTGGCAGGATCAGCACGACTGCCCTTCTTAGGTACAGGTTGTACGTTGGCTAGCTTCCAACTCATAGGGACTATTCCGGTGTCTAGAGAGAGGCGAAATAGGCGTGTTAGAATGGGAGACAACTCGGGTGCACAGCTCTTAAGTACAATTGCAGGTATACCATCGGGACCACTGGCTTTGTTCACGTCTAGACTGCGTAATGTTTTTAGTACTTCCTTCTGACGTATGCGTATTTCCGGCATGAAAACACCGCATTGTGGAAGGCAGGGAGGTACCTCATTAGCAGTATCTAAACGCGAAGCTTCTGCAAAGAGAGTGGCAAACAAGTTTGCTTTTTCTTTTGCAGTGTGAGCCAGCGATCCATCTGGTTTCAATAATGGAGGCAGTGAGGATCGACAGAAGTTCGCTTCAACCGATTTGGCTAGGGACCAAAAAGCCTTACTACCCGCTGGGTAGGAAGCAAGTTTAGTCCCTATTCGACCAATATGATTGAAACGAGCCTTCCTTAATTCCTTCTTACAGGCCTTGGCGGCAACGTTAAAGGCTTTCTTCTTAGCTCGAGTGGTTAGGCTCTTAGTGCTCGTGGTTTTTCAAAATTCCACCCCTAAGAGGGTGAAATGGGTGAATTATCTATGAAAAAAATTCTTCGTTTCGGCTAGGCCACGTGGGCGAACCCGCTGGCAGAAGATAGTGTAGAATATTCGTCAGTTCCTCTAAGGTTTAGGACTAACCATGAATTTAGGTCAATAACTATCTAGTATGGTTTATAAACTCTACGAAGAATATGTAAACAATCCAAAGCCCTCTTCAGACTCTTTGATCTAAGGCTTTATAGGTCTTTCCGAGTGTAATTTCATACCGTCACCGGACCACTCTCCAGAGAGCTTTGTGGGATTAAGCGAAAATTCCATTAGGAAACTCGGTTATTTCAAGTGACTTGACCTACTGATAGAAAAATATGTATATGACAGGCTCTGTGGTGTGGTGGTTGAGCAGGTCTGATAGCCCGAAGGTAGCGGGTTTGATTCCCGCGACAGGACAAGTATTTGTGCACGGAAAAAAGCGATAATAATTGTTCTCAGTCTTGGTGTTGTGGGACCATGGTCTTTGTAGTTTCAGGGTCCCTAGATACAGGGGATGCTAGTTATGGTCCAGGATCTATGATGTCATCGTTGGACGTTATTATTATTAATGAATATTCGTCCTTAATCGAAACGGAATCTAAAATTTCGTCTAAAAATTCAACAAATAAATTTCAAACTATATTTTACACTATTGAGGCATCTCGTGGTTTCACTCTTACATTTCACCCTATTTAACCCTTAGGGGTTAAATTTTATAAAACCCTTTTTCATTACACCATAAAAAGAAGACAAGTCCTGTTTGCACTGTACGTTTTCAGCCATTTATTAATACATACATAAGTATAGGTGCAAGGCGGTAAGAGATTTCTGCTAAGTTCGTCTAGGTAGGTACCACCGCTTTGCCAGTTACTCAGCCGCCAAGAAGTAGTGTGCAAGCACTACTGTCTTCCGGTTTGAAGGGCAATGTAGCTGGCAAATTACTGGGCAAATGAGACTTTATGATCTGATCTCACAGTCGAGTAATCTTATTACCAAACTGTGCTGATGTCTCAGGATGATGTGCGCCGTGCAGTGTCCCGCGAAACTTGGAGTTCCGAGTGACATTGTTCTGTTATGAGCGGCCGTGTTGCTTAACATCAGGTGAACGACGCGCTCGTCACATCATTCTCTGACACAAAAAATAAAAATACACAAAACTATTGTTGCACAGTCAGTGATTTATGTATAAAAACATGTGGTTTCGGCTGACCGAAGTATATCTCTAATTACACATTACGACATGGAAATGGGAAACGTTTCTATTGTTGCTGTAATATCACGTTGCATTTGGTTATATGTATAAGGTAATGTACCCCACAGTTTCACTTGCGGTTTACCCGTTTTCCTGGATAAAAACTATCCTATGCTGATATCGGTACTATAAGCAATCTGTGTGCAACATTTCACGCAGGTTGGTTCATCCGTTTTGGCGCCAAGTTCAAAATATTTCTTTAGGTCGTGACTAAAGAAGTATATATATATTTTTTTACGTTATCGAATGATGTGACGAGCTAGCCGTTCACCTGATGTTAAGTGACACGGCTGCCCATAACAGAACAGTGTCATTTGGAACTCCAAAATATAAAGTTTCGCGTGACACTGCACTGCGCACATCATCCTGAGACATCAGCACAGTCTGGTAATAAGATTACTCGACTGTGAGATCAGATCATTAAGTCTCATTTGCCCAGTAATTTCACTAGCTACAGTGCCCTACAAACCGGAACACACTAGTGCTTGCACACTACTGCTTGGCGGCAGAATAACTTTCAAAGTGGTACCTACCTAGACGAACTTCGCAGAAAAGCCCTACCACCTAGTAAAATAGGCGTCTCTTTTTCCATAGATTAATCACTTAAACTTGAACTTAAACAAACCTAAAATGTGTGTTTAAGAATCTTAAACTAGATCGTAGTTAAGTTACATACCTTAACAGACCTTAACCTGTTTATTTAATTATACTTAGGTATCGATAAATACAAGTATAGGCTGGGAAATACTATCGATACATTCAATTAATATATCGATATTTTATGAACATCGATATTATTATGTACGTCAATCTAATAAGTTAAAGTTATGTCTTATTATATTTTTATTTGGACAATCTATATTTAAGCTGCGTTGCAATTTCCCACAAAAATGTCCCTGTCCAGGCGTATGTAGCTGTAGGCAGCGTATAAAAGTAATGAGTAAATATTAGTCAGGTGCAAATATTAATCACACTAATATTATAAAGGCGAAAGTTTGTAAGTGTGTATGTGTGTTTGTGTGTATGTTTGTTACTCCTTCACCCTCAAACGGCTGAATGGATTTGGATGAAATTCGGTACCAAGATAACTTATACACTGGTTTAACATATAGGCTACATTTTGTCCCGGAAAAGTGAATTTTTCCCGAGGAATGAAAAATATTTAAAATACCTTTTAACCGCGGGTGAAACCATGGGGCGCAACTAGTTCCATTATAAATATAATTTATTCAAGAACAAATATTAAGTTTTTAAACATTAAAATTAAAATCAAATTAAAAACTACACATTAGCAAAACTTAATTTAAGAAGCCGCTACCAGTAGGCAACGTTGCCAAAATACTGGCGGCATTGCCCCGTTGAATGGCAATGCTTAGTCTAAAATATTTTTTTTAAAGTTCTAGTTTTTCTAAATATTGTGGTGCGATATATATTTAATCGATTTTTGTCTCATTATCGATACCGACTAATTCGTGTTTATCGATATTCAGATGTTTATATCGATAGTTTGTAAGGGCATCCATAATGTTGATTTAAAGCGTAAATAGTTGCTGTAGGTTGATATAATCAAGGTTAGCTAATTACGTTATAGTTTTTAGCTACAAGCTACAGTCTAGGCCGCGGTTAGAACTTAACAATAGTCGATCGATTTCGTTCATGAGACTTGTTCCAGGGATTACGTTGGCTAAGAGTAGTTGATCACGAATCTGCATTGCCCCGTTGAATTGCAATGCTGATTCGTTGTGTCAAATAAGTTTCAGCATTTTTTTTATTTTAATCAATGACGTGACAAGCTAGTCGTTCACCTGAAGATAAGCGACACGGCCGCCCATGGCAGTTACAGTGTCTCTGTCCCATATGAAACTTAAATTTTAGAGTTCCGCTAAAATTTAAGTTTCACGTAACACTGCCGATAGATGGAGCTAAACTGAAGCAAATTTACTTCAGTCGTGTGGTCTAAAGCTCACTCGTTTTTTTTCTATCACTAACGATAATCCCGCGCACTTAAATCCTTTAACAATTACTAAGCGAATTTTCCGAGTCGTTGACTCTGCCATAGCATCATTAATTTGCCTAAGTTATAGAAGATTAATTTACCAAGTATTAGTAGACAATTTATGTTACGGATTAAGGTCAAAACAAAAAGATTATTATGCGTGACTCATTAAAGAAACTGGATCAAGTGTTACGGATGGTTTATTTAACCAGATTTGGTCACACGGGTGTTGTGTACCAAGGTTATTTTTTTTTATGTTTTGGCTCCACACTTTTGTGTATTTAGCCAGTGTCAAGTTATTGATAATTTATCAAGTTATAGATATTTCACGCAAATATGTGTCAAGTCACAGTCGAAGTCATCAAGTCAAGTCATAGTCAAGTCAGTCTAGTCAAAGATACTCCTAGTAAAGTGGTGGCAACTTTACTTGAAGCTTCTATGGAGTTTTGGAAACAACACGAAAAGAAACGTTTCACCATCATTATACCATTTTCCCACACTCACGCCTGTAATTCAGCACTTAACGAATAAAATGCCACCAATTTTATGCACTAACACTGAAAATAACACAAGTTTTGGAAAATAATACAATGCGGTGACGCAATCGTTTTCGCTTTCCCGCCAAAACTCCAAGGTTATTTTTAACGTGCAAAATGCCTTTATTCTTTAAACTGACTACTACAATAATACCGTTTGGTATATTACTATTAGATGCTAGATACATGATCTACTATTACCAGTGTTCTTAGGTAGTACAGATTTAGAATTTTGTATGATTCTTAGTTAAGTTCGCACTTAAGTTGGACCCTAATTAATTTAACTGTAAAGTCAAACAATATTAATATTTAGTAATGAGTATTAAAATTAAATTTTAATGTAAAGGTTTTTTTTTGTATTCACGAACGCGTTTTGAACTCTACTGTCGTGTCTACAGGGCAGTGCAGTGTCACGCGAACTCTATATCTTAGAGTTCCGAGTGACACTCTTAACATCAGATGAACGATTAACTCGTTATGAATTACTTTAAAAAAAAAAAAGCTTGGATGATGTGATATTATAATCTACAAATTTTCCCAGTTATTTTAATTTTGAAAGCTAAATACTGTACCAATTTTCATAAAACATCTAAGGGACCAATATAAATCCCTTTAAAAATATCCTAGTCGGTCGGTTATTATAATTATGTAAATTTGATAACAAATAAAAATTAGTAAAAAAAGATTGCTGATTTGGAACTATTTTTGAAGTCCATTGTTAACTACTCAAGCCTAAGACAGTTTTTTAATAAAATGCTACTGAAGAAATGTTATACGAGTTCTTCATACGTATATCTGTGTTTTCCAGCTGGATATTTGTATGATTGTTGCTACAATTATACAAATATCCAAACATACAAATCATACAAATATCCTGCTGGAAATTGCATGAGCACATGTGGGTGGTAAGTTCTAAGTATAAAGTAAGGAAACAAAAAGTCTTCTGGGTTTTCCTAATAGAACTAAGTCATGAGGTAAATTGACATTTTTGGATATTTCACACAACGTCATCTAGTACCAAACTAAGCAAAGCTAAGGGAACCAGATAACTGATACTATACTTAGATACTTTTTTGTTTGTAAATACATACATAGAATACAATATAACACCCGGACACAGAACGAACTTCGATGATCATCACAGAAAAAAATTTCTTGGGATTCGAACCCATGACCTTACAGCTCAGAAGGCAGTGTTACTACCAACTGAGCTAATTTTACTATGTTGAACCACCAACGCAAATAGAGCGTGTCTGTTGGAATCTCCGAAACCTAATAGACTGAGCGAGACGACGCCATTTTGGTTGACACTTTGGCTTTATCCAATCTTCCTTTAACTACAATTCAAGCTGGCGCAGCGGTCACAAAGGCCTCAAACGACACAAATATGACATGAAAGCGCCTACATGTTTGTGCCAATTGGGGTGGAGACTAAAGGTCTGTGGGGGCTCGCTGCCATGGAAACAGGGATTTGGCCAAACATTTGGTAAAGGCATCCAGGGGAGATCACGAAACTTTGATTGCAATGCAACAGGAGAAATTTCCATACTAACTATGCACATAAACTGCGTTTTCAAACTGTCAAATTCATACAAATTTGTGTTTCTGTCGGTTGGAATCGAGTTACGTGATCGCCCAGCTGATCACAATGCTGGCTTTTATTTAGCACCAAAAATAAGCATTTCCATTGTAGTAATGCAGGGGGTTACTATAAGATTTTTTTTTAGTTTTGTCTATTTTATTTAGGTATAGCTTAGTTTTTTAGGTCTAATTTACTTTAGTATTTAATATGTATGTAATAGTATTTATAATGATTACATGTAAATTGTTTTTATAAAATAATAAATGGATTTTTAACAAGAAATCAAATCATAGCAAATTCAACTCTCTTGATAACTTTTCACCCTTTTCACAACAAACACTTCCTTTGTTCTATTTTGGACGTTTTCGTCATTTCTTTATGCGGGTGAATAAAAATTACAAAACCATAGCGGGTGGAAACAGAATTAAAGAAATTACTTTTACTTTTATATAACGTGGGTTGAAAACGAAACACCCTCAATTAATTGCAAATAGGCTAATTTTACAATTCCTATACTTTTTAATAATTTGAGATCTAAGTTTTTTTATGTTACCAAATGACATGACGAGCTAGTCACTCGCCTGATGTTAAGTGACACGACTGCCCATATCAGTCGCAGTGACACTTGAAACTCTAAATTATAGTTTCGCGTGACACTGCACTGCGCACTCCATCACAGACACATCACATCTGAGACATCAGCACAGTTTAGCAATAAGATTACTATACTGTGAGATTAGGTCATAAAGTTTCATTTGCCCAGTTAAGTAAGTTGTGTAAAAGGTTAGAGGTCTATCGCGAAATTTGTGCCCAAGGCTTATGATAAGGCTATGATAAGATCCTAAAGCCCGTGGGGTCAAAATAGTTTTATCTGTCATGTGTGACCCGTATGTACAACCAATTACACAATGTATAACACTACGAAAAAGGGCCCAATTAAACATAATGATAATAAATAATATGTTATAATTATCTTATCTTAGAAGAGTTAGTTGCTAAGTAGTCATCGCAAATGGAATAAATAAATAAATAACGCCCAACGATCACATACATAGATGCCAGACCCTAACTAGGATTCCCTGTGTCTAGGGACCCAAGAACTACGAGGACCATGGTCCCCAACACCCAGACTCAGAACAAGTATTTGCGTTTTTTTTCTGTTAACAAATACTAGTCCTGCTGCAGGAATCGAACCCGCTACCTCCGGGTTATTAGCCAACCTGCTCAACCAGAGGCTGTCAATGTACATGTTATTTATATCGTAATATTACTATTAATTAATATCTGTATATTATTAAATTTGTAAAAATATGTTTATTGTACCTTAATAGTTATATTGTTATTATATTGTTATTTATCATCGTTTAATTTTAATTTATATAATGTTTATAAAAAAAACATTTTCTTATGAGTACGCCTAATCTAATTGTAACTCGGCACGCCTAGGTTGACTGGTAGAAAATGCTGTTAGCGTTGAGTCTTCCTTTGTACTTTTTCTTTGCATAAAGTAATAAATAATTAAAAACACGTCTGTGTCAAAAACGTGTGTTATTTTCAGTGTTAGTGCATAAAATTGGTGGCATTTTATTCGTTAAGTGCAGGCATGAGTGGGCAAGTGGTATAATGATGGTGAAACGTTTCTTTTCGTGTTGTTTCCAAAACTACATAGAAGCTTCTGGTAAAGTTGCCACCACTTTACTAGGAGTATGACTTGACTAGACTAGACTATGACTTGACTCGATGACTTGGACTGTGACTTGACATATAATAATATCTATGTAATATTAATTAGCTTAAGAAATTATCAATTACTTTACACTAAATACACAAAAGTGTGGAGTCAAAACACAAAAAAAGTCGACTGAGAGACTATTCAAGGACAAAGTTTTATTTGATAGTTCGTCACAGATAAAAAAAATTGTTCGGTATCATCGTGTTGTTTATAAGAATTATGTTATGCGCCATTTTCTATTTACATTTATTCAAGCGTATGAATTTGGATTATGGTAATTTTTTCTTTTACAAAGACAGTTTATTGCTGGATTTGGAAACCGTGGTTTATTATTATTGAAATATTTTATGCTGCCACTTATTTGGCACAACGAATAAGCATTGCAATTCAACGGGGCAATGCTGCCAGCATGTTGGGTACGCTACCTACTGGTAGTGGACTGGAGCATTTGGACTGTCTATAGGTCATCGCGGCCAGTATGTAGTCCAAATGTTTTTTTTTGGTAGTAGTTGTAGGTAGTGTTTAGTATTAGTTATTATATCATTGTAGTATTTAGAACATAAAGGCAATTTGCCGTGAAAAAAAAACTTATTAAAAAAATATTCAGCTTTTTAAAATGTCAATAGATAGATAGATAGGTACTTGTGAAGTATTTTATTCTTAAAAATCGTATATATATTTACAAATTATTTCGTACTTTCGTATTTCCTTTCATATTTCTTTTCGTATTTGATAAACAAATGATAGATTTTGACAGCCTCTGTGGTGTTCTGGTTGAGTAGGTCGGCTCATAACTCTGAAGCAAAGGGTTCGATTCCCGGGGCAGGACAAGTATTTGTACACAGAAAAAAGCGCAAATACTTGTTCTGAGTATGGGTGTTGTGGGACCATGGTCCTTGTAGTTCTTGGGTCCCTACACACAGGGAATTCTAGTTAGGTTCCAGGATCTATGAATGTGATCGTTGGGCGTTATTATTATTATTAATTATTTATCCATTGTTTTTCATGTTCCCACTGCTGGGATGGGAATACATTATGATGCACACCGAGGAGAATGCTGCTGCCTATTCCCAGAATATTCCCTGGATATCCCCAGGATATTCCTTGGATATTCCCTGGATATTCCCAGTACATTACGCCCGCGGGAAAATGCGCACACCGGAAACACGTGGTATATTTTATGATTATTATATCAGAAAAGCCCATTAATTAAATTTACAAATTTTTGTTATGCTTACTAAGTTAAAGGCTAAAATGCAAAAGTTGGCTTTAATAATAATGCAAAGTGGTTGTTAATTCTTCAGTATAGGGTTTCTCTTTTGTATCAACTATTTAGCCGATCTGCGAATTTATGTAATTTGAATAACTTTATACGAAAATGATTCAAAACAATTTGGTAAATAAAAAATAATAATTAAATATTAAAGAACAAATTATAAGTTTTTAAACAGTAAAACTAAAATAAAATTAAAAACTATGCAAAACTTAATCTATGAAGTCGCTACCAGTAGGCAACGAGCAAAAAACTTAATCTATGAAGTCGCTACCAGTAGGCAACGAGCAAAAAACTTAATCTATGAAGTCGCTACCAGTAGGCAACGAGCAAAAAACTTAATCTATGAAGTCGCTACCAGTAGGCAACGAGCAAAAAACTTAATCTATGAAGTCGCTACCAGTAGGCAACGAGCAAAAAACTTAATCTATGAAGTCGCTACCAGTAGGCAACGAGCAAAAAACTTAATCTATGAAGTCGCTACCAGTAGGCAACGAGCAAAAAATGCTGGCGGCATTACCCCGTTGAATGGCAATGCTTAGTCTTTGGACTAAATATAGACCAACATTTTGGTCACGTGTTGCCTCGATCGGTCGTACCGAAAGATCTTTGTAAATTTTGTGGGCACTCGGTCCCCACGGCCCCAACGTCTCGACACCGAAAGGCGCAAACATGTAACTACCATTTATATTTGGTAAATTACAGAAAATAATAATAATAATGTGTGGACATCTCACACAGCGCCATCTAGCCCCGAACTAAGCAAAGCTTGTATTATGGGAACCAGATAACTGATACAATACTTAGATACATTTTGTTTGTAAATACATACATAGAATACAATATAACACCCAGACACAGAATAAACATCGATGTTCATCACACAAATGTTTGTTCTCGGGAATCGAACCCAAAACCCACAGTTCAGAAGGCAGGGTTACACAGTTCAGAAGGCAGGGTTACTAGCAATTGAACTATCAAGCCATTCGTAGATAAAGAAAAAAAAATAGCGCCCAACGATCACATACATAGATCCTGGACCCTGACTAGAATTCCCTGTGTCTAGGGACCCAGGAACTACGAGGACCATGGTCCCACAACACCCAGACTCAGAACAAGTAATTACTCTTTTTTGTGCACAAATACTAGTCCTGCCGCGGGAATCGATCCCGCCGCTTCCAGGTTAGGATCTTGCTCAACCACCATACCACAAAGGCTGACAAAATTAATAATGAATCTATCTAAATATATATAACTCAAAGGTGACTGACTGATTGACTGACATAGTGATCTATCAACGCACAGCCCAAACCACTAGACGGATGGGGCTGAAGTTTGGCATGCAGGTAGATGTTATGACGTAAGTATCCGCTAAGAAAGGATTTTTCGAAATTCCACCCTTAGGAGGGTGAAATGGGTGGTTGAATTATTTTCCCATAGGTGCTGCGGGCAGAAGCTCGTTTCAAATACAAGTTACCATCGTTAATTCCACAGTAATTTTGCACAATTTGTCCTTAGATATTTATTTTCTTTAAACTAAAAAGTAAATAATAATAATAATAACGCCCAACGATCACATACATAGATCCTGGACCCTAACTAGGATTCTCTGTGTTTAGGTACCCAGGAACTACGAGGACCATGGTCCCACAACACCCAGACTCAGGACAAGTATTTGCGCTTTTTTTTCTTTGCACAAATACTTGTCGTTCCGATTTTTTTAATACGTAACGATAGTGTTGCCTTGATACCAACATATTATACACCTATTAATATTTTTGAAATTAATTTTGAACCAAGAATTTTGAAAAGGTCGCCATGATTCTTGCATATTTTTTTGGCTCATAAGGCCTATAGTCCATAAGATTTGCAGATTTTATAAATAATGTATTATTTATGTTTTATGTGTAACTAGCTTCTGCCCGCGGTTTCACCCGACCACCACTTTTTAATTCAACCACCCATTTCAGCGGTGAAGTGGAAAAGCAGTCTTTTCACTTAGGAAAAACTAAAATGTTTTCATAGAAAGAAGTTGAATTGATTGATTGATTTGGTTATGGTAGAGATTATGGCCGAGCCTGACCCACGCGACGTCGCGTCCAATATGAGCCATGAGCCAAAATTATTTGAAAAAAAAAAAAAAAACGACTTGACTTGACTTGCTTTCAGACCACACGCCTGAAGTAAAACTTCTTTAGTTTAGCTCCATCTATCGGCCGGTATGACTTTGGTTTTGCTTTATTTTTTTTTGTTTTGGTTTTGGCTCCACTCTTTTGTCTATTTAGCTAGTGTCAAGTAATTGTTTTGCTTTATTTAATGTTAATGTAGCCATCTTGACAATTGTATATTGTCATTTTACAGGACGTACCAACATAATAATACAAAATTTTAACTTTGTTATGTTGACAATGGAAATCTATGAACCAACTTCAACTTCCGTTCGCCTCGCATTCACCAGCTTACCTACTCCTCACGTAAATAAGTTATACATCAAAAAATTATATTTAGTATAAAATAAATAACAAAATGTAATAACTTTACTTAAAAATAATTACAGACTACAATAAACTCAATAGTAATTTAAAATTAATAACCGATTGTTGAAATGGCTAAAGCAATAAATATCAACCTTAATGACTCATTTATTTAAGAACAAAAAAGTCACGCTATAACAATTAACAGTAAACCTTCATGAGTTGTTAGATCTAATTTCTGCGACCTCGAAATCGTAATTGACGCTATTTATAATAAAATAATTGATGAAAGAAAAAACTTTCATTTGTATTGCATTTTAGGTTCTTTCTTTAATTCGGAGAACTGATTAACATTGGATTTATGAATTAAAACTTTGCGCCCGACACTAAACCAAACCGCGTAAAATATAAACGAGGTTAGAAGTTTTCCCCGTTTTGCAAAGTAAAAATAAAAGGAAATATATAAAATGGGAACTGGCAACATTTCGCATTTCTGCAACGTTAAAATCTTTCCTAATATTCAAACACCTCAAACAATTACACTAGCCATTACTTAAAAAAAAATAACCGTCATTAAAAAAACCACCATTTGCCATTATGACTATTATGACTGATACACATATTATGACATTATGACTGATACAACCTCTTTGAAAAGAAAGAAAACACTGACACACGACAGCAGAAAAAAGTTATTAACACTTTAAACACTCACCGTTGTCTTTGTCCGGCTTCTTCTTCACTATGACTGCTCCATTCTTCTCCAACACCTGGCTGGTAGATACACCGTTGAGCTCCTTCATTTTTAGAATTATAAAATTTGATCTATCAACTCGCGGATTCGCGCGCTTTTAGACGTCACTTTGACAAGACAGCACAGAATGCAAAATGGCAATGGCAATTGGAGCGGACAACCTGTTTGGACGGCCAAGGTGATCTCGTAGAAAAAAGTTATGAGAATGGTTAAAGATTACCGCGTAAGTTAAAGTACTGTGTTAATTAAAAAATGAGAGGTCCGATCAGCCGCACTGCCAGCGTACAAATGCGAGCAGTACAAGCGATTCTTATATTTATATAAAATATGTATTGTTCGAAAATAAACCAATAATTTGTTTAGCTATCAACCGATTTCTTTCTTGATTTAATTCTAATTGATTATTTAATTTAATGTTTAGAAAATTTTAACGTTCAACTTTTTTCCATAGTTGCAACATATTATTCTTTATATAGATCATTTTATAATTTATCTAATAGCTGATAAAGGAATAAAATATTTTAACTAACCTTTTTGAACTGGCGTGTTGTTAGGGAGATTATACATTGCTGATTTAAGCTTACGTAACAAAATGTGTTCTAATCGTTTGTAAAAACACGTCTGGGTCACGAATAATGATAATGGGTCACATTTTGATACGACAAAAAAATATATTTTTCAAATGTATATATGGTGGGTACCGTATACATAAAAATAATGATGTTATCTCTAAGTTCCTAACAAGATTTGTGTTGACCATATTTTTACATCAGCGCGTAGATACAGTATCATTTCCTTAATTGAAAATATGATTTTTTGATAAATGATGAAATTATAAACTTTACTTCAGAAGTTCGAACTAGGTTCAAGAAGTAATAATAATAATAACGGCCAACGATCACATACATAGATCCTGGACCCTAACTAGGATTCCCTGTGTCTAGGGACCCAGGAACTACGCAGACCATGGTCCCACAACACCCAGACTAAGAACAATTATTGCCCTTTTTTTTCTGTGCACAAATACTTGTCCTGCCGCGGGAATCGAACCCGCCGCCTCCGGGTTATGAGCTGACCTGCTCAACCACCACACCAGAGCCTGTCAAGAAGTGGCCCGTAGGCGAGTTTGCATCTTTTAAAACAGCTAGTAGGTAACTCGCCCAAATATTTATCACGGTACTGAGTACTTTTGCAAAAGAAGTGCATGGGGGGAATGTGGCCCATCAAATTTCTCAATATTTTTAGTACTACTACTTTTCACCGCTTTAATAGCTCTTTGGTGCAGTCCTTTGCAAGTAGTTCCTCTTATTTAAAGAAAATATTGTAAGGAATTTGGAACTATATTGCTATAGACTGACGGTATATATTTTAATACTTCTTCGCTACAGACTCCTGGGTCCGTGCTCTTTTTTTAATATACTACTTACGTATTGTTAGTTGTGTTATTATTTTTATTTATTATATAAGGAGGGACTTATTTACACTTTTTTTACTATTTTATTAAATTTATGGACACTGTAAATATTGAGAACATCAATTACTTTATTTCTATTTGCGTATACACCACGAGCAGACCAGCTCCCGCAAGCAGCGCCCGTTCACGAGCTTGACGCATGTTCCAGCCATCGCCCTCCTCGACCATATTTGAAGGAAGAGGACGATCCGACACACGACGCCGCCGCAAGAAGCTTTTTAGTGAGCGTGAATGATTTAGGTGTACACACAACATTAAATCGAATCGTAATCAATAAAAATCTTATTAAATAAATAATATTACAGTGTTTGTTCATACGAACGGGATCACTGACTGGCTCCTTCGAGTTTGTCAGTGAACCCCCCCCGTACTTTGTCTATCCTATATATAGCGCTCTGTTTAAAGTTGAAAATCCCAGATCATAATTTGATGTCAAACTGCAAAATGGGCAAAATTTACACTTTTTGCGCGAATTTGCAGTTTGCACCCAGACACTGAACATGTATATGCCCTTTTTTTTCGTGCCATAATACTTGCGCATCGCGGGAATCGACACCGCCACCTCCAGGTTATAAACCAACCTGCTCAACCACCATGCCACAGAGGCTGTCAATAGCGATTTGCCTCCACGTTTATCAACAGCGTAAGACTGAAAGTTTCACTTCTTTTATCCGTGTTTCCCGAAAACTAAACTTGCAATGGAGTCTTCAAATCGAGAGTGAACAGGTATTCTAGGCAAGCGTGTTACATCCTAGACCGCATCGTCACTTATCATCATTAAGCGCCATTCTTTCGTGGTCGAAATACCACCTATTCGTACCAAGCGATTTGACTCAACGTTCTTAATTAGAACGGCTATAGAATGGAATGCCCTGCCAGCGTCTGTGTTTCCGGCGAAATATGACCCGGGCGTGTTCAAGAGAAGAGTGAATAGGTATTTACTTGGCTAGCATGCTACACCTTCGATCGCATCGTCACTTCCCATCAGGTGGGAGCGGGGTCAAATACTAGACAAGTTTGAAGTAAATTAAAAAGGTGAGATCGTATCAAACAATTTAACAAAATTGTTGAAAAAACTTGAAGTTCTTTTCTATTAATTAGTGAAGGAATTGTAATATTTTTTTTTTTAGTTATGATATGTTTTTTTTTTTAACATATATAATGTAGATAAAAATAATATTATTATAATATGAATGCAAAATAGAATAACGAAACGAAAATAACTGGCTTGCTTTCTATGAGAGAGAGAGAGAAAGAGGTAGAGAGAGAGACAGACAGAGAGAGAAACACGCGCACGCCGCACGGCTTCAAAAAGTGACGTTACAACTTTTGGTCTTAATTTTTTTCCGTCTAGCCCCCTTTCGCAACGCGCGATAAGGAACTTCGTTCCAATAATATAAATAAAAATTTAAGACAAGGGATGATTTGAAATTTTGAACATCCTATATGCCACATTAACCTTACTTGTTTTGAAATTATTTCAGATAATTAGTGTGTATTATAATTCTTGGAAGTAAGATATAGGTATAATCTTGTTGTGTCATTTAATTGGTCGATTTTATAAGAGCCTACGTTTGTACAACTAACCATTGGTTAACCGGCGATAACACTGTTGTTTAGCGTTTTACTTTTTTTAATGCCCAAATGGGCATGTGTTTCACAGCAACTCACCTGATGGTAAGTGACGAAGTTGGAGCACGCTTGCCCATAAAATGCCCATTAATATTTGACTTGGTTTTACCCAGGAGGAATCACCGTTGCTAGAAGAGCATTCCATTCCTTGGCCGTTCGGACTAAATGACCCATCAAAACGTTTATTGCGGACTTGGGGTACACTAGAAACACTGTTGCTGGAAAAGCATTCCAGTCTTTGGCCGTTCGGACTATGAATGACCCATCAAAACGTTTATTGCGGACTTAAGGTACACTAGAAACACTGTTGCTGGAAGAGCATTCCAGTCTATGGCCGTTCGGACTATGAATGACCCATTAAAACGTTTATTGCGGACTTGGGGTACACTAGAAACACTGTTGCTGGAAGAGCATTCCAGTCTTTGGTCGTTCGGACTATGAGTGACCCATCAAAACGTTTATTGCGGACTTGGGGTACACTAGAAACACTGTTGCTGGAAGAGCATTCCAGTCTTTTCTCTCTAAGTTAGATCTCACCCCTTGAATTATTACCTACATTGAGGCCCGTATTACAGGACTAGATTTTGATAGAATCAGGCGTGACTTCGCGGAAGTTCATCTTAGATACAAAATGAAATAATAATATCTAGTGTAATTCCGCTAAATTCAAGTACTTAGATTATCTATATTGGGGTAAAGGATTATTGAAGGAAAATAATGAAAAAACCTGAAAAAACCTAAAAATCATGAAATTACTATAACAAATTAAGTAAATATTATTATTATCAATTTTATATTAATTATTATTATTTTTACAGATATAAAATTAATTATTACTATTATAATTATAATAAATAAAACTGAACTTTAAATATTAAATTATATAAATATTATACAATTAATTATTATTATTACAAATTAAAACCAATACAGATACCCTCCCCTAAAAATCCTGAAATTACAATAACAAATTTAAAAAATTATTATTGTGAAATTTATATTAATTATGCCTATTTTTATTCATATAAAATTAATTATTACTATTATTATTATAACAAATAAAACTGAAATTTAAAATATACAATTATATAAATATTATACAATTAATTATTATTATTATTACAAATAAACACCAATACAGATAACCCTCGACACGTGTTTCGCCTCTTCACGAGGCATCCTCAGGACCGTGTTGACTCGCCGAAGGCTCGCTCGAAAGTGACTGGGCGTTGCAAGTCAGTCGCTTTATATACCATTTCGTACCCTACCCCCACTAAAAATGCGAAGTAATGGTGACGAAACAAAATTAGTTTGGTCATTCAACAGTGTATAAGATGGGTTATTATTTTTTATGTAACTTAAGCTACCCACATATTTTTTAGTATTGTTTGATGGGCATGCACATAGTAGTGAACGAACCCTATTCTTTTGTTTATTTTGAATAAGATTATCTATCATTTGTTTATTGTAACCATTAGAAACCGCAATTTGGTATATTATATTAAGTTCTTTGATGTAGTTTGCTGGAGAAAGTGGTATTGTTACTAATCTATGTACATAACTACGGAACGCTGCTAGTTTATGCTGAAAAGGGTGACATGAAGAAGATGGTATGGTTATGTCAGTATGCGTGGGCTTATGATAAATTTGGAAATCTCTCCCCCCCCCCACGCAAATGATAGATAATCTTATTCAAAATAAACAAAAGAATAGGGTTCGTTCACTACTATGTGCATGCCCATCAAACAATACTAAAAAATATGTGGGTAGCTTAAGTTACATAGGTCCAATCTCAGATAAAATAGCTAGAGTGCTTAGGAAAAACCATGTACACTTTGCTTTTCGTACAACACAAAATATACGTCAACTATGTAACGGTAAAGATAGGTTAAATAAGTCTAAAAAATCCGGTGTTTACAGGTTAGTTTGTGACGATTGTAACGGAGTTTATGTAGGGCAAACTGGCCGTAACTTTGAAACTAGATATAAAGAACACATTTCTGCTTATAGGAATAACCACCCAGACAGGTCACATTTCGCGAAGCATCTAATTGATACAGGCCATTCTTTAGGCGACAATAATAAACTTGATGTTTTACACGTGTGTGATAAAAGTTTCAGATTATGTGTGTTGGAACAATTAGAAATCTTAAAAAATAATAACCCATCTTATACACTGTTGAATGACCAAACTAATATTGTTTCGTCACCATTACTTCGCATTTTTAGTGGGGGTAGGGTACGAAATGGTATATAAAGCGACTGACTTGCAACGCCCAGTCACTTTCGAGCGAGCCTTCGGCGAGTCAACACGGTCCTGAGGATGCCTCGTGAAGAGGCGAAACACGTGTCGAGGGTTATCTGTATTGGTGTTTATTTGTAATAATAATAATAATTAATTGTATAATATTTATATAATTGTATATTTTAAATTTCAGTTTTATTTGTTATAATAATAATAGTAATAATTAATTTTATATGAATAAAAATAGGCATAATTAATATAAATTTCACAATAATAATTTTTTAAATTTGTTATTGTAATTTCAGGATTTTTAGGGGAGGGTATCTGTATTGGTTTTAATTTGTAATAATAATAATT
Organism: Ennomos fuscantarius; assembly: GCA_905220475.3. Taxonomy (NCBI): domain Eukaryota; kingdom Metazoa; phylum Arthropoda; class Insecta; order Lepidoptera; family Geometridae; genus Ennomos; species Ennomos fuscantarius. The sequence continues at coordinate 2,050,556 of HG992049.1, forward strand.
AATTGTATAATATTTATATAATTTAATATTTAAAGTTCAGTTTTATTTATTATAATTATAATAGTAATAATTAATTTTATATCTGTAAAAATAATAATAATTAATATAAAATTGATAATAATAATATTTACTTAATTTGTTATAGTAATTTCATGATTTTTAGGTTTTTTCAGGTTTTTTCATTAATTTACCTACAATAATCCTTTACCCCAATATAGATAATCTAAGTACTTGAATTTAGCGGAATTACACTAGATATTATTATTTCATTTTGTATCTAGGACTAGATTTTGTGAATGAAATCTCGTCTTGAGCAGAGATTCAAGTTCCGTAGATCTCCTATATATCTACTAATTATTTTTCTTAAAATAAAACTGTCATGTATTATTTAAGGATTTATATTTATTTTTAGAAATATGATAATAAAATATTTATAGCTTACAATATAGTGCGTAGTCTTAGTGGTATAAAGACTGACGATTATCATTTGACAGCCTCTATGGCGTGGTGGTTGAGCAGGATGGCTCATTAGAGGCGGTGGGTTCGATTCACGCGGCAGGACAAGTATTTGTGCACACGAAAAAACCCATAAATACTTGTTCTGTGTGTAGGTATTATGGCACAATGGGTCTCCTAGTTACCGGGTCCCTAGATGCAGGAGGTCCTAGTTAGGGTCCAGGATCTAAGTGTGTGACATGTGTTTATTTATATCAGCATCTCCTTAGCGTATATCAACACATTAATTTTAAAAGGAAAAATTTGATTCATTAGCTCCATCCAATAATCCAATGCATCTTTTTTTAAGCCGATGACTAGGCTACTGTGACAAATGACCTCCAGTCCCAATCCAATTCGTAATTCAAATTTTCCTTTACTTTAAAGTTAATTTAGTGGCATAACAACCAACAATAGAAAGGACCCGCTGAATCGATTGTCGAAAACAAGCTGACAAATTTAGATTAGTTGGTTAAAACGTGTGTTTGAAGACGCGGGTTCACTAAACGCGTTAATTCGTAATTCCTTTGGAAATAATAATAATAATAACGCCCAACGATCACATACATAGATCCTGGACCCTAACTAGGATTCCCTGTGTCTAGAAACCCAACAACTACGAGGACTATGATGATGATCCCACAACATTCAGACTCAGAACAGGTATTTGCGCGTTTTTTTCGCCGAAATAGTAGACTAGTTTTTAATGTAAAGGTAAAATTTTAAGCCCGAACGGCATCTGGCCGCATCTAGCGTCCGTAAAGCCAGGGCATGCTTATAGTTCAAACCCTTTCATAATTCAATTTTTTCCTTTACATTAAAATGAATGTTGTTATGAAACACCACGCTGGGTCATGTATAAGGTCATATCAAGAAAACCTACGTATTTTCCCGGGATGGTGCATTAACCGGTAAACTGCACCTGCTGGCAACGGACAGGGAAAACCAATGTTCAATTTTACTGTATTCTTTGTTTAAGGATTGGTCTTGTACCCTCTTGATCCGCGATTCTTCTAGACCTGTAAACAATGGTTGAAATTAGCAACAATAATTGGTGGCACTTCAACCCATATTTTCCATCCATAAATAAAAAGCGGTAATTGTAATTGACAGCCTCTGTGGTGTGGTCGTTGAGCAGGTCGGCTCATGACCTGGAGGTGGTGGTTTCGATTCCCGTGGCACGACAAGTATTTGTGCACAGAAAAAAAGCGCGAATGCCGTTTCTGTGTCTGGGTGTTGTGGGAGCATGGTCCTCGTAGTTCCTGGGTCCCTAGACACAGGGAATCCTAGTTAGGGTCCAGGATCTATGTATGTGATCGTTGGGCGTTATTATTACAATTAATTTGATTTTCACCCTTAATAAAAAATTAAATTTTTGGAAAGAAAAAGGTGAGATTGGCTTAAGTAAATGAGTAAGTAAGTGTCCTTGTCCTAATTTTATAAAGATTATTGTACCTATCACAGTTTTACAGATTCCCAATTTAACAGATTCACAACTTATTGATTTTCGTTTCAACAATTACAGTATACGACATTGAATAGAAATTACTTTCCATAGTAGTAAGTAGGAGTGCCTCATTAGTAGTATTTATATTGTATAATCTTCCCTTTAATATGGTCGAGGAGGGCGATGGCTGGAACATGCGTCAAGCTCGTGAACGGGCGCTGCTTGCGGGAGCTGGTCTGCTCGTGGTGTATGCACAATTAGAAATAAGTTTGTGTTTAAAAGTTTGTATTGTCCCTCCTGATTGTATTTATGCTCATGATTAATAAGCTAAAGTAATAAACTTCACATAATTTAACAAAAAGCACAGACACATGTGTCTGTGGAAATGCAGCTAGAAAAAACATAGAAATGGAATTATTTCTCCTTGTAATTCTATGACAAGTGTACAATTCACACGTCACGCCCATATCATTTCATTAAAATATAATACAAAAGTGAGATGAAACGCAATTGTTTTTATTTACGCGGGGACCTCGCAATGTTATTAGTTTTTATGAATTACAATCGACTATTGATTACTGAGCTATAACTTACTATGTAACTACCTATTAGGTGGGGGAAAAAGTGTTTTCGTATTTTGTTCGAGACCTCGATAGAATACGGACTGTTGTTTGAAGTTAACCGGACTGACAACGTTTGAACCATTATCCTCACTTACACCACAGAGTAAATAACAGTACAGCTAGGTGGTGGGACTTTTCTGCAAAGTTTATCTAGGTAGGTACCACCGCTTTGCCAGTTATTCTGCCACTAAGCAGTAGTGTGCAAGCACTACTGTGTTCCAGTTTGAACGGCACTGTAGCTAGTGAAATTACTGGGCAAATGAGACTTTATGACCTAATCTCACAGTCTAGTCATCTTATTGTTCGTAGGTCTTAGTAATCTATAACCTACACGAACTTTGCAGAAATGTCATACCACCTAGTAAGAGTAGTAATAGTATATAATATTGCATTAATTCTTTGCTTTCTTCAAATGATATCCAAACAAATCAGTTTAAACAGTACAACCAAAAAATGTCGAACCATTCGAACAAAATACGAAATATACGAATAGACTTTTCCCCAATCTATTATTACAAAAGTTACAAGGTTATCAATTTGCAGAATTATAACATAATTTGTTGCAGTTAATTAAGATATCTTTTAATTATTGTAAAACATTATTTACGCATATCAACAATAATTATTAGGGCATACACCTACCAAGGTTCAAATCTAGGCCATCTTGGTTTCTTTATTACAAAGTAATACAACATTAGTTAGGATCGGTTTCGTGATGTGTGTGTTGTGTGGGCATGAAAGGCAATGGACTTCACGCTAAACTCAATAATAATATAAAATAACAACAACAATAATAATAATAATAATAATGAGGTATAATAATAATAATTAGGTTTTTTATTATATTTATGTAATACTAAAAAATATTGTAAAAAACTTAGATTTAAGATTGAAAATAAATAAATGAATAATAATAATAATAATAGCGCCCAACGATCACATACATAGTTCCTGGACCCTAACTAGGATTCCCTGTGTCTAGGGACCTTGGAACTACGAGGACCATGGTCCCACAACACCCAGACTCAGATCGAGTATTTGCGCTTTTTTCTGTGCACAAATACTTGTCCTGCAGCGGGAATCAAACCCGCCGCCCCCGGGTTTTGAGCCGACTTGCTCAACCACCACACCACAGAGGCAGTCTTACTGAGATGACAGATTAATCATGATTTATAAGTGAATAGTGGAATGAAATGATCTTCCCAACACTCAGGTACAAGGACTTCACGCGGGAAGTACCTTACATAAGGAAAACCGCAACTGCAATGACATAAATTAAATCCCCATTTATTATTTGACTGGTCCGATAGCTCAGTTAAGGGTATTCCTCCGCCTCCACCGCCTTCTGAATTGTGGGTTCGATTCCCACCCAGGACAAACATTTGTGAGATGAACATAGGTGTTTGTTCTATGTCTGGGTTATATTGTATTTACAAACAAAAAAGTATTTATATCAGTTATTTGGTTCCCATAACACAAGCTTTGCTTAGTTTGGGGCTAGATTGGGGGCACTATGTGAAATGTCCACCAAATATTTATTTATTTTTTTATTTATTCGGTTAGATTAATTTTGATACTTTATTCGCCCCGGCGTCTCATGGGTTAATTATTTATACGCCTTAATCCCGTCAAAGAGGAAGAAGAAATGGAGAAAGAGAAAGATAGGGGGTGTAAGCGACACGGAGAAAAAAGGATAAGGCCTCTTTTGGTTGCCTTTTATATTTAGTTTTTTTTAGAACGTTATGCTTTGACGTGAGAAAAAATGTCGGTTTAGTTTAATCTAAAATTTATAATTTTTTAATATATTTTTGCCAAATCTGCCGCTTCTTTATGTTTCGCCCAATAGTATTATTTTCTGGAAACACCTAAGCCTGGTCGTCACCAACAGGGGGGTAAGGATGAATGGATGGAAAGGAGACAGGTGGCAACCTATTAGTTTTTTTAAACTGTTTTTCAAGATAATTATACAATTTTTTTCTGCTTGGCGGCAGAATAGCTGGCAAAGTGGTGGCGTCTACCTAAACGAACTTTGCAGAAAAGTCCTACCACCTATAGTAAAATTCATAGTAAAGTTATCCGCGGGCGAAACCGCGGGGTGCAATTAGTATACAAATAAAACACTTTTGCATAAAAATACTTCCTCATTACTTCCACCACACACATACACACACACACACACACAAACACACAACAACACCACACACACACACACACACACACACACACACACATACACAAAGTTTCATTTAAGTCCGCCATGTGATTCCAGCGTGATGCGTGTTGCGTATCAACACTTATGAAAAAAAATTGTTTTCATTTCACTAACACATGTGACAACCTCTGTGGTGTAGTGGTTGAGCAGGTCGGCTCATAACCCGGATTCTGCGGATTCGATTCCCGTAGCAGGCAAGTATTTGTGCACAGAAAAAAAAAGTGAAAATACTTGTTCTGAGGATAAGGGACCATGGTCCTTGTAGTTCCTGGGTCCCTAGACACAGGGAATCCTAGTTACGGTCCGGTACGGTACGGTTTTTGGATTTATCTTCTTCCGGAATAATAAAAATAATAAGGCATCCTTACCCTCGACTTTCTCGAAGTCAGAGGTCATTTGCTTAGCTCCGTAATTTATTTCAAATTAATATTAGAAATGTCGGCTAAAACGCCTGAATGTGCCATTCGTGAGTTAACTAAGACTGTGCTTTCTCTTCAAGATAAAGTGTTATCACTCCAAAAGCTTGTGATCGACCAAAATGTTCTGATAAAAAGTCTGATCGAAACTCGTGAGAATGCTGTGATAACGAAATCTAACCCGGAGGAGGGTAAGCAGCCGCAGGTGTCGGTGCAGCGGCCGGTTCGAGATGCAAAAATCCGTGCCGAATCGGCGATTATCGCTAGCGGTCGGAACACTAAAGCAAGACGCAACATATCCGCGTTGACTCTTCCAACCGGTCCAACGGCTTCCACCACCACCGCGCCAGCGACTACGTCATCGAGTCGTAGCATAGCCCCTACTACGAGTACTCCAACTACGCCGCTTCTCGAAGCCGAGCTTGCGAAGGTCGTGACTAACTCGAACGATGACGCCGAATTGAATGGCAAAGACGCTTGGACAGAAGTGAAGGCGCGACGATCTCACCGCTCGCTTCCTAATGTGACCCGTGGTACGGCCACTCCAGGCTCGACTGTGCTACAAGCTGCGGACTGCAAATCTTATTTACATTTGTATTATGTGAAATCTGGTACAACAGCTGACCAAGTAACTGAGCATCTGAAAAGCATTTGCCCTGGAGATATTTGCGCAGCCGAGGCCTTAAAACCCAGAGGCGACTATGCTTCTTTTAAATTATCTGTCCCAACAAAACATCGGGATAAATATCTGTCACCCGAGCATTGGGCGGAAGACGTCTACATTAAACCATGGCGCAGTGGATTTCGAAACCCACTGCAGCAAGCGTAATACATCAAAATTTAAATCTTTCACCCTAGTGTACCAAAATGTTAGAGGGTTGCGCTCAAAAATAGACGTTTGCAAAAAAGCGATACTAAATGAATCAGCTGACATATTCGCATTCACTGAAACATTTCTAATGAGTAGTGTTAGTAATGCCGAAGTATTTCCTGCGGGATACAAGATACTGCGACGCGACCGCGCTGGTGACTCGGGGTGGGGAGGAGTGTTATTGGCTGTTCGCGATCAGTACAAGGTCCAGCAAGTATTCGACATAGACGGTTATACTCCAGACATCGAAATGGTGGTAGCTATTGTGACTTTAAAATATAAAAAAGTTCTGTGTGGTGTAGTTTATATCCCACCGTCCGCTAAAGATGAAAAATATCTGAAATTATTTACAGTTTTAGAAAACTTAGTGTCAAAGTATTCCAAGTTAGATGTTTTGATCGTAGGAGACTTTAACTTACATTCGTGTAGTCTTAATGTTAATTTACAATACAATTGCATGCTTGCTTATTGTAAGCTGAAACAATATAATAAAAAGACTAATATGTACGGTAGAATGTTGGATCTGGTGTTGAGTAGCCTCAGTGAGGAGCGTGTGAGTGTGTCCGACGAGGTGGAGCCCATTGTCCTGCCAGACGCGCACCACCCGCCGCTCGAGATCCGCGTACGGATCCCGCGGCCGCGGCGGGTGCAGTTGGTGCTGCCCCCACCCCCGCCTGACTTTGCCGCCCCCGAGTGGAATTTTCGTAAGGCAGACTTTCAATCTCTATACTCTTCCTTTGAAACTATTGATTGGGATGTTGTAACTTCATCCTTAGAAGTTGACGATGCAGTTTGTTTATTTTATGACAAAATAATGTATTGTTTAAATAATTTCGTTCCCCTCAAAAGAAAATTTAATAATTCGCATATTCAGTATCCCATTTGGTTCACGTCTGAGATCATAAGAAATTTAAATAACAAAATTTATAATTTTAAAAAATTTAGAGAATTTGGTAATGAGTATAATCACGAATTGTTTAAGTTCTATAGACAACATTCTAAAGCACTTATCAATGAAGCGTACGAGAACTACATTCGAAGGACTGAACGAGGGATTACCAAAGACCCGAAAAGTTTTTGGAAATTTGTGAAAGAGCAACAGTGCTCTCTACAAATTTGTGATGAATTCGAATATGAAGGCAAGTCTATCACGGGGCAGGATGCTGCCAATGCATTTGCAAAATATTTTGAATCTGTCTTTTTAAATGATGCCCCTACCTTGTCTGCCGAGACCGCCGAGCGAGAAGCTGCTGGCTCGATGTGTTCACCGCGTATAGCGTTAGACTGCATAAGTCCTGCTGATCTGTGGGTAGCAGTCAGACGTTTGAAGGCGCATTCCTCCGCAGGGCCTGATGGTATACCACCTTACATAATAAAAGACTGCGTACGAGTTTTTCAAATACCTCTTTTGCATATTTTTAATCTGTCTGTAAAATCATCGGTGTATCCGACTATGTGGAAAACTTCTCGAGTTACTCCAATACTAAAAAGTGGCATCAGATCAAATATCGAGAACTATAGGCCAATAGCCGTTCTTTCAGCATTCGGTAAAGTTTTTGAATCTATATTGAACCATCGCATTTCAATGCAAATTCGATGCCAGCTTAGCGAAAGCCAGCACGGTTTTCGCGTTGGAAAGTCCACTACCACGAATCTTATTAACTTTGTTGATTATGCATCTTCCAGGATGGATTGCTGTAGACAAGTAGATGCTGCATACTTTGATTTTAAAAAAGCTTTCGACCGCGTACATAATGAGGTGCTCTTGAGGAAGTTCTCGGAAATGGGTTTCTCGCCTAATTTGTTGAAATTATTTTCCGATTATTTTTCCAATAGAGTTCAATATGTTTATTACCATGGTTACAGATCCGATCCATATGTCACTTTATCCGGTGTAAGCCAAGGCAGCACGTTAGGCCCAACCCAGTTCTTGATCATGATCAATGACCTGCCGAGTGTTGTGGGGACGGCTAGATGCCTTATGTTCGCGGACGACCTTAAGTTGTTCTTGGCTGTTGACGACTTAGAAGACTGTGAGGCGCTTCAGCGCGATATAGATGGTGTTGTTGCGTGGAGTGAGAATAACAAGTTACAATTTAACGCAACTAAGTGTAAAACCATCACTTTCACCAGATCCCGCTCGCCGCATGTTTACAATTACAGTCTATCTGGAATTGCGCTGGAGCGCGTCACGGAGATACGGGACTTAGGTCTCACTCTTGACGTGGGACTTACTTTTAATCCGCATATCACTGAGCTGTGCAAGCGAGCTAATAAATCTTTAGGATTTGTAATGAGACAGACGGCTCGATTTACAGACAGGCAAGCCATTCTATCTCTTTTTTACGCATTTGTCCGCAGCAAATTAGAATTTAATGCGATAATATGGGACCCACACGAAGCTAAATATACAGTTATGTTAGAGAGAATACAAAAAAAATTCGCTCGGCATCTGTACAAAAAAATGCATGGGTACTATCCATTTCTATATCCGTCGTTATTTGTAAATGGTATGGTGGGAATTGACACGCTGGAGCTTCGGCGAAAATGCGCGCTCATATTACACTATTACCTACTATTAAATAATAAAATTGATAACCCCACTGCATTGTCCCTGTGCTCCCTATTCGTTCCCGACAACTACCTCCGGGCGCGCGCGCACCGCCTGCTGGCGCCGGCCGCCGCGCGCACCAACACCGCTCACAACGCCCCCACGGTGCACGCACTCACTATGCTCAACGACTTGGTTGCACACCAGCCAGAGTTGGACATTTTTTTTACTAATAGGCAATTGTTCATTAATATGTGTATCAAATATTTAAGTATCTAGTAATGTTAAGTCACTAATTTTGTTATTTATTAGGCGTTCAAATAACGAATTTCAAATTTATATAAGTACCTATATATACTATGTGTCCAACCCGGTATTATGACCCTAAAGCGTTTGGTTTGTACTTTAAGCTTTTTGTGTACCTAAATAAATAAATAAATAAATAAATAAATAAATAAATAAGTGATAAAATTGATGTCAACTAATTTAAAAAACATCCCTAACATGCATATTCATTGACTGTTAAACAGAACAAAGTTCACTCACCCCGTCCTCGCCGCCCGAGACACGTCTTGAGCGACCCGGATGATCCTATAGCAGCCGTAGTATCGTCTGCGTTAGGATCACCGGACCAGTCTAGCCCTTCTGGCTCAGGTACCGCGCCCGGCACCGGTATAGGATACCAGCGTAACACAATCAGACACCGACCCCGCCGGCGAGGTCGACGTACCCCCCGTAGATTAGCTAGAACGGTCGCGACTTTTAATAGGGTCCACTCTTCCAGTGGACGTAGTCTTCTCGATCCTTTTATCCTGGCAACGGCCCAAGCCGAGGCTCGCACCCCAGGGGTGCCCTTGAGCTAGTTGCCTCCCACTATTAACGCTGGGCGTCTTAAGCGCCCGCCCTCCCGCCCGGTGACGCTGTAAAGGTCGATAGAGACCAAAAGCATTAGCTCGTTCAAAAAAAAATAGAACAAAGATCGCCGAAAAAAAAAGTTCATTATTACATATTAAGTAAATAATGTTTGATCTTATCTAAGTCTCGTTAGCATCTATTAAAGTTTACATTATTTTCTGTTTAATTGTTGTAAATTCAATGATTTTCTGATAAACCTAACAAAGACATTGATGGTCAAACTTCAAGAAGGGGAAGAGGGATTCTCAAGATGGCGACCAAGAACTAGAAGACACCGCGTAGGCCGGTCTCACATCTATAAATTTAATAATAAAGATAAAAGCATTTTAATGTATATGTTACCGTAATATATACGTTAATATAAAAATAAGTCGGGTTTTCCTTCCTGACGCTATAACTCCAGAACGCACGAACCGATTTCCACGGTTTTGCATTCGTTGGAAAGGTCTCGGGCTCCGTGAGGTTTATAGTAAAGAAAATTCAGGAAAAATTCAGGACAAACCAACATTTTAAGTAGATGGCGCCGGTGCGTGATACATTGTTTTTCGTATATTATAAAATGTTTAATAAATAAACGTCCACCCGAGCGAAGCCGGGACGGGCCACTAGTACGTTATAAATGTATTCGATATTCGTTCAATATAAAATTTACAAGCTTCGAGTTGATTAATCTTTGCAGCGTTAAAGACTTCAATCGATTGCAAAAAAGTTCGTAGCTCAATTTGTTATCTCTCTTACGTGGAAAACACTTATAGGTACAATGAACCAACAATACCTACGTCGTAAAAAATCTTACCGTAATGGAAAAATATATGTTTTAAGAGTTTTAGCCTAATTAGTATTTGTCACGGAAAAAAGGAAATAGTAATAAGTAAGGAAAGAACATCTTCTACTTAATATACATAAAAATGAATCTCTATTTCCCTTGGTCATCGCATAACGCGTGAACGGATGGAACATTTTCGCAAATTTATTTTTGTTGTGTTTATTATTGTCAGGAAAAGTTTTTTATGAAAGCAAAAAACTAAGAAAGTTAGATAATTTCCACCACGCCCACGTGAAACCGCGGGGCGCAGTTAGTAATTAATAAAATTATGTCATTGAAGTATTTATGAGTCTGAAATCATGGATTTTGAGGATTAATCCCTGTTGTTCAATTTATCAGTAAAATCTCCGATGGAGATCAAAAATCTTCCACAGAGAATCCGCAGCGGAAACATAATGCAGAATAAGGTAAAACCCGTTGAATATGTTGTGGTTCAAAAGTAACGATATATTTCTCTAAATTGGTAAAACACGTCAATAACGTACCATGGTCGCGCTTCAAATACCTATTCCTTCGACTTTTTTTTTATGTTAAGGAATGACGCGACGAGCTAGCCGTTCGCCTGATGTTAAACGACACGGCTACCCATATCAGCTGCAGTGTCACTCGGAACTCTAAAGTATAGAGGTTCGCGTGACACTGCACTGCGCACGTCATCCAGAGACATCAGCACAATCTAGTAATAAGATTACTAAACTGTGAGATCAGATCATAAAGTCTCATTTGCCCAGTAATTTCACTAGCTACAGTGCCCTTCAAACCGGAACACAGCAGTGCTTGCGCACTACTGCTTGGCGGCAGAATAACTGGCAAAGCGGTGGTACCTACCTAGACGAACTTTGCAGTAAAGTCCTACCACCTAGTAAAGTAAAGTCCTACCACCTAGACTCATCAAATATTTGACAGCCTTTATTGTGGTGTGGTCGGCTCATGGCTGGAGGTGGCGGGTTTGATTCCCGCGGCAAGACAAGTATTTGTGCACGGAAGAAAAATGCGCAAATACTTGTTCTGAGTATAGGTGTTGTGGGACCATGGTCCTCCCATCTGATCGCCAAGATGCTTCTTAGGATTTTCAAGACATGATGATGATGATGAGGATGATGCACACTACTTCAGCCCCTACTATCGGTAGTCAACCAACGGAGAACTGTGCCTCGTGTCCCGCTGCTCTCCAGGATTCGCTATTCGATACAGCATTTTCATTGTGTGGCAAAAACCAGTCTACACTGGCACTGCAACTGTTCTAACCAATCTCCCAGAAATGGCTGCACAAAACATGCTGGAACACGGTTTTAAACCGACGAATCTGTCCAATTCAGAATCAACCCTAGACAAGAAATAATAATAATATAATAATAATAACAATCGAAACTTATATAAACCTTTTCCATTACCTTATAAGCCACTCTACATTAAAATGAAACCGTTGAAGTTTAAAGTCAACTTTCTCGAAACTATCAATTTGACAGTTAAACCCTTTTTATTCTCAACCCTTCAATTGTAAATTGTCATTTTACCGGACATACCAACATAATAATACAAAAACAAGTGTTTTTTTTAAACATTGTTATGTTGACAATGGAGATCTAGGTGAACCAACTTCAACTTCCGTTCGCCCCGCATTCACCAGCTTACTTCCCAAGTCAAGCGCGCGTAAAGAAGTTTTACTTCAAAAGTACCCACTATAAGATATCGTGCGACAAGTTCCGGAATTTTGTGTTGAGATAATTCGACACGTACCGTACCACCGGGTCGCCACCTCTAAGAGAATTATCTCAATATTATGTGAAGCTATCTGTGTTCCACTGGTTTGCTCACGTGGGTTTAGCTTATATTATACGTCTCCGAATTAGCAGACTGAAGTGGCAGTGCGCTGGCCATATTTGCCGCAGAACCGACAACCGTTGGAGAAAGCGGATTTGAGATCGCGACTTGGCAAACGTAGTGTAGGACGTCCACAGACTAGGTGAAGCGACAACTTGCGCCGAGTGGCTGGCAGTCATTAGATGAGAAGAGCCGAAGACCCCAATCAGACACCGACCCCGCCGGCGAGGATCGACGTACCCCACGTAGGTTAGCTAGAACGGTCGCGACTTTCAATAGGGTCCACTCTTTCAGTGGACGTAGTCTTCTCGATTCTCTTATCCCGGCAACGGCCCAAGCCGAGGCTCGCACCCCAGGGGTGCCCTTGAGCTAGTTGCCTCCCATTTTGACGGCTGCGCGCCTTAAGCATCCACCCTCCTGCCCAGTGACGCTGTAAAGGTCGGTAGAGACCAACAGCATTAGTTCGTTCAAAAAAAAGGCCGAAGGACGGGCTCAATGGCGTACTTTGGGAGAGGCCTATGTCCAGCAGTGGACTAACACAGGTTCATTATGATGATATGGCTCCAAATGTTCAGTTCGTTAAATAACTATGAGCAAGATTTCACGCTTACCCATTTGGCGCTATCCATAAATTACGTCACACGTTAAGGGGGAAGGAGGGGGTCGACGAAGTGTGACAAGAGGGGGAAAGGAGTCAAGGAAGGGTCACAAAATATGTGACATTACATTTTTCAATTTTTTTTTATCATTTTTCTCGTTTCATATCTAAGTATTACACCACTACATTTTAAATTTCATAAACTTCTTAATGTATAATTAATAATAATAATAGCGCCCATCGATCACATACATAGATCCTGGACCCTAACTAGGATTCCCTGTGTCTAGGGACCCAGGAACTACGTGGACCATGGTCCCACAACACCCAGAGTCAGAACAAGTATTTGCGCTTTTTTCTATGTACAAGTACTTATCCTGCCGTGGGAATTGAACCCGCCGCCTCCAGGTTATGAGTCGACCTGCTGAGCCACCACACCACAGAGGCTGTCAATTGTATATATTTATGTTTTCTAGGATCCAGAATCTCTCGAATCCATAACGGCCTGATAGCTCAGTCAACAGTAGGTCTGCCTTATCCATCAGTGATTCGCCACGTTTTGCTTGGCTTTATCCCACTTATCACACGCACATAGATATTTACTTGGCTAGCATGGTAGCCAAGTAAATACCTATTCACTCTTCTCTGGAACACGCCCGGGTCATATTTCGCCGGAAACACAGACTCTGGCAGGGCATTCCATTATTGAACCGTTCTAATTCAGAACGTTGAGTCAAATCGCTTGGTACGAATGGGTTGTATTTCGACCACGAAAGGATGGCGCTTAGCCGAGCGTCTAGTAGTCCGGTAGTGGAATGGTGGAATCATGTATTTACATGTTTTATTGGAGAAACGGTACTCTAAAATATAAAATTCCTAATCAAAACATTCGGCATATATACGCGACTAGATAAATTTAATAAAACAAGCGGACCTTTGACCTTGATAATAAAGACCCATCACGTAGTTATTTAAATTGTAATTATCTTTTTTTAATGAGATTTGCTGACGACTTAGGCTTTTTAGATAAACATGCTAAATATGCGAAGCTCACTTTTTAATGAGCTCCGTATGAGATTCCACAAAACGAATAATATTATAATTAGCATTTATGAAAAACAAATAGCTCAAAACTATTGTGGCGTGCTGGCCCACGAAAAAGTTTCTATACCAATCTCATAGATAAACTTTCCAGCTAGTTGCTAGGGGCAACGAATGTGGTTGATATAGACTTCACATTAGAGAAAATTTTATTTTCCGCATTTGGTTTTTGTAAATATCTTTTTAATTAATATATCGTATACAAAGTCAATCGGCATATCATTAATTCAGCAAACCCATGGACCTCCTTCTATTACAACAAAAGTGTATCTAACTTCGCTTTACTGGTGACCTGTTTTGAACCGAAAGTCCACGTTTGCAGTAAATGTGTGTGATTTTGATTTTGTTGCTGATTGCGATAATTCTGATACTGATTCACATAAAGATGTCGCTCTCAACCGATAAGAACGAAGATATTTGTCGTGTGGGCGTGCGCATTCCGCCGTTTTGGCCTGAAAAGCCGGCCATTTGGTTCGCGCAGATTGAGGGCCAATTCGCGATATCGAACATTACTACGGACAATACGAAGTTTTTCTACGTTATCGGCCAACTAGACCCGCAGTATGCTTCTGAGGTGGAAGATATAATCATCAACCCGCCCGACACCAACAGGTATGAAAAATTGAAGTCGGAACTTATCAAACGACTGTCCGCGTCACGAGAAAAGAAGGTCAAGCAATTACTTATGCACGCAGAACTTGGAGACCGTAAGCCATCTCAGTTTCTAAGACATTTGCAACATTTGGCTGGACCTGGAGTTCCCGAAGATTTTCTACGTACTATATGGACCAGTCGCCTACCAAGTAGCACGCAAACGATAATCGCTTCGCAGATGATGTCTTCACTGGAAGCGCTCGCAGATCTCGCTGACCGCATCCATGACGTTGTTTCGCCTACAGCGCACGTAGCATCAACATCAAGTGTCATGCCAGGAAGCTCTTTAGAAGCCATGAACCAACAGATTGCTGAACTTACCAAACAAGTGCAAGCTCTAACTGCGCAGGTGAACCGGCATTCACGTGCACCGAATCGTTCAAACAAGAAAACGCGCGGTCTTTCTAGCTCCACACGATCACAGTCGAACTATAGAAAATTTCCTGTGTGCTGGTATCATAGTAAGTTCGGAAATGAAGCAAGTAAGTGCGTAAAACCATGTGATTATCATGCGGGAAACGCGAACAGCAGTCGGTAATGGCGACGACCGATTGCCAAACTTCCGGTCGCCTATTTGTCACGGACGGCGCTACGAAGATGCAGTTTCTCATTGATACTGGCAGTGACGTATGTGTCTTCCCCCGATCGGCACTCAAGGAACGTCGTGAGAAAACAAATTATGAGCTGTGTGCGGCAAACGGTACACCCATTTCTACTTACGGCTACGCTCATTTAGTGCTGAACCTAGGCTTGCGCCGTGACTTCACTTGGCGATTCATTGTAGCGGACGTTACAAAGGCCATAATAGGTGTGGATTTTTTATCATTTTACAACCTCATCGTGGATTGTCGAAATCAACGTTTAATCGACAACACTACAAGCCTTACGTCCCCAGCTTCACCTGCACAGTCAACTGGGAACATTTCATCGGTAAAAGTTATTTCTGGAAATTCCGTATATCACAACATACTAAGCGAATACCCTGAAATTACTCGACCTTCCGGTGTCCACCGTGTTCCGAAGCATAATACCATGCATCATATACAGACTACTGCAGGACCGCCAATTAGCAGCACACCACGAAGACTAGCACCGGATAAATTAAAAATCGCAAAAGACGAATTTGAAGATATGTTGAGGAACGGAACAGCCAGACCTTCAAAGTCACCATGGTCATCACCACTTCATCTTGCGCCTAAAAAAGATAACGGCTGGCGTCCATGCGGTGACTACAGAATGCTCAACGCTAGAACCGTACCAGACAGCTATCCCATTCGACACATACATGACTTTGCACATTGTCTCTCCGGCTGTCAAGTATACTCGGTTATCGATCTCGTAAAAGCTTATAATCAAATTCCTGTCTGCCCTGAGGATATTCCGAAGACCGCAATCACGACGCCGTTTGGTTTATACGAATTTCCGTTCATGACGTTCGGACTACGTAATGCTGGCCAAACGTTTCAACGATTTGTGGACGAGATGCTTAGGGGCCTTGAAGAGTTCTGCTTCCCGTTTCTGGACGATTTTTTGATCTTCTCACCTGATCAAGAATCACACAAGAAGCACCTTCATCTGCTCTTCAACAAACTAAAGGAATACGGCATGGTTATCAACACGAACAAGTGCATATTCGGTGTATCAGAGGTAACGTTTTTAGGACACAGCATCTCAGCAGCTGGGACTAAACCATTACCATCGAAGGTAGAAGCGGTTGCGAATTACCCACCACCGAAAACCGTCAGAGAACTGCGAAGATTCCTAGGAATGGTGAACTTTTACAGAAGGTTTATTCCTGATGCAGTGCGGCATCAAGCGCCTCTGAATGCACTGCTCACAGGATCAGTTAAAGGTTCACATCCCGTGCATTTATCAGAAGAAGCTACTAAAGCATTCATCGCCTGCAAGGAAAGTCTCTGCCAAGCAGCACTACTCGCTCATCCAGACTGCCAAGCGAAGCTCGCTATAGTCACCGATGCTTCAGACACAGCAATGGGCGCAGCTTTACAACAGCATAGAGACGGCCTGTGGGAACCTTTAGCATTTTTCTCTCGAAAACTTTCGCCATGTCAACAGAAATACTCGCCTTACGACAGGGAACTTCTCGCCATCTACGAAGCAATAAAATACTTTCGTCACATGGTGGAGGCGAGAGATTTCATTATTTACACTGACCATAAGCCCATAACTTTCGCATTTCATTCACGAAAAGAAAAGTGCTCACCAAGACAGTTCAGACATCTGGATTTTATTTCACAGTTTTCCACAGATATCAGGCATATTTCAGGAAAGGATAACGTTGTGGCTGACAGTTTATCACGCATCGAAGAGATTACTCAGCCCATCGATCTATCCAAGCTTGCTCAAGCACAAAGCACAGATCCTGAACTAGAACAACTTTTGGATAGCGATACTTCTCTGCGCTTGACAAAAATCAAACTGCCTGGATCTCACACAGAAATCTATTGTGACAAGAGCAGCAATGTGGCCAGACCTTATGTGACCAAAGACATGCGACGGCAAGTGTTCGAAAACTTGCATTCTTTTAGCCACCCTGGCACAAATGCGACGACGAAACTAATATCGGAACGCTATGTATGGCCTAGTATGCGAAAAGATTGTAGAGAGTGGACTCGTTCCTGCCTAGCATGCCAACGATCAAAAATAACACGTCATGTCTCATCTCCGTTAGCATCATTCAGCTTACCTCGAGCCAGATTCATGAAAATCCACATAGATTTGATCGGACCTTTACCTCTCTCACAAGGGTATCGTTACTGTCTCACATGTGTAGATCGCTTCACACGATGGCCCGAGGCTATACCATTACAGGAGATAACAGCTGAAACAGTGGCAAAAGCTTTAGTTCACGGATGGATATCCAGATTCGGCTGCCCTGAAGATATCGTCACTGATCGTGGTCGACAGTTTGAATCAGAACTTTTTAAGCATCTGTCCCACATCATCGGATTTCAACGCAGACGAACTACAGCCTACCATCCAGCATGCAATGGACTCGTCGAAAGATTCCACAGACAGCTTAAAGCCGCCATTACATGTCATGCGACGAGCAGCTGGCTTGAAACACTTCCACTTGTACTACTGGGAATCCGGGCGGCATTTAAGGAAGACTTACAAGCGACTCCAGCTGAGCTCGTATATGGAGAGACACTACGACTTCCAGGTGACATTTTTTGTCAATCGGCTGATGGCACAGAGGACTTGACAGTATACACTGAAAGACTGCGCACATTCGCCAAAAATTTGTTGCCATTACCAACTTCTCACCATGGGAATAACCGCTCCATATTCATTTTCAAAGATTTAGCAACAGCATCCCACGTCTTTCTAAGAGATGACACCTCGCATCCATCTTTTCAAGCAGCTTACACAGGCCCGCATGAGGTGATAGAACGAGGGGATAAAGTTTTCAAGCTCCGCATAAAAGGCAAAGAAGTCACGGTATCAGTCGACCGCATTAAACCTGCCTACATACTTCGTGAGTTGGACCATTCTCCCGTCGTGGCAGCACCCGAGACCCGAGACGCTCCAGTGACCACCACTCGATCAGGACGAACAGTGCGTTTTCCAGAATATTATCGCCCGTAGGACGGTCTCTGGAGGGGGGTGATGTGGCGTGCTGGCCCACGAAAAAGTTTCTATACCAATCTCATAGATAAACTTTCCAGCTAGTTGCTAGGGGCAACGAATGTGGTTGATATAGACTTCACATTAGAGAAAATTTTATTTTCCGCATTTGGTTTTTGTAAATATCTTTTTAATTAATATATCGTATACAAAGTCAATCGGCATATCATTAATTCAGCAAACCCATGGACCTCCTTCTATTACAACAAAAGTGTATCTAACTTCGCTTTACTATCTTTGTTTTCTCTTATACTTACTTTCTTTAATAAACTTTTTGATTGAATAAAGTTAAGTCTTGAACAAGTTAAACGTCCCTATATAGGTTTATATTTAATTCACCTAAATGCCTATACTGGTGGATCAAACCGGAATAAAAATTAAAGACCAAAAACTATAAGTACTTCTAGATCAAAATGGAATAGATCAAATATTTATGATGTTTTTTATGTGCGTTTGTGTGTTTTGTTACATGTGTATAAGAACATAATAATAATAACGCCCGCCGATCACTTACATAGATCCTGGACCGTAACTAGGATTTCCTGTGTCTTCCAGGAACTACGAGGACCCCATGGTCTTGTGGGACCATCTCACAAGACCCAGACACAGAACAAGTATTTGCGCTTTTTTTCTGTGCACAAATACTTGTCCTGTCGCGGTAATCGAACCCGCCGCTTCCGGGCTATGAGCCGACCTGCTCAACCACTACACCACGGAGGCTGTCATATAATAGGTACGTTTAAATACCCCATGAAGTGAAATAATTATTTCGGTCGGCATACTTGTTTTATACCAAAACGAAAAAAGAAGATTCATATGTGAAGGAAAAAATTGAATCCGGGTCGTGTTTCAAAATATTCCTATATCACAAACAGGATTCAAATTTTTCCTTTACAGTTTAATCAGTGGATCAAGCTAAGCAAGCAATACTGTAATAAAATAAAATAAATTGTGCATAAAGCAAATTACATTTTTTAAGTAAAATCATGTAAATTTAAAAACAATCAATGTTTTTTTGTTTGAGTGTTAGTTATTCTGTGGTATTGTATTTATGGTGTAATAAGAGTGTGCTCTTGAATATTTGTTCCATTAGCTTTATTAACAAGGCGCGGTTTTCCAATCATCAGATTAAAGTTATTCATTGGATAAAACAAAAAATAAATACTGATTTTTGTTAACCTTTGTACCTGCTGAAAAATTGTTTTTGAAAACGATTTTTAGGATTTTTTAAAATTTAAACTACAGACGCGACTTTTTATGCTTTTTCACGATGCTAGCTTGACCCTAAGCGCTACTTAGTGCCTGTTGCAGTACAACTAGAATTATAAAGTTTCGCGTGACACTGCCTTCCAACCGTCATCTTAAAAATCATACGATTTCTAGATTGTGAGATGAGATCATGGGTGATCACGAAACTTTGATTGCAATGCTACAGGAGAAATTTCCATACTAACTTGCACATAAACGGGGTATTGAAACTGTCAAATCCATACAAATTTGTGTTTCTATTGGTGGTATTGGTATTGGTATCACAATATCGCTAATACTAAGTAATTTCTTTTAAAGACAGTGCCTTTCAAACCGGACACAGTAGGGCTAGTAGGTATAGTGCATGCAAGCTGCTGCTTGGTGGTAGAATATCTGACAAAGTTTATGTATCTAACTTACCGATACGAACTGTTGCAGAAAAGTCCTACCATCTATTTTTATTTGACTGGCCCGATAGCTTAGTTGGTAGTAGCCCTGCCTTCTGAACTGTGGGTTGTGGGTTCGAATCCCACTCAGGACAAAAATTTGTGTGATGAACATAGGTGTTTGTTCTGTGTCTGGGTGTCATATTGTATTCTATGTATGTATTTACAAACAAAAAAGTATCTAAGTATTGTATCAGTTATCTGGTTCCCATAGCACAAGCTTTGCTTAGTTTGGGGCTAGATGGCGTTGTGTGAGATGTCCACACATATTATTATACTATTATTATATTATTCATTGGATAACACAAGGTACCGAGAAAATGTAAAATGTATTATGTAAGCTAAATAATAAAAATAATAACACCCAACGATCACATACATAGATCCTGGACCTTAACTAGGATTCCCTGTGTCTAGGGACGCAGGAACTACGAGGACCATGGTCTTAAAACACCCAGACTCAGAACAAGTATATGCGTTTTTTTTCCGTGCACAAATACTTGTAAATATATAAAACTAAATGATGAATTTTTGTTAGGGCAGCTTCTATAATTTAATTGTGAGATAACCTTTATACAAAAGTTGTAAAATCAGCCGTAAATTACATTAATTACAAATACTTAATGTAATCTTATCGGTCGTATTTGTCGGGTGAATCGATTATTAATAACAAAATCGATTTAAATTCTTGAATTCTATGTTGCATTGTGAATTATAATTTATATAACAGTGAAACAAATTATTAAGATAATTAGATATTTTTTTAATGATTTTGATAATAACTTTTTATTGGCATTTCGTAATTTTTAATTTGATTTTAATTATTTGCTGGATAACTAAAATGCAATTTTGATTTTGACGTTTCGATTCTTATAATTCGATGAACGCCGGCGCCGCATGTACGCACGAAAAATTGACACTTTCCGCGAGCCGAGCGTGCAAGCGAGAGCGCGGAACAAGCGATAGAGAGGCACGATTGGCCTGACGTCATCACGTAAAATAATCGTTCGTAAACCGACTTTTTTATGATTTCGATTGTTTTTTTCTTTTTAGATTGGTCCCATAGGAGAGCTTTAGTTTTCAAGTGTGTATTGCAGATGTGTACTAGTTACCAGTGCAGTAATTCTTTCCGACTTACTATGATATTGTTTAACAATTTACATATTTAGGCCCTTTCGCTTCTGTCACAGTTTACCGTGACAATATTCACACCTATTTCATCATAATTTGCCACAAGTATTAGATTCCGCTGGTTCGCCGCGATTCGACATAATTATGACCACTGGGTATTGAGGTCACCGAAACGTACAAAGACCGCAGTTTTCTATAGCTTACAATATATTTTTTACTAGAGACGCCCTGCGGTTTTACTCGAAATTTACGCACCCTAGAATTCTTAAATTAACTGAGATAGTAATCATACAACATAATATTATTTAATAAACATAAAACAATAAAAAGGGAACTTAATCAACAAACAAAATTTTTTATTTTACAAAGTTTTTAAGAAATATAGCAAGTCTGAACATTATTAAATGAGTTAAAAAAAGGTTTTTTCTCTTTACTATGCAAATACAAGCACAAAAGAAAACTTCGATTTCGAACTTCGTAAGTTTTTTAAATCTGCAAAAAAGAAGTGAAACTTTTTTTATGTTAAGGAATGAGGTGACGGGCTACCTGTCCGTCTGATGTTAAGCGATACGCTTGCCCATATCAGTAGCAGTGTCACTCAGAACTAAAGTGACACTGCACTGCTCACGTCATCCTGAGACATCAGTACAGTCTAGTAATAAGATTATTAGACTGTGAGGTCATAGCATTAAGTTCATCATTTTTGTTCAAAACTATTAAATAAATTTATTAACAAAAAATGATGATGATTATTGATAATGAAATATATTCATGATAAAATTTATTTTTGAAAATTTATTTTTCGGAGAATATTATAGCTAGCATATATCAAAAAGTATAAATAACAGCTGAATTAAAACCTTTTTAGTGAAAACTCTTAAAAAGACTAGATAGGTTTTTTTATGTTTTGGCTCCACGCTATTGTGTATTTAGCCAGTGTCAAGTAATTAATAATTTATCAAATTAATGATATTTCACGCAAATATGTGTCAAGTCACAGTCGAAGTCATAAAGTCAAGTCATAGTCTAGTCAAAGTCATACTCCTAGTAAAGTGGTGGCAACTTTACTTGAAGCTTCTATGGAGTTTTGGAAACAACACGAAAAGAAACGTTTCACCATCATTATACCATTTTCCCACACTAACGCCTGTAATCCAGCACTTAACGAATAGAATACAACCAATTTTATGCACTAACACTAAAAATAATACAAGTTTTGGAAAATAATACAATGCGGTGACGCCATCTTTTTCGCATTCCCGCCAACTCGACTAGATAGGTTGAAACATACCGCGCTGGTCTTTTTTTTTACGGGGTGTAATGCCCTCGTATTTCCCTGCCACCACGGGGGTAGTGGCAGGGGGTATGTGTACCTCGAACCCACTAAAACCCCCCCGTGAGCCCTCGTCCGCCGCACCGGGGCGAGAAGGGGTCGCGACTGCAGTCCAGCCAACTCGCCCCCAGTACCAGTACGGTCTGTTCCAACCTTAGTTCTTTTTATCATTGTTTGAACACTAGATAGCATTATCAAAGTCATCCAAACGTAACATTGAGCTTGACCGAGTTAGGGAACATTGAAGTTTTTACAATCTCTTTTTTGTGTCTGTAATCATTGTTACAATTAAGTAATTCACGGTCAATAGTTATATAATACTTGTCTTCGTTAAACTATGGTATAATAATACAGCGTGTTACAAAATACCGCGTAAAAAATATAATCATATATGTGTGGACATTTCACACAGCGCCATCTAGCCCCAAACTAAGCAAAGCTTGTACTATGGGAACCAGATAACTGATACAATACTTAGATTTTTTTTCTAAATACATATATAGAATACAATATAATACCCAGACACAGAACAAACATCGATGTTCATCACACAATTGTTTGTCCTGGGTGGTAATCGAACCCACGACCTACAGCTCAGAAGGCAGAGCTACTACCAACTGAGCTATCAGTCCTGTCAAATCATTTATCAAAGCCAAAATTTTTGTCAACCCTAGTAAGCTGTCATGTCAGGGAAACAGATTATTTAACAGAAAGGCCTACGTACCTATTTTACCTTATAATTGTCTAATTCAATGATTTTTCTATTTTTCTTTCATAAATGTTTACTACCTCTATACAAGGGTGTCATTATTTGTTCATTCAGCCTCTGTGGTGTGTTGGTTGAGCAGATCGGCTCATATCCCGGAGGCGGCGGGTTCGATTCCCGCAGCAGGACAAGTATTTGTGAACAGAAAAAAAAGCGCAAATACTTGTTCTGAGTTTGGGTGTTGTGGGACCATGGTCCTCGTAGTTCTTGGGTCCCTAGACACAGGGAATCCTAGTTAGGGAGGATCTATGTACGTGATCGTTGGGCGTTATTATTATTATT
Source organism: Ennomos fuscantarius (assembly GCA_905220475.3). Classification (NCBI taxonomy): domain Eukaryota; kingdom Metazoa; phylum Arthropoda; class Insecta; order Lepidoptera; family Geometridae; genus Ennomos; species Ennomos fuscantarius. The sequence continues at coordinate 2,073,943 of HG992049.1, forward strand.
ATTATTTTTTTTTTTTTTATGTCATGGAATGATGTGACGAGCTAGCCGTCCACCTGATGTTAAGCGCCACGGTCGCCCATAACAGAACAGTGTCACTCGGAACCCTAAAACATAGAGTTACAAGCCACACTGCACTGCGCACATCATCCTGAGACATCAGCACAGTCTGGTAATAAGATTACTCGACTGTGAGATCAGATCATAAAGTATCAATTGCCCAGTAATTTCACTAGCTACAATGCCCTTCAAACCGGAACACAATAATGTTTGCACACTACTGCTTGGCGGCAGAATAACTGGCAAAGCGGTGGTACCTACCTAGACGAACTTTGCAACAAAGTCCTACCACCTAGTATTATTATACTTAAGTACTGCCTTAAAAATGCCCAGTTAACCTCCTTTCGGCTTCGCGGGTAGTTTTGTAACACCCAGGCCAGGTATAATGGCCAGGTCGGTAAAGTAGTATTAATATTATTACAAGTATTAATACATAAAAAAAAGCGCTGAAACTTGTTGTGTCTGGGTGTTGTGGGACCATGGTCCTCGCAGTTCTTGGGTCCTTAGTTTCTAGGGATCCTAGTTAGGGTCCAGGATCTACTGTGATCGTTGCAAAAATTGGGCATTGCATTTTCCAAAACTTGTTAACACAAGTGTTGTGTACTTGAGATGACAGCCTCTGTTGTGCCGTTTGCCCTGTGGAAATTTCCACCTACCTAAATTAGTAGGGAGAAATAAATAACCAAAGGTATATACGCGAATTTAAAATTTAAAATTTATATTTATTAACAAAAAAAAGTTTACATAAAAAAAAAATTGACCGGCAGCTACCGGTAGGCACATATATTTATAGGGCCGTGGATTTGTGCACTTTAACCAGTTTCTAAGCTTCCTACACCACCGCGGGAAAAGTACTGTCCTGATGTTGTCGGGGGCCCCGGACGGTGGGTGGCCCCAAGGTGGCAGCGGCAAGCCGGAGTACAGCTGGACCCCGAAGATAGCTGCAGTAAGGGGGTACCGGGCTTGTTCGGTGTAATTCCGCCGGTAAGAAGTTTCCCGGGAAGTCAGAAGTTTTTTTATTGGTGGTACTTCGTGCGGTTTACGACGTAGCTGTTGTTAATGTTGTTGTTGTGGTTGTTAATGTTGTTGTGGTTGTTCCTGGAATCGATAAATTCCTCCATATTAATACGGGAACCCATCTAGCTTCCGTTCTGGGGACCCACCAACGGCTACAGGAAGAAAGAATACTTACCCGCAGTATAGTATTGCCGTGGTGGTGCAACCAGAACGGAGTTCACAAAAATAATATTAATAAAGCTGAAGGCTATCATTAAAAGCAGAAGGCAATGAAAATAGAAGAAAGGGAAATGACTTTAAATTACATTAAATTAACTTAAATCAAATAATATTAGCAAACATTGAGAATATAAGGTAGGCAGAAAAGAAAGGATGATGAAATTTTGACGAATAATTGTTGTGCATAATTCAGCAGTTTGCAAATGAATATAATACAATTTAAACACTGGAAAATAAAACATTATTAAATTCATTAGGAAAATAACGGTCATTATAATTATCCTATGTTGGGTTTTTATGTGCCATTTAAAACTTACCCTATATCGGGAACAACACTAAAACTTGAGACGTGTTTAGAACACAAGAATACTTATAAAATTATTATAATAAGGAAATTATGAAAAATATGTCGTAAATTGCACAGTCGGCTAGGGCGCTCGAGCTGGCAAAGCGATATGTGTGCTCGCACTTAAGTCTAGATACGACTGGCCACAGAATACTATTACTCCTAGCGGAGAAGAACCGGAACTCCATACAAAAAACGTGGTTTGAAAGTATGACTACCAGCGCCTCTTGTGGGACCCTTTAGCAACTAATAAAGCGCGCGAAATTTAAAATGTCTGTTCTGTCACTTAACCAAGAATAATAAAAAGATCGGTCCAAAATAAATTACCAATTTATATTATTAGAGTTGGTTTCGCTAATAATATACATTAGTAATTTATTTTGGAAGGAGCTTGTGACATACATCGTATGTCAAGGGTAGAATTAAATAAAAGTAAGTTATATATGTAGGTACATCAATTTATTCCAGAAAGGAATTGGTTAGGATAAATTCTAATTTAGTTTTATAGTTCAAATGGAAGTTTCCTCTGTTTTGTTGTTGTAACAGGCTTTTTTATATATTGTAATGGTTATTTACAATAACTTATCATTGTTTAAAACTTTTATCATGAAAAATCTTCTAAAACTTCATGTTTACTGATGATTTTTCTCTACAATAATATAAAAATAAACGAACACTATTTTAAACATAATGATAATAATGCTTGCCAAGAAGAATGTCTATTTCATACATTTTGATGCATTGAAGCAATAGAATTTAGATATGTAGATAGATTAACTCTCAACCAAGGTAACAAATACAACAACAGGAAATATCTTATGAGAAGGTTACAGTGGGCGGTGTTATCGCTAAAAAGCGATCTCTTTCAGACAAACTTTAGACTTTTTTTTACAGATTTGATTAAAGTTAAATGTGTTTTAAAACAGCAATTTATTTTGCAGGGTTGCTTGTGTAATCTAAGAGATATAATTTTTTGATGCAAATTCGAGCGGCGCCCTTTTTTTCCCTCTTGCAATTTAACAACTGCCCTTGTAATAACACAGCAAAAGAGCTATTCAGGTTAGCTGAAAGCTCTTGGACAGCATTGTCATCAAAAAGGGCTTCCAAAATCCGTTGACTCTTCAGCTTTTTAATAGTTTTTTAAAGACGGCAAAGTTTTTATAAGCTTCTTCGGCACTTGTTCAGAAGTGACCTTTCTTTGTTTGATTTTTCCGATTTAACCTGTAACCAAAAATTAATAAATATAATACACGCACAGGATATTTACGAAGCCACACCATCTACTAGTCTAACTACAAAAAAGGAGTATACATAACATAAATGCAACAATAGAAAAACTTACACCAGAAATTCTGGGTTGTTGAATTTGGGTGCAGGGCATCTCGACTAAAGATGTGGATGCCTGAGTTTCCATTTGAATCTGTAAAACCACAAAAACTTTATTCTACCACAAAGCTCCAAAAATATATTTTAAAAGTCACTATATTAAATGTAAGTGAGACACCTATTCAATGTAGGTGAGGCTATCAAACATTTTCTTTTTTGTTCTCGGTCTTGCATTTTTGTTGTGATGAGATAGTTGTAGGCCTCTACTAGTCTATTAGATAATAAAATTCACAAATATTATATTACCCGTTGTACTTTTAACTCACATCAGACACTCTTGAAGTTCCAGGCTGTTGATTGCTTTCACTGATTGCTGAAACTTCAACTGGAGAGATGCATTCTGATGTAGTGCTGGATTCAGAAGGAATGGCATATCTATGCAGCTTTTTCCTTTCTAAGGGATCTAGCACAAATCAATTTTAGGAAAAATGCTTGGAGCAAAGCATTTTATGGCTGGTATACAGCTTTTTCTGAAATTCTTCAGAACTCTAGTTCTCTTCTGGATAACAATACTTTGCCCAAGCTTCCATACTGAAAAAAGAATTGGTTTGATGTAATTAGATACCCAATTTTGTTTGTTGACGTTAGAAATTACTAATGTATTATGGTTATGTATACCGTTGTAAGTTGGAATGTCCTGGTTTTGGAAATCGATGTAAAACCAGCTCCGGATCTTGTGCTGTTGAAGCACTGCGTTTTACACATCTCCGGCTATTGTCCTTCATATTAGAAACCGACACAACAAAAGAAACTAAGAGTCACTAAGCTAAAGAGTCACTAGGCTCGAAACACAACTCAAATGCAGTTTGATAACTTTTTGAAAGAGTTTCAATGCAAAGGCGGAGGAGAAGGCTCAATTCAACGCACTTTGAACGTAAAAGCACAAAAACCAGGATAAAACGACACCAAAACAAAATCACACTTTTGCGGATTACCGTTTTATGTCGTTTGATTTAAATTTTGACATTTGACAGTTAGTTGAAAACTTTGGTGCTGCCATTTTACCGACAATTTTATCTCTTTTTTTTTGTTACTGGTATTCCTATATCAAACCCACCTATTGAACGAAAAGTCCATGGTAAGTTGCCCCACCCTGCGACTGGCGCAGGCGGCGGCGGTCGTGGCCCCGCGTCAGCCACCACTTCCTCAGTCCACACCCCGCGGAGTTCTTGTGTGAACCGGTATGACATAATTCGCGCGCATTGATTTAATAAGCGTTACGAGACAGGTGCCGCGCTAAGAATTTAGGATTTAATATTAGGTTTATTAGAATAATAAGTTAGGATTAGTTTTGTATATATGTTTTAATTTTAAGTTGATTTAAATTGATTAAAAGTAAATATTATTTTAAAATAGAAATTAATATAAAACCAGTAACGTTCCGTTACACTGTGGTGTGGTGGTTGAGCAGGTCGGCTTATAACCCCGAGGTGGCGGGTTCGCTTCCCGCAGCAGGACAAGTATTTGTGCACAAGAAAGCGCAAATACTTGTTCTGAGTCTGGGTGTTGTGGGACCATGGTTCTCGTAGTTCCTGGGTCCTTAGACACTGGGAATCCTAGCTAGGATAGTTAAATGCCTCCTAGACCCTAACTAAGATTCCCTGTGTGATGTATGTGATCGTTGGGCGTTATTATTATTATTATTTTCAGTGTTAGTGCATAAAATTGGTGGCGTTTTATTTGTTAAGTGCTGGATTACAGGCATGAGTGTGGGAAAGTGGTATAATGATGGTGAAAAAATTATTTTCGTGTTGTTTTCAAAACTCCATAGAAGCTTCTAATAAAGTTCCCACCACTTTACTAGGAGTATAACTTAGACTAGACTTGACTTGATGACTTGGACTGTGACTTGAGACATATCTGCTTGAAATATCATTAACTTGAGAAATTATCAATTACTTGACACTGGCTAAATACACAAAAGCGTGGAGACAAAACATACAAAAAAAATCCTTACTTGACAATGGCAGATTATCACTGAAAAGCGATAGAAAGCCATTAAACAAAGAAGAAAAGAGTTGAAGTTGAGGAACATAATTTTTTTGAAGATATTTTACATAATTAATATTTCACAGCAATTATGTCGAGCGACGCATCATGCTCCGATTGCAAAATAGAACTCATACGCAAGAAATGGTCCAAATTTTTACTCAAATGGGTATGTTCGCCATCATCAGTCCAATACGTTCCCACCGGTGAGATAGCCTCTCTCACTAGTGGAACACGGACCCACTCTCACCGGGAGATAATGTAGGCTATTAATCTACCGAAGATCTAGAATAAATGTCTTCTTTCTTTTTTTATTTCTTACCGGTGCGGTGGATGACAGCCATGTCCTTGAATTTTGCGATTCGTGAATCCGTTTCTTTACAATGTATACCTTCGGCACAAATTCCGCACATAACTTGGAAAGTAATTAAAAATTAAAAGTGTAGGGCTGTGCGAGATTGGATTGGATGTATTGGAAAGTCGCACACACACTACTACTAGGTGGTAGGACTTTTCTGCAAAGTTCGTCTAGGTAGGTACAACTGCTTTGCCAGTTATTCTGCCGCCTAGCAGTAGTGCGCAAGCACTACTGTGTTCCGGTTCGAAGGGCACTGTAGATAGTGAAATTACTGGGCGAATGAGACTTTATGACCTGATCTCACAGTGTAGTAATCTTATTGCTAGACTGTGCTGATGTCTCAGGATGATGTACGCAGTGCAGTGTCACGCGAAACTACACTTGAATTTCAAGTGTCACTGCAACTGATATGGGCAGTCGTGTCGCTTAACATCAGGCGAGTGACTAGCTCGTCATGTCATTTCGTAACATTAAAAAAAAACACAGTAACAACTCTTTGAGGTCATAAAAACATTTCTCTACTAGTCATATAAACAGTTTTGTCTTAAATGTCTATTTATGATCAGCGACTGATCAAAAGTTCTGACCGCCCTAGGCTAATTATGAGGACGCGCCCCCACCAGGTGTATGTGTTACGGTCAGCCTAAAAAGTTGTCCTTTAATCTGCAACACCACCGACTGAGTCGAGTAACAAGTCAGTGTGTATTAAGCGCACATTTTTAAATTTTCTAAATTTATTGTTAAAATCAGGGAGTGCCAAGCTTTTTCAGTTCACAGCGCATTAGTTTTAGTGTTTTGTCTCGGTCTAGTTGAAATATGTAGGATAGATGCAATAATGCTAGATTAATAATGCATGCTAAAGACGATTTCAGCGCGCCCCTTCGATCCTCGCGCCCTAGGCTGCAGTCTAATTAGCCTAAGGGTTAACAGGCCCTGTTTATGATCATTGGGCGTTATTATTATTATTATTAGTTACAACAGGTCCACCTTTTGACCTATACACACTTTGTCTAACCTGCGATTATAAGCTCAACATCCATGATTGATACCATGTGCATCTACATTTACAGATCAACAAATGCGTTAAAGAGAACAATCAAAAGAATCGCGTTAGACGTCTCAATCTCCAATGTCTCTCAGACATTATGGTTAAGTACAAACATGATGTATGCGAAGACGATATTGAGAAAGTCATGCTATGCACTGATGACGTAGAACCTTTTATCAAATATAGATATCCTATTTTAAAATTGAGGTAAGAATTTAAATGTAGTGATATTAACTACTAGGTGGTCCGATCTATGGCCTAGCATGTGCACCGCGAGAAAAGTTGTCGTCGCTGTTAGAGTGAGACGCACTTACGCGCTACCATAGTCTTGTCACAGTTTCTTACAAGTAAATTGAGTCACGGTGCGCATGCTAGCCGGTCTAAACCGCGGAGAGCCGTTAATTGCAAGAGCCAAACAGCCACTCAAAGTAGCGCTCAAAAAGATTTATAGCCTATGTTTAAATAAATATTACCAGATGATGAAGATGAAAAACAGATGAAGATTTATTTTTATATTTATTGTGTATTACCACAGACACCTGGGTCTGTGATTTTTATTACTTAACCTTATTATTAATAATACAGGAGAAACAAAACAGTTTTTTTTATACTTACTTATTTCTAATTGTGCATACGAGCGGACCAGCTCCCGCAAGCAGCACCCGTTCACGAGCTTGACGCATGCACCAGCCATCGCCTTCCTCGATGTTTGAGGGAAGAGGAAGACCTGACACACGACACCGCCGTAAGAAGCTTTTTAGTGAGCGTGAATGCTCCGGGGAACACACAATTTACAATCTAATAAAAAAAAATACAGAGGTAGATTAATCATGATTCCAGGTATTTGTCAGAAGAACAAGACCTGCCCAAGAAGATTTACATCATGACGTCTCTTCTACTCTACCACTGCTGCGTGCACTCCTGCCTGGGAGCGGTCCACGAAGATATATACAAACATCTCACGAGACAAGAACAAGAGCTTGTGCTGAAGTTTTGCGAGAAACTGAAAGATATGGAAACAACGATAAATAATGTTGAATTGGCTGTACAAGGCAAGTAATTTATCACTGTCCTGTTCAGTTCAAGTTTCTGATTTCAACTAAAACTGCTGTAGCTGGTCCATATTACAGAAATGAATAATAATAAAATGAGTGTGCTTTAGACCACACGACTGAAGTAAGACATCTTTAGTTTAGATCCATCTATCGGCCGGTATAACTTTGTTTTTACTTTGTTTAATTTTGTTATGGTATGTGTTATCTAAATATAAATCTTTCAACATAACCCTTACCATTTTAGATGCATTTGAATTCATCCAGCATCAAAATGTACCATCCCACGACGGCAACGATGTTTCTTTCAATGGTTTAACAGATAAAAAATCCAGTGATACAAACGCTCGTATGTCTTCAATGTCTACTCTCATGTCTTCTTTCTCAACTCTGCCATCTGATACTGCCGGAGCTGATGACAAAGCCGCGATTGGACGAGATAGAAAGCCATCAGTAAAAGTCCCACCTCTAAACTTTAATTCACCAATGACAGTGCTTCCTTCAGTAGTCACTGATACATCAACGTATTCTGATATGTTATTGATGGAATCAGATGTAAATATCGATGAAAAAGACAATTTCGCTGATTCTGAAGATATGGACGTTTATACAATAGAAAGTCCTAATGATACTGCAAAATGGGAACCCAAAACAGATGAACAGACGACTGAAAAAGAGAATAATCAAAAATATGATATAAAGAGACAGATTAAAGATGTTATTGTCTCAAGGCAGCAGATTGCTGAGAAAAAAAATGATAATGCTATGCAAAAATATCCACAGAGAGAAAATATACAACGTGAAATAGCTGACACCAAGAAAAATGACCCCGATACCGAATTGAGTGAGTGGTAACATGTTTTTTGTAACAAATCATAAATATATTCCACTTTTTTAGTCCTACTTGAGAACGAAGCTCCATTTTGTAAAGGATTTGCGATATTTTTGAGCTCCTGCTATATTCCCAGAAATGTGCATCTTGTTTTAAGCAAGTGTATTATGTGATGGTAAATTAATGTATGTTCTATAGAGAATCCAAACTGCCAAGCAGAATGCTCCTGTACTAAATGCTATGCACCTGGACCTTGCTGTGGGGACCCTGGAAGTACCGTAGGTGCCTGCATGGCGGCCATGGAAGAGAAACCTTCACAGCCGGACTCGTCTAAGCTGTGAGAACTTTGCTTTATAACATGGACAGACAAACGAACTAATCAGTTCTGATTGGACTCCTGCAATACCTATGAGCCAATGCCTTATAGCACTTTAGCTTACTTGAAATTTGCGAAAAATGCTTACTACCTTCAAACCGACACTCAGTAGGTAACTTTAATTAATGCTTAGGTTTCAATTGAAATCAAACGCTATTCGCTAACGCGATGTATGGATGTTTGTTACGCAAAAACTTGTGAATGGATTTTAATGAAACTTGAAATACAGATAGCTTATACGCTGCATGAACACATAGGATACTTTTTATCCACGGGTGAATCTGTGGGGCGCACCTTTTATTATTATACTGCAGACTGTGAGTGATATTTTTTTAGATTTTGTTTGCCCTGTAATTAAGTAATTATGAATTTCACCGCCATGTTTTTTACTATTTTTAATTGTGACGAAATGGTTATATTCATGCGAAAAGAAACTAAGCAGTTAGCTTAAGTAACTTCCATTATCTGTCTGTTTTATGTCGCATTGAAATAGTAGAGGCCTAGTTGGTAGTTTATTAATAAGTACCTCTATTGAAAATATTTAATTGACTCAGGAATCAAATCGGCTATTGCAGACCGGAAGCAACTCTGCGATTCTGTGTGTTTGTGTGTAGTAATTACCAGCCAAATAGAAAATATTTTGTTTATTATTTTTAGCGGAATTACGCTAGATATTTCTGTATCATTTTATAATTACATGTCTAATGTGGCCTGGTTTTAAGGAAGTATAATATGTTTAGATAGGAAGTTGTTTTACTTTCAGTTTTTAGCTCAGAACCAGAGGACTTTCTCTGAAGAAGTAAAGGTTCAGAATTTTTTAAGCATTTTCTCTGTTATAGAGCAAGAGTTCGGTTCAACAGGAAGATAACAGCGCTAGTTATAGCAATATTGTTGTTTATCGCGCTGGCTGTAGCCCTCTCTGGCATCGTGCCTCTGTTAAAGACTATGAAGAGAGATACTCAGAAGGGATCTTTAAGAGTTCAGAGGCTTGCTGAAGAAAGGTACTTAGATTTTTTTTATGTTAGTGAACGATTTGACGAGCCAGTCGTTCACCTGATGTTAAGCGACACGGCCGCCCATAACAGAACAGTGTCACTCGGAACTCCAAAATGCAAAGCTTCGTGCGACATTGCACTGCGCACATCATTCTGAGACATCAGCACAGTCTGGTAACAAGATTACTTGACGGTGAGATCAGATTATAAAGTCTCATTTACCCAGTAATTTCACTAGCTACAGTGCCTTTCAAACCGGAGCACAGTAGTGCTTGCACACTACTCTTTGGCGGCAGAATAACTGGCAAAGCGGTGGTACCTACCTAGACGAACTTTGCAGAAAAGTCCTACCACCCTATTATAAAGGGTGTGGTGAGCCTGTGATGGATATCTTCCTCATCTGTACCAGAAAGTTGCCAAGCTCTTCACACTTCCTCTTGGTATGGATGTGGGTGCTAAGGCGCCTTCTCAAAAACTTGAGGCCACGGTTATCCTTTGACACCCTCAGCAATCCCATTGCCCTCTTCTCATATTAAGCATGACCAACCCCTAAGTCACGGACACACTTGCAGTGCTCGGTTTGAAAACTTTTAACCTGGTGGATCTGATTCTGATGGCTTAGTCTGTAATACTTTTTTAACCAGCGGGAATTTTTGTAGTTTTAAATGTGTCACTTAAATATATTTGCTTAAATTGCTGACTATGCAAATTTGCTGAATAAATAGTGATTCGTGTTGTGTAATACTTTAATAATATTTTCCACCAGACCTTTAGTAGAAGTGATGGTAGGGTAGAAGGTTAGTAAAAGCTTTTGTTTTAAGACTCACAAAGTTCGAAGACAGGACTATTGTCTCCAGCAACCAGCGCAAGGCCAGAGTAGTGATGGTAGTGTTGATGATAGTCACTTTGCGTGTGAGAGAAGGCCCTTGTAGTGAGAATGTATTAGCTGATAATATTGCATATCATGTGTGTCCAAAAGTTACAATGTCAGGTGTAAAAAATAAGTTTGAAGTTGTTGTAGCTAAACATATTTTGAGGGTAGATTTAAAGAGCTATCCTTTCTTTATTCTCTCGTGGTTAGCAAGGAATATGGTGCAATAAAGGCAGTAGTAGATATATACGATGATATTTTTATAATGTGGTGTGCATAATTTAATTCACAAGATACATAGACGCACGGTTAACTTTGACCCTTTGCAGTCACCATCTAATATACTAACTAGTCTATAAAAGTCGAAGGTCTAGACATACTATCGAAATGAGCTAAGTTAAAGACCGCACAATTAATTATAAATGTTTCTTATCTCAGTTGTTTATGTAATTAATCCTTGCAGACTTACACGTGTCAAATGTATCATCTTTGTTCCAAATATTTTTATCAGTGCAATTTTTGTCAATGGCACAGACCTTGTCAAGCCGCATTATTTATTATTCATTAACAGTACTTATTACTTATCTCAGTGTTTATAAATGTAAATGTCCTTGCGAACAAATACTTGCGTCAAATTTATCATTTATGCTCCCAATTTCTAATCTATACCAAATTGCAATATCATTCATAAATATTCGTTGATTTATGATCAGTGAAATATTTTTTGTTTGGATGTGGGCTCAAGTCAGGGTTTAGGTCTAAGCCGGGTCTAGGGTTATCTTTGGGAGTAACCGTTTCCTGTATGTAAGAATTACATCTGATGTTGAGAGATGATGACCCAAGGTACTCCAACACTACGACTGAATTGGGAACTTGACTATTAAAACCTATTTTACGAATTTCGAAGCTTCGTGTCTTCGTTGTGCAAGCGGACTTGTTGAAAATAACTGTACCTAATAAGTCGAAAAAGAGTGTTTTAGACCACACAACTTAAGTAAATCTTCTTTAGTTTAGCCCCATCTAGGGTCAGTATAACTTTGTTTTTGCTTTGTTTAACGTTAATATCACTTCTCACATCTTAAAAATTGTAAATTGACAGATACCAACATAATTATAATTTTTTTTTTACTTTGTTATGTTGACAATGTCAATGCAGATCTATGTGAGCCAACTTCAACTTCCGTTCGCTTCGCATTCACCAGCTTCTCACTTACTTCTCAAGTGAAGCGTGCGTAAAGAAGCCTAACTTCAATAATGTTTCTACATCGTGCACCATTCGAAGTTCCGAATGCGTAGAATAAACTTCTTGGCTATTTCGCATTCTGGTGGTCTATTTAGGCGAGCACAAGAAAACATACAAACAAACGTTCACTAGGTGGTAGGACTTTTCTGCATAGTTCGTCTAGGTAGGTACCACCGCTTTGCCAGTTATTCTGCCACCAAGCAGTAGTGTGCAAGCACTGCTGTGTTCCGGTTTGAAGGGCACTGTAGCTAGTGAAATTACTGGGCAAATGAGACTTTATGACCTGATCTCACAGTCTAGTAATCTTATTACTAGATTGTGCTGATGTCTCAGGATGACGTGCGCATTGCAGTGTCACGCGGAACTCTATACTTTATACTTTAAGAGTGCCGAATAACAATGCAACTGATGTGGGCAGCCATGTCGTTTGACATCAGACGAACGGTTAGCTCGTCACGTCATTCCATAACATTAAAAAACCGTTTAGCACGATTCATCAGAAATTTATTCACCAAAAACTCAAACTTACTTGAACTATCGAAAAAAAAAAATTATCAATCAAGGCTTATTCATTAGCAATATTTACCGGAAGCTTGTAATAATCGATGTGATACTGGACCGGATGCCCCAATTAATAAAGGACAACTCGGAGATGACATCCCTGTTTTGTACTCAAGATTGCTTATTATCGCTTAATCTTTGAACCGGAAGGCTTCCGCTTGGCGGCAGCTTAAAATATATTTTGTTTGCTTTAGTTTAGTTTTAAGTGTATACAAACGCTAAGTTCAAGTGCAAATAAAAAATTCACAATTAATATAAAGCTATGTACAACTTTAAAACGCTAAGTTAACCTAACAAAAATAAATTACGTGACATGTTACCAATTAATAACTTATTCTGTGACGGTACACTAAGTGAGTGGTTACTCTAAGTACAGTTAAAACGTGTTAATTGAAACATAGTGACAATAGGAAAAAAACGATTGTGCTTTAGACCACACGACTGAAGTAAAACTTTTTTAGTTTAGCTCCATCTATCGGCCGGTATAACTTTGTTTTTGCTTTATTTATTGTTAATGTCGCCATCTTGACAATTGTAAATTTTCATTTTACCGGACATACCAACATAATAATATAAACTTTCAAGTTTATTTGTATGCTAACAATGGTCTACGTGAACCAACTTCAACTTCTGTTCGCCTCACATTCACCAGCTTACTCCCCAAGTCAAGCGTGCGTTTTTTTTTAAATCTGCATTTCCATAGACATCTATTATTAACATGAACATATATGTAATGCAGGAAAGGACAATACAGCCAATAACAAAAACATCAGTACTTATTTCTAATTGTGCATACACCACGAGCAAACCAGCTTCCGCAAGCAGCACCGCGTGCTGTCGCGTGTCAAGCGTGCGTTAAGAAGTTACTTCAAAAATCTGCAGAACTGCATTATAAAAAAAAAATACATGTTTGCTATTTTGCAGCCTATACTTTTAATAAAACCAATGCAAATTGGCCGTGAAATGTCGTCCATTGCGGTGTGTAATGACAACTAATGATGAAATAACTTGCGATCTTGCTTATCGCCGCAGAAATACTTAATTTATTGCGTTCTAAAACACAGCTCGTGTAATTATATCAAATATGAGCTCCTGCCCGCAGCTTCGCCCACGGCGTGGTCTATGGGAAAATAATTCAACCACCCATTTCACCCTCTTAAGGGTGGAATTTCGAAAAATCCTTTCTTAGCGGATGCCTGATATTGGAATTAATTTATATGTATTAGGTATGGTCAAGGTTATTATAGGTATTGAACGCCTCAGTGGTGTGGTGGTTGAGCAGGTCGGCTCATAACCCGACGGCGGGTTTGATTCCCGCAGCAGGACAAGTATATGTGCACAGAAAAAAAGCGCAAATATACTAATACTTGTTCCGAGTCTGTGTGTTGTGAGACCATGATCATCGCAGTTCGTGGATTCCTAGACACGGAATCCTAGCTAGGATCCAGGATCTATACGTTCTTTACACCAGGCCCCTTTGAGGTCCGTAAGCTTAAGAAGAGGCTTTGTAGTAGGTGTATTTTTTGGAAATCTATCCGATTTATTTTTATTTGTTTATTTTTACTCGGTATCGTTCTATGTTCACAACAAAAATATACAGAAATATATTTAATTAGTTAGGTATAAAAACATAAATACGCAATAATAATGTATTTAACAGCACATTATTTAACAAAGGTTTTTTTAAATTTTAGGTCCAAATTGCGAGATGTTTGGATATGCGAAAAAAACCTTTGCCAAAAAGTATATGAAACAACAAACGCAAAAACGTTTACTTCGCATAGCCGATGCACATTGATATGCATGGGACCTCAAATATGGCCACTTCCGATCGGCCAGACACAATTCAGCACCAAAATAATTACTTTGGCAACGCACAAACTTGAATACAAACTCAAAACAATATCTTCTGAAACGTTGCATAGATACTTAGCAGAAGCATTCAAGTTATTCATTGGAGACTTAGTCAAATTAGAGAAAACGGGTCTAGAATTCAAAACGAATGCATTAGATTCCGATGTCAAAAAAATTAATATTCAAATCAAAGTGGAATCAGATCCTGATCCTAGACTACGACTAAACACTGAAGAAGCATACGAGATCAAGCTTGAAACAACGAGAAATCAAGTAGTTATAACAATATCCTCGTCTTCATTCTGCGGCGTCAGACATGGACTAGAAACTCTCACACAAATGATTTTACTCGATCAAAGCACCGGATATCTGATAACAGTGTCATACGCAGTCATAAAAGACGCCCCAAGTTATAAATACCGCGGGTTGATGATCGATACGGGCAGGAACTACATCCCGGTTAGTGATCTTATGAGGACGGTAGACGCAATGGCTACAGTCAAACTGAATACGTTCCATTGGAGAATTTCCGATGTGACCAGCTTTCCTTTATTCCTACCGAGAATCCCACAGCTATTTGAGTATGGAGGCTACGACAGATCAATGGTATATACCAAGGCAGATGTCGTAGCAATTGTAAGAAGAGCTGGTGTTAGAGGGATCAGGGTTTTAATAGAAGTGGCTGCTCCAGGACCCGTGGGAAGACCTTGGTCCTGGAGCCTTGGAGCCAATTGTCCTACAAGAGATAATCAGACATGTAATAATGTTTTGTGCACGACCTTAGACATGAAGGATTCGGTGATGAGCGTAAAGCGAAGTTAGATACACTTTTGTTGTAATAGAAGGAGGTCCATGGGTTTGCTGAATTAATGATATGCCGATTGACTTTGTATACGATATATTAATTAAAAAGATATTTACAAAAACCAAATGCGGAAAATAAAATTTTCTCTAATGTGTTGTCTCTATCAACAACATTCGTTGCCCCTAGCAACTAGCTGGAAAGTTTATCTATGAGATTGGTATAGAAACTTTTTCGTGGGCCAGCACGCCACATCACCCCCCTCCAGAGACCGTCCTACGGGCGATAATATTCTGGAAAACGCACTGTTCGGCCTGATCGAGTGGTGGTCACTGGAGCGTCTCGGGTCTCAGGTGCTGCCACGGCGGGAGAATGGTCCAACTCACGAAGTATGTAGGCAGGTTTAATGCGGTCGACTGATACCGTGACTTCTTTGCCTTTTATGCGGAGCTTGAAAACTTTATCCCCTCGTTCTATCACCTCATGCGGGCCTGTGTAAGCTGCTTGAAAAGATGGATGCGAGGTGTCATCTCTTAGAAAGACGTGGGATGCTGTTGCTAAATCTTTGAAAATGAATATGGAGCGGTTATTCCCATGGTGAGAAGTTGGTAATGGCAACAAATTTTTGGCGAATGTGCGCAGTCTTTCAGTGTATACTGTCAAGTCCTCTGTGCCATCAGCCGATTGACAAAAAATGTCACCTGGAAGTCGTAGTGTCTCTCCATATACGAGCTCAGCTGGAGTCGCTTGTAAGTCTTCCTTAAATGCCGCCCGGATTCCCAGTAGTACAAGTGGAAGTGTTTCAAGCCAGCTGCTGGTCGCATGACATGTAATGGCGGCTTTAAGCTGTCTGTGGAATCTTTCGACGAGTCCATTGCATGCTGGATGGTAGGCTGTAGTTCGTCTGCGTTGAAATCCGATGATGTGGGACAGATGCTTAAAAAGTTCTGATTCAAACTGTCGACCACGATCAGTGACGATATCTTCAGGGCAGCCGAATCTGGATATCCATCCGTGAACTAAAGCTTTTGCCACTGTTTCAGCTGTTATCTCCTGTAATGGTATAGCCTCGGGCCATCGTGTGAAGCGATCTACACATGTGAGACAGTAACGATACCCCTGTGAAAGAGGTAAAGGTCCGATCAAATCTATGTGGATTTTCATGAATCTGGCTCGAGGTAAGCTGAATGATGCTAATGGAGATGAGACATGACGTGTTATTTTTGATCGTTGGCATGCTAGGCAGGAGCGAGTCCACTCTCTGCAATCTTTTCGCATAGTAGGCCATACATAGCGTTCCGATATCAGTTTCGTCGTCGCATTTGTGCCAGGGTGGCTAAAAGAATGCAAGTTTTTGAATACTTGCCGTCGCATGTCTTTGGTCACATAAGGTCTGGCCACATTGCTGCTCTTGTCACAATAGATTTCTGTGTGAGATCCAGGCAGTTTGATTTTTGTCAAGCGCAGAGAAGTATCGCTATCCAAAAGTTGTTCTAGTTCAGGATCTGTGCTTTGTGCTTGAGCAAGCTTGGATAGATCGATGGGCTGAGTAATATCTTCGATGCGTGATAAACTGTCAGCCACAACGTTATCCTTTCCTGAAATATGCCTGATATCTGTGGAAAACTGTGAAATAAAATCCAGATGTCTGAACTGTCTTGGTGAGCACTTTTCTTTTCGTGAATGAAATGCGAAAGTTATGGGCTTATGATCAGTATAAATAATGAAATCTCTCGCCTCCACCATGTGACGAAAGTATTTTATTGCTTCGTAGATGGCAAGAAGTTCCCTGTCGTAAGGCGAGTATTTCTGTTGACATGGTGAAAACTTTCGAGAGAAAAATGCCAAAGGTTCCCACAGGCCGTTTCTATGCTGTTGTAAAGCCGCGCCCATTGCTGTGTCTGAAGCATCGGTGACTATAGCGAGCTTCGCTTGGCAGTCTGGATGAGCGAGTAGTGCTGCTTGGCAGAGACTTTCCTTGCAGGCGATGAATGCTTTAGTAGCTTCTTCTGAAAAATGCACGGGATGTGAACCTTTAACTGATCCTGTGAGCAGTGCATTCAGAGGCGCTTGATGCCGTGCTGCGTCAGGAATAAACCTTCTGTAAAAGTTCACCATTCCTAGGAATCTTCGCAGTTCTCTAACGGTTTTCGGTGGTGGGTAATTCGCAACTGCTTCTACCTTCGATGGTAACGGCTTAGTGCCAGCTGCTGAGATGCTGTGTCCTAAAAACGTTACCTCTGATACACCGAATATGCACTTGTTTGTGTTGATTACCATGCCGTATTCCTTTAGTCTGTTGAAGAGTAGATGAAGGTGCTTCTTGTGTGATTCCTGATCAGGTGAGAAGATCAAAAAATCGTCCAGAAACGGGAAGCAGAACTCTTCAAGGCCCCTAAGCATCTCGTCCACAAATCGTTGAAACGTTTGGCTGGCATTACGTAGTCCGAACGTCATGAACGGAAATTCGTATAAACCAAACGGCGTCGTGATTGCGGTCTTTGGAATATCCTCAGGGCAGACAGGAATTTGATTATAAGCTTTTACGAGATCGATAACCGAGTATACTTGACAGCCGGAGAGACAATGTGCAAAGTCATGTATGTGCCGAATGGGATAGCTGTCTGGTACGGTTCTAGCGTTGAGCATTCTGTAGTCACCGCATGGACGCCAGCCGTTATCTTTTTTAGGCGCAAGATGAAGTGGTGATGACCATGGTGACTTTGAAGGTCTGGCTGTTCCGTTCCTCAACATATCTGCAAACTCGTCTTTTGCAATTTTTAATTTATCCGGTGCTAGTCTTCGTGGTGTGCTGCTAATTGGCGGTCCTGCAGTAGTCTGTATATGATGCATGGTATTATGCTTCGGAACACGGTGGACACCGGAAGGTCGAGTAATCTCAGGGTATTCGCTTAGTATGTTATGATATACGGAATTTCCAGAAATAACTTTTACCGATGAAATGTTCCCAGTTGACTGTGCAGGTGAAGCTGGGGACGTAAGGCTTGTGGTGTTGTCGATTAAACGTTGATTTCGACAATCCACGATGAGGTTGTAAAATGATAAAAAATCTACACCTATTATGGCCTTTGTAACGTCCGCTACGATGAATCGCCAAGTAAAGTCACGGCGCAAGCCTAGGTTCAGCACTAAATGAGCGTAGCCGTAAGTAGAAATGGGTGTACCGTTTGCCGCACACAGCTCATAATTTGTTTTCTCACGACGTTCCTTGAGTGCTGATCGGGGCAAGACACATACGTCACTGCCAGTATCGATGAGAAACTGCATCTTCGTAGCGCCGTCCGTGACAAATAGGCGACCGGAAGTTTGGCAATCGGTCGTCGCCATTACCGACTGCTGTTCGCGTTTCCCGCATGGTAGTCGCATGGTTTTACGCACTTACTTGCTTCATTGCCGAACTTACTATGATACCAGCACACAGGAAATTTTCTATAGTTCGACTGTGATCGTGTGGAGCTAGAACGACCGCGCGTTTTCTTGTTTGAACGATTCGGTGCACGTGAATGCCGGTTCACCTGCGCAGTTAGAGCTTGCACTTGTTTGGTAAGTTCAGCAATCTGTTGGTTCATGGCTTCTAAAGAGCTTCCTGGTATGGCACTTGATGTTGATGCTACGTGCGCTGTAGGCGAAACAACGTCATGGATGCGGTCAGCGAGATCTGCGAGCGCTTCCAGCGAAGACGTCATCTGCGAAGCGATTATCGTTTGCGTGCTACTTGGTAAGCGACTGGTCCAGATAGTACGTAGAAAATCTTCGGGAACTCCAGGTCCAGCCAAATGTTGCAAATGTCTTAGAAACTGAGATGGCTTACGGTCTCCAAGTTCTGCGTGCATAAGTAATTGCTTGACCTTCTTTTCTCGTGACGCGGACAGTCGTTTGATAAGTTCCGACTTCAATTTTTCATACCTGTTGGTGTCGGGCGGGTTGATGATTATATCTTCCACCTCAGAAGCATACTGCGGGTCTAGTTGGCCGATAACGTAGAAAAACTTCGTATTGTCCGTAGTAATGTTCGATATCGCGAATTGGCCCTCGATCTGCGCGAACCAAATGGCCGGCTTTTCAGGCCAAAACGGCGGAATGCGCACGCCCACACGACAAATATCTTCGTTCTTATCGGTTGAGAGCGACATCTTTATGTGAATCAGTATCAGAATTATCGCAATCAGCAACAAAATCAAAATCACACACATTTACTGCAAACGTGGACTTTCGGTTCAAAACAGGTCACCAGTAAAGCCTAGTTAATCACGTCGGGGTCACCAGTAAAGCGAAGTTAGATACACTTTTGTTGTAATAGAAGGAGGTCCATGGGTTTGCTGAATTAATGATATGCCGATTGACTTTGTATACGATATATTAATTAAAAAGATATTTACAAAAACCAAATGCGGAAAATAAAATTTTCTCTAATGTGTTGTCTCTATCAACAACATTCGTTGCCCCTAGCAACTAGCTGGAAAGTTTATCTATGAGATTGGTATAGAAACTTTTTCGTGGGCCAGCACGCCACAAGCGCGCTACAGATTATATACGAAGAGATTTTAGAAATGACGCAAGTGGATGACGTTTTCCATTTGAGCAATGGAGTGTTTTCGCTTTCGAACTGTTTTAACCTGATGGACAATCGAGAAGGATTCCTGGATAAGGCATTGGATAGTTTGAAGTATGCAAATAAAGGATTCCTGCCTAAACTACCAATAATATGGTACACGCCGCGGTTGGGCAAAAATGTAGAGGCGAAGACTTGGGAGAGGTATGGGGTCCAGCTGAACGACTGGAGGACCAGCCCTTCAGAATTTCTGGCGAAATTCAAAGTGATACATTCAAGCAAGTGGGACTTGTCTTGTGAAATGAAGAAGCAACGCTGTACGAGGTATAGGTATGTATGACAGTGTTACATAACATGATTTATTTCAAATCGTATGTACCTATAACGATTAGGTATTGTAGATAGAAATTAAAAGATAACCTAGGAGCTATCAAACAAAACCTAAGCGTGATTGGTGCTGTATTTTTGTGGGCGCCTTTGATTTGCCAATACGCGTTTTGTATATCTAAAGGTACCTAATTATTTTTTCAATAGTAATTTGGGTATACATCCAAATATAGTTTTTTAAAAAGATTTCATCAGCTTTTAGAGGTTTTTGAAATTCGAGAACCAGATTGTGGTTTTTTTTGCCATTCGTTGAAACTAGAAGGAACAATTTAATTTACGAAAATTACTTAAACACGGTATAGCTTGATCAGATAATGGTACCAGTAACTTGTACATAAAGGACTACAGTGATAAGATCTTGATCAATTCAAATGGGACCACACGGGTAGCACCAGCTTTCAAAAAAAAATCCCACGAAGAAACCCAGTCGAGTTCTGAGGCAACAAAATTAAAAAAATACATTCAAATTGAGAATCTTTAGTTATTAAAATCATAATCATAATCTCTATTAAAGCACTTAACTTTTTTATTTTATGACGAAGAAGTCGGTTAAAAAATGAATTTAAAACACTTGACTTTATTTAATGACGAAATCCATGGAGTATATTTAAATACCATCAAAGTACGAGTATCTAAATATTGATGTCCAAATTAATATAAGTAACGCGAACACTAGCGCCACTAGCTCGTCACGTCTTTAAAGAACATAAAAAATATCAAAATTGTTTCACAACCACAATTGACGGAAATATAACGAATTGGGAAACGATTATGTTTTTCAAGTCTCTTTAAAAGTGCTTGTTATTTTTTTTTTCTTTTTTTTTATTTAACTTATTGTTCTAAACGAACAATAAGTTTCGTAACAGTCACACTGTTTCAAGGTTTTTTTATGTTACCAAATGACATGACGAGCTAATCACTCGCCTGATGTTAAGTGACACGGCTGCCCATATCAGTTGCAGTGACACTTGAAACTCTAAAGAATAGTTTCGCGTGACACTGCACTGTGCACGCCATTCTGAGACATCAGCACAGTCTAGCAATAAGATTACTAGTCTGTGAGGGGTCATAAAGTCTCATTTGCCCAGTAATTAAACTAGCTACAGTGCCCTTCAAACCGGTACATAGTAGTGCTTGCGCACTACTGCTAGGCGGCAGAATAACTGGCAAAGCGGTTGTACCTACCTAGACGAACTTTGCAGAAAAGTCCTACCACCTAGTAAAAAAGGTATTGGAATTACCATCAGGATATAGTTTGACCAAGATTAATTACTTTGACTGCCGAGTATATCGGCATAGCGGACCTTGTCAAGGAAATTCTTAGCAAATGTATAACTCAAATCGGGTCGTGGGTAGTTCCTGTATAAATTAATATGTAATTCATTTGTCAACTTGTCATTAGACGTGTCTACACTGGATGATCCACTGCTCTCTAATCTCGCAAATATACACGGTGGAAATTAATTCACTCTTTTCCTTAAATGTTTGTACTCAGACCATGCTATAGAATGTTCGTACAAAGGCCGACTAAAAAAAAATAGGTTTTGTTTTAATACTAAAACTAAATACTTAGTGCCTTCTAAAATAACTGCATGACAGCCGAAATGTCTTTTTAACGGTACACACAGCGCGGGCACCGGCTGAGTGCTTTGTAAATGTTTTGTAGGCAATAAAACACCTGCTCTGTTCAATGTCGCAAGGCTATTCCTTAGAATTTAAATTTGATAATACCTAGATTTAAGTTTTATTTCATAAGTACTTTTTTTATTTAGTTATATGGAAGCATTCTATGGCATGGACTGAATACATACATTAAAGAAAATGAACGAATTAAATTCCACCTTGTATAGATACTTAGATAGGATCGCGCGCAGTAAAAGGAATCAAGCGTGTTAGATCGTCTGGTGTGGACTACGACTAATGAAAACCCCATTTTAAAACGATATAGCCAGGATTATAAATTATTTATATAGAAAAAATACTTGCCCTGTCGCGGGAATAGAATCCACCACCTCCGGGCTATGAGCCAACCTAATCAACCACCACACTGAGGCTGTCAAAATATAATCCAAATGATCATTGGCGTTTATATTTAACAGATCAATGCCAAATACAAGAATGCTGGTGGCATTGCCCCGTGGAATAACTAGACAAAACGTTACGTCATTTTGAAACACCTCATGTCAAACGTCATTTTTTGAACATGAATTTCATATTCAGTCATAGAGCTGTTACGTTCTGGTTTTTTATGACGAACTGGTCTTTTGAAAGGCCGTTTGGTTTTGAACTTAATTTTTTGTACGGACACATAACATGACCTTCAAAATCAAAGTCAAGTTTTGCAAACTCAAAAGTTAGGTACCTAACATTGTGCTGGGACACGAGAAAGCCTACAATCAAAGTCCCGGAGACTTCTAAGAAAATGAGAAAAAGTGATTTATTTTCGTTTTTTTTTAAGAAAGGTAAGCTTTTAATAAAACGAGTTAATTTCTATTGAAACAGTTAATTTCTAGTGTATTAAAAGCATTTTTATGTAAAAATTAAGATAACACATAGAACAAGCTTTGCTTAGTTGGGTTTAGTTACTAGATGGCGCTGTGTGAAATGTCCACAAATATTTATTATTTATTTATTATTATTTTCATTTGCCAATTTATTGCACTTATAGATTTTAAAATCTTGTCCATCAAAAAGATAAATGCCATCCAAAAGCAGTTTCTTTTGACACATTTTATTTATTTTCTTATAATAATGACTGGCATCTGAGTAAAGTAAGTGTTTTGGCCTTTTTAGGTGGTAGAACTTTTCTGCAAAGTTCGTCTAGGTAGGTACCACCGCTTTGGCAGTTATTCTATCGCTAAGCAGTAGTCCACAAGCACTACTGTGTTTCGGTTTGAAGGGCACTGTAGCTAGTGAAATTACTGGGCCAATGACACTATGACTAATCTCACAGTCTAGTAATAAGATTACTAGAAGATTAATCACAGTCTATTAATCTCATGATTAGACTGGAACATTAGGTACCTCGGGAGGTGTGTAGCTTCACTAAAGTTAATCAGCCGTTAACTGATAATCAGTTGTTTTAATCGTTCTTTGTATAAGTAGTTCTAGTCACGTAAGAAAACGCTGAACTGAACGGAACTACGAGTATAAAGTAGGCACGGAATGTCTATGAATTTACATTAATTTATATTTTCTTAGGAATTGGCAAGAAATGTATTCATGGAAGTCATGGCGGAACTTAGAGGCTTTTACGGTGGAGGGGGGAGAGGCGGTGCTTTGGACCGATTTGGTCAACGCAGGTATATTTGTTTAGTCTAGATTTGCGTTTGACAAAGATAGATCAACACTTTATTGTACACCGTAAAATAACAATTTCACTAAAAGAAAAACTTACATAATTAACTAGTACTAGTGCAATAGACGGTCTTATCGCTTAGTGCGATCTCTTCCAGACAACCTTTGAGCTGGCTTAGAGTTTTGGGCGTCGGTGTACAGGTAAATGAAAATGAACTAAAACTATTATATGTCCTGCAATATTAAGTAAAATATATATATACAAATAATATCTAAACATAGTATTCAAACATATATGACTATATAATATAGTATGTATATTCGTTTGTATGACAGGTAAATGAAAATGAACTAAAACTATTATATGTCCTGCAATATTAAGTAAAATATATATATACAAATAATATCTAAACATAGTATTCAAACATATATGACTATATAATATAGTATGTATATTCGTTTGTATGACCTAATGAAAGAGATAGACGGAGAAGTGCCAATAAAGCCAAAGAAGGGATGTAGGTTTGCCCAAAAGATAGCTCGATTTACATTGCTGCGGAACGATATGTAAGCATTTTCCATAGGGTCCAAGTCCACTCTTCCAGTAGACGTAGTCTTCTCGATCCTCTCATCTCCGCAACGGCCCAAGCCGAAGTTTGCACCCAGAGATGCCCTTGAGCCCACTTTTGATGGCTGGGCGCCTTTAGCGCCTGCTCTCCCGCTGACACTGTAAAGATCGGTAGAGACCAACAGCATTAGCACGTTAAAAAAACTGTTTGCAAGCGAAATGACGAACTTAATATCAATTGAAGGGGTGAGATTAAAAAGGATTTAACTGATTTTTTTCACAAAATGACTTATGGGTATCGTTGGATTCAGCGTGAAATTATCTACAATATTACATTCTCAAAATACCGAAATGAGGCTTAAATCTCGAGATTTTGACTCTAAAAACGGTTTATCTGTCACAGGAATACAGTTCGCTTAGCATAAAAACATTATTATATTTATATTATTATATTATATTTATACAGTAATAGTATGAATTAGTACTATATTTAGTTTTTTAAAATAAGCAACTTAAATTTACACGAACATTTTCTATTACCTTATAAACACACTACATTAAAATGACGATTAATTGTAGTTTAAAGTCAATTTTCTCGAAACTATCAATTTGACAGTTAAACCCTTTTTATTCTCAACCCTTCAATTGTTACGTACATACAAATTAGTGTGTGGTTCCTAAACGACGTAATGTTGGTACCTAATTATTACAAAAAATTACGAAACAAAAGAAGGGATGAAGCAATTCGACGTGTTCAGACTTGAGTAAGCTCTAATTAAGTCTCATATTTCAGGTAATCTAGACTACCACTTATGGCCTAGAACAGCAGCGGTAGCTGAAAGACTATGGTCTGATATAATAGCTAATACAACGGCTGACGGATCTGTTTATATCAGGCTTAACAGTCACAGGTTTGTTTGGAATATTTTCACCTACATCGGTATCATAATTGCCACCACCACCACCATCATCATCATCATCATCCTAATCATCATCACCACTAACATCGTCATCTTCACCACCACCACCATCATCATAGCAGTATCATAATCATCATCACCACCACCTCCATCATTAAAATCATCATCATCATCAGCAGCAGCATCATAATCATCACTACCACCACCACCACCATCATCATCATCACCACCATCATCATAATCATCATCCTCATCACCATCATCATCATCCACCACGCAATCCACTGCTGGTCAAAGGCCTCTTCTAATACACGCCACTGAGCCCAATCTTCAGCTCTTCTGATATACCTGCAGCCAATAACCTAATAGGATGAGTAGTGGCGTACTCTAGCTCTAGTGACTGATTTTTTAGAATTCTAATCCACCTGAATGCTTCGATTTCAGGTCTAGAATGATACGTGATGACGTCAGAGCGCAAGCCATTTGGCCTGAGTGGTGCACCTATAACCCTGGACCATGCTTGGAGAAATTGCAGTAACACCAGCTGGTCATATGATCATCATCATAAGTCGGTTCCAAGTCCAGGCGTAAGGTGAAGACCTAAAATATGGTGTAGATGACAAACGTGCTAGTACAGAAAACAAGTTACTTGAATAACTAGTGACTTATGCAACAACGCAATAAAGTATAGTTTAGCTCGAACAGACTTTTTTTAGGAGGGGAAATGCCCTCGCACTTCCTTATGTGTTGTGGTGGGTTTGTGGGACTCGAACCCACTAAAACCGTGATCCGTCCGCCGCGGGTCCTTTAGGAAGCACCCGGAGGGGTCCCTGATCGGCTTGGGTATACTTCGCACACAAAATCCAACTGGCAAAGCTACCTCACAGCGGTACTAGCCAACCTACTAGGTGGTAGGACTTTGTTGCAAAGTTCGTCTAGGTAGGTACCACCGCTTTGCCAGTTATTCTGCCGCCAAGCAGTAGTGTGCAAGCACTACTGTGTTCCGGCTTAAAGGGCACTGTAGCTAGTGAAATTACTGGGCAATTGAGACTTTATGATCTGATCTCACAGTCGAGTAATCTTATTACTATATATAATAAATATATAATAGACTGTGCTGATGTCTTAGGATGATGTGCGCAGTGCAGTGTCACTTGAAACTCAATGTTTTAGGGTTCCGAGTGACACTGTTCTTTTATGGGCGGCCGTGGCGCTTAACATCAGGTGACCGACTAGATCGTCACATCACTCAATAACATAAAAAAAACCTCCTTTCTATCGCTACAGCGCTGCTATTCTTGACGCATTACGCGCAACGGACCGACCCGATAACACTCGGGTGCGCCGGCTTAGTGCTTGTTACAAAAATATCTAATACGTTTAATAACCATGTAATATCCTTTCCATCAATTAAGAGTATTTGGTATTGGTATGAATTAAATGAAAGATACAGGGAATCTTGGCTAGAGTCCAGGATCTATGTATGTGATTCGTTAAACGTTATTATTATTATTTTTAGGCCTTCTCCATGGAAAGACATTTAAAAGGTCTTGTTGTTTACTAATAATCTCACTACCGGAATGGGATAAATTAAAGATTAATTGTTCATTTTCACCACATATATTGTCCTCGCGAACCAAACACATAATTAACAATATAAAATGAGTAAGCCCGGAGTATGTGAGGACACGCGTCTCCGAATGCTACTCTTATGCAACTCTCGTGCAACTCTACTTTAATTTAATCACGCGCCCCTTATATAGGTCGGCGCTGGCGACGTCAACGTAAACAAACGTGTGTCCCTACAGACATATTAACATATCAACAAGTTTGTCAGTAATCCACTTTAAAATAAAATAAGCAATGAATACGTGAAAAAGAGAAAAAAATAAGACAACAAATATTAAAACATATCCAATAATTTTAATATGAGTATAATCAAATTAATAATTTAGAGAAAAATAGGTACTTCTACTTTTCGCTGATATAAAAGAACTAGAAACAGGTACAGGACAGAGACAAAACAATTTCTTAGTAAGTAGTTAGTAAGGCCGCCTTACTACGTTAGTTGAATTTAATAAATGATTACTAAGGCCCCAACGGCCATAGAATAGAACTTTGTATTAGTGACACTACCTTTTGTCTTTTTGGATCGAGTTCGATATTCCAATGACAAAAAAAAGTCAAATCACATCACACTATCACACTAATATTATAAAAGCGAAAGTTTGTATGTGTGTATGTTTGTTACTCCTTCACGCTCAAACGGCTGAATGGATTTGGATGAAATTCGGTACCAAGATAGTTTATATCCTGGATTAACATATAGGCTACACTTTAACCCGGAAAAGTGAAATTTTCCTGAGCGAATAATTAAATTACTTTTTATCCGCGGGTGAAACCGCGGGCGCAACTAGTAATTTATAACAAAGAGGATATTTTAGACACTCTTACAAAAGAAGGCGTCACTAAATACAAATCTGTAAAAGTGTTGCCTATTGGCATAAAAACTTCCAGAAGACTAGCCATGAAAATGCTCATGCCCGGACCCACCGTGATGTATCAACAATTTCAGGAGGTTCAAAAATCATTTTAATATTGACAATAGCTCCACTCAGGCATCCTAACCCAAAGACTACAATAAGAGTAGTTTTCCAGACCCTCCAATAGTATTTGCCAGGACCATCGGTCTCCCAGTTCAGGAATAGAGTAATGAAGGCTGGGAAGATGAAGCAGATGTTGGACAGGCATATACATCCCAGCTGAAAAGATGAGAAACAATTGAAAATTTCACCAACTGCATTGCTATCAATATCTATCAGATATAATAATAAATTATGTTATGAACGCAAAACACGAAACACAGAAATGCAAAATACGAAACGGTTCCAACCAGTAGATTAAGGAAGAAAAAAATTATGCCTCTCTTCTCTTAGAGTGTAATTGCTCTATTCATCAGAAAGGATATGTAAAGGAAATGTGTGTGGAATTATATGTGTAGTATATATATGTGGACATATCACACAGCGCCAGTACTAAGCCAAGCTTGTACTATTATTACTTATTGTAGTTATCTGGTTCTCATAGGAGAACCAGATAACTGATACAGTGACTTGACTATGACTTGACTTGATGACTTGGACTGTGACATGACTTGACACATATATACTTGGGAAATTAACCATTACTTGACACTGACTAAATACACAAAATTGTGGAACCAAAATAATAAAAAATACAAATACAGTACACTTAGGTCCGTATTACAGAACGATGTTCAGTCATCGATCGGTGCTCAAGCAGAGATTTCATTCACTAATTGATTAATTTATGAATGAAATCTCTGCTTGAGCACTGATCGATGACTGAGCATTGTTCTGTAATACGGACCTTAGACACTTTGGACGTCCTGGGTGGAAATCGAACCCACAACATACAGTTCTGAAGGTAAGGTACTAGTTAGTACTACTAAGCTATCGGGCCAGTCAATAAGTGATTCGCCCAAACTCACCATAGAAATAAACAAAGATATGTCTCCAATATAAGATGCGACGATAGTGACGCTCGCCACTAGCAATATCTTGTAGAACCGTTCCCACAACCAGTACCTGTCGGGGTCGTGCAACCGTCTTATATAAAACCAAAGGGTGTTAGAAAGAACCCAAAAGTTGAAGCCAAAGTTTAAGAACATCATAAGAGCAAGGAACATCTTTATGTTCACGGTGAATCTGAAAAATAAACTCTTTTACAATACATCTAAGGGGCTATATTGACAGCCTCTGTGGAGACTAGGGGTCTTACCGCGTAAGTCTGGTGGAAATGGTAATTGAGTTCTCTCTTGCTCGCACTCGTGGACTTGTTAATTGGCGCGTGCAGGATGGCAGGCGAAGCCATTCCTAGAACAGTTACGCGGTAGGGTGCAGGTCGGCTCATAACCCGGAGGCGGCGGGTTAGATTTTCGCGGCTGGACAAATATTTGTGCGCAGAAAAAAAAAGCTCAAATACTTGGTCCCACAACACCCAGACTCAGAACATGGTCCTCGACTACGAGGGGGGACTTTACAGGGAATCCTAGTTAGGGTCCAGGATCTATATATGTGATCGTTGGGTGTTATTATTATTATTATTATTATATTAGCTTTTGTTAGTTAACTGCTGTGCATTATCACCATTATCATCAGCCTACTTTAGGCCACTGCTGGAGATAAGCTTCTCCTAAAGTACGCCACGAACGCGATCTTTACCTCTTCTTTTCCAGGCATAACCACACACCATACGTATATTGCAGCTCCATCGAGCTACATGGCGTCCTACATTACGTTTCATAAGGTTGCGTATTGTTGGACATAGAATTTTTCCAAGGTTCACTATTAAGTCTGGTCTTTAAATCTTTTCATTATCTCTTTCTTCTTCTCGCGTTGTCAAGTATCAGCCTTATGGGGTGATCACGAAACTTTGATTGCAAAACAGGTATTCCAAATTAAAAAATTTCCATACCTAGTAACCATGCACATATTGAAACTGTCAATTTCATACAAATTTGTGTTTCTATCGGTTGCAATGAAGTTCCGTGATCAGGAACTTTGATCCCTTGTGTCATAATTGTTTGGCCGCCCAAAGGCTGTTGACTTGGCTTACGACTTTTGTCTTACAACAGCCGGGACTGCCGGCTTAGCGTGGCCAGGGAAGCACGGTAGCACTCGGTAAACGGGTAAATATATATATCATGCGAACAGCCAAAGAGTGGACCGCTTTACCGGCATCTGTATTTCCCGAAAACTACAACCTTGGAGTCTTCAAATCGAGAGTGAACAAGTATCTTCTAGGCAAGCGTGTTACATCCTAGACTGCATCGTCACTTACCATCAGGTGCGACATTTTTTGTGGCGGTTACCCATCAAAGTAATGATCGCAGTTAGCTTTGTTTAACTTTACCGATCGGTAAGGAACGGCTAGCCACGCCTCGCTATGAGCACTATATATTTATTTGTTTATTTCATTTTGGAAGACCAACAGCTGTTATAATGATATAGACATAGTTTTACAAAAAAAGAAGCCAATTAAAGGTCCTAACGGATAGACACAAAAAGTTTACAATTTAAATAAAGTGAACACCTAAAAGCACTACCTACATACACACTGCATGAAATTACTTACTAAATTATAAACTAGCTATACACGATGATAAAATAATTAGTTATAAGTAAATACAAAAATAAGACAGCAACTTGGTAGCCTATAGGCTAGCTGCTACCTTAAATACTAATAATTTTTAGTAATGGTAAAGCTGATAAAAGGTATAAGCTGATGATGACGATGATCGGCTAATAGCAGTTCAATAAAATAAAGTTCCAGGCACGGTTAACTCACCTTCCCCAAGGATAGTTAAGGGTGATTGGTGATATGCAAAACTTGTCAAAGCCCCAATATCCGAAAAGACCGATGAACATTACCATGATTACAACAATGGACATGCCTGTGACAGAATTTTGAGTTCTTTAAGCGATAAAGCGTAAGTTAGATAGATAGTCCTGAGGCGAACCCTGACCCTGTCCCTGGGAAAGGTCCCAGGAAGCGGCCGGAGGCATCCCTCAATGACTTAGGCATCCTACGCACACAAAAACAATTCCCGCAACTGAAAACTCCATCGAATTGAAATTCTACAACCACGCTGGTAGAGCCTTCATATTGCTGTCGCCTTAGACACGTTTTGGGCGACCCATATCTATACATCATCCTCAAGACGTTCACTGATGATAGGATTCTTCCATAGAGCCCCGCTTTGATCGTCTGCTTGTCTCTTTGATCCAACAGCTTCAGTGGTTTTGACAGGTCACGACCTACGCTGTTTTTTTTGTGGACTAAAAATCTTTCTTCATCACCAATATAATAATAATAATAAGAGATGAAAAACGTATTTAAAAGAAGAACAAGCACCTGATATGAGAACCGTTGGAAATAAGTCGGGTGATTTCAGATTATTCTCCAACGGCAGTGTGATTTCCATTCCGTCAATGGAGAACAGAGTTACTCCAACGAACTCAAACAAACCAGACCAAGATTTAAATGCGGGCATCTGGATAAGGCTTTTCTTAGCAGTTTTGGCACCGTAGTACGTTGTCATTATGGTAAGGATCACTGAAACAGTATATATAGGAATATAGACGTTATTACTGAAGGAAACTAGCATTATTTTTGTTAACAAGTGGTGGTCAAAGATGTAGTTTAGTAGAGCTGAAACTAAAGCTAAAGACAAAGATGTGTTTTCACTAGCACTATAGGTACTAGGTGGTAGGACTTTTCTGCAATGTTCGTCTAGGTAGGTACCACCGCTTTGCCAGTTGTTATGTTGCCAAGCAGTAGTGCGCAAGCACTGCTGTGTTCCGTTTTGAAGGGCAACGTAGCTAGTGAAATTACTGGGAAAATGAGACTTTATGACCTGATCTCACAGTCTAGTAACCTTATTTCTAGATTGTGCTGATGCAGTGTCACGCGAAACTATGCTAGAGTTCCGAGTGACATTACAACTGATATAAGCAGCCGTGTCACTTAACATCAGGCGAACGGTTAGCTCGTCACATCATTCCTTAACATAAAAAAAGACTGAGCAGCGAAACGTGCAAATTCAATGCGATGAATTAGCGACAAACTGTAAAAAATTTGTCGCGAAACTTAACTTCGCAAATAAAACAAACTATGCTTCATACTTGAAACTTTGTGTGCCAGCGTAGCGAGCGTACTTCCCCGACTACTGGGGCAAATTGACACTTAATTTCGTTACAAATCAGCTGCTTAATGAATGAGTTTGCAAGCGGAACGCCGCAACCTGCGTACAGTACGCTCTATCTATATGGTCAAAGTCAAAAGATTTATTGCAAATAGGCTATTTTTAGCACTTTTACAAGTCAAAATTATATTAGGTACTTAAAATTAAGTTATTTTTACTAAGAATATAGAATTACAAAGTGCTTATTATCAAATAATATATAGCAAGCAAATTACAATATATGAGTTTGAAAAAAAAAAGCAGTTCTCTTTCTCACTACTGGTGCAGGCAATCCGGCACAATGCAGAACATAAAACTCCGATCCGAAGCTTCGATTACAACCGTAATACTACTACAAGAAACTTTACAGTGATGTATTTTTTTTCTACTGTCTTTTACAATGTATATAATTTACGAGCTTCTGCCCGCAGCTTCGCCCGTGGCGTGGCTTATGGGAAAATAATTCAACCACCCATTTCACCCTCTTAAGGAAGGAATTTCAAAAAATCCTTTCTTAGCGTATGCCTGCGTCATAACACCTACCTGCATGCCAAATTTCAGCCCGATCCGTCCAGTGGTTTGGGCTGTGCGTTGATAGATCACTATGTCAGTCAGTCAATCAGTCCGTCAGTTTGAGAGGTCTTTACCTATGAAATTGCCGTTTTGTTTGAAAAAAGGTAAAGTATTTTTTTTTTTCGAACTTATTTATTTCTTTTATTCAAAGTAATCACCCCTGCAATCAATGCATCTTTGACAACGCTGTGGCAGTTCATGGATGCCCTTCTTGAAAAAATCAGCAGGACGGGAGACAACAAACTCTTCAAAGGCGTTTTGTACTGCCTCTCGGGAATTGAATTTTTTTCCCGCTAAAAAGTTGTCCAAATTTTGGAAAAAGTAATAGTCGGTAGGCGCAAGATCTGGTGAGTATGACGGATGAGGGAGAGCTTCCAAACCCAACTCATGCAGCTTAGAGACGGTTTGTTGTGCAGTATGGGGTCGCGCGTTGTCGTGAAGTAGCAGTGGAGACGACCGATTGACCAAAGCTGGTTGCAGACGTGCGAGTTTCACCATTATTGTGGTCAGTTCTTCAATGTACACATCTGCAGTAATGCTCTCGCCGTTTTGTAAAAAGCTATGATGAATCACACCAGCACTGGACCACCAAACTGTGACCATCACCTTTCTAGGGGTCATTTTTCGTTTTGCACATTGCTTTGGTACCGAACTAGGATCTAACCAACTTGCTGAGCGCTTTCGATTGTCAAAAAGAATCCATTTTTCGTCGCACGTAACAATTCGGTTCAAAATTCCTTCATTTCTGTGCCTGTTAAGCAGCGCAAGGCAAGTCTCGACGCGTACGTTGCGCTGGCGATCGTTAAGTTCGTGGGGCACCCATCTATCAAGCTTTTTTATCTTGCCAATCTGTCGCAAATGGACCAATATTGTTTTGATGCTAACATCAAAAGCTGCTGCCAGCTCAGCTGTAGATTGAGATTCATCAGCTTCCACAATCGCCTTTAATTCATCATTGTTGACCAAAGTTTCCGGACGACCACGAGGTTCATTTTTCAAGTCAAAATTCCCAGAACGGAACCGAGCAAACCAATAACGGGTTGTACGTTCGTTTGTACAGTTCTCTCCGTAAACGTCGTTGATGTTACGTGTCGTTTGTGCCGCGTTGGTGCCACGACGGAACTCATATTCCATAATTACACGAAATTTCAAAGTATCCATTATGAGGAAAAATGTTGAAATGTAATGAAAATACAACGCTAATCAATAAAAAAAAGACTTATATTGTAAATAGAATGTCATATTTTTAAAACAAATTTAATTTGAATTTAGAATTCATAGCCAATCAAAACTTTTTTTTGTTTGAAAAAGTCTGTACTGCAATACGGCAATTTCATAGGTAAAGACCTATTATATTTTAGATTAAAGTTGACATTATTATGATTATGTAAAAGTAACCACAATGTGACACCGGTGCAAGAAAAATACCGTGATTATCTTACAGTGGATACTCGAATTAAAATATATAGGGTGGCAAACTGGAGATATAAAGTGAGCCGCTCGTTCACTTAAGGAAACATCCTAGCTGACCGATTCTTCTAAGACAATACATAGGCCTCTTACCCACATAGAACACCAGCACGATAGAGAATGGCGCGAGTACCTTGACACTGGTGTAAACACCTATTAAAATGCATGGCAAGGTCAATACCCAAATATAAAACTGCTGAGGTGGCCACAGTTCAGTTGCATAACCATCAGTACCTAAAAAAAATAATAACTATTAGGCGTTACGTCAGTAGTACTATTAACTAGTACCATTGATGGTATAAGTGGACATTTGAAGGGTTGAGAATAAAAAGGGTTTAACTGTCAAATTGACAATATCGAGAAAAATGACTTTAAACGTCAACGGCGTCATTTTAATGTAGAGTGCTTATAAGGTAATAGAAAAGGTTTATGTGAGTTTCAGTTGCTTGAAAATGATTTAATTCTATTTAAAATTACTAAATATAGTATTAGGTACGTCATACAATTACTGTAAAAATATAATATAATAAAATAATTATAGTAATGTTTTTATGCTAAGCGAAATGTATTCCTGTGCCAGATAAACCGTTTTTAGACTCAAAATCTCGAGATTTAAGCCTCATTTCGGTATTTTGAGGATGTATTATTGAAGATAATTTCACGCTGAATCCAACGATACCCATAAGTCATTTTGTCAAAAAAATCATTTAAACCCTTTTTGTTCTCACCTCTTCATTTGTGATAGCAAGTGATGGACTGTATTAAATAAAAGGGTGGCATAAAAGCGTACGGTGGTTTAAAAGGGTTAAAAACTGTATATTTAAATATCACACTAATATTATAAAGGCGAAAGTATGTTTGTGTGTATGTTTGTTACTCCTTCACGCTCAAACGGCTTAATGGATTCGAATGAAATTCGGTACTAAGATAGCTTATAGACTGGATAAACATATATATAAAATTGGTGTCGTGTGGTGCCGGCAGTGTGAGAATAGGACCACCCCATCTCTTCCCGTGGGTACCCTAAGTGCCGGCTAAGGGAATATCCAGGGAATATGCAGCAGTATTTTCCTCAGTACATATACACATACATAATTATACACGCACACGTACACGTACACGCACACACACACACACACACACACACACACACACACACACAAACACACGCGCGCACACACACACACACACACAACACATATTTAATATTGCATTTTGATGATATCATTTAGGGTGGATTCGACCAAACAAGAGTAAATTTTATCTATTTTCAAGAATAGCAAGTCTATTCGAGTATTATTACTATACTACCGTTTTTGGTGGAATAACAGAGTTATTCCGAGAATATTTTGATTCAAAATAGATAAAGATAAAAAAAGACGTCCGACCATGTATTTTGTCATTTACTTTCCTATACTATAATACGACAAAAGCGAGTTGATATGACATAAGTTTGAATACCGTGTCGTTGTAGAACAATAATTGTTAACTGTGTAATAGATTCGTTCATCATTTATTCCGCTATACGCGTATAGTAATTCTAAGCGTAGCTAAACTTAGTATTGCGTGGAAAAACGAAGAATGAATTACTCGAGTATAATATCGTGGAATAGATTTATTCTGGTATAGTTACTCGTGTATAAATCCAAGTTTGGTCGAATCCACCCTTAGACAGTTAAATTCACGTAATTAAAATAAATTGTAAATGTAATTATGTAAAAACTTACCATCAATGAGTTGCTTGACAGCCCGACTCATCATTAGCAGGTAGACGCAGCAACCACCCAACAGTGACATACAACTAAGAAGTTCAGTTGTGTGCCTAGAAGGTAAAGATTTTTTTAAATTAGTTAATCTAAAAGCCGTAAAAGACTTTTATTTTATTTTTTTTATCTGCATTTCCAGACACCTGGGTCCGTGCTTTTTGTTATATTTATAAATTTCGCTTATTATTATTATTATTATATATATAATTATATATTAGGTCTTTACCTATGAAATTGCCGTTTTGTTTGAAAAAAGTTAAAGTATTTTTTTTTCGAACTTATTTATTTCTTTTATTCAAATTAATCACCCCTGCAATCAATGCATCTTTGCCAACGCTGTGGCAGTTTATGGATGCCCTTCTTGAAAAAATCAGCAGGACGGGAGACAACAAACTCTTCAAAGGCGTTTTGTACTGCCTCTCGGGAATTGAATTTTTTTCCCGCTAAAAAGTTGTCCAAATTTTGGAAAAAGTAATAGTCGGTAGGCGCAAGATCTGGTGAGTATGGCGGATGAGGGAGAGCTTCCAAACCCAACTCATGCAGCTTAGAGACGGTCTGTTGTGCAGTATGGGGTCGCGCGTTGTCGTGAAGTAGCAGTGGAGACGACCGATTGACCAAAGTTGGTTGCAGACGTGCGAGTTTTGCCATCATTGTGGTCAGTTCTTCAATGTACACATCTGCAGTAATGCTCTCGCCGTTTTGTACAAAGCTATGATGAATCACACCAGCACTAGACCACCAAACTGTGACCATCACCTTTCTAGGGGTCATTTTTGTTTTGCACATTGCTTTGGTACCGAACCAGGATCTAACCAACTTGCTGAGCGCTTTAGATTGTCAAAAAGAATCCATTTTTCGTCGCACGTAACAATTCGGTTCAAAATTCCTTCATTTCTGTGCCTGTTAAGCAGCGCAATGCAAGTCTCGACGCGTACGTTGCGCTGGCGATCGTTAAGTTCGTGGGGCACCCATCTATCAAGCTTTTTTATCTTGCCAATCTGTCGCAAATGGACCAATATTGTTTTGATGCTAACATCAAAAGCTGCTGCCAGCTCAGCTGTAGATTGAGATTCATCAGCTTCCACAATCGCCTTTAATTCATCATTGTTGACCAAAGTTTCCGGACGACCACGAGGTTCATTTTTCAAGTCAAAATTCCCAGAACGGAACCGAGCAAACCAATAACGGGTTGTACGTTCGTTTGTACAGTTCTCTCCGTAAACGTCGTTGATGTTACGTGTCGTTTGTGCCGCGTTGGTGCCACGACGGAACTCATATTCCATAATTACACGAAATTTCAAAGTATCCATTATGAGGAAAAATGTTGAAATGTAATGAAAATACAACGCTAATCAATAAAAAAAAGACTTATATTGTAAATAGAATGTCATATTTTTAAAACAAATTTAATTTGAATTTAGAATTCATAGCCAATCAAAACTTTTTTTTGTTTGAAAAAGTCTGTACTGCAATACGGCAATTTCATAGGTAAAGACCTATTATATACTTGACAATTTTAAACAATTTATTTAAAAAAATACAAAATTAAATCAAAATTTAATTATAAAAACCAAAATTTAAAAGAATTACAAAAATTACACGAACGCGATTCGTAATCAAACTAATATGGCGGGACGATGCTTCCTCGACGGTGGTTCGCAGCGGAAAGAGAGCGGCCGCGCGCTTGCGCCGCCTTTTATACCCTCCGTGGTCTTGTATTATTCTTATCTTCTACACGGCCTTTCCTGACAGGAGGCCGTCCTCGGACTCCCTTAGTTCATAAGGTCGGCTTCCAGCAACGGCATAGAGGCTCCTTGCTTCGGCTGCGCGTCAGGCGGGGCACGGTCAGGCGCCTCGCAAGCCACGCACGTGTCTGAAGCGCTGGCACGCCGCTCGGCAGGTTTCTGCATGCCAGAAGTGCTGGGCTGCTGTTCGTCGCTTGCAGAAAACATCGAAGCCCTGGATACCGGCTCGTCGGCTAGCGTCGGTGGCTCCGCAGCGGCAGCTGTAGGCTCCTGTTCCTCTAAATCTGCTTCTGCACAGCACATAAAGAAAAAAAACGCACCCATTTGTATACTCACATACAAATTGGTGACATATTAAGCACACACAATACAAGATCGAGAAAAGAAGCACTACGTGACGCGTATCTCGACCACAGGTTAGTCAGAGGCACTTCGTGAAGCGTAACTCAACCATATATAAAACACACACATCAAGGGCATGTTTTATCCACAGCGGTTAGAGGCATTTCGTGACGCATAACCGAACTTGTGTTTCCAGGAATTAGAAGCACTACGTGAAGCTTATCCCAACACAGTTACAGGGATTAGAAGCACTACGTGAAGCTTATCCCCGCAACTGCAACACTCGCCATCAAAGCAAGCAGCACACACATCAGGAGTCCACTCCCCTCGCCATGGGATAATGTACTCCGCTGCCGCTTGTGTCGACTTCCCGTAGGAGCCCGCCAGTAGTTGCAATTCGTACCGCACATGCGGTAAGACCCTCGTTACTCGGTACGGGCTCTGCAAGCCAGAGTCCAGCTTCCTTGTCGACTGTGACGACTTGTTCACAAACACAAAGTCGCCGATTACCCTTGTTGACAAAAGCGTCTTGGAGTTGCTGGTCAGCGTCTAGTAGTGTGGACGCCCTATTATTTATCACCGCATCTTAACGGTATACCTTTGCGAGTTCTGTTTATAACCGAGTACAGTTTATAATCTGAATTAATAACCGGGGATGTACCGTCTAAAGTAACAAAAACTGACTAAGTACCATGGCCTTAAAAATGTCTTACCTTGGCACTCACGTGTTAACAAAAGCTTCTACCTTATGCTCGCTCGGTCTCACCTGACCATTAGTAATCATTCGACCTTAGTACTCTACTTCAGTCATAAGAAATATACATTTCTTAACGTTGATGGAAAATCCTGCCTCAGTCAGAGTCTTTAGAATCACTATACTCGCGTTTTCGCTTGTTTTGTTGAACATAACCTTTGCGAAAAACTCCACGAGCTCGAATGGGTGTAATCTCATCAGGTTTCACATAAATGGACAGAAAATTCACTAAATTCATAGCAGCTGCGCGAATTTGAGGATCAGTAACACCAGCGTGTAACTATCGCTACAATGAACTCGTCACTCAAATCGTTAACAATGCGTAACGTAACAACAAACGTCTAGCGTATTCTGCATACGTGGGGTAGTTATCGAAATCAGTTTTCATAACATCAAATAAAATGTTCGCGATATCTACTCGTATAGGGCACAATGTTTGAATTTGCGCTTAAAATTTGACCAACTACGGTCATTATTATCCCACTCGTATAACCATGACCTCGCGTCACCTTTTAAACAATTACCTATGCGCTAAACACTCACTGTCATCCCATCTATTTAGTTTGCGCACATGATAAATTTTACTACACAACGAATCAAAATTATACAAAGACAGATCGAAATGCGACATAAATACATGGTTCGATCTTACCGGCATGGCATCATAGCATTAACGAGCTTTTTGGTTACTTCACTTATAACCATATCCGTGGTGGGCGGAGGCGTGCTTGAACACGGCACGGACAGGTCCAGACTTGCAGGGTACGACTCGGCGCTCGACGGCGCAGTCAGCGGGCAGACGGCTCGCACGACGCGGCTGGCGTGCCGGAGCATCCGGTGCGGGCGCCGACATGGCGCGCGATGTACTCGCAACAACACTTGCACTGCGTGTCCTGGAATCTTTCAAAACACCTAAGCGGCTTATGAAAGTTTGAAGCTGGTCTTCTAAAGCAGGAATAGACGTTCGATCTCGCTTACGACTTTTACGTTTACTAGTCTCAGACATAGCTACAAAAATGTTAAGCGGAAAATCTTTAAAATCACAACAGCAAAGGCAAAGCAATATTTGAAATCAAAATAACCAAGTCA
The DNA here is from genome assembly GCA_905220475.3 of Ennomos fuscantarius. Lineage (NCBI taxonomy): Eukaryota > Metazoa > Arthropoda > Insecta > Lepidoptera > Geometridae > Ennomos > Ennomos fuscantarius. The sequence continues at coordinate 2,113,199 of HG992049.1, forward strand.
GAATTGAGTTAGATCCCACTATGTTTCCAAAGGAACGAATCGCATCTACAATACGGTCGGTCCCCGTAACGTTCACGGCTGTTGACGGTGCCCCGCTGTCCTCTCCAGGTCCAGGCGGCGGGTGGGCCTCCGAGGTTGCTGCGGTGGCAACCACAGCATCAGGCAGCCGTGGTGGGTGATGAACTGCTACAACGGGTGGAAGCGGCGCCGACCGTACTGGCGATAGCGTCGGCGTCCGGCGTTGCGTTGGCACCATGGGAGGCGTCCGTGGCGATGCTCGGCGTGAGCTCCACCGCCTCGTTGCTCGCCGAATACTTCGTTGCGGTGAAGGGGACGCCAAGTGTCGTGATGGCGGTGATGTTCGGCCGTGCCGCGAAGTGTATCGCTCAGACGACCGCGCTGGTCACGCCGCAGACAGTTCTTCTAACACCGCCAGCCTGGCTAGCATCGCCTCCATTTCGCCCCACCGTCTGGTGTACGATCTCGGTACCTACTTTGTTGTCGCGCATGACTATCACGACTGCGACGGCGATCGCGGCCCGACATTATAAAAGAAGCAAAAGTAAAGTGGGCACTTAAAGTGGTAGGATAGAATCACGTGGAATACGCAGATCCTATCCCACTTCTGAACTTGACAATTTTAAACAATTTATTTAAAAAAATACAAAATTAAATCAAAATTTAATTATAAAAACCAAAATTTAAAAGAATTACAAAAATTACACGAACGCGATTCGTAATCAAACTAATATGGCGGGACGATGCTTCCTCGACGGTGGTTCGCAGCGGAAAGAGAGCAGCCGCGCGCTTGCGCCGCCTTTTATACCCTCCGTGGTCTTGTATTATTCTTATCTTCTACAATATATATATATATATATATAGGCGGAACAGGTTGTGCGTAGGTTGCAACCTATATTACTATAGACAGTGCACCGGGCCGTGTCTGGAACAAGAATGATCGTAGTACACCGAGCGATCTCTTTATCTAGCCAGATGGGTGGGGCAGCGACGACAGTTGCCGGTGTTGCCACTGTAATAAATTTAAATGCTGCCACAGGGTAAATTACAGTACTGCCCGCTGCGCATAGAGTTTATAACTGGACGTAGCTGCCGTCATATACAATACAGGCTTAACAGATGTTCCGCGCTGTTAACACAGACAAGATGTAATAATAATACATGCCGGATAAAAATCCTCCAACAAGCCTACACACACTCCAACCGCATGGATTCCAGCCCACCCGACAAATATTTAATAATAATTATATATATATACACAACACCAACCGCCGTACACACGCTATGACGCGGCTGTCGTCAGCTTCGTCGTACTCGGAAGTCGGGATAAAAATTTTTCGTATTTCATACATTTCAAATCGATTTTATTTGGTTGCACCATTTGTACTGGACTGGATATCATTAAGTGAAGACAATTTAAAGAAATATAATAAACTATATGCGCCTCGCGGTTTCACCCGCGCGGTGAAAATTTTCCTTACATTCTTAACTTTTTCTTTCATAAGAACCTTCTCCTGAAAATAATAAACACAATAAAAAAATAATTAGCGAAAATGTTTTATCCGTTCACGCGTAATGCGATGACCAAGGGAAATAGAGATTCATTTTTTCATAGCGTCTGTGGTGTGGTGGTTGAGCAGGTCCGCTCATAGCCCGGAGGTGGCGGGTTCGATTCCCGCGGCAGGACAAGTATTTGTGCACAGAAAATAATAAGCGCAAATACTTGTTCAGAGTCTGGGTGTTGTAGGACCATGCTCCTCGTAGTTCCTGGGTCCCTAGGCTCAGGAAATCCTAGTTAGGGTCCAGGAGCTATATATGTGATCGTTGGGCGTTATTATTATATTATTATTATTTTTATATATTAATATGAATATAAAAAACGAGTGTGCCTACTCATGCACAGTAATGATTCACCTTCCCTAAATTCCGTTCCGGAAATTGATGATTTCACCTGAAGCATCGGCTGTAACGCCTCAGTCTGGTGCAGGGTCCAAGCTCCAAGGCCGCTTCAGCGAGGTCGGGGTAAGACATGGTGGGCACACGCAACCGTTTGTATGTCTGCTGTGCTGTCGTTGTCAAATCCTGACGAAATAAAAAAAAGGTTTTTTTTATTCCGCTTTACCACAGACTCCTTGGTCCATGTTCTTTTTTAATATACTACTTACAGTCAAATTGTTAGTTGTGTTAATATTATTTATTATATACAGGAGGGTCTTGTTTACACTCTATTTCCTATTTTCTTAAATTTATGGACACTAATATATTGGGAACATCAATTACTTTGTTTCTATTTGCTTATTTGCGTATACACCACAAGCAGACCAGCTCCCGCAAGCAGCGCCGCAATAAAAGAAGTTAGAAAGTAAATAAAATCTGAAACCTCGTACGCTACAGATTTAGCGACTTAACTCTCTCTTTTTCTATCTTCACCAACTTATATCTCCTCTTAACTTCAGTTCGCCTCGTTACGCATTCACCAGCTTACTGCCCAAGGCAAGCATGCGTAAAAAAGTTTTACTTCTAAAAGGCGAATCACGAATAATATATATATTTTGGCTGGCCCGTTAGCTCAGTTGGTAGTATCCCTGCCTTCTGAACTGCAGGTTGTGGGTTCGATTCCCACCCAGGACAAACATTTGTGTGATGAACATAGGTGTTTGTTCTGTGTCTGGGTGTTATATTGTATTCTATGTATGTATTTACAAACAAAAAGTATCTAAGTATTATATCAGTTATCTGGTTCCATAGTACAAGCTTTGCTTAGTTTGGGGCTAGATGGCTCTGTGTGAAATGTCCACACATGTTTACTTTTTTTTTTTTTTGGCGAACTTACATACATGTTGTAGGTAACCATTACTCCTAGGACCACGTTCATTGCCAGCGCCGTCCACATCCCGCACTTTTTGTACGTCTCGTGCATGGTCACCATTCCAGCCCCTAAGCAACACCTCATCAACGTGGCTACACCCCCAATCACACTGTTGAAAAATATTGCTTTTTAAAGCTTTCAGTTCCTAATCTAAGCTAGTGGCTTCAACTTCAACACTTATTTGACGTTAATATCACTTATGTTTGTGTTGCCAGTGTATCAAATTTTCGAAAAAAAGGTGAAAATAATCGAGATTTTGGTTACAAAAACACAGATAGATTAGCGCTAATCATACTAAGTATTTTTAAGTGGACGGTCTAATTTTTTAAAAGGAATTGGTAGTTTGGTGAGGGAATATGAAAAATGAACGTAAAAACGTAAGAACGTATTTTTATATTTAATATTTTCCAATACTTGTATTATTTTCAGTGTTAATGCATAAAACTGGTGGTGTTTTATTCGTTAAGTGCTGCATTACAGACATGAGTGTGGAAAAGTGGTATAATGTTGGTGAAACGTTTCTTTTCGTGTTGTTTCCAAAACTCCATAGAACCTTTACTAAAAACTGCCACCACTTTACTAGGAGTATGACATAGACTAGACTATGACTTGATGTCTTGGACTGTGACTTGACCCATATCTGCGTGCGCATAAACTTAAAAAATTATCAATTACTTGACACTGGCTAAATACACAAAGTGTGGAGACAAAACAAACTAATTTTTTTAAAATAATATTTTCATGTTACCTAGTATTTTTGACAGCTCGTTTAACCGCAGTAAAATCATAATCATCCTTTGCAGAATCCCCTCTAGACCTTAATCTGAATTTCGATAGTCTCGAAGACACAGATGTTAGCCTGCTACTTCTGCTATCTTCACTCGATAATTTATTTTTCAATACCGATTTTCCTTTCGAGAATGCTTCTTTGATTTCAGAAATCGATTCGGTGCCTCTTGTTATCGATTTCTTTAGTTTCGATATCGGGGATTGATGTTTTTGTTTCGTGAGTTCCCTTCTATCGTTTTGTTCTTCTCTGTCTCCGATCGCTATTGATTTTCTTCCGATCTGTACTGCCTTCTTTTTTGTTGGCTTGAGCGTTGCTTGGGGTTTTTGTGCTGACGTTGAGGGTGCTGTGTGGTCAGCAGCAGTGCCCTCCTGAGAATTTTTTTTATGTTAAGGAAAGACTTGACGAGCTTGGAGATGTTCTACATTGTGCCAGATTGCTAGCACCAGCAGTATGAAAGAGAACTTCTTTTTTTTTCAAACTCATATATTGTAATGGGCTTGCTATGTAATATTTGACAATAAGCACTTTGTTATTCTATATGCTTAGTACAATAACTTAATTTTAAGTACATAATATAATTTTGACTTGTAAAAGTGCTAAAAATAGCCTAATTGCAATAAATCTTTTGACTTTGACTTTAACCGTTCGCCTGATGTTAAGCGACACGGCTGCCCATATCAGTTGCAGTGTCACTCGGAACTCTATAGTTTCGCGTGACACTGCACTGCGTACGTCATCCTGAGACTTCAGCACAATCTAGCAAGATTACTAAACTGTGAGATCAGGGATCAGGAATGTTATTAGGTTGAACTGTGTTGACACAATCGAAGCCGCATGGAAAAAATAAGCCGATTTAGACTCTATTACTTAATCGTATGCTCCTTGATCAAAGTTTAACTATTTGAAGAATTACGCTGCAGAGAATGAAACCTTAACTAATATTGGACTTTTAAACACAACTTGTATGTTTTTTATATATATTAGCGAATGATGTGACGAGCTAGTTCACCTGATCTTACGCAACACGGCTGCCCATAACAGTGGAACTCGAACGTCCAATATTTAAAATTTTGCGTGACACTGCACTGCGCACATCATTCTGAGACATCAGCACAGTCTGGTAATAAGATTACTCTACTGTGAGATCAGATCATAAAGTCTCAATTGCCCAGTAGTTTCACTAGCTACAGTGTCCTTCAAAGCAGAACACAGTGGTGCTTGCGGTTTTGCTTGGCGGCAGAAAACCTGGCAAAGCGGTGGTACCTACCTAGACGAACTTTGCAGAAAAGTCCTACCACCTAGTAAATACTTACATTGATCCTATATTGACAGGTAAACGTGTAGAAAAATCTAGTTCTAAGGAGAGTTAGTGCTGGGCCTACGACAACTGCGATGGAATCAGCTCATAATTAGTCCGCTACAGCCTTATTAATAAACACGAACTAGCTTTAGATTAGTTACACCATCTTTTCTCTTTCGATCCAGCTAAATATTCCAGTAGCAAAAAAAGGACAAAAGCTGAAGTAACTAATCCGAGACTAATACCCGTTTATTAATAAGGCTGTTAGAGTATTACATTGCGCATTCAGCGATTATGGTAATTTGCGATTGCGCATACAGTCTCTGTGGTGTGGTGGTCAGCTCATAACCCGGAGGCGGTGGGTTCAATTCCCTCGACATTACAATTATTTGTGCACAGAAAAAAAGCGGAAATACTTGTTCTGAGTCTGGGTGTTGTGGGAGCATGGTCCTCGTAGTTCCTGGATCCCTAGACACAGGGAATCCTAGTTAGGGTCCAGGATATTTATTATTATTATTATGTATACTTACTTCGAGTTGTCGCAGTGAAGAACTGGCATTAGTGTCACTCTGAAACATTACATTGTACTTATATTAGTTGACTCTAGTATAGGCCAAGGACCTTATCTCTTTGCGAGATACAATTGAAAGCCTTAATTATTCGATAAAATACAATTGATTGATTGTTGTTTTGTTGTTTATGTTCTATGACTGGCTCGATAGCTCAGGTGGTAGTAACCCTGCCTTCTGAACTGTGGGTTGTGCGTTCGATTCCCACACAGGACAAACATTTGTGTGATGAACATATTGTTTTTTTCTGTGTCTGGGTGTTTTTTTATGTTATTGAATGTTGTGACGAGCTAGTCATTCACCTGATGTTAAGCGCCACGGCGGTCCATAACAGAACAGTGTCACTCGGAACCCTAAAATATAGTTTCAAGCGGCACTGCTCTGCGCACATCATCCTGAGAGATCAGCACAGTCTGGTATAAGATTACTCGACTGTGAGATCTGATCGTAAAGTCTCAATTGCCCAGTAATTTCACTAGCTACCCTTCCCCTTCAAACCGTAACACAGTAGTGCTTGCACACTACTGCTTGGCGGCAGTTACACTGGAAAATCGGTGATTCGTAGCAGAATTCTCCTTGGTGCATTAGTCTTCTGCAAAACCGCAGTTTCACTTACCATCAGGTGAGATGGTGGTCAAACGCAAACCTATCAAACAATGCCTGTCAAACGTGGTGATTATGGCACGATACTTACTGGAGCTTTTGGTGGGTCTGTGGACATTACGGAATACCACTTGCTGCACAGAACAAGTAACTAAAAAGTATAGGAACAGCACGTGTAATAAATGTCAATTTATTTTATATTTGTAACTTTTTTTTTTATGTTTTGGCTCCACACTATTGTGTATTTAGCCAGTGTCAAGTTATTAATAATTTATCAAGTTAATGATATTTCACGCAAATATGTGTCAAGTCACAGTCGAAGTCATCGAGTCAAGTCATAGTCTAGTCAAAGTCATACTCCTAGTAAAGTGGTGGCAACTTTACCAGAAGCTTCTATGGAGTTTTGGAAACAACACGAAAAGAAACGTTTCACCATCATTATACCATTTTCCCACACTCACGCCTGTAATCCAGCACTTAACGAATAGAATGCCACCAATTTTATGCACTAACACTGAAAATTACACAAGTTTTAGAAAATAATACAATGCGGCGACGCAATCTTTTTCGCATTCCCGCCAAAACCCTATTTGTAACTTGTTTGTATCTTTTTCTTCTTCGTGGCTTTCTATCGCTTTTCAGTGATAATTCTGCCAATGTCAAGTAAGGAATTTTTGTACGGTTATGTCATGTCAAATTAAAAATGCCACAGTAAAATGGTGGATATTTTACTGAAGGCTTTGGAAGCCTCGAAGATAAAACGAAAAGGCATGGTTTTAAAACTTGGAACCATTTGTCAACACTCTTGCACGTTCACGAACACTTTTTTTTTTTAAATGTTTTGGCTCCACACCGCCGTGTATTTAGCCAGTGTCAAGTAATTGATAATTTATCAAGTCAATGATATTTCACACAAATATGTGTCAAGTCACAGTCGAAGTCATCAAGTCGTCATAGTCAAGTCATAGTCTAGTCAAAGTCATACTCCTAGTAAAGTGGTGGCAACTTTACTTGAAGCTTCTATGGAGTTTTGGAAACAACACGAAAATAAACGTTTCACCATCATTACACCATTTTCCCACACTCACGCCTCTAATCCAGCACTTAAAGAATAGAATGCCACTAATTTTATGCACTAACTCTGAAAATAACACAAGTTTTTGAAAATAATACAATGCGGTGACGCAATCTTTTTCGCGTTCCCGCCAAAACTCCTTCACGAACACTTAATGGGAACAATCCACCCATATCACAGATTAAAATTCAAGAATGCACGGGGTATGGAAAATAAATCAAAATTCACGGCTGCTATTTTCGGATTCTTTTCAATGATCAACTTGTTTGTATAGAATGGAGATTAGAGAGATAACCTCAAGAAATGCGCGTAAATTTTAACAGTTACAGACAAACCACAGTTACAGTTTATTTAAGATTACAGATCATAATTTGAATAGCTGTCATTGTCTCATACAAAGAAGGTAGGTATTTAAAGAGGTCGGATAACCTACGTAAAAAGGTTAGGTACATTATACACTCATAATAAAACAAAATAATAATGTATTTACAAACATTAATCCTTTATTTATCATAATAAGACAAAAATATCACCTTCTTAATGTGTTTATATATTACAAGAAGGCACAATGCGTTAGATGGAACATTTAATTCAACGATGCGACATTATCATTATTATAATAGAATTTTTTTTATTGTATGTACAATATATATCAAGAGCTGAGACTTAAACAATCAAGTAGATGGAGCAGCACCTTCGTCAAACTAGGAATACTAAAAAGTGAACCAAGAAAAAAGTTCGTAAACATGTAAAAAAATTTGTTTGGTGAAAAAAGTATTACACAAAAATGAGTCTATTAAATGTAAATAATGATCCCCGTGCTATATGTGCATGATAATACATATAACTAGCTATAAAAGCAAAAAAACCGTGATCATTTTGAATTTCCCGCTATAAAGTAAACGTGCTACTGAAGTGCAATAGTCCGATTGTACTTCTAATACTCGATGTCTACCTTATTCGTTTAGTCTCAGACTCAAACAGTGAACTTATGGTTCGGCCACATGAAGCGTATCGTTTATGGATGCGTATTGATACACACTTTATTTGAACATTAAATAACTTTAAATTTAAAATACGCTTCGATGTAATTGTACTTTAATGGTGTTATAATAGCTCCACAGACCAATATAGAATTTTCACAATAAACGACTGATTTATTTTTTTATCTAATTAAAATTATTTTTTATTTAATGAACACTAAATAAGCGATGTTTAATACAAATAAGACTAGTAGGTAAAATGTCTACTAAAACTCGTGTCATTCAAATCTAAAAAATCTAAAAAAAAAGTTGACTGTTGTTTTCTCGCTTCGATACATCATCGACAATGTAGTGCGAGTGAGAAAACATTATTTTTCAGTTTTTTTTCGGATTTGAAAGTGATAATGTTAATTAATTATGGAAGAAATAGTTTAATTTAAGGGATTCTCGGATATGTCGCAAGATGGCGTCACGTGATCAAATGATATACTAAAATAGTTTTGACGTAGTAAATACGTCATTTTGTGCTCGATATTTCTACGAGAAACAACAAAAACTTAGATAACAACTAAACAACGTATTCAGATTTACTTGTAATGATTTTTTTAAATTTATTGACCAATTAAAATGTTATTTTGTTTTTTACATCGTGGTAATTATATTTTTGCATAATTATTAAATCAATTTTTTGGTATATCAATTATACATTTTTATTTAAATTATCCAAATTTAGCTGAACACATGAATGTTTAATTTATAAAGTGGTATAAATTCCCGTTGAAGATAAAGCACCTTGATGGAATTATAATTAGGTTGGCATTATTTAATTAAATACCGGCACATTGTAATTATTCTAACAAAATGGTAATTATTTATTGTAATATTTTATGTAAATTGTTGCTATTGTTATAATTATGGCAGCATTTACATGACTATTGTTTACATTCTATTAATTGTAGAAATGTATCTACATCATTAATTGTACTTTAGATTAAGATCTATTAGACTCAAGAGCTAAAATAAAATGCATATTTAAATTATTTCAACTTACAATTTTTAACAAAACAATTTTGTAAGAGCTTCTTTTAATCAACAGTTGAAAAGTCGAAAAAATAAACCTATTTAATAACTAAATGTGATTCCTAATTACACTTTGGTAATAATTACCTACTTTTATAAACTAAATTATATTGTGAGAAAAACGACTACTAGTAATAAAGTTACGTTAATTTAGAGAAGCAGACGTTACAAAATTATTTAAACATTCCACTAAATGTTATTAAGCATAAAATGTTTGATTAACAACATTATAATTAACTCTAAATATTAAAATAAAAATAACGTCTTCCCTTTCAAGCAAATACCTAATTATATATTAACTCTAATTTCACTTTGATTACTAAACAAAAAATATACGTGTAATTTAGAAATATTTACAAAAAACTGGTTTGTTAAAAAGTAGCTGTCTTAGTATATAACTTAACTAAGTAGGTAGATTATACAATTGTTTGTTAGCCACATAAGCTGCTGAAATGCATTTAAGACAGTAAATTTTCACTAGAAAATTAAAAAAGAAAAATAAAAGCAAAAAATGCGAAGTTAAAAGAATCCTATTCTAAATCATTTTTTTAAGTATCTCTGCATTACAAAATTGCCAATTCCTAAAAATTATTTGTTTAGTTAAAAATAATAATTATATTCCTTATGTTAATTTCTGTACATTAATATAATAAAAAGCGGAACTGAGACGAGAAAAATGTACTTTGTCATAATAATACCTATGTACTTGCCCTCTAAAATAATAGGAGGTTTTTATAACAAACGTATCTAAATATTTAAAAAAAAAGTGGTGTGGATAATGTACAGTACTCAGATATTTCATTAATAAATAAATTAATAAAGTTGCTGCTACTGAAAAAAAATCCTTAACATTTTTAGTTGAAAACGTAGGTACCAATTACACATTGCAAAACACTATTTTATTAGAAGGCACAACTGATTTGACGTATCACCATAAATTATTATAAATAATTATTTAGTATTTTATTATATGTATATATATATTATAATTATACGGGTATAAACAGACATACCATTTTAAAATACGCATTTTCACCTTTACTCATGATACGTGCTTTTGATACGCCGTAAGGCGATACGACCAATGTAGTTGTGCCTTTAAAATTTCGTCTAGTCCCGAACGTAGAATACTTGAAACTAACAATAAATAAGTAAGGCTAGACCGTTTTTGATGCTGTTTAAAGCGTTCGCACGAGCAAGTACATCAGGATGGTGGAGAGGATCACTGATGATGGCCGGATGGAATGCGAGTTTGAACCAAGGAACACTGAAAAAAGAATTTTATATATTAGTCAAAAATTAAATTAAAGAGAAACATCGAAAATGGTGGAGCCTTTTTTGAGATTTAGTCAACAATTTCAATCGCAAAACTTAAAAAAGAAAACAAAAAAGTAAATATTGGTTCTTGAAAAATTGATGGCACAGACGGACACGTAATTTTAATGAAACCTTTTATGAGTATCCAAAAATTTAAAATCAATCAAGTAAAATTATATATTTTAAAAATTTCGTGTAACAGAGTTTGTTACCATACTCCTCCGAAACGGCTGAGCTGATTTTGATGAAATTTTAAATTCACACTTGGTAAGTCTGAGAATAAGTTGTTATCTATCTTCCATCCCCCTAAGTCATAAGGGTGGCCCACCTCAAATTTTTTTTTCGTACAGATTTTTTTTCATGATGATTAAAACATACATACAACGCTAATTTTTTTACCTTCTTCCATCATCCCTTATTTTTTAATTTATATAGCAAAACAATGTTTCCCGGGTCAGCTGGTATATAATTAAAATACTTGTATAACAAAACTCCTCCGAAACGGCTGGACGGATTCTTACTAAATTTTGTTTGTATATTAAGTAGGTCTGCGAATAGATTGTAAGCTTTATTTCATCATCACCATCACCAGTTCTCATCACCACGCGGGTGAATACTAGTAATAATATATAGCATAGTATTCATATAATTGTTGGAATAGCTCAAGAGAGCGTTGCTAGTGTTTTCCTGCTAGGCACTAAAATACTTTTTTTTATAAACTAGGCTAGCGTTTGTGCGTCATAATAAATAAATAAATATATGTACATATTTTACACAGCGCCATCTAGCGCCAAACAAAGCAAAGCTTGTACTATGGGAACCAGATAACTGATACAATACTTAGATAATTTTTGTTTGTAAATATATACATAGAATACAATATAACACCCAGGCACAGAACAAACATCGATGTTCATCAAGCAAATGTTTGTCTTGGTGGGAATCGAATCCACAACCTACATTTCAGAAGGCAAGGTTACTGAGCTATCGAGCCAGTCAAATAATAATAAATAATAACGCTCAGCGATCACATATATATAATATATCTATTGTATTTGACGGCGGCAACGTCCAGTTATAAACTCTATGCGCAGCGGGCAGTACCATAATTTGCCCTGTGGTAGCATTTTAATTTATTACAATGGCAGCACCGGCAACTGTCATCGCTCCCCCCACCCATCTGGCTATATAAAGGAAGCGCTCGGTGTACTACGGATCATTCTTACGCCGGACGCGGCCCGTTACGCATGCCGAAGGCCTATAGTTATATAGGTTGCAAACTACTCACAACCCGTCAGCCTATACATTCTATGTTTGTATTTACAAATAAAAAAAAAATCTATATATTCTATCAGTTTCCCGTAGTACAAGCTTTGCTTAGTTAGGGGCTAGATGGCGCTGTGTGAAATAGCAAAAATAGGTTATATTTATTATTTATTTAAAACAGAAAATCAATGGGTAAAAAAGAAACTCACCTCCTGCATGCTGAATGGACATGGATGGCTGAACGTCTAAAAATAAATAAAAATGCCAAATCAAAATCAAGCGTGAACTTAAACAAATAATGTGAAAGTGCACAATGAAGTAATAAGAAAAATAATATAGAAAATAATGAGCCAAATAATGTAATGTAAACTTATAATTTTGAATATAATAACAAACGAGTGTGCTTTAGATCATACGAGTGAAGTAAAACTTCTTTAGTTTAGCTCCATCTATCGGCCGGTATAACTTTGTTTTTGCTTAGTTTAATGTTAATGTCGCCATCTTGATAATTGTAAACTGTCATTTTACCGGACACGCCAACATATTAAAATTTGTATTATTATGTTTTGGCTCCACACTTTTACTTTTTTTTTTAATTTAGCCAGTGTCAAGTAATTGATAATTTATAAATAAGTTAATGATATTTCACGTAAATATGTGTCAAGTCACAGTCAAAGTCATACTCCTAGTAAAGTGGTGGCAACTTTACTTGAAGCTTCTATGGAGATTTGGAAACAACACGAAAAGAAACGTTTCACCATCATTATACCATTTTCCCACACTCATGCCTGTAATCCAGCACTTAACGAATAAAGTGCCACCAATTTTATGCACTAACACTGAAAATAACACAAGTTTTGGAATATAATACAAAGCGGTGACGCAATCTTTTTCGTTTCCCGACAAAACTCCAACAATGATTTGATAATCACACTAATCACACTAATATTATAAAGGCGAAAGTTTGTACGTGTGTATGTTTGTTACTACTTCACGCTCAAACGGCTGAATGGTTTGTATTAAGTAATAATGTTACGGGTTGGCCCGTACACTTACCGATGTCAAAAACGACGGGTTCGACGTTATCGCTCCAGCTGTGATCGTTCCTCGCCTTGACGAAAACCTCGTACTTGCCCGCGTCGAGTTTATCGTGCAAGTCGAACGTGAGCTCGTACCGGTGCGAGCGAGTTGATGGAAGGGGGACGTCGAACTGTTTCCATTCGCTATCCTGGGGTGGAAACACATTGATATTTATAAAAATAAAAAGACGTGTGGCACTCGGAGACTGCCGCGGTAAAGCTATTGCATAGCATTTGCAAAGTTCGTCTAGGTAGGTACCACCGCTTTGTCAGTTATTCTGCCGCCAAGCACTACTGTTCCGGTTTGAAGGGCGTGAAATTACTGGGCAAATGAGACTTTATGATCTGATCTCACAGTCGAGTAATCTTACCAGACTGTGCTGATGTCTCAGGATGATGTGCGCAGTGCAGCAGTCACACGAAACTTTACATGTTGGAGTTCCGAGTGACACTGTTCCGTTATGGGCGGCCGTGTCACTTAACATCAGGTGAACGACTAGCTCGTCGTTTCGTTACGGAATTTCTGGATTCAGTCTCCACGCTCAAGGCCCGCGATAATGCTATGGCCAGTTTTTTTAAGCTATTGTATGCTATACTATGCAATAGTATAAAAAAACTGGCCAAATACGAGTCGGACTCGTGCACAGAGGGTTATTCTTTTTTTTTTAAATCTGCATTTCTGCAGACACCTGGGTCCGTGCTTTTTGTTAGATTATTTTTTATATTTATGAATTAAGCCTATTATTAACATGAACTTATATATATGCACTGAGGGTTCCGTACCTATAGGTATATAAGTAAACGTTATGGTATTACTACGGTATACTATTATATAATTGAAGGGATGAGAATAAAAAGGGCTTAACTGACAAATTGACAGTTTCGAGAAAATTGACTTTAAACGTCAACGGCTTCATTTTAATGTAGAGTGCTTATGAGGTAATAGAAAAGGTTTATGTAAGTTTCAGTTGCTTGAAAATGTATGATTTCTATTTAAAAATATAAAATATAGACCTAATTCGTAAAGTTACTGTAAAAATATAACATAATAAAATAAATAATAATGTTTTTATGCTAAGCGAACTGTATTCATTGTGACAGATAAACCGTTTTTAGACTCAAAATCTCGAGATTTAAGTCTCATTTCAGTATTTTGAGAATTTATTATTGTAGATCATTTCACGCTGAATCCAACGATACCCATAAGTCATTTTGTGAATAAAATCAGTTAAACCCTTTTTGTTCTAACCCCTTCAATAATGGTGTCAAAAAAAAATTAAATAATTCCCTCCTGTATTGATTTTGTTAAAAAAATAATAATTACACAACTAGCAAATAGGTAAGTAATATATTAGGTCTTTACCTATGAAATTGCCGTTTTGTTTGAAAAAAGTTAAAGTAATTTTTTTTTCGAACTTATTTATTTCTTTTATTCAAAGTAATCACCCCTGCAATGAATGCATCTTTGCCAACGCTGTGGCAGTTTATGGATGCCCTTCTTGAAAAAATCAGCAGGACGAGAGACAACAAACTCTTCAAAGGCGTTTTGTACTGCCTCTCGGGAATTGAATTTTTTTCCCGCTAAAAAGTTGTCCAAATTTTGGAAAAAGTAATAGTCGGTAGGCGCAAAATCTGGTGAGTATGGCGGATGAGGGAGAGCTTCCAAACCCAACTCATGCAGCTTAGAGACGGTCTGTTGTGCAGTATGGGGTCGCGCGTTGTCGTGAAGTAGCAGTGGAGACGACCGATTGACCAAAGCTGGTTGCAGACGTGCGAGTTTTGCCATCATTGTGGTCAGTTCTTCAATGTACACATCTGCAGTAATGCTCTCGCCATTTTGTAAAAAGCTATGATGAATCACACCAGCACTAGACCACCAAACTGTGACCATCACCTTTCTAGGGGTCATTTTTCGTTTTGCACATTGCTTTGGTACCGAACCAGGATCTAACCAACTTGCTGAGCGCTTTCGATTGTCAAAAAGAATCCATTTTTCGTCGCACGTAACAATTCGTTTCAAAATTCCTTCATTTCTGTGCCTGTTAAGCAGCGCAAGGCAAGTCTCGACGCGTACGTTGCGCTGGCGATCGTTAAGTTCGTGGGGCACCCATCTATCAAGCTTTTTTATCAATGCCAATCTGTCGCAAATGGACCAATATTGTTTTGATGCTAACATCAAAAGCTGCTGCCAGCTCAGCTGCAGATTGAGATTCATCAGCTTCCACAATCGCCTTTAATTCATCATTGTTGACCAAAGTTTCCGGACGACCACGAGGTTCATTTTTCAAGTCAAAATTCCCAGAACGGAACCGAGCAAACCAATAACGGGTTGTACGTTCGTTTGTACAGTTCTCTCCGTAAACGTCGTTGATGTTACGTGTCGTTTGTGCCGCGTTGGTGCCATGACGGAACTCATATTCCATAATTACACGAAATTTCAAAGTATCCATTATGAGGAAAAATGTTGAAATGTAATGAAAATACAACGCTAATCAATAAACAAAAGACTTATATTGTAAATAGAATGTCATATTTTTAAAACAAAATTAATTTGAATTTAGAATTCATAGCCAATCAAAACTTTTTTTTGTTTGAAAAAGTCTGTACTGCAATACGGCAATTTCATAGGTAAAGACCTATTATTATAAAAGAGCACGGACCCAGGAGTCTGTCGTAAAGTAGGATAAACAAAAAAAAAGTTTTATTGCTAAATTAAATCCATAACATTACAATGTGGAATGTTTAAAATGGAAGAATATTTTTCAACATATATGATGTAACGATAAATGTATGCTTTGCGCAATTTTTCCTTGATCTGTGCTATATAATAATAATAATAATAATATGTGTGGACATCTCACACAACGCCATCTAGCCCCAAACAAAGCAAAGCTTGTGCTATGGGAACCAGATAACTGATACAATACTTAGATACTTTTTTGTTTGTAAATACATACATAGAATACAATATGACACCCAGACACAGAACAAACACCTATGTTCATCACACAAATGTTTGTCCTGAGTGGGAATCGAACCCACAACCCGCAGTTCAGAAGGCAGGGCTACTACCAACTGAGCTATCGGGCCAGTCACAGTCAGACGTTGCTTTGCCACAACCACAGACGCTGTCAATATTAAACATGACTGTTTCCTTACCTCCCCCAAGCTGCGGATCTGCACCTGCAGGTCGTGCAGCTGCTGGTGCGAGTGGACGGTCCACGTTAGCCGCCCGTCCTGCACGGCCAGAGATTCCACCACCGGACGCTGCACCAGGTCGATGGAACGATTGTGCTTGCCATTATCGTTCTCCGCCTGGGGACGGAACAGAAAAAGGATTCGTTCATATGACGTGACGAGCTGGTTATGCTATTTTTACTTCAAACTAGGTAGGCAAAGTTCGTCTAGGTAGGTACCACCGCTTTGCCAGTTATTCTGCCGCCAAGCAGTAGGGCACAAGCACTGCTGTGTTCCGGTTTGAAGGGCACTGTAGCTAGTGAAATTACTGGGCAAATTAGACTTCTTATTACCAGACTGTGCTGATGTCTCAGGATGATATGCGCAGTGTGACACGAAACTTTATATTTTGGAGTTCCGAGTGACACTGTACTGTTATGGGCAGCCGTGTCACTTAACATCAGGTGAACGACTAGCTCAATTTTGAGTTTACTGATGAGGCCACCAAGCCCACGTTTCGGTGTTATAAATGCAAGTGCTAAAGTTTTTGAAGTAAAGCTTCTTTACGCACGCTTGACGCTGGCGAATTCGAGACGAGCTAGTTAAAGTTGGTTCCATTGTCATGATAACAAAGTAATACATAATAATACAAACTTTTAAGTTCACTCAAACTTTCAAACTTTTAAGTCAACTGACATAATAATACAAACTTTTAAGTTTGTATTATTATGTCAGTTAAAATGACAATTTACAATTGTCAAGGTGGCGACATCAACATTAAATAAAGCAAAAAAAAAAAACCAGACGATAGAGGAGGAGGTAAAGAAGTCTTACTTCAGTCGTGTGGTTTAAAGCACACTCGTTTTTTTATTATGTATTTATTTTCTAAGCTTACCTCACAAGTGTAGGTGCCGAAGTCGGTTTCCTCATCAGGAGTAACGGTGAGGTTGGAGTGGGTTCTGTGAGTGGAGACGACGTATTCAGTGGACGAGTCTTCGATTAGCTTGCCGTCCTTGTACCAGCGGATGTGTGGGCTGAGGAGAAAAGAAAAAGGTGTCAGTCGTCATCGTCAATATCATCGTCAGATTAAACGTAAGTCCTTCAACCTTGACAAAATCAAAAATAACTATGTATTTTTTACACCTCTCATTCAGTTCTGGCGGGAAACGAAAAAGATCGCGTCACCGCATTGTATTATGTTCCAAAACTTGTGTTATTTTCAGTGTTAGTGCAAAAATTTGGTGGCATTATGCATGGGTGTGGGAAAGTTGTATAATGAAGGTGAAACGTTTCTTTTCGTGTTATTTCCAAAACTCCATAAAACCTTCTGGTAAAGTTGCCACCACTCTATTAGTAGTATGACTTGACTAGAATAGACTATGACTTAACTTGATGACTTGGACTTGAATTGACTTGTCACATTATATAATATAAATTAACATGAAAAATTATTAATTACTTGACACTGGCTAAATACACAAAAGTGTGGAGCCAAAACAAAAAAAAAAATCATTCAAGTCATTCGCTTATTCTGTTTCATTCATTCTCATAGAAACATTAAGTAAAGTGTTAATAGACACATTCTTAGGATCACTTTAGCAGTTTAAATCAGATTTAAATTACTTGAGCCGTAGTAATGGATAGATTGTAATTTTAATGATGTACTATTTAAAATGCTTCTTCTTGCTTCTTGCTTCTCTGCTTCTTTGAATTTTATAATTTACTAGCTCCTGTCTGCGGCTTCACCTGCGAGGCCTACATGAAACGAAGTTTTTTTTATAGATAATTCAACCACCCATTTCATCCTCTAAGGGGTGGAATTTCGAAAAATCCTTTCTTAGCGGATGCCTACGTCATAACATCTAGCTGCATGCCAAATTTCAGCCCGATCCGTCCAGTGGTGGCCCTACAAATTTCAAGTCTCTAGGACCACTGGTTTAGGCTATGCGTTGTTATATAAGTCAGTCGTTCAGTCAGTCAGGGCTTTGAATTTTATATGTATGGATCATTTTGTGAGTTTTCTGATATGTTTATATAGTTTTCAATAGACTTACTTGGCGTCAAATCGGATGGAGCATTGGAGAAGAGCCTCAACGTTGATGGCGGAGTTTATCACAGTCTTCAGGACATGGACGTGAGGTTTGCCTGAAAAAGATATAACAGAATGAGTTGGGTGCATGAAGAGTGAGTGGCTTAGAAGTAGCACGTGCGGCTTTCAAGCTGAAGCACTCAGTTCCAATCCCAGTGCTTGCTCACTATTGCTTGGCGGCAGAATAACTGGCAAAGCGGTGGTACTTACCTAGACGAACTATTATGGCCTACACTCGCCACGTGAGACACAGGCCTGTTTTTTTATATTAAGGAATGACGTGACCGCTTTCCTGATGTTAAACGACTTGGCTGCCCATATCAGTTGCAGTGTCACTCGAAACTCTAAAGTATAAGTGACACTGCACTGCGCACGTCATCCTGAGACATCAGCACAATACAATACAATACAATATCCTAAGTCCATCCTAAGGTAGCCTGGAAGAAATCGCTTAGTGTGACGTGCCGCCCGTTGTTCTACCATTTTTTGTAAATTTTTTAAGATGTATTGTTATGTATTTCTTGGTGTTCAATAAAGTATTATTGTATTGTATATTATAATGTGCAAGCATTACTATCGTTGGAAGAGCATTGTACCTAGTGAAATCACTGGGCAAATGAGACTTTAGTCTTGTGATATGATTAGAAGTCTGGTTGACGTGCTCAGTGCAGTGCCATGCAAGACTATAATTTAGAGTTCCGAGTGGTAATGTAACTGTTATGAGTAGTAATGTTTAAAACACAAGACAAACGAATTGCTCGTCCAGTCCATTTACATAAAAAGGCACTCATTCACTCACAGATTCTGTGTGAATCTGAGTGATTCTGTGTGGTCCTGTGTGGTACTTACCAGCCAAATATAAGTGATTTTGTTTATAGTTTTTAGAGGAATTACACAAGATATTTCTGTACCTTTTTGTATAAAAAGCTAGCCTTACCACCAAAAGTATGGTTTCTTCCAGATACCAACCTGAAACGGAGACTTCCAGCTCCGCCTGGTTGCTACCGACACTGTTGAATGCGTAACAGTAGTACTTTCCAGAGTTTTCCCTGGTCACTCCCTTCAGGTAAACGCTGTTCTGCGTAAAATCTCCGTCGTTTTCATTGAGGCGGAAGTTCTGAAAAAGGAAAAAGAATCTTATATATAGATATAAATAATAGTGACCTTTTCAAATGACTACGAAAAAGAAGGGGGGTTCCCTCTTTCTTGTTTCAAAAGTTCTTTATTCGAAAAAAAAATATCATAAAATAGAACAATTCATTTCTTCTGATTTTAAGTCACAAAGTGGTCGATGGTAGCATGCTCGTCTATAAGAAGCCTATTCACTATTTCCTTAAAAACTTCCAGATTATAGATATTTGGAAACACAGATGCCTGTAAAGCGTTACACTCCTTAGCCATTCTATTATTATAGAGGTCAAATCAAAATGCTTGGTATCTACGGATAGGGAGGATAGCAACCATGTATGGATGAAATAAAGAAAGAAAAAAATCCGTACATCTGATGGCGAGACGAGGTTGTAAACTATTCTCTAATAGCTGCGCTCCATGCTTTTACCATAGGATAAAAGTAGTCTACGTATTGCACCAGGGTATAAGCTGCATTCGAAATTTCATTCGAGTCTGTTCAGCTATTGCAGCGTAAACAGGGAACAAACACAAGCGTAAACTTCTGAATTTATTAACATTAATCATATTATGATGATTCTGAGAGCTATAGATATAACAAATGGATATATTCCTTCCGATCTTATCGAGATCCATCTGCCGGAAGTAATAAAAACTCCTTTATCATATTTCATTTACAAACAAAAATACTCTTTGGACTCTAAAAATAGAGTTCATAATGCTGTAATATTAAATTGTAGCGCTGCATATTTGCTAAGAGCAGTGTGTGTGGGGTCTAATCAATGGAACTATTATTGTAGAAGTAACGCGATACGATATCTTTGATAATGATGTAATAGTCAGTTATTGAGTATTGGACAGACATTATTATCACTTGTTAGACAAAATCGTTTGCTTTGAATCTTCCTTTCATTCATTACCTTGTTAACAAGCACTTCGGGGTTTGACTTGCAACTTAACGAAAGAAAAAAAAATACACCACTGTAAAGTTTCTTGTAGCTTCTTCTTTACAGTTGTAATCGAAGCTTCGGATCGGAGTTTTCTGTTCTGCATTGTGCCGGGTTGCTTGCATCAGTAGTGAGAAAGAGAACTGCTTTTTTTTCAAACTCATATATTGTAATGGGCTTGCTATATATTATTTGACAATAAGCACTTTGTAATTTTATATGCTTAGTTAAATAACTTAATTTTAAGTACCTAATATAATTTTGACTTGTAAAAGTGCTAAAATTAGCCTATTTGCAATAAATCTTTCGACTTTGACTTTGACTTTGAACCATTATCCCGCAAATTCAATACCAGCTGAGCTATCGAGCTAATATTTATTATCATTATTATTATTTCATTGTATGTTTGTTTGCCACTCATTAACAGAAAAAAGCAAGGGTAGCAGGCAAGCTAGGGTCTCACGTTAAAATTTGATATGCGTTCTGCGCACGTACTAGGCCTACGCGTATTCCGCCGCGAGTTAACGTTATTCCCACTATATACTTACTCCGTTATCGGTATCCCGTGACCAGACGATGGTTGGCGGAGGTTTCCCGATGACCTCACAGGTAAGGAGAAGATTAGCCCCTTCTTCAACTTTACCATTGTTGGTGGCTGTAAATCCTGGAATGAAAAGAAATGGAGATCAGTCAGAAACTAAAACACGTGCACGGCTATTCTCAGCGCAAACTTACACAAATATCACAACAAGCACAAGAACTGAACCAAATGCCTCCCGCTGTTCTTTTATAAGGTGTTTTACTAGGTGATAGGACTTTTGAAAAGTTTGTCTTGGTAGGTACCACCGTTTTGTTAGTTATTCTGCCGCCAAGCCGAAATGCGTAAGCACTATTGCGTTGCGGTTTGAAAGCACTGTAGCTAGTGAAATTACTGCACAAATGACTTTATGACCTGATCTCACAGTCTAGTAAACTTATTCATAGACTGGGATACCTCAGGATCACGTGGGCAATGCAGTGTCACGCGAAACTCTATAATTTATAGTCCCAAGTGACACCGTAACTGATATGGGACACCGTGTTGCTTGACATCAGGTGAACGACTAGCTCGTCATGTCATAATATAAAAAAGTATAAATAAATATAAATAACCAGTTAGAATTGCCTATTTCTAATGAAATTCAAATTTGTCAGACAAAACAATACAACCATTGAAATTCGATTTCATAGTCATACGTGCCTACAAATACTTTTTTTTAGGATTTACTTACGAATGATCTCCGGCGACTCCAGCACCACAATGGTATGTTCCACGCTGACAGGAGAGTTCTGGACCACTTCACATTTGAAGACGCCAGCGTCTGAAGGTTCCACCGACACGATGGACAGGTCTTTGGAGTTAGGAACGCTGGAAAGTTTCAGGCAGAACTTCTTAATTACAAACATAAATCTTACATCATCATCAACGGCTAGAAGACTTTACTGGTGAACATAGGCCTCCCCCACATCGTCGTTCCACCTTGTGGTCCAGCCTACGGTGCGTTTCCGGGTCGTGGTTGCCACTCGAAGGCAAGCCACATCACTCGCCAAACCAACTGGCCAACCAAACCTGGCTAACCAACCGATAACTGATGAGGAAGAAAAGCTTTCAAGTGGCGACCACGAATCAAAACACGCAGAGCTGTGACCAGTTGGACCGACATCTTGGTCAAAAGAGTATCGAGAAGCGGCATAGAATACGTCTGTTAGAAGAGTGGATTATATGAAAAGGCGAGATAATTCTAGCTAACCTAGTGGGGAGTTGGACTACGCCGTGTCTTCCGATTCGTAGTTGCCATTCGAGGAATTTTCTCGAGTGTAAATCTAAACTGACAATTGATGGGGAAGAAAAGCGGCGTAGTAAAGTAGCGACCATCAACCGGAAAACGCAGCGTAGGCCCCCCAACATGTGGACCGACGACCTGGTCAAAAGGAATCAAAAGACTATACGTCTATTGGAAGAGTGGATCATATGGAAATGCGCGATCATTCTAGTTTTATTTCCACATCGCTCGCCAAACCAACAACTGATGGGGAAGAAAGGCTCTTGAGTAGCGACCATTAAACGACGACCTGGTCAAAAGAGAATCAAAAGACTATACGTCTATTGGAAGAGTAGATCATATGGAAAGGCGCGATCATTCTAGCTAAGCCAAAGAGGGTAAGAAGGGAGCCGAAAACGGTACCTGAGACAGAAAGACTACACTGATCTAAGGATCCTATTCTAGCTGCGATAGGTTTCGGTTGCCCAAGAAGTGTCTAGAGCGTGTCAGACCTCACAACATCTCCCCATATCTTTCTACAAGCAGTCATTATAATATATCCATGTAAAAGCTTTGTACTTACATGGAGTATCTTGAAAGGTCGCGATCATAGAACGTCTTCATGGTATTCATGAAGTACAAATCACTGCCCTTGTACCACTGCGCAACTGTGCCATCTGTAAGAAAATATGACAAGCCAGATATAGCTTAGCCAATGCTCAATATATTTCGGTCAAAACCAGATATAGTAGAATAGGGATTCTTGCTTGAACACTTGTGTTCAAACAAGAATCCCTATTCCAACTCCCAACAAATCCAAAAAATGTCAAGTTTTTGGTTCAATTGTTTGTTTGCTTGGCTTTCAGGCTAACCGATTTGGATAAAATCTTGCGTACACATTGCTTAATCAAGCAAAATTAACGTGTAGAATAAGCTTGGAGCATCTTCCATTGCAGTCAATGATATATGTTGAGATATTTATATTTGTTCGCGCCAGTCATTACTGCGCTTATTATTTTTCTACCCTCTCATTATTCATATTTTTCGATGACTATCTCTGTCACTTACGCCGCGGATGCACGAGACATTTGCTTGTCATTGGACAAGTAGTCTGCGATCAACCCTCGTTGCTCGCGGCTGCCGCTACTCGCTCTGAACTCGGAGTGTACCTGATTGTCCATCCTTTGGGCTAATCAGCTGAAGAAGCTGCGTACAAAACAGCTTCTACCGCGCCGCGCTTAATACAGTCCACTACAATTCGAATATTGAAGGCCGCTTGTGTGACACACCTGAAGAAGCCTAGAAGTGCAAGAACTGCAAGGCTGGAACTCTGTACCCTGGATACGAGCTACAGGATCGGAGCCCGCACTGAGGTGATCGTAGCTTGTCGAGTGTTATGCCAGTAGGAGACCAGGTTAGTCATCACATACTCATATTTTCACCAGCTATCCTACCCCCGCATTTGGAGACGCGCTCAGCTATACAGCTTAGCTGCCGCGTTAACAATATTTGTAGTGATATATCCTGGAAGACGTCGGTTTTAACGGTAATTATTACCCATTTTTTGTGAATCATTGTATTTTTTGTAAACGTTTTAATATTTGGTGTGCACAATATTCTCTACCTATTTATCTAAGTAGTTTTAATAAGTTTTATTGTTATGCATTAAAAAGTGTGTCCATTGAACGGGCGCATCCGGTGGCGCCAAAAACGCGCGTGACCGGAAGATTTAACTGTCCAATTTAATATTCACCGGTCGACTGTGCATTAGCTTAAGAGTCGCACAGAAATAGATGTAATCTATCACTTTTGATTTGTGGTGATTCTTTCTCTAGATCTATGGATACAAATCTACTTTAGCCAACATCTCACCAATTCAAAGTAAGTGATTTTCAAATTCTTCACTGGAATACGATTTGAATCCTTGAACTAGGGATTTAAATTCAATTCCAATTGTTATCACATACTGATTTTATCTACATTTTATTCTTTACATAAACTTATTTCTTTTTTGTTACCGCTACAGATCTAGAATATCTCTGCTATGGTTTCCTTATTGTCCTACGGCGAGGTATTGGCAAAGTAGATATCACTGTTCCGCAAAAAAAGGTGTCTGGATTTTATTACTGGTTTAATCTGTGTAACGTAATTTTTCGAACTTCTTATATTATATAGGCCGTGCCCAAAGCAGGACATGTGCAAGAGAACTAGTTTCCGACCCAAACGTAGCTTCAGCCATGTCGTCACATATAAAATTCAAAGTCCTGACTGACTAACTTACTAATCAGCATCCTATAGATTTGAAATTTGGAGAGTATGTTTTTTGTAGAATTTTTCAAAATTCCATCCCTAAGAGGATGAAATGGGTGGTTGAATTATCTATGAAAAAATTTCTTCTTCTTTTCCAGGTCACGCGGGTAGAAGCTAGTAATATATAGGGTAGCTTAGTTCATTCGTCACATAACGTTGGATGACTATCATGAGAGGTAGACCATAGGGTCTACCTCTACTGTAATATTAAATCTTACCGTCTGGATCCACTTTGCATTCCAAACTGACGTTGGTGCCGGCCATGACTTCGTAGATCTTCGACGTCGTTGTGATTTGTGCCTGGATCGGAGGCGGCTGGTTGCTCGCTTCTGGTGCACGCTCACCTGTGAAATAACATACATCAGCATTTAAATTACTATCGGAATAATTAAATCCACGGAGACAAACCATTTTACATCTTTATTGGGTAATTAATCAGACAATGGCTCTCGATAGTCGATATTGAAAGCTCTCCCGATTAAGGTTTCATAAAATAAGAAGACTCCTTCCATGCACCCTTATTTTACTTCGGTTTACTCCAAATGCAGTGATGCATTCATTATGCATCACTGCTAAATCGAACGTTTAGAGTTTAAAACCCTATATTAACAAAAGGTTTACAGATAGATTACTTAGTTCTAAAATCTCCACCAAATAAAGACTCCATGGATAGGAACCCATAAGCTATTTAGACCATGGTTCCACAGCTAGACATGTCAATATCTTTCCAAAACTCACTGGTGTATAATAACCGAAGAAAGGTAATCTATGATCCATTTGGTTTACTTAGTCTATTAACACTATCAAACTCGTATATTCTATTCAACATACTATCGTATTCATCATTTTGCGGCTCGTCATCGTCTTTCTCTCCCTCGTCGTTTGCAAAGTCGTAGTCTGTCTCCCGCCGGTGCATAGAATGCTTCGCTTCTGTAACAAACAAATATAAACTGTAAGAGCTATGAAGAAGTACAAAAAGTACTGATGGTTTTGGGTAACATAATATCCCACATTCCTTCTTGGGCCATCTACAAGTTTAAAGTCTAAAGCTTAAACATTATCCAGTTCATTTATTTTTCTGATCTTCACCAATCTGGATTCAATTTTGCACACAGCTTTCTTATGTTACTGGAATCAATAAAAAATACTATTTATTTCGATAAAACAAAGAGTTCCTGCAGAAAACGGGTAGTTTTAAGCCGTGGCTTTGGTAGATAATACTACTATATTTTATTCGGAGCCTCATTACTTCAGACACCAAAAAAGTGCAAATTAATAGTTCCAAGACTCTGACTCAAGAGATCTGGAGGCATTTACTTAGATTGAGCAAATAGCAGCACATGCTTAGATGCTAAGAAGCCGTGCTAATTGTATAATATTATAGAAACTAACGTGAGTAGTACTCATAACTACAACTATTACACGGCTAACACTCACGAGAAACAGTCGAATAACTCGACCGGTGTTCGAGCAATATAGATGCCCAATCAAGGAGTACGTGTGGCGGCGGTGGCGGCTCCGCTGTTCGTGAGTGTTAGCCGTGTAATAGTTGTTACAGTTACATGCTAACTGTGTTTATTCCATTTTTTTATCTACTTTAGTAAGAAAAGTACTTTTTACGTGAATGATGATACGCTGAGAGATTCAAATGTTTTCCATATTTTTTTATGGAAAATCAATCAATAATATTTCACTGCAAATTTAACCAATAGTACAATATAACACCAAAACATGGAACAAAAATCGATCGAACATCACACAAATATATATCCTGGGCGGATGTAGAACACATCCAGTACATCCAGTCAGGACAAACAGTACGAACAAAGAAATTAGATTTCATATATATACGTACCCACAAATACGCAAAGACTTTTCCTTCGACCTGATCTTCTAACCCGAATATGAAAACCTTCAATAGAGATTTACTTACGAATGCTCTCCGGCGACTCCAGCACCACAATGGTATATTCCATGCTGACGGGAGGGTTCTTGACCACTTCACATTTGAAGACGCCAGCGTCTGAAGGTTTCACCGCCATGATGGACAGGTCCTTGGAGTTAGGAGCGCTGGAAAGTTTCAGGCAAAATTTCAAACATAAATCATTTATCATCGTCAACTGTTGGAAGATTTCTACTGCTGAACATATACCCCCCTCATAGAGCACCACTTTGACCAGCTCCTTGCGTCCTTCATCTAACCTGCTCCCCACAGTTCTGATCAGATCGTCGGTGCAACTAGTGGGGGGCTGGCCTACGCTGTGTCTTCCAATTCGTGGTTGCCATTCGAGAAACTTCCTTCCCCATAGATTGTTGGTTCTGCGAGCGAATCTGACAATTCTATCCTATCTGCGATAGGATCCAGTCCAGTTTTCCCACGACATGTCTAGGGCGATGAGGCCTCACAACATCTCCCCATATCTTTCTACAAGCGGTAATTCTAATACTCCCATATAAAGGGCTTGTACTTACATGGAATATCTTGAAAGGTCGCGATCATAGAACATCTTCATGGTATTCATGAAGTACAAATCACTGCCCTTGAACCACTGCGTAACATCTGTAAAAAAAAAACAGATAAATAAAGGTTGCCTTATGCTCAAGATATTTTGTTTAAAACATGACAAGCGTTTAAGTAAGAGTGAATTCCTATCCCCACTTATCTATTCCTACTTCCACAAATCCAAAAAGTGGCACGTTGTTAGTTGATTTGTGCGTTTGCTTGGCTTTCACACTGAATCAGCAGAACCGATTTGGATAAAACCTTGCACACACATTGCTTAACCAAACAAAATTAACACAAAAAAATCTTAGAGCATCTTCCATCGCAGTGAATTATATAGGTTAGACCGCGGTAGACCGCGTTGAGATTTTCTTAGTGATATTTCTAGATTCGGTTTTTACGATAAGGTCAAGTTTGACTGCGGTCAAATGCTACTGTCTAATATTAAGAACTCACCATCTGGATCTACTTTGCATTCCAATCTAACGTTGGAGCCGGCCATGACTTCGTAGATCTTCGACGTCGTCGTGATTTGTGCCTGGATCGGAGGTGGCTGACTGCTCACTTCTGGTGCACGCTCTCCTGTAAAAATGACATAAATCTATATCATAAAAAACATATAAAAATTAGAGGGAATGCCCTGACAACGTCTGTGTTTCCAGCGATAGATGCTTGGTTCAAATTATAGCATACGGGCAAATGGGAATCCAAAAATTGTTTTGTAACAAAATAATAATTTAACGTTGGAACTTTTATATTTAGCTTACTAATGCGATAAAATTGTATTTATTCCGTTTTTTAATTTAGTTTTATAAGAAAACTAATAGTTACTTTTTTATTTTGTTATATTTATTTACTTGTTACGTGAATTATGAAACGCTGAGAGGGTCAAACGTTATTCATACTTTTTATGAAAAATCAATCATTATATTTTACAGCATATTTAACCAATCATACGATATAACAACTAAACATGGAACAAAAATCGCACGAATATTACACAAATACTTGTCCTGGGGGAGTCAAACCCACAACTTCACAGCTTAGAGAGCAAAGCTGCTTATTATTAGAGCAGCTTACCAGCTGAGATGAGCCTAGTCAAATGTAATGTAGAGTATACAATTGGACTATAAACTGTAATGGGCACTAACATTTCAAAAATTACTAATCAAACACACAACAAATCACGGTAAATATTTCCCAAATAAACATATTATCATAAGTATGGTTGGAATTTGAATGGCAATATTTAAACGACCACCGCCTCTTCCTTGTCCCAATTCTTCCGTTCTCCACACATCCAGTACATCCAGTCAGATACAAACAGTACAAATAAAGAAATTCAATTTCATATTCATTCGTATGCACAAATACGCATAGACTTCCTCCGACCTGATCTTTTAACCCGAATTTGAAAACATGAAATAGAGATTTACTTACCAATGCTCTCCGGCGACTCCAGCACCACAATGGTATGTTCCACGCTGACGGGAGGGTTTTGGACTACTTGACATTTGAAGACGCCAGCGTCTGAAGGTTTGACCGCCATGATGGACAGGTCTTTGGAGTTAGGGGCGCTGGAAAGTTTCAGGCAAAATTTCTTAATAACAAACATAAATCATACTTCATCGTCAACTGTTGGAAGACTTCTACTGCTGAACATATGCCTCCCTCAACAGAGCACCACTTGGACCACTTTGCTTCCTTCATCTAACCTGCCCACTGCGGTTCTGATCAGATCGTCAGTCCAAATAGTGTGGACTGGCTTACGCTGTGTCTTCCGATTCGTGGTTGTCATTCGAGGAACTTCTTTCCCCATCAGTTGTCAGCGAGCGAAATGTTACAGAGAGTGTTACACTCGAGATTCCTTTGTAATATAGAATCCGAACTGAGGAGATCCACAGGAAAACCAAGTCACTAATATATTTCTTAGAATTAGAAAGATGAAATAGCCCTTGGATATCGCTCGCCAAATCGATAATGGGGAAGAAAGGCTCTCGAGTGGCGACCACCAACCGGAAGACGCTGAGCAGGCCTCCCACCAAGTGGGTCGATGATCTGGTGAAAAGCGAATCGAAAAGACTATACGTCCATTGGAAGAATAAAGAAAAATGCGTTCTACTAACTTATAACTTATAGAGGGTACGTCGACTTCATCGGTGAAGCTGGTGTTTGTTTGTTAAGCGATATCCTGGTGCCGAAAATGGTACCTGAGACATAAGGCTACACTAATCTGACGATCCTATCCTAGCTGCGATAGGATCCAGTCCGATTTGCCCAGGACGTGTCTAGAACATCTCCCCATATCTTTCTTCAAGCGTTCATTCTAATACACCCATGCAAATGGCTTGTACTTACATGGAATATCTTGAAAGGTCACGACCAGAGAAGATCTTCAAGGTATTTACGAAGTACAAATCATTGCCCTTGTACCACTCTGCAACTGTTCCATCTGCAAAGAAAAAAAGAAATTCCGGATACATATCCCTACTTCCACAAATCCAAAAAGTGGTATGTTGTTTGTTCATTGGTTTATTTGTCACTGAATTGGCTGAACCGATTTGGATGAAATCTTGCACACACATTGCTTAACCAAACAAAATTAGCATGTAGAATAAGTTTAGAACATCACCATTGGATTGCAGTAGATGTAGAGATCCTATCAGAGATATTTCTGGAAGAGATCGGTTTTTACTATATAAGGTCACCCATTGTTCCCCACTTTTAATGAATTGTATTCGTTGTAAACTTTTTAATATTTGGTATGTACATCAAAAAGATTATCTATCTATTTATTTTACTCGTTTCAATAAGTTTGATTCATAACGCATTAAAAAGTATGTCCATTGAACCGGCGCATCCGGTGGCGCCAAAAACGCGCACAACTGGAAGTTCCGGTTAACT
Source organism: Ennomos fuscantarius (assembly GCA_905220475.3). NCBI lineage: Eukaryota > Metazoa > Arthropoda > Insecta > Lepidoptera > Geometridae > Ennomos > Ennomos fuscantarius. The sequence continues at coordinate 2,143,008 of HG992049.1, forward strand.
GTCAAATTAATTATTCACTGGTCGACTGTGCATTACCTTTAGAGCCGCACAGAAATAGAAATTATCATTTTTTTCAATTTTCTTTCTCTAGGTCTATAGATACATACATTTGCCAACATCTCACCTGATAGGAAGATTACTTAAAACTAAATGATTTTCAAATGGAATATGATTTGGATCCTTGAACTGAAGGTTTAAATTGGTTTGTAAACTGATTTATCTACATTTCGTTCTCTATATAAACTTATTTGTGTTTATTTTCTGCCCCCTTAACAGATCTAGAATTTTTCTGTTATGGTTACCACTCATTTTCCTACCGAAACGAATTACGAATTGCAAAGTAGGTATATCTGTCTCTGTTAGACTTTTTTAACACTGCAAATTGCCTTTATTTTATAATACTACAATGATTTAATAACTAATACTAAAAACTACCTACTACAAAAAAAAAAGAAACATTTGGACTATATACTGGCCGCGATGACCCGTAGACAGTCCAAATGCTCAAGCCCACTACCAGAAGGTAAAAATATAAGCTAAAATATAAGCTAAAATATAAGCTGTCTGTTAGACAGAAAAGAAGATGTACATTATTACCTTATATTTTTATATGTCTGGATATCATTTATTCTGTGTAACATAATACACGAACTTCTTGTATTATAAAGGCCGTGACCCAACGCAGGACATGTGCGAGAGCTGATTTCCGACCCAGACGTAGCTTCAGCAATGTCGTCACATAGTGTCTGGCGTAGCGTCGTTCATTCGTCACTCCTCATTAGGTGACTGTGGTCAAACGATGTCTAATATTAAGAACTTACCGTCTGGATCCACTTTGCATTCTAATCTGATGTTGGAGCCGGCCTTGACTTCATAGACCTTCGACGTTGTCGTGATTTTTGCCTGGATCGGAGGCAGCTGATTGCTCGCTTCTGAAAAAAAACAATTAGGTTCCAATTTTAAGTCGACTCTTGCACTAACGTCCCACTTAAATGAATAAATAATATAATTAAATATCTGTGGACATTTCACACAGCGCTATCTAGTCCCAAATTAGGCAAAGCTTGTACTATGGGAACCAGATAACTGATACAATACTTAGATACTTTTTGTTTGTAAATACATACGTAGAATACAATATAACACCCAGACACAGAACTAGCATCGATGTTCATCACACAAATGTATGTCCTGGGCGGGGATCGAATCCACAACCCACACTCCAGAAGGCTTACTACCAACTGAGCTATCGGGCCAGTCATAACAATAATTTGTATTACAATTATACTTACAACCTCATCATCATCCGGGTGATGTCCACCCTTGGAGCTACACTTTGAACAGTTAAGTAACCGTTCAAAGTGTACCTAATAAGTGTACCTGTTGTAAGTGTCTTTTACATCCAATGGCTCCCCAAGGTTCTGACCAGGTCACTATCACCTAGTGCGCTGTATTACATTTATACCTGTAATCTACCTGAACCAACACAATGCTGTTTTGAATTGCTGACACATCAGCTCCACAGGAAAAGAAAGAAAGCTTTTTTAAAGCAGCTTGCTGTAGCATGGAAAAGCGGCGTTGGATTAAGGTTGGATCCGGGAAGACATACCATTTAAGATCATTATTAGGAAGTATTAATCAGTTAGTTGCTCTCGATAGTCGAAATAGAAATATGCTCTCCCGGTTAAGCTTCCATAAAATTTCCATTCTTCTTTCCATCTTCCATTTTCATTCCTTATATTTTTATTTTTTTTTATTGTTAGATAGGCTTGCGTTTGACCACTATCGCACCTGATGGTAAGTAACGATGCGGTCTAGGATGTAGCACGCTTGCCTAGAAGATACCTGTTCACTCTCGATTTGAAGACTCCCAGGTTGTAGTTATCGGGAAATACGAACACCGGTAAAGCGTTCCACTCTTTGGCTGTTCGCATGATATATTTTTACACAGGTTTACTGGGCATTAATTATGCATCACTGTTAAATCGAACGTTCAGAGTTTAAAATACGTTAACAACTCGATTATCTACATGAAAAATCTCTACCAAATAAAATCTCCATCTTCAGGAACCTATGGGCTATGAAGACCATGGTCAATCAGACTTGTCAATATCTTTCCAAAACCAACTGGGGTGTATTAACGGAAGATAGGTAATCTATGATCCATTTGGTTTATTAGTATCAAATTAATATCAATTATTCAACATACCATCGTCATCGTATTTATCATTTTGCAGCTCGTTTTCTGTCTCCCGCCGGTGCATAGAATGCCTCGCTTCTGTAACAAGCAAAAATAAGCTGTAAGAGCTATGAAGAAGTATAAAAATGCTGATGGTTTTGGGTTAGATATTATCCCGAGTCCCTATTTGGGACATTCAAAAGTTTAGTGTCTAAAGCAAAAAAAATACAAAAATGTTTATTGACATAAATATTATTACATTATATGAATGAATCCATAGATTCCCGAACTAGTTTTTAAACTGTATTTCAGGAATCAGTGGCTTCTCCCAATATTTTAAAACGTTATTATTATGTCACACAAAAAAAACATACAGTGAAATCTAGAGAAAAAAAACTTATGGTGTAGAAGTGGTTACAAAAAATAAACAAAAAAAAAACATAAACAATGTCCAGTTTATTTGTTTGTGTGGCTTTCACCCCGAACCAATCTGGATAAAATATTTTATTTTATTTATTTTATTTTTATATTTGCAAACTGTTTTCCTATGTTACTGGAGTCAATATTAATACTTTTTATTTCGGAAAAACAAAGAGTTTCTGCAGAAAAACGGCTAAATGTTTAAAACCGTAACTTTGATAAGACCATTATATTGTATTCAGAGCCTCATTATTTCAGATACCAAACGAGTGTTAATTAATGGTTCTAAGACCATGTGGGCGTACGTAATGAAGTGATTAACACAGTAATGTAAAATAATACCCTATAAGGAACGATTTGAAGCATAATATCTGTAGACATTTACGTAGATTGAGCAAATAGCAGCACATGCTTAGATGCTTGGTTCAAGTTATAGGAAACTGACAAACGGGTATTCAAAAATTATTTAGGTCGTAAAATTATAATTTAACTTTGAATTTTTGATAATTAGCTTACTAAGTAGAAGGTTGCGCTAAAATTGTGTTAATCCTTTTTTTTCTAGTTTTATATGATACTTTACTAGAAGTAAAAATTGTTTACGCACGCTTGACTTGGGGAGTAAAAGCTGGTAAATGCGAGGCGAATGGAAATAGAATTTGGTTCGCGTAGATCTCTATTGTCAACATAACAAAGTAAAAAAAAATTATTATTATGTTGGTATGTCCGGTAAAACAATTTACAACTGTCAAGATGGCGACATTAACATTAAACAAAGCAATAGGCTTATAAATGGAGCTAAACTTAAGGAAGTTTTACTTCACTACTTTCGTGTGGTCTAAAACAAACTCGTTTTTTTTTACGACCGAGTACTTGTTACGTGAATGATGTTACGCTGAGAGATTCAAACGCTATTTATATTTTTAATGGAAAACCAATCAAATAATATTTAATGTAATATTTAACCAATAATACTATATAGCACACAGACATGGAACTAAAATCGATCGAACATCACACAAATATTTGTCCTGTGCGGAATTCAAACCCACAATTTCACTGCTCAGAAAGCAGAGCTACTACTAGCTGAGCTGAGGCCATTTAAATACTGGTAAAGAGTATATAATTGGATTATAAACTGTAATGGTCACTAACATAAAAAATACAAAACAAAACACAACATATACACGGTGAATATTTCGTAAATAAACAATATTTTCGAATAAATTTTATTGGTGACACTTAACCGCTCACAGCGTCTTCCTTGTCCCAATTCTTCCATGCTCAACCACACGCATAGAAAACCATTTAGCCGCCGTTTCTAATACTGTCCAACTGATACAGTGTTTGGTTTACCATTTAAGGTGTTCAATGGCGGGTTGTACAAACAAACAGTAATTTATTCTGTCTTGTTACTGTCATGGGGCATTTAGAGGTCTGTATCATTGTTCCGACTGTGAGTTTGCTTCGTTACTTTGGAGACAGCTAACTGTGTCCACCGGGCAAACATTCACAAGAAACATCTACAAATTGTAGATGCTTAGATCAGCGTTCTCATTGGCGTGCGATTTAAACAAACATATTTGACATTTTTTCCTTTTTTTTTTAATTGTTTTGGCTCCACACCTCCGTGTATTTAACCAGTGTCAAGTAATTGATAATGTATCAAGTTAATGATATTTCACGCAAATATGTGTAAAGTCACAGTCGAAGTCATCAAGTCAAGTAATATTCAAGTCATAGTCTAGTCAAAGTCATACTCCTAGTAAAGTGGTGGCAACTTTACTTGAAGCTTCTATGGAGTTTTGGAAACAACACGAAAAGAAACGTTTCACCATCATTATACCATTTTCCCACACTCACCAATTTTATGCACTAACACTGAAAATAACACAAGTTTTGGACAATAATACAATGCGGTGACGCAATCTTTTTCGCGTTCCCGCCAAAACTCCCATTTTATCCTTTGTATTATATTTATTGAAGTAAAACTTCTTTACGCACGCTTGACTTGGGGAGTAAGCTGGTCAATGCGTGACGAGGCGAAAGAAGTTAAAAGTTGTTGATTACCATAGATGTCCATTGTGAACATAACAAAATTTAATATTAATTAAAATTTGTATTATTATGTTGGTATGTCCGGTAAAATGATAACTTACAATTGTCGAGATGGTGACATTATAACATTAAACAAAGTTATACCGACCGATAGATGGAGCTTAAGAAGTTTTACTTCAGTCGTGTGGTCTAAAGCACACTAATTTTTTATTTAGGAATGTTGTCTTATAAACAAAAAGATCTTGTAACCTTTCGTATTTTTGGTGCAAGCGCTCGAAATGATCCACACAAAATCCACGGATTTGTTTCTGTAGCGCGCTATGAAAGATGACAACTGTTTTTATAAATTATACCCACAAGTTAGTAAAAGTACAAAATTTTAAAATAATAGCTGATACCCACATAAGTTATTTGCAATAAATCCAGAATCATTTACATGTAGAGAGACCTAAGATTTCGCCCTATTAACTTAAGTCTATGGTAGGGACATATTGACCGAAACGCTGCGCTTGTAGCGTGGTGAATGAAAGTAACGGCCCTCGTTCAAAATCAAGTGGTATTATTACCTATTTAGTTTCAGTAAACAATACACTAAGCCCCATACTCTTAAGGGCTTTTTAGGCCTGCAGAGACAATGGACATATAATTAAATTATAAAATTATTCTGATGTAAGAAAAGACGTTTCACTCAAACATTCGTCTAAAAATATTCATGAGCAAACAAAATCCAGCAAACGGACTACAAAATTACAAATGGGTACAGGAAATTACACAATTAGCTAAAAATAAAGCTACGTGACCTCGGCGAAATTCGTCAATATTCAAAATGTCTGCCTTTAGAATAACAATCAGGGAATGCCCGGTGTTACAAAGGAAATGGTGACGGCTTAATATTTAAATATATTTCAATACTTTCATTAATACTTTGAAAGCTCGTTCAATCAAGACAGCCTCTGTGGTGTGGTGGTTGAGCAGGTCGGCTCATAACCCGGAGGTGGCGGGTTCGATTCCCGCGGCAGGACAAGTATTTGTGCACAGAAAAAAAAAGCGCAAATACTTGTTCTGTGGTGTTGTGGGACCATTGTCCTCGTAGTTCCTGGGTCCCTAGACACAGGGAATCCTAGTTAGGGTCCAGGATCTATATGTGATCGTTGGGCGTTATTATTATTAATTATTATTATAATCAAAAGAGTTCCTAGTCATTATGAATCGTCCCAAACGTAGGTTGGATGAATTCCAGCCTCCCGAAATAAGCGGTTTCCGAAAAGGTTTTAGCAGCTTAGATCGCATCCATACGCTTTGTTAAATTATACAAAAGACTAGAGAGTATAATCAGCCGTTATGCCTAGGATTTTTTTGGTTTAGTTTTGGCTCCACACTTTTGTGTATTTAGCCAGTGTCAAGTTATTAATTTTTCAAGTTAATTTATATTATACATATGTATGTTGTATGTGTCAAGTCAAGTCATAGTCCAAGTCGTCAAGTCATAGTCTAGTCATACTCCTAGTAAAGTGGTGGCAACTTTACCAGAAGCTTCTAGTCTTCTAGTAATGCCTATGCAACATTTAGATAGAAGGTATAATTTCCCGTCCTATAAACGCATTTGCAATACAAAATGGTGCAAAGAACTATAATAGTTCGGCTTCCTCAAACATTGCAGCTATTATTGTGTTATGGAATACAGTCACGATGCAAGCAACATCTGCAGTGGCCACATTGCATCACAATGAGTGCAGGATAGAGACTGCATGTCGACGTGTCACGTGGCATAATAATTTTATTGACAGCCCACTTGGAGGCGGCGGGTTCGATTTCCGCGGCAGGACAAATATTTGTGCACAGAAAAAAAGCACAAATACTTGTTCTGAGTCTGGGTGTTGTGGGACCATGGTCCTCGTAGTTCCTGGGTCCCTAGACAGAGAATCCTAGTTAGGGTCCAGGATCTATGTATATGATCGCTCGGCGTTATTATTTATTATTATTATTATTATTATCTGTTGAACGTGTTGTTGAACTATCGTGTGCAGAGTTGGAGCAACATATAATTGTTTGCGTATACAGGCCTCCCTCGGCTGATTTTAAGGTGTTCGAGTCTATTATGGAAGAAGTTTTAACAAAAATCTCAAACAGCTCAAAACATCTCATTGTATGTGGCGATTTTAATGTGAATATTCTTGACCAATCTTCGCTAACTGACAGTTTACTAAATTTGTTTATGTGCTTCAACTTGAAAAATCTTTACAATCAGCCAACCAGAATTACTAGCTCATCTGCTACTTGCTTAGACAATATATTCTGTGACTGTGAACCACAAAGCAAGTCAGTTATTGATAAACTTAGCTCAGATCATTGTGGTCAAAGTGCTGTATTTCCATGCATACTGAAAAAAAATTCTTATGAGTTTACTTACAGACCTATTACAACCAACCGCTTGGAACAGTTTGCTCAAAATCTAGATGACAAACTTGTGTTATTACCACTCACTGATGACCCTAATGATCTTTGTAATGTGTTGTTTGATGTTATGGATAAAGAGTTTAACAAGATATTCAAGTTAAAGACGTGTAGAGGAGGTGTTAAAGCAGAATTGAGTGACTGGGCTTCACCTGGCATTTATAAAAGTAGAAACAGGCTGTATGATTTATATTCTCAGAAATCAGATAATATTTATGACAGTAAATTTACTGAGTATTTAAAATCTTATTCAAAAATTTTTAAACGCGTTTGCCAGACAGCTAAGTCTCTGTACTTGAGTAAGAAAATCAATAGAGCGGACGACAAAATTAAAGCAACCTGGAAAATAATTAATACCGAGACCGGCAAAACTAAACCTCGGCACCGAAAACTCACTCTTAGTATTAATAACAGATTAATATCTAAAGACAGTGAAGTTGCTAGTGCATTTGAGGATTTTTTCGTAAATATACCTGTAGTTACCACTCAGTCATTAAATTCATCGACTAGTGAGTCTTGTGCAATTCTTGCAGAGTGTGTTGATAAATGTGAAGTAGTTTTTAGATTTAGACATATTAATTCGGCTATAATTGTTAAGACCTTTAGGTCACTTAAAATAAAGAATACTGAGGATCTTTGGGGAATGTCTACCAGGGTTTTAAGTGGCATTGTCACATTAATCGCACCATATTTAGCAGAAGTATTTAATAAATGTGTAGACGAAGGAGTTTTTCCCAACGTAATGAAAAATAGTAAATTGATTCCATTATTTAAGTCTGGAAAAAAGAATGATCCATCGAACTATAGGCCAATTTCTGTGTTACCTGCAATAAGTAAAATTTTTGAAAAAGAAATTCTTAATCAGTTGTCAACATTTTTTAACCTTAACGGACTGTTTCACAGTCAACAGTTTGGATTTACAAAAGGACGATCAACTACAGATGCAGGCGTAGAACTCTTTATACATATACTTGGTGCTTGGGAGAAGTCACAGGATGCCATAGGTATTTTTTGTGACTTATCCAAAGCATTTGATTGCGTATGTCACGAAACCCTAATTTTTAAATTAAAGCATTACGGGGTTTGTGGGAAAGCTCTTGATCTTGTCTCTTCTTATCTTGGTAATAGAATTCAGACAGTTGAAGTTAATGGAGCAAGATCATCTGGTTCTATCACTAAAATGGGGGTCCCGCAGGGTTCAATACTAGGACCATTCTTATTTTTGGCCTATATTAACGATCTTCCATTTTTGGTTGACCGATCTACTAATGATTTTGACGACGTTAACAAGGCAATTTCACTGGTTTTGAACTGGTTTACTAAAAACAATCTACTGTTAAATAGTAAGAAAACTAAATGTATTAAGTTTTCGTTACCTAATGTTAGGGGGTCTCCTACAAATTTATTACTGAATGGTGAGGCATTAGATTTGGTACAATCTGTCACGTTCCTTGGCATAACTATAGACTCTAAATTACAGTGGGGTCCTCACATATCAAACATTGCTGGTAGATTGAGCTCTGCTGCATATGCTGTGCGTAAAATCAGACAGTTTACTGATGAAGCCACTGCAAGATTAGTATACTTTAGTTACTTCCACAGTATTATGTCATACGGCATCTTACTGTGGGGTAAAGCCGCGGACATACAATCAATTTTTGTCTTACAGAAAAGAGCAATTCGTTCCATTTATAACATGAAATCCCGCGACTCTCTCAGGGAACGATTTAAGGAGATAAATATTCTTACAGTGGCTTGTCAATACATTTACGACAATTTGATGTACACTCGCAAAAACATTAGCTCTTTTCCCAGATATTGCGACATTCATAACTTTAATACTAGGAACAAAAATAAATTGAAAGTTCCAAGATTCAGACTGCAGAAAGTTAATGGTTCATTTATGGGAAACTGTATACGCTTTTATAACAAGTTGCCCGACGGTATCGAACAATTGTCAATGCGTAAATTTAAATTATTCATAAAGTCAAACTTAATGAAAAAAGCCTATTACACAATAAATGATTATGTGTCGGACAAAAAAGCTTGGCCTGAATATCCCAAGCTTAACGGTATGAAAGCTTAGGTACTTTGCCTATTGCCTATTCCTATCTATAAATTCAGTTTCTATTTGTAATGTTTATAATAAGATAATCACGGTATTTTTCTTGCACCGGTGTGACGTGGTGGTTATTTTTGTAACATATTCATTATCTCAATTGTAATGAATTATATACATTGTAAAAGACAGTAGAAAGAAGACAAAAAAAAAATACATCACTGTAAAGTTTCTTGTAGCTTCTTCTTTACAGTTGTAATCGAAGCTTCGGATCAAAGTTTTCAATTCTGCATTGTGCCGGATTGCTTGCACCAGTAGTGAGAAAGAGAACTGCTTTTTTTTCAAACTCATATATTGTAATGGGCTTGCTATATTATTTGACAATAAGCACTTTGTAATTTTATATGCTTAGTGAAATAACTTAATTTTAAGTACCTAGTATAATTTTGACTTGTAAAAGTGCTAAAATTAGCCTATTTGCAATAAATCTTTTGACTTTGACTTTGACTTTGACTTATTTGACTGGCCCGATAGCTCATTTGTTAGTAACCCTGCCTTCTTAACTGCAGGTTGTTGGTATGTAAATATTTGTGTGATGAACATCGATGTTTTTTCTGTCTGGGTATTAAATTGTATTAAATTAAAACTGCCTTATTCGTTGAAAGTAAAAATGTAACCTTTATCACTCTTTGATCTCGGTAATTTCAGCGATTTGCCTGAAAAATTTGCAACTAAATCAGCTTAACTTAACGAGCTAATAAAAACAACGTTTACAAACATTAGCAGAAGTAGAAAAAGAAGTACGGACGACCAAAACAAAATAGCATAACTCGAGTTAGTAAAACCTATTACGTTCTCCATACAAATTTCACTCGTTCGGTCCGAGTGTATGTTCTGTAATAATATCTAATAATAAATCGGAATTATTTGAGCAGCTGTTGCTGCTTGGGAGGATGAATCATGCACGAATAAAAATAAATAATTTTCTAAAGGGTGGTCGTGTAAGTACTAGCGAGCGGTAAGTATCCATTTACGAGTTATGTTTGAGTTATTTTTTGCTCCTTGTTCTTCATAAATAGCAAGCTGGTAGCAATAATGTACGAAGATGAAAAAGTTCTGCATAATCTTATTGCTAGAGCGGTGGTAATCTCAGGATGACGTGCGCAGTGCTGTGTCATTCGAAACTCTTTATTTTGGAGTACCGAGTGACACTGCAACTTTTATAGATAGCCATGAGACAACTTTTTTTAATAGTCTATAGGTACTCTTCTGATAAAGGGGAAATGAAAAAGACGGAAATATGTTAATTTCGTTTAGCTTTAGAGTATGCGACACAGAATCGACACCACTGTCTCAATAGATGTAAAGTAACGACGCAGTCTACGATGATTCATGCTTGCCCCAAAAATACCCTATTCAAGGTATCAAGCGAGCAAGCATTTAGCAGGTTTTCTTGACTTGAAAACTCCCAGATTGCTAGGTGGAAACAAGGACGCCAGCAATTTATATCACTCATTGGCTGTTCGTACTATAAAGTTCATAGCAAAACGCTTACAGCCTTATTAATAAACGAGTATTACTCTTGATATGATTTATTTGACAGCTTTTGTCCTTTTTTTGCTACTAGAATATTTAGCTGGATCAAAAGAAACAAAAGATGGTGTAACTAGTCTAAAGCTAGTTCGTGTTTATTAATAAGGCTGTTAGTGTGGTTGTTGAAATTTCAGCCATATATGAAAATGAAAAATTATTTATTTGCTCCATAAAAACTTATAAATTAAACATACTTATACACTTTATTTCACTGTTTCCTAGGATTTATGCAGAAGGAATATTTATCAGATACCCAAAGTTATCTAATGACCCCCACACTAGGCTCAGCCTGTATCGTGGGGACCTGGGTATGAATTGACAAGGAGATATAACCTCAGCTGACAAACAATACCATATAAATATATAGATGAGAAATATATATAGACACTATACATTAATTTAGTGTCTTCTTGTAAGAAGAATATAAACTATTTTAAATAACCATAGTATTTACACTAAAAGGAAAGAATAAACAAAAAACTACCAAATATAAACAATCAAAAATTGTAGACAACAACTATTTAAAATTAAATTTTACAAAGAGCTACTTATTGAGTGACTTTAATAATACTTTCGGTTTCATCATTAAAAAAAAGTAATTTAGTGACAATAGCCACTTACATGGGTGCAGTGTTTTTATGCGCCTTGATGTGATTAAAGTGGGAGAAAACAAAGTAGGTATGGTTCTGTTCCCAAACGAATGAGACCAAAGAAGGAAGATAGATAAGGACAGCTGTTTTCAACAGCACTTTCTCTCCCATTTCCACTTCATCTCCTACATGGGAAGTCAATCAACGGTATAATTAGACGAAACCGGGCCATTTCAATTAATGCCAATTAACAAAACTACTGACAAACGGACAATGAGACCGCTATAGATCATCCAGACAGATGTTTGTTTTTGGTCTAATTTTGACATAGTTTTTGTAATTCTCGTGGGACAGAGAAAGTATTGTTTTAGTCAGTCAACTCATTTTAATTCAAAAAATTCTTTATATGTTACATGTTACGTACAACTTAGCGCTAGAATCTAAGCTATATCTGTCTTAAAATTAATATGTTTTACAGGCTAAAGACCGCCTTTTTAAACTTTTATTTTTTTCATCATTGAGGGTAGTTTTAAGTTTTAACATAATTATTGTTTCTATGTACTACAGCGCTACTTCTACGCTACAGCGTACTACGCTAAGTTTCTTATTTTAGTGTATAATAAAGAGTTTATCTACCTAAATATCAAAGTGAAGTCTTCCGTCTGCATGATTGTCATTTGTTTAATTAGATGGTTAAATTTTAAAAGAAATAAATTAATGATAACAATTTGTCTCAACGATTATTCGGTTTTCAAAAGCATTACCTTATTAACACCCATTTTATTACTAACTCAATATCCAATGTTACCATGTCTTTACATCCCGTCACGCCCGCAGGGTCGAATTGACCTCAGAATTTAACAAATGATGACTGCAGGCCCTTTGTGACCCATAAACCCATAAAATCAGAAAAATGTGAATCAGTTTTAGTTTTAGGTTTATTGGTAGCATGTTTTTGGTTATTATTAAGTTATTTTTATCCAATCCGGTTTTAATATTACGTGAGGTGTCAAAAATTTTAGTTGGTAAGAATTTGAAAGTTTAACTTAGAAGTTATTTAATAAACTTGTGAATTAATTTTACAGTAGTGGTTATAATACCACATTTTGAGTGGACTGGAATAATGTTATTTATTTCTTTAGAACAGTTTTTTAGTATAGGCTTTTTACAAGCTAACATTTATGAATTTGTAAATATATTTAGCTTAATTAAGAGATTACTATCATGTACATTGGTGTTTCTAAATTCAGTTTCGTTACCAAATTCACCAATAAATGAGAAAGAAGATACAGAAAGACCGAGAGGGAGCGAGATTTCACCAAAGAGCAAATTTTTTTTCAAACTCTCATTGTAATATTTCTTGACTTGGTAGCCAAGTAAATACCTATTCACTCTTCTCTTGAACACGCCCGGGTCATATTTCGCCGGAAACACAGACGCTGGCAGGGCATTCCATTCCTTAGCCATTCTAATTAAGAACGTGGAATCAATAGTGTTACCGACCCAATGGTTATAAAATTAGCAAAATTTATGATGTCGTGTCATGTCGCAGTTAATAATCTTAATATATATTGGCTCCAATAACAATACAGTTATAGGTTAGAATTAAGTTGGTTTGATCAGGTTAATGAGAAAAATATTAAGGTTGCTTGACCTGTATCGAAAACTGAAATATATAGGTCACTGGACGTGCTTTCTTTCCTGACTTTATTAGTGAGCAATAGTATTGCTATCATTTATTACGTCAACTAGTTGCGCCCCGCGGTTTCACCCACGGATAAAAAGTATTTTAATTATTAGCTCATCCCACGGAAGCATTTCACATTTTTCGGGATAAAATGTGGCCTATATGTTAATCCAGTGTATAAGCTATCTTGGTGCCGAAATCCATTCAGCCGTTTAAGCGTGAAGGAGTAACAAACATACACACATACAAACTTTCGCCTTTATAATATTAGTGTGATGTGATGTGATAGTGTGATGTGATTAAATGAATGAAATAATAATAATATTAACGCCTAACGATCACTTACATTGATCCTGGATCCTAACTAGGATTCGATGTATCTAGAAACCCAGGAACTAGAGGACCATGGTCCCACAACACCCAGACTCAGAACAAGTATTTGCGCTTATTTTGTGCACAAGTACTTGTCCTGTCGTGGGAATCGAACCCGCTGCCTACGGGTTATGATCCGACCTGCTCAACCATCACAGAGGCCTTATTTGATATGAACGAGAAATGAAATGCGGGTACATTGAATTTTTTTAAACAATACGTTGAAAATCCCTATTTAAATACAGTCATCCATCATCCATCCATGAGCAATATTTTTAGGCTGTTTTTGATTTACATAACGTGATTGTCTTAATGATTTGGAAAATAATTGAGAATACGAATGCTGGATATGTAGGTACTCTTTTCGTAAGTCATCGCTGTAACATTTCTATAAGCAACATCGGGATAATATGGCTCAGGAAATCTTCTATCTATACATATATAGCCTTATTAATAAACGGGTATTAGTCTCGGATTAGTTACTTCAGCTTTTGTCTTTTTTTTGCTACTGGAATATTTAGCTGGATCGATAGAGACAAAAGATGGTGTTTATTAATAAGGCTGATAAAGTCCTGACTGACTGACGGACATATATATCAACGCAGAGCCTAAACCGCTAGTCCTAGAGACTTGAAATTTGGAGGGTGTGTTCTTTGTAAACTGTAAACATTCACAAAGAAAGGGTTTTTCGAAATTCCATCCCGAAGAAGGTGAAATGTGTGGTTGAATTATCTATGAAAAATTTTCTTCTTTATTTCTTTTAGGCTACGCGGGTAAAGCCGCGGGCAAAAGCTAGTATTTTATAATATTTTATAACAGTAAAATTGTCTCGTGAGGTGGTGTATATATTTGGGAACGAAATCCTTGACAGAGCGCATTGCTTACAAATTCCTTTTTTTTATTATGAGGAATGACGTGGCGAGCTAGCCGTTCGCCTGATGTTAAACGACACGGCTGCCCATATCAGCTGCAGTGTCACTAGGAACTCTAAAGTATAGAGTTTCGCGTGACACTACACTGCGCACGGCATCCTGAGACATCAGCACAATCTAGTCTAGTAATAAGATTACTAAACTGTTATATCAGATCATAATAAAGTCTCATTTGCCCAGTAATTTTACTAGCTACAGTACCCTTCAAACCGGAACACAGCAGTGCTTGCGCACTACTGCTTGGCGGCAGAATAACTGGCAAAGCGGTGGTACCTACCTAGACGAACTTTGCAGAAAAGTTCTACCACCTAGTAAATCTATCACAGATGTCAAAAACAGGGCTATAATTTTGTGGCAATGGTGAAATAATGATAGCTGTCAAAAACTTAGGACTCAACGTAGTCAAACTATACCTAGAGATGATCTAATTCTGAGCATCGTAATTTAGGCCATGGCCGAGCAAAATTCAAGGAATGACCTTTTTAATTTGTGTCGCTAATTTATTTTGACACTTGTATATTATTATGACTTGAGCTTTTTTTCAGATATAAAAAACAAATATATCACACTAATATTATAACGGCGAAAGTTTGTATGTGTGTGTTTGTTACTCTTTCACGCTCAAACGGCTGAATGGATTTGGATGAAATTCGGTACCAAGATAGCTTATACACTGGATGAACATATAGGCTACACTTATCCCGGAAAAGTGAAGGTTTCCCGTGAGATGAGTAAATAATAAAAATACTTTCTACCCGCGGGTGTAACCGCGGGGCGCAACTAGTATAAAAATAACAGTTTAAAATTATAATTAATTATTATTTTATTATCATCATTACTGAGCTTTACAATACAATACAATACAAACTCTTTATTGTATACCACATGCTTAATTAATTTTACATAATAACGTATAGTAATACAATGGGCAGCCTTATCACCAAAAGCGATCTCTTCCAGGCAACCTTTGGATGGACAGTATTAGACGATAGTGGAATATAGTAGACGGTTGTAGTACAATGTGATCACATTTTCTTTTTACCACCAATTACGTATGCACTTACTTACGCAGCTTTATATTATTATGTATGAATCACCTAATGATTGCGCCCTTTTCTTGATTTACTGAAACGTAGCAAGGGCACTTGTATTTAGTGAAATTACTGGGCAAATGAGACTGACTTCATTACTGTCTATTAATATTACAGTCTAGTAAAATTACGGTCTAGTAATATTACAGTCTATTAATATTACAGTCTAGTAAAATTACGGTCTAGTAATATTACAGTCGAGTAATATTACAATCTAGTAATATTACAGTGTAGTAATATTACAGTCTAGTAATATTACAGTGTAGTAATATAGCTAGACTGTGCTGATGTCTCAGGGTGGTGGTGGTAGGGTGCCTTATGTAGTATCACGCCAAACTTCTGAGTGGGACTCAAATTGCTTTGGGCAGCCGTGACGCTTAACATCGGCAAACGACCAGCTTGCTATGTCATTCATTTGTTTCATTCATTCTGGCTCCATAGCTCAGTTAGTAGTTCTTGTAGACTTCTGGATTGTGGGTCGTGGGTTCGATTTCCACCCAGGACAAACATTCGTGTGATGAACATTGGTGCTTGTTCTGTGTCTGGGTGTTATATTGTATTCTATGTATGTATTTACAAACATAAAGTTATCTAAGTATTGTATCCGTTATCTGGTTTCCATTAGCAAAAGACCCAAACCAAGCAAAGCTGTACAAGCTTTGATTAGTTAGCAAAAGTCCCAACCTATTGGGACTAGATGGCGCTGTGTGAAATGTCCACAAATACTATTATTATTATGATTATTATTTATATCAAAATGAGTTAAAGACACGTACTACCTACATTATTTCGTTTCAAAACAAAACTGTATACCAAGTCTCAAAATATGTTTAAACATTATGCTAAATTACTAATCAACGTAATGTACCAAAACGTATTTTTTCACGTCTCAACGCCTCGACGCATTAATCCTCGTCTCACAGTGAATGAGTCTTTAGAAATATGTTTAAAAAGTACTAAAAACAAAAATAAACACGACCGTTTTACTTAATCCGTTCTTTCCGTTTAATCTCTTAGTAACTTCAAGCGAAGAAGAGGTCAAGCTAAATTGGAAAATCAGAGTCCATTTTACATTGATCTCCAAAGCTCTTATAAAGTCTAAATAAATGAAGAATAATGAAAGGTCAATTAAGAATGGATGCTGTAACGGATAGGGGTGCTTTCGGTTCGTTTGAGATTTTAAAACATTGTTCACTAAAACGGCGTTTTATTGGAAGTTATGTCTAGTATCTCTGATCTTCAACGTTAAAGAGACAACATCATTATCATCAGAAAACATGGAAGATTAGGCTGTAGCCCGGAGTTTCATCCACATAGACAATTTTGTGGTGCTACTTTCCATAGGATCCACTATTCCAGTTGACGTAGTCTTCTAGATCCTCTTATACCGGCAACGGCCCAAGCCGAGGCTCGCACACCACCCCATAAAATTAATGACAGAGGTATTCAATGAAATACATAGAATATATTCCACATGACCTTTGCTGACTTTATCTAGATCTACAGGTTAGAGTCTAGACACATTAATTAAGCAGAATTAGTTAATTAGAAATGACGCAATATATTGTTGTTATTGTAGATATGTAGAAGTCGTGGACATCGAACATTATAATTCCATTTATATACTCAATCGCTAGACTAGACCGTTCATGAAGGCTATGGCCATATACTGGTATGAATTAAAATAAAGTTCATAACAGCGCTAAAATATTAATTATGTCGTCTAAATTATCAAATAATACATGAGAGCCAAACGCGTTTAGAGTATACTTTTCTCGCGACCAAGACGTCGTTAACGCAATGAATTTCACGGCGCGTAGGCGTTTCATTCAACGTTTCCTCACACACGTCACCGTCGCGCCCGTTGTCCCCACAGATTTCGTTCCCACAAAAAATAATCATAATTTATTCACACTTGCATTTTAAGATGTATACTTAATAAATAAAAATTGGCAAATCATAAAAGTAATATGAAGTAAACCAACTATTAAGTGTTTTTGTTGAACAGGCTAATTCTGTTGGTCTCTATCGTCCTTTACAGCGTCACCGGGCAGGCAGATAAAGCACCTAGCCTTTAAAAGTGGAGGGCAACTAGCTCAAGGACACCTCTGTTGTGTTTACAAATTAATTGAAACAAATTAAACAGACGCAAGTAAATCTGAATATAATTACAAGCTCTTGAATATCACTCACAACACAATTTACAGTATGTACCTACATTACCCTAAGCCCAAGACTAGAAAGGGCCGTTTCCTGTGTCCAAAGTAACTGACCGCGTGCCTATTTATAACTTGAACCAGGTTTAAGTTCAAGCACATCACTTGAATAGTAAGTATCTCTTTAAAGCTTTGAGAGAATTAAAGCTTCGGATTCGTGATATGTTTTCGACTGAGTATACTTTTAAAATGTATATTGTGTTAAAATATCTGTTAATAATTGTTAATTTTAATGGACACACTTTATCTTGAGCTACCTGCCTATAATAACATAATTAATTTTTTATTTTGTGAGTTTATAGTTTTCGTGCAGGTGTACCGCAAGGATCTCATGATAGAACCTTAACCTTAAAATCTTCATAGCTTTTTTTAGCCTAAAATTAAGAGTCGAGCCTGTCATATGATACGTATGATGGCATGTAAAGTACCTGTTAAATTACTTTTATTTTAAATTTTAATTTAACAGACATTCGGAACAAAGTTTTTGTTTAACATTGATGTCAAGAACAGAACACCAATAATCATGTTTAATCTATGAGATTGTGTAAAATGCAATGCTAACAAAGCTGTCCAAAAGTAGGGTAGGCAAGCAAATAGATGAGCTGCTATGGATCTCGTACATCTGTTTTTGTGGAGTCGTTTTAAAAGAGAGTAGCGGTGTTATAAATGTCCTGTTACTTGTTTCATTATTGTTTCGTTCAATAATTCTAACACTTTTTAGACTTTCGTGACTTGAACTCATTAAGATAAAACGGATCATATAGCGCACAAAAATTACCAAAACATAATTTTGAGTAACGAGGATGTTACGACGTTTCGAAGTTACATTGGCCGTGATCACGAGGGGACTGGAGTAGTGATTGTCAGCATCATGCAGAGCGGGCGTCATCTCCAACCACCAGCATTTGGTCTTGTAATTCTTAACTATCAACGCCCCAAGATACAGTACTGACAGTATCGGCAGTTTCACGTGAACACAAAATAATTCTAGTCTCTCTCTCTTTCTCTCGCTCTTTTTCTAACTCTTTTTCTTAGTATCTTCAATATTTAAATTTAAGAAAATTACTCTCTACAACGTTTTTCTGAATTTAGCTTCCCTTATAAATATTTATTTTATTTATGTGATAATCTCATGCTAAACAATACGTTATTATTTTAACTAAGATCTTTGGATAATTCTGACTATGACTGTAACAAAGTTGGTTATAACCAGTTTGAGACATGCTCCTGTAACTTGTGCTACATTTAAACGCGAAGGAGGTGCTTAGACAAATATTTTGAAAACGAACAGTATTCGTGTTACCTAAAATCATTCATTGATGGGTATTGTAGGAATGGTGCGACTCTTCAATTATTTTTGTATTATTAATCTTGAATTCTTGATTAGGGCTACTGCACTTGGGAACATGAATTTTATTAATATTAGCATTTGAAACAATTTCGATTGAACGTTAATTAATCAGTAGTGAATCTGTAACTTCTACAGAGGCTGTAAAATCCAATACAAGAACATCAACCTCATTCTCATGTAGATCACGTACAAGTTAAATAAACATTAGATGGTTGGATCGTCGGACAGAAACTCGTCTCAATTATTATCTAAGTAATAGTTAGTAATAGTAGGTATGTCGTACCTGTCTTATTTCTAGGCCAGTATTCAATAAATGTCTTTCTGTTCTTCTATTCTGTTCTAGACTTCTACTCTACTATTACTTTTTTTGTTTGAAAACTATCGTGAGTATGACACATTTGTGTAAAATAAATAACGGCTTAACTCACGTCAAATAAAATGTCGAAATTACTCCGACCAGGTTTCGGACATATTCGACGTCCTTCTTCTAACTAACCTCCGTCTTTCTTCTCTTCTGGTGGACAGTTAGTTAAACCTGATCGGAGTAATATCGACATTTTCTTTGACGTGAGTTTAGTTAGCAGTATCTTTTTTTTTTGGGCGGTAGGTGTGAAAAAAGTAACAACTATTTTTAAAAAGCTCTCACTTTATTAATTGAATAAAAACATAAATCATAATCAAAAGTGTAAAATATATGCATATTTGCATGCAATAGCTCACCTCACCTGCCAGTAAGTGTTATTATCCTCTATAAAGGTTAAACTTTTACTAATATTTCACTTCACTACTCTTCACTGAACTTTATGCATTAACAAAATGGATGCCATACAAGAGTCTTTAAACCAAATGATGTGTGCCTTTAATAGGCGTTTGGACTCTATAGAGGGACAGCTGCCAAAGACTCAACCACTTAGCGAGCCTGAGAGTGTTGCTGCAGAGCTTTCATCTTTCAAGGCTTTTGTGCTAATGTCATTTCGGGCTCTTCAAAGCCAGATTGCAGTACTGGCTAGTCAAGTTGATGCTGTTGAGATGCGTGGAAGGCGAAAAATTCTTCTGCTACATGGCCTTCCTGAAGTGGAAAAAGAAGAAACTTCATCTATTCTTGTGAAAGCAGTGTTAGAGAGGTTAAAACTTAGTAATTTTAAAATTAAAGATATCAGCAGATGTCATAGAATGGGCCGTTTTACTTCTACTGGAAAGCCGCGCCCCATACTCTTCAAGTTGCGCGATGTGTCGCTCCGTGACAAAATCTGGTCTTCCAAGACAAACTTGAAGGGGTCAGGCGTAACACTGTCAGAGTTCTTGACGAAGACTAGGCACGATGTTTTCTTGGCGGCTCGCCAGCGTTTTGGCGTCACGAAATGCTGGACAAGGGAGGGCTGTGTGTTTGTGCTCGGGCCTGATGGCACTCGTCACCGTGTAAGTTGTGTCAGCGAGCTGGACAAAATTTCTTCCAAGAAGGCCCATGCGCCGGCAGCTGTTTCCTCTAAAGAAGCAGTGGCGGTCGTTAAGGCGGCTGCGGTTGTCAAGGAGGCGGCGGTCGTCAAGGAGGCGGCGGTCGTCAAGGAGGCGACAGTCAAGGAAGCCGCGGACGCCAAGGAGGCCACGGCTGCAACGAAGTCCAGACGTGCAGCCACGATGAAGAAGTAAGGGACGTCGCGATCGCGACTCAAAAATGTATATCTAAGTTCATTTAGATGTAGTTTGCCTCCATATACCGGCTCAGTACAGGGTAGGCTAACAATACTTTAATTATTGTAACCCCACTGCAAAGTTATTATTTTTTTCTTTACCGTCACTTCACTGTTTTTTCTTTTTTGGATAACATTTACTAATTGTATTGAATCTTGGTGGTTTCTGCGGTAATTTTACCACAGTGTCGTCAATGTCTCGTACTAAGATGATAGTTGTTTCCAACTTGTCAGTGACGTTTTAGTACATCGTTGACTTATTGATGACAGTTTCCAATGGTTATGTCATTGTTGTCAGTGTCACAGTGCCAATTTAAATTTTTTTTTCCCGTAGGCACATGTCACAGATTAGAAGGAAACAATTGACTCTTTGGGCTATCCACAGACTAGGCTAAAAATGAGGTAACTTAGATTGGCTTTGCTAAATTGTGTTCCATTTTACGTGGTGGTTTTCAAGGAAAATTAGCTACCCTGTTTATAAATATATAAAATAATTCTTTTTTCGTTATTTTATCCTAATTTTAGTATTAATGCAACATTCGATTGCTGGTATTTGGAAATGATTGTTTTCTTTTTTATTATATTAGATAGCATTTTCGTTCTTGTTGATAGTCTTGAACAGAATTTGGAGAAAGTTTTAAACCTGTTATTAAAATCTGTTCTATACGTTAAATAACACTGGCGGGGTTTTTTTGGATACATATAACTTTAGTTTTTTTTTTTTGTAGATAATTAGCTATATGGTATTATCGTATATTATATATTATTGTATTGTATTATTGGTAGGTATTGATATTTAATTCTATGTTAACCAATTACAATAGTGACAGCGATTGTTCCGAATTTGTCTCCTGCACCTCGTCAAGCGAGAACAGTGATGATAGTTTCGTTAGCATACCAACTCTTTCTAGTAGTATTGAGT
Organism: Ennomos fuscantarius; assembly: GCA_905220475.3. Classification (NCBI taxonomy): domain Eukaryota; kingdom Metazoa; phylum Arthropoda; class Insecta; order Lepidoptera; family Geometridae; genus Ennomos; species Ennomos fuscantarius. The sequence goes on from HG992049.1 coordinate 2,164,620, forward strand.
CCTTTGTTGGTGATGTCCCAAAAAACTTTAATGTTATCCATATCAACGCGCAAAGTATCCCGGCTCACTATCCTGATATGCTGGCGTCTTTTGAACATAAAAATATTCATGCTATTTTAATTTCAGAGTCGTGGTTGAAGCCCTGTTTACCTACTACCTCGTACTCCTTACCTGGTTCCATACTGTTGCGTAATGATCGTATTGGTAGTGGAGGTGGTGGCGTTGCCATATATCTGCGTGCTCACTTTCCCTACTCTATCTTGAGTATGTCAGTGCAACCCCCTCCACACGATGCCGGTGAGCACCTTCTAATTGAAGTTACTCTTTCTCATACCAAGGTGCTTTTAGGAGTTTACTACTGTCCTTCTCTTCGCATTAGTTTTTTCTCTTCCTTTGAAAAACTTCTACAAGATCACACTCCTTCTTACGGTCATAATATTATTCTGGGAGATTTTAATACTTGCTTGCTTAAACGCGACTCCCGTTCGTCCTCTTTTGAATCGGTTATCAGGGCTAATAACTTGACCATACTACCACTCAACGCTACGCATCATTTCCCTCACTCTGCTCCATCTCTCCTTGACCTTATTCTTGTTTCATCTACTAGCCACGTTGTTAAGCATGGTCAATGTTCGGCTGATAATTTTTCCTGTCATGATCTACTTTTTCTTTCTTATAAAATTCGCCCGCCTAAGCTAAAGCCAAAAGTTCTTTTACTGCGCAATTTTGGTGGTATTGACTTAGAATGTTTGCGTAAGGATGCTCTTGACCTTGATTGGTCAGCTGTCAGAAACGGAGTTTCGATGGACGAAAAAATTGAAGGTTTCAACCGTACTTTGATGAAATTGTATGACGTCCATGCGCCGATCCGACCTGTCAAGATGAAACATCTTCCGGCACCTTGGCTTACGCCTGATATAAGAGCTGCTATGCATAAAAAACTAGTAGCTAAGGCTAAGCTCAAATGTCGACCAACAGATCATAACAAAGAGCAATACGTAAAGCGTCGTAATCACTGTAATAGAGTTTGTAGGAATGCACAGCGCCAGCACGTTCATAAGTCAGTTGAAAACGAGGACTCTGCCAAGGTGTGGAAATTCCTTAGGTCGATGGGAGTGGGAAAGTCTCGTCAAGATGATATTCCTAAAAATATTAATATAGATTTATTAAACCGTCACTTTTCTACGTCTGCCAATTTTCATGGCCCTGTAAAGTCAGCTACACTCCATTATCTCTCTTCTATTCCTCCTCCCGACCATTCTGCTTTTTATTTTAGTCAATTTAGCGATTGTGACGTTAAGAGAAGTATTTCTTCCATCGCATCCAACGCCGTCGGCAGTGATAGCATCAGTCGTAAGATGATTTTACCCATACTGGATGAAGTCATTCATATTATCACATATATTCTCAACTTCTCCGTATCCTGTGGCACCTTTCCATCATTATGGAAAGAAGCCCTAATTACTCCTCTTCCAAAAAAAGCTAATCCATCCTCGTACTCTGAATTCCGCCCAATTTCCATTCTCCCATTTTTGTCAAAAGTATTAGAGCGCCTCGTTCATCAGCAACTTTCCTCCTTTCTGAATAGGAACGCTCTCCTTGACCCCTTCCAATCCGGTTTTCGACCTGGTCACAGCACCGTCACTGCATTGGTTAAGATTACTGACGATATCCGGTATGGTATGAGTAACGGACAACTGACTGTTTTATCACTACTTGACTTCAGTAATGCGTTCACCAACGTTGACTTCGATGTCTTGCTTGGTATTCTTCGCACTCTTAACGTATCTCCTATTGCTATTGACTGGTTCCATAGTTACCTGCATGGGCGCCGGCAGCGTATTCGCATTGAGGATACGCTTTCATCCTGGTGTGATACCCAGGCTGGTGTTCCTCAGGGCGGCGTTTTGTCTCCTTTACTTTTTGCAATCTTTATTAATTCAATATCCCAGCAATTATCTTCTTCCTACCATCTCTATGCAGACGACTTACAAATCTACACTCAAGCACCTCTGGATCAACTTCACTCTGCTATCGATACAATAAATAATGATTTTAGACGCATTTCGAGCTGGAGTAGATCATATGGTCTTGATGTCAATCCTTTAAAAACGCAAGTCATAGTCATCGGCAGTTCCAGGATGATATCCAAAATTGACTGGTTCCGCCTCCCACAAGTTCTGTTTGACGGCACCAGCATTAACATTAGCGAAACGGTCAAGAACCTGGGAGTGATCTTTGATAGAACGCTATCGTGGGGTCCTCAGCTGGGCGAGGTCAGCCGAAAAGTGTTCGCGTCAGCAGCATCACTTCGTAGGCTGCGCAACTTTCTACCAATTACCACCAAAACTGCTCTTGCACAGTCACTTCTTCTTCCTATTCTGGACTACGCAGACTCCTGCTATCTGGACTTGACCCAAGAACAACTTAATAAACTTGAGCGCTTACAAAATTTTTGCATACGGTTCATATTTGGTTTGCGCAAGTATGACCATATTTCCGAATTTCGCAACAAGCTCAACTGGTTACCAATCCGCCGTCGCCGGGATGCTCATTTTCTCTCTCTACTTTATAGTGTACTGTTCATCCCCTCCACCCCTCTATATCTCAAAGAACGTTTCGTATTTCTCCACCTTAGCCATGCTCGCTCTCTTCGTTCCACCAACACCCTTCAATTACAAATGCCTGTTCATGCTTCAGCAGTGTATGACCACTCCTACACTGTACAAGCTGTCCGTTTATGGAATGCGCTACCCATAAATATTCGTCACGCTAAGTCTATCGCCATCTTTAAAGACATGGTGAGGAAACATTTCCTATCGGAACAGTCCTAGTTTTGCTTAGAATTTGTCAATGATCTATCAATTTAATTTTATTTATATATCTATTATATATATATATATATATACTATTTTTATATATTATATATATATATTCATATACATGTAATATATGTATTACATATATCGTATTATTATATTATATGGTATTAGTATGTATTATAAGTTTAGTATTGATTGTTTTTTTTTTTTTTTTATATTTGAGGTGATTATACCTAATTATTGTTATTTATAGTATGTAAGTTGTAACAACACCGACCGCAATTTTATTCCTTTATTTCCTGTCCATCCTAAGGTAGCCTGGAAGAAATCGCTTAATGTGATAAGGCCGCCCTTTGTTCTACCATTTTTGTAAGTTTTTTTTAATGTGCGTTTTTATGTATAAGTTGGTGTTCAATAAAGTGTTATTGTATTGTATTGTATTGTATTGTATCTACTATTACTATAATAATCAGTTTGTTATTGTCTACAGATTTTTAATATGACTTAATTAGTATTTTTATCATCCAGAATTTTTACACACTATTTTAATAGGTTAGAAAGATCCTGAACTATAAAAAAGTGTAACAAAATTTTCATCATCATCAACCAAAAGAGGTCCGTATAGGATTTCCTTATCCACTACAACAAACCGTTCCTAGTCAGCCATGTCGTAACTAATATTTCTTCCTCAAACGTTGAAAGAAATTAATTTTTATATAAGCCTGGGATTTCCAGTTGACAATGAGTCATCAATGACATACTTGGACACATCCTTCCCCGAAAACTAAGACGTTGACTTTGAATCATCGAAAAGCAAACTGACTGAAACTACAGTTATATAGAAAGTTACTGTCACATTTAGATACCACAGCACGCTTGGTCACGTCATTCGATTACTGAAATGAACCTAATTAGTTTATGACCCTAATTAATGACATCATCATACTGAGAACGGACGCAATTTAGTTTTATGTGTTGTATTGTTTTTGTTTAGATAACAGCGGGCTTTAGATGAAGTGATAAAGTCTGAATCACTGGTTTTAAGACTTGTAGAGAGGCCACATAGCGTATTATTTTCTATATTTATTGTATTTTTAGGGTCTGATTCTTAACTCGATGACTATTGAATAAAAAACACAAATTGATTGTCAAAATAAAAACTTGAGTTTTAAAGGGTGTTTGTGGAACTACACGAGAAATATAGTTTGTATTTGGCATTTTAACTTCACAGTAGACACTTGTAAGTTGTGCTAAAGCTGTGTAAAGGGATATCCCATTTCAAATCTAGGTTTATGTTTAATGCACATACTCACCTAAAGCATAAACCTCAATTTCACTTATTCCGGCATAACACGAATAAAGTTGCCAACATAATAAAAACGTCTGAAAAGAAAAACTGCCACATGCAACTCATCTCCCCGGTCACAGAGTAAAAAGGCCGTAAGCGGAACTAACAAGGAAGCGTATGCATTTCTCCGAACGAAATTCGGGTCAGTCTATTTTGGAACATGGTAATATTAATTTTCTTCGTGTCGGAATTTATTAATCTACTCTGTGTCGGAATGAATACGTTTGGTAGATAAGATATTAATCATAATATGATGGAAGGTGGAAGTCGTAGACGCCTCTATCTTGTTACAGCTTTCTTAGCACGCGATTCTCATCTATATTTAGTTGTAAATAAAAACTTTACACTTGCTCTGAAAGCTTTTAGGGAATTGAAATTTCAACATCATGGAAATACATATATAGCAAACACCGTGATAAGTTAAACTGAATTGGCAATGGGCAGGATACATCGCATGCAGGACTGATAGCCGATGGGGAAGAAAGTTTCTCGAGTGGTAACCACGAACTGGAAGATGCAGGATTGGTTGTTCTCTGGTCCAAACCATTAGATGAAGTTAGCTGCTTGAAATGGTGCTCTTTCAAACTCACATATTGTAATAAGCTTGCTATTTGACATTAAGCACTTGGTAATTTCATATGCTCAGTACAATAACGTAGTTAGATTCTTCAGCAAGATTCTTAATCTTCAACTAAATACTACAATGATATAATAACTAATATTAAACACTACTTACTACCAAAAAAAAATTTTGGACTATATACTGGCTGCAATAGGCAGTCCAAATGCTCCAGCGTGGGCTGGAGCATTGCCAGCATGTGCCAGCAACATGCTACAGCATTGCCCCGTTGTATTGCAATCCTGACTCGTTGTGACAAATAAGTGCCAGCAAGTTTAGTCCCGCATTGCATCGACCACGAGGTCTAATAAATTTACATAAATCTTCTATAAGTACAACACACAAGACAAAGCTCTTTATAAGTGAAAATGAGTCAGAGACCAAGTATTTCCCATATTCATCACTCAGTGGGAGATTTATTTGTCTAACGGCCATAGAATGCTAAGCGTGAAGATTTATATGCCCATCAACAAGTTGGGAAATATTGTTGGGCATAATGGTACGATAATAAAAAAATTACACAACTGCGGATTAATGTAGAATAAATACAAGGCTCCAATAAATAACTTTGCGCATGTGTCACACATTTTCCGTGTACCTTCATTTAAAAACAAAGGAAAATAGAAAAACAAGTTTCTCTAACCACAGCCCAAGGTTGATGCATTAACTGCAAGTTAATCTGTGTCCCATTTGTGAGTCACTTAGTAATAATATTTTTATTCTGTCGGCACTTCAGTGTTATACGCTTTTATTACAGCTTCATTGAGTGGTGACCTTCGCGAGAGATGTGGTCATTTTTTCCACTTTGTATGGGAGACAAAAATATTTATCGCTCCCGGCGATTTAGGACGCGTAGACGATTCTAATAAATAATGTGTGGACATTTCACACAGCGCCATCTAGCCCTAAATTAAGGAACCACCCATATCAGCACGAGTTATAAGTTAGGCACCTAGCATCCTTATGCTATTGCCCGATAATAACCTTGAATTTTTTTCATCATCCAAATTTGATGTCAATGTGTGAATCATTTCTGTTGTCAGCCAGATGTCTTGGATTTTAATATCATTAAGTTACACATGGAGCATCCTGGGAAATAGTGAGAAGAATCTAGAAATGAGGTCGCATGATTCGGAACAACTCTTGATATTTTGGTTTTAGTAAAAAATACTTTTTTTTGGATTCGCCCTATTGACGTATGAAATTTATAGGCTTGCGTTTGACCACTATCGCACCCGATGGTAAGTGACGATGCGGTCTAAGATGTAACACCCTTGCCTAGAAGATACCTGTTCACTCTCGATTTGAAGACTCCAAGGCGGTAGTTATCGGGAAATAAAGACGTTCGTTCAAGTTCGTCTTGGTCTACCACACCACCGCTTTATTCTGCCAGTTTTTTTTACCTTGCTTTATAGTTTCTAATTTAGGCTAAAATTGGCTAACACCTTTGCTCGAGAATTGGAGTATGCTGAAAACCAGCCGCTGCCCTGCGTAGAACATTTCTACGCAGCACAGTGCGTTGCCAATCTTCTTCTTCTAAATATATATAACTCAAAGGTGACTGACTGATTGACTGACTAATATAGTGATCTATCAACGCACAGCCCAAACCACTGGACGGATCGGGCTGAAATTTGGAATGCTGTTAGATGTTATGACGTAGGCATCCACTAAGATGGGAAATGGCTAAAGGATTTTTCGAAATTCCAACCTTAAGAGGGTGAAATGGGTGGTTGAATTATTTTCCCACAGGCCACGCCGCGGGCGAAGCTGCGGGCAGAAGCTCGTTAATTATAATTATGTTAAGTGTAGGTAATCTTATTTGTACGTACCCAGTTTATTTTACTTTATTTGGCAATGAACAATATTTATTCTTATTTATCCTGCCACGAAATATTACGCTTTTTACACGAATCAACATTGGAATCAACTTTAACGGCGTAATAGCAAGTGGCCTTGAACGGGTCAACGCAAATTTGCTCAAAACAAAAAAAAAAACACCCAAAATCAACTGGCACTGTGACCGTCCCCATATTTACATCGTCCACAATTACACAACCATTACGTCATTTACTAGTGATGTAAGCGATTTGAGTCCTTCAGTCTTGATTTGGACTAAATCGAATTGTAGCTTGGTGAGAAACGCAAGACTCGGCGAGCTTGTGAGTTGGAGAGAACGGAGCATATATCCCACCCAAGCCAACTCACAATGCACGTTTCAGTGGTTCGTCAGAATAACTGGCTTCAATAACCATTGTAATGTTAACTGCTGACAATAGAACTAAGGAGCTCGGCAGCCGAGCAATGGTGGAAAAACCATAAATCCTGACCGTAAAACCAGTCGGAAGAGGCTCCAGATGCTCAAATATTAAAAAAATTTGGGACGTTACAAGTGTTTGTTGAAATGGAAACCAAGATAAAACGGAATTAATATTTAGATTACGGAAAAATTAATAGTGAATAAAAAAGAAATGAGTACTGATTAGAATGTTATGAATGGTTGTAGAAATTGTATGATTGATTAGGTCATTTATAAACAAAGTCGGAAATATATTTATTTAAAAGAGAGAATCAATTTATTTTTAGTTATCTAGACCGCTTGCGCAGTGTCCATATATTTTAGTCGCTAGTATAACTTGAAGCTTTTAGTAGTAGTTGGAATGGTTGTAGTAGTTAATTTCTATTTTAGAATATATTAATATAAGTTTTTTCTGTCTCTCTAATTTAGAAGAATTAGCACTTCGCTACTAAATAAACAAACGTCAAGAGTACACTAATGTACATTGTACATTACAATACACAATAGTCATCAATTATAGTTGAGTCCCAAAAAGTCTTGTCAAAATTTTGTTAGAGTACTAATTCCCATGTTCAAGACTTCTGCACATCTCTAGGATTGACGTACAACCCTGTCCTTGGCGACGGTGTCATACAAGTTTTATAGCTGTTATTGCAATGAGGGCGAGGCAGAGGGTAGTTTACATCGTTTAGAACTGGGTTAATTGCTGGTGGGACCATAAAGCACAAAGCTTCAACAATGCAATTTTAATTTGCGACCACTTTTTTCTTTAAGGCGATGTGGTTAAGGCTTTTTATTGTTTAACAAAATTAATACGGCTAAGGCTGCGCTAACTTATAATACTACTACTACTATTACTACCTTCAGATATGGTATCGTTTGACAAAATTTCGCTTAGTGGCAAAGCCAATTAAACAAAAATAACGCCCAACGATCACATACATAGATCTTGGACCCTAACTAGGATTCGCTGTATCTATGGAGCGAGGAACTACGAGGACCATAGTCCCACAACACCGAGACACAGAACAAGTATTTGTGATTTTTTTTCGTGTCTGAAAACGTCAAAGTCAAAAGATTTTTATTTTATTTTTACTGTGTTTTGTTTTATCCAATGAATAGCTTTTATCTGATTATTGAGGAACCGTGCCGGAGTGAAATACTTAAGATTGCCTATATTAGTTACCTGTATGTTACCGTTCCTACTCGCATTTAAAGATGTTATTTTGTATTTTCACTTGCAAGTGAATATGATTCTTTAAGTGAAAATAAATATCTTAAACCTAAACCTAAACCAAATAGGCTAATTTTAGCACTTTTACAAGTCAAAATTATATTCGGTACTTAAAATTACGTTATTTCACTAAGCATATAAAATTACAAAGTGCTTATTGTCAACTAATATATAGCAACGATATACTTGTCCTTTCGCGGGAATCGAACCCACCACTGGTACGAACCAACATGTTCAACTACCAAACCACAGAAGCTTTCAAAATGTGGCTAAATTGGTGACGCCACACTACACCTGGATTAGGGGCTGGCTAACGACCTGCGATCACGAGCCAGATGAGTATTATGAAATAAAGTTCACTAACATTAAATTCTCACCTTACATATTAAAGCTACACTACAGAACTATTAAGCTATGAATAATCCCATAAATAACTCAGTACTTTTTTTTTCTTTGTTTTGGCTCCACACTTCCGAGTATTTAGCCAGTGTCAAGTAATTGATAATTTATCAAGTTAATGATATTTCACGCAAATATGTGTCCAGTCACAGTCGAAGTCATCAAGTCAAGTCATAGTCAAGTCAGTCTAGTCAAAGTCATACTCCTAGTAAAGAGATGGCAACTTTACTCGAAGCTTCTATGGAGTTTTGGAAACAACACGAAAAGAAACGTTTCACCGTCATTATACCATTTCCCCACACTCATGCCTGTAATCCAGCACTTAACGAATAGAATGCCACCAATTTTATGCACTAACACTGAAAATAACACAAGTTTTGGAAAATAATACAATGCGTTGACGCAATCTTTTTCGCGTTCCCGCCAAAAACTGAACTCAGTACTTATGAACTACTAGAAATCTACTGCGTAGTTGATAAATCCATCTAATTATCCAATCCAATGATCCAAGACGTCATGTTAAATACTCCAAAATGAATTATTTAGCGACAAAAGACCTTCCATGTCAGAAAAATCAGGTCATCTGTGTAAGGTTAATCGTCCCATTGTTTTTGCAATCGTTTATTTATGCCATTGAATTGAGATGATTGTGTGGGAATAAAGGTGAAAATGAATGAAACAATATCTTCCAAATACAAATCAGAATAAAAATCAAAATCAAAATTTAAAAATACTATTATGTACTAGGTGGTAGGATTTTTCTGCTAAGTTCGTCTAGGTAAGTACCACCGCTTTGCCAGTTATTCTGCCGCCAAGCAGTACTGTGTTCCGGTTTGAAGGGCACTGTAGCTAGTGAAATTACTGGGCAAATGAGACTATGACCTAATCTCACAGTCTAGTAATTTTATTAGACTGCTGATGTCTCAGAATGACGTGCGCAGTGCAGTGTCACGCGAAACTATACTTTTGAGTTTCAAGTGTCACTGCAACTGATATGGGCAGTCGTGTAGCTTAAAATCAGGCGAGCGACTAGCTCGTCATGTTATTTAGTAACATAAAAAAAAATGTAATATATTGGCAGCCGGAATGTGAATGAAACTTCATTCACATTTCAGACATTTCATTTCCAAATATAATAATATTCATGTTTACAATTCCGATCAAAACACATGGCTTCCCGAACCGATGATCAATTTATTGTATAGTTTTATTACCTTCTTGCCTTAGATAAGAACAATACAAAGATGCAACATTTAGAAAAAAAAAAATGAACCCTAAAATATTAATACCATAATTACAAAAATAAAAATTTCCCACCCGCATTGTTTTAAAGAATATCAGTTTTATAGGTTTACGTTACATGATCTAGGTACATTTAATTGTAAATTCATTAGGTAGAATTTACATTCAACTTCGATTTGTTTTGGTATTCCTTTTTTGGCTACACTTATTTATGCTACAGATAGACAAACAAGCTTACGGTCCTCCTGACGAGAAGAAGTCACTGTAGCTTACGGAAATCTGTACGCCACGCCACGCCACTGATGCCACTCACCAATAAACCACACTTTCTATTTTCAGACGCGCTGTCTATAACTTTTCAATAGTCTGAGGTAAGACCATTTTAGTAATGTTTTGTATTGGTTATAATGTATGGTTATATCGTAAATGTTTGAAGGTGTGTTATTTAATGGATAACAATTTGGCAGTAAACGGATCTTAATCACGTAATATTTTGCCACCCAAATGAAAAACTATGGTGAAAGATTGGTTTAGGAGCTTGGCCAGCGTTCTGGATTCTCTAAGCCTGATTTTTTTTTTTTATATTTGGCTCCACACTTCCGTGTATTTAGCCAGTCAAGTAATTGATAATTTATCAAGTTAATGATATTTCACGCAAATATGTGTCAAGTAAGAGTCGAAGTCATCAAGTCAAGTCATAGTCTAGTCAAAGTCATACTTCTAGTCAAGTGGTGACAACTTTACTTGAAGCTTTTATGGAGTTTTGGAAACAACACGAAAAGAAACGTTTCACCATCATTATACCATTTTCCCACACTCACGCCTGTAATCCAGCACTTAACGAATAGAATGCCACCAATTTTATACACTAACACTGAAAATAACACAAGTTTTGGAAAATAATACAATGCAATGACGCAATCTTTTTCGCGTTCCCGCCAAAAACCTCTCTAAGCCTGTCTTTTTTTTTAACGTAATGCTGATCTCTACCGACCTTTACAGCGTCACCGGGAGGAAGGGCAGGCGTTAAAGCGAAAAGCCCTTAAAAGTGGGAGGCAGCTGGCTAAGTGCACCCCTGGGGTGCGAGCCTCGGCTTGGGCCGTTGCCGGGATAAGGGGATCGAGAAGACTACGTCCACTGGAAGAGTGGACCCTATGAAAAGTAGATGGCCTGTGTCCCAGCAATGGGAGCGTATGGGCTGATGACCTGATGAAATACCTATCATGAAGTCATGGAACTTGTTAAACCTACCACAGTATAATTTATAAAGTAACCCAACCCTGCACTTATGTCATACTTAGGTCATCCGCTGAGTAGCTAAGTAGGTATTAGGTACGATCTAGGTCACCTAGGACGCTCGAGACCTAAGTGGGAGTGACGTCATCACTTTCCCAGCGGGCGTCAATATAGCTTAATAGCATGATGCCGGCAATGTGTCGACGGGATTAAATACTAGAGCTGCCCCTCAGTTTCACCTGCGTCTTACCCGCTTTCCGCGGGATTTTCTCTTTCGGGGATAAAAAATATCTTATTAATTTTATTTTTGTGTAAGAGTTTTTCTTTCTTTCTTTCTAGAAATTTTCATATCGAGAGAATAAAAAAGAATTTATTCTCTCGATATGAAAATTAACAAAGTGGCAATTTTGTTTTTAGACGATTGCCATATAGATAGAAGAGTGCATACACGTATACACACTAAATCGCAGTAACTTCTAGTAGTGGAAAAATTACATGACAGCCTCTGTGGTGTGGTGGTTGAGCAAGTCGGCTCATAACCCGGAGGCCGTGGGTTCGATTACCGCGTCAGGACAAGTATTTGCACAGAAAAAAACCGCAATTACTTGTTCTGAGTCTGTGTTTTGTGGGACCATGGTCCTCGTAGTTCCTGGGTCCCTAGACACAGGGAATCCTAGTTAGGGTCCAGGATCTGTGTATGTGATCGTTAGGCGTTAATATTATTGTCGCGTCACCCGCGGATGAAAAGTATTTTAATTATTTGCTCATCCCACGGGAAAATTTCACTTTTTCGGGATAACATGTAGCCTATATGTTAATCCAGTGCATAAGCGATCTTGGTACCGAATTTCATCTAAATCCATTCAGTCGTTTGAGCGTGAAGGAGTAACAAAAATACACACAACCACACATACAAACATACAAACTGTCGCCATTATAATATTAGTGTGATATGGTAGTGTGACTCCTTCCGATATAGTTTTCCCGCTTCATTTCAACTACTGTTTGATAGATGAACTTTCTATGTCAAGTCTATACGGTTACTAAGCCGATGTCCACAACATAACGCTATCGCCACACGGGGTCTAGCTGTGAGAATAAGGGCGGGTCAGATGATGGTAATAAATTTTGTGATAGATTGTTGTTATAACCGAATATGATGTGTCGGTAGGTACATCGGTGAGTATGAATCTATAAAAAAAAGTTGAAGTAAAACTTCTTTACGCACGCTTGACTTGGGGAGTAAGCTGGTGAATGGAAATTGAAGTTGGTTCACGTAGTTGGTCGTTGTCAACAAAACAAAGTAAAAAATTTGTAGTATTATGTTGGTATGTCCGGTAATTTACAATTGTCAAGACGGTGACATTAACATTAAACAAAGCAAAAACAAAGTCGACTCGCCCGATAGCTCAGTTGGTAGTAACCCTGCCTTCTGGACTGTGGGTTGTGGGTTCGATCCCCACCCAGGACAAACATTTGTGTTATGAACATCGATGTTTGTTCTGTGTCTGGGTGTTATACAAACAAAAAATATCTAAGTATTGTATCAGTTATCTGGTTCCCATAGTACAAGCTTTGCTTAGTTTGGGACTAGATGACGCTGTGTGAAATGTCCACAGATATTTATTTATTTATATTTAAAGTTATACCGGCCGATCATCATCATCATCATCAGCCTGTGTTAGTCCACTGCTGGACATAGGCCTCTCCCAATACCGGCCGATAGATGGAGCTAAACTAAAGAAGTTTTACTTCAGTCGTGTGATTAAAGCACACTCGTTTTTTTATAGTTCGATAAGCGTTTGACCACTATCTCACCTGATGGTAAGTGACGATGCAGTCTAGCATGTAACACGCTTGCCTAGAAGATACCTGTTCACTCTCGATTTGAAGACTCTATAATTTTCAGGTAATACGGATGCCGGTAAAGGGTTCCACACATCAGCCATGTTTGTTGAATGTTTACCTGTGAACAAAAAAAAAACAAGTAAGCATAACGTAAATATTAAAAGGGAGAGTATGTAGTACTGAAGATCTCTTTTGATGATTATTAGGGATTAAACTTTCAAAACCCTTTCTCAAGAGTAGATGGCTACTCTTGAGAAAGGGTTTTTGAATGAAAAATAAAAAGAAGACTCAAAATCTCAAGTCTCAATAGCTATTTATTAATAACTAGTTGCGCCCCGCGGTTTCACCCATGGATAAAAAGTATTTTAATTATTTGCGCATCCCACGGGAGCATTTTACTTTTCCGGGATATAATGTAGCCTACATGTTAATCCAGTGTATAAGCTATAGTGGTACCGAATTTCATCCAAATCCATTCAGCCGTTTGAGCGTGACGGAGTAACAAACATACACACATACACACATGTAAACTTTCGCCTTTATAATATTAGTGTGATAATAATAATAATAATATGTGTGGACATCTCACACAACGCCATCTAGCCCCAAACTAAGCAAAGCTTGTGCTATGGGAACCAGATAACTGATACAATACTTAGATACTTTTTTGTTTGTAAATACATACATAGAATACAATATGACACCCAGACACAGAACAAACACCTATGTTCATCACACAAATGTTTGTTCTGAGTGGGAATCGAACCCACAGCCCACAGTTCAGAAAGCACGGCTACTACCAACTGAGCTATCTGGCCAGTCAACAATTATAAAAAAAGCTTTCTAAAATCACATCACTAGTACTGAATTGAAGATCAAAATTTCACTACCAAATATAGCTCCACAAAACCTTGCCATAAATGGTCTAGCCAAGCTGAGTCACGATCTCGACGTGACCCAGTCTAAAATGCAGACTGATTTATAGTGTTTGGCTGAAGTCTAGCCACTTATGGTCCAGTGTTTAGATTGATACGCGTAGAAGGGCGTGTGTTATGCATTTTTTAATTGTTATTCATGACTTTGAAAGACAGGTAGATTAGGTTTCAAAACAAATACATAAGGACATCGTCAATATAGTCTTTGTCCTGAGGAGAAATCTTAGTGGCTGTAACACAGGGCATCCATACGGCCACTAAAGACACTCCTAAGCATGGCTAAATGTATAAATATATGTATTTAATGTTATTTCTTAAATCAAATATATTGAGTGTAGAAAGTTTTATCCCGGAAAGATAGGAAAATAGATGAATAGCGCAAGTAAATCCACTGTCCGAACTTTATTAGTAGTTGCTTTTAAGAAAAACCCATATTACATAATGTCATAATGAAACTGCATTACAGGTGAAGTCACGTGCAATAAAGTATGTCATAGTTTTCCTTATAAATTCCTTAGACTATTTAAAATGCATGTATCATAGAGAACGTGGAAGCAACGTGACTATACGATGACTAACTAAATAACCACAGATACTTAAGATGAGAGATGGCATCCCCCAATCACGGTCGCTGATTGACAGTCCTTGTCCAGCTGTGGGCACCGGGCCCACAATTATAGGAGTGTCTCTTAATGCGCACTGATGCACTTTTATTCAAGCCATTTAAGATTCAATGGTGTGGCGTGACGTGGTTTAGAGATGGTACAAGTTATATGAAGACAGCTAGTGTTAAAAAATTGGGCTTTTGTATGTGATATTTAAACGAGCTTCTGCCCGCAGCTTCGCCCGCGGCGTGGCCTATGGGAAAATAATTCAACCACCCATTTCACCCTCTTAAGGGTGGAATTTCAAAAAATCCTTTCTTAGCGGATGCCTACGTCATAACATCTACCTGCATGCCAAATTTCAGCCCGATCCGTTCAGTCGTTTGGGCTGTGCGTTGATAGATCACTATGTCAGTCAGTCAATCAGTCAGTCACCTTTGAGTTATATATATATTTAGATAATTTAATTGTCGCATGTAAAATTAGACATATACCTCTAAACAGATCATAAATTTCAGGGTTTTTATTTACAATTACAAAATAATGTGATTTACTTGAGATCACATTGATTTTCCCCACCACACAGTTACAAGGTTTTTGCACACAGTTACAAGGTTTTGTTTGTAAAAAGATTTAAAAAATTACCATTTTGAAGAAAAATAGCATAATTAAGGATTTATAAATTACATTTAATCATAAACATTACATTGAGACTAAAATTACTAATTTAACTTTCAATCGATCCAACATACAGGTACACTTTTACCAAAGTAATAACTTACCAAATCAAATCATAATATTTTGAAAATATAAAAAATAACGGTTTGCATACTTATTCTGTGCTTTGAAAAAATATCTGTGTATCCTATAGTTTTCCCATTAGGTATATGGAATACTGTTCTCTGTAAATTCATTGCCTTAGATCCTTTACGGTTTCAACGGGGTCATTTTGAATAAATAAACAAAATCAAAAATAGAACTAAGAATAAAGTAGAATTAGTAGAAGTAAGGCAAAAGACATAACCATAAATATAATTATGATGGTACTAAAAGAGTACCTAACTGATCATTTTATTATGAATTTATGCAATTCTCGCTACACCATATCCCTTGTACCACACCCCACAGTGACTGCCGAGTCATGCAGTCAACGCGGTTTGCTCAGCTTTTCAATTGACTGTCGTGGGTTCGTGGTCGTAATTCAACTAAGAACAGGGTCTGTTCCATTTACACAGATCGAGCCTCGCTGCTATGACATGCCCACAGAATGTCAAAGATTGACAAGACCAGGAGGTGACCTCGGAATTTTGACTGCAATGCAACAGGAGGAGGAGGGATTTTACTAGGTGGTAGGACTTTTCTGCAAAGTTCATCTAGGTAGGTACCACCGCTTTGCCAGTTATTCTGCCACCAAGCAGTAGTGTGCAAGCACTACTGTGTTCCGGTTTGAAGGGCACTGTAGCTAGAGAAATTACTGGGTAAATGAGACTTTATGATCTGATCTCACAGTCGAGTAATCTTATTACCAAACTGTGCTGATGTCTCAGGATGATGTGCGCAAAGCAGTGTCACGCGAAACTTTGTATTTTGGAGTTCCGAGTGACACTTTTTTTGCGCTCGCTTCGCTCACACTTTGATATGTATGCTTTAGTTTGTATTAGTCAGTATTAGTCAAATACTGTCCATCCAATGCAGTAGCAGTATGCAGCAGTATGCAGCAGGGGGGTATGGGGGAGAACGGATATAACATCTTTCCGACCCTTATTGTCAACCTCACCTGCACGCGCCGGTGGTTCACTCGAACCGCTGGCGGCAGTACCATCCAGAGTACTGCGGTCCCCCTGCTAGAAAACAGACGAGGCTCTGGCGACCGAACAATGGCGGTATAACCATACACCCGACCGGAAAACCAGTTGGAAGAGGCTTCAGTGACCTTGGGTTATAAATGATCCCAAAAAGTATCTGGTGCAGAAGGCAAGGGGAAACCACTGCAACTATCTTCCCAAGAAAATCGTCATGAAAGTACAATTAAAGATATCACGATCGCCATGCGAACCGCTTAGCAACCGGCGCCGCGCTGCGTCCGGGGCGCGCGGTGATAAATGTGCTACCGGCCACGTAGGAGTGGGAGACCAGGCTCCTAATGGAAACACTGTTACTGGAAACCCTTTTAAGCTGCGACAAATCCAAAAGATGGGAACATGGAATGTGCGCGGCCTACTAACTCCTGGAAAACTTACCATCTTGGAAAGGGAAATCACCAGGTGTGGTATAAACATCTGCGGATTGAGTGAAACTCACTGGAGGAGTAGCGGGCACACATTGACCGACACTCACGCTGTTTATTTTTCTGGCAATGACAACAGCAGCCGGAATGGAGTAGCATTTCTTATTCCTATACATCAGAGGAATTGTGTGATGGGCTATGAACCAGTAAGTGATCGGATACTGAGCGTGAAACTGAAGGCGTCACCGGTAAACCTGAATCTCATACAAATCTATGCTCCCACCAGTACTGCAAGTGATGACATTTTGGAGGGCTTTTACTCTGAATTAGAAACAACTATCGCTAAAATCCCCAACAGAGAGTTGCTTATCATCTTGGGTGACTTTAATGCCAAAATTGGAGCCAACGCCAATCAGTTAAGCAACTGCGTGGGAAATTTTGGACTTGGAGAACGCAATGAGAGGGGTGAACGGTTTATTCAGTTCGCAACCGAGAATAATCTAGTTGTGACAAATAGTTTCTTCCAAAACCATCCACGTAGACTTTACACTTGGACATCACCAGATGGTAATTACCGCAATCAGATCGACTACATCCTAGTCCGTTCACGATGGAGGTCATCAATCCGAAATGCCCACACACTACCCGGAGCTGATTGTGGATCAGACCACCAACTCTTGGTTGCTAAGCTGAAAATCAAGCTAACAGCAGCAAGAACGATTGATAAACAAAAAAGGATTGAAGTAAAAGACAAATCTGCATTCATGTCAGCGATACATCAAAACTGGGCAAAGTGGGCTGACCTAAACCATAACGAAGAAACACCAGAAAAGCTGTGGGAGCACGCCAAACATCTCATTCAAAATGCGATTGCAAAATCTAAATTACCAACAGAAAAACGGAAAAAGCAACACTGGATGTCTGCTAGTACCCTTGCCTTAGTCGAAGAGAGACGGGAAATGAAAGTGAAGGGATCTGATATAAAATGCCTCAATAAACTATCTGCTCAGATACAGGCATATTCCAGACGAGATCATAATGCCTACCTTCGCAAAATATGCGAAGAGATTGAAGCGCATTCGGAAAACTATGAGACCAAAGATTTATACCATAAAATACGTTTTATCACAAAAACTATGCCTTCTAATACATGGGCCATTGAAGACAGCAATAATATGATTGTGACTGAGCTAGACCAAATCTCAGAGGCATGGAAGAGTTACTGTCAGTCTCTATTTTCAGATCCCCAGTCGCAAAATTTCCCACCTACAGAACCAGCAAACGAAGACCTGGAGCCGGATATTCTTCTGTCGGAAGTTGAGGCTGCCATTAGACACCTGAAAAATGGGAAAGCTACAGGTAGAGATTTAATCCCTATTGAAATAATAAAAGAATTAGGAGAATACGGCGTCCACATTTTTCACGTCATTTGCAATAGAATATGGCAAACGGGAGTATGGCCTATTGAGTGGGCTCATACTGTTTTCAACCCATTGCATAAAAAAGGCTCTACGAAGAAATGTAGTAATTACCGACTTATTGCGTTAATATCTCACGCCAGTAAAATCTTGCTGCATATTCTTAACGAACGACTGAAAGCCTATCTCTCCAAAGAGATTGCACAGGAGCAGGCTGGATTTGTGAAGGGAAGAGGTACTAGGGAGCAAATACTCATTGTTCGTCAGATCATAGAGAAGGCTCGAGAGTATAATAAGCCAACCTACATCTGCTTTGTTGACTTCTCCAAAGCGTTTGACTCTGTGAAATGGCCGATTCTGTGGGATACACTGCTGAAAATGGGAACTCCAAAACATCTTATACACCTCTTAAGACGTCTTTATGAAGAGGGCACAGCTTCGGTGCGCACTGATGACGTATTTTCTGTGAATTTCCACCCTAGTGCAGGCGTCCGCCAAGGATGTATTATATCACCACTCTTATTTAACGTATATACCGAGCTCATCATGCGCATCACTCTGGAAGACTGGACGGATGGCGTTGTGCTTGGTGGCTACAAAATTGCAAACTTACGTTATGCAGATGACACAACTCTATTTGCTACTAGTATTCGCCATATGGAGGAACTGCTCCTTAAGATGGAACGCGTGAGCCTAGAATTCGGGTTAAAGATTAATCGCAGTAAGACCAAGATGATGATCACTGACCGTGTCAACAACAACTCGCCGCAAGTGACTCAGATTGCGAACTGTAAAGTGGTCCAGTCATATATTTATCTTGGCACGTTAATCTCAAACAACGGTGGATGTATTGATGAGATCAAGCGACGAATGGCGATAACTAGAACGGCAATGGATAAGTTGAGGAAAATATGGAGGAATAGAAATATCACCAAAGCCACTAAGACTCGGCTCGTGCGAACACTGGTTTTTCCCATATTTTTATATGCTGCAGAGACGTGGACGCTGCGAGAAATTGAGAAGAATAAAATAGATGCTTTAGAAATGTGGTGCTGGAGAAGAATGCTTGGGGTATCGTGGACCGAATTTCGCACAAACGTCTCGATACTTCAAGAACTCCGCATTGAACAGCGTCTATCGACATTAGTTCAAACTCGCATCCTCAAGTTCTTCGGACACGTCTCAAGGCGGAACAACGACTCCATTGAACGTCTCGTAGTACAGGGTAAAGTCGAGGGCACCAGACCGCGTGGAAGGTCACCGATGCGATGGACCGACCAGATCAAATCTGCGGTGGGCGGTCCCTTGCATGAGTGTATCAAAATGACCACCAGTAGGGAGAGATGGCGAGAGGTCGTGAGGCAAGCTACAGCGGCCCACCACTCTTCGTGACGACCACGACCGCTCTGTCAAGAGTGACACGATTGAGAAGAGTCCATCCAAAGGTTGCCTGGAAGAGATCGCTTTTAGTGATAAGGCCGCCCATTGTATTATCAACTATAAATTATTATGTAAAATTAATTTAAGCATGTGGTATGCAATAAAGAGTTTGTATTGTATTGTATTAGTCCGGCGCTGTTTTCTCTTTGAATAAAACTAGACGTTAAGTTTTTTTGCATTGTTTTAATATAAGTATAGGTACTTAAAGGATTTGACGATTCTTCTACATCTTTTTATACGTATATGAATTGATAGCAGACGGTAAGCTTGTTGACTTGAAGGTATGATATTACATTAGCACTTGAGAAAATAAGCGTGGGATGACCTGGCATAAAAAAAAAATTCGCCCCCCATGCCAAAAGCTGTGTACGCCCGAGTGTATCTATGTACTTATTTGTCCCCCAGGCCGCGCAGGCTGTGTACGCCCGTGTGTGTCTATGTACTTATTTGTCCCCCAGGCCGCGCAGGCTGTGTACGCCCGAGTGTATCTATGTACTTATTTGCCCCCCAGGCCGCGCAGGCTGTGTACGCCCGAGTGTATCTATGTACTTATTTGTCCCCCAGGCCGCGCAGGCTGTGTACGCCCGAGTGTATCTATGTACTTATTTGTCCCCCAGGCCGCGCAGGCTGTGTACGCCCGAGTGTATCTATGTACTTATTTGTCCCCCAGGCCGCGCAGGCTGTGTACGCCCGTGTGTGTCTATGTACTTATTTGTCCCCCAGGCCGCGCAGGCTGTGTACGCCCGAGTGTATCTATGTACTTATTTGTCCCCCAGGCCGCGCAGGCTGTGTACGCCCGAGTGTATCTATGTACTTATTTGTCCCCCAGGCCGCGCAGGCTGTGTACGCCCGTGTGTGTCTATGTACTTATTTGTCCCCCAGGCCGCGCAGGCTGTGTACGCCCGAGTGTATCTATGTACTTATTTGTCCCCCAGGCCGCGCAGGCTGTGTACGCCCGAGTGTATCTATGTACTTATTTGTCCCCCAGGCCGCGCAGGCTGTGTACGCCCGAGTGTATCTATGTACTTATTTGTCCCCCAGGCCGCGCAGGCTGGGTACGCCCGAGTGTATCTATGTACTTATTTGTCCCCCAGGCCGCGCAGGCTGTGTACGCCCGAGTGTATCTATGTACTTATTTGTCCCCCAGGCCGCGCAGGCTGTGTACGCCCGAGTGTATCTATGTACTTATTTGTCCCCCAGGCCGCGCAGGCTGTGTACGCCCGAGTGTATCTATGTACTTATTTGTCCCCCAGGCCGCGCAGGCTGTGTACGCCCGAGTGTATCTATGTACTTATTTGTCCCCCAGGCCGCGCAGGCTGTGTACGCCCGTGTGTATCTGTGTACTTATATAGCACAGCACAACACCGGTTTCAGTCACGAAGCCATCAGGAAACCCGCTTCGTCTTGACAGTTTCATTAAAACTGCATGAAACTTGAAATCGTTCAGTCTTGTTTGAAAGTTATTTACAAATAATACAGGTTTCAACAGTAAAAAATTAAAGGATACATCAATGTCTGACATAAATAATGAACCTGATGATACAAAAAAAAATAATTTCACTGAACACGTCTATCAAAGCATCCATTGTACTTACCTAAAGTGCTTAATTGCTTTTTAATTCGCCGGAGTAAAATAATGTCGCGTGGAAAGGAAGTTTAAAATAAAATGAGTTTAAATAATGAAAGTTTAATTGATTTCCGCTTTTTGTGACACCTGTATTAGTGATGGGGTAAAAAATTAAAACTAATATAAGTATTTTTATCGATACTCTGTAATATTTTTCACAACAAATTATTACATTACTAAGGTTATAACTTTGTATTTAATATCACATACTTCATAATGTTAATCATGTTATTATACTAAGCATATAAAAAAGTGCTTATATGTATCCTTACTGTTGTATTTAATGAAAGCCAAGATCTCAGACGACAAGTCATGTCATCGACCTGAACTAACGAAAATATAAATAAAACGTCTACACATCGAGCGTTTTAAAAGACTAGAAGAGTTTTACTCTACGTTGAACAAAGCAATGGGTATGGAAGAGAGCGAAAAAGTAGTTTAACTTTATGTTTTATGCTGGAGTGTATCTTGTTTATCAAGGAATTATGTTTTGGTACAAAGGTGTACCGCTCTGGAGAGTTTTACGATTGGTATATCAAGATAACAAGACTAACTTTGATATGAGATAACTTACAGGTAGAGCTTTGCTTGCGTGCTTTGGAAGCTCTGAGGTTGGAATGTTTGAATCGTTTGTGATGATGTTGAAATATAGACTTGATGTACGTTAATATGATGTGAAACTTATGAATTTTTCACAACTGGTATGGACAGCCGTGTCGCTTAACATCAAGTGAACAAATAGCTCGTCAGGTCACTCAAATTATAGCATATATTTTATTAGCATTTCAAAATATGCTCAATACAATAAATGAGTTTTATGGAATTATTTTTGTGAAAGCTTAAGACTTGACTTTTGATTTTGGCCTCTGCGACTAACAGACGTCGCAATTTTGCCAGTGTCACGTACTATACTAGAACAACAAGTGATGGAGAATAATCTGTGTGTACGTAGTAAGTACGGTGTATAATTTGGGAGAATCAAACTGCAGTGAAAGCTAAAGCCGACGGACGATCCAAAAATGACAATGAAATTTTGCAAAAAATATTAAGCCATGAAGTTATTAAAAGTAAAAAAGCAGAAAAGCCAAAATTTATAAACATCTGAATTAAAATTTTTAATATAGGTATCGTTTTCAGAACAATTTAAAGTATTTGTAAAAAACTCTAGGTCTTCAACTGGTTCTGCCAAAAGTGTGCCGAAAGTTACAAAAACTGACAATAAGGAAGTGGTATTCAGGAGACGGTTATGGCAACAATATCGGTCAACGGCATTCTTTTAAAGAGGTATATAGGTAGGTAGGCCTACCCTTTTTTTTGCACCGTGCGAGATATTTTTATGGTGTAATATATTAAAATGCGAGAAATTACTCTGAAGGCAAAAAATTGATTTTTGATGGAAAAGTTACTATAGTGAGACTCGTTTAGCGATCCAAAACTTTTTTTATTAGGTAAGATTGCCTATTATTACATGTTCAGTGACAATTCGATCTAATTTTGCGTGCCCGACAGGGCATACGATGAACTGGTATTTAATAAATGAACATATGTAAACAACATAATAATAATAATAACGCCCAACGATCACATACATAGATCTTGGACCCTAACTATGATTCCCTGTGTCTAGGGACCCAAGAACTACGAGGATCATGGTTCCGCAACACCCAGACTCAGAACAAGTATTTGCGCTTTTTTTTCTATGCACAACTACTTGTCCTGCCGCGGGAATCGAACCCGCTGCCTCGGGGCTGTGAGCCGAACTGCTCAACCATCACACCACAGGAGACTGTCTAATTATGGAATGCAAATAAATAATTGAAATTTAAAAATTTAATAATCTATTGTTCTGTATGCTTTCTTAATCAAAGATTTGCTTATGTTAAGACAAAGTTAGAAGCTATGCATCTACTACTGCCTGTAGGTATAAATTTGTCACGATGTTTATGACTCTATTAGCATGTTATTCGATTAAATCAAAATCCAAGCTGGCTCATCCCTAACATGATTTTATTTTAAGAACAGCGTAGTCCTGTATAATATAAATTCTAAGAGTTGTAGAATTATTATGATGAAAATTCCTACTTTTTGACTCGGAAACTAAAATATAACGGGCTCGGGACTCTCATGATTCATACATGAATCCTCACTAATTTAGTCTCAAAGCGTAGTGCGGCGTTGTACCACAGAATACTTAATAGTACACATAGTTGTGCTTACATTTCCGTGTGTCGCTTACATTATTACAGTTAGAATATTATAGTCTTGAATCAAACCTATTCTTGTCTTCTTGTCACTTGATAAATTTAAATAATAAAGACATTAATATTAATATACTTAGGTAATGACAATTGACATGTAAGATATTTCTTATAAATAAATGAATTGAATTGAAAACAGTTATTGGATGACAACATATAAGGGGTCATTCATAAATTACGTCACACGTTAAAGGGGAGGGAGGCAGAGCTGTACCTAGAGACGAATTTGAGGTGGCAGCATTGGTTACAGGTAGGGTAGAAATAAAAAAATTATCACAATTGATCTGGCCTCAAAGCGCGGACTCCTAAATCAATCACCATATCACTGACTTCTAGGTTAGTGATTTACATTCAATAGCTATTCGTAGACAAATAATTTATGTGACAGAACATGAGAATGGATATAAGATTTTTTTATGTTAAACTATGATCAATTTAATTGACAGCCTCTATGGTGGTTGAACAGGTCGGCTCATAACTCAGGGGCGGCGGGTTCGATTCCCGCAGCAGAACAAGTATTTGTGCACAGAATAAAAAGCGAAATTACTTGTTCTGAGTTTGGGTGTTGTGGGACCATGGTCCTCATAGTTCTTGGGTCCCTAGACACAGGGAATCCTAGTTAGGGTCCAGGACCTATGTATGTGATCGTTGGGCGTTATTATTATTATAATTATAATAATTTATCTTAGTTTTTGGTATTTTTAAGGTAGGGCATTGTGATATCATGGTAGGGAATTTCCCCACAATCCCCCCTTGGCTACGGCTGTGGAGGAAGGGGGTCAACAAAGTGTGAAAATGTGCCACAAAGGGCAGGGAGGAGTATCAAAAATTTTGTTGTAAATTACTATAACAGGCATTTATCATATTAGTAGTTATTGTCTAAAAATGTATGCGGCGTTGTCATGAAGACGTAACGGGTGACTGCAGACAGGGGCATCCATCCAAACCTGCGACTCGGAGTGGGGTCCCGCGCCCTGAGATACAAGTTAATTCTTAGTTCGGGGACGGTGACCTCACTTTCGGGAAGCGAATGTGCGCGGAAGTGCGTCTGTCTGCAGTCTCTTGTTCTCTTTCTCTTGCTCAATTTATACCTGCTGTATGTATTATTGCCCACTAGTGCGTTGGCCCTGCCTATAAATATGTAATATTTTTCTGAAATAAAAACTTGATTGATTAAAACTTGATTGATTTGTCATCACATTTTTTCAAAATATTTTGTCATCACATTTTTTCAAAATATTTTGACAGTGACCAGCTTGGACAAGGACGGGGAAGGGGTCAAAAAATCAAGAAATTCATGTTATGTAAATTATGGATGGCCCCTAATTAATTATGCTAATTATAATAAACATAATTATAATAAACACTAACAACGACAGTTGAACAACACATCATATGTACCTATTTAAAAAAATGTAAAAACAACTGCAACGGCAAGACAACTGTTTTTTATAATTTATTGAATGATGTGACGAGCTAGTCGTTCTCCTGATGTTAAGCGACACGGCCACCCATAACAGGACAGTATCACTCGGAACTCCAACACGTAAAGTTTCACATGACTGCACTGCGCACATCATCCTGAGACATCAGCACAGTCTGGTAATAAGATTACTTGACTGTGAGATCAGATTATAAAGTCTAATTTGCCCAGTAATTTCACTAGTTACATTGCCCTTCAAACCGGAACACAGTAGTGCTTGCGCACTACTGCTTGGCGGCAGAGTAACTGACAAAGCGGTGGTACCTACCTAGACGAACTTTGCAGAAAAGTCTTACCACCTAGTAGTGATTTGTCTGAATACCGCAAAGAGAATACAAGTAATTCAAATGTAAACAATAAATTTACAAATATCGAGATCGTAACACGCACAATAAAAAATGAACAAATAACCAACCAGCAGCATGCAGATAAAATTGATAGATGGCACCAAGCTGCGGTAAAACTTGATACAAAACTGAGGACCAGTTCTCATCAATATTTATGAAGATGCATGATTGCATAATAATACGGTATGAAAGTAAAGGCCACACATTGTGATGGGATATGTAATGGGTTTGGAAGAAAGTTGGAACATCTTGACATTTGATGATGTGCAGTTTAATAATAAAGCAAGATTTTGTAAGCTAAAAAAGTAACTTATCTATATTTACTTTATCTATAAATTGTTTTACATCGCCGTTTATCCTACCTAGACTCTACTGTTACAGTTCATATAAAGGTTGCCTGGAAGATATCGCTGTCAGCGATAAGACCGCCCATTGTTACACTACTTCGTAAATATCATATGTAATCCTGTTTATGCTGTTTATGTGCTTTATTGGTGAGACAATAAAGAGTTCCATATCTATCTATCTAACTATAATAAAAATATAATAATAATATTTGTGAATTTTATTAATTATAATTTTTATTATTATGGTTTAATAATAAAGGAAGATTTTGTTAGCTTAAATATAAATACAAACATCATAATTTCTACAAAATATAGGGTAGTTTTGGGTAACCTTCAATCCATTGATATAATAGGTCTTTACCTATGAAATTGCCGTATTGCAGTACAGACTTTTTCAAACAAAAAAAAGTTTTGATTGGCTATGAATTCTAAATTCAAATTAATTTTGTTTTAAAAATATGACATTCTATTTACAATATAAGTCTTTTGTTTATTGATTAGCGTTGTATTTTCATTACATTTCAACATTTTTCCTCATAATGGATACTTTGAAATTTCGTGTAATTATGGAATATGAGTTCCGTCGTGGCACCAACGCGGCACAAACGACACGTAACATCAACGACGTTTACGGAGAGAACTGTACAAACGAACGTAGAACCCGTTATTGGTTTGCTCGGTTCCGTTCTGGGAATTTTGACTTGAAAAATGAACCTCGTGGTCGTCCGGAAACTTTGGTCAACAATGATGAATTAAAGGCGATTGTGGAAGCTGATGAATCTCAATCTACAGCTGAGCTGGCAGCAGCTTTTGATGTTAGCATCAAAACAATATTGGTCCATTTGCGACAGATTGGCAAGATAAAAAAGCTTGATAGATAGGTGCCCCACGAACTTAACGATCGCCAGCGCAACGTACGCGTCGAGACTTGCCTTGCGCTGCTTAACAGGCACAGAAATGAAGGAATTTTGAACCGAATTGTTACGTGCGACGAAAAATGGATTCTTTTTGACAATCGAAAGCGCTCAGCAAGTTGGTTAGATCCTAGTTCGGTACCAAAGCAATGTGCAAAACGAAAAATGACCCCTAGAAAGGTGGTGGTCACAGTTTGGTGGTCTAGTGCTGGTGTGATTCATCATAGCTTTTTACAAAACGGCGAGAGCATTACTGCAGATGTGTACATTGAAGAACTGACCACAATGATGGCGAAACTCGCACGTCTGCAACCAGCTTTGGTCAATCGGTCGTCTCCACTGCTACTTCACGACAACGCGCGACCCCATACTGCACAACAGACCGTCTCTAAGCTGCATGAGTTGGGTTTGGAAGCTCTCCCTCATCCGCCATACTCACCAGATCTTGCGCCTACCGACTATTACTTTTTCCAAAATTTGGACAACTTTTTAGCGGGAAAAAAATTCAATTCCCGAGAGGCAGTACAAAACGCCTTTGAAGAGTTTGTTGTCTCCCGTCCTGCTGATTTTTCAAGAAGGGCATCCATAAACTGCCACAGCGTTGGCAAAGATGCATTGATTGCAGGAGTGATTACTTTGAATAAAAGAAATAAATAAGTTCGAAAAAAAAATACTTTAACTTTTTTCAAACAAAACGGCAATTTCATAGGTAAAGACCTAATATTATGTTGTTACTATTTGTAGAAGCTTTTACATTTGTTTAAGTTTTTCCCCGTGTTTTCAACGGCGTGGTAAAAAAATTCTAATTTTCCGCTCAACTTTTTGAGCTTTTTCTTTCATAAGAAACTTCTCCTGACAATAATAAACACAAAGAAATGTAATGTAATAATGAAAACAAAAAAATAATTCGTGAAAAAGTTCTATCCGTTCACCCGTGATGTGATGACCAATAAAAATAGAGATTCAATTTTTTATATATAAAAAAAGGGAAAAATATACTAATAATTAAAATTTTAACTAACATTACTTACTGACATTAATTTCGTATGTATTAACGAGATTCCTCTCTACTTGATCTCGCAAGACGACATACAATATGATCAAATAATCTCGAAGCATTCGCGATGAATTTTCTAAGAATCAGCACCTCCTTGATCCATTCATCCCAACTACCTATGAATGGACTACTATAATAAAAAACCTATGTTAGGTTTATGTGTATATAAGTTTGTACCAATTGCATCACACACGTCTGAAGCATGAAACAAAAACAGCCTTTGTGCCAATTGGACCCGCAACCGGTTCGCTATCCTGGGATAGAAGGGATGAGGTAGTGATTTGGAGCCTTTATCGATACAAGCTATAATTAAAATTAAAAATGTAAAAACTACCGATGATGTAATTTGCGATTTTGTGGTAAAGGCCATCTTGGATATGAAATTTATAATATTTTAATACTCAAGCCATAAACATTTGATACCCATATTGAAGGAGTTGTAAAAAAATATGAAATCCGCCATTTTGTGGCAGCGGCCATCTTGGACTGATTTTCATAAAGCATAGCCAAAAACACTCCCAACTATTGAATTATAATTATATATATAATAATTATTGATTAATTAAAGGTGAACCTTTCGAACAAAAAATGAAACCAAAATCGGTTCATCCGTTCGGGAACTGCGATGGCACAGACACAGACACGTCAAACTTATAGCCCGTCGTTTCAACTCGGGGGTTAAAAATAACGACTGTGTATAGTTATTATTAAGTCTCAAATGCTTTTACCGTTAAGCAAGTCCAATACTTCAAGTAGCAGCAAATAAGATACAGATTTATTTAAAATAATTTTATCATGTGTGGCAAAAAACACATAAAAGTAATAGCCGTACCCACATAGGCTAGCTAGAACGATCGCGAGTTTCAATAGGGTGCACCCTTTCAATGGACGTAGTCTTCTCGATCCTCTTATCCCGGTAACGGTCCAAGCTGAGGCTCACACCATATGGGTGCCCTTGAGCTAGTTGCCTCCCACTTTTGACAACTGGGAGCCTTAAGCGTCTGCCCTCTCGCCCGGTGACGCTGTAAATGTAGGTAGAAGCAGCCCGTCTCAGTCACCCAGTCACATTTTTTTAGTTGTTGCTTCTAAATAAAATACGAAGTATGATGAAATTTAACGCTGATTCAATCAAAACAACGCGTATTGAACCAGCACTTAACATAAACTTGTTATAAACAATACTTTTGTTACATTGTTTGTGAATAGTTTATTTGACATGTTCTCGATGGTTTTAACATACAATCGTGAATTAAATTTTCTATTGCATCACAATGTTTAAAGTACATCCGACAGATAACTGATTTCCACGACCTACATAAAAAAACGAGTGTGCTGTAGACCACACGACTGAAGTAAAGCTTATTTAGTTTAGCTCCATCTATCGGCCGGTATAACTTTGTTTTTGTTTTGCTTAATGCTAACGTCGCCATCTCGACAATTGTATCCATCTCTGTCTCTCTTGACCTTACAGTAATATACGAAAAGTTTCTTTCTTATATCTCCCTCTCAACTTCCGTTTGCCTTACCAGCTTACACCAAGTCCAGCATTCGTAAAAAATTTTTACTTCAAAAATGAAACAAAGCTACACCACGGTGAATGCGCTCAAGAACTGCACGATCTCATTCTCCCATCACCAATTCCACTACCGGACTACTAGACGCTCGGCCAAGCGCCATCCTTTCGTGGTCGAAATACCACCCATTCGTACCAAGCGATTTGACTCAACGTTCTTAATTAGAACGGCCAAGGAATGGAATGCCTTGCCAGCGTCTGTGTTTCCGGCGAAATATGACCCGGGCGTGTTCAAGAGAACAGTGAATAGGTATTTACTTGGCTAGCATGCTACACCTTCGATCGCATCGTCACTTCTCATCAGGTGAGAGCGCGGTCAAAAGCTATACAAGTTTGAAGTAAAAAAAAAAAAAATGTAATAATCAATATCTCACAAACCGAACTTAAAAGATTATATTAGAAATTATTATTTCATTCCGATGTTCCTTTTAGGGTCAATATTCATTTATTTTTTGGGTTTGATTTCCGTGATAGAATAAGTATTTGTGCACAGAAAAAAAATCCAAATACTTCTTCTGGGTGTTGTGGGACCATGGTCCTTGTAGTTCATGGGTCCCTAGATTTAGGGAATCCTAATTAGGGTCCAGGATCTATGTATGTGATCGTTGGGCGTTTATTATTATTATTATTTCGATCGGTTTAAAAGTTAGAAATGAATATATTTTTCTACAATTTACTAGATTTTATAATTACAATTAATACAGTTCTAATTCTAGCCATAATTATTTGAGTAAAAAAATCTTAATTTACCTTTAGGTCTTTTGAAAAGTTAAACTTCTTTACGCACGCTTGACTTGGGGAGTAAGCTGGTGAATGCGAGGCGAACGGAAGCTAAAGTTGGCTCACGTAGATCTCCATTGTCAACATATAAAAATTAAAAATTTGTATTATTATGTTGATATTATTATGTCCGGTAAAATGACAGTTTACAATTGTCAAGATGGCGACATAAACATTAAACAAAGTTATACCGGCCGATAGATGGAGCTACTATTTTACTTCAGTCGTGTGGTCTAAAGCACAGTCTTTTTTTAATT
The DNA here is from genome assembly GCA_905220475.3 of Ennomos fuscantarius. Taxonomy (NCBI): domain Eukaryota; kingdom Metazoa; phylum Arthropoda; class Insecta; order Lepidoptera; family Geometridae; genus Ennomos; species Ennomos fuscantarius. The sequence goes on from HG992049.1 coordinate 2,194,935, forward strand.
ATCACAGCCCAGTTAAAACCTTCGCACCGTAATTGGTGCCATATGCCCTTACCTACATTTTGTTATTGGTGTGAAACGATTGGTAAGATATCGTGAAATTGTGTAATTGGTGACGCATTTCTGAAAAACAAATGTGGAGGTCAATGCTACTTCACCTTGGCGGATATATTTGCCACGCATTTATTAACAAATCTGTCGTTATTTTTACATTTTTGTGCTTTAATATAATAAGAATAAGAATAAATATTGTTTATTGCAAAATAAATAAAAACTAACTGGGTACGTACAAATAATATTACGGCTTAAATAATTATAATTAATTATAAGAGTAGGCTCAGCACTATGCTGCGTCGAAATATTCTATGCAGGACTGGTTTTCAGCACATCACTGTTCTCAAGCAGAGGTCTTACCCGAATTTTAGTGAGTGTGCGCGGGTCATAAACTTTGTTTTATTATATTATAATACAGCTTAAATCTGACTCTTACAAAACTTAAAAATCAAATAACCTAAATTAGAAACAATACAGCAAAAACAATAAAAAATGAATAAAAGAACAGTAAAATTACTCAAAATTAACAATCGGGTAGTATTTTTCTAATTATAATTTAAGAACAGTAAGTTAGCATCTAAGTTGAATCTGTAAAACTCGCATTCTGTAAAACTAAAGTAAACTTAAAGTATAGCGGTACTCTTCTGATAATGGGGAAATGAAAAAGACGGAAATATGTTAATTTCGTTTAGCTTTAGAGAATGCGACACAGAATCGACACCAGTATTCTATTAGTTATCTGGTTCTCATAGTACAAGCTTTGCTGTTTTGGGGCTAGATGGCGCTGTGTAAAATGTCCACACATATTTATAATTTATTTACTTTATCGATAAAAACCGATCACATTTACACATCCCTACTGCAGAATGCGGTGCAGTAACTCCGCTGAATGAACACTTGAGATACGAACACCTATCCCTTTCACACACCATAAGAAGAAACGAGAGAAGAGAGAGAGAGAAGCTCGTGTAAGGATTATGAAGCTGTAAGACGTGCTTTTCGGGATTAAAGAAAATACAATGGGACTTTATTTCTTGTACTGTTATTTGTTTATGTGAAAGGTTCCTTGTCTCAAGTGTAAGTGAAACGAGCGGGAAATATTTTAATGATTTAGGTTGGTACCTTCTTAGTTGTTGTTTACAATGTTGGTATTACTCGTGATTTTATCTACCACACACCTTTCATGGCAAAGAAATTCCTAATCAGTCAGATATTCAAATTGATTTTCTTACAACTCAATTTCAACTCATTACCTGTGTATAGCTACTCAGTGTTTTCTCTTGTTTTACCTTTGCCTATTTCAAATATGATAGAAAAGAACAAAACACCGTGTTACCACAAATACATAAACAAGGCTTAGACATGTCAAACGTGTGTGAACCATACAAAAAGGTAGTTTTTTTTTTTTGGCGGGAAGACGAAAAAGATTGCGTCACTGCGTTGTATTATTTTCCAAAACTTGTGTTATTTTCAGTGTTAACGAATAAAACGCGCGTTTTATTCGTTAAGTCCTGGATAACAGGCATGATTGTGGGAAAGTGGTATAATGATGGTGAAACGTTTCTTTTCGGGTGGTTTCCAAAATTACATAGAAGCTTCTGGTAAAGTTTCCACCACTTTACTAGGAGTATGACTTGACTGGACTAGACTATGACTTGACTCGATGACTTGTGACTTGCCTAGGCTAAGCAGCGTGCCATTTTTATTTCACAAAGCGCTATCTAGTCCCAAACTAAGCAAAGCTTGTACTGTGGGAACCAGATAATTGATACCATACTTGGATACTTTTGGTTTGTAAATACATACATAGAATACAATATAACGCCCAGACAGAACACAAATTTCATTACACCAATGATTGTCCTGAGTTGAAATCGAACCCACAACCTACAGTTCAGAAGGCAGAGAAACTACCAACTGAGGTATCAAGCCAGGTTAATTCTCATTTTTTTACAAATCAAAAACACAGTAGATACAAACAAAATGTGTGTACTTTTTGTTCGTATCGGTTGTATTTTTGTCTCTTTCTTAAAACGAAAATACACAAGTTATACCGACAATCTTTGTTTACATATCACAAGGCGTTTATTTGTAAGTCATTAATAAATCATCAGTTGCATAAATAGGCCATAATTGACTCACGAAGCCCGCACGTCGTTTACGAAGCAAGCTTTTAATTAACTAGTAACTTACTAGACAGTAAGTGATCACGCCAAAGTCATTATGCTAAGTATAGTTTAAGTACTATTTGTCCATTCTCACGTAAGTACATACTTACTTACATAAGTGTCATTTCAACATGTACAGTCACACTATTTAGCCATAGATCAAATTTTAAAAAAAGTGTGCTTTAGACCACACGCTGAGCACACTCCATCTATCGGCCGGTACAACTTTGTTTAATGTTAATGTCGCCATCTTGACAGTTGTAAATGGTCATTTTCCCGGATATATAATTAAAATTATTAACTTTACTTATCAATTACTTGACATTGGCTAAATGCACACAAGTGTGCAGCCAAAACATATAACAAAAATAAACCTAGGCAACAGACTATGAAATGAGGTTGATAAAATAAATAAAAAGCGCGCGAAAACACATCTGCCGGCCAGCATTCGCTCAACAAGGAGTTCAGATTAATGATAAAAGGAGTTTGCTGGTAGTATGGTGACCTCATTAGATGGTAAAAAGTGTGATTCAGGTTCAGATATTATTGCTTCCATAGTGTACATAGATTGTTTAATTAATAAAGAATCTTAAGTAGGCTCAATAAGGACCCCGTTGGCTTATTTAGAGAGTGAACGACTATTTTGAAGTTAAACTTCTTTACGAACGCTTGACTTGGGGAGTAAGCTGGTGAATGCGTGACGAGACGAAGGTTGAAAGTTGTTGGTTAACGTAGATCTCCATTGTCAACATAACAAAGTTAAAATTACTTAAAATTTGTATTATATGTCCGGTAAAATGACAATTTACAATTGTCAAGATGGCGACATTAACATTAAACAAAGCAAAAACAAAGTTATAGCGGCCGATAGATGAAGCTAAACTAAAGAAGTTTTACTTCAGATGTGTGGTCTTAAGCACGCTCGTTTTTTCATAAAAATAAATCGATAATTTTAAAAAATTTAGTCAGGCTACCATTTAGATGTAATTTTATTTTTATTTAGCTCGTTAGCTTCTGCCCGCAGCTTCGCCCACGGCGTGGCCTATGGGAAAATAATTCAACCACCCATTTCACCCTCTTAAGGGTAGAGTTTCGAAAAATCGTTTCTTAGTGGATGCCTACGTTATAACATCTACCTGTATGCCAAATTTCATCCCGATCCGTCCAGTGGTTTGGGCTGTGCGTTGATGGATCACTATGTGAGTCAGTCAATCAGTCAGTCACCTTTGAGTTACATATATTTAGATTATGAATTGAGTTTACGCCATTGTAAATTTACCAAAAAAAAATTGTTACTTTTTATGTGATTGCTTATTTTTAAATGTATGTGTATTAATACTATTTCTATACATTTATATAATTCGTTATAAATTCATCGATGCAAGTTTAGTAGGTACTCCTGAAATTTCCATTCCAAAAGGTCCATTCATATTATTCTAACGTGCATAAAATTATTCAAATATTTATGTAACGTAATTTAATATTTGCGTTTCTCGGACAAAACTAACCTTTTTAGTACAAAACTCAATCGTCGTCAAGAGCTCATAACTTTTACGAGACCGCTACTGGCAATAAAAGCACAACGCGCAGTGCCAAAATGAAAAAAAAAACAAAACTTTTACGAGGTAACACAACTGTTACTGCTGTCAGAGTTTTGGCGGGAAAATTAAAAAGATCGCGTCGCCACATTGTATTATTACCCAAAACTTGTGTTATTTTCAGTGTTAGTGTATAAAATTGGTGGCATTTTATTCGTTAAGTGCTGGATTACAGGCCTGAGTGTGGGAAAGTGGTATAATGATGGTGAAAAGTTTCTTTTCGTGAGGGTTTCCAAAACTACATAGAAGCTTCTGGTAAAGTTGCCACCACTTTACTTGGACTATGGCTTGACTTGACACATATAATTATACAATATTAATTAACTTGAGGAATTATCAATTACTTGACACTGTCTAAATATATAAAAGTGTGAAGCTAAAACAAAAAAAAACTTTACGAGATCGCTACTGGCAATAAACGCACAACGTGCAGTGCCAATGAAATGTAAATGAAAAAATACAAAACTTTTACGAGGCAACCCAACTGCTGTCAACGCCACTCGGACATATTCAAATCGATAAATCGTAATCAATACCGATTCTGTTTATTCGATTGTGACGATTAAATTTCATCCCTTTGTTATTGTGAGGTCGAAAACCTCGCTCAATTGGTGCTGACTGTTGCATCAATGAAGGAATTTCGACTTGGTATTTGTGATGCGGGTATTTATTGTCCGTCTGGCAGTCAAATTTTAATGAGTTAACAGTTCACAAGTCGTATTTGAGAAGCTGGGAATTTTTATGAGATTTATTCATTTAAATATAAACAAAATATTAAAAAACTTATGGCCCACTCACAAGCTATCGAATGTTTAAAACATTGAGTCGCAAATTACCTATGTGTACCTACATAATATCCGTCTGTTTAAAGTTCTAAAGTTTATTAAAATACAACTTAGCTGAGCAACACTTTCCTACTTTTTGCTAAATTCGTGTCAAATTGGCAGATCAAATGCTGAACGCTCATTGGTTGATCATCGACTGTTTCAACCAATGAGCGTGCTTTTTTGACATACTGACTCACGAGCTAGACAAACGTACGAGAAACTGGGAGCTATGGAGATAAGTGTGAACTTAGAAGTTGTCAAACTTTAGTACAGACGGGCATAAATCTGTTTCTATATTCAAGGTCGATTATATTGATAGTAAACTAGGCGCAATTTTTGATATGGAAGTTATATAATTTCCAGGGTGTTTTATTCTTCTGTTTTAAGTTATGTTTTCTCATCGTATAGCGGAAAATCTGCAAATATATTTTTACAACTTATTTTGAGTCACTGAACCAAATAACTGTTAACGTTTTATCTTGTAAAACCCGAATTCAGGCTAATATCGATTCTGTGGCAGCGGCACACGTATTACACATCTCAAAACGATAATGGAAACTGTTTACGAAGCTCGTTACGATCAAATTATTGCGCATTCAGATGCAAAATTCGAAACAAGAACGCGTACGTTAAGCTGACTCTGTAAACGTAGCGCGCGCCATCACAGGTCATTGCCCCCAATATGGCGTCAAAATAGAACTGAAGAATGCCCGCCATTTTCGTAACCTCGAAATTATTACGAAACCGAACATAGATAATTAATTTTTCACACTTTTAACGCGAATGCGCTGTTTATAGGAGAAAGCGGTGAAGCTTCCGGTATTGAGCTTTATTGACTTTTCTTAGAAACTGTGTGCTGACTACGTAACGCAACCAAGTAAGTTGCCCATTAAATCACGAAGCTGTTCCATTAAAGAGGTAATAAAATGAAACAAAGATTCTTTGAGCTGAAGAAAGTTCTAGAAACAACAGCGTCCATCACACTATCTATAGGACCCATAAGTACTTTCCAATTTTCAGGTACCTTGAAATATTCTGATAAATTGGAGTCGGTAGACCCTAAAGTATACTTACTCGCTTGGTTCATTACCGTCCGTACTTGCAGAGATCCATAACAAGGCGTTAGAATCTAATTGGTTTCCTAGTGCTTTAACTTTTTGAACGTATAAGACAAAAAAGAACAATCTTCCTAATAACAAATAAACAAATTGGATGGCCTATAAATTACGATCGAACCTTTTTACGAAGATTGAAAAACGTCTTGGGGATATGAAAAGGTTTTGGGTGAATTGGAATTGACTAAAACCAATCAGAACCTATTAATGCTATTGCTAAATTGTATTTCAGAACTTATAGGCACAGTCGTATAATTATTCTCTTTACCTAATAATGTACCTTACCACACACTCATTAAATTTCAGATCTAGGTAATAACTAAAAGGTAAAAATATGACTACTCGTAATTAAAATCCATATCATATGGGTGGTCGAGCAAATAGGAGAAAATTTGGCACTTTTTAAATTGCCTAAGCCAATTAATGACCGTATACAGTTTTAAATTAGACTAAGCCAAGTACCGTTCACCACTCGTGTATGCAAGTCCCCAGTAAAACTACATAGCGTTAATTAGGCAAAGTAATTGTAATTGTTCTTATCGCTGTTTGTTAAGCCAACCGTGTAAATGAAGGAACGTTCCTTTAAGAATTTTGCTTGAAGTTCTGCAGTTGATTTTTATTCAGTGGTTTTGGTCTTCATTGACTTTTGGGGCTAGTTTAGAAAGCTAGCCTTTATGGATAAGGCATCAAAAGTGGAACTTTAGGCATCGCAACTAGATCAGGGAACTCGAATCTTGGAAATGAGGATCGGGGAGGATGGTTATTTACTGACTGAATGTGCAGCATTAGTTGGCATAAAATTTTTAAGTTAATAATAATCATTTAAAGTTTTATTTTTTGTTGATAAATATATAAAAATCTTTTATTACGAATAATTAAAAAATATTAATTAATTTTTTGAAATAATAATACCGCAGCAGCAACAGATTAGTTACCTAACAATTAACTAGATGGCATTATGCACCCTTAAACTACGCAAGCGTTGGTCGCACTATAAATAGTGCTTAACTGTTATGGATTTTTATAATTTACCAGCAATAAAATTCCACTCAACTTTGACGTTATTAGTAAAAGAGTATAATTGAAGGGGTGAGAATAAAAAGGATTTAACTGATTTTTTTGACAAAATGACTTATGGGTGGGTATCGTTGGATTCAGCGTGAAATTATCTTTCAATGATACATTCTCAAAATACAGAAATGAGGCTTAAATCTCGAGATTTTGAGTCTAAAAATGGTTTATCTGTCACAGGAATACAGTTTGCTTAGCATAAAAACATTACAATATTTATTTTATTATATTATATTTTTACAGTAATTGTATGAATTAGTACTATATTTAGTAATTTTAAATAGAATTAAAACATTTTCAAGCAACTGAAACTTACATAAACCTTTTCTATTACCTTATAAGCACTCTACATTAAAATGACGCCGTTGACGTTAAAAGACAATTTTCTCGAAACTGTCAATTTGTCAGTTAAATCCTTTTTATTCTCAACCCTTCAATTATAATCACAACATTCTCAGTAGTCATAATAATGACCGCATTAAAAGCCATTATAAGTAAAGATAGATTTTAAATTTAGATTTAACATTTTTACAAAAAGCACATGTTGTAAATCCTGAATTAAATACAGAGTCTAATGCAATACAAGTCCATCTAAAGTGTGACTCAATGTCACACACATCAGATATTATATTACCGCTAAATAGTGAATATACCGCAAATGATCTGGCAGACATCAGTTTTATGTTTTTAATTATAATAATAACTTATTTGTTAAATTTATGTAATTAAAGCTTAGTAGAAAATGTACTGCGGCAATACAAAACACAGTAATCCTGACTTTTAAGCGAGATAGTTCATAATGGTCACTGAGAAAACCGATAAAGTCATCGAGATAAGTGAGAACGTACTAAAATCGTTCCTATGCAATAAATTGAAGTAAATCCTGGCATAAAATTTAACATAATAACACAATGAAACCACTCTGAAGGTATACTTTCAAATAATAAAGCAACAAAAAAGTTTAACCTTTGTTTTTCTTATCACAATGGTTTTTACTTCTACTTGCCTATAATTAGATTAAAGTAGCAGTGAGACTGAAAAATATACTATTTGATTACATCCTAAAATAAAATAGGTCACCATATTTATAGCTTTGGCATTATCTTCATAGGCTTGTAAGCATTGAGCACATACGATTAACACCTCAATAGATTAGAACTGGTAAACACATTAACACCTTTTGTGTTCGGCGGACCATGAAGACAAATTAATAGCTCAAACTGAAAGCCTTTGAAAGTAAGGCAAAGAAGCAAACCTTTCGCTCGTTGAACGTGGGAACTGTTTTTGTGGTGAAAAGAGGTGGCAATCCAAAAATGTCTCATCGTCATTAACTTTTTTGTAATTTATAGAGAAGGTTGTATCTTATTCACAATTACGGCAGCGTGTTCTACTTTTCATACCATGATAATGGTACTCTTAATATTTCCCTTACAGCACAAAATTTCTTTTAGAAAAATGTAGAGCTCATTATTTGCGTCCAAAAGTAATAAATGTCAGTTTTCATACTTTTCAAATTTTTTAAACGTTCGCTGTAATAAGATCTATACCCTAACTAGGATTCTTTATTGTTCCTAAAGACCAAAGAACTACGATTCGACGAACATCCACATACAGATACATAAATTGCTTCGAATGAAAATCTTGAAATAAATTTGACATTGGTATTAATTTACCGTTTTCGCTTTTTTCCCGTGCACAAATTATTTTCCTGTCACGGGAATCAATCCTGCGTTGTCCGCGTTGTGAGCCAACCTGTTTGATTACCACATCACAAAGGCTGTTAGTCCAATAGACCATTCCATGTCGTATGGAAGAAATAAAAAAAACGAAAAATCCCCAATTAACATGGCAATCATTACAAATCAAGTAAGAAATAATCACAAATCTTCACAGATCTACTTGCCCACCTACAAAAAAGCCTTTAAAAGTCAAGTTTAATAGAGTTTACGTATTCGTTTTAATGTTTAAGGCAAAAATGTTGTTGTTAACCATACTTAAAAGGAAAAGCATGTCTTTTCTCTGCACCCACACAATTTTTAGACGAGATCTGAAGATAGCCTTAAACAGAAGAAATCTTTAATTTCCTACACTTCCTACTTAAATTTTTAATCCAATGGAATTATTTAGAAGCATATTTGTAACGGAATAATAAAAAAAAGATAATGAAAGTGTTTAGATAAATAATTATAAAATTGTTTTAGACACGTTTTATAACAAAATTAATTTTAATTTAGTTTTCTTTTTATTAATTAATTTGGTTTTCATTAAAGTTAACGATGCGTGTTCGTAAATTCTTAAAAAAAACATAGACCAGAATTTAAAAATAAAATGAATTAAAAGTGAAAACAAAATTGTTATAACTACCAGTAGCATTAAAAGTTTGACCTAATAAGGCAAAAGGGTCGTTCTTAATTGTGTAATTAATAAAAGGGTAGTCTATGCCACGGTTATTAAAACAAAAAAGAAGCCAGACTTCTGTTCCATGTCCGATTTCATTAATGGAACTAATGTGTTCTTATTTTGAATCCGTTATGATGGGGGTACACTGGAGTATAGATTCATTCATCGGTGTATAGATTCATTCATCGGAGTATAGATTCATTCATCGGAGTATAGATTCATTCATCGGAGTATAGATTCATTCATATCTCTCAGTCATTTTTAAGGTCAAAACTTTATCATTAATAATTCGGAAAACGGTGAACAATATTGACGTAAAGTTTTTAGGATTCACCAAATAATTGAGATGAAGAAATATCTTATGTAACTTTATTTAATTCGTAAGATTAAGATCTCTCTATATTATCACTTTTAATAGAACTGAACAAAACGTAAAATATCTTAACCGTATAGATACGGTTAGAAACACAAATTGACTACGATAGATCGTAGTCAATTTGTGTTTCTCCTTGGGAGATTTGGCTTGGTTTTGCTGTTCCTGCTATTAAATTTGTGTTATATCTATTAGATTTTTTATTAAACGTTCTTAAAGCAAAGCAAACATAAGTAAAATATGTACATGCATTCCTGTAACTTTGCAAAAATAAAATCTACTTGTAGTTTTATTAAAAAGATATGTGCTCTCAGTGTGCTCTATACTAAACACAGAGCTTGGCAACATTTTACCGAATTCCCGCGTCTTTCACGCGCCCATATTGTTTTGGTTTAGGGTTATTAACCTACTAGGGCGGGGACGAGGTGTTGTTTATATCGTCTGACTGTTGACGGACGTCAATAAAAATATCGATGTATTAGTCGATTATTAAGCGGTAGAATGAATGATTCATAATTGAAATAATTGAGGTTGTTAGTGTGGTAGTAGGTAGCTTTATTCCAACAGTAGGTTATGCGTTATTTTAAAGAACTTACAATGTATGTTATGTAAATGATTTTACGTTTACAAGAGCACCGAAAATACTTACCTATGTAATTTCTGTCAAAAATATTGCTTTTTCAACCGACTTCAAAAACAGACGAGGTTCTCAACTAGACTATTTTTTTTTTTTAATTTTGGTTACCTCAGAACTTTCGACTGGGTGAACCAATTATGATGATTCTTTTTTTATTTGAAAACTGGTGCTTCTCGTATAGTCCCATATCAATTTGATTAAGATCTGATAGATAATGTTTGAGTTATCCATAAAAAAGTTAATTTTGACTTCAACTACATTGATGGGATTGGTTTCTCATTTTTGTGATAAGCATATGCGGTGGGATTGAAGTGTCGGTTGGACTCTTTTTTTAAAGGAATTATTTATTATTGTAATAAGTACCTATTTCCAATTTGTAAGAGAGAAAATAACAATGACAAATCGTCCAACACTTTCTCAACTTTACAATGAATAAATACAATTGGCTTACGCTTTTTTCAACAAACGCAACCGGATATTCACAAAAAAAGTATATCGTAAGAAACGTTCGAATCGAAACACCGATTTGTAGTTTCTTTCGATACCTTCACTATTATTTTTAGCTACAACCCTAACAAAACGGTAGAGCGCGCTCATTTCCAAACCGCCTTTTCTTCCAAACTTCATTTGTAGTCCTAAAAAGAAAGTAGTTGAGTCGATATTTGTCAAGCAACGTTTTTAGAGTAGAAATAATGAAATGGTATTCCCAAATAAAGGCAAGGAAATACGGAAACCAGTCTGTCAATCTTCGGGAAGCCATGTATTTTTGTTGGAAACAATTATTTTAATTGATTTTACAGATGCAGTCATTCGATTCTTGGAAGCCGGACTTTCTATGTCACATCACTGTTTGTTTTGAATTTGGAATGATGCCGAATTATTTCGTGTTCTATAGATTTTATTTTTAGATAACTGTAATATTTTTTAATAAAATAGATATATTAAGTAAATATTATGTATAAAATTATAAACAAATTATGTACACGCATTTAAAGTACATAATTTCAGCATTTGTATATTGTATTATTCAACATGACAACAAGTCGGGTTTGTTCGAACACTTATAACTCAAGAACGGCTGGACCGATTGTCGTGGTGTTTAAATTATTGTCTCCGTCCCGATTAGCAGAATGACTATTGGAAAATCGACAGTTATACTTAAAACTCCTTGGTCGATTTCGTTCACATATATGATTTTTTGTTTTTTTTTTTTTTTTCTGTTTTGGCTTTGGCTCCACACTTTTGTGCATTTAGCCAGTGTCAAGTACTTGATTTCTCAAGTTAATAAAAACTCTGCCTTTTGAACTGTGGGTTGTGAGTTCGATTCCCACCCAGGACAAACATTTGTGTGATGAACATAGGTGTTTTTTCTGTGTTATATTGCATTATATGTATGTATTTACAAACAAAAATTATATAAGTATTGTATCAGTTTTCTGGTTCCCGTAATACAAGCTTTGCTTAGTTTGGGGCTAGATGGCGTTGTGTGAGATGTCCACACATATTATTATTATTATACCTAATTAATCAAATCATTTATAGGCCTTCAAAGTACTCATTATTGTACCAGTGTACTCACACCTTAGATTCATATCTATGCTAAACACTTCCAATTTATTCAGAACTACGCATACGAGGATTTTATTCAACTCAACAGTTTTGAATGATGTGACGAGCTAGTCGTTCACCTGATGTTAAGCGACAAGGCCGCCCATAACAGAACAGTGTCACTCGGAACTCCAACATGTAAAGTTTCGTGTGACTGCTGCACTGCGCACATCATCCTGAGACATCAGCACAGTCTGGTAATAAGATTACTCGACTGTGAGATCAGATCATAAAGTCTCAATTGCCCAGTAATTTCACTAGCTACAGTGCCTTTCAAACAGAAACACAGTAGTGCTTGCACACTACTGCTTGGCGGCAGAATAACTGGCAAAGCGGTGGTACCTACCTAGACGAACTTTGCAGAAAAGTTCTACCACCTAGTAAAGTACAAGTACAAGTACAGTTTTGCGTACACTGGATTATTTATGTCTAGCGTAACCAGAACTGTCAATCAATGAAATATGTTGGTAAAGGTCGATCAATAAAAATTGGTTATGAGACGTAACTATTAAAATATCACCAGTTAATAAGAACCATACCTGGTAATGCATTGCTTTTAACTGCGGGTCAGGCAATATTGGCAATTTATGTCAAACCGCCAGTTATGATAAATCCCTAGCTAGTTTACGATTGTTCAGAATGGCCGGTCAATTAGTATTGGTAGTTAACGTCGAAGAACCAGCGATATGGATCCCTAATCCCGAAAGGGCTACTAAGAACAGCGGTTTAAATAATAGTGGATATGTAAATTAAAATGTATCAACAGTATCAAAGAGGGCTCCATTGACTATTATTTTTCACGATTAATATGCGAAGTAGGTATTTGTTGGGAAATGTTGGTATGAATGGGTTTGAGTGGCATATTAATGAATGAAGGGTTTCGGTGTTGCCATACTAGAAGAATTTTCTAAAAATTGTGGAAATATCTAATAAAACGATAAAGTACGCAACATCATTCCTTTTATTTAAAACAAAGTATATAAATCTTCCTTAGTACATATATTTTTTAGAGTTATTTATTGTTATAGTTTTAAAATGATCAAAGTTAATACCTATTAATAATTTTTGATATGATTAAATAAAAAATTGGCTTGGATATGACATAGTACATATATAAAAAAAAAAAATTGTAAATACACGGATCATTTAGGGAACCTTTTATTATTTCATTTTTGATTTAGTTTATTTATTATTGCGTTTGACAATTTAGCGTGTATAAAATATTATTGATTTATTCACCTTATAACATCGCGTTACACTGGCGCGTCAAATTACAACAAAATTAAATAAATAGGGTAGGGAATTAGCATAAATGCAAAGGAAATTTAATGCACTACACTGGCAACACCGATTAATAAATTAATGGTAGGCAGTCGTGATAAACGATTCAATGTGCCATAGAGATATCCTTTGTAGGTGAGCCAGGAAGGCACGCTTTGTTGTTATTAAACTTTACCAAAACAGAGATATGTAAGTGCATCAAGCTATAACAATATCCTCTGAAAACAGGATTTCTACACCGTTCGTTTTTTCTTGTTCGTTTTTATTTTGATTTAAAAACCAAACAACTTAACCAACTTTGATAAAATGAATATGGGACCAATCCGTTGAAACATTCATGATAACTTTTTTTAGTAGTAGTTGTTATGTTATCGAAATATTTAGTTAGTTGAAATAATAAAGGCTAAAAAATAACCTTTAAAAATTTATAACAGAATATATACCATGAAAGTAACCTTAAAATTTACAAATGAATTATCCTTTAAAGTAAAAAAAAAAAACAATTTATTTGTAACTACTTTATTTTGTTTTTTTTTTATTTAGGTTTTCTTCATTTTAGTACATAAATATTAGTTTATTATTATTATTATTTAGTGTACATAAATGTAAAGTTAGGTAAATTGCGTCGAATTCGCATTAAATAATTAACGGAATTTAAAAATATACATTTATACTATTTTAGTAGGTACTTCAGAAGGTAGTTTATAGAAAATAAAATAACTTTATATACACTTTCCAAATCAATTGATATAATGTCGGAAACATTATCACTGTAAAGTTTCTTGTAGCTTCTTCTTTACAGTTGTAATCGAAGCTTCGGATCAAAGTTTTCAATTCTGCATTGTGCCGGATTGCATGCACCAGTAGTGAGAAAGAGAACTGCTTTTTTTTTCAAACTCATATATAGTAATGGGCTTGCTATATATTATTTGACAATAAGCACTTTGTAATTTTATATGCTTAGTGAAATTACTTAATTTTAAGTACCTAATATAAATTTGACTTGTAAAAGTGCTAAAATTTGCCTACTTACAATAAATCTTTTGACTTTGACTTTGAACAACATAAAGTAGCAGCCGTAAAAATAATAAAAAGAACTTACTACACCTGAATTGAGAGCATCCTTTTTTGAAGTGGGTTGAAAATCGTCATAATAATTATATTTTCTTTCGAGAAAGCGCTTGACCATGAAAATCTAGAAATTTTTATGATGCGATCGCTTATTGGTCAAACGCTTTCTCATTAGAAAACATAGTGGTGGTAAATGCACATCGAGCGAAAGAGGGAGAAAATCTGCTAGTGTTGGGTTCGTAGAGCGTTGTCTCTGTCACTCAGAATAATTTGGAAAATATCAGCTACGTCGTATGTAATAAAAATCATAGGGAGTTTTTGGCGGGAAAACGAAAAAGATCGCGTCGCCGCATTGTTATTTTCCAAAACTTGGGTTATTTTCTTATGGTGCATAAAATTGGTGGCGTTTTATTCGTTACGTGCTGAATTACAGGCATGAGTGTAGGAAAGTGGTATAATGATGGTGAAACGTTTCTTTACGTGTTGTTTCCAAAACTCCATAGAAGCTTCTGGTAAAGTTGCCACCACTTTACTAGGAGTATGACTTGACGAGACTAGACTGTGACTTAAGTTGATGACTTGGACTGTGACTGGACTTGACACATTATATGATATTAATTCACTTGAGATATCAATTACTAGACACTGATTAAAAACACAAAAGTGTGAAGCCAAAACTAAACAAAAATTATATTAATTATTAATTATTGGTGAATTGTGTCTTAAATAAAAAAAAAAACATAGATACTATGTATTTTACTTACTGCAGTTCCTATTAACATTCTGCAGTTAGAAGAATGTTATATTACCTGTAACAGAAAAAAAATTGTTTATTTCACGAAAACATTATAAACAAGCCCACGTTTCGTGTTTGATAATGGTCCCGTGGCAATATACTTTCGGGATAAAAAGTATCCTATATGTTAATCCAGGTTATAAGCTAGCTGTGTTCCAAATTTTACTCAAATCCGTTCAGTAGTTTTTGAGTGAAAGAGTAACAAACATACATCCATACTCACAAACTTTCGCATTCATAATATTAGTAGAATAGGATTTTATAACATTATAAATTGTTGATATTTATTATTTTTGCGTATTAAATATCAATATATTTGAAAGTATTTCAATTATTTTAGTTTCAACAGTTGAAAAATCACACTAATATTATAAGGGCGAAAGTTTGTATGTGTGTTTGTGTGTATGTTAGTTACTCCTTCACGCTCAAACGGCTGAATGGATTTGGATAAAATTCAGTATCAAGATAGCTTATAAAATGGATTAACATATAAGCTACATTTTGTCCCGGAAAAGTGAAATTTTCCCGTGGGATGAGCAAATAATAAAAATACTTTTTTCTGCGAGTGAAACCGCGGGGCGCAACTAGTTAAGTATATTATTGAAAATAGATTCTCCAAAGCAAACCTTATGACCCTCTTAGCATCATAAAATTACTTAAATCAGGCCTACCTTTGATCCACCTTGAACCAATATAATATAAGCACCGTAAAATCGGTCATAAAACTTAATACATGACAATCAGATTATGTTTCATAGAAAATTAGTGTAAATCATGTTGATTTATGAGCTTAAAAGTTTAAACTGCTCAAGCTTTGGCTTCGGCATCGGCAGTTCCATGTGTTCAAACGCTTAGGGGCATGACTTTGTTTGAATGCCACCAATGAACAGCCAGTCCAAAAAACAAAATGGCGTAGCTAATTTGTAAAAATAAATGATACTAATATTATACTGGGTGGTAGGACTTTTCTGCAAAGTTCGTCTAGATAGGTACCACCGCTTTGCCAGTTATTCTGCCGCCAAGCAGTAGCGTGCAAGCACTACTGTGTTCCAGTTCTAAGGGACTGTAGCTAGTGAAATTACTGGGCAAATGAGACTTCATGACCTAATCTCACAGTTTAGTAATCTTATTACCAGACTGTGCTGATGTCTCAGGATGATGTGCGCAGTGCAGTGTCGCGCGAAACTTTATATTTTTGAGTTCCAAGTTACACTGTTCTGTTATGGTTAGCCGCGTCGCTGAACATCAGGTGAACGACTAGCTCGTCACATCATTCACTAACACAAAAAAGAATTTAAAAAAACCATTTTGATCGTTTCGTAAGATCCCAAAGCGAGCGTAGGTACAATGCTCATTCATAAAACACATTTAGGCCGAGAACTAAAAACATTAGTTACGTCTGTGGTGGGGCCATGAGAACTGCAACTGAGAGGTTAGTTAGTTCAAAAAGATTATGCCCTTTGCTTGTATTTTTTTGTTAAGATTTAAAAGGCTTCGTTTTTGTAGAAACCACCGCTTTGCCAGTTATTCTGCCGCCAAGCAGTAGTGTGGCAATGAGACTTTATGATTTGATCTTATTACTAGACTGTGCTGATGTCTCAGGATAACGTGCGATGAGCAGTGTGACTTGAAAATTTACATTAGAGTAGATTTCCAAGTGACACTGCAACTGTTATGGGCGGCCGTGTCGCTTAACATCAGGTGAACGACTAGCTCGTCACGTTATTAATCAACATTTAAAAAATTATATGTACGCGTTAATTATCATATTAATTACTTCATACATACACATCTTTCGTCATATACATTCATACACACTATTAAAAAGGTTTATGTCCAATAAATGCGATAATTCAAACGCCCACAAAAAGACCTAATTTTTTGCAAACCAAAACAGAATTCGGGAAGACATTAATTTCTCTTCGTACTTCAATGATTAAAATCTAAAAATAATCCACAATTTCCGTTCACAAATAATGTAATTACGCTCGTATACACCCACATATTTAGTTGCCACAACCTAATATATACCTACAACGTTTCAACCTCAAAACCTAATTTCCTGGACCATTTGAATTTAGGTTTAAACATAAACACAGTCACCAGAGTAACTAGAGCTGTCCTATTTTAGACACCGTTTGTGATTATAGGCCAGGATTTAGTGGGCGTTAATAGAAATCGGATAGGCATCTGTTTTCGATAAAACGGTTTGCTTTTACACGTCTGTTTTTATTATTTTGCAATTTAAACAGATCAATTAACATTTAATGGATGGTGCGGAGAAATTCACAGGGAACCATGGCAACATATAGGGACTTGGCCAAACGCTTTTACGACGACACTTTGGTTGGTGAAAGGCTCCAGAGCCTTGCACATCGACGTAAGGTGGCAAGTCTGTCGGTCTTCTACAGATTATACCACGGCGAATGCGCTCAAGAACTGCATGATCTCATTCTCCCATCACCATTCCACTACCGGACTACTAGACGCTCGGCTAAGCGCCATCCTTCCGTGGTCGAAATACCACCCATTCGTACCAAGTGATTTGACTCAACGTTCTTAATTAGAACGGCTAAGGAATGGAATGCCTTGCCAGCGTCTGTGTTTCCCGCGAAATATGACCCGGGCGTGTTCAAGAGAAGAGTGAATAGGTATTTACTTGGCTAGCATGCTACATCTTCGATCGCATCGTCACTTCCCATCAGGTGAGAGCGCGGTCAAATGCTAAACAAGTTTGATGTAAAAAAAAAGAAAAACGCTTGGTGGAAGCATCAGGTGACCAGAATGCTGGCTTTTATTTTGCACAAAATATAAGCATTGCCATTCAAAGTGGTAATGCTGCCAGCATGCTGGGAACTTTCCCCTCCATCAATGGTTTCTTTTAAATTTTTAGTTTTTATTTATTTTAAGTTATTAGGTATAGTTTAGTTTTTTAGGTCTAGTTTAGTTTTGTATTAACGATTATTGAAATAAAAGTCAATCGCTTCAGGGCACCTAAAAAGCGCAAATTTTTTATTTATTTTATTTTATTTTATAGGTGCACATAACAGATCATAGAAAATACATTATAAAGCAACATGATTTAAAAATTAAGGTACAGGAGCCAATGAAGGCCCACTTAATTTCAAAACCTCGTGAAATCTTGCAGATAAATAAAGTATAGAAAAAACATAATGGAAGTTGTAATAATAATAATTAAAACACACTTGCATTATTGTCTATGGTACTAGTAGCATAAACCCGCGAAATTTAAAATATTTCGTTTAATCATAACTGTATTTTTTTTAAAGTGGGCTATCCTAGGAGCCGGGCCATCTTCGGCGACACTACCTTACATAGTGAACAATTCTATAATCCAATTACACATGCACTCAGCCTGATTTAAAACAGTGATAATTACATACTTATCACATGCAAATATAATAATAATAATAATACCCTAGACAGTGATTACATATTTGCGACTTTCTTTGTCGATACATTGGGGCTATGCTGACGGAGTGCGCATAAAATTTACATAGATCTTTAGGAAAGTTTGATCGAGGCAACGCGTGACCAAAATGTTGGTCTCTATTTAGCCCAAAGGCTGGGCATTGCCATTCAAGGGGACGATGCTGCCAGAATATCGGGCACGTTGCCCACGGTGGCGACTTCTTAGATCAAGTTTTCCTACTACATAATTTTAATTTTGTTTATATTAGTTACCAGTTGCACCCCGCGGTTTCACAGGCGGATAAAAAGTATTTTAATTATTTGCTCATCCCACGGGAACATTTAACTATTCCGGGATAAATTGTAGCCTATATGTTAATCTAGTGTATAAGCTGTCTCGGTGCCGAATTTCATTCAAATCCATTTAGCCGTTTGAGCGTGAAGGCGTAACAAACATACACACACACACACACACACACAAACTTTCGCCTTTATAATATTAGTGTGATACCTATTAACCATTAACGATTTATAAATTAACAAACGTCGCCCTTAAAATCTACGTCGTTTAATTGCACAGTACTCAAAGTGACGTAATCTTCAAAACTTAATAAACTAAATAAAGACTAATATGACACTGGCTAAATACACAAAATTGTAGAGCCAAAACAAACAAAAAAAAGACTAATATGTCATCTTGCTTATGACATCTTTATACAAAGCCCACGTCAAACCGCACCTGTGTAGACCGAATTTTCACTTGCGAAATACTGCGTTGATGTCATTTTTATTGAGGACGAGCTTCTGCCCGCAGCTTCGCCCGCGGCGCGGCCTATGGGAAAATAATTCAACCACCCTTGAACCCTTGGAATTTCGAAAAATCCTTTCTTAGCTGATGCCTACGTCATAACATCTACCTGCATGCCAAATTTCAGCCCGATCCGTCCAGTGGTTTGGGCTGTCCGTTGATAGATCACTATGTCAGTCAGTCACCTTTGAGTTATACATATTTAGATAAAATATGATGGGCGATTAATTTGCTACAAACTTACCTACTGCCTTTTTATTCAGGGATTTAGATTTAGATTATATAAATCCACGTATATACTTGCCTAGTGCCCGTATGTACTAAAGTTTATCAGCTCTTAAGTTCGCACTTATATCTTTAGGACGTACCCAATCTGTCGCAGTTTTTACGCCATAGAGAATATAATAGAATAAATATTTATTCACGAGAAAAAAGTAATGGCTTAAAAATGAAGTGTAACAAAGAATACAATCATTTGCCCGTTGCCACGAATTGGTCCCAACTCAGCATATTGCTGGTCATGCAACCAGCACTGGTCCGTTGGGACCGTTTCGGTGGCGTCACGGCACGGTGTGTGTGTGAGAGTGAGTGAGTGAGTGTGTGTGTGTGTGTGTGTGTGTGTGTGTGTGTGAATAATAGAAGGATAAGTGCGAATGGGCATAATTAATTTAAATATTCGGGTCAGCGCGGTACTGACTGTACCATCCAAATGTTTTCAGTAGGTGGTATAGGTAGTAGTATTTAGTAATTGTGGGGGCGTAGAATACAAGAGAAGCAAATATCACGTGTATACCTACGTTGGTCTCGGCGCTCCGCTCCCGCCCTCCTCAGTCGTCACACTGCCAATAACCGCGTCAATTTTTTATCACCGACGGGCACTGTCTAGTAATTATATTATTAGACTGTGAGATTAGGTCATAGAGTCTCATTTATCAGCTACCGTACCCTTCAAACTGGAACACACTAGTCCTTGCACACTACTGCTTGGCGGCAGAATAACTGGCAAAGCGGTGGTACCTACCTAGACAAACTTTAAAGAAAAGTCCACCTAGTGAAAGTTAGCTATTACAAAGGTCACATTTCATATAACTTAGCAATTTGTTAATCGAGTTTCTATCTTATTCGGTAATCAATTAAGACCCAAGACCCTGGGTCCGTGGGGGCCGGGTGCTCATCGCGTTTTCCAAAGTTTATAAGAACGCCTGGTCGATGCTACGCGTGCCCAAAATGCTGGCACTTATTTGGCACAATGAATAAGCATTGCAATTCAACGAGGCAATGCTGCCAGCATGTTGGGTACGCTACCTACTGGTAGTGGGCTGGAGCATTTGGACTGTCTATTGGTCGCCGCGGCCAGTATAAATAAATAAATATGTGTGGACATTTTACCCAGCGCCATCTAGCCCCAAACTAAGCAAAGCTTGTACTATGGGAACCAGATAACTGATACAATACTTAGATACTTTTTGTTTGTAAATACATACATAGAATACTATATAAACACCCAGACACAGAACAAACATCGATGTTCATCACACAAATGTTTGTCCTGGTTGGGAATCGAACCCACGACCTGAAGTTCAGAAGGCAGGGATACTACCAACTGAGCTATCGGGCCAGTCAGTATATATAGTATATATAGTCCAAATGTTTTTTTTTGTAGTAGTAGTAGGTAGTGTTTAGTATTAGTTATTATATATTGTATTTAGTTTTAAAATAAAGGATTTTCTTTTATAATATCTTTGTTAAATTAATTACTAATATTAGAATTTTATAATCGTTAATACAAACATAAACTATATAATAATTACTACATATTAATAATATATATAGAATTAACACAAGGCTTCCAAGTGTCACACAAAACAATCATTAAGCCAAGGTCTACCAATCTAGGTTACACCAACCATGACTTAAGTTTATCCCACCATGTGCCCGATCAACCAGTATTGACACTTCACACTTGAAGTAACGAGTTGACGCATACGTTCTTCTAAGATGAATAACATTATTTCACAAGTGTCTAGTAAATTACAAGTTATAAAGTGACACTTGGAGTATACTTCAAAAGTGTGAATTGAAAATACGTAAATCATTAAAATTTGGTTTGAAGGTCATATGACCGAAGAAGTGGGCCCAATAGAAATAACAACCTCTTTTTGCCATCGTAAATGTTATCGCGAGTTTTTTGGCGGGAATGCGAAAAAGATTGCGTCACCGCATTGTATTATTTGCCAAAACTTGTGTTATTTTCAGTGTTAGTGCATAAAATTGGTGGCATTCTATTCGTTAAGTGCTGGATTCCAGGCGTGAGTGTGGGAAAATGGTATAATGATGGTGAAACGTTTCTTTTCATGTTGTTTCCAAAACTCCATAGAAGCTTCTGGTAAAGTTGCCACCACTTTACTAGGAGTATGACTTGACTAGACTAGACTATGACTTAACTTGATGACTTGGACTGTGACTTGACTTTACTTGACACATTATATGATATTAATTAACTTGAGATATTATCAATTACTTGACACTGGCTAAATACACAAAAGTGTGGAGCCAAAACCAAACAAACAAAAAATGTTATCGCCAGGGCTCAATTTGCCCTTTTTATAACCTACTTTACGTAGTAACTTATCACTAGCTTAGATAGGACATAAAGAAACATTACCTAGTATGTTAAAAAGTTAAGAAAAAATAAAGTTCTTAAACCAGAAAAAGAAAAATATTTTTGTCATAATAGTTACTTAAAATTGGTTTAGACTACGCGGGTCCCCCGTGGATCAATAAAAAAATGAAGGCCATAATTTATTAGCAACGTTACTCATTAAGTTAGGGTTCCATATTTTTTACCTGTGGTGCAATATCTGCCAAGTCATTTATTTTTGCACCTGGACGTCAAAACCAATGGGGTGTGAAATTGCAAGGGTGGTGTGGCATGTCATAATATAATTAATTGTAGTTTTTTTTTATGTTTTGTCTCCACACTTTTGTGTATTTAGCCAGTATCAAGTAATTGATAATTTTTCAAGTTAATGATATTTACGCAAATATGTGTCAAGTCACAGTCGAAGTCATCAAGTTAAGTCATTGTCTAGTCAAAGTCATACTCCTAGTTAAGTGGTGGCAACTTTACTTGAAGCTTTTATGGAGTTATGGAAACAACACAAAAAAACGTTTCACCATCATTATACCACTTTCCTCACACTCATGCCTGTAATCCAGCACTTAACGAATAAAATGCCACCAATTTTATGCAATAACACTGAAAATAACACAAGTTTTGAAAAATAATACAATGCGGCGACGCGATCTTTTTCGTTTTCTGAACTAAAAACTCCTTTATTATAGTTACTGGGATGGCTTTAAAAGTCATTCGTTCTATTTAATTGTTCATCAGCACAGATAATAATAGGTAATTAGTAGCAATTCAATGATAGTGATAAGTAAAAATGGACGTAACAATTACTCGACAATAATTATTGGACAAAATATCTAATTACCAATTAATCGTATTGCAATAGTAGATCGTTATAAGAGTATAACTCGGTATACCTCGGTATACCTAGAGAAAATTACTCATTATACATGAGGTAGTTTTACTCCCAAGTTTTAGCAAGGTAGTTTAACTCCCGAGTTTTAGGCCTGTATTACAGAGCGATGCTCACTCATCGATCCACCGACTCAAGTCAAGATTTCATTCACGAATTGATCATTTTGTGAATGAAATCTCGTTGTGAGCAGTGATTTAAGACTGAACGTTGTTTTTTAATATGGACCTTAGTAGGTACTAAATAGAAACCGTGATATAACGGGTTTTTAGCGCCGTGCTACACTCTACTTTACACTACGATTGCGAGAAAATTAAATAATCCAATATAATATTAAATATGTACCTAGTTTTTTTTTAATTTTTTTTATTGTTTGATAGGCTTGCGTTTGACCACTATCGCACCTGATGGTAAGTAACAATGCGGTCTAGGATGTAACACGCTTGCCTAGAAGATACCTGTTCACTCTCGATTTGAAGACTCCAAGGTTGTAGTTATCGGGAAACACGGACGCCGATAAAGCGTTCCACTGTTTGGCTGTTCGCATGATAAATGTCGAACCAAATCGCTTTGTCCGCACATGTGGGGTATTAACCATGTAACGGTGGCGTTTTTTCGTACAAGTTTATCCTAGTTTATTAAATTAAAAATAAATGTAAAACATTACATATCGCTATTTCCTATAGGTAGTTGTTCGTAACCAAAAAGTATATAAACCGCTACTCCGTTAGACAGAGAAGTCTAAGGTTCCAAAGGGTTAAAATTAGATAGATTTTGGAAAATTTATCAAATAACGTAAGAAAAACTCCTTTTGTTAGCGGATCCACTCGTTTTTTTGTTACTTCAAAAACCTTTAGTAAGTGTTCACATAGATAAACGCTTTGTGACTTTGACAGCAAAATTTAAAAACTATTTCTTTCACTTTCTCTACCATCTGCAATTCTCATTATCACTTAATGATGACGTTTTCACGATTGTAAAATTAACTACGGTCACCAACTCAATTAGTATTTAGAAGAAAAGAGATAAATTCTTTGCACCAATGCCTTTTTTAGTTTTAATTTCTTCTATCACTAGCTTATTGAACTATTTTATTCAGTATTTCCCGTCTCAAATGCTTCACAAGTTAATTTAGGCCCGGCTTAATGAAACCATAGACAATGAGCCTAGCTGGCCATAGACAAGGAGCGTCCGCGTTGGCGAGCGTCCAAGACATTCTATCTTGTCTATGGTGGGAAGGCGGGAAACGGTGCATTCTATAAATATAGACTTTGATGTCTCTAGATTTGTTTTCCGATCAGCTTGGGTGTCTGGTTATAGGTGCATCAGATTGTAGAGGCTACAAATCAGGATGTTTTTAGGAAGAGTTATAGGTTACTAGATGTTGCTCGTTGTATTGCACACCTGGGCTTAGTACCATCAGCTTCTCGTGATGAAAAGTGGCTTGACTTCTTTCCCAATGTTTACATTCCTTCCTTATCTTAGTGTTGTAGCGTTCATAGCGAAGCTCTACTAGTAATTCTTTAGGCGGAGTCTGATTACAAAATCAACCAAACGCACCATATTTGAAAGCCCGATGCGACGTGACGAAATGAAATAATCAGATGAAAAAATAATCAAAATTAATAGGAAATAAAACGAAGAAGAGCGGTGACTGAATGCAATTTTAAGGAGTTTGGTTTTGCAAAATAAAATGTGTATAATAACCAAAGTCAAAGTCAAAAGATTTATTGCAAATAGGCTATTTTTAGCACAAGTCAAAATTATATTAGGTATTTAATTTATTGTACTAAAGCATATAAAATTAAAAAATGCTTATTGTCAAAAATAATAACCCCCAAAAAATAATTACTATATGTAAAGCTAAATTGTCAGCGATAGTTACAGTTTTTTTACGAACGAAATACCCAGACTGGTGAAACATATAACATATTTTTCATTTGATATAATATGCTCATCTCACTTAATCCACAAAAAATTCGCATATTTAACATATTTTCAAGCGTAGGCCCAATTTGACATCAAAATCTTCAGCTTTTCAGCTTAAAAGGAAATGTCGGTATTTGTATTAGTAACTAGTTACGCCCCGCGGCTTCACCCGCGGATAAAAGTATTATAATTATTGGCTCATCCCCCGGGAACATTTCACTTTTCCGGGATAAAATGTAGACTATATGTTAATCTAGTTAGTAGTAGAGCTATCTTGGTACCGAATTTTTATCCAAATCCATTCAGCCGTTTGAGCGTGAAAGAGTAACAAATATACACACACACACACAAACACACATACAAACTCTCGCCTTTATGATATAAAAAGAGGGTACATTAAGCTTGCATCAAATCGATAAAAATTATAATAATATTATAATAATAACACCCAACGAGCACATACATAGATCCTGGACCCTAACTAGGACCCGTATCTAGGAACCCAGGAACTATGAGGACCATGGTCCCACAACACCCAGACTCAGAACAAGTATTTGCGTTTTTTTTTGTGCACAAATACTTGTCTCGCCGCGGGAAATGAACCCGCCGCCTCCGGATCATGAGCCGACCGGCTCAACCACCACACTACAGAGGCTGTCGTTTTTTTTATTATATAATATATTTGTATGTTCATATTATTAAAATAGGACCTATTTAAAAACAGACAAAATTCCTAGACCCTATTTTTTTAATGAGTCATAGCTAAAGTCTGGGGTCTTAATTATTTCCAAATGCCTTTGCTTACATTACATACATTGTACAACTGCATTGTAACCCGGTTTCAATCCCTTTCCATATCTATGCCACGTATTTCGGGAGCTGCGTCTACGTTTATTTGCAGAGCGTGCGTTTCCATTTGCTGCCGTGATACGTTATTGTTATATTTTTGATTTTTCAACCTATATCTTGGTAAAAATAGAATTTAGAAGCTAAAATAATACGCTTTTTATTTAAGTACTTCGTACAAACACCTGTGGAGATTATTTAAGGTAGTTTCAGATTTTGACGTAAATTGTTATCGAATGACCGTGGCGAAACTAATGTAAGGTCATAGTTATTGAAAAATGCAACTAGATACTACTAACTAGCTAGTACGACTACTAACTAGGTAACTACTTCAATCATAGCGGTACAACTTTTTAGAGTATGGTAGTGGTAGGCGACGCGCCACTTTGTAATAATTTTTTTTTTTAAATACGTTTATATTTATATTTATTTTATTTATTTAGGCAATCCAACAGCGTGAATAACATAGTATACAGTAACAAATTTACACACTTAAATGAAGGCCAAACAGGATTACACAAATTTACTATTAATATACAAAAAAAAAACTGTAATGACGGTAGAATTGTTAAATTTTTGTTCTCAGGTAAATATATACACCGCCTTGCGATAAAATTAGTTTTTCTACTACAAATAAGATTCCCAGAGACATATCCCGACGTCGTATAGTAGTCATTCAAATTAAATACATTTTAGAATACCAACTTTGGTCGCTTACAAAAGCTGTTCTTCTAATGACCGTATATCGTACTTCACATTTTGTCGTGCCGTTAGTAACAATGTAAACGCTCTCTCGTTTTGTAAACTAGTAGATAGACGTTTCATACAAATGTAAGCAACGCTTTTATGTTTTTGTATGAATCATGCAACAATTACAGGTTTTATCTCGTGTTGGATGAAAAGTTTATTATTTACGCTGAAAGAACTGTCTTGCATATTTTTAAATCATTTTTGATATGTTATGAAAAGTAGATAAAAAAAACTTACGGTAATACATTTAAAGTGGTTTTTTTAATAATGATATGATTCAATTTAACCTAGCTAATTATTAACCTAAAAAATGTTATCGAGTATTTTTTTCGCTAGTATTACTTTCATATTAACACACATTATACTTCCATTGCTTGGTCGCTCCAACGGCACGTCGCTTAGCTAGATTCTCAGCTCTACTCTTCCAGTTGCTTGCAGCTATCCTTGCGTATTTTATCATTCCACTTCGCCGCAGGGCGTCCCATAGTAACACTATATATACCGACACGTCTTCACGGTAATTAATACAAAAACATAAATACATTAAAATATAGTATAATACTGTACAGCTCCTACTAACAATGCCCTTGTAAGGTTATTAGCACCTGTATCTAGGGCATCAGATACTGTAATGCTTACAAAAAATTGTCGCGCTTTTTAGGAATAAGTACAGTAAAAGTAATAATTATACAGTACCGTAACTATAACTATATGTAGGTTAGTGAATTTTTGCAATTTTTTTTAAGAGCACATCATAATACTCTCCTTTATTGGGTTGCTCAAACCTAAAAAGAATTACTTTTATACCTGTTCGTTTATATTTCCACAAAGCGATACAACTTTGGGTTGTTTGTGTTAGTTTGCTTTAAATGGAACTAGATGGCGCCCACCATTTGCTAAAATTGTTTCTGAATCGTGGTGACGTGTGAATGCGTTTTTTACCGAATTGGAATAAAATAAATAAGTTTTCGCCTTATGACGCTGTAAAACCGCCCGGTGACACCGCAAATCCTCCCAATGACGCTGTAAAGGTCGATAGATACCAAGAGATCTTATACATTATACCTATACATCATTTGTCCTGCCACAATATAAGACCACACGTTTCAATAAAGGGCCTATGCATAGGATAGCGCGTGCTGTGACCAGTGCCGGAACTTATCAACATGTGTTACGCACTTGGACAAGACAGGCAAGATAAAGACAAGTGGAAGATGAGACGGCATAAGATAATAATTTATAGCGTAAGAAATCTACTTAAATAAAGACGCATTTTAGTTCAAGTAAAACTTCTTGACGCACGCTTGACTTGGGGAGTAAGCTGGTGAATGCGAAGCAAACAGAATTTGAAGTTGGTTCACGTAAATCTCCATTGTCAACATAACAAAGTTTAAAATTTGTAATATTATGTTGGTCCGGTAAAATGATAATTTACAATTATTGTCAAAATGGCGACATTAACGTTAAACAAAGCAAAAACAAAGTTATACCGGCCGATAGATGGAGCTAAACTAAAGAAGTTTTACTTCAATCGTGTGGTTTAAAGCACATTTTCTTCCTTCAATTGACCAAGGCCTTTTATTTAAATCAACTCACTTTTCCGCAAAGTGTCGTATATCGATGATGGAATTTAAATCGTTTCCTTTTAATAGAAAAACTAGTCGGCAGAGACAAATTACTGTTTAATTTCCAATTTCCTTGACAGACCTTGTCACACCGACGCTTCCTTCAATGGAAACATTTATCCTTCAATGGGCATACTCTAGTGGGAAATTACTTTACCTATGGTCAAAGCTACTTTCATTGACAATTAATAAATATAAATACCTTCTCACTTTCTAGTACAGGATTTTACGTTAGCGGATACTCAATAATGTCACCGCATTTCGTTATAGTTGGAATCTTATTAGGTAAGGAGGGGAAAAGATATCGATAGATTTTTGTGTGGTAGTATTGAGTTTTTTTTTGTTGAAAAATGCTGGTACATATAACTAAGAAAAATATGATATAATCGACTTAAGACTGAGTGCCTACCTAATTAATGCCTATAATGACCTATCTGCTTCTCGCTGAAGTGAAATGTCACGACCGTAAACAAGACAACATTAAGAACTCCTTAATAATTTCACGTTTATAAATAGTGAGGCTAGACTAAATTGTGTGTGGTCACAGCGTAAGATATAATTTCCAGCTAGAAAATGTCTCACAAGCATATACGCTACACTCTATTCGACAGCCTCTGTAGTGTGGTGGTTGAGCTGATCGGCTCATAGCCCGGAGGCGGCGGATTTGGTTCCCGCAATAGAAAAAAAGCGCGTTTGATCTGTGTCTGGGTGTTGTGGGACCATGGTCCTCGTAGTTCCTGGGTCCCTAGATACAGGGAATCCTAGTTAGTGTCCAGGATCTATGTATGTGATCGTTGGGCGTTATTATTATTATTAAAATAGAGCACCATCAATTAACAATAGTCTTTTTCATCAATATCGATAAAAAAGTCACCGTATCGACTTCGCACTTCACTAGTTGAGCAGTTAGCCCTACATGGTGTTCAGAAACCAATGGCAAGATCAACTACCAATAAAGGCTGAAGCAAGGCAGTATTATTTCTAGTCCAAGATTGGATATAGGTTCAAGTGACAGTAAAATGTAGGTTACTGTATTAATAGAGATATAATGGTGTTGTTTAAGCTTGATTTGGTGTTTGTTCAGTTTCTTTGTTTGGAAGTACACGAATGATTGATGTTAACCTTATTTACCTACCGTAAGGTAAATGATAATGAATTTTCTACTTAATATAAACTCATCTTTCGAATCAAAAGGTTTTCTTTTTTTCTTTATATTTTGATGTTTGATAGACTCAGGCGCATCTTTAATACAAAATAAAACAAGAACAATAATGTGGTTCCGCTAAAAAGAATAATAAAATTATCTATATTGATAGATAGATAGATAGATGAACTCTTTATTGTACACACCAAATAATAAAAAATATAAAGAAAAAACAATCAATTATATATAGTGTAACAATGGGCGACCTTATCGCTAAAAGCGATCTCTTCGAGGCAACTTTTATTAGGGCGGCAGCAAAGGATTATTGCAGGTTTATATAATAATGATATAGATGTACCCTTATAAGCATTGCAATTTAACGGGGCAATGCTGCCAGCATGTTGGGTACACTACCTACTGGTAGTGGGCTGGAGCATTTGGACTGTCTATAGGTCATCGCGGTCGGTATATAGTCCAAATGTTTTTTTTTTTGTAGTAGGTAGTGTTTAGTATTAGTTATTATATTATTGTAGTATTTAGTTGAAAATACAGGCAATTTTCCTAATAATCCAATAATCCTATACAGGTGGATAGAATAGAATAGAATATTATTTATTGGCCATATAACTTTGCACGTTACACAAGGCAGGTCAGATTACATTTCAACTTATAATTGAAGGGGTGAGAACAAAAAGGATTTAACTGATTTTTTTCACAAAATGACTTATGGGTATCGTTGGATTCAGCGTGAAATTATCTTCAATAATACATTCTCAAAATACCGAAATGAGGCTTATATCTCGATATTTTGAGTCTAAAAACGGTTTATCTGTCACAGGAATACAGCTCGCTTAGCATATAAACATTATTATATTTATTATATTATATTATATTTTTACAGTAATTGTATGAATTAGTACTATATTTAGTATTTAAAATAGAATTAAAACATTTTCAAGCTACTGAAACTTACATAAACCTTTTCTATTACCTTATAAGCACTCTACATTAAAATGACGCCGTTGACGTTTAAAGTCAATTTTCTCGAAACTGTCAATTTGTCAGTTAAATCCTTTTTATTCTCAACCCTTCAATTATAATAATGATTATACATACATTGAATGAAATTGAATATAAATTTAATAAATAATAAATAGTCATCCAGCAACATATATTACACACAGTATCACAGTAATCCAATTATCCTTTGCAACCGCCTCAATATAGACTTATCACCTAGCAAAGCATATGAAATACAAAAAAAAGTGCATCGTATTTTTTCTTAACCTACCAGACTGCCAGACGAGTAGTCTACTTCAAGTTCACAAGTCGAGTGTACTGTGTAAATATAGCATACTTCACATTGTCGACACAAGTGTGAAGGATGTGTTAAAAAACGCATTCCAACATGTTTGTCCGGCCACCGACTCTTCTAGGCAGAGTAATGTAGGTTTAGAGATATTTGGCAATTTTTTTTTTTAAACTGTAATAATAGATTTATATGTAATGGAACTTATGGCTTATGGCTTGAATTGTAAATAAGGAACGATAGCATCATTGGTTATTTTTAATACACTGGCTCTAAGTAGGTTATAGAGATAAATTAAATAGGTATTAGATAATTTTTTTTGTGTTAACACTTGCTACACAAAAATTTAATCAGTGATAGATAATAAGTAAAAAAACCTTAATTAATTATTAAACCTTAATTTTTTTCCATTCTGTCTATATGGACCATATTAAATGTACATATGTGTAACTTTCTAGGGTAAATATAATCAAGTAGCAGTGACTATGAATTATTATTCTATAAAGTCAAAGTCAAAAGATTTATTGCAAATAGGCTAATTTTAGCACTTTTACAAGTCAAAATTATATTAGGTACTTAAAATTAGGTTATTTCACTAAGCATATAAAATTACAAAGTGCTTATTGTCAAATAATATATAGCAAGCCCATTACAATATATGAGTTTGAAAAAAAATCAGTTCTCATAATCAATATAATGTTTTCTATTATCTAGTAAATAAAATGTGCGGTGCAGTGTTTGGGGACTGCCGGCCGATAGAACTGAAAACTTGTAAACTTAAAGTAACTTGTGACATATAATAGCTCATGGGAAGCGTTTGGTGACGATGACGCGAGTTCTATGATTTTTGTTCACCCAAAAAGTGTTCGCTTAGAGAATTTTAACAAACTCTCGTCATATTCTGATACTGTTTGCCTCTGTGGTGTGGTGGTTGAGCAGGTCGGCTCATAACCCGGAGGCGGCAGGTTCGATACCTATGGCAGCACAAGTATTTGTGCACAGAAAAAAAGCGCAAAACCTTGTTCTGAGTCTGGGTGTTGTGGGACCATGGTCCTCGTAGTTCCTGGGTCCCTAGACACAGTGAATCCTAGTTAGGGTCCAGGATCTATGTATGTGATCGTTGGTCATTATTATTATTATTGTTAACTACGTGAAATATGAACGCTATACAATAACTGTATATCTCCAGTAATAGTAAATAATGTTTACCGACACAACGTCGGTAATAAACTGCATCTAGTTAAATCGAAATATTTACAGCTCAGTTATTATGATGGAGTGCATCGCATTGCTCTCATTACTAATAATAGTCCGTTGAACCATCGGCATTGCATCAGTTTGTAGGGCGAATTAATGACGTGCGAAGAAAACAAATGACACCACAAACCACAAGTATGGTAAAAAGTATATAAGTATTGCATCAGTTTTTTTTATATTTTGGCTCCACAGTTTTATGTATTCAACCAGTGTCAAGTAATTGATAACTTATCAAGTTTATGATATTTCATGCAGATATGTGTCAAGTCACAGTCGAAGTTATCAAGGCAAGTCATACTCCTAGTAAAGTGGTGGCAACTTTACCAGAAGCTTCTGTGGAGTTTTGGAATCAACACGAAAAGAAACGTTTCACCATTTTACACCAAAAATTTTATGCACGAACTCTGAAAATAACACAAGTTTTGGAAAATAATATAATAATGCGGTGGAGCGATCTTTTTCGTTTTCCCGCCTTAATTCATTTATCAGTTAACATAGTACAAGGTTTGCTTAGTTTGGAACTAGATGGCGCTGTGTGATATATTCACAGACATTTATTTATTTATTTACCAAGCAAATGCCTTAGCCAGTTTTGGTGGGAAAACGAAAAAGATTGCGTCACCGCATTATTTTCCAAAACTTGTGTTATTTTCAGTTTTAGTGCATAAATTTGGTGGCATTTTATTCGTTAAGTGCTGGATTACATGCATGAGTGTGGGAAAGTTGTATAATGATGGTGAAACGTTTATTTTCGTGTTGTTTCCAAAACTCCATAGAAGCTTCTGGTAAAGTTGCCACCATTTTACTAGGAGTATGACTTCACTAGACTATGACTTAACTTAAAGGACTTTACTTACTATGATGACTTGGACTGTGACTTGACTTGACTTGACACATTATATAATATAAATTGACATGAAAAATTATTAATTACTTGACACTGGCTAAATACACAATAGTGTGGAGCCAAAACAAAACAAAAAAAATGCCTTAGAGTGTATAGCGTACAATAAAAATACACTTTCTCTGTTATAACACTACTCTACAATAAACTTATTACAAACACAGTCGCTGTCCGTTTGTACGTTTAACACATTTTTATATTATTTTATGTTGTAATTTAACGGAACGTTCCGTTTAGAAACTTAATTTATTTATTTATTTATTTCGATTACCAACATAATGTACACCGTAGCCAGATCCGATAACACAATTAAAAAGGAAACATTGCTAAGTGTCATCACAGTTGCAGGTAAAGACTGCATGCACAATAAAAGAGAGTATAATAATAATAACAGCTGTTCGAAAAATCGATAAAACACTAGGAATACACAGTCATAATAGTTAATATTGATTGAATGAATTGAATGAATTAAAAATAAAAATAATGTAAAAATAATATAAAATGTAAAGATTAAAAAATTGATAATTGGATTAGAATATACATTACAATATCACAGATCTTCAATACTCTTCTTAAACTTGTGAATGTTATCCGCAAATAGGTCAATAGTGACATTATTTCGGATCCTGTTAAATTCTCGTACCAATCTGTTTATAGGTGCGTTTTGGCCAAGATTAGATTTGAAATGAATATCTTTGAGTAATTTAAATCTAGATGCTCTTGGTAACCTTGATGGGGACGAGAAATTTAATAATGATAGAAGCTCAGGTGCATCAAATAAACCATTGGCAAGCTTAAAAAGAAAAGAGAGGTCTAGCATTCGTCTTCGATCCGAAAGTGAACTAATTTTAAAATGCACCAATCTATCAGGGTAGCTTCGAATACTTTTGGCAAGATTGCACGAGTAAGTAAGATGCCATAAAAAACGCTTTTGCACAGATTCAAGCCTTTTGGTATAAATATCATAAAAAGGATTCCAGGCAACACTACAGTACTCCAAGCCACTGCGGACAAGTGAATTATAAATTAAAATTTTGGTTTTGGGAGACTTGAAATCTTTACAATTGCGAAGAACGAATTAATAATGTTTTGTTTATGCTTTTTCACATAATTTATCCCTTTGTTGAATTATTCACATGGTTTTTTAAAGTAACAATTGTAATGAAAACGTAGTAACAATTCAAAATATCAGCTATTCAAGTTCAAATATTAGAAAGATTGCCAAGTGTGCAATTTTTGTGCAATACTTCAGCCGTGTGGTCTAGAGCACACTCGTTTTTTTTAAAGATAAGGCATGTTTTTTATATTTTCATCCATTATAAACATTCCTTTAAAAGGAAAGTAAAAAAATTCACAGGAAGTCTAAGACGAAGATCAGTAATCATCATATATATTTATTTCTTAATAAAAAAAAAAATACAACAAAAAAAGATTTCTATTTGTTGATATGTAAAAATTGAGAAAAAAATTGTGTAAAAATATTTTATTTATATAATAAGTGGGATATATTTTTGTTAATTTATTTATATTGTTTATTTTTCTTCATTTATATTACTTAATTATCTATTTCATTTATATTATTAATTTCTTAAATAATGCATGAACGCGTTTTGCTTAAAATTTTTTAGGTTATGTCTTTGTGCCAACTGAATAATTGGGCCAGTGTCTTTACGATTTTCCCCGTAATAACGGATGTAGCCATAGATTATTAAATTGTCCGTAACTAAAACTGGAATGACACGGTCTTCCAGGCCATTAAGAAAACTATTATATCGCCCTCAACTAGGTACAGTCGCGGATATATACAATTAAAAGCAAATATCATTAAAAAAAACGAGTGTGCTCTAGACCACACGGCTGAAGTAAAACGTCTTTAATTTAGCTCCATCTATCGGCCAGTATAACTTTGTATTTGCTTTGTTTTTTTTTTGTTTGGTTCCACACTTATGTGTATTTAGCCAGTGTCAAGTAATTGATAATATCTCAAGTTAATTAATATCATATAATGTGTCAAGTCACAGTCCAAGTCATCAAGTTAAGTCATAGTCTAGTCTAGTCAAGACATACTCCTAGTAAAGTGGTGGCAACTTTACCACAAGCTTCTATGTAGTTTTGGAAACAACACGAAAAGGAACGTTTCACCATCATCATACCACTTTCCCACACTCATGCCTGTAATTCAGCACTTAACGAATAAAATGCCACCAATTTTATGCACTAACACTGAAAATAACACAAGTTTTGGAAAATAATACAATGCGGCGACGCGATCTTTTTCGTTTTCCCGCCAAAAAACTCTTGCTTTGTTAATGTTAAAGTCGCCATTTTGACAATTGTAAATTGTCATTTTACCGGACATACCAACATAATAATATAATGTTGACTATGTGAACCATTTTCAATTTCCGTTCGCCTCGCATTCACCAGCTTACTCCCCAAGTCAAGCAATGCGTAGTTTTACTTCAAAAATCACGTCATATCATCGTCATCGACAGCCCACTGTTGGGACGGGAGAGAATGCAAAGCATAATCCACCATCTTGTCCAAATTTTTTACTGCCTTGATAGCTCAGTTGGTAGTAAAGCTCTGCCTTCAGAATTTGAAAAAAAAAAAAAAAAAAAAAAACTTCAACTTCAGGTTGTGGGTTCGATTCCGAGTTGAAACTATTGCGTGATGAACATCGTTTTTTTAGGTTTGATGCCTTAGAACTCTGCCATTTAAAAAACGATTTAAAACGAAAAAAAAATTTTTTGAAAGTATTTGCTGGACTGGTTTGATAGCTCAGTTCGTATTAGCTCTGCCTTCAGAACTGTAGGTTGAGGGTTCCATTCCCACCCAGGAGAAACATTTGTGTGATGAACATAGGTATTTGTTCTGTGTCTGGGTTTTATATTGTATTCTATGTGTTATATTATATTACAACAAAAAGTATTTAAGTGTTGTATAAGTTATCTGGTTCCCATTGTACAAGCTTTGCTTAGTTTGAGGCTAGATGGCGTTGTGTGAAATTTCCACACACACATATATATTTTTATATATTTTAATTTGTTATACAGCTTTATCTACTCAACTATCACGCTCCTTCTGGCACAGGCACACTCCCTTAATGTTACCCCTTGAAAAAATACCAAACGGGTTCTTTATCTGTAGAAATAAATAAATACCTAATACATAGCCTAAGCTTCTCGTTTAAATTTTCTCTCAACGTTGCCGTGCTAGGTCACCGACCAAATTCAGCGTACCAAACACATTTATGACCGGGCTCGTTAAACAGTTACGAGCTTTTCTGTAATGTGATGTAACAGATATTTTGTCTGTGGCAATACTGTATTTACTAGGCGATGACGAGACTGGCTGAAATAGTACATCTACATATTTTTTAAGAAAATGTGACCAGCTGCTCGTTCACCTGATGTTAAGCGACACGACCGCCCATAACAGAACAGTGTCACTCGGAACTCCAAAATATAAAGCGCGTAACACTGCACTGCGCACATCATCCTGAGACACCACAGCCTGGTAATAAGATTACTCGACTGTGGGATCGGGTCATAGTCTCAATTTCCCAGTAATTTCACTAGCTACTTCCCCTTCAAACCGGAACGCAATAGTGCTTGCACACTACTGCTTGGCGGCAGAATAAATGGCAAAGCGGTGGTACCTACCTAGACGAATATTGCAGAAAAGTCCTACCACCTAGTAAGGTACATATATTATGATCTGTATATTTATAGCTTTTGATAACATTGTTTCATCATCATCCACAGCCAGAAGACGCCCACTTCTGAACATAGTCCTCTCTCAAAGAGTGCCACTTTGAGCTTCTGCTTGCCTACGCAGCCAGGACTAAAAAAATCAAGACAGCATAACGGGTCGTCCACTAATCACGTGATTCAGCAATTTTTTAACCCCATTCCCCCTGGTGATACAGAATGAAGTTTAAGCGTAATCTCCCCCCTCTATCCAAAGTCACGTGAATTGATTTGTAAGTATGAATATGAAATAATTGAATATCTTTAAATACAGGTATAGTCAAATTTTATTCTGGTAAATAAAGGCATCAAAACTACGCGTCACTCTTGGTTTACATTTAGCGCGCTCAAGGAAAAAATGACACGTGATGTTTTACTACCACCCCCTTCGCCCCTGGTGATGTTTGGTGATTTTTCAGAATTCCAGAAAAAAATGCAAAAAAAATCAATCACATCACACTAATATTATGAAGGCGAAAGTTTGTATGTGTGTTTGTGTGTATGTTTGTTACTCCTTCACGCTCAAACGGCTGAGTGGATTTGGATGAAATTCGGTACCAAGATAGCTTATACCCTGGATTAACATATAGGCTACATTTTATCCCGGAAAAGTGAAATTTTCCCGTGGGATAAGCAAATAATTAAAATACTTTCTATCCACGGGTAAAACCGCGGGCGTGACTAGTATTTTTATAAAGTTAAAAAAATGTGAGCTGTCGATAAGCTTTTTGTTTAGTGTCGGGATAAAAGCTATATGTTTTTAGTCTCCGGCCTTGGCGATCAAACGGTCGACTTGTTTATAATTAATCTAAAATCAGGATGTGATCGGATATCGTTACAATGTTATTCTAAAATAACATGTTTCAAGAGCATGACCCGCTTTTGCAATTTAGCATCAGTGGTATGATATACAGAGTTCAAAATAACCACAATAAAAACTGTATAGAAAATTTTCTTTAACTCGATAATTTTTTGTCTTGGTTATGTGAAAAATTTTATCAAAACCGAATCAAAATTCTAATATATCTAATATATTCTTTTCTTTTCTCTTTTTTGTTTGTTGCCATAGAAAACCGCAATTTAAAAAGAAATTTAAAAAATTATGTATAGTATAAATATATATAGAATAAATATTTAATTTTTTTAAACATACAACATAATATTATTTATTAAACATAAAACAATAAAGTATAGTATTAAATTTAAATCTAAAAATAAAGGTTAATATACAAATATTCAACTATATTTATACATTTAGATTAGTTACTTAAAAATTTGAAAAATCGATTTAGTAGTTCGATTTTTAAATGAAAATAACTGCATAAATATTTCATCCTATTACTTCTAGTATAAATTAAGGTGATTGAAGTCAGTTTAGCTCCCCGCTCCCCTTTTTTAAATACTATGCTTTTTAAGGGGGGTTATTAAGTATATCCTAAATCATTAATAATCCTCGCAAAAACACCGTTAATATGCAAGTAAAACCGTGGAGAGCGTGTAGTAGGAATAATTCGACAACCATCCCGCACATGTGCGGTAATATTAGACGAGTTGCGCAAGCGCATGTGTGTAACGCGCGGTCTCATTGCAATGAAAGAGGTTTCAGGTTTCAGACGATAAAAGTATGACATCAGAAAAAATTATAGTATAATAATATGATATGAAAAAAAATATTATTTATTTTATTGTTTAGAGTGTGTCTATTTTTTCTTCCATATTTTAAGAAGTATTATGATTATAATGTCCTTAATTATGAACCAAATAGTTATAATTCATCACCACTTCGTCAAATTCTCTATATCCAAAGGTTGACTGGAAGAGATCGCTTTTATCGATAAGGTCACCCATTGTAACACTTAGTATAAATAATTGATTTTCTTTGTAATTTTTTACTTAGTTTGGGGATAGATGGCGTTCTGAGATACTTTTTGTTTGTAAATATATATATAGAATACAATATAACATCCAAACACAGATTCAAGCCTTTTGGTATAAATATCATAAAAAGGATTCCAGGCAACACTACAGTACTCCAAGCCACTGCGGACAAGTGAATTATAAATTAAAATTTTGGTTTTGGGAGACTTGAAATCTTTACAATTGCGAAGAACGAATTAATAATGTTTTGTTTATGCTTTTTCACATAATTTATCCCTTTGTTGAATTATTCACATGGTTTTTTAAAGTAACAATTGTAATGAAAACGTAGTAACAATTCAAAATATCAGCTATTCAAGTTCAAATATTAGAAAGATTGCCAAGTGTGCAATTTTTGTGCAATACTTCAGCCGTGTGGTCTAGAGCACACTCGTTTTTTTTAAAGATAAGGCATGTTTTTTATATTTTCATCCATTATAAACATTCCTTTAAAAGGAAAGTAAAAAAATTCACAGGAAGTCTAAGACGAAGATCAGTAATCATCATATATATTTATTTCTTAATAAAAAAAAAAATACAACAAAAAAAGATTTCTATTTGTTGATATGTAAAAATTGAGAAAAAAATTGTGTAAAAATATTTTATTTATATAATAAGTGGGATATATTTTTGTTAATTTATTTATATTGTTTATTTTTCTTCATTTATATTACTTAATTATCTATTTCATTTATATTATTAATTTCTTAAATAATGCATGAACGCGTTTTGCTTAAAATCTTTTAGGTTATGTCTTTGTGCCAACTGAATAATTGGGCCAGTGTCTTTACGATTTTCCCCGTAATAACGGATGTAGCCATAGATTATTAAATTGTCCGTAACTAAAACTGGAATGACACGGTCTTCCAGGCCATTAAGAAAACTATTATATCGCCCTCAACTAGGTACAGTCGCGGATATATACAATTAAAAGCAAATATCATTAAAAAAAACGAGTGTGCTCTAGACCACACGGCTGAAGTAAAACGTCTTTAATTTAGCTCCATCTATCGGCCAGTATAACTTTGTATTTGCTTTGTTTTTTTTTTGTTTGGTTCCACACTTATGTGTATTTAGCCAGTGTCAAGTAATTGATAATATCTCAAGTTAATTAATATCATATAATGTGTCAAGTCACAGTCCAAGTCATCAAGTTAAGTCATAGTCTAGTCTAGTCAAGACATACTCCTAGTAAAGTGGTGGCAACTTTACCACAAGCTTCTATGTAGTTTTGGAAACAACACGAAAAGGAACGTTTCACCATCATCATACCACTTTCCCACACTCATGCCTGTAATTCAGCACTTAACGAATAAAATGCCACCAATTTTATGCACTAACACTGAAAATAACACAAGTTTTGGAAAATAATACAATGCGGCGACGCGATCTTTTTCGTTTTCCCGCCAAAAAACTCTTGCTTTGTTAATGTTAAAGTCGCCATTTTGACAATTGTAAATTGTCATTTTACCGGACATACCAACATAATAATATAATGTTGACTATGTGAACCATTTTCAATTTCCGTTCGCCTCGCATTCACCAGCTTACTCCCCAAGTCAAGCAATGCGTAGTTTTACTTCAAAAATCACGTCATATCATCGTCATCGACAGCCCACTGTTGGGACGGGAGAGAATGCAAAGCATAATCCACCATCTTGTCCAAATTTTTTACTGCCTTGATAGCTCAGTTGGTAGTAAAGCTCTGCCTTCAGAATTTGAAAAAAAAAAAAAAAAAAAAAACTTCAACTTCAGGTTGTGGGTTCGATTCCGAGTTGAAACTATTGCGTGATGAACATCGTTTTTTTAGGTTTGATGCCTTAGAACTCTGCCATTTAAAAAACGATTTAAAACGAAAAAAAAATTTTTTGAAAGTATTTGCTGGACTGGTTTGATAGCTCAGTTCGTATTAGCTCTGCCTTCAGAACTGTAGGTTGAGGGTTCCATTCCCACCCAGGAGAAACATTTGTGTGATGAACATAGGTATTTGTTCTGTGTCTGGGTTTTATATTGTATTCTATGTGTTATATTATATTACAACAAAAAGTATTTAAGTGTTGTATAAGTTATCTGGTTCCCATTGTACAAGCTTTGCTTAGTTTGAGGCTAGATGGCGTTGTGTGAAATTTCCACACACACATATATATTTTTATATATTTTAATTTGTTATACAGCTTTATCTACTCAACTATCACGCTCCTTCTGGCACAGGCACACTCCCTTAATGTTACCCCTTGAAAAAATACCAAACGGGTTCTTTATCTGTAGAAATAAATAAATACCTAATACATAGCCTAAGCTTCTCGTTTAAATTTTCTCTCAACGTTGCCGTGCTAGGTCACCGACCAAATTCAGCGTACCAAACACATTTATGACCGGGCTCGTTAAACAGTTACGAGCTTTTCTGTAATGTGATGTAACAGATATTTTGTCTGTGGCAATACTGTATTTACTAGGCGATGACGAGACTGGCTGAAATAGTACATCTACATATTTTTTAAGAAAATGTGACCAGCTGCTCGTTCACCTGATGTTAAGCGACACGACCGCCCATAACAGAACAGTGTCACTCGGAACTCCAAAATATAAAGCGCGTAACACTGCACTGCGCACATCATCCTGAGACACCACAGCCTGGTAATAAGATTACTCGACTGTGGGATCGGGTCATAGTCTCAATTTCCCAGTAATTTCACTAGCTACTTCCCCTTCAAACCGGAACGCAATAGTGCTTGCACACTACTGCTTGGCGGCAGAATAAATGGCAAAGCGGTGGTACCTACCTAGACGAATATTGCAGAAAAGTCCTACCACCTAGTAAGGTACATATATTATGATCTGTATATTTATAGCTTTTGATAACATTGTTTCATCATCATCCACAGCCAGAAGACGCCCACTTCTGAACATAGGCCTCTCTCAAAGAGTGCCACTTTGAGCTTCTGCTTGCCTACGCAGCCAGGACTAAAAAAATCAAGACAGCATAACGGGTCGTCCACTAATCACGTGATTCAGCAATTTTTTAACCCCATTCCCCCTGGTGATACAGAATGAAGTTTAAGCGTAATCTCCCCCCTCTATCCAAAGTCACGTGAATTGATTTGTAAGTATGAATATGAAATAATTGAATATCTTTAAATACAGGTATAGTCAAATTTTATTCTGGTAAATAAAGGCATCAAAACTACGCGTCACTCTTGGTTTACATTTAGCGCGCTCAAGGAAAAAATGACACGTGATGTTTTACTACCACCCCCTTCGCCCCTGGTGATGTTTGGTGATTTTTCAGAATTCCAGAAAAAAATGCAAAAAAAATCAATCACATCACACTAATATTATGAAGGCGAAAGTTTGTATGTGTGTTTGTGTGTATGTTTGTTACTCCTTCACGCTCAAACGGCTGAGTGGATTTGGATGAAATTCGGTACCAAGATAGCTTATACCCTGGATTAACATATAGGCTACATTTTATCCCGGAAAAGTGAAATTTTCCCGTGGGATAAGCAAATAATTAAAATACTTTCTATCCACGGGTAAAACCGCGGGCGTGACTAGTATTTTTATAAAGTTAAAAAAATGTGAGCTGTCGATAAGCTTTTTGTTTAGTGTCGGGATAAAAGCTATATGTTTTTAGTCTCCGGCCTTGGCGATCAAACGGTCGACTTGTTTATAATTAATCTAAAATCAGGATGTGATCGGATATCGTTACAATGTTATTCTAAAATAACATGTTTCAAGAGCATGACCCGCTTTTGCAATTTAGCATCAGTGGTATGATATACAGAGTTCAAAATAACCACAATAAAAACTGTATAGAAAATTTTCTTTAACTCGATAATTTTTTGTCTTGGTTATGTGAAAAATTTTATCAAAACCGAATCAAAATTCTAATATATCTAATATATTCTTTTCTTTTCTCTTTTTTGTTTGTTGCCATAGAAAACCGCAATTTAAAAAGAAATTTAAAAAATTATGTATAGTATAAATATATATAGAATAAATATTTAATTTTTTTAAACATACAACATAATATTATTTATTAAACATAAAACAATAAAGTATAGTATTAAATTTAAATCTAAAAATAAAGGTTAATATACAAATAT
Organism: Ennomos fuscantarius; assembly: GCA_905220475.3. NCBI lineage: Eukaryota > Metazoa > Arthropoda > Insecta > Lepidoptera > Geometridae > Ennomos > Ennomos fuscantarius. The sequence goes on from HG992049.1 coordinate 2,237,255, forward strand.
TCAACTATATTTATACATTTAGATTAGTTACTTAAAAATTTGAAAAATCGATTTAGTAGTTCGATTTTTAAATGAAAATAACTGCATAAATATTTCATCCTATTACTTCTAGTATAAATTAAGGTGATTGAAGTCAGTTTAGCTCCCCGCTCCCCTTTTTTAAATACTATGCTTTTTAAGGGGGGTTATTAAGTATATCCTAAATCATTAATAATCCTCGCAAAAACACCGTTAATATGCAAGTAAAACCGTGGAGAGCGTGTAGTAGGAATAATTCGACAACCATCCCGCACATGTGCGGTAATATTAGACGAGTTGCGCAAGCGCATGTGTGTAACGCGCGGTCTCATTGCAATGAAAGAGGTTTCAGGTTTCAGACGATAAAAGTATGACATCAGAAAAAATTATAGTATAATAATATGATATGAAAAAAAATATTATTTATTTTATTGTTTAGAGTGTGTCTATTTTTTCTTCCATATTTTAAGAAGTATTATGATTATAATGTCCTTAATTATGAACCAAATAGTTATAATTCATCACCACTTCGTCAAATTCTCTATATCCAAAGGTTGACTGGAAGAGATCGCTTTTATCGATAAGGTCACCCATTGTAACACTTAGTATAAATAATTGATTTTCTTTGTAATTTTTTACTTAGTTTGGGGATAGATGGCGTTCTGAGATACTTTTTGTTTGTAAATATATATATAGAATACAATATAACATCCAAACACAGATTCAAGCCTTTTGGTATAAATATCATAAAAAGGATTCCAGGCAACACTACAGTACTCCAAGCCACTGCGGACAAGTGAATTATAAATTAAAATTTTGGTTTTGGGAGACTTGAAATCTTTACAATTGCGAAGAACGAATTAATAATGTTTTGTTTATGCTTTTTCACATAATTTATCCCTTTGTTGAATTATTCACATGGTTTTTTAAAGTAACAATTGTAATGAAAACGTAGTAACAATTCAAAATATCAGCTATTCAAGTTCAAATATTAGAAAGATTGCCAAGTGTGCAATTTTTGTGCAATACTTCAGCCGTGTGGTCTAGAGCACACTCGTTTTTTTTAAAGATAAGGCATGTTTTTTATATTTTCATCCATTATAAACATTCCTTTAAAAGGAAAGTAAAAAAATTCACAGGAAGTCTAAGACGAAGATCAGTAATCATCATATATATTTATTTCTTAATAAAAAAAAAAATACAACAAAAAAAGATTTCTATTTGTTGATATGTAAAAATTGAGAAAAAAATTGTGTAAAAATATTTTATTTATATAATAAGTGGGATATATTTTTGTTAATTTATTTATATTGTTTATTTTTCTTCATTTATATTACTTAATTATCTATTTCATTTATATTATTAATTTCTTAAATAATGCATGAACGCGTTTTGCTTAAAATCTTTTAGGTTATGTCTTTGTGCCAACTGAATAATTGGGCCAGTGTCTTTACGATTTTCCCCGTAATAACGGATGTAGCCATAGATTATTAAATTGTCCGTAACTAAAACTGGAATGACACGGTCTTCCAGGCCATTAAGAAAACTATTATATCGCCCTCAACTAGGTACAGTCGCGGATATATACAATTAAAAGCAAATATCATTAAAAAAAACGAGTGTGCTCTAGACCACACGGCTGAAGTAAAACGTCTTTAATTTAGCTCCATCTATCGGCCAGTATAACTTTGTATTTGCTTTGTTTTTTTTTTGTTTGGTTCCACACTTATGTGTATTTAGCCAGTGTCAAGTAATTGATAATATCTCAAGTTAATTAATATCATATAATGTGTCAAGTCACAGTCCAAGTCATCAAGTTAAGTCATAGTCTAGTCTAGTCAAGACATACTCCTAGTAAAGTGGTGGCAACTTTACCACAAGCTTCTATGTAGTTTTGGAAACAACACGAAAAGGAACGTTTCACCATCATCATACCACTTTCCCACACTCATGCCTGTAATTCAGCACTTAACGAATAAAATGCCACCAATTTTATGCACTAACACTGAAAATAACACAAGTTTTGGAAAATAATACAATGCGGCGACGCGATCTTTTTCGTTTTCCCGCCAAAAAACTCTTGCTTTGTTAATGTTAAAGTCGCCATTTTGACAATTGTAAATTGTCATTTTACCGGACATACCAACATAATAATATAATGTTGACTATGTGAACCATTTTCAATTTCCGTTCGCCTCGCATTCACCAGCTTACTCCCCAAGTCAAGCAATGCGTAGTTTTACTTCAAAAATCACGTCATATCATCGTCATCGACAGCCCACTGTTGGGACGGGAGAGAATGCAAAGCATAATCCACCATCTTGTCCAAATTTTTTACTGCCTTGATAGCTCAGTTGGTAGTAAAGCTCTGCCTTCAGAATTTGAAAAAAAAAAAAAAAAAAAAAACTTCAACTTCAGGTTGTGGGTTCGATTCCGAGTTGAAACTATTGCGTGATGAACATCGTTTTTTTAGGTTTGATGCCTTAGAACTCTGCCATTTAAAAAACGATTTAAAACGAAAAAAAAATTTTTTGAAAGTATTTGCTGGACTGGTTTGATAGCTCAGTTCGTATTAGCTCTGCCTTCAGAACTGTAGGTTGAGGGTTCCATTCCCACCCAGGAGAAACATTTGTGTGATGAACATAGGTATTTGTTCTGTGTCTGGGTTTTATATTGTATTCTATGTGTTATATTATATTACAACAAAAAGTATTTAAGTGTTGTATAAGTTATCTGGTTCCCATTGTACAAGCTTTGCTTAGTTTGAGGCTAGATGGCGTTGTGTGAAATTTCCACACACACATATATATTTTTATATATTTTAATTTGTTATACAGCTTTATCTACTCAACTATCACGCTCCTTCTGGCACAGGCACACTCCCTTAATGTTACCCCTTGAAAAAATACCAAACGGGTTCTTTATCTGTAGAAATAAATAAATACCTAATACATAGCCTAAGCTTCTCGTTTAAATTTTCTCTCAACGTTGCCGTGCTAGGTCACCGACCAAATTCAGCGTACCAAACACATTTATGACCGGGCTCGTTAAACAGTTACGAGCTTTTCTGTAATGTGATGTAACAGATATTTTGTCTGTGGCAATACTGTATTTACTAGGCGATGACGAGACTGGCTGAAATAGTACATCTACATATTTTTTAAGAAAATGTGACCAGCTGCTCGTTCACCTGATGTTAAGCGACACGACCGCCCATAACAGAACAGTGTCACTCGGAACTCCAAAATATAAAGCGCGTAACACTGCACTGCGCACATCATCCTGAGACACCACAGCCTGGTAATAAGATTACTCGACTGTGGGATCGGGTCATAGTCTCAATTTCCCAGTAATTTCACTAGCTACTTCCCCTTCAAACCGGAACGCAATAGTGCTTGCACACTACTGCTTGGCGGCAGAATAAATGGCAAAGCGGTGGTACCTACCTAGACGAATATTGCAGAAAAGTCCTACCACCTAGTAAGGTACATATATTATGATCTGTATATTTATAGCTTTTGATAACATTGTTTCATCATCATCCACAGCCAGAAGACGCCCACTTCTGAACATAGGCCTCTCTCAAAGAGTGCCACTTTGAGCTTCTGCTTGCCTACGCAGCCAGGACTAAAAAAATCAAGACAGCATAACGGGTCGTCCACTAATCACGTGATTCAGCAATTTTTTAACCCCATTCCCCCTGGTGATACAGAATGAAGTTTAAGCGTAATCTCCCCCCTCTATCCAAAGTCACGTGAATTGATTTGTAAGTATGAATATGAAATAATTGAATATCTTTAAATACAGGTATAGTCAAATTTTATTCTGGTAAATAAAGGCATCAAAACTACGCGTCACTCTTGGTTTACATTTAGCGCGCTCAAGGAAAAAATGACACGTGATGTTTTACTACCACCCCCTTCGCCCCTGGTGATGTTTGGTGATTTTTCAGAATTCCAGAAAAAAATGCAAAAAAAATCAATCACATCACACTAATATTATGAAGGCGAAAGTTTGTATGTGTGTTTGTGTGTATGTTTGTTACTCCTTCACGCTCAAACGGCTGAGTGGATTTGGATGAAATTCGGTACCAAGATAGCTTATACCCTGGATTAACATATAGGCTACATTTTATCCCGGAAAAGTGAAATTTTCCCGTGGGATAAGCAAATAATTAAAATACTTTCTATCCACGGGTAAAACCGCGGGCGTGACTAGTATTTTTATAAAGTTAAAAAAATGTGAGCTGTCGATAAGCTTTTTGTTTAGTGTCGGGATAAAAGCTATATGTTTTTAGTCTCCGGCCTTGGCGATCAAACGGTCGACTTGTTTATAATTAATCTAAAATCAGGATGTGATCGGATATCGTTACAATGTTATTCTAAAATAACATGTTTCAAGAGCATGACCCGCTTTTGCAATTTAGCATCAGTGGTATGATATACAGAGTTCAAAATAACCACAATAAAAACTGTATAGAAAATTTTCTTTAACTCGATAATTTTTTGTCTTGGTTATGTGAAAAATTTTATCAAAACCGAATCAAAATTCTAATATATCTAATATATTCTTTTCTTTTCTCTTTTTTGTTTGTTGCCATAGAAAACCGCAATTTAAAAAGAAATTTAAAAAATTATGTATAGTATAAATATATATAGAATAAATATTTAATTTTTTTAAACATACAACATAATATTATTTATTAAACATAAAACAATAAAGTATAGTATTAAATTTAAATCTAAAAATAAAGGTTAATATACAAATATTCAACTATATTTATACATTTAGATTAGTTACTTAAAAATTTGAAAAATCGATTTAGTAGTTCGATTTTTAAATGAAAATAACTGCATAAATATTTCATCCTATTACTTCTAGTATAAATTAAGGTGATTGAAGTCAGTTTAGCTCCCCGCTCCCCTTTTTTAAATACTATGCTTTTTAAGGGGGGTTATTAAGTATATCCTAAATCATTAATAATCCTCGCAAAAACACCGTTAATATGCAAGTAAAACCGTGGAGAGCGTGTAGTAGGAATAATTCGACAACCATCCCGCACATGTGCGGTAATATTAGACGAGTTGCGCAAGCGCATGTGTGTAACGCGCGGTCTCATTGCAATGAAAGAGGTTTCAGGTTTCAGACGATAAAAGTATGACATCAGAAAAAATTATAGTATAATAATATGATATGAAAAAAAATATTATTTATTTTATTGTTTAGAGTGTGTCTATTTTTTCTTCCATATTTTAAGAAGTATTATGATTATAATGTCCTTAATTATGAACCAAATAGTTATAATTCATCACCACTTCGTCAAATTCTCTATATCCAAAGGTTGACTGGAAGAGATCGCTTTTATCGATAAGGTCACCCATTGTAACACTTAGTATAAATAATTGATTTTCTTTGTAATTTTTTACTTAGTTTGGGGATAGATGGCGTTCTGAGATACTTTTTGTTTGTAAATATATATATAGAATACAATATAACATCCAAACACAGATTCAAGCCTTTTGGTATAAATATCATAAAAAGGATTCCAGGCAACACTACAGTACTCCAAGCCACTGCGGACAAGTGAATTATAAATTAAAATTTTGGTTTTGGGAGACTTGAAATCTTTACAATTGCGAAGAACGAATTAATAATGTTTTGTTTATGCTTTTTCACATAATTTATCCCTTTGTTGAATTATTCACATGGTTTTTTAAAGTAACAATTGTAATGAAAACGTAGTAACAATTCAAAATATCAGCTATTCAAGTTCAAATATTAGAAAGATTGCCAAGTGTGCAATTTTTGTGCAATACTTCAGCCGTGTGGTCTAGAGCACACTCGTTTTTTTTAAAGATAAGGCATGTTTTTTATATTTTCATCCATTATAAACATTCCTTTAAAAGGAAAGTAAAAAAATTCACAGGAAGTCTAAGACGAAGATCAGTAATCATCATATATATTTATTTCTTAATAAAAAAAAAAATACAACAAAAAAAGATTTCTATTTGTTGATATGTAAAAATTGAGAAAAAAATTGTGTAAAAATATTTTATTTATATAATAAGTGGGATATATTTTTGTTAATTTATTTATATTGTTTATTTTTCTTCATTTATATTACTTAATTATCTATTTCATTTATATTATTAATTTCTTAAATAATGCATGAACGCGTTTTGCTTAAAATCTTTTAGGTTATGTCTTTGTGCCAACTGAATAATTGGGCCAGTGTCTTTACGATTTTCCCCGTAATAACGGATGTAGCCATAGATTATTAAATTGTCCGTAACTAAAACTGGAATGACACGGTCTTCCAGGCCATTAAGAAAACTATTATATCGCCCTCAACTAGGTACAGTCGCGGATATATACAATTAAAAGCAAATATCATTAAAAAAAACGAGTGTGCTCTAGACCACACGGCTGAAGTAAAACGTCTTTAATTTAGCTCCATCTATCGGCCAGTATAACTTTGTATTTGCTTTGTTTTTTTTTTGTTTGGTTCCACACTTATGTGTATTTAGCCAGTGTCAAGTAATTGATAATATCTCAAGTTAATTAATATCATATAATGTGTCAAGTCACAGTCCAAGTCATCAAGTTAAGTCATAGTCTAGTCTAGTCAAGACATACTCCTAGTAAAGTGGTGGCAACTTTACCACAAGCTTCTATGTAGTTTTGGAAACAACACGAAAAGGAACGTTTCACCATCATCATACCACTTTCCCACACTCATGCCTGTAATTCAGCACTTAACGAATAAAATGCCACCAATTTTATGCACTAACACTGAAAATAACACAAGTTTTGGAAAATAATACAATGCGGCGACGCGATCTTTTTCGTTTTCCCGCCAAAAAACTCTTGCTTTGTTAATGTTAAAGTCGCCATTTTGACAATTGTAAATTGTCATTTTACCGGACATACCAACATAATAATATAATGTTGACTATGTGAACCATTTTCAATTTCCGTTCGCCTCGCATTCACCAGCTTACTCCCCAAGTCAAGCAATGCGTAGTTTTACTTCAAAAATCACGTCATATCATCGTCATCGACAGCCCACTGTTGGGACGGGAGAGAATGCAAAGCATAATCCACCATCTTGTCCAAATTTTTTACTGCCTTGATAGCTCAGTTGGTAGTAAAGCTCTGCCTTCAGAATTTGAAAAAAAAAAAAAAAAAAAAAACTTCAACTTCAGGTTGTGGGTTCGATTCCGAGTTGAAACTATTGCGTGATGAACATCGTTTTTTTAGGTTTGATGCCTTAGAACTCTGCCATTTAAAAAACGATTTAAAAATGAAAAAAAAATTTTTTGAAAGTATTTGCTGGACTGGTTTGATAGCTCAGTTCGTATTAGCTCTGCCTTCAGAACTGTAGGTTGAGGGTTCCATTCCCACCCAGGAGAAACATTTGTGTGATGAACATAGGTATTTGTTCTGTGTCTGGGTTTTATATTGTATTCTATGTGTTATATTATATTACAACAAAAAGTATTTAAGTGTTGTATAAGTTATCTGGTTCCCATTGTACAAGCTTTGCTTAGTTTGAGGCTAGATGGCGTTGTGTGAAATTTCCACACACACATATATATTTTTATATATTTTAATTTGTTATACAGCTTTATCTACTCAACTATCACGCTCCTTCTGGCACAGGCACACTCCCTTAATGTTACCCCTTGAAAAAATACCAAACGGGTTCTTTATCTGTAGAAATAAATAAATACCTAATACATAGCCTAAGCTTCTCGTTTAAATTTTCTCTCAACGTTGCCGTGCTAGGTCACCGACCAAATTCAGCGTACCAAACACATTTATGACCGGGCTCGTTAAACAGTTACGAGCTTTTCTGTAATGTGATGTAACAGATATTTTGTCTGTGGCAATACTGTATTTACTAGGCGATGACGAGACTGGCTGAAATAGTACATCTACATATTTTTTAAGAAAATGTGACCAGCTGCTCGTTCACCTGATGTTAAGCGACACGACCGCCCATAACAGAACAGTGTCACTCGGAACTCCAAAATATAAAGCGCGTAACACTGCACTGCGCACATCATCCTGAGACACCACAGCCTGGTAATAAGATTACTCGACTGTGGGATCGGGTCATAGTCTCAATTTCCCAGTAATTTCACTAGCTACTTCCCCTTCAAACCGGAACGCAATAGTGCTTGCACACTACTGCTTGGCGGCAGAATAAATGGCAAAGCGGTGGTACCTACCTAGACGAATATTGCAGAAAAGTCCTACCACCTAGTAAGGTACATATATTATGATCTGTATATTTATAGCTTTTGATAACATTGTTTCATCATCATCCACAGCCAGAAGACGCCCACTTCTGAACATAGTCCTCTCTCAAAGAGTGCCACTTTGAGCTTCTGCTTGCCTACGCAGCCAGGACTAAAAAAATCAAGACAGCATAACGGGTCGTCCACTAATCACGTGATTCAGCAATTTTTTAACCCCATTCCCCCTGGTGATACAGAATGAAGTTTAAGCGTAATCTCCCCCCTCTATCCAAAGTCACGTGAATTGATTTGTAAGTATGAATATGAAATAATTGAATATCTTTAAATACAGGTATAGTCAAATTTTATTCTGGTAAATAAAGGCATCAAAACTACGCGTCACTCTTGGTTTACATTTAGCGCGCTCAAGGAAAAAATGACACGTGATGTTTTACTACCACCCCCTTCGCCCCTGGTGATGTTTGGTGATTTTTCAGAATTCCAGAAAAAAATGCAAAAAAAATCAATCACATCACACTAATATTATGAAGGCGAAAGTTTGTATGTGTGTTTGTGTGTATGTTTGTTACTCCTTCACGCTCAAACGGCTGAGTGGATTTGGATGAAATTCGGTACCAAGATAGCTTATACCCTGGATTAACATATAGGCTACATTTTATCCCGGAAAAGTGAAATTTTCCCGTGGGATAAGCAAATAATTAAAATACTTTCTATCCACGGGTAAAACCGCGGGCGTGACTAGTATTTTTATAAAGTTAAAAAAATGTGAGCTGTCGATAAGCTTTTTGTTTAGTGTCGGGATAAAAGCTATATGTTTTTAGTCTCCGGCCTTGGCGATCAAACGGTCGACTTGTTTATAATTAATCTAAAATCAGGATGTGATCGGATATCGTTACATTGTTATTCTAAAATAACATGTTTCAAGAGCATGACCCGCTTTTGCAATTTAGCATCAGTGGTATGATATACAGAGTTCAAAATAACCACAATAAAAACTGTATAGAAAATTTTCTTTAACTCGATAATTTTTTGTCTTGGTTATGTGAAAAATTTTATCAAAACCGAATCAAAATTCTAATATATCTAATATATTCTTTTCTTTTCTCTTTTTTGTTTGTTGCCATAGAAAACCGCAATTTAAAAAGAAATTTAAAAAATTATGTATAGTATAAATATATATAGAATAAATATTTAATTTTTTTAAACATACAACATAATATTATTTATTAAACATAAAACAATAAAGTATAGTATTAAATTTAAATCTAAAAATAAAGGTTAATATACAAATATTCAACTATATTTATACATTTAGATTAGTTACTTAAAAATTTGAAAAATCGATTTAGTAGTTCGATTTTTAAATGAAAATAACTGCATAAATATTTCATCCTATTACTTCTAGTATAAATTAAGGTGATTGAAGTCAGTTTAGCTCCCCGCTCCCCTTTTTTAAATACTATGCTTTTTAAGGGGGGTTATTAAGTATATCCTAAATCATTAATAATCCTCGCAAAAACACCGTTAATATGCAAGTAAAACCGTGGAGAGCGTGTAGTAGGAATAATTCGACAACCATCCCGCACATGTGCGGTAATATTAGACGAGTTGCGCAAGCGCATGTGTGTAACGCGCGGTCTCATTGCAATGAAAGAGGTTTCAGGTTTCAGACGATAAAAGTATGACATCAGAAAAAATTATAGTATAATAATATGATATGAAAAAAAATATTATTTATTTTATTGTTTAGAGTGTGTCTATTTTTTCTTCCATATTTTAAGAAGTATTATGATTATAATGTCCTTAATTATGAACCAAATAGTTATAATTCATCACCACTTCGTCAAATTCTCTATATCCAAAGGTTGACTGGAAGAGATCGCTTTTATCGATAAGGTCACCCATTGTAACACTTAGTATAAATAATTGATTTTCTTTGTAATTTTTTACTTAGTTTGGGGATAGATGGCGTTCTGAGATACTTTTTGTTTGTAAATATATATATAGAATACAATATAACATCCAAACACAGAACAAACATCGATGTTCATCACACAAATGTTTTTTCTGGGTGGAAGTCGAGTCCAAAACCTAACTTCAGAAAGCGGGTTACTACCAACTGAGCTATCGGGCCAATCAGTTTTGACACAGTTATAAAAACAGTTACAACGCACTGCAGCGTCTTTTAACATACGTCGTGTTACATTGGAAACGCCCAACAAAAGATAAACTATTTACTAATTAGGTCGCTTTCTGCAACACCCGTTAATTTCTTTAACGTTGGTAGTGTTACAGCTTTCTCGTTTATCGCTTTTAACAGCTTTTTCAGGAACTTTATAACGAATGGCGGGTTTTGCGGGAATAGATTTGATTAATTAATCACACTCATAAAAATTTTAATAATACGATGAGTTTGATAATAAACTATGTACCAGATGTGATGTACTAAAGGTACGACCAAATATTTATTTAAATAATAAATAAATTAATATGTATGTATGGACATTTCACACAGCGCCATCTAACCCCAAACTAAGCAAGATTGTATTATGGGAACCAGATAACTGATACAATACTTAGATACTTTTTTTGTTTGTAAATGCATTCATAGAATACAATATATATATAACGTCTGGACTGTTGTAGTTGGTAGTAACCCTGCCTTCTGAACTGTGGGTTGTGGGTTCGATTCCCACCCAAGACAAACATTTGTGTGATGAACATCGATGTTTGTTCTGTGTCTGGGTGTTATATTGTATTATATGTATGTATTTACAAACAAAAAAGTATTTGACTATTGTATCAGTTATCTGGTTCCCATAATACAAGCTTTGCTTAGTTTGGGGCTAGATGGCGTTGTGTGAGATGTCCAATACATATTATATTATTATATTATCTAGATATAGAACAAACATCGATGTTCATCACTCAAATGTTTGTCCTGGGTGGGAATCGGACCCACCACCTAAAGCTCAGAAGGCAGTGTTCAGTGAAATTCAATTGGTAATAACCAACTAAGTTATCGAGCCAGTATTAAATGTAATAGAATTAATTAATTCTAATATTTAATATCCATATTTTGCGTAATCCACAAAAAACCCGCAAAATTAACACTTTTTCGCAGATCCAGTTACACATCAAATTATGATCTGCGATTTTCAACTTTAAGCAGAGCGGTACAGAGACACTAACTGTTAATAATCGAGAATTATTATGCACTAGTTACGCGCCGCGGTTTCACGCGCGGATAAAAAGTATTTTAATTATTTGCTAATCCCACGGGAACATTTCATTTTTCCGGGATAAAATGTGGCCTATATGTTAATCCAGTATATAAGCTATCTTGGTACTGAATTTCATCCAAATCCATTCAGCCGTTTGAGCGTGAAGGAGTAATAAACATACACACATACAAACATACAAACTTTCGCCTTTAAAATATTAGTGTGATTACTGATTAGTGTGATTAACACTTGGAATGACAACAAGTTTTGGTAACTTCTACCAAATTGGTGTTACTACCAATGTAAAAAAACTTTCCTCCAATTTTTTTGTTCCCTTTAGCTACTTTCCTGGACTTATAGTAACTTTTTAGGCTAATGAATGACGTAACAAGCTAGTCTAAATCCGCAATACGTAGGTATAGAGTTTCACGTGACATTGCACTGCGCACATCATCTTGAGACATCAGCATAGTCTTAAAATAAGATTACTCGACTATGAGATCAGATCATAAAGTCTCATTTGCCCAGTAATTTCACTAGGCACAGTGCCCTTCAAACCGTAACTCGGTAGTGCTTGCACACTACTGCTTGTCGGCAGAATAACTGGCAAAGCAATTCAAAAAACCACATGCGTTAATGCTTACCTTATTGGAGCCCAAATCGACCCCAGCTTTCGGAGAACGACGGGTAATTGTGACCACACCTCTGATGGTCGCGGACCGTGTCGAATAGTGTTAAATAATGATGGATGGTAGGGTGACCATGTGACTATCGACACTTAGGGATTTTACCTGAAACAAAAAAGTTTTTTAAGTTTGTTTGTTTGGCTCAACACTTATGTGTATGACGGCGGCAACGTCCAGTTATAAACTCTATTATCATTTAAATTTATTACAGTGGCAACATCGGCAACTATCATTGCTCCCCCAACCATCTGGCTATATAAAGAGATCGCTCGGTGTACTACGATCATTCTTGTTCCAGACACGGCGCGGTGTGGACATGCTGAAGGCTCTATAGGTTGCAACCTACGCACAACCCGTTCCTGTCTACATGTATTTAGCCAGTGTCAAGTAATTATATGTGTCAAGTCATCGAGTCAACTTATAGTCTAGTGTAGTCAAGTCATACTCCTAGTAAAGTGGTGGCAACTTTACCAGAAGCTTCTATGGAGTTTTGGAAACAACACGAAAAGAAACGTTTCACCATTATTATACCACTTTCCCACACTCATGCCTTTAATCCAGCATTTAACGAAAATAAAGAAAATAACACAAGTTTTGGAATACAATGCGGTCGCGCGATCTTTTCATTTTTCTGCCAAAACTCCAAAAACAAAAAGTTTGTCTTAAAATTTGATTTTATAAATGATATCTTATTTTTTACGTCATGGACAAAACAATCTAAGAACCCAATAATGCAATGATTTAGAGTAAGCCATCCAAGTCCGCACTAAGCGTTTTGCTGGGTCATTTATATAATAGTTCTAAGGCGTGGTTAGACACACTTTATCATACTAAAAGAAGGTCCATGGGTTTGCTACGAGTAGATTAATGATATGCCGAATGACTCTGTACACGATATATTAATTAAAAAGATATTTACAAAAACCAAATGCGGTTTTTTTTATTAACAGCTCGAACGGCCAAGGAATGGAATGCTCTTCCAACAACAGTGTTTTCTTCTGGGTATATATAACCTGGGTATTATATATGTATTATATTATATACTGGGTTAGTCAAGAGGGAATGGGCATCTCATGGGCAAGCGTGCTCCACCTTAGACGACTTCGTCACTTACCATCAAGTGAGTTGTTGTCAAACGCAACCCCATTTTACCATTTAAAAAAAGGCAAAATCAAAAGTCTTTATGACGTACCTAATTGTTGGATTAAGCTTTTTCTTCGCATGCTCGCCATATTGATTTGAACTGTTTTAGATGTCTTTTTTTGTAGATGTCATTTAATTTATTTTGTATCAAAAATGCATAAAAGTAAAACTACAAAGTTTATAAAATATATTATGTAGTATGTATATATATATATATATACATATACATATATACATATATATATATATATATATATACATATATATATATATACATACTACATAATATATTTTATAATCTTTGTAGTATATATATATATACATATACATATATACATATATATATATATATATATACATATATATATATATATACATACTACATAATATATTTTATAAACTTTGTAGTTTTACTTTTATGCATTTTTGATACAAAATAAATTAAATGACATCTACAAATATATATATATGTATATATGTATATGTATATATATATATATATATATACCTATCTACTAAATATATCACACAATACTTCTTTCAAACAATATACAAATTTAGTTTTTATTTTAATTTTGAGCTTTCGCTGTGAATTTTTGGTACAAGGCTTAAATATAAAACTAGCTTCTGCCCGCTGCTTCACTCGCGTGCCCTATAAGAAACGAAGTTTTTTTTAACAGATAATTCAACCACCCATTTCACCCTCTTAGGGGGTAGAATTTCGAAAACCACTTTCTTAGCGGATACCTACACTTTACAAAGAACACACCCTCCAAATTTCAAATCTCTAGGACCAGCGGTTTAGGCTGTGCGTTGATATATAAGTCAGTCAGTCAGGACTTTGAACAGATGGACCATCAGGACTGTTTTTGTAGCGCACATAACGTAGTGTTACGTACGTAATCCAAAAAATCTTACTTCAATTCTAAATTGTGGTTACATTAAAGATGCGACGTTTTTTGAAAGCCAACACATGGCGTGCCGGCCCACTGCACGCGGCGTGACCCTACCGTGGGGTCAATACAACCAAACTGTACTTTAGGAGGGAATTATTAGCTTTTATATCAATTACCTTTGATTGGTACCGCTGTCTTATTGTTTTAAGTTGTGCTGAGTAATGTAGGGGAGACTTTAAACTTTTTCGTGTCGTAACTAGTTACGCCCCGCGGTTTCACCCGTGGTAAAGAGTATCCTATGCGCTAATCTAGGCTATAAACTATCTGTGTTCCAAATTTCATCCAAATCCGTTCAGTGGTTTTTGCGTGAAAGAGTAACAAACATACATCCATACCACAAACTTTCGCATTTATAATAATAGTAGGATTTGTCAAATTTTTAACTGAATGTGTTTAAAAGGTGCATTTTAAGGATTTACTCAGCTGAGAATTGGAAATCAAGGTTTAATTCATAAAATTACAAATTTGGATTATATATTCATTTGTTCCTTTTTTAAAAGACCAAAGTGCTTTTATTGTTTTAAATAAGTAATTAATAATGATATAAAAACTACTACTAAACTACCTAAAACAAAATAAATACATTTTTCTATATTACTCAAAATTAACAAAACAATATGTAATTTTTTCATCCTTTAAAGGTTAAAAAAGAAACTTTAAATTTACGGTAAAACAAATAAAGAAATAAGTTTTAGTTTTTCTAGGATGTTTTATTTTACGAGTACCTAATTATCATCACTAGGTAGTTTTTAATGCCTACAAAATCATTATTGCCATTAGCAGAAATCTGTTAACAGATGGCTTATTATAATTAGCGACGACTGAAGTAAAACTTCTATACGAAAGTAACTCTCTCTCTTTCTATCTTCACTAACTTATATCTCCCTTTCAACTTCCGTTCGCCTCGCCCGATCAATTTCCGTAACGCTCTCATCACGCATTCACCAGCTTACTCCCCAAGTCAAGCGTGCGTAAAGACTTTTTACCTCAATTATCTCTTCAAATCCTTAAAAATATGCAAAATCTGTCTAGATTCTCATCTAGATAAACTATCCTAACCTCTAAATATTTTTATCTCCACTCCGTTTGAGACTAAATAAATAAACCATAGACCACTCGCTAAGTTTGTAAATCCTTCATCGTTTAGCTATTTGAAATCCCGAAATATTCGATGGTCGTTGAACTACTTTTAAAAAGTGCGTAAATAGGTTAAAGGTTGTTGATCTACTTCAAAGTTTGCCAATATATATAAACATTGGCCATTGGTTTGATACAATTCTGCAATTGGTTGTTTTGAGTGTAGTTTGTTGAATGATAACTTCCGTTCTTGTATTAAGATTATCCTGTAACCCCATTTATTGTTTTAATTAAATATTTACGCTATCGAATATCTAAATATATATAACTCAAAGGTGACTGACTGATTGACTGACTGACATAGTGATCTATCAACGCACAGCCCAAACCACTGGACGGATCGGGCTGAAATTTGGCATGCAGGTAGATGTTATGACGTAGGCATCCGCTAAGAAAGGATTTTTCGAAATTTCACCCTTATGAGGGTGAAGTGGGTGGTTGAATTATTTTCCCATAGGCCACGCCACGGGCGAAGCTGCGGGCAGAAGCTCGTCGTACAATATTTCTATGACATCCTTAGTGACGTGTAGTTACCGCTAGGGGCGCTGTGCTGGATTTCATATAAATATAATAATAATGGAATAATAACGCCCAACGATGTATGTGACATAGATCCTGGACCCTAACTAGGACTCCCTGTGTCTAGGGACCCAGGAACTACGAGGACCATGGTCCCCTCATGGAGCCTTTGTGGTGTGGTGGTTTAGCATTTCGGCTCACAGGCCGGGCGTGGCGGGTTTTATTCCCGCTGCAGGACAAGTATTTGTGCATAGAAAAAAGTGCAAATACCTAGTTCTATGTCTGTGTGTTCTGGGAATCTTAGGGTCCAGAATCTATTTATGAGATCGTTGGTAGTTTTTTTACCGGAAAATTAGGAGTCCTGCGGGAAATCGGGTAAAGAGCGGAACACTTTATGATCTAATCTCACAGTCGAGTAATCTTATTACCAGACTGTGCTGATGTCTTAGGATGATGTGCGCGTGACATGCGACAGCATGAAACTCTTTTCATGCGACACTGCATTGTGACATTAGCACAGTCTGGTAATAAGATTACTCGACTGTGAGATTAGATCATAAAGTGTTCCGCTCTTTACCTACAAACATAGAGATGTTTTGGGCTTCCGAGTGACTGTGTTCTGTTATGGGCGGCCGTGTCACTTAACATCAGGTGAACGACTAGCTCGTCACATCATTCACTAACATAAAAAAGCACCGTAAATCAATCCATAATGTAGTTCACTAATATAATCTTAACATAATTTATTTTCCCCACCCTAGTTTTACCTATCCCATCAAATACTTCACCACAAACATCTAGGTCTTGTTTGTTACCCTAGGCAGACCTAATTCCGCTAAGTGCGGAAACCTGTTTCCCGTAGTGCTTTCAAATCAACTTTTAGTCTACTATAGGATTTTTTTTTGTTTAGATTTTAATAGATCGGCGCACACGGTTTCACATTTTCATCCATTTTCGTTTGGAACAAATTATTCGGGATAAAAAGTATCATATCGTAATCTTGGTAGAGTAAGGAACTTGTGTGTAAAATTTCATACAAATTGGTATAACCGTTTTGCCGCGAAAATTGTACAAACAAACATATAAGCCTTCTAGATGAACAAGTTGAAATATGTTTGTCGTAAAAAGTTTTCTATATTTTCCACCATTTTTAATTTTTATTTCTATACTAAATTTAATATTCGTTATTTACATACTAAGTTGAATATTCGTGATGTCCATACTTTTAATATTTGTTATTGACATATTAAGTTATATTGATACAGTTATAAAAAGATATGAATATCTTTTTACAAACACAGACAATTATTTCCATATTCAAAATACTACAACGGAAATGTTGTAAAGAAGTAAAAATGCTGTTATATTATCAGCTAGTCCAGTATGCCACTATGACATTTATATTATCAGCTAGTCCAGTATGCCACTACGATATTTAACCCAAAATAAATTAATTACGGAGTTTTTTGGAGGGAAAGCGAAAAAGACTGCGTCACCGCATTGTATTATATTCCAAAACTTGTGTTATTTTAAGTGTTAGTGCATAAAATTGGTGGCATTCTATTCGTTAGGTGCTGGATTACAGGCGTGAGTTTGGGAAAATGGTATAATGAAAGTGAAACGTTTCTTTTCGTGTTGTTTCCAAAACTCCATAGAAGCTTCAAGTAAAGTTGCCACCACTTTACTAGCAGTATGACTTTGACTAGACTATGACTTGACACATATTTGCGTGAAATAACATTAACTTGATAAATTATCAATTACTTGACACTGGCTAAATACACAAGAGTGTGGAGCCAAAACATTAAAAAAATAAAAATCTATTACGAAACTTTTTTAATACTCTTACTAATGGATTTATAAAGAGCACACATTATAAAAAAGGGCTTTATAACTCTCTAAATTCTATATTACCCTAAAAAGTTTACATAGTTTTTGTCCAGGTTTAATGGTGCAGCAAATGTTGTCACATTAGTTACCCACTGTACTGGATACTGAGAAATGTCACAGTTGTTTAGACTAGTGCATGCAGTAGGCAAACTTGCACACCTGTTTTCATCTATTGCTTCCATATATTTTAATGAAGGAATTTCTAATCGCATTTATAAAAAACCTCATCAAATCGGTGGTTAATGATGAAAGTTATCTGTCAAAAATCACTTACGTGAAATAATAATAATGAGCAAATGTTTTTGTACATTTCACACAGCTCCATCTAGCCCCAAACTAAGCAAAGCTTTTACTATGGAAACCAGATGACCGATACAATTCTTAGATAATTTTGTTTGTATATATACATACATAGAATACAATATAACACTCAGACACAGAACTAACACCTTAGATTCATCACACAAATGATTATCCTGTGTGGGAATCGAACCCACAACCTATAGTTCAGGCGGCAGAACTACTACCAACTGAGCTATCAGGCTAGGTGTCAATCCACTGCTGGATGGATTGCTGGATCATTCCTTGGATCATTCCATAGCCGGCTCTTACTGTAACCACGGGAAGAGATGGAGAAGTTCTTACGACGCGCCGCAACTTAGGCACACTTACGTAGATTACAAAATTATTTGGAACCAAAATTCATGTTTTTTTTTTTCTCTGAAGTAAACTAGCTCAGCGATACGGACCGAGATTTACTATTATTTAAAGATTAACTTCTCTTATTAAAACTTCTTGACTGAAAAACTGGCTTTTTAAATTAAATGTACATATCTGTGGTACTGTTTTCTATTCTGTGATTTTCTGTAAAATCGAAAAATGTATCAAATTTAAGGGTGACCATATGGCTCTCTTTTACTCGTATAATATGCAAATTTCTAACCCGCATTCTAAGGTTGAATAGTTTAAGTCGTTCGGTAAACTATCTAGAATCTGATGCGGGTGATGGTATATTCATGGCATTTTAATGGCACTAATAAAAGGTATCAAGAGTTTTGGCGGGAAAATGAAAAAGATCGCGTCACCGCATTGTATTAATTTCCAAAACTTGTGTTATTTTCAGTGTTAGTGCATAAAATTGGTGGCATTTTATTCGTTAAGTGCTGAATTAAAGGCATGAATGTGGGAAAGTGGTATAATGATGCTGAAACGTTTCTTTTCGTGTTGTTTCCAAAACTCCATAGAAGCTTCTGGTAAAGTTGCCACCACTTTACTAGGAGTATGACTTGACTAGACTAAACTATGACGCAACTTGATGACTTGGACTATGACTTGACTTGACTTGACATATTATATAATAGTAATTAACTTGAGGAATTATCAATTACTTGACACTGGCTAAATACACAAAAGTGTGGAGCCAAAACAAAACAAAAAAAGGTGTCAGTATGGATAATAATAATGACGCCCAACGATCACATACATAGATCCTGGACCCTAACTAGGATTCCCTGTGTCTAGGGACCCAGGAACTACGAGGACCATGGTCCCACAACACCCAGACTCAGAACAAGTCCTTGCGCTTTTATTTCTGTGACAACACTTGTGCTGTCGAAGGAATCGAACCCGCCGCCTCCAGGTTATGAGCCGACCTGCTCAACCACCACACCACAGAGGCTCTCAATATTATATTGTCTGTTGAACTCTTTGATAGCTAGTGTGTACTTGTAGATAGGTGTGAGATCACTCGCAAATAACTAACGATATAACAATGATATAACTGTAATAATAATTATATAACTGTTGCGGGTAGGTAGATAATAATCTTTAAATATATATAACTCAAAGGTGACTGACTGACTGACATAGTTATATATAAACGCACAGCCCAAACCACTGGACGGATCGGGCTGAAATTTGGCATGCAGGTAGATGTTATGATGTAAGCTAAGAATAAGAAAGTATTTTTCGAAATTCCACCCTTAAGAGGGTGAAATGGGTGGTTGAATTGTTTTCCTATAGACCACGCCGCGGGCGAAGCTGCGGGCTGAAGCTCGTGTACCTATAATATCCATTCACACACGTTACACGACACTTACGAGTAAGTTACACACAATAAAAGTAGTTAGTAGTAAAGACACAACAAAGCAGACAGATATACTGGCCTGATAGCTCAGTTGGTAGTAGCTCTGCTTTCTGATTTATACGTTGTGGGTTTGATTCCCAGCCAGGACCAACATTTGTGTGATGAATATCGATGTTTATTCTGTATTGGATGTATTGTATTCTATGTATGTATTTACAAACAAAAAGTGTCTAAGTATTGTAACAGTTATCTGGTTCCCACAGCGCAACTTTGCTTAGTTTGGATCTAGAAGGCGATCTGTGAAATGTCCACAAAATATTTATATTTTACGAGCTTCTGCCCGCAGCTTCGCCCGCGGCGTGGCCTATGAGAAAATAATTCAACCACCCATTTTACCCTCTTAAGGGTGGAATTTCGAAAAATCCTTTCTTAGCGGATGCCTACGTCATAACATCTACCTGCGTGCCAAATTTCAGCCCGATCCGTCTAGTAGTTTGGGCTGCGCGTTGATAGATAACTATGTCTGTCAGTCAGTCAGTCAATTAATTACCTTTGAATTATATATATTTAGATTTAATATTGTTGAATATTTAATTTTTAATAAGTTTCAAATTTCGCGGTTGTATTTTGTGGCGTATACTCAGTTATAACAATCACGCCAAAAATATGGCCTTGTATTGTCAACGTAATTTAAAAGGGACAGCTACATTGTCACCCTACAATTACAATATGGCCGGCCATAAAGTACTAACATTATTTCCTCTTATTAACCATTCTGATGTTCATCGTACTCACTAAATAGTAGGTACTAAATACTCACACTGTTAATGTCCTATAGAATACAGGATTGCATTTCCTGCATTACGTAATAGCACCCATTTATATATATTTAAATAAATGGATATATAAATGGTAGTGATTATGATCTAAATTGTGCAGCCTCTGTGGTATAGTGGTTGAGTAGGTCAGCTCACAGCCCGGAGGCGACGGGTTCGATTCCAGCGACAAGACAAGTATTTGTGCACAGAAAAAGGGAATATACTTGTTGTGTCTAGGTGTTGCGGGGCCATGGTCCTCGTAGTTTTTGGGTCCCTAGACACAGGAATCCTACTTAGGGTCCAGGATCTATGTATTTGATCGTTGGGCGTTATAATTATTATATTATATTGTAACACTTTTTTGCCTACTTAGTCATCGCCGTATTGACATGCAAGGAAAATTGGATGATTTGCAGAGAGAAGCGTAGTAACGTGAACCACATCCCCATACAAGCTCTGGATTGGAACCCACAAGGCCGGTGCAAACGTGGTCGCCCCAAGCAGACCTGGCGACGATCAGTGATCGCAAAGGCGAGGGACATTGGCAAGACATGGAGTGAAATGAAGCGAGCAGCCCAAGACAGAACGGAATGGAGACGCGTTGTATCTGCCCTCTGCCCCGATGTGGGGCCCTAGGAAATGAAGAAGAAGAAGAACACTTTTTGAAGTAGAACTTCTGAATGATGACCAGGGAATCGAACCCGCCGCCTCTGGGTCATAAGCCGACCTGTTCAGCCACCACACCATAGAGGCTGTATTAACAATGAACCCCATTTTACTCGCCGCATAACTCCCCGACCTATAATTAGCCATGTATTTAGTAAACACGTGCATTCGCTAAGTTAATGTATTTAGTATAGTCGAACGCGTATGTAGGTGAAATTATCAAAGGGTCATGCGTTCGGGTGACAACTTCCGGTAAGGGTAAAAGGCGCGGGGTAAAGGAGGCAGCGGTTTGAAAAATGTAAAAATAAAATGTATTTTTTTTTAATGTTTTTTTTTTGTTTTGGTATGGCTCCACACTTTTGTGTATTTAGCCAGTGTCAAGTAATTGATAAATTTTCGAGTTAAGTAATATATATGTATGTCATGTCAAGTCAAGTCACAGTCCAAGTCATCAAGTCAAATCATAGTCTAGTCTAGTCAAGTCATACTCCTAGTAAAGTGGTGGCCACTTTACCAGAAGCTTCTATGGAGTTTTGGAAACAACACGAAAAGAAACGTTTCACCATCATTATACCACTTTCCCACACTCATGCCTGTAATCCAGCACTTAACGAATAAAATGCCACCAATTTTATGCACTAACACTGAAAATAACACAAGTTTTGGAAAATAATACAATGCGGTGACACGATCTTTTGCGTTTTCCCGCCAAAAAACTCTTTTTTTTTTTTTAATGTTATGTTATAAATGATGTGATGAGCTAGTCGTTCACCTGATCTTAAGCGCCACGGCCGCCCATAACAGAACAGTGTCACTCGGAACCCTAAAACATAGAGTTTCAAGCGACACTGCACTGCGCACATCATCCTGAGACATCAGCACAGTCTGGTAATAAGATAACTCGATTGTGAGATCAGATCATAAAGTCTCAATTGCCCAGTAATTTCACTAGCTACAGTGCCCTTCAAACCGGAACACAGTAGTACTTGCACACTACTGCTTGGCGGCAGAATAACTGGCAAAGCGGTGGTACCTACCTAGACGAACTTTGCAACAAAGTCCTACCACCTAGTGGTATAATATGTAAAAATGGTATGCAAGTAAATAGTATGCAGTTTTTTTTTTGTTTTTCGTTTAGCTCCACACTTTTGTGTATTTAGCTAGTGTCAAGTAAATGATAATTTCTCAAGTTAATTAATTTATATTGTGTCAAGTCAAGTCACAGTCCAAGTCTTCAAGTCAAGTCATAGTCTAGTCTAGTCAAGTCATACTCCTAGTAGAAGCGTAAAGCTTCTATTGGATTTTGGAAACAACACGAGAAGAAACGTTTCAGCATCATTATACCTCTTTCCCACACTCATGCCTGTAGTCCAGTGCTTGACGAATAAAATGCCACCATTTTATGCACTAACACTGAAAATAACACAAGTTTTGGAAAATAATATAATGCGATCTTTTTCGCTTTCCCGCCAAAACATTGTATGCAGTTTCACAGATTAAATTAAAAAATTTAGTCAATCGCTTTTTTTATACTGTGATACTATAGTAATCAGTAATTACTAGTTTATTATTTTTTGTTTAATTACTGAAACCAACAATCGAAATTTAATTTAACACGAGTTTAAATTTCTGCAATTGTTTTAATTAATTGTCGCATATAATCGCATCGAATTGCATTGTATTGCACTTCATTGCATTGTATTTCATATTATTGTATTGCATTGCAATGTAATGAGGCACTTTAACTTGAACTTGTACCATAAATTAAAATGTATATAATATTGTACAAAGATGCTCATTGACGTCTTCTTGTCTTGTCGATAACTACAATCGAGGAGTCTTGGAGTCTAGAAAAGCATATCTAAACCTATAATTAAACATGGTTCTAGCGCCAATTTCTATTGAACACTATTTCTTAAATTTGTTATGTAAATACATAAATACAATACAAAAACACCCAGACACAGAACAAACTTGGACGTTCATCACATAAATGTTTGTCCTGGGTGGGAATCGAACCTACAACCTATAGTTCGGAAGGCAGAGCTACTACCATCTGAGATATCAGACCAGTCAAAATTGGTTCATTAGTTTGGTTTTAAATCGAAATTACTGGAAATTTATGCATGCTAATATCATTCAATTATTTCTCAGTGTGAAAATAAGGCTACTTTTGATATTTCTATATATATAAACATTTCGTGTCACAGTATTTTTTACCATACTTCTCCGAAACGGATGAACCGATTTTGATGAAATTTATATTCCCCCAAAATGATAAGCGTGGCCCACCCCAAAAAAACGTATTTTATTGTTTGCACAGTTTTTTTTAATGATGTGCCATTAAAAAATACATACAACCCTAAATTTTCTACCTTCTTCCATCATCCCCTATTTTTTAATTTATATGGCAAATCACCGTTTTCTGGGTCAGCTAGTTTAATTTTTAATTTATCTAATATACCTACTCGTATAATAGTAGTAGGTAGTATAATAGTAGTAGTGAACTTTTCTACAAAGTTTTCCGCCAAGCAGTAGTGTGCAAACACTACTGTATTCCGGTTTGAAGGGCAGTATCTAGTGAAATTACTAGGCAATGAGACATTATGATCTGATGTCTGAGTGTTGATATCTCAGGATGACGTGCGCAGTGCAGTGTCACGCGAAAGTTTACAATAAAGTTCCGAGTGACACTGCAACTGCTATGGGCGGCTGTGTCGCTTAACATCAGGTGAACGACTAGCTCGTCACGACATCATTAACATTAAAAACAGAAATTTGTCATTGAAGTCAGTTTTCCCCATTTAAAAAAAGGATATTATGACCACGAATGTGGCTAAGTAATCGTAAATGAGTACAATGCACTAGTAAGCAGACAGCGTACTCTCTCAATGCATTTTTTATCAGTGAAAGTCACGACATTCTCACCTACATAGATAAAAACAATCATATTAAAAGCTTCCGTACAGTTAACATTAAAATAGCCAATAACAAGATCACCATACACATCACCAACAGTAAGTCATCTTCATACAAAACTTTTGTATACGCTATTTATCTACTATTAAAAAATAACAAGTAATTACATTCATAAAGTAGATTAAAAATGAATTTAATTAAAAAATAAGTAAAACCGATAAATAAATTACGGAGTAGTACGCTTTTAAAGTGTCTAGAGGTCGCCTGTCCCTTTCTCGCAAAACAGAGTTCGTGTGGAACTTTCTCACAGCTACTATGGAGGCATAGTTTGTGACGTCACACTCCAAAGATATTGTATGTAGAGCTACCATAGAGGTAACACAGCTTAGTAATGAGGTACTATGGAGGACTGGTAACTGACGTCAACACGTGTTTGATCTGACTCTTTCTATTCCTGTATTTTAAAATGCATGTAACTAGGTCATTTTTTGAAGATAAGTGTTCAAATTGAATACTTAACTCAAAAAATTTCACTTTCTCAAAAGTTTTCAACACTGTCTATTTTTGATGAATATTATTTATTTATTCAATAAAAATATATAATAGCAGTCAAATAGCCAAGTTTACTTAATTTATCTGTTAAGTTAAGACCTTGAAGGCAACAGCCATGAAGGTTGTGTAATACTTAAAATAAATATAAAATAATATTTATTGGCAAATAAATGTAATGCCCAATACAGCAACTCCCAAGCTCATAATTGTGTGAATTGAAACAAACGCCATTAAATAGGAAGCTATTTAACTGATGGAAAGTCGGCGCGGCATTGCAATGGACTTATGAATCAAAACCGTGCTTTGAAATAAATAAAAAAAAAAATCTTTAAAAAATAAGGGTTTTGACCGACTTTAATCCTTATGAGAACATCATCAATGTAGACTGATGTGAATAAAACACTGGTTGGATCAAGACTGGTTTTTATTCTACTACCTCCATAAACAATAACAATCAGCAAATATTATTTATTATTTTACCTACCTACATAAATACTACGACATCTTTCATAACAATTTTTTTTTTTTTTTTTTTTTTCATTGTTCATAGTCTACATATTATTTTAGTTTTATTATGTTACATTCATTAATACTAGCACCATACCAGTAATAAGAAGTAGTTTTAATTTAATAATAATGAATATTTTATAAGTAGATGTATGTAATAAGTATAATATATTTATTTTTATATTATAAGTAGTACATAGTAAGTATCTATAACATTTAGAATAAAAACAATGGATATGCTCAGTAGTAGTTTACCTAATAAACTAAGAACACATAATTATATAAGATTACAGATAGTTCACTACATAGCACATACGTGGAGTTATAATGTTACTAAGTAATTGTACCAACCTAGAAAAGAACTTGTACATTATAATTGGGTATTTACTTACATATTAGGATGATAAGAAAGTTACCTCGTAACATCAGTTTGATAACGACAGTAAGATCGAATAGTTATCTTTTTAATAAATCCAGTTTCCTACGAGCTTCAAGGGCGGCCGACCGCGCCGTGCGGGGGGAGGGTGGCGCCGGCCCACGGTGGCGCGCGCTATCGTCCACTACGTCACCAGCGGGGGGAGCCTCGCCATCACTTTTCGGGCTCAGCCATTGTTCATCCTCGCTTATCAACTCTCGGGACGGACTAACGCGATCGCCGATATTCGCACCTTCAAGCTTTATTAAATGTCGTCGGTTCCGCCTGTAACGCCTACCCGAGCTATAAGAACGGGGCTGTGGTGCACGACCTACCACGCGTGCGTATTTACGCTTGCCTTCATCCGCCACAAGTACCTGTTGTCCCAGCTGCAACGCGGGAAGAGACTTCGACTTCTGGTCGTAATATGCCTTATAGTCCTGCTGTTTTTTTAGCATATTAGTATAGTCGGGTTCATTATTCCGTTCGGGCTTTAATTTATCCGCGTGAGAAGGCAGTCTAGTACTGAGCCTACGTCCCATAAGGAGCTCGGCGGGAGAACTAACGCCGTCGCGTGGGGTCGCTCTGTAGTTCAATAAACCTAAATAAAAATCACTTCCTGATGCCATCGACTTTACCAAAATATTTTTAACTATTTGAACACTCCTCTCGCTAAGTCCGTTTGATTGAGGATAGTTAGGGGAAGTAGTGGTATGTCGAAATCCCCATTTTTTACTAAAGTCTGTAAATTCCTTTGACGCGTATGCCGGACCGTTATCGCTAACTAGTTCGCTAGGAATTCCATGCCTCGCAAACTGATCTCTCATGGCGGTCACCACTGCTTTTGTTCCTATGTTGGATAACGGGTTAACTTCGATATAGTTCGAAAAGTAGTCCACTAAGATAAGGAAGTACTTACCAGCGTGTTGAAAAATATCGGAACCTACTTTCTGCCATGGCAAGTCGGGTACAGCGTGCGGCATGAGAGGCTCCCTAGTGGGGCGGTGTGCGCGCGCGATGCACGCGGCGCAGCGGCGCACCGTCGTCTCCACGTCCCGCGTCATGCCCGGCCAGAACATCACCTCCCGCGCATGCCGTTTGCACCGGTCTATGCCCATATGTCCGTCGTGTACCCGGCTCAACATTTCCGACCTAAGCGACCCGGGTATATAAACTAAGTTATCCTTAAAGATGATACCGTTTATGTATTCAAAGCTATCTTTATAGGACCACATTCTTCTCACACGTTCATCAGCTTCATATTTATTTGTCGGCCAGCCTTCTCTTATGTATTGAATAATTAACTGACATTCCAAATCTTCTTTTATAGCTTCTTTTATCATATTCATCTTGACATCGCTAAATCGTACATTTGATATTAAAAAACAGGACTGCTCGTCCACTTCATTCGACACTTTTTCTGTCATCAATTCCGGTAACGGCGCCCTAGATAGCGCATCTGCAAGAAACAAGTATTTTCCGGGTTTATATACTACGTTGAAATCGTAACATTGTATCCGCAACATCATACGTTGAAGCCTCGCTGGAGTCGAGTCAAGCGATTTTTTAAATAACGCTTCGAGAGGTTTGTGGTCAGACTCAATGGTGACGTCACAACGGCCATACACATATTGATGAAATCGTTCTAAAGCATAGACAATGGCCAGAAGCTCTTTTTCTATCTGCGCGTACCTACACTGCGCGTCGGTGAGGGTGGCGGACGCGAACTCGACCGGGCGGCCCGCCTGCAGCAGCACGGCGCCGAGCGCGCGCGAGCTGGCGTCCACCGACACCAGCACGGGCTCGCGCGCCGAGTACAGCGCCAGCACGGGCGCGCTGCACACGCATTCCTTCAGCACCTCTACAGCGCTCGAGTGCGCCTCCTCCCAAACCCATGCCACGTCCTTTTTTAAAAGCTCTCGCAGGGGACTGGCTATATCTGAATAATTAGGTATAAACTTTGAAAGGTAATTTATCATACCTAAAAAACGCTCTAAGGACGGGCGGTCATTTGGAATAGGCATGTCCTTTATTGCTTTAATCTTATTATTATCGATTGACATTCCGTTCGCACTAAATGTATGGCCGAGATAGCTCACCTGACTAACCTGAAATTCACACTTCTCCTTGTTGAACTTAATACCTACCTCGCGCGCTCTATCTAACAGTTTCTTAAGACGCTCATCATGCTGGGTTCTACTAGAACCCCAACAGATTATATCATCAACGAATGATTCAACACCTTCAAGGTTTTCTAGCATCTGACGGACTTTAGAGTGAAATACTTCTGACGCGCAATTGATTCCATACGGTAAGCGCATGAATTGGTAACGCCCGAACGGAGTACCAAAAGTGCATAGGTCAGCACTGGCCTCATCCAACTGAACCATCCAAAAGCCTGAACGAGCATCTAGCTTACTAAATACTTGTGCGCTTGCTTGGTAGCAATATCAGTGAGTGTTGGCAGTGGATAATGCGCGCGCCGTACCGCGCGGTTAAGGGGCCGCGGATCGAGACACACACGGATGCTGCCGTCTTTTTTTGGAGCCAACACAATGGCATTAACCCAAGAAGTTGGGTGCGTTACTTTTCTAATAACACCCATTTTTTCCATGCGTGTTAACTCATGCATCAATTTATCTCGTACCCCTATCGGTATTTTTCTAACCGGGCAGATCGACGGCTGGATATTATTTTCTACGACTATACTGTATTTACCAGGTAACTTTCCTAGTCCTTGAAATAAATCTGAATATGTATCAATGTTTAGAGAAAATATACGTTGTATCATTCTCATATTTTCGCATGCAAACTTTCCTAACACGCTTTGACATTCAAAATCGGCTATTACAAATTGTAGTTTATATGTAACATTTTTATAAATCCATTCTATTATGCTAGAACCAACAATAGGAATATAATTGCCACAGAATGATACTGCCCTCGTTGTATCAGTACGTAACGTATCTACAGATAGCCCTAAACGAGTAAAAGTTTTCAAGGACATTACATTTAAATCTGATCCTGAATCTAACTTAAATTTTTCTGACATTCCGTTATGAGATAAAATCAAAATTTCATACCATTTAGAGTCCTTACTGTCGGGTGACAGTAAGGACTCTAAATGGTATGAAATTTTTACAACAACAATTTTTTAGAAACAACAGGGTGTTGTGATATAGTAGAAATGTAGTACAACTCCTCGCTGACGTCACTCGTACCAGCAACGTCAGCGTCAATTTGGAATACGCGACGTTTTAATTTCGGACACACGTTTTTAAAATGACCTCGTTCACTACACCAGAAACACATAGCATTTTTAGCTGGGCACCTACTGCCATCACAACGAACACTAGCACACGTAGGGCACGGTTTTCTTGCAGGATATATGTTATCAGCGCGCTGAGCCGGAGCACGCCACGGCAGCTGCGCACGGCCCGCGCCGCGCGCCCGCCCGGGGCCGCCGCCGCCACCGCCGCGAAAACCCCCGCGCCAACTTCCACGCGAGCTCACAGCGTCTACGGTGATCGCTGATGTGCCCTCGACACGGTCCTTTCCAGTCTTGGCCTCTTCAATCTCTTTTTGCTCTTCCGTTGACATCTCGTTGGCCTGACATATTTTTACAGCTCGATCCAAAGTCAGCTCATCGGCCCTGAGTAACCGATCACGCAACTTTCCATCGCGAACTCCGCATACAATCCTATCGCGCACTAGGCCCTCCTCGAGATGTTCAAACTCACAATATTGCGCAAGTAATTTAAGTGCTGTCACATAGTCGTCTATGGGTTCGCCACACTCTTGATTTCGCGTAAAAAATTTAAATAGAGCCATTGTCGTGTTCTGTTTGGTTCCGAAGTGTTCGTTATACTTTTTGACGAGCGTTTCAAAGCACTCTTTATTTTCTTCCTTCGTAAATTTAAAGGTTGTATAGACATCGTATCCCTCTGAACCAATTAAATTTACAAGCAAACTGGCTTTCACATCAGACGGCTCTTTATAAACACCAGAGGCTTTCAAAAATACGCAAAACTGTTTGTGCCACTTCCGCCATGACTCGGCTCGGCTCGCCGGTCCTCCTTCAAGATACAATTCCGCTGGCGGACGAGCGTGTTCCATTGCCACAAACAATCGATCACTTACGAAATTACTTATATCGGCAATATACACCATATAAATCACGGCTAAACCACTTAATTATTTTAAATTCGCTAGCACCGCTGTCACCATGATGTGAATAAAACACTGGTTGGATCAAGACTGGTTTTTATTCTACTACCTCCATAAACAATAACAATCAGCAAATATTATTTATTATTTTACCTACCTACATAAATACTACGACATAGACCAAATCGAAATACGCATCATTAATGCCGCGGGAATCGAAGCCGCCACCTCCGTATTATGAGCCGAACTGCTCAACCACAACACCACAGAGGCTCTCGAATGTGTTCATGAAAGGTACTCTCACAACTTAGCACAAACGTATAAATGCTAAAATGTGAATTTGTAATAAAATCCCTTACTGTTATCACGGTGTGCATTAAGAATGTCGGTCTCACAAATAAATTGAAAACGGTTACGTAACCATGGAGGGTTGCCAACTTTAATATCACAGACTGAAATAAATGCATTCATGCATTCGATCCGTACAGACGGTTTTTTTCAGTTAATTCCTAAAAAAAATTACGTACGATAGACTTGCATGGAGATTTGAATGAAAGAACTTAGTGTCATATTATCTATGCTGGAGATAGCTCTGCTCTCTCTCTCTCTAAATTTTGAAGTAAAACTATTTGGAGAGTAAGCTGGTGAATGCGAGGCGAACGGAAGTTGAAGTTGGTTCCCGTAGATCTCCATTGTCCACATAACAAAGTTAAAAATTATTATTATGTTAGTATATCAGGTAGAATGACAATTCACAATTATCAAGATGGCGACATTAACATTGAAAAAAGCAAAAACAAATTTATACCGTTCGATAGATAGAGCCAAACTAAAAAAGTTTTACTGTCGTGTGATCTAAAGCACACTCGTTTTTTTTTGTTATCATAGAAATTTTATCAAATCTTGCTTTCGCCTGATATAAGACTTAGGCAGAACTGTCAGTCGCCAATTCTCAAGTAGAGATTTCATTCTACAAACTACAATCATGAAATCTTCAAATCGAGAGTGAACATGTATTCTAGGCGAGCGTGTTACATCCTAGACCGCATCGTCACTTACCATCACGTGAGATAGTGGTCAAACGCAAGCCTATCATACAATAATAAAAAATCCTAATAAATCTCTGTTTCTTTGTGTTCAAGGTTTGATATACACGGTGTAATTTAATTCGCTCTTTTCCTTAAATATACTCAGACCATGCTATATAATATTAGTACAAGGTCCAATTAAAAAAAAAAAATTTTTATTTTAGTATTTAGTGCCTCTTAAAATACCTGCATACAGCCGAAATGTCTATTTAACGGTACAACAGCGCGGGCACCAGCTGAGTGCTTTGTAAATGTTTCATAGGCAATAAAACACCTGCTTTGTTCAATGTCACAAGGCTTTTCTTTAGAATTTAAATTTAATAATACCTAGATTTAAGTTTTCATAAGTATTTTATTTATTTAGTTATATAGGAGCATTCTATAGCATGGACTGAATACATACATTAAAGAAAAAGAACGAATTAAATTCCACCTTGTATATGAAAAGAGATAACGACATCCTTCTTGTACGAGTGTGAGGGAGAACACTTCAAAGGATGCAGTGTATCCTTTGATGGGCCACCGCCAAGATAATATCTTGTTCAGAGGAAGTGTGGAAGGTTATTATAATACAGTTACATTATTTTAATGCACTTTGGCCCACAAAGATGTAAGGTTCATTCATAATTCATTGGGTAAATCATTTTTAAATCAACGGTTCATATAAATAAAGAAACATCTAGTATAAGAAAGAGACAGATGCTAATGCTTTTAAATTTAATATTTACATCTTTAATCATTCCTATAAGATGTTGATGTTTTATTAGTTTTTAATCTATGAATTGAGGTTTTTAATAAAAGTCTTAACATATTTTGATGATGAAGTACGAATTAATCAGCTTTCTAAGCCAGTTTTAAAACTGAAATATTTTTTAATTACTTATATAAAAAGAGGACCTACCTACTATCAACTAATCAACTATCATCAACTATCAATCAACTAATATAAATATCAACTATTATTATAAAGGTGAAAGTTTGTATGTGTGTTTGTGTGTATGTTTGTTACTCTTTCACGCTCAAACGGCTGAATGGATTTGGATGAAAATCGATACCAAGAGAGCTTATAAGCTCTAATATTTAATTGCGCCCCGCAGTTACAGCCGCGGATAAAAAGTATTTTAATTATTTACTCAACCCACGGGAAAATTTCACTTTTCCGGGATCAAATGTAGCCTATATTTTAATCTAGTGTATAAGCTATCTTGGTACCGAATTTCATCCAAATCCATTCAGACGTTTGAGCGTGAAGGAGTAACAAACATACACACATACAAACATTGGCCTTTATAACTACAACTATTACACGGCTAAAACTCACGAGATACAGTCGAATAACTCGAGTTATTCGACTGTATCTCGTGAGTTTTAGCCGTGTAATAGTTGTAGTTATGAGTACTACTCACGTCAGTTTCTATAATATTATTGGCCTTTATAATATTAGTGTGTAGGAGTTTTGGCGGGAAAGGGAAAAAGATTGCCTCACCGCATTGTATTATTTTCCTAAACTTGTGTTATTTTCAGTGTTAGTGCATATGTTATGTTTTTATGTCAATAAAATTATATTATTATTATTATTATTATATAATTGGTGGCATTCTCTTCATTAAGTACTGGATTACAGGCATGAGTGTGAGAAAATGGTATAATGATGGAGAAACGTTTCTTTTCGTGTGGTTTCCAAAACTCCATAGAAGCTTCAAGTAAAGTTGTCACCACTTTACTAGGAGTATGACTTGACTATGACTTGACTTGATGACTTCGACTACGACTTGACACATATTTGCGTGAAATATCATTAACTTGATAAATTATCAATTACTTGACACTGGCTAAATACACAAAAGTGTGGAGCATAACATTAAAAAAAATGTGTGAATAGTGTAATAGTGTGATTACTAATGCAATAAAAATTATCGGAAAGGCGGACGTACGGACACCACGAAAAATGTTTTAAAGATTCGAAGAAAGATAAATTCTGAGTCTTTTTGTTTGTCCAAACCCAATCAGTATTCCTGACAGTATTGATTCATGCACAGATATAGATGGTAATTTAAATTTGACGCTTCGTTAGCATCACTTTTTACCATCAATCAATGAGAAGGCATTATTTTGTTTTATCTGGTGTGTTGGTTATGAAATTAACTTTTAAAGTAAAACTTCTTTACGCACGCTTGACTTGGGGAGTAAGCTGGTGATGGAATTTGCCGTGTCAAAAAGTTTAAGAGACCCGTCAATTAATATCTTTCTATCACAATAACATTTCATACAACGCCTTCTATTTTCCAAATTATGCAAGTACTTGAACTAGTACTAATATTCCGTTAGATATCAATATAACATAACAAACTGTTCCAAAGTTACACAATACAAGTTTCCGTCCAAAACCACTTGTTCAAAATTTATTTCTTCATTTCCCCCACGTTACGGAGCTAGTGGAGTAAGGTTACTAACCATTGATAAAATTCTTCATTTCTTCGATATGAAATAACAATGGAAATAAGCAATAAAACGCTTTAAAGCTGTGTTTATTGTACAAGACATAGCGTTCATTTTAGCGTATCTCGACCACCGAAGACTTTCCGTGTGTACTAAAGTTTAAGCTTCTAAGTTCACACTTATCCCTCTATGACGTATCTACTGCAACGCATTTGGGTACATCCTAGAACGATAAAGTAGATTTACACTTTTGTTGTCAAATTTTAGTGGAGACGGTGGAGACGGGAGAAGAGTGAATAGGTATTTGCTTGGCTAGCATGCTACACCTTCGATCGCATCGTCACTTCTCATCAGGTGAGAGTGTGGTCAAATGCTAGACAAGTTTGAAGTAAAAAAAAATAATTACAAGTACAGAAGCTTCACTCCGCGATGTCTTAAAAAAGCGACTTGTGCTACAGCGCAATAAAGTGTAGTTCAGCTCGAACAGCGTTACAAACTTAAGCAGATGCCTCTCTTTCTATTGCTATAGCTCTGGTCTTAAGCGTAATGGAATGGCCCAGTAGTCGGGGCCGGTTCTATGTACCTGTAACTTTGAACCCTCAGCGCAGAGTTTGCTGTCTCGATATACCATTGTAACCAATTGGTATAAAGCAGTTACTACCGCAAGTCTTGTCGCTTAAAACTAGTAATAATATTCTAGAACTGTGTTTTGAGCTAACGAGATTACACGTCCAAATTTTTAAATAATTTTGCTGACTAATAATATTAACACGCGTTTAGCCCCAAAATAAGCAAAGCTTGTTACTATGCAAACCAGATAACTGATTGAATACTTAGATATATATATATATATAAATACTTAGTTATTAAATCATTGTAGTATTTAGAAAATAAAGGCAATTTGCCGTGTTAAAAAAAAACTAAAAAAAAAAAAAATATACTTAGATACTTTTTGTTTGTAAATATATACGTAGAATACACAGACACAGAACAAACATCACACAATATTCATCACACAGATGTTTGTCCTGGGTGGAAGTCGAACCTACAACCTACAGTTTAGAAGGCAGGGATACTACCAACTGAGCTACCACACCAGTCTAACTAAATAATAATAAATAAATAAATGGGTGTTGTGGGACCACGGTCCTCGCAGTTCCTGGGTCCCTAGACATAGGGGAATCTTAGTTAGGGTCCATGATCTATGTATGTGATCGTCGATACTTGGCTCGCATGCTACACCTTCGATCGCATCGTCACTTCCCATCAGGTGAGAGCGCGGTCAAATGCTAGACAAGTTTGAAGTAAAAAAAATAAAATAATTACAAGTACAGAAACTTATATTAATAACAGAGGTGTTATTATTATTAATTCTATCCGCTCCTCTTATCGCTCGCGCTTGCTTTAGAGCTCCACCTAATTTATAAGACTTGTTACTTGTGACATTCAAAAGATGATTTCGTGTGGGCACGATCGAAGATTACGTTTTATCGACAATATAAAATCTGGGAATGTGACAGAGACGTTAGGTTATGCATATACGTTAGAAATATTGTAACGTCATCTCTGGACATCACTATTTATTGTACGGTCCTTTGAGACAGAATTTCCTACTTAAAGTTACTTAAATTTAATCACTGCTTAAAACGTTGCTTGTTCCAGTGATATGAGTCATTACCTAAAAGATTTTAGGTGAATTGTGAAAAGTGAAATTTTCTCGTGAGATGAGCAAATAATTAAAATACTTTTTATCCGCGGGTGTAACCGCGTGGTTCAGCTAGCGTTAAGTAAAGATAAGGATAACAAAGCCTGTCTTTTAGCTAGCACATGTTACGCAGCTAACATTACAGCCAGAGGATCAAGCCTACGGGCCTATGGGACCAGTTCTCCCACGTAGACCGGTTGACCCCATAGACTGGACCTATAAACCATGGTGTTTAGTATCCTCCAGTCACTGCACTTTTGTTACTTGTTTTACTTTCAACTTGACTTCCATTGAAATTGTCTGATACTCAGAATGCCAGTAAAGTTTATGATAATCTAGCGCTTAATATAAATCTACATCAGCCTAATAAGTTCCCACAGCTGGGACACTGACCTTTTCTCACAATTGAAGGGGTGAGAATAAAAAGGATTTACTGATTTTTTTCACAAAATGACTTATGGGTATCGTTGGATTCAGCGTGAAATTATCTTCAATAATACATTCTCAAAATACCAAAATGAGGCTTAAATCTCAAGATTTTGAGTCTAAAAACGGTTTATCTGTCACAGGAATACAGTTCGCTTAGCATAAAAACATTATTATATTTATTTTATTATTTTATATTTCTACAGTAATAGTATGAATTAGTACTATATTTAGAATTTTAAAATAGAATTAAAACATTTTCAAGCAACTGAAACTTACATAATCATTTTCTATTACCTTATGAGCACTCTACATTAAAATGACGCCGTTGACGTTTAAAGTCAGTTTTCTCGAAACTGTCAATTTGACAGTTAAACCCTTTTTATTCTCAACCCTTCAATTGTCAGAAGAGAAGAGAAGTGAGAAAAGTATCCATAATCTACGAGACTAGCTAACTCTATCCTTAATTGAGCTAAAAAATTTAGCGGAAATACACTAGACTTTCTTGTTTAATTTTATATTTAAAATGAACTTCAACGAGGTCACGTTTGACTCAATTAATTAATTATAAAATATTTTAAAATTGGTAGTTAGTTTCATACAATCAATCTTCAACCAGTTTAGTTTGTTTTTTAGTATTTATTATTAAAATAAATAAATCAATATATAAATTAATTATAAATAAATAAATAAGTTTTACCAACCTAAGAAGTTTTTGTAACATTTTACCAAATTTAAAAAAAAATATTAATGAGTATCCACAAAATGCACGTTTAATGTTTTTCAGAATTATATTTATTTTTTATTGAGCAATAGTCATGGTTTTTTACCGATTACCAAATCTAGTTTCTCGCCACGCTTCATTTACCAAAGTTAAACAAAGCCAAACAAACAAAGATTTCCACTTTCGATTTTCCGGAGTTAGAAGCTTGAATCACTTTCACAATTCACGGGTAGTGTGTGTCCTTCATTAAACCGGTCGTCTTGGCTAATCAGGTGTTAAGATTGGTTGATAAAACGGCTACGAAATATGATGATATAGCGGACTTTTCAATATTACCAAACAAAAAGTACTTTAAGGTTTATGATTTACTAGTTGCGCCCCGCTGTTTCACCTGCGGATAAAAAGTATTTTAATTATTTGCTCATCCCACGGGAAAATTTCACTTTTCTGGGATAAAATGTAGCCTATATGTTAATCCAGCGTATAAGCTATATTGGTACCGAATTTAATTCAAATCCATTCAGCCATTTGAGCGTGAAGGAGTAACAATACACAAATACAAACTTTCGCCTTTATAATATTAGTGTGATCTGATGTAATAGCAGTATCGCATATTTAGCGTATTCCACAGATTAACTTTTTTGAGGTGATTCCCGAGAATCTCTAAATATATATATATATATAAAGATATATTATAAGATATATTTACAAAGGTAAAAGATAAAGAAAATTGTTTTTATCCTTTACCTTTGTAAAGGATAAAGGTCACTCGTCACGGTAGCTTAAGAAAAGCATGTCACAGATTTAGGCGACGAGAGAGTGCGAATCCGGTTAAATAACCGGATTCAACCGAATTTAAGTTATCCTTTAAATTATAATAATATAATAATATTTGCAGACATCTCACACAACGCCATCTAGCCCCAAACTAATCAAAGCTCGTATTATGGGAACCAGATAACTGATACAATACTTAAATATTTTTTGTTTGTAAATATATACATATAATACGATGTAACACCCAGACACAGAGCAAACACCCATGTTCATCACACAAATATTTGTCCTGGGTGGGAAACGAACCCACAACCCACAGTTCAGAAGGCAGGATTACTACCAACTGAGCTATGGGGCCAGTCAAATTAATTAGAATAATAACGCCCAACGGTCACATACATAGATCCTGGACCCTAACTAGAATTCCCTGTGTCTAAGGGACCCACGAACTACTAGGACGATCATTCATCATTTCATTACCTAGTCGGACAACACCCAGACTCAGAACAAGTCATGGCGTTTTTTTCTACCTTTTCTTACTTTGGTCCTACCACGGGAATCGAACCCACCGCCTCCAGGTTATGAGCCGACCTGATCAACCACAGAGGCTGTCAAACAAAATTAATCTGTCGAATACGTGGGTACTTTATATCTTGAAATAAAACCTACTAAATATATTACAAAATATACAAGTTTTATATAGCTTAGATACAATAAACCGACTAAAACTTCACGATGTTCCGCCTGCTCAGCTGGTAGCAGAGCTACGGGTCCGCTTGCGCATGCTCCGCGGCCCTGCTTGCGCTGTTGTCCGCTGTGTAAAGCAACGTACCCTCCTCTGGGGGGAGCCCCCTCCCTTATGTGAGCTTGAAGAAAATAGTGGTGGGTCGTTGACGCCTTTACAGTCGACGCAACGAGACCGTTTATTGTCAACCATAGACTAGTTGATAAACCAGTTCAATATTCGACTAGTTTATGTCGTAGACGCTTAGACAGGACGTCTATTATATTATTCTATCTATTATTCGTCTATTATTCTACGACATCTAGAGATGCCGTTCATACGTAAACATGTTTATCAATGAACTATAAACTAGTCTATTCGTTCACGGCAGAGAAACAGTCGAAATAAACTGTTCGTTTATTCAAAGACCACTACTAGCAGCAAAGTTCTCTTTCCCACAACTGGTGCAAGCAATCCGGCATAATACAGAACTAGCGTGTATAAAACGTAAAGTTGTAATCGATTAATAATTATTAAATCAATCATGTTAGTAATCTTATGAAACAGATACGTGGGCGGGTACTAACGGGCAAGAATGTGCGTTTACTAATCTATTGCTTAACGCAACATTCATTGATGACTTTAACTTGAAACCGGCTGGCATTTCTACTAACAACTTACTCGTACAAACGCTATGGAACACTTATGTAGTAAATACACTATTTTGCAACGAGCGACGCAACTCTACTGCAGCTGCGGAACTGAGATTAAAATAATTTTAGGACAAAAAGGTCATTTTATATTAGCTTCTATCCACGGCTGCGCCCTCGTGGGCTAAAGGAAACGAAGAAGAATTTTTTTCATAGATAATTCAACCATCCATTTCACCCTCTTAGGGATGGAATTTTTAAAAACTTTTTCTTAGTGAATACCTTCACTTTACAAAGAACACACCCTCCAAATTTCAAGTCTCTTGGACCAGCAGTTTTGGCTGTGTGTTGATATATAAGTCAGTCAGACAGTCAGAACTTTGAATTTTAAATAAAAAAACGAGTGTGCTTTTAGATCACACGACTGAAGTGAAACTTCTTTCCTATCGGCCGGTATAACTTTGTTTTTGCTTTGTATGTTAATGTCGCCATCTTGACAATTGTAAATTGACATTTTACCGGACATACCAACATAATAATACAATTTTTTATCTATGCTATGTTCACAATGAAGATCTACGTTAACCAACAACTTTCAACTTCCATTCGCCTCGTACGCATTCATCAGCTTACTCCCCAAGTCAAGCGTGCGTAAAGAAATTTTACTTCAATAAAAACCTTTAATTGTAGGCCAGCTGCTGTCGCAACAAGCTTACTCGTAGCCGCAATGAATGATCTTACCTGTAACAACATTAAGGTTTAATTTGAAATGCGCTCATAAATGTTTAAAAGCCAATGATTAAGTTGTACGTAGTTCTACAAACATAAGTAGCAGTTACTGCGTTGGGTAAAGGTAATAAATGTTTTAACAAAACATACATCAGATTTAGTTTAGGTTCGACCATCTATTAGTTTTAAAGTTCAGACAAATCAGCAGTTAAAATATTGGTTAAGGTAAAATGAGTGCGAACATATGTAGTAGTTACTGTGTTAGGTTTTTTTTATGTTAATGAATGATGTGACGAGAAAGTCATTCGCCTGATGTTAAGCGATACGGCCGCCCATAACAGAACAGTGTCGTTCAGAACTCCAAAATTTAAAGTTTTTTTAAAGGTAAAGGTAATAAATGTTTTAACAAGACACACTTCAGCTTTAGTTTGGGTTGGACCACCATGAGTTTTAAAGTTCAGACAAATCAGCAGTTTAAATATTAGTTAAGTAAAAATTACCATTTAACCGTTGTTAAAATAGCTTCAGCATTAAAAGATTCGGTTAAAAGTCTGTTAAATATTATCATTAGAGAATATAGAGCAAGAGCTTCTGCCCGCAGCTTTAGCCGCGACGTGGCCTATGGGAAAATAATTCAACCACTCATTTCACCCTCTTAAGGGCGGAATTTCGAAAAATCCTTTCTTAGTGGATGCCTACGTCATAACATCTACCTGCATGCCAAATTTCAGCCCGATCCGTCCAGTGGTTTGGGCTGTGCGTTGATAGATCACTGTCAGTCAGTCGCCTTTGAGTTTTATATATGTACGAGTAGATTTGAAAGAAGAAAAAAAGAAAGAAAATGCATTTATTCACAACAGTTGTTTTGCCATTTTTGCCATTTCAACGCAAAAACTATGTCAGTGACTTTAATTCTCATACGGATTGATGATTTGAGGAAATATCTTAATACTTCATAAGGATTATATTTATTGCTTCAAAACAAGTCGCCCATTTCTCCCTACTTCAACATTTCTGAGGACTTCTCTTTCATTACAGATCCAAGGGTCATCTATCTAATTTATCAGTTGAATGTCTTGTTGCACACCTAATAAAGCACTTTTTGTTCTATCACGGCTTGAATCAGACCTTGTTTCTTTCTTTTTGTGTAATGTATTAGTTCTTTTGCTCCGTTTGGATCGGTGATCGCGTGGGTAGCTTTTTTGTGCCCTTTACTTTTTTCCGTTTTTCCCATTTCCTTTTATTGTCCTTGAAAGTAATTAAGATGCGGAAGGACATATAATAATAATAATAATAGCGCCCAACGATCACATACTTAGATCCTGGACTCTAACTAGGATTCCCTGTATCTAGGGACCCAAGAACTACGAGGACCATGGTCCCACAACACCCAGATTCAGAACAAGTATTTGCGCTTTTTTTCTGTGCACAAATACTTGTCCTGCCGCGGGAATCGAACATAATTAAACATAAACATTAGGTTCTCTTATCATAAATCATTTTTGAAGGTTACTTTTTACAAAAATATCACTAACGGAAAAGAGAAGCATCTTAGCAACGTAGTTGGACAATTACGTCGAAGATTTATTAATTTGTTACTTTTTTACGAAAATGAATTGGGTTACATCTTAATTTTGAAAAATAGGGAAAATTTACTTTTCTAATTGGCAACACTGGTTTACGTGTGATTGGAGGAGAGTGTAAAACTGAGTAAGAAAAAAAAACTAGTGTGCTTTAGACCACATGACTGAAGTAAAAACTTTAGCTCCATCTATCGGCCGGTATAACTTTGTTCTTGCTTTGTTTAATGTTAATGTCGCCATCTTGGCAATTGTAAAATGTCATTTTACCAGACATACCAACATAATAATACAAATTTTAAGTATTTTTTTTACTTTGTTAGGCTGATAATGGAGATCTACATTAACTAACAACTTTCCGCTACCGTTCGCCTCGACAAGTATTCACCAGTTTACTCCCCATGTCAAGCGTAAAGAAGTTTTACTTCAACTGCATGAGTTCTTTTAACTGCACTCGATATTATTGAGTATCGTATTATAAGTACAGTTCATCATTTTAACTGTAAGAAAGAACAACAAAGAACATAGCCTCAATCACGATAATGACGTCACAGGCATCGAATTCCTCGAAAATCAATTTACCATCGACAGCTCTGACCCCGAAAATATAAAATATCTACTACAGACCTTCTACCAACGACTATAAGAAACAAAATCGCTTAAACGAAACAAAGAAACAAAATGTAACTTTGCATGCAACATCTGATAATAAAGGTGGTCAGTTCCTGGAATGTCCAGGTAGAAAAACAAATGACGGCTGGCAAATTTTTTCTACGTCCGTTATTTTGGTACCTCTTTTGTGATAGACATTGACCTGAATAGAATAATAATGCTATAATTTAGGAGTATATAAATGTTTTATATGTATATATATATAATGTAATAAAAATAAAAATAAAAAAAGGAGTAAAAAATTTAAGAAATTTTTGGAACTAAGTTCCTTATCGCTCGTTGCGAAAGGGGGCTAGACGGAAAAAATTAATACCAAAAGTTGTAACGACACTTTTTGCTATAGTTATAAGCCGTGCGGCGTGCGCGTGTTTCTCTGTCTCTCTCTCCCATAGAAAGCAAGCCAGTTATATTCATTTTTAGCACTTTTATAAGTCAACATTATAATAGGTACTTAAAATTAAGTTATTGCACTAAATAGAATTACAAAGTGCTTATTGCCAAATATTATATAGTAATACTTTCCGGCTACTGGTACTTATTTTTGAACGAATAATGCTCGGTCTCGACCGAACTTTACAGCGTCATCGGGCGGGAGGGCAGGCGCTTAAGGCGCTTAGTCATCAAAAGTGGGAGGCAACTGGCTAAGGGCCCCCCTGGGGTGCGAGCCTCGGCTTGGACCGTTGCCGGGATAAGAGTGGACTATATGGAAAGTCCCACTGCTGGGACAAGAATCTTCTCTAACATGTAGAGAACGGGGTATCATCACGCTGGCCAAGTGCTAGTTGGTGGATGGCACATGCTTTCGAATTTTGTGATTCTCGAACATTCCTTACGATGTTTTCCTTCCTTCCTGGGTGCGTCGAACAACACTTGGTCATTGTAAAAGTAAAAAAAATAATCAAGCAGACATTTTTCACATTATTTTCGTATTAGTTAATTATAGGTTTTATAATGTTATTAAAACGAGCTAGTCGTTCACTTGATTTTAAGCGACAAGACCGCCCATAACAGTTGCAGTGTCACTCGGAACTCTACTCCAATGTAAAATATCACGTGACACTGCACTGCGCACGTCATTCTGACACATCAGCAGTTTACTAAACTGAGTGATCAGGTCATAAAGTCTAATTGCGTAGTAATTTCACTAGCTACATTGCCCTTCAAACTGGAACACAGCAGTGTTTGCACACTACTGCTTGGCGGCAGAATGACTGGAAAAGTGGTACCTTTACTCGTGTAAAATGTGCAAAGAAAAAGCTAAAAAAAGCTAACGGAAAATACACTATTTGTATTAAAATTTACTTAGACTTCCTAATTAATAAAAAGCTTTACCCATCATTACATTCACAATACAACCATTATGTACGATATAAAATAATATTGCCAGTAATAAAAATAGTCATTTCCATAATAAGTATGTATTTTACGCTTAAGAAGCACAATAAAATCTATTATTATTAACTTAGATCTTCGGTGAGATTTCTACTAATTTTGGCTCAAATTACAATATTAAGTTAATAATCTCATCAAGTACGAATGGAAAAAGTAATCGTAGATTCTGAATTTGTACCATATTCAGACTAACGCAAATAAGTACAATCGCTGTTTAAATTACACAAAAGTGGCTAGTGTTGGTTGTATTTTGAGACATGAATAAGATCGCAGCGTATCAAACCGGAACATGTAATGATGTAAAATTACAAAGGATTAGTTGGAGAGACCACCTATGAATGGAACAGTCGAGACCAAAAGAGTTTGGACTGCTCTATCTCCGCTATATTTGATATAGAACCGCTCTGGAGTTGATAAAGATATGGCTGTGACTGCGTTATTCCTTTCCGTGCAAGGTTGACTGGAAGAGATCTCTTTGAGAGATAAGACCGCCCATTGTTACACTTTGGTCAAGTTTGTTCTTTTAAATTATTTTTTCAACGGGGCAATGCTGCCAGCATGTTGGGTACGCTACCTATTTGGACTCCAAATGCTCCA
Organism: Ennomos fuscantarius; assembly: GCA_905220475.3. Taxonomy (NCBI): domain Eukaryota; kingdom Metazoa; phylum Arthropoda; class Insecta; order Lepidoptera; family Geometridae; genus Ennomos; species Ennomos fuscantarius. Next base: position 2,280,725 of record HG992049.1, read on the forward strand.
GCCCACTACCAGTAGGTAGCCAAATTGTGGACTGTCTAAGGTCATCGCGGCCAGTATATAGTGCAAATGTTTTTTTTTTGTACTGGTAGGTAGTGTTTAGTATTCCTTATTATATTATTGTAGTATTTAATTTGATTATATTATTTAAGATGTAGTGTTTCAATGAAGCGTTTATCTATATATCTTTGTAATAGAATAGAATTGAATAGGGGTTGGAAATCTATCGCAAGTCAAACTCATGGCTAGTTTTTAGTATTTGTTCAAATTTTCTTCTAAATATATATATAACTCAAAGGTGACTGACTGACATAGTGATCTATCAACGCACAGCCCGAACCACTGGACGGATCGGGTTGAAATTTGGCATGCAGGTAGATGTTATGACGTAGGCATCCGCTAAGAAAGGATTTTTCGAAACTCCACCCTTAGAGGTTGAAATGGGTGGTTGAATTATTTTCCCATAGGCCACGCCACGGGCGAAGCTACGGGCAGAAGCTCGTACACTATAATCATAGCAAGCTTATACTTTTATGGCTACTAGAGTTTTTCAGTTATGGATGAAAATATTAATAAGGGGGTCCTTTAATTATTTCTTTTTTGAAGTAAAACTTCTTTACGGACGCTTGACTTTGGGGTAAGCTGGTGAGGCAAACGGAAGGTGAGAGGGAGATATACTAAGTAAAGATAGAGGAGTTACGTTTTTTATATTACTGCAAGAGAGATGGAGCTAAAGAAGTTTTACTTAGAAGTGTTAGGGCTTTTGTGCAAAGTTCGTCTATAGGTAGGTACCACGGCTTTGCCAGTTAATCTGTCGCCAAACAGTAGTGTGCAAACACTACTATCTTCCTATTTGAAGGGCACCGTAGCTAGTAAAATTACTGGACAAATGACACTATAACCTGATGTCTTGGTGTCTCAGGATGACGTGCGCGAAACTCTATACTTTAGAGTTCCGGGTGACATTGCAACTGATATGGGCAGACGTGTCGCTTAACATCAGGAGAATGACTAGTTCATCATGTTATTCGTTAACATAAAAACTGACCCATAATGTATTAAAACCTACCACAAAGTATCTCTACTGATTCCCCGCTTTGTCATGTCATCTCTTCTAATGAATCGAGAAGCATAATGAGTTAAGACCACCTTTGAGAGAGTACAATCAAGTACAAGAACGAGCACTGTTTCAAAAACTGGATAATATATCAAGAAAGAAAAGTAAGCATTACAGATGTTGTCATGGAAATTATCACACTAATATTATGAAGGCGAAAGTTTGTATGTGTGTTTGTGTGTACGTGTGTATGTTTTTTACACCTTCACACGCACTTCTGAATGGATTTGAATGAAATTCGGTATCAAGATAGCTTGTACACTGAATTAACGTATAGGCTATATCTTATCCCGGTAAAGTGAAAGTTCCCGTAGAATTAGCAAATAATTAACACCACCACGGGGCGCAACTAGTTGATTATAATTTTAAATTTTTCACTTAGTCAAATGCTTTTGCCGAGGGTTTTAAGAAGTTTAGAGCGACTGAGAATATCATACTAATATTATAAAGGTGAAAGATTGTACGTGTGTACGTTTGTTACTCCTTCACGCTCAAACGGCTGAATGAATTTGTATAAAATTCGGTACCAATAGTTTATACACTTGATTAACATATAGGCTACGTTTTATCCCGGAAAAGCTAAATGTTCCCGTGGGATGAGCAAATACTATCATACTAATATTATAAAGGCGAAGTTTGTGTGTATATGGATGTTTGTTACTCTTTCACGCACAAATGACTCGACGGATTTGAATGAAATTTTAAATATAGATAGCTTATATAGTAGATTAACATATAGGCTACTTTTAATCTGCAGGTAAAACCACCGGGCGCGGCCAGTTTATAATAAATAGTAGGAAATATAATTATCGAAACCTTTTTTTTTTCTTTTTTTTTAAATTATCATTTAATAAATGAATTAATAATTGAACATTTATCAAGTTATCGATATTTAACGCAAATATGTGTCTAGTCACAGTCGAAGTTATCAAGTCAAGTCAAGTCATAGTCAAGTCAGTCTAGTCAAATACTCCTAGTAAAGTGGTGGCAACTTTACTTGAAGCTTCTATGGAGTTTTGGAAACATCACGAAAAGAAACGTTTCACCACATTATACCATTTACCTACACTCACGCCTGTAATCCAGCACTTAAGGAATAAAATGCCACCAATTTTATGCACTAACACTGAAAATAACACAAGTTTTGGAAGATAATACAAGGCGGTGACGCAATCTTTTTCACTTTCCCGCCAAAACTCCCGCGGCTAGTTTATAATAAATAGTTGGAAATATAATTATCAAAACCTTTTTTATCCACGCTTGTACCTGGTCATAGACAAGACATCTTCATACCATAAACTTTTTTGTTTTCATATTTGAACGGCGCCGACTCACGTGTGAGTTATGGCACTAAAATTCATGGTTTTATCGTTTCGTTATCATCCCATAAAGCGTTGCCTATGGTCTGTTATTTAAAAAGCAGTTTTGTTGAGGGTGTATTGTTTAAATATGTAGAGAGTAAGAAATTAATTTTATAATACGTAAGAATTAAATTAATTTAAAATAACACATATATTATTAGTACCTATGCTAAAAATAACACATATATCATTAGTACCTATGCTAAAATAACACATATATAATTAGTACCTATGCTAAAAATAACACATATATCATTAGTACCTATGCTAAAAATAACACATATATTATTAGTACCTATGCTAAAAATAACACATATATCATTAGTATCTATGCCAAAAATAACACATATATCATTAGTACCTATGCTAAAAATAACGCATATATCATTAGTACCTATGCTAAAAATAACACATGTATTATTAGTACCTATGCTAAAAATAACACATATATCATAAGTATCTATGCTAAAAATAACACATATATCATTAGTATCTATGCTAAAATAACACATATATCATTAGTACCTATGCTAAAAATTGTTTTCTTCCTTATTTGTTCATTTCATTCATTTTCTACTGCATTGTTTTTAATTTTAATTCCAAACAGTTATCTTAAAGTCAAAGTCAAAAGATTTATTGCAAATAGACTAATTTTAGCACTTTTACAAGTCAAAATTATATAAGGTACTTTAAGTTATTTCACTAAGCATATAAAATTACAAAGTGCTTATTGTCAAATAATATATAGCAAGCCCATTACAATATATGAGTTTGAAAAAAAGCAGTTCTCTTTCTCACTACTGGTGCAAGCAATCCGGCACTAATAATTAATATTAATATATATATTTCTTCATTAAGATTTAATTAAAGTCGTTAATTAAGTTTGTATTTATTAGAGTCCAAGTAAACAAACGTGTATTAATTCGGTCTAAATAAGTCTTATTGTTACTAACAAATTGGATTGAATTATCTGTAATAAAATGAAATTTAATTTTAATTTAATTAAATACTAAAGTGACCGCTTTGAAAGATATTGTTAAAAAAAAATAGGTCGCATCTCACCAAGTTCAAATTGCTTGCAGCTTGACCTAATTTCTCACACCTGCGTGGGCGGCTGTGAACAAAATTCACATAAATCTCTCTAAGAGCGTGCTGGTGATAAGACCATGATTTTTGGCATTTTAATGGCGATAACAGGCCTGGCCTGGAAAGACTGACCCGATAGCTTAGTTGTTAATATCCTATACCATTCTAGAATTTATGTGAATTTTGTTCACAGCCGCCCGTGAACAAAATTCACATAAATCTCTCTAAAAGCGTGCTGTGGTGTTCGAAGACAATGATTTTTGGCATTTTAATGGCGATAACTGGCCTGGCCTGGAAAGACTGACCCGATAGCTCAGTTGTTAATATCCTATACCATTCTAGAAACTGACGTGAGTAGTATTCATAACTACAACTAGTACACGGCTAACACTCACGAGATACAGTCGAATAACTATATTGGCCGAACACCGGTCGAGTTATTCGACTGTATCTCGTGAGTGTTAGCCGTGTACTAGTTGTAGATATTTTGTACCTTCTAAACTGCAGGTTGTGGGTTCGTCACCCAGTCAGGGTCTGGATTAATACCCAGACACAGAACAAACACCTATGTTCATTACACAAATGTCTGTCCAATATAACTATTATAGTATAACTATTGTATTCTATGTATGTATTTACAAACAAAAAGTATTGTATCAGTTGTCTGGTTTTTTTTTTTTATTAATCTGCATTTCCACAGACACCTGGGTCCGTGCTTTTTGTTAGATAATTTTTTATATTTATGAATTAAGCCTATTATTAACATGAACTTATATATAATACAGGAAGGATAATACAGCCAATAACAAAAAGTATGTTATCTGGTTCATATAGTACAAGTTTTGCTTAGTTTGGGGCTAGATGGCGCTTTATGAAATATTTATTTATCTATACATATACAATTTTAAGTCCTGACTGACTTTTTTTTTGTAATGAGGTACCTTAAATAGTACATCATTAAAATTACAAACTAGCCATTATTTATTATTTAGCAGTTTAAGTCCTGCCTGACTGACTGACTTATATATCAACGCACAGCCTAAACCGCTGGTCCTAGAGACTTGAAATTTGGAGGGTGTATTCTTTGTAAAGTGTAGGTATCCAATAAGAAAGGGTTTTTCGAAACCCACCCTTAAGAGAGTGAATTCGACAAATTTGACAATAAGCACTTTGTGATTTTATATGCTTAGTGAAATAACTTAATTTTAAGTACCTAATATAATTTTGACTTGTAAAAGTGCTAAAAATAGCCTATTTGCAATAAATCTTTTGACTTTGACTTTACCATTCCTATTAAATAAAATATCTCGATAATTCCCCAAAACTCATAGACACCCTTACGCATTATTAAACACATTGAACACACTGAATGTACCACCTTTGCAGCCGAGTCTTTGTGATCTACACAAAGCATTTTAAAGTTCTACTACTGGGATGCTTCTAGGAATAAATGAATAAGGTTTAGTTTAGCTTTTACTTTTCAGTTTTTGAATATATTATGTAAGCAACTTGCTTATCAGTGTGTGAGCTGGTAACGCGTCAACGAATTCATACCAAAAATTACCAGTTTTCAACCAACTTAAAATGACGAGGTGGTAGGATTTTTCTGCAAAGTTCGCCTAGGTACCACCGCTTTGGCTGTTATTCTGCCGTTCCGGTTTAAAGGTCACTGTAGCTAGTGAAATTACTAGGCAAATGAGACTATCTCCTGATCTCACAGTCTAGTAATCTTAATACTAGATTGTGCTAATGTCTCAGGATGACGTGCACAGTGCGGGGTCACGCGAAACTTTATAATTTAGAGTCCGAGTGACACTGCACCTGATATGGGCAGCCGTGTCGCTTAACATTAGGCGAACGGTTAGCTCGTCACGGCATTATTTAACATAAAAAAGGAGGTTCTCATTCGACTGTATTTTTTCATGTTTGTTACATTCCTCTCGCATCATTGCTATCTAGTGTCTAAATACATGATCGTAAATTCACCAGATTCACACTTTAATCTAACAAAAACATTACAACGATAATTTATACCCCTTGATAGGTCGAGGATTTTTGAATTAAAACTTCTTTACGCACGCGTGACTTGGGGAGTAAGCTGGTGAATGCGAGGCGAACGGAAGTTGAAGTTGGTTCACGTAGCCCTCCATTATAAACATAAAAAAAGTAGCAGCACAGCAGCTACTGCTGCTTGCGGAAGCTGGTTTGCTCGGTGGTGTACGCACAATTAGAAATAAGTACTTATGTTTATGTGTTATTGGCTGTATTGTCCTCCCTGTATTATATATATATGTTCATGTTAATAATAGGCTTAATTAATAAATATAAAAAATAATCTCACAAAAAGCACGGACCCAGGTGTCTGTGGAAATGCAGTAAAAAAAAAAAAAAAAAAAAACATAAAAAAGTTAAAGTTTGTATTATTATGTTAGTATATCCGGTAAATTGAGAGCAAATGTCAAGATGGCGGCATTAACATTAAACAAAGCAAAAACACAGTTATACCGGCGTATAGATGGAGCTAAAGAAGTTTTACTTCAGTCGTGTGGTTTAAAGCATAATCATTTTGTGCATGGCAACCAAACTAAGACTTATTTACGTTTCTTTTCTTACTTAGATGTAAGTATTAATCTAATATTGGTAGCAGAAAAAGCCAAGCATCGCAATCCCAAAACCTAATCACTCAAACATTAAATAATCTAATATTAAAAACTTCTTTACTTTAACCACTATTGTACCTTTAGAATACACATTTCGGTTTCTCTTTGCCTTCACTACCCCTTTATTATATAAAAATTATACTTTTAAATGGCGCCAAAATCAATCTGAATTATTATTCAGCTAGCAACACTGTCCTACTGTCAAAGCTTAAAGTCAGACGATAATAAACTTTAGCACAACTTGATACAGCTCATGAGTAAATTCAATGATAGAATATATCTTTTTTTAACATACGGCCAGGTATCGCCTCAAGAATTCTTCAAAAAAAGAATCACACACAAAAACTGCGGTTTCTTTGTATTCGAAGACTTAAGAAAAGATTACAAGAAAGAAGCAAACTTGGTTGTTTAGTTTCCGATTTTATCGACATTTTAAAAAGAAATAACATAAAGGCTTCGATCTCTCTTAAATGTTTCACGGGATTTTCGACCGAAACTCTAAAAGAATAGTACAAACATTCAAAAAATTCGGCCGGAAATGTCACGGGTCAGTTTTTTTTAGTTTTATCTCACAAGTAGTTCGTAAATTGTTCTCGCTAAATGACCATTTACAATTTGATGGCTTTCTCATGTTTTTTTTTAATTTACAGATCTAACGTTTAAAACCTACGCGGTGGCGGAAATAGCTTGTTTAGGGAATAGACAGGACAAATTACTATTTAAAATCTAAATACATAGCTAAATTTTTATTTTACACCCAGACCAGATAACCGATACAACACTTAGATACTTTTTCTACTTTTTAGAATACAATGAAAAACCCATACACATACCACACATCTATGTTCATCCCAGAAATGTTTGCTCTGTGGGAATTGAACCCATAACCTGCAGTTCAGAAGGCAGGGTCACTACCAACTGAGCTATCAGGACAGTCAAAATTATCACACTTCACACTAATATTATAAAGGCAAAATTTTGAATGTGCGTATGTTTGTTACGCCTTCACGATCAAACGGCTGGATGGAATAAAATTCGGTACGATAGCTTATACACTAGATTAACATATAGGTTACATTTTATCCCGGAAAAGTGATTTTTTCCCGTGGTATGAGCAAATAATTAAAATACTTTTTATCCGCGGGTGAAACCGCAGGACGCAACTAGTTATAAATATTTTTTGTGTGACGATAGTCTTGAATTTCGAATTAATTATGCACTAAATTATATCGTAGACAAGGGGTTGAAACCAAGCACAATAATCCAAGAACAACAAAAACAAAATAAAAGGCATTATTTTAAAAATATTTTACGGTGTTACCCAAAAATGTTCACTCCAGGTGGTATTATAAAAACAACACCTTTTGGCTTTAGGTCGTAAAACAATAACGATTATTGGATTTTTTATCTTATTTTAAAACGACAATGAGCGCATTCTGTAAAAAATGCTATAAAATGATGCATCATTAGAATGTCATTTCCCTGACATTTAAGCGTTGACAGAAATTAAATTTTTAAGTCATTAAAAATGTAAATCCGTGACATTTACAGAAATCAGGCGACGATATTATTTATTAACCAACACTAATGATACAAATACGTGGTTTGAATTTTAAAATTAGAACGCGATTGTGAACTTTAAAATTTAAAATGGTCTAAAATAATTTAAAGGGTTTTGGCGGGAAAACGAAAAAGATCGCGTCGCCGCATTGTATTATTTTCCAAAACTTGTGTTATTTTCAGTGTTAGTGCATAAAATTGGTGGCATTTTATTCGTTAAGTGCTGAATTACAGGCACGAGTGTGGAAAAGTGGTATAATGATGGTGAAACGTTCATTTTCGTGTTGTTTCCAAAACTCCATAGAAGCTTCTGGTAAAGTTGCCACCACTTTACTTCCTAGTAAACGTAAAAGTAAAGGTAGTAGTAAAGAGTATGACTTGACTAGACTAGACTATGACTTAACTTGATGACTTGGACTGTGACTTGACTTGCTTGACACATTATATGATATTAATTAACTTGAGATATTATCAATTACTTGACACTGGCTAAATACACAAAAAAGTGGAGCCAAAAGCAAACAAAAAAAAATTAAATACGGTTGCGGTTGAAAAAGTTGGTACCTCAGCTATTAATTCAACCGCAACCTAGAAGTGTATTTAATTTATATACCTACCGAGTTTTGGCGGGAATGCGAAAAAGATTGCGTCGCCGCATTGTATTATTTTCCACAACTTGTGTAATTTTCAGTGTTAGTGCATAAAATTGGTGGCATTCTATTCGTTAAGTGCTGGATTGCAGGCGTGAGTGTGGGAAAATGGTATAATGATGGTGAAACGTTTCTTTTCGTGTTGTTTCCAAAACTCCATAGAAGCTTCTGGTAAAGTTGCCACCACTTTACTAGGAGTATGACTTTGACTAGACTATGACTTGACTTGATGACTTGACACATATTTGCGTGAAATATCATTAACTTGATAAATTATTAATTACTTGACACTGGCTAAATACACAATAGTGTGGAGCCAAAACATAAAAAAAAAATATGCCTAGCTTCTTTTTGTAAGTAAGTAAGTAAAAAATAATTAAACAGCTAGACGCCCGACCCTCTAACCGAATTCACACTACAACCGCAACACCGTTAGAGATAGGACAGCTGCGAATCGATAGATCGCAATCGATATAGCGATATCGGATTACTTATTATAGTATTGTTAAGTACAAATATGAACTGCGATATTTTGTAGACTAAATTTGGAGTTCAACTTTTTAAGTAAAACTTCTTTACGCACGCTTGACTTGGGGAGTAAGCTGGTGAATGCGTAACGAGGCGAATGGAAGTTGAGAAGGAGATATAAGTTAGTAAAGATAGAAAGAGAGAGAGTTACGTTTCGTTTATTACTGCCCTGACGCAAGAGAGAGAGAGAGGTGGGTTGACTGGTTCACGTAGATCTCCATTGTCAACATAACAAAGTTAATAATTACCAAAAGTTTGTTTGTTATGTCCGGTATGTCCGGTAAAATAATAATAATAATATGTGTGGACATCTCACACAACGCCATCTAGCCCCAAACTAAGCAAAGCTTGTGCTATGGGAACCAGATAACTGATACAATACTTGGATACTTTTTTGTTTGTAAATACATACATAGAATACAATATGACACCCAGACACAGAACAAACACCTATGTTCATCACACAAATGTTTGTCCTGGGTGGGAATCGAACCCACAACCCACAGTTCAACTACTACCAACTGAGCTATCGGGCCAGTCAAAATGACAATTTACAATTGTAAAGATGGTGATATTAACATTAAACAATGCAAAAACAAAGTTATACCGACCGAAAGATTGAGCTAAAGAAGTTTACTTCAGTCATGTGGTCTAAATTACACGCTTTTTTGAGATTCTGAGTGTATTTTTTAAAATTTCTGATGACGCTATCTTAAGTGCTTTATTTTTACGATCCGACAGATAAATACACATGTTTTTACGTGGGACAAATACACATACACATAAATGCACACGTTTTTACGTGTGTATTATATGTCGTAACGTGTGTATTTGTCTGTGCCAATACAATGCGGTGACGCAATCTTTTTCGCGTTCCCGCCAAAACTCCACGTCACTGTTGGTAGGAACGGTAAGTGACATATATGACGTCATTTCCCCATCTGCCAAACAGTTGTTGATTAAAATGATTACGTCAAGCTGTGTCTTCATTAGCTTATATATTAATATGAATGGGGGACGTCCGATCTATTCTTCGATATAATTATGGGCCTTGTTAAAATTACATCCCTTAATTCATGATCTGATAGCCAGTATATATTTGTTGATTATAAATTATATTAGAGGGGAAAAAATTGACTTTGAAATTTGACTGGGCCGATAGCTCAGTTGGTAGTAACCTTGCCTTCTGAAATGTAGGTTTTGGGTTTGATTCCCTTTCAGGAAAAACAATTATGTGATGAACTTCGATGTTTGTTCTGTGTCTGCGTGTTATATTGTATTCTATGTATGTATTTATAAACAAAAAGCATATAAATATTGTATCAGTTATCTGGTTCTCATTGTACAAGCTTTGCTTAGTTTGGGGCTAGATGGCGTTCTGTGAAATGTCCACATATATTATATTTATTTATTTATATTTATTTAATGTAGATTTTTAATCACTTTTTGTATATGTATTAATGAATTATGTGACGAGCTAGTCGTTCACCTGACGTTAAGTGACACGGCCGCCCATAACAGAACAGTGTCACTCGGAATTCCAAAATACTAATTTTCGCGTGACACTGCACTGCGCACATCATCCTGAGACATCAGCACAGTCTGGTAATTTAATAATATTACTCGTCTGCCAGATGATTTGACAGCCTCTATGGTGTAGTTGTTGAGCAGGTCGACTAACCCAGAGGTGGCGGGTTCAATTCCCGCAGCAGGACAAGTATTTGTGCACAGAAAAAAAAGCGCAAATACTCGTTCTGAGTCTGATGTTGTGGGACCATGGTCCTCGTAGTTCATAGGTCCCTACACAAGGAATCCTAATTAGGGTCCAGGGTATATATGTTTTAAAAAAATGATCAGATCATAAAGTCTCAATTGCCCAGTAATGTCACTAGCTACAGTGCCTTTCAAACTGGAACACAGTAGTGCTTGCACTTAACTGCTTGGTGGCAGATTAACTGGCAAAGTGTTGGAACCTACCTAGATGAACTTTGCAGGAAAAGTACAATATTCTTATTTTGTGAAAGAGCTCAAAACGGACTACGTGCAATAAATGATTTACCTTAACTTAAAATCCGTTCCAAAAATTCAACACGACATAGTCATCGCCACGAGCTAAATAATAAAGATCAAACGATAACCACATTAAAATCATTGTGCGAAAGAAATGATCGTAAACCTAAATTAAAACAATGAAAGCAGGTGCTTCAACAATTGATAGTAAAACTTTTTGGAACGGATACTAACGGTGATTTTTGGTAGAATATTTTACATTACTTAATTATATACAAGAATGTACATTAATACAAAGAAAAGTAGCGGTAAATGCAAATGGTAAGAAATATTGCGTTCTTCTAACTATTGCGGTATTGTAAAGATAAAACGGGTCTATTCGCGCACAAAAATTATCAAAACATAATTTTGACTAATCTTTACAATATGAGTTCAAGTCGCGAAAGTTTAAAAAGTGTTATTGCGGTATTACCATTAGACACAGGGTTATTTTATTTATTATATAGGTGCATATAATAGTATATAAAGCATATTTATTTTGTAAATAATGTTTTATTAGTTGTAACTTTTTATTTATAATGTGCCTGTACATATTAATGTTTCTGTTGAATAAATACTTTTATTTCTAGAAGTTATAAAACAAAAAAAAAAACAACATATAGCATCTACTTTTGTGGTGGCAACTTTACTTGAAGCTTCTATGGAGTTTTGGAAACGACACGAAAAGAAACGTTTCACCATCATTATACCACTTTCCCACACTCATGCCTATAATTCAGCACTTAACAAATAAAATGCCACCAATTTTATGCACTAACACTGAAAATAACACAAGTTTTGGAAAATAATACAATGCGGTTACGCAATCTTTTTCGATTTCCCGCCAAAACTCTATAATAGGTTTACCATGTATTCTACGCAACGCCCATTCAAGTCCCATCCAAGTTCATACCATGCGTAGGCCTCTTTAACTTGACTCATCATGGGAAATTGCGTAAGCATGACGTCATCAGGGCCACCATCTTTGAACTCTATGGTGGTCGGATTAAAAAGATTACTGAAAGGAGGTTTTAATCTTAGAAGATTAGTGCGGTAATGAAATGTAGACTTTTTGAATTTTGAGCCGATTTAAATAGGATGGCATCTGTATGATCAAAGAAAGAGTTTCTATGCACTATATGATAATACACACGGAATTAATTAATTAAAATTGAAAGTACCAAATTTTAAGTTTTTTGGCGGGAAAACCCAATTACTGACTAAATACACAAAAGTATAGAGCCAAAACAAAAACAAAAAAGTACCAAATTCCAAATTCAAATATGACTTTTCGGTCGGTCATAATTTTTATCTGTGTAAACAATAAGCTCCACTCAGTAGCAGAGTCAACAAGCGTTTTATCCTCCATTAATCCAACACAATAATTAGGAAAACAGACACCGTCTTACAAACTTGCAAATCTATGTTCGTTTCCGTCATACTCTCCCCCAATATTTGGGGAAACGGGGCGCCGACATGACGCGCGCCGTTGTCATGGCAATCCGCCATGTTGAAATTGTGAGTAGGCGAATAAACGAGTTTGATATTTGAAGGTTAGAGCCAGATCTCAGATATTCAAAGACTAAGCACTAGTATCTAAGTATTATATCAGTTATCTGGTTCCCGTAATACAAGCTTTGCTTAGTTTGAGGCTCGATGGCGTTGTGTGAGATGTCCACACTTCTTGTTATTATTATTCCTTTTAGTTTGCGGTTCCATATTACTGAGTTACCATCGGATTCTTAAAGATTTTTTCTAGTTAGAATATGCGAATTTTCAAATTATGCCGTTTATTATGCAATTTATTATCAATACCTACATAATGTAAGGTTATTAGGATTTTTGGTATTAAATTTATGGATAAGTGGCAACACTAAGAAAATAGGTAAAAAAATTAAAATGGCGGCGAGGGCGAACGGCTAGCTCGTCACGTCATACCTTAACAAAAAAAAAAAAAGCTAAATATTCATTTTCAAAAAAAGGACAAAAGCTGAAGTAACTAATCCGAGACTAATACCCGTTTATTAATAAGGCTGTAAGTGTTTTACTACAACAATTATAAGTAAAAGCCTCGAGAGCTCGAGTCTCCTTTGAGCATTCTATTCTTTATACATAGTTTTGGTTTCGAACAATTTATCCTTCTTTTGAACGCGTGTTTTTCTACTTACATTATTACTTATGTATTTTTTTTTCCATAATTTAAGAGGGCTAAGTGCCAACATACGAACAGCTCACATTAAATAATAGTGTTAAAGTGGGACACGTTCAATCAATCAATGAACGATAAAAATGACGGATCACAGATCTCGGTTGTGATTGATTTGCTATCAATTATCGATAAGCCATGATAGCAATAATATGAAAACATATATTCGAGGTAAATAGGGCGCAATTCGTATGAAATAATATAGGAATAATAATAATAATAACGCCTAAAGATCACATGAACGGGACCCAGGAACTACGAGGACCATGGTCCCAGAACACCCAGACTCAGAACAAGTATTTGTGCTTTTTTTCCTGTGCACAAATACGTACTTGTCCTATCGCGAGAATTGAACCCACCGCCTCCAGGATATGGGCTGACCTGCTCAACCACAACACCACTGAGGCTGTCAATTTCAGGAGATTAAGATTTTATCTAAGTTTGTCAATTTTATTATTTTGTTTCAAATGACAGATATACTTTAGAAGTAATGTATACGTATACAAAAATAATGGCTATGATATATATTTTATTCATTATCACATTGTCAATTTTTTTTTAATCTACATTAGTAATTGTGAAATTAATTTCATCGTTGGTTTATGTTTACAATATTTGCATGTTGACACTGGTTGCAAAATGTTCTGGCATTATGTACGAATAATGTACGAATGCTATACTAAATGATGCACAAATGATGTACGCTTGATGTACGAATGGTGTACGAGTGATATATGAAATGATGTACGAATGATATACTAATGAAATACGAATGACGTACGTTTGGTGAATGAATAATGTATTATTTAACAATATACAACGATATTTAAGCAAATAAATTCTCAGTTTGATAGCTATCTGATGCGTTGTAACGAAGTCATCTAAATTACAAAAGGATCAAAACTACATTATATTGAGTCGCAGTAAGAATGCAAACGTCAAAGTTCGCGCCCATATTTCGGACGTTAGTGAAAGTGGGACAGCCTTGTTTGGACAGCCGGCTTTGGGATATGGAATCGTTACTGTTAGTCTCCACGTTAATTCAAAAATGTTTAATGGGAAAAACATATTTTTCTATATGAAAATTGAGACAATAATAGAATTTTCGGAGTTTTTGACTGGCCTGTTTGCTGAGTTGGTAGTATGTCTGCGCTCTGAACTGCAGGTTGTGGGTTCAATTCCCACCCGGAACAAACATTTGTGATGAACATCGATGTTTGTCCTGTGTCTGGGTGTTATATTGTATTCTATGTATGTATTTACAAAAAAAAAGTATCTAAGTATTGTATCAGTTATCTGGTTCCCATAGTACAAGCTTTGCTTAGTTTGGAGCTAGATGGCGCTGTGTGAAATGTCTACAGATAATTATTAATTTTTATTTTTATTACTCTACATAATTAATGATGTGACTGTCGCTAAAATTTTTTTTTTGTTTGGTTTTGGCTCCACACTTTTGTGTATTTAGCCAGTGTCAAGTAATTGATAATATCTCAAGTTAATTAATATTATATAATGTGTCAAGTCAGGTTAAGTCACACTCCAAGTCATCAAGTTAAGTCATAGTCTAGTCTAGTCAAGTCATACTCCTAGTAATGTGGTGGCAACTTTACCAGAAGCTTCTATGGAGTTTTGGAAACAACACGAAAAGAAACGTTTCACCATCATTATACCACTTTCCCACACTCATGCCTATAATTCAGCACCTTACAAATAAAATGCCACCAATTTTATGCACTAACACTGAAATAAACACAAGTTTTGGAAAATAATACGACGCGGCGACGCGATCTTTATCGTTTTCCCGCCAAAACTCAGTGCTAAAATTAGCTATTTCCAATAAATAGCTTGACTTTTTTTTAAATTCTTTTGTTTGTGGTACTTCGAGTCGTTGAGCGTCTATGTCAGACCCGTCATCACATACAAAAATCTTGAATTTGATGAAAACGAAGATTCATAATTTCTATGTACTCGTATTACTGTTGTTTTCTGGTATTTCACAGGTACATATATTTATTATCCAAAACATTAATAGGCGGTAAAATATTTTTTTAATGGTAATAATACAAATTTTTTATCTTGTTGTCAATGGAGATCTACGTTAACCAAAAACTTTTCCGTTGTTCTCGCCAGCTTACTCCCCAAGTCAAGCGTGCGTAAAGAAGCTTTACTTCAAATATGAAGTCCTAATAACGGTCAGTCCCAAATTTTCAAGGGGCCAAAGGAAACGACTATGTAGAAAATAGCTATTTATATTCATCGTTCCAAATACCAAGATATTTCCACGTAGTACATTACATTGTCGATTCAGGTAGTGATCTACGTATATGAGTAGCAAGTTGCTTAGACCGGTCCC
The DNA here is from genome assembly GCA_905220475.3 of Ennomos fuscantarius. Lineage (NCBI taxonomy): Eukaryota > Metazoa > Arthropoda > Insecta > Lepidoptera > Geometridae > Ennomos > Ennomos fuscantarius. The sequence continues at coordinate 2,296,292 of HG992049.1, forward strand.
AACACAAAGCTTAGCTAACACATTTTATCGCTTTGGAACGGCAAATCACTGTTTTAATTATCTAAATTTTGTTAAGCCGAAAATTTTACAATTGAAGGGTTGAGAATAAAAAGGGTTTAACTGTCAAATTGATAGTTTAAAGGTTTACTTTAAACTTCAACGGCGTCATTTTAATGTAGAGTGCTTAAAAGGTAATAGAAAAGGTTTATGTAAGTTTCAGTTGCTTGAAAATGTTTTAATTCTATTTTAAAATACTAAATATAGTACTAATTCATACAATTACTGTAAAAATATAATATAACACATGTTTTTATGCTAAGCGAACTGTATTCCTGTGACAGACAAACCGTTTTTAGACTCAAAATCTCGAGATTTAAGCTTCATTTCGGTATTTTGAGAATGTATTATTGTAGATAATTACACGCTGAATCCAACGATACCCATAAGTCAACTTGTGAAAAAATCAGTTAAACCCTTTTTGATTTCACCCCTTCAATTATTTATTTTTATTTTATTTTATTTCATAGATCTACCAACAATTGTATCATTAAAACTAACGTAACGAACATGATCATAATAAAACTAAATGTATAATTAATTACAGGCAAACACCGCATGCTACAATACTTTAAAAGAATAACACTTAATTTAAAAGAAGTAATAAAAATTATAAAGATTACTGTACTTCTCGAAAGGAGAAGTCAGCACGTTAATAAAAAGAAAAAAAACAATTTAAAAGGAAGAATTATAATTTTGAAGATTTGAATTTGGTATTTTCTTGAGTAAATACTCACGAAAATGGTGTAATTTAATTGTAAAAATATCTTTTGGACTGCTGTTAAAACATTCATTTAATAATCTACGTAGCCTAGTGATCGGTGAGTTACCGCCATATACTGTAGTGCGGCTCGGTGGGACGAGCAATGAGACAAGGCGACGAGGTATTCCGCGAGGTACTATTATTAATTAATCATCTAGCTAGATTTTTACTTACTTGCTTGCTTAACATCTTTAAAAAGAAAAACATTGTTAATAGCCTCGAAGTCCCGGGAATTCCCGAGACTTTGATTGTAAGCGGTCTCGTGTCCCAGGACTTTGAAATTGTCGAGAATTCACAAACCCTAGTGTTTAGATATTGTATTATTATAGCGTTAGCGTAGCTTTTCATAGCAAACAAACTTAAAACAATAAGAGCTTATTTATACAAGTCCAAAATCTATTATAACTTTACCATTTTGTCCAAAGTTTCTGCGAATGATTTACTTATTATTCGATAGACATATAGTATATGCTCCATGCAGAATAGTGATTAAGGGAATCGAATCGCGCTAGACTACGTAATGATTGTGGTAGGAAGGTGTGGTGGCTTAGTTAGAGATAGGCTCACGTGTCTGTAATGGGTGGTCTGGTCAGAAACCCGATTCCCACTGCTGGGACACGAGCCCTATCAAATACTCAAATACTCAAATACTCAAATACTCATTTATTAATAAACTGTGTTTACACGTCAAAATAAAATATTTAAAATAACAATTTGAAAAAAGCAAAAACAGTCAATTTGAGTACATAATGTCAATTATAGTGTATACATTATATAGGTACCTACATACAAATAAAGATGAACATAAAAAAATAATAATATTCATCATAAGTGCATGTCAATTTAAAAAATAATGATTATTTAAATAATCAGAATAACAATAGCTAATATTATAAATAAAATAAAAATGTCAAAAAATAAATAAAAAAATTAATATGTCAAAAATATAACAGAATTTGCAATTGATATAAGTGCATCATTACATTAAAATATTAGAATTAAAAATAAATAATTACTTTATTCCATAAAACTCTTCAAAACTGTAAAACGTTTGCTCGATAAGCCAGCGTTTCAATCTTATTTTGAAGGATGTCAAGCTAGGAGCCGAGACCACGTCATCCGGGAGTCGGTTGTAGACATCTGGACCCATCACATGGGTCAACTTACAGGACTTGGCGAGGGAGCGCTGTACTGACACAAGTTTGTCTGCATGGCGAGTGCCGTAGGAGTGGCTGTCACTGTACTTCCTGTACCTGTCGGGGGTGATCCTCACAAACACCGCCACCTGTAGGATGACGATGGCAGGCAATGTGAGAATCCCGAGTTCTTTAAAGTAAGGCCTCGCAGAGGTGTCTCGCGATACCCTTACTACTGCCCTGACGGCGCGCTTCTGCATACGAAAGGCACGCTGCCACTCGCTCGCGCGGCCCCACAGCTCCGCGCCGTACTGCAGCAGCGAGTGCACCGTGGCAAAGTAGCACGCGCGAGCCACCTCCGCGGGCACCACCCGGGCCACGCGACTAAGTGCGTAACAGGCACTCCCCAGCTTACTGCACAGTTTTTGAATATGGTTCTCCCAAGTCAAGCCCCTGTCTATTTCGAACCCTAAGAATGTCGTGCTTCCAACCTGCTCAATGCTAGTGCCATTCACCAAGACCGTCAGAGACTTCGTTTCCCGCCCTGATAGATTGAAATGCATGTAGTGCGTTTTAGTTAAGTTAAGTGCGAGTCCGTTCATATTAAACCATCTTGCTAGGCTTGAGGCTGTCTCATTCAATTTTCCCTCAAGAAGATCCACGGTAGGCGCAGTGATTACCGCCGCCACATCGTCCGCATACATCAAAATATCAGCTACTGTAACGACATTCGGCAGATCGTTTAGTAGCAACGAAAACAGAATATTAGAGACCGACGATCCCTGCGCCACGCCCATGGCAGATGAAAGCGGATCCGACTTATTACTACCGTCGCCCGCATCCACTATCTGAGACCTGCCTCGCAACAAGTCCGTCAGTAAATTATATGCTCCTCTGACTATGCCGTAGTATCTAAGTTTGATGGCGAGTACTGCATGGTCAGCCACGTCAAACGCTTTTGACAGGTCGCAGCACATAACAGCCACTTGAAGCTTTCGCTCACGAGCAGCCATCACGCGAGCTATCACTTCGCGAGTTAAAGAAGTGGTTGAGCGCCCCTCTCGGTAAGCGTACTGGCGGTCTGATAATGCGTTAGTGGATGCTAAATATTCGATCAGTCTCGAGCTCAAACCGTTTTCGAATACCTTTGCGACTGCAGGAATTATGGCAACGGGTCTGTATCCGTCAATATTTTCCCTTTTTCCTTTACCCTTAAATATTGGCGACACTTTGCTCACTTTCAAAGGTTTTGGATATGATCCTTCTTTGAGACATACGTTAAAAAGTGTCGTCAATACAGGTGCAAGAGGAATGATGGCCATCCTCAGCAACTCCATCGATAGACCGTACACATCCTTTGACTGTTTCGGAGGTATTCGCGTGGCGACCGTGTGAAAAACCTCGTCTACAGTGAAAGGGCGCAGTCTTAGCGAGCGGTTGGCGGGCGCGCATGCACCCGATAGGGTGCGGTGAACACCGGAGGTATCAGCCATCGGCGCACCACACGCTTTCGCCGCGTTCAGAAAATGAGAATTCATAGCATCGACAGCTTCTTTAGGGTTGTCAAACTTCGTGCCATCTGGGTTGACTACGATCTTAGCAAATTTAATTTGGGGAGTGTTGTTTTTACCCCTTTCTAAATTTACTACACTCCACATACCTTTTGATGCGCTTTTACTATTTAATATTACATTCTGATAATAATTAGATTTCTGATTAGTCATTAATAAGTCATATTTAATAGATAATTCATCTAAAATTGATTGTATACTAATGTCATTCGGGTATAATTTATTTAATTTAAAAATATCAAACAGCAGTGATTTCATATTATTTACATCGGGTGTTACCCACGAAGAGTCATATTTTTTAATGGGTTTACTTTTTAAAGGAAAGCATATTTTATGCTTGTTGACTAGCACATTTATAACTGACATCGCTAAGGTCTCGGCAGATTTAGATCGCCTGTATATTTGCTGCCAATCCACACTATCTATCGATGCAACAAAGTTAGCTCGGTTAGATAGCGAGAAATCTTTAACCAGGCGGGTAAGCGGTCCCACTGTGCGCCGAGCGCATGTCACCTCCCCCCTGACCGCGAAGTGGTCGCTTAGATTCGCAACAACAGGAGTAGCTCGCACAGACTCCATGTTTGTATACAGGTGATCTAAACAAGTCGCCGTCGTTGCCGTAACACGAGTCGGGAAGTCAACTATATTTACCACATTATGAGCAGATAAGAGGTCTGATAGCTTCTTTTTCTCCGGGTATGTATCAGCTAGGCAGTTTATATTGAAGTCACCCACCATAACAAAGTCCCTGTTCAACTCGCTAATCTTATCGAGCAAACGTTCAAAATAAATTAGAAAATCATTACCAGTAGTCGAATTCGTTCGGTATACACAAACTATCGTCATATTAAAATCTAATAGGTCAATGGCTGATATTTCACAATATCGTTCCATAGACAGTGTAACTAAATCTATGTTTTCAATACATTGTACATTGTCGTTAATAAATATACAAGACCCTCCATGAGCGACTTGTTTTCTACAAAACTTCGAAGCTAACTTATACCCGGATAAATTAACACAGTTTAATTTTTCTTCGGTTAACCAATGCTCCGTTAACGCAAGGACATCACACTTGAGTTCGCTACGTAGCATCACTTCCAGCTTGTTTGTTTTATGGTCGATTGATGCAATATTTTGATGGCATACAAGAAGTAATGTAGATGATTCAATCGACGCATCCTCGCTAGCCTGGCTACTGGCGCTCGACTGAGCGGGACCGGTCCGGGCCAGGCCGGCTGGCTTCCGCTGCGCCCGCGCCCCGCTCTCGGGGCGACGCGCGAAAGTACGTCCACTCGGAAATTTTTACACCTGGTGGCCATACTGTTGGCGTGTATATCCGCTCATACACACTCAGCGGTACACCAATAACAAACGCTGCATGCCTACTAGTTTTGATGTCACGTTTTTCTACGACGTATTCATCACATTTTTCTATTTTGTTAATATGGGTCAGTATACTTTTTTCCGTAGTATCAGGCCTGAAAGACCACGCTTGCATATATTTTAACTGCTCGACTGTTTGTAGATCGTCAATACATTTGCCAGATCCCGTTAAAATTGGGCGTTGTTTGTAAGTCTGCCGTTTACGTTTTACAACTTGCCATTCAGTGTTTCCTTCATCAGTGGTAGGTTTTGCCGTGAGGTCAAATTGCGCCGCCGACAGTGTAGCCATACACTGCATTGATGACTCACTGCGCGGGATTACGGTAGCAGTTGAATTAGCTAAGGTAGATCGGCTCACCTCGGGGGTTTTCGTGGACTCAGTGGCTGTCGCTCGATGGTTCGTCTTCTTTGCACCCGTCACATTTGCCGCAGCTTTGGCAGCATTTATTCTTGTCTGCCGGATTGGACGTTGCGTCATCGCAGGTGGAGCTACCGCCGCCACCGGTGTGTTCGTATTATCGGACGATTTCCGACCACCGCCGGCGCTAAGTGATGATGATGTACCCGCAATATCCAATCTCAACTGTGAAATTTCTTTAGATTGCTTCAAAATAATTGTGTTTTGCTCACCAATTCTGGAGTCCATTGTTGTGATTTTATCACCAAGGTACGTAACAACCTTTACGAGATCACGTATAGTGCTTTCGAGTTCTTTTAGTGTCATTATTGAATTTTAAAATGATAAAGTGCGGGACTGCTCTGTGCGCGGTGGAGGGTCACCACGATACGGATATCACATGGAGATAGTGGCCATAATGCAACAGGAAAAATTTCGTTCCCGTTCATGACCATTTATGATGGAAAAATTACTGATGTAAGATTCGTTTAGCAATCCAAAACGGTTTCTTTATATTTGGTAAATTTGCCTATATGATATGATCAGTGACAATTCAATCGAATATTACAAAATCAAACGCAAAAAAATAATCTAAGTCATTTGTTTATTTGCAAGAATACATTATTAATTTGGGTACAAGGTCACATAGTAAGCAGTAGATACGTGCATTCAGACTGCAAGCAAGCGTGCAAATATTAAAAAAATATGTTTGTTACTACATTAACATTTGCTATTACATGTTACATATTCCTTGACACTATAAAAATATTTTCCTAAAAGCCAGTCACTCAAATGTTTTTTGAATATATTTCTTTCTAAAGATTTAATTTCATTAGGCAAATTGTTAAAAATTACGAATGAACAGGGGTGGAGTGATCACGAATCTTCGATTCCAATGCAACAGGAGAAAATTCCATACTAACTATGCACATAAGCTGCGTATTTAAGCTGTGAAATCCATACAAATTTGTGTTTCTAATGGTTGCAATCGAGTTACGTGATTACCCAGCTGGTCTTAGTCTAGTAATCTTATTAGACTATTCTAATGTCTCAGTATGACGTGCGCAGTGCAGTGTCACGCGAAGCTCTATACTTTAGAGTGACACTGCAAACAGCTGGGCGATTACGTAACTCGATTGCAACCAAAAGAAAAACAAATTTGTATGGATTTCGACAGTTTCAATAAATAAAATAAATAAATAAATATCTGAGGACATTTCACACAGCGCCATCTAGCCCCAAACTAAGCAAAGCTTGTACTATGGGAACCAGATAACTGATACAATACTTATACACTTTTTGTTTGTAAATACACACATAGAATACAATATAACACCCAGACACAGAACAAACATCGATGTTCATCACACAAATGTTTGTCCTGGGTGGGAATTGAACCCACAAGCTGCAGTTCAGAAGGCAGGGATACTACCAACTGAGCCAACGGGCCAGTCAAGTTTAATACGCAGTATATGTGCATAGTTAGTATGGAAATTTCTCCTGTTGCATTGCAATCAAATTTTCGTGATCATCCCCCTGATCAGCCGTGTCACCTAACATCAGGCGTCCGCCTTAGCTTGTCACGTCATCAGTAAACATAAAAAAAATTACATCATAGAAAAAGACACCTTTTAAATATCAAGTCTCTAAGTCCAGCAGTTTTGTCTGTAAGTTGTCAGTCAGTCAGTCGCGACAACTCTTTTATTAATAGAAAAATATTTTGTAATGGTAATGTTTGTGAATAACGTATAAAATGTTAATATGAATGTAAACACATCGATTTGCATATGAATCGATCATTGGATCCACGTTCAATAGAGCGAGACATCGATTGTTGATGATATCGAATCGAATCGATTATACTCGGCAGAGAAACTGGGTTAGATTGACAGAAGTTTACTTTTAATTTTTGTGGGTGCGTTTGGTTTCAGCGATTACGGCTTTAAAGTTTTTATTTAAATATATTATAAATAGAACAAAAGTGGAAAAAATAACTTTTAATGCTGGCAAGTGCATAGAAGAGTTTTGGCGGGAAAACGAAAAGATCGCATTGTATTTTTTCCAAAACTTGTGTTATTTCAGTGTTAGTGCATAAAATTGGTGGCTTTTTATTCGTTAAGTGCTGCATTACAGGCATGAGTGTGGGAAAGTGGTATAATGATGGTGAAACGTTTCTTTTCGTGTTGTTTCCAAGACTACATAGAAGCTTCTGGTAAAGTTGCCACTACTTTACTAGGAGTATGACTTGACTAGACTAGACTATGACTTGACTTGATGACATGGACTGTGACTTGACTTGACACATATATATATATATATATATATTATTTAACTTGAGAAATTAATTACTTAACTCTGGGGAAATAAACAAAAATGTGGAGCCAAAACTAAAATAAAAAAGTGCGCAGAACGCGCATAGCCAAAACTAAAACAAAAAAGTGCACAGAACGCGCATAGCCAAAATTGCCTTAAAAGGGAAGGAAAAAAGGTAATTTTTTCACTTTCTATTTATATTAGGTCTTTACCTATGAAATTGCCGTTTTGTTTGAAAAAAGTTAAAGTATTTTTTTTTTCGAACTTATTTATTTCTTTTATTCAAAGTAATCACCCCTGCAATCAATGCATCTTTGCCAACGCTGTGGCAGTTTATAGATGCCCTTCTTGAAAAAATCAGCAGGACGGGAGACAACAAACTCTTCAAAGGCGTCTTGTACTGCCTCTCGGGAATTGAATTTTTTTCCCGCTAAAAAGTTGTCCAAATTTTGGAAAAAGTAATAGTCGGTAGGCGCAAGATCTGGTGAGTATGGCGGATGAGGGAGAGCTTCCAAACCCAACTCATGCAGCCTAGAGACGGTCTGTTGTGCAGTATGGGGTCGCGCGTTGTCGTGAAGTAGCAGTGGAGACGACCGATTGACCAAAGCTGGTTGCAGACGTGCGAGTTTCGCCATCATTGTGGTCAGTTCTTCAATGTACACATCTGCAGTAATGCTTTCGCCGTTTTGTAAAAAGCTATGATGAATCACACCAGCACTAGACCACCAAACTGTGACCATCACCTTTCTAGGGGTCATTTTTCGTTTTGCACATTGCTTTGGTACCGAACCAGGATCTAACCAACTTGCTGAGCGCTTTCGATTGTCAAAAAGAATCCATTTTTCGTCGCACGTAACAATTCGGTTCAAAATTCCTTCATTTCTGTGCCTGTTAAGCAGCGCAAGGCAAGTCTCGACGCGTACGTTGCGCTGGCGATCGTTAAGTTCGTGGGGCACCCATCTATCAAGCTTTTTTATCTTGCCAATCTGTCGCAAATGGACCAATATTGTTTTGATGCTAACATCAAAAGCTGCTGCCAGCTCAGCTGTAGATTGAGATTCATCAGCTTCCACAATCGCCTTTAATTCATCATTGTCGACCAAAGTTTCCGGACGACCACGAGGTTCATTTTTCAAGTCAAAATTCCCAGAACGGAACCGAGCAAACCAATAACGGGTTGTACGTTCGTTTGTACAGTTCTCTCCGTAAACGTTGTTGATGTTACGTGTCGTTTGTGCCGCGTTGGTGCCACGACGGAACATCATATTCCATAATTACACGAAATTTCAAAGTATCCATTATGAGGAAAAATGTTGAAATGTAATGAAAATACAACGCTAATCAATAAACAAAAGACTTATATTGTAAATAGAATGTCATATTTTTAAAACAAAATTAATTTGAATTTAGAATTCATAGCCAATCAAAACTTTTTTTTGTTTGAAAAAGTCTGTACTGCAATACGGCAATTTCATAGGTAAAGACCTATTATAATGTTGCCCAGAAGAGTCTGCTTTTTATTCAATCTAAACAAAAGAATAAAAATTAACATCATTGAGAGGACAAAAGTGGTCTATTTATACAAATTGTGTCACAAAGTGTGTTATAATGTACTTTACATATATTAAAAATAGAAAACATGGGGGTCTTTTCTATATATAAATCAACCACATGATTCTAATTCAATGATGACGTACTTATTTGTATTCCAACAAAAACTAGTAAAAAGTAAACGCACCGTAACGAAACGTCGGAAGTGGGCAATAAATCTTTTGACGAAACAAAAAAGCGCGCGCTTTCGTTCAGAAAAAGTACAAAATTGAAATATGGCCGACGATATTCGAACACTGAATTTGAATGCGTTCACAAAATAAAGAGCATCAATGGCTAAATACAAAAAGTGTGGAGCCTAAACCAAAACAAAAAAAGATAATAAAGTTTTATTACAATGCGTTTTAATAAACATAAGATCCAGTATACACTTTATTTTTGTAGTTTCAACGGTCTCAAAGAATTGCCATTGAGCTATTATTTAATAGTAATAAAAAGAAAAGTTTTCCATTTACAAATTAAAATAAAATAGAAACTCAATAGTTTATCGATAACTTTTGAACCTGATAAAATTTAGCCTCTGTAAGCATAAGCATATGTTTTTATGATGCGAAAATATTGTTCTTAACTGAGTCAAAACTACTTCAAATATCCCAAAAAGCTTTATTTAAATTATTACAATGATTTTGTTAAATAGTAATTTAAAATGATCAATTAGTGAATGAAATCTCCGCTTGAGCACCGATCTATGACTTAGCATCGTTCTGTAATTCGGACATAATTGTGTGAAAACCATTATATGCGTTCAAAAACTGCGTGTAAAGCTCATTGACGTCAAGTAGGTTAGAATAGGTTCGAGTAATTTTTTCGTGCTTCAAATTAAATTGCTGTGGTATTATATTGACCTAATTAACAACTCAATTAGTGTAATTAAGAAGTTACTTATAATATCCATGTGCATTTTATTACCCATATATATTCATATTTCATAAATGTGGGTTTCATATAATACCTCATTAGTTATTGTTCGCGCCAGTCATTACTGCGCTTATTATTTTTCTACCCTCTCATTATTCATATTTTTCGATGACTATCTCTGTCACTTACGCCGCGGATGCACGAGACATTTGCTTGTCATTGGACAAGTAGTCTGCGATCAACCCTCGTTGCTCGCGGCTGCCGCTACTCGCTCTGAACTCGGAGTGTACCTGATTGTCCATCCTTTGGGCTAATCAGCTGAAGAAGCTGCGTACAAAACAGCTTCTACCGCGCCGCGCTTAATACAGTCCACTACAATTCGAATATTGAAGGCCGCTTGTGTGACACACCTGAAGAAGCCTAGAAGTGCAAGAACTGCAAGGCTGGAACTCTGTACCCTGGATACGAGCTACAGGATCGGAGCCCGCACTGAGGTGATCGTAGCTTGTCGAGTGTTATGCCAGTAGGAGACCAGGTTAGTCATCACATACTCATATTTTCACCAGCTATCCTACCCCCGCATTTGGAGACGCGCTCAGCTATACAGCTTAGCTGCCGCGTTAACATTTCTTGTGGTCCTTCACCGCCGGATCATTTCTTGTGATTCCACCGCTGGATCATTTCTTATGATCCTATCCCAACTCGATCATTTCTTGTGATCGTTAAAATCTATATAATTTACTTAGATTCTCCGGTTTTAGTTTATTTTCTGTGATCTGCCGTGAGCTACCGCACATTTTTATATCAATATTTCTCATAAATATTGTGTTCCCGCCCGCTATATTTCCGTTTATTTAGTACCTCTGAGTTACTTGTACGCTCTTATATATATACTTCGTGTATTCCGCTTTCCTAGATTACATAAAATAGCATTTTTCTTTATAATATTTTTATTTGCAAAGTGAAGGTATTCTTACAACTTTGTGCCCGTCACCGCGTCATTGTTCTTACTTGACCACGCCCACTGAGTGTTGCAGGCATTTTACGAAACAATTAGTCATTTATTAATTTGTCTATATTATTTAAAATTCTAACAAAATGGCTAGTACGCGTTCTAATGATAAGGAAGTAGCCGAGAAACCAAAAGCTCTCGATACTTTGGAAGTCGAACGTTTGACTTTAATTGGTCAACGTGATGCAATATTCGCACGATTACAACAAGTTTTTAACCGCTCTTTAAAGGCTTTTACTGATGATACTGAGAAAGATTTATTTCTATGTGGAATGATTTCCTTAGACCGCTTACGTTCGGAATTTTCTGAAATTTTGAACAAAATTAATGTCGTCGAGTTGACTATCAACCCTTCGTATACCGTTAATTATCAATCTGTAAATGTGTTCGAAGATATGTACTGCCGCTGTAAGTTTGTTTACGATAAACTCAACCCGCCCGCGACAAAGGTCGAAACAGCTGTTTCACATGTTGCACCGCAACGCAAATCTATTCGACTCCCTGAACTTGATTTAATGAATTTTAATGGGGATCCTATGTCTTGGAGAATTTTTTATGAGTCATTTAAGCGGACAATTCACGAAAATCCTGATCTCACAGATCACGACCGCGTTCAATATTTGATAAACAAACTATCGGGCCGGGCGCTTTCCGCTTGTTCCGGAATCACTCCGAATGGTGATAACTACCGCATTATATGGCAGACGCTCGTCGAAAAATTCGATGACAAGCGTAATCTTGCCTCCGCATATCTAGATCAAGTACTGGAATTCAAATCTTTTAACAACGCGACTAATAAGAACTTAGAATCATTTCTCGATAAATTCTGTACGGCAGTGTCAAGTTTGAATTCACTCAAGCTCGATAACTTGTCTGATTTTATTTTATTACAACTTGCATTAAAGAAGGTAGACTCGAGCACTGCACGTTCGTTCGAAATGCAAATGCGTGGTAAATCTATGCCTACCTATAATGAATTTGTAAAGTTCGTTCGTGAACAGAGTAAAATATTGGAACGCACTACGCCCGCTTCCCATGCCCGGGTGTTTGATAATAACAAACCGGTTATGGTTCCCGCAAAATCTACGCATTCTTTTGCTGCTTCATGTGTAACTCAGTGTCCGCTATGTAAACAAACTTATCATGCCTATTTATATAAATGCTCTGCATTTAATAAAATTTCAATTGATGACAGGTTTTCTTTTATAAAACGTAACAAAGGTTGCACTAATTGTTTAAGTGTTACGCATATTAATACGGCTTGCAATTCTAAATTTAATTGCCGTTATTGTGGATGTAAACATCATTCAATGTTATGTCGTAAGTCTTCCCCCCGCGAAGACACCCGCTCGCACCCCCGCGCCACGCCGCGCGCTCCCGCGCCGCCTGCGCGCTCGCCGTGTGGCCGCGCCGCCGCCGGCGCCCCCGTCGTCGCACCCGCTGCGCTGGCACCACTGTCGGCTCAGCCGCCGCAATATAACTCGCGCCCTGCTGCCGCCTGCGGCCAGCTGACGGATATACCTACCACTGCCGCTTATGTTCCCGCGCAACAGAACGTATCGTTATGCAATGTACGTCCTATATCTCAGTCTACGGATACGACTTGTTTACTGGGAACGGTGCAAGTTTATGCTACCGATTTAAATGGTCGTCGTCATGTCGTACGCGCATTAATTGATTCGGCTTCTCAAAGTAATTTCTTAACTTCGAATTGTTGTGAAAAATTAAACTTAAAATGCAACAAGGTTTCGAATACAGTGGTTAAGGGTATAGGCTCCGCATCTAATCCGATTAAGGGTGCAACTTCTACTATTTTATCTTCGCGACTTAATAATAATTTTATTTCGATAGACGCCTTTGTTATCGACCGCATTACGGACAACTTACCTTCTGTGCAGGTTGACCTAACCTGTCTGTCGTACCTAAACTGTCTGCCTCTGGCAGATGATAGTTTCTCCGCGCCTTCCGAGATAGACATTCTTATCGGGGCACCTCTCTTCGCTGATATATTGTTATCAGGCCGCGCCGCTGGTCCGCCTGGAACACCTACCGCTTTCGAAACTATTTTCGGATATATTGTGATAGGGTCCGCACCCGTTGCACCTATTTCTATTCATACCGCTACCGCATATATCGATACAGCTGCTATCGATAATAATTCCCGCTCTCATATATCTCTCTGTACCTTTACTGAAGGACCGCGCTTGGATAATATTGTCCAAAAATTCTGGCAACTCGAGGAGGTGCAGTGCACGCCGACCTTGAGCCCAGCCGCTCTCGAAAATGAACGCATTTTCACAAATAATGTCTCACGAGATTCTACGGGACGCTATTCTGTAGCGTTACCATTCTCCCGCGATCCCGCAACCGCTCTTGGTAATTCTTTTACCACCGCAAAAAAACGCTTTATGTATCTCGAACGTAAACTCGTCGCTTCACCTCCCCTGCGAGTGGAGTACGATGCTATAATAAAAGAGTACATACAGAAGGGATATATTTCACTAGTTGACAATGCTAATCATTTAACTGGATTTTATATACCCCACCATGCAATAGCCAGGTTGGATAAGACAACCACCCGCTGGCGTATGGTCATGGACGCTAGTGCCCAAACTATAAATGCTCAAAATGAGTCACTGTCACTCAATGACATTTTATATGCCGGTGATAATTTACAAAATGATCTTTTCATAATCCTCTTGGATTTTCGCCTGTACGCAATCGCCTTTACGTCTGACATTAAACAGATGTATCTTCAAATATTAGTCAATGACGATGACCGCAATTTTCAAAAATTTCTATATCGATTCGATCCCGCTTTACCGCTCGATACCTACCAATTCAACCGCGTTTGTTTTGGTCTGCGTAGCAGTCCCTTTCTCGCTATGAGAGTGCTACGGCAGCTGTGCGCAGATGAGCGCGCTCGCTTCCCGCTCGCAGCAGACGTAATAGAGAACAATACTTTCATGGATGACGTGTGCTACTCCATGCCGTTGTTGTCTGGCTGCCTACAACTCAGAGATGATCTCCACGAGCTCCTCAAGGCCGGGGGCTTTGAGCTCGTCAAGTGGGCTAGCAACGCACCCACGCTAGTTGAGTCCCTGCCGGTTTCTGATCGTCATACCGCGAATATAAACTTCGAAGAACCTGACACGAATTTAAAGGTACTAGGCCTGCAGTGGTCACCCACTTGCGATGAATTCATGTTCACCGTGAACATTGAAGATCGTCCAGTTACTAAACGTAATATTCTTTCTTTAATCGCGCGTCAATTTGACATTCTCGGATTGATCGCTCCGGTTATATTTTACGCTAAATTGATTTTGCAAAAACTTCACTTATTGAAGCTCGACTGGGATGAGCAACCGCCGTCAGATATAACTCATATTTGGCAAAACTATACTCGCGAACCACCCCGCATAAATTTAAAACATTTGTTGCTACGCGCATAACAAAAATTGTTTCCGCTATCCCCGCTGACAGTTTCCGGCATGTTTCTGGATCTCAGAATCCCAGCGACTGCTTATCTCGCGGACTGTCACCCGCTCAACTACTGGACCACCCGCTGTGGTTCACTGGTCCCTCTTGGTTATACCAAGAACCAAATGAATGGCCAGTTACGTCAGTCGCTTCTGTTAAGGCAGACGCTGAATTACCAGAGGCAAAGAAAATTATTTCGTCTCTTCCCGCTACGCATACACATAATGAGGCTTCTAACCCGCTGTTAGACCTCTCCGCTCGCGTTTCTTCCTGGCTGTTGCTCCTACGCACAGTTGTTTTAATTTATCGTTTTATCAAAAGACTACCCCGCTCTAATTATTTTACCGCTGATGACCTTAATTTCGCAGAATTGCAAGTTCTTAAAGCCTTACAAAATTTCTACTTCCCTGACATAATTAAAAATTTAAAAGCTAATGACCGCTGTTCACGTGCAGTGCAACGGCTCGTGCCGTTTCTAGACGCAGACGGACTCATACGAGTCGGAGGTCGACTTAGAAATGCGGATCTGTCTTATAGCCAACAGCATCCTATTTTGTTACCGCGTAAAGACCGTATAGTCGAGTTGATAATTTCTCATTATCACCGCAGGAACTTACATACTGGCCCGCTCGCCTTAATGTCAATTCTTAGACAACGGTATTGGATACTTTCCTGCCGTAACATTGTCCGCTCGGTTATACATAAGTGTAACTTTTGCTTTAAAGCTAAACCTAAACCTAGCTTCCCTTTAATGGGTGATTTACCCGCTTGCCGCGTAAATGAAGCTAGTGCATTCGTCCATACTTCGGTCGACTATGCTGGTCCGATTTCGATAATTCCATACAGAAAACGTGGAGTGCGTTCCATGAAAGCTTATCTCTGCATTTTTGTATGTATGGTGGTACGCGCAGTGCACGTCGAACTAACCACAGATCTGAGTACAAGCTCATTTCTTTCAGCGTTTAAACGATTTCTTGCACGCCGAGGCTCCGTTTCCGTTATGTATTCGGACAATGCAAGGACGTTCCTAGGCGCGAAAAATGCTTTATCGGATGTATACACGCTTACAAATTCAGCTGAATTTAATAAGTCTTTCTCAGATGAATTATCAGCAAACCGCATTCTTTGGAAATTCAATCCACCGCGAAGTCCCCACTTCGGTGGCAACTATGAAATTTTTGTAAAGGCATTTAAAGGACATTTACATAAATCGATCGGTTCACAGTTACTCACCCACGAGGAGATGTTAACCGTGCTTACGCAAATCGAAAGTGTGATCAATTCACGACCGCTAACGTTATTGAGTGAGGATCCCTCTGAGCCCACTGCATTAACTCCCGCGCATTTTTTAATGACTGCACCGCTTAAACACTTACCTGCGTGCGTGGCCACTGACGAGCCCGCACACTTGTTAAAACGATACGCTTTACTGGATCAAATGATTCAATCATTTTCTAAACGATGGAAGCTAGAGTATCTTCACTTGCTTCAATCTAGAGTAAAATGGAATACACCTTCGAATCCCATCACGGTAGGTTCTATCGTTCTTATCATTACCGATAATATTTCACCGCTTTCTTGGCCTCTCGGCGTTGTTATAGCCACTTATGCTGGCAACGACGGCATTTGTAGAGTCGCCTCAATAAAAACCGCGACTGGTGTTTACAAAAGACCAGTCGTTCGGTTGTGCGTTTTACCTTCGCAATAAGGTAACCGCTTGCTACCCGGCCACTCCGCATACAACCCGCTACTCTACATATCAACCCGCAATTTCTAAATTTTATTTTTTCCTCTCTTTCTTTTAAAAACCAATGGTTTTTAGGCCGGGGGCAATGTTCGCGCCAGTCATTACTGCGCTTATTATTTTTCTACCCTCTCATTATTCATATTTTTCGATGACTATCTCTGTCACTTACGCCGCGGATGCACGAGACATTTGCTTGTCATTGGACAAGTAGTCTGCGATCAACCCTCGTTGCTCGCGGCTGCCGCTACTCGCTCTGAACTCGGAGTGTACCTGATTGTCCATCCTTTGGGCTAATCAGCTGAAGAAGCTGCGTACAAAACAGCTTCTACCGCGCCGCGCTTAATACAGTCCACTACAATTCGAATATTGAAGGCCGCTTGTATGACACACCTGAAGAAGCCTAGAAGTGCAAGAACTGCAAGGCTGGAACTCTGTACCCTGGATACGAGCTACAGGATCGGAGCCCGCACTGAGGTGATCGTAGCTTGTCGAGTGTTATGCCAGTAGGAGACCAGGTTAGTCATCACATACTCATATTTTCACCAGCTATCCTACCCCCGCATTTGGAGACGCGCTCAGCTATACAGCTTAGCTGCCGCGTTAACATTTCTGATTTGCTATGTATACTGTTTTTCATGTTTATTCTCTTATTTACTCAATGAGTTCATTTAAAAATACATTAAATAAATATTTGTGGACACTTCACACAGCGCCATCTAACCATAAACTAAGCAAAGCTTTTACAATGGGAACCAGATAACTGATACAATACTAAGATACTTTTTGTTTGTAAATACATACATAGAGTAAAATACAATACCCAGACACAGAACAAACATCGATGTTAATCACACAAACATTTGTCCTGGGTGGGAATGGAACCCACAACTCACAGTTCAAAAGACAGAGTTACTACCAACTGAGCTATCGAGCCAGACATGACTTTATTAATCAAGAATATCTCGTTTAATCAACTCGTTTACTAAACA
Organism: Ennomos fuscantarius; assembly: GCA_905220475.3. Lineage (NCBI taxonomy): Eukaryota > Metazoa > Arthropoda > Insecta > Lepidoptera > Geometridae > Ennomos > Ennomos fuscantarius. Next base: position 2,313,612 of record HG992049.1, read on the forward strand.
TAATTAAAGTCATACATTTGTATGTGATGTTGTATGAATGTGTATGAGTCAGGAACGCGGAACTAACTGCTTAATGGAAGACCATTTCAGTTGATTTGCGATTCTATATGTAATGGACACTGATGTTGCGGGTATGGGTTGTGACTTCGGGTAAGATGGCAAACGCCTAGTGCCAAATAAATTGTAATGAAACATAAAAAAAAAAAATTTAAGTTTAGTACATCGCTCCTTTATAGGATAAAAATTCAACTAATTAAATACAATAATAGAACAACTACTACTAAATACTACTAGCTACACTACTATACTAGCCGCGATGACTTGAGTCCAAATTCTCCAGCCCACTACCAGTAGGTAGCGTACCCAACATGCTGGCAGCATTGCCCCGTTGAATTGCAATGCTGATTTGTTGTGCCAAATAAGTGCCTCTTAATTTTAATTTTTAGGAGGTATGAGAACAGGTCATAGGCTATATTTCGTCTTAATCACCACGCGGGTGAAACCGCGGGGCGCAACTATTTGAAGCATAATCATAAGCGGTTTTTTTTGTTTGTTTTGGCTCCACACTTTTGTGTATTTAGCGAGTGTCAAGTAATTGATAATTTCTCAAGTGAATCAATATTATTATAATGTGTCAAGTAAAGTCAAGTCATCAAGTTAAGTCATAATCTAGTCAAGTCATACTCCTAGTAAAGTGGTGGCAACTTTACTTGAAGCTTCTATGGAGTTTTGGAAACAACACGAAAAGAAAAGTTTCACCATCATCATACCATTTTCCCACACTCACGCCTGTGATCCAGCACTTAACGAATAAAATGCCACCAATTTTATGCACTAACACTAAAATAACACAAGTTTTGGAAAATAATACAATGCGGTCTTTTCGTTTTCCCGCCAAAACTCTTCTATGCACTTGCCAGCAATAAAAGTTATTTTTTCCACTTATGTTCTATTTAATATATATTTAAAAAACTTTAAAGCCATAATCGCTGAAACCAAACGCACCCACAAAAATTAAAAGTAAACTTTAGAGCTGTCAATCTAACCCATTTTCTCTGGCGAGTTGCATCTTTTTCGCTTTCCCGCCAAAACTATATGAGAAGCTTACAAGGTGCTTATTTTATTTACAATAGCTGATACATAGCGGACCAACAAAAACGCACCAACCTGGCAACATTTCTCAACCGCTAATCATCAATTCACGAATCAAAGCTATCTCATCACCATTACGTTACCAGTTATCGTAACGTAACGTAACCGTTAATTAACTTGGTTAGCGTTTAGTTTTACGCGGGTTTGGGAAAGTTATTTTAATAGAATGACTCACTGGCTAGTCAGCTGACTGCGCTATTAACAATGTAATATTGACTCAAAACATTTTTGAAGTAAAAACTTCTTTAGGCACTTCGAGCACTTTTTCGGTGAACAAAAATTATCGAACTCGCGTCATCGTCACCGCACGCTTTCCTAATATGAATACTGTTTAGGTGTTAGTGTACTTTTTGGGTGAACAAAAAGCGTGAAACTAGCGTCATCGTCACCGCACCCATCCCATGAGCTATGTCACAAGTTAATTATTTTTTACTTCTATCGGCAATTATGAAATTACGAACGAATGGATGCAAAATCAGGTCTCGTTTGTTAAAAAAAAATCTTATGCTATAATATTAATCTAATTTATTATTTGTTTGTTGATCTTATCTTATTTTCTATACTAGAAGCACCCCGCAGTTTCAGAATATATATATGACGGCGACAACGTCCAGTTATAAACTCTATGCGCAGCGGGCAGTACCATAATTTACCCTGTCGTAGCATTAAAATTGATTACAGTGGCAACACCGGTAGCTGTCATCGCTCCCCCACCCATCTGGCTATAAAAACAGAGCGCTCGGTGTACTACAGATGATTCTTGTTCCAGACACGGCGCGGTGTGGACACGCTGAAGGCCTATAGTTATATAGGTTGCAACCTACGCACAAGTCCGTTTTCCTATATATATTTAACCACGATCGTTTATATCGAACGTTTCGGACTAAAAAGTATCCTATTTGATTGAAACTACGAATTTTACCGCCCAAAATTCCGGATCAAGGAGTCACAGAATGCATAATAGTACCCTAAGTCCAATACCCGCAGAAACGCCCATGACTGATGGGTTTACAAATATTTATTCGAATCTACAACGATCGCCACGACTTAATAGCTTTCTACCCTCATTTACGCGCCACGTGGCCTAAATTACCAATATCCTAAAATATACTAACCCAAAACTTAAAATTCTCTGCCATGCCATTTTGTACTTTACCACATGGGAATCTAGGAGTATATTGAAATAATGTTTTCATTATTTGTTTGGTACCATAAATGTATAGATATTTACAGAAACAGAGCAAATAATTGTGAACTTTATCTGTTGAGCGTTAGAATTCAGTTTTGTTCTCAAAATGATTACTAAAACTGGTAAGTAACGGGTGTGCCAAAATTAACAAGCTCACAGCAGCATTCGCTTAGTTCTAATGAAGAAATCATATGCATTCTATATTGCATTGTATGTAACAGGGAATAAGACAGACAATTGAGTATTGTAGTTTGAAATTTTATTGGAAATACAATAATGATTAAGTTATTATCTATTTACACCCTTGGGCATTTTCAACAGCCATGGATGTTATAGGACGATAAAGATATAAGGTTCTTGAAAGTGGTTTGTTTCATTTAGGTGCAGTGCACATAATTTTCCGTGTGGAATGTCTGAAAATATTCGAGGCCAAGATTCTCAATTTGGTTGTATTTTTCTTTTATTTTTATTTGGTCAGATCAGTTGTGAACTGATTTGGAAAATTATTTTTATATATCAAAGGATATTCAGATTGGTGCGAATGCATAAGTTAATGTTTTTGAAAAATAAAAACACCTGGTTATGATTACTGTGAAGTGAAATTTTTTTAGGTCTTTTCTTATTCATTTGAAAAATAACTTTACCTTGTTGTTAGGTACGTCACAGAGAAGCTAACAACATTCTTGGATGTACCATAATCGCTGATGTCGTATATTTATTTACCTGTAACAATAAAAATGTACATTAGTTAATGTTTCTTAAACAAAAAAGCGTTAAAATGTTTTTTATAAATCCTAAACAATTTACACTTATAATTTCGAGTTCTTTGGGCCTCCAAACTTTCTCTAATCCTTGTCTTCAACACTTATAAGCTATTTATTAATTTTATAAACATATTATACATTTTATTGGACATCATAAACTAAATAAATTATATAATAACAAATCAAATTAAAAACCTGACAAACGAAAAATATCAATTTATATCTTAGCGCATACAAATATGTTTTTTATTGTTGTTTTGGCTCTACATTTTTGTATATTTAGCCAGTGTGAAGTTCATAGTGTCAAGTAATTGATACTTTTCAAGTTGATGATATTTCATATATATTATATATGTGTGCCAAGTTAAGTCACAGTCCAAGTCATCAAGTCAAGTCATAGTCTAGTCTAAGTCATACTCCTAGTAAAGTGGTGGCAACTTTACCAGAAGTTTCTATGGAGTGTTGGAAATAACACGAAAAGAAACTTTACAGCATCATTATACCACTTTCCCACACTCATGCCTGTAATCCAGCACTTAACGAATAAAATGCCACCAATTTTATGCACTAACACTGAAAATACCACAAGTTTTGGAAAATAATACAATGCGGTGACAAAATCTTTCTCGTTTTCCACAGCCGCTAACATTCATAATTAACGTCACTTTAACACTGTAGACAACCGGTGTGGTGGTTGAGCACGTCGGCTCAAAGCCTGGAGGCGGCGGGTTCGATTCTCGCGGTGCACAGAAAAAAAGCGCAAATTCTTGTTTCAGGACAAGACTGTGCTCCCACTATACCCAGACTCTAGTCTGTTCCTAGCTGTGCTAGGAACAGACCAGAGTCTGGGTGCTAGCTAGTGTCGCTGGGTTCCTACATACAGGGAATCCTAGTTAGGGTCCTGGATCTATGTGATCGTTAGGCGTTATTTATTTATTTATAATACAGGCCTATTCAGCTTAAAAAAACAAGCCTGAGTCAAACTTCATTCTGGCAATATGAAAAAAAAATTTCAACTAGGTACTTTCACGTAGAAAAATAACTTCACCGTGAGAACCTACCATGGGTCCACGTTGTCCAAAAAGTTAACCAAATTACCGCTGCACCGTTGACCGCAATGCGGGCCACTAGTAAGCTTGTTATTACCGTTTATTCTGTGACGGTAGCCAAATAGAAACCGGCATTGCTCATTGTGGCCAATTAAATTGATTGGTGAAAATTGGACGCTGTTAAAGGCTGGTACTACTGGAACTCGATAGAAAAGTGATGAGTACTCGATCGAATATCTCTTTGACATCACCAAACTCTTTTCATTTACATCGTTGGCGTTATTGTATGAATGCAAATATTATGATTATAGTAATGATGCATTATTTGAAACGGTATTTTAATAGTTTATTAAGTACCTACCAAGTAATTTACTTAATTCGAAGTCGATTGTAAAACTGCCAAACTGAGATAACTATTCATCAAGTTGCCAAAAACAGGTGTTGAAAAGTAAAATAAATGAGGTTAGGTCGAAATTAATTTTAACTGGTTAAGGTAATTCTTCGAAATCACAACGAACTGTCATTTAACGTCTCATGTGAGTGTCACCTTTATATAGGCTGCTTCAAGTTGTCAACAACAACACTTTTATATACTTACTACAACGTCTCACTTTTATAGACTTGTTGGAAAAGGATGAGAGTTGTCGAGTTTTCAGTGAGTTACAATACCAGCAACTGTCGATCGAGTTACAATAGTAACAACAACTCACCTAAATACGCTTCCGGAGGCCAGTTGTTGCGAAAACGCTAAATAAATTGCTATTCCAACGAATAGGGGAGCAAGGTCAGTACAGTGAAATATTGGTTTTACTTGTGAATATAGGGGATTGCAATTGATTGAGTTGTTCTTTGGCTTCGTAATTTAAATTATAAATGAATTTATTTTAATAGCGGACATTGGGATTTTGGTCTGATTCGCAGTATTAAAAGTGTGTATATCACACACAGTACACACAATTTAAAAAAGTGTCAAGTACAAAAGTCTGATTCGCACACTAACAGCCTTATTAATAAACACGAACTAGCTTTAGACTAGTTACACCATCTTTTGTTTCTTTTGATCCAGCTAAATATTCCAGTAGCAAAAAAAGGACAAAAGCTGAAGTAACTAATCCGAGACTAATACTCGTTTATTAATAAGGCTGTAAGGGTCTGTACACATGTACTTTGAAATGTGATAAATCAATAAGGCCAAATAAAATAGCTCTATAATTGAACCGTGGTTGGAGCCCTTGATCGCAAGTCCAACTCACATGGCTGGTTTTAGTACTTGTTGCTACACTACAGAGTATGCGCTATAATCATACCAATTCGTTTCTATGTACAAACTAGTTGCGACCCGCGGTTTCACCCACAAATAAAAAGTATTTTAATTATTTGCTCATCCCACGGGAAAATTTCACTTTTCCGTGATAAAATGTAGCCTATATGTTAATCCAATGTATAAGCTATCTTGGTACCGAATTTCATCCAAATTCATTCAGCCGTTTGAGTGTGAAGAAGTAACAAACATACACCCATACACACAAACACATATACAAACTTTCGCCTTTATAATATTAGTGTGAACAACCTTTGACTGAATCTCACCTGATATTAAGCGACGAAGCACTCTAGGGTGTACATTGACCGGTAAAAGATATTAAAAAACCAAAATAGCGTTACAGATTTCTTGTTAGGGACAATTCTTAATTTTTTCCTTTTTATAAGTAATTTTTCTTATTAGTCAGCTAATCCGTCGTAATAACGAATATTATAAGAAAATTTCATGTAATTCAAACGTTTTTTGCATTGTTTATTGTTGCTTTTTGTTCAAGAGATCAGCTGTTTATAGATCGTGGACGCTTATTAATAGGGTCTCGTTTTCACCCCAAAAAATATAGTCATATTTTATACTCTCATAGAAGTTATACAAAAGCACCCAACACTACATCCGAAGCTCTTTACTCCACCCCATCTCTAGGGGTAGCTATATAACTAATTGGCTACTCGACTGGGGGTGCGCTATCTTTATTTTTATTGTTATCGATTGTACCTACATCGAATTGTATTGAGACATAGTATTGATTAGATAGGGGACGAAGGGACCATGTCAAAACGAAAAAAGCGGGAAACGGTAATGCTTGCAGAAGCTATGTTGATTCACGTTTATCATTTTGAGTCGATCTCATTTTCCATATTACGTCATTCCGCGTTTTGAATATGAGTCACTTTTTTATATTAATGGTAGCTAAGAAAGGATTTTTTGAAATTCTACCCTTAAGAGGGTGAAATGGGTGGATGAATTATTTTCCTATAGGCCACGCCGCGGGCGAAGCTGCGGGCAGAAGCTCGTTCAAACATAAATTAAACAAAAGCCAAGCGTCAAGTAGTTAATATAAACAAAACTGAGCTCATAAAAACAATTTAGTGTCATTTCTCACGCGAGAAAAAAACTTAGCAGCCCTTTCACACGCATAAAGTTAGAGCAGGACAGATGTCATTAAAAAACTCATTCATACTAATTTGGTATAACCCATTTATCTTAAAATCATGCGGGTAGAGGGGGCATTGCCGTAGTCTCTAACACTATATGTGAAAGTGAGTTGGTTTGTATTTCTATCACAACAAATATAAATAAGCAGTGAAATTTTTAATGACGTATGTAAGCAAATCTGTTTAAGAGTATAAAAAGGTAAGTGAAAGTGGAATTTGGTGGGTGTGTTCCAAATCCCCAAAGGGGGGGCTAAAGTTTTCTCCTTCATTTTAGTTTCCAAATGTTCCCGTTCAGGAGGTTAAAAAATAGGCATATGTTTTCCGATATTTATTTAATTATTTAGGGCTATTTAATATATTTTTATTATTTGTCATCAACAACTTGAAGACTGCCTTCCAGGAGTGTTACATGTATTGTCTCAACGCCACCGTACCCCCCCAATACCCCCCGTAATACCCCACATGTGCGGACAAAGTGATTTGGTTCGACATTTATCACGCGAACAGCCAAGAGTGGAACGCTTTACCGGCGTCCGTATTTCCCGATAACTACAACCTGGGAGTCTTCAAATCGAGAGTGAACAGGTATCTTCTAGGCAAGCGTGTTACATCCTAGACCGCATCGTTACTTACCATCAGTCATCAGTCAAACGCAAGCCTATCAAACAATAAAAAAAAATGTTGATTATTTCTTCATTCTATGCGTCCATTTCTGAACATAGGACTGTTCATAAAACGATTGGGGAGAGTTTGTTGTAATCAACATTTTTTTTTACGAACCTGATGGTAAGTAACGATGCGGTCTAGGATGTAACACGCATTCTCTTATGCGTCCATTTCTGAACATAGGACTTAATATATATATAATTTCTGAATATATAACAAGAGAAAGATCTCTTGTTATATATTCTTCTTATTCTTTTGACAGCCTCTGTGGTGGTTGAACAAATCGGCTCATAACCCGGAGGCGGCAGGTTCGATTCCCGCGACAGGACAGGTATTTGTGCACAAGAAAAATAAGCGCAAATACTTGTTCCAAGTCTGGGTATTGTGGGACCATGGTCCTCGTAGTTCCTGGGTCCCTAGTCACATAAAATCTTAGTTAGGGTCCAGGATCTATCTATGTGATCGATAGGCGTTATTGTTATTATTATTATTATTATTCTTAACTAGGTACTGCATCTATTTAACTGTATTAATATTCTTGTAATTGTTATTTTTGGTGAGTTAGTGTTGAATAAATGTTTTCTTTCTTTCTTTTAGCTGTTGATATGTAATGTGAATCATGTGATATTACAAATAGTTATTTACTATAAATCTTTTCGTTAATATCTTTGCAAATAGTCATGTATCAAAATTAAAATTTATCCCAGTAAAGGCGCCAAAGCATCCGGTAGGTCTTAGTTTAATATAAATAAAACTGTCTCACTTCTTAGAACATTCGACATGATAATAATGTTTACAAGGTTTAATGTTGCACATGATTTATAAAGATTAAATACCGAATGATAAGAATGCGCTCCTATTCTTGGAAATTAAGAAACCTCGTTCATTTGAGAACGTTTATTATTTTTTATTTTTTTTTTTATGTTAAGGAATGACATGACGAGCTATCCGTTCGCCTGATGTTAAACGACACGGCTGCCCATATCTACTGCAGTGTTACTCGGAACTCTAAAGTACAGAGTTTCGCGTGATACTGCACTGCGCACGTCATCCTGAGACATCAGCAAAATCTAGTAATAAGATGACTAAACTGTGAAATCAGATCATAAAGTCTCATTTTCCCAGTAATTTCACTAACTACAGTGCCTTTAAACCGGAACACAGCAGTGCTTGCACACTACTGCTTGGCGGCAGAATAACTGGCAAAGCGGTGGTACCTACCTAGACGAACTTTGCAGTAAAGTCCTACCACCCAGTGATTATGAGAGCAGCACAGTGAATGAGCAGCGTTTTGGTAGCCGCAGATTCTATAACCATAATATAGAACGACATCTTACCCGTAGACCTAGTGAACAGATTTTTTTTACCCGTAAACTTGTGAAACTATAGAGAAAAAGCACCTAAGTATTAAAAACCACTAATGAGTTTAAGACGATACTTAATTGGTACAACGAATGAGCATTGTAATTCAAAGGGGCAATGCTGCTAAATTTTTTTTTGTTAAAACCGCTAAAGCTGTTTGTCTCTACCGACCTTTACAGCACCGAGAGGGAGGGTAAGAGCTTAAGGCGCCCAAACGTCGAAAGTGGAAGGCAACTAGCTCAAGGGAACTCCTGGGGTGCAAGCCTCGGCTTGGGCCGTTGCCGGGATGAGAGGATCGAGAAGACTACGTCCACTGGAAAAGTCCCTATTGAAAGTCGCAACTGTTAGCTAACCTGCGGGGGGGTACGTTGACCTCGCCGGCGGGGTCGGTGTCTGATTGTGTTACGCTAGTATCCTATACCGGTGCCGAAAGCGGTACCTGAGTCAGAAGGGCTAGACTGGTCCGGTGATCCTATAGCAGCCGATACTACGGCTGCTATATGATCATCCGGGTCGCTCAAGACGTGTCTCGGGCGACGTCAACGACGGGTTGTGGTGTTTATTTTTTAACAAGCTCATATGATGAACAATAGCAACCTTTATAGGGTTTCAAAAAAGGGTTCCTTGCTGAAAAAGAGATAGGTAAATGAATCTAATATTCAAAACACGTCTTCTAAGTTAATCCAAGTTTACCGCATCCATTTTTTATGTTTGCAACGCGAACCAGCCCTACACTGAATAAATAATTTTCTACGTGTTTATTTAAAAGCTCTTTCGTATTCTTATTCCGTTCCCGAGTTCGATCTACATAACAAATACATTACGTATTAATGCCTCGCGAAGCGATCCGTCACGCATTCTTTTATCGTGACTCAATGACGTGGAGTGGAAATGAGCTCGTAAGTTGAGGCGAAATGGTAGCCAATGGGAAATTGTAAGGTTGTAATTGTATGGTAATGTGAAATGGCAAGGTTGGAAAATATATTTCTAGGCCAAAGTTCAATTTCTATGTCGCTTACAATATGTCGTAAATCAGAGTAGCTAAGCTCTCTAAAACATAAATTAATACTGCAAATTGCTTTTATTTTCTAAATACTACAATGATATAATAACTAATACTAAAAACTACCTACTACTACTACCAAAAAAAACATTTGGGCTATATACTGGCCGCGATGACCTATAGACAGTCCAAATGCTCCAGCCTACTACCAGTAGGTAGCGTACCCAACATGCTGGCAGCATTGCCCTGTTGAATTGCAATGCTTATTCGTTGTGCCAAATAGCATTTTGCCAAATAGCATACCAGGCGCTCTGATAAACTTTTGAAAACGCGATGAGCTCCCGGCCTCCAAGGACCTAGTGTCTCAACACCAAACGGCTCAAATATGTTAGTATTCTATATTTTGTGGCTAAAAGTGATCAGTGAGATCGTGGCAAATAGCTGAGAATATTCCTGTATATATACTTGAATCTATGATATACGCTAACGAAATAACATCCAAAATCAGAAAAAGTTATGTTAGAAATCTCGGAGATCTTTTCAGATGAACATACTTATAAAAATATAGTAATACATAAAAAAATGCATAAATACAGTCGAATATAAAACCTTCTCCTATTTTTTAAGTCAGTTCAAAATGCTTTGGTAGCTTTTTAAGCGTGATATGTTGTACTTTAGCAAATGAAACACAAAAAGTTCACTTCCGAGTACGATCCAGTCGAATTTCATCACCTCCATAATCATTCACACAACCCCAAATGTCAACCCCTTCGCGCTCGTTACCTCACTCATCGGGCCGTGAAAACTAATTTGACGTTTAAGTGACATTTGACAGTAAAAAATAGTAACGATGCATTGTGGAGTGTGTTGGAATAAAAATAGACAAGAATTAATCTGTACATATAAAATTCAAAGTTCTGACTGACTGACTGACCTATATATCAACGCACAGCCTAAACCGCTGGTCCTAAAGACTTGAAATTTGGAGGGTGTGTTCTTTGTAAAGTGTAGGTATCCACTAAGAAAGGGCTTTTACGAAATTCCACCCCTAAGAGGTTGAAATAGATGGTTGAATTATCAATGAAAAAAATTCTTCTCTGGATCAGTTGACTCGAAAATTAATACACAACATGTTCTTCAATTAAAATTATGAGATAAGAGTATCACAGTTTTCCCAAAATCATCCACGATTCTCTCTTATAATAAAATCAATCACTAAAAAATAAAAAATCAAAATTCACAACCGCTATTTTCGAGGATTGTCGAAATAAATAATAAATAAAATACAGATTAAAGAAAATAGATGTTAATGTAAATTCTCTGAGTTTTTTTGGGTATTGGGTCTACACATTTGTGTATTTAGCCAGTGTCAAGTAATTGATAATTTATCAAGATAATGATATTTCACGCAGATATGTGTCAGATCACAGTCCAAGTCATCAAGTTAAGTCATACCCCTAGTAAAGTGGTGGCAACTTTACTAGAAGCTTCTATGGAGTTTTGAAAACAACACGGAAAGAAACGTTTCACCATCATTATTCCACTTTCCTATATTCATGCCTGTACTTAACGAATAAAATGCCACCAAGTTTATGATGCACTAGAACTGAAAATAACACAAGTGTTGGAAAATAATACAATGCGGTGAAGCGATCTTTTTCGTTTTCCCGCCAAAACTCTTCTGCGGAGATTGGAAGGTTTTTTTTGTTTGGTTTTGGCTCCACACTTAATATCATATAATGTGTCAAGTCAAGTCACAGTCCAAGTCATCAAGTTAAGTCATAGTCTAGTCTAGTCAAGTCATACTCCTAATAAAGTGATGGCAATTTTACCAGAAGCTTCTATGGAGTTTTGGAAACAACACGAAAAGGAACGTATCACCATCATCATACCACTTTCCCACACTCACGCCTGTAATTCAGCACTTAACGGATAAAATGCCACCAATTTTATGCACTAACACTGAAAATAACACAAGTGTTGGAAAATAATACAATGCGGTGAAGCGATCTTTCTCGTTTTCCCGCCAAAACTCCTCTGCGGAGATTTGAAGGTTAAAATCATTAAGTTCATCTGACATTGACAGTGAATAATCATTGTCGCAATATATCAATAAACAGTAATGCAACCTCGTTTATTCTGATTGAATCCGCGCAGTGGCTTGATTGGCTAATTTAGAATGTAGCGGGGAAGCTAAGAATTTCGGATATTCGCTTTCGGAGCCACGTTTTGCACTGTTTGTAGAGCATAACATTATTTGCATTAAAATTGTAACTGTTGATACGAATTGTGTAAATATTAATCACCAAAACGGCGGCGGAATAATCAAGCTTTTCTAATATTGGGTTTTTTTTTTTTTATGTACTTAACACAATTTTCTGTTATGAATAACTATTGCAGATAATAATTATAACGCCCAACGATCACATACATACATCCTTGACCCTAACTAGGATTCCCTGTGTTTAGGGACCCAGGAACTACAAGGACCATGGTCCCACAACACCTAGACACAAAACAGTATTTGCGCTTTTTTCCTGTGCACAAATACTTGTCCTGCCGCGGGGATCGAACCCGCCATCGGCTATGAGCCGGCCGAAACAAGCACCACACCACAGAGGCTGTCATAAGAACATTATTTGCAAACCCCTAAAATAATAATGACATAAAATCCATAATTAGACACATATCTAACCACTCATAGTCACTGTATTCTTCCATAACTCGCCCATTTTTACTATTCTACCATATAAACGTATAATAAAAACATAATTAACTGGGTTTGGTATAATTTTACAAGCCTAATTAAGATACTGGTAACATTTACACGTAAATAAGCCCATAACTTTCATACAATAACTTACGCCATCATTTCGGTGGCGGTGAGGCATCATTTATCAATTTCCATGCTCCAAACGGGCATTTATCATTACCGTGGCTGATGGTACGTTTCGAATCGATCTTGTATGGCGAGAGTCACCCCCCACACGTGTGTCGATAAAATTATTAACTTAGGCTATAAAACCTACACAAATTTTTTTTTTTTTTAATATTCTTATTACTTATTGATCAATATTTGACTGGCCCGATAGCTCAGTTGGTAGTAACCCTGCCTTCTGAACTGTGGGTTGTGGGTTCGATTCCCATCCAGGACAAACATTTGTGTGATAAACATAGGTGTTTGTTCTGTGTCTGGGTGTTATATTATATTATATGTATGTATTTACAAACAAAAAGTATCTAAGTATTGTATCAGTTATCCGGTTCCCATAGTACAAGCTTTGCTTAGTTTGGGGCTAGATGGCGTTGTGTGCGATGTCCACACATATTATTATTATTATTATTAATATTTTGTTCGTGGTAAAAGAAATATTATAGGTTTTGAATGTAATTTTTTAGCATATGTTTTGTACATTTTTTAGTTATGTTGGATTGCTTAACGTTAAATAAAAAATTATAATTAATAATTTGTTTTTTTTTTTGTTGCATAGGTGAGACGCTTTTACTTAACTAATTAAATATTGGGTACATTAATGTATAATAATTGATATATAAATGTAATTTTTTATCATATTTTTTGTAGATTTTTTAGTCTAAGTTGGATTGCTTAACGCTTAATAAAAAATAATAATAAACAATTTGTTTTTTTTTGTTGCATGGGTGAGACGCTTTTACTTAACTTATTAAATATTGGGTACATTAATGTATAATAATTGACATATAAATGTAATTTTTTAGCATATGTTTTGTAGATTTTTTAGTCTAAGTTAGCAGGGTCAAAAAAGCCTAGTTATGCATTCTCTAATACAAACACAGACTTACTATCAACACCACCTTATTAAAAGACAAATAAAGTTTTATTTTACACATAACATGCACAGAAGACAACGTGTCATCATTCCGCAAAAACAAAATCTACAATTCATATTCATCACATGCTTGTCAAAGTTCAAATATGAACGCACACTGCTTAAGTTATTTACCACCATAATTTATACTTAAAATTTACGCCCGGGCATTATTCAATATGACGGTAATTCTGTTTATCCAGCGACTTACAGCTGCGAGGGTGAGTTTTGTTTTAAAATGTGGCTCACGTGATGATATTTTTATACTTTACGAGGGAATCATGGATGAGTCTTGGTTGAAAGAATTTGTCTTCAAGTACTGTTAAATTTTTGTTTCAAATTGAATAATTAATTATGCTTTATCTTTATACTTAGTCTCTGGCAGTTTTGATTTAAAACTAACTATCCATTAATTTAAATGATATTGGGCACGTTGGTTACTGGTAGTGGTTTGTTAGATTTAGTTTTCTTTTTTTTGACAGCCTCTGTGGTGTGGAGGTAGAACAGGTCGGCTCATAACCCAGAGACGTGTTCGATTCCCGCGGCAGGACAAGTATTTGTGCACAGAAAAAAAACGCAAATACTTGTAGGACTATGATCCTCGTAGTTTCTGGGTCCCTAGACACAGGAAATCCTAGTTAGGGTCCAGTACCTATATATATGATCGTTGGGCGTTATTATTTTTTTTTTATTATTATTTATGTTTAACAAATTGTTAAACATAACCATAATAAGAAAAATGTAATTATTTCATGAATAAACTAGTTACATATTTAAATGGGTTTATTTCAAGAAATACGATGATGAACGGATCGACCCGATTACACTGGGACCGAAGATACTTTTTTCTGTGACATCGGCCCCGGTGAACACCATTCAGGCTATACAATGCTACAGGGACTAATGGAACTTTTTCCCAATTAGACCAGCACTGGAGTAGTAGTAACCTTTGATCTATTAGGATCAATAATCAAAAGATGCCTTTACCAATGGTATAAATATCGCCCATTTAAAAAAAACGAGTGTGCTTTAGACCACACGACTGAAGTAAAACTTTTAGATCCATCTATCGGCCGGTATAACTTTGTTTTTGCTTTGTTTAATGTTAATGTCGCCATCTTGACACTTGTAAGTTATCATTTTACCAGACATACCAACATAATAATACAAATTTTTAACTTTGTTATGTTGACAAAGGAGATTAACAAGAACCAACTTCAACTTGCGTTCGCCTCTGATTCACCAGCTTACTCCCAAAGTCAAGCGTGCGTAAAGAAGTTTTACTTCAAAAATTACACTATATTTACCGCTTAAAAGTTCCCAGTCCCACCCACGTTCTTTCATCAATCCATCACTTAACCATTCCAACTCGAGTTATGGAACAATACAATACTTAAAAGCTTACAACTATACTTACGCAAGTTATAACTTAACTCATTGAGGTGACGCATGACTAAAAATATGTTTCCCTTTCAGTGTACTCGGTCTGCAGGGCATTATACGTGGAACACTCACACCGTACTGCAACAAACTGTTTATATACAAGGTGGAATTTAATTCGTTCTTTTCCTTTAATGTATGTATTCAGTCCATGCTATAGAACGCAAATAAAAAAGTACTTATGAAATAAAACTTAAATCTAGGTATTATCAAATTTAAATTCTAAAGAAAAGCCTTGCGACATTGAACAAAGCAGGTGTTTTATTGCCTACTCAACATTTACAAAGCACTCAGCTGGTGCCCGCGCTGTGTGTACCGTTAAATAGACATTACGGCTGTTATGCAGTTATTTTAGGAGGCACTAAATACTAAAACAAAACCTATTTTTTTATTATTAGACCTTATACTAATATTCTATAGCATGGTCTGAGTACATAGATTTAAGGAAAAGAGTGAATTAAATTCCACCGTGTATAGTTTGTCAAAAAGCCTTACCAGACGTTCCGCCGCTGCTGGCTCCGACAAGATGTAATAATAATACTGGCGCGAATCCACCAACAAGCGTACACACTCTCCAACCGCATGAACTAGCCCGCCCGACCAGTATTTAATAATAATTATGTAGGTACCAACACCAACCGCCGTACACACGCTATGACGCGGCTGCCGTCAGACTTCTCGATACCTATCTATATAGTTATATCTAATATATACTATCGACAAGGCATTAAACTCATGTCAACTTCACACACCAAATACCGTACGCTCATTGGTTGATGACAGCCGGTTGATCAATAGGCAACCAATTATCGTTCAATGTGTTAACAAACGTGAGAGAATCCAGGTACAAATGTAACGCACATCGAGATAATCGGATTCGTAGAGCGTTCGTTGTCTTTAGATTGATGTGAGTTATTGAAGTGAAATTTCTTTAGGTTTAGGCTTCGTTAGCACTTTTTGGTAAACAAAAATCATGGAAAACGCGTCATCGCCACCGAACGCTATCCATGAGCTATAATGTCATAAATTACTTAGTTTTAATTTGCGGCAGTCCCCAAAGATTGCCTCACAAAATTTACCCGGTACGTAGGAAAATTTTCCCACTAAAATGGCTCTAACATTATTGCTTCTATTCTTCTGTCTCCTTCTTGTATGGGCAAGAGGTAGAGATGAATTCTGGTCAACCTACATAATCATATTCTAATCTCTTTGTGTGCGTTCTATGGGTGAGTGGATCATTTAACTGGATCCGATATCTCAAATGCCTAAGACATTTATTTCATTCTTTTTTGCCGACTCAGGATTAGTAAAACTTGATGTTTGACGTTTGATTATGTGCATAATGACACATTAAATAAATGCATAACGGCACATTCGTCTAATGACACACGTAAATAAAATAACAAATACCCGAAATGACACAACCGAAACTTTACACAGGTACCCGAATTGACACACGCAAAATCCCTTACATTTTTCTGCCCGTAGCTTCGCCCGCGGCGTGGCCTATGGGAAAATAATTCAACCACCCATTTCACCCTCTTAAGGGTGGAATTTCGAAAAATCCTTTCAAAGCAGATGGCTACGTCATAACATCTACCTGCATGCCAAATTTCAGCCCTATCCGTCGGGACTGTGCGTTGATAGATCACTATGTCAGTCAGTCAGTCACCTTTGAGTTATATATATTTAGATGTATGTGTTACTGCTACTTGTAAATGCATGCTTAAATAATTTATTACTCAATCACAATGGAACTTTCAACGGGAAAAAGCTTCAAAATATAAGGACGGTGTGAGAGGCGCCCGTTTTAAATTAAGCTTCGAGCTTAAAACAAAACAAAAGGGTGGCAAATCGTTTCTGCTAAATAAACGGCTCGCCGACAGTCAACGATTTTATGCCTTAAACCTACATATTATGGTATATTTTTGCTTACATTCGCTATAGGTTTTAAAAGACGTGAAGAGTGATTTAAAAGACTGCTTAGCCGAGCGTCTTTTTCGGTCTCTTTCATCGAAAACTTCAGGGTTTATGTTGTACTGAACGAAGTTTCAGGATTGTGGGTCATAAGGTCGATGCAATAAGTATTAGAATGAAATGTCTCTTTGCTAATTAAGACTGAGTAAAAAGTGAGATGCCAATTATCAATTCCTAATAATAGCATAGGTTTAGCGTCGTCGTAACATAGAACATCTACGAGATCGAGCAAATAATCGTATTTTTTAACTAAGTCCGAATGAATAGACTGCTTTGCAAACGTCAAGTTTGGAATAGATCGTACCGCTATATCATGAACGTCTGAGCTATGTGAACCTTTCAATTTAACGTTCACAAAACTAACTTCGACATTTTTACTAAGACCTTTTTCTAAATTGATTTTATTTTATTTATTTAGGCAATCCAACAGCGTGAATAACATAGTATATAATAACAAATTTACATACTTAAAAGAAGGCCAAACAGGATTACACAAATTAACTATTAATATACAACAATAAAAAATGTGTTTAACAAGCTTGCAGTATACACAAATAGCATGAAGTATTCGTGTGTGTATGTGTAGTGAATATGTGAATATTATATTGTGTATATAATTATTATGTGTGTAGGGGTGTGTATGTGTGTGTGTTGTGCAGGTATGTAGTTTGTATAGGGAATGTGCTGTATGTGTATGTGAGATTGTAAATATGAATGTATTTTTGAACAATTATATTAAGAATATTAATAGTATAGGGTATCTTGACTGAATAATTTAAAGTATTTTTTTTTTTAATTCATCTAGAGCGGTGCAACTTTTTTATTTCAAATTTACATTCGAATTTTAAACTGAATGAAATGTTTTAAACTGATTATTCTAGGACTGATCAAGATCTGCTCCCGCCGCGGGTGAGAGCAGATCTTGAGAGTCGGCTAAGGGAATAGGCAGCAACATTCTCCTCGGTAAGCATTATAATCTACTGTGTCAAGCGTTGATTATGGCTCAGCAATAACGTCCTCCGATTGTCCATGTGTGTGTGTGTGTGTGTATGTGTATGTGTGTGTGTGTCTGTGTGCGTGTGTATGTGTATGTGTATGTGTATATGTGTGTGTGTGTGTGTGTGTGTGCGTGCGTGCGTGCGTTAGTGCGTGCGTGCGTGCGCGCATACGTGTGTGCGTGTGTCTTCAATCATATACTATTATTATTCAACGGGGCAATGCCGCCAGGATTTTGGGCAGGTTCTTAGATTAGGTATTTCCAATGTATAGTTTTAATTTAATTTTAGTTTTATTGTTATATAGGACATGCTGAAGGCCTATAGTTATATAGGTTGCAACCTATCTACGCACAACCCCTTTCTGCCCACATGAGAAGTGGGATTGCCCATTTCTACATCACTCTTCAAGCAACGCGAAACGTGACGTGACGTGAATGATGACGTGACGGTGGGTGACACTAATATCAATTTTAGTTTCAGGGTTAACCCAGACCAGTGAAAAAAAGAGAATGAAAGTTATGGTAAAAAAAAAAAAAATTAAAAAAAAAAGAAAGAAAAGAGAATGTAAAACTGATGACAAAAAAATGTGTCTGAATGCTAAAGGGATAAACTATCCGGTCTAGCATTAATTGGTATTAGTTGGAATGTTGATTATTGGTTGCTAAAGGGATATCTATCCGGTCTAGCACTATCCGGTCCATTTTTCATAAATGAAGGGGTATTGGTTGGAATGATGATTTTTGGTTGCTAAAGGGATATCTATCCGGTCTAGCACTATCCAGTCTATTTTTTATAAATGAAGGGATACTGATGGTCCTGAACTGGGTTGTCGATGGGTTAACCCTGACGATGACTGAAAGGCTAAAATGCTTTTGACTAATCAAATTGAAAACTGATCTTTTGTCTTTGACTTGTTTAACTCATTTAATTGTCAGGATGAACGAGCAATAACACTGATACTTATGTCCCTCACCAGGTACAAAGTGAAGCTAAGCGTACGAGGACGTACGCACGTCAGTATGGCCGTGACGGCGGCTACGTCCAGTTATAAACTCTATGCTCAGCGGGCAGTACCGTTATTTACCCTGTGGCAGCATTTAAATTTATTACAGTGGCAACTCCGGCAACTGTCGTCGCTGCCCCACCCATCTGGCTATATAAAGGGATCGCTCGGTGTACTACGATCATTCTTGTTCCAGACACGGCGCGGTGTGGACATGCTGAAGGCCTATAGTTATATAGGTTGCAACTTATCTACGCACAACCCCTTTCTGCCCACATATACTATTTCTAATTTCAAAATTTGCAAATAGAAGACGATCGTTTAAAACTTGGCATTTCTAATATTGACACATCAGCACTGATTAGAGCATAAATTTAAAAAATTATCCATTTTAATGAATCTTAGAATAATTATTATAAGTAGTAGTAATTTAAACGTGTCAATATTATTGTCCTTCATTTAGTTTACGTAAATAATTATATAAACAAATATTGCCTTTAGAACATAGATAAACACTTCGTACTCATTAGAGATCTAAATATAAATCACCAAGGATTTTAGTTCTCTTTCGCATATTCTGTATTTATTAATTATTCACACTAATATTATAAAGGCGAAAGTTTGTATGTGTGTATGTTTGTTACTTCTTCAAGCTCAAACAGCTGAATGGATTTGGATGAAAATTAGTACCAAGATAGCTTATACAATGGATTAACATATAGGCTACATTTTATTCCGGAAAAGTAAAATTTCCCGTGGGATGAGAAAATAATTAAATACTTTTTATCCACGGGAAACCGCGGGGCGCAACTAGTTAATCATAAATCAAAGTTCTCCAGCAATAATTTGGTACTTTGAATTTTTTAATTGTATGTAAACAACGCTTTTGACCACTGTCTTACCTGATGGAATATGATGATGCATTTATGGTGCATGCTTGCTTAGATGCTAGAAGAAGAATCTGTTCAGTTTTCAGTTTTGACTTGAAGACTCCCAGAGGGAGGCAACTAGCTGGCGGGCACCCCTGATAAGAGGATCGAGAAGACTACGTCCACTGGAAGAGTGGACACTATTGAAATTCGCGACCGTTCTAACTAACCTACGGGGGTACATCGACCTCGTCGGCGGGGTCGGTGTCTGATTGTGTTACGCTGGTTACAATCCTATACCGGTGCCGAAAGCGGTCCCTGAGTCAGAAGGTCTAGACTGGTACTACGACCGATACTACGGCTGCTATAGGATCATCCGGGTCGCTCAAGACATGTCTCGGGCGGCGACGACGGGGTGGGCTGTTTGCACTATAAAGTGCGTCGTAAGCGGGTTGATGAAATTTCAACCATATATATATTGCAATGCATATATAGGTGGCGTGTATTTATGCTTGTATTGTTACTTAACTGTTAGATTTCCAAAAATAGGAATAAAATCTAGTAGATCAGATGGGCTCTTCAAGTTTTATCAATGAATTTTCTTATCACAATTTCTCAGTTCATATAAGATAGTGCGTAACATACCTATATTAAGCAATATTGAATGTTTACTCTTACACAAAACAGTAGGCGATAAGGGTGATACTATGGTAGCGAAGTGAAAAAAAATGAGTTCGATATGAGACTGACTTGTTTGACAAGCCACCAGTGGCGAGATATATCAAGAACTTGTTTCCTGGTTGAATTCCTATGTCTAATGTCCAATGTCCATAAAGACTACAGTAACCTCTACCCATCAAGAGGGTTATATAGTGCTTTATCTTTTATAAGTTAAGGTATGAAGCGACGAGCTAACCGTTCGCCTGATGTTAAGCGACACGGCTGCCCATATCAGTTGCAGTGTCACTCGGAACTCTGTAGTAAAGTAGAGTTTTGCGGGCCACTGCACTGCGCACGTCATCCTGAGATATCAGCACAATCTAGTAATAAGATTACTAGACTGTGAGATCTGCTGGGCGATCACGATACTCGATTGCAACCGATAGAAACACAAACTTGTATAGATTTGACAGTTTGAATACGCAGTTTATGTGCATAGTTAGTATGGAAATTTCTCATGTTGCATTGCAATTTGTTTCGTGACCCCCCAGGTCATAAAGTCTCATTTGCCCAGTAATTTCACTAGCTACAGTGCCCTTCAAACCGGGACACACAACTTGCGCACTACCGCTGGGCGGCAGAATAACTAGCAAAGCGGTGGTGCCTACCTAAACGATCTTTGCAGAAAAGTCCTACCACCTAATGTATAATAATCGTACGCTTGTTTGCTTCTTAAAATTATCCATTTAAAATTCACTTTACTAATTTTCCCTATTTATTAGTTACATCAAAGCTTAGTGTAAACATGGTGAAATTGCTTTACCTATACTTGTATATTTATTTATTTATTGCATTATGTAACAAGGAAATACATATAACATCACAAAGTTACACAACCCTGCTAGGGCATAGCAAATAAAGAAAAGAAAGTACTAACTAAGTTTACACAATAATAAAATGTTGACTATGGAAATCCCGAAGAATAAATGTAAGTAGAAATATATCATACTCATATATAGTAACATTACAATTAAATACGTAGGTATAAAGTATTAATAATAAAAATCAATAGTGAGTTAAAACCCCGACAATAAAGATAGGTTATTACAAATCTCATAAAAAAGACAATAGTAGGTCCCCGGATAACGTTCTTTCAAAGTTTACGACTTTTAAGATTACATTCTCTTCAGTCCCGGGGAATAAAACTGAAATTAGGACAATGATAACTTTTTTCTTCATAATATTGACTTGACAGTCTCTGTGGTGTGGTAGTTGAGTAGGTTGGTTCATAACTCAGAGGTGATGGGTTCGATTCCCGCAGGACAAGTGTATGTGCACAGATAAAAAGCGCAAATACTTGTTCTGTGTCTGGGTGTTGTGAGACCATGGTCCTCGTAGTTCCTGGGTCCGTAGATACAGGGAATCCTAGTTAGGGTCCAGGATCTATGTATGTGATCGTTGGATGTAATTATTGAAAAAAAATTGCTGTTAAATTTTCTCATATTTTTTTTGCATAGCTCAGTTGGTAGTAACCCTGCCTTCCAAACTGTGGGTTGTGGGTTCGATTCCCACCCAGGGCAAACATTTGTGTGATGAACATTTTTGTTTTGTGTTTGGGCTTATATTGTATTATATGTATCTATTTTACAAATAAAAAGTATCTAAGTATTGTATCAGTTATCTGGTTCCCAGAATACAAGCCTTGTTAGTTTTGAGCTAGATGGCGTTGTGCGAGATGTCCACACATATTATTATTATTGAAATTTAACGGGGGAATGCTAGTAGTATGCTGGGCCCGCTACCTACTGGTAGCGGGCTAAAGACTGGACTGTGTTTACCTAAGATCAGCACAGGTAGTATGTTACAGTCACAATCATTTTTGTAATAGTGTAGCTCTAAAAATATAAACATATTTCACCATAAAAAATTGGAGGCATATCTAAATATATATAACTCAAAGGTGGACTGACTGACATAGTGATCTATCAACGCACAGCCCAAACCACTGGACGCATCGGGCTGAAATTTGGCATGCAGGTAGATGTTATGACGTAAGCATCCGCTAAGAAAGGATTGTTCGAAATTCCACCCTTAAGAGGGTAAAATGGGTGGTTGAATTATTTTCCCATAGGCCACGCCGCGGGCGAAGCTGCGGGCAGAAGCTCATCTTTCATAAATTTCATTTCGTTTCATTAACTTACTCTTCGTATATTTAATATCTCTGAATTGACATTTCCAACACTAAGTAAAGAGGTAGGTACCTATTTATATTAATTATTAATACATAAAAACCTGTCTTGACACAAGTTATAACTTTATTCAAGTGATATGAAAATCTTTTCATATCACTTGTTTATTAAAATATCATGATTACTGTCTGATTATAATATATAATTAAGTAGAAACTTTAATGAAGTTATAATTTTATTGTAAAGTCCATAAAATCACAGATTATTTAGCTGCTTATGCTTAATAATAATATGTGAATGTCTGGGTGTTATATAAAAACAAAAAGTATCTAAGTATTGTATCAGTTATCCGGTTCCCATAGTACAAGCTTTGCTTAGTTTGGGGCTAGATGGCGCTGTGTGAAATGGCCACAAATATTTATTTATTTAATTAAGTACTTATACAATTATATTTTTAGCGAATGATTATTTTATCCCATTACGTTATTCACAGCCTTATTAATAAACACGAGCTAGCTTTAGACTAGTTACACCATCTTTTGTCTCTTTCGATCCAGCTAAATATTTCAGTAGCAAAAAAAGGACAAAAGCCTAAGTAACTAATCCTAGACTAATACCCGTTAATAAGGCTGTCAATGTTTAAATACCCATTTGAAACTAATTTTATACCTACCTTTATCAAATGATAATTTTTAATTAATTTAAATTTAAAACTTACACATTAATTCAGTAAGGACTTTGAATTTTATATGTATAGATTTTTATACTTGAAAGATGATATAAGGATTATCATGAGGAGTTGATATCACAAAGATATGCCATTATCAGTCAAGCAAAGTACTATCAGCAAATCACACAAACGTTGCGTAAGATGAGATGCCATTGAATTCGTGATTCTATTCACGTAGCCACAGATTATATAACAGTCTTTATTTCTTGAACAGTGATTAATTCGCGTTTGTTAGAAAAAAATATTGGACACCGAAATGTCAAACGACAGTTAGACCCGCGTCCGCAACCTTTTAATTTTGTTATGTATTTCTTTCATTGACTTGCTGCGCCTCGCGGTTTCACCCGCGTAGTGATGAAAAACTTTCCAATTTTTTCTTTTCTAAGAACCTTCTGACGATAATAAAGACAACCAAAAAAAGAATTAGACAAAATGTTCCATCCGTTCGCGCGTGATGCGATGACCAATGGACATAAAGATTATTATGTATCGCCACAGATTAGATAATACTTACACTAATATGCCAGTCTGTACTAAAGTTAGAAAGCTCCTAAGTTCGCACATATCCCTCTACTAGCTCCTCTCTAGCTGGCTGCGACTTCGCATGCGTGGCCTACAGGAAACGAAGAGATTTTTCATAGATAATTCAACCACCCATTTCACCCTCTTAGGGGTGCACTTTCGAAAAACCCTTTTTTAGTGGAAACCTATACTTTACAAACAACACACCCTCCAAATTTTAAATCTCTAGAACCAACGGCGGTTTAGGCTGTGCGTTGATATATAATATAAGTCAGTCAGTCAGTCAGGACTTTGAATATTATATTAATAGAATAGAATAGAAAAACTCTTTATTGCGTATACCAACATAAAATAAAACTAGATATTACAGTACTAGAATAGGTAGCACAATAGGCGGCCTTATCACTAAAAGTTTTTTTTTAATGTTATTGAATGATGTGACGAGCTAGCCGTTCACCTGATGTTAAGCGCCACGGTGAGTTACAAGCGACACTGCACTGCGCACATCATCCTGAGACATCAGCACAGTCTGGTAATAAGATTACTCGACTGTGAGATCAGATCAGCGCCCTTCAAACCGGAACACAGTAGTGCTTGCACATTACTGCTTGGCGGCAGAATAACTGGCAAAGCGATGGTACCTACCTAGACGAACTTTGCAACAAAGTCCTACCATCTAGTAAAAAGTGATCTCTTCCAGGCATATATGTGTAGATTATTAGATATGTATTGCCCCAGATTAGATAACACTTAAGCTATTATTATTATGTACCTACTGCAACACATTTCGAATGCCCTAGAAGAGATACGGATGAACTTAAAAGCTGTCAAAGTTTAGTGTAGTCGTTCGGTCAGCGGCGCCTACTTTTTTTTAAATGTTTTGGCTCCACGCTTTTGTGTATATAGCCAGTGTCAAGTAATTGATAATTTATCAAGTTAATGATATTTCACGCAAATATGTGTCAATTCACAGTCGAAGTCATCAAGTCTAGTCATAGTCTAGTCAAAGTCATACTCCTAGTAAAGTGGTGGCAACTTTACTTGAAGATTCTATGGAGTTTTGGAAACAACACGAAAAGAAACATTTCACCATCATTATAACATTTTCCCACACTCACGCCTGTAATCCAGCACTTAACGAATAGAATGCCACCAACACTGAAAATAACACAAGTTTAGGAAAATAATACAATGCGGTGACGCAATCTTTTTCGCTTCCCCGCCAAAACTCGCCTCGCCTACTTCTTTATTTTTTCTAATTCATTCACTCATATTATTCATTAATTAAGAGAAAAGCCTAAAGGCCTTGGCCCAATATGCGTAAAAAAACAATTGAACGCCATAATAAGTTCCTGATTCATAACTGTAATAATCATTACATAATGAGGATAGGACAATGAAGACAATGCCTCATACAGTTTCATACATTCATTTATTTGTGAGTGAACGATTTGAATTTGATTAGGGGATCAATGTTCGAAAGCGACCTACACCAACATGCCAATTAATAATTAGTCTTATTAAACATAGAATAAGAGCTATAGTGACATAGATAGACACGCAACATACATACATACATAGGTGTCAAACATATCCCACTCGATGATAAATAATTAAGTCGAGATTTCTCAATACATTTTCTCGTTTCGAAAATAGGCAAATTTCCCGGAATCTCTCGCTTCGAAAAGTCTCTCTAACTAGTGCTAAAATAATGCCAAAGACGTATAAAGAAGTTTTACTTAGAAGTGTTAGGGCTTTTCTGCAAAGTTCGTCTAGGTACCACCGCTTTGCCAGTTATTCTGCCGCCAAGCAGAACTGTGCAAACACTACTATCTTCCGGTTTGAAGGGCACCGTAGCTAGTGAAATTACTGGACAAATGACACTATAACCTGATGTCTTGATGTCTCAGGATGACGTGCGCGAAACTCTATACTTTAGCACTAGTTGCTAAAATAATGCCAAAGAATGCCCGTCGGACTACAGGTTTTTTTGGCTCCACACTTATGTGTATTTAGCCGGTGTCTAGTAATTGATAATTTCTCAAGTTAATTAATATTATATAGTTTAAAGTCACAGTCCAAGTTATTAAGTTAAGTCATAGTCTAGTCTAGTCAAGTCATCCTAATAATAAAGTTGTGGCAACTTTACCAGAAGCTTCTATGTAGTTTTGGAAATAACACGAAAAAAAACATTTTACCATCATTATACAACTTTGCCACACTCATGCCTGTAATCCAGCACTTAAAGAATAAAATGCCACCAATGTTATGCACTAACACTGAAAATAACACAAGTTTTGGAAAATAATACAATGCGCTGACACGATCTTTTTCGTTTTCCCGCCAAAACTCCGGACTACAGTTTGACAGTTCCTTAGTTCCCTCCACAGACTAGAGAAAAATCGCAACGCATTTGGGATTTGTTACGTCTCTGATACAAGAACTGTATGCCTTCCGTCTAGTCGATTGATTTTTTCTCTAGTGTCCTAGATAGATAAGTACGAACTTAAGAGCTCAAAACAAACGAGTAGAGTAAGAGTCAAACTTTAATACAGGTGGGCGCAAGGTCCGTATTTATATTATTATAAGCAGTATTTATTTATTACAGAACGGCACTCAGTCATAAATCGGTGGGTACTTACTCAGGTTGAATTTTCGAACCTCCCTCCGAGCTCCGCGATCTCTCCGAGGTCTGCGGACTGGCCTGACAGCTCAGTTGGTATACCCTTCTGAGCTGTAGGTTGTGGGTTCGATTCCCACCCAGGACAAGCATTTGTCTGATGAACATCGATGTTTGTTCTGTATCTGGGTGTTATTATGTATTCTAAGTATTTACTGTACTGTATCAGTTAGAGGAGAGTTAGAGCTTAGTTTGAAGCTAGATGGCGCTGTGTGACATGTACACAAATAAAAAATAACTAAAATAAAAATATGAGCCAAAATTCTCTATAATAGACGAGAAGTCATATGTACAAACAACACCATACCTTAATTTTAATGTCATTACCATAAGGTTAACTAATTTTAAATGTTAAGTAATCAAATAACGACCGGTTTTTAATTCAGAATGTGGTAACACTACTTAGATGTAGCAGAACTACCGATAAGCACAATGTACTCTGGGCTTAGCATTAGGCAACATTGGTTTATACGTTACTAGTTGACCCGCCCTGGCTTCGCACGGGTAAATTAAAAGTAAAAAGCGGTCGAACGGGATGAAAAGTATTCTATGTTGTCACCTGGTTCTTAGCTACCTCTACACCAATTTGGGGCAGAACTTTACTTATAATGGAACTTAGTGCTATTATTTTTTGACGACATATCTCACAGTTTGTTACTTGAGGCTTGTATTCACTTACACTTATAGAGGAACCCTGTTTACCTGCTTTATTGGGGTAATTTTGAATTTTCCGTGGTAAAAGGGGCGCTTTTTCTTTGCAATACTTATTCTCTATTCAAAACAGCCAAGAATACCGCTCTACAATTTCAAGGCATTATACGTCTCTATTAATAAATTTATTCTGTAGGATCGCCTTAGATTTAATTAAAGATAGGACTAGACAGTAGTTAGACATAATCAGTGGTAATTATCGATATTAAGGAATGCCGTAAAATGTGCGTGCTTTGGGAACATTAAGTACCCACCTGTTGGCAAGATTTACGCGGAGTTGCAAATGTTTGGACCTGGATTTATGGATGCGGTAGCTTACGGTTTCTTTGGGATTTGGTAATACTGGGATGCAAGAAATGTTTAATGCAGATTAGCGTATTTAATTGTATTCAACATTTAAAATTTTTTATTCGAAATTTATTAGATTAGTTAACTATACTTAAAAACGGCCCATCACGCTTTATTGATGAAGTTTGATTGCAAACTTTGCAGTAAAAATGTGCTAGCGCGACGAGTGACTCGAAATAAAAGCATAAAAGATGACAAATTCACTTTATTTTTATTGACCTGATAGCTCAGCCTTCTAAGATGTAGGGTTCGATTCCCACCCAGGACAAACACTTCGTGTAATGGACATAGGTGTTTGTTCTGTGTCTGGGAGTTATATTGTATATTGTGTATGTATTTACAAACAAAAAGTATATAAGTATTTTATCAGTTATCTGGTTTCGTAGTACAAGATTTGCTTAGTTTGAGACTAGATGGCGTTGTGCGATATATCCACATTTTTTTTTATATTAGCATTTAAATCAATGAAAATACTACATGGCGTTGTGTAAAAACCATAAATATTTAAAAAATATATTACCATTTAAATTAACGAAAATTTTATTTTCAATTATAATGCCGCATCCTGTCCTTCTACCATTATTGTGATACAGAAACAAACCCAGCATAACACTTAGTAATTAATTGAACGGGGTCGTTGAACTCATCGCCATGGTTTAGGACTAGGGAGTGCCTTTGAATTGGGGGAAATAAGGTTTCTGAGAAAACAAAATATTCCCCGTCTTTTAATAAGATGTGTGGTCATAAATTTTTCGTTATTTAGGGTTCTCCAGTGCTAAAAATAATAATTGACATGACGGTCTAGTCCTTTGCCTGATGTTAAGTGACACGGCAGCCCATATTAGTTGTAGTGTCACTCAGAACTCTAAAATATAGTTTTACGTGACACTGCCCTTTGCACGTCATCCTGAGACATAAGTCTCACAGTCTAGTAATATAGACTGTGAGATCTAGGGACTTACCGCGTAAGTCTGCTGGAGATCGTAATCGTGTTATCTCTTGCTTGCACTCGTGGACTTGTTAATAAGCGCGTGCAGGATGGCAGGCAAAGCCGATTCCCAGAACGGTTACGCGGTAGGGGTGCAGAGGCCTTACCGCGTAAGTCTGGTGAAGATAGTAATCGTGTTCTCTCTTGCTCGCACTCGTGGACTTGTTAATTGGCGCGTGCAGGATGGCAGGCGAAGCCGATTCCCAGAACGGTTACGCGGCAGGAGTGCTGGCCATAAAGAATTAAAAAAATAAAGTTTCCCCTTATATATATATTTTTAGGGATATAGAATAGGGATGGAGAATAGACAGAGCAATAAAGATATCTCTACCCTACCTACAAGACTAGAAAGCGGACTTTATTCAAATAGGTTATTCACCTGATACCGATGAACTAAAAATGCCTACCCAATCCGTAATAACACGTCGTGACGCAATTTCCTTTAAAGATTTCCTTAAAACTTGATTTAAAAACCAAATTATACTTGCCCGTCGACTTTTAAAGAACCTAACAGTACCACAACGTTCATTCACGGCTTCGTAGTTGAAATCTGCGTTTTGACAGGTGTCATGTTGACGGCTAGTTTGACAGGCGTTTTGACAGGTATTGTCAGTGAAGGCGGTAAGCAGAATACCGTTATTTTGATATCTGAGCGGTAATCTTCAGTTGTCTAATTACACTTGGTGGCATAATAACCAAGAACATATAAACTTATTTTTTTAATTGCCTTTTTTCGATCTTCATTTAGTAAGTACTTAGAGATGTATGTCGTGGAAAAAAAGAAGAAGGAAAGGAAAGAATATCGTGTAACCATTAAAAAGAAAAAATAAGATCTATGTTGGGTCAAAAGTCTGCAGACATTTCACACAGCGCCATCTGGCTCCAAACTAAGCACAGGTGTCACGGTGAATGCGCTCAAGAACTGCATGATCTAATTCTCCCATCACCATTCCACTATCAGACTACTAGACGCTCAGCTAAGCGCCATCCTTTTGTGGTCGAAATACCACCCATTCGTACCAAGCGATTTGACTCAACGTTCTTAATTAGAACGGCTAAGGAATGGAATGCCAGCGTCTGTGTTTCCGGCGAAATATGACCCGGGCGTGTTCAAGAGAAGAGTGAATAGGTATTTACTAGGCTAGCATGCTACACCTTCGATCGCATCGTCACTTCCCTTCAGGTGAGAGCGTGGTCAAATGCTAGACAAGTTTGAAGTAAAAAAAAAAAAGCTTGTACTATGGGAACAAGATAACTGATACAATACTTAGATACTTTTTGTTTGTAAATACATACATATACAATATAACACCCAGACACTGAACAAACATTGATGTTCATCACACTAATGTTTGTCCTAGATGGGAATCGAACCCACAACCTATAGTTCAGAGGGCAGAGTTACTACCAACTAAGCTTACTTACACTACAATCTGAACTTACCAGACTAAGTATAAAATAAACGTGGGTACATACCAGACAGCTAATATTAATCAAAACGCACCCTATCTAATATGCCAAGCAAACAAGGCTTGGCACAAAAAGTGGCATTTCACCAGGGTGATAACGCAACTTTTTAAATGTTTACTTTCTCACGGCCTGCAGTGTACGAATCGGAGAGGTGTATGATCGTGAACTGGTTTGCAGAGTGAATCGGAAGTGAAGTGATAGAGAAATTTTTGAATTATAATAAGCGTTCCTTTTTTATATATCCGCCGCGTTGGTTACAAAGGAAAATAATGCCCAACGATCATATACATATATCCTAGATCCTAACTAGGATTCCCTGTATCTAGGGACCCAGGAACTACGAGGACCATGGTCCCACAATACCCAGACTCAGAACAAGTATTTGCGCTTTTTTCCGTGTACATATAATACTTATACATTTCTTTATTATTTTTAAATACATACATAGAATACAATATGACACCCATTACTTAAAACTGTTTAAACTTTCGCGACTTGAACTCATATTGTAAAGATAAAACGGATCTATTCAAAATAATTATTTGATAATTTTTTTGCGCAAACAGACCCGTTTTATCTTTACAATACTTAACACTGGCTAAATACACAAGTGTCGAGCCAAAACAAAAACAATAAGTATAATCTCTTTGCTTTTTTTGCTTAATATAAATTCTAAGAACTGTCTTAGAAGATTTTAATTTGTACAACTGGCATTACGACTGCTAATTCACGAATAATAATATGCTTACTACACTTACCTATACAAGTAAAGCAATGTACAGCAAAATAAAGAAGATTGCGCGGCCTCGCCAATGTAAATACTGTTTTTATCGCTATTATGTTGCGTAAGGGTAGAGTCGTACAACTGGCGGGAAGCGATTTGAAGTTTATTGAAGTATACCTTCTTTACGCACGCTTGACTTGGGGAGTAAGCTGGTGAATGCGTGTCGTGAACAGATAGTTGATAGTTGTCGGTTCACGTAGTTGTCCGTTGTCAACATAACAAGGTTAAAATAACATAAAATTTATATTATTATGTTGGTATATATAATAAAATGACAATTTACAATTGTCAAGATGGCGACATTAACATTGAACAAAGCAAAAACAAAATTATACAGGCTGATACATGGAGCTAAACAATTTTTACTTCAATCGTGTGGTCGTACACACACTACAATTGAACACACTCGTTTTTTGTGGGTTTTCTCTGTAATTTGCTGCATAGCTTCTTTTTTTGCGAAAATCTTAAGGTAATAATAAATTTTTACAAAACGAAATTATTATAATCTTCCCTTACAAAATCAGCGTAATGACGTAAGCAATATGACTTAAATGAGTTGCCCGTATGGTCTTGGTGGTGTGCGGACAGGACCATCTCGTCTCTTCCCGCGGTTGCCGTAAGAGCCAGCTAAGGGAATATCCATGAAATGGCCAGCAGCATTGTCCTCGGTACATTAAAATCTTCGGCGATTATCAAGCCGCCAAGCGTTATGATTATAACCCCTCCCCCCCCATGATAAGCAACCAAAGTGGCGTTTTATGGGGGGAGGCCTGTGTTCAGTAGTGAACGTATCTCGGCTGATGATGTCAGTAACGAATATTAATAATTCTAATAATTTCTATTTAAGCTATTAATTTTCTATTGTTAATTGATTCCTTCAAAACACTTGTCAAATGGATCAATAATTAAGTCGTCGATAAAATTAGTAAAGTCGATAGTAATTAAGCGTTAAAAAAATTCATAGTCAATGTAGAACATACGGCGTGTTTTTTTTTTAAATGTTTTGGCTCCACACTTTTGTGTATTTAGCCAGTGTCAAGTAATTGATATATATAATTCATCAAGTTAATAATATTTCACTTCCCACAGGGCACAGTCGAAGTCATCAAGTCAAGTCATAGTCTAGTCAAAGTCATACTTCTAGTAAAGTGGTGGCCACTTTACTTGAAGCTTCTATGGAGTTTTGGAAACAACACGAAAAGAAACGTTTCACCATCATTATACCATTTTCCCACACTCACGCCTGTAATCCAGCACTTAACGAATAGAATGCCACCAATTTTATGCACTAACACTGAAAATAACACAAGTTTAGGAAAATAATACAATGCAGTGACGCAATCTTTATCGCTTTCCCGCCAAAACTCCTACGGCGTGTTTTGTAGAAGCTTCACGAAATGTTTCGTAATTGGAATGTAGGGAATCTACTTGGAAAATACAAGTTCGCGTAAAAGTCGCTAGGTGTAATTCTAATCCATGAATTTGTAGTATTTATTTTGCGTAATTTATATTCCGCGTCTCGCTCCCACTACGACTAAGCCTTTAGTACTTATAATAATGTGCCCGAGTGGCCTAGAGCCGCTAGCGCGGGCTATTTTATTCTAAGACCTGACTCATACAGTTTTTTGACTTCCTGCCATGTGTATTATTCTATTTTCATTTGTGGAAAATTATTTTGTTTTCTTTGAAAGAAAGCTTTACAAAATGGAAGCCCAAAGAAAATAGAAACATTGTTTGTGTATATGTGTGTGTGTGTGTGTGTGTGTGTACGCGTGTACGTGTGTGATGTGTGTGTGTGTGTGTGTGATGTTCAGTTTAAGCCGGTTGCACCCAGAAAGAGGTACATTGCTGAACACTTCATACAATACAAATAAAAAATAAATAAAAAAAACACCGCTTCCTCTTTTTGACCGCCTCTGTGGTGTAGTGGTTGGCACATAGCCAGGAGGCGGCGGGTTCAGTTCCCGCGACAGGGCAAGTATTTGTGCACAAATAAAGCGCAAATACTGGCTCTGTCTGGGTGTTGTGGGAGTAAGCAGATAAGACAGAATCAGCCTTATTAATAAACACGAACTAGCTTTAGACTAGTTACACCATCTTTTGTCTCTTTCGATCCAGCTAAATATTCCAGTAGCAAAAAAAGGACAAAAGCTGAAGTAACTAATCCGAGACTAATACCAGTTTATTAATAAGGCTGAATAAGTATTCGTGTGGGGAGTTTTGGCGGGAACACGAAAAAGATCGCGTCAGCGCATTGTATTATTTTCCAAAACTTGTGCTATTTTCAGTGTTAGTGCATATAATTGGTGGTATTTTATTCGTTAAGTGCTGGACTAGAGGCATGGGTGTGGGAAAGTGGTATAATGATGGTGAAGCGTTTCTTTTCGTGTTGTTTCCAAAACTCCATAGAAGCTTCTAGTAAAGTTGCCACCGCTTTACTAGGAGCATCACTTGACTAGACTACGACTTGACTTGATGACTTGGACTGTGACTTGACTTGACTTTGCATATATATTACTTAACTCGAGAAATTATCAATTACTTGACACTGGCTAAATACACAAAAGTGTGGAGCCATACCAAAACACAAACAAAAAAAAAGAAAAGTATTCGTGTGGTCTGAAGCACAATTGTCTTAAAAAAAACTCACCTGAACATTGCGTGACCGCTAACACCAACAGCCCGAGAAATATTGCCAGACTTCTTAACTCCATAGTGTTGCTATTACCTATTTCCCACAAAAAATACGAGAACACTATCACTTAAACTTTAGGCACAATTTAATAATCACTGTCACTATCCAGTGGCACTTCCAAGGCACTTATCCTGAGGCACTTGATTTGATGATCTGTGAAAAAAAAAAATAGTTGGTCAGATCTTTTTCTTTCGTTTTGGCTCCACACTATTGTGTATTTAGCCAGTGTAGGTCAGATCTTTATCCATGTGTCTAACTTATACATACACCAAGGGTTGCCAACCGTACTATAATATATATATTATAGAATATAGCACAATACTATATATAGTATATATAGTATCTATTGTGCTATATTCCGAGTCGTTGTACTATATAATGTTAAAGAAATATATAGTAGGTATGCAAAAATACTATATTTCTAACACCGAACGTAAAACAAACAAATACTTATTAAAAAAACAATGTTCGTGTAACAGAATTCCGGACTCCGACTTTGTCTATATTATACAATATTTTTAGGCAGTGTACTTTATTTTTTATAGCTTATTTTGAACAATACGGTTTTCGCTGAAAAAATGTTGGCAACCCTAGATACAGCGGTTAATAACACACATCGAGTTAAAGAGAGGGAGATAGTAGTGTAGTTTCAGCTTTGTAGAGCCTTGTCTCTGTCGTACGGAGCACTAGAGACAAAACTTCCCACAATGTAGAGTGACAGAGACAATGCTCTACGAAACCAACACTATCTCACTCTTTAGCATTAAGTATTTCATATCGCTGGTACTAGATTTTAAATAGAAATAAATCGAATGCGCTTAAAATATAAAAGACAATTTTATCCATTATTTTTCACTGTGCATTTAGAAGTTTTTTTTAAATAGCTGTGGAATTCGTCTTTTTATGGAGATCTAATCCATATCAAAAGGAGATACTTAAAGGCTAACCTAATTTTACGCCTACATCAATCGCCACATCCTTAATTTTTTCTGTACGACGTAGCCTTGTAAAGAGGTAATCATAAATCATGCCTATTTATTTGTATGGATTTGATTTTGTAGACGCTAGCACAAAGTCACGTCACAAATATCTATGAGCTGTCATTAAACGTGTATAACCTATGATGCCGCCTGTCGCCTCGCTAGCAGTAGGTAGCAAAAATCAAAAAGGTTTACCTCTAAATACCCTCTTTGTATGGATTTGTTATTATAGACGCTAGTACAAAGTAACGTCACAAATATCTATGAGCTGTCATTAAACGTGTATAACCTATGATGCCGCCTGACGCCTCGCTAGCAGTAGGTAGCAAAAATCAAAAAGGTTTACCTCTAAATACCTTCTTTGTATGGATTTGTTATTATAGACGCTAGTACAAAGTTACGTCACAAATATCTATGAGCTGTCATTAAACGTGTATAATCTATGATGCCGCCTGACGCCTCGCTAGCAGTAGGTAGCAAAAATCAAAAAGGTTTACCTCTAAATACCCTCAAAATTAAGCCTTGCCCCCTTTATTTCAATGCTGATTCGTTAATCCAAATAGTATAGTACAAAGTACCAGCCATTAATTTTCACGACGAAATTATCATAAAACATCCATTTCCTGTATTTTACCGTTTATGCATAATCTTTACAGCTACAATAAATCTCGGTATACAGCAGATTGTAAAAGCTAAAGGCATTATCCTTTCGTTGGTCATTCTCTACGATGGTTTATGAGGGAGATGACATATATTAAAAAGAGAAAAAGAAGGAGGTAACGTGTTTTTACGATTCTACTATACACATACTTAAATTTATAATACAAAATCCTCTACATATTTCGCACCTATAAGTATTACGTACGTACTTCCGTATAAATACCTCTATAAGGACTACAATTGAAGGATTGAGAATAAAAATGGTTTTTTCAAATTGATAGTTTCGAGAAAATTGACTTTAAACTTCAACTTTAATGTAGAGTAAGGTAATAGAAAAGGTTTATGTAAGTTTCAGATGCTTGAAAATGTTTTAATTCTATTTTAAAGTACTAAATATAGTACTAATTCATACAATTACTGTAAAAATATAATATAATATAATAAATATAATAATGTTTTTATGCTAAGCGAACTGTATTCCTGTGACAGATAAACCGTTTTTAGACTCGAAATCTCGAGATTTAAGCCTGATTTCGGTATTTTGAGAATGTATTATTGTAGATAATTTCACGCTGAATCCAATATAACGATATAACGATACCCATTAGTCATTTTGTGAAAAAAATCAGTTAAACCCTTTTTGTTCACACCCCTTCAATTTAGATCTATTATTAAATAAAAAAATAAGAAAAAAATAATTCAAAATACAATATTAAACTTATATGGAATTTTAGGATTTTATAGAAGCGAAACCTAACCTTGAAACTATGTCATTTACTTTTATTTGTAAGACAAGTAGATGGGGGAGTAAGCAAGTGTCTTATTTTTATTATGAAAGCCAACACGCGGTTGGTTTTGTTAATCTGATCTACGGATTCGGTTACAACTTTAATATCATTAAATTGATGCATTTAAAGGTTTACCTTACGATATGTATGAGAATGAATTTCCATGGATATGTATATATAATAATCTGAGGCCGATCACGTTCACGACTCGATTGCAACAAATAGAAACAAAAAATTGTATGGATTTAACAGTTTCAATACGATTGATGTAAATCGATTTATGTAAATAAAATTTATCATTTTAACTGGAAAAAGTATGTAGGTTATAATATCATCCAAGTATGTACTCGGCATGCATCATCATCATCAGTCAGTCAGTCAGGACTTTGAATTGTTAGTTGCGCCCCGCGGTTTCACCGGCGGACAAAAAGTATTTTAATTATTTTCTAATCCCACGGTAACATTTCACTTTTCCGGGATAAAATGTAGCCTATATGTTAACCCAGTGTATAAGCTATCTAGGTACCGAATTTCACCCAAATCCATTCAGCCGTTTGAGCGTGAAGGAGTAACAAACATACACACGAACACACATACACACATACAAACTTTCGCCTTTATAATATTATACTATATATTTATGCGATAATTAGATACCGTGCATTATTTTATCAAATACTACAATCTAACTTCAGATAAGTCTTAAATAGAACGTATTAATATGAATAATAGTAATTTCTAACTATCTTCAGATAGGCCTATTTCCTTTAAATCTCTAACCGAACCGTGCTCTATCTATAACCGTATCTTCAGTTATGTGACTCTTGCACTCATCTATTCGCTGACCTAGTATTGTAATATTATTTATTTTATTACAGGTCAAATAGTTCAATATGCAGTATTCTGGGTTGATGGACGTAACACGGGATGAATTTATGTAAACAGCTACTTTTGTAGGTTACGTAATAGGACGATGTAATGCATAGGAAGGTAGACCAGGAACTATTTTAGTAGTATAGTAATTAGTAATATTACGATATCGCAGATTACTTTTTGAAGTATGTAAAACTTTTTTACGCAAGCTTGAAAACGTTACGGAAATTTATCGGACGAGGGGAACGGAAGTCGAGAGGGAGATATAAGTCAGTGAATATAGTATAGGAGTTAGTTATATTACGATATCGCAGATTACTTTTTGAAGTAAAACTTTTTTGCGCACGCTTGACTTGGGGAGTAAGCTGGTGAATGCGTGACGAGAGCGTTACGGAAATTGGGCGGGCGAGGCTAACGGAAGTTGAGAGGGAGATAAAAGTTAATGAATATAGTAAGAGAGAGAGTTACGTTACGTTTTAGTTTGGTTTGGGCTGTGCGTTGATAGATCACTATGTTAGTCAGTCAATCAGTCAGTCACCTTCGTATAGATCGTCACCTCGATTCGATCACCTTCGTTCGTTCTTCTTTAATTCAGTCGTGTGGTCTAAAGCACGCTTTTTTTAAATTCTATATCTATTTCTAAATTTTTCCATAATTTTATTATTTTTGTTTGATTCCCCGGCCAAAAACAAAGTGCGGCCATTCAACGAGGTAATATCGCCAGCGACCTAAACACGACTTTTTCACCCCGCCGCCCGAAACACGTCTTGTAATCCTATAGCAGCCGTAGTATCGGCTGCGCTAGGATCACCGAACCAGTCTAGCCCTTCTGGCTCAGGTACCGCGCCCGGCACCGGTATAGGATACTAGCGTAACACAATCAGACACCGACCCCGCCGGCGAAATCGACGTACCCCCCGTAGGTTAGCTAGAACGGTCGCGACTTTCAATAGGGTCCACTCTTCAATTTTCAAGTTCAATTCCGTATAAAAAAGTATATTCGCTTTTTTCTATGTACCGCGGGCATCGAACCCGCAACTTCTTGGTTACGGTCGACTCTCTCAACCACTACACCACAGAAGCTATTTAAATATTAGTGATATATAGTTACGATAATGGTGTCGATTCTGTGTTGCATACTCTAAAGCTAAACGAAATTAACATATTTCCGTCTCTTTCATTTCCCCTTTATCAGAAGAGTGCCGCCATACTTTAGGTTTAGTTTAGTTTTAAAGAATGCGACACAGAATCAACACCAATGTATAGTTACTAAACACAAAAATCTTATGCTTTGAATAAAAAAACAAAACGACACGATACCACGCCGATTAAAAACGTATTCTTTCTCCAAAAACACATTCCGATATTCCAACAACTTTTTTTAATTTCGACACACCACTTTTCTCTTTATTTACAAATCTGACAAATTCATCACGACTTAAGCCCCGTGTTCCGTGTCAATGCCATCATTTACATCTGATTTCCTTCCCTGAAGGCCCTGCACAGATCAAAGGCAGGAAGCCCTGCACTAATAAATTAGGTTATTTTTAACTGTGTGTTGGACTGGCCAGCTACTTATGTTTGAGGGAGCTTGTAGATTGGTTACTTAGACTAGCCAAACAATATTATAATAGATTCAGTTCACTGTTCATCTCATACATCCTGAATGTAAATAAAAGAGACGGAGACGGTGGATTCTGATTTTCTGATGGATTATATGGACAGCTTAGAGCACCGACGTAATGTTGCCAGTTTATTGGTTTTCTATAGACTTTGTTTTGGAGAGTGCACAAAGGAAATCCACGATCTTATTTCTCCATCTCCTTTCATTCACTGGATATGAAGACAAAAACACGGCATGGTTTAAATTCAACGCACTAAGCCTTGTGCTACGCATTTTATAAAAGCTAATGAGTGGAACAATTTGCCAGCGTCCTTGTTTCCAATCTGGGAGTCTTCAAGGCAAGAGTGAACCAGTATATCTTCTAGGCAAACATGCGTCATTGTAGACTGCGTCGTCTTTCCCTCCGGTGAGATAGTGGATCACCTTTTCGTAATTTAGTATCAGTAGAAATACAGTTGTAGTCTTCATTAACCTCCAACTGGTTTTGGTAAAAATCAGTTCCCATACGATTTTAATTATTATACCAGAAGGTTATTTTCATTTCTAGTTAACGTTCCAACATCATTAAGAATTGATAGTTGGTTCTAATTGGAAAAGACAGCGAGTTACGTTTTTCTTTCTAAATTATACCAATTTGATTTTGGTGGTTCTATAATAATAACATCCATGAAAACCGGTCTGCTAAACAATATTTGCTATATACAAAATAATTTTCTAATTCCTCTGTCTGTCGTCTTCGTAAATTGCAAAAACATTAGCTAACTTCCTAAGGTAGCAGGAATTTTCTGCAAAGTTCGTCTAGGCAGGTACCACCGCTTTGCCAGTTATTCTGCCGCCAAGCAGTAGTGTGCAAGCACTATTGTTTTGCGGTTTGAAGGGCACTGTAGCTAGTGAAATTACTGGGCGATTGAGACTTTGAGACCTGATCTCACAGTCGGGTAATTAGTTATTAGCTTATTACTCGTCTGTGCTGATGTCTCAAGATGTAAGCAGTGCAATGTCACGCGAAATTTATATTTTAGAGTTACAAGTGACACTGTTCTGTTATGGATGGCTGTTTCCCTTAACATCAGGTGAACGACTAGCTCGTCACATCATTCATAACATAAGATAAGCAGTTGACTATTTTTATTGTGACATTAACCTACTTCTTCCCGGAAAATTTACCACATAAGACGAATTCACAAGGAGTTGTGTCGAAGTTAAGAGATAAACAGAAAACAATAAAAAGGGAACTTAATCAAAAGACTTGATAAAACTACAAAGAGTTAATAATATCGTGCAAGTATGAACATTCTCACACTGGCGAAAATAATAATAAGATGTGCTCACCATCGAAAACGCAATTAGGCCTCAATGTCAAAGCCACTTCCTAGTTCGTCTAGACCAGCCTGACATAATATCTGACATCACTATCATTACACAATAGCCTGACCTTGGTCTCGAGTCATCGCTCTCACTGATGATCGACCTTGATCGATAGGCCATTTGGTCTTTATCGTGTCATCAAAGTAGCTTAATTGAGTTAGCATTGAAGGTAAAGTTTACCTCAAGTAAGGAGCGTCCCAAATTGAATAATTTACCTGATAAACCACACCAATTGAAACGCTACTTATTTTATTATACTAAACCTAGTGTTTGTATGGCTTCAAACTGAATGAATAGCCATTTTTTACTTTGAAAACTCGCTTGGCACAGCCATTTCGAAAACATTCAAAAACTGAATCGACAAATGAAATCCATATAATCATCGAACTTCCTCATACAATTTCACGAGAATCGGTTGTGAAATGCATGCAATGTGCATTTCTGTGCGCAATTATGTCGAGTGAAATAAGTAATAAATAAGAAATAAGAATAAGTGAAATAAGTAAATAAGATATGGAGGAATAAGATCGTGTAATTCGGCTCTATATTTTTCCAGATACTGCCAGCTACCTTGATTAATTAATACAAGCTGTTAATTTACAATAAATAATTTGAATTTCGAAGATACTGCCGCACATGTCCTGCTAGAGTGCAGCATCAGTGTGGGCAAGCCAGCTGATGGAGTTCCTCGGGACTCCGGGAACAACACAAGCTTGTAACCTTGTTATCGAAGAACAGTACCAAGAGATTGAATCATGAATCAGTCTGTGAGTACCTAGATGCGCCTTTATTTTCGATTTACTTCACCTTTCAACTTTTCTTTTAAAATTTTTAAACGACTACAAATTTCGAGTGACAAGAAAATTTCTCTGATTCACTCCGTGTTTTATCGACTACATTCAAAAACGCTTGACAAGAGGAATTTTAAAATATTCGTGTCAACGTGTTCTTTTTCCGTAAAGTCGGAGATTAAGTCACGCACGATCACGATTCGGAGTCACGATTTTGATGTTTTCCTTCTCTTTCTCCGTTGATAGGGTTGGCTCATTCATGTGTACGTATCATTTGTATTACTTTAAATTTGGTTTATTTACAATGGCTTGATTATTATTTTTATACATGATAACAGAGTTGTTTTGGAAAATCGTGATTTAGAGGTTTTACAATGACAATTTGCCTGTAAATATTAGGTTTTAGTAAGCAAGCAAAATATATTATTATTATTAGCCTTATTGAGATCAAGATACAGTGGTTTTATTTAAAATATACAAACATCCCAAATTAAGAGGAACCCCCTCTAACAGAAGGCAACACGCTAGTACCTACTATAAATGCAAATTTTTGTGTGTTTGTTCTTTCTTCACACCACGACGGTTCAATCGATTTCAATTATATTTGGAATGGAGATAGCTTATAAATTGATTAACGTATAGGGTAATCTGAGGATAAATTTGATTTACTGGTGAAACCGCAGGGCGTAGCTAACTTTACATACATAGCTGCTCGTGCGTGGTATTGGTAATAATAATAATAATAATCACACTAATATTACAAAGGCGAAAGTTTGTTTGTGTGTGTATGTTTGTTCCTCCTTCACGCTCAAGCGGCTGAAAGGATTTGGATGAAATTCGGTACCAATATAGCTTATACACTAGATTAACATATAGGCTACATTTTATCCCGGAAAAGTGTTTCCCGTGGGATGAGTAAATAATTAAAATACTTTTTATCCACGGGTAAAACCGTGGGGCGCAACAAGTAAATAATGATAATAGTGGTAAGTGGTAACCCTACAGCGATCGGAAAGCGAACGTGACATAGACTGTTTGTTTGTTGTTTGTTCGTTTGCTCTAGCTGTTTGACAACGACCACTGACAAACCGACTGACCTATATTAGTGTTTGTGTCCGAAATGACATGTGACGTCACAGACTAATTTGGAAATGTGAGGGAAAGTGACTGATACTGTATGACAGTGAAAGCGGGTGATTGCTAGTTGATAAACATTGGTTGTAGATGATACTTATCATTGATAATGAAAATAGACAGTTGAAAAGAATCCGAAAATGGCGGTTGTGAATTTTGAACTTTTTTCCGTTACCAGTGTATTTTTGAATTTTAATGTGTAATAAGGGTGGATTATTATCCGTTAAGTGTTCGTGAACGTGCACGAGTGTTGGCAAATGGTTCCAAGCTTTAAAACCATGCTTTTTCTTCTTCTCTTTAAGGCTTCCTAGAGCCTTCAGTAA
This sequence comes from Ennomos fuscantarius, assembly GCA_905220475.3. Lineage (NCBI taxonomy): Eukaryota > Metazoa > Arthropoda > Insecta > Lepidoptera > Geometridae > Ennomos > Ennomos fuscantarius. The sequence continues at coordinate 2,355,725 of HG992049.1, forward strand.
AATATCCACCTTTTTAGTGTGGCATTTTGACTGACAAAATAAGACTTTGACATGACGTAACTATACAAAAATTCCTTACTTGACATCGGCAGAATTATTTGACAAAAATATATATATACAATCATTACAATAATCACGTGTACACAAGTTACGTTAGAGTTGATAAACATTGCTTGTAGATGATAGTTTTCATTGATAATCCTAGTATTTAATTACAAATATACAAAAGCATTCAATATTTTCATTACGTAATGAGAATAGATTTCAAAATATGGAGATCCGAAGAAGGACCAAAGTGTCAACATCGGATCTGTACTTATTAACAAAATAATATAAACCAGGTCTAAACAGAGGCCAAACGTGTTTTTAACAGTACAAAAGACTCATTCAGCACTTGTCTAAAGCTTGTTTCAGTTTATGGTTAAAACAAAAAATATGGGGCAGACTTGATAGATACTTCGGTCGGTAAACGATTCAAAGCCAACGGTCCTATTTTAAAAAGTATTCAACTGATCTCAAATATCAATTAGAGTCTGATTACATCTAATTCATCGATTTTACCATCGTTGATATAAGTTATGACTGAACTTATTCTGAAAGAATGAACGGAGTGTCAGGAGAGCAGAAGCACGAAGGAAGTTAGAGGTCAAAATATTACATCGAGACCTACCACAGAACAAGTATTTGCAAATGTTTTTTCTGTGCACAAATACTTGTCCTGCCGCGGAAATCGAAATCGCCTCCTGAAAATTAGCCGACCTGCTTAACCACCACCCCACAGAGGCTGTCAAAATTGAATTAATAAATAATGAAATACCAATTCTAATTAATATAGAAGGCAGCCATTACGTCTTGTTATGCAATATTCAATTGTAATTAAGTTCATTCACAATTTATTAATACAAAATGCACAATAAATCTTTCTTATTGAAAGAGCGCGTTATCAAGAAGAAAGCTGCTCCACTGACCCCTGGCCCGGCCATATTTCATAATTGTCAATTGGTAAGAGTTACGATGACTTGGCTGTGTGAAACCCGATGAGGTTATCTTAACTCAGAATGAACGAAATACAGTACCTTATAACGGACCTAACCTAATTTGCGACCTCGCGACAGATCATAGTAACTGTCATTGTCAAATGTCAGTCAATCTAATGCTGTGTTTTTTTTTGTTATGTTTGAGCTCCACACTTTTGTGTATTTAGCCAGTGTCAAGTAATTGATAATTTATTAAGTTAATGATATTTCACGCAGATATGTGTCAAGTCATCAAGTCATAGTCTAGTCTAAGTCATACTTCTAGTAAAGTGGTGGCAACCTTACTAGTAGCTTCTATGAAGGTTTGGAAACAACACAAAAAGAAACGTTTCACAATCATTATACCACTTTCCCACACTCATGCCTGTAATCCAGCACTTAACGAATAGAATGCCACCAATTTTATGCACTAACACTGAAAATAACACAAGTTTTGGAAAATAATACAATGCGGTGAAGCGATCTTTCTCGTTTTCCCGCCAAAACTCTAATGCTATGTTATAAATAATGAATAGGTAAAAGTATATTTTTTTAACATTTTATTATTATCATTAATGACTCGTTAATATTTTTATTAATTAGATAAATTCTCGATTGTTATTTACAGATCACGTGACTCGTAAATGCCTATAAATACAGCGCGTGACGTCATCGTATGTAAACGTCAATTTCGATGTGATTTGATTGTCAAAGTCAAATACCGGCTCTTCTCATCAACGTCCTACCCGAGAGTTTAGGCGGGAAAACGAAAAGGATCGCGTTGCCGCATTGTATTATTTTCCAAAACTTGTGTTATTTTCAGTGTTGGTGCATAAAATTGTTGGCATTTTATTCATTAAGTGCTGAATTACAGGCATGAGTGTGGGAAAGTGGTATAATGATGGTGAAATATAAGTATAAATCTTTTCGTGTTGTTTCCAAAACTCCATAGAAGCTTCTGGTAAAGTTACTACCACTTTACTAGGAGTATGACTTGACTGGACTAGACTATGACTCAACTTGATAACTTGGACTTGATTTGACACATTATATGATATTAATTAACTTAAGATATTATCAATTACTTGACACTGGCTAAATACACAAAAGTGTGGAGCCAAAACCAAACAAAAAAAAGTCCTACTCAACCACCACACCACAGGATATTTTTAGTCAAAACAGAATATTAAAAATACTTAATGAAGTGAACTACGTGGTGCAGATGATAATAAAAACCTTAATGGACTTGTACAATGATATTAGTATATTTTAAAAGCAGAAAATTATGCAAAAAAATACAACCAACTTCGTAGGCGAAAAATCAAAGACAATCTGTCAAAATCTAATGCCAAAAGAGAACAAAAATATAGTTTTTAAATTTTGAATAAAAACTTAAGTAAACAGGTTTTATATAAAAACAAAGAGTTTGCAACATCCTACCCCTCGTGCAGCAATGCACCATCTGGTTCAACTTGCCAAGATCAGATAATGATCTTAGGTGGCGAGCTTTACCAGCTTTTTCAAGGGCCGGCGCAGCAAGCCCCCTTGTGTGGCAACGTCGACTACCCTTGTTATGCCATCTTTCCCTGGAAACAACTTCTGTACTCGACCTCGAGGCCATGTCCCTCGTGGTAATGACTCATCCACAATTATGACTACATCCCCTACTTGTAGATCATTCCCAAGATTGCCTCTACTTTGTCCACGTATTTGCATGGTTGGCAGGACCTCGCGCACCCAGCGATTCCAAAAATGATCAGCGAGTCGTAAGGCTTTTTTCCATTCTGCGCGTCGGATCAGGTCACTGTCATCTAAATTTGCAGGCAGCGATTCGTTTGAAGATGAACCGATGAGAAAATGGAAAGGCGTCAATGTCGTGGGATCGTCAGGATCTGTGGACACGTGAGTCAATGGGCGAGAGTTCACTAATGCTTCGGCTTCTGCCAGTAAAGTCTTAAAAGTTTCCTCTTTAGGCGCTCTTTCATTAAGTGTCGCTTTCAAAGCCACCTTTACGCTCCGCACTAAGCGCTCCCAACAACCTCCGAAGCTTGGTGCAGCCGGTGGAATAAAACTCCAAGTCATATTCTTTGTAGCGGCGAACTCCAAAATATCAGTAGAATAAAACTCCTTCAAGATGCGGTTGGCACCGACGAAAGCTGTGCCATTATCAGAGTATACCGTCTTTGGTGTTCCACGTCTAGCTATGAAACGCCTAAGGCCCATGATTGCGGAATCAGCGGAAAGGTTATGTACAATTTCTAAATGGAGTGCTCGTGAAGTGAGGCAAGTAAAGAGAGCCACATATCGCTTTTCGTGGCGGCGGCCAATGGTGACAGTGACGGGGCCAAAGTAATCAACTCCAGTGTAGGTAAATGGCCGTTGATGGTGAGCCAGTCTTTGTGGTGGAAGATCTCCTGTGATAGGGTTCATTGGTAGCGTCTTCCTAATTCTGCAGAATAAGCACCGTTTTGCTGTAGTCCTCACTGTGTCCCGAAGTCTTAAGAGCCAGAATTTCTGCCTTATTTCATTAATCACCAACTCATGGTTTGCGTGGCCTGCTCTTCGATGATATGACTCTACTAACAAACGTACAGCTGGGTGGCGGCCGTCAAGTAAAACTGGGAATCGTGTGTCAGGATCGATGCTATCTACGGCTTTGATTCTTCCAGCTAAGCGCAATAACTTATCTTCTCCTAATGTGGGAGACAGTTTGGCAAGGCGACTGTTTTTAGGGATCGGCTTTGAATTGATGATGCAACGAAACTCTTCCAAAAAGCTTTCCAATTGTGCTTGCTGTAAAATATGCCTTTCAGCGGCTTTAATCAGATCAGCTGTTAAAGGCTTAAGAGTAGTAGACGTTGATGAGTGGCGGAATGACGGACGAGGAACATCGCCGTTTAATTTGGAATTTCTAATGGAGGCCAAAATGTTTCGAAAGCTGTCCGCAGCTTGGTGTGCCCGAGCAGTAGCACGTAATAATCGTGACCAGTTACTAAATCGATTACAATTAGCAGCAACTGGCGTAGGTAGATCTAAGTTAACAGTCGTCAATCCCACCAATTCGTTCAGAGAACATTTGCGCTCCTCGCGAACTGGTGCGACATTAATAGGCTCTATTGGCCAGTCCTCCGGGGACTTAAAAAGAAATGATGGACCACAAAACCACCTGTGTGAAAGATCCAAATGAATAGATTTCATTCTAGTCGCATCGTCGGCTACATTTAAATCTGTTGGTACCCATCGCCAATCATTGACAGAAGAATTTTCTAAGATTTCGCCTAAACGATGGGCAACAAAAGGTTTAAAAGACCGTGCATCGCTACGCAACCACTGCAGAACTATCATCGAGTCTGTCCAAATAAAAGTTCGTGATGGTTTTTTACGATGACTGTCCTTGATGGTAAGTGCGAGCCGAGAAGCAATTAGAGCGGCCTGAAGTTCCAAGCGCGGTATAGATATTGGTCTCAACGGAGAGACTCTTGCTTTACTTGAAATGAGAGTGAGGTTGATGCTGCCATCTGGATATACTAAACGCCAATAAGCAACACATGCATAAGCAAGCTCACTTGCATCTGCTAAGACATGTAATTCTCTGTAAGACGGTTCAGAGTCTTTGACTTTTGAATACCAACGAGGAATTTTCAGAGTACAAACTGTTAAAAGATCTTGGAACCATTCTGACCACTTTAATGCTTCAGTTGGTGGAAGTTCGGTATCCCAATCAATGCTTAACCGCCACGCGTTTTGAAAAAGAATGCGGCCCTTAACAACTATAGGTGCCAACAAACCTAAAGGGTCGTATAAACGCATGAGGTGCGAAAGCACAGCACGTTTTGTAAGCGGGCTAGGAAGGGTGACTAGACCGGTGCGGAACCCTAACTCGTCCGTAGCGGGATTCCACGCAATCCCTAGAGCGCGTATGTTATTAGTCGAGTCGCCGAGATCTATTTCCGACGATCGAGCAGCCCGTAAATCGTCACTGACGAGATCGAGTGCTGCTGGATCATTAGAAATCCAACCTCTCATTTCAAAGCTTGCAGCTCTGTGAACTGTGACAATGTCCGCTGCTAACTGAGCTGCTTCGTTAACGCTATCTAATGAGTCTATATAATCATCCATATAGTGTTTGTGTAAGATCGCGTCCACGGCACTAGGATATGAGTTTATGTGCTCATGAGCGTTTTTATTTTTTATGTATTGCGCTATAAAAGGGCTACAACACGCGCCAAAAATGACGGCCGTCATCCTGAATTCCTTTATGGGTTGTGTTTTTTCAGGTCTCCATAAATATCGGAGAGCGTCTCTATCCTGCTCCCTGATACGGACCTGAGGAAACATTTCCTTGATGTCCGCTGTAATGGCAATGCGGCCTTCCCGAAAACCAAATAAAATCTTCAGTAAAGACTGAAGCAGGTCAGGACCAGAAAGCAATAAAGAATTCAGGCTAACTCCTTCATTCGTAGCTGCGGCATCATGTACTACGCGAATTTTACACTTTAGAGGATGATAAACGCCAAAATGTGGCAGATAAAGGCGCAATTCCGTATCACTTTTAACATTTTTATGGTTAGCATAATACGTCTCAAGAACACACTCCTCTGCGTAACCTTTGTGTAACATGTTTGTCATAAAGACGTCATATGCCTTAGCAAAATTGGTGTCTTTGGCCATACGTCTTTCTAAGCTTAAAAATCGCGACATTGCTTGTGGATAACTATCAGGAATACGCTGAATATTGTCTCGCCATGGCATGCCTACCTCAAATCGGCCAGTGGGTAAGCGCCTAGATGTGGCATCAAGAATATCTACTGCACGTTGATCCTGCTTGCTATGTAAAGTTTCGGTCTTACAGATACCTAAAGAATCTATCTTATATTGTTCTTTAATTAAGAATTCTAAGTTTTCGTCTATACACGTCTCAGTGAATGTACTATGATTTACAAAGTCAATCAACTTCGTTTTGCTAGAAGCTACGCCGTATAAAGTCCACCCTAGTGCGGTACAGCAGGCTACGGGTTCGTTTCTTCTACCAACACGTACGTCACGGTTAATGGACAAGTGCCAATGTTCAGCTCCTATTAAAACCATTGGCCTGGCATCTTCGTACACCAAAAAGTCAACAAGATCTGTCAGATGTGACAAAGAGTCGATAGTTTCACGCTGAATAGTTTGTGGGCGCAAAGATAAAGACTCCATGGCCCTAGCATTTTTGACTAAAAATGTTTCTTGTGTATACCTGCCCTTAATATTAAAATCAACATATGACACTGTAGTTCTACGCTCGAAACCTGCGATTCCGTTAACTGTAATCAACTGTTGGGGCCCCGAAGCTCCTATCTGCGCAGCGACAGTAGAGTCTATTAACGTAGCAGTGCTCCCGTCGTCAAGAAGAGCGTACACGTCGCAGGTTCCTGAAGGGCCCGAAACGGTGACAGGTACAATCTTCAAATAGGCACGAGGACGTAGAGCTAAAATAGTGCTTGGTTGTTTAAAGCCTGTAGAGGTGGTAGACACGACTACTTTTTCTTCGGTCAGTTTAGTAACAGTAGAAGTCGGAGCAGTATTTAGTTCAATCGTAGTATCGAGTGTGTTGACAAGAGAAGTAGAAGATAATTTGTTGTGAAGAAGTGGATGATGACGTAATTGACATCCATCGATACCGCATGGACTAACTTTGCACGTTTTCCATTGATGTGAACTACCCCTAAGACATCGGTAACACACTTTCGCTTCTCGTAACCACTGCCACCTATTATCGACCGTAAGAGACTTAAATTCCGAACACACCTTAATATTATGGTCTTTTTTACAAAATGAGCATGGTCCAACCTTAGATTCAGCCTTATGTGTGACCATATTTATATTTTCACGCTTAAATTGTTTGTCGACTAAAAAGGTTTGCGTGTTTTGTGCGGAGCTAGACTCGGGTGATAAACCAAACCGAATATGTTGATCTAATTCACGCTTTAAAAAGTCGGATAATATTTCTAGCTTAGGACGCCCAGTGTTGTCTACTATAGCAAAATCGGTCCACCTAACTTTCATGGTAGGGTTTAGTTTACCAAGTACCGCGTGAAACAATTCTGGTGAATATAAGTACTCTATTTGTTTAAGCAATTTTATTGTAGAGATGGAGCTACGTACCCGATTTGAGAGAATTCCGAGTTCTTTTAGATCGTTACCCAAACGTGGAAGATTTTTTAAAGAAGATACTTCCTTGAAAACGATAAGCTCGGGGCGCGCGAAGTTATCTTCGAGTGCGCGCATGATCTCCTCCGGGTCCTCCGCCGACATAAGCAGCGCGGCGACAGCATCACGTGCCGGGCCGCGGACCGCATTATGTAGTCGGTTTAAATTTTCTATAGAGGAAAATGTATTTTAGTAACGTCGTAAATACGTCTAAAATGTAGCCATTGCAGCGTGTTGCCAGAAAATGGAAACAAATCCAGTTTTTTTCACTCGGGCTACTGGCGAGAGCCTTTGCAGCAGCAGCGGTGTCGGCTACGGCTTGTAAAAGAACAGTGTGATCCGCAGGAACGAGCGGAGGCATGATGCCAGGACCAAAATGAAGTGAACTACGTGGTGCAGATGATAATAAAAACCTTAATGGACTTGTACAATGATATTAGTATATTTTAAAAGCAGAAAATTATGCAAAAAAATACAACCAACTTCGTAGGCGAAAAATCAAAGACAATCTGTCAAAATCTAATGCCAAAAGAGAACAAAAATATAGTTTTTAAATTTTGAATAAAAACTTAAGTAAACAGGTTTTATATAAAAACAAAGAGTTTGCAACACTTAATATAAGCTATTTAGCAATATTTGAGAAAATCTAAAGCCAAAAACAGTTAGATTCGATCTAAGAATCAATTTTATAAATATTAACAAATCCAGCTGTTAACAGTTTTTTTAACATGTCAAGGGAGACGTGTCCTACTGCCAGTACTAGATATTGATGTTTTGCACAGAAACATAATGGTAGACAACGTGCGTAAAACTAAAATGCGACACTTACAAGTAATACCAAATATCAATATATAATGGTGGCCAAACGCAAGCTTATTTAAAATATAAAAATGAAAAAAACTCAATAGTTTCAGTCGCGCGTATACAAATGACCTAAGAATATGTATAAAATATAGATGGAGCATTTAGACGTTATAGACGATGTCTACTAGAGTCCAATTTTAGTAAAATCACACTGACAGCAGATATACTATCTTTTACTGAATATAGTGACGTCACCTCAATCGCATAAGAGAATTGGCTGCCTGTAGAACTATTTAACAAAAGAATCAATTTTAAAATATTCCTGATGTATTTTGTCTTTTTGGCCACTTCATACTTAATTAGAATGACTTTCCAAACACTTTCCAATTTCAACCTCTTGCATTAGCGTAACTTACCTAGTGTTAGGATTCATCTACGCTTAAAGAAAGGCTTATGCGGCTTAACTTCTTACCTTTAACTTATACTTATTACTAGGTGGTAGGACTTTTCTGCAAAGTTCGTCTAGGTAGGTACCACCGCTTTGCCAGTTATTCTGCCGCCAAGCAGTAGTGCGCAAGCACTACTGTGTTCCGGATCGAAGGGCACTCAAGCTAGTAAAATTACTGGGCGAATGAGACTTTATGACCTGATCTCACAGTCTAGTAATCTTATTGCTAGACTGTGAGACTCAGAATGACGTGCGCAGTGCAGTGTCACGCGAAACTACACTTGAGTTACAAGTGTCACTGCAACTGATATGGGCAGTCGTGTCGGTAACATCAGGCAAGCGACTAAAAAAAAACCTATTTAATAATAAAGTCTAATCGCTCCGTCTACCACAATATTTTAGTCACAGCGTTTACCTTGGTGTAGTTATGAAGTGAGTTAGCATGACGCAAAGTCAGATAGCTTATCAACACTCTATATTGGTATATACCCATTATCTATAGTAGGTTGATATATGCAATTTTATGTTAGCAACTGGACCAGTCGTAGTACCAGTACCGTAGTCGTAGTAGGTGGGACCAGTAGTATAATCTATATTCGTAATGGATTAATGTTGATTTAATTTCATGGCCACTTTCAACGTCACTGCGTATAGTTTAAAGTCTCTTTTTGAATGTCTAATAGTGAGGCACATTGGGGTTTTTATTTATGAAGTATCATAAAAAGTTTACTTCTATCGTTCTATTGACTCAAACGTAAGTAATGATTTGTTTTACACTTATAGGCTTGCATTTGACCACAAAAAATTTTAACTCCTTTAAAACAACAAAAAATCTAACAATTCGCCTTAGGTACTTACATAGGTCGTAAATATATAAATAGATAACCTATATTAAGCTAGGTGGTAGGACTTTGGGGTTCCACAGGGGTCGGTGCTGGGACCGCTCCTGTGGAACATAGGCTACGACTGGGTGCTGCGTGGCACGCTTCCCGCCAATATGCGGGTAGCGTGCTACGCAGACGACACCCTGGTCGTAGCAAGAGGGAGGGACCTCGGGGAGGCGGTGCGGTTGGCCACGGTAGGCACTAGCCTCGTGGTCGACCGCATACGCGCCCTGGGTTTGGAGGTCGCTCTCTCCAAAACCGAGGCCCTATTGTTCCATGGGCCTCGGGGGGAACCCCCTCCAGGTACGCGGGTGGTACTGGATGGGGTGCCCGTCCCGGTTAAGGCCCAGATGAAATATCTGGGCCTTACCCTGGACGGGAGATGGGCTTTTGGGGCCCACTTTGCCCAGTTGGCCCCAAAAGTGGTGGGAGCTGCGGCCGCCTTGGGGAGGCTGCTGCCCAATGTGGGTGGTCCGAGCGCCGTATGTCGCCGTCTATACTCCGGAGTAATCCGGAGTATGGCGCTGTACGGGGCACCGGTCTGGGTGGACGCCCTCAGTCGCAGTAACAAAACCCTGCTGCGACGTCCGCAGCGGGTTATTGCGACGAGGGCGATACGCGGGTACAGAACGGTGTCCTGGACAGCGGCATGCGTTCTAGCCGGTGACCCACCCTGGGAGCTTCAAGCCGAGATCCTCGCTGAAGTTTACCACTTCGTGGCGGCGAGGAGATCTCGGGGAGAGCCCCCGGGGTGGGACGAGGTTAGGCGCATGCGGCAGCAGGCGCGGGCCACCCTATTGAGGCGGTGGGTGGAGGACCTGGCTCCACCGGTCCCAGGGCAAAGGACGGTGGAGGCCATCCGTCCGGTCCTCCAGAGGTGGGTGAGGCGGCCCCACGGGTCGCTGACCTTCCGGTTGGTGCAGGTGCTTTCCGGGCACGGATGCTTTGGAAAGTACCTGCACCAAATCGCGAGGCGGGAAGCGACCCCTACCTGCCATGAGTGTGGGGCGCTGGAGGATACAGCGCCCCACACACTGGAAGTGTGTGCCGCTTGGGACCCGCAGCGGCACACACTTTCCTTGGCAGTAGGCCACGATTTCTCGCTGCCAAGCGTGGTGAGAGCCATGCTCGACAGCGAGAGATCGTGGCAGGCGGTGGTCTCCTTCTGCGAGTACGTGATGGCGCAGAAGGAGACCGCCACCCCACAGAGGCTGTCAAAATTGAATTAATAAATAATGAAATACCAATTCTAATTAATATAGAAGGCAGCCATTACGTCTTGTTATGCAATATTCAATTGTAATTAAGTTCATTCACAATTTATTAATACAAAATGCACAATAAATCTTTCTTATTGAAAGAGCGCGTTATCAAGAAGAAAGCTGCTCCACTGACCCCTGGCCCGGCCATATTTCATAATTGTCAATTGGTAAGAGTTACGATGACTTGGCTGTGTGAAACCCGATGAGGTTATCTTAACTCAGAATGAACGAAATACAGTACCTTATAACGGACCTAACCTAATTTGCGACCTCGCGACAGATCATAGTAACTGTCATTGTCAAATGTCAGTCAATCTAATGCTGTGTTTTTTTTTGTTATGTTTGAGCTCCACAGTTTTGTGTATTTAGCCAGTGTCAAGTAATTGATAATTTATTAAGTTAATGATATTTCACGCAGATATGTGTCAAGTCATCAAGTCATAGTCTAGTCTAAGTCATACTTCTAGTAAAGTGGTGGCAACCTTACTAGTAGCTTCTATGAAGGTTTGGAAACAACACAAAAAGAAACGTTTCACAATCATTATACCACTTTCCCACACTCATGCCTGTAATCCAGCACTTAACGAATAGAATGCCACCAATTTTATGCACTAACACTGAAAATAACACAAGTTTTGGAAAATAATACAATGCGGTGAAGCGATCTTTCTCGTTTTCCCGCCAAAACTCTAATGCTATGTTATAAATAATGAATAGGTAAAAGTATATTTTTTTAACATTTTATTATTATCATTAATGACTCGTTAATATTTTTATTAATTAGATAAATTCTCGATTGTTATTTACAGATCACGTGACTCGTAAATGCCTATAAATACAGCGCGTGACGTCATCGTATGTAAACGTCAATTTCGATGTGATTTGATTGTCAAAGTCAAATACCGGCTCTTCTCATCAACGTCCTACCCGAGAGTTTAGGCGGGAAAACGAAAAGGATCGCGTTGCCGCATTGTATTATTTTCCAAAACTTGTGTTATTTTCAGTGTTGGTGCATAAAATTGTTGGCATTTTATTCATTAAGTGCTGAATTACAGGCATGAGTGTGGGAAAGTGGTATAATGATGGTGAAATATAAGTATAAATCTTTTCGTGTTGTTTCCAAAACTCCATAGAAGCTTCTGGTAAAGTTACTACCACTTTACTAGGAGTATGACTTGACTGGACTAGACTATGACTCAACTTGATAACTTGGACTTGATTTGACACATTATATGATATTAATTAACTTAAGATATTATCAATTACTTGACACTGGCTAAATACACAAAAGTGTGGAGCCAAAACCAAACAAAAAAAAGTCCTACTCAACCACCACACCACAGGATATTTTTAGTCAAAACAGAATATTAAAAATACTTAATGAAGTGAACTACGTGGTGCAGATGATAATAAAAACCTTAATGGACTTGTACAATGATATTAGTATATTTTAAAAGCAGAAAATTATGCAAAAAAATACAACCAACTTCGTAGGCGAAAAATCAAAGACAATCTGTCAAAATCTAATGCCAAAAGAGAACAAAAATATAGTTTTTAAATTTTGAATAAAAACTTAAGTAAACAGGTTTTATATAAAAACAAAGAGTTTGCAACATCCTACCCCTCGTGCAGCAATGCACCATCTGGTTCAACTTGCCAAGATCAGATAATGATCTTAGGTGGCGAGCTTTACCAGCTTTTTCAAGGGCCGGCGCAGCAAGCCCCCTTGTGTGGCAACGTCGACTACCCTTGTTATGCCATCTTTCCCTGGAAACAACTTCTGTACTCGACCTCGAGGCCATGTCCCTCGTGGTAATGACTCATCCACAATTATGACTACATCCCCTACTTGTAGATCATTCCCAAGATTGCCTCTACTTTGTCCACGTATTTGCATGGTTGGCAGGACCTCGCGCACCCAGCGATTCCAAAAATGATCAGCGAGTCGTAAGGCTTTTTTCCATTCTGCGCGTCGGATCAGGTCACTGTCATCTAAATTTGCAGGCAGCGATTCGTTTGAAGATGAACCGATGAGAAAATGGAAAGGCGTCAATGTCGTGGGATCGTCAGGATCTGTGGACACGTGAGTCAATGGGCGAGAGTTCACTAATGCTTCGGCTTCTGCCAGTAAAGTCTTAAAAGTTTCCTCTTTAGGCGCTCTTTCATTAAGTGTCGCTTTCAAAGCCACCTTTACGCTCCGCACTAAGCGCTCCCAACAACCTCCGAAGCTTGGTGCAGCCGGTGGAATAAAACTCCAAGTCATATTCTTTGTAGCGGCGAACTCCAAAATATCAGTAGAATAAAACTCCTTCAAGATGCGGTTGGCACCGACGAAAGCTGTGCCATTATCAGAGTATACCGTCTTTGGTGTTCCACGTCTAGCTATGAAACGCCTAAGGCCCATGATTGCGGAATCAGCGGAAAGGTTATGTACAATTTCTAAATGGAGTGCTCGTGAAGTGAGGCAAGTAAAGAGAGCCACATATCGCTTTTCGTGGCGGCGGCCAATGGTGACAGTGACGGGGCCAAAGTAATCAACTCCAGTGTAGGTAAATGGCCGTTGATGGTGAGCCAGTCTTTGTGGTGGAAGATCTCCTGTGATAGGGTTCATTGGTAGCGTCTTCCTAATTCTGCAGAATAAGCACCGTTTTGCTGTAGTCCTCACTGTGTCCCGAAGTCTTAAGAGCCAGAATTTCTGCCTTATTTCATTAATCACCAACTCATGGTTTGCGTGGCCTGCTCTTCGATGATATGACTCTACTAACAAACGTACAGCTGGGTGGCGGCCGTCAAGTAAAACTGGGAATCGTGTGTCAGGATCGATGCTATCTACGGCTTTGATTCTTCCAGCTAAGCGCAATAACTTATCTTCTCCTAATGTGGGAGACAGTTTGGCAAGGCGACTGTTTTTAGGGATCGGCTTTGAATTGATGATGCAACGAAACTCTTCCAAAAAGCTTTCCAATTGTGCTTGCTGTAAAATATGCCTTTCAGCGGCTTTAATCAGATCAGCTGTTAAAGGCTTAAGAGTAGTAGACGTTGATGAGTGGCGGAATGACGGACGAGGAACATCGCCGTTTAATTTGGAATTTCTAATGGAGGCCAAAATGTTTCGAAAGCTGTCCGCAGCTTGGTGTGCCCGAGCAGTAGCACGTAATAATCGTGACCAGTTACTAAATCGATTACAATTAGCAGCAACTGGCGTAGGTAGATCTAAGTTAACAGTCGTCAATCCCACCAATTCGTTCAGAGAACATTTGCGCTCCTCGCGAACTGGTGCGACATTAATAGGCTCTATTGGCCAGTCCTCCGGGGACTTAAAAAGAAATGATGGACCACAAAACCACCTGTGTGAAAGATCCAAATGAATAGATTTCATTCTAGTCGCATCGTCGGCTACATTTAAATCTGTTGGTACCCATCGCCAATCATTGACAGAAGAATTTTCTAAGATTTCGCCTAAACGATGGGCAACAAAAGGTTTAAAAGACCGTGCATCGCTACGCAACCACTGCAGAACTATCATCGAGTCTGTCCAAATAAAAGTTCGTGATGGTTTTTTACGATGACTGTCCTTGATGGTAAGTGCGAGCCGAGAAGCAATTAGAGCGGCCTGAAGTTCCAAGCGCGGTATAGATATTGGTCTCAACGGAGAGACTCTTGCTTTACTTGAAATGAGAGTGAGGTTGATGCTGCCATCTGGATATACTAAACGCCAATAAGCAACACATGCATAAGCAAGCTCACTTGCATCTGCTAAGACATGTAATTCTCTGTAAGACGGTTCAGAGTCTTTGACTTTTGAATACCAACGAGGAATTTTCAGAGTACAAACTGTTAAAAGATCTTGGAACCATTCTGACCACTTTAATGCTTCAGTTGGTGGAAGTTCGGTATCCCAATCAATGCTTAACCGCCACGCGTTTTGAAAAAGAATGCGGCCCTTAACAACTATAGGTGCCAACAAACCTAAAGGGTCGTATAAACGCATGAGGTGCGAAAGCACAGCACGTTTTGTAAGCGGGCTAGGAAGGGTGACTAGACCGGTGCGGAACCCTAACTCGTCCGTAGCGGGATTCCACGCAATCCCTAGAGCGCGTATGTTATTAGTCGAGTCGCCGAGATCTATTTCCGACGATCGAGCAGCCCGTAAATCGTCACTGACGAGATCGAGTGCTGCTGGATCATTAGAAATCCAACCTCTCATTTCAAAGCTTGCAGCTCTGTGAACTGTGACAATGTCCGCTGCTAACTGAGCTGCTTCGTTAACGCTATCTAATGAGTCTATATAATCATCCATATAGTGTTTGTGTAAGATCGCGTCCACGGCACTAGGATATGAGTTTATGTGCTCATGAGCGTTTTTATTTTTTATGTATTGCGCTATAAAAGGGCTACAACACGCGCCAAAAATGACGGCCGTCATCCTGAATTCCTTTATGGGTTGTGTTTTTTCAGGTCTCCATAAATATCGGAGAGCGTCTCTATCCTGCTCCCTGATACGGACCTGAGGAAACATTTCCTTGATGTCCGCTGTAATGGCAATGCGGCCTTCCCGAAAACCAAATAAAATCTTCAGTAAAGACTGAAGCAGGTCAGGACCAGAAAGCAATAAAGAATTCAGGCTAACTCCTTCATTCGTAGCTGCGGCATCATGTACTACGCGAATTTTACACTTTAGAGGATGATAAACGCCAAAATGTGGCAGATAAAGGCGCAATTCCGTATCACTTTTAACATTTTTATGGTTAGCATAATACGTCTCAAGAACACACTCCTCTGCGTAACCTTTGTGTAACATGTTTGTCATAAAGACGTCATATGCCTTAGCAAAATTGGTGTCTTTGGCCATACGTCTTTCTAAGCTTAAAAATCGCGACATTGCTTGTGGATAACTATCAGGAATACGCTGAATATTGTCTCGCCATGGCATGCCTACCTCAAATCGGCCAGTGGGTAAGCGCCTAGATGTGGCATCAAGAATATCTACTGCACGTTGATCCTGCTTGCTATGTAAAGTTTCGGTCTTACAGATACCTAAAGAATCTATCTTATATTGTTCTTTAATTAAGAATTCTAAGTTTTCGTCTATACACGTCTCAGTGAATGTACTATGATTTACAAAGTCAATCAACTTCGTTTTGCTAGAAGCTACGCCGTATAAAGTCCACCCTAGTGCGGTACAGCAGGCTACGGGTTCGTTTCTTCTACCAACACGTACGTCACGGTTAATGGACAAGTGCCAATGTTCAGCTCCTATTAAAACCATTGGCCTGGCATCTTCGTACACCAAAAAGTCAACAAGATCTGTCAGATGTGACAAAGAGTCGATAGTTTCACGCTGAATAGTTTGTGGGCGCAAAGATAAAGACTCCATGGCCCTAGCATTTTTGACTAAAAATGTTTCTTGTGTATACCTGCCCTTAATATTAAAATCAACATATGACACTGTAGTTCTACGCTCGAAACCTGCGATTCCGTTAACTGTAATCAACTGTTGGGGCCCCGAAGCTCCTATCTGCGCAGCGACAGTAGAGTCTATTAACGTAGCAGTGCTCCCGTCGTCAAGAAGAGCGTACACGTCGCAGGTTCCTGAAGGGCCCGAAACGGTGACAGGTACAATCTTCAAATAGGCACGAGGACGTAGAGCTAAAATAGTGCTTGGTTGTTTAAAGCCTGTAGAGGTGGTAGACACGACTACTTTTTCTTCGGTCAGTTTAGTAACAGTAGAAGTCGGAGCAGTATTTAGTTCAATCGTAGTATCGAGTGTGTTGACAAGAGAAGTAGAAGATAATTTGTTGTGAAGAAGTGGATGATGACGTAATTGACATCCATCGATACCGCATGGACTAACTTTGCACGTTTTCCATTGATGTGAACTACCCCTAAGACATCGGTAACACACTTTCGCTTCTCGTAACCACTGCCACCTATTATCGACCGTAAGAGACTTAAATTCCGAACACACCTTAATATTATGGTCTTTTTTACAAAATGAGCATGGTCCAACCTTAGATTCAGCCTTATGTGTGACCATATTTATATTTTCACGCTTAAATTGTTTGTCGACTAAAAAGGTTTGCGTGTTTTGTGCGGAGCTAGACTCGGGTGATAAACCAAACCGAATATGTTGATCTAATTCACGCTTTAAAAAGTCGGATAATATTTCTAGCTTAGGACGCCCAGTGTTGTCTACTATAGCAAAATCGGTCCACCTAACTTTCATGGTAGGGTTTAGTTTACCAAGTACCGCGTGAAACAATTCTGGTGAATATAAGTACTCTATTTGTTTAAGCAATTTTATTGTAGAGATGGAGCTACGTACCCGATTTGAGAGAATTCCGAGTTCTTTTAGATCGTTACCCAAACGTGGAAGATTTTTTAAAGAAGATACTTCCTTGAAAACGATAAGCTCGGGGCGCGCGAAGTTATCTTCGAGTGCGCGCATGATCTCCTCCGGGTCCTCCGCCGACATAAGCAGCGCGGCGACAGCATCACGTGCCGGGCCGCGGACCGCATTATGTAGTCGGTTTAAATTTTCTATAGAGGAAAATGTATTTTAGTAACGTCGTAAATACGTCTAAAATGTAGCCATTGCAGCGTGTTGCCAGAAAATGGAAACAAATCCAGTTTTTTTTCACTCGGGCTACTGGCGAGAGCCTTTGCAGCAGCAGCGGTGTCGGCTACGGCTTGTAAAAGAACAGTGTGATCCGCAGGAACGAGCGGAGGCATGATGCCAGGACCAAAATGAAGTGAACTACGTGGTGCAGATGATAATAAAAACCTTAATGGACTTGTACAATGATATTAGTATATTTTAAAAGCAGAAAATTATGCAAAAAAATACAACCAACTTCGTAGGCGAAAAATCAAAGACAATCTGTCAAAATCTAATGCCAAAAGAGAACAAAAATATAGTTTTTAAATTTTGAATAAAAACTTAAGTAAACAGGTTTTATATAAAAACAAAGAGTTTGCAACACTTAATATAAGCTATTTAGCAATATTTGAGAAAATCTAAAGCCAAAAACAGTTAGATTCGATCTAAGAATCAATTTTATAAATATTAACAAATCCAGCTGTTAACAGTTTTTTTAACATGTCAAGGGAGACGTGTCCTACTGCCAGTACTAGATATTGATGTTTTGCACAGAAACATAATGGTAGACAACGTGCGTAAAACTAAAATGCGACACTTACAAGTAATACCAAATATCAATATATAATGGTGGCCAAACGCAAGCTTATTTAAAATATAAAAATGAAAAAAACTCAATAGTTTCAGTCGCGCGTATACAAATGACCTAAGAATATGTATAAAATATAGATGGAGCATTTAGACGTTATAGACGATGTCTACTAGAGTCCAATTTTAGTAAAATCACACTGACAGCAGATATACTATCTTTTACTGAATATAGTGACGTCACCTCAATCGCATAAGAGAATTGGCTGCCTGTAGAACTATTTAACAAAAGAATCAATTTTAAAATATTCCTGATGTATTTTGTCTTTTTGGCCACTTCATACTTAATTAGAATGACTTTCCAAACACTTTCCAATTTCAACCTCTTGCATTAGCGTAACTTACCTAGTGTTAGGATTCATCTACGCTTAAAGAAAGGCTTATGCGGCTTAACTTCTTACCTTTAACTTATACTTATTACTAGGTGGTAGGACTTTTCTGCAAAGTTCGTCTAGGTAGGTACCACCGCTTTGCCAGTTATTCTGCCGCCAAGCAGTAGTGCGCAAGCACTACTGTGTTCCGGATCGAAGGGCACTCAAGCTAGTAAAATTACTGGGCGAATGAGACTTTATGACCTGATCTCACAGTCTAGTAATCTTATTGCTAGACTGTGAGACTCAGAATGACGTGCGCAGTGCAGTGTCACGCGAAACTACACTTGAGTTACAAGTGTCACTGCAACTGATATGGGCAGTCGTGTCGGTAACATCAGGCAAGCGACTAAAAAAAAACCTATTTAATAATAAAGTCTAATCGCTCCGTCTACCACAATATTTTAGTCACAGCGTTTACCTTGGTGTAGTTATGAAGTGAGTTAGCATGACGCAAAGTCAGATAGCTTATCAACACTCTATATTGGTATATACCCATTATCTATAGTAGGTTGATATATGCAATTTTATGTTAGCAACTGGACCAGTCGTAGTACCAGTACCGTAGTCGTAGTAGGTGGGACCAGTAGTATAATCTATATTCGTAATGGATTAATGTTGATTTAATTTCATGGCCACTTTCAACGTCACTGCGTATAGTTTAAAGTCTCTTTTTGAATGTCTAATAGTGAGGCACATTGGGGTTTTTATTTATGAAGTATCATAAAAAGTTTACTTCTATCGTTCTATTGACTCAAACGTAAGTAATGATTTGTTTTACACTTATAGGCTTGCATTTGACCACAAAAAATTTTAACTCCTTTAAAACAACAAAAAATCTAACAATTCGCCTTAGGTACTTACATAGGTCGTAAATATATAAATAGATAACCTATATTAAGCTAGGTGGTAGGACTTTGGGGTTCCACAGGGGTCGGTGCTGGGACCGCTCCTGTGGAACATAGGCTACGACTGGGTGCTGCGTGGCACGCTTCCCGCCAATATGCGGGTAGCGTGCTACGCAGACGACACCCTGGTCGTAGCAAGAGGGAGGGACCTCGGGGAGGCGGTGCGGTTGGCCACGGTAGGCACTAGCCTCGTGGTCGACCGCATACGCGCCCTGGGTTTGGAGGTCGCTCTCTCCAAAACCGAGGCCCTATTGTTCCATGGGCCTCGGGGGGAACCCCCTCCAGGTACGCGGGTGGTACTGGATGGGGTGCCCGTCCCGGTTAAGGCCCAGATGAAATATCTGGGCCTTACCCTGGACGGGAGATGGGCTTTTGGGGCCCACTTTGCCCAGTTGGCCCCAAAAGTGGTGGGAGCTGCGGCCGCCTTGGGGAGGCTGCTGCCCAATGTGGGTGGTCCGAGCGCCGTATGTCGCCGTCTATACTCCGGAGTAATCCGGAGTATGGCGCTGTACGGGGCACCGGTCTGGGTGGACGCCCTCGGTCGCAGTAACAAAACCCTGCTGCGACGTCCGCAGCGGGTTATTGCGACGAGGGCGATACGCGGGTACAGAACGGTGTCCTGGACAGCGGCATGCGTTCTAGCCGGTGACCCACCCTGGGAGCTTCAAGCCGAGATCCTCGCTGAAGTTTACCACTTCGTGGCGGCGAGGAGATCTCGGGGAGAGCCCCCGGGGTGGGACGAGGTTAGGCGCATGCGGCAGCAGGCGCGGGCCACCCTATTGAGGCGGTGGGTGGAGGACCTGGCTCCACCGGTCCCAGGGCAAAGGACGGTGGAGGCCATCCGTCCGGTCCTCCAGAGGTGGGTGAGGCGGCCCCACGGGTCGCTGACCTTCCGGTTGGTGCAGGTGCTTTCCGGGCACGGATGCTTTGGAAAGTACCTGCACCAAATCGCGAGGCGGGAAGCGACCCCTACCTGCCATGAGTGTGGGGCGCTGGAGGATACAGCGCCCCACACACTGGAAGTGTGTGCCGCTTGGGACCCGCAGCGGCACACACTTTCCTTGGCAGTAGGCCACGATTTCTCGCTGCCAAGCGTGGTGAGAGCCATGCTCGACAGCGAGAGATCGTGGCAGGCGGTGGTCTCCTTCTGCGAGTACGTGATGGCGCAGAAGGAGACCGCGGAGCGGGTCAGAGAGGAGGCCGCTGGAGCTGACCCGCTCCGGCGCAGACGAGTGGGAGGGGGGAGGAGGCGTTACGCGCACCTCCTCCCTCCCCCGTAGTGGGGCCACTGGTGGAGAGTCGGGGGACTCTCCGCCGGCTTGCACGGCCCCACACGTCTGGTGGGTGACCTTGGTGAGCAAGGTCACCCATCCATTGGCGCGGAGAGGCCCGAAAGGGCCTGCCGCCGGGGGCGAGTTGGCTGGACTGCAGTCGCCACCCCTTCTCGCCCCGGTACGGCGGATGAGGGCTCACGGGGGGGTTTTAGTGGGTTCGAGTCCCACATACCCCCTGCTACCACCCCCGTGGTGGCAGGGAAATGCGAGGGCATTTCCCCCCCTCAAAAAAAAAAAAAAAAAGGTGGTAGGACTTTACTGCAAAGTTCTTCTAGGTAGGTACCACCGCTTTGCCAGTTATTCTGCCGCCAAGCAGTAGTGCGCAAGCACTGCTGTGTTCCGGTTCGAAGGGCACTGCAGCTAGTGAAATTACTGGGCAAATGAGACTTTATGATCTGATTTCACAGTTTAGTAATCGTATTACTAGATTGTGCTGATATCTCAGGACGACGTGCGCAGTGCAGTGTCACGTGAAACTCTTTACTTTAGAGTTCCGAGTGACACTGCAGCTGATATGGGCAGCCGTGTCGTTTAACATCAGGCGAACGGCTAGCTCGTCACATCATTCCTTAACATTAAAAAAGCAAAATGGAACCGGTTGTAAGTAGGCATGAAAATTTAATGAATAAGTGGGTGACTTTAATAAACCTAACTTGGACTATCGTTCGCTGCGCAATTTTCTATCAATTAAAAGGAATTAATAATGAATAGATGCTTATTGTATATTTTACAGTGCTTCGGGGAATGATCTATCGTTTTCTGCAGAAAGAGGATAGTAAAAGATAAGCCACAAAATAAGTGTGTTGGGTATATAAATTCATAGTAAATGTAGTATTATGATATTTATAATAATTTAAAAGATTGTTTGATGTGGAACATGTAAACTTCTCTTCAAATACTTGGAGGCAGCGGGTTCGATTCCCGCGGCAGGACAAGTATTTGTGCACAGAAAAAAAAAGCGCAAATACTTGTTCTGAGCCTGGGTGTTGTGGGACCATGGTCGTCGTAGTTCCTGGGACCCTAGACACAGGGGGAATCCTAGTTAGGGTCCAGGATCTATGTATGTGATCGTTGGGCGTTATTATTATTATTACTATTAAAAATCCAGTTCGAATGCCAAGTAAAAGCATTTCTCCACTTCCCACAGAAAACAGCAATCAGTAGGACATTCAAAATGCTAAATAGGTTCGAGGACCGCTCATTGAAGCGCGGGAATTAGCATAACCGGTACTCTGTCGACTACATCGTGTACGTAATAGAGGTGGGCTTACCGTGCCTCAAGGAATCAGAAACTAAGATCCGTATTAGGTACAGAACGATGCTCAGCCATCGATCGGTGCTCAAGCGGCGATTTCATTCATAAATTGATCAATTAGTGAATGAAATCTCTGCTTGAGCACCGATCGATGACTGAGCATCGTTCTTGTAATACGGACCTTAGTCGCGAATCGGTGCTCAATAATAATAATATGTGTGGACATCTCACACAACGCCATCTAGCCCCAAACTAAGCAAAGCTTGTGCTATGGGAACCAGATAACTGATACAATACTTAGATATTTTTTGTTTGTAAATACATACATAGAATAAAATATGACACCCAGACACAGAACAAACATCGATGATCATCACACAAATGTTTTTTGCGTGATGAACATTTCACAAGGTTACTACCAACTGAGCTATCGGGCCAGTCAAGTCATAAGTCATCATACCTTATATTCACATATAATATTATAACAATATAATATTATAAAGGTGAAAGTTTGTATGTGTGTATGTTTGTTACTCCTTAGCGCTCAAGTGGCTGAATAGATTTTGATGAAGTTTGGTACCAAGATACACTGGATTAACATATGGGCTACATTTTATCCCGGAAAAGTGAAAAGTTTCCGTGGGATGAGCAAATAATTAAAATACTTTCTATCCGCGGGTGAAACCGCGGGGCGCAACTAGTAGTTAACTAAATATGCAATATTCATTTTAATATTACTTACATATATTTAATTGTCTTAATAGCTATTTTAGTCATTGTTAACCAATATTTATTAATTATCATTTACCAATGTTTGATAACAAGTTTTGGTTCGTTGCCTTAAACACATTAATTTATTACTAATAGGTCTTTACCTATGAAATTGCCGTATTGCAGTACAGACTTTTTCAAACAAAAAAAGTTTTGATTGGCTATGAATTCTAAATTCAAATTAATTTTGTTTTAAAAATATGACATTCTATTTACAATATAAGTCTTTTGTTTATTGATTAGCGTTGTATTTTCATTACATTTCAACATTTTTCCTCATAATGGATACTTTGAAATTTCGTGTAATTATGGAATATGAGTTCCGTCGTGGCACCAACGCGGCACAAACGACACGTAACATCAACGACGTTTACGGAGAGAACTGTACAAACGAACGTACAACCCGTTATTGGTTTGCTCGGTTTCGTTCTGGGAATTTTGACTTGAAAAATGAACCTCGTGGTCGTCCGGAAACTTTGGTCAACAATGATGAATTAAAGGCGATTGTGGAAGCTGATGAATCTCAATCTACAGCTGAGCTGGCAGCAGCTTTTGATGTTAGCATCAAAACAATATTGGTCCATTTGCGACAGATTGGCAAGATAAAAAAGCTTGATAGATGGGTGCCCCACGAACTTAACGATCGCCAGCGCAACGTACGCGTCGAGACTTGCCTTGCGCTGCTTAACAGGCACAGAAATGAAGGAATTTTGAACCGAATTGTTACGTGCGACGAAAAATGGATTCTTTTTGACAATCGAAAGCGCTCAGCAAGTTGGTTAGATCCTGGTTCGGTACCAAAGCAATGTGCAAAACGAAAAATGACCCCTAGAAAGGTAATGGTCACAGTTTGGTGGTCTAGTGCTGGTGTGATTCATCATAGCTTTTTACAAAACGGCGAAAGCATTACTGCAGATGTGTACATTGAAGAACTGACCACAATGATGGCGAAACTTGCACGTCTGCAACCAGCTTTGGTCAATCGGTCGTCTCCACTGCTACTTCACGACAACGCGCGACCCCATACTGCACAACAGACCGTCTCTAAGCTGCATGAGTTGGGTTTGGAAGCTCTCCCTCATCCGCCATACTCACCAGATCTTGCGCCTACCGACTATTACTTTTTCCAAAATTTGGACAACTTTTTAGCGGGAAAAAAATTCAATTCCCGAGAGGCAGTACAAAACGCCTTTGAAGAGTTTGTTGTCTCCCGTCCTGCTGATTTTTTCAAGAAGGGCATCCATAAACTGCTACAGCGTTGGCAAAGATGCATTGATTGCAGGGGTGATTACTTTGAATAAAAGAAATAAATAAGTTCGAAAAAAAAAAATACTTTAACTTTTTTCAAACAAAACGGCAATTTCATAGGTAAAGACCTAATATTATAAATAAATATTGTGTTATAATTATTATCGTGTTGTTCCCTGTTTTTTTAAATAAAGTTCTATAATTTTAAAAGGATTCACGAGCTTCTGTTTCATTATTTAGAATTATATTTAAACGTCACACCTTAGATTTAAAAAAACAACCATCAGAAATCGTCAATACATGCCCACTGCTGGGACACAAGCCTCTGTATGGAGAAAGTGCAGGCTATATAATCCCTCACGCTGATTGGTGGATTACACGTCAGGTTCTCGAATTTAGAGATCTTGAACTTGCCAATTTTTACACATTGTTTTCATGATGAAAAGTCATTAATGTGCCGAGTGGGATTTGAACCCGGGTGCGTCGATTTGAAAGTCTAACACTACCGCTGAGCCACACCAAGATACGCTATCAAAGACTCAAAGGGTGGGTAGATGGAAGATACCCATAATATTATAATTATGAATTAATAATTTTTATAACAATAGATAAATATGAAATTACACATTATTTATTATTATATTTGCGCATTAACTGTTAGATAAACGGCACATGCTGCATCTGTTCTTTGTCAGTTTTATGTTCCGATAAGCTAATTCAATAACAACACTATTGTATCATTGAATTGTAATCTTATTATTCCTGTAATACAGGGCTACAGGAAAAATTGTGCTAGATCCGTTAAGGGCGTGGAGTACCGTGAATTTCTGACTTATTTCACTATGAAACACCCGCTTTTTTGAGGGGGTAATGCAATCGCACTTCCCTGCCACCACCCCCGTGGTGGCAGAGGGTATGTGGGACTCGAACCCATATGAGCCCTCGTCCGCCGTACCGGGGGCAAGTCGGTTGAAAATCACATGGCTAAGAAAACCCGATAAATTAGTAAATTAAATAGTCTAAGAGATTACTAGGTGGTAGGACTTTACTGCAAAGTTCGTCTAGGTTGGTACCACCACTTTGCCAGTTATTCTGCCGCCCAGCAGTAGTGCGCAAGCACTGCTGTGTTCCGGTTTGAAGGGCACTGTAGCTATTGAAATTACTGGGCAAATGAGACTTTATGATCTGATCTCACAGTTTAGTAATATTATTACCAGACTGTGCTGATGTCTCAGGATGATGTGCGCAGTGCAGTGTCACGCGAAGCTCTATACTTTAGAGTACCATAACATTAAAAAAAAATAGATTCGACATATGAAAATATATGCATACACTGTCAAAATTGAAACCCAACGTTCTGTAGTAGTCGGGTAAAAAAAACAGCTGACAATCGTGGGATAAAGGATAACCTTGAAAAATTGAACCTCATTTCATAATAGCCTTTTTAGCAAACATTAAGGGGTCTCTACAATGAGACGGTCGAAATATGAGAACTCGAAAAAAGTATTCATTACCTTTACAAACGCAAAGGTGTGAAATTTGAAGGGGGACCTTGAATTTTAATAAAGGAGATTGTATTCAAATATTTTAATATGAATAGAAAGAGTTATGTCATCGTTTAATAGGATTCGTATTTTTTATCGGACGACCCTAATTTATTAATCGGTGCTTTTATATCGCCACCTTTTTATTCTGTGGGGAGTTGGAGACAGTTAACAAGTAATTGTATTCAAAATTTCCCTTCCTCAACTACGAAACAGGTGATCTACAAACGGCTGTATAGATTTTCGTGAATCGAAGCTAAGAACATACACAAACAATTTACACAGCCTCTGAGGTGTGGTGATTGAGCAATTCGGCTCATAGCACGGAGGCGGCGGGTTCGATTCCCACCGCCTCCGGGCTATGAAAGAGAATTGCTATAGCCGGTAAAATTATTTAGTTGAGGGTTAATCAAATTATATCAATTAGCCATAATTAAATAAAAATTCAAAAACCCGCAACACAAAAATAAATTCACTGATTTGTGGTGGCGGCCATCTTAGATTGGAAATTTATCAAAGTGTATAGTGATCTACTAGTCAAGCCCTTTCATTTGATAACCATATAATTATGACGGAGTGGTGAAAAAATATGTAATCCGCCGTTATGTGGAAATTTTTATAAACATAGCTACGAACACCATCGTATAATTTACCTTGCATACAAAAAAAAAATCAAAATCAAAAATGGTTCATCCGTTCGAGAGCTACGATGCCTAAATGGTTAAATAGCGATAATAATAATAATCTACGATGGTTAAATAGCCTCAAAGTTCAAGGGTTATTAATATTATCTTTATTTTTATAAAGTCTATAATATATTATAAAGATATAAAGATATATAGGTTATAACCATAAAACATTTTCCGTCTTACCACAAAAGATTTAGACACGTCTTAAACAAGTGTTAAAAATTGTTATGTATTTGTGGTAACACGGTTTGTTTTCCGATCTGAGTTACCTATTTATTATTGCATATTTAAATTACGACCTGCGCCCCGCAGTTTAAACCCGAGTGATGAAAAACGGTGATGATGATGAAATATAGTTTACACCCTATTTTCAGACCTACTGAATATACACACAAAATTTCATAGGAATCGGTCAAGCAGTTTCCGAGGAATTCGGTTACAAACACTCCGACAAGAGGATTTTATATGTTAGACTAGCTGACTCGGCAATCGTTGTTTTGCCATATATATTAAAAAATAGGGGATGATGGAAGCACGTAGAAAACTTATGGTTGCGTGTATTTTTTAATGCCACATTACAAAAAAAAACAGTCCTAAAAAAATTTTGGGGTTGGCCACCCTTTTCACTTAGGGGGATGAAAAATAGATAACAACCTACTCTCAGACCTACCAAGTGTGAATATAAAATTTCGTTAAAATCGGTTCAGCCGTTTTGAGGGAGTATGGTCACAAACACTGTGACACGAGAACTGTATATATATTAAAATAATAGGTCTTTACCTATGAAATTGCCGTATTGCAGTACAGACTTTTTCAAACAAAAAAAAGTTTTGATTGGCTATGAATTCTAAATACAAATTAATTTTGTTTTAAAAATATGACATTCTATTTACAATATAAGTCTTTTGTTTATTGATTAGCGTTGTATTTTCATTACATTTCAAAATTTTTCCTCATAATGGATACTTTGAAATTTCGTGTAATTATGGAATATGAGTTCCGTCGAGGCACCAACGCGGCACAAACGACACGTAACATCAACGACGTTTACGGAGAGAACTGTACAAACGAACGTACAACCCGTTATTGGTTTGCTCGGTTCCGTTCTGGGAATTTTGACTTGAAAAATGAACCTCGTGGTCGTCCGGAAACTTTGGTCAACAATGATGAATTAAAGGCGATTGTGGAAGCTGATGAATCTCAATCTACAGCTGAGCTGGCAGCAGCTTTTGATGTTAGCATCAAAACAATATTGGTCCATTTGCGACAGATTGGCAAGATAAAAAAGCTTGATAGATGGGTGCCCCACGAACTTAACGATCGCCAGCGCAACGTACGCGTCGAGACTTGCCTTGCGCTGCTTAACAGGCACAGAAAAGAAGGAATTTTGAACCGAATTGTTACGTGCGACGAAAAATGGATTCTTTTTGACAATCGAAAGCGCTCAGCAAGTTGGTTAAATCCTGGTTCGGTACCAAAGCAATATGCAAAACGAAAAATGACCCCTAGAAAGGTGATGGTCACAGTTTGGTGGTCTAGTGCTGGTGTGATTCATCATAGCTTTTTACAAAACGGCGAGAGCATTACTGCAGATGTGTACATTGAAGAACTGACCACAATGATGGCGAAACTCGCACGTCTGCAACCAGCTTTGGTCAATCGGTCGTCTCCACTGCTACTTCACGACAACGCGCGACCCCATACTGCACAACAGACCGTCTCTAAGCTGCATGAGTTGGGTTTGGAAGCTCTCCCTCATCCGCCATACTCACCAGATCTTGCGCCTACCGACTATTACTTTTTCCAAAATTTGGACAACTTTTTAGCGGGAAAAAAATTCAATTCCCGAGAGGCAGTACAAAACGCCTTTGAAGAGTTTGTTGTCTCCCGTCCTGCTGATTTTTTCAAGAAGGGCATCCATAAACTTCCACATCGTTGGCAAAGATGCATTGATTGCAGGGGTGATTACTTTGAATAAAAGAAATAAATAAGTTCGAAAAAAAAATACTTTAACTTTTTTCAAACAAAACGGCAATTTCATAGGTAAAGACCTAATATAATTTATAATATGTAAGTACAAGTTGCTATAAATCCTAAGAGATCTTTGACTTGTTCCACATTTCTTTAATATTTATAATTTAAAAGTTTCATTTTTAGGTTTCTCTTATCATCTGTTATTAAGCTATCGATTTTATCAACGCTTTATCAGTAGATATAACTCATGAATTTGCTTGCTCTATATTCCGTCCAAATATTCGGTAGATCAATTTGGCAATTTGGTGCTCGTCACCCGAGCCACAGAATAAATCAATCCAATAATCTAACAAATTAATAAAATAATAATAATAGCACTCAACGATCACATACATAGATCCAGGACCCTAACTAGGGTTCCCTGTGTCTAGGGACCCAGGAACTACGAGGACCATGGTCCCACAACACCCAGACTCAGAACCAGTATTTGCGCTTTTTTTCTGTGCACAAATACTTGTCCTGTCGCGGGAATCGAACCCGTTGTCTCCGGGCTATGAGCCGACCTGCTCAACCACCACACCACAGAGGCTTTCAATATATCTACGCTTTACAAAATCCTTAAATATCGATTTCGATAACCGTACAATTTATCGATCAGGTATCGATCTACTAATATACAGATTAAAGTAAGTACTAATATTTAGATTTTTTTTGTAGTTGGCAGCATTTAGAAGTTGTTATTTTATTGTAGTACTTAGTCAGTTGAAAGAATTTTTTTTCCTTATTCCTAGAGTACCGTGAAGGTAGGCACACTAATTGAATTACAATCTAGCCATACATATTTGGCTAATAAGCAATTTTAATTTAGCTTAAACTTCTAAAAACCTTTATTAATAGAACTAATTGGAAACCGTTTTTACATAAAACAATAAAATAAATGTGACCAAAAGGCTGGCCTCTATTTCGGCCAAAGATTGAGCATTGCCATTCAACGTGGCAATGCTGCCAGCATATTGGGCACGTTGCCTACTGGTAGTGGTTTGTTTGATTAAGTTCCCTTTTTATTGTTTTATGTAAAAACGGTTTCTAAAAACCTAAGTTGAAAGAATATAGTTCTAATATTATAATCTATGAAGAAAGTCAAAATAATATGTGTCATACCTACCTAGCCAGCAACAACAAATAAAAACATTACGTAACGAATGCCAAGGTCAAAGATAATGAATGCGAACAAGTATATTATAATAGTTGTTATTACATTATGTACAATAGCGGTTTCGTTTTTGCATAATATTTGCATCGATATCCTGCACTATAGAAATGTCCATGATTATTTTTGATGCTATTTTCGTTTTTATATACTTCTCGTGTGTTCGATGTGACGTGTGGGTGGTTACTTTTGTAATATACTCATTATCTTAAATGTAATCTATCTTCCAATTTTCACACTAATATTATAAAGTCGAAAGTTTGTATGTGTGTATGTTTGTTACTCCTTCACGCTCAAACGGCTGAATGGATTTGGATGAAATTCGGTACCAAGATAGCTTATACACTGGATTAACATATAGGCTACATTTTATCGAGGAAAAATGAAACTATTCTTACTCCACATCAATGATCTGCTAATGCCCGGTACCTTTGGGTATGCAGATGATAGTACTGTTGTTGAAAGATACACATCCAGTGCCAGAGCCAGTGGTGACGACGTCCGGATTGAGAGAGAGGCTATGGTTGAGCGCATGAACCTGGCATTGAAAGCCGTGTCCAATTGGGGCGATGCTAACTTGGTTAGGTTCAATGCTGCAAAAACACAGGCGTGTTTATTCACTGCTAAAAAGAGCCCACTCCATCTGGCTCCTTCATTCCGTGGTGTATCTGTAAGTTTAGGAAACCATCTTGAGCTTTTGGGTGTTGATCTCACGTCAAACCTAAACTTTGGATCCTACATCGAGTCCAAAGCCAAAGTAACTTCAAAAAAACTCGGCATATTGTCCAAGGTAAGGCGGTACTTCACACCTGGACAGCTTCTAAATCTGTATCAAGCACAGGTCCGATCGTGTATGGAGTACTGCTGCCACCTGTGGGACGGGTCTGCCAAGTACCAGCTTGAGGCTCTGGACTCGATTGAACGGCGTGCCAAAAGGCTCATTGACGACGACACTTTGGTTGGTAAAAGGCTCCTGAGCCTTGCACATCGACGTAAGGTGGCAAGTCTGTCGGTCTTTTATAGAATACACCACGGTGAATGCGCTCAAGAACTGCATGATCTCATTCTCCCATCACCATTCCACTACCGGACTACTAGACGCTCGGCTAAGCGCCATCCTTTCGTGGTCGAAATACCACCCATTCGTACCAAGCGTTTTGACTCAACTTTCTTAATTAGAACGGCTAAGGAATGGAATGCCCTGCCAGCGTCTGTGTTTCCGGCGAAATATGACCCGGGCGTGTTCAAGAGAAGAGTGAATAGGTATTTACTTGGCTAGCATGCTACACCTTCGACCGCATCGTCACTTCCCATCAGGTGAGAGCGTGGTCAAATGCTAGACAAGTTTGAAGTAAAAAAAAAAAAAAAAAAAAATTCTCGTGGGATGAGCAAATAATTAAAATACTTTTTATCCGCGGGTGAATCCGCGGGGCGCAACTAGTAATATATAAAAATTAATCCCTATTTCCTTTGGTCATCGCATCACGCGTTCGGCTTGGACATTTTCAATAATTCTTTTTTTGTTGTGTTTATTACTGTCAGCAGAAAGTGAAAAATAAAGAAAGCAGAGCGGAAAATTAGAACATTTTCACCACACGGGTGAAACCGCGAGGTGCAGCTAGTAAATTATAAATATTGTAAAACACAGCACAAAAAATACATCACTGTAAAGTTTCTTGTAGCTTCTTTACAGGTGTAATCGAAGCTTCGGATCGGAGTTATCTGTTTTTTGTGCCGGATTGTTTGCACCAGTAGTGAGAAAGAGAACTGATTTTTTTAAACATACATTGGCTTGCTAAATAATATTTGACAATAAGCACTTTGTAATCCTATACTTAGTACAATAACTTAATTTTAAGTACCTAATGGTGTCGATTTTGTGTCGCATACTCTAAAGCTAGACGCAATTAACATATTTCCGTAAGAAAAAGCATAGACTAAGTTTACATTTCCAACATTTATGACACAGAATCGAGACCACTATAATTTTGACTTGCAAAAGTGGTAAAAATAGCCTATTCGCAATAAATCTTTTTTTTTGTCGTGTAGGCAAGTGGGTGGTATTAGAACTTTTAAGCCGCCCAAAGACTTTTTTTTTGTCTTACAACAAAGACCGGGACCGACACGGCTTAACGTGCCGTCCGAAGTACGGTAGCGCTCAGTTGTAAATACTTTTTGTGGCGGTCACCGATCAAAGTAGTTACCGCAGTGAAAGTCAGTTAAAAACAGCTAGTCTTGCTTCACTATGAACGCCACTAATTTACATCTATTATTATCTATTACTGCCATATTTTTATTGCATAAATAAATAATATACCGGAATTTTGGCGGGAAAACGAAAAAGATCGTGTCACCGCATTGTATTATTTTCCAAAACTTGTGTTATTTTCAGTGCTAGTGCATAAATTAGTGGCATTTTATTCGTTAAGTGCTGGATTACAGGCGTGAGTGTGGGAAAATGGTATAATGATAGTGAAACGTTTCTTTTCATGTTGTTTCCAAAACTCCATAGAAGCTACTGGTAAAATTGCCACCACTTTACTAGGAGTATGACTTGACTAGACTAGACTGTGACTTGACTTGACACATTGTATGATATTAATTAACTTGAGATATTATCAATTACTTGATACTGGCTAAATACACAAAAGTATGTGTGTGAAAAAAGCCAAAACCAAACAAAAAAAAAAGTACCAAATAAAAAAAATCATCAATTTACACTTGGTAGGTCTGAGAATAGGTTTTTATCTATTTTTCATCCCCCTAAGAGATAAGGGTCGAATACCAAAAAAAAATTGATCATGTGCATTAAAAATACGTAAAAATTTTCATAATTCTGACATGATCCCCTATTTTTAATAGCTATATTAGTAAATTTATTAGTCTTCAATATATATATTCTAAAATAAATATATATAGTATGCTTTATAAGTCCACACACGTGGACAAAGATATTAAAATGAGTCGCAGACGTCAAACAAGTGAGAAACGCGATGGCGATTGTAAAACATGCTATGTAGGGCGACAGCAGATGGGTCGTCGACTCTCGAGACGACGGAGGACGGTTAGAACATAACCATTTGAAAATCTAATAACGGAATATTTTTCATGAATGGATGAATAGACGACGACATTGAACATAAATTAAAAAAAAAACGAGTGAGCTTTAAACCACGCGACTGAAGTAAAACGATCTATCTATCGGGCGGTATAACTTAAGTTTTTTTTGGCGGGATAACCAAAAAGGTTGCGTCGCCACATTGTATTACTTTCCAAAACTTGTGTTATTTTCAGTGCTAGTGCTTAAAATTGATGGCATTTTATTCGTTAAGAACTGGATTACAGGCATGAGTGTGGGAAAGTGGTATAATGATGGTGAAACGTTTCTTTTCGTGTTGTTTCCAAAACTCCATAGAAGCTTCAAGTAAAGTTGCCACCACTTTACTAGTAAAGTGGTGGCAACTTTAGCAACTAGTCAAGTCATAACTCCTAGGAGTTATGACTTGACTAGACTAGACTATGACTTGACTCTGACTTGACTTATTTTTATTTTATTTATTAAACAAAACTGACTTGATGACTTCAACTGTGACTTGACACATATTTGCGTGAAATATCGATAACTTGATAAATTATCAATAACTTGACACTGGCTAAATACACAAAAGTGTGGAGCCAAAACTAAAAAAAAAAACTTGGGAAATTATCAATTACTTGACACTGGCTAAATACACAAAAATGAGGAGCCAAAACAAAACAAAAATCTCGTCAATTGTAAATTCTCCATCTTGCTAATTCTAAATTGTCATTTTACCGGACACACCAATGAACCGTGAACCAACTTAAACTTCAGTTCACCTCGTTACGCATTCACCGGCTTACTCCCCATGTCAAGCGTGCGTAAAGAAATTTTACTTCAAAATAGAAGTAGGGAAGTACAATTACATGACCTCAATTGAAGGGGTGAGAACAAAAAATGGTTTTACTGACTTTGTTTTACAAAATGACTTATGGATATCGTTGGATTCAGCGTGAAATTGTCTACAATAATACATACTCAAAATACCGAAATGAAGCTTAAATCTCGAGATTTTGAGTCTAAAAACGGTTTATCTGTCACAGGAATACAGTTCGCTTAGCATTAAAACATTATTATATTTATTTTATTATATGATATTTTTATAGTAATTGTATGAATTAGTACTATATTTAGTATTTTAAAATGGAATTAAAACATTTTCAAGAAACTGTAACTTACATAAACCTTTTCTATTACCTTATAAGCACTCTACATTAAAATGAAACCGTTGAAGTTTAAAGTAAATTTTCTCGAAACTATCAATTTGACAGTTAAACCCTTTTTATTCTCAACCCTTCAATTGTTATCGATAGTAGGTATTTAATCGAACTTTAAGATGCACATTTTCGCTTCTGAAGCACAAAAGTTTTTTATCCAAAAACTAAAATTCTAACCCTACTAATATTATTAACGCGAAAGTTTGTATGTATATACTTTATATACGCGGGTGAAACCGCGGAACGCAACTGGTATTATAAACGCAATTGTATGGTGTTGGTTACTCTTTCAAGGTCAAACAGCTGGACGGATTTGGATGAAATTTGGAATATAAGTAGTTTATATAGTCTTCACACATAGGCCACTTTTTATCTACGAGTAAAGCCGCGGGGCGCAGCTAGTAAATAATAAAAATGATTCAGCCATGTAAGTTTTTTTCGTTAAATACCAACCAACTACATGATTAAATTTTTATGATTGTAATTTAAAAAAAAAATTTAAGTAGGTACTTATTCAACTTAGTTTGTATTTTATTTTATAAGATATTCTGTACCTATTAGTTTTAATGAATATATAATATATGTTTTTCCTGTAACCAAAAGAAGGTCGTTGGTATTTTTAACCATTATTTTTAGTTGGCTATTAAAAAGGCGATATCGAAGCATAAACATTATAAAGAAGCATAAAAGCACTTTACTTTCAAGTGTTTAAGTTTATAATAATATTATTAAGTAGGATAATAATATAAGATAATTTTCGAATAAGCATTGCAATTCAACGGGGCAATGCTGCTAGCATGTTGGGTACGCTGCCGACTGGTAGCGGGCTGGAGCATTTGGACTGTCTATAGGTCATCGCGGCCAGTATATAGTCCAAATATTTTTCTTTGTAGTAGTAGTGGGTAGTTTTTAGTATTAGTTATTAAATCATTGTAGTATTTAGAAAATAAAGGCAATTTGCCGTGTTTAAAAAAAAATATAATTTCTCGAGTTTAGATAATATTATATTATTATTATTGTATGCTTTTTCATAGATTAAAAGAGAGTTATTTTGGCCCGTCTGCACTAAAGTTCGACAGCTTCTAAGTTCGCATTTATGAGACATATCACATACCCAAATACATTGCGCTATAGATAGATGGATAGATCTCTTTATTGTCTCACTAATGAAATTTACATAACACAGGAATAAAATAAATCTTACATACTAGTGCAAAAATGGGCGGTCTTAAGTGCTGGATAAGTGGTATAATGATGGTGAAACGTTTCGTGTTGTTGCCAAAACTCCATAGAAGCTTCTGGTAAAGTTGCCACCACTTTACTAGGAGTATGACTTTGACTAGACTATGACTTGACTTGATGACTTCGACTGTGACTTGACACATATTTGCGTGAAATATCATTAACTTGATAAATTATTAATTACTTGATACTGGCTAAATACACAAGAGCCAAAGTGTAGAGCCAAAACATGAAAAAAAATTACATATTGCGTAAACTCTGAAAATGTCACCGTTGGCGTTGACGTTTATAGCATGACACATCGATGCTTATTATATATATAAATTATGTTTCGATAAATAAATAGTATGTTTTTAGAGGTATTAAGTCCTGTGTTTTATTAAAACTAATTAAAAAAATATTTAATAAAAGTTGATTTTATTTGATAGTAAATTAATAGTAAGTTGTAACGACTCTACCAAATTACTTGACACTAGCTAAATACACAAAAGTGTAGAGCCAAAACATAAAAAAGGCTCTACCATAGAAATTACATAGATAGAAATAAATACTTGTTCTCTTAATAAACATTCCGCCAAATGCACCTTAATACATTAATTTATGCTCAAACTACTCTTCTATACAAAATAATAGAAATCGAATAAATGGACTCATTATTAACCGATTTTCAAAAAGGGGGAGTTACTATGTTCATCTGTGTGTATTTTTTGTGTATATTCATCGATATATATCGATATTTTTACAAGATAAGTTCAACCTACATATCGGCTAAATAATTAATGTCATCCTTCGTGCATATATCTATAAAAAATTCTTCAGGTAATGAAATAATTTTTATATCACTAAGTTTATGCCTATTACTAAGTTTATACTTATTTTAATACCTACGCAGCCCGTTTAGTCACCGTTTATTTTCACAAGGCCCTTTACTTTGCACAAGTAAGTATCCAACCACGAAATTTAAAGAGACTATTTTTTTTGTTAAAGAGTGACATGACGAGCTAACAGTTCGCCTGATGTTAAGCGACACGGCTGCCCATATCAGTTGCAGTGTCACTCGGAAGTATGTATAGAGTTTCGCGTGACACTGCACTGCGCACGTCATCCTGAGACATCAGCACAATCTAGTAATAAAATTACTAGACTGTGAGGTCAAGTCATAAAGTCTCATTTGCCCAGTAATTTCACTAGCTACAGTGCCCTTCAAACCGGAACACAGCAGTGCTTGCGCACTACTGCTTGGCGGCAGAATAACTGGAAATGCGGTGGTACCTACCTAGACGAACTTTGCAAAAAAGTTCTACCACCTAGTACTGAAAATAGAGTATTTTCAACGATACTATTCATCTCTATTCTCTACCAATCCCTTTATCAAGGAAATCGGAACAATGACCCGCCCGATCACAATTTGACGCCTACGTTGAGACACGCTGAGAATAAACCCAGGAAATTCCTTTACTAGGATTCTAGGAATAAATCTAAATAAAAAATCATTTCGTTCAACATTGTCAACGCGTGATTTGAGAATTATCTAAGATTAATGACAAAGCCATCGATACCTATAGGTTATTTTAAAAAAAAGTTACGATATCGTACTCAAGTTTCAGTTTTAGTAACTTTATCTATGTAATCTGTGATTTGACATTAGCGTATTTTTTAATTTGAATTTTTCATTCTTTAAATTGGCAAACGCCGGTATTTATTTTAGGTACTGAGAGAAAGTGATATATTAAACGCAAAATAGAGAAGTTAATCTCTGGTAGCTGCATCAGCTAGACTAAATTAGATCTCTTACCGCTCCACAGCTATTTTAGTAATCGCTATAATAAATAAACTGAGACACAAAACGCATAAACCGCATCGTGGTAAATCAAAATAAACCTTTCTATTCCCATGCGGAAAACACAAAATGCACAGCGAAGAATCACTTCAAAATCGCACTTAAACACTGGTCACAAATAAGCACAGTAAAAAAAATTAAGAAGCGCGAAACTGAAATTAGAAAAAAGGAACAGCGCATTCGAGTTTTCTTTTTTTAAAAGTTAAGTTCGTTTTAAACGTACCGAGCAGTCGTCAACGCGACTATACTGCCGCGCTCGCAAGCAGAACTGAGTCGGCTTTCAAACTTTTATTTTCCGACGCTTCGCTTTTCGAACAAACACAGATAAACAGCATACGATCCTCCATGTAGATACGCCATCTGTACGAATGTGTGCGTAACCCGTAGTGACGCTTCAAAGTTATCGATAACAATTTATCGAATTATTTGTAGAATTAAGTAAATACTGGACTGGTAAATATACTTTTATTTCTTTTTGCAAATGAATTGTGATCTAGAAAATAAAAAATACAATTTCACATAAACAAAATAAAAACAAAAAACACACACATAACTAAAAAAGAAGTAAGTTGAGCTAGCTTGGTATAGTCTTTGGGGCAGATTAATTTTTAATGTATTGTATGTTGTATCTTGTAATTTTACACCTTGCCTGCGGTCTGCAGTTGTTAACTATGCAACTGTTACACAATATACACCACATCCCGTACTTAGCACTTTTAAGCTACGTAAGAGAACATTGAAATTAACAAGTGAAATGTTGTGGTTTAGGAATTTAAATTTGGCTCTTCTTTTTGTTAAGTTTTTATTGATTGATATATTGTATACATCTATACATGTTTGTATATGCAATTTTTATATTTTCTTCTTTCTTTATTAATCATAAAATTTAACCAGATATCTAACGAAGACAAGCAACTTTACTTACGTAAAAACATCTGTAATACTGGTCTGCACAACACAGGGTACCCTAGTCGATTAAAACCATGACTATGTTTGTGATTAACTCACATACCTACTTAAATAAGGATGATATTGTTATTGATGCTATTGTTTGCTGAAATATATCTCACAAATCTTTATCTTACTTATATCATAATAACGCATTCCCTTATAATCAAAAAGTAATTAAATAGAAATAATAGTTTACGTCATTGAATAGATATAATCACCACCATATTTTATCGATATTTTCCTAACTATCGATACTAAGAGAGACACAGCCATCCTTGCGTCTCGAAACAGTACACCTCATTTCACGTACAGTATCAAAGTATTCAACGCACGCACACACTCTCATATCAAGCTTTGAGCTTTTACAACTATCACCAGACAAAAGTAGACCTTGAACCCATAAAGATTAAGTCGCATTTCATTTAAATAATATTAAGTGCATTGCATACCAACTTTTGATAAGTTCTGTGTTGCATTTTATGATTAAGGTAATAAAATAAGCTGAACACAAAGCTTTTATAATAAAATGGAGTTAGCGCGCAAGTCTCGTATACCTTGCGTGAAGATGTCACAGATTAGTTGACAGGATATGTAGCTATTTCATTCGGTCATATTATATTCTGTGGTACGGTAGAGGTAGAGATACTATAGGACTTGCGGTTCACGTGGAAAGTTTTTTTTTATGTATACGAAACGAATCCGCCACTGAGAACTCTTAATTTAGTACGATACAAGAGGCAGTAATGCCCGTTTGCACTAAAGTTAGACAACTCCTAAGTCCACACTTATCTCTCTATTACATAACTACTGCTATGCACTTGAATACCTTTATCCTACAGAGATAAATGCGAACTTAAGAACTGTCCAACTTCAGTGCAGATAGGCATTACTGCCACTTATATCCTCTGCATGTCTCTTGCTAATAAACAGGCTCGAATTATTTGCTAGTTAGTTTCTTGTTAGTTTGACGAGGTACCACCGAAGGTCGTTATCCCGCATGTAGATAGGTACACCGCATTTCTGGAATTAAAAAGTATTTTTATTGTTGGATAGGTTTGCGTTTGACCACTATCTCACCTGATGGTAATTGACGATGCGGTTTATACATATGATACTGTTTATCATTTAAATTGTCACCCCGTCGTCGCCGCCCGTGACACGTCTTGAGCGACCCGGATGATCCTATAGCAGCCGTAGCTAGGATCACCGGACCAGTCTAGTCCTTCTGGCTCAGGTACCGCTTTCGGCAACGGTATAGGATACCAGCGTAACATAATCAGACACCGACCCCGCCGGCGAGGTCGACGTACCCCCCTTAGGTTAGCTACAACGGTCGCGACTTTCAATTGGGTCCACTCTTCCAGTGGACGTAGTCTTCTCGATACCCTTATCCCGGCAACGGCCTAAGCCGTGGCCCAGGGGTGCCCTTGAGCTAGTTGCCTCCCACTTTTGACGGCTGGGCGCCTTAAGCGACCGCCCTCCCGCCCGGTGACGCTGTAAAGGTCGATAGAGACCAACAGCATTAGCTCGTTAAAAAAAATCATTTAAATTGTATGAATATGACAATGCGTGATAAGCCACAAACAATACTAGTTTAGTAAATTAATAGTAATGTCTGATGCAACTATCTAAGAGTAAAATGAGCAAATGCAATTATTAAGTCATAGATTCTAATAATAATTGTGACCGTATACAATGCGCTCATTGAGTTTACTTAATTTTG
This sequence comes from Ennomos fuscantarius, assembly GCA_905220475.3. NCBI lineage: Eukaryota > Metazoa > Arthropoda > Insecta > Lepidoptera > Geometridae > Ennomos > Ennomos fuscantarius. The sequence continues at coordinate 2,394,930 of HG992049.1, forward strand.
TATAATTAAACATGATCATTATGACCTAAGAGCCACTGACTGACTATTGACATAGTTATCCACATATATGTATTTATATGTTGTCTAGTTCGAATCGCGGAAATATTAGCTTTTTTCCTAAATTGTACCCTACTACCCTTAATGGGTAAACTTTTTTATATGTTTTTTTTATTGTTAGATAGTATGTGTGTTTCTGTGTTTCCGGCGAAATATGACCCGGGCGTGTTCAAGAGAAGAGTGAATAGGTATTTACTTGGCTAGCATGCTACACCTTCGATCGCATCGTCACTTCCCATCAGGTGAGAGCGTGGTCAAATGCTAGACAAGTTTGAAGTAAAAAAAAAAAAAAAAAGATAGGCTTGCGTTTGCCCACTATCTCACCTGATGGTAAGTAACGATGCGGTCTAGGATGTAACACGCTTGCCTAGAAGATACCGGTTCACTCTCGATTTGAAGACTCCAAGGTTGTAGTTATCGGGAAATACGGACGCCGGTAAAGCGTTCCACTCCTTGGCTGTTCGCATGATAAATGTGGAGCCAAATCGCTTTGTTCGCACATGGGGGATATTGACCATGTAACGGTGACGTTTTTTCGTATATCTGGTTGTTCAATATATAAAAGTCCTCCTAAATTACGCCGATACTAGGATATACACACAACATATAAACATAACAAAAGCAACCTACTTAACCGTAGGGATTATAGACTCTTTGCTAATGTATCTTTGTCTCTAATTTATTTTGTCAGTATCAGTACTAGGTGGTAGGACTTTTCTGCAAAGTTCGTCTATGTAGGTACCACCGCTTTGCCAGTTATTCTGCCGCCAAGCAGTAGTGCGCAAGCACTACTGTGTTCCGGTTTGAAAGGCACGTAGCTAGTGAAATTACTGGGCTAATGAGACTTTATGATCCGATCTCACAGTCTCGTAATCTTATTACTACATTGTGTTGATGACTCTGAATGACGTGCGCAGTGCAGTGTCACGCGAAACTCTATACTTTTGATTTCCGAGTGACACTGCAAGTGATATGGGCAGCCGTGTCACTTAACATCAGGTGAACGGTTAGCTCGTCACGTCATTTCTTAACATAAAATAATGAACTTGCGTCTTTTAATCCCATTCATACATAACATAAAAGTTCACAGCCTGTTTACAAGACCGTTTAGGTACATACTTAGATTTTACTAGGTGCATCCCTAGTATAGCACTAGGGATGCACCTAGTTGTAATGACTTCAACATCCATTCATCAAAATAGCTGAAATAGGAACGTTGAAATAAGACCCAGTTTCCCTTTTAACGGCGTAATGTTATCTCCCATGACCTTTAGTAATTAACAGCTCCATGAATATTGTATGAAATGGATATGGCAATGAACAAGTTTCGATACAATTACTTGAACGTTGTCCACTTTACTTTTAGAACCTATTAGTAGAGAGATATATGTGATAGCTCCAACATAAAAACTAGATGGCGTTGTCAAATTTTGTTCCAATCTGTCAATGTCAATCATCAAAAACATTAATGTCAAATCATCAAGGCTACAGCTTATTCAAGAAACTTTGCTGTTATTTGAGATTTACACGTTACAATTTACAATTTGGCTCCACATGTGTAGCTTATTGAGTCAGTGTTATATTCCCTATACAATATACATACTCCAGTCAAAACCCTTTAATAGTCTGTTCAAAGACACATCCAATTCTATTCTGAAGATAAAGGCTTGGACATTTTTGTAGACCCTGGTATCTAACTGCTTTGTAAGCAATAACGCTTACACAAAAAAGAAAAAAAAAAACATACATCACTGTAAAGTTTCTTGTAGCTTCTTCTTTACAGTTGTAATCGAAGCTTCGGATCGGAGTTTTCTGTTCTGCATTGTGCCGGATTGCTTACACCAGTAGTGAGAAAGAGAAATGCTTTTTTTTCAAACTTATGTATTGTAATGAGCTTGCTATATATTATTTGACAATAAGCACTTGCAATTTTAAATGCTTAGTGAAATAACTTAATTTTGAGTACCTAATATAATTTTGAATTGTAACAGTGCTAAAATTAGCCTATTTTCAATAAATCTTTTGACTTTGACTTTGACAATTACACTAGTGCAGCGGCTGTTTCACAGCTTCATGGTTCTTTATCATTTTACAAGATGCATTCGGACCAATATTAGTTAATAACAGTTGCGACACTCTGCATGCCGTCCTATATTAACATTGACATTTGAATAACTCCTGTGACGCACTAATGTTAGTTTGTCTACATTAAGGTCCGTATTACAGAACGATGCTCAGTCATCAATCGGTGCTCAAGCAGAGATTTCATTCATAAAATGATCAATTAATGAATGAAATCTCTGCTTGAGCACCGATCGATGACTGAGCATCGTTCTGTAATACGGACCTTAGTAAGCTTAATCAATGCTGAAAACTCGTGACTTTTTGACGTAGAATTTACCAGGACATTGTAGTTAATGATTAAAATCACATTTCAGCAGTGTTTAAAAATTGTGGTTATTCACGATTAGAATAAATTAGGTTTCTATTAAGCAATTAAAATTAAAACCATTTAATTAATACCTGTACTTTCAGAAATCAATTGTTTACATTCCAATACTAGGAAATGTCTATTTATCAGTAAATTATAATACAATTATTCAGAAATAAAAAATTAAAGATGTTGAACTCATGTAACTCTTAAAAGATAGGGGTTACCCAATAGGTAGGCACTAACCCTAATAAGATTACTAGACTGTGAGATTCGTAAAGTCCCATTTGTCCAGTAATTTCACCAGCTAATTATTACTGTGAGATATACAGAGTGTTTGCTTTTAGTTTTAGACTGTATTATCCTTTCAGAGTACGATTAAACATAGCTGGTGAAATTACTGGACAAATGAAACTTTACAAATCTCACAGTCTAGTAATCTTATTATTATATTGTATTGATGTCTCAGGATGACGTGCGCTGTCACGCGAAACTATACCTTTGAGTTCCGAGTGACACTGCCTGATATAGGCAGCCGTGTTGCTTAACATCAGGCGAACAACTAGCTCATCATGTCAATATTCAATATTTTTTATGTAATACTTAACATAAAAAATATGTGCAAATGTGTAAAAATAGTGGCTTTTGATTCAATTTTTTATTATTCTACTTTAACACCACTTTATTGTAAATTTCACCCCTGGAAGGTAAAATTGGTAAATTTTGTATTTAGCGCTGTGATTGCTAAAACATTACAAAACTTTATACCTAAAACAAGTATTAATTGGATAAAACAGACGTAATTTATACGCCATAATTTTATTAACTACGAGCTTCTGCCCGCAGCTTTGCCCGCAGCGTGACCTATGGGAAAATAATTCAACCACCCATTTCTCTTAAGGGTGGAATTTCGAAAAATCCTTTCTTAGCGGATGCCTACGTCATAACATCTACCTGAATGCTTAATTTCAGCCCGATCCGTCCAGTGGTTTGGGCTGTGCGTTGATAGATCACTATATTAGTTAGTCAATCAGTCAGTCACCTTTGAGTTATATACATATATTTATATTACACGTGATTAATCCTCTTTAGTCAATATTATAAGCGCAAAAGTTTATATATGGATATTTGTTACTCTTTCACGCAAAAACTACTGAATGTATTTTAATCAAACTTTTCAATATTAGAGCTTATATACATCAGAATAACACACAAAATATTTTTTTAACCACGTGTGAAACCGCGGGGTGCTACTAGTTGCTTATTTTAGTCTAGTCGTTTACTACTTTTAAATTAGTGTGAATCATCTATCGAAAATGCGAAAGGATGCTATTTTTCACAACCATTTGGCGACCTGTCAGACGATTACCTGATAGTAATTTTAAATAGTAGGTACCTTTCTAATATATCGCTAACTGAATCGGAGGCGCCACCTATCGGCCCTGCGCGATATCTGCGAAGACCCACTTCAGCGATTGTGTGAGTTTTTGGAGTAAAAACTTCTTAAGGGCGCGTTGAGCGCTTTTTGTGTGAGCAAAACTTACGTCATCGTCACCGAACGCTGGAACATTGAACGTGATAATGGTGGTAGTCTCCACCGACTTTTGTAGCGTCACCGGGAGGGCAGGTGCATAAAGCGCCCAACCGTCAAAAGTGGGAGGCAACTAGCTCAAGGCCACCTCTGGGGTGCGAGCCTCGGCTTGGGCCGTTGCCGGGATAAGAGGATCGAAACGACTACGTCCACTGGAAGAGTGGACCCTACAGAAGGCTCGTAACTTCGGAGGGTTTTACATTACGCTGCCAGTCCCGGCTGTGGACGTTAAGCCAAAACAGAAAAATTGATGACCTACTTTTTTTTTAATTCATACCCCCCCAATCTTAGCTTTCATTTTCAATCATTTTATTTTATTTTATTAACTAAACAAAACCACAGCTCTTAAATTAAACATTAATAATTATATATCAATAGCTTCTGCCCGCGGCTTTGCCCGCGTGGCATATAGGATACGAAGAAGAAAACACAAAAAACACACCCTCCAAATTTCATGTCTCTAGGACCAGCGGTTTAGGCTGTGCGTTAATATATAAGTCAGTCAGGACATTGAATTTAATATGTATAGATTAACAAAACTTACTTAAATACGGTTTTACATTTTTATAAAGAAGGTACATAAGATTGTGTTGTTCAGCTGTCATTGAATGACGTCATACAAGTCATGATATTATTTGTGTGAGAAATGAAAAAAAGGAAAGTAGAAAATTAAAACTACATTTTAAAAAACTATACCTACATACAACTGTGACGGTTGAAACAGTCTGCAGTCACGCAATGGTTTCAAAATTAATAAAACCTCTCATATTTCAACGTCGACGGTCAAATAGTAACTCTAAAATAGCAACTCTATAAAAAATATAGGTCACAAAACTCCCATAAGGTATGTCGACCAGTAACAGATTTATAGCTGTCTAAATAAGACCTAGGTACCTTTTATAGGCTGCCTTTGAAGTCTAGGAAAGTTGCGGCGCGATCTCTAGTGATGTCATATTTTGGATAATGAATATGAATTGATAGGGTGACCATATTTTCTTAACTACCGAGATAGGCTAAGAAAGCTAAGATCACTTTAACGGGCCCGGTACCCTTTCTCTTCCCGTGGGCTAAGGACCATCCCATGGTGACTTCTAGTGAGAAAAAAATTACGTTATTTAAATCCTCCATCCATTCTTACTACCAGTTCAAATCCCACACGATCCCTAACTTTCAAGATACGTGCAGTATTTGTACTCGCTTTTACAGCGGTGAAGGAACAGCCGGAGGAAACAGTAAAAAAATCACAAATTTTTTGGATGTAATATCATCAACAAACCGCACGCGACAGAAATCATTGCACGCGTCGCTCTGGCCTTTTCAGTCATCTTTCCACCGGCACCGCGTCATGTTGTAGTTCCTCAATAGTTTATCCAATTATCTATACCGACTCGAAATATATATATATATATATATATTTTTTTTTTTTTCTTGGAGTCCTCCGCAACATGGATAGGAACACGGCAGATCAATGGAGATTAAGAACAATACGTTGCTCCACAAGGACACCACCGCCGCGTGGCCAGCGATGTGGATAAAGTCCTGCACTGCTCCCTGTGAGAGGAGGCCCACGCCCCAGCACTGGGAACGTATTGGGCTGGTGACGACGAAGTAGTTAGAGTACCTAACCCCACCTCTTATGTGTGTTGGGGTTCGATCATTAAACTCGGGCATATCGTGGCAGAAATGGTGCCGCTTTATAAAAAGATAATTGAACTAAAACTTCTTTACGCACTCTTGACTTGGGGAGTAATCTGGCGATGCGAACGGAAGATAAAATTTGTTGTTTATCGCAGACCTCCATTGTCAAATAACCAAGTTAAAAATTTGCTATATTATGTTGGTATATCCGGTAAAATGACAATTTACAATTGTCAAGATGGCGACATAAACATTAAAAAACAGTTATACCGGCCGATAGATGGAGCTAAACTAAAGAAGTTTTACTTCAGTCGTGTGGTCTAAAGCACACCTTATTTTAACGGATATTACGCCTCGGACTCATGTACATCAAGCTGAAGAGACAACGCTCTACGAAGCCCATGACTGACAGAGACGATTATTGAGTGTTTTCATACATACTACATACCAGCAAAATATTACCTTCCGATATACGCTAAGTACGTACTTTTTTCGGACAAAAGCAATGGCCACAGTAATCTGACTCATTCTGCCTGATAGATATTTGAATCACACCTACAGTTTGGGTACATTGTCCCGTATGCACGCGTGGTTGCCATTCTAATTATATATTAGAGTGTTAACGACTACGTTTTACTACGAGTACGAGGTCTCATCCTTAGGTGATTGGTTTTTATGCAAAGCGAAGTGTAGTACTGTGTCAGATAAACCGTTTTTAGACTGTCAATCTCGAGATTTAAGCCTCATTTCGATATTATGAGAATGTATTATTGAAGATAATTTCACGCTGAATCCAAGGATACCCATAAGTCATTTTGTGGAAAAAATCAGTTAAACCCTTCTTGATCTCACCTCTCCGTGCGCCAAAGATAATGTTAAGGCATCAGCTGATAAATGACTTCAACTTCAACTTCAACTTTTTATTATGGCTTCTGCGGGGTAGCCGCAATTTCGCCAATGTCGCGTGGGTAGAAAGAAAATAAACGATGGAGATTGATCGGTGGAAACAATATTTTGGTCGGTGAATAATTTTGAATCTGAGTTTTATTGGAATCTGAAACAAGTATAACAACACAACACATACAGAAGCATATGATATACTTAAATAAACACGGCAGTAACATACAAATACATACAAGTATAAATGTTAGCTGTAAATTATAATTTAATTTTATTAGTCTGAATAAATTTACTTAATATATTAAGAAATGGAGTAAAAGCAAGAGACAGGAGAGGGCTAAAGTTGGTAGGACGGGGTATTTCTGACGGAAGTATGTCATACAAAGAATAGCGTAACCTTGAACATTCAAAAAATATGTGTTCTGTAGTACCCTCATCCAGACCACACTCACAGAGAGAATGGTCACGGATTCTAATTTTGGCCAAGAAAACTGGAGTGCAACAATGACCCAACCGTAGGCGACAAATCGTTGAAGAAGTAGCTTTATCAATTTTTTTGAATTTTGAAAACCATGGTTTTGTGGGGATCGAAAGTTGGAGGTGGCCGTAAAATTTACCTTTGGTGGTTTTTGAATTTTGCCAGAGCTTATCCCATATGTTATGTAGCTGGACGTGACAAGAAGAAGCAAGATCATGTGAGTATAGCTTATACCTATCTGTGTTGCCAAATGTTGCGGCGTGTTTGGCGCACGAGTCTGCAGTTTCATTTCCAGCAATACCTGCGTGGCCGGGGATCCATGCTAGCACAATGTTTAAGCCAGCTTGGTGACTAGTGTAGAGGGCTTCTTTAATTTTTAAGATTACGGGGAACCTAGATTTTGATTTAAATTGGTTTGACATGATTGCTTGCAGACAGCTTTTTGAATCGGTAAAAATAATAGCTTTTTTAATTGAGTGTGAAAATACATAAAGTATTGCCTCTAAAATGGCAACAGACTCACCAGTGAATACTGATGACTCTGATGGACATTTGAAGCTCAGTATGATTCTATATTTAGGGATCCAGACTGCAGAACCTACATTACTGTCTTTTGTTAATTTGGATGCGTCTGTGAATATTGGAAGCCAATCTTTCCATCTACTGCTATACCTTTCAAGAAATTTTTTATTTGGATCAATGGAATCTTTGTCTATGCCAAAATTTAATATAATTAAGGGTTGGTATATTATTGCGTCATAATTTATAGAAAATGAGAATGTATTATTGAAGATAATTTCACGCTGAATCCAAGGATACCCATAAGTCATTTTGTGGAAAAAATCAGTTAAACCCTTCTTGATCTCACCTCTCCGTGCGCCAAAGATAATGTTAAGGCATCAGCTGATAAATGACTTCAACTTCAACTTTTTATTATGGCTTCTGCGGGGTAGCCGCAATTTCGCCAATGTCGCGTGGGTAGAAAGAAAATAAACGATGGAGATTGATCGGTGGAAACAATATTTTTGTCGGTGAATAATTTTGAATCTGAGTTTTATTGGAATCTGAAACAAGTATAACAACACAACACATACAGAAGCATATGATATACTTAAATAAACACGGCAGTAACATACAAATACATACAAGTATAAATGTTAGCTGTAAATTATAATTTAATTTTATTAGTCTGAATAAATTTACTTAATATATTAATATAGGGGATTAATAGGGAATTGGATTATGGGGCAAGATAGATTTGTATATTTAATGAAGCTGCGGATAATGCAGGGCAGATTGTCTTCTGATCTATAGCCTTGAGATCTAATAGCGTTGAAAAGGCTTCCTAATTTTTTCAGCAGGGGATGGTCGGAATTTTGGACGAGCTTAAACAGGAATTTGTCTGATAGAAATTGTCTGCGGAGGTGAAGCGGAGGCTCTACACATTCAACCTGCATGGCATTTATGGGAGAGGACTTCATAGCTCCAAGGATAATACGGAGACACTTGGACTGAATTTTGGATAGCTTTTCCAGAGCTGCTTTATTACCGGGGTCTAGCAAAAATGAGCCGTAATCTAAGTGGCTACGAATTATGGCGTTATATAAAATTTTTTGGCAGAAAGGGTGTGATCCCCACCATACCCCAGAGAGGGCACGTAGGATGTTTATGTTTTTTTCACATTTAGCTACAACATAGTTAAAGTGAGGGACTCCAGTCAACCTTGTATCTAACCAAACACCTAAAAACTTAATAGAATTCTGTACGGGAATAGTGTCTCCGTCATACTGCAGATTTAAGCAAGGTATATTTCTTTTTCTGGTGAATATTACTGCGCTACTTTTGGAAGCTGATATGGATAAACCATGATCCAGCAACCAATCGCCAAGATAACTAAGGGCAGTATTCATTTTATTTTGAGCTTCGGAGATGGATTTCGTAGATACATACAAAGCAAGGTCATCTGCATACTGTAAAACCTGACAGAATGAATTCACTGTAGTTTCCAAGTCGCTAGTGTATAGGCTATATAGAATTGGGCTGAGTTCAGAGCCTTGTGGGAGACCTTTCCAAACTGTTCTGGGAGACAAATAAGCGTTATCATGGGTTTTAACCAGAATCGTTCTTTGAGCCAGAAAGCAACAGATGAATCGTATTATCTTGACGGGAATGCTCAGCTGCAACAATTTGTTTCTGAGTACCGGAAGAAGAACATTATCATAGGCAGCTGCAATGTCGAGAAAGACTCCCACAAGGAACTCCTTATTCCTAAAAGAGTTGTTAATTTCGGTAGTTAAGATACTGAGACTGTCGAAAGTGCTCATGCCTTTTCTAAATCCGAATTGTGACTTGGCTAGGAGGCTTTTATTTTCAGCTAACCATTCTAGTCTGTTCTTAATAAGATGCTCTGTGATCTTGGCCAGGACACAGGATAGGGCTATCGGTCTATGAGAGTTTGGGTCAGAGGGGTCCTTTCCTGGTTTTAAAATAGGGATGATAACTTGGGTTTTCCACTGATCTGGAACAAACCCTTGGTCATAAAAAGTGTTAATCAAGTCTAATAGATAACGTTTAGATTTTTCTAGAGATTTGGTAATAAAGGAATATGGAATTCCATCCAAGCCAGGAGAGGAATCCATCAACCCATCCAAGACAAGTTGGAGTTCATCAAATGAAAACGGCGCATCAATGGTGTTAATAGAAGAGATAGAGAAATTTGGAATGTTAAATGAAAGGGCTATATGTATAAAAGGAGGAGCAAGTTTATTTGCAAAAGCTTCTAACCAGGAAGAGGAGTCATTTGAGGTCATGTTGATATAGTTGTAGTATCCTCTGAATTTACGAATTTGTTTCCATATTAAAGAGGGAGGAGTAGTAGGAGACAAGTTTTCGCAGTATTTAAACCAACCAAGTTTCTTTTTTGCTGACAGCACCTTTCTGGCTTTAGCAGCAGATCTTTGGTATTCAAGATAATTGGCCATGGTCATAGAGAGGTTGTATGAGATTTCAGCTTCATTACGGTCACGAGCAAGTCCCGAGCATTCCGCATCCCACCAGGGTGGGGAAGCTCTATTACCCCTTGGTTTTTTAAGAGGGATATGTTCATTGGCAGAGGAAAGTATGGTATCAACAAAATTTTTGTAGCAAACAAGGGGATCAGAGTTTGGTTTGGGAATAAAATCCACTTTAAGATCTAACGAAGAAGAATAGGATTCCCAGTTAGCTCCTGAGAGTCTATGCTTAAGCAGGGAAGTAGGGGAACACTGTGTAGGAGTTCTTTGGGGAAGTTTGATTAGGATGGGATAGTGGTCACTGCCATAGGAAAGAGGGAGAACCTCCCAGGAAAGTATGGTAGAAAGGGACGGAGAACAAACAGTGAGGTCAACCGCACTTGGGTTTTGTGATGGTAAAACTCTTCTAGTAGGGGATCCATCGTTGATGACACACACATTTACCTCGTCAAAAATTTCCAGCAAGGAATGACCAAACAAATCACAAGATGCGGAACCCCAAGAAGTGTGGTGAGCATTAAAATCGCCCATAATTACAATAGGAGGGGGGACTGATGAAATGATGAAAAGAATATCAGGAATTAAAGTAGAGTTAGGATGTGGGATATATATTGAAATAAAAGTGATATTATAAATTCTCACAGCAACAACATTTATCTCTGTGCTGTGAGCAGGTATTACAATCTGGGAGAAGGTTAAATTACGTTTGACAAGTAGGGCACAACCTGCATACCCATCGTGGCGGTCATCTCTAAGACAGGAGTAACCCGAAACTCGGTAATGAGATCCGGGAACAAGCCATGTCTCCGAGATGGCCACCAGGATGGGTGTATATTTTCTAATCAGAAAATATAGGTCATGAGTCTTCGGGGTGCAATGCCAGGATACCTCCACGAAACCCCGGGTGTTGTAGTTCCTCTTGAATGCTTGCATTCGGGGGGAAGGGCAACACTTGGCTCGGTGCACCCTGGGCAACGGTTAATAACTTCCTTTCGGGGATCTTGTTAGCCGTTGGCTGAATTCCTGGCGGGGGGGTCTCTCTGCGATCCCTATGCCTCGGCATAGGGCGCAGCAGAGAGGCAGGAGGCGTGGTCACAGCCTGTGACCGCGCGCGGGACTCGCTCCGGCGCCCTGGACATTCCGGGAAGTGGCGGTGCGAGTTCTGGGGGCGGCGTGCCTTCATGGCACTCAGCGTGCGGCAGGGAGGGTCAACCCGGCCACCCTGTCGGGCAGCTAGTAGGGCAGCTTAGGCTGCAGAGGGCCCTCGGGCCGGTGGATGGCAGGCCTTCAAGGCCAGCGTTGCGCGGCAGGGAGGGTCAACCCGGCCACCCTGTCGGGCAAAACACGACGAGCGGCTACGTGATAGCCGCAGCGGACCTCCGGGTCGTGGGATGGCCCGCCTACTAGGCCGGCGGCGCGGCAGGGAGGGTCAACCCGGCCACCCTGCCGGGCTCATGCGTCTCCAAATCCCAAGGTTTGGTGCCCGCTGAGGGGATGGATGGTCGGGGGGAACCCGGCCGCTAGGGCATCACAAGGGGATCACACCCCTTGTCTAAAACAAAAAGAACAAAACATGGAATACAAAGCGATTGTCAATAATCTCCAGGGGGGTAATTATAGATCCCTCCCTTCTACGGAAGGCAGCCCCAGCGTATCTGGAGGGGGCAACAACCGCTTCGTGGGCTCCGGCCCACGCAACAACGACCTCGGCAACATTTTAACGGACTCTGATCAAGCAAAAACGAATCTACCTGGCGACAAAACGGACGTTGGACCTGCTATCAATGACAACCACGGCGAGACATCGGACACCGATATTAACATGGCGGCATCGAGGACGGAGGCGCGTGTGGTACTAACACACTGCGCCGAAATCCTCGAAATGACGAAGAAGAAGGAGAATCCCGATGAGTCCATCGACGGCGAGCGCTTAAGGGCGCAAATGATGGACCTGTCGGAGACAGACACGGATGAGAGACTCCTGACGGTGACGTCGAGGGCCTCCTCAGCCGGTCTGTGGCGGAAACGCCACCGGAGTTATGACGAAGACACGGACGGCGATGAGGTGACCTCGCCAAAACTGTCGCAGTCTCGGCGCGGACGCGGTAGACCGCCCACCACTGGCAAGTACGTTGGCCTGGCGAAAGCCCAGGCTGACCTAAAGGCTGCTAAAGCCGAAGCGACTCGGCTGGAAGCGGAGAGGGAGTTGGCGGAAGGGGCAGCTCAGAGGAGAAAGGCAGCGGCAGCAGCTCCATTCCGCAAGTCTCCGGTTCCGCAGCCCCCAAAACTCGGCGATGAAGCGGACCTACAGCAGCTCGTGGTGGACTCCTTGGCGACCATACAAACAGTCGCCAAAAAGTCGGCCAACCTTAAGGGCACATACGTCCGGGCCCTCAAAGAAGCTGTGGAGACCATCTCCGCCTCAATGGAAGAGATGAGAGCCCGAACGATACCTGACGAGGTACGCCGCCTGGAAGAGGCCAACGCGCGGATGGCAAGCGAGCTCAATGAGCTCCGCCGCGAGATGGCAGCGATGCGGGAGGCACGGACGCAGCCAGCTCCGGTCCCAATCCCTGCCCCAGCCCTCCAAGACGTGCTGCAAAAGGTCATGGTGCAGGTGGGCACCATGATCAGCGCACGATTCGAGGGCCTGGAAGATCGACTTCTCCCTGAGAAGCGCCTCAGGCCGCCACTGGCCGCCGACAGGCGAAGAGAAGAAGCGGAACGAGCACCGAGCACGTCGACCGCCCCCTCGGCACCGGCAGTTGAGCCGCAGCCCGGCCCATCCAAAGCCGCCAAGCCCAAGAAGGGCAAAGGCAAAGGCAAGGGTGGGCCTGCTCCTGCCGCCGCGGTGCCAGCACCGACCCCGGCACCACCTCCACCAGCACCGATGGCCTGGACTGAGGTGGTGAAGAGGTCGAAGAAGAAGCGCGCCGAAACTTCTGGCCCTGCCAATCCCCGGCCTAGGTCGGCGGCCCCGGTGCGAGCCCAGGTTGTGAGGGCGGTGAGAAAGCCTGCTCCTCCCACAACCCTGAAGGCAAAGGTGGCCAAACTCCGCCCCCCCCGCACGGCAGCCGTGGTCATCACACTGCTGCCGAGGGCGGCGGAGAAAGGCGTTACCTACGCCAAAGTGCTGGAGGCGGCTAAGACGAGGATCAAGCTGGCCGATCTGGGGGTTCCGCCCCTCAAAATCAGGACGGCAGCCACTGGAGCTCGAGTCCTAGAGATAGCCGGTACGGACAACGCTGCCAAAGCGGATGTCCTTGCCGGAAGGCTCAAGGAAGTCCTAGGGGGAGAGGAGGAAGTGCGTGTCACTAGGCCAACTGCGACTGCTGACCTGCGCGTCAGCGGCCTCGACGACTCAGTTGTGCCCGAGGAGTTGGCTGAGGCCCTAGCGAGAGCGGGCCAGTGCCAAGTATCGGCAGTATCGGTAGGCCTCATTCGAAGGGGCCCCGCTGGGATGGGTACCTCCTTCGTCCGCTGTCCTATTGCAGCGGCGAAGACTATCGTCACCGGCGGTGGCCGAGTATTGGTGGGATGGGTAGCAGCGCAGGTCCGGATCTTGGAACCTAGACCCCGGCGTTGCTACCGATGCCTTGTAATGGGCCACGTAGGAGCCCAGTGCAAAGCTGAAGTTGACCGCAGCGAAGAGTGCTACCGCTGCGGCCAAAAGGGCCACAAGGCCCGGGAATGCTCCGCCGCCCCTCGCTGCTCCATTTGTGCAGCGGCCGGGAAGGCTGCGGACCACCTCTCCGGGGGCAAGGCTTGCGCCAAGCCCCCGGCAAGATCAAGGGCCAGAAAGAAGGCCGCTACGACTGGAGCTAAGGCCCAGCCGCAGCCACCTCGTCCAAACACAGGGCAGATGGATTGCATGGAGGTTGGTTAGGTATGGCCCTAACCTTCCTCCAGGCAAACATTAACCACTCCGCCCGTGCTCAGGATTTGCTCCTGCAGTCCTTGGCGGAGCGATTGATCCACGTGGGAGTGATTGCTGAGCCATACACGGTCCCGCCCAGATCTGACTGGGTGGGAGACCTGGATGGCTTGGTAGCAATCACTACCCAGTCGACGGTTCGATCCCCCCCTCTTGAATGTCAGATGAGGGGCAGGGGATTTGTTGCTGCCAAAGTGGGAGCACTGACGGTTGTGGGGGTCTACAGTTCCCCGAATAGACCACTGCATGAGCTGGAGACCCTCCTCAGCGAGGTGGGGGCCTTAATTGGTCAGACCCGCCCACGCCCCATGCTTGTTCTCGGGGACTTCAACGCCAAATCACCGGCGTGGGGGTCCCCGGTGACAAGCCCGCGGGGCAGTACTGTTGTCGAGTGGATAGCTGAGATGAGTCTCTGCGTTCTTAATCACGGAGTGGAGAACACCTGTGTCCGCCAGTGGGGTGGCTCGATCGTCGACCTGACATTCGCCACCCCAGACCTCGTCCATCGCATTCGTGACTGGCAGGTGTTGGTTGACGTGGAGACGCTCTCCGATCACCGGTATATCCGGTTTAGCGTTTCCACGTCTCCATTGGACGCGACGAGAGAAGGAAGACCGAGCGAGATCGGTCCGCGATGGGCCCTGAAGCGCCTCAATGCCGAAGCACTGCAGGAGGCGGCCCTCGTCGAAGCCTGGAATTCTGGCACTCCTTCGGAACCGGAGCCGGCAGACTTGGATGCGATGGCGGACGGGCTGTGTGAGGCGGTGACGCGCATTTGTGATGCGGCAATGCCACGTGTGCGTGCCCAGCAGCCCAGACGCCAAGTCTACTGGTGGTCGGAGGAGATCGCCGAACTCCGCCGGCGTTGTGTGACGAGGCGCCGCCGATACCAGCGGTATCGGAGGCGAAGGCGACAAGAGAACGAAGTTTGTGAGTCTCTCTATGCCACCTACAGAGAGGCAGCCAGGGCCCTCCGCGTGGCAATTGATGAGGCCAAGAGGCAGGCATGGCAGCAACTGCTCGAGGGGCTTGAGCGCGATCCATGGGGCCGCCCGTACCAGTGGGCGAGGCAAAAACTCCGCCCATGGGCCCCCCCCACTACAGCCTCGCTTCAGCCGGCAGTGCTCCAGAGGGTGATTGAGGGCTTGTTTCCCGGAGCTCCGGGGACCAATTTCACGCCTCCCATCGCTAGGACCGATGACGTCACAAGAGAGGAGGAGTGGGACGAGCCTGACGCGATTACCGAGGGTGAGCTGGGAGCAGCAGTGCTCAGGATGAGGGCCAAAAACACGGCACCCGGGCCTGACGGCATACCAGGACGTGTGTGGGCCCTCTCCTTGGAGCACCTTGGATTTACACTAAAGGCCCTATTTGATAGGTGCCTCAGGGAAGGCAGATTCCCCAGGAGGTGGCGAAGGGGCAGGCTCGTCCTCCTCAAGAAGGAGGGCCGTCCTGCGGATGAACCCTCAGGCTATCGGCCCATCGTGTTGCTTGACGAGGCTGGCAAGCTGTTTGAGCGCGTGGTTGCTGCCCGCCTCGTCGAGCACCTGAGGACGATTGGACCCGACCTGGCAACGAGCCAGTTTGGTTTCCGGAGAGGTCGCTCAACGCTGGACGCCATATCCTGCGTCCACGACCTCTCCGAGGAGGCATGCTCAGGTGGCGGGGTGTTGTTGGCTATTTCGTTGGACATCGCCAATGCATTCAACACCCTGCCCTGGAGCGTGATACTTGGGGGACTGGAGCACCATAGAGTGCCCCGCTACCTCCAAAGGCTCATCGGGGACTATCTCTCTGATAGGGAGGTAGTCTTCCCGACGATAAATGGGGATGGCTGTAGTCCCATGACTCGTGGCGTCCCACAGGGGTCTGTCTTAGGACCACTCCTGTGGAACGTCGGATACGACTGGGTCCTCCGGTGCGGTAACCTTCCTGGCGTCGGCGTCGTTTGTTACGCTGACGACACGCTGGTTACTGCTCGGGGACAAAACTACAGAGAGGCGGCGATCCTGGCTACGGCCGCCGTAGCGACGACCGTATCCAGAATCCGGATGTTGGGTCTGGAGGTGGCGCTCCACAAGTCTGAGGCCATCTGCTTTCATGGCCCGAGACGGGCGCCACCTGCAAACTCCACCATAGTGGTGGGAGGGGTATCCATCCCTGTCAGATCGACGCTGAAATACCTCGGCATCGTCCTTGACAGCAGATGGAAATTCGGAGCGCATGTGCGACAGCTGTCCCCCAAACTAATGAGGACAGCTGGCGCACTGAGTCGTCTTCTCCCGAACATCGGAGGAGGAGAGGGAAGCTGCCGCCGCCTCTATACAACGGTGGTCAGTTCCATGGCCCTCTATGGGGCTCCCATATGGGCTGGTCGTCTCGATCGGCAGACGACCGCCCTGCTGATCGCGGCCCAACGCGTCATGGCGGTGAGAGTGTGCCGGGGCTACCGCACCCTGTCACACGAGGTGGCGTGTGTCCTCGCTGGGTCTCTTCCGTGGGACCTTGAGGCTGAAGTCCTGGCCTCGGTCTACTGGCGCAGAGCGCAGTCACGGGAGAGAGACGAGCGACTGGCACCGCGAGAAATGGCGCACTGGCGCGACGAAGCTAGAGCGTTGGCGTTCGCCAAGTGGAGGGAACGTCTGCGCTCGGAGTCTACACCGAGGGGGGCTGGAGCGCTTCGACTACTCGGGGCGATCCAGCCCCTACTCGTAGAGTGGGCTCAAAGGCGGCACGGGAGGCTCTCCTTTCGGATGACTCAGATCCTCTCGGGACATGGTTGTTTCGGGAGGTATCTCTGTAACGTCGCCCAAAGGGAAGCCTCCCCGGCCTGCCACCAGTGCGGCTGTGTGGAAGACACCGCACAGCACGCGCTGGAGGCATGCCCAGGAGGAGCTGAGCCGCGGCGATCCCTAGTCGCGGTTGTGGGGACGGACCTCTCGTTGCCGGTCGTCTTGCAAAAGATGCTCGACGACGAGAGGTCCTGGGAGGCGGTGGCCTCTTTCTGTGACACTATTGTCTCACAGAGAGAGGCAAAGGAGCGGGAGAGGGAGAGAGATCCTCTCGCACATCCGCTCCGGAGAGCGCGGTTACGGAGGCGGGCTAACAGAGCCCGGACTCCGTCTCCGCTTAGAGGGCCTGGGGCGCTGGACGCGGGGGCGTCCAACGCTCCACACTAGGGATAGGCCCTCACGAGGTGTAGATGGCCCCCTATGTTCCGGGGCATCACACGAGGAGGAAGGAGGGGCTTTATACACCCCTCCAGGGAGGGGGCTGTCTACACCCCCCCCCTTGAGGAGGGTCCGCTGCTTTACACAGCGGACAACAGCGCAGGCAGGGCTGCGGAGAGTGCGAAAGCGGACCCGCGGCCCTGCTTCCAGCTGGGACGGAGGAACATCGTGAAGTTTTAGTCGGTATGGGTGCCCCTCTGGCACCGAGCCCGACACTACCCGTGGCCGACCCAGCCACGGGTGTGCGTAAATGCATTTCTTCACGTTAAAAAAAAAAAAAAAAAAAAAAAGGTCATGAGTCTTCGGACGAAGACTTTTGGCGTTCCATTGGAGGATTTGGGTGTGATCCATTATGGGTGATGAACGATGAGAGTTGGGTTATCATTTGGGCAACGTTGGACGGTAATTTTATTGAGTTCTGGGAAATAATGCTGATGATTATAGTCAGCAGCTGAACTAGCAACTGATCTTGAGATTCTTCACGGGGAGGAGGAGAAGATTGGGACATTTGGAGGGCATAACCATTAGGTAAAGAGAATGGGACTTCTGAAACGATAGCTTGATGAGCTACCCTATCATATGATTTTCCAAGTGGGGCTCTAGGGCGCTGGCTACGGATCACTGTCTTACTGTAGGATTGCGCAGGCAGAGCGGTCTGGGTAAGAGGGGAGGATGGGTTTGACTGTTGAGATTGAGTGGGGGTCTCCTTGACAACTTGGTTAAATGATTTACCAAACTTCGGGAACAGGGCAGAAGCTTCCTCATAGGAAATTCCATCCCTAGACATAACTGTTTTGATGGATTTTTGTCTGTTTTGTTCTGGGCAGGTCCTACAGGTTGAAAAATGATTTGCAGAGCAGTATAAACAGGTGGACTCGGTCTCTGGGATAAGGCAATCATCACCCAGATGGGGTTGGGCACAACGGTAGCACCTAGGGTTGGAGCGGCACTGGGCTTTTATGTGTCCAAATCGGCAGCAGCTCATACATTGGATGGTAGGGTACTGATATATTTCTACTTCAAGAGATGAGTAGTAAGAATATAGTCGCATGGGTAGTTGTTGGCCTCTAAAAGTGAGGACAACAGTTTGCGTTGGTTCCCAAACTATGTTTCCGTCTTTCTTATTTTTTCTATTTAAGCGCCTTGCCTTGAGAATGTGTGTACAGTATCCAGGAATTTGTAGTGAATCCACAAACTCCTCCATGGACCAATCCACAGGCACACCGCGGACTAGACCCATCCTTGTCACATTATATGTAGGAATCGTTGCTTCATACTTGAATGTCTTGAGCATGGGGTTATTCAAAAATTTATTGGCTCCAAAAGCCGATTTAAATTGTACCGAAATTTTATTACGGCCAACTTTTTTTACTCCATCCTGGCAAATGTATTCAATTTTGTTATAGGACAAGAACTGGCCGAATTTAATGGGACGAATTGACGTACCTGCGGCTGGGTCGGGTTCCACTCTTGACACATGAACGATGTAGGGGCCTGAGTCAAATGTTTCGTAAGATCTTATGCCGAGAACCGACATTGCCGGG
This sequence comes from Ennomos fuscantarius, assembly GCA_905220475.3. Classification (NCBI taxonomy): domain Eukaryota; kingdom Metazoa; phylum Arthropoda; class Insecta; order Lepidoptera; family Geometridae; genus Ennomos; species Ennomos fuscantarius. The sequence goes on from HG992049.1 coordinate 2,413,744, forward strand.
TGGGTATACACGGTCTGAATCGAGGCAGAGGCAGATTCTTGGTTGACAATTGTTTTTTTAATTGGACCTACATGATCATCAACTATAAGTCGCTTTTTAGATGACGATGGCGGAATAGGATCCGGGGGGTCCGGCGGCACATCAGGGGAAATGGCTCCATTTCCCCTGATTTGCAGCTACAACAAAAACAGTCACTTACCACCACCAGATATTAGATAAAATATAACTCGGAAAGTAAAAATTAAATCGAAACAGGTATTTTCTCACTCAAAACGTTGACCAATCTCACTAACACGTGTATCTCCTATCACACCGAGTTAGCGACCCCCTGATAAATGATAGTAACCAAAATAAAAGTAAAAAAAAATTGGCATTGTCAGTTTGACAGATATCGTAATGTCAATGTCATGTTTGACATGTGACATTCGTAGTGATGAACTAACAAAATAAAATCTCTTAAGATTTTATCGATTTAATATAACTACGTTCAGTAACGACACGAGCCTAAATTGTGAAGGCAATCCATTAATCAATGAATTCTTCTAAATAAATTCTAATTTCACTTATCCCTCTATGAGATACCTACTGCAATGAATTTGGATACTCGCAGGGGAATATAATGTGAACTTAGGAGCTGTCTAACTTTATTATAGGCGGTTATTAGTCTACTAACATAGACAACATTTGCAACTTTCTATTCACTTATTGATAAAAATCATTTTAAATCAATGATAATTAAAATAAATCCTAGACTCACATGATAATTTGAATTATACGTCAATGATAAAAACGAATATCCTAATGCCCGTCTGTACTAAGCTTGCCCGGTCATAATCGGCTTTCTCAAACAATAAGCGCAGAAACAATGTACGAAACTAAAGCCGAAATTAGATTTTTTAGCCGAAACTGGCCGAAACCGAAAGTTCGGTCGGTCGCTTATTATAATATCGCACTTATGGTCATGATGTTATCACGTTGACATTTATGTCGATAAAAATATTGTAATAACGCAAAATCTTGTATCGGTAGTATCGGTACATCAAATTATCGATACGTATCGGGCATCCTTGTGTTGTTCATGTTTTGATTTTTGTTTTGCTTTTTCATTTTGTCTCTGTCTTCAGTCTTCTTTTCTTGGTCTTGTTTTGGACTTTGATCGTTCATTTTTCTTTTTGATTAATTTCTTGAGTGCAGATTTTCATTTGTTTTCCATTTAACAATGGCTTCGTCATTCAAAAATATAGTTTTTTCTCAACCCAAAAGAATAGCGGCAAGTAAGTGAAACAAACAAAATAATATCAGTGTGTTTGTTTTGTTTTTAAAAGTTTGTATTTTCTTTTCAGATATTTTGATAAGAGCATATTCTTCAAATACCGAGGTGCCTCAGTTTGAAACTTTAGCGGTGTCGGTTCCAAAGAAAAATGTTTTTCATGTGGAGTTAAATAGGCCAAAAAAAGTGAACACATTTAGCAAATCTATGTGGTTGTAAGTACACATTTCTTAACAATAACCAGACTTTTACAGCCTTATTAATAAACGGATATTAGTCTCGGATTAGTTACTACAACTTTTGTCCTTTTTTTGCTACTGGAATATTTAGCTGGATCGAAAGAGTCAAAAGATGGTGTAACTAGTCTAAAGCTAGTTCGTGTTTATTAATAAGGCTGTTAGTGTTTTCTAAATGTCGTTTCAACCAAAATTTAATTTATGTTTTTGTGAACCTCGGCTAAGATTTACAACTTGGTATGTTAGATGTGGTATTAAATTGAGAACATAATTATTTACATTCAAGATAGAATATTTTGAACAATTAAAAGCCAATTAGTCATAACTGTTGCAGATAACTTATAATATAATAACTTGTAATAACCTTTGCAGAGATATCAAACAGTGCTTTTTGAGCTTAAGTGAAAACCCAGAATGCAGAATCATTATTTTATCTGGTCAAGGAAAGCACTTTACTGGTGGTAAGTATTTTTTAACTCAAGTTTATGAGATGTTTAAGAGTGTGTGACAAAAATGCTGGCATCTCCTTGGGTAAAAGTTGAGAGCATATTCATTCAACATGGAAATTATCATACATTGCAATTTTACACATTTTAATAATATACAAACTAGTCTGGGCTAATAGCTCAATTGGTAGTAACTCTGAGTAGTAGGTTGTGGGTTCGATACCCACCTAGGACCAACATTTGTGTGATGAACATCGATGTTTGTTCTGTATCTGCGTGTTATACTATATTCTATGTATGTATTTACAAACAAAAAAGTATTTAAGTATTGTATCAGTTATCTGTTTTCCATAGTACAAGCTTTGCTAAGTTAGTTACTAGATGTACTGTGTGAAATGTAAAAAAAAGTAGTGTGAATATTTCTATAATGAGTAAAATTCAATTAACATATAAATGAGGTATCTGATATGTCAAATCAATTAACCTGTTAAAAAAGTTTATGAAAAACCGAGCTTCTACCTGCAGCTTCGCCCGCGGCGTGGCCTATGGGAAAATAATTCAACCACCCATTTCACCCTCTTAAGAGTGGAATTTCGAAAAATCGTTTCTTAGCAGATGCCTACGTCATAACATCTACCTGTATGCCAAATTTCAGCCCGATCCGTCCAGTGGTTTGGGTTGTGTGTTGATAGATCACTATGTCAGTCAGTCACCTTTGAAAAAATTGGTTAAATCTCTTTACAGGCATAGAGCTTACAAGTTTGGTACAAATGGCACAGGAAGCAGATGAACTGCCCGACACGGCTAGGAAGGCTCGCTATCACTACAACTTTATTAATTATGCGCAAGTACGTATGTATATTCCAGTCCAGTCAGTTGTCCTGGTTTAAGAATACAATCACCCCATGTCTTCCCGATAAAGATGCCAAGGCAATATCTGGGGAATGGGGCATTGGGGCATTCTTCTGTGTAGAGTTTATTTTTATCTATAATTAAGCCTTTAGTGAGTCCGAATAAGAAAATTCTTAATTTAACAAAATTATTTTTCATTGTAAAGAAATTTGGATTGCAAACGGGGATTTGAACCTGCAGCCATCCCTGAGGCCAGGACATGCTTTACTGAACAGTCTGTGGTGTGGTGGTTGAGCAGGTTGGCTCATAACCCGGAGGTAGCGGGTTCGATTCCCGCGGCAGGACAAGTGCACAGAAAAAAAGCGCAAATTACTTGTTCTGAGTCTAGAGTGTTGTGGGACCATTGTCCTTGTAGTTTGTGGGTCCCTAGACACAGGGAATCCTAGTTAGGGTCCAGTATCTATGTATGTGATCGTCGGGCGTTATTATTATTATTACTGAAGCTACCATATCAAGTGGTTGCATGTCCAAATGTTTCATATAGTGTTAATATTATTTTTCATGATATTTTTCTTTCATTTATAGACAAGTATTTCATCGTTGGAAGAGTGTGTGAAGCCGGTTATAGCATTGACACATAATGCATGTGTCGGCGCAGGAGTTGATTTGATCACAGCAGCTGATATGAGGTGAGAAAACCTAATCTTAAGAAATCACACACCGCTCGCACTGCCTATAAATCACACAGTATTTTAAGACAATGGTTATATCAAAATATACTTGACATCAATCAACCTTAACATCGCAGATTTAAATATCAATTCAGTCTGAAATTCAGCGTTGGCAAAGACTGATTTTTGCGGTTTTTATTTAATATTTGTATATGACGGCAGCAACGTCCAGTTGTAAACTCTATGCTCAGCGGGCAGTACCGTAATTTACCCTGTGGCAGCATTTAAATTTATTACAGTGGCAGCACCGGCAACTGTCATCGCTTCCCTACCCATCTGGCTATATAAAGGGAGCGCTCGGTGTACTACGGATCATTCTAAATCGGGACACAGCCCGGTGCACATGAAGGCCTATAGTTATATAGGTTGCAAGTTGCAACTTACGCACAACCCGTTCAGCCTACATATTCATATTGTATTCTTGTAAACACTGTAAACTATAGTATTTGAATATCTGTTACGTTTACATACATTTTTAATATATCTTTTAAGTGACGGGATAAAACTGGTTCATTCAAATTTTTTTACGACAGCTTTTTTTATCGAGACAAATTTCTTTAATCCTGTATCGTCGAACTTCACAGATGATTTCAAGTTTTATTTTGCTTTCAGTTAAAATAAATTAATAATATTAAATAAATATTTGTGGTCATTTCACACAGCGCCATCTAGTCCCAAACTTAGGTCCGTATTACAGAACGATGCTCAGTCATCGATCAGTGCTCAAGTAGAGATTTCATTCATAAAATGATCAATTAGTGAATGAAATCTCTGCTTGAGCACCGACCAATGACAGCATCGTTCTGTAATATGAATCTAAGCAAAGATTGCACTATGGGAACCAGATAACTGATACAATACATAGATACTTTTTGTTTGTAAATGCATACATAGAATACAATATAACACCCAGATACAGAACAAATATTGATGCTCATCACACAAATGTTTGTCTTATGAGGGAATCGAACCCTTGACCTACAGCTCAAAAGGCAGGGTTACTACCAACTGAGCTATCGGGCCAGTCAGCCATATATAAATCGGTCTATCAATTTGGTAGCTACACAGTACCTACATCCCGCCCGGTGACGCTGTAAAGGTCGATAGAGACCAAAAGCATTAGCTCGTTAATAAAAACCTACAATACTATTTCGTCACCAGCATGGTCTGCTACGTGTCAGAAGAGCAGCGCTATAGCAATAGAACGAGAGGTAACTGCTTAGGGTAGGCTTGTAGCGCTTCCGCCGGGGGCGAGTTGGCTTGACTGCAGTGGCGACTCCTTCTCGCCCCGGTACGGTGGACGAGGGTTCACGGGGGGGTTTTAGTGGGTTCGAGTCCTACATACCCCCTGCCACCACCCCCGTGGTGGCAGGGAAGTGAGAGGGCATTTCCACCCCTCAAATAAAAAAAAAGGCTTGTAGTGCTTTGCGAGCTGAACTATACTTTATTGCGCTGTAGAAGAGTCGATATTTATTCAATTGACTTCGCAGAGTGAATCTTCTTTACAATTTTGTAACTGATTATAGATTCTGTACGGAAGACGCATGGTTCCAAATCAAAGAAGTCGATGTTGGGTTGGCGGCGGACGTCGGTACACTTCAAAGATTCCCGAAGGTAAATAGACACCATTAAAAACAGTTCTTAGAAGAGTGGGAATTTATATCAAATATAGTGGTGGGAGAGAGAAAACAACATTCTGTAACTTTCGCTAGAAACAAAATGGCGTGCTATTTATAAACCCTCTTGCTAATAAACATTGTGTAGAAAATACATAGTTCGTGTTTTGTCTTTGTCTATTAAATTCAAAACGGGCAAAGATAGAACGAGATAAAGCAGTCAGTAACTATTCCAAGATTAAGAAATAAATTAGTTCATTAAATTTGCTTTTGTCATTATAAAAAATGATATTACGCTTTAGAGCTAAAGAGTGAGATGATAATAATAATAACGCCCAACGATCACATACACACTGGACCCTAACTAGGATTCCCTGTGTCTAGGGACCCAGGAACTACGAGGACCACCACAACTCGGAAGAAGTATTGATATTTTTTTTATGGGATGCCGTGACGAGCTGTCCGTTCGCCTGATGTTAAGTCACATGACTGCCCATATCAGTTGCAGTGTCACTCGGAACTCTAAAGTATAGAGTTTCGCGTGACACTGCACTACGCACGTCATCCTGAGACTTGAACACAATCTGGTAACAAGATTACTAGACTGTGTGATCAGGTCATACAATCTCATTTGCCCAGTAATTTCACTAGCTACAGTGCCCTTCAAACCGAAACACAGTACCTAGTGCTTGCACACTACTGCTTGGCGGCAAAATAACTGGCAAAGCGGTGGTACCTACCTAGACGAACTTTAACTGTAAAATAATAGCGCCTGTTTTGTGCACAAACACCTGTACAATCGCGGGAATGGAGCGAGCGAGCGAGCTGGAGAATTTACTGAGTGACAAAGGATATGTCAAACGTTACCCTGAAATAATAAATGCTAAAATAAAAAATACTGTTTTCAGGTAGTAGGTAATGCATCGGTAGCAAGAGAACTATGCTACACGGGAAGAAAGTTCGACGCAAAAGAGGCGCTCGAAATTGGAATGGTCAGCAAAGTGTTCCCTGATAAGAATAGGTAAACTTATAATATATTTATGTGTGTGTGTGTGTGTGTGTGTTGTGTGTGTGTTGTGTGTGTGCGTGTGTGTGGGTGTGTTGTGTGTGTGGGTGTGTTGTGTGTGTGTGTGCGTGCGTGTGTGTAACTAAAACCTAGCCATAATAAATAAAAGGTTTAAAAATCCAACCATAATAATAATAAAAAAACTGGGCCTGTTTTTTTTAAGCTGTTGACCAAATTTAAGTTGATTATTTTTTTTGTATTCACACGCTTGTATATGTGTTATTGCGAAGTCAATCAATTTAAATTTAAAACTGCAGTAATTGTTTTAATTTTAATTTGGTTTTTGTTTCGTCTTTTTATAATTTAGAATTCTGTAAGTATATTCATTGAAATGGGAAACGCTGTTGCTGCAATAAATAATTTTCATATCATAAAGTATTTAGGTTTCAAATTTCAAACATTTGTACCTTTCATCAAGATCAGTTATTAGCTGTTTGGTCGTTAAAAAAGAAACCAACAGAAATAGAGAGAGATATAGAGAAAGAGTAAAATAAGATTTAGGTGAAAGAAGAAGAGGGAAAGAAGGAAAGCGAAGGCCTTCCATTCTTTTCTCTAAAAGTGAATAAATAGTGTGTGATTGTGGAAGGAATTTGGAGCATTTAGAGTGTGTAAAGTTTTTTGTTCACTAGTGTATTATAGTGTATTATGAACTCTAACGTGAGTATCGGTTTAAAAATAAAATAACAGGAAAATACGATTTATTTTCAGTGCATTAAAACACGTTTTGGAGTTGGCTGAAAATATAGCCCTGAAAAGCCCGGTCGCAGTCCAAACCACGAAACAGAGCCTAGTGTATTCACAGAGCAGGCCTAATGATGAAGGATTGGAACATATAGTAAGTAACTGCCAATTTTATATAATAAGTAAAAAAATATGTTAATGAATGATGTGACGAGCTAGTCGTTCACCTGATGTTAAGTGACACGGCCACCCTTTGCAGAACAGTGTCAATCGGAACCCTAAAACATAGAGTTTCGAGCGACACTGCACTGCGCACATCATCCTGAGACATCAGCACAGTCTGGTAATAAGATTACTCGACTGTGAAATCAGATCATAAAGTCTCAATTGCCCAGTCATTTCATTAGCTACAGTGCCCTTAAAACCGGAACACAGTAGTGCTTGCACTGGTATAATGATGGTGAAACGTTTATTTTCGTGTTGTTTCCAAAACTCCATAGAAGCTTCTGGTAAAGTTGCCACCAATTTACTAGGAGTATGACTTGACTTTCCAGTTTTTTTGACCCAGTAATTTCACTAGCTACAGTGCCCTTCAAACCGGAACACAGTAGTGCTTGCGCACTACTGTTTGGCGGCAGAATAACTGGCAAAGCGGTGGTACCTACCTAGACGAACTTTGCAGAAAAGTCCTACCACCTAGATTACTAGGTGGTATATTATTTAATGAATATATGTTCTATATTCCAGCGACTTCTAAATGCAGCCATGAATCAAGGCGAGGATCTCCCTAAAGCTGCCATGGCGCAAGCTACAAAAGGCTCTCCGCCAGAATTCGACAATTTGTAAACGAAGTCATAAAGATTAGAGAAAAAATGTACTCTATGGTAGATGTCTGTGGGCGATAGATGGAGCTAAAGAAGTTTTACTTCAGTCGTGTGGGTTAAAAAAAAAGCACAGTCGTTTTTTTCTCTTAATATGTTTCCATTTGACCACTGTCTCACCTGATGGTAAGTGTTGACGCGGTCGGCGATGATACATGCTTGCCTAAAAGATTCACTTTTGCCTTGAAAACTCAGATTATATTTTTCAAGAAACAGAAACCCTGTTAAGTTTGCTTATTATAGATTGATGTTACAGAATATAAATGTTATTTGATATATTTATTACACACCTATTATAAAACTAATGTAAATCAATTTAAATATTATGTATATAGGCAGAACGGGTTGTGTTTAGGTTGCAACCAATATAACTATAGGTCTTCAGCATGTCCACACCGCGCCGTGCCCGGAGTAAGAATGATCGTAGTACACCGAGCGTTCCATTTATATAGCCAGATGGGTGGGGCAGCGATGACAGTTGCCGGTGCTGCCACTGTAATAAATTTAAATGCCACCACAGGGTAAATTACGGTACTGCCCGCTGCGCATAGAGTTTATAACTGGACGTTGCCGCCGTCATGTAAATGTGTTTGATACAATGTATTTCTTTAGTAAATATATTGTTTACTAGTTGCGCCCCGCGGTTTTACACGCAGATAAAAGTATTTTAATTATTTGCTCATCCCACGGGAAAATTTCACTTTTCCGGGATTAAATGTAGCCTATATGTTAATCCAGTGTATAAGCTATCTTGGTACCGAATTTCATCCAAATCCATTCAGCCGTTTGAGCGTGAAGGAGTAACAAACATACAAACATTCGCCTTTGTAATATTAGTGTGATGTGATTAGTGTGATTATTATATAGTATAATATGTAAATAAATAAAACTCGATATTTCACATGGAATTTTATAGACAAGTATTTATTTATTAATTTTATAAAATTAATTACTAATGTTTGATTTCGTAATAAAACATTTTCAGTACATACCTTTGTTTTATATTAGACACCTGTGATCCCGGAACTTTCAATTGCAATGCAACAGAAGAAGTTTTTTTCCTAATTTGAAAATTGTCATATTAACTATGCACATAAACTGCGTATTGAAACTGTGAATTCCATACAAATTAGTGTTTCCATTTGTTGCATTCTAGTTACATGAGCTTCTAGAAGACGTGATAGTGTTTGACCACATCTGTGATGTGACAATAAGAACGACGGTGGCGCCTATGACTTTCTTTTAAATATATTTTGGCTCCACACTATTGTGTATTTAGCCAGTGTCAAGTAATTGATAATTTATCAAGTTAATGATATTTCACGCAAATATGTGTCAAGTCACAGTCGAAGTCATCAAGTCAAGTCATAGTCTAGTCAAGTCATACTCCTAGTAAAGTGTTGGCAACTTTACCAGAAGCTTCTATGGAGTTTTGGAAACAACACGAAAAGAAACGTTTCACCATCATTATACCACTTTCCCACACTCGTGCCTGTAATCCAGCACTTAACGAATAAAATGCCACCAATTTTATGCACTAACACTGAAAATAACACAAGTTTTCGAAAATAATATACACACCGGCACAATTAGCGGAACACAAAAACAGCGCGAGAACATCGTCATTGGGATTTGAACGAATGGCAGCAGGTTCTCTTTACTGATGAGTGCAGAGTTCTTTTAAAACAGATCGATGGGAGACAGCGAATATGGAGACGCAAAGGAGAACGCCACATACAGTCTAATTTTGAACACACAGTGGCTTATGGTGGCGGCTCGATTATGGTTTGGGGAGGGATATGTTTGGGAGCTCGCACGGAGTTAGTCATAGTCACAGGAGGGACCATGACAGCAGATCGATACATCAGAGACATTTTAGAAGAACATGTTGTACCATTTGCCCCATTTATTGGTGACGACTTTATTCTAATGCAAGATAATGCTCGTGCTCATAGTGCACAATCGGTACAGGCATATCTGAGCCACGTAGGCATACCGGTGATGCAGTGGCCAGAAAATTCCCCCGATATGAATCCGATAGAGCATGTCTGGGACTTGCTAAAAAGAAGGGTTAAATCCAGAATGCCACCCCCCAACAATCCGAATGAACTTGGAAACGCATTACTTGAGGAGTGGGAGCGGTTGCATCCAGAAATCATCGATAACATAATCTGTAGCATGCCCAGACGAATGGAAACCGTAATCAGAGCAAGAGGGGGAAACACTCGTTATTAATTTTGCTTTAATTTTATTGTTAAATCATTTAATGCTTACTTTTTTATTTTTTGTGATGGTTCATAATCATCTAAAAACACGTTCAAATTTCTTTATTTTTCAATAAAAAATAACGAACTCTTTTCAAAGTCGTTGTTAAAAGATGTTAATCAATTTGTTATTTTGTGTCTAATTACATTTTCGTCAAATAAATAAATAATAATAATAATATGTGTGGACATCTCACACAACGCCATCTAGCCCCAAACTAGAAAAGAAAAAGAAAATACATTTATTCAAGACATCACACAACATTACATTTTTACACAAAACAAATCACACGAAAAAAAGGAGAAACTAAAATATATAATGTTGCGTGATGTCATGATGTAGGTCCCGACTCAGCATGCAATTAAGGTCGCAAGACCTTAATAACTGATTTTCAGTCGGAACCCATATTCATGACATCACGAACCTCAGGACACAACTAATATACATACAAAAACAATAACAACGAAATAAATAAAAAGAATTTAACCAATAAAGCACAATATGTACAATGAATAAAAAATAAAATAAAACTTACTAAATACAACAATAGTGTGGAGCCAAAACAACAACAAAAGTGATAAGAAAGGGGAACAACATTAGTTTGCTGTCAATGTCAGTTGTTATCCAGCCACCATGCGCCCCGACATCTGCCACGTATGGCCACGTATATGGTCTGTGATCCGCATTACATTACATTCTAAATGTTACAAAAATCTCAATTTATTTGTTCTCAATTTTCAATACAATTTAAAAAAAGAAAATAAGAACATTGTGTACATTACAAACACGGAAAAAAAAAAAGGAATAAATCAATTTGATGGCTAATTTGAAAACAAGTACTTATTTAACTTGTCTGCTGCTGCCAGGAAAGAGAAGGGCATCATAAGACGAGAACATCGATCCTTCACCACTTTGTGAGCATACCCAGCAAACTAAGCAAAGCTTGTGCTATGGGAACCAGATAACTGATACAATACTTAAATACTTTTTTGTTTGTAAATACATACATAGAATACAATATAACACCCAGACACAGAACAAACACCTATGTTCATCACACAAATGTTTGTCCTGGGTGGGAATCGAACCCACAACCCACAGATCAGAAGGCAGGGCTACTACCAACTGAGCTATCGGGCCAGTATATGCGTTATTATCTCATAGTCTCACTTTTTTTTCTGTTCCGGTAATTGTGCCGGTGTGTATAATGCGGTAACGTGATCTTTTTCGTTTTCCCGCCAAAACTCCCAAATTTGTGTTGCCATTGGTTGCAATCTAGTTACGTCATTGCCTAACAGACGTAATAGTGTTTGACAATAAGAACGACGGTGGCCCCGCCAACGTCTGTAACTTGATTGCAGTGCAACAAGAGTAATTTCATTCCTAATTTGAATTTCCTATTTAATTACTAGTAGTCTTGTCGCGGGAATCGAATCCCCGAGCTACCAAGTTATGCGTCAGTCCAATCGATGGACCCCCTTTTAAGTAAAATGTACTTTGAAGTAACTCTTTACGGACGCTTGACTTGTGGAGTAAGCTAAATGCGAGGCGAACGGAAGTTGAAGTTGGTTCACGTAGATCTCTATTCTCAACATAACAAAGCTACAAATTTGTATTCTTATGTTGGTATTTCCGGTAAAATGACCGTATCTAAATAATAGGTCTTTACCTATGAAATTGCCGTATTGCAATACAGACTTTTTCAAACAAAAAAAAGTTTTGATTGGCTATGAATTCTAAATTCAAATTAATTTTGTTTAAAAAATATGACATTCTATTTACAATATAAGTCTTTTGTTTATTGATTAGCGTTGTATTTTCATTACATTTCAACATTTTTCCTCATAATGGATACTTTGAAATTTCGTGTAATTATGGAATATGAGTTCCGTCGTAGCACCAACGCGGCACAAACGACACGTAACATCAACGACGTTTACGGAGAGAACTGTACAAACGAACGTACAACCCGTTATTGGTTTGCTCGGTTCCGTTCTGGGAATTTTGACTTGAAAAATGAACCTCGTGGTCGTCCGGAAACTTTGGTCAACAATGATGAATTAAAGGCGATTGTGGAAGCTGATGAATCCCAATCTACAGCTGAGCTGGCAGCAGCTTTTGATGTTAGCATCAAAACAATATTGGTCCATTTGCGACAGATTGGCAAGATAAAAAAGCTTGATAGATGGGTGCCCCACGAACTTAACGATCGCCAGCGCAACGTTCGCGTCGAGACTTGCCTTGCGCTGCTTAACAGGCACAGAAATGAAGGAATTTTGAACCGAATTGTTACGTGTGACGAAAAATGGATTCTTTTTGACAATCTAAAGCGCTCAGCAAGTTGGTTAGATCCTGGTTCGGTACCAAAGCAATGTGCATAACGAAAAATGTCCCCTAGAAAGGTGATGGTCACAGTTTGGTGGTCTAGTGCTGGTGTGATTCATCATAGCTTTTTACAAAACGGCGAGAGCATTACTGCAGATGTGTACATTGAAGAACTGACCACAATGATGGCGAAACTCGCACGTCTGCAACCAGCTTTGGTCAATCGGTCGTCTCCACTGCTACTTCACGACAACGCGCGACCCCATACTGCACAACAGACCGTCTCTAAGCTGCATGAGTTGGGTTTGGAAGCTCTCCCTCATCCGCCATACTCACCAGATCTTGCGCCTACCTATTACTTTTTCCAAAATTTGGACAACTTTTTAGCGGGAAAAAAATCCAATTCCTGAGAGGCAGTACAAAACGCCTTTGAAGAGTTTGTTGTCTCCCGTCCTGCTGATTTTTTCAAGAAGGGCATCCATAAACTGCCACAGCGTTGGCAAAGATGCATTGATTGCAGGGGTGATTACTCTGAATAAAAGAAATAAATAAGTTCGAAAAAAAAAACTTTAACTTTTTTCAAACCAAACGGCAATTTCATAGGTAAAGACCTAATATTATCATTTATTGAACTTGTTAAAACCATTATTAAATTGGACAAAAATCCTGAAAGTTTTGTATATCTTTTCATTAAAATAGATGGTTGACAGCGCCAAGGCCCGTGCGATAGATCTCTGACGTCATCAAACGTATGACCTAGATTCAGGTCATAGGTTTTAGGGCGGAGCACGTGACCTAGCTCTGGCTATCCGGAACTATTTCACTAGGTGGTAGGACTTTTCTGCAAAGTTCGTCTAGGCAGGTACCACCGCTTTGCCAGTTATTCTGCCGCCAAGCAGTAGTGCGCAAGCGCTGCTGTATTCCGGTTTGAAGGGCACTGTAGCTAGTGAAATTACTGGGTCAAAAAAACTAGAAAGTCAAGTCATACTCCTAGTAAAGCGGTGGCAACTTTACCAGAAGCTTCTATGGAATTTTGGAAACAACACGAAAAGAAACGTTTCACCATCATTATACCAGTTTTCCACACCTGTAATTCAGCACTTAACGAATAAAATGCCACCAATTTTATGCACTAACACTGAAAATAACACAAGTTTTGGAAAATAATACAATGCGGCGACGCGATCTTTATCGTTTTCCCGCCAAAACTCCATTTTTGCTTTGTTTAATGTTAATGTCGCCACCTTGACAATTGAAGGGGTGAGAACAAAAAGGGTTTAACTGATTTTTTTCACAAAATGAGTTATGGGTATCGTTGGATTCAGCGTGAAATTATCTACAATAATACATTCTCAAAATATCGAAATGAGGCTTAAATCTCGAGATTTTGAGTCTAAAAACAGTTTATCTGTCACAGGAATACAGTTCGCTTAGCACAAAAACTTTATTATATTTATTTTATTATATTATATTTTTACAGTAATTGTATGAATTATTACTATATTTAGTATTTTAAAATAGAAGTAAAACATTTTCAAGTAACTGAAAGTTATATAAACCATTTCTATTACCTTATAAGCGCTCTAAATTAAAAAACGCCGCCATTAAAGTAAATTTTCTCAAAACTATCAGTTTTGACAGTTAAACCCTTTTTATTCACAACCCTTCAATTGTAAATTGTTAAGGTGGCGACATAGCATAATAATAGTTGTTTTATTATGTTGATAGTGGAGATTTATATTAATATAATATAATAATAATATAATAACGCCCAACGATCACATACATAGATGCTGGACTCTAACTGGGATTCCCTGTGTCTAGGGACCCAGGAACTACGAGGACCAAGGTCCCACAACACCCAGACTCAGAACAAGTATATGCACTTTTTTCTGTGCACAAATACTTGTCCTGCCGCAGGAATCGAACCCGCCGCCTCCGGGTTATGAGCCGACATGCTCAACCACAAAACCACAGAGGCTGTCCAATGCATATTTAGGTATCTACGTAATTAATATTATAATTACGTAATGATGTCGTCAATACATACACAGAATACAATATAACACCCAGACACAGAACAAACATCGATGTTCATCACACAAATGTTTGTCCTGGATGAGAATCGAACCCACAACCTGCAGTTCAAAAGGCAGCGTTACTACCAACTGAGCTATCAGACCAAAAAAATATGTAAAAAAACCAAACAAGGATATAAAATGACAAAACCATAATCTATTCAACTGTGAACTGCCCACCGCATAAAAGCAATTTGGATGACGTCATCCAATATGTGTCAATCAATAAAATGAAATTTGTAATGTAGGTCAGTTTCATTCACAACGGTGCACGGAGCTTGAATATTACAGCTTAATCACAAGTTACAATGTATTGAAAAATATATGAGGTAAGTTGAAATGAATATATATCGTGTAGTCTAGTATTTCTTATAAATTTAACACTTTCAAATAAAAGACACAGCGTTGTACTTGTACGTACGAATCAATAATCATATTGTTTCTCTATTATTTGTATATAAGTATAAATAATTAAATTAATTAAGCCTAAAATTCTAGTAACTAATATGAAAACAACTAAATATAATGATATTTGGCTATAAAATATTATCCTTATCCTGTCTTAAGTTTTGTTGTTAATTTTTCATCAAGGTTACTTCAGCTTACATAAGTATGGAAATATTAAAATAAAGTAGAAATTAAGTTGACTTTGTAGTTAACTAAGCACATTTAAGTATTGTTATTCGTTTTGCATAACTGTCAAATTTTAAAACGCTATTTAAATAATTAAAAAACAGTTTTAAGTTATAAAACTTTAATTTAAAATGCCGCTGACGTCACGAAAACCCATGTACGTCACTGCAACTCGCTATTAACAAAGAAAATCAGGTAACCTTCTTTATGGAGGCTTGCATTTACGTCTGCTGCGAATGACCTGCCAAATATAGAGCATCTATAAATAGACTCCGGGGTTCGTATGCGCCTTCAGTGAATGGCCCCAACAACCTGCATCTAGGCCACGTTGCAATGATCTGACCTATTTATTTTTCAATGGGAGGTTGCATGAACGGGGATGGGCCCATTGCGAGCTCCGCTTCATTCAGTAACAGTCGAACCCTCGAGGCCGGCGTGACCTACTTCCGCACTCCACAAATCAATGATAAATTGTCTCAAAAATCGCTGTAATAATTTATAAATATTCGACAAAAATTACGTAAAAGTTTTGTGGTGAAAAAATCCAGATTAGAATTATTAAAAACGATTTAACGGGGTACAAAATAGGCCTACCGGCTGTGACGCTTTAAATAACCCGCGAAATTCGCCCCTTTGTCTAGTTAGCGGTGCTATTGGTAACTGCGCAGTGACGAGCGCTGCCATTGGTCAGAAGGTCTCAGTGCGCGGTGCGGGCCAATCGCATGAATAGTTAGTGTAATTCTGCGCGACAGATACGCCACCTGTCGCTCGTCCGTGCCGCGTTCATTGAATAACCCGCCCGGTCGGAGTGTTTTATTGACGCAAGCGCACTGAGGCCCAACAAAGGGCCGAAATAAGAACGGTTCGTAAGTGAATCTGATGTATTTATGTCATAAAAATGGTGAAATCTGTGAAGTGGCGAGTAGAAATTAGGATATTCGACGTGTCGAATCATGACCGAGGCATCTGAAAAGTAAGTAATGTGTTTGTTACTCAGTTTTGTCATCCCGTGCTTCGCCCTATCCGAACTAGGTAGGGCCTTACCCCGGCCATTTTCCACTACACCACACGTAAATGTAACTTACTACGTCGCTAGAAACTTATAAGTCTCAAAACTATCATGTGTATTACTTGTAATATCAATGGAATATTGTATTGAGTGATAAAAATGCATATGAATAGGGTGCGACCGCCGCCGCCCTTAGGTCAACCAGCCCTATGTATAGCTCAATAAGTATAATCAATGACTAGGCCATTCATTCACAATAATGTAGGCAACTCCTTTCGGGGTCAAAGGAATCTATGAGCTGTTCCGTTTGATGCATTGTTTTACGAATATGGAATTGGTGATAACATCGTCCTTGCTGTTTTCGCGCATTAAAAAAACAACAGGCTGAAAACAATTTGCTGTAGGCCATCCTTGGGCTTGTCAAAAAGTTTTTTTTTTTAAATCTATTAGGACTAAAAAAGAATTAAAATGATTTTCTTGTTTTAATTTTTTTTTGCATAATACTATCCTTACTTGTAAAAAATTCAATTAGGTTCTTTTTATCGACTGTAAATTTTCATTGAGGTTATTTTGTTGTATTAAAAATAGAGAAAGGTATTTTAAAAATAATAATAAATAAGAGATAAGAACAGTTCAAACAGGTTATTAATTAGTTAATAATGTTTGTTAATGCTATGGTCTGTTTGGTTAAGATAGGTTGCATTGATAGTAATGTTTATAAGTAATTCAAATGGGAATAAAATTATACCTGTCAAAATGAAAGTGACATTATGATTACCTAACTTACTATTATATTGTTATTATTAAAGTAGGTACCTAAATATGCTATATTTTAAATTAAATCTTGGTTAACTGCTTCCTGCTTTCTTAATCAATATGTTAAAAAGGGTTTTCAAATAAATGGCACTTATTAGCACCTACTTAAATCATAAGTTGGTATCTAATTAAGTACCTAAACCTAATACTATAAGAAAAATTATTTATTTATACTTTAGCACAAAATAATGTGCAAGGAGGACTTAATGCTAGATATGAAGCATTATTAACCAGTGAACCTGAATTGTAAGAAAAAAAATGGTTGCAGTGCAGTACAATTGATATTAGAATAAAGCATGTATATACATACTTATAAGAATATTACATATAATATACTTAATAATAAAAATAATATAATATACCTACTTACATAATTATAATGAATATAGATAGATAGATAAACTCTTTATTGACACCAAGGTAACACATAAAAGCAAGAAATATCTAATGAGTAGGTAACAATGGGTGGTCTTATCGCTAAATAATTACTTACATAAATAAAACTTACTATAAATAATAATAATAACGCCCAATTATCACATACGTAGATCCTGGACCCTAACTAGGATTCCGTGTCTAGGGACCCAGGAATTACTAGGACGATGGTCCCACAACACCCAGACTCAGAACTTGTTCAGGTTTTTGCGCTTTTTTTCTGTGCATAAATACTTGTCGTGTCACGGGAATCGAACCCGCCGCCTCCTGGTTTAGAGCCGACCTGCTTAACCACTACACTACGGAGGCTGTCAAACTTATATCCAGAACAGTTACATTAAGCTATTGTTGACATGGTACTATTAAGTTCTGTTTATAATAAATAATAAAAAAATAAAATAAAAGTATTCTGTAATAATACTGTTTTAAAGGGGACTTAAATTTAGACAAATCTGTTAATTTAAAGGAATATAAAGGTATAATTAATGCTACATGATAAAAAAATTTGATTATGAATAATTCTGAATAAAAATATACATATTTAACAATTTTATAAAATGTTGTACTGTAGCAGCCTTATTAATATACGGGTATTAGTCTCGGATTAGTTACTTCAGCTTTTGTCCTTTTTTTGCTACTGGAATATTTAGCTGGATCGAAAGAGACAAAAGATGGTGTAACTAGTCTAAAGCTAGTTCGTGTTTATTAATAAGGCTGTAAATGTTTAAATAAATAATAATGATAATAATAATGCCCAACGATCACATACATATATAATTTAGACAGATCTGTGAATTCCAAAGAATATCAAAGGTACAATTAATGCTACATGAAAAAAATATTTGATTATGAATAATTCTGAATAAAAAAAATACATTTACAATTTTATAAAATGTTGTAAAGTAGATTTTTAAGTAGGTAGCTTATATTTTTTTTGTTTTAGTTTTGGCTCACTCTGTGTATTTAGTCAGTATAGCCTGATTTTCGTAGTAGTTGTATAATCTGATTATAATTTCTCGGCATGAATAAGTAGCTACCGGCTAATCTGCTTAATTAGGCAGGATTTTTATAACTGAATCCTTTTAATTTGCGAGGTCAAGAGATGATTATGTTGCTAATTGTATTATAAGCTTACGATAATTCCGACATTTTTAGGGTCCAGTAGCTAAGTGGTATAAATTGAATCAAATGTGATGTGGCTGAAAATTCACTCTCTTAATAATAATAACGCCCAATGATCATACATACATAGATCCTGGACCCTAACTAGGATTCTCTGTGTCCAGGGACCCAGGAACTATGAGGACCATGGTCCCATGGTCCTTACTTGATAAATACCTAATAAATCGAACCTTTTGTTTGTTATGTACTTTAACAGCTTCCACATTCCAGTTGCCCTTAACTTATCTCACCATTCATAAATAGTATAATTTTTTTTTAAGTAAAACTTATTTACGCAGGCTTGACTTGGAAAGAAAGCTGGTGAATGCAAGGCGAACGGAAGTTGATGATGGTGCACTTAGGTCTCCATTTTTCAAAACTTTTATTATTATGATAGTAAAAATGACTATTTACAATTGAAGGGTTGAGAATAAAAAGGGCTTAACTATCAAATTGACAGTTTCGAGAAAATTGACTTTAAACTTCAACGGCTTCATTTTAATGTAGAGTGCTTATAAGGTAATAGAAAAGGTTTATGTGAGTTTCAGTTGCTTGAAAATGTTTTAATTCTATTTTAAAATACTAAATATAGTACTAATTCATACAATTACTGTAAAAATATAATAAAATATAATAATGTTTTTATGCTAAGCGAACTGTACTCCTGTGACAGATAAACCGTTTTTAGACTCAAAATCTCGAGATTTAAAACTCATTTCGGTATATTGAGAATGTATTATTGAAGATCATTTCACGCTGAATCCAACGATACCCATAAGTCATTTTGTGAAAAAAATCAGTTAAACCCTTCTTGATCTCAATCCTTCAATTGTCAAGATGGCGACATTAAACAAAGCAAAACAAAGTTATACCGGGCGACAGATGGAGCTAAACTATTTTTTTTCCAAAATATACAAACCTATCGTCTCATAGAAAAATCGAAATCTATCCACTAAAATCCTACAGGGTCAAGTCAAAAATTGCGTAATAAAAAAGTGTATTTGATTCCTAAAAAACCCACCTAATGACGCTGTAAAAGTCGGTAGAAATCACTAGCATTAGCCCGTTCAAAAAAGAGACTGCGGAACCCTCAGTGCGCTAGTTTAGCCCGTCCTTGGCTGTATAAGCAAAGAAATCAGGACAGCGTCTAAATAACAAATTCGCGAAACATAACGCCAGTCTTCCACCCTTAGCGGAGTTGAACACTTGTCTTTGTTTAAATCAAAAGCAAAAAAGAAAACATTATTTTATTAAAAATTAAAAATAACGCGTTCGCATGATAACTTTTCCTGAGAAGAGCAAATAGATCACGCATTATCGAACCCTTTTTTATTAAAAATTAATTAATTAAAAACGCGTTCGCATGATAACTTAAGTGTGAAAATAGTTGATCACTCATTCACGTCTATTATCGTTTTATTGGTTTTGCGTTGATCTATGTTTGTGTTTGTGATCGTTGGGCATGTTAGGAATTGTAAGGTTTTATTGTCAGCCTACATTACTACTCATAAAATATAAATACATAAGTAAATAAATCAATAGTTAAGCCTAATAGTACATAGATATATTAGGTCTTTACCTATGAAATTGCCGTTTTGTTTGGATAAAGTTAGAGTATTTTTTTTTCGAACTTATTTATTTCTTTTATTCAAAGTAATCACCCCTGCAATCAATGCATCTTTGCCAACGCTGTGGCAGTTTATGGATGCCCTTCTTGAAAAAATCAGCAGGACGGGAGACAACAAACTCTTCAAAGGCGTTTTGTACTGCCTCTCGGGAATTGAATTTTTTTCCCGCTAAAAAGTTGTCCAAATTTTGGAAAAAGTAATAGTCGGTAGGCGCAAGATCTGGTGAGTATAGCGGATGAGGGAGAGCTTTCAAACCCAACTCATGCAGCTTAGAGACGGTCTGTTGTGCAGTATGGGGTCGCGCGTTGTCGTGAAGTAGCAGTGGAGACGACCGATTGACCAAAGCTGGTTGCAGACGTGCGAGTTTCGCCATCATTGTGGTCAGTTCTTCAATGTACACATCTGCAATAATGCTTTCGCCGTTTTGTAAAAAGCTATGATGAATCACACCAGCACTAGACCACCAAACTGCGACCATCACCTTTCTAGGGGTCATTTTTCGTTTTGCACATTGCTTTGGTACCGAACCAGGATCTAACCAACTTGCTGAGCGCTTTCGATTGTCAAAAAGAATCCATTTTCCGTCGCACGTAACAATTCGGTTCAAAACTCCTTCATTTCTGTGCCTGTTAAGCAGCGCAAGGCAAGTCTCGACGCGTACGTTGCGCTGGCGATCGTTAAGTTCGTGGGGCACCCATCTATCAAGCTTTTTTATCTTGCCAATCTGTCGCAAATGGACCAATATTGTTTTGATGCTAACATCAAAAGCTGCTGCCAGCTCAGCTGTAGATTGAGATTCATCAGCTTCCACAATCGCCTTTAATTCATCATTGTTGACCAAAGTTTCCGGACGACCACGAGGTTCATTTTTCAAGTCAAAATTCCCAGAACGGAACCGAGCAAACCAATAACGGGTTGAACGTTCGTCTGTACAGTTCTCTCCGTAAACGTCGTTGATGTTACGTGTCGTTTGTGCCGCGTTGGTGCCACGACGGAACTCATATTCCATAATTAAACGAAATTTCAAAGTATCCATTATGAGGAAAAATGTTGAAATGTAATGAAAATACAACGCTAATCAATAAACAAAAGACTTATATTGTAAATAGAATGTCATATTTTTAAAACAAAATTAATTTGAATCTAGAATTCATTACCAATGAAAACTTTTTTTTGTCTGAAAAAGTCTGTACTGCAATACGGCAATTTCATAGGTAAAGACCTATTATATAGATACGTAGCATTTTGGAAGTAATGTGAAACATGCCTATAGCTAGGTATATGCGCTAACCATTATACAGTCCATTGTTCTTTTAATTCAGTTGCTAATAAACGCTCACTACCGACACACGCTCGCCTATCATTTCACCAGCTTCTTGTGCGATATTGAACCTTACCGGCCACTACATATGGTCCAATTTCGAACCGGATAGCAACAAGAAGCATTCTTACCTGCATTCGACTCGATCGTTGTTCTGAATAATAAAATAACTGAAGAGATATTTTGAGTTGCCACTTTTTGATACCGCAAGCATGCCTACCGTGGAAGAATTGAAGTCAAATATGGAAGATATATACTTACTTTTAAAGAAAGCCCAAGAAAATTTCAAGAAATGTCCAAAGGTAAGGAAAACATTGGCATATATATATCAAAGTGCGTATTCAAACAATTGAAGAATATTGGAGGGATTTTAAAAGGTACCATGTTGAATTATTGCAAATAACAACGAAAGAGCAAAGGTCACAGTTGTTGGTGTCTAATTATTACGACACTGCCGAGGATGTGTACCTATCTTTGAGAACCGACTTTCAAGAAGTGATGGAATCGCTAAGTTGGACAGAAGCATCAACCTCCAATAGTTCGTCACATACGTCACAGGCGTCATGTTCTAAAGTCCAGGTCAACTTACCACGAATTGACCTCCCGAAGTACTCAGGGTACTACGAAGATTGGCAGAATTTTGAGGATACGTTCACTTCGTTAATAGCTCAGAACCAATCGCTCAGTAATGTTCAACGGCTACACTACTTGAAGTCGTGCCTGTCTGGTGAAGCAGCTGCTACGTTAAAGTCCTATCAAATAACCGACAGCAACTACAAGCCTGCCTGGGAGTGCCTGCAACAGCGATATAGTCACAAGCGCTTAGTGGTTAATGCTATCCTCAAACGGCTGTTCCAACAAAAGAAGATGATCAACCAATCTGCTAGTCAGCTCAAACAGTTCATAGATACAACGCAAGAGTGTCTGACCGGTCTAGAAAACCTGAAGATACCTACAACCACCTGGGACCCAGTTCTGATTTATTTTGCGGTCCAGAAGCTAGACCACGAGACTCACAAGGAGTGGGAAGACGAAGTCAGTAAGAAGTTCGGCGCTGAATTACCTAAGCTGCAAGATTTGAAGACTTTTTTGGAGAACCGAATCCACACCCTGGAGCTGACGTCACCGGTGTCTTCACGAAGCGTTCGAGAGCGAGTCTTCCATGCTGCGTCCCCCTCCCCCTCTGATAAAGCTAAGTCTGATAGGCCATGTTTATTTTGCACGGAAAATCATTCACTATTTCAATGTAAGCAATTTAGTAAGTTGACACAAACAGATCGGAACGGTTTTGTAAGAGGTAAGAAATTGTGTTTTAATTGTTTATTACCTGGGCACCCTGTACACTTTTGCCGTCATAAATCATCGTGTAAGATTTGTGGCAAAAGACATCATTCTCTTTTACATCAATATTTACAGAAGGAATCGTCTGACAACACGGAAAAACACAACACACAGACGTTTCTCTTCCTCTTCTACATGTGTGTGTACACACATGTAGAAGAGGAAGAGAAGAGGGAACATATACAACCAACTCACGGTTTGCAAGCCGCATTATCGTCATTCTTCACCATGATCGAATCACCCGGCCTACTGGCAACTGCATTGGTTCCAGTCAGGGACGGACTAGGGAATGTAACGATATTACATGCTATTGTAGATTCAGGGGCTCAAGTAACACTGATAAGCGAGCGAGCAGCTCAATTGTTAAAATCAACCAAGGTACCTGTCAAGGGACACGTATTAGGTAGTGGGTCATCAAAAGCGTCTGTGAGTCACGTGACATCTTTTGAGGTATTATCTAGGTATGAAAATGAATACAGCCTCAAGGTTGTCGCATATGTTATTTCAGGCAAACTCACTACGTTTTTTCCGAAGAAACCTGTCAACTCAAGTACTCGGCAACACATTGAAGGACTCGAACTGGCAGACCCAAGTTTTAATCAACCAGGAAGAATAGACATGTTGCTAAGTTCTAAAGTATATAGCCGAATCTTAAAGAGTGGTGTCATACAAGGTCCTCCTAACTCACCATGCGCGCAACACACCAGGTTAGGATGGATTTTATTTGGAGATTCAGGAGTAGAGAGTCAAGAGGAGTTATTTTCATTGCATCTTCATGCGGATCTGGACAACATGCTGAAGAGCATGTGGGAGTTAGAGCCGTCAGATAGGCGAGCTCACACTGCAGATGAAACATTCTGCGAGAAGATATTTAGCGAGACACATTCCAGGACCTATGAAGGGAGATATATTGTCAAACTGCCTCTCAAGACACCACAACCACTCTCAGCTGAAGGAGAAACAAGAGACGTAGCATTGAAGAGATTACACCAGCTAGAGAGAAGATTTGAAAGACAGCCAGAGTTGAAGGTAGAATACACAAAAGTTATCAAAGAGTACATAGACATGAACCACATGGAGAAGGTTCCAGAGAATGAGATGAATAACCCATCTGTGTACTTGCCACACCACGCGGTGATAAGAGTAGATAAGGACACATCTCAAACGAGAATAGTCTTTGACGCCTCTAGCAAGGGCAACAACAATATTTCATTGAATGATGAGTTACTTGTAGGACCGCAGATTCAAGAAGACTTGAGAAGTTTGATCATGAGATGGAGAATGAAGAAAGTTTGTTTTGTCGCAGATATTCAACGGATGTACAGACAGGTTTTGGTTACCAAAGAAGACACAGACTACCAACGCATATTGTGGCGTGATGACGTAGACCAAGAAGTTCAGGACTTTCGTCTTCTCCGAGTTACATTTGGAACTGCTTCAGCACCATATCTCGCTGTCAGAACGCTGCATCAGTTAGCTGATGATGAAGGGGTGAACCAACCTGGTGCCGCAAAGGTGATAAAAGAAGACTTTTACATGGATGACTTGATGTCAGGCCACGATAGCGCAGAACAGGCCATCTCGATTGCAACCGATGTCAAGGATATACTTGTTAAGGGAGGCTTTGTATTGCAAAAATGGGCCTCAAACAATGCGGAATTCCTACAACAATTTCAACCTTCCGAACGAAGTTCACATGTCAACCTTGACATGAAACTGAATGGTACTGTCAAGACACTTGGCATTTCCTGGAATATAGGTCAAGACACATTCCAATATCACTTAAATCAACCACCAGTTCCTGAAACAATCACAAAAAGAGTTATTCTTTCAGAAGTTCAGCGATGTTTTGATCCGATGGGCTGGTTGGCTGCTGCGCTTGTGCCTGCAAAAATAATAATGCAAAAGTTATGGTTAAGAGGTGTTGGATGGGATGAAGAAGTAGACAGAGACCTGAAAGAAGAATGGATGAACTTCCGCCAAGGGTTTGAAAGTCTCAATGAAATACATATCGATAGATGGCTATGGACAACACAAGCAAGAATGAAGAGTACCACAATCCATGGCTATTGTGATTCGTCGACGAAAGCTTATGCAGCTGTTGCATATATGAGAGTAGAAACCGAAGATGGAGACATTCGAACTGGTATCATAGCTGCCAAAACTAGAGTCGCACCTGTAAAACCAGTGTCGCTGCCGCGGCTGGAATTGTGTGGCGCCTTACTGCTGTCCAGATTACTGAAACAAATAAGAGAAGCGACTAGATTACCTAACGAGAACATATTCGCCTGGACTGACTCCACAGTAGTACTGGCCTGGCTGAAGGGTGATCCTGGAAAATGGAATGTTTTCGTGAGTAATAGAGTAGTGGAGATCCTGGAGAACACTGGAAATAGTAGATGGTATCACGTAGCTTCAGAAGAAAATCCAGCTGATGTGGCGAGCCGAGGCCTGACTTCCTCTGCTCTGGTACACGATCAGATGTGGTGGAACGGTCCTGCTTGGCTGCGAACAAAAGAAATTCCATTAGTAAAAGACAACATAGAAGCAACAGAGTTAGAAAAGAGAAAGTGTTTTCATACAGTCGTCGACAGCACTGAAGAACAGAAGAAACTCAACCTGAAAGAAAATGACACATTAATAGAGCTACAAAGAGTAATAGTTTATGCGAGAAGATTTCTAAACTATAAAAAAGCATGCAAGGAAGAAGTTAAAGCAGTTACAACACAAGAGCTAGAAGAAGCATTAGAAGCTATAATTAAAATCGTGCAAAGAGAAGAGTTTGAAGAAGAAATAGTGACACTAAAAGAAAGGAAACCAGTTAGTAGGAAAAGTAAACTGAAGACGCTCAACCCAATCCTTGATCAGAAAGATATTCACAGGGTGGGCGGCCGCCTCAGAAACGCGAAGCTATCTGAGAGTGAGAAGCATCCAATCATTATTGGGCATAATAATGATCTAGTAACCTTACTTATAGACGATGCACACAAACGGACATTACACGGTGGAGTTCAACTTACCTTGACTTACCTGAGATCCCGCTACTGGATTCTGAAAATAAAGAATACCGTTAAATCACGCATTCACAAGTGCCTTATATGCGCTAGACAAAGGGCTGTAAATAGAGAACAAATAATGGGTGACTTACCTGAGGTCCGCGTCACACCAGCACGTCCATTCTTACATTCGGGCGTTGATTTTGCCGGCCCAGTTCACGTTTTGATGTCCAGACACCGTGGAGCCAAGTGCTACAAGGCCTACATATCAATTTTCATTTGCATGGCCACTAAGGCCATTCACTTGGAGCTCGTGAGTGACTTAACTTCTGAAGCGTTTATGAACGCATTCAAACGATTTGTTGCACGAAGAGGAAGATGCTCACACATGTGGAGCGACCAGGGTACTAATTTCGTAGCTGGTAATAAAGAGTTGGCTCAGCTGTTGAATCAAGCCAACATAGATATGCCTGGTCACTTACAAGGTTTATTGGCAGAAGATGGAACTCAGTGGCACTTTATCCCCCCATACAGTCCTAACTTTGGCGGACTTTGGGAGAGTGGGGTAAAGTCTGTCAAATACCACTTAAAGAGAATTTTAGATACCAATCTGACATTTGAGGAGTTCTCAACCATTTTGTGCCAAATAGAAGCATGTTTAAATTCAAGACCGCTATGCCCGATAGACAATGACGATCCTGAAGTAATGGATGTCTTAACACCCGGTCATTTTCTGATCGGTGAAGCTCCAATCAATGTTCCGGTACCAGATTTGCGTGATATTAACCTTAATAGACTATCTAGATGGCAGCACTGTCAAAGATTGGTGCAGCACTTCTGGCACCGGTGGCAAAAAGAATACTTGACCAGACTACAAGAGAGGCCTAAGTGGCAAAGACGCACTCCTGAGTTTAATATTGGCGATATTGTACTGGTCAAGGATGAAAACCTTCCACCTGGGAAGTGGTCAATGGGTCGCATAGTTCAAAAACATGTGGGCAACGACGATGTGTGCAGGGTGTACAGCTTAAATTATCGCGGTAAAATAATCCAACGTTCTGTGTCAAAACTGTGTCAACTTCCGTTAAATGATGAGTAATTTATGTTAATTACATTTATTTGTCAAGGTAGTCAACAATTTCCTTTATTAAGTAAAGTATAATTGTAACACAAATCATATGCTAATAGTTTACTAATCACATATGCAATGTAAAATCAAGATAAGTTTAAAATTGAAATAATTTAATTTATATTCCTTAATACGGCCCTGTTATATTTGTGCATACCTCTTATGGTCGTGCCTACGAAGCAAGATTAGGAGATTAACGTTGAAGTAAACATCTTTTGTTCTCTCGATCCTCCCTATTGAAATATTTTGCGAATATCTTTTATGTTTGTAATTGAGTTAAAAATTGTACTTATCAGCGGTGTTAATTAAATCTAAGTTTCTTTTCATATAGTAGATACCTATAAGTCATTTAGTTATTGTTATTAGTTTTGTTATTTGTGTTGATAATAATGTCTGAGTTTAAAGTTATGTTCAGTTAAATTGTTACGAATGTCGGTAGATGTTTTTATCATATTTGTTTTGTTGTTTGGTTATACAGTAAATATTTTTGTGACATCTTAATGAAACACTATTGTTTTTGGTGGGCGGCATGTTAGGAATTGTAAGGTTTTATTGTCAGCCTACATTACTACTCATAAAATATAAATACATAAGTAAATAAATCAATAGTTAAGCCTAATAGTACATAGATATATATAGATACGTAGCATTTTGGAAGTAATGTGAAACATGCCTATAGCTAGGTATATGCGCTAACCATTATACAGTCCACTGTTCTTTTAATTCAGTTGCTAATAAACGCTACTACCGACACACGCTCGCCTATCATTTCACCAGCTTCTTGTGCGATATTGAACCTTACCGGCCACAACAGGGCGTTATTATTGTTATTTAAGATTGGTGTTAAGTGCAAGGTTTATATAATTGATTAGTTATTAACATACGCTTTAAAACTAACATTACATAATGGATAACGAGGTAACGACGAGGTAAGTCAAGCTTATTATGATTAGTAATATTGTAAATGAAAATGAGCGGTGTTTTAAAAATTATCCTATACAATAAAATTAGTCTATTGATTACGCTATGCAAATTAAACTGTTGTTTATATAATTGATTAGTTATTAAAATGTGCTTTAAAACTAAAATTACATAATGGATAACGAGGTAACTAAGAGACAAGTCTTGTTTATTATGATCAGTAATATTGTAAATGAAAAATTAAATTACGAGCGGGGTTTTACAAATTATCCTTTACAATAAAACTATTGATTACGCTATGCAAATGAAACTTGTTTTAAATATAATTGATTAGTTATTAAAATATGCTTTACTACTAAAATTACACAACGGATAACGAGATAACGACGAGGTAAGTCAAGCTTATTATGATTAGTAATTTTGTAATTGAAAATGAGCGGGGTTTTAAAAGTTCTATTTTACAATAAAATTAATCTATTGATTACGCTATGCAAATTGTACTGTTGTTTATTTAATTGATTAGTTATTAAAATATGCTTTAAAACTAAAATTACATATTGGATAACGATGTAACGAAGAGGCAAGTCAAGCTTATTATTATTAGTAATATTATAAATTAAGAAATTAAATTACGAGCAGTGTTTTAAAAATTATCGTATTCAATAAAATTAATCTATTGATTACGCTTTGCAAATTAAACTGTTGTTTATATAATTGATCAGTTATTAAAATATGCTTTAATTACATATTGGATAACGGTGTAACGAAGAGGCAAGTCAAGCTTATTATTATTAGTAATATTGTAAGTTGGTTGTAAGTATTGTAAGTACGTTTTGGTGAACACCAAACCGTACTTGTGAACTTCAAAATTAAATTAAAATAATTTTATTGCAAATAGGCTATTTTTAGCACTATTACAAGTCAAAATTATATTAGGTACTTAAAACTAAGTTATTGTACTAAGCATATTGAATTACAAAGTGCTTATTATCAAATATCATATAGCAAGCCCATTACAAATATATAAGTTCTCAAAAAGAAGTTCTAAAAAAACCGACATTAGACTTAAGACTCATGAATGCCATTGTTAAAACTAGACCAAATTGAAATGGGGCCACACCAGCACTAGCACGAACCACCAGCACCAGCTTTCAAACAAAAGGATAATCATCAAAATCGGTTCACTTAAAGAATTCTTAGCTTAAAAACAATTTTTTAATAAATTCTCCATTTTTGAAGTCATGATCATGTTCTTATTTTTGTGATAAGCAAATGCGGTGGGATTGAAGATGGTTGAACTCTTTTTAAAAGGAATTATTGATGTTATATCGTGTCAAATCAAACTGCCAAAACTGCTAAAAAACCGAAATCAAAATCAACAATCTGTTAAAAGAGATAAATCGCTAAACCGCTGGATTGTATTTTTCTTATTTTTTTGGCTTCACACTTTTGTGTATATAACCAGTGTCAAGTATTTGATGATTTCTCAGGTTAATTACTATTATACATAATATATATGTTTCAAGTCAAGTCACAGTCCAAGTCATCAAGTCAAGTCATAGTCTAATCTAGTCAAGTCATACTCCTAGTAAAGTTGTGGCAACTTTACCTGAAGCGTCTAGGGAGTTTTGGAAACAACACGAAAAGTTTCACCGTCATTATACCACTTTCCCACACTCATGCCTGTAATTCAGCACTTAAAGAATAATGCCACCAACTTGCAACACTGAAAATAACACAAGTTTTGTAAAATAATACAATGCGGTGACACAATCTCTTTCATTTTCCTGCCTAAAGTCTAGGTTGTAGTTATCAATTTAAAATCGATTTTAGTATAAAACACCACGATCCCCTTCTCAGTTTCCTCCAGGGCCAGGCTCACTGAGGTAGATCGTGGTGCAGCGACGTGAAATAGGGTGCAAATGAATGGGGTGGGTTATTCGGGGTAGCGTTAAGTTGTCCAAGAACGATAGTGTCATCATGAATGTATCAATCTGATTTTGATTTTTCATTTTTATTTTTCTTTATTAGGAATAGTAAACAGTATAGGATAAAATAGTATTTCTTTTGACAAGTTGTCTAACATTGTTGCTGCAGTATTGTCATATTTTGAATCTAGTCTAGTCATACTCCCAGTAAAGTGGTGGCAATTTTACCAGAAGCTTCTATGTAGTGTTGGAAACAACACGAAAAGAAACGTTTCACCATCATTATACCACTTTCCCACACTCACGCCTGTAATCCAGCACTTAACGAATAAAATGCCATCAATTTTATGCACTAACATTGAAAATTATACAAGTTTTGGAAAATAAAATGCGGTGACGCGATCTTTTTCGTATTCCCGCCAAAACTTATTAAATTTCTTAGGTTTCATAGTATGTTTCATAGGATGTATGGTAATGGTCCAATCACGTCGGTTTCCAGTGCCTACTTGGTGCGCGTGCGGGCGCAGGTGATGTGCCGAGACGAAGGCACGGGCGGGTGGGTCGCGCTCGGGGGCGGAGGCCTAGCCGACGTCATGGTCGGCAAGCGCCGTCACCCACACCACGTCTCCAGTGAGTATCACAACCTATATTACCCTTAATTGAAGTAAAACTTACGCACGCTTTTCTTGGGGAGTAAGCTGGTGAATGCGAGGCGAATAGAAGCTGAAGTTGGTTTACGTAGATCTCCATTGTCAACATAACAAATGAAGGGTTGAGAATAAAAAGGATTTAACTGACAAATTGACAGTTTCGAGAAAATTGACTTTAAACGTCAACGGCGTCATTTTTATGTAGAGTGCTTATAAGGTAATAGAAAAGGTTTATGTAAGTTTCAGTTGCTTGAAAAGGTTTTAATTCTATTTAAAATTACTAAATATAGTACTAATTCATACAATTACTGTAAAAATATAATATAATAAAAGAAATAAAGTAATGTTTTTATGCTAAGCGTACTGTATTCCTGTGACAGATAAACCATTTTTAGACTCAAAATCTCGAGATTTAAGCCTCATTTCTGTATTTTGAGAATGTATTATTGAAGATAATTTCACGCTGAATCCAACGATACCCATAAGTCATTTGGTCAAAAAAATCAGTTAAATCCTTTTTATTCTCACCCCTTCAAATACAAAATGTTGTATTATTATGTTGGTATGTCCGGTAAAATTCAAGAGGTGAGATCAAAAATGGTTTAACTGTCAAATTGATAGTTTCGAGAAAAGAGAAAGAGAGGCTTCATTTTAATGTAGAGTGCTTTATGTTTATGTAAGTTTCAGTTCAGTCAAAATAAAAAATATAGTACTAATTCGTACAATTACTGTAATGATATAATATAATAAATATAGTAATGTTATTATGCTAAGCGAACTGTATTCCTGTGTCAGATAAACCGTTTTTAGACTGACAATCTCGAGATTTAAGCCTCATTTCGGTATGTCGAGAATTATTATTGTAGATAATTTCACGCTGAATACAACGATACTCATAAGTCATTTTGTGAAAATAATCAGTTAAACCTTTCTTGCTCTCATCCCTTCAATTGTAATTAACATTAAACAAAGCAAAAACAAAGTTATACCGGCCGATAGATAAAGCTAAAGAAGTTTTTAAAGCACACTCGTTTTTTTCGGGGGGAAAATGCCCTCGCATTTCTTTCACTTAATACTTATTACTACTATAGTGTGAGTGAGACTCCAGTGAAATAAGTCAGAAATGATGGGTACTCCACGCCCATAACGGATCTAGCATGATTTTTCCTGTAACTCTGTATAAGTCAGTTAGGACTTAGAATTGTATATGTATAGATTCATCATCATCAGCCTACAATAGTCCACTGCTGGACATAGGCCTCTCCCAAAGCACGCCACTGAGCCCGGTCTTCGGCTCTACTCTTCCAGTTACTGCCAGCTACCTTGCGTATATCATCGCTCCATCTTGCCGCAGGGCGTCCTACACTACGTCTGCCGATTCGCGGTCTCCACTCTAGAACACGTCGACCCCAACGGTTATCAGTTCTTCGGCAGATATGACCAGCCCACTGCCACTTCAGCTTGCTAATTCGCTGAGCTATATCGATAAATATGTATATATATATATATATTTTTTTTATTGAATGATGTGACGAGCTAGTCGTTCGCCTGATGTTAAGCGCCACGGCCGCCCATAACAGAACAGTGTCACTCGGAACCCTAAAACATAGAGTTAAACATAGAGATTAAATCTCGTAATTGTATATTTCAGATGGTAGCGACAGCAATGGCGACTCCACATCCGTATCTGCGATCGCACCGACGCACGAGTACTACATCCACGGGAAGCGGATCAGCGATAATATGGTGAGACCTACGTACATGTAAAACTCGGTAGAGACCAGACATTGGTCCCTTTGAAACGAAGTATGTATGTGAGAACGTGTACGATTAAAAACATATTTAAAAATGAAAAACAAGTATTCATTGATTACAATAATAACGTGTAAAAATAACAATCATAATAATAGTAATAACGTGTACGATTAAAAACATATTTAAAAATGAAAAACAAGTATTTATTGATTACAATAATAACCAATAATAACGTGTAAAAATAACAATAATAATAATAGTAATAACGTGTACGATTAAAAACATATGTGGGCAGAAACGTGTTGTGGGTAGGTAGGTTGCAACCTATATAACTATAGGCCTTCAGCATGACCGCACCGCGCCGTGTCTGGAACAAGAATGATTCCGTAGCGCACCAATCGATCCCTTTATATAGCCAGACAGGTAGGGGCGCCATGACAGTTGCCGGTGCTGCCACTGTAATAAGTTTAATGCCACCACAGGGTAAATTACGGTGCTCGATCGCTGTGCATAGAGTTTATAACTGGACGTTGCCGCCGTCACGGCCATTCTGACGTGCGTACGTCCTCGTACGCTTAGCTTCACTTTGTACCTGGTGAGGGACATAAGTATCAGTGTAATTGCTCGTTCATCCTGACAATTAAATGGAGTTAAACTTGGAGTCTAAGTCAAAGTCAAAACATTAGTTTTCAATTTGATTAGTCAAAAGTATTTTAACCTTCCAGTCATCGTCAGGGTTAACCCTTCAGGACCATCAGTATCTCTACATTTATAAAAAATGGACCGAATAATGCAAACCGGATAGATATCCCTTTAACACCCAAAAATCATCATTACTACTTTTTTTTATGGACCAATTCGTGCTAGGCCGGATAGATGTCCCTTTAGCAACCTACATTTTTTCATGGACCAATTAGTGCTAGACCGGATAGACATCCCTTTAGCAATCTACATTTTTTATGGACCAATTAGTGCTAGACCGGATAGATATCCCTTTAGCAATCTACATTTTTTGTCATCATTTTAACATTCTCTTTTCTTACTTTTTTCTCCCTTTTTTCACTTTTTCTTACCCTTTTTTTTCTCTTTTTTTCTCATTTTTTTTTCTAACGAATCATTACTTTTTTTACCAAAACTCATTCTCTTTTTTTTTTACTGGTCTGGGTTAACCCTGCAACTAAAATTGATATTAGTGTCACCCGCCGTCACGTCACCATATTTTCGGCGTTGCTTGAAGAGTGATGTAGAAATGGGCATTGGGCAATCCCACTTCTGATGTGGGCAGGAACGTGTTGTGGGTAGGTAGGTTGCAACCTATATAACTATAGGCCTTCAGCATGACCGCACCGCGCCGTGTCTGGAACAAGAATGATTCCGTAGCGCACCAATCGATCCCTTTATATAGCCAGACAGGTAGGGGCGCCATGACAGTTGCCGGTGCTGCCACTGTAATAAGTTTAATGCCACCACAGGGTAAATTACGGTGCTCGATCGCTGTGCATAGAGTTTATAACTGGACGTTGCCGCCGTCACATATTTAAAAATGAAAAACAATTATTTATTGATTACAATAATAACCAATAATAACGTGTAAAAATAACAATAATAATAATAGTAATAACGTGTACGATTAAAAACATATTTAAAAATGAAAAACAAGTATTTATTAATTACAATAATAACCTGTCAGCGATCCCGTTCGTATGAACAAATAATAATAATAATACGTGTGGACATTTCACACAACGCCATCTAGCCCCAAACTAAGCAAAGCTTGTGCTATGGGAACCGGATAACTGATACCATACTTAGATACTTTTTGTTTGTAAATACATACATAGAACACAATATGACACCCAGACACGGAACAAACACCTATGTTCATCACACAAATGTTTGCCCTGGGTGGGAATCGAACCCACAACCCACAATTCAGAGGGCAGAGTTACTACTAACTGAGCTATCAGGCCAGTCAAATACCGTAACATAGATTTGTGTGTGCATGTGTGTACATTGACATTCCCGATATTTGGTGTCCAAAAAAAAAGAGAAAAAAGAAAAAAAACGTATAAGTCATAAGTCCTTCCTGTATTGATTTTGTTAAATAATAATAATACAACTAACAAATATGTAAGTAGTATATTAAAAAAAGAGCACGGACCCAGGAGTCTGCTAAAACAGCACAATAAAAAAAAATAACGACCAACGATCACATGCATAGATCCTGGACCCTAACTAACATTCCCTGGCACGCAAGAATTACAAGAACCACAGTCCCACAACACCCAGATTCGGAACAAGTATTTGCGCTTTTTTTCTGTACACAAATACTTGTCCTGCTGCATTAGAAGTAAAATAACAGTAACAGTGTGATTCAGCGGTAGCCCGTGCGGTTTTCAAAGCGACACACGTGGGTTCGAACCCCACTCAGCCCGTCATCGATGGCTTTCAAGTGTAAGTTTTGCGCTGTGTGTTACAACAGTGAAGGAAAATATCGTGAGTAAACTTTCAAGAATAACAACCATTCTTTAGGTATGTATTTATTTAATTCTCTACGCACAGATGTACAAAAAAGGACTTAATGCTAACAGCATTTTCTACCAGTCAACCAAGTCTGGCAGATAAATAATTAGATTAGGCGTGCACATAAGGAAATGAGCAAAATTGTTGAATCTAAATATATGTAACTCAAAGGTGACTGACTGACATAGTGATCTATCAACGCACAGCCCAAACCACTGGACGGATCGGGCTGAAATTTGGCTTGAAGGTAGATGTTATGACGTAGGCATCCGCTAAGAAAGGATTTTTCGAAATTACATCCTTAAGAGGGTGAAATGGGTGGTTGAATTATTTTCCCATAGGCGAAGCTGCGGGCAGAAGCTCGTACTATATAAATTAAAATAAAACGATAATAAGAATAACTATTAAGCACAAATATACATATTTTTTACAAATTTAATAAAATACAGATTATAAATGAATAGTAATACCATAATATCCACAGCCTCTGTGTTGTGATGGTTGAGCAGGTTGGCTCATAACCCGGAGGCGATAGGTTCGATTCCGCGGCAGGACAAGTATTTGTGCACAGAAAAAAAGCGCAAATACTTGTTCTGAGTCTGGGTGTTGTGGGACCATGGTCCTCGTAGTTCCTGGGTCCCTAGTCACGGAATCCTAGTTAGGGTCCAGGATCTATGTATGTGATCGTTGGGCGTTATTTTTATTATTACTATTTTTTTTATGTAATATGCACAGCGTTTTGTTTTTTATTGTATATGAAAACCACCGTCTTTATATTACTGCGTTATTTCGTTCCGTACAAGGCTGTCTGGAAGAGATCGCTCTGAGCGGTAAGACCGCCCCCCGCGCTTTGATTAATTTTGTTTACTTATTTAATTATATATGATGTGTTTCAATAAAGAGTTTATCTATTTAAAGATGAAGTTAATAACTAAACTTACTTAATTTTGTTATCAGTAGATCCGTTAAATAGAACTAGATGGCGTTAGTGGTAAAGTTAGAACACGCAAGCGTTTCGTTCGCGGCGGAAAGCTATGTTTCGCAGGAACGGCATATCGTTGCGTGGTTTAAGAAACCGCTTACCATCAGGTTTTTGGAATAGCTACTCGCATGCTTGCGTGTTGAGAGCTATTATTTAAATACATTAATTTTCCTACTTTACATTAAATTCTGATTAATTTAATATCAAAGTATTCAATAATTAAAGTCTTGTCCTTTCAGACTGAACTATATCTTATTCAATAGTTTGTTTTTTGCTCCACACTTTAGTGTATTTAGCCAGTGTTAATTGATAATTACTTTACATTAAATTCTGATTAATTTAATATCAAAGTATTCAATAATTAAAGTCTTGTCCTTTCAGACTGAACTATATCTTATTCAATAGTTTTTTTTTGCTCCACACTTTAGTGTATTTAGCCAGTGTTAATTGATAATTAAATTCTGATTAATTTAATATCAAAGTATTCAATAATTAAAGTCTTGTCCTTTCAGACTGAACTATATCTTATTCAATAGTTTTTTTTTGCTCCACACTTTAGTGTATTTAGCCAGTGTTAAGTAATTGAAAATTTCACAAATTTAATATATATTATGTGTGTCAAGTCATGTCTAGTCAAGTCATACTCCTAGTAAAGTGGTGGCAATTTTACCAGAAGCTTCTATGGAGTTTTGGAAACAACACGAAAAGAAACCTTTCACCATCATTATACCACTTCCCCACACTCGTGCCTGTAATCCAGCACTTAACGAATGAAATGCCACCAATTTTATGCACTAACACTGAAAATAACACAAGTTTTGGAAAATAATACAATGTGATGAAGCGATCTTTTTCGTTTTACCGCCAAAACTCAATTCAAGAGTTCAGTTTAATTCTGTTGCTCCACAGAAATGTTTTGGATTTTCCTTCACTAGGTATGCCGATATATAATTAGTTGTTATCATTGAATCATTTATACTAAGAAAACGTAAAAAAACGTACGTAACACGTAAACAATTACAAAAAAAAATTTGAGAATCCGGACACCAACCGGATTACTTCAATTGAAGGTTTGGACTAACTAGTCGTTCACCTGATGTTAAGCAACACGGCCGCCTATAACAGGACAGTGTCACTCGGAACTCCAAAATATAAAGTTTCTCGTGACACTGCACTGCGCATATCATCCTGAGACATCAGCACAGTCTGGTAATAAGATTACTCGACTGCGACCACCGAAATGCTAACATCCTCCATTTGATGTCCGTTGAAAGTAATTGAAGGGGTGAGAACAAAAAGGGTTTAACTGATTTTTTTCACAAAATGACTTAAAGGTATCGTTGTATTTAGCGTGAAATTATCTTCCATAATACATTCTCAAAATACCGAAATGAGGCTTAAATCTCGAGATTTTGAGTCTAAAAACGGTTTATCTGCCACAGGAATGCAGTTCGCTTAACATAAATTTTTATAATTACTTTTATTTTATTTTATTATATTTTTACAGTAATTGTATGAATTAGTACTATATTTAGTATTTTAAAATAGAATTAATACATTTTAAAGCAACGGAAACTTACATAAACCTTTTCTATTACCTTATAAGTACTCTACATTAAAATGACGCCGTTGACGTTTAAAGTAAATTTTCTCGAAACTGTCAATTTGACAGTTAAACCCTTTTTATTCTCAACCCTTCAATTGAGCATTGAACTTCCAGGTGGTCCTGGAATGCACGATCAAGAAAGATTTCCAGTACAACAAGGTCATGCCCACGTTTCACCATTGGGTGACGGATGAGAAGCGATTCGGGCTCACATTCCAAACGGCGGCCGACGCTCGGGCCTTCGACAAGGGAGTCAGGACTGCGGTCGAGGAACTACTGGACGGTTAGTGGAGCCCTGGGTATCTAGACCTTACATCCCATCACATCATCCTTTTTTTTATTTTTTATTTAGGATCAACAAACAGTACACAACAAACATAATCTTAAAGTAGTATAAGCCTTAGAATGTAGGTAGTTAGTGTACCAACAACGCTGACCACAAATTAATAAGAAGTATAACGAAAATAGAACAGAGAGATGTAACTTAAGATATTTAGTAGGTAACTGATTCCTAACTATCGCCTTAAAGTGAGTATCTAATTATATACTATAAAAAATAAAGTGTTTCTAGCATTCTAAATTACAATCCAAAGTTAAAAAAAACCTAAGATAGTTGTCGTAGTCGGTAGGCCAATAGCAGTGATGATGCAAACATATCAATGAAGAAGTAGACAAGGCAGGTACATGTAAGACAAGCAAACTATCAGGTGGAATGCTTGTTACCATCACCACCCAAGACCTCCAACACAATCCTCCGAAAATCGCCAATACGTGCATGAAATATGTCGATACTATTAAAATGATCGTTATAAGATTTAGTCATGCGGTACAGTGGTGAACGCTGACCCGAGTTGGTACGTCGGGTTGCGGTAAAAAAGGTTTTTAAAGATAATGAATGATGTGACGAGCTAGTCGTTCACTCGATGTTAAGCGACATTGCCATAACAGAGTCACTAGGAACTCCAATAAATTACGCGTGACACTGCACTGCGTACATCATCCTGAGACATCAGCACAGTCTGGTAATAAGATTACTCGACTGTGAGATCTGGACGATCACGTAACTCGATTTTTTCAGTTAAGCCCTTTGTGACGTAAGCACTGAGTAGCTATTTCACTGTTAAGCAGTGTTTTTTTTTATGTTTTGGCTCCATATTGTGTATTTAGCCAGTGTCAAGTAATTCATAATTTATCAAGTTAATGATATTTCACCAATAGAAACACAAATTTGTATGGATTTGACAGTTTGAATACGCAGTTTATGTGCATAGTTAGTATGGATATTACGCCTGTTGCATAGCAATCAAAGTTTTGTGATAGTTACGTATAATAGTACATATTCAATATGTACTATATCAGAATTAAAATGTCAAAATGGAAATATTAAAATGTCTGTATGAAAAATTTTAACGTTATAGCAGGAGTTACGTAATAGTTATTCCATAAAAGCTACCCCCTTACAAATAAACATTGTCTAGCGCAGGAATAGTGATTTTGTGTTTTGTCTCTGTGTATCGAATTAAAAATATGTGGTGGCAACTTGAAGCTTATATGAAGTTTTGGAAACAACACGAAAAGAAACGTTTTACCATCATAATACCATTTTCCCACACTCACGCCTGTAATCCAGCACTTAACGAATAGAATGCCACCAATTTTATGCACTAACACTGAAAATAACACAAGTTATGGAACATAAAAACCTTATGCAGTGTTCATTAGTAAGGCCGTAATGCCCGTACACTAAAGTTTGATAGATCCTAAGTTAGCGCTTATCCCTCTATGACGTACCTGCTTTTGGGTACATCCTAGCGAGGTAAGTGCAAACTTAAGAGTCTACTGCAGACGGGCTCAAGTTACACATATACCCTTGCTTGATGTTCGTGACTAATTTATCTAATGTGCTTATATTTTTGCCTCCCTCCCGTATATTGGATTCCTTCATGGTAAGTATCACAGTATCTTTGTAAGGTTTGACTTGCAACACCTTCGATCGCATCGTCACTTCCCATCAGTGAGAGCGGTCAAATGCTAGACAAGTTTGAAATTTAAAAAAATAGTCAACTAAAAGGTTTAGAACAAACCATAATACAGTTTTTTTTTTTATTATTTATTAAACAAAAACCACAGCTCTTAAAGTTTAACATCAACATATCTTAATTAGCAAAACTTGCAGCCAAATACGGTTTTACATTTTTTAAATTAGGTACATGTGATTGTGTTGCTCAACTGTCATTGAAAGAGTGCAGCTACACAAGTCATGTCACGATATTATATGTGTGAGAAAGAGGGTGCATATGTGATAAATGATAATACATATTTATGATAATATATAGATATATAATATAATATGATAGCACAACCTATAAATATTCTCACAACATACATACTTATATACTTATATAAATATAATATACTTTACCTAATTTACTGATACAAAAGTTTGTGTTTACTTAGTGGATTTGCCAGTTTCATTTAGTTAACGAAAAGTTTCCGCAAAAGTTACTGTACAAAAGTACTGTAAGATTTATTGAAATAAAACTTCTTTACGCACGCAGGACAAACATCGATGTATATCACACAAATGTTTGTCCTAAATGGGAATCGAACCCACAACAGTTCAGAAGACAGGTTACTAGCAACTGAGCTATCGGGCCAGTCATTTAATAGTTGTTATTGTAACAACTATTAAATTATTGTCATATTGACAGCCTCTGTGGTGTGGTGGTAGAGCAGGTCGGCTCAAAGCCGAAGATGGCGGGTTCGATTCCCGCGGCAGGACAAGTATTTGTGCACAGAAAATCGCAAATACTTGTTCTGAGTCTGAGTGTTGTGGGACCATGGTCGTCGTAGTTCCTGGGTCCCTAGATACAGGAAATCCTAGATAGGGTTCAGGATCTATGTATGTGATCGTTTATTTTATGTTAATGAATAATGGAACGAGCTAGTCGTTCACCTGATGTTAAGCGACACGGCCGCCCATTGCAGAACAGTGTCACTGGAAGTCGAACATGTAAAGTTTCGCGTGACGCTGCACTGCGCACATCATCCCGAGACATCAGCACAGTCTGGTAATAAGATTACTCGACTGTGGGATCAGATAAAATAGTCTAATTTGCCCAGTAATTTCACTAGCTACAGTGCCCTACAAACCGGAACATAGTTTATTGCTTACGCACTACTGCTTGGCGGCAGAATAACTGGCAAAGCGATCCCCGCTTTGCCAGTTATTCTGCCGCAGGTACCACACCTACCTAGATGAACTTTGCAGAAAAATCCTACCACCTAGTAAGTCGTTGGGCGTTATTTATTTATTAATTTATTATACAGGTCTGGGCGGCGCGTGGCCCTCACTTCACGCCTACAAACAACACAACCCAGCGCCTAAAGACGACGATGAGGAGCATAACATCTTCGAGGTAAATTTTGACATCGGATAGGCTTGTGTTTGACCACCTTTTAGCGTGAATTATTGTTTCGTTTTCTTGGACTCACATCGCACGTCGTCAGCCGGAATAATTGTTTGGTCGCTTTGCAATAGATTATCAAAAGCTTTTCCTCTTATTAATTTTTTTTGGGGAAGGAAAAGGCCGATGCTCTTCCCTGCCGTCACTGGGGTGGTGGCAGCAGCTTAAACTCACTAAAAACGAGTGTGCTTTAGACCATACGACCTGAGTAAAAGTTCTTTAGCTCCATCTATCGGCTGGTATAACTTTTTTCTATGTTAGTGTATAATGTGACGAGCTAGTCGTTCACCTGATGTTAAGAGACACGGCCGCCCATAACAGAACAATGTCACTCGGAACTCCAAAATATAAAGATTCGAGCAACACTGCACTGCGCACATGAGAGACATCAGCATAGTCTGGTAATAGGATTTGTTTTTGCTTTGTTTAATATTAATGTCGTCATCTTGACAATTGTAAATTGTGATTTTACCGGACATACCAACGTAATAATATCAATTTAAAGTAATTTTTAACTTTGTTATGTTGACAATGGATATCTATCGTATCGAACCAACTTCAACTTCCGTTCGCCTCGCATTTACCAGCTTACTCCCCAAATCAAACGTGCGTAAAGAAGTTTTACTTCAAAAACAATTCAAATTTGTATCACACTAATATTATAAAGGCGAAAGTTTATATGTGTGTGTGTTTCTTACTCCTTCACGCTCGAACAGCTGAATGGATTTGGATGAAATTCGGTACCAAGATAGCTTATACACTGGATTAACATATAGGCTATATTTTATCCCGGAAAAGTGGGACGTGCATATAATTAAAATACTTTTTATCCGCGGGGCGCAACTAGTAAGGTAATAAATTATATAAACACATTATTAAATATTAATATTTAATTTAATTTTTACTAGGTGGTAGGACTTTTCTGCAAAGTTAGTCTAGGTAGGTACCACCGCTTTGCCATTTATTCTGCCGCCAAGCAGTAGTGTGCAAGCGCTACTGTGTTCCGGTTTGAAGGGCACTGTAGCTAGTGAAATAACTGGGCAATTGAAACTTTATGATCTGATCTCACAGTCGAGTAATCTTATTACCAGACTGTGCTGATGTCTCAGGATGATGTGCGTAGTGCAGTGTCGCTCGAAACTATGTTTTGGGGTTCCGAGTGACACTGTACTGTTATGGGCAGCCGTGGCGCTTAACGTCAGGTAAGCGACTAGCTCGTCACATCATTCACTAACATAAAAAAAGTGTTACAATTATTATAAACACGTCATCGCCTTAAACCGTACTGTCTTAATCTCCAGTGTCTCAACCTGCCGTGTTCATCGCGCTCGAGCTCGGAGAACTCGAGCGCCGGGCGCCGCGACACGCGCGACCAAACGCCCATACTGTGCGCCATTGCACTACCGGGACATAGGCCCGGTATGTATACAAACACAATACAAAACAATATAAACTTAAATCACAAATTATAATAATAACGCCCAACGATCACATACATTGTAGTAGAAACTTTTATGTCAATCACACTAATATTATAAAGGTGAAAGTTTGTATGTGTGTATCTTTGTTACTCCTTCACGCTCGGCTCAATGGATTTGGATGAAATTCGGTACCAAGATAGCTAATACACTGGTTTAATTTATAGGCTATATTTTATTCCGGAAAAGTGAAATTTTCCCGTGGGATGTGCAAATAATTAAAACACTTTTCTCTATATTGCCTTTAAAAATACTTCAAAAAATATACATTGGTGAATATTCCATTTAAATTATTTATTTATTTTTGTATCTTTCTTCTCGCATATTACTTACTACATTCGTTATCAGCATGAATACTTACTACTCACTACATACATAGATCCTGGACCCTAACTAGGATCCCCTGTGTCTAGGAACTACGAGGAACATGATCCCACAACACCCAGACTCAGAACAAGTATTTGCGCTTTTTTTCTGTGCCCTAATACTTGTCCTGTCGCGGGAATCGAACCCGCCGCCTCCGGGTTATGAGCCGACCTGCTCAACCACCACACCACAGAGGCTGTCAAATGTTTTAGTTTTATTATTGAATAATATATTTATACAATTAAAGAAGGTGATTTTATTTGACAGTTTCTGTGGTGTGGTGGTTGAGCAGGTCGGCTCATAACCCGGAGCGGCGGGTTCGATTCCCGCGACAGGACAAGTATTAGGGCACAGAAAAAAAGCGCAAATACTTGTTCTGAGTCTGGGTGTTGTGGGATCATGTTCCTCGTAGTTCCTGAGTCCCTAGACACAGGGAATCCTAGTTAGGGTCCAGGATCTATGTTTGTGATCGTTGGGCGTTATTATTATTAGTTATAGGTGTGGATTGAAGAGTATTTTCACATCATTTAAGAAGTTGTGCTCATATTGTATGAACATTACTATTATAAACAAAAAAAAAATACCAAAATCTCAAGAAATGACATTTGATATTTTAAGATATGTTTTTTTTTTCCAGAATCGAAGAAGTTCGAAGTTCACTATGATGACAAAATGGGCGTAGTTGACACTGATCCAGACCGCTGCCCTTATGTACATCTTTCCGCTGTGAGTAAACATATATATAAACTAGTTGACCCGCCACGGCTTCGCACGGGTGTATTAGTAAAACGTGATTGAACGGGATAAAAAGTTGTTGGTTGGTTTGTAAAAAGTTGGTCTCCTGGTTTTAAGCTCCCACCAATTTTCAGTCAAAACGCTTCAGCCGTTCTTGAGTTATAAATAATGTAACTATTACGAGTTTCTTTTATATATGTAGACGAGCTTCTGCCCGCAGCTTCGCCCGCGGCGTGGCCTATGGGAAAATAATTCAACCACCCTCACCACCCTTACCACCCTTTCATTCCACCCTCTCACGGTTGGAATTTCGAAAAATCCTTTCTTAGCGGATGCCTACGTCATAACATCTACCTTCAAGCCAAATTTCAGCCCGATCCGTCCAGTGGTTTGGGCTGTGCGTTGATAGATCACTATGTCAGTCAGTCAATCAGTCAGTCACCTTTGAGTTATATATATTTACATATATATCTTTTTTATGTTAAGGAATGAAATGACGAGCTAGTCGTTCGCCTGATGTTAAGCGACAGTGTCACTCGGAACTCGGAGGAGATGGGGTAGTGTTATTTTAGCGCTTAATATTGTTAGCTTAATATTTGGTAAGAAAATTTATTTTTCAAAAATTTAAAGATATTTATTTATCAAAATCAGTATTAATTGCTATTCCTAGTTATATAGTTAATAATAATAATATTTGTTGACATCTCACACAAAGCCATCTAGCCCCTAACTAAGCAAAGCTTGTACTATGGGAACCAGATAACTGATACAATACTTAGATACTTTTTGTTTGTAAATACATACATAGAATAAAAGTCAAAAGATTTATTCCAAATAGGCTA
This sequence comes from Ennomos fuscantarius, assembly GCA_905220475.3. Lineage (NCBI taxonomy): Eukaryota > Metazoa > Arthropoda > Insecta > Lepidoptera > Geometridae > Ennomos > Ennomos fuscantarius. The sequence continues at coordinate 2,457,913 of HG992049.1, forward strand.
ATTTTAGCACTTTTACAAGTCAAAATTATATTAGGTACTTAAAATTAAGTTATTTCACTAAGCATATAAAATTACAAAGTGTTTATTGTCAAATAATATATGGCAAGCCCATTACAATATATAAAAAAGCAGTTCTCTTTCTCACTACTGGTGCAAGCAATCCAGCACAATGCAGAACAGAAAACTCCGATCCGAAGCTTTGATTACAATATAATACCCAGACATAGAACAAACACATGTTCATCACACAAATGTTTGTCCTGGGTGGGAATCGAACGCACAACCCACAGTTCAGAAGACAGGGTTATTACCAACTGAGCTTTCGGGGCAGTCAAAGTTAAGAATGGAGCCATCTACATTGATATAAAAATTCGTTGCCATTATAAAATCAAATTATTAACGTGTTTGTTTGTCAGGTGCACGAGTACACTTACCCACAAGTGGGCGCCGGCGTCGCTACAGAGAAGTCTTCGCCCAACACCAAACCTCCGCTTCTTAAACGGGACTCGGGTAATTAATACCATACTTTAACCAACCATTAATCATTTTTATCCACTATTAACCAATTTAATCAAACATCAACCAATTTAATAAACCATTAACCAATTTGATCAACCATTAATCAATCTAATAAATCATTCCACAATTTTAAATTTTTGTCCGATTTAATCAATTTTTGTCCAATTTAATTAATTTTTGTCCAATTTAATCAATTTTGTCCAATTTAATCAATTTTGTCCAATTTAATCAATTATTAACCAGTTTAATAAATTTTTATGCAATTTAATCAATCACTAACCAATTAAATTAATCATTAACCAATTAAATCAATCTTTTGGCGAACATCAAACCGATGAACAAATTGGCGATGCCAACAATACAAAACTAATCAACCATTATTTATTATTAATTTTTTTGATAACTGGGGGCGCAGGATTGCAAGGGAAGAAAATATTGCGTACGTCAGGGTACAGGGTATCCTAGTTAGGGTCCAGGGGCCTTACCGCGTAAGTCTGGTGAAGATCGTAACCGTGTTCTCTCTTGCTCGCACTCGTGGACTTGTTAATTGGCGCGTGCAGGATGGCAGGCGAAGCTGATTACCAGAATACTGACGCGGTAGGGGTGCAGGATGTATATGATCGTTGGGCGTTATTATTAGACGTTATTAGCACCTATTGTAAAAAAAAAAAACTAAAAAAAAGCTAAAAACTAAAACTATTTTAATTTGCATGCAGCTACTAAGCCAATAATTTCATTTATTCAAATTTTATATAATGTAAGTCACACACAATGTATGTTGTTTATGAATAAAATATAATACAATACAATTCAAGGGGTGAAAACAAAAAGGTTTAACTGTAAAATTGATAGTTTCGAGAAAATTGACTTTAAACTTCAACGGCTTCATTTTAATGTAGAGTGTTTATTAAGTATCAGAAAAGGTTTATGTAAATTTCTGTTGCTTGAAAATGTATTAATTTTATTTTAAAATACAAAATATAGTACTAATTCGTACAATTACTGTAAAAATATAATATAATAATGTTTTTATGCTAAGTGGACTGTATTCCTGTGTCAGATAAACCGTTTTTAGACTGAAAATCTCGAGATTTAAACCTCATATCGGTATTTTGAGAATGTATTATTGTAGATAATTTCACGCTGAATCCAAGCATACCCATAAGTCATTTTGTGAAAAAAAATATCAGTTATACCCTTTTTGATTCCCTTCAATTGAAGGGGTGAGAACAAAAAGGGTTTAACTGATTTTTTTCTCAAAATGACTTATGGGTATCGTTGGATTCAGCGTGAAATTATCTTCAATAACACATTCTCAAAATACCGAAATGAGGCTTAAATCTCGAGATTTTGAGTCTAAAAACGGTTTATCTGTCACAGGAATACAGTTCGCTTAGTATAAAAACATTATTATATTTATTTAATTATATTATATATTTCGAGTAATTGTATGAATTAGTACTATATTTAGTATTTTAAGATAGAATTAAAACATTTTCAAGCAACTGAAACTTACATAAACCTTTTCTATTACCTTATAAGCACTCTACATAAAAATGACGCCGTTGACGTTTAAAGTCAATTTTCTCGAAACTGTCAATTTGACAGTTAAACCCTTTTTATTCTCAACCCTTCAATTATTATTGATTGGCACACTATGTATTGTGATCAGCGTCACGGGCCATCCGCCAGGCCGCGCCATATTGTTGTTACCTTTTCGTTTTATCGGTTCCAGGTTCAATAAAAAAATGTCCGTACGGGCCGCCACCGTTACCAGATAAAAAACCTGCTGAGACATTCCAAGCGCGTATCAAATGCAGGTAAAGTGTTTTTTATGTTTTGGCTCCACACTTGTGTATTTAGCCAGTGTCAAGTAATTGATAAGTTAATGATATTTACGCAAATATGTGTCAAGTCACAGTCGAAGTCATCAAGTCAAGTCATAGTCTAGTCAAAGTTATACTCCTAGTAAAGTGGTGGCAACTTTACTTGAAGCTTCTGTGGAGTTTTGGAAACAACACGAAAAAAACGTTTCACCATCATTATACCACTTTCCCACACTCACGCCTGTAATCCAGCACTTAACGAATAGAATGCCACCAATTTTATGCACTAACACTGAAAATAACACAAGTTTTGGAAAATAATATAATGCGACGACGCGATCTTTTTCGTTTTACCGCCAAAAACCCAGGTAAAGTTTATCATGTCTGTCAAGAGACTTCAAAAATGGAGGAGGTTCAATTCGACTGTTTATTCTTTACGCACGATTGACTTGGGGAGTAAGCTGGTGAATGCAAGGCAAATGGAAGTCTGAAGAACTCCATTGTCACAAAGTTATTTTTTATCATTATTATGTTGGTATGTCCGGTAAAATGATTATTTACAATAGGCTATTTGACTACTATATTTTTATAACATACATAAATAATATACCTCACAAAATAGATAACTGTGAAAACAAAACTTGAATATCTCAAAAAATGACTAAGTTACAGGCATTTTAAAATACAGAAATAGAAAGAGACAACTCAAACACGCCGTGACGTCAGTTACCAGTCCTCATAGTAACTCATTACTAAGCTGTGGTAGCTCTATATACAATCTTTTTGGCATGTGACGTCACAAGCCATGCCTTCATAGTAGCTGTGAGGAAGCTCAACACGATCCCTGTTTTGCGAGAAAGGGACAGGCGATGAAACTTTAAAAGCGTACTACTCCGTGATTAATTTACCGATTTTACTTATTTTAACAATGATTACATTCATTTTTAACCTACTTTATGAAAATAATATTTACTTGTTCATTTTTAATAGTAGTCAAATAGCCTATTGTCAATATGGCGACATTAACATTAAGCAAAGCAAAAAAAAAATACCGGCCGATAGATGGCGCTGAAGACGTTGTACTTCAGTCGTGTGGTCTAAAGCACACTCATTTTTATTAGGTTTTTTTATTACCTCAGAACTTTCGATTGGGTAAACCGATTTCGATGATATTTTTTATTTTAAAGCTGGTGCTTTCCTTGTGGTATCTTATCCCAAACATTCGCGTTTATAATATTGTTAGGATATTTCAATTTCAATTTTTATTTGCATTCCACAATGTTATACAGGTGTAGGTAGTTTTTTTAAATAACAGTTCATCGTGGACCCTGTCGGTCAACATTAGAAGAGTTGAAGACAATATTAAATATTATTAGATTAGAAAGATATTACTTATTTTATACTAAAATTAAATGAATTATTATTTTTATATAATTGCTTAAATTTTATCATTTAGATATTCATTTATAGTATAATAGCTTTTATTTATTAGAAAGTGCTTTAATTGTTTTATAAAGATTACATTACTTGATTCCTTTTTCATTGCTTCTGCAAGCTTGTTATATATATTAATAGACATAACAAGTGTACCAGAAGCATGCAGCTTAAGCCGGGAAGAAGGTAGTACCAATCGGTTTCCGTGGCGAACTGAACGGTTTACGTTTCTCGGTAGGTTTTCCCGTTTTATATATAGGTTCGGATTATTTCGTACAAATTTACATATTTATTTATACTTTAGCACAAAATAATGTACAAGGAGGACTTAATGCTATGAAGCATTATCTACCAGTCAACCTGGATGTGCAAGAAAAGAAATGGTAGCGGTGCAGTACAAATTGATATTAGAATAAAAAACGTCTATGTATATAATAATAATAATAAAATATATATATATATATATATTACGCATAATATACTTAATTATATAAAAATAATATAATATACCTACTTACATAAGTATAATGAATAAAATTACTTACATATATAAAACTTACTATACTTATATAAAGTCGAGATTGAAAAGTTCGTATTATGATAGCTGTGAGAATCAACAACGTTTATTATTAATAATGGTTAGTTGGAGCTTTACTCGGCATAATAATTTTTAACATAATAGTTGCGAACTTGCTTTTTAAACACATCTTTAGACGTAATCATTTTTAATTCCTTAGGCAAGGAATTCCATAACCTGACAGCTACAACAGAAAAAGATTTGTCACGGAAGGCGGTATGGTGAATGGGAGCCAGGAGAAGGTTAGACGTCGATCTTAGCTCTCGCACATGAGTGTCACCAAGATATTTAAATAATTCCTTTACGTACACGAGAGGGTTTGGATATTTCTAAAATGTATATGCCTGTAAGAGTTAAAATTTTTAACCTATTGTAAGAGCAGTGCAGATGTAATTCTATAGTTTCCTCCCTCTCCATCCCAGGCACTGCCACGAGTGGTACTTGGAGAGCGCGAACCGAGCGGGCGCGTGTGAGTTCGCTCCGGATTGCTTCCGTTCGTGCGTCGACGCCGTGTCCTGTATCAAATGTGCACAGGTAATAATAATATGTGTGGACATCTCACACAACGCCATCTAGCCCCAAACTAAGCAAAGCTTGTACTATGGGAACCGGATAACTGATACAATACTTAGATACTTTTTGTTTGTAAATACATACATAGAATACAATATAACACCCAGACACAGAACAAACATCGATGTTCATCACACAAATTGTCCTGGGTGGGAATCGAACCCACAACCCGCAGTTCAGAAGGCAGGCTACCAACTGAGCTATCGGGCCAGTCAATGTAACATTTCCTAAAAAAAATATGTCTGAATCGCTATGTATAAGAACCAGTTAGCTATAAACCACATTTTATTAGTATATAATTATTTAACTAGGTGGTAGGACTTTTCTGCAAAGTTCGTCTAGGTAGGTACCACCGCTTTGCCAGTTATTCTGCCGCCAAGCAGTAGTGTGCAAGCACTGCTGTGTTCCGGTTTGAAGGGCACTGTAGCTAGTGAAATTACTCTGGGCAAATGAGACTTTATGATCTGATCTCACAGTCGAGTAATCTTATTACCAGACTGTGCTGATGTCTAAGGATGATGTGCGCAGTGCAGCAGTAATGCGAAACTTTATATTATGGAGTTCCGAGTGACACTGTTCTGTTATGGGCAGCCGCGTAGCTTAACACCAGGTGACCGACTAGCTCGTCACATAATTCTTGACTAAAAAAAAAAAAAAACAAATTATTAACACGTTAATTTATACAGGGTTACAGGAAAAATCGTGCTAGACCCGTTAAGGGCGTGGAGTACCCATCATTTCTGACTTATTTCACTATGAAACACCCTAGCCTAAACTTAACCCTTTTCGAGATATTCAACTTTTATTGAAAATTGCCGATTTTAAGCTAGAAAATTTAATTATGTTACTTTTTTGGGGGGCGAGTTGGCTGGACTGCAGTCGCGACCCCTTCTCGCCGTACGGCGGACGAGGGCTCACGGGGGGTTTTAGTGGGTTCGAGTCTCACATACTCCCAGGGAAGAGCGAGTGCATTCGCCCCTCAAAAAAAGGGTGGCAAATTGGTTTTATTTCTTTAAACTTATAATTACAGCCTTTCGTGGCGCACATGAGAGTTTAAGAGAAAGGGAAAAGATATCACGTCTTAGACTAATTTTTTTTCAAGTATTTTATTAGGAACCAAAAACAATTACACTTAAAAGAAAATGAGATGGGTGTTTCATAGTTAAATAAGTCAGAAATAATGAGTACTCCACGCCCTTAACGGATCTAACACCGTTTTTCCTGTAGCCCTGTATAGAAGCCTGTAAAAAACTGGGGGTATTTTTTACTTATTGTATTACCATAAAGTCAAACTTAATGAAAAAAGCCTATTACACAATAAATGATTATGTGTCGGACAAAAAAGCTTGGCCTGAATATCCCAAGCTTAACGGTATGAAAGCTTAGGTACTTTGCCTATTGCCTATTCCTATCTATAAATTCAGTTTCTATTTGTAATGTTTATAATAAGATAATCACGGTATTTTTCTTGCACCGGTGTGACGTGGTGGTTATTTTTGTAACATATTCATTATCTCAATTGTAATGAATTATATACATTGTAAAAGACAGTAGAAAGAAGACAAAAAAAAAATACATCACTGTAAAGTTTCTTGTAGCTTCTTTACAGTTGTAATCGAAGCTTCGGATCAAAGTTTTCAATTCTGCATTGTGCCGGATTGCTTGCACCAGTAGTGAGAAAGAGAACTGCTTTTTTTTCAAACTCATATATTGTAATGGGCTTGCTATATATTATTTGACAATAAGCACTTTGTAATTTTATATGCTTAGTGAAATAACTTAATTTTAAGTACCTAGTATAATTTTGACTTGTAAAAGTGCTAAAATTAGCCTATTTGCAATAAATCTTTTGACTTTGACTTTGACTTTGACTACCAGTTCAATACCCAGTTTTTTTTACAAAGGAAGTAGACCAGCATCGATGATCCGAGACAAGATCCTAGTAACTATGCACATAAACTACAGTATTGAAACTGACAAATCTATACATATAAGTGTTTCTATATGTTGCAATGAAGTTACGTGATCGCCCAGCATTACTATTTTCCCAGAGTATTACGCTTTTTCAACATAATTCATTAATTTTATAAATAAAAAACTTGAGAGGTGACACACGGATGGAACGAAGTTCAAAAAAAATTAAATTATTTTTGTTTTTAAAACAAATTCAATCAGAAATTATCGAATCAAGAAAAAATGAAATAATAAGTTTAAAAAAATTAATCTAATTATATTTTATAAAATAACTGGCTTGCTTTCTATGAGAGAGATAGAGAGAGAGAGAGAGAGAAACACGTGCACTCCGAACCGCTTACAACTATAGCAAAAAGTGTCGTTACAACTTTTGGTCTTATTTTTTTCCGTCTAGCCCCCTTTCGCTTCCGTATAAGGAACTTCGTTCCAAAAATAAAATATGACTGAATGAACATTACTCCACAGTGCATGCTCTACCACTGCATGTCGGACGCGGAAGGGGACTTCGCGCTTCATCCCTGCGCCTGCGCTCCGCCGGACGAAGCTTGCGCTAAACGGTGAGACATCACCACTATAATATATTTAATTTACAATAATAATGTCCAATGATCACATACATAGATCCTGGACTATAATAATCTATCCAATCTAACAAATTAATAAAATAATAATAATAACGCCCAACGATCACATACATAGCTCCTGGACTATAATAATCTATCCAATCTAACAAATTAATAAAATAATAATAATAACGCCTAACGATCACATACATAGCTCCTGGACTATAATAATCTATCCAATCTAACAAATTAATAAAATAATAATAATAACGCCCAACGATCACATACATAGCTCCTGGACTATAATAATCTATCCAATCTAACAAATTAATAAAATAATAATAATAACGCCCAACGATCACATACATAGCTCCTGGACTATAATAATCTATCCAATCTAACAAATTAATAAAATAATAATAATAACGCCCAACGATCACATACATAGCTCCTGGACTATAATAATCTATCCAATCTAACAAATTAATAAAATAATAATAATAACGCCCAACGATCACATACATAGCTCCTGGACTATAATAATCTATCCAATCTAACAAATTAATAAAATAATAATAATAATAACGCCCAACGATCACATACATAGCTCCTGGACTATAATAATCTATCCAATCTAACAAATTAATAAAATAATAATAATAACGCCTAACGATCACATACATAGCTCCTGGACTATAATAATCTATCCAATCTAACAAATTAATAAAATAATAATAATAACGCCCAACGATCACATACATAGATCCTGGACTATAATAATCTATCCAATCTAACAAATTAATAAAATAATAATAATAACGCCCAATGATCACATACATAGATCCTGGACTATAATAATCTATCCAATCTAACAAATTAATAAAATAATAATAATAACGCCCAACGATCACATACATAGATCCTGGACTATAATAATCTATCCAATCTAACAAATTAATAAAATAATAATAATAACGCCCAATGATCACATACATAGATCCTGGACTATAATAATCTATCCAATCTAACAAATTAATAAAATAATAATAATAACGCCCAACGATCACATACATAGCTCCTGGACTATAATAATCTATCCAATCTAACAAATTAATAAAATAATAATAATAACGCCCAACGATCACATACATAGCTCCTGGACTATAATAATCTATCCAATCTAACAAATTAATAAAATAATAATAATAACGCCCAATGATCACATACATAGATCCTGGACTATAATAATCTATCCAATCTAACAAATTAATAAAATAATAATAATAACGCCCAATGATCACATACATAGCTCCTGGACTATAATAATCTATCCAATCTAACAAATTAATAAAATAATAATAATAACGCCCAATGATCACATACATAGATCCTGGACTATAATAATCTATCCAATCTAACAAATTAATAAAATAATAATAATAACGCCCAATGATCACATACATAGCTCCTGGACTATAATAATCTATCCAATCTAACAAATTAATAAAATAATAATAATAACGCCCAATGATCACATACATAGATCCTGGACTATAATAATCTATCCAATCTAACAAATTAATAAAATAATAATAATAACGCCCAATGATCACATACATAGCTCCTGGACTATAATAATCTATCCAATCTAACAAATTAATAAAATAATAATAATAACGCCCAATGATCACATACATAGATCCTGGACTATAATAATCTATCCAATCTAACAAATTAATAAAATAATAATAATAACGCCCAATGATCACATACATAGATCCTGGACTATAATAATCTATCCAATCTAACAAATTAATAAAATAATAATAATAACGCCCAACGATCACATACATAGATCCTGGACTATAATAATCTATCCAATCTAACAAATTAATAAAATAATAATAATAACGCCCAATGATCACATACATAGATCCTGGACTATAATAATCTATCCAATCTAACAAATTAATAAAATAATAATAATAACGCCCAACGATCACATACATAGCTCCTGGACTATAATAATCTATCCAATCTAACAAATTAATAAAATAATAATAATAACGCCCAACGATCACATACATAGCTCCTGGACTATAATAATCTATCCAATCTAACAAATTAATAAAATAATAATAATAACGCCCAATGATCACATACATAGATCCTGGACTATAATAATCTATCCAATCTAACAAATTAATAAAATAATAATAATAACGCCCAATGATCACATACATAGCTCCTGGACTATAATAATCTATCCAATCTAACAAATTAATAAAATAATAATAATAACGCCCAATGATCACATACATAGATCCTGGACTATAATAATCTATCCAATCTAACAAATTAATAAAATAATAATAATAACGCCCAACGATCACATACATAGATCCTGGACCCTAACTAGGATTCCCTGTGTCTAGGGACCCAGGAACTACGAGGACCACAGTCCTACAGCACCCAGACTCAGAACAAGTATTTGCGCTTTTTTTTCCATGCTTATATACTTGCCCTGCCGCGGGAATCGAACCCGCCACCACCGGGCCATGAGCCCGGCTGTCAATAATATAATAATGCTAAAATTAACGTATTATTATTACTGATTTTTTTAAATTTAATTTAAATACATTTTTTTTTTCAGGTGGATAGGCTTGGCTCTTCTCTCCTTATTGGTTCCATGTCTTTGTTGCTACGCCCCTCTCCGATGCATCCATCGCGCCGCCGCCAGTCGAGAGCTAGCGGGAGGCCACCACGCTCCTATACATTAACGAGGGGCTGAAGCTCTCGGGAGGGCTAAACTTGGCGGTTTATTTCTGGAGTGAGAGCTTGGGGTTGACTGAGAGATTTGGGGTGTTACGGTATGAGATATGTATTGAAGGGATGATGTTTAGCATTTTCGCGGAAGGAAGGGCTTGGAAGGGTCAAAGTCTAGAAAGAATTTGTATAAAGATGCAGTGCAGTAGTCAAAGTCCACTACAAGTGAAGAACTGCAGATAGCAGCTTCGTTAATGGACAAAGCAAGCGGCAAAAGCCACCTGTGTCATGAACTAAAGAATGACTTAATTACATCGTAATTAAGTGCATTTGTGAGATAAACCGCCACTGCAGTGACACTGTATTTTTACATCTCCAGCAAATGCGATACCACGTGACTTTATGCTTACTTAAGAGAATGGATTATTGACACGAAACATGAATAACATCACAAAGAGTTGTGTTTACAAATTGGCGACATCACTAGCAAAAGGAACATTACAGGACCATGCACTTGCGAGAGGCTGACATGGCTATGCATTGGCGAGAGCTTGAAATTCAGGTCAATAACGCACAAAGACCCTGGAAGGTCTAGACCCTCCAGGGTCTAGACTTTCACCTCCGCGATCCAAATGATAACCTAAAGTGAATATAGTTACATTGTATTGTAGCAATTGATTTTAGGTATTCATTTGAATTGCGGTAAGAGGTGATGGTAAATCTCATAATAGCTTGATCATTTTCTAGGTTGTTACGTAAATTTGATAATCACGTAACTTCTGAAATTAATTTCCAATTTAAACTTTATGCTCATAAAATTTTAACTGTCAAAACCATAACAAAAAGGTTCTGTTTCAATCAAATTAAGTAAGGGGAAGTTGTTTAGTGCATATATTATACAAGTTGAGTTTGACTGGCCCGATAGCTCAGTTGGTAGTATCCCTGCCTTCTGAACTTCAGGTCGTGGGTTCGATTCCCACCCAGGACAAACATTTGTGTGATGAACATTGATGTTTGTTCTGTGTATGGGTGTTATATTGTATTCTATGTATGTATTTACAAAAAAAAAGTAAATATTGTATCAGTTATCTGGTTCCCATAATACAAGCTTTGCTTAGTTTGGGACTAGATGGCGCTGTGTGAAATGTCCACACATATTTATTTATTTATTATAGTCAAAATCGAAACTAACGTAACACCCTGCATGACCTGGGACCTCATGACATCCGGCGGAAACACTGCAGTCAACTCACGCACTGAAAATGCAATAATATTGAAAAATGGGTAGCTAATAATTTTGGTGAAAACTAAACTATACAGAAATGGCAACACCGGAGTGAACACTTAAAGTAACCGATTCTGGTTTGATATATTTACAAAACGCAGGAATTTGCGTCATAACTTAACACTGCCTCGTAAAAAACGCTGTAATACAAAAAATAGTGAGAATACGTAATAAGTACCGTAAGATTCAACCATAATAATATGGCTTTACTAAGAAATATGAACATAAAAAAGGCCTTCCCATTAATTCAATTAAATTGATCTAAACAGTAAATATTGCTTGAAAAACTCAAATCTGTTCAGTTAATGGGAAATTGTTACTCGTTAATTAATTGGAAAGTTTATAAATGATTGAAAACTTTTGAGGTTAACCCCGGTTTCTCGTACGGTTATCAAACTCGTTTGAACTTGACACGCCAATCACTGAACGCTCATTGGTTGTCTGTTGATCATTGGCAATCGTCAACCAATGATTGATTTTGTCGTTTTTATCACAATAAATAAATAAATATTGGAGTATTGGCGGGAACGCGAAAGAGATTGCGTCACCGCATTATATTATTTTCCAAAACTTGTGTTATTTTCAGTGTTAGTGCATAAAATTGGTGGCATTTTATTCGTTAAGTGCTGGATTACAGGCATGAGTGTGGGAAAATGGTATAATGATGGTGAAACGTTTCTTTTCGTGTTGTTTCCAAAACTCCATAGAAGCTTCAAGTAAAGTTGCCACCACTTTACTAGGAGTATGACTTTGACTAGACTATGACTTGACTTGACGACTTCGACTGTGACTTGACACATATTTGCGTGAATTGATTCATTATCAATTACTTGACACTGGCTAAATACACGAAGCTGTGGAGCCAAAACAATTTAAAAAATAAATAAATGAGCGTACGATATTTTGTGTTGTGTTTGACATAAGTTTAAAAAACGTACGAGAAACTAAGGGTAAGTGTCGGAATGTCTTTAGAAAATGTCACTTTATTATTTTTGTATGTGTAAAGTGACTGTGTTTGAGAATATGATGAAAAATGATGAAAGTTATTGTTGTTACTTCAATGAATATAAATAGTTAAAGCTATTACTGCCACCGATTTGTCAGTACTAATAGAAACGCTACATAAATACATTACTTATTTATTCAAAAGTAACAAAATAATTAATATCCGTCTGTAAATGTTTGACAGATCCCAAGTTCTTCAATACATTTTGGATATATTACAGCGGAATAACTGCAAACTTAGGAAATGTCTAAATTTAGTACAGTAGCTTTAAGTTAGTATTTTTTTCCTAAAAGCATTTTTACGCTTTTGCAAAACGAAAGTAATTCCGATGCAGTTCATCTAAATAAATATTAACATCTATGTAATAAACCTAATTAAGTAATTAATCGTTACTGTTTAAGTAATCGAAAACGCATAAGAAATAAAATAGTTGTAAGTGATTATTTAATATGTGTAACCTATCTGTAATTTGTTTCAAGTCATAGATACAAATCGATGTTTCACATTTTTTTATAATGTAAGAGAGGGACAGTGAAATGACATTGCGAGTGAACTTTGACACTAAAAGTGAAGTGAAAGTGACGCTAAATTATAGTGATGGGACGATTCGAGGAAAGTGATAATGAAAAAGGAACTGACGTGTCCAATACCCGCTTTCATTAAAGTTTGACAGTTCCAAATTCGTGACGTACTCAAACGAAGTCATAGAGGTAAGTGCGAATGTAGCAGCTGTCAAATTTAAGTGCAAATGAGCAAAATTATCAGATTTGTGCGGGAGTTTGCATTAAATTGTGTAAACTTATATACTAGCCGAAAGCGCATGAGTTATGTCTGCGCTTATTTAAGTCGATACGACCTGCCATAGTAATTACCTGTCATATTATTTAAATAATATTTTAAATTCTATAATAATTAACTTTCTCATTGAGTGTTGGTGTACTCACCAACAACCTTGTTACAAAGTGCTCCGCTACGGATAACTTTGTTATAAATCTCTTTGTTAATTTATGCGATTTTTTAAAATATGTGTCTAATTTTATTGAATAAAAATTGTAACATATCTCATAATTAAACGTTGTACGCTTTTCATAGATCGTTGTCAAATCTTGACGCTGTCAAAGTGACAGATTTAGCTAAAGTGTGACTTTGACAGTCCTAAGTGTCATTGTATCTAAAATTGTATTGAAATTCTGTATTTCACTAGCTAGGGTAGGTTTTTAATGTTTTTATCAGTAACACTTAGATTAATTCTATATACGGGTTGTTCTGTTTCATAGAACTGCATTTTTATTTCACTAAAGTTGTAATTTTTATATAAAAAAATGTAATGTGAATGTAAATTTTAATATTAACCGTAATGTCACTTAACAATTAACGTATTTATTATTATTAGTATTAAGATGGTTCGCTAAAGCTGTTTTATAGTAGCACAAAATACTTTTATCCTTCATTAACATTTTTGCGATCGTTTTTGATACAATTATATTTTTATTTTTTTGAAGCTATTATTTAGTGTATTCTAATGATCAGAATTTTTCATCCCCATTCACCTTTTTTATTCATGAACCGACCAAACTTTTTTGTAAATTTATAATAATTAAGAACATGAAAGTGGAAAGGGCGAGTTGCTAAGATTAAAATATCATTAACAAAGCAATACAACTACTAAATAAAATTTAAAATTCTTGAATTTTCGCGGGATCAAGGGCTCACCTGCGAAAGTTTCGACAATTTTACAATTTTTAAATCAGTTTCGACTGTTTTCAAAATATAAATTTCATAATAAATATAGAGCTAAATAAAAACACCCTTAGCAAAAGCCTGCACCATTTTCGTGTCAGTATATAATTGTTACTCCATATTAAAAAATTTAATATTGTATCATGTAAGTGAATGTAATAAATGTTAAAAAAAAAAAATAAAGAATACAATACGTGAAATTTTAAAAATCTATAGTTGTCATGTTTTTATTTGGAAATGTTTAAATAATGACTAGAAATATGAAGAAAACATATTTACTGTAGGAAAGTAAAAAAACTATGTATTTAAGAATAAAAAATCAATTTATCGGTGTTTTTAGTATCGATAAATATGTAATACGCATTATCACTTTAATTTATTGTAAAACAAATGCAGCGGACACGAGAAAATGGTTGTTTGAAAAAATGAAATACATATATGTAATAAATAAATAATCAAGAAAATATATTGTATTATTTAACATATTAAAAATGATTATAATACAACTAAGTCCATAATATTGATTAATCAAATCTACCTATACAAAATAAAAGGTAAAAAGACCCTTTAGGGATTAAACAAAAACTTTTTTGTAAATTACATTAATTTATTATTCAAAAAGTTTAGGTTCAACGACGTTTATCTACAATTATTTATTATTTACAAAAAAATTATGCATTAAAAAGTAAAATTATTTAATCACAAATTATAATTCCTAAACCATATTCACATTTCGCAATATTAGGATTAAATTTATCTACCTATTTGTATATAATTAAAAAATAAGATATCCTCATTAAAATAACATATATTTTAAGTAAATATGAATATATGAAGTCACCTTCCCCTAGCATTGAATTACTTTAAACTGTTTAATAATCAGAATAGTGAAGTGGGCTGCATTATTATTAAGTTTAACATAATTATGTTTTAGCTTAACATTCATAATTTATATTTACTATTACAAATAAAGAAAATAAAAATAAAATAGAAACACTGCGCCGCGTATCGGTCACAAACCAATCCGATTTTTACTTAAATTTAAAAACCAACAAACTTTTTACATGAAGTAGTTTTATAATAAATGAGAGTACTTTAGATCACAGGACTGAAGTAAAACTTCTATAGTTTAGCTCCATCTATCGGCCGGTATAACTTTTTAGCTTTGTTTAATGTTAATGTCGCCATCTTGATAATTGTAAATTGTCATTTTATCGGACATACCAACATAATAATACAATTAGTTACTTTGTTATGTTGACAACGGAAATCTACGTGAACCAACTTCAACTTCTGTTCCCCTCGCATTCACCAGCTTACTCCCCAAGTCAAGCGTGCGTAAAGAAGTTTTACTTCAATAAATATAACCTTAATGATCCTAACTGAAACTACCAGCAAAAATAAAACCCATAAGCAAAGCAACCATCCAAGATGGCTTCCGTTGCGCCGCACTAGAAGTCAATTCGTCCATCTGTCCGAATATATGCGCTTGCGATATATTATGCGGTTGCAGATCGAGTTCTTCTAAAACTGGCGTTACATCGGTGTAGTCAAAGATCTGGTTAGTTCTTCCCGCTGGAAATAACATATGCTTAATAAAATTTTATATAGTTAATGGTGTCGATTCTGTGTTGCATTCTCTAAAACTAAAGTAAACTTAAAGTATGGCGGTACTCTTCTGATAAAGGCGAAATGAAAAAGACGGAAATATGTTAATTTCGTTTAGCTTTAGAGAATGCGACACAGAATCGACACCAATTAATTTGTAAACTATCAAACCGTAGAAATTTATAATGTTACAAGATTTCCCAGTAGATAACTAGCTATCTACCATGGTGTTTACTGAGAGAATTAAATTCCTACTTCGACAACGTATCTTAGGTCCGTATTACAGAACGATGCTCAGTCATCGATCGGTGCACAAGCAGAGATTTCATTCACTAATTGATCACTTTATGAATGAAATCTCTGCTTGAGCATCGTTCTGTAATACGGAGCTTAGTATTCTAATAGAAAACAAATGAGCTGCAGAGGGGCAGTCTTGGGACTGCCGATAGAAGTGAAAACTAAGAACTCGTGACATATAGCTCATGAAAAGCGTTCGGTGACGATGACGCGAGTTACACGCTTTTTGTTCACCCAAAAAATACACATATATACACAGTATACATATGGAAAGCGTTCGGTGTCGATGACGCGAGTTCCATGATTTTTGTTCACTCAAAATTTTCAAAGTTTTCACTTCAAAAATCCTACTTCATAACCAGTAATGTAACAAAGAATTTTCTTCCCACTAGATAACCAGTTAAAAATTGGTATTCTTACGGGAATAAACGAACCAGGAAGACGATATTCTTGGTACTCTCATCGAGTCCTCGTGGTTATTACAGCCTCTTTGTTTAATTTATACTGGTAGTGGTAGAAAATTTTTCGCTACCGCCATTTTGTATTTTCTTACACAAAAGTCGAGTATAATTGTTGTGTACAACTTACTGCCGGGTTCCGTAGCAAAGTGTAGAATAGACGAAGCTTTGCTCCAACCAAACCTATAACGATAAAATTATAATTAAAATAATAATAATAACACCCAACGATCACATGTACATAGATCCTGGACCCTTACTAGGATTCCCTGTGTCTAGGGACCCAGGAACTACGAGGACCATAGTCCCACAACACCCAGACACAGAACAAGTATTTGCGCTTTTTTTTCTGTGTAAATAATTCAATGAGATCTTTTTCGTTTACCCGCCAAAACCGAACTTACATTTATTTTTAGGTTTATTAATATTTTTTTTGTTTTGGCTCCACACTATTGTGTATTTAGCCAGTGTCAAGTAATTGATAATATCTCAATTAATATTAGGTCTTTACCTATGAAATTGCCGTTTTGTTTGAAAAAAGTTAAAGTATTTTTTTTTTCGAACTTATTTATTTCTTTTATTCAAAGTAATCACCCCTGCAATCAATGCATCTTTGCCAACGCTGTGGCAGTTTATGGATGCCCTTCTTGAAAAAATCAGCAGGACGGGAGACACCAAACTCTTCAAAGGCGTTTTGTACTGCCTCTCGGGAATTGAATTTTTTTCCCGCTAAAAAGTTGTCCAAATTTTGGAAAAAGTAATAGTCGGTAGGCGCAAGATCTGGTGAGTATGGCGGATGAGGGAGAGCTTCCAAACCCAACTCATGCAGCTTAGAGACGGTCTGTTGTGCAGTATGGGGTCGCGCGTTGTCGTGAAGTAGCAGTGGAGACGACCGATTGACCAAAGCTGGTTGCAGACGTGCGAGTTTCGCCATCATTGTGGTCAGTTCTTCAATGTACACATCTGCAGTAATGCTCTCGCCATTTTGTAAAAAGCTATGATGAATCACACCAGCACTAGACCACCAAACTGTGACCATCACCTTTCTAGGGGTCATTTTTCGTTTTGCACATTGCTTTGGTACCGAACAAGGATCTAACCAACTTGCTGAGCGCTTTTGATTGTCAAAAAGAATCCATTTTTCGTCGCACGTAACAATTCGGTTCAAAATTCCTTCATTTCTGTGCCTGTTAAGCAGCGCAAGGCAAGTCTCGACGCGTACGTTGCGCTGGCGATCGTTAAGTTCGTGGGGCACCCATCTATCAAGCTTTTTTATCTTGCCAATCTGTCGCAAATGGACCAATATTGTTTTGATGCTAACATCAAAAGCTGCTGCCAGCTCAGCTGTAGATTGAGATTCATCAGCTTCCACAATTGCCTTTAATTCATCATTGTTGACCAAAGTTTCCAGACGACCACGAGGTTCATTTTTCAAGTCAAAATTTCCAGAACGGAACCGAGCAAACCAATAACGGGTTGTACGTTCGTTTGTACAGTTCTCTCCGTAAACGTCGTTGATGTTACGTGTCATTTGTGCCGCGTTGGTGCCACGACGGAACTCATATTCCATAATTACACGAAATTTCAAAGTATCCATTATGAGGAAAAATGTTGAAATGTAATGAAAATACAACGCTAATCAATAAACAAAAGACTTATATTGTAAATATAATGTCATATTTTTAAAACAAAATTAATTTGAATTTAGAATTCATAGCCAATCAAAACTTTTTTTGTTTGAAAAAGTCTGTACTGCAGTACGGCAATTTCATAGGTAAAGACCTATTATCATACAATGTGTCAAGTCAAGTTACAGTCCAAGTCATTAAGTTAAGTCATAGTCTAGTCAAGTCATACTCCTAGTAAAGTAGTGGCAACTTTACCAGAAGCTTCTATGGAGTTTTGGAAACAACACGAAAAGAAACGTTTCACCATCATTATACCACTTTCCCACACTCATGTCTGTAGTCCAGCACTTAACGAATAAAATGCCACCAATTTTATGCACTAACACTGAAAATAACACAAGTTTTGGAAAATAATACAATGCGGCGACGCGATCTTTTTCGTTTTCCCGCCAAAACTCCTTTTTTAATACATAAGAGTTCGAGCGTGACTCATGAGCCATGAAGAATATGTTTTCCTGCTCAGTACCTAACGAAAAAAAAAAAATACTCGAGTAAGTAAATTCTGAGATATCAAAAAAGAGATTCACCTATTTCTCGACGTGACGATAGCTTCATACACTGTGCTTGGAGTCAGTCCTCTAACTGTGTAAGTTGCACTGTGAATGGGCCCTGAAACATTAAATAATAATAATATATATATAGATAGATAGAAAATGCTTTATTGCATAAACAACAAATGTAGGTACAAAGGCGAACTTAATGCTGGAGAGCATTATCTTCCAGTTAACCTGAGTGTAAAAAAATAATAATAATGATATCTTAAATATAGATTGTCTAGATAACATATAAAAACACTAACATAAATTAATTTTCTTGTATCCCTATTCACATATTCATATATAGATAGATAGATAAACACTTTATTGTACACCGTAAAAAAGAAAACAATTTACAAATGAAAAACTTACATAATAAACTAGTACTAGTACAACAGGCGGTCTTATCGCTTAGAGCGATCTCTTCCAGACAACCTTTGAATCGGAGGAATCTGTAGCTTCGAATTTTGGGCTTTGGTGTACAGGTAAAAACAAAATGAACTAAAACTATTTCAATAAGTTGTCCTACATTGTTAACTAAAATAAGTATATATACAAATAATATCTAAACATACAAACAAATATACATACTATATAATATTAATATATATAATTAAATATGTACATATATATATATATATATATATACCGATTGATTAACATATTTATATATAGGTTCCTTCTTTAACAAAAAGTAAATAAAAAAAAAAGAAGATTGGAGTTGTACCAACTACCAGTAAAATTACTTTACACCGACTTGCGACAAATAAAAGTTTTTAACTTTATCTTTAAAAATTTGCAGAGACTTAGAGTGCCGAATCGACACCGGCAAATTGTTCCAAAGGCGAACAGATTCTATGGTGAAAGAGGCATCATAAAAAGAAGATGTATGCAAAGGCATATGTAAAAGAAGGGTTTTGGTCGACCTCAAAGTGCGGGAGTGCTGAGAGTGAGCAAACCCGAATCTTTCTTTAAGATAGCGCGGGGACATAGGGTTGAAAAGTATATTGTACAGCAGTGAGAGAATATGAGTATTCCGGCGAAGGCGTATAGGAAGCCACTTGAGCTTGTGACGAAATTTGGAAACATGGTCATATTTGCGCAGACCAAATATGAACCGGATGCAGAAGTTTTGAAGGCGCTCAAGCTTATTTAGCTGGTCCTCTGTAAGGTCAGGATAGCAGACGTCAGCATAATCTAAGATAGGGAGCAACAGGGATTGTGCGAGCGTAACTTTGGTAGCAGTTGGAAGGAAATTCCGGAGTCGTTTGATAGAGCCTGCAGAAGCAAACACTTTACGACTGACAGCCTGCAATTGGGGTCCCCATGACATAGTTTGATCGATGATCAACCCCAAGTTTCGTACCTCTTTACTGTAAGGTATTATTACACCGTTAAAAATTATTGGAGGTAAATTAGACCAGTCTACCTTAGGTATCATACGGGAACTACCTATCACAATAACCTGAGTTTTAACTGGGTTAACACTCAGGCCGAACGCCTTGCTCCACTCGGATATACATTCTAAATCACGAATGGTGGTTTCAACACATTCATGTAGCCGATGTGGTGGCGCGTGGGAATAAATTTGAAGGTCGTCTGCATAGAGGTGGTATGACGAAGTAAGTTTGTTGGAGATGGAGTTAATAAAAGTAGTGAAAAGCAAAGGAGAGAGTACGCCGCCTTGTGGGACGCCGGCAGATGTGGTGCACCACGAAGAGAACGTATCTTCAAGGCGAACCCTCTGTCGACGTCCAAACAAGTAGTTATGAAACCAATCAATCACGGTAGGAGATATGTTAATAGAGCGTAACAGTTCCAAGAGAATATCAAAATCAACGGTATTAAACGCGTTGCTAAAGTCAAGAAGAGTTAGCACAGTTAACTGACCCTTTTCCATACCAGATCGAATATCATCTGTAATCTTGACCAAGGCAGTAACTGTGCTGTGAGCTGGACGAAAACCAGACTGAAGTGGATTAAGGAGATCATTTCTATTAAGAAATCTGCTTAGCTGGTTGTGAATTAGTCGTGCAAGGACTTTTGATAGAAAGGGGAGAATGGATATTGGCCGGTATTCAGAAAAAGATTTAGGATTCAATGTTTTAGGTAGTGGAATAATTTGTGCATCTTTCCATATTGAAGGAAAGGCACTATGAGTTATGGAAAAATTAAGGATATAAGAAATAATAGGAAGAATAATATCAAGGATGGGAACTATCATATTGCGGCTAATACCGTCAATACCGACAGCATTAGAGACAATGGATAGTACGCTCTTTTTAACATCACAGTCCGAGAATTGACTAAAACCAAAAGAAGTGAAGTTAGGAGTTGGTGTTCGAGAAAGTAGTCTAAGTGTATCAGATTTATCAGACCTGTCAATACAGGATGATGACGAAAAATGATTATTAAGAGCATTGATGTCTAAATCATGAGGAATAGAATTTTGTCTTGCTTTGCCAACTCCTAAAGATCTAAGAAATTTCCAGACCTTGGCTGGATCTTCGTTATCGACTGATTCATGAATATGGCGACGTTGAGCATCTCTGCACACTCTATTGCAGCGATTTCGACATTCAAAATACTTTGTTTTATTTCGGTCAGTAGGACAAGACTTGTATTTGGCTTTTGCAGCAGCTTTTTTATTCATAATCGCCTTGATATCTTTTGTAAGCCAAGGAGCAGGCAAGTGCTTCAGCTTGATAGGCTTTAGTGGGGCGTGAACATCATACAATTGTAGTAATGTGGTGTTGAAAATATTAATTTGGTCATCGATTGAATCGGAGTTAAGTAGCGGAGCCCAATCGATGTTCTCAGCATCATAACGAAGGTTATCAAGACTCATATTACCAAAGTTACGCAGCAGAAGAGTTTTTGGCTTAGCTTTTGGAGGACGAACCTTGTAGGAAAGGAAAACTAAGTCGTGGTACGAAAAAGCATCAGCCGTACACTGTCCGTGAAGTGCAACATGATTAGGAGAAGAGACAATAATTAAATCAAGAAGAGAAGGAGTTGAATTTGGAAAATGATGCGTCGCATTGGATGGAAGAATATGCATGTTACTAGATTTAATGATGGATTCCAATTTGGACGATCTAAAATCTTTTTTAAGAAGACAGGTATTAAAGTCACCCATAATAATGGAATGACTATATGAAGGGATGAGGTCTTCAAGTACCTTTTCGAAAGAAGAAAAGAAGTTGACACGTAAGGAAGGGCTATATAATAACGCCCAACGATCACATACATAGATCCTGGACCCTAACTAGGATTCCTTGTGTCTAGGGACCCAGGAACTACGAGGACCATGGTCCCACAACACCCAGACACAGAAACAAGTATTTGCGCTTTTTTTCTGTGCACAAATACTTGTCCTGCCGCGGGAAAAATAACAAAATCATTTTAATGTCACAAATAATCCAGACTAGTTTCACCCGCGGATAAAAAGTATTTTAAATATTTGCTTATCCTACGGGAACGTTTCACTTTTCCGGGATAAAATGTAGCCTATGTGTTAATGTATAAGCTATCTTGGTACCGAATTTCATCCAAATCCATTCAGCCGTTTGAGCGTGAAGGAGTAACAAACACACACATACAAACTTTCGCCTTTATAATATAAGTGTGATTATATAATCCTTAATGCTTTACCATCAGTGGAGTCTCCAGGCACGACGATCTGCCGCCACCGGTTTGCAGGCGGCTCCGTTGTGAACCCGGCTGGTTCTTCCGTGACCAGGCGACCGTAGTACGGCCGTAACCACAGGTTGTACTCTGTAACGTCGATTATAAAACGAGTGTGCTTTAGATCACACGACTGAAGAAAAACTTCTTTAGTTTAGCTCCATCTATCGGCTGGTATAACATGTTTTTGCTTTGTTTAATGTTAATGTCGTCATCTTGACAATTGTAAATTGTATATACCTACCGGTAATCATAGGTTGGTATATATGTCCGGTATATACAATTTGTTGGATGCCAACATAATAATACACATTTATAACTTTGATACGAGTATGTTGACAATGGAGTCAAACCAACTTCAACTTCCGTTAGCCTAAATGTTAATGTATGTTAATATAAATAGCCCAAAAATAGCCTCGCATTCACCAGCTTACTCCCCAAGTCAAGCGTGCGTAAAGAAGTTTTACTCTGATAATAACGCCCAACGATCGCATAGACCCTGGACCCTAACTAGGATTCCCTGTGTCTAGTGACCTAGGTACTACGAAGACCATGCTCCCACAATACCTAGACTCAGAACGATTACTTTTTTGTGTAAATATAAACTCGTGTCCTGTCGCGGGAATCGAGTCCGCTACCTCCGGGCTATGAGCCAACCTACTCAACCATCACACCATAGAAGCTGTGTATACCTAATTTATGCCATGTATCCTACCATTTTAGGGTTGTCTCTAATATCGTATACTCACCATAGATAGTAGAATAAGAGTCAACTTCCCATATCAAAGTGTAACTGACAGAAGTGGCTTTATTCAACGCCGGGTCTACTTTAAACGAGGCAACGTTTGGCACTCCTGAAAAAAGATATAAACTTTATTTTGGGGGAGTTGGGGAGGGCGGGAGAGGGTGGAAGAAATAAACGAGTGTGCCTTATACCGCACGACTGAAGTAAAACTTCTATTCGAAACGTAACTCTCTCTTTTTATCTTTACTTATATCTCCCACGCAACGTTCGCCTCGCCCGATCAATTTCCGTAACGCTCTCGTCACCCATTCACTAGTTTACTCCCCAAGTCAAGCGTGCGTAAGTTTTACTTCAATCATAATAAATAATAATAATGTGTGGAGATCTCACACAGCGCCATCTATCCCCAAACTAAGCAAAGCTTGTACTATGGGAACCAGATAACTGATACAATACTTAGATACTTTTTGTTTGTAAATACATACATAGAATACAATATAACACACAGACACAGAACAAACACTTATTTATATATTATATATATTATATAATAATTAATATAAAAATAAAAATCAGTAAATGATAAACAGTGTCTAATTTTCTTTTTTTTAGTTAGTGAATGATCTGACGAGCTAGTCGTGCACCCGATCTTAAGCGACAAGCCGCCCATAACAGAAAATTGTCACTCGGAACTCTAAAATATAGTTTCGCGTGACAGTACACTGCGCACATCATACTGAGACATCAACACAGTCTAGTACTAAGATTACTCGACTGTGAGATCAGATCATAAAGTCTCAATTGCCCATTACTAGCTACAAAAGTGCCCTTCAAACCGGAACACAGAATTCAACACACAAAGGATTTTCGACACATATTGATTGATAAATGTTTCAATCTCATAAAACAACATTATTAACATTATCTTATGAAACCATTTATTTTAATACTACTACTAGTGGCCCGCTCCGGCTTCACTCGGGTATAAAATACATAGCCTGCGTCATTCACTGAAAAAATGATTAAAATCGATCCAGTAGTTTTGATTCATTCATTACTGCCCGTGGCCCGCACGCGTTAAATTTAGAGTAAAACAATCCTTCTTTCTCTAAACCATGAAGATTTCCTGCTATCTTTGGAATATCTAAATTCATACACTACATTTTTACTTATTTACTTTTTACATTTTTATATGTTATTATACATATAAACCTTTCTCTTCAATCACTCTATCTATTAGAAAAAACCGCGTAGTTTTAAAGATTTAAGCATACATAGGGACAGAGAAAGCGACTTTGTTTTATACTATGTAGTGATTATTACTCGTGATTATTATGACTATAACTATTACTTACTTATTACTATTATTTGTTACCTTACTTATCATTTTAAATACTAAATGTAATGGAGGCCCTGGGCCGGGAGGAAAAAGTGGACTAAGGGAACAAAGAGAAAAAAAAAGAACAAGTATGAGCGGGATCATTGATGAGCTCAAAGGAGCCTGTCAATTATCCCGCTCGTATGAATAAAATAGTAATAAGGGTATTTTAACTAAATTTTATTGTGCGTACACCCGGAGCACTCATGCTCACTAAAAAGCTTCTTCTTGCGGCGGCGACGTGTGTCGGGTCGTCCTCTTCCCTCCAACATGGTCGAGGAGGGCGATGGCTGGAACATGCGTCAAGCTCGTGAACGGGTGCTGCTTGCGGAAGCTGGTTTGCTCGGTGGTGTACGCACAATTAAAAATTAGAAATAAGAACTTAAATGCTTATATTTATGTATCTTTTTGTTATTGGCTGTATTATCCTTCCTGTATTATATATAAGTTCATGTTAATAATAGGCTTAATTCATAAACATAAAAAAAATATCTAACAAAAAGCACGGACCCAGGTGTCTGTGGAAATGCAGATTAATAATAAAAAAAAAACTTAAATACCTATAGCTTAGTTCATAAGTTACTGTTTGCCTTAACAAAAAATTGCAACACTTATCTGAAGATATATTTTAGGTTACTTTAAGTATATACTTAAGGACCAAATATATTTAAGCAATATATAAATAAATAAATTAATTTACCTGTAAGCTTGAAAGAAACATCCGCCATGCCTAGTTTGTTCTCTGCCCTGAACGTGTAGTTTCCGAAGTCGGTACTCCTCACGGACCGAAATATTAACTGGTGTAAGTTGTCGTTCACGATAAGGACGATCCTGGGAATAATATCAATAATAATAATGTGTGGACAACATATTTGGTGAAAAGCAATAACATTTTTATTTATCCCATTTTGGTACAAATAAAAATGTTATTGCCAAAAGCCAAAAAATATCACACCAGTCACTAAAATAAATAAAAAAATAAAAAAATATAAATATATACATAAAAATATTACGCGGGGCGCAGCTAGTATTTACATCAAACTTTATTGTATATACTATCTGCGCCCCGCGGTTTCACCTGCGGATAAAAAGTATTTTAATTATTTGCCAATCCCACGGGAACATTTCATTTTTCCGGGATAAAATGTAGCCTATATGTTAATCCAGTGTATAAGCTATCTTAGTACTGAATTTCATCCAAATCCATTCAGCCGTTTGAGCGTGAAGAAGTAACAAACATACACACATACAAACTTTCGCCTTTATAATATTAGTGTGATTAATTTTAGCGGATTCATGTGACGATTTCCTGAAAGGTCACAATTACCTGTCATCAGTCTTCACGGGGCGTCCGTCTCGGTACCAAGAAGTCCTCGCTGCGGGGATAGCAAATTCGACTTTAGCGGCTAGAACCGCTCGGAGACCTATGGCTGTGTGAACGAAACTCTTCTCTACTGATACTATTGGAGCGTCTGATGGGAAAAAATGATTAAGTAGGTACTTAAGCTGAAGCTTATTCCAACCTTTTTCCAAAAATATCAAACCGAGGGTTTGGGTTTTGACATAAGGAATGAATTCACAGAAAAAAACGAGTGTGCTTTCGACCACACGACTGAAGTAAAACTTCTTTAGTTTAACTCCATCTATCGTATAACTTTGTTTTTGATTTGTTTAACGTTAATGTCGTATCTTGACAATTGTAAATTATCATTTTACCAGACATACTAACATAATATTTTTTTTACTCTGTTATGTGATGAAACAATGGAGATCTACGTGAACCAACTTCCGTTTGCCAGCTTACTCCCCAAGTCAAGAGTGCGTAAAAAACTTTTACATAAAAAAACACAAAAAATTACGTCACTGTAAAGTTACTTGAGGCTTCTTCTTTACAGGTGTAAGCGAAACTTGGTATCAGAGTTTTATTTTCTGCAGCTATTATTGTTTCAACTAACCTATTTTCCAGTCAACTGACCTTCATCATTTCAACTGAGCTACCATTGTTTCAACTAACCTATCATCACTCCAACAGAACTCTATCAACGTTTCAACTTCTATCATTGCTTCAACTGACCTATCATTGCTTCTTCTGACCTATCATCGATTCTACTATCATTACTTCAACTACTATATTTCCATGTGAAGACTGAAAAGATATATTTTGTGTAATAAATGTATTTTTTATAAACAAATAGGCTTACGATGGTATTGTGACAAAACAAGCTATAGCTCATTTACAGAACCTACATAGAAGGAAGAGAATGCGAGTGACAACGAAGAGAGACATGATGTACGATCCTCTAAGCTTGCTGACCCCACTTACCATGTATTATGACAGTGATGTGAGCTATTGCCGGGTCTCCGGCACCATTCCGAGCTATACATTCGTACACTCCTCCCAATGATCTGTGTTCAGCTCTGAACTTTAAACGTGGACGATGTTCCAATAAAGCCATTAGCTCTCCCTGAAAAAAAGTAAGAATCGTCGTGTTGTTTTTTTCCTCTCTCTCTCTTAAACTAACAACAACACTAAAAGTAGAACAAAGATATGGCTTCGCATGTTCTGTTAGTGTTCTTTTTACTTTAGACCGTAGGTTAGCTACATCCGCTACATGTCACATTTTTAATGTACATAAGTACGGCCACGCTACGCCTAGATTGGGATTGAGATTTGGCTTCACTGTAAGGTTTCCCGAATTCACTGTTATATGGGCGACAAATTATCTTGAAAAGTGCAGTCGACAAAAAACGCACTAGTAAATGCCACAATATACTATAGATTCATAGGACGTTTTCTTTTGCCGAATGCTCAAGCTCGGTGCAGGATTCAAGCAGCCCTACTACCATTGCTTCTAAGTTACTTATTATTGCTGCATCTAAGCCATTTCAACTAACCTATCATCCAGTCAACTAACCTGCATCATTTCAACAGAGCTATTATTGTTTCAACTGACTATCATTACTCCAACGGAACTCTATCGTTGCTTCAACTGACCTATCTAGCTTCAACTGCTATGATCGCTTCATCTGAACTATCATCGCATCAACTGCTTTGATCGCTTCATCTGACCTATCATCGCATCAACTGCTATGATCGCTTCAACTGACCTATCATCGCATCAACTGCTATGATCGCTTCAACTGACCTATCTAGCTTCAACTGCTATGATCGCTTCATCTGACCTACCATTGCTTCAACTACTATCATCGCTTATCAAACTATCTTATATTATGCTATATCCCATTCTTGCAACTAACATATTATCGCCTTCACTGAGCATTCCATTTTCTCCATTGTCATGCTCCATACGTTGGATTAATTTAATATCTGAGGGAGTGGACATTTTCAACTGCAGCCTGTCGAACTTCATAGAAGTAGCTCTAAGATATATAGAAATTAATAGTATATCTTAACTATAAATACATATCGTAATAAAAATATTTATTATAAGTTGTAACATCGCATTGGATATTTGTCTGTAATGATGCTACAATTCTGTTGATGAATAAATAAAATAAAATAATGAAATAAATAGGTGGGTAGCTTATTTTTCATACATACGTTCTTCTTCCAGGTGACGATAGGCTGTGGTGTGCCCGAAGCCTCGCAGCCTATATCTACGTAGTCTCCTTTTTTGACCTCGAGAAATCCGTCGGCAGGGATTGTAGTTATTGATGGTGGATCTGGAGACCAAAAACGGTGTCGGATTACGGATGGTAATTTTTTTTTTATGTTTTGGCTCCACACTTTTGTGTATTTAGCCAGTGTCAAGTAATTGATAATTTATCAAGTTAATGATATTTCACGCAAATATGTGCCAAGTCATAGTCGAAGTCATCAAGTCAAGTCATAGTCAAGTCATAGTCTAGTCAAAGTCATACTCCTAGTAAAGTGGTGACAACTTTACTTGAAGCTTCTATGGAGTTTTGGAAACAACACGAAAAGAAACGTTTCACCATCATTATACCATTTTCCCACACTCATGTATGTAGTCCAGCACTTAACGAATAAAATGCCACCAAATTTATGCACTAACACTGAAAATAACACAAGTTTTGGAAAATAATACAATGCGGTGACGCAATCTTTTTCGTTTTCCCGCCAAAACTCCGTAAAGTCGTATTATGGACGGTAATTTTACGTGATAACGTCATAAGAAAATAACTAGGCCGATCGTGCCTCTCTATCGCTTGTTCCGCGCTCTCGCTCGCACGCTCGGCTCAGGCGGAACGTGACAATTTTTGGTGCGTGCAGCCGGCGTTCATCGATTTATAAGACGTTATCACGTCAAAAATTAGTTTATAGGGACACGTTGTTTACAATTAAAAAGATAAAACGCCAAAGCCGTCTTATAATATGTAAAGGTTGCGAGAGTAAATAATAAGACTTAATAATAATAATAAACATGTGTGGACATTTCACACAGCGCTATCTAACTCCTAAGCAAAACTTGTACTATGGGAACCAGATAACTGATACAATACTTAGATACTTTTTGTTTGTAAATGTATAAAGAATACAATAAAAATCCAGACACAGTACAAATAACGATGTAAATCACACAAATGTTAGTCCTGGGTGGGAATTGAACCCACAACCTATAGCTCAGAAGGTAACTGAGCTATCCAGCCAGTCAAAGCTGAAAGGGTGATGAACAGCCAATAGGTACGGTAAAAGTTTGTAGTCTTGAAATTCAGGTTATGGTGAAAGCAATCTTACAAAGGTATAACTAGGTTTATGAAGTAAAACTTCTTTACGCACGCTTGGAGAGTAAGCTGGTAATGTGTAACGAGGCGAACGGAAGTTGAAAGTTATTGGTTCACGTAGACCTCCATTGTCAACATAAGAAAGTTAAAAATTACTGTTGGTATGTCCAGTAAAATGGCAATTTACAATCGTCAAGATGGCGACATTAACATTAAACAAAAGCAAAAATAAAGTGATACCGACCGATAGATGGAGCTAAAGTAAAGAAGTTTTACTTCAGTCGTGTGGTCTAAAGCACACTCGGTTTTTTAATTAAGGAGGTATGTTCAATCAGCTCCGAAGAGTATCTCTTAAGGTCGATATGCATGACCTATTTACCGTTGGTACCTGCGTACCTAATTAATGGTAACTAGCAGCCCGCCCCGGCTTCGCACGGATACTATAATATATTATATTTAACGCCTATGTTCATCAGGGATAATGTAGGATTCTAATGGTGAAAGAATTTTTCAAATCGGTCCAGTAGTTTCAAAACCTATTCAATGCAAACAAATAATCAAATCTTTCATCTTTATAATATTTGTTTAGATACTCTGTGGTAACATACTTACATTGCACTTCAATGGCGTGTGTTTGTCTTATTTTCCCCCACGGCTCAGGTCGTATGATCTGCAACCAACCAATAAATATACCAATTTGTAAATACGCAAGTGAGTACTTAGGTATAAGTAGCGCGTCACCGCATTGTATTATTTTCCAAAACTTGTGTTATTTTCAGTGTTAGTGCATAAAATTGGTGGCATTTTATTCGTTAAGTGCTGGATTACAGGCGTGAGTGTGGGAAAATGGTATAATGATGGTGAAACGTTTCTTTTCGTGTTGTTTCCAAAACTCCATACAAGCTTCAAGTAAAGTTGCCACCACTTTACTAGGAGTATGACTTTGACTAGACTATGACTTGACTTGATGACTTCGACTGTGACTTGACACATATTTGCGTGAAATGTCATTAACTTGATAAATTATCAATTACTTGACACTGGCTAAATCGCAAAAGTGTGGAGCCAAAACTTAAAAATAAAAAAAAAGTAGCGGCACGAAACTCTAGCGCTGCGCGTAATTGCGCAGAAGTCAAAAATGAGGTATCACAGGGGGCGAGGGGGACGAAGGAGCGCGTGCGTAGCGCCGGTTGGCTGCCGTACTCCGTCCCCCGCCCCCCATACCACGCGCCGCGGACTTCTGATTGTACAGTCGCGTTCTAAGGTATATTTTATTGCCATTCATTGTTATTGTTTTTGTTAAGTTTGAGTTCGTTTGTTATTGTTGGTTTTTTATTAGTGTATCTTTAGTAGATAGTGAATATGTCTAGAAGGAATACCGTTTTGAAAAGACAGGCACGAAGATGGTGTATGACGTGCATTGTTTTGTTAAAAGAGGAACCAATGAATTGATTGATTCTTTAAAGCAAGATTTCAATAAAACAGTTTAATCTTGAATAGTAAAATAAACTGGTACAAGCGATGTGAAACTTTAACATTAACTATTTATTAATGTTTGCGCGCGCGACAGTACGCATGCGCAGCTTTTTCCAGCCTCCACATTTTGCTCAGCGTTAAACTTTCGTGCCACTACTTGATTACATAAAGATATGATTGATTGATTGATTGATTGATTTATTTATTTGCCAAAAACTTAGCCTAATACATTGTGAAAGTAGTAAATTTTACACAAATATTACAATATTACTCTACAATTTTACACAACGCATTTATTTACGCATACAATTTTACGCAACGCAACGCAAATATGTAAAAGTGGCGGCACAAACAATTTTTGCCGTAGCAATATGGTAGTTTATAATTCCAGTACCCATACTGCCTTTCAGAGATCTCCAACTCCGAACTAAGTGAAAACTTGTATCTCAGAGTACAGAGAACTCTTAAGGCAGGGGGCAACTAGACCAAGCATTATTGTTGTGCCCATTACAATGTTTTGATGAGTGAATAAAGATTAATACGGCTAGAAGTTACGTTAGAGACTTATGTGTAAGTTGACATACAACTAACGACAAAAGTGTGTCTCCTACTAAAAGATGCCCTGTTAAGGTGATTATATACCTGTATATAGAGCATCTACAATTTCTTTTTTTTTTATAATTAAGGAAATGAAAAGATCACTATCGCGCTTCTTTCTTTTTTTTTCTTTTCATAAGTAGTAGAACTAATAATACCTTAATATTGCTATTATCACTTTACATTATTTATGTGTATTTAGTGTGCGTGCTGGGTTGTATGTTTCTGATCGTGTGTGAAGTTTACTATGTATGTATGGTGTGTATGTGAATGCCAATGAAAGAATATGCATGTATTGTTGTGTAGTGGTGCTGAGAATGATTGTCGAATGGAGTGAGAGGATGAAGATAATTAATTTATACGAACAAGAAAAAGTATGTTACGGTTGTATGTATCAATGACTTATTACAATATACAACGACTATTATGTCACTTATTTTTAAAAATCAAACTGAATTAAAGCTTCAGTTTCTACATAGTTTAGGCCTAGGAGCCAGCTTGTAACTTTAGTTTTAGTCTCATATTTAGACAGCGGG
This sequence comes from Ennomos fuscantarius, assembly GCA_905220475.3. Classification (NCBI taxonomy): domain Eukaryota; kingdom Metazoa; phylum Arthropoda; class Insecta; order Lepidoptera; family Geometridae; genus Ennomos; species Ennomos fuscantarius. Next base: position 2,489,889 of record HG992049.1, read on the forward strand.
AATATGCAAAGATATTTATTGACTCTGTTGTATAATTGATTGCCTATGATCGGGAAGAGGCGGCCATAGAAGCTGGTGCGATGCCTATCCACAACACAAACTATATCATTCCTACGCTTTTTTGCAGGCTCATTTGCGTTGTAAGGTATCAATGGATGTTTACGGAGTATTGTTTGAAGAATAAAGAGCCGTCTGACTGAAAGAACTTTGGTATCTAAGTATAGGGCAGTAGTTGGGAATCGAAATGGTTTTTTAAACATAACTTTTAATATAGCTCTTTGGGCTCTTTCGAGTTGCAACATTTTAGTTTTGGGCGTACCTCCCCAAACTGAAATACAGTATCGGATTATTGACTCACATAGCGAAAAATATACTAATTTTAGTGTCTTCTCGTCGGCTGAGCTTCTCAGTTTTTTGAAAATGTAAATCAGCTTCCTGGTCCGAGAGGTTAAAGCATCTATCTGAGAGTGCCAGTTTAGGAGTTCATCAACATATACTCCAAGATATTTTATTTTATCTGTTCGCGATATGGTATTGCAGAGACAATCTTTCGCACCAAGGTCGGAACAAGTGTGAGCCTTGATTTGATATAAATCACGAGAAGGCTGCATTGACGATTTCATCGAGAAGGTCAGGTACTTTGTTTTGTCTACGTTAAGAGTTAGTAGATTATCTGCCAACCATACCATTATTACTTGCATGGATCTCTCAGCATAGAGTCTAGTTAAATGCCAAGTACTCCCTTTTACGAGTATCGCTGTATCATCAGCATAGCAGAAAATTTGGCAGTTTTGTAAAGATAACCGGCACAAATCGTTTATATAGATCTGAAATAATGTTGGTCCCAAAATGCTACCTTGGGGGACACCGTAATCCAACAACTCTTCGCCACTCAAAATAGGTCCTATCTTGACAATCTGTCTACGATTTGATAGATAACTTTGAAAAAGGTTTAGTGCTATGCCTCTAACGCCAATTCTTTCCAGTTTAGTAAGCAGGATGGGTACAGAGATAGTGTCAAATGCCTTCGACGAAACACTTCAGGTATGATGCTAGGTACATACATCTAACGCAGGTGAGTACTAGTATGATAGCTTCAGAGGTTCAAACTGGTGCGTTATATCTCGTCATAAGTACAATAATATCTACCCCGCTTCACAGGCCTTAGAGAACCTTTTGGCATGCTTTACAAAAAAAAAACGATTTTATTATTAACAATGTCTGCAAGATAAACTATAATAAATATAAGTTTGTGTGTAAATATTTTATACTGTACCTTCCTAAAAGAAAATTTTATTTATCTACGAGTGGATTTGAACCCGCATGAATATCTTCCGTTTGAATAGCCGCGACGTGCTCTATAACGCCTCTAGCGGTAAAGCAAAGAACTATATTAACTAAAGAAGTAGGTACACATTAGGACCGTCATTGCGTCGATAATGCTGCCATCTACAAAATTTATAATAATTACGTAAAAATAACCTAGATGGCGCTGTTACAGCATTAATTGATAATCTAATTTGGTTATATCGTTGCCAACGTTCATACCACGATGAAAACACCGGTTCTCGTCCGATCACCGAAGTTAAGCAACGTCGGGCGAGGTCAGTACTTGGATGGGTGACCGCCTGGGAACACCGCGTAATGTTGGCTTTTTGCTGCTTGCAGTGTTAAATAATTGCTGTACCGATCGCGCAAAACTATTTTTTTTTTAATTTTGTGAAATCAAAAACCGCGCGAAATGCATTTCACATTAGTCGCGGCGGCCCGCGGCGTGTCCTATCCTATGGGAAAATAATTCAACTACCAATTTCACCCTTTTAAGGGTGGAATTTCGAAAAATCCTTTCTTAACGGATGCCTACGTCATAACATCTACCTGCCAAATTTCAGCCCGATCCGTCCAGTGGTTTGGGCTGTGCGTTGATAGATCACTGTATTAGTCAGTCAATCAGTCAGTCACCTTTGAGTTATATATATTTAGATTAATGTCTTCATAAAATAGTGACATTGAAAGTAATACAAGAGAAAAAAGAGAAACAAAAGTCCTCAAGATAAAAAATAATAGAGAAAGAAATTACAAAATTTTAGGTAAAAAAGAGGTTATGTTAGTTGGAGAACCGGTGTTTTCAGAAGATAACAATAATGAGCTAAAATGTGGGCAAACGATAAAAATTTAATTGAGTTTTTTATGTTTTCTTTTCACTTTTGTGTATTTAGCCAGTGTCAAGTAATGAATAATTTATCAAGTTAATGACGCACGTAGATAAGTGTCAAATAACAGTCTATGGTCCGTATTACAGAACGATGCTCAGTCAACGACCGGTGCTCAAGAAGAGATTTCATTCACTAATTGATCACTTTATGAATGAAATCTCTGCTTGAGCACCGATCGATGACTGAGCATCGTTCTGTAATACGGACCTTAGTCATCAAGTCAAGTCGGTAGTAGTACTCTGGTCTAAGTCATACTCCTAGTAAAGTGATGGCAACTTTACTAGAAGCTTTTATGTAGTTTTGGAAACAACGCGAAAAGAAACGTTTCACCATCATTACACTCCTTTTTTATAATATATTAATTATTCTGCCATCGCTGTCAAAATTATTTGTCAGACTTTAACTTTTGACTTTAGGGGTTAACTATGCAAATAGGTACATAAACATTGAGTTCACTTAACCCATCTTAACAGGAAGAGGGTAGTTAGCCCAACTCAGTCTAATTAGTGCATTGGTGTGTCAGACCAACCCATCGCGGGTTAATTAGTCTGCGATGTGCTGTCGTTTTTGAGCTAAACATCTTTGGAGGTTTTTGGCGGGAACGCGAAAAAGATCGCGTCACCGCATTGTATTATTTTCCAAAACTTGTGTTATTTTCAGTGTATAAAATTGGTGGCATTCTATTCGTTAAGTGCTGGATTACAGGCGTGAGTGTGGGAAAATGGTATAATGATGGTGAAACGTTTCTTTTCGTGTTGTTTCCAAAACTCCATAGAAGCTTCAAGTAAAGTTGCCACCACTTTACTAGGAGTATGACTTTGAATAGACTTTGACTAGACTATGACTAGACTATGACTTGACTATGACTTGACTATGTCTTGACTATGACTTGACTATGACTTGACTATGACTTGACTTGATGACTTCGACTGTGACTTGACACATTTATTTGAGTAAAATATCATTAACTTGACAAAATATCAATTACTTGACACTGGCTACATACACGGAGGTGTGAAGCCAAAACATCAAAAAAAAAATCTTTGATAATTAGTCCTGTTGACTGACCTGACAGCGAAGTTAGCAATAGCTTTGCCTTCTGAACTGTAAGTTGTGGGTTCAATTCCCACCCAAGACAGACATTTGTGTTATGAACACCTAAACTGACATGGTCTAAATAGTTCCTGGGTCCCTAGACTTAGGGCCCAGGATCTATGTTTGTGATCGTTGGGCGTTATTATTATTATTGTTACCATCTTTGTATATATGTACACATGTTAAGGTAAATAATGAATTGAAAAGAATAATTTTCAAAGTCAGTCAGTAAAAGACTGAGTTCGGAGTTATCAATTTGTTTTTTTTAAATAATAACTGTTATAAAATCTCCTGTTTTAAAAGTCGATTGAAAATAAAAAAAACGTATTCAAGATGTCTGCGGAGCTACATAAACCATCGGGACAACCAACCATTACATCATCGGGATCCTACGCATCAATTTAAATAAAAACTAAACAACTGAAACTTATTCTACCAATGTAAATGCATTCACTAAAAGCAAAAAAACGAGTGTGCTTTAGACCAAACGACTGAAGTAAAACTTCTTTACTTTAGCTCCATCTATCGGTAAGTATAACTTTGATATTGCTTTGTTTAGTGTCAATATCGCCATCTTGACAATTGTAAATTGTCATTTTACCGAACATACCAATATAATAATACAAATTTGTAACTTTGATATGTTGACAATGGAGATCTACGTGAACCAACTTCAACTTCCCTTCGCCTCGCATTCACCAGTTTACTCCCCAAGTCAAACATGCGTAAATAAGTTTTACTTCAAAAAAATCCTTTGTAGCTTCCAGTGTATTCTGTACATCTATAAAACACATGAAACGAGGTCCGTCCGTCCGTCACACAAAAGAGTTGGCCGAATTGTCTAATTGCATAATTGGACATTCTTGTGAGCTGTTCCTGTATCTATAAAGTGGCTAATAGAGATGGGAAAAGCGGTGTGAAAATCAGCATGGTATCGATAATATTGTGATACGTTAAAATCAATAATTTAATTAAACCGAAAAGGATATAATAGATGAATTTAAGAATGTTTACTGGGTGGTAGACTTGGGGAGTTAACTGGTGTAGCGTAACGAGGTGAACGGAAGTTCAAAGTGGTTAGTTCACGTAGATCTCCATTGTCAACATAACAAAGTCTTAAATTACTTAAAGTTAGTATAATTATGTTTGTGGTAAAATGACAATTTACAATTGTCAAGATGGCGACATTAACATTAAACAAACCAAAAGTAAAGTTATACCGACCGATAGATGGAGCTAAAGAAGTTTTACTTCAGTCGTGTGGTCTAGAGCACACTTGTTTTAGTACCTATTAGTATCTATATACAGGGAGTAACAAAAACCCTGTTAAATAAATGAAGTATGTGTACAGATCATTACAAGTAGTCATATAAAAATATCTAACAATACCTAAGTTATACGTATCTGAAGTTACACGCAGTATCTAAATACAAAAAAAATAATACCATTTCCCAAAAATGTTTGTGCCACAAGCCGTGCCTATTTTTAAATAGCTAAGTAACTAAGGTAAAAGTAAACGCGGAACCGACAAACGGGGGCCGCCTTTGTCGGCTCTTTTGTAGGATGCCGCTCCTGCACCTGTGTGCCTACGGGGAATTGGGGTGCGCGGGCGGCGCGGTATCACTCGGCATAGGCGCGGCGCGGCCCGCGGCTTACACTCAGTCGCACGTGCTCTCTCATGCAATTTAGTCGTTTCCAGTTTGACCGTCGCGAATTTAGTGTCGAGTGTGATGTCGTATTCTAACGACGAATACTACAATATGTTAATGTGCCTTGGTAGAAGTCACAATAATTATGCGGCAGCACGTAGAGAATACGAGCATAATTTTTCTATTCCGCGTGGAATTGAGTTACCGTCATTAATGGCATTCCAGCGATTGCACTTACGTGTTTACAACACCGGTAGTGTAACGGGCCGTGATCAGCAAAGATTTGATGCTGGAAGACCACGAGTATTACATGACGCTGAAGAACAGGTGCTCGATATGTTTGTGCAAGACCCAACACGTAGCACACGCAGCATGGCAAGAGAAATTGGAATTAATCACATGCGTGTATGGAGGACATTGAAGGAAGACGGTCAGCATCCGTTTCATTATCAACGAGTGCAATCATTGTTGCCCAGTGATTATGAGCCCAGAGTGGCATTTTGTCAGTGGCTTCTCGACCGAGTGACAGATGACGCAGAGTTTTTGAGTCGTATTTTATTTACCGACGAATGCTCGTTCGTCAGAACTGGCGTTTTTAACTGCCATAATGAGCACGTATGGGCTGTGGAAAATCCCCTGGCAATAAGAGAGAGCCATTTTCAGCATCGTTGGCGAATAAACGTTTGGGCTGGCATACTCGGTGATAGGATTATTGGGCCTCATTTCTTGAACAATACCATGAATGGAGCTAATTATCTGCAGTTTTTACGCAACGAACTTAGTGACGAACTCGACGACCTAAACTTGTCTCTTATGAGAACGATGTGGTTCCAGCACGACGGCGCTCCACCGCATTTCGCTCGCAATGTTAGGGATTACCTCACTCAAGAATACGGAGAAAGATGGATCGGACGAGGCTCCACTACACCGTGGCCAGCGCGTTCGCCAGATCTCACGCCTCTTGATTTTTATCTCTGGGGTCACGTGAAAGAGTCGGTCTTTAAAAAGACCTGCGACAACGAAGGCGAAATGCGCTCACGCATAGTTGCTGCATTTGAAAGCATAAAATCGGACGCGTTGATACTGCAACGTGTACGCGGAAGTATTGTGACACGTTGTCAAAAATGTATCGAAGTCCAAGGTCGGCACATTGAACAACATCTTCGGGGCCGCCAAATCAGCATTTTGATTGATTGACTGAACATGAAAATCGCCTACCGGCAGATGTGTTTTTGAAAGCTCTTTTAAGAGCTAAAAATTACGTACCTATCTTGTTTCTTGACAATACAAAATCACACGTGAATTCGATTGTTTAGAGTGTGGCAGAAAGGCGCGCAGCACTTGTGTGCCTACCACTATTGGTCAAAGAGATCTTTTACGTCATTAAGTTACGGTCTCGCAATCCTACAACGTTGTGGTATGTGGTATAGGGCACATAATCGTATGAAAAACGCATAAAAAGTAATCTGTGGAATAGCTTCTAGTTCCGTCGCAGTAGGTATGCGGTTGAATAGACTTAGCGTACCATGGCGGGCGGTGCGGGGTGCGGGCAACAGGCAGCAGGCTGCGTCGGTGGTGCAAGTACCTATGTTGTCAATATCTGAGGTCGTAAACATTTTTAGTAACGGCATAAAAGGTTTTAATAAAAAGCACACGTAAGTTTTGTATGTCTCGTATTGAAATAGAACTAGTATTACTACAACCTTGAGTTGACACTGGATACGCAGCTCGCGGATATAACAGGGTTTTTGTTACTCCCTGTATGTATATATTATTTTTAAATGAAATGGTAAATGTATTTACTTGGTTAAGACTTTCCCTTTTCACTAGGTGGTAGGACTTTTCTGCAAAGTTCGTCTAGGTAGGTACCACCGCTTTGCCAGTTATTCTACCGCCAAGCAGTAGTGTGCAAGCAGTACTGTGTTCCGGTTTGAAGGGCAATGTAGCTAGTGAAATTACTGGGCAAATGAGACTTTATGATCTTATCTCACAGTCGTGTAATCTTATTACCAGACTGTGTTGATGTCTCAGGATGATGTGAGCATTGCAGCAGTCATGCGAAACTTTACATGTTAGAGTTCCGAGTGACACTGTTCTGTTATGGGCAGCCGTGTCACTTAACATCAGGTGAACCAATTATAAAACCAAAAATATAGGCTTAATTCATATATATAAAAAATTATCTAACAAAAAGCACGGACCCATGTGTCTGCGGAAATGCAGATTATAAAAAAAAAAATCACACCAATATTACCATTTATCGATTATCGATAAAACGAACATCACTAGCGTATAACAACAGTTAACTACGTTAGTTAAGATCGAAGGGCGATGCCGGCTGCTACTCGAATGTCATTCTATACTACTCTCAAATTGGTGCTGTTGTTTTGCAATACATTTCAATTTAACTTTGCGGTATCATCCGCAAACATCCGTAAATTTTTTCGGGATAAAATAATAATAATAACGTCTGACGATCACGATCCCGGACCCCAACTATGATTCCCTATATCTAGGGACCCAGAAACTACGAGGACCATTGTAGACTACAGGCGCAGGTTTGTGAGGATATGAAGAAAAAGCAGCAGGATTATGGAAAGGTGCTGGGAAGACACGTCCAAATATGTGCGGGTATGAAAGTATTTAGCTGCGTACCGAACGGTGGTGGCTTAGCGACTGACTCGACGGCCGTCTTATCTGTGTGCGGTATTCACGCATACATACATACATACATGTACGTGCCTTCGCCGCTGCCTGCATACTTTATTTAAGGTAAGTACATTTTTGACAGTTAGTTGACATTATTTAGCTTTATATATATTTTAAATCTATGTTTTATTTATGTTTCAGGTGCAGAGCTTCGCGTCGTCTACAACCATGGTCCTACAACACTCAGACATAGAACAATTATTTGCGGTATTTTTTCATTCAAAAATACGTTTCCTGCCGCGGGAATGGAGCCCGCCGACTTTGGGTTATATGCCGACCTGCTCAACCACAACACCACAGAGGCTGTCAGATATTCAACAGTTCAACACTATTTTGACTCTCTGTTTCTTTCAAAGCCCCACGCTTCGCCTTCTTTCTCTGTCTTCAGCTTTGACTTCCCCTATGACATGACATTTATCTCTTCTTTTATTTACCCGTCTTCTTCCTCTCTTCCCTTTTATGGTGGTTTTACAATGACGTCACCTGCTGACTAAGGCCTCCTTATAAGATGTTCCAGCTTATAATGATAATAATATTATGATGTGAAAAAATACCCAAATATTTATTAAGATAAGTTTACATAATGAGATTGTATTTAGATGATTTTCGATGAAAAACTTTTTACGCACGCTTGACTCGGGGAGTAAGCTGGGGAAGCAAACGGAAGTCGAAGATTGTTGGTTGACGTAGATCTCCATTGTCAACATAAGAAAGCTAAAAATTTGTATTATTACGTTGGTACGTCCGGTAAAATGATAATTTACAATTGTCAAGATGGCGACATTAACATTAAGCAAAGCAAAATCAAAGTTATACCGGCTGATAGATGAAGCTAAACTAAAGAAGTTTTACTTCAGTCGTGTGGTCTACACACACACTCGTTTTTATCAAATTAAGGAGGTATGTTCAGTCAGCTCCAAAAAGTATCTCTTAAGGTCGATATGTATGACCTACTTACCGTTGGTACCTGCGTACCTAATTAATGGTACCTAACATACAATATTTTCCATCTAAATATATATAACTCAAAGGTGACTGACTGACATAGTGATCTATCAAAGCACAGCCCAAACCACTGGACGGATCGGGCTGAAATTTGGCATGCAGGTAGATGTTACGACGTCTGCTAAGAAAGGATTTTTCGAAATTCCACCCTTAAGAGGGTGAAATGGGTGGTTGAATTATTTTCCCATAAGCCGCGCCGCAGGCGAAGCTGCGGGCAGAAGCTCGTAAATATATAAAACTAGCGGCCCGCCTTGGCACTGGCACACTCGTTTTTTTTACCTCACAAGTGTAAAGCGCAGAGTCAGCCGGTTGCAGCGAGTCCACTTGCAGGCTGAAGTTGGTGTGCATTTTCACTCGAGGCTGCAGCAACGTGTGCATATCCAAGCTGTCTCCCAGCAGCGCCTCGTTCTTGTACCATTTCACACGGATCTGGGTTTCTGGAAGAAAAAATGTACCATCTTAATCGTACTATATCATTTAAGAAAGAAATAAAAGATATTTATTCAGGACATCACACATAATTGTTTTGTGTTTAAAATATCTTTATTCAATCAATATTTATAGTAATAATGTAATAACAAAGACTTACTTACAAGACACACTCAAATAGCTACTATTTACTTAAAATTTAATAATGTGACTTAAAGACCAGATCAGTTTAATTATTAGGAACATACAACATAATATTATTTAATAAACATAAAACAATAAAAAGGGAACTTAATGCAACAAACCACTACCAGTAGGCAACGTGCCCATTATGCTGGCAGCATTGCCACGTTGAATGGCAATGCTCAATCTTTGGCCGGAGTAGAGGTCAAATACTTATAGACTAAATAAGCCTTTATTAAGTCTATTAACAAAAGAAAAATAACTTTTAATGCCTTAACACTTTGTAAAACGTAAAATAAACTGGAAATTAATTCAATGTTCCTACCTTATTATTGCATTTTGTATGTCCCTTTGTAACAGAGCACTTTTATTACAATTAAATCCATCACACATTACATTATAGGTACATTATACAGTATAATTTAGAAATAATAGACTAAGAACAGCATATATCATACACGATCTGGAGTTAGTCAAGGTCCTATTCTCGGGCCGCTCCTATTTATCCGTGATCATCGACCTTCCCGCTATCACATACGCGGATAACTTAAGACTAATGTTGGATAAAATCTGTGAATGATTGTCTAAAACGAACAGGATCGAATAGGAATCGCGCGAAACTTTATATTTTGGAGTTCCAAGTCACACTATTCTGTTATGGGTGGCCGTGTCGCTTAACATCAGGTGAACGACATGCTAGTCACATCATACATTAAAAGTCCCTCTCTCTCTCTCTCTCTATTCTTCCTGAGTCCCTGAGAACCCTAATAAAGCTTAAGACACGACCTTTAATCCCAGCGTCGGATACAGTGACACAGAGGGGCCATACCAATACGCCCAATTGGTACACAAAGGTACAATCGGCGGCTCTTCCTGCCTTTAACGAGAGCCACTGGGCGGCTAAGAAAGGACATTCTGTTGTGGATGTGGTAACAAAGTCAAAGTCAAAGTCAAAAGATTTATTACAGATAGGCTATTTTTAACACATTTACAAGTCAAAATTAAATCTTAAAATTAAGTTATTTTACTAAGCATATAAAATTACAAAGTGCTTATTGTCAAATCAGTTAAATAAATCAGTTAACAAGAAACATGAAATATAAAAAAACGAGTGTGAAACAACTGAAGTAAAACTTCTTTATTACTAAAAAAAAACGAGTGTGCTTTAGACCACACGACTCCATCTATCGGCCGGTACAACTTTGTTTTTGCTTTAACGTTAATTCTCCATCTTGACGTTAATTTCGCCATCTTGACAATCTTAAATTGTCATTTTACCGGACATACCAACATAATAATACCAATTTTTAGCTTTCTTATATTGACAATGGAGATTTACGTTAACCAACAACTTTCAACTTCCGTTCACCTCGTCAGCTTACTCCCCAAGTCAAGCGTGCGTAAAGAAGTTTTACTTAAATAATAAAAAATTTTGTAAAGAAGATCACAGACTGGGTTTACACAGGCCTTCATAAGTAGCTACTATGATTAGCTTATAGTTCGCGGCGCAAGAATTTTTCTACCCGTGCGGTTCGGCCAGTGCTGATTAGTCCAAAAACTAAGCTTTGCCATTCAACGGGGAAATGCTAGCATTTTGGGCACGCCTACAGGAAGCGGCTTCTTAGATTAAGTTTTTCTACCGCATTGACTTTAATTTTAATTTTGTTCAGCTTTTTATGTTACGAAATGACTAAACGAGCTAGTCGCTCGCCTGATGTTAAGCGACACGACTGCTCATATCAGTTTCACTGACACTTGAAACTTTAAAGTATAGTTTCGCGTGACACTGCACTGCGCACGTCATTCTGAGACATCAGCACAGTCTAGCAATAAGATTACTAGACTGTGAGATTAGTTCTCATTTGCCCAGTAATTTCACTAGCTACAGTGCCCTTCAAAACGGGACACAGTAGTGCTTGCGCACTACTGCTTGGCGGCAGAATAACTGGTAAAGCTGTGGTACCTACCTAAACGAACTTTGCAGAAAAGTCCTACCACCTAGTAAATAATCAACCTAGTAGTAAAGTCATCATCTTTTTTGATAATTTAACATTTTATTATTAAGTTTTTAAAAGTTTGTATGAAAATCAAAATAATTACATAATTCAATTTTCAAAACCTTGTCCATATATTACACCTCGGCGTCGTTATATTAGATTAGATCAAATCTTTCCTTCACAAACATTGTGTGAAGTTATTCTCCCATTGTGCCGGTGCGTGTCTGACACAAAAATGTGTTGTCCATTATATTCACTTTTGTGTTTACCGTTCAGAATTGTTTAGTGATTTATGTCCGGCTGTTTAGGGGCGTTTGTGATGAATTTCGTTTACCATTTTTAAATGTGTACGATTTTATATCTCTCAACCCTATAGAATTCCTAGGCAATGTACAGAATGTCTGAATAATGCAGATTGCCAGTAACAAATCTTTATAATTTTATAATATGTGTGTGTGTGTGGACATCTCACACAACGCCATCTAGCCCCAAACTAAGCAAAGCTTGTGCTATGGGAACCAGATAACTGATACAATACTTAGATACTTTTTTGTTTGTAAATACATACGTAGAATACAATATAACACCCAGACACAGAACAAACACCTATTGTTCATCATACAAATGTTTGTCCGGAGTGGGAATCGAACCACAACCCACAGTTCAGAAGGCAGGGCTACTACCAACTGAGCTATCGGACCAGTCAATCCTACTTCCTACTACCCTACTATTATTATAAATGCGAAAGTTTGTAAGTATAGATTGTTTGGATGTATGTTTGTTTGTTACTCTTTCACGCAAAAACTACTCAACGAATTTGGATGAAATTTGGAACACATATAGTTTATAACCTGGATTAGCACTTAGGATACTTTTTATCGCGTGTGAAACCGCGGGGCGCAACTAGTAAACAAATGTTTGTGGACATTTCATACAACGCCATCTAGTCTCAATCAAGCAAAGTGTGTACTATGGAAACCAGATAGGTAACTGATAGAATACTCATATACTTTTTATTTTTAAATACTAAATACATAACAGCGCTATCTATCTATCTATTTATCTACTGCATGCAAGCATTCATTAAATCGATTTATATCAAAATTATAATTTATTTAAGCCAACCTTTATAATAAACAACCGTAATTTTAAGTCAAAGGGCCACGTGGGCGCAATATAATAATATTTTATTTTCTCACATGAAAAAGTGGTTGAGCTTTCACCTTTCATATCAGAAGTTACTGCTTTATCGACACTTCAAATTATAATGTTTAACACTTCGAACTAAGCTTACATAAATTATTCCGATTAGAGATGGTAGGAGATTGATTTAGCCGGACTTCCGGCCAAAATAAAAGCAAAAAAACGGTAATATATTTTCAGTTGTACATTTTGAACTAATTTAATTGAAACATAGCTCAAACAATGAACTTAATGATATTTTACATAAGTAAATATAATGAATGTAAAAATATAATTGGTGGAGTTTTGGCGGGAAAACGAAAAATGATCCCATCACCGCATTGTATTATCTTCCAAAACTGGTGTTATTTTTAATGTTAGTGCATAAAATTGGCATTTTATTCGTTAAGTGCTGAATTACAGACATGAGTGTGGAAAAGTGGTATAATGATGGTGAAACGTTTTTTTTCGTGTTGTTTCCAAAACTCCATAGAAGCTTCTGGTAAAGGTGACAACCACTTTACTACGAGTATGACTTTAGAGAATGAGACAGAATCGACACCAGTATGTAATAACTAATTCTAACACTACCGACTACAAAAAAAATGGCTTAAATGTTTGGCGGAGTTTTAGGAGATTTTTTGGATTACAGGCATGAGTGTGGGAAAGTGGTATAATGATGGTGAAACGGTTCATTTTCGTGTTGTTTCCAAACTCCATAGAAACTTCTGTTAAAGTTGCCTACACTTTACTAGGAGTATGACTTAACTAGATTAGACTATGACTTGACTTGTTGACTTGGACTGTGACTTGACTTGACACATTTTAATAATAATATTAATGAACTAGAGAAATTATCAATTACTTGACACTGGCTAATAAGTGTGGAGCCAAAACAAAAAAATGGATCGCCTGTGGTGTGGTGGTTGACTAGATCGGCTCATAACCCGGAGGTGGCGAGTTCGATTCCAGCGGCAAGACAAATATTTGTGCACAGAAAAAAACGGAAATACTTATTCTATGTCTGGGTGTTATGGTGTGGCATCATGGTCAGGGGGTAGAAAATAAATATCCGTAAATATCTAATAGGAATGGAACTTTAGCCGGATGCTGACGTTGGCCGCATACCTCATCTCTAATTTTGACATTTGGTGTAGATATACTTTGCCTACGAAATAGCATAATTTTGTTTAACATTTTAATTAAGATATTGGGACCACTGGCTATTTAATATTATTAAAATGAAACTACAAATTGAAGTAATAAAGTAACACAAACAACGAATTGTGGAGGCGTACTCATTTCAATAGCGTTTAAATATTATCATTAAAGGGCTTATAACTTTTTTAAAGGCCCCGCTTCACCATACCTTTAATAAATAATAATGAAATGAAAATGAAAATACCTTTATTTGGCATTAATATACATTATATAGTTTTAATGTAATCCTGTGTCCTGGAAAAGCGTTAGCTGTGGCCTAGGAGGCAGTTCACCATCTTTTTTTTTGAACGAGTTAATTCTGTGGTCTCTATCGACCTTTACAGCGTCACCGGGCGGGAGGGCGGTCGCTTAAGGCGCCCAGCCGTCAAAAGTGGGAGGCAACTAGCTCAAGGGCACCCCTGGGGTGCGAGCTTCGGCTTGGGCCGTTGCCGGGATAAGAGGATCGAGAAGTCTACGTCCACTGGAGGAGTGGACCCTATTGAAAGTCGCGACTGTTCTAGCTAACCTACGGGGGGTACGTCGACCTCACCGGCGGGGTCGGTATCTGATTGTGTTACGCTGGTATCCTATACCGGTTCCGAAAGCGGTACCTGAGCCACACGGGCTAGACTGGTCCAGTGATCCTAGCGCAGCCGATACTACCCTACCGTTTATTACCTACCTAACTACCGTTTACTACCGGCTATGAACCAACCTGCTCAACCACCAGAGTAGTAATGGCAATTAATGCTATTTAGCCGGATGACAGGGCCGCACACCGCATCTCTAATTTTGATATTTGGTGTAGATATACTTTGCCTACGAAATAGCATAATTTTCGCATTCTCTTTCATTTCCTCATTAATTTCATTAGCATGGATTTCTGGGAGCGATACTATAATTAGCAATAATTTATTTAGCATCGACGATTAATTTAATGATTGCTAATAGGCGTTTAGCAATTAATCTTATTGCAAATGCTAATTATTTCAATACTACCACAAAGGCTGTCGAGATACAATGTAAGTATGAGATTACAGCATACTTAAAAGGTACAGGTTTATGGGTACAAATTAAAGGCAGTGCTACAAGCAAAATTTTTAATTGACAGATAACTTTTATCGGTAACTTGTGAAACCGGGCGATGCTAGTTTGATCGGACATATTGGGCGCATCAATTATTATTCAAATGCAGCATTAAAAGGCTTGTACTCCAATAAAAAGGTTTGTCTGGCTGTCTGTAAGATTGATGGACTTGGACGCTTGTATCGGTTTAATAAAGTCGTTACAGATTATATAGACTGGTTGTAGAGTCGTAGGTATATATAGTCTCTCAATATTATCAGTTCCCACTGCTGGGCTTGGGCCGTTGCCGGGATAAGAGGATTGAGAAATTTAAGTCTACTGGAAGGGAAAGAATTAGGGAATTTCCCTATTGAAAGTCGCGACCGTTATATCTAACCTACGGGGCTAATATTTTTATTATTCTTTATTAATCAAAAAGCTTATAAACAAAACTATACAAACCATCTGTGTCATCCAAGTAGCAGGGTAGCAACACTGTGTCATTTTCGTAACTTTTCACCAGGACCGGTACACTTTTAAACGGTTTTTCACATTTTAGTAAACTTTGGAAAATTGTAACTAGCAACACACTGAATAAAGTCTTCATTTTTTATTTTCTCTATCCGTTATTTTTTTAAGTAAGTACTTGTTATATTTTTATCTGAAAAATAATTTCTCGATAGCTGCTGTCTATTATTTATAAGTAGCTTCTGCCCGCGTTCACCCACGTGGCCTATAGGAAACGAGGAAGAAAAATTTTCATAGATAATTCATAACCCATTTCACCCTCTTAGGGGTGGAATTTCAAAAAACCCTTTCTTAGTGGATACCCACTAAGAACACACCCTCCAAATTTCAAGTGTCTAGGACCAGTGGTTTAGGCTGTACGTTGATATATAAGTCAGTCAGGTAATTAATTTATTGTTTCAACTTACTTATATTTTAAAATTACAAATTCCATTCCAATACTAATACACTTTGATATTTTATTAGCGGAAGTCAGTCAGTAGGCTCCACCGCAATACTTTTTTGCTTTTTTTGTTTCCACGATGCGATCAGTTAACGAGGATTTATGGTCAGCTGGTCATTCACAATTTACAAGCAAAATTAAAACAATGTTTGTTACGAAAGGATATTTTTTTCATTTGTCTCATTTTGGCATTTTATTTAACTTCTGGTTTCTCTCGCTTTGCACTACTTTATTTAACTTTTTTGTTTAATGTTAGTTTAATTATGAATTGTAGGTCTCACACAGTAACTACATAATCACTTCACATCACACTAATATTATAAAGGCGAAAGTTTGTATTTGTGTTTGTGTGTATGTTTGTTACTTCTTCACATTCAAACGGCTGAATGGATTTGAATGAAATTTGGTACCAAGATAGCTTATACGCTGGATTAACATATAGGCTACATTTTATCCAGGAAAAGTGAAATTTTCCCGTGGGATGGACCAATAATTAAAATACTTTTTATCCGTGGGTGAAACCGCGGGGCGCAACTAGTACTACATAACGGTCAAAATCTTAACCCCCCTTTTTGCTTCGCCATAGACGAGTAAAAATATAATTGTTATTTTTATTTTAAAAATTACCTTAGTTTCGATTTAGATCTTTGTATTTTAAAATTAAAACTTTTTATTTATAATAACGCGTAATTCAGACTTCTTTACAATTTTACGTAAATAAATGTTTATTTACCGCGTAAATCGGAACGCAACGCGCGCAGCGTGGCGGGGAAGCAAACCCGGACTGTCATCGCCTGCGCATACGCCCGGAGGAAACGGGATGATTGCCGTAAAGATAGTGGTATAGTGAGAAATTAAATACAACATTTTCACAATTAATTAGGTACCTATTCGGAATATTAGAACTTTAACGCGTTTTTTATTTTTGTCCGTGGAACAGTATAAATGTTTTATTTCGATTTCCGAATGTTCATTGCCTACATTTTTTTTTTACTAATATGTAGGTAGTAGCGGACACACGTTTCGAATGCGGTTTAGCTGGTTCACGAAGAAATCCTAAGTACATAACCTAGTGTTCATTAATTAATCCTAGATATTACTACAATTTATATTTGATACCTATTTAAAGCGTTTCACTCATAATACAAAATTAAGATAAATATATTTTCTTAAATTAATTTAAAATAGGGTTCTAGTTTGAAGGCAATGTAGCTAGTGAAATTACTGGGTAATTGGACTTTATGATCTGATTCCACGGTCGAGTAATCCTATTACCAGACTGTGCAAATAGGATGATGTGCGCAGTGCAGTGTCTCTCGAAACTATGTTTTGGGGTTTTGAGTGACACTGTTCTGTTATGGGCGGCCGTGGCACTTAACATCAGGTGAACGACTAGATCGTCACATCATTCACTAACATAAACAAAAACATTTTGATAGTTATGTAAAATTCTGTGGTAAATGTGTGGGTGCTAGAATTGATAATTAAATTCTGCCCAAGTACAACAAGTGCAAAATGAGAGAAATCAACAATTAAATAAGTAGGTACGTACCAACAGGATGTGTATCTACTTTTATAACGAAAAAACTTTCCACGTCGGAAACCCACGAGGGGCAGCAAGTTGTAAAAAAGTTGAAGTTTTTTACCATTTATTTCAGTGTGCCCCGAACCTAAGCATCTGCTGGTCAATTAAATGTATCACCTTTAATACAATGCAAGATGAGAAATATCTCGCAAGATTAGTCATAATTCTATATCAACTTACGAGGAAGTATTATATAAACTACAATCGTCGAGAAGAATGATGTTACAAAAATACAACGCATTCACAAAAAAACGTTAAAAAATAGCACGCTATTTTGTGACGTCCTTTTTGTATATATTTTTTTTAAAGTATTTTTTATTGTAATTTTAAAAGGGGTAGCTTCCGAATTTTAGTCCTTTTTAATCTAGCTCCTTTATATTTTTGTTATACAGGCCATAGCTATTAATTTATACTGTTTAATTATAACTACTATTATAAGCAGTACGCCTACGCATCACCAAATTCACTTTCAAGCATATCTGTTGATTTTTATAAAATTATTGTCGTTAGAGTAAGATGAAGGTTTGCGTGTTTCCGTGCTCTATGATATGATTACCATAATTTCTTGTCTGTATTATCATTGACCTACCGCAGGTTTTTAAGGTTTTTATTGACTGTCAGTATTTTCTTTACAATATTCTTGTACTGTAGATCTTGCATTAGCATTTTAAGGTCCGTATTATAGAACGATGCTTAGCCATCGATCGGTGCTCAAGCAGAGATTTCATTCATAAAGTGATCAATTAGTGAATGAAATCTCTGCTTGAGCATCGATCGATGACTGAGCATCGTTCTGTAATACGGACCTAAGACCCTATCAATAATTACCTATCACAGACTATGATTTTTAATAATTATTGCTATAGTTATTCATATAAATCAATAGTAATACGAAAATTAAAAGAAAATAACGGATATTTCCAATGATTCAATAAATCACACTGAAACTAGTTATTAACGATTAATTCGTTAACCGCTATAAATTATAATAGTCATTGATAAATTTGACACCGGATATTCGTTGAGACAACGTAGACATAGATAAATAATAATCGTGATTACGAACTAAGCAATATATCAATTTTTTTACCCCCGTTTTTATTTATCAAAAGTTTAGTTAAAAAAGTACAGACTTTTATTATTTATTTATTTTTTGTTCGTTTTGGCTCCACACTTTTGTGTATTTAGCCCGTGTCAAGTAATCGATAATTTCTCAAGTTAATGATATTTCACGCAGATATGTGTCAAGTCGCAGTCCAAGTCATCAAATCAAGTCATAGTCTAGTCTATAAGTCATACTCCTAGTAAAGTGGTGGCAACTTTACTAGAAGCTTCTATGACCGGTGTGAAGTTGGCAGCCATATTTAGCTGCCATATAACCCGAACAAATTAAGATGGTAATTTTTGTCACGGTAAAAGCTACAAATTTCATGCCTATTTTACAGGGATAACTGCTGAAAAACTAATAACTGAGACCGTGCATTTCCGAAGATAGATAATAATGATTAACAACACTAAAACACCAGCTCATGAGAGAAATAAATAGAAACATTCACCATACCGGCTGCTATAACATTGCGGATCATAAACCCCTGATTTATGAGAAAAAAACGATTGAAACGTAAAGGCGTATAACCTATGTTCCATATCTATGCCTTTTCAGAGCGGAAGAAAGCCTGCTTAACCCGAAAATAGGCACTCAAACATGACATGGATTTTTTTACCATGCTCTTTGAACAAGTGTTGGCTGCTGGTGTATTACGATATCTTATCCCCTGATTTATGAGAAAAAAACGATTGAAACGTAAAGGCGTATAACCTATGTTCCATATCTATGCCTTTTCAGAGCGGAAGAAAGCCTGCTTAACCCGAAAATAGGCACTCAAACATGACATGGATTTTTTTACCATGCTCTTTGAACAAGTGTTGGCTGCTGGTGTATTACGATATCATATCCCCTGATTTTTCAGGAAAAATCGACTGAAACGTAAAGGTATATAACTTATGTACCATATCTATGCCTTTTCAGAGCGGAAGAAAGCCTGCTTAACCCGAAAATAGGCACTCAAACATAACATGGATTTTTTTACCATGCTCTTATCTGGTGAACAAGTGTTGGCTGCTGGTGTATTACGATATCTTATCCCCTGATTTTTGAGAAAAAAACGACTGAAACGTAAAGGTATATAACCTATGTACCATACCTATGCCTTTTCAGAGCGGAAGAAAGCCTACTTAACCCGAAATTAGGCACTCAAACATGACATGGATTTTTTTACCATGCTCTTATCTGGTGAACAAGTGTTGGCTGCTGGTGTATTACGATATCTTATCCCCTGATTTTTGAGAAAAAAATGACTGAAACGTAAAGATATATAACCTATGTACCATACCTATGCCTTTTCAGAGCGGAAGAAAGCCTGCTTAACCCGAAAATAGGCACTCAAACATGACATGGATTTTTTTACAATGCTCTTATCTGGTGAACAAGTGTTGGCTGCTGGTGTATTACGATATCTTATCCCCTGATTTTTGAGAAAAAATCGACTGAAACGTATAGGTATATAACCTACGTACCATATCTATGCCTTTTCAGAGCGGAAGAAAGCCTGCTTAACCCGAAAATAGGCACTCAAACATGACATGGATTTTTTTACCATGCTCTTATCTGGTGAACAAGTGTTGGCTGCTGGTGTATTACGATATCTTATCCCCTGATATTTCAGGAAAGAATGACTGAAACGTAAAGGTATATAACCTATGTACCATATCTATCCCGTTTCAGAGCGGAAGAACGCCTACTTAACCCGAAAATAGGCACTCAAACATGACATGGATTTTTTACGATGCTCTTATCTGGTGAACAAGTGTTGGCTGCTGGTGTATTACGATATCTTATCCCCTGATTTTTGAGAAAAAATCGACTGAAACGTATAGGTATATAACCTACGTACCATATCTATGCCTTTTCAGAGCGGAAGAAAGCCTGCTTAACCCGAAAATAGGCACTCAAACATGACATGGATTTTTTTTACCATGCTCTTTGAACAAGTGTTGGCTGCTGGTGTATTACGATATCTTATCCCCTAATTTTTCAGGAAAAAACGACTGAAACGTAAAGATATATAACCTATGTACCATATCTATGCCTTTTCAGAGCGGAAGAAAGCCTACTTAACCCGAAAATAGGCACTCAAACATGACATGGATTTTTTTATGATGCTCTTATCTGGTGAACAAGTGTTGGCTGCTGGTGTATTACGATATCTTATCCCCTGATATTTCAGAAAAGAATGACTGAAACGTAAAGGTATATAACCTATGTACCATATCTATGCCTTTTCAGAGCGGAAGAACGCCTACTTAACCCGAAATTAGGCACTCAAACATGACATGGATTTTTTTACCATGCTCTTTGAACAAGTGTTGGCTGCTGGTGTATTACGATATCTTATCCCCTGATTTTTCAGAAAAAAACGACTGAAACGTAAAGACATATAACCTTTGTACCATATCTATGCCTTTTCAGAGCGGAAGAAAGCCTACTTAACCCGAAAATAGGCACTCAAACATGACATGGATTTTTTTACCATGCTCTTATCTGGTGAACAAGTGTTGGCTGCTGGTGTATTACGATATCTTATCCCCTGATATTTCAGGAAAGAATGACTGAAACGTAAAGGTATATAACCTATGTACCATATCTATGCCTTTTCAGAGCGGAAGAACGCCTACTTAACCCGAAAATAGGCACTCAAACATGACATGGATTTTTTTACGATGCTCTTATCTGGTGAACAAGTGTTGGCTGCTGGTGTATTACGATATCTTATCCCCTGATTTTTGAGAAAAAATCGACTGAAACGTATAGGTATATAACCTACGTAACATATCTATGCCTTTTCAGAGCGGAAGAAAGCCTGCTTAACCCGAAAATAGGCACTCAAACATGACATGGATTTTTTTACCATGCTCTTATCTGGTGAACAAGTGTTGGCTGCTGGTGTATTACGATATCTTATCCCCTGATATTTCAGGAAAGAATGACTGAAACGTAAAGGTATATAACCTATGTACCATATCTATGCCTTTTCAGAGCGGAAGAACGCCTACTTAACCCGAAAATAGGCACTCAAACATGACATGGATTTTTTTACGATGCTCTTATCTGGTGAACAAGTGTTGGCTGCTGGTGTATTACGATATCTTATCCCCTGATTTTTGAGAAAAAATCGACTGAAATGTATAGGTATATAACCTACGTACCATATCTATGCCTTTTCAGAGCGGAAGAAAGCCTGCTTAACCCGAAAATAGGCACTCAAACATGACATGGATTTTTTTACCATGCTCTTATCTGGTGAACAAGTGTTGGCTGCTGGTGTATTACGATATCTTATCCCCTGATATTTCAGGAAAGAATGACTGAAACGTAAAGGTATATAACCTATGTACCATATCTATGCCGTTTCAAAGCGGAAGAACGCCTACTTAACCCGAAAATAGGCACTCAAACATGACATGGATTTTTTACGATGCTCTTATCTGGTGAACAAGTGTTGGCTGCTGGTGTATTACGATATCTTATCCCCTGATTTTTGAGAAAAAATCGACTGAAACGTATAGGTATATAACCTACGTACCATATGTATGCCTTTTTAGAGCGGAAGAAAGCCTGCTTAACCCGAAAATAGGCACTCAAATATGACATGGATTTTTTTTACCATGCTCTTTGAACAAGTGTTGGCTGCTGGTGTATTACGATATCTTATCCCCTGATTTTTCAGGAAAAAACAACTGATACGTAAAGATATATAACCTATGTACCATATCTATGCCTTTTCA
Organism: Ennomos fuscantarius; assembly: GCA_905220475.3. Taxonomy (NCBI): domain Eukaryota; kingdom Metazoa; phylum Arthropoda; class Insecta; order Lepidoptera; family Geometridae; genus Ennomos; species Ennomos fuscantarius. Next base: position 2,512,019 of record HG992049.1, read on the forward strand.
GAGCGGAAGAAAGCCTACTTAACCCGAAAATAGGCACTCAAACATGACATGGATTTTTTTACGATGCTCTTATCTGGTGAACAAGTGTTGGCTGCTGGTGTATTACGATATCTTATCCCCTGATATTTCAGGAAAGAATGACTGAAACGTAAAGGTATATAACCTATGTACCATATCTATGCCTTTTCAGAGCGGAAGAACGCCTACTTAACCCGAAAATAGGCACTCAAACATGACATGGATTTTTTTACGATGCTCTTATCTGGTGAACAAGTGTTGGCTGCTGGTGTATTACGATATCTTATCCCCTGATTTTTGAGAAAAAATCGACTGAAACGTATAGGTATATAACCTACGTAACATATCTATGCCTTTTCAGAGCGGAAGAAAGCCTGCTTAACCCGAAAATAGGCACTCAAACATGACATGGATTTTTTTACCATGCTCTTATCTGGTGAACAAGTGTTGGCTGCTGGTGTATTACGATATCTTATCCCCTGATATTTCAGGAAAGAATGACTGAAACGTAAAGGTATATAACCTATGTACCATATCTATGCCTTTTCAGAGCGGAAGAACGCCTACTTAACCCGAAAATAGGCACTCAAACATGACATGGATTTTTTTACGATGCTCTTATCTGGTGAACAAGTGTTGGCTGCTGGTGTATTACGATATCTTATCCCCTGATTTTTGAGAAAAAATCGACTGAAACGTATAGGTATATAACCTACGTAACATATCTATGCCTTTTCAGAGCGAAAGAAAGCCTGCTTAACCCGAAAATAGGCACTCAAACATGACATGGATTTTTTTACCATGCTCTTATCTGGTGAACAAGTGTTGGCTGCTGGTGTATTAAGATATCTTATCCCCTGATATTTCGGGAAAGAATGACTGAAACGTAAAGGTATATAACCTATGTACCATATCTATGCCGTTTCAGAGCGGAAGAACGCCTACTTAACCCGAAAATAGGCACTCAAACATGACATGGATTTTTTACGATGCTCTTATCTGGTGAACAAGTGTTGGCTGCTGGTGTATTACGATATCTTATCCCCTGATTTTTGAGAAAAAATCGACTGAAACGTATAGGTATATAACCTACGTACCATATCTATGCCTTTTCAGAGCGGAAGAAAGCCTGCTTAACCCGAAAATAGGCACTCAAACATGACATGGATTTTTTTTACCATGCTCTTTGAACAAGTGTTGGCTGCTGGTGTATTACGATATCTTATCCCCTGATTTTTCAGGAAAAAACAACTGATACGTAAAGATATATAACATATGTACCATATCTATGCCTTTTCAGAGCGGAAGAAAGCCTACTTAACCCGAAAATAGGCACTCAAACATGACATGGATTTTTTTACGATGCTCTTATCTGGTGAACAAGTGTTGGCTGCTGGTGTATTACGATATCTTATCCCCTGATTTTTGAGAAAAAATCGACTGAAACGTATAGGTATATAACCTACGTAACATATCTATGCCTTTTCAGAGCGGAAGAAAGCCTGCTTAACCCGAAAATAGGCACTCAAACATGACATGGATTTTTTTACCATGCTCTTATCTGGTGAACAAGTGTTGGCTGCTGGTGTATTACGATATCTTATCCCCTGATTTTGGAGAAAAAAACAACTGAAACGTAAAGGTATATAACCTATGTACAATATCTATGCCTTTTCAGAGCGGAAGAAAGCCTACTTAACCCGAAAATAGGCACTCAAACATGACATGGATTTTTTTACGATGCTCTTATCTGGTGAACAAGTGTTGGCTGCTGGTGTATTACGATATCTTATCCCCTGATATTTCAGGAAAGAATGACTGAAACGTAAAGGTATATAACCTATGTACCATATCTATGCCTTTTCAGAGCGGAAGAAAGCCTGCTTAAGCCGAAAATAGGCACTCAAACATGACATGGATTTTTTTACGATGCTCTTATCTGGTGAACAAGTGTTGGCTGCTGGTGTATTACGATATCTTATCCCCTGATTTTTGAGAAAAAATCGACTGAAACGTATAGGTATATAACCTACGTAACATATCTATGCCTTTTCAGAGCGGAAGAAAGCCTGCTTAACCCGAAAATAGGCACTCAAACATGACATGGATTTTTTTACCATGCTCTTATCTGGTGAACAAGTGTTGGCTGCTGGTGTATTACGATATCTTATCCCCTGATTTTGGAGAAAAAAACGACTGAAACGTAAAGGTATATAACCTATGTACAATATCTATGCCTTTTCAGAGCGGAAGAAAGCCTACTTAACCCGAAAATAGGCACTCAAACATGACATGGATTTTTTTACGATGCTCTTATCTGGTGAACAAGTGTTGGCTGCTGGTGTATTACGATATCTTATCCCCTGATATTTCAGGAAAGAATGACTGAAACGTAAAGGTATATAACCTATGTACCATATCTATGCCTTTTCAGAGCGGAAGAACGCCTACTTAACCCGAAAATAGGCACTCAAACATGACATGGATTTTTTTACGATGCTCTTATCTGGTGAACAAGTGTTGGCTGCTGGTGTATTACGATATCTTATCCCCTGATTTTTGAGAAAAAATCGACTGAAACGTATAGGTATATAACCTACGTAACATATCTATGCCTTTTCAGAGCGGAAGAAAGCCTGCTTAACCCGAAAATAGGCACTCAAACATGACATGGATTTTTTTACCATGCTCTTATCTGGTGAACAAGTGTTGGCTGCTGGTGTATTACGATATCTTATCCCCTGATTTTTGAGAAAAAATCGACTGAAACGTATAGGTATTTAACCTACGTACCATATCTATGCCTTTTCAGAGCGGAAGAAAGCCTGCTTAACCCGAAAATAGGCACTCAAACATGACATGGATTTTTTACCATGCTCTTATCTGGTGAACAAGTGTTGGCTGCTGGTGTATTACGATATCTTATCCCCTGATTTTTGAAAAAAAAATGACTGAAACGTAAAGATATATAACCTATGTACCATACCTATGCCTTTTCAGAGCGGAAGAAAGCCTACTTAACCCGAAAATAGGCACTCAAACATGACATGGATTTTTTTACCATGCTCTTATCTGGTGAACAAGTGTTGGCTGCTGGTGTATTACGATATCTTATCCCCTGATAATTCAGGAAAGAACGACTGAAACGTAAAGGTATATAATCTATGTACCATACCTATGCCTTTTCAGAGCGGAAGAAAGCCTACTTAACCCGAAATTAGGCACTCAAACATGACATGGATTTTTTTACCATGCTCTTTGAACAAGTGTTGGCTGCTGGTGTATTACGATATCTTATCCCCTGATATTTCAGGAAAGAACGACTGCAACGTAAAGGTTTATAATCTATGTACCATACCTATGCCTTTTCAGAGCGGAAGAAAGCCTACTTAACCCGAAAATAGGCACTCAAACATGACATGGGTTTTTTTACGATGCTCTTATCTGGTGAACAAGTGTTGGCTGCTGGTGTATTACGATATCTTATCCCCTGATTTTTGAGAAAAAATCGACTGAAACGTATAGGTATATAACCTACGTACCATATCTATGCCTTTTCAGAGCCGAAGAAAGCCTGCTTAACCCGAAAATAGGCACTCAAACATGACATGGATTTTTTTACGATGCTCTTATCTGGTGAATAAGTGTTGGCTGCTGGTGTATTACGATATCTTATCCCCTGATATTTCAGGAAAGAATGACTGAAACGTAAAGGTATATAACCTATGTACCATATCTATATCTTTTTAGAGCGGAAGAAAGCCTACTTAACCCGAAATTAGGCACTCAAACATGACATGGATTTTTTTACCATGCTCTTTGAACAAGTGTTGGCTGCTGGTGTATTACGATATCTTATCCCCTGATTTTTGAGAAAAAATCGACTGAAACGTATAGGTATATAACCGACGTACCATATCTATGCCTTTTCAGAGCGGAAGAAAGCCTGCTTAACCCGAAAATAGGCACTCAAACATGACATGGATATTTTTACCATGCTCTTATCTGGTGAACAAGTGTTGGCTGCTGGTGTATTACGATATCTTATCCCCTGATTTTTGAGAAAAAAATGACTGAAACGTAAAGATATATAACCTATGTACCATACCTATGCCTTTTCAGAGTGGAAGAAAGCCTACTTAACCCGAAAATAGGCACTCAAACATGACATGGATTTTTTTACGATGCTCTTATCTGGTGAACAAGTGTTGGCTGCTGGTGTATTACGATATCTTATCCCCTGATTTTTGGGAAAAAATCGACTGAAACGTAAAGGTAAATAACTTATGTACCATATCTATGCCTTTTCAGAGCGGAAGAAAGCCTGCTTAACCCGAAAATAGGCACTCAAACATGACATGGATTTTTTTACCATGCTCTTTGAACAAGTGTTGGCTGCTGGTGTATTACGATACCTTATCCCCTGATTTTTCAGGAAAAAACGACTGAAACGTAAAGATATATAACCTAAAAATCAGGGGATAAGATATTGTAATACACCAGCAGCCAACACTTGTTCAAAGAGCATGGTAAAAAAAATCCATGTCATGTTTGAGTGCCTATTTTCGGGTTAAGCAGGCTTTCTTCCGCTCTGAAAAGGCATAGATATGGTACATAGGTTATATACCTTTACGTTTCAGTCGTTCTTTCCTGAAATATCAGGGGATAAGATATCGTAATACACCAGCAGCCAACACTTGTTCACCAGATAAGAGCATGGTAAAAAAATCCATGTCATGTTTGAGTGCCTATTTTCGGGTTAAGTAGGATTTTTTCCGCTCTGAAAAGGCATAGATATGGTACATAGGTTATATACCTTTACGTTTCAGTCGTTTTTTCCTGAAATATCAGGGGATAAGATATCGTAATACACCAGCAGCCAACACTTGTTCACCAGATAAGAGCATGGTAAAAAAATCCATGTCATGTTTGAGTGCCTATTTTCGGGTTAAGCAGGCTTTCTTCCGCTCTGAAAAGGCATAGATATGGTACATAGGTTATATACCTTTACGTTTCAGTCGTTCTTTCCTGAAATATCAGGGGATAAGATATCGTAATACACCAGCAGCCAACACTTGTTCACCAGATAAGAGCATGGTAAAAAAATCCATGTCATGTTTGAGTGCCTATTTTCGGGTTAAGTAGGATTTCTTCCGCTCTGAAAAGGCATAGATATGGTACATAGGTTATATACCTTAACGTTTCAGTCGTTTTTTCCTGAAATATCAGGGGATAAGATATCGTAATACACCAGCAGCCAACACTTGTTCACCAGATAAGAGCATGGTAAAAAAATCCATGTCATGTTTGAGTGCCTATTTTCGGGTTAAGTAGACTTTCTTCCGCTCTGAAAAGGCATAGATATGGTACGTAGGTTATATACCTTTACGTTTCAGTCGTTTTTTTCTGAAAAATCAGGGGATAAGATATCGTAATACACCAGCAGCCAACACTTGTTCAAAGAGCATGGTAAAAAAAATCCATGTCATGTTTGAGTGCCTATTTTCGGGTTAAGCAGGCTTTCTTCCGCTCTGAAAAGGCATAGATATGGTACATAGGTTATATACCTTTACGTTTCAGTCGTTCTTTCCTGAAATATCAGGGGATAAGATATCGTAATACACCAGCAGCCAACACTTGTTCACCAGATAAGAGCGTCGTAAAAAAATCCAAGTCATGTTTGAGTGCCTATTTTCGGGTTAAGTAGGCTTTCTTCCGCTCTGAAAAGGCATAGATATGGTACATAGGTTATATACCTTTACGTTTCAGTCGTTCTTTCCTGAAATATCAGGGGATAAGATATCGTAATACACCAGCAGCCAACACTTGTTCACCAGATAAGAGCATGGTAAAAAAATCCATGTCATGTTTGAGTGCCTATTTTCGGGTTAAGTAGGCTTTCTTCCGCTCTGAAAAGGCATAGATATGGTACAAAGGTTATATGTCTTTACGTTTCAGTCGTTTTTTTCTGAAAAATCAGGGGATAAGATATCGTAATACACCAGCAGCCAACACTTGTTCAAAGAGCATGGTAAAAAAATCCATGTCATGTTTGAGTGCCTAATTTCGGGTTAAGTAGGCTTTCTTCCGCTCTGAAAAGGCATAGGTATGGTACATAAGTTATATACCTTTACGTTTCAGTCGTTTGTTTCTCCAAAATCAGGGGATAAGATATCGTAATACACCAGCAGCCAACACTTGTTCAAAGAGCATGGTAAAAAAATCCATGTCATGTTTGAGTGCCTAATTTCGGGTTAAGCAGGCTTTCTTCCGCTCTGAAAAGGCAAAGGTATGGTACATAGATTATATACCTTTACGTTTCAGTCGTTTTTTCCTGAAATATCAGGGGATAAGATATCGTAATACACCAGCAGCCAACACTTGTTCACCAGATAAGAGCATGGTAAAAAAATCCATGTCATGTTTGAGTGCCTAATTTCGGGGTAAGTAGGCTTTCTTCCGCTCTAAAAAGGTATTGATATGGTACATAGGTTATATACCTTTACGTTTCAGTCGTTCTTTCCTGAAATATCAGGGGATAAGATATCGTAATACACCAGCAGCCAACACTTGTTCACCAGATAAGAGCATGGTAAAAAAATCCATGTCATGTTTGAGTGCCTATTTTCGAGTTAAGTAGGCTTTCTTCCGCTCTGAAAAGGCATAGATATGGTACAAAGGTTATATGTCTTTACGTTTCAGTCGTTTTTTTCTGAAAAATCAGGGGATAAGATATCGTAATACACCAGCAGCCAACACTTGTTCAAAGAGCATGGTAAAAAAATCCATGTCATGTTTGAGTGCCTAATTTCGGGTTAAGTAGGCTTTCTTCCGCTCTGAAAAGGCATAGGTATGGTACATAGGTTATATACCTTTACGTTTCAGTCGTTTTTTTCTCCAAAATCAGGGGATAAGATATCGTAATACACCAGCAGCCAACACTTGTTCAAAGAGCATGGTAAAAAAATCCATGTCATGTTTGAGTGCCTAATTTCGGGTTAAGTAGGCTTTCTTCCGCTCTGAAAAGGCAAAGGTATGGTACATAGATTATATACCTTTACGTTTCAGTCGTTTTTTCTTGAAATATCAGGGAATAAGATATCGTAATACACCAGCAGCCAACACTTGTTCACCAGATAAGAGCATGGTAAAAAAATCCATGTCATGTTTGAGTGCCTAATTTCGGGGTAAGTAGGCTTTCTTCCGCTCTAAAAAGGTATTGATATGGTACATAGGTTATATACCTTTACGGTTCATTCGTTTTTTCCTGAAAAATCAGGGGATAAGATATCGTAATACACCAGCAGCCAACACTTGTTCACCAGATAAGAGCATGGTAAAAAAATCCATGTCATGTTTGAGTGCCTATTTTCGGGTTAAGCAGGCTTTCTTCCGTTCTAAAAAGGTATAGGTATGGTACATAGGTTATATACCTTTACGTTTCATTCGTTTTTTCCTGAAAAATCAGGGGATAAGATATCGTAATACACCAGCAGCCAACACTTGTTCAAAGAGCATGGTAAAAAAATCCATGTCATGTTTGAGTGCCTATTTTCGGGTTAAGTAGGCTTTCTTCCGCTCTGAAAAGGCATAGATATGGTACATAAGTTATATACCTTTACGTTTCAGTCCATTTTTCCTGAAATATCAGGGGATAAAATATCGTAATACACCAGCAGCCAACACTTGTTCACCAGATAAGAGCATGGTAAAAAAATCCATGTCATGTTTGAGTGCCTATTTTCGGGTTAAGTAGGATTTCTTCCGCTCTGAAAAGGCATAGATATGGTACATAGGTTATATACCTTTACGTTTCAGTCGTTCTTTCCTGAAATATCAGGGGATAAGATATCGTAATACACCAGCAGCCAACACTTGTTCACCAGATAAGAGCATGGTAAAAAAATCCATGTCATGTTTGAGTGCCTATTTTCGGGTTAAGTAGGCTTTCTTCCGCTCTGAAAAGGCATAGATATGGTACATAGGTTATATATCTTTACGTTTCAGTCGTTTTTTTCTGAAAAATCAGGGGATAAGATATCGTAATACACCAGCAGCCAACACTTGTTCAAAGAGCATGGTAAAAAAATCCATGTCATGTTTGAGTGCCTAATTTCGGGTTAAGTAGGCTTTCTTCCGCTCTGAAAAGGCATAGATATGGTACATAGATTATATACCTTTACGTTTCAGTCGTTCTTTTCTGAAATATAAGGGGATAAGATATCGTAATACACCAGCAGCCAACACTTGTTCACCAGATAAGAGCATGGTAAAAAAATCCATGTCATGTTTGAGTGCCTATTTTCGGGTTAAGTAGGCTTTCTTCCGCTCTGAAAAGGCATAGATATTGTACATAGGTTATATACCTTTACGTTTCAGTCGTTTTTTTCTCCAAAATCAGGGGATAAGATATCGTAATACACCAGCAGCCAACACTTGTTCACCAGATAAGAGCATGGTAAAAAAATCCATGTCATGTTTGAGTGCCTAATTTCGGGTTAAGTAGGCTTTCTTCCGCTCTAAAAAGGTATAGATATGGTACATAGGTTATATACCTTTACGTTTCAGTCGTTTTTTTCTCCAAAATCAGGGGATAAGATATCGTAATACACCAGCAGCCAACACTTGTTCAAAGAGCATGGTAAAAAAATCCATGTCATGTTTGAGTGACTATTTTCAGGTTAAATAGGCTTTCTTCCGCTCTGAAAAGGCATAGATATGAAACATAGGTTATACGCCTTTACGTTTCAATCGTTTTTTTCTCATAAATCAGGGGTTTATGATCCGCAATGTTATAGCAGCCGGTATGGTGAATGTTTCTATTTATTTCTCTCATGAGCTGATGTTTTAGTGTTGTTAATCATTATTATCTATCTTTGGAAATGCACGGTCTCAGTTATTAGTTTTTCAGCAGTTATCCCTGTAAAATAGGCATGAAATTTGTAGCTTTTACCGTGACAAAAATTACCATCTTAATTTGTTCGGGTTATATGGCAGCTAAATATGGCTGCCAACTTCACACCGGTGCTTCTATGGAGATTTGGAAACAACACGAAAAGAAACGTTTCACCGTCTTTATACCGCTTTCCCACACTCATGTCTGTAATCCAGCACTTAATGAATAAAACACCTAATTTTATGCACTAACACTGAAAATAACACAAATTTTGGAAAATAATACATTGCGATAAATAGATCTTTCTCGTTTTCACCTAATTATAAAAACAACTGGAGTTTTAGCGAGTTTAACATGGTCGTTTCAAAATCCTAGCAGCCTTATTAATTAACGGGTATTAGTCTCGGATTAGTTACTTCAGCTTTTGTCCTTTTTTTGCTATTGGAATATTTAACTAGATCGAAAGAGACAAAAGATGGTGTAACTAGTCTAAAGCTAGTTCGTGTTTATTAATAAGGCTGTAGGAGTTTAACCTACGAATTTTTTTTCTGTACAATTCACTGTCAAATTATTATTTTGATACAGATTACATAAAGAGGTTAAAAAATGTAATCAAACATAAAAGTTTAACGATACCAGATTCTAAAATAATTAACAAAATTCTACGATCTATTAAAATAATAGAGCAGTTTTGTAATATACAGTTATACATTCTTTTATTAACTCACTGCCCCATCAAAATTTTCCTTGGACCATTTTTCGTTAATTACAAAGCGAGCTCTCGATTTATACTATTATTAAGTACCTATATAGTTTAATCTGCAATAAAACTGATTTATCCGATATCAAGTCGAATAAGCAGGGCTATAATATTAGAGTTACTAAAAACCAACTGTTTCTGACGACGACTATGTATAATATATAAATAATATGAATAAATCCTGTCCTGAATAATGTCTTTTCTTTTTCTTTCTTTCTTTAAAATAGAAAATAGTAAAGTGCGTGATATCAAAGAAACGGATAATGTGGCGAAAAATCTAAATTAAAATTAAAAGTTGTACATAAAAATTAAACCCACATTCTCCTTGTCAAACTACTACTGATTAGCCCAATAGCACAATTGGTAGGAACTCTGCCTTTTCAACTGCGGGTTGTGGGTTCGATCCCCACCCAGGAAAATAATTTGTGTGATGAACATAGGTGTTTGTTCTGTGTCTGGGTGTTATATAGTATTCTATGTATGTATTTACAAACAAAAAGTATCTAAGTATTGTATAAGTTATCTGGTTCCCATAGTACAAGCTTTGCTTAGTTTGGGCTAGATGTCGCTGTGTGAAATGTCCACACATATCATTATTATTATTTTCCAAATTAATCTTCTGAGTGACAGAGACAACGCTCTACGAACCCAACACAAGCCGATTCTCTCCCTCTTTCGCTCGATGTGCATTTACCACCACTATGTTTATAACATAACGTGATAAAAACTTCTTGGTTTTCCTTGTCAAACTACTACTGACTAGCCCGATAGCTCAGTTGATAGTAACTCTGCCTTTTGAACTGCGGGTTGTGGGTTCGATCCCCACCCAGGACACTTGTGTGGTGAACATTAATGGTGGTTCTGTGTCTGGGTGTTATATTGTTACAAAAAAATTATCTAAGTATTAATCAATTTGCTGATTCCCATAGTACAAGCTTTGCTTAGTTTGAGGCTAGATGGCGTTTGTGTGAAATGGTCACAAATATTTTTTTTGGCTCCACACAACACAAATATGTGTCAATTCACAGTCGAAGTCACCAAGTCAAGTTATAGTCAAGTCAAAGTCTAGTCAAAGTCATACTCCTAGTAAAGTGGTGGCAACTTTACTTGAAGCTTCTATGGAGTTTTGGAAACAACACGAAAAGAAACATTTCACCATCATTATACCATTTTCCCACACTCATGCCTGTAATCCAGCACTTAACGAATAGAATGCCACCAATTTTATGCACTAACACTGAAACTAACACAAGTTTTCGAAAATAATACAATGCGGTGACGCAATCTTTTTCGCGTCCCGCCAAAACCCCACAAATATATATTTAAACTAACGTTCTTAAGACAACTTTTAAAAGCAAATAAAAACAAAAGGAGGCCATAAACTCCAACCTCCATCCGTGTCGCTTACACGAACCATGCATTCTATGCTTTCTTCAAAAGTTTGCAAACCAAAATATCGTGCTTGAATTATATAGAAGATAAATAAAATATGAGTAAGGTTAGATGGTTAATAATATAAAAATAATAATATAAAATAATAATAATGATGGTTATGGTAATAGTTATGGAACTGAAGGAACTATTGTGAAATACTATTGTATAATAATATAATGACATGCCTAATATAACGTGATGTTATAATGTGGTCAATGAAATAAATGAAATGAAATGAAATGAAATGAACTTCATTAACCTAACTTAACTCAAAAGTTATTAGCTTAATTAAATGCAGGTGATCTTTGGGCGTTATTATTATTATTGTTATTATTATAAAGTTTTCTTTAAAATTTAATTGAAATGTAAAGTTTCTTTAAAACTTAATATAAATACAATGTTTTCTTCAAAACTTATTTAAAAGTAAAGTTACCTATCTTCATAACCTAATTGAAAGTTATAAGCATTAGTAAATGTAAATAAAATGAAGCGTGCTTTAATGTTCTAGAAGTTCTATATAGGTGTTTTTTACATTGCTTTTATAATCCTTCCTTTTCCCAAATGACATAAGTCTATGGTCTAATCAGCCTAGGTTCTTTTTTTTGTGTTTTGGTTCCACACTTTTGTGTATTTAGCCAGTGTCATGTAATGCAAAAAAAAGTCCTGCAAAACCGGTCTTCAAAAATCTTAGATTAATGACTGTACCTGCTTTATACATGTATCAGGCGAGCTTATTTGTGTATAAAAATATGAGCTTGTATAAACAACACAAAGATGTCCACAACTTAAGTACAAGAAGAGCTCACGATCTTATACTACCGAGACATAGACTTGCTAAGTCTGGGAAATGTACTAGGGTAGCTGGTGTCAAAATTTTTAACGCTCTTCCAGACTCCATACGCAGTGTTGAAAATGTTCAGACTTTTAAAAATAAAATAAAGAGTTTTCTTATAGATATGGCGCCATATAGCGTCGAGGAATTCATTCCAAAACTGGTATGATCAAATTAATTTTTAATTTTTATATACTACTATTTTAATAACATTATTTTACACAATAGTTATGTTATTGCATTTATTATTGTATTTTTTATGCTTGTCGGCAGGAGCGGGTTCTGCGTAGGTTGCAACCTATATTACAATAGGCCTTCAGCATGTCCACACCGCGCCGTGTCTGGAACAAGAAATGCCCCGTAGCACACCAATCGATCCCTTTATATAGCCAGACAGGTAGGGGCGCCATGACAGTTGCCGGTGCTGCCACTGTAATAAATTTAATGCCACCACAGGGTAAATTACGGTGCTCGATCGCTGTGCATAGAGTTTATAACTGGACGTAGCCGCCGTCATGCTTATTTAATAATTTCAGACTTGTAATTTTTTATAATTATCAATAAACTTATCATTATCATTATCATCATTATCATTGATAATTTGGCACGTTAATGATATTTCACGTAAATAATGTGTCAGGTCACAGTCGAAGTCATCAAGTCAAGTCATAGTCTAGTCTAGTCAAGTCATACTCCTAGTAAAGTGGTGGCAACTTTACCAGAAGCTTCTATGGAGTTTTGGAAACAACACGAAAAGAAACGTGTCACCATCATTATACCACTTTCCCACACTCATGCTTGTAATCCAGCACTTAACGAATAGAATGCCACCAATTGTATGCACTAACACTGAAAATAACACAAGTTTTGGAAAATAATATAATGCGGTAACGTGATCTTTTTCATTTTCCCGCCAAAACTCCCGCCTAGGTATGCAAACTTAAGAGCTGTCTAACTTCAGTGCAGACACACGTAATATATAAGTATACTTAAAATTGTTCTATATCCATCAATAAATTACTTACATCATTAGGCCCGTTTTAGGTATTTCCGCTTTCAAACCAACTGTATCATCGATTCTAATCAGTCTACAAAACCTTGTACAACGTAACTTAATTTTATTTATTTTACAACGCCATTACCGTTAAATTAACGTTATTTTGATACTGGCCACTAACGAGTCGATTTTATTTATGGTGTTTTTTTTTTGTTTTTGTTTTTGGTTGGCTTCACACTTTTGTGTATTTAGCCAGTGTCAAGTAATTGATAATTTTTCAAGTCAAGTCACAGTCCAAGTCATCAAGTCAAGTCATAGTCTAGTCTAGTCAAGTCATACTCCTAGGTCCGTATTACAGAACGATGCTCAGTCATCGATTTATTTTATTTATTTATAAAGTAATCATTTAGTGAATGAAATCTCTGCTTGAGCACCGATCGATGACTGAGCATCGTTCTGTAATACGGACCCTAGTTTTACTAGGTGGTAGGACTTTGTTGCAAAGTTTGTCTAGGTAGGTACCACCGCTTTGCCAGTTATTCTATCGCCAAGCAGTAGTGTGCAAGCACTACTGTGTTCCGATTTGAAGGGCACTGTAGCTAATGAAATTACTGGGCAATTGAGACTTTATGATCTGATCTCACAGTCGAGTAATCTTATTACCAGACTGTGCTGATGTCTCAGGATGATGTGCGCAGTGCAGTGTCGCTTGAAACTCTATGTTTTAGGGTTCCGAGTGACACAGTGTTCTGTTATGGCGTGCCGTGGCGCTTAACATCAGGTGAACGACTAGCTCGTCACATAATTCAATAACATAAAAAAGTGGTGGCAACTTTACCAGAAGCTTCCATGGAGTTTTGGAATCAACACGAAAAGAAACGTTTACCATCATTATACCACTTTCCCACACTCATGACTGTAATTCAGCACTTAACGAATAAAATGCCAACAATTTTATGCACTAACACTGAAAATATCACAAGTTTTAGAAAATAATACAATGCAGCGACGCGATCTTTTTCGTTTTCCCACTAAACTCATTTATGGTGTTATAATATAGATTAAGATAGAGACGGGTTGAAAGAATCGGATTAAAAAAGAAATTGATGGCCGCGCGAGCGCGGCTGGTTTGTTCTCTAATCATACAATTAAAACTCAATTGTATTGATATAAAATAACCTATTATTCAATCAGCGTTATAATACAATGATTTAGAGCTATATAGCCTACTCCTGTTTACAATATAATTTTTAATTGAACCGACTTTTAAACCTATAGGCACTCAAGAGCGAAAAATTTAAATATATATAATACTACTCAAAGGTGACTGACTGACTGACATAGTGATCTATCAACGCACAGTCCAAACCACTGGACGGATCGGGCTGAAATTTGGCATGCAGGTAGATGTTATGACGTAGGCATCCGCTAAGAAAGGATTTTTCGTAATTCTACCCTTAAGAGGGTGAAATGGGTGGTTGAATTATTTTCCCATAGGCCACGTTGCGGGCGAAGCTGCGGGCAGAAGCTCGTTAGTTAATATGATTATTATAAGCTGTACGAGCCAATACAGCACGTACAGCAATTTTGTATACGCTTAGGTAAACTATAAATGTCCGTACATTCTTTACTAAAGCGAGTCGTCACTTAACCACCGTCGCGCGCTAATGTGTCCATTCTAACTAGTGCGGCTCAGACACCGAATTGCGCGTAGACTTTCTTTTAACAAATACAACAACTATTAGAACAGTGCAGTGGTTTGGATTTACAACTACCACCGGGCCGCAGTCTACGACGAAAGGCCCGAACATCCTTTTGGTCCTTCGAGCCGGATCCAAAAACCTTCGAGTTTTTTAATGACAGTGCTTAGTGTGGTATATATCTCAATTACGTTAGCAAATCGGTGCTGTTGGCCTCCCACAAGCGGGTCTCACCAGCAGCATTGAGAAGGTGCACATAACGTAAGGAGAGAGTGCCGCACTGAGTGCCATCCAACAACGAACCAGAGCGGAGACAACGTCTACTGCATCTACCTACAACTACAAAACTATTAACGAACGGGCAGGGGCAACGTCCACTGTTTTAACAATTAAATTATCGGCGAGGATTACGTCTTCCGCCACAACATTAACTTACCAGCGGGGATAACGTCTACTGCTGCAACAAATACTTAACGATCCAAATCTCACACTGTTCTAATAACAATGTCTACAGAAGACTACATGTTCCACGAACTAATAAAGGAACAACAAACGGCCTACGATAAAATCAAAACACTTCAAACCAACTACAAAAAGGATTCTGTGAGTAGAAAATCCATAGAATACCTCAACACTCGTATCGAAGCTTTACAATCGCACTGGGAGGAGTTTCGAGCGAATCACGAAATCCTGAAGAAGCATGAGTCAACGAAAAAAGACCATGACTACTTTAAGGAGAACACATACAACACAACGAAAAGAATTCTCGACGAAATGATGACTTCGATGACTCAACTAAAAGATGAGTTGACAAACAAACCGGGATTTTCGGGAATAACTAATCCGAAAATACCGGAAACCCGCGGACCACCGCGACTACAATCACTTGGTACAACTGAAGTACTCCAGCCTACGGCAGATGGGACGGATCACTTATCAGTCCTTTTCCGAAATCAGATGTGTAACTTCAACGCCTTGATGCGAGCAGTCTCCAAAATAAATCAAGATGACCTGAAGGAGAAGTGGCACCTTCAAGATCAACTTAACATCCTACAATCAAAGTGGGAATCAATCGACAAGATCCACTGGGAACTAAGCTACTTACTAGAAGGTAGTGACAGGAATTACGAAGAAAAGTTCGAGCATTGGGAGCAAGTCTACGACGGCCTCAAAAAAGATTTGAACAGAAGAATCTTCGAAACATCTCATTACGAAAAAACAACACCAAGAATAGAGTTACCAGAGTTCAATGGAGCTTACAACAACTGGATCTCTTTTAGAGATTTATTCTTCGAGATGATTCATAATAATCCAACGTTGAACAAAACACAGAAAATGAAATTTCTGAAATCGAAATTGAGGGGTGAAGCGGAAAAGCTGATTAAACATCTTCCAGTGAGCGCTGAAAACTATGACTCATGTCTGGACATAATTCAGCATCGCTACGATAACAAGCGATTGCTTTTCACCTCGTACATAGAAAATCTTCTCAATCAACCGTCGATTGATAAACTGAACTCAGCGAATTTAAAAAGAATGCACGACACTACAAAAGAGTATTTAAACGCATTGGAAAACATCAAGATCGACGTCCCTGTATGGGGTCCTATCATTGTGCATTTACTATCATCAAAACTGGATGACATCACCTACGGAGAATACATACAACACTTGAAACATCCACGAGAACTACCAGACTTAGACGAGTTTTTAAAATTCCTGGAACTAAAGTTTATAGCATCAGAAACAGCGAGAAGCAAAAAGGGCGGTCAGAAACAAAATCTTCCAACAAATAACAATGTTCAATACAAGAATCAGAGGTCAACGAACTATAACAACGCAGAAAAGTGGACAAAAACCTACCATGCTGCAATCCGAATCTGCCCGCATTGCAAAAATAATCATGCGCTAATGCAATGTACATCATTTTTAAACATGGATGTCGCAACGCGAAACTTAACAGTAAATAAAATGAATATTTGCAAAAACTGCTTATACAGCCATGGCGAAAGCAAATGCTACTCTAAGAAACGGTGTCACACGTGTAACCTACAACATCATTCTCTTCTTCATGATGACAACTTGAAGAAAGGACAACAATCAAGACCATCTTTCTCAACAGCGGCTGAGCGAACCGCTAATCACATCAACGGTGAACGAGAGATACTCCTCACAACTCTTCAACTTAGAGTCGAAAACAAAGAAGGGGACTACGTCATCCTTCGGGCGCTTCTGGATCAGGGATCTCAAATAACTTTGATATCAGAAAACGCAGCTCAAAGATTAAACTTACCACGAAACAAGACGAACGCAGCGGTTACTGGAGTTGGCACCATAATGGGCACAAGTAAAGGGATGATTAAACTGAAATGTAAATCGATTCACTCTGATTATACATTCAAAACGGAAGCATTAGTTATGCGTAAATTAGTTAACAACTTGCCTAACTCCACGATTAACACCGAAAGCTGGACGCATCTCGAAAACATCAAGCTAGCTGATCCAGACTTTAACATCTCCGGGCCCATTGATCTCCTGCTAGGAGCGGACATTTATTCCGAAGTGATTCTAGAAGGAATACTTAAACCCAACAACAACTTCCCAGTAGCACAACAGACAAAACTTGGCTGGATACTGTGCGGCGCTACAAAACACTTTAACTGTCTAGTCACCGTAACGGACCTAGACAACTTATCAAAGTTCTGGGAGACAGAAGAAATCCCTAAGGAACCCGAATGTACTGCAAACGATGTATACTGCGAAAAATATTACACAGAAACAACTCAACGCCTAGATAACGGGCGTTATATGGTGAAGATGCCAATGAAAGAGAACTACCATAAAAATCTTGGCAATTCGAAGCCTCAAGCCATCGCACAATTTCTTCATTTAGAAAAGAAAATGTCGAGACAAGAACACTTCGGTAAACTATACAAACAATTTATACGTGACTACATCGACTTAGGCCACATGAAACCAGTGACAGAAGCCGAGCGTCAAGTACAAGCCTACCTACCACACCATGGCGTGTTAAGAGAAAGCTCATCAACCACCAAACTGAGAGCTGTTTTTAATGCGTCAATGAAAATACAGACAACCGGGTTCAGCCTTAACGACCTGATGGAAAAAGGACCTAACCTACAAAAGGATATTTTCTCGCTGATAATTAAATGGCGGAGCTATAAATATGTTCTTACGGCGGATATCGAGAAAATGTATCGACAAATCTTAATCCATCAAGATCAACAACATCTTCAAAGAATCATTTGGAGAGAATCCGTGAGAGAACCTCTCCGGGAAATGCAGCTATGCACACTGACCTACGGTACCAAGTGCGCACCATTCCTCGCTATACGCACGCTCCATAAACTAGCTAAGGATGAAGGTAACGCTTTTCCGCTAGCGCAGAAAGCTCTACAAAACGAGTGTTATATGGATGACGTCATAACAGGCCACCATACTATTGAGACAACGAAACAACTGCAAAAGCAGCTCTACAAATTACTCAAGAAGGGTGGATTTCACTTACGAAAATGGGCATCTAACGAGCCATTAATTCTTCAAGAACTGCATGAGAAAGAGAAAAGCCACACTAACGACTTCAACTTCAAGCAGCAAGAATTTAGCAAAACACTCGGCCTCGCATGGGATGACACAAGTGACACATTCCATTTCACTTGCGCGTCATCCACCTGCAACAACGACGCACCATACACTAAACGCAGACTGTTATCTGAGATAAGCAAGTTATATGATCCTCTTGGTTGGCTGTCTCCTATAATCCTCCAAACGAAACTTATCTTCCAAAAACTATGGAATGAAAACTACCAAAACATTGGTTGGGACGAAACTGTTCCCGAAAATATAGCAGAAGAGTGGATTAAAATAAAATCCGATCTCCCTAACATAAACAATATTAGGTTACCACGATGGTTAAAAAACACAAACAATGAAACGATCGAGTTACAAGCCTTCTGTGACGCGAGTCAACAAGCCTACGCATGCGTCATCTACAGTAGGACTACGTCACTGACCGGCGCTTACGACACAACTTTACTCGCTGCAAAAACTAAGGTGGCACCGCTGAAAAATAAAACTACGATACCGAGTCTGGAACTGAGCGCAGCCGTTTTGCTAGCCAAGGTCCTTGAAAGGATAATTAAGGTCCTTGCAGAGTACAACCTCCGGATATCCTGTTGGACAGACTCGAAAGTAGTCTTAGCATGGCTTCAAGGAAGTCAAACAAAATATGAAACATACATAACAAATAGAACTAAACAAATAACAAAAATCGTGCCTGCGATAAACTGGGGTTACGTAAAGAGCAATGAAAACCCGGCCGACTGTGCTTCAAGAGGACTTTCACCATCCAAACTCGTAAACTTCTCTTTGTGGTGGGAAGGACCTCAGTGGCTCAAGGAACTGGGAAAACAAGATCTAACAACAACCGAAACTTATCATACGAACAAGGGCATTCAAACAAACTGCTACACGATTAACACGACGGAACCTCGGTCGAACAAAAATGAATTAATTGAATCATTACTTGAACGACATAGCGACATAGCTCATATTACAAGAATACTCGCCTGGGTTTTACGTTTCACCGATTTATCACGAAACAAAAGTAGGTCAAGTGAAGGCAATGAACTCACTTTGATTGAAATTAAAAATGCATCGCGACAGATTATAAAATCTATACAAGGGAATTATTTTGAAAGCGAGGTAAAATCCCTCAACTTAAGAAGAGGGCTACCCAACGGGAGCACTATTTTGAAACTCAACCCCTTTTTGGACTCGGATGGGATTCTACGCGTCGGAGGGCGATTAAAAAATGCGTACCTACCAGAAGAAACTAAACACCCCATTCTAGTCCCAAAAGAGGGAAGGCTGACCCAATTAATCATTGAAAACTCGCACAAAAGCACACTACATGGTGGAGCAAGACTAACGCTAGCTCACACTAGAAACAACTACTGGATCGTCAGCGGCAATCGAACCGTCAAAAGGATACTTCGGCAATGCATACAATGCCGCCGTTACGCATCAACACGCACTGAACAACTGATGGGAAACCTTCCCAAAGAAAGAATCACTCCATGCAGACCATTCCTGCACACAGGAGTTGATTTTACGGGTCACGTTGAAGTTAAAATAAACAAAGGCCGTGGGATAAAAACATGCAAAGGCTATATAGCTATATTCATATGTATGAGCACTAAGGCAGTACATATTGAACTTGTTTCGGACTTGTCAACGCAAACTTTTATCGCAGCATTAAAGCGAATGAGCGCTAGAAGAGGAACACCTAAACATATCTATTCTGACAACGGAACTAACTTTGTGGGGGCTGAGAGATTATTAAAAGAAGAGTTCGAACAATACAAAACAATGCTATCTTCAGAATTCTTCAAGGAGATCAACAACCTGCAAATTGAGTGGCATTTTAACGCCCCTTCCTGGCCCTCAGCAGGAGGCTTATGGGAAGCAGCCGTGCGATCGATGAAAAACCATCTGAAACGAGTAATCGGACAACAGAAACTAACTTACGAGCAATTTTCAACGCTTCTTACTCAGATCGAAGCGTGCATGAACAGTAGGCCACTGAGTCCGCTATCAGAAGATGTGGAAGACCTGGATTACCTTACGCCTGGTCACTTCCTCACGGGAAGTCCGACGCTCTCACTACCACTCAATGACCCTGATAACCTAAAATCTATAGATCTCAGGAACAACTGGAAACTCATTGAACTCATGCGCCGACACTACTGGGACCGCTGGTCAAAAGAGTATCTTCATTTACTACAAAACCGAAACAAGTGGCAACAAACTAAAGAAAACATACGAAAAGGGCAATTGGTACTCATAAAAGAAAATAGTTTACCCCCTGGCAAGTGGGCTATGGGCCGGGTAGTAGAGTTACACCCCGGCAGCGACAACTTAGTTCGAGTAGTCTCACTAAAGACACAGAACGGAGTACTAAAAAGACCCATAATTAAGATAACGCCGCTACCTATCATCGACACATGCGATAGTACTGATTCATCAAAACGAAGTCCTGAAACTCAGACTCCCCAGAACAACACAAAACTAATTAAAACAAAGAAGATTAACGCTCCCTATTAAAAACAATGAAGGAGCAAACATTCAAAACATATACAAACTTATTTATGTTAAAGCCCGGCTAACCGAACAATACCTACTCTTCGAATTACATATACCGCTACTGAGCGATGACGAATATGCATTGTATCAAACTATACCTATACTTCAACAGCACGTGCCCAACCAGTGTCAGATGATCGTAACTACTACTAAGTATATAGGAGTGAACTTCGTAAAGAATACCTACATACAGATGGAAGAAGCTGATCTGCAACAATGCACTCTGATAGAAAACGGCTACATTTGCCACGCCTACACTCCGATCAACAACTTACATGGAGCTACAGCATCTTGCGAGGCAAAAATGCTGAGTCAAAATACAAACATAACTTGTGATTGGAGACAACACCAATGTAACAACCAATGGCTAAAACTACAGAGACCAAACATATGGCTGTATAACTGCATCGACGAATGGTCGACTCGTATTATATGCGAGAGTCAAATTACAACTACAAAAATAACTATGGCGGGTCTTCTTGCCCTAGGTCAGGGCTGTGTAATGAAACACAAGGACGCTACGTTGTATGCACATAACATCTTCAGTAGTAAAACCAACATTGGAATAATACTGGAAGTACCTTCCATTGAATCACCAAATGACATGGTGAATGCCTACAAACCAACGAAAATAGAGCTATCTGAACTGGACCTATCTAAAGAACACGGAATGTTAGATCACCAGATAGCTCAACAAAAAGGACTTGAGAACCTGCCTAACACTATAACGACACACAACATCGGCAACTACGCACTAAGCAGTTTGCTGGTGGGAGGAATTGTTGTCACAATCATCGTGTGGAGACTAAAAAGATATCTTCCTGAATGCAAACGGAGCAATACAACTAATAAAACGTCACCAAAGAATCGAGAAAGAACTGAAAACATAGAAATAGAAGAAATCGCTGCCCATACGTATGCTGAAATCGAAGACCGACAGTCGGAGAACATTCCTCAGCCGAAACCAGCATCAGAACACGGAACAAGATTTAACCTTTGATTTATTTTTATATATTTTAGAAACGAGTTTTTATAACTTTGTATTTTGCTTATTGTGGTTGCTTTTTACTTACTTTTATATTTTAACTTGTAACGCAAATTTGGTGATCTTTGCACGCACTTTTCCCTCGGGAGTATGTACGAGCCAATACAGCACGTACAGCAATTTTGTATACGCTTAGGTAAACTATAAATGTCCGTACATTCTTTACTAAAGCGAGTCGTCACTTAACCACCGTCGCGCGCTAATGTGTCCATTCTAACTAGTGCGGCTCAGACACCGAATTGCGCGTAGACTTTCTTTTAACAAATACAACAACTATTAGAACAGTGCAGTGGTTTGGATTTACAACTACCACCGGGCCGCAGTCTACGACGAAAGGCCCGAACATAAGCGCTACCCACTCATCTATTTCAGTATGTGCCAGCCAAATCTGAGACGTAGTAGATAACTACCTACAAGTACTACCTACTTACTACATACATAGTTTTTTTTGCAGGAAATTTGTTATTATTATTTACACTATCATACTTCATCACACTAATATTATAAAGGCGAAAGTTTCTGTGTATGTTTGTTACTCCTTCACGCTCAAACGGCTGAATGGATTTGGATGAAATTCGGCACCAAGATAGCTTATACACTGGATTATATAGGCTACATTTTATCCCGGAAAAGTGAAATGTTCCAGTGGGATGAGCAAAGCATTAAAATACTTTTTATCCGCGGGTGAAACCGCGGTGCGCAACTAGCATATTATATATTATATAGGATAGGATATTAAGAGATATACATAGGAGATTTTATTACATTGTTAGTTAGTTAGTTTTGCCTCGACTTCCTTGATGCATTCTTGCAGGGCCTGATTAACCCTAATTAGGCTGCAGCCTAGGGCGCGAGGATCGAGGAGGCGCGCTGACATCGTCTTTAGCATGCAGTATTAATCTAGCATTATTGCACCTACCCTACATATTTCAACTAGACCGCTACAAAACACTAAAACTAATGCGCTGTAAACTGAAAAACCTTAGCACTCCCTGATTTTAACAATAAATATAGAAAATTTAAAAAAGCGCGCTTAACAAACACTGACTTGTCACTTGATTCGGTCAGTGGTATTGGATTTTGGTCGTATAATGCGTGAAGTGCTTTTATGTACGGTCAGCTATAAAACGGTTTGCCGCCCTAAGGTTGAATGTCGTGCAGATTAAAGGACAACTTTTTAGGCCGACCGTAACACATACACCTGGCGGGGGCGCATCCTCATAATTTTATTAGCCTAGGGCGGTCGGAACTCTTGATCAGTCGCTGCATTCTTGATTCCATCATCAGATCCTGACTTGAAGATAATGGGGCCTTTCGAACTAAAAAATATTTTATGAAATCGGTTCACAATTAGTGAAAATATCGATGAACATACACAAAAATACATACAGACAGACAAAACATCGTACCTCCTCTTTTTGGAAGTCTGTTAAAAATTAATTGATCATAGAATATCAGTTAATAATTTTTTTCTGTGCTCAAGTACTTGTCTCGTCGCGGGAATCGAACCCATCGCCCGCCTTCGGGTTATGAGCCGACCTGCTCCTCAACCACCACACCACGGAGGCTGTCAAAAATTATGAGGGTTTTTTCCCCTTTTTTGTTTCCTCAGAACTCCGTCATTTAAAAACCGATTTAGGAAATTCTTTTTTATTTGAAGTAAAACTTCTTTACGAACGCTTCATTTGAGGAGTAAGTTGGTGAATGCGAGGCGAACGAAAGTTGAAGTTCACGTAGATTTCCATTGTCAACATAACAAAGTAAAAAAATTGTGTTTTTATGTAAAAATGACAATTTACAATTATTGTCAAGATGGCGACATTAAACAAAGCAAATACAAAGTTATACCGGCCGATAGATGGCGCTAAACTAAAGAAGTTTAACTTCAGTCGTGTGGTCTAAAGCACACTATATATTTTTTTTTCAATTAATTAAAGTACCTAAGTGTATTTCATAGAAATTTCATAGTAATCGGTTCAGTTGGTATTAGTAGCTCTGCCTTCTAAGCCGTAGGTTGTGGGTTCTATTCCCACCTAGGACAAACGTTCGTGCAAACAAAACGTATCTAAGTATTGTATCTGGTTCCCATAGTACAGGCTTTGCTTAGTTTGGGACTAGATAGCTCTGTGAGAAATGTCGACATTTTTTTTAACTAACAAAAAAATTAACACAGAATTAGTCTGATTTTTTTCTTTTTTAACGACAGCTGCGATCAAGAACTGAACCTTTAGAATAAGAACCTTATTGGTACACTTCAAAGCGCCCGACCCATTGGATGCATTCATGTCATGAGTGAAGCGGTTTTAAACATTGCTTTTTAAATTGACTTTGAAGCTCAAAATAATGAAACACATTAATAGCTTGCGTTTGTTTTGTCAACTGTCTCGTTATTAATATCCTTCTATTTGCACTACACAGTCCATCAAAGTCAAAGTCAAAGTCAAAGTCAAAAGATTTATTGCAAATAGGCTAATTTTAGCACTTTTACAAGTCAAAATTATACTAGGTACTTAAAATTAAGTTATTTCACTAAGCATATAAAATCGGTCCATCAATTAACGATAGTTATATCCAACTCCCGCTACAAAAGTTAATTCCGAACCACTGAACTGTATCGCTCTTCAGTAAAGTAATAAAGTTCTAATCGAAATGACCCTGAGACGCTGAGACGGAGCAACGAGTGCTACTTCGTACGGCATTTTATTTTTATTTAAGAAAAATACGCAAGAAAAATACAGTACATAATTATATAGAGTAGTTTTATAACATAGATACTATTATAATAACCCTCGCTCGGCACTAAAAGATAACCTATCTCAGGAGAGCACGGGTCATCAAGTCAGTACAATATTCGCTTAACCTAAGCTTTTACATGTAGTAGATACTATTATTTATTATGTGGTAAACTAATATTAAATAACTTTTTTTATGTTTTGGCTTCACATTTTAGTGTATTTAGCCAGTGTCAAGTAAGTGATAATTTCTCAAGCTAAATATCAAAGTCCAAGTCGTAGTCTTATAGTCTAGTCTAAGGTCCGTATTACAGAACGATGCTCAGTCATCAATCGGTGCTCAAGCAGAGATTTCATTCACTAATTGATCACTTTTGAATGAAATCTCTGCTTGAGTACCGATCGATAACTGAGCATCGTTCTGTAACAAGGACCTAAGATAAACTCCTAGTAAAGTGGTGGCAACTTTTCCAGAAGCTTCTATGGAGTTTTGGAAACAACACGAAAAGAAATGTTTCACCATCATTATACTACTTTCCCACACTCAAGCCTGTAATCCAGCACTTTACAAATAAAACACCACCAATTTTATACACTAACACTGAAAATAACACAAGTTTTGGAAACTAATACAATTATTAATTTCCAAAACTTGTGTTATTTTCAGTGTTCGGTGAAGCGAATCCTCTAACATTTTGATAATAAACCTTTCAGGTGTTCTATCATAAGATAGATAAGATAAGATAAGATAAGATAATTTTTATTGCCAAAAAAATTATATGTAAATAATATACATTTCCTTCAAACTATACTTAACTATGAGCCCCAAACTAAGCACGAAGCCTGTATCATAAAATCGAAATCCTTCACCTTGTACCTCTTTCAAACACAATTTGTGGTGGCAACATTTCGTTTATTATATTATCTAACTTTGATTAAGATTTTAGAGTAATAAAACTCATAGGTCCTAAATTAATTGCCAGCAATGGCAATGTGGCATCATCTCAGAAAATCCAATCTTTATAATCATAAAATCAAATCAAAATGTTTATTATAATTTTTTAAAATTCATACTTAAGTGATTTTTTCCCTGGCACCACAGTCACAAAATGTCCGACGGTAATCTTGAAATTGAAACCCAATCGCCCAGTTGTAAAAAAATTAAAATTAACAATGATAATGGAAATGGTGTAAGTGAAAATCATTTAGAAATCAAAGACTTTATCCTAGAGAAGGTATTAAGCAACAACACGAACAGGAAAACAGTTTGTGCGCTGGGGAAATTTAAGGACAAAAGTGGCGTGGCTTTAGTTATCTTAGAAAAAAATGCTTTCAAGGAAGAAGAATTAGACGAGAAAGGCTACTTTTCCGTAGAAACGGAGCTGCGCACGTTCTTCCAAAACGATATATATGGAAATTGCGAGTGTTTTCCACGGCCATCGATCAACGGTAAGTATTTTATTTCCCCGCCTTTTCCCATTCACTTTCAAAATTCGAATCCAAGGTTTCCTTCCTTTCTTCCTTTATGTTGAGTCATAAGATCTTTTGTGTTAATTTTCTTTATTAGTCGTGAATGTTTTATCAAAACAAACACGCACCACATGGGTAAAATTTCGCTTTTGTTTTACGTATTTTATTATTTTTTATTTCCATGTTAGTTCTCTCTAAATTACGTCATATTGTCCATATGTCTACGATTCGCAGGCAATTATTGCCCTTTGTTTCAAAAATTTGCTTTATGGCAAAGCATGTCTAATAATATTCTGATTACTTAGTTTTAATGTGTGGCTTGTAGATAAGGTAAGTAATTAGATTGTATAGGCATGTCAGAAGTGTTGGCAAATATATCACCGTCACACATGAATTGGTTTTCCCTATAATTTATTGCTGCCAGCTCATTGAATTATTTGTATAAGTCTAGATTTGACTATTTATTTATTTATAAACTATTTGGTTGAACATACAATAGGTGCAGGAATGAATAAAAATTTGATGAATACTAGTACTTTTATCTGTGACTTTGTTATTACTGCACTACTTGAATTTATCTCAGATAGGTAGCTATGGCATTTAGTAATTGTGGTACCATGGTTAGTTATTCCTAACCATGGCACCCACAACCTACAGTTTGGAAGGCAGAGACTACCAACTGAGCTATAAGTCAAAGAATCAAATTTAATTTTCCAGGTGTAAAGACCACAATAATACATCCCGCTACAGAGAAGCATATTGCCAAATTCTGCCAGCAAGAGCTGCATATAGTCTTGGAGACTCCAGAGTTGTATGGGAAGTTGACCCTGCCACATATAGAAAAGGAGCAGTTTAATCTACAGGTATACAGCACCACTACCATAGTAGCAATTCTGGCTGGGAGTGGAGACAAAAACCTTTACCCTGTTTCATTCACTTTCACAAAAGAAACATTTATACATAGGGTAAACCATCTAATAACTGGCCAATTTAGATCTGTATTGCAGAACGATGCTCAGTCATCGATCGGTGCTCAAGCAGAGATTTCATTCACTAACTGATCATTTTATGAATGAAATCTCTGCTTGAGCATCGATCGATGACTAAGCATCGTTCTGTAATACAGACCTAAGTGCACTGGCCAGTTCGTGTTAGTTCATGCTAGTTTCCATATGGTAAAAATTGTGAACTAATATGAAAGCTTATAGATAAGGTAATGTTAAACCATGATCACAGATGGCGTTACGTGAATGTAAGTCTTATTTCATGCAAATGTAGTAAATAGTGGCCTATAACTAATTTCGGCCACCAACACCAAGTTTTACCCTACATAAAAAAGGATCAGGATTTTTCTTTTTATCTCTTTTTATGTATTAAGTATGAAATATTTTTTAATGAATTTTTAATGTAATTGTTGATGGCAGATTTTAACCAGATTTTTTCATAAGTACATCTTTCCATTTTCATTTCATTTATATTCAGGCATGAAGAGGGAACAAACACACTCATGCACATACCCACACAGACATTACTTTCGCATTTATTATAAGTATGATGAGATGCAACAGTTTGTGTGTGTTTGTTTCCTACACTGCAACAGTCATAATTATGCTGAATTAACAGATTAACACATACAATTTTTTTTCTGCAGGTGGAACCGCAGGGTACAATTTTACCAATATGGCGTTACCTAGTGTTTTGGGTACCCTAAAATTTCCTTCTTTTATTTCCAGTGGGTTTACAACATCCTAGAGGGCAAGAGTGAACAGGAACGCATCATCCACAATAACGAGTGCCCAACTGAAGGTTTTGTACTACTCCCAGATTTAAAGTGGGACGGGCTTACTAAGGAGACCCTGTATTTACTGGCTATTGTGAGACAGAGAGGTATAAAGAGCTTACGGGACTTGGATGAGACTCATTTACCACTTTTGAAGCGAATTCGGGACGAGGGAAAGGTAATTATTAATTAGAGTTTAACTGGGTAGATATGCTATTGAGTGGAGACTGAAACTTTGCAAATGTATGATGCCCAATGATTTGCACTGTGCCAATTTTTTTTTGTGCGAATTTGTAATTTTAAGCTCGTATGGGAGAGACAAACATTTTTAGAGCTGTACTGGTAATGCCCTGTGATTTCATCCACTGATTAAAATTACCCTATGTTAATTCAGTTACAAGCTATCTACATTTGATTTTAATTCAAATCCATTAAGCTATAGCAGTATGAAGAGGGAACACAAACATAAACTTTCGTATTTATATCTCAAGTAGTAAGAAGTAGGATAGCTTTAGTTGCCCAAACACAACAACAGCTGAGATGTCCACTTCTGAACACAGCAAATGCAACTTTGGATGCTTATCATAGGGGCTTGGGCTTATAATGACTTGAGCGCTGTGGTGATCGCAAAAAATTTAAATGTTCTGAGTAGAATGCTGCTGCTGATTCCTTTGATATTCCCTTAGCCAGCTCTTAAAGCAGCCACGGGAAGAGATGATGTGACCCTATTCTTACACCGCCAGAACTACACGGCCAAGGTCCCGGAGAAATCGATGCTCTTCTCTCGTGAAATGGTTAACCAATAAAAATGCAACAAAGGTTTATGACGCGATCCGCGTGACCGTTCATTGGTCAAAAGCTATCTCGATAGTCTGGCCTTAAAGTACTTATTTATTCTACGTCGTTATTCTTTTTCTCGTGTTGCAATGTCTTATTCATTTCAGAAAACGATTCTGGAAAAGTACAACGTAGCAGGGAGCCAGTTACGAGTGTATCTTCACTACCAGCCTTCTTTCTACCATCTTCACATACATTTCACTTACCTGCGTCACGAAGCACCAGGCATCTATGCAGAGAAGTCACATCTCCTTGACACAGTCATCAACAACCTCGAAATGACGGGCAGTTACTACCAAAAAGCAACTCTACCATTCACCATCCGTGAAATGGACAACATTTTTAATATCTATGAGACAAATGGACTTGTTCAACGAGTAAAGCCTATTACAGAAATCTTTGATAAGTAATATTTTTCTGTCGTTAAGTGAGGTTCGTAAGAGCCTTTTTTGTATAAAATGCTGGTTAAAAATGTATTTATGGAGCTACGCTCAAGGTTGAGAAGCTGCAACGTTTATATTACAACAGGTATTGATTTTGGGACAAAATGCAATTTGAAAATTAGTATACAAGCCAATTGCATTGTTCTGAATTTGTATAGTGACTTCAAGAAGAGACATGATAGTTTGTCGTCTATTGAAAGTCTGTCCGATTGCTCTGAAGATGAATCTGATGTTACAACGGTAATAACAATCCAGGAGTATTGCAAAATTATACCAAATTCCATGTCATGCCTCAAGATTGACAAAACTACGATATCATTTAGGATTTTGACTGAACCAAATACTGGGGGCAATTTCTACAAGGAGCTACTCACTCCTAAATCTGTTGAAAACATAACCAAAGGGAGTGTTTTAAAGATTAATGTTAAGGCAGACTGTGAAGTGAAAATAAATTGTGCAAACTGTTCCAATATCATTTCAAATAGTGTTGTAAAATTTGATAGAATTTTAGAATTGCCATCAGCAAATTTGGATATGTCTGAATGGTTCTGCCACGGTCACTGCCATGGGAACAGCTCCCAAAATGATGTCGTTCTGAAGCCAAATAAATCTGACTTTTTACACAGACACACATTTTTCCTAATAAATAATTGTTTTCTTTCTGAGAAAACTAACAAATTCAATTCCAAACGAGATATTTACCATTGCAACAGATGTTTAGCTTGGCTGGGGTTGAAAGACAAGGAAAATATCAAAATCTTCAACTCCGAAGTCACTATTCTAGATAACAATATAGAAAAACGTGTTTTCACCCACAAGTCTTCTATCGGAGATATACCCAAAGATGATTTCATCTACACGATAGAAAACGTAATCAAAGAATTTGACCTCGGTTTCCAATACACAGTAATGTGTAAAATACTACTGGAATGTAAAGTTTCCTCTTCAAATAAGCAGTACTTGCTTATATGGGTTATGGATAAAGAGTTACAGGTCCTACAAAACAAAGGTGAACAAATTTTGGGTGAAAAAATTGAGCTGCAGTCAACATTTTTGACAAAGTTACTTTATAAGATTGAGTTATCATTGAATGATGAAGTTGAGTCTTGGATTTCTGACCCTGCAGTGGTGACAACAGATATTTCAAAAAGTATGTTCAATCAAGGAGTTGAGCATCTACAAGATATGTCTAAGAAAGTACCAGAATTATTCCGTAATGCTAATGGTTATTTTGTAAGCTATTTGAAAGTGTGATACCAGAATAAACTGCTGGAGAAAATTATGATGGTTTTATTGACAATCTTACTGTACATAAATCTTTGTCACTACACAATGTTGACAAGATAAGTTATACAAATATTTATGTATTGCAATGTAGTTCAACCAAAACCTTAAATTACTGTATTAAATAATTTTGGAACCCAGAATAAAACTTTTGAATAACTTGGCTACCAATGTACCATGTCATGGAGTATTTGGAAAAAAAGTTCAATTATAATATTAAACCTGCAATAAAGAAGAGGTGTTGTGTGGCTTGTGGAATAATAATCATCATTTACATCAAAATATCATTCATTTAATTACACAAAGATAATAACTATAAATATTATAAATATATTTTAATCTGCACTACCAAGTTTTTACCTAAAATAATGACATTATGTAAACTTATTATCATAATGCTATTGTTTTGCAATTACACAATAATATTAACAAAAAACACTGAATGAATATTAATTATTTACTACAGCTGGCTTACAACATATTGTTGCTGATATTTTCATAATTATTTCAGCCCAAGTGTTTCTGTAAGATAACATTAGTTGATGCTGCATTCATATGTTTCAGAAAACTTGACTATACTTTAAGCTAACAAAATAATGACTTAGTAGGTAACATTGTTAGAAATTTAAATGCATTGCTGGAAGTGTAGAAGCGTTTTTGCTGGGTCATTCATAGTCCAAACGGCCAAGGAATGGAATGCTCTTCCAACAACAATGTTTCCTCCTGGGTCTTTTTAAGACAAGAGTGAATGGGCATCTCATGGGCAAGCGTGCTCCACCTTAGACAACTTTGTCACTTACCATCAGGTGAGTTGTTGTCAAACGCATGCCCATTTTCCCATAAAAAAAAGACCCAGCTATCTGCTATAAATTATGTTATGTTGTGTATAATGTCAATTAAAAGCTTGCATGTCTGGCATCGAGTTTTCATTCATAAATCCATTGTTAAACAGCACTGACACGCCATGATTAAATAATTATTAATACTTTACTTTCTTTCTTACTTACTCTCTGATTTTATCTAAATTGGTCGCTTTCACATATCAAATTGTAACTAGGTTTTTAAAAATTAGAACTTTGTGAGCTTCACTTTTAGACATAACATATTATTTAACAATAAAATTATCTTATAACTACTTTAAACATATTCATAAGATTTGCTCAACATGTTTCGTGGTACCTCTCAGTTGTGCAACACTGCTTATAACGATGGAATAGTTGAACCACCAGACCAGTCCAAATAGAACAGTGAAAAGTATATCTGTGTGCAAGTTAAAGAATTTATGGCAAACTGAAAACAATAATAAGTAATAAAGATAAGGTAATAACAAAAAAAAAAACTATCATGGCCAATATCCAAGGATCTATGAGGAAAAAATGCATTGGGTCCCTGGGGAGTGAAGGTTAGCCCAGGCTTTTGGGCCCTATAACAATGCAAAAAAAAATTAATACATATAATCTATTTGTACCTATAATACTAATACTTTACACATTAAATCATTTTAATGAAATTCAGTTTGTTTCAATTTAACTGTACTGCAAGAAAAATAATAAATAACCAAAAACTCAACCTACCAATATGACTGATAGATAATTAGACACACAGTTCAAACCATAACGGTTCAGCAAACAAAGCTGACCTGAATATGATTATTGTACAGTTATAGCAATTAGATAGTAAGAAGTGACCCTGATTCACTTGGACTCTTCATAAAACATTTTGTTTTGGCAGGTTTCTTAAAGGCGAGGTAGCTATATCATCATTTAAAGGTAGGTAACGCATTGGCAGCACCTCCGGTGTTGCAGATGTCTATAGGCGACGGTAACTGCTTACCATCAGGTGGGCTGTCTGCTTGTTTGTCTATGTTATATTTAAAAAAAAACATCTACCGAATTTGTTGTAGTATTTTAAAAAATGTGTTCCGGAAACATTTAGCAAGTAACATAATAAAGTGCAAGGCCAAGAAATTTGTTGAAGGTACTAGTAGAAACTAGATATTAAAATTTGTACAACAAATGCAATGATTTTAATTGTATATATACATGCGTCTATTTAATTACTTTGTTTTTATGTGTCTCATAACAACTTTGATGTTTACATTAATCTCAGATAAAAATGTAAAATAAGCAGATCTAAAGAAGTATTTGGAGTAGTTACAGCTACATACACACTATGGTACAGTCAAGTTAAAGAAGAGTAAGTGAAAAAAATGCCCTGGTTAGTTACGAGTAATTTACCACAATTTGTAATCAGATTTTTTAAAAGGATACGGACTACAACCTTTTCCCAAGTTTCGACCATATACAGCTCCGTTGCCAGAAGGTATCTCACATACCAGTAACTAAAGAAATGCCGAATTTTCTTGATCATATCCATTTCGATGCTAGTCGATTTCTAAACTTTTTTCAAAAGAAAAAAGTTCGAAAAATTCGGGATTCTGGTATATTTATAAACGCTGCTTGGCTTCGGAATTAATGCTTTAAATTATTTTGACACGTTTCAATAAAATTAAATAAAAATACAAACACTGCGTCCGAAATTTCAATCACAGAAAAATATTAATAATTATATATGAAGTCAAAAACACGTCGAAGTTGAACATTAGCCACAGAATGCGAGATGAGACGACGGTCGATGACTACGACGTGAATTGACAGATAAATGTTGCCAAGACAAGAGTTCAGTACCAATACCAAGTATTTATTTATTATACATCAAATTCATTATCAATTTCAATTTCACAAGTGATTATGAGATAAATCATCACGCGATTTTGAAGTGAAAATTCTTTAGGCACGTTGATCACTTTTTGGGTGAACAAAAAGCGTGAAACTCACGTCATCCTCACCGCACGCTTCCCATGAGCTATAATTGTATACTGTGTATAATGTATATACTGGGTGTTACAAAACTACCTATAAAGCCTAAAGAAGGTTAAATGGAGCTTTATAACGAGTCCATTCACAATATTTAAGAACCGTAGTAACGCAGTATAATATAACATAAAAAAATTCCCTTATGTGCAAATCCTATTTCAGTAAAATTAAAGAGTAAACTACGCAGAATGTACCTACATATCTACCTAATTCGTGGAAAGGCAAAAATTTTAAACGACCTAACCTAACGAAACAACCTAAATGAACGAACGAACACTTACTTTAGTTATTTTATTATTTCATTTATAATTTTATTATTATTATTTTGTTATTTTTATATTAGTTATTGTTGTACTGTTTTTTTTTTGTTTGGTGTTGGCTCCACACTTTCGTGTATTTAGCCAGTGTCAAGTAATTGATATATCTCAAGTTAATTAATATCATATAGTGTGTCAAGTCAAGTCACAGTCCAAGTCATCAAGTTAAGTCATAGTCTAGTCTAGTCTAGTCAAGTCATACTCCTAGTAAAGTGGTGGCAACTTCACTAAAAGCTTCTATGGAGTTTTGAAAACAACACGAAAAGAAACGTTTCACCATCATTATACCACTCATGCCTGTAATTCAGCACTTAACGAATAAAATGCCACCAATTTTATGCACTTACATTGAAAATAACACAAGTTTTGGGAAATAATATAATGCGGCGACGCGATCTTTTTCGTTTTCCCGGCAAAAACCGGAAAAACCTGTTGTATGATACCGATTAAAAAATTTGAAATTGCTAACTTATTTCTTTTCCAAATTGTCATTTTTTGAAGCCAGTACTTGAGTATAATGACATCCTTGTATTGAGGTAGCAAACATTTATGAATGAAAAATAGAAAAACTATTAAAGTAGACAATTATTAGGTAAAATAAGTACGTAATCCTTTCTGTTAAATCATCTGGTTCCCTGACGTGACAGCTTACTAGGGTTGACAAAATTTGCGGCTTTGATAATTAATTATATTTTTTACGGAGTATTTTGTAACATGTTGTATGTACATAGACCTCCGTGCGTTATTAATACATTATAAATATATGTATATATTACAAAGCAAAAATAATTCATAAATAAAATCTTATAGCTCGACGATATAATAAACCAATGAATTAGTTTTCAATTATATCGACAGTCCCAAAGACTGCCACGCATGATTTTTTAAGTAACACTAAAATCGAATTTTTTTCCAAAGTCCCCTAAATGGCGACTACCACTAGAGTGATATTATACACACGCCATAGGGTTAACAACTTTTCTTAAGTATTCCCCAAAATAACGAAAAAGATTTAAGTCTGGCAGCCCAGTGTTTATGCAGTAAACTATCACTGTCGTCTGTCAAATCAAGTGACGTTTGTATTTTCATTTATTGTTTAATTTGTCTGGCTGAGCGCGAGTTGCGGATAGCTCCTTCATTTATAATAGAATTAACTAATAATTATTATACAACAAATAGTATGTTATGCAAGGCAATAATTTTTTATATTTCAATTAGCAGCAGCAGTTGAGTCGAGTTGGCTTATAAATTGGAAGTGGCGGGTTCGATTCCCGCGGCAGTGAATTCTAGTTGAGGTTCAGTATCTGTCGTCAGGACTTTGGGCGTTATTAAAATGAAAAGAAAAACCAGATCATCCTCCTTTTTTTTAAGTCTGTTGATTAACTCGTACATCAGAGGTACCGATCAAGTCATCGGTTTGTATTGAACCAACAGCAACCAAACAAGAAAAAAGAAATTTGTGGCAAGTAAATAAAATCGAACAACTCCATTAAATAAAAAAGCAAATTCATGCAATAAACTTTATTATTGGCCTGGTACATAATGTGACCTTAAAACTATATTAAAATTGGTATCAGCCATTTAAAACTAAAAAGTAACTAAAATATTTTAAGCACGGTATTTAGTTTACACTGGTATCAACAAATCATCACAATTTGTACTTCAAAATTAATTAATAAAATACATTTATTAAGTAACTAAAGTACTAATTATAAACTATTTCGAGTTGCCTTAACGCTATTGTTTATATGAAAATCAATCAAACTTTATTCAACAAAAAATATGGCGATAAAAACCAATAGGTTTATTGTAATTTAATGCACATCAAAAGTAATTAAGCCAGTAATTTCTTGTTGAAATGTTGATTAAAAAGTAGCCTAATTCAGCTGCCAATATAGTCACAAATATATGTAAAAGTATATAAATTTAACCTAATATTACAATTAATCAGATGTATTTCCAATCGACAAAGTTGCCAGCGTTAAAAACAACGCTAATACTACTAAAATGGTAACATTACATTTGTAAAATTACATTCCATTCCATCACATTTGCTGTACTTAAAACTTCATGCAAAATTATTATTTTCTGTACATATTAAATGCATTAAATACCGAGATATTAGATTGAATCATAAGTGTTAAAATATAGCTTTGATACATATTTTTTACCTAAAATACTGTAAAAGTACTTTTTAAATTTGTAACTAAAAATATAGCATTATTATTTTACAAAAATGTTTATAAAATATTGTGACCATGATTATTGCCATGCAAAAAATGAACTAGATATTGAATCATGGCTAAAATATACTTATTATGGTAGTTTCATCGATAAAAATATATTTCTAATAGATACATTTTTTTTTCAATTTACAGTTATTTGCAGACAGACATTATCAGCGCTAATTTTTAGATCAGTCTTTCCAAGGCACCGTTGTTATGAAAATCCGATCGAAATGTATAAAATAGTTGAACAAACGTAATTGACTTTAAAATAATTACATTGGCACGTTTAATATTGTCAATTATAATTTTATAAAACTTTATCTAAATAGACACCAGTAGATTTTGATTATATTAATTAAATTATGTAATATTTTTAGGTCATGATTATTAAATTATGGTCGGTACCTATATCATAATAAAATACATACATATATGTATATGATAATATATAATTTATGTGAGAGATATATATTTTTTCTTATAAAATATTATAGCAACTGACGTGATTAGTATTCATAACTACAACTATTACACGGCCAACACTCACGAGATACAGTCGAATAACTCGACCGGTGTTCGAGCAATATAGATGCCCATCCTCAAGGAGTACGAATTTTAGTTTTAAACATGGCAACAAATCTGATATAAATAACTTGGCGTCATTTTTTGGAAATATGTCAAGGACGAAATTATAATGTCGATTTTAACAATAATTCATAATTTTCTTGCTTTTCTTTTGAAACCAATATGTTATACGTTTTTAGCTGCAATAAAAAATGTAACTAACTAACGCTAGAGTAGAATTAAGACCTTCAAAAAACAAAAGAACGCGCTGAATTGCTCAAAAAATGAAGAAAATAGCCGTTTCTTTGCACTTATATAAAAAAAAAATCTTTGTATAAATTGCATTGGCATATTATAAAAATATGATAAATCTTTTTTTAATCATGATATTTTATATTTCGTATAATTTGAATGTTATCCATTCTTATTGTATCTTTTCCATGTTTCGCTCATCACAATTTATTCATAAGACAAGTTGTAATAGACACTATTGCTATCGCGCAAGATTTATAATCGAGGTAGCTTTTTTTTAGCATTACCTAATACATTATTCAAGAAACAACGTTTGGTACTAAAATCCAAGAAAGATAGGTAGTAAATAAGACTAAAGAAAACCATTTGGTTGACTATTAATATTATCTTAGTCAATTAATAGTCAGGAACTTAATTAAGACTAACCATTTTTGTGTACATTTCTGAAAACTATTTTTTTTTAACATTATCACCCTATTTTACACAAAGTATTAACATATAATCTTTACCCGGACTACAATGTGCTTTAATTTTCTAAGATAACATTGAACCTAACGCATCTGCGTTTATTTATCATCGTATATCCCGAATCGAAGATTTTTCTTACACTTACTTCCTTTTTACTCTTCAAATAGCTCAGTTTTACGGACTGTGAAATGTGATTACCTAGTTTTGAGCGTTCTGTAAAAACAACCTCAAAAAGGCTGAAATCGCGAAAGCTAAGAAACCAACTCAGCGGTAAAAATTTCCAATTTTCAAAAATTTTTCCAACATTTACACCCTCTTTAAATAGATCAAACTGAAATTCAAGAACTTAAGCGGCTTGCTTTTACATTCATCTAAACTGAGAACATGTTAAAAAACAAATACCTAAAAGGGTGAAATCAGGAAAAAATAAAACCGAATCGGTTATCAACACA
This sequence comes from Ennomos fuscantarius, assembly GCA_905220475.3. NCBI lineage: Eukaryota > Metazoa > Arthropoda > Insecta > Lepidoptera > Geometridae > Ennomos > Ennomos fuscantarius. The sequence goes on from HG992049.1 coordinate 2,549,569, forward strand.
TCCGAATATCATGAATTTTCAAAAATGTACCCTTTTTCACCGTATCACTCCAAATACTCGGTATAACCCTGAGCCCCGGTGAATATGACGTCGATCCATATCCTGGCTGCAGCCCCTGATGCTGCCATCAGGCAGTACCGGCGCTGGCGAGTCTTCACTATGAAGGTGGTAGCTGGAGAAGGAGACCGGGAGGTGTTCCCATGGTCTAGGTATACTTCTTCTATCACCTGAAAAGGAGTAGATGTTTGACAGCCTCTGAGCAGGTCGGCTCATAATCCGGAGGCGGTGGGTTCGTTTCCCGCGACAGAACAAGTATTTGTGCACAGAAAAAACAAGCGCAAATACTTGTTCCGAGTCTGGGTGTTGTGGGACCATGCTCCTCGTAGTTCCTGAATCCCTAGACACAAGGAATCCTAGTTAGGGTCCAGGATCTATGTATGTGATCGTTGGGCGTTATTATTATTAATGAGATACTTTTAAAAAGGGGTTTCATCGACTCCAATTGCCTTACTGAGAAATACTTGGATAATGTTATGATACATATAATTTGTCTAGGTATTTAAAAAAAAAAACAAACTATAGAATCATTTTTGATGAAATTTTTATTAGACCATTCAGAAAGAATTTTGATTCTAAGGTATTTACCATTTAGAATGAATATGGATTCAAATAAATATAAAGATTTTTAATATTGGTAAATAACTGTCGGAGTTGGAGTTTTGGCGGGAAAACGAAAAAGATCGCGTCGCCGCATTGTATTATTTTCCAAAACTTGTGTTATTTTCAGTGTTACTGCATAAAATTGATGGCATTTTATTCGTTAAGTGCTGGATTACAGGCTTGAGTGTGGGAAAGTGGTATAATGATGGTGAAGCGTTCCTTTTCGTGTTGTTTCCAAAACTCCATAGAAGCTTCAAGTAAAGTTGCCACCACTTTACTAGGAGTATGACTTTGACTCGACTATGACTTGACTGGATGACTTCGACTGTGCCTTGACACATATTTGCGTAAACATCATTAACTTGAAAAATTATCAATTACTTGACACTGGCTAAATACACAAAAGTGTGGAGCCATAACATAAAAAAACCACGCAGTAAGGATCTCCATAACTTACTTGAAAGTACGCGCCACCTCTTGGTTTCTTTTCACTCTTGTCCCAATAGTAAACGAACGTTTTCGATTCTCTGTCAAAAACGAACCATCTGGAAAAAAATAACAATAATTTAGCGTCGCCCTAAATAACTAAATAATAAGCTCAATTGGTAGTAACCCTACCTTCTGAACTGTGGGTTGTGGGTTCGATTCCCACCCAGGACAAACATTTGTGTGATGAACGTCGATGTTTGTTCTGTGTCTGGGTGTTATATTGTATTCTATGTATGTTTGTATTTTACTAGGTGGTAGGACTTTTCTGCAAAGTTCGTCTAGGTAGGTACCACCGCTTTGCCAGTTATTCTGCTGCCAAGCAGTAGTGCGCAAGCACTACTGTATTCCGGTTTGAAGGGCGCTGTAGCTAGTGAAATTACTGGGCAATTGAGACTTTATGACCTGATCTCACAGTCTAGTAATCTTGTTCCTAGACTGTGCTGATGTCTCAGGATGACATGCGCAGTGCAGTGTCACGCGGAACTCTATACTTTAGAGTTCCGAGTGACACTGCAACTGATATGGGCAGCCGTGTTGCTTAACATCAGGCGAACGGTTAGCTCGTCGCGTCATCCCTTAACATAAATTAAAAAATAAATGTATTTATAAACAAAAAGTATCATTGTATTAGTTATCTGGTTCCCATAGTACAAGTTTTGCTTAGTTTGGGGCTAGATGGCGCTGTGTGAAATGTCCTCACATATTATCATTATTACTCGAGCTTGAGCCAAGAAAAATCCTGCGAATACCAAGCGCGAATAATAAAGGCGGACCTTTTCCTATCTCACTTCCCCTGCACTTTAGACAGTAGTAAGAGCGAGAAAACAATATTACGTAGCTTTCGTCAAAACCGCTTATCCAATGGCACGCGTTTTAGATGGTATCCTTGATTGATTGATCGATTGATTGATTGATTGATTTCTACGTATAAGTAATTACGTATGACAAATTTTTATATCAAAACTGACTGCTAGGGAAAACGCGGGACTAAAGTGTAATTTTATTCTTACTGAAGTGAACTACGTGGTGCAGATGATAATAAAAACCTCAATGGACTTGTAAAATGATAGTAGTATATTTAAAAAGCAGAAAATTATGCAAAAAAATACAATCAACTTTTTTTTTTTTATCTTTTGTCTCCACACTATTGTGTATTTAGCCAGTGTCAGGTAATTAATAATTTATCAAGTTAATGATATTTCACGCAAATATGTGTCAAGTCACAGTCGAAGTCATCAAGTCAAGTCATAGTCAAGTCATAGTCTAGTCAAAGTCATACTCCTAGTAAAGTGGTGGCAACTTTACCAGAAGCTTCTATGGAGTTTTGGAAACAACACGAAAAGAAACGTTTCACCATCATTATACCATTTTCCCACACTCACGCCTGTAATCCAGCACTTAACGAATAGAATGCCACCAATTTTATGCACTAACACTGAAAATTACACAAGTTTTGGAAAATAATACAATGCGGCGACGCAATCTTTTTCGCATTCCCGCCAAAAACCACAACCAACTTCGTAGGCGAAAAATCAAAGACAATCTGTCAAAATCTAATGCCAAAAAAAAGAACCAAAATATAGTTTTTAAATTTTGAATAAAAACTTATGTAAACAGGTTTTATATAAAAACAAAGAGTTTGCTACACTTACCTTTTGGACCACGTGTGGAACTTTGCCCCTAATTTATGCAGATACCCGCGACACGAAGTGGACGTCACTGTCACGTAGGGGCACAACTCGATCTGGTGACCTGAGGAGGAAATTACATTTAATTATATTGCACTAAATTTTAGGACTTTTCTGCAAAGTTCATCTTTCTTCTTCTTATTTAAGAGTCCAGCTCTTGTCGGTGGAGTAATCGCCATCGTTCTCGGTCTTCGGCCAACGTTTTAACCTCCCTGTACGACATGACATCTATTTTTTCTTTTATTTGACCTGTGTAAGCCCTAAAGTTCATCTAGGTAGTTTAAATTAAATCAAATAACATATTATCTGAGCAGTCTAATAATAAGATTAAGAGCCTCAAATTTTTAATTAAGACTGGACTAGGCTGTGGACTGAAAGTGTTGCTGTAAGTCAAGACCTCTCTTATCTACATCTCAGGGACAAGAGCCCCTCAAACTAGCAAGAGGTAAGCATTACTTGCGGATTCGAAACTGTAAATTGAACTGTTAATTGTGTCACTGCAAATTGAGGCCCTCTTTTACCTGCATCTCAGAGACAAGAGCCCCTCAAACTAGCAAGAGGTAAGCATTACTTGCCGATTCGATGTGTCACTGTAAATTGAAGCCCTCTTTTACCTGCATCTGAGAGACAAGAGCCCCTTTAACTGTCTAGAGGTAAGTATTACTTGCGGATTCGATGTGTCGCTGTAAATTGAAGCCCTCTTTTACCTGCCTCTCAGAGACAAGAGCCCCTCAAACTAGCAAGAGGTAAGCATTACTTACCGATTCGATGTGTCACTGTAAATTGAAGCCCTCTTTTACCTGCATCTCAGAGACAAGAGCCCCTTTAACTGTCTAGAGGTAAGTATTACTTGCGGATTCGATGTGTCGCTGTAAATTGAAGCCCTCTTTTACATGCATCTCAGAGACAAGAGCCCCTCAAACTAGCAAGAGGTAAACATTACTTGCGGATGCGATGTGTCACTGTAAATTGTAGCCCTCTTTTACCTATATCCCAGACACAAGAGCCCCTCAAAATCTTAAGTACGACTGAACTGGACTGGACTGGGCTGTGGATTGTAAGTCCCGCTGTAGATTGAAACCCTCTTTTACCTGCATCTCAGAGAGAAGAGCCTCTCAAACTGTCAAGAGTACAAATTATAAAATATTATACTTGTCAAGAGGTAAGCATTACCCGCGGACTCGACATGACGCTGTAGATAAAATCCCTCTTTTACCTGCATCTCAGAGACAAGAGCCTCTCAAACTCTCAAGAAGAAAGTATTACCTGCGGACTCAACGTGTCGCCGTAGATCGAAGTCGTCTCTGTCGACCGGTAGATACCGCGTGAGGGGTCGCTGGGAGTCGCTGTAGGGCGCCACACCGCGGCGACTACGGCGCGGCGCGTTGCTGAGAGACACTGGAAATTTAAATTTAGAAATTATTTATACTTAGTAGTTGTGAATCTACTGAAATTACTGTGCCAAGTGCGGGTTGGCGAATGACACTAACAAAATGGTTTTTGAATCTATCACAGTATATAATTAATTTAAAAAAGCAAACTCAAGGTAATTTCCACCAATTTTGTGATTCTTGAACTCAAGGTATTTTCCACCAATTTTGTGATTCTTGAACTCAAGGTATTTTCCACCAATTTTGTGATTCTTGAACTCAAGCTAATTTCCTCCAATTTTGTGATTCTTGAACATGTTAACCGACATGTTCAAGAATCACAAAATTGGAGGAAATTAGCTTGAGTTTGCTTTTTTGTTTCTTTTTTTTAAACTGAGGTAACCTCATGATGTTTTTCTTCATCGTTGTGAGTTCGAGTACAGCGGGATTTGAACCAGGGGGCGTGGGTTTTGAAGACGCGCGGACAACCGCTGAACTGTAACTACAATTCTTATAACTGTGACCACAGTAATTTGAAGGTAACAACGTAAATAAAAATAGAAATATTATCTAATATATTTATACGAAGTCTCTCAAGATGTCTGCCGTAGTATAAATTTTGTTTTATACAGATGAAAAGTATAACTTTTTAGATGACCAGCACACCTATCGCATATCTGAGGACATGGACTTCGCCTGCCATCCCGCTCGCGCCAATTCACAAGTCCACGAGTGCGAGAAAGAGAGCAGACGATCACCATTTCCACCAGACTTACGCGTAAGTCCTGTCATGGTTTAGGGTATTTTATGGTAATTTATAGCTCTGTATATATGACAGGTGGTGTATGTACATTATAACCTGACGAGTGTTTAGAGAAATTGTGCGTTTAACGTTGTTTTTATTACCTTGTTTTTATTACCTAGTTTAAAAATTGCTCGTTTTAATATCTTTTTTATGTTTACGAATGACGTGACGAGCTAGCGGTTTACCTGATGTTAAGCGTCACCGCTACCGTATATAACAGTTGTAGTCACTCATAACTCTAATATATATTAAGTTTTTTTCGGTGTTACGGAATGACATAATGAGCTAGTCGCTCACCTGAAATTAAGTGACACGGCTGCCCACATCAGTTGCAGTGTCACTCGGAACTCGGGAATTTCGGGTGATACTGCACTGCGCACGTCATCCTAAAGTCCTCTGATCATACTCTCATTTGCCCAGTAATTTCACTAGCTACAGTGCCCTTCAAATCAGAACACAGTAGCGCTCACACACTACTGCTTGGCTGCAGAATAAATGTCAATGCGGTGGTACCTAGACAAACTTTGCAGAGAATTCCAAGTGCCACTTAATAATATTGTCCCAGCTGAAATCAGAAACATACCCGATGGTTTTGTGGTCACCGTTTTGCTTGTCTATGCTTCTTTTGATTGCAAGTGGTGCTGTTGGGTTAATATTGTGTTTTTGTTGGTTGTTGTGCGTACTTAAGTATGTTGCCACAGCTGAAGTCAGAAGCGTGGCTGAAGGATTGGCTGTCACCGCTTTACTTGTCATGTTCGTTTAATTTCATGGGATGTTGTTGTATTGGTGTTTTTTGTTGTTGGATTGTTGTGCGTACTCTTAAGTAACATACTTATATGTTGTCGCGGCTGAAGTCAGAAACGTAGCTGAGGGGCCGGCTATCATCGCTTCGCTTGTTATGTTCGTTTGATTTCATGGGATCTTGCTATTTTCTTTTTTTTTGTTAGATTGTTGTGTGTACTTACGTATGTTGTCCCAGCTGAAGTCAGAAGTGTGGCTGCCTTCTGCCACACTTCTGACTTCAGCCGGGACGATTGTCATGTTTGTTTGAATTCATGGGTTATTGTTATGCTGATATCGTGTTGTTTTGTTGTTGGATTGTTGTGTGTACTTACGTATATTGTCCCGGCTGAAGTCAGAAGCGTGGCTGAGGGGTCTGCTGTCATCGCTTCGCTTGTCGTCTTCGTTTGATTCCGTGCGAGAACTCCTCACTTGAAGCTGGAGACAAGAAAACGGGTTGTTATGAAAAAGTGATACTTTGTTGAAATTTATGATCTGTTGAAGTAAATCAGAGATTAGCTGAAGGATAAGATAAATGCTAAATGGAAAGTCAATTGTCAAAGCATTGGATCCACAAGTCGTGAATCTTCTGATGTAATGTAACCTCACAGTCTAAAAGGAAAATAAGTGATAGTGGTCATAGGTCACAGGTTCGGTTCCCACCAACATATTTTAATACACTGATAAGACAGACCGATTTCTATTGTTAGCGGTACAACACTAGCAGATCAGAGTTACGTGTGATGTCCCCGCACTAGTATCTATTGTCAGACAGTCAGATGGAGACAAGAAATGCAGCTGGCTATTTTGTTGTATATTACTATCATAATTGTTTAAAATAGAGAAAGTTCAACCCATGTTCGGTCTAACAATACATACATATCTAGTCACATTTTTGAAATAAAACTTCTTTACGCACGCTTGACTTGGGGAGTAAGCTGGTGAATGCGTAGCGATGCGAACGGAAGTTGAAGTTGGCACGTAGATCTCCATTACCAACTTAACTAAGTGCTAAGTTAGTGCATTTTGGAGAGTGCGCATTGGAGTTGCATAACCTGATTCCGTCATCACCTTTCCACCACCGGACAACCAGATGTACGAAAAAACGCCACCGTTACATGGTTAATATCCCACATGTGCGAACAAAACGATTTGGCTCCACATTTATCATGCGAACAGCCAAAGAGCAAAACGCTTTACCGGCGTCCGTATTTCCCGATAACTACAACCTTGGAGTCTTCAAATCGAGAGTGAACAGGTATCTTCTAGGAGTGTTACATCCTAGACCGCATCGTTACTTACCATCAGGTGCGATAGTGGTCTAACGCAAGCCTATCACACAATTTAAAAAAAAGTTAAAAATTTGTATTATTATGTTGGTATGTCCGGTAAAATGACAATTTACAATTTACGACATTAACATTAAACAAAGCAAAAACAAAGTGATACCGGCCGATAAATGGAGCTAAACTAAAGCAGCCTTATTAATAAACGGGTATTAGTCTCAGATTAGTTATTTCAGCTTTTGTACTTTTTTTGCTACTGGAATATTTAGCTGGATCGAAAGAGACAAAAGATGGTGTAACTAGTCTAAAGCTAGTTCGTGTTTATTAATAAGGCTGAAGAAGTTTTAATTCAATCGTGTGGTGTAAAGCACACTCGTTTTTTAAAAGTACTTACAAACACAGGTTTCGGCGGACAACCAAGGCCCCAGTGCGAACTCTTTATTAGAGTCAACCACACAGACATACTGTACTGCCACCTTTTGTATAGTTACATTTAATCACTGTTGAATACACTTTTGATTTAATTACCTTATTGGTATAATTGCTGTTCATTAAGGAATTGATAATAGATAGTTGGTCTATAACTATAACTTATTTGAGTAGGTATGTATTTATTTAGTTATATATATTTTCAATATAATTTATGTATTCCCCTCTCTTCCCCTCATTTTATCTCTATCTCCCTCCCAGTCCCTCACTCTATCTCTCCCTCCCTCCCCTCCCTCATTCTATCTCTCGCTCCATCCCACCCCCTCACTCTATATCTCCTTCCTTCCCAATCCCTCACTCCATTTCTCCCTCCCTCCCACCCCCTCACTCTTTCTCTCCCCCCTTCTCCATAACTCTCTCCCTCCACCCTCTCTCTATCTCTCTCTAGTCTCAAACATAGTACTACTCAATAATCAAGTAGTAAAGACATACAAAGTGCAACATGATAAGATAAATGGAAATTGGAAACTCGTGCATTCTACCCATCTGCCACCACAAAACATATCATAGCAATGTATTGGAAATGTTTGTTTATTCTGTGCCCAATCATTCCTTTAGTTCGTTTGATTGACGTTTGTTGATTTTTAGGGCTCAACCAATTGTTTTTTTTTAATCAGTGTAGTTGCGTAATTTTTGAACACTATGCAGGTCGCAGCGGGAGCAGGGTTGGATTTCGTAGTATGGTTATTAGTGGTGGTTAATATAGCATATAGCAACATAAAGCGACGTGCTTATTATACATATCATATAGCAAATGCTATCGTGGCTCTTACTTGTTGCTACTTGCTACTTGCTTTATTTCGCACTCTGTATAATCTGTTCATCGCACATCGCAAGTCGCAACGCAAAGCATGTTGCAAAGCAATAGCAAGTAGCATCACAAAGCAAGTAGCACGCCGGGGCGGCGCGCGGCGGCCAGTCGTCGCATGCTAGCGATTGCTATCGGTCGCATGCGTCATCGTATAACGCACCGCGTGCGAATTTGCGATCTCAGGCGGCTCACGTACCCAATAATACTTGTGAACGAATATTTTCTAAGTCGGGGTATCTCATCAGTGATCGAAGAACACGATTGTCTAGTGCAAAAGTAGCACAGATAACGTTCCTAAATGTAAATTACGTGTAAAAAAGTGTATATATAATGTAAATAGTGTATAAAAATGTTTAAAAATATAATATGTACATAGTTGATTGTTTGTACATACATGATACTTCAATAAACTTTTAAATACGCCTATTATTGCTTTACATACTTTATTTAATAATAACACTTAATCAATTATAGACAGTCCTAAGCCTGGAAAGTATGAGGAAAGTTCATTGTTCTGTTTTACTGCTCCATTTTATCGTAATAAATTCATAAACGCGATGTACTTAATATTAATAAAAAGCATTCTGTCGGTCCGACGAGTCCAACGATAAGGTAGGAGCTGCGAGTTAACAGTCACCTCGCATGCTTTTTTCGCGCCCGCCCGTTTTGGCGTAACAAAATATTATATGCTTATAAAAAAAGCATGCTATAAAAATAGCACGTAAAGTAGCATGTTTTTTAAATAAAGCAAATAGCATTTAGCAAGATATTGCCATAAAGCAACATTGAACACTACTAATGGTTATACTATTTGTACCATTATTTCATAGTATGTAGTATCGTAATGCCACTATACGACGCGAAAATACCATAATTTTATCTTCCGGTTGAGGTTATTAACAGTGAACCATAAACTCTTTAATAATTAACCTTACAATATCGGGAATTTCTTACTTGGAAAATTCCTTAAGATTTCGTGAATATTTGTGATTAAAACGAAATATCACTAGGGATACACGCAAACACTAAAAAAACCGTTAATATCGATAATCGAAACATATCTTTTCTACTATATAAAAATAAGTCGGGTTTTCCTTTCTGACGCTATAACTCCAGAACGCACGAACCGATTTCCACGGTTTTGCATTCGTTGGAAAGGTCTCAGGCTCCGTGAGGTTTATAGAAAAGAAAATTCAGGAAAAATTCAGGACAAACCAACATTTTAAGTAGATGGCGCCGGTGCGTGATACATTGTTTTTCGTATATTATAAAATGTTTAATAAATAAACGTCCACCCGAGCGAAGCTGTTTTTTATAGCTACTAGCGGCCGCTAGTACGATATAAAAAACAGGAAACCTCAAACGTGGTATAATTTTGGACAAATAGTATAATTTTATTTTCAATGTACAATATTTCTTTGAGGTTCTGAATCCAACCCTGAGCGGGAGGTATAGGCAAGCGTGAACGCGATAATATCAGGCAAATGATCATAGGTGGTAAAATAAAAATGCTTTAAGGTCGAAGTTTCATTCAACAGCACGCCGTGCCTGTGCCGTGTCCGTTTCGTTTCGATATAGTGGAGTCGTACCTTCATCTGTTTTAAAATAAACGAGGTTATGCAAACATGTCTATGTGAATAACCCCGAAAAATCACAAAAAGATTGCCGTTTGTATGCATAATCAGACTTGTTAATGAAAAATCTTAAATTATTACGAGAGTCATAATGGTGGTGATCTTCTACTATATAAAAATAAGTCGGGTTTTCCTTCCTGACGCTATAACTCCAGAACGCACAAACCGATTTCCACGGTTTTGCATTCGTTGGAAAGGTCTCGGGCTCCGTGAGGTTTATAGCAAAGAAAATTCAAGAAAAATTCAGGACAAACCAACATTTTAAATAGATGGCGCCGGTGCGTGATACATTGTTTTTCGTTAAACGTCCACCCGAGCGAAGCCGGGACGGGCCGCTACTTTATAATAAGTATAATTTATATGGATAAGAATTCTAATTTTTCTTTAAAAGGAATCGCTCCTAATTTAAAACAAAATTTATATTAAAACAAAAAATATATACTTGCTGTTTATTTCCTTTTGACTTTATCTGTATAATGTCTGGGGTATCTATATATGCTTTATATTCAGATGCCCTAGCATTGCATGCATGCATTAAAGGCTATTTTATTTTATTCATGTCTATTTTAATGTTATTAACTTTTCTTAATTTTACTTTATAATTGGCGGACGGGCTTTGGCAATAAGGTAAAATTATTCCTTTTAGTCAAATAAGTTTGGCCAAGAGGAAAAACCCCTCCGACTATTCTACTCTACTGATGTGGTAGCACGGAGCTTTTACTTTAAGAAAAATTTCTTTCATAATTTAAAGATTTCCATAATACATACATAATAATAACGCCCAACAATCACATACATAGATCCTGAACTAGGATTCCCTGTGTCTAGGGACCCAGGAACTACGAAGACCATGGTCCCACAACACCCAGACTCAGAATAAGTGTTTGCGTTTTTTTTCCTGTGCTCAAATACTTGTCCTACCGCGGGAATCGAACCCACCGCCTCCGGGCTATGAGCCGACCACCACACCACAGAGGCATGCACGGTAAAACTATACAAATTTGTTTTTCTATTTGTTGCAATCAAGTGATCGCCTAGCAGAATTAAGAGGTGGTAAAAAACTAACCTACACAAAATAACGACACGCATAACAAAAGTACACATCTTTTGTAATTTTCTAACTAATCAGTAATTTTGCTCGATAGTATAACATCCGATATGGTCTAGTGGCTAGGATACCTGGCTCTCACCCAGGAGGCTCGGGTTCGATTCCCGGTATCGGAAACGTATTTTGCTCATTTTACGTTTAGAGATTACCCGTGCACGGACACTTTAAAAAATTTCGAAAATCAAAATATTAAATACTTTTTGTTTGCCTTGCACACACAAGTATTAAGTAGGTACCTTGCTATATTTTATTATGTTACTATATACCTTAATATATTTATGAATCCATACATTTCAATCATTTTTGTGTATTGTGTCCCCTCTTTAGTGTATTTAGCCAGTGTCAAGTAATTGATAATTTATCAAAGTAATGATATTTCACGCAGATATGTCAAGTCACAGTCCAAGTCATCAAGTTAAGTCATAGTCTAGTCAAGTCATACTCCTAGTAAAGTGGAGGCAACTTTACCAGAAGCTTCTATGGAGTTTGGAAACAACACGAAAATGAACCGTTTCACCATCATTATACCACTTTCCCACGCTCATGCCTGTAATCCAAAAAATCTCCTAAAACTCCGCCAACCATTTAAATACATTTAAGCCAATTTTTTTTGTAGTCGATAGTGTTAGAATTAGTTATTACATACTGGTGTCGATTCTATCTCATTCTCTAAAGCTAAACGAAATTAACATATTTCCGTCATTTTCATTTCCCCTTTATCAGAAGAGTAGCGCCATACTTTAAGTTTACTTTAGTTTTAGAGAATGCGACACAGAATCGACACCAATGTAGTATTAGTTTAAATGCCTTTTTATCTAAATAATCATAAAGAAAATGAAATTTAGTAAAACGTCGCGGTACGTGCCAGAAATAGCATTACGACACCTCACGCAAACATTGTGTTGTATATAAAAGTTTGATTTAAAAAACCTGTAGTATTTTATGAAATTGACACCACTTAAATTATTGGCAAGAGAAAATTTATTAATAAACTAGCTTCTGCCGGCGGCTACGCCCGCGTGGCCTTATGAGTGGAATTTCTAAAAACCCTTTCTTAGTGGATAGCTTTACAAAGAACACCCTCCAAATTTCAAGTCTCTAGGACCAGCGGTTTAGGCTGTGCGTTGATACATAAGTCATTCAGTCAGTCAGTCAGGACTTTGAATTTTATATTCAAAGTCAAAGTCAAAAGATTTATTGCAAATAGGCTAATTTTAGCACTTTTACAAGTCAAAATTATATTAGGTACTTAAAATTATTTCGCTAAGCATATAAAATTACAAAGTGCTTATTGTCAAATAATATTAAGCAAGCCCATTACAATATATGAGTTTGAAAAAAAGCTGTTCTCTTTCTCACTACTGGTGCAAGCAATCCGGCACAATGCAGAATAGAAAACTTTGATCCGAAGCTTCGATTACAACTGTAAAGAAGAAGCTACAAGAAACTTTACAGTGATATATGTACAGATTATTAAAAAAATATTTAAATACATTTTCTCCGACCGACTTCGACTCACCTTGAGTAATTCACAACCACCTTCTTAACCCATGACTTTCCTTCAAGCGTAACTAATAAACTTTACAAAGGAAGTATGGTGGTTTGCCAAAACATGATTAGGTATGCTGTTGAGGACACGGGAGGATTTATCTACTAACTAGTTGCGCCCCGAGGTTTCACCCGTGGATAAAAAGTATTTAAACGGGAAACTTTCACTTTTTCGCCCGGGTCATATTTCGCTAGAAACACAGACGCTGGCAAGGCATTCCATTCCTTAGCCGTTCTAATTAAAAACCTTGAGTCCAATCGCTTGGTACGAATGGGTGGTATTTCGACCACGAAAGGATGGCGCTTAGCCGCGCGTCTAGTGGTTTTTTATTTTATTTTTTTATTTATTATTTTATTGGAGGTGGCGGGTTCGATTCCCGCGGCAGGACAAGTATTTGTGCGCAAAAAAAGCGCAAATACTTGTTCTGAGTCTGGGTGTAGTGGAACCATGGTCCTCGTAGTTCCTGGGTCCCTAGACACAGGGAATCCTAGTTAGGGTCCAGGATCTATTACGTATGTAATCGTTGGGCGTTATTATTAATTATTTTCAGATACCAAAATTTGTGAGTTTTATGTTTTCAGATAGCAAAGAGAAAATGTATTTTTTCAGAAGAAAAAACAAATGTTTAACCGACAGCAGAACAGTCGGAGGTGAAGTGTGAGCTTGCGACCAGGGGCCTTACCGCGTAAGTCTGGTGGAGATGGTAATCGTGTTCTCTCTTGCTCGCACTCGTGGGCTTGTTACTTGGCGCGTACAGGATGGCAGGCGAAGCCGATTCCCAGAACAGTTACGCGGTAGGGATACAGTTAATATCAATACCCTGTGTCACGGGTCTATTATTGAGCTATTTATGGAGTTTTCTTTTCATGTCTACAAAATTAATTGCTCCCGTACCGGAAACTGAACTTTCTTATACTCGTCATAACGGCCATTATACTCTGTTAAAAATAGAAGTTCAAAGTGACGGGAAATTTATATCTACTCGTCTATAACTCGCGTCATTACAGGAGTACTGAAACGTGGATATTTTTTTTTAAATTTACTTGCATACTACTGTATTATTTTAGAGCAGTAGTGTGCAAGCGTTTCGGCTTGAAGGGCATTACAGCTAGTGAAATTACAAAGCAAATGAGATTTTATGACCTAATCTCACAGTCTAGTAATCTTATTACTTGATTGTGCTGATGGCTCAGGATGCCGTGCAGTGATACGAAATTGTGGCAAAGCGAGTGTTATGGTGTGTCGCTTAACATCAGGCGAACGACAAGCTCGTCATCAACCGTTTTGGAGTGATAGCAAGGCAAACAAATAATAGGTGGCAGAATAAATGGCAAAGCGGTGGTACCTAATAAATACAGACGGATTGCAGAAAAGCACTACAGAGATCAAAATACGATACTTTAAAAACCCGGAAAATTTGATTTTTAGAAAACGTGTACATATCATTTGACTACATTTCACCCTTATAGTGATGTCAATACGGTCGAAGATGACGCCTACATTGGAAACTGTCTCTTAAAGGTGCTCGAAAACATTAATTGACAGCTTCTATGGGGTGGTGGTTGAGCAGGTTGGCTCATAACCCGGAGGCGGCGGGTTCGATTCCCGCGGCAGGACAAGTATTTGTTCGCAAAAAAAAGCGCAAATACTTGTTCTGAGTCTGGGTGTTGTGGGACCATAGTCCTCGTAGTTCCTGGGTCCCTAGACACAGGGAATCCTAGTTAGGGTCCAGGATTCTAAGTATGTGATCGAAAAAAAATTAAGAACTTTATAATTTAATCGAAATTAAACTATGATGTATAGATGTCACGACAGCTTATTCAGTACAAAATACACGGTGGCATTTAATTCACTCTTTTCCTTGAATTTGTGTACTCAGACCATGCTATAGAATATTCGTACAAGGTACTATAAAAAAAAATAGACTTTGTTTTAGTATATGGTGCCTCTTAAAATAACTGCGTGACATCCGAAATGTCTATTTATCAGTACACACAGCGCGGACACCAGCTGAGTGCTTTGTAAATGTTGCTTAGGCAATAAAACACCTGCTTTGTTCAATGTCACAAGGCTTTTCCTTAGAATTTAAATTTGATATTTTTGATTTTACCTAGATTTAAGTTTTATTTCATAAGTACTTTTTTTATTTAATTGTATGGGAGCATTCTATAGCATGGACTGAATACATACATTAAAGGAAAAGAACTAATTAAATTCCACCTTGTATAGTCCTAAGATTTTCGCAGCTATAGGCTAGTTGGAAAAGCGTGTAATCCAGTGAGTGGGAACGCAGGTTCAAATCCCGGTGGTTGATAGAATTTTTGATCTGTGTTAACAATGTTGAGTCATAACCTCATATTTTGTATCATTCAAAACGATATAATAATAAATTGATACTTATATATATTTAATTTTGATTTATATGCCACCATTTTGTTAACAAATTGATTTTCACACCTTGAGGCTAAGTATTCATAAACCATCTTCATATATTTTTCCCATGAATTTTCAGAGCTCCAACACCAGACGATTAAACCACTAGACTGCTAATACCACTTACCCTTGTCACCAGAAAGCTGCTAATTTTAGCATCATTGTACAGGTAGCGATGGTAGATAGCCTCTGTGGTGTGGTGGCTGAGCAGGACGGCTCATATCCCGGAAGTGGCGGGTTCGATTCCCACGGCACGACAAGTATTTGTGCACAGAAAAAAAGCGCAAATAGTTGTTCTGAGTCTGGGAGTTGTGGGACCATGGTCCTCGTATTTCCTGGGCCCCTAGACACACGGAATCCTAGTCAAGGTCCAGGATCTAAGTATGCGATTTTTGGGCGTTATTATTATTATGAATAATAAAGAAAGACATAATCAGCTAGCGTTGGCTTGTCGCTGTCACACGGAGCACTAAAACGTCAAATTTTGACGAGACGATGCTCTACAAAGTCGAAAACAGCTGATTGTTTCCTGTAAAATTGATCAATGACAGCAGAGTGCCGACCAATCACTGCAGTGCGTTTTTCTATGCTTAATCAAGACTAATGATTCCTGAAATTCCTATGTCCACAGATCCCAACCATACGCAATATGGGGGTACGTACCAAGCTTTAGGTTTCATCTTCAAAAGGGGGAGTTTAGTCTCAAGTAAATAAAATAAATAAATATCTGTGGAATTTCAAACAGCGCCATCTAGCTTGCACTATGGGAACCTGCTAACTGATACAATACTTAGATACTTTTGGTTTGTAAATACATACATAGAATACAATATAACACCCAGATACAGAACAAACACCTATGTTCATCACGCAAATGTTTGTCCTGGGTGGGAATCGAACCCACAACCCACAGTTAAGAAGGCAGGATTACTACCAACTAAGCTATCGGGCCAGTCAATTACTCTTTAAAGGAGTTTTGATTTTTTCAATTAAGTTTCAATCTAAAAAAAAAAGTGGGAGAGAAAAGCCCCATTCAAGCTATCGGGTACAAAGGTTCGAAGGACGAATTTTTACGTTTTGACAGTTTATATAAGGAAACACTGCAATTCTAATAGCTTGAACAGCAATCCTACCGCGCAACAGTTCTGGGAATCGGCTTCGCCTGCCATCCCGCACGCGCCAATTAACAAGTCCACGAGTGCGAGCAAGAGAGAACACGATTACCATCTCCACCAGACTTACGCGGTAAGGCCCCAGGACTACCGTTCTAATTACTCTATTCGTTTTTTACTTCATGCCAGACACAAAGTCTGCGTTCACTTTTTTCTCCAAATGCTAAAATTACCCATTCGCTGCCCACGCGCATATTTTAATGGTAATAAATTTTGTTTTTAAACCATTTATCAAAACAGTTTAATATGTAGTTGTGGTTTAAGAGCTAGGTGTTTAGAATTTTTTATCGTTTTACTAATACTTATCTACTTTATAATAGCCGTTAATGAGAACAATAAGTATTTACTTTATTTATATATTTATAGAAATGAAAAGATTTTATTTTAATTATGTTTTAAGTTCATTACTAAATAGTTGCGTCCCGCGGTTTCACTTCTATCGGCAGACCCCGAAGACTGTCGCGCACGTTTTATTGAAGTAAAACTTCTTTACGCACGGTTGACTTGGGGGAGGTATGCTGGTGAGGCGAACGGAAAGATGCAAAGAAAGAGTTACGTTTCGTATATTACTGTAGGGGCAAGTTTTTTTTTTTACTTCAAACTTGTCTAGCATTTGACCACGCTCTCACCTAATGGGAAGTTACGATGCGGTAAGGTGTAGCATGCTAGCCAAGTGAATACCCATTCCATTCCTTAAAGATGGTGCTAAAAGAGTTTTACTTCAGTCGTGTGGTCTAAAGCACACTCGTATTTTCAATTCTTGTTAGTTTACGTATAAAGGTATTGATATTTTTAATGTGTTGATTTTTTGAAAATAAAAATACACGTAGGTGCAGAAATAAATATGAAAAAAGGGGTAAAACATCAAATGGATAGTCAACACAGCTTCTAGCCTACAATGATCAGATGCCAAGAGACAATTAATTTGGTAGAATCGTTTGACCGTCGAGTTTATAGCCACAATGCGCTAACGATATCTTGTTTTATAATAATGTACTTAATTTTTAAAATTATTTTATTCGACACTGACCCGGAGGAGCAGACAGTCCTTGACCATAATTTGTTTATGAACGAATAATAAAAAATAACCTAGTAAAAAATCGAAAATATTTCTAAATAAACTCTTCAAAAACATACACGATTTGTACACAATTTGTCTATAATAGGGTGCAGTGCCACAAATTTATTCAGGACGATATATATTTTTTGTTTTTGTGTTGGCTTTTAGCCAGTGGCAAATAATTGATAATTTCTCAAGTAATTTAAGTTATTTATATATATATATATAATGAAGCTTCTATGTAGTTTTAGAAACAACGCGAAAAGAAACGTTTCACCATCATACACACTATTATAAATTGCCTACACTGTAATCCAGCACTTAAGGAATAAAACGCCACCAATTGTATGCACTAACACTGAAAATAACACAAGTTTTGGAAAATAATATAATGCGGCGACGCGATCGTTTTCGTTTTCCCGCCAAAACTCCTCAGGACGATATTTCGCCATCTTTTTCTTATATTGTAGATAATGGCCCATTAAAAAGAGACGAAGTAATATTCAGCTAAACAGGTAAGTTAGCGCAACTGCTTTAATTCATTACTAACGAAATTATATATATATTATAACTATTATTGAAATTTTGAAACATAAAATACACGACTACAGCAAAAAGTAGGGTCATTCTATGTGAGCCGACGATTTTTTTTTCAAATAGCTAATTTTGTTAGTCTCTACTGACCTTTACAGCGTCACCGGGCGAGAAGAGCCGACGACGTGTTATTATTTTGTTTTTCAGTTTATAATTAAAAAGGTCACAAACAGATTATTTACGTTTAACTACAATTTCCGCGAGCGAAGGCGTTGACATCGGTTGACTAATTTATCACCTCAATTATCTTGTTTAAGTGCTCACAATCAGTTTTACTATGTTTTGAACAAAAAGTCCCCGGGTCTTGTATGAATCTCACCTAGACTGAAATGACGTGTCCCGACTTTAGGGACAGATTGATGGGAGTTCAAATACCATTCGAAATTGTATTGTTCGTCTATATAAATTCCCATTCAAACGGTGACGTCATCATAACAATGGGGTTACAATTGAAGGGTTGAGAATAAAAAGGGTTTAACTGTCAAATTGACAGTTTCGAGAAAATTGACTTTAAACGTCAACGGCGTCATTTTAACGTAGAGTGCTTATATAGGTAATAGAAAAGATTTATGTAAGTTTCAGTTGCTTGAAAATGTTTTAATTCTATTTAAAATGACTAAATATATTACTAATTCATACAATTAATGTAAACATATAATATAATAAAATAAATATAGTAATGTTTTTATGCTAAGCGAACTGTATTCCTGTGACAGATAAACCGTTTTTAGACTCAAAATCTCGAGATTTAAGCCTCATTTCGGTATTTTGAGAATGTATTATTGAAGATAATTTCACGCTGAATCCAACGATACCCATAAGTAGTTTTGTCAAAAAAATCAGTTAAACCCTTTCTATTCTCACCCCTTCAATTGAAAACTGCACACACAGCGCGTTCAACATGTCTTGTATTATTAAAAAAATGTGCGGGGTCTTTGGGGACTGCCGATAGAATTAACTTGTGATATTGATTGCTCATGTTCGGTGACGATGACGCGAAGTCCACGATTTTTGTCCACACGCGCACACGCACGTGCACAAAGCGCCTAAAGAAGTTTTCTCTTTAAAAATATGAATTATCTCCACTGAGAAACAATCAATTGAAACAGATACCAAATAAAAACGGCCCAATTATTTTTTGTTATAAGATATAAGGGCTATTTTTATAACATACGTACTATAATAGTAATAATAATATGTGTGGACATCTCACACAACGCCATCTAGCCCCAAACTAAGCAAAGCTTGTACTATGGGAACCAGCTAACTGATAAAATACTTAGATACTTTTTGTTTGTAAATACATACATAGAATACAATATACTCGGTAACACCCAGACACAGAACAAACATCGATGTTCATCACACAAATGTTTGTCCTGGGTGGGAATCGAACCCACAACCCGCAGTTCAGAAGGCAGGGTCAAACTGAGCTATCGGGCCAGTCAAAATTAAGGCCGAATGGAAACTGAAGTCCAGGAACATGTGACATTTCGACTTAGAATGTGGGCAATCGTTCAATGACGATGGTATCATTAGTGCTGACATGTTTAATGATAAACTGATTCGGTTTAACGTGATTCAAGTTACAGATATTAGTTACAGCACATTTTAGAAAAAGGGGGTTAGAGTTCATATGGTTTCGGACTAAAGTTGTGTTGTAGAGCGTTCTTAAGGGATAGCGTGAATCGTCAAGCCATATTCAGAGACCCAGTAGAGCATTGTTTAGGAATAGCGTGAATCGGGATGTCATGTTCAGGGACCGTGTAGAGCGTTCTTAAGGGATAGCGTGAATCGTCAAGTCATATTTAGAGACCCAGTAGAGCGTTGTTTAGGAATAGCGTAAATCGGGATGTCATGTTCAGGGACCGTGTAGAGCGTTCTTAAGGGATAGCGTGAATCGTCAAGTCATATTTAGAGACCCAGTAGAGCGTTGTTTAGGAATAGCGTAAATCGGGATGTCATGTCAGGGACAGTGTAGAGCGTTCTTTGGGGATAGCGTGAATCGTCAAGCCATATTCAGAGACCCAGTAGAGCGTTGTTTAGGAATAGCGTGAATCGAGATGTCATGTTCAGGGACTGTGTAGAACGTTCTTTAGGAATAGCGTGAATCGGGCCGTCATGTTTAGGGACCGTGTAGAACGTTTTTTAGGGATAGCGTTAATCGGGATGTTATATTCAGGGATCGAGTAGAGTAGAAGCGTTCTTAAGGAATAGCTTGATTCGGGCTTTAGTAGAATAGCGAATATATTCTATAGGTCTGGTTGGGGTATTAAATTGTATGGAGAAACGCGGGTGAACGCAGACTACCTAATAACTTTAGCACATTTCTAAACTCTGTTAAAAATAACATTACACGCAGGTATTAAGTATGAAAAATGCGTTGTTTTGTTAACCATTGACGCATACAAACTGGTCTGTTTACCCCATCCTACACGAAACATGGCTTGGTGATGTTTGTAAGACATATTTTTGGATTTTAACGGAAATAACAGCGGGTAGTGTTATTAAGAAATTAACGCATAACATTGTCACGTTCTGGGAAAGATTCCGTTAGATGTTTTTGAAGTAAAATTTCTTTAAGCACGCTTGACTTGGGGTAATCTGATAAGGCGAACGCAAGTTGAGAGGGAGATTTAATACTTATATCTTCCTCTACGAGAAACGTAACTCTGTCTTTTTATCTCCACGACAGTTACGAGTTACGTTTCGTATATTACTGTACGGGCAAGAGAGATGGAGCTAAAGAAGTTTTAGAGTTTTGGCGGGAAAACGAAAAAGATCGCGTCGCCGCATTGTATTATTTTCCAAAACTTGTGTTATTTTCAGTGTTAGTGCATAAAATTGGTGGCATTTTATTTGTTAAGAGTGCTGGATTACAGGCGTGAAAAGAAACGTTTCACCATCATACCACTTTCCCACACTCATGCCTGTAATCCAGCACTTAACGAATAAAACACCACCAATTTTATTCACTAACACTGAAAATAACACAAGTTTTGGAAAATAATACAATGCAGCGAAGCGATCTTTTTCGTTTTCCCGCCAAAACTCCTATATTTTGTTTATTTATTTAAATAAATGTCATACTCTACCTCTATAAATTATACTTGTGTTTTTTTTTATCTTAGTGAATGATGTGACCAGCTAGCCGTTCACCTGATGTTAAGCGACACGGCTGCCCATAACAGAACAGTGTCACTAGGAACTCCAAAAAAAAGTTTCGCGTGACACTGCACTGCGCACATCATCCTGAGACATCAGCACAGTCTGGTAATACGATTACTCGACTGTGAGATCAGATTTTTCTTTTCTATGCTATATCATTATAAAATGATTCAATTAAATACCAAGTCAAAGTTATTAATCTTCTGTTGTATTCTGTATAGAATACAATATAACACCCAGACACGGAAGACCCACACATGTCTGGGTGTTATATTGTATTCTATGTATATATTTATAAACAAAAAAGTATCTAAGTATTGTATCAGTTATCTGGTTCCCATAGTACAAGCTTTGCTTAGTTTGGGGCTAGATGGCGTTGTGTGAGATGTCCACACATATTATTATTATTATTATTATTATATATAGATGTTATAAGTTTAACATTTGGATGTCTTTGTGTGTCTATCTGTGGCGTAGTTTCTCCCCCAAATAGATGAAATATTTTTATCGTTTTTGTTTGAAAAGTAACTTTATATAGCGTGTTTTTAGGGGTGATTCAAGAAGATCTGTGATAAAAATAATGCGGGAGTTTTGCGCTCTTTTAGCATAATTGAATGGTATTTAAGATTTTTCGAAGATTAATAACTTTGACTTGGTATTTAATTGAATCATTTTATAATGATATAGCATAGAAAAGAAAAATCTGATCTCACAGTCGAGTAATCGTATTACCAGACTGTGCTGATGTCTCAGGATGATGTGCGCAGTGCAGTGTCACGCGAAACTTTTTTTTGGAGTTCCTAGTGACACTGTTCTGTTATGGGCAGCCGTGTCGCTTAACATCAGGTGAACGGCTAGCTGGTCACATCATTCACTAAGATAAAAAAAAACACAAGTATAATTTATAGAGGTAGAGTATGACATTTATTTAAATAAATAAACAAAATATAGGAGTTTTGGCGGGAAAACGAAAAAGATCGCTTCGCTGCATTGTATTATTTTCCAAAACTTGTGTTATTTTCAGTGTTAGTGAATAAAATTGGTGGTGTTTTATTCGTTAAGTGCTGGATTACAGGCATGAGTGTGGGAAAGTGGTATGATGGTGAAACGTTTCTTTTCACGCCTGTAATCCAGCACTCTTAACAAATAAAATGCCACCAATTTTATGCACTAACACTGAAAATAACACAAGTTTTGGAAAATAATACAATGCGGCGACGCGATCTTTTTCGTTTTCCCGCCAAAACTCTAAAACTTCTTTAGCTCCATCTCTCTTGCCCGTACAGTAATATACGAAACGTAACTCGTAACTGTCGTGGAGATAAAAAGACAGAGTTACGTTTCTCGTAGAGGAAGATATAAGTATTAAATCTCCCTCTCAACTTGCGTTCGCCTTATCAGATTACCCCAAGTCAAGCGTGCTTAAAGAAATTTTACTTCAAAAACATCTAACGGAATCTTTCCCAGAACGTGACAATGTTATGCGTTAATTTCTTAATAACACTACCCGCTGTTATTTCCGTTAAAATCCAAAAATATGTCTTACAAACATCACCAAGCCATGTTTCGTGTAGGATGGGGTAAACAGACCAGTTTGTATGCGTCAATGGTTAACAAAACAACGCATTTTTCATACTTAATACCTGCGTGTAATGTTATTTTTAACAGAGTTTAGAAATGTGCTAAAGTTATTAGGTAGTCTGCGTTCACCCGCGTTTCTCCATACAATTTAATACCCCAACCAGACCTATAGAATATATTCGCTATTCTACTAAAGCCCGAATCAAGCTATTCCTTAAGAACGCTTCTACTCTACTCGATCCCTGAATATAACATCCCGATTAACGCTATCCCTAAAAAACGTTCTACACGGTCCCTAAACATGACGGCCCGATTCACGCTATTCCTAAAGAACGTTCTACACAGTCCCTGAACATGACATCTCGATTCACGCTATTCCTAAACAACGCTCTACTGGGTCTCTGAATATGGCTTGACGATTCACGCTATCCCCAAAGAACGCTCTACACTGTCCCTGACATGACATCCCGATTTACGCTATTCCTAAACAACGCTCTACTGGGTCTCTAAATATGACTTGACGATTCACGCTATCCCTTAAGAACGCTCTACACGGTCCCTGAACATGACATCCCGATTTACGCTATTCCTAAACAACGCTCTACTGGGTCTCTAAATATGACTTGACGATTCACGCTATCCCTTAAGAACGCTCTACACGGTCCCTGAACATGACATCCCGATTCACGCTATTCCTAAACAATGCTCTACTGGGTCTCTGAATATGGCTTGACGATTCACGCTATCCCTTAAGAACGCTCTACAACACAACTTTAGTCCGAAACCATATGAACTCTAACCCCCTTTTTCTAAAATGTGCTGTAACTAATATCTGTAACTTGAATCACGTTAAACCGAATCAGTTTATCATTAAACATGTCAGCACTAATGATACCATCGTCATTGAACGATTGCCCACATTCTAAGTCGAAATGTCACATGTTCCTGGACTTCAGTTTCCATTCGGCCTTAATTTTGACTGGCCCGATAGCTCAGTTTGACCCTGCCTTCTGAACTGCGGGTTGTGGGTTCGATTCCCACCCAGGACAAACATTTGTGTGATGAACATCGATGTTTGTTCTGTGTCTGGGTGTTACCGAGTATATTGTATTCTATGTATGTATTTACAAACAAAAAGTATCTAAGTATTTTATCAGTTAGCTGGTTCCCATAGTACAAGCTTTGCTTAGTTTGGGGCTAGATGGCGTTGTGTGAGATGTCCACACATATTATTATTACTATTATAGTACGTATGTTATAAAAATAGCCCTTATATCTTATAACAAAAAATAATTGGGCCGTTTTTATTTGGTATCTGTTTCAATTGATTGTTTCTCAGTGGAGATAATTCATATTTTTAAAGAGAAAACTTCTTTAGGCGCTTTGTGCACGTGCGTGTGCGCGTGTGGACAAAAATCGTGGACTTCGCGTCATCGTCACCGAACATGAGCAATCAATATCACAAGTTAATTCTATCGGCAGTCCCCAAAGACCCCGCACATTTTTTTAATAATACAAGACATGTTGAACGCGCTGTGTGTGCAGTTTTCAATTGAAGGGGTGAGAATAGAAAGGGTTTAACTGATTTTTTTGACAAAACTACTTATGGGTATCGTTGGATTCAGCGTGAAATTATCTTCAATAATACATTCTCAAAATACCGAAATGAGGCTTAAATCTCGAGATTTTGAGTCTAAAAACGGTTTATCTGTCACAGGAATACAGTTCGCTTAGCATAAAAACATTACTATATTTATTTTATTATATTATATGTTTACATTAATTGTATGAATTAGTAATATATTTAGTCATTTTAAATAGAATTAAAACATTTTCAAGCAACTGAAACTTACATAAATCTTTTCTATTACCTATATAAGCACTCTACGTTAAAATGACGCCGTTGACGTTTAAAGTCAATTTTCTCGAAACTGTCAATTTGACAGTTAAACCCTTTTTATTCTCAACCCTTCAATTGTAACCCCATTGTTATGATGACGTCACCGTTTGAATGGGAATTTATATAGACGAACAATACAATTTCGAATGGTATTTGAACTCCCATCAATCTGTCCCTAAAGTCGGGACACGTCATTTCAGTCTAGGTGAGATTCATACAAGACCCGGGGACTTTTTGTTCAAAACATAGTAAAACTGATTGTGAGCACTTAAACAAGATAATTGAGGTGATAAATTAGTCAACCGATGTCAACGCCTTCGCTCGCGGAAATTGTAGTTAAACGTAAATAATCTGTTTGTGACCTTTTTAATTATAAACTGAAAAACAAAATAATAACACGTCGTCGGCTCTTCTCGCCCGGTGACGCTGTAAAGGTCAGTAGAGACTAACAAAATTAGCTATTTGAAAAAAAAATCGTCGGCTCACATAGAATGACACACAACGCCATCTAGCCCCAAACTAAGCAAAGCTTGTACTATGGGAACCAGATAACTGATACAATACTTAGATACTTTTTTGTTTATAAATATATACATAGAATACAATATAACACCCAGACACGGAACAAACATCGATGTTCATCACACAAATGTTTGTCCTGGGTGGGGATCACTACCAACTGAGCTATCGGGCCAGTCCAGGCCAGTATATATATATATATATATATATATATATATGTATAAGAAAATAGGAAAAAAAGTGTCCCTCCTTAGATATAATAAATAATAATAATAACACAACTAACAATGTCATCATCATCATCAGCCTGTATCAGTCCACTGCTGGACATAGGCCTCTCCTAAAGAACGCCACTGGGCTCGGTCTTCATCCCTTCCCATCCAATTGCTGCCTGCATCCACCATCCTCCATCTACTAACAATATGTAAGTAGTATATTAACAAAGAGCATGGACCCAGGAGTCTGAGGTAAAGCAGCATAAAAAAATCTTATAACACCCCATTATTAGTCGAGGGTCGATAAAAATATTTTTTTTAGAAGCTAATATAATTAGTATAAATTATATGATTTTTTTATCGCATTGTGTTTTACTTTTTTATGACAGTTTCTGGTGAAATATGTAAACAATATTTTTCTGTTATCTTATTGTATCATATTCCATGTAAATAAACAATTTTCATTTTTATGATCAATACCGAATAAAATGTTTACTTTTAATTTAACAGTTATAGACCATACTATTTACTTTACTAATAAATTTAAGCACAGTAATTTCACTAATTCACTTTTTGACTGTTTGGTCTAGTCGCACCTTTTTATTAATATAACACTGTCAACCATAGAAGTTTTTCTCAATGTCCATCACAACTTCGCTAGTGTCACGGGACACTGCCGGCAAGAAACTGGAAATCCGTAGCGTTAACGCCGTACATTTATATACCAGTAGGGAATCTCCGTACACCAACAAAGTTAAAAATTTAAATTAAAAGTTAATAATAATTTAAAGTTTTTAAGTATAAAATGCTTTAGCATTAAGTCCTTTGTTTGTTGACTAATGCACAGAATACATTTTTTTATGTTAAAGGGAGCAAACAAGCATACGGCCCACCTGATGGGAAGTGGTCACCGTAGCCTATGGACATCTGTAACACCGGAGGAGGCGTCACCAATGCATTGCTGACCCTGTAGGACGCTTTTGACCCTCCTTACTTTTAACATAATAGTAAAATGTAACTAAGGTACACATGAGATGGTAATGAAACTATGCCACTCCGTATGCGAGGAAAGCTGCGCAGTAGCACTTTTTAAAACAACTGTCAAAAGTCTATGCCTTTACATGCGCAATGTTGAAGCTAGGACTATGGGGTACACCCACTATTTTCCCATTTTCCTTCTTAATTATTCGGAGTAAAGTGTTCTAATAGTAGTATATTAAAAAGAAGCACGGACTCAGGAGTCTGTGGTAAAGCAGCATTAAAAAATTTGTAGTTGCAAGCAATCCATACACAAAATTACATCAAATCAATTGAATAATGGGTACATAACTTACACTTTCCTTTAATAGATAAACCATGCATTTTTATATCAAAAAAAGAGTTTTTGAACGTAACGGTCTCCCTTATGAAGGCTAGGAAAAGACTATGTTTCTGACAGCTGTCAAAAAACTTGTAGGACGATTGCGTTTTAAGAAGATCTTCTACTGCCGTACTAAGTGTATAGCAAGTTTACCCAGACAAAATTAAATTTGTTATTTTTGTTTTTGGATTGCGTAGGTGGGAGTGAGTTTCATGATTGTAATATTAATTTACTTATACCTTTTGCCAACTATTATATGACTATTAACTCGTGGAGTGTCAAAAAATTGCATTTAAAAATAGATTTATGAATGAAGAAACCCCGCCCGACGGTGTAGGCCGCCCAGGTTTAATCACATGTATAAATCTACGGGAGGAAAGTATGTCCTGATGATAATAATATTTGTTTGGGACACGAGCCTTCTCTCACAGGCAGAGTATAAGCCATAATATCTAGCACACTGGCCAAGTGCGCGGGATTGTACAAAAGAAAAAATTTGAAAGAAAATAAATTTATTCAAGACATCACACAACATTACATTTCTACAAATAGGCACTTACACAAGACAAATCAGACGAAAAAAAAAGAGAAAAACTAAAAATATAATGTTATGTGACGTCATGATATAGGTCCTGAATCAGCATGCAATCAAGGTCGTAATACCTTAATAACTGATATTCGGTCGGAACCCATATTCATAACATGACATATACATGAGTCCTTAAATTTTGTCATCCTTAAATATGCCGTTTTTTTTCGATGTTTTTTTTTCACCGTTGTAAGAGCGACTGAAAATTACACACTTGAAAAGTCATTGGTGTGAATGGTTCAAACTAGGATGCTTCTGTTTAAAAGCTACCCGGGTTACTGCTGGGCCACACTCGCTCCTGGTATGACTACCTATCTATATCTATATAATATAATCTAACAGTTCATTATGATTATGATTTATAGCAGTGTTGCCTGCTTATCGTAATTCAATCGATTAATTTTAATGTAAAGGAAAAATTAGATATTCCCAATTCAAATTTTTCCTTTACAAATTATCGTTTTAACTATTATTGTTTCAACTAACTAAATACTACAATAATACAACAACTAATACTAAACACTACCCACTACAAAAAAACATTTGGCTTATATACTAGCCACGACGACCTATAGACAGTCCAAATGCTCCAGCCCACAACCAGTAGGTAGCGTACCCAACATGCTGGCATTGCCCGTCGAATTGCAATGCTGATTCGTTGTGCCAAATAAGTGCTAGCTGTTCGACCGACGCTTTGATATATTTTTTAAAATAAACCTTACTATTTAAACTTATATTTATTATTATATGAACGTTAAGGGTTTGTTGATCCAGATGTCTTGGCACGAGTGACTGGATAATTCACAGAGATTTGCAGAGACAGGACAAAGCGTGTAGGACAGATAGCACAAAATGAAATGTAACGAGCCATACAAGTAAAATTATGGTATTGTTTACACAGAGTTCCACAACTTAGGGTGCTTCACAATCACACTGTTAAATAATGTTTTAAAAATATACCTAATAAATAATTGATAATTTATCAAGTTAATGATATTTCACGCAAATAATAATATGTGTCAAGTCATAGTCAAAGTCATCAAGTCAAGTCATAGTCAAGTCATAGTCTAGTCAAAGTCATACTCCTAGTAGAGTGGTGGCAACTTTACTTGAAGCTTCTATGGAGTTTTGGAAACAACACGAAAATAAACGTTTCACCATCATTATACCATTTTCCCACACTCACGCCTGTAATCCAGCACTTAACGAATAGAATGCCACCAATTTAATGCACTAAAACTGAAAATAACACAAGTTTTGGAAAATAATACAATGCGGTGACGCAATCTTTTTCGCTTTCCCGCCAAAACTGTACTTATAAGTTAAACAACAGCTATCATATCTATTAGTTGCGCCCCGCGGTTTCACCCGCGGATAAAAAGTATTTTAATTATCTGCTCATCCCACGGGAACATTTCATTTTTCCGGGATAAAATGTAGCCTATATGTTAATCCAGTGTATAAGCTATCTTGGTAACGAATTTCATCCAAATCCATTCAGCCGTTTGAGCGTGAAGGAGTAACAAACATACACACATACAAACTTTCGCCTTTATAATATTAGGTCCGTATTACAGAACGATGCTCAGTCATCGATCGGTTCTCAAGCAGAGATTTCATTCACTAATTGGCCACATTATGAATGAAATATTTTTTATCCGCGGTTAAAGACAAAGGTGCAAAAGTCTCAACAAATTACGTAAAAGTGTTTATAATAATACTATGATATTTTTTTCTTATCTTTTATTTATTAATATTTGGTTGAATATTATGACGACGACGATTCTTGAACTTGATATTTTATTATCTCTGAGAGAAACTCTGACTTTGCCGTTAAGGTATATGAAGATCAAAAACTGCACCAATATTATAATATAGATATATAAATCTTTATTACATATTATAAAGAACGAAGATTTTACTCGTAGTTAAACATTATTAGCTCCATCTTACCGCTGCAGTTATCATTTTAGTTACTGCACTCGCCTAAAACAACACTTTCACACAGAAAAAGTTCGATTTGATTATAACTTTTCAATGTTAAGCAAACGGTGGCATTTCATTTTGCCTAACCCTCCCAAATGCCTGATAAGGCAAAACAGATATTGCTAATGAATTCCACGAGCTCGCAGTTTAGATAGCCAGAGATATGATAAGATTCTACGTACTTTAATACTTAATGGTATTAATATTGACACAGATTATATAATACTATACGGTAATAAAAAAAAGCACTAGTGGAAATAGGATGTATTATAGACTCTATCAGCCTTATTAATAAACGGGTATTAGTCTCGGATTAGTTACTTCAGCTTTCAGCTACGACAATGGAGAGGCCTGGTAAACTAAATATTGTACATCAAAATATTCAGGGCCTTTCCAGCAAAGCTTTAGAATTAGAGCTATTTTTAGAATTTGAAAAAGCTGATGTATTGTGCCTAACTGAGCATTGGTGTAAGAAGGATATGTTGTTTCCTGTATTTAAAAATTATGCATTGGCCAGTTCATTCAAAAGGCAAAAAGCCAATCACGGTGGCTCTTTAATATGTATATCTAATAATTATAAATTTAAAGAAAGGAAAGATATTGTTGCATTATCTGTTGAACGTGTTGTTGAACTATCGTGTGTAGAGTTGGAGCAACATATAATTGTTTGCGTATACAGGCCTCCCTCGGCTGATTTTAAGGTGTTCGAGTCTATTATGGAAGAAGTTTTAACAAAAATCTCAAACAGCTCAAAACATCTCATTGTATGTGGCGATTTTAATGTGAATATTCTTGACCAATCTTCGCTAACTGACAGTTTACTAAATTTGTTTATGTGCTTCAACTTGAAAAATCTTTACAATCAGCCAACCAGAATTACTAGCTCATCTGCTACTTGCTTAGACAATATATTCTGTGACTGTGAACCACAAAGCAAGTCAGTTATTGATAAACTTAGCTCAGATCATTGTGGTCAAAGTGCTGTATTTCCATGCATACTGAAAAAAAATTCTTATGAGTTTACTTACAGACCTATTACAACCAACCGCTTGGAACAGTTTGCTCAAAATCTAGATGACAAACTTGTGTTATTACCACTCACTGATGACCCTAATGATCTTTGTAATGTGTTGTTTGATGTTATGGATAAAGAGTTTAACAAGATATTCAAGTTAAAGACGTGTAGAGGAGGTGTTAAAGCAGAATTGAGTGACTGGGCTTCACCTGGCATTTATAAAAGTAGAAACAGGCTGTATGATTTATATTCTCAGAAATCAGATAATATTTATGACAGTAAATTTACTGAGTATTTAAAATCTTATTCAAAAATTTTTAAACGCGTTTGCCAGACAGCTAAGTCTCTGTACTTGAGTAAGAAAATCAATAGAGCGGACGACAAAATTAAAGCAACCTGGAAAATAATTAATACCGAGACCGGCAAAACTAAACCTCGGCACCGAAAACTCACTCTTAGTATTAATAACAGATTAATATCTAAAGACAGTGAAGTTGCTAGTGCATTTGAGGATTTTTTCGTAAATATACCTGTAGTTACCACTCAGTCATTAAATTCATCGACTAGTGAGTCTTGTGCAATTCTTGCAGAGTGTGTTGATAAATGTGAAGTAGTTTAGACATATTAATTCGGCTATAATTGTTAAGACCTTTAGGTCACTTAAAATAAAGAATACTGAGGATCTTTGGGGAATGTCTACCAGGGTTTTAAGTGGCATTGTCACATTAATCGCACCATATTTAGCAGAAGTATTTAATAAATGTGTAGACGAAGGAGTTTTTCCCAACGTAATGAAAAATAGTAAATTGATTCCATTATTTAAGTCTGGAAATAAGAATGATCCATCGAACTATAGGCCAATTTCTGTGTTACCTGCAATAAGTAAAATTTTTGAAAAAGAAATTCTTAATCAGTTGTTAACATTTTTTAACCTTAACGGACTGCTTCACAGTCAACAGTTTGGATTTACAAAAGGACGATCAACTACAGATGCAGGCGTAGAACTCTTTATACATATACTTGGTGCTTGGGAGAAGTCACAGGATGCCATAGGTATTTTTTGTGACTTATCCAAAGCATTTGATTGCGTATGTCACGAAACCCTAATTTTTAAATTAAAGCATTACGGGGTTTGTGGGAAAGCTCTTGATCTTGTCTCTTCTTATCTTGGTAATAGAATTCAGACAGTTAAAGTTAATGGAGCAAGATCATCTGGTTCTATCACTAAAATGGGGGTCCCGCAGGGTTCAATACTAGGACCATTCTTATTTTTGGCCTATATTAACGATCTTCCATTTTTTGTAAAGAACCTATGTGATATTGTTTTGTTCGCAGATGATACGTCTCTTATTTTCAAGGTTGACCGATCTACTAATGATTTTGACGACGTTAACAAGGCAATTTCACTGGTTTTGAACTGGTTTACTAAAAACAATCTACTGTTAAATAGTAAGAAAACTAAATGTATTAAGTTTTCGTTACCTAATGTTAGGGGGTCTCCTACAAATTTATTACTGAATGGTGAGGTATTAGATTTGGTACGAGCTAGTCGTTCACAAATGTTAAGCGCCACGGGCACCCATAACAGAACAGTGTCACTTGGAAGCCAAAAACATAGAGTTTCAAGCGACACTGCACTGCGCACATCATCCTGAGACATCAGCACAGTCTGGTAATAAGATTACTCGACTGTGAGATCAGATCATAAAGTCTCAATTGCCCAGTAATTTCACTAGCTACAGTGCCCTTCAAACCAGAACACAGTAGTACTTGCACACTACTGCTTGGCGGCAGAATAACTGGCAAAGCGGTGGTACCTACCTAGACGAACTTTGCAACAAAGTCCTACCACCTAGTAAATGTTGACGGTGTAACTAGTCTAAAGCTAGTTCGTGTTTATTAATAAGGCTGTATGGGTTAGAAATTTTCTTGAGCAGTTAGCGTTGTTGTCCTGATTCCCAGAAAAAGAAAACTAAAATAAAGCTGCCTGGTGACGCTGTAAAGGTCGGTAGATACCAACAACATCAGCGTTCAAAAAAACTAACATAAATAAAAAATATTTGTAGACATTTCACACAGCGCCATTAGACACAAACTATAAGCAAAGCTTGTACTATGGGAACCAGATAACTAATACAATACCTACTTAGATAAATACTTTTTATTTGTAAATACAAAATGAGAATATGACGGCGGCTACGTCCGGTTATAAACTCATTGCGCAGCGGGCAGTACCGTAATTTACCCTGTCGTAGCATTCAATTTTATTACAGTGGCAACATCAGCAACTATCATTGCTCCCCCAACCATCTGGCTATAAAAAGGGACCGCTCGGTGTACTACGGAACATTCTTGTTCCAGACACGGCGCGGTGTGGACATGCTGAAGGCCTATAGTTATATAGATTGCAATCTACGCACAACTCGACCCGTTCTGCCCACAAATACAATATAACACCCAGATACAAAACAAACATCGATGTTCCTCACACAAATATTTGTCCTGAGTGGGAATCGCCCACAACCCATAGTTTAGAAGGCAGGGTACTTCCAACTGAGCTATCGGGCCAGTCAAAAATGGCACCAGACTGCGGAAGAGATAAAACTTTGCGGTAGACGTGTGTGCTTCAGTGGAGACTGCGAAATGACAAGAGTCAGTTCCGAATCAAGGCGTAGCAGCATGTCTCCGTAACTCCGTAAGGTATTACATTATATTTGGTGTCATATGCTGGTTCTGATCCACGGCTTTTAAATAAATGATCCAAAAATGGGAAACATTCAAGTACGAATTAATAGTAGGCTCGCCTTGCTATCTCCTTTTCTCAATTTCCTAAGTTAAGCAACGACAACGGTTAACGGAAATATTTTACGTGTGGGAAAACATTCTCACGCGCGTAAAATATTTCTTCCTTTACCGCCTAAAACGAGTTATTTCTGGAAATAGCTCAAAAGAGCATTATCCTAAGGATGCGCTAATACAGAATATCCTGCTCGCTTGTGTAAAGGAAATCATCATTTGTCTCTATTTGGAGTTGCAAGATAAAATTAGTAGGAAAATTTAAAAGTCAAGATTTCTAAAACGTAAATTTGAGACGTGTCGGTTTTAATTACAGACAGACAGTTTTAATTAGTTTACTATTGAATTGTATTTTATATTCTTGTAATTTATTTATTTATTTTATTGTATTTACTCAAGACATACAGTGAAAAAACAATTGACTATACACGGTGGCATTTAATTCACTCTTTTTCTTATGTATGTACTCGTACCATGCTATAGAATGTTCGTACAAGGGCCAATTACAAAAAAAAGTTTTTGTTTTTAGTATTTAGTGCCTCCAAAAATAACTGCATGACAGCCGAAATGCCTATTTAACGGTACACACAGCGCGGGCACTGACTGAGTGCTTTGTAAATGTTTCGTAGGCAATAAAACACCTGCTTTGTTCACTGTCGCAAGGCTTTTCTTTAGAATTTAAATTTGATTTAAATTTTGTTTCATAAGTACTTTTTTATTTAGTTATATGGGAGCATTATCTAGTATGAACTGAATACATAGGTACATTAAAGGAAAAGAACGAATTAAATTCCACCTTGTATATACTCACAAATTAGAGAAATTCAATCGACGTTATTTTTACTCTCCCTATCTCTCTCTCTATCCCCTTCTATCTCCCTCCCTCCTTAAGGAGGAGGAGGCCTTAACCGCCTTAAGGAGAAAACTTGTATCCAAGCTTGCGAGCACAATGGTCGAATGACGATAGGTATAAACTAAAGATATGTAAATAAATACTTGTGATTATCCTAAATCACATCAGATGCGGAGTCTCTCTCTCTCTATATCTCTCTCTCTCTCTCTATCTCTCTCTCTCTCTCTCTCTCTCTCGTCTCTCATGACATCGAACTAGATTGTGCACCGAACAAACGTTCGCTTGTTCAGTCAGTTAAAACGCAGCCTTACTGAAAATAAAACGAGTTTATTTTCAAAGAACTCAATCAATTCAATTTTGGGACATTTATGACAGGGCTTTATGATGTTAGTGAGAGAAACGAGAAATTAGACGACGTTTTTAGAATTTTCTAAACGAGTTAAATCGTTGGAGGACTTCCTGAAATTCTAAAAGATTGATGATGTATAAAACTTAAATCACTGATAATAATAGAATACTTCATTATAGGACAGTTGGCGTGGTGATTGAGCGGTCACCTCATAACCCGGAGGCGGCGGGTTCGACTCCTGCGGCAGGACAAGTATTTGTGCACGGAAAAAAGGTCCAATAATTGTTCTGTATCTGGGTAGTAATAATTACTAGACTGTGAGATTAGCTCATAAAATCTAATTTGCTCAGCAGTTTCACTAGCTAATACCCTTAAAACTGGAACACGGTAGTGCTCGCACACTACTGCTTATATGCGGTAGAATAACTGGCAAAGCGGACCACCGCTACCCAACCAACCTACCTAGAGGAACTTTGCAGAAAAGTCCTACCACCTAGTTAAAATGGTTCAAAGTTAGCACGAGATGCCTATAAATAATAAATACAAATTTATTTATTGACACATTTGGTTACAAAGTTATAATGAATCCATAGACTCCCGAACTAGTGGAAACTGTGTTTCAGGAGTCAGTGGCTTCTCCCATTATTAATTTTATCTAAGCTATGTCATACTAATTAGTTTTACTTTAGGTAGTTTAGTTTTAATTAGTGTGTGTGTGTGTGTGTGTGTGTGCGCGCGTGCGTGTGTGTGTGTGTGTGTGTATGTGTGTGAATGTGTGTGTGTGTGTGCCTTTTCTGAGCAGAGCAATAAAAGTCTTAAAGATAGCTGAATTCATGGCACCATAAAAAGAGAAGGTTGATCTCTATCGACCTTTACAGCGACACCGAGCGTCACAAGTTCAATGATTTAAAAATTAAAATTATGTCATATACCTGCCACATGGGTCTACATAAAACCACTTACTTAGTTAAAGAAAACGTTTACTCATAATATTTCACAAGGGATTTGCTCCCTTTCCTGGCTTAAGAACGTTCAAAACAAGATCAGAGAATCTATTTATAATCTTCATTAATTCTTACAGCCATTACATTATTTCACTTCCTCAGTTATTTTAGTTTGAATGTGGTGTGACGATTTATTTGGACATTTGGGATTTCAATTTTACGACGTGAATGGTTTAAACTTTAAACAGTAAGGTCCGTATTACAGAACGATGCCAGTCATCGATCGCGGGCGAGCGATCGCGCGAGATTTCATTCACTAATTGATCACTTTATAACCTAATTTCATCTAAAACTAAAATGTCGTTTTATTTAGACTCCGCCGGTATATGAAACTATACGAAACTTGTGAAATAGTTACGGTTACGCATATATTTTTATTTCAGATATCCGATAGTTTCAGTTACGGTTACGGAACTCCATAGCATCCGTTTTATCCAGTGCCTTTCAAACCGGAGACAAGCAGTGCTTGCACCCTACCGCTTGGAGGCAAAATAACTCTTCAGAAAAGTCCTACAACGAGAAATCGTTAACTACTACGACTACTAGAAGGATGAAAATCCTTCTTGAAGCTGTACGAGATAAGCAAGCAAGGCTTTTTTTTTGGCGGGAACGCGAAAAAGATTGCGTTTCCAAAATTCTACAGAAGCTTCAAGTAAAGTTGCCACCACTTTACTAGGAGTATGACTTTGACTAGACTGACTTGACTTGATGACTTCGACTGTGACTGGACACATATTTGCGTGAAATATCATTAACTTGATATATTATCAATTACTTGACACTGGCTAAATACACGGAGGTGTGGAGCCAAAACATTAAAAAAAAAGTAATAGCAATTAAAATATTTCACAACTTAATAACTCTTACGTAGGTTTTTTGGCGGGAAAGCGAAAAAGATTGCGTCACCGCATTGTATTATTTTCCTAAACTTGGGTTATTTTCAGTGTTAGTGCATAAAATTGGTG
Source organism: Ennomos fuscantarius (assembly GCA_905220475.3). Classification (NCBI taxonomy): domain Eukaryota; kingdom Metazoa; phylum Arthropoda; class Insecta; order Lepidoptera; family Geometridae; genus Ennomos; species Ennomos fuscantarius. Next base: position 2,585,797 of record HG992049.1, read on the forward strand.
GCATTATATTCGTTAAGTGCTGGATTACAGGCGTGTGTGTGGGAAAATGGTATAATGATGGTGAAACGTTTCTTTTCGTGTTGTTTCGAAAACTCCATAGAAGCTTCAAGTAAAGTTGCCACCACTTTACTAGGAGTATGACTTTGACTAGACTATGACTTCACTTGATGACTTCGACTGTGACTTGACACATATTTGCGTGAAATATTATTAACTTGATGAATTATCAATTACTTGACACTGGCTAAATACACAAAAGTGTGGAGCCAAAACATTAAAAAAAAAGTAATAGCAATTAAAATATTTCACAACTTAATAACTCTTTCGTATATTACTCATTAGTACCTACTTTAAGAATTCGAAAATTTCTGTTTATTTCCCCAAAGAATTCGGATAGAGCATAACGAAACGTTTGACGTGTGAAACGAGAAATTCCTTTGTTCTCCATTTAGATCTTTTTTACACGTCCTCTCGTATCACTGGACCCGTTTAATGGTTGATGGTTTAAAAAATGGTTGTTTTCTAAAATAGACGTGCAAATATGCGGTGTTATGGAATTTCGTTGATAGTTTTTGTTGTGTAAATGTACAAGGTTACTATTTTTTATTGTTAAATAGGCTTGCGTTTGACCACTATCGCACCTGATGGTAAGTAACGATGCGGTCTAGGATGTAACACGCTTGTCTAGAAGATACCTGTTCACTCTCGATTTGAAGACTCCAAGGTTGTAGTTATCGGTTGTGGAGCCAAATCGTTTTGTTCGCACATGTGGGATATTGTACCATGTAATAATACATTCTCAAAATACCGAAATAAGGCTTAAATCTCGAGATTTTGAGTCTAAAAATGGTTTATCTGTCACAGGAATACAGTTTGCTTAGCATAAAAACATTACTATATTTACTTTATTATATTATATTTTTACAGTAATTGTATGAAGTAAGTGTATGAAGTAAGTATTATATTTAGTAATTTTAAATAGAATTAAAACATTTTCAAGCAACTGAAACTTACATAAACCTTTTCTATTACCTTATAAGCAATCTACATTAAAATGACGCCGTTGACGTTTAAAGTCAATTTTCTCGAAACTGTCAATTTGACAGTTAAATCCTTTTTATTCTCAACCCTTCAATTGAAGGGTTGAGAATAAAAAGGGTTTAACTGTCTCAACCCTTCAATAATTATGATCTGGATTGTAACTTAACACTATGTGTACACGGAAAAATGAAATTATAAAGTGACCATCGAGGCAAATCTAGCAACGTAGATCCCGAACGGATGACCCGATTTTAATTTTGTGTTTTGTTTGAAAGGTGAATTAGTTCAGGAGTGTTATTAACTATGTATTATTATTATATTAATTATAGCTTGTTTAGTTTTTAAACAATAAAATATAGTAAGCACTTACCTCTTCAATGGACGATGACATAAGACCGGAACTGAAACAAAAATAATAATAATTTGGAAAGCAGCCAATATCAAATCTACACCAGTTTGGACAAGGTAAGGTAACGTAAACATGGCGTATTTTAGTTTGTTGGTTATTAGAATAACCTGTTTATAGTTTAAAAAATATGCTGAGGTGAAATAATTACGAGTTTGTTATAATTCTTTTAAACTGTTCTATTATACCACATTATCAGTACAATACAAAACGCTTTATTGACATCAAAAATAAACATGTTGTAAAGAGTATTACATAATAAGATAGGCCAGTGGGCGGTCTTATCGCTAAGAGCGATCTCTTCCAGACAACCTTTGGATGGACAGATATATGAGACACTGTGCCATAATAACCACATTTGGCAGGCGGCATGGTAATCGCAGTACATTTTAATGTACTGACTGGGTGTTATATTGTATTCTACGTATGTATTTACAAACAAAAAGTATCTAAGTATTGTATCAGTTATCTGGTTCCCATAGTACAAGCTTCGCTTAGTTTAGGGCTAGATGGCGCTGTTTAAAATGTCACCAATATTTATTACTCTGTGGTGTGGTGGTTGAGCAGGTCGGCTCATAGCTCGGAGGTGGCGGTATCGATTCCCGCGGCAGGACAAGCTCAAATACTTGTTCTGAGTCTGGGCGTTGTGGGACCATTGTCTTCGTAGTTCCTGGCTCCCTTGACACAGGGAATCCTAGTTCGGGTCCAAGATCTATGTATGTGATCGTTGGGCGTTATTATTATCAATTATATCGCAGAATAAAAAACTCAAATTAGGTTGGCATTATCTTTGTTTACGTTTGTCTACATTTTGATGGATTTAGGATGTCCTCTCATGCTGCTTGAAGAAACGGGCAGCACCTAATCAATCGAGAGTTACATAAAAAGTAGGGCATTCGATTATCAGTTCAATTGTTTCAATTTATAAGGTCGTGTTTCAATCTGTACAAAGAATTTCAAAATGGGGTCACATGAAAACAGTTTCTCATAATGATTTACTGGATAGAATCCAGATCTAGAGTAATCGGAAGGATGGAAATGAGCTAGAATTTGGACGGAGTGTTTTGACTTTTGAATCAGCTTTGATTAGGAAAATGCTTTTGAAATGTAATTGAAATCTAGCCCCTAGCGGTGACTAAGCGTGATACAATCTATACATATAAAATTCAAAGTCCTGACTGACTGACTGACTTATATATCAACTCACAGCCTAAGCCGCTGGTCCTAGAGACTTGAAATTTGCAGGGTGTGTTCTTTGTAAAGTGTAAGTATCCACTAAAAAAGAGTTTTTCGAAATTTAACCTTAAGAGGGTGGTAAATGGGTGGTTGAATATCCATGAAAAATTTTCTTCTCTGGATCAATTGACACGAAAATGTATACACAACATGTTCTAAAATTAAAATTATGAGATACGTGTATCACAGTTTTACCAAAATCATACCCTAACAGAGGTAAAAAGGGAGATTTTATAATGTATGTTTCGGCGGGAAAATATGCCATTCGTTCCCCGCGGGCGAAGCCGCGGGCAGAAGCTAGTTATTACATATATTAATAAATATGCGTGGACATTTCACACAGCGCCATCTAGCCCCAAACTAAGTAAAGCTTGTACTATGGGGACCAGATAACTGATACAATATTTAATTACTTTTTTAATAACATACATAGAAATACAATATAACACCCAGACACGGAACGAACATCGATGTTCATCACACAAAAGTTTGTCCTAGGTGGGAATCGAACCCACAACCTTACAGTTCAGAAGGCAGCCAAAACAAGAAGGCCAAAAAGAAAAAAGAACTTTAAGGAGAAAACAAACCAACTGAGCTATCAGGCCAGTCAATAATAATCACACTAATATTATAAAGGCGAAAGTTTGTATGTGTGTATGTTTGTTACTACTTCACGCGCAAACCGCTGAATGGATTTGGATGAAATTCGGTACCAACATAGCTTATACACTGGATTAACATATAGGCTACAGTTTATCGCGGAAAAGTGAAATTTTCCCGTGGGATGAGCATATTATTAAAATACTTTTTATCCGCGAGTGAAACCGCAACTAGTAAATAAAATAAATAATATAATTTTATATTGTGTGATATTAATAGTTAGCGAGTACAGTAATGAGGGAAATTTGATGTTTCGACAGGTTCCTTGAAGTAGTATCTTTATTGAAGGTTAATAAAACTCGTACATCGCGTGATGATTACGGGTTCGAATTCTGCGACGGGTTAAATTTTCTTATTAAATATTAAATAACTTACCAGCATAACAATGAACTCTTTTTCTCCTTCGTTTTCGACATTTTCGTAATGTTTCACAAATTTTCGCTTTTCAATGTCAGTTTAAAAGTAATTATTTATAGGGCAGTAAATTTCAATTTTATTCGCAAAGACTTTGATTTTAAAAAACATTTTCACCCACATCTTGACCTGGTATTCAAATTGAGTGTTCAATTTTAATAAAAACAATCTATACTAATATTATACAGAGGAAAGATTTGTATGTAAGTATGTTTGTAACGAATTGGCACAAAAGGTACTGGACCGATTTTAAAAATTCTTTCACCATTTGAATGCTACATTATCACTGATTAATATATTAAGACTATTGTAATTGCAAGAAAAAAATGTTTATGCCAATATATGAAAAAAAAAATATCCACCCGTGCGCCCAAAAATATCAAGCCTGGACGGCCCGCTAGTATTGTTTAAAATGTCCTATTTTAGAAGAGAGATATGAAAATTGTGTAATAAATGAAATCACTTTTTTTCAGATACTTGAAAAGTTGACACAATTCAAGGTGTTTCAACACTGATAATGACACTCCGACTGTTTCGACACTTTACTGTTTTGCCATCTGTACTAAAATTTATTAAAATATTTAGCTATGTATCACTTTCTCCCGGGTTTTTTTTTTGGTATGGATCTACACTTTTTGTGTATTTAGCCAGTGTCAAGTAATTGATAAATTCTTGAGTTAAGTAATATATATATGTCAAGTCAAGTCACAGTTCAAGTCATCAAATCAAGTTATGTCTAGTCAAGTCATGCTCCTAGTAAAGTGGCGGCAACTTTACCAGAAGCTTCTATGTAGTTTTGGAAACAACACGATAAGAAACGTTTCACCATCATTATACCACTTTCCCACACTCACGCCTGTAATCCAGCACTTAACGAATAAAACACCACCAAGTTTATGCACTAACACTGAAAATAACACAAGTTTTGGAAAAGAATACAATGCGGAGACGCGATCTTTTTCGTTTTCCCGCCAAAACTTCCTGTTATCATCTGCCTTTAACCAATGAACAGTATTTCGTGTGTTGACTTGTCATGAGTTCGACAAATGAGTAACCGGAGCTAGAGAGGTAAGTGCGAACTTAACAGCTGTCTAACGTTAGTGCAGACGGCCGTACGGTAGCGGTCCGGTCGAGTGAAAACATCTGTGCACACTACACTCCAATGTTAGCGATTATACGATGACACAAATTTAAAACAGGGTGTTTGCTTAACTAAAAATAATTATTTAAATTTATTCAAATGCAAAAACATATATTCATTATTCATTTAAGAAACCTCACATGAAGAACTCAAATGTGACATCTGTGGTGTGGTGGTTGAGCAGGTCGGCTCATAACCCGGAGGTGGCGGGTTCCATTCCAAGTATTTGTACACAGAAAAAAAAAGCGCAAATACTTGTTCTGAGTGGATGTTATGGGACCATGGTCGTCGTAGTTACTAGGTCCCGAGACACGGGGAATCTTATTTAGGGTCCAGGATCTATGTATGTGATCGTTGGGTGTTATTATTATCACACTTCACACTAATATTATAAAGGTGAAAGTTAGCATGTGTGTATGTGTGTATGTTGTTACTCCTTCACGCTCAAACGGCTGAATGGATTTGGATGAAATTCGGTACCAAGATAGCTTATACACTGGATTAGGATATAGGCTACATTATATCCCGGAAAAGTGAAATTTTCCCGTGGGATGAGCAAATAATTAAAATACTTTTTATTCGCGGGTGAACCGCTAGGCGCAACTAGTTGTTTAATAAAAACCTAGTAAAAGCATTTACTTAAACAGAGTAATAATAATTTATTACTTTGTAATAACCTACAATTTAGTTCCTTATGGCGGCATTCGTTTTCAATCCAAAATTGCCATCGTGAGGCAAAAATTAGACACTAATGAAAAATAGGTAGATTTTTTAAATGTTTCTCGATTTCGATAGAAAATACAAACTTTTCCGCACAAGAATAAAACAATTGAAGGGGTGAGAACAAAAAGGGTTTAACTGATTTTTTTCACAAAATGACTTATGGGTATCGTTGGATTCAGCGTGAAATTATCTACAATAATACATTCTCAAAATACCGAAATGAGGCTTAAATCTCGAAATTTTGAGTCTAAAAATGATTTATCTGTCACAGGAATACAGTTCGCTTAACATAAAAAACATTATTATATTTATTTTATTGTATTATATTTTTACAGTAATTGAATGAATTAGTACTATATTTAATATTTTAAAATAGAATTAAAACATTTTCAAGCAACTGAAACTTACATAAACCTTTTCTATTACCTTACAAGCACTCTACATTAAAATGATGCCGTTGAAGTTTAAAGTCAATTTTCTTGAAACTATCAATTTGACAGTTAAACCCTTTTTATTCTCAACCCTTCAATTACATAGGCAAACTAGATTTTAAGTAGCTTTTTCTTCCTGCGTCAAATGATTTGCCTATAACCAATTAAAAAGAAATGTAAAATGATCTCATAATTTTTTTTTTATGTTAAGGAATGACGTAACGAGCTAACCGTTCGCCTGATGTTAAGCGACACGGCTGCTCATATCAGTTACAGTTTCACTCGGAACTCTAAAGTATAGAATTTCGCGTGACACTGCGCACGTCATCCTGAGACATCCTGTGAGATCAGGTTATAAAGTCTCATATGCCCAGTAATATCAGTGCCCTTGAAACCGGAACACAGTAATAGTTGCACACTACTGCTTGGCGGCAGAATAACTGGCAAAGCGGTAGTACCTACCTAGACGAAGTTTGCAGAAAAGTCCTACCACCTAGTGAAAATTATTTGGTGTATTAAAAATAAAGCTATGTTTTCATTACCGATTGTTGAACTATAGGTAGGTATGTAATGATTTCTATAGAAACCTTGTGTGCTCTAAACCAAACACTATCGGTAAGTTTTAGTATTAAAATTCTCATGAGTGTGATTCATTTTAAATTAATATATCCCCGACTGTTACTCACGAATAGTATGTCGATTTCTCGACCAGGTTTCGAGCATATCCGATGCTCTCCGAACTCACCTCCTGAGGACATACTATTCGTGAGTAACAGTCGGGGATATATTAATTTAAAACTATCGGTACGATTATATTATCTGTGCACAACCTTCGAACATTCACGTTTTGCTACGATGTAGAATTTTCAGGATGTTTTTGTGTGCCTAAATATATATCTACTAGCTGACCCGCCCCGGCTTCGCACGGGTGAATTAGTAAAAACGCGGTCGAAAGGGATAAAAAGTAAATCTCCTGGTTCTAAGCTACCTCTCCACCAATTGCCAGCCAAATTGGTTCAGCCATTCTTGAGTTATAAATAGTGTAACTAACACGACTTTCTTTTGTATATATAGACTAGCTTCTGCCCGCGGCTTCGCCCGCGTGGCCTATAGGAAACGAAGAAGAAAATTTTTATAGATACACCAACCACACATTTCACCCTCTTAGGGATGGAATTTCGAAAAAAACCTTTCTTAGTGGATACCTACACTTTACAAAGAACACACCCTCCAACTTTCAAGTATCTATGACCAGCGGTTTAGGCTGTGCGTTGATATATAAGTCATTCAGTCAGGACTTTGAATTCTATATGTGTAGAATAGATATATATGTGAATGGTTTAATAATATTTATTTTCTTCACGCTTTACTAGGTGGTAGGACTTTTCTGCAAAGTTCGTCTAGGTAGGTAGCACCGCTTTGCCAGTTATTCTGCCGCCAAGCAGTAGTGTGCAAGCACTAATGTGTTCCGGTTTGAAGGGCAATGTAGCTAGTGAAATTACTGGGCAAATGGGACTTATGATCTGATCTCACAGTCGAGTAATCTTCTTACCAGACTGTGTTGATGTCTGAGGATGATGTGAGCATTGCAGCAGTCATGCGAAACTTTACATGTTAGAGTTCCGAGTGACACTGTTCTGTTATGGGCGGCCGTGTCACTTAACATCAGGTGAACGACCAGATCGTCACATCATTCAATAACATAAAAAAAAAATGCATAGATCCAATGAATTATATAGATTGAGGATCTACCTCAATTAAGACTGACTATTATTGACTTTAAATAGATTTTTGCCTTTCTCCATGATCTTTAATGAAATCAAATCACCCTGTATTTCTAGTCTCCATATGGAAGCCGGCACGCGTCACGTCGCATTGTTTAATAATTCATCGCTAGTCATGATTACTAATGTAAACCTAGTTAATTTTCTAGACTGGAAGGAGAACGCTATGACCTAAAAGTAGAAGAAAAAATAACTTTGTAAAGGAGTTTTGGCGGGAAAACGAAAAGATCGCGTCGCCGCATTGTATTATTTTCCAAAACTTGTGTTCTTTTCAGTGTAAGTGCATAAAATTGGTGGTATATTATTCGTTAAGTGCTGGATTACAGGCATGAGTGTGGGAAAGTGGTATAATGATGGTGAAACGTTTCTTTTCGTGTTGTCTCCAAAACTATATAGAAACTTCTGGTAAAGTTGCCACCACTTTTCTAGGAGTATGACTTGACTAGACTAGATTATGACTTGACTTGGAATGTGACTTGACACATATAAATATTAATTAACTTGAAAAATTATCAATTATTTGACGCTGGCTAAATACACAAAAGTGTGGAGCCAAGCCAAAAACAAAAAAAAACTTTGTAAACTTTGTTTATGGGGTCGCTGTATTTTGACATTTAACTTTTTGTAATTATATAAGCTTAGAACAATTATTATTTAAACACCTACCGTGTTACCACAAATACATAAACAATACTTAGACAGACGTCCTACGTGTGTTTAAAGATACAAAAAGGTAGTTTAACATTTGTTTGAGGCATGTTTAAATCTTTTGTGGTTACACCAAGAATTTTTAGTTTTATGATTTTGACTTGTAAAATGTTAAAATATCCATTGTTTGACTTTTACTTAAAAATTATGAATTAGTTTAAAACTTTTGAATTTTTACCGTTTACTCCCACGAACGTACCTGAAAATTTTAAAACCCTTTTGATAACACTCTATAAGGGACTACTCCATTCCCGTGGAATATAATGTGTCGTATGTTGATCTCGATAGTAATAACAATCTGTATGCAAAATTTTGTCCATATCAGTTTAGTTCTTGTTTCACACACAAAACCGTACGGCGAAAAGATTAATTAAGAAGCGTCACCCATCAATCATTTATATATTAAGTGAATAATAGGTGATATCAAAGTTTCTTGCATAACATTGGCACGTATCAAAGAGTGATAAGAATATCACGCTTTGATAACGGTTCGAGAATGGCAATTGAACTTGATTTTAACTTTTTTTTTACTGAATGATTTGACGAGCTAGCCGTTCACCTGATGTTAAGCGCCACGGCTGCCCATAACAGAACAGTGTCAATCGGAACCCCAAAATAGAGTTTCGAGCAACACTGCACTGCGCACATCATCCTGAGACATCAGCACAGTCTGGTAATAAAATTACTCGACTGTGAGATCAGATCATAAAGTCTCAATTGCCCAGTAATTTCACTAGCTACTGTGCCTTCAAACCGGAACACAGTAGTGCTTGCGCACTACTGCTTGGCGGCAGAATAACTGGCGAAGCGGTGGTACCTACCTAGACGAACTTTGCAACAAAGTCCTACCACCTAGTCAAAACTCACCAAGAAATACATTTATCGCAAAAATACAAACGAATTGACAAACTTCTTCCTTTTTGAAGTTGGTTGATAAATATATAGATTTTATAAAAATTGGTAATAGGCAAAGCATTTGACCACCTATTAAACAAACATTATATAGAGGAAAGGTTTGATTGTTTGTTTGCAGCACTGAAACTATTGGAACGATTTGAAAAATTCTTTCAACATTAGAATCCTTCATTATTCCTGATGAACACAGGCGATAGAATATATACACGGTGGAATTTAATTCGTTCTTTTTCTTACTTTTATGTATTCAGACCATGCTATAGAATAATCGTACAAGGTGCAATAAAAAAACTTTTTTAAAAGCCTACAAAAATAATTGAATAACAGCCGAAATGTCTATTAACAATACACATTACACAACGCAGGCACTGGGTGAGTGCTTTTTAAATGTATCCTAGGTAATAAAACACCTGCTTTGTTAATGTCGCAAGGCTTTTGGTTAGAATTTGAATTCGCAGTAATTTTTTAATACCTAGATTTAAGTTTTATTTCATCAGTACTTTTGGTATTTAGTTATATAGGAGCGTTCTATATAACCATGCTATAGGCCTAAGTACAAACATTTATGGAAAAGAACAAATTAAATTCCACTGTGTATATAATATCCGTTGCGAAGCCGGGGAGGGACGCTAGTAACTAATAACTTTATAAGTTTGCTCAGCAGGCAATTAATATATATTATTAATGTTATTTTTATTTTCATATATGATTACCAAATATAACATTCTCGAGCGTCGGTAGTGTCTAGTGTCTCACCAGAGTCATTCTGTATATATATATATATATATATATAGCCCGGATCCCGGAGGTTCGATTCCCGCGGCAGGACAAGTACCTATTTGTGCACAGAAAAAAAAAGCGCAAATACTTGTTCTGAGTCTGGGTATTGTGGGACCATGATCCTCGTAGTTCCTGGGTCCCTAGACACAGGGAATCCTAGTTAGAGTCCAGGATCTATGTATGCGATCGTTGGGCGTTATTATTATTATTTATTATATGTATCTACTTTCATTTGCATCTGACTGTACCTATTCATGAATGGGCGAGTCCATTCGCTTCATTGAATGATGAGTTATTCATTGGACCAATTACTCTTGAATTAAACTTTTCGTCATACATCCTGAACTATGAATGTCAGAAATGGTTTGTATTATGTAACCTTGTACACATTAAATTTCACCTACATTTCAGCCGACTTGCTAAATAGCTATTAAGTGTATATATTGTTTTTTTTTTATCATCATCATCATCAAATGAAGATGTCCACAGCTGAACACGCAAACCTCCCCATGAAACGCCACTTTGGAAGCTTGTGATAGGGGTTTAGGGGGTTCGAATCTCACATATTCCTTGCCATCATCCTCGTGGTGGCAGGGAAGTGCGAGGGCATCCCCCCCCAAAATTAACTCAAAATGATGCACCCTTTTTTGCATCATTTTGGGTCAATTTTTTTTGTGCTACACTCACTCTCAGTCATGACTCATGACCATGTCTCATGACATAACAGTTGGTATATCAGTTGGTTTCTTTCACAGTACACTTAATTTGACCGGGCAGCCGTGTCGCTTAACATCACGCGTACGACTAGCTCGCACGTTATTCCTTAACACAAAAAATTAGAAAACTACCGCCATACTTTAAGTTTCGCTTAGCTTTAGAAAACGCGAGACAGAAATGACACAACTGTTTGCTTTGTTATGTTAATATTTGCGGCGAAGATTTTTGAACTGAAAAGTGAGACTGTTATGTCATAAGACATGAATATGACTGAGAGTGAGGGTGGCTCAGTGGTAGCTCGGCAACTATCGTACTGATGCACCCTAGTTCAATTGCCGCTCGGCCTATTTACTTTTCCATGTACGGAATTTGCACACAACGGTGCAGGAACTCGTGAGAAACCCGACATGTTCAAAAATGATAATTAAAATTCGTGTGAGGGTGGATATCCTAGGAGATGTATTGGGCTGGTACAGAAAAACTCCTTCATTAAATTCACCATGTACAATTTTTCGTTTGTGCTATAAAGGACTATATGTTTATCCATTTATCTTAAAAAAACACACGAAAAAAGCAGCAAATACTTGTTCTGAGTCTGAGTGTTGTGGGACCATGGTCCTCGTAATTCCTTAGTCCCTAGACACAGGGAACCATAGTTAGAGTCCAGGATATATGTATGTGATCTTTGGGCGTTATTATTATTATTATCTTCTAAAAAATTACATTCTACTGTTAAAACAAAAACCTTAAAAACTTAAGATTTTTAAAACAAAGATAGAAAGAAAAAGTAATTTTGTTGACCTATTATAAAATTTACCCATAACACAAAAGTATCTAGAACAATCCTATTTTTTTTAAATCGATACATATAGCTCATTTAATAGCTAAGCACATTCTTGATCATGTCACTTTTCAAACACAAAAAAATCGGCTCATCCGTTTGGGAGTTACAATTTCACACACAGTAACACGCGTTGAACTTATGACACCCCGTTTGCGTCGGTGGTTAAAAATATTTACATTGATCCAAAAAAAACTGACGCAAAAATTATTATAAAAATCGATATATATAATCTTAAAACGTTTGTCTCTGTCAAGAGTCGCGAATACACTATTGTTATCTTATCAGAGGATTACACGGCCTACATGATTCATGACATTACGTACTACTAAGGCAGATGTTTTCAATCGATTTTGAACTCTATTCCTTTATATACTCGCTCCGTTTTCGCATGTATTTGTTAATGCTACAGAAGTTATCGTTTTCATTCGAAGTTGAAATCTAACTCAAGTGATTTAAGACACTTTTTGGATCACCAGAAAGACAGTGTTGAGAAAAATTGGTCATTGGATTTTGTTCTTTATTGTAGTCTATATTTGGTCAGTTTTTATATCTGATTGAAGGACAGTGGAGAGCTTCGTCATTTGATTTTCAAATGGATCCGTTTTTCTAGGACGTTGTGTTACACATAGTTTGGCAATTTCAATATTGATACCTTTTTATTACTGATAAGGTACGCTTTTGTATGAGATAGTATATCGGGGAAAAGTCTTTTCGTATTATAAAAAAATATGTTAACGCACACAACGCCATCTAGCCCCAAACTAAGCAAAGCTTGTACTCTAGGAACCAGATAACTGATACAATACTTAGATACTTTTTGTTTGTAAATACATACATAGAATACAATATAACACCCGAACACAGAACAAACACCTATGTTCATCACACAAATATTTGTCCTGGGTGAGAATCGAACCCACAACCCACAGTTCAGAAGGCCGGGTTACTACTAACTAAGCTATTGGGCTAATCGTATTATGTACGTATGAATTTAAAATAGATTTTCTTTAGTTATAATGTTTATATTTGACTGGTTTGGATATCATTAGAATGCAATTTAAAGCAATACAATACGATAAGTATGAAAAATATCCGCCCTATTTCCATCTTTGAAAATATTGAAAATAACAAAAAAAAACAAGACTTACCTTTCAAAAATAGTGGAGTTCGCGATGATAAAGCTGTCATCCATCAAACTGGAATCTTCGTTCCTGTCATACTCGTTCAATCGGTCAAGCTTATCAACTCGGTCAGGCTTCTCAATGATCGAATGGTCGAACGTACCATCCAATCGCTCCATCACCGATCGATCGAAATCTGAACGATCAGGTTTTTCGATGAACGAACGGTTGAACTTATCACTTCGGTCAAAACATTCTGATTGGTTGAAAGTTACGCTTCGATCGTTGTCAGATCGTTCAAAACTGACGCTTCGGTCCTTGTCAGTTCGTTCAAAGCTGACGTTTCGGTCCTTGTCAGTTCGTTCAAAAGTGACGCTTCGTTCAGATTTGTCGGTTTCGATTTTCTCACTGCCTGATCGGTCAAAGTCGCCGCTTTCTCTTTGATCGTCCGTAAGACTGTAATACAAATCACTGTCTATGGATTTCTCTCTTTTCTGGTCCCAAAGTTTTTTGGTTTCGTCTTGAACTCGCCGTTTTAGTTCTGATATTTTTTCTCGTTCGTTCTCTATTACTTGACATCCTGCGACAAGAAAACATTGATTATACATTAAAAAACCACAAAGCAAAAAAACCTCTAATAGCCAAAAACAATATGAAAATCACTTTTCAAACGTATATATTCAAGGTAGCTTGATTTAAAAACAAAAACTGTTTAATAATTATTTACAATACTGTAATCGTCAAGATGATGCAGAAATAAATAAAATTTATAAACTTACCTTGTTCTTCCAACATTTCCATCCTCTTCCTCTCAACCTCCATCAAACTATCAAAAGTTCTCTTCCCTAAAGAGTTCATATCAGTGTCACTGGATAACAGCGGCGCATCTATAGTAACTTTCGAAATCCTATCAATATCGTCTTGAGAAGGAATCTTATCCGACATTCGATTAAATCCTTTTAAACTCGGTTCGTCTCCACAGCTTTTTCTGTGCAAAATTTTAGCAGATTGGCAACTTTCCATCGAGTTTTCTGCACTGGCAACACTGATCTCTTCTGTCGTCTCTTCTAAGATTTGATTGTTCACTTTATCGGGGGATAAAGATTTAGCTTTTATATATTTGTTCTCGATGGTAATTGGCTTTGGATTCTTAACGTATCGAGTTTTGGATTCGTCATCGTTATCCCGCGTTTTTTTCCCAAACGAATCCTTTTTCATTATCTTCCCTAACGCAGCGAAAGTCGGGATTTTCGACGACGAACTGCTCTTCACTGGCCCCGTATCTTTTTTGTCCTTCTTTTTAGAATTGCGCAGACTGTTAAACCTGTCGAACGATTCCGTTTCGATGTTTTCACTATTGTAGAACAAGTTTTCATTGAAACTTTGTGACATGATATCGACTTTTTCGGGCGATTTCGGTTTTTTCTTTCGCTTAAGCGAATCGAAATTCCTTTCCCAGAACCCTTTCTTCTCTTTCGATGGTTTGGAAGGACTTTCGTTGGTTCTATCGATTAGTTTCCGTTCTAAATCGACTGTCATAGATTGTGACATTTGATCGATAGAATTAAACTTGTCTTTGATCTCTTTCGTGTGCTCTTCGAAATTTTTCATATCGATATCGTCACTGTCGCTGCTCTGTGGCGAGTATCCGAATTCACCAGATTTGGTTCTAGTCTGGTCTGTGTAGAAAGCGCTGTCTGGAGATTGGGCTCGTTCGATTTCGTTTAGCTTTGCAACTATAGGCTTTAATTCCTTTTCAATATATTGCACTTTGGATGTTAACACTTCGACTTGGTTTAGATGTTTTACGTATTCCGCGTGTAATACTTTTGTCTCATCTAAAGCTGATGTCAAATTGTTGTTGGCTTCTGATTTGAGGGTTAGGATTCTGGTCTTTTGGGCGTCGATCTTTTTTGTTAGGAGAATGATATCGTTCTGCAAATCTTCTCTGTTTGATAATCTGCAAGAGAAATGTTTTAGTGAGAGTTCCCGTTGGCATTGTGCAACGTACAAACGAAATATTTGAATGAGATGAAACCGATTCATGGCAACGTTAGATAGTCATATCACGGTGTATTTAGTTTTGAAGGAAAACTTCGTTACGCACTCCTGACTTGACTGGGGAGTAATCTGGTGAATGCGAGGCAAAAGTTGAAGTTGGTTCACGTAGATCGCCATTGTCAACGTAATTATGTTAAAAAAAATATTATATTGGTAAAATGCGAAATCAACATTAAACAAAGCAATATCAAAGTTATACCGGTCGAAAGATAGAGCTAAACTAAAGAAGTTTTACTTCAGTCGTGTGGTCTAAAGCACACTCGTTTTTTTGACATGAATGATCATCTTTCTTTCTAATGCAGTTTCAATCGGAGAGTTAATAGGTCATCATTATAATCTCCAGATACACGGTTCCCAATCCATCAGAACGGAATAGTTCCGATCCGGAATCTACACTCACCATCTCCTTCATTCTGGATGTAAACGAAAAAGGCAGCATTTAGATTCCGAATTATACTATGGAAACATTGTTCGACTGCCTCTATGGTGTGGTGGTTGAGCAGGTCGGCTCATAAACCGGAGGCGGCGGGTTCGATTCCCGTGACAGGACAAGTATTTGCGCAAAGAATAAAAGTGCAAATACTTGTTTTGAGTGGGTGTTATTACCATGGTCCTCGTAGTTCCTGGTTCCATATATGCATGAAATCCTAGTTAGCATCCAGGATCTATGTATGTGATCGTTGGGCGTTCTTATTGAACATGTCTTTTACTGAAGAAAGTAAATGATTATAAATGGTTTTCATTACAAATGACTTACATTTCTGACTCTTCTTCCAAATGCTGGAATTCCAGATCTTCGAATATCTTGGTCTCGTTGTCCAGAATGTCCTGAGCGTTTTGCAGTTCTTCTAACGTCGCTGCGTTGGTCTTCAGATCTTTTTCTAATCTGTATTAAAGATACATTCATGTTACAGAATACTTTATGAATAGTGCAGGTAAAGATTCACTCCGCGAAGTCACTTAAATGGCGACTCTTGCTACAACGAAATATAATAATAATAATAATATATATATATATATTATATTATTATTATATATATTATATTCGACGCGGTACGCCATGTACCTATAATAATTGGGAGTTTTGGCGGGAAAACGAAAAAGATCACGTTACCGCATTATATTATTTTCCAAAACTTGTGTTATTTTTAGTGTTAGTGCATAAAATTGGTGGCATTTTATTCGTTAAGTGCTGGATTACAGGCATGAGTGTGAGAAAGTGGTATAATGATGGTGAAACGTTTTTTTTCGTGTTGTTTCCAAAACTCCATAGAAGCTTCTGGTAAAGTTGCCACCACTTTACTAGGAGTATGACTTGACTAAACTAGACTATGACTTGACTCTGACTTGACTTGATGACTTCGACTATGACCTGACACATTATTTACGTTAAATATCATTAACTTGATAAATTATAAATTACTTGACACTAGTTAAATACACAAAAGTTTGGAGCCAAAACACACAAAAAAATAAATAAAAAATATAATAATTGGAAATGCCCAGAGCTTTTCGGATCTCATTTTTATTTTAGTTTATACAATTAATTGTAATGTAAATGTAATTAATTATTGAAGTTCGGAAATTTGCTGATGACGTCATATTTGGCTTCCAATAATTTCGGGCCATTGCCTCTATCTCTCTCATCATAAAAAAGTCATTCAATGTGTCAAAGTCAATAATGTCATATTCACATAAATTTTTTTTTTCGTCACTTTTATTCATAGGCTCTGGTATTTCTTCCATTTAGCCACGAGTAACGTCATTATAAAGTCAAATGAAAATCGTTCAATCAGTCTGACATACTAATAATCCATAACAATATTTGATTTTTAAGTTATAGTTATCAACAAGTCTTTTTCAACAAACAAAAAAAAAATGATATCCCCATTATATTTGCATTTACTCATTTGTTTTGATAAGAGCAGCTGTTTTATTTAAATATTATGATTACTTTTTATTTTATTTTTTTATGTTAGTGAATGATGTGGCGAGCTAGTCGTTCACCTGATGTTAAGTGCCACGGCCGCCCATAACAAAACAGTGTCACTCGGAACCCGAAAACAGAGTTTCGCGTGACACTGCACTGCGCACATCATCCTGAGACATCAGCACAGTCTGGTAATAAGATTACTCGACTGTGAGATCAGATCATAAAGTCTCAATTGCCCAGTAATTTCACTAGCTACAGTGCCCTTCAAACCGGAACACAGTAGTGCTTGCACACTACTGCTTGGCGGCAGAATAACTGGCAAAGCGGTGGTACCTACCTATACGAACTTTGCAACAAAGTCCTGCCACCTAGTTTTGTAATGTAATTGTGTAAAATAAGAACAAAAAAAAATTGCAGTAAAAAGAAATCGTAAAATTTGTAGATGAATGTTGTAGAATTAAAGCTATTCGTATTAAGCGATATGAGTTATGACCCAAAACAGGTGAATTAACAATGACCTTGTATAATTTTCAATGTTACCTTTCAACTTTCAAAGTAGCAACCTCCACTCGATCCCTCATCTCGTTCTGCCTTCCTTCCTGTTCTTCTTTCAGCTGCTTGATCTCTGCTTCTATCTTCTTCGCCTTCTCGACTAGATCTGTCTTTTTCTTCTGTTCTATGTTGAGGATAGCTATTTCTGAATCATATTCGCCTTTTATCAGCGCTTTTTCCATTTCCAACTGAAATATTTAAAGAAAGGTTATTAAAAAGTTTTGAATAAGAATATTGTATCAAAATAGTCAATGATTTAAAATTTTCTTACTTCTCTTAAGATGTCATCTTCTTGCGATCGAATTTCAGTCATTTTACATTTAATATCATGAATTTCTGTTACTAATTTTCTTCTTTCTTCTTTTAATTTCTCATACTTTGCTTTCAAATCATCTATATTAATATCCATTACTGAATTATCTGTAAACTCTTCAATGTCAATCTTCTTTATATCTTCTGTAATGTTCTTTATTATTTTCTCTCTTTTATTCTGTTTCAAATCATTTTCAAATGCCTCTAATTCTGGAATGTCAGCCATTAATTCTTTCTTCACGTCATCAAAGCTCTGCACCTTCTGTATTTCTTTCGGGGAATCTTCTTTGTCGGTTAATATCTTTGAATATCTGAATTCAATGTCATTTGTCAATTCTGCGTCGTCAATCATTGGTATTTCTTCTTCGAGACTCAATTGCTTTTCAATCCCTTCAAACTTTTCATTTTTTCCTTCTGTCTTCCCCCTATCAACGTTTGGACTTTCTTCTATTCTACCAACTTCTTCGCGACTTCTATCAGTATTTGGACTATCTTTATCTTCTTTTCTAGAAGCATCTACTTCTGTATTTTGATTAAAGTTAGGTATTTTGTTATTATCTACAGGCGGGGGTGTGGGAAAAACGAAATACTGAGGCGCAGTGACATTTTTATGTGCGAACGTAGTTTTTATCCTTGTTCTTGGACTATTAGTGTTAGGGGATTTCGGTTTGAGGCTGTTAAAAATGTTTCTATTTACGTAAACGTTTTCATATGGACTTGGTGAAGGAATGGCTGATTTAGCGTCTGTACTTTGGTTACGTCTTACATTATTTGGACTAGGTATGTTATCATCAAATACTGGTATGCCTATTTCATCCATTCGTCCCACATTTTCGTAATTATTATCGGGGAGGGTCACTTCAGGGGTGATTGCTGTAGGGGATGAAACGTCAAAGTTTTCATAGCTCGATACGTTTCTTGCGGGCAGAGATTTACTTATAGAATTACTGTGGGAATGACTAGTTTCAAACCTGCAAGGGAAATGTTAGTAAATTAACATGCTGTCTAATTTATATGTTATGGGAAAAGTGTTTTCCTATTTAAAGCGCTCTAGTAATTATTGATATACAAGTCTGGATGTTGTGGGACCATTGGCACTCGTAGTTCCTGGGTCCCTAGATTCAGAGAACCCTAGTTAGGTTCCAGGATCTATGTATGTCATCGTTGGGCGTTATTATTATTATTATTATCTAATTTAAGATCTTTATTTCTCAAAAGAATACAATTCACTTATAAGAGAAATACATTGTAGACATACAACTAATTGCACTTGACACTTAGTGAACAAACTTAATAAAATGCATATTTGTAAACAATATTATAGAACACAAATAGGTAAACAATTGAATTGAAAAATTAAGATTTACGTTTTAAAATAATCCAAATCCTATTATTATTATTGTTCTGCAATAATACAGAACAATCAAGTAACCTTTGAGGCTTATCTCAACTTTATTTGCAGATCATCATCATCATCATCATCAGACTGAAGATATCCACCGCTGAACATGGTCCTCCTCCACAGACCGCCACATTGAGCGGCTGCTTCATGCTTGCCCGCGGCTTTGACCAGCTGGGCGATCACGTAACTTGGTTACAACCGATAGAACACACAAATTTGTATGTGACGGCGGCTACGTCCAGTTATAAACTCTATGCGCAGCGGGCAGTACCGTAATTTACCCTGTGGTGGCATTTAAATTTATTACAGTGGCAACATCGGCAACTATCATTGCTCCCCCAACCATCTGGCTATAAAAAGGGACCGCTCGGTGTACTACGGAACATTCTTGTTCCAGACACGGCGCGGTGTGGACATGCTGAAGGCCTATAGTTAATAGGTTGTAACCTACCCACAACCCGTTCTGCCTACATATGGATTTGACAGTTTCCATACACAGTTTATGTGCATAGTTATTTTGGAAATTTTCAAATTACGAATGAAGTTTCTCTTGTTATAATAACAATAGTAGTAATGACGCCCAACGATCACATAAATAGATCCTGGATCCTATCTACGATTCCCTGAGTCTAAGGACCCAGGAACTACGAGGACCATGGTCCCACAACACCTAGACTCAGAACAAGTATTTGCGTTTTTTTTTCGGTGCACAAATTCTTGTCCTGCCGCGGGAATCGAACCCGATTTCTCTTGTTGTAATGCAACCAAAGTTGCGTGATCCCCCCTTAGGTCGTTGGTCCATGTAATGATAGACCTGAGTTACGTCTTCCTGTTTGTGGTCACCACTCAAGAACCGATTATAGTTTGAAGACGGTACTCACTTATAATATCCTTCGCTGGTTTTAACAAAGTTAGGATTGTTGAAAGCGACGCTTCTGGGCAGAGACCCGTTGGTTATGATTTTGTTGTGAGATCTCTTCTCCGTTGGTGTTATGGGAATCCCCGCGCGGAAATCTGAAAATTAACAATTATTTGACTATAAATAATTGATTTGCCATTTAATATAATAAATAATAATAATAACGCCCAGTGATTACATACATAATAGATCCTGGACCCTAACTAGGATTCCCTGTGTCTAGGGACCCAGGAACTACGAGGACCATGGTCATACAACACCCAGACTCAGAATATAAGCATTTGAGCTTTTTTTCTGTGCACAAATACTTGTCCTGCCGCGGGAATCGAACCCGCCGCCTCCGGGTCATGAGCCGACCTGCTCAACCAACACACCACAGAGGCAGTTATTTATTAACCCCGACGTAAAAACGATGGGAATTTTAACGTGTGTGTCTTGTCCGTGGCAATGTAGCTCCCGAACGGATGAATCGATTTTGATGTTTTTGTTTGAAAGTTGAATTAGTCGGGAGTGTTCTTAGCTAAGTTTAATGAAAATCGGTCCAAGATGGCCGCCGTCACAAAATGGCGTATTACAAATTTTTTCATAACTGTATATAACATATATTAGGTCTTTACCTATGAAATTGCCGTTTTGTTTGAAAAAAGTTAAAGTATTTTTTTTTCGAACTTATTTATTTCTTTTATTCAAAGTAATCACCCCTGCAATCAATGCATCTTTGCCAACGCTGTGGCAGTTTATGGATGCCCTTCTTGAAAAAATCAGCAGGACGGGAGACAACAAACTCTTCAAAGGCGTTTTGTACTGCCTCTCGGAAATTGAATTTTTTTCCCGCTAAAAAGTTGTCCAAATTTTGGAAAAAGTAATAGTCGGTAGGCGCAATATCTGGTGAGTATGGCGGATGAGGGAGAGCTTCCAAACCCAACTCATGCAGCTTAGAGACGGTCTGTTGTGCAGTATGGGGTCGCGCGTTGTCGTGAAGTAGCAGTGGAGACGACCGATTGACCAAAGCTGGTTGCAGACGTGCGAGTTTCACCATCATTGTGGTCAGTTCTTCAATGTACACATCTGCAGTAATGCTCTCGCCGTTTTGTAAAAAGCTATGATGAATCACACCAGCACTAGACCACCAAACTGTGACCATCACCTTTCTAGGGGTCATTTTTCGTTTTGCACATTGCTTTGGTACCGAACCAGGATCTAACCAACTTGCTGAGCGCTTTCGATTGTCAAAAAGAATCCATTTTTCGTCTCACGTAACAATTCGGTTCAAAATTCCTTCATTTCTGTGCCTGTTAAGCAGCGCAAGGCAAGTCTCGACGCGTACGTTGCGCTGGCGATCGTTAAGTTCGTGGGGCACCCATCTATCTAGCTTTTTTATCTTGCCAATCTGTCGCAAATGGACCAATATTGTTTTGATGCTAACATCAAAAGCTGCTGCCAGCTCAGCTGTAGATTGAGATTCATCAGCTTCCACAATCGCCTTTAATTCATCATTGTTGACCAAAGTTTCCGGACGACCACGAGGTTCATTTTTCAAGTCAAAATTCCCAGAACGGAACCGAGTAAACCAATAACGGGTTGTACGTTCGTTTGTACAGTTCTCTCCGTAAACGTCGTTGATGTTACGTGTCGTTTGTGCCGCGTTGGTGCCACGACGGAACTCATATTCCATAATTACACGAAATTTTAAAGTATCCATTATGAGGAAAAATGTTGAAATGTAATGAAAATACAACGCTAATCAATAAACAAAAGACTTATATTGTAAATAGAATGTCATATTTTTAAAACAAAATTAATTTGAATTTAGAATTCATAGCCAATCAAAACTTTTTTTTGTTTGAAAAAGTCTGTACTGCAATACGGCAATTTCATAGGTAAAGACCTATTAACAATATGGGTATCAAATGAAAGGGCTTGACTAGTATAATACATGGGTGGTCTCACAAGGCTAGACCTCAATGTTTTTTTTAAATTCTGCTGTACCACAGACTCCTGGGTCCATATTTTTTTAAATACTTCTACATATTTGTTTGTTGTATTTTTATTTTAATAAAATCGATACGGAAGTGACATTTTTCTTTTTTCGTACAATTTTGAACACTATGTAAAATTTAACTGCGTTTTGAAGATTACCTGAAGTGAGTTGTCTCTGGTACTCAGTAAAAATATCCAGTATTTCTTCAAGCCTTTCCATTTCCGCTTCCTTCTTTTCTTCTTCTTTGATCCTCTCCTGGTACGCCTGGAAAAGAATATTGGATTTCATTATAATTACGGCAATACACTAGAGTTCTTAAGTTCAGAAAGACGTAAGTAACGTAAGACGTAATGTAGGCCTAGGGAGGGGGGAAAGGTATACTCTGAGCGGATCTGGCCAGGTCGTCAGTTCACCTATATTCGTACATACATGAACCGACAGCCTGCTAGGCGAATATGATTGCAACCAATAGAGACACAAACTATATGGATTTGACAATTTCAAGACGCAGTTTATGTGCATAGTTACTATGAAAATTGTCAAATTAGGAATGTGATTTCTGCTGTTGTTATTATTATTCTTGTTTGCGTTATTATCATTATTATTATTCTGGTGATCACATAATAATACAAATATTTTATGACACCCTGTACGCACTTTACTTTTTTTACATGATAAGCTTGTGTTTGACCACAAAGTTACTTCAACACTTAACTTCAAAACTTATTGTGATCCATAAACTTATACCTTTCAACGATCACATAGTTGAAATTACTGTTAAAATCAAACAGAAATGTATTAAAAGACGTAGACGCTTCACACATTTTTCATAATTGATATCCATTACAATATTAAAGTGTGGTACATCGATTATATACTGTGGCAGTACAATAAATATTCAATTTAGCACACACCGTCATAAAACAAGGACGCAATGTATGTCATTTTTTTGTAAACATTCAAACAAAGGTCTGTTATTTTTCATTCTTCCGTTATTTTATTAGTACGTTTCCGCTATTTTATTAGTATTACATCTCCTCTTTTACTAGGTGGTAGGACTTTACTGCAAAGTTCGTCTAGGTAGGTACCACCGCTTTGCCAGTTATTCTGCCACCAAGCAGTAGTGCGCAAGCACTACTGTGTTTCGGTTTGAAGGGCACTGTAGCTAGTGAAATTACTGGGCAAATGAGACTTTATGATCTGATCTCACAGTTTAGTAATCTTATTACTAGATTGTGCTGATGTCTCAGGATAACGTGCGCAGTGCAGTGTCACGCGAAACCCTATACTTTAGAGTTCCGAGTGACACTGCAGCTGATATGGGCAGCCGTGTCGTTTAACATCAGGCGAACGGCTAGCTCGTCACGTCATTCCTTAGCGTAAAAAAACCTCTCTTTTAGCGGCCTACAAGGCGCACAGAAACAGTGCATCCATATGGTTGAAATTCCTTCAACCCGCACTAAGCTTTTCGCTACTAACTTTAGTGTGAACCACTAATTAATGGAGACACGACAAGTATTTTTACACAAAAAAGCACAAATTATTGTTCTGTGTCTGGATGTTGTGGGACCAAGGTCCTCATAGTTTCTTAGACCCTAGACACAGGGAAACCTAGTAAGGATCCAGGATCCATGTATTTGATCGTTGGTAATTAAAAAAACTTTTAAATTTTTGAGTGTTACCAATGATATAGTTTAAAAACTTACCATACTACAAAACAATTTATCAATCTTCTTAATAATACCATTGTAAATCTGGTTTTTGGCGTACAAATCTTTTAATTTCCCTTCATTAGCTTCATTTCCAAGCAGAAACACGTTGCTGTTTTGTATGGGTGAGCCGATATTATTCAAAATGGAATTATTCTGACTGGCAACACTAGCCGACGCAATTTTGGATAGTTCCTTTTTCAAATCATCGTACGACTCTTTTATTTGTTCTTCTAGCTTTATGATTTTCTTATCGATATTATTTTCGTGTTCTTTTGTTTGCTTAATGTAGTGATTTGTTAGGATTGTATTGATTGTTTTGTATATTTTTATATCGTTTCGCAGTTTGTAGACCACGTCGAGTTTTTCGTTGACACTTGTCGATATATCGATAACCTTATCGATGTGATCTGGTCGATTGTTTTTTGTATCGAGAGTTTTTTTCAACTCGAGTAACGCGATTGTGTTTTTCTTGATGGTGCCGACGAATCGTTTAAGTAGCCGTTTGCTTGTTGGTTCTTTTTTATTTTTCACTGTCATCATTTATTATTTTTAAAAATGTCAAACACTAAGTTATATATTACTTGTACATCACTAAACTTCACAAGTCAAGAATGCTCTTCAATAGGCTTTAAAATAACAATAAATAACTGTGAAAGGTTTCAAAACTTTTACACACATACTTTTATTTATTTAATTATTTGTTTTTTATTTATGATTGATAACAATTACTCAATTATTAAGCACTAGGTATTCTATAGCTACTTTATTACGTGTGAAATAGGTGGTATAGTTTTTAGTAAGTATTATTTTTATCATCACATTACATAACTGTGTTGAGTAACACTTATTAAAATTAATAAGTTGTAAAACTAGAAAAACACCGTTTCCTAGATTTTAATAAACACACATTTTTGATAAGCTTCTCACAACTCACTGTTGGTAATCCCTTCTAATACATACAAATACGTACAAGTAAAATGTTGTCAGTTTGTTTGTGGCTTTGTCGTCAAAATGGCTGAATGGATTTCGATAACATTTTGCACACGGATTGCTCACTCCAACTAAAATCAGATAGAATAGTTTTATGCCCGAAAAAATTAAAAATTCCTGCGTTACGGGTGTAATCACGTGGTACCTTAAGCATAGGTACTATAAATAACGTATATAGAATTTTTTATTTTGGTATTACTACTTTACTTTGTTTTTTTTTTTTAAATAAAACTTATAGTACCGCCATTGGCAAGAATTACGCGAAGACTAAACCAAACTCACGCAAGATTAAAAATATGAAAGTAAGCCTTGATTGTAATCGATACGAGCCGATACCTATATTACTAATCGATTAATATTCAACTTTAAATCTATAAAACTAAAGGCCACATTCGAGTAAACGAACCTATGTGAATGTTATAGGCTTTATTGTTTAGAAAATAAAGTCTAAATTACAAAACAAATATACAAAATCGTGAGTGCATTTAGAACAGATGAGCTCTCCATTCATAAAGTATTACGATTTTTCATTGAATTAACAAATCGGTTTGGATTTTATTTCGTAATTTGTTTTTTTCTAGTTTGCATGAATGTAAGTTGCGTAAGATCAATTAAAAATAATTGATTTTAATGGCATTAGGTACCCAGTTAGGTACTTGAACTTGACTCTGTTTTTTTTTTTTGGGTCAGTAAATAAACTTTCAAGGCACTAATAGCATTTTAATATTAGAGTCTACGTTTTTGTAAAATATTTAAAATTTGTGCACTTACCTATATGAGATGTCTGAGGCGTATATTTTATAGATAAAATTGTAAAATGCGAATCAAGGATCGGGCTCTGAGGTTGAAAACCGGCACCGTTTTTATGTTACTGACGTATTCCGGCCTACTTAAATCAAGTTTGCATTGCTCAGAAATGATTTTGACAGATTTTATTAAACAGCGAATCTGGCAAAAACTGACAGGCCCAAAAAGACTAAAGCCACTGAAAACGTTTGCAGAGCGATGCAAGAACATTACCATTTCGGGACCAAATGGTGATTTGAACGCGAACATCGCGTGGATTACTACATTTCTTATGTAAATATTGTAAAGTACCGGTTTTTTATAATCAAATATAATATAAAATAACGCGTATCATTGAACAAATGATTCAGACGAAAGCGAAAACATTGTTTTCACACTTCCACTACATCTACGTGAAATGAGAATTAGACAGCAAAAGTAATGACCTTTTCAGATCTTATCTTTATTATATAGCGTTATAACTGTTAACCGCAATTTTATTGAAATATAACGGTTATACAATCCTTTTCACATACAGTATATACACGCTTTTGTATGTCCTTCATATTAATCAGCAGCACCTGGTTTTGCTATCGAAATACATTAAATATTTATATGTCCATTTCTAGAGCTCATTTTAGGTCAAAATGCGTTATTTATTAGCTTTTAAAATAAGTTGTTTTAATCTAGAGGCGCCCCGGTTTCAACAGCAACATACCAGTTTTATTAAGGATAAAATGTATCCTATTTTAATAGCGGTAATTTAAACCATCAATGTGTAAAAGGTTCATGAAAAAGCTTCAGCCGTTTTGACGTGATAGCCACACAAACAAACAATTAATTTTATGTATGTCTAATGGCCGTCAAATAAGTTTAACTCACGGTAAGAAAAGCATGTTCTCTAATCGGCAGCCGTGAGAAAGAGCGAGAAAAAGAGATGAGAGATAGAAGAGATGAGAGAACGCTTGTGACGTCATACATTTACATAAAAAAATCCCGGCTTTAAATGGTTGCCCGACAGAGACGGATGAATCTCATCATCGTGAATAAAATATTTCTTTACGTTAATTTATGTGATTTTTTAATTTGGTTTATTTTCATCTATTCATCACCCTAAATTTGAACCTTAAAAACATGTAGTTTAAAAATAAATTCTGTTTATTTTCCAGCACTTGTCGAACGAAAGTGGTCCGAACTAAACAATAACCCAACACTTTTTGCCCGATACCAAGTTGACTTAATCAAACGACTTTCAACACAATATTCAATTTTTCTTTCGAGATTCATTTATTGGTTTTCACTTGTTTTTTATTATTTTCGTTGCACTATTACGTGAGATTTATTTTATTCTTGTATGTATCGTAAATTTCATTGGTGAAACGATAAAGAGTTATCTATCGATCTATAACTTTTCTATCATTATATATTCACTAGTACACTATTCCGAGTTACAAATTATAATAATTATGTTATTTTTGGCCTTATCTGTCGCACGATACCTGCATTGTGTTATCTTTACGACAACTCTCAGATAAGAATATTGTTTTAAATTAATGTAATTTCTTTATCATAATTCTGTATAACTACCTTCCGTGTTGATAAGTCTTTATACTTACGTAGACAGGTGGAGGATGCAGAAGAGAAAATAATATTTCTATAGCTAATTTATTCTATCACACTAAATTATAAAGGCGAAAGTTTGTATGTGTGTATGTTTGTTACTCCTTCACGCTCAAACGGCTGAATGGATTTGGATGAAATTCGGTACCAAGATAGCTTAT
The DNA here is from genome assembly GCA_905220475.3 of Ennomos fuscantarius. Taxonomy (NCBI): domain Eukaryota; kingdom Metazoa; phylum Arthropoda; class Insecta; order Lepidoptera; family Geometridae; genus Ennomos; species Ennomos fuscantarius. The sequence goes on from HG992049.1 coordinate 2,613,147, forward strand.
ACACTGGATTAACATATAGGCTACATTTATCCCAGAAAAGTGAATTTTTCCCGTGGGATGAGCACATAATTAAAATACTTTTTATCCGCGGGTGAAACCGCAGCGCGCAAGTAGCAGTTCATATATATTACAAATAAATCTATTTCCTTTGAGTAATCCAGGTGGTGTGGTGTGAGGAGGTATGAGGTGTGGTTGAGTAGGTTGGCTCATAACTCGGAGGCGGCGGGTTCGATTCCCGTATTTGTGCACAGAAAAAAAGCGCATATACTTGTTGTGGATCTGGGTGCTGTGGGACCATGGTCCTCGTAGTTCCTGCGTCCCTAGACACGGAATCCTAGTTAGGGTCCAGGATCTATGTATGTGATCGTTGGGCGTTATTTTGTATTATTATTATTAATGTTTTGGACCAGTGGGAAGATTTAGAGGGATTATCGTTTCAAAAAGTTTATTAAAAAAAATTAATTGTAATTACGTGTATTAGTAGATTATGGTGTAAAAATTCTACCAAAATAGCAACTTGATTGAACTGCGCTTGCAGCTGCCGTGGATTGCGTAATAAGCCCCGTGGTAGCTTTTTAAATTTCAACGATTGGCGTGACAGTGACAATATAGTCGTTAGCCTGTTGTTAAGCCTGTTTGAAGCAACGTTGGAGGAGCGGTAACAAACGCGCTACTAGGTGGTAGGACTTTGTTGCAAAGTTCGTCTAGGTAGGTACCACCGCTTTGCCAGTTATTCAGCCGCCAAGCAGTAGTGCGCAAGTACTGCTGTATTCCGATTTGAAGGGCACTATAGCTAGTGAAATTACTGGGCAATTGAGACTTTATGATCTGATATAAAAAGTCGAGTAGTCTTACTACCAGACTGTGTTGATGTCTCAGGATGATGTGCGCAGTGCATTGTCGCGTGAAACTTTATATTTTGGAGTTCCGAGTGACACTGTTCTGTTATGGGCGGCCGTGTCGCTTAACATCAGGTGAACGACTAGCTCGTCACATCATTCAATAACAAAAAAAAAACATTATATGCGGTGAACGCCTACATTTTTCTTTTACTTAGTTAATATTATATTTTTGCTATGACAGTTACGCAGGCGTCATTATTTAACCACAAAATATTTAAACAAGCCTTAAACTGTGTTAAACCGCAGTTTTATGTTGTTAAACACACGTTTGACGTCTGTCTAAGCCTTCTTTATGTATATGTGGTAGTACAGATGAAGATCCGAATTTAAGTAAACAAATGCAGAAATAATTTTGAGCGTCTTTTACAACCCTTTATTTACACAGCCTCTGTGGTGTGGTGGTTGAGCAGGTCAGGTCATAGCCCGGAGGCGGCGGGTTCGATTCCCGCGGCAGGAAAAGTATTTGTAAACAGAAAAAAAAGCGCAAATACCTGTTCTGAGTCTGGGTGTCTGGGTCCTCATAGTTTCTGGGTCCCTAGACACAGGGAATGGTCCCACAACACCCAGACTCATAATAAGTGTTTGTGCTTTTTCAGGCACAAATACTGGTCCTGCTACGGGAATCGAACCCGCCGCCTCCAAGCTATAAGCCAACCTGCTCAACCACTTCTCCACAGAGGCTGTCAAATATGTTTAGAATTTAAAAAAAGGAAAGAACTACATACCTTTATTCTCATGTTTTCTGCGTCCGTACTTCTACCGTAATGACTGGCGTAAACCGGAGAGTATTGAGGATTTCTGTCGTAAGCAGGCGATGGCAGCGACATCTTCCCATTCATCTTCGCAAACTCACTTCTAGAACCTTCTAGAACGTTCTGGGTCTCTGCAGAATACTCGTTCTTAGACTGACTCGTTTCTAACCTCGCCTCCGTTCGATACTCATCACTCTTAGAAGCATCTCTCTCTTTGGAATGTTCTAGATTGTTCTTCTCTTCGTTTCTTCTGTCAACGTTGATTTTACCGTAAACGTTATCTCTGACTTGATCGTTGTTCACTTTTTTAGGGAGTTTCGTTTCGTCGAAATTTTTGACGATATCGCCTATTTTCGTGTTGTTTCTAATGGCAACATTGGCGTAGGAACAGCTTTTAGCGTCGACGGAGTTGTTTTCGTTGAGCAAAACGATTTTATCAGGTTTTATTTTGTTCATGTAATTTGGGACGGTTTTGCCCCCTAAAACGTCTTTAGCAGGAGTGTTTACAGTCAAAGAGTTTGAACTGAAAACTTTGGGGGAAATTTCGTTTTCTGTGGTGTAAAATTGACTTCGACCGACATTTTTGTGTTGTTTCGCGTAGTACTCAAATTTTGATACTTTCGCCATTATACTAGTCATTTTCAGCTTGGATTCTTGGTCGGAGTTTGAGTCGGACTGGTCGAATTCTCGGTACTTTTTCGGTGCCACGGGAGGCTTAGTCCTGGACATTTCTTTTATAGTCACATCTAGTTCTTGGTCAAATTGGGAGAGGGGGTCTTTGTAGATTTTCTGGTAACATTGGTTGCTTTCTGTTTGGGTGACGTAGCCTGGGAACAAAAGTTTTATGTTAATTATTGGGGCTGGCGTGGTGGGCTAGGGTGCGCTTTGTGAAATGTCCACAAATATTCATTTTATTAATGAAGTAAAACTTCTTTACGCTTGACTTGGGGAGTAAGCTGGTAAATGTGTAGTGAGGCGAACCGAAGTTGAAAGTTGTTGGTTCTATTGGTGTAGATCTCCATTGTCAAGATAACAAAGTAAAAAAAAATTACTTAAACTTTGTATATGTTAGCAGGTCCGGTAAAATGTCAATTTAAAATTTTCAAGATGCCGACATTAACATTAAACAAAGCTAAAACAAAGTTATACCGGCCGGTAGATGAAGCTAAAGAAGTTTTACTTCAGTCATGTGGTCTAAAGCACACTCGCTTTTTTGTATCTTGCCAGTGTGTTGATTGCATCTTGATATGCTGTATTTTTTTTTTTTTTTTTTTTTTTTTTTTACTTCAAACTTGTCTAGCATTTGACCGCGCTCTCACCTGATGGGAAGTGACGATGCGATCGAAGATGTAGCATGCTAGCCAAGTAAATACCTATTCACTCTTCTCTTGAACACGCCCGGGTCATATTTCGCCGGAAACACAGACGCTGGCAGGGCATTCCATTCCTTAGCCGTTCTAATTAAAAACGTTGAGTCAAATCGCTTGGTACGAATGGGTGGTATTTCGACCACGAAAGGATGGCGCTTAGCCGAGCGTCTAGTAGTCCAGTAGTGGAATGGTGATGGGAGAATGAGATCATGCAGTTCTTGAGCGCATTCACCGTGGTGTAATCTGTAGAAGACCGACAGACTTGCCACCTTACGTCGATGTGCAAGGCTCTGGAGCCTTTCACCAACCAAAGTGTCGTCGTCAATGAGCCTTTTGGCACGCCGTTCAATCGAGTCCAGAGCCTCAAGCTGGTACTTGGCAGACCCGTCCCACAGGTGGCAGCAGTACTCCATACACGATCGGACCTGTGCTTGATACAGATTTAGAAGCTGTCCAGGTGTGAAGTACCGCCTTACCTTGGACAATATGCCGAGTTTTTTTGAAGCTACTTTGGCTTTGGACTCAATGTAGGATCCAAAGTTTAGGTTTGACGTGAGATCAACACCCAAAAGCTCAAGATGGTTTCCTAAACTTACAGATACACCACGGAATGAAGGAGCCAGATGGAGTGGGCTCTTTTTAGCAGTGAATAAACACGCCTGTGTTTTTGCAGCATTGAACCTAACCAAGTTAGCATCGCCCCAATCGGACACGGCTTTCAAAGCCAGGTTCATGCGCTCAACCATAGCCTCTCTCTCAATCCGGACGTCGTCACCACTGGCTCGGGCACTGGATGTGTATCTTTCAACAACAGTACTATCATCTGCATACCCAAAGGTACCGGGCTTTAGCAAATCATTGATGTGGAGTAAGAATAGTGTTGCTGAAAGAACTGACCCCTGAGGTACACCAGCATTAATAGCTAATTGATCGGAAGAGCAGCCATCAAGAACTACTCTAAGCGATCGTTCCCTCAAAAAGTCTGATATCCAAGTGCACAAACCAGCAGGTAGTCCGTAAGATGGAAGCTTATTCAGAAGACCGTCGTGCCAGACCCGATCAAATGCCTTAGAGACGTCTAGAGATACAGCAAGTGCCTCTCCATGCATCTCCAAGGCTTCGCTCAATATGTGCGTGGCGTATGCGAGAAGATCCCCAGTTGACCGGTTTCGGCGAAATCCGTATTGCCGGTCACTGAGGAGATCATTGACTTCAAGGTGTGCCAAGAGCTTGTTGTTGATTATACGCTCCATACTCTTACAGAGTATGGAGGTAATTGAGATGGGTCGGTAGTTGGCAGGATCAGCACGACTGCCCTTCTTAGGTACAGGTTGTACATTGGCTAGCTTCCAACTCTTAGGGACTATTCCGGTGTCTAGAGAGAGGCGAAATAGGCGTGTTAAAATGGGAGACAACTCAGGTGCACAGCTCTTAAGTACAATTGCTGGTATACCATCGGGACCACTGGCTTTGTTCACGTCTAGACTGCATAATGTTTTTAGTACCTCCTTCTGACGTATGCGTATTTCCGGCATGAAAGCACCGCAATGTGGAAGGCAGGGAGGTACCTCATTAGCAGTATCTAAACGCGAAGCTTCTGCAAAGAGAGTGGCAAACAAGTTTGCTTTTTCTTTTGCAGTGTGAGCCAGCGATCCGTCAGGTTTTAATAATGGAGGCAGTGAAGATCGACAGAAGTTCGCTTCAACCGATTTGGCTAGGGACCAAAAAGCCTTACTACCAGCTGGATAGGAAGCAAGTTTAGTCCCTATTCGACCAATATGATTGAAACGAGCCTTCCTTAATTCCTTCTTACAGGCCTTGGCGGCAACATTAAAGGCTTTCTTCTTAGCTCGAGTGTCCGAGGCCTTGCGTTTTCGAGCGTCAGCCCATGCCAGATATGCCGCATGTTTCTGCGCTTCAGCGTGTGCACAGTCGGCTCCAAACCATGGGCTGGCTTTGCTGGTCTTGGGTTTATCGGAAAATGGAATAAAATATTCCATAGCCCGACATACTACCTCAGTAACCGCATTCGCGCAAACCGTCGGATCTCCAGAAGAAAAACACGTTTGCCGCCAAGGATATGAGGCGAAGAAATGTCGCATCTCGTCCCAGTCTGCTAAATTGTATCTCCAGACACGCCGAATGCTCTTAGGGCTTGGGTCAGGCGGGGAGTATACTGAAACGGACTTAACCAGACAGTGATCGGAGCTACCAATGGGTGAGGATACCGCCACAGAGTATCGGTCTGGTTCAGTCGTGAGCAGAAGGTCGAGGCAGTTAGCAGTGTGGCTATCAATGTCAGGCACTCGCGTTGGCTCTTGAACAATCTGCGTTAAATTGAGCGCCAAAGCGAGCTTACGCGTCTCTCTCCCAGCGTGGTCCGTGATCTGGTGTGGGACTAACCACTCCTGGTGGTGAGCATTGAAGTCCCCTAGAACAACAAGCTGAGCCGAAGGATAGCGTTGCTGAGCCACATCTGCCGTTTCACTGAGATACTCCATTAGAAGAGTTGTCTCCCGGTCACCGCTATGTGATCTGTACACACCAGCATAGAGAATTTTCTCAATGCCGGTGTCCACTAGCACCCAAATCACCGAAAAGTGGGGATGTTCAAGGTTCCGGAGACGCAAACAACAAATGTCATCACGGACGAAAACGCAGATACCAGCGCGTGGAAGGAAGCGGTTTTCCAAGATGAATCCTGGATAGTCCAGATATGCCGTGTCTGATGGACATCCTATTTGCGTCTCAGTCAAGAAGAACAAGTGTGGTTTATTGGTCTCCAGATGATGATGGACCGCTTGCAGATTTGAGTGCAGCCCACGAATATTTGTGAGGTGCACTTTAAGAGTGAGGACGTGCATCTGCCGTTTAAACTTGTTCACTTTATTAGACTTTTTCATGGTTGGGTGAGTTAGGTAGACAAGTTAGAAGTGGACGAGATATTGGGATGCTAACCCTCAGTAATAGAGAAGCTTCCGCGCCAATGGAGAACTTGCGCGGAGACTGCGGGGACGCCCGAACCCCCCTGAAATTACCCACAAGTTCCTCACTTCCAGTCGCCAACTGGCCCTGTGGGCAACCTCAGGATTTTACACAAGCGGCGGGGCAGCCTTTCGTAGTTGGCTAGACTACTACTTGGGCCCCCTACAACTTGCGGTCGGCCTGTATGTGTTTGTTGCCACTTGCCATGTCCATCTTTATTGTATCTTCCTTTGTATATATTTATTATAATTTTTCTTTAGTTACCTGTTAAGCACTGCTCGTTGGGCGTGAACTGAGTAGGCGCCATGGAAACGTGTGCCGATGGAAGCACGGATTTCATCAGCTTGGCTTCAGCGGGGTGGTTGAACCGGAGGTAGTTCGAACGGCCTATCGTCAGCATGCTGCCTGGAATGGGAGAATTATATTCATATTCATATATTTGCATATATTCACTATATCGTTTGAAGATAAAGATAATGATTCTTTATTTGTATCAACATGTGGTTCATTACAAACACAATGCATGCAGATGTTACAAAATAAAAAATGTTTTTTCCAAGTAGGCGTACAAATGGTGATGCCAAATTTTAAAATATTCACTAGTTAAATATTCAACTTCACATGCAAACAAGTATCAAAACATACAATAATTAACACATAATAATATATAATAAATAACTTATATACTCAAACAAAATTCAATTAATGCACATTATAATGGCAGTCAATAATAATACAAAACAAAAACCAACAAACAAGGACTTATTTCAATTGTTTGCATCTTTGGAGTAAAAGTTTATTTCTAGTAAGTTAGTATTTGAATGACTAGGTTAAAGTTTAAGAATAACACTTTCATGTGTGTGTAGCGACACAAACATGAGGTTGCATATTCAATGCACTTTGCTGTATTTATGATGAATAAAAATAGTTGTGGATTTTCACACAGCGTCATCTAGTCCCAAACTGAGCAAAGCTTGTTCTATGGGAACCAGATAGCTGATACAATACTTCGATACATTTTGTTTGTAAATACATACATAGAATACGATATAACTCCCAGACACAGAACAAACATTTATGTACATCGCACAAATGTTTGTGGATGGGAATCGAACCCACAATCTACAGTTCAGAAGGCAGAGTTACTACCAACTGAGCTATCAGGTCAGTCAAGCCTTATTATCTAGTATGCAGCGCGATGTGGCAGGAAACCATTCGAAAATCTTTCTTCCCCATCGGTTATAGATTCTGCGATATGACCCATTGCCATTTCAATTTTGTTAATTTTGAAGGTGACTTCAGTTCTCTTTATTTCGGATTCTATCACGTTAGAAACCCCCAATTCCCATCACCATTCCACTACCGGACTACTAGAGGCTCGGCTAAGCGCCATCTCTTCGTGGTCGAAATACCACCCATTCGTACCAAGCGATTTGACTCCACGTTCATAATTAGAACAGCTAAAGAATGGAATGCCCTGCCAGCGTCTGTGTTTCCGGCGAAATATGACCCGGGCGTGTTCAAGAGTTAATAGGTATTTACTTGGCTAGCATGCTACACGAATCGTCACTTCCCATCAGGTGAGAGCGTGGTCAAACGCTAGACAAGTTTGAAGTAAAAAAAAACTCCATAGCTGATTGCGCGTTTTTAAGCTTACTCCTAATAACAGTTCAACTTGACTCACCCTGAGAGAGTCGTGTCGGCTTTTCCACAGGAAGATTATCCAGTAAGGTGCTACCAGCAACGGGGTACAGAGTAACCACACCGTGCGAGTTCTCCACCCGGCAGTGGACGCTGGCGACCCCAGTCCCCACCACGTAGATGTCGCATGTTGGGTCGGAGCCTATGGTCACTCGACCTGGAGGTTTCAGATGAAAGTGCTAGTCATTTATTTCCAAAATATCTACCATCCATATCACCATCGTGATGATCAGCCAGAAAACATCCACTGTTGAACATAGGCCTTTATACCTATATAAAAACGGGACTTATATATATATATAAGAAAAGATATCTTATAGTCTATACATATAAAATTCAAAGTCCTGACTGACTCACTTATATATCAACGCGCAGCCTAAACTGCTGGTTCTAGAGGCTTGAAATTTGGAGGGTGTGTTCTTTGTAAAGTGTAGGTACCCACTAAGAAAGGGTTTTTCGAAATTCCACCCCTAAGAGGGTGGAATGGCTGGTTTAATTATTTTCCTATTGGCCACACGGGCGAAGCTAGTAAATTTATATAGTTTTTTAGTTTCAGGGATGATAAAAATAGTTCTCCCATGTTTTCCCCGTCTCTCTATCTATGTCCACTCCCTCTCTCCCCACCCAATAGACTATATGTTCAGCAGTGCACGTCTTCCAGGCGCCTGCGAAAGCAGGCGCGGGCCGCCCTGTTGCGGTGGTGGACGGAGGACCTGGCTCCACCAGTCCCTGGACAGAGGTGGAGGCCATCCGCCCGGTCCTCCGGGAGAAGGTGCGGCGGCCCTTTGGATCACTGACGTTCCGTTTGGTGCAGGTGCTTTCCAGACATGGATGTTTCGGAAACTACCTGCATTAAATCGCGAGACGGGAGGCGGCCCTGGCCTGCCACGAATGTGGGGCGCCAGAAGACACGGCGCCCCAAACGTGTGCTGCAGGTGTGCGCTGCTTGGGAGACCTCTCGTTACCGATCCTGGTGAAAGCTATGTTCGGCAAAAAAAGTGGACGTCTTCCAGCTGATGATGAAGAGGTTGAATAATAAATGATGATGATATAACTCTACAACCTGACTAGTTGTGATATATTACCTTGTTTGATAGGGTGTAGCGTGACTGCAGTGCTAAGCCGACCCGTGCCCAGGCTCACGAGGTGGGGGGTATTGGTCGCCACTCTGGAATAGATCAAAACTTGGGGTTAGCTCCTGATGAAGATCTACGACGGTGTTTTGGCGGGAAAACGAAAAAGATCCCGTCACCGCATTGTATTATTTTCCAAAACTTGTTATTTTCAGTGTTAGTGCATAAAATTGGTGGCATTTTATTCGATAAGTGCTGGATTACCGGCATGAGTGTGGGAAAGTGGTATAATGATGGTGAAACGTTTCTTTTCGTGTTGTTTCCAAAACTCCATAGAAGCTTCTGGTAAAGTTGCCATCACTTTATTAGGACGTAAATCCATTAAGACGTAAAATTATTATACCCGTGCAAATCCAGATTAGCGAATCTATAACGAAGTTACGAAGCTTGTTCAAACTATTTCATACTAGTTGCGCCCCGCGATTTCATCCGCGGATAAAAAGTATTTTAATTATTTGTTCATCCCACGGGAGCATTTCACTTTTCCGGAACGGCTTAGCTAGTCTATACGAAAGGCTGTTACGTTTCACAAGAAGTGATAGGAAAAGAATTCGCAATTTAAATATAGATAGCAAACGATAAACTCAACTTGTGTAAACGGGTGATAAAACAGTTTTATTTCAAATCGAAAACATTGCAACCCAAGGTGTTAAAATATACTGGCCACAGAACATAGAACATGAAATGAAAGGCCCGCTAGGTCAGTTGGTAGTAGCTGCCTTCACTGCAGGTTGTAGGTTCGATACCTATCCAGGACAAATATTTGTATGATTAACATTGATATTTGTTCAGTGTCTGGGTGTTATATTGTATTCTATGTATGCATGTACAAACAAAAAGTAGGTATATAATCAGTATTCTATCAGTTATATGCATCCATAGCATAAGCTTTGCTTAGTTTGGGGGTAGATGGCGCTGTGTGAAAACTCCACCAATATTTTATCTATACTCATAATTTCAAAGTCCTGACTGACTGATTGACTTATATACACGGTTATAGGAAAAATCGTGCTAGATCCGTTAAGGGCGTGGAGTTCCCATCATTTCTGACTTATTTCACTATGAAACACCCTAGCCTAAACTTAACCCTTTTCTAGATATTCGACTTTTAATTTTTCCTTCTGCTGCGACCCCTTCTCGCCCCCGGTAAGGCGGACGAGGGCTCAAGGGGGCGTTTTAGTGGTTTCGAGATCCACATACCCCCTGCCACCACGGGGGCAACGTGGGAGGGCATTTCCTCCCCTCAAAAAAAGACTGTTTCATAGTGAAATAAGTAAGAAATGATCGGTACTCCACGCCCTTAACGGATCTAGCACGATTTTTCCTGTAACCCTGTATATAGATGGCGCTGTGTGAAATGTCTACACATATTTATTTATTTTATATCAACGCACAGCCTAAACCACTGGTAACCACTTTGTAAAGTGTACGTATCCACTAAGAAATGGTTTTTCTAAATTCCAGCCCTAAGAGGGTGAATTTATCTATGAAAAAAATTCTTCTTCGTTTCCTATAGGCCACGCGGGCGAAGCCGCAGGCAGAAGCTAGTACTTCATATATATTTAATAACTATAGTACTTATCGACGTGATTGAAAGCATAATGCAGATTCTTCATAAATATCCAGACGTAAAAGGAAGAAAGACTTAGATGCATAGACATTGAAAATGCAATGGCTAAAAATAGCCTTCCCTAAGATTCCTATGTAAAGCCTTGCACTTGTAAGGTAACTTGTTTGTGGCAGTACCAGCTAGTGGTATGTAATTTTATTGCTTTATTTACGACCAATCCAAGGTATTTCCTATTACTATGTTTAAGTTGCAGGATTTATGTAAACACTAATCAGCCTTATTAATAAACGGATATTAGTCTCGGATTAGTTACTTCAGCTTTTGTCCTTTTTTTGCTACTGGAATATTTAGCTGGACCGAAAGAGACAAAAGATGGTGTAACTAGTCTAAAGCTAGTTTGTGTTTATTAATAAGGCTGAATATGTCTTTGGAAGTTTAAACTTGACATGAAACCAGTACTATCTGTGTCCACGATGAAGTTATAATTGTTTTGGTTATAATTGCATTATTATTCACAAAAGAACACAACAGATAAGCAATTAACTCCACAGATCAGAAAACATGATAGATGAGTAACTAAGGTACTCCACAGATAAGAAAATCATTTGTCGCGTACATTAAAATTTCTATCATCCAACATCTGTATGATGGAATGATGCTTTTGGACGTTCCGAAATTCATCAAAAATTTTGCGCTTCTTGAAGTTAATTCATGGAATTCGTCCAATCGCAAACACAAACGAAAAAAGTTTAAAAGGTTAAAAATGCATACGCAGGCGCATAGCTGATATTGTGTACTTAATCAACATAGCAAATGGCACGGTTGACTGTCCAGAGTTGTTGGAGAGCATTGGCTTATGGGTCTCGTATGCATCTTTAAGGAGGCCTTGCACATTGCATGTTGCCGAAGGTAGAACCAATTACAGGCAACATTCATATCTATTAAGAGCTAGCAAGTGTTTCAATGACTTAGCTGTGAGACATAATATAGATCTTTTCAATACTTCCGCTAATCAGCTGAAGAAGCTGATGGCCAATGTATTTTTTAATAATTAGGGAGCAAAGTGGTTATTGTGTAGAAGTTGTATTTTTTCTTGTGTGCATCCGTCTTTCTATGTGTAATTATTTGTTTTTTTACGTATCCATGGAAACTTTTAATTGGCCTTCATTATATGTTTACTTTTCTAAACGTGTACCTAGCTGTAAGTTTTCTTAAAATCTTAAAAAATAAAAAAAAAATTAAAAAAAAATAAAATAAAAATAAAATAAAAATAAAATAAAAATAAAATAAAAATAAAATAAAAATAAAATAAAAATAAAATAAAATAAAAATAAAAATAAAATAAAAATAAAATAAAAATAAAAATAAAAATAAAATAAAATAAAAATAAAAATAAAATAAAAATAAAAATAAAATATAGGAACCAGCCAGAGATGGTGGTTGATCGGACCATCCAAGAATTTCCATTTTATCCGATTTTTCTCTGGAAATATAACAGAAATAAAACAGTACCTATTTTTGTATGAGGAAGGATTTCACACACTGAAGGATTTCACAAGTGATTTCTCGAAACACTAATGAGTAAGCTCTCCAAATCTTTGTACACCGAAACGGTAACATTTGTCATCTTTTGAACTTTATAACGGGGTTCAGTCAGAAATACTCTGATTCTATACACTTCTCTTTTTCTTTAATTAGAATATTAATACGAGTGAAAGAGACAGAATTGTCCACAGGAACTTGACAGGACCGGTTTGCTGCGAATATGCAGGCAAGGAAGACACCGTCTATTTTCAGTGGCGCCTACGTCGGCGTTGCCTTGCCCTTTTTGCGGCTGCGCCCTTTGATAGGTTGACCATAATACTGAATTATCAAAGATTTACAATACTTTTTTAGCTTGATATAGAGATAAATAATAATAATCACATACATATATCCTGGACCCTAACTAGGATTCCGTGTCTAGAGACCCAGGAACTACGAGGACCATATCCCATAACACCCAGACTCAGAATAAGTATATGCGGTTGTTTTTCCGTGCACAAATACTTGTCCTGCCGTAGGAATCGAACCTCCGGGTTATGAGCCGATCTGGGGCTTACCGCGTAAGTCTGGTGGAGATCGTAATCGTGTTCTCTCTTGCTCGCACTCGTGGACTTGTTAATTGGCGCGTGCGGGATGGCAGGCGAAGCCGATTCCTAGAACGCTTACGCGGTAAGGCCCCTGCTCTCAACCACCACACCACAGAGGCTGACAAATATGGTTTTCTGTAATTACCTACATATTATTCTTTCTCTTTTTGTTATTGTTAATCATGACATTAGCCGTGCGAAAGAACGAGATAGCTTATACCATCCTAGACTTAGGAATCAATAAAAAATCAGAATCTGAATCCTAGTATCAATTAAATGTTTGATCCAGGCCCAGAGGTCAAGATAGGTTTAACAACCTCACTTTTGAACCAAAGTTTTAGGTACTGTCCCTAAATGTCAAGTTCTACGACACAACGAGATTTTTTGAATTGCTGCTTACCACAGACTCCTGGGGTCCATGCTCTTTTTTATATACTACTTACATATTTTTTGTTGTTTTTTTTTAACAAAATCAATACATGAGGGACATATTTTTCTCTTACAATTTTCGACACTTAAATATCGGAAATATCAATTATTTCAATTTGAGAAAAATAATGATTTTTTTAAAGTAAAAATGACGATCTAACACTAACAAATTAAATATCTTTGTGGAGAAAAAAAATTAACCCCATCTTTTTACAATCGTAGCGAACCGAGAACCGGAAGGCTACCATGAACCATAGAGCACAGCAATCCATAGCTTACTTAAATCTTATACTTATGATACAGACTTAATACTATTCTAACACAATCTATACATATAAAATTCGAAGTTCTGACTGTCTGACTGACTTATATATCAACTCCCAGCCTTAACCGCTGGTCCTAAAGACTTTGGACGTGTTCTTTGTAATTGTAAGTATCCACTAAGAAAGGGTTTTTCGAAATTCTACCCCTAAAACGGTGAAATAGGTGGTTGAAATTTCTTCTTCGTTTCCTATAGGTCACGCGGGCGAAGTCGCGGGCAGAAGCTAGTTTGCGTATAGAAAGAAAAGAAAGAAAAAATTTTTTATTCATGGCAAAGAGTGCGCATAGGATAAAAAATAAATAATAGATATTAAAAACAGTAATTGTCAGTTGCCATGAATCGGTCCCAACTTAGCGTAGTGCTGGCCATACAACCAGAGCTGATCTTCAATTGGGACCGTTTCAGCGTCCCAATTGTACCCCTACCGCGTAACCGTTCTGGGAATCGTCTTCGCCTGCCATCCCGCACGCGCAAATTAACAAGTCCACGAGTGCGAGCAAGAGAGAACATGATTACGATCTCCACCAGACTTACGCGGTAAGGCCCCAGGTCTGCTCTTGGTGTATATAAAGATATTTTTTTTTTCAAGTCAGTTAGTTAATCTCTAGTTATGCATAGTTAGATTATTGTTAGTGTTTTTTAAGTTAGATTGTAAACTGGGGCCTTACCGCGTAAGTCTGGTGAAGATCGTAATCGTGTTCTCTCTTGCTCGCACTCGTGGACTTGTTAATTGGCGCGTGCAGGATGGCAGGCGAAGCCGATTCCCAGAACGGTTACGCGGTAGGGGTGCAGCTCCCAACGTACATGGCCACTCTACACGAGACGGCGAGCTCGTTTGCTGTTTATTTAACTAACTCGTTATTGCATTACGCGGGAATTCGGTTTGTTTACTCGGCGATCGATTTATTTGCCAGCCTTCGGTATTCGCTGAAGGCTAATTGGAGATCTTTGCCCGTGATGTTTGGAGGAAAGACGTGTACATTTGTTTATTAGGTTTACGTTTCTATTATGTAAATAGTTTTTGGCAAGGCTTGGAACCGGATTCCAATATACCGGATTTCACCGGTAAAAACTGGTTTAAGCGATTATTTCGTTCGGAGTGAAACCGTTAAAAGTAAGTTATGAAAACCTTTATTAACCGGTTTATTCCGCCAGAGACTTGGTAGTTCGCGTCGCGTCGCCGCCGCTGTCGACTTGAGGGTAGGTCAAATGTGTGTGTTACGAGTAGTTACGTACGACTCATCTTTGCTGAAAACACGGCTGACGGCTGTGTGCGTGACTAAAACCGATCTAAACCGGTTTATAGAGTGAAACCTTTATTACGAATTTTATAAAATCGTTTAATAGCGGTTCTGGTAGAACGAAACCGAAAAGAAAAGTTCCCTATGTACTTGGCGTTAACCGGTTCAAAAATGAACCCTGTTTCTAAGGCCTGGTTTTTTGGAGACTGATAGAATAAACTAACTGAGCAATTAACTACGATCATATCGACTGGCCCGATAGCTCAGTTGGTAGTGACACTGCCTTCTGAACTGCGGGTCGTGGGTTCGATTCCCACCCAGGACAAACATTTGTGTGATGAACATCGGTGTTTGTTCTGTGTTTTGACGAGCTAGCCGTTCACCTGATGTTAAGCGCCACGGCTGCCCATAACAGGACAGTGTCAATCGGAACCCCAAAATAGAGTTTCGAGCACTGCACTGCGCACATCATCCTGAGACATCAGCACAGTCAGGTAATAAGATTACTCGACTGTGAGATCAGATCATAAAGTCTCAATTGCCCAGTAATTTCACTAGCTACAGTGCCCTTCAAACCGGAACACAGTAGTGCTTGCGCACTACTGCTTGGCGGCAGAATAACTGGCAAAGCGGTGGTACCTACCTAGACGAACTTTGCAACAAAGTCCTACCACCTAGTGTTTGTTCTGTGTCTGGGTGTTATATTGTATTCTATGTATGTATTTACAAACAAAAAGTATCTAAGTATTGTATCAGTTATCTGGTTCCCATAGTACAAGCTTTGCTTAGTTTGGGGCTAGATGGCGTTGTGTGAGATGTCCACACATATTATATTATTATTATCATGTATTCACTGTCGATACAAATCTTAGACAACTTCCGTCCGCCTCGCCAGCTTACTCCCCGAGTCAAGCGTAAAGAAGTTTTACTTCAAAAATACTACGAAGCTTCGCTCCTCCGATTTGCTTTCCGACATGAAACAGAAGAACTAACTTGACAAATCGTCCTGCCCTAATGCCCATGTGTGAAGGTGATGGATAACAGATGTTTGTAATTAGGTGCAGGTGGTTTCCTACTTGGCTGCATAAATGCGAAAGTTTGTGGATGTATGTATGAATGTTTGTAACTTATTCACGCAAAAACTACTAAACGGATTTAGATGAGATTTAGAACCCAGACAGTTATAGCCTCGACTAACATATAGGATCGGGCGAAACCGCGGGGTGCAACCAGTTACCTATGTAATAAACCAACTGCAGCCCAGACGGATCCCTAGCTCAGCTATAAATATAATAAACCAACTGCAGCCCAGACGGATCCCTACCTCAGCTATAAATATAATAAACCAACTGCAGCCCAGACGGATCCCTACCTCAGCTATAAATATAATAAACCAACTGCAGCCCAGACGGATCCCTACCTCAGCTATAAATATAATTATAGGATCGGGCGAAACCGCGGGGTGCAACCAGTTACCTATGTAATAAACCAACTGCAGCCCGGACGGATCCCTAGCTCAGCTATAAATATAATAAACCAACTGCAGCCCAGACGGATCCCTACCTCAGCTATAAATATAATAAACCAACTGCAGCCCAGACGGATCCCTACCTCAGCTATAAATATAATAAACCAACTGCAGCCCAGACGGATCCCTACCTCAGCTATAAATATAATAAACCAACTGCAGCCCAGACGGATCCCTACCTCAGCTATAAATATAATAAACCAACTGCAGCCCAGACGGATCCCTACCTCAGCTATAAATATAATAAACCAACTGCAGCCCAGACGGATCCCTACCTCAGCTATAAATATAATAAACCAACTGCAGCCCAGACGGATCCCTACCTCAGCTATAAATATAATAAACCAACTGCAGCCCAGACGGATCCCTACCTCAGCTATAAATATAATAAACCAACTGCAGCCCAGACGGATCCCTACCTCAGCTATAAATATAATAAACCAACTGCAGCCCAGACGGATCCCTACCTCAGCTATAAATATAATAAACCAACTGCAGCCCAGACGGATCCCTACCTCAGCTATAAATATAATAAACCAACTGCAGCCCAGACGGATCCCTACCTCAGCTATAAATATAATAAACCAACTGCAGCCCAGACGGATCCCTACCTCAGCTATAAATATAATAAACCAACTGCAGCCCAGACGGATCCCTACCTCAGCTATAAATATAATAAACCAACTGCAGCCCAGACGGATCCCTACCTCAGCTATAAATATAATAAACCAACTGCAGCCCAGACGGATCCCTACATCAGCTATAAATATAATAAACCAACTGCAGCCCAGACGGATCCCTACCTCAGCTATAAATATAATAAACCAACTGCAGCCCAGACGGATCCCTACCTCAGCTATAAATATAATAAACCAACTGCAGCCCAGACGGATCCCTAGCTCAGCTATAAATATAATAAACCAACTGCAGCCCAGACGGATCCCTACCTCAGCTATAAATATAATAAACCAACTGCAGCCCAGACGGATCCCTACCTCAGCTATAAATATAATAAACCAACTGCAGCCCAGACGGATCCCTACCTCAGCTATAAATATAATAAACCAACTGCAGCCCAGACGGATCCCTACCTCAGCTATAAATATAATAAACCAACTGCAGCCCAGACGGATCCCTACCTCAGCTATAAATATAATAAACCAACTGCAGCCCAGACGGATCCCTACCTCAGCTATAAATATAATAAACCAACTGCAGCCCAGACGGATCCCTACCTCAGCTATAAATATAATAAACCAACTGCAGCCCAGACGGATCCCTACCTCAGCTATAAATATAATAAACCAACTGCAGCCCAGACGGATCCCTACCTCAGCTATAAATATAATAAACCAACTGCAGCCCAGACGGATCCCTAGCTCAGCTATAAATATAATAAACCAACTGCAGCCCAGACGGATCCCTACCTCAGCTATAAATATAATAAACCAACTGCAGCCCAGACGGATCCCTACCTCAGCTATAAATATAATAAACCAACTGCAGCCCAGACGGATCCCTACCTCAGCTATAAATATAATAAACCAACCGCAGCCCAGACGGATCCCTACCTCAGCTATAAATATAATAAACCAACTGCAGCCCAGACGGATCCCTACCTCAGCTATAAATATAATAAACCAACTGCAGCCCAGACGGATCCCTACCTCAGCTATAAATATAATTATAGGATCGGGCGAAACCGCGGGGTGCAACCAGTTACCTATGTAATAAACCAACTGCAGCCCAGACGGATCCCTAGCTCAGCTATAAATATAATAAACCAACTGCAGCCCAGACGGATCCCTACCTCAGCTATAAATATAATAAACCAACTGCAGCCCAGACGGATCCCTACCTCAGCTATAAATATAATAAACCAACTGCAGCCCAGACGGATCCCTACCTCAGCTATAAATATAATAAACCAACTGCAGCCCAGACGGATCCCTACCTCAGCTATAAATATAATAAACCAACTGCAGCCCAGACGGATCCCTACCTCAGCTATAAATATAATAAACCAACTGCAGCCCAGACGGATCCCTACCTCAGCTATAAATATAATAAACCAACTGCAGCCCAGACGGATCCCTACCTCAGCTATAAATATAATAAACCAACTGCAGCCCAGACGGATCCCTACCTCAGCTATAAATAATAACACTATGCTGCCTGTCACATAAACAGGATACGTTTGCTCTTTCTATTTCTGAAATCTTAACTTGTTCTACCATTTTAGTTTGTAAACCCTGAACTGTAGAGTTTTGAATCGGGTGCAGTTTAAAATTATACTTTTTATGGACTTCAAAAACAAAACTGAAATAGAGCGCACGTGTGTGTCGTTTTTGTAATGACTTGGACATGATTAGCTTAAGTTTTCGGTTACAAAAGTGCATGTCGGAATCGTCGAAAAAACATAACAAACGCAAGGCGTAAAATGCGACTTCAGACTTGTATGATTTTCTCATGAATGCAATTGTCAGAACTGGACCAAATTGAAATAGGACTACTGGAAGCACCAGCTTTCAAATAAATAAAGAATCATCTAAATCGGTTCACCTAGTCGAAAGTTCTGAGGTAACAAACAAAAAATAAAAAACTGTCGATTTGAGAACCTCATCATTTTGTGAAGTCAATAAAAAAAATCCTTTTTCATCAGCTTTTGCAACTTTTCCACTGCTGCGACACGGGATTTCTCTCATAGGGTGGTCAGCATGCTGGATGGTAAATGTTCTCAAATATTGGGATTTTTTTGTTGTTTATTTTGGCTCTACACTTTTGTGTATTTAGCCAGTGTCAAGTAATTGATAATTTCTTAAGATAATGATATTTCACGCAGATATGTGTCAAGCCACAGTCCAAGTCATCAAGTCAAGTCATAGTCTAGTGTAAGGTCCGTATTACAGAAAGATGCTCAGTCATCGATCTCTGCTGGAGTGTTATTCATAACAGTCTTATGAATGAAATCTCTGCTTGAGCACCGATCGATGACTGAGCATCG
Source organism: Ennomos fuscantarius (assembly GCA_905220475.3). NCBI lineage: Eukaryota > Metazoa > Arthropoda > Insecta > Lepidoptera > Geometridae > Ennomos > Ennomos fuscantarius. The sequence continues at coordinate 2,632,216 of HG992049.1, forward strand.
TTCTGTAATTCGGACCTAAGTCATACTGCTAGTATAGTGGTGGCAACTTTACTAGAAGCTTATCTGGAGTTTTGGAAACAGCACGAAAAGAAACGTTTCACCATCATTATACCACTATCCCATACTCATGCCTGTAATCCAGCACTTAACGAATAAAATAATTCGAACTTATTAAGTTTAGGCCCAGGATTAAACTGAATTGAAATCAACGCTATCTATCGAATTACACTAGAAACAGGTATTATAGGGTTACAAGAATACTAAACCTAGTGTTAGGTTACATAGGGCTCAGATTACAAGACGTAAGGGAATTATGTTACTCAGCTTTATGGATTCTCTTAGGTAAGTATCTAGGTCTTAGTAGGTACCTAGTGCTCAACTCTACGAAACCTAACTACATTCTAGGTTTTTGTGGTTGTTCGCAGCTTTCCCCCTTTCTCGTTTTTTCTTTTTTGTTTGGCATCCATTTAACAAATTGCGGCGACCCCTTTTTGAAACTGTACTTTTTATTCATTGCCCACATTCCTTACTTTTGTAATATACCCTGTGTATACCTAGTGCTTAATTTTTAGCAATCAGATACCACTAATTTGCATAAAACTATTTTTTTTATTGTTAGATAGGCTTGCGTTTGACCACTATCGCACCTGATGGTAAGTAACGATGCGGTCTAGGATGTAACACGCTTGCCTAGAAGATACCTGTTCACTCTCGATTTGAAGACTCCAAGGTTGTAGTTATCGGGAAATACGGACGCCGGTAAAGCATGTAACGACACATGAAGAATTTAAAAGTGCGCCACAGTTTTGCGAATAACATTTGATCGCCCAAGAAACCTATTTGCAGAATATAGATCTACCTTTCAGTTATACGAAAAATAACAATGAAATACTTTTAAATGATTAAGCGCATCATTTGAGAAAAGCTGCTGGATCTTTTGGTTACTTTTGGAAATGTTTTATAATAGCTCAAACTAGGTTTTCATACAATGAAAACATTTTTAAAATAACGCCCAACGATCACATACATAGATCCTGGACCCCAACTAGGATTCCGTGTCTAGGGACCCAGAAACTACGAGGACCATGGTCCCACAACACCCAGACTCAGAACATGTATTTGAGCTTTATCTGTGCTCAAATACTTGTCCTGTCGCGGGAATCGAACCCGCAGCCTTCGGGTTATGGAGTCGACCTGCTCAACCACCACACCACAAGCTGTCAAATGAATATGACGATGATAAATTGATTATGAAGAAGTCGAACGTCTCTTTCTTTTTTCATAGTCTATATTCAATTGATTTATCGCCATGCCCACATCTATACGAGAGATTAAATAGAAAGCAACTGTTACCAATTTACTATTATTCGGTCTAAAGCTCATAAATATCAATTAGAGTGTCAACCGTAGTAATCTATTTCAATGGTCGGTGGTATCTCGTCCTACATAGCATGGCGGCTTCACTGAACTGTTCTAAGGGCTAATTGATAGAATCAGGCGTTACTACGAGGAAGTTCATCTTATATACAAATTGATACATATAAATATATCTTGGATATCAGACTTTTTGAGGGAACGATCGCTTAGAGTAGTTCTTGATGGCTGCTCTTCCGATCAATTAGCTATTAATGCTGGTGTACCTCAGGGGTCAGTTCTTTCAGCAACACTATTCTTACTCCACATCAATGATCTGCTAAAGCCCGGTACCTTTGGGTATGCAGATGATAGTACTGTTGTTGAAAGATACACATCCAGTGCCCGAGCCAGTGGTGACGATGTCCGGATTGAGAGAGAGGCTATGGTTGAGCGCATGAACCTGGCTTTGAAAGCCGTGTCCGATTGGGGCGATGCTAACTTGGTTAGGTTCAATGCTGCAAAAACACAGGCGTGTTTATTCACTGCTAAAAAGAGCCCACTCCATCTGGCTCCTTCATTCCGTGGTGTATCTGTAAGTTTAGGAAACCATCTTGAGCTTTTGGGTGTTGATCTCACGTCAAACCTAAACTTTGGATCCTACATCGAGTCCAAAGCCAAAGTAGCTTCAAAAAAACTCGGCATATTGTCCAAGGTAAGGCGGTACTTCACACCTGGACAGCTTCTAAATCTGTATCAAGCACAAGTCCGATCGTGTATGGAGTACTGCTGCCACCTGTGGGACGGGTCTGCCAAGTACCAGCTTGAGGCTCTGGACTCGATTGAACGGCGTGCCAAAAGGCTCATTGACGACGACACTTTGGTTGGTGAAAGGCTCCAGAGCCTTGCACATCGACGTAAGGTGGCAAGTCTGTCGGTTTTTTACAGATTACACCACGGTGAATGCGCTCAAGAACTGCATGATCTAATTCTCCCATCACCATTCCACTACCGGACTACTAGACGCTCGGCTAAGCGCCATCCTTTTGTGGTCGAAATACCACCCATTCGTACCAAGCGATTTGACTCAACGTTCTTAATTAGAACGGCTAAGGAATGGAATGCCCTGCCAGCGTCTGTGTTTCCGGCGAAATATGACCCGGGCGTGTTCAAGAGAAGAGTGAATAGGTATTTACTTGGCTAGCATGCTACACCTTCGATCGCATCGTCACTTCCCATCAGGTGAGAGCGTGGTCAAATGCTAGACAAGTTTGAAGTAAAAAAAAAAAAAAAAAAAAAAAAAAAAAAAAAAAAAAAAAAAAAAAAAATATAATGAATATATGTGATAGCGCTAAAAACAAATAATATTATTGTTTCGTTTATTTAATTTCATTATTATTATTATTTTATTAGCGGAAACACGTTTGTCTAGGTAGGTATCACCGCTTTGCCAGATAAGCGGAAATACCTGTGTTAGGGTGTTATGGGACTATGGCTCCTGGTCCTTAGACTCAGGGAACCTTAGTTAGGGTCCAGGATCTATGTTTGTGATCGTTGGGCGTTATTATATTTATATTAATATACACGGTGGAATTGAATTCGTTCTTTTCCTTTAATGTATGTATTCAGTCCATGCTATAGAACTCTCCCATATAACTAAATAAAAAAGTACTTATGAAATAAAACTTAAATCTAGGTTTATCAAATTTAAATTCTAAAGAAAAGCTTTGCGACATTGAACAAAGCAGGTGTTTTATTGCCTACGACTTTTACAAAGCACTCAGCTGGTGCCCGCGCTGTGTGTACCGTTAAAAAGACATTTCGGCTGTCATGCAGTTATTTTAGAAAGCAGTAAATACTAAAACAAAACCATTTTTTTTATATTGGACCTTGTACGTATATTCTATAGCATAGTCTGAGTACATACATTTAAGGAAAAGAGCGAACTCAATTCCACCGCGTATATTCAAACTAAAATTAAACACGAACGTTTATATGTATGACCCTATAAGTTAAATCTATCAAAATAAATGATATATTACTAACAACAGCAATCACAATTCAGTTATTAACGAATCAATAATTTGAATATCGCTTTCTCATAAATTTTCTCGACAATTTATCATAATTCCTCACTTTTCTCGGTGAAAGTGAGAATGGTGATCCGTGCGGAAACAACGCAATCGATGTTTTTTCTTTACTTACAATATTTCTATTAGATAATAAAAAATTTATCAAATCATAACCGCGGATAAAAAGTATCATATGAGTTAATCCAGCATATAAGCTATCTGCATTCCCAGTTTCATTAAAATCACTCCAGTAGTTTTTGCGTGAAAGACTACCAAACATACAAACTTACAAACTTTCGCCTTGGTAATATTAGATTCCCCATCTCCTACCATTAGATAAAAGACAAAATGAGTCGCTTGGAGTATATACCCACTATTTCAGTGCAGTTTGGTAACTGTACTGAAATAGTAGAGATATATATATATATATATAGATATGGTATTTATTGGTGTACCTCCTTGGCAAAAAACTAAATAGAAACTAAAAACCTTTTTTTCGACTACCATTTTCATCCTTCCCCATTACATTGATACCTACGCTGTGTCCCCCGTAGGTTAGCTAGAATGGTCGAGACCTTCAATAGGGTCCTCTCTTCCAGTGGACGTAGTCTTCTCGATCCCCTTATCCCGGCGACGGCCCAAACCGAGGCTCGCACCCCAGGGGGCCCTTGAGCTAGTTGCTTCCCATTTTTGACGGCTGGGCGCCTTAAGCGAGGGTGACGCTATAAAGGTCGGTAGAGACCAACAGCATTAGCTCGTTTAAAATAAAGCTTACGCTCTGTCTTCCGTCGTAGTCACCAATTGACAACCATTGTGACAGAACTGTGAACGCGTCGTTCTTATGTACTTTTTTATTGTTTTTGTTTTGTTGCAAAATAAATTTACTTTCTTTCTTTCTCTTTTCTTAGACTAGATAACAAATGTATGAGTATTTTGGTGAATCAAAAAACTCCGACACCTACCTACACCTACCACTTTAAACTGTTTAGCATCTACATTACAAGATGCTCTACTAACATACTTAAAAATCTAGACCTATGTTTATACAGACTCCTTATCTACAATTTGCATCCATTTCACTGCAAAATCGTCTGTATAATAAAACCTATAGCTTACAATTTTATTTGCACTAAAATAACAATGAAATCTCTAGGGAAAACCCAAAAATTTGAGATCATTTTTGAACTTTATATGTATGGTAATACGAGCTAGTAAAATAAGGTTTGTCCTTATTAGTCTGTCTGTGTCATCTGAAAAGTAAACAATGGAGACATTATACATAACGGGACCTTCTCTTTTGGAAGTGGGGTCTGAGATTGTCCTTTAAAACACAAATTACTACGCAAAAATGTACTTTACGCGGAAGTACTTAAAGGTTCGTTTGGTAAACGGCGCAGCAGGTACTTATAGTAAAACCAAATAGGAAATAAAAGCAGGACCCCTAACATGGATCGAGAAATGTCGTATCAGGCCCTTTTATTATATAAATTAACGGATTTGGGCTTAATCAAATAATATTGAAATTTTTTTGGTATGCATTTTCTTACTGGGCGATGTGGTCGCACGGCGACAAAGTCCATAAAATAAATTAAAAAAAAAATGGATCGAGAAATATCACTCCCTGTTTAATCGAGGTTTTTTTTTCACGCATGTATCAAGAAAAGAGAATTGGCCGAGTTGACCACGGCCGAAATGGTTTAACTTCTAGACTTAAAAAAAAGATCCTGCTTCGGACCGCACATGGAAATGAGAAAAAAAACACTCTAATTATAATATATAAATATAAATAAATATTGGTGGACATTTCACACAACGCCATCTAGCCCCAAACTATGTAAAGCTTGTACTTTAGAAACCAGATATATAGAATAACGAGCTTCTGCCCGCAGCTTCGCCCGCGGCGTGGCCTATGGGACAATAATTCAACCATCTTGGCTGAGCAGAGACTCGATGACTTCAAATATATAGATAGATAGATAGAGATAGAGAACTCTTTATTGTCTCACCAATGAAGTACAAAATCAGGAATAACTATAATATTTACGAACTAGTGTAACAATGAGCGGTCTTATCGCTGACAGCGATCTCTTCCAGACAACCTTTAATTGCTCAAATAAAATTCTAAGCTGTTCAAGTCAAAAGCTTAATTTGTCAAATTAGAAACTGGTAAAAACTAAAATGGATATAGGATTCATTGAAAAGAATCCAAAAATGGCGGTTGTGAATTTTGATTTATTTTCCATAGCCCGTGTATTTAATTACAATGTGTGATAAGGGTGGATAATTAACCGTTAAGTGTTCGTGAACGTGCACGAGTGTAGGCAAATGGTTCCAAGTTTTAAAACCATGCCTTTTCGTTTTCTCTTCAAACCTTCCTAGAACCTTCAGTAAAATATCCACCATTTCACTGTGGCATTTTGGCTGACAAGCTAAGACTGAAATGACATAACCGTACAATAATTCCTCACTTGACATTGACAGAATTATCGCTTAAAAGCGATAGCAAGCTATTAAACGAAGAGAAGAAGTAAAATGGACATACTCTTGTCCCATTCTAATGTAGGTAATACATCAAATACATACCTTGACACAATTAATTCTTAAAACTTCTCAAGTACTAACGTAACCATCTTCACTTCCGTTACGCAACATCCTTCGTAGTAAGCAAGTAACCTGTGAATGCCCCTTTAATCAAGATGACATCATAATCTTGAACTGCTGTTATGTTAGAATTTGGCCTTTATTGTAATAGCGTAAAGCACTTTTTTGTCTGTGAATGTAAATGTAATTTGGAACCGGCAGTAGTAATCTTCCTGTGGCTAGATTTTTTCTATTTTTGAATAGTACTCGTTTCGGATTGGTCACGATTTTGCTTAGTTTATGACACAGTTTATCGGAAAAACCTTCGAAAACCAACAAACAAAATAATTTATAAAAACTTACAAAAAAACGAGTGTTTTTTAGACCACACGACTGAAGTAAAACTTCTTTAGTTTAGCTCCATCTATCGGCCGGTATAACTTTGTTTTTGATTTGTTTAATGTTAATGTCGCCATCTTGATTGTAAATTGTCATTTTCGACATACCAACATAATAATACAATTTTTAAGTAAATTTTAACATTGTTACGTCGACAATGGATATCTACGTTAACCAACTTTCAACTTCCGTTCACCTCGTCACGAATTCACCAGCTTACTCCCTAAGTAAAGAAGTTATATATATTTAAGAGTACAGGACTAGGACACGTAGGTGATAGAAGACTGAATGGCCAAGGCAAAAGCAAGACCGAAAAGGATGGCAACAACGGGAAATTCTCGTGTCCAAAAATGGACCAAAAAGGCCTAAGAAGACAGGCCTAAAATATCTAGGCCAAAAACTGCTCAAACTTTATTGACTGGCGCGATAGCTCAGTTGGTAGTGTCCCTGCCTTCTGAACTGCAAGTTGTGGGTTCGATTCCCACCCAGGACAAACATAATATGTGTGATGAGCATCGATGTTTGTTCTGTGTCTGGGTGTTTATATTGTATTCTATGTATGCATTTACAAACAAAAAGTATAAGTATTGTATCAGTTATCTGGATCCCATAGTACAAGCTTTGCTTACTTTGGGGCTAGATGGCGCTGTGTTAAATTATAAAAAAAAAAAATTTAAACTTTACAGAGACTCATTTAGTTAGTCATCCTACTCTACATTAAAAGGTAAGCGAATAAACAAAAGGAACAATAGCATCATTCTTACTTCGACATGGTACTTGCACAACGTCACAGAATATGCTAATTCAGACATGCATCAAATGACGTAACTAAACAGGAAAAATAATATAACCTGATTAATTCAGTGCAATACTATAATTAAGATATTTAAAAACAAAATGAGATATCAATTCATGTAAAACAATCTAACTCATAATATATAATAACATATTTCCAATTTAATGAATGAATCATTTGTTTAGTTTTACAATACAGGTTCGGTGAGTATGCTTGGTTTTTTTATTTTACTTCAAACTTGTCTATCATTTGCCCACGCTCTCACCTGATGGGAAGTGACGATGCGATCGAAGGTGTAGCATGCAGCCAAGTAAATACCTATTCACTCTTCTCTTGAACACGTTGAAGCTAAACTTCAAAGCTTGGATAACTGTCTAAGGTCCGTATTACAGAACGTTGCTCAGTCATCGATCGATGCTCAAGCAGAGATTTCATTCACTAATTGATCACTTTATGAATGAAATCTCTGCTTCAGCACCGATCAATGGCTGAGCATCGTTCTATAATACGGACCTTAAGTTGCTTGTAGGATTCTATAAAAATGTGTTTTGGAGAGTGTGCGAAGGAATTACACGATCTAATTCCCCCATCTCCTTTCGTCGGACTATAAGACGTGTAAAACGGCATCCATATATGGTTGAAGTTCCTTCAATCCTCTAAGCGTTTCACTACTAACTCTATAATCATAATAACGCCCAACGATCACATACATAGATCCTGGACCCTAACTAGGATTCCCTGTGTCTAGGGACTCAGGAACTACGAGGTCCCACAACACCCAGACTCAAAACAAGTATTTGCGCTTTTTTTCTGTGCTCAAATACTTGTCCTGTCGTGGGAATCGAAACCGCCACCTCGAAGTTATGAGCCAACTTGCTCAACTACCACACCACAGAGGCTGTCAAAATAAGTAGCAGACGTAGAAACATTATCTGAAATAGTATTTAACAGTCTTTGTAGTGGCTTTTTTTTTACTTCAAACTTGTCTAGCATTTGACCACGCTCTCACTTGATGGGAAGTGATAATGATGATGGTGGCTTTTGGAATTTATTGCAAAAAAATATTGACTTTAATCAATTCCGATTCCAAGTATTCCAACCCGGATGTAGATGTTGGCCGAGTTGACCAAAACGGTATCGTAATTAGTTTTGAAAGTGGCCGTTCGGCCGAGATGTCCCACGGCCGCGTTTACAATTCCGAGATAATGTCAACATTTTTACGGTGTATCCTAGTTCCTTCAGTTGATTTATTCTAGTATCTTAATAATTAAATAATAATCATTGTTCGGTCGCTATTCAGTACAAGTTTTAGTTAGCGGGAACATAGGAGGATATTACGAAGCGACGAATAATAAACATTACGTATCTACGTTCTGTGTCATACACTCTCGCATAACAATATAATAAAAAAAATTGACTGGCCTGATAACTCAGTTGGTAGTAACCATGCCTTCTGAACGCTAGGTTGTAGGTTCGATTACTACCCAGGACAAACATTTGTATGATTTACATCGATCTTTGTTCTGTATCTGGATGTTATATTGTATTCTGTATGTATTCACAAACAAAAAGTATCTAAGTATTTTATCAGTTATCTGCTTCCCATAGTACAAGCTTTTCTTAGTTCACACACCTATTTATTTTCTACACATATTTATTTATTTTATTGTAATTTTCCCATATTCTTTGACTAACCAGGAAAAAAATTGCTCTCGTTTCGTGGACCTCTTAGTTGTATCAATTAGAGATTAATTGTCCACGCAGCGGTCAAACAGTTTAGAATGAGCGGTTAAACTGCGGTTAAGGCTGGCGTAGACTGACATTTGATGTCATATATGGCCGTTTGATGTATTGTGCACGGGAAAAGCCAAGTTTCGCTTAATGATTCAAGTCGTATATAAATGCATTAGAATATCCAAAAATTTATACAATATAATAATAATAACGCCCAACGATCACATTAGATCCTGGCCCCTTACTAGGATTCCTTGTATCTAAGGACCCAGGAACTACGAGGACCATGGTCCGAAAATACCTAGACAGAATTAGTATTTGCGCTTTTTTTTTGTGAACAAATACTTGTCCTGCCGCGGAAGATGAACTCAAAGCATCATCACACAAAATGTTTGTCTTGGATGAGAATGGGACCCACAACCTACAACTCAGAAGGCAGGGTTACCACCAACTGAGCTATCGGGCTAGTAAAATGCATGTAATATTAAAAGCGTGCCGATATGCTGGATTACATTCGTATGCAACTATGCAGCGAGTCTTATCTTTAATTTTGTTTACAATAAAAACTCTTTGATGTGTCTTCTCTGAAAAATCATTTCCTCTTTGATAGTTGGGACAGTGGGCGTATTTAGACTGAGCTAGAGTGGGCAAAGGGCATCTCTGCCCTTCTGTATAAAATATTATTTAAAATTTGCAGTCTGGCCCGATAGCTCAGTTGGTATTAACCCTGCCTTCTGAGCTTAGATTGTGGGTTCGATTCCCACCCAGAACAAACAAATCTGTGATGAACATCAATGTTTGTTCTATATGTGGGTGTTATATTGTATTCTACGTATTTACAAAAAAAAAATCTAAGTATTGTATCAGTTATCTGGTTCCCATAGTACAAGCTTTGCTTAGTTTGGGACTAGATGACGCTGTGTGAAATAAAAATGGCACGCTGCTTAGCCTAGGCTTCGGTTCTACTATATTTTAGTTGGCTTGCATTGTGAATGTTGAGCTTTATCCATCTACACACTGCGATATCCGTATTGGGAAAGAAAAGAAAAAAGGCATTTATTTGCTCAAACAAATTGTAGCAAATTAGAAGTTTTTTTTTGTGTTTTGGCTCCACACTTTTGTGTATTTAGCCAATGTCAAGTAATTGATAATTTAGCAAGTTAATGATATTTCACGTTAATAATGTGTCAGATCACAGTCGAAGTCATCAAGTCAAGTCAGAGTCAAGTCATAGTCTAGTCTAGTCTAGTCATACTCCTAGTAAAGTGGTGGCAACTTTACCAGAAGCTTCTATGGAGTTTTGGAAACAACACGAAAAAAACGTTTCACCATCATTATACCACTTTCCCACACTCATGCTTGTAATCCAGCACTTAACGAATAAAATGCCATCAATTTTATGCACTAAAACAGAAAATAACACAAGTTTTGGAAAATAATATAATGCGGTGACGCGATCTTTTTCGTTTTCCCGCCAAAACTCATCGTAATCAAAATTAGAAGTTAATAGCTCCTACAAAGTCAAAGTAAAAGCATTTTATTGCAAATAGGCTAGTTTTATCAATTTTACAAGTCAAAATTACATTAGTTACTCAAAATTAAGTTGTTGTACTAAGCATCAGTAATAAATTACTTGTGAGTAATGTCAAATATTATATAGCAAGCCCATTAGGTACAATATTTGAGTTTGAAAAAAAGAGGCACTGGTGCACTGGACTCAATGCAGAACAGAAAACTCCAATCCGAAGCTTCGATTACATCTGTAAAAACTTTGTTGTTTAATTTTTTTTTCATACCATATTTTTACGCAGGGAGTTCTCTTCATTGTAATTCAAATAATAATATACACTGCCCTTGCCCCTCAGAAATGATCCTGGAGCCATCCCTGTTAGTTCTGTTTATTTAAGGTTAAGGAAATGTAGGGCGTCTGGCTGTTAGTGATTTTAATTGACGGGTTTAAGGCCCATTAGCGGTTTTGGAAAGATCTTTCACAATCGTGAATGCATCTTAGTATTTATGGTCAAGTTAACTTAGACTTAAAACAAACTTGATTATAGCATTATTTATTTAGTTGCAAAGTTTGTCTAGGTAGGTACCACCGCTTTGCCAGTTATTCTGCCTCCAAGCAGTTGTGCGCAAGCTCTGCTGTGTTCCGGTTTAAAGAACACTGTAGCTAGTGAAATTACTGGTAAAATGAGACTTTATGACCTGATCTCACAGTCTAGTCTCTTATTACTAGATTGTGCTGATGTCTGCAGTGTCACGCGAAATTATACTTTAGAGTTCCGAGTAACACTGGTTACCTCGTCACAATATTCGTTAACAAAAAAAAAAAATTCAGCTGCTGAACTTAGACCTCTACCGAGTCCAGTATTCAGCATTTCTCATTCAACTGCAGTCACTATCAGGCACGCGCCGCAGCTGCGTCTAGTCACTGTCTTACAGTGTACACTTGTACACAGACTCTGTGCTGGTGTGGGGTTGAGTCGGTCGACTCATAAACCCGAGGCGGCGGGTTCTATTTCCGCGACAAGACAAGTATTTGTGCACAGAAAAAAGAGCGGAAATACTTGTTGTGAGTCTGGGTGTTGTGAGACCATGGCCCTCGTCGTTAGTCCCTAGACACAGGGAATCCTAGTTAGGGTCCAGGATCTACGTATGTGATCGTTACACGATTTTTCACTATCCGTTTTATGCCTGTAGGCAGTTCCTACCACCATAGTTACCAGCATTATAAAACACTGTATCATTGATAATGGCGAACAATAGGTTTCAATTAACTCCGAGATCTGTCGTACCACCTCTAATTTCGCCCGTCCTTGCGAGCACAAGTCAATTAGCGGTAATGTTACCGGTTTTTGTGCGCTGATTGTTCTTTAATAGCTTTATAATAGGCGGAGAGTTACTTCTATTAAAGATTTATTATTTCCTCTAAAACATTTCTATTTTTATGTTTTTAACGGATTATAAATAGTTTTCTGGCAGCTCCTCACAACTCAGTTGGTAGTATTTGCCTTCTGTGCTCTAGGTTATGTTTCTTTCTAAATCCAGGACATTTTTGGACGAGTTGCCCGAGTCGCGCATTTTATTACTTCCGGAAGTGATCATCACAGCACTTTGGATATAGTCATCCCATTTCGGACGCATTCGGTTAAGCGGATCGCGGCCGAAATACCCACCGAGTTAAAAAAAAAGTGTGCTTTAAGATCAAACTGAGGTGAAACTTCTTAGATCTGTTGCCCCTACAGTAATATAAGAAACGTAGCTCTTTCTTTCTATCTTCATGTTTCTTGTCTTCCGTTCGCCAGACAAGAAGCTTGGCCAGTTACCATGGAGCAACTCAGACAAAATATACCAAACTAACAATCACATGATGAAATAAAGGTAGTAGGACTTTGTTGCAAAGTTCGTCTAGGTAGGTACCACCGCCTTGCCAGTTATTCTGCCGCCAAGCAGTAGTGTGCAAGCATTACTGTGTTCCGGTTTGAAGGGCATTGTAGCTAGTGAAATTACTTGGCAATTGAGACTTTATGATCTGATCTCACAGTTGAGTAATCTTATTACTAGACTGTGCTGATGTCTCAGAATGATGTGCGCAGTGCAGTGTCGCGCGAAACTCTGTGTTATTGTTCCGAGTGACACTATTCTGTTATGGGCGGCCGTGGCGCTTAACACCAGGCGAACGACTAGCTCGTCACATCATTCACTAACATAAAAAATAATGAAAAAATTAAAATAAATAAAATCAAAGCCACTTTTTTATTGCAAATAGGCAATAGGCCATTTACTTACTATAAATTTGCATTTTTACACTTTTAATTTTCGGAATGTTACAAAACAGGAACCTATGGCTAGTTCCATTATCCACATTCCGCATTCTCCGTGACTCAGTTGAAAGGTTTCCCTAGAGGCCAAAACCAACCTTCGATGGAATGTCGCTTATTGGATTGGACACAAATCTGGATCACTCGTGTATCCGAGAGAAATAGGAATGCTTTGACAAAACACACTATTAAAGCGTTTACATAAAAACAAATAATAATAATAAACCTAACGATGACATACATAGATCCTGGACCCTAACTAGGATTCCGTGTCTAGGGACGCAGGACGAGGACCATGGTCCCACAACACCCAGACTAAGAACAAGTATTAGCAGCTTTGTTACTGTGTTTTTTAGGCCTATAGTTACATAGGTTGCAACCTAAGCACAACCCATCTGCCTATATATATATTTTATGTGTATTTATCAAAATGTCCAAAATACACACAAAATTCGTCCTTTATAAAAACATCACATAAATAAATAAATATATAAACGAGTGTGCTTTAGACCACTTCTATACGAAACGTAACTCTCTCTCTTTCTATCTTCACTAACTTATATCTCCCTCTCAACTTCCGTTCGCCTCACCCGATCAATATCTGTAAGGCTCTCGTCACGCATTCCACCAGCTTACTCCCCAAGTCAAGCGTAAAGAAGTTTCACTTCAGGATCTGGCCCTGCGTTTTGCTCTGCTTGTCATTAAAGATGAGTATTACTATCTGTTTCATTCGCATGGCAAATCATCATGTGCATACCATATTCTGTGATAATTTCAGCTGGTAAACTATTACGCTTCAAGATACACAGCCGTCAATCGGACAGATCGACAGACACCGGAGGCTTTAGCAATAAGGTCCCGTGTTACCCTTTGGATAAGGAACCCTAAAAAGTTGCACCAAGGCAATATCTCGCAACTTTTTAGAGACCATTCGCCCCAGATATTATCACAATATCACAAACAAATCGTTATGACACACAAAGATAATTAATAGGTAATTAAAAGATAATCTTATCACGATTAATGTTACATGTCACGGAATAAACAACAGTTAGTGCGCTATGAAAATTAATGTTATAATTATCGAGGTCGATGACATTATTGGCACAGAATGCAGTTTGTTTACTTCAGGCCGTCGTCGCCGCCCGAGACACGTCTTGAGCGAACCGTGGAATGAAAATGGTGCATATACTTTTTACTAGGTGGTAGGACTTTTCTGCAAAGTTCGTCTAGGTAGGTACCACCGCTTTGCCAGTTATTCTGCCGCCAAGTAGTAGTGTGCAAGCACTATTGTGTTCCGGTTTGAAGGGCAATGTAGCTAGTGAAATTATTGGACAAATGAGACTTTATGATCTGATCTCACAGCCGAGTAATCTTATTACCAGACTGTATTGACGTCTCAGGATGATGTGCGCAGTGCAGCAGTCATGCGAAACTTTACATGTGGAGTTCCGACACTGTTCTGTTATGGGCGGCCGTGTCACTTAACATCACGTAAACGACTAGCTCGTTACATCATTCAATAACATATAACTGTGGCGATATATCAGGAGCTCAGAAATAACTCCAGTCACCAATAGAACATGTTAGTAGGTATAGGTACTTACGTAGACTAAGATATATATTACAAGTATTAGGCATACCATATTTTTCCTTATTTCCTTATTGAAATAAAAAAATGAACCGCACTTGAACCCTGATTTGATTAAATTTACGACACTGGATATTCCATTATACACACGGCAGTAACGTACATTCTGAAAAACTTGTACTATCATGACTGCGTGCCTTTTTATTGTCTCCTGGCTATTTCTCGCGCTCACCAGGGTAGAGCGTGAGAAATAGGCAGGGGACGGGCCCTGCCTATTTCTTGCTCTTTCCTTTGTCCAATCTGACAATCCTTTACGTATCCTACACGCTTTATATTAGCTTCACTTGTATGTTTGTATGTTTGTAACCGACTCCAATAATATAGATATTGACTCACTTTTACTAGGTGGTAGGACTTTATTGCAAAGTTCGTCTAGGTGGGTACCACCGCTTTGCCAGTTATTCTGCCGCCAAGCAGTAGTGCGCAAGCAATGCTGTGTTCCGGTTTGAAGGGCACTGTAGCTAGTGAAATTACTGGGCAAATGAGACTTTATGATCTGATCTCACAGTTTAGTAATCTTATTACTAGATTGTGCTGATGTCTCTGGATGACGTGCGCAGTGCAGTGTCACGCGAACCTCTATACTTTAGAGTTTCGAGTGACACTGCAGCTGATATGGGCAGCCGTGTCGTTTAACATCAGGCGAACGGCTAGCTCGTCACGTCATTCCTTAACGTAAAAAAAAAACTTTAAACGGCCATATTTCATTCAAACATTGTAGATTTAACGAGGACCGATGACAATACACTAATTTGATGTTTTTTTAAAATATGCTTTTATAAATAAAGCAAACTAAAATTTAGAAATTAAATAATAGTTAGATAAACTAAAAAAACACGCTTTATATAGAAAATCAAACTAAAAAATAGAAAATTAATATTAATAAATTTGAATTTAGAATTCTGTAATTAAAAAAAAATAATAATAGTGTAAATAAGAAAAAAAAATTTTTAAAAAAAGGCGTGGATAAAATGAAAGAGATACTAATATTATGAATTCGAAAGTATTTCTATTTGTTACGTTTCCACGACCAAATTGATCTTGATTTGACATGGAATTAACGCAAACCGTAAAAAACCGACATCAGACTAATATGGTTTTCTCATGGATGCCATTGTCAGAACTGGACCAAATTATTATTTATTATATTATATTGGAACAACACCAAAAGCACCAGCAGATGGGAAAGCACCAGCTTTCAAATAAAAAAGGAATCATTAAAATCGGTTCACCCAGTGGAAAATTTTGAGGTAACAAACATTTGAAAAACAAGGTCGAATTGAGAACCTCCTCCTTTTTTGAAGTGTGTTAAAAATACATGGGACTTTTTTTCCGATAAACAATGTCTATGTAAATAATGATGCATAAGAGTATTCTCTTATGCATCAGGCAATGATGCACCATTCTCCTCGGTCTGCGTTATAATCTTTTGGGATCACCAATAAACCTGGCAAGCGTAGTAATTATGGCAGATTGTATATTGCTTTACAATTATTCTTCTTCTTCTCTTCGTTTAATGGCTTTTCAGCGATAATTTGCCAATGTCAAGTGAGGAATTATTGTACGGTTATGTTATGTCAAAGTCTTATTTTGTCAGTCAAATAGCCACGGTAAAATGGTGGATATTTTACTGAGCCTTGAAGAGAAAACAAAAAGGCATGGGTTTAAAACTTGGAACCATTTGCCAACGCTAGTGCACGCTCACGAACACTTAACGGTTAATAATCACCCTTATCACACGTTAAAATTCAAAAATACACGGGTAATGAAAAAAAGTTCAAAATTCACAACCGCCATTTTCGGATTCAACGTTGATTTTTTACAGAATATCTATTGAAAATCTGTCAAAAAGCATCAATTGTAGATTAATTCATACGCAATTTTGACTCTGTGCCCTGCAATAATTACGTATTTATTAGCATAGTACGAAATTAGTAATATTAGATAGGTTTTGCCCATATACACCTGATTCAATGAAACCTAAGTTAGTCATATCGTGGATTTACAATAACTTGTGCATACGTACTTGTGTGACGTAGAGTACTATTCAGGTGACAAATTGGGTGCATTTCTTAAAACTAATTTTTTTTTACCTTTGATAGGCTTGCATTTGACCTGTTTTTTATTTGATGGTAAATGAAACGCGGTCGACCGTGAAACCGACCCGTCACCCATGCACCCCATCATCGCCGCCCGAGACACGTCTTGAGCGACCCGGATGATCCTATAGCAGCCATAGTATCGGCTGCGCTAGGATCACCGGACCAGTCTAGACCTATTGGCTCAGGTACCGCTTTCGGCACCGAAATAGGATACCAGCGTAACACAATCAGACACCGACCCCGCCGGCGAGGTCGACGTACCCCCCGTAGGTTAACTATAACGGTCGCGACTTTCAATAGGGTCCACTCTTCCAGTGGACGTAGTCTTCTCGATCCTCTTATCCCGGCGACGGCCCAAGCCGAGGCTCGCATCCCAGGGGTGCTTGCCTACCACTTTTGACGGCTGCGCACCTTAAGCGCTTGCCCTCCCACCCGGTGACGTTGTAATAGTCGGTAGAGACCAACAGCAATAGCCCGTTAAAAAAAGGTATTCAATAACATAAAACAATCGTACAACATCATAAAAAGTAAATCAATGTAAAGTGCACTCATTTTGGGGCATGAATTCATTGGCGTATACGAGTTGTGACGCATCAGATGTGTGTATATAATTATCCTATACATTCGTATATCACCTAACCTATATATGTATATAAACATTTAAAACAGTACCATCCTGAAATCAGTCGCATTGTTGTGCTAGAGTGCTGAGGTGACCGGCTGCGAGAGACATTTGAGGAAAATTACTTGCGTAAGTCGAACTTAATTAAATAAATTTCATATTTTAATATAATTTAATTATTAATTATTTTTTATCATAAGCGCAATATAAAATACTCTCTAGTCTACGTGATGAAGAGACTTTTTTCAAGTATTTTGGAATACATTTGAACCGACTTCAAAAAAGGATAATTCAACTGTTTTTTTTATGTTATTGCATGATGTGACGAGCTAGTCGTTTACCTGATGTTAAGCGACACGGCTGCCCATAACAGAACAGTGTCACTAGGTACCCCAAAACATAGAGTTTTGAGCGACACTGCACTGCGCACATCATCCTGAGACATCAGCACAGTTTGGTAATAAGATTACTCGACTATGAGGTCAGATCATAAAGTCTCAATTGCATTAATGAATGTTATTTCACTAGCTACAGTGCCCTTCAAACCGGAACACAGTAGCGCTTGCACACTACTGCTTGGCGGCAGAATAACTGGCAAAGCGGTGGTACCTACCTAGACGAACTTTGCAGAAAAGTCCTACCACCTAGTAAAATAATATTTTAAAATAGTATTTTCTTTTATGTTTGTTACCTCAGAAATTTCGACTGGGTGAACCGATTTTCATGATTATTTTTTTATTTGAAAGCTGATACTTCCCGTGTGGTCCCATTTTAATTTGACCAAGATCTGACGAGTGGTTTTTGAGTTATATTTAATAATGCGTATTTCGATTTCGATTACATTGATGATCTCATTGGAAGTGAAGTCTGTTTTTTAAAAGAATTATTAATGAAGATATGTAACTCGTGCGTTTAGTAATTATTAGTTTACATATGTTTTTGTTTATATATGTTTATATGGTATGTAGTACATATATGTATGTAGGTACAAATGTTTTTTTAATTAATTGGGGGATTCTCATATCATTAGCCTTATCTAGATGACATCAGTTTCTAAATTGTCGTATACACAAATTAGATTATACAAAATCTTTAATTAAGTTAACAATGTTTAATATCGGTAACTATTAATTATAATTTTTAACGATTTGCAGAAAAAGCGTGGTTTTTTCCTTTTTAGATTTTTATTGAAAGGCTTTGATAAATTTTATTATGTCGCCCTGGTACAAGTAAATTTACAACTGGTTAAACATAGGAAAAGCTTAAACATTGTATAGCATGTCCATTTTATTCTATAGGTTTCAATACTTTTTAATTAATTCATCGTTATGTTATATTTGGTAGGTAGTTACTTTTTTGTTGTTGTTTTAGCTACACACTTTTCTGCATTTAGCCAGTGTCAAGTAATTGATAAGTTAATGATATTATATATATACGTGTGTCAAGTTAAGTCAAGTCATAGTCCAAGTCATCAAGTCAAGTCATAGTCTAGTCTAAGTCATACTCCTAGTAGAGTGGTGGCAACTTTACCAGAAGCTTTCCCACACTCATGCCTGTAGTCCAGCACTTAACGAATAAAATGCCATCAATTTTATGCACTAACACAGAATATAACAAACAAATTTTCGAAAATAATACAATGCGGCGATACGATCTTTCTCCTTTTCCCGCCAAAACTCAGATAACTTACTTAAATGTTAATTTTAAATCATAATTTTTCGATTCCAATTTCGTTACATTAAAAGTACTTTTGAAAACGGATGTTGTTTTGAGGAGCAAGTTATTTAAATTTTGCGTTAAGAATTCATCGTTTTCCCCAAAAATAAACTTATCTCAGATCGAAATTTCAAACCATACATTTCTCTTCAACGAGCGACTTCCTAAGAAAAACAACTTACAAGATTAGATAATTCGATTATACAATGCAAACCATTCTACTCTTTAATTTGCATATAAATAGAGTACAAATTGGTGTATAACCTATTGCGTTTAATATCCGGGGTTGGTCAGTAGAGCGGATAATTGAACAGCGAAACGTCTGCATAAATATATTGTTATATTATTGAGAAATTCAAGGAAATACGGTTTTCCTAACGTTTAAACGGTAATCGAAAATTATAGCTTATATTTATCATCCCGATTGTTACTGGCCCGATAGCTCAGTTGGTAGTATCCCTGCCTTGTGAATTGTGGGTTCGATTCCAACCCACTAACATTTGTGTGATGAACATAGGTGTTTGTTCTGTGTCTGGGTGTTATATTGTATTCTACGTACGTATTTACAAAAAACAAAAAAGTATGTAAGTATTGTATCAGTTATCTGGTTCCCATAGTACAGGCTATGCTTAGTTTGGGGCTAGATGGCGCTGTATGAAATGTTCACAAATATTAAATTATTTATTGTTATTTATTTATCCATTTTGTTGTGTGGTCCCGACGTAAGATTAGGACCATCTCTTTGACAGCCTGTGGTGTGGTGGTTGAGCAGGCCCACTCATAACCCGGAGGCAACGGTTTCGATTCCCGAGGCAGGACAAGTATTAGTGCACAGATAAAAAAAGCGCAAATACTTGTTCTGAGTCTGGGTGTTGTGGGACCATGGTCCTCGTAGTTCCTGGGTCCCTAGACGTAGGGAATCCTAGTTAGGGTCCAGGGACTATATATGTGATCATTGGGCGTTATTATCATCTCTTCCCAAGGGTGCCGTCAGAGCCGGCTAAGAGAATATCAAGGGAATGATCAGCAATATTCGCCTCGGTACATTAAAAATGTCACTAGCGAAAATTATATAAAGTATTTAAGCAAAATCCACAAAAAAATACCCCAGATTTAGATATCATGTTATTTACCTCAAAGCGCTTCCCGACTCCCTAACATCGACTCCGTTGATGGTGTCCTCAGTTCTTGCCTGCAGACCGGACATCTTCCACCAATTAGATCTGCTGACGTCAGGCCGGCGCGCCAATCTGAGCGCGCCACGTCATCGCATCTCAAAACGTAGGGGCATACTGGGAAAGAAAATATTTGATTAGAACTTTATATATATAATGAATTTAATAATTCGGATTTTTCCACTCTACCGCATTGTCCCATTGCTTCAGTCACTCGGAACTCTAAAGTATAGAGTTTCGCGTGACACTGCACTGCGCATGTCTCATTCTGAGACATCAGCACAATCTAGTAATCTTACTAGATTGTGAGATCAGGTCATAAAGTCTCATTTGCCCAGTAATTTTAATATAATCCTCTTTGAATCTTTCAAATGTTAATGTTGCTTTGAAAACAAAAAATCTTTTAGAAATGACGTCTCTAAAAGCAAGAGAATATTTCAAATGCATAATTTGGGACAAAGCAATTAGTGGATATATTTATTTATTAAGGCCTAAAAATTTAATCTAAATATATATAACTCAAAGGTGACTGACTGACTGACATAGTGATCTATCAACGCACAGCCCAAACCACTGGACGGGTCGGGCTGAAATTGGGCATGCAGGTAGATGTTATAACGTAGGCATCCGCTAAGAAAGGATTTTTCGAAATTAAACCCTTAAGAGGGTGAAATGGGTGGTTGAATTATTTTCCCATAGGCCACGCCGCGGGCGAAACTGCGGGCAGAAGCTCGTTGTATTATAAACATAAAAAATTGCATCACAATATCGTCAAAAACGAGATGCAATATACAAAAAATATACAATAGATCATTACTGAGCATTAGAAATCCATATTTTTTTAAATTTTATTTTTTATTTTGGCTCCACAGTTTGGTGTATTTAGCCAGTGTCAAGTAACTGAAAATATCTCAATTAATTTCATATAATGTGTCAAGTCAAGTCATCAATTTCAATTTTTATTTGCATTCCACAATGTTATACAGGTGTAGGTAGTTAAATAACAGTTCATCGTGGACCCTGTCGGGCACGCAACATTAGAAGAGAGGAAGACAAAATTAAATATTAAAATTAAATGAATTATTATTTTTACATAATATGCTTAAATTTTATCAAGTCAAGTCATAGTCTAGTCAAGTCATACTCCTGGTAAAGTGGTGGCAACTTTACCAGAAGCTTCTATGGAGTTTTGAAAACAACACAAAAAGAAACGTTTCACCATCATTATACCACTTTCCCACACTCATGCCTGTAATTCAGCACTTAACGAATAAAATGCCACCAATTTTATGCACTAAAACTGAAAATAACACAAGTTTTGTAAAATAATACAATGCGGCGACGCGATCTTTTTCGTTTTCCCGCAAAACTCAAACCCATCTTTATAACCTCGCCATCCCGTTGGCAACCACAAGCCCTGTCAAAGTTTATCCTCACAAGGTCAGAGGCCCGTTATCCATCCCAAATCGGCTATAATACTGTCTTATAAGCGCTTGTTTACCGTTGCATAACCCATTCTTCATCAAATCATCACGGACTTCCTTTCGCTGAGCCGCCTTGCAATCGCGCGACGAATTTTAATACACGCCTTGATTTATAAATACGCGATTTTAACGTTATAACGACTGTAAGATTTGCTAAATCAGCTTAGCAGGCCTTCCTTGTTCCAAAGAAAAATGGTTTCCAGAAACGCTACTGAACGTAGTCTCTTCCTATGAATCTGGCCTTTTGGCTCTTCCAGTTACTGTGGTCGCTTCTAGTTGTAGCCACTACGCCTCGCGTTTACTAAAATCCATTGCCTCAAATGAAAGTGTAAAACAAAACACCAACTAGCGCTCCGACGTAAGGTGGCAAGTCTGTCGGTCTTTTACAGATTACACCACGGCGAATACGCACAAGAACTGCATGATCTCATTCTCCCATCACCATTCCACTACCGGAGTACTCGACGCTCGGCTAAGCGCCATCCTTTCGTGGTCGAAATACCACCCATTCGTACCAAGCGATTTGATTCCACGTTCTTAATTAGAACGGCTAAGGAATGGAATGCCTTGCCAGCGTCTGTGTTTCCGGCGAAATATGACCCGGGCGTGATCAAGAGAAGAGTGAATAGGTATATACTTGGCTAGCATACTACACCTTCGATCACATCGTCACTTCCCATCAGGTGAGAGCGTGGTCAAATGCTAGAAAAGTTCGAAGTAAAAAAAAAAAAAAAAAAACACCAACGCTAATCTGAAACCTTATTGTTTAGAGAAAAATTGTGCACTGTATCTCTGTCAGACGCAGAAGCTGATAGCTTTATCATTATTCAATACCATCATTAATGATCATGACCCTCACAGTTCCCAGGCTTCTAGATAAAGGTCCAGGATATCTGTATATGATCGTTGGGCATAGTTATTTATTTTATTATCAACCGTTAGATTGCCAAGACTGTGTATGGGTTTTGTATCTTGTATCCTCTACAATATTCTATTTGCACCGGTGTGAAGTGTGGGTGGTTACTTTTATAATTTACAGGTCCTAATGTGCACTAATAATCTCACTACCGGAATGGGATAAATTAAAGATGGATTGTTACTTTTCACCACATATATTGTCCTCGCGAACCGAACACACAATTAACAATATATATATGGTTCCAAGCCGGTTTCGGCCACGGCGACCAATGTTTCTGTCAAGTCAATGCAAGGCTTCGCTCGTGTGCCTTCATATGACTATAGTACCCTATTTTAGCTTTAAAAGTGCGCAAACATGCTACACGTTAGGGTACCGTTAATATAATTATAGACCATATTAGAAGGCGGCCTATTTTTTAGATCGTCACGTTTAGAGTCAAGATCGCGCCTTCTATCGTCCTCAAAAGTGTATACACTCTGCTGCAGCTGCAGGAGTGTGGACTAGAGAGTGCATTTGTGTGTGCGCAAACACTTATGCACTTAAATATTTCCTGCGTAAATGACCTGTTTCTGTGGCAACAATTAACAATATAAAATGAGTAAGCCCGGAGTATGTGAGGACACGCGTCTCCGAATGCTACTCTAATGCGACTCTAGTGCAACTCTACTACTTACTGTACTTTAATTAAATCACGCGCCCCTTAAATAGGTCGGCGCTGGCGACGTCAACGTAAGCAAACGTGTGTCCCTACAGTAATATATTCATTATATACTCAACTGTAACAAATTATAGCTTGGCTAGCATGCTACACCTTCGATCGCATCGTCACTTCCCATCAGGTGAGAGCGTGGTCAAATGCTGGACAAGTTTGAAGTTAAAAAAAAAAAACAAAAAAAATGTAAAACACAGTAGAAAAAAATACATCACTGTAAAGTTTCTTGTAGCTTATTTACAGGTGTAATCGAAGCTTCGGATCGGAGTTTTCTGTTCTACATTGTGCCGGATTGCTTGCACCAGTAGTGAGAAAGAGAACTCTTTTTTTCAAACTCATATGTTGTAATGGGCTTGCTATGTAATATTTGACAATAAGCACTGTGTAATTCTATATGCTTAGTACAATAACTTAATTTTAAGTACCTAATATAATTTTGACTTTTAAAAATGCTAAAAATAGTCTATCACACTTCACATTAATATTATAAAGGCGAAAGTTTGTATGAGTGTATGTGTGTTTATGTGTATGTTTGTTACTCCTTCACGTTCAAACGGCTGAATGGATTTGGATAAAATTTGGGAGCAAGATAGCTTATAAACTAGATTAACATATAGGCTACATTTTATCTCAGTAAAGTGAAATTTTCCTCGTGGGATGAGTAAATAATTAAAATACTTAATTATTTAGTAGTAGAGCGCAAGTAGTTTGCATTAATCTTTTAACTTTGACTTTTAATCGACGTCATTCCTACACATCTGTTTTTAGGGTAACACTCATTGCATCGAATAGTCATCACTCTCCAAGGGTCGAGGACCTAATAAACTTCAGCCGTCAACTAGTGGGTGCCCGCGCGAGCTAAATAAATAAAATTGTGTCTGTCTGCCAACTTCCTACATTTCGACACGGGCGGCGCATCGCTCAGATCACAGAATACACAATATTTACTATCAATATGAGGTGTAATTTTAGATACGTAGGTGTCCAATGCAGGTGTCAAGTTAAATTGAGAAGTTGTATTTAGATTGATGATACAAGAGTTAAGAATTTTGGATTTAGTTTATCCTGTGTAATATATAAGTTAACTATATACGAGTATAAGTACCCTTCTGTTTTAGTGTTATCTAAATGCATTAGACTCTTTATTGCTGTCGAAATGTCGTCAAATCAAGTTTTTTTTTTGTATGTTTTGGCTCCACTCTTTTGGTTATTTAGCCAGTGTCAAGTCTTTGATAATTAAAAGTAAATGATATTTAACGCACATATGTGTCCAGTCCAAGTCCAAGTCATCGAGTCTTTATAGTCTAATACTCCTAGGAGTATGACTTCTAGACTAAGACTTTCCTAGTAAAGTGGCAGCTCTACTAGATGCTTCTATGGAATTTTGGAAACAACACGAAAATAAACCTTTCACCATCATTATACCACTTTCCCACACTCATGCCTGTAATACATCACTTAACGAATAAAAGCCACCAAGTTTATGCACTAACTCTGAAAATAACACAAGTTTTGGAAAATAATACAATGCAGTGAAGCGATCATTCTCGTTTTCCTGCCAAAACTCCAATGAAATATATAATTCATTGACAATTTTTTGTAACCCAAATCGTGAGGAATAATAATAGGTTATTCAAGTGTTTTGAATCAACAATTTTTTGTATTAATAATAACGCCCAACGATCACATACATAGATCCTGGACCTAACTAGGATTCCCTGTGTCTAGGGACCCAAAAGCTACGAGGACCATGGTCTCACAACACCCAGACTCAGAACAAGTATTTTCGCTTTTTCTCTGTGCACAAATACTTGTCCTGCCGCGGGAATCCAACCCGTCGCCTCCGGGTTATAAGCCGACCTGCACAACCACCACACCACTGAGATTGTCAATGCTGTAATAGTGTTCTAATATTAGCTGCGTTGCATATCGTCATTAAGTACATACCTATCAAATTCTATCACCAAAGTATGTACAAATTGAAGGGGTGAGAACAAAAAGAGTTTAACTGATTTTTTTCACAAAATGACTTATGGGTGTATCGTTGGATTCAGCGTGAAATTATCTACAATAAAACATTCTCGAAATACTCAAATGCGGCTTAAATCTCGAGATTTTGAGTCTGAAAACGGTTTATCTGTCACAGGAATACAGTTAGCTTTATTTTATTATATTTTTACAGTAATTGTATGAATTAGTACTATATTTAGTATTTTAAAATAGAATTAATACATTTTAAACCAACTGAAACTTACATAAACCTTTTCTATTACCTTACAAGCACTCTAAATTAAAATGACGCCGTTGACGTTTAAAGTCAATTTTACCGAAACTATCAATTTGACAGTTAAACCCTTTTTATTCTCAACTTTTCAATTATCTTTTTCGATAATACCATTTCTTAAATAAACTATATCATCAGTTACGTGAGCGAATGCCGAAAATATTTTATTGTTTATACATTTTCAAGCATTTCGTGTTGCCAACGATTCGCGGGCAGCCCAAGGTCGCCGCCACAGGGGTCAAGTTCGTCTGAAGCATTATCTGTTTTCTTATGAATCGGTACATCTATAGGTATTATCGCTTTGATCTTGGTTAGAAACACGAATTGATTCCTAAAACATTTAACCTAAATATCTTTGTCTAGCTTCTGCCTGCGGATTCGCCCGCATGGCCTATAAGAAACGATGAAGATTTTTTAATACAGAATTCAACTACCTTTTCACCCTCTTAGGGGTGGAATTTCGAAAAACCCTTTCTTAGTGGATACCTACACTTTACAAAGAACACACTCTCCAATTGTGGTTATATGCTTTTTGGGAAGTTAGTGATACTGACTGACATGCATGACACTATTTGATGAGAGTAAGTATATTCTTTGAGACTGATTAACGGGACTTTTGCAGTATTGCCATGAACAAAAATATTATTTTCAAATACTATAGGGAAAATGGCACATCTTCAGACTAGCAACTTAGTTAACCGTAACTATAACAACAATAATGATGGTGCAACACATGCTGGCTAAACTTCATGGTTAAGGTTAAAGTCATAGTTGATTTAAACTATAACCGTAACTTTGACTGGGATTACGGTGCAACCCAGCCTTATTTTGTCAGTCAAATTGTTACAGTAAAATGGTGGATATTTTACTGAAGGCTCTAGGAAGTCTTGAAGAGAAAACGAAAAGTCATGGTTTAAAAACTTGGAACCATTTGCCAACACTCACGAACATTTAACGGATCTATAATCTACCCTTACCACACATTAAAATTCAAAAATATACGGGTTATAGAAAAAAAAAAAACGAATTTCTCATCCGCCATTTTTGGATTATTTTCAACGTTTATTTGTATTATTATGTTGGTATGTCCGGTAAAATGTCAATTTATGAATTTACAATTGTCAAGATGGCGACATTAACATTAAACAAAGCAAAAACAAAGTTATACCGGCCGATAGATGGAGCTAAAGAAGTTTTACTTCAATCATGTGGTCTAAAGCACACTCGTTTTTATTACTTGATTTCTTTATTTACCATTTTCATTATGATTGGCGTCGTGAACCAAAGCTTTCGAATTTTACAAACAAACTTACTTCGATAAAAAAAGATACTTCTAGCTAAAAAAGGAAATTTATTGCTTTAAATAAATAAATAATAAATAAATATGTGTGGACATTTCACACAGCGCCATCTAGCCCCAAACTAAGCAAAGCTTGTACTATGTGAACCAGATAACTGATACATTAATAAGATACTTTTTGTTTGTAAATACATACATAGAATACAATATAACACCCAGACACGGAACAAACATCGATGTTCATCACACAAATGTTTGTCCTGTGTGGGAATCGAACCCACAACCCTCAGTTCAGAAGGCAGGGTTACTACCAACTGAGCTATCGGGCCAGCTATCAGGGCTTTCACTGTAGTACCTACGTAAATAAAGTTAATAATTTTCATGTTATGATTTTTTTAGGAAGCGGACTTTCCAAAAGATTGTTTAAATCAATTATGGTTATAATTAGGACAACATTGTGATTTAGGTATTAATTATAACATACTGATATGATAAGCGTCCAAATTGACGTTTTACGGAGGGAGGCGTATTCAGCATTAGATGCCTTCCGGCTGATGTGTGCCTTATTGAAAAGTATACCTTATTTGATAATAATAAGGATGATAATAATAATCACCATCACACGTTTTTTTATGATTTGGCTCCACATTTTTGTGTATTTAGTCAGTGTCATTACCCATCACACGTTTACTTCATTAAAAATTTAAATAACGCCTCCTTGTTTAAAACGTAAACATTGTCCTTGTGTCGATTCTCACTTCGTAAAACCTTTTTAAGGTGCGACGCAGGTTAAGTCATAAGCGTTAGCGAGTTTTGAAAACTTATTTGTACAGTATATTTTTTAATTAGACGGAGTCAAATGACAGATCGTAATGTCACTTGTCGAAATGATGCTGCCAGCTTTCAAATCGTATTGATCTGTATCAACTCTTTAAAGTTAAAAAGAGTGGACCTATTTATAAAATATTAAATAAATAATAATACTTAGAAAATCTATTCGTTTCTGTTACGTTCGTTTTTGTTAAAGCGGACAGTGATGGCGATTTTATTTATTTATTTATTTATTATTACATGCCTTCATACAATGTCATTACTTAGTCTAACTAATCTATACAGTACTTAGTTCCCAATATTACATTGTATGAGCCCTGTGAGGGCGTTGCACTTTAGAGCATACATTGCCTAACTCTCGTCACATTACAATAATTCAGGTCGAAGGAAATTATGATTACTGTCACTTAAATTTTTAGGTTAATTGTCAATATTGGATCATTATTAGTTTTAAATTTTTATAGTATATACATGATTTATAAGCCACGACAAATACGTGTAAGTTTTTTGCGTTGTTTGTTGCGATGTTGATTTTTGCGATGGTGAATAAAATATTAGTTAATAAAATAAAAATAATAACTTGTTTTATTTTATTAATCTCGCTATTTTCATTTAATTGTATTGCATAGGCCGCTAACTAATGAAAATCACAATGTATGTTGTTTATGAATAAAATATAATACAATATGTGCGATTCTAGTTGTGAAAACTTTTAATTAGCTATAAGTATATTACGTGTATATATATTGTAATATATTTAGCTGTTAGTATACCGAAGAAAATAAAATAAAATTCTTTTGTAAAAAATCGTAAAACTAAATCTATTAAGACAGTGTGACAGTATCACTTAGGTAGTAGCATATTTAGTGATCTGTGTTATCACTAAAATGTGTTTAAACGTTAAAAAGTCTACTATTATATTGAAGTAAATCTTCTTTACGCACGCTTGACTTGGGGAGTAAACTGATGAATGCGTAACGGGGCGACCGGAACTCAATTCAGGTAGACCTCCATTGTCAACATAACAAAGTAAAAAAATTACTTAAAATTTGTATTATTATGTTGGTATGTCCGGTAAAATGACAATTTATAATTATCAAGATGAAGAAATTAACATTAAACAAAGCAAAAACAAAGCTATACCGGCCGATAGATGGAGCTAAACTAAAGAAGTTTTTTCGTGCGGTCAAAAGCACACTCGTTTTTTTAAAATGCTTGTCAATTTATTCTAAACGCTGTTCTCTCACACCTTAAGCATGTATTTCTATGTAAGTAGGTACTGACATGTACGTGACAAGAATGTGATATTTCGCTTACAATTTACCATTGAATGAGCAAGATTTTCCATGCCATTTACATTTTACCTAAAAAGGTGTTTTATACATATAAGCACTTTTGTTTTACAATATATTTCCTAGTTTCCTTTTAGTAGCTAGTGAAATTACTGGGCAAATGAGACTTTATGATCTGATCTCACAGTCGAGTAATCTTATTACCAGACTGTGCTGATGTCTCAGGATGTGCAGCAGTCACGCGAAACTTTACATTTTGGAGTTCTGAGTGACACTGTTCTGTTATGGGTGGCCGTGTCGCTTGACATCAGGAGAACCGACTAGCTCGTCACATCATACAATAACATAAAAAAAAGAATATATAGTAGTATAAATAAATCATAAATAAATAATGCCCAACGATCACATACATAGATCCTGGACCCTAACTAGGATTCCGTGTGTCTAGGGACCCAGGAACTACGAGGACCATGGTCCCACAACACCCAGACTCAGAACAAGTATAAGCGCTTTTTTCTGTGCACAAATACTTGTACTGGCGCGGGAATCGAACCGCCGCCTCCGTGTTATAAGCCAACCTGCTCAACCACCACACCACAGAGGCTCACTCTGTAGATAATTGCATTCAGTAGTTGGTATGATTGTAGTACTTATTTAGTTTCGGAAAAAGTATATTTGCCCGTTCAAAACTTTATGGCCTATTTTTATTTTGTTTTGTAGAGAAGATAATATACAGCTGTTATAGAACTTAATTTTCAACCTTCATTCGACGTGAATGACTAGATAAATTGCTATCATAACAATAATCTTGTCAAATTAAGGCTACAAACGTTATTGAATTTAGGTCCATTGTTATTGCTTATTGACCCTATTTGTAGCATTATATCCTTGCCACTGAACACTCTTCAATAATGAAATATTCATAAACTGTCAAAACTACTTCAATTGATGCCCCTAATGAAATATATAGCGCAGTACAGACGTTGAGCAGTAAGGAAACTGGCACAATGTATTTTTTGTCCACACAATGTGACTAGCGTACTGCTCTCTCTCTCTCTTTCTCTCTCCCTCTCTCTTGTGGAGTTCACACTTCACTTTTTAACGGGCTAATGCTGTTCAAAGCCAAAGGATTTTGATGCAAATAGGCTATTTTTAGCACTTTCAAATTTTTAAAAAGCATAATAAAAGTAATTCCAATTCTAGTGAAAGCTGATTTACTACTAACATAATTACATAAATAAATAATATACCTCAAAAATAGACAGTCGTGAAAACAAAACCTAAACATCTGAAATAATGACAAAATTATACGCCTTTTAAAATACAGGAATATAAAGAGATAGACACGCAGTGACGTCAGTTACCAGTCCTCTATAGTACCTCATTACTAAGCTGTGGTACCTTACAATCTCTTTGGCATGTGACCTCACGAGCTATGTCTTCATGGTACCTGTGAGGAAACTCCACACGATATCTGTTTTGCGAGAAAGGGACAGGCGATGAAACTTTTAAAGCGTACTACTACGTGATTTATTTACCTTTATTACTTACTAGTTACGCCCCACGGTTTCACCCGCGGATAAAAGGTATTTTTATTATTTGCTCATCCCAAGGGAAAATTTCATTTTTCCAGAATTGATAAAATGTAGCCTATATGTTAATACAGTGTAAAAGTTATCTTGGTGCCGAATTTCATTCAAATCCATTCAGCCGTTTGAGCGTGAAGGAGTAACAAACATACACACATAGACACAAACGCACATACACACATACAAACTTTCACCTTTATAATATTAGTGTGATGTGATGTGATTTTTTCAAATATTACACATTAATTTATAAGCTACTTTCTGAAAATCATATTTCATTTCTATTAGTTGTCCAATAGCCTATTAAGTTTTTTGTTTGCGTTCACTTGCAAGGTCTTAAAAAAAACAACTTTTGCGAGTTGTGCTACTGGCGATATCTACGTATGGTGTCTACGAAACAATATTATGAGTTGCGTTTAGAACAGCACCCCTACCGCGTAACCGTTCTGGGAATCGGCTTCGCCTGCCATCCCGCACGCGCAAATTAACAAGTCCACAAGTGCGAGCAAGAGGGAACACGATTACGATCTCCACCAGACTTACGCGGTAAGGCCCCAGATGGTTAAGACACAATGAGATGCAAATTGAGGTCAGAGTCATCTGCAGATCATTATGCATTGTAAAGTGGCAGTTAATGAATTAATTGGTTTACTTGTGAACTGACTCGTGTGAAAAAGGCACGCGTGGACCGAAAAAAAAAGAATCATGGTTTTACTGTTACACTGACAGTTTGACAGCTACAGAATGAAAAATAAGGCTTAGACCTTATTATATACATTGAGTTGATTTTTTTTTTAAGTTTTGGCTCCACACTTTTGTGTATTTAGCCAGTGTCAAGTAATTGATAATTTATCAAGTTATCGATATTTCACGCAAATATGTGTCAAGTCACAGTCGAAGTCATCAAGTCAAGTCAGTCTAGTCAGTCATACTCCTAGTAAAGTGGTGGCAACTTTACTTGAAGCTTCTATGGAGTTTTTGGAACAACACGAAAAGAAACGTTTCACCATCATTATACCATTTTCTCACACTCACGCCTGTAATCCAGCACTTAACGAATAGAATGCCACCAATTTTATAACTAACACTGAAAATAACACAAGTTTTGGAAAATAATACAATGCGGTGACGCAATCTTTTTCGCTTTCCCGCCAAAACTCTTGAGTTGACTTCTTCTTATTTTAGAGTCCTGGCTCTTGTCGGTGGAGTAATCGCCAACGTGCTCGATCTTCGGCCAATGCTTTAACCTCCCCGTAGGTTCGTTGAAAATAATCCGAAAATGGCGGTAGCATAATTTAACAGCCTCTGAGGTGTGGTGGTTGAGCAGGTCGGCTCATAACCCAGAGGCGGCGGGTTCGATTCGTTCGGGCGGCCTCGGCAGGTCTTTGTGTACAGAAAAAAAGAACATATACTTTTTCTGAGTCTGGGTGTTGTGGGACCATGGTCCTCGTAGTTCCTGGGTGCCTAGACACAGGGAATCCTAGTTAGGGTTCAGGATCTATGTATGTGATCGTTGGGCATTATTAATAATATTATTATTAACGAGCTTCTGCCCGCAGCTTCGCCCGCGGCGTGGCCTATGGGAAAATAATTCAACCACCCATTTCACCCTCTTAAGGGTGGAATTTCTAAAAATCCTTTCTTTGCGGATGCAATTTCAGCCCGATCCGTCCATTGGTTTGGGCTGT
Source organism: Ennomos fuscantarius (assembly GCA_905220475.3). Classification (NCBI taxonomy): domain Eukaryota; kingdom Metazoa; phylum Arthropoda; class Insecta; order Lepidoptera; family Geometridae; genus Ennomos; species Ennomos fuscantarius. The sequence continues at coordinate 2,664,339 of HG992049.1, forward strand.
GCGTTGATAGATCACTATGTGAGTCACCTTTGAGTTATATGTATTTAGATTACACCATCTACGACATTTTAATTCGTTGTTTGCCCTACTGTAATAACAACCTACACAGAGACAATGCATAACCAAATTCGGAAGAGAGAGGGTAACGCGCTAGTCTTATGCAAACCATCCCACACACTATTATTCTTATCCTCAATAAACAATTTCGATAATACGCCATTTTTAACTATTTGACTACTATATTTTTATTGCATAAATAAATAATATACCACTATGACTTAACTTGATGATTTGGACTGTGACTTGACTTCACTTGACACATTATATAATATTAATTAACTTGAGAAATTATCAATCACTTGACACTGGCTAAATACACAAAAGTGTGGAACCAAAACGAATCAAAAAAAATATACCTCAAAAAATAGACAGTCGTGAAAACAAAAATAAAATATCTCAAAATATAACAAAGTTACAGGCATTTTAAAATACAGGAATAGAAAGAGACAGCTCAAACACGCGGTGGCGTCAGTTACCAGTCCTCCTAGTAGTAGTAGTACCTCATTACTAAACCATGGTGCCTCTATGGTAGCTCTACATACAATCTTTGTCACAAGCTATGCCTTCATAGTAGCTGTAAAGGGTCTCCACACGATTTGACGAGCCCGCTGCCTATTCAAAAATCATATTAGCAGAGACCCGCCCATACAGCGCCCTTCAATCGTGCATGCTCTATGATCTCAGCTACGAAGTGTTTTATCTGTGGTTACTGGTTACTCAACATTGACCTACAAAGCGAGGTTGCAGCCTACGGCGGCATAGATTTTATAAATTTAGTGTAGCCTTAATCTTAAGTGAGCAGGGAAATCCGTCATAGTTTTTAGTGGTTCAATAATAAATTATTATCATTTTTTATTATTAGAATCAATAATGAATAAATAACGTCCAATAGATTTTGGACCTTAACTAGGATTCCCTGTATTTGGACTCTGAAATTACGAGGACCATGGTCCCACAACACTCAGACTCAGAACAAGTATTTGCGGTTTTTATTTCTGTGCACAAATATTTGATAATGTATACTTAAGTAGGTACCTCAAAAAAATAAGTAACTGACATTGTGAGTGTGAAATGATTTTGATAAGTCTAAGGTCCGTATTACAGAACGATGCTCAGTCATCGATCAGTGCTCAAGCAGAGATTTCATTCATAAAGTGATCAATTAGTGAATGAAATATCTGCTTGAGCACCGATCGATCACTGAGCATCGTTCTGTAATACGGACCTAAAACGCTAACAGCCTTATTAATAAACACGAACTAGCTTTAGACTAGTTACACCATCTTTTGTCTCTTTCGATCCAGCTAAATATTCCAGTAGCAAAAAAAGGACAAAAGCTGAAGTAACTAATCCAAGACGAAAACCCGGTTATTAATAAGGCTGTAAGTCACTATCAAGTGACTTAGCGTTTTAGCCAAATGATGAATTTTTGGGGTTGAATAACCGCCACATTAAAAAGACACCCTCATCAAGTTTCATCATGGCAATTTGAGCTGTACGTTGTCCTGGACAAGGCTTATCTTGAAATCCACAATCTTGAAATACACTATAAATATATATACGAAAACTTCAATCCCAAGTGGGCGACAATAATTACAAAGTTATCGGCAGTATGTGGGCCGAAGCGACAATTTCTCGTTTCCATATAAATTCTTATTAAATCCTTTTCAAGCGTAGAATAAATAATAATTAAGTGCACCTTACACACAAGACCAGACCAATCTTAGATTAATTTATGGCCGCGTCAAGCGCGAGTTCGAGGCTTTTATTTGGTCCGAGTGTTCCGTAACGTCGTATTATAATATGTGATGACGTTAAATGTTATAGTTTAGCAAAGTAATCTTTTGTATGTTCATAGCTAGCTATATAATTAATTATAAAAAAATCATGCATCTGAGATGAATATAACTTGATTCATCTATGCATGCGTTGATTAACATTTACTGCGATAAAATGGTTCAAATTTCATTAAACGCAAGCTTCACATTTTCTAATTAACTCAATACCATATTCTAATCTTCATAACAAACTTTACACTTTGATCTTTGTATCGACGTCGTTTTTACGCCATTTTCGCACCTATCTGACGAATGACGCAAATTCGACGTTAATGTATCGAAATCGAAGAACATCATAGATTCCGACGTTTTGATTGAGAAACGACGACAACACAGTTACTTTCAAAGTGTAATTTTAGTATTTTTTTTAATGTTTTGGCTCCACACTTTTGTGTATTTAGCCAGTGTCAAGTAATTGATAATTTATCAAGTTAATGATATTTCACGCAAATATATGTCAAGTCACATTCGAAGTGATCAAGTCAAGTCATAGTCTAATCAAAGTCATACTCCTAGTAAAGTGGTGGCAAATTTACTTGAAGCTTCTATGGAGTTTTGGAAACAACACGAAAAGAAACGTTTCACCATCATTATACCATTTTCCCACACTCACGCCTGTAATCCAGCACTTAGAAAGAAAGAAAGAAAGAAAGAAACACTTTATTTGTAAGGACTGTACACAACATTCATAATTACACTAAAAAAAAAAAAAAAAAACAAAACATTATCTTGTGAAATTTAAAACTAACTTATAACTATAACCTATTCCTTACTGTGTGCGAACATCGTTGCTGTGCACAGTGCTGTACAAAACGGTCTGAGCTCAGCATGTGCCGTGGACGAGTCCAGGGCGCTGATTTTCAGCCCAGACCTCGAGTGACGAAAATATTTTTAACCTTAATTATATAGTGATAACATTTAGTGTAAAAAAATAAATAAATAAATAATATAAATAATTTAATTTAAAAACAATAATCAGAGATTTCAAAAAGAGTATAAACAGAATGTAAAGGTGGAAAAAAATAAATAAACAAAAATAAAATAAATAAACAACCAACATAGCAGCCATACAACGAGAGAACGAATTTTCAAATAAAATAAAAAATAAACATAAACAAGCCGTCACGGCACATTTTGAGGGTATATCACTTTTAATATAGCTACAAATATACAAGCACATATACATATATATTTAAAATACCTATAAGTATATAGAAGAATCAATAGTAATCATAATTTTAAAGTAATATAATAATAATAGATCAATAAAAATAATAAAATATAAAAATTATATAGACAGTAGCTTTTGCTGTTGTAACAAATAGTGTTTGAATTTTATTCTAAAACTAGATTTTGAATTGATATTTCGTATGGGTGGAGGAAGAGAGTTCCAGCACTTCGTGGCACAAAAACGAAAACTGCCACGAAATGCAGCTGTGCCGTGACGCGGTGTACGCAATTGGTAGGAGCACGTTCTCATAGCATATTTTTTATGGTCACTGGCCCATACAAATTTTGAAAAAAGATATTGAGGCTGTTTAAACTTAACCACTCCGAACATAAGAGTAGCCAAATGCAGGTCCCTTCTGTGCTTCATATTCAAAATGTTATTACGATTTAAGAAGGGAGTTACATGGCTACGCGGCGGTATTCGGAAGCAAAACCGAGCACATGCGTTTTGCACTCTCTGAATGAGACGCGAGGTTTTTGAAAAAAGACAGGGACCATAGACACAGTCAACGTAATTGAACTTAGAGAGCACAAGTGAGTCCACAAGAGAAATTCGCATGTCCGTACTTAAATACTTGCGAATTTTATATAACACTTTTAGGCGATAAAAACAATTCTTAACGGATTCGGATACATGATGCTCAAATCTTAGATGTTCATCGAATATAAGACCCAAATTACGTGCTTCAGCAACTCGTTCTATTGCTTCTCCACCTATCAGCAACTGAGGATTCAACTGTCCTATTCGATGCGTTTGATGTTTAGAACCCAAAATCATGAATTTAGTCTTTTTGGCATTCAGTAATAATGAGTTCGATATAGCCCACGCTTGGATTCGCTCTAAATCTTCGTTCAATTTAGCCTCTGCTGCTCGCAAGTCATTTGGTTTAAAGGACAGATACAATTGTATGTCGTCAGCGTATATATGGAACTGAGCATGCTGGATACTGTTAAGGATATCTGCGCTATACAAAATAAAAAGTAACGGACCCAAAATTGAACCCTGTGGTACACCTCTAGTAACTTCTAGTTTGTCGGAACGAAGAGCTTCTCCATTATCCTTTTTCAGTTCGACAAGTTGTGTACGATTGCTCAAATATGAATTAAACCACCTGACCACATTTGAATCAAATCCATAAAAGTTAAGCTTAGCTAACAGAAGAGAAATATTTATAGAATCAAACGCACGTGAAAAATCTAATAGAACTAATATTGTACCCATACCAACATCCTGTGCTGCAAGTATATTATCAGTAACGTCTAGCAATGCCGTATTTGTTCCTCTAGCCCTACGAAAACCTGATTGCATTTCCGGCAAAATGTTATTTTCTTCCAAATATTTAGTAACTTGAGAACAAACCACTTTTTCAAGAACCTTAGAAAGGCACGGCAACAGACTAATAGGTCGCAATTCTTTAATATCCTGAGGGGTAGTAACTTTGGGTATGGGTTTGACGACTGCCGTTTTCCAGGCTGTCGGAAATATCGCAGAGGTAATAGATTTATTTATGATCGCTGTTATGGTATCCAAACATTGAGGAAGCATGAGGGTGATCATTTCCAAAGAGATTTCATCTATACCTACAGCGTTAGTTTTAATTTCCTTTAAGAAACCCAACACAATCAGGGAGTTTGTGGGTTTGAGAGAGAAACTACAAGTACCAAATTTACGAAATTCATAAAACGTTAAAGAAGAGATATTTACAAACATACTACCAGGAATATTCAAAAAGTGATTATTTATTTCATTAGGATCATCAAACTGCGATGGTAATTCCACAGACTTCGGAGGCAGTACCTTAGATTTCAAATTCTTCCATAACAGCTTTGGGTTTTTAATATAACGATTAATATTGTGTTTAAAAAAGGCCTTTTTTTCATTATGCAACCCCAAAGACACTTGGTTTTTTAGGTCTTTATAAAAAAGCTTATGGCTTTTTAATTTAGTTTCCCGATATCTGGCAAGCGATGCATCACGAAGGCGCATCATCATTTTAATATTGTCTGTCAACCATGGACTAGGTAGTTCTTTAATTATTCTAGACTTAGAAGGGGCATGCAAGTCAAAAATTAATTTTATCACGTCGGTAAATGCTTCAACCATGCTGTCTAAATTATCTATTTTATTTATAAGGTCCCATCGTATAGAATCTATATCATTAGTAAATAAATCAATACAAAGAATAGAATGAATAGAATGCCACCAATTTTATGCACTAACACTGAAAATAATACAATGCGGTGACGCGTCTTTTTCGCTTTCCCGCCAAAACTCCGAAATTACACTTATTACCAAACTACGTTATCCACCCTATTCTAAACTTTGTTATAAGTACTTTAAATAGACGTCGAATTAACGTCATTTTCGCATTTGTTAATCGTTTTGGTTTTAAAACGTCCACTTGTATTAATGCCCAACTGTATCAAAACCCTCAAATTGCGAGTTTTTCTCCCATTTGTCTTCTTCTTAGTCCATTGCTCAAGTATATGTGGAAAAAAAAACACTTTGTCACCGAGTCCTAAATTTTCATTGTTTTTTTGTATTTGTGAATGCGAGTTTTTCTCATATTTGTCCCTTTAGTCAATGGACCTACCTATCGTATATTTAAGGTTCTGTTTCTTTTTCTAAGCAATAAAGATATTCTTCGAATTCTGAGGGTGATCAACGACATAATAATTGTCACAGAGGGCTAAATTGTCATTGTGTTATTATTTCATTTTTTATTATATAATTTATTTTAATATAAATGTATAGCTACACTACAGAATACTTATCATAAAATACATGTATATATTATAGTATAGTATACACGCAATGTAAAGTGCTTGCAAGAACCTTTCTTAACCTACACTACACGAATAAAAAACATCTGATATCAAGTATCAGGCCGTCAATACAAGCAGTATGGGTTAACGTGCCAAATTTTACTCTTGCATTCTCTCTCATACTCTTTCATCATTTAGGAACTAAAAACATAAACGATTTTGATGTTTGATATACTTTGCCTACGTCAAAAGTCGCTATTTTTGCACCAATAATAACACTATTATTATAAGGGCAAAAGTTTTTATGTGTGTATGTTTCTTACTCCTTCACGCTCAAACGGCTGAATGGACTTGGATGAAATTCGGTGCCAAGATAGCTTATACACTGGATTAACATATAGGCTACATTTGATCTCGGTAAAGTGAAATTTTTCCGTGGGATGAGCAATTAATTAAAATACTTCATATCTTCGGGTGAAACCGCGGGGCGCAACTAGTTATGTTTATTGGTGCAAAATTGATGTATTTTTTTATGTTACTGAATGATATGACGAGCTAGTCGTTCACCTGATGTCGTATAAAGATATCGAATTATCGATTACATTATGCCTACGATACATCACTATACCTATAAAATATAATACATAACGTGCAAACTTCGATTAAGCAGTTACTTTTGTTTATCTTTTTTGCTTTCGCAATGCGAAACCGGCTCTCCTTTATAAGGCGTCGACGTAATAATATCCAGTATGGACATAACCGACACTATTAGATACTCTGCAGTCAATGCCTCAGTTTATAAAAATATCTAAGTATATTTAATAATCTATCGGTTTTATCACCCAATGCGAGAAAGAGATTTCATTTTTTTATTTATTTATTTATTTTATATAGGTACACAAAACAAATTGCAATCATCGACTTATTCCAAATAGACATGCTTATAAATTTTATGATCTGGATTGTAACTTAACACTGTGTGTGCACAGAAAAATGAAATAGGTATTAGGTGGTAGGACTTTACTGCAAAGTTCGTCTAGGTAGGTACCACCGCTTTGCCAGTTATTCTGCCGCCAAGCAGTAGTGCGCAAGCACTGCTGTGTTCCGGTTTGAAGGGCACTGTAGCTAGTGAAATTACTGGGCAAATGAGACTTTATGATCTGATCTCACAGTTTAGTAATCTTATTACTAGATTGTGCTGATGTCTCTGGATGACGTGCGCAGTGCAGTGTCACGCGATCCTCTATACTTCCCTATACTTTGAGTTCCGAGTGACACTGCAGCTGGTATGGGCAGCCGTGTCGTTTAACATCAGGCGAACGGCCAGCTCGTCACGTCATACCTTAACATAAAAAAAAAAAACATATATAAACTCTTTAAAAAGACTAAGAAATGAAGGTATTCTCCGGAAGAAGATATTTTGCTTGTAGTTTGTCCTAGCCAGAGGAACAGAAAGCGACTTATGCCGGGAACTAAATGTTGGAGATACTCTAATGACCTAATGGCATATTAGTCTAAATCTAAACGAATTTCATTTGGTATTTTCTAGTGCGCCTGGTTAAGATTACCTAGTTTTATGGGAAATAAACGGATCCAGTTTTTTTTTCATTTTACGGCTCTATCGGCCTTAATTTGTAGTTTATTATAACAAATTAAATTAATTCTGTTCGTTCGTAAGCGCACCACTAGAGAACGGCTGGACTGAATTCTGACTGAAATTGATGTAAACAAAGAAAAAACAAAGTAATATCGGCCGAAAGACGGAGCTAAACCAGCCTTTCTCAAAGTGGGCGATAAGGCCCATTGTGGGCGCTGTAGGCCTAAATGGGGCGGTAAGAGACCCAGAAAAAAAAAATAATACTGTGTAGAGGCTTGGGAGACGATTTGTAATTTCATCTAGGAGTCAATAATGAAATTACTTTGAATTTAAGTATAGTGGTTTTTAAGTAGGAGAAAAAATGATGAGGCGCTAAAAATGATTTATTTTCTAAGTGGGCAGTAGATAAAATAAGTTTGGGAACCCTTAAGCTAAACTAAAGAAGTTTTACCACAGACGTGTTATCTAAACCACACTCGTTTCGTTTTTAGTTCTCGTTTTTATTCCTATCAAACTTTATTGTTTTCACCAATGTTCAAGATCTATCAATAACTGCGGAGTAGCTATAGGTCATAAAACCTCGAATGACTTCAAAATTTAATACAAACGCTTTTCAAATCGATTAACCTGTCAAATAGAAATAAGATTCTAAGGCAATAGTGTAATGGATATCAGACATGGTTCTGTTGAGATTTACAGCTGAGTCATTTTGCTCAATGATGGGTCACCATCAGTGGCACAGGGGCACAAGTTAAAAGCTTCGGACACTGCGTAACTTGCAAGAATTAAAAACAAAACACTTGAGTTTCTAAAAACTTTGGCTTCACATGGAGAGGTACGGAAAAGCACTCTTTGGTCGGTTCTTTCTGCAACCCATTTTCTGCTGCATATCACCGATTTGCTCAAACCCTTGGATACGCAGGCTACAGCACGATTACAAAAAGACATATGTATCCGATGATCGAGCTGGAGGAGACCATATGTCTCTCAGAGAAGCATGGTCGGTCGCATAAACTGACCTTGCTGACAATTTCCGATTGAGGCGATGCCAATCTGGGGCCTTACTGCGTAAGTCTGGGGGAGATGATAATCCTGTTCTCTCTTGCTCGCACTCATGGACTTGTTAATTGGTGCGAGCAAGAGAGAACACGATTACCATCTCCACCAGAATTACGCGGTAAGGCCACTGGTCAGGTTTAATGCTAGCAAGACTCAGGCATGCTTGTTGACCAGGAACAGACTCCTTTCCAACTGTTTCCGACTTTTCAGGATGTTGCTTTACCAGTAACAGACCACCTTGAGCTGTTGAGTGTTACTTCAACATCCAATCTCAACGTTTGGACATCGGGTTCAATGATTAAAGCTGGGAAAAAGATAGTCCATCCTAGGAAAAATGCGGTAGTATTTCTGATCGGAACAGCTCTTGTCTACATATATTCTCATTTTTTAATTTCAATCTCAATTTTTATTTGCATTTCACAATGTTGTTTACAGGTGTAGATACTTTTTTAAAATAACAGTTCATCGTGGACCCTGTCGGGCACGCAACATTAGAAGAGAAGAAGATAAAATTAAATAAGATTAGATTACTCTAAAACGCGTTCCCTTATGATTTACACCACACGAAACTCGGCCACATTAGAAAGCGTCTGACAATCACAGTATGGGTAATTTGGACAATTTACAGACATCACACACTCGTCATAATAATATTGATATGTGTCAGTTATTAATGTACAGTCAGCAAAAAGCATACTAGGAAAAGATTGAAAAATTTCGGACACAATAGAATATTAATAAATAAATAAACGCCCAACGATCACACACATAGATCCTGGATCCTATCCTAATCCTTAGGATTCCCTGTATCCAGGGACCAAGGAACTACAGAATCAATTATAGAAAATGGCTAATCATAATAATCAAAGAGAAAAATAAATAATTCGCGGTCGCGGTAGGTGGTAAGACTTTTCTGTTAATTTCGTCTAGGTAGGTACCACCGCTTTGCCAGTTATTTTGCTGCCAAGCTAGTGCGCAAGCACTGCTGTGTTCCGGTTGGAAGGGCACTGTAGCTAGTGAAATCACTGGGCAAATCAGACTTTATGACCTGATCTCACAGTCTGGTAATCTTATTAGTAGATTGCACAATCTCTCACGATGACGTGCGCAGTGCAGTGTCACGCAAAACTCTATACTTTAACAGCCCTATTAATAAACGGGTACTAGTCTCGGATAAGTTACTTCAGCTTTTGTCCTTTTTTTGCTACTGGAATATTTAGCTGGGTCGAAAGAGACAAAAGATGGTGTAACTAGTCTAAAGCTAGTACGTGTTTATTAATAAGGCTGTAAGAGTTCCGAATGACACTGAAGCTGATATGGGCAGTCGTGTCGCTTAACATCAGGACGGTTAGCTCGTTGCGTCATGTCTTAACAAAAAAAAAGTTGTTTATATTGCTTTCTAATCCAACTGCTCTGCTGACCGTACCTAACGCTTTGTTACACATGATTGCCAGTATTGCAACAAGGTATATCGAACCAAAATCCGGCATGGACCGTTTGTCTAATTCTATACGGCTGCCCCTCCTTGCATAAGAGTTTGTTAACACCACAGTATCTACAAAAAGATCAACATGCGTATGCACACGTGACGCTCAACTCAACAGAAAAACAAACGCAAAGCGATAAAAACCGACTGAAGGCTTATATGGTTTTCTCATTAATGGCAGAACAGGACCAAATTTCAAATACAAAAGAATGATCAAAATCGGTTCATCTGGTCGAAAGTTCAAAACAAACATAAAAAAAAACATACAGTCGAATTGAGAACCTCTTCCTTTTTGAAGTCGGTAATTAAATAGGTAATAATCAAAGATTTATATCTCTGGATAAGCATGGACTACGGTTTTTGGTCAAAAAATCATGGCAAAAAATTCAGCACCGTTTTTCTGATTTTCTTGAACTACGATGAGAGGAGACACTTTGCCGAAGTGACGACGTCATAACGTCATGCCATTGTTTATGTTTACAATGATTTTCCAAGGATATTTTTTCAAAACGAAGTATCACATTCAATACATTGACTTAATGACTGGCCCATTAGCTCAGTTGGTAGTATCCCTGCCTTCTGAACTTCAGGTTGTGAGTTCAATTCCCACCCAGGACAAACATTTGTGTGATGAACATCGATGTTTGTTCTGTGTCTGGGTGTTATATTGTATTCTATGTATGTATTTACAATCAAAAAGTATCTAAGTATTGTATCAGTTATCTGGTTCCCATAGTACAAGCTTTGCTTAGTTTGGGGCTAGATGGCGCTGTGTGAAATGTCCACACATTAATTTATTTAACGTGGTACGAAATATTTCTTTTTTTTTATTACACTTTTGAGAGTAGTTCGTGGTCTCTGGGATATGTATAATGTAATGAGGATGGGCATCTATATTGCCCGAACACCGGTCGAGTTATTCGACTGTATCTCGTGAGTGTTAGCCGTGTACTAGTTGTATTTTTGGAATATTATGTTTCATCTAAATTAATCCTTTTAAAATCTGAATTTTCGGTTGGACGCACGAAATGCATATTGGCAATTACGCTAATAATTAAGCGGGTTCAAATGACTATCATGGACAAACTCGAGCAAACATGATTGCATCGGATAAACTGCATACTGTTCCTTATTGTAACCCGTGCTATTGTTAATCAAAATAACAAAAATTCTTCACTCAATTTACATAATCTCTTTCATTACAACAACCACTCCATTTCCAACTTTATCTTGATGAGAGTAGGAACCAAATTGTACTTTAAAACAGTGAGCTGTTTAGGTGTGATTCATCAGGTCAGTGCCTCAACACAGTGGACTCGTTTGGTCGCATCCAGTTGTCCTGGATCCAGTTTTGTGCTCGTTAGACCAAGTGCACGTATTTAAAAGCCTTACCAGATGTTCCGACATTGCTGACACCGACAAGATGTAATAAAACGCTAGATAAAATTCGGCCAACAAATTTACACACACTCCAACCACATGGATTCTAGTCCGCCCAACCAATATCATACTAATCATACTAATATTAAAAAAGGCGAAAGTTTGTATGTGTGTATGTTTGTTACTCCTTCACGCTCAAACGGCTGAATGGATTTGGAGTTAAATTCGGTACTTAGAGCCTATACACTGGATTAACATATAGGCTACATTTTATCCCGGAAAAGTAAAATTTTCCGGTGGGATGAGTAAATAATTAAAATACTTTTTATCCGCGGGTGAAACCGCGGGGCGCAACTAGTTTAATAATAATTATGTAGGTATACAGCACCAACCGTCGTACACACGCTATGACGCGGCTGTCGTCAGCCTTCCCGATACCTAACTATCTAATAGGTATTTAAACGTGCTAAAAATTTTATCTATCCGTTTTGAAACTTTTCTTCGAAGAAATTATATTTTTTACATCATTTAAGTAATATAACAGTATCCTAAATGCGCTTGCTAATTGTTTTATATACTATTATAACCTACTGACCGGAGTCAAAATTATTTTTTAATTTATCTTTAGTGTATTTTAATTATTATTTTAACATTTTATTTTAAAAATTGTGACTAATTTGATCATTTTATTGATTGATATTTTTATTTTGAGAACTGCCTTTAAATAGCCTGATAGCTCAGTTGGTAATAAGCCTGCCTTCAGAACTGTGGGTGGTGGGTTCGATTCTCACCCAGGACAAACACCTATGTGTTTGTTCTGTATCTGGATGTTATATTGTATTCTATGTATGTATTTACAAACAAAAAGTATATAAGTATTGTATCAGTTATCTGGTTCCATAGCACAAGCTTTACTTAGTTTGGGACTAGATTACGTTCTGTGAGATGTCCATACATATTATTATTATTATTATAACACTCTGGTAAAATTAAACCTCTAAAAGCTAACTCTGCGGTTTGCTCCGAAATTAGTTTAAACGTTTCCGTTAATTTAACAAACATGTCTTGTTACTAGTTACATAACACAAAACCAAGTCTCGATTTTGGCATGTGTGTTCTCGATCCGATTCTCTGAATCGATATCGTTTTACAATGATGCTGGAGCGTTTATTTTTACATTCCATTTGAATGTTCTAGGAACCGTTAGGTCATGTGGTACAAAGTAAACGTTTCTATACGGAATTAAAGATTACTTTCTTAATATATTTTAGAGAATTTACTGCCTTTGAAATGTGATGAGAATGTGTTTTATCATTTCAATACTAGAAAATAGACTGTCGTAAAATAGTTTTCCGATAGGTGCTTTTCTGGAAACATCTTAATTTAAAGTTTTCCTTCGTAATTTAGTATTTAACGATCACCTCTTGCTAAATGACTACATGGGCACCTCGCACGGGTTTCTCGTACATTCCACTTTGGTATTTTTCGTTCCCATATACCAAAACGAATTTGAAGGAAAGGACAGAAGAGTCTAGGAAGCCTTAGACTTTATCGAAAGGCGTGCTAAGAGGCTCATAGGTAGCCACTTGTTTGAGGCCCGACTACAAAGCCTCGACCATAGACGCAAAGTTGCCAGTTTATCGGTTTTCTATCGAGTGCATTTTGAAGAGTGCGCATTGGAGATGTATAACCTGATTCCACCATCATCTTTCCACCATCGGACAACTAGATGTACGAAAAAACGCCACCGTTACATGGTTAATATCCCACATGTGTAAAAAAAGCGATTTGGCTCCACATTTATCACGCGAACAGCCAAAGAGTGGAACGCTTTACCGGCGTCCGTATTTCCCGATAACTACAACCTGGGAGTCTTCAAATCGAGAGTGAACGGGTATCTTCTAGGCAAGCGGGTTACATCCTAGACCGCATCGTCACTTACCATCAGGTGCGATAGTGGTCAAACGCAAACCTATTTAACAATAAAATAATATATGTATATAATATATATACTATGGTAATATATACATGGAGGCCATGGCTCAGGTTTGGCCGAGGATGGTATCATGCTAAATCTTAATTATTGTGGACCGGCTGGTTGTAAGTGCAGCTGCCGGAACATCGGTAAGTGCTCGGGGACAGGTTTAAATAACTAGGTCACGTGCAATGTTGATTTGATCTCGCTTATTGGAGACGGTAGTCGTTTGAGATTTGTTCAGAATAAAAAAAAGTCAAAGTCAGTATATTGCAAATAGGCTATTTTTAACACATTTACAATTCAAAATTACATTAGGTACTTACAATTTTATATTTACTAAGCATATAAAATTACAAAGTGCTTATTGTCAAGACTAGCCAAGCCCATTTCAATATGTGAGTTTGAAAAAAAAAGAAGTTCTCTTTCTCACTACTGGTGCAAGCAATCCGGCACAATGCAGAACAGAAAACTCCGATCCGAAGCTTCGATTACAACTGTAAAGAAGAAGAAACTTTACAGTGACATTCTAATAGGTATTCTTCTAGAGGTAGTTCGTTTACTGGTAGAAAGTTATAAAGCTACGCTAGGTGATACAAGCATTAGGTACATGAACCATTATTGTTTTTTTTTTTTTTTTTTTTTTTTACTTCAAACTTGTCTAGCATTTGACCACGCTCTCACCTGATGGGAAGTGACGATGCGATCGAAGGTGTAGCATGCTAGCCAAGTAAATACCTATTCACTCTTCTCTTGAACACGCCCGGGTCATATTTCGCCGGAAACACAGACGCTGGCAGGGCATTCCATTCCTTAGCCGTTCTAATTAAGAACGTTGAGTCAAATCGCTTGGTACGAATGGGTGGTATTTCGACCACAAAAGGATGGCGCTTAGCCGAGCGTCTAGTAGTCCGGTAGTGGAATGGTGATGGGAGAATTAGATCATGCAGTTCTTGAGCGCATTCACCGTGGTGTAATCTGTAAAAAACCGACAGACTTGCCACCTTACGTCGATGTGCAAGGCTCTGGAGCCTTTCACCAACCAAAGTGTCGTCGTCAATGAGCCTTTTGGCACGCCGTTCAATCGAGTCCAGAGCCTCAAGCTGGTACTTGGCAGACCCGTCCCACAGGTGGCAGCAGTACTCCATACACGATCGGACTTGTGCTTGATACAGATTTAGAAGCTGTCCAGGTGTGAAGTACCGCCTTACCTTGGACAATATGCCGAGTTTTTTTGAAGCTACTTTGGCTTTGGACTCGATGTAGGATCCAAAGTTTAGGTTTGACGTGAGATCAACGCCCAAAAGCTCAAGATGGTTTCCTAAACTTACAGATACACCACGGAATGAAGGAGCCAGATGGAGTGGGCTCTTTTTAGCAGTGAATAAACACGCCTGTGTTTTTGCAGCATTGAACCTAACCAAGTTAGCATCGCCCCAATCGGACACGGCTTTCAAAGCCAGGTTCATGCGCTCAACCATAGCCTCTCTCTCAATCCGGACGTCGTCACCACTGGCTCGGGCACTGGATGTGTATCTTTCAACAACAGTACTATCATCTGCATACCCAAAGGTACCGGGCTTTAGCAAATCATTGATGTGGAGTAAGAATAGTGTTGCTGAAAGAACTGACCCCTGAGGTACACCAGCATTAATAGCTAATTGATCGGAAGAGCAGCCATCAAGAACTACTCTAAGCGATCGTTCCCTCAAAAAGTCTGATATCCAAGTGCACAAACCAGCAGGTAGTCCGTAAGATGGAAGCTTATTCAGAAGACCGTCGTGCCAGACCCGATCAAATGCCTTAGAGACGTCTAGAGATACAGCAAGTGCCTCTCCATGCATCTCTAAGGCTTCGCTCAATATGTGAGTGGCATACGCGAGAAGATCCCCAGTGGACCGGTTTCGGCGAAATCCGTATTGCCGGTCACTGAGGAGATCATTGTCTTCAAGGTATGCCAAGAGCTTGTTGTTAATTATACGCTCCATACTCTTACAGAGAATGGAGGTAATTGAGATGGGTCGATAGTTGGCAGGATCAGCACGACTGCCCTTCTTAGGTACAGGTTGTACGTTGGCTAGCTTCCAACTCATAGGGACTATTCCGGTGTCTAGAGAGAGGCGAAATAGGCGTGTTAGAATGGGAGACAACTCGGGTGCACAGCTCTTAAGTACAATTGCAGGTATACCATCGGGACCACTGGCTTTGTTCACGTCTAGACTGCGTAATGTTTTTAGTACCTCCTTCTGACGTATGCGTATTTCCGGCATGAAAACACCGCATTGTGGAAGGTATTGAAAGTAAAACTTCTTTACGCGCGCTTGGCTTCAGGAGTAAGCTGATAAATGCGAGGCGAACGGAACTTGAAGTTAGATCACATAGATCTCCATTGTCAACATAACAAAGTAAAAAAAAATTATTATAATGTTCGGTAAAATGTCAAATTAATTGTCAAGATGGCGACATTAATAAACAAGGTAAAAACAAAGTTATACCGGCCGATAGATGGAGCTAAACTAAAGAAGTTCTACTTCAGTCGTATGGTCTAAGGCACTCTCATTTTTTTTGTGATTAGCTTCTGTATCTAGATTAGTAGTTGAGCAACTCCGTGACGTTTTGAACATATTTTGATGTTCGGTAAATTATTTAATACTAAATGGGTTTACACGTTTGTAATACATTACTTTTTAACCTGATATCTATCGCAGATATAATACTAACTAATATATTAAATTGTACCTAAAGAACATGATAAAAAAGATAAAGTTTCAATGAATTAACATTATTAAGATTTATGATAAGATTACATCTACAAATCCAATAACAATATTTTATAGGATTCGATTGAATGAGAAATTATACTTAAAACCGGTTTTCAACGACTTTTTGCCTATGCCATAGTAAATTTGATGGTCTAATATTTCTTGATATTCATTTTACACTGGTTACTAGGTTATTTAAAAAAGATTTTGGCATCTGTGGTTCTTACTCTTTAACATATATCTACGAGAGGATGAGGGAGTATAATTAAACTAATCGGTAAGCAATATCCATTCTAGAAAAGGAAAATGGCGGTGTTTGGCGGGAAAACGAAATTAAGATCGCGTCGCCGCATAGTATTAATTTTCCAAAACTTATGTTATTTTCAGCATTTTATTCGTTTAGCGCTGGATTACAGGCATGAATGTGGGAAAGTGGTATAATGATGGTAAAACGTTTCTTTTCGTGTTGTTTCCAAAACTATATAGAAGTTTCTGGTAAAGTTGCCACCACTTTACTAGGACTATGACTTGACTAGACTATGGTCCGTATAACAGAACGATGCTCAGTCATCGATCAGTGCTCAAGCAGAGATTTCATTCATAAAGTGATCAATTAGTGAATGAACTCTCTGCTTGAGCCCCGATCGATGACTGAGCATCGTCTTGTAATAGGGACCTATGACTTGGACTGAGACTTGACTTGACTTGACACATAATATACATAATATTAACTAACTTGAGAAATTATCAATTACTTAACACTGGCTAAATATACAAAAGTGTGGAGCCAAAACAAAACAAAAAAAAAAGGAAAATGGCTACCCAGACCCGAAGGCTTCCGTTATGGCTTTCGATATTTTAAGGCCATACAAAACGTGTGAGGCTTGTGATTTAGAATTATCAAGGCGTTAACAGTAAAGTTGATTGATGTCATTGGATGCCACTCTGATTTGCAAGTATGATCATTTTATGACCACTTGTGAGACTCTTTGATTGCAAATTGAAGCGGTCAATGATCAATTGATCACAAGAACTGAACAGTCCATGAAATAATAAACTTTGTACTATGAAAAGCCATTTTGTGGTAATAAAGGGCAGATGGGAGTTTTGGCGGGAAAACGAAAAATATCGCGTCACCGCATTGTATTATTTTCCAAAACTTGTGTTATTTTCAGTTAGTACATAAAATTGATGGCATTTTATGTAGGCATGAGTGTGGGAAAGTGGTATAATGATGGTGAAACGTTTCTTTTCGTATTGTTTCCAAAACTCCATAGAAGATTCTGGTAAAGTTGCCACCACTTTACTAGCAGTATGACTTGACTAGACTAGACTATGACTTGACTTGTTGTTGTGACTTGACTCGACTTGACATATATATATATACATATATTTCTAACTCGAGAAATTATCAATTACTTGACACTGGCTATATACATAAGAGTAGGGAGCCAAATCAAAAAAAGAGGCATATTGCATAATAAAAGAATTACTTTACTGTTACAAACTTTTTCGGTTAAATCTGTTGATCTATCACGACCTTCATAGTATCCTGAACTGTCACTGGCCGAATCGAATTTCCCGAGCTTTTTCCCACAAAACGGAAAAAATTATAATTCCACGCTCAAATTTTTTGTAACCGTTTGATATTGGCGAATAGTGCACAATGAACGCCTATCATTTTGTAAGATTGTTTTGTCTAGAAGATAATAAACCTTATTTCTAATACTGAAAGAGTCAGATTACCAACGTATTATTTTGATGCCTGCTGAAAAATTTGTCATAGCGAATTTAAAATGGTCGATTCATTCGAAGATTGGACTGCGTGACATACAATTCAAATAAAAAGTCAGGATATCGGCGAATTAAAAATTGCATCGCAAAATTGGCATTAAGAAGAAAAACTTACCCGAATATCGTTGATCCAAACGGATCGTTGAAAAGAATCCAAAAATGGCGGTTGTGAACTTTTTTCCATTACCCTTTACCATTTACTAGGTGGTAGGACTTTACTGCAAAGTTCGTATAGGTAGGTACCACCGCTTTGCCAGTTATTCTGCCGCCAAGCAGTAGTGCGCAAGCACTGCTGTGTTCCGGTTTGAAGGGCACTGTAGCTAGTGAAATTACTGGGCAAATGAGACTTTATGATCTGATCTCACAGTTTAGTAATCTTATTACTAGATTGTGCTGATGTCTCCGGATGACGTGCGCAGTGCAGTGTCACGCGAACCTCTATACTTTAGAGTTCCGAGTGACACTGCAGCTGGTATGGGCAGCCGTGTCGTTTAACATCAGGCGAACGGCTAGCTCGTCACGACATTCTTTAAAAAAAAAAAAACCTTTGTATTTTTGAATTTTAATGTGTAATAAGGGTGTATTATTATCCGTTAAGTGTTCGTGAACGTGCACTAGTGTTGGCAAATGGTTCAAAGTTTTAAAACCACGCCTTTTCGTTTTCTCTTCAAGGCTTCCTAGAGCCTTCAGTAAAATATCCACCATTTTACTATGGCATTTCGACTGACAAATATAAGACTTTGATATTATGATATAACTGTATAAAATGCCTCACTTGTCATTGGCAGAATTACCGCTTAAAAGCGATAGCAAGCCATCAATCGAAGAGAAGAAGATGTAGGTAACGTTTTTAATAAACAAACAAACGTGGTGGTCAGAGATCGACTAAACAAAATAAATAAACGTCTAGACTTGGCTGCGATAAATATAAACTGTAGATATAAAGGTTAAAATTAGGAGCAAATAACTAAACGAGCTTCTGCCCGCAGCTTCACCCGCGGCGTGGTATATGAGAAAATAATTCAACCACCCATTTCACCCTCTTAAGAGTGGAATTTCGAACAATCCTTTCTTAGCGGATGCCTACGTCATAACATGTACCTGCATGCCAAATTTCAGCCCGATCCGTCCAGTGGTTTGGGCTGTGCGTTGATAGATCACTATGTCAGTCAGTCAGTCACCTTTGAGTTATATATATTTAGATTTAAAGATTTAAAACCAGAGAATCAGTGTTATCAAGTCTCACAATAAAGAGTTGACTGGCCCGATAGCTGAGTTGGTAGTAACCCTGCCTTCTGAACTTTGGGTTGTGGGTTCGATTCCCACCCAGGACAAACATTTGTGTCATGAACATCGATGTTTTTTCCGTGTCAGGGTGTTAAATTGTATTCTTTGTATGTATTTAGAAGCAAAAACTGTCTAAGTATTGTATCAGTTATCTGGTTCCCATAGTACAAGCTTTGCTTAGTTTGGGGCTAGATGGCGCTGTGTGAAATGTCCACACATATTATTATTAATGCAACGGGAGCATTGGGAATTAAGCTGCTATCTTTTGTTTTGCGAGACTAAGCGTCAATAAACACATTTTACTTGTAGCGATAGCAAAAATAGAACGAAAATTGTAACTACAAATACAGAGATTCAAGTTTACACTGTAAAAATCCATGTAACTGTCTTACTCGCACAAATCTTAATAATAAATAAATAAAACAAATATATTGGTGGACATTTCACACAACGCCATCTAGCCCCAAACTAAGCAAAGCTTGTAATATGGGAACCAGATAACTGATGCAATACTTAGATACTTTTTGTTTGTAAATACATACATAGAATACAATATAACACCCAGACACGGAACAAACATCGATGTTCATCACACAAATGTTTGTCCTGGGTGGGAATCGAACCCACAACCTATGGCCCTAGATGGATAAATGGACATAGCTCTTATATTAACCTGGCTTATTGTGGTTTATTTAGGGTCCATGATCTATGCGATCTTTTTTAGTTTGAAAACTGTCGTATGACACATTTTGTAAGATAAATAACGACTAAACTTACGTCAAAAAAAGTCGAAATTACTCCCAGGTTTCGGACATATTCGATGTCCTTCTTCTGGGAGCCAGTTACTAACGCAAGCAACGGCGGCTTTCGCGAGCGTCACCACGTAACCTGCTTGAAGTAATTTCGACTTTTAACTGCCGTGAGTTTAGCCGTTATTTATCTTACAAAACATCTATTCATATTCATTTATTTGCATTCGTGTGCAATTTATATATTATGTCAGGTCTTAACAACTAGTTTAGTAGGTACATGAACCCTGTAAACGCTTGCAACTGAGTGCGATTAAAAAATAAATTTATTGATTTCAATTACATAATAGATATATCGTCAAAATTTAATAATATAATATTTTCAAACATTTCATTATTTAATTATTTGATTATTCAATTAATGACCTATTGAAAATGGCTACTCAATAGGTAATATGCAATTAATCTAATCAATCAGTTTATTTTAGTCTTTTACTGCTACTACCAACTCTTTACAAAAATAAATCCTACTGGTTCAACGTACATAAGGCAACGTACATAAGGATCTATGTGATCGTTTGACATTATTATTATTATTTTAATTGTTGGCTTATACTTTTATCGCAGAGATCCGTTGCTGACGGTACAGTCATAACAGAAATAGACCAGGCGCCAATAGACTACCTAGTGGCAGTCTTGAAACAATACTCCTATGCAGTTAGATAAGAGAGGAATTTCGTCTTTGAACTCGGAGATATGGTTCATTTGTTCATGTTAATGTTTTTAATCTAAGTAACTTTTGTATAGTATGGAGTACGGAGTAAGAAGCAGTATGCCAACCTGATCTTAAGCATCTTGCATTTCCATAAACGTTTCAACTCCATTAAGTCTCAAGATTTCTTTGAAATTCACTGTTGCGGGTTAAAGTATTACAAACTGATTCCTTGGGTTTGTTCGATTACATTTTTTATTTTCGTGTTTGTTTATCATTGGATTGTTTTCGATAATCATCACGCTTGGCAGCCGGCTTAGTGATCGCAGAAGGTTTTGATGTAGGTACCGAAAAGAATGATGCTGCCGGGAGCACACGGCAATGTGTTGACAAATCCTCGTTAACCTGGAATTAGTTATTTTCATCCCCCAAATCTATCTATCTCACCCCGTCGTCGCCGCCCGAGACGCGTCTTGAGCGACCCGGATGATCCTATAGCAGCCGTAGTATCGGCTGCTATAGGATCACCGGACCAGTCTAGCCCTTCTGGCTCAGGTACCGCTTTCCGGGCACCGGTATAGGATACCAGCGTAACACAATCAGACCGCGTATCACCGACCCCGCCGGCGAGGTTGACGTCCCCGCCCTAGGTTAGCTACACCGGTTGCGACTTTCAATAGGGTCCACTCATCCAGTGGACGTAGTCTTCTCGATCCTCTTATCCCGGCAACGGCCCAAGCCGAGGCTCGCACCCCAGGGGTGTCCGCCAGCTAGTTGCCTCCCACTTATGACGGCTGGGCGCCTTAAGCGCCTGCCCTCCCGCCCGGTGACGCTGTAAAGGTCGGAAGAGACCAACAGCAATAGCCAAAAAAGCGGCTTCGTGATCGCAGAATGTTTTAAAGCGAGTAGAATGCTTCCTATTACGTCGGGAGCACACGGCAATATGTGTTGTCAAATCCTCATTAACCGAGATAGTGGAATTAATTATTATAATCCCCAGATTCAGTAACCATAACTTTTCCATAGTAAAAGGCGACACCACAGAATACTATTAGATAGATAGATTGATAAACTCTTTATTGAAACAAACATTATAAATAATTTTAAAAAGTGAACAGACTTAACCAATGTGTAAAAATGGGCGGTCTTATCGCTCAGAGCGATCTCTTCCAGACAACCTTGCATGGAAAGGAATAACGCAGTAATTGTTAGTGGTAGGTTAGTGAGTAATGTATATACTATTACTCCTAGCGGAGGGCGACACTTGCTTGGAACCACAAATACATAAACAATGCTTAGTCAGACGTCAAACGTTTGTTCAACACTAGAGCCGTTTAATACTAGATTAAGACTTGTTTAAATATTTTGTAGTTATTTGTTCTATTTTTTATGTTTTGGCTCCACACTTTTGTGTATTTAGCCAGTGTCAAGTAATTGATAATTTATCAAGTTAATGATATTTCACGCAAATATGTGTCAAGTCATAGTCGAAGTCATCAAGTCCAGTCATAGTCTAGTCAAGTCATACTCCTAGTAAAGTGGTGACAACTTTACTTGAAGCTTCTATGGAGTTTTGGAAACAACACGTAAAGAAACGTTTCACCATCATTATACCATTTTCCCACACTCACGCCTATAATCCAGCACTTAACGAATAGAATGCCACCAATTTTATGCACTCACACTGAAAATAACACAAGTTTTGGAAAATAATACAATGCGGTAACGCAATCTTTTTCGTTTTCCCGCGAAAACTCTATTTTGTAGTTAAAACCGTTGTTTATTTTGTAGAACTAAGACAAACGATGCTTATTATGACAGCCTCTGTGGTGTGGTGGTTGAGTAGGTCGGCTCCTGACCCAAAGATGGCGGGTTCGATCCCCGCGGCAGAACAAGTATTTGTGTACAGATAAAAAAAACAAATACTTGTTCTGTGTCTGGGTGTTGTGGGACCATGGTCCTTGTAGTCCTAAACACAGGGGATCCTATAGTTAGGGTCCAGGATCTATGTATGTGATCGTTGGGCGTTATTATTATTATTATCAATTGTAGGCAATAGGCGTTCTATTCGCAGAAACTATGATTACATCATCTTGAGACGTTGACCCACTGTTCTCTGTACTGTCCAATGCATCCGACTGGATACTTTCTAAATAAACAACACCATTTTAGACCTAAAGGACCTCGGTTTAGAATTTAAATTTGACAGTGTGGGTAGCGGAACCTCGATTGCATTTGTTCTTGGGTAATTATCGTATGACGTCATCGGCAAGATGGTAAGGCAAAAAAGGCGTTGATATTGTAGAAGGTAGAAGCGTACATCACGATCACATACATAGATCCTGGACCCTAACAAGGATTCCCTGTGTCTAGGGATTCAGGAACTACGTGGACCAGGGTCCCACAACACCCAGATTCAGAACAAGTATTGAATGAAATTTTGCACACATGTTATTAAACTATCGAGATCAACATCGGAATATAAATAAATATTATGTATGAAGGTGTACAATTATTTAATGATCTACCAAACGATACTAAAGATTGTAAAACCATGCCTATGTTCAAAACTAAACTGAAAAAATATATTTATTCCAATGTTTTTTAAACGCCAGACCATTTGGATAATATTTAGATTAATTGTAACTAAATTATTTAGTTATAATTTATACATACTTAAGCTCATTATAAGTGAATTATGTTTTTTATGAGTAAATAAAATCGTTAAACCTAAACCTGAATATTTCGAGCCCGGGAAATTATGAGTTTCCACTGGAAAACGGGTAAAACAGTGAGGCGACTACTTTAATTTAATTCAGGACTCTTATGGGTGGGTATATGGGTACGCCATTTAAAAATTCTTGCTCCTAATTATGCGATTAGTTGTTTACGTGATACATTTCGAATCGTGAGACCTCAATAGCCCATTGAAGGCTATAATTGAAGGGTTGAGAATAAAAAGGGTTAAACTGTCAAATTGACAGTTTCGAGAAAATTGACTTTAACGTCAACGGCGTCATTTTAATATAGAGTGCTTATAAGGTAAAAGAAGGTCGCAAATCTGGTGTGAAACTGAGCACGCGTATAAGAGTGATTGGTTTAGTTTTTAAGTGATTTCAAGCCTAATTCTGTATTAATTTTATTTCTGAGTTGTGTAATCCTGGTGGAGGTAAGTGTTTGTGTGTTTTACTAACCGTCCGGGGAAATGGAGCCCATTTCCCCTGACCCACCACCCGACCCGCCGCCGCTGGATTCAGACGCGGCGGCCATGATGGACTGGTCAACACCAAAACAACAAATTATCTTCTTCCCCGCAAAAAAAAGACAACGCGCAGCTGTGGAACATGAAAATGTAGGTCCAGCAAAAAAAACTATTGTAGACAAGGAGTCCGCGACAGCCTCTGTACAAACAGTCTATGTTCATCCGGAAATGTCCGTTTTGGGTATTAGGTCCTATGAAGATTCTGATGCAGGTCCATACATAGTGCATGTGTCCCGGATTGACCCAGATCCGTCTTCAGGAACTACAATCCGTCCAATGAAATTTGGTCAGTTCTTGTTCAATAACAAAATTGAAAATATCCACCAAGACGGTGTGAAGAAGGTTGGTAGGAATAGAATCTCCATCAATTTCAAATCTGCTTCTGGTGCAAATCAGTTCCTCTGTAACCCTGTGCTTAAGGTACATAATTATGAGGCGACAATTCCCACCTACAATGTCACTCGTATGGGTATAGTCCGCGGAGTCCCTGTTGATTGGTCAATGGATGAATTTGTTGAATCTCTACAAATCCCAGGCAATTCTATACGAGTATTCAAAGCGAGACGTCTTAACAGAAAGGTTAAAAATGATAATACTGTTAGCTGGGAACCAACCCAAACTGTTGTTCTGACATTCAGAGGACAGCAGTTACCCACAAAGGTCTTCTCATATTACTCATCACTGGCTGTAGAGACTTATCAATTCCCCACCATACAGTGTATGAAATGTTGCCGTTTTGGGCATATTAAGGCCCAATGCCGGTCAAGCCCGCGATGCTATAGATGTGCCCAACCACATTGTGGAGATGATTGTATCGTTCCTGAACAAAACTCTACATGTCTTTTCTGTTCAGCCCATCATTTTTCAACAAGTAGATCCTGCCCTGAACAAGAACGTCAAAAAACTATAAAAATGATGATGTCTAGAGATGGCATATCATATGAAGAGGCTTCTTTACATTTCCCAAAAATAAGCAGAGCATATAACGACATCCTTAAGGAAACCCCACCCAATTCCGTACCCCATCCTCATCTTCCTCCCCCTTCTCAATCTCACCAAGCCCAATCTTACAAAAAAACTATTTACCGAAACCCCCAACCTCGGGCCCCAATGGGTAAATCTTATGACAAAGCAGCCCACCAGGCAATTGTCTCTAATGAGGCATCTTCTCTACCCAATGGTTATTGCCTGCAAATGGCTCAAGCTTCATCACCCCAGTCTCTCTCCCAACCGCAAGACCAGCTTCTAGTCCAGCTATTGACCATTATTCTGAATATACTTACCCAGAACTCAATTAATATACCGTCCCACGTAGCACAAATGATCGCCCAAATCTCATCTATATCAACTGTCAACAATCATGGATCAGTCCCTAACCATAATCCAGTGGAACTGCAAAAGTCTTCGTCCGAAAACTCATGATTTATACTTTCTTATTAGAAAGCATTCCCCCGTCCTGGTGGCCGTCTCAGAGACATGGTTTGTCCCCGGATCTCATTATAGAGTTTCGGGGTACGCCTGTCTTAGGGACGACCGCCAGGACGGGTATGCAGGATGTGCGCTACTGGTTAAGCGCTGCCTAACCTTTTCGCAGATAGTCCTGCCTGCTCACAGTCCAGATATTAATGCTGTGGCTGTACGAGCTTTTAATATATCGTTTTTATGTATATATATTCCCCATCCTAACTCCTCCCTGATAGCCGATATACTCTTTATTATATCATCCGTTCCTTCTCCTGTTATTTTAATGGGTGACTTTAACGCACACCACTACTCTTGGGGCTCAGCTCATTGTGACTTGTTTGGATACTCTCTATTAGATGCTTTTGATGAGGCTAACTTATGTGTAATTAATGATGGGACTCCTACTCGTAGGGTTCTTCCAACCCAAAACCCAAAAAGTGCTGTAGATCTCACCATCTGCTCCCCCTCCCTGTCACCCATCCTCTCCTGGGAAGTACTCCCTTTGACATATGGTAGTGATCATTTTCCCATTGTAATTAAAATATCTCGTATGTCCCCTCCCCCAAATTCCCCAAATCCACTTTTAAAACATCAGCTTTCAAGAGCTGACTGGGACCAGTATATGTTCACCCTTGATAGAAAAATCAATACTATTCCAAGCCCAAGTGATGACCCCATATCATGCTACTCCCAACTTGTAAAGTGTATTATCTCTTCAGCAGACGCCCACATTCCACGTAAAAAACAAAGAAGTAACTACAGCTCTCCTCCTTGGTGGGACCCTGAGTGTACAGCAATTGTTCGCTGCCGCAATGAAGCAGAACTTGAATATAACTCCGCTATGACTATGAGTAATTACTTAGTTTATCAAAAAACTGCAGCCAAATCTAGAAGAATCCTATCCACAAAGAAAAAACAAGGATGGTTTAAATGCTGTGAAAGTCTTTCCCCTAACACACCCGCATCAGTAGTATGGAAATTAATCAGAAGGTTCAGAGGATATTATAATTCAGTCAACATAACATCAAACGACACTTCTTCTTGGCTAGAAGGTTTTGCCGACAGATTGGCTCCACCCTTTGTTCATCTTGCTCTTTCGTTTAATAATATACCCAACCATAACCCCAATTTATTTAATAATATTGATGGCCCATTTTCAGCTGATGAATTAAATCTAGTCTTGAGTGGTTTGACTGATTCCTCTCCTGGAATAGATGGTATCACATATTCCTTTATAATAAAATCCACAGATAAAACTAAAAATGTCATACTTAACCTAATTAATGTTTTTTATGAACAAGGTTTTATTCCAGAGGCCTGGAATACTCAGATAATTATACCATTACTTAAACCTGGAAAAGACCCATCGGATCCTAACTCCAGACGCCCCATTGCCCTGTCATGTGTTTTAGCGAAAATAGCTGAACATCTTGTAAAAAACAGACTGGAATGGTTGGTGGAAAATAAAGGTCTCATTGCGAAGTCTCAATATGGTTTCAGGAAAGGTATGAGTACATATGACAGCCTCAGTATCCTAACTTCCGAAATCCATAATACATTTATCAACAAGGAATTCCTTGTTGGGGTATTCCTTGATATAGCGTCAGCATATGATAATGTCGACCTTCCAGTACTCAGGAATAAACTTCTTCAGCTGAGTATCCCTGAGAAGATTGTACGCTTTATTTGCTGTTTCCTATTACAGAGGACTATCTTAATTAGAACTCAAGACTCCTATCTACCACCTAGATCCATCTGGAAAGGCCTCCCACAAGGCTCAGTATTGAGCCCTTTGCTATACAGTTTATATACATATGACCTAGAGCTTACAGTCAATCCATTCTGCCAAGTACTACAATATGCAGATGATGTAGCTTTATACCGCTCAGCTAAATCCATGTCAGAAATCGAGCAAGGTTTAAATACAGCACTTGATTACTTGGGGGACTGGTTATTTGAACATGGTTTATCAATATCAACCTCTAAAAGCTGTTCTGTTATTTTTACTAAAAAGCGTAATATTCCTGAATTAAACTTACACTATAAAAACGAAATCATCCCCCAACAAGACTCAGTTAAATTTTTGGGAGTGTGGCTGGATATGAAACTAACTGGTATTCCCCACTTTAATCATGTCACAGCTAAATGTGAAAAGAACATTAATATTTTGCGAGCCCTATCTGGGGCATGGTGGGGATCCCACCCATTTAGTCAGAAGCTGTTATATAATGCTATAGTCCGCAGCCATCTTGATTATGGATCATTCCTCTTAGACCCTGCTAATAAAGCGGCTCTAGATAAGTTAAATAAAATCCAATCCAAATGTCTACGTATAATTCTTGGCGCTATGAAGTCCTCCCCGATTAATGCCATGCAGGTAGAATGTGGCGAACCCCCTCTCCATCTACGTAGACAATTTTTAGCAGATAAGTATTTATTTAAGCTTCTCCAGAATTATGAACACCCTCTTATATCTAAATTAGAAACCCTTCATAGAAATATCACATCCCAAGGCACCAGATCTGAGGAAAATTTCCCTTGCATTCTTCGTAGTTATATTAAATTCACTCAACTTCCTTGCCCAATAGCTCAGTTCCCATACAACCCCCTGTTTTCGACAAGTTATAATGCCCTAATTTTCAATCCTAATATTATCCTAGATTTCGGTATTGAAAAAAATTCTATTGAACCGAATTTCCTGTTCAATGAAAAAATTAACAGGCTTGGTAATGAATGGTTGCTTATATATACAGATGCCTCTAAATTATCTAATGACAGTAATGTTGGTGCTGCTGTATGGATTCCCAGATACAGAATAATCCTACAGTACAAATGCCCACCTATATCATCAGTCTTTACAGGAGAAGCTACTGCTATTCTGGAAGCGATTTTGTATATTTACTCGCACAACATTAACAAATCTATAATATTCTCCGATTCTAAAAGTTGTCTCGAAGCTATTAATGCTAACCAATTCAGGACGAAATTTCGATTTCCTATTATTTTAAAAATCAAAGAAGCTCTTTACAAATGCCACCAAAAAAATTTAAAAGTGTTTCTTGTCTGGATCCCTGGTCATGTAGGTATACCAGGAAATGAAAATGCTGACTCTGCTGCTAAACAAGCAGCACGGCTAGGTAACAACGACCATTATGTAGGCTATGCTCACGACCTAATATCGGTATGTCTACCTCAGCTACGACTCAAATGGGATACCACGTGGCAAAATACAAAAAACATAAAAGGTAAATTTTACGGCCAAATTCAAAATTGTATTCCTACCAAACCTTGGTTCTTCAAATTCAAAAAACTTGATAAAAGATCCACTTCTGTTATTTGCCGTATGAGATTGGGTCATTCCTGCACACCGGTCTTCCTTGCTAAAATCCGGATTCGTGACCACTCACTCTGTGAATGTGGATTAGACGAGGGTACGCTGGAACATATATTTTTCAACTGTGTGAGACTTCGCGGCTCCTTGTATGACATACTTCCTCCTGAAATTCCACGTCCCACTAATTTTAGCTACCTCCTTTCTCTAGTATTTACACCTTTCCTTAACATCCTAAGTAAATTCATAATTGCCAACAAAATTAAGTTATGATTAATAAGTACCTATCATCTCTCATCATCCTTAAATATTTGTATAAAATCCCTGCTTCCAATTTAATATATATATGCTTCTTTATATGTGAACTGTGACGTCTTGTGAATGTTTTGTGTTGTCCTATTTCAGTTGCAGAACTCAGAATTTAATATGTAACATATTTTAACCGAGCAAAATCTCCATCGCTTGTTCTCCGTTCTACCTACGCGACATTGGCGAAATTGTGGTAACCCGCAGAAGCCACAAAGATAAGAAGTTGAAGTTGAAGGTAAAAGAAAAGGTTTATGTAAGTTTCAGTTGCTTCAAAATGTTTTAGTTTTATTTTAAAATACTAAATATAGTACTAATTCATACAATTACTGTAAAAATATAATATAATAAAATAAATATAATAATATTTTTATGCTAAGCGAACTGTATTGCTGTGACAGATAAACCGTTTTTAGACTCAAAATCTCGAGATTTAAGCCTCATTTCGGTATTTTGAGAATGTATTATTGAAGATAATTTCACGCTGAATCCAACGATATTGTGAAAAAAATCAGTTAAACCCTTTTTATTCTCACCCCTTCAATTATGCAATTGCTCATGCAAGTAGTTGTTTACGTGATACATTTCGAATCGTGAGACCTCAATAGCCCATTGAAGGCTATAATTATCTAATTTGTCCAGCGCATCCTGCACGGCCTAGTTTCACACGTGCTTCTCACATTGCATCTTGCTTCCGTAGGTACGTAGTTCTATTATACTATTCTTTGCTTCTTCATCTGCGTGGGTTATCTTTTATCTATTTTTTGAAGTAAAACTTATTTACGCACCCTTGACTTGGGGAGTAAGCTAGTCAATGTATAACGAGGCGAACGGAAGTTGAAAGTTGTTGGTTAATCTTTTCAACATAACAAAGTTAAAAATTACTTAAAATTTGTATTATTGTTTATTGTATTATTATGTTGGTAAAATTATCATTTACAATTGAAGGGGTGAGAACAAAAAGGGTTTAACTGTCAAATTGATAGTTTCAAGAAAATTTACTTTAAACTTCAACAGCTGAATTTTAATGTAGACTTCTTATCAAGTAATAGATAAGGTTTATGTAAGTTTTAGTTGTTTGACAATGTATTAATTCTATTTTAAAATACAAAATATAGTACTATTTCGTACAATTACTGTAAAAATATAATATAATAAATATAATAATGTTTTTATGCTCAGCGAACTGTATTCCTGTGTCAGATATCCGTGCCGACCGATAACCGATAACCGTTTTTAGACTGAAAATCTCGAGATTTAAGCCTCATTTCGATATTTTGAGAATGTATTATTGTAGATAATTTCACGCTGAATCCAACGATACTCATAAATCATTTTGTGAAAAAAATCAGTTAAGCCCTTTGTTCTCACCCCTTCAATTATTATCAAGATGGGGACATTAACATCGAAGCAAAAACAAAGTTATACCGGCCGATAGATGGAGCTAAACTAAAGAAGTTTTACTTCAGTCATGTGGTCTAAAGCAGAGTCGTTTTTTTTTGTCTGCCAAACAGTGAATTATTTTAAATATGTTTGGGTGAAGTATGGCCGGGTATATTTGCGCAAGGACGACACTTCGGGCTGCATTTTAATCAAGAATATGGACTCTTTAGATAAGCTTGTATAATTTAAGTTATCTTTTATTTAATTTTTTTTTTATACTCAAGTATTTATATCCAGTACTTTTATTTTTATTTTTAATGGTTTTAATCTATTACCAAAATGTAAATCGTATCAGATCAAAAACCAGAGACTTTTATTTAAGCATAATTAACAGCAATTTCGATATTATATGCCTGACTGAGACAAACCTAAATAACAGTGTTTTTGATGCTGAATTATTCGATGATAGATATAATGTAGTAAGACGGGACAGGTATGAGTCTAATCTCCAAAAAACAGAAGGCGGAGGTGTCTTAATTGCGTTAAAAAAGCATATCTGTTTCATCCGTCAATCATCTTGGAACTCTGAAGTTGAAGATCTTTGGATTAGTATTTTACCTAATTGTAATAATGCCAAGGCTTTGAATATATGTGTTTGTTACTTGCCACCTGATTTGCCTCTTGAATGCAGTCGTAAATTTTATGACAATTGTAAAAAGATTATGTTACACACCACCCGGGATGATGAAGATTACCTTTTTATCGGAGATTTTAATACACCTGACATTCATTGGCATCAATCTGATAGCTGTAATTCTATGTTGCCTACACAAGCACGTGGTCTTAAGGCTGAACTGCTCTTAGAAACGATAACTTTATGTTGTTTGAAGCAGTTTAATAATATACCGAATAAAAATGGCAGATATTTAGACCTGATATTATCAACAGTAGAGCCTATACATGTCTGTGAAGCTGATCCAATTAGTCGTCTTGATTTACACCATCCACCTCTAGCATTACATATTGACACTATAAATACCCATATAAAATCTTTTAAACCTTGTCAGCGACTCAACTTTTACAAGAGTGACTACCTTGAGATTGCAAGGGAACTTGGTCAGGTTAACTGGGAAGAGGTTCTTAATGGTTCTAGCATTGATGTTATGATCGGAAACTTTTACGCTGAACTTAGAAGAATAATTACCAAACACACACCTCTCTCTCGAATGAAATCTGACCAGCCTTTCTGGTACTCTCATGCTTTAAGACGTTGTCTCAGCGAAAAATTAAAATATCATCAACGTTATCAAATCCACCACAATCCTCGGGACTACGATACGTTCTCTATGCTGCGGTCGAGGTGCAAAAAGCTGATTAATATCGATTACATTGCCTTTGCAACCTCAGTAGAATCTTCAGTGGAACACAATATCAAGCACTTCTGGCGATATGTTAAAAGCAAAAAGGGCTCCCACTCGATCCCTTTAACTATGAAGTACGGCAATCTTACGTGCTCTAATCAAAAAGACATTTGTGAACAGTTTTCTAATTACTTTAGTTCGGTATTCGAGCCAGCAGCATCCTCCTCTTCTGGTCAATCCACTCCAACCAAGCATTCTAATAATGTCATTAGTACTATCTCAATAACCCGAGCTGATATTCTACGTAAAATTTCAAATCTTGACTGTAATAAGGGCGCTGGCCCGGATGGCATTCCTCCAGTGCTAATCAGTAAATGTGCCAAAGAGTTAACTATTCCACTTCTCATCCTATTCAATACGTCACTCCAATCAGGCATTTTCCCCTCTGAATGGAAAACAGCTCATATAATACCCATTTTCAAGTCCGGAGACAAGTCTCGCTGTGAGAACTACAGACCTATTAGTATCTTGTCATGTTTGGGTAAACTATTTGAATCATTGGTTTATGACGTTCTTTACCATCACATCCATCCTCTGTTATCCCCTAATCAACACGGGTTTATCCAAAATCGCTCCACAACTTCAAACCTACTTGAGTACAAATACTTTTTGTGTAATGCATTTGCAAAAAGGCAGCAAGTAGACTGTGTTTACACAGATTTTTCCAAAGCCTTCGACAAAGTTAACCATGAACTCTTATGCACTAAATTGGCGGCTAATTACGGGGTACATGGCAATTTGTTGAGGTGGATTGAGTCGTATCTCAGCAGAAGAACACAATTAGTTGCAGTTAAAGGCTTTTTGTCAACATCTGTAGAAATAACTTCAGGAGTCCCACAGGGATCTCATTTGGGACCACTTCTTTTCATTGCGTTCATTAACGACCTCATTGACGTGATTAAAAGCTCTTGTTTATTATATGCTGATGATTTAAAATTTTATTCAACTGTCAGTAACTCCAAAGACTCTGAGGCTATCCAGAATGATATAGACGTGATTGATGTATGGTGCCAACGAAACAAGATGTTGTTGAACGTTAAGAAGTGCTTCGTTGTATCTTTTACAACTAAAACAAACAAAATTTTGCATAACTATAAAATTAAAGATCATTTGCTACAGAGGAAAGCAGTCGTACGAGATTTAGGCGTATATTTTGACGAAAAACTTTCTTTCCGAGACCATTATGATTATATCGTTAACAGAAGTACCCAACTTTTGGGCTTCATTTCGCGTACTACTAAGGGTTTCAAGAATCCAAAATGTTTTCTAACTCTTTATTGCACCATGGTCCGAAGTATTCTCGAATACTGTGCTCCCATTTGGTCTCCACATTACACTGTACACAGTGATAGGATAGAGCGCGTACAGAAGCGGTGTTTGAATATATTATGCCACAGGCTTGGTCTGAATCGCCAACTTCGGTCATATTCTGATAGACTCTCGAAATTTAAACTGCAGCCTCTCAAAACTCGACGTACACATTTTGACTTCATTTATCTTTTCAAAATTATACACTCTTTAGTTGACTCGCCTTTTCTGCTTTCAAAAATAAATTTCAATATTAAGCCAAGAGCTCGTCACCCTCATTTAAGTATATTCACACTTCAGGTATTTACTAATAACACCTCATTCTACAACCCTTTGGTAAGGATGTGTCGTCAGTATAACGACATCTTGAAGGAACACCACAGCTCAGTTGATATCTTTGACCAAAAACTACCAAAATTTAAAAGAGACGTTTTAGCTATCATTTCTGAACTTTAAATGTTTAAAGATTTTGCATTTAAGAAACAAATCGTACCATGAAAACATATTTAATTTTTTACTAACTACTTATTTTATTGTTTTGTTAATCGTGATGTGTACACATGTTTTGGGATGTAACCTAGCACAAAATGTTTGTAAACTTTAATTTTTTTGTTCTTTTGTTGGTTATATTCTGTTTTGTGTGCCAAATGAATAAATAAATAAATAAATAAATAAATTAGCTAAAGGACCTCATGATCCCCATCATATGACATGGTAATCATAGGTAGGTACATACTTTCTAGACTATGGGTACTTGGCTGGAGCATTTGGATAGTCAATAAATTGGCCAGCACTTAGCGCAGTCACCAGCTCTAGTATCCTGATTAGATAGATAGCTCAGTTGGTGCTCCTGCCTTCTGAATTGTGGGTTGTGAGTTTGATTCCCACCCAGGACAAACATTTATGCCATGAACATAGATGTTTGTTCTGTGTCTAGGTGTGATTATCGTATTCTATCTATGTATTTACAAACAAAAAGTATCTAAGTATTGTATCAGTTATCTGGTTCCCATAGTACAAGCTTTGCTTAGTTTGGCACTGTGTGAAATGTCCACAAATATTATTATTATTATTATTCATTATTATTTAGTAAGTAATATGTCAATATATTAAATAAAAACATTTTTGAATTATGACTTGGGTATTAGGCTAGGTAGCCAGTACAAAGACTATATCTAATATAACAACTATCCGCACATACCCACTTAATCCACCTTATTACTATAACAAAGTAGAGAAGTATCCCCTAAACATCCTATCATCCACTATACTGACAAGTACTGTATGACAGTAAGTATTTATCTAAATATATATAACTCAAAGGTGACTAACTGATTGACTAATATAGTGATCTATCAACGCACAGCCCAAACCACTGAACGGATCAGGCTGAAATTTGGAATGCAGTTAGATGTCATGACATAGGCAATCTTTAAGAAAGGATTTTTCGAAATTCCACCCTTAAGAGGGTGAAATGGGTGGTTCAATTATTTTTCCATAGGCCACGCCGCGGGCGAAGCTGCGGCCAGAAGCTCGTAATTCATAAATATATCAACCACTCTCCATTTTAGACTAATGTATCTTAACCAAGCAAAATCTCCATTGCTTGTACTTCGTTCTGCCTATGCGATAATGGCAAAATTGTGGTAATCCTCAGAAGCCACAAAAATACGAATAAGAAGTTGGAGTTATAAAAAAGTCAATAGGTACTGGGTATGCAAGTTTTTTATTCAGTACCACCCAACCAACACTAGTTTACCTTGTTTTCCAGAATGAATGCTACAGATTCCTTATCACAAAAAGCAATTAGTAGTAAAAATACCAAGAGCTAAACCAAAGTGCTCGTCACAAAACCGTTTTGTGTATCAAATCTGGTGGAATACAATGTTTTAAACATTACGGTAGAATGAAAGTGACAAAATGTTTTGCATATTGAGTTTGTTATTGTAATTTGTGTACATACATAAATTTATGTCACAAAGTTATTTACAAAAGGGAACACCCTAGCTTGTAGAAAGTAGTATATTTAAACTAGTTATTAGTTATTATTATTACTTGTCTTTCAGTTGTTAGTTATTATTATTACTTGTCTTTCATAGAGATAGAAGCATAAATTATTTGTCAAGAGTTAACTATATAGTTGATACATCTTGATTTTTAATTATTACTTACTTACCTACTTTAAAGTAATCAGACCTCAGAAACAGGTATATATAAAAAAATTGCAGAGGTCTCCGCCTCTCGACACTCTCACAACAACGAGGTCGCCAAGAAAAAATTTTGCAATAGCAGTAAGTATTCAGTAATAAGCAAATAAGGAAAAACGACTTGACCATTCTATAATGTATGTAAGATGAAACACGAGCAAGAAATGGCAAATGAATTCAAATTTGGAAAGAAATCGTTTTAAATTTATACTCACTTGTTCATCAAAACCGGCGATGCGGAAGTTTTCAAAATGTAACTATTCACCAAATAATAAACCACAAAAGTCGAAACAAGAGAACCAATAACTTTGAGAGATGACTAATTAGTTGCAAAAATAATCACAACGCTGAACTATCACAGAGTATCACAGTATCTCACAACGACCGGTTTTAGAGAAAATTAATTTGTAATCAAGGTAAACAAAAGACGCAAATACATACAAAGTTTTAGAAAAAAAACAAAACGTAAACAAACAAGAAAACCGCACCGATTAGAACCGAACGAACATCAAAATCAAACTGGCAGATTATGAATGAATAGTGATTAAGTACGAAGAACAAGTGACGTACGTGTTGCACTAGTGACGTTACCGAGCGACGTTTGCTGCTCAGAGTTACCATTAAAAATTCTCAATACTCCAACTGTTTATATAAAATTCTAATGTTAACTGAAGAATAATTATTAGTTTTTAACAGAAAATAATGTCCTTTTAAAATACGGGTTAAGCCGACATCGATCGCCTTATTTTCAATCTAAGAAATACTTGGATGACATTATTATTCCATTTATATTTATTCGAGAGATTTTAAATAAAAAATCAAATTACTGAACTGATTTCGAAGAAATTCCTGTAGGATTATAACAAACTATACGTATACTTTTTTGAAAATAATTTTCCGATGTGGGTAAATAAATGACGGGTCTGGAGGTGATAAATACAAAAAAAACTACTAAATTGAGAATCTCATTATTTGAAGTCAGTTGAAAATACCATTGCAATCCATGCACCTAATATTCATCATTTCATGTGACTGTGGCTACGTTCAGTCTATGTTACATTATTTATTTCCCTTAACATGTAATTAATATACCTATACCTATTATGTACATCGCAAATAGACATATATACTTACCAGTAATTTTTCAGCATACACTAATAATGATCGTCATAACGCGTTTCATAACCGTCATCAACATCAATATCACTTCATTAATTAGTGTGCCACTGCACTATACATCTTATTCATTTGAAAATAAAACTCATTACAATTTGTATGAAATGTTTAATACACAATTATGCTAACTATACATACGCGTATAAAATAAGATATAAGGGATCTTTATGCTATACATACAAGTAATCTTCATAATAAATAAGTAGTTTTCATGTGAGGGCAACCCTTACTTACGATTTCGAATACTATCACTGACAGTATTCACTACTGTCATTATTGTTAGTGTCATAGTTTTTTTGTTTGTGTTTTTGGCTCCACATTGCTTGTGTATTTAGTCAGTTTCAAGAAATTTGTTTCGCACTGAAACAAATTTCTTGAAACTGACTAATATAAAACATTTCAAGCGAAAAGGCTAAATCTCATTTTTGTTATCCTTTGGGCTGATCTGAATACTCCGTAACTGATCAAGCAACATCGCTACATACTCAATACTCAACTATTATGAATAAAATGCTAAGTAGGTGGTACCTATTGTAGATAAGATACGTTCCGTAAAAAAAAAATATGCAATAAAATTCAACGAGAAATAACTTGATTTGGTGCACTCGGTATTTTAAAAAATGTAAAA
This sequence comes from Ennomos fuscantarius, assembly GCA_905220475.3. Lineage (NCBI taxonomy): Eukaryota > Metazoa > Arthropoda > Insecta > Lepidoptera > Geometridae > Ennomos > Ennomos fuscantarius. The sequence continues at coordinate 2,701,520 of HG992049.1, forward strand.
ACATTAGGTTAAATTTAAAACCTTTACAAAATAGAGATCAACATACTCCTTGTCAAAAAAAGTGAGCAAAATAAAAATGTAACCATTAGAGAAAATTGCTACCATTTTTCCCGCTTCAAACGTTCAAACGTTCGAGCTTCGTTCTAAACGTTCTTCATAAAAAAGACATTAAGGCGGAGTCTCATAACAAAATCAATAAAAAACAATATTTTTAAAGCCCCGTGCACCGTGGCGAAATAAAATGGAAAAATAATTTAAAAATGAAATGTATTAAATAATTAGTTGCGCCCCGCGGTTTCACCCGCGGATAAAAAGTGTTTTAATTATTTGCTCATCCCACGGAAAAATTTCATTTTTCCGGGATAAAATGTAGCCTATGTGTTAATCCAGTGTATAAGCTACCTTGGTACCGAATTTTATCCAAATCCATTCAGCCGTTTGAGCATGAAGGAGTAACAAACATACACACATACGCACAAACACACATACAAACTTTCGCCTTTATTATCTTAGTGTGACGAAATTTAAATAAAAATTTAGCGAAATTTCATTCCAAATTTTAAAATTTCCATAGTAACTTTGCTCATAAGCTGCGTATCGTAAACGTCAAATTCATACATTTATGTGTTTCTATGGGTTGCAATCAAGTTACGTGATCGCCCAGCTGATCACAGTCAACTAAATACTTCAGTATTGATTTTCCTCAAGCAACATTACAATGACCCATTAAGAAACATGAAATGCTAACAACCAATAAATAATATTTATATAATGACAATACCATTTGCATGTTTAACTTTCTCCCTATAAATACGAATTTTCTCTGAAATCATTTTATACAGTCGAAAGCTTTCACTCAGTAATGGCATTTTTACTGTACAGAACTTTTCTTTCTGTCGCCGCGATTTTTCTGTAAGTACTTTCTATAGATAAGTTTTTCATACTGCAAGCTGCATGCAGGCACAGTTGCGCTGGCTAAGTAGGTATCAGCTAATGTCTAGCCCTTTATAAAAAAAAATATTTTGAGCAAATAACATATGAAATAAAAATAAACTAATTTTTAACGCCGAACGATACGTTGATCCTGGACCCTAATAAGGATTCCCTGGGTTTAGGGACCCAGGAACTATGAGGGCCATGGTCCCACAACACTAAGACTCAAAGTAAGTATTTTCGCTTTTGTGCACAAATATCTACTTGTTCTGGCGCGGGAATCCAGGTTATGAGCCGACGTGCTCAACCACCACACCATAGAGGCAGTCAAAAAATGAATGAAGAATGATCATAGAATATCATTTTTAGTTTGAAAACTATCGTGAGTATGACACATTTTGTAAGATAAATAACGGCTAAAACTCACGTCAATTAAAAGTCGAAATTACTCCGTAGGTAGTAAGTAATTTCGACTTTTAATTGACGTGAGTTTTAGCCGTTATTTATCTTACAAAAAAATAGAATATCATGTATAATACAAAACAATATGATTTAAAAAGTACATAATGAACAATTTTTGAAAATCTGGATTAACTTATGGAATACTTTTTATCCCGATAGTATGTTCCCGTGGGACAATTATCGCACACCACGACGGCGACACCGCAGCAAAAACTACGAATTGTTTATAAACTGGATTTATACTTAGGATACTTTTTATCCGCGAGTGAAACCGCGGGGCGCAGCTAGTTAAGGAATATTGATGTAAAAATCTTAATTTAAGGGCGTAATATTTTGGTACAAGTGCAAATCCATTTTTTTTAACCCCAACGATCATCTCTATGGAATGGATGGATCTATGATCCCAGGCCCAATAACTAACTAGCCCTATAACTAACTAGCCCTATAGCTAGGATTCCCTGGGTCTAGGAACCCAGGAACTACGAGGACTATGGTCCCACAACATCCAGAGTCAGAACAAGTATTTGCGCTTTTTATTTCAGTGCATAAACACACACTTGACTTGGGGAGTAAGTTGGTGAATGTGTAACGAGGCTCAAGAGAGGAAGGTGAAAGTTGTTTGTTAACGTAGATCTCCATTGTCAAGATAACAAAGTTAAAAAATTGTATTATTATGTTGGTATGTCCGGTAAAAATCCAAAAATTGTCAAGATAGCGAAATTAACATTAAACAAAGCAATACCGGCCGATAGACGAGCTATAGAAGTTTTACTTCAGTCGTATGGTTTAAAGCACACTCGTTTTATTTTTCAGAATGGCAGAAAGTGTTGAAAATTACTCTGATGAGAGGCCAGGTGTATCTTTGGAAGAAGAATTAATTCTTGGGAAGGAACTATTAAAGCCACCTTGGTAATTGTTCATTTTTAGCCCATCATTGCCTATGTAGGTAATTAATAATCATAATTCAGAGCCCGCTTCCCAGTCAGGTAAATAAGCTATTTGACTACTATTACAAATGAACAAGTAAATATTATTTTCATAAAGTAGGTTAAAAATGAATGTAATAATTGTAAAAATAAGTAAAATCGGTAAATTAATCACGGAGTAGTACGCTTTTAAAGTTTCATCGCCTGTCCCTTTCTCGCAAAACAGAGTTCGTGTTGAGCTTCCTCACAGCTACTATGAAGGCATGGCTTGTGACGTCACATGCTAGAAAAGATTGTATGTAGAGCTACCACAGCTTAGTACTGAGTTACTATGAGGACTGGTAACTGACGTCACTGCGTGTTTGAGTTGTCTCTTTCTATTTCTGTATTTTAAAATGCCTGTAACTTAGTCATTTTTTGAGATATTCAAGTTTTGTTTTCACAGTTATCTATTTTTTGAGGTATATTATTTATGTATGTAATAAAAATATAGTAGTCAAATAGCCTACTTTTATTTGCAAAATATTATAGATAATGATGTTCAAAATCAAGTTTTTAATTCACAATCTCGTAAAGCTATTCTCCTAAATGACGGAAATCAAGGTTTATAATAATAATAGTAATATGTGTGGACATTTCACACAGCGCCATCTAGCCACAAACTAAGTAAAGCTTGTACTATGGGAACCAGTGAACATTATTGAAGGGGTTTTTGGAGGGAAAACGAAAATGATCGCGTCACCGCATTGTATTGTTTTCCAAAACTTGTGTTATTTTCAGTGTTAGTGCATAAAATTGGTGGCATTTTATTCTTTAAGTGCTGGATTACATGCATGAGTGTGGGAAAGTGGTATAATGATGGTGAAACGTTTCTTTTCGTGTTGTTGCCAAAGCTCCATAGAAGCTTTTGGTAAAGTTGCCACCACTTTACTAGGATTATTGTTTTGATTTTTGACTGGCCCGATAGCTCAGTTGGTAGTAGCCCTGCCTTCTGAACTGTGGGTTGTGGGTTCGAATCCCACCCAGGACAAACATTTGTGTGATTAACGTAGGTGTTTGTTCTGTGTCTGGGTGTTATGTTGTATTCTATGTATGTATTTACAAACAAAAAGTATCTAAGTATTGTATCAGTTATCTGGTTCCTATAGTAAAAGCTTTGCTTATTTTGGGGCTAAATGGCGTTGTGTGAGATGTCCAAACATATTATTATTATTATATTTTGACTTGATGACTTGGACTGTGACTTGACTTGACACACATATAATATATGTATTAATAAAAACTATCAAATACTTGACACTGGCTAAATACACAAAAGTGTGAAGCCAAACCAAAAAAAAACACTATTTAAATAAAACTTCTTTATGCACGCTTGACTTCGGAGTAAGCTGGTGAATGTGTGCATACTCGTTTTTTTTTGCATGATATCATTACATTTCGTTAGCGTCAGCTACATCGAAATGATTGTTAGGACTTAAATCTGTAAATTTACTTTTTTATGTTATGGAATGACGTGACGAGCTAACCGTTCGCCTGATGTTAAGCGACACGCCTGTCTATATCAGCTGCAGTGTCACTCGGAACTCTAAAGTATAGAGTTTCGCGTGACACTGCACTGCGCACGTCATCCTGAGACAGCACAATCAAATTTAATTAGATTACTAGACTGTGTGATCTGGGCGATCACGTAACTCGATTGCAACCAATAGAAACACAAATTTGTATGGATTTGACAGTTTAAATACACAGTTTATGTGCATAGTTAGTATGGAAATTTCTCCTGTTGCATAGAAATCAAAGTTTCGTGGTCCTAATGTTATAATGTCGCATTTGCCCGTCCAGGTCATAATGTCTCATTTGCCCAGTAATTTCACTAGCTACAGTGCCCTTCAAACCGGAACAAAGTAGTGCTTGCACACTACTGCTTGGCGGCAGAATAACTGGCAAAGCGGTGGTACCTACCTAGACGAACTTTGCAGAAAAGTCCTACCACCTAGTTAAACTTACATTAAAAATAGATTTTTGTTCCAGCCTTAAAGTTGGTGATTTACCAATTGAAGGAAAAATTTACTCGTAAGTGTACTATATTTATGGTTATAATGTAGTGTGCCTTTGATAATTTAATGTTAATGAATACGTGATGAACTAGTCGTTCGCCTGATGGTAAGCTACATGGCCGCACGTCACAGTTGCAGTGCTACTCGGAGTTCTAAGATACAAAGTATACAGTTATACTGCACTGTGCACGTCATCCTGAGACATCACAGTAAGATTACAGATGGATTATAAACAGTGTGGTCAAATTACGCCTACGAAAACTAATCCAACCGTGTCGAGGCGGTGCAGTAATATGACAAATTCCAATTTTAAAAAGACTATTTTTTTTCCCTACCTACATATGTACATTTTTGTTGAAATTTTTAGATGAATAATGAGAAGTCTTATTACAAAATCAAACTAATCTTTTATGCATACTGCCTGACCAGTTCATAAATATACAGTGGGATCACGTTATAAAGTCTCATTTGCCCAGTAATTTGTTACCTCAAAGAGATCGCCGTTATTAATAAACCAATTTGGATAGTGTTTTTTAATTAAAAGGGATATTATCTGAGTACTATTATACGAGTACAGCGTCTGTGTTTCCGGGGAAATATGACCCGGGCGTGTTCAAGAGAAGAGTGAATAGGTATTTACTTGGCTAGCATGCTACACCTTCGATCGCATCGTCACTTCCCATCAGGTGAGAGCGCGGTCAAATGCTAGACAAGTTTGAAGTAAAAAATAAAAAAAGTACTTGCTGTTTGGTCCCATAAAAATTTCATCAAAAATAAATAAATAAATAAATATGTGTGGACATTTCACACAGCGCCATCTAGCCCCAAACTAAGCAAAGCTTGTACTATGGGAACCAGATAACTGATACAATACTTAGATACTTTTTTTTTTGTAAATACATACATAGAATACAATATAACACCCAGACACAGAACAAACATCAATGTTCATCACACAAATGTTTGTCCTGGGTGGGGATCGAACCCACGACCTGCAGTTCAGAAGGCAGGGATACTACCAACTGAGCTATCGGGCCAGTCAATTATTTAAAAAAAAAGAAATTGAATCAAAACAAATTACATTGAAATTAAAGTGATTGTAGTCGATTTAACCCACTTTTTAATCTCTTTTTTTTCAGTACGGACTGTAACGACACCCAAAAAGATGCGAATGGGCGAACCAATAACGAGTTGGTACCTACTTGTGCACTCTAACCAGAATTCTAGATTGATTTACTTTGTCTTGAAAATGTAGGGCTTCAGCTACTTTTGAATACAACCCTGTAAACTTAAGAGTATTGCCGCCATGGCCATACATAACTAAACTACACATACTGAACGGAGTCAAAATTACTATTTACATTTTTAATTTTTATTTTTATTTTGTTGTATTTTAATTACAATTAATGATTTTGTTATTTTTAAATATAGACCATTCTATTTGTTGATATGTTTTTATTTGGTGCTGATTATGATCCTAGTTGGTCTAATAAATAAATAACACTAATAATAAATAACGGATAAATACTAAGCAACACGTAAAAACTATACAAAAATAGAAAAAAAATGTTTAACTTAATAAAGCCCGTTGGTGATGGGAAAAGTCCCCAGAACCCTGGCAACTTAGGTTTAGGTTTACTTCTTAAGTAATACATTTTTTTTTTGTTTGGTTTTGGCTCCACACTTTTGTGTATTTAACCAGTGCCAAGTAATTGATAATATCTCAAGTAAATTAATATCATATAATGTGTCAAGTCAAGTCACAGTCCAAGTCATCAATTTAAGCCATAGTCTAGTCTAGTCAAGTCATACTCCTAGTAAAGTGGTGGCAACTTTACCAGAAGCTTCTATAGAGTTTTGGAAACAACACTAAAATTAACGTTTCACCATCATTATACAACATTCCCACACTCGTGCCTGTAATCCAGGACCTAACGGATAAAATGCCACCAATTTTATGCACTAGCACTGAAAATAACACAAGTTTTAGAAAATAATAGAATGCGACGACGCGATCTTTTTCGTTTTCAATCCAAAACTCTTACATTATCTTTGGGTTTTAGTTTTTGTAATGCTTCTTGCGTCAAAAGGCTGTATCGATCACCTTAGGTATGTTTCTATGGTGATAAATAAAGGATTCACTTCCTCAAATGTCAAAACCATTATCGTATTCACCATAGTGACATTGTAAAATTTAGCGCACCTTAATTTGAATCTTGCAAAATATATTTCTTTTTATTTTTCATCTGGTAATAATCTCAGTTTAATATGGTTATCAAAAAAGTTAAACAATTTAATAGAATCAATTTACATATAAACATAATCCTAGACTATATTTAATTATTTGAAAAACAGTAATTACAATATTACTATATAAAAAGGGGTCATAAATAAAACACAGAATTTAGATCACCTTCTGCAGGAAGTACCCAAAAAGCTGGCAATAATATATTTCTTAAAGAATAAATCGTTTTATTCAATTCATTAATAAATTATTTTTACATTGCTTTTTTAAATTGCTGAAACATTAGATCGATATTCTTATAAATTAAGTACTTATAAGGTAAATGTTTCTTTAGGAAACGTAAATACGCGTTTTACCAAAGCCGTAGAAATTATGAAGATGGTGAGCGAAATGGATACCTACAACCGAATCTGCAAAGTCAAAATGATGACAGTAAACCAAGATCCCAAGTCAGGGTAAGTGTAATCAATAATAAAATATGATATAATAATAACGCCCAACGATCACGTACATAGATCCTGGATCCTTACTAGGATTCCCAGGTAGGACCCAGGAACTACGAGAACCATGGTCCCACAACACCCAGACTCAGAACAAGTATTCGCGTTTTTTTTTCTGTGCACAAATACTTGTCCTGCCACAGGAAACGCGCCGCTTCCAGGCTATGAGCCGACCTGCTCAACCAACACACCACAGAAGCTGTAAAATAAGAAATAGAAGCGAGGGAGGATGGTTCAGCACTAGCTCGTCTGACTTTCAAACAGACGCCCTGGTTAAAATCCCGCTCGGATCATGCACGCATGTTTTTTTTTAATGTTACAAAATAACGTGACTAGCATGCCGCTCGCCTGATGTTAAGCGACACGACTGCCCATATCAGTTGCAGTGACACTTGAAACACTAAAGTTTCGCGTGACACTGCGCTGCGCACGTCATTCTGATACATCAGCACAATCTGGTAATAAGATTACAAAACTGTGAGGTTAGGTCATAAAGTCTCATTTGTCCAGTAATTTCACTAGCTACAGTGCCCTTCAAACCGGAACACAGTAGTGCTTGCGTACTACTGCTTGGCGGCAGAATAACTGGCAAAGTGGTGGTACCTACCTAGACGAACTTTGCAGAAAAGTCCTACCACCTAGTAAAAATGATTTTCAAGTTATGCGCGGAACACTCTCGGTGTTGCAGATGCAGATATCCATAGGTAGCGGTGACCACTTACCATCAAGTAGGCCACCTGCTTGTATGCTACTCATTTAATTAAAAAATATATTTGCGCTTGCTCTTACAACGGTGAAAGACAACATCTTGAGACATTGTCGTGTTCAAAAATCACAAAGAAGGATGGCAGATTCTATTTATTTTCAGCCTAGCAGAAACAAACCTCGTGAATAAATGGTACTTGTAATGTAATTACAGATGGTACAGAAGTTATGGATTGTATAGATTTTTAGTTGACCTATACTTATGGAAATGCAGTGGCCCAAAAGCACTTCCTTGAGGAACGCCCACTTCTTTTTCTTAAATGGTTCTATAAAATGTATTGTTACAGGAACGATTGCTTCAACAAAGAATCGAAGTTGGAAGACGAGAACGCTTAATTCCCTATATTTGCAAATATTATTCGATGTAACCATTGCAATCGGAAAATGGACTGAATAAAAAGGAGCCGGCGAATCTAAAAGGCTATGACTGTACTGCATTACATAAATTTATTATTATTTATTTAGTATTGTGGTTTATTAAACTAGAGCAGCAATTTTACTACTTTAACCCATTTAAACCCATTAGCTACGTATTTAATAAATTAATTCTCTTAAGGATTGATTTCTTTAAGAGAAACTATACACCTTAAATTTTTCAGAACCTATTTTTTAAATGTTTGATTTGATGAAGTATTCTTTATTTATTTAAAGTATATTTTATTCATAGACGACCTACATTATTTTACTTGTTATTTTGATAGTTAAAAATATTGTCAGCTCTATGTACTTACTTAATTAAATATCTAATGCAAGAATCCCTTTTTTCGAATGGAAAACTAGTTTTCTTACTTATGCTACTACTACTAGCTACTTTTATTTTATAAAAATTACATCAATTACGACAATTAATATCCTATATATACTGATTTTCATATAAAATTACGGTAATTATATCCTATAGATAGCGATGTTATAAGATGTGACTTACACCATGGTAATTTAAAATAAATGAAAATACAAAAATTGCTTGTAAAAGCATTTATTCAATTCAACATACTGTTCAGTAATATTTGTAACAGTGACTTAATCGCTAATATGTAGGGCTAATATGAGAGTTTTTCATAATATTTCATAATAACATCTACCTTACCAACGATGTACATAAACACACAAACACTAGTGCATTTTATCTATATATAAGCGTATGTCCATAACTGAGAAGATTGTCATTTTGTAGGTAAAGGTTCTCTTAGCTTAATGAATCCTCTTGTTCTTTTGAGCCCTGGAAAATAATTGAATGTATTTATCACACACAGTTATAGTTGAGTAGGTGCTTGGTTGGTTTTAGTTTTTGTTTGTCTGAAACGTGCATGCATAGATACTCGTATATTAGCCAGAAAACTACGATATAATGATATTGGAAATCGTTATTCACCATAAAACCGATGGATGTTAGCCAGGTGACTGCCAGTGAAAGCCCAATAACAATTCAGATTTTTACCAACATAAGTGAATACCAGAAAATTTTAGAATTGACAGATTTTAGAATAAAATCTTTTTAGAGACAAGAATCAACAGTCATGAATCAAAGATTTTATTCACACTAGAACGAGAGAGACTGAAATTATTGCGGAGCAAATTTGAGCCCGCGAGGAATTTAGACCCAAATAATAAAAATCTTTGCGTTTAATGATTGACGCAGAATACATAATAATACAAGGCTAGTAGATAAAAATGTAAAGAAAATGAGCTTACAATAAAAAATTACCTGAATTTTGGTGAGAAACGTCTCCTCCTTGCGTCATTGCTGTCAGATACAACATTAGATGTCTCCTGAAATTTTATGATTAGGTTTTTATAGTTTCTCCAAATATAAATATTTCGCTCATATAAAGTGTTATATTTATATTCTGATTTTTTTACCTGAATAACAGCAGCGGACCTAAGAAGCTCGTCGCCCTTGGGGGGCCCATATTCCCTGAACCCGGGAGGTCCATACTCTAGGAATCCTTCGGGAACTTGAGCAGATCTAGAAACCATACAGTTTACCGTAATATAACTAGGTACTACTACCTACTAAACTACTATTAGTTTGGCAGTAACTACTTAGAATGTTTTAAAAGAAGCAAGAAAATAGTTATAAAATATTATATATTTTAGAAAGAACCAAAAATGTTTTCTATTGGAATATTTATGAGTAGGTATAGTAACTAGAGATAATAAAGTTTGATTGACGTCTATCATAAAATGAATTACTTACCCAGAGCTTTCCTGGTTTACTTTAACTTCTGCAACAGCTTCAACACTTTGCTGTACCTAAAAGAGTAAATAATTGCCTATTAGATTTATTCCTAGTGCACAACATGAATAAATGTATTTTATTTCTTCCTTTTCTTTCTTATAACAATATCATTTACAAGGTAATAATTAGGGCAATGAAATTAAATCAGAATTGTGCTAAATAGTCGATATGATTACCTGCTCAGCTTTGATTTCATTTTCCAAATTAACAAGGGCTTCAGCAATGTTCTTAACTCCTTCTTCAACTACTTCTACTTCTTTGACAACTACTTGTTCAAGATTATTTTCTACAGTAACAACAGTGGATTGAATCTCTTGAGACTTGATGGCCTCAGTTACCACTTCAGCTTCACCATATGATGCTGTGGTTACGTCAGCTTGAAGTTCAATGTCTGCTATTCTTTCATAAGTTACTGTTGCCTTCTCTTCAGTGAGTTGAGCTTCTGTAGTCACTTCTTCGATTGATTCAGATTTCTGTTCAGCAATCACTAGAAAAGATTTTTATTTAGTTACTATTTTAGTATTAAACCTGGTCGAGAAACAGACATACTATTCGCAAGAGTCAGAAATATGTTAATTTAATGACAATCGACAACACATTAGTACAGGAAAAAAATATTTTTCGTAACGGGCTTCTCCTTGCTTACCTTCGGGAACCAAGGTATCTTCCAACACTACAGCGCTGACGGTGCCTTTATCCTCAACAATCAGGAAAGACTGTTCAGTAGCAACATCAGGTAGGCCTTGGTTGACCACATTTTGAGAGACCTCTATGACTTTGGGTGGTCCATATTCTCTGAGCGCATCTGAATTAGATGCTTCGTTTTCGAACACAATGGTCTCTTTGAGAGGATTGTCTGCTGGCTTCTGTGTAGATTTAAGTGTGATTAATTAAACAAATGGAAAAGGTTCTAAAATTTTTAGCGTTTGTGTAGCTTCAGACTGTGTTATATTGAGCTAAGGGCATAAGAATTATGATATTCATTTACCATCAATATTATTTAGAAGTAAGTATAGGCCACTTCAACATCAATTGGAAGACGTCTACTTCTGAGTATACGCTTTCTCAACAGTTATGAGTAGAGAGATTTACCATCACCGCATCTTGGTAGTCGCAGTTGATTATAATGCAAAGAATGGTAATGCAGAGGATACTGCTGCCCTTTCCTTATTTTCCCTTAGCCATGTTTTAATCTGACTCTAAATCAGATAAAGTCGATTCAGAAAACGTGGTTTCGTGGAATCATTGTTCAGTAAAAACAAGCGTGAACACCATGCGATCCGATTAAGAAACTTCATCGTACCTGAACTTCCCCAGGTAGGTAAAAGGCCGGGCCCTGTGGTCTCCATCCACTTGGCAGGTAAGGTCCAGACCCAAGAGCAGAGACGGAGCCAATGGCTAGGATGGCTGCTACTATGACCTGGAACAGAAACAATGAAATGTGGAGGAGCCATATTATGTACGATTTATATGAAATAGCGGCTCTAGTAATTGTAAATAAACACTTGGTTATATACACTTATTTCTATTGCACATTCGGAATGAATAATGATGTGATGATATTTTTTATAGTTTATGACGTTTGTATGTCCACTAGTTTTTCTCAAAACATTCAAAACAGTTTGATTTATTGATAACTAGATGATTCTCTTGGCTCGCTTGATGATGCCTTTCAAAGACTTTTTACTTTACTATAATTTTTTTTACTCCTTTTAATAAAATTAATTAGAATTAGAACTTCTTAAAGCAGGCACTTTTTTCACTTTAGGAAAATATAGCATATGAAGATTCGCCAACAACACTGATTATGAAACTGACAAAAAGAATGCAAATCCACTAAATTATTACTTGATGAATTAAAATATAATTAAAATAAAATTATCTAGAATACCTTCATGACGTTTTGAGATCTATAAACCGTGGAATCGAATGATGCTTCATCTAAAATCCGATGAGTTTATATATCGGAAAATTCGCTTGTAAAATTAGCCATACAAACATTTCTAGCCTTGATTTAACAAGCAAATATTTGCTAAGGTTCTAATTAGTTTGAATGGATTTCGTAATCGATAGGGACGACAAGGTTAAGAGCGAGACCTACATAGTGCTTTTATAGATTATGACCTGATTTATGTGAGATAGAAGATAACTTACTACTACTACTACTAGCCTTACTAGCGGCAGCCCACGGTTTCATTCGTGTTATTTCATACAATCATCTTTAACACCCACCTCAGGTATCTTTTTAAAACTCTTCATAGCCAGCGTTCTGGTCTTTTTTTTTATTGGTTGATAGGCTCCCGTTTGATGCGGTCTAGGATGTAACACGCTTGCCTAGAAGATACCTGTTCACTCTCGATTTGAAGACTCCAAGGTTGTAGGTTTCGGGAAATACGGATGCCGGTAAAGCGTTCCACTCCCTGGCTGTTCGCATGATAAATGTAGAGCCAAATCACCACCGTCACCTAATGCCTCCACCAAACGTTTGGCCAAGTCCATGGCAGCTGGACCCCACTAGATTGCCATTCAACGCGGTAATGCCAGCATTCTGGACACTTTTCCCTCCACCAGCGGGTTATTATAAGTTTTTTAGTTTTATCTATTTTAAGTTTTTAGGTATAGTTTAGTTTTTTAGGTGTAGTTTAGCTTAATGTTATGTTTATTTGTAAATTTCGGAAATTGAAAATATAATTACACAATATGTATAACTAGCAAAAAGACTATTCATGAGTACACTCTTGTATGTATAATAAGTTAATGGGGTCGATTCTGTGACGCATACTCTAAAGCTAAACTAAATTAACATATTTCCGTGTTTTTCATTTCACTTTTATCAGAAGAGTACCGCCATACTTTAAGTTTACTTTAGTTTTAGAGAATGCGACACAGAATCGACACCATTAAGTAACTAAAATATCAATTCGGCATTATATTCTATCAGCCAGACACTTAAACAAAGCCATTTATTATAAAAGGTATAAAGAAGTATAAAGAGATATAAGGTAGGCATACTGGTCTATTTGTCGCTCACGATGCGTATTGCTATCTCTTTCTTTCACACGACAAATTGTGTGCCTTGCACCTAATTTGAGCGGGCCACTTTCGAGAAGTTGGTGCCTAATCTCTCCTCTTTTATTAATATTTATGCTGTTCCCAGCCCTTTCCGGAAACCTTTTATTTCTGCTCTAGGACTCGAACCTGCACCACAATCCAGCCTAGCATAACACCAATTAGCTTGTCTATTATGAGATTTCGATATCCGGAATCAATTAGCTATAGATATAGCAAATATAGGTAAATTAGTTGCCAAGGTCGATCTGCTTGTAAGACAGGAACAAATATTTGACAATTTTCCGCCTCATTGGGCAGTACCTACAATTTTAAAAAGAGCGTGTGTGTAAGTTGCAGGTAATTTAGGCTACTATCAAACCGATGCCAATCCAACTCAACTTTTCAAGTTTTTTGCGGGGTCTGCACTTGATCTGCATCGTTGAAGGCGAATCTAGTCAGGATCCACTGACTGGATTCACCAGTGGATAGGATAGAAAGAAAGAAATTCACCACAATAAACATTCGGGGACATGTGTCAGCTTCTGTGGTGTAGTGGTTGAGCAGGACGGCTTATGATCCGGAGGCGGTGGGTTCGATTGCCACGACAGGATCAGTATTTGAGCACAGAAAAAAAGCGCTAATACTTGTTCTGTGTCTGGGTGTTGTGGGACCATGGTCCTCGTAGTTCCTAGTAGATACAGGGAATCCTAGTTTGGGTCCAGGACTGATCCTGGCATAAGTAAAAATAAGCCTGAATCCGTTCTTATTTTTACGGGAAAAGTAGTATTAGGTTAATTAAAGATTATTTCGCTTTGGTCAAAGAATACTTAATAGTAAATAGTCTTTCAAATGAATCAAGATAATGCATGATTATAATAAATAAGAAGTTTATAATATATTTTGTCATAATATAAATAAACTTTTTTTTTACTTCAAACTTGTCTATCATTTGACCACGCTCTCACCTGATGGGAAGTGACGATGCGATCGAAGGTGCATGCTAGCCAAGTAAATACCTATTCACTCTTCGCTTGAACACGCCCGAGTCATAGTTCTTTTAATATAATCCATAATATTCAAATTATATTTAAATTAAAAGTACGCAGATGAAGTCGCGGGTAGTAATAAATAAGACAGTGACGGGTATACTGCAGTGCCTGAGTGCAGTATCCTTCCTGTATATATCCTTCATGTAGGTACCTACATTAATGCATAAATTGATAAATAAACCATACTATTATTTGATGAAAATAACATTTCGTTTCTTTTATTTTATATTCTTATGTACATCACAAGTTATAGAATCCAAGCCAATAATATATAATTTAGTTATAAAACACAAGGCTTATATAAAATAAAATAAATTGGATGTTTCTAGATCAGTTGTAACCGTTTGAGCGCGAGTCAGCACGGCCGCCATCTTGATCGTTGCCATGGTAACCGCCGTTAGCATGAAAATTGTTTGCGTTGGCGTCATATCCAGTAGAACGGGACTCTTCAGAATCTTCATAAGAGGTTTGAGGCTTGAAGCCGCTCTCATCGGCCTCGTAGCTTACAGTCTACAAAAGAGAAATAAAAATCAATAAAAAATAAGCAATAAGTAATGGTAGACATTTCACACAGCGCCATCCTAAAACTAAACAAAGTTTGTACAATGGGAACCAGATAACTGATACAATACTTAGGTCCGTATTACAAGCCGATGCTCAGTTATCGATCGGTGCTCAAGCAGAGATTTCAGTCACTAATTGTTCACTTTATGAATGAAATCTCTGCTTGAGCACCGATCGATGACTGAGAATCGTTCTGTAATACGGACCTTAGATACTTGTTTTTAAATACATACATAGAATATAATATAACGCCCAGACACAGAAATTACACTTAAGCAAATGTACATTTTAGGTAACATTTCATTTCATAAGCTTTTCGGGCTTTTAATTCTAAAGTAAATTGAAAGGGTGAGAATAAAAAGGGTTTAACTGATTTTTTTCACAAAATGAGTTATGGGTATCGTTGGATTCAGCGTGAAATTATCTACAATAATACATTCTTAAAATACCAAAATGAGGCTTAAATCTCGAGATTTTGAGTCTAAAAATGTTTTATCTGTCACAGGAATACAGTTCGCTTAGCATAAAAACGTCATTATTATATTTATTTTATTATATTATATTTTTAAAGTATCTGTATAATTAGTACTTTATTTAGTATTTTAAAATAGAATCAACACATTTTCATGCAACTGAAACTTACATAAACCTTTTCTATTACGTTATAAGCACTCTACATTAAAATGAAGCCGTTGAAGTTTAAGTCAATTTTCTCGAAACTATCAATTTGACAGTTAAACCCTTTTTATTCTCAACCCTTCAATTGAGCTTAGGTGGCTTTACAGAACTACACTCATTATTGATTCGGTGCTCAAGACAAGATTTCATTCACCAAATGATCCATCTGTGAGAGAAATCTCGACTTTATTGAAATGCCCGTATCACTAAATATTGTTCAGTAATTCATTCGTGTGTAGAAACCTTGAAAATTATTTTTCACCTCACCAGGGGCCTTACCGCGTAAGCCTGGTGGAGATGGTAATCGAGTTCTCTCTCGCTCGCACTCGTGGACTTGTTAATTGGCGCGTGCAGGATGGCAGGCGAAGCCGATTCCCAGAACGGTTACGCGGTAGGGATGCAGATCGAATACTCTTTTGACGGAGTTAGGCAAAAGACAAGTAGTAAAAGCGCAAATACTTGTTCTATGTCTGGTTTTTGTGTGACCAAGGTCCTTGTAGTTCCTGGGTCCGTACACAGGGAATCCTAGTTAGGGTCCAGGATCTATGTATGTGATTGTTGGGCGTTGGTAAAAATCACTATAAAACTTTTTTTTATGTTAGTGAATGATGTGACGAGCTAGTCGTTCACCTGATGCTAAGCGACACGGCCGTTCATAACATAACAGTGTCAATCTCAAAATCAAAATGTATAGTTTTGCGTGACACTGCACTGCACACATCATCCTGAGACATGAGCACAGTCTGGTAATAAGATTACTCGACTGTGAGATCAGATCATAGACTCAATTGCCCAGTAATTTCACTAGCTACAGTGCCCTTCAACCCGGAACACAGTAGTGCTTGCGTACTACTGCTTGGCGGTAGAATAACTGGCAAAGCGGTGGTACCTACTTAGACGAACTTTGCAGAAAAGTCCTACCACCTAGTAAAACTTACAGAATTGACTTCATCAAGCGTATTCCTGGTAACCCCAGCAGCGTTCTGGTCATAGCCCTCGTCGTTGCTGTTGAACCTGGCCTGGGCATCGAGGCTGTGGGCATCAATGCTGTGGGCATCGTGGGAGTGGGTATCGTGGGAGTGGGCATCGTGGACAAGAACACCGTGTTCATGGTTTTGGATTCCACTTCTGCAAGAATTAGGAAACTGTTAGTGTTGTGGAATGACCCGATAGCTCAGTTGGTTGTAGCCCTGCTTTCTGAACTGTAGATTGTGAGTGAGAGCAGGACAAACATTTTTGATATGAACATCGATGTTAGTTGTTGTTGTTATATTGTACTAGTTGCGCCCCGCGGTTTCACCCGCGGATAAAAAGTATTTTAATTAATTGTTCATCCTACGGAAACATTTCTCTTTTCCGACATAAAATGTGGCCTATATGTTAATCCAGTGTATAAGCTATCTTGGTACCAAATTTCATCCAAATTCATTCAGCCGTTTGATCGTGAAGGAGTAACAAACATACACACATACAAACTTTCGCCTTTATAATATTAGTGTGATTCTACAAACAAAAAATATACAATACAATACAATAATACTTTATTACTTACTACGTGTTACTTACAATTATACACATGTACAAACGTTTATATAGTAAATAAAATAAAATAAAAACAAAATGTTCAATAAGTAAGTACTCGAAAATTTTGTCCGGCGGAGGGCATTAGATTTTTTTTTTTATTGTTTGATAGGCTCGCGCTTGACCACTATCGCACCTGATGGTAAGTGACGATGCGGTCTAGGATGTAACACGCTTGCCTAGAAGATACCACTGTTCACTCTCGATTTGAAGACTCCAAGGTTGAATGTTTCGGGAAATACGGACGCCGGTAAAGCGTTCTACTCCTTGGCTGTTCGTATGATAAATGTGGAGCCAAATCTCTTTGTTCGCACATGGTATGCCGAAACACAGGTTTTCCTAGTTTGGGTACCAAAGTTTTCCAACCAGGACTAAACTATTTGTATTTTTCGTAGACTGTTTTATGTATAAACCGATGTTTGTAAACATTTAATAAACTATTTAATTTCATTTATTGAACACCAACTAATACATAACAAAGCACCTTAAAAAACGAAAATCAAAAAGTATCTAAGTATTCTATCAGTTATCTGCATCATTCCCATAGTACAAGTTTGCTTAGTTTGGGGCTGTGAGAAATGTACCCAAACAAATATTTATTTATTTATGTATGCCTAATGCCTAATACAGTAAATCAAGATATGGGATTTTTCATTATGCACAAAAATTTGACAGCTCCTAAGTTTGCACTTAACCTTTATAACCTACTGCAACACATTTGGGTATACCCTAAAGTGATAAGTACGAACTTAAGCTATAAGCTTTGCTTAGCTTGCGACTAAATAGCGCTGTGTGAAATGTACAAAAATATTTACTTATTTTATTGAACTAAAACTTCTTTTCACACGCTTGACTTGGGGAGTAAGCTGCTGAATGCGTGACGAAGCGAACGGAAGTTGAAAGTTGTAGATCTCCATTGTCAACATAACAAAGTAATTTTTTTATTATTATGTTGGTATGTCCGGTAAAATGACAATTTACAATTGAAGGGGTGAGAATAAAAAGGATTTAACAGATTTTTTTGACAAAATGACTTATGGGTATCGTTGGATTCAGCGTGAAATTATCTTCAATGATACAGTCTCAAAATACCGAAATGAGTCTTAAATCTCGAGATTTTGAGTCTAAAAATGGTTTATCTGTCACAGGAATACAGTTTGCTTAGCATAAAAACATTACTATATTTATTTTATTATATTATATTTCTACAGTAGTTGTATGAATTAGTATTATATTTAGTAATTTTAAATAGAATTAAAACATTTTCAAGCAACTGAAACTTACATAAACCTTTTCTATTACCTTATAAGCACTCTACATTAAAATGACGCCGTTGACGTTTAAAGTCAATTTTCTCGAAACTGTCAATTTGTCAGTTAAATCCTTTTTATTCTCAACCCTTCAATTATCAAGATGGCGACATTAACATTAAACAAAGCAATAACTGAGTTATACCGGCCGATAGATGGAGCTAAACTAAAGAAGTTTGACCTCAGTAGTGTAGTTTTAAACACAATAGTTGTACCTATATATTTATTTATATATTTAAGAGCTGTCAAAAGTTTTTCAAAGAGATGGGCATTAGAATATGAAACTTATATATTTCCTATCAAATCTACCATATCGAATATAGTTACAGCCTTATTAATAAACCCGAACTAGCTTTAGACTAGTTACACCATCTTTTGTCTCTTTCGATCCAGCTAAATATTCCAGTAGCAAAAAAGGACAAAAGCTGAAGTAACTAATCCGAGACTAATACCCGTTTATTAATAAGGCTGTTAAAGTTTAAGATTTACCTGACCGACCCAATATTACTAGAAGCTGTTCCATGGTGATCACCATTATGATGGTCTCCATGGCCCTGGTCCGGAGCCCTGGCTGCCACGACCGCTGGAGTAGAGGCCTGGGAGGAGTACCCTCTTGGAGGCGGAGGGAGATAGCTGAAATAAAAGTAAATGATGTTAAAAAGATGTCATTAAAAAGATCCTCAGCGCCCTCGATGTTGTGAAAATTAAAAGGCCTTGGCACTCTCTTGCCACCAACAGTGCAAAGGAAATTTTGAAGTAAAACTTCTTTACGCACGCTTGACTTGGGGAGTAAGTTGGCGAGGCAAACGGAAGTTGAAAGTGGTTGGTTAGCGTAGATCTTTTAGTAAAGTTAAAAATTCGCATTATTATGTTGGTGTGTCCGGTAAAATGACAATTTACAATTGAAGGGGTGAGAACAAAAAGGGTTTAACTGATTTTTTTCACAAAATGACTTATAGGTATCGTTGAATTCAGCGTGAAATTATCTACAATAACACATTCTTAAAATACCGAAATGAGGCTTAAATTTCGAGATTTTGAGTCTAAAAACGGTTTATCTGTCACAACAATACAGTTCGCTTAGCATAAAAACATTATTGTATTTATTTTATTTTATTATATTTTTACAGTAATTGTATGAATTAGTACTATTTCAAGCATGTACATAAACCTTTTCTTAATAGAAAAGGTTTATGTAAATTTTAGTTGCTTGAAAATGTTTTAATTCTTTTTTTAAAATACTAAATATAGTACTTTATATAAGGTAATTTATAAGCACTCTACATTAAATTGACGCCGTTGAAGTTTAAAGTCAATTTTCTCGAAACTATCAATTTGACAGTTAAACCCTTTTTATTCCCAACCCTTCAATTGTCAAGATGGCGACATTAACATTAAACAAAGCAAAAACAGTTATACCGGCCGATAGATGAAGCTAAACTAAAGAAGTTTTACTTCAGCCTTGTAGACTAAAGCAGATTCGTGTTTAATTTGTAGCGTTTTGAAATTCTCTTAATTTAGTATGGGATTGAGATCACGTTTTTTAACTATGTATTTGGTTACATGTTTACCTGTGGGAAGGTACTTCCGCCGCCACAAAAGCCGCTATCAAAGTCACAGCTGCAAATGTCTGAAAAAAAAAACTTAATATCTTATTTTTATTATTTATGATTACGATATTATTATCTTAATTTTACAAGGATATTGAGATTTTTTTAGATTACCGGTATTTTAACCTTTTGCTCCTTTTAGGTACCAACACCTTAAAAAATCCATTTAGTGAAAACTTAATTTTATTTTCTTTAAATCTCAAAATAAATAATTTATCGTAACTATGATAATTTTTTAAAATTTAACATAAATAATATAATTTAAACATAGTAAACTAAAACAAAATAAACCAGATCTGAAAAATTCAAATTGTAAACTTAAAATAACCTGCTGGTGGTGGGAAAAGTGCCCAGAATGCTGGCAGCATTACCACATTGAAAAAAATTCTATGGCATATCCTACAGCCGCCATTTTGTATATTTTTCAAAGTTTCCGCACACGATAAATTTAGTATTTATTGGTAAAGAATACTTATACAAATAAAAATGACGAGTAATAAAACTTTACAGCCTTATTAATAAACACGAACTAGCTTTAGACTAGTTACACCATCTTTTGTCTCTTTCGATCCAGCTAAATATTCCAGTAGCAAAAAAGAGACAAAAGCAGAAGTAACTAATCCGAGACTAATACCCGTTTATTGACAAGGCTGCTAGTGTCCCGTTTCCGATATTTCTGGTGGTATAGATCGCCATATAAGAACAATGAAAATTCCTTTAAAAAAAACCTTTTAACCGATTTCAATCCCAATGAGAACATTATCAATGTAGTCAAAGTCAAAGTCAAAAGATTTATTCCAAATAGGCTAATTTTAGCACTTTTAGTCGAAATCGAAATACGTTTTATTAAGGATAACTCAAAAACGGGAAGCACAAGCTTTCAATTAAAAAAGAATCATTAACATCGGATTACCCAGTAGAAAGTATAAAAGTAACAAAAAAAAAACATAAAAAACAGTCCAAAAGAAAACCTCTTTTTTTTAAGTCGATTGAAAATCGTAGAAAATGCAGTAAATACAAGGTCCCATCCTACCTTCATCATTCCAAAGCACAATTACACTGAACGCCACGAGATGTCGTAACCAACAAGTGATACATTTGCCCCATGTACTTTAGTTTTATACCACCACTTATAAAGTGGTAGGGGTTGAAAAATTATCCTCATTAGCGACATAATAGACACGCTTTCAAGGTGTCATCGGATTAACACACAGAGAAAGCTGTGGAGTAGCCTTAAGTTTGTTTATATTTTTTTGTTATTCCTTTCCGTGCAATGTTTTATCGTCTAGTAGTCAAGATGTCCAATAGACAAAAGGTCAATAGTTGGGTTTGTTTCAAAGTTTTTAGTTCCTTTAATGTTTTTAATTAGACCTACCTGTAAACTAACTAACCTACTTACTCGCACAACGAATCAGCATTGCAATTCAACGGGGCAATGCTGCCAGCATGTTGGGTACGCTACCTACTGGTAATGGGCTGGAGCATTTGGACTGTCTATAGGTCATCGCGGCCAGTATATAATCCAAATGTTTTATTTTCGTAGGAGGTGGTATTTACTGGTAGTTGTTATATTATTGTAATATTTATTTACATGAAAAAATAAACTCACTGGCCGTATAAAAAAATTACATTCAAAATTTAACATTTTTAAAACATTGGCTTTTTGTTCCTTTACACCCCTCTACAGACTCTATGACAAATAACATTTTATCCATTACATATACTCAGGTCATACTCATTACCATATCGCGCTAACACAATTTGATGGTTTTGCCATTGGACCATTACAATGCATTATTATTTCTCTCATATACAAAAAAAAAATACATAAAAACTTTACCAAAAAATTCATCAATTCAATATTATGCTTACAATGTTTATTCCAGTCAAAAAAAAGTGGAGGCAGTCTTTGGGGACTGCCGATAGAAGTGAAACTAAGTAACTTGTGACATATAGCTCATGGAAAGCGTTCGGTGACGATGACGCGATGTCCGTGATTATTGTTTACCCAAAAGTGATTAACGCGCCTAAAGAAATTTTCACTTCAAATAGTAATAATCAATGAAAAGTAATCAAAAAATAGTTTCATGGTTAAAAAATGTTTAGTCAATGGCGACTCTTTACCATCTCTGTCCAATATCACGTCACTCAAGGATGCAAGCCCGTCGAGACGGAGGTAGATCACGGCGGATCCTAGTCCTACTACATTGATTTTGACCTTGCTCTGTATCTATCCAAATAAAGGTGACAATGGAACTTCATAATTAGTCTAGGTACCTATTACTAATTAGGAGCTATTTACAAGGTGGTAGAACTTTTCTCCAAAGTTCGTCTAGGTACCACTTTGCTAGTTATCCTGCCGCCAAGCAGTAGTGTGCAAGCACTGTTGTGTTCCGATTTGAAAGGCACTGTAGCTAGTGAAATTACTGGGCAAATGTGATACTTTATGATCTGATCTCACAGTCGAGTAATTTTATTACCAGACTGTGCTGATGTCTCAGTGCAGTGTCACGCGAAACTCTCACCCCGTCGTCGCCGCCCGAGACACGTCTTGAGCGACCCGGATGATCCTATAGCAGCCGTAGTATCGGCTGCGCTAGGATCACCGGACCAGTCTAGCCCTTCTGGCTCAGGTACCGTCCGGCACCGGTATAGGATACCAGCGTAACACAATCAGACACCGACCCCGCCGGCGAGGTCGACGAACCCCCGTAGGTTAGCTAGAACGGGCACGACTTTCAATAGGGTCCACTCTTCCAGTGGACGCAGTCTTCTCGATCCTCTTATCCCGGCAACGGCCCAAACCGAGGCTCGCACCCCAGGGGTGCCCTTGAGCTAGTTGCCTCCCACTTTTTGACGGCTGGGCGCCTTAAGCGTAGCGCGAAGAGTATAGTAGTCGATAGAGACCAAAAGCATTGCTCGTTCAAAAAAAAACGGAACGCGAAACTTTATATTTTGGAGTTCCGAGTGACACTATTCTGTTATGGGCAGCCGTGTCGCTTAACATCAGGTGAACGACTAAGTAATCGCATCATTCACTAACATAAAAAAATCGTGTGTACGACTGGCTCGTCACATTATTCATTTGACTGGCCCGATAGCTCAGTTGGTAGTATCCCTGCCTTCTGAACTGTGGGTTGTGGGTTCGATTCCCACCCAGGACAAACATTTGTGGGATGAACATCGATGTTTGCTCTGGGGTGTTACATTGTATTCAATGTATATATTATACGAGCTTCTGCCCGCAGCTTCGCCCGCGGCGTGGTTTCACCCTCTTAAGGGTGGAATCATCATAATATCTACCTGCATGCCAAATTTCAGCCCGATCCGTCCAGTGGTTTGGGCTGTGCGTTGATAGATCACTATGTCAGTCAGTCAATCAGTCAGTCACCTTTGAGTAATATATGTTTAGATTTACAATATATTATATTTACAAGCAAAAAGTATCTAAGTATTGTATCAGTTATCTGGTTCCTATAGTACTTACAAGCTTAGTTTGGGGCTAGATGGTGATGTGTGAAATGTCTACATTATATATTTATTTATTTTATACCTTTTTCCGAAATATGCCTATGCGAGTTCTTATAGGTGATGGGAGGCAAGTGGTGATCATAAATAATGTTAAATGATTTTAGCACATAGTAATCTTGTTTATTTAGAGTAAGTACATATTGGTATATCGAGTGCAGGCTGACAACTGAGGTGTCGTGATCGTAATATTATTATTATTACAAATATAGAGATGGAATTTGTAGGCACAACCTAAATTGAAAAATAATATTCTCAATTGATTTTATCTATATCTAACAAATCTATAAATAAAACCACGTTAAATTAGTTTAATTACTTATCTAGAGTCCGGCCGCTGATAAAATGTGTTTGACAGCCACGATAGTATTATACAAATCTAGGTTATTTTTTCCGGCAAATTGCCTTTATTATCAAATAAATAATTCGGCCGAGCAGCTAAAATGGCGCAAATATAGTAATCTCGGTAGCGGTTACATTTTTGAGCCGTTTTGTGTTAAGACCCTGGGTCCTTGGGGGCCGGGAGCTCATCGCGTTTTCAAAAGTTTATCAGAGCGCCTGGTCGACGCTACGCGTGACCAAAATGCTAGCACTTATTTGGCACAACGAATAAGCATTGCAATTCAACGGGTCAATGCTGCCAGCATGTTGGGTACGCTACCTACTGATAGTGGGCTAGAGCATTTGGACTGTCGATAGGTCATCGCGGCCAGTATATAGTCCAAATGTTTTTTTTTGTTGTAGTGTAGTAGTAAGTAATGTTTAGTATTAGTTATTATATCATTGTAGTATTTAGAAAACAAAGGCAATTTGCCGTGAAAAAATAAAATAAATACTACAATGATATAACAAATAATACTAAACACTACCTACTACAAAAAAAAAACTTTTGGACCATATACCGGCCGCGATGACCTATAGACGGTCCAAATGCTCCAGCCCACTACCAGTAGATAGCGTACCCAACATGCTGGCAGCATTGCCCCATTGAATTGCAATGCTGATTAATATTATAAGAAAAATTTAATATTTTCAAATTATTTCAATCTTTATTATCTATAATAATCTTAATCTAAATATATATAACTCAAAGGCGACTGACTGATTGTCTGACTGACATAGTGATCTATCAACGCACAGCCCAAACCACTGGACGGATCGGGCTGAAATTTATTCGAAAAATCGCGGATGCTAAGAAAGGATTTTTCGAAATTCTACCCTTAAGCGGGTGAAATGGGTGGTTGAATTATTTTCCCATGAGCCACGCCGCGGGCGAGGCTGCTGGCAGAAGCTCGTATTTATAATATATAAGATACATCGATTTTATTATTATATTATGATATATTTCATTCGTACCAAGCGATTTGATTCCACGTTCTTAATTAGAACGGCTAAGGAATGGAATGCCTTGCCAGCGTCTGTGTTTCCGGCGAAATATGACCCGGGCGTGTTCAAGAGAAGAGTGAATAGGTATTTACTTGGCTAGCATGCTACACCTTCGATCACATCGTCACTTCCCATCAGGTGAGAGCGTGGTCAAATGCTAGACAAGTTTGAAGTAAAAAAAAAAAAAAAAAATATATATCTCCCAATAAGCATCATTATTAGGTCTCACTTTAAGGTGGCTGCAGTGCAATGTTTAAATCGGAGATATATTAGAAAATAGGTATTACCTACATTATAAGAAAAAAGTAAATATTTTGTAATAGTTGCATTTATTTATTTTTATCTAACTCTAAATCAATTATTATAACAACAACATACTTAATCTTTTGGTTCTCTTTTCCATTTTTTATTAGTATATTTTTCATAACACGTCATGTTTCAAAATCGAATCGAATATGATAAACAAAATCACAGAGATCATTAACAAAAACATACAATTATATAAACTCTAAATTTCAATTCCATTAATTTGTTCCAAGTCCAATTTTAGTTTCGTATAAACAGGGTTATTGTCCACAAAAACATTGTATAAATGCCATCATCAATAAGGTCCTCCCGCGGTCCTGCCGATCTCAGCTGCGTTCCCGTCGTATCCCGCCGCGGCTGGCTCCACAGAGATCCTAGGCTTGAAGCCGCGCTCGTCCGCCTCGTAATCTACCGTCTGGAGAGACAATACTTGTTATGCCCGATAGCTCAGTTGGTAGTAACCCTGCCTTCTGAACTGTGGGTTGTGGGTTCGATTCCCACCCAGGACAAACATTTTGTGTTTGTTCTGTGTCTGGGTGTTATATTCTATGTATGTATTTACAAACAAAAAGTATCTAAGTATTGTATCAGTTATCTGGTTCCCATAATACAAGCTTTGCTTATTTTCGGCTAGATGGCGTTATATGAGATGTTCACACTTATTTTCATTATTATTATTAAATACTGCTGATTGGTTATAATAAATAATGCCAATGTTTATTGGTACAAAGAAAACCTTACATAAAAGTGTAGACACAGAGTGGTATCGCGAACGCGACTATGACGCGAAAGAGCACTGTCATTTAGGCTGTGGCGCGTATCACAGACAGCCTCTGTGGTGTAGTTGGTTGAGTAGGTCGGCTCCTGACTGGTGGAGGGTTCGATCCCCGCAGCAGGACAAGTATTTGTGTACATAAAAAAAGCGCAAATACTTGTTCTGTGTCTGGGTCTTGTGGGACTATGTTCCTTGTAGTTCCTGGGTCCCTAAACACAGGGAAGCCTAGTTAGGGTCCAGGATCTATGTATGTGATCGTTGGGCATTATTATTATTATTATTTACCTGCTTGGTTCCATCTGGAAGCACCACGAAGTATGAGCCTTGGGTTCGGTCTTCCTCCCTTGTCTCAGTGTGTCCAAAGTCACTACCAGACTCTTGATCTTCTATTTGGTATCCAAAATCGTAGCTGGCAGGTTCCTGTAGAACATAGATGCTTAAGAATTTTTTTTGAGGGAGGAAATGCCCTCGCACTTCCCTGCCACCACGGGGTTGGTGGCAGGGGGTATGTGGGATTCGAACCCACTAAAACCCCTCCAAGAGCCGTCTTCCGCACTATCGGGCGATAAGGGGTCGCATTAGTAGTCAGCCAAGTCATGCTTAAGAATCCTTAGTTAACTTCTGTTACCTATTTTTCAATCAAACAATACTAGAAAAATTAAATTCATCTCTCATTTATAATCTTACTTGATTCTTCAGTTCCTCTTCTAAGGCCCTTGCTTTGGCGTAGTTGTATCCCTGGCTAGCACCATCACGCTGCTCTGGCACTCCATACTGATCTGAAGGGGCTGCGTTACGTGAAGCTGGCAAGTAAGTTGATGATGGAGACGATCTGAAAATCACACAAAGATATAACTTTAATATAATTGACATTTCTATACGTAATTGAAAAGTTGCTAGGACTGAACTGCTCTTACCTGGCAGAAGCATAAGAAGACACAACAGCATCAGTCATTTGATTGTTGCGGCTTGATGGCACACCATATTCTTGAGATAAATCTCGGGCAACTGGTGCATCGTAAGATTCAGAAACATCTTTTTCACTAGGTGCACTGTAAGTTTGCGCAACGGTATTTTGATGCTGAGAGTCAGAGTTCCTCGCAGACGTGGCAGTATAAGCGGACGATGATCGAGAAGAAGGAACACCGTAAGTTGAAGATGGGGTGCTGCGACCAAAAGAAGCCCCTGACGTTTTGGAAGAGTCGTAACCGCGAGTTACATCGTTGGACCGTGCTAAAGAACCGGAACTGCCATGAGATAGAGATCCAGCTTGGAACTGAGACCTGGCGGCAGATGCGGAGTAATCTCTTGATTGCTGGACGCTGCGAGAGTTAAGCGAAGATGAGGCACTGCGAGATGCATAACCTTGGGCTCCAACGTTAGACCTTGTTGAAGGGGTCGTGTGATCATTAGATAGGGAGTCAGAATGGAGGGACCTAGCTGAAGGCACTGAATAGTCTTGACCATGTGCTGCACTGCGGAGGTTGGATGCTTGTGAATGGGAGTTTTGGCTGCTTCGTGCAGCTGAAACGGGAGCACCATACTCTTGTGATGGAGCGGATCTTGCATCGGGTACTCCGTATTCCGTAGATAAAGTCCTGGCTGACACAACCGAAGGTGCTCCATATTCCTCAGACAATGACCTTGCAGGAGGACCGTACTCTTGGGAAATTTCACTACGAGCATTAGCAGCAGAGTATCCTTTGGAAAGGCTTCTCGCATTTGAGTCAGCATGATCTTGAGCTGAATTACGAGCTGCCGTAGCTGTGGAGCTAAATCTCTGGTTAAAGCTGACACGGACTGTAGGTGGGGCGAACTGTGAACGTCCTCGGGCGTTTGAAGAACTCCTTGCACCAGGTTTGTTATATTCGTATCCACTATTGGTGTCCCGAGCTGATGCAGTATCTGATGGTGGGCCATACTCTTGGGATAGAGACCTTTGGTGATCATTATAATGGTCATCATGAGATGACCGTGATGATGGGTAACCGTCACTGTAATTGAAAAGTATATATATTATTTTGAGATCTAAAATTCAATTCAGAAGCAGCTATATCATTATTTATACTTTTATAAACATACCCAACTGGTGGTTCAGCTAATGCCAAAGACATCAAACACAATATTGGTATGAAAACCTGGAATGAGAATAAAAATGGGTTATGGAAACACGTTTAAATAGATTAAGCTTGAACACTTAAGTTGTTTTAATGACTCTTCCTTTGCACTTTCAACTGATATTACTTTGTTCTTGTGTATCAGTTCGTTGTCATTAACGAGTAGAGAGATATGTTTTGGGAGAAATGTTAATAATCACCTTCATCTTTATGCAGGCCGAGATCAACAAAAAGATCTACAATTTATAAAACTTGTTATCAACCCTTTCAATTTCTTATTCTTTTGGAGTTGTTACTCGACCCCTGAAGCTTCTCGATGAAGATCTACCAATCGAATGATAACATCCAAAGCCGTTTCATCTATTTATAGTTACTCCAACTTATCTTTAACAATAGTGGCATTGTTGACCTTCTGTATCACAACTTTAGTAAACTTCTCAAGTTAATATAGGCTTTGTGGCGTTTGAAATAGAGTCGTTAAGTCTTCTTTTGTTAAGCTTCGCGTCAGATTCATTAAGCTTATATTGACCGTGATTACCTGCTTGTGAGTTCTGATTAATTTCAGTTTTTGTTCTCAGTAATGTCACCAAAGTGTTTGTAACAGTAACAGGTGCTTTTCAAGTTAAAAGGTTAGTCAAGGCTGGGCTCAACTCTCTTTAAGCGTGATGCATTTTATATAGTAGTTGTAATGTAAGGTAAGAGGAAGGTCGATGAAAAGATGGATACATTGTGTACGGGCTAACACGAATGAAAAGGAAGTGAATGAAATTAAATTTATTATATTTTGTTTATTTTAATAAAAGTTAATGAATTAATGTGTATAATAATATGACCTTAAGCTTAAGATTTTTGTATGCTCGCATACAAAAATCGTATGGTCTGCGTCGGCAATTCTTCCTGGCCACGTTTTCTAGCAGTAACTGGCTGTAACCAGATATTAGCTCAACCAGAATCTGACAACAAAATAATGTTTACAATCTGTATCAAGCAACCGTTAAAAATAGATTTCATTTATTACCTAATTATTTTACTAGGTGGTAGTACTTTGTTGCAAAGTTCGTCTCAGTAGATACCACCGCTTTGCCAGGTATTCTGCCGCCAAGCAGTAGTGTGCAAGCACTACTGTGTTCCGGTTTGAAGGGCACTGTAGCTAGTGAAATTACTGGGCAATTGAGACTTTATCACCTGATCTCACAGTCTAGTAATCTTATTGCCAGGCTGTGCTGATGTCTCAGGATGATGTGCGCAGTGCAGTGTCGCTTGTAACTCTATGTTTTAGGGTTCCGAGTGACACTGTTGTGTTATGGGCGACCGTGGCGCTTAACATCACGGTGAACGACTAGCTCGTCACATTATTCAATAACATAAAAAAAAATGCGTATTTTATTTATCTACCAATGATTCGTCGAGATGCAATTGAATAAATTATTGAAGTTGAATTGAAAAGACTTCGTTGCGATTTGTCTTACATTCATTTTCATTTAAAAATTCTTTATTTTAATAAATATTACATATTAAGTAGAACTTAGCGCTAGAATCTAAGCTATTTATTTATTTAATAAATAAATAGCACATAAAAAGTACAAAGGAGGACTTAATGCTAACAGCATTTTCTACCAGTCAACCAAGGCGTGCAGAGAAACAATTTGATTAGGCGTGCATATAAGGAAATGAGCATAATGTTGAAGATTCATTTTGATCATCAAATAAATTAAAATAAAACTATAACAATGATACAACTATTAAGGTATAAAAATACCTATGCTATGTCTGTCTTAAAATTAAAATGTTTTACAGGTTAAAGATCGCCTTTTTAAACTTTTAGTAGAATACGTAAAAAATTTGAAGTTCTCATTAAATCATAATCGAGGGTAGTTATATTAAGTTTTAACATAAGTAATTATTGTTTTTACGTACACTATGAGTTACTTCATACGTTTATATCCTGAGAAATAATTGAAGGGTTGAGAATAATAAGGGTTTAACTGTGAAATTGATAGTTTTGAGAAAATTTACTTTAAACTTCAACGGCCTCATTTTAATGTAGAGTGCTTATAAGGTAATAGAAAAGGTTTATGTAAGTTTATGTTGCTTGAAAATGTATTAATTCTATTTTAAAATACTAAATAATAAATATAGTACTAATTCATACAATTACTGAAAAAATATAATATAATAAAATAATTATAATAATGTTTTTATGCTAAGCGAAATGTATTCTTGTGAAAGATAAATCGTTTTTAGACTCAAAATCTCGAGATTTAAGCCTCATTTAAGCCTCATCGGTATTTTGAGAATACATTATTGTAGATAATTTCACACTGAATCCAACGATACCCATAAGTCATTTTGTGAAAAAAAAAACAGTTAAACCCTTTTTGTTCTCACCCCTTCCATTGGATTATAGTGAAATGATATTTACACAGTTTAAATGCATACATAATAGTATAGGTAGGTACCTACACTGTTTATATTTTACTTTAAAAGTATAGATATCTAAATTTCATTATTAATATTATGTAGTTACCTAATTTTTCCTAATTTGTCTTTCAAATGTTCAAATGTGAAAAGAATAGAGTTGGTAGTAGACTGACGTGTGGTGGTTGAGCAGGTCGGCTCATAACCCGGAGGCGGCGGGTTCAATCCCAGTGGCAGGACAATTATTTGTGGACCGAAAAAAAAAGCGCAAAATCTTGTTCATAGTCGTTGTTGTGGGAGCATAGTCCTCGTAGTTCCTAGGTCCCTAGACACAAGGAATCCTAGTTAGGTCAAGGATCTATGTAAGCGATCGTTGGGTGTTATTATTATTATTATTATAGTTCACATCACTAGATTACTTCGATCAAATCAAATATACTATGTTCGAATAGCAGTGTTTAAAATATCGACGTTAGGGATGCTGTACATTTCTTCGTATAAACTGAAATAAAATGAAATTTTAATTGCATGATTTATGAATTACAATATTATGGGCTGTGATTGATTCTAAATCAAGGCGTAGCAACTTTGGCCATGTGAGCTTAGGGCAATTTTTTATGTTAATGATTGACGTGACGAGCCGGTCGTACATCTGATGTTAAGCGACACGGTCGCCCATAACAGTTGCAGTGTCACTCGGAACTCTACTCTAATGTAAAGTTTCGCGTGACACTGCAGCCGCCCATAACAGTTGCAGGCAGTGTCTCGGAACTCTTTTATATAACATTTCGCTCGACACTGTAAGCGCACGTCATCCTGAGACATCAGCACCACAGAATACTAATACTCCTGATCAGCACAGTCTAGTAATAAGATTATTTATTAGTGATCTAAAGTCTCATCGCCCAGTAATTTCACTAGCTACCCTTCAAACCGGAACACGGTACTGCTTGCGCACTTCTGTTTGGCGGCAGAAAAACTAGCAAAACGGTAGGTACCAACCTACCTCATCATCATCAGCCTGTGTTAGTCCACTGCTGGACATAGGCCTCTCCCAAGGTACGCCATTCAGCCCGGTCTTCGGCTCTTCTCATCCAATGACTGCCAGCCACTCGGCGCAAGTCGTCGCTCCATCTAGTCGGCGGGCGTCCTACACTACGTTTGCCAAGTCGCGGTCTCCACTCAAGGACACGCTTTCCCCAACGGTTGTCGGTTCTGCGGCAAATATGGCCAGCCCACTGCCACTTCAGTTTGCTAATTCGATAGGCTATGTCGGTGACATTAGTTCTCTGACGGATCACCTCATTTCTGATTCGATCCTTCAGAGAAACTCCAAGCATAGCCCTCTCCATAGCTCTCTGAGCGACTTTAAGTCGGTGGACTAGCCGCACTGTGAGTGTCCATGACTCGGCTCCGTATGTCATAACCGGTAGAACGCACTGGTTGAATACCTTTGTTTTTAGGCATAGAGGTATTCGCGACGAGAAGACTCGACGAAGCTTACCAAATGCTGCCCAGCCCAGCTGAATTCTTCTATTCACTTCTTTCTCGAAGTTGTTCTTACCTAGTTGGAGCGTTTGCCCTAGGTATACATATTCCTGAACAACTTCAAGCGTAGCCCCGTGAATAGCAACAGGTTCCGGATTAACATGTTCATTGAACATAATCTTGGTCTTATCTAAGTTCATCCGGAGACCGATGCGTTGAGAAGAATCAGCCAGGCCGTCCAACATTTGCTGTAAGTCCTGCAACGTTTCGGCCATTACGACGATGTCATCTGCAAATCGCAAGTGTGAGATGTAGGCACCGTTTATATTAATGCCCCGTCCTTGCCAGTCCAGAGTCTTAAACATATCCTCCAATGCGTTTGAGAACAGTTTCGGGGATATTACGTCCCCTTGTCTCACACCACGACGCAGGTGGATATGTTCAGACTGCTGGTTCTGTACTTGGACGGTCATTGTTGCAGCGTCATACAGACATCTACACACTTGGATATATCGCCAATCAACCTGGCACCGTTGCAAGGACTCCAAAACAGACCAGGTTTCGATGGAGTCAAAAGCCTTTTCATAATCCACAAACGCTAAGCACAAGGGCTGATTATACTCTGTGGACTTCTGTATAATCTGCCTCATTGTGTGAATGTGGTCTATGGTGCTGTATCCTCCTCGAAACCCGGCTTGTTCCGGGGGTTGGAATTCATCAAGCCTTCGCGCAAGACGATTTGTGATGACTCTCGAAAACAGCTTGTAGACATGGCTCAGGAGGGAAATGGGTCGGTAGTTTTTCAAAAGGGTCTTGTCTCCTTTTTTGAAAAATAAAACGACTATACTCCTGTTTCATATCTTTGGAGTTCTCCCAGAGAAGAGGAATTAAATATGCACTGGAGTTCCCTTAAAACAGGCATACCACCTGCTTTGAGGAGCTCCGTTGTGATTCCGTCCTCTCCTGGGGCTTTTCCATTTTTAAGCTGTTTGAGAGCCAACTCAATTTCGTCTAGGCTGACTTCTGGCAGGTCCTCGGTGAAATGGCGCGTCAAAGTGGCTCTCGAATCCTCCGTGGACTGTTCGGGTTGAGGCGCATGCGACGCGTACAACTGGCTGTAAAAGTCCTTAACTTCTTCCAGTATCTCGGGCTTAGAAGTAACGACTTCCCCACGCGATGTGGTCAACTTCGTCAGCTGGCTTCGGCCGAGCTGTTTCACGAAGACTTTCGACCCCCGGTTTTGCTCTATCGCTTCCTCTATGGAGCGTGTATTGGAGCTTCGGAGATCTCGTCTAACTAGCTTCGTGATTAACTTGCTCAAGGACCGCTGCCCTGACGAAGTGACTGCTGGGTCTTCTCGTCGCTTCTGCATAAGCTCTAATGATTCTGGTGAAAGTTTGGACTTTTTGCCTTTGGGACGCATTTCGCAAAATTTCGTGCCTTCCTCTCGGAGGATTCTTGCCACTTGTTCGAGTTTCTGATCCACGTCAACGTCTACTGTGCTTTCCAAGGCAAAAAATCGGTTCTCCAGTTTAATCTGGAACGTTTCGGATCCCACCACGGATTGGAGCATATTCGGTCGGAGCGTGGACTTCATCAAGCGGACACGTTCAAGCTTGTAATCAATATCCAGAGTGCCTCGTACAAGTCGGTGGTCACTTCCGGTTTTAAACCTTGCGACCACTGAGACATCCCTGAATATGCGCTTCTTGTCCGCTATGATGAAATCAATCTCATTTTTGGTCATAGCGTCGGGGCTTTGCCACGTCCACTTCCGTTGGGGCTGTTTCTTAAAGAATGAATTCATTAAGAAAAGCCCTTCTTTTTCCAGGAAGTTGACGAGCATTTGCCCCCTATGATTCCTAATGCCAAATCCGTGTTGTCCTATTTCCGATTCTCTGCATGTCTGTACTCCCACTTTGGCGTTGAAATCTCCCATGACGACGTTGAAGTGGGCCTTTGATGTGTTATGCAAGGCCCTCGATATGTCTTCATACATATCTTCGACTTCATCATCCGAGTATGTCGACGTGGGCGCGTACACTTGAATAACTTTGAGATTATACCTCTCAGTTAACTTGATAACAAGATACGCAACCCTCGTTGACACACTGGAGACTTCTACAACGTTGTCAGTGAGGAGCTTATGGACCAGAAACCCAACGCCACCCTGGGATGGATTATCTCCCTCTCTGAAATACATAAGATGGCCTGATTCAAGTGTTATGGTATCCTCCTCTTCGGATTTCGCATAACCCAAGAATATGCCACCTTATGTATTTCAGTTCTTCCTCAAGCTGGGCCAAATGTTCGTCATGCCGTAACGTTCGTCCATTAAAAGTAGCTAAGGTCAATCGGGTTGGGCAGCCTTCCGTAGCCCGGGGATTCTTAGCACCCCCTACCCTGCCGTTACCATGTCCGCCGCCTTGGTCAGGAATAGCAGGGCTACCGGGAACTAGGGGCCATGTTGTATTCTGACTCATCATGGGAGGTAAATGCCCATAATCGCCACGCTGGGCAGGCCGGTTGGCGATCGCAGAGCGTAGCTCTTTGCACCGGTGACGCTGCTGCCCGTCACTGGTCTGTGGAATTTAACTACGCTAATTTGGGATGGTTATACCGCCATCAGTCGGTGGCCAGAGCCTCGTTCGTTATCTAGCAGGATGACCACGGGCAGGTGAGGTTGGCTTGGAGTAATAAGGTGGTGATTTACTCCCTTGCATACCAACCTACCTAAATGACATTAACTATAAATATTATCTATGCTAGATGAATTTTGCAGAAGAGTTAGGAATTTTCTGAAAATTTAATCTTCTTTAAAATTTTACTTTTAAAATTTTAAATTTATTGAGATTACTCTTTTGCATGGGTTGTTTTTTTTTAAATTTTCGTTTACGTTTCATTACTTTATACGCGATCATCTGTACAAATATCACTTTTTCTCAGTTCAACGGACGGCTGCGTGCGGGTTCAAATCCCGTTCGTGATTCAAATTACTTTTCATTAAAATATAATTAATCAGCTTTTTGGTTGCTATAATAATAATAATATCCTAAGCTTAATTGTATGAAATCTTAGGTACTTTGCCGATTGCCTGTTGCTGTCTATAATCTGTATATTATATTGGTAATATAATATACAGATTATTATATATTGGTAATGTAATGTTTATTAAGATCATCTTAATATACTTCTTGCACCGGTGTGACGTGGTGGTTAGTTTTCTAATAGGTATATTCATTATCTCAACTGTAATCTAAATATATATAACTCAAAGGTGAATGACGGATTGAATGACTGACATAGTGATCTATCAACGCACAGCCCAAACCACTGGACGGATCGGGCTGAAATTTGGCATGCAGGTAGATGTTATGACGTAGGCATCCGCTAAGAAAGGATTTTTCGAAATTCCACCCTTAAGAGGGTGAAATGGGTGGTTGAATTATTTTTCCATAGGCCACGCCACGGGCGAAGCTGCGGGCAGAAGCTCATAAATTATATACCTACATAGTAAAAGACAGTAGAAAAAAAATACATCACTGTAGTTTCTTATAGCTTCTTCTTTACAGTTGTAATCGAAGCTTCGGATCGGAGTTTTCTGTTCTGCATTGTGCCGGATTGCTTGCATCAGTAGTGAGAAAGAGAACTGCTTTTTTTTCAAACTCATATATTGTAATGGGCTTGCTATATATTATTTGACAATAAGCACTTTGTAATTTTATATGCTTAGTAAAATAATTTTAGCTACCTAATATAAATTTGACTTGTGAAAGTGCTAAAAATAGCCTATTTGCAATAAATCTTTTGACTTTGACTTTCAACTTCAACTCTTTGTAAATGGCCTTTGTGGAGAGGTTACCATCACGTATATATATCACGTAGAAATATAGCACATCAAACGAAGATTTTTCAGTGAGAAATTTTGGTACATGTGGGTAATGAATGTGCGGTCAGTTATGAATGTCCTACTTAGATGAATCTAAAATGCTAAACAAAACATAAGAATACTATATTTTGACTTCATTTATCTTTTCAAAATTATACACCCTTTAGTTGACTCGCCTTTTCTGCTTTCAAATACCTCATTCTACAACCCTTTGGTAAGGATGTGTCGTCAGCATAACGACATCTTGAAGGAACACCACAGCTCAGTTGATATCTTTGACCAAAAACTACCAAAATTTAAAAGAGACGTTGTAGCTATCATTTCTGAACTTTGAATGTTTAAAGATTTTGCATTTAAGATACACATCGATACGATGAAAACATATTTAATTTTTTACTAACTACTTATTTTATTGTTTTGTTAATCATGATGTGTACACATGTTTTGGGATGTAACCTAGCTCAAAATGTTTGTAAACTTTTTTTTTTTTTGTTCTTTTGTTGGTTATATTCTGTTTTGTGTGCCAAATGAATAAATAAATAAATATATTTACAACAAGTAAAAATATTGATATTGAAATAGTAAATAATCTAAAACAAATATTTAAGTACACAATATAACATATATACTTCACAACTTCTAATATAACTACCTACTTACAACTTGATTTAATTCACTTTAATAAATTTGCATAAAATATCTTTAAACGGGGAAATACGAGACATAAATAACACTTGAGGGAAGTGGGACGAGGGATATCGTTTGGAATAACATCATACAATGAAAACTGTAATTTGGAACAACTGAAAAATATATGGTCCACATTTTCTTGATCTAAACCATATTCACAGAGAGAATCCCTAAGACTTAGACTTTGACCTTGAGCTTAATGAGGGCGTTAAACTAGAAATTGCATCTGTACCTTTGTGTAGGTTTACTTGTCAATCGAGAAACTTGTGAGCTTCGGATCTATATCCGAAGCTGACAAGTCATCCGAAGCTGTTTATCATCTAAGAGTTCTATATAGGATACATGTATCCTATATAGAACTCTTAGATGATAAACAGCTTATGTAATTAATGTATTGTACCAAATACCATAGAAAATAGTGTTCATAATCCGTCAATCAAATCAAGTGCAGATGAAGATACTTAACACTATGAAATTAAGGTAAACTCCATTTTTTGAAGTTAAACTTCTTTGCGCACGCTTTATTTGGGGAATAAGCTGGCGAGGAGAATGGAAGTTGAAAGTTGTAGGTTCATGTAGATCTTCATTATCAATAAAAATTACTTAAAATTTGTATTATTATGTTAGTATATCTGGTAAAATGACAATTTACAATGATTATACACATTAACATCAAGCAACAAAAACAAAGTTAAATACCGACCGATAGATGGAGCTAAAGAAGTTTTGCTTCAGTCGTGTGGTCTAAAGCACACTCGTTTTTTAAAGATAATACGCATTCACAATAACTACAAAATGTTCAACATTAATTTTATTTATTTGCGCTTAATATCACAATAACATATTTACATTTACATTTTCATTTAATCTACATTATATTTTTATGTTTTTCAATTGCCATTAAATAATTTAAACTGGGAGATCATAGCGAAACCTATTCATAGAACATATAATTCAAATTTATTTTAATTTAGATGCCAATTTCTCAATAAGGTCCTGCAGATCTGGAAATCTCCGCCGCATTGTCGTCGTAACCTCTTGAGCGAGCTGAGGGATCAGCTGGCTCCACAGAAATCCTGGGCTTGAAGCCGCGCTCGTCAGCTTCATACTCCACCGTCTGGGAAATAAAACACAAACCGTGTTACCACAAATACATAAACAAGGCTTAGAAAGATGTCAAACGAGTGTTTAACTATACAAAACAGCCCGCGTAACCACAGAGTATCCACTGTATCTCTGTGAGTACGCGGGAAAGTCGATATTTGCGAAAACGAAATGAAAAGTAAGTTGTTGCAAAAAACGCAATGAACGCCGCAATAGAACTGCGTAGGAGTTCGGAGAGAAAAAACACAAGAAAATTTACATTGAATCAGTTTGTCTTTCCATCTTGAGCATATCGAGTTAGACACCGTTGTCCTTCAGCGCATTGACATTAAAATGTAGATAATTAGAGGAAAATGCAAGTTTCTTTTATCACAGAATGGATAATTAGTACTATATACTATAACAGCTGATAGGTATCAACTTCAAAGAATTTAGTCAGTGGAGGTAACTAACCAACCATTTTGACTTAGTAACGTTTTATAAATAGATGAACGCCGGCTGCACGCACGAAAAATTGTCACGTTCCGCCTGAGCCGAGCATGCAAGCGAGAGCGCGGAACAAGTGATAGAGAGGCACGATCGGCCTGATGTTACACGTACAATTATTGTCCGTAAACCGACTTTACAGACAAGCATTTTTCTAATGAGCTTTTTGAAGTATTGTTCTTTCTACCTGTTTGGTTCCATCCGGCAGCACCACAAAGTATGACCCTTGTGCTCGGTTGTCTTGCCTAGTCTCTGTGTGTCCAAAGTCAGTTCCAGATTCCTGATCTTCAATTTGGTATGCAAAATCGTAGCTAGCGGGTTCCTGAAAATTTATAAGACTTAATAAGAAAACATTGCCATGCTTAATTCATGTGGTTCATGTTTTAGGGAGATTTTGCCTTATACTGAAGTTTATTTCCAGTTTTTATAATCTCGAGATTACATTTTGGTTCACCCAATAGCTCAGTTTATTAACCCGGCCTTGTAAACTGGGGGTTGCGGGTGGGATCCCCACATTAAACATAGGTGATTGTTCTGTGTCTAGATGTTATTGTATTCTATGTATGTATTTACAAATAAAAATCTAAGTATTGTATGTTATCTGGTTCCTATAGTACAAGCTCTGCTTAGTTCGGGGCTAGATGGCGCTGTGTGAAATGTTCACAAACATTACTATTATTGCATTAACTATCCCCAAACCAGGAATATAAGCATGAAAATTAATCTGGCATATTCTAAGATCACAAAATATTGATCATTGAAGGATTGTCGTTCTTACTTGGTTGAGGAGCTCTTCTAAAGCCCTTGCCCTCGCGTCCTCGTAACCCTTGTTATCCTGTTCTGGCACGCCGTACTGTTGAGAGGGCATGCTGTCACGTGCAGCAGGAAGATAGGTAGATGATGGAGAGGATCTGGAACTGAAAGTATGAAGTCATTAGATTCAAACGCAGAAACTTTAGCAGCATTAATTTTAGTCAAATTATACAAAGATTTAATTAATGCATAAGTCTTACTTGGCAGGAGCGTGTGAATTCACTGAAACTTCGGCTTTTTGGTTTGTACGGCTTGATGGTGTATCCTCCTCAGATTGATCTCTCGCATTAGGAGTACCATACGTCTCAGAAACACTCCTTCCTTTCGGTGCGGTGTACGTTTGAGGAATGGAATTATGATCTTGAGAATGAGAGACAAAGTTTCTTGCAGATGGCGTTCCATAAGATGCAGAAAGAGATCGAGAAGAAGCGTCGTAAGTTGATGATAAAGCATTTTTAGGTGCTCCATATGAGGATGGGGCTTGGGAAGCATAATTTGATTTGGAAAATGTTTCTTGGGATAACTCATTAGATCTTACCGAGTGGGCAGACATACCATGCAAGAAAGAGCCAGTCTGATATTGAGACCTAGCAGAAGGTGTGGAGTACTCTTGAGATACAGTTGCTGTCTGAGCATTGCGGAACTTAGAAGATGAGTGGAGATTTTGATTATTACGAACAGCTATAATTGGCACACCGTACTCTTGTGATGGAGTGGCTCTTGCATTAGGTACTCCATATTCTGTAGACAGAGACCTGGCTGACATAGGAGAAGGAGTTCCATACTCCTGCGACAATGAACTGGCAGCGGGAGGGCCGTATTTTTGAGAGATAGCACCTCGAGTGTTGGGGGTTGTGGATTCTTGGCTAAAGCTTCTGGCTGGAGTTTTACGACCTTGAGTTGAACTTCTGGTTGCAGCTGAGCTAAATCTTTGGTTGAAGCTAACGCGAGCTGCCGGAGGCGCGTATTTCTGATTCTGTCTTCCTGTAATCGGACCATTTCTGGCATCATCATATTCATCGGAGTCTGCGTTTCGAGACGCGTAACCAGGAGGTCCGTACTCTTGAGATAGGGATCGTTGATGGTCGAAAGCGTCCTGATCATGTTGCTCAGTATGGTCATCGTTATTGTGATGATCATGAGATGATCGCGCTTCTGGGTAGCCGTCGCTGTAATTACAAAAATGTTTGACAAAATCAAAAATAGACTTCATTAGCATTTGTGAATTTGAAATGTTAAAGTGAAAAACTAAAATTCAACGGTGATGGTGGTGAAAAAATACTTACCCCACTGGTGGTTCGGCTAGTGTCAGAGATACCAAAAAGAGAAATGAAATAAAAATCTGAAAAGAAGCAAAATATTTATAATAATTAGAAACTAAACTATATTATTATTATGACCTCTAACGGTGGAAGCGGAAATGTCGAGATTTTTGGTGTTTTGTGGTTTAAAATATTTTGTTAAAATAAAATGTTTACTAGGCTTAATTTTACTTCAGTATAATTTTTGATGAATTGATTATTTCAAAGTTGGAACAAATCGGTGTCATAGGCCGTTCTGTAAATCAAAGGTCAGTGCGGGCAGCGGCGAAGGAAGATGTACCAGGATAACGCTGATGTGTTTCAACTCTTTACAAATAAAATGGCTCTTACATTCATTTTTATCTGACCCTTTAGAAAAGGTTTTGATGTCCTAATGAAGATGCAAGTGTCGAATGATGACATCCAAAAGGAGACCAACTATTTATAGTGGCTTAAATTTGTAACAATGCTTATAGAAAACCAAAAGCTTACCTCTGATTCGATGACATGCAAGGCATTGTCAACTGTAACATAGTTGATATAAAGTCGTGTTAAGATTTGTCGTAGGTGTCCAACTTTGATTATCAAGATCCATTGTGCGTTTGATAGGGTTTTGCGTAGTGTGTCGAAATTCGATCCAGATCGTTATTTTCTATCGCTAAGGAGTCGATAGACGGGTTCTTTTCAAGGTTTCTGTGCTTTCTTTGTTAAAAAACAATTGTTAGCTGAATGTATCTTTCTGTTGAATTTTTCACGGTGTCTACCAAGTAGATCGCTAATTTAAAACCAGTTTTGGATCTTTGTTGGTTTTTTATGTAATGGTCAAGGAAGCAAACCAATTTATATAAGTATACATAGTAAGTTTAAGTAAGAAGACATAGTTCAGGATTTTATATGTCAATAAATGACGTGACGAGCGAGGGTCCACCAAGTTTAAGATTAGGTTTCAATGTTATGAGTATTTTAAAGGATGATATTCTATGGATCTATAAATAAATATACATATTTGTACACATTTCACACAGCGCCATCTAGCCCCAAATTAAGCACATTCACAGTCCAAGTCATCAAGTCAAGTCATAGTGAGTCAAGGCAACTTTACTAGAAGCTTCTATGGAGTTTTGGAAACAACATAAAAAAGAAACGATTCACCATCATTATACCACTTTCCCATGCTCATGCCTGTAATCCAGCACTTAACGAATAAAACGCCACCAAGTTTATGCGCTAACACCGAAAATAACACAAGTTTTGAACAATAATACAAGGCGGTGAAGCGAGCGTTTTCGCGCCTTGAAGTAAAACTTCTTTACACACGCTTGACTTGGGGAGTAAGCTGACGAGGCCAACGGAAGTTGAAAGTTGTTGGTTAACGTAGATTTCCATTATCAACATAACAAAGTTAAATTTTTGTATCATTATGTTGGTATGTCCGGTAATTTAATACAATTGTCAAGATGACGACATTAACATTAAACAAAGTAATACCGGCCGATAGATGGAGCTAAACTTAAGCAGCCTTATTAATAAACGGGTTTTAGTCTCGGATTATTTACTTCAGCTTTTGTCCTTTTTTTGCTACTGGAATATTTACCTGGATCGAAAGAGACAAAAGATGGTGTAACTAGTCTGAAGCTAGTTCGTGTTTATTAATAAGGCTGAAGAAGTTTTACTTCAGTCGTGTGGTTGCACACTCGTTTTTTTCTTGTTTTATTTATTTATTTATTTATTAGGTTTTAGAAGACTATCGACTATTATAAGCTCAAATATAAAATAAAGTTAGGTAACAACAAAGCCATTAAAAAGTTATCACATGTAGAAATAAAACTAAAATAAAAAAAAAATACTACAGTACGTTGTATACTAGATTAAGAGAAACAATAATAACATTAGATAACACAACGTGAGTAGGTAGGTTTTCCCACAGGATCGGGCAGGTAGATACAAAAATCATACATTCACTGAGCAAGATTTTGTTAAAGCTTTTGATATGAAGGACTGCACGACACATTTCATGAATGAATGTACTACGCAAAGCTTATCAATCGGACAATGAAACGTTACCATTTAACTCTACACAACTATAAATCTTCGCTTTGTATCTTCACTTCAAGACATTAAAGTCTAAAATCACTTGCAATATGACATCGCAAATGTAGATTGTGCTTGGTTAAAATTAAGCCATTGTCAATGATTCGTTCAGTATAAATAGTTGAGGTTGTTTTGGATGCAATCATTCGATAGTTGCATCTTTAGCTATCGTATCGAATACTAGAGCAAATAACTTGTCAATTATTATTTAAAGCTTCGGATTAATTATTATTTATTGAAATAGTCTTGCGTGTTTAAGATGAAGGTAATTAATAATAATACATACTTACACAAAATCGTCGAAGTCTAAAATTTCTTATCAGCTATTTTTATCTCGTTCCCATAGTACAAGCTTTGCTTAGTTTGGGGCTAGATGGCGATAAAAAAAACTGTTTAAGGATAAAGTTTGTCGTATTTACACTTTTCTTTTAACTAGTTAATTGATATAATTTAAACATTTTGCTCATTATCCCATGGTCTAAAGATCTGGGACAGCTGTTTTTCTGTCTCAACGATGTAAACTTATCAAACTATTTTAATTGATTAACCCGGCTTTTTCAGTTCTACTCTACTTTTAATTTACACGTTTTCATTTTTGATTTGCAGGTGTTCATCCCACTGTTGTGTCTCGTGTCGCTGGCGTTATCTGAGCCTCCTGTTGGGTAAGTTCACCATGAATATTTTGACAGCATCTGTGGTGTGGTGGTTGAGCAGGACGGCTCATAACCCGGAGTCAACAAAATACCGAAATGAGGCTTAAATCTCAAGATTTTGAGTTTAAAAACTGTTTATCTGTCACAGGAATACAGTTCTATTAACATAAAAACATTATTATAATTATTTCATAAATATTATATTTTACAGTAATTGTATGAATTAGTACTATATTAAGTATTATAAAATAGAATTAATACATTTTCAAGCAACTGAAACTTACATAAATTTTTTCTATTACCTTATAAGCACTCTACATTAAAATGAAGCCGTTAAAGTTTAAAGTAAATTTTCTCGAAACTATCAATTTAACAGTTAAACCTTTTTTATTCTCAACCCTTCAGTTGTAATTGATTTTGTCCTTTTTACCACAATAAATAAATAAATAAAAATAAATAAATTGAAACCCTTGCACTAGGTAAGTCTTTTAAATCGTTTGCCTTTTCATTGCAGCGACGGTTATCCAAACGCGCGATCATCTCAAGATCACCACCACGATCATGACCACGAAGACCACAATGAACATCTGACCTCGGAACACCAAAGATCTCCTTCCCAAGAATACGGACCACCTTCCTCAGCATCTTCTCGCAACGCTCCATCATCTGGATACCAATACAATGGACCGAATTCAAGAAGCTCCTTCAACGCAAGAGGACGTTCACAATTTGCACCTCCATCAGTTCGCGTCAGTTTTAACCAAAGATTTGGCTCAACAGCGTCAGCAAATACTCGTAAATCAGCTCAAGATCACTCCGCTGTTAACGCGAGAACCTTATCTCCAGCAGCACCCAATGCCCGAAGTGGAATTTCTCAAGAGTACGGCCTTCCTGCTACCAGATCTTTATCTCAAGAATATGGAGTTCCTTCAGTGGCTTCAGCCAGGACTCCGTCTAAGGAGTATGGTGTTCCCAATTCTAGATCATCTTTATCAGAAGAGTATGGCACCCCATCTGTCATAGCAGCACGGAGCCAAACGTCTCACACATCCACATCCAACTTCCGCAGTGCTCAGCCATCCAGAGCTGTATCCCAGGACTATTCTGCACCTGCATCTAGGTCTCAGTTCCAACCTGACTCCTTGTCTCGTAGTCACACTGCGCCTTCATCAAGATCTAATGATATATTCCAAGGTCATGCTGATTCTCAAAACCCATCTTCAACTTACAATGCTCCTTCTCGATCGCCATCTACTTCTTACGGTACACCAACTTCAAGAAATTCAATCTCACAGATTGATGATTCTGTTTCTATTGACGCACCAAACCAAAGAGATCTTTCTGACACATATGGTGTTCCTAGCTCAAGGGGTTTGTCTTCGGAGTCAAGCCGCACCAATTTGAACACCGATGCTGTAACATCTGCTTATGCTCCTGCTAGGTAAGAAATCCTATCAATTAGAAATCGTACCGATTAGAAACCTTATCAATTAACTTAACTAGAAATGCCTTAATTGATTACATTTTTGATCGCATTTACATTCTGGACTCATGCAAGATGTTGTACAACTTTGTATCTTTCGCAGTCACGCATTCGTCAATCATATTCTAGATTCCTGACAAACA
This sequence comes from Ennomos fuscantarius, assembly GCA_905220475.3. Classification (NCBI taxonomy): domain Eukaryota; kingdom Metazoa; phylum Arthropoda; class Insecta; order Lepidoptera; family Geometridae; genus Ennomos; species Ennomos fuscantarius. The sequence goes on from HG992049.1 coordinate 2,746,164, forward strand.
GTTTTACTGACAGTTTTGTAATTCTGTAAACCATTAGTTCCAGATCTGCCCCATCTTCGACTTACCTTCCTTCAGCTCGCGATGGTATGCCCTCTCAGCAGTATGGAGCTCCGGGACAGGGAGAGAGCCAGGGCTACGATGATGCCAGAGCTAGGGCTTTGAATGAGCTACTCAATCAGGTAAGGGCCATTAATTTAATCCATCTCTCCCTTTGTTCGTGATGTTTTGAGGAACTTTCCTCACCTGATAACGGACAATTAAAATTATGATGACATTGCTGTCAGAATTACTCTGTAGTGACAGAGGACACGTCGGTGTCACTATCAGGGCTGGCTTTGCTGCTGCTTGCTGTTCCAACCTAAGAGCCAGCCCTCGCAGCCAGTAGAGAGCCTTCCAATATTAATATAATTAATCCTAACTTATTATCTAATTTACCTAATACTTACTAATATTGGAGATAACTGTACAACAACAATATAATATTTATTCCTACCTAAATACAACTTAAAAATATTTACATAAAATACAGTGCGTGGGCCTTACTTAATTGCTTTATATTTCCAGGAGCCCGCTAATTACGACTTCTCATACCAAATAGAGGATAATGAATCTGGCAGCGACTTTGGACACACAGAGACTAGGCAGGAGAACCGTGCTGAAGGGTCATATTTTGTCGTTCTTCCTGATGGGACCAAACAGGTATTTATCTTTTTGAAGTAAAACTTCTTTACGCGCGACTTGGAGAGTAAGCTGGCGAATGTGAGGTGAATTGAAGTTGAAGTTGGTTCACGTAGATCTCCATTGCCAACATAACAAAATTATTTTTTTTTATTATTATGTTGGTATGTCCGGTAAAATGACAATTTACAATTATTGTCAAGTTGCGACATTAACATGAAACAAAGTTATACCAGCCGATAGATGGAGCTAAACTAAAGAAGTTTTAGTACAGTCGTGTGGTCTAAAGCACACTCATTTTATTGTTCACTTAAAAGTTCATACCCTGTAGTCTAGAAGGATTTAGGCCTCTCCCAAGGTGCACCACTGAGCCCGGTCTTTATCCAAAGTTGTGGTGAAATGGGTATGATCCCGGTTTTTTTTTTACCCTAAACTTGTCTAGCACTTGACCACGCTCTCACCTGATGGGAAGTGACGATGCGATCGAAGGTGTAGCATGCTAGCCAAGTAAATACCTATTCACTCTTCTCTTGAACACGCCCGGGTCATATTTCAACGGAAACACAGACGCTGGCAGGGCATTCCATTCCTTAGCCGTTCTAATTAAGAACGTTGAATCAAATCGCTTGGTACGAATAGGTGGTATTTCGACCACGAAAGGATGGCGCTTAGCTTTTTGCCATAATCACCAGCAGCAGACGTCTTGTTCATCGCAGTAGATTACAATGCAGACCTAAGGCTCCCACGGAAAGAGACCCACACGGTTTAAAAATCCCTTAACTCCTTACCAAGTCATTAGTTTTTCAATCTCTTCACATATGTATATATAAAGAACTATATTTTTGTTCTAGACGGTAGATTACGAGGCGGACGAGCGCGGCTTCAAGCCCAGGATCTCTGTGGAGCCAGCCGCGGCGGGATACGACGAGAACGCAGCGGAGATCGGCAGGACCGCGGGAGGACCTTATTGATGATGGCAATGATAATGGAAGATTATAATTAATAACTACACTACAATGGAAATGAATTAGACACAGTGATTGCAAGCATAATTTTTTGAAATTGGAACTTTACCATGACATAAAAATTCAATAGGCTTAGTTAGGTAATATAGATAATAAATACTAAAATAAATTTGATTTATATAAAAACAGATATTTATAATATTAAAAGAAGGCGCCTAATTTAGTACAACCTATTCAAATGATTTTTAAAGGACTGTGATTTTTCAGGAAAAGATTTTTGGAAGAAAAAAGGAAATATTTTAAGTGTATGTTTTATTTACATGTTATTGTAAAAAATAAGAAAAATCATAGATTTAAGTTGCTTGTGAAATGGCGTGTGATATCTAATTAAGATTTAAAGAGTGAAATAAAAGAATTACTTATTGTAAAAATTTATTTTTTATTTTTAGGAACATAAACTCAATGTATAATATTATTATTTAAGAAATATATCAATCAACTAGCTGACCCGCCCCGGCTACGCACGGGTTAACAGTTTACACCCTAACACCGTCCAAGAGAATACTTCTTCTTCTTTTCTCACCTACTACAACAAACATTTCAAAACCAAAATCAACTAAATCGGCCCAGGCGTTCTCGAGTTTTAGCGAGACAAACGAACAGCAATTGATTTTTATATATATGACGGCGGCTACGTCCAGTTATAAACTCTATGCGCAGCGGGCAGTACCGTAATACCGTTTATTACAGTGGCAACATCGGCAACTATCATTGCTCCCCCAACCATCTGGCTATAAAAAGGGACCGCTCGATGTACTACGGAGCATTCTTGCTCCGGACACGGCGCGGTGTGGACATGCTGAAGGCCTACAGTTAATAGGTTGCAACCTACGCACAACCCATTCTGCCTACATATATATAGATCAATACATTTTAGGCATCTAACTCATCATAATATATAAGAATGAATGCTGAAGATAGTAAGTAGTTACCTATTAGCTTAACAAAAATAAAGATTAAAGTCATAAATCAAAATTTTCTACGAAAGCATAATTAAAACAATGCGAGTCACAAACGGATGATAATAATAATTAATAATAATACCGTCCAACGATCAATACATAGATCCTAGACTCTAAGTAGGATTTCCAGTGTTTAGGGACCCAGGAACTATGAAGACAATGCTGCTACAACATGTTATAAAGTTAAATCCAACTAATATTATAAAGCCAAAAGTTTGTATGTATTTACAAATAAAAAGTATCTGAGTATTGTATCAGTTATCTGGTTCCCATATACAAGCTTTGCTTAGTTTTGGGCTAGATGGCGTTGAAAATGTCCTCAGATATTTATTATTTATCCCTACATAACTACTTAACTACTACTACATAAGTTATATAGTACTACATAGATGTGGTGGTTGAGCAGGTCAGCTCATAACCCGGAGGCGGCGGGTTCAATTCCCGCGGCAGGACAAGTAGGTATTAGTGTACAGAAAATAAGTGCAAATATTTATTCTGAGTCTGGGTGTTGTGGGACCATGGTCTTCGTAGTTCCCGGGTCCCTAGACACAGGGAATCCTAGTTAGGGTCCAGCATCTATGTATGTGATCAAATTTTTTTTAAATGTTATTAAATGATGTGACGAGCAAGTCGTTCACCTGATGTTAAGAGACACGGCCGCCCATAACAGAACAGTATCACTCGGAACTTCAACATCTAGAGTTTCGCGTGACAGTACACTGCGCACATCATCATGAGACATCAGCACAGTCTGGTAATAAGATTACTCGACTGTGAGATCTGAGCGATTTCTATGGATTTTACAGTTTGAATACGCAGTTTAGTGCATAATTCGTATGGAAATTTCACCTGTTGCATTGCAATCAAAGTTTCGTGATCACCCCCCAGATCAAAAAGTCTCATTTGCCCAGTAATTTCATTATTATATTAGTACAAGCTTAAGGGTTTTTTTTATTATTTGATAGGCTCTCGTTTGCCCACTATCTCACCCGATGGTAAGTGACGATGCGGTCTAGGATGTAACACGCTTGCCTAGAAGATACCTGTTCACTCTCGATTTGAAGACTCCCAGGTTGTAGTTTTCGGGAAATACGGATGCCGGTAATGCGTTCCACTCTTTGGCTGTTCGCATGATAAATGTGGAGCCAAATCTCTTTGTCCGCACATGTGGGATATTAACCATGTACCGGTGGCGCTTTTTCGTACATCTGGTTGTCCGATGGTGGAACGGTAATGGCGGAATCAGGTTATGCAACTCCAATGCACACTCTCCAAAATGCACTCGATAGAAGACCGATAAACTGGAAACTTTGCGTCTATGGTCGGTTTGGGTTCGATTCCTGTGAGGACTAGCATTTGTGCGTTAAACATCGATGTTTGTTCTTTGTCTGGATGTTATATTGTATTCTATGTATGTATTTTCAAACAAAAAGTATCTAAGTATTGTATCAGTTCTCTGGTTCCCATAGCATAAGCTTTGCTTAGTATGTGGTTAGAATGGCACTGTATGAAATGTCGACAAATATTAAAAAAAACAAGTGTGCTTTAGACCACACGACTGAAGTAAAACTTCTTTAGTTTAGCTCCATCTATCGGCTGGTATAACTTTTGCTTTGTTTAATGTCGTTATTTTGACAATTGTAAAATTACCGGACATACCAACATAATAATATAAATGTTTAACTTTGTTAAGTTGACAATGGCGATCCACGTGAACCACCTTCAACTTCCGTTTGTCTTGCATTCACCAGCTTACTCCCAAAGTCAAGCCTGCGTAAATAAGTTTCACTTCAAAAAAAGTCCAGTCTGCCCGGAATCACATCCTAGCTCCAGTAACTTTACATGTCCACCTCCAAACAGACAAATTAATCGAAGCATCGTAACGAGACATCTCACAAAGAGAGGTCCTTGCAAATCAATGAAGATCACATCACGAATATCTCGACGACACTGAACAATAAATTCAACCTAATGTACCCTCATTACTTCATGTATCAGCTATTAACTGGACAATGAAAGCTTTTGGAACTAAGATACCATCACAAAATACTTACGCCTTTATTTTCTGGATTGTAAAGTGTTAAATAGCTTGAGTAGTCCTTTATGGAAATGCTTGAGATGTTTGTAAGGGTGGTATTGTTAAGATTTGTTGAGCATGTATAAATACTTCACGAGTTCTTAAATGTTATTATTCAGTATAAGCATCTTCGTCGTGGAATCATTTGGAGGAGCATAGAGGCTTATCTCATAGGCAGACGTTGGGGTCGATTTTTACCCTCGCAGCTTGCTCTCTGCCAGTCATGAAGGTAGGCATAATTTATTTTATACAGTGTGGTGCTTGTGTAAGGAAAGGCGCACCCCATCTCTTCCCGTAAGAGCCGAGAAGAGTTTTGGCTGGAAAACGAAAATGTGGTTATTAAATAAATATATGTGTCAAGTCACAATCTAGTCTAGTCTAGTCAAGTCATACTCCTAGTAAAGTGGTGGCAACTTTACTTAAAGCTTCTATGGAAATTCGGAAACAACACGAAAAGAAACGTTATCATTATACCATTTTCCCACACTCACGCCTGTAATCCAGCACTTAACGAATAGAATGCCACCAATTTTATGCACTAACACTTAAAATAACACAAGTTTTGGAAAATAATACAATGCGATGACGCAATCTTTTTCGCTTTCCCGCCAAAACTCCTTGTATTATGTTGGTATGTCCGGTAAAATGACAATTTATAATTATCAAGATTGCGACATTAAGATTAAACAAAGCAAAAACAAAGTTATACCGGCCGATAGATGGAGTTAAACTAAAGAAGTTTTATCCTAGTCGTGTGGTCTAAAAACACTCGCTTTTTTTGTTGCATTCCATAATGTTATATATTAGATGTAACAGTTAACAGATTTTTTCTTTTTACAGATGTTGATACCACTGATGTGCCTGGTGGCGCTGGCTTTAGCTGAACCACCAGTTGGGTGAGATAATTATATTTAATTTCATATGGGTTTTCGATGAACCAGAATGTTCACAAACATTTTAGAACACGATTGCATATTAAGGTTAATAAGTTTACTGAAATAAAACTTCTTTACGCACGCTTGACTTGGAGGTAAGCTGGTGAGGCGAACGTAAGTTAAAAGGGAGATATTATAATAAAAAAAAAAAAGAAATTAGAATTAATAATTATATTGGCCAACGATCACATACATAGATCCTGAACCCTAACTAGAATTGCCTGTCTAGGGACCCAGGAACTACGAGGACCATGGTCCCACAACACCCAGACTCAGAACAAATGTGCGCTTTTTTATTCTGTGCACAAATACTTGTCCTACCGCGGGAATCGAACCCGCTGCTTCCGGGGAGCCGACGTACTCAACCACCACACCACAGAGGCTGTCAAAAAAAGAGGGAGTTACGTTTCATATATTACTGTAGGGGAAATAGAGATGGAGCTAAAGAAGTTTTACTTCAGTCGCGTGGTCTAAAGCACACTCGTTATTTTTATTACAGCGATGGCTATCCATCAGCACGCTCTTCTCACGACGACCACCACCACGACCACCACGGCTCAGACCACCACGGCTCAGACCACCACGGCTCAGACCACCAACGATCTCTATCTCAAGAGTACGGCCCACCATCAGACTTTGCATCAGCTCGCAGCGGCTCCATTGGATACGACTACAACGCACCAAACTCTAGAAGTTTCGGAAATGCACGAGGACAATCGCAATTTCCCCCTGCAACTGTCCGCGTTAGCTTCAACCAAAGATTCGGCTCTGCATCTTCTAGGAGCTCGGCTCAAGATCATAACTCTCCTGACGCAAGGAACTTAGCTCAAGAGTATGCCGCCCCAAACGCTCGCAGTGGAATCTCTCAAGAGTACGGGTCTCCAGCAGCCAGGTCGCTGTCTCAAGAGTATGGAGTTCCTTCCGTTGTCGCAGCCAGGTCCTTATCTTCTGAATACGGCGTGCCTAACGCGAGATCCTCTCCATCGGAAGAGTATGGCGCTCCTGCTGTTATAGCTGCGCGAAGCAGCCCATCTCACTCATCTGCATCCAACTTCCGCAGTGCTCAACTATCCAGGGGGTCTACTCAAGATTTTTCTGGACCTTCATCAAGGTCGTTCCAAGCTGACTCTTCGTTCTCTCAAGGCTTTGAAACCACTAGACCTTTTTCCAAACCAGCTTTCTCATCTCGTAGTGCTCCATCTTCTACTTACGGTGCTCCTTCTTCCCGATCCCTATCCACTTCTTATGGCGCTCCATCCGCTAGGAATTCTGAGTCATATTCCGAAGACTACAACCAGAGAGACCTCTCTGAAACGTACGGTGCTCCAAGTGGTAGAAGTCTGTCTCAGGAGTACGGAGTACCTTCAAGCCGCAGTAATCTGAGAACCAATGCTATAGCATCTTCTTACGCTGCTCCTAGGTAAGGACGGGTCATAATATTCCAAGTTTTTATCATGAACCGACTAAAATAGGCCCAACTTTTTTATCCTTTTGTAATTTTCTGACATTTCAATGTCAATATCAGTTCCAGATCTGCGCCATCATCATCGTACCTGCCTGCCTCTCGTAGCTCGTCCCCTTCAGATCAGTATGGAGTACCAGAGCAGCGTGATGGTGCCAGCCAGGGATACGACTATGCAAAAGCTAGGGCTCTGGAGGAACTGCTTAGCCAAGTAAACAAAAATCTGCATTATTTAAAAAACTAGTTGCGCCCCGCGGTTTCACCAGTAAATAAAAAGTATTTTAATTATTTGCTTATCCCACGGGAAATTTTCCGGGATAAAATGTAGCCTATGTGTTAATACAGTGTATAAGCTATCTTGGTACCGAATTTCATCCAAACCCATTTAGCCGTTTGAGCGTGAAGGAGTAACAAACATACACACATACAAACTTTCGCCTTTTTAATAAATATTAGTGTGATATCATATAGCTCACCAAACAATTTTAATTGAAACATTTCAAATTGGCTTATGCTTATGAATCCTCATGATAGTAACGTCAAATAAAAGGGTTTAAGATACAAGCTATAATTAAATTAAAAATATACAGTAATATAAAAAACGCCTGACACACAATAATTTAAAAAAAAAGGCCTTTTGGTGGTGCCGGCCATTTTGGATTTGAAATTTATCATCGTGTGTTGAGTATTCTAGTCGTCAAGCCCTTTCATTTGATACCCATATTGAGTTATGGAAAAATATGTAATCCGCCATTTTGTGGCGGCGGCCATCTTGGACCGATTTTCATAAAACATAGCTACGAACACTCCCAACTAATTCTCCTTTCAAACAAACAAACAAAATCAAAATCGGTATCAGTTCGGGAGCTACGATGCCACAGAGCGACACACAGACACGTTAAAGTTATAACAACCTATCGTTTTTACGTCGGTCGCTAAAACTGATCATTATTTTCTTAGGAACCAGCCAACTACGACTTTTCCTATCAAATAGAGGACTACGAATCTGGTAGCGAGTTCGGACACGCTGAAACTAGGCAGGCGGATCGAGCTGAAGGGTCTTTCTTCGTAGTACTACCTGATGGAACCAAACAGGTAAAAAAAAACGAGTGTACTTTTTTTTGTTTCGGTTTGGCTCCACACTTTTGTGTATTTAGCCATTGTCAAGTAATTGGTAATTTTTCGAGTTAATTAATATACATATTAATATAAGGCAAGTCAAGTCACAGTCCAAGTCATCAAGTCAAGTCATAGTCAAGTCAAGTCATACTCCTAGTAAAGTGGTTGCAACTGTACCAGAAGCTTCTATGGAGTTTTGGAAACAACACGAAAAGAAACGTTCACCATCATTATACCACTTTCCCACACTCATGCCTGTTACCACTTAACGAATAAAATGCCACCAATTTTGTGCACTAACGCTGAAAATAACACAAGTTTTGGAAAATAATACAATGCGGTGACGCGATCTTTTTCGTTTTCCCGCCAACACTCCACGAGTGTACTTTTTATTTTATTTGGTATGGCTCCACACTTTTGTGTATTTTGCCAGTGTCAAGTAATTGATAATTTTTCGAGTTAAGTAATATATATGTATGTCAAGTCAAGTCAAGTCACAGTCCAAGTCATCAAGTCAAGTCATAGTGTAGTCTAGTCAAGTCATACTCCTAGTAAAGTGGTGGCGACTTTACCAGAAGCTTCTATAGAGTTTTGGAAACTACACGAAAAGATACGTTTCACCATCACTATACCACTTTCCTACACTCATGCCTTTAATCCAGCACTTAACGAATAAAATGCCACCAATTTTATGCACTAACACTGAAAATAACACAAGTTTTGGAAAATAATACAATGCGGTGACACGATCTTTTTCGTTTTCCCGCCAAAACTCCCGAGTGTACTTTAGACCACACGTAAAACTTCTTTAGTTTAGCTCCATCTATCGGCCGGTATAACATTGTTTTTGCTTTGTTTAATGTTAATGTCGCCGTCTTGACAATGCTAAATTGTCCTTTTACCGGACATACCAACATAAAAATACAGTTTTTTTTGCAGGGGGCCGGTGTTACCCCTTGTGTTCTGATATGTCATCCTATGTGGTCATTAATGAATAATATAAATGGAAATGATTATAATTTGTCAAATAATTCAGTAAAATGAAAAAATGCAGTTTTTTATGTTGTCAATGGCGATCTACAAGAACCAACTTCGTTCGCCTCGCATTCACCAGCTTACTCTTCAAGTCAAGCGTAAAGAAGTTTTACTTCAATATACAGTTGGTACATAATATGACTGGCCTGATAGCTCAGTTGGTAGTAGCTCTGCCTTTTGAACTGAAGGTTGTGGGTTCGATTCCCACCCAGAACAAACATTTGTGCGATGAACATCGATGTTTGTTCTGTGTTTGGGTGTTATATTCTATTGTGTGTATGTTTTTACAAACCAAACGTATCAAAGTAAGAATTTGAAATCGAATTCAATTTGAATTTGAATAATAATAACTCCCAACGATCACATACATAGATCCTGGACCGTAACTAGGATTCCCTGTGTCTAGGGACACAGGAACTACGAGGACCATGGTCCCACAACACCCAGACTCAGAACGGAGTTTTTGCGCTTATTTTCTGTGCACAAATACTTGTCCTGCCGCGGGAATTGAACCCGCCGCCTCCGGTTTATGAACCGACCTACTCAAACACCACACCAAACTTGGCTGTCCAAAATATAAAATCTAAAAAAAAGCTGTAATTTTTTTTCTCATTAAGGTAAAACTACAATATTTATATATTTTAAATGTATATTTTTTCTAGACGGTAGAGTACGAAGCTGACGAAGGCGGCTTCAAGCCCAGGATCTCCTTGGAGCCAGCTGATCTCACCCGCTCAGCAGGATACGATGATAACGCGGCAGAAATTGCAGTGGCCAGGTCTGCTGACGGACCTTACTAATACAAACAAAAACGTAACTGGAACATATAAAAGTAAAATGGAACATGAGTGAATGGAACACAAGTGAAATGGAACATATAAAAGTGAAATCTATATATATAGTAAATTCAAAATCGTATGTGCTTCGGAACGAATTCATTATGGATTTCAAGCAGATTTTTGCCATATAGCGCTCAGCACACGGAAAATATCGTTACCGCGATTCAAAACTTCGTACAAACTACCTCAAATTCCATAAAAACTATGCATTATCATTGACAACACCAAACAGCGCCATCTAGAAAGCATAGTGGTAATGGAACATATAAAAGTGAAACTAAACATCTAAGTGAAATGGAAAGTATAACCACAAAATGGAGAGAGTACTTGTATTTGGGATATAATGATACATCTGTAAGTAAAATGAACTTGTGAAATTAAAATTTAAATAATGCGATATGAGAATTCTAAACTCATATCGCATTTTTAAATATGGGAGATGGATATTTTAGGAGATAACGGAATCGAAACTAACGATTAGATTTAAAAATGACTTGGTATGTTTATTGGACGATTGATTTTAAATTTAATAATATTGTAGAAAAGTACTATGTTAAGTGTGTGGTTGTTAGTGAAAGAAGAAAATCATAAGCTTTACGGATTGATAAAATTTGACGAAAATGGCAACACTAAAATGGAAAACGGAATGGAAACCTAAGTATTAAAAATACTCAAATTATTTATGTCTTTGCAAAAGAAAATGTATAAAAAAATGTGTTCATAGTTTTAAGTTTATTGTTATAAATAAACGCTTATTTTCAATATTACGAAATCGTGGTATTTATTGTATCGTTAATACTTATAACTACAAATGTGAGTTTTTTGGCGGGAAAGCGAAAAAGATCACGTTACCGCATTGAATTATTTTCCAAAACTTGTGTTATTTTCAGTGTTAGTGCATAAAATTGGTGGAATTCTATTCGTTAAGTGCTGGATTACAGGCGTGAGTGTGGGAAAATGGTATAATGATGGTGAAACATTTCTTTTCGTGTTGTTTCCAAAACTCCGTAGAAGATTCATGTAAAGTTTCCACCACTTTACTAGGAGTATGACTTTGACTAGACTATGACTTGACTTGATGACTTCGACTATGACTTGACACATATTTGCGTGAAATATCATTCACTTGATAAATTATCAATTACTTGACACTGGCTAAATACACAAAAGTGTGGAGCCAAACCATTAAAAAAAACTACAAATGTCAATTTTGATTGAATGAACATTATAATGTGAAAACGAGTTAAGACATTGTAGCAATAAAAAATTCTCAACGAATGAGCATTGCAATTCAACGGGGCAATGCTGCCATCGTGTTGGGTACGCTACCTACTGGTAGGTGGCTAGATCTCGACTGTCTATAGGTCATCGCGGCCAGTATAAAAGCCCATTTTTTTTGTTGTAGTGCGTCGTGTTTAGTATTAGTTATTACATCATTCAATTCAATTCATTTATTTATAAGAAACTTCTTACGTGTCAATAATTATTAAAAATTCCATCACGATATTTTTCTTTGCTGAATATCATTTCAAATATTTTAACTACTTACATAGAATATTTATCACCCCATTTGACACTCTTAGGTCCGTATTACAGAACGATGCTCAGTCATCGATCGGTGCTCAAGCAGAGATTTCATTCATAAAGTGATCAATTACTTTCAGCAAATATCTATCAAGTCCTTAAGTTCATTATGTTGCTATTTTATTTGGGCCACAGAGCACGTAGTTATACTTATTTTTCAGCCGTCACCCATCCAAGCGATAGCAGCGAATTTGCGATCGGTTAGGAAAGACTAGCCGTGATTTGCAACCTTAACTCCTATCTATTTAACAGGTATAGACACAGTAGACAATATATATGTTTATCCAGACGACAGATTACAAAGTTCGTACAAGCTCATTAAACTCTAGGCCACCTATTCTTATTAAATAAACGACGTAGTTTCTATAATGATGCCGTATTTATATCCATTTGATGGCTTTAAACGGATCTAATGTATAGGTTTGAGGTTCGTATTGTGAAACTGGTGATTTCGGGGTCGCACTTTTACGCCCGTATTACAAGAACTATGCTTCATTTTTTTTTCGCCCAACGATCACAGACATAGGTCCTGGACCCTAACTAGGATTCCCTGTGTTTAGGGGACCCAGGAACTACGAGGACCATGTTCCACAACACCCAGACTCAGAACAAATAATTACGTTTTTTTTTTTTTTTTTTTCCACTAATACTTGTTCCGCCGCGGGAATCGAGCCCGCCTGTTCTGCTTAACCACCACACCACAGAGGCTGTCAACTTACCACTTAGAGATATCATTCACTATTTGATCATTTTGTGAATGAAATCTCGTCTTGAGCAAAGATTAACGACGCGCATAATGTGCTATATGGATCAGAATTATCAGAGATCAAATTTACAGACGAATTTCCGCATGAATATGTAGGTAGGTGGACACTCCAAATTCTAGTGTGTGTGTGTGTGTGTGTGTGTGTGTGTGTGTGTGTGTGTGTGTGTGTGTGTGTGTGTGTGTATGTGTGTGTGTAGGCTGGGTCATCAGATATCCATACCTGAAAAAGAACATACAGCATCAACTAGGCCTTGATTTTCGGAGGGTTTCTCTATAAGTATCTACTTAATGATACAGATTCCAAAACTCAACCAAAATATAGTAGATAGGTATAGGTAAAGATAATCCTACGACAACAGAAGATCATGACCTTATTGCTGATAAGAAGTTCAAGATTAATAGAGAAATCAATTTCAACATAGACTAGATAAGTAATGTTATTATATAAACATAGTTTTGTAAAGCAGACGTTTAAACGATGATCAAATTGTTCTTAATAATCATCATAACAGTTTGTGATGGCAAAATTCAAATAACTATTACGGCGTCAAATTTTATAAATAATACGGATATAAAATATAATGGCAGTGATATTAAACAAGTGACAGATAAAGAGGTAGAACTCTTTAAAATAACAAATGAAAACCTTAACCGAGGGATCAGGGTAGAAATGGGAAAAGTAGCAGATGAAATATTCCTAAGAGATCCAACTAAATATGGTGATGTGTTTAACAAATTTAAATGGCCAGACGTAAGAAGGAAATTAAGTGTAAGAAATATAACAATAGTTGAATTCATTAAAGAAGATGTAGTTTTGAATAACAACATACTTATTAATAACACGACAATGAGTATTAAAACGAAAAGAGTTATAGTTGAAAAAGTGACAAATACTGTAACAGCTATTTGGAATGATGTTGGATTGCCAGATGATGAAATATATTATGATGTTTCAATTGATTTCGAATATGGAAACGTGTTACATAAAGCATTTTGGAGAGATACAAACACAAGCAATTTTGATATGACAGTAAAGAAATCTACAGGCGTTATGGAAATACAACCAGGTAAACGAATAGTTACAAAGCTGTTGGCAGAGAAAATAATATTGCTCGTTAAAATTGAATTTGAAGCGCATTTGAGTGGTAATATTGTTGCAAATTATGCAAAGGTGTATGGAAAATATCATTTGTGGTCGCCAACTATAGGAAATATTATGAAAGCTGCCGAACTAATGAATAAATTAACAACAACGCTTTTGCTTGAAGTTAGATATCATGCGAATTTAAGGTTGGAAGTAGTAGATAAAGACACAGGTGAAGTAATGACTGATGTAGACTATGAAATTAAGAGAAAACGTAAGATAAAATTTCATTTAAGTAAGAAATCTTCTTAACACTTTTTAATTAAATAAATAGAGCTAACCTACATGAAATGGGTATAATATTTTTTCACCTGTTTTTACTAGGTGGTAGGAATTTACTGCAAAGTGCGTCCAGGTACCACCGCTTTGCCAGTAATTCTGCCGCCAAGCAGTAGTGCGCAAGCACTTTTGTATTCCGGTTAGAAGGGCACTGTAGCTAGTGAAATTGCTGGGTAATTGTTGTTCTGATGCTCAGGATGAAGTGCGCAGTGCAGTGTCACGCGAAACACTATACTTTAGAGTGACACTGCAACTGATATGGGCAGCCGTGTCGCTTAACATCAGACGAACGGTTAGCTCGTTACGTCATTCCTTAACATGAAAAAAACCTGTAGAGACATTAAGTAGATACTTATTTCTAACTAGGTAGGGACGTACTTAGGTAAGTGGGTACTTATCGCTTAGGATAGGTATCGGATAGGTTTTACAGGGTAAAATCCACACGAAGCACCTTTTATCTATAATTAAAATTTACTATTTGCGCCCGTTGCGCTAGTTGGTTTCACTCACAATAATAAGTATTCTGGTATCGATTCTGTGTCGCATTCTCTAAAACTAAAGTAAACTTAAAGTATGGCGGTACTCTTCTGATAAAGACGAAATGAAAAAGACGGAAATATGTTAATTTCAATTAGCTTTAGAGTAAACGACACAGAATCGACACCTCTATGTGTTATCCAGGTTATAAAATATTTGTTTTCCAAATTTCATTTAAATCCGTTCAGTAGTTTTTGCGTGAAAGAGTAACAAACATACACCCATAAATCCATACGCATTAGTAGGATTATTATAGTTTCTAAATTGGTATTCGTATTCGTATAGATGAATACTATTGCACAAATAATTAAATATTTTATAATAATAGTAGATAGCGCATCTAGTATCAGTATTAGCAGTAATTAATTGGCATTGTTGTAGTAGTTTAACTTATTTAGTTGGCACAGATAATACAAATCGGCCGATTCCTAATGTTCTTTTTTATGTTATGGCTCCACACTTTTGTGTATTTAGCCAGTGTCAAGTAATTGATAATTTATCAAGTTAATGATATTTCACGCAAATATGTGTCAAGTCACAGTCGAAGTCATCATGTCAAGTCATAGTCTAGTCAGAGTCATACTCCTAGTAAAGTGGTGGCAACTTTACTTGAAGCTTCTGTGGAGTTTTGGAAACATCACGAAAAGAAACGTTTCACCATCATTATACATTTTCCCACACTCACGCCTGTAATCCCGCACTTAACGAATAGAATGCCACCAACACTGAAAATAACAAAAGTTTTGGGAAATAATACAATGCGGTGACGCAATATTTTTCGCTTTCCCGCCAAAACTCCGATTCCTAATGTTAGGTTCAAGTGTACAACACTGGCAGGGCAGAGTTACGTGAGATGTCCTCGTACGAGATGGAAGATACCGAGAAATCGCTTATATCATGTTTTATAAGATTCATTAATTATTATTGTTTAATATAGATACTTTTAGATTCACGTTCGATTTAACAGCACTGAAGAAAATTATCATAATTTAAATATTGTTTTATTTACCCCAAAACACAGATAATTACTTTTACAGCTATAGCGTCAATATAGTTATGTAATTTCTATGTAAATAGGTGAATTCTGTGGTATTTTAAAGATGTGATTATACCGCACTTACCTACCTATTATTTACCAATGCTACAGTATATACTGACAGAATAAAAGCGAGTGCGGGTTGCGGGTAACGAGACACATTCTAGTTCATAATAACAAATGCTCAAAATGCACTGACCCTGCGTCGCGCTTTTTTTGTCGTTCATGATGCGCATTTCTAAAGACACGCTTTCTTCCCATCTTGTAAAGAATGTATACTGGCTAAATACGTTCAGAGTGCAGAGTCAAATTTTAAAATAGCTTTGAAATAGTTAATGTCAAATTCAACAAAACGTCAGTAAGTATCATCATTTTTTTGTTTTGATTTTAGCATAGCATTTTCCACGCATTCTGCCAGTGTCAAGTACAAAGATATTGTATGTAATACGGTAAAACCTTAGTTAAATACATAATTATTGTATTTTCATGTCCTACCTTCCTACCTTCGATTCATTCTTTATTTGTTCATTTGTTCAAAATACTTTATGTAAAACTAATTTGTTAAAAGTTATCGTGGCTTAAATTAAAAACATAGAAATTTTGGGAAAAATTGGATCAGGAAAGTAAAATAGGAAAACATCACTCTGAACTATATATTCTTTGACATCATGAACATGGACATTCATGGTACATGTAGTTTAAACAAATTTAGTGATGTGCTGATTCGTGTGTTTAATAATCGATGGATCGGTGAAATAGCTAGTCAATTAATAAAATTATGAATGTACTGTATTGTAACTATGAACTAATTACACACTACATTACAAAAGCACATCTTGCGTTGTATCAATAGAAGTAATCAACACCATTCTTGAAGTTTATAAATTTATCAAAGATTCTTAATCAAAATCCATTTTTTTCGCGTGAATATAATGTAAGCAATAAACTAATACAATAATATCTGTGAACTTTGGAGTGCCTGATTAATGCTTTAGACATAGAGTACTTCGATAAACAATAAACATTGCATTTGCAGCACTAGCCCGTAGGTGTGTATTCGGTTCACCCTCCACGATAGTTGAAAGTTGTTATATTAGGTAGTTGTGGGGTGCTCACCCATAAAAAAGTTTGCACACTAGCCTTAGTAAACGTTTTGCTTCTATTTTGAATCAACGCAAAAGCAACGGATTTGATTATTTTGGATATCAATCTTAGAGAAAAATGAGTTACTATGTTTGCGATTTACCTTGTAATTATCTTTATAACGAAATATACATCGCGTAATGAGCTAATTGGCATATTAATTACTGTGAAACCATTCTTCTATTACAATCAAGAGTACTTAAAACACGTCAGTACTCGTTGAATATCGCAATGCTCATGCTCAGCCAAAACCTTTTCCTGAAATATGTGTATCGATACTTTTATAGGATCGATCACCAAAATTTATGAATTATATTACTCGATCATGGCCGATATAGTTTAAGCTTATCCAATTCTCATCACTAGAAAACTTAGAATTAAAGTTACATGTCATCGAGAATTCAAAGGTTTACACGTATATGCTCTTTGGGTTCGATCGACTTCTGGCTATATTTATTTAGTTTTATCCCGATTTGTTTGTTGTAAAGACGTCGATTGTCGCAGCAACAGCAGGCTTGTTTATTTAGAACCTTTCCAATTACCTAATTACTAATTTGGAGTCATTAAAATAACATTGTTTCTCTGTTATGTGCACGTATTATTTTTCATTGTAGAATTGTATTTTTTTGTATTATCATTTCCTCGCACTAAATCGTTATACCTCGGTAGCTTGTTTTAATTTTGTGCCAGTTATTATTTAGCTGTTTGTTTAGTGGTTTGTTGTATTTTATCGGATAGAAAAAATGTACAAGTATGCGATCGACTTCATAGGAATGTACATTTCCTTGTCTCTCTATATTATTGGGTAAGTTTTTACAGTGCTAATATTTTTTAAAGTTTGATCAGTATTTCAGCCAGTACATAACAGTACAATAAATAAATAAAACCATATACATATACTAAAAATAAATAAAACTATAAACCTCAGAGCAGAGGAAGTATCACCCAATAAAGTAATTTTAATTCTTTTCTGAATGAAAGACTAATAATAAAATTATATTTAAAAAGATAATTCGAAATGCAGCAGTGCATTTGCAGAACTAGATACTTTCTGTAGTTTAAATAGGTTCTCCTTTAAATTGCCACCTACTTAATGAGAAAACAAAAACTATCAGTGCTCTGTAGAAGTTTTGTCCATGGTCAAGAAGTAGTTAGGTAATGTGCCTAAGTCGCTGACAAATTACTTAGGTATAAAATTTAAATATTTGACAAATAACAGCAACATTAATGCGGCCACTTTCCAATTTATCTGTACAAACTTTCACTTTGCCACAGAATAAATGACAGCACCTTTCTTGCTCTAACATGTATCAGTGCAAATTAAACCAACATAAGTCATTCAACATCTGAATGGCCAAGGAATGGAATAATTCCAGCATCAGTATTTTCTCGTAGGTACAATGTGGGTTTTTATACTCTCTATAATTAGGCACCCTATGAGTGTCAAGTATTTTGCCAAGTAGACACAAATTTGACAAACATATGTATACGAGAACGCAAGGGAAAGTGTTGCTTAGCCAAGTTGTATTTTAATAGTCTTTAGTATAGACAGGCATTAGTCGATTATTTTCATCATCATGTCATTATCATCAATGTTTTTAATAATAATTAATAATTACACCCAACAATCACATACATAGATCCTGGACCCTAACTAGGATTCCCTGTGTCTAGGGACCCAGGAACTACAAGGACCATGGTCCTACAACACCCAGACACGAAACAAGTAATTGCACTTTTTTTCTGTGCACAAATACTTGTCCTGCTGCGGGAATGTAGCCCACCACCTTGGTTATGAGCCAACCCGCTCAACCACTACACCACAGAGACTGTTTTTGTGGCTTCTCCATTAAATTTGCTGTAATGACCAGTATTAGTAGGTGTCTTGGTGATTACAGTAGATTATAATGCAGATTGAGAAAAATGCTGCTGCGTAGATAATCTCCTAGCTGTTAAGGTACCTACAGGAATAGATGCACTGCCGTAGCTAGAGAGTGGCGTTGTGGGGCAATGCCCTACATAGAAATCACAATGCCCTTTAAAAATATCAAAACTAAGATAAATTATTATAATTAAATTGTTTGTACATAGTTTGTGATAAAAGATCTAAGATCCATGCTCATGTTTTGTCACAGAAATGATTTGTCTATGAATAGCTATTGAATGTACCACATGATATACATGATTGATTTAGGAGCCTGTGCCTCGAGGACAGATCAATTATGATACATTTTTTACTTCCACCTGTAACCAATGCTGCCCTCCTCAAATTCGACTCTAGCTATAGCCCTGAACAGATGAGGTGGCCCTACTCTTAAGCTGGGCCTGTATAAATTTAAAAATTTAATTTATTAAACAGCTAGGACAATCACTGCACATCACTTCTGTCAGAAACTGCAGATGTCACTATATGATATTCTCCCCCCTAAGATCCCCCGTCCCACCTCTCTGAAGTTCCTCCTATCACTTTCCCATACCTCTTTTGTTTATTTTTTATGTAAATTTATTGTAAATAATAAATTAAAATTATATATTTTTTTTAAATGATATCGATAAATAACTTTAAATCTTTATTGTTGTTATGCCCTGAGTGTATATATTTTTTTTATGTAGATTGTGTTGTGCTTATGTGATGTTCTATTTGTTGTAGATAAAAATCCCTTGAATCTGAAGGCCGGAGTTTGATTCTCCCATATTATACACCGTACTTACTACGTACACACAGATTATTCTCCATCACTTGTTATTCTAGTATAGTACGTGACACTGGCAAAATTGCGACGTCTGTTAGTCGCAGAGGCCAAAACCAAGAAGTCAAGTCAAGTCACATCACTTCTTCAGTAATAGAGTGGTTCACAACTGGAACAGGCTACCAGAAGAGGTCATTGCTGCCACCCTGTGAATAACTTTAAGAACAGACTCGACAACTGGTTACGAACAAACAAACTACCTCTGTTACAAGGATGAACATTGAAAGTACATCCAACACTGTGGATATAGACACACAATAATGCTGCTCGTCTATTAAACAATCATAATATTAGTAAGGTTTATAACATTTCCATGTTTGTTCCAGGTACCTACTCTTCGGTACACCGGCCTTAGCCAGCATCTTCTTGTTCCAAGTGGTTGTGGTTCCTCTAATCTTCAAGTACTCCAAGACATTCCGACGACTCCTGATCTTTGCTAACTTTGGTAATTATTTTTATTATTGGAAACTAGCTTCTGCCCGCATGGCTTATAGGAAACGAAGAAGAATTTTTTTCATAGATAATCCAACCACCCATTTCACCCTCTTAGGGGTGGAATTTGGAAAACCCTTTCTTTGTAGATACCTACACTTTACAAAGAACACACCCTCCAAATTTCAGGTCTAGGAACAGCGGTTTAGGCTGTGCGTTGATATATAAGTCAGTCAGGAATTTGAATTTTATATGTATAGATTAATAACGGGTAAACTCACGTCAATTAATAGTCTAAATTACCCATGTTCCGTTACCTGGACTAAAATTGGAATTTGAATTTAGTAATTTAGATTTGGATATTGGGTATGTCCGTAAATATTATAATTTTTTTCATTAATAACTAACTGACCATTGTCATACAAACAACCTATAGAACAAAGCTTGTTCAGTTTTTTCCACAATTCAGCACTAACATGCACCATCATGGCCTGCATTGACAATTTCCATGGGGTGAGACAGTGGTCATGCTTTGCCCATAAACAGTTATCCATAAAACTTTACCAATAGGCTATTTGACTGTTATATTTTTATTGCACACATAAATAATATACCTCAAAAAATAGATAACTGTGAAAACAAAACTTGAATATCTCAAAAAATGAACAAGTTACAGGCATTTTAAAATACAGGAATAGAAAGAGACAACTCAAACACGCAGTGACGTCAGTTACCAGTCCTCATAGTAACTCATTACTAAGCTGTGGTAGCTCTATATACAATCTCTTTGGCATGTGACGTCACAAGCCATGCCTTCATAGTAGCTGTGAGGAAGTTCAACACGATCTCTGTTTTGCGAGAAAGGGACAGGCGATGAAACTTTAAAAGCGTACTACTCCGTGATTAATTTACCGATTTTACTTATTTTTACAATGATTACATTCATTTTTAAGCTACTTTATGAAAATAATATTTACTTGTTTATTTTTAATAGTAGTCAAATAGCCTATTGCACATTCCACCATTTTAATTTTTTGTAATCTAATAATGTATCGGGAACGACGCATTTTAGCACTTTTTATAATTCAAAAACAATATAACTAAAATTAAAAATTAAGTTATTCTATGCATATAAAATTACGAAGTGCTTTTGGAAAGTTTTCAAAAGTAGTTCACTTTCCCAATACGTTTTTTTTGACAGTGTTTGTGTATAAGTCGTTGAGCAGGTCGGCTCATAATCCGGAAGCGGTGGGTTTGATTCCTGATTTATGCACAGAAAAAAGCGCAAAAATTTTTTCTGTGTTTGGGTGTTGAGGGAACATGGTCATAGTTCCTGGGTCCCTAGACAGGGAGTCATAGTTCTGGTCCAGGATTTATGTATGTGATCGTTGAGCGTTTGTTATTATTATTATTATTTTATGTTAAGAAATTACATGACGAGCTCGTCGTTCGCCTAAAGTTAAGCGACATGGCTGCCCATATCAGCTTCAGTGTCACTCGGGTCTCTAAAGAGAGTCTAATAGTTTCGCGTAAAACTGCACTGCACATGTCATACTGAGATACTCCTTTTTTGGAAGTCGGTTGAAAATGGCTTGATCCATTCGGGTGTAATTTTGTCATACCAAAACTAACATGGCATATTTTTATTTTTGAACTAGCTGCGCCTCGCAGTTTCACCCGCGCATTAAAAGTATTTTAATTATTTGCTTATCCCATGGGAACGTTTCACTTTTCCGGGATAAAATGTAGCCTATGTGTTAATCCAGTGTATAAGCTAATCTTGGTACCGAATTTCATCCAAATCCGTTCAGCCGTTTGAGCGTGAAGGAGTAACAAACATACACACATACAAACTTTCGCCTTTATAATAATAGGTCTTTACCTATGAAATTGCCGTATTGCAGTACAGACTTTTTCAAACAAAAAAAAGTTTTGATTGGCTATGAATTCTAAATTAAAATTAATTTTGTTTTAAAAATATGACATTCTATTTACAATATAAGTCTTTTGTTTATTGATTAGCGTTGTATTTTCATTACATTTCAACATTTTTCCTCATAATGGATACTTTGAAATTTCGTGTAATTATGGAATATGAGTTCCGTCGTGGCACCAACGCGGCACAAACGACACGTAACATCAACGACGTTTACGGAGAGAACTGTACAAACGAACGTACAACCCGTTATTGGTGTGCTCGGTTCCGTTCTGGGAATTTTGACTTGAAAAATGAACCTCGTGGTCGTCCGGAAACTTTGGTCAACAATGATGAATTAAAGGCGATTGTGGAAGCTGATGAATCTCAATCTACAGCTGAGCTGGCAGCAGCTTTTGATGTTAGCATCAAAACAATATTGGTCCATTTGCGACAGATTGGCAAGATAAAAAAGCTTGATAGATGGGTGCCCCACGAACTTAACGATCGCCAGCGCAACGTACGCGTCGAGACTTGCCTTGCGCTGCTTAACAGGCACAGAAATGAAGGAATTTTGAACCGAATTGTTACGTGCGACGAAAAATGGATTCTTTTTGACAATCGAAAGCGCTCAGTAAGTTGGTTAGATCCTGGTTCGGTACCAAAGCAATGTGCAAAACGAAAAATGACCCCTAGAAAGGTGATGGTCACAGTTTGGTGGTCTAGTGCTGGTGTGATTCATCATAGCTTTTTACAAAACGGCGAGAGCATTACTGCAGATGTGTACATTGAAGAACTGACCACAATGATGGCGAAACTCGCACGTCTGCAACCAGCTTTGGTCAATCGGTCGTCTCCACTGCTACTTCACGACAACGCGCGACCCCATACTGCACAACAGACCGTCTCTAAACTGCATGAGTTGGGTTTGGAAGCTCTCCCTCATCCGCCATACTCACCAGATCTTGCGCCTACCGACTATTACTTTTTCCAAAATTTGGACAAGTTTTTAGCGGGAAAAAAATTCAATTCCCGAGAGGCAGTACAAAACGCCTTTGAAGAGTTTGTTGTCTCCCGTCCTGCTGATTTTTTCAAGAAGGGCATCCATAAACTGCCACAGCGTTGGCAAAGATGCATTGATTGCAGGGGTGATTACTTTGAATAAAAGAAATAAATAAGTTCGAAAAAAAAATACTTTAACTTTTTTCAAACAAAACGGCAATTTTATAGGTAAAGACCTAATATTAGTGTGAAGTGTGATATTATGAATTTCCGCGGTAAAACGCATAAATTGCGGGTGAAAACTCTCTGAAAAAGGTTGTGGTATTAACCAGTAATAATAATAATAATATGTGTGGACATCTCACACAACACCACCTAGCCCCAAACTAAGCAAAGCTTATACTATGGGAACCAGATAACTGATACAATACTTAGATACTTTTTGTTTGTAAATACATACATAGAATACAATATGACACCCAGACACAGAACAAACACCTATGTTCATCACACAAATGTTTGTCCTGGGTGGGAATCGAACCCACAACCCACAGTTCAGAAGGCAGAGTTACTACCAACTGAGCTATCGTGCCAGTCAATCCACCAGTCACAGTCAGACCAGTATCAGTCAATAACTTTAAGTATTACGAAATTAGTGTAAAGATAAAATTTATCTATGACCACAGAATATATCATAGTTGCTATGACTTTGTTTCGCCATTCTTGCTCCTTATTGCTAACAAAGATAATTATGTGGAACAAATCGAAATCTAAAATCCAATAATGCTAGGTTTTGAAATAATCCAGTCACTTAATCACTGATAATGATTGATAGGTACTTTTCCTTATAACCAGGATAGATAAACAGGTGTACTGAATGTCCTGACGAAGATAGAAAATGTCTTCAAGAATATTAAAAAGTTTTATTTTAAATGTTATTGAATGATGTGACGAGCTAGTCGTTCACCTGATGTTAAGCGCCACGGTCGCCCATAACAGAACAGTGTCACTCGGAACCCTAAAACATAGAGTTACAAGCGACACTGCACTGCGCACATCATCCTGAGACATCAGCACAGTCGAAGATTACTCGACTGTGAGATCAGATCATAAAGTCTCAATTGCCCAGTAATTTCACTAGCTACATTGCCATTCAAACCGGAACACAGTAGTGCTTGCACACTACTGCTTGGCGGCAGAATAACTGGCAAAGCGGTGGTACCTACCTAGACGAACTTTGCAACAAAGTCCTACCACCTAGTGAAAGATAGCTTTCTATTTGCAAACCGCGGCCATTGAACTCATGGATTGACGACTGTAGATTCGATAGACAGGATCTGGTTTTATTATTGAATACATTTGACTTGTTTTTACTTCCAACTTGTCTACTTTGACCGCGCTCTCGCCTGATTGGAAGTGACGATGCGATCGAAGGTGTAGCATGCTAGCCAAGTAAAAATTGCTCTCAATTTGCGTATTCGCGTTTTCTGTGCACAAATACTTGTACGGCCGCGGGAATCGAACCCGATTAGCCGACCTGCTCAACCCCCACACCACAGAGGCTATATTCGACTTGTATGTGCCGGCCCGTTTAAGTTAATGCTTTTTATACCATAGACTAGTGTGTAGACAATAGCTGTGTGTGCCTTTAGGCTTGCGCTTGACCATGATCGCACGTGATGGAAAGTGACTATGTTAGCAAGTACGTAAGTTTGCTAGATAATAATAATAATAATATGTGTGGAAACCTTTTTTTTTTGAGGGGGGAAATGCCCTCGCACTTCCTTGCCACCACGGGGGTGGTGGTAGGGGGTATGTGGGACTCGAACCCACTAAAACCCCCTTTGAGCTCTCGTCCGCCGGGGCGAGAAGGGGCCGCGACTGCAGTCCAGCCAACTCGCCCCCGATGTGTGGACATCTCACACAACGCCATCTATCCCCAAACCAAGCAAAGCTTGTATTATGGGAACCAGATAACTGATACAATACTTAGATACTTTTTGTTTGTAAATACATACATAGAATACAATATAATACTCAGACACAGAACAAACACCTATATTCATCACACAAATGTTTGTCCTGGGTGGGAATCGAACCCATAACCCACAGTTCAGAAGTCAGGGTTACTACCAACTGAGCTATCGGGCCAGTAGATGGTAGGACTTTTGTGCTTTAGCGTCTAGATAGGTACCACCGCTTTGCCAGGCGGCAGAATAACTGGTAATAACCGATAGAAACACATATTTTTATGGATTTGACAGTTTGAATATGCAGTTTATATGCATAGTTAGTATGGAAATTTCTCCTATTGCATTGCAATCAAAGTTTCGTGATAAGATTACTTAGACTGTGAGATCAGGGGGGTCTCTGATCTCACAGGTTAAGTAATCTTATTAATAACCTGTGCTGATGTCTCTGGATGACGTGCACAGTGCAGTGTCACGCGAAAGATACCTTAGAGTTCTATGACACTGCAACTGATATGGGCAGCCGTGTCGCTTAAAATCAGGCGAACGAATAACTCATGTCATTTCTTAACATTAAAAAAAGGTGATAAATAAAACTGACGTCAGGATCGACTTAGCTTCTATCTTCTAATTACATCTGGCTCATTATCGTTTAGTCTTTTTTTAATTGCGTTTATTTTCAACTAAATAATATCTAACTACTACAAAAAAATAGATTTGATATACTGGCCGCGATGTCCTATAGGCAGTCCAAATACTCCAGCCCACTGCCAGTAGGTAGCGTACCCAACATGCTGGCATTGCCCCGTTGAATTGCAATGCTGATCCGTTTTGCCAAATAAGTGCCAGCATTAATTAATAAATTAGTTACTTTAAGTATGTTTTTCTTCTTAATAATAATAATAATTATGTGACTGTGTTGTGACGTCAAATATTCAGACAATGGCTAATACGTGAGAAATTATAAACAATCAACAATCATCTAAATATATATAACTCAAAGTTGACTGACTGACTGACATAGTGATCTATCAACGCACAGCCCAAACCACTGGAAGGATCGGGCTGAAATTTGGCATGCAGGTAGATTTTATGACGTAGGCAACCGCTAAGAAAGAATTTTTCGAAATTCCACCCTTAAGAGTGTGAAATGAGTGGTTAAATTATTTTCCCATAGGCCACGCCGCGGGCGAAGCTGCGGGCAGAAGCTCGTTTAATTATAAATGAATATAATTATGCAAGTTTTAATTATAATTAGATCTTAGTTACTGATGGATAAAATTATTCAAATTACTTTATTAAAATAATTACTTTATCAAAAATCTCATTCAAATCCGCATTTGACCCCTAACAATTTTAATTATTGACTAACACTTGTTAATTTAGTTTTTATTTACTGCTTGTAATTTGATACATTTTATAGTATTAATAATAATAATAATTATTATTATAATATTTGTGGTCATCTCACACAACGCCATCTAGGGCTAGCTCCAAACTAAGCAAAGCTTGTATTATGGGAACCAGATAACTGATACAATACTTATATACTTTTTGTTTGTAAATACATACATATAATACAATATAACACCCAGACACAGGACAAACATCGATGTTCATCACACAAATGTTTGTCCTGACCGGGAATCGAACCCACAACCCACAGTTCAGAAGGCAGTTATAATTTAATGTTGTATACTTACTACAAATTAAATGAAAGGGGTATTTTTGACAGCCTTTGTGGCGTGGTGGTTGAGCACGTAGGCTTATAACCCAGACACAGACGCAGAAAATATGTTTGTGCTTTTTTCCTGTAGACACAACGTTTACGTTTCGGGGGGAAATTGTTTTCACCCTCCAATTAATGATAACAACGCCCAACGATCACACATTGATCCTGGACCTTAACTAGGATTCCCTGTATCTAGGGACCCAGGAACTACAAGGACCATGGTCCCACAACACCCAGACACAGAACAAGTATTTGCGCTTTTTCTGTGCACAAATACTTGTCCTGACGCGGGAATTGAACTCGCCGCCTCCGGGTATTGAACCGATCTGCTCAATCGCGACACCACAGAAGCTCTCAAAATAATAAATATAAATTAATAAGACGTTAGAGTAAATATCTATATATATATACATATATTAGATATACAATTTTGATTGTGGTATAAAAATATTGCTCATTAATTTGTCTACCGAAGATAAGGTATGAGTTCCACAGCATGCAGCATGCAGTTGCACGTTGTCTGATAATGGTTTGACCGAAGCGGGCAAAGTCACCTCTTTCAACTTGCGAAATTTGCTTTCGTATTTAGTACTAGCTTCTGCCCGCGGCTTCACCCGCGTGGCGTATAGGAAACGAAGAAGAAAATTTTTCATTGATAATTCAACCACTCATTTCACCCTATTAGGGATGGAATTTCGAAAAACCCTTTCTTAGTGGATACCTACACTTTACAAAGAACACACCCTCCAAATTTCAAGTCCAGCGCTTTAGGCTGTGCGTTGATACAGAGGGTTACAGGAAAAATCGTGCTAAATCCGTTAAGGGCGTGGAGTACCCATCATTTCGGACTTATTTCACTATGAAACACCCTAGCCTAAACTTAACCCATTTCTAGATATTGGACTTTTAATTTTTTTGTTGAAAATTGCCGATTTTTAGGCTACAAAATTTTATTATGTTTATTTTGTTTGGGGGCGAGTTGGCTGGACTGCAGTCGCGACACCTTGTCCCCGGTACGGCGGACGAGGGCTTACGGGGGGTTTTTAGTGGGTTCGAGTCTCATATACCCCCTGCTACCACTCTCGTGGTGGCAGGGAAGTGCGAGGGCATTTCCCCCCTCAATAAAAAAGTGTTTCATAGTGAAATAAGTCAGAAATGAAATAAAATAAGCCTGAAAATTTTCAATCAAAAATTAAAAGTTGAATATCTCGAAAAGGGTTATGTTTAGGCTAGGGTGTTTCATAGTGAAATAAGTCAGAAATGATGGGTACTCCACGCCCTTAACGGATCTAGCACGATTTTTCCTGTAACCCTGTATAAGTCAGTCATTCAGTCAGAATTTTGAATTTTATATGTATAGATTTGCTTTTGTGTTTTTCAACGAATCTTGACATATCGTCAGTGATTTTTGATTGGCGGGTAATTCGCCTAAAAAGGGGGAAGTTTGAAGTTTGTTGCCGCGCCATTTTCCGACGATTTGGAAGGAGCCTCTAGAATCTAGAAGCTCCTTCCAAATCGTGAATTTATCTGATGAACGACAAACTCGTCTCATCATTTATTTAAAAAAAAATGATATTTTTATGGTGTTTTTTTACTGTTCCCAGAATTACTGGTTTAATATTGATGTTAATGTTCACAGTGCAATGTTTAATATTGATGTTAATGTTCACAGTGCAATGTTTAATATTGATGTTAACGTTCTCAGTGCAATGGTTTAATTTAGATGTTAATGTTCACAGTGCAATGGTTTAATTTAGATGTTAATGTTCACAGAGCAATGTTTAGTATTGATGTTAATGTTCACAGTGCAATGTTTAATATTGATGTTAACGATCTCAGTGCAATGATTTAATTTAGATGTTAATGTTCACAGTGCAATGGTTTAATTTAGATGTTAATGTTCACAGAGCAATGTTTAGTATTGATGTTAATGTTCACAGTGCAATGTTTAATATTAATGTTAATTTTCACAAAGCAGTGTTTAATACTGATATTAATGTTCACAGTGCAGTGTTTAACATTCATGTTAATGTTCATAGTTCAATGGCCCCTGCACGTCGACTTCGAGGAACCTTCGCGGTGCGGCATCAATGGAGGTCGCAATCTTAACCTGGAGTTCCAATCTAAAGTGAACAAGAGCCGGGTTAAACTAGGCAAGTTATTATATGAGATGGTTAATGCAGTGCGTCTTCATCTCGCCCCATCCCGGCGGCGGTTGGATCACGGGGGGGTTTTAGTGGGTTCGAGTCCCACATACCCCCTACCACCACCCCCGTGGTGGCAGGGAAGTGCGAGGGCATTTCCACCCCTCAAAAAAAAAAAGGCATGTTGTTATTGTTAATTAAGTTATATTGTAGTGGGGCCACTGGTGGAGAGTCGGGGGACTCTCCGCCGGCTTGCACGGCCCCACACGTCTGGTGGGTGACCTTGGTGAGCAAGGTCACCCATCCATTAGCGCGGAGAGGCCCGAAAGGGCCTGCCGCCGGGGGCGAGTTGGCTGGACTGCAGTCGCGACCCCTTCTCGCCCCGGTACGGTGGACGAGGGCTCACGGGGGGTTTTAGTGGGTTCGAGTCCCACATATCCCCTGCCACCACCCCCGTGGTGGCAGAGAAGAGCGAGGGCATTTTCCCCCCTCTAAAAAAAAAGGCAAGCTATTATTATCGTGACTTCTTATCATTATCTAATCATAATAGGCTATTTGACTGCTTTATTAACTAGGTGGTAGGACTTTGTTGCAAAGTTCGTCTTGGTACCACCACCACAACCACCGCTTTGCTAGTTATTCTGCCGCCAAGCAGTAGTGTGCAAGCACGGTTTTGTGTTCCGGTTTAGCTCACTAGCTACAGTGCCCTTCAAACCGGAATACAGATGATATAAGTCAGTCATTCGGATCATAAAATTAATATTAATATTATTAAGTATTATAATAAAATAAAATAAAATAAACTATCTGTGTTCCAAATCCGTTCAGTAGTTTTTGCGTGAAAAATTAACAAACATACATCCATACTCACAAACTTTCGCATTTATAATATTAGTAAGATATACCTCAGAAAATAGTCTTGAAAAACAAATTAATTATCTCAAAATATTATAAAACTACAGGCATTTTAAAATACTGGAATAGAAAGAGACAGTGGTTTTGGCGGGAAAACGAAAAAGATCGCGTCACCGCATTGTATTATTTTCCAAAACTTGTGTTATTTTCAGTGTCAGTGCATAAAATTGGTGGCGTTTTATTCGTTAAGTGCTGGATTACAGGCGTGAGTGTGGGAAAGTGGTATAATGATGGGGAAACGTTTCTTTTCGTGTTGTTTCCAAAACTCCATAGAAGCTTCTAGTAAAATTGCCAATATTTTACTAGGAGCATGACTTGACTAGACTATGACTTAGTTTGGTGACTTGACTTTATTTTTGAGAAATTATCAAATACTTGACACTGGCCATAATGGCAAAATTGTGGAGCCAAAAAAAAAAAAACAAAAAAAAGAGACAGCTCTAACATGCAGTGACGTCAGTTACCTCCATAGGACCTTATTACTAAGATGTGCGACCTCTATGGTAGGTCTACCATTATCTTTGGCGTCTGACGTCACAAACTATGCCTTCATAGTAGCTGTGAGAAAGCTATACACGATCTTTGTTTTGCGAGAAAGGGACAGGCGATGAAACTTCAAAAGCGTACTACTCCGTGAATTATTTAACGGTTTTACTTTTTTTTCAATTATTTCATTTTTTTCATCATTTTTCTGCCGCCAAGCAATAGTGCGCAAGCACTGCTGTGTTCCGGTTTGAAGGGCACTGTAGCTAGTAAAATTACTGGGCAAATGAGACTTTATGATCTGACTTCACAGTTTAGTAATCATGTTACTAGATTGTGCTGATGTCTCTGGATGACGTGCGCAGTGCACTCTATACTTCAGAGTTCCGAGTAACACTGCAGCTGATATGGGCATTCGTGTCGTTTAACATCAGGCGAATGTCTAGCTCGTCATGTCATTACTTAACATTAAAAAAAAATTATGCTGTTTTATGAAAATAATATTTAAATTCATTATCAAGTCAGTCATTTCAAAATCTTCAATCAAAAAATCAAAATTTGACTTTGAGCCGTTATTTATCTTACAAAATGTAGTCAAATAGCTTATTATTACTTACTTATACTTACTTTTGAATAGGCAACATCATTATTTATCAGTTTTGCCATCTTTGCTTATTGTAATGTTGATATTTACTTATCATTATCATCATTACATATTATTATCATTAGTAATAATCAGCTACTATTCATTAACATATTGGCTGGCCCGAGCAGTTGGTAGTAACCCTGCCTTCTGAACTGTGGGTTGTGGGTTCGATTCTCACTCACTCTCAACATTTGTGTGATGAACATAGGTGTTTGTTCTGTGTCTGGGTGTTATATTGCATTCTATGTATGTATTTACAAACTAAATAGTATTTAAGTATTGTATCAGTTATCTGGTTCCCATAGTACAAGCTTTGCTTAGTTTGGGGCTAGATGGCGCTGTGTAAAATGTCCATACTAATACATATTATAACTAACCCTATCCCTGATAGGTACTTCCTTACGTCTGTACGTTTTCTTTTTTACTAAAAAATAACACTTAGTGACACCGCACCTGTTATGTCATGACGCTTAACATCAAGCAAATGTCTAGCTCGGCAATTCATTAATTTTTGAAGTAAAACTTCTTTACGCACGCTTGACTTGGAAAGTAAGCTGGTGAATACGAGGCGAATGGAAGTTGAAGTTGGTTTACGTAGATCTCCATTGTCAACATAACAAAGTTAAAAATTTGTATTATTATGTCGGTATGTCCGGTAAAATGACAATTCGCAGTTGTCAAGATGGCGACTTAACATTAAACAAAGTTATACCAGCCGATAGATGGAGCTAAACTAAGGTTAAGGATTTACTAGATGGTAGGACTTTTCTGCAAAGTTCGTCTAGGTAGGTACCACCGCTGCCGCCAAGCAGTAGTGTGCAAGCTATACTGTGTTCCGGGTTAAAGGGCACTGAAGCTAGTGAAATTACTGGGCAAATGAGATAAGACTTTATGATCTGATCTCACAGTCGATTAATCTTATTACAAGACTGTGCTGATGTCTCGGGATGTAGTGCGCAGTGCAGTGTCGAGCGAAACTTTGTGTTTTGAAGTGACACTATTCTGTTATGGGCGGCCGTATCGCAATGACGTGACGAGCGAGTCGTTCGCCTGCTGTTAATCAGGCGAACGACTCGCTCGCACGTCATTCACTAACATAAAAAAGGAAGATTTACTTCAATCGTGTGGTCTAAAGCACACTCGTTTTTTATATAAATAAGTTCCTATATATTTACAAAACGTTTACCTTAAAAGTAACAATGCGAAAATTCTCGCCAAGCGCAGCTCGAAATAGATTTTTTTTATCTGTTGTCCCATTTAAGTTCTGTAAATGGACTCCAGATAATACTGATTTATTACTATTTGTACACAATTAGTACCGATTTATTACTTGTTTACTAACAATTTGTAAGCACTATTAAGTTCATTTCCTGCGTCTCGAGTAGAGTCGATTGAGTGATATCCGATTCAAGCGAAGTCCAAGCTGTTGACATTCTGAACAAAGGATGCGCCGAATAAAAATATATATAACGAGCTTCTGTCCGCAGCTTCGCCCGCGGCGTGGTCTATGGGAAAATAATTCAACCACCCATTTCACCCTCTTAAGGGTGGAATTTCGGAAAATCCTTAGCGGATGCCTACGTCATAACATCTACCTGCATGCCAAATTTCAGCCCGATCCGTCCAGTGGTTTGGGCTGTGCGTTGATAGATCACTATATCAGTCAGTCAGTCAGTCAGTCACCTTTATCACCATATAGCAGCCGTAGTGTCGGCTGCGCTAGGATCACCGGACCACAATCGGACACCGACCCCGCCGGCGAGATTGACGTACCCTACGGGTAGCTAGAACGGTCGCGACTTTCAATAGGGGCCATTCTTCCAGTGGACGTAGTCTTCTCGATCCCCTTATCCCGACAACGGCCCAAGCTGAGGCTCGCACCCCAGGGGTGCCCGCCAGCTAGTTGCCTCCCACATTGACGGCTGGGCGCCTTAAGCGCCTGCCCTCCCGCCCGGTGACGCTGCAAAGGTCGGTAGAGTCCAACAGCGTTCAAAATGATCCTCGTAATTCCTGCATTTTTAGATAAAGGGAATCCTAGGAATTCTGGTTAGGGGTCCAGAATATGTGACCGTTGAGTTATTTTTATTATTATATTACTATTTATGTTATTTTTTTTAAAATTAATATTATTATATTACTATTTTATTGGCCTATTTTAGTATAACTCAGTTAATTTGGATGACCTTATCAATAAAAATAAAATAAAAACATAAATTTTCAGGTGTATGGCACATTCTACCGAAATCTTCGTACGAAAGGTTAAAAGGCAACCTTGATGGCAACACTGACAAGGAGGAAATAAACCGGTTACTTGACCATGAACTGGCAAACTCGAAATTGCCTATCATTTTGTATTTCCATGGTAAGATTAACGAAAGTAATTACTGGTTAAAGAAAAATTGTAATGTAAAGGAATTTGAATAACGAACTGGATTTTTCC
This sequence comes from Ennomos fuscantarius, assembly GCA_905220475.3. Classification (NCBI taxonomy): domain Eukaryota; kingdom Metazoa; phylum Arthropoda; class Insecta; order Lepidoptera; family Geometridae; genus Ennomos; species Ennomos fuscantarius. Next base: position 2,779,214 of record HG992049.1, read on the forward strand.
TTTACATTAATATTAATCTATTTATTGTATGTATTAGTATTTACAAAAAAATTGTTATAATCAAGATACTGGCTAAATACGGTAACCGCTTGGAGCCGAACGAAAATAAGTAATAAAGATTCATTAGTCACCTATTTGCTATAATTTGTGCTCCTTGCAAAACTATAAAATATTATAATACTTAATTTTTATTTTGAATACAGCACTGGCTAAATACGCTAATCGCGTGGAGCCAATAGAATAAAGTGAATTAACTACCCTTTTTTTTTTCAGGGAACTCGAATTCTCGGGCTACCCAGCACAGAATATTGCTATACAAAGTGTTCCAGAAAATGAATTTCCATACAATTTCGTTCGATTACAGAGGTAAGGTAAAAAAACCAGGTTCTAGTATGACTGGCCCCATAGCTCAGTTGGTAGTAACCCTGCCTTCTGAACTGTGGGTTATGGGTTCAATTCCCACCCAGGACCATCATTTATGTGATGAAACAGGTGTTTGTTCTGTGTCTGGGTGTTACATTGTATTCTATGTATGTATTTACAAACAAAAAGTATTTAAGTATTGTATCAGTTATCTGGTTCCCATAGCACAAGCTTTGCTTAGTTTGGGGCTAGATGGCGCTGTGTGAGATGTCCACACATTATTATCATTATAACTTTGATCGCAAGTCCAACTCGCACTTACCCGCTTATTTGTTGTATGACTACAGAATATATGGCTTAGTCACACCATGTTTGAGGCAGGCCCAACGATCACATACATAAATCCTGGACCCTAACTAGGATTCCCTGTGTCTAGGGACCCAGGAACTACGAGGACCACGGTCCCACAACACCCAGACTCAGAACAAGTATTTACGCTTCTTTTCTGTGCTCAAACACTTCTCCTGTCGCGGGAATCGAACCCACCGCCTCCGGGTTATGCGCCGACCTGCTTAACCACCACACTAGAGGTTGTCAATATTCAATATTCCCGTTTTGAAATATATAAATCCAAAAACGGTATAAAAATATTACACACATGAGCACCCTTAAATTTTCCTTATTGCGATTTTTATTAAATGTTAGTATTCTAATCAATTTATAAACGCGAAAGTTTTTATGTACTATTACTAGTACTATTTTACTCTGTCACGCAAAAACTACTGAATGGATTGTAATGAAACTTGAAATGCCATGAAATCCATTCAGCAGTTTGAGCGTGAAGGAGTAACAAACATACACACATACAAACTTTCACATTTATAATTTTTTTTTTGTTTGTTTTTGGCTTCACACTTTTGTGTATTTAGTCAGTGTCAAGTAATTGATAATATTTCAAGTTAATTAATATCATATAATGTGTCAAGTCAAGTCACAGTCCAAGTCATCAAGTTAAGTCACAGTCTAGTCTAGTCAAGTCATACTCCTAGTAAAGTGGTGGCAACTTTACCAGAAGCTTCTATGGAGTTTTGGAAACAACACGAAAAGAAACGTTTCACCATCATTATACCACTTTCCCACACTCATGCCTGTAATTCAGCACTTAACGAATAAAATGCCACCAATTTTATGCACTAACACTGAAAATAACACACGTTTTGGAAAGTAATACAATGCGGCGACGCGATCTTTTTCGTTTTCCCGCCAAAACTCCACTTATAATATTAGTGTTATGGTTTTAGAAGCAATTGAAGGGTTGAGAATAAAAAGGGTTTAACTGTCAAATTGATAGTTTCGAGAAAATTGACTTTAAACTTCAACGGCTTCATTTTAATGTAGAGTGCTTATAAGGTAATAGAAAAGGTTTATGTAAGTTTCAGTTGCTTGAAAATGCATTGATTATATTTTAAAATACTAAATATAGTACTAATTCATACAATTACTGTAAAAATATAATATAATAAAATAATTATAATGTGTTTATGCTAAGAGGACTGTATTCCTGTGACAGATGAACCGTTTTTAGATCTCGAGATTTAAGCCTCATTTCGGTATTTTGAGAATTCAAGTCATTTTGTGAAAAAGTTAGACAGTTAAACCCTTTTTAAATAAATAAATAAATATCTGTGGACATCTCACACAACGCCATCTAGCCCCAAACTAAGCAAAGCTTGTGCTATGGGAACCAGATAACTGATACAATACTTAGATACTTTTTGTTTGTAAATACATACATAGAATACAATATAACACCCAGACACAGAACAAACATCGATGTTCATCACACAAATGTTTGTCCTGGGTGGGAATCGAACCCACAACCCGCAGTTCAGAAGGCAGGGTCACTACCAACTGAGCTATCGGGCCACCCCTTCTCCAACCCCTATTCTCACCCCTTCAATTGTGTTCTTCGTTTCCAGGGTATGGCGACTCGACATACATTCCACCGACGGAGGCGGGCGTCGCGGAGGATTCCCTGATTGTGTACCAATGGTTACTACGCACCACAGAGTATAAAAACCACAGTCCGCCCATATTCATATGGGGACACTCTTTAGGTAAAAAATCCGCAGATATTCCGTAAAAGTTGAGGTTTAAAAAGACGTTCCCAAATAGATCATTAACATATTGAAAAAATAAACTTTTTTTGTGGTTCTCGAGTAAAATACTCGTAATTGGTATAGTTGTACTCTTTGATGGTTCAAACATTACATATTTATATCTATATAGGACTTTTCTGCAAAGTTTGTCTAGGTCTAGGATCTCACAGCCGAGTATTATCATACAGTGCTGATGTGCGCAGTGCAGCGTCACGCGAAACTATATTTTAGATTTCCGAGTGACACTGTTCTGTTATGGACGGTCGTGTCGCTTAACATCAGGTGAACGACAAGCTCGTCACATCACTCATAAAAAAAAATATCCACACTAAAAACTACTTCCTGCTTTTATTAGCGATTAAACACTCTGTCTACAAAGTCATTCCGCAACGAAGACATTTTGTTTTACACAATCTTTTTTTTTTGCGGGAGGAAATGCCCTCGCACTTCCCTGCCACCACGGGGGTGGTGGTAGGGGGTATGTGTGACTCGAACCCACTAAACCCCCCCGTGAGCCCTCGTCCACCGTACCGGGGGCGAGAAGGGGTCGCGACTGCAGTCCGGCCAACTCGCCCTCGTTGTTTTACACAACCTAGTACAACTTAGACTATAATTGAAGGGGTGAGAATAAAAAGGGTTTAACTGATTTTTTTCACAAAATGACTTATGGGTATCGTTGGATTCAGCGTGAAATTATCTACAATAATACATTCTCAAAATACCGAAATGAGGCTTAAATCTCGAGATTTTGAGTCTAAAAACGCGTTATCTATCACAGGAATACAGTTCGCTTAGCATAAAAACATTATTATAGTATTTATATTATTATATTTTTTTTTTTTTTTTTTTTTTTTTTTTTTATGTTATTGAATGATGTGACGAGCTAGTCGTTCACCTGATGTTAAGCGCCACGGCCGCCCATAACAGAACAGTGTCACTCGGAACCCTAAAACATAGAGTTTCAAGCGACACTGCACTGCGCACATCATCCTGAGACATCAGCACAGTCTGGTAATAAGATTACTTGACTGTGAGATCAGATCATAAAGTCTCAATTGCCCAGTAATTTCACTAGCTACAGTGCCCTTCAAACCGGAACACAGTAGTGCTTGCACACTACTGCTTGGCGGCAGAATAACTGGCAAAGCGGTGGTACCTACCTAGACGAACTTTGCAACAAAGTCCTACCACCTAGTATATTATATTTTTACAGTAATTGTATGAATTAGTACTATATTTAGTATTTAAAAATAGAATTAAAACATTTTCAAGCAACTGAAACTTACATAAACCTTTTCTATTACCTTATTAGCACTCTACATTAAAATGACACCTTTGACGTTTAAAGTAAATTTTCTCGAAACTGTCAATTTGACAGTTAAACCCTTTTTATTCTAAATCCTTCAATTAATATACAACTTAGCTCAGAAACACTTGCCCCATGTTCTCATTTACGTTTGTTAAATTGGTGTCAACTTGGCAGACCAAATACTGAACGCTCATTGGTTGCTTGTTGATCATCGGTTGTCCCAACCAATGAGCGTAGAATATTTGGCAAGTTGACTTGACACGGGTTTGGCAAATGACGGAAAACCGGTGGCTAGCGATATAAGTAGTCTTACCATTTTCTACTAGGTGGTAGGACTTTTCTACAAAGTTCGTCTAGGTAGATACCACCGCTCTGCCAGTTATTCTGCCGACAAGCAAGCGCAAGCACTACTGTGTTGTATGGGCAGCTGTGTCGCTTAACATCAGACGAACGGTTAGCTCGTCGCGTCATTACTTTGGAACTGTAAAAAATTAGACCGTTATAATGGCACTGCAATGTCTTCGGATTCCAGGCACTGGAATATCAGCGTGCTTGCTAGGAAATATTGGGGAGTTAACTGCAAATCTGTTGGAGGGGCCCCCGCCGCCGCTCCCCAACGCCCTCATTCTGGAGGCCCCTTTCAACAACCTCGCCGAGGAAGTGGCGCACTACCCATTAACTGCGGTACGTAAAAAAAAACGAGTGTGACTGAAGTAAAACTTCTTTACTTTAGCTCCATCTATCGGCCGGTATAACTTTGTTTTTGTATTGTGTGAAGTATTTGATAATTTCTCAATAAATGTATATAGGCAGAACGGGTTGTGTATAGGTTGCAACCTATATAACTATAGGCCTTAAGCAAGTGCACCGCGCCGTGTCTGGAACAAGAATGATCCGTATTACACCGAGCGGTCCCTTTTTATAGCCAGATGATTGGGGAAGCGATGATAGTTGCCGATGTTGCCACTGTAATAAATTTAAATGCTGCCACAGAGTAAATCACGGTACTGCTCGCTGCCCATAGAGTTTATAACTGGACGTAGCCGCCGTCATATATAATTATATGTGAGTCAAGTCAAGTCACAGTCGAAGTCATCAAGTCAAAACATAGTCTAGTCTAGTCTAGTCAAGTCATAGTCCTAGTAAAATGGTGGCAACTTTACTTGAAGCTTCTATGGAGTTTTGGAAACAACACGAAAAGAAACGTTTCACCATCATTACACCACTTTCCCACACTCATACCTGTAATCTAGCACTTAACGAATAAAACGCCACCAAATTTATGCACTAACACTGAAAATAACACAAGTTTTGGAAATTAATACAATGCGGTGACGCGATCTCTTTCGTTTTCCCGCCAAAAATCAAATTTTGTGTTTTTGTCGCCATCTTGACAATGGTAAATTGTCATTTTACCGGACATACCAACATAATAATAAAAAATTTTAACTTGGTTATGTTGATAATGGAGATCTACGTTAACCAACAACTTTCAACCAGCTTACTCACGTCAAGCGTGTGTAAAGAAGTTTTACTTCAAGAATAAACGATATTATTTTAGTAATATGGTTCTCGTAGTTCCTGGGTCCCTAGACACAGGGAATCCTAGTTAGGGTCCAGGATCTATGTATGTGATCGTTGGGCGTAAATAAATAAATGGGATACGCCCATTCTACCAATATCACTATATTCTAATAAATCTATCCGTTCTAATAAGTTAACATTTCATAATTTCGTTTGAGTTAACTCATTTTGAATAATGGTTAGTAAGAACTATGAAACAAATACAAAAAAAAGAATCCTCAGAATTTTTTTCAACTTTCCAATTTTCTGCTCAACTTTATAAATTTCTTTGTCATAAGAATCTTCTGACAATAATAAATACAACAAAACATGAATTAGCGAAAACGTTCACGCGCGATGCGGTTACCAAGGGAAATAATAATAATAAAATAATGGGCAAGCGTGCTCCACTCTTAGACAACTTCGTCACTTACCATCAGGTGAGTTGTTGTCAAACGCATGCCTATGTTACCATAAAAAAAAATAAAAAAATAGAGATTTATCACTCTCACACTAATATTATAAAGGCGAGAGTTTGTATGTGTGTATGTTTGTTACTCCTTCACGCTCAAACGGCTGAATAGATTTGGATGAAATTCGGTACCAAGATTACTTATACCCTGGATTAAAATATAGGCTTCATTTTATCCCGGAAAATTGAATTTTGAAAAATGAGCAAATGAAATACTTTTTATTTCCGGGTGAAACCGCGGGGCGCAACTAGTTTTTATATATAGAATAGTTATATTTCTATTATAATAAGCGAAATATTTGTGGAACATTAGTGAGATGTTTTTAGGACATAAGCGATATACCCATTCGTACCAAGCGATTTGACTCAACGTTCTTAATTAGAACGGCTAAGGAATGGAATGCCAGCGTCTGTGTTTCCGGCGAAATATGGCCCGGGCGTGTTCAAGAGAAGAGTGAATAGGTATTTACTTGGCTAGCATGCTACACCTTCGATCGCATCGTCACTTCCCATCAGGTGAGAGCGTGGTCAAGTTTGAAGTAAAGAAAAAAAAATTCGCTTTCGTAACACAGTAGAGAAAACCGCGAAATAGACTAAAAACGATTTTTTTTTCAATTTCAATATATATGACGACGGCTACGTCCAGTTATAAACTCTATGCGCAGCGGGCAGTACCGTAATTTACCCTATGGTGGCATTTAAATTTATTACAGTGGCAACACCGGCAACTGTCGTCGCTGCCCCACTCATCTGGCTATATAAAGAAATCGCTCGGTGTACTACGGGGCATTCTTGTTCCAGACACGGCGCGGTGTGGACATGCTGAAGGCCTATAGTTATATAGGTTGCAACCTACGGACAACCCCTTTTGCCCACATATATATATTTTTTTAATATTGCTTTTTCACTTTACAGTTAGTTACCTGGCTTCCATACTTCGAGAAAGCTTTCGTTGATCCATTCCGCACCAATCCAGAGCAAACATTCCGCTCGGATGTGTACCTAGCACGCCTCAAGCAGCTGCCAGTGCTGATTCTACACGCCAAAGATGACTTAGTCATTCCTTTTAAAGTTGGATTAATGGTAAGATTATTTATTACCTGCGGCTTTACCCGCAATTTTCCTGTTTTCCCGTGAAAATTTAAAATCTTATGAGAAATGTATGTTAGTTGGTAGTCGGTAGTGTAGTGTATTTAAGAAAAAAAGGCTAAATAAGTCCCTCCTTAATAATAACACAAATATTAATACGTAAGTAGTATATTAAAAAAGAGCACGGACCCAGGGGTCTGTGGTAAAGCAGCATAAAAAAGTAGTATAGTTTTTATTTGTTTATGACTTACGTGACGAGCTAGTCGTTCACCTGATGTTAAGCGACACGGCCGCCCATAACAGTTGCAGTGTCACTCGGAACTCTAACGTGTAAAGTTTCACGTGACACTGCACTGCGCACGTCATCCTGACACATCAGCACAGTCTGGTAATAAGATTACACGACTGTGAGATCAGATCATAAAGTCTCATTTGTCCAGTAATTTCACAAGCTATAGTGCCCTTCAAACCGGAACACAGTAGTGCTTGCACACTACTTGCTTGGCGGCAGAATAACTGGCAAAGCGGTGGTACCTACCTAGACGAACTTTGCAGAAAAGTCTTACCACCTAGTGAAAAATATATGAGAAAATAACATATGTGCTGAAAAATTCAAAATAATATTGTCGCTTTTATTCCCACCACATAACGATCATTTTTCGATGTCCTCAGCTGTACCGGGCCATCAAACATTCTCGGTTAGACGGTGGCGCCGACTGCACGTTCCATTCCTTCGAGAAGGAAGAAAATCTCGGACACAAATACATTTGTATGGCGAAAGAGTTACCCGAAGTTCTTGGGTGAGATACTATTTCTTATTATTCTTTATGTGAGATACTATATTAATTTAACCGACTTCCAAAAAGATAGAAGATAGATAGACTAGACATAGATAGACAGTTTGTGGTCGTAATTGTTATATTTCACATGTGAGCGTTACAAATATTAAACAAAAATAAAATAATATACAAATATTATAAATTATAGTTTTCATGCATAAAAACGATGATATAAGACACGTTGCCTACTGGTAGGGGTTTGTTTTCTTTTTTCTGTTTTTTTAAACTGTGGTTATTTTTTTAGGATCCCGGATCCTCTATCTCTCTCATTGACCCTTAAATAAAGGAAAAGTTAATCTATGAATAAAAATTTAATAAAAAAAATTCTTATACATTTTTCACCTAAAAAATTGCCATCTTTTTATTGTTTGATAGGTTTGCGTTTGACCACTATCTCACCAGACGATAATAATAATTGACGATACGGTCTAGGATGTAGAAGAAGATAGCTAGATCGCTTGCCTAGAAGATGCCTGTTCACTCTCAATTTGAAGAAAAAAATAACTCACCTTTCACCAAATCAGGAACATTCTTACATTTATATCTAAACATAATGCGTAAACAATCAATGCTATATTTCTTGTTATGATCTTCATAAATGTATTTCTCTTGCAGCCGCTTCGTCTCTGCACATTCGTAAAGAAGAAAACTCGATACTCAAGATTAGTTGTTAATTATAAATAAAAAAGTGCCTAATTGAATGACTTCTTCTTAGAAATTCTGATTTACATTTTTTTTTAAACTTTGAAATTTAAAAACCAAAATTGGTGTGCTTTAGACCACACGACTGAAGTAAAACTTCTTTAGTTTAGCTCCATCTATCGGCTAGTATACCTTTTTGTTTTGTTTAATGCTTATGTCGCCATCTTGACATTTGTAAATTATTGTCATTTTACCGGACATACCAACATAATAATACAAATGGGAGTTTTGGCGGGAAAACGATAAAGATCGCGTCGTCGCATTGTATTATTTTCCAAAACTTGTGTTATTTTCAGTGGTAGTGCATAAAATTGGTGGCATTTTATTTGTTAAGTGCTGAATTACAGGCATGAGTGTGGGAAAGTGGTATAATGATGGTAAAACGTTTCTTTTCGTGTTGTTTCCAAAACTCCATTGAAGCTTCTGGTAAAGTTGCCACCACTTTATTAGGAGTATGACTTGACTAAACTAGACTATGACTTAACTTGATGACTTGGACTGTGACTTGACTTGACACACTATATGATATTAATTAACTTGAGATACTATCAATTACTTGATTGCTAAATACACAAAAGTGTGGAGCCAAAACCAAACAAAAAAAAATACAAATTATTAGTCATTTTCAACTTTGTTATGTTGACAATGGAGATCTTCATGAACCAATTGCAACTTCCATTCTTCGCATTCACCAGCTTACTCCCCAAGTCGAAGACGTAAAGAAGTTTTACTTCAAAATTATTTAAGTATTTTATTTGTCACAAGCACTGGTTTAGCGTTAAAAATCGACATATATCTTCTCTAGAGATAGCGTTTGACCAATGGACGGTTATGAATATCACGTCATAAACTTTTGTATCGTTTTCATTGGTCGTTCCACGAGAGAAGAGTAGTCAGATTGGTGGTAATAAACATGATCTTGTTTGTATTTTTCGACTGATATTAAGTTTTATTTTATTTATTGGTAAAGTATTGTTTTGTGATAGAATATTAATTATAAATATTGTAAAGGTAACATAATATTATGTATTATGATTATTTATTTTTAAGTTGAAGGGGCTAATAAAGCATTTTTGATTAAAATATTTTTCATTTATTTTTTGCTGTTTTAACAAATGAGACTAGTTTCCATTTATCCTATGCCTTCAAGTTCAATGGTTAACTGACACGAAATTAGAAAAAAATATGTAAATTTCCGTCAGATGGTGTCGACGAGACATTGCTCTGAATAAAATCGTTACCTAGTCTGTGGCTCGAGAGTTAGAATGAATGAAGTAAGGTCATAAGGTCTAAACTAAAGTAAAAAAGAATGTGCTTTAGACCACACGACTGAAGTGAAACTTATTTAGCTCCATCTATCGGCCGGTATAACTTTGTTTTTGCTTTGTTTAATGGTAATGACGCCATCTTGACAATTGTAAATTATCATTTTACTGGACATAGCATCATATATTAAGTAATTTTTAACTTTTTTATGTTGACAATGGAGATCTATGTACCAACTTCCGTTTGCCTCGCATTTGACAGCTTCTGTGGTATGGTGGTCGGCTCATAACCCGGAGGCGGCGGGTTCGATTCCATTCAAGTAAATGTGCACAGAAAAAAAAGCGTAAATACTTGTTCTGAGTCTGGGTATTGTGGGACCATGGTCCTCGTAGTTCCTGGGTCCCTAGACACGGAATAGGGTCCAGGATCTATGTATGTGATCGTTGGGCGTTATTTTTATTATGATTACTCCCCAAGTCAAGCGTTCGTAAAGAACTTTTACGTCAGTAGTATATAATATATAACACTATATACAAAAATGTATATAATGTATTATACAAGTAAGGTCCTAAGTCCTTAACTGATTTGCATCAGAATCCATTCGTGGCGCGAACTTAATTTAATATACTCATATGGTACGGATTATCATCGCATTACAGTGGAAAAACTGCTCACTGTTGGCTCGAAAAAACAATCGTAGGGTATTCGTAATGGGGTTAGTGTACTTATAAATAAAATGAATTTACATTTTAATCAATTTAATTAATGACTAAAGGATACATGAGGAAAGTTTTATCTGTTTCCATAAATTTATATTTTGATCAATATGCACTAGATGCTTCCCTTGGTTTCGCCTGCAATATAAATGTACCTTTGCTATCAAGATCTTAACCAGTTCAATGCTTCTTGCATAACAATTAAAGGTCGACTGGATTATCGACCTGTGTGACTTTTAAACTGACGCACCCAGGTTCGAATCCCGCTGCCCTGCAACAAGTTATATGTGTTTGCGCTGTTATTACAATGGCGAATGAAAAAGATGTCAGAAATTTTTGTTAAAGTAAAACTTCTTTACGCACTCTTGACTTGGGCAGTAGGCAAGCTAGCGAGGCAAACGGAAGTTGAAAGTTGCTAGTTAACGTAGATCTCCAATGTCAACATAGCAAAGTAGAAAATCTGTATTTTTTTAAAGTTTTGGTCCACACTTTTGTGTATTTAGCCAATGTCAAGTAATTGATAATTTTTCAAGTTAATGATATTTACGCAAAAATGTGTGAAGTCACAGTCAAAGTCATCAAGTCAGGTCATAGTCAAGTCATAGTCTAGTCAAAGTCATACTAGTAAAGTGGTGGCAACTTTACTTGATGCTTCTATGGAGTTTTGGAAACAACACGAAAAGAAACGTTTCACCATCATTATACCATTTTCCTACACTCACGCCTGTAATCCAGCGCTTATAACGAATAGAATGTCACCAATTTTATGCACTAACACTGAAAATAACACAAGTTTAGGAAAATAATACAATGCGGTGACGCAATCTTTTTCGCTTTCCCGCCAAAACTCTAAAAATCTGTATTATATGTCCCGTAAAAAGTCAATTGGTTTTTTCACAAAAGTGTGGAGCCAAAACATTAAAAAAAAAGTCAATTTTCAATTTTCAAGATGGCGAAATTAACATTAAACAAACCAAAAGTTATAGGTACCGGCCGATAGATGGAGCTAAACTAAAGAAGTTTTACTTCAGTCGTGTGGCCTAAAGCACACTCATTTTTTTGGGTGCAGTGGACGGCGGGATAAGGCCTGTATTACAGAACTATGCTCAGTCATCGATCGCTGCTCAAAGAGAGATTTCATTATAAAGTGATAAATTAGTGAATGAAATCTCTGCTTGAGCACCGATCGATGACTAAGAATCTTTCTGTAATACGGACCTAAGACTGAAGTGTGTGTGGTGACACATTCACCAACATAAATTCTGTAAAATGCGTCTTCAACTATTCAAGACTCACAAAAATTTCGAGAGCAAGACGAGGGGAGACTGCGTGACCTACACATCTGTCTGTTCAAGTGTCCCAGCAGTGGGAACGTATTCGCGAACAATTAAAAGCTGAACTGGGCTTCCGTCTGGAAGAAATCGCTTTTAGCGATAAGGTCGCCCATTGTTACACTTTTTATAAATAGTTATTTTCTTTTTGTAATATTTGTTATTTGTTGTGTACAATAAAGAGTTTATCTAACTATCCGTCCGTTCGACATTTCTTAGGATGATATAAAATATAAAAAGTCATAAGTTGGTCGCAGTACTACATTTTTTTTTTTTGATCCACACTTTTGTGTATTTAGCCAGTGTCAAGTATATGATAATTTCTCTTTAAATTATTATGTAAGTGTCAAGTCAAGTCACAGTCCAAGTCATCAAGTCAAGGCATACTAGTAAAGTGGTGACTTTACTAGAAGCTTCTATGTAGTTTTGGAAACAACACGAAAAGAAACGTTTCACCATCATTATACCACTTTCCCACACTCATGCCTGTAATCCAGCACTTAACGAATAATATGCCACCAATTTTATGCACTAACACTGAACATAACACTAGTTTTGGAAAATAATACAATGCGGCGATGTTATCTTTTTAGTTTTCCGAAAAACCCAGTAAGTTGCTTTTACTGTGACCAATTTATGATTCATTTTTATCAGTGTGCAAATTCAATAAAATTGCTTAACCCGTTTTGTAATGAAACCCTTTCCAAACAAACCGATAATGTTTCTATTGTATATAAGGATAGTGATAGTAGGTATTATATAAATTAATGGAAATCGCACGCGGAGGCCTAATAAAGGCATCTTTTGTGCTTATGTGGTTTAGTAAATATGAAACTGACTTTATTCATAGTTATTATTTTCGGAATAAACAGTGCATGGGTAAGAAATGTAAAGAAATTCTTTGATAGAAGTATAATCCGGCCGCTGGCATTGTGAGACTGCGTTTTGTGAATATAAAAGTATTATTTAATTACAAGTACCTAATAGCTTTATATAGCTGGCCCGATAGCTCAGTTGGTATAGTAACCCTGCCTTCTGACTGGTTGTAGGTTCGATTCCCTCGTTCGATGTATTCTATGTATATATTTACCAACAAAAAGTATCTAAGTATTGTATCAGTTATCTGGTACCCATAGTACAAGCTTTGCTTAGTTTGGGACTAGATGGCGCTGTGTGAAATGTACACATATTTATATTTTATATTTACATATTTAATTTGACTTAGACTAATAATAATATCCTTTAAAAAAAGTTAAAGCGACATTAATCTAAACAATTAAAATTAAAATAGATTATTTCTTGATTTCCTATTGAGAAATACTTGGACTAGTCTTCTATAAATATATAACTCAAAGGTGACTGACTGACTGACTGACTGACATAGTGATCTATCAACGCACAGCCCAAACCACTGCACGGATCGGGATCAAATTTGGCATGTAGGTAGATGTTATGACGTAGACATCCGCTAAAAAAGGATTTATCGAAATTCCACCCTTAAAAGGGTGAACTGGGTGGTTGAATTATTTTCCCATAGGCCACGCCGCGGGCGAAACTGAGGGCAGAAGCTCATTATATATATTTTTTCCCAGTTATTTTATTTAAAATCTAAATTACTAAACCGATTTAGTTGAAATTTCAATGGAAACCATCTGAAAGTACTTAGAAAAAAAAAATCAGATGGGTTTTTAAATGACGGAATTCTGATGAAGTAAACAAAAAAAAATACACAACACCTGATGTGTGTGTGTCTCCGCTCAACTTAATTATTGTATTTTATATATTAAAGATTTGATTTGCAGCAGTCAGCGGAATTAAACTCCGAGGATACCACAGATTATGTAACTTCAGCATATAATGACATCCCAACCTCAGGTAAATAACCTTATATCCTACAGCCTTTTTTTTGTGTTTTGGCTCCACAATTTTGTGTATTTAGCCAGTGTCAAGTAATTGATAATTTATCAAGTTAATGATATTTTACGTAAATAATGTATCAGGTCACAGTCGAAGTCATCAAGTCAAGTCAGAGTCAAGTCATAGTCTATTCTAGTCAAGTCATACGCCTGGTAAAGTGGCGGCAACTTTACCAGAACCTTCTATGGAGTTTTGGAAACAACACGAAAAGAAACGTTTCACCATCATTATACCACTTTCCCACACTCATGCCTATAATCCAGCACTTAACGAATAAAATGCCACCAATTTTATGCACTAACACTGAAAATAACACAAGTTTTGGAAAATAATATAATGCGGTAACGTGATCTTTTTCGTTTTCCCGCCAAAACTCCTACAGCCTTATTAATAAACGCGAATTAGCTTTAGACTAGTTACACCATCTTTTGTCTCTTTCGATCCAGCTAAATATTCCAGGAGCAAAAAAAAGACAAAAGCTGAAGTAACTAATCCGAGACTAATACCCGTTTATTAATAAAGCTGTTAATGTCCATATTTAAAAAGTATGGTGCAAAAGCATTATTTACTTTCATAGCTGCTACATTATTTCACGCTATTTCATGATCTGCTTTATAATTAATATAGGATATGTGTAAGTTTACTATAATATTATGATTATGTAAGTATTAGGATGTAGGTATATTTATTGCTAAAAATTAAATATTTTTTAATTATTGTTATTGGATTTCTTTTAAATTGTCATACACCACCGTCTAATCTTTTGCATTTGATACTGTCCATCCAAAGGTTGTCTGTAAGAGATCGCTTTCAGCGATAAGATCGCCCATTGTAACACTAGTTTATAAGTTTTCCTTGATATTTTTATATTTCATTGGTGGAACAATAAAGAGTTCTCTATCTATCTATCTAACAAAATAACATACCTACATATTAAATTGTTTCTTATTTTTTGAAGCAAAACTTCTGTTCGCTTCTCATTCACTAGCTTACTCCCCAAGTCAAGCGGCGTAAAGAAGTTTTACTTCATTAATTCAATAGACCAATAAGACTATTCACCAGTAACGATATTAAGATTAGTGAAAACATAGGCTAACCAATAGGCTATTTGACTACTATATTTTTATTACATACATAAATAATATACCTCAAAAAACAGATAACTGTGAAAACAAAACTTGAATATCTCAAAAAATGACTAAGTTACAGGCATTTTAAAATACAGAAATAGAAAGAGACAACTCAAACACGCAGTGACGTCAGTTACCAGTACTCACAGTAACTCATTACTAAGCTGTGGTAGCTCTACATACAATCTTTTTGGCATGTGACGTCACAAGCCATGCCTTCATAGTAGCTGTGAGGAAGTTCAACACGATCTCTGTTTTGCGAGAAAGGGACAGGCGATGAAACTTTAAAAGCGTACTACTCCGTGATTAATTTACCGATTTTACTTATTTTTACAATGATTACATTCATTTTTAACCTACTTTATGAAAATAATATTTACTTGTTCATTTTTAATAGTAGTCAAATAGCCTATTACTGATAAAAATAACTAAAAACATAGGCTAACCAATTACTGATAAAAATAACTAAAAACATAGGCTAACCAATTACTGATAAAAATAACTAAAAACATAGGCTAACCAATTACTGATAAAAATAACTAAAAACATAGGCTAACCAATTACTGATAAAAATAACTAAAAACATAGGCTAACCAATTACTGATAAAAATAACTAAAAACATAGGCTAACCAATTACTGATAAAAATAACTAAAAACAGATAAATAAGCCCCACGGTAAGCTTCGACTGTTATTACAGTGGTACATTTTTAACTGTTTACTAGGACCTAGTTCTGCGAGCAGTATAGATCTCGCAAGCACAAGGTTTTTTTTGCTGTTGGTCTCTATCGACCTTTACAGCGTCACCGGGCGAGATAGCAGGCGTTTAAGTCGCCCAGCCGTTAGAAGTGGGAGGCAACTAGCTGGCGGGCACCCCTGGGGTGCGAGCCTCGGCTTGGGCCGTTGCCGGGATAAGGGGATCGAGAAGACTACGTCCACTGGAAGAGTGGACTCGAAAGTCGCGACCGTTCTAGCTAACCTACGAGGGGTACGTCGACCTCGCCGGCGGGGTCGGTGTCTGATTGTGTTACGCTAGTATCCTATACCGGTGCCGGGCGCGGTACCTGAGCCAGAAGGGCTAGACTGGTCCGGTGATCCTAGCGCAGCCGATACTACGGCTGCTATAGGATCATCCGGGTCGCTCAAGACGTGTCTCGGGCGGCGACGACGGGGTGGAAACACAAGAGCAAGCTATCTGTTTGGGGATATTGTCACCGAATATATGCGTTTTTTTACACTAAAAGCCCTACTTTCGTCTACAATTAGGAACCGAAACAACCACGTCCTTTGTGTATAAAGTTTTTTTTTTATGTTTTGGCTCTACACACTTGTGTAATTAGCCAGTGTCAAGTAATTGATAATTTTTCAAGTTAATGATATTTACGCAAATAACTATGTGTCAAGACTCAAATCACAGTCGAAGTCATCAAGTCAAGTCATAGTCTAGTCAAAGTCATACTCCTAGTAAAGTGGTGGCAACTTTACTTGAAGCTTCTATGGAGTTTTGGAAACAACACGAAAAAATACGTTTCACCATCATTACACCACTTTCCCACACTCATGCTTGTAATCCAGCACTTAACGAATAAAATTCCACCAATTTTATGCACTAACACTGAAAATAACACAAGTTTTGGAAAATAATACAATGCTATCTCGGCGACGCGATCTTTTTCGTTTTTCTGCCAAAACTCCCGTATAAAGTTTTACAGACAACACAAAAGTACAAGGCTATGATAAAATGTTAAATGAAATCAAAACCAAGCATCATCGAAGACTCTTTATCTTAACTTCTAGATGCTCCTGAAGCTACCACATTACTATTCCGCACGAGAAAAGCGACCCCTGGATACAGACTGTCGGATGAGCTACTTCGTATTCCTCCTGAAACGACCAAATCAACTCAAAGAGAATGTAAAGTGAAAACCACAACAAAAAACGTGTATCAAGATGTTTCTACAACCGGATATGGTATATATTTAAATATATGTAACTCAAAGGTGACTGACTGACTGACATAGTGATCTATCAACGCACAGCCCAAACCACTGGACGGATCGAGCTGGAATGTGGCATGCAAGTAGATGTTATTACGTAGGCATCCGCTAAGAAAGGATTTTTCGAAATTCCATCTTTAAGAGGGTGGAATGGGTGGTTGAATTATTTTCCCATAGGCCACGCCGCAGGCGAAGCTGCGGGCAGAAGCTCGTTTACTTATAGGACTGTAGCTAGATTCGAATTTGAGGTAGCTTTGGTTAGAGGCAGGGCGGAAATAAAAAAAATATGATAATTGATCTACCCTCGAAGCGCGGGCTCCTAAATGAATCACCGTGTATGGTATGGTACATTTAGTAGCTATTCGTAGACAAATCATTTCTGTGACAAAACATGATGATCTCATATTTTTTTTTATCTCGAACTATAAACAAACAATTTAAATATAATAATTTGACGGCGGAGACGCCGAGTTGTAAACTCTATGCGCAGCGGGTAGTACCGTAATTTACCCTGTCGTAGCATTTAAATTTATTACAGTGGCAACACCGGTAACTGTCATCGCTCCCCCACCTATCTCGCTATAAAAACGGAGCGCTCGGTGTAATACGGATCATTCTTGCTCCGGACACGGCGCGGTGCATGTTATAGTTAAATAGGTTGCAACTTACGCAAAACCCGTTCTTCCTACAAATTTATTTTAGTTTTCGGTGCTTTAAAGCATTGTGGTTACAAGGTAGGGCATTGCCTCACAATGCCCCCCATAGCTACGGTATACGGTGCCGTAATAAATAATTTACATTGAACTAAAAGTGGGCTAATGGTCTAGTTTTGGCTTCGAAGAATGTAGCGTCATATAACACGGGGCATCTAGACATATTGTTCTGTGTCTAGTCAGGGGTCGGCAACCTGCGGGTCACGAGCCACATACGGCTCTTTGGATTTGAAGCTGCGGCACTTTAGTTCCATACGCAATTATTATATATTTAATAAAATATTATCATATAATATTATTTATTTTATAAAAATATATACAAGTAGATACTATTTATTGTTGGTTAGAAAAAAATTGTAGCACTTTAAAAACGTTGCAATTTTGTGAATTGTAATTTTTGACTCTAAAGGTTGCCATGCCGACCCCTGGTTTAGACTATGGAAGAGTAATATTTTTCTATAACTCAAAATGCCCAATGTTCACATATATGCGTCCTGGATGCAAACTAGGATTCCCTGGGACCCAGGAAGTAATAGGCCATGACCTGTCGCGGGTATCGGACCTTGTCTTCCGAAGCCTCCTGGTTAAGAGCTGACTTAAAGGTTGGAGGATAAATGGAGGATGGTAAGGGCGCCAAGAAATAAAATTAACAGTTACATTGTTTTTCCAGGATATTTTATACAGAAAACTGGAAATTTCAAAGAAAAAATTTCGGAGAGAAAAGGTAACTAACTAAAACATACATCAAAAAATTAAGTAGAAGTAACGAAAAATGGTAACACAAAAAATAATATTGGTCCTTCATACTCCTTTTCCAAGCAAAATACGTATTTAAATATTGTTACGTCCTGATAAAACAACTAAAGTACGTCTTTTTGAACGTCATAAATACGGCATACAATCAATGTCAAGGTAAAATAGTGAGCATTAATTTTTTTCCCTCACCTTAACTTCCTAAGACAACGTCTTGAATCTATGACAAATGTACTTTTCTGGTACTCCCAGACGTCATTGTATATTCACGTCGCAAAATGACTCGTATGACGAAGAATTGCCTGGGTCATAATAATTGTTTACTTTGATACATTTATGTATTTACTAGCTGCGCCTCGCGATTTCACCTGCGGATAGAAAGCAATTCAATTCAATTCAATTCTTTATTTGCATATTATGGGTATATATATAGATGATTACAATAATAGTTTGTTTCTCCATGTTCTGCCGGAATGGCATGCAAAAAATTTTACAATTATTACACATAGAAATAAAACTAAAATAAAAATGATCTAAATTAAGCATTACTTAAACACTACAGTAGGTATTATGTCAATATAAAAGTAGCCTGTGTTAATCCACTTTATAAGCTATCTATATTCCAAAGATAATACCATTTTGGTACGAACGCTAAAATGTCTGAAAATCAATTTTAATTTAGGTAATTAATTTAGATGTTAATATAAACGTATCTGTGTTCCAAATTTTATCCAAATTTGTTCAGTAGTTTTAGCGTCTCACGGGAACATAGTATAGGGATAAAAAGCATCCTGTGTGTTAATACATTGTAAAAGACAGTAGTAAGAAGACAAAAAAATACATCACTGTAAGTTTCCTTATTAAAATCCTTTCAGTAGTTTTTACGTGAAAGAGTAACAAACATTCATCCATACATCCGTACTCACAAACTTTCGCATTTAAATATTAGTAGAATTAGGATTACCAACATAATGTACACCTTCAAACCCGCTAACACTATTAAAAAAAGGAAACATTGCTAAGTGTAATCACAGTTACAGGTTAATCAGAATAATCGATAGAACACTTATATAGTTAAATTGTAAGATTGATTCTAAACAATAATAATAATAATAATAATAACACCTCGAGAGGCTCTCGTTAGACGGTTGGATCAAGGGTCAGATTCAGAAGGCAGTAGTCCTTGACACGGCACGTATTGTCAGGAGGTTCCTCACTCTGCAGCCCTAACCACCGGGAGCTTGGGCCTTGCGCCGCTGCTGGAGGCACACTAGGTTTAGGTTTTTTATTATATTTTTGTAATACTAATTTTATAAAAATATTGTATAAAACTTAGATTTAAGATTGAAAATAAATAAATGAATAATAATAATAGGTCTTCTTTCCTCTTCCAGAAAATTCATATTCTTAACAGAAATGTGTCTATTATTTAATAAAAAATGTTTCTTTTTCAGATTATTTTGTTGATAAAGTAAAAAGTGTCAGAGGCAAAATAACCGGTAAGTTTAGTCAGTTTAAACTTTTGAATAGATTTTCATATAAATGAATCATAATTTTTAAAAGGGGCTGTTAGTCCCTACGGACCTTTACAGCGTCAGCACTTAAGGCTGGAAGATTTAGTTGGCGAGCAGTCCTATGGTGCGAGTAGGGTTGCCAACCGTACTATAGTATCTTCTTAATATATATAACTCAAAGGCGACTGACTGACATAGTGATCTATCAACGCACAGCCCAAACCACTGGACGGATCGGGCTGAAATTTTGCATGCAGGTAGATGTTATGACGTAGGCATCCGCTAAGAAAGGATTTTTCGAAATTTCACCCTTAAGAGGGTGAAATGGGTGGTTGAAATATTTTCCCATAGGCCACGCCGCGGGCGAAGCTGCGGACAGAAGCTCGTTGTATTATATTTCGGGTCGGCGTAATAACAGAAATATATAGTCGAACCAAATCTAACAAACTAATATTTATATTAAAAAACAATTAACGTGCCTTTACCTTAAATACACATACATAAGTACATTACATGAAGTTTTGAGTGAGGCGAGTTCGTGGAACCGAATTCCAGACTTCGAACGCATGTACAATATTTTGTCTTTGGTTCCCACTGAACTCTATAGAATTTTGGTCTGTTTTGTTCCGTACAAAATTTTTAAGAACTGTACTATATGTTTTATAGCTGATTATAAAAAATATTATTTCATTGAAAAAATGTTGGCAACCCTAGGTGCAAGCCTCAGCGTTGGTCAGGTTGTCAGGGGATGAAGATCAAGATCACGTCCACTGGAAATGTGTCCAGCGACGATTGTAAAAGTGCTAAAAATAGCAAATCTGCAATAAATCTTTTGACTTTGACCAATAATATGTGTGGACATCTCACACAACTCCATCTAACCCCAAACTAACAAAAAGCACGGAATCAGGTATCTGTGGTAATGCAGCTAGAAAAAAAAAATAGGTGTCTTTAGGGTCTCATTCTTGAAAATGGCAATACTATTTGGCAAATATATACTGAACCCCAAGTGCCCGCAGTAGTCATTGCACTTGACTAATTATTACAAATTATTTCCTTTTCAGGTTTCTTCACTCGGTTCAGATAAATCTAAATAATCTAATAAACAATTACTACATACGATATTTGCAGTTTCATTATTATTGTTATCCGAACAACTAACAAATGCTTCAGTGGAAATAAAAAAACACGAGTGTGTTTTAGACCACACGGATGAAGTAAAACTTTAGTTTAGCTCCATCTATCGGCCAGTATAACTTTGTTTAATGTTAATGTCGCCATCTTGACAACTGTAAATTGTCATTTTACCGGACATAAAAAGAGTAATTTTTTGAGTTTTGGCGGGAATGCGAAAAAGATTGCGTCGCCGCATTGTATTATTTTCCAAAACTTGTGTAATTTTCAGTGTTAGTGCATAAAATTGGTGGCATTCTATTCGTTAAGTGCTGGATTGCAGGCGTGAGTGTGGGAAAATGGTATAATGATGGTGAAACGTATCTTTTCGTGTTGTTTCCAAAACTCCATAGAAGCTTCTGGTAAAGTTGCCACCACTTTACTAGGAGTATGACTTGACTAGACTAGACTATGACTTAACCTGATGACTTGGAGTGTGACTTAACTTGACACATTATATGATATTAATTAACTTGAGATATTATCAATTACTTGACACTGGCTAAACAAAAGTGTGGAGCCAAAACCAAACAAAAAAAAAACTTTGTTATGTTGACGACAATGGAGATCTATGAACCAACTTCAACTTCCGTTCGCCTCGCATTCACCAGCTCACTCCGCAAGTCAAGCGTGTACAGAACTTTTACTTCAATAATAATAATAACACCCAACGATCACATACATATCTAGATCCTGGACCCTAACTAGGATTCCCTGAGTGCCTTTGTGGCGTGGTGGTTGAGCACGTAGGCTTATAACCCAGACACAGACGCAGAAAATATGTTTGTGCTTTTTTCCTGTAGACACAACGTTTACGTTTCGGGGGGAAATTGTTTTCACCCTCCAATTAATGATAATAACGCCCAACGATCACACATTGAGCCTGGACCTTAACTAGGATTTCCTGAGTCTAGCGACCCAGGAACTACAAGGACCATGGTCCCACAACACCCAGACTCAGAACAAGTATTTGCGCTTTTTTTTTCTATGCACAAGTACTTGTCCTGCCGCGGATACGAACCCGCCACCTCCAGGCTAAGAGCTAAACATAGTTCTTAAATTTTAATTATTTACTTCTTTTATGATTAGGTGTATAAATACCATATAGTCGACTATTGTAAAAACCTTTAGATCATTAACGGAAAGATCCTGCGTTTTGCAACACAGTTTAATAACTAAAGCAAAAGGCAGAGCTCACTTTATCATGTAATCTAATTAAGTGTTTTGCTATAAACAATTTCAATTTGAAATTTTATAATTCGTGAACGCACCGTTGTGAAATTCCGCACATATTAAAAAACTTGCGGTGTTGATCGGGATTCAAACCAGTGTAGGCAAAGAGTATAGTATGTAACTATTTTTGGTTTGAAGGTATCACGCACTGTAACCGCGTGTTATATCCGGGATCATACAGAAAATACTTTTTATGAAAACTGTTAAATGTCTTAATCAACTAGATGTCTTTTAGTGTGATTTGGCATTGTCATTTTTTACATTACGAAAAATGTAAACAATTTATGAAAATCTTAAAATAATAAGGCAAAAACATTGTAAAGCCAAAAAAATTAGAAGAAAAACTCACGATAATTTTCAGTATGACTCACACGATAATTAAATAATACTACTGGTATATAAAAATATAACTATTATATATATAAAAAACATCGATCATCATGGTTTTTGGGTAAGTAGGTATATAGTATTTTATTAGCTATTTAGGGGTTGTAAGGACAACCTAACAGATCAAACCATCACCGGCGATGTATACAGATTTATATTTAAAATCAACTAAATACAGACATTATTTCCTAGGTGGTAGGACTTTTCTGCAAAGTTCGTCTAGATATGTACCACCGCTTTGCCAGTTATTCTGCCGCCAAGCAGTAGTGTGCAAGCACTACTGTGTTCCGGTTTGAAGGGCACTGTAGCTAGTGAAATTACTGGGCAAATGAGACATTATGACCTGATCTCACAGTCTAGTAATCTTATTACTTGATTGTGCTGATATCTCAGGATGATGTGCGCAGTGCAGTCTCACGCGATACTTTATATTTTAGAGTTCCGAGTGACACTGTTCTGTTATGGGCGGCCGTGTCGCTTAACATCAGGTGAACGGTTAGCTAGTAAGTGTAGCAGCTAGTAGTGTCTTTAAAAATAATAATAATATAGTAATAATAAAGTCCAATGATCACATACATAGATCCTGGTCCCTAACTAGGATTCCCTTTATCTAGGGACCCAGGAACTACGAAGACCATGGTCCCACAACATCCAGACACAGAACAAGTATATGCGCTTTTTTCAGTGCACATACTGATCGTGTCGCGGGAATCGAAACCGCTTCCGAATTTTAGCCGACCTACTCAACTACCACACAGAGGCTGTCAAATACCTATGTAGCTTTATTTATGTCGTTTTTAAGGTCCGTATTACAGAACGATGCTCAGTCATCGATCGGTGATCAAGCAGAGATTTCATTCATAATGTGATCAATTAGTGAATGAAATCTCTGCTTGAGCATCGATCTATGACTGAGCATCGTTCTGTAATACGGACCTAAGAGAGTAAACAAGTTTATTATAGACGAGTGTTACATCGTGGACCGCGTTGTCGCTTAACATCAGGAGAAATGTGGTCACACAGAAGTCTATGTAGTATTAAAAAAATGTACAGTACATTTTGGCTTATATAAAATACTAAACTTTGTATTTAAAGATAAAGATACCTAGATAAAGATAAAGATAATTTATTTGTTAGAACATGAGTAAAATACATTTCCAAAAAATATATATGCATTCGTGTTATGGTGTTTTTAAGTCCACAATGTCTTGCCTACGTAGGCGTACAAATAATATATGAGTTTTAGCCGTGTAATAGTTGTAGTTAGGCGTACAAATAATCATTGAAGAAAATTAACTGCCGTCTCGTAATATAAATAACAATGATAATAATGATTTAATATAATAATAATAAATTGTATTGTATTGTATGTCTGTTCCGTGGCTTCACTTAACGGTCCTAACGGAAGACCAGCGCTTGTTCGTAAGAACTAGCACCGTGCTGAATTGGGGCCGGTTTGTTACAGAATCATGAAATCGACGTTCATTTGTACTTTTTGTGTTAATTTGTTATGATCTGTTGCGAAATAAACTTTCTTTCTTTTAAACTAAAAAAGTTTATCATGCTCATATTGACCTCCTTTAATTAGGATCCTCTTAGCCACCGGAGCGTCTCTAACAGCCAGCATCCTGGTGGTCCAAGTAGCTGTTCTTCCACTAGTCTTTAAGTACAGCAAGACTGTGCAGAGGAAGATGGTGTTCTCAAACTTTAGTAAGTACTTACTTAAGGATGGCTCAAAGAAAATATGGACCTTGGAGTTAAAAGAAGCTAATAGATGAAAAAGCTGATTTTTATACTATATAATAATAATAACGCCCAACGATCACATATAATCCTGGATCCTAACTAGGATTCCCTGTGTCTAGGGACCCAGGAACTACGAGGACCATGGTCCCAATACACAGACACGGAACAAGTATTTGCGCTTTTTTTTCTGTGTGACTTGTCCTGTCGCTGGAATCGAACCCGCCGTCTCCGGGCTATGAGCTGACCTGCTCAACCACCACACTAAAGATGCTGTCAACAACTATAGCAACGAATCTACATCTATCGATCCTCTAATGAAATTAATTGAGTGTGGTTTCTTTTCACCTTGAGTGAATTAATAAAAACTGGGGAAAGTGGTAAGAAAATGCTAAAATTTTGATAAATTAATTCAGAAATTGCTCTAGTGACTATGCTAATTTCGCGATGTTTATGTAGCCCTTACGCAATCCTGAAAATTTGGTGTCAATTTGTAATGTCGCAATAAATGTCTCTGAATTTATGCATTTTATGTACTCTACTAACCATGTCGATATCGTATCGCTTACGGATGTGCCTTAGGCAGGTATTTTTAGGTATAAGAGTTGATTGACTCAACATTATAATTAAACTGAAGCCTATTTTAACATATGAGAGTAGACTACGCGGGTCCATTTTACAGCGGGTTCTTAGATCATATTGATCTATTCAATAGGCATGACGACAGTATCAAAAAATAGACGATTTTATGTTTTTAGAGTAAAATTTATATTAAATAATGTTGAAACACTGGTTTAGTTTTATTAAAAATATTAATATTACTTAGATTTTCAATAAATTACAATGACATGTTTACCTAGGCGTGACGTCAGAGCCGACGCCATGACACCTGAGAGCTGTTTTCGCACCGCATTTAAAAAATATTATGAAAATGGCTTTAATCTTGGTTAAAATTAAGTTTATTACTGAAATAAAGGTTTTTTCGTAAATAGTAAATGTATACCCACATTACGGAAGAGGATTTCAAAATCTTTCGTCATGCCTATTGGAATATTTTTTTAATAGTGGGACTAAACGCTACATTGACTTGTTCCAGTAAACTACCCCCGTAACCTAGACTACGACAGCCCTTCCAGCTCCAATATAACAGGGGGCAGAAATTTCTCCATAGAATTCCACTCTGTCGTCAATGGATGCAATATTAAACTTGGTAAATATTTAACGATTATTTCGCATAATTTGCTTGTAAGTTTTTTTTTATGTTATTGAATGATGTGACGAGCTAGCCGTTCACCTGATGTTAAGCGCCACGGTCGCCCATAACAGAACAGTGTCACTCGAAACCCTAAAACATAGAGTTACAAGTGACACTGCACTGCGCACATCATCCTGAGACATCACACAGTCTGGTAATAAGATTACTCGACTGTGAGATCAGATCATAAAGTCTCAATTGCCCAGTAATTTCACTAGCTACAGTGCCCTTCAAACCGGAACACAGTAGTGCTTGCACACTACTGCTTGGCTGCAGAATAACTGGCAAAGCGGTGGTACCTACCCAGACGAACTTTGCAACAAAGTTCTACCACCTAGTAATTTTGTAGTGCTTCTTTATATACATGTCAGTGTAATTTTTATGGTTGTAACATGATATACGCTCAGCCACAGATAATATAATATTAACAAATCAGAGTTCTCAAACATAAATGCCCTGGTTTGACGAGAGTGTAAGAAACACGCTGAGTTACAGGAACGATGTAATGTTTTAGTAAATAGTATATCTATGTAACAATTTTTTTTCTATTGTTACGAAATGACATGACGAGCTAGTCGCTCACCTGATGTTAAGAGGCACTGCTGCCCATATCAGTTGCAGTGACACTTGACACTCTAAAGTGTAGTTTGGCGTGAGATTGCATTGCGTACGTCATCCTGAGACATCAGCACAATCTAGCAATAAGATAACTAGATTGTGAGATTAGGTTATAAAGTTTCATTTTCCCAATAATTTCACTAGCTACAGTACCCTTTAAACTGGAACATAGTAGTGCTTGCGCACACTAGCTTAGCGGCAGAATAACTGGCAAAACGGTGGTACCTACCTTTTTTTTGAGGGGGGGGAAATGCCCTCGCACTTCCCTGCCACCACGGGTATGTGGGACTCGAACCCACTAAAGCCCCGGTGAGCCCTCGTCCGCCGTACCGGGGCGAGAAGGGGTCGCGACTGCAGTCCGGCCAACTCGCCCTCGTGGTACCTACCTAGACGAACGTTGCAGAAAAGTTGTACCACCTAGTAAAAATACCTTTTTGCCTTACTATTACCCAATATTAGGTATATGGCACTTACTACCATGCTGTTCGGTCCGAGGGGCATTCCTGCAAAAAGAGAACATTCCAGCAGACTCCAAGCTGTGGCAAGATTTGATGACAACACAAAACACCATTGTTTTATACTGCCATGGTGAGCGATCTCAATAATAATAATAATAATAAAAAAATACAAACCTGAAGTAATATTAGAGTCCGATGATTATAAATTATACTGGGATAGATAGATCATCACCGATAAAACAATCCACCACAACAGACCGGACATTACCATTTACAATAAAAAAGTAAAATCTGTTTATCTGGTCGACATTGCCATCCCTAACACGCACAATATTGCATCCACATATACAGACAAACTTGCAAAATATACGGACTTAGCAATAGAACTAAAAACACAATGGAGAGTACACACTGTCAAAACGGTTCCTATCATCTTGTCCTCCACGGGCATCATCCCGCGCACACTCCACACGAGCCTACAAACGCTTAACATCCATCAACTAACCTTCATGCTGCTACAAAAAGCCGTTGCTCATACTCGTGCAGAATTGTACGAAAATTTTTATCACTGGGAGATTAAGTTTAATTATTAAATTAAGTATTAAAAAAAAAAAAAATGTAAAAAAGTAGGTAATGGTTGTGTCTACTACCCAAGAACTACGAGGACCATGATCTCACAACACCCAGACTCAGAACAAGTATTTGCGCTTTTTTTCTATGCACAAATACTTGTCCTGCCGCGGGGATTGAACCCGCCTCCGGGCTATGAGCCGACCTGCTCAACCACCACACCACAGAAGCTGTCAGAGTCAAGTCAAGTAATCAATTAGTAAATGAAATCTCAGCTTAAGCACCGATCTATGACTGAGCATCGTTCTGTAATGCGGACCTAAATGTATTTTTCCTTTACCAACCAATTTAATATTTGAAATAACATTAAGTAAATTGCTCTTCGAAATGTATAAGGCGTTAGACTCAACCTTGAGGCCATTACAGAACGGTCAATTTTTGATCGGTACTCGTGGCGAGATTTCATTCACAAAGTGATAACTTTATTGATGAAATCTTGACTTGGTCACTTTTCACGACTACGGTTGTATAATAATAATAATAATAATAATATGTGTGGACATCTCACACAGCGCCATCTAGCCCCAAACTAAGCAAAGCTTGTGCTATGGGAACCAGATAACTGATACAATACTTAGATACTTTTTTGTTTGTAAATACATACATAGAATACAATATGACACCCAGACACAGAACAAACACCTATGTTCATCACACAAATGTTTGTCCTGAGTGGGAATCGAACCCACGACCCACAGTTCAGAAGGCAGGGCTACTACCAACTGAGCTATCGGGCCAGTATAATGGCAGCCTAGCATGTATATTTCGTTTTAAGTTTTGGCTTACGCCGTTATAGTAACGTATTTTGATTTAACAGGGAATTCCAATCACCGGGCGTCCCCGCACCGACTCCAGATGTACAAAGTGTTCCAGGAACTGAACTTCCACGTCATCACCTTTGATTATCGAGGTATATTGCTCAATTGAAGGGTTGAGAATAAAAAGGATTTAACTGACAAATTGACAGTTTCGAGAAAATTGACTTTAAACGTCAACGGCGTCATTTTAATGTAGAGTGCTTATAAGGTAATAGAAAAGGCTTATGTAAGTTTCAGTTGCTTGAAAATGTTTTAATTCTATTTAAAATTACTAAATATAGTACTAATTCATACAATTACTGTAAAAATATAATATAATAAAATAAATATAGTAATGTTTTTATGCTATGCTTAGCATTCAACTGTATTCCTGTGACAGATAAACCATTTTTAGAGTCAAAATCTCGAGATTTAAGCCTCATTTCGGTATTTTGAGAAGTATCATTGAAGATAATTTCACGCTGAATCCAACGATATCCATAAGTCATTTTGTCAAAAAAATCAGTTAAATCCTTTTTATTCTCACCCCTTCAATTTACAACCGACTTCCAAAAGGTTTGCTACCTCAGAACTTTCGACTGGGCGATTCGATTTTGATGATTCTTTTTCTTGAAAGCTGGTGCTATCCGTGTAGCTTCGTTTAAATTTGATCAAGATCTGACAACTAGTTTTTGAGTTAATTATTTATTTTTTACTAAACATGATACGTTAATGATTCATACTTCACACTATCACACTAATGTTATAAAGGCGAAAGTTTGTATGTGTGTATGTTTGTTACTCTTTCACGCTCTAATGGCTGAATGGATTTGGATGAAATTCTGTACCAAGATAGCTTATACACTGGATTAACATATAGGCTACTGTAAAGTTTCTTGTAGCTTCTTATTTACAGGTGTAATCGAAGATTCGGATCGGAGCTTTCTGTTCTGCATTGTGCCGGATTGCTTGCACCAGTAGTGAGAAAAAGAGCGTCTTTTTTTTTCAAACTCATATATTGTAATGGGTTTGCTATATATTATTTGACAATAAGCACAAGTAATTCTATATGCTTAGTACAATAACATAATTTTAAGTACATAATATAATTTTGACTTGTAAAATTACTATTTTCAATAAATCTTTTGACTTTGACTTTGACACATTTTATCCCGAAAAAGTGAAATTTTTCCGTGGGATGAGCAAATATTTAAAATACTTTTTATCCGTGGGTGAAACCACGGGGCGGAACTAGTGATATATAACAAACTAGTTACGCCTCACGGTTTCACCCGCGGATATAAAGTATTTTAATTATTTGCTCATCCCACGGGAGAATTTCACTTTTCCGGAATAAAATGTAGCCTATATGTTAATCCAGTATAAGCTATCTTGGTACCGAATTTCATCGAAATCCATTCAGCCGTTGGAGCGTGAAGAAGTAACAAACATATGCACATACAAACTTTCGCCTTTATAATATTAGTGTGATGATTTCATTACCAGGGTATGGAGACTCCACGCACATCAGGCCGACGGAGCGAGGTGTGGTGGAAGACCTGATCCAGGTGTACTCCTGGGTTATAGACACCCTGAACACCAAAACCCGACCCATGGTGATACTGTGGGGGCATTCACTTGGTAACATTTATTTTATGATTCAAAATACAGTTTTTTATCATGAATAAATAAATAAATAAATATGTGTGGACATCTCACACAACGCCATCTAGCCTCAAACTAAGCAAAGCTTGTATTATAGGAACCAGATAACTGATACAATACTTAGATACTTTTTGTTTGTAAATGCATACATAGAGTACAATATAACACCCAGACACAGAACAAACATTGATGTTCATCACACAAATGTTTGTCCTGGGTGGGAATCGAACCCACAACCCACTGTTCAGAAGGCAGGGCTACTACCAACTGAGCTATGGGGCCAGTCAGTTGGAGGTGAAGGAATGGTGTGACGAGCTAGTCGTTCACCTGATGTTAAGCGACACGGCTGCCCATAACAGTGTCACTCGGAACTCCAAAATATAAAGTTTCGCGCGACACTGCACTGCGCACATCATCCTGAGACATCAGCACAGTCTGGTAATAAGATTACTCGACTGTGAGATCAGATCATAAAGCCTCATTTGCCCAGTAATTTTACTAGCTACAGTACCCTTCAAACCGGAACACAGAAGTGCTTGCACACCACTGCTTGGTGGCAGGATAACTGGCAAAGCGGTGGTACCTACCTAGACGAACTTAGCAGAAAAGTCCTACCGCCTAGTAAATTGCTAATCTTGCTACGAATTTGATGAAAAAAAAACAATGATTAAGAAGAGTATTGCTTTAAGTAATCAAAAATTACCATGCACTGAAGGCATTTTAACAGATTCAAGAATACCCATATAAAACACTGGCAGTAACTCAACATACCTTTTTTGTGATTCCAGGTACGGCCGTGGCTTCAAACATGGCGGCTCACCTGTCAGACCTATGTCAAGAGTACAATATAAACAGTCTGCCACAACCTGATGCCTTAATATTAGAGGCTCCTTTCAACAACTTGATGGAAGAGATCGAGTGCCATCCGTTTTCAAAGGTTTTTTGAAATAAAACTTCTTTACGCATGCTTTACTTGGGGAGAAAGCCAAAGCACTGCTTGGCGGCAGAATAACTGGCAAAGCGGTGGTACCTACCTAGACGAACTTTGCAGAAAAGTCCTACCACCTAGTGAGACTAACCTAACTTTGATTTAACTTAAAATTACTAGGAAATGAGACTTTATGATCTAATCTCAGTCTAGAGATCTTATTACTAGACTGCTACAGCCTTATTAATAAACGGGTATTAGTCTCGGGTTAGTTACTTCAGCTTTTGTCCTTTTTTTGCTACTGGAATATTTAGCTGGATCGAAAGAGCCAAAAGATGGTGTAACTAGTCTAAAGCTAGTTCGTGTTTTATAAGGCTGCTAATGTCTCAAGATGACTTGCGCAGTGCAGAATCACGTGAAACTATACTTCCGAGTGACACTGTAACTGTTATAGGCGGCCGTGCCGCTTAACGTCAGGTGAACGACTAGCTCGTCACATTATTCCATTATCGTTTTCATTTACAGTGCGTATCCTGGCTTCCATATTACAAGGACACCTTCATAAAACCATTCACAGCGTCTAACGAATATTCCTTCACCACCGACCAGTACCTGACCAAAGTGCCTGACTTGCCCATACTGATGTTGCACTGTAGGGGAGACAAGATCGTGCCTTATGACTTGGCTGTTAAGGTTTATAATTTTATTTTATTTATACTTACGCATTTCATACTAGAAAATCAATTGAAAAAGCGTGAACAAGGAATTTTGCAATCGTATACCGTGATCCATCTGCGTTCTTTTTGAGTAGATACCAAATAAAAATAGGTTTGTATATCTACAAATACGCGTGTCTAATGTAGTCACGTAAATTTGTCTAGTCTAATGATTAGACGCGCTTTACGCTCTTGATATTAGATCAATGCGGATGTAAAAGTTTTTGTGTTTTCTCCTTTTTGCTTCAATTTCCCTAAATACTGTGTTAAGGACAAATTCCTTAAAAATAACTTTACTGCAAAACATTTGTAGTACATTATTTTACATTATTTATTTATTGATTAATTAATCAATTATTCAGTCATTAATTCATTCATTCATTTATTAATATATTTATTATAATGCAAAACGGGGAGAATGCTGAATGCCTGGTCGTTCTCCTAGTGTGAAGTATCAACATTTCCAGCTGCACGCTGCAGTGGCGGAGTCCCGTCGCGGCGGCGGCGCTCCGCTGGTGTTCCACTCGTTCGACAAGGGCATAGGGCTCGGCCACAACAACCTCTGCGCCGCCACCGATCTCAAGCTTGTTGTCAGGTAATGATGAGTTTATACACGCCCCTTGCGTTTCATAATACCCGTGTAAACGTTTTTAAATAAATATAAATTAAATTCAATAAAAAATAATTTATTTTAATTATTTATTACATAATAATCATCATTTTCTAATTTAAAAACAATGTATATTGTAAATATACCTGCATATTTTTTAAAATTAGAAAATGATTACACTTTATTTAAGTAATATTGACACAGAGTTTTGGCGGGAAAACGAAAAGATCGCGTCACCGCGTTGTATTATTTTCAAACCTGAAAGTGAAAGTGTTAATTTTCAGTGTTAGTGCATGAACTTAGTGGCGTTTTATTTTTTAAATGCTGGATTACAGGCATGAGTGTGGGAAAGTGGTATAATGATGGTGAAACGTTTCCTTTCGTGTTGTTTCCAAAACTCCATAGAAGCTTCTGGTAAAGTTGCCACCACGTCACTAGGAGTATGACTTGACTAGACTAGACTAGATTATGACTTGACTTGATGACTTGGACTTGAAAAATTATCAATTACTTGACACTGGCTAAATACACAAAAGTGTGGAGACAAACAAAAAAAAAATATATTGACACATTCTATATCCTATCAAATCTAAACTATAATATTTAAATTATTGAAGAAAAAGTTATATTGTAGTTAAAAAGGGTAAATAAAACAAAGAATTTAGATCACCTTCTGCGGGAAGCGTACCCAAAAAGCTGGCAACATTCCCTCGTTGAATAGCTAGGCTAATTCGTTGGCCGAGGTATGTGCCAGCCTTTTGGTCTCAGCTCAGCTTATGTTGGTCCGTCTGAATCCTTTACAGACTGGTGCCGGATTGCTTGCACCAGTAGTGAGAAAGAGAACTGCTTTTCAAACTCATATATTGTAATGGGCTTGCTATATATTATTTGACAATAAGCTAGGTGGTAGGACTTTACTGCAAAGTTCGTCTAGGTAGGTACCACCGCTTTGCCAGTTATTCTGCCGCCAAGCGTGTGTGCGCAAGCACTGCTGTGTTCCGGTTTGAAGGGCACTGTAGCTAGTGAAATTACTGGGCAAATGAGACTTTATGATCTGATCTCACAGTTTAGTAATCTTATTACTAGATTGTGCTGATGTCTCTGGATGACGTGCGCAGTGCAGTGTCACGCGAACCTCTATACTTTAGAGTTCCGAGTGACACTGCAGCTGATATGGGCAGCCGTGTCGTTTAACATCAGGCGAACGGCTAGCTCGGCACGTCATTCCTTAACATAAAAAAAAAACTTTGTAATTTTTTATGCTTAGTGAAATAACTTAATTTTAGGTACCTAATATAATTTTGACTTGTACAAGTGCTAAAAATAGCCTATTTGCAATATTTTTTTTTACTTTGACTTAAAAATTTTATGTTATAAACGTAACGTATGGAGCTTTTAGCTCTTTTTTAATTAAGTAAGCTTTGTTCATTTAATTTTCAGGAGATTCCTGAGTTTACTGAAAAATAACAATGTACCTGAAATCTCAAGAATTGCGACAACAAATCCCATGCCCGAAACGGTTACAACGAATTAATAAAATAAGTACGAGCTTTCTGAATTGCAGACGGGCTCGATAGCTCAGTTGGTAGTAACCTTGCTTTCTGAATTGCTGGCTGTGGGTTCGATTCTCACCCAGGACAAACATTTGTGTGATGAACATCGATGTTTGTTGTGCGGTTGTAATATTGTATTTAGAAAAAAAAGGTATCTAAGTTTTGTCTCAGTTATTTGGTTCCCATAGTACAAGCTTTGCTTAGTTTGGGGCTAGATGGCGCTGTGTGATGTCTACAATTTTTTTTTTATTTAATTGCCTAATTGTATAACCTATTAATTATGTATGACAGATGCTTTGTTGTGTTATTAAATATATAATCAAGTACAAACATTTTTTTCTCCGTAAAAGTGCCTTTTATTTTTTCAAATAAACACTACAATGATATAACTACTAGACTATCTTGACAATTGTAAATTGTCATTTTACCGGACATACTAACATAATAATACAAATATTAAGTAATTTTTAACCTTGTTATTTTGTCATTGGAAATCTACGTGAACCAACTTCAACTTCCGTTCGCCTCGCAATCACTAGCTAATTAAACAAGTGTGAATCAAACATTATTTCTATTCATAGTTGATTTTATTCTCTCGATCTATTGACAAAGATCGGAAAGGCTTTGTCGATTGCCAATTTCTTGACCAAGCAACGACGACCTTTGGTATCCCTTTTACAAGAACGAACTTAACAAACATAGATAGGTCCTTCTGTAATGGTCATCAATGATACGTATCCAGTTTAAGTCAATCTCTCACGGCTGAGGTCTTTTGAGGGGATTATTACTAGGCTAACAGGTCAAGGTTTATTGGTCAGTTGAAAAAGTACCGGAAATACATGAGATTCCTAAGAAATAAATCGGTACGGTGTAAATAAAGGATTTCATCATAAAGTTGGGATTCCCTTAATATATCATATTTTATTAGACGTTGTGTAAAATATCTGCCTACATTTTACAATAAAAATCTTAATAAACTTTTCTTTCGACTTTTGTTGGATCAACTCGTTTTTATTTACACGACGGTCGGTAAAGCTACGTAGGTAGAAAAATAATACCATACGGTGGGTGCGTATTGAAAATAATACTATGTCTAATAATGCTACAGCACCACGGCCTTAGATTGCCTTTTTGAAGTTTTTTTTCGAAAACTTGTGTTATTTTCAGTGTTAGTGCATAACGTCGGCATTTTGTTCGTTAAGTGCTGGATTACAGGCGTGAGTGTGGGGAAGTGGTATAATGATGGTGAAACGTTTCCTTTCGTGTTGTTTCCAAAACTCCATAGAAGCTTCTGGTAGTTGCCACCATTTTACTAGGAGTATGACTTGACTAAACTAGACTATGACTTAAATTGATTGATGACTTGGACTGTGACTTGACTTGACACATTATATGATATTAATTGACTTGAGATATTATCAATTACTTGACACTGGCTAAAAACACAAAAGTGTGGAGCCAAAACCAAACAAAAAAACCTACTTAACTATTATTCTAATCTGTGACTATAGAATATAGTACGGAGAGTTTTGGCGGGAAAGCGAAAAAGATTGTGTCACCGCATTGTATTATTTTCCAAAACTTGTGTTATTTTCAGTGTTAGTGCATAAAATTGGTGGCATTCTATTCGTTAAGTGCTGGATTACAGGCGTGAGTGTGGGAAAATGGTATAATTCATTATATCAATACTTATATATC
Source organism: Ennomos fuscantarius (assembly GCA_905220475.3). NCBI lineage: Eukaryota > Metazoa > Arthropoda > Insecta > Lepidoptera > Geometridae > Ennomos > Ennomos fuscantarius. The sequence goes on from HG992049.1 coordinate 2,814,510, forward strand.
AATTACTTGATACTGGCTAAATACACACGAGTGTGGAGCCAAAACTTAAAAAAAAATATATAGTACGGAACGTCGTCGCCCAGCCCCCAGTTTACTCAGTACTACTCACTGCCCCAGATCTCATTTACAGAGACGATGGTTCGCTAAAAGGCGTCGCGACCGGCGATGTCGGTATTGCCAAGGATGGCAGCCCTAAAGATATGTTTGAGAGGGGCATGGAATTCCATTCCAAAATCACTATTTTCGCTGAAGGTCAGTACCATAGACAAACAGACGCTCTGAGGAACTTTTCTTTGGAAATAAAGCATTTTAACTACTTAGTTAATTTTTTACTGGCTTAATCGCGTTAAAATATATTTTTATTTAACTCGTTTCGACCATTTTGCATTAGCCGTGGTTGTGGACTCTTTCTTACTACACAACACATGAATATTGTTGCTGACAACTAGACTTAGGCGTTTCCGGAAAATAATAATGTGCGAAATATAAAGGAGCAGGAAACGTGGCGAAAAATATTAATAATTTAAAAAAATTGACATAAACCTACAGACATATTCTTCTTATCAGAACACAACGTTCTTAAAAAACTAAATATAAAACCAAACAAGAAGTTTTGGAGGGAAAGCGAAAAAGATTGTGTCACCGCATTGTATTATTTTCCAAAACTTGTGTTATTTTCAGTGTTAGTGCATAAAATTGGTGGCATTCTATTCGTTAAGTGCTGGATTACAGGCGTGAGTGTGGGAAAATGGTATAATTCATTATATCAATACTTATATATCAATTACTTGATACTGGCTAAATACACACGAGTGTGGAGCCAAAACTTAAAAAAAAATATATAGTACGGAACGTCGTCGCCCAGCCCCCAGTTTACTCAGTACTACTCACTGCCCCAGCAAGCCAAGCGTGAGACTCAGCGGGCCCTCGACGTTTTCGAACGCAATCTGACCACATGCACGTCTACAGTCTGCGCGCAAATATTCATTACTGGCAGCCCCGCGGTGAAAATTGGCGCGAAACGCTTTTTGAGTTGATAATAGTGATGAGGTATTTGTGGTAAATATATCGATAATTACTTATATATACTTACTATTTTTATTTCATACTAGGTACTTTTCTGCAAAGTTTGTGCTGTGATTCCAGCTTGAAGGGCAGTGTAGCTAGTCCAATTGAGGTTTTATGATCTGGGGGTAATCACGAAACTGTGGTTGCAATGCAACAGGAGAATTTCCATACTAACTATGCACATAAATTGCGTATTCAAACTGTAAAATCCATACAATTGTGTTTCTATATGTTGCAATCGAGTTACGTAATCGTCCAGCTGATCTCACAGTCAAGTAATCTTACTACCAGACTGTGCTGATGTCCCAGGATGATGTGCGCTGTGCAGTGTCGCGCGAAACTTTATATTTTGAAGTTCCAAGTGACACTGTTCTGTTATAGGCAGCCGTGGCGCTTAACATCAGGTGAACGACTAGCTCGTCACAACCAAACGTAAACCACAAACTTAAAGCCCGAATCATCCAAATCGGTCCACGTTGAATGAAATTTAAATGAAATAAATCGATATCGAGAAAATAAAAAACAACAAACCAAACACTAGCGAGGGTGAAATTTAATATTCATAATATAGCTTGAGTTGGTTTTGCCATTTCGCAGTTGCGGCTCTTCCCTCTAGAGGCATTGTTAGCAAATGTTACAGATTTTTGATAGTACCTGGCAACCCTCGTTAGATATCGATATAAGTTTGGTTTAGCGATTTGTTTAGGGTTTTAAACTAGCAACTTAGCACGTAATTAAAACTCTTTTATGACTCGTAAAAACGAGTGTGCTTTAGACCACACGACTGAAGTAAAACTTCTTTAGTTTAGCTTCATCTATCGGCCGGTATAACTTTGTTTTTGCTTCGTTCTTAATGTCGCCATGTCGACAATTGTAAATTGTCATTTTACCGGACATACCAGCATAATAATATAAATGTTTAAATTTGGTTATGGAGAATGGAGATTTTTTTATGGTAAATTGGGCATGCGTTTGACAACAACTCACCTGATGGTAAGTGACGAAGTTGTCTAAGGTGGAGCACGCTTGCCCATGAGATGCCCATTCACACTTGACTTAAAAAGACCCAGGTTGCTGGCAACACTGTTGCTGGAAGGGATCTACGTTAACTATCGCCTTCCGTTCGCCTCACCAGCTTACTCCCCAAGTCAAGCGTGCGTAAAGAAGTTTTACTTCAAAATAACTAAAACTAAAAATTAACTGCTATACGTCCATACGACTTTGTATAAACCCTCTCCGTCCAAAGGTTGCCTGGATGAGATCGCCCATTGTTCCCCACTACTTGTTCATTGTATTATTTGATATTTTTGTTATTATGTGGTGTGTATAATAAAGAGTTTATCTATCTACTAGTTGCGCCCCGCGGTTTCAACCGCGGATAAAACGTATTTCAATTATTAGCTCATACCACGAGAAAATTACACTTTTCCGGAATAAAATGTAGCCTATATGTTAATCCAGTGTATAAGCTATCGTTGTACCGAATTTCATCAAAATCCATTCAGTCGTTTGAGAGTGAAAGAGTAACAAACATACATACATACACACAAACAAACTTTCGCCTTTATAATATTAGTGTGAACTATCTATTATGAATAATGTTCACTCCACCTGGAACCCAATCACAGTAAGTACGCCAACAAGGAAAAGCAAAATGTTCCGCCACAATTAAAATCCCGCCCGGATCCCGTCCTTCCATTTAATTAACCAACGACAGCATATAAACGCAGTATTACAAGTTCAAACAAAATGCATTCACTTATGTTAGTCGGCTCATAACCCGGAGGCGGCGGGTTTGATTCCCGCGACAGGACAAGTATTTGTGCACAGAAAAAAAAACACTAATACTTGTTTTGTGTCTGGGTGTTGTGGGACTATGATCCGCGTAGTTCTTGGGTCCCTAGACACGGGGAATCCTAGTCAGGGTCTAGGATTTATGTTTGTGATCGTTGGGCGTTATTTATTACGAGCTTCTGCCCGCAGCTTCGCCCGCGGCGTGGCCTATGGGAAAATAATTCAACCACCCATTTCACCCTCTTAAGGGCGGAATTTCAAAAAATCCTTTCTTAGCGGATGCCTACGTCATAACATCTACCTGCATGCCAAATTTCAGCCCGATCAGTCCAGTGGTTTGGGCTGTGCGTTGATAGATCACTATGTCAGTCAGTCAATCAGTCAGTCACCTTTGAGTTATATATATTATAGATTTATTATATACATAGAATACAATATAGCCCCCAGACACGGAACAAACATCGATGTTTATCATACTAAATGTTTGTCCTGGGTGGGAAGTTGAGATAATAAATATGTTAGATACAAAAGTAACCACCACATCACGCTGGTGCAAGAAAAATACCGTGATTATCTTAATAAACATTACAAATAGAAACTGAAATTATAGATAGGAACAGGCAATAGGCAAAGTACCTAAGATTTCATACCATTAAGCTTGGATATTCAGGTCAAGCTTTTTTGTCTGAGCCTTTTGTTTGTATGTATTTACAAACAAAAAAAAATATATATAGGAACGACCGGTTGTGCGTAGGTTGCAACATATAAAACTTAGCAACCGCACCGGGCCGTGTACGGCGCAAGAATGATCCGTAGTACACCAAGCGCTCCCTTTATATAGCCAGATGGGTGTGGAAGCGATGACAGTTGCCGGTGTTGCCACTGTAATAAATCTAAATCCCACCACAGGGTAAATTACGGTACTACCCGCTGCGCATAGAGTTTATAACTGGACGTTGCCGCCGTCATATATAAGTATTCTATCAGTTTACTGTTTCCATAGTACAAGCTTTGCTTAGATTAGTAGATGAGACCCGAGACATGCCTTACTGCATTTACACTGTAATGTCCCACTGGCAAGTCGTTTCATTTCTATAATGGCGGCCAGATTCAAAATGACCGAGGGCATTTTACTTTTCCATTATTACTGAATATTACAGACTAGCGGCCCGTCCCGGCTTCGCACGGGTGGACACTCATTTTTTAACATTTTGGCATAAACATTTTTTTCTTGCAATTAAAATAGCATTTTTTTTTATGCTACTTAGTGATGTGACGAGCTAGTCGTTCACTTGATGTTAAGCGCCACGGCCGCCCATAACAGAACAGTGTCATTCGGAACCCTAAAACAGAGTTACGAGTGACACTGCACTGCGCACATCATCCTGAGACATCAGCACAGTCTGGTAATAAGATTACTAGACTGTGAGATCAGGTCATAAAGTCTCAATTACCCAGTAATTTTACTAGCTACAGTGCCCTTCAAACCGGAACACAGTAGTGCTTGCACACTACTGCTTGGCGGCAGAATAACTGGCAAAGCGGTGGTACCTACCTAGACGAACTTTGCAACAAAGTCCTACCACCTAGTGAATATTAATCTAAATATATATAACTCAAAGGTGACTGACTGACTGACAGTGATCTATCAACGCACAGCCCAAGCCACTGGACGGATCGGGCTGAAATTTGGCATGCAGGTAGATGTTATGACGTAGGCAACCGCTAAGAAAGGATTTTTTTGAAATTCCACATGTGAAATGGGTGGTTGAATTATTTTCCCATAGGCCACGCCACGGGCGAAGCTGCAGGCAGAAGCTCGTCAGTGATAATGTAGCATTCAAATGGTGAAAGAATTTTTTAAATCAATCCAGCACTTTTTGAGCCAACTCGTTACAAACATACTTACAAAACTTTTCTCTTTATCATATTAGTATAGACTAATGAAATTTTCCAAGAACCGTGACAGTTCAAAAAGCGATGGTAAATGTAAATTGTGAAAATGTTTCAAATAAAACAAGAAAATCCGCTTCAATTTGAATTTACTTTTTTTGTTTTTGGGTTTTTTATTGCTGATGTTTTTTTATGTTATGGAATGACATGACGAACTGGTCTTTCGCCTGATACACGGCCGTAGCTGTGGGGGGGGGGAGGCATTGTGGGGGGCCTTGAAATTATAATGCCCTACCTTAAAATTACAAAAAACTAAAATACAATAATGAATAATAATAACGCCCAACGATCACATAAGTAGATCCTGGACCCTAACTAGGATTCCCTGTGTCTAGGGACCCAGGAACTACGAGGACCATGGTCCCACAATACCCAGACTCTGAAAAAGTATATATATGCGCTTTTTTTTCCTGTGCACTAATACCTGTCCTTTTTTTTGAAGGGGGAAATGCCCTCGCACTTTTCTGCTTAACGGGTGTGGTGGCAGGGGTTATGTAGGACCCACTAAACTCCCCTGTGAGCCCTCGTCCGCCGTACCGGGGCGATGGGGATGTTAAGTGATACCGCCGCCCATAACAGAACAGTGTCACTCGGAACTCTAATATAAAGTTTCGGGCGACACTGCACTGCGCACGTCATCCTGAGACATCAGCACAGGCTGGTAATACGAATACTCGACTATGAGATCAACCGGGCGATCACGTAAATATTGCAACCGATAAAAACACAAATTTGTATGGATTAGACAGTTTGAATACGCAGTTTATGTGCATAGTTAGTATGGAAATATCTCCTGTTGCATTAAAATAAATAAATAAATAATAAAAATGATTTAATTCAGGCAAATGACTCATAAAAAATTAAATGAAATATCAATGGATTGAGACAATACTAATGCAAATAGTATTTAAACAAAAAAAAAAGAATAAAGAAAAAAAAGGACGTACGACGACGGCTACACACTGTCGTGCTGCGTCATTTTTTGTTGTCGTCCGTGTGCATAGACATCCAATATGTAAATATCGGACTCTGGACATTGTCAGAGACAGTCTCGAGTATTTTGTTACCAGAGCAGTCGGCTCCAGAATGACGCCACACGCGATCTGATTACCGCGAAAAAATCGGGAATAAATCCCTCGCTTCAGCAAACATGTTCGACGCACTACAGCATCTTGGCATCTTGGCATTGCAATCAAAGGTTTCGTGATCACTCCTGCAATAGTTGTAAAACCTATATCTCATTTTCAACCGATTTCAAAGCTGGAAGAGATTCGACTTAATAATTAATTAACTAATATTGTATAAATTTACTTGTATTTAGAATAATAGTTTATTAAAAAATAGTTTATTTATATAGTGTCAAAGATTTCTTAGTTTAAGTTGTGTACGGTTATAATTGGACTTTAGTTTTATATAGTTGTGTCAACGTTGATTTTGTACTAATGTATGTAATGGCCTATTGTCTGTTACCGAACCTATTACAATAAAATAAATAAAAATAAAATTACGTTTATTTTTTTAAATGTTTGTTATATCAGAACTTTCGACTGGGTGAACCGATTTTAATAATTCGTTTTTTATTTCAAAGATAATGATTTCCGTGTTGTCACGTTTAAATTTGATGAAGATCTGACGAATAGTTTTTGAGTTATCCTTGATAAGCTAGAACGGTTGCGACTTTCAATAGGGTCCACTCTTCCAGTGGACGTAGTCTTCTCGGTCCCCTTATCCCGGCAACGGCCCAAGCCGAGGCTCGCACCCCAGGGGTGCCCGCCAACTAGTTGCCTCCCACTTTTGGTGTGCCTTAAGCGGCTGCCCTCCACCCAGTGCCACTGTAAAGCTCGGTAGAGACCAACAGCATTAGCTCGTTCAAAAAAAGGGAAGTGCGGGATTTGAACCTGGTTGCGTCGGAATGTCACACGGGTGTTAGCTAAGCCACATTCGCTCTTAATTTATGATTAGTGCCGAATATGAAAGGTTTCCGCCCCAACACTTCACTGAAACCTTATAAAGTCGTGACGTCTAGACTTGGAGGCTTTCACGTGCCCTTGTGATGCAACCTATGTTTAATTATATGACGAGCTAGTCGTTCAGCTGATGTTAAGCGACACGGCCGCTCATATCAGTTGCAGTGTCATTTGAAACTCTTAATATAGAGTTTCGCGTGACAATGCACTGCGCACGTCATCCTGAGATATCAGCACAGTCTGGTAATATATTACTAGACTGGTGAAATCAGATTATAAAGTCTCATTTGCCCAGTAACTTCACTCGATACAGTGCTCTAAAAAAAATTATATATTTAAAAAAATAATTACCGTCTTTAAAATATTTTACTTACAAAATAACATATTCTAAAGATTGTAGATAACTATCATCCTCTGTGCTGTGGTGGTTGAAGAAGTCGGCTCATAATCTGGAGGCGGCGGGTTCGATTCCCGCGACGGACAAGTACTTATTTGTGCACAGGAAAAAAAAGAGCGCAAACACCTGCCAGACGAGTTCTGAGACCGGGTGTTGTGGGACCATGGTCCTCGTAGTTCCTGGATCCTTAGACACAGGGAATCCTAGTTATCGTTGGATTTTATATCTATTTCTTAACAATAAAATCTGGTAAATCATACTATTGTAAGTACTAAACATAACATAAATCAAATTTCCTATTAAAATCTAATAATATTTTATTCCGTAAGGCATCCGGTAAGTAAGGTTAGTACCAAGAACGTATACATAATGACTGTTAAATTTAAGATGGAGCACTCAACTATAATCTGGATAGCCCTATCCCTTTCCCCCCCGTTCATAAATCATAAATACACCATTATTTATTACCGATCCAATTTCACCCACCTACGTAACAGTACCTTCATTGTTTATTCCTACGCACCTACATAACAGAAATTTCTTGTCGTGCCGTAAAAAATACATCTCTCGGGCGCGCTCGCCGTTAAATAAAACAAAAGAGACTACAAAGACACGTCGGTAAAACAATTGACTTTGCATCGATAAAAAACGACACATCATTAAAAATATTTATTTAATTTTGAATCCTATGCAGTTACAATAAGAATGCCTTTGACTTCTTCCTGAAATGCTGTAAGATGATTTTGAGCGCAGGAAACGAAAGTGGTTACATATTTATAAAATGGAATCGATTTTTAAATGAGCCAATGGACGGGCTCGTTTTGTAGGCGGGAAATGCTAAGCTCCACCCAACGTTAAATGTCAGATGAACGTCTCGCGCGCTTTTTTGCTCATTCGCGCTGTAGCCGTCGGCTGGAGCGGTCGGTTGTTCAAACGCGCTTTAAGTTGCATGCTTATTTTCATTTTATGGGGCATTCATAAATAGCATTTGACTTGGTTTACTAGACACTTTTATTAGCCTTGAGTCTTGACATTACAAGGTCCATTCTGGACGATATTTTAACCTTAAAATCATATGACAGTTTGCTATTACTCTTCAACTTTTCGTTTACATTTTTTACTGGGATTACTATTCATTAAACATTATACGTTATGTGTATTATTGACAGCTTCTGTGTGGTGGTTGAGCAGGTCAGCTCATAACCCGGTGGCGGGTTCGATTCCCGCAGTAGGACAAGTATTTGTGTACCGAAAAAAAGCGCAAATACTTGTTCTGAGTCTGGGTGTTGTGGGACCATGGTCCTCGTAGTTCCTGGGTCCCTAGATACAGGGAATCCTAGTTAGGGTCTAGGATCTATATATGTGATCGTTGGGCGTTATTATTATTGATTGAAACCCACGTAAAGGTAATGACAAATGCTAATGGAAAATTTTGTAGGTTCTTATACTGTCTCGGCAATTCGCCTTTGGAATAGCCTACCTACCCACATTCGTCAGGCATCATCAATTGAAGTATTTAAATCTAAAGTCTATAACCACTACCTTACTCTTCAAAATCAAATCGCGAACTGAAAGCAATCCATCTAAGTATTTGTATATGTATGTATATTATAATATGTATTATATTTATATTATTGTGTGTATTTAATTTTGTATATTTATTATGGTGTTACTTGTATTATCACTAGTTTAGACGTATAGTTAAGTTGTTGTTTTCTTTTTTTTTTTATTTATATCTCATTATTGTTGCACTACCGCATTAAGCCTTCCACAATACACCAGGGTTAACTGGAAGATAATGCTCGATAGCATTAAGTTCGCCTATGTACCTTCAATTGTTGTTGTTTGTGCAATAAAGAATTTTCTATCTATCTATCTATAAATGGAAATAAATCTGTACACAAATAGCTTAAAAAGTCTAATTATAATAATTAATATAAATACTAGCTGACCCGTAAAACATTGTTTTGTCATATAAATTAAAAAGGGGATGATGGAAGAAGATAGAAAATAAATTTATAAAGCCACGTGACAAAAAAAATCTGAAAAAAAAATTGTGGTCCACCCTAATCACTTACGGGGATGAAAAATAGATGACAATCTATTCTCAGACCCACCAGGTGTGACTATAAAATTTCATGAAAATTGGTTCAGCCGTTTCGGCGGAGAATGGTAACAAACACTGTGACACGAAATTTTTATATAAATAGAAGATTAATAACAATTTATTAATAAACTCTAAAAACAACAACGCCACAAACCTAAAGAAACGAATTCACTTTGCAATCATTTACATAAAAACACGAACAAAATACATAAATAAAATCCGTAGTCATCCATAACAATCAATTCATTTGACGCACCGGCCATAAGTAATAAATTACGGAAATATGCTACCGTAACGCTCAGAAGCAGAGTGTAGAAAAAAAACGAGCCTGCTCTTTTTTGATTTGGTTTTGGATCGCCACTTTTGTGTATTTAGCCAATGTCAAGAAATTAATTTTTCAAGTTAATTATAGATTAGTCCAAGTCATCAAGTCACGTCATAGTCTAGTCTAGTCAAGTCATACTCCTTGTAAAGTGGTGGCAACTTTACCAGAAGCTTCTATGGAGTTATGGAAACAACACGAAAAGAAACGTTTCACCATCATTATACCACTTTCCTACACTCATGCCTATAATCCAGCAATTATCGAATAAAATGCCACCAATTTTATGCACTAACACTGAAAATAGCACAAGTTTTGGAAAATAATACAATGCGGTGACGCGATTTTTTCGTTTTCCCGCCAAAACTCCAACAAGCGTGCTTTAGACCAAACGACTGAAGTAAAACCTCTTTAGTTTAGTTCCATCTATCGGCCGGTATAACTTTGTTTTTGCTTTGTTTAATGTTAATGTCGCCATTTTGATAATTGTAAAATGTCATTTTACCGTTATAATAATACAATTTTTTAACTTTGTTATGTTGACAATGGAGATCTACGTAAACCTACTTTAACTTTCTTTCTCTTCGCATTCACCAGCTTACTCCCCAGGTCAAGCGCGCGTAAAAAAGTTTTACTTCAAAAAGAAATTAACTTCTTTTCCCTTTTTGCAGTACTACACTAAAATCCACCTATTTGTGTTAAAGGATATGACGTCACAGTATCATTTTAAAAGTATATATTATGACTATTATAGATAGTAAAATGCTACGTCACATCCGATTTACGCGATATCATAAAAATCAATTGGAATACTTGTCAGTTTGAAGTAAACATTAGGAAAAACAAAATAGAATATAAGTAGAGATTAGAGTCAGTTTGGTGATTAACGTATATAAATAGCAATAATGTGTAGACATTTCACACAACGCCATCTAGTCCCAAACTGAGCAAGCTTATACTATCGAAACCAGGTAAATGATAAATAATAATAAACTGATACAATATCTTAATACTTTTTGTTTGTAAATAGAATACAGTATTTCCAGACACAGAACAAACATCGATGTTCATTACACAAATGTTTGTCCTGAGGAATCGAACACACAACCTACAGTTCAAAAGACAGAGCTAACCGACTGGGCTATCAGGTCAGTCGGTAACAAGACAATAAATAATTAATTTAAGCATAAAGTTCAAAACCCCTCATTAAATATAATTAATTATTGTGGTTTCTATTTCAGTGCAAAATTATCGTATTATTCTGCTAATTTATAGATCTTAATGCACATACAAAAATGTAAGCCGCGTCGTCCATTGGAATGTCTATGACCGCTTACGTCTTTTCAACTTCTTAAAATATTCAAATCGAATCACCCAAATTAAGTAGCCATAAACGGAATCAGCTTCCAAATTTGAATATTTCATTCGTGCCAGTGCGAGCGCGCGCTTGATTTGTGTGTACGGTGTGCGCATGTGTGCGATAGGTTTGTACCTGTGTGGGTGAGACAGTGACGTGCTCCATCGATAACATCAGCAAATTAAAATTACTATCGTGATTGCATGTTGGAATGCAATTATAGACAAAAAGTGAAGAGTTAATTAATGATTTTTCATTTAGTCTCTATGGTGTGGTGGTTGAGCTGGTTGGCTCATAACCCAAAGGCGGTGGGTTCGATTCCCGCGGCAGGACAAGTATTTGAGCATAGAAAAAAAGCGCAATTACTTGTTCCGAGTCTGGGTGTCGTGGGACCATGGTCCTCGTAGTTCTTGGGTCCCTAGTTAATGCTAGGGAATCCTAGTTTAGGGTCCAGGATTATTATTAAAATGCAGGGAGTCATCTTAATTAACAATTTTTCCGTGTGTTTGTTTTGAATTGATAACATTAAATATGAATAAAATAATAATTGTGAGTGCCATATACTACTCCTGCTATGGTTTTTACCGCATTTGCCGGGACAAAACTATATTCAACGTGTTATTATTAGGCCCTAAGTATCTACCTACTATCGCACATGAAGTTTCATGAAAAGCGATTCAGCTATTTCATTATATGGTAACAACATTTTCTACATACATTCGCATATGCAAAAATGTAGTTTTAAGCCTTACTTATTTACAATTGTCTATTTAACAATTTATAAATTTGTTCTCTAATATTTTCACTAAAAGGGTCCTTTTAATAATAAATATAGTTATCAGTAGAAAATTCTTCACTTAACTAATGGCAAACCTGAATATGACATAATACACTAATATCTTATGTTTTTTTTTGAGGGGGGGAAATGCCCTCGCACGTTCCTTCCACCACAGGGGTGGTGGCAGCGGGAATTTGGGACTCGAACCCACTGAAACCCCCCGTGAGCTGTCTTCCGCCAAGAAGGGGTCACGTTTGCAGTCCAGCCATCTCAACACTGTTATATTATCTAAAGTAACTTTATCGAACCAAAATGGAATTACTTACTAAGATGTATCGATATCGATAAATGTGACACAAAAGTGTCCCATGCCTACGCCTTTTGTCGCAGCGCGCCGCGCGTTGATAAGAAAACATTTTAAATTAGTAGAAGAAGAGAAAAAATATTATAATTTTTTTATTTTTTATTTGTATTTTATCACGAACACAAAACGGGTAGCCGCTACCAACCGAACCGATATAAATTATATCATTTTTCATTGCGACAACCCAGATCCAAGTTTGAAAGTTTTGCCGCGTTTTTTATTCGTTTCCGGACGACGGGATTCCTTATTTGAACTTTGATTTTCGATTATTTTCAAATGGGCGATACCCACTGCCGCTTTTATATTCGATAATACATTTCCATTTATAACGAGCCAGTAATGTATGCTTTTTTTTAATAGAGTAGGCAAAGTTTAGAACTAGGATATGACCTTTCGGCTTTTTTATGATTTCGATTGTAGAACGTTACTGACCGTCGCGTTTGTAATAATTTAGGAATTTATAATTGTGACGTTGAAAAAGGAACTATAAACTTTTTTTTAATTCATTGATGGCTTCGAATGGGCTTCGAACCCCAAGTTGGAATTTTTAAGTGAAGCTGTTTTTCGCTTGATAGTTTAGTTACGTAATGTATTTAACTTAACGACTCAAATGGCTTTGTAAATTCAATTTTATGAAGTTTCTAGGTATTGTACTTACCAAAGTAGGTAATCTGGCAGCCTGTATGGTGTGGTTGTGAGCAGGTCGGTTCATAGCCATGAAGCGACGGGTTCGATTCCCACCCAGGGCAAACATTTGTGTGATGAACATCGATGTTTGTTCTGTGTCTGGGTGTTATATTGTATTCTATGTAGATATTTACAGACAAAAAGTATCTAAGTATTGTATCAGTTATCTGGTTCCCATAATACAAGCTTTGCTTAGTTTAGGGCTAGATGGCGCTGTGTGAAATGTCCACACATATTTAAGAAAAAATTAAAAAAAGAATACGAGTTACTATACCAACTGAGCTATCGGGCTAGTTAAAAACTTATGTTTAAAAATATCTGTATGTACCTATTACGTATGTAATATTGAACCTTATGTACATAGTGTTAGTAGCTAGCACCTACGCGCGTACTTACGGACGGAATAATGTGGGACCACCGACACTTCAGGAGACGCGTCGAGCCGCGAGCAGGTTCTTATGGATATGGCTTTTTGTATCAAATCAAATATTTATTTGTTAAAAGACAATTTATGAGATAATAATATATATAATCTTAATCTAGATATATATAACTCAAAGGTGACTGACTGACATAGTGATCTATCAACGCACAGCCCAAACCACAGGACGGATCGGGTTGAAATTTGGCATGCAGGTAGATGTTATGACGTAGGCATCCGCTAAGAAAGGATTTTTCGAAAGAGGGTGAAATGGGTGGTTGAATTATTTTCCCATAGGCCACGCCGCGGGCGAACCTGAGGGCAGAAGCTCGTAAATAATAAGGAATTACTAATATAAAGACTAATATTATAACGAGAAAAGATTTGTATGTATGTATGTTTGTAACGAATTGGCTCAAAAAGTACAGGAGTGTTTTTTAAAATACTTTCATAGCATTCAAATGTGAATGCTACATTATCTCTGATTAATATAGGCTGTTTTAATCACAAGAAAAAATTAGGATCCTTACTAAAACTACAATAATGTTACCCAAGGTGTAAAAAAATGCCTATATAATATGCGGCATGCGCTGCAAAAACTATTGATGATAGAACAAAAAATGTTCCACAATATTAAAGAAAATATCAATATCTACAAAAAATGTCGGGATAGCATGTGTCTAACTATTGTAATTATGTCACTATAACTAATTTTTAACATAAAGAAATTCCGACCAAAATCAAACCATGTTATTTAGTTACCTTTGCCTTAATTTTTTGTTTTGTTTTACTAGGTGGTAGGACTTTGTTGCAAAGTTCGTCTAGGTAGGTACCACCGCTTTGCCAGTTATTCTGCCGTCAAGCAGTAGTGTGCAAGCACTACTGTGTTCCGGTTTGAAGGGCACTGTAGCTAGTGAAATTACTGGGCAATTGAGACTTTATGATCTGATCTCACAGTCGAGTAATCTTATTACTAGACTGTGCTGATATCTCAGAATGATGTGCGCAGTGCAGTGTCGCGCTAAACTCTGTGTTTTAGTTCCGAGTGACACTGTTCTGTTATGGGCGGCCGAGGCGCTTAACACCAGGCGAACGGCTAGCTCGTCACATCATTCACTAACATAAAAAAAAAATTCTGAACTAAATAAATTTCTCAAGCAAGGTTGTTTAAATACCTGTAAATTATTTTATTGTTTATTAAAATCGGACATTCCATTCGAAAGATATTACGAGTTGATTAAAATTGAAATAAAATTAATTAAACATTACCCGTTGATGTCATTTATTCTGTTATCTTTTTTTTTTAACTTTCTAAATGACGTGTCGAGCTAGTCGCTCGCCTGATGTTAAGCAACACTGCCCATATCAGTTACAGTAACACTTGAAACTCTAAAGTATAGTTTCGCGTGACACTGCACTGCGCACGCCATTATGAGACATCAGCACAGTCTCGCATTAAGACTACTAGACTGTGAGATTAGTTCATAAAGTCTCATTTGCCCAGTAATTTCACTAGCTATCGTTATCTACACTAGTTATCATTTTGTTTTCAATCAAGTCCCGTACCCAACGGGAGCCAGCGATGCACTATTGCTAAATACATTATTATTTAAATTAAATTAAATTAAATTTCATTTTATTACAGATAATTCAATCCAATTTGTTAGTAACAATAAGACTTACAGCTATATTAGTAGAACCATCATTATTATTAATTACTATAAATGTCAAGCACATCACAAATTATCACTTAAATCAATTAAATCATATCTATATTATAATTAAAATTCTTTATAATAAACTATTTGGCATTTCTTTGCGTCGGGAACACAAGCATCCCCGTCCAATGCTTTAGTATTGGACCATCTACCCTCTCGGCAACAGCGACCAGGAGGCTGTTGGTACTGCCCCGCATTCGCCGCATCAGGGAGGCTACACGCTTCCGCATGATGGCGTAAAAGTCATCCACGCGAGCCTCTGCGAACATACCCGATGCACTGCAATATCGCGGCAGCCCCAACAGCGCCCTGAACGCGTTGTTGTATTGGACCCGCAGAGCACTGTAAGCCCTTTGAGTATAATCAATCCATAAGCTGCATGTGTAAAAAGATTGGCAATACGCCCGAAACAAAGTACTTTTTACATATTTCGAGCATTTTGCAAACCTACGGATCAGCATATTGCTCCTGACTGCCAGCGCTCTGCGTTCCCTCTCAATGTCAAGGACGTCTGTTTGCGACGCAGTGACCCAGTGCCCCAAGTACTTAAACTCAGTCACTTGTCTAAGAGCGGTCCCATCGAGTGTCACTGGCGGTACTTCAGGATAATATTTGTTACCCGCCTTGAATATTAAGCACTCACTCTTTTTTGCGTTATACCTGAGGCCATGGGACTCCGCATACTGCTCACATATAGACAGAAGCCTTCTGAGGGCATTGATCGATGGAGCCAGCAACGCCATATCATCAGCGTAGCTGATGTTATTGACGAAGGTTCCGTCAACAGAACAGCCAACCATTGCGCTGCTGAGCTCACGAATCAGCCGATCCACATATAGACAGAAGAGCCGAGGCGAGCTAAGGCCACCCTGCCTCACGCCACACTCCAGTCCATATGGATCAGATAGTGAACCTGCCCACTTGACCATATTGCTTTGATGCCCATACCAATATTTAAATATCTCTATCAGCTCGCCAGGAAGATTTGTGTCATCATAAAGCTTCTGCCACAAGACACCATAAGACACCAGATCGAAGGCTTTGGAAAGGTCTAAGAAAGATGCGTATACAGGAGTGCTTCTATCCGTATAGTACCGAACAGTGTGCTTGAGACAAAGAATAGCAGACTCCGTGGAAAGACCTGATCTGAAGCCAAACTGGGCATCATGAAGGTCAAGATGCTTTTCGAGTTGCTTGTCCAGCACACTATCCAGGACCTTCGCTATTATCGTGGCCAAAGATATGGGCCTATAGTTATTTATGTCAGAAGCGTCTCCAGTCCGATTCTTTAATATGGGCACGACAACCGTTCTCATGAGGTCTTCTGGGAGGTAGGTATGTGAGAAGCAAAGATTGAAAAACATGGCTAGCACTCTGGGCATATGTACACCTGCATGCCTCAAATGCTCTATACTGAGAAAGTCATATCCAGGTGATTTCCCGCTTTTCATGTTTTTCAATACTACGGCTATTTCTCTACAAGTGACTCTCACCAGCTCCTCTGAGCCCGCTTTCCGCGTCGATAGCGACTCCTTCTGTGATACTGTAAGACAAGATTTTACAACAAAATGATTTTTAAACATATTGGCTATGGATGCAGGCTCACTAACTCCCTCCACACTCGCTGGGATACTCGTCCTGCATTTCATTTTGTTAGTATGTTTCCAAAATTTTGAAAAATCTTTTTTGTTGTGATGTGATGCTAAGATGTCCATTTTAATTTGTTCCTCATTTTCTTGACACCACTTGAGCCTACTTTTGAACGATTTTTTTGCATCTCTCATATTAATAAAAACAGGGCCTTCTTTAGGCTTTCCATGACATAACCAGTTTTGATATGCAAGTCGAGCCTCCAAGTGAGCTTGTCGAACATGCTTGTTCCAACCTGCCACACATTTTTATTTTATTTTATTATGTAACAGTTTATTTCCATAACTACAGCACGATGCTTCCACCAATATGCTTACAATGTCAGAGTAAATTTTATTAATTATATTTCGATGTTCCAAATTATTACACAATCCGTTACTACAATCTATGAATTCACTAGGAAAAATTATCTCTTTTAATTTATCATTACAAAATTTAATATAGGTATCTATCTGTTGCAAGTCTCTTTCACCCCACTTAATCATATTACACTCATTATTACAATTATTGGTTTTTGTTCGAAGTAAATTCAAATTGCATGTTATTTGCAGTGGGAGGTGATCTGACCAATACGCGTTATGTAATACCTTCGCGTCACACACTGTTCTCCACGCAGCTTCAGAGACCAAGCAATGATCCAACCAGCTCCCAGTACAATAAACGTCACTTACATAAGTATGCGTGTTCGAATTTATCCCTAAGATATCTATATCCGCACATCGCCACTTCTGCTCAAGACAAAAATCCAGAAGCTCAGTTCCGAACCGCCTACCAGGGTGCGCATTATAGTCCCCCAGAATAAACACGGAGTCTACGCCACTATCTTCTACTACCGCTGCGATCTCCCCCAGGCATTCCGTGAATTCCGTAAGGTTTTCGGTTGAGTCGGTCGGCATGTACACTGAGAACACTAACAACGAGCTCTCATCCAACGTCGCCTTTATTGCCACTAATCGAACACTTTTACACTTTATCACGGAGACAGAATTAAAAATATTTTTCCGCCAAAGTATAGCGACACCTCCGAACGGCCTTCCTCGTAAAATGCCTACACCTGTATCCATCGCCGATTTTCCCGTGAACTCGAACTCTGCATCAATTTCACCAAGGAATGGAATCTCAAGTGGTTGTAGCCATAATTCTTGTACCGCCACTATATCAGCAGATCGGCATAGGCCTCTGACGCAATCAGCTGAGCGTACAATCGATCTACAGTTAAAGCTAATAAGCTTAGTGTTATTTTTGCTAGGTCGTGTGTCCATTAATGTCATTATTTAAATTCATGTCATTTAACTTTAATTCATTCTTGTCATACGTATTTCTATTAAAATATACAAACTTTCTAAATTGTATACCCTCTTGCCATAGATCATCATCCAGGAACATTGACAATTTGGTGTGTGGTACAAAGATTTTGTAAGCATCATAACGTTTTTGTTTCGTCATATTTATTTTCTTAAGCGTTACCGACACTCTGGTTTTTTGCTGTATGTACTCGATAATGTCCACAGGTCTTGTCGATTTGTCCACGTTATTAATGAACAAGGGAACTCTGATATCCGCTGCTCTAAACTTAACTTCGGGCTGTGTAATGGCCGTACCCTTTGATCCCGATAAACGATTTCTCAATCGTTTACGCTGAACTGTTATCCATTCTTCCGGTATTTTTTCTTTTCTCCATTCTCTTTCTGTGTTTATTATTCCCGCTAACGTTTGTTGCTTGGACCGCACTCCCTCGCTATGACTCATCACACCTGGGCTAGCCGCGCTAGGTGCGCTCATGCCTCGGCTAGTACTTGCCTCATTCGACATTTCACACAAATCACACGGAATTTTCTTCGGTGTGACCAAGACATGTAACTCCGATTCAAGCGTGTTCGACAAGGATGGCACCAAACTCGACTCCCTGTTTCCAGTCACTCGTGACTCATTGTTTTGGCAGGTTGGTGGTTGTATCGTAATACTATCGCTCGAACTTGATTTCTCGACAAAGTGCGGTAGGCCTATAGGCCCGCTATCTAAAAAGACACTACTGTTTATACAACCACCGCCTCTTTTTCGGTTAATATTGCAATCAAAGTTATTAACGATTGAGGCTTCTTTTAGGTTATTTAGCTCATCTTTAAGCTCTGTAAACTGTTTCTCGGTGGCAAATGTTTCTTTCATAATTTTTATTTCATTTTGTATAAGCAAAATTTCTTTTAGAGTTCTTGTTGCATCGACATGATCGAACGTTACGGGCGGTAGCTTTTCTAAATTTTTCGCCACATATATAGGTACTTGCTCGGGATCTAGTTGTTTGAACAGTGAGATCATATCGTAAATATTTCTCTGCGATTTGCCACATTTCTTCCGTACTATTTTTCTCTGCTGTGTAGTGACTGAGTCAAATAATAGTTTTTTGCCTGCTTCAACCTCCTCCTCCGTGAAAGCCGTCGTGCACAGCCTTACAAGGCTTTCCTCGTCCATCACGTCAACTTTATTTTGTATGAACGCTAACAATTCACAAATCACGATATTGCATGTCAAACATTTAATTACATTCGAGGTCATTGCTCCCGAGATGCGTCACCGTGTGGTGACAGAAAAAAAAAAAAACACGTCCGATCACTTACGCGGGTACCGGATTAATTCAACTTATTTAGGTATGTCCTGCATTTACTGTACGATTATGAAAAATGTTTAAAAAATAAATCACCCGTGCGAAGCCGGGACGGGCCGCTAGTATACTTACATACTTACTTCTAATTACACAGCTTCGTACTTGTGGATATTTATTTTTTAAACATTATGACATAAACATTTTTGTCTTGTTAATTAAAACAGCCTATATTAATCAGTGATAATTTAGCATTCAAATGGTGAAAGAATTTTGAAAATCGGTCCAGTACTTTTTAAGCCAATTCGTTACAAACATACTTACATACAAATCTTTCCTCTTTATAATAATAATAATAATAATATGTGTGGACATCTCACACAACGCCATCTAGCCCCAAACTAAGCAAAGCTTGTACTATGGGAACCAGATAACTGATACAATACTTAGATACTTTTTGTTTGTAAATGCGTACATAGAATACAATATAACACCCAGACACAGAACAAACACCTATGTTCATCACACAAATGTTTGTCCTGGGTGGGAATCGAACCTACAACCCGCAGTTCAGAAGGCAGGGTCACTACCAACTGAGCTATCGGGCCAGTCAGATATTAGTATAGATAAATAAATTAAGAATTTTTGAATTGAACGAATGATAAGTTTCTAGGGTCCATAGTAAGTTAAGACCTCCATTACATCTTCCTACCTCCGTACCCCATTAAGGGGCATAAAATCTTCGTCCTCGGCCGCCATAAGGATAAATAGCCACAAATATCATAAATTTACTCTCGCAGCGCGCATTGAAAACTAAAAAAATCTCATATTTAACATGTCTCTCACTTTTGTTATACGCCGCCGATATATGTACGACTAGGGTTGTGTGGATAAGACTCTTAGGTCCGTATTACAGAACGATGCTCAGTCATCGATCGGTGCTCAAGTAGAGATTACATCCATAAAGTGAATAATTAGTGAATGAAATCTCTGCTTGACCGACCTTGACTCGACCGATGACTGAACATAGTCAAGTCAAAGTCAAAAGATTTATTGCAAATAGGCTATTCTTAGCACTTTTACAAGTCAAAATTATATAAGGTAATTATTAATATCTACCCTTTACAAAGAACACACCCTCCAAATTTCAAGTCTCTAGGACCAGCGGTTTAGGCTATGCGTTGATATATAAGTCAGTCAGTCAGTCAGGACTTTGGTTTTTATATGTATAGATTGTTATACAAGGACATTTCACACAGCGCCATCTAGCCCCTAATTTATTAAATATTAATTATTAATATTTAAAACGTACCTAGGTATTTACTTTAGGTATTTAATATATTATCGTATTGTATTCACTGTAAAATAAATTGAGGTTAGCAAATCACTTTGTAATGAGATAAAAATTGTTTTCACACTAATAATTGTTTTTATACTAATAATTGTTTTTATACTAATAATACCTTGTTTTTATTTCTTCTGTAGCCCCAACGCATACACGCATTCTATAATTTCTACCAAAAAGCACACGGCGATTTTAATTCCTTTTCATAAATAACATTTAATATTTTTTTATTGATATAATTCGAGCCTTTGTTTATGATTATTCTACTTATGAGTGAAGACTTTTCCGTTTTTTTTATGGCATGTCAGAGAAGAATAAGTGCGAACTTAGAAGCTTTCAAACTTTAGTACAGACGGGCAAAAGTTACTATAATATAATGAATTATTTCATTATTATATAATAATAATTATATATTTACACTCTAATTACTTTTTAAGTAGTTGACGTATCTATATAATGATTTCCTTCATTAGCCGCACAAAACCAATGACATTTACCATCAATACCTTCCATGACGAAACGAAATAAGTACCACATCTAACACCCAATATTCATCTTTACCGTTCTAAACATAAGTCATGAAATAGCAATAAATATTTTTTGTAAGATAAGACGTTGGTATAGGTGTGAAACTTATGACATTTGGAAATGTTACGCAGTTCGATTTTCAAATTTGAATTTTTGGATATCGAACTGTCCACCGTTGGGATCTTGAATGGTACGTTATGATATGAGAGTGTTGGTAATAACCGATGGGTAAAAATCCTATACTTAACCGACTTTTAACACAGCTATAGGTGTTATCAATTAAACGGCTGATTGTCAAAATGATCAAAAGTGGAAGGCTAGTTGCTCAAGTTGGCACCCCTGGGGTGCGAGCCTCGGCTTGGGCCGTCGCCGGGATAAGGGGATCGAGAAGACTACGTCCACTGGAAGAGTGGACCCTATTGAAGTAAAACTATGGACTACAATGACCTCTTCCTATCAGGAAGGCCGTATGCTTGTTTGCTATATATTTTAAAAACTAAGCATTGATTAAATTTAAGTAACGTTAAAGTGGAAGATTAAAGAATTATTATTTATTAAAAAAAAATGTGACCAAAAGGCTGGCCTCTATTTCGGCCAAAGATTGAGCATTGCCATTCAACGTGGCAATGCTGCCAGCATAATGGGCACGTTGCCTACTGGTAGTGGTTTGTTTGATTAAGTTCCCTTTTTATTGTTTTATGTTTATTAAATAATATTATGTTGTATGTTTCAAAATAAAAAACCATTATTTATAATTATTATTTAATTTTAGAAGCTTTAAGGTTTAAAATATTTTACGAGTGATCGAATTCATAGTTAAAAATGTGTATTATGATATTGGTATTGTCCGGTAAAATGACAATTTACAATTGTCAAGATAGTTTTGGCGGGAAAACGAGAAAGAAGGCTTTACCGCATTGTATTATTTTCCAAAACTTGTGTTATTTTCAGTGTTAGTGCATAAAATTGGTGGCATTTTATTCGTTAAGTGCTGGATTGTAGACATGAGGGTGGGAAAGTGGTATAATGATGGTGAAACGTTTATTTTCGTGTTGTTTCCAAAACTACATAGAAGCTTCTTGTAAAGTTGCCACCACTTTTTTTTGTGTTTTGGCTCCACACTTTTGTTTATTTAGCCAGTGTCAAGTAATTGATATTTTAGCATGTTAATGATATTTCACGTAAATAATGTGTCAGGTCACAGTTGAAGTCATCAAGTCAAGTCAGAGTCAAGTCATAGTCTAGTCTAGTCAAGTCATACTCCTAGTAAAGTGGTGGCAACTTTACCAGAAGCTTCTATGGAGTTTTGGAAAAAACACGAAAAAAAAAGTTTCACCATCATTATACCACTCATGCTTGTAATCCAGCACTTAACGAATAAAATGCCACCAATTTTATGCACTAACACGGAAAATAACACAAGTTTTGGAAAATAATATAATGCGGTAATGTGATCTTTTTCGTTTTCCCGCCAATTTTTACTATAACTTATTACAATAATTATTGTCAAGATGACGACATTAACATTAAACAAAGCAAAAACAAAGTTATACCGGCCGATAGATGGAGCTAAACTAAAGAAGCTCTACTTCAGTCTTGTGGTCTAAAGCACACTCGTTTTTTTTCTTATTCCTAGAATGCCTGGTTAAACACTATATTAAAATCTAGACATCTATTTGACTTATGAGTAATTTGAATTTAACCTATTTTGGGTACTTTCCGCAGAAGATGATCTAAATTCTGTTTCTATTTAATTTGTTTGTTATTATATTTTGTTCATTTGTAGGTATTACAAATAAATAAAATTTTAAATACATAACGAATTAATTGAAAAATTTAACCGCTTAACATTAGGTGAATGACTAGCTCGTCACATCATTCATTAACATAGAAAAAACGGTGCGCGACTTTTTTTAGGCTTTTTACATTTCATAAACGAACTAGCGCTGAACACGCGCTCAATTTCTTTAGAATTTAACAAGATTTATGGTAATTATCAACAAACTTTGATTTTAAATAATTTTTTCTGAGGTTACTTATTAATACTGAGACAAAATTCTCAATAATGTAGGGAGTCCGGCATTTTTACCCAAATGACCGGCTAAACTGGCTTTTAGATTTTGCGACCTGGCAACCCTATCCTTGTGTCTATTTAGGTAGGAAATACAAACCTAATACTAAAGTAGGTACTTAGTTATGTACTAACTTTATAGCCCAATATTAAGCCCTTTCATAATAACCAAAATAATCCAATAAAACTGCGCGCTAAGGTTTTATAACCTATGAATATAAATTATTTTTTACTTTTTTTTTCTAATCCCATAACGATATTGTGGCTCCAGAAACCAGTAGCGGGCTTTTTATTACCACTATATCAATTAGGCTGTTCAAATTATTCCGTGAAACGGAACGGGTCAGGTTAATTTTTTAAATCGCTGTTGGCTTTGGTAAGACGGCCGTTCAGCCGGGCTTTAGTGCTTGGTTTAGTTCGGATCAGTGATTATAGATTCTCGTGTGCTGGTGCTGACATTTAGATTTTTAGATAAGATTATAGTCACTGTGTAATGTAACTGTAGGTAATTATTGTGACCGTGAATAGGGGCCGTTCAAGTATCACGTAAGCACTATGGGGGGGGGTCTTTGCTTTGCTTATTTTGGATGACATGTGGGGTAGGGGAGTCTAGATGGTGATCACGTCATCGGTAGTTATTTACCTTTTTATACGCATAGCAACCCTCACATTGTCTTTGCTCGAAACACTAAACGTTATAACTATAATATTTAAAAAAAAATGCATTTATTCAAAAATGTTTACGTATGCATGGGGGGAGGGGGTAAGAGCTTTGCTTACTTTTGCTGACAAGGGGGTTGGGGGGGTTAATAATTGTAATAAATCTGCTTACGTAATACTTGAACGGTCCCATAGAACAGTGATTATTATTTTTATACGCTGGAATTAAACTAGGCCCTGGCCACAAATATGCAAGACCCGATATTCTCCTGTAAAGCAATTTTTTTGTATAATTTTGACCGTATATAATAATTCGTTAATCCGTAATTCGTAAGTAAATAGATTAATTTGTTTAATGTTAATTTAACCAGAATAATTAATAATACAGTGACTACGTGACTTGCGCATGCAGTTTTCTGGTCGGCCTCATAGCTCAAATAATATGCCCTTTACTATACCTGTTAATAGAGGCGAAAATTCTGTATTCTTTGACATCTAAATTAAACTTCAAGTAAATATGTACTTTTCTAAGTTTGATAGGCTAGCGTTTGACCACTGTCTCATGCTTGCGTAGAACATACCGATTCCATCTGGCTTTACCTTGTCTTGATATCTGTGGACACACAGCGCCATCTAGCCCCAAACTAAGCAAAGCTTGTACTAATGGGAACCAGATAACTGATACAATACTTAGATACTTTTTGTTTGTAAATACATACATGATAATATAACATCCCGACACAACCATCGATGTTCATCACACAAATGTTTGTCCTGGATGGTAATCGAACCCACAATCTACAGTTGAGAAGGCAGAAATGCTACCAACTGAGCTGTCTGGGCAATCAATTTTTTTGGTCAACAGAAATTCCCAGACAATTTGTTTGCGTTGTTTCTTGTCTGGACATGTAAAATCTGGAATTACCTGCCGCCATATTGTAGCATTGAATAAAGACAATATGGCGTCCTTCAAAAAGGGTATGAATCAGTCATAAGGGTCGGAAACGTCAGCGTCAGTGGTGTTGCGAACGGTGGCCATTTACCATCAGTTGAGCAGTCGGTATGTTGTCTGGTAGGTAGATTATGACTATGACTAAGACTAAGGCTAAGGCTAAGGCTAAGACTATGACCATGACCATGACTAAGACTATAACTAAGACTATGACTATGACTAAGACTAAAGCTAACACTATGACCATGACCATGACTATGACTATGAATATTGATATGAATATTAATATTATTATGACTGTGACTATGACCGTGTCTATGACTATGACCGTGACTACGACTGTGACTATGACTAAGACTAAGACTAAGGCTAAGACTATGACTATGACCATGACTAAGACTGTAACTATGACTAAGACTAAGACTAAAGCTAACACTATGACCATGACCTTGACTAAGACTGTAACTATGACTAAGACTAAGACTAAAGCTAACACTATGACCATGACCACGACTATGACTATGAATATTGATATGAATATGAATATGAATATGAATATTAATATGACTGTGACTATGACTATGACTATGACTATGACTATGACCGTGACTACGACTACGATTATGACTACGACTACAAGTATGAGTATGACTATGACCATGACTATGACTATGACTACAAAGGGTATGAATCAGTCCTGAAGTCCTGAGGGTAGGAAAGGCCAGCGTCACTGGTGTTGCGCCGGTGTCTATCTCTCAGTATCTATTTTAAATATGTAATACTTTACTTGTGTAATTATATCTTATTTTTATTGTTATTGTTATTAAAATCTCCTGCTAAATAACATTACTATGTAAGCTAAAAACTTTTACTCCATTACTTAAGTTCATGTTACTGGTATAATCCTCTTTAGGCCTAATTTATTTACTAGGTGGTAGGACTTTTCTGCTAAGTTCTTCTAGGTAGGTACTTTGCCAGTTATTCTGCCACCAAGCAGTAGTGTGCAAGCAGTACTGTGTTCCGGTTTGAAGTAGCTAGTGAAATTACTGGGCAATTGAGACTTTTCGATCTGATCTCACAGTCGAGTAATCTTATTACCAGACTGTGCTGATGTCTCAGGATGACGTGCGCAGTGCAGTGTCGCGCGTAACTTTATATTTTACAGTTTAGAGTGACACTGTTCTGTTATGAGGGGCCGCGAAATAATTAAAATACTTCTATCTGCGGGTGAAACCGCGGGCGCAACTAGTTTAACCACAAGAAAACCTAGAACCATTTTAAATCTTTGTTTATCACTGAATAGGGTATTTTGACAAATCTCAAAGTGACGATTCAGTCTACAATGCTTTTCTTTAACAGGCTAATGCTGTTGTTTTCTACCGACCTTTTTTTTTTATAACATAGACAAACAAGCAGACGGCCCGCCTGATGGTAAGCAGTTACCGTCGCCTATAGATACCTGCAACACCGGGGACGCTGCCAGTGCGTTGCCTACCTTTCAAGACTCTATTTACCCGACGTTTGAAGTGCCCCATGTTGTAGCTCAGCGGAAATACCTCAGATGGTAGCTCATTCCACAACTTGCAGGTGTTTGGCAGAAACGATCTCGAAAAACGGACTGTGGAGATTTCCACGGGTCTACGAGGTGGGGATGAGCTTTCTCACGGTGACGACCTTTACAGCGTCACGGTCGTTTACGTCGTTGCGAAAGTTTGTAGGTATGTGTGTTTGTGTGTATGTGTGTATGTTTGTTATTCTTTCACGCTCAAACAGCTGAAAAGTGAAATTTTCCCGTGGGATGTGGAAATAATTAAAATACTTTTATCCGCGAGTGAAACTGCGGGGCGCAACTAGTTTAACCATAAAAAAACCTAGTACCATTTTAAATCTTTGTTTATTACTTGAATAGGGTAGTATTTTGACACAATATCTAAGTGACGATTCGGTCTACAATGCTTTTCTTTAACGGTCTAATGCTGTTGTTCTCTACCGACCTTTACAATGTCACCAGGTGGTTCACATACCATTATTATGTGGCCTACAATAACATTTTCAGGCACCTGATGGGCCTGAAATGGTTTTTTTTTTTTTGACATCTAACACAACGCAATATTTTTGTTTTATTGCCTATTATGATTACGTAATTGGTGGTAAAATAAAATAAAAATATTTCATTGTTCACCACCGTCTGCTTCCATTATAGTCGAATACTGTCCATCCAAAGGTTGCCTGGAAGAGATCGCTTTTAGTGATAAGGCCGCCCATTGTATTACCAACTATAAATTATTATGTAAAATTAATTTAAGCATGTGGTATGCAATAAAGAGTTTGTATTGTATTGTATCATTTATGTCCAGAATCGACACGTGTAAATATTCTTAATATACATAAATCTCGTGTCACAATGTTTGTCCTCAATGGACTCCTAAACCACTTAACCGATTATAATAAAATTCGCACACCATGTGCAGTTCGATCCAACTTGAGAGATAGGATAGTTTATATCTCAATCTATAATAGATATATATTAAATACCCGTGCGAAGCCGGGGCGGGCCGCTAGTACTATTATAAAAAGTTTGGCAGATAGACTGCACCAGACTGCAGCATATGGACGCTGGGTGGCTATTGCCACCTAACTATTTGTCATTAATTTTTTTAATATTTTTTTTTTAATGTTTTGCCTCCACACTTTTGTGTATTAGCCAGTGTCAAGTAATTGATGATATTTCACGCAAATATGTGTCAAGTCACAGTCGAAGTCATCAAGTCAAGTCATAGTCTAGTTAAAGTCATACTCCTAGTAAAGTGGTGGCAACTTTACTTGAAGCTTCTATGGAGTTTTGGAAACAACACGAAAAGAAACGTTTCACCATCATTATACCATTTTCCCACACTCACGCCTGTAATCCAGCACTTAACGAATAGAATGCCACTAATTTTATGCACTAACACTGAAAAAAACACAAGTTTAGGAATATGATACAATGCGGTGACGTAATCTTTTTCGCTTTCCCGCCAAAACTCCTTTTTATTTATAGGGCTTAGGATGACGAATATATTCTAGTCTGTGGTACTAACCCTTGGCTAGAACAAACAATAACGTATCCTAGCCATCATTGGAAAAAACCCGCCAATATCATTGGTTTAAAACGAATGAAATTAAGAAAGGATTAACAGCTAAGCTACTGATTTTAAGAACAATGATTAAGAAAGAATAGTGATTTTTTTATTGTCATTACGAGTTGGCACCCTGTTTTACGACAAACAATAAAAACAATAAAGAAATTAGGATTCTGCGGACCTGACATTTGGTTTCAAAAGTTTTTGAAGTAAAACTTCTTTACGCATGACTTGAGGAGTAAGCTGGTGAATGCGAGGCGAACGAAAGTTGATTCACGTAAATCTCCATTGCCAACATAACAAAGTTAAAAATTTGTATTATTATGTGGGTATATCCGGTAAAATGACAATTTGCAATTATCAAGATGGCGACATTAACATCAAACAAGGCAAAAACAAAGCTATACCGGCCGATAGATGGAGCTAAAGTTTTACATCAGTCGAATGGTCTAAAGAACACTCAGTTTTTCCTTTTTTCCTTGAATTATCTAATTAGATTTAATTAGTAAAATATTTTGGTCGAAATTACTGTGCAAAAATTGGTTCCATTAAATAGCCTCTGTGGAGTGGTGATTGAGCAGGTCGGCTCATAACCCGGAGGCAACGGGTTCGATTTTCGCGGCGGGCCAAGTATTTGTCCTCAAAATAAAAAAGCGCAAATACTTGTTCTGAGTCTGGGTGTTGTGGGACCATGATCCTCGTAGTTCCTGGGTCCCTAGACACAGGGAATCCTAGTTAGGGTCCAGGATCTATGTATGTGATCGTTGGTATTATTATTATTTATTCAACACTAGTTCTAAAAGTTACTAAAAGTAATGTTCTAAGGAACAGTAAGGTATGTTCCTTAGAACATTACTTTTAACTAGACCCTAACTAGGATTCCCTGTGTCTAGGGACCCAGGAACTACGAGGACCATGCTCCCACAACGCCCAGACTCAGAACAAGTATTTGCGCTTTTTTATTTTGAGGACAACTTAGAACATTACTTTTAACTGGTTAAAAGTTGTACGTCTAAGTATATATAAAAATAAATTACTGTTCGTTTGTCTCGCTAAAACTCTGACGCCAGATTTAATATTTTTTATATTTCGTTCGCTACTATACAGAGGTGTTTAAAAAAATGGAATATTAATTAAACTAATTAACCCGGTTAAAGTTAGGACGGACAGGCACCTAATACATTCTTGATAAAATTATTTACTTACGTTTTTGTTTATTTATTTTTAACATCAAATCCAAATTCTGATTAATTCAAAGCGTGTGAAATCTAAGTTATGATAGTACGCTTTGTTTTATCATATTTTTATAATATAAAAAATAGATTTACATTGATTCATTATTTTGTAATTAATTTATTATAATAACACCGTCTAACTAGGTCTTATGGTTTTATATTATCACACTAATCACACTAATATTATAAAGGCGAAAGTTTGTATGTGTGTTTGTGTGTATGTTTGTTACTCTTTCACGCTCAAATGGCTGAATGGATTTGGATGAAATTTAGTACCAAGATAGCTTATACGCTAGATTAACATATAGGCTACATTTTATCCCAGAAAAGTGTAATTTTCCCGAGGGATGAGTAAATAATTAAAATACTTTTAATCCGCGGGTGAAACTGTGGGGCGCAACTAGTAAGTATGATAAAATAAGATATTATTAATTTATT
Source organism: Ennomos fuscantarius (assembly GCA_905220475.3). Classification (NCBI taxonomy): domain Eukaryota; kingdom Metazoa; phylum Arthropoda; class Insecta; order Lepidoptera; family Geometridae; genus Ennomos; species Ennomos fuscantarius. The sequence continues at coordinate 2,844,043 of HG992049.1, forward strand.
GTTATTTTTTTTAAATTATTTGCTTCTATCAAATCTGCATTAGATAGAAATAATAATTTTAAAAAAAAGTTAAAAGTTTAAATAAGTTAGAAATAAAATGATTAAACTTTTCTAACTTATTTTTACCTTATCTATGGTACTATTCATCCAACAATATTATTTCTTATTTATTAACACGTGCTTGGCGCCAATGAGAAACAAAACAATCCAGAACAAAGGATGTCTTAATCACCAAACAATAGAAACGGGAGTCTGGACCACCCACCTTTTTTGTTACACTCAATTGTGAAACTACTAATTTCGTCACCAAAAATAGATAATAAACTTTTTTCTCCGGTTTTTACCTGAAAAATTGTTTATGGGGCAGGGTGGGGGGCGAGGGACGCGCGGGGCGACGCTGCGCGGCAGTCTCGCTCCGACCACGCCGCCGTTCGTTGCGCGCCGCTTAATCCCACAGAACTATATACCACAGCGTGTTTACGGACAGTGTGTACCAACCTTACAATAGGCCTAATCCAACAACGAATTAAAAATAAAACATTGAAATTCCAAATCTAAACTCAAATTTTAAAGCTGTGGGTGAAACGTGAAACGAAACGCGTTTTATTTTTTTTTAATTTTACGGACTTTGAACGCGTAATTAGGAAACAAGGAGTCGGTTATATCGTGTTTTTTAATCGATAAGATAGGAAAATAACGTTTCAGTCGTGTCGTGTTCGTGTCCAGTGATTGATCAGAGCGGATTATTAAAGATTCTTTATCAAAATTAAGTGCCACGGTCGAGTTTTACAGTCTGTGTGCGGCGGTGGAAACTTTGGATTTTGACGTTTTGTGGTAAGTCTGTTTTAAAAGTTTTTGGAGTTATGCGATGTGTCTTATAGTAAAATCGTGGAGCAAGGAAGCAAAGTAGATTTTTATATTCATCATTAAATGAAATGCAAGTTTTTCTATTATACATCGTATTTTATGGAAATTTAAGGTAGTTTTCAGTGTTGATAAAGGTACCCTCTTTAATAAAAAAAAACCCCTTGTTGGTGAGCTGTTTTTTATTATCAAGCCATTCATTCCAAAAGAAGTTAACTTTAATATAATCCTAGGACAAATGATACTTTAAATACTTTTACAGTAATTCAATTAATATTACTACTATAATATTTTTCAATATAAATACTATAATTATTATCTAATTTCAACAAATGACAGTTGAATCATTATCTATTTAGGCCTACAAACTCAAATAGGTATATTTTACAATTTAACTCGACTTTCGCAATAAGCGTCTGCTATCAATGGCTAGAAATTTTATCAAAAATAATCTATGATTGATTAAACTATTTATTGAGTTAGCAGGTCATTCATTTTATTTATCTTATACAAGGCCAGCTTGTTATTATTATATCAAAAATGTACCTAAACAGCAATGACAGCTTAATTTTTTATTACTAGTTGCGCCTCGCGGTTTCTCCTAATGGGTGAAAATTTTCTAATTTTCCGCTCAACTTTCTTGAGTTTATTCATAAGAAGAACGTCCTGACAACAAAAAACAACAAAAAAATAGCTTAAATTTTTCATTCGTTCACACGTGATGCGGACCAAGGGAAATAGAGACTAATTTTTGTATATATAAGTAGATATAATATGTTTGTTGATTATAAAATTTATTATGAGTTCTATCCTATAAAAAAAAGAGCCAATGAGAAATATTTATTCAAACAGGAATGGAATAATTGACATCACTCATGTAATTTAATAATAATTTGTGTTGTATATAATAAAGTATAATGATGTATATAATTCTACTACTACTAATATGTTTAATTGATACAATTTATGATTGATAGTTAATGACATGTATAATTGGACATTATTAAATTAACAGGTACTTAATGAATAAATAAAATGATTCGGAATTTTGACAAATCTAAAAGCTTGCATATCTTAACGATGGAAATAGAGAGACTATATATATATTATTATTATTATTACAATTATTAGATTAAGACCAAGTTTTATATTACCTACTTCGCAAGATAATAAATTGATTTTTCTAATAATTTGAAACAGCATAAGCTTTTGATGCTTTTTATAAATATAGCTACACTATATTTTTTATTCAACTCTTTTGGTCAAACTCGAAGCCAATTCCGACAACATTTCGCCAATATCACCCTATTCAATAATAATTTATACCCACGTGCGCTGAGGGTTGATTCGCCCAGATACACCCAATGGATAATATACACCCATAGCATAATGGAGGGGTGTAAAATACCCATTATAGAAATGAATTTAATCTTCTATCCCCAGCTCAGTTGATCTTTTGTTACGATTTCATGGTTTGACTGACGTGGAATTGTTTTGGATAATTTCGGATAATTTTGTATAATTTTGATTAACTTTGGATAATTATGGGTAACTTTGTATAACTTCTTTCAGTTGTATCTGTAACGCCTGCGTTTATTTGAGATCACGGTTTCGTTCCGATTTATTGATTTTCCATTTTCTAGTACTGTCCACAGTATTATTTTAGAAAAATCCATTTTTATATATTTTACATATCCATACTGGTAGCCTCTGTGGTGTAAATCACATACATAGATCCTGGACCTTAACTAGGATTCCCTGTGTCTAGGGACCCAGGAACTACGAGGACCATGCTCCCACAACACCCAGACTCAGAACAAGTATTTGCGCTTTTTTTTCTGTGCACAAACACTTGTCCTATCGCAAATTGTCACAAGCATGCATTTCCCATTTGAAATAGGCCTATTCAAAGTGTTACCCAAGTTCTTGGAACAAAGCTTAAGTTTGGGTTACAGATTACATAAAGATTAACGGTGGGTTGTCATCAGAAAACAACAAGTAGGCAAACAGCAACTAGGTAATACCCTGTTATTAAATTCTAGAAAAGCTATTAAGCAAAAAACTTTACAGCCTCTGTGGTGTGGTCGTTGAGCAGGCTGGCTAATAACCCGGAGGCGGCGGATTCGATTCCCAATTTTCGAGATTTTCAATTACACGAAATTCGAGACAAGTTTTTGTGCACAGAAAAAAAAGCGCAAATACTTGTTCTGAGTCTGGGTGTTGTAGGACCATAGTCCTTGTAGTTCTTGGGTCCCTAGACACAGGGAATCCTAGTTAGGGTCCAGAATCTATGTATGTGATTGTTGGGCGTTATTATTATTATTATAAAGGTCACTACTCTAAATTGTTATTTACTTTTCTAGAAGCATTTCTGGAAAAACATACTTATCTAATCTTGGTAAAAAAGATGGTCCGATTTCACTTATGAAGGTAATTAAATGAAATATATAGGTTAGGTAGGAAAATTACCTTATAATTATTATTTAGTTTTTATTAAAAATAATGTAATTGAATTAAAAGTGATATGGTGATAATTATACCTTTAATAAAACCTAACATCCTACCATCAGGAGAGATAGTGGTCAAACGCAAAACTCTTAAACTTTTAGTAAAACCTAAGTAAAATAATAATAATAATATAATAATAATATGTGTGGACATCTCACACAATGCCATCTAGCCCCAAACTAAGCAAAGCTTGTACTATGGGAACCAGATAACTGATACAATAAAACACTTATTTATTTATTTATTTATTTATTGAACACCAACATAATGTACACTATTACAATAATAAAAATAACATTGCATTACATTAAGGCTAAGTGTCATTACAATTATGGGTGAAGACTGCATGCAAGTAAATTAGCGAGTACTTAGAAATTAAAACAAATTTATGTATAGCAAAATAATTATACAGAATATTAAAAGAGTGATTTAAAAAAAGATATAAGTATATTGGATTAAAATGTTTTAAAATTTAAATAAAATATTTTAAAAAACAAAAACTATATAGATAAAATATATATTTAGAGAGCTTTGACACTAAATTTAAACTTGCTTATGCTACCTTCAAACAAGTCTACTGAATTGTTTTTCGAGACTCGGTTGTACTCTCGAATTAACCTATTGATGGGCGCGTTCTGACCAAGATTGGATTTACTAAATTTATCTTTCAACAAATTAAATCTAGATGCCCTGGGCAACCTTGACGGTGCAGAAAAACTAAGCAATGACAGTAGATTTGAGTCATCAATTAAACCATTAGCAAGCTTGTGAAGAAACGAGAGGTCGAGCAGAAGTCTTCGATCTAATAAGGAACTCATTTTGAAATATTTTAGTCTGTCTGGATAACTGTGAATAGTTTTAGCTAAGTTACATGAATAAGTTAGATGCCAGAGAAAACGCTTTTGAACACTTTCAAGTCTTTTAATGTAGATGTCGTAAAACGGGTTCCAGGTCACACTACAGTACTCGAGGCCACTGCGGACCAACGCGTTGTAAATGGATATTTTTGTCTTAGGATTTCTAAAGTCCTTGCAGTTTCTAAGAACAAAACCTAGGCACTTGAACGCTTTCGTGCATATGCTATCTATATGTAAGTTAAATCTCAGTTTACTATCAAGAACTACACCCAAGTCTTTTATATGGTCTACATCCTGAAGTGTGTCGTTGTTTATTTTGTAAATGCTCCTAAAATTATTTTTTCTTTTGGAAAACCGTAATGTGTAACATTTTGACGGATTAAGATCCATACCATTAGATTGGCACCATGTGCTAAGCCGGTTGAGGTCATCTTGCAAGAGCATAGCATCGAGCGGGCTGTCTACCACTCTGAAAATTTTCAAATCGTCTGCAAACAAGTAGTAGTCACAGTGGTGGAAACAGCTGCCAATATCGTTGATGAAAACATTAAAAAACAATGGGCCCAAATGTGACCCTTGTGGGACTCCTGAGCTTACCGAAAATGAATCTGAAGAGTAACCATTCACCACAACAGAAGACTTTCTGTCAGCTAGATATGACTCACACCAATTCAGCACAGCCTGGTCGATGCCATTTGCGGAAAGTTTACGCAAAAGAATTTTGTGATTTACTCGGTCGAAAGCCTTGCTAAAATCAGTATAGACAGCGTCAACAGATGAGCGCTTATCCAACTTCATAGATACGGCATTCGTGAAGGAGAGTAAGTTGGTTGCAGTGGATCTGGCTTTCATGAATCCGTGCTGATGAGGGCTTATTAACTGTTTGAAGTGCCAAGACATAATTGGATGCATTAGTTGCTCAAAAACCTTTGAGAAAACAGGGAGGATAGATAACACTTAAATATATGACTTAATTTTAAGTTAATATAATTTTGACAAAAGTGCTAAAAATAGCACCTACTGAGTAAAATAAAATCTACTGAGTATAGAAAGTACACATTTGTTTACTTTAAAGAATTGGCGATTTTAGTTTAGGTATCTAACCTAATGTAATTCATTCATAGACATATTCAAAATCATTTATTTATAATATAAACAAAATGTGACATTGCGCAATGTTACAAAACAATATAGAATCAATTTCCGATTAATAAATTTAAAAAATAAACAAATATGGCTTTGAAAAATAAGTCTAAATAAACTTGTTTAAAGTCAAAGGAAAACATACAAAAACGGTTGTTAAAGCTTATCATTAACAATGTACATTTTTATCTTTACCAACAAAAATAACTTTCTCAATAAAAAATCCAAAGAAACACCTCAACAAAAACCGACAAAATATTGAATTTTCCCTACAATATACATTTTTATTCACCTCGCTTCCTGTATACATAAAGCATCTCAAGGGTATCTCACCCCAGGGGGCGTGACGGGGCGGGGCGGGGCGGGGCACGCCTAGCGCAAGTAGCGAAATTTATGGACTTTCCGCCTTACCCCCTTTTGCGTGTAGGGCAACGATAGCCTCGAGTGGCGAGGTGAAAAATGGTATAAAGTAATATTTACCTATAGCTGTAAGAGATAACGCGGGGTTTTGCTTATTTTTGATGTAAATTTATTGTTTAATGTGTTTACTATCTGCAAGTTTAGGGTTTAAGTTTTGAAGTAAAAATGCACACACAAATATCATTCACAAAAATATCTTTTAAACATAGCTTAGGAAATACAAAAATTATATTAAATTAAAACCTCCAAGAACTTCATATGGTAAAAGAAATATTATGTATGGAGGTGCACAATTATTTAATGATCTACCAAATGATACCAAAGATTGTAAAACCATGCCTAAGTTCAAAACTAAACTAAACTATTATATTATATATATAAAAAATATATTAATGCCAATGTTTTTTAAACGTATATACCGCCAGACCATCTGGATAATATTTAGATTAATTGTAACTAGATTATCACTACATAGTATAAAACTATTTTTAATTTTTAGTTTTCTTTTTTATATTTTAAGTTCTTAGGTATAATTTAGTTTTTTAGGTCTAGTTTAGTTTTGTATTAACGATTATAAAATATAAATTAAAATTAATGTATAAAACAAAGACGATTTCTCTGTCCCTATGTAATCTTAAATCTTTAAAACTACGCAACGAATTTTGATGCGGTTTTTTTAATAGATAGAGCGATTGAAGAGTAAGGTTTATATGTGTAATAACATGTGAAAATGTAAAAAGTAAATAAGTAAAAATATAGTGTATGAATGTAGATATTCCAAAGATAGCAGGAAATCTTCATGGTTTAGAGAAAGAAGGATTGTTTTACACTAAATTTAACGCGTGCGGGCCACGGGCAGTAATGAATGAATCAAAACTACTGGATCGATTTTAATCATTTTTTCAGTGAATGACATAGGCTATATATTATATACCCATACGAAGCCGGAGCGGGCCACTAGTTTAGTTATAGTTTATACATACTTAAGCTCATTATAAGTGAATTGAAGGGGTGAGAATAAAAAGGGTTTAACTGATTTTTTTCACAAAATGACTTATGGGTATCGTTGGATTCAGCGTGAAATTATCTACAATAATACATTGTCAAAATACCAAAATGAGGCTTAAATCTCGAGATTTTGAGTCTAAAAACGGTTTATCTGTCACAGGTGTACAGTTCGCTTAGCATAAAAACATTATTATATTTATTTTATTATATTTTTACAGTAATTGTATGAATTAGTACTATATTTAGTAATTTTAAATAGAATTAAAACATTTTCAAGCAACTGTAACTTACATAAACCTTTCCTATTACCTTAATAAGCACTCTACATTAAAATGACGCCGTTGACGTTTAAAGTCAATTTTCTCGAAACTGTCAATTTGACAGTTAAACCCTTTTTATTCTAAGGCCTTCAATTATGTTCTTTATGAGTAAATAAATTCGCTGAACCTAACCTAAACTTACTTTCGCATTATTGATTTGGGGAGTAAGTCGGTGAATGTGTAACGAGGTGAACGGAAGTTGAAAGCTGTTGGTTAACGCAGATCTCCATTGCCAACATAACAAAATTAAAATTTGTGTTGGGTTTTTTTTCTAGCTGCATTACCAAAGACACCTTGGTCCGTGTTTTTGTTAAATTATTTTAAATTTATTACTTTAGTGTATCATTAATTTTGAACATAAATACAATACCTACAGGAAGGACAATACAAATGTTTAAACATAAGTAGGTAGGTACTTATTTCTAATTGTGCATACACCACGAGCAAACCAGCTTCCACAAGAAGTACCCGTTCACGAGCTTTGTAATTATTATGTTGGTATCTCCGGTAAAATGACAATTTACAATTGTTAAGATGGATCGGATGGATGGATGTCGATTCTGTGTCGCATACTCTAAAGCTAAACTAAATTAACATATTTCCGTCTTTTTCATTTCCCCTTTATCAGAAGAGTACCGCCACACTTTAAGTTTAGTTTAGTTTTAGAGAATGCGACACAGAATCGACACCAATAAATAACTATCCTATTCCGCACGAAGATAAACCCAAAAACACAAAAATTATAAAAAATAGTCCAGCCGCTCTTGAATTATAAGTGGTGTGACTAAACACGACTTTGTTTTATACAATAATAATAACAATAATAATAATTATGGAGTTTTGGCGGGAAAACGAAAAGATCACGTTACCGCATTATATTATTTTCCGAAACTTGTGTTATTTTCAGTGTTAGTGCATAAAATTGGTGGCATTCTATTTGTTAAGTGCTGGCTACAGGCATGAGTGTGGGAAAATGGTATAATGATGGTGAAACGTTTCTTTTCGTGTTGTTTCCAAAACTCTATAGAAGCTTCTGGTAAAGTTGCCACCACTTTACTAGGAGTATGACTAGACTATGACTTGACTCTGACTTGATAACTCCGACTGTGACCCGACACATATTTGCGTGAAATATCATTAACTTGATAAATTATCAATTACTTGACACTGGCTAAATACACAAAAGTGTGGAGCTAAACACAAAAATAATAATAATAATGATAATAACGCCCATAGATCACACACTACTATATAATACTACACAGAGGCATTTCAGTATCGTGTCATTCTCTTTAAAAAATGGCTAAAATATTAACAGCCTCTGTGGTGTGGTGGATAGCTCATTACCCAGAAGCGGCGGGTTCTATTCCCGCAGCAGAACAAGTATTTGTGCAACGAAATAAAAAGCGCAAATACTTGTTCTGAGTCTGGGTGTTTAAATAACGCCCAACGATCACATACATAGATCCTGGACCCTAACTAGGATCCCCTGTATCTAGGGACCCAGGAACTACGAGGTCCATGGTCCCACAACACACAGACTCAACAATTCAATAAACGTACAATTTAAAAATTCTTTATCGTACATTAATAGATATAAAAAGAAAAAAGACGTGTGGCACTCGGAGACTGCCGCGGTAAAGCTATTGCATAGCATTTTTTATCAACTTATGCAATTATAATTATTTATTTATTTTATTAATGCAGTATTTACAGCTGATTACGGTAGTTTTCCAATACAACCAATGCCACCTAAAGGCGGGTTGTATACTCCTTGGGTTGTTGTACTCCGACCGGCGCAGCGGTCCGGAGTGGGGGGTGGTAGGTTTTTTTCGGTACGGAATTTCTGGATTCGGTCCCCACGCTCAAGGCACGCGATAAAAGCTATGCAATAGCTTAAAAACCTAGATCTAGTACGAAAAGCGGATTTATCGCTGAAAGCGATCTCTTTTAGACAACCTTTGGATGGAAAGAATAGCCTAATACGACTTTTTAACCAATTAAAAAACAATGGGGGTAGGCGGCCAGTATATAGTCCAAATCGTTTTTTTTGTAGTATTTATTTATTTATTCTTAAATGCTTGCACACTTACAGCGACGCCAAGACGTGTGACGAGCCAGAAATACTAGAAAAATTGACTTAAATTAGAGTCATGTTAATAAATATACAAAAATCATTTACAATTTACAATAACAGCAATATAAAAGAATAAATAAAATATCATGTCAAAAAATTAATACACGCATTAACAAAAGTAAAAAAAATCACATTAAAAAAAGTCAAGTAGGTTGTTGAGCAACCAAGGCGTTGAGTAGAGAGACAGCATATCAATACAATACAAAAAATAAACATTTACAGAAGATGAAACTTAAAGCTAAATTACAATGGGCGGACTTATCGCTAAAAGCGATCTCTTCCAGTCAACATTTGTAGTATTTAGAAAAAAAAAAAAAAACATTATTGATCGTTAACATGTAGGTATCTTTATACCCTCCACGGTGCTTCTAATAATCTCAGATTAGATGTAAAGGGATGCAAATGGCCAATTAAATCGGTTTGTCTGTTTGTTTGACGTTTGAAGGGTAGAGGGTGGAGACCCTCTTAACGATGTGCCTAATTAGTGCGTTATTATTATTTTTTTTTTATTGTATGATAGGCTTGCGTTTGACCACTATCGCACCTGATGGTAAGTGACGATGCGGTCTAGGAAGTAATATGCTTGCCTAGAAGATACCTGTTCACTCTCGATTTGAAGACTCCAAGGTTGTAGTTATCGGGAAATACGGACGCCGGTAAAGCGTTCCACTCTTTGGCTGTTCGCATGATAAATGTGGAGCCAAATCTCTTTGTCCGCTCATGTGGGATATTAACCATGTAACGGTGGCGCTTTTTCGTATATCTGGTTGTCCGATGGTGGAACGGTGATGGTGGAATCAGGTTATGCAACTCCATTATAGATTGCGTATGCGATTTTTAAGTTAACAACGCTATTAAAAAAAGAGCCCAACCCTAGTGAAGCGATCCTAGGTAACAACTCAAGGTTAGATCACAAGGGTTGTTTGATCACACTATTACACTTCACGCTCGAACGGCTGAATGGATTTGGATGGAATTCGGTACCAAGATAGTTTATACACTGGATTAACATATAGGCTATATATTATCCGGGAAAAGTGAAATAATAGGTCTTTACCTATGAAATTGCCGTATTGCAGTACAGACTTTTTCAAACAAAAAAAAGTTTTGATTGGCTATGAATTCTAAATTCAAATTAATTTTGTTTTAAAAATATGACATTCTTTTTACAATATAAGTCTTTTGTTTATTGATTAGCGTTGTATTTTCATTACATTTTAACATTTTTCCTCATAATGGATACTTTGAAATTTCGTGTAATTATGGAATATGAGTTCCGTCGTGGCACCAACGCGGCACAAACGACACGTAACATCAACGACGTTTACGGAGAGAACTGTACAAACGAACGTACAACCCGTTATTGGTTTGCTCGGTTCCGTTCGGGGAATTTTGACTTGAAAAATTAACCTCGTGGTCGTCCGGAAACTTTGGTCAACAATGATGAATTAAAGGCGATTGTGGAAGCTGATGAATCTCAATCTACAGCTGAGCTGGCAGCAGCTTTTGATGTTAGCATCAAAACAATATAGGTCCATTTGCGATAGATTGGCAAGATAAAAAAGCTTGATAGATGGGTGCCCCACGAACTTAACGATCGCCAGCGCAACGTACGCGTCGAGACTTGCCTTGCGCTGCTTAACAGGCACAGAAATGAAGGAATTTTGAACCAAATTGTTACGTGCGACGAAAAATGGATTCTTTTTGACAATCGAAAGCGCTCAGCAAGTTGGTTAGATCCTGGTTCGGTACCAAAGCAATGTGCAAAACGAAAAATGACCCCTAGAAAGGTGATGGTCACAGTTTGGTGGTCCAGTGCTGGTGTGATTCATCATAGCTTTTTACAAAACGGCGAGAGCATTACTGCAGATGTGTACATTGAAGAACTGACCACAATGATGGCGAAACTCGCACGTCTGCAACCAGCTTTGGTCAATCGGTCGTCTCCACTGCTACTTCACGACAACGCGCGACCCCATACTGCACAACAGACTGTCTCTAAGCTGCATGAGTTGGGTTTGGAAGCTCTCCCTCATCCGCCATACTCACCAGATCTTGCGCTTACCGACTATTACTTTTTTCAAAATTTGGACAACTTTTTAGCGGGAAAAAAAAGTCAATTCCCGAGAGGCAGTACAAAACGCCTTTGAAGAGTTTGTTGTCTCCCGTCCTGCTGATTTTTTCAAGAAGGGCATCCATAAACTGCCAAAGCGTTGGCAAAGATGCATCGATTGCAGGGGTGATTACTTTGAATAAAAGAAATAAATAAATTCGAAAAAAAAAAATACTTTAACTTTTTTCAAACAAAACGGCAATTTCATATGTAAAGACCTAATATTTTCGTGGGATGAGCAAATAGTTCAAAAATGTTAAATCGCGGATGAAGCCGCGGGGTGCAGCTAGTAAAATGTAAACTAAGTGGAATTATCGCAAATCTAAGTCAATTTGAAAGTGAAAAAAATCAGTTAAACCCTTTTTGTTCTCACCCCTTCATATGGTTTTCTTCTGGATGCCATTATCAGAACTAGGCCAAATTGAAATGGGACTACGTGGGAAGCAACAGCTTTCAAACTTAAAAAAAATCATCAAAATCGGATCACCCGAGTTAAGTTATTACAGTTATTCTGCCGCTAAGCAGTAGTGCGCAAGCACTGCTGTGTTCCGGTTTGAAGGGCACTGTAGCTAGTGAAATTACTGGGCAAATGAGACTTTATGATCTGATCTCACAGTTTATAAATCACTGCAGCTGATATGGGCAGCCGTGTCGTTTAACATCAGGCGAACGGCTAGCTCGTCACATCATTCCTTAACATAAAAAAACCCAGTTGAAAATTGTAAGGTAACAAACATTTTTTTTAAGTCGTTTTTAAATCAAATCAAATCAAATGTTTATTTGCTAGAACACAATTTTCAATAACCCGTTTTACTCAACCTATTGGTCTTCCGATAAAAATACCTATGAAACTTTAAAAACACTAATTTTCCATGAATCCTTCGCAACAATAAACTGACAAGAATAACTGTCATTTATAGATACCTAAACTAGATCAGAAACATGTTTTTATAATTTTTATTACCCTATAATATACCTAATGTCAAATAAATTCACGTGAAATTATTTAATTATTCAGTTATATTTAGATTAGCAGTACTTATTTGTATATTGTAGGCAATGATAGCTTATTTCGAGGTTTTATTAAGAAGCGTTTTGTCTCTTTTTATTAGTTTTTTACGACCTGTCACCGAACGAACGGTTAAGACGTAAAAGTTCTAGCATATTCTAATTTGTTTTTTAACAACATAAAATTATTAAGATTTTTGAAGATTTTGACTTGGGGAGTAAGCTGGTGAACGCGAGGCGAACGGAATTTGAAGTTGGTTCACGTAGAAAGATAGATAAACTCTTTATTGACACCAAGGCAACAAATACAAAAACAGGAAATAAGTAATGAGTAGGTAACAATATATAATAATATGTGTGGACATCTCACACAGCGCCATCTAAATAATAAAATAATAATAATAAATATCTGTGGACGTTTCACACAGCGCCATCTAGCCCCAAACTAAGCAAAGCTTGTACTATGGAAACCAGATAACTGATACAATACTTAAATACTTTTTGTTTGTAAATACATACATAGAATACAATATAACACCCAGACACAGAACAAACATCGATGTTCATCACACAAATGTTTGTCCTGGGTGGGAATCGAACCCACAACCCGCAGTTCAGAAGGCAGGGTCACTACCAACTGAGCTATCGGGCCAATCAGACAATGGGCGGTCTTATCGCTAAAAAGCGATCTCTTCCAGACAACCTTTGGATGGACAGAGATAGATCAACGAGCAAGGACGGTGGATCAATAATAATAATATAATCAATCAACACGTAGATCTCCATTGTCAACATAACAAAGTTAGCTATATATATAGCTGTATATATATATATATAGTATATGTATATATAGCAGTAGCTAGTGAAATTACTGGGCAAATGAGACTTTATGATCTAATCTCACAGTTTAGTAATCTTATTACTAGATTGTGCTGATGTCTCTGGATGACGTGCGCAGTGCAGTGTCACGCGAGGCTCTATACTTTGGAGTACCGAGTGATACTGCAGCTGATATGGGCAGCCGTGTCGTTTAACATCAGGCGAACGGCTAGCTCGTCACGTCATTCCTTAACATAAAAAAAAGTTAATAATTAGTATTATTATATTGCTATGTCCGATAAAATTACAATTTACAATCAAGATGGCGATATTAACATTAAACAAAGCAAAAACAAAGTCATACCGCCCTATAGATGGCGCTAAAGAAGTTTTACTTCAGTCGTGTGGTCTAAAGCACACTTTTTTTTTACATTTATCGGTGTCGTCAGCAGCGGGACGTTTGGTTAGGCTTTGACTTAATAATTCCTAAAAAGAACACCCCACTTCTTATCATTCACAAATCATAGGGTACCTACATATCACATCGATCAGAATCAATTTCTTAATTATACTGCCTTTAAGGATTGGATGTAAGTTTGTTTATCGCTTTAAGCGATAAGACCGTCCATTGTGACATTTTTAAGTTTGGGCTTGTCAATTGTTTTTTTTCTTTTGATTTTGGCTCCACACTTTTGTGTATTTAGCCAATGTCAAGTAATTAATTTTTCAAGTTATATTATATATGTATGTGTCAAGTCAAGACGCAGTCCAAGTCATCAAGTCAAGTCATACTCCTAGTAAAGTGGTGGCAACTTTACCAGAAGCTTCTATGAAGTTTTGGAAACAACACGAAAAGACACGTTTCACCATCATTATACCACTTTCCCACACTCATGCCTGTAATCCAGCACTTAACGAATAAAATACCATCAATTTTATGCACTAACACTGAAAATAACACAAGTTTTGGAAAATAATACAATGCGGCGACGCGATCTTTTTCGTTTTCCCGCCAAAACTCTTGTCAATTGTTCCTGTAATGTGGTGTTTCAATAAAGAGGTTTATCTATATATCTATTGTTGCTCAGTAATTCCGTATTCCTTTATCTCCTACTACTTTCCTACTTCCTACTTTCCTACTTTCTAGTTTTAAATCTCTTTGTAAATATATCGTTGTTCTTCTGGTCTAAGGTCCGTATTACAGAACGATGCTCAGTCATCGATTGGTGCTCAAGCAGAGATTTCATTCACTAAGGTTGGTATTACAGAACAATGCTCAGTCATTGATCAGTGCTCAAGCAGAGATTTCATTCATAAAGTTATCAATTAGTGAATGAAATCTCTGCTTGAGCACCGATCGATGACTGAGCATCGTTCTGTAATACGGACCTACGTTCACTATATCTTATGACGCTTATGAATATAGAGGTGTCAAAATAACACTGGCTAAATACGGCGAAACCGAGACGCCAAACGAAAAAATGGTGGAATTAAAAGTATCTTTAATGCTTCATGTTATTTCTTAGAATTTGAATATAAAAAGGGCAATGCTGCCAATGACTTACCAGGAATTACGAGCTTGATAGGGTTACCAGGCCCGTATTTCCTGGCAAATCTCTGCAAGTACCTTAAAATTCATTCACTACCGGACACAATATCTCCTTTTCCTTACTACAATGAGCTAATATCAAGTAATCCCAAGATTACAGCTACTTAAAATAACTCACGCTTAAACAAAAATACTAGTTAATAATCTAAATACCACAAAATTACACATAATCTGACAATATTGCAGACTTATACTTGTTATTCTTAAAAAACAAAACTTATCACAGTGATTTTATTTATCTAAATTACTGAAATTGAATGATAAATTGAAATCGATAAAAGTTTAATCGTGTGTTGCGATTAATCGATGGACATGTCAGGATCCCGATAAGTATCTCGATTGATGATTTTCAAATAATGTAGGTAATTACAAAATCATTTTCGTAATTAGGTTTTTTTGTTGATAAATTTTTTGTTACAAAATTTCACGTGATCACATTCGTTTTGGTTGTCAGTGGCTTAGCCTATTTATACAGCGATAAGAAGTTATTTAGCTGTTAAATCAACCTGCTCGGTAAAGCTGTAAAGGTCGGCTGAGACCAACAGCCTTGGCTCGTTAAAAAAAGCTGCCAAGACAAAGTTGAATCCAAGTTTTATTGCCAACATAAAATTTACAAAGCGCTCAATCAGTGCCCGCGCTGTGTGTAGCGTTAAATAGACATTTCGGCTGTCATGCAGTTATTTTAGGAGGCACTAAATACTAAAATAAAACCAATTTTATATTTAAAATTGTACCTTGTACGTATATTCTATAGCATGGTCTGAGTACATACATTTAAGGAAAAGAGCGAATTCAATTCCACCTTGTATATATTAATTACATTTTATTGTGTATGACTAGTATCGATTGCTGACTATTTATTATTTAGAATATTGTTATACCTAATTAGTTATATACTTATTAGGTATAACAATATTCTAATATAGGTAATATATATATTCCGATGATGAGTCAAGTTCTAAAAATAATCATCTTACTGGCCCACAAAAAATTCCACGTTACAGGTTAATTCGAAGATGACGCTCTTTAGCATTAAGTTCGCATATGTACTTTGTGAAATAAAGCATTTATAGGCTGCAAGGTTATGTGCATGGGTAACCTATATAACTATAGGCCTTCAGCATGCGCACCGGACCGTGTCCGGAGCTAGAATGATCCGTAGTACACCAATCGTTCCCTTTTTATAGCCAGATGGGTGGGGGAGCGATGACAGATACCGGTGTTGCCACTGTAATAAATTTAAATTCTACCACAGGGTAAATTACGGTACTTCCCGCCAAGCATAGAGTTTACAACGTTGCCGCCGTCACATTTTCTATCTATCTATCTATCTATCCTATGTGCCTACTTAAACTTAATCTATTTATGTACTGAAGTTAGAAGTATCAAGTATTAACTCTGTATCACAAAATACGAGTAATACTAGTCTCCGATACCAATATCTGTTACTTTTAAGTTGCGTAACTTAACTACATACAAAGTTTGTAACATGTTATCGTAATCAAATAACACTTAATTAAACCTTAAATAAAGATTAGGTTAGTCACGGACGAGTAATGAAAATTCATTCATAGTTGGCGCCAAAGGTCATTATTGTATAATTAGTCAACCACAGAAGAAAGTTATATAATAAAAAAGACGAGTGTGCTTTAGACCACACGACTGAAGTATAAGTAATACTTCTTTAGTTTAGCTCTATCTATCGGCTGGTATAACTTTGTTTTTGCTTTGTTTAATGTTAATTTCGCCATTGTGACAATTGTGAATTGTCATTTTACTGGACAAACGGCGGCGGGTTCGGTTCCCGCGACAGGGCAAGTATTTGTGCACAGAGAAAAATAGCGTAAATACTTGTTCTGAGTCTGGGTGTTGTGGGACCATGATCCTCGTAGTTCCTGTGTCCCTATACACAGGGAATCTTAGTCAGGGTCCAGGATCTATGTATGTGATCGTAGGGCGTTATAATTATTTTAAACAAATAACCAGTTATATCACTTACAATAATCGTGAAGTTAAATTCCAATTTCACAATATCACAATTCAATTATTTTTAATATCAAAAAGTCTTTTTTAGGTTATTAATTCGTTATCTTAATTCAATAGTCGGTTGCGTGTGGTGTGAATGAGTTTATCACTCATCACGATTGAACAAATTAAAACGTACCCAGTAACAGGTTTTTAATATCACTGCAGGGTATCACTGTTCCATACTACGAAGTATAGAATAGTGTATCTAGTATCTAGTTATTAGATAAATTAAGTCAATTTTAAATAAGTGTTTTGCCTGTTAAATTGTGTGTAGTGTTTTAGCTGGTACGTTTCGGCAAAGTTCGTCTAGGTATATACACGCTGGAATTTAATTCGTTCTTTTCCTTTAATCTATGTATTCAGTCCATGCTATAGAACGCTCCTATATAACTAAATAAAAAAGTACTTATGAAATGAAACTTAAGGTATCATCAAATTACTATAAATTTAAATAAGACATTTTGACTAGCATTTGACCACGCTCTCACCTGATGGGAAGTGACGATGCGATCGAAGGTGTAGTATGCTAGCCAAGTAAATACTTATTCACTCTTCTCTTGAACACGCCCGGGTCATATTTCGCCGGAAACACAGACGCTGGCATTCTATTCCTCTGCCGCTTTAATTAAGAACGTGGAATCAAATCGCTTGGTACGAATGGGTGGTATTTCGACCACGAAAGGATGGTGCTTAGCCGAGCGTCTAGTAGTCCGGTAGTGGAATGGTGATGGGGGAATGAGATCATGCAGTTCTTGTGCGCATTCGCCGTGGTGTCATCTGTAAAAGACCGACAGACTTACCACCTTACGTCAATGTACTAGGCTCGAGCCTTTCACCAACCAAAGTGACGTATTTAAAGTGAAGTAGCTTGAATTAGATATCAGTTACTAGGTATGTTATAAATTGATTGCACAATAGAACAACTCGGTAGTTAACTTATCGTTGATAACGATATGATATCAGATAGTGATGTTTTTGAACAATTAAGGTTTTTCCATTTTTTTGTGATACTAATTCAAGATTAGTAATTTATATATCTTGTCTGTGTAAGCAGACTGGAAGTGAGGATTTATTAGGTTTTTCAGTGATTATATCATTGAATATAAATCCACTTCACCAATGATACAACTTCCCCTCATACGAAAAATAGTAGTTGATTTCCACTACTAACCTTTGAGAGTACGTCAGTTTCGTTTTGGATTTCCGCGAAGAAACAGCTAACGAAAAAAATCACAGAATATTAGAAAACGTGAAATTGTGCGGGGAGAATAGCAAGACGTCTAGCTGTGTAAAGGACGGCATATCATTTTAAAGTAAGCAATTTTCATATGGTAATTAGAGAAAACTTAGTACATCTATTTTGAAATTAAAAACGAACATTATGAAGAAAAAGAAGCGGGAACCCGTTGATGTCTTGTGCTCCGTTCTACTCTGTTCTTTGTAATTTCTTATGACTTTGTCTCGTTTTATCCTTGCTCTTGCGTCATTATGTGATCAGCCAATCGCAAGCATAGAAAATGCCTACAGAATAAGTAATATGTAGTACTCTGCTGTTCTCGCCCTCTGTCCCCGCTAGTGAGTCGTGTTTGTACGAGAAATTATGTTCACGAGCTATCAATGGGCTTTATTAACCACACACCACAATTTTCTGTGTCTAAATGTTGTGACACCGTGATGGTTCCTAGTTCCTAGCTTTCTAGATAGTGGGAATCCTAGTTAGGGTTCAGGATCTATGTATCCTTTACCATTTCGTTAAATTCTCTCCATTCATAGATATCCTGGCAGATTTTTTTTTTATGTTACTGAATGATTTGACGAGCTAGCCGTTCACCTGATGTTAAGCGCCACGGCTGCCCATAACAGAACAGTGTCAATCGGAACCCCAAAATAAGAGTTTCGAGCAACACTGATATATCGATATAGATATCGCTTTTAGCGATAAGGTCGCCCTTTTTTCTATATATTTTTTTAATTATTTATACATATAAAATTTAAAGTCCTGACCGATTGACTTATATATCGACGCACAGCCTAAACCGTTGGTCCTAGAGACTTGAAATTTGGAGGGTGTGTTCTTTGTAAAGTGTAGATATCCACTGAGAAAGGGTTTTTCGAAATTCCACCCCTAAAAGGGTGAAATGGGTGGTTGAATTATCTATGAAAAAAATTATTCTTCGGTTCCCATAGGCCACGCGGGCGAAGCCGCGGGCAGATGCTAGTTTAGTATGTACAGTAAAGAGTTTTTCTATCTCTGTGATCGTTGGGCGTTATTGTATAATAATAATGACGCCCAACGATCATACACATAGATCCTGGACCCTAACTAGGATTCCCTGTGTCTAGGGACCCAGGAACTACGAGGACCATGGTCCCACAACACCCAGACTCCGAACAAGTATTTGCGCTTGAACAGTGTTTAACTTATAAATTAAATGTAAGTGCTGAATGCTTGACTGGCCCGATAGCTCAGTTGGTAGTAGCCCTGCCTTCTGAACTGTGGGTTGTGGGTTCGATTCCCACCCAGGACAAACATTTGTGTGATGAACATAGGTGTTTGTTCTGTGTCTGGGTGTCATATTGTATTCTATGTATGTATTTACAAACAAAAAAGTATCTAAGTATTGTATCAGTTATCTGGTTCCCATAGCACAAGCTTTGCTTAGTTTGGGGCTAGATGGCGCTGTGTGAGATGTCCACACATATTATTATTATTATTATTATTTCGAATCTTCTTATACCAAATCGGTTAAATGCGAGATTTGACCAAATAACAGTAATACTAGTACATTAAACATGCCCCACCCAAATTATACAATTCTCATGCCATTGTATACAAACTAAAGCTTACGCGTCTAGTATACCTAATTGGACGGCGCGCATGACTCAGCGGTTGTCTTTGTTGCTCGCTACTGGGCTACGTAGGTTCGAGGTTGTGTAACGACTTGTTTTTATTGTGGCTACTGTAGTGAGCTGGTATGAATGTACCTACTTTTAGTCGTCGTTCCGTTAAAAGAATATTTTTGGTGTTTCTATAGAATTTTTATTATTTATTCTATAAAATTTCTATATTGC
Organism: Ennomos fuscantarius; assembly: GCA_905220475.3. Lineage (NCBI taxonomy): Eukaryota > Metazoa > Arthropoda > Insecta > Lepidoptera > Geometridae > Ennomos > Ennomos fuscantarius. The sequence goes on from HG992049.1 coordinate 2,863,949, forward strand.
TTGTTGAATGTTAATTATAGTCATGATATTTTTTTTTATTATTTAATATATTTAGTTTTTAATATCATATTTTCAATTCGATATATGTTTTATGTATGTAACCCCAGAACTCTTGAATTTTCTTTTGATGCTTTTATCAGCCTCTATGGTGTGGTGGTTGAGCAGGTCGGCTCATAACCCGGGGGTGGCGGGTTTGATTCCCGCAGCGGGACAAGTATTTGTGCACAAAAAAAAACAGTTTAAATACTTGTTCTTAGTCTGGGTGTTGTGAGCTGAAAATTTTCTTCAAGTTGGTACCTAGTCTTAAATTACGATTAGAAAACCTTTTATTCTAGAAAAAGGTCAAATTCAATCAGTATAATACAGTAAGCAATATTTAAATATATGAAAAATAGTATATTATTTTTTATTACCGGCAAATTGCCTTTATTTTCAACTAAATACATCGACATTTCTGCAGTTCGTTCAGGTAGGTACCACCGCTTTGCCAGTTTTTCTGCCGCCAAGCAGTAGTGTGCAAGCATTACTGTGCTTCGGTTTTAAGGGCACAATAGCTAGTGAAATTACTGGGCAAATGAGACTTTATGATCTGATCTCACAGTCGAGTAATCTTATTACCAGACTGTGTTGATGTCTCAGTATGATGTGCGCAGTGCAGTGTCACGCGAAACTTTATATTTTGGAGTTCCGAGTGACATTGTTGTGTAATGGGCGGCCGTGTCGCTTAACGTACATTATAAAAAAATGTATTTTTTGTAGTAGGTAGTTTTTAGTTGAATATATAAGAATATCACTGTACATTATAAAACATATTCCCTGTATATCCATTCTCCCGCCATTTTGACGGGCATAGACAATTACTTTTTTTAACGCGTCTAAACTCTACAGGCAGATGTTTCGGCACACATACTGCCAAACTGGAAAAAACACACATAATGTGGCACATACACAATAAAAATAATAATTAGCTGTCCGCCCTTCATGGCCCCCTGTGGGGTACGAGCCGCCTCTTTGTTGGAAAAAAGTTTTTTTTTCACCACCCGTTCTGTTTGGGGTAATAATGATAATTATAGTGGATTGACTGGTTTCTGCGTGCTACCGTAGATAAAAGATGCATTTTGGGCGTATTTGTAAACAGCCATCTGTCGTTGGAGTACGTAAAAGAATACTATTTATGTATTATATAATTATATAAGTAGTATCTTCTGTTATAACAGAATAAGGTACAGGAGCCAATGAAGGCCCACTTAATTTCAAAACCTCGTGAAATCTTGCAGATAAATAAAGTATAGAAAAAACATAATGGAAGTTGTAATAATAATAATTAAAACACACTTGCATTATTGTCTATGGTACTAGTAGCATAAACCCGCGAAATTTAAAATGTTTCGTTTAATCATAACTGTATTTTTTTTTAAAGTGGGCTATCTTAGGAGCCGGGCCATCTTCGTCGACACTACCTTAAATATTAGGCAAGTGAATTTAACACTTTTGTTATTATAAATCAATGCTACATTTATTATAATATGTCTCCGACGGAAGAGTCCTGTTTCCTGTGTCACGGGTCTTGAGCCTAGTACGGGAAACAGGTGCTCCACCCCTTTGTGATTGTTTCGACTATTTTTTGCCAATAAATTTTCATTTCATTTTCATTTCATTTCATTCACAGCCTGTGTGGTGTGGTGGTTGAGCAGGTCGGCTCATAACTCGGGGGAGGCGGTTCGTTCCCGCGGCAGGGAAAGTATTTGTGCATATTCAAAAAAAAAAAAGTGCATATACTTGTTCTGAGTCTGGGTGTTGTGGGATTCCCACCCAGGACCAACATTTGTGTGATGAACATCGATGTTTGTTCTGTGTCTGGGTGTTATATTGTATTCTATGTATGTATTTACAAACAAAAAGTATCTAAGTATTGTATCAGTTATCTGGTTCCCATAGTACAAGCTTTGCTTAGTTTGGGGCTAGATGGCGTTGTGTGAGATGACCACACGTGTTATTATTATTATCATTTAAAAGTATGTGCGTCAATAACTGAGCTCTCCGGAGTTTTTGCGGGAAAACGAAAAATATCGCGTCGCCGCATTGTATTATTTTCCAAAACTTGTGTTATTTTCAGTGTTAGTGCATAAAATTGGTGGCATTTTATTCGTTAAGTGCTGAATTACAGTCACGAGTGTGGGAAAGTGGTATAATGATGGTGAAACGTTTCTTTTCGTGTTGATTCCAAACCTCCATAGAAGCTTCTGGTAAAGTTGCCATCACTTTACTAGGAGTGTGACTTGACTAGACTATGGCTTGACTATGACTTGACTTGATGACTTCGACTGTGACTTGACACATATTTGCGTGAAATATCATTAACTTGATACATTATCAATTACTAGACACTGGCTAAATACACGGAGGTATGGAGACAAAACAATTTTTAAAAAAACTGAGCTGTCAGTATTACCTAAAATAACACGCTCCAATGAAAATTGTAATATTTGGTAAAATACAATTTTCAATGGAGTGTGTGTCGAATAAGATAAGATAAAACGCACAATGATTACATACGTAGATCCTTTACCCTGACTAGGATTCCCTGTGTCAAGGGACCCAGGAACTACGTGGGCCATGGTCCCAAAACACCCAGACTCAGAACAAGTATTTGTGCTTTTTTTCTGTGCGTAAATACTTGTTCTACCGACTTGCTTAACCACAACACCACGAGGCTATTAAATGAATAAAAATTACGCATAAATTGATCATAAACACTGAATAATAAATTAAGTATAAAGCAGGTTCTAAATTAGTGTTAAATAAAAATCTTAAACTAATAATAGGTCTTTACCTATGAAATTGCCGTATTGCAGTACAGACTTTTTCAAACAAAAAAAGTTTTGATTGGCTATGAATTCTAAATTCAAATTAATTTTGTTTTAAAAATATGACATTCTATTTACAATATAAGTCTTTTGTTTATTGATTAGCGTTGTATTTTCATTACATTTCAACATTTTTCCTCATAATGGATACTTTGAAATTTCGTGTAATTATGGAATATGAGTTCCGTCGTGGCACCAACGCGGCACAAACGACACGTAACATCAACGACGTTTACGGAGAGAACTGTACAAACTAACGTACAACCCGTTATTGGTTTGCTCGGTTCCGTTCTGGGAATTTTGACTTGTAAAATGAACCTCTTGGTCGTCCGGAAACTTTGGTCAACAATGATGAATTAAAGGCGATTGTGGAAGCTGATGAATCTCAATCTACAGCTGAGCTGACAGCAGCTTTTGATGTTAGCATCAAAACAATATTGGTCCATTTGCGACAGATTGGCAAGATAAAAAAGCTTGATAGATGGGTGCCCCACGAACTTAACGATAGCCAGCGCAACGTACGCGTCGAGACTTGCCTTGCGCTGCTTAACAGGCACAGAAATGAAGGAATTTTGAACCGAATTGTTACGTGCGACGAAAAATGGATTCGAAAGCGCTCAGCAAGTTGGTTAGATCCTGGTTCGGTACCAAAGCAATGTGCAAAACGAAAAATGACCCCTAGAAAGGTGATGGTCACAGTTTGGTGGTCTAGTGCTGGTGTGATTCATCGTAGCTTTTTACAAAACGGCGAGAGCATTACTGCAGATGTGTACATTGAAGAACTGACCACAATGATGGCGAAACTCGCACGTCTGCAACCAGCTTTGGTCAATCGGTCGTCTTCACTGATACTTCACGACAACGCGCGACCCCATACTGCACAACAGACCGTCTCTAAGCTGCATGAGTTGGGTTTGGAAGCTCTCCCTCATCCAGCATACTCACCAGATCTTGCGCCTACCGACTATTACTTTTTCCAAAATTTGGACAACTTTTTAGCGGGAAAAAAAAACAATTCCCGAGAGGCAGTACAAAACGCCTTTGAAGAGTTTGTTGTCTCCCGTCCTGCTGATTTTTTCAAGAAGGGCATCCATAAACTGCCATAGCGTTGACAAAGATGCATTGATTGCAGGGGTGATTACTTTGAATAAAAGAAATAAATAAGTTCGAAAAAAAAAATACTTTAATTTTTTTCAAACAAAACGGCAATTTCATAGGTAAAGACCTAATATTATAATAATTGTATACCTAAAATGCCTGCTCGGCTAAACGTGAAACACGCTTGCCATAAAAACACCTATTCTCTAGTCTATGGTCGAATAAAGCCCGCCCACACCGCGCAATTTAAATTCAGAACTAGGTTTTTTATCAGCGACACAATGGCGCCACCTATTTGTTACAATCACGTACTCCGCATTCAAGTCGACGCGAAACTTGTACGTTAAATAACTTTTGTGCGTTCCATTTTCAAACGTCACGTAGAGGAAACATTAATTAAATTGTGTTCGGTATGTTGACAGCACTGTTTAATATGTTGCCAAGTTATAAATTTACCATTTTGGGTCAGGAAAATGTAATTGAATATTGCGCATTAGGTATTTTACTTTTTTTGTCATTGAAGTTGATTAGATTTAAGGCTCAGTTGATAAATTATTACGCGGTGGTGTTACGCAACGATAAACAATCAAATTCAGTAGCAAATGCAACAAGTTTGATATAAAAAAAACGAGTGTGCTTTAGACCACACGACTGAAGTAAAATTTCTTTAGTTTAGTTCCATTTATCGGCCGGTATAACTTTGTTTTTTTTATGTTTTGGCTCCTCACTTTCGTGTATTTAGCCAGTGTCAAGTAATTGATAATTTATCAAGTTAATGATATTTCACGCAAATATGTGTCAAGTCATAGTAGAAGTCGTCAAGTCATAGTCAAGTCATAGTCTAGTTAAAGTCATACTCCTAGTAAAGTGATGGCAACTTTACTTGAAGCTTCTATGGAGTTTTGGAAACAACACGAAAAGAAACGTTTCACCATCATTATACCATTTTCCCACACTCACGCCTGTAATCCAGCACTTAACGAATAGAATGCCACCAATTTTATGCACTAACACTGAAAATAACACAAGTTGTGGAAAATAATACAATGCGGTGACGCAATCTTTTTCGCGATCCCGCCAAAACCCCAAAAATTTTGTTTAATGTTAATGTCGCCATCTTGACAAATTGTAAATTGTCATTTTACCGGACATACCAACATAATACAAATTTTGAACTTCGTTATGTTGACAATGGAAATCTACGTGAACCAACTTCAACTTACATTCACCAGCTTACTTCCTTATGCGTAAAGAAGTTTTACTTCAAAAGACAAATTCTGACTATCACAACTAGCTTACTATAATATAAAAAAATATAATTCACGAGCAGTAACTGCATAAGATAACTGCAAAAATACCTCCGGCTTAACGCGCAGAAAACACGCAAATAACCACAGTACTACCAACACAACAATCCTGCAATTTAAACTACATTCCGTCCTGAAATAGCCGCTATAAGCCAAAAACACTTCAAACGCATATAAATCACTTGTTTTATTTACAGAAGTCTAGATTTTATAGCAAATCTTACAAAACTGTAGCTGTCCCGCTTACACGCTTGGAATTGCATCGGAGGCTTTTAGGCGGGAGATGTAGACCACGCCTTGAAACACCCTTGGTTGTTGCCTTCTCGTTCTTTCACTGCGTTTCGTCTCACTCAGCCGTCGGGTATCGATTTTCTTCCGAGTTTTGTTTACTCGTCTGAATTCCGGTGGTATTCATTTCGCATGAAGATCGTAATAATGCATGTTGACTTTACACAGTCGGGTAATGTTAGGTACCTTATACATGTATTTCCATGGATTAAATTGAAGGGGACCCTTATGGAATGGTCTCGAAGGTGTTTAACAAAAGTACCTACAAGAGTGGTTTAAAAGACTTCATAACTTTATAGATTCGTGACAAAATGTAGATTCGCAACTTTTATAAGTAGGTAGGTATAGGTAACAATTTTTAAAAACTGGCAATTTTTTAAGAATAGGCGCGGTTTTTCAGTTTTTTTTTATGTTTTGGCTCCACACTATTGTGTATTTAGCCAGTGTCAAGTAATTAATAATTTATCAAGTTAATGATATTTCACGCAAATATGTGTCAAGTCACAGTCGAAGTCATCAAGTCAAGTCATAGTCCAGTCAAAGTCATACTCCTAGTAAAGTGGTGGCAACTTTACTTGAAGCTTCTATGGAGTTTTGGAAACAACACGAAAAGAAACGTTTCCCCATCATTATACCACTTTCCCACACTCATGCCTGTGATCCAGCACCTAACGAATAAAATGCCACCAATTTTATGCACTAACACTGAAAATAACACAAGTTTTGGAAAATAATACAATGCGGTGACACGATCTTTTTCGTTTTCCCGCCAAAACTCCGTAAAGAAGTTTCACTCCAACAACAGTTGGTGTAACTCCGCGCCGGAAACACCATGAATGTCCAAATTAGAAACTATCAATTGGCTATATGTATTCCCCGCACAAAGCCGCGGCACGCGCCCGCCCATTGTACCGTAGAGAATCAAGGGGGACAAAAATTGAAATAATAAATTGAAAATATTAGGTCTTTACCTATGAAATTGCCGTTTTGTTTGAAAAAAGTTAAAGTATTTTTTTTTCGAACTTATTTATTTCTTTTATTCAAAGTAATCACCCCTGCAATCAATGCATCTTTGCCAACGCTGTGGCAGTTTATGGATGCCCTTCTTGAAAAAATCAGCAGGACGGGAGACAAAAAACTCTTCAAAGGCGTTTTGTACTGCCTCTCGGGAATTGATTTTTTTTCCCGCTAAAAAGTTGTCCAAATTTTGGAAAAAGTAATAGTCGGTAGGCGCAAGATCTGGTGAGTATGGCGGATGAGGGAGAGCTTCCAAACCCAACTCATGCAGCTTAGAGACGGTCTGTTGTGCAGTATGGGGTCGCGCGTTGTCGTGAAGTAGCAGTGGAGACGACCGATTTACCAAAGCTGGTTGCAGACGTGCGAGTTTCGCCATCATTGTGGTCAGTTCTTCAATGTACACATCTGCAGTAATGCTCTCGCCGTTTTGTAAAAAGCTATGATGAATCACACCAGCACTAGACCACCAAACTGTGACCATCACCTTTCTAGGGGTTATTTTTCGTTTTGCACATTGCTTTGGTACCGAACCAGGATCTAACCAACTTGCTGAGCGCTTTCGATTGTCAAAAAGAATCCATTTTTCGTCGCACGTAACAATTCGGTTCAAAATTCCTTCATTTCTGTGCCTGTTAAGCAGCGCAAGGCAAGTCTCGACGCGTACGTTGCGCTGGCGATCGTTAAGTTCGTGGGGCACCCATCTATCAAGCTTTTTTATCTTGCCAATCTGTCGCAAATGGACCAATATTGTTTTGATGCTAACATCAAAAGCTGCTGCCAGCTCAGCTGTAGATTGAGATTCATCAGCTTCCACAATCGCCTTTAATTCATCATTGTTGACCAAAGTTTCCGGACGACCACGAGGTTCATTTTTCAAGTCAAAATTCCTAGAACGGAACCGAGCAAACCAATAACGGGTTGTACGTTCGTTTGTACAGTTCTCTCCGTAAACGTCGTTGATGTTACGTGTCGTTTGTGCCGCGTTGGTGCCACGACGGAACTCATATTCCATAATTACACGAAATTTCAAAGTATCCATTATGAGGAAAAATGTTGAAATGTAATGAAAATACAACGCTAATCAATAAACAAAAGACTTATATTGTAAATAGAATGTCATATTTTTAAAACAAAATTAATTTGAATTTAGAATTCATAGCCAATCAAAACTTTTTTTTGTTTGAAAAAGTCTGTACTGCAATACGGCAATTTCATAGGTAAAGACCTATTATGAATCGTATTGATAGCTTTCATGTGAATGGGAAGCCGTGTGGATTGCACTCAATTGTGATTGTATCGCTTTTGCTTAATTATATTGAGTGATTTTTTTTTGCAGCGTGAGAGAGCATTCTAATTAATAACAACTACAAAATCAGACCCAGTTCGTTTTTTTTTAAATATTAGTGAATGATGTGACCAGCTTGTCGTTCATCTGATGTTAAGCGATACGGCTGCCCATGACAGAACACCGTCACTTGGAATTCCAAAATATAAAGTTTTTCGTTACACTGCAGTGCGCACATCATCCTCAGCACATCAGATTATAAAGTCTCAATTGCCCAGTGATTTCATTAGCTACAGTGCCCTTCAAACCGAAGCACAGAAGTGTTTGCACACTACTGCTTGGCGGCAGAATAACTGGCAAAGCGTTGGTACCTAATTAGATGAACTTTGCAGAAACCTAGTAAAATTATAGTTTTATAATTTATTTATTTATCTAAATATATATACCTAACTCAAAGGTGACTGACTGACATAGTGATCTATCAACGCACAGCCCAAACCACTGGACGGATCGGGCTGAAATTTGGCATGCAGGTAGATGTTATGACGTAGGCATCCGCTAAGAAAGGATTTTCAAAATTCCACCCTTAAGAGGGTTAAATGGGTAGCTGAATTATTTTCCCATAGGCCACGCCGCGGGCGAAGCTGCGGGCAGAAAGAAGCTCGTGGTACATAAAGTCATAATACAAGTGGAATTACATTAGATACTTATAGGTACTTATTGAAACAGTTAACTCCTTATAATATTTTTTCATTTCATCAGTTAAAGCAAATAAACCCGAATTATTAATAAAGGAATTTTCTTCCAAAGTCTCATTAATTATGAGGGAGCTTTTGATTTCGTTCGTGTTATCAGGCATAACTTTTAATATTAAAATTATTGTTATCTGCCTGTCACTTTACCCTACCTTTGTAGAACCTGAAAGGCACCGCATCGTCCGATATGCAAAATTTTATTCGAATAACGTATTTAATGTTTTGATGTTAAACTTATTTACGCACGCTTGACTTGGGGAGTAAGCTGGTGAATGAGTAACGAGGCGAACGGAATTTGAAAGTTATTGGTTAACGTAAATCTCCATTGCCAATATAACAAAGTTAAAAATTACTTACAAATTGTATCATTATAATAATAATAATATCTGAGGACATTTCACACAGCGCCATCTAGCCCCAAATTAAGCAAAGCTTGTACTATGGGAACCAGATAACTGATACAATACTTAGATACTTTTTGTTTGTAAATACATACATAGAATATAATATAACACCCAGACACAGAACAAACGCCTACTTTCATCACATAAGTATTTGTCCTGGGTGGGAATCGAACCCACAACCCACAGTTCAGAAGGCAGGGTCTACTACCAACTCAGTCATCGGGTCAGTCATTATGTTGGTATGGCCGGTAAAATTACAATTTACTAGGTGGTAGAACTTTTCTGCAAACTTCGTCTAGGTACGTATAGGTACCATCGCATTGCCAGTTTTTCTACCGCCAAGTAGTAGTGTGCAAGCACTGTTTTCCGGTTTGAAGGACACTGTAGCTAGTGAAATTACTGGGCAATTGAGACTATCATCTGATCTCACAGTCGAGTAATCTTATTACCAGACTGTGCTGATGTTTCAGGATGATGTGCGCAGTGCAGTGTCGCTCGAAACTTTATATTTTACAGTTCCGCTGTTCTGTTATGGGCGGCCGTGTCGCTTAACATCAGATGAACGACTAGCTCGTCACATCATTCACTTACATAAAAAAATACAATAACATTGATGAGAGATGGAGCTAAACTAAAGAAGTTTTACTTCAGTCGTGTGGTCTAATGCAACTTACAGGTCGTTATGTAGTAGTAGTGTGATATATTTATATTATTTAGTGGAGATATACGGTAACCACCAACTTTTCAACTTCCGTTCGCGTCGTCACGTATTCACCAGCTTACTCCCGAAGTCAAGAGTGCGTAAAGAAGTTTTACTTCAGTCGTGTGGGCTAAAGCACGTTACAGGTCGTTATGTAGTATTGGAGATCTGTTAACCAACAACTGTCAACTTCCGTCCGCCTCGTCACGCATTCACCAGCTTACTCCCGAAGTCAAGAGGGCGTAAAGAAGTTTTACTTCAGTCGTGTGGGCTAAAGCACGTTACAGGTCGTTATGTAGTATTGGAGATCTGTTAACCAACAACTGTCAACTTCCGTCCGCCTCGTCACGCATTCACCAGCTTACTCCCGAAGTCAAGAGGGCGTAAAGAAGTTTTACTTCAGTCGTGTGGGCTAAAGCACGTTACAGGTCGTTATGTAGTATTGGAGATCTGTTAACCAACAACTGTCAACTTCCGTCCGCCTCGTCACGCATTCACCAGCTTACTCCCGAAGTCAAGAGTGCGTAAAGAAGTTTTACTTCAGTCGTGTGGGCTAAAGCACGTTACAGGTCGTTATGTAGTTATTGGAGATCTGTTAACTAACAACTGTCAACTTCCGTCCGCCTCGTCACGCATTCACCAGCTTACTCCCGAAGTCAAGAGGGCGTAAAGAAGTTTTACTTCAGTCGTGTGGGCTAAAGCACGTTACAGGTCGTTATGTAGTATTGGAGATCTGTTAACCAACAACTGTCAACTTCCGTCCGCCTCGTCACGCATTCACCAGCTTACTCCCGAAGTCAAGAGTGCGTAAAGAAGTTTTACTTCAGTCGTGTGGGCTAAAGCACGTTACAGGTCGTTATGTAGTTATTGGAGATCTGTTAACTAACAACTGTCAACTTCCGTCCGCCTCGTCACGCATTCACCAGCTTACTCCCGAAGTCAAGAGGGCGTAAAGAAGTTTTACTTCAGTCGTGTGGGCTAAAGCACGTTACAGGTCGTTATGTAGTTATTGGAGATCTGTTAACTAACAACTGTCAACTTCCGTCCGCCTCGTCACGCATTCACCAGCTTACTCCCGAAGTCAAGAGTGCGTGCGAAGTTTTACTTCAAAAAGGCAACAGACTGTTTCATCAAATGAATCATCTGTGCTACTAATTATGAAGCTATTAACTCGGAAAATTAATAACTATCTCCCACGCCCTCTTGACCGCATCTATAACACTGTATTTGCCAACATGCGCCATTAGCGGAGCCCCAGGAGACTCCGCCCCTGCGGAGAGTGGCGCAAATGGTAGGAGCAGTTGGTATTTGTATTATTTTGGTGGTTTTTAGATTCATATTTTAGTAAATGAGTTCTTAATTGGTGATTGAAGCACCTTGCAACTTTCTGCAATTTTGCTAAATGGGCTTACATTTACGACATTTTTCTTCCGTTTATTTTTTAAAAATTAATTTTACGATAATACAATTATAACTAAAAAAAAATTACAAAATAAATCAAAAATGTTTTTTTTTTATAAAGAATGAGCATTGCCATTCAACGTGGCAATGCTGCCAGCATATTGGGCACGTTGCCTACTGGTAGTGGTTTGTTTGATTAAGTTCCCTTTTTATTGTTTTATGTTTATTAAATAATATTCTGTAAAAATATAATATAATATTTAGTTGTTAATGTTGGTAACTTGTAAATTAAACTTTTTTGTGTAGAAAAAAAAAGTTTTTATGTTTTAATTTATTCATTTTGTGAGGATTTCACTTTAAAACAATATTATAGGTTATTTTTTACAAATAACAATTTTATCCTATATCAATTTCCCTTAAATCACAGAAATATTTTTCTCCATAGATTTTTAAAAATTGAATAGCCTATCTACCAGATAGAGCTAAGAAATGACGTCACTTTATTGGAAACAATAAAAATTAATGTCCTAAGAATTTGACAAATCAAAACGCTACTTAGTTAAAAAAAACCTCAGTTTTTACAAGTTTTAAATTAAAAAAAGAATGAATTAGAATAAATCTTGATCACAACATGTCCAATGGAATAAAATATACGTAAAACTAGATTTCCATAAAAAAATTAAAACCAAATTAAAGCGCATTCTTTCGCTTCTGGAACGTGATTAACAAACTCTACTGGTTTTTAAATTGTTTATGGAAATCCGTATAACACCCAACCCCTGCGTGATTAAAAAAACAAGTATGCTTTAAACCACACGACTGAATTAAAACTTCTTTAGCTCCATCTATCCTGCCGGCAGCTAGCCGGTATAACTTTGTTTAATGTTAATATCGCCGTCTTGACAATTGAAGGGTTGAGAATAAAAAGGGTTTAACTGTCAAATTGACAGTTTCGAGAAAATTGACTTTAAACGTCAACGGCGTCATTTTAATGTAGAGTGCTTATAAGGTAATAGAAAAGGTTTATGTAAGTTTCAGTTGCTTGAAAATGTTTTAATTCTATTTAAAATTACTAAATATAGTACTAATTCATACAATTACTGTAAAAATATAATATAATAAAATAAATATAGTAATGTTTTTATGCTAAGCAAACTGTATTCCTGTGACAGATAAACCATTTTTAGACTCAAAATCTCGAGATTTAAGCCTCATTTCGGTATTTTGAGAATGTATTCATGAAGATAATTTCACGCTGAATCCAACGATACCCATAAGTCCTTTTGTCAAAAAAATCAGTTAAATCCTTTTTATTCTCACCCCTTCAATTATAAATTGTCATTTTACCGGATATAGCATAATAATAAAACAAATTTAAGTAACTTTTAGCTTTGTTATGTTGACAATGGAGATCTGGGAACAGTTGTGCCAGCGACCCAAGGCAGTGCTCCGCTACATGAAGGAGCTGGGCTGGCTTGGGTAGATGCTGGCAGGGGGAATGCACAGTACACCCCATGCGGGACGTCAGTGCAGGCCTTACCGCCCCCAGATAGAATTAGAATGGAGATCTACGTGAACCAGCAACTTTCAACTTCCGTTCCCCTCGTTACGCATTCACCAGCTCACTACCCAAGTCAAGCCTGCGTAAGGAAGTTTTAGGCACTTCAAAAGTCACATCCTGATAGTACTGGCCTAGCGAAACATTTTGCTGTGCAACTTAGAAATTAGACGTTACCTAGACATTTAATAAGATAATTACTAAAAGATAAAGTCCAACTAACGTTTTAGTAATAATTATTAATATTTACGTTACCTACACAAATTATAAATGCATAAGCTTTATTTTATTTTAATTGCTTACTCTTAATCAGACCATAACCATCTTAATTGTGTTAAAAATGTGTGGGGCAGTCTTTGGGGACTGCCGATAGAAGTGAAAACTTGTGACATATAGCACATGGGAAGCGTGCGGTGACGATGACGCGAGTTTCACGCTTTTTGTTCACCCAAAAAGTACACATATATACACAGTATATATATAGCTCATGGGAAGCGTGCGGTGACGATGACGCGAGTTTCACGCTTTTTGTTCACCCAAAAAGTACACATATATACACAGTATATATATAGCTCATGGGAAGCGTTCGGTGACGATGACGCGAGTTCCATGAATTTTGTTCACCCAATAAGAAAACATACAATAAACATATAGGTCATGGAAAGCGTTCAGTGACGATGACGCGAGTTTCACGCTTTTCTTTCTCCGAAAATGTACACATATGTACACAGTATACCCATGGAAAGCGTTCGGTGACGATGACGCGAGCTTCACGCTTTTTGTTAACCTAAAAAATACACATGTATACATAGTATACATATAGCTCATAGGAAGCGTGCGATAAAGATGACGCCAGTTCCATGACTTTTATTCACCAAAAAGTTTCCACTTCAAAAATATTTACTACAAAACGAATGCGTATGTAAAGTTTTTCTTAGGGAAAATACGTTTCGTTTCCCCTAATCCTAAATAATCATTTATACATTCATTGCACCAGTAATGAGGGTATCCGGTTACGTCCCCAGTGGGCTCGATTCGCTCTTAGCGTTTTGTCCGCGCCCGGCCCTCTGTGCGTCTAATTGTTTTGTGCGTTTTGGGACTCTCTCGGGACTCTCTTGAAGCCCTCTTTGATTCTCTAGTCAAAAAGAGATTTCTTTTTATGTCGTCTGTTTCTAATTGTCTAAATTTTAGATGAAACGGGGACATAAAAGAGCATCGCGAAATTCATAAAGGCCTTTTTACCTTCGGGCTTATTTACCGTCGCTTACCATCAACTGAGTTGAACCACCAACCTAAGTAAATATTTTATTTAATATTTATTTATTTACTAGTACTTAACCAGCAAATTGCCTTTATTTTCAACTAAATACCATAATGATATAACTAATACTAAACAATAACAACTACATAAAAAAATTTAGACTATACTGGCCGCTATATACCTATAGACAGTCCAAATGCTCCACCCACTACCAGTAGGTAGCGTACCAAACATGCTGGCAGCATTGCCCCGTTGAATTGCAATGCTGATTCGTTGTGCCAAATAAGTGCCAGCATTTTGGTCACGCGTAGCATCATACAGGCGCTCTGATAAACTTTTGAAAACACGATGACCTCCCGGCCCCCACGGACCCAGGGTCCCAACAAATCAACACCAAACGGCTCAAATATGTAACCGCTACCGAGATTACTATATTGGCGCCGTTTTAGCTGCTCAGCTGAAAATAATTACTACCTACTACATTTTTGTAAATAAATAAATATTTATTTAGTAAATATATGATCACAAAATTAACGAAAAACACTAGTGTTGGAAGGCCAATGCAATGTACCTGAATAATAATAATAATAACGCCCAACGACCACATACATAGATCCTGGACCCTAACTAGGATTCCCTGTGTCTAGGGACCCAGGAACTACGAGGACCATGGTCCCACAACACCCAGACTCAGAACAAGTATTTGCACTTTTTTTTTCTGTGCACAAATACTTATCCTGCCGCGGGAATCGAACCCGCTACCTCCGGGTTATGAGCCGACCTGCTCAACCACCACACCACAGAGGCTGTCAATATAAATAATAAATAAAACAATCATATGCAAAAAATGTGTAAAAATGGATTTAGTAAATAAATGTAGTTCAATTATGTATATGACAAAACAATTCTAACGCAAACCAAAAAGAAACCAACTAATGGATACATATTTCAATTCAAAATTAAGGGCTTGCCACATATTTGTCCTGTATCCCACATCGATGTTATGACAAAAACTATAATTTCGGGCGTGATAATTGCCCAGTGGGGTGATTTCGTCCTTTTGTGACAAATTTCTCGCATCGGCTCACGCTATTAACAAATTCAATGGGTTTCTACTTTTTCTGAGTAACCATTTTATAACAATGCGGGCTTGACAGTCTGTCGGCAGTTTTTGTGCGGTTTGAGTCGTCAATGGAGGCTTGAATGAGGTAAGGGTCTAGTCTAGACGATGTTATTCCATAACGTTTAGAGATTTTGGGTTTTCTGTTCTTTTTTTTGAACGAGCTAATGCTGTTGGTCTCTATCGACCTTTACAGCGTCACCATCGCTTAAGGCGCCCATCCGTCAAAAGTGGGAGGCAACTAGCTCAAGGGCACCCCTGGGGTGCGAGCCTCGGCTTGGGCCGTTGCCGGGATAAGAGGATCGAGAAGAGGATAAGAGGATCAAGAAGAGGAAAAGAGGATCGAGATGAGGATAAGAGGATCGAGAAGAAAATAAGAGGATCGAGAAGATTTCTCAGTTATTTACCATAATTCTACAGTCAACCAAACGACAAGGTCAAAATTTAAGTACCGGATAATGTAAACGTAATGGAAAATCCCATAATAATAATAAATAAATAAATATGTGTGGACATTTCATATAACGCCATCTAGTCCTAAACTAAGCAAAGCTTGTATTATGAGTATCAGATATAAAAATAAATCTCTATTTTCCTTAATATATACACGCGTGAACGGAAGAAACATTTTCGCCAATTCTTTTTTTGTTGTGTTTATTATTTATCTCAACTGTAATGAATTATATACATTGTAAAAGACAGTAGAAAGAAGAAAAAAATACATCACTGTAAAGTTTCTTGTAGCTTCTTTACAGTTGTAATCGAAGCTTCGGATCAAAGTTTTCAATTCTGCATTGTGCCGGATTGCAGAAGAGAACTGCTTTTTTATCAAACTCATATATTGTAATGGGCTTGCTATATATTATTTTACAATAAGCACTTTGTAATTTTATATGCTTAGTGAAATAACTTAATTTTAAGTACCTAATATAATTTTGACTTGTAAAAGTGCTAAAATTAGTCTATTTGCAATAAATCTTTTGACTTTGACTTTATTGTCAGGAGAAGGTTCTTATGAAACCAAAAAACTAAGAAAATTTTCACCAATATATTTTTTTATTATTATAATTAATAATTATTGATCACTGCCAAGAACCAAGTACGCACACTATTCCTAGAAGCGGGTAGGTTTAAATAGAAGCTTAAGACCTCGGCGAGCACTTAAAAATAATTCTTTAGAAAAAAGGTTTAATTCTTTATTTCGAAAGGCTAATAAATCCCAAAAAGGCTTAAATATTCAGAACAAAATTAATAAAGTCGACTAAAACATCTAATAAATTCTGGATAATATTTTTTTGCAATTAATTTACTAAAGTGCTGAAAAGTTTATCTTTTAGATAAAATTTTCATCACTTTAGTGTTTTTTGTGTAGTTTCAATTTTTTCGGCCGAATCTTGGCATTCCTAATATTTTAATACATCATCAAAGTCACAACAATCAGATAACGGTAGCATTCTAATATTTATTTTCATCCCTCTTTCACAAAAAGTATAATTTGTTATTGGACACGCATGTTTAGGATCCGAGAGCTTAACATGACTATTGTCCGCCATGACAGTTTGCTTAACGTCGGCATTCTATTTTGAATGAATATTTGAAATTGGAACGTCTCTATTTCGAATTCCGATCGTGTATGTCATTGTGATCAAAAAGGTTTGATAATATTCGTAGATATTTGTTTAGTGTTGCATTGGTAGCTTTTTTATGTAGTGAATGATGTGACGAGCTCGTCGTTCACCTGATGTTAAGCGACAGGACCGCTTTAATAGAACAGTGGTGTCGATTCAGTGTCGCATACTCTAAAGCTAAATGAAATTGAAATATTTCCGTCTTTTTCATTTCCCCTTTATCAGAAGAGTAGCGCCATACTTAAAGTTTACTTTAGTTTTAGAGAATGCGACACAGAATCGACACCAATGTCACTCTAAAATATAAAGTTTCGCGTGACACTGCACTGCGCACTTCATCCTGAGACATCAGCACAGTCTGGTAATAAGATTACTCCTCTGTGAGATCAGATCATAAATTCTCATTTGCCCAGTAATTTCACTAACTATACAGTGCCCTTCAAACCGGAACACAGTAGTGCTTGCAAACTACTGCTTGGCGGCAGAATAACTGGCAAAGTGGTGGTACCTACCAAGACGAACTTTGCAACAAAGTCCCACCACCTAGTGCGGGGTAGTGGGGTATTTAAATAACTTTTAATTATAAGACAAGGGTCTTATTATACGCTAATAGCCATTATATAATGACTGGCCTGATAGCTCAGTCGTTAGTAGCTCTGCCATCTAAGCTGTAGGTTGTGGGTTCGATTCCCATCCAGGACAAACATTTGTGTGATGAACATCGACGCTTGTTCCGTTCCTCGGTGTTATATTATATTCTGTGTATATATTTACAAACAAAAAGTATATAAGTATTATATCAGTTTTCTAGTTCCCATAGTACAAGCTTTGGTTGGGGCTAGATGGCGCTGTGTGAAATGTCCTCAAATATTAACTTATTTAAACTGTTTATCTAAATATACGCACAACCACTGGACGGATCGGGCTGAAATTTGGCATGCAGGTAGATGTTATGACGTAGGCAAGGATTTTTTGAAATTACACCCTTAAGAAGGTGAAATGGGTAGTTGAATTATTTTCCCATAGGCCACGCCGCGGGCGAAGCTGCGGGCAGAAGGTGTATATATAAGAAGTACTTAATAGATACCGTTCATCATCATCACTTTGTCAACCTGAGCCTTTTTGTGGTCTTATAAAAACTTATTTTTACGCTGTGATTTTTTTGTATCCTGTTTAAAAAAAATGCAGTTATTACCAAAATGCGAGGTCACCGATCTGTCACGGTGACAGCCACTGCCGCCAACTGCGCAAACAGAACGAATCATTACGCTGCAAAGGGCGCGAAATGTTTGTTTTTCTTCCATACAATATGGCGGTTTGTTTGCTCTGTGATATTATTTATGGCTTGCATTGTGACAAACGGATTTTTAGCGTTATTGACACCGTTTTTGGACACGCGAGTGTTAATATGATGCTCTTATTTGTTGCGATAGTTCACGTCACGAAATTGGATTGCATTGTTGCGATGAGAGATAAATAGTTTTCTATAGATTAAAAAAAACGAGTGTGCTTTAGACTACATCTACACGACTGAAGTAAAACTTCTTTATGAGTTTTGGCGGGAAAGCGAAAAAGATTTTGTCACCGCATTGTATTATTTTCCTAAACTTGTGTTATTTTCAGTGTTAGTGCTTAAAATTGGTGGCATTCTATTCGTTAAGTGCTGGATTACAGACGTGAGTGTGGGAAAATGGTATGATGATGGTGAAACGTTTCTTTTCGTGTTGTTTCCAAAACTCCATAGAAGCTTCAAGTAAAGTTGCCACCACTTTACTAGGAGTATGACATTGACTAGACTATTACTTGACTTGATGACTTCGACTGTGACTTGACACATATTTGCGTGAAATATCATTAACTTGATGAATTATTAATTACTTGACACTGGCTAAATACACAAAAGTGTGGAGCCAAAACATTATAAAAAAAATCCATCCATCTATCGGCTGGTTGGCTTTGTTTTTGGTTTGTTTAATGTTAATGTCGCCATCTTAATAATTGTAAACTGTCATTTTATCGGACATATCAACATAATAATACAAATTTTAAGTAATTTTTAGCTTTGTTATGTTGGAGATCTACGTGAACCAACAACTTTCAAATTCCGTTCGCCTCGCATTCGCCAGCTTACTCCCCAAGCCAAGCGTGCGTATATAGAAGTTTTACTTCAACAATAATTATTGTTTAATAACAAAATATTATCATAGGAAATAAATAAATAAATATGTAACGTAAATTAAACACCAGTTGATAGAAGTTTTGTGAAGATATCATCCTCTCAATATTTTGCGTTCCCAAAGATTTAAGCTTTATTTTTCATCTATTCCTGCATTTTCTCATTAATTACTTCGTGTTCCCGTGAGTGTCCCCCCCTTATATAGCTGCTGGGAATTAGGTTTGGGGGGACCGCCGGGACAGCTGGAAGACTGCAGGTCAATGACATTTCAAATTAATTGCATTTTAATTGTAATATTTTCTTGTGTTAAAGACTTTGCATGTAATTTCAGTTTAATCTAATTTTTATTGTAATAAATTTTTTGTGTAAAACCTAAATTTAATTTAATTATAATTAATTTTAATCTCATGCAGTGTAAATAAGCGAAATAATTTCTTTATCACTGGCCATAATCAGTTAATTTACAAACGTAAGCTACGAGTAGGTACCTACTGGCATTTTAACTACGTAATACACACATACAGCCTTATTAATAAACGGGCATTAGTCTCGGATTAGTTACTTCAGCTTTTGTCCTTTTTTTGCTACTGGAATATTTAGCTGGATCGAAAGAGACAAAAAATGGTGTAACTAGTCTAAAGCTAGTTCGTGTTTATTAATAAGGCTGGTATTGTTTACACTTTACTGACACTTTACTATAAAGCATATACGAGATATATATATAAAAGATCAGTGATCATACATAAAAATAATATGATTAATACATGGCCGGCCTTATAATATTAATAATAATAAATATTTGTGGACATTTTACACAGCGCCATCTAGCCCCAAACTAAGCAAAGCTTGTACTATGAGAACCAGATAACTGATACAATACTTCGATACTTTTTGTTTGTAAATACATACATAGAATACAATATAACACCCAGACACAGAACAGACACCTATGTTCATCACACAAATGTGTGGGAATCGAACCCACAACCCACAGTTCAGAAGGCAGGCTTACTACCAACTGAGCTATCGGGCCAGTCAATACAAATACTAATGTCATACATTACAAACTCTTTATTGCATACCACATGCTTAATTAATTTTACATAATAACTTAAACTAGTGGTACAATGGCCTTAATACTTTATTTTTATTTTATTTTAAATATATTTAGTTATATACATATATATAACTCAAAGGTGACTGACTGACTGACTGACATAGTGATCTATCAACGCACAGCCCAAACCACTGGACGGATCGGGCTGAAATTTGGCATGCAGGTAGATGTTATGACGTAGGCATCCGCTAAGAAAGGATTTTTCGAAATGCTACCCTTAAGAGGGTGATATAGGTGGTTGAATTATTTTCCCATAGGCCACGCCGCGGGCGAAGCTGCGGGCAGAAGCTTGTACTTTATATGGCGATTAATACTCGTAAAAAGGGGGGGGGGGTAATTTTGCTGAAAAAGCATGGCGTAAATACCCTTAGGGAGTCATATAGGGTAAGGTAGATCTAACATTATTCTTTCCCGCTCATTGTTGCACTAGTAAGTACGTAAGATTTATTTTATTCCTGTATTTATGTAAAATTCATTGGTGATAGAATAAATAATTATCTTTCTATCTATTATTAAATCACTAGTTGCGCCCCGCGGTTAAAAAGTATTTTAATTATTTGCTCATCCCACGGGAGCATTTCACTTTTTCGGGGCAAAATGTAGCCGACTGTTAATCCAATGTATAAGCTATCTTGGTACCGAATTTCATCCAAATCCATTCAGCCGTTTGAGCGTGAAGGAGTAACAAACATGCAGATACAAACTATCGCCTTTATAATATTAGTGTGATTACATCAAGGAAGATTCAATAGAATTCCAAAATATAACAGCTTATGTTTTCTCTAGCAAGACTATTTTCTTTTTTTTGAACGAGCTAATGCTGTTGGTCTCTATCGACCTTTACAGCGTCATCTTCGCTTAAGGCGCCCAGCCGTCAAAACTGTGTTCTTTGTGCATTATTACAATAACATGAGTTCTTCAAACCAAATTACGAAAAAGCCAGTGACGTGTAAATTTAAAAGCACCGGCGATTAGCAAAAAAATACCTATACCGAGTGCTTTTCGTTACACAATCGAACACCTTTCGAGGGGTTTACCGCCAAAAACGAAAAACTTTAATCAGGCGGAAATCCTTCACTCCTTTGCCGTTTGTTACCAGTTTGCGAAAATGAGCGGTAATTTTGCCCGCGCAAAGTTGATTTTCCGATGTTGGCAGCGGATTCTTTTTCGTTTTTAATGGATAGATTTAGGATAATCTTTTGTTGACAATTCCGAGGTGCCCGAAAGAAAGTAAAATGGGCTTTCCGAGAAGAGATAAGACATTTGCGGTTGCCCAAACTGACAATGTCATTTTTTGCGAAAGAAAAGGGAAGCGTTGCTGATGTAAAGATTATGATGTTTCAATAGGAAGCGTTTAATATAGGTACTACCGATTGTTGTCGAAACCAAACAGAACAATATGAGTACTTATATAGGCATAGGTAGTATATAGGTACTAGGTGGTAGGAATTTTCTGCAAAGTTCGTCTAGGTAGGTACCACCGCTTTGCCAGTTATTCTGCCGCCAAGCAGTAATGCACAAGCACTGTATTCCGGTTTGAAAGGCACTGTAGCTAGTTTTTTATGTTACCAAATGACATGACGAGCTAGTCGCTCGCCTGATGTTAAGCGACACGACTGTTGACAGTTGCAGTAACACTTGAAACTCTTAAGAATAGTTCCGCGACACTGCACTGCGCACGCCATTCTGAGACATCAGCACAGTCTAGCAATAAGATTACTTGACTTAGAGATTAGGTCATAAAGTCTCATTTGACCAGTAATTTAACTAGCTACAGTGCCCTTCAAACTGGAACACAGTAGTGCTTGCGCACTACTGCTTGGCGGCGGAATAACTGGCAGTGGTACCTACCTACACGAACTTTGCAGAAAAGTCTTACTACCTAATATATAGTATTGTATATATAGTATTACTGGGCAAATAAGACTTTTGACAGCTTCTGTGGTGTTGTGGTTGAGCAGGTCGGCTTATAACCCGGAGGTGGCGGTTTCGATTCTCGCGGCACAAGTATTTGTGCACAGAAAAAAAGGTCAAGTACCTACTTGTTCTGTATCTGAGTGTTGTGGGACCATGGTCCTCGTAGTTGGGTCCCTAGACACGGAATCCTAGTTAGAGTCTAGGATCTATGTATGTGATCGTTGGGCGTTATTATTATAATTTATTATTATATAACCCGATCTCACAGCTATGCTGATATCTTAATAACGTGCGCAGTGCAGTGCTACGCGAAACATTAAGAAGATCCGAGTGACACTGCAACTGATATGGGCAGCCGTGTCGCTTAACATCTGGTCAACCACTAGTTCGTTATGTCATTGCTTAACTTAAAAATCTTAATGATAGTATCAGTTCAAACAATCCATTCGTACCTGCGTTATCTTTGAATCGTGTAGATGCATCATGCGACAGAAAGTCACTTTCGATTTTAATTTTCGTCAGCGTATTGCAAAAACTCATAACTACAAAACATCACTAAGGTCCGTATTACAGAACGATGCTCAGTCATCGATCGGTGCTCAAACAGAGATTTCATTCATAAATTGATCAATGAGTGAATGAAATCTCTGCTTGAGCACCGATCAATGACTGAGCATCGTTCTGTAATACGGACCTAAGTGCACCAGATACTAAATTTGATTTCGTCTCGATGAGTCCTGTATTTTGCAAAAACTTATTTGTTTCTAGCTTTCCTAAATTAGAGGTTATAACTTTGTAATAAAGTCAATAATTTCGATTTTGAAAGGAATGCTTTATAAAAAAAACTCATCTGCTTACGTTAAAAGTTTTTAGCGACGAAGACTCTTCGTTCCACCAACACCCTTCAATTACAAATGCCTGTTCATGCTTCAGCAGTGTATGACCACTCCTACACTGTACAAGCTGCCCGTTTATGGAATGCGCTACCCATAAATATTCGTCACGCTAAGTCTATCGCCATCTTTAAAGACATGGTGAGGAAACATTTCCTATCGGAACAGTCCTAGTTTTTGCTTATAATTTGTCAATGATCTATCAATTTAATTTTATTTATATATCTATTATATATGTATATATTATATACTATTTTTATATATTATATATACATATATATTCATATATGTATTACATATATTGTATTATTATATTATATGGTATTAGTATGTATTATAAGTTTAGTATTGATTGTTTTTTTTGTATTTGAGGTGATTATACCTAATTATTGTTGTTTATAGTACGTAAGTTGTAACAACACCGACCGCAATTTTATTCCTTTATTTCCTGTCCATCCTAAGGTAGCCTGGAAGAAATCGCTTAATGTGATAAGGCCGCCCTTTGTTCTACCATTTTTGTAAGTTTTTTTAACGTGCGTTTTTATGTATAAGTTGGTGTTCAATAAAGTATTATTGTATTGTATTGTATTGAAGAATCAACAAAATTTTGCATTTAATTGTGTTGCAAAAATCATTTATGTGACAATGTCTTTAGCTTAGCGTTGTATTTCTATGATCTTTAGTATTTTTTTCTTCATTGTTTGATAGGCTTGCGTTTGACCACCATCGCACGGGTTTGATCACGAAATTTTGATGCAAATGCAACAGGAGAAATTTCCATACTAACTATGCACATAAGCTGCGTATTCAAACTGCTGTTTCAATTAGTTGCAATCAATTAGTTATGTGATCGCCCAGCTGAAGTAAAACTTCTCCCAACACAATAATACAAAATTTTCAACTTTGTTATGTTGACAATAGAGATCACGTTAACCAACAACTTTCGACTTCCGTTCGCCTCGACTTACTCCTAAAGTCAAGCGTGCGTAAAAGAAGTTTTACTTTAAAAAAAAACCAAATGTAGTTATTCGTTCATCGAAAGTTTTGTTTGCGTCATTTAATGAGTTCTTGCGGTAAGCTGACGAATTATAAATACCTATAATAATAATAATAATAACGCCCAACGATCACAAAAATAGATCCTGGATCCTAACTAAGATTTCGTGCGACTAGGGACCCAGGACCTATTAGGTCAGATTAGGGACCATGGTTCCACAACACCCAGACTCGGAACAACTATATACGCCTTTTTTATGTGCACAAATACTTGTTCTGCCGCGGGAATCGAACCCGTCACCTCTGGGTTATGAGCCGACCTGCTCAACATACACACCACAGAGGCTGTCAAAGTATGGATATGCCATATATTAATGGAAATGTACAATATCAAATGTACCAGAATCATTACTTTTTAATTCTTACGTTTTTTATTTGCAAATGTCATCACTCGATACAGCTCGTCAATTTTTTCGACACAAAGGCCGACTGATCATAGCCCCCTCAATTTGGCAAAGGATTCTCAGGTAAAGGCAAAAAATGTACGTGACAAAATGTCGGTAAACATGTACCTACACAACATACACCTTTGCCAACATCAAAAAAAAAATCTCTTTGAATTTTGCAATTCGAATCCTCGAAACGTATCGGGAACCTTTCATTTCTTTCGAAGGCGTTTCACGTGTTCTATTTTTTCTGTGTTGCAATAGCGCGGAAAATTCGCCATTCATCGGGGTAATTGTAAAATAGTTAGCGATTGAAATAAAAAAGGTGATCGGCGTTGCTTATAATTCGAAATGACGTACGTTAAATTGTACGATGAGAAGTTGTTAAATGTTGTATGAGCCGTGGATAATTGGTGTATTTAAGGCCACTCATATTTGTGCTCAAGGCATGTGTAGGTTGTTGACTTTATGAAATAGCTTTACTAGGCACCTTTTACTAGGTGTTAAGACTTTACTGCAAAGTTCGTCTAGGTAGGTACCACCGCTTTGCCAGTTATTCTGCCGCCAAGCAGTAGTGTGCAAGCACTACTGTGTTCCGGTTTGATGGGCACTGTAGCTAGTGAAATTACTGGGCAAATGAGACTTTATGATCTGATCTCACAGTTTAGTAATCTTATTACTAGATTGTGCTGATGTCTCTGGATGACGTGCGCAGTGCAGTGTCAGTGTCAGTTTAGAGTTCCGAGTGACACTGCAGCTGATATGGGCAGCCGTGTCGTTTAACATCAGGCGAACGGCTAGTTCGCAACGTTATTCTTTAACATAAAAAAAAAATAGCTTTCTTTATATTAAGGAATGACGTGACGAGCTAACCGTTCGCCTGATGTTAAACGACACGGCTGCCCATATCACTTGCACTGTCACTAGGAACTCTAAAGTATAGAGTTTCGCGTGACACTGCACTGCGCACGCCATCCTGAGACATCCACATAGTAATATATACTAGACTGTGAGTGGTCAGGTCATAGTCTCATTTACCTAGTAATTTAACAAGCTACAGTGCCCTTCAAACTGTAACAAAGCAGTGCTTGCGCACTACTGCTTACCGGCAAAATAACTGGCCATGCGGTGGTACCTGCCTAGACGAACTTTGCAGAAAAGTTCCACCACCAAGTACTATAACATTGCGTATAAGAGTGGGTAACTATTTAAATGTTATATTGCAAAACTATTCATAAAGTTTTAATGGTTTGCAAATGAACTTGGCATAATTAATAAATCAGCGATTAATTTGCAATTTGTATTAGAAATGTGTATAAGTTTGACTGTCAATAACTTGTCAGAACGTTTTAAATGAGTTGTAATTCCAAAACCTGAATTGGTTGAACTGCTTACATGCATTTAAATATCTTTGCTTATGAAATTCGGTACCGAGAGCTTATACACAAGATTAACATAATAGGCTACATTTTATTCCGGAAAAGTTAAATTTTTCTCGTGGGATGCGTACTAGGTGGTAGGACTTTTCCGCAAAGTTCGTCTAGGTAGGTACCAACGCTTTGCCAGTTATTCTGGTACCAAGCAGTAGTGTGCAAGCCTGTGTTCCGGCTTGAAGGGCATTATAGCTAGTGAAATTACTGGGCAAATTAGACTTTATGATCTGATCTTACACTCTTGTAATTTTATTACCAGACTGCTGATGTTTAAGGATGATATGCGCAGTGCAGTGTCACGCGAAACTTTATATTTTGAAGTTCCGAGACACTGTTCTTTTATAGGCGGATCGCTTAAAATCAAGCGAACGACTAGCTCGTCACATCATTCAATAACATAAAGTACCTAAGAGTTACGGTAGTAATAGTAAAATTGTCTCTTTCCAGACTACCCGTCAAAAATGTTTCCAGCGTCGCACTACCCACACTAACGCGCCGGCACCGCCATGCCACCTACACGCAAGCCGCTGCACCGGTGACTACTCCGATAAGAGATGGCGCTGTTAACCAATTCCTCGAGCGGGCCCACAGCGACGGGCCCTACCGCGCCTCAAGCACATCACTCGACCACGCCGCTACACCACTACTTCCATTACCTGAAGCAGCCGTCTCCGCTAGCTCAGAACCCGTATGCTCATCACTCGAGTGCTCATCACATGGGCATGGGTCCGGGCCCGCTCGGCGGGCTGGGTCCGTTTGGGCTGACGCATCACGGGCTGGAGGCTGTGGGGTTTCCGCAAGGTGAGTTCTATGGTAAATTGACCAAATTTAAAGTTACTTATCTAATCTAATACTAGTTGTTTTTTGGACTTTTTAAATATTTAACATTACCTTAAATTTCTTTAAAATTTGAACCGTTATATAACGAGTGTGATTTAGACCACACGACTGAAGTAAACCTTCTTTAGCTCCATCTATCGGCCGGTATAACTTTGTTTAATGTTAATGTAAACGCCATCTTGTCAGTTGTAAATTGTCTTTTTACCGGACATACCAACATAATAGTACAAATTTTAAGTGATTTTTAACTTTTTTATGTTGACAATGGATATCTACGTTAACCAACAACTTTCTAGTTCCGTTCGCCTCAGTCTGCGTTCACCAGCTTACTCCTCAAGCCAGGAGTGCGTAAAGAAGTTTACTTCAATAAAAATATAAATAACTAAATTATGATAAAATAAACAATCAAATCAAACAAATCAAATAAACAATAAGTAAGGTACTTTATTATTTTTTTACTTAGAAATAAATGTAGTAAATTAATGTGACAAAAAATCTAACCTAACTTTTTGCTTTAATAACGATAATTAAGTCTTTAATTTTTTTTTTGCATATAAACATTAATAGAAATATGCTCAAGTACAAAACACCTATATAGTACAAATTTCACATTTCCGCTAAGAACAAGTAAATAATTAATTACATTGTTATAATGACCGCGTTTTTTGTAATTGATTGCAAAAACAACTGTTGGTAAGCCACAAATACGCATGTACATAATATAGATATATATATATAGCTTTAAGATTGAAACAGGTTGTTTCTCGCTAAATCGAAACTTTTCATTAAAAGCACAACCATTACAAATTAACCATAGACAAACAACTACCAACATGACGAACCCAACTCGTCAGAACAACAAAGCGAAAAGCATTGCATAATTTACGTACCAAGAAGACATCCTTGGGAATAATCAAAACAGGCCCCTACCACCCGGGTAAGCGGCTTACGGACCCCCTTACCCCTCCCCGGGGTTCAATGTTGCCATGCTACCCCAAAATGCGGGGGAAGCGGAAGTCGCTCCTTGTTAGTTTGATTTAATTAGTGAATTCGGTTTTTGATGTTGGTACCGTGCGGTTGGTTGTTTATTTTTTTAATCAAGTGGTAATAGGGTTTTTGTGTCCAATACATCTACGTAATCTATGATGTCTATGAAAGTGCTGTGGCCTGACTCAAGAATTTTTTGGAACCTTTAACTTTTACAAAATTCTAGTACCTATATCTATGTATGTATTGTATTTATTATATCTATATATTTATTTATATATATGTGTGTGTGTGTGTGTGTGTGTGTGTGTGTCTGTCTGTGTGTGTGTATGTGTGTGTGTGTGTGTGTGTGTGCGTGTGTGTATGTATGTACATTATAATACCTAATATCATACTATTAGTATACAAAATAAATATTTTTTTGTTCATATTGCACACCGCTGATTTCTCCTACCGTGATACTATCTATCCAAAGGTTGCCTGGAAGAGATCACTTTTAGTGATAAGGCCGATTGTGCTACCTATTTTTAGTACTGTAATATCTAGTTTTATTTCATGTTACCTAATACAGACTTTTACTATTCTGTTCTATTTTCTCTCTTACTTTCGTTTGGTTGGTAGATATAAACGTAAATACTATTTTTAATTATGGCAACTTACAATATTCGGTTTAATACAATTAATACGATATTTAAATATGCATAATTATGAATTATATTAATATTTTATTGAAAATTATTAAGATTTGTTATTTATTAAAGTTTTTGCTCTAGCATTGAGATTTAATTACGAAGAATAACATTTCGCTGCCAACAAAACAAAAAAGAAACGTAAAATAAAAGCAAAATTCAATTTTTCAAAAAAAGAATCTGCCGTAACGTTTCTCTATTCAAAAGGTAGTCGAAGAGGTCGGATTAGCCTCCCCTCGCTTCTGAGAAGAGTGCGTTTAAAACCTCGATGCGTACATTGTGGCCAAAGAGAACTTGCTTGAGGGGATATGAAAAGATGCGTTCGAAGAGTATTTTATTTGAAACCACTGTTTGCTTTATATACAAGAGCTGAAGGCAAATAAAATATCTAAAATAAAAAACGAGTGTGCTATAGACCACACGACTGAAGTAAAACCTTCTATAGATTAGCTCCATCTATCGGCCGGTATAACTTCGTTTTTGTTTTGTTTAATGTTAATGACGCCATCTTGACAATTGTAAATTGTCATTTTACTGAACATACCAATGTAATAATAGAGGTTTTTGGCGGGAATGCGAAAAAGATTGCGTCACCGCATTGTATTATTTTCTAAAATTTTTGTTATTTTCAGTGTTAGTGCATAAAATTGGTGGCATTCTATTCGTTAAGTGCTGGATTACAGGCGGAAAATGGTATAATGATGCTGAAACGTTTCTTTTCGTGTGGTTTCCAAAACTCCATAGAAACTTCTGGTTAAGTTGCCACCACTTTACTAGGAGTATGACTTGACTAGACTAGAGTATGACTTAACTTCATGACTTGGACTGTGACTTGACTTCACATTATATGATATTAATTAACTTGAGATATTATCAATTACTTGACACTGGCTAAATACACAAAAGTGTGGAGCCAAAACCAAACAAAAAAAAAACTTCGTTTTTGTTTTGTTTAATGTTAATGACGCCATCTTGACAATTGTAAATTGTCATTTTACTGAACATACCAATGTAATAATAAAATTTTTTTAACTTTGTTATTTTGACAATGGAGATGTACATGAACGAACTTCAACTTCCGTTCGCCTTGTATTCACCAGCTTACTCCCCAAGTCAAGCGTGCGTAAAGAAGTTTTACTTCAAAAATCTAACGTGTAAATCTTGTTCGTAAATGAACAAGATACGGTAATGCCGTGAGTTGGCAGTTTATAAAAAAATCTCGGTCTTTTTTAATCCGTAAAAGGGTTGCTCTGCTAAAAAAATGGCAATATTTTACCAAATTTCCGGTATATAGACGGTGCAGATATTCTTAAAATTAAAATCAAATCAGACGGGACTTATAATCATAATAATATATTAACATTGTTTGTAGGACGATAATCACGATCTCACTGAGCAATAACAAAAAAGTTATGAATCTATAAACAAAATTAACGACTTACGACCTATTAGATTTAAAGCCCAATACACATTTAATACTCGAATAAAATAAAATTAATCCTCTGCCAAGTTCAATTTTTAATCCGTGTTTCCTTTCCTTTCCCTCCAATACGGCCGTAAATGCATTCGTCTCTTTTCAACAATAGAAGCGCGGCAGCTGGGCGTTCTTTTTTTAAATGTATTTTCTTTTTTATTGGCATCCCTTAGAATGTTATATGGCCAGTTGCTTTTTTAATCTTTTGGCGGGGATAAGCAATTAATTTATTTTATTACTTAATTCTATTTGGTATTCATATCCGGGATGTTATCGGAAGTAAAATATAGATTTAAAAAAAATCTTTTGTAGATGCTGAAGCTAAGTCTTATGTAAAGTTAAAGAATAGAGACAAAGAATAGCCTGACTTTTTGCACCTTACAGAAATTAATAATAATAACGCCCTACGATCACATACATAGATCCTGGACCCTGACTAAGATTCCCTGTGTATAGGGACACAGGAACTACGAGGATCATGGTCCCACAACACCCAGACTCAGAACAAGTATTTACGCTTTTATTCTGTGCACAAATAGTTGTCCTGCAGAGGGAATCAAACCCTGTCTCCATGTTATGAGCCAACCTGCTCAACCATCACACCACAGAGGCTGTCAAAATTTTAATAAACAAAAGTCCGCCTGAATGCTCTAACTATACATATAAAATTCAAAGTCCTGACAGACTGACTGACTGACTTATATATCAACGCACAGCCCCTGGTCCTAGAGACCAGAAATTTGGAGGGTGTGTTCCTTGTAAAGTATACCTCCACTAAGAAAGGGTTTTTGCCCTAAGAGGGTGAAATGGGTGGTTGAATTACCTATCTATGAAAAAATGTCTTCTTCGTTTCCTATAGGGCTCGCGGGCGAAGCCACGGGCAGAATAATAATAATATATGTGGACATCTCACACAACGCCATCTATCCCCAAACTAAGCAAAGCTTGTACTATGGGAACCAGATAACTGATACAATACTTAGATACTTTTTGTTTGTAAATACATACATAGAATATAATATAACACCCAGACACAGAACAAACACCTATTTTCATCACAGAAATGTTTGTCCTGGGTGGGAGTCAAACCCACAACCCACAGTTCAAAGGCAGTGTTATTACCAACTGAGCTATCGAGCCAGTCAGAAGCTAGTTAAATATATTTTAAATCATATTTCTCGCGCGTGGCTTCTGCCGCGCATGACCCATAAATAAAACGAGTTTCGGACAACGGAACAACCTCGAATGCCCTTGGTCAGGCGACGGTAACTCTGAGGCTTCGAAAATCGATCATTCGGTTGACACAATGACCTGATATCGATTTTTTCTTTGCGGCACTTTTTTTATGTTTTGGCTCCACACTTTTGTGTATTTAGCCAGTGTCAAGTAATTGATCAAGTTAATGATATTTCACGCAAATATGTGTCAAGTCATAGTCGAAGTCATCAAGCCAAGTCATAGTCTAGTCAAAGTCATACTCCTAGTAAAGTGGTGGCAACCTTACTTGAAGCTTCTATGGAGTTTTGGAAACAACACGAAAATAAACGTTTCACCATCATTATACCATTTTCCCACACTCACGCCTGTAATTCAGCACTTAACGAATAGAATGCCACCAATTTTATGCACTAACACTGACAATAACACAAGTTTTGGAAAATAATACAATGCGGTGACGTGATTTTTGTCGTTTTCCCGCCAAAAAACCAAAATAAGACTTTGACATTACATAACCGAACAAAAATTATTTACTTGACATTGGCAAAATTATCACAAAAAGTGTAAGAAAGCCATTAAACGAAGAGAAGAAGAAGTAGAAAGGCTTATGCTAATGAATGATGTGACGAGCTCGTCGTTCATCTGATGTTAAGCGATACGGCCGCCCATAACAGAACAGTGTCACTCGGAACTCTAAAATATTTTTGCGCATTACTGCTTGGGGGCAGAATAACGTGGCAAAGCGGAAGTACCTACCTAGACGAACTTTGCAGAAAAGTCCTACCACCTAGTTATTTTATACTTTATTTTTAAGGGTAACTAGTTGCGCCCCGCGGTTTCATCCACGGATAAAAAGTATTTTAATTATTTGCTTATCCCACGGGAAAATGTTACTTTTCCGGCATAAGTTGTAGCCTATATGTTAATCCAGTGTATAAGCTATCTTGGTACCGAATTTCATCCAAATGCATTCGGCCGTTTGAGCGTGAAAGAGTAACAAACATACACACAAACACACATACAAACTTTCGCCTTTATAATATTAGTGTGATTAGTGTGATATCATTGTAGTATTTAGTTAAAAATAAAGGCAATTTGCCGAGTGAACAAAAATACATTTATATAAACATTTTTACAATTAGTACTGGCAACATTTTCTACATCGGTATGACACTGACCGGGTAGAGTTACGGTAGTTGACAGGTTTCAATAATCAATAGGTGTGTGTTACCTTCCGGCTAGCAACAAGCGCATTGATTTCCAAGTTTGAAAATATAAAATACGAGCTTCTGCCCGCAGCTTCGCCCGCGGCGTGGCCTATGGGAAAATAATTCAACCACCAAATGGTGAAATGGGTGTCGAAAACAGGGTCGAAAATTCCTTAACGGATGCCTACGTCATACCATCTACCTGTATGCCAAATTTCAGCCCGGTCCGTCCAGTTTTGAGCTGTGCATTGATAGATCACTATGTCACTCAGTCAGTCAGTCAGTCACCTTTGAGTTATATATTTAGATAGCTATTTACTAGGTAGTACTTTTTACTAGGTGGCAGGACTTTTCTGCAAAGTTCGTCTAGGTAGGTACCACCTCTTTGCCAGTTATTCTGCCGCCAAGCAGTAGTGTGCAAGCACTGCTGTGTTTCGGTTTGAAGGGCACTGTAGCTAGTGAAATTACTGGGCATATAAGCCTTTATGACCTGACCTACTAATCTTATTACTAGACTGTGCTGATGTTTCAGGATGACGTGCGCAGTGCAGTGTCACGCGAAATATACTTTAGAGTTCCGAGTGACACTGCAACTGATATGAGAAGCCGTGTCGCTTAACATCAGAGGAACGGTTAACACGTCAGGTCGTTTCTTAATAATAAAAATGGTTGTATATAAAGTCGGTTTACGGACGATAATTTTGCGTGATAACGTCAGGCCGATCGTGCCTCTCTATCGCTAGTTCCGCGCTCTCGCTTGCACGCTCGGCTCAGGCGGAACGTAACGAATTTTCGTGCGTGCAGCCGGCGCTCATCGCTTTATAAGAAGTTATCACGTAAAAAAAACTAAATCTTATTTTGAAAAAAAAAATTGACTATATTTTTTCACTTTTGACATTTGACTGGCCCGTTAGCTCAGTTGGTAGTATCCCTGCCTTCTGAACTGCTGGTTGTCGGTTCGATTCCCACCCAGGACAAACATTTGTGTGATGAACATCGATGTTTGTTCCGTGTCTGGGTGTTATATTGTATTCTATGTATGTATTTACAAACAAAAAGTATCTATAATCTTTAATTTTTTTTGAAGTCTAAACTTCTTTGTGTTGTGGAGCACTTTTTGAAACTCTTCACCGGACGCTCTGCATTAATTATAAATATAATAAATAATAAATAAATATGTGTGGACATTTCACCCAGTGCCATCCAGCCCCAAATTAAGCAAAGCTTGTACTATGGGGGATAACTGATACAATACATGAATACTTTTTGTTAGTAAATATAATGTAACTGTATAACTGTTTTTGCTTTGTTTAATGTTAATGTCGCCATCTTGACAATTGTAAATTGTCATTTTACCGGGCATACCTACATAATAATATGTAGGAAACGTAGATTGCAACCTATATAGCTATAGGCTTTCAGCAAGTGCACTGGGCCGTGTCTGGAACAAGAATGATCCGTAGTACACCGAGCGCTCCTTTATATAGCCAGATGGGTCGGGGAGCGATGACAGTTGCCGGTGTTGCCACTGTAATAAATTTAAATGCTACCACAGGGTAAATTACGGTACTGCCCGCTGAGCATAGAGTTTACAACTGGACGTTGCCGCCGCGAAATACAAATCTTTAACTTTGTTATGTTGATAATGGAGCACCAACACGTATACCAACAACTTTAAACTTTCGTTCACCTTGTTACGCGATTTATCAGCTTACTCCCCAAGTCAAGCGTGCGTAAAGAAGTTTTACTTCAAAAATACTTAATCAAACGACAATGCCCGCTGACTCGCGATATCTTTATTGCTTCCAATCTGACTCACACTCCATACATCACTAAAAAAGAAAAACTTTTGAAAAACGAATACGTTTAAGACCAGTTGCAGAACAGCGGGACTTATAAATGAACCAGTTCAAGACTCCCGTGAAATCAAACCTTAAAGCTTGGAGTGTCACTGGAAAATTATCTATAGCACTCATATCGTACAGCTATTGGATTTGTATAGAGATGATGATACGGTTTTATTTGCCCATATTTTTATTAGTTTTTTTTATCGAAACATTCAATTTGGCACTACCGTCGCTTTGACGATTTGATATTATAATGTGTCCGTAATTGGAAACATTCAGAACGCATTTTAATTATTTTCATTAATAACTATGAGGTATTTATATCAATTTGCATGATTCTAAATCTTATTTTGTAAGTATTAATAAACAAAAATTTTGTATAATTTTATCCCCACGCAAATTTTACAAACGTGAAACATTGTCTATTTGTTTGTGTTATCATGCCAAAACGGCTGAACTGATTTGGATGAAGTATTGTACATAGATAGCTTGCACTCTCGGGATTTCGAGGTGCACTAAAATTAAAACTAATGTTAGTGGGTATTATACATATATGCAAAATGCACATTATGTACATCCTATGTAGGCTGCTGCTATGATTCTGAATAAAATTCTCCACCTTCTAAAAAAATTCTAAATGTGAAGTTTTTTCCTCAAGAGCGTATTCTTAACAAAACTTTACGACCGTGCTAACGTTTCATAAATCCTTATAATATTGGTGTCGATTCTGTGTCGCATTTTCTAAAACTAAAGTAAGCTTAAAGTATGGTGGTACTCTTCTGATAAAGGGGAAATAAAAAAGACGGAAACATGTTAATTTTGTTTAGCTTTAGAGAGTGCGACACAGAATCAACACCATTGTCACACCAAAATGGTACCTTAAATACCAAAATGTACGTACTCCTACTCTTATTACTTCCAAACCATAATAAATATTATTAAAATCATTATGAATTCCAGCTCGGAAAGCCGCTACCGGCGGTGTCTTTGAGCCACCATCTTGGTCGCCATGTTGCTTTTGTTTTTTTAATAATGCATGGCTCTTGTCAGCGTCACGGGTTATCTTAAATGTCACTTTGAAATGGCGTAAAAGGTGATTTCGCTAAAAAGTGATAAGAAATGAGTGGTGATAAAGAAAAATGCGGTTACGAGTGCCATAGATATGGAAATGTGAAGTTTGTTTTGTTGTTTTTATAGCTTTGTTCTACGCCTTTGTTCTTTAAAAGGTGCGCAATTAATATTACAGTTTTTAGGTGGGAATAACTTCTGTGATAATTTTGTTGAAATATCTCGAGATTAAATGTCATAATTATGTAGATGATAAAAATTGACGTTTCCGCGCGGTAGATAGTAGATAATTGAAGGGGTGAGAACAAAAAGGGTTTAACTGTTTTTTTTTTTTTCAAAATGACTTATGGTTATCGTTAGATTCAGCGTGAAATTATCTATAACAATACATTCAATGAACGAAATGAGGCTTAAATCTCGAGTTTTTCAGTCAAAAACCGGTTTATCTGATACAGGAGTACAGTTCACTTAGCTTAAAAACATTATTATATTATACAATATTTTTTTACAGTAATTGTACGAATTAATACTATAGTTTGTATTCTAAAATAGAATTAATACATTTTCAAGCAACTGAAACTTACATAAACCTTTTCTTTTACCTTATAAGCACTCTACATTAAAATGACGCCGTTGGAAGCTTAAAGTCATTTTTTTCGAAACTATCAATTTGACAGTTAAACCCTTTTTATTCTCAACCCTTCAATTATGTTATTGCTATACTACTAGTTCCATCAAGCCCGCAGTTTTACTGGTTACTTACCCGTATTTCCATGAGAACTTAATCGACTTTAGTTTTATCAAAATTCATTCCGCTATTTTGTTGTGAAAGGCAAAACCAACAAACTGAAAATGTTTTACTTTTATTTACTAACTAACATCGGCATTCGTCAATTAAAAAAATTAATATATACAACCAAAAAAGTATCCAAGTATTGTATCAGTTATCTGGTTTCCATAGCACAAGCTTTGCTTGGTTTGGGACTACAGGGTGCTGTGTGAAATGTAAAAAAAAATTATGTATCTTGAATTCGAAATAGTTTATACATGATGATACTTTCATCGAATTAACCTGTAAATAATCCATGTGAAGAAAAAGGCAGCCAGATACTTTCATCGAATCAATCCGTAAATAATCCATGTCAAGAAGAAGGTAACCAGATACTTTCATCGAATTAATCCATAAATAATCCATGTCAAGAAGAAGGTAGCCAGATACTTTCATCGAATTAATCCATAAATAATCCATGTCAAGAAGAAGGCAGCCGGATACTTTCATCGAATCAATCCGTAAATAATCCATGTCAAGAAGAAGGTAGCCAGATACTTTCATCGAATTAATCCGTAAATAATCCATGTCAAGGAGAAGGCAGCCAGATACTTTCATCGAATTAATCCATAAATAATCCATGTCAAGAAGAAGGCAGCCAGATACTTTCATCGAATTAAGCTGTAAATAATCCATGTGAAGAAGAAGGCAGCCGGATACTTTCATCGAATTAATCCGTAAATAATCCATGTCAAGAAGAAGGCAGCCGGATACTTTCATCGAATTAATCCGTAAATAATCCATGTCAAGAAGAAGGCAGCCAGATACTTTCATCGAATTAATCCGTAAATAATCCATGTCAAGAAGAAGGCAGCCAGATACTTTCACCGAATTAAGCTGTAAATAATCCATGTAAAGAAGAAGGCAGCCAGATAATTTCATCGAATTAAGCTGTAAATAATCCATGTGAAGAAGAAGGCAGCCAGATACTTTCCTCGAATTAAGCTGTAAATAATCCATGTAAAGAAGAAGGCAGCCAGATACTTTGATCGAATTAAGCTGTAAATAATCCATGTGAAGAAGAAGGCAGCCAGATACTTTCATCGAATTAAGCTGTAAATAATCCATGTGAAGAAGAAGGCAGCCAGATACTTTCCTCGAATTAAGCTGTAAATAATCCATGTAAAGAAGAAGGCAGCCAGATACTTTCATCGAATTAAGCCGTAAATAATCCATATGAAGATGGCAACTAGTTATTACTCATAATATAATACTTGGAAATCGTCAGTCACGCGTTGAAGTCTTTTTGTCCAAAAATCAATTTCATACAAAAGATTTCAACGAGATGCACTGTGTTTTTCTTAATTTAGTTTGATGATGATTTATAGATTAATGTGTGTTTTTTACAGACACTAAAATGAGGTTATTTTTATAAAAATTTGAAATTTGAAAATACTTGCAGAAAGTAAACAAAAAATGAAGTTGAAAATCCCTCAGAATAAAATTAACTACTATATATTATTTTTATTTTTAAAATATATTACATCATTTTATTTTCGTTATTTAAATATATTTTTATAACCTTTGCGCGCGAGTCCGACACGCACTTTGCCGGTTTTTTTTTCACAATACAGGGGTGGTATCGAAATTGTTTTCTCTCTCAACACAAACAAATCTGCTTGCCCCATCTCCACCGAAACAACAAGCAATGCTCTTTAAACTAAACAATTCAGTGAGAAAGTTCACACTTGCATCGCGACTTTAGGGCGCCCTTGCATCTGTCGCAAATTAGAAAAGGCATTTTTTTTTTCTTTTTTATGTTAAGGAATGACGAGACGAGCTAGCCGTTCGCCTGATGTTAAACGACACGGCTGCCCATATCAGCAGCAGTGTCACTCGGAACTCTAAAGTATAGAGGTTCGCGTGACACTGCACTGCGCACGTCATCCAGAGATATCAGCACAATCTAGTAATAAGATTACTAAACTGTGAGATCAGATCATAAAGTCTCATTTGCCCAGTAATTTCACTAGCTACAGTGCCCTTCAAACCGGTACACAGCAGTGCTTGCGCACTACTGCTTGGCGGCAGAATAACTGGCAAAGCGGTGGTACCTACCTAGACGAACTTTGCAGTAAATTCCTACCACCTAGTCGATTTCAATTAGATTAGAGATATAGAGATAATAATAAGAAGATAATAAATAAATAAATAAATATGTGTAGACATTTCACACAGCGCCATCTAGCCCCAAACTAAGCAAAGCTTGTGCTATGGAAACCGGATAACTGATACAATACTTAGATACTTTTTTGTTTGTAAATACATACATAGAATACAATATGACACCCAGACACAGAACAAACACCTATGTTCATCACACAAATGTTTGTCCTGAGTGGGAATCGAACCCACAACCCACAGTTCAGAAGGCAGGGCTACTACCAACTGAGCTATCGGGCCAGTCAATGAATGAAAAACAAATAAAATAAATAAATAGGTATGTGTGGACATTTCACACAGCGCCATCTAACCCTAAACTAAGCAAAGCTTCTACTATGGGATCCAGATAACTGATACAATACTTATATACTTTTAGATTAAATAATTCATTCGTACACTGATCCTTGAAATAAGGTATATAACCATTATCTTGCACTCCAAAATAAGGACAGTAAATGAGCAATTATATTGGTTCAATTAAAATATAAGTATGCATATTGTATATATTAATATATAAGTTATATACATTATTAATATTTATGTTATATATAATGTGTAGTGTATACATATATATAAAACTCCTAGTTTATACGTGTTAAATTAGTAGTAATTAAGTAGCTATGTATGTGAATAGGGATACAAGAAAATTAAATTTATGTTAGTGTTTTTATATGTTATCTAGACTTAAGCTGAAGATCTATATTTAAGCTGTGTTGCACTGCCATGCAAAAATTTCCATGTCACACCCAGGTTAACTGGAAGATAATGCTCTCTAGCATTAAGTTCGCCTTTGTACCTACATTTGTTATTTGTGCAATAAAGCATTTTCTATCTATCTATCCTTCTTTTTCTTAAATCAGTTACTAAATGAAAGCTACAACACTGTCAGATATATTATAAGTCTATTGCATAAATAAACACTGCAAGTGTGAAAGTTCACAAGGGTGGCCCGCTAGGGTGTCACGTGACAAGTTGAAACACAAATTGAAAAATAACTTTCGAAATTCAATTACAAAAAACAGCAAAATACATTGAGTAGAATTAACGAATGTAAACAAAAAACTGAAGATATAAATAATTATTTTAAAAATAATAAATTAATGTAATAATTTGCTGTTTTTGCGACGTTTAGATAGACTTGAGATCTTATTAGGTGGTAGGACATTTCTGCAAAGTTATTTGCGTTATTATTATTATTAAAAGACATTTAACATAATTGACTCAACCGAGACGCTAGAAATCTTGCCTTTCTTGCTTTTTAGTGGAATTACACTATATTTTTTCTTTGATTATGTATTTGAAAACATTTGACCTGTATCTATGGTTTCAAGGCACTCCACTAGTACACACTATTGCCACTCGGTCCTAAAACAATTTAACTTCCGCTAGAGGGCGCAAAAAACAAACAGTCAATAAAACATTCTATGTTTGTGTTGCAATTAGAGCGGAGGGCTTGAGGTCTCGGGGTAGAGGGCGCTAAGTGGCACGGACGACTGTTTATAGTGTAGCGGAAAAAATAGCAAGCACGGTAATGGAAATAGGTGTCACCTTTTCTTGTTTGTTTCTGTGGCTTGCACGAAAAACTAAG
Organism: Ennomos fuscantarius; assembly: GCA_905220475.3. Lineage (NCBI taxonomy): Eukaryota > Metazoa > Arthropoda > Insecta > Lepidoptera > Geometridae > Ennomos > Ennomos fuscantarius. The sequence continues at coordinate 2,903,527 of HG992049.1, forward strand.
TCAATATTTTAGCAGTTTCACCTTTACTATTTCCCCAAGTAAAAAATCCCGATTTTGGCGAAATTTAGCGGCTAATTTTTCACCACAAATTTTCCCCTGAAAATTTCCTGATTTACTGGCTAGAAAATACTCCGTGTTGATGTTGGTAATGAAAGAAATACAAAAATCTAGGGACACGTGCAAACCCTATCTTCTGTATATATAAAAATGAATCTCTATTTCCCTCGGTTATTGCATCACGCGTGAACGGATGGAACATTTTTGCTAATTATGTTGTATTTATAATTGTCAGGAGAAGGTTCTTATGAAAGAAAAAAATTAAGAAAGTTGAGCAGAAAAATAGGAAATTTTCACCGCGCGGATGAAACCGCAAAACCCTGCGGTTAGCTAGCTGAGGCTAGTAAACGTAAAAATAAAAATAAATATTTATGTACATTTTACACAGCGCCATCTATCCCCAAACTACGAAAAGCTTGTACTGTGAATAGAATAGAATAGAATAGAATATTTATTTATTTGTGCAAAAATAATAAATTCAGTTTACAATAAACAAAATAAGTATATAAATGATTTAAGCTCATTCTCACAATTTTGCTGTTCCGCACAGTAGGATTCCCTGTATGGGAACCAAATAACTGATACAATATTTAAATACACACCCAGACACAGAACAAACATCGACGTTCATCACATAAAGGTGGTCCTGGGTGGGAATCGAACCCACAGCCTACAGTTCAAAAGGCAGGGTTACTATCAACAGCACATTATTTTGTGCTAAAGTAAAACTAAATAAATAAATAACACCTCTGTACTGCGTTCTCCTTTAGTCACCTGACGTACTGTTATCCGAAACAAAACTCTTCCTTTTTTTTGTTTTGACTCCACACTTTTGTGTATTTAGCCAGTGTCAAGTAATTGATAATATCTCAAGTTAATTAATATCATATAATGTGTCAAGTCACAGTCCAAGTCATCAAGTTAAGTCATAGTCTAGTATAGTCAAGTCATACTCCTAGCAAAGTGGTTTGCTAGGAGTAGCGTGGAGTAGTGTGTGGTGGCAAATTTACCAGAAGCTTCTATGGAGTTTTGGAAACAACACGAAATGAAACGTTTTACCTTATAGCACTTTCCCACACTCACGCCTGTAATTCAGCACTTAATAAATAAAATGCTACCAATTTTATGCACTAACACTGAAAATATCACAGATTTTGGAAAATAATACAATGCGGCAACGCGATCTTTTTCGTTTTCCCGCCAAAACCCCAAACTCTTTTACACTCCCAAGTACTAGCAACACTTAAAAACCAACCGTCATTGTTTACTTTAGGCCCGGTAAAATATAAAGTCATCAGTTATCGCTCAACCACCGGAGCGCGCGCACGTGTCTGCCACGCGTCTCACACTTATCTATTTGCACAGCAATTCACACTTAGTGGGTAGATAATTGATAAAGTCAATATTTACGATCATACGCCTAGTCGTAGGGAAAGGAAAGGAAAAGATAAAGGTTTAACAAAAGAAAAAGAAAACTTTCTTTCTTCCTTTCTTTTTACGGTCATTAGTAACAAAACGTCTCTTTTTTTTTAAATGATCTAAAATGCAATGGACTCTACACAAGATAATTACAGATGTAAGAGCGGGCCAGAATTTTAATTTTATTTTTTAACGAGCTTCTGCCCGCAGCTTCGCCCGCGGCGTGGCTTATGGGAAAATAATTCAATCACCCATTTCACCCCCTTAAGGGTGGTATTTCGTAAATCCTTTCTTAGCGGATGCCTACGTCATAACATCTACCTGCACGCCAAATTTCAGCCCGATCCGTCCAGTGGTTTGGGCTGTGCGTTGATAGATCACTATGTCAGTCAGTCAGTCAGTCACCTTTGAGTTATATAATAGGTCTTTACCTATGAAATTGCCGTATTGCAGTACAGACTTTTTCAAACAAAAAAAAGTTTTGATTGGCTATGAATTCTAAATTCAAATTAATTTTGTTTTAAAAATATGACATTCTATTTACAATATAAGTCTTTTGTTTATTGATTAGCGTTGTATTTTCATTACATTTCAACATTTTTCCTCATAATGGATACTTTGAAATTTCGTGTAATTATGGAATATGAGTTCCGTCGTGGCACCAACGCGGCACAAACGACACGTAACATCAACGACGTTTACGGAGAGAACTGTACAAACGAACGTACAACCCGTTATTGGTTTGCTCGGTTCCGTTCTGGGAATTTTGACTTGAAAAATGAACCTCGTGGTCGTCCGGAAACTTTGGTCAACAATGATGAATTAAAGGCGATTGTGGAAGCTGATGAATCTCAATCTACAGCTGAGCTGGCAGCAGCTTTTGATGTTAGCATCAAAACAATATTGGTCTATTTGCGACAGATTGGCAAGATAAAAAAGCTTGATAGATGGGTGCCCCACGAACTTAACGATCGCCAGCGCAACGTACGCGTCGAGACTTGCCTTGCGCTGCTTAACAGGCACAGAAATGAAGGAATTTTGAACCGAATTGTTACGTGCGACGAAAAACGGATTCTTTTTGACAACCGAAAGCGCTCAGCAAGTTGGTTAGATCCTGGTTCGGTACCAAAGCAATGTGCAAAATGAAAAATGACCCCTAGAAAGGTGATGGTCACAGTTTGGTGGTCTAGTGCTGGTGTGATTCATCATAGCTTTTTACAAAACGGCGAGAGCATTACTGCAGATGTGTACATTGAAGAACTGACCACAATGATGGCGAAACTCGCACGTCTGCAACCAGCTTTGGTCAATCGGTCGTCTCCACTGCTACATCACGACAACGCGCGACCCCATACTGCACAACAGACCGTCTCTAAGCTGCATGAGTTGGGTTTGGAAGCTCTCCCTCATCCGCCATACTCACCAGATCTTGCGCCTACCGACTATTACTTTTTCCAAAATTTGGACAACTTTTTAGCGGGAAAAAAATTAAATTCTGAGAGGCAGTACAAAACGCCTTTGAAGAGTTTGTTGTCTCCCGTCCTGCTGATTTTTTCAAGAAGGGCATCCATAAACTGCCACAGCGTTGGCAAAGATGCATTGATTGCAGGGGTGATTACTTTGAATAAAAGAAATAAATAAGTTCGAAAAAAAAAATACTTTAACTTTTTTCAAACAAAACGGCAATTTCATAGGTAAAGACCTAATATATATTTAGAAGTAGTATTTAAAGTATATTGAGTGTACGTTTCAAACGAATTTTCGCTGAATAGATAAAAAAAAAACAAAAAGATTTTTTTTTAATTTACTCCCCATTGTATTTGAAAAATTTTGTTGAAATAGGGGATTTAAATATTCTCTAAGCTCTAGCTCTAAACTACCGATTCCTCCAATACAAAGGTTTTCTAAAACAGATCGTTCTAAGCGATAAGACCACCTTTTGTACTAGGATTAGTCAATTATGTAAGTTTTTCTTTTTGCATCATAGTTTTTTTTTACGGTGTACAGTAAAGTGTTTGCCAGTTATTCTGCCGCCAAGCAGTAGTGTGCAAGCACTACTGTGTTACGGTTTGAAGGGCACTGTAGCTAGTTAAATTACTAGGCAATTGAGACTTTATAATGTAATCTCACAGTCGAGGAATCTTATTACCAGACTGTGCTGATGTCTCAGGATGATGTGCGCAGTGCAGTGTCGCGCGAAACTTTATATTTTGGATTTCCGAGTGACACTGTACTATTATGGGCGGCCGTGGCGCTTAATGTTAGGTGAACGACTAGCTCGTCACATCATTCACTATCATAAAAAGTGTTGATCTATCTATCTATACTCAAGATGTTGAATTCACGTAGCTTGAACACCCTCCCTATATACGATACGAACACAACCGATTACTTCATATTATTACTTCCCTAAAATCTGCAACACCCTGTATAACCCCAAACAATGACACCCTATATCACCACTGTTGCAAATGGGCAATAATTTATTAGATAAATTTCAATTCAGCACAATTCGGTTAGCACGCCCCTAGCACTTAGGGCTGGCAACATTATCAATACAATAAAATAATTCGAGGCATACTGTCTTTTATTCTACAAGCTATATAAACCAACTTTATGTGTATACGTATAGGGTTGCCAGTCGCAAGTTTCGGATTTGAAGTTTGCGTTTTCGGGTAGTGGTAATCTATCACAACTTGTCGTGTAGCACACCCCTGCTCAGGGCTGCGACAAACGCAATTTATGTGTTAACATGATTTATAGGAGGTAGCCCCCGTTTCAGGGTGGCTGTAACATATATGGTGCTAAATTGGGGTAGTTACGACTGGCCCGATAGCTCAGTTGGTAGTAACCCTGCCTTCTGAACTGTGGGTTGTGGGTTCGATTCCCACCCAGGACAAACATTTGTGTGATGAACATCGATGTTTGTTTTGTGTCTGGGTGTTATATGGTATTATATGTATGTATTTACAAACAAAAAGTATTTAAGTATTGTATCAGTTATCTGGTTCCCATAATAAAAGCTTAGCTTAGTTTGGGGCTAGATGGCGTTGTGTGAGATGTCCACACATTATTATTATTATTATTAGTTACTACTGGTTCAATAGTAATGTTTATACATAACATATTTTAGAAATTGGTTGTACTCTTAACACTAATTTACGCTGTATATTAAACAAAGCAATAGCAAAGTTATTGGAGTTTTAGCGGGAAAACGAAAAAGACCGCGTCACCGCATTGTTTTATTTTCCAAAACTTGTATTATTTTCAGTGTTGGTGCGTAAATTTGCTGGCGTTTTATTCTTGAAGTGCTGGATTACAGGCACGAGTGTGGGAAAGTGGTATAATGATGGTGAAACGTTTCTTTTCGTGTTGTTTCCAAAACTCCATAGAAGCTTCTGGTAAAGTTGCCACCACTTTACTAGGAGTATGACTTGACTAGACTAGACTATAACTTGACTTGGTGACTTCGACAGGGCTTGACTTGACTCACATATAATCACATATTAACTTGTGAAATTATCAAATACTTGACACTGCCTAAATACACAAACGTGTGGAGCCAAATCAAAAACAAAAAAAAACAACAAAGTTATACCGGCTGATAGATGGAGCTAAAGTTTCACTTCAGTCGTGTGGTCTAAGGCACACGTTTTTTTTTTTCTTATCTATGGTGCCTTTTGTGAGACAAAGATGGACATAGGGTATACAATATATTCCGTAACAGACCACGCTATTCACTGGCAGCACATTACGGGTTGCATGAATATCACATACTGGTCAATCTTTAAAAGCAATCTCAAAGCCCATCAAAAAGAAAGTAATATCCAAATCTAAAACAACAATCTGGCTTAAAATCCGAACGCGCCCATTAACGGTCCCTTTGGAACTGTCAAACTGACAGTTGACGCTCCCGCATTTTCACCATTTCCCACCAAATTTTATAAAATGGAACTTCCTGTTAAACCATAGAGTTCAGTCTTGTTATCTCGGTGTTGCCACATGCAACCCCTCGAATATTTTACACGTCATTAAAAGAGATGTGGCGAGGGAGACGCCTCGGGGTCAAATACCGTGAAAAACGGGAAAATAATTTATTTGTCCGGAGATGTCGTGTGTTGTTTGAAGATGGGTACTTTAAGCTTTGCCTTTACAGTGAAGTAGGAACTTTGTGGTATTTTAATGCAACCGTAGAGACATTTTACCTTTTTTTTTTTCTTTTATTTGGGACTACTCCAAGTAAAACTTGTTTTCTGGTAATGAATGATGTGACAAGCTTGTCGTTCACCTGATGTTAAGTGACACAGCTGCCCATAACAGAACAGTGTCACTCGGAACTCTAACATATAAAGGTTCGCGCGACACTGCACTGCGCACATCATCCTGAGACATCAGCACAGTCTGGTAATAAGATTACTCGACCGTGACATCAGATTAGAAAGTCTCAATTGCCCAGTAACTACACTAGCTACAGTACCCTTCAAACCGAAACACAGTAGTGCTTGCACACTACTGCTTGGCAGCAGAATAACTGGCACCGCGGTGGTGCCTACCTAGACGAACTTTGTAGAAAAGTCCTACCGCCTACGCTTATCTAGGTAATCTATCGCTATTTTTAAGCCTAAATACCTATATAGCTCTTGCTTCAACATGTAATATATATTCTCAGAAAAATCTGTATATAACACGTCAGACAAAACGGTACGCTAAGTAGAGAAATTAGAAATCCCTCCCAATATATAAATTCAGGTTTATGCATGTTGTTGGAGATTCATAAATAATAACAATATTTTTAACACAATAAACTATATTTGCTCTAAAACATTTTTTTGTTAGTTTTTGTTTTGGCTACAAACTTTTGTGTATTTAGCGAGTGTCAAGTAATTGATAATTTAAGTTAATTTATATTATATATTTGTGTCAAGTCAAGTCACAGTCTGGTCTAGTTATACTCCTAGTAAAGTGGTGGCAACTTTACTTGAAGCTTCTATGTAGTTTTGGAAACAACACGAAAAGAAACGTTTCACCATCATTATACCACTTTCCCACACTCACGCCTGTAATCCAGCACTTAACGAATAAAATGCCACCAATTTTATGCACTAACACTGAAAATAACACAAGTTTTGGAAAATAATACAATGCGGTGACGCAATCTTTTTCGTTAAAATTAATAAATATTATTAACAATGAATTAAAGATTCAAATAAACATATAAACATAATCCTAAACTATAATTAATTATTTGAAAAAGAGTAATATTGTAGGTAAAAAGAGGCTATAAATAAAACACAGAATTTAGATCACCTTCTACAGGAAGCGTACCCAAAAAAACTGTTTAACTTTTTATTTATATGCTATGTTGTTTGAAAGAGATCGTTTTAAGCGATAAGACCGCCCATTGAGAGACTAAATTATTAAGTTTGTGCTTGTTAATTGTTCCTGTAATGAGGTGTTTCGATAAAGAGTTTTATCTAATCTATTCGCAGGAAGCGTGTTGTTCCTGGACTCTATTTATCTATAGGTACATATAAAATTCAAAGTCCTGACAGACTGACTGACTTATATATCAACGCACAGCCTAAACCGCTGGTCCTAGAGACTTGAAATATGGAGGGTGTGTTCTTTGTAAAGTGTAGGTATCCACTAAGAAAGGGTTTTTCAAAATTCCATCCCTAAGAGGGTGACATGGGTGGTTAAATTATCTCTGAAATTATCTTCTTCGTTTCCTATAGGCCACAATATTACTAAGAGGAAAGATTTGTATGTTTATTTGTAACGAATTGGCTCAAAAAGTACTGGACCGATTTTAAAAATTCTTTCACCATTTGAATGTTACATTATCACTGATTAATATAGGCTATTTTAATTGCAAGAAAAAAATGTTTATGCCAAAATAAATTTCCACGTGCGAAGCCGGGACGTTATTTATATTTTTTACGACTACCTCCTAGAGCCTGTATGTTTTTTAATTTATTCACAAATCTTACTTTTTAAACTAACTTTCATGTTACCAACAATAATTATTTACGATCTTGTTGCGTGATCATTCAGTGTTAATTAAAAATAATAAACAAGTTTCTATTAAATTATGTGTTAATTATTTCGTTGGGTATTTCCATAATTTATAACATTTTTAATTTTATTGAGTTTTGACGATGCAATAAAGTGACAAACGAATCACTGGTTTCGCGGAATTGGTAATTTAAATTAAATTAAAATTAGTTATTTGCCAGCGAAACGAAGCTCTGGCGCGTGGCGCTAGTCGCTCTCAGAGGTTTTAGTCACAGTTTTAACTCGTTTAAGCGCTGCCTTAATATGAATAAAACAAAAAGAATTGATAATTTCAATGTCAATTAAAAACGAGTTTGCTTTAGCCACACGACTGAAGTAAAACCTTCTTTAGTTTAGCTCCATCTATCGGCCGGTATAACTTTGCTTTTGCTTTGTTTTGTTAATGTCGCCATCTTGACAAATGTAAATTGCACATACCAACATTGTAATACAAATTTTTCACAATGGACAATGGAGATCGACGTGAACCAACGTAAACTTCCGTTCGCCTCACATTCATCAGCTTACCCCAAGTCAAGCGTGCGTAAAGAAGTTTTACTTTAGTTACGTATTATCAAAACCAATTTTATAACAATTTTATAGCGCCTGGTCGATGCTGCGTGGCCAAAATGGCACTTATTTGGCACAACGAATCCGCATTGCAATTCAACTGGGCAATGCTGCCAGCATGTTAGGTACGCTACCTACTGGTAGTGTGCTGGAGCATTTGGACTGTCTATAGGTCATCGCAGCCAGTATATAGTCCAAATGTTTTTTTTTCAGTAAGTAGTGTTTAGTAATAGTTATATCATTGTAGTATTTAGTTGAAAATAAAGGCAATTTGCCGGTAAAATAATTATAACATGCTCTTAGTACTTCATAATGCCGGTGTAATCAAATAGAAACCGCTTCCGAACACGGTTTCAAATTTCGAACACTATCGACCGATCTAACCGCCTTTCAAAATCAACGATAACACGTAACGAGATCCTACACGAATACACCATTAGCAGCCATAGACAAGCACGACCATAAACAAGGCGCAGTAGCTCTATCGGAAATCAAAGATAAAAATCGTTACCATTAAAAAAAAGCCCGCTATGTCACGAGGATTAGCCCGCTCTATTGTCGACGATGACAATTGAAATACATCCATCCCTGTCTAACCCACGTCTATGTGACTAGTAAAGAAAGAGACAGATGTCATTCTATTTTCACTTTTCCAAATGTGACAGTTCTGTATGAAATGTTTGTTTGGAATAGGTACAATGGGGCCAGCTTCGAATGTATTTTGTATTATTTTTACTTTTTTAATCCGTAAGCGAGATTGTGTATCGAATACGTTTGTTATTTCACGTTTGTTACCTCCGTATTTCTTGTTTCGGGTAACATGTTACCACACAAACTTCTTTTTTTTTTTTCAAAATGTATGATAGGAGTTTTGGCGGGAAAACGAAACAGATCGTGTCTCCGCATTGTATTATTTTCCAAAACTTGTGTTATTTTCAGTGTTAGTGCATAAAATTGGAATTTTATTCGTTAAGTGCTGGATTACAAGCATGAGTGTGGGAATGTGGTATAATGATGGTGAAACACTTCTTTTCGTGTTGTTTCCAAAACTCCTTAGAAGCTTCTGGTAAAGTTGCCACCACTTTACTAGGAGCATGACTAGACTATGACTTGACGACTTGGACTATGACTTGACACATACAACATACATATGTATAATATAAATTAACTTGAAAAATTAATTACTTGACACTGGCTAAATACACAAAAGTGAGGAGCCAAAACCAAAACCAAAAAAAATGTATGATACCATCATGCAGTTGCAATACTTTCAACCTTCATATATTGGCAATAAGGATCATTCTCAATAGGTGCTTTGGCAGATCTATAACTTTGATCTGTATACCAAAAAAAATACCTAGTGTTTCTTAATTATTGTTAATAATCACAATTATTTGCCAATTATTAATCATTATTAGTGGAGTTTTGGAAAAACACGGTAACTGATTTATATACTTAAATTCTTAAATAATTCAAACTCCTTAGCACTATATTGCGGAAATTGTTACGAAAACTTTACTTGTGTTATTAACGAAATCTCATATATTTTGTAACTCATAATCTTGATTTTTTCTTACACTAAAATGGGCGTGTAATCTCAAACAATAACCTCGTTCCAAAACCGAAAAATAAAAAAGCTGCACTCCTTGTCTATGGTATCGAACAAAAGCGCGCGTTTCACGCGGAGACACGCAGTCTGTCTTTGACCATTCATTAGACAACACCTAGACAAAATACATTCTAACACGCGTACAACACATTAATCATAGAATTTCCTCTCTAAATAAAGATGTTACATCTTTTTTAATGTAATTTAGCTTGAAAAATGGCTGTGTAGTTAATATTTTTTAATTTGTATAGGATTACAAGGATTAGTGAGTAACCTACATACGTGTATGATGCTTGTCTGTCTGTTTGTAGATGAATAATGGTGGTTGCATTCTTAGAGCTCGACTTCTTTGGACGTCTCAGTTACCTTGTAGCTTCTTTGGCTATTGACTGAATGTCTTGTTAAGAGATCAAAAGTTTCACTTTATAAATAGTTTGCCTTTATTTTGATAATTAGGACGATCGTGAAATTCCGATGTATCCAACTGAGAATGTACATAACGGTTAAATAAATGCATTATCTCTTAGAATTGGTAACAAAACTCAAATGGTTACCAATCTTTTGAAGTAAAACTTCTTTACACACGCTTAACTTGAGATAGTAAGCTGGTGAATGCGAGGCGAATCAAAGTTGAAGTTGGTTCACGTAGATCTCCATTGCCAACATAACAAAGTTGAAAATTACTTGAAATTTGTAATATGTTGGTATGTCCAAATGTCAATTTACAAATATCAAGATGGCGATATTTTTTTTTGTGTTTTGCCTCCACCCTTTTGTGTATTTAGCCAGTGTCAAGTAATTGATAATTTATCAAGTTAATGATATTTCACGTAAATAATGTGTCAGGTCACAGTCGAAGGCATCAAGTCCAGTCATAGTCAAGTCATAGTCTAGTCTTGTCAAGTCATACTCCTAGTAAAGTAGTGGCAACTTTACCAGAAGCTTCTATGGAGTTTTGGAAATAACACGAAAAAGAAACGTTTCACCATCATTATACCACTTTCCTACACTCATGCCTGTAATCCAGCACTTAACGAATAAAATGCCACCAATTTTATGCACTAACACTGAAAATAACACATGTTTTGGAAAATAATATAATGCGGTAACGTGATCGTTTCGTTTTCGCGCCAAAACTGTGGCGATAATTAACATTAAACAAAGCAAGTTATATCGGCCGATAGATGGAGCTAAAGAAGTTTTACTTCAGTCGTGTGGTCTAAAGCACACCGGTTTTTTATTTATTTGCAGAGTTACTTTATTAACGAAATATTTTCTTAAATCGGTTTTTAAAACATTTCAGATCCATTATTAATGAGTTTGACTAAGTTCAACATTTATATAATGAGTTAGGCTTTCCTTCAATGAAGTTTTTGTGATGGATACAATCAAAACAATTTCAACGATTCCTTCCTAAAGATGGATAAACAGGCGCTCAAATCATATCACAATTTTTAATATTTTGATAATTAGATTAAAAAGACGTAAAACCAAATTAAACGTCATAAAAATTTGACTACCAGTTTACCTTAAAACTGTCTTCTCTCAGCAGGATTCCCAGTTTACAACATTCCCACGTGACATTTTTATGTCCCATAAGTTCCGTAATACAGAGGCACAACGTGGAATTAACATAATGTGATGAATCAAGAAATTAACAACTCTGACCTGTAATGTATAGCTCACCGGTTTTTGTAGTGAAGGGAACATCACTATCAAATTATCGATATCGATTAAAGGAAATGCAGTAAATAATTTTGAAGTAAAACTTCTTTACGCACACATGTCTTGGGGATTAAGCTGACGAGGCGAACGGAATATGAAAGTTGTTGTTTCACGTAGATCTCCATTGTCAACATAACAAAGTAAATTACTTAACATTTATATTCTTCTTCTCTTCGTTTAATGGCCTGCTATCGCTTTTTAGCGATAATTCTGCCAATGTCAAGTGAGGAATTTTGTACGGTTATGTCATGTCAAAGTCTCATTTTGTCAGTCAAAATGCCACAGTAAAATGGTGGATATTTTACTGACGGCTCTATGAAGCCTTGAAGAGAAAACGAAAAGGCATGGTTTTAAAAGTAAAGTTAAAAGGTTTCGTGCACGTTCACGAACACTTAGGTAACGGATAATAATCCACCCTTATTACACATTAAAATTCAAAAATACACGGGTTAAGAAAAATAATTCAAAATTCACAACCGCCATTTTCGGGTTCTTTTCAACCAACATTTGTATTATTACTTTGGTACATATGTCCGGTAAAATGACAATTTACAATCGTCAATTGATGGCGACATTAACATTAAACAAAGCAAAAACAAAGTTATACCGGCCGATAGATGGAGCTAAACTAAAGAAGTTTTACTTCAGTCGTGTGGTCCAAAGCAAACTCGTTTTTTTAAAGATATATTGGAACTTAATGATTAAATGAATAGAAACTGGATTACTTATAGCGTCTTTGCATGTCTCTGTCAAACAAACAAAACTTTGTAAAGAGAAAAATAGTATCGTTCCTCAAATCTTACTAATATTATAAATGTGAAAATTTGTATGGATGTTTGTTACTCTTTCACACAATAACTACAGAATGGATTGGAATGCAGATATCTTATACGCTGGATTACTAGGACACTAACCGCGGGTTGCAACTAGTAAGGAGTAAAATATTGTTTATTTAGTCATTTTTGTTAAATTACATGTATAAATTACATTCTAAATATGATGTAACATGAGAGTCATAGAATTGGGGGGTATTTGTAAGATAATCAATATTCTTGGTGTAAAGTTTTTGAGCTACCTGAAAAACCTTAACAATAATACCTACTTACAATAATACAAGTATATTTGCCAAAAAAAAAACAACTTAGAGGTGATTTTTCAAAGGTTCTTTTCAAATATGTGTATTATCATTACAGAGGAATTATAACAGATGTTTTTATAACTACTTAAATATATTTTTTCAATACATATGAACATAACTAAACTAAACTTGACTGGCCCGATAGCTCAGTTGGTAGTAACCCTGCCTTCTGAACTATGGGATGTGGGTTCGATTCCCACCCAGGACAAACATTTGTGTGATGAACATAGGTGTTTGTTCTGTGTCTGGGTGTATTTTATGTATGTATTTACAAACAAAAAGTATTTAAGTATTGTATCAGTTATCTGGTTCCCATAGTACAAGCTTTGCTTAGTTTGGGGCTAGATGGCGCTGTGTGAAATGTCCACAGATATTTATTTTATTTATTTATTAAACTAAGTATACCTAAAAACTTAAAATAAATAAAAATTAAAAACATATTTTCCAAATTTTTAAAATAGATAAAATTTAAAAAATATAATCTTCGATTATACTTTGAATGATTATATAACTCAAATCAAAGTATAACCGAAAATTAATGTTTAATAATTATGCTCATTTTGTTATGTGCACGCCTAATCTGATTGTTTCTTTGCACGCCTTGGTTGATTGATAGAAAATGCTGTTAGCATTAAGTCCTCCTTTGTACTTTATCTGTGCATAAAGTATTCAATAAATAAATAAAAAACCCGTTGAATGAGGGAAAATAATAACGCCGTTTTTTTTATGTGTTTATTTAAAATTTGTTTAGTTGGCCAATTGCCCATTTCATTTTATCTTTTGGAACTAAACCACACATACACAATTATGACCACTCTGTCTCTGAAGATAAGTCATCTTATTGAATTGAGAAGTGCATTTCATTATTGCCTTATAACTAGTAGGTATACACATTACATACACTTATAGGCTGACGGCTTGTGCGTAGGTTGCAACCTATATAACTAATAGGCCTTCAGCATGCCCACCGCGCCGCGTCCGGAGCAAGAATGATTCCGTAGTACACCGAGCGTTCCTTTTTTATAGCCAGATGGGTGGGGGAGCGATGACAGCTACCGGTGTTGCCACTGTAATAAATCTAAGGGCTACCACAGGGTAAATTATAACTGGACGTTGCCGCCGTCACACTCGTAATATTTTAACGTATTTTTTTAATTTACTGTATTTATGTGTTATGTTGGGCTTAAAAATTGTTTGCGTTGTGATCAAATAGTTTTCTAGATAGCTTCATATTTTCCTTAAGAATTTGTTGGTTTCTTCTGTCTGTATAGCCGGGTTGACAAATATTAAATTATGTGGAGAACTACATACACTAAAGGCCTTGTTTAGCGTCAAGATGATGAGGCATAAAAATTTGGTTTATAATATTATTAGAAATTTTCTCTGCTGCACAGAAGTTAAATTTTAAAACTTTTTCATACGGGCTAATGCTGTTGGTCTCTACCGACCTTTACAGACCTTTTTAAAACATTCTTTTCATCATATAGGTAGGCATGTCTTTTATCATCGTAATAAAGATCGACTACTTCATCGATTAAACACGAAACTATTTTGGGGCAGAAATCGGCCATGTTTTTTTGTATCCAACAAACGAAATATGTACGTTCTGCAATTAATTTCATAATAAGTGATTTGATGTATGTAAAATATTATAATAATTAGCAATCGTTGCTTAATTTTAAATTTATTAAAAAATAAATGTGTCAAATATGTATTATCTCGCGGGCTTTAATAAATTTTCATTGTTGCGTTGTTTTATTATAGGATAATCCAACAAAGCTATACGCTTCACGTATTAAAAACTTATAAAATGAAACAGATAAAACTGTGATAGATTAGTAATGCAAATAAATTTCAAAACTCCTTAACCTTTTCACTGCACATACTTAGTCAGCAGATAAAATTAATATTAATACGATTAAATTAGTAAATATCATATATTAATCAATATAAAATCTGGTCATAAACAATTTCATTACCAAACGGGTACGGACCAGTCATAAAAAAATATAAAAACATATTCCTAAAACCTACTTGGCTTATAAAGGCAGTCGTAAAATTTTCTCTTTTATTTCCCGATCTACATTTTTTTAATTTTTACAACCTTTTTTATTTTTTTTATTGTGGTCATAAATAAAAATTGTGATGTCGATATACTTAATTAGATTCTTGGAGATTGGCGTCACATCACTAGTTGATTTGTAGCGTCCAGCTATTTTTATATATTGTAAAAATGGTTGACCAGTTTTTATGGATGTTTCATATTAATAGTAAATCATTTGTTTTGTTAAAATGAGTTGTGAGATAAACCGTAACGTTATGGCTTTAATTACTTACAATAATATTAGCCAAAAACCTTACGAAATAATATATATTATCTATACATATAAAATTCAAAGTCCTGACTGACTGACTCATATATAAAGCACAGCCTAAACCGCTGGTTCTACAGACTTGAAATTTGGAGGGTGTGTTCTTTGTAAAGTGTGGGTATCCACTAAGAAAAGGTTTTTCGAAATTCCTTCCCTAAGAGGGTGATATGGGTGGTTGAATTATTTAGGAAAAATTTTCTTCTTCGTTTCCTACTACCGCGTTCTAGTTAGTCTATCTATATAAAGGATTTGTTCTCAGTGACTATGACTGATAGACAACGTTCAGCCCAACCCGCGTAGGTAGCCACTTGATATGACTGACTGGCCCGATAGCTCAGTTGGTAGTAACCCTGCCTTCTGAACTGTAGGTTGTGGGTTCGATTCCGACAGGTGTTTGTTCGTGTCTGGGTGTTCCATTGTATACTATGTATGTATTTACAAACAAAATGTATCTAAGTATTATATCAGTTATCTGGATCCCATAGTTTGTACCATAAATATTTGTACATAATATAAATATTTTAGGTGGTAGGACTTTACTGCAAAGTTCGTCTAGGTAGGTACCACCGCTTTGCCAGTTATTCTGCCGCCAAGCAGTAGTGCGCAACCACTGCTGTGTTCCGGTTTGAAGGGCATTGTAGCTAGTGAAATTACTAGGCAAATGAGATTTTATGATCTGATCTCACAGTTTAGTAATCTTATTACTAGATTGTGCTGATGTCTCTGGATGACGTGCGCAGTGCAGTGTCAGTGTCAGTTTAGAGTTCCGAGTGACACTGCAGCTGATATGGGCACCCGTGTCGTTTAACATCAGGCGAACGGCTAGCTCGTCACGTCATAGACATTTTCACACAGCGCCATCTAGCCCCAAACTAAGCGAAGCTTGTACTATGGGAACCAGATAACTGATACAATACTTGGATACGTTTTGTTTGTAAATATATACATAGATACGATATAACACCCAGACACAGGACAAACATCGATGTTTATCACACAAATGTTTTTCCTAGATGGGTATTGAACCCACAACCTATAGAAGGCAGGGTTACTACCAACTGAGCTATCGGGCCAGTCAATGATGATGATAATAAATTTACCATTAGTGATACAAGACAAATGACATGTCTACCATGCAATCGCAGTGCTCGAAAATACAAACAGCTTTATTTTTTACGAGCTTCTGCCCGCAGCTTCGCCCGCGGCGTGGCCTATGAGAAAATAATTCAACCACCCATTTCACCCTCTTAAGGATGGAATTTCGAAAAATCCTTTCTTATTGGATGCCTACGTCATATCATCTACCTGCATGCCAAATTTCAACCCGATCCGTCCAGTGGTTTGGGCTGTGCGTTGATAAATCACTATGTCAGTCAGTCAGTCAGTCCTTTGAGTTAAATATATTTTTATATTATGTATATATTTTTCTTAATGTTAAGTAATGACGTGACAAACTTACCATTCGCCTGAAGCTACACGGCTGCTCACATCAGTTGCAGTGTCACTCGGAACTCTAAAATACAGAGTTTCGCGTGACACTGCACTGCGCGTGTCATCCTGAGACATCAGCACAGTCTGGTAAAAAGATTAGACTGTGAGATCAGGTCATAAAGTCTCATTTGCCCAGTAATTTCACTAGCTATAGTGCCCTTCAAACCGGAACGCAGTAGTGATTGCGTAGGTACTATGCTTGGCGGCAGAATAACTGGCAAAGCGGTGGTACCTACCTAGACGAACTTTGCAGAAAAGTCCTACCGCATCATCGTACTATATTATCGTATATTATCTCATATTATATATATCACTATATATATATAAACCAGTTTGACAAAATTAACATTAATTCATGTGAACAACATCTGACTAAGTTTAATTTTAATTATAATTAAATAGTTCCATTAAATTGTCGCCACTGTTTACTGTTACCCGTTTTATGGTCATGTCTAATTAAACCGTTTTGTTTAATTAACCCGGCTACGTAATGATTAATTAAATCAAGTTTATAATGAAACGCTGTTCGGGTCTCCATAAAGCTTGTTCGATACCTAGTTATTAATTAGTCTAGTGAAGCTTTACGGAGATTCTAATTAATCAAAGTTATCGAAGTAAAACTTTATGGACACTTGACTTTGGGAGTAAGCTGGTGAATGCGAGGCGAACGGAAGTTGAAAGTTGTTCGTTCATGTAGATCTGCGCGAGGAGGCCCGAAAGAGCCTGCCACCGTTGGGCGAGTTGGCTGGACTGCAGTTGCGACCCTTTCTCGCCCCGGTACGGCGGACGAGGGCTCACGGGGGGGTTTTAGTGGGTAGTCCCACATACCCCCTGCCACCACCCCTGTGGTGGCAGGGAAGTGCATTTCCCCCCCTCAAAAAAAAATGTAGATCTCAATTGTCAACATAACAAAGTTAAAATTTTGTATTATTATTATTATGTCCAGCAATGGACTGATACAGGCTGATGATGATGATGATGATGATGATGATGTTAGGATGCCCGGCTAAAATGACAATTTACAATTATCAAGATGGCGACATTAACATTAAATAGTAAAAACGAAGTTATACCGGCCGATAGATGGAGTCATATTGTAAAGATAAAACGGGTCTATTCGCGCACAAAAATTATCGAAACATTATTTTGATTCATTAAATTATTTTGACCCGTTTTATCTTTACAATACGAGTTCAAGTCGCTAAAGTTTAAACAGTGTGATAGATGGAGCTTAAGAAGTTCTGTCGCGTCACACTCGTTTTTTTATACTTCAAATTCTAGTGAAATTTTAGGTAATATTAAATATTTACATAAAGTCTTAAAAAAGAACAATTCTAAAACTTCAGTCGTGTGGTCTAAAGCACATTCGTTTTTTTATTATACTTCAAATTCTAGTGAACTTTTAAGTAATATTAATTATTTACATAAAGTCTTAAAAAAGAACAATTCTACAACTTCAGTCGTGTGGTCTAAAGCACACTCGTGTTTTTGTCAGATTTATTAATTCTTGCAAGCGAGGTCAGACGGGCAAATTATTTTTATTAGAAATAAGTACTTATGTTTATGTGTTATTGGCTGTATTGTTCTGTAATATATATATGTTCATGTTAATAATAGGCTTAATTAATAAATATAAAAAATTATCTAACAAAAAGCACGGACCCAGGTGTCTGTGGAAATGCAGTATAAAAAAAATAAAAAAATTCTCATTACATCCGCTGCGGATTTACTACATGCAACTACGGTTTAGTTGGATAGAAAGACTGTTTGGTCCGGTAAGATGGAAGGCGCGAGTTCAAACAGTTGGTAATTAAAACTCTTATAACCAATAGTATCTTTATAGATGATAATAACCAGAAGTGTGGTTTGCAGTTTATTCGTTTATGTTCCACCAAATTCTTTGTTCTTCGCCAGCTCTGTCGCCAAGCGGTAGATGGGCAAACACTGTTGTTTTTTTTATGTTTTGGCTTTACACTTTTGTGTATATAGCCAGTGTCATAATTTATCAAGTTAATGATATTTCACGCAAATATGCGTCAAGTCACAGTCGAAGTCATCGAGTCAAGTCATAGTCTAGTCAAAGTCATACTCCTAGTAAAGTGGTGGCAACTTTACCAAAAGCTTCTATGGAGTTTTGGAAACAACACGAAAAGAAACGTTTCACCATCATTATACCACTTTCCCACACTCATGCCTGTAATCCAGCACTTAACGAATAAAATACCACCAATTTTATGCACTAACACTGAAAATAACACAAGTTTTGGAAAATAATACAATACGGCGACGTGATCTTTTTCGCTTTCCCGCCAAAAAACCAACACTGCTGTTATTTGTTAGTTATGTTAAGGAATGATTGTGATGAGCTAGTCGTTCGAATTATGTTAAGCGAAACGGGTGCTCATGTCAGTTGCAGTGTCGCTTGGAATTCTAAAATATTGAGAATATACGAAACTTAACTCTCTCTATCTTCAGTAACATCTATCTCCCTCTCAACTTCCGTTCCCCCTGTCACGCATTCACTAGATTACTCTCCAAGTGAAGCGTGCGTATAAAAGTTTTCTTCAAAAAGAAAAGCTTTTTTTTAATGTTACAAAATGACATGACGAGCTAGTCGCTCGCCTGGTGTTAAGCGACACGACTGCCCATATCAGTTGCAGTGACACTTGAAACTCAAGTGTAGTTTCGCGTGACACTGCACTGCGCACATCATCCTGAGACATCAGCACAGTCTAGCAATAAGATTACTAGACTGTGAGATCAGATCATAAAGTTTTTTTTTTTTTTTTTTAATGTTAGGGAATGATGTGACGAGCTAGTCTCATTTGCCCAGCAAGTTCACTAGCTACAGTGCCCTTCGAACCGGAACACAGTAGTGCTTGCGCACTACTGCTTGGCGGCAGAATAACTGGCAAAGCGGTGGTACCTACCTAGACGAACTTTGCAGAAAAGTCCTACCACATAGTAAAGCTAATCTACAAAATTAAATTTAATCATGACATAAGTAATTTTTCTACCTGAAAGGTATTGATTTCTTTTATAAGGCCAACTTATATTGGACTGCAGAACTCTTAAGGCTGAAGATGATATTTGGCCTGAACTATCTGTCATCTCTTTTCAATCAAAGAAGTTTTCTTACCGAATATCCCTTGCCCTCAGGGGTCAACCCTCGGAAGCAACGGCGAGAGAGGACCACGTTCACGCGAGCGCAGCTGGACGTCCTGGAATCCCTGTTTGGGAAGACCAGGTATCCTGACATCTTCATGAGGGAGGAGGTGGCGCTGAAGATCAACTTACCCGAGTCTAGGGTACAGGTTAGTTACTATTTTTTATATCTTTGCTCCACAATTTGTGCATTTATCTAGTGTCAAGTAATTTGACAATTTATCAAGTCATTAATATTTCACGCAAATATGTGCCAAGTCACAGTCGAAGTTATCAAGTTGTAGTCTAGTCATACTCCTAGTAAAGTGGTGGCAACTTTACCAGAAGCTTCTATGTAGTTTTGGAAACAATACGAAAAACGTTTACCATCATTATACCACTTTCCCACACACATGCCTGTAATCCAGCACTTAACGTACAAAATGCCACCAATTTTATGCACTAACACTGAAAATAACAAAAAATTTGGAAAATAATACAATGCGGTGACGCGATCTTTTTCGTTTTCCCGCCAAAAACCAGGTTACTTCTCTATACATAGGTAATGACAGCCGATATTCTGACAGCCGCAGTGGTGTGGTGGTTGAACAGGTGGTCATAACCCGGAGACCGTGGGTTCGATTATCCCGACAGGACAAGTATTTGGACACAAGAAAAAAAGCTAACTATTGTTAATTTTATTTGATGATAAAATACTTTTTTCACGCCTTCGAAAACATTGTTTTGTAACTTAAAATGAGACTGTGATCTGATCTCGCAGTCGAGTAATCTTATTACCAGACTGTGCTGATGTTTCAGGATGATGTGCGCAGTGCAGTGTCACTCGTAACTGTATTGGGGTTCCAAGTGACGCTGTTCTGTTATGGGTAGCCGTGTCGCTTAGTATCAGGTGAACGGCTAGATCATCAATAAAAAAAATGTAGTCAGAAAGAGAACTGCTTTTTTTTTAAACTCATATATTGTAATGGGCTTGCTATATATTATTTGACAATAAGCACTTTGTAATTTTATATGCTTAGTGAAATAACTTAATTTTAAGTACCTAATATAATTTTGACTTGTAAAAGTGCTAAAATTAGCCTATTTGCAATAAATCTTTTGACTTTGACTTTGACTTTGAATCACTAACACAAAAAACCGTGCTTTTTTCGAGAAACTAATGTTTCCTTCTAATAACGACTAGTTAATCATAACCTTCTATATCCACTCGGTATCAATTAGAGCCAATCAGCAAACTAGCCACTCAAATCTGTTAAAACTATTACAAACTTATCAATCTCTTATACCAAATCCGATGATTACTAACTTCCAAATTAACTGTTGATACCGCATCGTCACAATTCAAATTATAATCCGTCTTCCAAAACCACCCAAACGCAAGCCCATTAGAATAAAATTCGATAAAACTCGATAAAACTTGAAAGAGATCCGTCATAGTCGACAGTTGACGCCCGACTGACTTCTGATTCGTTCAAACGTTCAATTTAAACTACAAGGATGGTGCATTAGCAAGCCCAATCGAATTACGCGTTCCAATTTTCGAATTTGAAAATGGAATTATTCGATTGTTTTGTGCCAACACGGCGTTAAAGACGGGGCTGAATTCAAACTTTGAAACATTACGCAAATAAAGCTTGTTGAAGAAACATGAAATATAAAAAAAAAACAATTGAAAAAATTTAAAATGGGGAAATAACATTAAGAATCGGAGTTTTGGCGAGAAAACGAAAAAGATTACGTAACCTCATTGTATTATTTTCCAAAACTTGTGTTATTTTCAGTGTTAGTGTATAAAATTGGTAGCATTTTATTCGTTAAGTACTGAATTACAGGCATGAGTGTAGGAAAGTGGTATAATGATGGTGAAACGTTTCTTTTCGTGTTGTTTCCAAAACTCCATAGACATGACTAGACTTGACTTGACACTATATAATATTAATTAACTTGAGAAATTATCAATTACTTCACACTGGCTAAACACACAAAAGTGTGGAGCCAAAACCAAAACAAAAAAAGACGTGGCTGAATTCAAACTTTGGAACATTACGAAAATAAAACTAGTTAAATAAACAAAAATGAATGAAATAATAGGTCTTTACCTATGAAATTGCCGTATTGCAGTACAGACTTAGTCAAACAAAAAAAAGTTTTGATTGGCTATGAATTCTAAATTCAAATTAATTTTGTTTTAAAAATATGACATTCTATTTACAATATAAGTCTTTTGTTTATTGATTAGCGTTGTATTTTCATTACATTTCAACATTTTTCCTCATAATGGATACTTTGAAATTTCGTGTAATTATGGAATACGAGTTCCGTCGTGGCACCAACGCGGCACAAACGACACGTAACATCAACGACGTTTACGGAGAGAACTGTACAAACGAACGTACAACCCGTTATTGGTTTGCTCGGTTCCGTTCTGGAAATTTTGACTTGAAAAATGAACCTCGTGGTCGTCCGGAAACTTTGGTCAACAATGATGAATTAAAGGCGATTGTGGAAGCTGATGAATCTCAATCTACAGCTGAGCTGGCAGCAGCTTTTGATGTTAGCATCAAAACAATATTGGTCCATTTGCGACAGATTGGCAAGATAAAAAAGCTTAATAGATGGGTGCCCCACGAACTTAAAGATCGCCAGCGCAACGTAAGCGTCGAGACTTGCCTTGCGCTGCTTAACAGGCACAGAAATGAAGGAATTTTGAACCGAATTGTTACGTGCGACGAAAAATGGATTCTTTTTGACAATCGAAAGCGCTCAGCAAGTTGGTTAGATCCTGGTTCGGTACCAAAGCAATGTGCAAAACGAAAAATGACCCCTAGAAAGGTGATGGTCACAGTTTGGTGGTCTAGTGCTGGTGTGATTCATCATAGCTTTTTACAAAACGGCGGGAGCATTACTGCAGATGTGTACATTGAAGAACTGACCACAATGATGGCGAAACTCGCACGTCTGCAACCAGCTTTGGTCAATCGGTCGTCTCCACTGCTACTTCACGACAACGCGCGACCCCATACTACACAACAGACCGTCTCTAAGCTGTATGAGTTGGGTTTGGAAGCTCTCCCTCATCCGCCATACTCACCAGATCTTGCGCCTACCGACTATGACTTTTTCCAAAATTTGGACAACTTTTTAGCGGGAAAAAAATTCAATTCCCGAGAGGCAGTACAAAACGCCTTTGAAGAGTTTGTTGTCTCCCGTCCTCCTGATTTTTTCAAAAAGGGCATCCATAAACTGCCACAGCGTTGGCAAAGATGCATTGATTGCAGGGGTGATTACTTTGAATAAAAGAAATAAATAAGTTTGAAAAAAAAATACTTTAACTTTTTTCAAACAAAACGGCAATTTCATAGGTAAAGACCAATAGAATAAAACAACTTTAAACAAAAACTAAATTAAAAATGGTGACACAACAGTAGCAATTAAACCAAGGTTTCTAGTTGAGGTTATTTCTTTTGACTAAAGAGTGACTTCGCGGAATCTAATCTTAATGCGCGGAGTAAGCCTAAAATCAACAAAAACACTTTTATGACGTCACCAATGTGACGCGGCAAAATATCGTATGAAATTATCGTCAATAGAATACAAAAGGAATGAATGAACAGGAATGACCGAACAAAACTTAACTTAACCGAACTAACTTTTTCTGAAGTGAAATCATTCTAATGACCCCAAATAAATACTCTATCGTAGTTATCCAAGTTTTCAGCGATTAATTAAGAAATAGGTAGTTTTAGCGGCAGTTTAAGCTTATTTGTTTATCTTTTAAACAGCAAAACTAAATATGCGATCGGTCAAGATTGAAAAACTTGGAAATCTATACATATAAAAGTCCTGACTGACTGACTGAATGACTGACTTATATATCAACGCACAGCCTAAACCGCTGATCCTAGAAACTTGAAATTTGGAGGGTGTGTTTTTTGTAAAGTGTAGGTATCCACTAAGGGTTTTTTGAAATTCTACCTTTAAGAGGGTGAAATGGGTGGTTGAATTATCTATGAAAAAAGTTCTTCGTTTCCTATAGGCCACGCGTGTGAAGCCGCGGGCAGAAGCTAGTTGGATTTAATTGAGATGGTACTTCAAATAAAACTTCAAAAATAACCCTCTTTGAAAATCTGTTTGAATCTAATCAATTTTGATAACGTTATCGGATTCAACTAGACATTAATTGGTGAGATCATGTCATGCCGTAGATCGGGGGGGTGATTACGGAACTTGATAGCAACAGGAGAAATTTAATTCCCAATTTGAAAATTTCCATACTCCATAGTAACTATGCACTTGAAGTTTTGGCGGGAATGCGAAAAAGATTGCGTCACCGCATTGTATTATTTTCCAAAACTTGTGTTATTTTCAGTGTTAGTGCATAAAATTGGTGGCATTCTATTCGTTAAGTGCTGGATTACAGGCGTGAGTTTGGGAAAATGGTATAATGATGGTGAAACGTTTCTTTTCGTGTTGTTTCTAAAACTCCATAGACTTCGAGTAAAGTTGCCACCACTTTACTAGGAGTATGACTTTGACTAGACTGACTTGACTTGATGACTTCGACTGTGACTGGACACATATTTGCGTGAAATATCATTAACTTGATAAATTATCAATTACTTGACACTGGCTAAATACACGGAGGTGGGGAGCCAAAACAAAGAAAAAAAAAAATACTATGCACATAAACTGTGTATTGAAACTGTCAAATTCATACAATTTTGTATTTCTATTCGTTGCAATTAAGTTACATGATTGGTTTTTTGGCGGGAAAACGAAAAAGATTGCGTCACCGCATTGTATTATTTTCCAAAACTTGTGTTATTTTCAGTGTTAGTGCATAAAATTGGTGGCATTTTATTCGTTACGTGCTGGATAACAGGCATGAGTGTGAGAAGGTGGTATAATGATGGTGAAACGTTTCTTTTCGTGTTGTTTCCAAACTCCATAGAAGCTTCTGGTAAAGTTGCCACCACTTTACTAGGAGTATGACTTGACTAGACTCTGTGGTGTGGTGGTTGAGCAGCTTGGCTCATAGCCCGGAGGTAGTGGGTTCGATTCCTGCGACAGGACGAGTGCACGGGAAAAAAAGCTATATTTAAGCGATAATTATATTTAAGCAATATTTTTCTTGCAATTTATTACTAATCCGGAATAATCATATAAAGACATTTTTATATATTTATTTTAATCGTTAATACAAAACTAAACTTAACTAACTCACTAGACCTATAACTAAACTACTATCTTCTTTAATATATATAAATCTCGTGTCACAATGTTTGTCCTCAATGGACTCCTAAACCACTTAACCGATTATAATAAAATTCGCACACCATGTGCAGTTCGATCCAACTTGAGAGATAGGATAGTTGTAAGTTTATATATATCTCAATTTATAATAGACATATATTAAATACCCGTGCAAAGCCGGGGCGGGCTGCTAGTTATTATATATGTTAAGGAATGTCGGAATTTAAAGTATAGTTTCGCGTGCCACTGCACTGTGCAAGTCATCCTAAGACATTAGCACAGTATAAAGTCTGTGAGATCAGGTCATAAAGTCTCATTTCCCCAGCAATCTCACTAGCTACAGTGCCCTTCTAACCGAAACACAGTAGTGTTTGCATACTGCTTGGCGACAGAATAATCTATAATTTTTCCTCCAGAATATTGCACTTGGAATAATTTAACAAGTTCTTATTGCACCGAAAATTAATTACTTTGTAGAATGTTCCAACATTATTTTTAATTCCAAAAAACACAACGTAACTTTTAATCTTTTATACTTTTTCCGTGCACAATTGCACACTTAAATTCAAAACAGCGTAAACATTCGCCAATAGCGCATCTGTCGTTACACCCGTTCATTCATTCATTCAACCTTTCATTCTTTCTACACAGTTATTAACGTTCCGTACAATGCGCAAGGGTCCTAATCCGCGGTAGGTATGGGCGGGCACGGTACTGCGTGCTTGATACGGGAGTGATTTTGATACTTTGAGGATCGATTTTGATACTTTTGCTTTGATACGTAATTTGAGAGATAGATGATTTCTTAAGATGACAAGTGCTGAGTCATTAAGATTTAGTTGTTGAAAGTTTCTCATACTTAGTCTTCTCATACTTTACTATAATAATAAATATGAACATTGTCTGCTTATTTTTTGTTTGTTTATTTGTCGGTTTATTTGTCTGTTCTTGTATTTGTGCCAGTTTGCAGCTAAAACGGTTGAACGTATTTCGACTAGATTCCGCACATATATCCTGTGTAAAAAAATAAATCTTTTTTTATCTCTTGAATGGAGATATTTTTTTACAGAAAATATCTTTTGTAAAACTGAAAGAGAAACTATAGTGTCTCTAGTTTCAGTATATGACTTTTATACTGTTTCATGATCGTGTTTGACTAATTTCTTTTATGTTTCTTCTCAAACACGCCAGATTTCCTTTGTGTTTTACAAAATCACTAATTTTTAAGGCATTACAAATAGCTTCAGGCCGTAAAACACCCTCACTGCGAAACTCACACACCACCGATAAATCATACGTAAGTCGATCCACAAACAAGAAGCGAGAATGCGTTGTAATTGAATTGCACACAATGTGCAATCTGCAGGGACGTTTGTAGGTTGTAATTTGGTAGCGCGTTACTGTGGTTGGGGTTATCTGAATATTTGAAATAGTGACCTTTGCAAATTTGTGCTAGGGATATAGACGCTAGGGATATAATTGGTTCTAAACTTCCAACCTAAATAATTATACCGTGATGTCGGGTCATGTACCGTGGTACTTAATATATAAAAATTACAGCAGTCATCTTTCAGTTGTAATATCATACAATACTTATATAATTAAGATTAATATTTTCGTCACTCGAGGTCTGGGCTGAAAATCAGCGCCCTGGACTCGTCCACGGCACATGCTGAGCCCAGACCGTTTTGTACAGCACTGTACACAGCAACGATGTTCGCACACACCAAGGAATAGGTTATAGTTATAAGTTAGTATTAAATTTCACTAGATTATGTTTTGTTTTTTTAGTGTAATTACGAATGTTGTGTACAGTTCTTGCAAATAAAGTGTTTCTTTCTTTCTTTCAATAAGGCTGTATGTACCATCTATTATTCACTATCATAATAGGCCACCACCTGAAATACAGCTTTTTAACGTATTATAAGAGTTTCCCATAATAGTATAGTAGTAGGCCAAATCTGATCCTTTTATAAAAACTTTGACGATTTCTTTTTGTATTATAACAGTTGTTTTGTAATACCTTTTTTTATCAGGTATGGTTCAAGAACCGAAGAGCGAAATGCCGGCAGCAGCTTCAGCAACAAACTAACAGCCAGATCTCCTCCAAATCCTCCTCCGCCTCCAAAACCAGTGTGTCATCTAGTAACAACATCAAGAATTCATCAACATCTGCAACCTCCAAAGTTTCCAGTTCCAAATCCTTAACTAGCTCGTCAAACAGTCTGACAACCCAGAATAGTTCGAGTATAACCACTACTTCCCCTAATTTACCTATAACCCCTACAACTTCTGTGAGTCCACCTATAAATGTTATTTGTAAGAAAGAATCCGCTGCGTCCTATGAAAATTCTCCGATCAATAAGAATTTGTCCTCGGTTTCCCACTACAATTCCAATGAAGCGTTACGGCTTACGGGCAAGGAATCTTCCCCTGACGTTTCAAACATCCACGGCTATGGGGTAACTCCGAAGCAGGAGTTATACAGCAGTCCCAAAAGACTTGATTATTCCTCTAAACTTGATTACTCTGACAAGTCGTTTGGGAGCAACTTGGTTAAAGACCAATACAGCTCAAGGTTGACTGGAAATTTGACTCCTTTAGGATCCAACTCCTCGATTATGACGACTCCATCCCCTCCTATAACTCCTCAGAGTCTGAATGGTCCAGGCAACGTGTACCATCCGGATAGCTACAACAGCTTTCACTGGCCGGGCAGTTCGGACTACATCAGAAGTTACTCTACTTCTCATCACCATCAAGGATACGGGCAGAGTGCTTATAACTCACCTTATTATCCGAGTCAGGTGAGTTTTTGGTCTAGCTTTATTTTGAACTCCTATAGTTGTGAGTGACTCATTGTCAACTATATTTTTTCCATTACCACAAAAATTCCATTAATGCATCATATTGATTGATTAAATTGCAATTCATGATAGCAATATGTTGTGATGTGATCAATGACTCAATATTTCCAGAAAGATATCTCACATCTCTTTATTTTATTTTATTGTTCATTGACTAGTATCTATTTAGCACCCGGATGCAATCTGCCGATATAACTGGCGTTAATATAATCATAAATATTACAATTTATGCGTTTATGATGAATTACTGTGATGCTAATAAGGTAGATAAGTTATTTGTAGTTTAAAATGTAAATTATGATTATTGAGAGTTATAATGTTACTGGACGGGTTTATAATAAAAGGCTGTTTTACTTATTTTATAGACAAAAATTTTGCTAATTTCAGATCTGATTTAAATCTTGGTACAAAATTATCTGCTGCAAACAATGTTAATCTAATTCCAAAAAAATAATTTTACATAATAACTGTTTTTTATGAAACATCTTGTTTATTCGTAAATAATTTATGAGAATCATTAAATATCTCCAAGATTACAATACAATAGATTCCGACCCTTCTAGAATCATAAGTAAAACAACTAAATATCTCAAAAAAAATTGACTGCCTCTAGTCTGTGGCGTGGGGCTTGAGCAGGTCGGCTCATAACCCGGATTCAGCAGGTTCGATTACCGCGACAGATAAAAAAGCGCAAATACTAGTTTTGAATCTGAGTGTTGTGGGACCACGGTCCTCGTAGTTCCTGGGTTCCTAGGAATTCTAGTAATCCTGGTGCAGGAGCTATGTATGTGATCGTTATGCGTTATTATTATAGTTTACTTTGTATTTTTTATTGATGTTTGTGTGGTATTTACTTTGCAAATATTAATCAGTCCATTCTCTTCCAGATGGAATACTTTAACGGCGCATCCGTCAACCAGTCCCACGGCAGCCATGGGCATAACCTAACAGCCAACGGTAATCAGCTATACAACCAGGTTTCGTTCGGGAACCCCTCACCGCCTGCCGCTTGGCCTTCCCACCACAACATCCTATCATCAGGCACCGAGTCGCCTGACAACCAGTCTCAGAACTCTCCACACTTATCCATGCTCCAAGCGTCACAGATAACGAACTTTTCAAATTCGGGCAATAGCTACTTCGCGCCCGAAAAGTACGGGATCAATATGGTTTAGTGTTTTTGTTTCTAGTCGTTTTGTAGTGTAAATATCGTTGATTAG
The DNA here is from genome assembly GCA_905220475.3 of Ennomos fuscantarius. NCBI lineage: Eukaryota > Metazoa > Arthropoda > Insecta > Lepidoptera > Geometridae > Ennomos > Ennomos fuscantarius. The sequence continues at coordinate 2,932,467 of HG992049.1, forward strand.
TGCTAGGTGCACGGGAGTTTGTCGGTTTTTGAACGGTTATTTTGTATGGTAGCCTTGTGCTCGTTCAATAATCGTTTAATTCATTTTATTCCCTATGTAGTTGGTGCAATACACAAAAAAGATATGTTTGTAAAAATGAATGAAACGATTGACGAGCAGTGTGCATTTGTTTCTATTTTACACAGAAGAGAGTGAAACAGAAACATCTTAATTCTTACCTACTTATTACGATTCTGAACCATTTGAAACATAACAAACAATAATTTTGGCTTATTCTTAGTAAAATTACATTTATTTGAATCACAATATCAATGAATGAATTTTTATTGAGAATCACAGAATTGGCTCGTATTTTCTAATCATTTCAAATGTTTCTGCTCATATTTACTATTTGTTTAGTTTCACAAAATTGTTGCGACTGTTTGAAAGTGTTAGAAAGTGCGACGTAAGTGCATATCAACGTAAACACAAACCCGACAAACTCTCTTCTAATCTAGCAAGTACTTCATATAATTGTAATAAAATTGTTGATTCCATTTCGGGCCTAACTTGACTTCATATTTTGATGCTGTTTTTAACAACAATTTTTACTTTATTCACGTAAAAATTGGAAGACCTTGACCACATAAACAATTAGTTAACTGATGCAAAAAAACATAAATAAATGATAGAATATGAATAATACCTTTCTCTACAAATATGAATTCAAGCTTAGCCCGAAAATGAATCCATTCGGAACTTAAATGAACAAGTTCCATACTCAAACGAAACGTAAACGAAGGGTTGCCAACGAAGAAAATGAGTGCGAAGGCCTAAGGATGTATCGAAAAAAGCAAAATCATTGCCATATAAAAAAGAATTAAACCCCACAAGTAATTAAGAATTTGTATAGATATTTCTTTAGTTTGCTTTCTAAAGCCTATGTAAAAATAACTGAATCATATCAATTGAAAAAAATCTAGGCTATGTTAGTAAATTTGCTAAATTATCCAATAAATATAGTTTCTGTGTAAATAAATATTTTTAAGGATTTCATTTTGTATATGTGTGCTGCGGTAAAATGTGACTTATAATTGTGTAGAATAAGGAATGACGTATTTTTTCTTATATTTTCCTATTATTTTTCTAATCACTAGACTAGTGACGTTAGAGCTGCCATAGAGAGACATAGTTTTATTTTTCTTATTCCCGAAGTAGAATATTCTATTTCACCATTACCAGTTAATTATTTTCTTATACAATATTTGAAACTAAGAGTTTTGTGTTAAAATTCTGCGTTTCTATTAGAATGCAATATTTAATTAATGCAATAATTTTAGTGTCAAAATTAGCTTTAAACAGTTCATTCTTTTGAAAATTATTTAATGTAATTTTCCTAAGGTATCACCACCCGGACCCTCTAAAAATTTTATTTGTAAATCTATAGCGTCTTCTTCCAAAAACAGTTTAATATTTACGTTAGTAGATAAAAATCTTGATTGCAGCTAATGAAAAAGTGTGGCTATATAAAAAAAAAACAAGGAAATTTCCATAAAAAATTGCGTTAAATAAAAACACAATTGACGGATAACTAAATAACAGTATGGTTATATTTGACAAGAACTCCTATCGGTTCCTACGACTTCGCATTTTAATATTTTAATTTTAACAAATCGTACAGAGATTATTAGTTAATTTATATTTTTATTCAAATTATTGTAGTAATTTAATGTAATGAAATCTGTAATTTATAGTAATTTTTAAGCTTGAACATAGCTAAGTTAGAGTTTAAGTATTCTGTATCAAGTTCGATGAAGAGTCAGTGTATTTTTTTTAAGTTAAGTTGTAATGATTAAATGATAGCTATTGAAATATTAAATCCGAATATATGCATATAAAATACATTTATCGTGTTTCATTTATAAACGACGCTTAAAAAATAGGTGGTGTGATGCATTTTTTAAGTACCTACACTCCTTGAAGATAGGTGATAATCAAGTTCTTATACGGGCAACACTGGAGTGTGGTTAATATTATAGGCGATTAATCCATCACACTATTATTATAAAGGCGAAAGTTTGTATGTGTGTATGTTTGTTACTCCTTCACGCTCAAACGGCTGAATGGATTTGGATGAAATTCGGTACCAAGATAGCTTATACACTGTATTAACATATATAGGTGTTCAATAAAGTATTATTGTATTGTATAACCTCCTTCGTTTTGAAACATACAACATAAAAATAACTAAACTAAACTAGACCTAATAAACTAAATTATACCTAAGAACTTAAAATAAATAAAAACTAAAAATTTAAAATAACCCGTTGGTCGAGGGGAAAGTTCCCAGAATGGGAAATTTTTTTGTGCAAAATTAAAGCCATCATTACATATAGGTTACATTTTCTCCCAGAAACGTGAAATGTCTCCGTGGGATGAGCAAATAATTAAAATACTTTTTATCCACGGCTAAAACCGTGGGGCACAACTAGTATATAATAAACTTGAGAAATTATCAATTACTTGACATTGGCTAAATACACAAAAGTGTGAGCTGCACCATATGTTTGTTAATAATTTCAAACACCATGCCCGTAAGCTGGTGAGGCGAACGGAAATTGAGACGGAGATATATTTATATCCTTCTCTACGTGAAGATAGAAAGAGTTAAGTTTCGTATATCACTGTAGGGGCAAGAGAGATGGAGCTAAAGTTTTACTTCAGTCGTGTGGTCTAAAGCACACTCGTTTTTTTTCTTGTCGTCTGCTCACTATATACTATTTACTAACCTTCATAAAAAGGCATTCATCTGAAGCCAGTGCCTGTACCAGATACCATGATAGAAAGACCTATAATGGAAAATGCCATATTCGACCAAATGTTGGTTTTTAGATCACTCTTAGAATTAATCTATTTTAATAAAAGGCTTTGTCCAGAACTACACGAACGAATTCTCTCATCTCCATTCTTCCATTGGACAATCAGACGCACAAAAGCTTAACATCCATAGGAACTTAAGCTCTGTAAGTTTTTAACGGAACCTAGGTTTTTATGTTATTTAATGCTGTGCTTGTCGTTCGCCTGACGTTAAGTGACACGGCCGCCCATAACAGAACAGTATTACTCGGAACTCTAAAATATAAAGTTCCGTGCGACACTGCACTGCGCACATCATCCTGAGACATCAGCACAGTCTGGTAATAAGATTACTTGACTGTGAGATCAGATCATAAAGTCTCGTTTGCCCAGTAATTTCACTAGCTACAGTGCCCTTCAAACCGGAACACAGTAGTGCTTGCACACTACTGATTGGCCGTAGAATAACTGGCTGAGCGGTGATGCCTACATAGACGAACTTTGCAGAAAAGTCTTACCACCTAGTAGTAGATTACCAGCTGGGCGATCACGTAATTTGATTACAACCAATAGAAACACAAATTTGTATGGATTTGACAGTTTGAATACGCAGTTTATGTGCATGGTTAGTATGGAAATTTCTCCTATTGCATTGCAATCAAAGTTTCGTGATCACCTCCCTGATCTTTCAATATTAATATCTAATCGAAAATCTCTTCTATTGTGAGTGAGATCATTAATCTCAATTGCCCAGTAATTTAATGAAATTACATCTTGTTGAAATTAGCTACAATGCCCTTTGAACCGCCCTTCAAGTATCGACAAATTAAAAATCAAATCACCCACAGATAACAAAATATCTCCTCTCATTATTCTCCTCTATATATCTATCTTCTTCTAAATATATATAACTCAAAGGTGACTGACTGACTGACATAGTGATCTATCAACGCACAGCCCAAACCACTGGACGGATCGGCCTGAAATTTGGCATTCAGGTAGATGTTATGACGTAGGCATCCGGCAAGAAAGGATTTTTTGAAATTCCACCCTTAAGAGGGTGAAATGGGTGGTTGAATTATTTTCCCATAGGCCACGCCGCGGGCGAAGCTGCGGGCAGAAGCTCGTTATTTATATATTATTTTTCTATCGTAGGTATTTTTCCACCCGGGTCATGTCGAGTCACGCGTGTCACCGTTGTAGGACGTCCGGAGCCGGCGGGCGGCTTCAGTCGACGACCTATCGAGTTACAGACGACGTGACGGCGTGTTGGTTAGGAAAACCATTTTAGGTAGCTCTTTATCTTTGATAAGTTCAGTGGCGGAGGACTCGAAACTATAACTTGAACAAGTAAACATTTCTCTCACATTCGGAATATAAATAAACCTGCACTGCAATTACCGTTCTTGTCGATCGCTCAATTTGACATTTAGAATCGTCATTACTAGTGTAGTATTTCATTAGTAGTGTATATGTGTGTATATGTATATATTATATATCAATGACTTAGGTATATGTATTTTATTATTATTTATTCTTATGTATTATATTATTTGAGTATAGGTTAGTATATAGTATTTATTTGCACCGCCGTCCTTGCTCATAGTGTCTCAAAACTCTGTCCATCCAAAGGTTGTCTGGAAGAGATCGCTCTTAGCGATAAGACCGCCCATTGTACCTATCTTATTATGTGATTCTATTTTCTACATGTTTATTTTTGGTGTCAATAAAGCGTTTTGTATTGTATTGTATTGTACTAGGTGGTACGTCTTTTTTAGTAGGTGGTAGGACTTTTCTGCAAAGTTCGTCTAGGTAGGTACCACCGCTTTGCCAGTTATTCTGGCGCCAAGCAGTAGTGCGCAAGCACTACTGTGTTCCGGTTCGAAGGGCACTGTAGCTAGTGAAATTACTGGGCAAATGAGACTTTATGACCTAATCTCACAGTCTAGTAATCTTATTGCTGGACTGTGCTGATGTCTCAGAATGGCGTGCGCAGTGCAGTGTCACGCGAAGCTATACTTTAGTATCAAGTGTCACTGCAACTGATATGGGCAGTCGTGTTGCTTAGCATCAGGCAAGCGACTAGCTCGTCATGTCATTTTGTAACATAAAAAAAAAAGTCACAATTCGATAAAAAAAATGTTTTTTTTTTCTTATTTTTTTAGTAAGTAACGAATGAATTTATAAGGAATTCGATAAAATTTTACGAATTTGCGGATAACCCTAGCATCCCCAGGACTACCAGACCCAGGGACTACGAGGACCATGGTCCCACAACACCCAGTCATAGCACAAGTATTTACGCTTTTATTCTGTGCACAAATACTTGTCCTGTCAAGGGAATCAAACCACCATCTCCGGGTTATGAGCCAACCTGCTAAATCACCACACCACAGAGCATGTAAAAAAAAGCCTTCATGTACTAACTTCCATTGCAAAATTAAGGCGATTAGAGTCGCGTTAACATTTTTTTTAAATGGATATCATTTGATTTTACATGTATGTAACTGTTAAGTAGTTTCGCTAACTAACCTAAAACCTAGACTTTAGAACGACCTAAAAAGTTCCCCATTAAACTAAAACAAGCTAGGTACCCTCCGTTCAAAAAGTACCGCTCTTTAAAACTGTTTAGACGTACCGCGGCCCTATATAACCACATCTATAACGCAAACTTTGCCTGACGTATATTCCCTGGAAAATTTATTTTTATTTTACTCGGGCAACCCTGATTTGGTAACCTACCAACAACATCCAAACCGAATTCAACCTTAAATGTTAAGCAACAAAGTACTAAATCCGTCGCGCTACTACAGTATTTGTAACGTTTTAGGAAGCAACGCCCAGTGGTTACAAACTTCGCAGCTGTATATAGCGATGTATAGCTTTTTCGGTCGTTCTCGGGGGACTGGCGTATAGTGCTATCCCGCTTTGGTGCGGAGATAAGCCGCTTATCTTCGGCCCGCACGCCGCGTCCCGCCGCCCCTGCCGGCTGCTGCGCGTAACTTGGGTTATTCTCTTTCACCCTGAAACTTGAAAATATAATTAATTATAACATTTTTCTTTATTTTTAGCCTATAATTTCACAATTATGGATTTTAAAACGTATCTTTTTGTTAAATACCACAGACTTAAAAGTCTAAAGTTTAGACGTAAACCTCGCTCCACCATTTTGAAAAATTTCAAGAATTGTATACACAAATAAATTACATATAATATAACTCAAAGATGACTGACTGACATAGTGATCTATCAACGCACAGCCCAAACCACTGGACGGATCGGGCTGAAATTTGGCATGCAGGCAGATGTTGCGACGTAGGCATCCGCTAAGAAAGGATTTTTCGAAATTCCACCCTTAAGAGGGTAAAATGGGTGGTTGAATTTTTTCCCATAGGCCACGCCGCGGGCGAAGCTGCGGGCAGAAGCTCGTTACATATAACTATCGAACTGTTATTTGTTAGATTAAGTTTCTTTTTTATCCTTTTTTTTTGTTTTTTCACCTTGTAGTTTTAGTTTTCTAGTAGTTGAAATACATTCATAGTTTGATTATCACTTGTTCACAAAATTTCACAAGAATAGAAGAATTGTGACTTGTAGAGGTAACTGCGGCACATTCGCTCACTCGGTCAATAGTCACTAACATTAAGCTAGTGGGAAAAGTTATTTGTTATACAAGAGTGCAAAGTTGCTTTTTAAAAGTTATTTGTTATACATGAGTGCAAAGTTGCTTTTTAAAAGTTATTTGTTATACAAGAGTGCAAAGTTGCTTTTTTCCGCGCAAGCGATGGACCGATTCAAAAGTTAGAGATTTTATTATTTTTTAAAGTTAAAGATTTCACTTCATGCTCTTTTGAATCCTGAGCGTTAGCGAGGCACTTGCACTCGACAACACGTAACTTTTTATCCCACCTCGGCGAGGAAATGACTAATTACAAAAAAATATTTTCAAACAAGATAGACGTGAAAAGAAAATGGCGCGCAAGCAAATTAAAAAAAAGTACACCAAGAAGGTTGCAAGTCTGAGTTTTTAACAAATTAAAAAGGATGTATGATAAATTCGGCACCATGGAGGTAGAAGTAAATAAGTTTAATGATATTTTGAATTCACAAACTTAGTGCACACGATTCTATATTCAATTTACTTTATCCTTTGCTCTCAGATATCGAAGAAAAAAACACTGTTTGCGAGATGGGGGATGAAAAAGTCATTTAAGCCTCAGTTTGTGCCTTGCAGTCTCATAAAAATTTTTACCAAAAAAGTATTCTATTTAAAACCCAATAAAATGTTACAATTCAAAATCTTTTTAACGTAAATGAAACTAAAATAGCAGATCATTGTTTTCGTAGAGCCTCTACGAACTATTTTTCGTTGCATTATTTTAGGTTATTTTTATAAATTATTTACTGTCGAACGAAAAATAAAACTACCTGTCCAGGATTGTAGACTCCTGCGGACAGGTAATTTAATTTATGTTTAGAGTTAGGTCTGCAAAATGTGGAATCTCCTACAGCCTTATTAATAAACGGGTATTATTCTCGGGTTAGTTACTTCAGCTTTTGTCCTATTTTTGCTACTGGAATATTTAGCTGGATCGAAAGAGACAATAGATGGTGTAACTAATCTAAAGCTAGTTCGTGTTTATTAATAAGGCTGCTAGAGTCATGATATATAAATTATTTAATGCCAACTTGGAAAAGCTAGTCATCGATAAATCAATGTAAAAGACTTCAACGCGCTTCATTATTTTTCATCATGAGTTTAAAATTTTACAATTATAAGCCTAAAGAAGTCCACTGCTGAACAAAAACGAGTGTGCTTTAGACCACACGACTGAAGTAAAACTTCTTAAGCTTAGCTTCATCTATCGGCCGGTGTAACTTTGTTTTTACTTTGTCTAATGTTAATATCGTCATCTTGAAAATTAAACATTGTCATTTTACCGGACATAGCAACATAATAATACAAGTTTTTTACTATGTTGCTATGTTGACAATTGAGATCTGTGTGAATCAACTTCCGTTTGCCTCGCTACACATTTACCAGCTTACTCCTCAGTCAAGCGTGAGTATAGAAATTTTACTTCAAAAATTCATGGAACTTGCGACATCTTCACCGAACGCTTTCCATGAGCTATATGTGTACTGTGTTTGAATAAAATCCAATTTTGAATAAAATTTTCCAGATTTAAATAAAATCCGATAAAATAATATAATTGATGTCAATCAATAAACAAAAATTTTAGAAAACTAAACATGCACATTCCATGACTGTTAATAGAAAAAAAGTTCGGCGGGACAGCTAGCTAATAATAAAAATGTAATTTTAGTAACTTGTCATTATCGCAGAATGACCCATCACCGATATATATTACAAGAAGTGCCCACTTGTCTTCTATCTCCCTCGCACCAATGCATATTGATGCGTACAGAGCTACATAGCATGTTTACTCTGAAGTTGGTCTCATGCTAAAATCTAATGACTTGAACTCTTGAAATATTGGGATATTTTCTAATGTTTAATTGTGTCCGTACTGTGACCGCTTTTCAAAGCGGGTTGTGTATGCGTTTATAAAAAACAAACATGGTTCAGTCTATGGGGACGGCCGATAGAAGTGAAAACTAGTAACTTGTGACATATAGCTCATGGGAGCGTGCGGTGACGATGACGCGAGTTTCACGCTTTTTGTTCACCCAAATAGTACATATATACACAGTAGGTATACATATGGCTCATGGGAAGCGTTCGGTGACGATGACGCGAGTTTCACGCTTTTTGTTCACCCAAAAAGTACACATATGTACACAGTATACATATAGCTCATGGAAAGCGTTCGGTGACGATGACGCGAGTTCCATGTTCACCTAAAGTGCTCAATGAGCCTAAAGAAGTTTTCAATTCAATAAACAATATCAGGATATTTACCATGTAATATTTGGGATTTATTGTAATATAAGGGATATTTGCCTTTATTGTTTCAACTAACTACTACAATAATACCTACTAACACTAACACTAAATACTAAATTTTTTTATTTTTTTTTATTTTACTATGTATACTATATACTACAAAAAATACTTAGACTATTTACCTACTATAGCCACGATGACTTCGTCCGTATTACAGGACGATGTTCAGTCATCGATCGTTGCTCAAGCAGAGATTTCATTCACTAATTGATCACTTTATTAATGAAATCTCTGTTTGTGCACCGATCGATGAATGAGCATCGTTTTGTATTACAGACCTTATGCTCGTATTACAGAACGATGCTCAGTTATTGATCGGTGCTCAAGCAGAGATTTCATTCACTAATTGATCACTTTATTAATGAAATCTCTGTTTGTGCACCGATCGATGACTGAGCATCGTTTTGTATTACAGACTTTATGCTCGTATTACAAAACGATGCTCAGTTATCGATCGGTGCTCAAGCAGAGATTCCATTCACTATTTGATCACTTTATTAATGAAATCTCTGTTTGTGCACCGATCGATGACTGAGCATCGTTTTGTATTACAGACCTTATGCTCGTATTACAAAACGATGCTCAGTTATCGATCGGTGCTCAAGCAGAGATTCCATTCACTAATTGATCACTTTATTAATGAAATCTCTGTTTGTGCACCGATCGATGACTGAGCATCGTTTTGTATTACAGACCTTATGCTCGTATTACAGAACGATGCTCAGTCCTCGATCGGTGCTCGAGCAGAGATTTCATTAATTAATTGATCACTTTATGAATGAAATCTCTGCTTGAGCTCCGATCGATGACTGAGCATCGTTTTGTATTACAGACCTTATGCTCGTATTACAGAACGATGCTCAGTTATCGATCGTTGCTCAAGCAGAGATTTCATTCACTAATTGATCACTTTATGAATGAAATCTCTGCTCGAGCACCGATCGGTGACTGAGCATCGTTCTGTAATACGGACCTTAGCCAAAATGGGTTTTTTTTTTAAGGAATAAAAAAAAAACTCACGATATTATACATTTTCAAACTAATATAAATTAGCACAACGCATCAGTATTACAATTCAACGGGGCAATGCTGCCAGCATGTTGAGTACGCTACCTAGTAGTGGAGCGTTTGGGCTGTCTATAGGTCATCGCGGTCAGTATATATTCCAAATGTTATTTTTGTAGTAGATAGTATTTAGTATTAGCTATTATATCATTGTAGTATTTAGTAAAAATAAAGGCAATTTGACCGTTATTTTTTTTTATAAATTTAGTCTGTATTAAGTGCACATTTGTTTAAACTGCAATCGAGTTCGAATCGAGTACATTGCAGGCCCCATGCTGCCAAGTTTATTAAATATTTCGTAGTACTTAGCGGCACTTAAACACACCCTGCGGTTTTTGTATTGGTAATTCTTTTATAGAGTCACTTGTTTGTTTTGTAGTTGAAGAGCTTAACTGACTGGCTTGATAGCTCCGTTGGTAGAAGATTTGCCTTCTGAACTGTAGGTTGTGGGTTCGATTCCCACCCAGATCAAACATTTGTGTGATAAATATTGATCTTTGTTCTGTGTCTGGGTATTGTATTCTATGTATGTATTTACTAACAAAAAGTATCTATGTATTGTATCAGTTATCTAGTATCTATAGTACAAGCTTTGCTTTGCTTAGTTTGGGGCTAGAAGGCGCTGTGTGAAATGTCCACAAATATCTATAGAATATAGATAAAGATAATTTATTTGATAGAACATGAGTAAATACATTTACAAAAATAAAAAATATATAATCAATAATAAAGAAAATCTTAGGCCGCCCAATTAACGTAACTCATATGGCTTTATAAAAATGTGTGCTAGTGTCGCAGGATGACGTCCACAGTGCAGTGTCACTTTATATTTTAAAGTTACAATTAACATCAGGTGAACAACTATCTCGTCAAGCATAAAATAATTATATAAACTTTTTCCTAATAACGAACAAATTACAACTATCAAATTACCATTCCAGATGTACAAGAGAATGTACGATAAATCCGTACCATCGACAATAGAGGCATTAGGCACCATAGACAAGCTCGCGAAGGGCGAACACGTCAACTCTATTATTTATGGATTCTTAAACACGTAAGAGCTATCCTATGGCTCGGTGGAAGGGGAGGAAGTCTGACGCCTACTAGAAACGACACGGTGGCTTTTCTTTATGAACTGACTTCTAAAAACGTGGAGATTATCAATATGTTGTCTGTTTTTTTTTAATGTTACTTCATATCTATTACAAATATATTACATACTAGTTGCCCGCGGTTTCACCCGCGGATAGAAAGTATTTTAATTATTTGCTCATCTCACGGGAAAATTTCACTTTTCCGGGATAACATGTAGCTTAAATGTTAATCCAGTGTATAAGCTATCTTGGTACCGAATTTCATCCAAATCCATTCAGCCGTTTGAGCGTGAAGGAGTAACAAACATACATACATACACACATACAAACTTTCGCCTTTTATAATTATCTTCATATCATACATTTTACTAGGTGGTAAGACTTTTCGGCAAAGTTCGTCTGGATAGGTACGCACCGCCAGTTATTCTGCCGCCAAGCAGTAGTGTGCAAGCACTACTATGTTTCGGTTTGTAGGGCACTGTAGCTAGTAAAATTACTGGGCAATTAAGACTATGCTCTAATCTCACAGTCAAGTAATCTTATTACCAGACTGTGCTGATGTCTCAGGATGATGTGCGCAGTGCAGTGTCGCAGGAAACTTTATTTTGGGGTTTCAAGTGACACTGTTCTGTATATATGTCGTTTCGCTTAACATCAGATGAACGACTAGCTCGTCACATCATTCATTAACATAATAAATCTCCATACTGTATGTGGACAGTGAAATATATAATCGTCAATTATGAAGCGATTTATGAAAATGTCTTATTTTATTTTATTGGTCCCAAATCTCTTCAAAATCAGTTATTAGTAGTTTTTTAAATAAAAAATAACTGAATAGATATGAATCCCTCTTCTCTAATATATATATAAAAATCTCGCGTCACAGTGCTTGCAACAAACTCCGAAACGGCTGGATCGATCCTTATGAAATTTTATTCAGATAATATTTTATATTTAAGATGAACTTCCGCGAAGTCACGCCTAATCCTAACAATTATATTCAGTAGTTCTGAGAATAAGATTAACTATTTTTCATCATCACTTCACCGTTTCTCATCACCATCACCATTTTTCATCACCACGCGGGAGATACCGCGGGGCGCAACTAGTACTAGAATAAAGATGAGCCCACACGTCCCACTGTCATCAATTAAAGACCTAGAAAGAACTCCTCGAAGAAAATAACAGACAATTCGCAACCTCATCATATTCCACGATTCATTTAACAAACGGCGAAAGTAAAAAAACTCCAAAAAAGGTTAATACAAAAACGAAAAAATTGATGACATAAAAAGCAATCGCGAACCTTTTGGAAGAAAGAAATAGATCAAAGAGGGAGACAACTCTACGTTTGGGCGGGTAATGTGATAATATTCATACAAAATTAAATGGGGAAATATTGTCTGTCTGTAAAATCCAAGGTAGTCAACCAGTTTTTTTGACTGGCCCGTTAGCTCAGTTGGTAGTCTCCAGGACAAACATTTGTGTGATGAACATGTTTGTTCTGTGTCTGGGTGTTTATATTGTATTCTATGTATGTATTTACAAACAAAAAGTATCTAAGTATTGTATCAGTTATCTGGTTCCCATAGTACAAGCTTTGCTTAGTTTGGGGCTAGATGGCGCTGTGTGAAATGTCCAAAAATAAAAATAAAGATGGCTGGACTGCAAACGCGATCCTTTCTCGCCCCAGTACGGCGGAAGACGGCTCACAGGGGGGGTTTTAGTGGGTTTGAGTCCTACATACCCCCTGCCACCATCTCCCATGGTGGAGAGGGCATTTCCCCCCTCAAAAAAAATCCTATTGCAATGTGGTACTTTACTAGATGGTAGGACTTTTCTGCAAATTTCATCTAGATAGGTACCACCGCTTTATTATATAGTTATTATTATACCACAGTTTATTATTATATTAATTTTTTACCAGTTATTACCAGTTATTGCCAGTTATTATACCACAAAGCTTCAAGCCCTATGGACATGACTAGACGTATTATTAAAGCATTATGTACACTTTATTTAATTGAGAATCTGAATTTAACTGCACCGCTGTCATTTCTTTTCCTGCACAGACAGGTTGACTGGTAGATAATGCTGCATAGCATTAACTCCTCCCTGTACATTATTTTGTGCTAAAGTATAAATAAATGAATGTTAAAGATTTTTTCATGATTTATCTAAATGTCAAGTTTTTCTTTTTGAAGTAAAATTTCTTTACGCACGCTTGACTTGGGAGTAAGCTAGTGAATGCGTGATGAGGCGAATTAAAGTTAAAAATTGTTGGTTCACGTAGATCTCATTTGTCAAAATAACAATGTTAAAATCACCTAAAATTTGTATTATTATATTGGTATGTCTGATAAAATGACAATTTACAAGTGTCAGGATGTCGACATTAAAAAAGCAAAAATAAAGTTATACCAGCCGATAGATGGAGCTAAAGAATTTTTACTTCAGTCGCGTGGTCTAAAGTACACTCGTTTTGTCTAAAACACTTTTTTTATATCACTATCCAAGCAAATCCAAAACTCGCAAGCTAGCTACAACATAATTCAGTACAAGTTCGCGTAACAGGCGCTAAATTGGATCTTACTCGGCTTGCACGCAGCGGGGGCTCCTTTGATTCGGCAACTCAATTTCTTATTGCGGGCCACATAAATCATAGCTTGAGACTTTGGGTATTTGGGCTAGATGTCTGTAGAGCTGTGACGCTTACAATAAAATTCGCTGATTGTCTACATTTATTGAAGTAAAATCAGAGCCTGTCAGGCTCTGATTTTACCAACCAGAGAACCTATACCAGAGAAATGACAAAAAACAAAATTTTACTAACAATTGTTGAATAAAACTTCTTTAGGCACGCTTGACTTGGGAGCTGGCGAATGCGAGGCGAACGGAGGTTGAAAGTTGGTTCACGTAGATCTCCATTGTCAACATAACAAAGGTAAAATATGTATTATTATGTTGGTATTTTCGGTCAAATCACAAATTACAATTGAAGGGTTGAGAATAAAAAGGATTTAACTGACAAATTGACAGTTTCGAGAAAATTGACTTTAAACGGCAACGGCGTCATTTTTATGTAGAGTGCTTATAAGGTAATAGAAAAGGTTTATGTAAGTTTCAGTTGCTTGAAAATGTTTTATTTCTATTTAAAATTACTAAATATAGTACTAATTCATACAATTACTGTAAATATATAATATAATAAAAGAAATAAAGTAATGTTTTTATGCTAAGCGTACTGTATTCCTGTGACAGATAAACCATTTTTAGACTCAAAATCTCGAGATTTAAGCCTTATTTCGGTATTTTGAGAATGTATTATTGAAGATAATTTCACGCTAAATCCAACGATACCCATAAGTCATTTGGTCAAAAAAATCAGTTAAATCCTTTTTATTCTCACCCCTTCAATTGTCAAGATGACGATATAAACATTAAACAAAGCAAAAACAAGGTTATACCGGCCGATAGACGGAGCTTAACTAAAGAAGTTTTCGTTCAGTCGTGTGGTCTAAAGTACACTCGTTTTTTTTTTAAATCAGTATAACTATAATTCACACATGGTAGGTCGCGGCGTATTGGATTTTGACCTCTATTCGAAGAAGGAAAGCTATCAAATTGACAGTGATATACCTTGGCAAACTATATAGAAAAGAAACATCTAGATGGTAGGACTTCTTTCTGCAAAGTTCGTCTAGGTAGATACCACCGCTTTGCCAGTTATTCTACCGCCAAGCTGTAGTGCAAGCACTACTGTGTTCCGGTTTGAAAGGCACTGTAGCTAGTGAAATCACTGGGCAATTGAGACTTTATGATCTGATCTCACAGTCGAGTAATCTTATTACCAGACTGTGCTGATGTCTCAGGATGAGTGCGCAGTGCAATGTCACGCGATCAATTACTTGACATTGGCTAAATATTAAAAGTGAGACAAAACAAACAAAAAGTATTCTACGCTATAAAAGGCCTGTAGGGACACACGTTTGTTTACGTTGACGTCGCCAGCGCCGACCTGTATAGGGGGCACGTGATCTTCTCTACTATATAAAAATAAGTCGGGTTTTCCTTCCTGACGCTATAACTCCAGAACGCACGAACCGATTTCCACGATTTTGCATTCGTTAGAAAGGTCTCGGGCTCCGTGAGGTTTATAGCAAAGAAAATTCACGAAAAATTCAGGACAAACCAACATTTTAAGTAGATGGCGCTGGTGCGTGATACATTGTTTTTCGTATATTATAAAATGTTTAGTAAATAAACGTCCACCCGAGCGAAGCCGGGACGGGCTGCTAGTTTAATTATAAAAGTAGAGTTGCATGAGAGTTGCATTAGAGTAGCATTCGGAGACGCGTGTCCTCACATACTCCGGGCTTACTCATTTTATATTATTAATCATGTGTTCGGTTCGCGAGGACAATGTAAATGGTGAAAATAAACAATAAAACTTTTATTTATTCCATTCCGGAGTGAGATTATTAGTGAACGATATGACCTTTAAAGACCGTCCTTCAATTTCAATATTACAAGATAGAAAATTCCGAGAAGGAACAAAATCGGAGAGAAAATTGTTTTATGCTTACTCTGGCCGATTGAAACATGAAAGGGCGTGCAAATTGCAAGTCGAGTTCCGAATAATCGGGTAATTGAAAGTACATTTGTACTCAAATAATCGAGTAATAGAAGTAGGGTAGGGTTGTCAAACGTTTTTGAGTTACGTTGAGTTTAAGCGGCATTTCTTATGCGATTAATTTGGCCTATTATTAAATAGTTGACCGACCCCGGATTCGCGCGGGTGAATTAGTAAAATGCGGTCGAACGGGATAAAAAGTCCGTCTCCTGGTTCTAAGCTACCTCCACACCAATTTTCAGCCAAATCGGTTCACCCGTTCTTGAGTTACAAATATTACAACACGACTTTCTTTTATATAGATATCTTATCTATAAAACAACTTTTCGGATCCTAATGTTATATGTAAACTAGTTGCGCCCCGCGGTATCACCTGCGGATAAAAGGTATTAAATATTTGCTCATCCCACAATTTCAACTTTTCCGGGATACAATGATACTTGCTAATCCAATGTATAAGCTATCTTGGTATCGAATTTCATCCAAATCCATTCAGCCTTTTGAGCATGAAGGAGTAACAAACATACACACATACAAACTTTCGCCTTTATAATATTAGTGTGATTATTAGACATATATAATCGTTATTAAGTTTCAAGTTTCCTCGTTTTTAATTAAAGTAAAAATTACCGAACCCAAAAACAAGATACAAGATTCAATAAGAAATGAAGAAAAAAAAAAGCAACTTGAAAACTGGCACAATACACAAACAGTGCCATGGCCAACAAGAAAAAAATTGACCTGTTTCACTTGACTTTGGCTTTTTCAATTATTTTTGTACTTTTCACATATCAAGGAGTTTGTTCACTTTTTTTTTAAATTATTTAAGATGTGGTGTTTCAATAAAGAGTTTATCTATCTCTATCTATCTATCAAGGAGTAAGCTAAAATATGGAGTTTTGGCGGGAACGCGAAAAAGATTGCGTCACCGCATTGTATTATTTTCCAAAACTTGTGTTATTTTCAGTGTTAGTGCATAAAATTGGTGGCATTCTATTCGTTAAGTGCTGGATTACAGGCGTGAGTGTGGGAAAATGGTATAATGGTGGTGAAACGTTTCCTTTCGTGTTGTTTCCAAAACTCCATAGAAGCTTCAAGTAAAGTTACCACCACTTTACTTGGAGTATGACTTTGACTAAACTATGACTTGACTTGATGACTTCGACTGTGACTTGACACATATTTGCGTGAAATATCATTAACTTGATAAATTATCAATTACTTGACACTGGCTAAATACACGGAGGTGTGGAGCCAAAACATAATTTAAAAAAAGCTAAACTATGTGCCTATATTGAAAATTCTTGTCAAGATCGTTTTGAATAGCTTGGAATAGAATTTCTCCTATAAGAACATTTTGGGCTTTGAAGTAAAACTTCTTTACGCTCGCTTGTCTTGGGGAGTAGGAGAGATATAACAGAAGGGTATAAGTAAGGAGAAGTAAGTAAAGGTAGAAAGAGAGAGAGATACGTTTCGTACTGTAGGGCAAGAGAGCGGCGAGTTGTATTGGTTCAATTATATCTCCATTGTCAACATTGAAATGTGACCACACGGGATGCACTAGCTTTCAAAAAAAAGAATCATCCAAATCGATTCACCTATAGATGAAAGTTACGAGGTAACAAACATTTTAAAAAATATTAAAAATACACGTAATTAAAGTTTTTAAGTCTGTTCAAAACTCGATTCGATATTTTAAACTGACTTAAAAAGAGGTCATAATATTTGTTAGCTCAGATCTCCATCATGTATAAATTGATTTGGATTTTTTTTTCTGGGTGATCCCATACAAATTTTATCAAAATCGGTCCAGTAGTTTTATTTCCGTTTTTTAAAAGGATATTATCTTTAACCGCTTCCGGCTGATCTTTTCTATCTCTGCTCAACTCAACGTACTTCAAATATCAAAAACCAATTATTTAACCTAACCAAACGTTATTTCAAAAACCCAAAATCAGTTCAGCAATGGGCTTTTCGGATCGGATATTTGTACCGGAGTCGACGACTCGAGACGATTAGCCAGCAATCCTCTTGATTTATTCGATTTTCGAACGACGCCATTTTAGGTCACGTGCTTGGTGCAAATAAGGCGGGAAAAGATGCTGCTGGTAGCAGATACAGTCTGTTGTTTTAGTGATGGCTAAAATAATTTTTATCTATACATATAAAATTCAAAATCCTGACTGACTGACTTATATATCAACACACAGCCTAAACCGCTGGTCCTAGAGACTTGAAATTAGGAGGGTGTGTTCTTTGTAAGGTGTGGGTATCCACTAAGAAAGGGTTTTTCGGAATTCCACTCCTAAGAGGATGAATGGGTACTTGGCTTGAATTATCTATGAAAAAAAAATTTTCTTCGTTTCATATAGGCCACGCGGGCGAATCCAAAGCTTAGTTATCTATAAATTTCATAATTTTTTAATGATTGTTAAGTATTTAGAAAGTAAGTATCTTATTCCTTGATAAACTATTAATTATTTTTTGGTCACTCTATTCTTATGATAAAGAAAAGAGATTCTCGATGAAAGTTTGTCTCACAATAAATTATAGTACCTAGTACATAATGATTACTTCATTATTTTAAGAAACTAGTTTTTTTCGGTTTATGTTTTATGCTATTTACCGGGGCTTTACACTTATAAATATGCTCTATTAAACGCTTAGGATGCCAAGATTAACACCATAATAGAGCAGAAACAGTATATTTTTAATTTTATTTTTATTATTGGCGGGTAAAACTCTGTTTAATGTTAATATCGCCATCTTGACGATAAAATTGTAAATTGTCATTTTACCAGACATACCGACATAATAGTCATTTTTAACTTTGTCATGTTGACAATGGGGATCTACGTAAACCAAGAACTTTCAACTTTCGTCCGCCTTGTTATTCACCAGCTTACTTCCCAAGTCAAGCGTGCATAAAGAAGTTTTACTTCAAAAAAACTGTGATATTTATTTTTCCCCTGTGGCGTTTTTTGTCAGTTTTCTGGTACAGGATTCTGCCTTGTCAATTAAATATCTATCAAAAAAACCAGTAAGAGCATGCTGTATCTACCTACACTATAAAACCCGACACCGTAATTGGAGCACTCAATTTGCCCGCCACTTCCCGCCGCCGCGTGCCGGCTCGTGCTCGACGCGCGCCTCTATCTATTGTCTATGGCTATCTGTAATCGAGTGTTTTGTCTGTGGTGCCCTTTATAAAGAAAACAAAAGCGCGGGAAGCTGCTTTTAGCGACCGGTGATGGTGATTAAAAATTCATAAATGGAATATTATCTTTCAATAGCAGAGCTTTATGAAATACATGGGCAAATGAAAATATCAATTAGAAATATATAGGTAATATTAATAATTTGAGTGGGCATTTCACACAGCGCCATCTAGTCCCAAACTAAGCAAAGCTTGTACTATGGGAACCAGATAACTGATACAATACTTGGATACTCTTTGTTTGTAAATACATACATAGAATACAATATAACAGACACAGAACAAACATCGATTTTCATCACTCAAATGTTTGTCCTGGGTGGGAATCGAACCCACACCCCATATTTCAGAAGGTAGGGTTACCAATTAAGGTATCAGGCCAGTCCAATGCTGCATGTTTGTTTTTTTGTGTGCAGAAATACTTGTCCTGTCGCGGGACTCGAACCCACCGCCTCCGAGCCGAGTCCACCTGCTCAACCACTACATATATATATATCACACTAATAATAATATTTTAAAGGCGAAAGTTTGTATGTGTGTATGTTTGTTACTCCTTCTGGCTCAAGCGGCTGAATGGATTTGGATGAAATTCGGCACCAAGATAGCTTATACACTGGATTAACATATAGGCTACATTTCATCCCGGAAAAGTGAAATGCTCCCGTGGGATGAGCAAATAATTAAAATACTATTTATCCGCGGGTGAAACCGCGCGGCGCAACTTCTATTAAGTATTATAATTTCCCCGTTGCTGCGTTTACTACACTTTAAAATAACTCATGTAAGTACTACAATAGATAAAAGCAAAATTGAACTGAATGTTGATACATAAATTATATATTTTTTTAAATTATAACACAAAATTGTGCTTCAAAAATTAGCAAAGGACCGTTGACGCAAATCCTTCGCATGATATTTAAAAAAAATCGTTCCCGAAAGTACAAAAAAGCGGTATCGATGGATTAAAGAGCATGCTCCATTGCCGATTATAATTTTCGCTCGTGAAGAATTGGTATCATTTTTATGGACTATTTTACCTTGACAGGCGGAACTGCAGAAGTATTGCATTTTAGACTTTAAAAACTTAAATATAAGTTTCAGAATACCAAACTCATCGAACATTTATTCCGAATAGATCACGTTCGATTTTCTTTTTAATATTTTTTATTGCCAAGGTTGCCAGGTGTAGGCTGAAATGGCTGAATGCAGTTTAATTGGGATGTCTTAGATGCAACCCTTATGGAAGTTTGTGTGCAAAATATAGTACAATAAGAAACTTTACCAGTAGGTGGTTTCAAATCCTTCATTCACACACACAATTTCAATAAAATATGGATCACGTTTAGATCCATATTTTATTGAAATTATACCTACATAAGCTGAAAAATGGGTTAACCGTTCAACTTTATAATGGTGTGAGCTTATTCGCTATTCATAATTATTTAAAAAGTAATTATGACAATCTTAGATCTTAGATAATAAGTACAAATAAATCAAAAATTCCATAACAACTCATAAAATTTTAAAATTTCCTGTTCGATCCCAAGATTAAAGATGGAGGAAGCACATCCGTCCCATTGTAACAGACACATTAGAACACGTTCCATGCGATTAATCCGTATAAATATCCCGTAACTAATTCAATAAAAAAGTCAAAAACCAATTCGAAATACAAATCTATAAAAACACAAAGGTCACCTTCCAGGCCGAAGAAACGTCTACGAAAAAAATTTAAAAAAAAAACATAACCTCATAATTCACAATTAAATTCGGCTACTGGTCATGACCGAAAGTATACGTAATAAATTTCTTCGTAAAAAGCCCCGACTGAAAAGGGCAGGATATAGTCACAAAAGGCGGGACAGGCTCGGGTACGGCGAGAAAAAAATAAAAGTTGTTTATGGTCATTTTGCCGCCAACGCTCGGCGAGTTTAATTTTAGAATTTTGACTTTTTAAAGCGAGGTAGCCGTGGTCCTGGCGAGGGTCAGGATGCGTCCAGAAACCTGTATGAAATTATAATAATATTCAACAGTTTTTTTTTATTCGTTTACCTTACTATGTACATTAATATTAGGTCTTTACCTACGAAATTGCCGTTTTGTTTGAAAAAAATTTAAAGTATTTTTTTTTCGAACTTATTTATTTCTTTTATTCAAAGTAATCACCTCTGCAATCAATGCATCTTTGCCAACGCTGTGGCAGTTTATGGATGCCCTTCTTGAAAAAATCAGCAGGACGGGAGACAACAAACTCTTCAAAGGCGTTTTGTACTGCCTCTCGGGAATTGAATTTTTTTCCCGCTAAAAAGTTGTCCGAATTTTGGAAAAAGTAATAGTCGGTAGGCCAAAATCTGGTGAGTCTGGCGGATGAGGGAGAGCTTCCAAACCCAACTCATGCAGCTTAGAGACGGTCTATTGTGCAGTATGGGGTCGCGCGTTGTCGAGAAGTAGCAGTGGAGACGACCGATTGACCAAAGCTGGTTGCAGACGTGCGAGTTTCGCCATCATTGTGGTCAGTTCTTCAATGTACACATCTGCAGTAATGCTCTCGCCGTTTTGTAAAAAGCTATGATGAATCACACCAGCACTAGACTACCAAACTGTGACCATCACCTTTCTAGGGGTCATTTTTCGTTTTGCACATTGCTTTGGTACCGAACCAGGATCTAACCAACTTGCTGAGCGCTTTCGATTGTCAAAAAGAATCCATTTTTTGTCGCACGTAACAATTCGGTTCAAAATTCCTTCATTTCTGTGCCTGTTAAGCAGCGCAAGGCAAGTCTCGACGCGTACGTTGCGCTGGCGATCGTTAAGTTCGTGGGGCACCCATCTATCAAGCTTTTTTATCTTGCCAATCTGTCGCAAATGGACCAATATTGTTTTGATGCTAACATCAAAAGCTGCTGCCAGCTCAGCTGTAGATTGAGATTCATCAGCTTCCACAATCGCCTTTAATTCATCATTGTTGACCAAAGTTTCCGGACGACCACGAGGTTCATTTTTCAAGTCAAAACTCCCAGAACGGAACCGAGCAAACCAATAACGGGTTGTACGTTCGTTTGTACAGTTCTCTCCGTAAACGTCGTTGATGTTACGTGTCGTTTGTGCCGCGTTGGTGCCACGACGGAACTCATATTCCATAATTACACGAAATTTCAAAGTATCCATTATGAGGAAAAATGTTGTAATGTAATGAAAATACAACGCTAATCAATAAACAAAAGACTTATATTGTAAATAGAATGTCATATTTTTAAAACAAAATTAATTTGAATTAAGAATTCATAGCCAATCAAAACTTTTTTTTGTTTGAAAAAGTCTGTACTGCAATACGGCAATTTCATAGGTAAAGACCTATTATAACTACAAAATGCTACTAGCTACTACAAAACAAAAATATGTGTACTATATCTATACCGCGATGATCAGTAGATAGCGTACCCAACATGCAGTGTTGCCAATTTTATTCATTTATTTATGTTTATACTAGTCGACCCGGCGTCGCACGGTTACATTAGTAAAACGCGGTCGAACGGGATAAAAAGTATCCTATGTCCGTCTCCTGGTTTTAAGCCACCCACCAATTTTCAGCCAAATCGGTTTAGCCGTTCTTGAGTTATAAATAGTGTAACTGACACGACATTATTTTAGATAGATTTATTAATTTCATCCAACAGTAACGTACGGAGGTAATAATTGTAAAAGCTTCAAATGCTATTAAATAAATGAATTTAACGCTACAGACTTGAGTTGGGTGGAAAGAAACACCCATTTTTATTGTTATAGTAACTGATGATATTGGTGTCTGAATTCGGTCCCATTTTTGCAGTAGGTAGGTATGTGAGGGCATTATTTATCCTGTGGTTGGGGTTACGACAACATACAGCGCCATTTTAGATAAATAAATATATAGATTACACTTAAGATTCACAGAAAAACGTAAATTTTATAATGTATTGTTTTTAAAATAAAATAAATGTCGAATTTCTTTATTTACGTGTAACAATCATGATTATAGGTTTTTTATGGCAATTTTTTATCATATTTTTGTCAGCGTCATGTTAATAATTATAGTATTGTTTTTAAAACTCATTCGTTTGAGAAAAATCAACTCAAAAGTAAAAGGTAATATAACGTTTCATGCTATTTGTGTGTATACACAAATGCAAGCTTGTAAAACACATTTTTTATTGTTGTATATTAATAGTAAAATTTTAATTCTAATTATTTTATTTTTTAAAATCTAATTTGTGTAATCCTGTTTGGCGTTCTTTTAAGTATGTAAATTTGTTATTGTACTGTGTAATTCACGCTGTTGGATTGCCTAAATAAATAAAATAAAATAAATAAACTATACAATTATTTTTTTTCTTTTTTTTACGCCTAAAGATCACGTACCTAGATCCTGGTCCCTAACTAGGATTCCCTGTAACTCACGAACTACTAGGACCATGGTCCTACAAAATCGAGACTCAGAACAAGTATTTGCGCTTTTTCTGCACACAAATACTTGTTCTGCCGCGGGAATCGAACCCGCCGCCTCCAACCCGACCTGCTCGGCCAGCACACCATAGAGGCTGTCGCACACAATGTCAATAGTTATCTATACTAGCCTTGTGTAGGTCGCGAACGACCTAGTTCAAAAGAGCGCTCCTTTGAGCGAACGACGCAAACTAGGTGTCGGTTGCGTCTGATTTTAGTTCGTTCGTTCTTTGACCGACCGACTTGCGGCGAGCGGCGAGAGCCGCGCTCCCCAGCGCGCCGCGCTCCGAGGCGCGTGTCGCGAGCGGGAGAGAGCGATGATCGTACATATCATTCTTACTTAGAATATTTTAAACATTGATTACATAAATGATGGTTAATTTTAGTCTTTTTTCTTTAACAAACATTAAGAATACCTACATAGTTTTAATAAATACTTACTTAATATGTTCATCGAAACTAAGTACCTAGGTATATCATATTTTTAGTAGGTACTTACCTAGTATAATATTTTTATATCATTACCTAAATAGACTGAGTACCTATAGGTACTAATAAAAAAATGTATTTTTCTTAAATACCAAGCAATCAATGCAATGGCATTAAATTAATAAATTAATATGCAAATGTACCTATTTAGTAGTTATTACAACAGAAGCTATAACAATTTATAAACAAAATAGAGCATAGTAGTAGATATAACTACAGCTCTTTGGCTGTTGCGAACTAAGTAGGTCGCTCTTGCGGGACCAGGCAAGAGATCGCTGAGAGCAATCGTCTTACCCGCTCTCGGTCCTGCCGCGAACTACTGAACTAGAAGAACGACCTAGTTCACCGACGACCTGCGAACTAAAAGGAGCGCTCCCTGTCGCGAACTAAAATGCGCAAGGCTAATCTATACCTAACACAAAAATACGTGCTGTTTTAGGTTTGGCGACTACGTTCCTTCATTTACCTACTATACATATCAAATGAAATAATTAAACTAAACCAGCGAAAGCAAAAACAACTACCTTTACCTACTATAAATATCAAATGAAATTAATAAACTAAACCAGTGAAAGCAAAAACAAGCCTGCAAAATCCAAACAAATAAAACATTACAAGGTATAACGCACTATGCAAACAAAATGATTGATCGGGAACAAAATCCACCTGTGCATACAGAAAATAAAAATGCTATTCATTCAAAAACGGAACTGAATTTCTACAGGACAAAAGACGTGCCAGAGCATAGACAAATTCTCACGATGTTTTTTTTTTCTTAACGACTTATTGATGGCCACGGTAGCAAAATTTATGACAGCTAGGTGCGAAAAGGTGGCATAGGTGTTTGGTAATATAATACTTAATTATGAATGATTAGTTTTGCCCGCGAAATATCAGCCAATAACAAACATGATACATATTGATGTACTGGTTGATTTTTTTTTTATGTTTTGGCTCCACACTTTTGTGTATTTAGCCAGTGTCAAGTAATTGATAATTTATCAAGTTATCGATATTTCACGCAAATATGTGTCAAGTCACAGTCGAAGTCATCAAGCCAAGTCATAGGCAAGTCAGTCTAGTCAAAGTCAAGAAACAACACGAAAAGAAACGTTTCACCATCATTATACCATTTTCCCACACTCACGCCTGTAATCCAGCACTTAACGAATAAAATGCCACCAATTTTATGCACTAACACTGAAAATAACACAAGTTTTGGAAAATAATACAATGCGGTGACGCAATCTTTTTCGCTTTCCCGCCAAAACTCCTGGTTGATACTTACGATACCTAATAATATTTTAATAATCTTACTAGGTGGTAGGACTTTTCTGCAAAGTTCGTCAAAGTAGGCCAGTTATTCTGCCGCCAAGCAGTAATGTGCAGGCACTACTGTGTTCCGGTTTGAAGAGCACTATAGTTAGTAAAATTACTGGGCAAATGAGACTTTGTGATCTGATCTCACAGTCGAGTAATCTTATTACCAGACTGTGCTGATGTCTCAGGATGATGTGCGCAGTGCAGTGTTATGCGAAACTATATTTTGGAGTTCCGAGGACACTTCTGTTATGGGCAGCCGTGTTGCTTAACATCAGGTGAACGACTAGCTCATCACATCATTAACAAAAAAAACTATAAATACCTAATGTCGCGGCTCAGCATTTGACCGCTTCATCAATTCAAATATTTTTATTCAAGCTACTGCTAACGCCTACCAGAACTCAGGAGCATTCGATTTATTTTTCGAAATCTTTGTACTCTGCATTTTATATTGAAAAACTGAAGTAAATAGCAAACCAATCTATATTTCGGGTTTTATTTCGCCAAGCAATAGAACTCGCAGTGTCTCCTCGCGTAGACACCTAATATTAATTAATTATTAATATTAATATATTATTATTGGATATCTTTCATTTTAGCCAGTTAGTGCACACAGGAGATCCTAGTTAGGGTCCAGATCCTAACTAGGATCTCCTGTGTTACCATGGTCCCCCAACACCCAGACATAGAACAAATATTTGCGGTTTTTCTTTTTGCGCACAAATACTTGTCCTGCCGCGGGAATCGAACCCACCGCCACCGGGCTATGAGCCACAACCACCACACCACAGAGGATGCCAAAGATAAACTTAATACTTATCATATTATTTACAAACTATGATACAGAATAATAAAACTATAGACCATGGTTTGTAACTATAAGGACTCATCAACAAACAAACGCAACACAATGTAGTCTCTCGAGACAAGGGCCACACACGCACATTGTTTTTGACGTACTCGTATGTTGGACGTTTGACTTTTTTTTATGTTAATGGTGACGTGACGAGCTAACCGTTCGCCTGATGTTAAGCGACACGGCTGCCTATATCACTTGCAGTGTCACTTGGAACTCTAATGTATAGTTTCGCGTGCGCACGTCATCCTGAGACATCACCACGATCTAGTTATAAGATTACTAGACTATGTGATCAGTGACTTTGATCTTACCAGCTACGGTACATCTGATTGCGGACCGTTCATTAATCACATGTTTTTTTTGCATTTTACCCCCCTCCCTCTTAGTGAGACGTGGTAAGGTTTAAGTAAAAAAGTAAAAAAAAAAGTAAAGTGCTACTATTCTATGAAAGAATTTTTCGAAGATAATCATAACATATAAATCTTTTAATTATGCTGTGAATGTTAAATTTTATTGAAATTTATTAAGCGTATCGCATGAAATATGTTAAATTTTACTAACCCTACCCTCATTATATTAATCTGTAGTGCCCTACAGGGTCCATATTATTACTATTCATATTATGATATATATATAATATTTGGAATGTAAGATCAATATGCACATATGGTAACAGAATAAATGAATATGAATATGAATGAATAAGTCAGTTAATGTAGGTAGGTACGCATTTTTTTGTAAAGGGCTTATTGTCATTAAAAAAGGAAAATTCACGAAAAAATATAATGATGAAAGCTCATTCTACCTGAAACCCAACAATGTCTGTATAGAAAATTAATAAGCCATATAAAATACTTCTCTTGCCATATCCCACGCGACGGGCGATGTTTAAAAAATAATTGATAGAAAAAATAATAATCCAAGCCCCTTGAGGATTACACGACAAACGCATTTTAGACGTGGCCACACCGAATGGGCTTCCAAATTCAAATTTCAAAAAAGAATGTCATGGCGGCCGCTGCGACGCGACGTCAACAAAATATTTTCAATAATCGAATATTTACAATTGGGGTACCGTACGATCGTTAGCTTTGAATAGATAATGTGGGGTTTGGTGTAATGTTCCATTTGCATATTATGTATTTATACATGTATAATGGTGTCGATTCTGTGTCGCATTCTCTAAAACTAAAGTAAACTTAAAGTATGGCGGTACTCTTCTGATAAAGGGGAAACGAAAAAGACGGAAATATATGAATTTCGTTTAGCTTTAGAGTATGCGACACAGAATCGACACCAATGTATGTTATCGTATGATATTTGACTGGCCTGATAGCTCAGTTGGTAGTTAACTCTGCCTTCTGAGCTGTGAATTGTGGATTTGATTCCCACCCAGAACAAATATTTGTGTGATGAACATACATTTATGTGCTGTGTCTGAATGTTATATTGTATTATATGTATGTATTTACAGCAAAAATTATATAAGTATTGTATCAGTTATCTGGTTCAGATAGTACAAGGTATGTTAGTTTGGGGCTAGATGGCGCTGTGTGAATTATTTATTATGTCCAGATGTCCAGTTGAATGTAGTTTTTTACTTATTATTACATACAAGTGGTGGTAAATTTAACAACACACCTACTACGTGTATTATTTTTACCCATCGAGTTTGACAATTTGCGAACCAAAACAATATTTTCGAACATTTTACCAAAGTCAAAAATACCTTTTCATTTTTAAAAGTAACAACAATTAATAAGTACCACGACATAATTTTAGTGTTTTGAGTTAATTTTAGTTATTATTAGTCCTCCTATACATGTCTGGCTATAGGAACTTAGTAGTTACATCGGTGCACGAATATAACTTGCAAAACCAAATTTGGGTTTAAAACTCTTTATTGACACAAAAAAAATTAAAATTAAGAAATCAAATTTTAGATGTTACTGGTGGTAATTATTACTTTACTGGCTATCTAGCCTGCAACCTCATTCGTGTGTGACAGCTGCTCCTTAAAAACTATTCAACCATTACAAACTCATTAAAACAAAGATGGCTTTGTTTTTTAGTGATTGATAGGCTTACGTATATGGCTAAATCGAATCAGCCGTTCTCATGCGACGCGTTCCCTTGCCTACCCACGAACAGTAGGTACTTTAATTTTATTTATTTATAAATAGAATAGAGAAAACTGACATGGATTTGCTTTTAAAAACTACTGAACTAATTGGTAAAGTTATAACGAAATTTAGAGACTTTTCTGTAGGTAACTTTTTATTGATAGGTATATGTATAGGTATATCAATAAAAAGTTAAGTCATTGTTACCTAAAAATTGGAATACATGTTGGTATGTCCGGTAAAATGACAATTTACAATTATTGTCAAGATGGCGACATTAACGTTTAACAAAGCAAAAACAAAGTTATACCAGCCGATAGATGGAGCTAAACTAAAGGTATTTTACTTCAGTTATGTGGTCTAAAGCACACTCGTTCTATTTGAATTCGTCTAAAAGTAAATAGGATATACGGAACTCAAGTCATATGATCCAGGTTCCCGCTTGATGCCTGCAAAAAATTGATCGAAATTGACAACTGACTAACGAAATCGAACGTTCCTGATTTAAAAAAAAATCTAATGTCATACGCGACAAGTGTCACCTGCGTGCGTCTGCGTCATAGAGTATAGAAATAAAACATTGTTGAATAAGATGCGTTTATCGCCGATCAATGATTTAGCAATAATATTTCTATGCGCTACCGGGAGAGTTAGATTTGATAATACTGATACGAATGGAATAGGCTTCAATATTTTCCCACGAAGATGTTGGACTAGGAAACCATAGATATGCATTTTTTTCCTTAATGACGTAGATTTAAAAAAAAGTGGAGCTTAGGCCGAAATCTACACCACTTCAATGCAAAAAGAAATGTAGTAAAAGCATAAAACTAATCTTCTATTTAGAAAAGTGGGTTACTTACGTTTGGTATAGTCCATTTTTAGCTTTTTTGGAATTTTAGTGAATAGTGCCTACTTTTCTGACTGGTTTTAAGATAAAGAAATTAAAGAATAGCATATCATAGAATAATCAAAACTTTTGATTATATCTAACCATAAAAAGGTTAAAGAGTGTGAAACTTGACTTTAGGTAGGTATTTGTAGCGGATAGATCTACCAAATCGCCTAAAGACTTGCGGTTGCGGTAAATGTAGATAATAGGCTAATTTTAATAATATTAATGCTATTACTTTTAAGGAATGTTAAACTTCTCACGTCTCCCATTATAGTTTCCTATTACACTTTTTACTTACACCGAATGCACGCAAGCATTGAAATACGATGCAGGTTTTTAATCACAGCCCACGTTTAAAAGGATTATTGGCGGCCATGACACTCGAGACCATCGAGAAAAAAGAAATATAAAAAAGAAAATAATTTTCATATTTCGATGTCGCCCGGATTAGCTGCCAGTGTCAAAGTGTTAAATATCGTACACAGTCTAATTTGACAACTGAAACTGGTCAAAAATCTTCCAGTGCCATCAGAAAAAGGAATTCGACAATATGTGTCATTCATTTATGTTGTGGTATGATGTTTTTGGTTTGTTGTCGGGCTTGACAGCTCGGGATGGCTTAATGTTGACATTTTCAACAAAAATTATGATTAAATTCGATCAATGATTTTATTTTGGTTATAGAACCTGTTTTAAGATTGATAATATCATTGTTTTAATAGATACATATATACATGCTATCCCCATGAATACCAATTAAATTAGAAACTAGGACACTTACCTACCCTATCGTATTTTTTTTATGTTATGGAATGATGTGACGAGCTAGTCGTTCACCTGATGTTAAGCGACACGGCTGCCCATAACAGAACAGTGTCACTCGGTACTCCAACATGTAAAGTTTCGCGTGACCCCGCACTGCGCACGTCATCCTGAGACATCAGCAGTCTGATAATAAGATTACTCGACTGTGAGATAAGATCATACAGTCTCATTTGCTCAGTAATTTTACTAGCTACAGTGCCTTTCAAACCGAAACACAGTAGTGCTTGCAAATTACTGCTTGGCGCCAGAATTACCGATGAAAAAATAATGAATACTAAGTATGTTTTTATTATAATATTATTGTAAGGCTAGACGTTGCAATATTACATTTCTAGGCAGTGCCTGTATCCAAAGAGTATATAATCACTACCTGTATAGAATCACCACTACCTTCTACCTGTAACTTGGTGGTATATAAAAATCATTATTCCGTGAAATGACTAACAATTATTTAAAGTAGGAACAATAGGAAGCGAACTATCGCTTGACATTTTAAACGCTACCAATGAGTTTTGGCGGGAAAGCAAAAAAGATTGCGTCACCGCATTGTATTATTTTCCAAAACTTGTGTTATTTTCAGTGTTAGTACATAAAATTGGTGGCATTCTATTCGTTAAGTGCTGAATTACAGGCTTGAGTGTGGGAAAATAGTATAATGATGGTGAAAGTTTATTTTCGTGTTGTTTCCAAAACTCCATAGAAGCTTCAAGTAAAGTTGCCACCACTTTACTAGGAGTATGACTTTGACTAGACTATGACTTGACTTGATGATTTCGACTGTGACTTGACACATATTTGCGTGAAATGTCATTAACTTGATAAATTATTAATTACTTGACACTGGCTAAATACACAAAAGTGTGGATCCAAATTATAAAAAAAAACGCTACCAATGACTGGCCATTCACAAAATTCTCACTTATCTCCCTCATAGCCCACTGAGATCGATACGCAATAAAACGCACCGTCACGCACAAAAACCGTCACGTGAGGCAGCAAACATGCTCCAAATAACAAAATATTATTGATAAATATCATCTTGTCTAACAACAATGGCATTATTTTAAAAAGAAAACAGATAAACAATTTGGTCACTTGATGTTCGGTGCACAGAATGATGTCTATGGTTCCATGTTAGAAAAAAATTAGATCGTCCTTCATAGACAGGCCGGCGCGGCATGTTGCATTCCTATTTTGAATTGAAGTAAGAACATTAGGGCTGCCATTATCATCCTGAAATATTGGCAGTGTACATTTTGGTTATTTGCGTACATGCCACGTCATAAGCCCAATACATTCCCACTGCTGGGAATAAAACGCCCAACGATCACATACATAAATCCCGGACCCTAACTAGGATTCTCTGTATCTAGGAACCAGGAACTACGAGGACCATGATCCCACAACACCCAGACACAGAACATGCTTTTGCGTATATTTACACATTCTTAATTATTATTAATGATGTTTAGTAAATTGGACATCACAAGATAGAAACACAAAGACATAGAACTAGCATTTTAATAGCAAAGAGAATTAAAAATACGTAGTAAAACGGATATGCTGAATAAACGATCATCCATAGCTTTTTATAATGCAAATTTTGTACCTTCCTGATAATAATAACTTCTAACCGTATTGATAATCAATAAAATAATAAGCACGTACTTTATATTATAAATAATCAAAATTACCAACCTTGTTCACAGAATACTGATACAAATTTTCCACTTTCGCCAACCCTAAGTATAGAAAGAGCGCAGCACAGATTACGAACGAATGAGTCAGAAAAAGCGCGCACAAATATTTTGACGTTTGACAACTGTCATGGCGGTGAGATCGTTATCTTAAGCTTGCATTTGTTATTATTGAAATGTCGTAGCATTGCAATGACGATGGAGGCTTTTTAATTGATAAAATGCGTATCTATGCCCATCTAGATAAGACTTTTTTATTATCTTATTGGGGAAATACCAATACCGCCTGATTTGTTACGCTGCCAATTATTTGTAGAGAAAATAAAAAGCCTGAAGCCTGCCGGAATACGTAGTCACGCATGAGACGACAAACCTCTGTTGAGTATATTATTTCTCTGATAAGCAATATTAGACTTTTTTAAACTGGTTAAATTTTTAAGGCATAAACCAACTTCAAATATACCAGGCGAACGACTAACTCGTTATGTCATTCGTTTAAATAAAAACAACTTTATAAATGCACGAAATCTAATGCCTATCTGCACTGAAGTTTAACAGCTCTTAAGGTTGCACCTATCTCTCTAGGATGTACCCAAATGTTAGGATGTACCAAACTATCAAACTTTAGTGCAAAAGGTTTGAGAGTTCCTATGTTATGTCTTATATTGATACCTACTATTTTTGATGAAGGCACTGAAAAGTTAAATGCCTACAATTAAACCGAGTTTTGGCGGGAAAACGAAAAAGACAGACTAGACTAGATTATGACTCTACTTGATGACTTGGACTATGACTTGACTTGACACATACAATATACATAAATTAACTTGAAAAATTAATTACTTGACACTGGCTAAATTCACGAAAGGGTGGAGTCAAAACCAAACAAAAAAAAAGACTAAGCGGGATGGTCATTGGTCACAGGACTTTAACCTGCCAAATAGGACGAAAAAACAATTTGCTAGTAGTTGATATTTTGGAAAATTTTCTTTCGTACTATTAGCTAAGCAATAAGGTCATTTAAAAAGGTTGCTTTTCGTTGCGGCGTTGGTAGTGACATCCTAAACAGCAGTTACGTGATCGATAGTAGACGAAGCCCGGGCGAAGGCCGAAGCCGCACAACTGTCTGACA
Organism: Ennomos fuscantarius; assembly: GCA_905220475.3. NCBI lineage: Eukaryota > Metazoa > Arthropoda > Insecta > Lepidoptera > Geometridae > Ennomos > Ennomos fuscantarius. The sequence goes on from HG992049.1 coordinate 2,965,110, forward strand.
TCCACACCAAACCGGAGCGCTTGGAACTGAGGAAAACAAACGAAAGGTCATTGGTTACAATACAAGAAATGTTATTTTATATTTTTTCTGATAAAGGTGTAAATACACTAATTATGGCTACGAAAACAGTTGGTCCAGTTTCAAGTTTCAAGATACAAGACATAATTTATTCTTGTCTACGCTAAACTTTGACAGCTCCTTTTGCACTTTTCGCTCTAACCTCTAACGTACCTATAATGCATTTGGTTGGGTACGTCCTTGAGAGATAAGTATGAACTTAAGAGCTGTTAAAATTTAGTGCAGCTGGGCATTACAACAATTATTATAAAATAAATAAATGAGTAGTATATCCCATAATAATCTGTGCAGTGACCACTTATCTGCACGAGAAGGCAAAAATTAGATAAACACTAAGAAGGACCTAGGTACCTCCACGTTACTAAACGATATTTATAGGTAAGGTGAGTAATAGTACGAAAGTATGTAAAAACATTTAGTCAGGTCAGGACCAAAGAGTGTAATAACTGTCCTAAAGTCAGGACATCAAGTAGTACTACATATTACATAGTTTTATTTTGAAGAGAACCCGAGGTTAAAAATAATAGGGTACCGCCATCTAGTCAACACTGAAAGAACTTTTCTTGTTAGATTTTTTGCAACGTTTCTGTTAGTAGTCGCTAGGTGACATCAACCTAACATTATTTTATGTTGCATATTTTTACGAAAACATAGTTTACTGAAAAAAATACATAAGTATCTATGAAATAAATTAACTTAGAAGAAATTTATATCACAAAAATAGCTAGCAAGGGTCAATATACTTAAATGTATTCCTTAAGGTGCTTTTGGTTTGTGGCAAGTGAGTGGCAACCTAAAAATTACCTACTAAATGGCAACATTATTTTAAAATCAAACATGGCGCGTGTACACAAGATGCCGCAATTTTTGCATTTTTTCCTTTATTTCCCTTTAATTTTATGTTGTTTTGCTAGTTTAGTAAAAAGTGCGAGTCGTGAACTAGATGAAGACAATTGGAAAGACATCCTCGAAGGAGAATGGATGGTTGAATTGTGAGTATTTTCATTAGCCGGCCTCGGTAAATTTTCACGAACGTGTCAGAATTATTTCTTTAATGAATTTCTAATTAGGTGACTAACACATCATTAGAGCATTGAAAAATCTTAAGAATCCTTTAATTGAATTTGCAGATTTGTGTAATTGGCTCATAGGTGTATTTTACATGTGCTACCTACACCGAGAGTTCAATAACCACGACAAGGTCGCTAGGGTCTCGAACTCGTCTCGGCATAGGTCCGTTTAGAAAACCGTGACGCATCGTCTATTGTCGCTTTTTCTCCGAAACTCATCGTATCTTTAAACATATTACACGTGATTAGAAAATCACAAATACTATTGTTTCAAAATTTAAGATATCTAAGCAAGACCTAGAACTACTTTTGCTAGGATACCCTTTACTAGCTTTTGTAAAATTACCAGTGCTTGGTAACAAAGCTTGCTGACAAATTTATAAAATGCTAATTAGTAATAAAATTGTAGGTTTTAGAACCAAAAATCTTTTTAAGAATGTTTAGGTCCATCATGAAGTTTTCAAGGGAAGCATGTAAATTTTGAGTGAAACTGCATGACACCAGCAAAGATTATTAAATAGGTTACTGTGTAACTTCTAGTAGCAAATCTGTTGCTTTGTGCTATGAATAATACTGCCAGTTTGGTTGCATGCATAATCAATTCATTAGATCATAAATACATATTTGTACATGCCACAATCTTAGTCATACCATGATTGTGTCATATGCGCAGACTTTAATATTCTCACGAGAATCCTTATCCTTGTAGTCTTTTTTCTGTAGTTGAAGTTGATATTATCTTCACCAGGGGGATGATTTCATGAGGACTAATTTCATTCCAAATTTGAATATTTCCATAGTAACTAAACACATAAACTGATGAAAGAAGTTGGATATTAATAAGCAGTTACTATTGGATTAAAACAAGAAATACAATCCTAGATTTAGATTTCAAAGCACAATGTATAGAAATTTCTCTCTTCTTTTCTTTCAGAATCTTTGAGAAAATAAATTCGTAAATTGTAAATTTTGTGATGGACAAAAACACGTAGTTACAATATTTTGCCATTTACACTTGGTTACCGATATATTTGTCAACTTAACACACCTGCTCTACTCTCACTGGTTAAAAACACACAATGATTACCAAACAATGAGTGTTCAGTATTTGGTGTGTTAAATTGACCCGAGTTTGATACATTGACTTTGAAATCAAAAAAATGTGAAAAAACATTTTCACATCAAAAAAATTTGAAATATGTTTCCATAGTCAACATTTTATTATTGTGTAAACTTAGTTAGTACTTTCCTTTCTTTATTTGCTATGCCCTAGCAGGGTTGTGTAACTAGTGTGTTAAATGTATCTCCTTGTTACATAATGCAATAAATAAATAAATAATAAATAAATCTAAATCTGAGATTGCATTTCTTGTTTTAAACCAAGGGAAATATTATATTGATGTCCAACTTCTTTCATCAGTTTAGTGTATAGTGACTATGGAAAATATTAGGAATTGCTTTTTTGCATTGCAATAAAAAATAAATAATGTGCAATATTGTCTTACATTTTCTAATAATAAATTAAATCTTAAATATGGTCATACTCTTCTGATAAAATGCAAATGGTAAATATGGTAATATTTTAATTTAGTTTAAACTGCATTACAAACAAAATTCTCGTACATCACTTTCATGCACTATATTGAGTGAGTATTTATATATCACCCTAATTTTGCAAGCCTTTAAAGTACGCAACATAAAATTACTAACCAATAACCCCTAAAAACAGTACATTTCCCTTTTAAACATGTACAGTAGTACAGTATGACATAATCATTCTGTCATAATGGTAATATGAACTGGTTTTGTTTATCAACAATGTTTGCATAATTATGATGGCAAGGTGCATTGCTTTAAGCAAGTCTTGTATTACAATACTCACTTTTTCTGTAAACACATACATAGAATACAATATAACACCCAGACACAGAACAAACATAGATGTTCGGGTTCTATTCCCGCGGCAGGACAAGTATTTGTGCACAGGAAAAAAAGCGCAAATACTTGTTCTGAGTCTGGGTGTTGTGGGACCATGGTCCTCGTAGTTCCTGGGTACCCTAGACACGGGGAATTCTAGTTACGAGTCTAGGATCTATGTATGTGATCGTTGGGCGTTATTATTATTATGTTTATCACAGAAATGTTGGTCCTGGGGAGGGGATCGAACCCAGAACCTGCCATTCAGAAGGCATGGTTACTACACTACCAACTGAGCTATCCAGGGCCAGTCATAATGTCTGTATAAATGTCTTTGGGTATTAATGAACACGTAATTCGTCAGCTACGCCCCCTGGTGTCCGGCCTGCAACAACCTAGCCCCAGCATGGAGGGAGCTGTCGTCCCGGGCGTCACGCAAGAGTCTCTCGTTGAACACCGGAGCCGTTGACGTCACTAAGTCCCCTGGCCTCAGCGGCCGGTTTGTGGTCACCGCGTTGCCAACTATATTCCAGTGAGTAAATATTTTTTCGCTAGTATAATACACTATAATTTAGTAATCACTATTTGACCCGCCCCGGCTTTGCACGGGTGAATTAGTATAACGCGGTCGAACGGGATAAAAAGTATCCTATGTCCATCTCCTAGTTCTAACCTACCTCCCCACTAATTTTCAGCAAAATCGGTTCACCCGTTTTTCGAGTTATAAATAGTGTAACTAACACGATTTTCTTTTATATATAAAGATTAGTGTTTAGTTTGTGGTTTCTCGTACGTTTGTGAAACTCATGTCAACTTAACACACCAAATACTGGACGCTCATTGGTTGCCTGCTGATCATTGGCTGTCTTCAACCAATGTGTATATGGTATTTGGTGTTATAAGTTGACAGGAGTTTGACAAACATACGAGACAGTGTTTTTCAAACTAAAAAAATACGAGAATGTCGTAAGTGTAAACCCACAAATTGCTAATGTATATTTGGTGACTCACAGTGAAGTAATGTTAACCCATGGGTCGCTAGTGGATTAATCGTACTTCTTAACTCAAGCGAAATACGTGTTTGAATTAATTATCTCTCCTCGAACTGAAAGCTTGGATACATGCCTGTGCATTACCCGCAGATAACAATATTTATAGTAACCAGACAACTAGTGAATAAATGGTGACCACATGAACACATGAACACATCAACAATTCATAAAGAAATGGTGACCAACACATCAACAATTCATAAAGAAATGGTGACCAACACATCAATAATTCATAAAGAAATGGTGACCAACACATCAATAATTCATAAAGAAATGGTGACCAACACATCAATAATTCATAAAGAAATGGTGATCAACACATCAATAATTCATAAAGAAATGGTGACCAACACATCAATAATTCATAAAGAAATGGTGATCAACACATCAATAATTCATAAAGAAATGGTGACCAACACATCAATAATTCATGAAGAAATGGTGACCAGCACATCAATAATTCATGAAGAAATGGTGACTGACCCACAGCTGCTTATTCGTGCACATCCAATCCATAAATTAAAAAATTACCATTTTTATTATGACTTCGTTTAAATTATCTTTTCGCTTAGTAAAATTAATAACGGCTTAACTCACATCAATTAAAAAGTCGAAATTTTGGACTTGTCAATAAATTTTAGTTTGAAAACTATCGTGAGTATGACACATTTTGTAAGATAAATAACGGCTAAACTCACGTTACGTCAGAGTTACGTGTTGACGCTCGCGAAGGCCCCCGCGGCTTGCGTTAGTAACTGGCTCCCAGAAGAAGGACATCGAATATGTCCGAAACCTGGAGAAATTTCGACTTTTAATTGACGTGAGTTTAGCCGTTATTTATCTTACAAAATGTTAATAAATATAAATTCGGACATAGTAGTTAGTAACTGGCTCCCAGAAGAAACCTGGTCGGAGTAATTTCGACTTTTAATTGACCTGAGTTTAGCCGTTATTTATCTTACAAAATGTTAATGAATATAAATTCGGACATAGTAGTTAGTAACTGGCTCCCAGAAGAAACCTGGTCGGAGTAATTTCGACTTTTAATTGACGTGAGTTTAGCCGTTATTTATCTTACAAAATGTATTATACTCACGATAGTTTTCAAACTAAAATTGTCATTTGCGGAAGCTGGTCTGCTCGTGGTGTATATGCAAATAGAAAAGTAATTGATATTCCCAATATTTATATAATGTCCAAAAATTTAAGAAAAAAGAAAAAAAAGGTGTAAATGATATTTAAGTAGTATATTAAAAAAGAGCACGGGCCCAGGAGTCTGGGAAAGCAGCATAAAAAAAACACTAAAATTATCTTTTTGCTTTTCATTTAATTTAAAAATCTTGTTTTCAGTGTAAAAGATGGTGAATTCCGTCAGTACAAGGGACCCCGAGACGCTGACTCGATGCTAAGCTTCGTGGAGCAGGAGCGATGGAAGCAAACGGAGCCGGTTCCATCTTGGCAGACACCTCACTCGATCCAGATGACTTTAGTTGCTGAATTCTTCAAGCTAAGCCAGGCTCTTAGAGTGAGTACACGATAAAATTGGCATCTTTGAAGTAAAACTTCTTTACGCACTCTTGACTTGGGGAGTAAGCTGGTGAATACGAGACGGATGGAAGTTGGTTCACGTAGATCTCCATTGTAAACATGACAAAGTTAAAAATTTGTATTATTATGTTGGTATGTCCGTTAAATTTACAATTTACAATTGTCAAGATGGCGCCATTGACATTAAACAGAGATATACCGGCCGATAGATGGAGCTATACTAAAGCAATCTCCTTTTTTTGTATAGTCTTGTGTGGTGCAGTCATGGGCAATAGATTAAATGAAATTTGTACACAAATTTTGGGATATTATAAATCAATATTTGGGTATTTGAGAATTTTTGGAAAGTCAACTGTCTACCATGACAATGCTTCCTTGTAGATTATAATCTAGACCGAGGATATTGCTGCTACCCTAGTGCTACACATTCCCTCGATATTCCCTTAGCCGCCTTACTTCACCCACGGGAATGGTGGGGAATCCTTACGCTGAAACAACAATGTCATAAGATTAGCTTAGTCATATTTCCATAGTACTTTGCTTTGTCTGGCGCTGTCTGAAATGTCCACAAAGAAAATCAAAGAAATAATAAGAAAAGGAATAATTGAGCACTGGTTTATAACTGATCATCGGTCTACAATAAGCAAAAATAACCCAGTGGATTTCGGTTATAACGATGGCTGAGGGACCACTTAAATTCGTCGCTATATCCAAAATAAAAATTCTTGTATGTTTACTTATCATTTATTTAATTATGTTATGCACAGGTGTTATTTAAAAAAATGTGATATAATGCACTGTTTAAGTTTAGTTTTTTGTTCACGCTGCAAGGTTTATTCCATGATCATAATTCCTAAACAAGTGCTAATTAGTCATTAGTCCTACATAACACAAAGTATTTGACCATCTGTGGATGTAAACAAAGAAAAAGGAAGCTTAATAGTTTATGAATTTTTATCTTTACCTGCCGACTCAGGATTTCTAGGAATCTGTCACAAATGGTTCGTAAAAACAAGTCGCTATACTCTAAATTAACGTTATATCCGACGTTGCTATCACACTAATATTATTAAGGTGAAAGTTTGTATGTGTTAATGTGTGTATGTTTGTTACTCCTTCACGCTCAAACGGCTGAATGGATTTGGATGAAATTCGGTACTAAGATAGCTCATACACTGGATTATAATATAGGCTACATTTTATCCCGGACAAGTTAAATTTTCCTTTAGGATGAGCAAATAATTAAAATACTTTCAACCTCGGGGCGCAACTAGTTGCTGATAAATTTCCTACGACAGTATGCTTTAAGTTCAAGGGGCGTAAGTTTAATATCAATATCGTCGCTATAACCATAGTCTTTACATCCGAGGTCGTTATTAATGAAATACACTCTATTGTGTTTGATTCCAGAGTGTCCACAACATGTTGATGGAAACCTATGGTCTACCTACGTGGGGCTCCTACCTCATCTTTGCCATAGCCACTATATTCATCGGAGCTTTGCTTGGCTTGGTAAGTTTAATCTTGGAACTCGACTGTTATTCGCACGACAATGGTGCACTTTATTTTTATTTTATTTATATGACAAAATCCACAGCCCTTAAGTAACAAAGTTTATTATTTACATGCTAAACCTACAGCCAAAATCGGATTTACATTCTATATTTCGAAAGAAAAACATTTTTTTTTACATGACAGTCACTATAAAAACGATAACAATAAAAAACAACAAAGAAACAAGAGTAAATTCAGTTTTATGTATGCGCACACGAATGTTGATAGTGTATTATATTGCACTTGCTGCGTGTGGTGTGTACTGTACTATCTTAATTAAAATAAATATATATTTTAAAATTATAAATTAAATAATATAATACATAATATACATATTGTATAATAATAATAATAATGCCCAACGATCACATACATGGATCCTGAACCCTAGGATTCCCTGTATCTAGGGCCCCGGAACTACAAGAATCATGCTCCTACAGAACAAGTACTTGCGCCTTTTTTGCTGTGTACTAATACTTGTCCTGCCCCGGGAATCGAACCCGCTGCCTCCGGGCTACGAGGTGAACTGCCGTCCCTAAAGCGACACGTACGAGGACATCTATACGAGATTATTTTGCAAATACAATTTAATTTATCAACCAACTTTTAAAAAAGAGAAGTTTCGCAAGTCAAATGTGTTCTTTTTTAATATTTGTTACCTTAGAATTTAGGGGTGGATGAACTGATTTTGATGATTCTTTATTATTTGAAAGCTTGTGCTTCCGGTGTAGTCCCATTTCACTTGAGATCTGATGAGTAGTTTTTGAGTTATCCTTAAGAATGTGTATTTCGACTTCAACCACATTGATGTTCTCATTTTTGTGATAAACAAATGCGGTGGGATTGAAGTCTGTTGGAGTCTTTTTGAAATAAAACTTCTTTACGCACGCTTGGCTTGGGGAGTAAGCTGGTGAATGAGAGGCGAACGGAAGTTGAAGCTGGCTCACATAGATATCCATTATCAACATAACAAAGTAAAAAATTTGTATTATTATGTTGGTATGTCCAGTGTAAACAACTAAACTAAAGAAGTTTTACTTCAGTCGTGTGGTCTAAAGCACACTCGTTTTTTTTTTTACTTGTTTTCAATCCAGATATTTTATTTTTCTTGTTTGCATTACAGATTTTTTTTTTCTTGTTTGCATTCCAGATATTTTATTTTTCTTGCATGCATTCTAGATATATTTTTTTTTATGTTTGCATTCCAGATATTTTATTTTTCTTGTATGCATTCCATATATTATATTTTTCTTGTTTGCATTCCAGATATTATATTTTTCTTGTTTGCATTCCAGATATTGTATTTTTCTTGTTTGCATTCCAGATATTAGTATGTGTAATCGACCTACTGTATCCTCCGCGGCGCTTGGACAAGGTTTTCATCCCTCAGTCTGAAGTGGACCAGCGAGCCAAGGGAGACCATGATGCTAAGGAGAAGTCTGATGATGACCAGGTATGCTAGTTTTGGTTATAGGTTCTTTTTACAGCGACCCCAAAGAAAGGAGCATGGATATTTAAGTATATGTTTAAAAGAAATTAGATTACAGATGAATGGGTTTTTTGGTGTACATTACTTTGTCCTGGAGTAAGATATAGATAGATAATAATAATAATAATAATAACGCCCAACGATCACATACATAGAACATGGACCCTAACTAGGATTCCCTGTGTCTAGGGACCCAGGAACTACGAGGACCATGGTCCCACAACACCCAGATTCAGAAGTATTTGCTCTTTTTTTATGTGCACAAATACTTGTCCTACCGCGGGAATCGAACCCGCCGCCTCCGGGTTATGAGCCGACCTGCTCAACCACCACGCCACAGAGGCTGTCAAAGAGAAGACAAACTCTTTATTGAAACACCACATCATAAATTATTAAAAAGTTACCAAACTTAACTAAAGCGTAACAATGGGATATAGGATTCTGTTTAACTTTCTTCATTAGGTAGTAGGATTTTTCTGCAAAGTTCGTCTAGGTAGGTACCACCGCTTTGCCAGTTATTCTACCAAGCAGTAGTGCACAAGCTCTACTGTGATCCGGTTTGAAGGGCACTGTAGCTAGTGAAATCACTGGGCAATTGAGACTATGATCTGATCTCACAGTCGAGTAATCTTATTACCGGACTGTGCTGATGTCTCAGGATGTGCGCAGTGCAGTGTCACGCGAAACTATATACATATTTCAGAGTTCTGAGTGACACTGTTCTGTTATGGGCGGCCGTGTTGCTACTTAATAGCAGGTGAACGAATAGCTTTTTTATTTTTATTTTTATTCTGCTTCACCACAAACTCCTGGGTCCATGCTCTTTTGTTAAAATACTACTTACATATTGTTAGTTATTGTGTTATGGTGACCGAAAAGCTCGTTACATCATTCACTAAAAATAAAATAAAAAAATAGTATAATATACGTATGATAATGTTTTCCAGGAGCTCCTGAATGAAGATATTGTCGACGACGCCGAGAAAGAGAACGACAGTGATGATGCCGAAAGGAATTCCCCCAGCGACGTGAGTTTTGACCTTAAACCTTTGACCTCACAGCGCAGTTGTTAGTAGTTCCGCTTTCTGAACTGTAGGTTGTGGATTCGATTCCCATCCAGGACAAACATTTTGTGTGATGTGTTTGTTTTGTGTCTGTTTTATTCTACACAACACACAAACAAAATGTAAGCAGTTTAAAAAACCCAACTTTTATATACATTCGGGTCCCTAACTAGGATTCCCTGTCTCTAGGGATCCAGAAACTACGAGGACCATGGTCCCACAACACCAGGACTCAAAACAAGTATTTGCGCTTTTTTTCTGTGCACAAATACTTGTCCTGCCGCGGGAATCGAACCCGCCACCTCCGGGTTTTGAGCCAACCTGCTTAACCACCACACCACAGGCTGTCGTATGGGTAGACTGTATGCATAAAGAAAATTTATTATGCTTGTTCCAGACATCAGAGGAGGAGAAGCCGCAGCTAGCGAGCGGGGACTCCGGTCCCGGCGCGGAGGCCGAGAGCAAGCCCACCGAGGTTCGCAAGCGGAGGCCGAGGAAGGCCGACTAGGCTCCGGTACGGGACAACCTGTCTGGGCACAACGTTACTATACCCACACTAGGAAACACTGATACAACGCGTTTCATTAAAGAAAAGATCTGAAAGAAAACACTTTTCCCATTGCTTTCTCATTCTCACTGTACTCGCCACCGATTTGCCAGTTATTCTGCCGCCAAGCAGTAGTGTGCAAGCACTACTGTGTTCCGGTTTGAATGGCACTGTAGCTAGTGAAATTACTGGGCAAATGAGACTTTATGATCAGCTGGGCGATCGCGTAACTCGATTGCAACCAAGAGAAACACAAATTTGTATGGATTTGACAGTTTGAATACGCAGCTTATGTGCATAGTTAGTATGGAAATTTCTCCTGTTGCATTGCAATCAAAGTTTCGTCGATTACTAGATTGTGTTGTCTCAGGATGACGTGCGCAGTGCATTGTCACGCGAAACTGTATACTTTTCCGAGTGACACTGCAACTGATATGGGCAACCGCGTCGCGAGGCGAAATGTAAGCTCGTCACGTCATTCCTTAACAAAAAAAAAAGTTGGACATCTTAGAAGAAATGGGAGAACAAAATTGTCCCGATTTCATCAAAAAAAATTTAATGACACGCGTTGTACACGTCATCAACACATGTTCCGGCGTAGGATTAGCACCACTGATCTCTTCCCGCAGGTTCCCGATGACCTGACTAAAGGAATATCCGGGGAATGGGCTATAATATTATCCTCGGTATGCATTGTGATCTATTGCAATCACTAAAATGCCTTTCAAGCGTTGTGGTAAGCAAACCCCCGCGTTCTTATGTTCTTACAAACATAAGCTTCTGCCCGCGGCTTGGCCTATAGGAAACGAAGATTTAAAAAAAAAAGATAATTCAGTCACCGATTTCACCCTCTTATGGGTAATACCGAAATCCCCACACTTGGTAAACAGTTTGTTGATCGCAGAAGATTTTAATGTACCAAGGAGATTGTTCTTGACTATTCCCTGGATATTCCCTTAGCCAGGTCTTACAGCATCCGCGGGAAGAAATGGAAAACGAGTAACATTATGATCTAAAAAGAGTTTTTTAAAACTTGCCTTGGCTAAAATTTAGCCAGGGCTGCACGCGTCCCAATTCGGCCAGTAAAAACCAACTGTTTATCTTCAGATATAGAAAACGGTCGCTAAAAAAAGCGATTTTTATTTAGCAGGAACGTATCACAACGAAAAAACAAAACTCTAAAGTTAACAGTAGAAATCACTGACCCTATTATAATGGGAAAAAGGGGATATTTAATTTAAGTTCGACGTCTTCGCCTCCATGGGACCCGATGGGATTTTTTTCCTCTTAGGGCCAAACGGATATATTTATTCCCGATACTACACTATAAAAACAACGCTAGTCTTCAAAATCTTAGATTAACACAGTGCTATCAATGAAAATCTCTAAAATAGGCGTATCAACAAATATGTTAATACAGTTATTATATAAATAAATAAAAAAATACAACACAAATTGATTTTATGCTAATATACACAATCCAGATATAATAGGTGTGAACTGTCAAAGCTAACAAATAAGTAATCTGTGGAAAAAGGGATAATTTTCACCCATCGCCATGGCTGGGTAAAAAGTGGCAAAATTCGGTATCGTTCTTAGCATTTCTACTTCAAATGGAACAGGGGAGAAAACTGGGGAAAACGATCACAGTGATCACGTACTCCAAGTGGAATCCCCGTTGTGATCGAAAAATACTATAATTCAGTATAAATGGAACGCAGTATAAAGGATAACTTTTTTTTGTAAGATGGCAAACCAATTTAAATGGAAATTATGGATTTGACAGTTGCGTTACGCAGCTTATGTGCATAGTTACTATGAAATATTTTAATTTAACTATGAAATGTATCCTGTGGCGTTGTTATAAAAATTATGGGAACCGCCGCTTCCAGAGTTATTCATAAAATAAAGTTAATTATATAAAATATATTGTCTTAACTCAAGCGTTAAATCCCAATTGCTAGTTAATATTTACAATTCTTTATTAGGGTCCAGACACAGGGGTGGGCTACAAGGGGCGGGAGGCGGGGAGATTCTTGTATGTATGCTCCTGGGTCCATTACAATAATAGATGTTGCCAGCTACATATTGCAACAATTACCTATATTAAAATTTCAAGTTTAAATTTCTGAGATTACCTTCAAAATAAAAAAAAATCTTAAAATACATTGAACACACATGATTTCGCATCGACCAATACAAATCACATAGAATCTTGATTACTAAGACTGTTAGAGTGCTCAAACAAGCGTTTTTTTGTCTCGCTTTTCACTGTTAGGCCGTTGTCCCACCGTCGACGATGAGGGAGAAGCGAGTAGGGATAGAAACGAAGCGATGTCTGGTTCCGAGTTTTGTCTATGGAGCCATACATTAATCACGTTAGGCTCAAAAGGGGGAGGTTTGGCAAAAATCACGAACAATCGCAAGCATTGATTAACTTTGAATGAATATTAAAAATAACACCCACGTAGTGAAAATGTTAGGCAGCGAAAAGTAATTGGCTAAAATTATTCTCAAATTGTGAAGGCGGTTCCAAATATATGTTGTAACCGTTTCGTATGTTTGTTTTAAAAGTATTATTTCTCATTTTACACTTTTATAAGTTTCTTAGTTAGCGTACAGTTAATTACAAAAATAAGGCGCACACACAGACACACACACACACACACACACACACACACTCACACACACACACACACAGCCCGTTTTTGCGATTAATATAGTGAAGTCATTTAAAGCATTTAATTTTATTTTTTCAGAACACGAACACTTGAATATATAACAGTATCAATCATGTATTTTTTTATGATAATATTATTTATAAACACATTCCTGTAAAATGTTCATTATATTTAATTATATGCTACGTACTTACAAGAGATTATTTATTTAAATTATAATATATATTTTGCAATATTCGATGTCCGTTCGCTTATTATCTATATTAAAATGTTATATGATTTAATTGTAGATTAATGCAAATTATAGTTATAAACGATAATGAACGATATGTCAGGTGGAAAAAGGAAGATGGGTTAGATGGGATATGCTAAAATCAATAAGTTTACTAAATCATTGTACACGGACTAATATTAATGTATGTTTTCCCACTATGTTAAATTTTTTTTTTTTTAATTGTCTTTTTAAGTGTTTCAGTATCAAATTTGTAATTTATATCGATCAATTTTTTTTAAATTCCATTGTCATTTTTCTTTAAACATCTTCGTTTGGTAGTCCACTAGTACATACCAATCAAAGGCTAATAAAAAAAAATTTAATGAAATAATGTATAGTTGAAGAGGTAGCGTGGACATGGAAGGTCGTTGAAATGAATCCGAAAATGGCGGTTGTGATTTTTTTTCCATTACCATGAATATTTATATTTTTGGCAACCTGTGTGTTGTGGTGGTTGAGCAGGTCGGCTCATAACCCGAAGGCAGCGGGTTCTATTCCCGCCGCAGGACAAGTATTTTTGCACAGAAAAAAAAGCGAAAATACTTGTTCCGAGTTTGGGTGTTGTGGGACCATGCTCCTCGTAGTTCCTGGGTCCATAGACGGAATCCTAGTTATGGTCCAGGATCCATGTATGTTATTATTTTACCGGGGCTTTTTGAACTTAGTTAATCACCCGGTCTTATGTACATTATGTAGATGATTAATTTTGGCATATCTCAGAGGTACTTATGGTATTGATAACTAAAAATTGCCTTTTACAAAGACTTGAGATTGTTTTAAGTGTTGCGTTTATATTGACTTGGTGACATGCTGATTAAATTGTATATGTAATTAATGTGCTGGTTTTATTGATTTAGTTTTGTTGATAATTTTTATTATTTCACACTTTAGGTACCTACAAATTTGACATTGGCATTGGTTAAAGTGTAAGCAAGGGTCGGGGGCGAGTTGACTGGACTGCAGTCGCGACCCCTTCTCGCCCCCGGTACGGCGGACGAGGGCTTACGGGGGGGTTTTAGTGGGTTCGAGTCCCCCCCTCAAAAAAAAGTGTAAGCAAGAGTGAATATTAATCCAAATATCCGCAAAGTATATCTTCTTCTAAATAAATAATTTTAATATTCATGGACAAATGTGAAATCACACAGCGCCATCTAGCCCCAAACTAAGCTAATTCTGTCAATGTACTTCAGATAATACTAAACTAATAACTTGACTATTAGCCATCTGTTTGTATGTCATCTGTATCTGTGTGTATGTGGAAGTTCAGAGTATAAACACAACACCGTTTCACAACCCAAATCTCTGAGTTCTCTAAAATGGGTTGTGAAGCGCGTGTGCGCAAGCGTTGAGTTTATAATTCAAACTGGCGGATGGTGCGTCTGGGAGAGGCGCGCATGCAAAATAGTTATACCATCCGACGCAGCTTACAATCGATTTCAACTATGCCTTTTGACTAAAAGTTATAACTATTTAAGGGAGTTTTGGCGGGAACGCGAAAAATATTGCGTCACCGCATTGTATTATTTTCCAAAACTTGTGTTATTTTCAGTGTTAGTGCATAAAATTGGTGGCAATCTATTTTTTAAATGCTGGATTACAGGCGTGAGTGTGGGAAAATGGTATAATAATGGTGAAACGTTTCTTTTCGTGTTGTTTCCAAAACTCCATAGAAGCTTCAAGTAAAGTTGCCACCACTTTACTAGGAGTATGACTTTGACTAGACTATGACTTGACTTGATGACTTCGACTATGACTTGACACATATTTGCGTGAAATATCATTAACTTGATAAATTATCAATTACTTGACACTGGCTAAATACAAGGAGGTGTGGAGCCAAAAATTAAAAAAAAAAAAACTATTTAAGGGTGTATTCCTACAGTTGTTTTATTTCCTGCGGAATCACCATTTTTTCTCGTGGCCACACTGCTTGATAACACTATCCGTGTAGACAGTAATTTGCACAAGATAAGCTCGGAAATTACAGAAAAGTTATGTAGAGACTACTGCTTACAGAACTAATAAAAAAATTATACGAATAAAAATGTAGTTTGTTTTTTTTTTAATCCTGTTGAAATGTTATGTACTATGATAGAATGACGTGACTTTTTGCTGTTGCATTTAAGTGGTGAGGAAAATACACAAAAACAACAAAAAGGCTTATAATTACTTTATTACAAAAATTACATCAGACTCGATAAAAATATAATTTTCTGATGCACAAAGTAAATGAATTTGGAATGGCTAAATTCCAAAAGTCTTAAGAACACAAAATTTTATTATTACACTAAAATCCTATACAGCACTTGTTTACTTAACAATACATATGACATATGTACATTTTTTGCACAGAAATGCACCAAACCTGAAACAAAAATTAAATATAGCCAAAATAACTTTAAAAAAAAAATAGTTTTTAATTGAGATTTTTTTTAAGATGGTGTAACTAGTCCAAAGCTAGTTCGTGTTTAATTATAAGGCTGTAAGGGTTTTTCGAAATTCTACCCCTAAGAGGGTGAAATTGGTGGTTGAATCTATGAAAAATTTTCTTCTCTGCATCAATTGACTCGAAAATGTATACACAACATATTCTTCTAATAATATTATGAGATACGTGTATCACAGTTTTCCCAAAATCATCTCCCAACAGAGGCAAAAAGTGACAGCGCTTATAATGTATGTTTCGGCGGGCAGAAGCTAGTTTTTTTTTATATCACACTAATATTATAAAGGTATGTGTGTATGTTTGTTACTCCTTCACGCTCAAACGGCTGAATGGATTTGGATGAAATTCGGTACCATGATAGCATATACACTGGATTAACATATAGGCTATACTTTATCCCGGAAAAGTAAAATGTTCCCGTGGGATGAGCAAATAATTAAATATACTTTTTATCCGCGGATGAAACAGCGGGGCGCAGTTGCTACTACATACTGGGTAGTAAATAGTGTATTAGTAATGTACATACGGGAGTTTTGGCGGGAAAACGAAAAAGATCACGTTACCGCATTATACTATTTTCCAAAATTTATGTTATTTTCAGTGTGCATACAATTGGTGGCATTTTATTTCGTTAAGTGCTGGATTACAAGCATGAGTGTGGGAAAGTGGTATAATGATGGTGAAACGTTTCTTTTCGTGTTGTTTCCAAAACTACATAGAAGCTTCTGGCAAAGAAGAAGGCTTCTGGCTTCTGGTAAAGTTGCCACCACTTTACTAGGAGT
Organism: Ennomos fuscantarius; assembly: GCA_905220475.3. NCBI lineage: Eukaryota > Metazoa > Arthropoda > Insecta > Lepidoptera > Geometridae > Ennomos > Ennomos fuscantarius. Next base: position 2,981,612 of record HG992049.1, read on the forward strand.
ATGACTTGACTCTGACTAGACTTGATGACTTCGACTGTGACCTGACACATAATTTACGTGAAATATTATTAACTTGCTAAATTATCAATTACTTGACACTGGCTAAATACACAAAAGTGTGGAGCCAAAACCCAAAAAAAATGTACATACGCGCGTCTAATCCCTGCGCTTCTTGGAGTGCGTGTGTCGGTTCTCGTGTTCTCTCTTCCTGGAGGATTTGTCCGCGCGCTTCGCTTCCGACAAGAACTGGTCCAGGCCGAACGGGTCGTCCGCTTCGGGCTGCTTGCCGCGGGACTGGGGACATCACGTTATTCTTACTTTAATACTTGTCCACAATAAAGCTCTTAAGATACATGAGTCAAGCTCGTGAACGGGTGCTGCTTGCGGGAGCTGGTTTGCTCGGTGGTGTACGCACAATAGGCATGACGAAAGATTTTGAAATCCTCTTCCGTAATGTGGGTATACATTTACTATTTACGAAAAAACCTTTATTTCGGTAATAAACTTAATTTTAACCAAGATTAAAGCCATTTTCATAATATTTTTTAAATGCGGCGCGGAAACAGCTCGAGGTGTCATGGCGTCGGCTCTGACGTCACTCCTAGGTGTTTACCTACACAATGACATGTTTATGTCATTGTGTCTACGCGTAGCGAAGAAAGTAAATAACAAAATCAATCCAAATGCGTATATTCACAACAGCAAAAATCTACGTGTGACGTCATGCGCTGTGATTGGCGTTTCAGTCAAAATGGCCGATCGCAGTATTTTAATGTTTTATTTTATTGAAAATCTAAGTAATCTCAATATTTTTAATAAAACTAAACCAGTGTTTCAACGTTATTTAATATAAATTTTACCCTAAAAACATTAAATCGACCATTTTTTGATACTGTCGTCATGCCTATTAGAAATAAGTACTTATGTTTACGTGTTATTGGCTGTATTGTCCTTCCTGTATTATATATAAGTTCATGTTAATAATAGGCTTAATTAATAAATATAAAAAATAATCAAACAAAAAGCACGGACCCAGGTGTCTGTGGAAATGCAGTATAAAAAAAACTCTTAAGTTCGCTCTTATCATACCTAGGCATATGGGTATGTCACAAAGTGGGAACATAAGAGCTGTAAATTTTTGCGTTTATTAGCAAGGTTTTAATGTTTTCAATATTCGGTTAACACATCATATCTAATCTACAGCCTCTATGGTGTGGTGGTTGAGCAGGTCGGCTCAAAACCCGGAGGTAGCGGGTTCGATTCCCACGCCAGGACAAGTATTTGTGCACAGAAAAAAAAGCGCAAATACTTTTTCTTGGTCCGGGTGTTATGGATCCTCGTAGGTCCTGGGTCCCTAGACACAGAGAATCCTAGTTAGAGTCCAGGATCTATGTATGTGATCGTTGGGCGTTATTATTATTATAATTTTTGCATCAACACAACCGCAATTGCATATATTGTTTTATCCCTGTCCATCCAAAGGTAGGGTGGTAAAATTGCTTGATTTTTGTACGGCCACTCGTTGTTCTAGCATTCTTAGGTCCGTATTACAGAACGATGCTCAGTCATCGATCGTTGCTCAAACAGAGATTTCATTAATAAAGTGATCAATTAGTGAATGAAATCTCTGCTTGAACACCGATCGACGAATGAGCATCGTATTGTAATACGGACCTTAGTTCTGTACATTGTTGTATTTAGTTATTTTTGTATAGTATAAAAGTCACAATAAATAAAAGTATCTCACAGGTTCGTCTCTGCTGGAGGCGTGCGTTTTCTTTTCGGGCGCCTTCTCGAACTGCACCGGGCCGGCGCGCGGCGCCCCGCTGCTGGTGCCCGCGAACTCCTTGTCTGCCACGAACCTGGGAAACGAATCATCCAAAGGAGTTTTGGCGAGAAAGCGAAAAAGATTGTGTCACCACATTGTATTATTTTCCTAAACTTGTGTTATTTTCAGTGTTAGTGCATAAAATTGGTGGCATTCTATTCGTAAGTGCTGGATTACAGGCGTGAGTGTGGGAAAATGGTATAATGACGGTGAAACGTTTCTTTTCGTGTTGTTTCCAAAACTCCATAGAAGCTTCTGGTAAAGTTGCCACCACTTTACTAGGAGTATGACTTGACATATCTGTGTGAAATGTCATCAACTTGAGAAATTATCAATTACTTGACACTGGCTAAAAACAAGTGTGCACCCAAAAAAAAAAAAAAAAAAACTTGGGTAAAATGTGTACGAGTGGGTATCGAACCTGCGCGAGTTGGCGAGCGTGTCGAGGTCCCCTTGTTGTCCTTGTCGTGGTGCCGCGAGGGGCGGTACATGTGTACGAGTGGGTATCGAACCTGCGCGAGTTGGCGAGCGTGTCGAGGTCTCCGTAGTTGTCCTTGTCGTGGTGCTGCGAGGGGCGGTACATGTGTACGAGTGGGTATCGAACCTGCGCGAGTTGGCGAGCGTGTCGAGGTCCCCTTGTTGTCCTTGTCGTGGTGCCGCGAGGGGCGGTACATGTGTACGAGTGGGTATCGAACCTGCGCGAGTTGGCGAGCGTGTCGAGGTCTCCGTAGTTGTCCTTGTCGTGGTGCTGCGAGGGGCGGTACATGTGTACGAGTGGGTATCGAACCTGCGCGAGTTGGCGAGCGTGTCGAGGTCCCCTTGTTGTCCTTGTCGTGGTGCCGCGAGGGGCGGTACATGTGTACGAGTGGGTATCGAACCTGCGCGAGTTGGCGAGCGTGTCGAGGTCTCCGTAGTTGTCCTTGTCGTGGTGCTGCGAGGGGCGGTACATGTGTACGAGTGGGTATCGAACCTGCGCGAGTTGGCGAGCGTGTCGAGGTCCCCTTGTTGTCCTTGTCGTGGTGCCGCGAGGGGCGGTACATGTGTACGAGTGGGTATCGAACCTGCGCGAGTTGGCGAGCGTGTCGAGGTCCCCTTGTTGTCCTTGTCGTGGTGCCGCGAGGGGCGGTACATGTGTACGAGTGGGTATCGAACCTGCGCGAGTTGGCGAGCGTGTCGAGGTCCCCTTGTTGTCCTTGTCGTGGTGCCGCGAGGGGCGGTACATGTGTACGAGTGGGTATCGAACCTGCGCGAGTTGGCGAGCGTGTCGAGGTCTCCGTAGTTGTCCTTGTCGTGGTGCTGCGAGGGGCGGTACATGTGTACGAGTGGGTATCGAACCTGCGCGAGTTGGCGAGCGTGTCGAGGTCCCCTTGTTGTCCTTGTCGTGGTGCCGCGAGGGGCGGTACATGTGTACGAGTGGGTATCGAACCTGCGCGAGTTGGCGAGCGTGTCGAGGTCTCCGTAGTTGTCCTTGTCGTGGTGCCGCGAGGGGCGGTACATGTGTACGAGTGGGTATCGAACCTGCGCGAGTTGGCGAGCGTGTCGAGGTCTCCGTAGTTGTCCTTGTCGTGGTGCCGCGAGGGGCGGTACATGTGTACGAGTGGGTATCGAACCTGCGCGAGTTGGCGAGCGTGTCGAGGTCTCCGTAGTTGTCCTTGTCGTGGTGCCGCGAGGGGCGGTAGATGTGCGCGCCGACCGAGTCCTGGTTGCGCCACGGCTTGTCGTACACCGTGTACGCCTCGTCGTCGCCGTAACCTACAAGATAGAGTAGAGAATAAAATCATATAATAATAATAACAACGCCCAACGATCCTCAGGAACTACGAGGATCATGATCCCACAACACCCAGACTCAGAACAAGTATTTGCGCTGTTTTTTTTCTGTACACAAATACTGGTCCTGTCGCGGGAATCGAACCCGCCACCTCTGGGTTATGATCCAACCTGCACAACCACTCAACAGAGACTGACTGAAAATAGCTCACTAAAGGAAGCCAATATTTCCACCCATGTTTTTTTTTACAACCAGTGAGTAAATTTTTAACTAACAAATACTTGTCCTGCCGCGGGAATCGAACCCGCCACCTCTGGGTTATGATCCAACCTGCACAACCACCACTCCACAGAGGCTGTCTTACTTTACTCTTGACTTTAGTCTTGTGCAAGCTGGTAGCGAGAGTGGACGTCTACTGCCTCACTCGTGTGAACAACCCAATACCTGAACCGTGGCTTACATAGTATTACAAATTACGTTTATAAATCAAAATAACTGAAAAAAATATATATGACAATTTAAGGTCCGTATTACAGAATGATGCTCAGTCATCGATCGGTGCTCAAGCAAAGATTTCATTCACTAATTGATGAATTTATGAATGAAATCTCTGCTTGAGCACCGATCGATGACTGAGCATCGTTCTGTAATACGGAGCATAGACAGGTATTTCTCAGTATGTATACTATATTATATTTTTCTTTACAGGTGTAATCGAAGCTTCGGATCGGAGTTTTCTGATTTGCATTGTGCCGGATTGCTTGCACCATCCATTCTGTAGTTTCGGCGTGAGGCTCGGTCAAAATACACGCTGTTACAAAACTACCCGTAAAGCCGAAAGAAGGTTAAATGGGGTCTTATAACGAGTTCATTCACAATATTTAAGAACCGTAGTAACGCTGTACATACTCCAATAAAATAAAAAACTCTATTTTAGTAAAATTAAAGAGCGCAGAATGTACCTATTTTCAACCTAATCTGCGGAAATTTTTTTTTAAAAGACCTAACCTAACGAAATAATCTAAACGAACACTTACTTTTTCATAATAAACGTAAAAAATTACAGAAACTTTAAGTAAATGAAAAGAATTACACTAAGAAACAATTTAAAATTTAATTAAGAAATTTTAAAATTTTAAGTTTCGCGAGAACCGATCTTGCACGCTGTTCTATCTCGGCCGATTGCCGAATCGGCCGAGATAGAACAGAAACAATCGGAGAAATAAAAAAACAAATATTATGAAAACATTAAGATTAAAATTAACTAAATATATAAATTAACATTAAACATTCAGCAAACAGTTATGAATGGAAAATAGAAAAACTATTAAAGTAGACAATTATTAGGTAATATAGGTACGTTGGCCTTTCTGTTAAATAATCTGGTTCCCTGACATGACAGCTTACTAGGGTTAGCAAAAATTTTGGCTTTGATAATCTTCTACTATATAAAAATAAGTCGGGTTTTCCTTCCTGACGCTATAACTCCAGAACGCACGAACCGATTTCCACGGTTTTGCATTCGTTGGAAAGGTCTCGGGCTCCGTGAGGTTTATAGCAAAGAAAATTCAGGAAAAATTCAGGACAAACCAACATTTTAAGTAGATGGCGCCGGTGCGTGTTACATTGTTTTTCGTATATTATAAAATGTTTAATAAATAAACGTCCACCCGAGCAAAGCCGGGACGGGCCGCTAGTTGTTTATATTTTTTACGGTGTATTTTGTAACACGTATACAAAAATGAAAAAAAAAATGTTCTGGCTTCAACAATGGTAGCCTCCAAAAGAAAACGAAATATATTCAATGGACAGAATTGTACCCATTACAGTTTTATAATAGGTATATATATTATACCCACCGCTGTCCATTCCCTTGCTAGTGTTGAAGAGTCTCTGGTCGAACATAGCCTCAGCGCCCTGGTTCGCCTTCGCAGGCATGCCGAGCGCAATCTGCTCCGAGATGTCACGCTCGCGGTTCACCAGCTTCGATCTGAATGGATTTTTTTTTTATGTTACTGAATGATTTGACGAGCTAGCCGTTCACCTGATGTTAAGCGCCACGGCTGCCCATAACAGAACAGTGTCAATCGGAACCCCAAAATAGAGTTTCGAGCAACACTGCACTGCGCACATCATCCTGAGACATCAGCACAGTCTGGTAATAAGATTACTCGACTGTGAGATCAGATCATAAAGTCCCAATTGCCCAGTAATTTCACTAGCTACAGTGCCCTTCAAACCGGAACACAGTAGTGCTTGCGCACTACTGCTTGGCGGCAGAATAACTGCAACAAAGTCCTACCTCCTAGTAAAATTATATACCTTATTTAAAAAAAACTTCTGTAATAGGTGAAATAATAATAATAACACCCAACAATCACACACATAGATCCCAGACCCTAGGATTCCCTGTCTAGGGACCCAGGAACTACAAGGACAATGGTCCCACAACACCCAGACTCCGAACAAGTATTTGCGCTTTTTTTTCTGTGCACAAATACTTGTCATGCCGCGGGAATTGAACCCGCCGCCTCCGGGCTAATAGCCGTCCTGCTCAACCACCACACCACGAAAACTGTGTGTGTTATTAAGCATGGCATACTCTACTATGACATCCTCTGTAGTAATAGTGATCGTTGAATAAACGAACAGTTTATTTCAACTGTTTCTCTGCCGTGAACGAATAGACTAGTTTATAGTTCACTGATAAACATGTTTACGCATGAACGGCATATCTATTGGTTCGCTCGTCCGTCGCATAAACCGTCGTAGACGCTTAGACGTCCTGTCTAAGCGTCTACGACATAAACTAGTCGAATATTGAACTGTTTTATCAACTAGTCTATGGTTGACGATAAACGGTCTCGTTGCGTCGACTGTAAAGGCGTCAACGACCCACCACTACTCTGTAGTGTCTGTGGTAGTTGAGCAGGTCGCCTCATAATCCCGAGGCAGCGGGTTCGATTTTCGCGGTAGGACAAGTATTAGTGCACAGAAAATAAAAACGAGTTTGCTTTAGACCACACGACTGAAGTAAAACTTCTTTAGTTTAGCTCCATCTATAGGCTGGTATAACTTTTGCTTTGTTTAATGTTAATGTCGCCATCTTGACAATTGTCAATTGTCATTTTACCAGGCATACCAACATAATAATACAAATTTTTAACTTTGTCATGTTGATCTACGTTAACCAACAACTTTCAATTTCCGTTCGCCTCGCCAGCTTATTCACCAAGTCTCCCCAAAAAAGTGCAAATACTTTTTCTGACTCGGAGCTAAATTCGAAGGTATAAATTGACTATATTAAAATTATTCATATATAACCTTTTATCAGGAGCAGCGCGCGCTATGTTTCTATCTCGCTGCCTCTCGCGATGTCTCTCGGCTCTCAGCTTGTCTCTCTCGGCCGCCGTCAGCCCGCTCTCGTCCACTTCTGGTGCTACTTCCTCCTCCGGTAGACGGATGCCTGGGGACAAATTGGCACTGTTAGGTGTGGGATGAAGACTGAAGAAGCACTGTTGGGTGTGAGATGAAGACTTAAGAAGCGCTGTTAGGTGTGGAATGAAGACAGAAGAAGCACTTATGGGTGTGGGATGAAGACTTCAGAAACGCTGGTAGGTGTGGGATGAAGACTTTAGAAACGCTGTTAGGTGTGGGATGAAGACTTAAGAAGGACTGTTAGGTATGGGATGAAGACAGAAGAAGCACTATTAGGTGTGGAATGAATACTTAAGAAGCTATTTTAGGTGTGGGATGAAGACTTAAGAAGCACTATTGGGTGTAGAGAAACCAGAACAAAACAATGTTTACCAGCTCTATGATCTCTGGCTCTCTGCGCCAACATTCTCAAATGCTCTTCCTTCTTTTCCTTCTCTCTCTGCGCCAATCTCCTCTCGAGTTGAGCTCTCGCCTCGACCGCCTCTCTCGCTTTCCTATCAGCTATGTACAACGCCTCGGCTAGTTTAGAGAAGTTCTCGTTTATGTGCACTTGTTGGAGTCCCCTACCGTCGGCCGCGAGACGCTTGTCGAGAGGTATCGTGTAACCTGGGGGAAGAAAATTGTATTAATGTATATTGGACATTTCACACAGCGCTATCTAGCCCCAAACTGTAATTATGAATACTACTCACGTCAGTTTCTATAATATTATTTTTAAGTCTATATGTAGTACACGGCTAACACTCACCAAATACAGTCGAATAAATCGACACGTGACATCTATATTGCCTGAACACGGGTCGAGTTATTCGACTGGTTTTTTTTGTGATTGGTTTGGCTCCACATTTGTGTATTTAGCCAGTGTCAAGTAATTGATAATTTGTTAAGTTAATTAATATATATGTATATATGTGTCAAGTCCAAGTCATTAAGTCAAGTCATAATCTAGTCAAGTCATACTCCTAGTAAAGTGGTGGCAACTTTACCAGAAGCTTCTATGGAGTTTTGGAAACAACACGAAAAGAAACGTTCCACCATCATTATACCACTTCCCCACACTCATGCCTGTAATCCAGCACTTAACGAATAAAACGCCACCAATTTTATGCACTAACACTGAAAATAACACAAGTTTTGGAAAACAATACAATGCGGCGCGCGGCGGCAAGATCTTTCTAGTTTTCGTGCCAAAACTCAAATCTTCGACTGTATCTCGTGAGTGTTAGCCGTGTACTAGTTGTAGTTATGAATACTACTCACGTCAGTTTCTATGATATTATTTTTAAGTGTGTAGTGAAATGAGATGTGTAAGCTTACCCTTGGCGTTCTTCCAGTGGCTGACGCAGGGCGGCACCTTCCAGTCGCGCTGCTGCTTGACGGACACGCGGCGCGGCGGCGAGTGCAGCACGGGCGCCGGCGGGGACGGCGCCGCGCGCGGGATCTTCTTGTTGATCTGGAACCGCGGGGGCTCCATCGGGTCCGTCTGCGCCTCCACCATCCTAACACCAACTTATTGTAAGCCTTCAAGTCGCCACGTGTAATTTTAATTCATGTTTCTAAATTTGTTTTTTTGTAGTCTTTTAAGGCAAATTTACTAGGTGGTTGGACTTTGTTGCAAAGTTTGTCTAGGTAGTTACCACCGCTTTGCCAGTTATTCTGCCGCCAAGCAAGTAGTCTGCAAGCACTACTGTGTTCCGGTTTGAAGGGCACTGTAGCTAGTGAAATTACTGAGCAATTGAGACTTTATGTTCTGATCTCACAGTCGAGTAATCTTATTATATCTTAGTGGCCAATTTTGAAAGCATTATTTGGCAGTAAGATTTGGTTAGTTTGTACACAATACTCAAAAAAGTGTGGATGAATACAAAAAAAGGTAAAAAGAATTCAACCTTTACATGAACCAGTTTTTCTAGCTTCGTCATAACGCCAAACTAGGTATGAACTCTTCGCAGCAAACACTTAATACCTAAGTATTAAGTGTTTGCTGCGAAGCTAAGCTTTACACTCCACTAATTAAATCAACAATAATTAAAATTCACATATTTATATTAAGGAATGACAAGCTAATCATTCGACATCAACACAGTCCAGTAGTAAGATTACTAGACCGAGAGATTATGTCATAAATTTCATTTACCTAGTAATTTCACTAGCTACAGTGCCCTTCAAACGGAAACACAGTAGTGCTTGCGCACTACTGCTTGGCGGCAGAATAACTGGCAAAGCGGTAGTACGTACCTAGACGAACTTTGCAAAAAAGTCCTACCACCTAGTAATTAGCATTTGACTGTGATGCAAGCAATCAACCTGAATAAATAGATTGAAGGCAAACTTGGATTAAGAATAATAATAACAATAATACGTTTGGACATCTCACACAGCGCCATCTAGCCGCAAACGAAACAAAGCTTGTGCTATGGAAACCAGATAACTGATATAATACTTAGATACTTTTAGTTTGTAAATACATACATAGAATACAATATAACACCCAGACACAGAACAAACATCGATGTTCATCACACAAATGTTTGTCCTGGGTGGGAATCGAACCCACAACTCACAGTTCAGAAGGCAGGGTTACTACCGACTGAGCTATTGGGCCATCTCTATTTTACTTGGCTAGCATGCTACACCTTCGATGGCATCGTCAATTCCCATCAGGTGAGAGCGTGGTCAAATGCTAGACATGTATGAAGTAAAAAAAAAAGGACATACCTGATAACCCTCTGCTTAGCTCCCGAGTTGAAAGCATTCCCTTGCTGCGCCGGCGTGTACCTGATGTATTGAGCTGGTGCCTGCAAACATGGTGTACTATCAGAGAGGTTGGTATGTGTCCTGTGAGTCCCGAGGAAAGGGACTCTGGTTAATACAATAAGGAATGTGTAGCCAAACTGCTGCCCGAGGAATTCACCACATGAGATAAAGGACCTTATGGGTCTTTTTATGGGCGAATTTTGTAGGACTTCAATATGATTCAATATTAAGATAAAAAAAAACAATAATAATAAGGCCCAATCTAATACATAGATCCTGGACCCTAACTAGGATTCCCCGTATCTAGGGACCCAGGAACTATGAGGACCATGGTCCTACAACACCCAGACACAACAAGTATTTGTGCTTTTTTTCTGTGCACAAATACTTGTCCTGTCGCGGGAATCGAACCCGCCACCTCTGGGTTATGAGCCAACCTGCTCAACCACCACGCCGCAGACTTGTCTGATATTGACATGGCACTTTTATCTTATGGCTCATTAAAGGAAGCCAATGCTTCCACCCATGTTTCTTTTTACAACCAGTGAGTAAATTTATAAAATACTTTCTTAGTACACTCCAGCGTAAAATAAAAACATGCCTTCAAAAAATATCCATTTTGACTGGCCACTGGTAAATGCAAAGAAAATACTAAACACCAATCTCAGTAGTGTAAGCAAGATGTGTGCATAATTTCATCCAAATCGGTCCAACTGTTTTGATGTGAGAGCAAAACAGATAGACTGTGCTTTACTTCTATATGCATTAGGTAGGAATAGATTGCTAGATTCCTGGGGAGTGGGAGCTGATAGGGTTTTCCAGTTTAACAGTGTCTGGTTGATGCGACCAAAATGCTGCCACTTATTAATCAGCATAGCTATTCAATGGGGCAATGCTGGCTTGTAGCGTGTAGAAACACTATATACTTATAACTACAACTATTACACGGCTAAAACTCACGAGATACAGTCGAATAACTCGACCGGTGTTGGGGCAATAAAGATGCCTGAGTCAGCGCCGAGCCGCCACCACCGACGCCGCGCGTACTCCTTGAGGATGGGCATCTTTATTGCCCCAACACCGGTCGAGTTATTCGACTGTATCTCGTGAGTTTTAGCCGTGTAATAGTTGTAGTTATGAGTACTACTCACGTCAGTTTCTATAATATTATACACTATATACTGGTAATGGGATTAGTCATCACGGCTAGTAATAACTTTAAAAAACGCCCAACAATCACATACATAGATTAGCAACCCTAATTAGGATTCCTAGGGACCCAAGAACTATGAGGGCCATGTTCCCACAACACAGACACAGAAAAAGTACACACTACAAGTATACAGTAATAATGTTTTTTATAGTAGCAATTATTAGTAATTGTTATTATTGTAGAAATTCGTTTAAAGAATACATCTGATATATTAGAGATGGATATGTTAACTCACAGCTTTTGGTGCAGCCTTGACAGGCATGGCAGCGGATATCTTTGCATTTGTCAATTTCTCCAAGGCTTGTTTGGTCTTTTCCGTTATATCTGCAATATCCTCTTCATCAGGCTTCTGAAGGGTTGGGTCCTCTTCAGCGAGCACTTCTGATGGCAGCAGGTCCGTCAGTTTTGAGTATATTATCTGTGAAATAATGTGGAAGATTAGAAATAAAACGAATGTGTGCTTTAGACCACACAACTGAAGTAAAACTTCTTTTGTTTTGCACCATCTGTCTGCCGGGATCTATGTAAGTTTTAAAAAGCCACTTGAAGATTTGCTTTTTTAGTACTCGCTTGGATAATATGGTGGGCCTAATTTTAGTAAGTTGGTTAATACATATAAAACATTAAATCATGACTTCATTATAATATAACTATGAAGAGATAACTGAAAATGCGAGATAACTCAGTGGACGCATCTCTCTATACAATGCAAAAATAATCAGTTTGAAACAGCCAGCGAATTGGATTATTGTTCTATGAACAGATTGCCAAGTAGCAGGATACAAAAAAAATATGTAATCTAACACTGCGTTACAGAAGTATTTGCTGAAGAATAACAAACAAAAACAATGTTTTGAATGGTCACAATACCTTATCAGCGCTATGCCCCTGTCTTGCAATAGCCGAGTACTTGACCCGCCCTGATTCATCTAACTGCACAGCGAGGGCGTTGGAAGTGCTCTCCTTGCCTCGAGCACCCATTCCAAGGGGATACTGCGCAACATGGATCTCGGGGAATGCACCTCCATCTGAACAAAATATTTACTTGTGTTCATCAAGGTTATCACTGTAACTTTGATTGCAATGCAATAGAAATTTCATTTATAGTATGATAATTTTCTTAGATTTAGTTTATAAAGTTATAGGCAAGAAATTTTAGCCTTCTTGCATAGATAAGGAAGAGTAATAGAAAGGAAACATACATAGAATGATGATCTTGAAACTTTTTGTGGTTTTAGACAAATTTGAAACTTTGATGGCGAGAATGAGATGAAGTAGTATTTTTGATGATTCTAATATTTTACATATTATGTAATGCAAAAACTGAAATTTTACATCCGCCAAAATGTGGTGATAAGTAATAGATACCTCCAAAATCTTCCTCTGTTCGAGGAACCCATCCTTTCCTCTGGCCATAGGGTGGTATACTACTTTGGGACACCACTAAGGCACTGCCCACTCTTCTAGCTTTGAGCTCGTCATCTCTGTCCCAAACCTGCTGCGTTGGAGCTGGTAACAAACTGAAAAATAAAAATAAAAATCATGTCAATTCTGAAGGCTGTGTCACGTATGGGCGACATAAAGGTTAGTTCTGGATATTTTGCAGTACCCAATTGGTCAAAGTGTGTTTATATGTTATGTATGTAAAATCTTAGAAGGCTCAATTAGTAGAGATTAGTTAATTTTGAATATTGCGTTGAGTCTTGACACCCAGTTGAGGTCTGAACAAGTCAGTTCCATAATGTAGACTGTAGGTATTTCTGACATATTATAAATACAGTTTCAATGGAGCAATAAGCACACTTTACTAAAGAATACATTGCGATGAATAAATAGTATTAAATAAAACAAAGAAAATAGAGAAAAATTAACTTAGCACAACAAAACAAACCTCGACAACGTCGCCATTTTGTTTAAAAATGTTTTAATTTTATCTTATCTGTGTTTTCTTTTTTTTTATTATTAATCGTTCAAAAACTATAATAAAGAAATTATCGATGATTATCGGTGTTTTTTCAGATATTTTTTGAGAAGTACGGTGTGTACCGTGTAATGTAATAGTACATTGATATAATATACAAAACACTTCACTAAATTTAGTCTTCTAGTTAGGATTCAGAAAAGCATGCTACTCCTAGAAGCTTTCTGATCACACTGCTGAATGTAGTTACTGAATAATTATGGCAAATTAAATCACTACTATATTATACCTATATATTACCAACATAATACATGTGATGAGTTTTGGCGGGAAAACGAAAAAGATCACGTCGCCGCATTGTATTATTTTCTAAAACAAGTGTTATTTTCAGTGTTAGTGTGGCATTGGGCATTTTATTTGGTAAGTGCTGGATTACAGGCATGAGTGTGGGAAAGTGGTATAATGATGGTGAAACGTTTCTTTTCGTGTTGTTTCCAAAACTCCATAGAAGCTTCAAGTAAAGTTGCCACCACTTTACTAGGAGTATGACTTTGACTACACTATGACTTGACTTGATGACTTCGACTGTGACTTGACACATATTTGCGTAAATATCAATAACTTGAAAAATTATCAATTACTTGACACTGGCTAAATACACTAAAGTGTGTAGTCAAAACATAAAAAAAAACTTGTGATGGCAGTGTGGTGTGAGCTCATAGCATAGGTGGTGAGCTTGATTCCTGCGGCAGGACAAGTATTTGTGACCTGAAAAAAAAACAGGATTACTTGTTTGTACAACACATAATGAAATAATAGAAAAATCTAAAGTTGAAACATGATGCTATTGACGCTAAATACGCAAGTGTGGCATTGGCACTGAACCTAACAATACAGAACTGCATACGAAATTGCTAAAACGAAGCGAACGTAGCCTATCATTTGTTACGCGTTTATTTTTAGCTTGTAAATTGATGTCATAGAGGCACGACATGTCTCGGTTAAATTAAAGCAACTGGCTTATATAGTTTAATGCATTTTTATTGTTAAGTAAATCCTTGAGAAGTATATGCGAACTTAAGGGCTGTTAAACTTTACAAAACCCATAATTGTAGGCAATCGGAAGAAAAGGAAAATACAATTAGGACATTTTTATATTTACCACATTACCCTTGACTTTACCACTCACTACCAAAATCATCAAAATTGAGGATATAACCTTTTTGTTCACTACAGTAACCCATTCAGCGAGTTTCTGTTTATGAACGAGTTTGGACGGGAAATATCTATTAAAAAAAGATTAAAAAACAGAGTCGAAGTTTTTCGATAATCTGTATTTAAAAATGACACAAAGGAAATTGGAAAGCTTAGGAAAGGAACTGTCAGATTCGCATATAAAATGAAGTAGGCTGCAGACGTCTCCCTTTTATAACCTCAAAAATGCGCGAGAAGTTATACACTCTAATGGATAAGTGAGATAATTTTATCATTTCTTTGGTGTTAAAGTGAACGGATTACTACAATGCCTTCGAAAAAAAGAAAATACAATGCCAGGTTTCCAGCCGTAAGTTGAAAAGTGCAAAAACTCGCACTTATAAATGAAAAGTAGTGTGTTGTTTTCATCTAAAAATTTCAGATTGGTGATATTTAATGACATTGTTTGTTTGTAGGGGCGAATCAAGAAGATAATGCAAACTGATGAGGAAGTGGGGAAAGTTGCTCAAGCTGTACCCATCATAATCTATATCCTTTTCAACAGATATCTAATTTAAACAACGTAATACCCATAAATAAACAAACCATGATTCTTTATTTGTTGTTAGTGTTCTTTACCAATGGTCACAGTATTGGCCTTTTTATTATTATTTTATTTACATAAGGTCACGATGCCGTGTTATATGCCAGGGTTGATTATTGTATTCTAATGTCAATATGCGCCACTACAAAAGTAAGCTATAAACCAACAGTGTTAAGATTTAAGACTCCTAATAGCCAAGCCAAGCCATTCATGAAACAATAATAATGATAACAATGCACTTGAACACTGCAGTGCTGTTAGTATGTTGGATATGTTACACTATAAGCTGACACAATGTGCTGATTCTCAGGGATACATTCAGAGGCTGCATCTAAACACGAATGGCATTCAAAGTTAACTAAAACTCCGGTGCCTATCTAAGGAGTTTTACTTTGGTATCTATAGTTTTGACATTAGAGTGCATATAGAAAAAATATTAATGTAATATGTATTTCTTATATGTTTTTGGTGCTGGTATTAAAGAAATTTTATTTATTAATTAATAATTTAAAAGTGATATTATCATAAAGCCATTTCAAATGAGGTGCAACTGAATTGAAATCAACACTCTGTTAATCTGACAACATGTGCAAGAATCAAGGTAAAATTTTCGGAACTTTTGAAGCGAGATATTCACAATTGAACTACTTAGATAGGTCATTAGACTGTTCAAGGTTGAAAGAAAAGACTATGTAATATGTCCAGATATTAATTAAAACACATTTGAATAATGAATTGTGTATTAGGCTAGGTAGCCAGTACAAAGAGTAAATCCAATATTACAACTGCACATACCCACTTAATCCACCTTATTAATTAAACAAAGTAGAGAAGTACCCTCTAAACCTCCTATCATTCATGGTACTGACAAGTTATACATATGACACCATGGGCTGGCTTTACTGGTGACAAATCATAAATAAAATTAGGTTATAACTACAACTATTACACGGCTAAAACTCACGAGATACAGTTATGGTAGTTATGAGTACTACTCGCGTCAGTTTCTATAATATTATAAAATTAGGTTGTAGAATAATAATACATTGTTAAGTTTATGTACATATCAAAATAATATAAATAGCAATAACATGTTATATGTATTTATAATTAACCATAACAATTTTAAACCCCGTAGTTTTACTAACAGTGTTTGTCTTATTTGTGTTGTCTGTATGTTTTCAGAATAAATCATCTTGGTCTTCAGCATTTGGGTTGAGTCTCCCTCTATTCCACCGATCATAATCTTATTAGTAATAGCACAATCTCCAAAAGTTCATGACACTAGCATGAAACGGAAATTGGCAGAATTGTTACAACTAGTCACAGAAGCCATAAACCAAGAAGTCAAGTCAAGTCAAATCTGGTAACAAATCATCTGTCATTGCAAATTTGTTAGATTCCAATTGTGTAGTCTGTGGATAGCTGTAGCAGAGGTCTCTGCAATTTTTGGTATGTTTGGCTGTTGTTCCACTTGGCTAGCTGTAGCCGTAGGTAGCCATTCAGCTCACACACTAGCCGCTTTGCATATAAATGACCAATGTCATATGTGATCTTGTTAAAAGTATGTTGTCTCGGTAAGTCTGTTGTACAGGTATTTTATAAAAAAAAAAGGACAACATTAAAAAAAAATAAAAAATAAACAATTCTGTATCAGGATCCAAATAAATTATATTAAAATATAAGCTATTTGAAGTGAATGTAGGTCAGTAGCGATGTGCGACCTGAAATGTACTTTATTGTTTTGGAGCAAGAGTTGCTATTTATTTGAATGATTTTGCACATTGAACCTTCTGTACATACTAATGTTATATATTAAGTGGCTGTAGGTAGCTTATAGAAATTTGCCGCAAAATAAGGTTGGATAGAAAAACTTTATTGCATGTACCAACATAAATAAAGACATCATAAGAGTACTATAATAGGTAGCACAATGGTCGGCCTTATCACTAAAAGTAATTTCTTTCAGGTATCCTTTGAACGGATTGTAAGAGGTTTGTAGAGGAATAAAGAGTAAAGTCGGCAATATAAACGAATATAATAAATAGTGAATAATAATAATCGCCGCCCAACAATCACATACATAGACCCTGGACACTAGGATTCCCTGTGTCTAGGGACCCAGGAACTACGAGGACCATGGTCCCACAACACTCAGACACACAACAAGTACTTACGCTTTTTTGTGCACAAATACTTGGTCTGTCGTGGGAATCGAACCCGCCACCTCCAGATTATGAGCCAACCTGCTCAACCACCACACCACAGAGGCTGTCGAAATGATATTAACTAGTATGTTCCTTAACCAGTCATATATTATGCGTCACACCTCGCACCTTGGAACTGTTCGTGGAGTCGCTACTAGGCAAGGCACTTCAGGTGACGACTACACGGAACGCCAAGACTCTCTCTCCTTCCCATGTAAAGCAATGCATCCTGGGCGAGGCGAGGTTTGACTTCCTCAAAGACCTGGTAAGTATATTTGAAGTGAAAACTTCTTTAGGCGCGTTGAGCACTTTTTGGGTGAACAAAAAGCGTGAAACTCGCGACATCGTCACCGAACGCTTTTCATGAGCTATATGTGTACTGTGTATGTGTGTAGTTTTTGGGTGAAAAAAAAGCGTGAAACTCGCGTCATCGTCACCGCATGCTTCTCATGAGCTTTATGTCTCAAGTTACTTAGTTTTCACTTCTATCGGCAGTCCCCAAAGACTGCCCGCACATATTTTAGCTTTGTTTTGATATATCAAGGAGCTAGATTGGCTATTTTTTTTATTGTTTGTTAGGTTGGTGTTTGCCCACGATCTCACCTGATGGTAAGTGACGATGCGGTCTAGAATGTATCATGCTTACCTAGAAGATACCCGTTCACTCTCGATTAGAAGACTCCAAGGTTATAGTTTTCGGGAAATACGGATGCCGGTAAAGCCTTCCCCACTGCAGCTCTTGGTAGCAGTGTGAATGCACAAAACACCCCAAGCAAGACAGTGCAGGCCTTTATCACCCCAATTCAGAATAAGTTTTTTTTTCTTTATTATACCAGGCATATTGTAAATTGCTTATCGAAAGTGGTCGGCGTAAATTAGGTGCAAGGCACATAACTTCCAGTGCGAAAGGAGATGCACGCGAAGTAGGACCTATTTTTAGGGTTCTGTAGCACTACAAGGAATCCTTAAATTCGACGTAACCATCTGTCCATCAGAATTCAATAATAAAATGAATAAATAAATATCTGTGGACATTTCACACAGCGCCATCTAGCCCCAAACTAAGCAAAGCTTGTACTATGGGAACCAGATAACAGTTACAATACTTAGATACTTTTTGTTTGTAAATACATAACATTGAATACAAGATAACACCAAGACACAGGACAAACATCGGTGTTCATCACACAAATGTTTGTCCTGGGTGGGAATCGAACCCACAACCTGCAGTTCAGAAGACAGGGGTACAACCAACTGAGCTAATGGGCCAGTCAAAGCCAAAAAACTTGTTCCATTCCTTTACAAACCGTCCACGCAATAAATGTTGAAGCGAAACGCTTTGTGCTGATTGGGGGAATCCCCGCCATATACGGATGACGTGTTTCCGTGCGTGGGGCTAAATTTACAGACGTATAAAAAAATTCTCATCTATTGGTCCACTTGTTTTAAGAAGATCCAAGGTTCATCAAACTCAATATATAACCTATAATTTCCAGGTCAAGAATATACCAGATGTATCAGCAGCGGAGGAAAAGGAGTTTATGACCGGCGACAGTTCCCCGAACTCGTCTTCAAGGTAATTAATGGCGTCTTTATTGTATAGGTAATAAATGTGATTGTTATACAGCTAATCGTGATATGGATAATGGGTGTCGCTAATTGATAGCCGCAGCAGGCCCTGGAGACTCGTTAGAAATCTATCCAAACATCGTTATAATTACCTGTTACGCATAAAATACACATTTGCCGTACGAAATATAAAAAATTCTATGAATTTTCTAGTTATTCGTATTTATTGGAATTCATATAAAATGTGACCCCAAAAAGTGGTCTATGTGTTAATACGTTATTTATAAGCTTATCTACGTTCCAAATTTCATCCAAATCCGTCCACCCTTTTGAGCGTGAAAGAGTAACAAACATTCATACATACAAAATTTCGCGTTTTTCATATTAGTAGGGTTTACATGAGTATCGTGTAAATACTTATTCAAGTAAGCCTTTATCGATTTACACCCAGGACAAGCATTTGTGTGATGAATCGATGTTCAAAACTTATAACTATATAACAGAACAAACATCGATATGTTTGTTCTGTGCCTGGGTGTTATATAGTATTCTATATGTATTTACAAACGAAAAGTATCTAAGTATTGTACCAGTTATCTGGTTCCCATAGTATTTGCTTAGTTAGGGGCTGTGTAAAATGTGTACAAATATCTATTTGTTTATTATTGTTGAAAATGGTTCAAAGGGTTGTAGCTTGATTATGAGCTTATGAGCCAACCTGCTTAACCACCACACCACAGAGGCTATCGATATATACTTAACAAACCTATGAACTCGTATTCACTCGACTTTGCATAAATCCGAACTGAATTTTATGGTAAGGGGTAGTAGTGGTCGTTGAATAAACGAACAGTTTTTTTCAACTGTTTCTCTGCCGTGAACGAATAGACTAGTTTATAGTTCACTGATAAACATGTTTACGTATGAACAGCATATCTATTGGTTCGCTCGTTCGTCGCATAAACCGTCGTAGACGCTTAGACGGGATGTCTACGCGTCTACGACATAAACTAGTCGAATATTGAACTGGTTTATCAACTAGTCTATGGTTGACGATAAACGGTCTCGTTGCGTCGACTGTAAAGGCGTCAACGACCCACCACTAGTAAGGGGAATCCCCGCGGCGGCGCGGCGCGGCACGTTGACACTTCGTGCGTTCGGATATACACGTTCGCATACAGATAACTTTTACGAACGCAATTTTTTGTTATTATCAATCGATAATTAACCACCTGTAGTTATCAAGATAATTATCTCTCCGAACCTTGTGCTAAATTAAGTAAATGTATTCCTTTTCCAGGCTTACAGAGACCCCTGCGCCCGCGCCTCCCCGCAGGGTAGTACGGGAAGACTCCAACAGCTCGAGCAGTGGTGACGTCATCAAAGTACCCCAAATGCCCGGCCTCATATCAATCAAAACCAGGGACAAGCTCAAGCGAGTCCTTTCACAGGATGCCGAAATATCGACCAAAGCTAGCAAAATCGAACCCGGGACATCGGTAGAAATCGATCCGAGCACTTTACTGAATATACCATCTATTATAGCCCCGCCAAATATTTTGACCCCTTCTACAATACCGAGCCCCGTTTTGACCTCGTTAATTGACCCAACACCAGACACTGCCATAGATTTATCCAAAAAGGAGCCAAGGCCGGTGCGAACGGCGAATTTCTACCACGAGACATTCACAGAGAGTACACCATATAGCAGTGTTATAAAAATCAATCCTGTTTATACGACGCCGCAACCGTCTACAAGCTACACAAATTTGAACCCTGTAGAGACTGTACGCAAGATCGATATCCCGGAACCTAGTTTTGAAAGGCACAACTCGTTGCCGCCCACGTTCGAAAGGCGTAATTCATTACCACATACTCCTGTGACACCAGTTACTCCCCTCATTAATATAGACTTTTCTAAGAACATTTCGAGGCCGGAAATAAAGTTGTTGGATGCGACAGCGGCGGCGAACATAGTGGGCGTACCTTTAAAAGAAACAAAAACTAAACACCTAAGTAGGCAGAATTCCAAATCGAAGATTGAAGCGAAGAAAGAAAAGCAGCCAGATCCAGTCGACATAGATCGCTTGAACTCGGGGAATCTGCAAATAGATGAAGATTACGATACCTGAATTATGTAAGCTTTTTTTATTATTTTGTTTTTTTTTTTATACCGCGATATTTGTTACCTAGATTTCCTCTTAGTTTGTAAATCGAGATTTGTTTTGCTCTATGTTAAATTCTTTTTTTTTATTTATTGTTTAGTAACGTATCGCGCGCGAGTCAATTTGTTTACCAATTTAGGTATAATTTCTATAGCGTATTGTGTAATGGAGGAGTTGTTTTCTTTTAGTTTTCTTACGCTGAAATTGTTTAGATATTCATAAATGTTACAAAACAATAATTGTAGGTCAATTCCGTAGCGAAACTAAATTACGTAATGTAGTCACTTCCGTCATTTGTAAAAGAAATATTTTTGTAAATAAGTGTAACTTTACTAAACCGGTGTCAAATTTCGTAGCGGCTTTAATGAATTGTAGAAAGTTGAAATAGCTTTGAAACTTTTAATTGAGATTTAGGGTAATCGTGCATTACATCGATGTTATCTGCATTCGAACAAAATGTCGTAATCGTGACTTTAACATGTAATGTGTCAACGCATCACGACCCAATAAACGTCATAATTTTGCGGTGAAACGACAATTGAAGTAAAACTTCCTTACGCACGCTTGACTTGGGGGTCAGCTGGTAAGGCGAAGAAGTGGGAGTTAGATCTCCAGAAGATAGAAAAAAAGAATTACGTTTCGTATAATTACTGTCGGGGCAAGAGAGATCTAAAGGAGTTTTACTTCAGTTCAAACTTGTTTTTTTTTTAAATAATTTCTTGTCATTCTTGACCACAATCCTTATTTTCTACTAATAAACACTGCATAACAGTGGAATAGCTCTCTCAGTGTTTCCTCTTATTTTATCTTTGCCTATATTAAACTTGATAGAAACAAAAATATGCTTCCGCCACACGATGTTTATAAGTAAGGAGGTTGGTATCTACATATACATCCGTATCTCGTACAGTGTCACGTGTACGAATGTCACGCGCGTGTGTCGTGTACGAATGTCACGCGCTAAATATTCAGTCATTGTTACGTAATGTGCCAATGCTTTTCAGGTTAATAGTAATTTATGCGCGCCAAATGTCGCGCACAGTACCGCAAACAAGATTCAACTATTGTAATTTGTTCGCCGCATCGCCAAACGAGCATGTGGTGGGCGACGCGCGCTACATATCCGTGGCATCTCTAACTATATTTATATGATCTGTAGTACCTTTTAGATTGATACACTGCAATCCTTCCATGCAAAGCCGAAGGCAGCAGCTAGTCTGCCTATAGTTGTCCATTCCCGGTAGCGGAGCTGAAATAATTTTGTACAATGACCCGTTTCTATTTTTTTTTGTTTTGTTTTGGCTCCATTTTATCTCCAAGTAATTGATAATTTCTCAAGTTCATTAATATTATATATATTATGTGTCAAGTCACAGTCCAAGTGATGACTTGGAAGTTAAGTCAGTCTAGTCTAGTCAAGTCATACTCCTAGTAAAGTGGCGGCAACTTTACCAGAAGCTTCTATGTAGTTTTGGAACACGAAAAGAAACGTTTCACCATCATTATACCACTTCCCCACATTCATGCCTGTAATCCAGCACGTAACGAATAAAATTCCACCAATTTTATGCACTAACACTGAAAATAGCACAAGTTTTGGAAAATAATACAATGCATTGACGAGATCTTTCCCGCCAAAACTCCCCTTCCTTCTTCTTAGGACGGACCGTTGTACAAATTCTTGAATTGAATCTTAGTTAGAGGTACATTCTTCCTGTTCCGTAATTGAGGCTCAGTTTTGACGATGCACACGCTCAATGTTTGGCATTTCTGACATTTTAAACTGTGTTTTAAAGTTATTGTAGGTATATGTTTATGAATATCAATCTATGTTTAAGTTTATTTGCGGTGCGAATTATCTTTGTAAACGATGGCGCTTCCAGTTTCACATACAAATCTGGTGTAAAGGAAAATCATCCGTACCTTGTTGAACTCGTACAAAATATTCGTACAACATCTTTATTGATATTTTTGTTTATTTTCGAAACATACAACATAATAATAGGTCTTTACCTATGAAATTGCCGTATTGCAGTACATACTTTTTCAAACAAAAAAAAGTTTTGATAGGCTATGAATTCTAAATTCAAATTAATTTTGTTTTAAAAATATGACATTCTATTTACAATATAAGTCTTTCGTTTATTGATTAGCGTTGTATTTTCATTACATTTCAACATTTTTCCTCATAATGGATACTTCGAAATTTCGTGTAATTATGGAATATGAGTTCCGTCGTGGCACCAACGCGGCACAAACGACACGTAACATCAACGACGTTTACGGAGAGAACTGTACAAACGAACGTACAACCCGTTATTGGTTTGCTCGGTTCCGTTCTGGGAATTTTGACTTGAAAAATCAACCTCGTGGTCGTCCGGAAACTTTGGTCAACAATGATGAATTAAAGGCGATTGTGGAAGCTGATGAATCTCAATCTAGAGCTGAGCTGGCAGCAGCTTTTGATGTTAGCATCAAAACAATATTGGTCCATTTGCGACAGATTGGCAAGATAAAAAAGCTTGATAGATGGGTGCCCCATGAACTTAACGATCGCCAGCGCAACGTACGCGTCGAGACTTGCCTTGCGCTGCTTAACAGGCACAGAAATGAAGGAATTTTGAACCAAATTGTTACGTGCGACGAAAAATTGATTCTTTTTGACAATCGAAAGCGCTCAGCAAGTTGGTTAGATCCTGGTTCGGTACCAAAGCAATGTGCAAAACGAAAAATGACCCCTAGAAAGGTGATGGTCACAGTTTGGTGGTCTAGTGCTGGTGTGATTCATCATAGCTTTTTACAAAACGGCGAGAGCATTACTGCAGATGTGTACATTGAAGAACTGACCACAATGATGGCGAAACTCGCACGTCTGCAACCAGCTTTGGTCAATCGGTCGTCTCCACTGCTACTTCACGACAACGCGCGACCCCATACTGCACAACAGACCGTCTCTAAGCTGCATGAGTTGGGTTTGGAAGCTCTCCCTCATCCGCCATACTCACCAGATCTTGCGCCTACCGACTATTACTTTTTCCAAAATTTGGACAACTTTTTAGCGGGAAAAAAATTCAATTCCCGAGAGGCAGTACAAAACGCCTTTGAAGAGTTTTTTGTCTCCCGTCCTGCTGATTTTTTCAAGAAGGGCATCCATAAACTGCCACAGCGTTGGCAAAGATGCATTGATTGCAGGGGTGATTACTTTGAATAAAAGAAATAAATAAGTTCGAAAAAAAAATACTTTAACTTTTTTCAAACAAAACGGCAATTTCATAGGTAAAGACCTAATATTATTTAATAAACATAAAACAATAAAAAGGGAACTTAATCAAACAAACCACGGCAACGTGCCCATTATAACATCTTTATTTGTATAATATCATTAATTCGTACAACGAGTGATTGTTACAACTACCATCGTCGGTGCATTTTAAGGATTAGTACAAAGATAATAAATATTTTCTACAGATCGAAAAAGATAATTTGCCACTTCACATAAAATATAGCTGGCTTGAATACATAAGGTTAAATATAATCTATGCTCAAAATGTAAAAAAAATAGGTTATTGACTTGCTTAAATAAGCATTGGTTAAATTTAATTAACGTTTATAATTAGGATTGTCAGATATTGTCATGATTATATGGAAGTGCCATCGTCTAAATGAGATTGGTTTTATAATTATTAACGCATGAATGTCGGTTCCATAATGTATCAATAATTTACAACAAAAACACTTATTTATCGAGTGTGATTCGGCCTTATAAATTTTATTTCTTATGAATAAGCAGATAATGGTTTACTTAAATAAAACCAATGCTTAAAATGCGGTCTCATTCTTCTCTCATGACATTTCATATTATTTCATCAGCGAGTTGTTACAGGATATTTTAAGCATTGATTAAATTTAATATTAGCAAGGTCCTCAATTACAAACAATAAAGTGTACAATGAAATCATATTTTTTTTGTTTCTATGACTTTTTGTTTTACTATGAATTCAAATGCATCACTTTACGAAAGAAAGAAGTAATTAATTATTTTTATTGCACATACTGGCCTCATTGGTAGAAAAACGCGCTTAAAAGTTACTAATCAAAAATGAAGAGTGCAATTTTAAGGCATTTATGTACAAATTGCATTGTAATAAGGTTCAAACTCATCTGAAAAATAGAAGGATGGTTAAACTGTACCTTGTACGAGTTTATTCTAATGCTCATTACTATACTCTAAATCAAATATCGTAAGATATTTGTATGAAATCCTTAGTGAAGTTTAGTTACCGTACCGTTACTAGGGGGCGTTGTGCTGGATTTCGTACAAATATTCTATACTCTATAGCGGGTATAGTAGAGCACATGAATAAACGCACACTAGAGGTTTACGGTTCAGGTTATACAGCGGTGTCCATTGTTTATTTAGTTTAGGCTCCACACTTTTGTGTATTTAGCCAGTGTCAAGTAATTGATGATTTCTCAAGTTAATGATATTTAATGCAGATGTGTCAAGTCATCAAGTCATAGTCTAGTCGAAGTCATACTCCTAGTAAAGTGGTGGCAAGCTTCTATATAGTTTTGGAAACAACACGAAAAGAAACGTTTCACCATCATTATACCACTTTCCCACACTCATGCCTGTATTCCAGCACTTAACGAATAAAACGCCACCAACTTTATGCACCGACACTGAAAAAAAACCAACACCACCAACACTGGAAAATATTACAATGTGGTGACGCGATCTTTCTCGTTTTCCCACCAAAACTCTTCCGGTGTCTATTGTGTATTACAAAAATCTTGATTTGACAGTTCTCAAGCTATAGCTGTCCTTGTCATTTCCACCTATAATGAAAGAGGCGGCGAATATTTTAAAATAAAATTGTCAGTGTTTAGTTTAAAATTTTGCATGACATAATCGACACCATATCAATTCTCAACCTTTCTCAATTTTCCTTAATTAACATCTGACACATCGAATTTTGATCTCGGGCACATGTAGGTACAAAATTTCCGACCATACTAAATTTTCTGTAAAATTTTGCATCCAATTGTTAAATGTAACTTAGATGTATTTTATTTTGGAAATAAGATTTCCATTTCTCGAATTTTAGTACTTTGAATTTAGGCCGAGTAAGAAACTGTTCAGTTCAGCCGATTGCGTTATGCCGTTTGTTTCTTAAGTACCAATATATTTTGTGTAGAAGCACTCTGACCAACTTTAAAAGATTTTCACAAACAATATTCGATAGCGTCAAATAATGACCTTGCAAAACTAAGCATGTGTAATATAAGTAATATATTCTAATACAAAAGCAATACTAGGTGCGATACATTTGTATGAAGGTATGAACGCTGACTAACGATACCTGTATGATAATAGCGATATGTAAATTATGATAATATAGACTTGGTGATACGTATTTCTTGTTTTATTTCTAATCACCTTTTTAGACAAGCAGGCAAGGAGCTGTCGGTTTAGTGCAGACGGTCACGTTGCTTGACCAAGTTTCTTGTAAACTTACGCTTAACGTTTACAAGAAACTTGGCTACACACAGAGATAGATAGATAGATCAAACTTTTTATTGTACACACCACATATAAAAAAGTGAAAAGTTTAGAACTGACCGAATATGATCTTAATAAACTCACAAACTTTTTACGAGCGTAGCCTTGTTTCTTATCGTTCATTTCTGTTTGTAGCCAAGTTTCTTATAAACGCTATACGTAAGTTTACAAGAAACTTGGCTACAATTTGTAGTAAGCAACAGTGAAAGCTTAAAACAGTGTTGGTACAAGAATTTAGAGATAAATGGCTACTTTCTCGTGTATTCCCAGTAATCACATTCGCACTAGTATAAAATAGTGTCAGTAGGTACTATCCAATGGAACTTGTGATATAAAAGACCCAGTCTTAAGTGTAAGGAATAAAATGAGTGTCCAACTGGCGTGAACCTATAGCTACAAGAACCTGCAGTCTATGGGAAGCGTTGGCCTTAGCGATACTGATCGTGATCACAGAGGAATTAGAAGACGCTGATGCTCTTGATCCAGGTATCATTAATGTTTAGAGGCGCTAATTTCGTATTGTTATTTCTATCAATAAAAAAAGGATCTTTTGAAGTAAAACTTCTTTACGCACGCTTGACTTGGGGAGTAAGCAGGTGAATGCGTAACGAGGCGAACGGAAATTGTAAGTTGGTGGTTCCTGTAGATCCCCATTGTCATCATAACAAAGTTAAAAATTACTTAATATTTGCATTATTACGTTGGTATGTCCGGTAAAATGATAATTTACAATTGTTAAGATGGCGACATTAACACTAAACAAAGTTATACCGGCCGATAGATTACGCTAAAGAAGTTTTACTCCAGTCGTGTGGTCTAAAACACTTTTCTTCACCTATAAGGTAATAGGTTATTGAAGCTCCTAAACACGAATAAAGAAATAAAAGATTTTGTTATCATCATGTACAAAAATATTTCGTTTTAATTTCGTTATTTGAATTAAATTATGTTACCTAATAACAAGAGCTTAGCTAAACTTATTTGAATACATAATTTAGAATTTCCCTTTTATATACTAACAATGCAGTTGCTCAAGATCGACTTTAAAAAAAACATTAGCTGACACATGTTTTTATTCTTGGTTATTGCTCATCGTGTCAATCTCATTGAAAGAGATGGTCATATATCGTTTTTTTTTCCTTTTCTAATATCGATGAGCATCATATCGATGACGCCGTAGTTGAGCACACATACTCACTTTAACAGGCTATAGTTAGTTTTCAGTTGTTAGTTGTTTTTTTTCCTTCGTCGGTGATTAATGGCGTTGCACGTCTTGTGCATTTTCCAGGGCCAGTTTTATATAATAAAGTTATAAAAAAATACTATACGTAGGTGGGTTGCAAAGATCGACAATAATGATAATAAAATTGTAGCAACTAAAATTATAAGTAGCAAAGGATTTTAAAGAATCTCTTGGTTCGTAGTTCGATAAAATAGAGCAACTGCGTTTACACCAAATAAATCTATATAGCCAAATGAACGTTAACCATTATGTTGTTGATAATTCTAAAATAGTATTTATGGCAAGACTGAGGATAGTTTCGATTTCTGAAATATTTTTATAATGAGAAAGGAAAAGATAAATGAATTGGGGAGACCTAAATACGACATGCTTACTTACCATTGTACGAGTTTATTCGACGTACATCGCTATCGAGTATCGTAAGATATTTGTATGAAATCCTTAGTTACGTTTAGTTACCGCTAGGGGCGCTGTACTGGATTTCATACAAATATTTTACTATAGCAAGTACAGTAACGTAATACAGTAGTATTAGTATTACATAGGTAATTTTAAGGATATTAGCTTACGTTTCGCTATTTTGAAAGGAATTTTTTTTCGCGTTTTTATTGAACGAACCGCGCTTAGGCATTTAAGTTAAAAATAACACGTTAAGAAATAATAAAAAGGAATACATTAAAAACTCGAAACGAGTAAAATATATTTGTGTAAAACTTTTGCGTTTAAAGCGTTTTTTATTTGAAGTTTTTTTCACTATCGCCGTTTGTAATTACATGGTCTAAACTATTCATTTATTTTCCCCTTTCTTTTAAAGTTTGAGATTCAATTTGACATTTAAAAATTAACATCCAATTCCGTTATTTCATTAAGATAAAAAACACATTACCTACACTAAATGGAAGTAACAAAGTGGTCCACTTATTTTACCTACATAACAGTCTGTTGTAATTCTATAACTTATTGCTAATAATAATCGTTTAATATTTAATAATAAATCATAAAAAGATCGCGTAATAATTGTTATGTGCGTTGCTTAATCAATTTATATTTTATTTTGTTTTATAACAATGGGAAAATAATATCGTCCATTAGTTTAATAAAAAAGAAACTTAAAAATTGTTCATTAAATACGATTTGAATCTATTCTGTCATCCATTATTTTCATAATTGTAGCTGTAAATTGCAATTTAAAAAAATTGATATTTGTGTTATTGAGAATAACGATTTTTTTAAGTTTAAATAAAATATAAATTCACTAAGAACATTGTCTTGTTATTACATTTAAATCGATATAAATTAGGATATTGTATTAATACTGATTATATTTACTAACAAAATGGTAAATGATGGCATATTATGTACATTATTGTGGCATGAAATATAATTTAGTAAAAACGTAAAAAAAGACCCGCATATTATAAGCTTTAAAATTAATTATATTACAACCAAAATATTCAGTTAAAAATAAAATAAGTTAATACTAAATTCTAATTAAACTGTATTATCTTAATGATTTAAAAAAAACCTTAAAATTTTACATTTTTATGTATAATAATTATTAATAATAATAATAATGCACATTACATGCAATAAATACAAGTAATTAATATTGTTTTGTGAGCACCTTAGTTATAATAGTACATGTTAAGGCACATCCAGGAATTTTAATCATAAGTCTGTTTGCTATTAATTAATTTTGAGTTGAACAAAAAATCCCGCCGTTTTATATTATTTATCTTTTATCTCTGCTTGTTGTAATCTATTACAGTTTAAACTGATTTATCGCAAAAAAGCTTACTTTATGGAAGACTTAATATATCAAGAAATACCTCCACTAAAACGTATATATATAATTTATAAGGTACTACATAATAAAAGTAAAGTTCCTACGCAAAGTTTGGAATGTCTTATAATACATGGCTTTGATAATAAACATTAATTCATTTTAATCAACGCTTAAAGTGACGTTTTCTTTGCGCTCGTAATACTTCACATCAGGCAATACATAATATTGCACATACCTACAGTATGGTATTCCGTCCGGTGACGCTGTAACGGTTGGTAGAGACCAACAGAATTAGCCAGTTCAAAAAACCTATAGTATGGTACTAGTGAGATCTTTTGCTAATCTATGCTACCCTGGTATTTATTGTATGACATTTACACCTTCACCATAATAAATCGCTTTTGGATATGAATTTTATTTATGCCAGAACATTTTCGACCTTATTTCGTTAAATATATATTTTTCATCATCAACCACCCTTACAAGGGGAGGTTAATACAATAATTAAGAATAAGTATCAACCACCCCCAGTGGGGGTCATTGGGAACAATCCCAGAAGGGATTTGACAGGACATTTTAAGCATTGATTAAATTTAAGTAATGTTTATAAGCTGTTAGTCTATGACTAAGAGAAATAATATTATCTATGGTACAGAATAGCAACTGTCATGGACAAAGTCAAATTTAAATAAATATGTTTTAGTCCATTATATTAAGTGTTTTATCTCACTCACACATTTCACCATTTTTGAAGATAATAAATCACTGAATGTACTTATGAATAATCTGGCTAAAATTGCCATCAAAAATACCACTACAAATGTTCATCGTAAGTGCCATATTTATATAAATAAATGTTCATACATAAAAATAATAAATGAGAAAGAAAAAGCTTTCTGTTCATGAGTGCATTTGGTTGTTTAATATCTTCAGAAATGTCGAAATGTGCGAGCGAGAAAAAACCCAGGTATCAAGTAATATTGACTTTGCTGCAATGAAACAAGATTATTTACACAGTTCTATTGATTTTGTACGCATAAAATAGTTTTGTTTACACTTGTAATTCCAATGTTTTTAAAGTTGCCAAGCAAATAGTTGGTAAACTAAAAACTAACATGTTATTTGCAAACCAACTAATACAAAAAAATAATACAATTCCCAACTCACTTATACAACCAGATCAATTGTGATATACAAATAGCCTCTCAAAAGACCTATTAAAGCCTGGCACAGCTATTTACAGAGTACAATATGCATTCATCTGCTTTTACAGCATATACAGTTACAGATTGTTTGTAAATTCATGTATGTACAAGTTTTACAACTGCAACCGGAATCTGATATGGGCACAATTGTTAAGATTGTAAGACTGAACAGTATATAGAAATATTCAGCTAAACTCATTTCCTTCATACAGGCTCTCGCAGACTTCAAGCAATCTTAAAACTGGGCTGATATTGTACGGGAATAGAGACTTAGACACCAACCTACTGATCTGTAATCTCAACCGAATCAATACTCTCATGGTGTCATCAAGACCCCTATTGCTGCCTGAATCTGTCTGCTGACACGTCTCGAGGAACTTTGGCCAATGCCGTCTTACATACTTCAAAAACCGGAGAAGGTAAAGAAGAAAACATGTCTCATTGCTGACTAAATAGTCCAACAGCACACCACTGTCATGAGAAACTACTTTCAAAAACTCAATGAATGAAGAAATTGGATTCAGCATTGGTATTAAATCTGGATACACAGAATTTCTATACACAATTCCTACGGTTATATCTAAAGTACATACCATGGATT
Source organism: Ennomos fuscantarius (assembly GCA_905220475.3). NCBI lineage: Eukaryota > Metazoa > Arthropoda > Insecta > Lepidoptera > Geometridae > Ennomos > Ennomos fuscantarius. Next base: position 3,012,677 of record HG992049.1, read on the forward strand.
CAATCAGATAATCATCTTGTTCGCTGAACAAATGAATCAACATTTTTGTAAACGGAGTTTCTGGATGGAATTCTAAGCTGTTTCGTATGAAAACATCAAGCTTTTTGAGGACATCTCTTATTGATCTTTCTACTATTTGCATGTCTTGAATAGCATTGTAATCTGATGAGTCAATTGAGCTGTCAGAGGAGTCGCATCTCATTTCTTTGACAGTGACAGCCACTGATTTTAGAACTAGCAGCGACATCTTCTGCAGCATTGTTTTGTCCACTTCACCCCCAGATTGAGAAGATTCATCATTTTCGTCCTCTCCATAACTCTGATCAACCAACTGTATTGAGGATGATATTGGTGCAATCTCTGGACCTAATGAGTAGTCTCTCACAACCTGACAATCATGACCAAGAAAACCAAACCCACTTCTGCTGTTCTGGACTCTTACTTCACTAAGAAGTCGGAAGTCTTTGACAAATCTTACTATTGAATGAGCTAGACAGCATATCTCCTCCGGCAAAATATCTTGTAAGGCCAGAGTTGACCCATAACACAGAACTTCATTGAATAAAGTAAGCATTTGAGTGTATATTAGACTTGGCATCACAGTGTTCCTCAACAAGTCAACAAAGCTTTGCAAGTCAGCATAAAATGGTTTTGTGTCTATAACAGAGAGATTAGCTTTGACACTTATTATATTTTCCCATAGGGAGAAAAATGTGAGTATACAGTTTTCAGCGTTCGCTAAATTCAGGTACCGTAGCAATAGAAGCTTCATGTTTTTCACTAGTACTGGCCAGTGGTGCTCTAGTGTTTTTATTGTGAGACATTTTATATGTGATGTGTCAAATGATTCTGAATCCGTTAGCATCACTGTCACACAACCATTTTCATTCACTCGTTCTATTCTTGATTGTGGTGGTTCGGGGGATTCCATTTGCTCCATTTCTCTCTGCTCTTCATTTGTTAATTTTAAAACTGGCTCGTGTAGTTTGAATTGTTGTGGCCTATCTTGCTCTGAAGAGGTAGATGGGCTACTGTGCGTTTGTAAGTTTGAAAATGCATTATTCAGAGCACTACTGTTTGAACTTGACGGAGCATCTGTACTACCTCCATAACCTACACTACTCCTGAATGGGTTATCCCCTTGCACTTGGACGGTACCAGCATTACTACCGTCTTCCAAAGGATGTTGCTCAACATCTTTCCATTCAACTATCCTTTTGATAACATCTAAACTGAAGTTTATCTTTTGTACTGTTATTCTGTTTATCCTATCAAAAAGATAAATGTTTTCTGCTATCTGTTGCAACCAGTTTTCATCGACGGTATCTTTCGAGACAATGAGAAAGGTGGCTAATAATCTACTTGCTACAAATGTTATGAATTTACTTTTATGGTCACCTAACTCTACAACCTCCGTGATCCAATCATGCCTGTTGCGTACAAGTACATCACATGTATGCATTAACTTTGAGCATATAGTCCCCGTATGGTTTTGTTTCAAATATACTTCAAACATCAGCTGCATTATTGAGAGATATGTTAAAGAATGTGTTAGAGGCCATGATGCAATATTCAATTGCCTATCAAAGAGTCCATTCACAACACTTTCGTCAAACCTACAAAGGCACTGTCCTACTAGTGCATCTTGGAGTATTCGAAGTTCAGCAAGCAATTTGTCATCTTGAGAGTTCCAATGTGGGTCAGAATTTGAGCAGGATGGTATAATCTCTATGCCAGAGTCAGTAGGCAGTCTTAATATACTTGAGCAATCCACTGCATCTTCACTAACAGTGCCACTGTCTGGAGACTCACCATTGCGTGGGAAATCTTCGGTGGTTTCAGCAGGAGGTGTTTCAGAGTCAAATATGTCAGTTAGAACTTCCTCAGTTGATCTGTCACTGCCATCATCAATGTCTGGGGCGTCGATACGTTGTTTCTTCTTGGCAGGCTGATCAGAGGCCATACCTTCATTTGACAATGGTTCACACAGTTGCCCTCGCAAAACCATTCGCGTATTTGACCGATCCGAATGTGTATTCGATGGCGCTATCACGCCCCAAACACTATTATTTCGTTACGAGCATGATTCTGGAAACAAAAAAGGGTACATGAATGCATGACCTTTCCGATTAGCTACTCAATTACGCGGGCGACAAAGCCTTCGGTTTAACAAGGCATTGGTATATTTTAAGTTACGTTTAACATTGACGGCAGTTAGTTGATGAGATAAAGTAAAAGATTTAATGTAAACTGTACACGAAAAATCAAATTACAGGCATAATTCAATGAACTTTCCAAAATATTTTGATGTCACACATACCATCAATGAAACGAGGTTGTTTGAATGTCTGTCTCTAACGTTTGGATCCATATAATATATAAAACCATTCACTGCAATCCAGCAAAACACAGTAACACCCTGTTTTATGTGATATTTCTTTGAAAACACGACAAATAATTTAATTATAATTTGTAGAAAAGAACATCGCCTCCATTACGTACGAATGACGCTCTATCAATGGCAATACTAATAACGTTGGAATTTGTGCATATTACATATTAAATTTTAATAAATTTCCCTTATCTTATCCTATTTTATTTAAATATGAATAATTTGACCTTTTGAATTACTTACTTAGAGGAAAAATAAGGTACGATGTTTTAAAAGACACTAATTATATGAAATATTTTGCATTAAGCATCCGGTACTGTCAGGCCGCTTGACGACTTCTGGATTTAGCCAAAAACAGTAGCAGTTGGGTTAGTATTCCAAATGTATGTTTACATCGCTACATTTAAGGCATGAACTGTAGTAAATTACAATAGAACTGCAATTGTTTTATGGATTACCAAGAATTACATTATATTCTTCAATAACTATACAAACTATTTTGATAAAATAATCGGAAATTACCGGTTTTTGACATGATGGTAATCTGTTTCAATTATTATTTTTATTGGTAGCACTGTCAACGTCTGTCTGATTGTCTATGTACAGTGTCTACTAGTATAATCATAGATAATAATAATACTTGACTAAAATGTCTGCTGTCGATTGAATTGAAAAAAATATTTATCAAAATGATGGAACAATAATAGCCTAAATCAAATATACGTTGTGTAAATAACAGGTGATCACAGTGTTTTTATCATTGCAAAAGATTTGAAGTGACAACGATGACTCATCTCAATGTTTTCGCATAACAATCGATTGAAAAAATATAGGTTAAGATCTCAGTGGACTTGTGTTCGGTTAGGAACGATATAAAAATATGATGGAAATAAAAAAGTAACATCTGGATCGTATATTCACTACGCGCAAGTATATGTTATTGTTTATTTATAGTATCGATGCGGAAGTCGGTGATATATGTCATGGTGGTTTTCATATTCTTTTTGCTGTTGAAAAGTAGACAAATGAATAAATAGAGAGATTGCGAAAGGGCTCCGGTGTTGAATGACACCAGCAACCTTGTAATGAGCGAATAGAAAGCATTCGTCGCCTGATTGTCGGTAGACAATGGTGAAAATTTGGTTCAGCTTCCTGTGTGACCATATTATGCTCTGTGCAAACTGCACCTTCAAAATCCAGTAAACAGATCAATAATATCTTTTTTCTAACGCTTCTCAAATGGTAGACTGGTAATGATAAGCTTTAAGCATTATCTTTATCACCTGTCAATCTAACTAATGTCTCATTATGGTAGCACTGTCAACAACTCTTACACAACTCATTATTTTAAACATTTAAGTCTGACTTTACAATTACCCTGTTTAATAGCTTTATAATTACCATGCTATGTAATGTAATATGCTTCATATATCAAATAGAAATTTGAAGAAACTTGTAATTTTAAAGTTTACTAGACTTAGGTACTTGGAAAAAACATTATTTTTAGTAACTCTTACAGTTGTAAATTTTATTTTATGTTAATGATTGATGTGATGAACTAGTTATCCACTAGATGTTAAGCAACGGCCACCCATAACAAAACATTAATATTAATTGAAGTACATAAATATTAAAATGCAATTTTATTTATACTTTTATTTAAAAAGTCCAGATACTCCTTGTACATCCTATTACCTATAATCATGTAAAACTACAATAAATCCACAAAAAATATTAGTGACAGTTATCTAATGCAGTAGCAACATCCTGTATTGAAATTTGGACTACTTTACTATCTCATATTTCCTGAGCTTGCAATTTGCTAATTTAATATAAATGAATATTAAACAAATATTAGATAGATTGATAAAACTTTTTATTGAAACACCACATTACAGAAACAGTTGACAAGCGCAAACTTAAAAATATAGTGGCACAATGGGTGGTCTTATTGCATAAAACAATCTCTTCCAGACAATCCATAAATGTACAGAAACAACAAAAATATCTCAAACTTATCTCTAGGATGTACCCAAATGTGTTGCAGTAGGTATGTTATACAGGGATAAGTGTGAACTTAGGAACTGTTAAGCTATGCTGCAGACAGGCAAAATACAACTTAATAAATATCTTTTTATGATAAGTACATTGTAAATGTACCAATTCTTGATGACATAGCTCTGTAAACATAATTATTATTTAACAATTAAGTCAAACATTTCATGTAGATAGATACTTATGACAATATAAGCATGAAACAAAACTGTGGAAGAGTTGGACGGAGCCCTTTGCCCAGCAGTGGGATATCGCAGGCTAAAAATCTAAAAATCAACTTTTTGGATTTGTAACATTTAGCAGTTTACGTAAGACTTTCAAATAGCAGGTTTATTTACTTAAATATTTTCAAAAAGAAAACTTAATCATATCAGTGATAAATTATTTATAGACATGTATCTATACCTGGGCTGTATTTATAAACTGATCTTAGTTCTGAGAGTAATCTTGAGAGGCAGACATAATTGAAAATCATGTCTGCCTATGCATTTGCATCTAAGTTGTGTTTAGAGAAGATAATAAGATCTTACAGTAGGTTGGTATTTGTAAATCTGAGGAGGTGTATTTGAGATGGCAAATTTATAGTGAAATTGCTACAGAAGCCACATAAAAAGAGGACTTGAAGAACCTCAATATAGATAATAGAACTTTTATAAAGAATATTTACAAGGAGTGTAACAAAGGGAGACCTTATCGCTAGAAACGATTTCATCCAAGCAAACATGAGATGTAAGTCTTGATTTTCACTTTGATGCTAATAAGACAAATTTATTTCCAGGGCAATCGTAATGGAAAATAAATGCCTGCACCGATACAGTAACTCTGCCTTACTCATAGCTTTTGTATGAATCTCGTAGTGTGAGGATGAAGTTTAACTGACTGGTAGTGGACATACGGAAACAAAGATGTCAGACGAAGAAGATGCTGGGCCTGATGTGGCTGTACCAAACAATATTGTGCCAGGTGAGTACATACATGTAATTGGTTCTTTAATTAAATATTTAATGGTATTACACAGGTAATGGCCTGTAATGACAGGCCATATTATATTGTCCCTTAAGTGTGTACTGAACTGCAAGGCTTGGGGTTTCCTGAGGTGATAAAATCGCAATTCCTCATTAAAGTCACTGACATGGCTCTCAAAATTGTCAATTTGAAATGTCAACAGGCAATATCACTCACAAAACTAGCAACAAATGGGGAAGAAAGGTTCTTAAGTATATTGACTGCGAACTGGAAGATGCAGTGGAGGTGGTCTAACCATCCGAAGATCTGGTCAAAACCAAGTTTAATTTAATTAAAGACATTGACAATGATATAGGAATTTTATATCGTTGTCAAACAAACAATGATATAGGTTGGCTTAATGCCTTGCCACATTGGCAATGCTTAAAAAAAAACACATATCAAATGAATTGCAACCTAAATTTCTTCCTGATAAGATTTCATTAGAAATGTAATTTTAGTTTCGAACAAATTTTGTTTGAATTTAGTTTTAACATACGAGATGAAAATGTCCGAAACTGCTAGTGCGTCCTTCCTAATATAAATGAAATGTATTCTGTTTGTGTGGCTTTCAAGCTGCACCGGGTAAATCGATTTGGATGAGACTGCACTCTGGTTGCATGTAGGTGCATAATGCCGATACCAGTATAAGAAGACTAGCTAATGCAAATTTTCTATACAAATCAAGGTTTTTTTCAATCACCAATCAAAATGTTAAAAGTAATAATTAAAAGCATCTCATACATACTCACGTACAGGGGCGTATGGAGGATGGGGGAAGAAAGTGTCAACGATGTCTAAAAAATACTTAAACATATGACTTTTGTCTAATTTAAGACAGATTAGACATGCCAGAAAAAAATGTCGTTAGATTCTATTCAATATATTTTTTTTTTGCTGTTCAGTTTTAGATGAATATTTGAGTTCAAAATACATATTATAATGTAACTAACTACAATAAAAAATAATATGTGAAGCATTATTATAATAATAATAATATGTGTTGACATCTCACACAACGCCATCTAGCCCCAAACTAAGCAAAGCTTGTGCTATGGGAACCAGATAACTGATACAATACTTAGATACTTTTTTTTTTTGTTTGTAAATTCATACATAGAATACAATATGACACCCAGACACAGAACAAACACCTATGTTCATCACACAAATGTTTGTCCTGAGTGGGAATCGAACCCACAACCCACAGTTCAGAAGGCAGGGCTGCTACCAACTGAGCTATCGGGCCAGTCGTTATTGGACGTTATCTTTATTATTAATAATATGTGAAGATTACATATCCTTTAAGAGGGCGTAAAAGACCTAAAATTGTAAATTTACTGGAATTTACTTTATCACAAAATGAAGAATCTGGGCATCTACATTTAAGATGGTCCCTAGAACCCAAGCCAGTTCACTGATTACGCCCATGCTTGCGCGAGTATCATCCGCATATTTATAAACTCGGTTTATTTTCCTATGCTAATATTAATGACAATGAAACCACATCATTGTATAGTGCTTGTAATGTACCAAGTTATGATTCCTGCCTATTGTAAGAGGATAATTGAGCTTAAATTAGAAATTATCTAAATGCTTTATTTGGCATTTTTAAATCGTAAAAGCATGAAACAGGAAAAAATGACGCACCTTGATATAGACGCCTTGTTCGACACATTTGTACATTTAAAACGTGTCATATTTAAATGTATGTATAATAACGCCCAACGATCACATACATAGGATCCTGGACTCTAACTAGGATTCCCTGTGTTTAGGGACCGAGGACCATGCTCTCATAACACCTTACAACTAGACTCATAACAAGTATTTGTGATTTTTCCTGTACACAGATGACACAGACTTGTCCTGTCGCGGGAATCGAACCCGTTGCCTCTGGGTTGTGAATCGATCTGCTCAATCACCGCACCACCAATCCTGTCAATGTTTTGTTAACTCAATAATTAGGTATATTTGTAGTAAGTCACATAATAGGTAATTTTTAATTTATTTTAGTCCTTTAGTGTCTTTAAACTAACTACTACAATGAACTTTTGGCGGGATAACGAAAAAGATTGCATCACCGCATTGAATTACTTTCCAAAACTGTGTGTTATTTTCAGTGTTAGTGCATAAAAATGATGGCATTTTATTCGTTAAGTGCTGGATTACAGGCATGAGTGTGGGAAAGTGGTATAATGATGGTGAAACGTTTTTTTTTTATATCTGCGTGAAATATTCACCCATGCGAAGCTGGGGCGGGTCAACTAGTAAAACATTAAAAGATACAAATATAAAAGGATAAATTAAAAAAATAATTAAAAATTTTAAAGTATATGCAATATTTTTTAAATTATATTAAGCAAACTAATTATATCATTAAAAAGAAAATAATATAATATTTTCCTTTTAATTTTTAGATCTAACCGTTATGAAAACACGAATGTATGAAAGTCTCATCTCCTTTTAACACATCCAAGACCTACATCGCCGAGCGTAACAGAGCGGAAGCTAGTTTAAAAATAATTAATGTCAATTAATATTACTGTCCGGTTTAGCGTAATGACTGTGGCCTAGGCATCTGTGCAGTTTGTTTGTACATTATTTTACAATTATGCAACTAGGAAAACTAAATTAATGCTGTGATTTTTTCCTGATAATTGCATTTTAACTTTGTGGCCTGTTTATTATAAAGACAGATGCATACTCCAACTTTCTAAATTCTAATTTACTATTATTTATTAACATTTCTCGACTAATTTTATCCCTACTGATATATTAGGTCTTTACCTATGAAATTGCCGTTTTGTTTGAAAAAAGTTAAAGTATTTTTTTTTCGAACTTATTTATTTCTTTTATTCAAAGTAATCACCCCTGCAATCAATGCATCTTTGCCAACGCTTTGGCAGTTTATGGATGCCCTTCTTGAAAAAATCAGCAGGACGGGAGACAACAAACTCTTCAAAGGCGTTTTGTACTGCCTCTCGGGAATTGAATTTTTTTCCCGCTAAAAAGTTGTCCAAATTTTGGAAAAAGTAATAGTCGGTAGGCGCAAGATCTGGTGAGTATGGCGGATGAGGGAGAGCTTCCAAACCCAATTCATGCAGCTTAGAGACGGTCTGTTGTGCAGTATGGGGTCGCGCGTTGTCGTGAAGTAGCAGTGGAGACGACCGATTGACCAAAGCTGGTTGCAGACGTGCGAGTTTCACCATCATTGTGGTCAGTTCTTCAATGTACACATCTGCAGTAATGCTCTCGCCGTTTTGTAAAAAGCTATGATGAATCACACCAGCACTAGATCACCAAACTGTGACCATCACCTTTCTAGGGGTCATTTTTCGTTTTGCACATTGCTTTGGTACCGAACCAGGATCTAACCAACTTGCTGAGCGCTTTCGATTGTCAAAAAGAATCCATTTTTCGTCGCACGTAACAATTCGGTTCAAAATTCCTTCATTTCTGTGCCTGTTAAGCAGCGCAAGGCAAGTCTCGACGTGTACGTTGCGCTGGCGATCATTAAGTTCGTGGGGCACCCATCTATCAAGCTTTTTTATCTTGCCAATCTGTCGCAAATGGACCAATATTGTTTTGATGCTAACATCAAAAGCTGCTGCCAGCTCAGCTGTAGATTGAGATTCATCAGCTTCCACAATCGCCTTTAATTCATCATTGTTGACCAAAGTTTCCGGACGACCACGAGGTTCATTTTTCAAGTCAAAATTCCCAGAACGGAACCGAGCAAACCAATAACGGGTTGTACGTTCGTTTGTACAGTTCTCTCCGTAAACGTCGTTGATGTTACGTGTCGTTTGTGCCGCGCTGGTGCCACGACGGAACTCATATTCCATAATTACACGAAATTTCAAAGTATCCATTATGAGGTGAAATGTTGAAATGTAATGAAAATACAACGCTAATCAATAAACAAAAGACTTATATTGTAAATAGAATGTCATATTTTTAAAACAAAATTAATTTGAATTTAGAATTCATAGCCAATCAAAACTTTTTTTTGTTTGAAAAAGTCTGTACTGCAATACGGCAATTTCATAGGTAAAGACCTATTATAACAGTGAAACATTGTCTGATTGTTTGGCTTTTGGCTAACTTGAATAACATTTTTGCACACATATTGGAAGATCCAGATAGATACAAAATGAAATAATAATATCTAGTGTAATTCCGCTGAATTCGAGTACTTAGATTATCTATATTGGGGCAGTCGTAAAGGATTATTGTAGGTAAATTAATGAAAACACCTGAAATAACCTAAAAAACCTGAAATTACAATAACAAATTTAGAGATTATTATTATTATTATTATGAAATTTAAATTTTTATTATTATTTTTAATTTTTAATAAAATATAATTATTAAATTTAAATTTCAATTTCTTGACACTGGATAAATACACAAAAGTGTGGAGCCAAAACAAAACAAATGAAAGTCGCCTAATTATGATTGAACACTATTTATATTATAATCTAGCCATCAATTTGTTAATTAAGAATGCATCCAATAACACTTTTCTTGTCGTCTATTAAGGCGACGAGATTTTATTCTTGTATTTCTTTTAGGAGGCGCTTATACTGCACCAACTACTAATTGAAGGGTTGAGAATAAAAAGGGTTTAACTGTCAAATTAATAGTTTCGAGAAAATTGACTTTAAACTTCAACGGCTTTATTTTAATGTAGAGTGCTTATAAGGTAATATAAAAGGTTTATGTAAGTTTCAGTTGCTTGAAAATGTATTAATTTTATTTTAAAATACAAAACATAGTACTAATTCATACAATTACTGTAAAAATATAATATAATTAAATAAATATAATAATGTTTTTATGCTAAGCGAACTGTATTCCTGTGACAGATAAACCGTTTTTAGACTTAAAATCTCGAGATTTAAGCCTCGTTTCGGTATTTTGAGAATGTATTATTGTAGATAAGTTTACGCTGAATCCAACTATACCCATAAGTCATTTTGTGAAAAAAATCAGTTAAACCCTTTTTGTTCTCACCCCTTCAATTATCTAACTACTAATCGATTCACGACATAAATAGAAATAATTAAAGATACAGAAGTCTGCAAGTCATCTACAAAACAAGTATGAAACTGCAATTACGCAACTCATTTCAGTTTTGAGCCAATCTTCGTGACGCCGCCGTCTTCTTATATGCGTAAAACTTATTTTTACATGCACTTTTGATGCGTTTGAAAGGTTCATTTCATAATTGAGATGGCAACGAACCCTTGCATTTATTATTGACGAATTTTGTGCATTAAACTAATATGTAGCGAAACGGTAGCGACTGATTTTTGGAACAAAGAAAGAAGAAAAGTTATTTATTCAAAATATTCTTGAACTTCCCCTGACACGCAATGGTAGTTGAACATTTTTTCGTGGAATAAAAATGTAGTAAGTGCCTAAACCGTTTTATGGGGAATATGAAACTAAAGGATTTATGTATAATTTTACGTATCTAAACTTGACATAATTATTACTTTGTTTCACATGGCAGATATATTTAAGGAGCAATGTTTATAATACGTATATAGACGACTAGCTTCTGCCCGTGGCTTTGCCCGCGTAGCCTATAGGAAAATAATTCAACCACCCATTTCACCCTCCTAGAGGTAGAATTTCGAAAAACCCTTTCTTAGTATCCACTAAGCTACACTTTATAAAAACACTCACTTAACAAAGAACACACCTTCCAAATTTCAAATCTCTAGGACTAGCAGTTTAGGCTGTGCGTTGTGGCTGACATTTTATTTATTTATTCTATTATTGACATCAATAATTGTTTAATTAATTTAATTATGTAACTGTTTACAATATTTGCATGCTGCCACTGGTTATAGCAAATGCATACATAATAGTTGCTTCCACAGTGGATATGTTTTAAATAAGGTGGATAAAGAATATTCCTATTCTTAAATACGGTCCACGGTCCATTAAAAATAATAATAATAACGCCCAACGATCATGCATAGATCCTGGACACTAACTACGATTCCCTGTATCTAGGGACCCAGGAACCACGAAGACCATGGTCCCACAACACCCAGACTCAGAACAAGTTTTTACGCTTTTTTTTCTGTGCACAAATACTTTTCCGGCCGCGGGAATCGAACACATATGTTCATCACACAAATGTTTGTACTGGGTGGGAATCAAACCCACACCCCAAAACTTAGAAGGCAGAGTTGCTACCAACTGAGCTATTGGGCCAGTCAAATGATGAAAAATGGTCAAAAGTCATGATGGGTCACTATTCCGTCCACAGTCCTCGGCATGAAGCGGCTCAAACAGCTGGAGTCGATGTTCGCGTGCGGCCGGGGAAGCCCCGCTCGAAGCCCCGGCCTCAGCGTAGAAACACTGGTCGATGCACTGCTGGTCTTGTACGATGAATGCTGCAATAGCAGCCTTAGAAGGGAAAAACCGGTGGCGGACTTTATCAGATACGGTGAGTTTCTCAAAGCAGATACAGACATACAGACTTTGCGAAGCGTGCGCAGCGCACAGGGATGTATCGCATGCTTCGCGAAGCGTGCGCAGCGCACAGCGATGTATCGCATGCTTCGCGAAGCGTGCGCAGCGCACAGCAACGCATCGCACCTCGGCGGGTAGGTTACCGAACGTTGCTCCACCGTACGAGCGAGATAGAGAGAGAGCCGCGCAAGTGGCCGCAATTTCAATGTCAAAGTCAAGAGATTTACGAGGATACAGACATTGCGAGGCATGCTTCGCACCTCGGTGAGTAGGTTACCTAAAGTTGCTAGACCGTGCGAGTGAGATAGCCGCGGAACTCGCGGAAGTGCCTGCGATGTTTTGCGATACCTAAAATGTGTAATATTTCGGTTATGAATTTTGTAATAAAACTTCTTGACGCACGCTTGGAGAGTATGTAAGCTGGTGAATGCGAGGCGAACGGATGTAGTGAGGGAGATATAAGTTAGTAGAAACGTAGATCTCCATTGTCAACATACAAAGTAAAAAATTACTTAAAATTTGTATTTTTATGTTGGTATGTCCGGTAAAATGACAATGTACAATTGTCAACATGGCGACATTAACATTAAACAAAGCCAAAACTAAGTTATACCGGCCGATAGATGGCGCTAAAGAAGTTTTACTTCGGTCGTGTGGTCTAAAGCACACCAGTTTTTTTTGTTGATTAGAATATAGTATATGCATATGTCTATAAATATTGAACTTGTTTAAAACTACACCTTGTATAATTTACCTGCTGTTTCAGTGAAACCTGTGGTGACGTCGCTGAAGCGACTGCGGTTGTCACGTGATGACTTCGAGCTGGTGAAGGTGATTGGTCGAGGCGCTTTCGGGGAGGTCTGCGTTGTGAGAGCTTCTTTTATGCAGGTGTGTGTGAAGTGACAGCATTAGAGTGTAGTGTTGCACAAACATCGATAGTTTTTTTCGATAGTGTCGATAGTTTTTATCGATGTATCGATTAAAGATTTTTGAGTGCCCCAAATTAAAGTTACCTTATTAGTTTGAAAACTATCGTGAGTATGACACATTTGCACATCACGGCTTGTGTTAGTAACTGGCTCCCAGAAGAAGGACATCGAATATGACCGAAACCTGGTCGGAGTAATTTCGACTAATAATTGACGTGAGTTTTAGCCGTTTTTATCTTACAAAATACCTTATTAGTCTTATTATATTTTGTTTTATTTAGTTCGTTGAAAAACGAATCCTACAACAGTCATCCATTAATAAATGCCTAAAGATTTACTTAGTGAAAATTTTAATGTACCTATTTAATTCAGATCGGCATAATACTCTGTCTCTTTGGTTACTTATTTTAGAACTGACGATCTATCTGAGAAAAAGACAAATAATGCCTGCCCACAGCCATCCACACTAATATCATGAACTAGCTACGCCTAATAATAATATCAAGAAGTAGCCTATATATTAATCCACTATATAAGCTATCTATATTCTAAATTTCATCCAAATCCGTCCAGCCGTTTGAGCGTCCATCCATACATACAAAATTTTGCGTTAATTTATTTATTTATTTTAACACCAACATAACAAACACCAATTCATGCTTCAGTAATTAAATTAATAACTAAGTGTTAAGTTAAATTAATAGCTAAGTGTCGATATAATTATAGGTGAAGACAGCTTGCGAACTTTCTATTAGAAAGAATTTTTTGATGTGTTTAGAATATAAGTATAGGGATAGCTGAACCCTGGATTGGGAGGGACACAATAATTATAAAATAAAGCCATGTTATTTTATCTGGGGGGTGACGAAACTTTGATTGCAATGCAACAGGTGAAATTTCCATACCAACTATGCACATAAACTGGGTATTCAAACTGTCAAATCCATACAAATTTGTGTTTCTATCGGTTGCAATTGAGTTACGTGATCGCCCAGCTTGTTAGTCGAAGTTAGTTACATAATTTTGTATGTGTTAGGGCTCAGATACCAGTGGGAATAATGCATCGGTGGCGAGTAGTACGACGGGCGAGCGAGTGTATGCCATGAAGATACTCAACAAATGGGAAATGCTCAAGGTACGTATCATTCATAAACCGTTCATTCATTCACTCGTTCGTGTCGTACATTCATTCACATTACATCTCACTCTCATCAATTACCAAACAAAATATTTATTCATATAACTTGAGGAGTAGTAGCTAGATGAAATCTTTGTAAATGCCACCACTATTCTAAGGCTTATTCATTCAAGGAAAATCGCTTCACCGAAAGCTCAAAAACGTGTAAAATATAAATCGCTTTTTTCATCGTTTTCCTACAGAGGGCAGAAACGGCATGTTTCCAAGAAGAAAGAGACGTGCTCGTTTTCGGCGATAGGAGATGGATAACGAATTTACATTACGCGTTTCAAGATGAACACAATTTGGTAAGAATAGTGCATAATGAATAATTGGTGACAGGAACAATAAAAGGTTTTTGGCGGGAAAACGAAAACGATCGTATCACCGCATTGTGTTATTTTCCAAAACTTGTGTTATTTTCAGTGTTAGTGTATAAAATTGGTGGCATTTTATTCGTTAAGTGCTGGATTACTGTCATGAGTGTGGGAAAGTGGTATAATGATGGTGAAACGTATCTTTTCGTGTTGTTTCCAAAACCCCATAGAAGCTTCTGGTAAAGTTGCCACCACTTTATTAGGAGTATGACTTGACTAGACTATGACTTGACTCGATGACTTGGACTGTGACTTGACTTGACACATACAACATACAATGTATATTCGTCATTCGTCAGGCATCATCAATTGAAGTATTTAAATCTAAAGTCTATAACCACTACCTTACTCTTCAAAATCAAATCGCGAACTGAAAGCAATCCATCTAAGTATTTGTATATGTATGTATATTATAATATGTATTATATTTATATTATTGTGTGTATTTAATTTTGTATATTTATTATGGTGTTACTTGTATTATCACTAGTTTAGACGTATAGTTAAGTTGTTGTTTTCTTTTTTTTTTTTATTTATGTCTCATTATTGTTGCACTACCGCATTAAGCCTTCCACAATACACCAGGGTTAACTGGAAGATAATGCTCGATAGCATTAAGTTCGCCTATGTACCTTCAATTGTTGTTGTTTGTGCAATAAAGAATTTTCTATCTATCTATCTATCTATCTATATTATAAATTAACTTGAAAAATTTATTACTTGACACTGATTAAATAAACAAAAGTGGGGAGCCAAAAAAAAAAGAATAAAAGAAGGGGGATATAATATGAAAAGGTGATGGATTTTGGGGTTAGGGGTTGTACCGGTAGTACGCAATTAATTTCCATAACATTTTACAGAAATTATTACAAAATGTAATTCTTTTGTGTAATATGTTTAAACAGAATGGAATATTTTACGGAGTGTAATGTTTTACAGAATGTAATTTTTTGGTATGCAATAAAAAAAATGCGGGGCAGTCTTTACGGACTACCGATAGAAGTGGAAACTAAATAATTTGTGAATTATATCATCGAGTTATTAGATTATTGTTTTTGAGTATAGGGGCAAGCGTGCGGTGACGATCACGCGAGCTTCACGCTTTTTGCCAACCATAAAGTACACATATATACACAGTATTATAGCTCATGGATAGCGTTCGGTGACGATGACGCGAGTTTCATGATTTTTGTTCACTCAAAAAATGCTCAACGCGCCTAAAGAAGTTTTCACTCCTAAAAGCTTTTTATTGTATAGTATAAAGTATTTATTTTTCAACAGTACCTAGTGATGGATTATTATTGCGGAGGTGACCTGCTAACCCTACTGTCGAAGTTCGAAGACCGCCTGCCAGAGGACATGGCCAAATTTTACATTGCGGAAATGGTGTTAGCCATACAAAGCGTGCATGAACTGAGATATGTACACAGGTGAGATATAAACCGACACAATCAAAGATGTGTTCTGAAAAGAGCTGAAATTTCTATTTATATTGCTATCTCACTTTCTTCACACTTTTGACATAATTGTGCCAGTTAGAAAATCGTAAATTTATTCTATTGTCTTTGTTAAACTTTACTATATTTACTTTTACTTTACTTGTTTACTATATTTTTAATAGTACTCACAAAGGAACAAAATGTAGGTAATATTTTACGAATGAATTGCACGTAGAGAGTAATTTTTATAGAATGTATTACTTTACGCATAGTAAAATTTACAGAATATAATACTTTACGGTTGGTAACTTTTACCAAATGTTACTTTACTTATGGTAACATTTACAGAATGTAATACTTTACAGATGGTAACATTTACAGAATGTTACTTTACGGATGGTAATATTACAGAATGTAATACTTTACGGATGGTAATATTTACAGAATGTAATACTTTACGGATGGTAACATTTACAGAATGTTACTTTACGGATGGTAATATTACAGAATGTAATACTTTACGGATGGTAATATTTACAGAATCTAATACTTTACAGATGGTAACATTTACAGAATGTTACTTTACGGATGGTAATATTACAGAATGTAATACTTTACGGATGGTAATATTTACAGAATGTAATACTTTACGGATGGTAACATTTACAGAATGTTACTTTACGGATGGTAATATTACAGAATGTAATACTTTACGGATGGTAATATTTACAGAATGTAATACTTTACGGATGGTAACATTTACAGAATGTTACTTTACGGATGGTAATATTACAGAATGTAATACTTTACGGATGGTAATATTACAGAATGTAATACTTTACGGATGGTAATATTTACAGAATGTAATACTTAACGGATGGTAACATTTACAGAATGTTACTTTACGGATGGTAATATTTACAGAATGTAATACTTTACGGATGGTAACATTTACAGAATGTAATACTTTACAGATGGTAACATTTACAGAATGTATATTTAATATTAAAAATGAATACTTATTATGTTTCAGAGACATCAAACCAGATAATGTTCTACTGGACGCAAGCGGTCACATCAGGTTAGCTGACTTCGGATCTTGCTTGCGACTTGGGGACGATGGGAAGGTAATTTATCATTAAACAAGACGTTTATACTAATTATCAAAAGGTTTGGTAACCTAATCTGTTTTTTAATACAAAAATGTTATACAATTTGTGTGTGATTACTTTATGTGAATGGTATTTTTAGAGTTGCCATACCACAATTCTGCTAATGTTAGACCGACAAATTAAAGAAAAAAATAGTCCATAAAAAAAGGTAAAGGTAGGAAAGGACGATATTTTTAGAGTGTATCAAAAATCGGCAATTTCAGTTTTTTTTTTGTATGCTATGTGCATATATTATTGGCAGCCTCTGTGGTGTTGTGGTTGAGCAGGTTGGCTCACAACCCAGAGGTGTGGGCTATGAGCCAGTTGATTTCCGTGATAGGACAACTATTTGTGCGCGGAAAAAAGCGCAAATACTTGTTCTATGTCTGTAGGTTATGGGTCTTGTATAGGTGTTATACATCCTGGTCCTGGGTCCCTAGATACAGAGGATCCCATGTAGTTAGGGCTCGGGTCATTGCTAGCATTTGTGTTTGTTTATACGGAAGATAAAATAATGGTGCTGGGATAAAATAATAATCCCGATGTTTCAATGTTGTATTTCTCTGTAAAAATTGTATGAAAAAAGAAAAAAATATATGTCCATCCCATGTTCATTTTGTTAAAATAAAATACAACAAACAAATATGTACTTAGTATACTAAAAAAGAGCATGGAGGAGTCTGTGGTAAAGCAGAATATAAAAAAAAATGGTGCCTATTTAATAATAGGCACCATTTTTTTTATATAACTAGTTGCGCCCCGCGGTTTCACCCGCGGAAAAAAATTAATTTAATTATTTGTTCATCCCACGGGAAAATTTCTCTTTATCGAGATAACATGTAGCCTATATGTTAATCCAGTGTATTATATAGCTATCTTGGTACCGAATTTCATCCAAATTCATTCAGCCGTTTGAGCGTGAAGGAGTAACAAACATACACACATACAAACTTTCGCCTTTATAATATTAGTGTGATAGTGTGACTAGCTTCGCAATACTTTCTGATAAAAAATTGCCTTAAATTCCATCCCTTTATTCTCTTCATCATCCCAGTCTATCCGTCACTTTAGGTAGGTATGGGCTAATCATTTAACTTTTGATGTTTTATTTTCAGGTACAAAGTAATGTAGCAGTCGGAACGCCGGATTACATTTCGCCCGAAATATTAAGGGTATGTTACTTTTTTAAATTTATTTGCAATGTTTGAAAACTGACATCATCATATTTAAATTGGACGCGCATAAGATAATCGATCAGTTGCTAAATTTATATTATTTTATTTTAAATAATTATATTAAGTAAATTCGAGTTGAATGTTATCATTAATTAGTTCTAATTATTCATTTTAACCGTATCTGTGCCACATTTACATATACCTTTTTTTAGGGGGGAAATGCTCTCGCATTTTCCTGCCATCACCCCGTGGTATGTGGTAGGGTATGTGGGACTCGAACCCACTAAAACCCCCCGTGATCCCCGCCGGTATGGGGCGAGATGGAGTTGCGATTGCATTAACCATCTCGTCCCGGCGGCCTCCTACATATACCTTTTTTTTGAGGGGGGGAAATGCCCTCGCAGGGAAGTGCGAGGGTATGTGGGACTCGAACCCACAAACCCCCCCCCCCCTCGTCCGCCGTACCGGGGGCGAGAAGGGGTCGCGACTGCAGTCCAGCCAACTCGTCCCCCCGACATTTTCATATACCTACAATAATCATTTACAACCGCCCCAATATGGATAATGTTATTCATTTTTCATTGGGTAATTAAATTTAAAAAAATTATCTTCTTAACAACGTCTCTTGAACAAACAGTAACTATATGGTTTCGTAATTAGCATTTTATTTGGTACAATTACAGAAAATCTATTTTTGAAGTAAAACTTCTTTAAGCTCGCTCTTTTTTTATATTTTGCTTAATAGCCCCATTAAATTACGCGTGAAAGCTTTCCACGGAAAATTGAGTCGTAATACAAGTTTCTCCGCGATAAGCGTTCTTATCAGTTGGTCTCGATCGTGTAAGCAATCTGTATGCTGAATTTCATTCAAAACGATTCATCTGTTTTGTCGTGACTGCCAAATAAACAGACGCACAAGACATTTCTTTCATGTGGAAAATTCTTACTAGCTAATTTAACTAGCTTCTGCCCGCGGCTACGCCCGCTTGGCCTATAGGAAACGAAGAAGAAAGTTTTTCATAGATAATTCAACCACCCATTTAACCCTCTTAGGGATGGAATTTCGAAAAACCCATTCTTAGTGGATTTACAAAGAACACACTCTCCAAATTTCAAGTCTCAAGGACCAGCGGTTTAGGCTGTGCTTGCTGCTGTGTTGATATATAAGTCAGTCAGTCAGGACTTTGAATTTTATGTGTATATATTTTTATTCTTTCTTTCAGGCGATGGAAGACGGCCAAGGACGATACGGTCCCGAGTGTGATTGGTGGTCGTTAGGTGAGGATTTGATGTTTAATTTATCTTTACACTTCACAGCGCTATACGAGATGTTATAAGAGTCACGGTCGCTAATGTCAGTTTTTTTTTTTTTTTTTTTTTACTTCTAGCTTGTTTAGCATTTGACCGCGCTCTCACCTGATGGGAAGTGACGATGCGATCGAAGGTGCAGCATGCTAGCCAAGTAAATACCTATTCACTCTTCTCTTGAACACGCCCGGGTCACATGTCGCCGGAAACACAGACGCTGGCATTCCATTCCTTAGCCGTTCTAATTAAGAACGTTGAGTCAAATATGCAGTGCCACTTGAAACTTCAGCTTCAATTATTTGTTAATGGCCTTTGTGGAGAGGTTACCACAATTTTGCCAATATCACGTAGAAAGATAGCACGTCAAACGAAGATTCTTCGGTGAGAAATTTTGAAATATTTGGGAAATGAATATGAGGTCAGCTATGAATGTCCTAGATGAATCTAAAATGCTGAAACAAATAAAAGAGCACACACGAAACTTTAAATTATAAAGTATCGCGTGACACTGCACTGCGCACGTCATGTGTAGATTGTGCTGATGTCTCAACATCAGCACAATCTAGTAATAAGATTTCTTGACTGTGAGGTAGTGTGAAATTAAAATGTGTATGGATTTGACAGTTTCCATATTTACGTGCATAGTTACTAAGGAAATTATCAAATTAGGAATGACATTTTAATGAGTTCCCAGATCAAAGTCTCTATACCCAGTAATTTGACTAGCTACAGTGCTCTTCAAACGTTAAAACCAAGCAGTCGATACTCGATAAATTTTGGATATTTCACACAACGCCATCTAGTCTCAAACTAAGCAAAGCTTGGAATATTGAACCAGTTAGGCGATCGATTGATTGCAACACATAGAAACACAAATTTGTATGGATTTGACAGTTTCAATAAGCAGTTTTTATGCATAGTTACTATGGAGATTTTAAAATTAGGAACGAAATTTCTCCAGTTGCAATGCATTTCCGTGATCACCCCCCCAGACCTGATACAATACTTTTTTTTTGTAGATATATTCTTTGGCATTTTAACGTGCTATTGTTCATTGATAATCTCACTACCGGAATGGGATAAATAAAGTTTTATTGTTACTTTCCACCACGTATTTTGTTCTCGCGAACCGAAAACATAATTCACAATATAAAATGAGTAAGCCCGGGGTGTGTGAGGATACGCATCTCCAAAGGCTACTCTTATGCAACTCTTTTTATAATTAAATCACGCGCCCCTTATATAGGTCGGCGCTGGCGACGTCAAGAACATAAACAAACAATACAATACAAAACGCTTTATTGACACCAAAAATAAACATGTAGAAAATAGAATCACATAATAAGATAGGTACAACACACAAACGTGTGTCTCTACAGTATGAATTGAAATCATTTATAGTGATGCGTTGTATTTTGTATTTCAGGTGTATGTATGTATGAAATGCTATTCGGCGAGACTCCGTTTTACGCGGAGTCGTTGGTAGAAACGTATGGGAAGATCATGAATCATGCGCGATCGTTCCACTGTCCACCGCCTGATGAACAAGCCGCTCAGGTATGTCATCACCATCATCAGCTGCCTCATTGGCATCCTTCCTTATCATCATCATGAGCCGGAACACGGCTGCTGTTGGATTTATGTGGAAATTTATCAATATATGATTTTTTGTTATCAATATATGAGTTTGATTGCTTTTGTCTTAAGAGAATACTGTCAAAATGGATTTCGAAATTAGTACTTTTAAAAAAAATTTTCTCTATGGGAGAGATTTCCTCGAGATACTTCTTGAAAGTAAAAATAAACGCAAAGCGTAAAAACTGCCTTCAGACTTATATGGTTTTCTCATGGATGCCATTGTCAGAACTAGACCAAATGGGACCACACGGGAAGCAGCAGCTTTAAAATAAAAAATAATCGTCAAAATCGGTTCACCCAATCGAAAGTAAAGTCATAAAAAAGATACACTCGAATTGAGAACCTCCTCCTTTTTGAAGTCGATTAATGATAACCAGCGATCACATTCATCCTAGACCCTAATTAGGATTCCCTGTATCTAGGGACCCAGGAACTACGAGGAACATGTTCCCACAACACCCAGACAGAACAAGTATTTGCACTTTTTTTCTATGAACAAACGCAACGCGAGAATCGTACCCACAGCTTCTAAGCTATGAGCCGACCTGCTCAACCACCAAACCATGGAGGCTTTCATTGTAACTTTGCACGTAATTTTATAATTGTTTTGTTACAGGTATCAGAAGAAGCCAAAGATTTAATAAGGAAACTGATTTGCGCATCAGAAACACGACTGGGAAGGAATGGACTGCAGGATTTCAAGGTATTATTATATATTTATTTGCTTGATAACTTAGATTTAAAGTTAGTCCTTTACATTTGCAAATATTTTGGTCGCGATTTTCGGTTATTGCGACTTGAACTCTATCGTTTGCATTGATTTCATAACGTGTACGAAAATAACGAAAAATCTCCGAACGGCGTGGCGGCTCACAATCAACTTATCTGCTAGGTTCGGCTTTGTAGAACGTTCTCTCTATCACTCACGCTACCAGTCTCGTATGAGTGCGATGGAGAAAACATTTTACAAAACCGATGTCGTAATACCATACGGTTTCAATGCGCAGTTTGTGTCCATAGTTAGTATGGACATTTTCAAATTAAGAATGAAACAATACTGTTGCATTGAAATCAAAGTTCCCTGGTCAATCCCCAGTCTTGTTTTTTTAAATCCTTTTAAGGGGCTTTTAAAGAAAGTTTATGCTAGCCCCATTGTATCCTAATTATACACACATAACTTTTTTTTCTTTTTAAGAAAACAACCAACAAAGAACAAAACAAATTAAAAATAAAATATTACTTAAGCATGACTTATGAGCTGGAGACAGGGTGTCGCCAGCTCATAAATCATTTAAGGCTCACTTGATGTAGGACAAGACAAAAGATTCTATGGTTATAATTAAGGACTTTTTCAGAATCATCCCTGGTTCGCGGGCTTGGATTGGGATAATTTACGCGAAATGCAGGCGCCATTCGTACCCGACGTTTCTAGCCCCACCGATACATCTAACTTCGACGTTGACGATACTGACATTAGGTAAGAAAATACGACACCCTCTCCCCTCTCCCCCTCTGTGTGGTAGTTGAGCACGTCGGCTCATAATCTGGAGGCGGCGGGTTCGATTCCCGCGGCAGTACAAGTATTTCTGCACAGAAA
The DNA here is from genome assembly GCA_905220475.3 of Ennomos fuscantarius. Lineage (NCBI taxonomy): Eukaryota > Metazoa > Arthropoda > Insecta > Lepidoptera > Geometridae > Ennomos > Ennomos fuscantarius. Next base: position 3,035,415 of record HG992049.1, read on the forward strand.
AAAAGCTCAAATACTTGTAGCTCCTTCTCTACAGGTGTAATCGAAGCTTCGGATCGAAGATTTTTCAATTGTGCCGGATTGCTTGCACCAGTAGTGAGAAAGAGAACTTCTTTTTTTTATACAAAGTCACATATTGTACCTAATGGGGTTGCTATATTTGACATTAAGCACAATCTTTTTATATGCTTTGTAAAATAATTTAATTTTAAGTACCTATTATCATTTTGACTTGTAAAAGTGCTAAAAATTTCCTATTTGCAATAAAAAAAAAACAAAGTCAAAGATTTAAATAACTTGAATAATGTCATTGAACAGCCATGTCTCAATGTTCAGGTTATCAGAAGCCGTTCCTCCATCATCAGCGTCGTCAGCGTTCTCCGGAGTTCACCTGCCGTTCATCGGATTCACATTCACGGCTGGCTCGCGGTTGTCCGATCTGGGCCGCGCGGCGCCTTTGAGTCCTGCTAAGAACGCTATTAATCAGGTGGGGCTTATTGAACAAATTTGGAATGTCATACTCCCGCTAAGAACGCTATTAGTCAGGTGGGGCTTATTGAACAAATTTGGAATGTCATACTCCCGCTAAGAACGCTATTAGTCAGGTGGGGTTTATTGAAATAATTTGGAATGTCATACTCCCGCTAAGAACGCTATTAGTCAGGTGGGGTTTATTGAAATAATTTGGAATGTCATACTCCCGCTAAGAACGCTATTAGTCAGGTGGGGCTTATTGAACAAATTTGGAATGTCATACTCCCGCTAAGAACACTATTAGTCAGGTGGGGCTTATTGAACAAATTTGGAATGTCATACTCCCGCTAAGAACGCTATTAGTCAGGTAGGGCTTATTGAACAAATTTGGAATGTCATACTCCCGCTAAGAACGCTATTAGTCAGGTGGGGTTTATTGAAATAATTTGGAATGTCATACTCCCGCTAAGAACGCTATTAGTCAGGTGGGGCTTATTGAACAAATTTGGAATGTCATACTCCCGCTAAGAACACTATTAGTCAGGTGGGGCTTATTGAACAAATTTGGAATGTCATACTCCCGCTAAGAACGCTATTAGTCAGGTGGGGCTTATTGAACAAATTTGGAATGTCATACTCCCGCTAAGAACGCTATTAGTCAGGTGGGGTTTATTGAACAAATTTGGAATGTCATACTCCCGCTAAGAACGCTATTAGTCAGGTGGGGCTTATTGAACAAATTTGGAATGTCATACTCCCGCTAAGAACGCTATTAGTCAGGTGGGGTTTATTGAACAAATTTGGAATGTCATACTCCCGCTAAGAACGCTATTAATCAGGTAGGGCTTATTGAACAAATTTGGAATGTCATACTCCCGCTAAGAACGCTATTAGTCAGGTAGGGCTTATTGAACAAATTTGGAATGTCATACTCCCGCTAAGAACGCTATTAATCAGGTAGGGCTTATTGAACAAATTTGGAATGGCATACTCCCGCTAAGAACGCTATTAGTCAGGTGGGGTTTATTGAACAAATTTGGAATGTCATACTCCCGCTAAGAACGCTATTAATCAGGTAGGGCTTATTGAACAAATTTGGAATGGCATACTCCCGCTAAGAACGCTATTAGTCAGGTGGGGTTTATTGAACAAATTTGGAATGTCATACTCCCGCTAAGAACGCTATTAGTCAGGTGGGGTTTATTGAACAAATTTGAATTTGGAATGTCTTGTACTGAAGTAGAAATATCAAATACTGATGTTGGAATATCTGATACTGATAGTGACAGAAATATCTGATAATGGTGTTGAAATGTTTGAAACTGATGTTGAAGTGTTTGAAACTGATGTTGGAATACTTGATAGTGATGTTGAAATATTTGTAACTGATGTTGAAATGTTTGATACTGATGTTGAAATTTTTGAAACTTATGTTGAAATGTTTGATACTGATGTTGAAATGTTTGATACTGATCTTGAAATGTTTGATACTGATGTTGAAATATCCGTTATTGATGTTGAAACCTCTGATGCCGATGTTAATACTTTACTACTAATTCAAATATGGAATATTTATCATATTACTGACATTTAAAAATCCATTAATCACAGAATTACAGCCGTTTTTATGGGCAATATCGCGTTCCTAATGACGTCACAATACCGTTTTTCTCTTACCCACAGGCGCCATCTAACGCGGGCGACCGCGCTGCTCTGAAAGCGTTGGAGCGAGAGAACGCATTGCTCGCGCAAACTATAGCCGAACTGAGGGCGGGCGGTGTCACGCTTGAACCGGGCAGCGGTGAGTTGCAATGTGTTTTAATTGACTACCCGCAAAAATCCAACCTGCATATGTGGTTACCCAATAGGCATGACGACAATATCAAAAAATGGTCGATTTAATGTTTTTAGGGGAAAATGTATATAAAATAAATTTAAAATATCACTTTAGTTTTATTTAAAAATTGAAGATTATTAAGATTTTCAATAAAATTAAGCATTAAAGCCATTTTGACTGTAACACCAATCACAGCGCATGACGTCATTTCTAGTTTTCGCTGTTGTGAATATACGCATTTGGATTGATTTTGTAATTTGGTATTCTTTCACGTGTGATTTATCGACTCCACTCTACTGTTACAATGGAACCAAGCTTTATTAAGACAAAGAGCTCAAATATTGCCTAGGATTGATGTATTGATGTTGGGCGATTTCCTCGCAACAAATAAGGAATTTTGCTTGTCTGAGTTTAGAAACGTAAAAACTTCCTTGTAAGTAAATTTTGTATTCGCCTATCTTTCCCCTCTTTCACTCTCTCTCTTTAAACTCAAGTTTATTACAGACATAAAGGTTTTTTTCGTAAATTATAAATGTATACCCACATTACGGAAGAGGATTTCAAAATCTTTCGTCATGCCTATTATACAGGTTGGATTTTTACGACGGGACAGTAAGAGCAGGTACCTTAACCGTTATACACTCTACGTGTGAAGACTTTTAAATAGCTTTATTATTGCTTAATTTTATTGTATACTAGTTTTGCCCAGCGGTTTCACCCACGGATAAAAATTATTTTCATTATTTGCTCATCCCACGGGAACATTTCACTTTTCTGGGATAAATTGTAGCAGTGTATCAGCTGTCTTGATACCTTCATCCAAATCCACTCAGCCGTTTGAGCGCGAAAGAGTCACAAACATACACACATAAAAAACTTTCGCCTTTATAATATTAGTGTGATTTAAGCTTATAATAGTCGATAGTCTTCTAAAACCTAATAAATAGATAAATAAATAGTTACAGGAAAACGTTCCTAGGAGACCATTCATAACTTTGAAATATTTTGATCTGAATTTCCAAATTTTGGAAAAATGTAGTCAGTGAAAAAAAATCTAAATAACTCTATAAATGCCTTAAATGGTCCCATAGAGTTTTTTAATCCCCACATGAAATAGGATCGAATGGCGCATTTTTTTTATAGCATTTTTTGCTGACCAATTTTTTTTCCAAAATAAGAGAATGTAGTAAGAATATCTGAAAAAGTCGTAGTCTCCGGTGGTCAGATGATCTCATAGGGGCGTTGTTCTATAAAAAAATCTAATAAAATTCTATATCATTTTTACTTATTTAAATCAACATTTAGCATCTACTTTCGCCACTATAAAAGTGTAATTTATGATAGGTAAAACTTTGATTTGACGTGATCAATCGAAAACTTCCTGGTTACTTACAAATTACGTCACAAAACGATCATCTTGGGAATTGCGATTTTTAACGATATTTACTACTAGGTGGTAGGACTTTTCCGCAAAGTTCGTCTAGGTAGGTACCACCGCTTTGCCAGTTATTCTGCTGCCAAGCAGTAGTGCGCAAGCACTACTGTGTTTCGGTTTGAAGGGCAATGTAGCTAGTGAAATTACTGGGCAATTGAGACTTTATGATCTGATCTCACAGTCGAGTAATCTTATTACGAGACTGTGCTGATGTCTCAGGATGATGTGCGCAGTGCAGGAGTCATGCGAAACTTTACATGTTGGAGTTCCGAGTGACACTTTTCTGTTTTGGGGGCCGTGTCGCTTAACACCAGGTGAACGGCTAGCTCGTCACATCATTCAATAACATTAAAAAAAAAAAAAAAAAAAAAAAAAAACTTAACAATTGTAATTAAAAGAAAGAGTATTTTTTGCATGTACTTAAGACGATCAGTTTAAAACTATTTTTCAAATTGAGCAGATGTCCCTATTATTATTATATTTTTTTTCTTTCTTTCTATATGAGATGTATAATTTATAACCGTTTCCAGAGGAGTCCATCAACCTAAAAGAAGAATTAGCGACGTTAACGAAAAGAAACGCGGATCTAGAGGCTCAAGTGAGATGCTACGAACAACTCAGCAGTGGAGTAACGCAAGCGGTAAGACGTCTAAAAGCTTAGAATCCGGTATTGTTTATAAAGTGTTTATAGTAAAGCTACTATTTCTCAGCATATACACGGTGGAATATCGTTATTTTCCTTAAATTAGAGTACATACTCAGTCCATGCTATAGAAAGCTCCTATATAACTAAATACGAAAAGCAATTATTAAATAAAATTTAAATCTAGGTATTATCAAATTACTGGGAGTTCAAATTAGAATTTGAGAAGAAAAGCCTTGCGGCATCGATCATAGCAGGTGTTATATTACCTACGAAACTTAAAAAGCGCTCAGCCGGTGCCCGCGCTGTGTGTAGCGTTAAATAGACATTTCGGCTGCCATCCAATTATTTTCGAGGCATTTAAAATTTTTTTTTTTTAATTGCACCTTGAACGTTTATTCTATAATATGGTCCGAGAAAATACTTTTAAGGAAAATAATGAATTAAATTCCACAGTGTATATAAAATGTACACTCTTAAGCCACGTACTTTTATATTAAAACATTTTGTTTAGGTCAATTATTTGTTTTATCTATTTACTAGTTGCGCCCCGCGGTTTCACCCGTAAAGTATTTTAATTATTTGTTCATCCCACGGGAAAATTTCATTTTTCCGGGATAATATGTAGCATATATGTTAATCTAGTGTATAAGCTATCTTGGTACCGAATTTCATCCAAATCCATTCAGCCGTTTGAGCGTGAAGGAGTAACAAACATACACACATACAAACATTCGCCTTTATAATATTAGTGTGTATCGATTTGTAGGAGGTACCGGACACTCCGCAAGAGATGGCAGCTCGGATCCATGAAATGGAAGTCATCATTCAAGCCCTCAACTTGGAGAAGGAGGAACTGATCAAGGACAGAACTGAAGCTACTGAAAAATCTAGACTGCAGGTAAATATACCAATCTGTGGTCCGTGTGGTCCCGGTGATGTAAGAATTCCATCCGTGGGTGTTATTTTTTTTTTTTACTTCAAACTTGTCTAGCAGTTTTGGCGGGAAAGCGAAAAAAATGTTGTGTCACCGCATTGTATTATTTTCCAAAACTAGTGTTATTTTCAGTTTTAGAGCATAAAATTGGTGGCATTCTATTCGTTAAGTGCTGGATTACAGGCGTGAGTGTGGGAAAATGGTATAATGATGGTGAAACGTTTCTTTTCATGTTGTTTCCAAAACTCCATAGAAGCTTCAAGTAAACTTGCCACCACTTTACTAGGAGTATGACTTTGACTAGACTATGACTTGACTTGATGACTTCGACTGTGACTTGACACATATTTGAGTAAAATATCATTAACTTGATAAATTATCAATTACTTGACACTGGCTAAATACACGGAGGTGTGGAGCCAAAATATAAAAAAAAAAACTTGTCTAGCATTTGACCACGATCTCACCTGATGGAAAGTGACGATGCGATCGAAGGTGCAGCATGCAGCCAAGTAAATACCTATTCACTCTTCTCTTGAACACGCCCGGGTCATATTTCGCCGGAAACACAGACGCTGGCATTCCATTCCTTAGCCGTTCTAATTAAGAACGTGGAATCTAATCGCTTAATCGCTTGAAAGAGCTGACTAAAAGAATATTCAGGGAACGAGTAGCGCATTTTTCTTAGTACATTAAATGCAATCACTAAGGCGCCTGTAATATATGGTGATTATGTCAAACACCCCTTAGAGATTTTTTTTTTAATTTACCAAAGGTAATGACAACGTTACACTCCGCAAACATTATTTTCTGCCGATTTTTACAGGGGATGAGGTAAACACGCATAGCACACGCGCAAATCGAAGTATTCATGTAACGCACACCATCTTGAAATACGCACACAGCTATAATATATAGCGTATAACGCATTCTACCAAGACGATAGCATTGCAAAACTGTTCGTAACTGCTAATTCTTTCGGATCAAAATTACAAACACAATTGAATAAAATAACACTTACTTGTGATAGGAAATACCGTGATCCCGTAAGTTTGATGCCGCTGATCGCCTCTTACACAAAAATACAGCAAAATTCACCATTTTCACGGAGCACTTCCTCGCGACATGAAATGGCACTTAATGACCGCGGTTGCGAGTGAAACAGTTTTATATAATGTGTATGGCCAAGTAGCGCCAAATGGTCAATAGAGAGGTACGCCTTGCCTTGCCAGCTCCCCTCTAAATGCTCGATGCAAACACCCCTATTATAAGCGTTCAAAGTGGCGTTTTATGGGGGAGGCATGTGTTCAACGGTTGACGCTAATATTTAAAAGCGAATCGCGATTTTACTGTTACATCTACTGTTTACTGTGATGAGATATATATAACTAGCTTCTGCCCGCGGCTTCGCCCGCGTGGCCTATAGGAAACGAAGAATAAAAAATTTCATCGATAATTCAACCACTCATTTCACCCTTTTACGGGTGGAATTTCGAAAAACTCTTTTTTAGTGGATACTTACACTTTACAAAGAACACACCCTCCAAGTTTCAAGTCTCTAGGACCAGCGGTTTAGGCTGTGCGTTGATATATGTCAGTCAGTCAGGACTTTGAATTTTATATGTATAGATATTAGAAGAAATCATGTAAAAATATTTATGTCAATTAATAATCACACTAATATTATAAAGGCGAAAGTTTGTATGTGTGTTTGTGTGTATGTGTGTATTTGTTACTTCTTCACGCTCAAACGGCTGAATAGATTTAGATGAAATTCGGTACCAATATAGCTTATACACTGGATTAACATATAGGCTACATTTTATCCCGGAAAAGTGAAATTTTTCCGCGGAATGAGCAAATAATTAAAATACTTTTTGTCCGCGGGTGAAACTAGTATAATATATAATAATTTTTTATATGTTTTTTTATTTTTCACGCGCAGCTATTTAATGATAGGACATAAAAGATTTTCGACAATCTGAGTTATATTAATTTTTGTAGGACAAGGAACTGAAGGATGCCCTATCTCAACGAAAACTGGCCATGACCGAGTACAACGAAGTGACGGAACGCCTGTCGGAACTGAGGCAACAGAAGCAGAAGCTGTCGCGCCAGGTGAGATAAACTTCAAACAAACTACTTTTTTTATGTTACTGAATGATTTGACGAGCTAGCCGTTCACCTGATGTTAAGCGCCACAGCTGCCCATAACAGAACAGTGTCAATCGGAACCCCAAAATAGAGTTTCGAGCAACACTGCACTGCGCACATCATCCTGAGACATCAGCACAGTCTGGTAATAAGATTACTCAACTGTGAGATCAGATCATAAAGTCTCAATTGCCCAGTAATTTCACTAGCTACAGTGCCCTTCAAACCGGAACACAGCAGTGCTTGCGCACTACTGCTTGGCGGCAGAATAACTGGCAAAGCGGTGGTACCTACCTAGACGAACTTTGCAACAAAGTCCTACCACCTAGTATGCTAGTACTACTGCATGTGTTTCAATACACTCAAAAGGTCTGTAATGTTGACCTCTTCAAAACTTCCGCTGGGCAGCTTGAGCAGCTGTTAAACAATGTATTTTTCGCATAATTAAAAAAAAATGTTTCAATAATTTTCAAATTAGGAATGAAATTTCTCCTGTTGTTTCAATGAAAGTTCCGTTATTAATCCGCAGATCGTAAAGTCTCAATTGCTCAGTAATTTCACTAGCTACAGTGCCCTTCAAACCGGAACACAGTAGTGATTGCACACTACTGCTTGTTGGCAGAATAACTGGCAAAGTGGTGGTACTTTGCAGAAAAGTCCGACCACTTAGTAGTCTACGGTATGTTTGTTTGTTTTAGGTGCGCGATAAAGAAGAAGAGTTAGAAGTAGCGATGCAGAAAATAGATGCTCTTCGCCAAGACATAAGGCGCTCGGACAAGGGGCGCCGGGAACTCGAGGCTAGACTTGACACCGCTGTCGCTGAGGCTACTAAGGTAATGCTACTTAAGGGAGACTTCAATATCTGTTTCTATTAAATAAAACACCTCTGAAATCGTCCATTGCTCAATATAGACCTTCCTCATAAAACGCCATTTTGGACGCTAATTATTAAATAATTAGCGTCCAAAATGATTATAACTTACTATGATCACCATGCTAGGTAGGCGGCTTGGTGATCATAGAAGGTTTTAATGTACTGAGGAGAATGCTACTGACCATTCCCTGGATTCCCTGGTCCTTAGCCGGGTCTTATGACACCCACAGGAAGGCTTATATTTGATCGAAAACCTTTTAATTTTTTTTGATGTAAAACTTCTTTACGCACGCTTGACTTGGGGAGTAAGCTGGTGAATGCGAGGCGAATAGAAGTTGAAGTTGGTTTATGCAGATCTCCATTGTCAATATAACAAAGTTAAAAATTTGTATTATTATTTTGGTATGTCCGGTAAAATGACAATTTACAATTGTCAAGATGGCGACATTAACATTAAACAAAGCAAAAACAAAATTATACCGTCCGATGTATGGCGCTAAAGAAGTTTTGCTTCAGTCGTGTGGTCTAAAAGCACACTCGTTTTTTTATACACATTTCTGCTAATGTTATATAGACCAACAAATTAATGAAAACATAATCCATAGAAAGGGTAATATTGTTTGTATGTTAGTAATAGGCATGACGACAGTATCAAAAAATGGTCGATTTAATGTTTTTAGGGTAAAATTTATATTAAATAACGTTGAAACACTGGTTTAGTTTTATTAAAAATATTAAGATTACTTAGATTTTCAATAAAATAAAACATTAAAATACTGCGATCGGCCATTTTGACTGAAACGCCAATCACAGCGCATGACGTCACACGTAGATTTTTGCTGTTGTGAATATACGCATTTGGATTGATTTTGTTATTTTGAATTCTTTTTCTACGTGTGTAGTAGTGCAGTGACATGTTTTCAACATGTCATTGTGTAGGTAAACACCTAGGAGTGACGTCAGAGCCGACGCCATGACACCTCGAGCTGTTTTCGCGCCGCATTTAAAAAATATTATGAAAATGGCTTTAATCTTGTTTAAAATTAAGTCTATTACCGAAATAAAGGTTTTTTTGTAAATAGTAAATGTATACCCACATTACGGAAGAGGATTTCAAAATCTTTCGTCATGCCTATTGTAATGTAGGCAGGTTGTAAATATGTTAAAAATAGTCTGTATCCTATACATAATTCGATTTTGACTTTAAGGAACGCAAACTTCGCGAAGAAACGCTTCGTTCTCACCGCGAGGACCCGAACGCGCCCGCCGCCGCGCCCGCCGCCGCCGACGTCGCGCGCCTGCAGGCCGAGGTCGACGCCTTGGAGGTCAGTACGCTGGACACTTGACACTGGACTTGCAGGTCAGTACGCTGGACACTTGGCGCTGGACTTGTAGGTCAGTACGCTGGACACTTGACACTTTGGACTTGGAAGTCAGTAAACTGGATACTTGACACTTTGGACTTGGAGGTCAGTACACTGGACACTTGACACTTTGGACTTGCAGGTCAGTACACTGGACACTTAGGACATTACACCACACTGGAAACATTACAGTTATATCAAGGAACGGTACGCTGAAATTGACAATTAACACTTTACAGGATAGTATACCTTACACTTGAAACACAGAAAAGTTCTTCACACTAGACACTTGACACTTTGATACATTACACTTTACCCAACACTTAACACATTACAGGACAGTTCATCACATTTGACACTACAAGAAAAGTTACGTTTTCACCGCGACGAACCTCACGCCGCGAGCGAGAGGTCGGATGTCGCCAGGCTCCAAGCTGCGGTTGACACTTTGGAGGTGAGTTGTACACTGGACACTTTACAATATAATACACTGAAAGTTTTGGTCATTCAAATGAAGTCCTATAATAAATAGGCATGACGACAGTATCAAAAAATGGTCGATTTAATGTTTTTAGGGTAAAATTTATATTAAATAACGTTGAAACACTGGTTTAGGTTTATTAAAAATATTAAGATTACTTAGATTTTCAATAAAATAAAACATTAAAATACTGCGATCGGCCATTTTGACTGAAACGCCAATCACAGCGCATGACGTCACACGTAGATTTTTGCTGTTGTGAATATACGCATTTGGATTGATTTTGTTATTTTGAATTCTTTTTCTACGTGTGTAGTAGTGCAATGACATGTTTTCAACATGTCATTGTGTAGGTAAACACCTAGGAGTGACGTCAGAGCCGACGCCATGACACCTCGAGCTGTTTTCGCGCCACATTTAAAAAATATTATGAAAATGGCTTTAATCTTGGTTAAAATTAAGTCTATTACCGAAATAAAGATTTTTTCGTAAATAGTAAATGTATACCCACATTACGGAAGAGGATTTCAAAATCTTTCGTCATGCCTATTGCTATATGTAGTACAAATTGTATTGTAGTCATTCATTTCAGGTCTTCATTCGAATCGCGTTAAAATGTGATAGGTTAGGCCCGAGTACTGCGCGCGCTGAGCACTTGACATCTTACATAATACTTTTTTTTATGTTTAGGCTCCCCACTTTTGTGTATTTAACCAGTGTCAAGTAATTAATAATTTATCAAGTTAATGATATTTCACACAAATGTGTGTCAAGTCACAGTCGAAGTCAATAAGTCAAGTCATAGTCCAGTCAAAGTCATACTTCTAGTAAAGTGGTGGCAACTTTACTTGAAGCTTCTATGGAGTTTTGGAAACAACACGAAAAGAAACATTTCACCATCATCATACTATTTTCCTACACTCACGCCTGTAATCCAGCACTTAACGAATAAGATGCCGCCAATTTTATGCACTAACACTGAAAATAACACAAGTTTTGGAAAATAATACAATGCGGTGACGCAATCTTTTTCGCATTCCCGCCAAAACTCCTACATAATACTTTGTTTCAAGCTATTGAAGACAGAGAATTCAGTTGCCGTCCGCTGTCTTTATGATGTCTACTTTCCACATAATTTGCGGCCTTTTATGTATACCGTTTTCACTCGGCTAGCTGAGTTCCTCTAATATCCGTCTCACTAAAGTTAGACAGCTTCTAAGCTCGCTCTTATTCCTCTGTGACACGCCCAAACGCATTGTAGTAGGTGTGTCATGGAAGGATAAGTGCGAAATTAGACAGCCCGTGTGACGTGGTGGTTGAACAGGTCGGCTCATAACCTGGAGGCAGCGGGTTCTATGCGATCAGGAAAAAAATGCAAATACTTTTCTGAGTCTGGGTGTTGTGGGACCATGATACTCGTAGTTCTTGGGTCCCTAGACACAGGGAATCCTAGTTAGGGTCCAGGATTTATGTATATGATCGTTGGGGGTCATTATTATTATCATATATATTATATGTATCTTCCACAGATGCAATACAAGGAGTCGCTGCAACAACAACAAGCGCGGTTCAACTCCGAAGTTTGCGCGCTCAACTCGCAGATACAAGAAGCGGATGTGCTTAGAAACGCTTTGCAAAGAGAGGTTAGTATACCTACTCTTACATAATTACTATTTATTTTTTTTATTATTTTTTATTTTACTAGGTGGTAGGACTTTACTGCAAAGTTCGTCTAGGTAGGTACCACCGCTTTGCCAGTTATTCTGCCGCCAAGTAGTAGTGCGCAAGCACTGCTGTGTTCCGGTTTGAAGGGCACTGTAGCTAGTGAAATTACTGGGCAAATGAGACTTTATGATCTGATCTCACAGTTTAGTAATCTTATTACTAGATTGTGCTGATGTCTCTGGATGACGTGCGCAGTGCAGTGTCACGCGAACCTCTATACTTTAGAGTTCCGAGTGACACTGCAGCTGATTTGGGCAGCCGTGTCGTTTAACATCAGGCGAACGGCTAGCTCGTCACGTAATTCATTAACAGAAAAAAAAATTACATTAATAAAGGTTTTTTATGTTATTGAATGACTTGACTAGCTAGTCGTTTGCCTTCGATGTCATTCGAAACTCCAAAATAAAAGTTATTCGTGACACTGCACTGCTTACGTCATTCTAAGAATAAGATTACTAGTCTGCGAAATCGGGTCATGAAATCTCATTTTCCTAGTAACTTCGCTAGCTACAGTGCTCTTCAAACACGAACATAGTAGTACTACTGCTTGGCGGCAGAATAACTAACAAAGCGGTGGTACCTACCTAGACGAACTTTGCAGAAAAATCCTACCACCTAGTCAAAATAGAAGCTTTCTTTGTTAGTGACTGATTGACTTTTGTTGTTAGACTTAATTTAAGCCGACTATTTTCTAAGAGTTGGTATCTTGCTATTGTCGGAGGTGGCGGGTTCGATTCCCGCGACAGGACAAGTATGTGTGCACAAAAAATAAGCGCCAATACTTGTTCTGTGTCTGGATGTTGTGGGACCGTGGTCCTCGTAGTTCCCGGGTCCCTAGATACAGAATCCTAGTTAGGGTCAAGGATCTATGTATGTGATCGTTGGGCGTTTATTTCTATAACAATTCCAAATTAATGTTCACGTTCCAATGTATCCTTGTTACCTTTTATCGACTAAACGGCTGAATTAATGTAAAATAAATTTAATGTTGAGGTAGTGTGAATTCAAGGGAACGTCATAGGATATTCGTGTGTATATTTTTTTAGTCTGTGTGGTCCAGGCGAGCAAAGCCGCGGGAAATAACTAGTAATTGATTATGGTTCCAGTTGCAAGTATCTAAGGAGAAGCTTGAGAACCGTCGACTAGAGCAACTCAACGATAGCGAGGACAAGCAGATATTGATCAACGAGAACAGGAAGCTGGCCAAAGACCTGGATGCTGTGAGTAGTATTTCGAGCCTTGTTTGTATATACACGGTGGAATTTAATTCGTTCTTTTCCTTTAAAGTATGCATTCGGTCTATGTCTATAGAACGCTCCCATATAACTAAATAAGTTTATAACAATAAGAATAAGTTTATTTGGCAACAAATGTCAGTTACAAAAAGAGTATTCATGTAATTTGGCGAATTTAACTGTTTTACTCAGGTATGTATGTATACTTATACTTAAACATAACAACTATTATAAATATTTTAACAATCTTATCTATAAAGTTATTAATAGATGCTTTTTTTTCCCCAATGCAACTTCTCACGGTCGCGTTGCGAGCCAAGCTAGGAAAAATCTGTGTTTGTTATATTGGAAAAGATGCCCTTAATCGTAAACTACGGCGTCATGGTCGCATAGCAAATTGATACATTTTGAGTGACACTTTTCACATGTTAATCTGAACTGCAGCCACCACTATTGGTCTAGATATGGCAACATTATTTCGTGTTTTGACATTTGCTAGCTGCCAAATCATGAATAGAGTTAAAAGTGGAATAGGTGATAATATACGCAGAGCGGCTGGCAACTGTTCGATGAGTAGAGCCTGAGATCGGCTTGGCCTATATACACATGACAGCCTCTGTAGTGTGGTGGTTGAGCAAGTCGGCTCATAATACGGAGGATGGTGGTTTGATTCCCGCGACAGGACACAGAAAAAAGCGCAAATACTTGTTCTGAGTCTGGGTGTTGTGGGACCATGGTCCTCGTAGTTCCTGGGTCGCTAGATACAGAGAATCCTAGTTAGTGTCCAGGATCTATGTATGTGATCGTTGGGCGTTATTATTATTGGACAGTGGACTAGTACAAGGCTTAATATGATGATGTTTGACAAATTTTCCATCGATATTATAGATGGCAGAGAACGGTAGGAGGTGGCAGGCGGAGCGACGGCAAATGGAAATAGAGCTGGAAGATTTACGTGCTAAGAAAGACACCATGCAACATTGGGAGATGCAGGTATACACTGCAACCGGTTGGTTGTGGGCCCACTACATTTCCTTGTGAGCCCACTATTTTTATCCACCAGTGTGGCCACCAGAGAATGTAGTTCCTCCCATTCCGTTTGTTGTACATATACATAAGTTTGAGCTTTGTATCAGTAAGATGATGGTAAACAAGTGGTAAACATCACCGTCCACACTAACCCGACTAACGTTGTGGCGGCAGATAGCGGATATCATCCGATGGGTGGCGGACGAGAAAGAGGCGCGAGGCTACTTGCAAGCTCTCGCCACCAAGATGACGGAGGAGCTCGATTATTTGAAGCATGGTGAGTTTGACTAATATTATCACAATCATCACTATCAATACGGTTTTTGAATGCTAAGTATACATACACCTCCTTCATTGTTGTTTTACCGCGATATATTAATTCTCCGAGCGAGCGATGTCTCCGCTCCAACTGCTTTCATCTGTCCAGATATTTTTTGAAGTAATTCTTCGTTACGCACTCTTGACTTGGGGAGTAAGCTGGTGAATGCGAGGCGAACCTACACGAGAAGAAAAGAGTGGAATAAACGGACGTAATTTCCATATCGTTCCATTTTTGTGGGTTATACTGATTGGCACATTGAGAATTTTACATCAGGTATGCTATGGTCAGGTATGGTGATGATGATGATGATGATGATTTTAGTTTGAAAACTTGTGAGTATGACACATTTTGTAAGAGAAATAACGATTAAACTCGCGTCAATTTAAAAGTCGAAATTACTCCGACCAGATTTTGGACATATTCGGACATCCTTCTTTTGGGAGCTTTCTTACCACCAAGTGAGTTGTTGCCACACGCATGCCCATTTTACCATTTAAAAAAACCAGTTACTTACGCAGGCCGCGGCGGTTTTCGCGAGCGTGAGCACGTAATTGACGTGAGCTTAGCCGTTATTTATCTTACAAAAAGATGATGATGATGATAACGATGAACACGTTGTAGCGAGCGCCTCTCGAAGCTCCCTCGTCGCGGCTTCTCCGCCTCCTGCCGGCGGCACGGGCGGCTGGCGCAACCGCCGCTCGCAGAAACTAGACAAGATGGAGATCCTCACGCTGCAGTCCTCGCTGCACTCCGAGATCCAGGCCAAGCAGGCGGTCGGCGAGGAGCTCAGCAGGACCAGGGCCGAGCTGCTGGCCAGCCAGAGGTATGTGGCTTCACATGTACAGACTAGGGTAAACCATCTAATAACTGGCCACTTTAGTGCACCGGCCAGTTCGTTTTAGTTCGTGCTAGTTTCCATACGGTAAAAATTGTGAACTAATATGATAGTTTATAGATAAGGTAATGTTAAACCATGATCACAGGAGGCGTTACGTGAATGTAAGTCTTATTTCATGCAAATGTACTAAATTGTGGCCAATAACTTATAGCGGCCAGTTACACCAAATTTTACCCCATAACTAATTTTTTTTTTTTACAGTAAACTTGTCTAGCATTTGATCGCGCTCTCACCTGATGGGAAGTGACGATGCGATCGAAGGTGCAGCATGCTAGCCAAGTAAATACCTATTCACTCTTCTCTTGAACACGCCCGGGCCATATTTCGCCGGAAACACAGACGCTGGCAGGGCATTCCATTCCTTAGCCGTAAAATTGATAAAGAGACATTATACTAGGACTGGGAAAGACCATCATCACTTTGCGCAATTCAAATGAAGACCTAAACTGAATCGCTACTATACAATTGATTTACACTCTTATCTGTTAAACATTTAATCTTAAAATAAGTATTGAGGGTTTCTTTTTCACCGTCGCGTAAGAAACACCTAAAGTTAGGAGGAGAGAACGTAGGGTTAGACTCCTTCATATAATCTTTGTTGTGGTCTAAAATACAAAGTTTTATGGCGAGGAACTTACCCAAACGAGAGCTATTTGTGTGATGAACATCGATGTTTGTTCTGTGTTTGGGTGTTATATTGCATTCTATGTATGTATTTACAAGCAAAAAGTATCTAAGTATTGTATCAGTTATCTGGTTCCAGGGCCAGGTATAATACACTTGCTTAGTTTGAGCCTAGATGGCGCTATGTGAAGTGTGAAATGTTTGAGCCTAGATGGCGCTGTGTGTGAAATATTTATTTATTTATTAGGCGAGGCAAGCTGGAAATAGTTTCAGAGGTGGAACAACAGAGGCTAATAACAATGATTTTATTTATTTATTTATTACAATTACCAACATAAAGTTAAAAGAAAAAAATTATTATTAAAACATTTATTAAGATTTATTTTTCATTATAGCTAAATCCGATAACACTATCAAAAAGGAAACATTGCGAAGTGTCATAATAAAAAAGAGTGCATTATAGTACTGTTACTAGTTACTGTTCAAAGAATGATAATGAAACAATTAGTTTTTTTTGTATTGGTTTTGGCTCCACACTTTTGTGTATTTAGCCAGTGTCAAGTAATTAATTTCCCAAGTTAATTATTATTATATAAATATGTGTCAAGACAAGTCACAATCCAAGTCATTAAGTCAAGTCATAGTCTAGTCTAGTCAAGTCATACTCCTAGTAAAGTGGTGGCAACTTTACCAGAAGCTTCTATGTAGTTTTGGAAACAACACGAAAAGAAACGTTTCACCATCATTATATTTTTCTTTCTACCTTTCCCACACACGTGCCTGTAATCCAGCACTTAACGAATAAAATGCCACCAATTTTATGCACTAACACTGAAAATAACACAAGTTTTGGTAAATAATATAATGCGGTGACGCGATCTTTTTCGTTTTCCCGCCAACACTCCAAATGTAATGTCGTAGAGAGCTGGTGGAGACGCGGCAGCGGCTGGAGGCGCTGGCGCACGACGTGGCGCGCAAGGAGCAGCACATCCGCGACATGCAGGCGCGCCTCGACGCGCCGCACCAGCCCGCCTCCTGTGAGTACCGCGCGCTGCACTCCTTACGCGGACTTGTGCTAGTCAAACCATTCTTTTTGACCGAGCGAGCGCGATTCCATTTCAGGTTGGGGAAAGATTACTTCGTCTTTATAAATTACTTTGTCTCTCCGTCGGATGTCCGGCGGTTCACCTGCAGTACAGTAGTGTACGGTAGCTTTTGACCAGTAAATTAAAGAATAAGAGGTGATGATGACTGGCATTTTTTGTCTTATTGATCTGATGACTGGGATTTTTGTCTTATTGATCTGATGAATGGCATTTTTCATCAATTTTCACAAATTAAGCGTATTTTTAAACATCTTAAAAATGAAGTGGCTTTTATAGGCTAAATATAAAATGGTTTGATTGCAAATATTCTGTATCGAATTTGATAGTGTTAAATTCGGAAAATTCAATTCAATTACAATTTTATTTCAATCTCCAAGATGGTTTTCTAACTCACAAAAGGCCGACAAAATTTTCCCATACTTGTTAAATTTTTGGGAAGACCTGCTACTACTTCTGTCTCAGTTTATGAAACATAACTTACACAGAGAGACAAACATGCATAAGATGAAGGTTATTAAATAACTGGGTACTTGGGGTGATTGTTGGGGAATTTGTTTAATATATTAGAATTATCTGTAATCTATGTAAAAATTTTTTGCAGGGCACCTTTACATGTATTTAATTAAACATTATGTTTATTTAGTGCACCATTTTTCTTTTTGTTTTCGTTACATGTTACCGCACAATCCCACCCAATACGCACACACGTATAACCAACCCGTGACGTCACTATACGCACCTAAATGTCAAATGGATATCTGGAAACTACCCACCACAAAGTCCAACGTCGACCGCGACGGAAAAAACGAAAATAATGGACTCTATTGTCTATACACCGCATAATAATCACCTATGGACGCTAATAATGTGCAAATTTTAAATTCGAAACGCAATAATACGTTAATTTTATCTGTGCATGTGAAAATTTTAAAATCGTAACTGTGATTCGATATTCCACGATTTGGTCCGTTTCAAAAATGGAATACGTAACGGTCACACACGATCCGTGATCTGTATTGTCTATGGTGTAACGATCATGTATTATCTGTGGCATTTACTAATATATTTTGCGTAAGACGCTGTTGTTTTTTACCTGCATTGTGCTTTTTTTTATTATTTTGATGTTAGTTCGAGCTTGGTTGAGGCCGTACATACCTTTGTTTTTAGGAATGACGTCATGTATATGGGGTGTTGCCATATTGGTGTTTCATCATTTATACGAATGATGTTTGTTGATTTCTATTGCCATGGCAATTTTACTCTTGCATTTCTATTACGAGAACACTATTAATAAGTACAGGCATCGGCTGTAGATAATGCACTTCGATCTACAGAGGGAGATGGGTATACTGTGGTCTCTCTCACTCAGATAGATATAATTGACTATTTTCGGCTTTGTACAGTGCTGTCTCTTTCACTCAGTATATTTACGTGTCAATCATGTAAGTTTTCGTCGCTCCAGTTTATTTATTTGGCACACAAAACAATATAAACAACACTTAAACAAGAAAAAAAAAGTAGTGCTTCGTGTGACAGAGACGAAACGAAAACTAGCTGATGATATCACTATAAAGTGGTGTATATAAATAAATAAAAATCTGTGGACATTTCACACAGCGCCATCTAGCCCCAAACTAAGCAAAGCTTGTACTATGGGAACCGGATAAGTAATACAATACCATCATACTTTTTGTTTGTAAATATACATAGAATACAATATAACACCCAGACACAGAACAAACATCGATGTTCATTACACAAATGTTTGTCCTGGGTGGGAATAGAACCCACAACCTACAGTTCAGAAGGCAGAGTAACTGCTTATTGAGCTACCAAGCCATTTTGTTCGCACATGCACATATCTATATATATAAAAGAAAGTCGTGTTAGTTACGCTATGTATAACTCAAGAACGGCTAAACCGATTTGGCTGAAAATTGGTGGGGAGGTAACTTAGAACCAAAAGACGGACATAGGATACTTTTTATCCCGTTCGACCGCGTTTCACTAATTCGCCTGCGCGAAGACGAGGCGGGTCAACTAGTTTGTCTTTGACAATTTGAACAGTCAATACAGTTTTTTTTTTTTTAATATGAGTGAATGATGTGACGAGCTAGTCGTTAACCTGATGTTAAGCAACACGGCCGCCCATAACAGAACAGTGTCACTCGGAACCCCAAAAGATAGAGTTTCACGCGACACCGCACTGCGCACATCATCCTGAGACATCAGCACAGACTGGTAATAAAATTACTCGACTGTGAGATCAGATCATAAAGTCTCATTTGCCCAGTAATTTCGCTAGCTACAGTGCCATTCAAACCGGAACACAGTAGTGCTTGCGCACTACTGCTTGGCGGCAGAATAACTGGCAAAGCGGTGGTACCTACCTAGACGAACTTTGCAACAAAGTACTACCACCTAGTGTCCTACCACCTACCTACAGTTTTAAAAATACTTTTGTTTTTAATTATCCGAAGAGGCCGAGCCCCTGCAGTCCCTCTCGATGTGCGTTACTTACCGCTGGTGCTTATAAGTAGAAGCCTTTGCTCTTCTTTTAAAGGACTTGTCTATTACAGACGAGAGACAGCTTGATTTAATGAAATATATGAAAATATGGGCGATGTTAATATTTCTAATACTGTCCTATTCTCGTAATATAGATGTATTGTTTTCATCTTTTTATTAATTATCAGAAGTTGTAAATATCCTGAAATAATTATAAAATGACTTTTTTTTGTTATAACGATATTTTTTATCTATGTCATGGCTGTAGAACTCTATAAACATTCTTGTATTGATAAAAATGTACAGTCGCATACAGAATTTTGTGACGAAATCTGAATTCAATTAGAGTTCTATTTCTAATGAAAGGTAAATTACGTAAAGTAGAGAGAGTTAAAAAATAGTGTACTTTACCTCACCTTTTTAGGTGGATTTAATTTATATTCATGTACAATTACTTAGTACTATGTAATGTGTTCAAATTTTACCTAACATCAGTTTGGAAGTCTGGATTTTGTCCATGCACTTCTGTTGCTGACTTTACATGCTTGAGAATTTTACACTCATAAACGTTTTGGTGTTGTGTTTGGTAGACATAATAGTGCTCAAAATCCAGTCGAGTTGGTGAATGATTGGTGAAATCTCAATGGAATGAAGAAGTTTGAACAAATCTTGCTAAAATGACAAAATCATCGTCAAATGTGAAAAAATCCAAATTGATAATGAAAATTTCACCGTATGGCTCTAATGATACCGTCTGCTGTTGTTTTTTTTAAGTAAAACTTTTTTGACTTGGGGAGTAAGCTAGCGAGGCGAATGAAAGTTGAAAGTTGTTGGTTAACGTAGATCGCCATTGTCAACATAACAAAGTTCAAAATTTGTATAAATATGTTGGTATGTCCGGTAAAATGACAATTTACAATTGTCAAGATGGCGATATTAACATTAAACAAAGCATAAACAAAGTTATACCGGTCGATAGACGGAGCTAAACTAAAGAAGTTTTACTTCAGCCGTGTGGTCTAAAGCACACTAATTTTTTTTGTTACGTTTTTCTTGTGGGATTTAGTTACATTCATTAACAGTATCCTAATTAATAATATTGGTATACATACTGCGATGGTATATATATGTCGCTTGCTTAGGGTATGAACCAATTAATGAACTACCACCATACTTATTTTATTTTACTACTAAACTATTCATCAAATTCACCTTTTTTAAAATACATAATATAAATTCTTATAACTTTAGTGTTCTGTATGTTTCGCATCGTTCATCGTTCTATATTTCCTTTAACCCAAAAATGTACATTGGGGGAAATTATGCGTGTGGCAGTTGGCTATACTTTCTTTATTGAAAGTAAAATTTTTAAAGCAAAATTTGCACTAAAAACTGACGCGTTTTTTGTACAAATACTGTCGGATGCTACAGTCATAAAACTGATATATAACAAAAAAATAGTTTAACGAAACTTTCATAGTGTGTCAATGGCGTAGCTACTGGAGGGATAGACGGGGCAGTGCCCGGGCCCCAAGCTCAGGGGGCCCCTCGTTCTATGACTTACAAGCTATAAAATGAACTAGTGAAAATTTCTTCTTCATTCGGAATATAAATAAACCTCTGGTTTACTTGGGGCCCTAGTTTATTTTTTGTCTCAGGGACTTTGGTTACTTAGCTACGCCACTGTAGTGCGCACAACCAAATAAAGAAACTCTTACAATTTGTACTCGTTTCTTGAAAACTATAACCTGGGCACCATCAAGGCTGAAGTGAATCGTACCTTCTAAGTTTGCGTGCTACGTATTTAGCCAGACGGTCGATTACCGTCAGGCGAGTTGGTGGCCAAACGTCCCACCAATCAATAAAACGTATCTATTAAATACACATCATTTTGAAAGTGCCCCATTTTAGTAGCTCATAGCATAGTTTCTAAGCAGTGATTTGAATCAGTTTAAATTAAGACCTTTTACGACCTTTTATTAATAATTTTGTGTCAAACTTCTTCATTCAAGTTCTATAATGTACACAAGTATACATATTGAACTTATAAAGGTTTAAATTTCAATCTCACCAAAGTGTATTTACGCTTGTCTGTATTAAATTTTGACAGCTCCTAAGTTCACACTTATATCCCTTGCCCCCGGTTGCTCATACGTTTGTCAAACTCTTTTCAAGTCAACACGTCAAATATTGTACGCTCATTGGTTGAGACAGCTGATGATCAACAGGCAACCAATGAGCGTTCCGTATTTGGTCTCCCAAGTTGACACGAAATCAACAAAGGTATACGAGTACCCGGGGGAAAGTGCTGCTTAAGTTGTATTTTAATCGACTTTAGTACAGACAGGCCTTAGTGTTTTCTAGTCCATTGGAATCTTAGTCTAGTCTAAATAAACTAAATTTTTACCAAAGATTTAAGAAATTGTGTCGTCCTCGACCGAACGAACTAGTCATTTGTGTTGCATTGGCATTTTATTATTATTTAATATTTATTTTTATTGATCAATGCTTGAATTTTATATCATCTTTTCAAAGGCTATTTATGCCACTTAAATGAATATGTATAATATTTTTGAAGAATTTAAAAAACAATTTTTCTTATTTACATAACAAATATCGTATATTGGCTTAATTTATAGCACAATGCAGGTTTTTTAATCATATTTATTTATTGTTTAGTATGTAAGTTTTATTCTAGATCAAAGTGTAGAATCTCACTCATAATTTTTTTCACATGGTAACCCGAAAAGTTTCGATTTTGTGTTTCAAAATAAACACTGGCTACCAAACTTTTACATTAGTTTATGCATCTGTTTGAATGAAAATAATTACAAAAATACTTTTACTCGTAAGCTTTTTAAAGATTTGATCATGTCAAGGTTTGATCATGTTACCTATTTAAGAGTTTTGTTGAAAATTGTATGTTTATAATATAATTAAAAGAAACCAGCTGAAGTTTACAAATTAAAATTAGTGTATGTGTGAAAGCAGCTATAAAAAATATATACAGACGAACATACAACCTTCTCCTTTTTGGAAGTCGGTTTAATATCCTGCGTCGGTACAGTCATGATCGAAACTTAATAATAAATGTTTTTGTA
Organism: Ennomos fuscantarius; assembly: GCA_905220475.3. Classification (NCBI taxonomy): domain Eukaryota; kingdom Metazoa; phylum Arthropoda; class Insecta; order Lepidoptera; family Geometridae; genus Ennomos; species Ennomos fuscantarius. Next base: position 3,058,159 of record HG992049.1, read on the forward strand.
ATTATTTAAAGGTTTTGTTTCTCATAAGTTGATTTATGTATTTATTTGCATTTTATTTGTTTTCGTATTATAGATTCATATCGGAACATTTACTCTGCATTTATCATTTTTTTAGATTATTTTAAACATCGCTTAGATACGAACGATTGTGTTAAAGTTAACTTTATACAGTATTTATGTAAATTAAGTTATTAAAGTTCTGTTAAAAATTGTTTTTCTGTATTTATTTTTATTGTTATAAGAAGTATTTTAAACGTATAGACAAATTTTAGGTTCAAAAGTGTTTAAAAGTGGAGTACTAACTACAAAACTGGTCCATTTAGTCTATTCAGAGAAAATTTTTAATATCTTTAATAGTCTTAGAAATAATTAATAATTTTGATTATTTGAGATTAATATTTCATTGAATATTTTGATGATTTTTTTGCTTCAAAAGCCTTAACAGCTTATTTTAGAAATATATTAGCACTTTGACAGTCGCCGTAAAGGCTAAAATTGTTCCGCGGAGTCGCAATGCTTTTGTATATTAAAGTGAGTGAGGTGTGGGTTCCATATTTGTTACCCGGAGCTCACGTGTGGTACCCAGGACTGTCAATGTTAATTACTACAATTTCAATATTTTTATCGTGTATTTGAGGTAAAAATGCACTATTAAATCCGTAAGTTGTACGCAAGCAGCGAGACAAGGATCGTCGAAGTCATCCACGTACTGGAGCGGCAAGGAAGATGAAAGAAACGGTTCGTTGAATTCAATAAATAAATTAAAAATATTTATCTTAGCGGTAGTTTTATCGTCTGTGATTGTGTGTCCATTTTGTCCCTGGTAACAGAGTTTGTTGTTTTTTTTTAAACTAATATTTGAATTAAAAAACAAAGCGTTTTTATTTGTGGTTTTTGCATATTTTTAAATTCATTAAGATTTCAGTTTTGAAGTAAAACTTCTTTACGCACGCTTGACTTGGGAGTAAACTGGTGAATTCGTAACGAGACAAACGGAAGTTGAAAATTGTTGTTGGTTAACGTAAATCTCCATTGTCAACATAACAAAGTTAAAACTTACTTAAAATTTGTATTATAATGTAGGTACGTCCGATAAAATTAAAATTTACAATTGTCAAGATGGCGACATTAACATTGAACAAAGCAATCACAAACCGGCCGATAGACGGAACTAAAGAAGTTTTACTTCTGTCATGTGATCTAAAGCACACTCGTTTTTTATTTATTTTGAATGCCAATAAATTTTGTTACCATACAATATTTTTAAAGGTGTAAGTTTTGATTTCTGTCCTTGTGCTGCGTACGTAGTTTGTATCAACTTGTTTATTATCATTTTGTAACGATCATTCCATTGTAAATACGATCAAGTGTCAAGGGAATATGTTTTATTTCGGAACATGGTGGCTGTTCACGGTTTTGTGAGATACAAAATATAAGAAAAGACAATAAAATACAAGAGTATATTTAAAAATATATCTATTCCGTGTACATATTACCTTTCCCTGTTTAAATACCGTCTGCACGAATTTGACAGACCTCAAATTCGCACTTATATCTTTAGGACGTACCCAAATGCGAAATTAGGAGATGTCAAACTTTAGTGCAGACGGTCTTAAGTTTCCCTGTCCATTAAGTTTCTTTTTTAATACTTTTATCTATTTTACTTAAATTGGTCAGGGGGGTAAATTCAAATAATTTTTCAAGGGATTCAAGTGAACTGACTATTTGAAACATTGTACGAAAGCATTTTTAAATTGACCAAGATTGCAAACGTTTAATTGTTAAACTTTTAAATATCTTACTCCCAGATAATGTACAAAGCTTAAAATAAATTTATAAAATACATAAATTTTCTACATAGAAAAAAAAAAGTTATGAGCAAAACAGTTGAACAGTAATAGTAGCTTACCATTCTCCGAATTAGATTTTCTTTTTAATAGCTTTGCTTTTGCTTAAGCTTGCTGCGGTGCTATGGATGTATCGAAAAATTTGATAAATTTAAAAGTCCATACAACGCCACATAATGCACAACGCGACATGGTTTTTCCTTTAACACTTGTTTGTATAATTAAGCACTTGACTAATCTGTTTTGTCTTTTTTTTTGTAAATGACTACTCTTTTTTTGTAATGTCCTTAGATTTCGGTTCCCGAGACAAGGCACGAACAAAGAAATAGGTTCTTAATATTTGAATTCAATAAATATGTTTTAAAATTGTTTATCATCAAAAGCAGCAATAGATTACATTGATATTATTGTAAAAACAAACTCAATAAAAATATAAAAACTGTAGTTTACTACTTTTGGATACAAGATGGCGCTTTTTATAAATTTATTAATTGCTCTTGTTTTGTCTCTGTGAACTGGAGGGTTTAGTTTGTACAGCGTCTTTTGTATATGTCCTATGCATGTAAAACCTGGTTTTCACTAAATGTGTTTAAATATTCGGATATAAAATACGTACTAATTTTTTAAATAAAAAAATACATTTGGTATTTTTATTATGTAGCTATTGAAATTACTGGGCAAATGAGACTTATGATCTGATCTCACAGTCGAGTAAACTTATTACCAGACTGTGTTGATGTCTCAGGATGATGTGCGCAATGCAGCAGTCATGCGAAACTTTACATGTTAGAGTTCCGAGTGACACTGTTCTGTTATGGGCGGCCGTGTCACTTAACATCAGGTGAACGACTAGCTCGTCACATCAATCAATAACATAAAAAAAAAAAAAAAATGTATTTATTTTTACCTATATAAATTATTTTTACTCGTAACTTCGCATTTTACGTTTTAAACAATATTTTAAATCGCTTTTTTTAGTGTAACACTTTTGTATCCGATTATACTTTGAAAATCTTTTGTATTGTTTTATAGTTAAATTAGTTTTGTGGACGTGGTTTCGGTTGGGATTGGTATTTATGTGGTTTTATTTACACTAGAATGTATCCCCCCTTATTTTAATATACCTATTTTTATTTACACATATGTATGATATAACTCTATTTATAATAATGTATATTAATATGTATATAAGCTATTCAAGTTGGAGATAGCTTCAAAACTGTTCGCCGGAATGTTTTAGACTTTAATCACATATCTAAATGTTATAATTTCGCTTGAAGTAATTCATGACTATAGTTTTTATTGACGGCAATCGAAACCATGCCTTTTAAGGATAGTGATAAAGTCTAAAATGCTTTGGTGATAAAAGTACCCAAAGTTGCCATCTCAGTGTTAAATGCACCTTTTTAGTATCATTAACTAACCTGATGTTAAGTAATGATAGGCTAAACTTAGAGACACTATTTTTTAGTTTGTTTTGTCTATATTGGATTCGAAGACACGACCTTTGTTGTGGATGCCTTATTCACCACTGAGTTATTCTTGTTCCATTTTTAATAATATTTGCAGTCTCCATATAATTGGCAATGTTTCTAATACCATCATAGGAATGTATATTATCTTCTCTTCTAATGTTATATTCTCATTTCAGTTCTCGACCGACCTCCGTCTCAGATGAGCTATCTCGACCAGTTCCTAAAAGAAGCGCCGACGGAGCGACTCTACGACAATGTGACTTCTATGAACGAGCAGAAGGTAGGTTTTTCAATGGCTTACGATGAAGTTAAATCGTTTTGCTTTGTTAAGTTTTCATAAAGTTAATGTTGACCAAGAGTGTAGATAACAGAATAGAAATATATATATTTTTTTGTCTTATTTGATGTTTTTTCCATAAATTGATCATAGATGGCGCTGTATACCAATCAGTAAAATATTATATGGTTCGTTTATTTTCAGTGTATAAGGTGTCGGTGATCATTATCTTGCATAATAATAGATAAATAAAATGATTAATAGCGCACCACTGTGGTACAAATTACAGTCGAGCTCTTTGTGCAAAAAGCGCATATTTTGTTTTTTATCCAGCGCCATCTATGAGAACTATGTGGGCTTTGGTTCTAAAAGTAACTCATTATATCGGACGTGTTAGAGTAATAAAAAAAATTACAAAATAATTTAAAAGTAATTTTTTATTATGGTTTTGTATCATTACACAACGGCAATGTATATTTTAAACTGTAGTTTTGAATAATAGGGAATAATCCGCGATTACAATCGCCTGTATTTTAACTGAAACACTCTTGGAAAGCGTTACACACAAGCCTTCATTCTGTGACTAAAAAGGTGTCAGTTTCGTGTTCACGCCATATTCTGTAATCAAAATGTTTACAAGACTCGGTACAAAAAGTTCAGGCTGATGATGATGATGATGATGATGGCAGCAGCGATGATTCAAAAGTAAGTCAGGTTTGAAAAATCTACATAATATTTTTTTTTTATTGTTTGTTTGGCCTTTACGTCAAAATGGAAAAACCGATTAGTACGATATTTTGCACACGCATAGCTTATTATATCGGATTCAATATAGAATACATTATATCGGGAAGGAAACCGAGATGCGTTATGCGTATGCGAGATGCTTCAGTTATTAAAAACTAGTTGCGCCCCGCGGTTTCACCCGCGGATAAAAAGTATATTAATTATTTGCTCATCCCACGGGAGCATTTCACTTCTCCGGGATAAAATGTAGCCTATCTGCTAATCTCGTGTATAAGCTAACTTGGTACCGAATTTCATCCAAATCCATACACAGCCGTTTGAGCGTGAAGGAGTAACAAACATACACACATACAAACTTTCGCCTTTATAATATTAGTGTGATACTTACTTATAAACATTACATATCGCTATTTCTAATTCAATTTATTATATGTTTGAGTCTTTGTTACAAAATATGGCGTAAAAATTCATGTCAAGCTTTTTTAACGTATCATTTGCAATTTTTGTTTGTTTTAATTTTCCGCACAGATGTCGCCACTGTACCACCGTTACAGAAATACACAACATTGTTGCAATGCAAAGGTATATTTTTAATTTCATTTTTGTTTGCATGTGCTTTTTTATGTTAAAAAATAACGTGACGAGACCCTTCGCCCGATGTTAAGCGACACGCTTGCCCACATCAGTTGCAGTGTCACTCAGAACTCTAAACTATAGAGTTTTGCGTGACACCGCACTGCGCACGTCATCCTGAGACATCAGCACAGTCTAGAAATAAGATTACTAGACTGTGAGATCAGATCGTAAAGTCTCATTTGCCCAGTAATTTCACTAGCTACAGTGCTCTTCAAACCGGAACACAGCAGTGCCTGAGCACTATTGCTTGGCAGCAGAATAAATGGCAAAGCGGTGTTACCTACCTAGACGAATTTGCCGAAAAGTCGGCCTAACAGTCAATGAAAGTGCATGTTTACGATTTTAAAATTTTTGTTCATTGATTGACATCAGTTTTATTACTTACGAGCTTCTGCCCGCAGCTTCGTCCGCGGCGTAGCCTATGGGAAAATAATTCAACCACCCATTTCACCCTCTTAAGGGTGGAATTTTGAAAAATCCTTAGCGGATGACTACGTTATAACATTTACCTGCATGCCAAATTCCAGCCCGATCCGTCCAATGGTTTGGGCTGTGCGTTGATAGATCACTATGTCAGTCAGTCAGTCACCTTTGAGTTATATATATATTTAGATTACTTAATTCCCGAAGAAGGTAAATTCAAGAACACAAAAATCATAAAAATTGGTCCAGCCGTTCTTGAGTTACAAGTAGTGTAACTAACACGACTTTTCATATATATGGACAATTTGACTTTAAAAGTACTTAATATACTCAATTTGCAACAAATTATTTGATGTTGACCGTGATATATATCAACAGCAACTGATGTACGGATCGCAACATTCCACCGCGCTGAGCGGCTCGGTGGAGTCCCAGGACGAGATGGAAGGCCCCAGGGCCGCGTCACCCGCCTCCAGCAAGAGCTCGCCCAGTGAGATGTCCACTGTCAGTGTTGTAAGTTCAACTTAATCCTTTACGTACATAAATACCATTTTGTAAGATAAATAACGTCTACACTCACGTCAATTAAACTGCTTGCGTTAGTAACTGGATCCCAGAAGAAGGACATCGAATATTTCCGAGACCTGGTCGGAGTAATTTTAATTTTAAATTGACGTGAGTTTAGCCGTTATTTATCATACAAAATGTGTCATACTCACGATATTTTTCAAACATAAATTACATAAAGACTACTTCCCAAAATGTCCACTTTCAATATACCCACATTCATCAATAATACAATAGTTCATCTAAAGATGAATTTAATCCTTTACGTACATATTAACCACTTTCCGAAATCTCCACTTTCAATTTACCCACATTCATCAATGATCTCTTCAAGACAACCTTTGGATAGATAGAAATAGATCAACAAAACAGCAAAGACGGTGGTGAAAGCAAACAAATTGAGAATTCCCTCCTTTATTCGAAGTCGGAAAACCCTTTATTATTCTACAGTACATGTAATAACGAAATATTTATTTAATTGTAACAGGCGGCTGAAAAAACTCTTTATTTTTTACAGTATGATATGCAAATTTTTATTTAATTTGAACAGGAACCATCGCTGGGGCCGACTGTACCAGGCAAGCAGAAGCTGCACCAGTTCCTAGTGAGAACGTTCAGCAGTCCAACCAAATGCAACCACTGCACTTCGCTCATGGTGAGCACATGTTTTCTGTTGATGCGATCATCTCTCTAGAGTACCCTAAACCTACTGATTAGAGTCTAGATTCTGAACTCTAAACAAACTGACTAGAGTATAGACCCTGGACTCTAGTTGACTAGAATTTAACTTCTGGACTCTAGCTCACTAGAGCCTAGACTAGAGTATAGACTCTGGACGTAGAGTCCAGACTTCTATCTATATAGTCTATACTTGAATTTTTTTTTATATTGTGCGATATGCTTGTGTTTGACCACTATTGCACCTGATGGTAAGTAACGATGCGGTCTAGGACGTAACACGCTTGCCTAGGAGATAGGACTTGTTCATTCTCGATTTGAAGACTCCAAGGTTGTAGTTTTCGGGAAATACGGACGCCGGTGTTTTACTTTTTGGCTGTTCGCATGATCAATGTGGAGCCAAATCGTTTTGATCGTACTCAGGGGATATTAACCATGTAACGGTGGCGTCTTTTCGCACATCTGGTTGTTCGATGGTGGAAAGGTGAATCCATCCGCCATAATCCTATAACCTTTTATGCAATTCCAATGCACACTCTCCAAAACGCACTCGATAGAAAACCGATAAACTGGCAACTTTGTGTCTTATTATTTTTGCGTGTTATTATTTTGGTGCTATGTATTTTTTATCAGTTGTGTGTCACGAATAAATGTTTCTCCATTCTACGTGCGTATGCCGCAGGTCGGGCTGACGCGGCAGGGCGTGGTGTGCGAGCGGTGCGGGCTGGCGGTGCACACGCGGTGCTGCGCGCGCGTGGCGCCGCGCTGCCCGCCGCCCGCCGCCCGCGGCGCGCGCCCGCTCGGGATCGACCCCGCGCGCGGCCAGGGCACCGCCTACGAGGGCTACGTGAAGGTGGGCCGGCTGTATGTATGTACGGTGCACACGCGGGCGCCGCGCTGCCCGCCGCCCGCCGCCCGCGGCGCGCGCCCGCTCGGGATCGACCCCGCGCGCGGCCAGGGCACCGCCTACGAGGGCTACGTGAAGGTGGGCCGGCTGTATGTATGTACGGTGCACACGCGGGCGCCGCGCTGCCCGCCGCCCGCCGCCCGCGGCGCGCGCCCGCTCGGGATCGACCCCGCGCGCGGCCAGGGCACCGCCTACGAGGGCTACGTGAAGGTGGGCCGGCTGTATGTATGTACGGTGCACACGCGGGCGCCGCGCTGCCCGCCGCCCGCCGCCCGCGGCGCGCGCCCGCTCGGGATCGACCCCGCGCGCGGCCAGGGCACCGCCTACGAGGGCTACGTGAAGGTGGGCCGGCTGTATGTATGTACGGTGCACACGCGGGCGCCGCGCTGCCCGCCGCCCGCCGCCCGCGGCGCGCGCCCGCTCGGGATCGACCCCGCGCGCGGCCAGGGCACCGCCTACGAGGGCTACGTGAAGGTGGGCCGGCTGTATGTATGTACGGTGCACACGCGGGCGCCGCGCTGCCCGCCGCCCGCCGCCCGCGGCGCGCGCCCGCTCGGGATCGACCCCGCGCGCGGCCAGGGCACCGCCTACGAGGGCTACGTGAAGGTGGGCCGGCTGTATGTATGTACGGTGCACACGCGGGCGCCGCGCTGCCCGCCGCCCGCCGCCCGCGGCGCGCGCCCGCTCGGGATCGACCCCGCGCGCGGCCAGGGCACCGCCTACGAGGGCTACGTGAAGGTGGGCCGGCTGTATGTATGTACGGTGCACACGCGGGCGCCGCGCTGCCCGCCGCCCGCCGCCCGCGGCGCGCGCCCGCTCGGGATCGACCCCGCGCGCGGCCAGGGCACCGCCTACGAGGGCTACGTGAAGGTGGGCCGGCTGTATGTATGTACGGTGCACACGCGGGCGCCGCGCTGCCCGCGGCGTTGCCTATGGGAAATAATTGAACCACCCATTTCACCCTCTTAAGGGTAGAATTTCGACAAATCCTTTCTTAGCGGATGCCTACGTCATAACATCTAACTGCATTCCAAATTTCAGCCCGATCCATCCAGTGGTTTGGGCTGTGCGTTGATAGATCACTATATTAGTCAGTCAATCAGACATTCACCTTTGAGTTATATATTTGAGTTTTACTAGGTGGTAGTACTTTGTTGCAAAGTTCGTCTAGGTAGGTACCACCGCTTTTCCAGTTATTCTACCGCCAAGCAGTAGTATGCAAGCACTACTGTGTTCGGATTTGAAGGGCACTGTAGCTAGTGAAATTACTGGGCAATTTAGACTTTATAATCTGATCTCACAGTCTAGTAATCTTATTACCAGGCTATGCTGTCTCAGGATGATGTGCGCGCTACTAGCTCGTCACATCATTCAGTAGCATAAAAAATATATATATTTAGATAATTATTATTCCCATTTTTACAATTAATCAAAGCTGTAGAACGTTCGTTCGACAAGCCAGTCCTCGGTTTAACCCCTGAATAATGGCCAGGTTCCGAAACCGGGCGGCGTCAAGAAGGGTTGGATGCGGCAGTTCGTGGTGGTGTGCGACTTCAAGCTGTTCCTGTACGACATCTCGGCCGACCGGCACGCGCTGCCGGCGCTGTGCGTGAGCCAGGTGCTCGACATGCGGGACCCGCTGTTCACGGTCGCCTCCGTCAAGGAGAGCGACGTCATACACGCCAGCAAACGGGACATACCCTGCATATTTAGGGTGAGTATTCAATCACAAAAATCACACTAATATTATAAAGGCGAAAGTTTGTATATGTGTTTGTGTGAATGTGTGTATGTTTATTACTCCTTCACGCTCAAACGGCTGAATGGATTTGGATAAAATTCGGTACCAAGATAGTTTATACACAAGATTAACATATAGGCTACATTTTATCCCGGAAAAGTCAAATGCTCCCGTGGGACGAGCAAATAATTAAAATACTTATTATCTGTGAAACCGCGGGGTGCAACTAGTAATAAATAAAAAAAAACAAATATTTTTGGATATTTTACACAACGTCAACCAGCTCCAATCTAAGCAAAGCTTGTGCTATGGGAACCAGATAACTGATACAATACTTAGATACTTTTTGTTTGTAAATACATACATAATACAATATGACGGCGGCTACGTCCAGTTATAAACTCTATGCACAGCGATCGAGCACCGGCAACTGTCATGGCGCCCCTACCTGTCTGGCTATAAAAAAGGAGCGCTCGGTGTACTGCGGATCATTCTTGTTCCAGACACGGCGCGGTGTGGACATGCTGAAGGCCTATAGTTATATAGGTTGCAACCTACCTACGCAGAACCCGTTCCTGTCTATATCAGAAGTGGGATTGCCCATTTCTACATCACTCTTCAAGCAACGCGAAACGTGACGTGACGTGAATGATGACGTGACGGCGGGTGATACTAATATCAAATTTAGTTGCAGGGTTAACCCGGACCAGTGAAAAAAAAAAAAGAAAATAAAAGTTATGGTAAAAAAAGTAATGATTCGTGAGAGAAAAACAAGGGTAAGAAAAAGAGAAAAAGTAAAAAAAAGTGAAAAAAAGAGAAAAAAAAACTGAAAAAAAGAGAATAAAAAGGAAAAAAAGAAAGAATGTAAGAATGATCCGCAGTACACCGAGCGCTCCTTTTTTATAGCCAGACAGGTAGGGGCGCCATGACAGTTGCCGGTGCTCGATCGCTGTGCATAGAGTTTATAACTGGACGTAGCCGCCGTCAAATATAACACCTAGACACAAAACAAACATCAATGTTTTTCACACAAATATTTGTCCAGGGTTGGAATCAAACCCACGACCTACAGCTCGGAAGGTATTGTTACTACCAACTGAGCTATCGGCCCAGTCTAATAATAAACCTATAATAATAGCAATGTTACGGATTGGCCCGTACACAATCATCGTCAATTGTTTTTTTTTTTTTAATTAAAAATTGAATTTCATTAATCTTAGAATTATTTCTAAAATTACTAACGAATATGAATATAGGGTAAACCATCTAATAACTGGCCACTTTAGTGCACCGGCCAGTTCGTTTTAGTTCGTGCTAGTTTCCATACGGTAAAAATTGTGAACTAATATGATAGCTTGTAGATAAGGTAATGTTAAACCATGATCACAGGTGGCGTTACGTGAATGTAAGTCTTAATTCATGCAAATGTAGTAAATAGTGGCCTATAATATATAATAACCTATAGCGGAGTTTTGGCGGGAAAACGAAAAAGATCTCGTCGCCGCATTGTATTATTTTCCAAAACTTGTGTTATTTTCAGTGTTAGTGCATAAAATTGGTGGCATTTTATTCGTTAAGTGCTGGATTACAGGCATGAGTGTAGGAAAGTGGTATAATGATGGTGAAACGTTTCTTTTCGTGTTGTTTCCAAAACTCCATAGAAGCTTCAAGTAATATTGCCACCACTTTACTAGGAGTATGATGTTGACTAGACTATGACTTGACTATGACTTGACTATGACTTGACTATGACTTGACTGTGACTTGACTGTGACTTGACTGTGACTTGACTGTGACTTGACTGTGACTTGACTGTGACTTCGACTGTGACTTGACTATGACTTGACTATAATAATAAATATATCATTAACTTGAAAAATTATCAATTACTTGACACTGGCCAAATACACAAAAATGTGGAGCCAAAACATTTAAAAAAAAACGACAAGTTTTACCCTACTAAACACAGAAGTGATCGTGTTTAGATATCAACATCACAAATCGAAGGCGGGCGGCGGTCTCACACTCTGATGCTGGCGGAGTCCGAGTCGGAGAAGACCAAGTGGGTGGTCGCCTTGAGCGAACTGCACCGGATATTGAAGAAGAACAACCTTCCGGACAAATGTGTAAGTTGATTTATATCTTTAACGAGCTTCTGCCCATGGGAAAATAATTCAACCACCTATTTCACCCTCTTAGGGGTGGAATTTCGAAAAATCCTTTCTTAGCGGATGCCTAAGTCATAACATCTACTTGCATGCCAAATTTCAGGCCGATCCGTCCAGTGGTTTGGGCTGTGCGTTGATAGATCACTATGTCAGTCAGTCATCTTTGAGTTATATATAATAGGTCTTTACCTATGAAATTGCCGTATTGCAGTATAGACTTTTTCAAACAAAAAAAAGTTTTGATTGGCTATGAATTCTAAATTCAAATTAGTTTTGTTTTAAAAATATGACATTCTATTTACAATATAAGTCTTTTGTTTATTGATTAGCGTTGTATTTTCATTACATTTCAACATTTTTCCTCATAATGGATACTTTGAAATTTCGTGTAATTATGGAATATGAGTTCCGTCGTGGCACCAACGCGGCACAAACGACACGTAACATCAACGACGTTTACGGAGAGAACTGTACAAACGAACGTACAACCCGTTATTGGTTTGCTCGGTTCCGTTCTGGGAATTTTGACTTGAAAAATGAACCTCGTGGTCGTCCGGAAACTTTGGTCAACAATGATGAATTAAAGGCGATTGTGGAAGCTGATGAATCTCAATCTATAGCTGAGCTGGCAGCAGCTTTTGATGTTAGCATCAAAACAATATTGGTCCATTTGCGACAGATTGGCAAGATAAAAAAGCTTGATAGATGGTAGCCCCACGAACTTAACGATCGCCAGCGCAACGTACGCGTCGAGACTTGCCTTGCGCTGCTTAAGAGGCACAGAAATGAAGGAATTTTGAACCGAATTGTTACGTGCGACGAAAAATGGATTCTTTTTGACAATCGAAAGCGCTCAGCAAGTTGGTTAGATCCTGGTTCGGTACCAAAGCAATGTGCAAAACGAAAAATGACCCCTAGAAAGGTGATGGTCACAGTTTGGTGGTCTAGTGCTGGTGTGATTCATCATAGCTTTTTACAAAACGGCGAGAGCATTACTGCAGATGTGTACATTGAAGAACTGACCACAATGATGGCGAAACTCGCACGTCTGCAACCAGCTTTGGTCAATCGGTCGTCTCCACTGCTACTTCACGACAACGCGCGACCCCATACTGCACAACAGACCGTCTCTAAGCTGCATGAGTTGGGTTTGGAAGCTCTCCCTCATCCGCCATACTCACCAGATCTTGCGCCTACCGACTATTACTTTTTCCAAAATTTGGACAACTTTTTAGCGGGAAAAAAATTCAATTCCCGAGAGGCAGTACAAAACGCCTTTGAAGAGTTTGTTGTCTCCCGTCCTGCTGATTTTTTCAAGAAGGGCATCCATAAACTGCCACAGCGTTGGCAAAGATGCATTGATTACAGGGGTGATTACTTTGAATAAAAGAAATAAATAAGTTCGAAAAAAAAAATACTTTAACTGTTTTTCAAACAAAACGGCAATTTCATAGGTAAAGACCTAATATTTAGATTAAATGGATTGGACACGTTAGCTATTTAAATAAATAAATGAATAACGCCCAACGATCACATACATGTATAAATTAGCTTCTGTCCGCGGCTTCGCCTGCGTGGCCTATAGGAAACGAAGAAGTTTTTTTTATAGATAATTCAACTACCCATAACACTCTCTTAGGGGTGGAATTTTGAAAAACCCTTTCTTAGTAGATACCTACAGTTTACAAAGAACACACCCTAAAAATTTCTAAAGTCAAGTCTCTAGGACCAGGGGTTTAGGCTGTGCGTTGATTGGCTAAATTAAAATTTAAGTTCGAAGCTAGGAAACTGGACGCTGATTAGGATATACTGTGTCTACAGACCTAGGAACTACAAGGACCATGTTCACACAACACCCAGACACGGAACAAGTATTTGAGTTTTTTTTCCGTGCACAAATACATGTTCTGCCGCGGGAATCGAACCCGCTGCCTCTGTCTCTGTCTCTCTTACTTATCTGTGTTTAGACTTATCTGTGCTAAATTCTATTAAAATACAACTTATTTAAGCAACTCTTTCCCCCGGCTTCTCTTATACGTTTGTATACAGTACAACTTATTTAAGCAACTCTTTCCCCCGGCTTCTCTTATACGTTTGTATACAGTACAAACGTATAAGAGAAGCCGGGGGAAAGAGTTGCTTAAATAAGTTGTATTTTAATAGAATTTAGCACAGATAAGTCTTTGGGTGAAAAAAAGAGCCTTCCAATTTGAAGAACGGAGAGTAAATAAAAGTATAAGAGGTGCTTTTGCTAAAGCAGTTGCACCCCGGCAGGTGTACAGCGCCTGCGTGATCCTGGAGTCGGCGGCGGCGGCGCTGCGCGGCGCGCTGTGCGCCTGCGTGCTGGAGCGCACGCGCGTGTGCGTGGGCGGCGAGGCGGGGCTGGCGCTCGTCGACCTGCAGCGCGGCGAGCTCACGCCGCGCCGCGCGCACGCGCCCGTCGCCAGCGTCGTCTACGTCGCCAAGGAACAGCTGCTAGGTCACTGATTTATTTTATTTTTATTTGTCTTCGTTCTTTTATCAGTGTTTAGTCCGGAACGGTCAATCGTAGCGCGGGCTATATTTTGAATTTGCGGAGCAGCGGTGCGTGACCACGCCCGTTGCAACAAGCAAAACAGTTCGGAATCAGACGTCACGAAGGACGCCCGCGCACGGTGCATTGGCCCATTTTTACGGTTTTTTTCCCCACAAACGCGGGTGGTCTTGTTCGATAGATACCATAGAAAGTAGCTCGCGAGTGTTGATGCCGGCCTGCGGCCGCGAGTGTTTGGTGTATAATTAGTGCATACGGTACCGGGGTTCTGTTCCTACGTGCCTTTGACAAGTCAAGGGCGATCTCCTGCCAGTTGCCAGGCGCGCGCCGGCATACCGGGATCATCGGACAGGTGACGAACGGAGCCCAGGTACCCTAATACAAACTATAATTTCTATTAACTGTAGAAATTCAGCGCCGCGTATCGCGGCCGTTCTTCCCGGTTCCTACGGAGGCATCGGGAAGGAACATGGTAGCAGAGCGTGGTTGTTGTTTGTGAAAACCCGTTCACTCATAGACCGTATTAGGTAGGTAACTTTACGGTTCCAATGGTCAACTACCTAAATACTTTGTTGTTCTATGTGTAAATGTTAGAAATAAATTGCCATTGCTTCCACTGTAAAACGAATAGATTGTTGAAAACGCTCCAAACATATTACCTTGGGTAGGTAGTTTGATAATTCTGCTACCTACGTAATATTGTTTGTTCGGCTGAGTGAATATTTTTTGTAAAAACTGTTTGCGGAATTAAACCTTTTAATTAAATTGAACCGGATAATTATAATCCGATTAAGGTAATTATAATTGGTCTGTGATTATAATTGTGATTGATTTTGGCTATTGTTTTTATATTGTGTTTTATATTGTGTTTTCACTTGTGTTTCTATTTGATTTGTCGGTGTCTTTCCGTTTGTTTAAATTGCGATCACTAGTTAGGTACAAGTGCGTACTTTGTTCTAACGACTTTTGCACAATATCTTGGAGGCTGATAATTATGGCTTCTGCTCGTGCGGTGATCCGAGCCGAAAAACGTTATTTGGCATCGTGCGTATTGTTGGTCGACCGGCCGGATCAGAATACGGCATTGCTGAGCAGGGCGGAGACAGTTGCAATCCGAATGGACCGCATACAGCTCGCTTATGAGAAACTCTTAGATTCCGGGTTATCTGAAGAGGAAATTGCGGCTATCGAATTGGATGTCGATCAGTGCCGGGACTTAATGGACAAGATAGTGAAGCGTGTTTCACAAATCCGGGAGTCCACCGAGAGAACAGTTGCGAAATCGGAGCCTGGACATTGCGTGGGCGTGACGGCACGCTTGCCCAATATTCAGTTACCTCGGTTCTCGGGTAGTCTCGACGAGTGGTCGAGTTTCATTGATTTATTCGACAGCCTGGTCCATAGTAGGACGGACTTGACCCCAGCCTTCAAGTTGGCGCAATTGTTGGCTTCCGTAGATGGGGAGCCGCGGGCTTTGGTTGCGCATTTGTCAGTCACCGATAAAAACTATGACACGGCGCACAGTGGTCCCATTTTGAAAAAAGGTGGACTTAGGACCGAAAGTCGGAATTTCGGGCTGTTTTTTTTTTATAGAATAGGTCTTAACTATCCTAACAACATCTATTCTATAAAGAAAATCCGTAGGATGCATAGTTTTCGAGAAAAAAAATAATCTTTTTTTTCTTGTATGGAGAAAAACATACTTTATTATTTTTCTCAAGTTGGGTGAAATAGTGACGGCTTTTGTTGATATTTTATGAAAGCCCTAGTGGTATTGTATCCAGAAAAAAATAAAACCAATGCGGTCACCTGCGGCCGCGGGAATAATCAGATGTCAAAAATTGATTAATTTTTTTTGCGTATTTTGCAAACATTGTTCGTTTCTGGCCAATTATTTATGTATTTTAGGTTAGCGCTCCATACTTTAATTCGAACTATTATATAACATTTCAAAAAAATTAATCAAAATCGAGTTTTTTTTTTATAATTGCTGTTTCATTCATGAAAATGCACGCATACATGGTTAATTCAAAATGCAAATCCTATATTACTCAGTATAATGTACAAAATAAACATGCACGTACCTAAAACGTAAAAAAAAAAAAATTTAGTTTTTCGTTTATGCTTACTAAAAGTCACTGGTAATGGTTACCGACATTACTTACCTACCACTGGCGGGCATTATCTGCATAATCGATTTCTTGCTTTGTATTTTCAAAACTGGTTTTGCGACAGCATTTTCACAACCGCGGTTGTTGAATGCGAGGCAGGATATAAACAAACGAGTCACATCTGATACTAGCTATGACTGGTCGCTAGCTGGTCGCTTTGTTCCTGACAAATCCTGACAACAGGATAACTCGTATATGCATGCAAGTAACTACCCCCTAAACATAAAAGTGATATAGCTCATCAATAATAATTGGCGTATGTTATACACCAATAATGTTTGTTATTGGTGTGTGTTTTAATCTTATGTAGTTGTGTACGTATGATTTTCTACCAGAAACATAAGATAAATGTGTAGCCTTGAAAAGGGCTGTTTTATATGTAGTTTTTTAAAGGATAAAATAAATAAAAAATTATAGCATTGGATCTGGTATATTTTCATTTTCTACTCTTCTTCCACGTATACGCACTCCGAGTCTATTTCGAGCAACTGAATTGCCTCAGGAAGCATCTCTAGATGATTAGGCTTTGAAAATTTTGGTCTAAGCCATGATATGTGGGGGTCTGAACTTATTAAAAGCCCGTGTAGTATGTCCTCGTTTGTTTGGATCCTTCCTGTCTTTCTCGTGTTCTTCTCTCTTACGTTCCGGAAGTCTTTATTACGAGCCTCGGAAGCTTCCTCCGACAAGGACCCTAAAAATAATAAAAAATATGCTATAATTATACGTTGAAGTTGACATTGAAACTATTATTTTAGTGTTTATAGATTTACAGTTAGTTAACTGCTTTATATTTCATTTGTCTTGATCTATTATTACTTACCAATAGGCAGAACTGAAAAATGACTGCAAATATCTGCTCCGTGCATCAGAAGTTTGTGGACACTAACAGGCATGTAGTACCACGGATAGAGATGCACATACAGTTCTGCTGTTTCTTTGCAATAACGTCTGAAGTTCGCAATATTGACGTTCTTTCCTGAAGATATAACTTGCAGAATGACAGAAAATCGGAGTAACAAATCTTCATCAACTCCAGTGATTCTCGATGATCTTTTATAATCTCGGAAAAAACGTCTTGCAGTGTTTCCATCGTTAGTTGTTCCAAAGCCCTGCAAAGAAGAAATTAAGTTAGTAGGGCATACAAAAACAGACGAGTATATAATATAAAGGAAGCAAATTAAAGGAAAAATTACCTGTTTTACAATATCGATGAGTATTCCAGTCTGTTCCCGAAACTCTTGTTGTGTGGCATTTTTCTTTGCTTGCTTCAATTCCTTGTGATCGCCACGAGCACTCCAGCGCTGGAAGTCCATATTATAAGATATATGAAGTAGACACTCCATACATCTTATCTTCATATGTAACGATGAAATTCCATATTGGTACAAATCCTGTCGAAGCGGTCTCGTGGCCAAAAGCTCCAAGTTATTCATTTCACTTGGTTTCGCCAAGCAAATGGGGCACGTTGCTGATGAAGGTACATCTGCAATAATATTCGCCACTTTCCCATCGATCATAGTCATGTGCAGTTCGTGGGCTATCTCCACATCACCACAATTTGTTGGTACCAATTTTGTAATTTCGCGCTGCATTTCTAAGTGTTCCCCTTTTATGAACTCCGCAGTCTCTGAAGTAAACGTGAATTTCACTGGCCGACAGTAATGTGGTGAGCAAGGATTTGGGTTTTCCCAAATAATCATTTCTCCCCCATCAACTAGTCGGAGTGGGACGATGCTGATCAATACAACAGAGGAATCGTCAAACTCAGGAGCTGAGACTTGTTTGTAATTACTCTGTGACGATGCTCCGTCAAGGCCCCATTTCCATATCAACTTCAGTCCTTCTTTGGTTGAACTTGTGATTGGTCTTAAGTCTAGCAAAATTCTTTCCACTGTGTGGTTAAGAAGTCCTTGCAACCTGAAAAATAAAATAAATTAATAAAAGTAAGCTAATGAAGCTTAAAAATTTTAAAACAACATATAGTATAATTTTATAAATACCTTATGCGAGCTCCCATTTCCGTTACTTCCACGTGTTCTTCAGATGGGTAACATCTCTTTTTAGCGTCAAGTAACTTGTGATAAGACGGAAAGGCAGCTGAACAATTTTCATCCTTCAGAAACATTCTCAAGGATAAGTATTGCCATTTGGATAGGCTAAGGGCTGTGTACAAAGCCAAAGATGTATCCTCTGCTATACTGACTACTTTTTCTTCCTTGAAAAGGAGTTTTGTTACATCTGATACAACTTCGGGAGTCTCGCACAGATATTCCACAATCTTCGCTAAAGCATATTTTCCATTTTCTTTTAACTTGGAAATAAAATAATACTGTAGTTCTTCTTCAGAGTTATCGTTAACAAAGACACTGGAACGTCTTTTCTTTTGTTTGTTGCCCAAATCGGCAAAGGGCACTCTAACTTCTTTTACAGTAGAGGTACCTGCTTCCGCAGTGCAGACAGATGGAATAGCAACCGGCAGTAATTCCGGCTCTTCAACTAAGTCCTCTGGCATTCTCATTGTAGTAACAAGATCAACCGTATTGCAAGTAGGCCAATTAATATTGGTCTCTAACCACTTGCGGTTGTTTTCCCGATTCATAAATGTCTTCAAGTTTCTGCTTGCATCTTTCCACTTCTTAGTTACAAGATTGGTGAATAGCCGACAAAACTCCTTAATTGTTTGATGGTCATCTTCAGATATTTCACATGGTATTTTGGAAACTATAAATTCACACAATTTATTGTAATCCTTAAGATTTCCACTATCTTTAAGAATCAAGAACATATCAAAATATGTGCCTAAGCCAGCCATTGCAAATTCAAAATAGTAATTTTTAGTACTTCACAGTTAGCGATGAATCAATTTAAATTAACATTGCTCTGTATTTAATACGCCATAACAGATAGGTCATTAGTCACTATGTGCAAGAGCAAGGTAATAGTAAACGACCAATCACAGCCATTTATCAAAAATGACTCATTTGTTTGTATAGATAAAGTCCGCCAATGGGAGCTAAGTAACGTGTAATAAGTAATCAGGAATCTGCACAAACAAATGAGTCATTTTTTCTGGTAGAAAATCATACGTATACAGATGACAGAAAGATTAAAACACACCAATAACAAACATTATTGGTGTATAACATACGCCAATTATTATTGATGTAGCTATATCACTTTTATTTTTAGGGGGTAGTTACTTGCATGCATATACGAGTTATCCTGTTGTCAGGATTTGTCAGGAACAAAGCGACCAGCTAGCGACCAGTCACAGCTAGTATCAGATGTGACTCGTTTGTTTATATCCTGCCTCGCATTCAACAACCGCGGTTGTGAAAATGCTGTCGCAAAACCAGTTTTGAAAATACAAAGCAAGAAATCGATTATGCAGATAATGCCCGCCAGTGGTAGGTAAGTAATGTCGGTAACCATTACCGGTGACTTTTAGTAAGCATAAACGAAAAACTAAAATATTTTTTTTTTTTTTTTACGTTTTAGATACGTGCATGTTTATTTTGTACATTATACTGAGTAATATAGGATTTGCATTTTGAACTAACCATGTATGCGTGCAATTTCATGAGTAAAACAGCAATTATAAAAAAAAATTACTCGATTTTGATTAACTTTTTTGAAATGTTATATAATAGTTCGAATTAAAGTATGGAGCGCTAACCTAAAATACATAAATAATTGGCCAGAAACGAACAATGTTTGCAAAATACGCAAAAAAAATTAATCAATTTTTGACATCTGATTATTCCCGCGGCCGCAGGTGATCGCATTGGTTTTATTTTTTTCTGGATACAATACCACTAGGGCTTTCATAAAATATCAACAAAAGCCGTCACTATTTCACCCAACTTGAGAAAAATAATAAAGTATGTTTTTCTCCATACAAGAAAAAAAAGATTATTTTTTTTCTCGAAAACTATGCATCCTACGGATTTTCTTTATAGAATAGATGTTGTTAGGATAGTTAAGACCTATTCTATAAAAAAAAAACAGCCCGAAATTCCGACTTTCGGTCCTAAGTCCACCTTTTTTCAAAATGGGACCACTGTGCGGCGCGTGCGTTGTTATCTAGCCGGTATAACAACGTGCGCCGCCTTGCGGATAACTTGTTGGGGAGGATATGGGGCATCCCCAAGGTCAGTAAGGTTACGGATATCCGGGTCCTAATACTAAACCCGGTGTTGACGGCGACTAAGGCGCTGGAAAAATTGGGGTTGCCTGTCGACCAGTGGTCGTATATTCTATTAAATTATGTGCTGCAGCGGTTGCCCTCGGACGTACAGTCACGATTTGAGATACAGTACGGCGGGGACACAGCACAACATTTGCCGGCATTCTCGGAACTGCTGGAGTTCTTAGAGACGGAATGTCGGCGAGCAGACACCCCGGAAGGGGCGCCTCCGACCGTGTTTTCGCCGGTGGCCCCTAGGGGTAGGGTGGCCCCGCGGGGGGCCCCCTCGGTATTGGTGAGGCGGTATAATGTCGCGACCGGGAAGCCCAGCTGTTGCCTGTTTTGTCGAGACCCGGGCCACAAGGTATCGTCCTGCCCTAGGTTTCAGGCACAGCGAGTTCAGGGCCGGCGCGACGTTGTTAAGAGGAGGAATTGGTGCTTTATTTGTTTAGATCTGCACTTCGTGCGTGATTGTCCGCGCCAACGTGGCTGTGAGAGTTGCGGGGGGAAGCACCATCCTCTCCTTTGTATGAACCGCAGTGGAGGCCCATCCTCCCCCGGCGGTAGAAGCGGCCAATATTCGGAAAATAGACCCTCGGCCTCCAGACCAGCTGGAGATCGGTGCCAGGGGCCTATTGAGGGGTATCCCGAGGGTCCCCAAGAAGGGGCCCCCATGGGGCCCCATGGCCAGGTTGTGTCTTCGGCCTCCAGATCGGCTGGAGTACGGTCCCGAGGACACACGGAGGAGTACCCCGAGCAGAGTTCCCACCGGGGGACCTCTGCGGGTCCCCATGCGAGTTACGCGGCGGCGACCCGGCCACACTCGGGTGGCAGTACGGGCGGGTGCGCGCGCTCTCCGCTACCCGTGCGATATTCGCCTCCATTGATGGAACGCCCTCGTCTGGATCGGCGCCCCCCGCAATACGGACGCCGTGCTGGGGGCTATCAGGTGCCGATTGCTTCGGCAGGGAGAGGGGTATATCAGCCCGAGTGGGATCCGCTCAATGCGTATGAGCGCCCGCTTCAAGCGGAGGATTACCCCCACGAGGCACCCCCCAGTTATTGACTCACTGCTCACTCACCGGCCACCGCCGCCCACCCGGAGACCGTTTTATTACCAACGGCTTCGGTGCATGTTTGGGGCCCCGGAGGCGAGTCGGTAGGTGTGCGCGCTTTGTTGGACACGGGCGCACAGGGTTGCATTGTTTCGAAAGGGCTGGTGAGCAGGCTGGGCATTAAGATGCTGCCCTACCATGATGTGATACGGGGAGTAGGCAATGTTGTGGTGCCTCATGTGCTGGGTAAAGTTGGACTTATGTTTGGGCCGGGCCCACCTTCGCGCGTGAGGCTTACGACCTCCGCTTTGGTGATGAAGGAGGCTTTGGGCATGTTACCTTCGGTGAAATTGGACCCCCAAGTGAGGGGCCTCACGAAGGGCTTAGAGTTGGCGGATAAGAGGTTCGACACCCCGAGTTCGGTAGACGTCTTGCTCGGTGCGGACGTCCTCGGGAGTTTGTTGTCGACCGAAAGACGCATTTTGCAGCCTGGGGGCCTAGTGGCACTGAACACCTTGTTTGGACATACGGTTTTGGGTCCAGTGTTGCCAGTAGCCACACCCTCCATGGCGGGCGTATGTTTAGTTGGGACGGCTCTCTCCGAAGCAGTGCAACGCTTCTGGGAGATTGAGGAGCCTCCGCTGGCTTCGCGATCGGATCCAGTGCAGGAAGAGTGCGAATTGTTTTACCAGAATAATACTGGTCGCCTCCGCTCTGGACGATTTATCACACGACTTCCCTTTCTCGCCCAGCGACCCCTCTTGGGTGCTTCTAGAACGTTGGCAGAGAAACGGCTATTGTCGATGGAACGGCGCATGGCCCGCGACGCGGTCTTGCGTACAAAATATATTGCATTCATGCGGGAGTATGAAGCGTTGGGACACATGTCAGTGTCAAACCTTGAGTGGCGTTCAGTGGAGCATTATTGTTTGCCCCACCATGCGGTATTAAAATCCCCGGATTCTAAAATCCGTGTTGTGTTTGATGGCTCCGCAGCGACCTCTAACGGAGTGTCTTTAAATCAATGCTTGCATGCGGGCCCCAAGTTACATAAGGACATTACGGATATCCTTACTAATTTTCGGAGACATCAGGTTGTGTTTGTCGCCGACATCCGGATGATGTTTCGGCAGACAGTAATCCACCCTGATGACCGTCGGTATCAGTTAGTACTGTGGCGCGAAAGCCCTAACGAGCCGATGAGGGTTTATGAACTGAACACCAACACTTATGGACTGAAGTCTAGTCCATACATTGCAATCAGAACCTTGTTGGAATTGGCGGACCGGGAACGCTTGCGGTTCCCACGGGCGGCTGCCCTTTTGGAGAAGGACCTATATGTCGATGACATATGCACGGGGGCCAACTCCGTGGAGGAGGCACTGGTTCTACGGGACGAATTGATTGCTATCTTGCACAGCGGTGGATATGAGTTGAGGAAATGGTTATCCAACTCATCGGATCTTCTAGTTGGCTTGCCAGAGGACCACCAGCAAGACCCGCATTTATTTGAGAACCATGATAACCCCCACATGATGTCGATACTAGGCGTGCAGTATAGACCGGTCCAAGACTCGTTTACTTATCGGGTTGAAGTGGATTCCCCGAAAGTCTGGACCAAGCGGCTTGTACTGTCTACGGTGGCCAGAACGTATGATCCGGCGGGATGGATTACCCCTACGATATTTATGGCCAAATGTTTCCTACAGCGACTTTGGACAGTACAATTGGGTTGGGATGAGCCGCTTTCTGGAGAATTGTTAAGCGACTGGACCTCTTTCGTCTCGTCGCTCCCAGATATAAATCAAGTCGCTTTACCACGGAAATTTCTTCCCGCTGCAGGCTGTCGGGCAACCCTGCATGGGTTTTGTGACGCCTCTGAGCGCGGATATGCTGCGGCAGTGTACTTACGCACCGTTAGCCACGCTGGCGTGGTAGATGTGCACTTGATAATGGCGAAGAGCAAGGTGGCCCCTCTTCGAACTCGTTTGACGATTCCAAAATTGGAGTTGTCGGGGGCAGCTCTTCTTGTGCGTTTGTTGAATCACGTAGCGTCTACATTGCGGGGCAGTATCAATCTCGATGACCAGATATTTGCGTGGACGGACAGCCAGATTGTGTTGTGTTGGCTGAAGACATCAGTCCACAATCTGGAGGTCTTTGTCGCCAACCGTGTCTCCCAGATCCAGAAGTCGGATACTGCGTTGGCTTGGAGACACGTCCCAGGCGAAATGAATCCGGCGGACGTGGCGTCCAGGGGATGCCGGGCTCGGGACTTAGTTGAACACCCACTGTGGTGGAGCCCAGACTGGCTGAAGGAGCCGGCAGCGGACTGGCCAGTCCACCGTTTGTTGGCCGAAACCCCCACCACTGGACTGCGGGTGCATGTTGTTAAGAGCCAGCCAGACTTGGACCCTGCTTGGTTGCTGGATCGGTATAGCTCTCTCGACAAGCTTATCGGAGTGATCGCTTGGATTAAACGGTTCACCACCAATTGTCGCCACCCTGACCGCAGGGTGCTGACACGTGTTCTCACCCCGGAGGAGCGTAGAGACGCACTCCACTATTGCGTTCGGGTGGTACAGGAAGAACATTTTGGGACCGAGATGAATGCCTTGAAAAGGGGACGCTCTAAAATAAAGGGAGCTATTGCACGCCTCAACCCGTTCATTGATGAGCACGGATTGCTCCGGGTTGGAGGCCGACTTCGCAATGCAAGTTTGCCTTATTCGGCGCGCCACCCATTGTTGCTGCCTAAGAAGGGGCACTTTGTGGAATTGTTGGTGAATGACCGCCATATTAGGAACTCACATGCCGGATGTAACGCCTTGTTGGCTATCCTGCAGCGAGAATTTTGGTTGCTATCAGGCAGACGGACTGTCCGAAGCATCTTATTTCGGTGTTTGCCCTGCTATCGGCTCAGGGCCCCCACAATGCAACCGCAGATGGGTGACTTGCCTCCGGACCGAGTCAATGAAACTAGACCATTCGTTGGGGTCGCCACGGATTTTGCGGGACCGTTTATGGTCAAAACGTCGCGACTACGGAACCCACGGGTTGTGAAAGCGTATTTGTGTGTCTTTGTTTGCACGGCCACAAAGGCTGCACATCTTGAGGTAGTGGGCAATTTGAGTACTGAGGCCTTTATAGCCGCTTTGGATAGATTTGTATCTCGTCGAGGCCTTCCGTCTTTGATCCGATCGGACTGCGGAACCAATTACAAGGGTGCCGACCGGTACCTCCAAGATGTTGTGCAATGTTTAGCGGATAATGAAAATGACATTGGAACCAGCCTCTCCCGTCGGGGCATTAAATGGGTGTTTAATCCCCCAGGATGCCCCCACTGGGGTGGTTTATTTGAAGCGCTCGTTAAGTCTGCCAAGACTCATTTGATTCGTACGGTAGGGCAAACTTTGTTAACGTTTGAAGAATTAGCGACGGTGTTTTGTAAAGTTGAGGCGGTCCTCAACTCCCGTCCGTTGTGTCCGCTCAGCCCGGATCCAAATGATCTGGAGGTATTGACTCCAGGTCATTTCCTGATTGGTCGACCACTTAACTCTTTGCCGGAATTTCCGTTTCGCGAGGTAAATACCTCTCGGTTGTCGCGTTATCAGATGTTGCAGCAAATGTCTCAGAATTTTTGGAATCGTTGGTCACTTGAGTATTTGCACTTGCTGCAGCAACGCGTTAAGTGGACTGACAAAACCAGTCCCCCCAGTGTCGGAGACCTTGTGTTGGTTAAGGATGCTAACCTATCACCATTGCATTGGAGACGGGGGCGCATTGTTAACTTGTTCCCTGGTCGGGATGGAACCCCCCGGTCTGCTGAGGTCCTGGTTGGGGATTCGGTTCTCAAGCGAGCGGTAGCAACGTTGTCACGCCTCCCCGTAGTATAGCGGACAGGTGGGAGACCTGTCCGGGGCGGGTGATTGTTTAGTCCGGAACGGTCAATCGTAGCGCGGGCTATATTTTGAATTCGCGGAGCAGCGGTGCGTGACCACGCCC
This sequence comes from Ennomos fuscantarius, assembly GCA_905220475.3. Taxonomy (NCBI): domain Eukaryota; kingdom Metazoa; phylum Arthropoda; class Insecta; order Lepidoptera; family Geometridae; genus Ennomos; species Ennomos fuscantarius. Next base: position 3,083,575 of record HG992049.1, read on the forward strand.
GTTGCAACAAGCAAAACAGTTCGGAATCAGACGTCACGAAGGACGCCCGCGCACGGTGCATTGGCCCATTTTTACGGTTTTTTTCCCCACAAACGCGAGTGGGTGGTCTTGTTCGATAGATACCATAGAAAGTAGCTCGCGAGTGTTGATGCCGGCCTGCGGCCGCGAGTGTTTGGTGTATAATTAGTGCATACGGTACCGGGGTTCTGTTCCTACGTGCCTTTGACAAGTCAAGGGCGATCTCCTGCCAGTTGCCAGGCGCGCGCCGGCATACCGGGATCATCGGACAGGTGACGAACGGAGCCCAGGTACCCTAATACAAACTATAATTTCTATTAACTGTAGAAATTCAGCGCCGCGTATCGCGGCCGTTCTTCCCGGTTCCTACGGAGGCATCGGGAAGGAACAATCAGTCTATATAATATCGTCCGAGTTCATTTATATTTGTTCACACTCACACAGCGCCATCTAACCGCAAACTAAGCAACTGTGGGAAAACTAATACAATGGTGAAAGTTTTTGAAGTAAACGCGCACGCTTGAATTGAGGAGTGAGCTGGTGAATGCGAGGCGAAAGGAAGTTGAAGTTGGTTCACGTTGATCTCCATTGTCAACATAAAGTTAAAAATTTGTATTATTATGTTTGTATGTCCGGTAAAATGTCAATTTACAATTGGCAAGATGGCGACATTAACATTAAACAAAGTTATACCGGCCGATAGATGGAGCTATACTAAGTTTTACTTTAGTCGTGTGGGCTAAAGCACACTCGTTTTTTATTAATACACACATAGAATACAATATTACACCCAGATTTTTTTACAAACATCGATGTTCATCATACAAAATTTTTCCTATGGTGGAAATTAAACCTAAAGCCTACAGTTCAAAAGGCAGGGTTACTACTACCATCTAAAAAAGAAAGAAAATACATTTATTCAAGACATCACACAACATTAAATTTTTTAAAATAGGCACTAAAATTATAATGTTGCGTGACATCATGATGTAGGTCCCGACTCAGCATGCAATTAAAATCGCAAGACCTTAATAACTGATTTTCAGTCGGAACCCATAATCATGACATTACGAACCTCAGTACACAACTTAATAACATAATCTTGCTCCATCTGAGCTAATCATGTCAGTCGATGTTAAGTTTGAATCTCTCTTCCAGTGGTGATAGCAGGGCGGGGCCGCTACGTGCGGCTGGTCCCGATCCGGGCCCTAGAGTGTTCCGAGGTGGAGTGTGTGAAGCTGCACGAGAGCAAGGGGGCGCTCGCCATCTGCGGCGGCAGCCTGCACCACAACTCGTACGGTTTCGCTGTCCTGTGCAAGAAGCAGGTATGTCACTCGAACGAAAGTTGGCTGGGAGATATCGCTTTTAGTGACACATTACTTTATTATAAAACGGGTTAAACAGACTTCAATTTGGCCTTAATTTCATACTGATAAACTTTTTCGCCATAATATACACTCTTCAATCCTGACATTATATAAGTATAGTAAGTTTTATATATGTAAGTAATTGTATTCATTATAATTATACAGGGAGTAACAAAAACCCTGTTATATCCGCGAGCTGCGTATCCAGTGTCAACTCAAGGTTGTAGTAATACTAGTTCTATTTAAATACGAGACATACAAAACTTACGTGTGCTTTTTATTAATACCTTTTATGCCGTCACTAAAAATGTTTACGACCTCAGATATTGACAACATAGGTACTTGCACCACCGACGCAGCCTGCTGCCTGTTGCCCGCACCCCGCACCGCCCGCCATGCTACGCTAAGTCTATTCACCGCGCATACCTACTGCGACGGAACTAGATGCCATTCCACAGATTACTTCTTATGCGTTTTCCATACGTTTATGTGCCCTATACCACATACCACAACGTTGTAGGATTGCGAGACCGTAACTTAATGACGTAAAAGGTCTCTTTGACCAATAGTGGTAAGCACACAAGTGCTGCGCGCCGTTCTGCCGCACTGACATATTCTAATCATTTTACGTCAAGCAAAGGCTAAACAATCGAATTCACGTGTGATTTTGTATTGTTAAGAAACAAGATAGGTACATCATTTTTAGCTCTTAAAAGAGCTTTCAAAAACACATCACACAAATGCTTCTACCAAGGCACATTAACATATTGTAGTATTCGTCGTTAGAATACGACATCACACTCGACACTAAATTCGCGACGATCAAACTGGAAACGACTAAATTGCATGAGAGAGCACGTGCGACTGAGTTTAAGCCGCGGGCCGCGCCGCACCTATGCCGAGTGATGCCACGCCGCCCGCGCACCCCATTTCCCCGTAGGCACAGCTGCAGGAGCGGCATCCTACAAAAGAGCCGACAAAGGCGGCTCCCGTTTGTCGGTTCCGCGTTTGCTCTTCCCTTAGTTACTTAGCTATTTAAAAATAGGCACGGCTTGTGTCATAAACATTTTTGGGAAATTGTATTATTTTTTTGTGTTTAGATACTGCGTGTAACTTCAGATACGTATAACTTAGGTATTGTTAGACATTTTTATATGACTACTTGTAATGATCTGTACACATACTTCATTTATTTAACAGGGTTTTTGTTACTCCCTGTATAAGTAGATATATTATTTTTTATAATTAAGTGTATTATAAAAAATATTTTTATTATTTTTCTCATATGTATATTCGTATATTATTCTAATATCAATTTTACTGCACCGCTACCATTTCTTTTCTTGCACGTCCAGGTTGACTGGTAGATAATGCTTCATAGCATTAAGCCCTACTTGTACATTATTTTGTTGCTAAAGTATAAATAAGTATATAATTGTATACTGATAAGCACTTGACTGATTTTACCATGTGCAGGATGTGGCGTAAATAGTGGTATAACGTAAATGTGTCGACACGCTGTGTATTCTAGCTATCACACAGCGGAACTTAAATATTTAACGAGGGGTTTCAAAATGATTAAATAAATACTTTTTTTCTCGAAGTTCGATACGTTGCGTTAATGATTTGATTACAATTTCAACAAATGACACAATTTTTATTATTTTATCAAATTCCACCTAAATATGTGTGCTACCAGACCGAATTACTTTTTCATTAAAAATCATAAGGTACTAAAGAAAAGAAAAAGAAAAGGTACTAAAGAAAGTGCTTATTTCAAAATTCAACTCCCATATCTAACAAATCATCGAATTCCAGCTGCGAATTGTGTAAAAAAATGTACCACGCTATCAATGCTCATTACTTTAAAAACTGCTCTACTAAATGCAGATTTTAAAATAGTAAATCTTTGATCACATTTGAAAATGTTATTTTCATTAAAAATTACTACGCGTAACCAAAATGCTGGCACTTATTTGGCACAACAAATCAGCATTGCAATTCAACGGGGCAATGCTGCCAGCATGTTGGGTACGCTACCTACTGGTAGTGGGCTGGAGCATTTGGACTGTCTATAGGTCATCGCGGCCAGTATATAGTCCATACTTTTTTTTTGTAGTATGTAGTGTTTAATATTAGTTCTTATATCATTGTAGTATTTAGATGAAAAAAGGCTATTTTTTTTTAAATTTAAACTGACCAGGATCTAAATTAGAAAAAAATACACTTGATATAGTATATTACAAGTTTTTTTTTTAAATTCCAGAATCAATACATAGTAAACGTATACGAAATCACCCGGACTGCGTTGCGCCGCGTTCATATCGCAGAGCTAAGAGCGCCGAGTGCCGTCCACTCCATACAATTGCTGCAAGGGAGGCTCATCCTCGGCTACAGGGGGGGCTTCGCTGCCCACTGTCTGCCGGACCCTAGGCGGCCTAACAACGACCAACCTGCCGTACGTAAGTACTATAGGCTAGAGGCACAGGTACTACGATGAAGACTAGTTACTACAATGAAGACCGGTCAACAATGAAGACTGGTGACTACAATTCAAACGGGTTAACAAAGAAGGCTGGTGACTACAATGAAGATGGGTTAACATTAACAAGGAAGACTGGTGACTACAATGAAGACTGGTTTACAAGGAAGACCAGTGACTACAATGAAGACTGGTTATTGTATATTTACTTTGAGGAAGACCAAGTTACTACAAGGATAATCTGTTATTACAAAGAATACTCGTGTATAGGCCACTTGATGAGCTAGAAACATGATTTTTTTTTTTTGTTTAAAAGGTGACTTCATTGAGAATGTTCTCAGTTATAAGATATTTTTTCATGGATTTTTAAATTAGTTATTTTAAGTTTTATTGCAACATTCATTGAGTTACTAGAAACGTGGTGGCCGGTAGGGGATTCTCTTGTCCCCGTCTAGCTGGTGGTACTTATACCACTCTCAAATTAAAAATCTGTCGCCAAGTGCTCTATCTAAACGTAACGCTACCATATATATGGCCACCAGTCGGCCATATTGTCAACTGACAGCATGCTATATTATGGCCAAACGGTCGCCTGTCAGAAATAAAAATAAATAAGTCGCTATAAGACTAGATTCCATACAAACCATCCAAACATATAATAAGGAAGTCAAATATATTAAGGAAGTAGCCTACAAGCCTAATATATTTAACATAGGGTAAAAGCATTTCTTTTGGAGAAATGTTAGTATGGTAACACCAGGTGTTGTGGGATCATGGTCCTCGTAGTTCCTATATAAGCGACGATATACGACCTTATAAGCACTCTACATTAAAATGAATCCGTTGACATTTAAACTCAATTTTCTTGAAACTGTCAATTTGACAGTTAAACCCTTTTTGTTCTCACCCCTTAAATATCCCCCTTATTAAATTTAATGTAATAACTTTAATATATGATTTATTCAAATTTTATGTAATGTAATACAAAGACAATGAATGAATATGAATAAATTATTTGACTGGCCCGATAGCTCAGTTGGTAGTAACCCTGCCTTCTGGACTGTGGGTTGTGGGTTCGATCCCCACCCAGGACAAACATTTAACATCGATGTTTGTTCTGTGTCTGGGTGTTATATTGTATTCTATGTATGTATTTACAAACAAAAACTATCTAATTATTGTATCAGTTATCTGGTTCCCATAGTACAAGCTTTGCATAGGTTGGCGCTGTGTGAAATCTCCACATATTTATAATTATAATGCAATACAATATACCCGTCCCTTTCAGCCCTAGTACACCCGGAGAACCACGTGAACATGTTCCTGTCCCACTCTGGCGCGCGGCCTCTCTGCGCGGCGAGCGTCCCGGGCGCCCGGGACACGTTATTGGTGTTCAACACTCTCGCTCTGTACGTCGACAGGAGCGGACACAAGGCGCGGGACGTCGAGCTCATGTACACGGCGCAACCCACGCATCATGGTCAGTTCCCATTTGCAAAACGAATATGTTAAAGCACTCTTCACTTTACCGAATGTGTGACTCTTATAATGGAGTAAAGTATGATTTTGACATTTTTGATAAAAGTTCGCTAACCTCAGTTAGACGACGTGTCATTGATATATTATCACGTAACTTATTGGTATTACCACAAATTTCTCTTTCTTGGTTATTAATTTAATTTCATTAATCTTTTTTTTTTTTTTCAAACTTTATTTAGCACATCTCTTATTGTACGAATATTTTGTTGTGTGTTGGAATTTAATTTTATTGTGTCTAGCGCTCTAGCGTCTAGGAATAGCGTCATTCTTGTTAGCTATAAACGCAAGTTAGGTTTACATCCAGAAGGGAATATGTCCACCGCATGATTTTAGTATTAAGGTTAGTTTTTAAAGTATCTTAAGTAACATATTCTCAGTTTTGTAAACTTTCAATAAAAAAAAATAAAAAAAAAGTTAGCTTGAAGAACATACAGTTGAAGGGTTGAGAATAAAAAGGGTTTAACTATCAAGTTGACAGTTACGAGAAAATTTACTTTAAACTTTAACGGCTTCATTTTAATGTAGAGTGCTTATAAGGTAATAGAAAAGGTTTATGTAATTATCAGTTGCTTGATAATGTATTAATTCTATTTTAAAATATTAAATATAGTACTAATTCATACAATTACGGTAAAAATATAATTTAATAAAATAATTATAATAATGTTTTTATGCTAAGCGAAGTGTATTCCTGTGAAAGATAAACTGTTTTTAGACTCAAAATCTCGAGATTTAAGCCTCATTTCGGCATTTTGAGAATGTATTATTGTAGATAATTTCACTCTGAATCCAACGATACCCATAAGTCATTTTGTGAATAAAAATCAGTTAAACCTTTTTTGTTCTCACCCCTTCAATTAAATATTATTATGTAGTTTTTTTTTGTTTAAGTTTTGGCTCCACACATTTGTATTTTGCCAGTGTCAAGTAATTGATAATTTCTCAAGTTATTGAATATTTAACGCAGATATGTGTCAAGTCACAGTCCAAGTCATACTCCTAGTAAAGTGGTGGCAATTTTACTAAAAGCTTCTATGGAGTTTTGGAAACAACACGAAAAGAAACGTTTCACCATCATTATACCACTTTCCCACACTCATGCCTGTAATCTAGCACTTAACGAATAAAATGCCATCAATTTTATGCACTAACGCTGAAAATAACACAAGTTTTGGAAAATAATAGAATGCGGTGACACGATCTTTCTCGTTTTCCCGCCAAAAACTCTATTATGTACTTTGTATTTTATTCAATTATGTATATATTATCTATATTGTAGTAAAGTATTAAATAAATATATAAATAAACATTTTCAACCGACTTCAAAAAAGGAGGAGTGTAGGGTCTAGTGCTCAACCCTACATAGGGTTTGATAATTGATGGTGAGTACCAACGCAACCGGGAACCGTAGCAGAAAAGATGCGACGTGCGTTCCGGTTGCATGCTTTATTGATACTAATTTGATACATAATGTAATACAATAATGTTACGGGTTGGCCCGTACAAGGAGCTTCTCCATACGACTGTAATGTTTGTTATGCGCTAACTTTCCCATATGGTCCTATTTAAATTTGTTCAAGATCTGACGAGTAATTTTTGAGTTATCCGTAATAATGCGTATTTCGGTTTCAACTACATTGATGATATTCTCATTGGGATTGAAATCTGTTAAAACCCTTTTTTTTAAATAATTATTTATGGATTCATAGTTTGTTGAATAATAACATACGCGTATAATGCTTATTTTTTCAAATTTGGCTATTGTGATGCTAAATATCAATTTTAGTTAGAAGTCAGCTAGAAAAGGTCCTTTTCTATATATGTTTCGGCAGTCATTGTACAAATTAGCCTTCACACGTCAATTAACATAAATCCTCACAATTCATTTTTTGTTTTTTATTAACGACTATTGCAAAGTTTGTCTGGCAGTTATTCTGCCGCCAAGCAGTAGTGTGCAAGATCTACTGTGTTCCGGTTTGAAGGGCACTGTAGCTAGTGAAATTACTGGGCAATTGAGACTTTATGATCTGATCTCGCGGTTGAGTAATCTTATTACCAGACTGTGCTGATGTCTCAGGATGATGTGCGCAGTGCAGTGTTACGCGAAATTTTATATTTTAGAGTTCCGAGTGACACTGTTCTGTTATGGGCGGCCGTGTCGCTTAACATCAGGTAAACGACAAGCTCGTCACATCATTCACTAACATATTTTTTTATCCATAATCTCAAAATTCTCTTCGAATTACAGCACCTTTCAGAAAAATGGAATGTCATCAATTTTTGCACAACTAAATCGAATTGGATATTGTTTGTGATTTTGAATAGATCGTATCTCTGGTTCCAGCTATCAACGAGACCCACCTTATAGTGTTCACGACTACGCATATAGACATCTACGACATCGAAACTGGTGAATGGGTGCAGACAATGAATATACGTGAGTGTACATTGCATTTGGAACTTTATTGCCATTGTCTTAACACGAATTTTTAACACACTCACATACAATACAAATACAATACAACAATAATACGGTTTATCAAAAGAGGTGATTAGAGAAAATTGTTTAAAATTTATTTAATTAAAAATAGCCATGAACTCTTTTCGATAGGCAAGTTATCATAGGCATTGTTAATCTTAAATATATATAACTCAAAGGTGATTGACTGACTGACTGACTGACATAGTGATCTATCAACGCACAGCCCAAACCACTGGATGGATCGGGCTGAAACTTAGCATGCAGGTAGATGTTATGACGTAGGCATCCGCTAAGAAAGGATTTTTCGAAATGCCACCCTTAAGAGGGTGAAATGGGTGATTGAATTATTTTCCCATAGGCCACGCCGCGGGCGAAGCTGCGGGCAGAAGCTCGTCTATTATATAAAAGGCTTTGTCCCAACTGACTGACATACATCGCACAGCTCTAACCGCTGGACGTATAGACTTGAAATTTGGAGGGTGGCTACCTTTTATGACGTAAACTCGTGCTAAGAAAGAATTTTGATAATTCAATCCCTAAGTGGGTGAAAAAGGAAAAAAAAACGTTTGTATGAAAACCTACATTTCGAAACTTATCGTTTTGAAACTTAGCACTTACAACAAGTATAAAACTAAAGGAAACGGTACTTAGTTCTTTGAAATTCAAAAAAATTGTTAATGTTTGTTTGGAATTTCAAATAAAATTACCGCATCATACAAAAATTTGGAATTTGTCAATAATATTTGATAAAAAATTATGTCTCACCTGGTGGGTGATGGGTGAAGGTCTATCTTTCACCGGCTCTTAGACAAAAATACTTTTGATAATATATACAGTAATTAAATGTACCTACCTTATCTCATTTTTAGTAGTAAAAGTGCTAAAAATGAATTGAAATTATATCTATTTACAGTAATAAAAATAGGCAACCATGTACTCAAACATCGTAAGAATTTTAAGAATTTAGGAGGTACTTTAAGATAAGAGGGTCATTAAATATACACACTTATATAAACTTGAATTTACATGTTACGATATTAAAACTGTGTACTTTTGAAACTTTAACAGTTTACAGATGTAGGCATAACTTGGCTCACATGCAGATGTAGGCATAACTTGGCTCACATGCAGATGTAGGCATAACTTGGCTCACATGCAGATGTAGGCATAACTTGGCTCACATGCAGATGTAGGCATAACTTGGCTCACATGCAGATGTAGGCATAACTTGGCTCACATGCAGATGTAGGCATAACTTGGCTCACATGCAGATGTAGGCATAACTTGGCTCACATGCAGATGTAGGCATAACTTGGCTCACATGCAGATGTAGGCATAACTTGGCTCACATGCAGATGTAGGCATAACTTGGCTCACATGCAGATGTAGGCATAACTTGGCTCACATGCAGATGTAGGCATAACTTGGCTCACATGCAGATGTAGGCATAACTTGGCTCACATGCAGATGTAGGCATAACTTGGCTCACATGCAGATGTAGGCATAACTTGGCTCACATGCAGATGTAGGCATAACTTGGCTCACATGCAGATGTAGGCATAACTTGGCTCACATGCAGATGACAGTATGAATTGATACACTATTAGTGGTATAACATAATTCGAGTAGGCAATAATATGTAATAATATCTTAGTTTGAAAACAATCGTGAGTATGACACATTTTGCAAGATAAATAACGGCTAAACTCACGTCAATTATAACGTCGAAATTCGACTAGGTTTCGGACATATCAGATGTCCTTCTTCCAGGAGCCAGTTACTAACGCGTTACGTGCTGACGCTCGCGAAAGCCGCCGCGGCTTGCGTTTGTGGCTGGCTCCCTGAAGAAGGACATCTGATATGTCCGAAACCTGGTCGGAGTAATTTCGACTTCATAATGACGTGAATTTAGCTGTTATTTATCTTGCAAAATGCAATAAAATCCTTTGCCTTTGAAAAGAAACAGTTGATTGTAATATGTAATTGAACGTAACGCATTGTTGCAGCCAACGCGCGGCCCTTGGATGAGAACGGCTGGATCTGCTGTTACGGCGGCAACAACAATGGCTTCCCGTTCTCGAGCGACGCCGCGCCCTTCATCATATACCTGCGGCCGCTACTCATGCGTGCGTACTACTACTCTCGATAAAATCACACTAATATTACAAACGCGAAAGTTTTTATGTATAGATGTTTTTGAATGTTGAATGTTAGTGAATGATGTGACGAGCTAATCGTTCGCCTGATGTTAAGCGACACGGCTGGCTATATCAGTTGCAGTGTCACTCTGAACTCAGTTTAGTTTTCCGTGACACTGCACTGCGCACGTCGTCCTGAGATTATCAGTACAATCTAGTAATAGTTTCAATGGCGTTATTGTTATTTAATTATATTGTATATTTTATCTTTTAACAGCCAATAGTCTTCAAAACCTAATAAATAAATATACTGGATTAACACATACGCTATTTCTTAACCGCGGGGCGCAGCTAGTACAATATAATTTCAACAAGCTGGAAAGTTAAGTTAGAAAATAGCTTTATTTTATTTATGATTTTTATTTTATTTTTGATTGGCCTGATAGCTCATTTGGCAGTAGCTCTGCCTTCTGAACTGTAGGTTGTGGGTTCAATTCCCACACAGGACAAACGTTTGTGCGATGAACATAAGTGTTTGTTCTGTGTCTGTGTGTTTATATTGTATTCTATTTAGGTATTTAAAAAAAAAATAAGTATATTACGTCGACAAGTTGCGCGGGCATCCATAAGGCGGCTGGAGCAGGACGCTAAGAAAAGTGGTTTTCCCTTTTAAACGTAACTTAACACTAATAAATAATAACAAATATTGAACACAGAAAATGGCAAAAAAAATTAGGCGACAGTCAGAACAGGTAATCCTAAATTTAAGTTTTTTTACAATATTTTTATAAAAGTAACATTACAAAAATACGATAAAAAAAACCTAAACCTAGTGTGCCTCCAGCAGCGGCGCAAGGCCCAAGCTCCCGGCGGTTAGGGCTGCAGAGTGAGGAACCTCCTGACAATACGTGCCGTGTCAAGGACTACTGCCTTCTGAATCTGACCCTTGATCCAACCGTCTAACGAGAGCCTCTCTCAATATATTATTATTATTATTATTATTATTATTCGCCTATTCGCAGAGGGTCCGCTGAGCGTCGAACACGCAACGCAATGGGGCACGAATAAAAGAAGATTCTCAGTGCGGGAGCAATCGCATCAAGCTATAGAAGCGCATAACAGATTGTAAGTTGTACTCACAAGGAAATGCTATATATATTCCTTTTTAAACTAAAACTTAAAGAAGTTTTAGTTTAAAGACGCACGCTTGACTTGGGGTTAAGCTGGTGAATGCGGGGCGTACGGAAGTTGAAAGTTGTTGGTTAACGTAGATGTCCATTGTCAACATAACAAAGTTAAAAATCACTAATTTTGTGTTATTATGTTTGTATGTCCGGTGAAATGACAATTTACAATTTTCAAGATTGATTAATATTGTAATTGAGTAAATTTTCTTGTTAAAAGTTTTATAGAAGTGGATCTTTTCTATTTTTTTTTATGTTATGGGATGACGTGACGAGCTAACCGTTCGCCTGATGTTAAGTGACACGGCTGCCCATATCAACTGCAGTGTCACTAGGAAATCTAAACTGCGCACGTCATCCTGAGACATCAGCACAATCTAGTAAGATTACTAGATCGTGAGATCAGGTCAAAAAGTCTCATTTGCCCAGTAATTTCACTAGCTACAGTGCCCTTCAAACCGGAACACAGCAGTGCTTGCGCACTACTGCTTGGCGGCAGAATAACTGGCAAAGCGATGTTACCTATCTAGATGAACTTTACAAAAAAGTCCTACCACCTAGTAAATTCTATTATTTATTATTATTTTCTATTTTTTTTTGTGTCCATTTTTTTCACCCATAAAAGTAGTGATCGTAACGAACGTCGCTTAACTTTACCGATCGGTCAAGACCGGCCAGTCGTACTCCGCTATGAGCGCTACAAAATCACTCGTTTCTCAGATCGGAAGGTCGGTCCCGTCTCATCTCCGCCCCGTCCCATTTCACCCACGTTTCCCATATGGGCCCGGGCGATGGGATCAAGACGCAACGTCTACTGGATCTACCAACTACAGTGGAAACCGCTGACGATCACCCACAGGTAATCAGCCTTTTTGCGTCCACTTCTGAAATAATCCTTATCATTAAGTGGAGTTTTGATGTAATCAGCACTCTTAGCAGGCGTCTTGTTAATCGGAGTAGATTATAATGCAGACCGAAGATAATGAAAGAAGAAAGAAAAGACATTTATTCAGGACACCACACAACATTACATTACATTATAAGAGAATACAGTATAATTTAGAAACAAAGAACAGACAAATAGACAAATGTAACGTTGTGTGATGTCATGACCAGGTCCGGACTCAGCATGAGATTAAGGTCAACGCGTTACCTTAAAAAACTGATTTTCAGGCGGAACCCGTATTCATGACATCACGAACATCAGAGAATTTAAACGATTTTTACATATTTTTTATAAGATTTTCTAAACACAAACAAGAAATGTGATCACTGAAAACTATTCAATCCATGCGAGCTAGTAATAAAAACGTATCAAAAATAACAAAAAAGAACTTTTTCAGATGTACAACAGCCGTGAGAGCAGTAAACGAACGTCCCCGCTAACGATATCCCACGGGACCGGATCATACAACGGTGAGAGTTTTTTGTGTTTTGGCTCCACACTTTTGTGTATTTAGCCAGTGTCAAGTAATTGATAATTTATCAAGTTAATGTTATTTCACGTAAATATGTGTCAGGTCACGGTCGAAGTCGTCAAGTCAAGTCAGTCAAGTCATAGTCTAGTCAAAGTCATACTCCTAGTAAAGTGGTGGCAACTTACGTTTCCAAAACTCCATAGAAGTCTGGTAAACCAGAAGCTTCAAACAACACGAAAAAAAGCGTTTCACCATCATTATACCACTTTCCCACACTCATGCCTGTAATCCAGCACTTAACGAATAAAATGCCACCAATTTTATGCACTAACACTGAAAATAACACATGTTTTGGAAAAATACTATAATGCGGTAACGTGATTTTTTCGTTTTCCCGCCAAAACCCCGTTCCCCAGATTACATAATACTCAACGGTGAGTTTAGTTTTGACGTCAAAACCCACAGAGCAGGAGAATCAGAATAAGAATCAAATCAGTACTCTGCAGTTCAATTTAATTTCAAAATATCTTTATTAGCAATAATAATTTTACAAAATCATATCAGTTAAAAACCATTGTAGTATAGTCCTAGTAGTATAATGATATTGTATTAAAAAAAGCACGCACCCAGGAGTCTGTGGTAAAGATTAATAGATAATAAGAAGATAAGTATTAAAAAAATCATAGAGTATTGTTATTGTTTTTGTATTAAATTTCTTTACGCAAGCTTGACTTGGGCAGTAAGCTGGTGAATACGTGACGAGAGAGTTGTAAATAGGTTGGGCGAGGCTATAAGTTGGGGGTGATATAAGTTAGTGAAGATAGAAAGAGATTGAGAGAGAGAGAGAGAGAGTTACGTTTCGTATAGAAGTTTTACTTCAGTCGTGTGGTCTTAAGCACAGCCGTTTTTGTCTTAAGCACAGCCGTTTTTGTCTTAAGCACAGCCGTTTTTGTCTTAAGCACAGCCGTTTTTTGCATGATTTGAAACTCTCACAAAAATTAAAAATAAATTAAGTTGTAAGATTGTTGTGTTATTACTAGGCTCACAATATTTTTCGAACAATTTTTTACTGTTCCGGAATAATTTTTATTTTGTTTTTATGTAGGAATGACATGATGAGTCGTTCGCTTGATGTTAAGCGACACGGCTGCCCACGTCAGTTGCGTTGTCATTTGGAACTCTTAAACGTGACACTGCATTGCGCACGTCACCCTGAGACATCAGCACGATCTAACCCGCCTGTACTACTGTTTGACAGGTTCATAAGTTTGCACTCATCCCTCTATGACACTGCACCGTATTTGGGAGTTTCACAGAGGAATAAGAGGAACTTAGGAGCTGTTAAACTTTAGTGCAGATGGACATATGTACCATTGTTGACAGGTTCATGGAGAAGCCAGCGGCCTCGAGAGGGACCGCCGCCCGCGCCCGAAGCACCGCCTTCCCCTCAACTCTCGCACCACAGGACTATGGAGAGGTATACTTCACTTCGATAGTCAATAGTCATTCTTCATCAGCCAAATGTTGACAACTGCTGAACATAGGTGTCACCATATATTTATCTGTTGGTCTGGGTATACCTGGATCTTTTAAGTCAAGAGTGAATGGGCATCTCATGGGCAAGCGTGCTCCACCTTAGACAACTTCGTCACTTACCATCAGGTGAGTTGTTGTCAAACGCTTGCCCAATTTACCATAAAAAAAATTAATTACAACTGATGCAATACTAAGATAATTTTTGTTCGTAAATACATGTATACTCGTAGCTTCAACAGCCAAATGTTGACCACTGCTGAACATTGGTGTCCCTATAACTGATACAATACTTAGATATTTTTGTTTGTAAAAACATACATAGAATACAATATAACAGACACAGAACAAACATCGGTGTTCATCAAATGTTGGCCCTGGGTGGGAATCGAACCCACAACCTACATTACAGTTCAGACTGTAAAGTTACTACTAACTAAGCTATTGGGCCAGTCAAAGCACGAGTGATTTACTTTGAATCCTTCGCTGAGCTCAGGATTCTACTTTAGTATCCCTCGTGAAGCTATGGATTCAAATGGACCTAATATAATTTTGACTTGTAAACGTGCTAATATTAGCCTATTGGCAATAAATCTTTTGACTTTGACTTTGACTTTAACAAAGAAACACTCCTTAAAAATAGTACTTTGCTTTGGTAAACAATTTACTATTATTGTACAGGAGGTACGCAAAAATGTTAAGAAAGAAAGTAACTTTTGAGCCAAGGGTAGGAAACGTTTTCAACCGACTTTAAAGAGCAGTTTCTCTCATTTCGATTGCATTTTTTCAAATGTTTATAACATATTTTGTGAAAGGATATACTTTCATATTGGTACCATAGAATTTTTTTATGAAAATCGTTTTAGTAATTAGGCTTTGAAATCAAAATAACTGGAAAAATATATAGATTATAAGTATTTCTCAGGAATTAAATTAAGGCGGTTCAAGTCGATTTAATTTTTATGAGGTTATTATTAATATGAGATCGTCCATTGTGACACTTAATTTTTAATTTTGTGCATGTCCATTGTTCCTGTAATGTGGTGTTTCAATAAAGGGTTTTATCTATTTATTATTTGGTGTTTGATATAATTTGATATGTGAGAAAAATGATCCTGATGTGAAAGATCCTTGAAAGCAACCATTTTTGTCAATTTGTTTTCAACGCAAGAAGATAACTCTATGTTTTGGGGTTCCGAGTGACATTGTCCTGTTATGGGCGGCCGTGGCGCTTAACATCAGGTGAACGACTAGCCCGTCATATCAATCAATAACTTAAAAAAATAAATTTTGTTAGTGTAATTTTTAACGTTCTCAGGTCAATAGGAGGCGGCTCGCAAGGAAGCGGATCGCTTCTACTAGAAAGGTCGATAACCCCTCTCAGTTTGGGCAGTATGAGCTCCCTACACGATGTACTTAAGGTAACTATCAATTCATACTCGCTATCAATCAAGTTCCATTATCAATCTAGGTATAATACTTATTCCCTTATTCATAAACGTTTTATTGTGGAGATATTTTTTTTTGTCTCTATCATATTTCTAATAGATGAATAAAAACGCTATACCATTGTTATGCAGTGTTTATTAGCAAGTTGATAAATATCAGTAGTCGCTAAGGTCACTATCAACCTATGGTCACAGTGACTATTGATTGTGAATATGCTATGGATGCTCACTTACCGATTAGTTACTATCAATCAATAGTCACTGACAGTCTATAGTCATGATCCACGTAAATATTCAGTCTTCTGACGGGCATTGACTATTGATTATTAGTGACTATGGTATAGATGGATCATTGATATCAATTAGTTACTAACAATCAATTGAAGGGGTGAGAATAAAAAGGATTTAACTGTTTTTTTTTGACCAAATGACTTATGGGTATCGTTGGATTCAGCGTGAAATTATCTTCAATAATACATTCTCAAAATACCGAAATGAGGCTTAAATCTCGATATTTTGGTTTATCTGTCTCAGGAATACAGTATAAAAACGCTTAGCATAAAAACATTACTTTATTTCTTTTATTACATTATATTTTTACAGTAATTGTATGAATTAGTACTATATTTGGTAATTTTAAATAGAAATAAAACATTTTCAAGCAACTGAAACTTACATAAACCTTTTCTATTACCTTATAAGCACTCTACATAAAAATGACGCCGTTGACGTTTAAAGTCAATTTTCTCGAAACTGTCAATTTGTCAGTTAAATCCTTTTTATTCTCAACCCTTCAATTGTCACTGTCAATCTTTAATCACGATCCACGCTGTCGTTCACAGCACTATGAATTCAGCTGACGGACACAGTGGCTATTGGTTATTAGTGACTATGGTATGGATTGATCACTATTATCAATTAGTTACTATCAATCAATAGTCACTATTAATTTACAGTCATGATCCATGCTGTCACTTACAAAGCACTAATGTTATTCTGTTTAGGTTCTCACAAAAACTGCACAGGAAAGTCAGTAAACTGACACTGGTTGTATATTCTCTCATCTCTGTGTTGTCAGTCAATAGTCACCATTAACGGATAGCTATAAATAACTAACACCTAACGATCTCATACATAGATCCTGGACCCTAACTAGGATTCCCCGTATCTAGGGACCCAGGAACTCGTAGGCCATGGTTCCACAGCACCCAGACACAACCAGTATTTGCGCTTTGTTTCTGTGCATAATTACTTGCCCTGTCGCGGGAATCGAACCCGCCGCATCCGGGCTATGAGCCGACCTGCACGACCACCACACCAAATATGCTGTTCACAGTTATTAATATACATTCAGTTCATATGTACTTTTGACTATGACTATAAATGAATAGTCACAGTTATGTTTACTGTTTATTTTTAGTTGTATTTACTGTTTATTAATTATATTACCAAACAATCCTAATATTTTGCTCTTGAATTGAAAATTAATCGTTATTCACAGTTGATGGGTGAATCCAAAAAAGTGCTATAAATCTGTTTTAATACAATATAATTTTCTGAACTGATTTTTATAAGTTTTTTTTAAACAATATCTAATGACAGATTTCTTTTTTTGTAAAGGATTAATTTGAATCGCGAGCGAGATTTGAACCCGCTTCCATCCGTCCCTAAACCCGGGACATACTTTTCATAAGCTACCGTTTCAAGTATTCTTATGTCCAAGGATGGGGTTGGTTTTATTTTAAAATTTAAATTAACTCACGCATTAAACTTTTGTGTTGCCTTCGATAGAAGAAGCACCTAGTCGAGGTAAGCTAGTAACTAAAAAGACACCTTAGTGCTAAGTAATTTTCTATCAGATTCTTATTTTTATCTTATACTATTTTGGCATGCGGCTGATGTAGATCTAATTTAATATAACTTAACAATTTCTTTAACAAGTGCCTTTTTTCTTTTTAACTTACTACAACAGTACTACATAATTTAAAATTTATTAAATAATTAAAATTAAAATTTATTACTATAAAATTTAAAACTGTAACACCCAATCGAAGGTATGGCATTAAGTTAAATAAATAAATAATAATAATATAGCTATGTAGCCTACGCTTTTTATAAGTTACTACTACTATAAAGACTTCGATGGCAGTGAAATAATATTTTTAGAGACAATTTATACATGAGGCAACCTACCGGCGGCGCCAACAGTGTAATTTTGAAAGCGTGTAACTTGAAAACTTGACGCTTATGAAAAAATTGCCTCCAACAAACCGTGTTTGTATTAGTGTCAGCTATCGATTGATACAGATATTGTGGGTGGCCGCTATTTTGAAGAAACTACAAGATGGCGGACAATCGGCATACCGTATCAGGCTTCATACTAAAATATTCAAACCAATTTGGGATAAAATGTAGTAGTAATATCAACAGATAACAATTAGAGTTTAATTATTTCATGAATTATGAATTAATTTCTTTATGTATTTCATTACATTATTAGAAAGTAATTTATGAGCTGTTCGCGGTTAACGGTTAACGCGGTTAACGGTAACAGTTCGCGGTGTTCGGGGTCATTGGCCGCCCGGCCGTTCCGATGCTTACCCGGCGGTCGATGACCTTGTCACCGTAAATTGTATTATTAAGATCATGTCTTTGAAGTATAGCCGATGTATTCTATTCACCTTTCACAGTTTTATCATTAATTCAAATTTATCAAAAAAATATCACTAAGCGAAGAGTTTTTAAATGCTTTTTCATTGTTAAAGTAAGCTCTCTTGATGATATACATACTTACCAGGACTTCCGTGAGTATAATACCTCTCCAATCAAGATCTTTTATTATTTGTGTTTTCCCAGGTCTATTAGAAGTTTATTCAAATGTTACGCTATCGAATATCGTAAAATATTTGTATGAAATCCTTAATTACGTATAGTTGCCGCTAGTGGCGGTCTGCTGGATTTTATATAATTAATATTCTACAATACAATCAATATTTTTTTATTGTACATAAGACATGAAAACAGATACAAATAGCCTTCGGCTATAGTACACAATGGGCGGACTTATTGATTACCGAGTACAGTAATATATATTCTAATAGAAGCAGAACTTCCATTACGATATATTACTGCGTTATTCCTTCCCGTGCAAGGTTGTCTGAGATCGGTCTGACCGATAAGACCGGCCATTGTTACGCTTTGACTAAGTTTTTTCACTTTTTAATTATTCATGACTAGATGTTCCCCGCGGTTTCACCCGCGGATAAAAAGTATTTGAATTGTTTGCTGATTCCACGAGAAAATTTTACTTTTCCGGGATAAAATGTAGCCTATATGTTAATCCAATGTATAAGCTATCTTGGTACCGAATTTCATACAAATCCATTCAGCCGTTTGAGCGTGAAGGAGTAACAAACATACACACAAACACACATACAAACTTTCGCCTTTATAATATTAGTGTGATGTGTTGTCTCAATAAAGAGTTTATCTATCTATCTACGAGTTTAATTTGGTCCAGGGCCCCAAGTCTACTGTTTAAATTGCGATTGCGTTGTTCTACAATTGTTGCTGTTTGACAGATTTTCCATACACACTGTCAAAACTCGACAGTTGTAAAGCATTGCGATCACAATTTAAATGGTAGACTGTTGACCCAGTTGAACAGTAGTAAGTAAGCCGTATGGTATGAGCATAGGACCACCCCACTCTTCCCGTGGGTGCTGTAAGAGTCCGGCTAAGGGAATATCCAGGGAATGCAGCATTCTCCGCAGCAGCACATTAAATACTTCTGTGATCATCAAAACGGTCTGTCAAGCGTGCTGATTTTGGAAAACCTCCCCTACGGTAAACGTCCAAAGTGGCGTTTTATGGGAGAGGGTTGATGAACGTCTTCCGCAGCTGTTCGTATGATGTACCTTTTCATCTGCGAGTTCAATGTGTGCCGTTGTCATATAGATCAGTACATTTCCTTCAACTCTTACAATAGCGTCCTCTACTGTTCACAACAATTACAACAATGTCCTCTATTGTTCATAACTGTTACAATAGCTTCCTTCATTGTTCATAACTATTACAACAGTGTCCTCAATTGTTCATAAATATTACACTAGCGTCCTCCATTGTACACAACTATTACAACCGTGTCCTCTATTGTTCATAACTATTTAACCAGTGTCCTACATTGTTCATAACTATTACAACAGTGACCTCTATTGTTCATAACTATTACAATAATGTCCTCCATTGTTCAGTTTTCGACATTCGAGGCGACAGGCGGTGAACACGACGCGTTGCATTCAGAGGACAATAGCTGTGGCGCTTCACCGCCGCACACCATGGATCCTTGATGGTGAGACCGCATTTTATGTACTTATAATATTAGGTCTTTACCTATGAAATTGCCGTTTTGTTTGAAAAAAGTTAAAGTATTTTTTTTTCGTACTTATTTATTTCTTTTATTCAAAGTAATCACCCCTGCAATTAATGCATCTTTGCCAAAGCTGTGCCAGTTTATGGATGCCCTTCTTGAAAAAATCAGCAGGACGGGAGACAACAAACTCTTCAAAGGCGTTTTGTACTGCCTCTCGGGAATTGAATTTTTTTCCCGCTAAAAAGTTGTCAAAATTTTGGAAAAAGTAATAGTCGGTAGGCGCAAGATCTGGTGAGTATGGCGGATGAGGGAGAGCTTCCAAACCCAACTCATGCAGCTTAAGAGACGGTCTGTTGTGCAGTATGGGGTCGCGCGTTGTCGTGAAGTAGCAGTGGAGACGACCGATTGACCAAAGCTGGTTGCAGACGTGTGAGTTTCGCCATCATTGTGGTCAGTTCTTCAATGTACACATCTGCAGTAATGCTCTCGCCGTTTTGTAAAAAGCTATGATGAATCACACCAGCACTAGACCACCAAACTGTGACCATCACCTTTCTAGGGGTCATTTTTCGTTTTGCACATTGCTTTGGTACCGAACCAGGATCTAACCAACTTGCTGAGCGCTTTCGATTGTCAAAAAGAATCCATTTTTCGTCGCACGTAACAATTCGGTTCAAAATTCCTTCATTTCTGTGCCTGTTAAGCAGCGCAAGGCAAGTCTCGACGCGTACGTTGCGCTGGCGATCGTTAAGTTCGTGGGGCACCCATCTATCAAGCTTTTTTATCTTGCCAATCTGTCGCAAATGGACCAATATTGTTTTGATGCTAACATCAAAAGCTGCTGCCAGCTCAGCTGTAGATTGAGATTCATCAGCTTCCACAATCGCCTTTAATTCATCATTGTTGACCAAAGTTTCCGGACGACCACGAGGTTCATTTTTCAAGTCAAAATTCCCAGAACGGAACCGAGCAAACCAATAACGGGTTGTACGTTCGTTTGTATGTTCTCTCCGTAAACGTCGTTGATGTTACGTGTCGTTTGTGCCGCGTTGGTGCCACGACGGAACTCATATTCCATAATTACACGAAATTTCAAAGTATCCATTATGAGGAAAAATGTTGAAATGTAATGAAAATACAACGCTAATCAGTAAACAAAAGACTTATATTGTAAATAGAATGTCATATTTTTAAAACAAAATTAATTTGAATTTAGAATTCATAGCCAATCAAAACTTTTTTTGTTTGATAAAGTCTGTACTGCAATACGGCAATTTCATAGGTAAAGACCTATTACTAATTTCATTTTATAGGTGCACATAACAGATCATAGAAAATACATTTATAACAACATTATTCAGAAAATATGAACAACAGAGTATGTCCAAAATGTCTTGTCCTTCATTTTTATTTTATGTTATGAATCATCTAGAAAGAGCATCAAAATAGAGCAATCTAAGAAACAAAATTTTTATTGTTTGTTAAATTCGTGTATTTTATAGTAAATTATTGAAATTTGGAAATTTTGAAAGTAGTAGGTAAGATATGATTTTTCAAACTTATGATAAGGTTTGATAAATCTTGAAATTAATAATTCAACATTAATTTTGTTTACGATTTGAGTGAGAGTGAAAATGACGTCTTGACTTTTGAAGAGAGAAATTGTCAAATTTGTATGGATTTGACAGTTTAAACATGTAGCTTATGAACATAGTTACTATGGAAATTTTAAAATTAGGAATTAAATTACTCCTGTTTCATTGCAATCAAAAGTTCCCTGATGAACCTATGATCACACGGTCTATAAACTTTTACTATATATAAAGAGGACGTGAGCAGTGCAGTGTCTTGCGAAACTTACTCTAATAAGAGTACGAAACTTTCTACTTACCTACTCTTTCTATTCATGTATTTTATAATTCCTGTAACTTAGTCATTTTTTTGGAATATAATAATAATAATATGTGTGGACATATCATCATCATTATGTCCGTCTCCTGGTTTTAAGCTACCTCCCCACCAATTTTCAGCCAAATCGTTTGAGCCGTTCTTGAGTTATAAATAGTGTAACTAACACGACTTTCTTTTATATATATAGATTTATGCAATAAAAATATAGCAGTCTAATAGCCTATTGTGGTAGTAACAAATGTTTATTTAAATTAATCCCCGTTACAGAAGTCAAGTACAGAACGCGTCGTGGCCGATCGACATGTCGAGATTCTACGCGTGCTTCTGTTGAATTTGCCTTGTTTCACGCGTTGACGTGTGAATGCGCGACTTTATGTACTGTATCTAAGTATGCGTTGAACTTTTATTGTAAAGTTGTATGCTTACTGCGGAACGCATATTAGCAAAATATACTGTGTTTGTTAAAAGTACTCAGGGGAAAAACATTTATATTTTTATTTTAAATTTGCGATTGATTGAAAATTTACTAATAAAACTGACCGTGATCTATGAGTATTGAGCGACGGTAATAGCGCTCTCTAGGCGTCTCTTTCGCACTCGTTGCGTAACGCGATTAGTTAATTTCAACCATTTAGAACATAACTACAACTATTACACGGCTAATTTTAATTTAATAAAATGAATTTAATTTCGAACATGTTTAAAATATTGAGTACTGTTAACAAATATTTCCATACTTAAATTTATTAGTTACGTAAAGTTATTAGATTTTATTCGTTTTACATGTTTCAACAGTTTAAATATTACCGCCGTATTATTTACTAGGACCATTAAACAAACGTTTCTAAGAAAATCTGGGAAATATTTAAAAAACGATTCAATAGGATTCAAGATAAGGCCTAAACCCAGATCGTCCTTTTAGAAGACGATCTAAATATAGTTGTTTCTTTCCTAACCTATATAGTCGTAAATGAAAGAGCAATAGAAACGTCTCTTTTCTATAATTTTAAGCGTACTCCTTGTAATAAAATAACGAATCAACTTTGCGCATTCGGAGCGATATGAAAACACTGATATTATTGGTTGACGCGCGGTTGTTGATTGGTCATCTAAAGAGTAACAAATTACAAATTTAAATTTCTGTTCTGTGATTGGTGGAACTCAAGCGAAATCTTTCAACATACTTCTAATAATAGATTTTTTTATAACTTTACGTAACTAATAGGATTTTAATCACATAAAAAAGTTGCCTTTTCTAATTAATTTTACCACAGATAATGATATTGTAAGCCTTAATCAGCTTAGAACATAAGCGTTGAACAAAAATTCAAATATATTTTATTGCCGCTTAGCGTAGCATAGACATGGTTTTATTGTGTGTTACAAAAGCAGAATGAAATTTTAATTGCTTTAATCGATTATACTACAAGCAAAAACTACTCATAGAAAACAAAGTTATACCGGCCGATAGATGGAGCTAAACCAAGGAAGTTTTACTTCAGTCGTGTGGTCTAAAGCACACTAGATTTTTTTAGGCTGGGCAAGTTGTCTTTTCATTTGAATCTAGGTTTCATTTTACTGTGTAACTATTTAAATTAATTCTTTTATTTATTTACGTTATAATTGCCAAAAATTTTTACTGTATATTTTTTAACGTTAGTCTTTAATTTTGCTGATTGCGTATAATTTTGAATTAATTCAGGTTTACATGAAAAAATATAAGTCTAGAATAATAATGTTAAATAAGTATTCTAGACTAATATTTTATTACGATTTTAATTTAATACGGTGCATAAATAAATAAAATGGAAAAGTTTCTGGCTTTTGTAATACACAATATACAAATAAATATAAAAAAAAAATTATTTATACATCAATCGATTTTTGGTTCCTAAGAGGTTATAACTTGAATTATAACGAATTATTTGCAATATATTTATGAATTATTTAAATATTACTGCATACTATTACATAATATATACGATACCTTCCATTCTACGATAATAAGTATTTATCTTATGGCGAAATTTTGAATGCGTCCATGTATAATGAAAAAAAGGGATAGATTATTCTAATTTGACAGTTAGAAAAGTGAGCGAAAGATATTTTCCTCTCTCTCTTTTCTTTAATACCTTCAAAATAAGAGCCTATAAGTAAGCCTCCAATTTTTTTATCTTTTAATTTTTTTCTTGGGACTTTGATCAAGCTTCAAAATGTCACTCCCGTAATCCAAAAGTTAAATTACGTTAATTAAAATAGCGCAATATATTTACGTATTTTGCAGAACTTCATTGATGTTATTTAATTTAAGCAAAGTTGGTATAGTATGGCTACTGCATTTAATTTCATTTTTTTGCATTATGCAAAAACGCATTCAAAAAATAGACCAAATATGGGTCTTAGGTCAATTAGACACGACAAAATATATAGAATAATACAATAAGAAACCTAGCTGTAGGAATGATTAACCAAATTTGTATTTATATCGCTTGTAAGAATAATAATTAATAATAATAATAACGCCCAATACCCAGACACAGATCAAGTTCTTGCGCTTTTTTTTAAATACTCTAGATTGGACGCCATTTTGAATATATAAAAATATTTTTAATAATTCATCTATTTAGTTCAATGGATGTATATAACGGTACATACACATTTGAATTTAAATATACATAAATATAATATTTATTTATTATTGTTCAATTTAATATAGTATTTTCTACTATATTTGGATTGTTTTTAGTAATTACTAAAACAATTCCAAATCTGTTTCACACCACGAACTTGCTGGGCGATCACGTAACTCGATTGCCGATAGAAACACAAATTTGTATGGATTTGACAGTTTGAATACACAGTTTATGCGAATATTTAGTATGGAATTTCTCCTGTTGCATTGCAATCAAAGTTTCGTGATCACCTCCCAGAAATTATTGATTTAAATGTAATCTGTATTACTTTAAATGGCGTTCGAAAACTAATAATTAATGTATCCTTAATTTATTTTCTGAATTTATTTGAATTAGAATTTAATTAAAAGGTTGAGAATAAAAAGGGTTTAACTGAAAAATTGATAGTTGCGAGAAAATTGACTTTAAACTTCAACGGCTTCATTTTAATGTAGAGTGCTTATAAGGATATTAATAGAAAAGGTTTATGTAAGTTTCACTTGCTTGAAAATGTATTAATTCTATTTTAATTCTATCTAAAATGCTAAATATAGTACTAATTCATACAATTACTGTAAAAATATGATATATTAATATAAATATAATAATGTTTTTATGCTAAGCGAACTGTATTCCTGTGACAGATAAACCGTTTTTAGACTCAAAATCTCGAGATTTAAGCCACATTTCGGTATTTTGAGAATGTATTATTGTAGATAATTTCACGCTGAATCCAACGATACCCATAAGTCATTTTGTGAAAAAAATCAGTTAAATCGTTTTTATTCTCACCCCTTCAAATGTTTTAGGTTAATATTTAAATACATTTCGTGTCGCGACCACGAAGTTTAAACGTATGAAGTATACACATCAAATATATATTTGATCCAAACTCCACTATCGCTGTCTCACTCGCTGAGGACCTCTCTTTTTTATCGCTGTCTCACTCGCTGAGGACCTCTCTTTTTCTGAAACACTGCAAATTGTCAATATCGTTGATAACTTAAGGAAGAGGGAGGAGTGAGAGCCACCGAGTGAGATAGCAATATTGGATTTCGGCTTAAGAGTACTGGGGTCTTACCATTATCTTCTTAATGCGATTTTAATGCAGTCCAAAAGTGAATCCTAGCACGATTTTAATAAAGTACAAATTGTATTGTAGCTATACACTTTAGGTATTCAATTGAATCGCGTTAAGAGATGATGGTATTTCCCCTGACTCTTACTACAGATAACTGAAATCTTGCTACAAATATTACAAAAAGTTATATAAAGGTATATTATAAAAATTTATTATAAAAAGACTACAACGCCTTTAAAGTGCAATTAAATAGCGCTTCGAAGTTATATTCAACTCGTTGCCTTTTTGTACGATAAATAATGGTTAATCTCACGTCAATTAAATAGTCGAAATTACTCCGAGTAGCACCCCTACCGCGTAACTGTTCTGGGAATCGGCTTCGCCTGCCATCCTGCGCGCGCCAATTAACAAGTCCACGAGTGCGAGCGTGAGAGAACGCGATTACGATCTCCACCAGACTTACACGGTAAGGCCCCAGGTTTCGGACATATTCGATGTCGTTTTTCTAGGAGCCAGTTACTAACGCAAACCGCGGCGGTTTTCTTTTTTATTTACGTAAGTTTAGCCGTTATTTATCTTACAAAATGTGTCATACTCACTATAGTTTTCAAACTAAAATTAGTCGCCTCTCTTTCTAACGCATATCTCGCATCTCTATCTGTCGTGTTACATTTACCGTGAGTGCGTCACGCCTGTACCCTTACGGCCTTATTAATAAACGGGTAGTAGTTTTGGGTTAGTTACTTCAGCTTTTGTCCTTTTTTTGTTACTCGAATATTTAGCTGGATCGAAAGAGACAAAAGATGGTGTAACTAATCTAAAGCTAGTTCGTGTTTATTAATAAGGCTGTTAGGGTACACTCGTGCTTAGGTACGAGTTTGTTCGAATGTACGTCTCTACTCGATATCGAGTATCGTAAGATATTTGTATGAAATCCTTAGTTACCTGTAGCTACCGCTAGGGGGCGCGCAACTGGATTTTATATAAATACTGCTTGATTCGTCCCGGCTTCGCACGGGTGAATTAGTAAAACGCGAACGGGTTAAAAAAGTATCCTATGTCCGTCTCCTGGTTCTAAGCTACCCACCAATTTTCAGCGAAATTGGTTCAGCCGTTCTTTAGTTATAAATAGTGTAACTAACACGACTCTCTTTTATATATATAGACTACTATACTAGTAGTAGTACTACTACTACTATATGTACATTTGAATAAACGCGTACTGATAAATCCTAAATGTAATGGAGATCATTGCGTTGATATTTGTATAATTAGGCTGTAAAGCCTAGCCCCGCTTTTAGTTTTAATTATAATTAAAAAGGTTTCGTGGAACCAGTCAAGGCTAAAACGTCTTAAGTGTATTTAATTAATCGATGTTAAGTATGCCCTAAATTATCGAAGTCCTACGACATAATATGGCTAGAAAGCTCTCATTAAATTAGGCCGTTGTTGTCAATTTGTACGTGAATTAATCTCATATTAATTTATAATTATAAATACTAACACTAAGCAATATTTTATGTATAATTATTTTTAACAATCTAGTCTTTTTTTTTCGTTTTGTACGACCATCGATGTATTATTACGACTATTTTGGCGTATGTTATTTTTAAGATTTTATTCTTATGAATAGAAGAATGAGATTTTTTTTAGTATAATTTATGTCTACCCGCGTATTATATATCTCTTTTTCAATATTTTCATAACTGAGATTAACAACTTGTCCAAAGATCTGCTTGTAAAATGTAATTCGTTGTTTTCTTTTTATTCCACTGAAAACGAAATAGCGATGTCCGTTTTAGTAATAAAAATATGTTTTTGAATTAGTGAAACTAGTTTAATAAAATTGAATATTGTAATGTATTAATGTAGCTTTTACTACCTATTGTTATTGTAATGTATTGATCATTCAACGATTTATCGTTTAAGTAAATTATAATCGATTGCTTGGACGAGAAATTTGTGTTGAAATAATCTAGAATCTTCATCGGATATTTGACTGAATCATCATAATTACGTTTCATAATTATTAATTACACATTAAAAAAATTCATCGTGCTTTTAAATTATACATTCCGCCATTTTGACGCTACAGACAAAAAAAAAACATCCAATGACCATAAAAACCATTTAATTTCCAATATGGCCGCAAAAAGACGCCATCCTTTTTCAATTTAAAATGTAACGGTTGAAATGAAAACAACAAAAATTATCAGTTTTTATCACGATTAGATTAAGCTTGTAAGCTTTCGTTGTCAATTTATATCCACGCACCAAACAGTCCTCGTCCTGAAAATGGCTTTACAATGTTTTTTTATCTTTTGAGTAATAAAACAGTACGGGAATATCGGAACGGGATTTTGAATGATCCTTTATTTCCGCGGATTGTACGTAACGTAGCTAAGCATTGACAAAATATATTAAACCACAATTTAAATAAACTTTATACTACAATTATGTCCTTGTTATTCCTAGACTATAAAATTGAGAAAAATTGTATCAAATAGTGTAGATTTTGCATGGATATTTATGAAAAATGCATTTTGAATATTGTAATATATTATTATCAGAAAGATGCTTACAGAATGGCTGAGAATATTTCTATACTTTGGAGGTATTTTTTCCAAAGGTACACAATTTCTCTTTGACAATGTTTTAAGGTCACTTCTTGCTCTTCGTATTGTATTCACAAAGAAATTCACCTTTTTACGAAAAGTTTAGGCTTCGAACGAATATTCTACACATTTTGAAGACAAATTTACTTTTTTATATATATTATGACCGATTGGAGCAGTAGGAGATGGTTACCTCTAACTATCGCGTACTCGCCTATAATAAAGCAAACCTAGTCGTTTCATTGAATTGATTAAGAAGTATGTTTAAAAATGATTGTAATGTTATTTCTAACCAGTATTTTGACAGTTTTATTAAGAAAAACTGCCTTGTTTTAATGAATGTATGCAACTACTAAATGGTGGGGCAGAATATTGGTTTGGAGTCTAAGTGCCATGCAATATCGATGTGGAAATACATGTACCGCGACATCGCAAAACTTCATCGCTTTATCACAAATTATTTATTAATCGATTAAATTGTATTTAGCGTTAATTGATTATGTAATGCAATAATTTAAGCTTAAAGTTTGATTAGCACACAAAGCTGTCTTTTTATTGTAATACTGTTTTAGTTTCAATTGTACATCAAAAATATCAGAATACTTAATTTTATGTAAATATTTAAATAAACATTTGAATGAAATGTTGTTTTTAATATTTATCTTGACTTATATAATAATAACGCCCAACGATCACATACATAGATCATGGATTCCCCGTGTAGGGACCCAGGAACTACGAGGACCATGGTCCCACAACACCCAGACTCCGAACAAGTATTTGCGCTTTTTCTGTGCACAAATACTTGTCCTGCTGCGGGAATCGAACCCGCCGCCTCCGGGTTTTAAGCCGACTTGTTCAACCACCACACCACAGAGGCTGTGACCAAAAATGAGTTAACCAAATTATTATTTAATATTTACTTTATATCTCTTAATTTTTATTTTAGCTTCCAGACCTAATTATTAGCAATATAAAGATGGTACGAGATATGTATCTGATGCGCGTGCACAACGCGACGCATGGAAACACGACATCTGTACATGGTGTGCATTCCTCCAACCCGCACAAAGCGTTTCGCTTCAACTTTTATTGCGCGGACGGTAAAGGAATGGAACTTACCAGATAAATATGTTTTCAAGGCAAGAGTGAACCGGTATCATTTCGACGAGTATGGTTCCATCATCGACCGTGTCATCACTTATACCATCAGGTTAAATCCTACTACTAGGTAGGTGTAGTACTAGTAGGTAGTAGTAGTAGTACTTACTAGGTGGTAGTACTTTGTTGCAAAGTTCGTCTAGGTAGGTACCAACGCTTTGCCAGTTATTCTGCTGCCAAGCAGTAGTGTGCAAGCACTACTGTGTTCCGGTTTGAAGGGCACTGTAGCTAGTGAAATTACTGGGCAATTGAGACTGATCTGATCTCACAGTCGAG
Source organism: Ennomos fuscantarius (assembly GCA_905220475.3). Lineage (NCBI taxonomy): Eukaryota > Metazoa > Arthropoda > Insecta > Lepidoptera > Geometridae > Ennomos > Ennomos fuscantarius. The sequence goes on from HG992049.1 coordinate 3,113,272, forward strand.
TAATCTTATTACCAGACTGTGCTGATGTCTCAGGATGATGTGCGTAGTGCAGTGTCGCTTGTAACTCTATGTTTTAGGGTTCCGAGTGACACTGTTCTGTTATGGGCGGCCGTGGCGGTTAACATCAGGTGAACGACTAGCTCGTCACACCATTCACTAACATAAAAAAAATCCTGTCCTTAAAAAAATCTTTCCCAGGTTTTAACTAAGTACATACCAAAGTACACCAAGATTCGTTCAGCCAATTAGTTGTTCATAAAATAACAAACAGGCAATGGATTCCTTACGTGTTTATAATATTAGTTTCGATGAAAAATTTATAAAGACAAACAATTATAGAATTTTTAAATATTTTATTGAAGTAACAATACTTTAACATACATATTTAATGAAAAATACACAGCAAATAATCTTTCTAGAGTTTGTACGCTTACCCCCTTGTGCCAACACTAAAGCACAATACAAAACGGTACAGTACTGGGCAATACAAAAATATTCAATTAAATTCATAACAAAAAAATGTGATTTATTGTAACTAAAACATTATGCTCGGCTAAAATTAATAAAACATTTTGCCCCCAACAGGATAGTTTAGTAGGTGCCTATTTTTGTCACCAATGTGACTTCGGTGATTTTATGATTAAATGCATCTTATCACAATATCAAATGATTGTGCCCGGCCTGCTTTCATTTACATAACAATGTCGTACGGGCGTCCGTTGTCAGACATTCGTTCGATTAACATGACTAAAAAACAGTCAAATTTCATAAAAATAAGCCTTTTTAATTCGGACGGTTCATTCAGTAATAAATAAAATTAACTCGGTATGCGAACGTGTTAATGAATTGGCCAAATTCGGCCGCACGCCGCCCCATTAGTAAAACGAGATGCAATTCATAAGATTATTGTAAAACAATAAAACGCGACTGAAAGCAGCTTCAACTATAACGCGTATCATTTATAAATTGATTTTGAAGAAATCAAGAATAATTATTTTACGCAATTGCATGAAATGAGAGTGAGACAGCTAATGTCTTCTCTTTTCAGATATTCATTGAAACGCGTTACATAAAGTAACTTATAAATAGTACAAACTTTTGTGTTTTCATTTCTGATTTGATCTTATTACGCTTTTATTATACCATAGATGCATTTATCTATTTCCATAATATGCACATATAAAACAGTTTTTTAAAAACCTACTTTAACCATGAACTTTTAACACCCCTTAACCCTACAACCAACTCGTCAAATCAGAGCTGCACAATAAATGAAACAATAAAATTACATACAGACTTTAAATTAAAAAAATCACGTGTTTATTACGCGAAGCACATCTTGCTATATATTTTTTAAGAATGTAAACTGAGTGTTTTAAATCAATTCAAGATACATTTCTTACATTACATTACATTACAATCAGCACCAAATAGGGTAGAAGCGTCAAACTCGTCTGTCGGGGGCAAATGCTTGGCGGTTCGCGTACATACGACCGTTTACTTTAGTTTCAGGATTGTGTTCTTCAGTTTGTCGACGTTAGCGCCGGAGAACTCTTCGAGCTTCTTCGAGTTCTTTACGAAGACGAAAGTGGGCATCGAGTTGACGTTGTACTCCGTGGCTATGTCTTCGCATTCATCCACGTCGACCTATAAAAGAAACAATTTTTTTTAAATTTTTTTTTTAATTTTATTAATTGGCGTGACGAGCTAGCCGTTCGTCTGATGTTAAACGACACGGCTGCCCATATCAGCCGCAGTGTCACTCGGAACTCTAAAGTATAGAGGTTCGCGTGACACTGCACTGCGCACGTCATCCAGAGACATCAGCACAATCTAGTAATAAGATTACTAAACTGTGAGATCAGATCATAAAGTCTCATTTGCCCAGTAATTTCACTAGCTACAGTGCCCTTCAAACCGGAACACAGCAGTGCTTGCGCACTACTGCTTGGCGGCAGAATAACTGGCAAAGCGGTGGTACCTACCTAGACGAACTTTGCAGTAAAGTCCTACCACCTAGTAATGTAACAATGCTAAATTAGTGTTGTAAATAATCCCTGCCTTCTGAACTGTGGGTTGTGGGTTCGATTCCCACCCAGGACAAACGTTTTGTGTGATGAACATAGGTGTTTGTTTTGTCTGGGTGTTATATTGTAGTATATGTATGTATTTACAAACAAAAAGTATCTAAGTATTGTATCAGTTATTTGGTTCCCATAGTACAAGCTTTGCTTAGTTTAGGGCTAGATGGCGTTGTGTAAGGTGTCCACACATATTATTATTATTATTATTATAACGCTCAACGATCACATACATAGATCCTGGACCCTAACTAGGATAGGATAACTTTGGGTTGTCTGGAAGAGATCGCTACGATAAGATCGCCCACTATGACACCTAATTCTCAAGTTTGTGCTTGTAAATTGTTCTCGTAGTGTGGTGTTTCAATAAAGAGTTTTATCTATCTAGGATGTATCTAGGGATGCAGGATCTGCAAGAACCATGGTCCCGCAACACTCAAGACGCAAAACAAGTATTTGTGTTTTTTCTGTGCACAATTACTTATCCTGTCGCGGGAATCGAACCCGCCAACTCCGCGTTATGAGCCAAGACTATCTTACGTTATTTTTTATGGTAATTATCTAAAATTAAATATAGTAAGTGGTAGGACTTTTCTGCAAAGTTCGTCTAGTTAGTTGCCAGTTATTCTGCCGCCAAGAAATACTGTATTCCGATTTGAAGGGCATTGTAACAAGTGAAAAATATTAATCAGATTACAAAGATCAATTTGTCCGATCCTAACATTGGGCATGTTACCTATCAAACCGTTTCGTTAATTTTAGTTCGCTTGTAATATTGTTTTTAATGTATTATATTAATAAAAATAAAATCTATTTAAAATAACTAAATCAATCTAACGTCTAAAATGGATTAGTCAATCGGAAATACCCGCATGAAAACAAGCGTGAGTCACAAATAAACCAGATCATTTGGAAAACAAAATTGGATGGTTGCCTACGTCCGATTCTATGGAAATCTAAAATCGTTGCCAAAAATAATTATCGACGTACTTCTGCCAATGGATTATTGCTATAACAAAAAAATATGGACGAAAAAACGAGTGTGCTTTAGACCACAAGACTGAAGTAAAACTTCTTTAGTTTAGCTCCATCTATCGGCCGGTATAACTTTGTTTTCGATTTTCCTTGACAATTGTAAATAATCATTTTAACGGACATGTCAACATAATAATACAAGTTTTAGCTTTGTTATATTAACAATGGAGATTAGCCTGAACCAATATCCACTTCAGTTCGCCTCGCATTCACCAGCTTACTCCCCAAGTCAAGCGTGAGTAAAGAAGTTTTACTACAAAAATGTGCGTAATTTTATTCCTGCTCTGTTTATTTATACACCAATCGACACCGAACTTTAGTCAAAACTAGTTTAGACTGATTTTCGCAGTCAATAGATAGATAACTCTTTAAAAATTAAGTTATTATTATTATTATTAATAACTTAATTTTCAATATTCGTTTCGAAGTGTAATATATTATTTTAGGATCTCGCCTATCAATCAACAAAATATCGATTATTATACCCAACGGTCCCCACTGGGGGTGGATGAGACAATAATTAAGGATTGGTATCAAACGGCCCCCAGGGGACAGTTACACCTACGTTAAAATGTTGTCCCAACGACCACCACCAACGGCCTTCAGTTGTAGGTATTTATCACATTTAAGATAATACTAAAAAATATATGAATCAGTAAACCGTACCCTACAGAGCGGCATATTCGCACAATCTAAAAAGCTTTTAAAACAAAGAAATAAAAAGATGAAAAAATACTTTTTTTTAAAACTCATATTGTACCTAATTGGCTTGCTATATAATACTTGGCACTTGGTAATTTTATATGCTTAGTACAATAACTTAGAATAAGTACCTGATATTATTTGACTCGTAAAAGTGCTAAAAATAATCTATTTGGATTTTTTTTTGTATTTTACACAGCGCCAGCTAACCCGAAAATAAACAAAGTTTGTACTATATAAATGACCTTCAAACCCAGCCATACACCGTTATTTAATAGTCTGTTATATACATTATTCTATCGGCTATGAGGTCATAGCAAATACATTAATAGCGAGTTATGACGTCACAATTATTCTTGCTCAATCATTTGTAACGAATCAAGGAACGTGCCAAAGTACTATAAGCTTTATAACGATAGGAAAAGATCGTACTTTGTATGAAGCTATCTTTTAACTGAAGATATTTCTTGTAGCGTTATAGCCTTGACAGATTAATGTTGGCTTTTTTGTTTACATTAAATATTGGATTTATAGAGAAAACGGATTGGAGTGGAATTTTAGAAGTTTTTTATTAACTTGTATCGTAGTTTATGTATCTCAAATCGCGACACTGACTTTTAAAGCAGTTATCATCAAATGATTGAGATGAAATTTTGCATGCACGCTTAGTTTGGATGACAATGCATGGTTAGCTTGTTGACGTCATTCTAAGTCCAATATGGCGGACGGCTCAAGATGGCGGACTATTTGTTCACGCCAATGATGTAGGTATCAAATACGAGAAAAGTACGAAAAAAAAAACTTGTTTGTAAAAAAGTGTTTTACTATTTATTGAAATAAAACCTCTTTACGCATGTTGCACTGTTACCCCCCTGGGGGATGATCACGAAACTTTGATTGCAATGCAACAGGAATTTTTCCATACTAACAATGCACATAAACTGTGAATTCAAACTGTCAAATCCATACAAATTGGTGTTTCTATGGGTTGCAATCAAAGTTTCGCAATCACAGGAGGCACGTCAATGCCCCCGCCAAGCCGAGCAAAAAAGCGGCACGGCCGTACCATCCTTTTCTGGAAGTTTCGTTTACCTTAAGGACGACAATGGTGTCGGCCATTTCCCCGGCCAACTCGTCCAGTTTGGGCCCAATCATCTTGCAGGGCCCGCACCAGGTCGCCATGAAATCGATCACCACGAGCTTGTCGCCGGCCTCAGACAGCCTGGTCTTCAGATCGTCGGAGTCTTTGATGTGGATCGACATTTTGTCTTCTGAAGCAAAAGTAATAGTATTAATAATAATTTTAAAAAAATATTTTGATTTTGGCTCCACACTTTAGTGTATCATCATATCAATCTGCTAACAGATTAAAAAATATGGTGTAACCACAAAAGATTGAAACTTTATGATCTGATCTGATGTCTCAGGATGATGTGCAGTGCAGTGTCGCTCGAAACTATGTTTTGGGGTTCCGAGTGACACTGTTCTGTTATGGGCGGCCGTGTCGCTTAACATCAGGTAAACGATTAGCTCGTCACATCATTCACTAACATAAAAAAAATTATACAAGTTTTAGACAAATGTTTTTTTTTGTTTGGTTTTGGCTCCACACTTTTGTGTATTTAGCCAGTGGCAAGTAATTGATAATATCTCAAGTTAATTAATATCATATAATGTGTCAAGTCAAGTCAAGTCACAGTCCAAGTCATCAAGTTAAGTCATAGTCTAGTCTAGTCAAGTCATACTCCTAGTAAAGTGGTGGCAACTTTACCAGAAGCTTCTATGGAGTTTTGGAAACAACACGAAAAGAAACGTTTCACCATCATTATACCACTTTTCCACACTCATGCCTGTAATCCAGCACTTAACGAATAAAATGCCACCAAATTTATGCACTGACACTGAAAATGACACAAGCTTTGGAAAATAATACAATGCGGTGACGCGATCTTTTTTGTTTTCCCGCCAAAACTCCAAGACAAATGTCAAACTACCTTCTTGTATTGAGAAACACACGTTTGTCTAAGCCTTGTTTATGTACTTTCGGTAACACGGATAGTTTTTATTCTTAGTTAACAATGACAAAGCGAAAAAACCACAAGGCCGTTCGGATGACCAAGAACGTATCGATTTCTTAGAGGCCTTGGCTCTACTGCCCGTACCGCGAAGTAAATTAATCTATACATACACAGCCTTATTAATAAACACGAACTAGCTTTAGACTAGTTACACCATCTTTTGTCTCTTTCGATTCAGCTAAATATTCCAGTAGCAAAATAAGGACAAAAGCTGAAGTAACTAATCCGAGACTAATACCCGTTTATTAATAAGGCTGATAAAGTACAGTCCTGGCTGACAGACTTATATATCAACGCACAGCCTAAACCGCTGGTCCTAGAGACTTGAAATTTGGAGGGTGTGTTCTTTATAAAGTGTAGGTATCAACTAAGAAAGGGTTTTTCGAAATTCCACCCTTAAGAGGATGAAATGGGCGGTTGAATTATGCATGAAAAAATTCTTCTCCGTTTCCTACAGACCACGCGGGCGAAGCCGCGGGCAGAAGCTAGTATAGTATGAATAGATAAAACACGCTATGTTCATTGTGTGACTTGACTAGTGAGTAATGCCCGTTTGTACTAGTCTATTAAAATACAAATTAGCTAAGCAACACTTTCCCCCGGGTTCTCTTAAGACTTTTTTGTTTTGGCTCCACACTTTCGTGTATGAAGCCAGTGTCAAGTAATTGATAATTTATCAAGTTAATGATATTTCACGTAAATGTGTGTCAAGTCACAGTCGAAGTCATCAAGCCAAGTCATAGTTTAGTCAGTCATACTACTAGTAAAGTGGTGGCAACTTTACTTGAAGCTTCTATGGAGTTTTGGAAACAACACGAAAAGAAACGTTTCACCATCATTATACCATTTTCCCACACTCACGCCTGTAATCCAGCACTTAGCGAATAGAATGCCACCAATTTTATGCACTAACACTGAAACTAACACAAGTTTTGGAAAATAATACAATGCGGTGACGCGATCTTTTTCGCGTTCCCGGCAATAAACCTCTCTTACGACGTTTGTTAATATTGTCAGCTTGGATGACCAAATACTGAACGCTCATTGGTTGCCCGTTGATCAATGGCTGCCTCAAAAGCGTACAGCATTTGGAAGCATATTGAAATTCATTGATTGGGAATTTTCAAATTAGGATTGAGATTTCTCATTTCTAACTGAATAGTCAATTTTGTTAAAATTTAGTCAAATTTGTATGGATTTGACTATTGGTTGCAAAGTTACGTGATCGCCTAGGCATCTGCCTAGTGCCTTACTTATCTAAGTGCGAACTTAGGAGCTGACTAACTTTAGTACCGACGGGTATAAGACTAACTATAGCAAAAAGCACTGCTCGGATTTTTGTTATATAAACGATAGAAAAAATATTGTATTCGTTTCTTTTCAATTTGTTATTAATATTATTTTCAAGAAAATTGGGTCATTAGTTCAAAAGATATGGATTGTTAACGTGATAGCAGTTATCATTGTGTAGGTACGTGTGTTTAAATAAATGCTTTTAAAAATATTTAAAAAATTCTTATGCATAAAGCTTAACAATTATGGAAAGCTATATCTCTGTAATTTTATTTATATTTGATAGACAGATTAATTTATTCATATTAGAAAATGTAACATACTGATCATACCTACATAAATAAATATTATAAGTTACTGAATGCAACTTATGACTATTACAAGTGTACCCGCGTTGTGTTGTGTAACATGAATAAATGAATTGAATTTAATTATTGAAGTAATTATTTACGCGCGCTTGACTTCCCAAAAGACATCAAAGAGGTTAACTCTCTATTTATTTTCAAAAAATGATTAAAGAGCTACGTTTTAAAGGATTTTTCATTGATTGAAAATTTATATTCGGGAAGCTAAACTCGACCTTACATAAAACTATTTATTTCACCTACATATTATATTAAAACCTTCTCACTGTGCCCTAAGCATTAGGAAACATGTTTATTGCATTCCGATGCGCGGGAATGCCCGCGCTGCGCTTGCTACGTAAGTTTTATGAAGGTAGATAGGAAAAATAATTCTAAACAATTTGATCTGGTTTATAACTTGTGATTTAATTTGATTATATTTTTGCGTTGAATACCAACTGATAACAAAATGAGATATGTCCCTGGAGATATTGTGATACACGTAGGTCCTAAGCTAATAAATATAATTAAGAATAGTGTGGCGTGCTGGCCCACGAAAAAGTTTCTATACCAATCTCATAGATAAACTTTCCAGCTAGTTGCTAGGGGCAACGAATGTTGTTGATATAGACTTCACATTAGAGAAAATTTTATTTTCCGCATTTGGTTTTTGTAAATATCTTTTTAATTAATATATCGTATACAAAGTCAATCGGCATATCATTAATTCAGCAAACCCATGGACCTCCTTCTATTACAACAAAAGTGTATCTAACTTCGCTTTACTGGTGACCTGTTTTGAACCGAAAGTCCACGTTTGCAGTAAATGTGTGTGATTTTGATTTTGTTGCTGATTGCGATAATTCTGATACTGATTCACATAAAAATGTCGCTCTCAACCGATAAGAACGAAGATGTTTGTCGTGTGGGCGTGCGAATTCCGCCGTTTTGGCCTGAAAAGCCGGCCATTTGGTTCGCGCAGATTGAGGGCCAATTCGCGATATCGAACATTACTACGGACAATACGAAGTTTTTCTACGTTATCGGCCAACTAGACCCGCAGTATGCTTCTGAGGTGGAAGATATAATCATCAACCCGCCCGACACCAACAGGTATGAAAAATTGAAGTCGGAACTTATCAAACGACTGTCCGCGTCACGAGAAAAGAAGGTCAAGCAATTACTTATGCACGCAGAACTTGGAGACCGTAAGCCATCTCAGTTTCTAAGACATTTGCAACATTTGGCTGGACCTGGAGTTCCCGAAGATTTTCTACGTACTATCTGGACCAGTCGCTTACCAAGTAGCACGCAAACGATAATCGCTTCGCAGATGACGTCTTCGCTGGAAGCGCTCGCAGATCTCGCTGACCGCATCCATGACGTTGTTTCGCCTACAGCGCACGTAGCATCAACATCAAGTGCCATACCAGGAAGCTCCTTAGAAGCCATGAACCAACAGATTGCTGAACTTACCAAACAAGTGCAAGCTCTAACTGCGCAGGTGAACCGGCATTCACGTGCACCGAATCGTTCAAACAAGAAAACGCGCGGTCGTTCTAGCTCCACACGATCACAGTCGAACTATAGAAAATTTCCTGTGTGCTGGTATCATAGTAAGTTCGGCAATGAAGCAAGTAAGTGCGTAAAACCATGCGACTACCATGCGGGAAACGCGAACAGCAGTCGGTAATGGCGACGACCGATTGCCAAACTTCCGGTCGCCTATTTGTCACGGACGGCGCTACGAAGATGCAGTTTCTCATCGATACTGGCAGTGACGTATGTGTCTTCCCCCGATCGGCACTCAAGGAACGTCGTGAGAAAACAAATTATGAGCTGTGTGCGGCAAACGGTACACCCATTTCTACTTACGGCTACGCTCATTTAGTGCTGAACCTAGGCTTGCGCCGTGACTTTACTTGGCGATTCATCGTAGCGGACGTTACAAAGGCCATAATAGGTGTAGATTTTTTATCATTTTACAACCTCATCGTGGATTGTCGAAATCAACGTTTAATCGACAACACCACAAGCCTTACGTCCCCAGCTTCACCTGCACAGTCAACTGGGAACATTTCATCGGTAAAAGTTATTTCTGGAAATTCCGTATATCATAACATACTAAGCGAATACCCTGAGATTACTCGACCTTCCGGTGTCCACCGTGTTCCGAAGCATAATACCATGCATCATATACAGACTACTGCAGGACCGCCAATAAGCAGCACACCACGAAGACTAGCACCGGATAAATTAAAAATTGCAAAAGACGAGTTTGCAGATATGTTGAGGAACGGAACAGCCAGACCTTCAAAGTCACCATGGTCATCACCACTTCATCTTGCGCCTAAAAAAGATAACGGCTGGCGTCCATGCGGTGACTACAGAATGCTCAACGCTAGAACCGTACCAGACAGCTATCCCATTCGACACATACATGACTTTGCACATTGTCTCTCCGGCTGTCAAGTATACTCGGTTATCGATCTCGTAAAAGCTTATAATCAAATTCCTGTCTGCCCTGAGGATATTCCGAAGACCGCAATCACGACGCCGTTTGGTTTATACGAATTTCCGTTCATGACGTTCGGACTACGTAATGCCAGCCAAACGTTTCAACGATTTGTGGACGAGATGCTTAGGGGCCTTGAAGAGTTCTGCTTCCCGTTTCTGGACGATTTTTTGATCTTCTCACCTGATCAAGAATCACACAAGAAGCACCTTCATCTGCTCTTCAACAAACTAAAGGAATACGGCATGGTTATCAACACGAACAAGTGCATATTCGGTGTATCAGAGGTAACGTTTTTAGGACACAGCATCTCAGCAGCTGGCACTAAGCCGTTACCATCAAAGGTAGAAGCGGTTGCGAATTACCCACCACCAAAAACCGTCAGAGAACTGCGAAGATTCCTAGGAATGGTGAACTTTTACAGAAGGTTTATTCCTGACGCAGCGCGGCATCAAGCGCCTCTGAATGCACTGCTCACAGGATCAGTTAAAGGTTCACATCCCGTGCATTTATCAGAAGAAGCTACTAAAGCATTCATCACCTGCAAGGAAAGTCTCTGCCAAGCAGCACTACTCGCTCATCCAGACTGCCAAGCGAAGCTCGCTATAGTCACCGATGCTTCAGACACAGCAATGGGCGCAGCTTTACAACAGCATAGAGACGGCCTGTGGGAACCTTTAGCATTTTTCTCTCGAAAACTTTCGCCATGTCAACAGAAATACTCGCCTTACGACAGGGAACTTCTCGCCATCTACGAAGCAATAAAATACTTTCGTCACATGGTGGAGGCGAGAGATTTCATTATTTACACTGACCATAAGCCCATAACTTTCGCATTTCATTCACGAAAAGAAAAGTGCTCACCAAGACAGTTCAGACATCTGGATTTTATTTCACAGTTTTCCACAGATATCAGGCATATTTCAGGAAAGGATAACGTTGTGGCTGACAGTTTATCACGCATCGAAGAGATTACTCAGCCCATCGATCTATCCAAGCTTGCTCAAGCACAAAGCACAGATCCTGAACTAGAACAACTTTTGGATAGCGATACTTCTCTGCGCTTGACAAAAATCAAACTGCCTGGATCTCACACAGAAATCTATTGTGACAAGAGCAGCAATGTGGCCAGACCTTATGTGACCAAAGACATGCGACGGCAAGTGTTCGAAAACTTGCATTCTTTTAGCCACCCTGGCACAAATGCGACGACGAAACTAATATCGGAACGCTATGTATGTATGCGAAAAGATTGTAGAGAGTGGACTCGTTCCTGCCTAGCATGCCAACGATCAAAAATAACACGTCATGTCTCATCTCCGTTAGCATCATTCAGCTTACCTCGAGCCAGATTCATGAAAATCCACATAGATTTGATCGGACCTTTACCTCTCTCACAAGGGTGTCGTTACTGTCTCACATGTGTAGATCGCTTCACACGATGGCCCGAGGCTATACCATTACAGGAGATAACAGCTGAAACAGTGGCAAAAGCTTTAGTTCACGGATGGATATCCAGATTCGGCTGCCCTGAAGATATCGTCACTGATCGTGGTCGACAGTTTGAATCAGAACTTTTTAAGCATCTGTCCCACATCATCGGATTTCAACGCAGACGAACTACAGCCTACCATCCAGCATGCAATGGACTTGTCGAAAGATTCCACAGACAGCTTAAAGCCGCTATTACATGTCATGCGACGAGCAGCTGGCTTGAAACACTTCCACTTGTACTACTGGGAATCCGGGCGGCATTTAAGGAAGACTTACAAGCGACTCCAGCTGAGCTCGTATATGGAGAGACACTACGACTTCCAGGTGACATTTTTTGTCAATCGGCTGATGGCACAGAGGACTTGACAGTATACACTGAAAGACTGCGCACATTCGCCAAAAATTTGTTGCCATTACCAACTTCTCACCATGGGAATAACCGCTCCATATTCATTTTCAAAGATTTAGCAACAGCATCCCACGTCTTTCTAAGAGATGACACCTCGCATCCATCTTTTCAAGCAGCTTACACAGGCCCGCATGAGGTGATAGAACGAGGGGATAAAGTTTTCAAGCTCCGCATAAAAGGCAAAGAAGTCACGGTATCAGTCGACCGCATTAAACCTGCCTACATACTTCGTGAGTTGGACCATTCTCCCGCCGTGGCAGCACCTGAGACCCGAGACGCTCCAGTGACCACCACTCGATCAGGCCGAACAGTGCGTTTTCCAGAATATTATCGCCCGTAGGACGGTCTCTGGAGGGGGGTGATGTGGCGTGCTGGCCCACGAAAAAGTTTCTATACCAATCTCATAGATAAACTTTCCAGCTAGTTGCTAGGGGCAACGAATGTTGTTGATATAGACTTCACATTAGAGAAAATTTTATTTTCCGCATTTGGTTTTTGTAAATATCTTTTTAATTAATATATCGTATACAAAGTCAATCGGCATATCATTAATTCAGCAAACCCATGGACCTCCTTCTATTACAACAAAAGTGTATCTAACTTCGCTTTAATAGTATCAACATTATGTGATAAGTTTACTGTAAATATCTAACCTGCAGATCACTGGCTTTTAGTTTTAATATAAAATTACATTTCTCTGTAATTGAATTTGTAAATTCTTATGAGAAATAAATTCTATAACCGTAACCGCGACTTGATGGTAAGCTGGTGAGGCGAACGGAAATTGAGAGGGAGATATACTTATATCACCCTCTCTACGTGAAGATAGAAATAAAGAGTTACCGTTTCGTATATTACTGTAGGGGCAAGAGAGATGGAGCTAAAGAAGTTTTACTTCAGACGTGTGGACTAAAGCACACTCGTTTTTATTGGCAAGTTAAATAACTTTATCATTGTATAAATCTATTTTTATAATTATTATAACCTATTTACTCTGTGAATTGTCAGCCATTTTAGATTTACGTTTGGTCGACGCGGCGTGGCCGAAGACGGATCACGTAAATTTAGAAAAACTATTTTAAATTTTCTCCTATAATTTCAAATCTAAATATATATAACTCAAAGGTGACTGACTGATTGACTGACTGACATAGTGATCTATCAACGCACAGCCCAAACCACTGGACGGATCGGGCTGAAATTTGGCATGCAGGTAGATGTTATGACGTAAGCATCCACTAAGGATTTTTCGAAATTCCATCCTTAAGAGGGTTAAATGGGAGGTTGAATTATTTTCCCATGGGCCACGCCGCGGCCGAAGCTGCGGGCAGAAGCTCGTGTAGTTATAAATGTATTTTAACATCAGGCAGTGATGGTAAAATATATTTTATTATATCATTATCATAACCTATATACCTTATGATAATAAGGTATATAGGTTATGATAATGATAAAAATGTTTTAACACAATGATAAAGTTATTGAGCTCGATAATAAAACACATGTTAGTATGCTGGCATGAGAGATAAGTAATTATCTTTGGTATAAGTTTCTAAATTGACACCGATTGTGAGTGTAACATGCTGTAATTGAATCGTTTTTGAAGTGAAAACTTCTTTAGACATTTCAGCATTTTTTGGGTTAACAAGAATCATGTAACTCGCGTCATTGGCACCGAACGCTTTCCTTGTATAAATAATAAATAAATAACTATATATATATACTGTGTATATGTACTTATTGGTTCATTAATTATCATGGAACTAGCGTCATCGTCACCGAACGCTTTCCATAAGCTATATAATAGGTCTTTACCTATGAAATTGCCGTATTACAGTACAGACTTTTTCAAACAAAAAAAAGTTTTGATTGGCTATGAATTCTAAATTTAAATTAATTTTGTTTTAAAAATATGACATTCTATTTACAATATAAGTCTTTTGTTTATTGATTAGCGTTGTATTTTCATTACATTTCAACATTTTTCCTCATAATGGATACTTTGAAATTTCGTGTAATTATGGAATATGAGTTCCGTCGTGGCACCAACGCGGCACAAACGACACGTAACATCAACGACGTTTACGGAGAGAACTGTACAAACGAACGTACAACCCGTTATTGGTTTGCTCGGTTCCGTTCTGGGAATTTTGACTTGAAAAATGAACCTCGTGGTCGTCCGGAAACTTTGGTCAACAATGATGAATTAAAGGCGATTGTGGAAGCTGATGAATCTCAATCTACAGCTGAGCTGGCAGCAGCTTTTGATGTTAGCATCAATACAATATTGGTCCATTTGCGACAGATTGGCAAGATAAAAAAGCTTGATAGATAGGTGCCCCACGAACTTAACGATCGCCAGCGCAACGTACGCGTCGAGATTTGCCTTGCGCTGCTTAACAGGCACAGAAATGAAGGAATTTTGAACCGAATTGTTACGTGCGACGAAAAATGGATTCTTTTTGACAATCGAAAGCGCACAGCAAGTTGGTTAGATCCTGGTTCGGTACCAAAGCAATGTGCAAAACGAAAAATGACCCCTAGAAAGGTGATGGTCACAGTTTGGTGGTCTAGTGCTGGTGTGATTCATCATAGCTTTTTACAAAACGGCGAGAGCATTACTACAGATGTGTACATTGAAGAATTGACCACAATGATGGCGAAACTCGCACGTCTGCAACCAGCTTTGGTCAATCGGTCGTCTCCACTGCTACTTCACGACAACGCGCGACCCCATACTGCACAACAGACCGTCTCTAAGCTGCATGAGTTGGGTTTGGAAGCTCTCCCTCATCCGCCATACTCACCAGATCTTGCGCCTACCGACTATTACTTTTTCCAAAATTTGGACAACTTTTTAGCGGGAAAAAAATTCAATTCCCGAGAGGCAGTACAAAACGCCTTTGAAGAGTTTGGTGTCTCCCGTCCTGCTGATTTTTTCAAGAAGGGCATCCATAAACTGCCACAGCGTTGGCAAAGATGCATTGATTGCAGGGGTGATTACTTTGAATAAAAGAAATAAATAAGTTCGAAAAAAAAAATACTTTAACTTTTTTCAAACAAAACGGCAATTTCATAGGTAAAGACCTAATATGTATACAGTGTATAATGTATATGTGTACTTTTTTGGGTGAATAAAAAGCGTGAATCACAATCGTCGACGCACGCTTCCCATGAGTCTATGGTCCGTATTACAGAACGATGCTCAGTCATCGATCGGTGCTCAAGCAGAGATTTCATTCATAGTGATCAATTATCGAATGAAATCTCTGCTTGACCACCGATTCATGACTGAGCATCGTTCTGTAATACCTATATGTCACAAGTTTCTTACTATCATTCTATCGGCAGTCCGCAAGACTCCCCCGCACATTTTTTTACTGCCAAGTTTTATGCTGTAGTTGCTAACAAGCATGCGGTCTTCAGAAATGTAGCCGACACGAAAATTCTTCACGTGTCCAAAGAATGTTATTTATGTTGGTCTTAAGTACATTTGATACAGAAATCCCATAGAAACAGATCGTTTAGTCTGCCGAAATTCATACTTTTCCAATTTTTCTTTACATAAAAACTTTTTTCGGCATTTAACATTTCAAAACACATCTAAATCGGTGCGGCCGTTGTCAATGCGCTTACAAAGGAACCACATTCCATATTTTTTTATTAATATATAGATATAAAAGATACATGAAAAAGTTATATTATTTGTCAAAAATCGAAGCAACCATAATACGCTTTGCGTTTTTTTTTTTTATTTTTTTTTTTTATTAATCTGCATTTCCACAGACACCTGGGTCCGTGCTTTTTGTTAGATAATTTTTTATATTTATGAATTAAGCCTATTATTAACATGAACTTATATATAATACAGGAAGGATAATACAGCCAATAACAAAAAGATACATAAACATAAGCATTCAAGTACTTATTTCTAATTTTTTAATTGTGCGTACACCACCGAGCCAACCAGCTTCCGCAAGCAGCACCCGTTCACGAGCTTGACGCATGTACGCTTTGCGTTTGTTATACAAAAGAAAAAAAAGAATCATCAAAATCGGTTCACCCAGTCGAAAGCTCTGAGCTTGAGGTAACAATATAAAATAATAAAAAACAGTCGAATTGAGAACCTCCTCCGTTTTTGAAGTCGGTAAAACATCTAAATACAAAATTAATTCTTATGAATGGACTGCGTGTAGCAGTTATTACGACGCACCGGTTTTTGTAAGTGCTTATTAAAATGCAAACAATAAACTCGTTAATATGACCTTCGTCTTGTTTTATAATAGTAAATATCTAGTTAAGTTTTGGCGGGAAAGCGAAAAATATTACGTCACCGCATTGTATTATTTTCCAAATCTTGTGTTATTTTTAGTGATAGTGCATAAAATTGGTGGCATTCTATTCGTTAAGTGCTGGATTACAGGCGTGAGTGTGGGAAAATGGTATTATGATGGTGAAACGTTTCTTTTCGTGTTGTTTCCAAAACTCCATAGAAGCTTCAAGTAAAGTTGTCACCACTTTACTAGGAGTATGACTTGACTAGACTATGACTTGATTACTTCGACAATGACTTGACACATATTTGCGTGAAATATCATTAACTTGATAAATTATCAAATACTTGACACTGGCTAAATACACAAAAGTGTGGAGCCAAAACATAAAAAAAAAACTAGTTTAGGTACGTTGTTATTACTTTGTTTACACATTATTTAAATTGTTTAATCGCGATGAAGTCCTGTGTAAAATCTATAAATATAAAAAGACGTGTTAGTAACACTATTTATAAAAGCTGAACCGATTTGTCTGAAAATTGGTGGCGAGGCAGCTTAGAACCAGGAGACATAGGGTACTTTTTATTCCTTTTTTTCACAAACCTGTGCACCAAATAAATGAACAATAAACAATCAATAAATACGTAAGTTTTTATTCCCTAATAAATAATTGAACTTAATAAAATCCAAAATCTGATTATTTTTGCGTCTAAGGCGGAACAGAGATTTATTTATTTTTTTGTTGTTTTTTTTTGGAATAAATATAGCTTATACAGTGGATTAACACATAGGTTATTTTTTATCCGCGGGTGAAACTGCGGGGCGCGGCTAGTAACTAATAAATGAATAAATAATAATAACGTCCAACGATCACATAAATAAATCCTGGACCCTAACTAGGATTCCCTGTGTCTAGGGGCCCGGGAACTACGAGGACCACGGTCCCACTATTACCATGTACAATAGGAATATCCTTTACAACATTACTACTCTATGTTTTAGAGGTTACTTCATAAAAAGTATAAGAGATAATATAATTGTTGTCGTTATCTCGTTCTCTAAAGATAAACTTAACTAAAACTATAGTGGTACTCTTCAGATTAATAGTAAATGAAAAGGACCGATATTTTCTTTTCGTTTAGCATTAAAAACTGCGATACAAAACCGCATTATGATACAAGATTAGAAAATATTGGATCCGCACTGCAAGAACTGTCTGTATAAAGACTTACCTATAAAGTTATAACACTAAAACTTAATAATAATATCACAGTGACAAAACACTAATAAATAGCTTATATTCTTTTAACACGTCCGTTGCGTTTCGTGTCTAGCTTTGTACTGATTCCTACCGACCGATTATAGAGGCAAACGTAGTATTTTGTTCTGGCGTCTGGTAATTACGTATGAGTCACATTGTGTAACTTTGTCCCGTTCTAGCACTTGCAAAATGCTGTAGAAAGAAAAGGATGGGCTGTACGGTAGTCTAGGACAGTTCGATCAAGTCACTTCTTCAAATTGCTTGGTAGCCGATGGCGTCATATTTTTATAGTCTTAGTTATGTAATAGGTCTTTACCTATGAAATTGCCGTATTGCAGTACAGACTTTTTCAAACAAAAAAAAGTTTTGATTGGCTATGAATTCTAAATTCAAATTAATTTTGTTTTAAAAATATGACATTCTATTTACAATACAAGTCTTTTGTTTATTGATTAGCGTTGTATTTTCATTACATTTCAACATTTTTCCTCATAATGGATACTTTGAAATTTCGTGTAATTATGGAATATGAGTTCCGTCGTGGCACCAACGCGGCACAAACGACACGTAACATCAACGACGTTTACGGAGAGAACTGTACAAACGAACGTACAACCCGTTATTGGTTTGCTCGGTTCCGTTCTGGGAATTTTGACTTGAAAAATGAACCTCGTGGTCGTCCGGAAACTTTGGTCAACAATGATGAATTAAAGGCGATTGTGGAAGCTGATGAATCTCAATCTACAGCTGAGCTGGCAGCAGTTTTTGATGTTAGCATCAAAACAATATTGGTCCATTTGCGACAGATTGGCAAGATAAAAAAGCTTGATAGATGGGTGCCCCACGAACTTAACGATCGCCAGCGCAACGTACGCGTCGAGACTTGCCTTGCGCTGCTTAACAGGCACAGAAATGAAGGAATTTTGAACCGAATTGTTACGTGCGACGAAAAATGGATTCTTTTTGACAATCGAAAGCGCTCAGCAAGTTGCTTAGATCCTGGTTCGGTACCAAAGCAATGTGCAAAACGAAAAATGACCCCTAGAAAGGTGATGGTCACAGCTTGGTGGTCTAGTGCTGGTGTGATTCATCATAGCTTTTTACAAAACGGCGAGAGCATTACTGCAGATGTGTACATTGAAGAACTGACCACAATGATGGCGAAACTCGCACGTCTGCAACCAGCTTTGGTCAATCGGTCGTCTCCACTGCTACTTCACGACAACGCGGGACCCCATACTGCACAACAGACCGTCTCTAAGCTGCATGAGTTGGGTTTGGAAGCTCTGCCTCATCCACCATACTCACCAGATCTTGCGCCTACCGACTATTACTTTTTCCAAAATTTGGACAACTTTTTAGCGGGAAAAAAATTCAATTCCCGAGAGGCAGTACAAAACGCCTTTGAAGAGTTTGTTGTCTCCCGTCCTGCTGATTTTTTCAAGAAGGGCATCCATAAACTGCCACAGCGTTGGCAAAGATGCATTGATTGCAGGGGTGATTACTTTGAATAAAAGAAATAAATAAGTTCGAAAAAAAAATACTTTAACTTTTTTCAAACAAAACGGCAATTTCATAGGTAAAGACCTAATATATGTTTGGAACTTAGCGTAGTCATTCTGCGAGTGTAGGAAATTATTAGAGTTGGTGATTAATAATACGTAAGACATTTTGCCCGGTTTCATGACTGTGCCATTTTTTTAAAGTTTCGATTTAACGTTACTGAAATATCCTTGTATATTATGTATCTTTTATGCAATCATTTACAAAACACGGACATGTAATTTTTTTTGTTTGAAGGGCTTTGTCTCTTAGCGATTATATAAACACACGCATATTATTTAAACTGCTTTCTAGTCCTAAACTAGGCCTAAGGTTAACAATTTATACAAAATGTTTGCATGGGTTGAAGCAGGAACCACCAAAGCAGGAAATATCATGCTGTACAGATTACCTGCCTAAATTTGATACTGAGAAATACATGGATGATGTCATCTAAGCACATATTTTTTCAAGTTATTATGATTTAAAAACTTAATTAATGAAATTTTATGGGACAAATCTCAAAAAAGTACATTTACAAATAAAAAGATTTTTCCGAATCGGTTTATTAATGACGGAATATGAGTTAAACAAAAAGAATACATCCTCCTTTTTTGAAATGGGTTTAAAAGTAAAACATTTCAAATTATATTTATGCAATGTTTGAGAACATTTCGTCTTACTAGAGTTTTAACTGCAGATTTGAATGTAGTTTAAATCTAGGTGAAACCCAGCATTAATTCAGTTTAATTGCCAATTAGAAAGTTCCTTAATTACTATGAGAATAAGGTTGGTAAAAGTATCAGACTACAAAATAAGACTCCACTGTGGCCCTCGGTAGCGCGTGCGACTTTCGAACCGACGTACCCTTGTTTGTTGCACCAATGATTATTTAAGATATGAACGGAGTTATGGAATTTTATGATTTATATAAATTATTTTTTATTAATTTTAATTAATTTTATGAGGAATGGAATGGTCTGTGTTTCCGGCGAAATATGACCCGGGCGTGTTCAAGAGAAGAGTGAATAGGTATTTACTTGGCTAGCATGCTACACCTTTGATCGCATCGTCACTTCCCATCAGGTGAGAGCGTGGGCAAATGCCAGACAAGTTTGAAGTAAAAAAAAAAAAAAGTTAGCATTCTGCTGCAATGCAACAGGAGAAATTTCAATCCTAATTTGAAAATTTCCATTGTAACTATCCACATAAAATGTGTATTGAAACTGTCAAATCGTTACCAGTTTTTGTTTTTATCGGATGCAATCAAGTTATGTTCGCCTAAGGTGCGACAGTACCAAAGATTAAAAAAAAGGACATGATAGGAAATCTAAATCGGAACGTACGACCTACTAGAAAGGTTGACTAGATCATTGCTCGAAATTAATGCAAGTGCATTAGTATTTTTACGTATTCCTGTTTTTGTTTTCTAGTTCTGAGTGCTGAGTTTATGTTCTTCTTTTAGTCTGAGTTAAAACTGTAATAAAGTAATACTCATGGGAAACCTTGATTAAGGTCATGTATGGGATATATAAAACTGCATGATAGTGAAAGAGCTACTTTGTGTTTTCTCATTTTATCTTCAACTATTTATATATTCGATAGAGGGAAACAATCTCCATTGCGCTCTGTTAAAGTTTAAAATCGTGCATCATCATCAAACTTGGTTGTTAGTTTTGCGGGTGTTTCGAAATATGGGTATCAAATATATAATATAATATTGTAAAAATTAAACGAGTCTATTCCCGCACAAAAAATATCAAAACATAATTTTGGCCGAGGGGACCCCCCTCGAAGAACAGAAAGATGATACTTAAGATATTTAGTAACCGATTCCTAAGTATCGCCTTAAATTGAGTATCTAATTTTAAACTATTAAAAATGGTGTTCATTATAATACAATAAATATAATTCAATAAGTAATTATATAATATACTAGCGGCCCGTCCCGGCTTCGCTCGGGTGGACGAGCGACCTTTCCAACGAATGCAAAACCGTGGAAATCGGTTCGTGCGTTCTGGAGTTATAGCGTCAGGAAGGAAAACCCGACTTATTTTTATATAGTAGAAGAAGAAGATAAAGGTTAAATACATATGTATATACATATGTTTTTGTGGTGTAATTTTATAGAAATATTGTATAGATACTTGGATTAAGTTAATAAATTACAATAACATAAATAATATATACACACACATATATTTATGTTTGTAGAGGACAAATAACAATTGTTTAAATAAAATAATAAATAGATCAGGGTAAACTGAGAATATTCCCGTTTAACCCCCAGTCTCCCTTAGGGTGAAAACGGAAATCGAAAATGATCAAACGACACAAAGTTATTGATAAATAAGTACCTACTACCTATACGTCCTAAATAACAACATTTATTGTATACATACAGCCTTATTAATAAACACGATATTTCGTGTTTATTAATAAAAAAAAGCTATTGCTTTGGATTAGTTACACCATCTTTTGTCTCTTTCGATCCAGCTAAATATTCCAGTAGCAAAAAAAGGACAAAAGCTGAAGTAACTAATCCGAGACTAATACCCGTTTATTAATAAGGTTAGTGTTGAAGTTTGGGCAGACTATTCTCGAAATTTTCCCGTTTGATCCCGTCCTTCTTATGGTGACAAACGAAGATGTGAACGAGAGTGTGCGCATGCCCTTCATCAACTCATTCCTTCATCTCCTTTCCATCACAGAACTACATGACTTGGTGATTCTTTACATCCTTACGTCGTCGTTAGTCAACGTCAAAAGATTTATTGCAAACTAGTTGCGCCCCGCGGTTTCACCCGCGAATAAAAAGTATTTTAGAGGTCGTTGAAAAGAATCAGAAAATAGCGGTTGTGAATTTACCATTCCATTACCCGTGTATTTTTGAATTTTAATGTGTAATAAGGGTGGATTATTATCCGTTAAGTGTTCGTGAACGTGCACTAGTGTTGGCAAATGATTCCAAGTTTTAAGACCATGCCTTTTCGTTTTCTCTTCAAGGCTTCCTAGAGCCTTCAGTAAAATATCCACCATTGTACTGTGGCATTTTGACTGACAAAATAAGACTTTGACATGACATAACCGTACAAAACTCCTCACTTGACATTGGCAGAATTATCGCTAAAAAGCGATAGCAGGCCATTACACGAAGAGATGAAGAAAAAGTATTTTAATTATTTACTCATCCCACGGAAAAATTTCACTTTTCCGGGATAAAATGTAGCCTATATATATTAATCTAGTGTGTAAGCTATCTTGGTGCTGAATTTTATCCAAATCCATTCAGCCGTTTGAGCGTGAAGGAGTAACAAACATACACACAAACTTTCGCCTTTATAGTGTGATAGGCTATTTTGAGCACTTTTACAAGTTAGTTCGCACAAAAAAACATCCCCAAGTCCGCACTTACAGCCTTATTAATAAACGGGTATTAGTCTCGGATTAGTTACTTCAGCTTTTGTCCTTTTATTGCTACTGGAATATTTAGCTGGATCGAACGAGACAAAAGATGGTGTAACTAGTCTAAAGCTAGTTCGTGTTTATTAACAAGACTGTAAGTGTTTTGCTGGGTCATTTATAGTCCGAACTGCCAAGGAATGGAATGCTCTTCCGGCAACAGTGTTTCCTCCTGGGTGGTTATACCCACCATGGGTCTTTTTAAGTCAAGAGTTAGAGACCTTAGACAACTTCGTCACTTACCATCAGGTGAGTTGTTGTCAAAAGCATGCCTATTTGACCATATAAAAAATGTGGGAACATTCAAGTTACATAAAATACAAATAAAATATTTTTGTAGGTTACCTACACGTATTCCCGTTTGATCCCTCTATTGCGGTTATTGTGTAAAGTGGGAATGAGTTCTAAGCATTTTTTTTGTCTAACTGTACTTGAACATTAGGCATTTAGTCTAAAATATTTTTTAAATCAAAAATTAATGTTTCTATAGTGTAATTAAATTCAATTTTTTATTAATAATTTTTTGTCAGATATTTATTCCGTGAGATATATAATGGTAATAAAAGCACAGAAAAGTTAATTAAGTAGAATATAAGGTAAAAGGGAATCAGCAATACGACAGAATAAATAATAGTACCACAAACTATGATCTCATGGTTTGTATCTGCCATTTATGATATTCTTGGAAAAGCCAAGTTGCAACCATTTAATAAAACATTTGCAAGCTGATTTAAAACTTTAACACAATAACATTAGAGCCTATTTTAATAATGATATTTCAATATTTATAACCAAATCTACATTCAAGTTATATCCTTATACGATAGTGGACTAGGTTCATTTTCCAGTGAAATGTTGTTGTATAAAACAGTACCGTGTTGCATGAGTTGCTTGAGTCATGTCATGATTGTATTATTGAGAAAAATGCAAGGAATTTAGACCATTGGTTGATGAATTATGTCAATGAACAGCCATGCATTCAAAATGAAATCTAATTTCCATCACCATAGAGCTTGGTTGTGTTTGTAAGTACTTGAAGCTGTAAGCTGTAATAGCCATTTGGCTAAAGGTGCACAAAAATTACTAATTTTTCTTTTTGAGCAACCTTTGCTCATTTTCTTAGTTTAATGTCTGTCTGCACTAAAACTTTTCTAGGTCTTAAGTTCACACTTATCTCTCTAAGGCTAGGGGCCGTCCATTAATCACGTGATGATTTTTAAGCATTTTTTAAACCTTTTTAAATCCCTTACAGCCTTATTAATAAACGGGTATTAGTCTCGGATTAGTTACTTCAGCTTTTGTGCTTTTTTTGCTACTGGAATATTTAGCTGGATCGAAAGAGACAAAAGATGGTGTAACTAATCTAAAGCTAGTTCGTGTTTATTAATAAGGCTAATGACTACTATAAAAAGCAATAAACATTGTTTTGATAAAGTAGCTTAAAAATGAATGTAATCATTGAAAAAATAAGTAAAGTCGGTTTGTAATAATTATAATAATTGTTTTTAACTGTAACTAGTCTAAAGCTAGTTCGTGTTTATTAATAAGGCTGTTAGTGATGTGATGAGATTTAAGATTAACTCCCAATAATCACGTGTATTTTTAGTATCTACAAAGAATATTATAATAATTAGCATATTATCTTTAAATACAAGTAAAGCGCGGGGACTTCGTTCGTTGCATGGCAATAGCGAGTCAAGTTCACACTACACACCGCTTTTCGATTTAGAAATGGTGCATTTGAAGATAAATATATACACTCGATATCTTACCAAACCCTGTTAGGTTAAGCATCTTAGTAGCTGAGTATGGCAGTGGGTTTTATGGGAATATGAAGCAAACCATTTAATATTAGGCAATAATTAATTTATTTACGACCGGCACGTTCGCCGTATTTTCCGAGACACATTAGACAATTAATCAAAGAGAATTATAGAGGTTGCCACAGACAATAGAAACTTTATTGCAAACCTACATATGAAAACTCTTACAAACCCCCTCCTATTGTCTAGAAGGATTGCATCTATATATATTGTAGGTATATCATAAAGGAATAAGTGCAATCTAGAAGCTGTCAAATTGTGCTAACGGTCATAATTTTAATAGTATTTGGTCCCGACTGAGTTAAGTTAAAATACTTCATATTATGTACTTCTAAAATGTGACGACTCTTGTGACAGCCTGCTTCCGTAGCAGCCCATAGGTTCAACTTTAAATTCTTTAATGGCAATCCTAAAAATCAAAGAGAAATAAAAATGATAACTAATAATCAAGAGTTATTAAAGTTTTTCTCCCATGAGTTGTATATGCCGATTTGATTTGTGCCAACATTATATATATTTATTAATATACAGATAAATTTTTAATGTTAAGGATAAATTGGAATCACGAGTGGGAATTCCGCATTCATTGTTTCCTAAAGCCTGCACATGATCTTATGTCTAAATTTATCCTTTACCTTTTACAACAATACAACAATAAACTATTTAAGAAAACAAATTCCTGTAAACAACATTATGGAATTCAAATAAACAATTGAAATAGAGACCAAAAATAATAGTTAAGTTATTTCTAATTTCGCAAATAAGTTGGTAGAATTGTTTTTTTTTCTGGTTGGCAACACTACTGGCACGTGATTGGGCCAGAGAAGCAGCCAGAAGGTTGAGCAGAAAAAGCTATCAGTCTTATTACATCTTGCTAGTGAAAAGCTATGAACTACATTGTAAGAAAAGAACAAATGTAATAGTGTTCCTGGTTTTATTCTCAACACTAGTATTGTAATAATAATAAATAATAACACACACTGTGAATGACTACTGAAATATGGACATTTCACACAGAGCCATCTAGCCCCAAACTAAGCAAAGCTTGTACTAAGGGAACCTTGTTTGTAAATACATACATAGAATACAATATAACACCCAGACACAGAACAAATATTGATGCTCATCACACAAATGTATGTCTTGGGTGGGAATCGAACCCACAACCTGCAATTCAGAAGGCAGTGATACAACTAAGTGACCTATTGGGCCAGTCATAGGTTTTCTGTAACCATACATAACACTTCACATAATTATTAGATTATTCTTATGCTACTGTGAAGGTCACATATTGTATAGAGCTCTATTTGCCAAGCACAAAGCTTTATTTGTTCCATAGTTACATAAAATGTCCAAACTAAAGTAATTGGCCGAACCAAAAAGGTACCTACAACTAATTACTTAGCACTTAATAGGTGTAATTATTAGTGTGTTTAATTAGGTTAATAATGTGCTAATATTGGTAATTCTTATCATTATGTATCATTATCATTATTGTCAAGACTGTGCCATATCCTCTTTTATTAACATAAATGTATTGAGGGTAAGTAACTTTGTAGGCCTAATACATCCCAAATAAAAAATTAGCCATCTAAAAATCAACCTAGTGACTGTAAAAGTTTGTAGAAACCAACAGAAAAATATTGTGACAAAAAAACTACAAAATATTAAAAAAATAAGTAAATTCGACCACTAAATTTATAGTAAATAAAGTTAGTTACTTCATTTGACAGTTCTGCAAGCTGCCTGAAAAGAATATAATCTTTTAAAGGTACCTAGATAAACTACGATTTTAGTTTTACTTACATACCTACATACACACTTGAGGTAGATACCTGCCCACCAGCAACAAGCAGTAAGTACTTAATTACGAGTCGCAGTAGGTACTATAACAAGTTTTTAATAGGATTTACGACAAATACTTGAAAATTGTTAATGACCCGACTAGGAAACGGAACATGAAAATCAATCGACGGCCCTGGATCGCAGTGTGACAAGGTCACCGAAACGTGCCATTTAAAGGCACAACCCTTGGACGAATTTATTACGTATATGAAAAGCAACGATAGTAAAGAAATAAAATACAAAATACTCACAGTTTACCGAGATAAATAATAAATATTCCGAACCGGTAGAACACGCGGTGACAATCAACGCTAAGCAGGCACAGGCGGAGAAGAGGCACGAAAAAGTGAAGTAGAGATGGGAAAAAGACGTGAATATGTTTTCCGCAAGTTGATTAGTTCTGGCCTACTACGTCAATTTGTTGAAGAGTTTACATGAGCCACTAAGTAGGTAGTTAAAACTCTTTTCGTATTTCTTTTGAAAATGTTCTATGTCATATCTAAATATATATTTTCAATTTTTGATATTTCGTCTGTCACTCACCAGAAAACTCTGAAAGAACCAAACTATCCTTTTAAGAATAAAATGAGTACCTACTCATACCTGAAGTACCAGTTTTATTTCCTAAAACGATCTAAATGGACCCCGTAATCAAAGACTAACACTTGCAGTTCAATGTCGCCACTCGACAACGTTAAACTTTAATAACCTATTTTATTTGATATGGACCTAGCTTGCATAGTTTGAATCTGCAACAGATACACAATACCTTGTACCTTCACATTTTTCTCGATAACTACTACTACTTACTGCATTATTCGTAAAGACGTCTGATTTAATCTAGTATGGTTACACCCTATCCCGGTACAATGAAACATTACTGTAAACCTATTATACCTATGTAGGTGTATTAATGTTGTTAACAACACATTAATTTCTATCGGATAGAACTAGTATCCGCGTTATTTTATATATCTTTTTGAATTATTAAAATCGGGTTATTTTACCATTATTTACGAAGATATTAAGTAATAAACACCATGCCGTACCTGCTGGTAATATCAACGCTACGTGATGCGTGTGACGTCACTTTGACGGTTGGAACCGGCTCTCTTTACGATTTGATGGAGCGACGGCGGCGCGGCGCGAGCGACGCGATTGGTATTATATATTTGGTAATTTATAAAGTGTTGTTAGAGTGTAATTTTTTTTTTATTTAGGTCACGTGTGTATTATGAGTACTAATAAAGTAGAAGCTGGTTTTGTGCAAGTTCAATCAGGTAACCTTCCAAAAGTGGATTCTTACATGGTATTTAATTACCTAGGTAATAATTCCAAGTTGAAAAACGTGGCTGGAAACTACAAAGATAAGGATGCTGCCGTCACCGTGACGTTATGACTACCGCAGCGGCACTCGGTGAATTTGGCTAGTGATTTGGTCATGACTTCGTCAATTTTTGTCGTAGAACAAAATTTTTTACACTATATGTTAAAGATTTCCTGGCTCTATAAATCTGCATTCTCAACTAAAAACGTTATGGAGCCTCATTGCCTATCTATTGTGTAGGTGAGGGATTAAAGTAAAATAATCTTAAGTCAGACTCAGAACAAATTAGTTTGCGGATAAATCGGATTTAATATACTTTTCTATCTATATTCTACTATCTCTATAGGAGAAGTAAATGCTTTTATCTTCATTGTAGCAATGATTTATTGTAACGTGTGAACATATCACATAGGTACCTACTTATAGTACTTAATTCACCTAGGTCTGCATTATGGAGACCGACTTTATTACACCATGAAATCAACTCCAGAATTACATTAGATAAATTCACGGTTGTTCAATATTATTGAAATTATTCTCTTATCAGTTTTAGCTATTTTATTAATCACACACAAAAGTTCTGTAAAAATGACTCGCATATTCTTTGATGCAACCCCTATTGGCCACAATACGTAAAGAAGTCATTATATTATCCTTAAATTAGCTATTACTTTATCAAGTTTCATTAAAATAATAGCTACAGCGTGACTTAAACTTGTTGTTAATTATTCAGTGTACAGACTAACTTTTCAGCTAGTTTAATTATTAGTATGAAATTGCCGTTTTGTTTGAAAAAAGTTAAAGTATTTTTTTTTCGAACTTATTTATTTCTTTTATTCCAAGTAATCACCCCTGCAATCAATGCATCTTTGCCAATGCTGTGGCAGTTTATGGATGCCCTTCTTGAAAAAATCAGCAGGACGGGAGACAACAAACTCTTCAAAGGCGTTTTGTACTGCCTCTCGGGAATTAAATTTTTTTCCCGCTAAAAAGTTGTCCAAATTTTGGAAAAAGTTATAGTCGGTAGGCGCAAGATCTGGTGAGTATGGCGGATGAGGGAGAGCTTCCAAACCCAACTCATGCAGCTTAGAGACGGTATGTTGTGCAGTATGGGGTCGCGCGTTGTCGTGAAGTAGCAGTGGAGACGACCGATTGACCAAAGCTGGTTGCAGACGTGCGAGTTTCGCCATCATTGTGGTCAGTTCTTCAATGTACACATCTGCAGTAATGCTCTCGCCGTTTTGTAAAAAGCTATGATGAATCACACCAGCACTAGACCACCAAACGGTGACCATCACCTTTCTAGGGGTCATTTTTCGTTTTGCACATTGCTTTGGTACCGAACCAAGATCTAACCAACTTGCTGAGCGCTTTCGATTGTCAAAAAGAATCCATTTTTCGTCGCACGTAACAATTCGGTTCAAAATTCCTTCATTTATGTGCCTGTTAAGCAGCGCAAGGCAAGTCTCGACGTGTACGTTGCGCTGGCGATCATTAAGTTCGTGGGGCACCCATCTATCAAGCTTTTTTATCTTGCCAATCTGTCGCAAATGGACCAATGTTGTTTTGATGCTAACATCAAAAGCTGCTGCCAGCTCAGCTGTAGATTGAGATTCATCAGCTTCCACAATCGCCTTTAATTCATCATTGTTGACCAAAGTTTCCGGACGACCACGAGGTTCATTTTTCAAGTCAAAATTCCCAGAACGGAACCGAGCAAACCAATAACGGGTTGTACGTTCGTTTGTACAGTTCTCTCCGTAAACGTCGTTGATGTTACGTGTCGTTTGTGCCGCGTTGGTGCCACGACGGAACTCATATTCCATAATTACACGAAATTTCAAAGTATCCATTATGAGGAAAAATGTTGAAATGTAATGAAAATACAACGCTAATCAATAAACAAAAGACTTATATTGTAAATAGAATGTCATATATTTAAAACAAAATTAATTTGAATTTGGAATTCATAGCCAATCAAAACTTTTTTTTGTTTGAAAAAGTCTGTACTGCAATACGGCAATTTCATAGGTAAAGACCTATTATAATGTATAGTAATATTTTCTTAATTCTCAACAGTTCCGGTTCCGAATCCGGAACATCACTATTATTCGCTAATTTCAAACCATAGACAAAGTAAGCAAAGTGTTCGTACCAGTTACCGTCATTTTATTGTCAAAATTATGTTAATGTCACTGTCAAGTCAACGTTTTTCCCAATTCAACTTGACAGTTGTAAGGAAAACTTGGAACTTGGGGAAAAATATATCTTTTTGTTAGTATTTTCTTGGTCAGCATTTGAAGAAGTTGGCTTCCAATCAAAAATTATTTCTAAATTAAACGCGAAAATGTCTACAGATATCACAAAAATTGGTGTGCAGAAAGTAAAAAGCGTCGCTAACGGAGAGGTAAGTACAGAAATAAACGCACATAACTTATCTTATTTTTTCCTATAAACTGTAGGTAGGTATTTCATTGCGGGGAGATTTTACTTTTAAACGTTCAACTTCTTGCAATGAAAATTACGTATTAATTATTCAGTATAGTGTGGAAAGTGCAACTGAAATGAACACATAATTTGGACTCAGATATTTAGTTTGAGAAAGTGGGTGTAAAATATATTTAACACATAATTTGGACTCAGATATTTAGTTTGAGAAAGTGGGTGTAAAATATATTTTAGCCATCAAATGAATAACTTAAACAAAAAACATAATAAGAGTAGAGTTTATCACATGATATGATCATAATATAAGAGGTTCAGTTTATTGTATTATATGTGATCATTCATTTTGAAATATCTTTTGTGGTGTACAAACTATTTTCTATTCTTTAGAACCTATTTGTTATTTGCCTACCTTCTTTAGTACTCTATGATTGTTTACATTTTGACATCCGATGTACGTCAATGTATATTAAATTCTAAGCGGAATAAAACCAAATATTCTGTTATTGGTTTTCTTTAATATGTAACAATTTATTCCGCTTAGATAAGAAAAGATATCATCGACTGCGATGAATAGTAATGCGAGTAATACTATTGCGAAATACTTACGCCCTGACCGTTTCGATGTCACACCGGGCGCTCCTAATTCGGAGATCAAATGGAACCAATGGAAAATTTTATTTACAAATTTCCTCAACGCCGAACTAGGTAAATCTACATCTGATCACATTAAATTAATGCTTTTATCTAATCATCTGGATGCTGATGTATATATGCAAATTCAGGAATGTAGCTCATATTAAACGTAAAAACGAAATTCACGCTCGATATGTTTTATCAACAAGGCGGCAAAGACCCGAAGAGACGATTGCTGAATACATCCAAGCATTGAAACAACTTTCTTATAACTGTAATTTTGAATCTGTCACTGCTGAGGAACATAAAAAACAATTTATCCGAGATTCATTTATATCTGGACTTGAATCACAAGAAATCCGCCAAAGGTTACTAGAAAACATTTCTCTTACACTCGATGAAGCTCTTAATCAAGCGATTTCTTTTGAAACGGCTAAAAATAACGCTAGCACCTATAACTACCAAATTGGTTTGTCACTAAACGTTCAAACGCCACAAGCCGCAGTGCCACCACAACTCTTAAATAAAGATGTATCTGCAGCGACACCAATATCACCACTACGTAAGAAGTGTTGGTTCTGCGGAGGAAATATTCACCAACGCATCAAATGTCCTGCATTTCGCACTAGCTGCCAACTGTGTGAAAAAAAGGCCACTTTGCCAGGGTCTGTCGTAGCAGCGGTACATCCGTAAGCAATGCCGTGGATTTAATTGGTGATATTTCTGATATATGCGCTGCGTCACCTTCAAGCTTAAAACAAGCAACTGTCCCTGTAGTAATAAACCAGACACACGCCGATGCTTTAATCGATACAGGAAGTTCCGTAAGTTTTATAAACAAAAATATTGCTCAAACATTAAAACTTAAGCAAAAACAATGTCGGCAAATGATAAGCCTAGCATCACTTAGCCATACTTCTGTTGTAGATGGCGTAAGCTTCGCTACTATTGAGATAGAAGGTCACATTTATAAGCAAGTACCACTTCTAATAGTAGAAAATCTTTGCGCTGACATCATTATTGGGCATGATTTATTGAAAAACCATTCCTCTATTGAGATGAAATTCGGTGGCAGTCAAGAACCTCTCAAAATATGCAATGTATTAGCTGCTGGCGTACCACCTGCATCTATATTCCATCACCTATCACCAGATATTAGACCGATTGCAATAAAATCAAGGCGGTACGGCAATGCTGATGAAGTTTTCATCAAAGAGGAGGTAGATAAACTGTTAAAAGACGGAGTCATAGAACCCAGCATATCACCATGGAGAGCTCAGGTTTTAGTAGCTGGGGGAGGACAACATCGCAAACGGATGGTGATAGATTATTCACTGACTATTAATAAATTTACTCAATTGGATGCTTATCCTTTACCAAATATCGAATCAATCGTAACGAAAGTAGCTAAGTACCGAATATTTAGTCAAATTGATCTCAAAAGTGCTTACCACCAAATACCGATTCTTGAAAGTGAAAAAGTCTACACGGCATTCGAAGCATGTGGAAATTTATATCAATTCACGCGTATACCTTTCGGCGTAACCAACGGCGTAGCTGCGTTTCAAAGAACTTTACAGCACATCATTTTAAAAGAAAATTTAACTGGTACTTATGCTTATCTTGATGACGTCACAGTGTGAGGCAAAGACAAAGACGACCACGATTTAAACTTAAAAAAGGTCATGCAAGCCGTACAGAAATATAAATTGACGTTAAATGAAAATAAGTGTGTTTTTGGTAAAGACTCAATCAATCTTTTAGGATACACCATTGAAAATAACACTGTAAAACCAGACAAAGAGCGCTTGAGCCCTCTAATGAAACTTTCGATACCAACTGACATGTCTTCTTTAAAGAGAGCATTAGGTATGTTTGCACACTACTCAAAATGGATAAAGAACTTTTCGGAAAAGATACACCCGTTAACTACTGTTACTAGTTTTCCTATGAGCAATGATATTATCACGTGTTTTGAAGCACTAAAGTCTGACATTTCAAAAGCAGTCCTTTCATCAATCCTTGAAAATGTCACGTTTACAGTCGAAACAGATGCTTCTGACCATGCCTTAGCTGCTGTATTATCACAAAATGGGAAATCCGTGGCGTTCTTTTCACGATCGTTGACAAATCCTGAACGTCGTCACCCATCAATCGAAAAAGAGGCTGCTGCGATCGTTGAAGCATTACGTAAATGGCGCCATTTCTTAATCGGGAGACATTTCATTCTTATCACTGATCAACAATCGGTTTCCTTCATGTTTAATCAAAGGCATAATAGCAAAATCAAAAATGAGAAAATTGAAAGATGGCGTCTGGAACTCTCTTGCTATAAATATGATGTTATATACAGACCCGGTCGAGAAAATACAGTGGCGGATACTCTTTCTCGTGTATGTGCACACATACATCCTAATAAACTTTATGAACTACATAACGCTCTCGGGCATCCAGGAATAGTAAGGATGGCTCACTGGATTAGGGCGAAAAATCTCCCCTACACAACACATGAAATTAAAGCCATGACAGAAAATTGTAGAATATGCTGTGAAATCAAACCTCGTTTTGCAACAACAAAAGGTCACTTAATTAAAGCTACAGCACCTTTTGAAAGATTAAATATTGATTTTAAAGGACCATTACCATCTAATACGCAAAGCAAGTACATTCTGACAGTTATAGATGAGTTTTCAAGATTTCCCTTCGCATTTTCTTGTAAAGATACGAGCACAAATACAGTCATAAAATGCTTAACAGAAATCTTCATGACGTTTGGTACTCCACATTATATTCATTCGGATAGGGGAACATCATTCATGTCAAACGAACTTAGAAATTATCTTGTTTCACTGGGTGTAGCGTGCAGCAGAACAACGCCATATAATCCACAATGTAACGGGCAAGTGGAACGTTTGAATGGGACCTTGTGGAAAACGATACAATTGCTTTTACGCTCTAAGAATTTATTAATTCATGAATGGGAACGAGTATTACCTTTGGCACTACACTCTATCCGCTCCTTACTGTGTACGAGCACAAATGCAACACCGCATGAACGAATGTTTAACCATCCACGACGTTCTCCTAATGGGGAATCTGTACCTTCCTGGCTTTTGACTCCAGGACCAGTGCTATTAAAAAAGAATGTAAGGAGTTCCAAATTTGAACCACTAGTAGAGGAGGCGGAGTTAATAGAAGCAAATCCTCTATACTCTCACATAAGACTCCAAAATGGAAGAGAAACTACCGTTTCGAATCGACATTTGGCACCGTTACCGGTAGAAGATGATCACTTCGAGGATGCTTTAGATGAGCCAGAAACTGATGTGAGCCCGTCATTGGAAATAGATCAACCTACTACACCTGCAGACCAAGATGTTGTATCAGTACCGGCTCCAGACTCAGAGCTACGTCGATCTTCACGCAATAAACGAGCACCTGGGTACCTAGTAGATTATGTCACGGACTAACTTACAGGAGGGGTGAATGTGGTGTACAAACTATTTTCTATTCTTTAGAACCTATTTGTTATTTGCCTACCTTCTTTAGTACTCTATGATTGTTTACATTTTGACATCCGATGTACGTCAATGTATATTAAATTCTAAGCGGAATAAAACCAAATATTCTGTTATTGGTTTTCTTTAATATGTAACAATTTTATTACATATAACTCACAACTCAGTGCTAGTCTAAAATTTTTTTTTTTTTGTACAAAATGTTAATAATTATAAAGTACTCACAAGTTATAATTGAATGCATATCGAGGATACATTTAGTTTAGTTTGTGTTAGGATGATATAAGAAATGAAACATTTAAAAAAATATATTATTGTTTGTTTTCAGGTAGTCGAACTAAAGAATTTTTGGGAAAATCAAAATGTGGCGATTGTATTTTTTCGTCGCTGGGGATGCATGCTGTGCCGTCTTTGGGCTAAAGAGGTAGATCAATATAACAATTTATATATTACTAGCTTCTGCACATGTTGACTCATATATCAACACACAGCCTAAACCGCTGGTCCTAGAGACTTGAAATTTGGAGGGTGTGTTCTTTGTAAAGTGTAGGTATCCGCTAAGAAATAGTTTTTCGAAATTCCACCCCTGAAAGGATGAATTGGATGGTTGAATTATTTATGAAAAATAAATTAATATAATTTCATTTAAGCTTGATAGGCGGTTTGAGGATAGCAGTAGATTATGATGAAGACCGAGGAGAATGTTACTGCTCCGATATACGAGTATTCATGCAATCTTCTATACCATAAAATTCATGAAAGTAGGTTTAGTATAGAATCTATAAATGCTTCCATTGGAATTCTAAATAAAGAATATTAAAGACAAGACCACCCATTGTTATACTGGTTAAGTTTGTTCACTTTTTTATTTATTTAAGATGTGGCGTTTCAATAAAGAGTTTATCTATTTGTTTATCTATCAAAGATCAGAATAAGAGTTGAGTCACACTTCTACAAAATTTTAGATACCTACAAAAATTTTGAGTGAATTTATTTTCGTAATTGTGAATGATTCTGTGTCGCATAATATTGTCTAAATGTTAAACTAAGTACTTATGTCAAAAAAAATATATAAAATAATGTATAAAATGAACTAAATATGTCTAAAATAAACTATGTACGCTACCTACTGGTAGTAGGCTGGACCATTTGGATGGTCTATAGGTCATTGCAGCCAGTATCACACTAATCACACTTATATTATAGATGCGATAGTTTGTATGTGTGTTTGTTACTCCTTCACGCTCAAACGGCTGAATGGATTTGGATGAAGTTTGTTAATAAGATAGCTTATACACTGGATTAACATATGGGCTACATTTTATCCCGGAAAAGTGAAATTTTCCCATGAGCAAATAATTAAAATAGTTTTAGTCCGCGGGTGAAACCGCGGGGCGCCACTGTTTTTTAGTCCAAATTTTTTTTTGTAGTAGGTCGTGTTTAGTATTAGTTATTATATCATTGTAGTATCCAGTATGTCGGGTCGGTATTCTTCTGGAGAAAGGACAGAGATGTTTCGATTTCATTTCGGTGTCGAGAATGCGACAGAATTGACACCTTTAATGGTTCATATTATAATCAAAACAGTTACCTAACAACAACCTACAACCAAAAATAATTACGAAATTCGTTAAGCAACTTTCGTAACCTTACGATATATGAATACATTTTCTCGGCTTCTCAGGACGCCAACCGGTAAAAATTATACCAACCCGTAGGTAGCCCCAAGCCGAGAGGTTAGACGCGATGGTAGCCTAGTTTGTGGGTGACTTGTGATGCGTGGGTCGTGGGCTCGATTCCTGCAATGGCCAACCTGAACAATAGAATGCGTGATTAATGCATTTTCAATGATTTTCATTGTTCTCATTATGGCGATCTTAATATATCTATTCATTAAAACTCAAAGTCCTGACTGACTGACATAATTATATTAACGCACAGCCTAAACCGCTGGTCCTAGAGACTTGAAATTTGGAGGGTGTGTTCTTTCTAAAGGGTAGGGTGTAAAGGGTTTTTCGAAATTCCACCCCTAAGATGGTGAAATGGGTAGTTGAATTATCTATGAAAAAATGTCTTCATCGTTTTCTATAGGCCTTGCGGGCGAAGCCGCGGGCAGAAGCAGGTACATACATAAAATGTTGATAATAATAATAATAATAACAATGACGCCCAAGGATATATAGATACTGGATCCTAACTAAGACTCCCTGTATCTATGAGGAACTACGAGGACCATGGTCCCACAACACTCAGAACAAGTATTTGTGCTTTTTTTTCTGTGCACAAATACTTGTGCTGCCGCGGAAATCGAACCCGCTGCCTCCGGGTTATGAGCCGACCTGCTCCACCACCACACCACAGAGTTTTTTTTTTGGTTTGGTTTTGGCTCCACACTTTTGTGTATTTAGCCAGTGTCAAGTAATTAATTTTTCAAGTTAATTTATATTATACATACATATGTTGTATGTGTCAAGTCACAGTTCAAGTCATCAAGTCAAGTCATAATCTAGTCTAGTCAAGTCATACTTCTAGTAAAGTGGTGGCAACTTTACCAGAAGCTTCTATTGAGTTTTGGAAACAACACGAAAAGAAACGTTTCACCATCATTATACCACTTTCCCACACTCATGCCTATAATCCAGCACTTAACGAAGTTTTGGAAAATTATACAATGCTGTGACGCGATCTTTTTCGTTTTCCCGCCAAAACTCCACCACAGCGGTTGCGATGATTATAGATCAACTAGTTTTCTTATCTGTTTCTACCATTACAGCTATCGGAAATAGCTCCAGTTCTGGAGAAGAATAACATCAAGCTGATTGGTATTGGAGTGGAGGAGGTTGGCTCCGAAGAGTTTGTCAAGAAAAAGTTCTTCGATGGAGGTGAATATAAAATCGTTATACTATTTCGCACCTGCATCATGCTTTATGATGTATTAACTGTAGCAAAAATATATCGTTTAAGTTCTGGCGGGAAAGCGAAAAAAATTGCGTCACCGCATTGTATTATTTTCCAAAACTTGTGTTATTTTCAGTGTTAGTGCATAAAATTGGTGGCATTCTATTCGTTGAATGCTGGATTACAGGCGTGAGTGTGGGAAAATGGTATAATGATGGTGAAACGTTTATTTTCGTGTTGTTTCCAAAACTCCATAGAAGCTTCAAGTAATGTTGCCACCACTTTACTAGGAGTTTGACTTTGACTAGACTGTGACTTGACTATGACTTGACTTGATGACTTAGACTGTGACTTGACACATATTTGCGTGAAATATCATTAACTTGATAAATTATCAGTTACTTGACGCTGGCTAAATACACAAAAGTGTGAAGCCAAAACATAAAAAAAAATATCGTCGAAAAGGCTCGGTCTTAAAATACATGGAAAGTCGCCACCATTCAGTTGACAGCCTCTGTGGTGTGGTGGTTGGGCAGGTCGGCTCATAACCCGGAAGCAGCGGGCTCGATTCCTGCGGCAGGTCAAGTATATGTGCACAGGAAAAAAAGAGCGCTAATTACTTATTCTATACACTTATACTATATTACTGAGTCTGGGTGTTCTGGGATCGTGGTCCTCGTAGTTCCTGGGTCTCTAACACAGGGAATCTTACAGCCTTATTAATAAACGGGTATTAGTCTCGGATTAGTTACTTTACCTTTTGTCCTTTTTTTGCTACTGGAATATTTAGCTGGATCGAAAGAGACAAAATATGGTGTAACTAGTCAAAAGCTAGTTCGTGTTTATTAATAAGGCTGTTAGGGTCCGGGATCTATGTAAGTGATCGTTGGGCGTTATTATTATTATTATATTCTATGTTTATTAATAAAGTATTAATATTACTGGCCTTCAAAATTAATCAGAATAAGAATCGATTGAGTGCATAGAAATCATATTAATTTATTTGCACTGTATTTGAAAAGGTTGGCTCATATAATTGAGGGGTGATTACGAAACTTTGATTGCAGTACAACAGGTGAAATTTCAATACTAACAATGGATATAAACTGCGTATTGAAACTGTCAAATCCATACAAATTTGTGTTTCTATTGGTTGCAATCTAGTGACGTGTTTTTTTTTTTTTTTTTTTTTTATGTTAAGGAATGACGTGACGAGCTAACCGTTCCCCTGATGTTAAACGACACGGCTGCCCATATCAGCTGCAGTGTCACTCGGAACTCTAAAGTATAGAGCTTCGCGTGACACTGCACCGCGCACGTCATCCTGAGACATCAGCACAATTTAGTAATAAGATTACTAAACTGTGAGATCAGATCATAAAATCTCATTTGCCCAGTAATTTCACTAGCTACAGTGCCCTTCAAACCGGAACACAGCAGTGTTTGCGCACTACTGCTTGGCGGCAGAATAACTGGCAAATCGGTGGTACCTACCTAGACGAACTTTGCAGAAAAGTCCTACCACCTAGTTAAACCACCTAGTATCTAATTCAATATCAAAATAGCTTTATCTTGTTGATTATTGAATAGAGATACCAAATGTATTACCGATTACGTGAACGCATACGTAATAAATAATTGTATGAAACTTCGATAGCCTTGGTTTCTGTGAATAGTGGAAAAGATGATGGAAAAAACCGGTATTTAGCGGCACGTTAATGGTGTGCGTTATAATTGTCGTT
Organism: Ennomos fuscantarius; assembly: GCA_905220475.3. Lineage (NCBI taxonomy): Eukaryota > Metazoa > Arthropoda > Insecta > Lepidoptera > Geometridae > Ennomos > Ennomos fuscantarius. The sequence continues at coordinate 3,151,996 of HG992049.1, forward strand.
ATATTTTTTTTTGTATGTTTTGGCTCCACACTTTTGTGTATTTAGCCAGTGTCAAGTAATTGATAATTTATCAAGTTAATGATATTTCACGCAAATATGTATCAAGTCACAGTCGAAGTCATCAAGTCAAGTCAGTCAAGTCAAAGTCATACTCCTAGTAAAGTGGTGGCAACTTTACTTGAAGCTTCTATGGAGTTTCGGAAACAACACGAAAAGAAACGTTTCACCATCATTATACCATTTTCCTACACTCACGCCTGTAATCCAGCACTTAACGAATAGAATGCCACCAATTTTATGCACTAACACTGAAAATAACACAAGTTTAGGAAAATAATACAATGCGGTGACGCGATCTTTTTCGCTTTCCCGCCAAAACTCCGGTGTTATATTTGATCCAATGGTTATAGCTCGCGCAAAACTTTATCAGCCTTATTAATAAGCGGGTATTAGTCTCGGATTAGTTACTTCAGCTTTGTTCCTTTTTTTGCCACTGGAATATTTAGCTGGATCAAAAGAGAAAAGATGGTGTAACTAGTCTAAAGCTAGTTCGTGTTTATTAATGAGGCTGTATGAGCTCTCGGAAGTTAGGCCCGAGTACCAAACTGCGCATGGTACAGTTAAGTGCATTGTAAAAGCGCCATACAATAACTATAATTCGTACTGCGCAGCCATCCGCGCTAACTTCCGAGAGCTCATAAAGTTTTGCGCGAGCTATATAACGCGACCAAATATTATAGCTCTTTAGCAAACCGTATGTATTACTTTCTATAGGATCCACTCGTCCAGTGGACGTAGTCTCGATCCTCTTATCCCGTATGCAAGTATTCAAGTTAATAATAATAATATCGACTAACGATCACATAGATCCTGGACCCTAACTAGGATTCCCTGTGTCTAGGGGACTCAGGAACTACGAGGGCCATGGTCCCACAACACCCAGACTCAGTCAAGTTTTGACAGCCTCTGTGGTGTGGTGGTTGAGCAGGTCGGCTCATAACCCGGAGGTGGCGGGTTCGATTCCCGCGGCAGGACAAGTATTTGTGCACAGAAAAAAAAGTGCAAATACTTGTTCCGAGTCTGGGTGTTGTTGGGCCATGTTCCTCGTAGTTCCTGGGTCCCTAGACACAGGGAATCATAGTTAGGGTCCAGGATCTATGTATGTGATCGTTGGGCATTATTATTATTATTAAGTATTTGCGCTTTTTTATGTGCACAAATACTTGTCCTGCCGTGGGAATCGAACCCGCCACCTCCCGGCTATGAGCCGACGTGCTCAAACACCACACCACAGAGGCTGTCAAAATGGCAGTGGCAGTTGACTGTAAAAAAAATTTTTTTTCTGTAATAATTTGTTTTATTTAGGTTTATAATTAATATCCGAACAACGCAATATATCAGCTTGACTTTTGCCCTTTTTTGGTGATGACGTAAGGTGACCCTTAATTGTTTATATATTATTATGCACATTAGATGCATCCGAACGCATTAAGGACAGTCCAAACAAATATTTACCTATTGATTAATATATTTTTAGATTTATTATCGACTTCGTACGTTATAAAAATAATCTACAAACTGTCTTGTTTTACTAAACTTTATAAACAAGTATTTGATACTCATAATAATGATTATTTAAGGTAATTTTTCATAAAAGATAATTGCAAAGACAAACGGGTCTTGGTTCAGTGATGTGTAATATGTACGATAAAAATAAAATAAAAAAAATGAAAAATGAAAATTATTTATTTGCTGCATAAAAAATTATAAATTAAACATACTTTTACACTTTATTTCACTGTTTCCTAGCTTTTATGATAGAACATTTTCGCTAATTCTTTTTTTTATTGTGTATATTATTTTCAAGAGAAGGTTGTTATGAAAGAAAAATGTTAAGAAAGTATGGAAAATTTTCACTACGCGGGTGAAACTGCGGGGCGCAGCTAGTTTTAAATAGTTGACATATTTATTACATACTAGCTGACCCGACAGGCGTTCTATCTTAATTATGAATATTGAATTTGAATTAGTGTTATAAAAAAAATTGTTTTTTTTCTTGCGCATATATAAATAGTTTCGTTGTATTTAACAGGCGACATATAACTGGCCATGTGAAAAACACGGATGTTCAAGATCGATGCCATAAACATGCCCTTGAGATTTATTTATCGACATTGCAAATGTTAGCCGCACTGGTAATTCGTCGTTGCGCGTGCAAAGTCGCTATGTGCTATTTAGTTATTTTCCGTTTTAGATGCAGTTTTAATCGTTGTTTCGATACAAACATACAGTAAAAGAGCTTTGTGATGAATGCAATATTTAAAGAGTTATGAAATCTAGCTATGTGTTACTCATATATCAAAAGTTCCATATGAACACGTTATATATTAATTAATTAATTCTCGAGAAATTATCAATAACTAAATAACACATATCGACTTTTGCACGCGTAACGACGAACTGCAACCGTAAAGTCGAATGGCATGTCGTTCAGAATCAAAGGAATCAGTGGAATCAAACCATATTCGCCCTTGCACTTCCCTTTCAAAATTGAAGGGGTGAGAACAAAAAGGGTTTAACTGATTTTTTTCACAAAATGACTTATGGGTATCGTTGGATTCAGCGTGAAATTTTCTACAATAATACATTCTCAAAATACCGAAATGAGGCTTAAATCTCGAGATTTTGAGTCTAAAAACGGTTTATCTGTCACAGGAATACAGTTCGCTTAGCATAAAAACATTATTATATTTATTTTATTATATTATATTTTTACAGTAATTGTATGATTTAGTACTATATTTAGTATTTTAAAATAGAATTAAAACATTTTCAAGCAACTGAAACTTACATAAACCTTTTCTATTACCTTATAAGCACTCTACATTAAAATAACGCCGTTGAAGTTCAAAGTCAATTTTCTCGAAACTATCAATTTGACAGTTAAACCCTTTTTATTCTCAACCCTTCAATTGTGGCTTCGATGATGTTGTTCACGTAAAGAACACTAAAAATAACACAAGTTTTGGAAAATAATACAATGCGGTGATACGATCTTTCTTGTTTCCCGCCAAAAAAACGTCGTAGGGTTACATTAAAAAAAATTTGATTAGAAATAGTTTTATATGTTGGTTAACTATTCTCAAATTTTCCGCGAAAGTTCCTTTATATTTTCTTATATAATAACCTTCTCCTGACAATAATAAACACAATAAAAAAAAGAATTAGCGAAATCGGTTCAGCCGTTCACGAGTGATGGCGTGACCAAGGAAAACAGGGATTCCTTTTTTTTATATACTTAGCTTTTATTACATATTTATTTAATTTCAACCTTATTACATTCCAGATCTTTACTACGTAGAGAACATTTCCACTTACCACCAGCTTGGATTCAAACGGTTCAACGTCGTCACCATAATCACATCGCTGTTCTGGAAACAATCCAGAGATGCTATATTCAAAGGACGCGGGATGGGTATGTATATTCTAGACTATTTCGGAGTACTCTAGACTATTCTGGACTATCTTGAACTACTCTTAACTATCCTAAACTATTCTAGACTATTCTTAACTATTCTAGCTTTTCTAGGCAATCCGACTGTGCAATAGGTCTGTTCTGGACTATTATAGACTATTCATAACTACTCTAGACTATTCTTAGCCATCCTAGACTATTCTTAACTATTCTTGCTGTTCTAGGCAATCCGACTGGGCAATAGGTCTGTTCTGGTCTATTATAGACTATTCTAGACTATTCATAACTATTCTAGACTGTTCTAGACTATTCTTAGCCAGCCTAGACTATCCTAGACTATTCTTAGCCATCCTGGACTATTCTAGACTATTATAGATTATTGTAGACTATTCTAGACTATTCTTAACTATCCTGGACTATTCTAGGCAATTCTGGCAATAGGACTGTTCTAGACTATTCTAAAATATTTTGGACTATTCTAGACTATTTTAGACTTTTCTACGCGGTTTTATCGGAGTAGTATCAGTCTAAAGTTTATTCTCTGGTTTATCATTAATATGAGAATTATTGGTTTGCATGTCAAAATGAACAAATGGTTGCAGTTAAAATGGATACGTGTCAAAATGTCCATATTTGTATAAACCAAACTACATAATCGATTTTGATGATATTTATTTGGGACAATCTGAAAGTACCTATACTAATTAAAATCGGATCGGAGTTTTCTGTTCTGCATTGTACTGGATTGCTTGCACCTGTAGGAAAGAGAAATTCTTTTTCAACTCACATTTGTACTTAATGGGCTTGCTATATTATTAAACTAGTTGCGCCCCGCGGCTTCACCCGCGGATATAAAGTGTTTTAATTGATTGCTCTACCCACGGAAACATTTCACTTTTCCGAGATAAAATGTAGCCTAGGAGTAACAAACATACACACAAACTTTCGCTTTTATAATATTAGCGTGATTTGACATTAAGCACGTTTTACATACTAGATTATAATTTAATGTACACCGAGAAGAATGTTGTCTCCCATTGTATTCCCTTAGCCGGCTCTTGAGGTACTCATAGGAAGAGAATTTCAATAGGGTCCACTCTTCCAGTGGACGTAGTTTTCTCGATCCCCTTATCCCGCCAACGGCCCAAGCCGAGGCTCGCACCCCAGGTCCGCCCGGTGTCGCTGTAAAGGTCGGTAGAGACCAACGTCATTAGCCTTTGCGCTAATTGCCTCCCATTTTTGACGGCTGGGTGTCTTAAGTGTCCCGTTCGGTGGTACTGTAAAGGTCGGTAGAGACCAACGTCATTAGCCTTTGCGCTAATTGCCTCCCATTTTTGACGGCTGGGTGTCTTAAGTGTCCCGTTCGGTGGTACTGTAAAGGTAGGTAGAGACCAACGTCATTAGCCTTTGCGCTAATTGCCTCCCATTTTTGACGGCTGGGTGTCTTAAGTGTCCCGTTCGGTGGTACTGTAAAGGTCGGTAGAGACCAACGTCATTAGCCTTTGCGCTAATTGCCTCCCATTTTTGACGGCTGGGTGTCTTAAGTGTCCCGTTCGGTGGTACTGTAAAGGTCGGTAGAGACCAACGTCATTAGCCTTTGCGCTAATTGCCTCTCATTTTTGACGGCTGGGTGTCTTAAGTGTCCCGTTCGGTGATACTGTAAAGGTCGGTAGAGACCAACAGCATTAGCCTTTGCGCTAATTGCCTCCCATTTTTGACGGCTGGGTGTCTTAAGTGTAACCATAACTTTCATTCTCTTTTTTTTCACTGGTCTGGGTTAACCCTGCAACTAAAATTGATATTAGTGTCACCCGCCGTCACGTGATCATTCACATCACGTCACGCTTAGCGTTGCTTGAAGAGTGATGTAGAAATGGGCATTGGGCAATCCCACTTCTGATGTCGGCAGGAACGTGTTGTGGGTAGGTAGGTTGCAACCTATATAACTATAGGCCTTCAGCATGTCCACACCGCGCCGTGTCTGGAACAAGAATGATCCGTAGCACACCAATCGATCCCTTTATATAGCCAGACAGGTAGGGGCGCCATGACAGTTGCCGGTGCTGCCACTGTAATAAATTTAATGCCACCACAGGGTAAATTACGGTGCTCGATCGCTGTGCATAGTTTATAACTGGACGTTGCCGCCGTCATATACCTACACATGATCTCAATCTTTATCTTTATCTTTTTTTATGGTACAATGGGCAAGCGTTTGACAACAACTCACCAGATGGTAAGTGACGAAGTTGTCTAAGGTGGAGCACGCTTGCCCATGAGATGCCCATTCACTCTTGACTTAAAAAGACCCAAGTTATTACCCAGGAAATGCCCGATTTCATTTGTCAAGCGACAAATTCGCTCTAAGACGCTCGATAAATGGAGCCGGAGGTATAAAGCCGGAGAAACAGCCGCCCTTACTAAGACCTTCCTTCCGGACGTAGTTGAAGCATACAGTGTAACCAGGAAATTTGAACCAACGGCACTCCGAATACTTAAATCGCTTTAAGTGTAAGGACAGCTCATCGTGCATCTGCGAACCAGATGCGCTCGAATCTGTAATCCACATCTTGACGGAGTGCTCACTTATCATGAGATAAGAAAAGACTCTGATAATGTCAGAGGAACCTTAGCTCGCGGGCCGGGCCACGCGCCCGGACAGGTAGGGAAGAAAAAAAAAAGTTATTACCCAGGAGAAAACACTGTTGTTGGAAGAGCATTCCATTCCTTGGCCGTTCGGACTATAAATGACTCAGAAAAACGCTTAGTCGTATTCTCATACCGGACCACACGGCAATTCAGTAGAGATTAATACATCCCAGGCCTTGAAACAGACACGGTTGGCGACGGTCTACAAAATGGCGGAATGATTGTCGTTAAAAATGGCGGGAAATTAACGCTCCATTTCACACAAGACGGCCCGGCTGACCGGTTGTCTAACACTGAGATCCTTGAGGTTTAAACATTATTTTGTATCAGTTTATTTTAGTTAGCGAAGAAGGTACATTTACAGGTTTGAAATTTGAGCTTTATTGTAAGTAGCTAAAGTTGACACAAAAGTACTAATTTTGACGTAATGACAGTTGTGATTTTAAAGCTTTGATCACATACATTACGTTAGTTTTCGTTTCGTTTTAGTAAATTCAGTACTGCCAAAGTTGTACAATTTTTTAAAATTGCTAATTTACGTCCTAAAATATTAGGATTTTGCATATTCTGTCTTACCTTTTATTAATAAAAAAGGTTTCTAAACGTTAAGTTGCCAATCGTGTCCTAGTTTTTGGTCTAAGCTTTTGAAAGTACCTAGGATTGTACATTCATCTTAGTGCTTTACATCCATCTTACTTTCTAAAGTTTGACAGCTCCTACTTAAGTTCGCACTTACCCTGATGCGCCTTCTTCAAAGCATTAGGGTATATCTTAGAGAGATATAGATTGATAGATATAAAGAGATAGAGTGCAAACTTAAGAGCTGTCAAATTAGTGCATATGGGTACTAGTAACTATGTTATGTTCATCTTGACTTATGTACATCTTGATACCGTATGTTCATCTCGGTACCTTAGTATGTTTGCCTTAGTACCACATGTTTATTTTATTAGATTGGTACTTACTAAAGTATTTAATGTCTTAGTATTTAAATGTAGCTATTTTGTTGTAAACGTAGACCTAGGCGGCGACTTCAAAGGCGACTGGGTGCAAACCGGTGGCGCCATCTTGGTTCAAAAAGGCGGGAACTTACTCCGCCATTTTGTCCAAAGCGGGCCGGGCGACCATTTGTCTAACGCGGACATTTTGAAGGTAAATTTTAGTAATAGTGATTCCCCCGATTTCATTCATATTGTTCCTGTTTTACCACGGAAATATTTCGTAGCCAGCGAGTGCAAAAATTATATGTAAAATTGCATTCACATCGTTTCAACCTCTTCGATATGTGTGCTTGCGCACTACTGCTTGGCGGCAGAGTAACTGGCAAAGCGGTGGTACCTACCTATACAAACATTGCAGACGAGTGCTACCTAGTAATGATGACAAATGAATCAAGTGTAGATATGACGTCGAAAAAAGCGATGGTAATGATGACGATATTGTCTTTGTTTAATCGTGCTTTAATTTATATTCCAGCATTTCAATCTGGAACATGAGTACAAACCTGAAACGATGGCGAATAAAAACCGCGAGGATGCTCAATGCGCTGTATGTATTAACATTTTTGTTTTAATACCACATGTCATGATGACTCAGTATTTAAAAGTGATGATTCAGTATGTAAAATTTAGGACTCTGTATTGAAAAGTAATGACACGGCTTAAAAAAATGTAGGTCTCAGTATTGAAAACTGATGACAGTATGAAAAATGTAGGACTCAATATTGAAAAGTTTATGATTCAGTGTGAAAAATTGAGGTCTCAGTATTGAAAATTGGATGATTCAGTATTAATAATGTAAGTCTCAGTATTGAAAAGTGATGGCAGTATGAAAAATGTAGGACTCAGTATTGAAAAGTAATGATTCAGTATTAAAAATGTAAGTTTCAGTATTGAAAAGTGATGATTCAGTGTGAAAAATTGAGGTCTCAGTATTGAAAAGTGATAACTCAGTATAAATAATGTAGGTCTCAGTATTTGAAAGTGATGATTAAATATTAAAAATTTAAGTCGCAGTATTGAAAAGTGATAACTCAGTATAAAAAATGTAGGACTCAGTATTGAAAAGTGATGATTCAGTATTAAAAATGTAGGACGCAGTATTGAAAAGTAATAACAATAATAACGCTCAACGATCACATGCATAGATCCTGAACGCTAAATGGGATCCTCTTTATCTAGGGACCTAGGACCTACAAGGACCATGGGCCCACAACACCCGTACACAAAACAAGTATTTACGATTTACTGTGCACAAGTACTTGCTCTGTCGCGAAAATCGAACCCGCCGCCTCCGTATGACGAGCCGACCTGCTTAATTATCACACCACAGAGGCTGTATTATATTGTATCCTTATTTGCTATTTTTTATGTTAAGGAATGATATAACGAGCAAGTCGTTCGTCTGATGTTAAGTGACACGGCCGCAGTTGTAGTCACTCGGAATTCTAAAATATAGAATACTGCACTGCACTACGTCATCCTGAGACATCAACACAGTCTAGTAGTAAGATTACTAGACTGTGAGATTAGATCATAATCTCATTTGCCCAGTAGGTAATTTCACTTGCTACAGTGCCCTTCATATCGGAACACAGCAGTGCTTGGCGGTAGAATAACTGGCAAAGCGGTGGTACCTAGACGAACTTTACAAAAAAATCTTACCACCTAGTAAAATTTTTGTTTTTGGTTTGACTCCACACTTTTGTGTATTTAGCCAACGTCAAGTAATTGATAAGTTTTCAAGTAAATTACTATATTGTGTGTCAAGTCAAGTCACAGTCCAAGTCATCAAGTCAAGTCATAGTCTAGTCTAGTCAAGTCAAGTAAAGTAAAGTGGTGGCAACATCACCAGAAGCTTCTATGGAGTTTTAGAAACAACACGAAAATAAACGTTTCGCCATCATTATACCACACTCATGCCTGTAGTCCAGCACTTAACGAATAAAACACCACCAATGTTATGCACTAACACTGAAAATAACACAAGTTTTGGAAAATAATACAACGCGGTGACGCTATCTTTTTCGTTTTCCCGCCAAAACTCGTAGTAAAAGTTGTAACTATTTATATACGAGATCTTACAGTAGTTAGTACAAACTCATCACCGTAATCCACCATCCTCTCTTTTTCAGCCAGATGCCAAGTCTTAAGTGGCGGGAGGTGATCCACCAAGAAATTATGGCGCCGATACATAATCTGTGGATGGATAGACGTTGTAAGCGCGCTTGGGTTTAGGTAGGTATTCAATTTATTGATAGCTTTGGTACTTGTTTGGTGTTACATAGCTATGTGTTATGTAGCTATTGATAATTTCTCGTTAATATATAACGTGTTCATATGGAACTTTTGATATATGAATAACACATAGCTAGTTTCGTAACTCTTTAAATATTGTATTTATCAGGTAGAACTTTTTACAGTATGTTTGTATTGAAACAACGATTAAAACTGCATTTAAATAACTAAGAAACACATAGCGACTTTTGCACGCGCAACGACGAAATGGTGTTTGTTTAGTTGTGAATCCCGTGTCAGCCATTTTTAATGAATTTATATGTAAATTGTTTTTAAAATTGTCTGATTGGGCAATTGTTATGCGCGGTTTGAAAATGTTTACCACCTTAAGGTTGGTAATTGCATACACAAATCTATGGCATAAGGTCGATGATATTATATGATTAGGCATAGCATAGAGCATAGATTCTTTTTAATACTACGAAAACTGGCGCTCACGGTCGTCTAGGATAAGTTAAAAAACTTCAACAAAAAAGAAAGTTTTTCTTTTGTAAAATTACGGTTTAATAAAAACGAAAACGCGTATTTTATTTCAATATCCTAAACTCGCACTTATATCCATACCCTTGGGGCTACTGTCAAACTTTAGCACAGGGCTTGAAGATAACAATAAATTGAATACTTTCCACATTATATTATTAACGCACTAATTAAGTAAATCTTTAAGTATATAAAGTTGATTGGGCGACTGTTGTTATAACTTTAAAGACTGCAACGATTAAAGTGATAAGAAAATTATATATATATAGAAGTATAGGTAGCGGCACGTAAGTTTAACGCTGAGCGAAATGTGGAGGGGATAGCTGCGCATGGGTACTGTCGCGCGCGCAAACATTAATAAATAGTTAATGTTAAAGTTTTACATAGCTTTTAACAGCTTGGTTTATTAGTCAAGATTAACACCTTTTTTTTTAAATCTTGCTTTAATGAATCAATCAATTCATTGGTTTCTCTTTTAACAAAACAATGCACGTCATACACCATTTTTCGTGCCTGTTTTTTCCAAACAGTATTTCTTCTAGGCATATTCACTATCCACTAAAATATACTAATAAAAAACCAACAATAGCAAACGGACTCAAACTTAACAAAAAACAATAACGATGAATGGCAATAACAATACACCTTAGAACGCGAGTGTACAGTCAGAAGTGCGCGGGGCGTCGTATGGGGGGCGGGGGACGGAGTACGGCAGCCAATCGGCGCTACGCACGCGCCCCTTCGTCCCTCCAGTCCCCTGGGATACCTAAGTTTTGACTTCTGCGCAATGACGCTCAGCGCTAGAGCTTCGTGCCTCTACTTATAACTAGTTAAAAATACGAAAAATATTAATGTATGAATGATAATAACAAAAGATGTAGATGAGGCAATTCATTGTGCCCCTTAGCCAAGAACGTGGCCTTTTGTAACTATACGTAAAAACATGGTCAAAATGTACAAATCTTTTGCAAAAGGGGAAATTTTTGGAAAAGTAAAGGCTTAAACACCAAATAGTTGTTGTTAAGAAACTGGTATTTTTTTATTATTCGAAGAGGCTACATTGGCTTTAAATAGTTCAAAGTCAAAATATTTTATTCTAAATATTAATAATAATAATAATGCCCAACGATCACATACGTAGACTAGGATTCCCAGATTCAAAATGAGGCGAAATAGGCTATTTTTAGCACTTACAAGTCACTTCAAATTAAATTTATATTATTGTACGCATATAAAATTATATAGTGCTTAATGTCAAATGTTAACGTATAACCCGCACCAAAGATGCTGCTAGACACTATAAAATAATTCCGAAACAAAATGTCTTTCTTTTTGTCACTCTTATAGCCCTAATAAACATTAATATGTTATTTATTTATTATTATTCAATTTGATTGTCGTTTTGATATCATTTCTATGTATCAATGGCGAGGGTTATAAAATAAATTGCATTCCATACGGTTTTCTTAAGTTTATTTCTATTTCTTACTGTTTTAATTATTGTTGTTTAAATGAAAAGAAACAACGATTTATTCAAGTTTTTGTATTAAAAACATTTGAATAAATGTAAGACAATAATACAAGAGACGTTATAATATCATAGCTATGTTTTTTAAATGTTTGGATTGTGTAATATTTTGTTCGATAAAGTTTATTCAAATATTTACGTACGTTACTTAATCAAATGTTTTTAATGTTCATATATAAACATTACCAAACAATTTTAATTTTAGTAACGTAAAATATTTGAATAAACTTTGTATTGTATCTTGTATTATAACATATAAATGTCTTAACATTTATATGTTATGTACAAGAGACGTTATAATATCATAGCTATATTTTTTTAAATATTTAGCTTATGTAATATTTTGTCCAATAAATTAAAGTTTATTCAAAAATTGTACGTTACTAAAATTAAAATTGTTTGGTAATGTTTAAAATGTATCCTAAGTGTTGTTTATTAAAATTTATTGAAACTACGTAAGTGATAATCGCCAATTTAAATCTTCACTTAAAATGGTTAAGGTCAAATTTTTAAACAATACTTTTGTCACTTGTGCTCATTTTTGATTTGTAACACTTATTTTTATTTTCTTATGTGTATTTTCAATAAAACTTTTCAAACTATTATGTGTTTTTCTTTCGAGCGGGCAAGGCTGTAGCTAGAGTCGAATTGGAGGTAGGACAGCATTGGATACAGACAGGGCAGAAGTAAAAAAAATATCATATTTGATCTGCCCTTAAAGCATGGACTCCTAAATCAATCACCATGTATATCACTTCTTTTCTTTGTATTTTTTTATTATTTGGTGTGTACAATAAAGAGTTCATCTATCTATCTATCTATCTATCACTGACCTCTGGTCGGTGATATACATTCAATAGCTATTCGCAGACAAATAATGTATGTGACAGAACATGAGCATAGATCTAAGGTTTTTTTTTTACTGCGAACAAACTTTTTTTTTTAATGTTAGTGAATGATGTGACGAGCTAGCCGTTCGCCTGGTGTTAAGCGCCACGGCCGCCCATAACAGAACAGTGTTACTCGGAACTAAAACACAGAGTTTCGCGCGACACTGCACTGCGCGCATCATCCTGAGACATCAGCACAGTCTAGTAATAAGATTACTCAACTGTGAGATCAGATCATAGTCTCAATTGCCCAGTAATTTCACTAGCTACAGTGCCCTTCAAACCGGAACACAGTAGTGCTTGCACACTACTGCTTGGCGGCAGAATAACTGGCAAAGCAGTGGTACCTACCTAGACGAACTTTGCAACAAAGTCCTACCACCTAAATCCTATTATAATAATATTTCACCCACCGTCTCCATTCCACTACAGGAGCTCACGGCGTGGACAGAGTTACCATCCTTACGTTGTTGATTTACCTTTTGTTCGTACGAAATGCTTTGCAGATTCTTTTATTGTGCGTACGGCTAGGGAATGGAACTCACTCCCGTCGTCGGTGTTTCCATCCATATACAACTTGGGTGTCTTTAAGTCAAAGTAAATAGGTTATTTCTGGGTAAGCGTGCTCCACCTTCGACCTCATCGTCACTTACCATCTGGTGAGATGGAGTCAAACGCAAACCCATCGGCAGTAAAAAAATCTTACCTTTTTGGTATTTTTAGGTAAGGCATCGTGATTTTAACGTAGGGTATTGCCCCAAAATGCCCCCCCCCCCCTTGCTAAACTCGCGTAGGCAATAACTAATAAAATTCCATGACAAATATGGATTCCTTGAAATAAATCAATTTAGTAAATAACACCTCTAACCTTTGCCACGCACGACGCGGGCTATCAACTTATCTTTAGTATAAAGTTATAACAATACTATTAAGCCTGGGTTGCACCATTTACGATTATATTTAAACCAACAATTATTCCTCGTAGAGACACTCGCTTCTGTTCTTTTTACAGTGAAATCTGCATTCAAAACTCTATTTATAACTGTGTTGCACCCATTCACTAGGTGGTAGGACTTTTCTGCTAGCTAAGTTCGTCTAGGTAGGTACCACCGCTTTGCCAGTTATTCTGCCGCCAAGCACTACTGTGTTCCGGTTTGATGGGCACTGTAGCTGATGTATGTATCTGATCTCACAGTCGAGTAATCTTATTACCAGACAGTGCTGATGTCTCAGGACGATGTGCTCAGTGCAGTGTCACGTGAAACTTTATATTTTAGAGTTCCGAGTGACACTGTTCTGTTATGGGCAGCCGTGTAGTAAAAAGAGCTTTATTATCGAAAGTTCATAATGTAATATGATATTTTTATTGAAAGAAGCAACCCTGGCTTTGTTGCGTTGGCTCCAAAGCCACGGATGTTCTTCTATGAAAAATAATAAAAATAAAATGTCTTTATTTCAGTGAGGTGCTTCAGGTGAGACCTATGATCTGTTAAATATGAACATTCTTCTTCTCTTCGTTTAATTATTTAAATGAGATTAAAGGCTTTAATCACATGTCAAAGACAAAGGATTTTATTACAAACTAGTTGCGCCCCGCGGTTTCACCCGCGGATAAAAAGTATTTTAATTATTTACTCATCCCACGGGAAAGTTTCACACATCCGGGATAAAATGTAGCCTATATGTTAATCTAGTGTATAAGCTGTCTTGGTACTGAATTTCATCCAAATCCATACAGCCGTTTGAGCGTGAAGGAGTAACAAACATACACACACATCCACACACACAAACTTTCGCCTTTATAATATTAGTGTGATAGGCCGTAACAGTATACTAAATGCGCTTTCTGATCGGTTTGACTGTCAATATGTGTACCATTGTAACATGGTACACCTACTGACCTGAGTCAAAATTAATTTTTAATTTTTAATTTTCATTTTAATTTAATTTCTATTTAAATTTATGGTATTTTAATTGATGATTTTTTTATTTTCTAATTTTGACCATTCTATTTGTTTATATGTTTTTATTTGGTGCTAATTGTGATCCTAGTTGGTCTAATAATAAATAATAAATAAATAAAATAGGTTAGTTTTAGCACTTTTACCATGTCACAGACTACTTGCTTAGACCAAGAAGAGATCGAAGAGATTAATAACGCCGGATAAACTCCTGTTAACTATATCAGTAAGTTTATCGGAACTATGGTGCAACCTAGCCTAACTAAAGTATAGATAAAATTATGATGTACATATGGATTTTACGTTATTTCTCTGCAGTTTCTGATTATACGTCAAAGATTAAACATATTATGAAAGAGTCGGTATATTCTGAGTTACGTATATCATATTGATTGTTCCTTATTTATTAGTGTATTGTTTGAAATGTGATAATTTATTCCGAATTGAGTTTACTCAGATGTTTTATAGCGTAAGTACCTAAATCCTTGTCTATTTTTCTAAGGAATAATTAGGGATTTCGTTTTGAGTATTCGAATAGATGACACTTTTGTATTCGATACTTTATGCATCGATTAAGTAGATGCTTTCTGGTGTTGATTGCGTTTTGTAGAACTAAACTTAAAGTATGGTATGTAATTATTCTTTTAATGAAAGGGAAATGAAAAAGACAAAGATATTTGAATTGTCCTTAATTGAGTGTGTTATTAAAAATATTTTTAAGTAAATTTTCTTTACGCACGCTTGGGTTGGGGAGTAAGCTGGTGAATGCGTAACAAGGCGACCGGCAGTTGAAATTGGTTGGTTCACGTAGATCTCCACTGTCAACTTAACAAAGTTTTACTTGTAAAATGATAATTTACAATTGTCAATATGGCGACATGAACATTAAACAAAGTCATACCGGCCGATAGATGGAGCTAAAGAAGTTTTACTTCAGTCGTGTGGCACTCTTTTTTTTTTAGTGGCAAAATGGGCATGCGTTTGACAACAACTCACCTGATGGTAAGTGACGAAGTTGTCTTAGGTGGAGCACGCTTGCCCATGAGATGCCCATTCATTCTTGACTTAAAAAGACCCAGGTTGTACCCAGGAGAAAACACTGTTGTTGGAAGAGCATTCCATTCCTTGGCCGTTCGGACTATAAATGCCCCAGCAAAACGCTTAGTGCGGACTTGGGGTACACTAACGACGTATGGATGTGAAGAATCACCAAGTCTTGTGGTTCTATGATGGCAAAGGGATGACGAAATTAGTTGATGAAGGGCATGCGCACACTCTCCCTCTCTCTCTCTCTCTCCTATTTTTCCGAATTACCGATAATTTTTTGTTCGTCGTTGTTTTAGAATCATTTACATGAAATTCCTTTTGTTAATTTTACAGTATGGCGATACAATATTTCATATTGATGACGGCTATTTTAGGCTACGTGTCGTGTTCGACCGATTGCGACGCGTGCCTTGAAGGCATTTGCTACTCAAAAACACCTATCTTGGACGGCTACCGCTTCTCCGGTCAACTTGCTGTAGACCGTACAGAAAATATCGTCTACTTCCATTATGAAGACGACCAATCAATAGATTACACAGGAGCATTCGATTTAGACGATATCCGATTTAAAATAATACCAAACATCAATTTCTCGTTCGCAAGAGCTGTCGACCAATCGAGTCGAAATGTTTACATCGGTGGTGCTCAAGGAATTTATAAATACAACCCTAAATCTAATATAACGAGCCAATACGGACTATTTGATAAAACTATTTGGCATATGCAATACAAAGACAAGATCTACTACACCGTGTTTCAAATGAAAGGACTTTACACGTTAGATAATAAGCAATCGAAAACCATATCTTTACTATCGAACTATACAATCGATGATTTTATAATCGATCAACGAGAGGATATCTACTTTATAAGTCAGTCGAGTGTGTATCGATTAAAAAAAGGCGCGAAACAAGTGACTGTCATGGCAGGTGACGTTTACTCGTTGTCCATAGACAAGTTCGAAAGTGCTCATTTTGTTCACAGTGGCAAAAGAGGTTTGTACAAATTGGACTCGAAAACTGATGGATTTATAGAGGTAGGAGCTTTTGGAAGTGGTCTACCATTAAAATCAGTGTTTGATAATAATAATAACATAATTTATCACGAGCATAATAGCAGGAAATTGTATTATTTAATGCCTAATTACGGTCGTTGTATGGTTTCAAGGAGAACACACCGGAGACCGAATCCAAATAAGTTTATGGTTATGGAACGCGACGAAAATGAGTCTGGATCACAGGAGTTGTTAATTCAACGCATTCATTGATAGAATTTTATTTATTATAACAAATGTGTTGCAAAACTATTGTGGTATACCTACATAAAGATTCACAGTTTGCGTATTAGTGAAAATAAAACGAAGGTCAAAGCTGTTTTTTAAATCCCTTAATTACCGACCTACCTAATAGACATAAGCATCACATAGGCGGATTAATAATAATAATAATGCCAAACGATCACATACATAGGTCCTAGACCCTAACTAGGATTCCGTGTATCTAAGGGCTCCGGAACTACGAGGACAACGACACTCTGAGACACACAACTCAGAACAATTATCTCCACTTTTATCTGTCACCAAATATTTGACCTGCTGCGGGAATCGAGCCCGCCGCTGCTGGTTTATGAGCCGACCTGCTCAACCACAACACTTGGTGAGATGTTGTGAGATATATACCAAATGAGTATTTTTAGTTTTGTTCAATTTCCTGGCGTTCGCGATTAATATTTTAGTGGAGAAACATGTTTTTAGTATATATAGTGGGAATGTAGTGTGCCGATTACAATCACATATTAAAAATAGTTTTTTTTTTTTAATCTAAGTTTTTTTTATAAAAAACTTTTTTTATAGGATCTATGATTACAATGTTTACTTCAGAGTGTTCTGAACTCTGTGTATAACAGTATAAAGCTGTATTTACTTAGCATAGAATTAGAACGCCTATAAAAAATATCAAAGTTATTTCTTTGTTACTATTTGTACAAAACCAATAAAAGTTTTGTTTGCACAGGACTTAATCGCGCTAAAACATATCATTTATTTATTAACCAAAAACTATGTGTTCAAATGGCGAAAATTTAAGAAACACTAAAACCAAGAATTCTCCACTTGTTTATACAAAACACGACTCGTTCGTGACCGCGGCGTCGCGCGTGAATTACTAATGAAACGGCGTGACCCCGTATCGTGACCTCGAGAGGCTATAAATTAAGGTGCCTAGGTTTTTGATTGTACCTAGATTTGGCCTAAAGTCCGAGATTTTATGTATTCAACTGGCATTAGTGTACTATAGATACTTCATTTAAAGTTATTTTGCGTGCTATGGAAAGGATTATAAAGACCATAATACCTAGACTCAGAAAAAGTATTAGAGTTTTGTATGACGTGACGAGCGAGCCGTTCGCCTGATGTTAAACGTCACGGCTGCCCATATCAGCTGCAGTGTTGTATTGTATTGTTGTGTACAAATAATTGTTCTGCCGCGGGAATCAAACCCACCGCTTCCGGATTATGAGCCGACCTGCTCAACATCTCAATTCTCATGCTCAAGTCTCATTTGCCAGTGATTTAACTATCTACAGTGCCCGTCAAAGCGGTGGTACCTACCTAGACGGCAGCAGAAAAGTCCTACCTAATCATAGATTATTCAGTGCGGGGTTTCGTTGAATTAGTTATGTCACTGGAGTCTATTCTATCTCACATTCTCTAAAACTAAACTTAAAGTATGGCGGTACTCTTCTGATAAAGGGGAACTGAAAGAGACGGAAATATGTTAATTTCGTTTAGCTTTAGAGTATGCGACACAGAATCACTGAAGTATTGCATATAAATTATGATAGTTAGATAATAATAATAAATAATAATAATAAATAATATATCTGTGGAAATTTCACACAGCGCCATCTAGCCCTATAAACTAAGCAAAGCTTGTACTATGAGAACTAGTAATGGATATAATTATATATAATTTTTGTTTGTAAATACATACATATAATACAATATAACACCCAGATACAAAACAATGATGTTCATCACACAAACGCTTGTCCTGGATCGGAATCGAACCCACAACCTGTAGTTAAGAAAACAGGGATACTACCAACTGAGCTATCGGGCGAGATAGTTGCTTACTTAGCAAAGCACATCAAAAATCAATGACTCAAATATTACAAGACTTTTCAACGAATATTTTGGCGCAGTTAACATTTGCGCTGCCAAGCTCTTATCAAGCAATGAAACTCCGGTAAGATAATGCAATGCCGCTTCACTGCTCCATCGGAAGAAGCAAGAATGGGTGCCTGCTCAATAACGATCTATATAATCTACTAGCTTCTGCCCGCGGCCTTGCCCGCGTGGCCTACGCAACGAAGAAGACATTTTTTCATAGATTTTTTCAACCACACATTTCACCCTCTTAGGGTGAAATTTCGAAAAACCCTTTCTTAGTGGATACCCACACTTTACAACGAACACACCCTCCAAATTTCAAGTCTCTAAGACCAGCGGTTTAGGCTGTGCGTTGATATATAAGTCAGCCAGTCACGACTTTGAATTTTATATGTATAGAAGATTGCGCGTGCTAATAAATTTGTTTTTGGTTAGTAAATTTATTATCAAACTAAACACTGCATTTTTGTTGTCAATGTCTGTACAAAAAAGCTGCAAAAATTCGGATTCCAGCATCAATGGTATTGGGAAGTTATCATAGGTCCCATTATCGTATCAACCATCCCGGGACATCGAGGCCGATGGGAATTAGTCTCATCGACCCGGTAAAGCGGATGAGTTTTGAAATTCCTTTTTGAAGGTTAAAAAATGAACTAGTAAATATTATTATTATAGTAAAGTAGCTTAAAAATTAATTTAATAATTGAAAAAATAATTAAAACCGGTAAATAAATCGCGGAGTAGTACGCTTTTAAAGTTTCATCGCCTGTTCATTTCTTGTTAGATCGTGTGAAGCTTCTTCAGCTACTATGGAGGCATAGTTTATGACGTCACATCTCAACTAGAGGTAGGTTCTACGCAGCGTACTATGGAGGACTGGTAACTGACGTGACGTCACGTTCTTTCTGTTCCTGTATTTTAAAATGCCTGTAACTTTATAATTTACAGATTTAATTTTTTCACAACTGTCTATTTTTTTAAGTATATTATTTACTAGCTGCGCCCTGCGGTTTCACCCGCTATCGATTTACAAAGATTCCTTTTTACCGTTTTGGTATGTTGCGCTAAAAATTTCTAAAAGTAATTTTAATTTAGGTAATTAATTTAGATGTTAATATAAACTACATGTGTTCCAAATTTCATCCAAATCCGTTCAGGAGTTTTTGCGTGAAAGAGTAACAAAAAAAAAATATAGTATAATATGTGTGGACATTTCACATAGCGCCATCTAGCCCCAAACTAAGTAAAGCTTGTACTATGGGAACCAGATAACTGATACAATACTTAGATACTTTTTTGTTTGTAAATACATACATAGAATACCATATAACACCTAGACACAGAACAAACACCTATGTTCATCACACAAATGTTTGTCCTGGGTGGGAATCGAACCCACATCCCATAGTTCAGAAGGCAAGGTTACTACCAACTGAGCTATCGGGCCATCCACATCCATACATTCATACTTTCGCATTTATAATATTAGTAGGAAGTAGGATTTATTCAATTCTGCTATATTTTAGCAGTCCAATAGCCTTTTGTGTGAAATAGTCTCCTACCTATATGCATTGTATCAAAATCAATCTTTGGTACGTCCTGTATGCCAAATGCATGGAACGATTTGTACACTACAGTCTAGTGCCAAGTTCTGTTTCAAACTCCGAGGTGTAGGTAACCGAGATTAGACTATACAATAGAATGCTCAAACCTGCAAAAGTGATCTCCACTAGTGGATAATTTACACTATGTCCCAAAACCCTTGCTCTAGGCAAAACCATTCAGGATGTAAACCAACAATGACAGTTCTATCGAGACAAGAAATTTCAGTGAGTGTGAGAAACTGAACGAAAGGAAATTGAAAGTTGTTGGTTCACGTAGATCTCCATTGTCAACAGAGTTAAAAAATTGTATTATTATGTTGGTATGTCCGATAAAATGATAATTTACAATTGTCAAGATGGCGACATTAACATTAAACAAAGCAAAAACAAAGTTATACCGGCCGATAAATAAATAAATATAAATAAATAAATATTTGTGGACATCACAACGCCATCTAACCCCAAACTAAGCAAAGCTCGTATTATGGGTACCAGATAACTGATACAATACTTAAATACTTTTTGTTTGTAAATATATACATATAATACAATATAACACCCAGACACAGAACAAACACCTATGTTCATCACACAAATGTTTGTCCTGGGTGGGAATCGAACCCACAACCCACAGTTCAGAAGGCAGGGTTACTACCAACTGAGCTATCGGGCCAGTCAAATAGATGCAGCTAAAGAAGTTAAAAGAAGAAAAACGAGTGTGCTTTAGACCACACGACTGAATAACTTCAGTAAAAGAAGACTGAGTAACTTCAGTTAAAGCACAATCAAGTTTTTTATTAATTAGATAGATAGATAAGTGAACATTTATTATACACACCAAATAATAAAAATTACATAGAAAGAATAATTATTTACATAAAGTGTAAGTCTGTGTAACAATGGGCGACTTTATCGCTAAAAGCGATCTCTTCCAGGCCTTTGGATGGAGAGAATTCATTATTCATTAATTAGGTGTCAATTGATTCGTTATGATCTGGGTACATGTGTTACCTACATTTTTTTTTTCTTTATTAGGAATAGTAAACAGCACACATTATCAATATTAAGCTAAAATATAACTATGATAAACTTAGTAATAATGCAGCCCACAACACTATCCTCAGATTGTTAAATAGTATAAATTTAATGCTAGTTAGTATAATTTTTGGTTATATATGTGGCATTTTTAGCCATGGGATTATTCATCACAATGATTATCGCAGGTTTTATTGTCGTAATTGATTTTAATTGATAGAACCTTAATAATAATAATTAAGTTATTAACTTATTTATTAAGATTTAAGTTCATCTTAAATAAAAAAATAAAAAAGAAAATCTAGCTGAATACGGGATTTAGCGGAATCACACTAGATTATTATTATTTATTTATTGTAATAAATACGACAAAATCAATTACAATAACCACACAAAGTATTTCATATGTCGGCAGAAACGGGTTGTGGGTAGGTAGGTTGCAACCTATATAACTATAGGCCTTCAGCATGTCCGCACCGCGCCGTGTCTGGAACAAGAATGATCCGTAGCACACCAATCGATCCCTTTATATAGCCAGACAGGTAGGGGCGCCATGACAGTTGCCGGTGCTGCCACTGTAATAAATTTAATGCCACCACAGGGTAAATTACGGTGCTCGATCGCTGTGCATAGAGTTTATAACTGGACGTTGCCGCCGTCACATACATTAAGAAGAAACATGATGTTATAAAATAATAAAAGAATCCAATGGTCTATAAAAACAATGATTATTATTAGATATTCTTATCTCATTTTGTATACAAATATATTTTGTCGTTTTTGTTTTTTTGTTGTTAGAAGAGTAAACGGACGTAGAAAAAAATTGGTCCCATTTGTTTTCGTGCGAGTCTATTTAGGTATTATAACCGATGGTTCCATACGATATCCAGTTCCTATATCTGGCACTGTATTCTATTCATCAAGTAGAATGAAGACATGCAATTATGAGCAGTGCCAAGTCGGCAATCGGCGTCGTGATCGATTGTCTTTTTACAAATAAGTTAGGCCTTACTTACCTATTACCTGTAAGTACTTACAATACAATACAATACAAAACGCTTTATTGACACCAAAAATAGACATGTAGAAAATAGAATCACATAATAAGATAGGTACAATGGGCGGTCTTATCGCTAAGAGCGATCTCTTTCAGACTACCTTTGGACAGACAGAGTTACTTATTATGAGTTACTTACTTATTATGTACTTCAGTAGATAGATAAACTCTTTTTTAAAACGTTATAATATTACAGGAGCAATCGGTAATTAGAATCTTGTAATTAAGTGTCACAATCGGTCTTATAGCTTAAAGCGATCTCTTCCAGATAATAACCCAAAATTGGGGTGGATATTCGAGCGTCACCATCAGTCACCTAATTTTATAGTTAGGTACTGTTTATATGGTGTGGAACGTATATTATAACTGGCCAAGGTGTTGGTCTACCGACCTTACAGCGTCACCTGCGGAGGGTGGCACAATGCGGACAACCATCAAAGAATATACACGGTGGAATTTAATTCGTTCTTTTCCTTTCATGTATGTATTCAGCCCACGCTATAGAATGCTCCCATATAACTAAATAAAAAAAGTAGTTATGAAATCAAACTTAAATCTAGGTATTATCAAATTTAAATTCTAAAGAAATCCTTGTGATATTGAACAAAGCAGGTGTTTTATTGCCTACGAAACATTTACAAAGCACTCAACTGGTGCCCGCGTTGTGTGTAGCGTTAAATAGACATTTCGGCTGTCATGCAGTTATTTTAAGACGCACTAAATACTAAAACAAAATATACTTTTTTTCAAATTGGACCTTGTACGAATATTCTGTAGCATGGTCTGAGTACATACATTTAAGGAAAAGAGTGAATTAAATGCCACCGTGTATATCAAATAATACCATTAATAGATATCATGACCAATTCATTTCAGGCTTAACAACAACATCTAGGAAAACTGGATCACATTTCTAAGTAATCCCTAATTCCCTATCCCAAAATAATTTATCTAAGAAATATAACAAAATAGTGACTAAAAGTATAAATAATATAGAAATAGGTACTAAAAGTGAAATTTCTGTTTGTTTGTATTGTTTGTATATGTTTATTTGTTTGTTTGTTTGTGTGGCTTTCATGGCTGAACTGATTTGGCTGAAATTTTGCTTACAGGTTGCTGACGCTTACCGATTGCTGGCTGATATTGATAAATTACAGACTGAGATTAAAGTCTAATTTGCCCAGTAATTTCACTAGCTACAGTTTCCTTCAAACCGGAAAACAGTAGTGCTTGCACACTACTGCTAGGCGGCTGAATAAAGGTGGCTTCAAGTCATCCAATCGCCATTCAATCTACCATGCCATCTGCCATGCGATCTGCCACGCAATCTGTCATGCGATCCACCATGCGATCTGCCATGCGATCGGCCATGCGATGTGCCATGCAATCGGCCATGCGATCTGTCATGCGATCTGCCATGTAATCTGCCATGCGATCTACCATGCGATCTACCATGCGATCTGCCATGCGATCTACCATGCGATCTGCCATGCGATCGGCCATGCGATGTGCCATGCAATCTGCCATGCGATCTGTCATGCGATCTGCCATGTAATCTGCCATGCGATCTACCATGCGATCTACCATGCGATCTGCCATGCGATCTGCCATGCGATCTACCATGCGATCTACCATGCGATCTGCCATGCGATCGGCCATGCGATGTGCCATGCAATCTGCCATGCGATCTGTCATGCGATCTGTCATGTAATCTGCCATGCGATCTGCCATGCGATCTGCCATGCGATCTGCCACGCGATCTGCTGGAATCGCGGTCAATGGAGCCGCGTCCCCACACGTTCCGATTTAACTGATTGAGTTGACAAATTGTGTGTAGTACTACTTACTACACACAATTTGTCAAAGTTTTAGCCAAAGAGTGAAATGTTTTACCGGCGTCCGTATTTCCCGATAACTACAATCTTGGAGTCTTAAAATCGACAGTGAACACGAAAAGAAACGAGACAGTGTGTGCATGTGCTGTGTAGCATCCATGATGTAACCACGTTTTATGATGCAGGACGGACGCCAAACACAACAATGGATATCTTTTGGATACGGGCCATTGCACATTTTTTAGTTTAATATTTAAACTCTACTTTTGTACATTATCTATAACAGAGTAAAGGTTCCATTTTCCTATGGCAATCTTAATTGAAGGGTTGAGAATAAAAAGGGTTTAACTGTCAAATTGACATTTCGAGAAAATTGATTTTAAACTTCAACGGCGTCATTTTAATGTAGAGTGCTTATAAGGTAATAGAAAAGGTTTACGTAAGTTTCAGTTACTTGAAAATGTTGTAATTCTATTTTAAAATACTAAATATAGTACTAATTCGTACAATTACTGTAAAAATATCATAAAATCAAATAAATATAATAATGTTTTTATGCTAAGCGAACTGTATTCCTGTGACAGATAAACCGTTTTTAGACTCAAAATCTTGAGATTTAAGCCTCATTTCGGTATTTTGAGAATGTATTATTGTAGATAATTTCACGCTGAATCCAACGATACCCGTAAGTCATTTTGTAAAAAAAATCAGTTAAACCCTTCTTGTTCTCACCCCTTCAATTGCAGTTGCTAAAGTGCATTTTATCTGAGTGAGAAAGTTTTTGATATTCGAACTTTTATATTCAATAATTTTCTACAAGTACCGTAAGTTCACCGAAAATGTATTAAAAATATTTTCATCTTATTTAGTTTCTTTCTTTATATACCCTAGCAGGCATAACTTAAATATTACTATCTCACAGGAAACGCTCAGTTTTTCCGGAGTATAATACAGCGGGTTATCCCGGAAACCTTTATCTTGGCGCCTCCTAAACATTACCGATATATAGGTAAGCATATTACATATAAAATGTAATGTGAGTTTTGGCGGGAAAGCGAAAAAGATTGCGTCATCGCATTGTATTATTTTCCAAAACTTGTGTTATTTTCAGTGTTAGTGCATAAAATTGGTGGCATTCTATTCGTTAAGTGCTGGATTAGGTACAGGCGTGAGTGTGGGAAAATGGTATAATGATGGTGAAACGTTTATTTTCGTGTTGTTTCCAAAACTCCATAGAAGCTTCAAGTAAAGTTGCCACCACTTTACTAGGAGTATGACTTTGACTAGACTATGACTTGACTGTGACTTGACACATATTTGCGTGAAATATCATTAACTTGATAAATTATCAATTACTTGACACTGGCTAAATACACAAAAGTGTGGAGCCAAAACATTTAAAAAAAAATTAATGTGATTACGTAAATGTTAGTGTACTTCAGGTTTTGGCTTCACATATTTGTGTATTTAGCCACGTAGTTAATGATATTTCACGCAAATATGTGTCAAATCACAGTCGAAGTAATCAAGTCAGGTCACAGTCAAGTCTAGTCAAAGTCATACTCCTAGTAAAGTGGTGGCAACTTTACTTGAAGCTTCTATGGAGTTTTGGAAACAACATGAAAATAAACTTATCACCATCATTATACCATTTTCCCACACTCACGCCTGTAATCCAGCACTTAACGAATAGAATGCCACCAATTTTATGCACTAACACTGAAAATAACACAAGTTTTGGAAAATAATACAATGCGGTGACGCAATCTTTTTCGCTTCCCGCCAAAACTGTCGTTTTATGTTTGTCCAAGACTAAATTACCAAACTAAGTCTAACACACAAAAAACGCCATTATCTGCTTACGGCATGCAAAGGGGGCACTGCCTCTTTTTCTCTTTCAATAAGGTCCACTCTTCCAGTGGACGAAGTCTTCTCGATCCTCTTATCCCGGCAACGGCCCAAGCCGAGGCTCGCACCCCAGGGCTGCCCGCCAGATAGTTGCCTCCCACTTTTGACGGCTGGGCTGCTTAAGCGTCTGCCCTTCCGTCCGAACACGCTGTAAAATTCAGTAGAGACCGACTACATTAGGCATAAAAATACTGCCTCTTTTGCCTGTTACGATTTTATGTGCTTGGGTTGCGTGGTAATTTAAGACATTACGACAGATTAACATAGCATCGAAACTTTTATATTCTATCCTTTATATATAAAAATGGATCTCTATTTCCCTTGGTCATCACATCACTCGTGAACAGATGGAACATTTTCGCTAATTATTTTTTTGTTATCTTTATTATTGTCAGAAGGTTCTTATGAAAGAAAAAATTAAGAAAGTCGAGTGAGAAGAAACCGCGTTGGTAAAGCCGCGGAGCGCAGCTAATATAACATACAAATTACTCACAAAATCAATTTAAAAATTACATGTATTTACTTACAACGAATTAAGCTAGATTTAAAGAAAACAATATTCTCAAATAAGACAAAAAGACTTCCGATACTTTTAAAACGGATACTTCGGTAACTGATCTTTCATAATGGAGTCAATTACTTCTTGAATAATTAAAATGAAAGTATTTTTATATGAATTACTTTTTATTATACGCACACAAGCAATGGCGTAGACTGGAAAATTAATTTAAATACAGGAATCCTTTCCTTCATTCCAAACTGTGGGGCTTAACTAACTAGCATTGCATAATTCGCTATTTTGAAAAGGTCACCCTTCCGCAATCTGAAGTTATTAAGTGGCAAGTTTAGTAACACCCCCAGATGCCGTTGGAGTGCCAAAATTGCTGCGAAATTACGGCAAAATGGGGGGTACGGCGTAAAATGGCGAACTACGATGAAGATACGCCAGAATGGCGTTAAAGCGGCACAATCGGTGTTTTCAAACGCAGTGAAGATTTCTAACGTCGGCAGCCAAAGATAGCACTTATTTTATCAAAATTGAATCTAACCGAACTGTCTTGGATAGTGATGGGGTAAATTTTTGTGCAAATTTTATCGATGAAATTTAAACCATTGTGTAATTAGTTTATTACCTATATAGATAAACTGACACCAATATGACGAAATACAAAACAAGAAAGCTTATAAATAGATTACAATGGGCGGTCTTATCGCTAAAAAGCGATCTCTTCCAAAAAACCTTTGGATCGACAGAAATAGATCAATGAGCATGGACGGTGTTGCTATAAAATAAAATTTACTAGAAAAATAGAATAGTAGATTACTTAATATACAATACATATTACTACTATACATAATACACATATACATACATAAACAATAGCAGCAGAGCGAGTCTGGCCCAGCGGTAGTCCATGCGACTTTTAAAATAAAGATCCTGAATCCCGATCGGCCCCATCACCAATCACCTTTCATGTTAAGTGCGGAATCTGCACTGGCTGTTCATCATCATCATCATAATCAGCCGGAAGATATATAAACGCGTTTACGATGATGATATCGATAAAAAACATCGATACATCTCTATTTTCGTTCAACTTTGGCACTAACTCGTGTTGGGTTCGACATGTTTTCGTTCGAGAATGTACGTCAGATAATATCAAAAGCTTCCTCCGGTATCGGGAGCTCTAACAACGTGAGAAAACCTTAGCAAAATGCACTTAAATTATAATAATAATAACGCCCAACGATCACATAAACAGATCCTGGACCCTAACTAGGTTTTCCTGTGTCTAGTGACCCAAGAACTACGAGGACCATGGTCCCACAACACCCAGACTCAGAACAAGCATATGCGCTTTTTTTTTTCTGTGCACAAATACTTGTCCTTTCGCGGGACTCGAACCCGCCGCCTCCGGGTTATGAGCCGACCTGCTCAACCACCACACCTCAGATCACTAGCAGATAAGCTGTGAAATATCCGATCAGTCACCTATTTATTACTTTAATGGTAGAAATGGGCAGGACACGTTTATTACCTTACATTACTATGACAGAAATGGGCAGACATTGCTTATATGGAATTTCCAGTTAAAAACATATTGTATCTTTTTTGGTTTTTGGTTTGGCTTCACACTTTTGTGTATTTAGCCAGCGTCATAATTTTTCAAGTTAATTAATATGAATATGTGTCAAGTCAAGTCACAGTCCAAGTCATCAAGTCAAGTCATAATCTAGTCTAGTCTAGTCAAGTCATACTCCTAGTAAAGTGGTGGCAACTTTATCAGAAGCTTCTATGGAGTTATGGAAACAACACGAAAAAAATCGTTTCACCCAGTCGAAAGTTCTGAGGTAACAAACATTTAAAAAAAACAGTTGAATTGAGGACCTCCTCTTATTTAAGTTGGTTGATAAAACATTGTTGCTTTGTGAATAAAACAAAACAAAGATGGAACGTCAAAATTTTTGTCACAAATACTGTAAACAAAATGTTAAATTTCATATTTTTTTTTATGTTTAAAAGGTATCTTAAAATGTTCAGTAAATAGAAAAGTCGTAACCCAAACACAAAAAAACGAGTGTGCTTTAGACCACACGACTGAAGTAAAACTTCTTTAGTTTAGCGCCATCTATCGGCCGGTATAACTTTGTTTTTGCTTTGATTAATGTTAATGTCGCCATCTTGACAATTGTAAATTGACATTTTATCGGAAAACCCAAGATTATAATACAGATTATTAACTTGATTATTTTGACAATTTTTCTACAAGAACTTTCAACTTCCGTTCTCCTCGTTATGCATTCACCAGATTACTCCCCAAGTCAAGTGTGCGATAAGAAGTTTTACTTCAAAAATTAAAATGACTTGCGGCAAAAGGTAACATTGTTTGACCATGTCAAGTGATGTATAGCACACGTCACCGCAAAACCCTATTACAAATAACCCGATCTATCGACAAAAACTAACCTCGTAAAATATAAAAAGTCTTTATGTTGAAGAAATAAGGTTCAATTTGAAAAGATGTCTGTAAGGCGTAGTGGAAGAAAAAATATTAGGGTTGTCGCTAGGTTTTTTGACACTTCATTACACTTCTTTTAGATTTGATATTATAAGGGATGTTACTTATCAGTCGCACACACGCGGTCCAGTTTTTGTATGAGCGGAGTTATTGCTCCGTAAATACTTTTTTGTAAATAGAACCTTCTATATATTTTTGAAAGAAATTGAATAAGCTTTTATTACCAAACAAACCAATAAAAAAGAAACGATTTGATTCGAACCAACGGGAAATAGGATTTATTGGTCGTCATGAGTATAGAAAAACGTTGAAAAGAATCCGAAAAAGGCGGTTGTGATTTTTTTTTCGGTAACGTGCATGAGTGTAGGCAAATGGTTCCAAGTTTTAAAACCATGCCTTTTCGTTTTCTCTTCAAGGCTTCCTAGAACCTTCAGTAAAATATCCACCATTTTTTTTTGTTATGGCTCCACACTTTAGTGTATTTAGCCAGTGTCAAGTAATTGATAATTTCTCGAGTTAATTAATATATGATATTTATATATGTCAAGTCAAGTCACAGTCTATCAAGTCATGTTATAGTCTAGTCAAGTCATACTTTTAGTAAAGTGGTGGCAACTTTACCAGAAGCTTCTATGGAGTTTTGGAAACAACACGAAAATAAACGTTTCACCATCATTATACCAATTTCCTACACTGATGCATGTAATCCATCACTTAACGAATAGAATGCTACCAATTTTATGCACTAACACTGAAAATAACACATGTTTTGGAAAATAATACAATGCGGTGACGCGATTTTTATTCGTTTTCCCGCCAAAACTCACATCCACCATTTTACTGTGGCATTTTGACCTTGACAGAATAAAACTTGGACATGACGTAGCTGAACAAAAACTCCTTTACTTGACATTGGCAGAATTATCACTTAAAAGGATAGGAACCCATTAAACGAAGAGAAGGAGAGGTTTGTACAATACTTTTCTTCAGTAAACAAAACGTTTACTTGTTTTTTTTTTATATAGATACTAAAACGAATTGCAATCATTGACTTATTCCACATAGACATGCTTATAAATTATGATCTAGATTGTAACTTAAGACTATGTGTACACAGAAATATGAAATTATAAAGTGACCATCGAGACAAATATTTATTTACTTTTACTGTAAAAATAGCCAATACAGCTTTTACAGTAAAATTAATATCAACAATGAATTTATTAATTTATTAAAATGTACATAAATTAGGCCCGTATTCCAGATCTATATTCTCAGTCGTCGATCGATGCTCAAATAGAGATTTTATTCGAAATTTGATCGTTTTGTGAATGAAATCTTGTTATGTCAGATATTCATGATTGAGCGTAGTTCTGTAATACGTGCCACAGACTTGTGTTTCCGCTCTATGAAAATCCAATGGGAATGGTAGAGTATTTATTAATACTCGAAAAATTTATATCATTATTATTATTATTTATTTTTTTCATGTGACCAAAATGCTGGTCTTTATTTAGCCTAAAGACTAAACATTGCCATTTAACGGGGTAATGCCGCCAGCATTTTGGGCACGTTGCCTACTGATAGCGGCTTCTTAGATTAAGTTTTGCTAATGCATAGTTTATAATTTTAATTTTATTTTAGTTTTATTTATTAATTGAATATCACAAGTACTTCGATACATCAAGTCGCTAAGTTGGAAAAACTTGTTAAATCCTTAACTTGAATTGTCCTAACGGATATTTGTAATTATTAGATGATTTTGATTAATAGATAGGAAAGAGGGAGTGAGAATAAGATATGATTATTAGCAATTTCACCACAATTTCGCCAATGGCGAAATTACATTGGCGAAATTGTAGTGAAATGCTGCAGAAGCCACTAAGATTCAATTCAATTCAATAAAATGATAGTGACTTTAGATTTGTTTAAAAATATTGGGTTACAATAATTATGTTATATAATTTATCATTTATCTAAAACAATAAAAAGGGAACTTAATTAAACACACCAGTACCAGTACTTAGGCAGCGTGCCCAATATGCTGGCAGCATTGCCACGTTGAATGGCAATGCTCAATCTTTGACCGAAGTATAGGCCAGCATTTTGGTCACGTGTGGCTTCAACCAGACGTTTAGAAAGGTCTTTAAAATAATAAAATATTTGAGTGTTATGATTTTTACACAGTATTACTTGTTAACATAATTATTAACTGACGAGTTTCTGCCTGCAGCTTCGCCCGCGGCGTGACCTATGGTAAAATAATTCAACCACCCATTTCACCCTCTTAAGGGTGGAATTTCGAAAAATCCTTTCTTAGCGGATGCCTACGTCGTAACATCTACCTGCATGCCAAATTTCAGCCCGATCCGTCCAGTGGTTTGGGCTGTGCGTTGATAGATCACTATGTCAGTCAGTCAGTCACCTTTGAGTTATAAATATTTAGATTAACTTGTATCATACTTTTCCGTCGAGATCCCATATATAAAATCAAATTTTCTTTTACAAATTAGGTAATACTTGAGGCTAAGGATGTCATAAGGAAAACAGAGCATATATATTTAAAAACAATGAGGTGACACCCCTACCTGTCTTAAAGGTCGATAAATCGCGTGCCGCGCATTATAATGCTCATCACTATTGTCTATAAAAGCATTGCGCGCGCGCAGGACATAAGCGAAAGTCGACGAAAATGAAGGTGATTACACGTTTTTTTTTATGTGATAACGTTTTTTTGTTGTGATAATATTGTGATGTGATATATTTGTGTTCGTTTGCAACTGATTTTACATAATTAACGTAATTTTTGCTGTAAAAGAATGTGTCGAGTATTTTTAAAGGGACGGGATTCTTGATTCGGTCTTTTTTGTTATTTACGGGCATCCAAAGGATACCAACGGAAAACCTTATCCCTAAATATGCATCGGTTTTATATTTTGACTAGCCTGATAGCTCAATTGATAGTAACCCTGCTTTCTGAACTATAGGTTGTGGGTTTGATTCCCATTCAGAACAAACGTGTGTGATGAACATCATATTCAAATACTCTGATAAATGAGACGTGATTTGTATTGTATTGTAACGTAATGCTTAACATCAGGTGAACGACTAGCTGAAAAATGAAAAAATGAAAAATGATTTATTTGCTGCATAAAAACTTATAAATTAAACATGCTTATACACTTTATTTCACTGTTTCCTAGAAATTTATGCAGAAGGATTATTTATCAGATACCCAAAGTTATCTAATGACCCCCACACTAGGCTCAGCCTGTATCGTGGGGGCCTGGGTATGAGTTGACAAGGAGATATAACCTCAGCTGACAAACAATACCATATAAATATATAGATGAGAAATATATATAGACACTATACATTAATTTAGTGTCTTCTTGTAAGGATAATATAAACTATTTTAAATAACCATAGTATTTAAACTAAAAGGAAAGAAAAAACAAAAAACTACCAATTATAAACAATCAAAAATTGCAGACAACTATTTAAATTTAAGAGCTACTTATTGAGTGACTTTAATAATCCTTTCGGTTTCATCATAACTTAGTGACAATAGCCACTTTCGCACCAAAATTTTCGCTTGACGGACATTTAGGTTTTTAAGATTTTTGTCACAATACTTGATGACCAAGTTGTAAATATATGATTTTATAAATTCTCCGAAACGTTGAGCAAATTTTGTGGAAACAACAGTTTGGGGAAGCTGATAAACCCTACGCTTTACCAAGACGTCGTAGATTGGTGAAGAAAGAACTACTTTATGAACTGATATAAACGTCTTTAATATAAATAGCTGACGTACGTTTAGAACACCGCTCTCATTGTACACAGACTCTGTGGGGTATCTGCGCGGCTTTTTAAGCATAACTTTGAGTACAGAGCGTTGAGCCCTTTCTGCTTCTATCAAAACACTTTTTGCAGCAGACCCCCAACAAGTGATGCAATACATTATTAGAGACTGGCACAAAGCATAGTACACTGACCTGAGGGTCTCGATACCTGCCACGTCCCTAAGTTGCCTCATGACATTGATGATCTTTCTGATCCGACCAGACAAGGTGTGGATGTGCGTTTTAAATGACAGATTTTCATCTAATATGACACCGAGATATTTGGTTTCCTTAACCCTTTTGAGTTCATCGCAATAACATGCTGAACTGCTGACGTTACAAGTGTGTATTCTAATTTTCGGCGATGTCGGGGCTGAAGCTAGGGTTTTGTGGAAACAGATGTACATAGTCTTTTGTGTATTTAATGTTAGAAGATTACATCGTAACCATTTCTGGATGTTCGACATCCCTTCTTCAGCGGCCAAGTAAGTATCATGCCATGTCGGCCCATGGAATAAAATAGCAGTGTCATCGGCATAGCACAAAATATCTGCATTTGCTATTGGGAGATCGTGAATATCGTTAATATACAGTATGAACAAAGTCGGCCCCAAAATGCTTCCCTGTGGGACTCCAAATGGAACAGCTTGCAACCCACTAACAGCAGATCCAACCCTAACACACTGTCTTCGCTCTTTGAGATAGCTGTTGAACCACTTCAAAGCACTTCCGCGTATACCCATACTCTCTAGCTTCTTCAATAAAATCGTAGTGGAAACAGTATCGAAGGCTTTAGCTAAATCGAGAAATACGCCTACGCAGCACTTTTTTTCGTTCAAACGTGACGACACTATTGATGTGAGTAAGGACACAGTATCTTCTGTAGACTTTCCTCTACGAAATCCAAACTGTCTATCCGAAATAAGGTTTCGGGACTCTACGAATTTAATAAGTCTATAATTTACGATCTTTTCAAGTAACTTAGCAAAAGCGCACAAAAGTGATATAGGCCGATAGTTGTCGATTTTATTTTTAAGACCACTCTTGTGAATCGGGCATACTAATGCCATTTTCCAAGCATCCGGAAAAATTCCACTTGCCATACTGCTGTTAAAAATTACTGTCAGAGGTTCAATTATCACATCTTTAAGATTTTTAAGCAGAGAGTTACTTAATCCATCTATACCAGCTGCTTTATCATTTGAGAGTCCTAAGATTAGGCTCTCAATCTCTTTGAAGTCTGTTGGCTCCATGAAAAAGGAGTCAGCTGGCGTATGGGAGATCCTGATAGAACTTGCCAATTCGCTTTCAGACTTAGATAAATTTTGCAATATACAATCTGACAGTTTTTGTCCTACGGTTGTAAAGTGAGCGTTACAAATATCTAGTGACTCTAATTCGTTATTACTGCCATCAAGGGATAAAAGTTCGATTGTTTCAGTCTTGGATGGATTTATATTGCACACAGTTTTAATGGTTTTCCAAAGTTTTTTAGGGTTCTTTTTGTTTGCTTCCAGCTCGGCAATTTCATATTCAGACTTCAATTTGCGTAGTAAATCAATGAAAAAATTCCTGTAGCGGGTATAAGAAAGTTTCAAAGTTTTATTGTTTGGATTAGCCCTTGCTTGCATGTGTAACTTGTCACGATGGCGCATGCACCGCATTATTCCCGGCGTTATCCAGGGTTTTAAATTATAAGTAGACCTGGACACCTTCACAGTGCGTGTATGTTTTTCTAAAGCATTCATTAAAACATCTGTAAAAATGTTAGTGGCTTCATTTACATCGTCATAACTCCATAAGTTTGACCAATCAACTGTTTCAAGTTCTTTTATAATACCAACGATATTTCTTTTTAGGATAAAACGGCTAGGTCTTTGAGCTTTAGCTTTACTTACATTTGTCCCAAACATTGCCATATTATGATCAGTTATTGAGTTCTCACACACTATGCCGACGCTACAAGAGTGACTTCTGCCTTTTACATAGATATGATCAAGACATGCAGCCTCTCTGGTAGGCGCAGTGATAGCAGGCAAACAACCATTTTCAGCCATAAAGCTCACATATTCCAGACACTGTGTGTTAGGTACAGTATCCAATATGTTGACATTGAGATCTCCGGCTATAATAAATGGTTGATTATTTAATGCTAGTATGCAAGCGTCCAATGATGTTAAAAAGTTTTCTAAGTTCCTATTAGAAGGTGAGCGATAAATACCAAGTACTACCATAGTTTTAGATATTACAACTTGTAAGCACTCAGCTTCATCAATTTGCGGTTCTAATACTGTACAATTACAAATAGATTTAACATAGACAACCACGCCACCATTTTGATTACTATGTCTAACATCGTCACATCATTCACTAATAATAGGTCTTTACCTATGAAATTGCCGTATTGCAGTACAGACTTTTTCAAACAAAAAAAAGTTTTGATTGGCTATGAATTCTAAATTCAAATTAATTTTGTTTTAAAAATATGACATTCTATTTACAATATAAGTCTTTTGTTTATTGATTAGCGTTGTATTTTCATTACATTTCAACATTTTTCCTCATAATGGATACTTTGAAATTTCGTGTAATTATGGAATATGAGTTCCGTCGTGGCACCAACGCGGCACAAACGACACGTAACATCAACGACGTTTACGGAGAGAACTGTACAAACGAACGTACAACCCGTTATTGGTTTGCACGGTTCCGTTCTGGGAATTTTGACTTGAAAAATGAACCTCGTGGTCGTCCGGAAACTTTGGTCAACAATGATGAATTAAAGGCGATTGTGGAAGCTGATGAATCTCAATCTACAGCTGAGCTGGCAGCAGCTTTTGATGTTAGCATCAAAACAATATTGGTCCATTTGCGACAGATTGGCAAGATAAAAAAGCTTGATAGATGGGTGCCCCACGAACTTAACGATCGCCAGCGCAACGTACGCGTCGAGACTTGCCTTGCGCTGCTTAACAGGCACAGAAATGAAGGAATTTTGAACCGAATTGTTACGTGCGACGAAAAATGGATTCTTTTTGACAATCGAAAGCGCTCAGCAAGTTGGTTAGATCCTGGTTCGGTACCAAAGCAATGTGCAAAACGAAAAATGACCCCTAGAAAGGTGATGGTCACAGTTTGGTGGTCTAGTGCTGGTGTGATTCATCATAGCTTTTTACAAAACGGCGAGAGCATTACTGCAGATGTGTACATTGAAGAACTGACCACAATGATGGCGAAACTCGCACGTCTGCAACCAGCTTTGGTCAATCAGTCGTCTCCACTGCTACTTCACGACAACGCGCGACCCCATACTGCACAACAGACCGTCTCTAAGCTGCATGAGTTGGGTTTGGAAGCTCTCCCTCATCCGCCATACTCACCAGATCTTGCGCCTCCCGACTATTACTGTTTCCAAAATTTAGACAACTTTTTAGCGGGAATAAAATTCAATTCCCGAGAGGCAGTACAAAACGCCTTTGAAGAGTTTGTTGTCTCCCGTCCTGCTGATTTTTTCAAGAAGGGCATCCATAAACTGCCACAGCGTTGGCAAAGATGCATTGATTGCAGGGGTGATTACTTTAAATAAAAGAAATAAATAAGTTCGAAAAAACTTATTTATTTCTTAACTTTTTTCAAACAAAACGGCAATTTCATAGGTAAAGACCTAATATAAAAAAAAACACGTTATATATCACATGAATACTGTTTTTTATTACTTTTAAGACAATTAAAACAAATAAATAAATAAATATGTGTGGACATTTCACACAGCGCCATCTAGCCCCAAACTAAGCAAAGCTTGTACTATGGGAACCAGATAATTGATACAATACTTAGATACTTTTTTTTTTGGAAATACATACATAGAATACAATATAAACACCCAGACATAGAACAAACATCAATGTTCATCACACAAAATGTTTGTCCTGGGTGGGAATCGAACCCACGACCTGCAGTTCAGAAGGCAGGGATACTACCAACTGAGCTATCGGGCCAGTCAAAAATGAAACAAAGTTTTTTTTACCAAAAAATTAAAACAAAACGATTATCTTTGTGAATGAAAAATTAAAGTGCAAAGTTAGCAATGGCCCCCATAATAAGTGCCGTGATTTTTTGTTACTATAAGACACGTTAACAAAACTTAACTAACACAAAATAATTACTTTTTTCTCATATAATTGAAACACGATTTGAGAAAAAACATGCTAGAACCATTGAATTTTTGTAAGATTGTACTTTAGTTTTAATGTAAAAATAAATTTGAATCATGAACGGCATTCGAACCTGTTACCGTCACTAAAGCCAGGATATGCTTATTTGGCTACCATGTCAAGTGATCATTATTATTTTTATAACACGGAAAATTCCCTTTATTTTCTAAATACTTACTTACTTTTACTAACTAATACTAAAAACTACCTACTACTACTACAAAAAAAAACATTTGGACTATATACTGGCCGCGATGACCTATAGACAGTCCAAATGCTCCAGCCCACTACCAGTACGTACCGTACCCGACATGCTAGCAGCATTGCCCCGTTGAATTGCAATGCTTTCGTTGTGCCAAATAAGTGCCAGCGTTTTAGTCACGCGATTGATTTGTAACAGACGACTTTACCATCTATGTGAATAAAAATACTACTGAATTGAGAAATTTCTCCTATTTTGAAGTTAGTTAGAAATGAATTACTAGTCATTGGTAAGCACATTGAGAACGGCTGAAACGATATAGATATTTTTGGTTTTAAAATATTCGCAATAGTCCGATTTAGAAAATTATGGAAAAAAAAATTGAAAAAAATTCAATTTCGGGAAAACTGAAATTCCTTTTTTCTATGAAATTAAGGCTTAAATTTGTACAGGATAAGGTCAAAATAATTAATAAATAACAAATCTTCATGCTAATATAGTTTCAGTTGGCTTTGAAGTAGTAGAGTCAGCAAAAAAATTGTTTCTACGCCGAAAAATACACCAAATCACAATAGCTCTTCGCACCTGATCCAATGATCTATTACTCAGCAAATTCCCTGATTTCCCAGGAGCTGTTAGCTGTTATATTGGTGTTAGTGAGCGGGACGGTAGCGGAGACCCCGGCGCCCTATGCGCCCAGCGGGTGGAGGCCTAGCGGGCCTTCGTTCGACTTTCCACAGCAGCAGGTGAGCAAAAAAGACATTTTAATCAAGTGAACACCACTTTTTTCTATATACTTATATATGTTTTTCTAGGTGTTTTAAGATGCATTGTATAATATTCCTCCTGCTTCTCATTGCCGGCGCACGGTTTTAACCACGAATCAGTTTGTTTGCAGTTTACTAACATTTTACAAGGTGGTAGGACTTTTCTAGAAAGTTCGTCTAGGAAGATACTATCGCTTTGCCGGTTATTCTACCACCAAGCAGTAGTGCGCAAGCATTATACTGTTCCA
Organism: Ennomos fuscantarius; assembly: GCA_905220475.3. NCBI lineage: Eukaryota > Metazoa > Arthropoda > Insecta > Lepidoptera > Geometridae > Ennomos > Ennomos fuscantarius. Next base: position 3,190,226 of record HG992049.1, read on the forward strand.
GTTTGAAGGGCACTGTAGCTAGTAAAATTACTGGGCACATAAGACTTTATTACCTAATCTCACAGTCTATTTAATCTTATTACTGTACTGTGATGATGTCTCAGGATGAAGTGCGCAGTGCAGTGCCACGCGAAGCTTTATACTTTAGAGCTCCGAGTGACACTGCAACTGATATTATCAGCTGTGTCGTTAACATCAGGCGAACGACTAGCTTGGCATTTCATTCCTTAACAGAAAAATATAGTTAACTAATCAACTTAACACCGTGTTACAAAGTTTTCAATTTTTTCCATAGAATTATTTTTTATAACATATAAGTAGTTCTTTAATATGGTTCTAACTGCGAAAACAGCCTAAATATTTAAAACAAACCATTAAAATTAGTCAAAGTTTAAAAAATCTAGTTCAGAGATAACTCATCCCATTTTTTCGCTCCAGCCACCACAGAAACAGCAATACCTGCCACCCGTAGACCCGCGCAATCCTCTACCCCCCACAAGCTACGGGACCCCTGAAGAAGACGTCTCAGTCCAGGGTCTGCCACCGCAGCAGGAGCAGCTGCCACTCTTCCAGTCCTCGCCAATCAGTGGCCAGCAGTATGCTGGACCTGGCTTTAACACTGACTTGAGGAATCTTGATAAGAGCTACCAGCAGCTCCAGGTATGTTTGAAACGATAAAAAATAACTCCTTTTAAAATAGAGTCCAACTGACTTCAATCCCACCACCACATTTGTTTATCACAAAAATGAGAACATCATCAATTTAGTTGAAGTCGAAATACACATTATTAATGATAACTTAATCAAACTGGAATGGGACTACACAGGAAGCACCAGTTTTTGAATAAAAAAAAGATTCATAAAAATCGGTTCACCATTCAACACGAAAAATAAACATAGTCGAATTGAAAACCTCTCCCAATTCTCCTCTCCCAAATCTAGCCCTGCTCAGCTCTATAATGGCGTAGTAACCAATCTACCAGATACGGAAAAGAGTAGCTAAAATTAGAAGTAAGCTTTTTAAGAACTGTTAATAATCTTTTAAAGAGGATAATTTTAGTTTTAGGCAGTAATGTATTGCAATCAATCAATCAGAGATTCTGCAATTTACGAATGTGTTCCTTAAACTCATTGCAGTACCAGCAACAGCAAGAAAGGTACAGAGAGTACGAAAGACAGAAGCAGCTGGAAGCTGCCCAAAATGCCCCAAACGGCAACCGTCTTCCTATTCCTCAGAGTCCACGCCAATTTGCTAGAACCACCACCACTACTACAACCACTGAAGCATCTACTACTCCTGTAGCTACTACCACTGAGCTCGACTTGAACCAAGGCGAAGTTGTCGATAGTGATGATAAGGCAGCCAAACTGCGAAATGGAAAGACATCAGTAGAAGTTACAAAGCAGAGGGTACAGGAGTATCCTGGAGAGTTCTTCCTCGGTTCTCTAGCTCAGATCCAACTGCAGCCTCAATTTGTGCGTCTGCAACCTTTATCTGGTGCTTACATCCAGCCGCAAAGCGCATCTCAAAAGCAGGTAGCAGGATTTGATGCTGCTAGTCATTTCTCAGCTTTGCCATCAGTGTTAGCTCAGCAGCAAGCTCAAAACCTTCAGCCGCAGTATCAGAGTCCTGCATTGCTTGTTCAGAATGAGCAACAACCTGTGTTAGTTCAGCAGTCATACCAACCTTACCAACCTCAAGTACAGACCCAATTACAACCGGAACCAGTAGTATTGCAAGCACCAGCTCAATTTCAGCCGAATTTCTATGCTCAACCTAATTCTGATGCGGTGGCTGTTCAGCAACCAGTGCCTCAATACCAGCCAGCTAACTTGTATCAACCTGCACCACAATCAAATCCTGAAGCAGTAGCAATTCAGCCACAATACCAACCTCAACAAGGTTTCACTCAGTTGCAGGCTCAACGAGTTATTTATCAACCTCAACAGAACCAGTTCCTTCAACCGCAATTCGTTCAGCCTCAACGTCCAGCTCTAATTCCATCAGAAGAAAAGGAAGAAGATGACGATAGAGCAAACGAAAACGAAGACAAAGAAGAACAAGAAGACCGAAACAGCCAGCAGCAATTATATCAGCAACCTATCATAGTTCAACCTCAAGCTCAGTACCAACCTCAGCAATTTCCCGCTCAGTTGATTCCAAGCCAAGACCAGGCTCAGATCTATCAACCACAAACTCAATATCTTCAACCTCAAACTCAGTACCTCCAACCCCAGATTCAGTTCGCCCAACCTCAGGGTCAGTTTGCTCAACCTCAGGGTCAGTTTGCCCAACCACAAGGTCAATTCATTCAACCTGAAGCTCAGTTCATCCAACCTCAAGCTCAGTACCAACCCCAACCACAATTCCAACCTCAAGTGCCTCAAGGTCAATTTGTCCAGCCACAGAACCAATATCTCCAGCCCCAAGACCAATACAGTATTCCTCAAGGTCAATTTGTTCAGGGTCAATTCCCTCAGGGTCAACTCTTCCAAGGCCAATACGCTCAGCAACAATTCCAAGGTCAAGATGCGCTCCAAAGTGGTCTAGATATCAACCAGGAAGGCAACGATATAGATCAGAAGGAAGATAAAGAGTCTGAGCCAGAGGGTGCCACTGCGGTAGCCACAGCTTTTGGAACAAGGTTAGTGTAACAGAGATGAATTTCGAATTAAATATTATGTGACTGCTATAAGATTATACTATTTTAGATATCACGTATTGATTTTTGCAAAGATTGATGATCGTTCTGAGAGGATTTTGACCATAATAGAATACCTTAGGCTCGTTACGTCTTTTGACTAGTCTGTCCGTTTCCTATCGGTTTAATTACCGTTTATTTAGTACTTAAAAAAAGTATTAAGAAGGGTTCTACAATTTTACCTACAACTTACCCGCTTTCCCCTAGGAACTCCAAAATGTCCATCAACGGTATCATATTTAGATCCCGGTACCTAATATAAGTTTTCATTTTCGGTTTCATTAAAATCGGTCTAGTTATTCTTGCGTAAAACCCAAACAACCACACAAATAATTGGACAAAGTTTACGGTTTATATTATTTATATTAGCAGAGAAGTGGCATAGCGATACCTAAAATGAAAACGGCTCTATTTGCAAAATTTACACAGGGGATACTGGGTAGAACCTTTTTGGCATATCCAACGGCCGCCATTTTGATTAAGAAACGCGCGAAAAATGAAAATAAAAACCAAATGCCAACGGGAGTTTTGGCGGGAAAACGAAAAAGATCACGTTACCGCATTATATTATTTTCCAAAACTTGTGTTATTTTCAGTGTTAGTGCATAAAGTTGGTGGCATTTTATTCGTTAAGTGCTGGATTACAGGCATGAGTGTGGGAAAGTGGTATGATGATGGTGAAACGTTTATTTTCGTGTTGTTTCCAAAACTCCATAGAAGCTTCTGGTAAAGTTGCCACCACTTTACTAGGAGTATGACTTGACTAGACTAGACTATGACTTGACTCTGACTTGACTTGATGACTTCGACTGTGACCTGACCTGACACATTATTTACGTGAAATATCATTAACTTGATAAATTATCAATTACTTGACACTGGCAACTTTACCAGAAGCTTTTATATAGTTTTGGAAACAACACGAAAAGAAAAGTTTCACCATCATTATACCATTTTCCCCTGTTCCCCACTCATGCCTGTAATCCAGCACCTAACAAATAAAATGCCACAAGTTTTATACACGAACACTGAAAATAACACAAGTTTTGGAAAATAATAGAATGTGGTGAAGCGATCTTTTTCGTTTTCCCGCCAACAAAAACTCGGGTGAATACTTCAATATAATAATTTTCGAAATGGAATCACGTAGAGCGGATGGTCAGACCCTTTACAAAATGACACATCATGATAATGAGACTATTAATAAATGTACCTGATCACCCATTTTAGGTGAAGGTTACAACATTAATAGAATATCAATCACACATCCTTGGTAACGTAGTATATGCAAATTATTTGATGTACCAATAGAACATTGCCCTGTTTTGGACGTTGAATTTTGATGTGATGTTTTGATGTATTCTGTGTGAGGTTTTTGTTACGAAATAAGGGATATTTTTGCATGTTATCCAACCATGTAATCGGTTGCAGGCGCTTTTGTTCTAATTGTTTGTTTGCCATTCGTTTTTGGTAGAATAGATTGCTCAGTAACACAGCAACGTATATACGAGTACATCTATGCCCGTGTGTACTAAAGTCTATTAAAATACAAAGTAGCTAAGCTACACTTTCCCGGGTTCTTTTTTTGTTTGGCTCCACACTTTTGTGTATTTACTCAGTGTCAAGTAATTGATAATTTCTCAAGTTAATTAATATATATTGTGTCAAGTTAAGTCACAGTCCAAGTCATCAAGTCTAGTCATAGTCTAGACTAGTCAAGTCATACTCCTAGTAAAGTGGTGGCAACTTTACCAGAAGCTTCTATTGGGATTTGAAAACAACACGAAAAGAAACGTTTCACCGTCATTATACCACTTTTCCACACTTCCCAGCACTTAACGAATAAAATGCCACTTCTATGCACTAACACTGAAAATAACACAAGTGTTGGAAAATAATACAATGCTGTGACGCGATCTTTTTCGTTTACTCCACAAAATAGCCAAAAATAAACAAAAAAAGTGCTTATTGACAAATATTATATAGCAAGTCCATTAAATATGTGAGTTTGCAAATAAAAAGAAGTTCTTTCTCACTTTTCGTTACCAATGTCCGACAGTAGGTAGGTGCTGCTTGCGGAAGCTGGTTTGCTCGATGGTATACGCTCAATTAGAAATAAGTACTTATGTTTATGTATGTTTTTGTTATTGGCTGTATTCTCCCTGTATTATATATATGTTCATGTTAATAATAGGCTTAACTCATAAATATAAAAAAAAAATTAACAAAAAGCACGGACCCAGGTGTCTGTGGAAATGCAGATAAAAAAAAGTCATTTAGTAATCTGTGGTAGGGGTAAATGGGTTTTTTGAGGCGTTGGCAATGAATATTGAGAATCGCACATTTTTTCCCGTTGTCAGCCAAAAATGAATGAATACATAGAGGCTTAATTTGACAGCCTCTGTGGTGCGGTGGTAGGGCAAGTCGGCTCATAACCTGGAGGCGGTGGGTTCGTCTCCTGCGTGTATGTCCACAGAAAAAAAGCGCAAATACTTGATCTTTGTCTGGGTGTTGTCGGACCATGGTCCTCGCAGTTCCTGGGTCCCTAGACACAGGAAATCCTAGTCAGGGTTAATATCATTAATTACAAGTTGCGCTCCGCGGTTTCACCCGCGGAATAAAAGTATTTTAATTATTTGCTCATCCCACGGGAAGCTTTCACTTTTCCGAGATGAAATGTAGCCTATATGTTAATCCAGTGTATAAGGTATCTTGGTACCGAATTTCGTTCAAATCCATTCAGCCGTTTGGGCGTGAAGGAGTAACATACATACACAAAAACACACACATACAAACTTTCGCCTTTATAATATTAGTGTGATTATTGTTTTTAATGAAATTTTGTGTTCTAGGACTCAACCTCGTGTCCAACCACAATATGGTGCCCCTTTCCCGGTGCCGAGGGTTCAGGCCAGTCCGAGCTCTACGACCGAATCAGCTGTTGAGGTTAGTAATAGATTGATAGATAAAGTCAAAGTCAAAGTCAAAAGATCTATTGCAAATAGGCTATTTTAAGCACTTTTACAAGTCAAAATTATATTAGGTACTTAAAATTAAGTTATTTAAGCATATAAAATTACAAAGTGCTTATTGTCAAATAAGTTATATAGCAAGCTCATTACAATATATGAGTTTGAAATAAAGCAGTTCTCTTTCTCACTACTGGTGCAAGCAATCCGGCACAATGCAGAACAGAAAACTGCGATCCGAAGCCTCGATTACAACTGTAAAGAAGGACCTACAAACCTACAAGAAATTTTACAGTGATCATAGATAGAAAATGCTTTATTACACAAACGACAAATGTAGTTACATAGGCGAACTTAATGCTAGAGAGCATTATCTTCCAGTTAACCTGGGTGTAGCGTAGAAATGTTTGTAGGGCAGTGCAACGCAGCTTAAATATAGATTGTCTAAATAAAGATAAAAACACCAGCATAAATTTAGTACTAGGTGATAGGACGTTATCCAGCCAACTCGCCCCGCGGCCAACTCGCCCCCGGCCAACTCGCCCCGGCCAAATCGCCTCCGGCCAACTCGCCCCCAAACAAAATAAACATAATTGAATTTTGTAGCCTAAAAATCGACAATTTACATAAAAAAATTAATAGTCGAATATCTCGAAAAGGGTTTAGTTTAAGCTAGGGTGTTTCGTAGTGAAATAAGTCAGAAATGATGGGTACCCCACGCCCTTAACGGATCTACTAGGTGGTAGGACTTTACTGCAAAGTTCGTCTAGGTAGGTACCACCGCTTTGCCAGTTATTCTGCCGCCAAGCAGTAGTATGCAAGCACTGCTGTGTTCCGGTTTGAAGGGCACTGTAGCTAGTGAAATTACGGGGCAAATGAGACTTTATGATCTGATCTCACAGTTTAGTAATCTTATTACTAGATTGTGCTGATGTCTCTGGATGACGTGCGCAGTGCAGTGTCACGCGAACCTCTATACTTTAGAGTTCCGAGTGACACTGCAGCTGATATGAGCAGCCGTGTCGTTTAACATCAGGCTAACGGCTAGCTCGTCAGGTCATTCCTTACCATAAAAAAAAAATCTAGCACAATTTTTCCTGTAACCCTGTATAACTGATACTACTACAAACTAAAACAAAACTATAACTAACTTAAACTGTATCCCTTCTTGAGCCAAAAGAATAAAACCCCAATAAGTATTTTACCTTTTTACTTTATATACCTTTTTGTGCAAACTCCACAAAATGTTACTAAAAGTTTTGTAGAACATTTAGGTCTTGTTAGTGCTTGGAAAAGTCGATGCCTAGTCTACCAAATAGTTGCCGACTCGGATTGCCTAGAATAAAAGAAAGTAGCAACTGGATCTAAGTTCCCGAGCCGGTGAACTTCCAAAGTATACAATTACCTACTTAGTGAAGGTAGCTTAGTACTTATAACTACAACTATTACAAGGCTAAAACTTACGAGATACAGTCGAATAACTCGACCGGTGTTCGGGCAATAAAGATGCCCATCCTCAAGGAGAGTCAGCGCCGAGCCGCCACCGCCGCCGCGCGTACTCCTTGAGGATGGGCATCTATATTGCCCGAACACCGGTCGAGTTATTCGACTGTATCTCGTGAGTTTTAGCCGTGTAATAGTTGTAGTAATGAGTACTACTCACATCAGTTTCTATAATATTATAGCTTAGTACTTAGTATAAGTACCTATTGTGTTAGTTATTTTATTAGTATTTAAGTTCTTATTCTTAACTGTATTATAAGAATAAGAATATCTTTATTACTTAGAAAAAACAAATATAACCTTAAATATACGACATAGGTACATTAACAGTTACATTTTAGTATACTGGCCCGATACCTCAGTTGGTAGTAACCCTGCCTTCTGAACTGTGGATTGTGGGTTCGATTGCCACCCAGGACCAACATTAGTGGGAACCAGATAACTGATACAATACTTAGATACTTTTTATTTGTATGAACATTTATAGAATACAATATACCCAGACACAGAAAAAACACCGCTACGTTCATCTCACAAGTATTTGTCCTGGGTGGGAATCGAACCCACAACCGTAGATGGTAGGGTTACTACTAACTGAACTATCGCACCAGTAAGTTCGTTACGATGACGTGAAAGAAACCAAAAAAGTTCTAAACGGCATAAAATTCGATTGATTTGATTTATTTTTATTGGCCCTATAGCTCAGTTGGTAGTAACCCTGCCTTCTGAACTGTGGGTTGTGGGTTCGATTGCCACCCAGGACAAACATTTGTGTGATGAACATAGGTGTTTGTTCTGTGTCTGTGTGTTATATTGTATTATATATGTATGTACTCGTAGATAGATAGATAGATAAACTCTTTATTGACACCAAGGCAACAAATACAAAAACAGGAAATAACTAATGAGTAGGTAACAATGGGTGGTCTTATCGCTAAAAAGCGATCTCTTCCAGATAACCTTCGGATGGACAGAGATAGATCAACGAGCAAGGACGGTGGTGCTAAAAAGTATTATATTATAGTCGTATTTACAAACAAAAAGTATTGTATGAGTTATCTCGTTCCCATAATACAAGCTTTGCTTAGTTTGGGGCTAGATGGCGTTGTGTGAGATGTCCACACGTATTATTTTTATTATTATACTAACAATAGGTAAGCTAGTACGTAGGTGTTGAGTGAAATTACATTGTTTTACATAATGAGTTATACTAATTATTAAAGTGTTAAAACTATGTTATTGGTTTCAAATGAATTAAATCAAAGCATGTAAAAAGCCGCGCCGAGTGGCTGGCAGTCATTGGATGAGAAGAGCTGAAGACCGGGCTCAATGGGGTGCCTTGGGAGAGGCCTATGTCCAGCAGTGGACTAACATAGGCTGATGATGATGATGATGATGATGTAAAAGGCAGACAAGTATTATTATGTTTCTTAGGTCCGTACAGTACGATGCTCAGTCATCGATCGGTGCTGCAGAGATTTCATCCACTAATTGATCACTTCAGCTTGACTTGGGGAGAAGCTGGTGAATTCGAAGCTAACGGAAGTTGAAGTTGGTTCACGTAGATCTTTGTTGTCAACGTAACAAAGTAAAAAAATTGTACTATTATGTTGGTATGTCCGCTAAAATGACAATTTACAATTGTCAAGATGACGACATTAACATTAAACAAAGCAAAAACAAAGTTATACCGGCCGATAGATGGAGGTAAACTAAACAAGTTTTACTTCAGTCGTGTGGTCTAAAGCACATTTTTTGTTTTACAGGAAGTAACAGAGGATGGTGCTGCGGTTGCCCAAGCAACTGCTGTTGCCGACGGAGAGAGGAGAAAAAGCGCTCGACTGAGGTTAGTCTATACTACGAGTAATATTATAAAGAGGAAATATTTGTATGTTTGTAACGAATTGACTCAAAAAGTACTAGACTAATTTTAAAAATTCTTTCACCATTTAAATGCTACATTATAACTGATTAATATAGGTTATTTTAATCGCAAGAATAAAATAAGGATCCCTACTTAAACTACAATAATGTGTAAAAAAATGTCTATAAAATATCTTTCATCGCATGCGCTGCGAAAACTATTGATAGAACAAAAATATATTCCACAATATTAAAGAACATATCAATATCTACAAAAAACGTGGCGGTAGCATGTGTCTAACTATTGTAGTTATGTCACTATAGCTAGTTATTAACATTTTAAAATTTAATAGAAATTCCGACCAAAATCAGACCAAGTTATTATAATTATTAGTCTTATAGTTATTAATATAGGCTATATTAATACAAGAAAAAAATAAGGAACTGTTCTGTGTAAGGACGGAGCGTGCGGGATAAGTGAAACGATCGCTAGTCGTTTATAAAGAACTAGTTGCGCCCCGCAGTTTCACCCGCGGATAAATTATTGTAATTATTTGCTCATCCCACGGGAACATTTCACTTTTCCGGGATAAAATGTAGCCTATATGTTAATCCAGTGTATAAACTATCTTAGTACCGAATTTTATTTTTATGTTAGTGAATGATGTGAGCTAGTCGTTCACATGATGTTAAGCGACACGGCTGCCCATAACAGAATAGTGTCACTCGGAACTTAAGAATATAAAGTTTGGCGTGACACTGCACTGCGCACATCACCCTGAGAAATCAGCAGAGTATGGTAATAAGATTACTCGACTGTGAGATCAGACCATAAAGTCTCATTTGCCAAGTAATTTCACTAGCTATTATCACAAACCTGTGACGTGCCCTTCAAACCGGAACACAGTAGTGCTTGCGCACTACTACTTGGCGGTAGAATAACTGGCAAAGCGGTGGTACCTACCTAGACGAACTTTGCAGAAAAGTCCTACAACCTAGTACAATTTAATTTCAATTGAATTTCATCTAAATCCATTCAGCCGTTTGAGCGTGAAGGAGTAACAAACATACACACATACAAACTTTTATAATATTAGTGTGATAGTGTGATGTGATTGATCAATATGTGTTGATATGCATAGTTTTGCCATAAACCCGCTTAAGCCGCTCCCGCCCTACATAACATTCAGGGCGGGCGGCGCTGAGGTGATTGATCTTATACAACTGCCAAGCATAGATTATGCCAGGCATTTGGCTTAGACATTTGGCATTTGACAATAGACTTCAGCAAACTAGGGCAAGAGAAATGGGCGTAGGGAAACAGTAGTATTTCTTACAATCATGAAGTGTAGTTTGTAGTTACAGGATATTTTTCTTTTGTTTCATTTAATAATAATAACGCCCAACGATCACATAGATCTTGGACCTAGGATTCCCTGTATCTAGGAATATAGGAACTACCAGGACCCTCGCCTGACAACACCCAGATTCTTAAGGAATTTTTACTCTTATCGAATTTTAAAATTAAAAAAACTAAACTAAAAATTCCATATTTTATTTTCTCTTTTGACATGATGCAAGCTTTTTTTTCTTTTTTTGAACAAGCTAATGCTGTTGGTTTCTATCGATCTTTACAGCGTAAACATGACATGACATGATGCAGGCAAAAATATGATAAACAATAGCCATATAAAACCACTAGTAATCCTCGTGAATATTGGCTAAATGCTATTCTATTCTATTGGCGAAATTAAATATTACTTACAATGCATCTAAGTTCAAACCTACTCAGATTTTTAACAATTTAACACGGGTACAGTCAATGCCAGATATCTTCTTTTTCTTCTTCGTTTAATGGCTTTCTATCGCTTTTAAGCGATAATTCTGCCAATGTCAAGTAAGAAATTTTTGTACGGTTATGTCATGTCAAAGTCTAATTGTCAGTCAAAATGCCACAGGGAGTTTTGGCGGGAAAACGAAAAAAGAACACGTCCTAGTAAAGTAGCAACTTTACCAGAAGCTTCTATGGAGTTTTGGAAACAACACGAAAAGAAACGTTTCACCATCGTTATACCACTTTCCCACACTCATGCCTGTAGCCAGCATTTAACGAATAAAATGCCACCAATTTTATGCACTAAAACTGAAAATAACACAAGTTTTGGAAAATGATACAATGCGGAGACGCGTCTTTTTCGTTTTCCCGCCAAAACTCACTCTTAGGTGTTCACTTCATTTAAATTATACTCTTTTTTGTCTATCCGTGAGAACTTTTAATTGGCTTCTTTTTTTGTAAACGTATGTCTATTGTAATTAAACAGCTGTTGGTCTTTCAAGAATAAAATAAATAAATAAACGAAGAAAAGAAGCCTGAAATAGGCAACAATAATACTGTGACACATGCATTAAATTTTGTATAATTATATATGTTTGTTTGTAGGAGCCGTCGCATCCGTCCAGTGTATGCTGTCGACAGATCCGGACGCCTGGTCCTCGCTGAAGCTTAATGAACAAAATGATACAGAACTTCATAAATAGGAACATAATTATCCAAAACTTTAAATTTACCATATTTATGAACAAAATTAGTATATTATTAATAAAGAAAGAGCCTTATCGTCACCTCTGGCGTGATCCAAATTAAGACTTAAAATGAATCGCTACAGTATAAATTTATTGTAGTGAATAACTTTTGGCACTCAATTGAATCTCGCTAACAGGTGATGGTAAGCTTCAGTTATCATCTACATTGGTATCTACTATTACCTACTTATTACTATAGAACATGGTCCTCGTAGTTCCTGGGTCAAAATTCACGTTTAAGGTTTAAGATTATTTTGGTCGACATTTTTGCATTATATTTCTCATGTATTACTTACTGTTTATTTTGTTATTTATTAATAATTTTCGTAATTTTTTATTTATTTTTAGCACAGATCCTATAAAAAAGTGCACTTGCATTAAAAAACTTTATTTATAGGATCTGTGATTTTCAGTTATAATTTTGGTCAATGATTATTATCATTTACACCTTTATAATTATTATTCCTATGTATGATATGCTAATGTTGTGTAATTTTTTAATTTTGTTTGTTGTTTTTGCTTCTTTTTTGTTTTTATTCGGTAAGTTATTTTTTGTTTTTGAAAACCGATAATTATATTCATCATCATGAAATCTATGCAAAGCTCTTACGAGTTTTATTTATGTGATATTAAATATAAATATTTAATAATTTACCTTTTGTTTTACTTATCGCTTTCAAACGTTGATTACAAATAAGAGGACGATAATTACAGATACCAAAAGGGTTTCGTTTTTTTTAAACTGGTACGGTACCCTAAAAATCCATATTTACTTAATTTATCAGCCTTATGTACTAAGCCTTTTCTTTACGAGGAGAGGCTCCAAGCAAGTAAGACAAATGTTCCAGAATAATTATAAAGTAGGATTAAAACATCTAATTGGTTCGTACGTTGTGCCAAATTAAACTAATCGTATGATAATGCAACATGATAGATAAATACAAAATACTTTATAGCACAAGAATAAAATAGGTAAATTGGCGAGCTTCATGCTTCAATAGCATTTGTGTTTAAATATCTTAATTTATATATGAAGCCTCGAAAGTAATGAGTCCCGATTTAAAAAAAATCTGATTTGTGATGAATAAATAGACAGTTCACAAATATCTGGCATATGCAGCCTACGCCTAATTTATTGTGATATCCAGAGGCAAGTTCTGCGTTTGACATAACGCGTGTTGTAAATGAAACCAAATTAAATCACAAAAATTTACCAAGGCTTCGCTATCAACATCAAAAGACCGTACACAAACAACAATACTACAAAGAAAGCCGGCACACTTGTGATAATAAACACGTTCTCTCTGACAAAATTAGCTGGCGCAAAGAGCAGCGATCTCATACGACGAAATCTACTTACATCTTCATTGATTGTAGAAATCGTTAACGTATCTCCTTTATCTGCCAACACTCCAGGGCTTACTACTGTAGGTGGTTTTAATACTTCACAATAATCTCTAATAATTTTAGGCTTTAATTTCTGCAGCAATTCGGTCGATCTAGAATTTAAGATATTTGGTCCTTGGCTGCTAAGTTTTAACATTATTTGATCAATGACTTGGTTTTGGACTAAGTCACATTGAAGAGATTCGTTAGTTTTCTCTTTGAGCGTCTGCACGGAGGTTACTTTATCGCCAATTATAAGCTCCGTATTATCTCCTTTTTCCAGATCAATGTCATGTTCAGGTACAGGCTGTGGATGGAGCTCAATAGCAATAGTTTTCTTCATCTCCTTTATAATCTTCTCAGTGACTGATTCTTCTAATCTTTTAAAAGCTACATCAAGAACTACGATAATCTTATCTAACATATCTTGAACATTAGTAGGATATTGTCTAGATTCTTCTGCACATTTTTGTACTGGTAAGCGGTTGTTAGCGAGCATAGCATTTATATGTGCTTGATTCAGAAGATTTATATTTTTGTTAGTAGGTGAATCAGAACGCTCATGAATTGGTTTTTTTAAAACGTTTACATTTATTGTACGTCCACTAATATTATCCCCCTTGTTTTTAGCACTTACAAGAGATATCTCGTTTAAGTTTTCTGTGACAATAACTTTATTTGGACCATCCAAACACAAAGCGCCACCGGAACTGGTAGACGGAGCTATTTCCGGATAGTATCCCAAATTAAAAACGGTCTCCAGGAGTGATTGTTTTTTCTTATTTGTATCTTCCATATATTCCATTTTGTTACTTTTAAGATCTATTATTTTTTCTGAATCATTCCTTATAGTCAGCGTTGAGGTGCTACTAATTTCATTAAAATAAGAACTTGTTCGAGCCATGTCGTATCTTTCATCATCACTGTCACATATATCACAGCTCGATTTTGTACCTAAAAACGTAGCATTATTTACATCACTTGATTGGGCTGGTTCGATCGCGTCTATTTTTGTAAACTCAGAGGGAACGTTAGATGTCAAAGCAGTCATAGTCGCAGATAACGGTTTTTTTGCGCTTGTCAGAGTTTCTTTGTGAGGTAGGCAAGTTGATTCATTTGTATTGTCAAGTCTAGATTTTTTGTAGGCAACAGCTATAGCAACCTTAATTACATCTGTTTTGTATGGAGTTTTATTTTCCAGGGATGTTTCAATTGTTGATTGCACTGTGCCGATGCTGCAAACATCTTCATGTTTTGATGAAGCTGTGCTAGATTTTTGTGTTAAAGTATTTTTACTTGAATTTCTAATGAAGTAATTTTTAGTAGTAGAAGTTTGAGAAGATATTGATTCGTCATCATTTCCGTTTAACTTAGAGTCGTTTGATACTGAAATAAGTTTAGCTTCTTCTAACAAATTTTCTTTGGCCAAGACTTTTCTCAAAACTCTTGTCCTGGAAACGACTGTTGATATGTTTGAAAATCCTTTATGTATATGTCCTGACTTAACAGAGTTTCGTTTACTTTTATCATAATACTTTTCTAAACGGTTACTGATGGTGTTTTTTGGAAGCTTGCACTTAAATTTATTACATTTTGATTTTATATTTTTATGAGTCATAGAATTTTTCTTAAGAAATTTATTTTGTTTACATTTGTGACTATAATTAGTGGCGTTAAATATTACTTCAGGTTGACTTACTTTCTCAAGATTTTGTGTCATATTACTCCTTATTGCCATTTCTCTTAAAGTATCATTACTCCTATCGTAGCTTGGGAGTTCTTCTTGGCTTATGCCTTTTATTTCGGTTTCTAAATCAATGAGTCCCAAAATCTCAAATTCATTATTTTCTGATTTATCAGTATAGTCTTCTTTGATTTTAGTTGTAGGCGCGTCTAAAATCTGATCTAATTTCACTGTTTCTTCATTTTCAAATATCTTCAATGAGCTAGTAGGTGTTATTGAGTTTGTACTTTCTTGGGGGCTTCTCTTATTGCAAATCATTTGTTGGGCAGTCACGAGGTCATCGTAAGTTTCTTTTAAAGCAAAACCAACTATATAGGTAGGCAATCTTTTGGGAAACCGGGTACTGGATTTACGTCTCTTTTTATTAATTTTCCTTAAAGTTGTATCTTCATTCAATTGCATTGCGACTGACGATAGTTGCTCAATTTATCTGAAACAAAGATATAACATGAATGATTTATGTTCTGGATTTTACTATGAATCATCGTGAACGTTATATACTAAAACATAACGAAGATGTAAAATATTTAAATCAAACAATTATATATGCATAACTCCAAAATTTTATTAAACGGAATATAGTAAAACATCAAAATCCCAAATCAGAGAGCTTAACTAAATACGCCGATTTATTATGATTATTGTAATTGCTATCCTGCCCCGGTTTTGTATCATCATTTTTGACGACCACTGGACTAATTGGATGAATCAAATCTATCAGAACATAGTGGAAGAATAAGAAAAATAATATTACTACTGGAATCCATAGCAATAAGCAGTAAATAAAGCCTTCACCAAATCCCATTCCTCTACGGCAATCACGGTGGCATATGGGACCCAATACTTTTTCTTCATCATCATTATCATCATCATCATTATCATCGTCATCATTATCATCATGATCTTGATCATCAGCATTACAAATATTGTCACAATAAGGCGCCGATTTAGCTCTCTTATTACTTTGGTAGTAAGTTTTTTTGCTCCCTTTACAAAGTTTACTATTTTCATTTGTATCTATGTTTACTGGCAGATATGTGTTAGGACGTGTATATTGTTTACGCTTATTGTGATTCCGTCGATCAAAATTTGAAACTTGAGGTGGTCTAAACGTGGAACCTTGAGATGGAAGTCTGTGAATGAAATCATCATGAACTTTGAATTTATTGCAGTAGTACGTAAAAAAATTGCTTTTTTTGTCAGGACTTAATTCAATTACAGATTTTGATACAGGAGCCGAGGTTTTTAATTGTTTAATGCTATTTGCAGCAGATGTCATATCTGTTACTCTTATAATAGATTCGCTTTCGATTATATTATATGAGGTGCTCTTTCGCATAAGGCGATTATAGAATTCAGATGTATTTTTTCTTGGTTCTTTTGATAATTTTATACCAGAAAGGATCGGTTGCTTGCTAGTTTCATTTTTATACTGCACTGTTTTTGATAGATTTTCAAGAGTGTATGTTGTCATGTTGGTACCCCGAGATAATTTAGACTCATTTTTGATATGATCTTTTACAAAAGATTCTGCTGCTTTTGCTAAATCTTTTATGATGGATTTTAGTTCACCAATATCTTTAATTATTTCTTTATCAGTGATTGTGCTACGCTCTGCAGTAATAATATTATTTTCATCAGATTTAACTGTAGAGCAATTACTTTTGAAAATATATTTAGCTTGACTGGCAGCAACATCCAATAGAGGATAAATATTTTGATGGGTTTGTAAAGAGTTTGTGGTTTTATTTGAACATTTTTCTTCATGTAAAACATTAGACATATCCATATTATTAGGTTCTATATTACACACAATCGTACTACTTTTATTAATACCGAAAGTATTGAGGTACTCTTCACTCATTACAGTAAATTTATCTTCATTTTCATTATCGTGTGTAGGAACTACTTTTATTTCAATATCAAGTTTAATGTTTTTATTTCCTTCACAGTCAACAAAATATTTAAAAATATTTTGATAACGATCTACATATTTTCTATCAAGTTTTTTTCTGTTATTTGCTGATTGAAACGTGAATCGTTTATTGTTAATTTTTTGTGATTTTACTACTTTGGAATAAGGCTTGTGCTTATGCTTTACATTATTATTTGTATTATACGGACATACATTATTTTTGGTTTCTGTCTTAATAC
Organism: Ennomos fuscantarius; assembly: GCA_905220475.3. NCBI lineage: Eukaryota > Metazoa > Arthropoda > Insecta > Lepidoptera > Geometridae > Ennomos > Ennomos fuscantarius. The sequence goes on from HG992049.1 coordinate 3,207,130, forward strand.
AATTTTGGGATGACACAGATTTATTATTGAATTCACGGCTTTCATTTACAAAGTCTATTGTTATCATAGCATTGCTTTGATCCGTTTCTTTTAATTTATGATTATGAAAACTCTTTTTCAACTCCATTGATTTATTGTCTGTACATTTTCCGTTTTCAATTTCACACGAATAATTTTGGTCCCATGAAATATTTAAGCCAGTCATAGTGTGAGCTCTCTTAGCATATTTATTCATATTATTCTCTGTACTAGTAAAATTTGTGGGATCATCAGCATACAAACATCTGACTAAACTGGGCATTGCATTTAAATTATTTTCTTGAGCTGTACATTTATTTTCTGCCTTATTTTCATCGTATTTCTCATTTTCAATGGTAAAATCAGTTGCACTTTTATAAGATGCTTTGGGTAAAAACACCATTTGATGGTTTTTCTTACGTCGTTTTTTACTCTCTTTTGGGTCAAATGTTGCCCATCGTTTGGTAAAGGACTTTGGAGATATTGTAAGCAAATCAAAACTGGAGATATCTATCAGTTTACTGGACTTATTAATAGACAAAACAAATTTTTTTTGTCTCACGCTTTGTATTTTTTTAGATATTTTTTCTTTTTTGTTTTTCATAGTGGTATGCAAGTTTCTTGGTATACTCAGAGTTGATATTATTCGATGGTTTTTGGGTGAACCTGGCGTAGAATAACACGAAGAATCTCTTTGAATTTTAACTTTGACATACTTCTTTTTGGATTTTTCAATATTGTGGCATTGTTGGCAAATTAACTCTTGTGTTGCAATTTTTTTATTCTTTACTTCTCGACTTAGCGATTCTTGATTCAAAATGTACGTAGATCTGGAAGAAGATGCGTTTGTTTCACGTTTATCTTTACATAGTAAGGAATATAGTGCAGACTCCATTTTCTTAGCTTTAGGGTTTCGATTTGTTATTAAATGTTTTAAAATCCAGTCATTCAGTAGTTCCTTCAAATTATCGACCATAATTTTTGTAGTGTCTAGCACAATATGATTACTTGCATCAGTGCGTTCACTGTCACCACAACCACTGGCATCGGGTGGAAAGTCAACGGTTTCTATTTCTGTGTCGACGATAGTAGAATATTTCGTTTTACCAGAGCTCTGCACTGACATTCTATTCAACTTTTTCTTGTAATATCTCCTAAGTATACATATATCTGTTTCAATACTGAAATCTCTTTTTATCGTTTCTCCATCTTCCATAAGCTTTTGGGATTGTGATAGTTTTCTCTTTATTTGTAGGATGCCACTTTTTGCGTAAAACTCTGAGCTTCCCGAGCATGTTCTTGACTGTAGGGCATTATGGTTAGATTTTTTGTAAAGAAGCCTTGTGTCTCCGGTTCTTTCTGTAATGGAACTGTGTCTTCCCATTTTTCTTTCTTCAGTGGTTTCATTCAGTGGTCCTCTGCAAGCAACAATAGTAGTATTCTGTTCATGTCTGTTTAGTAGTTATCATATGAATTTTTCTTTAAGACTTGTACTTCCTTTATTTTAACAGATAAATAAAACAGAAAACAATAAATGAGTGTGCTTTAGACCACACGACTGAAGTAAAACTTCTTTAAATTATCTCCATCTATCGGTGGTGTGGTGGTTGTGGCACCCCTACCGCGTAACCGTTCTGGGAATGGGCTTCACCTGCCATCCCACACGCGCCAAATAACAAGTTTACGAGTGCGAGCAAGAGAGAACACGATTACGATCTCCACCAGACTTACGCGGTAAGGCCCCTGGTCGGCTCATAGCCCGGAGGCGGCGGCTTTGATTCCCGCGGCAGGACAAGTATTTATGCACAGGAAAAAAGCGCAAACACTTGTACTGTGTACAAGCGTCCCAAAAATAATGTACCTATTATGTACTATTACAAGCCCTTCCAAATATCTTTTATGCTCTATGGTTATTTACATCTACGTAAATAAGGCGAATCCTGTGATTTACATAAAAGCTTTAACTTCTTGATTCTTTAAATGCATACTTTACTTACATATTTATTTTATTATTTAGTGTGTTTTTATCCATATTTTAGAAGTTATGTATTTACAATTATTATACCCTTAATATAAACCAAATGCTTATGTGCACTCCGTCCTTCACCAATTCGTTAAATTCTCTCCATCCAAAGGTTGCCTGGTAGATCGCTTTTAGCGATAAGGTCGCCTATTGTTACATTTTTTATAAATAATTGTTTTCTTTATGTAATTTTTGTAATTTGGTCTGTACAATAAAGTTTATCTATCTATTTATACTTATTAATTATTATTAATGAGACATGCTTACCGTATTCATTCGTTAATTCATGTTCTTTCACGAAACCAAGATTTTTTCCCTATCCGATATAAAGCAAACACGTGTAAAAAAATATAGAAAAAAGATTTACGCAGCGAATTTTTACAGCTTTGACATTATTTTGATCATCTTGACTTCGACGAATCTTTCACTATGAAATCTTCTTTGATGGCTTAGTTTTTTATTAGACTGAGATTTTATGTAACAAAAGAGGTAGCAAAACTTTGTGTAAACTTGTTTTACTTTTAGTTGGGTAATTAGTGGTTAAATTAGTGGTAATTTTTTTTGTGGTATGGCTCCACACTTTCGTGTATTTAGCCAGTGTCAAGTAATTGATAATTTCTCGAGCTAAGTAATATATATCATTATGTGTCAAGTCAAGTCAAGTCACAGTCCAAGTCATCCAGTCAAGTCATAGTCTAGTCTAGTCAAGTCATACTCCTAGTAAAGTGGTGGCAACTTTACCAGAATCTTCTATGGAGTTTTGGAAACAACACGAAAAGAAAAGAGTGTGGAAAAGTGGTATAATGATGGTGAAACGTTTTTTTCGTGTTGTTTCCAAAACTCCATAGAAGATTCTGGTAAAGTTGCCACCACTTTACCGCTTTACTATGAGTATGACTTGACTAGACTAGATTATGACTTAACTTGATGACTTGGACTGTGACTTGACTTGACACATTATACAATATTATAACTAATATTGTATAATGTGTCAAGTCACAGACTCATGTTAATACATGAGAAATTATCAATTACTTGACACTGGCTAAATACACATAATTGTAGAGCCAAAACAAAAAAAAACTTGATTGCAACCAATAGACATATGAATTAGTATGGATTTGACAGTTTCAATATGCAGCTTATGTGCATAGTAAGGAAATATTCCGATTAGGATTATGCCATTGACTGCAGCTGTTTTCGTTACCCCAGTAAACTAAATGTATAATATTTCTGAAGCGTCTTCAAAGGGATGTTTTAACCCCTTGCCAACCCTTATTTGGAAGTTTAATCCAATCACGGCATGTTCTTAATTTGGACGAGACTTAAGACTTTCAGAAAGTTAAATCCAAATGGCTTTTGAAATGCAACTGGATGTTGAGATGAGCTTTTTATAATCCTTACTAATAATAATAATATTTGTGGACATCTCACACAACGCCATCTAGCCCCAAACTAAGCAAAGCTTGTATTGTGGGAACCAGATAACTGATACAATACTTAGATACTTTTTGTATGTAAATACATACATAGAATACAATATAACACCCAGACACAGAACAAACATTGGTGATTACACATATGTTTGTCCTGGGTGGGATCGAACACACAACCCGCAATTCAGAAGGCAGGGTTACTACCAACTGAGCTATCGGGCCATATTTTTACGGTTTATTATTCCAATAAAACGAGTACTTAGTAAAATTTAGTTTAATAACAGACATATAGTTGTCAAAGTAAAATCGAGTTTGCTCTAAAGCAAACGACTGAAGGTCTAAACCACACGACTGAAGTAAAACTTTTTTAGTTTAGCTCCATCTATCGGCCGGTGTAACTTTGTTTTTGCTTTGTTTAATGTTAATGTCGCCATCTTGACAATTGTAAATTGCCATTTTACCGGACATACCAACATAATAATAAAAAAAATTAAATTCGTTATGTTGACAATGGAAATCTACGTGAACCAACAAGTTTCAACTTCCGTTCGTCTCGCCAGCTTACTTCCCAAGTCAAGCGTACGTTAAAAAGTTTTACTTCAAAAATGTAGGAATAACTTTATTACCTTTTTGATGAGAGACGACATCTGCACACAAATTGACCGAATTTGGATTCTTCATCCGGAAACGCCTCGCCCGCGTCCTTTGAGCATCATTTCCGGTACACCGGAACCGGAAAACGTCTTCTATTTCACACTTTGTGTACAAGTTTAACATTTTATATTTTACCAATGTTGTTTTGCAGGCTTTAGAAAATAAGTTTCTTTTTTATGTTAAGGAATGACGTGACGAGCTAGCCGTTCGCCTGATGTTAAACGATACGGCTGCCCATATCAGCTGCAGTGTCACTCGGAACTCTAAAGTATAGAGTTTCGCGTGACACTGCACTGCGCACGTCATCCAGAGACATCAGCACAATCTAGTAATAAGATTACTAAACTGTGAGATCAGATCATAAAGTCTCATTTGCCCAGTAATTTCTCTAGCTACAGTGCCCTTCAAGCCGGAACACAGCAGTGCTTGCGCACTACTGCTTGGCAGCAGAATAACGGGCAAAGCGGTGGTACCTACCTAGACGAAATTTGCAGAAAAGTCCTACCACCTAGTAAAAAGTTTTAAAATAAAATAGGTATATTAAATTGCTTTGGCTTTTTATTACTATAGGGGTCAATTTTACTATGGACGTTAGCGTTTCATCATCATATAGCCCGATTTTGGATATAATATGACCAAATATCGTGTTACTACTAACACGGCAAAAATTAATAAGTAAAAAACGACTGTGCGTTAGACCATACGACTAAAGTAAAACTTCAATACGAGACGTAACTCTCTCTCTTTCTATCTTTACTAACTTATATCTCCCTCTCAACTTCCGTTCGCCTCGCCCCATCAATTCCCTCAAAACTCTCGTCACACATTCACCAGCTCACTCCCCAAGTCAAGCGTGCGTAAAGAAGTTTTACTTAAAATTAAAAGTTACACGAGCGCCATCTCTTGGCGATAAAATAAATAATCTAACAATGCCTCAAAGAAAACTGCTGATTACCTGATCCGTTTTTTTTTTGCTTTGGTATTGCTCTACACTTTTGTGTATTTAGCCAGTGTCAAGTAATTGATAATTTTTTGAGTTGAGTAATATATATGTATGTCAAGTCAAGTCAAGTCACAGTCCAAGTCATCAAGTCAAGTCATAGTCTAGTCTAGTCAAGTCATACTCTTAGTAAAGCGGTGGCAACTTTGCCAGAAGCTTCTATGGAGTTTTGGAAACAACACGAAATGATACGTTTCACCATCATTATAACACTTTCCCACACTCATGCCTGTAATCCAGTGCTTAACGAATAAAATGCCACCAATTTTATGCACTGAAAATAACACAAGTTTTGGAAAATAATACAATGTGGTGACATGATCTTTTTCGTTTTCCCGCTAAAACTCCTGATCAGTTCTTAATCCAAGGAATATTGCGAGAAAAAAAAAAATCTTTTCAATAAAAAAAAAAAATAATTTAACTAACTTGCTTGTCCTCATAAAACCAGACAAAAACATCTAGAGAAGCCCGAAAACAGGTGAAATAGAATTATCTGCTTTACGTTTCAGTAGCTGCCGACTTCCGGTTGCTGACGTCACGTCGGCGACCACTTCCGTTTCCGGAGAAATCGGAAAGATAACTCTATTTTGTAGGAGCTTGCAAGGAGATAGGGACATTTACTTATCGTTATTGTTCGGTAAAATAGTAATTTTAATTGTCTTGTATACCTACATTATAATCTACCAATTAGCCAAGTGCGAGTTGGTAATTATGACTTTTGGTTTTCCACAACAAAATATCCTATAGGCTTATAATTGAGAGAAGCGAGTTGCACTGGTTCACGTAGATCTTCATTGTTAACATAACAAAGTCAAAAAGTACATAAAAAATATAATTATGTTGGTAGGTCCGGTAAAATAACAATTTACAATAATTCAAGATGGCGACATTAAGATTAAACAAGGAGTTTTGGCGGGAAAACAAAAAAAATCGCGTCGCCGCATTGTATTATTTTCCAAAACTTACTTTCAGTGTTAGTGCATAAAATTGGTGGCATTTTATTCGTTAAGTGCTGAATTACAGGCATGAGTGTAGGAAAATGGTATGATGATGGTGAAACGATTCTTTTCGTGTTGTTTCCAAAACTCCATAGAAGCTTCTGGTAAAGTTGCCACCACTTTACTAGGAGTATGACTTGACCATCAACAACCAACAAGTCATCAAGTTAAGTCATAGTCTAGTCAGACTATGACTTAACTTGATGACTTGGACTGTGACTTGACTTGACACACTATATGATATTAATTAACTTGAGATATATCAATTACTTGACACTGGCTAAATACACAAAAGTGTGGAGCCAAAACCAAACAAAATAAAAAGATTAAACAAAGCGAAAACAAAGTTATACCGGCCGATAGATGGAGCTAAAATAAAGAAGTTTTAATTCACAAGTATGGTCTAAAGCACACTCGTTTTTTGTTTGCTCAACTAACTCTCGTCACACGCCAGCCATAGCATTGTTACCAATAATACCAAATCCTCCAACTTAATAGAACACATTACATATGGAAAAAAATGTAACATTGTAATTTATATATCTGGAAAATCACTGCGACGGCCCCGCAGACGGTAGTTAATATAATTTCTTTTCATACCGTTGAGTTGATATTTCATTATGAGTGCGGTGTTGGACGAAATTGGATTTTCGTTGTCCTATATTTGTTTGATTGTTCTTTCATTTTGGGAAAATATTACTGTAGGTACTACGCCGCAGTATTTGGGAAAAGCTCATGGGTTGCCTGTTAAAATACATAAGTAAATATATATCAATGGCTGAACCTAAAATGTCGAAAAAAGTGCCCAAGTTGGTGTTTTTTTTATGTTACTGAATGATTTGACGAGCTAGCCGTTTACTGATGTTAAGCGCCACGTCTGCCCCACAACAGAACAGTGTCAGTCGGAACCCCAAAATATAGTTTCGAGCAACACTGCACTGCGCACATCATCATATATAAATATATAAAATAAAATTATTATAAAGAGGAAAGATTTGATTGACTGGCCCGTTAGCTCAGCTGGTAGTATCCCTGCCTTCTGAACTGCAGGTTGTGGGTTCGATTCCCACTCAGGGCAAACATTTCTGTGATGAACATCGATGTTTGTTCAGTTCCTGGGTGTTATATTGTATTTATTCTATGTATGTATTTACAAACAAAAAGTGTATGAATATTGTATAAGTTATCTGGTTCTAAGCTTTGCTTAGTTTGGGGCTAGATGGCGCTGTGTGAAATGATATTTATTTATTTATTTTATTTGTTTGTTTGCATTGAATAGGCTCTGAAACGACTGGACCGATTTGACTAATTCTTCCACCATTAAAATCCTACATTATATTATTTCAATATATATAAGAGAGTGTATATATATTTGTATATATATATATATACACTCTCTTATATATCTCTCTCTCTTATATATATATATATATATATATATATATATATATATATATTTATGTTAGTGAATGATGTGACGAGCTAGTCGTTCGCCTGGTGTTAAGCGCCACGGCCGCCCATAACAGAACAGTGTCACTCGGAACAATAACACAGAGTTTCACGCGACACTGCACTGCGCACATCATTCTGAGACATCAGCACAGTCTAGTAATAAGATTACTCAACTGTGAGATCAGATCATAAAGTCTCAATTGCCCAGTAATTTCACAAGCTACAATGCCCTTCAAACCGGAACACAGTAGTGCTTGCACACTACTGAGATATATATATATATATATACTACTATATATACTATTTTATTTATAGAGTGCCTGTAAATATTAATGTTTACTATATAGAGAGATATATTATAGATATTTTATTACATAAGAAATAAAAGAAGTGGGTACATATGTGATATGCATTTTCTTCAAAACTGCATGCTCAGGGTAGGTTTGGGTATAAAACTATGTACTTATCAAGCGTACCCACTTCCCCTGAGATATGGGTAGTAGCGGGCGGCACGTTTGACGCTGCCGATGATTTATCTCGCCGCCAAATGTAACCATAGGAAACACGGTTACGTATCAAAGACTTTTATGTCCTGCAGAGTTATAGCAGGAATAAGTTTTGAATAAAATTTTAGATAAAGAAGAAATGAGGTAGGATATACTTTATGTTAAAGGGTGAATCCTACGTAAATCTTACCTCATGGGAAGCGGTTACCATAGCCTATGGACATCTCAAACTTGTGTTTCTGTTGGATGCAATTCAGTTCAATGATAGCCTAGCTGATTTCACAGCCGAGTAATCTTATTTCCAGACTGTATATATTATTTCCGGACAAGATGATGTGCGCAGTGCAGTTAAAACTTTATACTTTAGAGTTCCGGGTAACACTGTTCTGCTATGGGCGGCCGTGTCGCTTATCACCAAACTACTAGTTCGTCACATCGTCACATAAAACAAAAAACATCTTCCATCTCTTTCATATCTCCAATTATTTTATCCCCTATCTCATTAAGCTGGTCCACACGAGTACGGCAGTAAAAACTGCCTAGCGCCGTATACGGCGTACATACAACGTAATATACGGCCGCGTCACATGTCGCACGAATGGAAGCCCATCGTAAAATATATACGGCAAATATGTAGTTTGACGGCAGAAGGAAAAGCGTATAAGGTTTGTTCCGCGAAAATATGGAGCTGGGTTAAAATTAGGATGCGGACCCACTGCATTTAACGTATAAAATAAAGAAATATAGAATTAAAGATTTGTTAGTATCCCTGCCTTCTGAACTGCAGGTTGTGGGTTCGATTCCCACCCACCCCAATAAAGATTTCAAGTTACCTCTATTGATACCTTAGTACCCACCAACTTCTGCCCGCGGCTTCGGAGAAGAAAATTTTCACAGATAATTCAACCACCCATTTCACCCAATTAAGTGTGGAATTTCGATAAATCCTTTCTTAGCGGATGATAAAATCTACCTGCATGCAAAATTTCAGCCCGATCCGTCCAGTGGTTTGGGCTGTGCGTTAATAGATCACTATGTGAGTCAGTCAATCAGTCAATCACCTTTGAGTTATATATATTTAGATTTAATGTTTAAATTACGGAAATTATTTGGAATATTTTTTTTGTAGTGAATGAAACAGAAGTGAGAAGTTATTACAATTTAATGATGCCAAAAATTAATGTATTATTAACCTAGTGTGTACTCAGCTTAAGGCTTTTTAGAAAGGTTGGTTTCATTATTTTTTAATTAGTAAGCTGTTCTGGTTAGAAGGAACGAGTAAAGAGAAATTTCGGGACAGGAATATATTCATACACAAAACTAAAAAAACATTATGTAAAACATTATCTAGAGATGTACATCAAAGAAAAACATATTGAAACTGAAATATTATGCTCGAACAGATTCTCAGAATACACGGGTTTTTGGTATATATAAATAATTTAAAAGATTCTTTGGGACCCAAACCACCTTTGAGAACCTAGTATTTTGTTTTTGTTTTGGCTCCACACTTTTGTGTATTCAGCCAGTGTGAAGTAATTGATAATTTCTCAAGTAAATTATAATTATTGTATATATATCTATAAGTCAAGTCACAGTCCAAGTCATCAAGTCAAGTCATAGTCTAGTCTAGTCAAGTCATATTCCTAGTAAAGTGGACTTTACCAGAAGCTTCAACTGAGTTTTGGAAACAACACGAAAAGAAACATTTCACCATCATTATACCACTATCCCACACTCATGCTTGTAATCCAGAATAAAACGCTACCAATTTTATGCACTAACACTGAAAATAACACAAGTTTTGGAAAATAATACAATGCGGTGACGCGATCTTTTTCATTTTCCGACAAAAAACCGAGAAGCTAGTTTTATTGATGTCAAGCACGTATCGAGAGGGGGGGGGGGGAGATAGTTGGGGCTATATTATATAGCCACCAGCAGATATCTTGTACTTACTTCTTGCCTATAGGTTATGTGCAACCAATTTTTGAAGTGAAAACTTCTTTTGGCGCGTTGAGCACTTTTTGGGTGCACATAAATCATGCAACTTACGTCATCGTCACCGAACGCTTTCCATGAGCTAGCTACTGTGTATGTGTACTGTGTATGTGTGTAGTCATATATCATAGTCATCTCACGCTTGCCATGACTTTATATGTCACAAGTTACTTAGTTTCCACTTCTATCGGCAGTCCCTAAAGACTACCCGCACATTTTTTGAAGTAAAACTTCTTGACGCACGATTGACGTGGAGAGTAACCTGGTGAATGCGAAGCGAACGGAAGTTGAAGTTGGTTCACATAGATCTCTATTGTCAACATAACAAAGTAATTTTTTGTATTATTATGTTGGTATGTACGGTAAAATGACGATTTACAATTGTCAAGATGGCGACATTAACATTGAACAAAGCAAAAACAAAGTTATACCGGCCGATAGATGGAGCTAAACTGATAAAGTTTTACTTCAGTCGTGTGGTCTAAAACACACTCGTTTTGTTTGCCTGTGCACGACCTACTCCCCCAAAAAAAGTCTGAGTACGTGCCTAATAGTTGTTGTTAAAGCAAAAGATTAGCAAACTAAGCGGTCCTTTTAAAAATGTAAAATGTTCAACGTCCAGCGTTGGCATAAAATAATTACAAAATCGACTTTGTTTTTATATTAAACACAATCTGTCCTGTTTTGTTTGCACGCCCAACCGTTTGTCAATTAGCGCGGTGGATAAAAACACGCTATATTCAAATTAATATTAACAGTAAGGGTTTATGTATGACGAGCTTCTGCCCGCAGCTTCGCCCGCGGCGTGGCCTATGGGAAAATAATTGAACCACCCATTTCACCCCCTTATGGGTGGAATTTAAAAAAATCCTTTCTTAGCGGATGCCTACGTCATAACATCTAACTGCATTCCAAATTTCAGCCCGATCCGTCCAGTGGTTTGGGCTGTGCGTTGATAGATCACTATATTAGTCAGTCAATCAGTCAGTCACCTTTGAGTTATATATATTTAGATTTATAATCAAATGGGAAGAAAGAAAGAAAATACATTTGTTGAGAAAAATACATACAATATATCATTTTTTTTTGTATAAATTAACGCGGTTTCACCCACGAATAAAAGTATCCTAAATGTTAATACAGCGTATAAGCTATCTGTAATATTCCAAGTTTAATTAAAAACCTTGAGTAAAAAATAACTTAACTTTCGCGCTTAAAATATTAGTAAGGACTAGCTGCGCACCACGGCTTCATTCCCGGATTATGATTAGCCTTTGTGTTAATCCATTATATAAGCTATTTATATTCTAAATTTTATCCAAATACGTCCAGCCGTTTGAGCGTGAAAGAGTAAAAACATACGTACAAACTTTCACGTTTATAATATTAGTAGAATATGGATAGTAAGGATAATTTATAATATAATTTAATACGATGCATCCATGATGTGTCCGAACTTTGGAAACATACAATATAAAAAGTTTTTATTGAATTATCTTTATCATATTACAATAAAAACGTCAAACATCACTGGCAAAGTTTCAAAAATTAAATACATTCTTGAACATGTCCAAAGTTCGCAAGAACGAAATGTCCTTACTGACGTTAAAACACGTTCATAAAAGCACGCCCACGTTTTTCGTGTAAATTATTAATTTGTTACTTGTACACTTTGGTCGCGTCCCGTCGACCGTCGACGCCGATACACTACCGGATATTTATGGTCGACTATCCTGTGACGTTTTTCTAATGGTCGTATAACACTTCTTATGGACTAAAGTTATTGAAAGTTTATGGGTCGAATTTAGGTTGAGTTATGTTATTGATCATATTGTAGTCAGAACCCTGATAATATTCACTGCTCTGTGTAAAGCACAGACGGTCGAATCCTCAGCGAACGGCATTGTATATCTCTCGTTCTTTCTCTTGCTCTCTCTTTTACTCACCTCAAATTAAATTGTACATTCAAATATATAGGTATCCTTTTTTTTTGAATGCTTCTTTACCACAGACTCCTGGGTCCGTACTCTTTTAATACTACTTATATATTTGCTTGTTGTATTTTTTAACAAAAATATTACGGGAGTCACATTTTTTTTCTTCTTTCTTACAAGTTTGTGCACTATATTTCTATTTCGCTTTTACTCGATCTTTCCCTTGCTCTCGGTCTCACTACTCTTGATCTCGCCACTCTTTACTCGTTACTCGTCTTCTTAATACAGCTCTCGCTCTTGCTGTCACTTTAAATTTTCTTCTTGCTCTCACCAACAGCTCTCACTATCGTCGGTGCTCTTGTAAATGTAAATTTAGCCTTCGTTCTAGCTCTTGCTCACTCTCGCTCTCATATGCTTGCCGCTTTGCTCTCATCTTCGATGTTACTCGTTCTTTCCCTTGCTCTCGGTCTCACTTCTCTCGATCTCGCCATTAGTTTCAAACGCAGACCCAGTGTGACATCAAATATGACCTAAGATTTTCAGCTTTAAACAAAGCCCACTGGATACTCTTCGAAAATTAGTAAAAAATAAAACAAAAGAAACTAAAATTGGGGACGAGGTCTTAACCATTTAGCTAGAATTTTTATCTTGATATACATAATTTTTAAGGGCAACCAGCTAATTTACTAACTCAGAAGAGTTTTCACAAAAAAAGAAAAAATACAAAATAACTTATAATTTCAGAAGAGAAATTATCTTGAGGTTCTAAATTATGGATTGACCCCCATCTCAGACGATGCTGCCCCATAACTACAGTAGATTGTGAAAACAGTACCTACACTTCTATCAGAGCAGAGAGAGAGAGAATTTACGCAACAGGACTAGTATTTGTGCACATGAAAACAAAGCGCAAATAGGTGCTCTGAGTCTCGGTGTTGTGGGACCATGCTGCTGTCCTTATGAAAAATGCAGTAAGTAGGTAAAACAAGTTTTCGAGAAAAACTCCAAAACAATAAAATATTTCGTATCTGTTGTAGCTACAAAACTATATAAGTTATCACCTAAGACATGAAATATGCCAAATATGGTTCACTCTTGCTTTCTGAGCTTTTGGGTTCCAGGTGGAATTTTAGAACGTGAGAAAGAACAGATTTTTTTGGCCATTCCGAACATGTATCTAATTCAATTATACCAAAAATGATAGTTACTGCACTCTTCACTATGAGGGCAGTACGGTTCCTGGGTCCTTACATAAAAGAAATCCTAGTTAGGGTCCAGAATCTATGTATGTAATCGTGCGTTATTATCATTAATTATAATATGTAGTTACAAAAAAAAAACGGGTGTGCTTTAGACCACACGGCTGAAGTAAAACTTCTTAAGCTCCGTCTTTCTTGCCTCTACAGCACGAGACGTAACTCTTTCTTTCTATCTTCACAAAGAGAAGCTCAACTTCCACTCGCCTTGCCAGCTTACTCCCCAAGTCAAGCGGGCGTGAAAAAGTTTTACTCCAAAAAGACTAATACAAATGAAGAGAGGAAGATTAAATACTGGATTCCAGTGTACGAAAAGACGAAGAGCCTTAGATGAATGTTCTCCTCGCGAGATTGCACTGCACTGCCAAGGGAGAGTGCCAACTTGTGATTGAAACAATTCCGGAAATATTTGCAATAATTCCGGGAACACTTGCAAATTTTTTACCCGCTTGGGAAAGGAATGCGGCTGGTGTCGACGAGGACGCCACATTAATATTCATGCCTTTCCCTTCTCGTAATATTATACTTAATAAACCTGAAAATAGTGTAACGCTGCGAGATTTTTTCCTTTGTGTAATGTAACTCAAAAGAAATAATAATAACGCTCGACGATAACATACATATATCCTGAAGTCTTTGAAAGGCACTGTAGCTAGTGAAATTACTGGGCAAATGAGGCTTGGTCCTTCGCTTGATGTTAAGCGTCGCGACTGCCCATATCAGTTGCAATATCACTCGGAACTCTAAAGAATAGTTTCGTGACACTGCACTGCGCACGTCATCCTGAAACATCAGCACAGTCTAGTAATAAGATTAGGTCATATAGTCTCATTTGCCCAGTAATTTCATTAGCTAAGGTGCCACTAGTGTTTGGCGGCAGAACAACTAGCAAAGCGGTGGTACCTACATAGACGAACTTTGCAGAAAAGTCCTACCACCTAGTACACTAATCTTAAAGTTATTCTACAAATCCACGGTATAATTCAAGATCATAACTACAACTATTACACGGCTATAACTCACGAGATACAGTCGAATAACTCGACCGGTGTTCGGGCAATAAAGATGCCCATCCTCAAGGGGTACGCGCGGCGGCGGTGGCGGCTCGGCGCTGACTAAGGCGCAGACTCAAATACGAGATACGGTCGAGTTATTCGACTGTATCTCGTGAGTTTTAGCCGTGTAATAGTTGTAGTTATGAGTACTACTCACGTCAGTTTCTATAATATTATAGTTCAAGATCGTTAATTTCAGATTGCAATTCCGACAAATTGTCGCACAACACGGAGATTAAGGGGAAGCAGATATATTGTACGATGACGAATAGGTCATCTTAGGCAGGGAGTCATGCGTTATTCGATTACTAGTACATAATACTTAATATTAGTATTGACTACAGACCTTCGGGAAAAGTGTGACTTACATCTTCTATCTTTCTAATCTTCTAAATATATATAGCTCAAAGGTGACTGACTGACATAGTGATCTATCAACGCACAGCCCAAACCACTGGACGGATCGGGCTGACATTTGGCATGCAGGTAGATGTTATGACGTAGGCATCTGCTAAGAAATGATTTTTAGAAATTCCATCGTTAAGAGGGTGAAATGGGTGGTTGAATTATTTTCCTATAGGCCACGCGGGCGAAGCCGCGGGCAGAAGCTAGTGTTTATATATTCTTTTAAATAAAGCTTGGCGTCCGTACTTTACCTTTGAAACAACAGCAGTTAGACATTTTTTTATAATTTTAATGTTAGGTACTTTGATTCATATTCAGATTTTTTATTGACCTTATAACAGTGGTTTGTTAGATTTGGCACGTCAGTTACAATAATTAGTAAAACATTATCGACTATTATGAAATACTACTGATAAAAGAAGCCTTTTTTTTGGGGGGGTGGTGGCAGAGGGTATGTGGGACTCGAACCCACCAAAACCCCCCCGTGAGCTCTCGTCCGCCGTACCGGGGCGAGAAGGGGTCGCGACTGCAGTCCAGCCAACTCGCCCCCGAGATAAAAGAAGCCTATGTCTAAGCTATCTATATTCAAAAAATTCACCATATTCATGAATACTAAAAATTTTTAAAAATCAATTTTAATTTAGGAAATTAATTTGGATGTTGCATAACCTGATTCCACCGTCACCGTTCCACCATCGGACAACCAGATGTACGAAAAAGCGCCACCGTTACATGGTCAATATCCCCTATGTGCGAACAAAGAGATTTGGCTCTACATTTATCATGCGAACAGCCAAGGAGTGGAACGCTTTACCGGCATCCGTATTTCATCTCATATATTCAACCTTGGAGTGTTAAAATCGAGAGTGAACAGGTATCTTCTAGGCAAGCGTGTTACATCCTAGACCGCATCGTCACTTACCATCAGGTGTGATAGTGATCAAACGCGAGCCTATAAACCAATTAAAAAAAAATAAGTCCCCACATATCTTATAGCTTATAATATCTTCATGCGCGGCGAGTGGAGACCCTGGACAGAAAACTGGTTTGGGGCAAAGAGCCCCAAAACCAGTTCCCCGTGCCCCCAGGGGTAGCGAGAAGAAGACAAGGAATCAACAAGACAGGATTAAAAATACCAACGAAAAAAATATTTAATACGTTCCTGTATTTTATTTAAATTTGGTTGAGTAAATATATATTTCGATTGTATATAACGGCTGGGGTCACGTCATAATCATTTGTAAACGTCAAAATTTAACTTTAACTCATGCTTGATTTAAAAGAAATTGTATGCGTAACAACACTGTCCCGCACCTCCCAGCCTAGCTGACTGATGCATGGTTTCCACACGGTGGCAACCACGTGATTGTAAGCTATTTATCAATCTTGAAATTCGAGACCTGGAATCTAGGTTCTGGATCTTCTGCAGATTTCAGCACATATTCAACTTATACCTGGAGTAATAGGAGGACTAGTTTCAAAGGATGTGCTGATAAATTCAATTGATTTGTATTTGAATTTATTAGCCTATTTATGGGCTTAAATCAGCATTTCCCAAAGTAGGTGATAACGCCCCCTTCTGGGCGCGGTGGGCCTAAAGAGGAGCTGTAAGAGACCCAGAAAAAAAATTGAAGTGGATTTTAGGTGGGTGAAAAAATGGGGACGCGAAAAATAATTAATTCTCAAAGTGGGTTATATACAAAATAAGTTTGGGAACCCCTGGCTTAAATTCATTTAATTTGTAGCTTACTTAACGTATAAAGTTTATATTGTTTATTGAACTTGGTAAATCTACTTTTGGTCTCGTCTTGACCTTTAGTACTTTACTTTCGCTTGGATTAATTTACGTCCACTTGACAAAATCTTCGACAGGGAAAATGCCAAACCTGTCGGTTTCTTTTAGTGCTTTTTGCTGTCATAACAAGACTTAAGATTAAGTTTTATTTTCTCACTTTGCATTAGCAGCTTTGCATGTGGTCATGTATATGACGGCGGCAACGTCCAGTTGTAAACTCTATGCGCAGCGGGCAGTACCGTAATTTACCCTGTCGTAGCATTTAAATTTATTACAGTGGGAACACCGGTATCTGTCATCGCTCCCCCACCCATCTGGCTATAAAAAGGGAACGCTCGGTGTACTACAGATCAATTCTTGCTCCAGACACGGGCCGGTGCGCATGCTGTAGGCCTATAGTTATATAGGTTGCAACCTACGCACAGCTCGTCAGCCTATATATATTTCTTAAGTTTTCGTTTACCACATAGTGTTTATAATATTATAGAAACTGACGTGAGTTTCGACGTTTCACATAGTGTTTGTTTACATAGGACTTAACTGCGCTAAAAACATATAATTTACTAGTTGCGCCCCGCGGATAAAAAGTATTTTAATTATTTGCTCATCCCACGGGAACAGTTCATTTTCCCAGAATAAAATGTAGCCTATATGTTAATCCAGTGTATAAGCTATCTTGCTACCGAATTTCATCCAAATCCATTTAGCCGTTTACGCGTGAAGGAGTAACAAACATACACATATACAAACTTTCGCCTCTATAATATTAGTGTGAAGTGTGATGTGATAATATTAGTGTGAAGTGTGATAGTGTGATGTGATTTACCTCGACGTTTCAACACATTGGCCGTGGTCACGAGTAGACTAGAGATCCATTCCAGGAAAAGCGAGCAATTTTTGTAAAACTACCCGCACTTAAGCTTAATTATTGTGACCACACGTTGTTGTCACAGCATACAACAGTAACAGTCTCTTATATTTTTTCGGACGCAAATAAATAAATAATATTTTTTTAGCGTGATTAAGTCTGTGGTCATGGGGTCAAAAAATGGCAATATGTCGCTAGAGAAAAAAATGAGTCGTTGTTTCTGTGGCTGCGTTGTATAAATCTACATGCGCAAACATTATAAATGTTTTGGCTGATTTACTACAATACTGCGTTTTAAATCTAACAGCTTGGTAACAATACAAGTAAATAAACAAATTATCTAAGCCCAATTAGAAATTTTCATTAAAATAAATACCCTTAATAAAAATATTTATATAACAAAAAGTATTATAAATATTTTCACTCACATTTTAATTTGGGAAAATTAATATCACTAATTCTTACTAAAAACTCCACATTTTGAGTAAGAATAAGTAATCTCATCAAAAAGTTACAAATGGTAAGATATAAAATAAATGACCTACACAAAATAAATGCGCTCTGCAAAATTGTTCATATTATTTTTACTTCCGGGAAAATGACCTGTCATCAAAAACCCCACTCCGACAAACGTTAGGAAAAAATTGTGGCCAGATTATATAATGTAAAGTTAACCCGAGGTTTCACTGGTGTTTCTTCACACGATCTCTAATTAGTCATTTCACCCTCTAAGGTTTGAATTTAAAAAAAAACGAGTGTGCTTTACCACGCGACTCCATCTATCGGCCAATATAACTTTGTTGTTGCTTTGTTTAATGGTAATGTCGCCATTTTGACAATTGTCATTTTACCGGACACACCAACATATTTTTTTTTTAACTTTGTTATTTTGACAATGGAGATCTTTTTTTTTGAGGGGGAAAATGCCCTCGCACTGCCCTGCCACAACGGGGGTGGTGGCAGGAGGTATGTGGCACTCGAACCACTAAAACCCCCCCGTGAGCGCTCGTCCACCGTACCGGGGCGAGAAGGGGTCGCGACTGCAGTCCAGCCAACTCGCCCCCCGAGACAATGGAGATCTATGTGAACCAACTTTAACTTCCGTTCACCTCGCATTCATCAGCTTTCTCTCCAAGTCAAGCGTGCGTTAAGAAGTTTTATTTCAATTATAGATAGATAATTAATATAGATACAAGCAAAAAGGTTTAAACAATTTACACAACCAACAAGTCGTTTAAAAAAAAAAGACAATTAATTTTCACCATCCACAAAAAGACCGATATCGAATGTTAACAATCTGTATGGAAGAGTAACGGCCTGATGTAAAGAAATATCGTTGAATATTGTCGCAAATAAGATACGGCGTAGTCTAATCAGTTAAACTTGAGTTTGAAATAAGGGTGAAAATTTGTGAAAATAAGGTGAAAGCTAATCACACGAAAAGGAGCAGGAAAATAAGGGAAAAAATTAGTATAACAAAGGTGAAAATTAATGACAAGAAAGGGAGCAGTAAAGTAAGGGTAAACGTTAGTAAAATTAAGGTGAAACGAAGCAAACGACGTCTGACAGCCTAATACGTTCTATTTTACGTTCTTGTGCTCACTGCACTTTTCGATACAAGAAAAGAAATGTCATGCAAAATTGAAAAAATCAATGTTGGTAGATATTATTGGAGGAAATCGGAATGGGCCATATAAAACAAACCTGCGCTTATTTTGGATTTCCGAATTTATTACCGACGTCCTTGTCTTACCTGCGTTGTCAGATAAAGACAAGTGTTTTATAGGTGGTAGGACTTTTCTTCATAAGTTCGTCTAGATAGGTACCACTGCTATGCCAGTTATTCTGCCGACAAGCAGTACTTCGCAAGCACTGCTGTGTTCCGGTTTGAAGGGCACTGTAGCTAGTGAAATTACTGGGCAAATGAGACCTGATGACCTGATCTCATAGTCCGCCCTGATTCCATAGTCTACCGACTTGTACTTGGACAACATAGATTAGATATAAAAATAAATAAAATAAATAAACATTTGTGGACATTTCACACAGCGCCATCTAGCCCCAAACTAAGCAAAGCTTGTACTATGAGAACCGGATAACTGATACAGTACTTATATATACTTTTTGTTTGTGACATACATAGAATCTAAATATATATAACTCAAAGGTGACTGACTGATTGACTGACTGCCATAGTGATCTATCAACGCACAGCCCAAACCACTGGACGGATCGGGCTGAAGTTTGACATGCAGGTAGATGTTATGACGCAGGCATCCGCTATGAAAGGATTTTTCGAAATTCCACCCTTAAAAGGGTAAAATGGGTTGTTGAATTATTTTCCCATAAGTCACGCCGCGGGCGAAGCTGCGAGCAGAAGCTCGTATAATATAAAATCCAAACACAGAAAAACATCGATGTTTATCACACAAACGTGTGTCCTGTGTGGGAATTGAACCCACGACCCACAGTTCAGAAGGCAGGGTTACTAACGACTGGGCAAGATATTATAGCCTTACACTCATTCCCTCTCCATTCATTCAGAGCTCGTATCTCAGCAGTGGGGACTATAAGAGATTTCACAATTCAAGCTGGTTCTTATTTGAGACAAGCTATGCGGTATTGAAAGCGATAAATAACGGGCGTATTCTGTTTGTGACAGGGATTTAGTACCTAAAGACAAATCCAGAAAAATTAATGTTCTATTCACGATTTTGTCTAAGTCTTGTATGAATGGATATTCGTTGTACCAAAGTATCATGTGGGAGTTTTGGCGGGAAAACGAAAAGGATTGCGTCACCGCATTATATTATTTTCCAAAACTTGTGTTATTTTCAGTGTTAGTGTATAAAATTGGTGGAATTTTATTCGTTAAGTTAAGTCGAACTACAGGCATGAGTGTGGGGAAGTGGTATAATGATGGTGAAACGTTCCATTTCTTGTTGTTTCCAAAACTCCATAGAAGCTTCTGGTAAAGTTGCCACCACTTTACAAGGAGTATGACTTTGACTAGACTGACTTGACTATGACTTGACTTGATGACTTCGAATGTGACTTGACACATATTTGCGTGAAATATCGATAACTTGATAAATTATCAATTACTTGACACTGGCTAAATACACAAAAGTGTGGAGCCAAAACTTAAAAAAAAACCTTAGAGTACTGTAACCTACTCTGAGGTTACAACTATACCTATGTTGGCTATATATATATATATAAATAAAAAAAAAAAATATTGAACAATACTGAATAGATACAATTATATGAATTCAGCAAAACTGCATGCAAAATTGAACGTAAAATTTTTCGCTCCACAAATACGGTAGCTTGGACAAAGTCACAAGGGCATGCTAATGCAGCTTTCCAGAATAATCTAGACTTCGCGTGGGAGGCGAAAGAATACTAATCTAGTGCTTTCCTTGTTCCAAACCGCAATGGATTTTATCTTTTTAACTGTAGAAAGCCAGTGTTGCCAGCATTTGGTGTTGTTCGCAAAGTTTCAGGTAACGTGAATATCGTTTCAAAGGCAACTACTTACTTTTATTTGTCTCTAGTCAAAAACTAAAATAAGTACCTACGATATAACGGTACAAAGGAAACAAGGACAAGTTTTTACAAAGGATTTTTTTTTATATGTTTTGGCTCCACACTATTGTGTATTTAGCCAGTGTCAAGTAATTAATAATTTATCAAGTTAATGATATTTCACGCTAATATGTGTCAAGTCACAGTCGAAGTCATCAAGTCAAGTCATAGTCTAGTCAAAGTCATACTCCTAGTAAAGTGGTGGCAACTTTACTTGAAGCTTCTATGGAGTTTTGGAAACAACACGAAAAGAAACGTTTCACCATCATTATATCATTTTCTCACACTCACGCCTGTAATCCAGCACTTAACGAATAGAATGCCACCAATTTTACGCACCAACACTGAAAATAACACAAGTTTTGGAAAATAATACAATGCGGTGACGCAATCTTTTTCGCGTTCCCGCCAAAACTCTTGTGACATCTTGTTATTTTATGTATAACCGTATTAAAACGACAATGTTTTCATGGTAGAAATAGAAAAAATATATCACTAGATAAAAAAAATGATGCCATATCTCAGCTCTTGACCTCACCATTGATAAAACTCGTTTAAACTGTCGCTCTCATCCGCCCGGTGACGCTTTAAAGGTCGGTAGAGACCAAGATCATTTAAAAAAAAAACGAATGTGATTTAGACCACACGACTGAAGTAAAACTTCTTTAGCTTAGCTCCATCTATCGGCCGGTATAACTTTGTTTTTGTTTTGTTTAATGTTAATGTCTGGCGACAATAATTGTAAATTGTCATTTTATCGGACATACCAACATAATCATACAAACTTTTGTAATTTTTAATTTTTTTATGTTGATAATCGAGATTTACGTGAATCAACTTCCGTTTGCCTCGCTACGCATTCACCAGCTTACATCCCGTAAAGAAGTTTTACTTCAAAAACTGACGGTCTTATTCAGCTCTCTTTCTAGCTCTCTTCTTCCTTCTCATTCTAGCCCTCGTGCACGAGAGTGCAAAAAAGGCGTAACGGATTTTGTTGATTCAGATTCTACATGGGATTTTTTTTTATTTTTTGCATGTGTGTTTTGTTAATTTAATTAATTTAGTTAATTTAATTTTTAACTGATATATTGTTGGCATATCACTAAATACTGCGAACCCATGGACCTCCTTTTAATATAACAAACCACGCTTCAAAACAAATAGTGGAATTACTAACCACAGAGAAAAAAAATCATAACGAATCCTCTACTTAGTATGAAATTCCAGAAATATGCTTGCATAATTCATATGCACAAATAAACTCATAAAGCAAAGTGGTAACGTACAAAGCTTAGTATATTTTTGTGACGAACTGACGGAATGTTAGACTTCGCGACGTTAAGCGTAATCTTGGCTGCCTTTCTCATGATTGTTTCTGTCAAGTTACAAGCATTTCGCGTATATAAAAGTGGTACCAAACAAAAGCGATAGTAACCACAGATAAAAAAGTATGTACCACAAAAACGTACCGTGTATAACTAAGGGATTAAGTAATTATAATAATAACAAAAATAATAAGGCCCAATGATCACATACATTGTGGCTTTGTATCCGTTACAAACGTCATCGAAAACTAATAGTAATAATAAAAACGCCCAACGATCACATACATAGATACGAAAGTAGACATACATAGATCCTAGACCAGGACCAGGATTCCCTGTGTCTAGGAACTACGAAGACTATGATCCCACAACACCCAGACTCAGAACAAGAATTTGCGCTTTTTTCCTGTCCGAAAATAATTGTCCTGTCGCGGGAATCGAACTCGCCGCCTCCGATATATGAGCCGACCTGCTCAACCACCATACCAAAGAGGTTGTCAATAAATATAAAAACAAATGTGTATGGATTTGACAGTTTTAATACGTAGTTTATGTCTACAGTTACTATGGAAATTTTCAAATTAGGAATGAAATTTATCTTCTTGCATTGCAATCAAAGTTCCATGATCACCGCCAGTATTCGAATAGAATAGAATAGAATTAATATTTATTCATGACAAAAAGGCAAAAAAAGGCTTAAAAATTAAGTGTAACAAAGAATAAAATCATTTGCCCGTTGCCACGAAACAATCCCAACTCATCATATTGCTGGTCATGCAACCAGTTGTGGTCCGTTGGGACCGTTCCGGTGGCGTCACGGACGGTTTAAAATTACTTAATTATATAATAATAAACTATATATAATCAGAAAAATAAGAGACGAATATATATACAAATATAACGTAGAAAAGAAGAATAGTAACTACTTAGACTATATATCACGCGTGTGTGTGTGTGTGTGTGTGTGTGTGTGTGTGTGTGTGTGCGTGTGTGTGTGCGCGTGTGTGTGTGTGTGTGAGTGTGTGTATTTGTGGGTGTGTGAGTATGTGAATAAAATAAATGTAGCTAGCGTAGCCAGAAAAATTAAGTGTACATTAGATAGCACTTGTGTCGTGTATTTGAAATTTGCACTGCCGACATTTATTTATTTATTCTTAAATGCTTGCACACTTACAGCGACGCCAAGACGTGTGACGAGCCAGAAATACTAGACATCTCCAAGCGTCATCATCATCTGTCGGTCTTTTACAGATTACACCACGGTGAATGCGCACAAGAACTGCATGATCTCATCACCCCCATCCTACCTATCCTACACCTCCATCACCATTCCACTACCGGACTACTAGACGCTCATCTAAGCGCCATCCAATTGGGGCGATGCTAACTTGGTTAGGTTCAATGCTGCAAAAACACAAATGTGCTTATTCACTGCTAAAAAGAGCCCACTCCATCTGGCTCCTTCATTCCGTGGTGTATCTGTAAGTTTAACCACCTTGAGCTTTTAGGTGTGTGAGTGACACTGCAGCTGATATGGGCAGCCGTGTTGTTTAACATCAGGTGAACGGCTAGCTCGTCACGTCACTCCTTAACATAAAAAAAGGTGTTGATCTCACGTCAAACCTTTGGATCCTACATCGAGTCCAAAGCCAAAGTAGCTTCATAAAAACTCGGCATTTTGTCCAAGGTAAGGCGGTACTTCACACCTGGACAGCTTCTAAATCTCTATCAAGCACAGGACCGATCGTGTATGGAGTACTGCTGCCACCTGTGGGACGGGTCTGCCAAGTACCAGCTTGAGGCTCTGGACTCGATTGAACGGCGTGCCAAAAGGCTCATTGACGATGACACTTTGGTTGGTGAAAGGCTCCAGAGCCTGGCACATAGACGTAAGGTGGCAAGTCTGTCGGTCTTTTACAGATTACACCACGGTGAATGCGCTCAAGAACTGCATGATCTCATTCCCCCATCACCATTCCACTACCGGACTACTAGACGCTCGGCTAAGCGCCACCCCTTCGTGGTCGAAATACCACCCATTCGTGCCAGGCGATTTGACTCCACGTTCGTAATTAGTAAGGCTAAGGAATGGAATGCCCTGCACGCGTCTGTGGTTCCGGCTAAATATGACCCGGGCGTGTTCAAGCGAAGAGTGAATAGGTATTTACTTGGCTAGCATGCTACACCTTCGATCGCATCGTCACTTCCCATCAGGTGAGAGCGTGGTCAAATGCTAGACAAGTTTGAAGTAAAAAATCAAAAAAATTAACGCGTTCCGTGGAAACTGGTAAATACTATCACTCGTGCCTCACACCACAATAGCGTTTTCAAAGAAGGCCAAGTGTTTCCCCTTGTGATGCTTTACCGTCAAGTAGGCACTTATTCCATTTCGTTCAATTATTATGCTATTTGGTCTCTGTTGTAATAAGTGAAAATTGAACTATAATAATAATAGTAAATATGGAGTTTTGGCGGGAAAATAAAAAAGATCGTGTCACCGCATTGTATTATTTTCCAAAACTTGTGTTAATTCAGTGTTAGTGCATAAAATTGGTGGCATTCTATTCGTTAAGTGCTGGATTACAGGCATGAGTGTGGAAAAGTGGTATAATGATGGTGAAACGTTTATTTTCGTGTAGTTACCATAACTCCATAGAAGCTTGTGGTAAAGTTGCCACCACTTTACTAGGAGTATGACGAGGAGGATTTTATTTATTTAGTTTTTAAGACTATCGACTATTATAAGCTAAAATCTGAATATATTGGTCTTTACCTATGAAATTGCCGTTTTGTTTGAAAAAAGTTAAAGTATTTTTTTTTCGAACTTATTTATTTCTTTTATTCAAAGTAATCACTCCTGCAATCAATGCATCTTTGCCAACGCTGTGGCAGTTTATGGATGCCCTTCATGAAAAAATCAGCAGGACGGGAGACAACAAACTCTTCAAAGGCGTTTTGTACTGTCTCTCGGGAATTGAATTTTTTTCCCGCTAAAAAGTTGTCCAAATTTTGGAAAAAGTAATAGTCGGTAGGCGCAAGATCTGGTGAGTATGGCGGATGAGGGAGAGCTTCCAAACCCAACTCATGCAGCTTAGAGACGGTCTGTTGTGCAGTATGGGGTCGCGCGTTGTCGTGAAGTAGCAGTGGAGACGACCGATTGACCAAAGCTGGTTGCAGACGTGCGAGTTTCGCCATCATTGTGGTCAGTTCTTCAATGTACACATCTGCAGTAATGCTCTCGCCGTTTTGTAAAAAGCTATGATGAATCACACCAGCACTAGAGCACCAAACTGTGACCATCACCTTTCTAGGGGTCATTTTTCGTTTTGCACATTGCTTTGGTACCGAACCAGGATCTAACCAACTTGCTGAGCGCTTTCGATTGTCAAAAAGAATCCATGTTTCGTCGCACGTAACAATTCGGTTCAAAATTCCTTCATTTCTGTGCCTGTTAAGCAGAGCAAGGCAAGTCTCGACGCGTACGTTGCGCTGGCGATCGTTAAGTTCGTGGGGCACCCATCTATCAAGCTTTTTTATCTTGCTAATCTGTCGCAAATGGACCAATATTGTTTTGATGCTAACATCAAAAGCTGCTGCCAGCTCAGCTGTAGATTGAGATTCATCAGCTTCCACAATCGCCTTTAATTCATCATTGTTGACCAAAGTTTCCGGACGACCACGAGGTTCATTTTTCAAGTCAAAATTCCCAGAACGGAACCGAGCAAACCAATAACGGGTTATACGTTCGTTTGTACAGTTCTCTCCGTAAACGTCGTTGATGTTACGTGTCGTTTGTGCCGCGTTGGTGCCACGACGGAACTCATATTCCATAATTACACGAAATTTCAAAGTATCCATTATGAGGAAAAATGTTGAAATGTAATGAAAATACAACGCTAATCAATAAACAAAAGACTTATATTGTAAATAGAATGTCATATTTTTAAAACAAAATTAATTTGAATTTAGAATTCATAGCCAATCAAAACTTTTTTTTGTTTGAAAAAGTCTGTACTGCAAAACGGCAATTTCATAGGTAAAGACCTATTATATAACTCACAGGTGACTGACTGATTGACTGACTCACATAGTGATCTATCAACGCACAGCCCAAACCACTGGACGAATCGGGCTGAAATTTGGAATGCAGGTAGATGTTATGACGTAGGCATCCGCTAAGAAAGGATTTTTCGAAATTCCACCCTTAATTTTCCCTCACCATTTCACCCTCAATGGGTGGTTGAATTATTTTCCCATAGGCCACGCCGCGGGCGAAGCAGCGGGCAGAAGCTCGTATACAATAAAATTAAATAACAATAAAGCCATTTAAAAGTCTTCAATGAATGACGCGATGAGCGAACCGTTGGCCTAATGTTAAGCGACATGCGGCCCATATCAGTTGCAGTGTCAATCGGACCTTTAAAAAGGAAGGTTCTCAAATTTCCCTACGCGTTGTTTTTTCTAGTCTTTAACACAACTATTTATAACAATTATTACCATGCAATCGTGGCGGCTAGTGATTTATTTAATTATAGTAATTACTATATAGTCCAAATGTTTTTTTTGTAGTAAGTAGTTGTAGCTAGCAGCATTTAATAGTAGTTGTTATATTATTATAGTATTTAGTTATTTAAAAAAATAAAGGCACTATGCCCGCAATAAAATTATAACAATTTTTCGCGTTTATATTTTACGCGTTTCGTCAAAGTCAAAACCACTCATAAATTAGTTACATAGTTCAAAGATATATTGCAAATATTTAGGCCATAAAACCTGGCTAGTCTAGACTCGATAATACTTTTTCATTTGTTTTAGAATTTGGGTCAGATATATCAAATCTCACTAGTTGACAAAGAAGATGGACTTGTACAAGAACAGTGGTACAAATTAAGCTTGTGTTTATATTTGTGTTATTTGACAGCCTCTGTGGTGTGGTGGTTAAGCAAGTCGGCTCATAGCCCAGAGGTGACGGGTTCGAATCCCGGGACAGGAAAAGTACTTGTGCACAGAAAAAAAGCGCAAGTACTGTTCTGTGTCTGGGCGTTGTGGGACCATGGTCCTCGTAGTCCTGGGTCCCTATACACATAGTTAGGGTTCAGGATCTATGTATGTGATCGTTGGCCGTTATTTTTTTATTGAAAGCTCTACTTGTAGACTTGTAATTTTTGAAGTCAGACCCTCTAAAGGCACGCCATTCTATCAATGTCAAAAGCAAAGTGTCGTAGGCCTCGTAAATGGTAGAGACGCGCATATTATTACTACATCAGTCAGACTAATTAACAAAGTAGACGGTAACAAGAAAACCGTATAGAGCAATAATAATAATATGTGTGGACATCTCACACAACGCCATCTAGCCCCAAACTAAGCAAAGCTTGTGCTATGGGAACCAGATAACTGATACAATACTTAGATACTTTTTTGTTTGTAAATACATACATAGAATACAATATGACACCCAGACACAGAACAAACACCTATGTTCATCACACAAATGTTTGTCCTGAGTGGGAATCGAACCCACGACCCACAGTTCAGAAGGCAGGGCTACTACCAACTGAGCTATCGGGTCAGTCAAGTAATACCACTCCCCTTATCGAACAGCGATCGTATTTACATCTTTGACAGTAAAAAACAGGGAAATCCGCAGAATAAAAGTCACCGATATTGTCACTCTAACCAGAACTGGCAACCAGTGCGGGAGCTTCTCGAGTGGCGACCACGAACTGGAAGTCGCAGCATAGGCCCTCTACTAGGTGGCCGGCGACGTGGTCAGAACTGCTAGAAGCCGATGGATGTACTCGTAATTTTATTTGTTGATGAGGGAGGTTTGTTTTAAGAGCAGTGGATTTACTCAGGCTGAACAGAGTAATTTAAAAAATACATCACTGTAAAGTTTCTTGTAGCTTCTTTACAGGTGTAATCGAAGCTTCTGATCGGAGTTTTCTGTTCTGCATTGTGCCGGATTGCTTGCACCAGTAGTGGGAAACAGAACTTTTTTTTCAAACTCATATATTGTAATGGGTTTGCTATATAATATTTGACAATAATTACTTTGTAATTTGATATGCTTAGTACAATAACTTAATTTTAAGTACTTAATATAATTTTGACTTGTAAAAGTGCTAAAAGTAGCCTATTTGCAATAAATCTTTTGACTTTGACATTGATGATAATACTGATAAAAGAAATAGATAATAAATAAATATTTATGGATATTATACATAGCGTCATCTAGCTTCAAACTAAACAAAGCTACTATGATAACTGATACAAACTTAATCTAATGTTTTTATTTCTGTAAAATACCCTTTTTAATCCTGGATAGTTCCTTTTAGATACTTTTAGATAAAATTGAGCCCTAAATTTACTAGGCGCGTATCATTCCGTGCACGCATACCATTTTGCGATAGTATGACTTCCACTGACAATTGGTTTACTCTCGGTAGCTCCGCTATGTTTTACACGTATAGTCTACCTTATTTGTTAGTCTTAGTTAAAATATTACTGATGTTAATGGCACAGATCTTCGTTCAGGTTACATATACGCTCACCGCAGTAGTTTAGTGTGGGTTGGTTCATTGGAAATAATTTACTACATATTTAAGGCATGTCACGTGGTTTTGAAGCTAACTGTTCATATTAATATATTTTCTCTCAGTTTTCCGGGATAAAAAGTGGAAGGCTTCCACACGAAACATTAAATGTCAGCCACAAGAAGTGTCGTATCTAGGTAACCAAAGGACCTGGGGCAAAAATAAACTAGGGCCCCAACTGCACATATTAAAATCTTTTGTTCCGTATCTGTCGTGTTCCAGATTCGTCGTACTCTAGATTCGTCGTGACAGTCGACTCCATAATAAAGTTAAAAACAAATGATAACTTATTTTAATGAACAAATTCGCACACCGACGTTTTCAAACTCAATAAAACAATAGTGTAAATCGACAAAACAGACCATTTCAAACGTCATTTAAAAAGTTCCATGGTTATTATAAAAATCATAATTTCTTATTGAATTCGTTATAAATTCATTCGTTCATGAAATTGAAACGAATTTTTAACGATTTTGTTTACCTATCGACTAAGGTGGTAACGTATTTGCAACGTTTGATAAAACCATTTTTATCGAATTATGCCGATTCTAAATGTCAAATTGTGCTATTGACAAGAACGGTACATGCAATGTAGGTTTATTGATATTCCGAGTGTGCGAGAAATGTTCACTAGTTCAATTTATAGTTTGTAAGTCAGAGTCCGAGGGGCCCCCTTAGCTTGTGGGCCCCGAGGCATTGCCCCGTCTAGCCCCCCGGTAACTACGCCTCTGGCCACAAGTTGAATTACGAAAAGCTCGAGCTAGCTAACTATGAGTTTCCCGCTTTAGACCATCCACCTTAAATACCCGGTTCTTGACCCCAAAAAACAAAAAAGCGGCTTGTAATCTCAGATTTCTCCACCCACCGTGACCCCATAATTCGGGTAATGTATAAAATATGTAGCAACAATACCGGTGGCTTGTAAGTACCTATTCAGGAGGAAATCTCACGAATGAGTGTCGTTTGTAACATTCACAATATGCCGGAAGAATCGTAGGATAGGAGCCGGTAACGGTATTATACAACCTACCTTTTTAAAGTAAAACTTCTTTACGAACGCTTGGCTTGGAGAGTAAACTGGTGAATGCGGGATGAGGTGAACGGAAGTTGAAAGTTAACGTAGATCTCTATTGTCAACATAAAAAGGTTAAAAATTGCTTTAAATTTGTATTTATTATGTTGGGATGTCCGATAAAATGACAATTTAAAATTGTCAAGATGGCCACATTACGAAGCAAAAACAAAGTTATAGTCGATAGATGGACCCACAGATCTGTGGATGGACCTAAAGATGTTCTACTTTAATCGTGTGGTCTAATGCACACTCATTTTTTATGTTAAGGAATGACATGAGTAGACCCGAGAACTACGAGGACCCTGGTCCCACAACAGTTTGAATGTTGTGGGACCATGGTCCTCGTAGTTCCTGGGTCCCTAGATACAAGGAATCCTAGATACAGGGATGCTAGTTAGGATGCAGGATCTATGTATGTGATCGTTATTATTATTATTATTTATTTAGTTAAAAAAAATAATGACGTAAAATTAAATAACTCGAAAACTACGTCATTGTCTCCTAAACTAAAAAGTTCTTGCTACTCTCGCCACCTAACAACAACGGGAAATGGCGTGTCAGAAATTAATGAAAGAGGAATGAGAGCATCGATATAACGAGTGTTGCCATTATTCTTCACCGCCACCCTATTTGTCAATCTCTGCATCACCCTGTCAACGGAATCGTTGAAGAAACACTTAGGGGAGTCAATGAACTCGGCTGGTAACCACTTACAAGGTTTCGATATTTCCACTCGTTTTGAGAGTGTTTCTTGTCAGAATTAAAATTACTTACTTGCCCGTCTCGTTTTTAACATAATAATGGCAAATTTTATGTGAATAAATATTAGTATATTTTTTTACCCATTATCAATCAATACGAATTCGAAGTGATTGATAAGGCACCCCGTCGTCGCCGCCCGAGACACGTCTTGAGCGACCCGGATGATCCTATAGCAGCCGTAGTATCGGCTGCGCTAGGATCACCGGACCAGTCTAGCCCTTCTGGCTCAGGTACCGCTTTGGGCACCGGTATAGGATACCAGCGTAACACAATCAGACACCGACCCCGCCGGCGAGGTCGACGTACCCCCCGCAGGTTAGCTAGAACGGTTGCGACTTTCAATAGGTTCCACTCTTCCAGTGGACGTAGTCTTCTCGATCCTCTTATCCCGGCAAAGGTCCAAGCCGAGGCTCGCACCCCAGGGGTGCCCTTGAGCTAGTTGCCTCCCACTTTTGACGGCTGGGCGCCTTAAGCACCTGCCGTCCCGCCCGGAGCTGTTTGACATTTGAGCTGTTTCAAAGTGAAATAAAATCGCTTAGTTATAAATTCTGTCAAGAAAGTATCGGGAAAAGATGATTTGTTTATGTTTACGGTTCCAAATTCATTTTTTTTATTGTTGCAACATTGGCTTAACTGTTTTTCATTTTGGTGCAGAGTTTGAGTTGTATTTGTTATTTATTTCTTTTATTATTTTATAACCCTGATTTGTTTGTTGTTAATGTATGAAATACTTTGTGTGGTAATTGTAATTGATTGTCGTTTTTATCACAATAAAATAAATGAATAAAATAAGTAAATTAGGCGTAAACGCATAAAAGCAAATTCGACGAAAAAGCCAGATTTGTGGAAAGAGCTTGGATTTTTCACCACGATAATGCACTTTTGCATAAGGCCATAAATTATGAACAAAGCTTTAACGAAAAACTCAACAAAAATCATCAAGACGCCACTTCACCAGATATGACTCCAGCCCACCTTTTTCTTTTTCCTAAACTCATATTACTACTTCGTGGCACCCTTTTTCATTCGGTAGAAGACATAAAGAAGAATTCGCTGCGAGAACTGGAACGTAATTCCGAAAAAAGCGTTTAAAAAATGTTTTGATGATAGGATTATTGTTGATAAGTGTAATCGTTTCTGAAGGAGTATATTTCGAGGGCGATAAAATAAATTTGTATAATAATAATAAATAACGCCCAACGATCACATACATAGATCCTGGACCCTAACTAGAATGCTCTGCGTCTAGGGACCCAGGAACTACGTAGACCATAGTCCCACAACACCCAGACTGAGAACAAGAATTTGCGCTTTTTCTGTGCACAAATGTTTGTCCTGCTGCGGCAATCAAACCCGCCGCCTCCTGGTTATGAGCAGACCTGCCAACCACACCACAGAGGATGTCTAATGATGAAAATGGATGAATAAATCTCTAACATTTCGTGTAATATAGGTGTTACTAGGTGGTAGAACTTTACTGCAAAGTTCGTCTAAGTAGGTACCACCGCTTTGCCAGTTATTCTGCCGCCAAGCAGTAGTGTGCAAGCACTGCTGTGTTCCGGTTTGAAGGGCACTGTAGCTAGTGAAATTACTGGGCAAATGAGACTTTATGATCTGATCTCACAGTTTAGTAATCTTATTACTAGATTGTGCTGCTGTCTCAGGATGACGTGCGCAGTGCAGTGTCACGCGAGGCTCTATACTTTAGAGTTCCGAGTGACACTGCAGCTGATATGGGCAGCCGTGTCGTTTAATATCAGGCGAACGGCTAGCTCGTCACGTCATTCATTAACATAAAAAAAAAATCCGGTACTTTCTTGACACAGTATAGTATATCTTACGAGTTTTGATGTAATTTTCATTATATTATATTGTGAATTTATTTTCAAACATACCCTAGGGTACCCCAGGGTACCTAATTGTACTGTCTTGAAACTTTTTTTAAACATGTCAGGCAGCTGCTGAACTGGGCTTAGACTCCAGAATGAATTGAAATCTAGGCTGAAAAAGTAATTTATTTCAAATAGCTGAAGTAAGTCCAACTGAGAACTTTTTACATTTGATCTGTATATTTTCATCAATTTTTAAATTTGGCTGTCCGTGTCATAAGCTTTCAGAGTTTTAAGAATTTTTTGCTTAATTGACTAAAAAACTAAAGAAATAAATATTTGTGTACATTTCACACAGCGCCATCTAGCCCCAGACTAAGCAAAGCTTGTACTATGGGAACCAGATAACTGATACAATACTTAGATACGTTTTGTTTGTAAATACATACATAGAATACAATATAACACCCAGACTTTTTAATTGACGTGAGTTTAGCCGTTATTTATCTTACAAAATATGTCATACTCACAATAGTTTTTACACTAATACTACAATAATACCTACTAATACTAAATACTAAACTACACTACCTACTACAAAAACATTGTGACTATATACTAGCCGCGATGACCTATAGACAGTTTAAATGCTCCAGTCCACTATCAGTAGGAAGCGTACCCAAACATAATTTGAAAAAAGAAGCTTCACTTTTTTTTCATTATAATCATCATACGGAAAGACCCACTGCTACTTACAGATTAGTAAAAACAGAACCAATGCCACTGTAGGGACGCGTTGTTTACGTTACTGATGACGTCAGCGCCAACCTATGTAAGGGGCGCGAGATTTAATAATTAACCGATTATACAAATGGTTATTGGACAAGTGCTTTTATTCGGTGAATGAATTTTTAAATTGTGACAAAAATGTTGACATTTAATTTATTTTAGGAAGGTATTAATAATAATAATATGTGTGGACATCTCACACAGCGCCATCTAGCCCCAAACTAAGCAAAGCTTGTACTATGGGAACCAGATAACTGATACAATACTTAGATATTTTTTGTTTGTAAATACATACATAGAATACAATATACTCGTAATACCCAGACACAGAACAAACATCGATTTTTATCACACAAATGTTTATCCTGGGTGGGAATCGAACCCACAACCCGCAGTTCAGAAGGCAAAGTCACTACCAACTGAGCTATCGGGCCGGTATTAGAATAAAAATTGATTTTTCTGTAAAAATAAATAACGATAAATTGTGACCGTAATATTGACATGCATTTTAGGTTATTTTAGTTTTGTGATTTGTTTTTGACATTTTAGCTTAATTTATCGAGTTTTATTTTTAGTGATTGTAGTTTCATGCTGACAAGGGTCAGTATAAGATTTGCATGCTGTGATAGCGATAAACATGTACGGAATAAATTATTTAAGTACTTACCATCTGTATGAATCTTCGACAACCATGTTTTATTTGCAAATAAACGATTTGGATTTGGATTTAAACAGTTGCATAAGCAGTTCTAAGGCGGCCGCATAGAGAGTTGTATAGTTGAGGGGTGTCTGCGGATCCTGGATGCTAACTAGGATTCCCTGTATCTAGGAACCCAGGAATTACGAGGACATTGGTCCCACAACACCCAGTCACAGAACAAGTATTTGCGTTTTTTTGGGCACAAAAACTTGCCCTGTTGCGTGAATCCAACCCGCCAGCTTCGAGCTATAAGCCGACCTGCTCAACCACCTGACCAACTTATCAAATAAATAAATAAATAAATAAATAAATAAATAAATAAATATGTGTGGACATTTCACACAGCGCCATCTAGCCCCAAACTAAGCAAAGCTTGTATTATGGGAACCAGATAACTGATACAATACTTAGATACTTTTTGTTTATAAATACATACATAGAATACAATATAAACACCCAGACACAGAACAAACATCAATGTTCATCACACAAAATGTTTGTCCTGGGTGGGAATCGAACCCACGACCTACAGTTCAGAAGGCAGGGATACTACCAACTGAGCTATCGGGCCAGTCAAATATAGAAAGTAATGTGTATATAAAATTTGTTTGTATAAGTAGGGTACTAGATTTTCTTTGTGGAAAGGTACAGTAAAATTCCCCGCTCTTCGCTTGTTTTTTATCCCAAGCTCTATCGCCCGAGGCCGCGCAATATAAGTTACGGAAGCCAATACCGAAGACGACCTTTTTCTTCTCACCAACATCGGTATCAGATTCTATGTAGTGCAAAACTGAGTCACAAAGTAACATCTACTAGTGGAAAAATTACACGTTGCCTTACAAAAACAAAAATCACTTATCCGTACGCCCGTCCCATACGAAAATACACAGTTTTTATTAATTTTGTTGTGATGCTTTGCCAGTTATTCTGCCGTCAAGCAGTAGTGTGTAAGCACTACTGTGTTCCGGTTTCAAGGGCACTGTAGCTAGTGAAATTACTGGGCAATTGAGACTTCATGATCTGATCTCACAGTCGAGTAATCTTATTACCAGACTGTGCTGATGTCTCAGGATGATGTGCGCAGTGCAGTGTCGCTTGAAACTCTATTTTTAGGGTTCCGAGTGACACTGTTCTGTTATGGGCGGCCGTGGCGCTTAACATCAGGTAAACGACTAGCTCGTCATATCATTCAAATACAAAAAAGTATGACTTTAATAATATACTTTTTACAGCTAAATATCTTTACAGCCTTCCGCTATAGTCTTTTATTTTTGATTAAAAGAAAAGTTGCTAATTTAAATATGTTTTGATTGGAGTTTTCCCACTCTCAATTAATCATTACCTCTGGAAAAGATATTGAAATATTTGTCAGTCTGGATACCTTTTCTCTATCGATTATCTGTGCTATCTCAATGCGATTTTTCACAGCGTGTTCACAGATTTGTATTGATAAGAAATTTGCAGCATCTTCCAAGTATCTACAAATGTAGATCGCTTTGTGACGATATCATCCTCCTTCATCATCATTCCAGCTTTTCACCTGCTTTCGTAGTTTTCGCATGAAACATTGGCCATTCAAAATTTAGATTCTAATTTAGAGCATTAGGCGCATTCTTTTCATTTTCCTTCCTTTTTAGGTATTCTACCGATAGATGCCAAGGCTTACAATACTTCCCTTGCTGATTGCTTAAAACCAAAAGTTTTCAAAAGTTGTCTTACTGCTAGACGAATCTACAGCGTACCAAGTCGATGGTTCGGAAGCATATTGTTTTGAACGCCTTGCGGATTTCCGAAGACGATCTAGATTCTTCCCCTCTATAGATGGAAATTCTGGAATGTGGTTGGAGGTTAGAGATCTGTTTTCGGATATTTACGTCGCCTTGTGTTTGATGTTTTATTTTTCATGTATTCTTGCTCGTTTGGATTTGCGACATACATGCGTTTGTAGGGCATCTTTGTAAGGAGTTTACAATTATATTCTTCGGTAGATCAGGGCAGTTGCAAGAAGGTTATGCACAATCATACGGGTTCCGCGGCAAGACAAGTATTTGGACACATTATAAAGTGCAAATACTTGTTCTGTGTCTGGGTGTTGTGGTACCATGGTCCTCGTAGTTTCTGCGGCCCTAAATTGAGTCATTTGGTTGAGCAGGTCGGCTCATAATCTTGAAATGGCGCGATCGATTTCCGCCGCAGGACAAGTACTTATTTGTACATAGGAAAAAGACGCAAATACTTGTTCTGAGTCTGGGTATTGTGGGTCCTCGTAGTTCTTGGGATACAGGCAATCTTAGTTAGGGTCCAGAATCTATGTATGTGATCGTTGGGCGTTAATAATATAACTTATTATTATTATACTTTGGTCACAGATAGTAAATCACTATCACTAAGTCAAAACATAAAAAACACAGATATACACTAAACTAAAAAGTAAGCATGACAGCCAAACTGTTCTGGCCTCAGTTTATAATGTAGGCACCATAAAAATTCCATCCACTGGCGTCCACGTTAATTTTTGAACGTTTAAATATCCATCAATGCTTTTTGCAAGCCGCCTGGATATCATTACGTTCGGGTGACCATAAACTGAAATATTGAAAAATATTGTTGCCAAATTTGGCTTTAAATATGGCACTGGCAGATTGCCATTGTGGAAAATGGAAAATTATCCACTGTTTAAAGTTTAAACTACTACAATAAAAGCGCGTGATAACGGGCCTTTTACCGAAATTGTTTAAATTTTATTTAGTTACGAAACGGGCAAGTTAAAATATTAAATGAGTTTCCATGAGTGACGGAGAAGTATGATAAAAGTAAAAATCTACTCCATCTGGGTTATCATTGTTATTAGCCCAATATAAGGTCAAATAAAGTGGGTAATTGAAACTAATAGAATGTGTTAAATGAGTTAAATTTACCAGATTAAATATTAATTAATCGCCACCTCAGTTCCAAAACAAAAAATATAATACTCGTTTTGTATTGATTGTACGGGATTTACTCACGTTATAATTGGCCGGACTATCCGACTATAGTTTCGACTGCGTTTGGCAGCCTTCCTCAAGGTGAGTGCGCGCGCGCGACGGCGACTTGCTTAGCACTGCGGACCGCCACGCGCAGCGCACGTGATGACAGCGGTGCTGTGTAGGTAAAGGAGAGGGGGCGGGGGGTGGATCCCGCGACGTCGGCGTGCACTGAAGTTCATCCTCACTGGAATCTTCCTGTGTATCGGGAACACACCAGCACACAGAACTAATCACATCACCACCACTCTCACGGTCACTCTCACGTACTCCTCGAAGACACGGTCGCCAAGTCGGTGGCAGGCTCCATCCTCCATCTCTGTTGAAGTTAGGACGCCGACTAATTTCGATGGCTTCTCTGACTTTGCGGGGCACAAAGAACTTCTCCCGTGCTAAAACCTTCGCTTTGTCGAATCGAATATAGTGGTGCGCGTCAGAGATCAGAGAATGCTCCGCCACCGCTGAACCATTACAATCCATGTTCTTCATAGAACGTACGTGCTCCGTAAGTCTAGTGGAGACGTTTCTCTTCGTTTCACCGACGTAACATTTACCGCAATCGCAGGGGATCATATAAACACCGGGGACACCCAAAGGATCTCTATCCTTCGGAGAGCGGAGCAGCTGCCTAAGTTGCCCATGAGGACGGAATATTGTCTTGATGCTGTACCTCCGGCGTAACAAGTTTCCAATACTATCCGTAACTCCTTTAATGTATGGCAAGTACGCTGCCGCTCTCTCTGCCGACCTCCACCTTGAGGAAGGCTGCCAAACGCAGTCGAAACTATAGTCGGATAGTCCGGCCAATTATAACGTGAGTAAATCCCGTACAATCAATACAAAATGTGTGAAAACTACGTTAGTTTCCATAATAAAAAAATATAATACTCGTATTAGCAGAACCTCTCAAACATCTGAAATTATTCTTCGTACTTCATTATATCGTATATAGCTTTTTAATATTAAACCTTAGATTAACAGACTGGTTGTTTTTCCATTGAGTTATTTTTAGCTCGCACTCTAGTTCAATCACACGCCAGTCAATGTTGCCAACCAAAAACCAACCAACTTAATTTCAAACAAATTAGTTTTTCTCTAGAAATATGGTCACTATATTTAGGGGAAGTGTTCTTCCCATTAATTCTCACGTCTACCCCAAGTAACACCAGTTTATTGATTTAAATTACACACTGAAGCTTTATTATGACGGCCCATCGCATCTCGCTGATTCTGTAGCTCTGGAAGTAATTGAACGTAATTTTTTTTTCATTTTGCACTTTTTTGCAGAATTGGCACTAGCACTTTCATTTTGCACTCATTACACATGAATACTAATAATACCTAATTGAATACTGATTATATTTAATTTACACAATAAATCTCGGGATGGGATGGGATCGTGGGATTTTTTTTTATGTTAAGGAATGACGTGACGAGCTAGCCGTTCGCCTGATGTTAAACGACACGGCTGCCCATATCAGCTGCAGTGTCACTCGGAACTCTAAAGTATAGAGTTTCGCGTGACACTGCACTGCGCACGTCATCCTGAGACATCAGCACAATCTAGTAATAAGATTAAGTGTCTGGGTGTTATATTGTATTCTATGTATGTATTTACAAACAAAAAGTATATAAGTATTGTATCAGTTATCTGGTACCCATAGTATAAGCTCTGCTTAGTTTGGGGCTAGATGGCGCTGTGTGAAATGTCCACAGATATTTATTATTATTATTACTAAACTGTGAGATCAGATGATAAAGTCTCATTTGCCCAGTAATTTCACTAGCTAAAGTGCCCTTCAAACCAGAACACAGCAGTGCTTGCGCACTATTGCTTGGCGGCAGAATAACTGGCAAAGCGGTGGTACCTACCTAGACGAACTTTGCAGTACCACCTAGTCCACCGAAGTCACAGTTTTTTCACACCCAAAAGTGCTGCTTGTGAAAGGTGCTTGTGTAGGTGTAGGTAACTCATGCCTATGCCTAAAGATGCCTAAATCTCATGGTAGGTCACATGCCTGTCTGTGCCGATCATAAAAAGCACAGCATCGATGTTTTGGTTCACAGCGGTAGACCATCACGAAATTCGTCACTGAGACAACCGCGTTTTAATTGTGCAAACCTATAAATAGCATGCATGCATCTTCATTGCCAAAAGCAATTAGCTAATTTAAAAAAATAGAGTTCCGAGTGACACTGCAACTTATATGGGCAGCCGTGTCGCTTAACATCAGGCGAACGGTTAGCTCGTCGCGTCATCCCTTAACATAAAAAAAGCAGTTTAAAGCAAAGCTCTCCTGAGCTATAAAATTGCACATTAAATTGTAGAAAAATCATATTTTTTTTAATAAATAAATAAAAACGCCCAACGATCACATACATAGATCCTGGACCCTAACTAAGATTCACTGTGTGTGGACCCGGGAACTACGAGGACCATGGTCTCACAACACCTAGACTCAGAACAGGTATTTGCGCTTTTTTTCTATACTATTTTCCTTTACTTTATAATATAATAATAATATATAATATGTGTGGACACCTCACACAGCGCCATCTAGCCCCAAACTAAGCAAAGCCTGTACTATGGGAACCAGATAACTGATACAATAGGTACTTAAATACTTTTTGTTTGTAAATACATACATAGAATACAATATAACACCCAGACTCAGAACAAACACCTATCATCACACAAATGTTTGTCCTGGGTGGGAATCGAACCCACAACCCACAGTTCAGAAGGCAGGGTTACTACCAACTAAGCTATCGGGTCAGTCAACTTTAATATTAACATGTGATTACTCTAAGCTAAGATTCTACTATTAATTCAAATACCTAAATAACAGTTTGGGTGCAAGCTTATTCACTGGCTTTTTAGATACTAACGCGATCCGATTTATTGGAATAATGGAGAAAATTGGATTGATAGGGGAATGTGATTCTGTAAATGTAGTTTTTGGAACGACACTAGAATATCTTTTTATTTTAATGTGACTTCAACAAAAGTCAATGAAAAACTATTAAGTGTGAAATGAAGGTGATCGAAGTCCCGTAAGTAACTTATTAAATAACAATACTTTTTAAATTGATTTCTCATGTAGATGATTTGCTTTTCACTCATGCGCTACTACTATAATGCGTTGATTGGTTTATATACTAGGTGGTAGGACTTTGTTGCAAAGTTCGTCTAGGTAGGTACCACCGCTTTGCCAGTTATTCTGCCGCCAAGTAGTAGTGTGCAAGCACTACTGTGTTCCGGTTTGAAGGGCACTGTAGCTAGTGAAATTACTGGGCAATTGAGACTTTATGATCTGATCTCACAGTCGAGTAATCTTATTACCAGACTGTGCTGATGTCTCAAGATGATGTGCGTAGTGCAGTGTCGCTTGTAACTCTATGTTTTAGGGTTCCGAGTGACACTGTTCTGTTATGGGTGACCGTGGCGCTTAACATCAGGTGAACGGCTAGCTCGTCACATAATTCAATAACATAAAAAAAAATATCATCTATTTTATGACTGGCCTGATAACTCAGTTGGTAGTAGCTTTGCCTTCTGAACTGTTGGTTGTGGGTTCGATTCCGACCGAGGACAAACATTAATGTGATGAACATCGATGTTTGTTCTGTATTTGAGTGTTATAATGTATTCTATGTATATATTTATAACAAAAAGTATTTAAGTGATGTTTCAGTTATCTAGTTCTCATAGTACAAGCTTTGCTTAGTTTGGGACTAGATGGCGCTGTGTCCACAAATACTTTATTAATCAGTGGAGGATCAATGGAGATGGGACGTGAAAATGTTCCAATATATTGATTAACATTTTATAATAACGCCTAACCATCACATACATAGATCCTGGACTCTAACTAGGATTCCGTGTCTTGGGAGCTAGGAACTATGTGGCCCATG
This sequence comes from Ennomos fuscantarius, assembly GCA_905220475.3. Lineage (NCBI taxonomy): Eukaryota > Metazoa > Arthropoda > Insecta > Lepidoptera > Geometridae > Ennomos > Ennomos fuscantarius. The sequence continues at coordinate 3,248,133 of HG992049.1, forward strand.
GTCCCACAACACCCAGACTCAGAACAAGTATTTACGCTTTTTATTTCTGTACACAAATACTTGTCCAGTTGCGGGACTCGAACCCGCCGCCTCCGGGCTATGAGCCGACCTGCTCAACCACAACACCACAGAGGCTGTCAAATGCTACGTGTTTTATAAGCGCTCTAGTTTTAGTATTTAGCTATTTTGAGATTAAAATAAGAATATTATTTCATTGAATCGAAGAGATTTCCTTTATTTCGTAAAAATGTAGGTGCTTACTGTGCCAGCAATAAGAAATAGCTCGTAGCTTGCATTCAAGGTAAATGTTCGAATACTTTTTGTTCCCGCCTTTGTAATGATAATGAGTTTGCCTTCCAGTTTTTTCTTTTCTCTTTTCACGTTTATGTGGATTTCTACCGGCGCCGCCACAGGCCTGATTTTGCATAAAAATTGGATAGACACCTCAGCTTTAGGGACCATGTCCAAAATAAAAAAAAACCTGGGCTTATTTTATTGGTTGTCTTCAACCAATAAAATAAGCCCAGGTCTTTTTTTTGTGTTTTGGCTCCACACTTTTGTGTATTTAGCCAGTTTCAAGTAATTGATAAATTATCAAGTTAATGATATTTCACGTAAATATGTGTCAGGTCACAGTCGAAGTCATAAAGTCAAGTCAGAGTTAAGTTATAGTCTAGTCTAGTCAAGTCATACTCCTAGTAAAGTGGTGGCAACTTTACCAGAAGCTTCTATGGAGTTTTGGAAACAACACGAAAAAAAGCGTTTCACCATCATTGTACCACTTTCCCACACTCATGCCTGTAATCCAGCACTTAATGAATAAAATGCCACCAATTTTATGCACTAACACTGAAAATAACACAAGTTTTGAATAATAAGGACAAACATTTGTGTGATGAACATCGATGTTTGTTCTGTGTCTGGGTGTTATATTGTATTCTATGTATGTATTTACAAACAAAAAGTATCTAAGTATTGTATCAGTTATCTGGTTCCCATAGTACAAGCTTTGCTTAGTTTGGGGCTAGATGGCGTTGTGTGAGATGTCCACACATATTATTATTATTATTATTATAATATAATGCGGTAACGTGATCTTTGTCGTTTTCCCGCCAAAACTCGGGCCCAGGTCTTTTACCTCTATGATACTGTACTGTGTAGGTACTGATATAGCCAACCGTACTATAATTTATAATACTTATACTATATTCCGTGTTGCTGCACTGTTGAAGAAATAAATAGTACGCAAAAATACTATATTTTTAACACCGAACGAAATCTAATGAACAAATATTTATTACATCTAAATAATTTTATGTTCTGTCTTGTTTTGTACTATATTTTTTAGAAGTGTACTATTTTTATAGCTTATTTTGACAAATACTGTATTTCGCTGAAAAAATGTTGGCAACCCTGGTGGTACGTAGTTAGTTGGTATGGCTACAATACTGGAAGTATTTTGACACCGTTGGTCGTAAGTGTTGACCTGGAAACTTGACGTAACGTTTATTTTTATGTTCAGGAATGACGTGACGAGCAAAACGATTGCCTGATGTTAAGCGACACGGCTGCCCATATCAGTTGCAGTGTCACTCGGAACTCTAAAGTATAGAGCTATGATTACCTATGAGTTTCGCGTGACACTGCCCACGTTATCCTGAGACATCAACACAATCTAATAAGATTACTCGACTGTGATATCAACTAGGCGATTATGTAACTCGATTGCAAACACAAATTGTATTGATTTGACAGTTTGAATACGCATTATGTGCATAGTTTGCATGGACATTTCTCTTGTTGCATTGCAATAAAAATTATGTGATCACCCAGGTCATAAAGTCTCATTTGCCAAGTAATTTCACTAGCTGCAGTGCCCTTTAAACTGGAACACAGCAGTACTTGCACACTACTGCTTGGCGGCAGAATAACTGGCAAAGCGGTGGTACCTATCTAGACGAACTTTGCAGAAAAGGCCTACCACATAGTTGTTATTGCCGTAGATAACGTCATAGTCACGTGCTAAGCCACGCCAGTGTATTGTAATCTTCACATTGTCGTTTCGGTTTTTTTGAACGGGATAATGCTGTTGTTAGCCTCTACCGATCTTTAAAGCGTCACCGGGCAAGTGGGAGGCAACTAGCTCAAGGGCAAACCTGATGCGCGAGCCTCGGCTTGGGCCGTTGCCGGGATAAGAGGGTCGAGAAACTACGCCCACTGGAAGAGTGGACCCTATTGAAAGTATTGTCGTGTCGGTAATTGATTCCCGCCCGGTGACGCTGTAAAGGTCGTTAGAGACCAACAGCATTAGTTCGTTCAAAAAAATAATCGGTAATTGATATTTCGTTCATATCTCGGCACTAACAAGCTATACCAAGCCTGTCAAAAATAATATTTTGTCCTTTCTGCACTTTGGTTATATTTTTCGGACTGGCTGCCTCGCCTGCCTTTTTTCCATCAGACTGACTGGCCTGATAGCTTAGTTGGTAGTAACCCTGCCTGCCTTCCGAGCTGTAGGTTGTGAGTTCGATTCCCACACATCCACAAACATCTATGTTCATTACACAAACATTTGTGAGGTTGTTCTGTGACTGGGTGAACACCCAGTTCGCATTGTTGTATTGTATTCTATATATGCATTTACATTTAAAGTAGTTTCTAAGTATTGTATCAGTTTAGTTTGGGGCTAGATGGCGATGTGTGAAATTACCACAAATATTTATTTATTATTATTTATATATTGACGCTTTTTGAAAATACTGTTCATAGAAAATATCTACTATATAACAGTTAAAAATGCTTATATTTTTTATAAAAGATGTTTTGAACAACGTTATATTGATAAAATATACTTAAGAACGCACGAAAATACCAGACCACAACTGGCTTTTTTTGGTAGATAAAGTAATTTAAATAAATAAATCCAAAGACTTAGCAGATGTAAAAAGGGTAGATACGCCTGGTCGTCGGCTATTTACGGTTGTAACAAGATTAGCTTAGTAAATGTGCTTTTTGAGCACAGAGACAATGGTCTAGAAAATTTACAGCTCAAGATGGAATCTAGAAAAGTTATTTTTGCGCATTGGTGTATAAAATAATGGGAAATAGGATCAATTTTCAGTATGTTATTTTTTTTTGTTTTGCTTCACACTTTTGTGTATTTAGCCAGTGTCAGGTAATTGATAGTTTGAGATAATTGCCTTTTTGCAATAAATCATTTGACTTTGACTTAACAATAGGCCTTGTATTATATAATGTAGTATATTTAATACTCGTTATTATTAAGTCAATAACGGTCAGATTGGTTTGCATAACCGCAAATCGCAAAGGGATTAAAAAAGTCTGCAACAAAAATTGCGTTATCCGCGTAGAGGGTGAAAATGGGGTGTTCATTTAACAAGTTGTATTGCGTAGCTGAAATTAAAGTTAAGGGATGCGTCTGCTATACAACTTAGTGTAAGAGCTAGCGACTATATTATTGTAACCATCAAAAATAACAATTATGATAAATTTAGCAGTGAATTTTTTTAAATGTTCATAAATGACGTGTTAACAATATAGGATTATTTACACATTACACACATTAAATGTAAAAGAGGTGCTATAGTTAGTCAAGTTATTTACAATATTTATCGTCAAAAGTAGTATTGAATAGTGTAATTGACTTGTGGACGGTTTGTTGACTTGCCACTAGGTGGCGTCGTTGTCGACTGTCATGGCCGAAACTTGTTCCGTCGCATCTTTAAAAAGGGCAGAACGTTGTTCAGGGGAGTTCAGTTGGTCCTCGGCAGCGGAGTGAATAACACGAAAACTATTGCCGATATACTGTGAAACAGGAAACATATCTGGAGGTTGTTTATTAATTGTGCAGCAAATGTCTATGAAGTTACCATAATAGACGTAACGAGCTAGTAGTTCACGTGATGATAAGCGTTACGGCTGCCCATAACGGTCGCAGTGTAATAATAATAACGCCCAACGATCACATACATATATCCTGGACCCTAATTGGTCTAGGGACCCAGCAACTACGAGGACCATGGTCCCACAACACCCAGACTCAGAACAAGTATTTCCACTTTTTTTTCTGTGCACAAATACTTGTCCTGCCGCGAGAATCAAACCCGCTACCTCCGGGTTATGAGCCGACCTGCTCAACCACAACACCACAGAGGCTGTCAAACTGTCACTCGAAACTGTGAATTATAAAGTCTTGCATTGCATTGCACTGTGCAAGTCACCCTGAGACATCAGCACGGTTTAGTAATATGATTAGAAATAATACAATATATAATAAATAAATTAATTATTATTTGTGGATATTTCACTCAGTGCTATGTAGCCCAAAACTAAGCAAAGCTTTTACTATGGGACCCAAGTTACTGATCGAATACTTGAATACTGCTCGTTTGTAAATATATACATAGAATACAATATAGCACTCGGACACGGAACAAACATCGATGTTCATTACACAAATGTTTGTCCTGGGCGGTAATCGAACCTACAACCTACAGCTCACAAGGCTATTAAGCTATCGGGCCAGTCAAATCACTATCACGTTGTAAAACAAAAAATTAAGCAAAATGTGTAAAATTCAGCGCTGCACTTCTTTCTTACTTCCAAGTAACTAGCTCTTATACTATTTTCATCCCCGTTACCCGTTATGTTTTCTTTTACCGCCCTTATTATCTTTTCTATTTATAAACCAAATTAGAAAAGGGAAGTCTTGTGCTAACTTCACAAAACACGAACAAATTAATAATAAAAGTGTTTTGGTTTCATTTAGGATAAAATTAACCAAAGATTTTAAATTTACAATCACACTATCACACTAATATTATAAAGGTGAAAGTTTGTATGTGTATTTGTGTGTATGTTTGTTACTCCTTCACGCTCAAACGGCTGAACGGATTTGGATGAAATTCGGTACCAAGATAGCTTATACACTGGATTAACATATAGGCTACATTTTATCCCGGAAAAATGAAATTTTCCCGAGGGATGAGTAAATAATTAAAATACTTTTTATCCGCGGGTGAAATTGCGGGGCGCATAAATGTTCATACAAACAAAAGGTATCTAAGTATTGTATCAGTTATCTGGTTCCCATAGTACAAGCTTTGCTTAGTTTGGGACTAGATGGCGTTGTGTGAGTTAAATAAGAAAGACAAAATGTTAAAGTTTTTGTACTCGATAATTTCATTCAACGTTGTAAGTACAAGTGTAAATTCCACACTTAACTTACTTATTCTGTACTTAACTTCGAAAAGGCATTGGAGATATTGTGAGTGATTCGATTTAAAATTTTCATTGAATGGAATCGTATCGTTAGAGTTATTACAGCAATTGTTCTCACTGCTCTTATATGTTAGTAATGAAATACAGAAACAATCATAAAACATAGTAAAACAACACAGTTGACAAAGTAGCTTTGTAATGCAACTTGGAGCATTAAACTTGTAGTATTGACCAGAAACCGCTACGGCTGTCGCAATCTAGAATCGCACTAAAATACTTAGATGCGATTTAAAATCGGGAGCACTTTATTTTGCTTATTATTTCCTTTATTTGTTTCTTTTCTTTTCTCTTCTTTTCTTTTCTTTTCTTTTCTCGTCTTTTCTTTCTTATTTTATTACGCCCCAACAACAATAATGTAGGTAAATTAACATAGACGACGCTCTCCGAAGTCGACATTTACTAGCTAATTACTCCCTTATTAGCTTTTGAAACTTAAATTTTTAATATACAGTATAATACAATACACAACGCTTTTTGATGTTGAATATAATTATTATACCATTTTCAGTATTTTTTTCTCGTCACAAATATTTGGAGAAAATCGGGATGTACTGTCCGTGCCGGTTCTCAATTGCTTCAGTCGATAGCAGAGGATTTAAAGCAGGTGTCCCCAACATTTCAGCTAAAACCAAGAGTTTAGCGTTATAAATTGTTGCTACAATTTATCTTAAAACAGTAGGGTTATTCGGCTAACGCGCAAAATGCTCTGTAATTTGCCCCGGGGATAAAGGTGAAAAGGAAAACTTTGGATTAGAGTTGCCAACGGTAATTATTAGGCCGGAATCCGAATGTCCGGATAAGATTACCTTCAGACTCGTGGTCACACTATTTTTAGGTCGTACAGGGTATTGTCTATACTTATTATAAGAAAATTAGCATATAGGGACTTGGCCAAACGTTTGGTGGAAGCTTCAGGTGACCAGAATGCTGGCTTTTATTTTGCACAAAAAATAAGCATTGCCATTCAACGTGGTAATGCTGCCAGCATTCTGGGAACTTTCCCCTCTACCAACGGGTTACTTTAAATTTTTAGTTTTTATTTATTGTAAGTTTTTAGGAAAAGTTTAGTTTTTTAGGTCTAGTTTAGTTTAGTTATTGTTAATTCATTTGCGTACATGTAATTATTTGAAATAAAAGTCTTTATACAATTAGAAAATTAACTAACCTAATTGTCTGTAAGCAGATGACTGACTAGTTAGCTTTATCTAATGAAATTTTGTTCTTTACTAACCTAAATTTCTATTTGACTGAAGATTGAAGTGAGATGTAATTTAAACAATGTAGTCTTTTTATAGGACAAATATGTTGGGACAAAGTTTTATGAGTAGAAATCATGAATTTAATGATTTGATTCATCTAGTGGAGGGCAATCTCCACAATCCAGCGACATCACCATTCCACTACCGAACTACTAGACGCTCGGCTAAGCGCCATCTTTTCGTGGTCAAAATACCACCCATTCGTACCAAGCGATTTGAATCAACGTTCTTAATTAGAATGGCTAAGGAATGGAATACCTTGCCAGCGCCTCAGCGTCAGTCTTGCTAGACAAGTTTGAAGTAAATTAAAAAAAAAAAAAAAAACAAATTGCAGAGTACTTTGTATACAAGCAACTGTCATCTTAATGGTAATTGTAATGTATGCGTGTAATAGTCATAGTCATTGTAATGTAATACGTGTAGTAGTGAATATCTTCCGGCGTATAATATAGACAGCTTATATAGTGGATTAACACATGAGCTATTTTTTATCCACGGGTGAAACCGTGGGGTGCGGCTAGTTCTATGAACCGATTTGGCTGAAAATTAGTGGGGAGGTAGCTTAGAACCAGGAGATGGACATAGGATTTTTTATCCCGTTCGACCGCGTTTTACTAATTAGCGTGCAAAACGGGGGCGGGTCAACTAGTGATAACGAAATCTTTACTAAACTCACATATAAAAAGACCATATTCATTTGTACTACCTGGCTTCTTTTTTTTACAAAAAAGGCCGGATAGTTTTGGCCGTATCAACACCATCCTACTTTCCGGCCGGAAACCGATCAGGAGCTCTGCTACATCCCTAGTTTAGGTAGAGTTTAGACCATTGAAATGTGCCTTTGAACTTTGACATTACTCTGTTTTTAATGTCTTTTTCGTAATGGGTTTAGGAAGATAAAGGTGTAGTAGATTTGTGCGGTCGAAAGCTTGTGAACTCTATTAAATATGTGGAATTGACCTTAATTTACTTTTTTTTACGTTTTTATAAAGAAAAATTCCTGTGAACTTTATCTTTATGTTTATTTACTAACTTTTATTAACTTTACATTTATTATCTTTTATGCTATCTTTTATGATTCCGCCCAAGACCAACATTTGTGTGATGAACATCAATGTTCGTTCTATGTCTGGGTGTTATATTGTATTATAATATGTATATATTTATAAACAAAATTAATAAACGCCCAACCATCACATACATAGATCCTGGACCCTAACTAGAATTCCGTGTCTAGGGACCCAGGAACTACGAGGACCATGGTCCTATAACACCCAGACTCAGAACAAGTATTTGCGTTTTTTTATGTGCACAAATAATTGTCCTGCCGCGGGAATCGAACCCGCTGCCTCCGGGTTATGAGCCGACCTGCTCAACCACCGCACCACAGAGGCTGTGTGTGTGTGAGTGTGGTGTGCTTTCTGCAAAATCTTATCTTGTGTTTTATTTATGTTTCAGGTGATAGCTTCTCGTCGTCGAAACCATCCATACCCCGCTGCTTAACATAGGCCAAAGCCCCTTAAAAAAATAGATTTAAAAAAAAAGTTAGGCTGACTTATACAGATCTTATACATCTCAGTAAAAGGAGGCTGAGCGTGGACCACCCCTTGTAATGAACATTTTATCGCAGCCTGCTTCACTGGTAATTGTATTTTAACTATTCAGAGGGGTAGGTTTTCGTATGAATTAAGGCTGAAGAGAATCGAAAACTAAGTCAAAAGTGAAACGGCGTGTCGATCAACGTATGAAATTCCCGTTTTGGGCAAAATAAGCAGTATTGTGCAAGCACTACTGTGTTCCGGTTTGAAGGGCACTGTAGCTAGTTTTTTTTATGTTAAGCGATGACTCTACGAGCTAACCGTTCGCCTGATGTTAAGCGACACGGCTGCCCATATCAGTTGCAGTGTCACTCGGAACTCTAAAGTATAGAGTTTCGCGTGACACTGCACTGCGCACGTCATCCTGAGACATCAACACAATCTAGTAACAAGATTACTAGACTGTGAGATCAGGTCATAAAGTCTCAATTGCCCAGTAATCTCACTAGCTACAGTGCCCTTCAAACCAGATCACAGTAGTGTTGGCACACTACTGCTTGGCGGCAGAATAACTGGCAAAGCGGTGGTACCTACCTAGACGAACTTTGCAGTAAAGTCCTACCACCTAGTAAAAATCTCTGATCTGATCTCACAGTCGAGTAATCTTATTACCATACTCTGCTGATGTCTAAGGATGACGTGCGCAGTGCAGTGGCACGCGAAACTTTATATTTTGGAGTTCCGAGTGACACTGTTTTGTTATGGGCAGCCGTGTCGTTTAACATCAGGTGAACGACCAGCACGTCACATCAATCACTATCATAAAAAAATATATATATTGAATATATAAAAAAATATTGGTGGACATTTCACACAACGCCATCTAGCACCAAACTAAGCAAAGTTTGTACTATGGGAACCAGATAACTGACACAATATTTATATGCTTTCCGTTATAGAATACAATATAGCACCCAGACATAGAACAAACACTTATCATCACACAAATGTTTGATGATAACTTTTTCTAGGTGGGAATCGAACCCACAACCTGCAGTTCAGAAGGCAGAGCCACTGCCAACCCAGTTGGCAGTGGCTATCAGGCCAGTCTGTCGGCAATGCTGCCAGCATGTTGGGTACGCTTGGTTGTGAGCTGCACTATTTGGACTGTCTATAAGTCTAGAAAGGTCTAGGTATATAGTCCAAATGATTATTTTTATAGTAGGTAGTGTTTAGTAGTAGTCATTATATCATTGTAGTATTTAGTTGAAAAAATAAAGACACTTTGCCAGTTTTATTTTATTATAAACTTTATTGCTAAGTAAAGAAAATAATCCATAACAACAGTTTCACACAAATTTACACTTTCACACCATAGAAATAAAATTCACAATAAACTTCCCGAGCTAAAATCATTTTGCGTATAAATAAGGTACAGAATACAGAAACATGGTTAGTAATTAGCGAGCGAATCCCGGCGGCAGTGTTTGTAGAAATATTAAATGTTAGCTCAAATTTTGAGCGCGTTTCTAGTTACCAAAGTACGTATAATAATAATAATAACGCCCAACGATCACATACATAGATCCTGGACCTTTTTTTAATTATTATCTAATATAATGTAAATAGCAAGAATCTTAATATAATATGAATGCGAAATAGAAAGACGAAACAAAAATAACTGGCTTGCTTTCTATGAGAGAGAGAGAGAGAGAGAAGAGAGAGAGAGAGAGAGAGAAAGAGGAAGAGGAGAGATAAGGAACTTCGTTCCAAAAGTGTGTAGTAGGTAAAGGTATTGTATGACGAGCGAACGCGAGTGATCCCTAAGCTCAGCGTGCATTCTGCTAAAAGTGACAATTTACAACCCTAACATGTTATAATTGAAGGGGTGAGAATAAAAAGGGTTTAACTGTTTTTTTTCACACAATGATTTATGGGTATCGTTGGATTCAGCGTGAAATTATCTACAATAATACATTCTCAACATACCGAAATGAGGCTTAAATCTCGAGGTTTTGAGTCTAAAAACGGTTTATAACAGGAATACAGTTCGCTTAGCATAAAAACATTATTTTATTATACTATATTTTTACAGTAATTGTATGAGTTAGTACTATATTTAGTATTTTAAAATAGAATTAATACATTTTCAAGCAACTGAAACTTACATAAACCTTTTCTGTTACCTTATAAGCACTCTACATTAAAATGAAGCCGGTGAAGTTTAAAGTCAATTTTTTCGTAACTATCAATTTGACAGTTAAACCCTTTTTATTCTCAACCCTTCAACTGTCATCTAATCTGTAACAACAGAAATCACACTAATTTTACTTTTATTTAAATTACTTGTATAATTGATACATTGCAAAATGTTCCTAATTTTCTGTTAATAGTATTTATTATTATTATTTTCGCAATAATCACAAAGTCAATATTATTTTATGGCACGTCTAAGACCTCATGACGCATTTGAGAAAAATGACACGTCGATACATTATTGGCCAGCCCTGTCCAACAAGTACTGTCTAAATAGGTTTGCCTATATAAGTACGATAGAGGGCAACGCTCAATCCGCAATCCGTTTAAAACTCAATTATAAGCGGTTTACCGATTGATTTCAAACCTGAATCAATACCCGATACTAATGAAATTAGTATATTGAGTTTTGCGGTTTGACCTTATTAATATTTAGTGTAGGGTGTAATGTACTTGATAAGCGTCTTAACTTTGACCTATTCTGTACAAGCGTAGCGTCGGCCAGGCAGCGGTTGAGCAGTGAATTTTTTGACTAATTAATAATAATTAGTTGTAATATTCTTAGTTACTAGGTTAGCTGCTACCTTAATTATTCATTTACTTAAAATTAATTATTTACTTATAATTTATTATTATGCATAGCTCTCTCTAGCTCTGTGGTGTGGTGGACGAGCAGGTCGGAAAGCTTAGAATGAAACTTTATTAACTGGGTGCAACAATATCTCTATGTAAAAAAAACTACAGAAATATTCAAGAATTAAAAAGAAAAGGGATCTTCCAACGTGGCCGGTTGCCGTAGAAGAAGTACGACCACAACCCTTCAAACTTAAAGACGTGTTCTGTGTCTGGGTGTTGTGGGTCGATCCTTGTAGTTCCTGGGTCCCTCGACACAGGGAATCCTAGTTAGGGTCCAGGATCTATGTATGTGATCGTTGGACATTGGGCTTTATCAACACAAATTCTGTAGAAATAATGCCTCTCAAATGAAGAAAAAAGGGAGGATCCTCTTTGTATGTCCGGCTTGCGCTGTCGCAAATAGCATTTGCGTATTTAGTGTCAATAGCATCATGTTTCAATTTTATGTGAAGTCACAATGTTTTCAGGGCTTAAATTTAAGCCAAACATAAAATAGCTTAATACTGTCAGATGGTTAATAAATCTCTTATTTAAGCTTTTTGATGCTAATTTATGTAATTGGGCCTAAAGTAATTTTGGCAAACAATATGAAATTGTTTTGTATATTGGCACAAGCCCAACACGCCAAACTGTTTCCTGCTGCGGATTAAAACAGCTTAATTTTATATTTAGTTTATAAAACTTGCTTTATTTTCAATCTTTACATAACCTAAACCTAACCTTTACATGACCCAAACTAAGCAAAGCTTTTACTATGGAAACCAGATAACTGATACAATACTTATATACTTTTTGGTTGTAAATACAATAACACCCAGACACAAAACAAACATCTATGATTATCACACAAATGTTTGTCCTGTGTAGGAATCGAACCAACAACCTAAAGTTCAGAAGGCAGGGTTATTATTAACTGAGCTATCCGACCAGTCAAAGTAAAATTACACTTTTAACCCATGCCAGCAGTGTGCGAATAGCATCCAATCTCTTCCCGTAGGTGCCGTAAGAGCTGGCTAAGGGAATATCCAGGGGATAGTCAGCAACATTGTCCTCGGTAAATTCAAATCTTCTGCGATCGCCAAGCTGCCTACCATGCGTGGTGATTGTGGTAAAAATTCTTGATATCACAAAATGGAATCTCTAAACTAAAAAAACCATAGATAATGAAAGGAAAAGTCATAGACTGAGAGAAAGCTACTTTAAAGAACAGAAAAAGAACACAGTTTATTTTTAAAGACGAAAAAGTTCTAAAATCCAGAGTTCCACTCAGCGAAATAGTACACCAAAAGCTATTACCAACTTTCCACAAAAAATATAAGGTGTCGATAACCGATCAAATTCTATTATATATGAATGTTCTCTAAACATAAGAGCACATTGGGTCTCGACAGAGCGAGAAAAATGACTGAAAAAGTCGTAATAATATTCTTGGCTTAGACGAAAAAATATGAAAGATACTAATGCTTGAGTACAACAATACCAAGTTCAGATGTTGTATTGCTTTCTCTCTCGCTCGCTTTTTCCTCGACTTATTTTGTTTTTATTTATTTATTGTTCTTCTCTGCAGTGTCTATATTAGATTAGTCTATACTATAGTAGTTTGAGTGTATATGTGTGATGTGATAATTAGATACATGTGTGTGTGTGTGTGTGTGTGTGTGTGTGTGTGTGTGTGTGTGTGTGTGTGTGAGAGAGAGAGTGGTGTTTGTTATTATTAAAATAGATAAGTGTTAAAATGTTCAAATTATCATGATGAAATGTTTATTTTATTATTATGGTTCAAACTGTAATGTTAACTGGAAGATAATGCTTTCTAGCATTAAATTCGCCTATGTACCTGTACTATGTAAATTTGTTGTTTGTGAAATTAAGCATTTTCTATCTATCTATCTCTCTATCATCTATTTATCTATCTATCTATCTATCTATCTATTTATCTATCTATCTGTCTAATGTTGTCTCTCTCATGAAATCATCAGAAATGCTGGATGAGACTAAACTTTTACACAAGTCATTGAAATTTATATTTTGTGAAAGTGACATAAACTAATAAATATTATACAATTTCGGTATTGTCGTACAAGGTAAAGTTATATTTCAAGCAAATAGTAGCACTCAATCCAAATTAAAAAATACAAAACTGGCATTCGATCTCTATCTTAAATTTTTTCATCTTTTTTTTTTTTTTTTTATGTTAAGGAATGACGTGACGAGCTAGCCGTTCGCCTGATGTTAAACGACACGGCCGCCCATACCAGCTGCAGTGTCACTCGGAACCCCAAAGCATAGAGGTTCGCGTGACACTGCACTGCGCACGTCATCCAGAGACATCAGCACAATCTAGCAATAAGATTACTAAACTGTGAGATCAGATCATAAAGTCTCATTTGCCCAGTAATTTCACTAGCTACAGTGCCCTTCAAACCGGAACACAGCAGTGCTTGCGCACTACTGCTTGGCGGCAGAATAACTGGCAAAGCGGTGGTACCTACCTAGACGAACTTTGCAGTAAAGTCCTACCACCTAGTAAAAGAAGATCTAAGGCCCAGAAGAGCAATTTACTCTCCAGCTTGCAACTTCGTAAAGTAAAATGTAAAAAATGGGCTAGACGCCGACTTACCGGATCGCTGATAAAAGATCATTTCTCATTGAATCCCTAAATACACTTTTTATAGGGATCTAATTTTAGGAAGGAGAGGCGACAAGCATCTTATGTTATCTTGTAGGGGTGGGTCTGAGTCTTGAATTTAGTCTTGATTTATTTAGACAGGCTCTGTGGTGTGGTGGTTGAGCAGGTCGGCTCATAACCTGGAGGCACCGGGTTCGATTCTCGTGGCAGGACAAGTAATTGTGCCACGAAAAAAAACGCAAATACTTGTTCTGTGTCTGGGTGTTGTGGGACCATGGTCCTCGTAGTTCCTGGTTCCCTAGACACAGGGAATCCTAGTTAGGGTCCAGGATCTATATGTGATCGTTGGGCGTTATTATTATCATTACTAGTTGCGCCCCGCGAGTGAAACCGCGGGTAAAAAGCATTTTAATTATTCCCTCATCCAACGGGAACATTTCACTTTTCCGGGATAAAATGTAGCCGATATATATGTATCCAGTGTATAAGCTATCTTGGTACCGAATTTCATCCAAATCCATCCATTTGATCGTGAAGGAGTGACAAACATACACACATACAAACTTTCGCCTTTATAATATTAGTGTGATAGTGTGATTAGTGTGATTATTATTAAATAAGAAACCAACAGCATTAGGATTACAGATAAGTACATTTAAAATAATGCTAATTATATGAAAGAGACACAAATTACATCTAATTTTACGTGTACGTACGTTTTCGTTTGTTTTAGTGTGATCTTGAATTCCTTCCTATAGCTTCTTGTGTGCAAGGGTTTTGTAGGTAAGTGGTACGAGAAAGAAGGAAGGATTTTGAATGTATTGTGTTCCGATTCTTGTACAAGTAATAAAAGAGAAGGCTGTATTGGAATTACCACTGACATAGGGAAGATTTGAAAAGACAACAATGCTACAACTAGTGTGGTGGAGATTTTAAAAATATCTACTATATAAAAATAAGTCATGTTTTCCTTCCTGACGCTTTAACTCCAGAACGCACGAACCGATTTCCACGGTTTTGCATTCGTTGGAAAGGTCTCGGGCTCCGTGAGATTTATAGCAAAGAAAATTCAATTTTTAAATTCATTTTCAAAGTAAAAACAGATAGTAGTCGTTAACAACTTAATAATTTAACAAAAAGCACGGACACAGGTGTCTGTGGAAATGCAGATTTAAAAAAATATATTAGTCAAAAAAGGACAATTACAAAGTTAGTCCTTTTCCAATAATGTCCCATCCCTATATCGCAGTAGATCGACGCCGATCCATCAATGTTTCTTATGCCGCGCTGAGCCCAAGTAATTTAAACTTTTTCCCCTACATTTTTAGGGTTCCATGGGGGCCTATTGGTTGTCACGTTCATGAAATTTTGGCATTCGGGGTCAATCACGCCTGGCCTAAACGGTACTCGAAGAGTAAGAAAACAATAAAAAGTATGTATGTTTGTTCGTTGTCATCAGCTACTTTCCCACTACTAGGACACGCGCGTTCTTAAAGGAAAATATGATTAAAGCCCAATCCAACATGATGGTCAAGTGTAATAGTAGTAGTAGTAGTAATAGTAATAGTAGCAGTAGCAGTAGTAATAGTAGAAGTAGTAGTAGTAGTAGTAATAGTAATAGTAGCAGTAGCAGTAGTAATAGTAGAAGTAGTAGTAGTAATAGTAATAGTAGCAGTAGCAGTAGTAATAGTAGAAGTAGTAGTAGTAGTAGTAATAGTAATAGTAGCAGTAGCAGTAGTAATAGTAGAAGTAGTAGTAGTAATAGTAATAGTAGCAGTAGCAGTAGTAATAGTAGAAGTAGTAGTAGTAATAGTAATAGTAGCAGTAGCAGTAGTAATAGTAGAAGTAGTAGTAGTAGTAATAGTAGTAGTAGTAGTAGTAGTAGTAGTAATAGTAGAAGTAGTAGTAGTAGTAGTAATAGTAGTAGTAGTAGTAGTAGTAGTAGTAATAGTAGTAGTAGTAGTAGTAGTAGTAGTGATTTTCTTTTATTTTACAATTTTTACTTTTAAATAGTAAGAATTTTCTGCAAAGTTCGTCTAGGTAGGTACCACCGCTTTGCCAGTTATTCTCCCGCCAAGCAGTAGTGTGCAAGCTCTAATGTGTTCCGGTTTCAAAGGCACTGTAGCTAGTGAAATTATTGGGTAATTGATTTTTTTCATCTGATCTCACAGTCGAATAATCTTATTACCAGACTGTGCTGATGTCTCAGGATGATGTGTGCAGTGCGACACGCGAAACTTTACATTTTGAAGTTTTGCGTTACACTTCTGTTATGGACGGCCGTGTCGCTGAACATCAGTTGAACGACAAGCTCGTCAAATCAGTCTCTAACATAAAAAAGTAACTGCAAGGTTATTGACATCTTAATATAGGGTTATTGACCTTACGGCCTAGAGCTTTGGGATTCAGTAAAAGTTTTCATAATTCTTCTCGGAAAGCATAGATAAACAAAGATTGAGTCCAGTCGAGCTTTATATATTGTTTTAATCCATCTTATGAGCACTGCGTCTGTCTGATAAATTTGTTCAACGCCCTGGAGAATACATCTTTCGAATAATATAAAACGTCTTCTTAAAATAAAGACAAATCACTCTTTGACAGCCTCTATGGTGTGGTGGTTGGGCAGATCGGATCATAACTCGAAGGCGGCGGGTTCAATTCCCACGGCAGGACAATTGTGCACAGAAAAAAAGCGCAATTACTTGTTCTGAGTCTGGGTGTTGTGGGACTATGGTACTCGTAGTTCCGGATCCAGGATTTATGTATGTGATCGTTGGGCGCTATTATCACAAATAAAATCGTTCAAATGACCCTTGAAAAATATGCGGGACAGTCTTTGGAGACTGCCGATAGAAGTGAAAACTCATGGGAATCGTGTGGTGACGATGACGCGAGTTTCGCGCTTTTTATTCGCCCAAAAAGTACATATATATACGGAGTACACATATAGCTCATGAAAAGCGTTCGGTGACGATGACGCGGATTTCACGCTTTTTGTTCCCCAAAAAGTACACATATATACCCAGTATACATATAGCTCATGGGAAGCGTTCGGTGACGATGACGCGAGTTTCACGCTTTATGTTCACCCAAAATGTACACATATATTCCCAGTACACATATAGCTCATGGAAAGCGTTCGGTGACGATGACGCGAGTTTTCACGCTTTTCGTTAACCCAATAAGGGCTCAATGCGCCTTAAAAAGTTTTCACCTCATAAAATCATGGAGAAATTTCATTTTCGAAGATCTTCAACCAAACTATTAGAACTAAACTTCATCAAGCTATTTAATTGTTTGCCCATGGACATGAAGTCGATGGATAGTCTCCCTATCTTTCAAGTAAGACTGAAAAGACTTTTGCTGGAACGGTGTTTTTACTGCGTACAGGATTTTATTGACAAGAACGGTAATGTTTCATTGATGTTTTCTCTTATAAGTAGGCACATATTGTGTTCGGACTTACTGGCGGAATTTAGAATAAGAATAATATTGTTGATTTATATTTAATTATAGGTGACTAGGGTTTTAGGCATTTCAAACACAATGTAAAAATTGTTATTGAATAAATGAATTATTATTATTATTATTAGACGTATGCAGCACAATTAATAAACAACTTCCAGATATGTTTCCTGTTTCACAGTATATCGGCAATAGTTTCGTGTTATTCACTCCGCTGCCGAGGACCAACTGAACTCCACTGAACAACGTTCTGCCCTTTTTAAAGAGGCGACGGAACAAGTTTCGGCCATGACAGTCGACAACAACGCCACCTAGTGGCAAGTCAACAAACCGTCCACAAGTCAATTACACGATTCAATAATAATAATAATAAAAATACGTGTGGACATCTCACACAATACCACCTAGCCCCAAACTAAGCAAAGCTTGTGCTATGGGAACCAGATAACTGATACAATACTTAGATACTTTTTGTTTGTAAATACATACATAGAGTACAATATCGCACCCAGACACAGAACAAACACGAATGTTCATCACACAAATGTTTGCCCTGGGTGGGAATCGAACCCACAACCCCACAGTTCAGAAAGCAGAGTTACTACCAACTGAGCTATCGGGCCAGTAAATAAATAATACTCTTTTGACATTAAATATTGTAAACAACTTGACTAATTATAGCAACTCTTTACATTTAATGTGTGTAATGTGTAAATAATCCTATATTGTTAACAAAACTGACCTGGGAGTGATCACAAAACTTTGATTGCAATGCAACAGGAGAAATTTCCTTACATACTATGCACGTAAACTGCGTATTCAAACTGTCAAATCCATACAAATTTGTGTTTCTAATGGTTGCAATCGAGTTACGTGATCACCCAGCTGAGACCAACGCGTAAATCTCTTCTACCAACCAACAAAAACAATCTCGTAGATCAGTCCGAATATCTCGGTGAATTGTACATAAAAAAACAGAAATACATTATACTAGCAGTCAGCGCCGAGCCGCCACCGCCGCCGCACGTACTCCTTGAGGATGGGCATCTATATTGCCCGAACAACGGTCGAGTTATTCGACTGTATCTCGTGAGTGTTAGCCGTGTAATAGTTGTAGTTATGAGTACTACTCACGTCAGTTTCTAAAATGCATTATAGTCGATTAGGTCTTTACCTATGAAATTGCCGTTTTGTTTGAAAAAAGTTAAAGTATTTATTTTTCGAACTTATTTATTTCTTTTATTCAAAGTAATTTACCTATGAAATTGCCGTTTTGTTTGAAAAAAGTTAAAGTATTTATTTTTCGAACTTATTTATTTCTTTTATTCAAAGTAATCACCCCTGCAATCAATGCATCTTTGCCAACGCTGTGGCAGTTTATGGATGCCCTTCTTGAAAAAATCAGCAGGACGGGAGACAACAAACTCTTCAAAGGCGTTTTGTACTGCCTCTCGGGAATTGAATTTTTTTCCCGCTAAAAAGTTGTCCAAATTTTGGAAAAAGTAATAGTCGGTAGGCGCAAGATCTGTTAGTATGGCGGATGAGGGAGAGCTTCCAAACCCAACTCATGCAGCTTAGAGACGGTCTGTTGTGCAGTATGGGGTCGCGCGTTGTCGTGAAGTAGCAGTGGAGACGACCGATTGACCAAAGCTGGTTGCAGACGTGCGAGTTTCGCCATCATTGTGGTCAGTTCTTCAATGTACACATCTGCAGTAATGCTCTCGCCGTTTTGTAAAAAGCTATGATGAATCACACCAGCACTAGACCACCAAACTGTGACCATCACCTTTCTAGGGGTCATTTTTCGTTTTGCACATTGCTTTGGTACCGAATCAGGATCTAACCAACTTGCTGAGCGCTTTCGATTGTCAAAAAGAATCCATTTTTCGTCGCACGTAACAATTCGGTTCAAAATTCCTTCATTTCTGTGCCTGTTAAGCAGCGCAAGGCAAGTCTCGACGCGTACGTTGCGCTGGCGATCGTTAAGTTCGTGGGGCACCCATCTATCAAGCTTTTTTATCTTGCCAATCTGTCGCAAATGGACCAATATTGTTTTGATGCTAACATCAAAAGCTGCTGCCAGCTCAGCTGTAGATTGAGATTCATCAGCTTCCACAATCGCCTTTAATTCATCATTGTTGACCAAAGTTTCCGGACGACCACGAGGTTCATTTTTCAAGTCAAAATTCCCAGAACGGAACCGAGCAAACCAATAACGGGTTGTACGTTCGTTTGTACAGTTCTCTCCGTAAACGTCGTTGATGTTACGTGTCGTTTGTGCCGCGTTGGTGCCACGACGGAACTCATATTCCATAATTACACGAAATTTCAAAGTATCCATTATGAGGAAAAATGTTGAAATGTAATGAAAATACAAAGCTAATCAATAAACAAAAGACTTATATTGTAAATAGAATGTCATATTTTTAAAACAAAATTAATTTGAATTTAGAATTCATAGCCAATCAAAACTTTTTTTTGTTTGAAAAAGTCTGTACTGCAATACGGCAATTTCATAGGTAAAGACCTATTATAACCCCTCATTTTTTGAAGTCGGTTAAAAATGGGTATGACAAGTAAGCTGGTGAATGCGAGGCCAACGGAAGTTGAAGTTCATGTAGATCATTGTCATCATAACAAAATTAAAATTTTTTATTATTATGTTGGTATGTCCGGTAAAAATCAATTAACAATTGTCAAGATGGCGACATTAACATTAAACAAATCAAAAACAAAGTTATACCGGCCGATAGATGAAAAAAGAAGTTTTAGTTAAGTCGTGTGGTCTAAAGCACACTCGTTTTTTTTTGTTTTTTAAACTTGTGAAACTTCCTATTATTTCGCTTTTTATCTACTATTATTTATTATCCATACATATAAAATTCAAAGTCCGGACTGACTGACTGACTGACTTATATCAACGCACAGCTTAAACCGTCGTAGAGACTTGAAATTTGGAGGGTGTATTTTATGTAAAATGTAGGTATCCACTAACGGCCGTTTTCAATAACCAACTAAAGATAACAGATAGATAGCTATCTCTGATAAGCAATAACTTTCGATCTATCCTTTGATTGCGTTTCACAAGCACCAGTAACTGCTATCCTTTTGGAGAAAACGATAGATAGCCGCCCTATCTGTGCCCTCCCATGCGTTTCGTTATTGCAAAATCACTCAGAACTCTGATAATTAAATAAGTGGTTACGGAAGTATTTACAGTGATATAATATAATAAAAATAGCAAAAATTAATAAATTAGTACTATACAATAACAGATTTCCATAAATTCACGTTATGTTTGGCATGATCCAATTTAATAATAATTTTGTTTGTAAATAATACAATGGAAACAAAACGTTTTGGACAACCGTGTTGTAGTCTGTGGCCACCCGGCACCTTCGTTTTACTATCGTGTTCATAGTATCCTTTACTTGGTCTGTGATCGTGTCGATATTCAGAACAAATAATACCACAAATTAAATATAAAGAATAAAACATCTATAGAAGTATTAAAATAATATAAAATAAATATACTTAGTATCGCAAAACCCAGCCCTAACAGTGTTTTACTGTTTTGTCTAATGTAAGAAGGGGTTGATGTAATGTTGATATTCCATGATTCCTAAAACAAGAGTAAAGGTATAGGTACTAATATTAGGCATATATTATATACACATTGCATAGCGTAAGATGTAGACGAAGAATAATAAATTACTTTGCGGAGGTTACTCTCAGACTGGGCTATATTTCAACCAACAAATCACATACCACTGTTTTACTTAATCTAAATCTATACATAAAATCGTAATCGTCCAATTCCACCATATAGTTTATTCTCTGTTTATAGATTCGACGTCTTCTTTGTAGAATAATATGTTGATCTTCATCATCCCAGTCAGAGAGGACTTCTAATAATATGTTGATCTTCATCATCCCAGTCAGAGAAGACTTCTAATAATTCTATATCACTTTCACTGCTACTACTAAAATTAGCCATTTATAATATTTTATAGAAACATCTTTGAAATTTAAATTGGAACTTGAAGATTTGTATTTTTTGAAGATTTGACCTGAAATTTTCCTTGAAACTTATGACAACATACAAAAACAAACAACTGGTAATGGAGGTTATCCGTAGAAAATGACAGATAGGCCAAAATTCTATCTTTGGTTATTTGACATACTGACGGATAGCTGCCAAAACTATATTGAAAAGCATTCTAGCGCCGTTTCCTACAAAAAGCTATCTTTGGTTATCAGTAACCCCTCCCAAGGATAGATAGCTACTGAAGTTAGGAATTGCTATCTGTCGTTGCTATATAGAAACGTAAAAATGTGTCCATGGATAGATTTTTATACTTTAGTAAGGGTAAACCGTGGATAGATAGTAGGGCATGCATTTCGAAATTTCGAAACTTCATAGTTTCGAAATTTCGGACCATTTTTTCATGTTCTGTAATTTCGAAACTGATACCTTAAGTTTCGAAATTTCGAAATTTATTTTTATTTCGATAACGGTCTAGTTAAAGTAGCGTTGCGGTTGCTTATAGCCGCCACGTACCTTAGATTGTTGCTAGGTCAAAGGAAGTAGACGTGGCAGAGCTTCGATCGCATTACGAAAATGAGATCGACTACATTATAGCGGACAAACGGCGTAGAAATGTCTCAGTGATCACTAGGTTAACACTCAAAGTGATCATAGGCAGGAGGCACTCTGAATATCGACTTTAAGCTGGAACGAGGTCGTTTAATGAAGTCCAAGCTCCGACCTAGCATGGTCCAAATCATGGAAGCATGGATCATCAAGAGTCTGAAACATTCCAGCTAAAACTGGAATATCAATTTGCGGCCTTGGAAACCACAGATGATGTGAACAAGAAGCTCTACTAAGTGGTGGATGTCCTCATCGAAGAAGGCACGAAGTTTTGTGCAAAGCAGCATACTGGCAGAAAGTCTAAGCTTTCAAGAGTTACTATGAAACTTATAGAGAAACGACGTGTAACTTCATCAGAATACTACCAGGCTCTCAACAAGTCAATTAAAAAGCTGGTACGACGTGACTTCCGACCCTCCAATACGCTCGAAATTAAAAGAGTTATAGAGCAGAATCGGGGGTCAAAAGTGTTTGTCCATCAGCAACTTGAAAGAAGATATCTCTTCAAAGCTCGAGATCTCTTCGGAAGTGGAAAATTTTCATGGCCAACTTTTCGCATCACATGTTTCTTAATCTGACCCTAATTCAGAGGACTGTAGAGCCACTTTATCATGCACTATACAGAAGAGCTGCCTGAAGTCAGCCAGGACGAGATCCTGATGGCCCTTAAACAGCCAAAAATGGAAAAGCCTTAGGTGAGGACGGAGTGACGACTGAGCTCTTGAAAGCTGGAGGGGCTCAGTGAGATACAGGCATTTTTTAACTCTGTCTTCTTTACTGGCCGAACTCCAAAAGCATGGAATAGAAGCATGGTCGTTTTGTTCTTAAATAAGGGTGTTAAAAATTTTTTTGAAGAATTATCGACCCATATCGCTTCTGAGCCATGTCTACATGCTGTTTTCCAGGGTCATCACGAATCGTCAAGCGCGAAGGCTTGACGAGTCTACAGAACAAGCCGGGTTTTGTAGCGGATATAGCACCATAGACCAGTGTGGCAGATAGTGCAGAAGACCGCAGAGTACAATCGACCCCTGTGCTTAGCGTTTGTGGACTATAAGGCTTTTGACTTATTTGAAACCTGGCTTATTCTTGACTCCTTATGGCGACGCCAAGTTGATTGGCGATACAACGAGGTGCTGAAATACCTGTATGATGCCGCAATGGTGACAGTCCTGTTACAAAACCAGCTATCTGAAGATATCCAACTGCGTCGTGGAGTGAGACAAGGGGATGTCCCCGAAATTATTCATAATCGCTTTGGACGAAATGTTTAAGACGCTGGACTGGAAGAGTTGTGGCATCAACATAAATGACGAGTACATTTCTCGTGTGATTCGCAGACGACATCATCATAATGGCTGAATCGCTGAAAGACCTATAACGAATACTGAACTAGCTAATTCTTGTATACGCATCGGTGTACGGATGAACTTGTATAAAACCAAGGTCATGGTCAACGAGCACGTTGTCCCAAGCAAGACCGATTACCATAAATGGAGTAGCTCTTAAAGTTGTTAGGAAATACGTTTACATGGGGCAGACGCTTTAACTATGGAAATAATTTCGAGAGTGAAGCCAAAAGAAGGATATAGCTGGGCTAGGTAGCATTTGGAAAGCTTCACAGAGTCCTCTTATCGCTCAAGCCGTAAAGTCTTAAGATGAAAGTCTTTAAGCAGTGCGTCTTACCGGTCATGACCAACGGAGCTGAAACGTGGACACTCACAGTAGGACTAGTCCATCAATTCAAGATCGCTTAGCGAGCTATGGCAAGAGCTACGTTAGGGGTATTTTCACGGGATTGAATCCGAAACAAAACTATTTGACATAGCTCATAGCTCCTAGCTTCATAGCTCGAATCAGCGAATCAGCAAGCTGAAATGGCAGTGGGCGGGTCATATCTGCCGAAGAACCGATAACCGTTGGGGTAGACATGACTAGAGTGGAGACCGCAATCGGCAGGCGTAGTGTAGGACGCCCTGCGGCAAGATAGAGCGATGACATACGCAAGGTAGCTGGCAGTACCTGGAAGAGTAGAGCCAAAGACTAGGCTCAGTGGCGTGCCTTGGGAAAAGTTTATGTCCAGCAGTGGATTAATATAGGCCGATGATAATGATGATGATCAATTTGATCAGTGAATAGGCACACCTATGTATACATTTTTACACTTTAATTCAAGACTTAAGCATAAAGCCCTCCGGTCGGTTTGGTCCACTTCTTGAATGGCCCTTTTCCAAAACTATTATACTATATCCTCAGAGCAAAACGATATAGAAAGAAGTGCAATTTTTACTACAGAATTGCTTTAGTGTCATGAGTTTCGAAATTTCGAAATTTCGAAACTCATAACCTTAATTTCATAGGCCAATTTCGAAACTGAAAATCTATGAAACTGCACGCCCTAATAGATAGCTTATTGAAAACGGCCGTAACAACTGGTAATGGAGGTTATCCGTAGAAAATGACAGATAGGCCAAAATTCTATCTTTGGTTATTTGACATACTGACGGATAGCTGCCAAAACTATATTGAAAAGCATTCTAGCGCCATTTCCTACAAAAAGCTATCTTTGGTTATCAGTAACCCCTCCCAAGGATAGATAGCTACTGAAGTTAGGAATTGCTATCTGTCGTTGCTATATAGAAACGTAAAAATGTGTCCATGGATAGATTTTTATACTTTAGTAAGGGTAAACCGTGGATAGATAGCTTATTGAAAACGGCCGTAAGAAAGTGTTTTTCGAAATTCCACCCCGAAGGTGAAATGGGCGGTTGAATCATTTGTTTTTTCTTCTTCGTTTCCTATGGGCCACGCGAGGGGCAGAAGCTAGTTTTTTTTATGAAATCATAAAAAATACCTCCAATAATAAAATAAAAAATATTTTCATCAGATGGGTCGCCTGACATCTGATGGTGAGAGGTCACCGCAGTTTGTCGACATTTGCAATACCGATACTTTTGTAAAAGCACAAAAGAACTCTTTAATATAAGAATAGGTCCTGAATCTTTTATTTATCAATAACAGGCATAAGTTATTTATTGAATGAACCAAATAACGTGAAAATAAAAAGATATTTTTGTAAATCGTTTTCTGAAAATGTTTTTCTTGTAGTCAGTTTATAATTTATTATTCTGATAACCTTTATACAGCTATTGAAAAATCGCCCGTTAGTCAACTAAATTGGTGCCAACAATAAATATGGACATTTTCTCGTTGAAGCCCTCTATTGATACACCTAATCCGAGAGATGACAGATTGTTAACCTATCGGATCTTGGAATTTCTCCTTTCATTCGCTGCCTACGTTTTTTATAAAGGGCAAAGTGACTTTATTCTTTTAAATCTATATATATATATAAAATTCAAAGTCCTGACTGACTTATATATAAACGCACAGCCTAAACCGCTGGTCCTAGAGACTTTTGGGAGAAATTTTGAGGTTGTGTTCTTTGTAAAGTGTGGGTATCCACTAAGAAAGACTTTTTCAAAAAGAAATGCTTGGTTAAATTACATAGGAAAAATGTTATTCTTCGTTTCCTATAGGCCACGCGGGCGAAGCCGCGGGCAGAAGCTAGTAACTACTACAATAATATAGCAACTACTACTCAATAATGCTAGCTACACTACCTACTACCAAAATCTAATAATCAAATAATGAGTTCATCTCGGTAGCGGTTACATATTTCAGCCGTTTGGTGATGAGACCCTGGGTCCGTGGGGGCCGGGAGCTCATCGCGTTTTTCAAAGTTTATCAGAGCGTCTGGTCGATGCTACGCGTGACCAAAATGCTGGCACTTATTTGGCACAACGAATAAACATTGCAATTCAACGGGGCAATGCTGCCAGCATGTTGGGTACGCTACCTACTGGTAGTGGGCTGGAGCATTTAGACTGTCTATAGGTCATCGCGGCCAGTATATAGACCAATTGTTGTTTTTTTTTTTATAGTATATAGTGTTTAGTTGCAGTTAGTAAAAACTATTTAAAAATGCACAGATCGTAGGTGCGATGAAACATTTTTATATCAGGTAGGGTAGCAAAATAAATACATAATTATTCTTTTAACATAGCGCCATCTCGCGCCAAATTGAGCCAAGCTTTGTAATATTGGAACAAGATACAATACTTACTTTGTTTTTTTTTGTTTTGGCTCCACACCTTTGTATATTTAGCCAGTGTCAAGTAATTGATAATTTCTCAAGTTTATTAATATTATATATATGTGTGTGTCAAATCAAGTCACAGTCCAAGTCATCAAGTCAAGTCATAGTCTAGTCTAGTTAAGTCATACTTCTAGTAAAGTGGTGGCAACTTTACCAGAAGCTTCTAAGGAGTTTTGGAAACAACACGAAAAGAATCGTTTCATTATTATGCCACTTTCCCACACTCATGCCTGTAATCCAGGACTTAACGAATAAAATGCCACCAATTTTATGCACTAACACTGAAAAATAACACAAGTTTTGGAAAATAATACAATGCAGTGTCTCGTTCTTTTTCGTTTTCCCGCCAAAACCCCTACTTTGTTATGTTTTTTTTTACAATTATTCATACATAGAATAAAATATATATAACACCTTTTTTTCATTTTGTCACATTTTCATTGGTGACTGACCCGATAGCTCAGTCGTTAGCAACACTGCTTTCTGAACTGTGGGTTGTGGGTTCGATTCCCACCCAGGACAAACATATGTGTAATGAACATAGGTGTTTGTTCTGTGTCTGGGTGTTATATTGTATTCTATGTATGTATTTACCAATAAAAAGTATTTGAGTATTGTATCAGTTTCCTGGTTCTCATAGTACAAGCTTTACTTAGTTTGGGGCTAGATGGCATTGTGTGAGATGTCCACACATATTATTATTATTGTTATTATTATTTTAACAAGACAAATATTTTTTTAACTTTAATAGAGCAATTATAACCACGAAGATTGTATTACAGCTAAAATTGTAAGTTGGCTGAAATACTATGGTACAAAAACTTTTGCTATAATAAATATCAAAATGCCTGGGGTGAGCCGCGTAGCTCGCATTTTTCACTTAGAAAATGTAAAATTGCTTTAGCATAACCGCGGCTACAATTACACCGTAACGTAGCAAATGTGTGTTTCAATAGAGCTCTTAATTAAGGAGAATACTTAACATTTGTCAGATCGACTACATCGACAGCCTTTTTTTTGTTAGTGTATGATGTGACGAGCTAGTCGTTCACCTGATGTTAAGCGACACGGTCGTCCATAGCAGAAAAGTGTCACTCGGATCTCCAAAATATCTAGTTTCGTGAGACTGCACTGCGCACATCATCCTGAGACATCAGCACAGTCTGTTAATAAGATCACTCGACTGTGAGATCTGATCTGCTTGGTGGCAGAATAACTGGCATAGATGTGGTACCTAGACGAACTTTGCAGAAAAGTCCTACCACCTAGTAAAGCTCTAGTGTGATGATTGAGTAGTAAGGATTCCCACGGCAAGACAAGTATTTGGACACAGAAAAAAGTGCAAATACTTGTTCTGAGTCTGGGTGTCGTGGGACCATGGTCCTGGTGGGTTCATGGAATCCTAGAGAGTCAAGGATCTATAAGGTCTGATCATATAGATCGGCTGCCCGTACCAGTTGCAGTGTCACTCGGAACTCTTTAATATAAAGTTTTTCTTCAAACTGCACTGCGCACATCATCCTAAGACATCAGCACAGTCTGGTAATAAGATTACTCGACTGAGACATCATAAAGATTCATTTGCCCAGTAATTTCCATAGCTACAATGCCTTTCAAACCTTGCTTGCGCACTACTTCTCGGCGGCAGAATAACTGGCAAAGTGGTGGTAGCTACCTAGACGAACTCTGCAGAAAATTTAACCTAGTTGTTGGCCCATTGCCATTTCAACTTGCTAATTCTAAGAGCTATTTCGATGACAGTCGCGGCTTTGCACCGAGATGCGGCGGTGTAAATGTATCCTCCTGCCAGGATATATAAAGTTGTTCACAAGTTATTGTGCTGCCGTCTTGTCGCAGGATGTACCGGGAACGAAGCAAAGTGACAAAGAATATGAGAATATAAAAAAAAGATATAAAAGTATATAAAACTTTCCATTTTGAAAAAAAGTGTCTTAAAAAAGCATTCTATGTACTTGATATTTTACCATTTTCTTTTTCAGGAACTCTTAAGTTTGCGATAAAAAATACCATAAGTTGATAGACTTAAGTATTAATAATAAAATCTGATACTTTTTATTATTAAGATTATGATGAACGAGGTTTTGATTTGTTTTAACGGCCAAAGGACTTTATCCCTTCAATAATGTGACTAAATACTACGATAATATAGCAACTACAACTAAACACTACCTACTACAAAAAATTGCTTTTACTATAATGGATTTTACTCAATTTGATTTCTCCGCTGGTTCGCCCTCTACGCCACTTCAATGCACTGCGCGACGCCAACGCTGATTTTGATTTTTCTTTTGAATGGTCTAACATTGTTGCTGCAGTATTGTCATATTGTTGCTGCAGTATTGTCATATTGTTGCTGCAGTATTGTCATATTGTGAAAGCATGAGTGACCATACGTACCATATGGAGCAATACGGATAATCCTGATAGTAGTTAGTAAATAATTTTTGTTTTAATCTATTTAACTCTGACATTATTATATTATTTAATAACACTGATTTGTTTGTTGTTAAAGTATGTGACGGCGGCAACGTCCAGTTGTAAACTCTATGCTCAGCGGGCAGTACCGTGATTTAGCATGTGGCGGCATTTAAATTTATTACAGTGGCAACACCGGCAACTTTCTTCGCTCCCCCACCCATCTGGCTATATAAAGGGAGCGCTCGGTGTACTACGGATCGTAGAGTAACTTATTATAGAGTCATCAGCTTTATCGCCGATCAGCGCCATCTCGTGAAACCGGAAGAAATCACATTGTTCTATATCTATAACTGCACTACCTATACGTGCTTGTATAAACGTCTTTTATAATATAATTTTTATTGTAATATTTTGAACTAAAATAGGCATAAATAAAACAACACATCTAATTACTTTAATATTTATTTATATTTAATATATATTATAAAACAGGTAATTACATTTTTAAAAAGACGGGTATTTTACAACTTTATATAATTATGTAATCAACAACTTACATACTATAAGGCACCTAAGTTTTTTTGCTTCACAGGTGGTCCCATAAAGTTTTTATCAAAAACATTTTAGTGCTTTTCAAAACATGAACTCGAGAAATACTATTTAGATTGCAACCCGGTGTGATTCTCAACCCGGCCCGGCCGACTGACAGTTAGCCATGATGCTGCCGCTATGTCAACCTACGTTCCGTTCCTCCCAGTTTCTGCATAATTAAATGAATTTACTATGTATTAAAGGAAACAAATTTGTCGCTAACGCCATCTAGTGATATAGGAAACTACTAAAGAGAGCTAATCGGCCTCCATAGAAAACGTCAAAGTATAGAAGTGAAAAGACCCTGCTACGGATCATTCTTGTTCTGGACACGGCGCGGTGTGGACATGCCGAAGGCCTATAGTTATATAGGTTGCAACTTACGCACAACCCGTCAGCCTAAACATGAAATATTATTGTAATTGATTACGTCGTTTTCATCACAATAAAAAAAATTGTAACAATAAATTAAATCTAAGAGTATTTCGCCATTTGCATTACTATCAAAATTACTTGTTCATCTCCCAGCAGTGCCATCTACATTTTTCGATTTTTCGTTTTCTTCTTTCTTTATTCCACATTATCTCATCGTAGTAAATACATAAATTTTGAAATATCCTGTTTTATCCTTCGACCATCTTGTCTCGAGAATGTTTTAGTCTTGCCAGTGCTAAAACAGAAGTGTCATTTATGAGGCATAAGAAAATACGGGCCACGTAATATATTAAGCCATAGGGTTGCTATAAACTCGGTAGTATTTTTTATCGGAGTCTTATTCTAAGGTTACGCGTCGCAATATTGTCCTTCGTCTTTTTATCGAGGGTAGACAAACTTAGCTTCTTACCTAAGTATTATTATCTATATAATAGTGTTACCCCGTCTCTTCACGTGGGTGCCGTAAAATTTTCTGCCGAAGCCATCGTGGTGATGAGAGAAGAAAAAAAAATTAATAGCTGTACATGGAAATTAAAGTGTTTTTATTTCGTAGTTTATGGAATTAACTTTATCTTTTTTGCCATTCAACGGGGCAATTTAGATTAAGTTTCGCTGATGCATAGTTTATAGTTTAAGTAAGTTAGTTAGTTAAGTAAGTTTATTAGTTTTATTATTTAAAAACTTATAATTTGTTCTCAAATTATAAGTTTTTAAATCAAATATCATCATAATCATAAATAAATAAATGAGATATCAATAAATAACTTTGTCAGGGGTAGGTACTTTTTCTATTTAGTTAAGTATTGTGCAAAAAAGATTTAGGTCAATTAAAAAATAGCCTAGTAGCTTTGCTCGCTGATTATTTAACCAAAAGTAAAAAAAAAAACCCAGAAAATCACGAGCTCCTACAAAATAACAGATACGGTTAAAAACGGGGGCCTTTGTAGTAACTACTATGATTTGGTTTCATTTCAAATCCAAACTGCAAATTTGCCAACAACTTCAACTAATCAGTCGTAGTAAACCAAGTATGATACATGTATATAATGTATGAAAAGTCAAGTCTAAAATTATTTATTATACTATACAATTACACACAAAAATATTTACAGGCACTCTATAAATAAAAAGTTACAACTAATAAAAACATTATTTACAAAATAAATACGCTATCCAACTCACCACCGCGTGGTAAGGTTCCCAGAATACTGGCAGCATTACCTCGCTGAATTAGAAGACTTAGCTTCTGAGCGAAGTATGTACCAGCTCTAGGACCCCCCGAGGCAAGAACCAATCGAGTCGAAACTTGTTTAATAAATTTTTTACTAAAATTGTTGTATTTGTAGCTACATAAAACAAAAGAATCGCTAAGACTAGTATATGATAAAACGGCATCTAAAATAACCACTTACCTTCATAAACAAATATATTTTTATCTCAATTTGCCTATTCAGTTGAACACCCTTACTTTACGATCGGTACAGTAAACTGCAAGCACCCTTAAATCACCTATTTAGTAACAAGTTTAAGAGCTGCCTGTTAATTTAACTCTTGTGTCAAAGTATAATTTAATTTGTCTACATAATGGTGCCGTCGACCAGGATTTTTAACCACTTTTTGACAAAGATGAAAACGGATATCGGGTAGCTATCCAGCCTTGTTTTCACTATCCGGCCGGATACCGGAAAGTAAATCAGTATCTGGCCGGATAACGGATAGTAAAATTGAAAAAATTTCAAATTTAAAAAAATTTCATAAACAATTTTTTTTATATCATACAGGGTTAATGTTTCGCTACATTTTGCTTTATATTAAGTAACTAAGCTTAAATTAAAATTTTCCACGGAATTTTCGTACTGGTATAAAAAGTTCATAAAGAAATATTCAAAATAAACAACATATCATGTTTTCATGTCAAACGTAGCCTGGAAATTTCCCCCCGCTGCGGGCAGAAAAAGCCCCGCGGTATTTTATTCGGATCACTAATGTCCAAGATATAACCACGAATCCTTAATAAAATAAATAAATTTCCTTATCCAATTAAAAAATACCAAAAACACCAACTGGAAGAACGGAATAGTTGAAAACATTCCGATATCAAATTCTCCTAATACTATAAATGTGAAAGTTTGTGAGTATGGATGAATGTTTGTTACTCTTTCACGCAAAAGAAAAGAAAGAAAGAACTACTACTACTAAACGGATTTGGAACACATACAGCCTTATTAATAAACGGGTGTTAGTCTCGGATTAGTTACTTCAGCTTTTGTCCTTTTTTTGCTACTGGAATATTTAGCTGGATGGAAAGAGACAAAAGATGGTGTAACTAGTCTAAAGCTAGTTCGTGTTTATTAATAAGGATGATATAGTTTACCTGGATTAACACATAGGATATTTTTGTCCCGATCGTATATTCCCGTGGGACAAGTATCGAAGACAACGAGGGCGACGCCGCGGGATTTTTACGTAAAAACCACTAAACGGATTTGGATGAAATTCAATATAAACACAGATTATTGGATAAAATCCAATATAAACACAGATAGTTTATATTGGATTACTATCTGTGAATTAGCACTAGATAGGATACTAGGATATCTATCTACTTTTTATCCCGAATGTGTAAATCCTCAGTGGATAAGCTATACCAAAATAGTAAAAAGGAATCTTTGGAATATCGATAGCTTATATAGTAGATTAACGCATAGCCTACTTTTTATCCACGTGTGAAATCGCGTAGCGCAGGCTTATCATAAAGATAGAAAACGAGTCTATTCGCGCACAAAAATTGTATCGTATTCTCTCCAGTTCTGTCTCCATATGTTCATTAAGACTGAGCGTTCGTCCGTTGTAAGTAGCCAAGTCGATTTTTTGTTTTTGGTGGCCTACAGTCGCCCGGGGATTCTTCGCACCACCTGTCCCACCGTTACAATGACCGCCACCTTGGCCAGGAATAGCAGGACGACCGGGAACGGGGGGCCGTTTTTTGGTTGTGCCGTTCATAATGAGGGTTTGCCCATAATCGCCACGCTGGGCATGCGGGTTGGCGATCGCAGAGCATAGCTCTTCGCACCGGTGACGCTGCTGCCCATCACCGGCCTGTGTTATTTGGCTACACTTAATTTAAGGATGGTTATACCGCCATCCATCGGTCGTCAAGCCTCGTTCGTTGTCTAGCAGGATGACCACGAGCAGGTGAGGTTGACTTGGAGCAGTAAGTAATTAAGTTGCTCCCTTACATACCATCCCATTAATTGGTCGTCTTGCTTAGCATTTTCTATATGGATAGTAAATTTTCCGGGATAAAATTAACCCATTCAGGATCCCAGTTTGATCATGTGTGGGTATTGTTACCGACGAATATGCAGTTTGCTAAGTTGAAGTTGGCTTTTACTTTATTTATTTAATACTAGTTGCGCCCCGCGGTTCACTCGCGATAAAATGTATTCCATGTGTTAATCTAAATCTGTGTTCCGAATTTCATCCAAATCCGTTCGATAGTTTTTGCGTGAAAGAGTAACAAACAGACATTTCTCTCTCACAAACTTTCGCATTTATAATATTAGCAGGATTTAAAGTTGTCTGTGACCAAGCAGATGTTGAAAGCATGTCACTGGACGTTATAACTGTACCTTACTCAAAACGCCCTCTACCTCTCCAACTACCAACATAGAGAGCACTGCTAAATTGAATTTTGACACTCGCAGCTAAAAGCTCTGTTCGTTCTAAATTGCACTTCCGTTTCTTTGCTTTAATGTAGTTCAGTTGTGCTTTTACAATCGGAAAGTTAAAGCAGTTCGGTAAATACGGTTTGCAGTAATTTAACGCGTTCGAGTTGTTTTAATCGACTTCAAAAGAGAAAGAGGGTCTCAAATAGACCGTATTTTTTAAAATTTGTTATCACGGAACTTTCGACTGAACCGATTTTGATGATTCTTTTTTTATTTTAAAGCTGCTGCTTCACGTGTGGTCCCATTTTTAATTTATTTATAAATTTGGTCAGGCCACTTCTAATTCGCAAGTTGGACAATTTTCCCGATGCAAGCAATACTCAAAGAGACTTTTCACAAGATAAACAGCGAGAAGCCCTGTCGACTGCCGAGAGCTGGAATAGCCTACTAAAAAAGCTATAAAATAGATAGTCAAAGTCAACGTCAAAGTTTAATGTCATTTGACAGCCTCTGTGGTGTTGTGGTTGAGCAGGTCGGCTCATAGCCCGGAGGCGGCGGGTTCGATTCCCGCGGCAGGATAAGTATTTGAGCAGAAAAAAGCGCAAATACTTGTTCTGAGTCTGGGTGTTGTGGGACTATGGTCCTCGTAGCTCCTGGATCCCTAGACACAGGGAATCCTAGTTAGGGTCCAGGATTATGTATGTGATGTGCGTTTATTTATTTTTGACATTCGAAATTCAGGTATAAAGGCACTTTGCCGCAATGAGATTATGACATACATAATTTTAATAGACTTATATTTTTTGTATTTTATTTTACCACTTTACTTTGTACTTTAGCACAATATGGGTTTTCTTGCCTGAAATAAAGACATTTTATTTATTTTAGTTTGAAAACTATCGTGAGTATGACACATTTTTGTAAGATAAATACCGGCTAAAACTCACGTCAATTAAAAGTCGAAATTACTCCGATCAGGTTTCGGACATATTCGATGTCCTTCTTAAAGAGTTTCTTCTATCTCTATCTATCTAGAATAATGCTCTTTGTTGATTTCACAGTAGGTACTTTTAGCTTCCTAGTCCGTTACAAAGTCTCGTTGCTTTAAGTTTATATTTTTTCCATTCGCTCCCCGTTTCGCTGTACCTTAGTATATTTTTTATTTATTTTCCCACTTTAATAAGATCTGACAAATTGCTCGCCGTTTCTAGCGGGAACTTGGATAATTTAACTTTTGATGAAGCTTCTGAACTTGGAAGAGGAAAGACATTTGTTAACGTAAGTATTAATGTAATCTGTAATCTGTATATTTTCACAGATTTTTTACGCAACGTAATAATTAGACATTATGTTCAGATTTCAATGAAATTACCGAATTGTGGTGTGGTGTGGTGTGGTGGGGCCTCTGTGGTGTGGTGGTTGATCAAGTCGGCTCATAACCCTGAGGTAGTGGGTTTGATTTCCGTGGCAGGATTAGTATTGACTATCCGATAGCTCAGTTAGTAGTAACCCTGCCTTCTAAACTGTGGGTGTTCAATTCCCACCCAGGACAAACGTTTGTGTGATGAAACTAGGTGTTTGTTCTGTGTCCGAGTGTTATATTGTATTCTATGTATGTATTTACAAACAAAAAGTATTTAAGTATTGTATTAGTTATGTGATTCCCATATCACAAGCTTTGCTTATATTGGGGGCTAGGTGGCGTTGTGTGAGATTTCCACACTATTATTATTATATTAGTAATTGAGCATAGAAAAAAAGCGGCAAATACTTGTCTGGGTGTTGTGGGACCATGGTCCTCGTAGTTCCTGGGTCCCTAGACACAGGGAATCCTAGTTAAGCGTTATTGTTTGTTATTGTTTTTGTGAATGTAATCAAATTAAATTCTACTGTAACAATAGCAATTTAGATTTACAAAGGCAATTCTTTACTTCTATCTTTCCGCAAACAGTTCAGAAAAAACCGCACCGCGGATCATCAATTACATCCAGCTTAGATTTCAGAAACAATAGCGAAACTGCAGTGTCGACAGTACAGTTTTAAAAGCAGTAGGGTAACTTAATCGCTTCTAAAATGACGTGAAAATTGAAATAATTTTATAAAGTTTACTGTAAAGTCTTCCTCAGCTTTGTTTATAATTGAAGGGGTGAGAATAAAAGGATTTAACTGATTTTTTTGACCAAATGACTTATGGGTATCGTTGGATTCAGCGTGAAATTATCTTCAATAATACATTCTCAAAATACCGAAATGAGGCTTAAATCTCGAGATTTTGAGTCTAAAATGGTTTATCTGTCACAGGAATACAGTACGCTTAGCATAAAAACATTACTTTATTTCTTTTATTATATTATATTTTTACAGTAATTGTATGAATTAGTACTATATTTGGTAATTTTAAATAGAAATAAAACATTTTCAAGCAACTGAAACTTACATAAACCTTTTCTATTACCTTATAAGCACTCTACATAAAAATGACGCCGTTGACGTTTAAAGTCAATTTTCTCGGAACTGTCAATTTGTCAGTTAAATCCTTTTTATTCTCAAACCTTCAATTATGCTTCACTTCTTTTATAGAATGGGCTACCGGCAAGAGGTTTACTAATATCTGTAAACTTTCGAACGTGCAATATAAAAGTTTGGTTATTAGTTTATCAACTTAATCCGAGGTAGTTAACTCTGGGTTAGCTAATCATTTATAATTTTAATACTACAATAACAACGTGCAAGAGGACCTTTGAGGATGTGTAGGTAATAAATAAGTATTTAAAGAGGTTATGCATCTAAATATAAATAAGAACTGAAAAGTAAGAAAATCTTTCATATCAGCCAATTTTTTTTCGAGAACACCTTCAACTTTGAAATTTTATCCTCACCAGGCTGTACTAGACTACTGCTAGTAGTCATCTTCTAAGATTTGCCACTGAGCCTAATCTTCAGCTCTGTTCATCCATCTACTGCCAGGCTGCCAGCCACTCTGCGTATATCGCAATATCCTCCTTGAAACCTCCGCCTGGTGGTTAGCATCCTAGTCGATTTTGCAGCGGCTTATAATGACCAGCCCGCTGCCATATCCATTAATTGATGGTAGTTATTACTTTAAACCAATCTGCATGAAATTTCCTTACTGTCCATCATTGTAATGTGGCAATAATTCGCGTCTACCCGCATCGGGAATTATAAATAACATTTGGTATAATCTTATCTCTGCCGGTGTTCGAATCGCCTCGTCTGGGGTGCAATTCCAATAATTCCGGGGTTCAGTTCCAGGAATTAACTGGTTTTAGATTATTTAATGGATATTTAAGGAAAATGACCGGTTTTTTTGTTTGACGTTTAAATCTGCGAACTTGTAAATTGAGGAAAATCTGGCACGGTGATAAGTGAAAATGTTTTTAAAAGCGTTATAATTTATCAGGCAAGTATTCATAGTTTTGACAGCCTCTGTGGTGTGGTTAAGCAATTCGGCCCATACCACGGCGGAGGCGGCGGGTTCGATTCCCGCGGCAGGACAAGTATTTGTGTACAGAAAAAAAGCGTCTGAGTCTGGGTGTTGTGGGACCATGGTCCTCGTAGTTCCTGGGCCCCTAGACACAGGGATTCCTAGTTAGGGTTCAGGATCTATGTATCTGATCGTTGGGCGTTATTATTATTATGTTATTATTATAGTATCATGCATCCAAAATGTTTTCATAATGTAAGTACCGAAATTTCCGTTACAGAATTACTTGTTAAAATCAGATGTTAACATTTAATTTCCGTAATGCTTCAATCAAAAACACTCCTAAACCAAAGCGGATACTCCAGCCTTTAAAATTCAGTAATCACCAGACATGACTACAAATTATTTACGAATTTATACCAAAGTGGTGCCATTATGGCACCCAACAGTTGATGCTTCATTTTTACGCCGATGATTTTCATAATTCGCCATCAAACTGGGTTTTTCATGTTTAAACTTAACACCGGGAGATATCGTAAATTCGGAGCAAATTGGGACAGAAATTGGATTGCTGGGTAAGCGTTAGGATTTGGACACAATGAGAGATCGAGATTTCGAAGACCTCTTTTTGGCTTATTGTAACCTAAAATGTATATATCCTTTAAACGTATAGAAAATGTAACACTGACGGATTATCGAAATAAAATAAATAAATGACTTAAAACTATAAAAAAAGACTACCAAATCAAGACTACCAACAAAAAAAAGATTTTTTTTTTGTGCACAAATACTTGTCTTGCCGCGGGAATCGAACGCGCCTTTTAACGCGGTTATAAGCCGACCGGCTCAAGCACCACATCACAGATGCTGTCCTAGGTTGTCAGGAAGAGATTGCTGTCAACGATAAGACCACCCATTATAAGACTAGTTTACAAGGTTTATTTTATACTTTGTACTTATATGGGTTGATCAATAAAAAATTCTCTATATATTTAAAAACGTGTCAGTGTTTGTTACCATACTACTCGAAAATGGCTGAACAGATTTTGATGAAATTTTATATTTACACTTGGTAGGTCTGAGAATAGGTTGTTAACTACTTTTCATCATCATCATCACCGTTTTTCATCACCACGCGGGTGAAAACGCGGGGTGCAGCTAGTCTAACTATAAATACTCCTATTTAGTCTACGATTAAATAAATTCGTAAATCTTGACATAGGCACATTTAATCTTTTAGTTCGTTGGTGCTTGTCAAAGTCAAAAGATTTATTGCAGATAGACTATTTTTAGCACTTTTACAAGTCAACATTGTATTATTATACGAGGCATAAAAATAAAATTTAAAAAAAAAGTTTGCTTATTGGCAAATTATACCTATATAGCAAGCCCATTACAATATATGAAAAAAAAACAGGTCTCTTTCTCACTACTGGTGCAAGCAATCCGGCACAATGCAGAACAGAAAACTCCGATCCGAAGCTTGGATATCTATTCTATCTACCTATCTCTATGTTTGAATCTGTCTCTTTCTGTCTAATAATAGTGTTGTAAGAGCTATCGTCACTTTTAAAAAATAAACAGTAATTCCCACTGTATCCATGCCCTTAATTCTGAAACCCATTTAAAGGTTATAATAATATTGTTCAGGATATTTTTTTTTTTTTTTTTTTTTTATGTTATTGAATGATGTGACGAGCTAGTCGTTCACCTGATGTTAAGCGACACGGCCGCCCATAACAGAACAGTGTCACTCGGAACTCCAACATGTAAAGTTTCGCGTGACTGCTGCACTGCGCACATCATCCTGAGACATCAGCACAGTCTGGTAATAAGATTACTCGACTGTGAGATCAGATCATAAAGTCTCAATTGCCCAGTAATTTCACTAGCTACAGTGCCCTTCAAACCGGAACACAGTAGTGCTTGCACACTACTACTTGGCGGCAGAATAACTGGCAAAGCGGTGGTACCTACCTAGACGAACTTTGCAGAAAAGTTCTACCACCTAGTAAATATAAATTGAGTTATACTTAATATTAGCACTTTTTACAGTGTATTTCACGAAATTGGATTATTAAGTACCTATGTAATTACTTTTATTTTAAAATGTATATTATTTATAGATATAAAATTCAAAGTCCTTACTGACTGACTTATATATCAACGCACAGCCTAAACCGCTGGTCCTAGAGATTTGAAATTTGGAGTGTTCTTTGTAAAGTGTAGGTATCCACTAAGTAAGTGTTTTTCGAAATTCCACCCCTAAGAGGGTGAAATGGGTGGTTGAATTATCTATAAAAAAAACTTCTTCGTTTCCTATAGGCCACGCTGACAAAGCCGCGGGCAGAGGCTAGTAGAATTACTAGCTAAATACTAACTAAATGTTGAGTTTTGGCGGGAGAGCGAAAAAGATTGCGTCACCACATTGTATTATTTTTCAAAACTTGTGTTATTTTCAGTGTTAGTGCATAAATTTGGTGGCATTTTATTCGTTAAGTGCTGGATTACATGCATGAGTGTGGGAAAGTGGTATAATGATAGTGAAACGTTTCTTTTCGTGTTGTTTCCAAAACTCCATAGAAGCTTCAAGTAAAGTTGCCACCACTTTACTAGGAGTGTGACTTTGACTAGACTGACTTGACTATGACTTGACTTGATGACTTCGATTATGACTTCACACATATTTGCGTGAAATATCATTAACTTGATAATTTATCAATTACTTGACACTGGCTAAATACACAAAAGTGTGGAGCCAAAACATAAAAAAAGCATTAATGTTAAACAAAGCAAAAACAAAGTTATACCGGCCGATAGATGGAGCCAAACTAAAGAAGTTTTACTTCAGTTGTGTGGTCTGACATGACATGTCATTCATCGACATATTGACAAAGATTTAAAAAGACATGTCGGTCTGTTTGAATATTGAATCACGTCCAATTCCCGTAACGGATAACTCTAATGCAAACATTGGATGACCTCTCTCACACTTTATCTTTCGCTAGTGTACAGTCAACGACTAAAAGTATTGACCAAAAGTGAAAATGTTTGTTACTCCTTCACACTAATATTATAAAGGCGAAAATTTGTATGTGTGTATGTTTGTTACTGCTTCACGCTCAAACAGCTGAATGGATTTGGATGAAATTCGGTACCGAGATAGCTTATAAACTATCATTATTTTGTGTATACACTAGATTAACATATAGGCTATATTTTATCCCGGAAAAGTGAAATTTTCCCGTATGATGAGCAAATTATTAAAATATTTAATAATAAAAATAATTAATTAGTTAAAAATAATTAATAATACAACTACTAATAAATAATTTGAATGGATGAGATCAAAAAAGGTTTAATTGATTTTTTTTTCACAAAATGACATACGTATCGTTGCATTCAGCGTGAATTATCTACAATAATACATTCTCAAAATACCAAAATGAGGCTTAAATCTCGAGATTGTCAGTCTAAAAACGGTTTATCTGTCACAGGAATACAGTTCGCTTATCATAAAAGTATTATTATATTTATTACATTACATTATATTTTTACAGTAATTGTACGAATTAGTACTATATTTTGTTAAAAAAAAATTAATAGATTTTCAAGCTACTGAAACTTTACAACCTTTTTCATTACATAATAAGCACTCCACATTAAAATGAAGCCGTTGAAGTTTAAAGTCAATTTTCTCGAAACTATCAATTTAACAGTTAAACCCTTTTGTTCTCACCCCTTGAATTATGTACTTATATGCTGGGATCATTGTTTCATTCTACTATAGCTATACCTACCGTGTCACGAATAAATTTTATATTATTATAATAATAAAATGTATTAATATATTTAATTTCATTTAGATTTCGCGTCTTCATCACAATATAACAAGGACGACGATCACATACATAGATCCTAGACCCTAACTAGGATTCCCTGTGTCTAGGGACCCAGGAACTACTACGACCATGGTCTCACAACATCCAGCCGCAGAATAAGTACTAGCGCTTTTTTGTGCACAATAAAAATATTCTTATATTCTTATAAATACTTGACCTGTCGCGGGAGTCAAACCCTTCGCCTCCGGGCTATGAGCCATCCTACTTAACCACCACACCACAGAGATTGTCAAATGAACCATGACAACCAACCATTTCGTCACAATCGTCATCGTTCGTAAATTCATATTTTGCCTATAACTTTGCAATTCCAAAAGCAAATTTTTATAAAGAATTTTTATCATGAACGGGATTTCAACCCGCATCCATCTATTCCATAAGCAGGTATATGCTTTACTTAATCTACCGTTCCGCCCGGTGACGCTCCAAAGGTCGGTAGAGACCAACAGCATTTGCCCGTTCAAAATAACCTTTAGCAACCGTGACAAGTGATCTAATGTCCATCTTCCTTCACCTTCAACTTACGGCGTTGGCAACGTCATCTAATCAAATTCTTGAGATACCACAACCAACATGGTCAAGATACATATCAAATTAATCGCGTTGTGACTGAAGGTACTTATAAAAATTAAACACAATAGTTCAAGTTAAAATCCACATTTATTATTTTAAAAATGAATTTTACATCATGAAACAGAACGTTCCCGTAATGCGCCATTGTTATTACAAAACAGAAGAAAATAAAAAGCCACGCCGTACAAAAAGGAACAGTCGCTGACAAAACTGTTTCCATCGAAAATGCGGTGCCGATTTTATATTTCGATGCTAAAATAAATCCTCTGAGTGGATTTAGACGTTGCAATATCGTAAAATACATTTATTTGAGAATCAATGATATAAATATTTGAAATCAGAATGACAGATTTTAGAATTCTTCCGCTGTGTTCTTTTGCGCCAATTTTTATACCTTTTTTATTTCGATTAGTTTCAATAGTATTATTATTATTATGATAAAATGGCATTTAATGAGAGTACATAAGATTCATTTTGTCAGCAACTAATCCTAGTCTCTAAAGTCTAAAGTCATTGTACTATTTTACTGAGTTTGTATAAAAGATGAAAAAAAGCTATTACTTATAGGTAATGTCATAATTTGGTTTGATTAAACATAACTAAAACTAATTTCTTAAAACTAAACATACAGTTTGAGTACAAAAAGTTTCTTTAGTTCTCGTCATTTAAAAAAACTGACATTAGTAGTGTTTTATTTAACACGACTAAAATATTAGCCAAAAATGCAAAATTAAAAGCAAATAATGTTAATTTTGATATTGACTTAAATTAAGTACAGTCATAACGAAAATTGAAACAATATTTTTGATCATTTAGGCCGTGAATTTACAATAAAATTAAAGAGATTCTTAATTTAATAAAAACGTCATTATCACAATCGCAACTTAAGTTTTAACTGTGTTATATTAAATTCTTACAGCTAAATATAATTTACATTGAAACAACATCACTTAAGACTTAGGCATCTATCGAAAAAAAAAATCACCTCCATTAAAATTAATCTATTCTTTCCGTAAATGCGACTGCAATTTTTAAGCTTTTGATACTGATATCAACAAAGTATCTTAAGTAAAAAATCTTAACTTAAAGTTTAATATAAAAACTAAAATGCACGTTTTTAATACTCACTATTGTTTAAAAATATGAACAGAAGTAAAAAACGAGGGTGCTTTAGACCACACGACTGAAGTGAAACTTCTTTAGCTCCATCTCTCTTGCCCCTACAGTAATTTACCAAACATAACTCTTTCTTTCTATCTTCACGTAGAGAGGGAGATATAAAGTAATCACCCTTTCAACTTCCGTTTGCCTCACCAGCTTACTCCCAAGTAAAGCGTGCGTAAAGAAGTTTTACTTAAATATTACCTAATTTGTATATAGGTGGCTATGATTTCGATAGTATGCCAAAATCTCTACCCATCACAAAGAAAGCTATATTTCAAAACGTCTTACCAAACATCCGTAGTACGCTCGTTGACGTACAGGTAACATTCTCTATAAGTATACTCATATATTTTACATAAAATTCAATCGATGTCTTTCACTTTTAAAGTGTCAACTCTTTACTTCCACCATTGTTATTTTGAAAGAGTACTCATTCTTAGAAATAAAAAAATAATATAAATATTTTTTTACCTTATTGCTCTGTGGACTTTGATGATGGTTTTACTTATTTTAAAGTTTCTTTAATGTAAAATTGATTCAATTTTTGAGTTCGTTGATTATTGTTTTAAATTAAATTGTAGTTATATATGCGACTTCTGATCATTAATACTCTTTTAAAATAACTACTTACATCACCTATTTCAATTAAAATAATTTTAATTGTATAATAAACCAAATAAATTATATATTTCAACGTTTATCAACACAAAGCTCGTCGATTTACAGTAAAATTATTTTTAGAAGAAACATTTTAACTTTTAGTATGGCAACTTCGTATAACATACTAAAATTGTATTTAATATGTACATTATTCACAATAACATTAAAACAAGATACTATTATTATTTATAGTAATGTATGTTTATTTTTACATATTTTTTTTGTTAACTTTTGTTTTTTAGAAATATTTCTGTAATGACGTTGCAAAGCATGTTTATATTTTACAGTTCCGAGTAACTCTGCAACTGTCATGGACAGCCGTGCCGCTTAACATCATGCGAACGACCTTATCACGTCACTCTTTAACATGTAACATGTGTTTCTTTAACAAAAAAATGTAAAAATAATCATACAACAAATATGCGATATATGTATATATCTGACGTTTCGTAATAATTATACATTCTCAGTCTTAAACATCTTATCAAAGATGTGCAGAACTAACGGTATTAAGTGTACATCTTATTGTATGAATACGTAGCAATATAGAAATTTTGTAAAATAAGTTCCACCACCGCTTATCATCAGGCGAACGACTAGACCGTCACATCGTTCAATAACATGAAAGTTAGCTATTTATGTTTTTATTTCTACAATATTTTTATTATACATATCCATATGATAAGTTGTACCATTCCTTCTACAAATTGACATTTATCAATTACACCAATTTCGCTAACATTCCTTAGAAATGCGTGGACATTTAATATAATATTTATTTATCTATTTTGGCAGTGTTTTACTAGCAGATGGAGAAGTTTAAAAAAAAATTACGAATTTTAAATTTCAAAAATAAACACGTACTTAATAGAACTTGAGTAAATAAATATCACTGCACAATGTAAATGCATTTACAGATTATGTTTAATTTGCATCATAAATAAAAGTTATAAAACCAAACCACGTTCTTCATAATATTTTTTTAGAACAACAAAATAAAAAGCAAATATTTCGGACGGTCCAAATACGATTTTTTAACACACGCACTTTTTACACTGTACACTATCTAGGAGTGTCAATTTGCCACTTAAAGTTTTGTTCATTCACATTGGTGATGTTTAGAAGGTCCATTTGTTTATGTCGACTTATTTGCACTCTGTTTTGTTTCACTTGGAGTTTGAGAATTTCCTGGGGAAAAAAAGAGTTTATTAATATTACGCAGTTTTTTTAAATTCCCATATTAGGTTATTCATTTACTGTAAAAATTACTTATTTTTTATTGAATTAACACATCCTAATGAGTATCTTATTTCGTAATTAACTCTGTCTGTATCTGTGTCTGTTTGCAACCTTAGCACGAATAATGGCTGAGCCGATCTGGATGTAAATTGGTACGTCGATAATTTAAGGAGAAGTGATGTTTTTATCGCACTTAAGCCGCGGGCATCAACTAACGTCGTTGCACCGATCATGGACAAGAAACTTAATTATAGTTTGAAAACTATCGTGAGTATGACACATTTTGTAAAATAAATAACGGCTAAACTCACGTCAGTCAAAAAGTCGAAATTTCTCCAGATTTCGGACATATTCGATGTCCTTCTTCTGGGAGCCAGTTACTAACGCAAGCCGCGGCGGCTCTCGCGAGCGTCACCACGTAACTGACGTGACGTGAGTGTTGACGTGAGTTTAGCCGTTATTTATCTTACAAAACACCTAATTATGGACACAATTTTAATCGCATATGATAATGGCAAGACATATCCTTGAA
Organism: Ennomos fuscantarius; assembly: GCA_905220475.3. NCBI lineage: Eukaryota > Metazoa > Arthropoda > Insecta > Lepidoptera > Geometridae > Ennomos > Ennomos fuscantarius. Next base: position 3,292,681 of record HG992049.1, read on the forward strand.
TGAACACACATATGTCTATTATATTTGACAGTGATTGAAGCTGTCATCTGTCATTTTGTTTCAAAATGGCGATGTGAAAAGTTCCGTCCGTACGAAATATAATATTTATATTAACACTTGTGCACACGGCTGTACTTTATATAGGCAAGCGGTTGTTAGGAAGAGGTCGTCGGTTTCACAAACAAAACAGAAGTTCAACAAGATTTTTTGTAATGTTTTCTGGGAAAGTACTTGTATAAGGTATTCCGATTTTCTTAGTCCAGACGTTTTAGCGTAAAAGATTTTAAGATGAAATTAAGACAAAACTAACCCAAAGGAAATCGTATTCATTTAGTTGAAAGAAGAATAATCTGTACTTAGGTGTTCATCAAAGAACATTAATATCCCAGCTCTAAGAACCTAGTTGAAAATGATGCCTAAAAAGGCAAACGGAACCGTAAAACCCACACGCATTGTATTTATGCCCCGTCTCAGTGGTTTTACTAGGTGGTGGGACGTTTCTGCGAAGTTCGTCTAGGTAGGTACCACCGCTTAACCAGTTATTCTGCCGCCAAACAGTTATGGGCAAGCACTACTGTGTTCCGGTTTGAAGGGTACTGTAGCTAGTGAAATTACAGGGCAAATGAGATTCATGACTTAATCTCACAGTTAAGTAATGTTATAAATTTTGAGAACTGGATGTTTTGAGCAAACAACATTTTGCGAAAAAGACATTAAAATTAAAAGAGCTGAGATGAATTATATAAACTTTTAATATTAGTGACTGTACATTTGCGTCACGTTTGTAGTAACCAAGCAACGTATTCAAAAACGCCATCGTGTGTTTGGGACCACCTAAGACCGCGTTCCCTCAAGCTGATGGTACCAGATGCCTTAATTCTCTATTTAAAAACGAAATGGTAGACTAGGTGGGACCAGCAGGGAACACGTTTCCAGGATTCCATTGACACCTTTTTAGATTAACGCTTACCATTAACCCTCTTCAAATGAGGCAGTGTGTTGGTGGGCCTCTCCATCATGTTCTTGCTGAAGTAGACCGTATTGTCAGTGTTAAACCGGACTGGTGGGGAGTTGGAACAGCTCCTGGAGTCCGGCATGACAAGCCTCTGGTCTATGTGGTACCTAGAGTAGAGACACGACATCAAACAAAATAATTTATTTGGTGGAAGGAATTTTGTGCAAAGATCGTCTAGGTTTTTTTTGTTTGATAGGTTTGCGTTTGACCACTATCTCGCTGATGGTAAGTGACGATGTGGTCTGATGTGTAAGGTTAATGATATGCCCAGCCAGTTACTCTGCCGCCTAGAAGTAGTGTGCAAGCACTACTATATTCCAGTTTGAAGGGTAATTTACAACGAATTCAGTTTCCTAAATTGTTACATTGGTATTGCAAAAAAATCTAGATTGATAATAATTTAGACAAAAATGAATGTCAAATTGAATAATTTTAATGAAGTTTTTTTAATCAGGAACGGGATTTGAACCCGTATCCATCCGTCCCTAAAGCCGGGGCAAGTTTTTCTTAAGGTACCGTGACACTTGATCTAATGTTTTATCGTTCACCTTTTACAACCAACTTACGGGGCTTAGAGGCTTAGGCTTTTTAAGATATCACGTATATTTATTTGTTCGTTAAGCGCACGATTTCTAAACTGAAAAGCGACGTGCAGTGTGAACTTGACTCGCCGTTGCCAGTGCCGAAGTCCCCGAGTTTTATATTTGTATTTAAAGATAATATAAAAAAAAAAATTAAGATTGGTACTAAAAATACACGTGACTTGGGGGGAGGGGTTAGTCTTAAACATCACCACGTATCACCAAGGGGGGTAATGCAAAAAAAATAACATCACGTCATTAATGGACGGGCCCTAAGATAAATGTTGTAAAGATAACACCTGCCAGATCTAAAGAGATGTGTTTAGGTTACCTGGGCTCCAGTTCCGGCATCTGCGCCAGGTTTAGAGGGTTCCTGTTTGGGTTGCTGTACAGGGACGGCGGTGGCGTGGCGTACAGCTCTGGAGGCATCAGCTGTTCCGCTGGCAGCTGGATCGAGAAATTATTATTGAAAACAGCGCCATCTATCATTTTCATTTCATTTATCTATTGACCACATTATAACATCACGTTTGATCGAGTTTTGGCGGGAAAACGAAAAAGATCGCGCCACCGCATTGTATTATTTTCCAAAACTTGTGTTATTTTCAGTGTTAGTGCATAAAATTGGTGGCATTTTATTCGTTAAGTGCTGGATTACAGGCATGAGTGTACGAAAGTGGTATAATGATGGTGAAGTTTTTTTTCGTGTTGTTTCCAAAACTCCATAGAAGCTTCAAGTAAAGTTGCCACCACTTTACTAGGAGTATGAGTATGACTTGAAAAGACTAGACTATGACTTGACTTGATGACTTCGACTGTGACCTGACACATTATTTACGTGAAATATCATTAACTTGATAAATTATCAATTACCTGACACTGGCTAAATACACAAAAGTGTGGAGCAAAACCATAAAAAAAAAACATCACGTTATATTATGCATGTCATTATATCACACAATAGTACATACAGTTCATTATATTTTACTCATATCTATATGTATATCATATAATTCAATTACGATATTTTAATTTGCAATCTGTAAGCAATACAATCAGAAATTGACCATTAAGCATTCCAGTATTTCGTCATAAATTCGTTTCCAGGCTTCATCAAACTATAAACTGTTCTACTGGCAGCTGCAGGGTTATCATGAGCTATATAAATCGACTTATCTCTTCTTTCGAGAAAGCTTTCGACTAATAAAAACGCAACAAGGTTTATGACGTGATCCGCATATTAGTTCATTGGTCTAACGCTTTCTGAAGAGAAGAGAGATGTAGATTTTCATAGTTCATGCTATCCTTGCCAGCTTGTGAAATTGTTTTTTAAAACAGCGCCATCTAGTTACAAAATATAATAGGGACGAAAGTCTTCGTGTTTTAGCTGCTGGCTATCAGCAACTACTAGTGGTGGGTCGTTGACGCCTTTACAGTCGGCGCAACGAGACCGTTTATCGTCAACCTTAGACTAGTTGATAAAACAGTTCAATATTCGACTAGTTTATGTCGTAGACGCGACGGTTTATGCGACGGCGAGCGAACCAATACAGATGCCGTTCTGCGTAAACATGTTTATCAGTGAACTATAAACTAGTCTATTCGTTCACGGCAGAGAAACAGTCGAAATAAACTGTTCGTTTATTCAACGACCACTACTAGCAACTACCATTCAGTGACAAAAACTGTCGCCACATAGCAGTTTAATTAACCACCTACACTTAAGAGCAATGTCGGGAGTTTTAGCGGGAAAACGAAAAAGATCGCGTCACCGCATCGTATTATTTTCCAAAACTTGTGTTATTTACAGTGTTAGGGCATAAAATTGGTGGCATTTTATTCGTTAAGTGCCGGATTACAGGCATGAGTGTGGGAAAGTGGTATAATGATGGTGAATCGTTTCTTTTCGTGTTATTTTCAACACTCCATAGAAGCTTCTGGTAATAGGTATTGCCACCACTTTACTAGGAGTATGACTTGACTAGTCTAGACTTGACTTGATGACTTGGACTGTAACTTGACTTGACACATATATATATATTAATTGACTTGAAAAATTATTAATTACTTGATACTGGCAAAATACACAAAAGTGTAAAGCCAAATCAAAAACAAAAAAGAGCAATTTCCAAATTCAAGCGTTACGTGGTGTCACCATCAATGTTTATATCAATTTTACTTCATCAGTCATTATAATACAGTAGAGAATACTGCTGCCCAATCCCTGGTTATCCCTTAACCAGCTCTTACAGCATCTACGGGAAGAGATGGGGTGGTCCTAACTTTACGCCAAAACCACTACAATAATCTACCATATTGTCACTTGCACGCATGCAATGACAAACTTAGTCTAAATCAAAAATAAACAGGCAACCTCTCACTCGTACATTAACACTTACATAGACAGCTTCTGTGTGGTGGTTGAGCAGGTCGGCTCATAACTTGGGAGGCGGCGGGTTCAATTCCCGCGGCTGGACAAGTATTGATGCACAGAAAAAAAAACGCAAATACCTGTTCTGAGTCTGGGTGCTGTGGGACCATAGTTCTAGTAGTCCCTAGATACATGGAATCCTAGTTAGGGTCCAGGATCTACGTATGTGATCGTTGGGCGTTATTATTATCATTATTGACTGGCCCGATAGCTCAGTTGGTAGTAACCCTGCCTTCTGAACTGTGGGTTGTGGGTTCGATTCCCACCCAGGACAAACATTTGTGTGATTGATATTGTATTATATGTATATATTTAAAAACAAAAAGTATTTAAGTATTGTATCAGTTATCTGGTACCCATAATACGAGCTTTGCTTAGTTTGGGGCTAGGTGGCGTTGTGTGAGATGTCCGCATATATTATTATTATTATTATTATTACTTACCAAACCGCTGGTATTTAGCGGTAATGCATTTTTATTCTTAAGCCAGTCTTCATAAACTTTGTCATATTGTCTGTGGCATTCGTTTCTAATGTTTGGCATATGGAGACTGCTCATAGGTCCTAGACTTTGTATGCTTGGACCTGCAACCAAGTAGATTTATAAATTGAACGATTGTTTAATTGTCTATGGTAGTCCAATTGCATCATGTGCAATTGACTAGTCACTAGTCTGACGAGCCATGCTTTGAATAAAAAGGCCGTTGAGATCCGTTGACAGTGTATACACACTGTCAACGGATCCTCCGCTTTCGGCACCGGTATAGGATACCAGCGTAACACAATAGGTTACCCCCCGTAGGTTAGCTAGAACGGTCGCGACTTTCAATAGGGTCCACTCTTCCAGTGGACGTAGTCTTCTCGATCCTCTTATCCCGGCAACGGCCCAAGCTGAGGCTCGCACCCACGGGGTGCCCGCCAGCTAGTTGCCTCCCACTTTTGACGGATGGGTGCCTTAAGCGTCCGCCCTCCCACCCGGTGACGCTCTGAAAGTCGGTAGAGGCCAACAGCATTAGCCCGTTCAAAAAAAAGGGTTTTAATTTAGTTTGGCCCCATTAAAAAAGTATATTACAACTTACCTAAATTGGGCATAGGCCCTAAAGGCGCATACGTGGGTCGCCTATAATCCATCTGCCTCACTTGGATATACTGGTTGCAAGGATCAATATTGTGCTCATAATACCTCTCACAATTGGGAGGTATATCGTATTTATCAGGGGTCTTCGATATTAGAGGTCTGATCGAACTGTAATCCGTGGTTGAGGACTTGTTAGAACAGCTGTCACTTATTTTCCCATCTAGGGGGATGATGTCGGGATTTTTATCTGTGGGAATAAGGGTTTATGTTTAGCAAGCGTTAAGTTGAAAGAAAGAAAAGACATTTATTCAGGACACCACACAACATTACATTACATTATAAGAAAATACAGTATAATTTATAAAGAAAGAATAGACAATATAACAGATGTAACGTTGTGTGATGTCATGACCAGGTCCCGACTCAGCATGAGATTAAGGCCAGCGTGACCTTGTAATTTCCCTTAAAATTGAAGAAGAAGAAGTTGGTAGTTTCCCTTAAAATTGTATTTTAAATGCATTTTTTAAGGTTTTATTTGTTTGAAAATAAAATAGAAAGCTTTTATTAATATTTTATTTTTACATATTCTTCTCAGCTGACTCTTTCATTTAATGACTATATCATGGATGTGCATTAAAATAACTAGTCCGCCATATTGGACCATCCGCCATATTGGATTTAGAATGACGTCAATTAACTAACCACGCAATGTCATCTAAGCTAAACGTACGGGCAAAATTTCAACTCAATTGCATTAAAGTTCAATTGCAAGAATTGACCCGAACATGCATACAAATACTACAAGTTAAATAAAAACTAGTGAACTTGTTAAAACACATAATTGTAAGTTGTAATTTGTAACTATTTTTACAAAAGTTTATTACTGGAAGAATTACTAATTACTATATATTATGTATGATAATATCGTATTTATCAATTATTACCAAGTATTTATCAGTATGAAATAAAGGCCAAACTTAAAAAGCATACAATCATACGATTGTATCTTTTTAGTCTGGTAACAAAATACTCGAGGCTGTCAATGACAATGTCTAGAGTCCGATATTTACATATTGGATATCTGTGCACACGAACGACAACAAAAAATGACGCAGGACGACAGTGTGTAGCCGTCGTCGTACTTTTGTCTCAATCCATTGATATTTTATTTTATTTTTTATGGGTCTATTGCCTGAATTAAATCATTTTTTTTTTTATTTAGCCCCTTTCGCCTTTAAAGAATACTATTTTTAACCCTTATTTTGAAAGGATATTATGCCCATATTTTTAGAGGGACAGATGGAATAAAAATTCTATTTCTCATAGCGAAAGATAAAGATAAAATTACTCACCTAGACTATCAACACTTTCTGATTCTTTCGTGCCTGTCAAAGGAATGTTGGAAGTTTCATCTTGCTGACGTTTGTCTTTTTCGTTCTTGTCTGAAACAAATTAATATGAAATATTATAGAAACTGACGTGAATAGTACTCATAACTACAACTATTACACTAAAACAGCCTGCGCCGAGCCGCCACCGCCGCCGCGCGTACTCCTTGAGGATGGGCATCTATATTGCCCGAACACCGGTCGAGTTATTCGACTGTATCTCGTGAGTTTTAGCCGTGTAATAGTTGTAAATTAATATGAATCTTAATTTTTTTAGACACATAGGTTTTATTAATACTGACTGATCTCATAACCGAGTTAGTAGAAGCTCTGCCTTGTTTTACTAAATTACTAAAATATTTCTAAAATCTAAGGATTAATGTACCTAATCGTATATTTAAAGTTTCTGTTGGTTTTTTTTAAATAATAAAGATAATCTACGCCATTCATCTGAACAACAAGGACAAACAGTTGTATGATGAATCTATGTTTGTTCTGTGTCTGGTTGTGTCATTGGTACGTATTAAAAAACCGCCAAAATTAAAAAAAATACCCTGTAAAACTCAAGTTTATTGTGATTGGAAGAAAATCAATTGACTATAAACAGAACTGTTTGGCAGCACCGTGATTGGTCGACAGTCTCGTCCAATCACTTTTCCAGCCAGTTCTACAAATCAATGCAGTAATTTTGTACATTCTACTATAGTCAAAATAATGTATTGGTCCCAAAGAGTCCCACTCAAACCGACGCCATTGGCGCCAGGATGCTACTAATATTATTGATCATTGAAAATAGAGTAAAGTGGTGTATTACAATTTTATAGAGGACATCAATATTTACAATAAAGTCCGCAATTTGTGTAGACATATTACTGACTTTATTATTGTAGATAAAGATAGATACAGATAGACTGTAATAGTAGTATTACAGTTTTGTTTTTATGTTAAAACGAGCTTCTGCCTGCGGCATGGGAAAATAATTCAACCACCCATTCCACGCTCTTAAGGGTGGAATTTCGAAAAATCCTTTCTTAGCGGATTCCTACGTCATAACATCTACCTGCATGCCAAATTTCAGCCCGATCCGTCTAGTGGTTTGGGCTGTGCGTTGATAGATCACTATGTCAGTCAGTCAATCAGTCGGTCACCTTTGAGTTATATATATTAAGAAGAAGATATAAAATAGTAATGCCGGTTCAAACTAGACCATATTATTTGTACCTGGGCTTTAATACTTATACAAATAAATAACTTCATATTCAATTTATCTCATTTTTGAAATTTTCGTTAAACCCGTGGGAAACCGGGGCGGGCCGCTAGTTAAGAATAAATTAGATTCACAACACTCACTCTCTCGTTTATTGCAGTATCTGCAGCAAAAGACAGCTGCTGATACAGCCGTCATGGCAGCTATCACTCCAACTGCGCCCAGGACTATTATAAGAACTGTCGTTAATTCCACCTTCACTGGAACTTGAGCTGTGGACAAAATTATAATTTAGTTAAGAATCATATCCTAAACCGTGTGGTATCAGTACGAGGATAAGACCACCCCAACCCTTCTCGTGCCGTAAGAACCGGCTAAGGGGATACCCAGGGGTTTTTTTTACTTCTAACTTGTCTAGCATTTGACCACGCTCTCACCCGATGGGAAGTGACGATGCGATCGAAGGTGCAGCATGCTAGACAAGTAAATACCTATTCACTCTTCTCTTTAACGCCCGGGTCATATTCCGCCGGAAACACAGACGCTGGCATTCCATTCCTTAGCCGTTCTAATTAAGAACGTGGAATCAAATCGCTTGGTACGAATGGGTGGTATTTCGACCATGAAGGGATGGCGCTTAGCCGAGCGTCTAGTAGTCCGGTATATAATGGAATGGTGATGGTGGAATGAGATCATGATTGCGCGAAAGAACGCCCAATTATCACATTCATAAAGAAAGAAAATACATTTATTCAAGACATCACACAACATTACATTTTTACAAATAGGCACAAGACAACTCACACGAAAAAAGAGAGAAACTAAAAACATGATGTTGCGTGACGTCATGATATAGGTCCCGACTCAGCATGCAATTAAGGTCGTAAGACCTTAATAACCGATTTTCAGTAGGACCCCATATTCATGACATCACGGATCTCAAGACCAGAACGAAAACACTAGTAGGTGTCTAATAATAATAACGCCCAACGATCACGTACATAGATCCTGAACCCTAACTAGAGTTCCCTGTGTCTAGGGACCCAGGAACTACGAGGACCATGGACCTACAACACCCAAACTCAGAACAAGTATTTGCGCTTTTTTTCCGTGCATAAATATTATACTTGTCCTGCTGCGAGAATCGAACCCGCCACCTCTGGGTTATGAGCCGACCTACTCAACCACCACACCCCAGAGTCTGTCAAAACACTAACTAAAAAGACTTTGTTAAAAATGAACAAAGATATAGTTTTGAAATTTTGAATAAAAACTAAGTAAACAGGTTTTATATAAAAACAAAGAGTTTGCTACAGATCGTCGTGATCGTAGAACAACGGCGGATCTCATATTATTCCTTAACATAGAAAGTTTCGTTAATGAACGTACCGTACCAATTTTCTTGCGGACTGAAAGGTTAAGCTACAAGAAAATTTTTCTTGTTCCTTTCCCCTTTCAGTCCGCAAGAAAATTGGTACGGTACGTTCATTAACGAAGCTTTCCATGTTAAGGAATAATATGAGATCCGCCGTTGTTCTACGATCACGACGAGATATTAAAGAACTAACCAGTATGTCTCTGCGGGTACTTCAACAAATTGGAAGTGAGTGTCAGAGGTTCACTAGCTCCCTTCCTGTTGAACGCCCTAACTGACACCCCGAGCGCGTTGTTCGCTGTCAGCCCTGACACTTCGAATTCAGGCTCCTCGTTCGAAATGTTGCGGAGTAGCAATCCTGTCGCCATATCAAAAATCTGGATGGACAGAGGTAAATTTGTGATTATTTTATCTACACACTGTTAAGTAATTTTGATACAATGGACAGTGTAAAAATATCGAATCTTCAGCAGTTTTGACGGGAAAACGAAAAAGATCGCGTCACCGCTTTGTATTATTTCCCAAAATTGTGTTATTTTCAGTGTTAATGCATAAACTGGTGGCATATTGTTCGTTAAGTGCTGGATTACATATTACATTACTTATGTTCATCACAAACGTTTGTCCTGGATGGGAATCGAACCCAGAGCTCAGAAGGCAGGGTTACTACGAACTGAGCTATCGGGCTAGCAAAATGCTAACTACATTAAACGGATTGATTTTCTCCTACAGCTTACCTGCAACAAAAACGCCTGTCTGATTCCGCCGTCATGGCCCGGCGTGCAGTTTAACGTCAGCGAGTCATATGTCACGTTAGTGATCTCGCATGCCTTCACTGCTGACGGCTTGTCTGTGTAGATAGACACTCAACGGGTTAACTTGGTAAACATTTTATAAAGTCGAGCGAAAATAAAATTCCATGCATTATAAAAATTATTGAATTAAATTTCAGTTACTGTTTATTGTTTATTTTTTTGTAAGACTTTTCTGTAAAGTTACCGCTTTTCCAGTAATTATTATAATTATTGGGGCACACTGAGATTTAATTCCAAAATGAGGCATACGTTTCAAAAAAGAAAACATCTCATAAATGCAAAGAAATATGTACAATCAACAAGAGAACGCGGAAGCGTTTAAACTTTACGATTTTTACATTACGCCATCACCTCAGCCTTAACAAACACATCCCCGTGTTCCCATCTCAGTGACATGCCATTTTCTTTCTCTCTTCTGACATGCGTTACATTTAACGTTACTCTTAAATTGACTGTAAAACCTACATTTTGTAAGCATACCGGAATTATTTTCGGTTGTTTTGTTGATTATTTTTTTACAGTTACGTTTAATCCTACTCTTGAATTGTCTGTCAAATCTGCATTTTGTAAGTGTACCGGAATTATTTAAAGTTTATACGGTTGTTTTGTTGATTATTTTTTTAAAGTTACGTTTAATGCCACTCGTAAATTGACTGTAAAACCTAAATTTGTAAGCATGCCGGAATTAATGCTGTTGTTTAGTTGATCATATTTTTATAGTTACGTTTAATTCTACTCTTGAATCGTCTGTAAAACCTGCATTTTGTAAGCATTCCGGAATTACGTTAAGTTTATGCTGTTGTTTTGTTGATTGTTTTTTTATAGTAACGTTTAATTCTACTCTTGAATTGACTGTAAAACCTGCATTTTTAGGCATGACGGAATTATTTTTAGTTTATACGGTTTTGTTGATTATTTTTTTATAGTCCGAAGATGTTTCTCTTTTTCTACAGTGTAATGTTTTGTTTATTTACTATTTATTACCTAACCACGGTTTCAGCTTGGCTCCGGTCTTTATTGAAACCATTTTTGGCATCCCATTTTAAGAGGCAAAATTTTCAAGATTCAGTGCAAACTATTTAATAAGAACTGATAATTGGATGATATTAGTTAATTTGATCTAAAAATCAAACTACATCAGTAGTTTGATTTTTAGATCAAATAATCTGAATCTTGAAAATTACCGAGGATTGATGAAATTTCGAAGGGACCGATCTGAATGTATGGCCTTTCAACTAAAATAGAATTTTCCATATCAATTCATAAATAAGGGAGTTCTGAGGTAACGACTATTAAAAACAAAACAAAAAAAAAACAACCGTATAACCGTATACCTGTAAAAAGCAAAATAACTGGCATAGCGATGGTTTCTACCTGGACGAACTTTGCAAAAAGTCCTACCACCTACTAAATACCTAGAAAACTGTAACAAAAATATTATATAAAAAGGAGTTCCCATCCTAATCAGAATCGATTGTACTGGCAAGAATAAAACGGTTTCTTAATAATACACCACCGTTTTTCACCTAGTTGTTCCGTGAGTTTTTGTACACGTAGCTTAACCCAATAGGTGACCCATGGGTAAATACCCACTATCGCGGTTTATACGATACAGTTGACCTACAAGCTCAATGTGAACTCCGCGTAAAACCGTATCGAGTTTTAAACTTCTCTATAAAAATCCGTCGTTCCTAAACGAAATAAACGAAAACACTAAATCTAAATTGAATCGGTTTGCTGACGGCAGAATAAAACGTATCGGAGTTACAGTTAGCAAGAAATAAGACAAACAAATAGATGGGTTTTCGTTTGCCAAAATTTTTAGCAACCAACGGGATTTAAACCCTCGCCTTCCAACTCACCGGAGCTGGTGCTAACTGACTGCAGAAAAAAAAACAAAGATAGTTTACTGTTTCCTAGAGTTTTTGCTGTCAGCGGGGTTGTACCCCAAACAAACCCATCATTGTTTTAGGGCTGAATGCTGTCGTGCATCCATGCTAATGGTAGCATGGAAGCACGAGAGTATTCACGGTTGGGTTCGAATCCCACATACCATCACCGCCTCATGGCGACCTCTATAGGAACTTAAATATTAGGTCTTTACCTATGAAATTGCCGTTTTGTTTGAAAAAAGTTAAAGTATTTTTTTTTCGAACTTATTTATTTCTTTTATTCAAAGTAATCACCCCTGCAATCAATGCATCTTTGCCAACGCTGTGGCAGTTTATGGATGCCCTTCTTGAAAAAATCAGCAGGACGGGAGACAACAAACTCTTCAAAGGCGTTTTGTACTGCCTCTCGGGAATTGAATTTTTTTCCCGCTAAAAAGTTGTCCAAATTTTGGAAAAAGTAATAGTCGGTAGGCGCAAGATCTGGTGAGTATGGCGGATGAGGGAGAGCTTCCAAACCCAACTCATGCAGCTTAGAGACGGTCTGTTGTGCAGTATGGGGTCGCGCGTTGTCGTGAAGTAGCAGTGGAGACGACCGATTGACCAAAGCTGGTTGCAGACGTGCGAGTTTCGCCATCATTGTGGTCAGTTCTTCAATGTACACATCTGCAGTAATGCTCTCGCCGTTTTATAAAAAGCTATGATGAATCACACCAGCACTAGACCACCAAACTGTGACCATCACCTTTCTAGGGGTCATTTTTCGTTTTGCACATTGCTTTGGTACCGAACCAGGATCTAACCAACTTGCTGAGCGCTTTCGATTGTCAAAAAGAATCCATTTTTTGTCGAACGTAACAATTCGGTTCAAAATTCCTTCATTTCTGTGCCTGTTAAGCAGCGCAAGGCAAGTCTCGAGCGTACGTTGCGCTGGCGATCGTTAAGTTCGTGGGGCACCCATCTATCAAGCTTTTTTATCTTGCCAATCTGTCGCAAATGGACCAATATTGTTTTGATGCTAACATCAAAAGCTGCTGCCAGCTCAGCTGTAGATTGAGATGCATCAGCTTCCACAATCGCCTTTAATTCATCATTGTTGACCAAAGTTTCCGGACGACCACGAGGTTCATTTTTCAAGTCAAAATTCCCAGAACGGAACCGAGCAAACCAATAACGGGTTGTACGTTCGTTTGTACAGTTCTCTCCGTAAACGTCGTTGATGTTACGTGTCGTTTGTGCCGCGTTGGTGCCACGACGGAACTCATATTCCATAATTACACGAAATTTCAAAGTATCCATTATGAGGAAAAATGTTGAAATGTAATGAAAATACAACGCTAATCAATAAACAAAAGACTTATATTGTAAATAGAATGTCATATTTTTAAAACAAAATTAATTTGAATTTAGAATTCATAGCCAATCAAAACTTTTTTTTGTTTGAAAAAGTCTGTACTGCAATACGGCAATTTCATAGGTAAAGACCTATTATATTTGTTGTATACCTAGGATGATTTACACTTTAAAATTCATTATTTAATAAGAAAACCGAGATACGAGTAAAACTTGCGCCCTCAGGATTCGGCCCACACCAACCGAGTCTTCTATCTCACTCGCGCATTTAGACATTTTTGAAGAAATTAAATTATATATACTTACGAAATCTGGGTAAAATAAAATTAGGCTTTCGAGAAGAACAATGAATACTTTTGTTGAACAATGAATGTTCAACAAAAGTATCGAATTAATCCAAACCAAATTTTAACTGACTTCCAAAAAGGAGGAGGTTGTATGTTCATCTGTACGTATTTTTATTTCGATCATACATAATAACAGTACAGAAAAAAAACTGTATGTTTTTATGTATGTATTGTGTGTGAACTGAATATTAATGAACGGTGATCTTGACGGATTGGCGGGCAATAAAGTAATAATGAATAAGGGGAAGAAATATACGGGCAAACAATCTTACCAGCGGGTAGTATGTGGAAAAGGCAAGGCTTCGTCTGCCGTCCAACCGAGTTAGTTCCAGAACATTGCACCCAGCCGTAGTCTGCTGACGTATTTACCATGTACAGGAAAGTGCCTGAAAAACATCCATGATGTAAATATAAAAAGTCAAAGTATTTTTTTTATTTTAGTGAATAATGTGACGAGCTAGTCGTTCACCTGATGTTAAGTGAAACGCCCGCCCATGACATAACAGTATCACTCGGAACTCCAGAATATAAAATTTCGCGTGACACTGCACTGCGCAAATCATCCTGAGACATCAGCTCAGTCTGGTAATAAAATTACTCGACTGTGAGATCAGATCTTAAAGTCTCATTTGCCCAGTAATTTCACTAACTACATTGCTCTTCAAATCGGAACACAGTAGTGCTAGCGCACTACAGCTTGGCGGCAGAATAACTGGCAAAGCGGTACCTACCTAGACGAACTTTGCACTTTGAAAGAAAGTCGAACGAAAAGTCCTACCACCTGAATGATGTACGAGTCAAAATTATATTAGGTACTCTAAATTAAGTTATTGTTTAGTACAATAGTGCAATAATTTAGTGCTTAGTGCATATAAAATTACAAATTGCTATATTGTCAAATATTATATAGCAAGCTCATTACGATATACGAGTATGAAAAAAAAGTTCTCTTTCTCACTACGGGTGCAAGCAATCCGGCTCAATGCAGAACAGAAAACTCCGATCCGAAGCTTCGATTACAAAATAATAAAATAAACGATTGTGTTTTAGACCACACGGTTGAAGTAAAAGTAAAACTTCTTTAGCTCCATCCATCGGCTGGTAAAACTTTTTTGCTTTGTTCAATGTTAGTGTCGCCATTTTGACGATTGTAAATTGTCATTTTACCGGGCATACCAACATAATTTTAAATGATTTTTACTTTGATGTGTTGACAATGAAACTATGTGAACCAGTACAATTTCTGTAATGCTCTCGTCGCGCATTCACCAACTTACTCCTCAAGTCAAGCGTAAAGAAGTTTTACTTCAATAACCGATCTTTTATTTAAATTAACTTCTGTCGGACAAAGAAGGAATATGACAATGGGCAGCGTGAGTAGACATGTTTTGTACGGGACGTCACCCGTTTATTTAAACCTTACTCTGCCCATCTATGTATTTGTGTATATATTTATGTACCTATATATTTATATATGTATTAGTATATGTTAATTTATATATATATATATATATATTTGTTATTATTGTTATTAGCTAAGTATAGTTTGTATAGCTTTTCCTGTATCTGAAAACCACCGTCCTTATTTTTATTGTTTTTTTTTTTTTTTTCCTACATTTTTGGGTTGTCTGGAAGAGATCGCTTTAAGCGATAAGACCGCCCATTGTGACACTTAATTCTTAAGTTTTGTAACGTTGCACTCACATTACATAAATATTTTAAAGATAATATTTTTATTTCATACAAAATTTAATAAACACTACACTATTTAAAACTAACTAAAACTATTAATAAATTAAACTGCTTATAGAAAATAAAATAATTTCATCAACACGTTTGTTTTAAGTCGAGCTTCATTTTAGTCACCAGTTATCCGTTCTACTGTTAAATCTATTGTTCTTGCGCATGCGCCGGCCCGGCCCCCGGTAGCCGCGCCGCCGCCCGCCGCCTTGATATTACGAATTAAACGTTCGATAGAAACGCACGTCATCGGTCGCGGTCTTTTAATATTAGGTCTTTACCTATGAAATTGCCGTTTTGTTTGAAAAAAGTTAAAGTATTTTTTTTTCGAACTTATTTATTTCTTTTATTCAAAGTAATCACCCCTGCAATCAATGCATCTTTGCCAACGCTGTGGCAGTTTATGGATGCCCTTCTTGAAAAAATCAGCAGGACGGGAGACAACAAACTCTTCAAAGGCGTTTTGTACTGCCTCTCGGGAATTGAATTTTTTTCCCGCTAAAAAGTTGTCCAAATTTTGGAAAAAGTAATAGTCGGTAGGCGCAAGATCTGGTGAGTATGGCGGATGAGGGAGAGCTTCCAAACCCAACTCATGCAGCTTAGAGACGGTCTGTTGTGCAGTATGGGGTCGCGCGTTGTCGTGAAGTAGCAGTGGAGACGACCGATTGACCAAAGCTGGTTGCAGACGTGCGAGTTTCGCCATCATTGTGGTCAGTTCTTCAATGTACACATCTGCAGTAATGCTCTCGCCGTTTTGGAAAAAGCTATGATGAATCACACCAGCACTAGACCACCAAACTGTGACCATCACCTTTCTAGGGGTCATTTTTCGTTTTACACATTGCTTTGGTACCGAACCAGGATCTAACCAACTTGCTGAGCGCTTTCGATTGTCAAAAAGAATCCATTTTTCGTCGCACGTAACAATTCGGTTCAAAATTCCTTCATTTCTGTGCCTGTTAAGCAGCGCAAGGCAAGTCTCGACGCGTACGTTGCGCTGGCGATCGTTAAGTTCGTGGGGCACCCATCTATCAAGCTTTTTTATCTTGCCAATCTGTCGCAAATGGACCAATATTGCTTTGATGCTAACATCAAAAGCTGCTGCCAGCTCAGCTGTAGATTGAGATTCATCAGCTTCCACAATCGCCTTTAATTCATCATTGTTGACCAAAGTTTCCGGACGACCACGAGGTTCATTTTTCAAGTCAAAATTCCCAGAACGGAACCGAGCAAACCAATAACGGGTTGTACGTTCGTTTGTACAGTTCTCTCCGTAAACGTCGTTGATGTTACGTGTCGTTTGTGCCGCGTTGGTGCCACGACGGAACTCATATTCCATAATTACACGAAATTTCAAAGTATCCATTATGAGGAAAAATGTTGAAATGTAATGAAAATACAACGCTAATCAATAAACAAAAGACTCATATTGTAAATAGAATGTCATATTTTTAAAACAAAATTAATTTGAATTTAGAATTCATAGCCAATCAAAACTTTTTTTTGTTAGAAAAAGTCTGTACTGCAATACGGCAATTTCATAGGTAAAGACCTATTATGTGTCAGGTATTATTTTTTTATAGGACACATAACCGCGGCCTAATACTAGACGTCACTACTCGTTTCATCCGAATTTAAATAGTATTTTTAAAGTGATTTTAGGACCCCGCAATTGGGTAAGTGGTGCACACTAATAATAATTTCAATCTGTGTTTAAATTTAAAGTAGCTTCTTCTGCTTGGGCTTTAAAAGGTGCGTATCATTATTACTTTCATGTCTATGTACTTTTAGTCAATCATTTCTCATTAATTCTTCCAAATTAGAGCATTTTAATATTTAATTTCTATCACCTACCCTCGCATCTCTTTTACCAATTTCAATCATTTTTTAATTTTGTATCCGGCTAAATTTGTAATCTCCGTTCTGATTGAACATCCACGGCATCACAACTGCATAGTGCTTTCCCTCTGCTGTCGCCGTGGGTGTTCACACTCGCTGGATCTGGCTTTAACGCCATATTCTTCATGCGCGTTCCAGGGTCCAAAGTCCACCTTTACCACCTACGGACCATTGCGTTGGTCGCTTCCCGGCGTCACCTGGGCTGTAAGCGCCGACGCCTCCACCAGCACTCATCACCATCCGACTGTCACCCCTGGACTGGACGAGCTCCACCTACACCGCGACTCGCACTCCAGGGCAGTACTTACCAGGAAGAAGGGACGGAAGTGTATAGGCCCAAACCCACGCTATTTGCCCCTACTGTTCTGGGCTAGACCTCGGCAAATAATAAATTTAGTGTTCACAACCTGCTGTCTAATTTACCAACATTCCACCAGGTAGGTAACTATATTTAGGCAGTAGGCCGCTAAACGTGACAGTTTGTGCCTGTAAATTGTTCCCACAATGTGGTGTTTCAATAAAGAGTTTTATCTATCTATCTATCTTGTCCAGTTCCTTGCTTTAGGGATAGAAATAAATACCACCCATTCGTACCAAGCGATTTGATTCCACGTTCTTAATTAGAACGGCTAAGGAATGGAATGCCTTGCCAGCGTCTGTGTTTCCGGCGAATTATGACCCGGGCGTGTTCAAGAGAAGAGTGAATAGGTATTTACTTGGCTAGCATGCTACACTTTCGCATCGTCACTTCCCATCAGGTGAGAGCGTGGTCAAATGCTAGACAAGTTTGAAGTAAAAAAAAAAAAAGAAATACTTACTTGGCATGTTCTGAGCAGTGGATAGAGACGACGATGACGTTGTGAGCTCATGTTTGCTGTGCGCTGAGCTGTTGAACCACCAGTGGTACAACATTGATTCCTGTCAACAAACGTAAAGTACATCTTGATTAAAATGGTAGCTATTTTCCTCTTATTTAAGAACTCTGCTTGTTGGGGGAGTAATTGCCGCTGTTTCCTCTTAATGCTTTGGCTTTTCCATACGATACTACATTTGATCTGCCCTTCTAGGTCTGCCTGTTTCTTTCTTCCCTATGGTGGGTTTATGAAGTTCTCATTTTTTATGTTAAAGGATGACGTGATAAGCTAATAAGTGGCTGGCCATATCAGTTGCAGTGTCAGTCGGAAAGTTTCACGTGATACTTCAGTGCGCAGACATTAGCACAGTCTTGTATTGATTACTCGACTGTGAGATCAGATCATAGTCTCAATTGCCCAGTAATGTCACTTGCTACAATGCCCTTCAAATTGGAACACACTACTGCTTGGCGGCAGAATAACTGGCAAAGCGGTGGTACCTACCTAGACTAACTTTGCAGAAAAGTCATATCACCTAGTAAAGTAGTAGTTCTATTTAGGAACCCTGCTCTTGTGCGGGAATAACGGCCGTTGTTCTGTATCTTCAGCGAATGTTTTGACTTTCCGGTACGATATGATATTTGCTCTGCTCTTCTAGGTCTGCCTATTTCTTTCTTCCCATCCATGATAGTTTTTTGAAGTTCTCATATATCTCAGGTGGACAATTTTTTTAAAATCAAATTCAAATTGTCTACTTTTTAATATGTTCCCACTTTGGAGTGTTTTGGTCACAACCACTCAGGCCAAGTGCAAGTTGGTAATTGACACAGTCTAGAATTCAGTGATTCTTGAACTTGTTTCTTCAGATGTTTTCCTTCACCGTTGTAAGAGCGAATGAAGATTTCGCACGTATCTTGATAAACCATTAGTGCACGGCCGAACGGAAGTTAAACTAGGCTGCGTTGGTTTGATAGCCGTATGGGCTACCACTAAGCCACGCTTGCTTTCCAGGAATCCCGCACTAATAACTATATATAACTAACAATCTCGCTGAGTGTGTTGATGAAACTATATCAATGACAAAATCACTATCCATTAAGTGAGACGGTCAAAGGGCTTATTGTACAGGAAGAGTACTACCCGATGTATATCGTACTACATTATGGGGCATTTTCATCCCCTATTTCCGGGAACCCCCGAAGACGCATGTATTCCATGAATAACATAATAACTTCGAAGATGATGTAATAACAGTATGGGCAGTTAAGTTAATATACGTTTCTCCGCCTTAGTTACAAAAATTGTTATATTTATAAAATTTAAAATGTTTAGTGGCTTTTGCAGATCAGTTTATATATGTAGGAGGAACGAGTTGTGCACGGGTTGCAACCTATATAACTATAGGCCTTCAGCATGCGCACCGTGCCATGTCCCGAGCAAGAATGATCTGTAGTACACCAAGCGCTCCCTTTATATAGCCAGATGGGTGGGGAAGCGATGACAGTTGCCACTGTAATAAATTTAAATGCCACCACAGCGTAAATTACGGTACTGCCCGCTGCGCATAGAGTATATAACTGGACGTTGCCGCCGTCATATAAAAAAATGATTGTCTGTAAAGTCGGTTTATGGCCGATAATTTTACATGATAACGTCAGGCCGATCGTGCCTCTCTATCGCTTATTCCGTTATTATAAGACGTTACCACGTCAAAAAATTACCTACAATGTTTTAAACTTAATTTGACATTGTAATTTCAACCTATTTATATGAAAAAGACAGCATAGTATGTAGACACCCTGTCATGATTAAAAGCTATCTATCTAACGATTGAAAGAAAAATTGAATGTAAATATAAATATTTAAACACATTGCACAATATAACAGATTAGTTTGAAAAAAAAAACAGATTAAATATCTTCTATCTATATTAAAATTAAATAGATAAGTACGAGATTTTTTTATACAACACCTAAAGAGGAAAAGGAAAAATCATACTTATCGGTGACTAGCCCGATAGCTCAGTTGGTAGTAAGCCTTCTGAACTGAGTTGTGGGTTCGATTCCCACCCAGGATAAACATTTGTGTGTGATGTGTTTTCTGTGTCTGGGTATACATGTATTTACAAAAAACTTAGGTATTGTATCAATATCTGGTTCCCATAGTACAAGCTTTGCTTAATTTGGGGCTAGATGACGCTATGTGAAATGTACACTTTTTTATTTTTTTATTTATGTGACGTGTTAAAGCAGAATCTAATCCAACACCAAACGTTAGAATTGCGTTACTATCCAAACTACCGCAATCGTTACCCCGCGGGGGTAAATGTTTGCGTGATTTATTTGTTTTATTTTCATAAATATCACTGCGGCCGAATTACCTTTTCCGGTTATTTGTGTGCTTTCTGTATCTCTGTTTGCTTCCGAGATTTTTGAATATTACGAACAGAGTTGGGGGTTGATTTATGATTACGAAATCTACTTCAAAGATATTTTTCGGAGATTAATTTTCTTGTTACTTTAGGCGTTTCTTTTTTGTATATTATATATTTTATTTATACGAGATATGAAAGATGAGGTGATGGTAAGCGTCAAGTTCCAGCTGCCTAAAAAAATGTACAAATAATCGATCGTAATATTATAAAGGCGAAAGTTTGTATTTGTGTATGTTTGTTACTCCTTCACGCTCAAACGGCTGAATTTTAACTGAATTTTAACGGCTGATTTGGATGAAATTCGGTACCAAGATAGCTTATACACTGGATTAACATATAAGCTACATTTTATTCCGGAAAAGTGAAATTTTCCCATGGGATGACCAAATAATTACAATACTTTTTTATTCGCGGGTGAAACCGCGGGGCACAACTATTGGTCTATAGATCTCTCTCTAGACTCTTTAGCTGACTCCGTCTTCCTGTGGGTACCATATGAGCGGGTTGTATTATGGCAAATGTAGGGGGCCTGTGTTCAGCTGATTAAGCTTTTATAGCTACATATCTATTATATTTTCTTCAAAAGGAACGTGCCTTATACGTCACTGATTGGCTAATCGACATTGAAGTTGAAGTTTGTAATAATAGTAATTTCACAATACATTCCTGGCTTCCAACATGCATGTTGATTTCCACACGGTACGTTTTAATTGTTCGCCCATTACTCGCCATTCCGGCAGAATGAATGCACTCAACAATATAGGTGAATCAGCAGTACGTAAACTCGAACCGGAAGACGTGGAAGAAATGGAAGACGATGACCGGGTCAGAACCGTGGAGAAACTTGCAAGAGGCAACTGCTTAAAGTGGCCTATGCCTCCACCATAGAGCTAAAGTATTTAACAGTCTTCCGGAAGACTTTAAAAAAATGAATTTTTTTTGTTTAAGCACCGGTTACAGAAATAGTTATTGGACAAATACTATTAATCAATGAATGCATTTTTAAATTGTGACAAAATAATAATAATAATGTTGTCTTTACATTAATCTTTATACAAAGTATTGTATCAGTTATCTGGTTCCGTTCCCATCCCACAGTACAAGCTTTGCTAAGTTTGGGGCTGGATGGCGCTGTGTGAAATGGACACATAATACTTATATTTATTTATTAACGCAATTCCTTATTTGAATTAACATGGGTATAACAGATATAGCAATAAAAATTTAAGTTCTCCACATTTTCCGGAATGGCATGCAAAAATACTCCTAATATTATACAGACATATTAATTAAAGAAATTAAATATTAATCACATTTCATGTCTTAAACACTATTTCAAATAAAATATAAAGTCATTTATATATAATAATAATATCCCCAGAATTGTATAAATTGAATTTACAGCTGTTTTTTGGCTAAATATTAATTAGTTCTATAATAGCATTTTGTCACACCAAAAAAATTTTCATAATATGGTTCTTCGGCCAAAGATTGAGCATTGCCATTCAACGTGGCAATGCTGCCAGCATATTGGGCACGTTGCCTACTGGCAGTGGTTTGTTTGATAACGCTCCCTTTTTATTGTTTTATGAAAAAACTTAAATAAAATAATATTATGAAAAAAAATCATAATAAGCTTTTGTCACAAAAATAGTTAATTAATAACTAAGTTAATCAACATTTGTGTAGGTGTAATTTGGTCCAACGTTACTGTTGTTTGAAGTAAAAACAGGATCTCCGTCACCGTTTTCCACGGTACTCTCATTAATGTCGGAAATGCCAGTTATTTCGGTAAAGACGTGCCAGTTATTGTGTTTCTGATGATTTCAATTTGGACTTAACGCGGTGGGCCGATGAGATACTTTCGCGGAAGTGGAGTTTCTGATGGCCAAATGGAAATGCAGAGGAAATTGTTAACTTTGTAATGCCACTTCCGGAGCAAAACGTATGACCTAATGGCAGGTTTTCAGACAGGCAATAAAAAGAAAAAAATAGTTCATAAAAATCCGTTAGATGGCGTTAACGAGACATGGTTTTGAACCACCTACCTAGTCTGTGGTTCTGAAGATTTTGAATGAATGAATCAAGGTCAAAAGGGATTTTAGGCGGTAAATCGAAAAAGATCACCGAACCATATTGTATTATTTTCCAAAACTTGTGTTTTTCAGTGTTAGTGCATAAAATTGTTGGAATTTTATTCGTTAAGTGCTTGATTACAGGCATGAGCATGGGAACGTGGTATAATGATGGTGAAACGTTTCTTTTCGTATTGTTTCCAAAACTCCATAGAAGCTTCTAGTAAATTTGCCACCACTTTACTAGGAGTATGATTTAGACTAGACTATGACTTGACTATGACTTGACTTGATGACTTAGACTGTGACTTGACACATATTTGCGTGAAATATCATTAGCTTGATAAATTATCAGTTACTTGGCAATGGCTAAATATTTTGGTATTAATTAATTTAAAACTGGCTAAATACACAAAAGTGTGAAGTGAAATCAAAAACAAAGAAAACGTTTCTTCAGCGCCATCTATTTTTGAACGTAGAACTACGTTCCGTGAGCTGTCAGAAAACCTGCCATAGTCTACAGAGAAGTGAAAAAGAGCATGTAATTTTTCTGTCTCCCTCGTAAGCAAAATTATGACCAAATGTTCCCCTCATAGATATTTACCGTACTACCACAAATACATTAACAATGGTTAGACAGACGTTAACGAGTGTTTAACAATACAAAACAGGCGTTTAACACTAGTTTAAGGCTTGTTTCTAATCTTTAATGGTCTCCCTTAATCGCTTTTATAAAAAAAATTATTGATAATTATGTAAAGAAGTCTAGTTGAGTTGTGACGACTTTGACCGACTTAGATAAATTGATTTGCTTTCCTACTTTGAACAGCTCTTTACTAGAATTATTTATCCAACGTAAATTTGGCAAACTGGCTAAATACGCTCATCGCGCAAAACCAAACATAAAAAAGCTGATTCTAATAAGTGGCATCGATAATATAAAACAAAAATAAGAAAGTAGCACGGTTCAATAAAAAAAATAACAAAGATATGAATATTTCGGCAACGCAAAGTACTCTACGATTCCGCACTACCGATCAATACAGCGTAATTGACAGCTGTCAATCGCACGTCAGAGTTGCTGCAGCAGTGTTTTGACAGGTCCGTAAATATTGACAGTATAACAGTCTACACATCATATTGGGTTGGCCTATATCCAAAATAGTTCGATTTCTTCATGATTTCTTATTTTCTTTGTTCCGACAGATGTAGGTAATTTAGAATTACGAAACTATAGGCTAATATCACATGGAATGAATTTCAATCGACCGTAACGAAACTAGACTTAGACTTGACTTTTATGTAAGCCGAAAATCAACACACTTTTTTGACGTCACTAATGTGACGTGACGCCTCAAAATTATCATATGAAAAATAAATTTTAAATAAAAAAACAACTAAAAACAGGAATGACTTAACTAAGTGCTTTAGTTTTATCTAACTAAATCTTGCAATAACCAAAAATACTTTAAAACGTAGTCCTCCAAATTTTCAGCGAACACAAAACTTTTTATTACAAACTAGCTGCAGCCCGCGGTTTACCCGCGTGGAGATTTTTTTTTTAAACTTTCTTTTTGTTTCTTTCTTATCATAAGAACCTTCTCCTGACAATAACAAATATAACAAAAAATTATTAACGAAAATGTTTCATCTGTTGTTTCAATCTCGAGATTTAAGCCTCATTTCGGTATTTTGAGAATGTATTATTGTAGATAATTTCACATTCATAAGTCATTTTGTGAAAAAAATCAGTTAAACCCTTTTTGATCTTCCCTTTAATTATGTGGTTCATTCTTGCGATTTATAATTAGCATATTATAGTCCTTTTTTTCATTGTTAGATAGGCTTGCGTTTGACCACTATCGCACCTGATGGTAAGTAACGATGCGGTCTAGGATGTAGCACGCTTGCCTAGGAGATAAGAGTCCTACTACGATATGCCAATTACACAAACGTAATTGTAGAAAAACTAAATCATTTTCTTTCATAAAGTGAGATTGAGAGTTAATTTACCCAGCCGTCAGACTCACTTTGCCTTAATTTCGCTCGTTTTATCTCAAAAATAAAGCTTGCCGAGCAATCTCATTGTTTGTATCCTAAAAGTGTTTAAACTTTCATTAGCTGACACTTTGGCAGACGCCGGAAGATTACAAGTTTAGAGAAAATTAAACTTTTAGCTCAAGCTTTAGCGAAGCTTAATGATCATTTAATGGTATTTATGCTACCGAGATTTTGTCGTGAGACTTAATATTTTTGTCTATAAAGTCGGTAATAATTTCAACAGTACAAAATCATCAGTGAGAAAACCCTTACGCATTACGCCTTCCCTATCAAATACCGACCATGGATAAATAAACAGCTTATAAGAACGTAAGCTATGCACCTCCACCGCGACTCCGATTTTAGATAGTTACATAAGTAAATTGTGTGAATTCGAATGAAATTCTGTATGGATTTGACAGTTTCAATACTTAGTTTAAAGACTATTGTGCATAGGACGTTTCAATTAAACATTTATTATATTAGTCTGTGCGACTGTAGAGTTACATAATCACTGATTCCCCTTCCCCCAGTTCCACAAATAATACATACACCTATTCTTATTTTAAATAAAATAAATTAATAAATAGTAGTGGACAATTCACACAACGCCATCTAGCCCCAAACTAAGCAAAGCTTGTACTATGGAAACCAGGTAACTGATAGAAAACAAAGATACTTTTTGTTTGTAAATACATTCATAGAATACAATATAACATCCAGACACAGAATAAACACCTCGTTCTAAGCACCACGTTCATTACACAAATGATTGTTCTGGGTGGGAATCGAACTCACAACCTACAGTTCAGAAGGCAGAGCTACTACCAACTGAGCTATCAGGCCAGTCCGTTTTAAACGACATTATCTCCTCTAACCTTTACGTCATCGGATAGAAGGCTGAACCTAAAAACCTCGACTTTGGCAATTGTCGAAGAGCATCGAAAAGATTACGTCCACTTTAAAAATGGACCCTATGGAAAGTCCCGACTGTTCTAGCTAACGTAGGAGGGGGAATGCCGGCAAGGTCGTCATTTGATTGTTACACTGTTATACAAGATGATGCTCCACTAAACAGGATAACCGTTTTCTAGTCAACGGCCATCATGATCTCTTCTCCAGTCTGTGGTCATCACGATTTACATCCGTTATAAAAAAAAGTTATGCCTTCATAACGTTTTTTGGTTTTAATAATTAATCACTGACCTTGGGATTTGCGTCTAGATCACACTCAATTTCGACCATTTCTCCTCTCGCCGCTCTCATCACTATGGGTTGAGAAGTACTGCAGGTTGGTGTAACTGAAATGAAAAACATATTAGTTGCTGCTCAAAATAGCATTGTCAACTAATGTTGATAACGCCAACGATCACATACTGGACACTAACTAGGATTCCCTGTATCTAGGGACCCAGGAATTACAAGGACCATGGTTCTACAACAACCAGACACCAACATGTATTTGCTGTTTTTTCCTGTGTACAAATACTTGTCCTGCCGCGGGAATCAAACCCACCGCAGGGTTATGAGCCGACCTGCTCAACCACCACACCACAGAGGCTGTCAGTAAGCGTGGTGTTATAGGTTTGACGTCTTTTGTGTGTATATCATTGATAGAAAGATTATAATGCGGTTTGACAATATAATGTTGAAGAATTAAAAATATCACCGCAATCACCATCACCATTATCATCATCACCTTTATGAGTCACCCGCTTTTCAGTCAGCCTCTGTGGTGTGGTGGCAGGTTGACTAATAATCTGGAGGTGGCGGGTTCGATTGCCGTAACAGGACAAGTATTTATACACAGAAAAAAAGCGCAAAGCTGGTTCTGTGTCTGGGTGTTGTGGGACCATTGTCCTCGTAATTCCTGGATCCCTAGATACAGGGAATCTTAAGCTATGAAAATCATCGTTGGGCGTTATTATTTTCAACTGTGCTCTAGCCTATTTAGTATTTATTTGTCGTATTTGTGATCAAAAAAGACTGAATGACGCAACTTTTATTGTATAATTTAAGTTTTCGATTCACTACACCTTTTTTAAATGTAGCACTCTCGCTCATAAAAAAACCTGCAAACTAACCTGCTACTAAAAACCATCTATAACAACTACTTTCTTCACTAGAAACTTACATTTAACATCCAGCACTAAACTTGCACTGGAACCTTCTCCCAAGCTGTTCCGAGCTGAACAGACATACGACCCAGCTGCCTTCCGCAGCACTTTTTGCAGAACCAGGCTCTGGTTTGCAAGAAGGACGCCAGGTCCAGGCTTTACTACTACACCCTGTAGAAGAAAAAAATGGTTTTACAAAGATCCAGACTTTTACTAGGTGGTAGGACTTTTCTGCGAAGTTTCAAGTATCACTGCACCTGATATTGCTTGCGTGTTGCTTAACATCAAGCGAGCGACTGGCTAGTCATGTCATTTCGTAACATTAAAAAAATTAAAGAAAAATGCAATTTTTAACAGGAAACGAGCACTAAAGCATTCTTTACAGCAGCCCACAAAACATGCTATCACAAATTACAAACCATAATCTCTTTCAAAGATTTTATACAGTAAGAGAGCACGCATTCTTGCGGCACAGTGCCACTAGGTGGTAGGACTGTTCTGCAAAATTCTTTTAAGTAGGTACCACCGCTTTGCCAGTTATTCTGCCACCAAACAGTAATGCGCAAGCACTGCGGTGTTCCGGTTTGAAGGGCACAGTAGCTAGTGAAATTACTGGGCAATTGAGACTTTATGATCTGATCTTACAGTCGAGAAATCTTATTACCAGACTGTGCTGATGTCTCAGGATGATGTGCGCAGTGCAGTGTCATGCGAAACTTTATATTTTGGAGTTCAGAGTCACACTGTTCTGTTATCAGAACAGTGTGACCCTGAACTGTTCTGTTATCAGAACAGTGTGACTATGAACTCCAAAATATAAAGTTTCGCATGACACTGCACTGCGCACATCATCCTGAGACATCAGCACAGTCTGGTAATAAGATTTCATGGGATTCAGGACATGGCCGCCCATAAGGGCGGCCATGTCCCTTAACATCACGGGATTGACTAGCTCACATCATTCAACAACATTTAAAAAAAACAGTGACCTTGCCTGCCGACTCATAAGCCATGTTAAATCAAAGACTGTGAAGATGGGGCTCTGACCATCTAGGATAATGAGCAGCGAATGTCTATGGTCAGTTGTTAAATCTGTTTCAGAACTCTAGTTACTCTCCATATTTCATAGCCCGCTGTTAAGCACTGCAGGAAACCTTTACTCCTACCTTACATAGTAAAGGTTTCCCCTTCAAAAATATGGACGTGGAAAATTTTCCGCATTACTTACATTATGAGTAAAATATACATGGTTATGCCATGGGTTCGCTCGCACTCTACAGTCGAGGTACACGTCTGATCCTTCCACCACCTTGCTGGCATCCAGGTTGGCTCCAAGCTCCAGCTTTACCACGGGAATGTCTGGTAAACATGGACATAGATCAATAATGTGCTTAAGATGAAATAGCAGATATGATAAAAGGGTAAATAAAAACGTCAAAAGAACTGTTATCATTCCAGCTGCAGCTTCTATTCAGGCTTTTACTGCATCTTCATCCAGGAAAGTAAGGAAAGAAAGATGAGAATCTTTTAGAAAGATACAGCTGCCAGCTTCCATGGCAATATTGACTTTTTCTTGCTTTACTTTACTTGAAAGGGAGAAAACAGGTAACCAACATTGAAAAAATAAACGAGTGTGCTTTACTCAGACTGAAGTAATACTTATTTGGCTCCATTTGTCGGCCGGTATAACTTTGTTTTTGCTTTGTTAAACGTTAATATCACCATCTTGCCAATTATAATTTGTCATTTTACCGGAATACCAACAGAATAATACATTTAAACTTTGTTATGTTGACATTGGAGATCTTTTTTTTTTGAGGCGGGGAAATGCCTTCGCACTTACTCGTCCGCCGTATCAGGGGCGATAAGGGGTCGCGACTACGTTAACCAAAAACTTTCAACTTCGCCAGCCGTTCCGTTCACCTCACCAGCTTACTCTCCAAGTCAAGCGTGCGTAAAGAAGATTAACTTTAAAAAGAAGTAGAAAGAAGATGATAGTATACTTACGTTGTATTTCCATTTTCCATCCATCCTCGTGAGTAGAATGCGGTATACTCGGCTGCACTGCTCTGCAGGACATCACCCTGCCAGCGTCTTCTATGGCTGGCACGAAGGTCAAGATACTGCTGGTCATGTTTCCATCAGTTGACTGCTGTACAGAGAATGATACAATACAGGGGGTGGTTTTAAAAGTTGGTACACAAAAAGTCTTATTTTGTCGTATAGGTACTAGCTGTGATGATCTTGGTATCAGCATAGATAGACCGCATTGGCATTTGATACCACCGGGATGAGATGGTGAATGCCAGAGCGACCACTTCTTGCCCCATCCCCACCAAGTGGGTTCGAGTCTCACATGGTATGTGTGTGTATGTGGTGAGTTTTAAAGTCTCATCAGGGGGAATGTGAGACTTTAAAACTTACTTTAGAAGTTAGTGCGAGGGCATTTCCCCCAAAAAGAAAAATAGGAAAAAAGTAATTCTTCATTCTTTTTGATTCGATCCTAATATGATAGAATTCCTATTTTTCTTTTTGGGGGAACATATTATGTTACATCTCTTTATATTTAAAAATTAATTCCTGTTCCGCTAAAACTCAAACGGCTTCACCGATTTTAGATTTGTCTCATTCCCTCTAATACAGGGGTGGTTTAAAAGAAAAAGAAAATAGAGAAAATTAAAACAGGAGGGACTCTTTGATTTAAAGCAACAGAAGAAACGTCATTCCTAATTTCAAAATTTTACGTTACGTTGCATATTGAAACTGTCAAATCCATACAAATTTGTGTTTTTATTTATTGCAATCAAGTTACGTGATCGCCTAGCCGAGCTCTTATGTCATACGGCTGACATGACCAGCCCATTCCCACTTCAGCTTAACATAAAGTGTTAAATATAAAACTGTCTACTAGATATTTAACCAGACAGATACAAAACTCAAATGCGATTTCATGAAGCTTATCCGATTCTATAATTTGAGGGTAGGTACACTTAATCGCATATTCACATTTCCAGAGTATCCAAAATGCACCTCGCTCGTTCTACAAATATTTAATCGCTCAGTTGGAATAGCCGATCCACCGATATCATCGGTAACGATTCGATATCTAGGGCTGGTAAATATCCGGATTATGTGTGTCCAGAGTTATGACCGGGTATTTCGAGTCTAGAGGTAAATTCTCAAAAAGTACTAAAACCTAGGGTTGTTAACTCACTATCCGGATTATGTCCAGGGGTAACTTTGATGCAATGCAACAGCTTAAATTTCCATACTAACTATGCACTTAAGCTGTGTATTCAAACTGCCAAATCCTTACAAAGTGTTTCTTTCGGTTGCAAATTAATTACGTGATCGCCCAGCACGTGTAAGCGTTTATTTTGAATGTAGAGGATATCATTTAGTTTTTAGTTAGCATTTGGAAGGTATGAGTTTTTGTTGGTATTTAGAACCTCAAACTGATAACTTTGTGATAGAAATAAATAATTAAAAGTTTTTGATCGCAATAGATTTTTTTTTTTTATGTTATGGAATGACGTGACGAGCTAACCGTTCGCCTGATGTTAAACGACACGGCTGCCCATATCAGCTGCAGTGTCACTCGGAACTCTAAAGTATAGAGGTTCGCGTGACACTGCACTGCGCACGTCATCCAGAGACATTAGCACAATCTAGTAATAAGATTACTAAACTGTGAGATCAGATCATAAAGTCTCATTTGCCCAGTAATTTCACTAGCTACAGTCCCCTTCAAACCGGAACACCGCAGTGCTTGCGCACTACTGCTTGGCGGCAGAATAACTGGCAAAGCAGTGGTACCTACCTAGACGAACTTTGCAATAAAGTCCTACCACCTAGTAAAAGATTTTCAATAAATCTAAATTTATCATTACAATCTTAAATATATAAAACCAAATCGTGTTGTTACACCACTTATAACTCAAGAACGGCTGGACCAATTATAATGATTTTTATCATTTTGAATTTACCTTCGTCCGGAATAGAGTGTTAAGTAAAAAATTGATGTCAATCGATAAAAAAATTCATTGACTATTATGCGGAACAAAGTTTTCCGGGTCAACTAGTTGGTAATACATTTAGGAAATTTGATGAATGTACATATAACAACAGTGTAAAACCGCAAATTGAATACTACAAAAAAATCTTTTTAGCGGTGTTCATTCTTCATAACATTTTAATAATATTTCGATAGGACAACCGTTTCTAATAAATACAGCTTCCCGCTTATGCAGCCATTTCACATCGTCAATCTTATATATCGGCACTTTTCCGAAAGCCTATACCCATTCTACTGTCCCACATTTCAGTTCCTGTAATCTCAGATAGAACTTTGAAAGGCACCTGCGTTACACATTTAACAATCCGGATATCGACCATCTTGTCCGGGTGATCCGGATATGGGACTAGATACACTTCAGTGGCAACCCTATCTACACCGCTTATTACGGACATCGACAAACCTATATGCGTTTAATGTAGAAGCCATTGTATTGTCAGCCAACAAAATAAGTGGTAGATACCGCGGCGGTGGCTTTTAACTTTTAAGTATGGATTACGCAGTACGCTACAAAGAGACTGAAAGACTTGGTTTGTATGAAGCTAATGAGAGGTCGTTGACACCAGTCTTTTCATAAAGCTCATAGAAAATCAAGGGAAAGAAAGGGCGTCTGGCGCACGTTTAAGACGACTTTTATGTTTTAAACATCGTCTGTCTGTACGCAGATATACGAAGAGTGGCAGTGGATTCGTGTGTACCTATTTTTTATAGTTCACTCAGTAGCTTAAGCTGTTTTTAATAGATTCAAGGGGCAGAACGCAAGGGCAAGATGAACAATTCCCGACATTTTACGCACGTTGCTTACAGTAGTAGTGTGTTAGAAAGCTTTTCAAAAATAAATAATAATAAATATGTGTGGACATTTCACACAGGGCCATCT
The DNA here is from genome assembly GCA_905220475.3 of Ennomos fuscantarius. Taxonomy (NCBI): domain Eukaryota; kingdom Metazoa; phylum Arthropoda; class Insecta; order Lepidoptera; family Geometridae; genus Ennomos; species Ennomos fuscantarius. The sequence continues at coordinate 3,324,272 of HG992049.1, forward strand.
AGCCCCAAACTAAGCAAAGCTTGTACTATGGGAACCAGATAACTGATACAATACTGAGATACTTTTTTGTTTGTAAATACATACATAGAATACAATATAACACCCAGACACGGAACAAACATCGATGTTCATCACACAAATGTTTGTCCTGGGTGGGAATCGAACCCGCAACCCACAGTTCAGAAGGCAGGGTTACTACTAACTGAGCTCTCGGGCCAGTCCTACCACCACCTGCCTACCTACCACCCAGTATTGATGATTCGATAATTTTAAGATCCATTCGGTCCCATGGAAATTTTATCTAAATATTATCTAAAGTTTGGATTTAAAAAAAAAAATAACTAGAAATAAACAATGTACCTTTGCTAATAATTATCATAAACATATTTTTTCAAAATATCATTCAATTCTCAGTTTGACATTAAAGCGATTGAGCCCGGTTTAACCCGTTTTTAATAGGATATTATTGTATTTTAATGATCCACGATTTCTGGATTTAGTTAAAGAACAGTCTTTTGTGTGCTCTCCCGCGTCTGTTTACCGTCCCGCCCGCCAGATGGCGTTAGGAACAACAAACACAAGAACAATGGCGGTCGTTAACTATTTACGGAAACTTCGAGAAATCTGTTTTTGGAACGCCGATGATTGGAACAATTATTTTAGTCATAGGTATCTAATTGCTAAAATCTAAATGGGAATAAGGCAGAGAAAATGTTACATTAATTAAGTTTCTTTCTACCGCCTGCCTAATTAATGATTTTCAAGTATATGTGATAAATAAATATATAAATAAAGCCCAACGATCACATTTACAGAGCCGACCTGTTCAACCATCACGCTACAGAAAGAGAAATTTCTTTTTTATTTTGATTCAGAAAAGTCTCACAGGCGATATTGAAAAAAAAATTGCTAGGACGGCAAAGGAATCGAACAACTTAAAATGTAATTTTCTAATTTTCCATTTTATTCCTAATCCCTGCAAAATATAAATTGAGAGTTTTCCAGGCAACAGCGTACCGGTATGTTCTAGGCAAGAGTGTTCCATCGTCGACCGCGTCATCACTTACCATCAGGTGAGATAGTAATCAAATAAAAGATAAAATACAAATTGCGCTATCATTGCTTTAAAACTGTGAATGACAATATCAATATAAATAGCATTGTAATTAGTTTACTTAAATGCTGTGTCATTAAACCGGAATTATTTCCACATGCACTTTGTTGTAATATTTTTGTTTAATTAACCATGTCAGACATAGTATGAGAGCTCTTGATATTTTTTGTTAAGACGATAAAGGCGTTTTTATATATTTTTTATTCTTTGATAGGCTTGCGTTTGCCCACTATCTCACGTGATGGTAAGGGACGATGCAGTTTAAAATGTAATACGCTTGCTTAGAAGATACCAGGAGGTGATCACGAAACTTTGATTGCAATGCAATGCAAAACTGTCAAATCCATACAAATTTGTGTTTCTATTGGTTGCAATCGAGTTACGTGATAGCCTGATCACTCTTGATTTGATGACTCCTTCAGGTTATATGTAATTTTCGAGAAATACGGACGCCAATAAAGCGTTACACTCATTGGCTATTCAGATGATAGAAAGTTAGACCACATTACATTACAGTATAGGAGCCATACAGTGTAATTTAGAGAAGAAGAATAAAATAACAGATAAAGGTGGAGTCAAATCTCCTTGTTCGCACATGTGGAATATTAACTTTATAACGGTGGCGTGTACATCTGGTTGTCCTGTGGTAGAACGGTGATGGTCATTTGATACTTTTATTGGAGCCGAAATTATATTTTGATAGTGATCAACAATAACAATATAAAAACGGAACGTCGCGGCATACATTTTATAAAAAATATAATTATACACAAGTTAATTTATGTACATGATAATAAGGTATGTTCACGTCACGTTTATGTAGATGATATTTTAAAAGAGATGATAAAATTTAGAAAGACCGTTTCTGCCGTGTCGGAATTCTGTAAATCTCCCAAAATGTTGTTATTAGACCAATTGAGACACGTGTCCCGCCACCATATTTTAAGTACCTTCGTGTTAATTACATAAAAAAACTATTTAGCTACATAACCGTCCACTCACAACAAGAATGATTTTACCAGTAGCTTCGCGTCTAATGAATATACATATATATTTATTTCAAATTTAATTTTTGTGTTTTATTACTTTAAAATATTCTCAGTACATATAGAAAAATTATACAATACAATACAAAACTCTTTATTGACACCAAAAATAAACATGTAGAAAAGAGAATTAAATAATAAGAGAGAGAATTAAATATTAAGATTATGTTAATTAGTTTTGTATTGTTTAAATCGGACGACAAAAAATTGAATGAAAGCATTGCATGCGTTTAAGAAATGAAAAGAAACTTTTAATACAATATGATTGTTCGGAGATCAAACGTAAGTAAAATTACCAGCTGATCCCAGTCTAACATGTCAATCATTATGGTTCATTAGCTCCGTAATTTGGGGCATATGGTGGTAATTTACGTATCCAGTAATGGACTAGGTATTATGTCATTTAGTAATAGTCCCCAAATTGATGGATTAATGACAATAATGAACTTTGGATTGAAATGTTCTTTGTTGTGGACAAATTGATTCTGGGACAACCATTTTCATTTAGTTTTTTAATGCTAGCGCCGAGATAGTAACTAATATTTTATAAATTTACTTGTATTTAGAATAATATTTTATTAAAAAATGGTTTATTTATATAGTGTCAAAGATTTCTTAGTTTAAGTTGTGTACGGTTATAATTGGACTTTAGGTTTATATAGCTGTATCAATGTTGATTTTTTACTAATGTATGTAATGGCCTATTGTCTGTTACCGAACCTGTTACAATAAAATAAAATAAAATAAAATAGCGTTTATTTTAATTTTAATTTTATTTACTTCACATGAATTTTTAAATAGTGATGAAATTATGAAAATGGTGTTCATAATAGTTAGTTTTAATATTGGATGTTTCTTATTCATAATAACACCCAACGATCACATACATAGATCCTGGACCCTAAGATTCCGTAATTAGGGACCCAGGAACTACGAGGACCATGGTCCCACAACACCCAGACTCAGAACAAGTATTTGCGCTTTTATTTCTGTACTGCAGCGGGAATCAAACTCGCCACCTCCAGGTTATGAGCCGACCTGCTCACACCACAGAGGCTGTCTGCTTTTATGTTTACTCTTATAAGAAATCGTGTTCAGCAGATGAATGCTGCTTCCCATTCTGGCAACTCCCTTTGCCGTTTTTTGGACACCACGGGAAGAAATCAGGTGGCCAGCTGACCAATTCAGAACTTTTCGATAACGAACCGAACCGATTCGATTGGACAGCGTTCTCGTATCGTTCGATAATTTTTGAGCTATTCAGAAGAATCGTCCGGAGTGTTCGATTCGGTTTCGGTTACGGTATCGTATTCGATTGTATTACATGCTGCACGCTACATATCCTATCCTATATAAAATTATTTGTGTAACCATAGGTAAATTGCTTTCCAATTATTTATAGGTTATAGGTTATGAATCTTACCTTTATTTCTAGACTAATGGCTAAACATTTGCTTCCTCTTGATAAAAAAAAATCCTTTTATTTCCCCTATCAAGGCCAATGCCAATCTTGGGAAAGACGATATTTCCCCAAAAACACCGGAGTTGGACTTGGAAAAGGGATTGGATGTATCACGGAGTGATTGTAATATACGCCTGCGTGATACTTCTTCTTGGGCACTTCGTCGCTGACTCCATGCTAACACACTTTGCATCTTAGGTTTATCAAGGTTTTTCAATTTTTCCAATGAATATCGAAGAAAACTTGTGATAATATACTACTTGCAAACGTTATCGGGTGCCTTGCAGCTGTCGACAAAGTATCGACTAGAATAATCGGACGTTCGAAAACTTTGTTTCGATAACTGCCTTCTGAATAGCGTTACATGTCGATAAATCGAGTTTATCGTACGGGATGACGTCATCATTCGATTCGTTATGGATTTCGATAAGTTGACAGCATAAACGTCTGTTGTGAATTGCAAATATATATAATCGAACGATACCAAACCGAATCGGTCGACAACTGAGTTATCGTGAGGTTCTGAATCGACTTGCAGGACCACAGAACGAGGTCCGAGTTATTTATAACGTAGTCGGCCAAAAATGCCAAAATCGTATTTAAACTTACAGTTTCCCGAACAGTCTTCAGCCTGGTCCCTCCCTTCCACCAGGATATGGTCGGCTTAGGCCTGGCCCCCACCACCTGGCAGACCAGCTCGGTGCTCTGTCCAGCCACTAGGGGGCGCTTGCCTCCTTGTAACCTCACCCAGAGGGGCCTCACTGTGGACAAAGACAGAGGTTACAACTAAATGAATAAAACCACGGATCCGATGGATCCAAGATGAAAGTTGCTGCTTAAAGTGGCGCTCAGTGGGGGAAGACTATGTTCAGCAGAGGACTTCTTTAGGCTGTTATGACGATGATGATGATGATTATGATGATGATGATGATGATGATGATGATGAAAAATCTTAAGACACAACAAAGGTACAAACATAACACACAGTATAGTGATGATGATGATGATGATGAAAAATCTTAAGACACAACAAAGGTACACACATAACACACAGTACACATAAGTTTTGGAATGTGATTTAGCACAATAATCATCGCGGCTAGTATATTATCCAATTTTTTTTTGTAGGTTGTGTTTAGTAGTAGTTAGTATTATATCATTGTGGTATTTAGTTTTTATTGTAATATTTTGATTTAGATGTACCGATTGCTTTCTATTTTGTATACAGACCCGCCCGGTTGTACCGACATCGAAGATGCGTTACACGCGCGCGTTTTAAACGCTGACGATAAAAAAGGTATTAAACGGTATGAAGTGGGCGTTCATATAGCTGACGTCACGTACTTCTTATCTTATTACCGGACTGTGCTGATGTCTCGGGATGTTGTGCGCAGTGCAGTATCACGCAAAACTTTATATTTTAGAATTCTGAATGACACTGCTCTGTCATGGGCGGTCGTATCCTTTAACATTAAGCAAACGACATGCTCGTTACTTCATTCGCTACTATAAAAAAAAAACTTTCATATTTTATAGTTTCTACATTAATTTTGTACTTTAATTGATATTTAAATGACCCGTATCATTAACTAAATTCAACATATGGCACGATTTCCCCTACTGGCCTCAATTATGATAAATAATTAAGCTTAATTTACTAGGTATGTTTGTTAAATATTAATTTCATATTGACTGGCCAGCTCAGTTGGTAGTAGCTCTGCCTTATGAACTAGGTTGTGAGTTCGATTCCCACCCAGGAAAAACATTTGTGTGATGAACATAGGGGATTTCTGGGTGTTATATTGTATTCTATGAATGTATTTACAAACAAAAAGTATATAAGTATTATATTAGTTATCTGGTTTTTATAGTACAAGTTTTGCTTAGTTTGAAACTAGATGGCGTTGTGTGAAATCCACACATATTTATTTATTTTATTTTTTATTATATACCCTACGCAAATTTGGGACCAAATCTTTAAAGAACATCAGACAATTTTTATTCACCAAGAAAGCTTGCGTCATGCAACTACGCGAGAGCTTTTAGTGTAAAAATTCTGCGAGATCTGCCTAGCGAACACAAATATTTGTTGTAACAGTTTGGTTTGAAGTTAGTTTTAAATTGGCCACTTAAGTGGAGTTATTTTATTACTAAGACCTCTCAACCTTATATCCTCTTAACCATTTCGCTCATATCTGAGACAGTTGTTGAGAATTGGGTACCGAATGTTTCTGCCAAATATTCGGTCGGTAAATGATACGGCAGCAGTTTTTCCCCTTTTTGGAGGAAAATTGCATATTGAACTATCCATAATAAAAACAATCATCAATCGGAAAGGGTAAGGTTGCGAAACAGTCAAATCTAACAACAATCAACATCAACTCAATATAATCATAATAATAACGTCCAACGATCACATACATAGATCCTGGACCTTAACTAATATTCCCTGTGTCTAGGGATTCAGGAGCTACAAGAGCCATGGTCCCACAACACCCAGACTCAGTCAGTACTTGTCCTGCGGGAATCGAGCCCGCCGCCTCCGGGTTATGAGCCGACCTGCTCAACCACCACACCACAGAGGAGAGAACCAACAATCGCTGTCGAATGTCGAATATAGTTAGTGAATCCTCCTCACTGACACAGTTTTGTACGAGGCATCCTCGGGTAGAAGCAAAACCGTGAGGATGCCTCAGTTTAAGCCGAAAGTTCGTGCAAAAGAAGTAGGTACTTAAATCATTTCACACCTTACCCACAACCCTTCGCATACCACACAATCGTATCACCAGATTATGATCTCCGAGTACCGCTCAGAAACACACACTCACACACCTTTTATGTAAAAAAAAACGACGCTTTTTAATTCACCTCATGACCCATTAACTATGCCCTACTTGTTGCAAACAAAGCTTTACGATAATTCAAAGGGTTTTCAAACCCCTTTTTGTGTCCCCACTTAAGACAATTAACCGGAGTTTTTTTGTTTAGACCCTTTTAGGGTACCGTCGCCGTCGGAACCGGAAGCGAGAATTAATGTTGATTTAAGAAGTTTAAAGCGAGAACTTCCTTAGTTTTCCAGGATGATTGTTTGTTTTCTTTGTTTAATGAATTATTTAGAACGGACGGTATAACATTAAGCCCAATGTTTTCTATGATAAGTAGTTACCTGTAAAGGAAGTTTTATTTAATAACGAGCTTCGCCCGCGGCGTGGTCTATGGGAAAATAATTAAACCACCCATTTCACCCTCTTAAGGGTGGAATTTCGAAAAATCCTTTCTTAGCGGATGCCTACGTCATAACATCTACCTGCATGCCAAATTTCAGCCCAATCCGTCCAGTAGTTTGGGCTGTGCGTTGATAGATCACTATGTCAGTCAGTCAATCAGTCTCACCTTTGAGTTATATATATTTAGATCATAACGACCAACGATCACATACATAGATCCTGGACTTTAACTAGGATTCCCTGTGTCTAGGGACCCAGGAACTACGAGGACTACAACAGCCAAACTTAGAACAAGTATTTTTGCACTGTGCGCAAATACTTGTCCAGCCGCAGGAATCGAACCCACATCCTCCGGGTTATGAGCCGACCAGCTATATCACACCGCATAGGCTATCAAAATTATATATTAAGCGGTAACTGGTATGAATGTCGTAATTAGTTCATTTAAGAATATCTTGGAAATAAATAACCATATATTTATAAGCATTTTAGAGTACGCGTATGTATTTATTTAATTTGTAATAAATTTAGTATATTTATTTATTTAGAAATAACAGAAACTATATCGTCGATATTTTTAGATAATATTTCTTTCTATCAACTTAACACATTAATAAACATTGCTTTTGAATGGACGCAATTTGTTTTAACAAAACTTTTAATATGGACACCACATATGAAAAGTTAATCTGATTCGGCATTTTAAGACTTTTAAGACTGTATAATGATTCTTATATTATGGACCCACGTAGCATTAAAGTTTCCAGGTTATTAAGTAGGTACCTAGTCAATATGGCTAACATTCAGTCAAGAGGTCTAGATCAATCGAGAGATTCAAACCAGGGCTCTCAGCGTCAGCTTAATTACTGAAGGTTATCATAACTACCATTTAGTACATACACATATATCATTTAGTTCTTTTTGAGGTAGAAAATACTTTTTTTGGTATTGTATATACATGTACATTTAATTATAAGATTTTTTATTTATTTTGGCAGGAATACAATACATAAAAAGATACAACTAATAAAACATTATTTATAAAATAAATATGCTATCCAACCCACCACCACGTGGTAAGGTTCCCAGAATACAGGCAGTATTTAGTATTAAATTTTTTTCTTTATCTATAAACAGGTTTGGTGGGACTTTATTTAGTACGAGGCGCCCTTGATTTGGTGTCTTATAAGCAGCACCTAGTCATAATAAGCAAACTGTAGATTAAAAATGGTTAAATAATGTAGTAGAAGTTAACTAGGTAGTACATAGTAGGTATGAATTTTCATCAAGATTTTGCAAGTACTAGTATTTTTAAGCAAGAACGATCAACAGACTCACAGCTTAAACGATCCTTGATCACGTGTCAAAACTGACGTTTCAATTACTCGCCTTCGGAAATTAAAATAATAATGAAATTGTACGGAACCATATCAATTTAAATTAGCTATCGGCGTACTGAATTGATCAATCTTTTACAACTCAACCAAATAAAAATAACTTTTAAGTGTATTGGAATACAGTTAAAAATTGCTTGGTTTAAAAATTTTATTAATTAAATTCGATAAAATATGAAAGTGTGAAAAGCTGTTAAATCTAGTGAGAATTTTTTGCTTTTTGAAACGCTGATTTGTCGGATAAGGGTCAATTAATGAAAGTGTTTGCTTTGAAGCTTTAAATGAACAAGTTTTTTTTTTTAAATTAGCAAGAGCCTTTGGAAAAATCGTTTAAATATATTGGTAGAGAAATAGGGGGGGAATTATTAATGCCGAGTCGGCATTAAATTAGTAATTGGTAGGACATTGTGTAGTGTGTAATTTCGGTGTGATTTCTTTTGATTTCCCTTAGAGATTGAGATTCTATCCGTAATGTAAATTAATTTACATTCGAGTGGGTAAAACAGAGTCTTTACACATATATGTAACTAGTTCCGCTCGTGGCTTCGCCGCGTGGCCTATAGGAAACGAAGTAGATATTTTTATAGATAATTCAACCAGCCGTTTCACCCTCTTAAGGGTGTAATTTCTAAGAAACGAGCTTCTGCCCGCAGCTTCACCCGCGGCGTGGCCTATGGGAAAATAATTCAACCACCCATTTCACCCTCTTGAGGGTGGAATTCCGAAAAATCCTTTCTTAGCGGATGCCTACGTCATAACATCTACCTGCATGCAAAATTTCAGCCCGATCCGTCCATTGGTTTGGGCTGTGCGTTGATAGATCACTATGTGAGTCAGTCAATCAGTCAGTCACCTTTGAGTTTTATATATTTAGATTAGTGGATACCTACATTTAACAAAGAACACACTCTCCAAATTTCAAGTCTCTAGACCAGCGATTTAGGCTGTGTGTTGATATATAAGTCAGTCAGTTTTATATGTATAGACAGCTTATTTTATGTCTATAGGCTGGCGTGCCCATGACTTTACTTGGATGAGAAGCGTCGATGTGGTTGAAGCACGCTTGTCTAGTAAATCTATTCACTCTTAACTCGAGAATGGTGTAAATATAGTTTTTGTTTACACAGGAAATAATCGCTCTTAAAAACAATTAAAGGGTTGAGAATAAAAAGGGTTTAACTGTCAAATTGATAGTTTCGAGAAAATTGACTTTAAACTTCAACGGCTTCATTTTAATGTAGAGTGCTTATAAGGTTTATTAAAGAAATTACATAAACCTTTTATGTAATTTTCAGTTGCTTGAAAATGTATTAATTCTATTTATAAATACTAAATATAGTACTAATTCATACAATTACTGTAAAAATATAATATAATAAAATAAATATAATAATGTTTTTATGTTAAGCGAACTGTATTCCTGTGACAGATAAACCGTTTTTATACTCAAAATCTCGAGATTTAAGCCTCATCTCGGTATTTTGGGAATGTATTATTGTAAATAATTTCACGCTGAATCATTTTTATAAGTAAGTCATTTTGTGAAAAAAAATCAGTTAAACCCTTTTTGTTTTCGTCCCTTCAATTATCTGCGATCGCTGAGCATTTACTCGAGTCTGGTCTTAAAGCATTGGATTGAACTCAACGACCCTAAAATTCTCTCTACAGAACTACATCACTAGTCTTAGATTCAAAAGCTGCTACTGGTGTCGATTCTGTGTCGCATTCTCTAAAACTAAAGTAAACTTAAAGTATGGCGGTACTCTTCTGATAAAGCGGAAATGAAAAAGACGGAAATATGTTAATTTAGTTTAGCTTTAGAGTATGCGACACAGAATCGACACCATTCTCGGTATAATATTTATGTTGATTTTGTGTTTTGTTATTATTCGTATTAAATTTATAGAAACAATAATTGAAACCGCTTTGAAGGTGCTTTGTACGTTTTGCTTCGCGCTCAGTGCTACCGCAACATCTGCCAATCACAGTAATATTATAAAGGCGAAAGTTTGTATGTGTGTTTGTGTGTATGTTGGTTACTCCTTCACACTCAAACGGCTGAATGGATTTGGATGAGATTCGGTACCAAGAAAGCTTATACACTGGATTAACACATAGGCTACATTTTATCCCGGAAAAGTGAAATTTTCTCGTAGGATGAGCAAATATTTAAAATACTTTTTATCCGCGGGTGAAACCGCGGGGCGCAACTAGTAATTTATAAATGTTAAGGAATGACGTGACGAGCTAGCCGTTCGCCTGATGTTAAACGACACGGCTGCCCATATCAGTTGCAGTGTCACTCGGAACTCTAAAGTATAGAGTTTCACGTGACACTGCACTGCGCACGTCATCCTGAGACATCAGCACAATCTAGTAATAAGATAACTAAACTGTGAGATCAGATCATAAAGTCTCATTTGCCCAGTAATTTCACTAGCTACAGTGCCCTTCAAACCGGAACACAGCAGTGCTGTGTTCCGGTTTGGTTTTTTAATTAATAACTAGTAATTTATAATCATCAAAATTAGTTACTACTATTATCAAGATCTAATCAATAGTCAAATATTAAATCGACTCTCATAAATTTAAAAAAAATAGACGAAATTGGTTATTCGTTTGTCATTAGCATCCAATTTGAGACTATAAATTATTCTATATATCTTTAGCGTTTTTTTGACAAAAGCGAGAAAACCCAACGGCAGCTGGTAGTAAACAAGAAATGAAATATGGGACAACTTCGGGAAAGTTCTGAGACTTCAGGGATGATGATAGTGATGGGAAAAGGAACTTATCATTAATTGATTTAAAATGGACTTTACATTTTAATAATATATGTACGTCTTGCAGTCAAAACTATTAAACAAAAGTACTTTTAACTAAGATAAATCAGTCTTAACTAATTTTGACCGTAGGCTTTCGAAAATAGTACTAACTTTTAACAGCTGCGTTTAAAAATTGTTTTAACTGATATTCTTGGGTCCGTATTACAGAACGATGCTCAGTCATCGATCAGTGCTCAAGTAGAGATTTCATTGAATGAAATCTTTGCTTGAGCACCAATCGATGACTGAGCATCGTTCTGTAATACGGACCTTAGTCTAACCTACTTTTAACTGCTATAGAATTAGACAAAATCTATTTTTACTTCTTAGAATCGAATAAAAGATGGTGATGATGTGATTAATTTATTATTTAGTTATTATTATTTAGTTTTAGATTAGTGATTAATCTAGAATACTTTAATTAAACAACCGCAGAGACAAAAACCCTGCAATATCTCAGAACAAGATCAAGCCAACTTTTAAACAAAAGATAATCAGTTTGTCCATTTGGGAGCTACGACACCAACGTCAGAATACACAGATACAGACGTCAAATTTATGACACGCATCTGGGGTTAAAAACTTGTAACGACACTCTCGGACCAGGCAAAAAAGAAAGACCTCATCTGTTTCAGACGTCATAATTTTTACAAGACTCAAGACTGAGACTTGCTGTGCCGGCATTTTTCCCATCCCTAATTTCAGCCAAAGTTCGGTCAGACATGGATCATATTTCATGCTGTAAACGTTAACAAGTTTCAGATCTCTGGGCCGGTTCAGCTCACCGTTGAAATTGGACGATTTTGTGCAATTAATCTTGTCTTAGATTTAGGGAATTATGCGATTACTAAAAACTAGGTGGTAGGACTTTTTTGTAAAGTTCGTCTAGGTAGGTACCACAGCTTTGCCAGTTATTCTGCCGCCAAGTAGCACTACTGTGTTCCAGTTTGAAAGGCACTGTAGCTAGTGAAATTACTGGGCAATAGAGACTTAATGATCTGACCTCACAGTCGAGTAATCTTATAACCAGACTGTGCTGATGTCTCAGGATGTGTGCAGTGCAGTGTCATGCGAAACTATATTTCGGAGTTCCGAGTGACGCTGTTCTGTTATGGGCGGCTGTGTCGCTTAATATCAGGTGAACGACTAGCTCGTCACATTTACTAACATAAAATAGCGCTTTGTGGTTTTTACCGTTACCCGCGGAAAATCTTTCATTTGCTGCATAACATATAACTGCACCTATAATGTAGGGACACACTTTGGTTTACGTTCTCGATGACGCCAGCACCGCTAAATAAAATGACAAAATGACTGGCCCGATAGCTCAGTTGGTAGTAACCCTGCCTTTTGAACTGTGGGTTGTGGGTTCGATTTCCACCCAGGACAAACATTTGTGTGATGAACATAGGTGTTTGTTCTGTGTCTGGGTGTTATATTGCATTATATGTATATATTTACAAACAAAAAGTATTTAAGTATTGTATCTCAGTTATCTGGTTTCCATAATACGAGCTTTGCTTAGTTTGGGGCTAGATGGCGTTGTGTGTGATTTCCACACATATTATTATTATTATATAAAAGGAGCGTAATTTAATAATAAGAGAGTTGCATAAGATTAGCTTTTTAGACGCGTGTCCGTACATACCCCGGGCTTACTCATTTTATAAGTATTTGGTGAATTAAATATTCGGTTCGTAAGAACAATATATGTGGTGAAAAGCAACAATAACATTTTATTTATCCCATTCCGGTAGTGAAGTTATCAATGCACGTTGTTTTTTTTTTATTTTTGGCTCCACAACTCCGTGTATTTAGCCAGTGTCAAGTAATTGATAATTTATCAAGTTAATGATATTTCACGCAAATATGTGTCAAGTCACAGTCGAAGTCATCAAGTCAAGTCATAGTCGAGTCAGTCATACTCCTAGTAAAGTGGTGGCAACTTTACTTGAAGCTTCTATGGAGTTTTGGAAACAAGACGAAAAGAAACGTTGTTGTTGTTGAAAGATACACATCCAGTGCCCGAGCCAGTGGTGACGATGTCCGGATTGAGAGAGAGGCTATGGTTGAGCGCATGAACCTGGCTTTGAAAGCCGTGTCCGATTGGGGCGATGCTAACTTGGTTAGGTTCAATGCTGCAAAAACACAGGCGTGTTTATTCACTGCTAAAAAGAGCCCACTCCATCTGGCTCCTTCATTCCGTGGTGTATCTGTAAGTTTAGGAAACCATCTTGAGCTTTTGGGTGTTGATCTCACGTCAAACCTAAACTTTGGATCCTACATCGAGTCCAAAGCCAAAGTAGCTTCAAAAAAACTCGGCATATTGTCCAAGGTAAGGCGGTACTTCACACCTGGACAGCTTCTAAATCTGTATCAAGCACAAGTCCGATCGTGTATGGAGTACTGCTGCCACCTGTGGGACGGGTCTGCCAAGTACCAGCTTGAGGCTCTGGACTCGATTGAACGGCGTGCCAAAAGGCTCATTGACGACGACACTTTGGTTGGTGAAAGGCTCCAGAGCCTTGCACATCGACGTAAGGTGGCAAGTCTGTCGGTCTTCTACAGATTACACCACGGTGAATGCGCTCAAGAACTGCATGATCTCATTCTCCCATCACCATTCCACTACCGGACTACTAGACGCTCGGCTAAGCGCCATCCTTTCGTGGTCGAAATACCACCCATTCGTACCAAGCGATTTGACTCAACGTTTTTAATTAGAACGGCTAAGGAATGGAATGCCCTGCCAGCGTCTGTGTTTCCGGCGAAATATGACCCGGGCGTGTTCAAGAGAAGAGTGAATAGGTATTTACTTGGCTAGCATGCTACATCTTCGATCGCATCGTCACTTCCCATCAGGTGAGAGCGCGGTCAAATGCTAGACAAGTTTGAAGAAAAAAAAAAAAAAAAAAAAAAAAAAAAAACGTTTCACCATCATTATACCATTTTCCCACACTCACGCCTGTAATCCAGCACTTAACGAATAGAATGCCACCAATTTTATGCACTAACACTGAAAATAACACAAGTTTTGGAAAATAATACAATGCGGTGACGCAATCTTTTTCGCGTTCCCGCCAAAACTCCAATGCACGTTGTTTAGTATTCATAACCTACTAAATTATCTGTCTCACTCTAGCGACATATCGCTAGTTCTCTTCCGTCCAAGTCTCCCAGCAGACAAAATTTCACTTTTCTGGGGTAAAATGAAGCCTATATGTATATATATTGTATATGCTATCTTGGTACCGAATTTCATCCAAATCCATTCAGCCGCTTGAGTGTGAAGGAGTAACAAACATACACACATACACGCAAACACACATACACACATACAAACTTTTGCCTTTATAATATTAGTGCGATGAGATGCTTTGGTTGTTGATTTCAACGACAAAAGAAGTGAGATAAAATAATTATATGAATTATTAACTTTGTTACATTGACAATGAAGATCTACGTGAACCAACTTCAACTTCCGTTCGCCTCGCATTCAACAGCTTACTTCCCAAGACAAGAGTGCGTAAAGAAGTTTTACTTCAAAAAAAGAACAAAGAAAACATCTAAAGTCAAATATACAAAGTAACAACAAAAAACTTGTTAGAAGGTACCGCGTCTATCCGACACAATTAGACTTCGGGTACAACCGCGAACAAAAGTACATCAAACTGTCAATTAGAGGACTACTCTAGATTAACATCTCGCGGGGTATGTATGTGATGATTGTATCACTGGGATGGGACTAGGGATGGGGTATGACGTCTTAAAGATGTCGATGTTTTATGTAAGTTTTTTATAATTAGATATGTATCTAAATATCGTAATCACTATTATCGTAATGTTACGATAATAGTGAGTTTAATTCTAAAAGTTATTTTTCGATAAATAGGCATATTTTTTGGTGTTTAGATATGTAAAAAGTTTCAGGAAACGGATGCACATGATTGCTTTTTTCTTCGAACTTATCTAGCATTTGAACACACTCTCACCTGATGGGAAGTGAAGAAATCAAAAAATCGAGAGTAAACAGGTATCTTTTAGGCAAGCGTGTTACATCCTAGACCGCATCGTCACTTACCATCAGGTGCGATAGTGGTCAAACGCGAGCCTATCAAACAATAATAAAAAAAAAGTGACGATGCAATCGAAGGTGAAGCATGCTAGCCAAGCAAAAAAATGTATATAGTATATTGTTATTCAATGAATTGGAATAATGACTCAAAGAATTCTAATTATAAAATATTTAGCGTATATTTATTCAATGTCGAAAGTTCCAATGTTATTTGCAACATTGATTTATTATGCAAATCAATCGCACCATTAGAATTAATACATAAAATCTGGTTGCAAAATCAAAACACTCTTTTTTATTCGTGTCCAATCAACACATTAATCAATAGACAAACAAACAAAATAAATCCTTTTGCCGATTGAAAAACAAAACGTATCACAAATTCGAACAGTTGTATTGGGTGTCAAAAACTTTATGTTCAGAGCTAAATAATCAAGACGGACTTTTTAGAAATTAGATCTAAAATAGAATTTGTATTTTAGAGAATGGCGCAGAGCTTTGTAGAATTTAAAGTTTGCAACAGAGTGGTTTGGCGCTTAAATCAATTATAAAACTTGGCAGTTTTTTGCCACCGAATGTTATTTTATTTGTTCAGATTTTAGTATTTGTTAGAATTTATTAGAAACGTTGTATTAATCATTGGAACATTAATCTAAATATATATATATAACTCAAAGGTTGACTGACTGATATAGTAATCTATCAACGCACAGCCCAAACCACTGGACGGATCGGGCTGAAATTTGGCATGCAGGTAGATGTTATGACGGAGGCATCAGCTAAGAAAGGATTTTTCGAAATTCCACCCTTAAGAGGGTGAAATGGGTGGTTGAATTATTTTCCCAAAGGCCACGGCACGGGTGAAGCTGCGGGCAGAAGCTGGTTAACATATAAAATTGGTAATAAAAAGATTTATCAAAGTAATTCTACTGCTTACAACTACAACAACCTACATACAATAAGCATAATTATTTGTTCACTCTTCGGTTTTAAAATTAACTCCCAGTTTTTAATTAAAAATAATAATAATAATAACGCCCATCGATCACATACATAGATCCTGGACCTTGACAAGGATTTCCTGAATCTAGGAACCCAAGAAGTACAAGGACCATGGTCACACCACAACCAGACTCAGATCAAGTCATTGCGCTTTTTATTGTGCACAAATACCTGTCCAGTCGCGGGAATTGAACCCACCATCTCCGGGCTATGAGCACACCTGCTCAACCACAACAGAGACTGCCAAAATAATAATAATAATAATAACGCCCAACGATCACATACATAGAACATAAGAAAATAATATGAAATAGATTATTCATCTACATCGATAAGAAAGGTCACATCCCTATTCAGTCTTTTCGGCGCGCTTTTGAGATTTATGTACGCGTCCAATTTTGCGGTAATCTGTTGAAAGTCGAGCGCTGCCGCGTAAGTATACCGTTTTGTTTTGTTTTGGTACAGAGCCACGGGCATAGTCTTAACGCAGCGCGCTTTCATATGAAAATGCTTTGGGGTCGTTGAAAAGAATCCATAAATGACGGTTGTGAATTTTGAACTTATTCCATAACCCGTGTATTTTTGAATTTTAATGTGTAATAACGGTGGATTATTATCCGTTAAGTGTTCGTGAACGTGCACGAGTGTTGGCAAATGGTTCCAAGTTTTAAAACTATGCCTTTTCGTTATCTCTTCAAACCTTCCAAGAGCCTTCAGTAAAATATCCACCATTTTACTCTGGCATTTGGACTGACAAAATAAGACTCTAACATGACATAACCTTACAAAATTCCTCACTTGACATTGGCAGAATTATCGCTAAAAAGCGATAATAAGCCATTAAAAGAAGAGAAGAAGAAAATGTTTTGCGTTTTGGGGTTTTTATAAATAACCTACGGTTTTTGTACCTAATATCATTTTTACTTGTAAAAGTGCTATAAATAGCCTATTTGCAATAAAACCTTTTGACTTTAACTTCACAATTGTTTATTAAAAAAAAAATTAATTAGAATTACTAGGTGGTAGAACTTTTCTGCAAAGTTCATCTATGTAGGTATCACCGCTTTGCCATGATATTCTGCCGCCAATCAGTAGTACACAGGCACTTCTGTGTTTTAGTTTGAAGGGCACTGTAGCTAGTGAAATAACTGGGCAAATGAGAATTTACGACCTGACGTGCTGATGTCTCAGGATGACGAGTGCAGTGCAGTGTCACGTGAAACTCTATACTTGAGAGTTCCGAGTGACACTGCAGCTGATATGGGCAGCCGTGTCGCTTAACATCAGGCAAAAGGTTAGCTCATTACGTGATTTCTTACCATAAAAAAAATTAACAGCCTCTTCGGTGTGGTTGTTGAGCAAGTCGGCTCATAACCTAGAAGCGGCGGGTTCGATTCCCGCGGCAGGGCAAGTAAGTATTTGTATACAAAAAAAATAGCTAAATACTATTTGTGTCTGGGCGTTGTGGCACCATGGTCCTCGTAGCCCCTGTGTTACATACAGGAAATCCTAGTTAGGGACCAGGATTTATGTATGTGATCGTTGGGCGTTATTATTATTATTAGGTCTTTACCTATGAAATTGCCGTTTTGTTTGAAAAAAGTTAAAGTATTTTTTTTCGAACTTATTTATTTCTTTTATTCAAAGTAATCACCCCTGCAATCAATGCATCTTTGCCAACGCTGTGGCAGTTTATGGATGCCCTTCTTGAAAAAATCAGCAGGACGGGAGACAACAAAATCTTCAAAGGCGTTTTGTACTGCCTCTCGGGAATTGAATTTTTTTCCCGCTAAAAAGTTGTCCAAATTTTGGAAAAAGTAATAGTCGGTAGGCGCAAGATCTGGTGAGTATGGCGGATGACGGAGAGCTTCCAAACCCAACTCATGCAGCTTAGAGACGGTCTGTTGTGCAGTATGGGGTCGCGCGTTGTCGTGAAGTAGCAGTGGAGACGACCGATTGACCAAAGCTGGTTGCAGACGTGCGAGTTTCGCCATCATTGTGGTCAGTTCTTCAATGTACACATCTGCAGTAATGCTCTCGCCGTTTTGTAAAAAGCTATGATGAATCACACCAGCACTAGACCACCAAACTGTGACCATCACCTTTCTAGGGGTCATTTTTCGTTTTGCACATTGCTTTGGTACCGAACCAGGATCTAACCAACTTGCTGAGCGCTTTCGATTGTCAAAAAGAATCCATTTTTCGTCGCACGTAACAATTCGGTTCAAAATTCCTTCATTTCTGTGCCTGTTAAGCAGCGCAAGGCAAGTCTCGACGCGTACGTTGCGCTGGCGATTGTTAAGTTCGTGGGGCACCCATCTATCAAGCTTTTTTATCTTGCCAATCTGTCGCAAATGGACCAATATTGTTTTGATGCTAACATCAAAAGCTGCTGCCAGCTCAGCTGTAGATTGAGATTCATCAGCTTCCACAATCGCCTTTAATTCATCATTGTTGACCAAAGTTTCCGGACGACCACGAGATTCATTTTTCAAGTCAAAATTCCCAGAACGGAACCGAGCAAACCAATAACGGGTTGTACGTTCGTTTGTACAGTTCTCTCCGTAAACGTCGTTGATGTTACGTGTCGTTTGTGCCGCGTTGGTGCCACGACGGAACTCATATTCCATAATTACACGAAATTTCAAAGTATCCATTATGAGGAAAAATGTTGAAATGTAATGAAAATACAACGCTAATCAATAAACAAAAGACTTATATTGTAAATAGAATGTCATATTTTTAAAACAAAATTAATTTGAATTTAGAATTCATAGCCAATCAAAACTTTTTTTTGTTTGAAAAAGTCTGTACTGCAATACGGCAATTTCATAGGTAAATCTTCCTATTATTTATTTCGCAGTTTAAGTAAGAAAAGGCCTACGAAATACCTCAATCATTTGTTTTTACTATATACTTGGATAGGTATTAACACTACAAGTTAAAAGGGATATTAGAGTAAGGTGCGATATTTCAATGGCTTGATAATTGTTATTCAGTTAAAAATTATAATCTGACTAAAATAAAATTACCATTATTACTGCAGTGTTCACTATACAGAATTATTCTTTTATTTTCACTGTGTTTTATCCAATGAATAGCTTTTATCTGATTATTGAAAAACCGCGCCTAAGAATATTAATAATAATAACGCCCAACGATCACATACATAGATCCTGGACCCTAACTAGGATTCCCTGTGTCTAGGGACCCAGGAACTACGAGGACCATGGTCCCACAATATCCAGACACAGAACAAGTATTTGCGCTTTTTTTTCTGTGCACAAATACTTGTCCTGCCGCGGGAATCGAACCCGCCGCCTCCGGGCTATGAGCCGACCTGCTCAACCACCACACCACAGAAGCTGTCAAGAAAAGAAATATCCCCACTTCACGTAATGGTATCGAATCGTATCAATTTAATCGGTTTCATTTCAATTCATTTTAAATGCACTATGTTGTGTGATACCTATACATGTATTTTTTTATCTGTGTGTCACAACACTACAGCGTAAGTACTGTTACCACCATAAATCTTTTCACCTACAATTTCTCATCCTTCCCCATGCACACATGAGTCATGACAAATGACACTCCTACAGCTATATGCATACCTACACATCATTAAAAACGATATCAAAATTCTCTCATCGACATGATAATCCCATTAGACAGAGACCGAACATGATTCCTTGAAGAGTGACAGAGAGAGCTGACAAAAATGCAAGTCATGCATAAAATATATTTTATCTCCCGTAATGATACGTCAGTCAAGGCGAGCGGTGATATTATTGAATAATAAAATCATGGCTACAAGATTTAAAATAATTTACTGTGGTACTAGGTGGTAGGACTTTTCTGCAAAGTTCGCTAAGGTAGGTACCACCGCTTTGTCAGTTATTCTGCCGCCAGGCAGTAGTGTGCAAGCACTAATGTGTTCCGGTTTGAAGGGCACTGAGGCTAGTGAAATTACTGGGCAAATGAGACTTTATAATCTGATCTCACTGTCGAGTTATTTTATTGCCAGACTGTGCTGATGTCTCAGTATGATGTGCGCAGTGCAGTGTCACGCGAAACTTTATATTTTAGACTTCCGAGTGACACTGTTCTGTTATGGCGGTTGTGTCGCTTAACATCAGGTGAACGACTAGCTCGGCACATCGTTCATTAACATAAAATAAAACTGTGGTTATAATCTTGTGGGAAAATTCATCCAAATCATTTCGGAAAGTGTGCAATGCACAACTTAGTTCCCCCATCCCCATTTTACCATCGTACAACTAGACGCACGGAAACATGGCACAAGATTTCATGTATGACTTGGGAATGGTCAAATAAAGTGGTTTTTGAAGTAAAACTTCTTTACGCACGCTTAACTTGGGGAGTAAGCTGGCGAGCCGAAGTTGAAGTGGTTGGTTAAAGTAGATCTCCATTGTCAATATAACAAAGTTAATTTGTATATGATGGTAGTTTCGGTAAATGACAATTTACAATTGTCAAGATGGCGACATTAAACAAAGCAAAAACAAAGTTATACCGGCCGATAGATGGAGCTAAACTAAAGAAGTTTTACTTCAGTCGTGTGGTCTAAAGCACACTCGTGTTTTTTGTAAAACCTTGCCGCTCGACTGTACTCAAAGATTTTATAAATACTCGCGTCAGAAGGCGGAAGTTGCTTAATTAGCTTTTAAATAAATGTCTCCTAAACTTCACTTAACTAAATAGAAGCAGGAGAAGTTACATACAATCAGGATGTCGCTAAGTTACCCGTACTTTGTCCGGGGACTTATTTTAAAAGGAGGAACGAAGATTGGTTAAGCTTGTTAAGTTAAAAGTTGAGCTCGGAATCAATGATAAAGAAGTAACAACGGAATAATAATGGTTTCGACCGACTTTAAAAAGAAGGTTTATAATTCGGTTGTATAAAAATATTGACCTTCAAACTCTATCATTCAGGATGATTTTTAAATGAGTCGATATTTATTCTTTCATACAGATCCGCGAATTTTCAGTGTGAAATTAAACCAATTTAAGTTTTTAATATTCTCATGACTGTGATTAGTTTTCGCTGCGTGAATTCACCTCTTGAGGAAGAGCATTTATATGATCGAAACCTGGTCGAGAAATCGACACATTCATGAGTAGCAGTCGGATATATAATAATTTAAAATCAATTAAAGTCAGTACAACTTTTTTTTTTAAGTAAAACTTCTTTACGCACGCTTGACTTGGAGAGCAAGCTGATAAATGCAAGGAGAACGGAAGTTAAAATTAGTTCACGTAGATATCCATTATCAACATAACAAGGTTAAAATTTTGATTATTATGTTGGTATGTCCGGTAAAAGATATATAAGATATAGATAAGATCCAGAGGTGCAACGTCAAGGACAATTTCAAACGCCACGTAAAGGAACATTTGCTAAAATGTCACTAAACTTGAACTAGCAGAACATAGAATTATTTATTATTATGTAGTTTGTATTTTATTTAATTATGTATATATTATCAATATTGTAGTATTAATTAATATTTGTATTTTATTAAATTTGTAAAATATGTATTTTTATACCTTAATAGTTGTATCGTTGTTAAAGTTTTATTTTAATTTATATGATGATCAAAATGAATGTTCAAAATTATGCTCATTTCCTTATATGCACGCCTAATCAAATTGTTTCTCTGCACGCCTCGGTTGACTGGTAGAAAATGCTGTTAGCATTAAGTCCTCCTTTGTACTTTTTATGTGCATAATGTATTAAATAAATAAATAAAATGATAGTTTACAAATGTCAAGATGGCGACATTATTTTGACATTTGACTGGCCCGATAGCTCAGTTGGTAGTAGCCCTGCCTTCTGAACTGTGGGTTGTGGGTTCGATTCCCACTCAGGACAAACATTTGTGTGATGAACATAGATGTTTGTTCTGTGTCTGGGTGTCATATTGTATTCTATGTATGTATTTACAAACAAAAAAGTATCTAAGTATTGTATCAGTTATCTGGTTCACATAGCACAAGCTTTGCTTAGTTTGGGGCTAGATGGCGTTGTGTGAGATGTCCACACATATTATTATTATTATTATTAACATTCAACAAAGCAAAAACATAGTTATACCGACCGATAGATGGAGCTAAACTAAAAAAGTTTTACTTTAGTCGTGTGGTCTAAAATACACTCGTTTCTTTTTATTAGCCTATAGAGAAACTTTGGATAATATTTCAAGGCTAAATTATTTATTCAAATTCAAATTCAAATAATTTATTTTGTGATACACAGGTCATAAAACAGATGTTACAATAAAAATATGAAGTCCATACTGCGATCAGCCGCAACGGCATACAAAAATTACAAATAAGCTAAAGCTTTTATTAACCGGCAAAATGCCTAAACACTACAAAAAACAATTTATATTACTTACAGTTGACGTCTAGGGAGATGTTTTCAGTTACCGGCGCTATAGATGGGTCTGTGACAGCCTGAAAAAAAAATTAAACCAGTAATTTGGATTCTAAAAACAAACTACTGAATCGATTTTGATGAAATTTCTACTTAACCAATCTAAACAAGAAAGTGTACAAATACAAATATAGAATAAGCCTATAATCTGTATAAATTGCTTAAGAACGTAGAAATGATTTTGTTAACCGATTATTGCGATGTGGTCGCATAGCGACAGAGCCCTTTGTGTATAAAAAAAAATCCTCAAGTCTGAAGTCGAAATCGATTGAAAAGTATGTATTAGAGTTTTGGCGAGAAAACGAAAAAGATCGCGTCATCGCATTGTATTATTTTCCAAATTGTGCTTGTGCTATTTTCAGTGTTACTGCGTAAAATTGGTGGCATTTTAATCGTTAAGTGCTGAATTACAGGTGTGATTGTGGGAAAGTGGTATAATGATGGTGAAACGTTTCTATTCGTGTTGTTTCCAAAACTCCATAGAAGCTTCTGGTAAAGTTGCCACCACTTTACTAGGAGTTTGACTTGATTAGACTAGACTATGACTTAACTTGATGACTTGGACTGTGACGTGACTAGACTTGAAACATTATATGATAATAATTAACTTGAGATATTATCAATTACTTGACACTGGCTAAATACACAAAAGTGTGGAGCCAAGCCTAACAATAAAAAAGTATATATTACCTGACAGGTAATATCGGTCCCGTAGTCTGAACGTTGGAGCTTGAAGGAGACGGTGGCCCTTGCTTCAGAGTTAGCCAGGAGAGCGTGCGCTTTCCACCATGATACCCTGGCTGTGGGGCGACCTGGGGACACGAGGGTTATAAAATCATTTAAAAAGTGGTAGGTGGCTAGGCTAGGTGGTAGGACTTTGTTGCAAAGTTCGTCTAGGTAGGTACCACCGCTTTGCCAGTTATTCTGCCGCCAAGCAGTAGTGTGCAAGCACTGCTGTGTTCCGGTTTGAAGGGCATTGTAGCTAGTGAAATTACTGGGCAATTGAGACGTTATGATCGGATCTCACAGTTGAGTAATCTTATTACTACTGTGCTGATGTCTCAAAATGATGTGCGCAGTGCAGTGTCGCGCGAAACTCTGTTATTGTTCCGAGTGACACTGTTCTGTTATGGGCGGCCGTGGCGCTTAACACCAGGCGAACGACTAGCTCGTGACATCATTCACTAGCATAAAAAAAAAAAAAAAAATAGTTCTAGGAGCTAGGACTTTTCTGCAAAGTTCGTCTAGGTAGGTACCATCGCTTTGCCAGTTATTCTGCCGCCAAGCAGTAGTGTGCAAGCACTACTATGTTCCAGTTTGAAAGGCCCTTTACTGGGCAAATGAAACTTTTGATCTGATCTCACAGTCGAGTAATCTCATTACCCGACTGTGCTGATGTCTCAGGATGATGTGCGCAGTGCAGTGTCACACGAAACTATGTATATATTTTGGAGATCCGTGTGACTCTGTTATGGGCGGCTGAGTCGCTTAACATCAGGTGAACGACCAGCTCTTCACATCATTTACTCAACGTCACACGTCAACATAAAAACAAAATGGTAAATTGAGGCCATGAGAGCCAAAGTGGCCTAACTGCATTTTTTACTATTTTCATATTTT
The DNA here is from genome assembly GCA_905220475.3 of Ennomos fuscantarius. Taxonomy (NCBI): domain Eukaryota; kingdom Metazoa; phylum Arthropoda; class Insecta; order Lepidoptera; family Geometridae; genus Ennomos; species Ennomos fuscantarius. The sequence goes on from HG992049.1 coordinate 3,348,497, forward strand.
TATTGGAGTCTGCTCTAAATGGTAAAAGCTATAGCGCAATAAATAAATCCATCAATAAAAGGCTTCCCATAAATAGGGATTAAAATAGGGTGAAAGAATAAGTGAGAAAATAGATCCTCCCTTTATTATAATGTACATAGAATACAATATAATAAAGTATTTAAAAATGCAGTGAGGCCACTTTGCCTCAATTTTACCGAGAATACTCAAAATCACTATAGATGCCGTCTGGTTTCGGCGTAAAATAATAATAATAATTACGCAATCACATACACAGATCCTGGACCCTAACTAAGATTCCCTGTGTCTAGAGACCCAGGAACTACGAGGGCCATGATCCCACAACACCCAGACACAGAATAAGTAATTGCGCTTTTTTTTTTCAGTGCACGTGCAGGACAAGCATGTCCTGCCGCGAGAGTCGAACCCGCGGCCTCCAGCGACCTGCTCAACCACCACTCCATTGAGGCTATCAAATATATAGTGTACTAGTTGCGCCCCGCGGTTTTATCCGCGGATAAAAAGTATTTTAATTATTTGCTCGTCCCACGCGAAAATTTCACTTTTCCGGAATAAAATGTAGCCTATATGTTAATTCAGTGTATAAACTATCTTGGTACCGAATTTCATCCAAATCCATTCAGCCGCTTGAGCGTGAAGGAGTAACAAACATACACACATACAAACTTTCGCCTTTATAATATTAGTGTATAGTGCACCCTACGTACATCTCTCTGTTTATTCCAAAGCGACGGAGACTTGACTTTTCAAAAGATTGCAAAGTTGTGTTGTAGATTGTAACTATTTGATATCAATTGAAGGGTTGAGAATAAAAAGGATTTAACTGACAAATTGACAGTTTCGAGAAAATTGACTTTAAACGTCAACGGCGTCATTTTTATGTAGAGTGCTTATAAGGTAATAGAAAAGGTTTATGTAAGTTTCAGTTGCTTGAAAATGTTTTATTTCTATTTAAAATTACCAAATATAGTACTAATTCATACAATTACTGTAAAAATATAATATAATAAAAGAAATAAAGTAATGTTTTATGCTAAGCGTACTGTATTCCTGTGACAGATAAACCATTTTTAGACTCAAAATCTCGAGATTTAAGCCTCATTTCGGTATTTTGAGAATGTATTATTGAAGATAATTTCACGCTGAATCCAACGATACCTATAAGTCATTTGGTCAAAAAAATCAGTTAAATCCTTTTTATTCTCACCCCTTCAATTACAACTAAAACCTTCAGCCGTTGCTAAATAATAGATATATAGATAGATAAAACTCTTTATTGAAACACCACATTGTAATAACAATTTCCAGGCACAAACATAAGAATTAAGTGTCACAATGGGCGGTCTATATCTATTATAGTCTATAGGAATAATATACAAACGCAAAGCGAAAAAAGCCAACTTCGAACTTATACGGTTTTCTTATAGATGCCATTGGCAGAACTGAATCAAATCAAAATGGGACCATAAAGGAAGTGCCAGATTACAAATTTAAAAAAATTCTCAAAATCTGTTTACCCAGTCGAAAGTTCTGAGGTAACAAAAATAAAAATACATTCGAATTGAGAACCTCCTTCTTTTTTTGAAGTCGTTTGAAAAGAGGTCTTGACTAACAGTCAGACATACGCACAGAGACGTAAAAAAAACCCTATACGGCTTCCATTTTTAAATTTAAATACGGAAACAAAAAAATCGGTTCACATCACACTTAAAGCACATTCAAAAATTACCCCTTCCCGACGTGTTCCCGACGTATTCCCGACGTGCGTGATTTCATTAAATCAGTTGTTGGCAGGATGAGGGTAGTAGAACATTTAACCCCTATCATACGGAGTTTCATGGCCGATTCCTGCGGGGTGTTTAGCGAAAAATGCGAGATTCACGCGCATATTAACGGTGGAGTGAGTTAAGCGATGTCGCGTGAGCGATTTATAGAAGACTAGTTACGCCCCGCGGTTTCACCCGCGGATGAAATGTATTTTAATTATTTGCTCATCGCACAGGAAAATTACACTTTTCCGCGATAAAATGTAGCCTATATGTTAATCCAGTGTATAAGCTATCTTGGTACCGAATTTCATCCAAATCCATTCAGCCGTTTGAGCGTGAAGGAGTAACAAACATACACAAAAACACACATACAAACTTTCGCCTATATAATATTAGTGTGATAATAATAATAACGCCCAACGATCACATACATAGATCCTGGATCCTAACTAGGATTCCCCGTGTCTAGGGAAGCCAGGAACTACGAGGACCATGGTTCCATAACACCCAGACTCAGAATAAGTATTTGCGCTTTTTATTCTGTGCACAAATACTTGTCCTGCCACGGGTATTCAACCCGCCACTTCCGGGTTATGAGCCGACCTGGTCAACCACCACACCACAGAGGCTGCCAATAATAATATTGTTACTGACGACGACTACCTCTAATAGTAAATCTAATAGTAAAGTACGAGATATCAAAGAAGCGGGGTGAAGAGGAGAAAAATCTAAATAAAAAAACAAGCGTGCTTTAAGACGTAAAACTTCTTTAGTGTAGCTCCATAGCAAACATAAAGAGGTCATAAACTCCAACCTCCGCTTACAAATATGATTGACTGAACTTGCACTTTAGATAGGTACCTATCTAAAGTGCACATGACTTTTTCGAGGAACTTTTTTTTACTTCAAACTCGTCTAGCATTTGACCACGCTCTCACCCGACGGGAAGTGACGATGCGATCGAAGGTGTACCACGCTAGCCAAGTAAATACCTATTCACTCTTCTCTTCAACACGCCCGGGTCATATTTCGCCGGAAACACAGACGCTGGCAGGGCATTCCATTCCTCAGCCGTTCTAATTAAGAACGTGGAATCAAATCGCTTGGTAGTCCGGTAGTAGAATGGTAAACTTTTTTCGATGGTTCCAAGACTCTCTTTCCTTCGGCCGCGCACAAAACCGGATTTCCATAACCAGTTGCGATCGAAGACATCTAGTACTTTTGTGTATCCAGATAGGATATTACACTTACATTATAACCACATTATTATTTGAGGTTAAGGCGCCTCTATAAATATTTTGGATACCATATTAACACTTTTACATAACCTTTCTACTTTTCACGATATCGAGCAGCGATATACAACAAATAAAATTTGCTAACTTATACTGCGGTGCTTTAATAAATTTTTATGACCTTCATTTGAAAGATAATGTACTTACCCATGTTTTACAATTTTGATCTTTATCTTTATATCGCTCTCGCTACCGCTTACATCACAAGCCACCCCCAACCCTTCGTGATAAGGGTCGTCCATCCCACAGGCGCCCTTTGTTTTAACACATTTTTTGCTCCCATTCATCTGGTTGTTATTATTTTATACCCATTTCCGTTGTATTGCGACCTCAAACAATGCTTAGCAATTACTCGTGAGGGCTTGGGGGTTCACTATTAGCAATGCTTCAATTTGTTTTTTTTTTGTTTATGAATGGTATGGCGAGCTAGTCGTTCACTTGATGTTAAGCGACACGGCCGCCCATAACGCAACAGTGTCACTGGGAAGTCTAAAATATAAAGTTTCGCGCGACACTGCACTGCGCACATCATCCCGAGACATCAGCACAGTCTGGTAATAAGATTACTCGACTGTGAGATCAGATTATAAAGTCTCATTTACCCAGTAATTTCACTAGCTACAGTGCCCTTCAAACCGGGACACAGTAGTGCTTGCGCACTACTGCTTGGCAGTAGAATAACTGGCAAAGCAGTGGTACCTACTTAGACGAACTTTGCAGAAAAGTCCACCTAGTAGAATGTATTGTATGTATAATGTAACCCGCGACTCCTGATGCAAATAGATGTTAGAATTTTAACGTCTGTATATGTCTGGAAGACTCTGTGGTATGGTGGTTGAGCATCAGCTCATAATCCGGAGGTGGTGGGTTCGATTCCCGCGGCAGGACCAGTATTAGTGCACAGAAAAACGCAATATTTGTTCTGAGTGTAAGTGTTGTGGGAGCATGGTACTGGTAGTTCCTGGGTCCCTAGATAGCGAAACCTAGTTAGGGTCTAGGATCTATTTGATCGTTGGGCATTATTATTATTATTATTATTCATTTATTTTATTTTCTTAGATTTAAGTTTTCCTTTTTACAATCACACTATCACACTAATCACACTAATACTATAAAGGCGAAAGTTTGTATGTGTGTTTGTGTGTATGTTTGTTACTCCTTCACGCTCAAACGGCTAAATGGATTTGGATGAAATTCAGTACCAAGATAGCTTATACACTGGATTAACAAATGGGTTACATTTTATCCTAGCTATCTTGGTACCGAATTTCATCCAAATTCATTTAGCCGTTTGAGCGTGAAGGAGTAACAAACATACACACATACACACATACAAACTTTCGCCTTTATAATATTAGTGTGATTATCCTTTGGAGCTGTAAATCTGGATTCAAGAAGATTGATATAAAGGTATGATACTTCGATGTCTCGAGATACTCAATCAATTTATGGAGTTAATAATCGATTTTGCCCATGATTATGGTAAACATTACCCAGATGTATTAATCAAAGCGGTGATAGATGGGCAAAAAGCAATTGAAGCCTCTCATTTTAAAAAATAAAACTGTAAAAAAATACTTAAATTTTTTTGAAGTAAAACTTCTTTATGTACGCTTGACTTTGGGGAGTAAGCTGGTGGATGCGTAACAAAGTTAACGGAAGTTGAAAGTTGTTGGTTCACGTAGATGTCCATTGTCAACATAACAAAGTTGATAATTTTTGTTATTATGTTGGTATGTCCGGGAAAATGACAATTTACAATTGTCAAGATGGCGACATTAACATTAAACAAAGCAAAAACAAAGTTATACCGACCGATAGATGGAGCTAAAGTTTTACTTCAGTCGTGTGGTCTAAAGCACACTCGTTCTTAGTTCGTTGTGTGAATCATATAGTGTGACGTTTTTTAAAGGCATCATTAACATCTACCGAAAAATCTGATTGGTAGTATCCTTGCCTTCTGAACTGCAGGTTGTGGGTTCGATTCCCACCCATGACAAACATTCGTGTGATGAGCATCGATGTTTGTTCTGTGTCTGGGTGTTATTTTGTATTATATGTATGTATTTACAAGCAAAAAGTATATAAATATTGCATCAATTATCTGGTTCCCATAGTACAAGCTATGCTTAGTTTTGGGCTTTGTTTCTTACCTCCAACAGCGACGCAGGTGAGGTTGACCTCAGAACCTTCGTCATAAGGTCCAAATATGCCTCCGTTGACCTCGTGGCCCTCCTGGTTCAGGATGATCAGACGCTCCGGCGGGACTGATGGAAAAAAGGTGCTATCAAATAAAACCAATGGTTCTTCTAAATGGTTGTACTGGGTACAGTTTTGTGCTTTATAAAAATTAGTGTCTCTGTCCGACGGTGTTTTTTTTATTGTTTGACAGGTTTGCGTTTGACTACTATCGCACCTAATGGTAAGTGACGACGTGGTCTGGGATGTAACATGCTTGCCTAGAAGATACTTGTTCGCTCTCGATTTGAAGACTCCAAGGTTGTAGTTATCGGGAAATACGGACGCCGGTAAAGCGTTCCACTCTTTGGCTGTTCGCATGATAAACGTGAAGCCGAATCGCTTTGTTCGCACATTAACCATGTATCGATGGCGTTTTTTGGTACATCTGGTTGTCCGATGGTGGAAAGGTGTCCTGCCTGTACTTGTTCTGCCACGGGAATCGAACCCAGCGCCTCCAGGTTATCAGCCGACCTGCTCACCACCACACCACAGAGGCTGGCAGAATATGCGTATTAGCCGAGTTGTATGTGACTGCAACGACTTAATAATGTGTGGATCACCTAACTGAGCAGGTGGTTCTGCCATTGTGAGAATAGAACTACCCCATCTCTTTCCATGGGTGTCGTAAAAGCCAGTTCCTTAACTGGCTTTTACGACTAAGATATTAAGACTTATGGCATTACGGAATACTCAGAGAATTTTCTGTGGACACCAAACCGCCTGCCAATGGTGATTATGAAAGACCCACTATGATATGCATTTAATGGGGGTTTTTTGGAACGGCCTAATGCTGTTCGCTTTACCGACCTTTAAAACATCACAAGGCAGGCGGGCAGGCGCTTAAGACGCCCAGCCGTCAAAGTGGGAGGCAACTAGCTCAAGGGTACCCCTGTGGTTCCTTGGCTTGGGCCGTTGCCGGGATAAGAGGATCGAGAAGACTACGTCCACTGGAAGAGTGGGCTATATTGAAAGTCGCGACCGTTCTAGCTAACTTACAAGGGGTACAAGCAAGGCCTGTCTTCCAGCTGTTTATGTGAGCTAAATTATTGAATATTTTTAATAACACTTACTGAGGACTGTAAGGTTGAGTCTGGTATTCTTCGTTGGAGACTTTATGAAGTCCACTCTACATCTGTATTGCCCGCTGTCTTCTGGCCTGCAAATAAATAAACAAAACTTGTTCTGAGTCTGGGTGTTGTGGGACCATGGTCCTCGTAGTTCCTGGGTCCCTAGACACAGGGAATCCTAGTTAGGGTCCAGGATCTATGTATGTGATCGTTGGGCTTTATTATTATTATATTATTATATAATTATGTACATACTAGTTGGGCCCCGCGGTTTCACCCGCGGATAAAAAGTATTTTAATTGTTTCCTCATCACACTGGAACATTTAACTTTTCCGGGATAAAATGTAGCCTATATGTTAATCCAGTGTATAAGCTTTCTTGGTATCGAATTTTATACAAATCCATTCAGTCGTTTGAGCGTAAAGAAGTAACAAACATACACACATACAATCTCTCGCCTTTATGAGTGTGATCAATGGACATTTCACACAACGCCATCTAGCCCTAAACTAAGCAAAGCTTGTACTATGAGAACCAGATAGGTAACTGATACAATACTTAGATACTTTTTGTATGTAAATGCATACATCGAATACAATATATATCCAGACACAGAACAAACATCACACAAATGTTTGTCCTGGATGGGAATCGAACCCACAGCCTAGAGTTCAGAGGGCAGGGTACTACCAACTGAGCTATCAGGCCAGTCAAAATAATGAAACAATAAGCATTTTGCACTGTAGCGATTTATTTTATAGTTTCGTTTGAGTCGCCCGTTCTATATCAATCCACTAAGTGTTTGTAGTCAGGCGACTAAGCTAGGGGATTTTAGTGGAATAGCTTTTGTAGTACTAGTTAAATCTCTAGAATCGGGGATATAAATGGAATAGTGAGTACTATAGTCTCCAGGGGACCTCACAGTTAATTCCTATAAAAATTGTTTCTCTTTTCATTTATATGTATATGTTTTTGTCTCTATTTCTATTCCATTAGCCAACTCTATTCCATTTATATCCTTTACCTATTCCAAAATATCTTTAATGGCTTAAATCACTTAGTCGCCTCCAGACCAGACTCCTGGTTAGTATCCTGCCTACTACAAGACATTAACAAAAATTCTAGCTTTTTCTAAGTACCCGCTCGTAAACAGTTTTATTAAGACAAACGGGAACACCTGTCCCTTTTATAACCATTACAAAACCAATTCTATGTTTATCTACGTAAGAATAATACTTCTAAAGCCTCTCAAAAAGTCTTTTTGTATTTTCTACCGTATTTACAATGGGTCTATCAAAATCGTCATCCAAATGCGCATAAATCTTAGATTTTTCGATATTTTGGTTAGACAGGGAATAGTTTATACCCAAGTTTGCGATCCCTTAAACCCAATGCGGGTTAGCTCGAAATTCTGACGTCCAACGAATGTTCTGTTTAAATTATTTATCCTATGATCGTACATTTGAAAAGACATGACATTTACCCGAACCACAGACAAAATAATAAAACACCCACACCCTTTCCCTTACCCTTTTGACCTAACTCATGAAGGGCTCTCTTTCATTCCTAATTTCATAAATAGATAAAAACGAATCGATCAACGAAATTAGTACAAAGAGAATCAATAGAAATGCCGTAAAAAGTACTCCTATTTATTCTGTGATCCAGTTTACAAACCCCTATTTTATAAATAGAGTTGGCGCAAATGTAAACCGATTTGAAGAAACGGGGCAATGCTTTCGCTGAATACTCACTAGGTGGTAGGATTTTCCTCCAAAGTAACATTAACATTAAACAAAGCAAAAACAAAATTATACCAGCCGATAGATGGAGCTAAACTAAAGAAGCTTTACATCTGTCTTGTGGTATAAAACACACTTGTTTTGTTTTTTAAATTATGCATCCGTTTTAGAGCTACAAACAAAACTTAAACCAATTTTGTCGATGAAACAGGTCACACCGATACCTATTTGCGCCACTTTTTACCCCGACTCCGAGAAAAAAATGTATATCTCGAACAAGAATCTTCGGTTACGATATTAACGAGAAAACGGGGTGAGAAATCCGATATCCCTGTCGTAGACTACAGCGTCTCGGAAAAAATAAAACAAAAAAAACTTAAAATTACGATGCGTGCATTCTGTTCTGCAAACTTTAAACTTTACAGTTTAAAGCCTTTAATTTACACCAATGTAATTATCTCTATATACTAACAGTTTTGCATGTGACCTTTCAGTTTGGATGTAAATAAGAGAGAGAGAGAGAGAGAGAGATTTTCACTCACTTCTTTCGCTCTTTCAATAAATTCAACTTAAAGTTACTACTTAGTAATATATATCACACTAATATTATAAAGGCGAAAGTTTGTATGTGTGTTTGTGTGCATGTGTGTACATACACACATGCACACAAACACACATACACATAGCGTGATGGAGTAACAAACATTTGTTACTCCATCACGCTCAAACGACTGAATGTATTTAGATAAAATTCGGTACCAAAATACCTTACACACTGGATTAACATATAGGCTACGTTTTATCCCGGAAAAGTGAAATATTCCCGTAGGATGAGCAAATAATTAAAATACTTTTTATCCGCGGGTGAAACTAGTTATACATAAATGCGACCCTATTTGCCCATAAATATTAGTATTATATAATGTGTCAAATCAAGTCAAGTCACAGTCCAAGTCATCAAATTAAGTCATAGTCTAGTCTAGTCAAGTCATACTCCTAGTAAAGTGGTGGCAACTTTACCAGAAGCTTCTATGGAGTTTTGGAAACAACACGAAAAGAAACGTTTCACCATCATTTTACCACTTTCCCACACTCATGCCTGTAATTCAGCACTTAACGAATAGAATCACCAATGTTATGCACTAACACTGAGAATAACACATGTTTTGGAAAGCGATACAATGCGGCGACGCGATCTTTTTGATCTCTCATACTAAACTGCGCGTGAGACCACACGCAGTTTAGTATGAGATTATGTTGACTGTACATTTTGATACAGCATTTGGCAGAAAGGTAATAGAGAACGCGATCAAACGTGATGTTCCCTTTGTTTATTTTAAAACGAATTAAAGGGTAAAACAAAGAATCTATTGAGCTATTTGTTGACGAAAACCTTTGGAAATGTTCATAATAAAATTTAATTACGCCGGTATTTTCTGGTAGATTAAATTACTTCTAAGGCTTAATTGACTTGTTCATATAACTGATTTAATTAATTAATACATAATTATGAGATTACTATTACTGAAAATTTAAACGGGTTGATTTATTAATGAAATGTCTATAAAATTAGTTCTGATATTCTCACTAGATGGCGCTAACTCATTTTTGGTATATAACTGTTTTCGTTGTGGTATTTCCATAATTTGTACCCTTCTTAACTTGTACGAAGGACATTATACACAAAATGATTTTTGAAAAACGAAAGTATTTAGTTATTTACATAGTACATAGTATTATTTTTCATTGTATTTTCTATTTATATGATTACTAGTTACGCCTCGCGGTTTCACCCGCGGATAAAAGGTTAATTAGAAAATTTAATTTTTCCGGGATAAAATGTAGCCTATATGTTAATCAAGTGTATAAGCTATCTTGGTACCGAATTTCATCCAAATCCATTTAGCCGTTTAAGCGTGAAGGAGTAACAAACATACACACATACAAACTTTCGCCTTTATAATATTAGTGTGAAGTGTCATTTTGACATGTCGCACCATAATTATGACGTCAAAAATGTGTTTTTTATTTATTTCGCGTTTACACCTCGCCTTAAAGTCAAGTCCAAGTCTTATCTCGTCAGGGCCAAGTGAAATTTACGTTTCTATATGATTCTTATTCGTTCTTAGCCTTTTGCTACGAATTGTCCAGCTTCACCGGGGCTCACCATATTATCGTATGTCAATTAAGGGGCATACTTAGAGTAAATTATCGTTTGCTGATGTAAATAATACTGTGGTTTTTATAGAATGCTTTACCACACGACTGTAGTAAAAATTATTTAGTTTAGCTCCATCTATCGGACGGTAAAACTTTGTTTTTGCTATGTTAATGACAATTGTAAATTGTTAGTCTATCGGACATACCAACATAATAATAATTTTTTTTATCTTTGTTATGTTGATAATGGAGATCTACGTTAACCAACAACTTTCAACTTCCAATCGCCTCGTTACACTTTCACCAGTTTACTCCCAAGTGAAGCGCGTATAAAAAAGTTTTACTTCAAAAATGTGTTGCTAGGTATTTACCTTAATTTCGTAAGCACCAGCACAGCGGGGCGAGTTTCGCTTTTGAAGGTAGCCCTCATCCCTAAAGTGGATGGGTCAGACCAGTGAGATGTAACACCTTCCCTTGTATCTAGTCTGTGGACAAAAAAAAAACATTACGTACAGGTACCGGTGATACATTCTAAAGAAATGCATCGTGCTAAAGAGGGAGTCGAATCGGCAAGTTTCGGCTTCGCATAGCGTCGTCTCTGTCATACGGAGTGGTAGAGCGAAAAACGTCACATGTAGTTTTGGCGGGAAAACGAAAAGATCGCGTTACCGCATTGTATTATATTCCAAAACCTGTGTTATTTTCAGTGTTGTGTGCAAAAAATTGGTGGCATTTTATTCGTTAGCTCGTAGCTGCATCTATCGTCCGGTATAACTTTGTTTTTGCTTTGTTTTATGTTAATGTCGCCATCTTGACAATATTGAATTGTCATTTTACCGGACATACCAACATCTATGTATATAGGTATATAAAAAATTTAAGTCACATTCTTACAAAATCGTGTCACATTGTTTGTTACCATACTCCTCCGAAACTGCTGAACCGATTTGGATGAAATTTTATATTCATACTTGGTAGGTTTGAGAATAGGTTGTTCCTCATTCGCACGTCATCACCGTTTTTCATCGCCACGCGGGTGAAACTGCGGGGCGCAGATAGTAATAATAAAATATTTTTGGTTTGTTATGTTGACAATGGAGATCTACGTTAACCAACAACTTTCAACTTCCGTTCGCCAGCTTACTCCCCAAGTCAAGCGTGCGTATATAAAGAAGTTTTACTTCAAAAAATACTCTATTGTAGATCTCGATACATAATTTTTTTTTTCTATATTAGAAATAGTAAATCGCACACATTATCAAGATAAAGCTAAAATAAACCTATGATAAACTTAGTAATAATGCAGCCCACAACACTATCCTCAGATTGTTAAACAGTATAAATAAATTTAATTCTAGGGGAAGATGACATGCAAACAAACATTCATATTTACTTAAAATGTACACAAGTGAAATGAAATGAGGTGAAAAGAAGTAGTAAATTATGTTGAAAACTAAAAGATTAAGATATTGCAAGATATTCATTATAAGTACTACTTGTAATGTTACAAATAATGTAAGCAAGTGAGTGGGTTTACTAGGTGGTAGGACTTTGTTGCAAAGTTCGTCTAGGTAGGTACCACCGCTTTGCCAGTTATTCTGCCGCCAAGCAGTAGTGTGCAAGCACTACTGTGTTCCGGTTTGAAGGGCACTGTAGCTAGTGAAATTACTGGGCAATTGAGACTTTATGATCTGATCTCACAGTCGAGTAATCTTATTACCAGACTGTGCTGATGTCTCAGGATGATGTGCGCAGTGCGGTGTCGCTTGTAACTCTGTTTTAGGGTTCCGAGTGACACTGTTCTGTTATGGGCGGCCGTGGCGCTTAACATCAGGTGAACGACTAGCTCGTCACATCATTCAATAACATAAAAAAAAAGCAATTTGTGTGAAAAATTATCAAATTGTTTTATCCCTTAACGTGAAGGCCACACAAACATACAAAACATGTTTTACTTTTATTTATTGGTAAGAATAAAGATTAAAAACACATTTGTTGTTGTCCCACGCATCCCAAGCCTGTCATCAAATACCAATAAAAATAAACCCGGATTAGAAAAAAGGTTTCGATTTACCAAACAATTTGACTACCATTTTCAAAAATGAAATACATTTTTCTATTGTATGAAAAGCTATAAGACATTTCGTTATTGCTTGGCCCATTTTAGTTTAAAGGTTAAGCTGGGTTACACAATTTACGGTTAACTTTAATTTACAGTTAAAACTCTTGTTAAGCGGATACAATGTTGTTACATCTGACGGTTATTTTATCTGCAGAAAATTGACCGGTTAAAGTAAGATGGTTGAAAAACTGTTAATAATTGAAGGTTTGAGAATAAAAACCCTTTTTATTCTCACCCCTTCAATTGTCAAGATGGCGACATTAACATTAAACAAAGTAATACCGGCCGATAGATGGAGCTAAACTAAAAAAGTTTTACTTGAGTCGTGTGGTCTAAAGCACACTCGTTTTTTTAAGGAGATAAAATAGTCAGCGTTGTGCCATCTTGTTTTATCTGGTCTGTGACTATGTGCTATATCAAATGGTTAGAATTTCGCATGTATTCGTTTATTAGGTGTTTGTTCTGTGTCGGGGTGTTAAATTGTATTCTGTGTATGTATTTACAAACAAAAAATATATAAGTATTATATCAGTTATCCGGTACTATGGGTATAGTACAAGCTTTGCTTAGTTTGGGGCTGAATGGCGCTGTGTGAAATGTCCACAAATATTTATTATCTATTTACTAATTATTATAATTATATTCCAAGATACCACATTTTATCAGGTGGTAGAACTTTTCTGCAAAGTTCGCCTAGGTAGGTACCACCGCTTTGCCAGTTGTTCTGCCGCCAAGCAGGAGTGCGCAAGCATTGTTGAGTTACGGTTTGAAGGGCATTTTAACTAGTGAAATTACTGGGCAAATGAGACTTTATGACCTGATCTCACAGTCTAGTAATTTTATTACCAGACTGTGCTGATATCTCAGGATGACGTGCGCAGTGCAGTGTCACACGAAACTGCATGCTTTAGAGTTCCGAGTGACACTGCAACTGATATGGGCAGCCGTGTTGCTTAACATCAGGCGAACGGTTAGCTCGTCACGTTATTCCTTAGCATAAAAAGAAAAAAAAACATAGAGAATGTGGAGTATTATTAACTGTTACAATTCGTAACAGCGAATAATATGATGATGAAACTTTATACTTCATGGTTAAAGTTATAGTTAGTTTTAACAGTAACTTTAACCCAATTGGTGAAACCAAGCCTTTAGAGTTCAAAGTGATATCCAATTGCGTATAAAATGGCTAAACGGAATAAAAGAAGCTTTAGGAAATATTAATTTTATGTCTATCGTAAACGGCCATCTGCAAGCAAGCAATGTTACATTTTGATCTATGACCCGTAATACCATTTGTCCGGAATATTGATAGACGTAAAAATAATATAATATACTTACACAATTATAATGAATACTATTACTTACATATATAAAACTTACTATACTTATATAAAGTCGAGATTGAAGAGTGCATAATATAGCTGTGAGAAACAACAACGGTTATTCATAGTAATTATTAGGGGGGAGCTTTATTCAGCATAATAATTTTTGACATAATAATTGAAGGGTTGAGAATAAAAAGGGTTTAACTGTCAAATTGATGGTTTCGAGAAAATTGACTTTTAACTTCAACGGCGTCATTTTAATGTAGAGTGCTTATAAGGTTTATGTAAGTTTCAGTTGCTTGAAAATGTATTATTTCTATTTAGCGACTAAATATAGTACTAATTTATACAATTACTGTAAAAATATAATATAATAAAATATATGTAATAATGTTTTTATGCTAAGCGAACTGTATTCCTGTGACAGATAAACCGTTTTTAGAATCAAAATCTCGAGATTTAAACCTCATTTCGGTATTCTGAGAATGTATTATTGTAGATAATTTCACGCCAAATCCAACGATACCCATAAGTCATTTTGTGAAAAAAATCAGTTAAACCCTTTTTATTCTCACCCCTTCAATTGCGAAATTGCCTTTTAAAAAAATCTTTCGATGTAATCTTTTTTAGTTCCTCACGCAAGGAATTCCACAATTTGACAGCCACAACGGAAAAAGATCTATTAAACAGTCTATTGGGCTGTAAACTGTGTGGACATTTCATGTGTGGACATTTCACACAGAGCCATCTAGCCCCAAACTAAGCAAAGCTTGTACTATGAGAACCAGATAACTGATAGAATACAAAGATACTTTTTGTTCGTAAATACATTCATAGAATACAATATAACATCCAGACACAGAATAAACACCTCGTTCTAAGCACCATGTTCATTACACAAATGATTGTTCTGGGTGCCATCCCATCGCCATCCAGCCCCAAACTAAGCAAAGCTTGTACTATACCCATAGTACCCGATAACTGATACAATACTTAGATACTTTTTGTTTGTAAATACATACATAGAATACAATATAACACCCAGACACAGAACAAACATCGATGCTCATCACACAAATGTTTGTCCTGGGTGGGAATCGAACCCACGACCTGCAGTTCAGAAGGCAGGGATACTATCAACTGAGCTATCAGGCCAGTAAAAAAAAAAATATAAATCAAAAAATAAAATAAATAATAAACGATTCTGTATTATGTATTTACTTCATTAACTTTCAAGTTGTACAAACGCAGTGTTTCTTTTTTCATGCTAAGAGGCGTCTCAATCTCTTCATCACGAATATGATTTCCTGATTAGACAAAAAAGGATGGATCTCTTGTGAAGTGACAGCCGACGCAGGAAGCGTAGCTCCGATTGACAGATTACTTACGACTTACGACTTATCCGGGGATTTTGTGGCATTGATAGGGTTAAGAGTTAAATGACAGCTGTACTTATTTAGGTTAAGTAGGACTTAATTAGCTTTAACATGATAACTTGAGCTGTTACGACTTCTAAACGGACGCATCGTGGTCCGAATCCCGTACTACTGACTTTCCAATTAATGAGCGGAGGTATAATGGTGTGACGCGTTTACAAATACATGAAGATCTTTGGTTTACCCCGTCGCGTCGTCGCCGCCCAAGACACGTCTTTACCAACCCGGATGATCCAATAACAGCCGTAGTATCAGCGCTATGATCACCGGACCAGTCTAGCCCTTCTGGCACCGGTATAGGATAACACAATCAGATAAATATATAGAGATATATATATATATATAGATAGATAGATAGATAGATATATAGAGATATATAGAGATAGATAGAGAATCAGATACCGACCCCACCGGCGAGGTAGGCGTACCCTCCGCAGGTTAGTTAAAACGGTCCCGAGTTTCCGTAGGGTCCACTCTTGCCCTTGAGCTAGTTGCCTCTTATCGATCCTGTTATCCCGGCAACGGCTATCTCTTTCTCTCTCTCCCTCTCACACACACACACACAACACACAACACACACACACACACACACACAACACACACACAACACCCACACACACACGCGCGCACACTCACACACACACACGCACACACACACACACACACACACAAAGCGCGCGCACGCACGGACGCACACACAGCCCACATTTTGAAAGAGCCAGTTTCCACCTATATAGGTTGTCCTTATTTTCTACTACTTCAAGTAACCTTAAACTCGATAAAAAGAAATACATTAAAATTGAGGAGAAAAACGTTTCGTTCCCTAAAACATGCACGTCTACTTGTTTTGTCTTTATGTACAAACTTTTTTACGCTTGCCGTGTACAAGTTTTCAATTCCCATCGCAAGCCGAGAGCTAGCGGCGTGATTTTCCGAGGTGTTTTGATTAAAGTACATAAATAAATAAACAAAATGGAGACTGTAGTTACGTAGGCTGCAGGTGGAGGATGCAGAAGAGAAACTAATATTGATTCTAAAGCTAAATTAATCCAAAATTTGAATATAAAAATTACACGATGTAATTAATTAATATTCCTACAAACTATATCTATCTTATACCGTTGAAAAGCACGCGAAGTGACATAAGATACTCTCTGCTGCGTCGGCGCATGCCTGGATGGCACCAGTCCCGGTGCGCTGTGGACTAACGTCACACGATGACGTAACACATTTCATATCAATCCCAAATCAAACAAAGTTTGAACTATGAGAACCCAATAATTGATAGAAAACTTAGATACGTTTTGTTTGTAATAACGTAGTACATAGAATACAATATAGCACCCAACAGAACAAACATCTATGTTCATCACACAAACGTTGGTCCTGAGTGGGACTGTAATAACCTACAGTTCAGAAGGCAGACTTACTACCAATTATTGAGCTATCAGGCTAATTAATAATAGTACTCGAGCTAGAAGCAAGTAGTTTATTATTATATTCACTGCCAGAAGGGTTAAACAGGTCAATCAATTACAGCGCAGCTCATGATACTACAATTGTAGATGAATTGTGTAGAATCTTCCGGCAGGAACCAGCCATAAGCAAGCGAGAGACGTAAATTGCGCAATTTCCGCTGTCAAACCTCAATTTAGCATTACGCGTGACAGCTACGCGACACGCGTAAATTATGAAAATTCTGCTGTCAAATACATTATGTGTGATGAGCGAGACGAGATAGCTAGAAAATGATCATCAGCAGCCAGCCCGGCTAGCATGCGCACCGCGACTTTTTTCTCGACACTTTTTCTCGTGAGAGACCGTGACAAGACTATGGTAGCGCCTAAGTGCGTCTTACTCTAACAGCGACGACAAACTTTCTCGCGGTTCGCATGCTAGGCCCACTGGTTATACGTATCAGTGGACTTAGAAGTAATAAAAAGGGGTTTGACCGACTTCAATCCCAATGAGAACATCATCAATGTAGTCGAAATCGAAATACGCATTATTGAAAATAACTCAAAAAATCCTAGTCAGATCTTGATAAAATTTAAATGGGAATACGCAGGAAGCACCACATTTAAAAAAAAATCATCAAAATCGACTCACCCAGTCGAAAGTTCTCAGGTAACAAACATACAAAAATATAGTTGAATTGAGATACTTCTTTTTTAAGTCGGTTAAAATGCATCGCTTTTTTATGTTTTGGCTCCACACTTTTGTGTATTTAGCCAGTGTCAAGTAATTGATAATTTATCAAGTTAATGATATTTCACGCAAATATGTTTCAAGTCACAGTCGAAGTCATCAAGTCCATCATAGTCTAGTCAAAGTCATACTCCTAGTAAAGTGGTGGTGGCAACTTTACTTGAAGCTTCTATGGAGTTTTGGGAACAACACGAAAAGAAACGTTTCACCATCATTATACCATTTTGCCACACTCACGCCTGTAATCCAGCACTTAACGAATAGAATACCACCAATTTTATGCACTAACACTGAAAATAACACAAGTTTAGGAAAATAATACAATGCGGTGACGTAATCTTTTTCGCTTTCCCGCCAAAACTCTACGTAGGTCGCATCACTTTTATTGGGTACATTCGAATGACAGCGACAAACAGCTGTTGGGTTAACCACGGCACGGACTGTCACTGCAGGATATTCCGTACATCCTGCTAGTCACCATCCCATATCTCGCGACAAAGCAAAATAATCAGTGTGCATCCAAACACCGCGCACTTTTGCATTGCCAGCTCTCGGACTATTGTTTTTTATTAAGTTGAGTTTACGGCGTCATATAATCCTTGTGCTTTTTTGGGCGAAACTCTTTTATTATGGTTGTATTGTATTTTAGGTTGTACGGAACGATGAATACAAAAGAGTACATTGTTTCATTATCAAACTTAATATTTTATAAAATGATTTATGTACTTATTGAAATTTCAGCATTTGGAACCTTTTTTTTATGTTAAGGAATGACGTGACGAGCTAGCCGTTCGCCTGATGTTAAACGACACGGCTGCCCATACCAGCTGCAGTGTCACTCGGAACTCTAAAGTATAGAGGTTCGCGTGACACTGCACTGCGCACGTCATCCAGAGACATCAGCACAATCTAGTAATAAGATTACTAAACTGTGAGATCAGATCATAAAGTCTCATTTGCCCAGTAATTTCACTAGCTACAGTGCCCTTCAAACCGGAACACAGCAGTGCTTGCGCACTACTGCTTGGCGGCAGAATAACTGGCAAAGCGGTGGTACCTACCTAGACGAACTTTGCAGTAAAGTCCTACCACC
Source organism: Ennomos fuscantarius (assembly GCA_905220475.3). Lineage (NCBI taxonomy): Eukaryota > Metazoa > Arthropoda > Insecta > Lepidoptera > Geometridae > Ennomos > Ennomos fuscantarius. The sequence continues at coordinate 3,366,977 of HG992049.1, forward strand.
TAGTAATAGAACCCATTTGTTAACTAAAAAATAACTATAAAGAAGGGGGGAAGTTCTGCATACCAGCATCTACCGCAGTAACCTCAGCTGTCCGCTGTAAGGGTCGGAAGAGATCAACAACATAAACAGGAAAATGACAACTTAGCTCCTTGATTGATTCTCATTGAAGATAATTTATATATTTAGATTTGGGAAATCACTGGGCAAATGAGACTTTATGACCTGATCTCACAGTCTAGTAATCTTATTCCTAGATTGTGCTGATGTCTCAGGATGACGTGCATAGTGCAGTGTCACGTGAAACTCTATACTTTAGAGTTCCGCGTGACACTGCAACTGATATGGGTAGCCGTGTCGCTTAACATCAGGCGAACGGTTAGCTCGTCACGTCATTCCTTAGCATTAAATAAAAAAAATTGACTATTTACACTTCCAACTTTCGAGTTATATACAATACAGCATCAAATACTCTTTCTTCTTAAAAAATCGTTAATTTTAATTCCGATTTTGTAACGAATATAAAAAGGACGACTTATATCTAATAAGTAGTGTTTGATATTTAGTAACTTTTAGTAAGTTTTTACATCATATATAAACAGTCAATAGACCTACCACAAACACGTACTTATTATCAGAACATTCTTCATCTCCAATCAAAACTTTTAGTAAGTTTTTACACCATATATAAACAGTCAATAGACCTACCACAAACACGTACTTATTATCAGAACATTCTTCATCTCCAATCAAAACTTTTAGTAAGTTTTTACACCATATATAAACAGTCAATAGACCTACCACAAACACGTACTTATTATCAGAACATTCTTCATCTCCAATCAAAACTTTTAGTAAGTTTTTACACCATATATAAACAGTCAATAGACCTACCACAAACACGTACTTATTATCAGAACATTCTTCATCTCCAATCAAAACTTTTAGTAAGTTTTTACACCATATATAAACAGTCAATAGACCTACCACAAACACGTACTTATTATCAGAACATTCTTCATCTCCAATAAAAACTTTTAGTAAGTTTTTACACCATATATAAACAGTCAATAGACCTACCACAAACACGTACTTATTATCAGAACATTCTTCATCTCCAATCAAAACTTTTAGTAAGTTTTTACACCATATATAAACAGTCAATAGACCTACCACAAACACGTACTTATTATCAGAACATTCTTCATCTCCAATCAAAACTTTTAGTAAGTTTTTACACCCTATATAAACAGTCAATAGACCTACCACAAACACGTACTTATTATCAGAACATTCTTCATCTCCAATCAAAACTTTTAGTAAGTTTTTACACCATATATAAACAGTCAATAGACCTACCACAAACACGTACTTATTATCAGAACATTCTTCATCTCCAATCAAAACTTTTAGTAAGTTTTTACACCATATATAAACAGTCAATAGACCTACCACAAACACGTACTTATTATCAGAACATTCTTCATCTCCAATCAAAACTTTTAGTAAGTTTTTACACCATATATAAACAGTCAATAGACCTACCACAAACACGTACTTATTATCAGAACATTCTTCATCTCCAATCAAAACTTTTAGTAAGTTTTTACACCATATATAAACAGTCAATAGACCTACCACAAACACGTACTTATTATCAGAACATTCTTCATCTCCAATCAAAACTTTTAGTAAGTTTTTACACCATATATAAACAGTCAATAGACCTACCACAAACACGTACTTATTATCAGAACATTCTTCATCTCCAATCAAAACTTTTAGTAAGTTTTTACACCATATATAAACAGTCAATAGACCTACCACAAACACGTACTTATTATCAGAACATTCTTCATCTCCAATCAAAACTTACGTACGCGGAAGAAATCAATCAAGCCAAATTGTATCAACTTTATAGACCGTACTCTTATACTATCCATCAATCATCATTATCAAAAACAACCTTATTTCATTTCACTAAAGCTTAATATTGGATGTAAACTGTTGACAGATGTTAAGAATAGGTACTTAAACCACGTCTTTGATGTGTATAAGCCCTCATCGACCTAATTTGAAGATCAAAAACGCCGGCGTTGGATGACGGTTCACGCTTGGTGCACTCAGTTGTTTTAATAATGAAACTAGTTTTCATTGCCAGTACGATAAAATTGAATTTCACCAAAATGTTACAATGATAAACGTAAAATAAGTACCGATGATAAAAATGATGAAGATCACCAGGATTTTGAGATTTAGGGTAGATAGGTTAGGGTCTAAAATGCCTACAAGAGATTCATTAATGTTTATCTTGACAGCAAATGATATGTAATTCCGATTTTAGATACATCAGATCGATTTAACACAAAAAATTACAACGCACGAACACTTGAACGCAAGATGGCCGTTTTGCCCCGTGACCGATAAAATCACACTATACACGGTGGAATTTAATTCGCTCTTTTCCTTAAATGTAGGTACTCAGACCATGCTATAGAATATTAGTATAAGGTCCAATTAAAAAATAATAATAATTTGTTTTAGTATTTAGTGCCTCCTAAAATAATTGCATGACAGCCGAAATGTCTATTTAACGGTACACCAGCTGAGTGCTTTATAAATGTTTCATACGCTTAAACACTTGCTTTTTTTAATGCCGCAAGGCTTTTCTTTAGAATTTAATTTGATTATACCTAGATTGAAATTTTATTTCATAAGTACTTTTTTTTATTTAGTTATATGGGATCGTTCTATAGCTAGGACTGAATATAAACGTTTTTTTTTTACTTCTAACTTGTCTAGCATTTGACCACTTTCTCACCTGAATGTAAGTAACGATGTGATCGAAGGTGTAGCAAGCTAGCCAAGTCGAAGGTGTAGCATGCTAGCCAAGTCGAAGGTGTAGCATGCTAGCCAAGTCGAAGGTGTAGCATGCTAGCCAAGCATATAATACATTAAAGGAAAAGAACGAATTAAATTCCACCGTGTATATAAAATGGACCCCATGGAAAATGTACCCTATGAAAAATCAGGTGGCATATACCAATGACGTCTCCAACTAAAATGATATACTCTGTGGTTGTGTGGTGGTTATGTCGGTAGTAACCCATTAATTGCCACGTGTGTACAGATTGAGTAATATATTCCCTTTGCGTTGCCATCGTAAATCAATATACGCTATCTATATATACATCAAATCAAACCTGGATTTGGGGTTTTGGCGGGAAAACGAAAATGATCGCGTCACGGCATTATATTATTTTCCAAAACTTGTGTTATTTTCAGTGTTAGTGCATAAAATTGGTGTCATTTTATTCGTTAAGTGCTGGATTACAGGCATGAGTGTGGGAAACTGGTATAATGATGGTGAAACATTTATTTTCGTGTTCTTTCTAAAACTCCATAGAAGCTTTTAGTAAAGTTGCCACCACTTTACTAGGAGTATGACTTGACTAGACTAGACTATAACTTGACTTGACGACTTGGACTGTGACTTGACTTGACACAAATATGTATAATATTAATTAACTTGAGAAATTATCAATTACTTGACACTGGCTAAATACACAAAAGTGTGGAGCCAAAATCAAACAAAAAGAAAACCTGGATTTTGTGCCCGGAGGATATTAGATGTAGTTAGAGATGCTATGCTTTAATAGATCGACGTGACAATAACTTTATTAGTTTTATTATTATTATCATCATTATTATAAGTATAAGCGGTCAAAGACGGCAAACTCCTGTACATACTGCGTCTTTAGATCATAATTGAAGGGGTGAGAACAAAAAGGGTTTAACTGATTTTTTTCACAAATAGGTAGGGTATCGTTGGATTCAGCGTGAAATTATCTACAATAATACAGTCTCAAAATACCGAAATGAGGCTTAAATCTCGAGATTTTGAGTCTAAAAACGGTTTATCTGTCACAGGATTACAGTTCGCTTAGCATAAAAACATTATTATATTTATTTTATTATATTATATTTTTACAGTAATTGTATGAATTAGTACTATATTTATTTGTTTAAAATTGAATTAAAACATTTTCAAGCAACTGAAACTTACATATACCGTTTTTATTACCTTTTAAGCACTCTACATTAAAATGACGCCGTTGAAGCTTAAAGTCAGTTTTCTCGAAACTGACAATTTGACAGTTAAACCCTTTTTATTCTTTACCCTTCAATTATCGCTAGTGATTCGGCATTATTTTCTGAGATTATTAACAATTTTTTTTTTGTTTTTTTTTTTTTGTTTTCTACACTTTTATGCCAGTTAAACACACGGCTAAGGCCAAAAATATCGCCAGTGAATCTGCATTATTTTCTGAGATTATTAAACAGAAAATTAATTGTTGAGTTGTGTTTAAAATATTTCTCCAATAACTCAACCACAAAATATAATAACCTCCAAATTAATTCAACCAAGATAAAAAATTACAATGCGATAAGCAAAATTCGAAGTTAAGATAAAAAGCATTGCTTGTTGGATGCAGCTGCTTGGAAGCAATTAAAGCTAATGTTCTTAATTAATATTTTAATGCACAGATAAGGTAAGTATACGCCACATTTTTTTAACAACGCTTTTTGTATAATTTTTAAATGCCAAAACTGTGCTGTTCTTTTGAGTTTACTTTTTTCACGATGTGTATCTTTATGTTGTTAATAAGTACTTATTTATTTGATTGGTGATGTTCATTCGTTTTGTGATGGCAACATTTATGTTAGTGGAAAAACTTATTTGTTAAAATTCCAAACTCAATGTTCCTTTTTTTAAACAAATATTATAACTGTAGTTTGGAGGAGTTTTGGCGGGAACGCAAAAAAGATTGCGTCACCGCATTGTATTATTTTCCAAAAATTTTCAGTGTTAGTGCATAAAACTGGTGGCATTCTATTCATTAAGAGCTGGATTACAGGCGTGAGTGTGGGAAAATGGTATAATGATGGTGAAACGTTTCTTTTCGTGTTGTTTCCAAAACTCCATGGAAGCTTCGAGTAAAGTTGCCACCACTTTACTAGGAGTATGACTTTGACTAGACTATGACTTGACTTAATGACTTCGACTATGACATGACACATATTTGCGTGAAATATCATTAACTTGATAAATTATCAATTACTTTACACTGGCTAAATACACAAAAGTGTGGGGCCAAAACATAAAAAAAAACTGTACTTGAGAATCTTAGGGGGTTTTTGGCGGAAAAACGAAAAAGATCACGTTACCGCATTGTATTATTTTCCAAAACTTGAGTTATTTTCAGTGTTAGTGCATAAAATTGGTGGCATTCTATTCGTTAAGTGCTGGATTACAGGCATGAGTGTGGGAAAGTGGTATAATGATGATGAAAATTTTTTTTTTCGTGTTGTTTCCAAAACTCCAGAGAAGCTTCCGGTTAAGTTGCCACCACTTTACTAGGAGTATGACTTGACTAGACTAGCTATGACTTGACTTCATGACTTCGACTGTGACCGCCACATTATTCACGTGAAATTTCATTAACTTGATAAATTATCAATTACTTGACACTGGCTAAATACACAAAAGTGTAGAGCCAAAACACACGCATTATATTATTTTCCAAAACTTATGTTATTTTTACTAACAAAAATGCTAAATACAACACATAAGTGTGGAGCCTGAAACCTAACCAGAAGTTAAAAGGTGCTCTTGGTTATATTCACAATAATAATGTTGCCATATACATTGTTAATTAGTTTCAAAATACTTAAGTAACTGTACCCAGCTCCTACATCCTCGAGGCAGGTAGATTGAATTAATCATCCTGACATAAATTATAATTAATTATCTGTATCGTAACCTGGCAACATCCAAGTTTACTTCACTGTCTATGTCGGAAGCAGACAAGATGGCGCCTGTGGCTTTGCTCAGATAGCGTATAATGCCACAAATTTTCCTCTCTGCGCTGACTATATTTTATACTATATTTCCATAAAACCACACACTTACACACTAAGGGGTGTGTAAGGGTTTTATGCATACATATTTTTAATTATATAAGTATTATATTCTGTTATAACAGAATAAATATTAGGCAACGTTAATTTAACGCCTTTGTTATTATTAATCAATACACTTATTATATGTCTCCGACGGAAGAGTCGTGGTTCCTGTGTCACGGGTCTCGAGCCTAGAGTACTGAAAATAGGTGCTCCACCCCTTTATGATTGTTTAAACTATTTTTTTGCCAATAAATTTTCATTTCATTTCATTTCATATAGGTGCCAAAATACAAAATGATATAGCATTACTAGTTGCGTCCCGTGGATTCACCCGCAGATAAAAAGTATTTTAATTATTTGCTCATCCCACGGGAAAACTTAAATTTTTCGGGATAAAATGTAGCCTATATGTTAATCCAGTGTATAAGCTATCTTTGTACCGAATTTCATCCAAATCCATACAGCCGTTTAAGCGTGATGGAGTAACAAACATACACACATACACACAAACACACATACAAACTTTCGCCTTTATAATATTAGCGTGAAGTGTGATTGTGTGATGTGTGGATATTTAAAAAAATGTATCCCCTGTTTTTGAGGTTTTATTATGAAATTTTTATTAAAAAATGTAATAATGTGTAAAAGTTGTAAAATTAAAGAAATTGTAATTTTTGAAAAAAATCTTTTTACGCACACTTGACTTGGGGAGTAAGCTGGTGAATGTGAGAAGAATGAAGTTGAAGTTTGTTCACGTAGATCTCCATTGTCAACATAACAAAGTTTTTTTTTTATTATTATGTTGGCATGTCCGGTAAAATGACAATTTACAATTGTCAAGATGGCGGCATTAACATTAAACAAAGCTATACCGGCCGATAGATGAAGCTTACTTAAGAAACTTTTACTTCTGTCTGTGTGGCCTAAAGCGCACTTTTTTTAAACACCTTGGTTAAAGTGAAGCTAAATTAAGATACTATTTTATTTCCAAAGGTTAAAAGCTAAAGGTTCGGAGCTACCAACATGGTAATCCTAATTACATGAACAGAGCTAAAATGGGTTAAACGCGGCAGATTAATGGGATTATAAGGAGGCTTTAGTATGATGATCATTATCCATCGACCTAGTATGCCTCTAGACGTGACTCGAAAGTCAAGATAGGAACTGAGTACTTTTACAACCAAGTGCTAAAATTAAAAACCGTCAGGTAGGTATTTATAAAATTTTAGGTTAGTAGCGAAATATCAATACAATACAATAATATATAATAAATATAATGTAATATAATAATAATAATATGTGTGGACATCTCACACAGCGCCATCTAGCCCCAAACTAAGCAAAGCTTGTACTATGAGAACCAGATAACTGATACAATACCTAGATACTTTTTTGTTTGTAAATACATACATAGAATACAATATAACACCCAGACACAGAACAAACACCTATGTTCATCACACAAATGTTTGTCCTGGGAATCGAACCCACAACCCACAGTTCAGAAGGCAGGGTTACTACCAACTGAGCTATCAGGTCAGTCAATACAATACAAAACGCTTTATTGACACCAAAAATAAACATGTAGAAAATAGAATTACATAATAAGATAGGTACAATGGGCGGTCTTATCTCTAAGAGCGATACTATCTATACGATAATATCTTTTTCGAATTTGTGCATTGGTTCCACCCCCTCTGGGTCTAGGCTGAAAATCAGCGCTGGATGTCTCTGATGACCAGCAATATGCTGAGCCGACGCCAATCCGTTACTTGTTTTTTTTTTCTATTCATTATGTACATATTGTGTGTATAAATTTAACCTGTTTTTGTATTTTAATTTTAGACAAGTATTGAATAAATGTTTTTCTATTCTATTCTATTACTATACCTTCCAGATATCAATTTAAAAACAAAACACAAATCGGACCGAACGTTGGACTGGCAGCGCTTCCGCACGCCAAAGAAGCCAACGAAAAGTGAGTCAGCGTTTTTTTAAACGGGCTACTGGTGTTAGTCTCTACCGATGTTTACAGCGTCACCGGGCGGGATAGTGAGTCAGCACTACCAGCATTGCTATTTACAATAATTGAAGGGTTGAGAACAAAAAGGGTTTAACTAACAAATTGACAGTTTCGAGAAAATTGACTTAAAACGTCAACGGCGTCATTTTAATGTAGAGTGCTTATAAGGTAATAGAAAAGGTTTATGTAAGTTTCAGGTGCTTGAAAATGTTTTAATTCTATTTTAAATACTAAATATAGTTCTAATTCATACAATTACTGTAAAAATATAATGTAATAAAATAAATATAACAATGTTTATATGCTAAGCGAACTGTATTCCTGTGACAGATAAACCGTTTTTAGACTCAAAATCTCGAGATGTAAGCCTAATTTTGGTATTTTGAGAATGTATCATTGTAGATAATTTCATGCTGAATCCAACGATACTCATAAGTCATTTTGTGAAAAAAGTGAGTTAAACCCTTTTTAATCTCACCCCTTCAATTATTCCCTCCACTGCATAAGATGCCTAGAAATCTAACACAAACTTTATCTAAGAAATCACTAGCAGTTGTATTATTTGATATTTTTTTTATTATGTGGTGTGTACAATAAAGAGTGTATCTATCTATCTATATATTTTTACCTATGAAATTGCCGTTTTGTTTGAAAAAAGTTAAAGTATTTTTTTTTTAACTTATTTATTTCTTTTATTCAAAGTAATCACCCCTGCAATCAATGCATCTTTGCCAACGCTGTGGCAGTTTATGGATGCCCTTCTTGAAAAAATCAGCAGGACGGGAGACAAAAAAACTCTTCAAAGGCGTTTTGTACTGCCTCTCGGGAATTGAATTTTTTTCCCGCTAAAAAGTTGTCCAAATTTTGGAAAAAGTAATAGTCGGTAGGCGCAAGATCTGGTGAGTATGGCGGATGAGGGAGAGCTTCCAAACCCAACTCATGCAGCTTAGAGACGGTCTGTTGTGCAGTATGGGGTCGCGCGTTGTCGTGAAGTAGCAGTGGAGACGACCGATTGACCAAAGCTGGTTGCAGACGTGCGAGTTTCGCCATCATTGTGGTCAGTTCTTCAATGTACACATCTGCAGTAATGCTCTCGCCGTTTTGTAAAAAGCTATGATGAATCACACCAGCACTAGACCACCAAACTGTGACCATGACCTTTCTAGGGGTCATTTTTTGTTTTGCACATTGCTTTGGTACCGAACCAGGATCTAATCAACTTTCTGAGCGCTTTCGATTGTCAAAAAGAATCCATTTTTCGTCGCACGTAACAATTCGGTTCAAAATTCCTTCATTTCTGTGCCTGTTAAGCAGCGCAAGGCAAGTCTCGACGCGTCCGTTGCGCTGGCGATCGTTAAGTTCGTGGGGCACCCATCTATCAAGCTTTTTTATCTTGCCAATCTGTCGCAAATGGACCAATATTGTTTTGATGCTAACATCAAAAGCTGCTGCCAGCTCAGCTGTAGATTGAGATTCATCAGCTTCCACAATCGCCTTTAATTCATCATTGTTGACCAAAGTTTCCGGACGACCACGAGGTTCATTTTTCAAGTCAAAATTCCCAGAACGGAACCGAGCAAACCAATAACGGGTTGTACGTTCGTTTGTACAGTTCTCTCCGTAAACGTCGTTGATGTTACGTGTCGTTTGTGCCGCGTTGGTGCCACGACGGAACTCATATTCCATAATTACACGAAATTTCAAAGTATCCATTATGAGGAAAAATGTTGAAATGTAATGAAAATACAACGCTAATCAATAAACAAAAAACTTATATTGTAAATAGAATGTCATATTTTTAAAACAAAATTAATTTGAATTTAGAATTCATAGCCAATCAAAACTTTTTTTTGTTTGAAAAAGTCTGTACTGCAATTCGGCAATTTCATAGGTAAAGACCTATTATTAGGCAACGAATTAAAATGTGTGTTTCAATTGCCCCGTTGAATGGTGATCATTTTGGGCCAATCAAGGACGCGAATTTTGGTCACATCAATTGCGTATATGGATGACTGAAATTCTTTACAACTGTTACGAAAGTTGAGATACGCTATGAACGTTAGCCCACTTCCATCGTTGAACTAGTTTTTTTAACGACCTCTGCATTAATTGTAAGCAATGAAGGCTGGATTAACCATATTACAAAAGTACATACATTTTTTTTACTGTTTTGGCTCCACACCTCCGTGTATTTAGCCAGTGTCAAGTAATTGATAATTTATCAAGTAATGATATTTCACGCAAATATGTGTCCAGTCACAGTCGAAGTCGTCAAGTCAGTGTAGTCAAAGTCATACTCCTAGTATAGTGGTGGCTACTTTACTTGAAGCTTCTATGGAGTTTTTGAAACAACACGAAAAGAAACGTTTCACCATCATTATACCATTTTCCCACACTCACGCCTGTAATCCAGCACTTAACGAATATAATGCCAACAATTTTATGCACTAACACTGAAAATAACACAAGTTTTGGAAAATAATAGAATGCGGTGACGCAATCTTTTTCGCGTTCCCGCCAAAAAACCAAGTATATACTTGTAAACATCTAATAATAGGAATATGGTGTAAATTTTACACTAGTCTACGTTACATTTTTGTATCCTGTACTTCTCTATGATGAAATGATCTCAGAAACCACAATATCGTATGTTAATGATGAGAACTCGAGAAAGGGCGGTAAACGACGTCAAGTCACATTAGTTGAAACAGACAGATATATCCATTTTGACATCTATTACTGGCTTGATATGGTTGGAATTGAACTGACGTTAAATTATACATTTGCTGGTAGGGTTATCAACTTCTATCGACGTGGCAATATTATTAAGTTAAAACGTTGCTTTTGAAAAGCGACGTAGTTTTTATGATCTTTAATTAAGTTCCTAGGACATATTTAATTAATAATATTAATAATAATATGTGTGGACATCTCACACAACGCTATCTAGCCCCAAACTAAGCAAATCTATACTATGGGTACCAGATAACTGATACAATACTTAGATACTTTTTGTTTGTAAATACATACATAGAATACAATATAACACCCAGACACAGAACAAACACCTATGTTCATCACACAAATGTTTGTCCTAGGTGGGAATCTAAGTCATAACCCACAATTCAGAAGGCTGGGGTACTATCAACTGAGCTATCGGGCAGTCAATCAGGATTTTATTTATTTTTTGGTTTAAGGAAATTATGAAATATAATAATAATAATATGTGTGGACATCTCACACAACGCCATCTAGCCCCAAACTAAGCAAAGCTATACTATGGGTACCAGATAATTGATACAATACTTAGATACTTTTTGTTTGTAAATACATACAAAGAATACAATATAACACCCAGACACAGAACAAACACCTATGTTTATCACACAAATATTTGTCCTGGGTGGGAATCTAAGTCATAACCCACAATTGAGAAGGCTGGGGTACTACCAACTGAGCTATCGGGCCAGTCATTCAGGATTTTATTTATTTTTTGGCATAAAGAAATTATGAAATATAATATATGTGACCAAAATACTGGCCTCTAATTCGGTCAAAGACTGAGCATTGCCATTCAACGTGGCAATGCTGCCAGCATATCGGGCACGTTGCGTGATTAGTTAGATTAAGTTGTTTTTTATTGTTTGGTATTTTATTATAATATATAATAGGTGCATAAGTTAATTACGTGCGGTTACCTAATAGGGATTCACTATTTGTCACCCTAAATGTTAATAAGATGTTTTTGATACAAATAAAGTATGTATTAACCAATCATTACAATTTCCTGGTAATTATTATAACGTAGAGTAAAAATCTGTTGAGATAGTTTTTAACGCAACTTCATTAAAAGAACATCCGTTCTCTAATATATCTGAGCTACTATAATTGAAGTAATATATTAGGTTTTAAAGTATTAGCTCGGACAAACGGATGTACAGAAGGATTCGTTGTAGTTTAAGTAATCAAAGCTCCGGAACGACATTTTTATTTTCTGTGTGCGTATTTAGTGTACCGAAATGTTTGCACCAGTTGTCGTAGAAAAGAGAATTTCGTATGCAAATTTTTATATATATTTATACTTGATTGATTAACACTTGGTATACCAAGTGTCAATCAATCAAGAAAACCCTTGTGACGAAATGATCACCAAAAGAAAACCCTTGTGACATTGAATAAAGCAGGTGTTTTATTGCCTACGAAACATTTACGAGTACAAAGCTGGTGCCCGCGCTGTGTGTAATAGACATTTCGACTGTCATGCGGTTATTTTAAGAGGCACTAAATACTAAAGCAATTTTTTTTTAAATTGGACCTTGTACGAATATTTTATAGCATGGTCTGAGTACATACATTCAAGGAAAAGAGTGAATTAAATGCCACCGTGTATAGATACGATATTGATATATGAATACGTATTGCCTTTTTAAATAATAATGCATCAGTACTCACGAATAAATAGGTGTATCGTGGCCTTGTTTGTACCAGATGACCAGTCCCATCTCGTCACCAGACAATGCAGGTGTGACGTCACAGGGCAGCTCTACGGAACCCCCCGTGGGCGCGTGGAGGGACTCGATTTGGGCTGTAACAAAGAAACATTTTGTTTAGTTATAATTTGGCTGCACTCGATTAGCGTTAATCCAGTGTAAAGTTTCCATTTACTTGTATTCGTATTATGATTATTACTATTAATAAATTCTATTTAAAACAAAACATTTAAAACATAAAAGATTATAACAATATCGCCACTATAAGATTTTAGGTAAGCTAATTGTGTAATAACTTAAGTTTTTTTTTTTTTACTTCAAACTTGTCTAGCATTTGACCGCGCTCTCACCTGATGGGAAGTGACGATGCGATCGAAGGTGCAGCATGCTAGCCAAGTAAATACCTATTCACTCTTCTCTTGAACACGCCCGGGTCATATTTCGCATTTTACACAGACGCTGGCAGGGCATTCCATTCCTTAGCCGTTCTAATTAAGAACGTTGAGTCAAATAGAAAGTCCCTTAAGTGGGGACTTCATAAAGTAACCGACTTGGTATTACATGGATCTAAAAACTTTTTACGGTAGAAGATCTAAGTTGCAAACTTGTTTTTTTTACTAGTTTTTATTGAATGGCATTACATTTACTCGTATTGTAGTTATAGTGCTATTTACGTATTCCAAGTTGAGTCAAACTCAAGTCAAGTCACAAGTCTATTTGGATGTGACTTTGATTCAACTTGGAGGCCGCACTTCGGGCCTTTTTGCATGATGAGGCGGCACGCATTAGTCCAGTCCAGACCATGTCCAAAGCTCACAGTCAAGTCCAAGTTAAACTTCATTAAAGTAAAGCGATGGTCCTTAATGATTTATGATTGATGATTCTTCTTTCTCGTCTTTTTATGATTTGCTTTTTATTCAGAAATAGAACATTTTGACATTCCCACCATATTGCTCCTGAAATATGTTTGGTTTCTGTTTCGCTAGTGAATGTTTATGTTAGTGAAATTACCGAAACAGTTATAAAATACACTCTAGTAACTTTAAATAAGGCCCTAATTTCGGAAACACTTCACCATTTTTTCTTTTACGTTTCATGTCAAGTATATTAAGTTGAAAAGTATGAACTAAGTTTGACACACATTGCAGTAACATTAAAAGGGTTTCAAGTATATCAATTTATGTCAGTGTACTTAGTCGCTGAGAGGAAAGTGCATTAACTGTGCGGTAGTTTTGTACTTACAGGAAGCTTTTGACACCGGCGAGGTAATTGCATTTTAAATTCACCTAGTGAAACTGGCAACACCGGCAGTGTTGCCAGGTAACGGAATAACTTTACCCGAAAGGTTTCTCAAACTACCCCTTCAATACCGCGGAGAGCTGTTGGATACAAGCCGCAAGAAGCCGTTCAAAATGGCGCTCTATAGGAAAGGCCATGCTTAGCAGTGATCGTCTTACCACTGATGATTAAAACTTCTTTTTTTTAATGTTTTGACTCCACACTTTTATGTATTTAGCCAGTGTCAAGTAATTGATTTTACTAAGTGGTAGGACTTTTCTGCAAAGCTCGTCCACCGCTTTGCCACTTATTCTGCTGCCAAGCAGTAGTGTATAAGCACTACTGTGTTCCGGTTTGAAGAGCACTGTAGCTAGTGAAATTACTGGTCAATTGAGACTTTTGATCTGATCTCACAATCGAGTAATCTTATTACCAGACTGTGCTGATGTCTCAGGATGATGTGCGCAGTGCAGTGTCACACGATACTATATATTTTGGAGATCCGAATTGCACTGTTCTGTTATATATTATAGGTGGATGTGTCGCTTAACATCAGGTAAACGACTAGCTCCTCACATCATTGACTAACATAAAAAAAAATGATAATTTACCATGTTGATATGATAAGAAACGTTTCACCATCATTATACCAATTTCCCATGCCTCCAGCACTTAACGAATAAAACACCACCAACATTATGCGCTAACACTGAAGGTAACACAAGTTTTGGAAAATAATACAATGCGCTGATGTTATCTTACTCGTTTTCTACACTACCAACAAAAAAACGAGTGTGCTTTAGACCACACGACTGAAGTAAAACTTCTTTAGTTCAGCTCCATCTATCGGCCAGTATAACTTTGTTTTTGCTTTGTTTAATGTTAATGTCAACATCTTGACAATTGTAAGCTATTATTTTACCGGACATACCAACATTTTTTAAACTTTTTTATGTCAACAATGGAGATCAACGTAAACCAACTTCAACTTCCGTTCGCCTCGCTTTCACCAGCTTACTCCCCAAGTCAAGCGTGAGTAAAGAAGTTTTACTACAAAAACCTTTTGACTGCCGAGTTGACCGTCTATACAGTCCACTAGTAATAGTATTCTATAGTCTACTTTTCCAAAGCAAAATAGCGTCAACAGTCGAATTTCTAATTTGTCCTATATTCAACACCCGCTTAGTCAATCGAGAGACGGGTACCAGCACTTGTTGTTCCGTACACCGCAACAAGCCACCATAATAATTTAAATAATTCCCCGCTTGAGCCTTGTAATTTTAACCCCTTCATCTTGCACTGCCTTTCGGCTACTTTACTTTCTACAGGAGTTAGTCTCGGCACACACTGAGAGATAAAAACCAAGAACTCGCGTCATCGCCGCACGCTTCCCAAGTCACTTAGGTCCGTATTACAGAACGATGCTCAGTCATTGATCGGTGCTCAAGCAGATATGGATGTAAGTATGTTTGTAACGAATTGTATCAAAACTGTTTACTAGGTGGTAGGACTTTTCTGCAAAGTTCGTCTAGGTAGGTACCACCGCTTTGCCAGTTATTCTGCCGCCAAGCAGTAGTGTGCAAGTACTACTGTGTTCCAGTTTGAAGGGCAATCTAGCTAGTGAAATTACTGGGCCAATGAGACGTTATGATCTGATCTCACAGTCGAATAATCTTATTACCAGACTGTGTTGATGTCTCAGGATGATGAGCGCAGTGCATGCGAAACTTTACATGTTGGAGTTTCGAGTGACACTGTTCTGTTTCGGGCGGCCGTGTCGCTTAACATCAGGTGAACGACTAGCTCGTCACATCATTCAATAACATAAAAAAAGTACTGGACCTATTTTAAAAATTCTTTCACCATTTGAATGCTACATTATCACTGATTAATATAGACTATTTTAAACGCAAGAATAAAATAAGGATCCCTACTAAAACTACAATAATGTGTAAAAAAAATGTCTATAAAATATCTTTCATCGCATGCGCTGCGAAAACTATTGATGATAGAACAAAAAAATGTTCCACAATATTAAAGAACATATCAATATCTACAAAAAATGTCGCGATAGCATGTGTCTAACTATTGTAGTTATGTCACTATAGCTAGTTATTAACATTTTGAAATAAAAATAGAAATTCCGACCAAAATCAGACCAAGTTATTTATACCTTTGAAATCCTTACATGATTCAAAGTCAAAGTCAAAGTCAAAAGATTTATTGCAAATAGGGTAATTTTAGCACTTTTACAAGTCAAAATTATACTAGGATTACTAGGTACTTAAAATTAAGTTATTTCACTAAGCATATAAAATTACAAAGTGCTTATTGTCAAATAATATTGTCTATATATCTAGATTTCTCAAGCAAGGCTGTTTATATACCTGTAAATTACTTTTTAGTTTATTAAAATCGGACATTCCAAAAGATATTACGAGTTTGATAAAATTAATTAAAAATTACCCGTTGATGTCATTTATTCTGTTATCATTTTGTTTTCAATCATCAAGTCCCGTACCCAAAGGGAGCCAGCGATGCACTATTGCTAAATACATTATGATTTAGGTATGTCCTGCATTTACTGTACATTTATGCCAAAATGTAAAAAAAAAATGTCCACCCGTGAGAAGCCGGGACGGGCCGCTAGTTTTATTTATAAAGTGATCAATTAGTGAATGAAATATCTGCATCGATCGATGACTGAGCATCGTTCTGTAATACGGACCTTAGTCACAATTGAAGGGGTGAGAACAAAAAGGGTTTTACTGATTTTTTCACAAAATGACTTATGGGTATCGTTGGATTCAGCGTGATCTACAATAATACATTCTCAAAATACCGAAATGAAGCTTAAATCTCGAGATTTTGAGTCTAAAAACGGTTTATCTGTCACAGGAATACAGTTCGCTTAGCATGAAAACATTATTATATTTATTTTATTATATTATATTTTTACAGTAATTGTATGAATTAGTACTTATATTTAGTATTTTAAAATAGAATTAAAACATTTTCAAGCAACTAATACTTACATAAACCTTTTCTATTACCTTATAAGCACTCTACATTAAAATGACGCCGTTGAAGTTTAAAGTCAATTTTCTCGAAACTATCCATGTGACGTTAATCCCTTTTTATTCTCAACCCTTCAATTAGTTTATTAGTTTTGACTTCTATCGGCAGTCCCCAAAGACTGCCTCGCACATTTTTTTAAGTTGGCAGTTTTGTCATTGTTATTGCCAACAAACGTGACGAGCAAAGTCAAGACAAAATTTTCTCTGTGTGCACCACGCTTTACTTTCTTCTGCCTTTTTTACAAAGCTCCAGGCAGATTCCAGTAGATAATGATTTCAATTGGCCACTTCTCAGATGATTTAGTACTTGATTACAATCTGACAGGTTGTTACTCGCCCCTGTTTCATGTTTAGAAGGAATATAGGAGCGGATTGACTTGTTATGAACTTATAACTTTCTTCGAAGATTATTTGAGAAGACAGGCAACTGGAACCGCGCAGTCTAATTGCAGCGGTCGTATCCATGGTTCCAGTTTTGAAACTCGACGTGTCTATATGTTGAAATCTATTTCCCTGGTCCCAATCTTTAAACTCGGCGTACCTATCTATACGCTGCAGAGTTTTGGAGGGAAAACGAAAAAGATCGCGTCATATTATTCTATCGCATTGTATTATTCTTGCTTGCACCAGTAGTGAGAAAGAGAACTGCTTTTTTTTTCAAACGCATATATTGTAATGGCTTGCTATATATTACTTGACAATAAGCACTTTGTAATTTTATATGCTTAGTGAAATAACTTAGTTTTAAGTACCTAATATAATTTTGACTTGTAAAAGTGCTAAAATTAGCCTATTTGCAATAAATCTTTAGACTTTGACTTTGACTTTAAAACTTGTGTTATTTTCAGTGTTAGTGCATAAACTTGGTGACGTTTTATTCATTAAGTGCTGGATTACAGGCATGAGTATGGGAAAGTGGCATAACGATGGTGAAACGTTTCTTTTCGTGTTGTTTCCAAAACACCATACAAGCTTCTGTTAAAGTTGCCACCACTTTACTAGGAGTATGACTTTGACTGGACTATGACTTGACTTGTGACTTGATGACTTGGACTGTGACTTGAGACATATTTGCGTGAAATATCATTAACTTGATAAATTATCAATTACTTGACAGTGGCTAAATGTACAAAGTGTGGAGCAAAAACATACAATACAAAAAAAAAAAAAAAAATTTATTTGTGAAGAAAGGCGACTGGGACCACGCAGTCTATATGCCTCTAGTCCCAGTCTTGAAACTCGATGTAAATCGAGCAGCTTAATTGCAATCTCAAGAACATGAACATTTCGTGAGCTTGAAGTAAGACTTCTTTGACTGGGGAAGCAAGCTGGTGAATGCGAGGCAAACGGAAGTTGAAGTTGGTTTATGGACATTATTAATCTTGTATAGTAGTACTCATTATTAATCAATAATGAATACTGTATCATTCATTTATTTCGTTAATAATTAAGTGGTAAAAAACAAATAGGAAAAATTTGAAACAGAATCTATAATTTTCATATTCCATCCACATGACTGTTTTTCCACAAGAGAGTCACTTCTAATAAATCACTTGTTTAAAAGTATAATAATTGGACTAATCTTACCTAATACTTATAGTACAGACAACATGATTATACTGGTGTCCATAAAGATGTTATATTGTGTATTAAAACTACAGTGTATATTATTACAAATTAATTGTAAGTACTTTCTACTCACCTACCTACTCAAGTGTATGATTAATTTAGTATAAGAAAGGAGTTAGTTGAAAACCAGCGCTGCGAAGCTTGTATTCGCAGCATTATGCTGAACTTCCTCCTTTTGTGCATGTCAATAACATTTGATTCTCATTTATTATTATATTCATTATTTTATTGTTGCTACTTTAAATGTATTGATGTGCTCAATAAACACTTTCTTTCTTTCTTTCTTTTAACAAAAGCAAATTTATAGCGGCCGATAGAGGGAGCTAAACTAAAGAAGTTTTACATCAGTCGTGTGGTATAAACCACAATTTTTGTTGTTATATTTTTTATGTTAGGATATTTGCTACCAACTCGGACCAACCCGGATTCTTTGCTCGCGGGTGTATGTACGTACAGCGTAGATCAATGGAATTCAAACGAAAATTTTGCATTTTACCATATCCCCATTTTGACAGAGGCACTTTGATATGAACAGCCTTTGTGATAAAACCCCACCAGCGTCCGTTTCAACCTTCAACCGTGTAAATTTCTAAATTGCAAAAGCCACTGCCCACAGCTGGGAAACTGCGAATGTGTGCTCTATTTTCATGCAGCTAAGGCCAAAAGTAGTTGAGTACCAATTTGCATCACAATACGTGAATATCATCACCATTGGTGCCACAGTACCGAATATAACAGTAGGGCATTTGTACTGTATTTTGTTTTTTTTCTCGAGCCAAAACGGATAAACCGATTTCTATGAAATTTAAGACACAAATTTCTTATACTATTGGTATTAATGATGAATACTTTAATCCGAATTACTACAAGTTACTCAATACGTTAATTAATGAAACCACGGGGAGTCTTCAGCGAAATAAAAAAGTATGCTGTGTGCTAGCCGGTAACCAGTATCGAACAATATCACACGTAAAATGACCAGTTTTCTTTAATTACCCTAAAATATAACTTATATTTAAGAATATCTGTTTGTACGACAACAATAATTATTTTGTACGTTATGTTACATAGTTCTCATGTAAGTGTTATTTTCTTATGAGAAATAAATATCTTTAACCACAAAAAAGCACGATCACCTTCCGTCTGAACACAGGCCTGCCCCATGAAACGCCACTTTGGACGCTTATCATGGGGGTTTGCCATGAAGTCAAAGTCAAAGTCAAAATCAAAAGATTTATTGCAATAAATATTTTGATTTTTAATTATATTAGGTACTTAAAATTATTTTTACATAGCATATAAAATTACAAAACTCTTATTGTCAAATAATATATAGCAAAGCAAGCCCAAAACAATATATGAGATTGAAAAAAGAAGTTCTCCATCCCGCTACTGATGCAAGCAATCCGGCTCAATGCAGAACAGCAAACTCCAATCCGAAGCTTCGATTACATGTGTAAAGAGCCTACAAGAAACTTTAGTGATTCTTTGTGTTAAGCTATTGCATAGCTTTTATCGCGGGCCTTGAACGTGGGGACCGAATCCAGAAATTCCGTAACGAAAAAAACCTAACACCCCCCACTCCGAGCCGCTGTGCCGGTCGGAGTACAACAACCCAAGGAGTATACAAATGCTATGCAATAGCTTTACCGCAGCAGTCTCCGAGTGCCACACGTCTTTTTTTACATTTTTAATCACCTTACCAGGCGTACCAGGCGGTTTGATCGCAGAAGATTTAAATGTACCGAGAATGCTGCTGCCCATTTCCTGGACCCTTACTCAGATCTTACGGCATCTACAGGAAGAGATGGAGTGATCCTATTTCTCACACCGGAACCACACGGACAAAAAAGGGAACCGACTGAAAGAACTGACTGGCCCTGACTGACTGACTAGTTGACTGGCCCGATATCTCAATTGGTAGTAACCCTGCCTTCTGAGCTGTAGGTTGTGGGTTCGATTCCCACCTAGGAGAAACATTTGCGTGATGAACATCGATATTTTTTCTGTGTCTGGGTGTATTCTATGTATATATTTACAAACAAAAAGTATTTAAGTATTGTATCAGTTATCTGGTTCCCATAGTGCAAGCTTTGCCAAGTGCAGGGCTAGATGGCGCTGTGTGAAATGTCCACACATATTTACAATTTTTTTTTTAAATTAGTTATACCCATAAATAAACATTGATATGAATATCGTTTGACAGGACTAAAGCTAATTTTAGTTTAGTTTAGCCTAGTTTGTGCCAACAGATTTGACACCTCTATAATCTCTCTTTCTGTTAGTATTAATATACACTGTGGCATGCTTTGCTTCCAAGGCTCGTTTCCATTGATGCGAAATTAATGGCGAAATTATGGTGGTATGGTGTAGTGGCGCAATTGGCCAGATATTTGTACAGTCAGCTACAAAAAGTATATCCTAATAAACCAGTTAGAAATTAATCAATGATCGAAAATTTATAACATTTGTACATTTGGGCAATTTGACCAAAATAAATGAAATAAATAATAACGCCCAACGATCACATACATAGATAATGAACTCTAACTAGGATTCCCTGTATTTAGGGACCCAGGAATTATGCGGACCATGATCCCACAACACACAGACTCAGAACAAGTATTTGCACTTTTTTTTATCACAAATATCTGTCAGGACAAGTCTCGGGAAACGAGCCCGAGCCTCCGGGTTATGAGCCGACCTGTTCACCACAGAAGCGGAAGTTAGTAATAGAAGGATGAAAATTTTTAGAAGTACCTATAAGCATGACAATCCGGCATACAATAATGTATATTAAGTATTTATTTTTGACTTGAAAAAGTGCTAAAATTAAACTATTTGTCAATATATATTTGAATAATGATTTAAATATTTAAATTCGTTTAGGTAATAAGCAGCATTTTTTTAATGCGACAGAATCTAGTAAGACGACTAATGATTATTCAAAATTATGAAACAAATCGAGTTTTAAAATAATCGAAACATCTCTAACGTTTCAAAAATACCAATGCTCGTGTGACTAGCACATCGGAATTTTACAATTTATTTATCGTTATCGATAATCGAAAAAGCAGTCACTAATTGTTTATTAATGACTTCATCGTAGCTAAGTTCAAAATTAAAGCACCGTTCCGCATTTAAAATACCTACAATACGACGACATCTTTTAATTAAACCTATAGAAATGACAATAAATTGGATTAATGTACAAAAATTCCGAAATGGATTCAGCCAATTGGACTACCATATACGAATATGCTAATACAGCTCAATTGTTAACATTCCTATCACAAAATTCAATTTGCTTGATTATGTAAACTAGAGATGGGCCTGGTTGTAATTTAGCCGGATAAATAATACCCGTTGGTTGTCTATGTGAAAATAAGGCGTTGTAACGGCTTGTTTTTCGCTTCTGTAATAATGTGATTGAGATTGGCTTACAATTATAGTTAAAAGTTTATCTTTAACCTGTGGTTGGCTAAATGATACTCAGCTGAAGTCAGCTTCGAAAAATTTATTATTTATTTCTTGGTTTATGGCTTCTGTGACTTGTTGTCACAATTCTGCCAATGTCCGTTTCATGCTAGTGTCATGAACTTTTGGAGATGGTGCTAATACTAGTAAGAATCATGAATGATATGAATATGATCGGTGGAGTAGAGGGAGGCTCAATCCGAATGCTAAAGGCTAATGCTAATAAGAATATGGTCGGTAGAGTATAAGGAGACTCCGCCCGAATGCTTCGAAAAATTTACAATAACCATCACTTTCCGGTACGATCTGTCAATGTCACTTTTGGTGTCATTTTGAGGACGTCAAATGAAATAAAATGAATGAAATAAAATAAAATAAAAAATTAATTGAAGGTGACATATTATGACGTTATCGTATTACAGCGCATACACTAAAACTGTTTAATTTTAATTTATCTATTAATTTTATTAAACTTTGAAACGAAAACTGGCTAAATTATATACATACACAAAAAGTAAACTAATTTATATAGCAACTAGCTTCTGCCCGCGGCTTCACCCACACGGCTTATAGGAAACGAAGAAGAAATGTTTTCATAGACAATTCAACCACCGATTTTACCCCTTTACTTTGGACTTTACAAAGAACACACCCTCAAAATTTCAAGTCTCTAGGACCAGCTGTTTCGGCTGTGCGTTGATATACAAGTCAGACAGTCTATCAGGACTTTGAATTTTATATAATAACAATAATAATAATAAGCGAGGTTATTACGTCTAAATAGCATTTTTATTTGCGTAGTTCGTAGCGTATCGTTTCCCCAATCACCCAATAACATCGTTACACTTTCTGGCACAATACCACGTATTAACCTTTTTTTTCCCCCTTTCTTTATTTATTCACATTTGTAATTTTACATGAACATAGCTTAAATATTAGGTTCTCTAGGTTACAGTTGTACGCTAGATTGTGGAGTAGAAAAATCTGCGATTTGATACAGATTTTAATACTGCAATCTAGAGAGAGAATAGAGGTGTAATGTTACCTACTTATTTATACCTTAGGGTAATGTTGAGGTCCGGCTGATAAAAATTTGGCCGGATGGCCGGATATTAAAACAATTTTAGGGTGATAAAATACCGGCCGGAATAAAAAATCATTTCTGCCTGCCCTCAATTTGAATGTAAATAAAGGTAGCCTGCGGTAATTCGCGAAATATTGAACCATATTTCCGTTAGCAACAAATAAAAGAAGCACTCGAAATTGTGATGGTGGAATCAACAATTTTTATGACTAAACACTACATGTAAATTCAAAAATCCCTTTGTTTGTTTCATGATATGAAAGCAATGATTAGCGTCCAAAGTGGCGTTTTAAAATGGATGCTTATGTTCGGTGTCAGTGGACGTATTTCGCCAATTTTTGAAGTCATAACTTCTTAAGGCGCGATGAGCACTTTTTGGGTGAACTAAAATCATGGAATTCGCGTCATCGTCACCGAACGCTTTCCATGAGCTATATGTAAACTGTGTAAATGTGTACTTTTTGGGTGACCAAAAAGCGTAAAACTCGCGTCATCGTCACCGAACGCTTTCCATGAGCTATATGTAAACTGTGTAAATGTGTACTTTTTGGGTGAACAAAAAGCGTAAAACTCGCGTCATCGTCACCGAACGCTTTCCATGAGCTATACAGGGAGTAACAAAAACCCTGTTATATCCGCGAGCTGCGTATCCAGTGTCAACTCAAGGTTGTAGTAATACTAGTTCTATTTCAATACGAGACATACAAAACTTACGTGTGCTTTTTATTAAAACCTTTTATGCCGTTACTAAAAATGTTTACGACCTCAGATATTGACAACATAGGTACTTGCACCACCGACGCAGCCTGCTGCCTGTTGCCCGCACCCCGCACCGCCCGCCATGGTACGCTAAGTCTATTCAACCGCATACCTACTGCGACGGAACTAGAAGCTATTCCACAGATTACTTTTTATGCGTTTTTCATACGATTATGTGCCCTATACCACATACCACAACGTTGTAGGATTGCGAGACCGTAACTTAATGACGTAAAAGATCTCTTTGACCAATAGTGGTAGGCACACAAGTGCTGCGCGCCTTTCTGCCACACTCTAAACAATCGAATTCACGTGTGATTTTGTATTGTCAAGAAACAAGATAGGTACGTAATTTTTAGCTCTTAAAAGAGCTTTCAAAAACACATCTGCCGGTAGGCGATTTTCATGTTCAGTCAATCAATCAAAATGCTGATTTGGCGGCCCCGAAGATGTTGTTCAATGTGCCGACCTTGGACTTCGATACATTTTTGACAACGTGTCACAATACTTCCGCGTACACGTTGCAGTATCAACGCGTCCGATTTTATGCTTTCAAATGCAGCAACTATGCGTGAGCGCATTTCGCCTTCGTTGTCGCAGGTCTTTTTAAAGACCGACTCTTTCACGTGACCCCAGAGATAAAAATCAAGAGGCGTGAGATCTGGCGAACGCGCTGGCCACGGTGTAGTGGAGCCTCGTCCGATCCATCTTTCTCCGTATTCTTGAGTGAGGTAATCCCTAACATTGCGAGCGAAATGCGGTGGAGCGCCGTCGTGCTGGAACCACATCGTTCTCATAAGAGACAAGTTTAGGTCGTCGAGTTCGTCACTAAGTTCGTTGCGTAAAAACTGCAGATAATTAGCTCCATTCATGGTATTGTTCAAGAAATGAGGCCCAATAATCCTATCACCGAGTATGCCAGCCCAAACGTTTATTCGCCAACGATGCTGAAAATGGCTCTCTCTTATTGCCAGGGGATTTTCCACAGCCCATACGTGCTCATTATGGCAGTTAAAAACGCCAGTTCTGACGAACGAGCATTCGTCGGTAAATAAAATACGACTCAAAAACTCTGCGTCATCTGTCACTCGGTCGAGAAGCCACTGACAAAATGCCACTCTGGGCTCATAATCACTGGGCAACAATGATTGCACTCGTTGATAATGAAACGGATGCTGACCGTCTTCCTTCAATGTCCTCCATACACGCATGTGATTAATTCCAATTTCTCTTGCCATGCTGCGTGTGCTACGTGTTGGGTCTTGCACAAACATATCGAGCACCTGTTCTTCAGCGTCATGTAATACTCGTGGTCTTCCAGCATCAAATCTTTGCTGATCACGGCCCGTTACACTACCGGTGTTGTAAACACGTAAGTGCAATCGCTGGAATGCCATTAATGACGGTAACTCAATTCCACGCGGAATAGAAAAATTATGCTCGTATTCTCTACGTGCTGCCGCATAATTATTGTGACTTCTACCAAGGCACATTAACATATTGTAGTATTCGTCGTTAGAATACGACATCACACTCGACACTAAATTCGCGACGGTCAAACTGGAAACGACTAAATTGCATGAGAGAGCACGTGCGACTGAGTGTAAGCCGCGGGCCGCGCCGCGCCTATGCCGAGTGATACCGCGCCGCCCGCGCACCCCATTTCCCCGTAGGCACACAGGTGCAGGAGCGGCATCCTACAAAAGAGCCGACAAAGGCGGCCCCCGTTTGTCGGTTCCGCGTTTACTTTTACCTTAGTTACTTAGCTATTTAAAAATAGGCACGGCTTGTGGCACAAACATTTTTGGGAAATGGTATTATTTTTTTGTATTTAGATACTGCGTGTAACTTCAGATACGTATAACTTAGGTATTGTTAGACATTTTTATATGACTACTTGTAATGATCTGTACACATACTTCATTTATTTAACAGGGTTTTTGTTACTCCCTGTATGTAAACTGTGTAAATGTGTACTTTTTGGGTGAACAAAAAGCGTAAAACTCGCGTCATCGTCACCGAACGCTTTCCATGAGCTATATGTAAACTGTGTAAATGTGTACTTTTTGGGTGAACAAAAAGCGTAAAACTCGCGTCATCGTCACCGAACGCTTTCCATGAGCTATATGTAAACTGTGTAAATGTGTACTTTTTGGGTGACCAAAAAGCGTAAAACTCGCATCATCGTCACCGAACGCTTTCCATGAGCTATATGTAAACTGTGTAAATGTGTACTTTTTGGGTGAACAAAAAGCGTAAAACTCGCGTCATCGTCACCGAACGCTTTCCATGAGCTATATGTAAACTGTGTAAATGTGTACTTTTTGGGTGAACAAAAAGCGTGAAACTCGCGTCATCGTCACCGAACGCTTTCCATGAGCTATATGTAAACTGTGTAAATGTGTACTTTTTGGGTGAACAAAAAGCGTAAAACTCGCGTCATCGTCACCGAACGCTTTCCATGAGCTATATGTAAACTGTGTAAATGTGTACTTTTTGGGTGAACAAAAAGCGTAAAACTCGCGTCATCGTCACCGAACGCTTTCCATGAGCTATATGTAAACTGTGTAAATGTGTACTTTTTGGGTGAACAAAAAGCGTGAAACTCGCGTCATCGTCACCGAACGCTTTCCATGAGCTATATGTAAACTGTGTAAATGTGTACTTTTTGGGTGAACAAAAAGCGTAAAACTCGCGTCATCGTCACCGAACGCTTTCCATGAGCTATATGTAAACTGTGTAAATGTGTACTTTTTGGGTGAACAAAAAGCGTAAAACTCGCGTCATCGTCACCGAACGCTTTCCATGAGCTATATGTAAACTGTGTAAATGTGTACTTTTTGGGTGAACAAAAAGCGTGAAACTCGCGTCATCGTGAGCTATATATTACAAATTACTTAATACTCACTTATAACGGCAGACCAAAGACTGTCCCGCACACATTTTTTTATGCGTGTAAAGCTGTAAGACTTCTATTATTTTAACTAACTAAACACTACAATAATACTCAAATATTCAAATACTCATTTATTGGTAAACTATGTTTACACGTCATACATTAATTATTAAAAAGTCAATTTGAGTATACATAATATAGTATAGTTGTAGTGTATACATTATATACAGCTACGTAAAAATTCACAATAAAAATAAACAAACAAAATCAATTATAAATTTTACAAGTAATGATTATTCAAATAATCACACTAATACATAACATATATAACAATAATATAACAAATACTTCTAAATGTTATTAGCTACCCACTACAAAATGTGCGTGTGTAATGTGTCTCAACATGAGTTACTGAATATTTCACGAGCACGGCTTCCAAGAAAAATTGTATTTTTACCATGTCGACCATGGGGCCCAAACATCAATGTATTGCAATTCGCAACGCTTATGCAGAATAGAAGTTTGACGTGCGACGTTTTTTAAACACCCACGACGCAACCTTTAAACGGATTTAAAGTTAATGGAAGGGCTCACTTTTGAGCGCAGTCTATAATGTTTGTGGATATTTAACACAGCCCCCATCTAGCACCAAACTAAACAAAGCTTTTATTAAGGGAACCAGACTGATGCAATACTTTACTTTTTGTTTGTAAATCTATACATATTAAATTCCAAGTCCTGACTGAATAACTGACTTATATATCAATGC
Organism: Ennomos fuscantarius; assembly: GCA_905220475.3. NCBI lineage: Eukaryota > Metazoa > Arthropoda > Insecta > Lepidoptera > Geometridae > Ennomos > Ennomos fuscantarius. The sequence goes on from HG992049.1 coordinate 3,394,423, forward strand.
ACAGCCTAAACCGCTTGTCCTAGAGACTTGAAATTTAGAGGGTGTGTTCTTTGTAAAATGTAGGTATCCACTAAGAATGGGTTTTTCGAAATTCTACCCCTAAGAGGGTGAAATGGGTGGTTGAACTGTCTTCTTTGGATCAATTGACTCGAAAATTTATACGCAACATGTTCTTCAATTAAAATTATAAGATACGTATATCACAGTTTTCCCAAAATCATCCCCCAAAAGAAGCAAAAAGTAAGGGCGTGCGTTCATAGAGTATGTTTTGGCAGAAAAATATGCCATTCGTTTCCTATAGGCCACGCGGGCAAAGCCGCGGGCAGAAGCTAGTACATACACAGAATACAATATCATGACACCCAGACACAACAAACATCGATTTTCATCACACAAATGTTTGTCCAGTTGGATTCGAACCAGGGATACTAACTACTACTAACTGAGCTAGGCCAGGCCAGTCAACTGCAGTAACAGTTTTGATGGCGATATATGATCATCATCAAGCTAAAGATGTCCACTGCCTCCATAGTCCTTCCCATAGAGCACCACTTTGACCTTCTAATTACTCCCTACAAAGAACGGGTCCCTGCTGTTCTAACCAGCACCCCTACCGCGTAACCGTTCTGGGAATCGGTTTCGCCTGCCATCCCGCACGCGCCAATTAACAAGTCCACTAGTTCAAGCAAGAGAGAACACGATTACGATCCCCACCAGACTTACGCGGTAAGGCCCCTGATCGTCGGTGTGTAATCTGGTGCTGCAGATCCGAAAAAAAATGCTCTAAAAACGAAACAGTATTCAAATATAACTACTGTTTTTAATAATTACAATAATTATAGATCATCTATATAATTTTACTGGTTGCGCCCCGCGGTTTCACCCACGAATAATTTTTAAGCAATTGCATAGCTTTTATGAGCCTTGAGCGTGGAGACCGAATCCAGAAATTCCGTAACGAAAAAACCTAACACCCCCCACTCCGAACCGCTGTGCCGGTCGGAGAACAACAACCCAAGGTGTATACAACCCGCCTTTAGGTGGCATTGGTTGTATTGGAAAACTACCGTAAGCAAAAAAAAACAAAGGAAAAAAAATACTGCATTAATAAAATAAATAAATAATTATAATTGCATAAGTTGATAAATAATTCTATGCAATAGCTTTACCGCGGCACTCTCCAACGGGAACTTTTCACTTTTCCAGGATAAAATGTATCCTATATGTTAATCCAGTGTATAAGCTATCTTGGTACCGAATTTCATCCAAATCTATTCAGCCGTTTGAGCGTCAAGGAGTAACAAACATAGCACATATAGAAATACAAACTTTCGGCTTTATAATATTAGTGTGATTAGCCGAGGATAAAAAAAGTTGTAATAAACAAGACTAAATTGGCAAGCAACGCTTCAACAGACCAAATTAACAATCCCTCGGTAATTAATTGATACAAGTTGTTCCATTTCGTTCGATTGCACACAAACGGTACAAAAGATCATAATAAAAATCCAATCAAGTGTTCTCGCTGAATGAGTTCTACGAGAGATGACGCATACTATCACACTTCACACTAATATTATAAAGGCGAAAGTTTGTATGTGTGTTTGTGTGTATGTGTGTATGTTTGTTACTCCTTCACGCTCAAATGGCTAAATAAATTTGAATGAAATTAGGTACCAAGATGGGTTATACACTAGATTAACATATAGGTTTTACTAGGTCGGTATTTTACTAGGTGGTAGGACTTTACTGCAAAGTTCGTCTAGGTAGGTACCACCGCTTTGCCAGTTATTCTGCCTCCAAGCAGTAGTGCACAAGCACTGCTGTGTTCCGGTTTGAAGGGCATTGTAGCTAGAAATTACTGGGCAAATGAGACTTTATGATCTGATCTCACAGTTTAGTAATCTTATTACTAGATTGTGCTGATGTCTCAGGATGACGTGCGTGTCACGCGAAACTCTATACTTTAGAGTTCCGAGTAACAGCTAATATGGGCAGCCGTGTAGTTTAACATCAGGCGAACGGCTAGCTCGTCACGTCATTCTTTAACATAAAAAGAGGTTACTTTTTATCCCGGAAAAGTGAAACTTTCCCGTGGGATAAGTAAATAATTAAAATACTTTTTATCCGCGGGTGAAACCGCGGGGCGCAACTAGTAGTTTATATATATTCTAATAATTTGACACTTGTTTAAGGCTTGTCTAAATCTTTTGTGGTTAAGCCAATTTTATTAAGTCTAAGGTTTGATGTACGGAAGTGATTACAGTGCCACAAATCTAAGTGCAGATGAATCCTACGCCGTCTCTGTCTAATAAGGCCTCTCTCCACATTATCAGAAGGAGACAACGAAAAATTCAAAAGTTGAAGGTAAATTTCTCGAACTGATTGGTCATTGTATCTAATTAAATACCCAAATCAATGGTATCGATTCTGTGTCGCATTCTCTAAAACTGAATTAAACTTAAAGTATGGAAGTACTCTTCTGATAAAGGGGAAATGAAAAAGACGGAAATATGTTAATTTCGTTTAGCTTTAGAGTATGCAATACAGAATCGACACCAATAAATACTTATTATAAAAATATTTTCTGGGCCCGGTTTGTGTATGAAGGATGACTGATGGCCTCTGACTGTCTACCTGTCAGGTCATCAAAGGTGATGACTACTTTTTGTTAGTTATGATCATTATATCAAAAACTACCATTTCCATTAACTCTATGTTCCCGTTTAGTTGGTAAGTAAACGATTTGTGCATACGTGGTGCCTATTCAAGAATTAAGCGACCATGAGGAATTCTTTTGTGATAGTTTTTACGATCGAACGCCCTTATTGAGTAGGGATTTGACTTGTTAGTGCTGAAACGATGTTTATCGATGTTTATTTATGTTAACGAATGACGAGTTAGTCCTGCGCTTGACGTTAAGCGATGCGGCCGCTTATAACAATAGCAGTTTCATTCGGAACTATCACATCACACTATCACACTAATATTATAAAGGCAAAAGTTTGTATGTGTGCTTGTGTGTATGTGTGTATGTTTGTTACTCTTTCACGCTCAAACAGCTGAATGGATTTGGATGAAATTCGGTACCAAGACAGCTTATACACTGGATTAACGTATAGGCTACATTTTATCCCGGAAAAATAAAATGTTCCCGTGGGATGAGCAAATAACTAAAATACTTTTTTAACGCGGGTGAAACCTCGGGGCGCTCCTAGTAAATTATAAAATTTTGCGTGACAATGCACTGCTTTTCGTTATTTGCATAATTTGTCGATGATTCGGGAAGATTTTATCATGAACAGCTGTCATTAAAGTATATTTTTTGTAGCAAGTGTATGTTGTAGATTTATGTTAAGGTAGTATTATATATATACATTCTGAGTTTACCACAGATTAATCAATTCAGGTTGTTTTATTGCTGATTTTATTTTCCCCAGGACACTGATCACAACAATTTAAAACAAACTCCAATCTGATACCGATACGCGTCGTTTGTACGAAATCACGGAAATATGCTAATTAATCGATAACGTTTTGCATATTTTATCGATACTCCGGCCCACACTAACTAGCGAACGGTCACCAGGTGTTCTCAATCTTCGATCCGTTGTTAACAAAAGCGACCCGCGCTTGGTAATCTACCGATCGTTCTCAGAACAGATAATCGGAGAGATACATTTTCAAACCGATCATTATTTTTAGGAATAATAATGAGACGCCATTGACGCCTGCCGCTAGAAAAAAAAGAAAACAAAGATGGCCGCCTGTCAAATACAGTTTACGTGAATGTTTATTTCGTTTTCTGGATTTTGGTGTAGAAATGACTTGATTGTGTCCGTGATATTGGAATGGGTTTATTATGAACCATTTTGGACGCGTTTTCGTAATCTGTCGCAAATAAGAACTGACCTGGTCCTTCTTGACACACGACGTAAGAATGAATCGAACGTCCGAAATTTTTAATACAATGTCAATAAAACTTTAAGATGGCTCTAAGGATGCCTCAAAGTTTTTACGTGTAAAGTTTAAGTTTTAGGGGCTTAAATCTAAAATTTAGGTTTAGGTTGAATCGATTTAAACGACCACCGCCAAAGCAAACGAAAATAAGTACGAGTACCTACACACCAACAGCGTTAAAAAATCTGCCACCAATCAACAACCTAAGATATCTACTTGGGTATAACGCTTTTTTATGTTTTGGCTCCACACCTCCGTGTATTTAGCCAGTGTCAAGTAATTGATAATTATCAAGTTAATGATATTTCACGCAAATATGTGTCAAGTCACAGTCGAAGTCATCAAGTCAAGTCATATTCAAGTCAGTCTAGTCAAAGTCATACTCCTAGTAAAGTGGTGGCAACTTTACTTGAAGCTTCTATGGAGTTTTGGAAACAACACGAAAAGAAATGTTTCACCATAATTGTACCATTTTCTCACTCACTCACGCCTGTAATCCAGCACTTAACGAATAGAATGCCACCAATTTTATGCACACTGAAAATAACACAAGTTTTGGAAAATAATACAATGCGGTGACGCAATCTTTTTCGCGTTCCCGCCAAAAGTCAACGCTTTTATTTCAATCAATTCAAAAATATGTTTATTTGAAAGCAAACTACCCGCGTCGATTCTTTTTTCAAACACTAGAACATAAAATACTAACTTACAATACAAATTAAAAAGATGGCTCCTCGGAGGGTAGTCAACGAGTCCTCCAAGTTTAATTATAAGTAATAGTTCTTTAACAACTTTATGATTAAAGATCAGAGAATAAAATTAGAATGATCTCGACATTAATGAGAACTTAGATTATTATTAAAATGGAACGAGCTCTTTTTTAAGATAGAAATATGAACTATTTGCAAGCCTCAATAAAATAGGTCTTTGGTCAGCTTAAAAATTCTGACACCAGAACTGCTGGGCGATCACATTATTTGGTTGCAACATAGAAGTTGAAGAGTTTTGGCGGGAACGCGAAAAACATTGCGTCACAGCATTGTATTATTTTTCAAAACTTGTGATATTTTCAGTGTTAGTGCATAAAATTGGTGACATTTTATTCGTTAAGTGCTGAATTACAGGCATGAGTGTGGGAAAGTGGTATAATGATGGTGGAACGTTTCTTTTCGTGTTGTTTCCAAAACTCCATAGAAGCTTCTGGTAAAGTTGCCACCACTTTACTAGGAGTATGACTTGACAAGACTAGACTATGACTTAACTTGATGACTTGGACTGTGACTTGACTTGACACATTATATGATAAATTAACTCGAGATATTATCAATTACTTGACACTGGCTAAATACACAAAAGTGTGCATGCATACTGAAAAAAAATTCTTATGAGTTTACTTACAGACCTATTACAACCAACCGCTTGGAACAGTTTGCTCAAAATCTAGATGACAAACTTGTGTTATTACCACTCACTGATGACCCTAATGATCTTTGTAATGTGTTGTTTGATGTTATGGATAAAGAGTTTAACAAGATATTCAAGTTAAAGACGTGTAGAGGAGGTGTTAAAGCAGAATTGAGTGACTGGGCTTCACCTGGCATTTATAAAAGTAGAAACAGGCTGTATGATTTATATTCTCAGAAACCAGATAATATTTATGACAGTAAATTTACTGAGTATTTAAAATCTTATTCAAAAATTTTTAAACGCGTTTGCCAGACAGCTAAGTCTCTGTACTTGAGTAAGAAAATCAATAGAGCGGACGACAAAATTAAAGCAACCTGGAAAATAATTAATACCGAGACCGGCAAAACTAAACCTCGGCACCGAAAACTCACTCTTAGTATTAATAACAGATTAATATCTAAAGACAGTGAAGTTGCTGGTGCATTTGAGGATTTTTTCGTAAATATACCTGTAGTTACCACTCAGTCATTAAATTCATCGACTAGTGAGTCTTGTGCAATTCTTGCAGAGTGTGTTGATAAATGTGAAGTAGTTTTTAGATTTAGACATATTAATTCGGCTATAATTGTTAAGACCTTTAGGTCACTTAAAATAAAGAATACTGAGGATCTTTGGGGAATGTCTACCAGGGTTTTAAGTGGCATTGTCACATTAATCGCACCATATTTAGCAGAAGTATTTAATAAATGTGTAGACGAAGGAGTTTTTCCCAACGTAATGAAAAATAGTAAATTGATTCCATTATTTAAGTCTGGAAATAAGAATGATCCATCGAACTATAGGCCAATTTCTGTGTTACCTGCAATAAGTAAAATTTTTGAAAAAGAAATTCTTAATCAGTTGTTAACATTTTTTAACCTTAACGGACTGTTTCACAGTCAACAGTTTGGATTTACAAAAGGACGATCAACTACAGATGCAGGCGTAGAACTCTTTATACATATACTTGGTGCTTGGGAGAAGTCACAGGATGCCATAGGTATTTTTTGTGACTTATCCAAAGCATTTGATTGCGTATGTCACGAAACCCTAATTTTTAAATTAAAGCATTACGGGGTTTGTGAGAAAGCTCTTGATCTTGTCTCTTCTTATCTTGGTAATAGAATTCAGACAGTTGAAGTTAATGGAGCAAGATCATCTGGTTCTATCACTAAAATGGGGGTCCCGCAGGGTTCAATACTAGGACCATTCTTATTTTTGGCCTATATTAACGATCTTCCATTTTTTGTAAAGAACCTATGTGATATTGTTTTGTTCGCAGATGATACGTCTCTTATTTTTAAGGTTGACCGATCCATTAATGATTTTGACGACGTTAACAAGGCAATTTCACTGGTTTTGAACTGGTTTACTAAAAACAATCTACTGTTAAATAGTAAGAAAACTAAATGTATTAAGTTTTCGTTACCTAATGTTAGGGGGTCTCCTACAAATTTATTACTGAATGGTGAGGCATTAGATTTGGTACAATCTGTCACGTTCCTTGGCATAACTATAGACTCTAAATTACAGTGGGGTCCTCACATATCAAACATTGCTGGTAGATTGAGCTCTGCTGCATATGCTGTGCGTAAAATCAGACAGTTTACTGATGAAGCCACTGCAAGATTAGTATACTTTAGTTACTTCCACAGTATTATGTCATACGGCATCTTACTGTGGGGTAAAGCCGCGGACATACAATCAATTTTTGTCTTACAGAAAAGAGCAATTCGTTCCATTTATAACATGAAATCCCGCGACTCTCTCAGGGAACGATTTAAGGAGATAAATATTCTTACAGTGGCTTGTCAATACATTTACGACAATTTGATGTACACTCGCAAAAACATTAGCTCTTTTCCCAGATATTGCGACATTCATAACTTTAATACTAGGAACAAAAATAAATTGAAAGTTCCAAGATTCAGACTGCAGAAAGTTAATGGTTCATTTATGGGAAACTGTATACGCTTTTATAACAAGTTGCCCGACGGTATCGAACAATTGTCAATGCGTAAATTTAAATTATTCATAAAGGCAAACTTAATGAAAAAAGCCTATTACACAATAAATGATTATGTGTCGGACAAAAAAGCTTGGCCTGAATATCCCAAGCTTAACGGTATGAAAGCTTAGGTACTTTGCCTATTGCCTATTCCTATCTATAAATTCAGTTTCTATTTGTAATGTTTATAATAAGATAATCACGGTATTTTTCTTGCACCGGTGTGACGTGGTGGTTATTTTTGTAACATATTCATTATCTCAACTGTAATGAATTATATACATTGTAAAAGACAGAAAGTAGAAAGAAGACAAAAAAAAATACATCACTGTAAAGTTTCTTGTAGCTTCTTCTTTACAGTTGTAATCGAAGCTTCGGATCAAAGTTTTCAATTCTGCATTGTGCCGGATTGCTTGCACCAGTAGTGAGAAAGAGAACTGCTTTTTTTTCAAACTCATATATTGTAATGGGCTTGCTATATTATTTGACAATAAGCACTTTGTAATTTTATATGCTTAGTGAAATAACTTAATTTTAAGTACCTAGTATAATTTTGACTTGTAAAAGTGCTAAAATTAGCCTATTTGCAATAAATCTTTTGACTTTGACTTTGACTTTGACTTTGTGGAGCCAAAACCAAACAAAAAAAAAAAACAGATAGAAACACAAATTTGTATGGATTTGACAGTTTGAATACGTAGTACTGAAGGCCTATAGTTATATAGGTTGCAACCTAAACACAACCCGTTCTGCCTATAAATACATACAAACATGTTCATGACATAAATGTTTGTCCTAGGTGGAAATCGAACCCACAATCTACAGTTCAGAAGGCAAGGCTATTACCAACTAAGCTGGGCCAGATATAAAAAAATTTTAGGCAAATTTTGCTACATAAAGCAAACAAACCTAATCTCTTACAAAGAATAATGAAGCCGAAACTGCGAATACTTATGACGACATCCCAAAAGAGCGGAATGGTTGGAAAGATTCCTTTTATAGCTCCCGGAATTACATGTAGGGTACCCAAGGGACACTCTTACGCCATAAATTACTAGAAAGAGTCGTTACTTAACAAAAATATATAGTTCTTTCAAGTATTTTGGTGAGATAAGAACGAGTGGTCAATATTTTAACAAATTGCACATTTCGAGATTTCTTCGAATTTAAAACACAACGAGTACCAGAGTGTTTTCCACACGACTGAAGTAAAACTTCTTTAGCCCCATCTATCGGCCGGTATAACTTTGTTTTTGCTTTGTTTAATGTTAATGTTGCCATCTTGACAATTGCGAATTGTCATTTTACCGGACATACCAACATAATGATACAAATTTAAAGTAATTATGTTTTTTATGTTGACAATGGAGGTATACGTTAACCAACAACTTTGAATTTCCGTTCGCGACGACACGCATTCGCCAGCTTACTCTCTGAGAGACTGGGAACGGGGGAGGGGGGGCACCAGTTCCACTCCCACTACTACTTTTTTTTAAACGGGCAATGCTGTTGGTCTCTAGCGACCTTTACAGCATCACCAGGAACTTCCCGCTACCACCTGTGACTCACGCTCAATATGGCTCAGTTACGCGTGCCATACCACGCAGTTCGCAGCTTAAGATAGCCCACCTACGACATCGTCTGCTTAAGTTTTAAGTTTATCCGTTGACAGAAAATATGTCATTGTTGTGTAACCTACTTCCGGTGAAGGTGAGTCAGTTCCGCTGTAAAGCTGTTGTCACACAAAGCAAATAACGCGCGGCGGAGAGTTTACAATCTGTAACTACGAATCAAACATGGATTGGTCGTTGAAAAGAATTCGAAAATGGCGGTTGTGAATTTTGAACTTTTTTCCATTACCCGTGTATTTTTGAATTTTAATGTGTAATAAGGGTGGATTATTATCCGTTAAGTGTTCGTGAACGTGCACGAGTGTTGGCAAATGGTTCCAAGTTTTAAAACCTTTTTGTTTTCTCTTCAAGGCTTCCTAGAGCTTTCAGTAAAATATCTACCATTTTACTGTGGCATTTTGACTGCCAAAATAAGACTGACATGACATAACCGTACATAATTCCTCACTTGATATTTGTAGAAATATCTCTAAAAAGCCATAGCAAGCCATTAAACGAAGAGAACAAGAATCATACAAGTCTATTTTTTTTTTGTTACTGTATGATGTGACGAGCTAGTCGTTCACCCGATGTTAAGCGCCACGGCCGCCCATAACAGAACAGTGTCACTCGGAACTCCAAAACATAGAGTTTCGAGCGACACTGCACTGCGCACATCATCCTGAGACATCACAGCCAGAGATTACTCGACTGCAAGATCAGATCATAAAGTCTCAATTGCCCAGTAATTTTACTAGCTACAGTGCCCTTCAAACCGGAACACAGTAGTGCTTGCACACTACTGCTTGGCGGCAGAATAACTGGCAAAGCGGTGGTACCTACCTAGACAAACTTTGCAACAAAGTCCTACCACCTAGTAAAAAACATGTCTATTTGATATACGAATGCCGTTTTTAGGTATAACGCATACCGCTGCCTTCTGAACAATATGTTGGCGGTTCAATTCCCACCCAGGGCAAACATTTGTATGATGAACATGGGTGTTTGTTCTGTTTCTGGTGAATTGTATTCCATGTGTATATATTTACAAACAAAAAAAAACAGTTATCTGGTTCACTGATTCTCATAGCACAAACTATGCTTAGTTTGGGGGTAGATGAAATGTGAAATGTCCACAAAATTTGCTCTAATTATTTATGTAGTAATATGCGAGAAAAAAGTAACAAAATAGATAATTATTTAAATGGTTTTTTAGCAATTTATATTTTTGAAATATTTTTCTTTTTACAAGCAATATTGCAAGCAATAATTAAGCAATAATTATTGAAGTAACTGAAACCATTCACTAAATAATAATAATAATAATAACGCCCAACAGTCACATACATAGACCCTGGACCACATCGCCCAGACTCAAAACAAGTAATTGCGCTTTTTTCTGTGCATAAATACTTGTCCTTGCTGAAAATATATTTTGGAGATCCGAGTGACACTGTTATGTTATGGGCGGCCGCGTCGCTTAACATCAGGTGAACGACGATCTCGTCACATCATTCACTAAAATAAAAAAATATCGAACCCGCCGCCTCCGGGTAATGAGCCGAATTACTCAACCATCACACCATAGAAGCTGTCAAAAAAACGGCTTAAGCAGTGACGTATAATGATTATTAAATAAATGTTTCCCTTCAGGACTTTTCCATTGAGATCAAAAACGTACTCAAAAACAAATTTTAATATAAATAACATCACAGAATGTATTTGGCAAATATTCCAATTTTGTTTAATAACCAGACCTCGGCAGTCAAAGACCTCAGATTCTTCCTTGAAATTAAAATACAGTGAACACATACGCCCTAGGGTTATATTTCGTACAAGCGCAAAATAAACAAAGACAGAAGGTTTACTCGGGCTTTTCTTGAAATTTTCACCATAATGGCAGAAATAATAATACTGATATTTTGTTTGGTCTTAGTAAATATCCATACTCACGTTTTTAAAAGCCAAACAGACGGAAATCTTTTAAATTGTATATATCAAGACTCAAATGCGATGAAATCATAATTCAATAAAAAAAATAGTAATTGTATTTTTTTATATTTAAAAACAGTTTTTTTGTTTTTGATTTGGCTCCACACTTTTGTGTATTTAGCCAGTGTCAAGTAATTGATAATTTCTCAAGTTAATTGCTATTATATAATGTGTCAAGTCAAGTCACAGTCCAAGTCATTAAGTTGCTAAGTCTAGTCTAGTCAAGTCATACTCCTGGTAAAGTGGTGGCAACTTTACCAGAAGCTTCTATGGAGTTTTGGAAACAACACGAAAAGAAACGTTTCACCATCATTATACCACTTTCCCACACTCATGCCTGTAATTCAGCACTTAACGAATAAAATGCCACCAAGTTTATGCACTAACACTGAAAATAACACAAGTTTTGGAAAATAATACAATGCGGCGACGCGATCTTTTTCGTTTTCCCGCCAAAAACCAAAACATAGTTTTAAATTAAATTAATTTGAAATGAGAACTCTCAGAAAAACAAAAAAATTTTTGATTAAAAGTGCCATACTGGCAGTACTCTATTCTCTGCAGAATGGTTTTCATAGAAAAAAGATCTATTAATTTGCAGTCATTTCGTCGGGGTTGCTTCTAATACCCAATGTATTATGAAATTATATACGCACGCACTTTATGTGAAGCTTACCTTCTGTGTATATTTACTTTGCGCTACAAGCCTTTACAATATTTCGCCCTTGTACCATACTTTCTTTAATAAGACCATACATCGGAGAAGCTTCATCCCTTTCCGTTGGCATTAAAATTAAATTACGCTCTATTTTGTCGGAGCTGTGAGTTATGGGTACTAATTTGGATTTAGTGACTGGATCCAGTACAAGCGCCAGTCAATGGAATGATTTACTAGGTTTAGATTTTACTAGGTGGTAGGACTTTTCTGCAAAGTTCGTCTAGGTAGGTACCACCGCTTTGCCAGTTATTCTGCCGCCGTTGAGTAAAATCGCTTGGTGTGACGAATGGGTGGTATTTCGACCACGAAGGGATGGCGTTTAGCCGCGCGTCTAGTAGTCCGGTAGTGGAATGGTGATGGGAGAATGAGATCATGCAGTTCTTGTACGCATTCACCGTGGTGTAATCTAATTAATTAATTATTAAATAATTAATTCTATTTCATAGATGAGACAGTGATATACAGTGAGTACAGAATACATCTCGAATTTATAATATTAGTATGGATTCGCAAGTAAGTATTTATTAGTATATTTACTGTGAAGGCTGTGGTCTAATTAAATCTCTAATATCCTTTGTGAAGGTTGTCTAAAGACTGGAACAAATTCACAACGGAACTCTGTTTAGGCCGTGTTAAAATTCTATGTACTTAATTAAAATTTGTACTGTGCTTAGTTATCAGCACACTGTTTTTTTGGCTCTTCGCTGTAAAAAGGCTAGTGTCAACGTCACCACTTTTTTATTAAGGTTTTGGCTTCACACTTTTGTGTATTTAGCCAGTGACAAGTTATTGATAATTTTTCAAGTTCATGGAAACAACGCGAATATAAACGTTTCACCATCAGTATGCCACATCATGCCTGTAATCCAGCATTTAACTAATAAATTTCGTGCGCTAACACTGAAAATAATAAAAGTTATGGAAATTCAATGCGATCTTTTCGTTTCCCCGCCAAGTGTGTATTAGTGTATGTGTGTGTATTAGTGTATTCTTGCAAATAAATAAATGATTTGTTTTGATTAATTTGTTCTCTTTATCTCTACTTCGTATCTAACGTCTTTCTTCCCATTTATAACTACTGAAACAAACTGGGAACTTTTTCCTTCACCATTGGTAATGGTTTTTTTTAAAGTAAAACTTCTTTACACACGCTTGACTTAAGGAGTAAGGTGCGCGAGGAAAACGGAAATTGAAGTTGGTTCACGTAGATCTCCATTGTCAACATAACAAAGGTAAAAATGTGTATTATTATATTGGTGTGTCCGGTAAAATGACAATTTACAATTGTCAAGATGGCGACATTAACATTAAACAAAGCAAAAACAAAGTTATACCGGCCGATAGATGGAGCTAAATTAAAGAAGTTTTACTTCAGTCGTGTGGTCACGCACACTCGTGTTTTTTTTCATTTGGCACCAGTTAAACAGCTTGGCGAATTTGTATTAAATTTGGTATATGGATAGCTTATATACTGGATTAAAATAATAGGTCTTTACCTATGAAATTGCCGTATTGCAGTACAAACTTTTTCAAACAAAAAAAAGTTTTGATTGGCTATGTATTCTAAATTCAAATTAATTTTGTTTTAAAAATATGACATTCTATTTACAATATAAGTCTTTTGTTTATTGATTAGCGTTGTATTTTCATTACATTTCAACATTTTTCCTCATAATGGATACTTTGAAATTTCGTGTAATTATGGAATATGAGTTCCGTCGTGGCACCAACGCGGCACAAACGACACGTAACATCAACGACGTTTACGGAGAGAACTGTACAAACGAACGTACAACCCGTTATTGGTTTGCTCGGTTCCGTTCTGGGAATTTTGACTCGAAAAATGAACCTCGTGGTCGTCCGGAAACTTTGGTCAACAGTGATGAATTAAAGGCGATTGTGGAAGCTGATGAATCTCAATCTACAGCTGAGCTGGCAGCAGCTTTGATGTTAGCATCAAAACAATATTGGTCCATTTGCGACAGATTGGCAAGATAAAAAAGCTTGACAGATGGGTGCCCCACGAACTTAACGATCGCCAGCGCAACGTACGCGTCGAGACTTGCCTTGCGCTGCTTAACAGGCACAGAAATGAAGGAATTTTGAACCGAATTGTTACGTGCGACGAAAAATTGATTCTTTTTAACAATCGAAAGCGCTCAGCAAGTTGGTTAGATCCTGGTTCGGTACCAAAGCAATGTGCAAAACGAAAAATGACCCCTAGAAAGGTGATGGTCACAGTTTGGTGGTCTAGTGCTGGTGTGATTCATCATAGCTTTTTACAAAACGGCGAGAGCATTACTGCAGATGTGTACATTGAAGAACTGACCACAATGATGGCGAAACTCGCACGTCTGCAACCAGCTTTGGTCAATCGGTCGTCTCCACTGCTACTTCACGACAACGCGCGACCCCATACTGCACAACAGACCGTCTCTAAGCTGCATGAGTTGGGTTTGGAAGCTCTCCCTCATCCGCCATACTCACCAGATCATGCGCCTACCGACTATTACTTTTTCCAAAATTTGGACAACTTTTTAGCGAGAAAAAAATTCAATTCCCGAGAGGCAGTACAAAACGCCTTTGAAGAGTTTGTTGTCTCCCGTCCTGCTGATTTTTTCAAGAAGGGCATCCATAAACTGCCACAGCGTTGGCAAAGATGCATTGATTGCAGGGGTGATTACTTTGAATAAAAGAAATAAATAAGTTCAAAAAAAAAATACTTTAACTTTTTTCAAACAAAACGGCAATTTCATAGGTAAAGACCTAATATAAGATGGTCCTTCCTTCTTTCTAACGCTACCTTGCCTCATATAAAAAGTTCTAGTCAGTAGATATAGACGGTAGCAAATATAGACCAAATTATTCCAGTAACTGGAATACCGGGGTTTCATATCAAAATTGTGCCAGTTCAAACGAGTAACTTGTCAGTAAAATATGGAAGTGAGCGTTAATTACCACGTGAAGGCACATGTAATTCTAATAAACTGCGTAATTTTGTATTCTCTGAGATTTATGCGTGGAATTCCTTTTCTATAAATACCTTGATATTGTTAGTAAAGCCTTTTTCGTATAGTATTTCTTTTTTTTTGACATCTCACACAACGCCATCTAGCCCCAAACTAAGCAAAGCTTGTGTTATGGGAACCAGATAACTGATACAATACTTAGATACTGTAAATACGTACATACAATACAATATAACACCCAGACACAGAACAAACACCTATATTCATCACACAATGTCCTGGGTGGGAATCGAACCCTCAACCCGCAGTTTAGCAGGCAGGGTCACTACCAACTGAGCTATCGGGCCAGTCGAAATTCGTATTTAAATTCAAATAATTTATCTTCCTTGTCCTTTTGACACCTGCCTTTTGTACGTCACTTGAATATAAAACTTTACAGCATACACCAGCAGGCCTAGCACGGCCGGTGGACAACTTCTCCCCAGGGAGTAGATAACAAACTTATCCTCACTGTCACTTTATTCCACTCTGCGAGCACGGCCGCGACAGTGGAAAGCTTTATCCGGGGGATAAACGGCGGGAGTAGCGTTTTTAGATTTATCTACCGTATTGTTGCCAGTACGAGAAAATTTAACTAAAATGACATTGCATGCTTCAATATTTTGTTCAGTCCATCAAACCATCGATAATTGTTCGGCTAAATATACTGGGATTGAAGACAAAATATAAAAATTAAGAAAATATAAGGTTTTTGAGTCTGTGTCCTTGTGTTAATCAAAGAGTATGTAACGACTACTATGTATATGAGTGAGAGTAAGCGAGTAGTTTATATTAAAATTTTATTTTGTTTGTAATATGAGCGGAAAAACGTGATTAATTATTGTGTAGTAGTTATATTTTAAATTTGTATATGTATATATTTTATAATAAAATATACTCAAAAAAATATATGCATCATTTAAGTTAATTACGTAAATTAAATTATTTCCTTATTAAAACTAAACTAATAATTGTATTTTCACGAATATTTCGCTATGCATTTTTTTTTGTATTGAAACTCATTTCCCTGGATTTAGAAGGGATTACTTGTATTCCGAATGCTTCTCCCGGTGTAACTTTCGCTCCAAAATTCGAATTCCCGCGATTAAACATAGTTATAATAGGCACGCGACATTTTTGTGCCTATTAAAACACTTTGACTTCCTTATACCCACCTACAAGAGTCGAAGATAAATACTCTCTGCTTTATGTCAATTCAAGAGAATATTATCCACTTTCTTCCGAGTCCGTGCTCTGAAGCGGGGAGTAGCGGGATATAATGTCTACGATAATGTCAAAGGGAAATATTTCTTTCCTCTCCTCGTTGCCGTGCTACGTAAGGTGGAGAGGGGGATTATTTTAACTGACAGGTGGAAAAAACCGGGGGAAAGACAATTTCTCCACATGCCGTGCTAAGCCTGCAGGTTGTTTTATATTTTATCTTTTATTCTCTAATATTTACATATTATATTATTCTCGCCACTTCCACATTATCTCACGAGAAACGTAACCCTAATAGATATAATATAATTTAATATAATATCTTCATTCTCTTCTATCAAAAAAAATATCATACAATTAAAAACATTATTTTATTACATTATATAAAGTTAAATGTTGACTCACTGACTCACTTAGAGAATTGATTGAAGAGATGGGAGGTGATGGAGAAAAAGTGACTATAGGTTCGCGTAGAGGAGGGCGAGTAACCGACGAGAAAAATCTGACATCATCGGAAAATCGTCTTCGAGATGGAACCGCTCGACGGATCTCGGAAACCAAAAGTCGGATTGGTGTCGCCTTCTAACTAAAGTTGGAGGAAACCCTGAGAGGATTTTAGAGAAATAAAAAAAAATGGGGTTCCCATACAAAAAAACTAAAATTCCATACAAAATGGAAACGCTCGTAGATCGAAAACGGTAAGAGTCACGCGGGGGGTGCTCGACCGAATGTCGTAGAGGACGTTGGGGGCTTTCCGACGGTGGTCATTAAAATCCAAGATGGCGGATTCAAGATGGCGGCCATTTTGAAAGTTGGTCCGATCCGACTGATCTTTTGCATCGGAGGGTTTTCGAGGCCGCAGATTCCATATTTGAAAAAAAAATTTCGATTCCGCCATTTTTAAAGGTGGCCGCCATACAAATTTTTTTTTACAAATTCAACGCATCGTTTCTCGATACCTATGGGAAAATTTGCGATCGTTCTTTACGATTCGTATAGACGTGGTAGTTTGAAATTCAAAAATATTCAAATCCTGGTCTTTCGACCTTCCATCATCGCGACCGTCAACGGCCTGGCTAAACGGTACCAGATAGGTCACGTGCGTTTTAAGGAATGTTATAGCAAACCTTGAGACGATTTTAGGGCAGATAAAAAAAATTCAAAATGGCGGAAAAAAAAATCCGCCATACAAATTTTGACCGGAAATGACGCCGAAACCGTGATACTTTAGTATAAAGAGCTCAAACTAATATTGTTCGGAAGCCCAAGGAGAAGAATCCGGATTATTTTTTTTTTCAAAATGGCGGAATTTTAGGTCACGGCGGAAAAAAAAGTTTCACCGATGCGGATGAAAATCGATATCTGAAAGTTCCATAGAATGCCGATCAACATTATGAAATCAAATTTTGACTTTCGCCATTTTTTAATATGGCCGCCATACAAAGGTACTTTTATCGAAATGTACACTTTCCTTTTTGGAGCCACGAATACCAATATTTTAGAAAAGTCGTTCCTGAGGATCAAGTGAAGATACAATAAGGGTCAAAATGCAAATATAACAAAACCGATTTTTTTCAAAATGGCGGCTACAGTAATATCAACTTTAAGTAAAAGTTATCCGATCCAGATGAAAATCGATATCCGACTATCCCCCTCGATGATTAGTAGGAATATGGAAAAAAAATTTTGATTCCGCCATTTTTCAATATGGCCGCCATACAAAGGTACACTATACCCCCTACTTCCCTCGGAAATCGCGAGAGATAGAGGGGTCGACCTCGAACTAAAGTTTGCGTGCTTTTTAGTACCCTTTCAAATCTGTAAAAAAAAATACAAGTTTCATACAATTTTTTTTTTTAAATCTTAAGAAATTCGGGCCGCGTTCGGTTTCCGCGCGAATCGCGAGAGACTTTCAAGGAAGTTCATAGCAGTTTTCAGCACCGTTTCGAAGCTGAAACTGTAAGCTATTTTTTAATGTAAAAAAAAAGTGGGGTTATCGCTTTAGATTTTGAATTACGGACCTTTTTTAAAAAAAAAAATCTAACTTCTCAACGGATGTCGGTTAAGAAAAACTAAATATGCAGATTTGTTGCAAAAAAATCATATATTACGATGCAATATTTTTTTACATACCGGTCAATAGTAATTTTATTTTTAATCGATTTTTAAAGGTATTATTTCATGCGCGGAACGAAGCCCGCTCTTAATAATAGTATCCGTAGTAGGTACGTTGAATCGATTCGACTCTATTGTAACTGTACCAAGGTTGACTTTACTATACCGTTACTTGACCATCGCTCCTATTGCATTCGGAAACTGATGGCACCACAAAAGCTTACTCCATTGGTTGGTTATACAGAATGACTGGTGAGATGCGAACGATACTGAAGGAGAGCACTCGGTAAACGATTGTCGTTATGATTATGTAATATGTCCACACATATTATATTATATTAATAAAATTAGGTACTTAATTTTTGACCAAATTGCCCTATAAATAAGTGAAGTATGGTGAATACATTCCCACATTTCACAAAAAAGCACCCCCGCCACCCCGTCCGGCTCAACCCGCTGTCCTGTCGCATCAACGGCGCCTGCCCACTGCGTAATTAGTGTCATCGCAAGCGCCGACTGATGTGTACATCCGGTTTACCGCTTCCTACTTCCGCGACCGCAACAATACGCGTGTAATCCTTCGTGTGTCGTGCGTGTGTGATCCGTGATAAAGGGTGTAGGTATTCAGCGGGTGGGAAATATTGGTGTTCTAAATAACTGTTTCGTATATTATCGAAGGAAGACTGAATAATGTGTCATACTTAAACGTTTTAAAAAGTGTGATGAACGACATGTAGTCACAAGGACGTGAGTACTTAAGTAGTAACTTCGAATATAGCTGGACAGGTCGTAGAGGGCCTGTTCCGTGACCAGCTTGCTCTCCGGATCTCACTGCATTAGATTCTTACTTATGGGGTGAGGTAAAACTATTTGTGTACGCTACAGAGTATGTAAACAGGGAAGAATTAAAGAATAAAATCATTAGTGCATTTAAAACTGTTAAAAGTGATTCATTCGTTTTGGATCGTGTGAAAGACAACATGCGTCAGCGTGCCGAGCTGTGCTTCACGCGAAGAGGTGCACATTATTAAAAAAATTAAGGTTGTAAATAGGTAGTAGTACGATTTAGTTTAATCGTTGTAAATAACTATCATTCCCTTTTTTAAATACGCCAAAAATACCAAGGTAAGTCAATGCGTATTCAGTTCATTTTGATTTAAGTTCGTCTTAAATACAAATTATTTCAATTTCTAAAATCAACCTAATTAATCAACAAATTGGTGATTATGTATTTCTGCCTGATTAAACTATGAATGGAAAACGGACCATAGCAGCCTTATTAATAAACGGGTATTAGTCTCGGGTTAGTTACTTCAGCTTTTGTCCTTTTCTTGCTACTGGAATATTTAGCTGGATTGAAAGAGACAAAAGATTGTGTAACTAATCCAAAGCTATTTCGTGTTTATTAATAAGGCTGTATGTACTTCTTCATCGCAGGTTGCAGGTTCCGTCTTTTTCATTTCCCCTTTATCAGAAGAGTACCGCCATACTTTAAGTTTACTTTAGTTTTAGAGAATGCGACACAGAATCGACACCAATGTCGGGAACCGCATAGATCTGTAGGTATAGGTATCTATCTATACAAAAGCGCGGCGGCTTAGCACCTTTACCGCGTTACCGTTCTGGGAATCGGCTTCGCTTGCCATCTTGCACGTGCCAATTTTTTTTTTACAAATTCAACACATTGTTTCTCGATACCTATGGGAAAGTTTGCCATTGTTTTTTACGATTCATATAGATATGGTAGTTTGGAATTTAAAAAAATTCAAATCCTGGTCTTTCGATCTTCCATCATCGCGACCATCAACGGCCTGGCTAAACTGTACGAGATAGATCATGTGCGTTTTAAAAAATGTTATAGCAAACCCTTGGACAATTTTAGGGCAAATAAAAAAAATTCAAAATGGCGGGAAAAAAATCCGCCATACAAATTTAGACCGGAAATGACGCCGACACCGTGATACTTTAGTATAAACAGCTCAAACTAATATTGTTAAGGAGCCCAAGGGGAATATATCGGAATATTTTTTTTTTCAAAATGGCGGAAATTTAGGTAACGGCGGAAAAAAAGTTTCACCGATCCGGATGAAAATCGATATCTGGAAGTCCTATTGAATGCTTATTAACATTCTGAAATCAAATTTTGACTTTCGCCATTTTTAATATGGCCGCCATACAAAGGTACTTTTATCGAAATATACACTTTCCTTTTTTGAGCTACGAATACCAATATTTTAGAAAAGTCATTCCAAAGGATCAAGTGAAGATGCAATAAGGGTTAAATTGACAAAACCGATTTTTTCAAAATGGCGAATACGGAAATATCGACTTTAAGAAAACGTTATGCGATCCAGATGAAAATCGATATCTGACTATCCTCCTTGATGATTAGTAGGAATGTGAAAAACAAATTTTGATTCCGTCATTTTTCAATATGGCCGCCATACAAAGGTAAACTATACCCCCTACTTCCCTCGGAAATCGCGAGAGATAGAGGGGTTGACCTTGAACTAAAGTTTGCATGCCTTTCGGTACTCTTTCAAATCTGTAAAAAATTTACGCGTTTCATACAATTTTTTTTTAATCTTAAGACATTCGGGCCGCGTTCGGGTTCCGCGCAAATCGCGAGAGACTTTCGAGGAAGTTCATACCAGTTTTCAGCACCGTTTCGAAGCTGAAACTGTAAACTATTTTTTAATGTAAGAAAAGGGGGAGGTTATCGCTTTAGATTTTGAATTACCGACATTTTTTTTTTTTAAATCTAACTTCTCAACTGATGTCGGTTAAGAAAAACTGAATATGCAGATTTGTTTCAAAAAAATCATATATTACGGTGCGATATTTTTTAACACACCGGTTAATATTTTTTTTTTTTTTTTATTGATTTTTTAAGGTATTTTTTCATGCGCGGATCGAAGCATACTCGTAATAATAGTAGAGCCGTAGTAGGTACGTTGAAACGATTAAACTTAGCGACACGGACGTAATACATCGGTTTCAGTCTCTCTTATAAGAAAGGTCTGTAGGTGAGAGGAGAGTGACCGGTGTAATCTCGAACGCTTCTGACATATAAATGAAAAGTCAGACACGGTACTAAAAGCAACACCAATTTCGAAGTGTAGGGTTAAAGATTGCACTGATTGCAGCGTGTGAGGGCCCTGGTTCGCATTCACACAATGCTGATGAATTTTGTAGGAGCTTTTAATATTATTTTTTAAGTCGAATAACACGAACCCCGCGGGTCGCTTGATTTAAAATATATAACACAATAACATTATTTTTTTTTATAGGCAATTGTTTACCACATTTTTGTAAGCGTCATGTCAAAAGAGAAAATGATAGGTAAGGATAACTATGTATGGGAATTCCTCACCTTAATTATGGTTAACAAACCATAATGCCAATAGGTAAGGAATTCCCATTCACTGACCATTCACTGACTCTGACTTTAAAGCTTACGAGATGTTTCTCGTAAGCTTTAAAGTCAGAGTCAGTCAGACACGGTACACGGCACGGTCCAAATAATTTTTTTTTCTTCTGTTTTGGCATCGTTCTATTGATGCAATCTGCCAGTGTCATGTTAGATTTAACTTTTTAATTAAAAGTGGGGAAACTTAAACGCGCTAAATTGTATTTTGAGCTTAATAAATTTGAAATATTTTGGAAAATGATGGGATCAGGAAAGTATGTGAAGGAAAAGTGTAATAAAAAAACAGACAATAAAAATAATGGAAAGGATAGAGTTTATAATAGATAACGCTGACAATATATTTTTTTTGTAGAAACTTTGTTTTGTACGGCCGCTCGCGGCCCGCGGTGGTTTGACTAAAAAAGAGACTTTTCGACGCGAGAGACTTTCAAGGAAGTTCATACCAGTAATGTACAAAAAGGGGTTATCGCTTTAGATTTTGAATTACCGACCAAAGTTTCGCTTGCACAATCTCTCCTTCTTCCAATTCTCGACTATGCTGACGCCTGCTACCTTGACCTTACTGAGGAGCAACTCAATAAACTTGAGCGTCTTCAAAATCTCGATTTGTTTTCGGTCTCCAAAAATATGATCACGTCTCAGTTGCGTTCTAAACTCAAGTGGCTCGCAATACGTCTTTGCCGGAATACTCATATCCTGTCTCTTTTTTTTTATAATATATTGTTTAATCCTTCTACTCCCCACTATTTGAAGGCTCGATTCGATTTTCTTTATCACTCCCACTCCAACTCTATGTCTCTTAGGTCATCGGAAAACCTCCTTCCCAAGCCCCCGGTACGTCGCACTTCGTTCTACGACCACTCCTTCACAGTTCAAGCTGTTAGATTGTGGAATGAACTCCCTGTTATCATTCGACGCGCTCAATCACTTTTCACTTTTAAATATCAAGTCAAAAATTCATATTTATCTAACCTGACTCCTTACTAAATAAACTGTGTTCCTTTTAACTGGTATAAGTATATATATATATATAGATTTAATAATTCCTGTATTGTATGAATTTCGTTGGTGAGACAAAGAGTTATCTATCTATCTATATTGTACATGTGTATATATTATGTATCAATGATTTAGGTATATGTATTTTATTATTATTTATTCTTATGTATTATATTATTTGAGTATAGGTTAGTATATAGTATTTATTTGCACCGACGTCCTCGCTCATAGTGTCTCATATCTCTGTCCATCCAAAGGTTGTCTGGAAGAGATCGCTCTTAGCGATAAGACCGTCCATTGTACCTTATTACGTGATTCTATTTTCTACATGTTTATTTTTGGTGTCAATAAAGCGTTTTGTATTGTGTTGTATTGTAAGTAGTTAGAACCTTGACTTTATTACAAAACGCCGACTAATTGAAGACCAGCTGATACCAGAGATAGTCCATGGCTTAAATCAATATTTACCATAGACATATATTTACCATAGACTAAATACGAAAAAAGTTTGTTCATTTGGACCACATTTATTCACACGATCCTTTTTTAACGTTTTCTTATATTTAGAATTTTTGTTTTCGTCTATAATATACGTGCATTGGCCTTGGAAAGCTTATTGTTTGCATATTTTTTAAAGAATAAATAATCAGAACATAAATATGGCATTGCTTAAAGCGCGAAAATTGATATTTCTGTTTATTGTTGTTATAACTAACTGTAACTATAGTAAATATCGTATAAATGGAGCAACAATAGATATGTTTTATCAAAGACCAACACAACCTCAAAATCGTCTAACAAAGAAGGTTTGATAACCCAACATTGGCGTTTAGTGCGTAAATAGTTTTTAATCTTAAAAGTTTCATTTTTCCACCACCGTGGCGCTAGCAAGTGTCGTTTTTTTTTGCATTATTTAATAAAATGTTCATAAACGTATACGAGTGAAAGAAAAGGGAAATGATACAAAGACGAAAAATATGTAGGAAGGATAGAGTTTATAATTTTGAAAGTTAATAGAAACAATAAAAAAAGCCAAAGCTTAATAAATATCAGGATAAATATTTGAAAGTAAAGAAGATATATTTGTAGGAGGCCCAAATACTTTCGGATGGTATAATGTTTTTTTTTGTTTTTTCTTTCAACATGCAAGGCGAATTAGGCGCAGCGGCGCGAATACTGCGTGGCCCAGTGGTGGCGGCTCTTGGTAGCGCACGGTTCGCATTTTTTGTAGTTAACACACCGCGGGCCGCTCGCGGCCCGCGCACGGGGCATAATACTAGTCTACATATATAAAATTCAAAGTCCTGACTGACTGACTGACTTATACATCAACGCAGAGCCTAAACCGCTGGTACTAGAGACTTGAAATTTAGAGGGCATGTACTTTGTAAAGTGTAAGTATCCGCTAAGAAAGGGTTTTTCGAAATTCCACCCCTAAGAGGGTGAGGGTTGAGTTATTTTCTATAGGCCACGCGGATGAAGCCGCGGGCAGAAGTTAGTAATTTAAAAAATCGGTAAATTAACGACGGATATATGAGGTAAGAACATAAAAAATAAAATAAAAAACAAGCGAATTATAGCTTTCTTTTTGAAGTCAGTTGAAAAACTAACGTATTGAAATTGAATGTCAAAAAGCGAAATGACAGACGCGGGATGAACAAGATCGAATGGATTGCTCCATTTCCTCATAAATCACCGAAAAATGCAGTGAGCAGGACACCGGGAATTCAGAGTGGGCTGGCTTGTCATCCGTCTCTTTTTTTCTCAGGTACCAATATCCTTTTTTCTATGATTTACTCTACTTAGTTTACGATTGATGGCATCCAATATCCGTTTTCATTCAAAAACACACAATATCATAAAACTACTTTATTTTTTTAACACGGCAAATTGCCTTTATTTTCTAAATACTACAATGATTTAATAACTAATACTAAAAGCTACCTACTACTACTACTACAAAAAAAAAACCATTTGGACTATATATATACTAGCCGCGATGACCTATAGACAGTCCAAAGGCTCCAGCCCACTACCAGAAGGTAGCGTACCCAACATGCTAGCAGCATTGCCCCGTTGAATTGCAATGCTTCTCGTTGTGCCAAATAAGTGCCAGCATTTTGGTCACGCGTCGCGTCGACCAGACGCTCTGATAAACTTTTGAAAACTACTACTTTATTAACATGTAATTAAAAAAATCCTTTATAAAAAGTGCAATTTTGACTTTATCCCCACCGCATTTGTGTACCACAAAATGAGAACATCATCAATATAGTTGAAGTCGAAATACGCATTATGAAAGATAACTCAAAAACTACCCATCATATCTTGATCAAATTAAAACAGGGCTACAAAAGAAAGCACCAGCTTTCAAAAAAGAATCATCAAAATTCGTTTACACAGTCGAAAGTTCTGAGGTAACAATCACAATTAAAAAATACGGTCGAATTGAGATCCTCCTTCTTTTTGAAGTTGGTTGAAAAATACCCACAGATATTGTATGACATCAGGGGGATCACGAAACTTTGATTGCAATGCAACAGGAAAAATTTCCGTACTAACTATGCACATAAACTGCGTATTGAAACTATAAAATCCATACAAATTTGTGTTTCTATCCGTTGCAATCGAGTTACGTGATGGCCCAGCAGGAATAGGCTCCAAATCAGCATACAACTAAAAACTAACTCACTCACTAAAACTAAAACTTACTCAGGGTGTCTGCTCATATAGAATATCCTCTCTCTCCGAGACAGAAAGCTACAAAAAAAACGAGTGTGCTTTAGACCACACGACTGAAGTAAAACTTATTTAGCTCCATCTATCGGCCGGTATAACATGGTTTTAGCTTTGTTAATGTTGCCATCTTGACAGTTGTGAATTGTCAGTTTACGGGACATACCAATATAATAATACAAATTTTTAGGTTTGTTTTGCTGTTTTTTTTTATTCTGTTTACCACAGACTCGTGGTGCCGTGCTCTTTTTTAAAATAATACTTTTTTTTTTTTTTTATTTTATTATTATTATTATTTTTTTTTTTTTATTTTTTTTTTTTTATTTAGACATCTCACACAACGCCATCTAGCCCCAAACTAAGCAAAGCTTGTGCTATGGGAACCAGATAACTGATACAATACTTAGATACTTTTTTGTTTGTAAATACATACATAGAATACAATACAATATGACACCCAGACACAGAACAAACACCTATGTTCATCACACAAATGTTTGTCCTGAGTGGGAATCGAACCCACGACCCACAGTTCAGAAGGCAGGGCTACTACCAACTGAGCTATCGGGCCAGTCAAACTTACTTACTTACATATTGTTAGTTATGTTATTATTATTATTTATTATATACAGGAGGAACTGATTTTTCCTATTTTCTTAAATTTATGGACACCAAATATATTGGGAATATCATTTTGCATATTTCCGTATACACCGCGAGCAGACCAGGGGCCTTACCGCGTAAGTCTGGTGAAGATCGTAATCGTGTTCTCTCTTGCTCGCACTCCTGGACTTGTTAATTGGCGCGTGCAGGATGGCAGGCGAAGCCGATTCCCAGAACGGTTACGCGGTAGGGGTACATCTCCCGCTAGCAGCGCCCGTTCACGAGCTAGTTTGTTATGCTGATAATGGAGATCTACGTGAATCAATTTTAACTTCCGTTCGTCGCATTCACCAGCTTACTCTCCAAGTCACGCGTGCGTAAAGAAGTTTTATTTCAAAAGCATGACGGTTTCAGTACATTTCTGCAGAAACACCCCACCCTTCTAATTTAGCCGCCACTTCGCCTACATTTCATTATTCCTGCCCCTTATTTCATATTCAAAGCCGGGAGAGGTCCTTGGTAAGGGTTTTTTACTAACTTTCCGCAAATCCTTTAAAAAGACCTCTGGTCTAAAAGGTCAACGTAAGCTTAGTTGCTAGGTGAAGAGGTAACGTTGCCTCTATTTTTGAGGGAAAAAAGGGCATGACTTCTCAAATTAGGCGCAACGTACGCATTTTGCAGTCACCGGAATAATAATGAAATCTTACTAATAGCATAAACTCGAAAGTATATAAGTATTCTATCAGTTATTTGGTTTCCATAGTACAAGCTTTGCTTAGTTTGGGGCTAGATGGCGCTGTATAAAATATCCACAAATATTTTTTATTTATTTATTTATTTACAGTTTATATGCATCGATGTATGGATGTTTGTTCCTCATTCACGCAAAAACTACTGAATGGATTTTAATGAAACTAGGAATGCAGATTGCTTATATGCTTAATTAACACATAGAATACTTTTTATCCGCAGGTGTAAACCACGGGACATACTTACATAGATCCTGGACCTAACTATGATTCAGGAACTACGAGGACATTGGTCCCACAACACCCAGACTCAGAACAAGAATTTGCGCCTTTTTTCTGTATATGAATACTTTACCTGTCGCGGGAATCGAACCCGCCGCCTCCGCGTTATGAGTCGACCTTTTTTTAGGGGGAAATACCCTCGCATGGGTATATATTGGGGTATGTGGGACTCGAGGCCGTGAGGTGACCGGCAGAACAGAATAGTCCCTACCTCTTTCTTACCGAGGTGTCGTAAAAGGCGACTAAGGTAAATGACGATAAAAATCTTACACCCGTCGACCGAAAGATGGCGGTATAACCATCTCCAGACAGGCGGAACTGACAAAATACAACTGGCCGGTGACGGGCAGCAGCGTCACCGGTACAAGCAGTTGCGCTCTGCGATCGCCAACCCGCATGCCCAGCGTGGCGATTATGGGCAAATCCTCCCTATGACAAGCACACAAATATCACGGCCCCTAGTTCCCGGCCGCCCGGCTATTCCTGACCAAGGCGGCGGTCATGGTAACGGCAGGGCAGGGGGTGCTAAGAATCCCCGGGCTACGGTAGGCCGCCAAAACCAACTGACCTTGGCAACGTACAACGGACGCACGCTTCGACTTGACGAACATCTTCTGCAGCTAGAGGAAGAGCTGAACAACATAAGATGGCACATTCTAGGTTTATGTGAAGTCCGAAGAGAGGGGGAGGACACCATAACTCTTGAATCGGGCCATCTTATGTATTTCAGGGAAGGAGACCATATTTCCCAAGGTGGCGTCGGGTTTCTGGTTCATAGAGCTCTCAGTGACAACGTTGTGGAAATGTCTAGTGTGTCGACAAGGGTTGCGTACCTCGTTATAAAGTTAACCGAGAGGTACAGCCTCAAGGTTATCCAGGTTTACGCGCCGACTTCGACACATTTGGACGATGAGGTAGAAGGTATGTATGAAGACATATCCAAAGCCTTACATAGTACCTCTAAGGCTCACTTCAACGTTGTCATGGGAGACTTCAACGCTAAAGTGGGAGTACAGACTTGCAGCGAATCGTCAATAGGACCCCACGGTTTTGGCAGTAGAAACCAAAGGGGCCAAATGCTTGTCAACTTCCTTGAGAAGGAGGGACTCTTTTTGATGAACTCCTTCTACAGGAAACAGCCTCAAAGGAAGTGGACGTGGCAGAGCCCCGATGGCATAACGAAAAATGAGATCGACTTCATTATAGCAGATAAACGGCGTATATTCAGAGATGTCTCAGTGATCACTAGGTTCAACACCGGTAGTGATCACAGACTTGTACGAGGCACTCTGAATATCGACTTCAAGCTGGAACGAGCTCGCTTAATGAAGTCCACGCTCCGACCAAACATGGTCCAAACCGTGGTAGGATCTGAGACATTCCAGTTAAAACTGGAAAATCGATTCGCTGCCTTGGAAACCACAGATGACGTAGACCAGAAACTCGACCAAGTGGTGGATGTCCTCAGGGAAGAAGGCGCGAAGTTTTGTGCAAAGCAGCGTACTGGCAAAAAATCTAAACTTTCGAGAGATACTCTGAAGCTTATAGAAGAACGACGTGTAAATCCCCAGTCTTCGTCAGGACACCAGCAGGCACTCAACAAGTCCATTAAAAAGTTGGTACGACGTGACCTCCGATCTTACAATACGCTCGAAATTGAAAAGGCTATAGAGCAGAATCGGGGGTCAAAAGCGTTCGTCCAGCAACTTGGGAGAAGCCACCTGACGAAGCTGACTACATCAACGGGGACAGTCGTCTCTTCAAAGCCGGAGATCCTTTTGGAAGTCAAAGATTTTTACAGCCAACTCTACGCATCACATGCTTCTCGACCTGACCCCAATACAGAGGACTATAGAGCCACTTTAACACGCCACTACACCGAAGAGCTGCCTGAAGTCAGCCAGGACGAGATCGTGATGGCCCTGAAACAGCTCAAAAACGGAAAAGCCTCAGGGGAGGACGGAGTTACGACTGAGCTCATAAAAGCTGGAGGAGCTCCAGTACTTAGTGAGTTGCAGGAGCTTTTTAACTCTGTCCTCTTTACTGGGAGAACTCCGAGGGCATGGAATAGAAGCGTGGTCGTTTTGTTTTTCAAAAAGGGTGATAAAACCCTTTTGAAAAATTACCGACCCATATCGCTTCTGAGCCATGTCTACAGGTTGTTCTCTAGGGTCATCACGAATCGTCTAGCGCGAAGGCTTGACGAGTTTCAACCTCCGGAACAGGCCGGGTTTCGTAGCGGATATAGCACCATAGACCACATCCACACAGTGCGGCAGATTGTACAGAAGACCGAAGAGTACAATCGACCCCTGTGCTTAGCTTTTGTGGACTATGAGAAGGCTTTTGACTCTATTGAAACCTGGGCTGTTCTGGACTCCTTACAGCGATGCCAAGTCGATTGGCGATACATCGAAGTGCTGAGATGCCTGTATGATGCCGCAACGATGACCGTCCAATTACAAAACCAGCCGTCTGAACATATCCAACTGCGTCGAGGAGTGAGACAAGGGGATGTTATATCCCCGAAATTGTTCACAAACGCTTTGGAGGATATGTTTAAGACACTGGACTGGAAGGGTTGTGGCATCAATATAAATGGCGAGTACATCTCTCACTTGCGATTCGCAGACGACATCGTCATAATGGCTGAATCGTTGGAGGACTTACAACGGATGCTGAACGGCTTAGCTGATTCTTCTTTACGCATCGGTCTACGGATGAACTTGGATAAAACCAAGGTCATGCTCAACGAGCACGTTGTTCCGAGACCGATTGCCATAAATGGAGTAGCTCTTGAAGTTGTTAGGAAGTACGTTTACCTAGGGCAGACGCTCCAACTAGGGAAAAATAATTTCGAGAGTGAAGCCAAAAGAAGGATACAGCTGGGCTGGGCAGCATTTGGGAAGCTTCGCCAAGTCTTCTCATCGCCCATCCCGCAAAGTCTTAAGACGAAAGTCTTCAACCAGTGCGTCCTACCAGTCATGACCTACGGAGCCGAAACGTGGACACTCACGGTAGGACTAGTCCATCAATTCAAGGTCGCTCAGCGAGCTATGGAAAGAGCTATGTTAGGAGTATCTCTGCGGGATCGAATCCGAAACGAAACTATTCGCCAGAGAACTAAGGTTACCGACATAGCTCAGCGAATTAGCAAGCTGAAGTGGCAATGGGCTGGTCATATCTGCCGAAGAACCGACAACCGTTGGGGTAGACGTGTTCTGGAGTGGAGACCGCGGATCGGCAGACGTAGTGTAGGACGACCTGCGGCGAGATGGAGCGATGACATACGCAAGGTAGCTGGGAATAACTGGAAAAATAGAGCCGAAGACCGGGCTCAGTGGCGTGCCTTGGGAGAGGCCTATGTCCAGCAGTGGACTAATATAGGCTGATGATGATGATGATGTGGGACTCGAACCCACTAAAACCCCCCTGTGATCTGTCCGCCGAGGTGGGGCGACATGGTGTCCCGGTTGCATTGAGCATCTCGCCCCAGCGGAGCCGACCTGCTCAATTACCACCACAGAGGCTATTAGTAATAAGGTCTCGTTTTTTTTTTAATGATAAAATGGGCATGCCTTTGACAACAACTCACCTGATGGTAAGTGACGAAGTTGTCTAAGGTGGAGCACGCTTGCCCATGAGATGCCCATTCACTCTTGACTTAAAAAGACCCAGGTTATACCTTGAAGAAATCACTGTTTTTGGGAGAGCATTCCATTCCTTGGCCGTTCGGACTACAAATGAGTCAGCAAAACGCTTAGTGCGGACTTGGGGTACACTAACGACGTAAGGGTGTGACGAATCACCAAGTCTTGTAGTTCTATGATGGAAGGGAGAAGGTCTCGTTTTTACCCTTAGCTTTTTAAAAACGGATCTAAGCGGTTTACTTTGGTGCAGTGCAATGTTTGATGTTTGACTACAGTCATACATCTTGCCTGCGGTGTCAGCATGTACAGAGACAAATTTTGATTTGCCTTAATGTGACTACGCTACGAGATTTACGAGTTTAGCTGTGACTTTACATTTGTGACTGTTTTTGACACAAATTTTTGTTTACATTTCCCTGTTTCAACTTGTGCACGTGTTATGCAATTTTTGTGCACGTTTTATGCATTTTTCTGTATACCGAAGTGTAATGCGCAAACTTAAATTTGGTATGCGGGTAGATAAAAAATTCTCGCACTAGAGTTGCGTGAAGTTGCAAACGACAAAGTTTTGCTACATTATGCACGAAGCAGACAGAGCTGTTTGCAAAAGCTTAACGTTTTTATTGCATGTTCTACATACTTAACGTTTTAAATAACTAAGTTCTGCATAGCTTCTGCTAATTGCACCTTAATTACACAGTACACTCATTAAACTTAAAATAGTCTTTTGACATGAAGATTGTGAAAAGTTCTTTAGGGTTGACCAAAATGACATAAGCAAAATTAAAGATTAATAAAAATAATGAATGATTATGATATGATTAGTGCAGAGATTTTAGTTACCAAAATTATTAGATGTCGACGAAATTTTATCCCTCGTCTTCTAACTCTCTACACAACAACAAAATAAATAAATAAAACAAATACTTGTCCTGCCGCGGGAATCGAGCCCGCCGCCTCCGGGCTATGAGCCGACCTGCTCAACCACCACACCACAGAGGCTGTCAGGTTATTAATATCTAGGTTGCAGCATTCACCTCGGTCCAAGCATGGTGATTGTGGCAAATCTGCATGATGATGGAGATCCATGTTCAGAAAACCAGTAGATGCATAAAAGCTGATGATGATGAGAGGATGGATTTTTTTTTGTTTTGTTTCCAAAACTCCATAGAAGCTTCTGGTAAAGTTGCCACCACTTTACTAGGAGTATGACTTTGACTAGACTATGACTTGACTTGATGACTTCGACTGTGACTTGACACATATTTGCGTAAATATGTGTCCAGTCACAGACAAGAAACTTGAAAAATTTTTAATTACTTGACACTGGCTAAATACACATAAGTGTGGAGCCAAAACATAAAAAAAAATACACCCTAAGAAAGTAAAAGTGCTGAAAATAGCCTATATGCAATAAAATCTTTGACTTTGACTTTCTTAAAACTAACTTCGTCATTTAGTATTCTATCACCTTAGTATAAAAAAAAAGTTTATCTATCTATCTTAGACATAAAAATAAATTAAAAGCTGGTTTTGATTGCGCCTGTATCAGGACGATTCCGATGGCGCCAGTGATTGCAACCAATCATTGGTTTATTTATAGGCACCTATAAATAAGTGATCGCAATAACGAAAACAATTAAAAAGTTTTATAAAATACGGTCTGTTTATCAATGGGTGTACAGCCAATTACCGAAGTATTTTTACTAGACACAGCCAGCGGTTTCATTCCCTTCATATTAAACACCATTTTATCCTCTTACGGATCGATTTAAAGAAAAACCCTTTTTAGTACGGCCTTAATTGTCAATAACATTTGCTTGAACAGTTCAAGCGGCTGTTTATTTTGAAGAATCTTCGAAACCACTCCAACACACGTCTATATATCCAGCAGCTTCGCTGACTGAATAAGACTAATTCGCCTGCACCTTTTTATTTATTTATTTATTCATTTGGCAAACAAAACAGAATATAACCAACAAAAGAACAAAAAAATAAAAGTTTACAAACATTTTGAGCTAGGTTACATCCCAAAACATGTGTATGACGGCGGCTACGTCCAGTTATAAACTCTATGTACAGCGATCGAGCACCGTAATTTACCCTGTGGTGGCATTAAATGTATTACAGGGGCAGCACCGGCAACTGTCATGGCGGCCCTACCTGTCTGGCTATATAAAGGGATCGATTGGTGTGCTACGGAGCATTCTTGTTCCAGGCACGGCGCGGTGCGGACATGCTGAAGGCGTATAGTTATATAGGTTGCAACCTACCTACGCAGAAACCCGTTCCTGCTGATATCAGAAGTGGGATTGCCCAATGCCCATTTTTACATCACTCTTCAAGCAAAGCGAAACGTGACGAGACGTGATGTGAATGATGACGTGACGGCGGGTGACACTAATATCAAATTTAGTTGCATGGTTAACCCGGACCAGTGAAAAAAAGTAATGATTCGTTTTTTCGAGAAAAAAAGAGAATGTAAAAATGATGACAAGAAAAATGTGTCTGAATGCTAAAAGGATAATCTATCCGGACTAGCACTAATGGTCCATAAAAAAAAATGTTGGTTGCTAAAGGGATATCTATCCGGTCTAGCACTAATTGGTCCATTAAAAAAATGTAGGAATGATGATTTTTGGTTGCTATAGGGATATCTATCCGGTTAGCATTATTCGGTCCATTTTTTATAAATGAAGGTATACTAATGGTCCTGAAGGGTTAACCCTGACGATGACTGGAAGGTTAAAATACTTTTGACTAATCAAATTGAAAACTAATGTTTTGACTTTGACTTAGACTCCAAGTTTAACTCCATTTAATTGTCAGGATGAACGAGCAATTACACTGATACTTATGTCCCTCACCAGGTACAAAGTGAAGCTAAGCGTACGAGGACGTACGCACGTCAGTATGGCCGTGACGGCGGCTACGTCCAGTTATAAACTCTATGCACAGCGATCGAGCACCGTAATTTACCCTGTGGTGGCATTAAATGTATTACAGGGGCAGCACCGGCAACTGTCATGGCGGCCCTACCTGTCTGGCTATATAAAGGGATCGATTGGTGTGCTACGGATCATTCTTGTTTCAGACACGGCGCGGTGTGGACATGCTGAAGGCCTATTGTTATATAGGTTGCAACCTACCCACAAACCCCCTCCTGCTGATATGTACACATGATTAACAAAACAATAAAATAAGTAGTTAGTAAAAAATTAAATATGTTTTCATCGTATCGATGTGTATCTTAAATGCAAAACCTTTAAACATTCAAAGTTCAGAAATGATAGCTAAAACGTCTGTTTTAAATTTTGGTAGTTTTTGGTCAAAGATATCAACTGAGCTGTGGTGTTCCTTCAAGATGTCGTTATACTGACGACACATCCTTACCAAAGGGTTGTAGAATGAGGTATTATTAGTGAATTGACTGGCCCGATAGCTCAGTTGGTAGTAACCCTGCCTTCTAGACTATGGGTTGTGGGTTCGATCCCCACCCAGGACAAACATTTGTGTTATGAACATCGATGTTTGTTCTGTGTCTGGGTGTTATATTGTATTCTATGTATGTATTTACAAACAAAAAGTATCTGAGTATTGTATCAGTTATCTGGTTCCCATAGTACAAGCTTTGCTTAGTTTGGGACTAGATGACGCTGTGTGAAATGTCCACAGATATTTATTTATTTATTTATAGTAAACAAGAAAGTTTGTATGGGTATTTGTTAATCTTTCACGCTCAAGGGGCTGGACGGATTTGGATTAAATTTAGAATATATATAGCTTATATAGTGGACGAGCTTCTGCCCGCAGCTTCGCCGCGGCATGGCCTATGGGAAAATAATTCAACCTCCCATTTCACCCTCTTAAGGGTGGAATTTTGAAAAATCCTTTCTTAGCGTACGTCATAAAATCTACTTGCATGCCAAATTTCAGCCAGCAGTTTGGGCTGTGCGTTGATAGATCACTATATATGTCAGTCAGTCAGTCAGTCACCTTTGAGTTATATATATTTAGATTAACGGGTGTAACCGCGGGGTGCAGCTAGTTTTACATAAAATATAAAGCGTGGTAAAGTATAAAGTATTAATGGGATCTCAATAGCATGATTTTACAATATACAAGTATATGATAATTGAAGAATGGATCCTAACGGGGGTCAGATAGATAGATAGATAAACTATTGAAACACCACATCTTAAATAATTTAAAAAGTTAACAAACAAACAATGGGTGGTCTTATCGGTCAGAGCGATCTCTTCCAGACAACCTTGCACGGAAAGGAATAACGCAGTAATATATGGACGGTGGTTTTCATATAAAAAAAAAAAAAAAAAAGACTGGATATACGTACATAATGGTGTCGATTCTGTGTCGAATACTCTTAAGCTAAACGAAATTAACATATTTCCGTCTTTTTCATTTCCCCTTTATCAGAAGAGTACCGCCATACTTTAAGTTTATTTTAGTTTTAGAGAATGCGACACAGAATCGACACCAATATCAGTGTAGTTAAAATATATATAAGCAATGAGGATTAAGCTGAGCACTACGAGTAAAAAGTAAAGATAGACAGAGTGCTTATAAGAAGTATATTATAAGACATTGCTCCTGATCACTGATATACAATAATGCAATTGAAAAATTTGTTTTTTTTTTTTTAATACTCTGAGCGCTAAAGTCCAAATTGCTGTCGATTCTGGCTGAGCAAAGTTCTAAGCTAAACATAGTGTAACAGTTTTAAATCTATTGCAGTCCTTGTTATTTCTAATAAATATGAAAGGAACAGCACGTTTTAACTGTCAAATTAAATAAAAATAAATAAATAAATAAATATGTGTGGACATCTCACACGGCGCCATCTAGCCCCAAACAAAGCAAAGTCAAAGTCAAAAGATTTATTGCAAATAGGCTAATTTTAGCACTTTTACAAGTCAAAATTATACTAGGTACTTAAAATTAAGTTATTTCACTAAGCATATAAAATTACAAAGTGCTTATTGTCAAATAATATAGCAAGCCCATTACAATATATGAGTTTGAAAAAAAAGCAGTTCTCTTTCTCACTACTGGTGCAAGCAATCCGGCACAATGCAGAATTGAAAACTTTGATCCGAAGCTTCGATTACAACTGTAAAGAAGAAGCTACAAGAAACTTTACAGTGATGTATTTTTTTTTTTTGTCTTCTTTCTACTGTCTTTTACAATGTATATAATTCATTACAATTGAGATAATGAATATGTTACAAAAATAACCACCACGTCACACCGGTGCAAGAAAAATACCGTGATTATCTTATTATAAACATTACAAATAGAAACTGAATTTATAGATAGGAATAGGCAATAGGCAAAGTACCTAAGCTTTCATACCGTTAAGCTTGGGATATTCAGGCCAAGCGTTTTTGTCCGACACATAATCATTTATTGTGTAATAGGCTTTTTTCATTAAGTTTGACTTTATGAATAATTTAAATTTACGCATTGACAATTGTTCGATACCGTCGGGCAACTTGTTATAAAAGCGTATACAGTTTCCCATAAATGAACCATTAACTTTCTGCAGTCTGAATCTTGGAACTTTCAATTTATTTTTGTTCCTAGTATTAAAGTTATGAATGTCGCAATATCTGGGAAAAGAGCTAATGTTTTTGCGAGTGTACATCAAATTGTCGTAAATGTATTGACAAGCCACTGTAAGAATATTTATCTCCTTAAATCGTTCCCTGAGAGAGTCGCGGGATTTCATGTTATAAATGGAACGAATTGCTCTTTTCTGTAAGACAAAAATTGATTGTATGTCCGCGGCTTTACCCCACAGTAAGATGCCGTATGACATAATACTGTGGAAGTAACTAAAGTATACTAATCTTGCAGTGGCTTCATCAGTAAACTGTCTGATTTTACGCACAGCATATGCAGCAGAGCTCAATCTACCAGCAATGTTTGATATGTGAGGACCCCACTGTAATTTAGAGTCTATAGTTATGCCAAGGAACGTGACAGATTGTACCAAATCTAATACCTCACCATTCAGTAATAAATTTGTAGGAGACCCCCTAACATTAGGTAACGAAAACTTAATACATTTAGTTTTCTTACTATTTAACAGTAGATTGTTTTTAGTAAACCAGTTCAAAACCAGTGAAATTGCCTTGTTAACGTCGTCAAAATCATTAGTAGATCGGTCAACCTTGAAAATAAGAGACGTATCATCTGCGAACAAAACAATATCACATAGGTTCTTTACAAAAAATGGAAGATCGTTAATATAGGCCAAAAATAAGAATGGTCCTAGTATTGAACCCTGCGGGACCCCCATTTTAGTGATAGAACCAGATGATCTTGCTCCATTAACTTCAACTGTCTGAATTCTATTACCAAGATAAGAAGAGACAAGATCAAGAGCTTTCCCACAAACCCCGTAATGCTTTAATTTAAAAATTAGGGTTTCGTGACATACGCAATCAAATGCTTTGGATAAGTCACAAAAAATACCTATGGCATCCTGTGACTTCTCCCAAGCACCAAGTATATGTATAAAGAGTTCTACGCCTGCATCTGTAGTTGATCGTCCTTTTGTAAATCCAAACTGTTGACTGTGAAGCAGTCCGTTAAGGTTAAAAAATGTTAACAACTGATTAAGAATTTCTTTTTCAAAAATTTTACTTATTGCAGGTAACACAGAAATTGGCCTATAGTTCGATGGATCATTCTTATTTCCAGACTTAAATAATGGAATCAATTTACTATTTTTCATTACGTTGGGAAAAACTCCTTCGTCTACACATTTATTAAATACTTCTGCTAAATATGGTGCGATTAATGTGACAATGCCACTTAAAACCCTGGTAGACATTCCCCAAAGATCCTCAGTATTCTTTATTTTAAGTGACCTAAAGGTCTTAACAATTATAGCCGAATTAATATGTCTAAATCTAAAAACTACTTCACATTTATCAACACACTCTGCAAGAATTGCACAAGACTCACTAGTCGATGAATTTAATGACTGAGTGGTAACTACAGGTATATTTACGAAAAAATCCTCAAATGCACTAGCAACTTCACTGTCTTTAGATATTAATCTGTTATTAATACTAAGAGTGAGTTTTCGGTGCCGAGGTTTAGTTTTGCCGATCTCGGTATTAATTATTTTCCAGGTTGCTTTAATTTTGTCGTCCGCTCTATTGATTTTCTTACTCAAGTACAGAGACTTAGCTGTCTGGCAAACGCGTTTAAAAATTTTTGAATAAGATTTTAAATACTCAGTAAATTTACTGTCATAAATATTATCTGATTTCTGAGAATATAAATCATACAGCCTGTTTCTACTTTTATAAATGCCAGGTGAAGCCCAGTCACTCAATTCTGCTTTAACACCTCCTCTACACGTCTTTAACTTGAATATCTTGTTAAACTCTTTATCCATAACATCAAACAACACATTACAAAGATCATTAGGGTCATCAGTGAGTGGTAATAACACAAGTTTGTCATCTAGATTTTGAGCAAACTGTTCCAAGCGGTTGGTTGTAATAGGTCTGTAAGTAAACTCATAAGAATTTTTTTTCAGTATGCATGGAAATACAGCACTTTGACCACAATGATCTGAGCTAAGTTTATCAATAACTGACTTGCTTTGTGGTTCACAGTCACAGAATATATTGTCTAAGCAAGTAGCAGATGAGCTAGTAATTCTGGTTGGCTGATTGTAAAGATTTTTAAGTTGAA
Organism: Ennomos fuscantarius; assembly: GCA_905220475.3. Classification (NCBI taxonomy): domain Eukaryota; kingdom Metazoa; phylum Arthropoda; class Insecta; order Lepidoptera; family Geometridae; genus Ennomos; species Ennomos fuscantarius. The sequence continues at coordinate 3,432,684 of HG992049.1, forward strand.
GCACATAAACAAATTTAGTAAACTGTCAGTTAGCGAAGATTGGTCAAGAATATTCACATTAAAATCGCCACATACAATGAGATGTTTTGAGCTTTTTGAGATTTTTGTTAAAACTTCTTCCATAATAGACTCGAACACCTTAAAATCAGCCGAGGGAGGCCTGTATACGCAAACAATTATATGTTGCTCCAACTCTACACACGATAGTTCAACAAAACGTTCAACAGATAATGCAACAATATCTTTCCTTTCTTTAAATTTATAATTATTAGATATACATATTAAAGAGCCACCGTGATTGGCTTTTTGCCTTTTGAATGAACTGGCCAATGCATAATTTTTAAATACAGGAAACAACATATCCTTCTTACACCAATGCTCAGTTAGGCACAATACATCAGCTTTTTCAAATTCTAAAAAAAGCTCTAATTCTAAAGCTTTGCTGGAAAGGCCCTGAATATTTTGATGTACAATATTTAGTTTACCAGGCCTCTCCATTGTCGTAGGATTCAGTTTAAATCAGCTGAAGATGACACCATACCTAAACCCTGGTTAGAAGTGTTACTACCCAGGGCCGAGTCAGAGTGACCTGTTATACTGTTGATAACAGGGTCATGTATATTAAATGCTAACAATTTAGCAATGGTCAGTTTTTCCTTTTTGCTGAGATACAATGTATTCTTTGTCAAAATAAATTTACTAATAAAATTATTAGATTCAAAATATAAAAAGTCACTATGACAATGAGTCAGATTATACAATGTCAAATTTAGATCATGTACATGATCATTTTGTGATTTAGTCATTGAATTTGAATAAGGAAATGAACAAGTAATAATCTTGCCTATACCTTTGCTCTGTATATCTAACAAAGTTTCAATTAAACTGACTATATCAGATTTTCTTATTTCTAAACTATTGCCTAGATGTAAAATGATGGTTGTGTTGACACCATAAGTTGCATTTTTGATATTTTGTATTAGCTCTTTGAGGGGCATGTTGCGGTAACTGTTGTTACAAAGAGGCTGGCTCAAGTTGTTTTTCAATAAGCTGCCCATACCTACACCCACCTCATCACTAAAAATAACTGTTCTGCAGGTGGACTCGGATGACCCTGCTTCGCCATTTGAGTCCATCCGAGAGACCGGCACCGGACATAGGGTAGGGGCTGCCAAACTATGTGAAAGTAGTTCCGGCTTGGGTGTTATGTGGTCCAGCACAGGTGTCTTATGTTCAGGCAAGGGTGTTCTGTGCTCAGGCACAGTACTCTGTGCCTGAGCACACAACACTGTATGGGGGGGTTGGCTTGGCCTACTGGCCAAGCCAACCCCCCCATCCAGCGCCAAAACCGGACTAAGCTGGTCCACTTCCGGAACCATAGAACAACAGCTATCACAAACACTTGAGCTCTGGGCAACTAAGCTAGCTGTGGCTGCAATGTGTGCCTTATTTTGTTGTTTTGACAATGAGTATTTCTTATTTAAATCATGTAATGATTTTTGCAAACAATTCATTCTACTACTCATATAATCTAATTCTCTATTGTTCCTTCCTAATAGATTATAGCATTCATGTAACTCAGTATGCAAGTCTAATTTTTGTTTACATATATTTGTGCATTTAAAGTACTTCTTATACCTTTTTGACAATAAAGATAACCGTTGTAAACGTTTCTTAACCTTAACATATTTTTTTATTTTGTTTGACCCTTTTATGCTTAATTTATTACTATGTTTTATTAACTTAGGAGAAGTAAGATCAATAATAGGTATTGAGATGATTTCTGGTGTGCTTGGTGTGGAATGGATTAACTCAGAGTATAAATCCATGGTGTTGATGTTGATTTCCACTCCATTAACATTTTTGCACATACATTCCAATTCTTCTATTTTGGTTTTATTTAGGTTTAGTTCTTGCTCAAGATCTCTTATGCGCCTAAGAGCAGATTCATACATCTCCTGATCATGTTGATAGGTATCAAGAGTTGCCTGAATACGATCTCGCTGGTCCTTCATGTCTTCCAACACTATATCTTGTTCGGACAATTGGTTTTTTAAGTCATCATGTTTTCCTAGCATGCGAGACATATCCGCCTCATGGTCCTCCAGCTCTTTAAGGAGCCCAACATTGGCCTCCTTGGTGACTTTGAGCTCTAAAAGTGCTATCTTCAGTTTGGATTCAAGGTCACTTAATGCTCTGCTGCGAGTCATCATTGTACAATATATTGGAATTCTTTCTGGAAAACAGGAAGCAGTAACCTTAATACTTGGCTTTAGCAGAACTATTTGTTAGTGAATAAATTAATCCACTTATATATGATTCTTTAAAAATTTTTTATAATGAAACTTAGTTGAAAGGCAGGCTTAGATGTTTACTGGTACAAAAAAAAAAAAGCTTGTTTCATTAATTTGGTTTACACAAAAGGACTATTGTTAACTATTTATACACTATTTACTACAGTAAACTATTTACTATTATAAGGGTAATCTTTTTTCATAAATAGATATGTAGTTTATGCAATAAAAAGTATCATATCATACACAATGAATAAATTTTAAATTAGTTTTATCCAATGCAAAAAATGTAATAAATTCTAATAGGTAGATCTCTCTATAGTGAGCTTGTTTAATAAACAAAACTTGTTTAAAATTATATTTAGGTACATGAACTATGTGGGAACCTAATTATGTAGGTAGGATTATTAAGTTACCAAATAACTACACTGTACAAACTCAACAAAGCCATTGGGCATTTGATTTTTGTTAAAACCTATAAAAAAGGATCATAACGTGTAAAGATAACAATACTTCCCCTGTTTTGGAAACAGTTTCGATGGTGAAAGATAATCTATCCTTCCAAACTCGTTGTCAATGACCGTCCGTTTTTGCCCGGCCGGTAATGGAAGTTTTACGTCACTAAACGATATTTTAAACACTGGCACTTATTAATTACGACTGGATATAAATAATATACGATAATTAAGCGACTTAAAAGCTTATTTTAAATTATTATAACAATTAAATCTACAGCACAGCTGTTTTAGACGTGTTGCCGTTAGTGTTGCCATACGGCAAAAAAACTAGCAAAGCTTGTACTATGGGGACCAGATAACTGATACAATACTTAGATACCTTTTTGTTCGTAAATACGTACATAGAATACAATATAACACCCAGACACAGAACAAACACCTATGTTCATCACACAAAATGTTTGTCCTGGGTGGGAATCGAACCCACAACCCACAGTTCAGAAGGCAGGGTTACTACCAACTGAGCTATCAGGCCAGTCAAAAATTAGATTAAAATTAAGATTTTGCGAGAACCAACACCACTGTTCTCCAAGTCTGTGTATTTTGGAGAAATATTTATTTTGGAAAGTGTGCCCAGGAACTTAACATCCTTATCCCACCGTCTCGATTCCACTACAGGACCTCACGGCGAGGACAGAGTTACCATCCCTTTGTTGATTTACCTTTTGTTCGCACGAAACGCTTTGCAGATTCCTTTATTGTGCGTACGGCTAGGGAATGGAACTCAGTCCCGTCGTCAGTATTTCCATCGATCTAAAACTTGGGTGTCTTTAAGTCAAGAGTAAATAGGTTATTTCTGGGTAAGCGTGCTCCACCTTCGACCTCATCGTCACTTACCATCAGGTGAGATGTAGTCAAACGCGAACCCATTGAAAGTAAAAAAAATGGGCAACCATTTAGATAGCTGAGTTAAAATTTCTATAATACGATTTGTAGAGACAGTCCAACAATAAATGGGAAATAAAGGTTTGAAAACTCGTATCGCTATTTCTCACAGATTGCGCCACACAAAAATAGCACCACCCGACTAAGTAATAAGGACATAATCCATATATATGTTTTTGTTTTATTAAATGTATATGCTGGAGCTCATAATTCTCTACAGGAGTATATTAATTAAATTAAGTATATAATTATATTGAATAATTATATCTGTGGGGTGGTGGTTGAGCAGGTCGGCTCATTTCCCGGAAGCTGCGGGTTCGATTCCCGCGGCAGGACAAGTGTTTGTGCACAGAAAAAAGTGCAAATACTTGTTCTGAGTATGGGTGTTGTGGTACCATGATCCTCGTAGTTTCTGTGTCCCTAGACACAGGGAATCCTAGTTAGGGTCCAGGATCTATGTATGTGATAGTTGAGCATTATTATTATTATTAATTATGTAATACGTAATTAGTCCACACCTGCAGGATATATATGGCTCTTCCTAATACTAAGTAAAGTACGCCAAAGATCCCGGGCTTCAGCTGAGTCATAAGTAGTAAGTACTATTTTATTCATCGGCTCGTCTTATCTAACTGCTGGCACTCATTGAATCGCAATCGGTGTCGTGGTCATCACACTAGTCACACTAATCACACTAATATTATAGAGGCGAAAGTTTGTATGTGTGTTTGTGTGTATGTGTGTATGTTTGTTACTCCTTAACGCTCAAACGGCTAAATGGATTTGGATGAAATTCGATACCGAGATAGCTTATACACTGGATTAACATATAGGTTACAATTTATCCCGGAAAAATGAAATTTTCTCGTGGGATGAGCAAATAATAAAATTACTTTTTATCCGCGGATGAAACCGCGGGGCGCAACTACTCAAAAATAATCTAAAAAAAAAATATTATCTGCGATAAAAACGTTTCTCATAGCTTCAATTCAAACCAAGTAAGGTTGGTACAACACGCGCAAACGGCATCAGCGATATTGATGGTAATAATTTCTCATAACGCGATATTATTTGCATACAAGAAGCATTTACCAACCGTCTTACAGTCGTAAGGCCGCGTTTACACATAGCTGCGAAGTTGATAAATCTTACGTATTATCAATGTGTAAAGCAAAAAAAAAATGACAAAAATATCCTGGTCAGCGGCAAATGTTGTAATACACTTTGAAACTAGTTACGCCCCGCGGTTTCACCGCGGATAAAAAGTATTTTAATTATTTGCTCATCCCACGAGAAAATTTCACTTTTCCGGGATAAAATGTAGCCTATATGGTAATCCAGGTTTTAAGCTATCTTGGTACCGAATTTCATCTAAATCCATTCAGCCGTTTGAGCGTGATGGAATAACAAACATACACACATACAAACTTTTTCTTTTATAAAATTTTTACGAATTTATCTTGTTTAGACATATAGTTAAGTTGTTGTTTTTCTTTTATGTTCCGTCAATATTGCACTACCGTATTAAGCCTTCTACAATATACCAGGGTTAACTGGAAGATAGTGCTCTATGGCATTCAGTTCACCTATGTACCTTCAATTGTTGTTGTTTGTGCAATAAAGAATTTTCTATTTTTCTATCTAACTTGTTAAACATAAATGACCCGATGTGGGCTACGGTTTATCAAGTCTTGCATTTGTATGAATTCCATGGCGTTCTAGGATTTGGCTGGAAAGAACATTGGAATGACAAGACCAGCTGTATCAGATACTTCAGACTTGTTGAAGCCACTCCGTCTCCAAAGTCTGAACTGGCTCAAATTTACAGCTACGTATATCTCTACCCTTACGGCCATTAGACGCGGTACAACTTCAGGGCCTTAATGAAATTTTTCATATTCGTACACATGTGTATGTGAGCGTTTATACTTGTGTGTGTGAATTTGCGTATGTCTGCGTTCATTGCCTCATAAGAGAGTAATGGATTACGCAGATTGTATACTGATTTTAATGGACGGAAAGTGGTAGGAATTATTTTGTTCATCGGAAGGAATGACATAACAATGTCAGCGGAAATTTAATTTCTTTTTTAATTGGTTATTTCCATTGTACAATGTAAATGAATGCACGGTTTTTTGGCGGGAAAACGATAAAAATTGTTTCATAGCATTGTATTATTTTCCAAAACTTGTGTTATTTTCAGTGTTAGTGCATAAAATTGGTGGCATTTTATTCGTTAAGTGCTGGATTACAGGCATGAGTGTGGGAAAGTGGTATAATGATGGTGAAACGTTCCAATTCGTGATGTTTCCAAAACTCCATAGAAGCTTCTAGTAAAGTTGCCACCACTTTACTAGGAGTATGACTTTGACTAGACTATGACTTGACTTGATGACTTGGACTTTGACTTGACAAATATCGGCGTGAAATATCATTAACTTGATAAATTATCAATTACTTGACACTGGCTAAATACACGAAGTGTAGAGCCAAAAAGAAATGCTGATAAGTACTTTGGTATGAAATAAAACCCAATTCACCAATGCCCGGCATTTGGAACCAACATAAAAATATTTATGGCGTTTGGTCCATCTGATGGACTTTGCAACTTTTCTCAATAGCCACCAGTAGTGGACAACAGGAATAAAGTAATGTACATATACAACGTGAATATAATAATATAATTATAATAATATAATATAATATATATTATATGACATATAATATATATACATAATTTATAATAGGAATAAACAAATGTGTCTACAAAATCAGCAGTTTATTAATGGTGTGTAAATAAAGTTATTAACACACCATTAATATAACACACGTAATATAATCATTTTTTAAACCGATTTTCTTCCCACCAATTAGACGAAATTTTATTTAAAAAAAAATCCATGTTCTTCTCATCAACTAGAAGTAAAATAAAAAAAAAAAAACATCTACCTTATTTAGACGTTGAATCAGCTAAAAAGACTCGATCAAGTCACCTTTCAAACATAAAAATCAAGATTAATTTTAGAGCTACGACACAGATACACGCCTTAAACTATATGTAAATCTCAATTGAGGTAGATCATCAATTAATATCATTCATTAGATCACGATCAGAAGAAAATAAAGATTATTAACCCATTCATATGAATATGACGGCGGCAAATTCCAGTTATAAACTCTATGCGTAGCGGACCGTAATTTACCCTGTGGTGGCATTTAAATTTATCACAGTGGCAACACCGGCAACTGTCATGGCTGCCCCACCCATCTGGCTATATAAATGGAGCGCTCGGTGTACTACGATCATTCTTGCTCCGGACTCGCGGTGTGGACATGCTGAAGGCCTATAGTTATATAGGTTGCAACCTACGCGTAGTCCGTCATCCTATATATATATTTAGCCACGCAAACATCATCAAAGCGTCTTGAAAATTCTACGTCGTAGCAACACGCACAATCGGAATATTCAAAAGCAGTTGTCTACAGACAATATAATTGTACTGATAGAGTTCGGTTATATTATTTATTATAATTATATATTTATTATAGTTTAACAGTAACACTCCTCTTTTTCGTTACGGTTAAAATAGACAAATATGTAATGCTCACATTGGTGATAAGGTATAATTCAGAATAGCCTATGTATGGATAGATGGTAGACTCATAGTCAAAGGATTTATTGCAAATAGGCTATTTTTAGCACTTTTTATGAGGTTAATCTTTATGTATATATGTAGGCAATTTTTTACGAAGATCAAAGAGTACATTAGTGCTATCATAGTGCTATCCATTTTGCACTGCTAGCTATTTATAACGTTAATAATGAAGGTACATATTGTATTTACTTAGTAGCGAGAGTTCTAATGAATTTATCCTACGCAGAAAATAGAGTCCAATTCAGGTCAAAGTGTTATAAATAAGGAAGCATAAAGGATGTGGCGTCTATTTTCGGATTCCATGAATATACAGAATTACAGACAATCTGCCAACGATATATACAACTGACGGACAGATAGACATGCCGGCTATTTATGTTAAAGACTGAGGTGGTGCTTTGCGTTTGGATGAAAAGTGACTATGATGATCACGAAAAGATTGAAACACTAAATGTGGCAATGCTATACAGAAATTATCGAGATTTACGGGATATACTTGGATCCTGTCTCACTAACGCGCACGTATAGCTCGCGCAAAACTTTATGAGCTCTCAGAAGTTAGCGCGGATGGCTGCGCAGTACGCATATCATAGTTATTAAAAGGCCGCTTTTACAATGCACTCAACTAAACCATGCGCAGTTTGGTACTCGGCCCTAACTTCCGAGAGCTCATAAAGTTTTGCGCGAGTTATATATCGTAAGTAAAGCCGTAGCGCGAACTAATGTACAAGTTTTCCTGCAGAAGTCTTTGACCGTATTATTGCTGTTCGCAATTCCAGTGATTACTTCAGAGCAGTGCCAAAATCTTCGCTGAATCTAAATACCTAGTACATACAGTAACATACATACAGATGGACGAGATGATACGTAGATGAACGAACTTTTCATTGAAACAACCTTGAGCCAAACACTAATATAATAATAGGTCTTTACCTATGAAATTGCCGTATTGTAGTACAGACTTTTTCAAACAAAAAAAAGTTTTGATTGGCTATGAATTCTAAATTCAAATTAATTTTGTTTTAAAAATATGACATTCTATTTACAATATAAGTCTTTTGTTTATTGATTAGCGTTGTATTTTCATTACATTTCAACATTTTTCCTCATAATGGATACTTTGAAATTTCGTGTAATTATGGAATATGAGTTCCGTCGTGGCACCAACGCGGCACAAACGACACGTAACATCAACGACGTTTACGGAGAGAACTGTACAAACGAACGTACAACCCGTTATTGGTCTGCTCGGTTCCGTTCTGGGAATTTTGACTTAAAAAATGAACCTCGTGGTCGTCCGGAAACTTTGGTCATCAATGATGAATTAAAGGCGATTGTGGAAGCTGATGAATCTCAATCTACAGCTGAGCTGGCAGCAGCTTTTGATGTTAGCATCAAAACAATATTGGTCCATTTGCGACAGATTGGCAAGATAAAAAAGCTTGATAGATGGGTGCCCCACGAACTTAACGATCGCCAGCGCAACGTACGCGTCGAGACTTGCCTTGCGTTGCTTAACAGGCACAGAAATGAAGGAATTTTGAACCGAATTGTTACGTGCGACGAAAAATGGATTCTTTTTGACAATCGAAAGCGCTCAGCAAGTTGGTTAGCTCCTGGTTCGGTACCAAAGCAATGTGCAAAACGAAAAATGACCCCTAGAAAGGTGATGGTCACAGTTTGGTGGTCTAGTGCTGGTGTGATTCATCATAGCTTTTTACAAAACGGCGAGAGCATTACTGCAGATGTGTACATTGAAGAACTGACCACAATGATGGCGAAACTCGCACGTCTGCAACCAGCTTTGGTCAATCGGTCGTCTCCACTGCTACTTCACGACAACGCGCGACCCCATACTGCACAACAGACCGTCTCTAAGCCGCATGAGTTGGGTTTGGAAGCTGTCCCTCATCCCCCATACTCACCAGATCTTGCGCCTACCGACTATTACTTTTTCCAAAATTTGGACAACTTTTTAGCGGGAAAAAAATTGAATTCCCGAGAGGCAGTACAAAACGCCTTTGAAGAGTTTGTTGTCTCCCGTCCTGCTGATTTTTTCAAGAAGGGCATCCATAAAGTGCCACAGCGTTGGCAAAGATGCATTGATTGCAGGGGTGATTACTTTGAATAAAAGAAATAAATAAGTTCGAAAAAAAAATACTTTAACTTTTTTCAAACAAAACGGCAATTTCATAGGTAAAGACCTAAATAATAATGTATTGTCAGGAGGTTCCTCAGTCTGCAGCCCTAACCACCGGCAACTTGGGCCTTGCCCCGCTGCTGGCGGCATCCTAAGTTTAGGTTTTTTATTGTATTTTTGTAATGTTAATTTTTATAAAAATATTGTAAAAACTTGTTACGTTGCCGCGTGACCTCACCCGCCGTATAGCACAGGCATCAGCTGAGCCATGCAGCGTCAGCATGTAGGATCTGATCTCATTTTAAAGTAGAAATTTGCTTTATATAACTACTCCGGTCCCGGCCTTGGGGCCGGAAGCACCACTTTAGTTTGTAGGAATATTAAATAATTACATCGTGTAATATTTTATATTCAAATTATAGATTAAATTAGCTCTAGAATCAATATTAGTTTCTCTTCTGCATCCTCCATCTGCAGCCTCCGTAACTAACTTAAATTTAAGAATGTTAATAAATAAATGAATAATAATAATAATAACGCCCAACGATGACTCACATAGATCCTGGACCCTAAAAAGGATTCCCTATGTCTAGATACTTAGGAACTACGAAGACCATGGTCCCACAACACCCAGACACAGAACAAGTACAGAACAGTATTTGCGCTTTTTTTGTGTCCTGCCGCGGGAATCGAACCCGCCACCAGGCTATGGAGCCAACTCAACCACATCACAAAGGCTGTCGTATATAAATATGCCATAGACCATAACCATAATAAGGCATAATAAGGCACTATGACTTGGGGACTAAAGGAAAAAAAAAATGGAAAGTGTTATATCTTCTACTAGTTGCGCCCCGCGATTTCACCCGCGGATAAAAGTATTTTAATTATTCGCTCATCCCACGGGAAAATTTCACTTTCACGGGATGTAGCCTATATGTTAATCCAGTGTATAAGCTCAGCCGTTTAAGCGTGAAGGAGTAACAAACATACACACATACAAACTTTCGCCTTTATAATATTAGTGTGATTAAGCATTATTTAAAAGTTGATTAAAGCTAAGATTAATAAAAAGGAAAGTGCCTTAGTACATTTCCATCCACCCGTCGATAAAATATCAGTTTCTGTACGTGGCAAAGAGGTCAAACGGCGTAGAGGGGATAAAAATAACATAAGTGTGTTAGGATGAATGCGCAGTGAGATAGCTGTGGCCAGCTTTGACCGGTCAGAGAGCTTCCGTCGTAAATTCTGAGGGACAGATTTGTGTGTGTGGATAGTTGTAAACAGCTTAGTAAGTAGCAATCTATTACTGGTTCCAATAGAACGAGGGTGTCCAAACTTCCAAAATATGCGGTCTATACATTTAAATTAAAAACGTTCTACCGTTACGAACAATTTAAAATATGAAGGAAGTAAAAAACACTCCGAGAATGGTAATTAATGGTTTTCAAGTTGGCATCTGAGCGCCAGAACTGTTTCCCGTTATTACCTAATGATATAAAAAAAACTGATTGTATAAACAGATTAATAATAATAGTAATAACGCCCAACGATCACATTCATAGATCCTGGACGATAAATAGGATTCCGTGTCTAGGGACCCAGAAACTACGAGGACCATGGTCCCACAATACCCAACAAGAATTTGCGCTTTTTTCCTGTGCACAAATGATTGTCTTGCCGCGGGAATCGCGAGAGCCTCTGTGGTGTTGGGAGCAGGACGGCTAATAACCTGGAGGCGGCTGGAAAAGTATTTATGCACATTAAAAAACGCAAATACTGGCTCTGTATCTGAGTGTTGTGGGACTATGGTCCTCGAAGTTTCTTGGTCCCTAGACACAAGGAATCCTTGTTAGAGTCCAGGATCTATGTATATGATCGTTAGGCATTATAACCTATTTTTATTATTATTATAGGTACGCCTATTCGCGCATAAAAATATTAGTATATAGTCTAGGTGGCAGGATTTTTCTGCCAAGTTCGTCGAGGTAGGTACCACCGCTTTACCATTTATTCTGCCGCCAAGCAGTAGTGTGCAAGCACTACTGTGTTCCGGTTCGAAGGGCACTGTAGCTAGTAAAATTACTGGGCAAATGAGACTTTATGATCTTATCTCACAGTCGAGTAATCTTATAACCAGACTGTGCTGATGTCTCAGGATGATGTGTGCATTTCAGTGTCACGCGAAACTTTACATTTAACTGTAAAAATGTTTTCATTATTTTACACTTTTCTGTTATGGGCGGCTGTGTCTTAACATCAGGTGAACGACCAGCTCATCACATCATTCATTAATATAAAAAATATGCCCATTAAAAAAAATCAACCTGTATAGTAAGTAATGCAGTCTGTCAACTACATTAAAAAAACAATTCTGCATAATTAGGTACCCGCCGTATCCCATAACTGACCGCATAGACGTCAAAACCTATTGGTTTCCTGTCCATATCGGTCCACGTTTCCTTCTTTATTAACTGGCGGATCCTTTACTGCTCACTGGTTTTCACGGTACGGTTGGTGGCATAGCTACTTGCGCAGTAGAATAAGTTAAACGGGTTTTTTGAAGTAAAACTTCTTTACGCTCACTTAAGTAAGCTGGCGAAGCGAACGAAAGTTGACAACATAACAAAGTAAAAAAAAGATTATGTTGGTATGTACGGTAAAATGACAATTTACAATTCAAGATGAAAAACTCTTTACCAACATAAAATAAAACTTAACAAGTATAGTAGAAAGCACAATGGGCGGCTTTATCACTAAAATATTTTATCCAGGCAACTTTTGGATGGCAATATTACCACCTGACTTACTTCCATAGTTCGCAGATCAGTTTTTTCAAATCAATTCCATTTTTTTTTATTTTTCATGAATAATCCTAAGTACATAATCTACAATAGTATTAATATAAATATAATATATTAATCCTTATATGACTACAATTTATATTTGATAATTTTTATAAAGCATTTAACTTATGATAAAAATGTATGATACTATATAATATATTAACTAAGACAATGCATGAAATCCAAGATAAAATCATGATAAATGTCCTATATATCAATACTTTTGTTTGCTTTAGTAAATAGCATAACAATTGCAAAAGGTTATAAAATAATAATTCGCAGAGCAACTAGTGCGTTCGTAAATTCTTAGATAATATATGTAAACATATTTGAAGTTTTCCTTCTGCTCAGTCATTAACTATGTTTGCGGTTATTTTCGCTTGATAAAATTAATCAGGATACCGATCCTTTCCACGGGCTATTTTTATGGACTTTGCGTTTCAAAATAGTTCTTAGTATTAGCAGGTTTCACTCGAGCAAGCATAAGACCGGTCCCAAATAGTCGATGCCCTAACATTACGCCTGCTACGTTAGAAGAGCAAAGCTATATCGATAATAAGAGAGGCACATTTTTAATAACGAACTGAACTGCGCTTTATTGCGTTGTAGCAAGAGTTGCTATTTATTTAAGTGCTTTGCGGTGTGAACCTTCTGTACATGTTCTATGGAGTCTTTTGTTGTCTTAGTAAAGTTCGGTTCAATGTACCTTTTTTACAACCATTATTGGAATACGAGCTAAATCACGATTTAAAAAAAATTCAACTGTGTACTTTTGTTTACTGAGCCCAAAAGACTTTCGTATATTGCTAATTTTGTATAAGAATTAAATAAAAAGTAGGTACCGTCCTACACGCATTTTATAAGGAAAAAACTAATTTCAGTCTTCCAAGTAACATACTCAGAGATAAACCGGCAAAATGGCGTCTTCCCCGACAATTTGTATAACATACGGCACAGCCGCATTTATGCAGTTGAAGTTAGGGTTGGCAGCCTTTCTGTTTTAGCCGGATGTCTGTAGTGTGTATGAACACGCCCGTCCTATATAGTTTAGCCAACGTAGCATATAAGTTAGTAATAAGTTGAGACAGTCATCATGTAGACGGCGACCAATACACTTGTGCACCGCAACACCACCTTTCATTACCAACATGGTCCACAATCAACCCCAAATATGAACCTATTATTACATGGCGACCCTGCCAGCGGCTGCAGTTTGGAAGAAATTGTGAAGAAATAAATCAAAATGATGGCAGCGGCTGATTATAATAAATAAAGAAAATATTAAAGAAGAAGTTGATTTAAAAATGAAGATAAGTGGTATTTTGTGACAAAAGGAGCATTTTAAGAAGAAAGAAGATTAATTATAAGAAGAATAATATAGAAGAAAGAGGATGAATTTTAGCAAGACTAGTTTTGAATAATAAGAAAAACGTTATGAAGAAAGAAGATAATTTTTAAGAAGAAAATAAATACGAATAATGAAAATAAATATGAATAAAGATGATAAATAATTATGAAGAATAAATATTTTAAGAAGAAAGAAGAGATTTTTTATGATGATTTATAATGAAGATTTTTGTGTGAGAAAAATAATATGAAGACAAAATAAAGGCGTTATAAGAAGAAGGGAGAAAATATATTTTGCGAAAAAAAAGTTCTTCGGCATCAAGGAGCACGGGAGCAAGGATCGGTGTCCAGGGTATTCCCGGCCCAAGCGCAAGAAGGATTGTAGCAGCAAGCACCAGTTCTACGTACTACAACCAGGCAATTTTTAGAAGATCACCGAGTCAAGATTCAAGAGAAGCCTGTCCCATACCGTCGTAGACGAGATATTTAAATCTGAGTATCGATATTTTTTTATAAGAAAGTGTAAGTACTCGTTTCATAGACTTTTTTTTATGAAGGTTAGAAGGACTTGATAATTTTTTATTATGAACCTTTAATGGCCATATTTTTGTTTTACAAGTTACATACGATATTTACTATTTTTTGAGGATTTTTTTTTACAATTATTTTATTTCTTTATTATTCTATTACTGGATTTTATACAATTTTTACATGAAAATGGAGAATTTCGATTTGGAAACGGCCATCGCCTTGTTACCTGAGATGACAGGACAAGAGCGAGTAACTGAATCTTTGATTGACAATATTGAATATTATGGTGAAATGATTAATGAGAGTTCTCATAAGTATTTAATTAATTTTGTTTTGAAAACCAGATTGACACAAGTAGCTAAATTTTATTTGAAAGCAAGTTACAATAGTATTGAAAGTTTATTAGAAGATATGAAAAAGCATTTGCTATCCAAAAAGTGTCCAGTTGCAATACAGACGCGATTATTTAATTGTAAACAAAGAAATAGGTCGATAGAACAATTTGGAAAAGAAGTTGAGGAATTATTTTATGACTTAACTTTGGCTCAGTCAGAAGGTGACAGGAATAAGTATGACATTTTGAGACCTATTAACGAAGAATTGGCGATCAGATGTTTTGCAAATGGTTTAAATAATAATCGAATAAATATTATATTAAAGCTAGACAATTTAAATCATTGAAGGACGCTATTCAAACTGCTATAGATGAAAATAGGATATTATCATTCAGGAACAATAATTATCAGGGAAATTTTACTCATCAAAATCAAAGAAATCGCAATTATTTTTCATGTAATAATTATCACAAAACAAACATGTGGAATATTGTCGAGAAGAAGCGAAGCGCACCGATAACAACGAGGTGTCCGGTGTCCGAGTCATGCATTCCGGACCGCGCTCCATAACTGCGTGATCAGCAAATACATCGTGTTGCTGAGGATTTGTGCACTTTTAAAGACAGTTACGAATCTAAAGTAATGAAATCTGATCCCATTCAAGAAGATTTAGATTATAACATCGAGAATTTATTTTTTGAAATACAGAGTTCTGATTTAGCTCAAGATAGGAAAAGTATGAGTATGCAAAAAGTTGAAAAACCAGAGTTAGAAAATAGCGATAATGATGCAATAAAGTTAAAAACAGACAAAGAGATAGAGTCAGAAGTAGAAGAGGAATATACGGACTTGACAAATAAAAACTCTTGCGAACCCAGGTATGAAAAACCTGTGGAAAGAGTCTGTTCTTTTAAAAAACTAAGGAACATTATATCTACGATGAGAGAAAATAGGAAAGAAAGTGAGTTAGCGAAGTATTATGAGGAAAGTGTTGAAGAAAAAATGCGATTAAAAGAAAGAAAGAGTTATTTTGAAGGAATTTTGATTAATGAGAAGTATGACAGACGTTCAGTAGGTATAACTTAGAAGTGTATAGGATAGATAACTTAAATTGATCACATTACGACAACTATTGGCATTATTTTTGTGTTAGCGTCTAACTAGAGACTTACCTAAAACTTGGTATTAAAATAGGTAATTAGATATAAAAAAAAGAGTATAAATATAAAACTGTATTATTAAATTGCGATAAATCGTATAATTTTTTATGTTGATTGTTTTTAAGAAAGTAAGAAATTAATAATCTAAGTATGAATTACGGAAGATACATTTTTAAAGTAAATACATAGATATGTTTTAGAAATGTTTATTCAAAAATAAATGATGCATTCAGAATTTTTTAAAATTTTGTATATTAAAACGAATATTTTTTTTAATATGTATTAAGTATTTATAGATTTACGAAGGAAACGTAGGATGTATAATAAATAAGTAAACGGTTAGAATAATCAAAATAAAACTTTAAAAAAATATGGAACGTAGCGTTAAAAATAGGTTTTAGTAATACGAATCGGTAGTTGTTATATTGTTCAAATATTATTTGTTTTATTAATCAGTTGGAATTGTAACGATATGAACATAGTGTTATATTATAAAATTGGAAGTAAGACGGACTTATATGTAATTTTATGAAATTTGTAATAATACGGACTTTTAATGTAGCTTTGAAATATGAATTATGAAAATGAATTGTAATAGAAAAAAATGTATCGGTATATAGTAAATCCATTTTTTTTTTTTTTCAATAAGGAGGGTGATGTAGTGTGTATGAACACGCCCGTCCTATATAGTTTAGCCAACGTAGCATATAAGTTAGTAATAAGTTGAGACAGTCATCTCACAGTCAGTCACCGGAATACTCATATCCTTTCTCTTTTATATAACATACTGTTTAATCCATTAACTCCTCTCTATTTAAAGGAACGATTTAACTTCTGGCACAACTCACATCAGCGTAACCTTAGATCAACAGAAAATCTTTCACTAAAAATGCCTATTCATACTTCTTCTTTTTATGACAAATCTTTTTCTGTACAGGCCGTACGCCTTTGGAACGCGCTTCCAATTCCAGCCAGACAGGCTCAGTCGTTGGCTATATTTAAATCCAGCGTTAAAAGTTTTTATCTTTCACAGTTGTAATACCTGCTATTAGTAGTTTCATCCATTTGAACTTATTTCGTTATTATGTAAGTATTTATAATTTATATGTTATTATTATTATGTATGTATTTATACTTATATATTATCTAGTATATATGAATCTGTTATATTTAATTTATTGATTATTTATTATACATTATATATTATTTTTATTTTTTATAAATTTCATTGTTTTCAATTTTACTCAATTCGTTTACACCACCGACCTCTATCTCTCTAACAATTTCTTTCCATCCAAAGGTTGACTGGAAGAGATCGCTTTTAGCGATAAGTCCGCCCATTGTACTATAGCTTTAAGTTTCTTCATCTGTAACTGTTTTTTCTTCTGGTGTACAATAAAGAATTTTTGTATTGTATTGTATTGTCATCATGTAGACGGCGACCAATACACTTGTGCACCGCAACACCACCTTTCATTACCAACATGGTCCACAATCAACCCCAAATATGAACCTATTATTACATGTCAACCTCATTCCTGCAAAGCCACTGTACGGGTTAAGTTCAGTCAACAGTTAAATTAATCAACTACTAGAAATCGAATGTCTATAGGTTAACGCAGCTAGTAGAAAAAATACTTAGTAGGAGATATTTATTAAATAGCATTTAGTAGTACATTGTTAAAATATTGCTGTACTTAGTTAGTAAAAATGTTTTAATAGAATCATCCTAGAGATGATACCTCTCCTTTTCCTTCTCCTCTTAGATACTTATAAAGCAGATCATGGAATAGCGCGACAATAAATTTAAGTAATGTCTATGCACCTTACTTTTAAATAAGGACAGGGACTTATATATTGTTAAATATGTGTGCGTGGCTGCGCCTAGATGTATCGCACAATAAGCCAGTGTGAAGTCAACTAGCGATCGTTTATAGTTCCAGAGTAATCGGCGCACAACCTGACAGAGCCGTTCCGTTTCAGAACCGGAACTATCGGAGAAGCGTACTCTGAATATTCAATAGGCTTAATAATACCTAACCCGAATGTCTATTTCATTATCAACGGTATCACGAAGCGCAAATGCTACAGGCGAGCTTTAAAAACAATTAAATTTTATATTTATTGCAGGTTCCTAACTTATCTAATAATAGCTCAGCATATTGTTGTTGTAAATTTTTGACACAAGATTCGGACTCAACACAGTAATTTACAGGTACCAATTGTAACTTTAAAACTGGTATAAAATCACCAGCAACCATCGCGTACCACATAAAGAACAATCACGTGAGTCTGTCCAGCGTAGCTTATCGATAAACGAAACCTACGCAGACAATTTACCTACCGATAATAACATATATCAGCTGTTTGTTAGTACTAGATAATGGCACATCTTAATCGTGCATCGTACAATAAACCAGTGTGAAGTCAAATAGCGATCAACACGCTTCGTCCTTATACTGAACATATATCTTACGACAACAATCATCAAGTTTAAGTACCGTCTCATTATTCAATCACAAACTTTTCTTCCTTGGCGTGAACAGTTCGAATACCTATATCTCAAGTATTCGGCTAGAAAGCAGTTATGTCCGGCTAAAATTTCCAACTGGCTACCCTATCTGGAGTAGGCTTTTGTAAGAACTGGGGTGGATAATAATTCACACTCGTTATGGAGGGAAAACAGCCTTTGGAATTAATATAAAGTAGAACGTGTAAGCAAAAAATAATAATCTTCATATGGCGAGCTGGTGCGAGTTGCTGGATCAAGCTGTTGGATGCAAACGGATAAGCAACCGTCTCTTGGGTTCATTGGGTTGTAGGAGAATAATAATTGTGTTCAGTAGATACAATTATTCTCAAAAAAGCAAGAAACTTTAATAGACCAATAGCACCAATTGTCCAGTAAACTAAGTACGAGCGAGACCTTTGAATAGGTATTTTATGAAAAATACAAACGAAATAAAATATATGTATGGTGGAAGGGTCGTGCGTAGGTTGCAACCTATATAACTATAGGCCTTCAGCAAGTGCACCGGGCCGAGTCTGGAACAAGAATGATCCGTAGTACACCGAGCGGTCCCTTTTTATAGCCAGATGGTTGGGGGAGCAATGATAGTTGCCGATGTTGCCACTGTAATAAATTTAAATGCCACCATAGGGTAAATTACGGTACTGCCCGCTGCGCATAGAGTTTATAACTGGACGTAGCCGCCGTCATATACCATTTTGAAACGATGTTATATGGTATTTATTTAATTCCTTTAAAATAATAATAATAACAACGCCCAACGATCACGTACATAGATCTTGGACCGTAACTACAGTTGTATCTAGGGACCCAGGAACTACGAGGTCCATGGTCTTACAACACCCACACACAAAACAATTATTTGTACTTTCTTCTGTGAACAAATACTTGTCCTGTCGCTGGAAACGAACCCGCCGCCTCCGGATTATGAGCCGACCTGCTCAACCATCACACCAAAGATGCTGTCAAATAAATAATTCTGTATCGACATCATTTGATATTTACTTCATTCCACTAAATTTGAGTAAATCGAGCTCGACGAGAATCGGCCTTTCCTTGTGTCCACACAAATACTCGGAACAAATAAGTGTGGCCGGAAAAATGAGCTTTATCTGAATTAAAAACCAATTACTATAAGAAAAACGAACTGCGCCAAAGTTAAATTAGGCTAAGTACTGTAACAAAAAGTCAAAGTCAAAAGATTTATTGCAAATAGGCTATTTTTAGCGCTTTTACAAGTCAAAATTATATTAGGCACTTACTTAAAATGAAGTCATTGAACTAAGCGTATAAAATTACGAAGTGCTTATTTTCAAATAATGTATAGCAAGCCCATTACAATATAAGAGTTTGAAAAAAAGAAGTTCTCTTTTTCACTATTAATTATCTTTTTTTTTTTTTAAATAATATAATATATGTGTGGACATCTCACACAACGCCATCTAGCCCCAAACTAAGCAAAGCTTGTACTATGGGAACCAGATAACTGATACAATACTTAGATACTTTTTTGTTTGTAAATACATACATAGAATACAATACGACACCCAGACACAGAACAAACACCTATGTTCATCACACAAATGTTTGTCCTGAGTGGGAATCGAACCCACAACCCACAGTTCAGAAGGCAGGGCTACTACCAACTGAGCTATCGGGCCAGTCACTATTAAACTTTTATTCTCATCAGAAGATCCAAATCTCTGATTTCAGTTTAATATTTCCCATGGAAAATGGTAATGTTTCCGGAGTGAGTAAAGCTAGGTTTTATTGTCCGGGTAAAGCTGACAATCTAAATAATCTATATCTTAACTTCGTCCTTACCTCAAAAAAGGTTTTGCATTCGATACTCATTTCCTCTGCTTACTAAATTTTTATTTGATATAATTGTATAACACAAATCCTTTTATAGTATGGAAAAGTACCTACCTAGATACTAATGAACACTACCATAAATTAGATACTTAAGTGCAATTTTATATTTCTACTCTAATAACTCATTCCTTCATCTCCTTTCCATCATAGAACAACAAGACTTGGTGATTCGTTACAC
The DNA here is from genome assembly GCA_905220475.3 of Ennomos fuscantarius. Lineage (NCBI taxonomy): Eukaryota > Metazoa > Arthropoda > Insecta > Lepidoptera > Geometridae > Ennomos > Ennomos fuscantarius. The sequence goes on from HG992049.1 coordinate 3,452,979, forward strand.
CCTTACGTTGTTAGTGTACCCCAAGACCGCACTAAGCGTTTTGCTGACTCATTTATAGTCCGAACGGCCAAGGAATGGAATGCTCTCCCAAAATCAGTGTTTCCTTCAAGGTATAATCTAGGTCTTTTTAAGTCAAGAGTGAATGGGCATCTCATGGGCAAGCGTGCTCCACCTTAGACAACTTCGTCACTTACCATCAGGTGAGTTGTTGTCAAACGCAAGCCTATTTTACCATTTAAAAAAAACTAGAAAAAAAAAGTGATAAACTATCCTACATTTAGGAAGAAACTGAATCTCACGACACAGATCGTCCTAGTGTGGGATTCAGGGTTCAGCATTATTTCTGTTATTAGCTTCTTTAGTCCATAATATTCTTAGATGCAATTCTGTGTGCTTTATCTTACGTGAACAAATAAATTTATTATTATTATTATTATTAATACCTCAAAAGATAGTTTTTGGCGGGAAAGCGAAAAAGATTGCGTCACCGCATTGTATTATTTTCCACAATTTGTGTTATTTTCAGTGTTAGTGCATAAAATTGGTGGCATTCTATTCGTTAAGTGCTGGATTACAGGCGTGAGTGTGGGAAAATGGTATAATGATGGTGAAACGTTTCTTTTCGTGTTGTTTCCAAAACTCCATAGAAGCTTCAAGTAAAGTTGCCACCACTTTACTAGGCGTATGACTTTGACTAGACTATGACTTTACTCTGATTTGACTTGATGACTTCGACTGTGACTTGACACATATTTGCGTGAAATATCATTAACTTTATAAATAAATCAGTTACTTGACGCTGGCTAAATACACAAAAGTGTGGAGCCAAAACATAAGAAAAAAACCTCAAAAAAACCAAAAAAGAGCGGTCAGAATAAGGTACCAGAACAATCGATGGAATTACGATAACAACTAAAAAACTGGCTCGACAGCTCAGTTGGTAGTAGCTCTCTTTTGAGTTGTAGGTAGTGAGTTAGTCTTAGTTTTTCATGGGTGGGGATTGAACCAACAACCCACAGAAGGCAGGGTTACTACCAACTGAGCTATCTGGCCAGTCAATAGAAACTTCACATAAATTGCATTCCTGACTTGATATCGCAAAAACAACCCAAATTCCTCCCCTAGCTATCGTAAAACCGCAAATAATAAATTAAAACAACAATTTAAATGTTATCCATTACGTTGCCCCATTAACTGTACTACTGGAAAATACCACGATAAAATATTTTGTTAAAACAAGTTTAATTACTTTTACAATTTATTTCGCGATAACTTCACAACTGCCCTGTTTTTATTATTTATGGCATACTCTGTGATATAAATACCTTAGAATTAAGATATCTTTTGTGTTTGGTGTAATTTTGTCGCGATTACAATGGAAGGGGTAAATAAATTAAATGTAAAAATATGGAGACTGGCAAGGATTATGGAAAATAATAACGCCCAACGATCCCATACATAGATCCTGGACACTGACTAGGATTCCCAGGAATTACGGCCATGGTCCCATGGTCCCGTAACAAGTATTTGTGCTTTTTTCTGTGCACAAATATTTGTCCTACCGCAGAAATTGAACCCGCCTTCATCGAGTTAACAGCCGACCTGCTCAACCACAGCGCAGAGGCTGAAAAAGCATAGAATGGAAAGATATGAATAGAATATGGATAGAATAACATTTATTGATAGCTACATTATGCCATCGGCGCTGAGGACAGGCGAGATGAGAGAGGAGTTGATGAAGGCTAGCGCGACCCCATCTCGCCCTATTTATGTGTATTAGTCGTTTTAGGGGTTCGAGTACTAAGTGCCATCACCCCCGTGGCAGGTTAAAATAACACTGTATAGTTTCATGTAGCTTCTTCTTTACAGGCGTAATCGAAGCTTCAGCTCGGAGTTTACTGTTCTGCATTGTGCCGGATTGCTGGCACCAGTAGTGAGAAAGAGAACTTCTTTTTTTATCAAACTCATATATTGTAATGGGCTTGCTATATATTTGACAATAAGCACTTTGTAATTTTATACGCTTAGTACAATAACTTAATTTTAAGTAGCTAATATAATTTTGACTTGTAAAAGTGCTAAAAATAGCCTATTGCAATATATCCTTTGACTTTCACTAAGGAGGTTGGGCGCATTTCCCACCCTAAAAAAGCCTATGTTTTGGTTTTTTGGCGGGAAAACGAAAAAGATTGCGTCACCGCATTGTATTATTTTCCAAAACTTGTGTTATTTTCAGTGCTAGTGCATAAAATTGGTGGCATTTTATTCTTTAAGTGCTGGAGTACAGGCGTGAGTGTGGGAAAATGGTATAATGATGGTGAAACGTTTCTTTTCGTGATGTTTCCAAAATTTCATAGAAGTTTCAAGTAAAGTTGCCACCACTTTACTAGGAGTATGACTTTGACTAGACTATGACTTGACTTGATGATTTCGACTGTGACTTGACACATATTTGCGTGAAATATCATTAACTCATCAATTACTTGGCACTGGCTAAATACACAAAAGTGTGGAGCCAAAACATAAAAAAGCCTATTTTTTTTAAGGTTTAGACTACCACATATTGTTGATAATGAAGAAAATGAACATTGATATAAAACGGAACGCTCGTAATTAAGTCGTTCATTAACTCACGTCAATGTTTACCCAAAATGTATTTAATTATCAGAATAATGTTGAGAACCGTGACGCATGCAGCGCGGGTGTTTTAATTAAGCCGTATGACGTCACGGATTTTAGTTCCCACAATAGTACGGTGCTATATTAGCGCTGTGGCATGCAGCGCGCAGCGGTTTGTGAATTTCATGATATCACGGTGCAGGCTAAAAGGACAATAAACACAAGAGCATGATGTCAAAAAAGAGTGTTTTAGACCACACGACTGAAGTAAAACTTCTTTAGTTTAGCTCCCTCTATCGGCCGGTATAACTTTGTTTTCGCTTTGTTTAATGTTAACGTCGCCATCTTGACAATCGTAAATTGTCATTTTACCGGACATACCAACATAATAATACAAATTTTAAATATTTTTAACTTTGTTATGTTGACGATGGAGATGAGATGTTAATCCAGTATATCAGCTATTTATATTCCATTTTCATCCAAATCCATCCAACCGTTTGTGCGTGAAAGACTAATAATAATAATAATAACGCCCAACGATCAGATACATAGATCCTGGACGGACCCAGGACTTACGAGGACCATGGCCCCACAACACCCAGACTCAGAATAAGTATTTGTGCTTTTTTTTCTGTGGGGAAACACTTGTCTTTCTGCGGGAATCGAACCCGCCACCTTGAGCTATGAGCTATGAGCCAACCTCCTCAACCACCATACCAAAGAGGCTGCATTACAACAATTTAAAATATTTACCGACACTGAAAGAGTTCAAAGTGCTCCATTTTAATCCTTAACAAACAACCGACCAATCAAAGGCCGGAACACTCAATCCGAATCGATGACGTCACAACACTCGAATTAATCACGGCCAATTGTGCCAATTACTGGCAACGATATTTTAATGGAAAAAACGGTATAAAAATACAATTTATCAACATTATCAACTGGAGACATTCTCAGATGATCTTATCCCAATAGAGCGCTAATTTAACCAGCTACTTGCGTCCAAGGACTGTTTTTGAAGGGGCTGATACAGTTGGTCTCTACCGACCATTAGAACTTTACAGTGTCACCGGGCCAGAGGGCAAGCGCTTAAGGCGCCCAGCTGTCAAAAGTGGGAGGCAACTAGCTCAAGGGCACCCCTGGGGTTCGAGCCTCGGCTTGGGCCGTTGTCGGGATAAGAGGATCGAAAAGATACGTCTACTGGAAGAGTTGACCCTTTTTTGACTGCAAACTTGTCTAGTATTTGACCACGCTCTCACCTGATGGGAAGTGACGATACAATCGAAGGTGTAGCATGCTAGCCAAGTAAATGTTAACTTTATGGAAAGTCGCGGCCATTCTAGCTAACCTACGAGGAGTACGGAACCCAACGACTGCCCTCGGTTTTGATCAACACATTAAGTGTCCCGACGACTTGGTCAGAACTGATGCCTATGTCTTGGATATCTTCAGGCTAAATTATAGCTTTAAAACTATCTTAGTAAATACATGCAGACGAATATACGACCTCCTCCACTCCAGTTACATTCGAAAATAACGTCACATCTTTCAAATCAATGTCAGTGTGTCAGAGGAACACTACAATAATTAAAGTACAATTGCAATTTCAAATGTCCAACGCAAAAAATTATGGTGAAATTTTCGCAAAACAATTAATTTTTTTAGTACATATAATGTATTAATAATACATTCAAAATGTGACATAACGATGCTAATTATTCACGAGTAAACAATGCCAAAATTAAAAATAATAGATGCAGCTCAAAAAAAGTTGAGGAATCTTCAGAAAAGCGCCATCGAAAGGGGCCTTTTGACTTTTGGAGTTTGGAAGTCAGTAAAAAATTACGTCTAAGTTATTTGGGGGTTATAGATGCGTCCCCTTTACTAATAAACGCTTCATATTAGTAGATAGCCAATCAGTGTTTTCTCTTATTTTAACTTTGCATATTTCATACTTGATAGAAAGAAACAAAAGTTTAAAGGTACTAGTGTTACGTCTAGTGTTGGAGTTTTGGCGGGAAAACGAAAAAGATCGTATCACCGCATTATATTATTTTCCAAGTGTTATAATCAGTGTTAGTTCATAAATTTAAGTGCTGGACTACAGGCATGAGTGTGGGTAGTAGTGGTATAATGATGGTGAAACGTTTCTTTTCGTGTTGTTTCCAAAACTCCACAGAAGCTTCTGGTAAAGTAGCCACCACGGTTTCGAGCATATCCGATGCTCTTCCTCAGGAGGTGAGTCCACGCATCTCGCTGCGTGAACTCACCTTAAACTGGTCGAGAAATCAACACACTATTCGTAACAGTCGGGAATATATTAATTTAAAATATCACGGCATCCCTAGGGTCCATATCGAATAAACGTCATTAAAGTAAATCTTCTAAATATAACTCAAGGGTGACTGACTTAAAGACATAGTGATCTATCAATGCACAGCCCAAACCAGTAGATGGATCGGGCTGAAATTTGGCATGCAGGTAGATGTTATGACGTAGGCATCCGCTAAGAAAGGATTTTTCGATTTTCCACCCTTAAGAGGGTGAAATGTATGGTTGAATTATTTTCCCATAGGCCACGCCGCGGGCGAAGCTGCGGGCAGAAGCTGCGGGCAGAAGCTCGTTGTATGATAAATCGTTATCTATAGTCCGTTTATTAATATCGCCAGACGAGCCGCGTGCCCGTTAAATAGTGATCCAGTACTGTGGCCAGGTTTAGACCCATGTGACCGGATTATTGTGGGCATCATTGATTCATCGGAGTCATCAATTTGACGATCGGATTAAAATTTAGTTGAGAATTTATAGCGATCGAGTTAAATTTGACTGGGTTTCGTAATTAATTGTAGAAGCGGACGCTTCTGAGAGTATGTTAAAATTGATATCATATGGCCAAAGTTCGCGACTAACCAGATGCTCATTTGGTCATGCTTAAAACTTAATACAAAAGTATTTGTATCGGTATGAGTAGTAGTATTAGTACTTAATCATGCCAAAAACGCACGAAGTAGCAAATAAATGCGTAATGTTAATATTTTCTTTTTTCCATCTACCCTAATTTTATGATTTAAATAGAACTGGATATGCTTTTTGGTGACGTCGAAAAGTGCTTTTTGTTCTTGTTCTCTTCGTTTAATGACTTTCTATCGATTTTTAGCGATAATTCTGCCAATGTCAAAAAAGGAATTTTTGCATACGGTTATGTCATGCAAAGTCTTATTTTGTCAGTCAAAATGCCACAGTAAAATGATGGATATTTTACTGAGTGCTTTAGGAAGCCTTGAAGAGAAAACGAAAAGTCATGTTTTAAAAACTTAGAACTATTTGCCAACACTCGTGCACGTTCACGAATACCTAACGGATAATAATCCACCCTTCACAGGTTAAAATTCAAAATACACGGGTTATAAAAAATATAAAAAATTCACAACCGCCATTTCCAAATTCATTTCAACGCAACTTGCTTTTTGTTGTTTTTGGGCTTACACCGCGCTTTAAATTGTGGGCGTGTATACACAAGCTCACATGAAGTGGCGAGAGGCGATTCCCCGTCGATGATTTGCGAACTTCGACGGGTACAGAAGGTCTACCAGCGCAACTACAGCTTCCTGTCCATATTTAACAATAGATAATTTATGAAGTTTAAGTCAACGCGCAAAGAAGGAAGCAGCCAGGATCGACGTATTTATCCCTGGGCTATGTACCTGATGACGCGAACAGCTAATAAGAGTATGCCGAAACGTCAAGCTGACAACGTTCGCCAGCAGCCAATGTTTTATAGAACTGGATACATGTAAAGGTGCCAACGCTGTCGAGGTATCCAGGCGGAACCTGCCAGATTTTCACCAGAGGTTGGTCTCACCGTCCGAGGAAGATACTCCCAATATGGTGACCCCGACGTGAAGGCAGTAAGGCCCCACTACATTAAACACCTGTAAAGAAGCTACAAGAAACTATAGAAAACCACACTGGCGCACTTTAGTGATAACCCTAAAAGCTTGCTCCAAAATAAACAAACATCAATTTAGTCCGATATTTTAATGGGCTTCGCGTGCAAACGTACGCATTCTAAACTCAGACTAAAAAATTAGATAGACGGGCCTCGTAAAACTAATGAGTGGAAATAGTCACCTAAATCCTAACTTCCCTTCATTACTTTCAAATTTTACAGCCTCTGTGGTGTGGCCTTTGAGCAGGTTGGCTCATAACCCGGAGTTGACAGGTTCTATTCCGCGACAGGATAAGTATTTGTGCAGAGAAAAAAGCGTAAGTATTTGTTCTGTACTGAACCATGAGACCATGGGACCATGGTTCTCGTATTTCTGGGTCCAATCGTACACTTAAGTATAGCGTCATAAAAAGTAAATACGATGATTGGTTTAGTGCAAAACCCACCACATTATCCAAATTATACAATAAAAAATAAATTATAATAATAACCATAACTACAACTATTACACGGCTATAACTCACGAGATACTGACTGACTCGCTCGGCGCTGACTCGCTCAGCGCCGAGCGAGTCAGCGCCGAGCCGCCACCGCCGCCGCGCGTACTCCTTGAGGATGGGCATCTATATTGCCCGAGTGTTAGCCGTGTAATAGTTGTAGTGATGAGTACACTCACGTCAGTTTCTAAAATAATAATAACGCCCAACGATCACATACATAGATCCTGGACCCTAACTAGGATTCCCTGTGTCTAAGGATCCAGGAACTACGATAACCATGGTCCCACAACACCCATACTCAAAACAAGTATTTGCGCTTTTTTATGTACACAATCTAATATGGACATTCTTTTTTTTTTCGCTACATTTGCTCAGTCGTGTAAAACTTCAATTTAACCCGGGCATAAACCATATCTTCGCATTTGTGATTACTTAGAGTGACACCAGTTTCTACCACTTCTTTATTATTTCAGTCTGAGATTAGGAATGGTTATTTTTTACACCCAATTATGTTTTGTTAAATTAAAATATGGGGGTTAATAACCGTTATTTTTATGGTTTTTTTGGAGAGAAGCGGTTAATTAAATAAACATTATTTCGTACAGTGTGAGTTTTACTCGGTTAAATTAATTTTACGAGTCACAAGTACTTAACGAGCTACCAAAACTGGCACGTGTGGAATGGTGCGGAAAACTATTTGGTGTTCATTTATGTGGGTTCACTTTCCGATACCGTTTGCGCCGTCTACTTGATTTTTTAATCTTATCTCACCCCACGACAGAAGCAATAAATAGAATATTGTGGTCACATTCCTATCTGTAATTAAAATGTACTGTCATCATGAACTTACAGTCAGTAACTCAAGTCTCGCAAATCGAGTTGACAATGACACATAACAATATATAATTTAATTATTATGATTAAAAAATAACCAAATATGGAACAGTCAGAAAACGCCTAATTGCGTGTAATTTTTTTTTTATCCTTCTTGGGCTTTGCGTTTGACTACATTTCTCCTCCGTGTCAAGCTTTGTGTAATTTTTTTTTCAGTAATATCTGTAGGTACGCATTTCTATAATTATAACCAATGAAAACCTATGAGAATTGGACCCAGCCACCGCGTTTTGTAACTTCGGCCTTTACCGATCTAACTTCAGTTCCTGAGGTTTCCAAATACCAAACATGGCTGCAAATACTGTAACAAGATCCAATAGCTTACTTGGTAGTACCTTGAATTGTAAGGTTGTGGGTTCGATTCCCAGGACGAACATTTGTGCGATGAACATCGATGTTTATACTGTGTCTGGGTGTTATATTGCTCTATGTATGTATTTACAAACAAAAAGCATCTAAGTATTGTATCAGTTATCTGGTTTCCATAGTACAAGCTTTGCTTAGTTAGGGACTAGATGGCGCTGTGTGAAATGTGCATAAATATTTATTATTATTAATATTTCAGACAGTTCAGCTCACATCATGCCACAGTACTTAAACTACTAAGCTCTTTTTGACAGCCTCTGTGGTGTTGTGGTTGAGCAGGTTGTCTGATGACCCGGAGGTGGTGGGTTCGATTCCAAGAATTTGTACACAGAAAAAAAAGAAAATACTAATTGTTCTGAGACTGGGTGTTGTAGGACCATGGTCCTCGTAGTTCCTGGGTCCCTAGACACAGGGAATCCTAGTTACGAGTCCAGAATCTATGTATGTGATCGATGGGCGTTATTATTATTATTTATTTATGTGATGGATTGTGCACTAAACAAATCATCTAAATTACTCTTTATGACGCTACACTTAAGTGTATGTGATCGTTGGGCGTTATTATTTTTTTTGTTGAAATTGTACAAAACCGAATAAGTTTTCACAAAGAGTCAGATTGCGACTTGGCTCGGGTTCCAAACACGATACCGGTAACAAAGCCAACTATGCGCAAAACACGAAAATTGGAATGATAGCAAATATTTGTACGGACATACTTGTAGAAATCTTGTTCAAAGAAAATACAATATACTTTTACAGTAAGCAAATTCACATTTTACTTCCACTCAGCGGTTTCACCCGCATTTTATTCGGCTCTCGTGGGAACTCTTAAACTTTTCCGTATAAAAGTATTCTATGTTAATTTTGATAGTATTAGCAATCTGTACGTAAAATTTCATCCAAATTCGAACAGTCGTTTTGACGTGAAACGTATTTATAAACAAGATAACGTTACACTTAGATATTTATATATTTTTTCTGGCTAATTGCCTTTACTATCAAATAAATACTACAATGATATAATAACTATTACTAAACACTACAATAAAAAAAAAACATTTGGTGTGTATACTGGCCACGATGACCTATAGACAGTCCAAATGCTCCAGCCCACTACCAGAAGGTAGCGTACCCAACATGCTGGCAGCATTGCCCCGTTGAATTGCACTGCTGATTCGTTGTGCCAAATATGTGTCAGCATTTTGGTCACGCGTAGCATCGACCAGGCGCTCTGATAAACTTTTGAAAACGCGATGAGCTTCCGGCCCCCATGATATATCAAGAATAATATGTTTTTTTTATGTTACTAAATGACGTGACGAGCTAGTCGCTCCCCTGATATTAAGCGACACGACTGCCCATATCAGTTGCTGTGACACTTGAAACTCTAAAGTATAGTTTCGCGTGATATTGCACTGCGCACGTCATTCTGAGACATCAGCACAGTCTAGCAATAAGATTACAAGACTGTGAGATTAGGTCATAAAGTCTCATTTGCCCAATAATTTCACTAGCTACATTGCCCTTCAAACCGGAACACAGTAGTACTTGCGCACTACCGCTTGGCGGCAGAATAACTGGCAAAGCGGTGGTACCTACCTAGATGAACTTTGCAGAAAAGTCCTACCTATGATATATTAAGTAGAGAATAATTAATAATTATTTTTTAGATGTGAAATTTCAAAGTGTTTTAACAGTATGTAAGCCTGATATAAAAAGGTGAATGTTGCGTAAAACAAACATCATTTTGTACCAAGTTGATTTACTGCCACGATCGCGACGCATCAACCGTTCTGGACATTGGTATTTCATTATTACCAAAACGCGACGTTTGGACACTTTGGGTAATTTTAGGGCACTTTTGGGGTACTTTTATTGGTATCCCACCATTCAATTGTGATGATATATTATTGACAGATTTATTGACATTTCTGTGGCAGTCTGGCTTCACAATTAAAACGATCCATTATGGTTCAAACGTGGGTCAAATACTTTTGTTAAATTGTATGATTAAATGTCAACTTTAAATTATAGATTATTGATTAATTGTACCGATTGATTTACACATCTTCTCTTCGTTTAATGGCTTGATATCGCTTTTTAGCGATAATTCTGCCAATGTCAAGTGAGGAATTTTGTACGGTTATGTCATGTCAAAGTCTTATTTTGTCAGTTAAAATTCTATAGAAAAATTATTTATTTATTATTTATTTATTTATTTATTTATTTCGATTACCAACATAATGTACACCGTAGCCAGATCCGATAACACAATTAAAAAGGAAACATTGCTAAGTGTCATCACAGTTGCAGGTAAAGACTGCATGCACAATAAAAGAGAGTATAATAATAATAACAGCTGTTCGAAAAATCGATAAAACACTAGGAATACACAGTCATAATAGTTAATATTGATTGAATGAATTAAAAATAAAAATAATGTAAAAATAATATAAAATGTAAAGATTAAAAAATTGATAATTGGATTAGAATATACATTACAATATCACAGATCTTCAATACTCTTCTTAAACTTGTGAATGTTATCCGCAAATAGGTCAATAGTGACATTATTTCGGATCCTGTTAAATTCTCGTACCAATCTGTTTATAGGTGCGTTTTGGCCAAGATTAGATTTGAAATGAATATCTTTGAGTAATTTAAATCTAGATGCTCTTGGTAACCTTGATGGGGACGAGAAATTTAATAATGATAGAAGCTCAGGTGCATCAAATAAACCATTGGCAAGCTTAAAAAGAAAAGAGAGGTCTAGCATTCGTCTTCGATCCGAAAGTGAACTAATTTTAAAATGCACCAATCTATCAGGGTAGCTTCGAATACTTTTGGCAAGATTGCACGAGTAAGTAAGATGCCATAAAAAACGCTTTTGCACAGATTCAAGCCTTTTGGTATAAATATCATAAAAAGGATTCCAGGCAACACTACAGTACTCCAAGCCACTGCGGACAAGTGAATTATAAATTAAAATTTTGGTTTTGGGAGACTTGAAATCTTTACAATTGCGAAGAACGAAGCCGAGGCACTTGAATGCTTTTGAACATACATTGTCGATATGAACATTAAACCTCAGCTTGTTGTCTAATATTATACCCAAATCTCTAATACAGTCAACTTCTAATAAAACATCGTTTATTATCTTGTATTTAAAATTAAAATCTTTCACTTTTTTTCTCGAAAAAATATTTATTTTTATGAATATGAATATTTATATGCAAGAAACCCAACGAAAAGGCATGGATTAAAAACTTGGAACCATTTTCCAACACTCGTGCACGTTCACGAACACTTAACAAGGTAATAATCCACTCTTATCGCACGTTAAAATAATGTTGCCATACGTATTGGTGGCTACAGTGCAGATTATTATGTGAAACGTGTATCACTCACTCAAATTGTATGACAGCCTCTACACTGCGGTGGGTGAGCAGGTCGGCTCATAACCCGGCGGGTTCGATTCCCGCGGCAGAACAAGAACACATACAGCACAGAAAAAAAAGCACAAATACTTGTTCTGAGTCTGGGTGTTGTGGGACCATGGTCCTCGTAGTTCCTGTGTCCCCAGACACAGGGAATCCTAGTTAGGGTTCAGGCTCTATGTATCTGATCGTTGGCCGTTATTATTATTAATCATGTATTGAGGTAGTTTACGATTCCCGGAAAATTTATATATAACAATAATAATAAATAAATAATAGATATGTGTGAACATTTCACACAGTCGTCATCTAGTCTCCAAACCAAGAACCAGATAACTGATACATTACTTTCTACTAATATTATAAAAAATTGTGAGTATGGACGTATGGATGGATATTTGTAACTTTTTCAAGCAAAAACTACTGAATTTATTTGGATGAAATTTGGCACACATATAGTTATTATATAACTATATGTGTTACAGTTATATAACCTGGATTAACATATAGGATACTTTTTATCGCGGGTAAAATCAGGGGGCGCAATTAGTATATTATAATTTTAACAATAGGTAATACTACGGTATAGTAATCAAAGTTTTATAACATTAAAATGAGTGATTCATCAGCTTACTCATTTGAATGTACTGTTATGAGTGTTTCATTGGACAGCCTCTGTGGTGCATGAGCAGATTGGCGCATAATCCGAAGGCGGCGGATTCGATTTCCGCGACAGGAAACGTATTTATGCACAGGAAAAAAAAGCGCAAATACATGTCTTGAGTCAGGGGATCCTAGTTAGGGTCCAGGATCTATTTATGTGATCGTTGGACGTTATTTATTGAATGAATATATTGCATATATAAAATGTAGTCTAACAACAAATACTAAAAACAGAAAAGTTCTAGCGTGTTACATAGCATGCAAAGTGCACCGGACGCGCCGCATATCGCACCGTCTAGACGTCGTCGTCGCCGCGTCAGCTGGATTTACACACATCCACAAGGCACTAACACATAAAGAAAATGCTGACCAGCGCCTGCGTGAGAATGGGATCGCGACCGCCGTCCGCGCATCGCCCGCGTCCCGCGTTCCCCTCTTAGCCTGTCTGTCATGACCCCTCCTACGTTACTCGTTCTCGATCGCCGAGACCTGTCACCTGTATTACATAATTAATTTTAAGGACGAACTTTACGTGTTATAAATTAGACTTAATAAAAAGATATAAGTATATAGTTATCGTTTAACTTTAATACTCCCGCTGCAGCCCCTCTATAACTAGCGTACCAAGGGTTCCGTACAGATGTACTATTATGTATGTATATATGTATTGCCCTGTGACATGAATATTATATTGTACTATTTAAGTCTTATTTTTCTATTATTATTTGTGTCTGTAGTGGCGATAAATTGATTTTTTATTTTTATTTTATTTTTTATTTTGTACTTACATTTGTGATAAGAAGCAATACCGGCCAGTGTACACCACTGAAGGCTAACGCGGACTGACTATAGGGAACACCCTCAATGGTGTGGTGGCTGAGCAGGTCGGCTCAAAGCCCGGAGGTAGCGGGTTCGATTCTCACGACAGGACAAGCATTTGTGCACAGAAAAATAAAAGCGCAAATACATGATCTGAGCCTGGGTGTTGTGGGACCATGGTCCTCGTAGTTCCTGGGTCCCTTGACACACGGAATCCTAGTTAGGGTCCTGGATCTATGTATGTTATCGTTGGGCGTTATTATTATTATTATTATATTCCAACTGATGGGCTTTTCTTGTCTAATTCACTAATCATAAAGTTTTGTCTTTAGTTGGCGGGCAGACATATTAAAAGTGGACTCTATCACTTAGATATAAGACACAACGTTTCTACGTCATGCGTCGTGGAAGTAGACGCCTGAATCAATAACAATAATTAACAACAACTATTTGATCAAACCTGTCTTTGATCAACATCTCCTAAATTACACAGAGGTATAATGTCGTTTCCTGGAATATTCACCGATTCATTATCACCTCCCTAAAAGATAAACACCTAAGTTATTATTACAGAAATAATCTAATCTAAATATATATAACTCAAAGGTGACTGACTGATTGACTGACTGACATAGTGATCTATCAACGCACAGCCCAAACCACTGGACGGATCGGGCTGAAATTTGGCATGCAGGTAGATGTTATGACGTAGGCATCCGCTAAGAAAGGATTTTTCGAAATTCCACCCTTAAGAGTGTGCAATGGGTGGTTGAATTATTTTCCCATAGGAAGCGGGCGCAGCTGCGGGCAGAAGCTCGTTACTAATAATTGCAGAAGTAGTTATTAATAATTACATAAGTAGTAAATAATAATTTAGGAAGCTATATGCCAAACGAGACGCAATCGATGCGTGATACAAACAAGCAAAAGCTATTATGATTATTTGTGTTGCTTACTCGATTCGCCGATATCGATATCTTAACGAACGCTACGTTATATGATCCGACACGACATCGGAAGCCGATTTTTGTTTAATTTTGTCACAAAATATTATTTTTTCTTATGGATAACAGTTTTATAGCACGCCACGTAAATATAATTAAAATAAATTAAATTTCTAGTATATTGTAGGAATGTTTTTTTTTTGTAGCAGGCAGTGTAGCTGGTAGTATTTAACAGTTTCTTTCATCCCATTCAAAACGTACTAATTACTTAATGTCATTTTGATAAATTCTACACCAGCTGGGCGATCACACAACAGATAGAAACATAAATTTATATGGATTTGACAGTTTGAATACGCATTTTGCGTGCATAGTTTATATGGAAATTTCTCCTGTTTCATTGCAATCAAAGTTTCGTGATCACCCCCACACAGGCAGTTCTGATACATTTTTATCCCGATTCCCATCATCAGCGGGAATACATCCACTGCTGCCACTTTGGACGCTTATCGTAGGGGGTTTCTATTATCATCACGCTTGGCAGGTGGCTTGGTGATCGCAAGATTTAAATTTACAGAGTAGATGCTGTTGCTCATTCCCTTGATATTCCCTTATTCCGACTCTTACGGCACCCGCGGGAAGAGATAGAGTGGTCCTATTCGTACACAACCACACGATTTTATAACTTTAAAATCCATTAAGTGTGTTTTAGCGGGAAAACGAAAAGTATCGTGTCACCGCATTTTATTACTTTCCAAACCTTGTGTTATTTTCAGTATTAGTGCATAAAATTGGTGGCATTTTATTCGTTAAGTGCTTGATACAGGCATGAGTGTGGGAAAGGGGTATGATGATGGTGAACGTTTCTTTTCATGTTGTTTCCAAAACTCCATAGAAGCTTCTGATAAAGTTGCCACCACTTTACTAGGAGCATGACTTGACTAGACTAGACTAGACTATGAGTTGATTTGATTACTTGACATATATCAAATCTTAAAAAAAATTCAGTTACTTGACACTGGCTAAATACATAAAAGTGTGGAGCCAAAACGAAAAAACTTTAAAATCTCAATATATATCAATGTGTGTCTGATGATAGTAGTTGAAAAGTAGACGCCATATGCCGTAATTTTTTTACAATATCCATATTAATAAAACATGAATTTCAAAGTTATTCAAAGGCTTAGCATTTCGGGATGTAACATTAGTGGATATCGTTAAAATCGGGACAATTCGGTACAACACAAATCGGATCGTGTCCCGTAAACGTCATCCGGTTATTACACTCACAGAGCGGGTCGTACTCACCGTGAGTTGAATGTCAAGTGGGCAAATCTCGGCCGGATATTGTGCCCGGCGATAACGCTGGATTGGATTTATTTTCGGCGAAGAAAAATCAGAAAAATAAAACTTTCTTGTGTCATAAGGAGCTTGAATTGTTCTTGGATTCGTGGAAATTTCCGAAATAAACAATAGTGATAAGCGGATTTTGTTACTACCGAAATGGTACATTTTACCCAACGTTTCAAATGAATGTAGCAATAACTAAATTCCATGGCCTGATAGATCAGTTGGTAGTTACCCTGCCTTCTGAGCTGTAGGTTGTGGGTTCAATTCCCACCCAGGACAAACATTTGTGTGATGAACGTCGATGTTTGTTCTGTGACTGATGGGTGTTATATTGTATTATATGTATGTATTTACAAACAAAAAGTATCTATGTATTGTATCAGTTAACGGGTTCCCATAGTACAAGCTTTACTTAGTTTGGGACTATATAGCACCATGTGAAAATTATATGTTTTAATTTAAAAAAATCATACTTTTTTAAGTTTATTATGTTTCCAATATCTTTTCTATTTCGAACTCAATTATTTTTCCACAATACAATCTTTTCTTTTAACACAAATATTTACAAAGACCAATTAAGAATGTAATCTTAACTTTTAGACGTTAGTGATTAATTCGATCCCAGAAACTATGTACTTAACTTACCTAAGCCCGGTAAATCAAATTAGGTCACTTTTTGTTCGCCCTCAATTCGGACAACTTTCCCGTTCTTGGTTTAATTGGCACAGACTGGTTGAGGAAGCTAAACTTTTTCTTCTTGTTTCAAAGGTAATTTAAATCTAGATAAATAAATATGTGTGGACACTTCACAAAGCGCCATTTAGCCCTAACATCTAGCCCAACTAGGTGGTAGGACTATTCTGCAAAGTTCGTCTAGGTAGGTACCACCGCATTGCCAGTTATTCTGCCGCCAAGCAGTAGTGCGCAAGCACTACTGTGTTCCAGTTAGAAGGGCACTGTAGCTAGTGAAATTATTGGGCAAATGAGACTTTTTGACCTGATCTCACAGTCTAGTAATCTTACTAGATTATGATGATGTTTCAGGATGACGTGCGCAGTGAAGTGTCACTCTATACTTTAGTTCCGAGTGACACTGCAACTGATATATGCAGCCGTGTCGCTTAACATCAGGCGAACGGTTAGCTCGTCGCGTCATTCGATAACATAAAAAAAATGGGAACCAAATAACTAATACAATACTTGGTTGTAAATACATACATAGAATATAATCCCAGACAGAACAAACATCACACAAATGTTTGTCCTGTGTTGGAATCGAACCCACAACCTACAGCTCAGACAGCAAGGTTACTCCAACTGAGCTATCGGACCAGTCAGAAAATAAAAGCCGAATTTGGAATTTGCATTTACTTATAACTTAAAAAGTCATTGGTGTGGATTTCGAAAATTTCCAGAGTGTCGGTTCAAAAGTCACTCATTCTACCGCTGAGCCACACTTACTTCGTAATTCACTTGTTTGTCCTATTTTCATTGTACGCGTGTCTCCTTTTGCCACGTAAAATGTAAACAAATCAGGCAAATCGATTTGTTTATCTCTATACACAAATTGGCTTACGGATCCCATTGCTAATTATGCGAAGCGTGTAGTGATGTATCTTGTTACATTGTCTTAATTTACACTTTTGCTCGGTATGGATTTGGCGGTGAGAGAATAGGATCACCCCATCTCTTCCGGCTGAGGGAATAGGATCGCCCCATCTCTTCCGGCTGAGGGAATAGGATCATCTCCATTTCTTCCGGCTGAGGGACTATCCAGAGCAGCAGCTCCGGTTGCGAACATTTTTTCAAAATAATCTATAAAAATATTAAAAATATAGTACAGAACAAAACAGACCAAAAATCTATAGAGAAAAGTGGGAGCCAAAGAAAATTCGGAACTCGGTTATACAAACTCGCCTCATTCAAATTTAATGTATTGATGTATGTGAATTTAATGTATAGGCACGTTAATTGTTTTTAAATATAAATTATTACCTATTATATAATTTATTATTATTTTATTTATTTGTTTGTTAGATTTCGTTCGGTGTTGAAAATATAGCATTTTTGCGTACTATATATTTCTTCGACAGTGTAAAGTACGCCGACTCGAAATATAGTACAACGAGCTTCTGCCCGCAGCTTCACCCGCGGCGTGGCCTATGGGAAAATAATTCAACCACCCATTTCACCCTCTTAAGGGTGGAATTTCGAAAAATCCTTTCTTGGCCTACGTCATAACATCTACTCGCATGCAAAATTTCAGCCCGATCCGTCCAGTGGTTTGGGCTGTGCGTTGATAGATGTCACTATGTCAGTCAGTCAATCAGTCAGTCACCTTTGAGTTATATATATTAAAGATACCTACTATTATATTATAGTACGGTTGGCAACCCTTATAGTAGCAGCATTCTTCTCGTTACATTAAAATCATCTGCGATCACCAAGCTGTCTGCTGCGTGGTGATTTTTATAAACCTCCTATGATATTCAAAGTGGCGTTTTATAGACGAATTTTATTCAGCAGCGGACATCTTCCATCTTCCAGCTGTTGCTGAACACTGAGTGATTTTGGGCGAATTCTGAATCTTTAGATCAACTCTAAGTAGATATACTGATAAGCTTTTTATTGTACGTATCAAATATTTAAAAAAAAACAAAGAATAGAACGATTCAGTGGGAAACAATAATAAATATCGCTAAAAGAGATCACTTCAACACAACCTAAGGAAGTTGTCGTTATTATATCAACTACAAATGGCCCCTTAGTAGACTAGTCCTTTAATCTAATTCTATACTACCCTGGTACTTTGAATTCGAGACTTGATATAACATAGGATCAAACTGTCTATCCGTTGAAATCAATGTCAAGGTCAAGGTCAGAGTCAGGGTCAGAATCCCAGAAGAGTCAAAATCCAGAATCAGTGATATTTTATGCCAATAGGCTTTTATAAGTAAAAAACTAAATCGTCTTTCTGTAGACTACTGTGTGACCGAAATGGCCAAAGGACAGTGGCTAAAATTATTTTTCCAGCATTAAAGGAGTCATTTCAGTCATGAAATGTCAGTCACCACATCGCCAGTTACCATCAGGTGAGATAGTGGGCAAACGCAAACCTATCAAACAGTTTTAAAAAAGCAAAAATGCTATTTTTAGCACTTTAATAAGTCAAAATCAAAGTCTTCTTCCAGTAGACTATATGACCGGATTATATGGCCAAGGGACAGTGGCTAAAACTATTCTCACAGCATCAAGGGAGTCAACTGGAGACACAGGGAAACAACCAGTCTTAATGTGGCCGATCGCTGAAAGGATTCGTTCAACATTTTATCCAGGAAATTTGTCATTGGCTGCTGGATAACTTAGAAGTATTTTTTGCTTGTAAATACATACTTAGAAAATACGATATAACACCCAGAAAGAGAAAAAAAAACAGTGTACAGTTCTGAAAGCAGAGCTACTACCAGCTGCGCCATGCGACGAAGTATAAAGGTCAACGCCCGTTTATCACACAATTTAATTGAAAAGCAGATTCCAAACAAATGATGCATGTCAACTGATCTATTTATTTGTATACAAATATCACAAAATATTGCACAATCACAAATACTGGAGTTCACGAGAACTGACGTCAGCGCAATAATTGCAGTGCATCGGTTGTGGAATTGTATGGCCATAGAATTAGCGATCGTCTTCTTACAGAGATGTCAATTGAAATTAGCTCGCTATGAAGTTAGGTATTGGTTCCACCCCGTCGTCGCCGCCCGAGACACGTCTTCCCGGATGATCCTATAGCAGCGGTAGTATCGGCTGCGCTAGGATCACCGGACCAGTCTAGCCCTACTGGCTCAGGTACCGCTTTCGGCACCGGTATAGGATACCAGCGTAACACAATCAGACACCGACCCCGCCGGCGAGGTCGACGTACCCCCCGTAGGTTAGCTAGAACGGTCGCGACTTTCAATAGGGTCCACTCTTCCAGTGGACGTAGTCGTCTCGATCCTCTTATCTCGGCAACGGCCCAAGCCGAGGCTCGCACCCCAGGGGTGCCCGCCAGTTAGTTGCCTCCCACTTTTGACGGCTGGCCGCCTTAAGCGAAGTGACGCTGTAAAGGTCGGTAGAGACCAACAGCATTAGCTCGTTCAAAAAAAAAGGAGTTAGAAAAATCCGGGCATATGCAGCAGCTATAATGAATAATTTAACACAATGATCCAAGAATAAATAGATAAAATATATTTTGTATTCTTAAGCGACTTCAAAAAAGAGGAGGTTGAATTAGACTGTATTTTATTTGTTTGTTGCCTCAGAACTTTTGACTGGGAGAACCAGTTTTAATGATTCTTTTTTATTTGAAAGCTGGTGCTTTCCGTGTGGTGCTATTTAAATTTGATCAAGATCTGACGAGTAATTTTGAGTTATCTTCAATAATGCGTATTTCGATTTTGACTATATTGATGTTCTCATTGGGATTGAAGTCGGACAAGCCCTTTTTTTTAAAGGAATTAATTAAAATTTCCAAATTGCGACTTTTGCTACCACAAAATAAAGTGCAATTTAAGTCGCACAGATATTAGTCAAAATACTGACATTTTGGTTTACCTCTCTTTCTATAGGATATCTCTAGCCTCTCTCACGCGGGTAGGTTTCCCCAGTGTATTCTTCTCCTAAAACGCGAAGTACCCAAGCTGTTTGTTGACTACAGACCTTCGCAGCAACTACGACCTACCTCTTTATGTATATTATTTTAAACGAGCTTCTGCCCGCAGCTTCGCTTGCGGCGTGGCCTATGGGAAAATAATTCAACCACTTCCACCCTCTTAAGGGTAGAATTTCGAAAAATCCTTTCCTAGCGGATGCCTACGCCATAACATCTACCTGCATGCCACATTTTAGCCCAATCCGTCTAATGGTTTGGGCTGTGCGTTGATAGATCACTATGTCAGTCAGTCACCTTTGAGTTATATATATTTAGATAAAGCTTGGCGTCCGTACGTCACCTTTAAAACAACAGTTCGTGATAGCTTCGACTGACGCACGGGCGCCTCATATTAATTTATTATTTTCTTTCACTTTACTGTTCGCCTCTTCGTGACCTCACATCGCATCGTCTACACTGTTTTTAAATCGCTTACTCAGTAGCCCCACAAGTAAACGACACCATATATCTGCATGAAATAAATCATTGTTGACAAGTTTTATAATAGCCTTTATCAAAGTGGTATTCAATATTTTATGAATCAATAAATACAACGCAATTGAAAAGCGTGTAGGTACTTTGAATTTGAGTTTTCAATTGGTGGTACCAAGCAACTTTAATTCAAAATATAAAATAAAATAATCTTAATATATACATATGATACTAGGTGGTAGGGCTTTATTGCAAAGTTCGTCGAGGTAGGTACCACCGCTTTGCCAGTTATTCTGCCGCCAAGCAGTAGTGTGCAAGCACTACTGTGTTCCGGTTTGAAGGGCACTGTAGCTAGTGAAATTACTGGGCAATTGCGACTTTATGATCTGATCTCACAGTCGAGTAATCTTATTACCAGACTGTGCTGATGTCTCAGGATGATGTGCGCAGTGCAGTGTCGCTCGAAACTCTATGTTTTCGGGTTCCGAGTGACACTGTTTTGTTATGGGCGGCCGTGGTACTTAACATCAGGTGAACGACTAGCTCGTCACATCATTCACTAACATAAAAAAATGAATGTCTATTTCTATTTTATATATATTTTATTTACCGTGAATCGGCAGACGTAGTGTAAGACGCCCTGCGGCGAGATGGAGCGATGATACGGAAGCTGGTAGCAACTGGAAGAGCAGAGCCGAAGACCGGGCTCAGTGGCGTGCCTTGGGAGAGGCTTATGTCCAGCAGTGGACTAGGTAGGCTGATGATAAATGATAGAAAATCTCTATTTCCCTTGGTCATCGCATCACGCGAGAACAGATGGAACATTTTCGCTGATTCTTTTTTTGTTGTGTTTATTATTATCAGGAGAAAGTTCTTATAAAAAAAAATTTATGAAAGTTGAGCGGAAAATTATAAAAACTTCACCACGCGGGGCGCAGCTAGTAATAAATATTTGTGGATATTTCACACAGCGCCATCTAGCCCCAAATAAAGCAAAGCTTGTACTATGGGAGCCAGTTAACTGATATAATACTTAGATACTTTTTGTTTGTAAATACATAGATAGAATACAATATAACACCCAGACACAGAACAAACATAGATGGTCATCACACAAATGTTTGTCCTGGGTGGGAATCGAACCCACAACCTACAGTTCAGGCAGAGTTACTACCAACTCAGCTATCAGTCCAATCAATTATCCCAATTAGGCCATATTATATTTCGTTAGTGAATTTTCAATTCAATGCAACTCATTTATTTATAAGAAATATCTTACATGTCAATTGTTATTACCTAGGTAAGTTTATTAATATTTATGTCTTTATCATTTTAATTTTAGCTATTATTTAACACTAACGATTATTATAGGTATAACGAATAATTAATTGTAGTGTTTTGTTTTTTAAATAATTATGTTAATATAATAAATGCACATCACACTAATCACACAGCACACTATCATCACACTAATATTATCACACTTCACACTAATATTATAAAGGCGAAAGTTTGTATGTGTGTATGTTTGTTACTCCTTCACGCTCAAACGGCTCAATGGATTTGGATAAATTCGGTACCAAGATAGCTTATACCCTGGATTAACATATAGGCTTTTTGTATCGGAAAAGTGAAATGTTCCCGTGGAATGAGCAAATAATTAAAATACTTTTTATCCGCGGGTAAAACCGAGGGGCGCAACTAGTCACCAATAAAAATTCGGTTCAATGTTTACTTATGTCAGCATTTCAACATTTGAGAAATGCCTAATTGTCTATTTATATAGGCCAACTATTTTATATTTATTCTAAAACATTGAAATATTATACACAGTTTTATTTTAGTTGTATATTTTAAAAGTTGTGTCTTGAGAATCGTGTATCTTCTCAATTAATAATGGATACTTATTACCAGCAGCCTTTCCCGAGACTTCAAAACTGTTTTTCTTTGAAACTGCACTTCGTAAACAATTAATAGCTTCAACTATGAGTTTGGTGGCTTCTCTACCGTTATATTTCGGTATAATATGCGGTTATTTTGGAATGGAAACATTATTTATTTACATATTTATGTAGATAGTTTAATAGAAACAATAAGAAAAGTGTTATTGGACACATTCTTGATAGGTGTTTAGAAAATTATGTTAAATTTAAATTATTTATTAGCTTCATGTATGGCTAGATCGTAATATTAGTAGAGAGCTCAAAAAAGGTACTCTAGAAAAAAAAAATGTAGATAGAAATGTTCTGAATCGGAATTTGAATTTCGAATCAAAACCGCGGGAGCCGTTGGATGCGGGTAGGCAGTCAAAGTTGATTGGCGTTATATGGAAAGCGCATGTTTAGCAGCCTCTTCCAGCAGTTGATTATGATGATGATATTTCCCGCCTCTCCCACTTTTTAGTCCCGTTAAGGGGACAATCTTTTTTATTGGTCTGCAGAGGGACGTAGCTGTAGTTTGGTTTTTGTTTTGGCTCCACACTTTTGTGTATTTAGCCAGTGCCAAGTCATTGATAATTTTGCAAGTTAATTAATATTATATATATGTGTCAAGTCAAGTCACAGTCAAAGTCATCAAGTCATAGTCTAGTCAAGTCATACTCCTAGTAAAGTGGTGGAAACTTTACCAGAAGCTTCTATGTGGTTTTGGAAACAACACGAATAGAAACGTTTCACCATCATTATACCACTTTCCCACACTCATGCCTGTAAACAAGCACTTAACGAATAAAATGCCACCAATTTTATGCACTAACATTGAAAATAACACAAGTTTTGGAAAATAATACAATGCGGTGACGCGGTCTTTTTCGTTTTCCCGCCAAAACTCGTAGCTGTAGTTACTGCAAATTGATTACAATTGATTGTGCTGCCACTAGCATCACAAGCTATATAGCTAATTGGAATGTTTATTCTACATCGCAAATAAATTAGTATTTCCGGTAGTTTAAGTGTTAAATACCGGTATTAAATGTTGTAAAGATAAAACGGGTCCATTTGCGCACAAAAATTATCAAAACATTAAATGTGTTGCCATTAAAGCAATAATAAAATATTTAACAGTTATGTACTGTAAACATTTTGTATATAAATAATTTAATATCCAATACCGGTATTTACCTTATTTAACCTAAAGCAGTCCGGCTTCTGAGAGTAACCCAATATTTCTCGCAACGACGATAGCTGATCTAACTTTACAACTTCAGAAAATGCTTTTGAAAGTTTTGCTTGTTCCATCCTTGTTTTTAACGAGGGTCATGTAAGAGTAAATTAATATAAAACGAAGGGCAAATATCGAAGACTTGAAAGATTACCGAGAATTCAAAATGAGTCTAAGAAGAAAGTTTTTAGTCGAGGCCGAGGTTTTACTATTTAAAAGAACTACGCCATAAACACATGAGTTAAAAATCTTTTTCAATCCATTTATAGTAAATTTTTTTTAAGGCGTGTAAATTTGTATTATTTGATGTTCAATAAAATATTATTGTATTGTATTGTATCTTTGGAAGTTTTCAGGCTCTGTAGTATTATTAGGGGTGGGTTCGATTCCCGCGGCAGGACAAGTATTTGAGCACAGAAAAACAAGCGCTAATACTTGTTCTCGAGTCTGGGTGTTGTGGGACCATGGTCCTTGTAGTTAATGGATCCCTAGACACAGGGAATCCTAGTTAGGGTCCAGGATCTATACATGTCATCGTTGGGCGTTATTATTATTATTCTACTAGTTGCGCCCCGCGGTTTCACCGCGGATAAAAAGTATTTTAATTATTTTCTCATCCCACGAGAAATTTTCACTTTTCCTTTTGAAATTTTCACTTTTTTTTTTAAATAATCGTAGTTATTCAATTCATGAGAATAAAACCTGTTATTGAATAGATTGTTCTTTTCATCTAAAGCAAATATTTAATTGACACCGTTTTTAAGAGAGGCTACCATACCTATGGTCTTTCTTTATTACCCCACCAATCAACGCAACAATTTTTATGAAAACACTAAACCCAAATTTCAAATACGAAAACAA
The DNA here is from genome assembly GCA_905220475.3 of Ennomos fuscantarius. Lineage (NCBI taxonomy): Eukaryota > Metazoa > Arthropoda > Insecta > Lepidoptera > Geometridae > Ennomos > Ennomos fuscantarius. The sequence goes on from HG992049.1 coordinate 3,477,674, forward strand.
ATTGGCTTTATGGCTTACATTGTATTGCCGTATGTTTTTATTACACATAGCAATCGGGTAATACATCAATGTGAGTTTGCCATCTTTTCAAGTTTTCCCTGGATTTGTGGTTCAGGAACTTGAAGATCCGGATATTCTGTAGTATTTGAGTAGACTGGCTCGATCGAGCCAGTTGGCTCGCAGGGTTACTACCAACTAGCTCAGTTGAGCTAGTTGGTAGTAACTCTGCCTTCAGAACTGCGGGTTGTGGTTTCGCTTCCCACCCAGGACAAACATTTGTGTGATGAACATATAGGCGTTTGTTCTGTGTCTGGGTATTATATTGTATTCTATGTATGTATTTACAAACAAAAAGTATCTAAGTATTTTATCAGTTATCTGGTCCCCATAGCACAAGCTTTGCTTAGTTTGGGGCTAGATGGCGCTGCGTGAGATGTCCACACATATAATTTTATTATTATTATATTTTTGTTTTGGTTTGGCTCCACGCTTTTGTCTATTTATCCAGTGTCAAGTTAATTAATGTTATATATATGTGTCAAGTCAATGTCTTTCAACAATTGGCTGAGCCATTTACAATACGTGTGAATTGGCAACTCCTGTTAAAAACAATCTAATTAATTAATACTGTCCGAGAAAACTAAACTCCATGGTATCTCTACACCGTATGTACATCAGAGCGTATTACTCGTCCGTCGCTCATTTTATGGCCACACACGGAATTGTGTACAGTCGCGCGTAAAATATTTACGCTAATAAAAGTCGGCTAAAGCGTAATAGATGCCGCGGGATATGAGATATGCGTGAAAAATAACCGTTACGGTACCGCTTTTATGATTGATTTCGCTAATTTCGCGTGGTACTAAAATAGCTGGGGTTTTCTGTACTGTATTTAAAATACGGTGAAGGAAAACATTGAGGAGACCAGCATATTCAAGAATATTCCGGAATATACTTTGAAAGAGGATAATGTAAAAAATAATAATTAATAACTTGAAATCTTCAGAAGTAGAAAAAAATAATAAACAAAAAGCATAATTTTTACTGAAAAGAACACAACATGAACAAAGCGTTTTTGCCTTAATAACAAAAGTGTTGTTAAACACATTCTTCGATAATAAGGTTTCTAGAAGTTTTTTTGTTACTTATTAGCCAAAAGATCGCTAGATTTTTGGAATACTAGTACAGTAAATTACCACCACAGATAACAATAAAATTGAGAAATTATTAATTACTTGATACTGGCTTAATACACAAAAGTGTGGAGCCATAAAACTGTTTAAAAATTAAAAAGAAACGCCTGTATTGGGCCAGTCGCCAACAGTTGCAATAACGTCATTTGGTCTACCTAAACAGTTAAAAAAGATTAAGTCATTTTGCAATTAAGACGTTTTGCTTAAGAAGTGATTCTGCAATTAACATACACAGACGTTTACATACAACCTAAACTTAATGACTTAAATACCGGATTATGCTAACTAGCGAATCAACAACAAAAAATATACCACACAAAACATTTTTATCGCATCTTTATGCCAAACAAAATAAATAACGATAAAATTGAAGAAATTTAACGACACACGATAATACCGGTATTACCGGGAAAACCGGTATAAAAGCGGGATTAGCCGCGAGCTGATTGGGTCCCACCGATTTATAACAAAGCTTTAAGGAAAAGAGGAAGCGAGATAGGGAATGTTTGGAAAGATAAAGCCCTTTCAAATAAGGAGTGGAATCGTTTGATGTAGACTTTCGTCTTTAATATTTATAGCCAACGCCAATGTCAATAAACTGGCGTATATTAATGTATGTTTGACAAGTAAAAATAACCTTTAAGATTTTGAATAGAAAGTATTTTTTCAAAAAACCAATTTGTTAAATTGTTTTATTTCCCATTCACATTTTTGAAGTAAAACTTCTTTGAGCACACTTGACTGGGGAGTAAGCTGGTGAATGCGTGAGAGGCGAACGGAAGTTGAAAGTTGTTGGTTAACGTAGATCTCTATTAAAATAAAGTAAAAAATTACTAAAAAATTTCCGGTATAATGACAATTCACAATTGTCAAGATGGCGACATTAACATTAAAGAAAGCAAAGACAAAGTTATACCGGCCAATAGATGGAGTTAAAGAAGTTTTACTTTAGTCGTGTGGTCTAAAACAGATTAGTTATGATTATTATGTTTTGTCACGACTGAACTGGGCTTTGAAAAATAGTGCTTTATTTTTGACTAGTTGCGCCCCGCGGTTTCACCCGCGGATAAAAAGAATTTCAATTATTTACTCATCCCACGAGAAAAAATCACTTTTCCGGGATTAAATGTAGCCTATATTTTAATCCAGTGTGTAAGTTATCTTGGTACCAAATTTCATCCAAATTCATTCAGCCGTTATAGCATGAAGGAGTAACAAACATACACACATACACACAGACTCACATACACACATACGAACTTTCGCCTTTATAATATGAGTGTGATAGTGACGTCGATTCTGTGTCGCATACTCTAAAGCTAAACGAAATTAACATATTTCCGTCTTTTTCATTTTCCCTTTATCAGAAGAGTACCCCCATAATTTAAGTTTACTTTAGTTTTAGAGAATGCGACACAGAATCGACACCAGTGTGATTAGTGTGATTAAATATGATTTTATTTATTGATTTATTCGATTGAATATGATTAAGTGATCGGATTTCGCCTATGTAGCCGACTGGCTATCTAGGCGGAATAGGTCTGAATAGTTACTAAAAGACATAACTATTTCCTAAATACCCATTAAAACTAACAGACTATATAACAAACTGATCAAATATTGGCAAACAGTAAACAATTTTCTTGCGCAAACAGGGAAACGAGGTTTGCATTAATATTTATTGTTAAATGTTTCATATTTGTTTGGTAATATTGTTTCGGGCAATTCACTGTGATTTTATAGTTGCGCAAAATGCAAACTGTTATGTGTCGTTATTAAATGCACTATTCAATATCTAAAACTTTGTTCTATAAAATTGCTTAAGTTTTTTTTCGCAGGAAATTACAATATTTTTATACAACCGTTCTACTTTACGGACCCCATTTGATGGTGACTTTTTTAAGTGTACGTTTAGCTAATTAGTCATATCTAATTATTGAACATTTTGCACGGTTGGACGTTTTGCTTCTTACGGCTTTCTATTCGTAGAAATCATCAAATGGTCGAGGACTTAATAAAAAACTGCATATATTAATAATAATAACAATAACGCCCAACGATCACATACATAGATCCTGGACCCTGACTAGAATTCCCTGTGTCTAGGGACCCAGGAACAACGAGCACCATGGTCCCACAACACACAGGCTCAAAACTAGTTTTTGTGTTTTTTATTCTGTGCACAAATACTTGCCCTGCCGCGGGAATCAAACGCGCCGCCTCCAGGCTAAGAGCCGACCTGCTCAACCACTATACTACAGAGGCTATCAAAATACATACATATGTAAATATATACATACAATATAATATAACACTCAGATACCGAACAAATCAATGTTCAACAAACAAATGGGTTGTAACCTATATAACTATAGGCCTTCAGCATGTCAACACCGCGCCGTGTCTGGAACAAGAATGATTCGTAGTACACCGAGCGGTCCCTTTTTATAGCCAGATGGTTGGGGGAGCAATGATAGTTGCCGATGTTGCCACTGTAATAAATTTAAATGCCACCATAGGGTAAATCACGGTATTGCCCGCTGCGCATAGAGTTTATAACTGGACGTAGCCGCCGTCACATACAAACATGTTCATGACATAAATGTTTGTCCTGGGTGGCAATCGAACCCAACAACCTACAACTCAGAAGGCAGGGACTTACCAACTGAGCTATCGGGCAAGTCAAATCGCTATTATTTAGCGCTGCGTACTGAGGCACGTTAAGCCATCGGCCGCCTTAAAATGCCACCACTTAGTTGAAGCAACAGCCGTCGTTCACAGGTAGTTTAAATTAAACGCACTCGATGCAGGTAGTTTGAATAAAATGTAGTAATTTAAATAAGGGTGGGCAAGGTGATCGTAAATCGGTGTCCATATTTAATGGACTATCGTTACTACTGATTTACGGATACTACAGGTTCTCGATAGTAAAATGAGAATGAAAAACCGAGTGTACTTTAGATCTCACGACTGAAGTAAAACTTCTATAGCTCCATCTATCGGTATACTTTTGGTTTTGCTTTGTTTAATTTTAATGTCGCTATCTTGACAATTGTACAACATTTTACCGGACACACCAACATAATAATACAAACTTTAATTTTTAAACTTTTTATGTTGACAATGGAGATCTGCGTGAACCAACAACTTTCAACTTCCTTTCGTCATTTTAAGCGTTCACCAGCTTACTCCCCAAGTCAAGCGTCCCTAACCAAAACTTTGTCTTTCTATCTTCACGTAGAGAGAGAACTTCCGTTCGCTTCACCAGCTTACCCCCAAGTCAAGCGTACGTAAAGAATTTTTATTTCAAAAAGTCGATGTGATTATGTTCTGCCAAAGTAAAAAAAGCCGGATATCTTCGAATCAAGAATGCTCCATCTTAGATCACGTAATTGCTTATCATCATGCGAGACAGTGGTCAAATGACAACCTTTAACCAATTTTTTTTAAATCCGTGTATTTCTTTTATCCCCGTTGCTGTGTCCCCTTTAATAAGGATTTAATGGAGAGTAAAATTTGAAATTCCTTTTGTCCCATTTTTTTGGTTCACTGGGGACGACGGCTTTTTTTACACAGGCTGTTTCAGACAGTACTAAGCTGGTTTGGTTTTATTCATAACTAATAATAAATAAATAATAACGCCCAACGATCACATACATAGATCCTGGACCTTAATTCGGTTTCCCTGTGTCTAGGGACCCAAAAACTACGAGGACCATGGTCCCACAACACCCAAACTCAGAACAAGTATTTGCGCTTTTTTTCTGGTCACAAACACTTGTCCTGCTGTGAGAATCGAACCTGCCGCCTCCGGGTTATGAGTTGACCTGCTTAACCACAAGAACACAGAGGCTATCATCATCATACCATCATAACGATCGAATCGATCGATCATTATGATGGTATCGAAAACAAATGGTACCACCCTCATCCACCATTACATTTTATGTTATAATTTGCCCATAAAATAGCGCGGACAGGCCCATCAAGGGTCCCAACTATGGGGTCACATACTTAAGGGTTTTATTGGCCTTCTTGGCCCTCCTGGCCCAAGATTACGGTCAGATAAACTGAGATATTTGATTTTATGAGATACCCCGTATTGTTTGGATCCCGCCGTGTCGGATAGTAATTATTTTTGTTTGTTTTATGATTTATTGTTAATTGTAAATTGGTAAAGGGGTTGTAGTTTTATTCTGTTATAAATTGTTTGACTTATGGATTGGTATGAATGAATTCAGATTCTTCTACGTTCTTTTGTAAAGAACTTGAATTACGGATGATATCCGATGTGACTTTAAGCCCTCCTAATCACACTATTAATATAAATACGAAAGTTTGTCTGTACGTTCATTTTCACTTCACTTGGCTTGACGGATTTGGATGAAATTTGGAAAATACTTATATACATATAGGATACTTTTTATCTTTTGACTTGAGGTTGAGGGTAAAAGTATGGGACTCAATTGGTTAAATATAATAATGAACCATTGCCTGTTCGTTTGTTTGTGTGGCCAAAACGGCTGATCGGCTGAACGGCTGATTCATATTAAATATGAAATTTTAAAACTGAACCTACTTTTTATTTATTTTACATTCTATTAATAAGAAAGAGATAGTAAATGTTTTTGTATGTATGACCATCAAGAATACTGGATAGATATACGAAAATTTTGGTTTTCGTGTAGTTCTAATGTAGATCTTCGGAGATAGACATCGGAACTCTACAATTTTAATTACGTCTTCCGATATTAAATTATGACGATTGAAGAAGGATTAAACATATTTTTTGTAAGTTATAAAAAGTCTAATAAAGAACTAGCACCTAAACTACGACGACTAAAAATAACAACTTGAAATAAAAACCTTGAAATCATGTTATAAAACTTGGAGAAAAATTTGAATATTCCAATATTCTTCGTGGTAAAAATACAAATTAATAAAAAATATAATCCCCTTGATTTAAAAATTGTTGATTAAAGGTAAAATAATAATTAATATTCTAACTGGTTTTTATATTATAAACAAGCTACGAGATATAAAAAGAAACACTGAAAACTGAGCCTGATCTGGCCCCTTAATCTAAAAAGGCGAAATAGATTTTTATTTACGTCAAGAATAAAATTAGACCCACTTTGAATTCAAAAGAAAAATAAAAGAACAGATAGAGTTTGATTATGAAAACTTTGCGTGAACATTTTCAAAGGGTTGAAATAAAAAGTAAATAAACTTCAAAGTTAAATTTAATAATAACTTCAAAGATAGATTTAATGCGATTTTATGAAATTCAAAGTTTTTCTGTCTGTGCCTACCGCCACATAGCCTAGGGGGGTCACTAAATACCTATTTAAAGTTGAAAATAGCAGATCATAATTTAATGTCAAACTGGGTCTGGGCTTGAAAATGTGTTAATTTTGCAGGATTTTTGTGGATTACGTGAAATATGGATTTCAAATAAGTATTATAACTGGTTATAACTTTAAGTCTGGATATTTGATTGACACTGAAAATTTTAAAGCACTACGCCGATAAAGAATTTTTTGGAGGCCATTAGAACGACTTTAGTAAAACCAAAGTGCTTAGTTGACTTTTATTTGGTTATCCCTGTTTGTTTTCGCCTCATGACGTGAGTTTTAGCCGTTATTTATGTTACAAAATGTGTCATACTCACGATAGTTTTCAAACTAAAAAAAGGTTATCCCTGTTTTTCGTTTTATTTTTATATTCACACTATCTTTCAAAATATATAACTCAAAGGTGACTGGCTGACTGACTGACATAGTGATCTATCAACGCACAACCCAAACCACTGGACTGACCGAGCTGAAATTTGGCATGCAGGTAGATGTTATGACGTAGGCATCTGCTAAGAAAGGATTTCTCAAAATCCCACCTTTAAAATGATGGTGAAATGGGTGGTTGAATTATTTTCCCATAGGCTACGCCGCGGGCGAAGCTGTAGGCAGAAGCTCGGTTTATATATGATTTTAACATTTCACGATGCAAGGTTTCATAAAGTGCTTTTTGTCAGTTTTTTGCTCAGACCGCGCCTTAAAAGAAGACAACCCTAACGTCTTTAGAAGAGATAAGAGTTACACTATAGAAAGAGAGGCAACTTCTAGGTGAACAACTTAACTAGCGCTGTGCGATCTGAATTGCACTTTATTATGTTGGAGTTAGAGTCGCTATTTATTTAAATATTTATGCGGAGTGAATCTTCTGTACGTAGTATTTTCCTATGTATTCTTTGATACTGAGGGAAGGCGTTGGATGCAAGAAAGTAGCCGTTCCAAGGATATGGAGGAGCCTAGTAGATATCTTCAGAGCGGCCATGAAAAGTTTAGTCACGTCTGTTTCACGTGGCGTTGTAATTATTTTCGACAGATGACTCGGATCATGAGTACCTAATATCATAAAGATAATAATTAAATGATCTAATTTTTTAAACGCTTTAGGGTTGTAGGTTTGATCTCTGTTAGGGGACAAAATAGTTTTTACAACTGACGTGAAAAAACATATAATGCCTCTTCGACATTGTATAATTCTTGTTTCTTAGTCTAACTTATAAGTGTGATAATATGTCTTGATGCTCCTGCCAATCAGCCGATCAACATTACGGTACTAACTACTAATCCAATCATGGCCTTTCGACAGTGTTGCCAACCAAAAAAGTATTTTTTAAATGTAAGAATCACAATATCACACTGTACACTTCACACTAATACTATAAAAGCGAAAGTTTGTGTGGGTATATGTGTGTATGTTTTTTACTCCTTTACGCTCAAACGGCTGAATGGATTTCCCGTAGCTTATAAGCTATCTTGGTACCGAATTTCATCCAATTTCATCCAATCCAATCCAAAGTATTTTAATTATTTGCTCATCCCACGGGAAAGTTTCACTTTTCCGGGATAAAATGTAGCCTATATTAATCTAGTGTATACACTATATTAATATAGGCTACATTTTATCCCAATTTATTAGTGTATACACTAGATTAATATAGGCTACATTTTATCCCGGAAAAGTGAAACTTTCCCGTGGGATGAGCAAATAATTAAAATACTTTTATACGCGGGTGAAACCGCGGGGCGTAACTAGTGAATTAATCAATTTCACGATACAACGAATAGGTATTTATGGTTGTGTTATGGGAAATCATCTTCACGGCTCAGATAAGGTAACAAAATCTTACCATTCTCCCAGCTTATGTATGATTCTTGCCAAACGCGTTCTTTTATATTTAAACTTACCTGAAACAAAATAAAAGTTATTATTAAAAATTGTACAGATTTTAGAAATAAGTTTTTAATGAAATTATTTGTTGACTTTGATCGTCTAACTTTGTGTTCTTTGCAAAGAGTTAAAATGTTTTCTGAACTTGAGAGTAGCGAAAATGTTTAAAATCTATGGTACACGAGCTTCTGCTCGCAGCTTCGCCCGCGGCGTGGCCTATGGGAAAATAATTCAACCACCCATTTCACAATCTTAAGGGTGGAATTTAGAAAAATCCCATCTTAGCTAATGCCTACGTCATAACATCTACCTGCATGCTAAATTTCAGCCCGATCCGTCCAGTGGTTTGGGTTGTGAGTTGATAGATCACTATGTCAGTCAGTCAATCAGTCAGTCACCTTTGAGTTATATATATTTAAAAGAAGAAGATTCTGGGTTTTATGATGATGAAGACTGATGTTGGAGTTTTGGCGGGAACACGAAAAAGATCGCGTCACCACATTGTATTATTTTCCAAAACTTGTGTTATTTTCAGTGTTAGTACATAAAATTGGTGGCATTTTATTCGTTAAGTGCTGGACTACAGGCATGGGTGTGGGAACGTGGTATAATGATGGTGAAGCGTTTCTTTTCGTGTTGTTTCCAAAACTCCATAGAGAAGAAAAGAAGCTTCTAATAAAGTTGCCACCACTTTACTAGGAGCATCACTTGACTAGACTACGACTTGACTTGATGACTTGGACTATGACTTGACTTGACTTGACATATATATTACTTGACTCGAGAAATTATCAATTACTTGACACTGGCTAAATACACAAAAGTGTGGTGCCATACCAAAAAAAAAGACTGATGTTATTAAGGATAACTAAAAAAGTACTCATCAGATCTTGATCAAATGGATATGGAACCAAACGGGAAGCACCAGCTTTCAAATAAAAAAGGAATCGAAATCGGGAGTCGAACTTTTGAAATAAAAAACATTTTAAAAAACATTTGGATTGAGAACCTCCTCCTTTTTGAAGTCGATAGAAAGTTGACAAAGGACAACGAAATATTCCATCGGAACGAATTCGGCAAAATACGGTTGTTTGAAACAACCTAACCTAAAAAGTCTATAAAATACATGTAATATTTTATATACATTTAGGGATACCCGCAAAAAGCAAAATAACGAAATGCTAGTTTACGAAGCGACCGGTCACAGACTAAAATTAAACACTTGTAATTAGTTACCTTTGCTACCCTTTACACTATTTATTTAAAGTGTTAACCTCTTCCTGACCGCACCATATATTGTGGGGACAGCGACATGGCTCTATGCAGGATAAGGATTTCATCATTTTTTTGGTTAAGAGAATAATGGCTGCCGATTTGCAAATTTTTGGATATTATAGACTTAGGTTTAATAAGACTTCATATTGTAAGTGTTAAAAATAGCCTATTTGCAATAAATCTTTTGACTTTGACTTTATTTAAAGTGTGATTAGACGATCATCTTCTAAATTGACTTATATAAAAAATATTCATAATTTTCTCTTTACTTAAGTTTAACATCGCTAAGATGAAAGAAAAAAAAATTTGGGTTTAAAAAAAATTGATTTGTCGAAGGATAACGAAAAAACTATGGCCAAATCTTGGTATTCGATCTCTTCAATAAAAAATTAATTAGAAAATCTTTTTAAAATTGATAAATATCATCTTATTTGACTGGACTGATGACCAGTTAGTAGTAACTATAAGTAATTCGAGTTAACTAGTGCACACTTTAAGTGGACAACTAACAACTTTAAACACTATAAAGTGTCCAAAATTGTAAGAAAAAAAGGGAACCCACACCTGTATCGATTTTGTTAAAAAAAAAAGAAGTACATAACTATGTGTGGACATTTCACACAGCGCCATCTAACTCCAAATTAAGCAAAGCTTGTACTATGGGAACCAGATAACTGATACAATACATAGATACTTTTGGTTTTTAAATACATATATAGAATACAAATAACACCCAGACACGGAACAAACATCTATGCTCATCACACAAATGTTAGTTCTGGGTGGGAATTGAACCCACAACCCACAGCTCAGAAGGCAGGGTTACTACCAACTGAGCTATCGGGCCATTCAATAATAAATTAATAAGTTATACATTAAAAACGAGCACGGACCCAGGAGTCTGTGGTAAAGCAGTAAAAAAAACTAGTGCACACGAGTATACACGGTGGAATTTAATTCATTCTTTTCCTTTAATGTATGTATTCAGTCCATGCTATAGAACGCTAACATATAACTAAATAAAAAAGTACTTATGAAATAAAACTTAAATCTAGGTGTTATTAAATTACTGCGAATTTAAATTCTAAAGAAAAGCCTTGCGACATTGAACAAAACAGGTGTTTTATTGCCAACGCAACATTTACAAAGCACTCAACCGGTGCCCGCACTGTGTGTAGCGTTAAATAGACATTTCGGCTGTCATGCAGTTATTTTAGGAGGCACTAAATAATAAAACAAAACCTAATTTTTTTATTGGACCTTGTACGAATATTCTATAGCACGGTCCAAGTAAAAGAAGTTTAAGTTTAAGAAGTTTAAGGAAAAGAGCGAATTAAATTCCACCGTGTATAGGTGAAATTCAACAAGTGCCAGAACTCATGTACTGTCCCCCGAGTAAACTAACAGACAGAACCTTTGGACATTTAACTTTTATACGGAAACTTTATAATTTGTCCGAATTACGCGGGGGTCGCCAACTTTAACGTTAAATAAATAAGAGGGTAGTCCTGAATGTACGAACCTTTTTGTGAATTATTTGATATGTTTAGTTTTAGGCGTTCGAACTACATTTTGCGGGTAAAAAGTGGTATTGGAACCAAGTTTGATATCGGTACAGTTTTGCCATAATTTTAGCATAAGTGTACACATAAAACGGTTTTATGGGTCTATAAAACCGTTTTATGTGTTTATGTGTAACTATAGTCAAAAGTCAAAGTCAAATGATTTTATAACAAATAGGCTATTTTCAGCACTTTTACAATTCAAAATTATATTGGGTACCTAATATTAAGTTATTATACTAAGCATATAGAATTACGAAGTGCTTATTGTCAAATATTACATCGCAAACCCATTACAAGCATAAGCTTCTAAGCATTACAAAGTGCTTATAGTAAATTTTTTTGTTCAGATTTATGTTTTTTTTTTTTAAATATATTTTGGCTCCACACTTTTGTGTATTTAGCCAGTGTCAAGTAATTGATAATTTATCAAGTTAATGATATTTCACGCAAATATGTGTCAAGTCATAGTCGAAGTCATCAAGTTAAGTCATAGTCTAGTAAAAGTCATACTCCTGGTAAAGTGGTAACAACTTTACTTGAAGCTTCTATGGAGTTCATTCAGAGTCCATTTTCTCACACTCACGCTTGTAATCCAGCACTTAACGAATAGAATGCCACAAATTTTATGCACTATCACTGAAAATAACACAAGTTTTGGAAAATAATACAATGCGGTGACGCAATCTTTTTCGCTTTCCCGCCAAAACTCTCAGTTTTATGTTTTGCATTGTGCCGAATTGCTTGCATCAGTAGTGAAAAAGAGAACTTCTTTTTTTTTTCAAACTCACATATTGTAATGAGCTTACTATAAGCTGACAATAAGCACTTTGTAATTTTATATGCTTAAAAGAATAATTTATAAGTACCTAATATAATTATGACGTGTAAAAGCGCTAAAAATCGCCTATTTGCAACTTTCGACTTTGATGGTACTTGAATTTTCCATTCATCTAATAAAACGCTGATGCGAAAGCCCACGCTTCGGTGTTGTATAGATTAGCCAGTTAGCATTCTACGTCAGCTGAATCTTGCGTGATGACACTATTATTTCTAGTATATACATGTCTCTAATTAGTTCGTTACAGCCAGCGTCAAGTTAATAACCAATTACAATTCAAAGCGAACTGTTCAGTTTCGCCCTCGTGTCTGAAGTCTAGACTAAAGTTATTATTGTGCGCGCTAGAATCTTATGCAATTACTGTCGAAACGATTGACGACACTGCTATATTGTCATGTGTACTACATACTTTTTATACATAACTTTCTAAAACTAAATTGGTGGCTCTATGAGTTACTAATTTAGTTGACCTCGCCAAATTGTCTTTTTATAAAAAAAAGTAATGACGAGCCGAGCTAACCGTTCGCCTGATGTTAAGCGACACGGCTGCCCATATCAGTTGCAGCGTCACTCGGAACTCTTAAGTATAATTTCGCGTGTTACTGCACTGCGCACGTTATCCAGAGACATCAGCACAGTGTGAGATCAGGTCGTAAAGTCTCATTTGCCCTGTAATTTCACTAGCTACAGTGCCCTTCAAACAGAAACAGAATAACTGGCGGCATTTGGCGGCAGAATAACTGGCGGCATTTGGCGGCAGAATAACTGGCAAAACGGTGGTACCTACCAAGTCCTACCACCTAGTTAGATAGCTTCAAACGAAAACCTATTTTTTACGTTTTTGATCCCCATGGCTGTCATGACAGCCACTATGGTATGGTGGTTGAGCAGGTTGGCTCATAGCCCAGACTCGGCTCATAGCTCGGCGTTGTTTCATTTAATATTTTACTCTATAGTCACAGAAAACACCATTAGACAGAATTGTATTTCAGTCCTTGGCCTAGTCAAACCCAGGGTTAGGTTATACAAATCCAGGCGGTACTGAATGGGTCTCACAAAGCGAGCGTAGTACAACTGAAATAGAGAGATGTTTATGTCGATAAATAATATATCAATAACGATAATTTTCAAATTATTATTTTACGTTTTTTTTTTGGACCTTTTTGGTTAAATTTTGGAACTATTGTAGTTTTATAATATTTCCTAGTATATATGTCGTTATTTATTTCTAAATTTTAATAGAGTTTTTAGTAGTTTAAAAAAGTTCATCAAGAGAAATTCCGTAATGTATATCAATAAGCTATACGTAAACTGCATGTGTCAAGTTAACGAAAACATTAAGCCGGCTTTAATTTTATACATTTTAAGCAAATACTAGTTGCGCTCGATAAAAATTATTTCAATTATTTGCTCATCCCACGGGAATATTTCGCTTTTCCGGGATAAAATGTAGCCTATATGTTAATCCAGTATATAAGCTATCTTGGTACCGAATTTCATCCAAATCCATTGAGCCGTTTGCGCGTGAAGGAGTAACAAACATAACTTTCGCCTTTATAATATTAGTGTGAAAACTATCGAGTGTCGATAGTTTCAATGAACTATTATGCGCATCTCTATTTCGCCTGTAACGTGTTGTAGTAATACAGCAGCTAAATTACAAAGCTTAGGCCTTTGTGATTCGGGTTGAACCATGAATATGGAAATGATAAGTATTTTGGTACGATGAATAATAAATGCACTTGTTTATTTTACGCATATTTCTCGATTTATGAGTTTTAAAACATGAAGAAATACATAAATATTTGTCGACATTTTACATATCCCTTTCGAGCCCCAAATTAACTAAACCCCGTTTTCTAATTAGACGAAGTAAAATTACATTACGAGTGTTCCAACTTTTCTATAAAAAAATAAATAGTAATGGGTAAAAAAGATACAGTTCACTGATTAATTTCAATTCATTGATCTATTACATTCCAAATTTCCTAGAAATCGTAATTAAATAAAAATAGCGAGATTAACATAATAAAACAAGTTATTATTTTTATTTTATTAACTAATCGTCTATACTTTAGAGTTCCGAGTGACACTGATATGGGCAGGCGTATCGCTTAACATCAGGCGAACGGTTAGTTCGTCACGTCATTCCATAACATAAAAAAAACAAGAATCGTCATCACTGTCCGCTACATCGGGCAGCTACTCAAAATAGTGCTCTATTAGGGAGGCCTATGTCAAGAAGTGGACGTCTACTCCTGTCTTCAGGCTGTTTGTTCGATTCCCGTGGCAGGTCAGGTATTAGTGCACAGAAAAAAAAGCGCAAATACTTGTTCTGAGTCTGGGTATTCTGGGACCAACGTCCTCTTAGTTTCTGGGTGACTAGATACAGGGATCCTAGTTAGGGTCCAGGATCTATATATGTGATCGTTGGCGATACTATGTTTTTTTTATGACATAGTATGATATGACGAGCTAGTTTTTCGCCTGATGATTAGCGTTACAGCCGCCCGAGAAAGTTCAGTTTACCTCTGTATTTATGCTTACCGAGAATACACAACAATCTCACAATTTACAAGGTAATATACATATTCATATTTAATTGTTATTTTAGGACTGTAAAGTATCCTTAAACCAAATATCCAGTCTATTTAGCCAAACCTCAATCAAAATTTTCACGTGGGAGTAACTAAGATACACAAGAAAGTATCGGGATATTGCTTGAATTTATATTTTCACTGGCTTATGTATGTTTTTTCTATTTTACGCTTTACTCTTCTGTTGATATATACTGACTGATAGACAAACAAACAGAAATGGTGAACTTATAAGGTTTCTTAAGAGTCCTTTTAGAATACTACGAAATACCAAAAAGCAATTACTGGACCAATTGGAATTTAGTATTAGGTATTAGTATAAACACACACAAATATTTTTCTGATCACTTTTACACATACTTTTTTTTTACTTCCCTGCCACCACCCCCGTGGTGGAAATGTGAAGGAATTTCTCTTATGGGGTATGTGTAAAGGTTGTCCGGAAGAGATCGCTATCAGCGATAAGACCGCCCATTGCTGCACTAGTACATAAGATTTATTCATTCCTGCATTGTGTGAATTTCATTGATGAGGCAATAAAGAGTTATCTATCTATCTATCTGTGTGGGACTCGAACCCACTAAAACCCCCCCGTGAGCCGTCTTCCGTACCGGGGCGAGAAGGGGTCGCGTTTGCAGTCCAGCCATCTCGCCCCAGCGGCAGGCCCTTTCGGGCCTTTTCTCGCCTGTGGATGGGTGACCTTGTTCACCAAAGCCACCCTCCAGACTCTTTTACATATACCTAAAACAATCGTTTACAACCGCCCCAATATAGATAATCATTATATTGGTTATTAAAGAATTACACTACATATACTTGTTTCATTTTGTATTTAAAAGAACTTCCGCGAGGTCACTCCTGAGTCAATTAATTAACTAATCCGTTCGAATGATATTTCTTGGGTCAGTTAGGCTATCACAGAACTTAATTGCAACCAATAGAAACACAATTATTTCTATGGATTTGATAGTTTCAATAGGTACGTAGTTTATGTACTAGTCACTATGGAAATTTTCAAATTAGGAACCAAATTAATCATGTTACAACCAAAGTTCCGGAGTTTTGGCGGGAAAACGAAAAAGATCGCGTCGCCGCATTGTATTATTTTCCAAAACTTGTGTTATTTTCAGTGTTAGTGCATAAAATTGGTGGCATTTTATTCGTTAAGTGTTGGATTACAGGCGTGAGTGTGGGAAAATGGTATAATGATGGTGAAACGTTTTTTTCGTGTTGTTTCCAAAACTCCATAGAAGCTTCAAGTAAAGTTGCCACTACTTTACTAGGAGTATGACTTTGACTAGATCATGACTTGACTTGATGATTTCGACTGTGACTTGACACATATTTGCGTAAATATCATTAACTTGAAAAATTATCAATTACTTGACACTGGCTAAATACACAAAAGTTTGGAGCAAAAAAAAAAAAACCAAAGTTCCGTAATCATCCCCTAGATCAGAACAGATATCACAATGATTATAAATATGATGATGAAGCCAATTTTAACTGTGATATTCCACAACTTTAATTAAAAGTTATGCTGTACTGGTTTTAGTTAAGTCAGCATATAGTTTCAGAATTAGTTTCTAATTTAAAGTTATTAATATAGCCATCTCATGTCACTATACAGTTACGTGACAGTAAAAAACGAGTGCTTTAGACCACACGACTGAAGTAAAACTTATTTAGTTTAGCTCCATCTATCGGCCGGTATAACTTTGTTTAATGTTAATTTCGCCATCTTGACAATTGCAAATTGTCATTTTACCGGACATGCCAGCATAATAATACAAATGTTTAACTTTGTTATGTTACTTACTTTTTTTATGTTTTAGCTCGACACTTTTGTGTATTTAGCCAGTGTCAAGTAATTGATAATTTATCAAGTTAATGATATTTCACGCAAATATGTGTCAAGTC
This sequence comes from Ennomos fuscantarius, assembly GCA_905220475.3. Lineage (NCBI taxonomy): Eukaryota > Metazoa > Arthropoda > Insecta > Lepidoptera > Geometridae > Ennomos > Ennomos fuscantarius. The sequence continues at coordinate 3,494,298 of HG992049.1, forward strand.
ATAGTCGAAGTCATCAAGCCAAGTCATAGTCTAGTCAAAGTCCTAGTAAAGTGGTGGCAACTTTACTTGAAGCTTCTATGGAGTTTTGGAAACAAAACGAAAAGAAACGTTTCACCATCGTTATACCATTTTCCCACACTCATGCCTGTAATCCAGCACTTAACGAATAGAATGCCATCAATTTTATGCACTAACACTGAAAATAACACAAGTTTTGGAAAATAATACAATGCGGTGACGCAATCTTTTTCACTTTCCCGTCAAAAAAAAACTTTGTTATGTTAACAATGGAGACTATCGTAAACAACTTAAACTTCCGTTCGCCTCGTTTTCACCAGCTTACTCCCCAAGTCAACCGTGCGTAAAGAAGTTTTACTTCAAAACTACGTAAAGGATTCTTGCACATCAGCGCTCTTGAAGGATACTAATTCATTTATTTTAAAGGGACAGAATATATATTTAAACAATCTTTTGCGTACAATGTTTTTAATTCTACCATTCGAGTTTATTTTACAATTTTTTATTACCTTTTTATTTTGTTCGTATAGAACTATCAACTTATCTGTCTCAATTACAACACTACCTTGAAATCCTGTATTGATATAACAGCAACAACAACTACTACTGAAAAAACTGATATGAATTACACATTTTCAATTTTCTAAAAAAGTTTTATTTCATAGTGTAACGTGTCATTTTTTATATCACGTTTCATTCTTTTTACAGTCAATTTTATTATACAATTACGAAAAAATAAACTTATTTCTTTAAATTAAACTTATTTCTTAACTTATTTTTCTTTAAATTTAAATTCAAGTGTGCCATCATTCTTCCCTACGGTATTGGCTCACACGAAGCTAATTGAGCTTGCATCTTTGTAGTACACTGTGATGTACAACGGCTGCCTCAGACATTAATTGTGATACAAAATTATGTATATATATGGATTTATAATGTACATAGGCTAAGTCCTAGAATTTAAGTTCAGAACCTAGCTATATCCTAAGAGTAAATTATTTTCTGCCTCCTTTTGTGGTACTTAAAACTAATTCTATTTTTTTTCTTGAAATATACCTGCCTAGTTTACAAATACACCTTTTTTTTTTAACAACTCTCCGTGCCAGGGTTGTAAAATACTGGCACGTGGCGCCCTTTACATTATCTTCTGTTTTCTACTTGTCTGCTGGCCCCAGAACCCACAGCTAGCCGAGGCCATCCATCATTTTAAGCCACCACATTCTCAAAGGTTACAATAGTAAATTTTACCGACTTCTAAAACGGCTGATTATCAGTTAAACGAATAATCACACAAAAGTAAACATAATTAATTTAAAAATAAACTTTTACCCCTGTTTTAAAATGAATACATTAAAACTTATAAAATTTCTAAGCATTTGCTTATTAAAATGAGTGAGCTCGAAACAGTTTGTATCAAAATTTCATACTGCATTTATACTGCAGTGTACAGAGCACGTTTAACCCTGGGGTTAATAAACATGGAAAGTTAACCGTCCGAGTGTAGTTTAGTTTTGGATAGCTGGTCCAATTTACGTATGCATCCGGGTAAATGTGGCTACTATGAAATATACGTCCCCATACAATTAGAAAACTAGTATTTCTTGAGGACTGAGTACTAATTCGACTACACGGTTGGCGGTCTGGGTCCCTGAGTACTGACTCGGCCGTGTGGTTCCGGTGTACGACTAGGACCATCTCTTCCTGCAATTGCCGTTAATGCCGTCATCATCATCAGCCTACACTAGTCCACTGCTAGACATAGGCCTCTCCCAAGGCACGCTACTGAGCCCGGTCTTCGGCTCTACTCTTCCAGTTAGTAGTATATTATCACTCCATTTCGCTGCAGGGCGTCCTGCACTACATCTGCCGATTCGCGGTCTCCACATCAGAACACGTCTATCCCAACGGTTGTCGGTTCTTCAGCAGATATGACCAGCCCACTGCCACTTCAGCTTGCTAATTTGTTGAGCTATGTCGGTCACTTTAGTTCTCTGGCGTATGACTTCTTTCGGATTCGATCCCACAGAGATACACCGAGCATAGCTCTCTCCATAGCTCGTTGAGCGACCTTAAATTTGTGACCCAGTCCTACCGTGAGTGTCCACATTTCGGCTCCGTAGGTCTTGACTGGTAGGATCCATTAGCGCCGGTTAAGGGATTATCTACGGAATGGGCAGCGTTCTCCTCAGTCTGCATTATAATCTGCTGCGACAACCGGTAAAACTTGGCGATCATGGTAATGGGGGATACCTATGATCACCAGAAGCTGCAAACAGCTGATGATTGGGACGATGCTCACTCGAGGACGACTGCTCACAGGGGGATTTAGGGGTTTAGAGTTCCACATATTATTCCTTAGGGAACAGAAAACGCATTCCCCCCTTCAAATAAAATAGTTAACAGCATGACCTGCAAAGCAAGGTAGCGCTCAGTTGTAAATACTTACCACTTTTGGTGATATCAGTGGGATAATGGTTATAAAGTAAGATGGTAATCCCACCATAGAAAGTAAGATGCTATCTTTATTGCATAGTAGTAACTCTAGTACTTCAATCTGTGCAACGATCTTATGCTCATGTGTAGTAAAGTTTAACATCTCCCAAGTTTGTAATTATCCCTCTATGGCATTTTAGTACGTCCTAGAGAGACAAATTTTTATTTTTGAACGGACTAATGATGTTGGTCTCACCGACCTTTGAAGCGTCACTGGGCGGGATAGCAGGCGCTTCTAGCAACTAGCGCAAGGGCACCCCTAGTGTGCGAGCTTCGGCTTGGGCCGTTGCCGGGATAAGAGGATCGAGAAGGCAACGTCCACTGGAAGAGTAGACCAAATATAAAGTAAGAGAGATAAGTATACACTCCTGTGCAGACTGGCATTAAAGGTATAGAAAAAATACACATTGGTTTGCAAGGTGTAAATTTTTCGATACACATTTGAGGTTGGTAAGCCATTTGCATATTGCACGTAACGCGCTAGCGCGGTGGGAAATATACTCTCGTACAGTGCATATGGGCACATATTAATGGTGCAAGCGGATACATAATAAATGCAGTTTTTAAGGTACAAAACGTACGAATATTCACTATTTAAACTAAAATTTGAAAATTTATTCATTTTATATCATCCTTGTACAAAATTCATCAATGTTTAATTAATTTCATTTGCCAAGTTTCTTGATAGAGAAATACTTAGATGATATTATCATGTTATCATGCAATACATATATTTTCCGGTTATTTTGTTTTTTACCGATGGACTACTGCGATTGATGAAATTTTTATGGGATCAATTTGAAAATGTATCGTTTTGTTTAAAATTAGAATTTTCGAAATCGCTTAATAATTGCCAAGTATGCTAACGTCATGCGCGAACACGAACGTTAAAATAGCTGACTCGATGCGCACTGGTTGGATACCATACATACATACATAACAATGACGGAGTTAGATAACAAAAAAAACATTCGTACTGAGAAAATCCTTTTTGATAACGTAAAAATACATCGATTCTTATGAAGTCGCGTTTGGAACATTATTTATTCATACTTTCTAGATGTACCTGCATAAGTTTTTATTTCTCTACCTCCTTTAAAACTTATACAGCCTTATTAATAAACACGAACTAGCTTTAGACTAGTTACACCATCTTTTGTCTCTTTTGATCCAGCTAAATATTCCACAAGCAAAAAAAGGACAAAAGCTGAAGTAACTAATCCGAGACTAATACCCGTTTATTAATAAGGCTGTTAGAGATGTTTCGAATATTGGTTTTGTACACGTTTTCTGACAAACAGCGACTGGCCTGATATCTCAGTTGGTAGTAGCCCTGCATTCCGAGCTGTAAGATGTGGATTCGATTCCCACCCAGGACAAATATTTGTGCAATAAACATCTATGTTTTTTCCGTGGCTATGTGTTTTATATTTTATGTATGTATTTACAAATAAAAAGTACATAAGTATTCTATCAGTTATGAAAGAAAGAAAGAAGATTAGTTATAAGATATTCCCAAAAGGGAGATGTTTCTATTTGTTTGTTTGTTTGTGTGGTTTAAGTCAAAGCGGCTGGGACCGATTTTAATTCAATTTTGCACCCATATTCGTTACACTATCAAGATCAAAATAATATTTATTCTAATTAAATAAGAATCCTTGCGAGGAAATTTGGCAAATACAAGGATAAACTGCAGGGCGCCTCTATTTATAAATAACCTTACATTCACTTTCTAACACCAACCACTATATAATAAAAGCTACCATCTACCACATGCTACCCTATTTTAAACAAACTTTTTATGCATTTTCCAACACCAACCACTACATAATAAAAAGCTACCATCTACCACATGCTACCAATGGATACTGCAATATGTAAAATTTTATATGCTCTGCAACTGACGATAACGATTTGTATGAACTCAGGCCTAGGTCAAAGCATTCCAGCTCTTAAATCCTAGTAACAAAGTCTATATTTCCTCAAGGAGTGAAATAGAAACTTTGTTCCATTGAATTGACTGTGGCGTGGGAACTACTTTACGCTACATTTCATATGCGGGATAGATTAAAGGAAGTTGTGTAATGGGACTAGTTGAGCCCTGCAGCTTTACCTGGTATTTGCGCTCTCTATGCGTATTCTCTCTCTATGGCCAGTAACGTAAGACAATAGAAGACGGAACCGGAGTTTTGGCGGGAAAACGAAAAAGATTGCGTCACCGCATTGTATTATTATCCAAAACTTGTGTTATTTTCAGTGTTAGTGCATAACATTGGTGGCATTTTATTCGTTAAGTGCTGGATTACAGGCGTGAGTGTGGAAAATGGTATAATGATGGTGAAACGTTTATTTTTGTGTTGTTTCCAAAACTCCATAGAAGCTTCAAGTAAAGTTGCCACTACTTTACTAGGAGTGTGTTTGACTAGACTATGACTTGACTATGACTACATTTGATGACTTCGACTGTGACTTGACACATATTGGCGTTAAATATCATTAACTTGATAAATTATCAATTACTTGACACTGGTTAAATACACAAAAGTGTGGAGCCAAAACATTTAAAAAAAAGACGGAACCGTCAACTTGTGCGTATCGGCGCCACCAGTGGCGCTGCTTGCTATGAAGTTGAGAGAAATGCCAGAATACTACGTGTCATTATCAGTTGAACAATTCATCGTTTGTTTGGTCGTCGAAAAGAATCCGAAAAATGGCGTATAAAATTCACAGTCCTGATTGACTTATATATCACCACACAGCCTGAACCACTGGTCCTAGAGACTTTAAATTTGGAGAGTGTGTTCTTTGTAAAGGGTAAATATCCACTAAGAAAGGGTTTTTCGATACCTTAAGAGGGTGAAGGGTGAGGTGTCGTTGAATTATCTATGAAAAAAATTCTTCTTCGTTTCCTATAGGCCACGTGGGTGCAGAAGCTAGTTTGAATAATAAAAACGGAAGATTATTATATATTTTTAAAACCATGCTGTTGAAATAATTTTTATTAATCAACTTCAAAAAGGAGGTTCTCGATTCGACTGTTTTTTATGTTTGTTACCTCAGTACTTTCGACTGGGTGGAACGATTTTGATGATACTTTTTTTACTGGCTGGTGCTTCAAATAGAATGCTGGTGATCCCATTTCGATTTGGTTCAGTTCTGACAATGACATCCATGTGAAAACCATATAAGTCTGAAGTCAGTTTTGTACGCTTTGCGTTTGTCAGCCAAATATTATGTGTCTAAAATCGAAATCATTATGCAGTCACGCGATTGCAACCAATAGAAACGCAAATTTGGATGGATTTGAAAGTATCGATACGTAGTTTATGTGCATAGTTACAATAGAAATTTTCGATATTAGAAATTAAATATCACTTGTTTTAATGCAACCAATGTACCGAGATCACAATAAAATGCAAATTTTCATACTATAATATTATAGAAACTGACGTGAGTTGTACTCATAACTACAACTATTACACGGCTAACACTCACGAGATACAGTCGAATAACTCGACCGAGTTATTTCTCCCATCACCATTCCACTACCGGACTACTAGACCCTCGGCTAAGCGCCATCCTTTCGTGGTCGAAATACCACCTATTCGTACCAAGCGATTTGATTCCACGTTCTTAATTTTAACGGCTAAGGAATGGAATGCCCTGCCAGCGTCTGTGTTTCCGGCGAAATATGACCCGGGCGTGTTCAAGAGAAGAGTGAATAGGTAATTACTTGGCTAGCATGCTACACCTTCGATCGCATCGTCACTTCCCATCAGGTGAGAGCGTGGTCAAATGCTAGACAAGTTGAAGTAAAAAACAAAGTTAATTTTCATAGATAGATAGATAGATAGATAGATAGAAAATGCTTTATTGCACAAATAACAAATGTAGGTACAAAGGCGAACTTAATGCTAGAGAGCATTATCTTCCAGTTAACCTGGGTGTAACATGGAAATGTTTGCAGGGCAGTGCAACGCAACTTAAATATAGATTGCCTAGATAAAATATTAAAAAAAAACTAACATAAATTTAATTTTCTTGTATCCCTATTCACATACATAGCTACTTAATAACTACTAATTTAACACGTATAAACTAGGAGTTTTATATATTATATGTATATATATATATATATATATATATATGTATACACTACACATTATATATAACATAAATATTAATAATGTATATAATTTATATATTAATATCTACAATATGCATACTTATATTTTAATCGAACCAATATAATTGCTTATTTACTGTTATTATTTTGGAGTGCAAGATAATGGTTATATACCTTATTTTTAAATACACTCAATGACGATGCCTGACGAATTTCAGGAGGAAGGCTATTCCATAGACGTATAGCTGTAACAGTGAATGAATCTGAGTAACATGCAGATTTGTGTTGTGGAATTATGAGTTCAAGATGATGAAAGGAACGCTGCGGCCGACCACGTGAAGAAGAGAAAGTAAAACGTTCTTTAAGATAATTTGGGGCTAGCGGATGAAAAAGAATATTATATAGAAGACATACTGTATGGGCATTACGTCTATAGCGGATGTTTAGCCATTTGAGTTCAAATCTAAACTCAGACACATGATCATACTTGCGCAGATCATAAATGTAGTGGATGCACAAATTAAGAAGACGTTCCAGCTTGTTGAGTTGTTCTTCAGTAGCATCAGTGTAGCACACATCAGCATAATCAAGAAAAGGGAGTAGCAAAGCAGTGACAAGAGCTACCCTGGCATGTTGTGGTAGAAAATTATTTAACCGCTTCAAACCGTGTAAAGATCCATACATCTTCCTGCTAATCTCTGTGATATGATTGTCCCAGGAAAGATTATGTGGGATAATAAGACCAAGATCTTTAACTTCCTTACAATATTCAAGGGATATACCATTGTATTTGGCGGTGGGAATAGACCGAAGTTCTATCTTAGATAGGAGACTGCTACTACCAACTATCGTGACCTGCGTTTTACTGGCATTTATGAGCAGACCATACTTCTGCGTCCAAGCAAACACAGCTTTAAGATCTTTATTAAGCTCGTCAATGGCTTCTGCAATTATCAGGTCTAAAGGAAAGATAGAGTTGGACATCGTCAGCATATAGATGGAAGGAGGAATAACGTAAATGGGAGACTAAGGTGTTTATAAAAATCAAGAAGAGAAGAGGTGAGAGTACGCCACCCTGTGGTACGCCAGCATCAACATTACTCCAATCAGAGAACACGTCATCTACTTGTATGCGCTGCTGCCGTCCACCGAGATACGAAAGAAACCATTCCAAAGCAGATTCTGATAAATTTTGAGAGCGCATGACAGCTAAAAGAATGTCATGGTCCACACAGTTAAAAGAGTTGCTAAAATCTAGTAGAAGCAGTAAAGTAAGTTTACGTTGATCGATACTTGATCTTATATCATCAGTTATTTTTATTAGAGCAGTGCAGGTACTGTGAGATGTTTCATACTTACAACATTATCATTATATTAATTTTTAATTCATTGTATTAATATTTTTATTTTGATAAAACGAAATCTCATTTATCTTTCTTTATTTTTAATAGCTTTTAAAGGCATCTAGTTCAAATTTAATGAAAAAAATCTCGTTTTATCAACTCTTTAATATGCTGCCAGCGTGTTCGATCATGAGTGTTAGATTACATTAATTTTAAATATATTACATTGATTTGTTCAGATGTGCCTTTAATATGAACTTATTTGAAATTAATTTTCATTTCATTCATTTTCATACTTTGGATTACAAAATTAAATATGATTGTAGAAAGTATGATTTTTTTTTATTCAACTATATCACACTAATTACACTAATATTATAAAGGCGAAAGTTTGTATGTGTGTTTGTGTGTATGTTTGTTACTCTTTCACGCTCAAACGGCTGAATGGATTTGGATGAAATTCGGTACCAAGTAAGCTATCTGCTTATACACTGGATTAACATAATATAGGCTATATTTTATCCCGTAAAAGTGAAATGTGCCCGTGGGATGAGCAAATAATTAAAACACTTTTTATTCGCGGGTGAAACCGCGGGGCGCAACTAGTAATATTATAAAGGGGAAAGGATTTATTATTTGTGTGCATTGAATAGGCTTTCAAACTACTGGACCGATTTGACCACCATAGTACCCCTGATGATATTTTATAAAATATCCGTGTGAAGCCGGGTCGGGCAGCTGGTATGTTAATAAAAGTCGTGACGCACTAGTCGTTCGCCTGATGGTAAGCGCCACGGCTGCTGTATCAGTTGCAGTGTCATCAGTACCACGTGACACTGCACTGCGCACTTCATCCTGACATCAACACCTTAGTGTTTCAGTGTAAAAAATCTCATTTGCCCAGTTATTACACTGGCTGCATTGCCCTTCAAATTTTAATTGGAACACTTTCATACTGGAATACAATAGTGCTTGCACACTACTGCTTTAAGGCAGAATAGCTGGCAAAGCGGCGGTACCTAACTAGGCAAACTTTGCAGAAATGTCCCGCCGCTTAGTTTTAACATTTATCTTTTACCTTTACTTTATACTATAACCCCTACCGCACTACTGCTTGGCGGCAGAATAACTGGCAAAGCGGTGGTACCTACCTAGACGAACTTTGCAACAAAGTCCTACCACCTAGTAAAACACCTAGTAAGTATTTGCTTATATACTGGATTAACACATAGATAGATAGATAGATATCGGCGGGCGAATCCTCGGGGCACAGCTAGTCCTACTAATATTATAAGCGCGAAAGTTTGTATGTATGGATGTTTGTTACTCTTTCACGCTCAAACGGCTGGACTGATTTAGATGAAATTTTGAATATAGATAGCTTATATATTGGAGTAACACATGGTCTACTATTTTATCCACAGGTGAAACCGCGGGCTCAGTTAGTTCTGTATACAGTAAAGTGTTTACATACCGTCTATTAATGCCTATACGTAATACATCTCATTTCTGAATAATAGTACGCACTCAAAACAAACATGAAACTTCGTATATTGTTAGCTAATGTAGCATAAGGTTTAGGATTATATTTATCTAGGTACGCTAGACAAAGGATTAATAAGGACTCCTTGTTAAGGAAGATAGAATTGTTGTTTTCTGGAACCTAAGTAAGACCTAGTCGGTTAAAGCCTCGTAGATTGAATAAGAATTGCAAAGGGTTTCTCTAGAAAACTAGGTCAACCGTTTTGGAAAGGAATAGCAGCTTCTTTATTAATGACCAATGTATTTATCGACAGCCTCTGTGGTATCCTGGTTGAGCAGGTCGGCCCGGAGGCAGCGGGTTCGATTCCCACGGCAGGACAAGTGCACAGAAAAAAGCGCTAGGATTTGTTCTGAGTGTGGGTGCTGTGGGACCATGGTCCTCGTAGTTCCTGGGTCCCTAGACACAGGGAATTCTAGTTAGGGTCCAGGACCTATGTATGTGATCGTTATTATTATTATTTGTACTTCAGTGTGGCAGTCCCCCAAACAAATACCGAAAACATTTGGGCAATAAACATCGATGTTAATTTTATCTTGATTACATTGTATTTTATGTTATTATAAAGTATTCTTCCAGTTATCTGATTCCTGTTGTACAAGCTTAAATAAGTTAGAGGCTAGATGGCGCTTTCTGTAAACTTCAGAAATATTTATCTCCCCCCCTCCTTGAAAAAATAGTTTCATCCGTTGGGAACTACGATGCCACAGAGACACGCAGATCAACAATTTAAACCTATATAACACCTTTTTGCGTTAGGGGTTTAAAAACTCAAGTTTTATCAAAACGAATTTTGATCCATAATGTTTCAAACCTAGTCACGGTGGAATATAATAGCGGTAAAAAGATTCGATTCCTGTTTAAAACTTTATTTATAGGGCTAGAATAAATTGATAATTATTGAACGCTTAAAGTTTATATTATCGTAATTATTTATACCGCGTTAAGCAAGCACTGCAGTTTCCTCCCTCTTTTCCTTATCTGGCAAGAATGGCAAGCAACTCCCAAATCAAAGTGCAGTTTATTGACCAATAAGAAACGTTTCTGAAAGTTTCAACTACCAATCACAATGTAGTAAAAATGCCAGTTACTTGCATAAGAAATAATCATAACCATAAATGGTCTTACCCGAGTTTTTGCTTTGGCAAGATGTTTTGATAAGGGAATAAGAATTACGAATAGTTATTTATTATGCATATTTATTTGCTATTTATTTTAATATACCTATCGTAAGTTAACATCAGATTTTGATAGTTGGTTATTACCAAACCGTTTAGTGTTCTTTAATGGCACGAATTAAAAGAGTGACCAAAAATCCAAAACGCGGCTTTTCATGTCCTCGTCAAAACTTCATAGAAGCATTCAGTAAGAATCCCCCATTTCACTGGTGCTTAAATTTGACTTGATTGTGACTAGACTAGGCTTAGACGTGACTTTGAATGACTGGACTATCTTAAAAAGTAAACATAAACTTGTCACTGGCTAAATGCGTTGCTAGCGTAGATGCAATCGTAAAAAATAATCTCCAAACTATATCAAAATCAAGTTCGTGATCAATACTAAAAAACAGTTGAAACACAAAAGCTTTTAACTTACATGTTTTATTCAAAGCATTATCTTACAATATTGAAAAAAAAGTAAAAAGAAATACTCACTCGACATCTCATTTCCTATTTTTACCTCCGTTTAAGACCGAAATACTCTAAAATTACCGGAACCAATAAACGCTAAACTACCGGTATTTTTAATTCAGAATTAACACCATTACTTCATAGTAATAAGTACGCCATAATATGTTAAGTTAGAAGCAAAAAAGTGAAAGCTAATAATTAAACACCAATAAAGCATAGATGTTAATAATAGAACTTTTCTATGAAATAAATCGAAATTTAAAACGTACGTATTTTACGCAATTTAATTAAATCTGCTTTAGATTAATCTAAATGATAGGTTACGAGTAATAATTATAACTAGAAGTTCACTTCATCGACAATCATCAAAATGGCTTCCAAATTACAAACAATTAATTCAGAATCGCAAATTAATATGGTAATTAAATAATACCAAGTAGAAGTTAATTAGTTTGTTTTGAATATATATTCCTTATTTAAATACAGATTTTAAAAAAGATAAAGTACGCGTGCTAATATTAATACTGTTATTTACTTACATTTTGAATACCGGTACATATCTTCAATTTTCGGTCCTTGCCCGGCTGTACCAGGAGTTATAAAATTTCAATTCTACCTAATGATTCAATAACGCCGCTCTCTGTCTCCTTAATTTTAAATAAAACTGTCGGATTTGCATAAAGTTACTTTTGGTGTTAGGTCTTTAACAGACGGACGACCGTGCCGTATAAAACATAAGAAATCAGTATGGACAGTATGGACTTTTGCAACAAAAGTAATCAAACATGAATAACCAAATTAATGTGTATAATGTAATGTATACCATAGTATTGTAATGTTGTGTGCTGTTCTCAATAAATGTCTTCCTTCTTTCTCTCAATGAAAACTTAAATAAAAAGAGATTATAATGTTTTATTTTATTGAAAAACATCTTCACATCTTCCTGGAACACAAGTTAGGGCTGGCGCGGCGGCGAATTCTGCTGAGCAGCTAAAAAGGCGCAAATATCTTGATAGCGGTTTTATATTTGCGCCTTTTGCAGTTGAGACACTGGGGCCTTGGGGACCGAGTGCTCACCAAATTTTTAAAGACCTTTCGAAACGTCTGGTTGAAGCCACACGTGACCAAAATGCTGGCCTCTACTTCCAAAGATTGAGCATTGCCATTCAACGTGGCAATGCTGCCAGCATATTGGGCACGTTGCCTACTGGTAGTGGTTTGTTTGATTAAGTTCCCTTTTTATTGTTTTATGTTTATTAAATAACATTATGTTGTAAATAAATAAATGAATAATGATTTTCAATAAAAAAAGTATATTTTGTCATTTTTATAGTACTTGTATTATGACATTTTTTTTTAATATTGTTATACAATTTGATTCGATAATAATAATAATATATTTTATATGTATAGTCAAAGAATTTAAAATTATTTTAAACAATGCAAAAATAAAATCGTACCGGCCGATAGATGGAGCTAAGATAAAGAAGTTTTAGTTCAGTCATGTGGTCTAAACACACTCTTTTTTTTTCAATTATGACCAGCAATACAAAGCGTAATATATTAACCTACCGAACTTGAATACTGTTCCTTTAATATATGTATATATATAGTGTTGTACCACTCGATAAATTAATGTAAAATCTTAAATTATCTCGCGTGCAGTGTGACGTACCTAATAGAATATTTAATTAATAAATGCGTGATCTTTAGAGTGCGTGCTTGATGATCAAAAGTAATAAAATTAAAAGGAATTATCACGTGGGAATGTATATTTACTTGATAGGGCCACGAAGTGGTTTGATTTACTTTTAATACCTGTTTCAAGGTGATATTATTGTTATTTATTTTATGTTCTTTTATCTGATTTGTGAGATAGCGTGAAGAAATTTAGTTATCAAAATTCATGATTGAATTTTATTCATTGAATATTGTGACATATCTACACGGTCTAATTAACGCATTCTTGTTGGGGAAAACATATGAAAAAAAATTGCTACTTTTGAAATTATCATTTAAAATATGTTGTTATTATTATTATTGCAACCTCTGTGATCTGATGGTTGAGCAGGTCATCTCATAACCCGGAGGCGGCGGGTTCGATTCCCGCAGCAGGACAAGTATTTGTGCACAGAAATAAGCGTAAATACTTTTTCTGAGCCTGGGTGTTGTGGGACCATGGTCCTCGTAGTTCCTGGGTCCCTAGACACAGAACCCTACTTGAGGTTATGGATCTATGTATGTAATCGTTGGACGTTATTATTATTTTTTTTAATAATTAATGAAGCTTTTTAGTGAATTAACACATTATGATAAAACTTAGAATTATTATTCCTAAATAACTCTAATAAAATATTATAAACGTATGTGGTTCTTTCAAATCCCTTCTACGATAAACCTGATAGTCCAACTAGAAATAGCAATGTTGCATGCATGTTACTAGGTGGTAGGATTTTCTGCAAAGTTCATCTAGGTAGGAACCACCGCTTTTCCAGTTATTCTGCCGCCAAGCAGTGGTGCGCAAGCACTGTTCCAGTTTGAAGGGCACTGTAGCTAGTGAAATTACTGGGCGAATGAGACTTTATGACCTGATCCCACAGTCTAGTAATCTTACTAGATTGTGCTGATGTCTCAGGATGACGTGCGCAGTGCAGTGTCACGCGAAACTCTATACTTTAGATTTCCGAGTGACACTGCTACTGATATGGGCAGCCGTGTCGCTTAACATCAGGCAAACGGTTAGCTCGTCACGTCGTTCATTAGCATAAAAAATAAACTATCAAATCTTTTCCACTATAAACCTGATGAAGCCCATAGAAATAGAAATGTCGCATGTCTGTAAACAGCCTAAAGCCGTAGGAGGCCCTAAGCAAACTTTACGATCTGTTGTCTCTATAAAATGAGAGTAAAACGCAGCCTTTGTGAATAAAATCATTATTTAAAAAGCAATAGAGTACCTCCGACAAAGTCGTAAGTGTACCGACTGCCTATGGAGAGGGTCCATTAAATTAAAATGACCTTATCTTTTAAAAGTAGTAATAGAAAATATACGAGGTCTTGCGATAACGGTACAATTTAACAATATTATTAGGATGAAACACTTCCACACGAGAACTAAAGTCACCTAAATATCTCTCGAAATTAGCAAATTAAAATGACCTTGTCTTTTGGAAGTAGTGATAGAAAATATATAAGGTCTTTCAATTACGGTACAGTTCATATATTATTGGGTTGAAGTCTAGAATGAGAACTTCCACAGGAGAACTAAAGTCACCTAAATATCTCTCGAAATTAGCAAATTAAAATGACCTTGTCTTTTAAAAGTAGTAATAGAAAATATACGAGGTCTTTCAATTACGGTACAGTTCATATATATTATTGGGATGAAATCTAGAAAACTTCCACAGGTTGAAAACTTCCCACATGACGGGTAAACTATAAAACTATAGGCCTTCAGCATGGGCACCGCGCCGTGTCCGGAGCAAGAATGATCCGTAGTACACCGAGCGCTCCCTTTTTATAGCCAGATGGGTGGGGGAGCGATGACAGCTACCGGTGTTGCCACTGTAATAAATTTAAATGCTATCACGGGGAAAATTACGGTACTGCCCGCTGCGCATAGAGTTTTCAACTGCACGTTGCCGCCGCCATATATAAAAAAAAACTACACAGAAATCGTAACCGACGCCAAAGGCAAAATTTAGTCAAGCAAAACATATAAAATGCATAAACAAATTCTAATCAAATCACGTCCGAGGCAAGACAATAGCCATTCAAATAAATTTCACCGATAGAGTCTGATTTCAAATGGCTTATTACATTTAATTTAATATTTTTATACTTTACAACACTTGTTACTGTTTTAACATACTCTCATGAAAATTTTAGATCTTAAGCATACTGTTTTTAATTATTCCACACATATTGATTACAAGTTGCGCCCCGCGGTTTCACCCTATGTCCGGTGCCGGTCTCTCGGATGGACTCAAATGGCGCAGCAGGGTCATCCGAGTCCACCTGCAGAACAGTTATTTTTAGTGATGAGGTGGGTGTAGGTATGGGCAGCTTATTGAAAAACAACTTGAGCCAGCCTCTTTGTAACAACAGTTACCGCAACATGCCCTTCAAAGAGCTAATACAAAATATCAAAAATGCAACTTATGGTGTCAACACAACCATCATTTTACATCTAGGCAATAGTTTAGAAATAAGAAAATCTGATATAGTCAGTTTAATTGAAACTTTGTTAGATATACAGAGCAAAGGTATAGGCAAGATTATTACTTGTTCATTTCCTTATTCAAATTCAATGACTAAATCACAAAATGATCATGTACATGATCTAAATTTGACATTGTATAATCTGACTCATCGTCATAGTGACTTTTTATATTTTGAATCTAATAATTTTATTAGTAAATTTATTTTGACAAAGAATACATTGTATCTCAGCAAAAAGGAAAAACTGACCATTGCTAAATTGTTAGCATTTAATATACATGACCCTGTTATCAACAGTATAACAGGTCACTCTGACTCGGCCCTGGGTAGTAACACTTCTAACCAGGGTTTAGGTATGGTGTCATCTTCAGCTGATTTAAACTGAATCCTACGACAATGGAGAGGCCTGGTAAACTAAATATTGTACATCAAAATATTCAGGGCCTTTCCAGCAAAGCTTTAGAATTAGAGCTTTTTTTAGAATTTGAAAAAGCTGATGTATTGTGCCTAACTGAGCATTGGTGTAAGAAGGATATGTTGTTTCCTGTATTTAAAAATTATGCATTGGCCAGTTCATTCAAAAGGCAAAAAGCCAATCACGGTGGCTCTTTAATATGTATATCTAATAATTGTAAATTTAAAGAAAGGAAAGATATTGTTGCATTATCTGTTGAACGTGTTGTTGAACTATCGTGTGCAGAGTTGGAGCAACATATAATTGTTTGCGTATACAGGCCTCCCTCGGCTGATTTTAAGGTGTTCGAGTCTATTATGGAAGAAGTTTTAACAAAAATCTCAAACAGCTCAAAACATCTCATTGTATGTGGCGATTTTAATGTGAATATTCTTGACCAATCTTCGCTAACTGACAGTTTACTAAATTTGTTTATGTGCTTCAACTTGAAAAATCTTTACAATCAGCCAACCAGAATTACTAGCTCATCTGCTACTTGCTTAGACAATATATTCTGTGACTGTGAACCACAAAGCAAGTCAGTTATTGATAAACTTAGCTCAGATCATTGTGGTCAAAGTGCTGTATTTCCATGCATACTGAAAAAAAATTCTTATGAGTTTACTTACAGACCTATTACAACCAACCGCTTGGAACGGTTTGCTCAAAATCTAGATGACAAACTTGTGTTATTACCACTCACTGATGACCCTAATGATCTTTGTAATGTGTTGTTTGATGTTATGGATAAAGAGTTTAACAAGATATTCAAGTTAAAGACGTGTAGAGGAGGTGTTAAAGCAGAATTGAGTGACTGGGCTTCACCTGGCATTTATAAAAGTAGAAACAGGCTGTATGATTTATATTCTCAGAAACCAGATAATATTTATGACAGTAAATTTACTGAGTATTTAAAATCTTATTCAAAAAATTTTAAACGCGTTTGCCAGACAGCTAAGTCTCTGTACTTGAGTAAGAAAATCAATAGAGCGGACGACAAAATTAAAGCAACCTGGAAAATAATTAATACCGAGACCGGCAAAACTAAACCTCGGCACCGAAAACTCACTCTTAGTATTAATAACAGATTAATATCTAAAGACAGTGAAGTTGCTGGTGCATTTGAGGATTTTTTCGTAAATATACCTGTAGTTACCACTCAGTCATTAAATTCATCGACTAGTGAGTCTTGTGCAATTCTTGCAGAGTGTGTTGATAAATGTGAAGTAGTTTTTAGATTTAGACATATTAATTCGGCTATAATTGTTAAGACCTTTAGGTCACTTAAAATAAAGAATACTGAGGATCTTTGGGGAATGTCTACCAGGGTTTTAAGTGGCATTGTCACATTGATCGCACCATATTTAGCAGAAGTATTTAATAAATGTGTAGACGAAGGAGTTTTTCCCAACGTAATGAAAAATAGTAAATTGATTCCATTATTTAAGTCTGGAAATAAGAATGATCCATCGAACTATAGGCCAATTTCTGTGTTACCTGCAATAAGTAAAATTTTTGAAAAAGAAATTCTTAATCAGTTGTTAACATTTTTTAACCTTAACGGACTGTTTCACAGTCAACAGTTTGGATTTACAAAAGGACGATCAACTACAGATGCAGGCGTAGAACTCTTTATACATATACTTGGTGCTTGGGAGAAGTCACAGGATGCCATAGGTATTTTTTGTGACTTATCCAAAGCATTTGATTGCGTATGTCACGAAACCCTAATTTTTAAATTAAAGCATTACGGGGTTTGTGGGAAAGCTCTTGATCTTGTCTCTTCTTATCTTGGTAATAGAATTCAGACAGTTGAAGTTAATGGAGCAAGATCATCTGGTTCTATCACTAAAATGGGGGTCCCGCAGGGTTCAATACTAGGACCATTCTTATTTTTGGCCTATATTAACGATCTTCCATTTTTTGTAAAGAACCTATGTGATATTGTTTTGTTCGCAGATGATACGTCTCTTATTTTTAAGGTTGACCGATCTATTAATGATTTTGACGACGTTAACAAGGCAATTTCACTGGTTTTGAACTGGTTTACTAAAAACAATCTACTGTTAAATAGTAAGAAAACTAAATGTATTAAGTTTTCGTTACCTAATGTTAGGGGGTCTCCTACAAATTTATTACTGAATGGTGAGGCATTAGATTTGGTACAATCTGTCACGTTCCTTGGCATAACTATAGACTCTAAATTACAGTGGGGTCCTCACATATCAAACATTGCTGGTAGATTGAGCTCTGCTGCATATGCTGTGCGTAAAATCAGACAGTTTACTGATGAAGCCACTGCAAGATTAGTATACTTTAGTTACTTCCACAGTATTATGTCATACGGCATCTTACTGTGGGGTAAAGCCGCGGACATACAATCAATTTTTGTCTTACAGAAAAGAGCAATTCGTTCCATTTATAACATGAAATCCCGCGACTCTCTCAGGGAACGATTTAAGGAGATAAATATTCTTACAGTGGCTTGTCAATACATTTACGACAATTTGATGTACACTCGCAAAAACATTAGCTCTTTTCCCAGATATTGCGACATTCATAACTTTAATACTAGGAACAAAAATAAATTGAAAGTTCCAAGATTCAGACTGCAGAAAGTTAATGGTTCATTTATGGGAAACTGTATACGCTTTTATAACAAGTTGCCCGACGGTATCGAACAATTGTCAATGCGTAAATTTAAATTATTCATAAAGTCAAACTTAATGAAAAAAGCCTATTACACAATAAATGATTATGTGTCGGACAAAAAAGCTTGGCCTGAATATCCCAAGCTTAACGGTATGAAAGCTTAGGTACTTTGCCTATTGCCTATTCCTATCTATAAATTCAGTTTCTATTTGTAATGTTTATAATAAGATAATCACGGTATTTTTCTTGCACCGGTGTGACGTGGTGGTTATTTTTGTAACATATTCATTATCTCAACTGTAATGAATTATATACATTGTAAAAGACAGTAGAAAGAAGACAAAAAAAAATACATCACTGTAAAGTTTCTTGTAGCTTCTTCTTTACAGTTGTAATCGAAGCTTCGGATCAAAGTTTTCAATTCTGCATTGTGCCGGATTGCTTGCACCAGTAGTGAGAAAGAGAACTGCTTTTTTTTCAAACTCATATATTGTAATGGGCTTGCTATATTATTTGACAATAAGCACTTTGTAATTTTATATGCTTAGTGAAATAACTTAATTTTAAGTACCTAGTATAATTTTGACTTGTAAAAGTGCTAAAATTAGCCTATTTGCAATAAATCTTTTGACTTTGACTTTGACTTTGACCCGCGGATAAAAAGTATTTTAATTATTTCCTCATCCTACGAGAAAATTTCACTTTTCCGGGATAAAATGTAGCCTATATGTTAATCCAGTGTATAAGCTATCTTGGTACTGACTTTCATCCAAATCCATTCAGCCGTTTGCGCGTGAAGGAGTAACAAACATACACATACAAACTTTCGCCCTTATAATATTAGTGTGATTTATTATTATTATTTATTAAAAAAAGTTTAAAAGAAAGTAGATAATTTAACTAAGAAGGAACTTATTATTAATGGTGGGTATCATTAATTAAAAGTGGTAACATTATTTTTACCTTCACATTATCTGGTTGCCAATCCCATAATACAAGCTTTGCTTAGTTTGGGGCTAGATGGCGTTGTGTGATATGTCCACACATATTATTATTTTGACCTACTAAATTAATTTTTACTTTTTTTATAGACTGTCTGATCTTTAGCTAAGTTGATCATATGAATTTATTTCTATTAACATAAATGTAAATAAAAATATTGTTTAAAACTAAATGAAATAGCGTATCAATAAAAAAATCCATTGCAATTGACATTAATGTGCCTATCTACCAATAAAAATGAAAAACTATTGAAAATATTAATTAAAACTAAAACAAAATATAAAACTTGCAAAAACAACTTAAAAAAAAATTCAAAATATCATTGACCTACCTCTATTTCTTTTCGCATGTTTTACTAATAAAATAACAAAAAACATGTCTATCCGTCTGTCAGGCGTCCAGTCCCACGCTTTTACATTACTATTTGTCCAACAAACTGATAATATTGTACTCTCTGACATTCATTGTGAGTTTTATTATGCTTTTGCAATGTTACACACAAAGGGAATACATTAATACTAGCAAGCTATAAAGACAGTAACCCAACTGCACAAAAATTCAGGAAGATAACCCGCTAGGACAATATACAAAGACTGCCGTGCGAAAGAATAATAATAATAACGCCCAACGATCACATACATAGACACGAAAGTAGACATACATAGATACTAAAGTAGACATATATAGTACGAAAGAAAAGCAAGTTTTTTTTTGGCGGGCAAACGAAAAACATTGCGTCACCACATTGTATTATTTTCCAAAACGCGTGTTATTTTCAGTGTTAGTGCATAAAATTGGTGGCATTTAGAAAGAAAAGAAAAGAAAAACGCGACGCAACATAGCCAGTTTTAACAAATTACAGAAGTTCAATTGGTCGAGTTCATATCTTTACAAAAAAATATTGTAGGATCTCTAGTTTTCAATTAAATTAGATTTATTATTGAAGACCTTTATAATTCGGTTATGTCGGTCCCATCAGATTCGCGACAAGTATTTATAAAAACCAGTTTTAATTGATATACCATTATAGCAACAGGAATACAAAAATAATCCTAAGAAATTAAATAGAAAGCCATTTATTAAACACTTGCCTAAAATTAAAGTACAAAAATAAGCTATATTAATATAAACAATATATATGTACATAACGAATAAAAAAACAAGCCTTAGGATTTTAGCGAATTCCCTTACTGCAATAATTTATACAGTAAACAAGACGGTCCAACATTGTTTTGTCAATAAAATCCCTGAGTAATAACATTTATAAATAAACTGACGTTTCTATTACTAATGAAAGTTAAGAATAATGTAGATTAGATTAGCATTGAGACTGTAACCGTGGGTGTTTATTTGAAATCCCTTGTTTTTAGGTTAACTAGTAAGCTCGGTCCTGCGAAATCAACGACCGCATGCAAAAACGCCTGTCTTACTCATTTTTACGCAAATTCCCAAGGAGCTTGTGACACTTTTTTGACCCTATTTTCAGAAGGAATACATAATAGCATCGGAAATACTAATAATAATGAATATTTTACATTTAAAAAATGGATTGACCAGACAGGTCTTCGTTGCGCGCCTTCTACCACATCCTCCGTAGCGGGGACGGCGTGGCGGCAGATGGATCACGGGGGGGTTTTAGTGGGTTCGAGTCCTACATGCACCCTGCCATCACCACGTGGGTGATGGCCCACGAGGGCATTTGTTTAACTTTGTTAAAAACAAACAAAGGATTGCTTGTATGTATAGCGAAAAAAATTAATATACAAAAGTAGGCATACAAATAAAATGAAATATTGTCTTATCTCTTTGGAGTACATGTAATGTATAGGCATACATTACATGTGCTCCAAACATAAACAATATGTTCAAATTTTTTCAATATAAGGTCTATTCCATATTGATCTTAAGCAACGATCAAAATTAATAGATTACGTTTTTCAACGTCGGGCACAGAACTGACGCAGTAACTTATTTAGTGATCTGTGACAGAACACTTAATAGTATGCGGTTAAAATCACAACCTCTCCGAAAGATATTCAAGACTAGTTGCGCCCCGCGGTTTCACCCGCGGATAACAAGTATTTTAATTTTTTGCTCATCCCACGGGATCATTTCTCTTTTCCGGGATAAAATGTATGTTAAACCAGTGTATAAGCTATCTCGGTACCATTGTCATCAAAATCCATTCAGCCTTTTGAGCGTGAAGGCGTATCAAACATACACACGTACAAACTTTCGCCTTTGTAATGTTAGTGTGGTGTGATATAAAGTGAGCAGTATTCATTTTCCAATATATTATAGAGTATTTATTACCCTAAATACTCGAAATAAGACCATTATTTCCTCTGAACCATCCAAAGTACATTAGCAATTACTTTACGTACCCTTTAACCGTCGCCACCCTTTAAAGGCTCCAGGCATTTTCCGAAATTAACCAAGTAATTGGTACAACTGAATTATAGAATAAGAGCCAAGTCTATACCGGTAAATAGTATATTTAAAAACCGGTATTTATACGGCGACTTCAATATTGAGAATGTAGAAGTTGACAGAAATAATTGACCTAAATATCATCGGCTATCTATCAATCAGCAGGCTCTTTTTTTTAAAGAGAGAAAGAGAGAGATTTACAGGACTACAGAAAACCACGGTTTCATCCAAAATTTACCCACTTTCTCGCGTAAGCAATTGTTGAACACTTTCCGGGAAATAAAATACAGTAGGTGTTATATTGATTTATATTGAACCCATTCGTGATAGAATCTATGCCAAATTAGTTCAGCCGTTAATGCGTGAAAACCACAACAAACAAACAATAACAAAGTTAATAAATAGTAGTTCTGTTGGGAATTATGGAGGTCGTAGTTAGTAGAGTCAGTTAGGCAAGTCAGTTCCTTTACAATAATTGCTAATTTATAAACATACAAATTACGTATGTTATTTAAAATTTTACCAAGTTATAGAACAAAATCCCGAAAAAACCCAAAAATTAATATTTGGAAAAAAAAAGTCTAATATAAAATTAACTGTTGAAAGCTGCACGACATCCGTTTATCCCAATTACTTGAAAGAAAAACATATTTAATCATAATTATTTGAAAAAAGCTGACTTTAATTCACATTTCTAGGATATCTTAGGTAGTTCCCTCTATGTTGATTGATCAAACCATTTGAAACAAGAGAGCTGTATCAAAGCATATAAATACTAGGTGACCCGCCCCGACTTTGTACTGGCTAATTAACTTTAGCCTTAATGCCATCTTCCTTCTCTAAAATTTAAGGTTGTATGTATTTTTTAATTCCGAATCATAACAAAATGAAAGTAAAAAATTTTTGTGCAATAAATTTTAAAAAGGTGTGGGGTAGACCATTCTTATATCTTGAGGAAAAAATAGTTAACATCCTATTCTCAGATCAACTGAATATATACACAAAATTTCATAAGAATCAGTAAAGCGGTTTCGGAGTTTTGTTACAAACACTGTGACAAGAGTATTTTATATATTAGATATAAACTGATGATGCCTGGAGTCGTACTGAAAATAACATTCCGTATACAGAAACTCAGCCAGCCATAACCTGAGCTTTGACGCACGAAATCGTCTTGCCGAACAAAGAACTTCCCGGAATACTGTTATCTCGCCGGAAGAGCTAGCTCTCAGACTATTACTTTGAGTAATTCCGCTTTCTATGTAAAGGCAGTAATGCACGTATACAAAATGAATATGCGTAAGTGTGGATTTTGGAGTTTTAGGAAATAGACTTACTAAGAGAGAAACACTTCAGTTTCTTTTTAAGTATGGCTTTACGCGATTGGCGTATTTTGCCAGTGTCAAATGTAAGTTATTCAAAGTCAGGTCAAAGTCACTTTTACACCAAGTTTAGTGTGCTCAAGGTCAAAAGTGAAGCTCCAATACAGCCAATACAAAAATACAGGATACTTAACTGAACGCTTTTACTCTCTTTAAGAACACAAAACGACGTTTTACTCATATTTAAAAGATTTACTTTTTACTCGTTCCCAAACACTTTCACCGAAACATTAACATTTGTGTGATAAACATCGATGTTTGTTCTGTAACTGGGTGTTATATTGTATTCTATGTATGTATTTACAAACAAAAAGTATCTTTGTATTGTATCAGTTACCTGGTTACCTACAAGCTTTGCTTAGTTTCGGGCTAGATGGCGCTGTGTGAAATGTACACAAATATTTATTCATTTATAGATTACCATCATTACCTATTAAGAGGATGAACACTCCATAATTGACCTCATTTAATGTAATTTTCTCAAAATGTACATCAATTACAGCATTTAAATAAATGCACGTTCGATATTATTTGTCATATCTTCTTTCCAACTGCGGAACGAAAAAACCTGCGAGTTGACAAAAATAAAATCTAGTTAAAAAATAATCATTTTTAACTATAAAGTTATATATTTAAGTGTCAAAAGACCCGTTTCAACTTTTACAACAAAAATACAAAACGATACAAGAAAAAATAGTCTTTTTGTAAGATAAATAACGGCTAAAACTCACGTCAAATAAAAGTCGAAATTACTCCGACTATTTTCAAACTAAAATAGTCTTTTATTTAATTAACCTAAATATTGAACATGAACAACCCTAATCTAGTTCTATAACCTTCGGTTTTACTTTTCCAGAGTAAAAATAATTTGCCCCAAATTAGCTTTTTCAGAGTATTAATTACACTATTTTTTATTTAATTGTTTTCCAACAAAATACGATCCTTAATTGCGGAGTGGGCGCCAACGAGGCCTTTAATATCTTTTTAATTTTTACGTCCCTCGGAAATTCGTTTTAATTTTTCAGGCCCGTTTTTGAACGGTGCTTTTCTTTGGGCGATGTTTAAAAGCTTTTCTTATCTATGTTTTTGGACGGAAATTAAGTCACGCCTTGAGAGCCGTGCCGTTCTTGACTTTGAATTAATGTTTTTGTATACAACTATCTATATGAGTTTTGGCGGGAAAGCGAAAAAGATTGCGTCACCGCATTGCATTATTTTCCTAAACTTGTGTTATTTTCAGTGTTAGTGCATAAAATTGGTGGCATTCTATTCGTTAAGTGCTGGATTACAGGCGTGAGTGTGGGAAAAAGGTATAATGATGGTGAAACGTTTCTTTTCGTGTTGTTTCGAAAACTCCATAGAAGCTTCAAGTAAAGTTGCCACCACTTTACTAGGAGTATGACTTTGACTAGACTATGACTTGACTGACTTGACTTGATGACTTCGACGGTGACTTGACACATATTTGCGTGAAATATCATTAAATTCATAAAATTTCAATTACTTGACACTGGCTAAATACACAAAAGTGTGGAGCCAAAACATACAAAAAAACTATCTATACATATAAAATTCGAAGTCCTGACAGACTGACTAACTTATATATCAACGCACAGCAAAAACCGCTGGTCCTAGAAATTTAATGTTGAAAGGTGTGTTCTTTGTAAAGTGTAGGTATCCACTAAGTAAGGATTTTTCGAAATTCCACCACTACAAGGGTGAAATGAAAAATTAAATGAACGATGAATTATTTATAAAAAAAAACCTTATTCGTTGCCTATAGGTTACGTGGGTGAAACCGCAGGCAGAAGCTAGTATTTTATAGTGTTAGTTTTTAAGCACGAGATTTTAGCTTGGGATCACAAAGTTACTTTTTGATTGAAGAACCGGTTGACGTATCGACGATTGTACATGCTTGCCAAGATATCAGTTCACTCTTGCTTTGAAAACTCCCAGATTTATTATGTGACTGGGTGTTATATATTGTATTCAATATATGTACTTACAAACAAAAAATGTATTCATATTCATTTATTCATATTCATTTATTCTGTTACCATATGTGCATATACATCTTACATTCCAAATATTATATATATGTATCATAATTGTTGGAGATGAGGATCAGGAAAGCGACAAGAAAAATATAAAGGTTTAAAATGAGCGTATATACATCGAATGAAAAGGGTAAAAAATATAAAACAGAAAAATCACAGAAAATTGGCTGCCTGCTAGCTCTTACTTTTGACAACGAATATATGACAAAAACTTAAAAAGGGAATACATAAAATAAAAACCTAAGATATACAGCCTTCATGAGCGCGTCGCTAACAATAATATTAATAGTAACAATATGGACCCTGTAGGGCACTACAGATTAATATAATGAGGGTAGGGTTAGTAAATAAAATTTAGCATATTTCATGCGATACGCTTAATAAATTTCAATAAATTCTCTTTCTTTTCTCTAGTATCTAAGGCCCGTGTGTACGAAAGTTAGACAGTACCTAAGTTTGCAGTTCCCACTGTCAATCTTTGCACTAAAAAAAAATATTGTATCAGTTATCTGGTTTCCATAGTGCAAGATTTGCTTAGTTTGATAGATGTGTGAAATGTCCACTAATATGTATTGTCACGTATTGCTACAATAAAACACACAACGGACAAACAAACCGAAAGTTTTACTATTTTTCATATGAATAGTAAAGCATACATTAAACAAAATAAATAAATATTTGTGGATATTTCACACAACGCTTTTTAGCCCCAAACTAAGCAAAGCTTGTTCTGTAGGAACCAGATAACTAGTACAACACTATATACTATTTGTTTGTAAATACATACATAGAATACAATATAACACCCAGACATAGAACAAACATCGATGTTCATCACACAAATGTATGTCTTGGGTGGGAATCGAACCCACACCCTACAGCTCAGAAGGCAGGGCTACTACCAACTGTTCGAGTCCTACGTACCCTCTGCCACCACCCCTGTGGTGGCAGGGAAGACCGAGGGCATTTCCCTCCTCAAAAAAAATTAAAAAGAGTTACTACCAACTGAGCTATCGGGCCAGTCATATAAAATGTTTACGAAATATCCAAATAAATACTCGTCCAATTGCTTTGTTATGGTAATGAGATTTGATCTTGTTACGATTCTTGTAACCATTACCATGAACGAATTAGTAACCCCACGGCGCGAGAGCCTACAAAGGATTCGAAAGATGTAATTAATCATAACCTTTAGAAACACTATATAAATAAAAATAATGCAATGTTGGTTGGCAAGCGCATCGCTTGAGAACGGACCGATTGGGCTTTTGTTTGTTTTAAAACATATGTAATTGATCGAATTAAGTTTTATAGAAAACTAGCGCGGCCCGCCCCGACTTCACACAGGTATTTTTTTTAAATTATTTATACAGCATTTCCACAGACACCTGGGTCCATGCTTTTTGTTAGATAATTTTTTATATTTATTAATTAAGCCTATTATTAACATGAACATATTTATATTACAGGGAGGACAATACAGCCAATAACACATAAACATAAGTACTTATTTCTAATTGTGCATACACCACGAGCAAACCAGCTTCCGCAAGCAACACCCGTTCACGAGTTTAACGCATGTTCCAGCCATCGCCCTCCTCGACGATATTTGAGGGATCACGGGTATTTTATATATGTATATATTCTATCGCCTGTGTTCATTAGTCTGTAGGATTCTCAAAACGGTCCATTGTGCGTACAGAGCCTATTCAATGCAAACAAACGATCAAATATTTCCTCTTTATAATATTAGTTTAGAAAATATTTTTAGTATATTTATAATATGTACATATTAATGTTTTTGTTGAATAAAACTCTTTATTACTATGTAAGTCTGTCAGTCTGTTACAAAACTACTAATTTTATTGAACAGCCAGAACGAATTTGTGCCACAAAGAATCACCATGCAAAAAACATCGCCAAAAAATTCACTCTTCGGTATTACAATAAGTACCGGAAGATAGGCAGGTTGCCAGAACCGATATACAGTGCTCGGCCAGTCCAGGTTACTAAGGTCACTGGATTACTGGGCCGGAAGGTCAAGTTTTGAGTTCACTTTGAATGTGATTATCAATTTTATTAATAAGATTGTGCGTTTTCAGCCCATGACGCACAATCAATCATATCAATATACGAATAATAATATATTAATATATTTTTTTTATTCATATTTTTATTTATATAATTATTTTATTAATTGCACGTACAGCTAGGACACGGGCCTTCAATCTACAAAGCTGGCCAGGTCTTGACCTGTATTTACAGGTCAAACCCACGACCACCCCATGTTCTCGATTGACGGGGTGATAATAAAAAGGGTTTAACTGATTTATTTTCTTCACAAAATGACTTATGGGTGTCGTTGGATTCAGCGTGAAATTATCTACAATAGTACATTCTCAAAATACCGAAATGAGGCTTAAATCTCGAGATTTTGAGTCTAAAAACGTTTATCTGTCACAGGAATACAGTTCGCTTAGCATAAAAACATTATTATATTTCTTTTATTATATTATATTTTTACAGTAATTGTATGATTTAGTACTATACTTAGTATTTTAAAATAGAATTAAAACATGTTCAAGCAACTGAAACTTACATAAATCTTTTGTATTACCTTATAAGCACTCTACATTAAAATGACGCCGTTGAAGTTTAAAGTCAATTTTCTCGAAACTATAAATTTGACAGTTACACCCTTTTTATTCTCAACCCTTCAATTATTCGTCTTTCTTGAACATGTCGAGTTTCTCACGGTGTTTTTCTTCGCCGTTGTAAGAGTGATTGTAAATTTAATTAACTTCATAAGTCAGTGGTCTGGCCAGGGTCGTTGCCGGATTTGGAACTAGATGTTTGAGTTTGAAAGTCACAGGGGTAACTGCTGATCCACACTTGCTCTTGTACATGAAGTAGTGAGAGGTAACAGCTTTCGTTCTTCTCTAGTTGCTGCCCGCGGTTTCCCAGGGGATAACAACTTTATTTTTAGTTGATTTTCCAATGTTTTTAATAGTTATTCTGCTATTCGGGACGGAGACAAATACATTAAATGAAAAACATGAAAATCGGTTCAGCCGCTCTCGAGTTATAAGTGTTCGAACAAACTCGACTTTGTTATATATATATATATATATATAGGCTGACGGGCTTAGGCATGGCGGGCAGACTATAAAACTATAGGCCTTCAGCATGGGCACCGGGCCATTCCGCAGCACTTAAGAAAGTGGTCCGGAGCAAGAATGAATCGTAGTACACCGAGCGCTCCCTTTATATAGCCAGATGGGTGGGGGAGCGATGACAGTTGCCGGTGCTGCCACTCTAATAAATTTAAATGCTACCACAGGGTAAATTACGGTACTGCCTGCTGCGCATAGAGTTTATAACTGGACGTTGCCGCCGTCATATATATATAGAAGTCATCTGATGTGACAAACTAGTTTTGAAAAGCCCAACAAAATATTGACTAATAGTATTCCATCAATATTGGTTATCAATATAGTTTAGAACTTCGTACGCAGTATATAAGCTGTCAGTAACTCAATACAAATATTTCTAGTCACGCAGCCCGTTCACCGATAATGGGCTCTGATTGGCTGGCTGCTTATAGCGTCTATCTCAATCCTTGTGTGAGAAAGTGTGTATATGTAAGTATAATAAGTACGTACAATGCATAATGTAATAACTGGCCCGATAGCTCAGTTGGTAGTAACCCTGCCTTCTGAACTGTAGGTTGTGGGTTTGATTCCCACCCTGGACAAATATTTGTGTGATGAACATCTATGTTTGTTCTGTGTCTGGGTGTTATATTGTATTATATGTTTGTATTTACAAACGAAAAGTATTTAAGTATCTGGTTCCCATAATGCAAGCTTTGCTTAGTTTGGCGCTAGATGGCGTTGTGTGAGATGGCCACACATATTATTATTATTATTATGTGGCTGGATAGTGTGCATAGAAAATATTTATTATATTTTATTTTATACTATATAACTTTATTCAACAGAAACATTAATGTGTACAGGCAGTCTATAAATAAAAAGAAATAGAAAATATAATTCTAACTTAATATATTAAATTAGTAAACATCTTCAATTTTCAGTCACGGCTATTATAATGCCAATCCACAACATTTCATCTGGTTCAGACAAATACGCTGATAAATTTAGAAGCTACACCCGTGTCCTTTTACCACACATAACACAACACGATGCATGGAAACACGACATCTATGGTGGGTGTTTCTTCAATCCGCACAAAGCGTTTCGCTTTAACATTTATTGCGCGGACGGCAAAGGAATGGAACAACCCACCAGCATATCTGTTTCCTGAAAAAGCTAATCTGGGAGGTTTCAAGGCAACAGTGAACCGGTATCTTCAAGTTAGCATGATCGTCGGACCGCGTCGTCACTTACCATGCTGCGACAGAAACCAACCGCAAGCCTATAAAAAAAAATTGCAGTAGATCACGAAACTTTGTAATACAACAGGAGAAATTACCATACTAACTATGCCTATAAGCCGCGTAGTGGAACTGTCAAATCCATAAAAAATTGTGTTTCTATTTTTTTTTTGTTTTGGCTCCACACTTTTGTGTATTTAACCAGTGTCAAGTAATAATTTTTTCAAGTTATTTTATATTATACATAATGTATGTTGTATGTGTCAAGTCACAGTCCAAGTCATCAAGTCAAGTCATAGTCTAGTCTAGTCAAGTTATACTCCTAGTAAAGTGGTGGCAGCTTTACCAGAAGCTTCTATGGAGTTTTGGAAACAACACGAAAAGAAACGTTTCACCATCATTATACCACTTTCCCACACTCATGCCTGTAATCCAGTACTTAACGAATAAAATTCCACCAATTTTATACACTAACACTGAAAATAACACAAGTTTTGGAAAATAATACAATGCGGTGACACGATCTTTTTCGTTTTCCCGCTAAAGCTCCCTTGTGTTTCTATTGGTTGCAATCGAGTTACGTCATCGTCCAGCTGGTGTGCGAATAGGAACACCCCATCACTTGACGTGGGTGCTGTAAGAGCCGGCTAAGGGAATATTCAGGGAATGGGTAGCAGCTTTCTTTTCGGTCTTCTTTTGTTTTGCAGAAGCGAGCTGTTAGAGCTATATACGACAGCGGTCTTTGGCCTGGGCAGCGTGTAAAGTAGAGTCTCCTTAAGAGATGATTTAAAGAAATCAAGATTTTAACGATGCCTTGTCTCTATATCTAAATTAACATTATGTTCGCAAGGAAAACTTTATAAATAGTTTTTCATAATTATAATACTAGAAGTAGACTATGACATGCTCGTAATATCAACAAATAGATTAACCAAATTAGCAAATAATTCATCAAAAATTGTGCAAGGTTTTACAACATTTTACCAATTGACATTAAAAATTTAATGAAAATGCTTTTAAAAATGACATTTTAAAAAATCTTATGGGCAAAGCTTATTATAAAATTGATGACTTCCTTGCGGACAGAAAATCATGGAAAACTATCTCTCTGTAATTTTATTTTTACTTGATTGAAATATTAATTTATACATATTAGAAAATGTATTATACGTACAGAAACAATTATTATAAGAATTGATTGTAAACTCTAAGTGTACATGCATTATGTGTTGTGTAACTACATGAATAAATAAATTGATTTCATCTAGTGTGAGCGTGGTGATTACGGCAAACCCTCCCTCCTACAAGCGTCCAAAGTGGCGTTTTATGGGAGAGGCCTGTGTTTAGCAGTAGGAATCTTCCGGCTGTTGTTGCGTGTGTATGTGTGTGTGTGTGGACCAAGCAATTTTAATTGAAATGACGTGGATGAGCTACTGTTCCTATCTGTACTGTGACCCGCATCCCATATCAAAACTAAAACAGATTACGGGACCACGTCGAGCATAAAATTAGGGTTCTTCCGGTCCCGATAGATTAACCAAACTGTGGCGGTCGATAAAACTATCAATAATAAATTTATTAGGATTTATGGTTGCTAACTTTCAGTTTATTAGCCTCTATTGGATTATGATGTTGCCAGTTATCGCTTTTTAATTGGTGGTTATGCGAAATTTATGTTTTAAACTTAGTTTAAAATCAGCTTAGTAAACAAGGTTTGGTATGGTGTCGACCCTAGTCTATAGTTTGGGAGTCAGGTGATTTTTTAAGACCATGATTCCAGTGACGCTTAATTAATGAGTCTCTACTCTACCAACCATTAATTGATCTCTATCAACAGCAGCACCAGAAAAGTAATGTCCATAGTCACCAGATACAGTATTTGAGCTAACATCTGAAGTGAATCCGCTGAGCTGCCACAACATGGAGTACTTATAACGGCGAGCAAATAATAATTTATAATAATATACATGTCAAGGTCGTTTGTCAAGGCAAAATGCCAAATACTGTAGGCTCATTGGTTGAGACAGCCGATGGCCAACAGGCAACCAATAAGCATTCAGTATTTGATCTTAGAAATTTATACAAAAACCCGTGGGAAGGAGTTTTGGCGGGAAAGCGAAAAAGGTTGCGTCACCGCATTGTATTTTTTCCAAAACTTGTGTTATTTTCAGTGTTAGTGCATAAAATCAGTGGCATTATATTCGTTAAGTGCTGGATTACAGGCGTGAGTGTGGGAAAATGGTATAATGATGGTGAAACGTTTCTTTTCGTGTTGTTTCCAAAACTCCATAGAAGCTTCAAGTAAAGCTGCCACCACTTTACTAGGAGTATGACTTTGACTAGACTATGACTTGACGACTTCGATTGTGACTTGACACATATTTGTGTGAAATATCATTAACTTGATAAATATACAAACGCCGTAACTCTGCGTGTAGATGCTCAGGAATACGCGGCTCGTAGTTTTACTTTCAAAATGAATTTAATAGATATAGAGGCGATGCTTTTTTTTAAACATGCTAATGCGGTATAATAATAATACTAATACCCAAAATGCTGGCAGCATTGCCAGCATGTTGGGTACGCTACCTACCAGTAGTGGGCTGGAGCATTTGGACTGTCTATAGGTAATCGCGGCCAGTATAGAGTTCAATTTTTTTTTTGTAGTAGCAGTATTAGGTACAAATTTTTAGAAAATAAAGGCTATTTGACATAAAATAATATATCACACAATAAAATATACATTATTAAAGTTTTTTTTTTTCTAATGCGGTTGAATATAACATATTATATTGACAAAATTTTTTATTTAAGCTATTCTGCTGCAGGAGGGCAAAAGCCATCAAAAGTGGGAGGCGACTAGCTCAAGGGCATAACTGGGGTACGAGCCTTGGAGGAGTGGACCCTAAAGAAAAACGCGACCGTTCTAACTAGATAACTATCCTACGGGGGGTGCGTCGACCTCGCTCACCTCGGGTTGGTGTCTGATTGTGTTACGCTGGTAATCTATACCGGTGCCGAATCCGTACCTGAGCCAGAAGGGCTAGAGTGGTCCGGTGATCCTATTGCAGCCGATACTATGGCTGCTATAGGATCCTCCGGCTCGCTCAAGACGTGTCTCGAGCAGCGACAGCAGGATGTGTATCGGCGTGACATAAAAGTATCTCAGAAACCGATAACACAGAAAACTGAGTGTTCTTGTCAAAACTCTAGTTTCATATTATGTAAGGGTCTGAATTCACAGAATATTAAATAAGTATTGTATCAGTTATCTGGTTCTCATAGTACAAGCTTTGCTTAGTTTGGGGCTAGATGGCGCTGTGTGAAATGTCCACACATATTTATTTATAGTGGAACAAATCAAACGTCATCGTTAAGAGTACACTCAATTTCACAACGAAATTGCTAATAAATTCCTACTTACAAAACAAAAGACAAGTCCAAAGAAGTTCAAAAAAATTAGAATATTAAAGCGGTTCAATGAACTTCCCTTTTAACTCCAAAGTTATCATTAAATTAATATAGAAGCCAGTTCGCTTAAAGCCTTTGTTATTATATAAACTTTACAAACGCGATTAAAATTAAAGGGAACATTTCGTTTGTAATTTTGAACAAGTTATGTTTATGTCTAGGCATAATCTTTTACTGCAGTGGAGTGTAAACAAAGTCAATCAAGTTCATAGACGGTTTGCATAAGGAGTGATAAATGTGATGGCATGTAGCTTTAATTGAGCGAGCGCAAAGCAAGAGCGAAGCGTCTGCGTTTTAGCAAAAAAAAAAAATTTAGTATGTTCGGCAGATGCCCAGCTGTTCGGCTGTAAAGGCCGCATTTCTCAACCGATTCTCGTGAGCTTTTTGGTGCAGTTTCGATAAATATATGAATTCAACGATTCTGTGTTTGGAAAATTTACGAAATGGCGAAGGATGGGTTTGAATACGTCAATTATAGTTTTTCAAATTTAAGCTAGGCTAAGACAGACTCCCGAGGTTTACAGCTCACAGTCACCAGTCCTTATTTTAATGCTATATCGCTTGCGGATCACCATCCCATCATCCATTTTGCTATCATCATCATCAGCCTGAAGACATCCACTGCTGAACATGGGCCTCCCCATACCATTTTAGCGACTGCTTGTCTATTTCATCTAGGTCCCGCAGTTCTGGCCAGCTGGGCGATCAGGTAACTCGATTACAACCAATAGAAACAAATTTGTAAGGATTTGACAGTTTGAATACGCAGTTTATGTGCATAGTTAGTATGAAAATTTCTCGTGTTGCATTGCAATCAAAGTTTCGTGATGTTCCCCAGGTCCTTGGTCCAGCTAGTGCTAGTCCATTTTTTATGATGATAATATATGATATGATAAATAAATAAAATAAATATTAGTGGACATTTCACACAGCGCCATCTAGCATCAAACTAAGCAAAGCTTGCACGGTAACCTGATAGCTGATACAATACTTAGATACTTTTTGATTACGATTACGTACATAGAATACAATATAACACCCAGAAATAGAAGAATCATCGATATTCGTCGCGCAAACATTTGTCCTGGGTAGGAATCAAACAGTTCAGATGGCAGGGATATTAACAACTGAGGTATTCCCATTGTATGATTAACTAGTAAGTTGGTGTGGTGGTTAATAATATTTTTATAGAAAATAGGTCTTAGCCAACTCATCCGATAAACGCAACGGTTCGAGTGTATTATTTTCATCTCATCGTAGCCGCTGGTGTCATAACTTTTGACCACCCAAACAACAAAACACATAATTTGTTTCAAATTCGCTATTTTTAGGACTTTTACACAACTCCAATACTAAAAAAAATTCATACGTCTAAAGACATCCAGGATCCATGACTAAACAGGCCTCATAGCAATGATCGTTTATTCAACCAATTGCTTCCCATTTCAGATATCTCTGGTTCTATGGCCCCACATTACACGAAGTTTCTCGAAGTTTGCTTCTATCTCTATCCCAAACTTTTCCATATCTGTGTTAATGGTACTTAGGGTACGACTTTGAATGCGGTTGAAGATTGAAAACTTATTTCACCATTTTCTGATAAGTGGTAGATAATTCTAATGTTCGTAGATGTACCTAATATATAACGTGAAACGTTGTCCATTTGTTTTTGTGACTTTATGTCCAAATTGCTGATTAAATTTGTAAGAAATATGACATAGATTCATACATCATACATTAAGATATATTATTATCACATAAAATAAAAACACAATTATACAAGTAAGCGTCCATGGTAAATAAATAAACGGCTATTCCATTTACTTTTTGTGAAAGAAAATAAGCAAACCTCCATTTTGGGCGCCACTTTTATATTAATTTCAAAATTGGCGCCCAAAATGGGACAACCAAAATAAAGTTAATGCTTATAGTAATAGGTACATTTAAAACAGCACAGCACTGTTTCTTTCCAAATTTACTTTATAAAATATTGTAAAAAGATTTCACTATCATTTAACAAACAACCAGTGGTGAAACAGTTCTTAAGCCAGACCGCAAAGAGGATTAATTACGAACTTCATACGGTTAAGTTTAGGTTACACATGATTCAGCTTGAAAGCACTTTAAAATCTTCTGTGCTTAAGTAACGCTCGTCTCTTAGGAGGATGTTTTGGGTATTTGTAATAGAATTTTAAAGCTTAGAATGCGACTTAACGCGGCGGTTTAGTTCATAAATGTTTTTAGGTTAGACTTCTAAACCTGAAGTCATTTTCACAGTATATTCAATTTTGGATTTTATGATCATAATCGAGCAAAAACAAAATTAATTTCGCCTCCCAATACAGACACCTTACGTACAACTCTAGAGTGTTACATTAAAACAAAAATCTTACGGGTTCTTTCGCAGATGACATAAAATCTCGTCTGTGATTTTAGCCGTTATTTATCTTACAAAATGTGTCATACGATAGTTTTCAAACTAAAAAAGATAGGAAAAATCCAGTTATTAGTGTTAGCGCTCGGTGCCTATAGACGAATATAGTTATTACTTTTGTCTCTTATAAAGTTTTCCTGCTCTGTGGATCATAACCTTTCATCCTCAACGCAAAGAAAAGTTATAAGTTGTCAACAGTACATCATTGCCTCATGCAAGAAATTTTAAATGCAATACTACACCAGACAGATTGCTGTATCGGCACTCTATGCTGATTTGAAATAGCACAAGTGTGGAATTTAAATAGAAAATACTCTCGCGTCTCTTAAAGCATGCTGAGCTCACTCAGACGGTTTCAATTTTGCATTCAAGATGTCATTTGCAGAGTGAGGAGTTGTATTGAGTTTATTTCGCAGAAGGGTGCTGTAATGAAAATAGAATTTCAGGACATAATAAATATGGTATCCAACTCCTGACGTACCATTATAAAAAAATCATATATGGAGCGTAAATGTGACATGAGGCATGAAATCAAATGAAACATTACACTTAAGATTTTTCACGGGGTCGTTGAAAAGAATCCGAAAATGGCGGTTGTGAATTTTGAACTTTTTCCATTGCCCGTGCATTTTTGAATTTTAATGTGTTATAAGGGTGGATTATTATCCGTTAAGTGTTCGTGAACGTGCAAGAGTGTTGGCAAATGGTTCCAAGTTTTAAAACCATGCCTTTTCGTTTCCCTTCAAGGCTTCCTAGAGCCTTTAGTAAAATATCCACCATTTTACTGTGGCATTTTGATTGACAATAAGAGACTTTGACATGACATAACCGTACAAAATTCCTGACTTGAGATTGGCAGAATTATAGCTAAAAAGCGATAGCAAGCCATTACACGAAGAGAAGAAGAAGATTTTTCAGCACCATATAAGGAAATTATTTTAAGAAAATTGGCCACCTAAAAGGATGAAGTTAGCAAAAATGTATGTATCTAACGTTAAAAACACGTGATTGATACTCACAGCCTGTCTTAAAAACATTACAAGTTTAAGTAATGCTTAAAATTATTTTAAATGTACATGACAGTCAGTCATGTCAGCTGAAAAAGCAGACTTGTAATATGTAAAATTATGAGGGATAACGCATAATTTTAGGCATTGATTTTAAATTTAACTAACGTTTATCAGTAACACCTTTGGTATGTATTATAATTCACAATATACAACTTTAAAGAAAATAGCTCTAAATAATTATTTTCTAAAATTAACCCTATAGAGTGTGAAATTGATAAACACCATAAAAATGTAAGAATTCCAAAATGTATCTTAGCGATAAAATACTTGAACAAATTATGATACGGGCATTGAAAATACCTATTACGAAAGGTATCTTACCCTACCCCAGATACAACATACTAGGTTTGTACGTAACGAAATACCCGATACTCCATTGATAGTATACCAAGTTGTGAATCCAATCTCAACTTCTAGCATTGGGTCGTAGAAGTTGGAATCCGTTACTATCTACAGATTGAGGTTTCGAGCAATAAGTCTCCTCTATAGATAAAGCCATGAAGCAATTTATGCAAGTTCGAAAGCATTTTCGATTGATACAAAATGAAACAGTAACTCAAATCTCAACTTTCCAAATTTTCAATTTTTCATACACTACCTCATTGTACTAAATAGCTGGTGGGTACAACTTATATATTAGAACGAGCTTCTGCCCGAAGCTTCGCCCGCGGCGTGGTCTATAGGAAAATAATTCAACCACCCATTTCACCCTTTTAAGGGTGGAATTTCGAAAAATCCTTTTTAGCGGATGCCTACGTCATAATATCTACCTGCATGCCAAATTTCAGCCCGATCCGTCCAGTGGTTTGGGCTGTGCGTTGATAGATCACTATGTCAGTCAGTCAGTCGGTCACCTTTGAGTTATATATATTTAGATAGATTATAAGCCCCTGTGTACTTAAAATTGATAGCTCTTAAGTTCGCACTTATATTTTTAGGACGGACGTAACCAGCCAAATTCTTTGCAGTCAGAAACTGTTATACTTTAATGCATCTGGCATAAGAGTTCTAAATACGAAAACTAAGGTGTCTATTCGAGGGCCTTTTATACGTATGCAAAAATTTTTACAACATTGCAATCAGATGGGTGTTTCTTATGTTGGTATGGCTCCACACTTTTGTGTATTTAGCCAGTGTCAAGTAATTGATAATATCTCAAGTTAATTAATATCATATAATGTGTCAAGTCAACTCACGTTAAGTCATAGTCTAGTCTAGTCAAGTCCTACTCCTAGTAAAGTGGTGGCAACTTTATCAGAAGCTTCTATGGAGTTTTGGAAACAACACAAAAAGAAACGTTTCACCATCACAGATGGGTGTTATTACATTAACTGACGTATATATATCTATGTATATGTCAGTGGTATCCTATCTCCCAAACGGATGAACTGATTTGGATTCGAAAAGTGATTGAATCGAGTGTTTTGCTATTAGATTTTGAGATAGAGAAGTGTAAGGGGCTTCGAAAAGGGGCTTTCAAGTGTAAGGGGCTTTCATTGTAAAAGACAGTAGAAAGAAGACAAAAAAAAAAATACATCACTGTAAAGTTTCTTGTAGCTTCTTCTTTACAGTTGTAATCGAAGCTTCGGATCAAAGTTTTCAATTCTGCATTGTGCCGGATTGCTTGCACCAGTAGTGAGAAAGAGAACTGCTTTTTTTTCAAACTCATATATTGTAATGGGCTTGCTATATTATTTGACAATAAGCACTTTGTAGTTTTATATGCTTAGTGAAATAACTTAATTTTAAGTACCTAGTATAATTTTGACTTGTAAAAGTGCTAAAATTAGCCTATTTGCAATAAATCTTTTAACTTTGACTTTGACT
This sequence comes from Ennomos fuscantarius, assembly GCA_905220475.3. Lineage (NCBI taxonomy): Eukaryota > Metazoa > Arthropoda > Insecta > Lepidoptera > Geometridae > Ennomos > Ennomos fuscantarius. Next base: position 3,532,845 of record HG992049.1, read on the forward strand.
TTGACTTTGAAACTTAAAACTAAAGTTTTGGGTATAGACTTGAGTTACTGGTAACACAGTTGCATCAGCAAATTAATCAAATTTACCAGTTTGGTAGTAATTTGATCCTATTCACGTTTACGCTACCCGCGTAGGGTAGTGAATGTGAAACTAATGGGTCATCATTTATAATGGTATTTTATCAGTCCTAGTACGGTTTATTCGAATGTGCATTTTTAGTTTGAAAACTATCGTGATTATCTTACGAATGTGCATTGTTGTATTCTGAGGTTCATGATGTCATGAATATGGATTCCGACTGAAAATTAGTTATAGTCCTACGACCTTAATGTCATGCTGAGTCGGGACCTATATCGTGACGTCACGCAAGATTATATTTTTAGTTGGTCTCTTTTTTCGTGTGATTTGACATCACATGAAAAAGTGCCTGTTTGTAAAATATGTTAGAAAGATAACTCTTTATTGAAACACCACATTACAAGAACAATTTACAAGCATAAACTTAATAATTAAGTGTCACAGTGGGCGGTCTTATCGCTTAAGGCGATCTCTTCCAGACAACCCATAATGTTGTGTGATGTCTTGAATAAATGTATTTTCTTTCTTTCTTTCATTATTTTACTCGATATCCAGCACCATAAAATATTTGTATGCAATCCTTAGTTACGTATAGCTACCGCTAGGGGCGCTGTGCTAGATTCCATATAAATATTTTACAATACTCGCTTGTGAGTACAGTAATATGGATTTATTACTACGGCCCAAAAACAAAGCAATCTTTCAACATTTCTATGTTTAAAGTTGAAAATCGCAGATCAGGATGTCAAACTGGGTCCGCGCATGAAAATGTGTTTAATTTTGCAGGATTTTTGTGGATAACGTGAAATATGAATATCTTTAGAAAACTAACCTCGCTATTTAATTTGTGAAAAAATTGTTGTTATCGCTGTAAATTTAGAGAACTATGCACGTAAGCTATTTTTTTTTTACTTCAAACTTGTCTAGCATTTGACCTCGCTCTCACCTGATGGGCAGTGACGATGCTATCGAAGGTGTAGCATGCTAGCCAAGTAAAGTAAAGCTATTATTAAATATAGTATGTATATTTGTTTATATGTTTAGATATTATTTATGTATATATTTTACTTACTATTGTTATTATAAGCTATAGATTTCACCAATTCAAAGGTTGTCTGGAAGAGATCACTCTAAGCGATAAGCCCGCCTATTGTACTAGTAAATTATGTAAGTTTTTCTTATTGTAATTTTTTTTTTACGGTGTACAATAAAGTGTTGATCTATCTATCGATTTTTTTTAGATCATTACAAAGATTTGATTTTAGAAAAAAACATTTCTTTTTAAGTTAAAAAGTAATGTTTTTAATGTAAAATAAAATTAAGTTTTGTCATTTCTGTTTTTCGTTCGTACACATTTTTTTCATGATTATTTTAACACGTCCCGTTACATTAGTGACGTCAAAAGTTTTTTTTTAATTTGGGCTTACAGCATTAACCATCCAAAGACTAAATTTATCTAGATTCATTTAACTTACTGAATAGCCTGTTCTAATTTCCCGCGAGACGTCTGAGCTAAATGACCTAGGCATTCAAATTATTACAGCTTTCACAAAAACTTGTAAAAATGAAAAATAATATATTTCGCAGATTTTTTTAATAATAACGAGCTTCGCCCGCGGCGTGGCCTATGGGAAAATAAGTCAACCACCCATTTCACCCTGTGGAATTTCGAAAAATCCTTTCTTAGCGGATGCCTAAGTCATAACATCTACCTGCATGCCAAATTTCAACCCGATCCGTCCAGTGGTTAGGGCTGTGCGTTGATGGATCACTATGTCAGTCAGTCACCTTTGAGTTATATATATTTAGAAGAAAGAAGATAAACATTTATTGAAAAATTCAAATTAAAAACTATTCAGTAGCAAAACTTAATCTAAGAAGATACTACCAGTAGGAAACGTAGAAACTAATTAAAAAATTAGAAGAAATTAATTAGAATTAGATACAGTTATAACACTTTTAAAACTTTCGTGACTTGAATTCATATTGTTAAGATAAAACGGGTCTAAAATTATCAAAAACATAATTTTCACTGACCTCGACGTTTTGACTAAGTTACATTGGCCGAGGTCACGATGGGACCACGAAAATTGATTGATTGATGGTCGAAAACTTGGTCAAGTTTATTGAAAATTATGTTTTGATAGTTTTTGTACGCGAATAGACCCGTTTTATTATTACAATATTAGATACAAATGAAGAGATATGTTTGATCATTCGAGAAAATAATTCTTAATATAAACTTGTTATTTATTATTTCATTATCAAATTAAAAATTATTCATTTATTTTAAACTATAAGCGTCACACGGTTTCACCCGCTATTTACCGATTTAGAGTTTAGGGATACTTTTTGTCTGTAAATACAAACATAGAATACAATATAACACCCAGACATACAACAAACACCCATATGATTATCACGCAAATGTTTTTCTTGGGTGGAAATCGAACACACGACCCACAATTCAGAAGGCAGAGAAACTACTAACTGAGCTATCAGGCCAATCTTGCCTTAATCGGATGGTCATGTTAAAACACCAACGGTTGTGGTAAATTGTAACTTTCTTTTTGGACCATGTTTAAATCATTCAAGATCGCCGACAAGGCAGTAAAAGAACAAAATAAAAAAAACCTTTTAAGTTTATTTATTTTGCATTTAAAACAACTTCCAACTTAAATTTATTTGACTACATTATAAAGACAAGAAAAAATACATTAAAATGCCGAGGAAATAAATCTTGGGTGAACATTTTAAAGGAAAACATTGCGAATTTCTTTTTCCAATACAGGTTGGCTAAATACCCACTACAGACAAGCAGTCTGACATACAATCGTTGTATGCAATGCACCAATAAAAGTACTCAGAATTTCCCAAAATGTCCTATCTCCTTAAGCATTGATTATATGCAACTAATCATGTCTAAACTAGTTGTGTGTAAAATTACATGATAAAATTAAAAAATACAAAAGTTACGTTAGTAACTCCCAAAGATTATATACATAGATTGTGGACCCTAACTAGGATTTCCTGTGTCTAGGGACCCAGGAAATACGAGGACCACGGTCCCACAACACTCAGACTCAGAACAAGTATTTGCGCTTTTTTTCTGTGCACAAATACTTGTCCTGCCACGGGAATCGAACCCGCCGCCTCCGGATTATGAGCCACCCTGCTCAACCACCACACCACAGAGGCTGTCAATTATTATTATTATTAATATAAGTACTAGGTGGCAGGACTTTACTGCAAAGTACTAGGTGGTAGGACTTTACTGCAAAGTTCGTCTAGGTAGGTACCACCGCTTTGCCAGTTATTCTGCCGCCAAGCAGTAGTGCGCAAGCACTGCTGTGTTCCGGTTTGAAGGGCACTGTATCTAGTGAAATTACTGGGCAAATGAGACTTTATGATCTGATCTCACAGTTTAGTAATCTTATTACTAGATTGTGCTGATGTCTCTGGATGACGTGCGCAGTGCAGTGCTACGCGAACCTCTATGATATCTCTAGATATATCTAGAGTTTCGAGTGACACTGCAGCTGATATGGGCAGCCGTGTCGTTTAACATAAAAAAATAATAATATCAGTTTCTCTTCAAGAACCTAATAATAAGTCTATGATTTGATATGGCCTGTAGAATGGCAATTTAATAGGTAAATGACCTAAGGCATTGTAGTCTTGGCAGATTACGACCCTTTATTTCATTTACACAAGCCACTTGTTGACTTAAAAGTAACTAAAGTACAAAGATATTAAACTAATTGAAAGTTGTAGGTGCGTCGTAAAAAGTATATTTACGATCGAGGAAACGTTATTTACAACTTACAACTGTTATGGCGAATATTAATTATCGTTATAAAATAGTGACGGGGTACTTCCGGCTGTTAAGTCTCGGTCTTGGTGCTCGTTGCACTTAAGTTCAATTTCAATTTTAAATTATCTTTATTTCTCATCAAATTACAATACTTATTGAACATTTCTAGTGTACGTATAAATCCTAGAAACGACAAACATTACAAAAAGTTACAAGTATATTTGTTTTGCAAGCTCGGGCGCTTATATAAAACTATTAGCTGGATACTAATTACATTTTTTTAAACTTAGTTATTAATTTAACTTATGTCATTATATTGATAAATTAGTTACGAAAGCTTTAGTGCAAGCATTACGTTTTTTGATTAAGAATAAACACAACAATTAGCCAAACGGCGGTAGGTAGGAAGATAAACAAAAACGCAAGTTACGCGAGGCGTACGGTACGGTGGCAGTAAGCAACAAGAACTGCGAATTTAACTGGTTATATATCAACCGCGCAAGCGCTCGCTGCCCGCCACGCATCGCGCCGCGCCACACCGGTCCTCATATCACTAGATAATACGGGCGGGAATGGTGCGAGCGATAGCGACAAGCGGAACACGGTCGCCCGCGCGGGCGACTGTACCTATTCATCAGTGTCGAGGAATAAGTGATGGGGTAATTTGTAGCGATTATATTTATCGATATAAGTTAAGTCAATTTTACGAGATTTGCATATATTTTTAATTATATTATTTTTATTTTTAGGTATACTATAAAGATAGAATTTTTTTGATGTTTTATAAATGTACGAGTAAATACTTGGTAAGTCAATTTTCAGATGAAGTTGTGTGAGATTAGTGTACAACGGGGTATTAAATGAGTATTTTAGCGCTTTATTTTGTATAACTTGTAGTTTTTTGATGTTGGTGGAGCAAGTGCTGCTCCATACTGGACATGCGTATGTTATGCAGGGACGGACCAGGGTGCAATAGATGTTTAATTTAGTTTTACTGCTCAGACAAGACCGTCTGTTCAGAACTGGACACAATGCGTTTAATGCTCTGGTACCTTTGATGCGCAGCTTGTCAGTATTCTCTGACCAATTGAGCTTTTTATCGAGTACAAGTCCTAAGTATTTGACAGAGTGGCTCCAGGGAATATCAAATCCATCTATCCGTAATGTGCGACTTGGGAAGGAGCGCTTCCTGGTGAATAAGATGGCTTCCGTTTTGGTAGGATTGATTTTGAGCTTCCACTTGAAGAAGTAGGAAAGAAGAAGTTCAATAGATAGCTGAAGTCTATCAATGATCAAATCAATGTCTTGTGAAGATGTAAAGGATGCAGTGTCATCTGCAAAACATGCAATACTTGTACGGGTTTGTTTGGGAATATCATTAAGAAATATCAAAAAGAGGTAAGGTCCCAATATTGAGCCTTGGGGCACTCCAGCTGGTACAAGTTTGAGTGAGGACGAGCAATCATTTATGTGGACACGAAAGGACCGATCTGCTAAGTAAGATTGAATCAGTTTAATTAACGACATGGGTATTTTTAAGTTGACAAGTTTATGTAACAGTGCATCGTGCCAAACTGTATCAAATGCCTTCTCAATATCTAGTAGAAACATGCCGGTTGATTGATTCAGGTTGAGGTTATGTAATACTGCTTCAGCGACTCTGGTTAACTGCTGGACTGTCGAATGCCCTGCGCGGAACCCAAATTGTTCGTTTATTAACGAATTCTCGGAGATGCGAACCATTCGTGTGTAAATGATTTTTTCAAATAATTTCCCTAAGCACGGGAGTAGGCTGATAGGACGATAGGACGTTGGCTCAGTAGTTACTTTACCAGGTTTATGAATAGCGATGACTTTAGCTGTTTTCCAGGTGGATGGGAAATAATTTAGTATTAAACATGCATTGAATATTTTTGTAATTAAAACTATACACTTTTGAGGGATATTTTTGATTAATAGGTTTGAAATCTGATCAGGTCCGGGAGCTTTTCGAGTTTTGAGATTAAGTATATATTTTTTAATTTCAGAAGGCCTAACTAGGGTCAAATTGGGATTTACGGGTGGATGACTAATTAAAGCCGATAGAGAGCAGTCAACCGCTGGTTGCTCATCACTGACCCAATTACGGGTCAGAGACATGTTATTGAAAAATGCATCAGCGAGAGCATCACACTGTTCTTGTTGATTTGTGGTGATGGAACCATCGAGAGTTTTAAGTGGAGGAATAGGAGGAGAAGAGTTGGACCTTAGACTTTTCACAACTCGCCATAAGTCAGTACCTGGACTGTCCACTTTCTTCAATTTTGCATTCCATGTCTTATCGTGGTAAGATTTGATTGCGGTGTTTATCTCATGCTGGAGGTTACGTATTTTATTGTTTAGCTGTTTGCGCACTGCAAGAACTGTTTCCACGGTAGCGTATCTGCGTAGTCGGTTTTTTTTTTGGATAATACGCTTGATACGTCGCGGAAGGCGGTTATTCCACGATTTAGGTGTAAAAGTAGGAATACATGCATCTCTGCTCTCAATTATGGTATTTTGGAGGTTAGCGATGGTCGAGTCAACGTGTTCTGTAGTTCGGAAAACACAAGATGTTAAGGAAATATTATTGTTAAGTAAGGTTCGATATTTAGTCCAATCAGCTTTGGAGAAATTAAATATAGTAGTTGATTTACGAGTAATATTGCTGCTAAAATGAGCAAAAACAGGCAAATGGTTCGAGGATAAAGCCGGGATAGTGCTTATATCACGGACTGAATTAAAGTTTTTAGTAAGCAAAAGATCTGGAGTAGAGGGTTTAAGTTCGGGGCGATAATGAACCAGGGTTGGATCTTGGGGGCTATGTATTACAAATTCACTATTCAACATATGTTCATATAGGCGTTTGCCATGCACATTACCTGGTCCAATAGACCAATATGGGTGCTTGGCATTTAAGTCTCCCATGACTAAAACCCTACTACTAGAGCCAAAAAGTAAGTCAAAGTCTCCGGTAAGAAGAGGCATGTTGGGAGACTGATACACAGAGAATATTGAAACATCATACCCAGAAATTTTGAGGGAAATTCCAATGGCCTCGAGGTTTGAAGTGTTCTGTACAGGGAGGATACAATGAATCAGGTCAACCTTAACCAGTATTGCTACACCCTGGCCAGTACCATTACAACGCTTGTCTTTGCGATAGCAGACAAAACCCTCAATATTGAATATAGAACGGTCTGTTAGCCGAGTTTCGGAGATGGCGATTACATCAGCATTAAGCTCACTTACCGCGAGATCTGAAAGTTCTTGTTGCTTACTACGAACGCCATCGGCGTTCCAATACAATACACGAAAACCTGGTTTATCAGACATAATGACCAAGATGAGTAATGATTAGGATCACTTTATCCATAAAAGTGTGGCACTTGATGAATTCTTGCTTGATAGACTTTATGGTATTGAGTATTTCCAACATTTCAGCGGTTGCTAGATCATGAAACTGCGTCTTCTCTACAGGTGTTGCACCATGCGGTATTCGCTCTACTTGGCTCTGTTCAGGAGCTGTCATCTGGGTTTGAGGCTTACTTGACATCCGTTTAGGTAGCTTCAGATCCTGTTTCAAGTTTTGAGAAGACTTAGGCTCCTGCAGGCCCCGAGTGCCAGTGCCAGTAATTTGAGCCCAGGACATCGCATTAGACGTTGCTGGCTCTAGCGTAGTGATAGGCTCTACTCTTCGAGTAATTTTCCTACGGAAGACTTCTCTTTTGCTTTGAATTCGCTCAAGGTATTTGACTCGTTCCGTGCACTGAGCGTAATTAGCTGGGTGTTGCTGTTGGCAATTGCAACAAAGGGCTGGTTCTTCTCGTCCCTTTTTTTGACATTCCCATGTGGGATGCTCTAGAGCGCACTTAACGCATCTAGCAGGTCTGTTGCAATTTCTAGAGGCGTGCCCAAAGCCCTGACATCTGAAGCATTGGGTGCCTATTTTGTTATTTGTCTTGTATTTTTGGATATCTACTACACAGTTAAAAAGGTATTTAATTTGCTTGAACTTAGCCATGTCGGTTCCGCTTGGCAATTGAACGAGAATAGGAGGGCATTCAGCAGGGTACAGTGTCTTTAGCTCCGAGGCAGTTGCACCAGCAAAGCCAATTGACGCTAGTTCAGACGGTAATGATACCTGGAGGTATTTAGGTAACCCCTTTATAACAGCTTTAGGAAGTTTCTCATCTTTCCTTGAGAACGTATGGAAGGCTACGTTTTCTTTAAGCAGACCATCCTTAACTTGCTGGTGGCCTTTAGACGAGTAGCACTGCACTTTCACTCTATTACGACCTTTGTATTGTAAGTGAAAGCCTTTTTCGTATTTTTCTATCACATCTTTGATGTTCTGGTGACTCCAGTCTCCCAGAAGCTCAACTAGGATTGGTGGTATTTGGCCAACAGGCTTTTTCTTAGTAGCTTTTTTATATGTCTCCATTGCTACATCATCGACTGGTAAGCCGCTAAACCGATTATTAGTATCGGTGCCCTTATCCTTGTCCCTTGAAATATCTTTGGAGATCGCAAACTTCTTCGGCTTCCGCCACTGATCTGATGCTGCAGATGCTTCCTCTCGTGGTCTCTTACTAACCAAGTTGGGGTTAGAAGACGATCTGGTTAGGAACTTATCCATAGTATCGACAAAGTTATCGACAAGAGCTTAGTCCATCCCTACTTGTACTGGACCGGTTTGGAAAAAAAATACATTGGCTAGTTGGTGCGTGCGGTCACGGACACTACCGAATGAACACTGAGTATAGAACTGCACTTAAGTATAGAACTCTAATGTCTCTTAGGTTATGATGCTGTTTCGACATAGGTAAGCTCTTGTCTCAAACGGGAATTCATCTTGACGAGCTAGCCGTTCGCCTGGTGTTAAACTACACGGCTGCCCATATCAGCTGCAGTGTCACTCGGAACTCTAAAGTATAAAGGTTCGCGTGACACTGCACTGCGCACGTCATCCAGAGACATCAGCACAATCTAGTAATAAGATTACTAAACTTTGAGATCAGATCATAAAGTCTCATTTGCCCAGTAATTTCACTAGCTACAGTGCCCTTCAAACCGGAACACAGCAGTGCTTGCGCACTACTGCTTGGCGGCAGAATAACTGGCAAAGCGGTGGTAACTACCTAGACGAACTTTGCAGTAAAGTCCTACCACCTAGTATACATCAATTATTAAAAATATCTATCACTTTTTAAAATTGTATGGGATACCAAATCAAATTGTATGGGATACCAAATCAAATTGTATGGGATACCAAATCATATTGTATGGGATACCAAATCAAACTGTATGGGATACCAAATCAAATTGATTAATACTCAGTGATCCACTCCTCGCAACAAACAAAATCTTCGTGGATAGTTTTTATGAAACTAAATCCAATAAAATCTTTATCGTTAACTCATTCCTCTTAATATCATATCGCACACTATCATCCACGTACTAAATTTCAAGTTTTATAATATTTATAAGCGACATAAATAACATACAAAATCAAGACTAACAAGCCATAAAGAAAAGAAATCGCCATTTTTGGTGGTGGTTTTTAAAATGTATGATAGTGTTTAATATTCTACTAGTCATATTGAGGGCAAAAATATGTAATTATTGTCAAAAAATATGTAATCCGTTTTGTGGCGGCGGCCATCTTGGACCAATTTTTATAAAACACTAGTTGCGCCCCGCGGTTTCACCCGCGTATAAAAAGTATTTTAATTATTTGCTCATCCCACGGGAGCATTTCACTTTTCCGGGGCAAAATGTAGCCTATATGTGAATCTAGTGTATAAGCTATCTTGATACCGAATTTAATCAAAATCCAATTTCAATTTCAATTTTTATTTGCATTCCACAATGTTGTACAGGTGTAGGTAGTTTTTTAAAATAACAGTTCATCGTGGACCCTGTCGGGCACGCAACATTAGAAGAGAGGAAGCCAAGTTAAATTTTATACTAAAATTAAATGAATTATTTTTTTTATATACTATGCTTAAATTTTATCTTTAAAATATTCATTTATAGTATAATAGCTTTTATTTATTAGCATTAAGCAGTTTGAGCGCGAAGGAGTAACAAACATACACACATAGAAACTTTCGCCTTTATAATATTAGTGTGATAGTGTGATAGCTAAGAACACTCCCGATTAATTCTACATTCAAACAAAAAAAAATCGAAATTGGTGCATTTGTTTGGGAGTTATGTTATAATACCCTTTTGTTTTTACGTCGGGTTTTAAAAACAAGACTATCAGAATAAGATTCATTACGTCCTCGCTCTACCATAGAAACGCTAAATAAGGTAAAATGACTGAATAATGGGCCCCAGTGGGCAGCGAGTCTACCGCGGCCGGTCATTTAAAACCTCTAGGTGTAAACTATATCGTGTACTACTAACAGTGGTACTTTATTAACTGTCACCTTTTATGCCGACAAGAGTGAATGTGCGGCGCAGTGGTAGCCCGAGCGACTTTCAAATCGACGCGCCCAATTAAGTTCAAATCCCGCTGGGCCTTGTACAATATCTAAACGTTATATAATAATAATAATTAGTTCACGAGGTAACCGCCATGTGGAGTGTTGACTCAACGAGCATTGTTCCGATAGTTGTTTCGGCGAACGGCCTTATAGCGAAGAGCCTCGACCAACACCTCGAGAGGCTCTCGTTAGACGGTTGGATCAAGGGTCAGATTCAGAAGGCAGTACTCCTTGACACGGCACGTATTGTCAGGAGGTTCCTCAGTCTGCAGCCCTAACCACCGGTAGCTTGGGCCTTGCCCCGCTGCTGGCGGCGCGCTAGGTTTAGGTTTTTTATTGTATTTTTGTAATGTTAACTTTTATAAAAATATTGTAAAAAACTTAAATTTAAGATTGTAAATGAATAATAATAATAATAATAAAAGCACCCAAAGATCACATACATAGATCCTGGTCCCTAATTAGGATTCCCTGTGTCTAGGGATCCAGGAATTACGAGGACCATGGTCCCACAACACCCAGACTCAGAACAAGTATTTGCGCTTTTTTTCTGTGCACATATACTTGGGGATATAAGGGGAATCGAACCCGCCGCCTCCGGATTATGAGCCACCCTGCTCAACCACCACACCACAGAGGCTGTCAATTATTATTATTATTAATATCAGTGTATATAACCTGCTTCATACATACTTGTCCTGCCGCGGGAATCGAACTTGGCTATGAGCCAACCGGCCCAACGACCACGCCACAACGGCTGTCAATGTTATATGTCTGTCTATTAGACTGTCTATAAGTCATCGCGGCCAGTATATAGTCCAAATGTGTTTGTAGTATGTAGTGTTTAGTATTAGTTATAAAATCATTATAGTACTTAGTTGAAAATAAAGGCGAATTGCCAGGCCACAGTAATATACAGTGTAGACCACACCCAATGTCACTGCACTGCCATAATTTCCCTTTTCTATTTACCCATCTTATTTAGCTCTTCACAATCTTCATAACGTAAAACGACCATACTACGAAGTAAATTTACTATAAAAATATGAATAGCGACAATATTTGCATTGCAATTCAGTAAAATATATATATGAAATATATTTAAAACCTCACGCGGTAAAGGTAGACTTCGAAAGTTAATGTTTTAGTTTATTATTTTAAACGAGCTTCTGCCCGCAGCTTCGCCCGCGGCGTGACCTATGGGAAAATAATTCAACCACCCATTTCACCCTCTTAAGGATGAAATTTCGAAAAATACTTTCTTAGCGGATGCCTACATCCGCTAAGAAAGTATTTTTCGAAATTCATAAAGTCATAAGATCATACGCGTCATAAGATCTACCTGCATGCTAAATTTCAGCCCGATCCGTCCAGTGGTTTGGGCTGTGCATTGATAGATCACTATAACATTTCTGAAATTAAAACTTCTTTAGGCGCGTTGATAACTTTTTGGGTGAATAAAAATCATGGAACTCGCGTCATCGTCACCGAACGCTTTCCATGAACTATATGTATACTGTGAACTATATATACCTATATGTGTACTTTTTGGGTGAGCAACAAGCGTGAAACTCGCGTCATCGTCACCGCACGTTCCCATAAGCGTCATAAGGTACTTAGTTTTCAGTCCCCAAGGACTAGCCCGCACCTTTGTTCTTCTATCTTGTGTTTTAGATAAACACAAGTCAGAATAACAATCGATGCATGCACCTACCAAAAAATGTGTGAGTGTCACACTGTTGGAAATCTACCTTAATCACGAATAGAAACACGCTGGGCGGTCGCCATTTCAATCCGCCGACATTTCTTTTGTTGCAATAATGTTTAGTTTGCATATCGGGACCTTACATTAAACTTTAGTTAAATATAATCGACGGTTAAGTCTTTTCTGGCTGACGTAAAAACTGCCAAAATAAAATTTAAATAAATAAATAAATATTTGTAGACATTTCACATAGCGCCATCTAGCCCCAAACTAAGCAAAGCTTGTACTATGGAAACCAGATAACTGATACAATACATAGATACTTTTTGTTTTTAAATATACATATTGAATACAATATAACAGATACAGAGAATTGATGTTCATCACACAAACGTTTGTCCTGGGTGAGAATCGAAACCACAACCCACAGTTCAGAAGGGTTACTACCAACTGAGCTATCGGACCAGTCAGACTAGTAACCAGGAGTAGTAGTAGCTAACCTCTTCTAATTGTTTTACATCGCAGTTTATTCTTTTCTACTGCTACTGTCCATCCAAAGGTTGTCTGGAAGAGATCGCTGTCAGCGATAAGACCGCCCATTGTTACACTAGTTCGTAAATATTATAGTTATTCCTGATTTTGTGCTTCATTGGTGAGACAATATAGAGTTATCTATCTATCTCTTCCCATCAGGAGCGCCGTGGATTTGTTTGTTACCTATATCATAAAAAATACATTTTATTTATAAACGAGGCCATAAAATATAAAAACTACTGATTGAAAATCGAATTGCGTTCCTATAAACGATTTACGTATGTTGTTTACCTTATAACTCGATTCATATTTGCAATATACAACGCGTCACAGCGCAAAATAAAACCAGTGGCTCTGTCCGGAATCGACATGAGCGGAAATAACGTACTGGAATGATGACTTCCCGGTATTTTATAAACAGTAAGGGCAGTTTCTTTTACACATATACCTTTATGTGTAAAGGAAAATTTGGTCACGTGACCAACTGGCTTGAGCATTTGGACCGTCTAGAATAGGTCAGCGTGACCAAATAATAATAATAATAATAATAATCTGTGCGGACATCTCACACAACGCCATCTAGCCCCAAACTAAGCAAAGCTTGTGCTATGGGAACCAGATAACTGATACAATACTTAGATACTTTTTTGTTTGTAAATACATACATAGAATACAATATGACACCCAGACACAGAACAAACACCTATGTTCATCACACAAATGTTTGTCCTGAGTGGGAATCGAACCCACAACCCACAGTTCAGAAGGCAGGGCTACTACCAACTGAGCTATCGGGCCAGTCAAATGTTTTTGAAGTAAAACTTCTTTACGCACGCTTGACTTCGGGAGTAAGCTGGTGAATGCGAGGCGACTGGAAGTTGAAGTTGGTTCACGTATATCTCCATTGTCAACATAACAAAGCTAAAAATTTATATTATAATGTTGGTATGTCCGGTAAAATGACATTTTACAATTGTCAAGACGGCGACATTAACATTAAACAAAGCAAAAACAAAGTTATACCGGCCGATAGATGGAGTTAAACTACGAAGTTTTACTTCAGTCATGTGGTCTAAAGCACACTCGTTTTTTGAAGCAGGTAGCATTCAGTAGTAGTTGCGATGATTATAATAATTAGTTTTAAAAATAAAGATACTATGCTCATTAAAAAGTACATCACTGTATTAAGACAAGATGTGGATTGGCGAAGATAACGCCATAGCTTCGTACGTAATTCCATTGATGACTAAACTGTGGGCGTTTTAAGCACGACAGGGGAAAGGTCGAAGAGCAGCCAATTCTACATGGCAGACGTCAATTCAATTGATGGTTTAATATACATTAGTTGGAGAACTATATTTATTTAAATAATAATAATAAAGCTCAACGATCACATAGATCCTGGACCCTAACTAGAACTTCCGATATCTAGGTATACCCAAGAACTACGAGGACCATGGTCCCACAAGTATTTGCGCTTTTTTTCTGTGCACAAATACTTGTCCAGGCACGGGAATCGAACCCACCACCTCCGGCCAACCTGCTCAACCACACACCAAAGGGTGTCAAACATTCTAAAAAAAGAAAAGGAAAAGGTGATCAGTGTATCGCTTACTACATATATTTTTGATTTCTTTCTAGGATACCACCCATACTGTTTATAGTGCGGCACAGTCCGGAACCTAATTAAAGAGGGATGTAATGTGGATTTCTGCGCCAATCCGGGCCACAGATTAATTATTGCACTGTGGCGCGTATAATTTGGCGCGTGAGTTTGTCAAGTTAATTGGAAAAGGTTTAATTATGCATATTGTTGTGCTCAGAGTTCACTGTGAAATTTTAGATTTAGCCTAGATAGGTGTTAGCAGTGGTGGATTTACCAGCAGGCTGTGTAGGCTGGAGCCTAGGACAAGTTAAATGTTATAGGTATAAAGCAAAAGTGATACTTATCTCATAAAATAAAAACTAAATGAAATATTTTAGCAAAATTATTTTATCTGCACGTGTGTATGAGTGTATATGTGTATGTATGGGTGCGTATGTGTATGTATATGTGTAAGTGTATGTATGTGTATGTGTATCTGTATTTTTATATTTGTTACACATACACAAACACATACAACATACATACACAAAACAAACGTAATTTGTTGTGTTGTTGTAACCTAGGCTCTACAGTGGAGTTACACCATAACCTCGGTTTAAACAATGCAATTTTGTTTGGAAAGTAGTTTTAATTTTAACCAAACAAAATGGCATTTTAAAAAGTTATTATATTGTATTAATTAAGTACAACAAGTTACCGCTTTTTTCATATTCACGTTTTTTATTACTACAAATTATTAAGTCGTTGATATAATACATCCAAGACTTTTTTATCGAAATTGTTTAAAAAAATTTTGCCAGCGTCACAAGAGATAATAAGGTACGAATTTTGAATTTATCTGAAACAAAAGAAATCAATTAAAGTCCTTGCAAACTTTTTGGGCCTTGCCAATTCAAATTTCGAATCATAAAGATGTTGTAGACGATGCGATGAGAATGCGGTCACGAAGAGGCGGAAAGTAGGTGCAATGAAAGAAAATAAATTAATATTATGAGGCGCCCGTACGTCAGTCGAAGCTATCGAGAACTGTTGTTGTTTTAAAGGTGACGTACGGACGCCAAGCTTTATTTAAAAGAATATATAAAAAGGTAGGTTGCACTTGTCCTGAAGGTCTGTAGTCAACACTCCGCCCAGTATCCCAGTATCAGGGATACTCTACTGGTTTATTACAAGTGCCAGCCATATAGTTAGGTCCTGTGAGCTTTTATTCACCTGTACCTGTAGGTTGGGCTGAAATCGCCACCTCCATCAAAAACTAGTATTTTATAATATTTATGTAGTTGAAGTTTGCGAGCATAATCATGGTTAAACAAACGGTATACTCGAACTGGTTTATGGTATGTAGAATCATATTTCGGAATGCTAGATGTTTTCTTATTTCTGTCTTCAACCTTCTGCTGCCGGCGGAAGGAATTACAATGGGAACCTGCCATCTGAGCGTTTCTATCCTTCCATGGTAAGCCGACGCATGACCTTTTCACTAATTCGTGCATCTTTTCGTTTCGGAGTTCCGTGTATATCGCATGGTCTTGAATGAACCACCACCACGTAGTATGTGCATGAGTAAGTATAGATTTATGTAGCAAATTGGTGCTGAGCTCGCGTGCGTCTGTGTGCGTAGCTCCCGGCGTGAAAGCTGTTGCAGCAATGCAGGCGCGGTGCGGCTCGCTGTGCGCCAAGGAAGGGCGCTGTACCACTGAAATCTTCAACTGTGTAGCATCATACGGTGAATAAGTGCATAGCTGGCGTGCGTCTGTGTGCGTAGCTCTTGAAGCGTGAGCCTTTGCAACAATACAGGCGCGGTGCGGCTCGCTGTGCGCCACCTTAGGGCGCTGTACCGCTGATGCTGTCGTCGTTGTGCACTCCCATGAACAATTATTGGTATGACGTCGTGCTGGGCAGACGCCACGGATGCACCATCCTAATGGTGTTAACGTTGCGCACGGTTCATTTTTGTTCCGAACGATAGTTTTTATTGGCGCAATTAAATGGTGTTTGTCCTGTCCGATCAATAATTTTGGTTTTACATTTACAACACACGGCAATAAATTTTTCAATTGATGGATGTGTTCATCATTCCGAATGTCAATATCTGTCAATTTTTGAATGGGTAAATTTAGTTCGCAGAGTTTTCGTGCACTGAGTTTGCATGACTCATTGTTTGAGTTTGTGATCTCAATCTCTACGTCATTATCGTTTTGCTGGCTTATTTGCTCGGATGCATGACTTTTTTCAAGACACTGCTGTATTTTTGCTGCTGTACTGACTTCAGGTCTATTGGATCTACGATAACTTTTGGCTGATCGACTTTCCAAATCTGCTAATTTAGCGGCAAGTCGCTTTGCGATAAGTTCTCTGTCTATATTGGCCTGAGCTTCAGCGGCTTCTAACTCTAAACGCCTCCTTTGAGCTTCTCTAGATTTAGCAAAACGTTGAGAATTTTGGCTTATCGACAATTTCAAATGTACAGTTTTTTCGAAAATGTTGGTAGCGGAAATCGATACATTTGGTTTTTGTGGTTCTAATACCTCGGATTGTACCTGTGGCGCAGAGTCTTTCATTGCTTGACTTTCCAGTTGTTTCCTCCTGGTGCTACGTGTTTCCATTTTGGTGCTATCGGCAAAATGGCGGTGCGGCGGTGGAGTAACAAACATTTAATTAACTCTTCCGTGATGAAGATCCGGCTCGAAGGAAATTTGTAGACGATGCGATGAGGATGCGGTCACGAAGAGGCGGAAAGTAGGTGCAATGAAAGAAAATAAATTAATATTTCGGGGCGCCCGTACGTCAGTCGAAGCTATCGAGAACTGTTGTTGTTTTAAAGGTGACGTACGGACGCCAAGCTTTATTTAAAAGAATATATAAAAAGGTAGGTTGCACTTGTCCTGAAGGTCTGTAGTCAACAGATGTCATCTGATACCAAAGAAAATAAAGGCTCCCATACGCGTCAAAATTATGCCTCACACGAAATATGACAGATATAAAAGTTAACCTCTTGTGAACGACATAAATCAACACCTACACGTACAATAAACCAAGTTCGCTCCAAAAAGATTCCCAAGAATGCCTTCATTGTTCTATCGCCTCAATTTTTTTAAAGATAAAACAGGCACATTAGGGAACGCCATACATTTATTGGATCGACCTCCCGCCGCGTCACCTCTTTTGTGCTGAGCGCTTTTGGTTAGGTTATAACTTTCGTAGCCAGAAAAAAAAGAACTTTTTTCCTTGGTTAAAGTTACATCTGTTCGATTTTTGAATTCAAAAGAATTTAATTGCCGTTAAGGCTGACAGTTAAGATTAAATTAAAATGTTTTGGGTTTTACGGTTTTAATGGTTAAGTTCTGAGTACAAAAAAATAAAAATCGTCTGTGGTACCATTTATTAGACTATTCTAATAATAAAAAAAATTAGCATGCGTTTGACCACTATCGCACTTGATGGTAAGTAACGATGCGGTCTAGGATGTAACACGCTTTCCCATAAGATACCTGTTCATTTCGACTGGCCTGATAATGATAATAATAACGCCCAACGATCACATACATAGATCCTGGACCCTAACTAGGATTCCCAGTGTCTAGGGACCCAGGAACTACGAGGAGCATGGACCCACAACATCCAGACTCAGAACAAGTATTTGCACATTTTTTATGTGCACAAATACTTGTCCTGCCGCGGGAATCGAACCCACCATCTCCGGGCTATGAGCTGACCTGCTGGTGGTTACCACACCACAGAGACTGTCAAGTTAGGTAATTAGCTATTTTTAATAATAGGTCTTTACCTATGAAATTGCCGTATTGCAGTACAGACTTTTTCAAACAAAAAAAAGTTTTGATTGGCTATGAATTCTAAATTCAAATTAATTTTGTTTTAAAAATATGACATTCTATTTACAATATAAGTCTTTTTGTTTATTGATTAGCGTTGTATTTTCATTACATTTCAACATTTTTCCTCATAATGGATACTTTGAAATTTCGTGTAATTATGGAATATGAGTTCCGTCGTGGCACCAACGCGGCACAAACGACACGTAACATCAACGACGTTTACGGAGAGAACTGTACAAACGAACGTATAACCCGTTATTGGTTTGCTCGGTTCCGTTCTGGGAATTTTGACTTGAAAAACGAACCTCGTGGTCGTCCGGAAACTTTGGTCAACAATGATGAATTAAAGGCGATTGTGGAAGCTGATGAATCTCAATCTACAGCTGAGCTGGCAGCAGCTTTTGATGTTAGCATCAAAACAATATTGGTCCATTTGCGACAGATTGGCAAGATAAAAAAGCTTGATAGATGGGTGCCCCACGAACTTAACGATCGCCAGCGCAACGTACGCGTCGAGACTTGTCTTGCGCTGCTTAACAGGCACAGAAATGAAGGAATTTTGAACCGAATTGTTACGTGCGACGAAAAATGGATTCTTTTTGACAATCGAAAGCGCTCAGCAAGTTGGTTAGATCCTGGTTCGGTACCAAAGCAATGTGCAAAACGAAAAATGACCCCTAGAAAGGTGATGGTCACAGTTTGGTGGTCTAGTGCTGGTGTGATTCATCATAGCTTTTTACAAAACGGCGAGAGCATTACTGCAGATGTGTACATTGAAGAACTGACCACAATGATGGCGAAACTCGCACGTCTGCAACCAGATTTGGTCAATCGGTCGTCTCCACTGCTACTTCACGACAACGCGCGACCTCATACTGCACAACAGACCGTCTCTAAGCTGCATGAGTTGGGTTTGGAAGCTCTCCCTCATCCGCCATACTCACCAGATCTTGCGCCTACCGACTATTACTTTTTCCAAAATTTGGACAACTTTTTAGCGGGAAAAAAATTCAATTCCCGAGAGGCAGTACAAAACGCCTTTGAAGAGTTTGTTGTCTCCCGTCCTGCGGATTTTTTCAAGAAGGGCATCCATAAACTGCCACAGCGTTGGCAAAGATGCATTGATTGCAGGGGTGATTACTTTGAATAAAAGAAATAAATAAGTTCGAAATAAAAATACTTTAACTTTTTTCAAACAAAACGGCAATTTCATAGGTAAAGACCTAATATTACTTGTGGCATATTATGTAAATTTCTATGAGCATGACTATTATCTCAAAAGAGGTTCTTTCCCACTGAGACTAAACTTCACCTAAATTTTCTCCAACACAAAATACTTTCCTCCCTTCGCTTGAAGGTTGAACAATATTAGGATATATGGGGGTCTGCGCATTTTTCACAATTGTCCCCTAACATGGGAACCCACTTGAGGCGAGACCGCTATGGGGTTTAGATGTCACTTAAGTATAGTGTAGTGTTTGTTGAGGGTGAACAGAATTTTTGGCGGAAAATATATGCTCGTAAATATTTACAGGGAGTTTTGGCGGGAACGCGAAAAAGATTGCGTCACCGCATTGTATTATTTTCCAAAACTTGTGTCATTTTCGGTGTTAGTGCATAAAATTGGTGGCATTCTATTCGTTAAGTGCTGGATTACAGGCGTGAGTGTGGGAAAATGGTATAATGATGGTGAAACGTTTCTTTTCGTGTTGTTTCCAAAACTCCATAGAAGCTTCAAGTAAAGTTGCCACCACTTTACTAGGAGTGTGACTTTGACTAGACTATGACTTGACTTGATGACTTCGTCTGTGACTTGACACATAAATATTTGCGTGAAATATCATTAACTTGATAAATTATCAATTACTTGACACTGGCTAAATACACGGAGGTGTGGAGCCAAAACATAATAAAATAAATATATATTTACAGCCGACTTCAAAAAGGGGAAGTTCTCGATTCAGTTGATATGTTTGTTTGTGACCTTAGAACTCCGTCACTGTCATCTTTGGACCGTTTTGTAAAATTCATTTGTGTTAAAACTTCTTTACGCACACTTGAATTAGGAAGTAAGCTGGTGATTGCGTAACGAGGCGAACGGAAATTGAAAGTTGTTGGTTCCCGTAAATCTCCATTGTCGACATAAGAAAGTCAAAAATTACTTAAAATTTGTATTATTATGTTGGTATGTCCGGTATAATGACAATTTACAATTGTTAAGATGGCGACATTAACAGCAAACAAAGCATTTAGCTGGAGCTAAACTACATAAGTTTTACTTCAGTCTTGCGGTATAAAGCACACTAGGTATTTTTTTTCCAAACTATTTGGATTCAGATAAGTTACATAGCCCATAGAAATGTCAGTACTAGTAAGGAAATTTCATCAAAAATGATTCAATAGTTTGATTTTTAAATCAATATATGTCATCGAATTATTCACTTCTCAGCATGAAATTAAGGCTATTCAAATCGAAGAAACCCCCTTTTTTGTAGATTATTAGCTGCACCCCACGGTTTCACCCGCGTGGTGATGTAAAACGGTGGTGATGATGATGAAAAATAAATAAAACCTATTCTCAGACCTACCAAGTGTAAATATATTTTTTTTTTCAAAATCGGTTAAGCCGTTTCTGAGGAGTATGGTAACAAACACTGTGACATGAAATTTTTATCACATTAAAATTATAATCACACTAATATTATGAATATATAGTGTGATAGGCGAAAGTTTGTATGTGTGTTTGTGTGTATGTGTGTATGTTTGTTACATCTTCACGCTCAAACGGCTGAATGGATTTGGATGAAATTCGGTACCAAGATAGCTTATACACTGGTTTAACATATAGGCTGTTTTATCCCGGAAAAGTGAAATTTTCCCGTGGGATGAGCAATTAATTAAGATACTTTTTATCCGCGGGTGAAACCGCGGGGCGCAACTAGTATATTATATAGATTAGAGTGACTGATGAAAGATCTACATTCCACACATACACACCCACATTCAAATTTATTTGACAGGCTCTGTGGTGTGGTAGTTAAGCAGGTCGGCTCATAACCCGAAGGCGGCGGGTTTGATTACCACGGCAGTACCATAATTTGTGCACAGAAATAAAAAACGAAAATACTGGTTGAGTCTGGGTGTTGTGGGACCATGGTCCTCGTAGTTCCTGGGTCCCTAGACACAGGGAATCCTAGTTAAGGT
Organism: Ennomos fuscantarius; assembly: GCA_905220475.3. NCBI lineage: Eukaryota > Metazoa > Arthropoda > Insecta > Lepidoptera > Geometridae > Ennomos > Ennomos fuscantarius. Next base: position 3,554,134 of record HG992049.1, read on the forward strand.
CCAGCTGCTGTCCGCTGTCCAAAAAATCACCTCACGTAAATTTTATAGAAAATTAAGAAAAAAGGCCGTAAGAACCCCTAACCTTAAGTCTAAACTCACCTTAAGAAAGGGGGACGTAAAAGAAATAACTCAAAAAAACTCCTAAGTCAAGTAAAACAGCCATTTTTCCAAGCTGTTATTTTAGGCTGACCTACTTCCTTACCTTGGAGAAAGAATTTAAGACGCAACTCAAGTCAATTTCCTTATTAATTAGTCTTGAGTCCTGATACAATTACTTGGGCTTGATTGAACAGTAGAATTGTTAACAGTAGTTTGGATTTCAAGGACTTATTGACGAAATGTAAGGCTCTCCAATGCTCCTAGCGTTCGATGCTGGGTCTCAAACTTAAAGATAAGATCAGAAATATTGATAATACGCCATAGACGCAGTCTCAATGCTCGGGAGGCTAAAATGGAAGTGGGCAGGACATCTTGCCCGAGCAACAGACGGTCGGTGGAGCGTATTGATGTTAAGCAATGACGTGGACTAAGATGGGACATGCATGCCTAGCTTTTTTGAGCTATTTCTTTTTTCACCAGATTTCAAAAAAGAAGAGAAGAGAAGATTCGCGATTCGGTTTTGTTTTACTTATCTCCGTCATAGTATAAAACTATTTGAATTATTTTTTTATTTGAAAGTATATGCTTTCAAATTGAAACTAGAAATTTTATTAAAATCGGCACAGCAGCTTGGATTTTTATAAAGTTCTTTTATTAACGAGTAAAACATACAACTGTCTCAAAGTAAAGGGTGATTACTGGTAGGGTCTGTGCGACGTAATTAATTGGTTGAAATGGATATTACGCCCAGAACTTGATGGATGCCTATCCATCTTCAAAGGGAACTCTTTTGATTGTATCCCAGTAATTGCTGTTCGGGATCGGGAAGCGTCCCTAATTTGGCACTTTGACGTGGCGCCTTCGTTTTCAAACGAAATAGATGTGAAGATTTTGACGTGACGCATTCTGCCGTCCTTATGAAAAATGCAGTAAGTAGGTAAAATAGGTTTTCGAGAAAAACTCTTAAACAATAAAATATTTTGTATCTGTTGTAGCTACAAAACTATAAAACTTATCACCTAAGACATGCAATATGCCATATATGCTGCACTCTTGCTTCCTGAGCTTTTGGTGGGTGGTTTACAGGTGGAATTTTGGAACGCGAGAAAGAACTTGTTTGTTTGGCCATTCCGAATATGTATCTAATTCAATTTTACTAAAAATTATAGTTACTGCACTCTTTACTATGAGGGCAGCATTTATTGCAAACAAAATGGTGTCAAACGCTTATCGTATTTTGATGCCATTATAGCAGGGTTATGCAGTTTGCTGGGAAATAGGTTTACTCTCACATCTGTATTGTACTAAGCTATAAAAAGATTAATGCATGACACACCATTGAATTTTTTGAATCCTCCATCTCCATCTACGACATTACGCTATCCATAGTTGCTATCCCTCCAATCCGTACAAAGCGTTTTGATTCAACAAAGTCATATGATTTATTACAAATAGGCTATTTTTGTAAAAACAAGATAAAATTATATTTATTTTATTTATTTATTTTTATGTGGACATTTCACACAGCGCCATCTAACCCCAAACTAAGCAAAGCTTGTACTATGATAGATAGATAACTGATACAATACTCAAATACATTTTTTTTTGTAACTACATGGAATACAATATAACACACAGACACAGAACAAACATCGATGTTCATCACACAAACGTTTGTCCTGTGTGGGAATAGAACCTACAACCCACAGTTCAGAAGGCAGGGTTACTACCAACTGAGCTATCGGGCCAGTCAAATATTGGTTACTTAAAATTAAGTTATTGAACTCAGCGTATAAAATTACAAAATGCTTATTGTCAAATTTTGACAGCCTCTGTGATGTGGTTGAGCAGGTCGGCTCATTCGATTCCCGCAGCAGGACAAATATTTGTGCTCAGAAAAAAAGTGCAAATACTTGTTCTATGTCTGGGTGCTGTGGTACCATGTTCCTACTAGTTCCTGGGTCCCTAGAGCCAAGGAATCCTAGTTAAGGTCCAGGATCTATGTATGTGATCGTTGGGCGTTACTTATTTATTATTAGGATTGGGTAGCCTGCTCGGCAAGCGTAGTGGTGATAGCGGTAGATCATAATCCGAGGAGAATGCTGCTACCAATTCCCTGGTTATTACTATTACCTTAGCTGGTCTTACAGAACCCGCGGGAAGAGATGGTGTGGTCCCATTAGTCCACACAGCCACTCGCTCAACAAGGTAGAAAATCATTTAATGATCCAACTATGTTGCAGTAAAAAAACCTATTCTGAAACATAATTAAGATAAGGGAAGTAATTTAAATATGAATAGTTCGTGTTCGGGACAAAAATGCCACATTCAATTTAAAAAGCAATAAAATATTCATATTCTCTATACTCAGACTAAATAAATGTAGATGACGCGATCGAAACAAGTAAAACGACACAAAGTTGTAAGATCAAACGAACTTGCTGCGTGAAGTTCGGTCAAAATTATATGGTTTCATTCATAGAGATGAAACTGTGCATTTACTTTAATAATTATCATGACGGGATGACGTTTTAAATTTACTGGGTGGTAGGACTTTTCTCAAAGGTACCACCGCTTTGCCAGTTATTCTGGCGCCCAGACCAACAGTAGTGCATGTGCACTACGCACATGCACTACTGTGTTCCGGTTTGAAGGACACTGTAGCTAGTGAAATTAATGGGCAATTGAGACTTTATGATCTGATCTCACAGTCGAGTAACCTTGTTACCAGACTGTGCTGATGTCTCAGGATGATGTGCGCAGTGCAGTGTCGCGCGAAGCTTTATATCTTAGAGTTCTAAGTGACACTGTTTTGTTATGGAGCGACTAGCTCGATCTTTTTCGTTTTCCCACCAAAATAAAAACCTTTTTTTATATAATTATTTTGTGGGGTGTTTATTTATTTAATTATAGCTTTTTCATATCATACGCGTTTTCCGGTTCGTAGTCGCTACTCGAAAATCTTTTTCATTTGGGGTCGATTCTGCAAGCAAAATTCATTTACACATACTCATACACCATTATTTATTAGTAACAAGTCACGTCTCATTTATAGATGCGATCGCGTATTGCTTTTTTGGCTTCACTTTCTAGTGTTGTGCCGTCTATATTATTCTTTTAGTCTTATCTCAATAATTACAGTTTCGTGCTTAGAATTGATAGAGCTGATTACTACAGTTGAATGGTAAACTGGAACGACCTTTTTCAACGACTATTAACTAAATGAAGTACTATCACATTCAGGCTAGCAATTTTATCGACTTTACTTTTTACCGTACCCAAGTATCAAAATAATGCCCAACGAACTCATACATAGATCCTGGACCCTAACTAAGATTCCCAGGAACTATGAGGACCTTGGTCTCACACCCAGATATAGAACGTGTATTAGCGCTTTTTTATGTGCTCAACAAATACTTGTTCTGTTGCAGGAATCGAACCCGCAGCTTCCGGGTTATGAGCCGACCTGCTCAACCATCACACCCAAGATAAACCCATTGGTTTACCACTTACCATTGTAAGGGGGACATCGATGTTTGTTCTGTGTCTGGGTGTTATATTGTATCCTATGTATGTATTTATGTATTTACAAACAAAATGTATATAAGTATTAAATCAGTTTTCTGGTTCCCATAGTACAAGTTTTGCTTAGTGTAGGGCTAAATGGCGCTGTGTGAAATGTCCATTGTCCGCACATATTTTTGATGACTATAATTTAATTTACCGCCTAAGTACAATTTTTAAGTTTCCGCCAAAGTTTCTGAGAATGTGATCCTTATGATGAATATTTAAGAAATCTTACAAAAGGTCATTGACTCATCAAGCAGCTATTAAAAGATTTCTCGCAACGTACTGAATTGGAGCACACACTTGTCAGTATTCGAGATATCCTTTCTGCATCTGTCTTGCTTGCACGTAGCGTTTAATACGGTAGTGAAAACGAGACAGTCGTCGATGTTTAGTGAATTTAGGCGTGGGTGAAATGTAGGCTGGAATATGTTTGAAATTCGATACTCGTGTACGGATTGGTATTAGTGATGGGACTTTATTTGGTGTCGATATCTTGTCGATACCCATTATTTTGCGTAATAAGTTAATAGATTATTGTCTGTGCCATATCTCTAAATTAGAAAAAAGTTGATGATCTTAAAGCGGCGGAACCGAATTTCTGGAATCTAAAAGCTACGAAAAAATTAGGATAAAAACAACTTGAACAAAAACACTTTTATTAAAAAAATTATATCGACATTGGTTCATCCGTTCGAAAGCGTTAAACTTTTAACTTGACCCTGCTTTAGTCTGGGGTTAAAATACCAGCTCAATCACGCCGCCCCAACAAACAAGATTTCGAAATTATTTGCTGAAATGTATATCTAAAGAAAAGAATAAAAATAATTATGACAACACAAAATTACATCACACCTAAGAATGTTCATATTCATTTCTCATCACCTCTTCTTTATTAAAGAAAAAATGCATTGACCGTGAGTTGTTTTGGTCTCTTTACTTCTTTACTTCATTGTCAATGTCAAAATCTTTATCTTTATCCATTTTTGTCTTAAAATGGGCATGTGTTTGACTACAACTCACCTGATGGTAAGTGACAAAGTTGTCTAAGGTGGAGCACGCTTGCCCATGAGATGCCCATTCACAGCATGGCATGGTATGGATCTCGGAATGAGTTGATGTCTATAAACTAATTAATGGGGTTTCATCCTCTTCGTCGTCTATGTGTTATCGTAAACCGGATTCTACGTCGCGAAGTTCTCACGGTGTACCCTTCATTCATTAGCTCTAAAAAGAATATAATAAGAATAATAAAATGATCGGTGCCTTTGACTGCATCAATCAACTTCAACCAACTAAGCCTCCGGTATCGACAACCAAATTGTATCGATATTTCGATACCGAATCCGTCAATCAAACGTCACAGCAATCCCTAATTCGAACATCGACATCTCACTCTACGACACTGGATTTGACACTTGTTTGCTGTAACAAGATATTTGTGCCAAAAAAATGTTTACGACTTATCACCTTGTCGTATTAACAAAATATTCGTTATCAATAAAAATGGGATTTTTGTTATTGCGACAAAGTTTTTTGTTTTTATGTCCGACCGAGATATATTATGGCATAAAAAGTTTGTTACGGATTAAGGCGGACTGTTTGATATTTGATAGGTGACGTTATTGGTACAAATGTCAATTTTGGCTTTGATACATTAAACAAGTAGATATGAGGCCGTGCAAGTATTACGTAAGCAGATTTATTACAATTATTTACCCCCCCATCCCCCTTGTCAGCAAAAGTAAGCATAGCTCTTCCCCCTCCCCATGCTTACGTAAACATTTTCAATTAATGTATTGATTTTTTAAATATTATAATGTTTAGTGTTTCAAGCAAAGACAATGTGAGGGTTGCTATTCGTATAAAAAGGTAAATAACTACCGATGACAGAATGATCATCTAGACTCCCCCACCCCCCATGTCATTCAAAATAAGCAAAGCAAAGACCCCCCATCCCCCCATAGTGCTTACGTAATACTTGAACGGCTCCTATAGCACTGTCATTCAGTCTTGTCTCTGCTCAACCAAGATACCTCGTCACATTCACCAGTGTGACCGTTTTTGGTATTTTAGTACGAAAATGGTATATTTGGGGCTCCGAAGGCATATCTTTAGTATAATACTAAATATCGGAATAATATTGGTAATCTGGCAACCCTGAAAAGGAAAATACAAAAGTCAAGATCGTTTCTTAATGACGCTGTCTTTTTTTTGTTTTATTTGGTTTTGGCTCCACACTTTTGTGTATTTAGCCAGTTTCAAGTAAATGATAATATCTCAAGTTAATTAATAGTATATAATGTGTCAAGTCAAGTCAAGTCACAGACCAAGTCATCATGTTAAGTCATAGTCTAGTCTAGTCAAGCCATACTCCTAGTAAAGTGGTGGCAACTTTACCAGAAGCTTCTATGGAGTTTTGGAAACAACACGAAAAGAAACGTTTCACCATCATTTTACCACTTTCCCACACTCATGCCTGTAATCCAGCACTTAATGAATAAAAAGCCACCAATTTAATACATTAACTCTGAAAATAACACAAGTTTTGGAAAATAATACAATGCGGCGACGCTATCTTTTTCGTTTTCCCGCCAAAAAACCAAAGTACTACTGTTGTAGGCTTGGTAAGTACTTGGGGAACACTTAACTAAGACTAACTTATTTAACTTGGTAGCTAGCCACATTATTAAGGAATATATCCAACGTGGAATGGTTTCATGACAATGTCTCTTTTTGCAAAAACCTGAAGCTAGTTGCGGGATCCGAACCCACGACCTGCGAATCGCAAGTCAACCTTACAACTAAACAAGCCATTATCTCTTCAGAAAGGAATGCCCAAAATCTTGTACACTCCCACGGCCCGAAACGTCTCTTTTCATTTAAAAATCAACAATGACAAACGTTTCAATGGTACATCCTTCCATTGTAAATATTTCAATAAAAAATAAAACCAATATCAGAAACAACATTAAATAACATGACAAAGTTCTTTATTACAACAGTATAAAGTTAAATTCGCGTTGTATAACTGTAAAATGGTTGTGTCACGAATGAGCGATTTTGTGGATGTTAAAGTTTCACAATAAAATTCGTCCATATTTGGTGCACTTGTTCCATTGATCTCGTGTATAAAGCGACCAAATTGGGAAAACTGGGCATTTGATCGATGGGTTATCGCAACTATTTATGGATATGAAAGAGTTGGCATAATAATACACGGCTATAGAAATCTGGTACAGCAATTGTAAATGATATATCTAGTCATTTGCCTGATGCTTAAGCATCTCTTTGCCTACAATAAATTTATCAGCGACTAGCTTCTGCCCTCGGCTTCGCCTGCGTGCCCTATAGGAAACGAAGATGAAAATTTTTCATTGATAATTCAACCACTCATTTCACCCTTTTAGGGGTGGAATTTTGAAAAACTCTTTTTAGTGGATACCTACACTTTAAGAAGAACACACTCTCCAAAATTTCAAGTCTCTAGGACCAGCGGTTTAGGCTGTGCGTTATTATATAAGTCCGTCAGTCAGGACTTTGAATTTTATATGTATTGAAGATAAAGATTATGTGCAGTAGTAACTTTATTACTAGATAATGTTGAAATTAATAACGGCTAAACTCACGTCAATTATAAAGTCAAAATTACTCCGACCAGGTTTCGGACAAGTTTGATGTCCTTCTTCTGGGAGCCAGTTACTGGACTATAAATTACGTGACACGTCAAGAGGAAGGGAGGGGGTCGGCGAAGTGTGACATTGTGTGATAATATATTATTTCTGAGTATTACAACACAAAAATTTTAATTTCATAAATTTGGGGGGCCTTACAAATGTGACCAGCTTTGATAAGGACGGGGGAGGGGTCAAAAAATAAATCACGAAATTCATGTGACGTATTATATGATGGCCCCTATTAACGCAAGCCGTGGCGGCTTTCGCGAGCGTCCGCACAAATTAAACAATACACTTAACGAGTGTATTGTTTAATTTTACAAAACACAATAGAGCATTCGCAGTTTTTTTTTTGAGGGGGGGAAATGCCCTCGCACTTCCTTGCCACCACGGGTGTGGGACTCGAACCCACTAAAACTCCCCCGTGAGCCCTCGTCCGCCTTATGGGGGCGAGAAGGGGTCGCGACTGCAGTCCAGCCAACTCGCCCCCGCAGTACCATAATCATCATCAACGACCTGAAGACGTCCACTGCTGGACATAGACCTCCCACAGAGCGCCACTTTGAGCGGCTGCTTGCCTGCAGCATGAAGACCCGTGATTTTGACGGGCCAGCTTATGCTACGTTTCGAGGTTCGTCATCGCCACTTGAGGATCTTTCATTCCCATCAGGGAAAAAATCTAGCAAAGCAAAGCATTTACACGAACTAAACGAAATCGAAAAGAACAACTGATCGGCTAAAAAACTGGCATAGCTTCGCGTTCTTTTTGATCGCTGAAGAAGCGCATTTAAATTCAGAACTAAAGCTTTTTTTAAATACATCCATTTTATACACTAAACAAATTTATGACAAAATGCTGGAATGCATATTTGCATTGTTCATTTTCTGATTGTAAATAAGTAAGATTGCAAACTAAAATGTCGTAATTTAATTATGTAAGATACATAAAATAATGAGTACGGTTAGATAGTTAATATATTATAATGAACTGTAGGAACGATTGTGAAATACTATTGTGTAATATATATATAACTCAAAGGTGACTGACTGATTGACTGACTGACATAGTGATCTATCAACGCACAGCCCAAACTACGACGGATCGGGCTGAAATTTGAAAACGTAGGAATCCGCTAAGAAAGGATTTTTCGAAATTCCACCCTTAAGAGGGTGAAATAGGTGGTTGAATTATTTTGCCATAGGCCACGCCGCGGGCGAAGCTGCGGACAGAATCTTGTTGGTAATATTGACATGCCTAACTATAACGTGATGTTATAATGTGGTCAATGAAATAAATGAAATGAAATATCAAATTGTGTTGCATCTAATTAATGAGAACCCCTTTGACAAATAAATAATTAGTGCATTACATTGTATAATGCATACATTTTTAATATTACAAATGCAAATCGGAAGTTTTAAACGAAGAAAACTAAGGAACCCAAAAAAACTTTCAAAACGAACAGTTTCACGTGTATTAGACGCGACCTAGTTGAATAGATATAATTAACCACCAAGGATTATACGAAGAATACCGTCTATAGAAACTTATTAGCCCCTAATAAGCCGTCGAAAGTCTTACGACCCCATGGGATCATTCCATCTCTCGTCAGATTCACGCCCAGTTACATCTCAGGATGATTAAGAAACTACGAATGCTTTCTTTGTGCTACGTTTACACACTTCTAGCTTCTAGTCTTCACTGGTATAAGCAAGTGGCTAGCAAAGTTACAATCATGAATTTGGAACAAGCTATAATTATATTTAAAAAAATTAAAACCCCGACACATAATAAAAGAAAAATTCCAATTTTGTAATTCGCCATTTTATCATGGCGGCCATTTTGGATTTGAAATTTATCATATATATATTTATAATATATCAGTAATATATAATATATTAGTATTCTATCCAGCCCTTTCATTTGATACCCTATTTACCTACCTATTACCTCATATTGAGGGAGTTGTGATAAAATATGTAATCCGCCATTTTGTGGCAGCGGCCATCTTGGACCGATTTTCATCAAGCAAACTATTTATGTAAGTAAACCAAACTTAGTTGTATTATCTATGGTCAGTATATTTATATGTGAAATCCAGTCAGAGGGTTGTCTATACTTGTCAGTAGATTGCTTTTGAAGATAAAATATACAAACTAATTTTCTAAGTTAATCTGGCTAATCTTATACATACCCACTGCTACCAATTTACTAATTCACCTTTCAAAGAAAAAAATAATAAAAATCGGTTCGTCCGTTCGGGAGCTACGATGCCACAGACACATCAAACTTATAGCATCGTTTTTACGTCGGGTGTTAAAAAAACTCTTTTCTACTACCTTCTGGTGCAAATAATCTGGTGCAAGCTTGATTTAGGGAAATATTTAGAGGATGCTGTGTGTGCAAACTCAGTTGAATGCTGAACCGGGGCTTATTTCTGACATTACATAATGTCATATGTCCATAATAGTTGGTAGTGTTTTCACCCCTCTTGCTCAAAAAGTCCGCCATTTCGGCGTACCAGAGCAGAGATAAAATAGCATATTTTTCCCTAGGATCTAGGAGATTTATTTTTACAACGAGCCTACAGGAACGATAAAGTCCGTATTCAAATCCATAAATAATTAGAATAATAATAAAAAATTATGACTCGATTATTACAGCTCCCAAAAAAACTTACACTATTTTTGAAGAGCACTGTAGCTAGTGAAATTACTGGGTAAATGAAACTTTATGAACTAGTCACTGAATGCTGATGATGACAGAATGACGTGCGCAGTACAGTGTCACACGAAACTCTTCGAGAGTTCCGAGCGACACTGCAACTGATATAGGCAGCCGTGACGCTTAACAACAGAAGAACGACTAGCTCATCATATCATTCCGTAACATAAAACTTAATTTTGTGGTTAGACACTATGTTGAAACATTAGATATATCTTTATACTATTAACTAGGTATCGAACAATAAATTTGTCAATGCGTAAATTTAAATCATTCGTCAAGTTAAGCCTAATGAAATGAAAGCCTATTACACGATAAATGATTATATGTCAGACAAAATAGCTTGGCCTGAATAACCTAAGCTTAACGGTACGAAATCTTAGGTACTTTGCCTATTGCCTGTTCCTATCTATAATTTCAGTTTCTATTTGTAATGTTTATTAAGATAATCAATGTATTTTTCTTGCACCGGTGTGACGTGGTGGTTACTTTTGTAACATATTATCTCAACTGTAATAAACTCTATACATTGTAAAAGGCAGTAGAAGAAATAATACATCATTGTAAAGTTTCTTGTTGTTTCTTCTTTACAGTTGTAATCGAAGCTTCGGATCGGAGTTTTCTATTCTGCATTGTGCCGGATTGCTTGCACCGGTAGTGAGAAAGAGAACTGCTTTTTTTTTCAAGCCTATATATTGTAATGGACTTGCTATGTATTATTTGACAATAAGCACTTTGTAATTTTATATGCTTAGTGAATAACCTTAATTTTAAGTACCTAATGTAATTCTGACTTGTAAATGTGCTAAAAATAGCCTATTTGCAATGAATCTTTTCCATTTCCTTTCCAGTAGCTTGCACACGCACTATTACAACATAAACTAATGAAGAAGCTAATTTAGAGGGTTCCATCACAAAATGTCATGGGGATTTCCGAAATACAATGAAAGCAAGTGACGTCATCAAATAGAAGCGCTGCGCCGCAATACAAAAGGCAACTCTAGGAGTTTTGGCGGTTTTTTCCAAAACTTGTGTCATTTTCAGTGTTAGTGCATAAAATTGGTGGCATTCTATTCGTTAAGTGCTGGACTACAGGCATGAGTGTGGGAAAGTGGTATAATGATGGTGAAACGTTTCTTTTCGTGTTGTTTCCAAAACTCCATAGAAGCTTCTGGTAAAGTTGCCACCTTTTTACTAGGAGTATGACTTGACTAGACTTGATGACTTGGACTGTATCTTGACTTGATATATATACATTATTGATTAACTTGAAAAATTACCAATTACTTGACACTGGCTAAATACACTAAAGTGTGGAGCCAAACTAAAACAAAAAAAGGCAACTCTAGTAATGCTAATATTGACTTGGGATGGCAGCCATTTTGTACTTATTCTTGATGAAGGTCAGCATCGATTGTAAGAATCGGTCGAAATTATACACAATGACATTGACTTGGAGAGTAAGCTGGTGAATGCGTAACGAGGCGAACGGCAGTTGAAAGTAGTTGGTTCACGTTGATCTCTATTGTCAACATAATAAAGTTAAAAATTATGGACAGTATACTGTGAAGTAGTGTCCCATCATATATTAATAATATAATAATAATAATATGTGTGGACATCTCACACAACGCCATCTAGCCCCAAACTAAGCAAAGCTTGTGCTATGGGAACCAGATAACTGATACAATACTTAGATACTTTTTTGTTTGTAAATGCATACATAGAATACAATACGACACCCAGACACAGAACAAACATCTATGTTCATCACACAAATGTTTGTCCTGAGTGGGAATCGAACCCACAACCCACAGTTCAGAAGGCAGGGCTACTACCAACTGAGCTATCGGGTCAGACAGACATATTAAACAGGACCTACTTTTTTTAGGTTACGAAATGACATGACGAGCTAGTCGCTCGCCTGATGTTAGGCGACACGGCTGCCCATATCAGTTGCAGTGACACTTGACCTTTAAAATAAAGTTTCGTGTGACACTGCACTGGGCACGTCATTCTGAGAAATTAGTACGGTCTAACAATAAGATTACTAGACTGTGAGATTAGGTCATAAAGTCTCATTTGCCCAGTAATTTCACTAGCTACAGTGCCCTTCAAAACGTAGTGTATGTATGTGGCTATTGCCAATTATTCTGCCTGTAGCAGTAGTGCGCAAGCACTACTGCTTGGCGGCAAAATAGGCGGCGGTACCTACCTAAACAAATGAAGTACTCTAGAAGACTAGGCAATAATTTTCAAAAAACTTCGCATACTACCGCTGGTTTGCACATATATCAGGGATCTTTGTGTTTTTGTCAAACAGTATCCGCAGTATTTCCAAATACAGTCGGAGGTATACATTAGAAGTACTAGATACAAAAACAAACTCTACCTTCCTCAGTGCAAGCTAGAACTGTACAGAAGGAATGCTTATATAAACGCTATTAAAGTGTACAATAACTTACCTGACATTAAAAAGAATTTGCCTCTAATTACTTTTAAGACGAAATTGACTCAATGGCTCTTAGATAAATGATTTTACGATTTAAATGAATATATGACTTATAAAGAATGATAATATACCAACAGTTGTATGGCTAGTAATTAATGTAAGGAACTTATAACATTACACACCGCTGTCGTGGTAGAATGTACGAGCGTTTTAATTGTAATACCAACTATTTATGTACTAGATTCTGCAATAAATGATATTCTATTATATTCTAACAATCAACAGCGCTAAAGTAAAGCTAGCAAAATAGGATTTCATCAAACATATCGAAAAAAACCCGATTCTCAAGTTTATACAAATATTCAGGCACGATATAACACCTTTTTTACACTTGAAATTCAACAGCGGTCTCCGTTACTATTATTTTCTTTCTTTATTCATGAAGGGCCCTTTCCGATTGGGAAAGTAAATCGATGTTGAGCTCGATTAGAATCGGTAAATCGATTAGATCAGGATAAAACGAAAAACAATAGCGGTCTCTTTTAATTATTCAAAGTGCTTGATGATATTCATTGTACTAATTTTTGATTATTCAGTAATTTAATCTTAAATAACAGTAAATATGCAACGAAAAAGAAGCTTTTCCTAGTAAGTAACGAGACTAGATAGACAAAGCTACAATGTCGATACAATGAAAAATTTAGAGATGCAGAGCTATCGATAATCTAACTATCGAGTATCGATAGTTGTCCTTTATAGTTCCTTTTTATTCAAAGTCAAAGTCAAAAGATTCATTGCAAATAGGCTATTTTTAGCACTTTTACAAGTCAAAATTATTTTAGGTATTAAGTTATTTTAACTAAGCACATTAAATTAAAAGTGCTTATTATCAAATACTATATAGCAAGCCCATTACAATATATGCTTTTGAAAAAAAAAGTTGTCTTTCTCACTACTGGTGCAAGCAATCCGGCATAATGCAGAACAGAAAACTCCGATCCGAAGCTTTGATTACAACTGTAAAGAAGAAGCTACAAAGAAACTTAATAACTAAACTAAAATAAAATTAGAAAACAAATTTTTATTTGTCTGTCCCAACGCTAACGCAAAAAGCGGTAAGTACATATTTCTTATTACTTTTTAATTATAAACCATCGAGCAGAGTAACATAGAAATGTTACAGACTAGGAGATTTATTCAGAACTAATGGAACTAAATAACTAATTTTCAGAATGATCCGCCCAAGAGGAATTAAGTTAGAGCGACGTGGTCGCGGCTAAATTAGCTGGGGTCAAGCTCGTTTAATCCCGACATGTTTCATTTATAGAATGTTATCTACTATTTACTCTACTAATAAGGGAGATTATTTGAGGAATAATCATGGAATAGTCGACTTTGTGTTAATAATATTAGCTACATCTAAAATAACACAAATTACTAGCATATAGACTTATAGCATTAATTTTATATACATCTGTAAGCAGAAAGGGTTCTGCACGGGTTGTGGGTAGGTTGCAACCTATATAACTATAGGTCTTCAGCGTGCGCACCGGACCGCGTCTGGAACAAGAATGATCCGTAGCACACCAATCGATCCCTTTATATAGCCAGATCGACAGTTGCCGGTGTTGCCACTGTAATAAATTTAAATGCTGCCACAGGGTAAATTACAGTACTGCCCGCTGCGCATAGGGTTTATAACTGGACGTAGCCACCGTCACATCTTTATTGCCATGTTTAGTAACTTGTTTTTTATGAATGTGGATCGTGGTCTTGCTTGACAGAGAAACAAGCAGACAGGCAGACAGACGAACAGATAACAGATAGATAGGTTCGATTCCCACCCAGGACTAACATTTGTGTGATGAACATCGATGTTTGTTCTGTGTCTGGGTGTTATATTTTAGTCTATGTATGTATTTACAAACAAAAAGTATCTTAGTATTGTATCAGTTATCTGGTTCCCATACTAGAAGCTTTGCTTAGTTTGGGGCTAAATGGCGTTGTGTGAGATGTCCACACATATTATATTATTATTATTATATATATAGACACAGACAGACAAGCAACGAGGACAATATAAATGTAATGTTTTGTAATGCCCTAAATAAATGTATTTTTTATTTTGGTACATTTTTATAGAAGTTCGTAATCCTAGAAATATAAATAAGGATAATAACGCCCAACGATCACTTACATCAAAGATAATAAAGCCCGTGGATTTATAGTCAATGACTTACATAGATCCTGGACCCTAACTAGGATTCCCTGTATCTAGCTCAGGAACTACGAGGACCATGGTCCCACAACACCCAGACTCAGAACAAGTATTTGCGCTTTTATTTCTGAGCAAAAATACTTGGCCTTTGGCAGGAATCGAGTCAGCTGCCTCCGGGTTATGAGCCGACCTACTCAACCACCACACCATAGAGGCTGTCAAATAATAAAAAAATAATAGATGAACAAGCAAACAAAATGAAGAAAACCATAAAAAGGTTCGTCGAAATGAACAAATCCTGCTTTTGCAAAACAACCACTTTCTCAAGATGGAGAAATCCCAAAATGACAGGCAGCATAGAAACATTTTATATACGAGGTATCATCTAATCATGGTGCTAAAGGACAAGTGTCAAAAGACGCAGACGAAACCATGGCCTTGTCTCGTCGGCTTGTTTTGCCTTCGTTTACAGTTACCTTTCACATAACAAATCACGTTCACCCTATCGCTCAGTATAAACAGTAAGGATTGTCAGGGAGATGTATGTATTGTATCTACGTAGAACATGGAGTTTACGGAGAGGGATGCATTGTATCAATATATGACTAGGACTAGGCAATGTTATAGACTCGGATTTTAGAAATTTGGACAAGTCGAACAAATATGAAAAAATAATGTGCGGGCAGTCTTTGGGGAATGCCGATAGAAGTGAAAAAACTGAGTATAGCTCGCGCAAAACTTTATGAGCTCTCGGAAGTTAGTGCAGATGTCTGCGCAGTACGCATATTATAGTTTTGTATGGCCACTTTTACAATGCACTCTACTGTACAATGCGCAGTTTGATAGTCGGGCTAACTTCCGAGAGCTCATAAAGTTTTGCGCGAGCTATAACTTGTGATACAGCTCATGGGACGCGTGCGGTGACGATGACGCGAGTTCCATGATTTTTGTTTAGTGCTCAACGCGCTGAAGAAGTTCTCACGTAAAATCCGAATATTCAATGGCATTTATTTTATGGCATTTATTCTTATTACTTCTTCTATACATATAAAATTCAAAGTCCTGACTGACTGACTTATATATCAACGCACAGCCTAAACCGCTGGTCCTAGAGACTTGAAATTTGGAGGGTGTGGTCTTTGTAAAGTATAGGTATCCATTGAGAAAGGGTTTTTCGAAATTCCGCCCCTATGCGGGTGAAATGGGTGGTTGAATTATCTATTTAAAAACCTGCTTCGTTTCCTATAGGCCACGCAGGCGAAGCCGCGGGCAGAAGCTAGTCTGCAATAAAAGCGTTGTTAATAAAAACGTTTACTTGAATGTGGAGCGGAAGTAGCCAAAACTGTTGTTGTGCGGATATTTGGAGGGTGCCTTCCTTTTATGGTGCCTTTATTGGCCTATTAACATCTACAAGAGATGACTCGGTTTTTTGGCGGGAAAACGAAAAAGATCGCGTCACCGTATTGTATTATTTTCCGAAACTTGTGTTATTTTCAGTGTTAATGCATAAAATT
Source organism: Ennomos fuscantarius (assembly GCA_905220475.3). Classification (NCBI taxonomy): domain Eukaryota; kingdom Metazoa; phylum Arthropoda; class Insecta; order Lepidoptera; family Geometridae; genus Ennomos; species Ennomos fuscantarius. The sequence continues at coordinate 3,570,386 of HG992049.1, forward strand.
GATGGCATTTTATTCGTTAAGTGCTGGATTACAGGCATGAGTGTGGGAAAGTTGTATAATGATGGTGAAACGTTTCTTTTCGTGTTGTTTCCAAAACTCCATAGAAGCTTCTGGTAAAGTTGCCACCACTTTACTAGGAGTATGACTTGACTAGACTAGACTATGACTTGACTTGATGATTTGGACTGTGACTTGACTTGGCACATACAACATACATGTATAAAATAAATTAACTTGAAAAATTAATAACTTGGCACTGGCTAAATATAAAAGTGTGGAAGCAAAACCAAAACAAAAAAAAAAGAGATGATTCAAGTAGCGTCCGTATTAATGCATTTTCGCTCATGGCTGATGACAGCCGGACGTAGTAATGTGCTGGAGAAGGGTTACGCGCACGCAAACTGTTACGCGAGACTGTCCTTACTGTTTCGCAACAATGTACATCCCCAGCCCGTATCTTTGAGGTTTCGCGTTGACGTAAATAAGCTGTCTCACGCAATTCAAACGTCGACAATGTCTCGTTAGGTATAAATAATGTTTATTTATAAACGAAATATGACCGAGATTTGTTTATCTGTGGGTATAAAACGTTGGAATAACGGGCTCATGAAAAACAATAGCCTTGAGTTCTAACGATCTATGTATGGTATTTGGAGGAAACCGGAACGGTCCTAAAGAGCGAAATACACGAAAAACAAAAGAACGCGTGTTAATACACGTCAACCTAATGGTTAGGGTGTCTAAGTTTCTTTTGTTTTTTTTTTTGTTTACTATCGATGGGTTTGCGTTTGACATCTCATCTGATGGTAAGTGATGATGAGGTCGAAGGTGGAGCACGCTTACTCAGCAATAACCTATTTACTCTTGACTTAAAGACACCCAAGTTGTAGGTGGATGGAAACACCGACGACGGGAGTGAGTTCCATTCCCTAGCCGTACGCACAATAATAATAATAATAATAATATGTGTGGACATCTCACACAACGCCATCTAGCCCCAAACTCAGCAAAGCTTGTACTATGGGAACCAGATAACTGATACAATACTTAGATACTTTTTGTTTGTAAATACATACATAGAATACCATATAACACCCAGACACAGAACAAACATCGATGTTCATCACACAAATGTTTGTCATGGGCGGGAATCGAACCCACAACCCGCAGTTCAGAAGGCAGGGTCACTACCAACTGAGCTATCGGTCAGTGTAATAAAAGAATCTGCAATGCGTTTCGTACGAACAAAAGGTAAATCAACAAAGGGATGGTAACCTTGTCCTCGCCGTGAGGTCCTGTAGTGGAATGAAGATGGTGGGAAAAGGCTGTGAAGCTCCTGGGTAGCCTTAACAATAAACGCGCAGCGATCACATACATAAATCCTAGACCCGAACTAGGATTCCCTGTTCCTAAGGACCCAGGAACTACGAGAACCATGGTCCCACAACACCCAGACTCAGAACAAGTATTTGCGTATTTTTTGCTGTGGGCAAATACTTATCCTGACACGGAAATCTGCTGGTTATAAGCCGACCTGCTCAACCACCGCACCACAGAGGTTGTAGAAAGCAATCTTTGTTAAACAACCTCTGGTTGAGACCAATTGAAAATCAGTTTATAGTCCGAGTCTAATTTGGAATTGCAATTAGCTTCAACCTCAATGAACTTGTTTAATTAATCATCCTTTAATCAAATAAACAATTCCCCAATAACTAATTCTCTTTGGACAACCCAGTTAACTTAATTAGTCTAAGACATAATAGCATCTTGCTTGTCTTTCTGTCTGTCAAGTTGAACCGTTGAGATTATATCCCTTTGTTAAGGTAATTCAAACGTATGCTTCAGAGGGGTAGTTTTGAGTTTTGACCCTTGAAGGAACCCCTTCGAGGCGTACCTTTTGAAGTTTGAGGCTCACGATAAAAGGTTACTAACTTACTTATATGATACAATTTAATATGCTAAAACAATGATCATGCTGGATAAACTACTCAATCATCAATTCATCAGCATCAGCCTAAGGACGTCCATTGCTGAACTGCTTGTTAATCATATAATCTACTGTAATTACCAATACGTCTGCTAAGCATGGAAAATGGCAATTATGGCACCTCCCTCCCCCCTTACCCATTAGGAGAAGCTTATGCTCAGTAGTGCGTCTTTCGGTTAGAAAAGTGAATAGTATAAACATTGCAACCGAGGTTCATGAGATGGAGAGAGATCAGCAGAGAACAGCTGCCGACGAAGCCGCAGCACGCCAGAGTAACAGTCGAGAGAAAGGACAGGGCCCAATCTCGACTCTCCTTACGGCATTCAGCGCAGCAGCGCAAAGCTTGTTCCGGGTTTCACCAAAGGAGCTCCTCCCAGAAACGCAGTCGCAGGCGACATGGGACAGGTTAGTCCGCCCCGTTATATCTCAGCCTCGGGGCCACCTGACCATGCCAGAAACGCATTTCTTGAGTTTCTTGCCATCACGAGAGCGACAAAGGTAGTCAATCTCAGGAACTGCAAAAACAACTTGCAGTCCTTCAGGCAGAGAAACGAAGGCCTCTTAAAGGTGAGGCTTCGGTTTTGAAGTAAAACTTCTTTACGCACGCTTGCTTGGAGAGTAAGCTGGTGAACGGAAGTCGAAGATGGTTCACGTAGATCTTCATTGACAACATAACAAAGTCATAAATTTGTACTATTATGTGGGTAAGTCCGGTAAAATTACTTTTACAATTTTCAAGATGGCGACATTAACATTAAACAAAGTTATACCGGCCGATAGATGGATGGCTAAACTAAACAAGTTTTACTTCAGTCGTGTGGTCTAAATCACACTAATTTTTTTTTTGGTTTGGCATTGAGTCGTAGCTGATTTAGCTATTGATTTGTCTGTTTTTCAATACTAATAAAATAAATACTGCAGATGTAATAATAATTCAAACCATCTCTGTCCCCGAGTGAGAGAACAATAAAAACAGAGACGTCCAAACAGGGCGACTGGAAAGATGTATTTATTACTGATTTATGTCCTCTAAATTCGTGCGTAAAGCCACAGTAAATAGAACACACAGTAAGAAAACATTACATACAAATGAAAAGAATAACGGATCCCTCAAAAAATTTTAAATAAATAAGCACTGTAATTTTTACTGGTGCCACTTATAGAATCAAGTGACGAGCTGTCGTTCACTTGATGTTAAACGCGTAACGCGTTACGGCCACCTATGACAGATTGCAGTGTCACGCGAAATGGTTTCATGTGATACTGCTGTTAGGCACCTCAGAAGCGGAGTGAAATCAAAAAATCCATGAGCTATTTAAGTGATAATATATATTCAAATTCACAAACATCACAGGTTGAAATATATAATTATAAATCATAATACTAATGTTAGTCTATCATTGCCCATTATGGAATGAATCCCCATCCCAAGTGTCGCCGCAAGAGTGAAGTTAGTCTCGAATCACAGGTTAGTGTCAATTTCAACGCCGAGACGAATATCTACATTGTCTACACGTCAATGACATTGACATTTGCAAGTCGTGGTGTCACATTGATACATTAACACTTCCGATCCGTATTACATAGCTATTAATAATCGACTACAAGGGAGTGGGTGGGACTGAAATCTGATATCACTATTTATTTAACTTAATTTAATTTTTAATTTATTTAATTTAATCATAATATATAACTCAAAGGTGACTGACTGATTGACTGACTGACATAGTGATCTATCAACGCACAGCCCAAACCACTAGACGGATCGCGCTGAAATTTTCCATGCAGGTAGATGTTATGACGTAGGCATCCGCTAAGAAAGGATTTTTCGAAATTCCACCATTAAGTGGGTGAAATGGGTGGTTGAATTATTTTCCCATACCACGCCGCGGGCGAAGCTGCGGGCAGAAGCTCGTTTAATCATAAGGAAATAGATATTTCTAGAATTTAGAAGCTATCTCCATTTACTATTTAGGCTTTTTAGCTTACAATATTTGCTTGTGTGTTTGTTTGTAATGACTTACGACAACGACGTAATAAAATCAAGATCTGTTTAGTAGTTTAATCGGGATCGATTAACAATGAAACAACCACAAAGTTTAGACAAGATAAACTATATCGTAGTGGTAAAAAGATCAACAAAAATCGTGTGAAGTATTCCAACTGTATAGTTTTTTTTACTGTGGTAAACTATAATGTTAGCATAACTCATCTTACGTTATCTGTGACCGTAAATCTTACGAATACACACAAGTATATTAATAGAACTGTGGCCATTTTTGAAGTTATTGAAACAGAAATGGTGTGTGGAGACATTTCTTTTTTCTGTACTAGCTAACCCACCCTGGCTTTTAAGGGAAGAGGAAAACGAATTGAAAAAAGATAGGGAAAGAATGAATGGAGGGGCCGGCGCAGGGAAGCTGGTGGCACATGCCTCCCTTTGTCCTATTCCATGCATTCGTCCTTTTCTCTTTTTTTTCTGAGCATAAATACTAGTCCCGTCGCGGGGATCGAACCCGCCGCCTCTGGGTTATAAGCCGACCTGCTCAACCACCGCACCACACCACACCAGTGGACTCATCAGTCAGGACTTTGAATTTAGATCCAAAGCCAAGTAGCCAAACAACAAACACACATATAATGTATGTATGTTGTTTGGCTACTTGACGGTTCACATTTGCGACACATCATGCTAAGTTAGATTAAGCAGAGCACTATCTAGGTCCGTGGGAACTTTTAATTAAAGCCATTTTCAGGCAACGTAGCTGTTTTTCGTCCCCAGTGCAGAGTGGCTTTTAAATTTAATAAAGATTGTGGTAAATGTATATAATATCATCCACTGGCGTTATTTTAATATAAATTAATAAAAAAATATTTGAAAAAATGTCCAACGTTGTAGTTTTAATTATTATTGGTGGAAATTTCAGCGCCATCTAGTCCCAAACTAAGCAAAGCTTGTACTATGGGAACCAGATAACTGACACAACACATACTTTTTGATTGTAAATAAATACCTACAACACCCAGAAACAGAACATACATTTATGTTAGTTACATAAATGCTTGTCCTGGGTGGGAATCGAACCCGCAACCTGCAGTTCAGAAGGCAGGGTTACTACCAACTGAGGTACCTGGCCAGTATAGTTTTATTTCCTAAAAATAATTACTTTCTGCATAAGAAGTAAGGTGGTACAATATTGGTGTCGATTCTGTGTCGCATACTCTTAAGCTAAACGAAATTAACATATTTCCGTCTTTTTCATTTCCCCTTTATCAGAAGAGTAGCGCCATACTTTAAGTTTACTTTAGTTTTAGAGAATGCGACACAGAATCGACACCATTCTTTAGTAATAATAAAAATTAAAGTTTTTGTGTATGGATGTTTGTTACTCTTTTATGCAAATACTGAATTGATTTTAGTGAAACATGGAATGCAGATAGCTTATACGCTATTTTAGCACATAGAAAACCGTGGGCCGGAACTAGTGGTCTATAATAGCAGTTTTAAAAGTCAAAATGAATAATAATAATAAAAATTTTAAACTTTCGCGACTTGAACACATATTGTAAAGATAAAACGGGTCTATTCGCGTACAAAAAAAATTACAAGTATTTAAAATTACATTTGAAAATTATATTGAAATTACAAGAATGTAGGCGAAACTAATTCTAGATACAATCACGACTAAATCACCTATAAAAAAAAAAATTAAAACAAAATCAGTTCATCTTTTCGGGAACTACGATGCCACAGACAAACACACAGACACTTCAAGCTTATAAAACCCCGTCGTTTTTACTTCGGGGTTTAAAAGCAGTTTTTAACTGCCTACTCAGCACACAGAGTACTAAAGAAATTCCATTAAAACTCATACTTCTTCATCATCAGCTTAAATTAGTCCACTGCTGGACATAAGCCTCTCCCAAGGCACGCCACTGAGCCCGGTCTTCGGCTCTACTCTTCCAGTAACCAGCTTGCGTATATCATCGCTCCATCTTGTCGCTGGGCGTCCTACACTGCGTCTGCCGATTCGCTGTCTCCACTCTAGTCGTCTACCTCAACGGTTATCGGTTCTTCTGCAGATATGACCAGCCCCTGCCACTTCAGCTTGCTAATGCGCTGAGATAAGTCGGTTACCTTAGTTCTCTGGCGAATAGTTTCATTTTTTTGTTCATAGACAGACAAACAAGCAGTTGGTCCGCTTGATGGTAAGCAGTTACCGTCGCCTATAGACACCTGCAACTCCGAGGGCGCTGCCAATGCGTTGCCTCCCCTTAAGATTTCCGGATTTGGATACATACAAAATACGAAAAGCTTTTTCCCCGACCTATTATTATAATTAGATATCCACAATATCTGATCGAACTACCAGTTAGCCAGTGCGGTCATGGTAACCACGAACGAAATTGAAGTTCCAACTGCAGAAGGCCACCGATGCGGTTTGTGTTCAATTTGCAGTTAAAATAAGTTGACTCCTATATGAGCATACCAATTTCCAGCTCAGTTTCAACATTTTAAACTAGATGCTTCCCGCTTTTCCCGCAATACACCCGGTTTGTGTATCAACCGCCTTCAATAACAGTTCTTAATTCGAATATACGATTTTTTTAAATGTTTCTTACCTCAAAACTTAACCAATTGAAAAAAATAGAGATATAAGTTTCAGGTTGGTTCCATAGAAATTGACAGCCTCTGTGGTGTGGTGGTTGAGCAGGTCGGCTCATAACCCGAAGGCGGGTTCGATTCCCGCGGCAGGACAAGTATTTGTGCACAAGAAAAAAAAGCGCAAATACTTTACTGAGTCTGGGTGTTGTGGGACAATGGTCCTCGTAGTTCCTAGGTCCTTAGACACAGGGAATCCTAGTTAGGGTCCAGGATCTATGTATGTGATCGTTAGGCGTTATTATTTAATAAATAAAAATGCTGCACAGGTCATCACTTTTCCACCAAGTCATGCAGTGGTCAAATGCACATAAAAATTAAAAAATAATATAACTTACTCGCTTCTGCAGCTCTTTCGAAAGAGAAAGATGACTTTTTATGGCATTTACAGAATAGTCGTAGTTTTAAACTTCATAACCGCATCTTTCTACAAAACTGAATACAGTATGGACACTTCGCGCTACTCAAATATTCCTGCGTACATCTTTGTGTACTTACTAAATTCATTACCATAGGTAATGACGTAACGTAAATAAATAAATATGTGTGGACATTTCACACAGCGCCATCTAGCCCCAAACTAAGCAAAGCTTGTACTATGGGAACCAGATAACTGATACAATACGTAAATAGATACTTAGTTTTATTAACTTGTTCAAATCACAGAGCAGAAAAGATATTATGCCCACAGGGTCTTTCACTCATATCTTTGTGGGGGCATAGAGACGCCATACTCAACACTTCATACAATTGAAGGGTTGAGAATAAAAAGGGTTTAACTGTCAAATTGATAGTTTCGAGAAAATTGACTTTAAACTTCAACGGCTTCTTTTTAATGTAAAGTGTTTATAAGGCAATAGAAAAGGTTTATGTAAGTTTCAGTTACTTGAAAATGTATTAATTCTATTTTAAAATACTAAATATAGTACTAATTCATATAATTACCGTAAAAATATAATATAATAAAATATTTATGATAATGTTTTTATGCTAAACGAACTGTATTCCTGTGACAGATAAACCGATTTTAGACTCAAAATCTCGAGAAAAAGATTTAAGCCTCATTTCGTTATTTTGAGGATGTATTATTGTAGATGATTTCACGCTGAATCCAACGATACCCACAAGTCATTTTGTGAAAAAAATCTTTTAAACCCTTTTTGTTTCTCACCCCTTCAATTCAAACGTGTCGCTTTTTAAACCTCGACGTAAAAAGATTCGAAGTTCCAGCCGTTTATTAAATTAAAAGGGTTAACTTAATTTTATGCCGAAAAATTAATGGTTTCTGAGGGATAGCCTAAGCGGGCGAAGCCGCGGGCAGAAGCTAGTAAAAGAAATAAACTTCTTGGCATACATTTCCGCAAAGTGTTGCCTGAATCTGATAGTGTTGTAACTAATAATAATTACAGTTTATTTAATTTATTGGTAAAGTCCCTACTGTTTATACTGTCCTCTTCAGACCGGGCTACACCGCAATATTTTAGTATTCAACGTCCGCAACTTAAAATACATTCCGCCACCGCGACCTGTACAATGCACAAAGTTTGGTTAAAACTTGCTTAGTAGCTTCGTTCGGAACAACAGGCTTACGTAGATTTTGAAACTGAAACTGTAGTTAGTGGAAAATGGTTAGTTTTGGTATAATATAAAATATAAATCGTTGAAAAGGAACTTCAACGATAGAGAACAGAATATTGTAATGATAAAACGGGTCTAAATAATAATAATACGCGAGTATTATTATTATTTTATTTATTATTTTACTAGGTGGTAGGACTTTGTTGCAAAGTTCGTCTAGGTAGGTACCACCGCTTTGCCAGTTATTCTGCCGCCAAGCAGTAGTGTGCAAGCACTACTGTGTTTCGGTTTGAAGGGCACTGTAGCTAGTGAAATTACTGGGCAATTGAGACTTTATGATCTGATCTCACAGTCGAGTAATCTTATTACCAGACTGTGCTATTGTCTCAGGATGATGTGCGCAGTGCAGTGTCGCTTGAAACTCTGTTTTAGAGTTCCGAGTGACACTGTTCTGTTATGGGCGGCCGTAACGTTTAACATCAGGTGAACGACTAGCTCGTCACATCATTTAATAACATAACAAATATTAATTATTATATATAATTTAATAACATAACAATGTAACTTGGTTGAAATGTCGAGGTTAGTCAACATAATGTTTTGATAATTTATGAACGCGAATAAACCCGTTTTATCTTTACAGTATGAGTTCAAGTTGCGAAAGTTTGAAAAGTGTTAGAGAACAGAATAGCTATATCATCTATAGAAAATAAAATTCCCGCGCCGGGATAGAGATGCCTTGCTCAACACTTTCAACTAAATGACGTTTTAGAATAAAACTACTATGGCTTGGTTCATTAACGATTCGACAGTCTCTGTGGTCTCGTGGTTGAGTAGGTCTTCTCATAACCTGGAGGCGGCGGGTTCGATTTCCGCGACTGGGCTTGTAGTGAAGTATTTGTGCACAAAAAAACGCAAGTACTTGTTCTGTGTGTGGGCGTTGTGGGAGCATGGTCCTCATAGTTCCTAGGTCCAATTACACGGTATCCTAGTTAGAGTCCAGGACTACACTAACTAATAATAATAAACGCCTTAAGCTCAACGATCATATACATAGATCCTGGACCGGATTCCCTGTGTCTAGAGACCTAGGAACTACGAGGACCATAGTCCCACAACACCCAGACTCAGAACAAGTATTTGCGTTTTTTTTTCTGTGCACAAATAACTGCCGCGGGAATCGAACCCGTCGTAATTACTACACTATCTTGTACCATTACACCTCTCTACTCTCTTTAGATTGCAGTATTAAAATCTGTATCAAATCACAGATTTATCTACTCCAAAATCTAGCGTACATAAACTACATACATAGCAACTTATAGAACCTAATATTTAAGCTATGTTAATATAAATTGTAAACGTGAATAAATAAAGATAAGGAAAAAAAACCTTTGCATTATAATATTATAGAAACTGACGTGATTAGTACTCATAACTACAACTATTACACGGCTAACACTCACAAGATACAGTCGAATAACTCGACCGGTGTTCGGGCAATATAGATGCCCATCCTCAAGGAGTACGCGCGGCGGCGTGGGCGGCTCGGCGCCCGAAACGCCTATATTGCCCGAACACCGGTCGAGTTATTCGACTGTATCTCGTAAGTTTTAGCTTTGCATTATATAGATCACAATATTGTAAAATTATTGGTTTCTACACGACTTATTCTAGGGTAGCGATCATGGAACAACTTCTAATATAACTTTTGTTTGAGTTGGAGTTTAATGTATTTCCGAAGATGTGTGTCGTGTATTAGACAAACTTTAATACATATTCGCATATTATGTTAAAACTATTCAACCTAATGAATATTCCACTAACAGCGCAGCGTCTTGAATATGATTACACGCTTTGAGGAAATCGGGAAGTACTCCAACTTCCCGACTTTACAAATTAATTACACGGACGGGAAGAATAACAAAGGGATCAGCATTCAGGATTGTGTTCATTTCGCACAGCGCCATCTAGACCTAAATTAAGCAAAGTTTGTACTTTAGGAACCAGATAACTGATACAATACTTAGATACTTTTTGTTTGTAAATACATTCATTTAATACAATATTATCTACAATAACAGTATCTTGTTCTATGTATGTATTTACAAAAAAAAACTAAGTATTGTATCAGTTAATAACAATTGTGGTCACAAATCTGATTCTCATAGTACAATCTTTGCTTAGTTTGGGGCTAGATGCGCTGTGTAAATGAAATAAAATGAAATGATACATTTCCATAAATATTTAATTATTCAAACATGTCTCGTCACATAATATCAGTCACGCCAGTGTAAACGCTAACCTAAAAAACTTCTTTTAAGTAAATTTTTAGTCGGTAGAAGACTCACGATTTAGACATAACATTTTCAAAAGCTACTAAATATCGTCTTAACAACCCTTAGTCATGTACAGAAAATTAGCCTTTATGATGTCCTAAAAACGTCAAGGTTAACTACCACCTTTCCACATCTACCTTTCACACCTGAGGTGTCTTGCTTACGTCACTGTTCCCATTTCCCGTGCCGTCACAGAGTTATCATGTTGCTTGTAATAATATTAAGTATGTGTAACTCGATCCGTCATATTACGGTCGCAGGTTTAACGCTGGCTTAGTTAGAAATAAGAGTATTATCGCATGTGGATTATGTTATCTATAAATAAAGCAGTAACATTATTAATTTATTATGTAACATTATTAAGTAACATTATTGTTTTTTATATTTGAGGTGATTATACCTAATTATTGTTGTTTATAGTACGTAAGTTGTAACAACACCGACCGCAATTTTATTCCTTTAATTCCTGTCCATCCTAAGGTACTTTATGATCTGATCTCAGAGACAAGTACTCTTATTACCAGACTGTGCTGATGTCTCAGGATGATGTGCGCAGTGCAGTGTCACGCGAAACTTTATTTTTTAGAGTTCCGAGTGACACTGTTCTGTTATGGGCGGCCGTGTCGCTTAATATCAGGTGAACAACTAGCTCGTCACATCATTCACAAACATAAAAAACTCACTAATACAAAAAATAAAACTTACATTTTGATGCTCAATCATCGACCTGTGCTCATGTAGAAATTTAATTCCTTCTTAAAATAATCAATTTGTGAATAAAATTTAATCTTGAGCACATAATAATTACGTAATAATAACTCAACGATCACATACTTAGATCCTGGACCCTAACTAGGATTCCCTGTGGACGATTCAGAACAAGTATATGAGCTTTTTTCTGTGCACAAATACTCGTCCTGCCGGAATCGAACACACCGCCTCCAGGCTATGAACCGTCTTGCTCAACCACCATACCACAGAGGCTGTCTTCAGCACAGTTTCACAAATGAGCCTAGTTCTGTAATACCTTAAACTCCCAAACACTGCTCCTTAATATTCGACGCGAATAACAGGATTAAACATGGTTCGTAACATCAAAACATTTTCGTAACAAGATAATCTTTAGAAGACATCGTATCGTGAAACAGTGCCTAAGGCATATCGATTTGAGAACGCTTTTTGGAGACTACCATGACGTTAAGTTCGGCGACGGTATGTCGTATGCAAACTTTTTGATATATAATAATAATAACGCCCAACGATCACATACATAGATCCTGGACCCTAACTAGGATTCCCTGTGGCTAGGGACCCAGGAACTACGAGGACAATATGTTAATCTTATTTATAAGCTATCTTGCTACCGAATTTCATCTAAATCCATTCAGCCGTGAGAGCGTGAAGGAGTAACAAACAAACACACATACAAACTTTCGCCTTTATAATATTAGATAGATAGAACTGGACCACACGGGAAACAACAGCTTTCAAATAAAAAAAGAATTAGCAAAATCGGTTCACGCAGACGGTACTGTGGTAACAAACATAAAAAAAATAACGTCGAAACTGGAACACAGTCCAAGTCATCAAGTCTAGTCCTATGACTTGATGACTTGGACTATTCTAGACTAGACTATTCTAGTCTAGTCAAGTCATACTCCTGGTAAAGTGGTGGCAGCTTTACCAGAAGCTTCTATGGAGTTTTGGAAACAACATGAAAAATAAATGTTTCACCATCATTATACCACTTTCCCACACTCATGCCTGTAATCCAGCACTTAACGAACGCCACCAAATTTACGCACTAACACTGAATATAACACTAATTTTGAAAATAATACAATGCGGTGACGCGATCTTTTTCGTTTTCCCACCGAAACATTTGTATTTAGTTATTTAAAAAAATAAAGGCAAATGTGCTTACATGACTCCTCGATGAGCACTTCCTGCCTGCTCTCGGCGCAGCACTGCAGCAGCAGGCCGAGAAGCGCGAGCAGCACGCGCATCCTGCACTGCCGCCGGCACATCACTAGCTAGCGGAGCGCATCACTAGCGATTCTGTAACAAAGATACATTCGGGTAAGATAATAATAATATTAACGCCCAACAATGACATACATAGATCCTGGACCCTAACTATGATTCCCTGTATCTAGGGAACCAGGAACTACTAGGACCATGGTCCCGCAGAACCTAGATATACAACTAACATTTGCGCTTTTTTTTCTGTACACAAATACTTGTCCTGCAGCGGGAATCGAACCCGCCGCCTCCGGGTTATGAGCCGACCTACCGATGAGCACCACATAGGCTGTCTGGATTTTATTTTGATTGATATTGAATGTCCCGTTAGCTCATGGTGGTAACCCTGCCTTTTGAACTGTAGGTTGTGGGTTCGATTCCCACCCAGGACAAAGATTTGTATACCAGATAACTGATAGAATACTCAGGTATATTTTAATTAAAACTTAAAACGCACGCTTTAATTTGATTGACTGATTGACATCAGGAATAAGCTGGTGAATGCGTGACGAGGCGAAAGGAAGTTGAAAGTTGTTAGGTAATGAAGATCTCCATTGTCAACACAACAAATTTAAAAATTTGTATTGTAATGTTGGTATGTCCGGTAAAATGACAACTTACAATTGTCAAGATGGCGATATTAACATTAAACAAAGCAAAAACAAAGTTATACCGGCCGATAGATGGGGCTAAACTAAAGAAGTTTTACTTCAGTCGTGTGGTCTAAAGCACACTCATTTTTTGTTTGCTCAACTCACTCTCGTCCAATCACACGCCAGTCATACCAGTGTTACCAATAAAAAAATCCAAATCCCCAACTTAATAGAACACATTACATACGGAAAAAAACTTTTTCCAAACAATTATTGCTCTGCCGGATTCATGGAGTACCAATTACCAACTGATTGATGTCCAATAATCGCCCATTGATTAACCCGTCACTGCGCCAGCACTGCAGTGGCACTGCAATTAACGTCGCCGCATTCAATGTTTTATTGCTGTTCAAAAATGTATCCACTCATCGAGACAGTTCTTGATTAAATTCACATCAAAATGACGTTTAATTGTGTTTGCTGTTAGCTCGTAAAGAAGCGTTGGCAAACACGGTTCGTTTGACTTTTGGGTCCAGTGCCCGAGGGTCAAAATGCGTGACGAAAATAATAATAATAACGCCCAACGATCACATACATAGATCCTGGACCCTAACTAGGATTCCTTAATAATAACGCCCAACGATCACATATATAGATCCTGGACCCTGACTAGGATTCCTTAATAATAACGCCCAACGATCACATACTTAGATCCTGGACCCTAACTAGGATTCCTTAATAATAACGCCCAACGATCACGTACATAGATCCTGGACCCTAACTAGGATTCCTTAAAAATAACGCCCAACGATCACATTCATAGATCCTGGACCCTAACTAGGATTCCTTAATAATAACGCCCAACGATCACGTATATAGATCCTGGACCCTAACTAGGATTCCTTAATAATAACCCCCAACGATCACGTACATAGATCCTGGACCCTAACTAGGATTCCTTAATAATAACCCCCAACGATCACATACATAGATCCTGGACCCTAACTAGGATTCCTTAATAATAACGCCCAACGATCACGTATATAGATCCTGGACCCTAACTAGGATCCCTTAATAATAACCCCCAACGATCACGTACATAGATCCTGGACCCTTACTAGGATTCCCTGTGTCTAGGGACCCAGGAACTACGAGTACCATGGTCCCACAACACCCAGACTCAGAACGAGTATTTGCGCTTTTTTTTCTGTGCTTAAATACTTGTCCTTTCGCGGCAATCGAACCCGCCAGTTTTAATACAGTTTTATTACCTGACTAAATGAGTCATGATATTTTTTTATTTTTCAATTCTATTTTCGTTTCATCTTAAGTTTAGAGAAAAATGTTTAACCCCAATTTCCGATTTTAACTTTTCTTAATTAATCTCAAGGGTTGGGTTTGAAAGATAATTTTAGGAGTTTCCAGCTTATTATTCACAATTAGCGGCGCCCTGAGACTTCACCAGCGGATTACCATTTTTCCCGGAAAATTTAAATACGTACATTCGTTTTTTTGTTTATTTTTTTTTTTACTTCACTTGTCTAGCATTTGACCGCGCTCTCACCTGATGGGAAGTGACGATGCGATCGAAGGTGTAGCATGCTAGCCAAGTAAATACCTATTCACTCTTCTCTTGAACACGCCCGGGTTATATTTTGCCAGAAGCGAGCTACCACCACGCTAGCAGGGTATTCCATTCCTTAGCCGTTCTAATTATGAAAGTGTAGTCAAATCGCTTAAAAAACAAACAGTGTGCTTTAGACTACAAGACTGCAGTACTTCTTTAGTTTAGCTCCATCTATCGGCCGGTATAACTTTGTTTTTGCTTTGTTAATGTTAATGTCGCCATCTTGACAATTTTAAATTTTCATATTACCGAACCAACATAATAATACAATTGTGGTACTTTGTTATGTTGACGTTATATTGTTGTTGAACCTTCTTCAACTTCCGTTCGCTTCGCATTCACCACCTTACTTCCCCAAGTCAAGCGTGCGAAAAGAAGTTTTACTTCAAGAAATGTATGGTTATGTTCTGCCGCCACGTACACGACATCGTATGGTAGGGTAGACGGTGTTTTTTTTTATGTTAGTGAATGATGTGACGAGCTAGTCGTTCACCTGATGTTAAGCGACACGGCCGCCCATAACAGAACAGTGTCACTCGGAACTCCAAAAAATATATATAAAATTTCGCGTGACACACTGCGCACATCATCCTCAGACATCAGCACAGTCTCTTAATAACACTACTCGATTATCCGCTTGAAACATTATTTTATTTTCCTGTAACATTATTAGATGAACTCACCTCGACGACAGAGAAAGCAATACGCATACTAGTATCGTACAGAATATTATTTGCATAATCAACGCACCATGGAACCTTGACACAGAGCATAGAAGACAGAGGGCGAACTTTAAAAATAAAAATGAGTGTGCTTTAGACCATACGACTGAAGTAAACTTCTTTAGCTCTATTTCTTGCCCCTACAGTATAATACGAAACGTAACTCTTATATCTGTGTTTCCGGCAAAATATGACCCGGGCGTGTTCAAGAGAAGAGTGAATAGGTATTTACTTGGCTAGCATGCTACACCTTCGATCACATCGTCACTTCCCATCAGGTGAGAGCGTGGTCAAATTCTAGACAAGTTTGAAGTAAAAGAAAAAAAAAATATCTTCACGTCACGTCTTTCTTTCTATCTCCCTCTCAACTTCCGTTCGCCTCACTAGCTTCCCCCCTAGCCACTAGCTCACCAAGTCTCAAGAAGTTGTACGTCTAAAACATTTTATATGCAAAGTTATTTTTAATAGACGGAATGACTGTATATTGGGACAATAAAAATGAGATTCATTTGTGCGTATTTAGTGATAAAGTAGATTTTATAAAATAATATTTTTTTTTGTGAATAACGTTTGCGTTTTATCAGAAACACTGTTATATCTTCACGTCACGTCTTTCTTTCTATCTCCCTCTCAACTTCCGTTCGCCTCACTAGCTTCCCCCCTAGCCACTAGCTCACCAAGTCTAAAGAAGTTTTACGTCTAAAACATTTTATATGCAGTTATTTTTAATAGACGGATTTACTGTATCTTAGGACAATAAAAATGAGATTAATTTGTGCGTATTTAGTGATAAAGTAGATTTTTTGTAAATAAAGTTTGCGTTTTATTAGAAACACTGACTATGTCCTACTGTTTTAATATTTTACTGTGCCACGTACGTGCTCAAGTCTCCGTATAATGTACTTACTGAGTACATCCTTATTACAAGTTGTTATTAGAATACGCTTGCTTCATTTATACAGGTTTTATAATTGAGAAAAAGCTAGAAAAGTACAATATTGAGTTAACTGGGCAACAAAGACTAAGCGAGCTAGATAGATATAGATAAACCCTTTATTAAGCTTATTTTACTAGGTGGTATGACTTTTCGTCTAGGTAGGTACTACCGCTTTGCCAGTTATTCTGCCGCCAAGCAGTAGTGTGCAAGCACTGGTGTGTTCCGGTTTGAAGGGCACTGTAGCTACTGGGCAATTGAGACTTAACGAGCTAATTTCACACTATTAATCTTATTGCTAGACTGTAAATGTGGGAAACTGATTGATCCGTGGAAATGAAACGATACGGGCTTGAAACAGCAAATTCCGGCTATATTTCTTCAAAAACTTCATTAATTTTACACCGGAGTCAAATCAAACTCACACCTCCATTAGCTCACATCTTCCACCTCCCCCTCTCTCTCTCTCTCTCTCATTTCGATCACAAATCAAATCAACTTTTTCACATTTTTCCGTTCACTAATATACATAAGTATCTTTGCAATTTTAATCGTACATAAACATAAATTTTATAAATGACAATTTAATTTGTATGTACTAATGAAATTAAATCATAATAACTATATAACAAGCAAATTTAATATTTAAAAAAATGTATTATAGATAAGGGTATAGCTTTTTTATTTTATTTTATTTAAATTAGACTAACGGCGTGTCCCGGCTTCGCACGGGTATTTTATATATACACTCTATCAAGGACAATGTAGGATTCTAATGGTGAAAAAATTTATCAAATCAGTCCAGTAGTTTTAGAGCACATTCAATGCAAACAAATAATCAAATCTTTCCTCTTTATAATATTAGTTTAGAAATAGTGATTCAAGGTTCCCCAAATGATTAGAGAATGATCCCAAAATGTACTTCTATACTTTACCGGAAAGGCTTTAGAATATAAAAATCTGGACCCAATGGGCTGTAAAAATCATATTTCTTTTCATTCCAACAACAAGTCGGAAAGATATTATTCGAACGCCCGGCCGCGGCGCCATATTTTGAAAAGTGCCAAAAATTCTAATATAATTTGTGTAACATCCGAACTTTGGCTACGAAATTTTCAGCAAATGCGAAAACTTTTTAATATATTGATATTAGTCGTATGCACAAACAATGTAGGAGTTCTCAACTTCCTGAATTACATTAAAGCGGGCTTACTTATTTATAGTTCGTCTGAAAACCAATTGCTTGCATTGGTTTTCAATGAATTGATAGCCCGCGGTCTGGTGGATCAGCAGGTCGGCTCATAACCCGCAGGCGGCGGGTTCGATTCCCGCGGCAGGACAAGTATTGTGCACAGCGAAAAAACGCAAATACTTATTCTGAGTCTTGGTGTTGTGGGATCATGGTCCTTGTAGTTCCCGAGTACCTAGACACAGGGAATCCTAGTTAGGGTCCAGAACCCACAAACGACAGTTCATAAGGCAGAGATACTACCAAATGAGCTATCGACTTAATCAATTATGATCGGTTTCCCCTTTTATAAAATGATCTCTGATTATCTCTTAAATAAATCAGTCCACGATAAGCTACACAAAAAGACTGGGTCAAATGAATCTAGAGCTTTCTCGAAAATACTAAAGCCTAAAAGCGGTCAGACTTGTCGAGCTCCTGTCAGAAATGTGTACCTACGTTTGACAGATGACAGTTGGATACACCTCCCTGTCACCTGTCAGAGCGTCGTAGTTCAGATTAATAGTCCCTAAGTGCTTCGAAGTTTCGCTATCACTACATGTTTCAAACTGCGTAGTTAAATGATGGAGTTTATATCTTATTGAATTAAGTTCAATTTCCTTGGGAGAGATCATTAAATTAGCTAGATTACGTATTATTACAGAGAGCTTTAAGTAATAATTATACATTGACAGCCTTTGTGGTGTGGTGGTGGAGTAGGTCGACTCATAACCCGGAGGCGGCGGGTTCGATTCCCGCGGCAGGACAAGTATTTGTGCACAGAAAAAAAGCGCAAATACTTGTTCTGTGTCTGGGTGTTGTGGGACCGTGGACCTGGGTCCCTAGACACTGGGAATCCTAGTTAGGGTCCAGGATCTATGTACGTGATTAAAAAAAAGAATAGAAAAAAAAACAACATTTTATTGTTGTTCTATCCATTCTATAATCCGTAATGGTAGTAGGTCATCCGTAGGTCATCCCGCCCGGTGACGCTGTAAAGGTCGTTGGAGGCCAAAAGCATTTTAAAAAACCCGTTTAAAAATTTGGCTCCGGAACTGGCCACTTTCATAAACCATATTTAAAAAGTATAACATTTGATAATTGAACTCTTCTATGCCAGTGAGTGCCGTGAGTGGGCTCCACGTATTTGTTTTTTTTTTAATTTCCAATGAATAACCGTTTTAACAATGTATTCAAATTAAATTTTCCTTTTTGATACCAAAAGAGCTAAACTAAATAAAAGCGCCGATCTATCCCTTAATCCGTTTCGTTTTGGTTATTTCCATATATTGATGTACACATATTTGTTAAAAATTGTCCAGACAAAATACATTTTCCAATTCAATAAACCAGATCTACATACAGACCGTTTCCATCCAGGTCAAAAATAATATCTGACGAAACCTAGTCTAGTCTTTTTCTTAAATCTAGGTCATTGCATCGCGTTTCATTTGATGTTTTCGATGTAAAACATGACCTATATTGTAAAATGTTATTCTGACAATCTGTATAAAGGATTATTCCAAGCGATTTTTGTCTGTGTATTTGTTATTTTGATAAGATCTGAAATGGGTAGTCATCAGCTTTAATACGTACCCACAGCTGGGACGTGGGCCTAGACTCAACGGGAGAGATTTTAAGTTATAATCCCTAAAGCTCGCACAACGCGCGTAGAAAAAAAAATACATCACTGTAAAGTTTCTTGTAGCTTTCTTCTTTACAGGTGTAATCGAAGCTTCGGATGAGTTTTCTGTTTTGCATTGTGCCGGATTGCTTGCACCAGTAGTGAGAAAGTGAACTTCTTTTTTTTTCAAACTCACATATTGTAATGCGCTTGCTATATAATATTTGACAATAAGCACTTTGTAATTTTATATGCTTCGTGTAATAACTTATTTTGACTTGTAAAAGTGTTAATCATAATGAATTTATTCATAAAATGTCAATTTACAAGTCAAAATAATTCTTACAATTTAAAATTAATATAAAAATAATATTTTTTAAATATTAAAATAGCCTATTTGCAATAAAACCTTTTGACTTTGATTTTGCTCGCTAAGTACGGGTTGGTGGATGAGACAGCATGACGATTTACTCGCGATATTTTTCTTTGCCATTGCAAAATCGAGTGAAAATTCCGCACATGACTTGAAAAGTCATTGATAAGAGCCGAGCTGGATTCAAAATAGGATAAAATAGTCCTATTTTGAATCCAGCTCGGCATCTGAAATTATTTAAATTTAAGCTGGTTCGGCGGTCGAAGCCACAGAGAACCTGAAGATGCGTAAATAAATACCCTAGACTGTAGTTACATATTTGCGCTTTTCGGTATCGAGACGTTGGGGCCGTGGGGACCGAGTGCACACAAAATTAACAAAGACCTTTCGGAACGACTGATCGAGGCAACACGTGACCAAAATACTAGTCCCTATTTAGCCCAAGGGCTAAGCATTGCCATTCAACGGGGTAATGCCGTCAGCATTTTAGGCACATAGCCTACTAGTAGCGGCTTCTTAGATTAAGTATTGTTACTAAATTGTTTTTAATTTCAATTTTGCAAATAAACCATTCCCATTTGATTGAAAACTAGAAAAAAGAAATGGAATCATAAATTAAGTTTTTAATTTTTATTTGTCTTCTAATGGTGCTAAAATTAGCCTGTCTATGTATATAAAAGAAAGTCGTTAGTTACAGTATTTATAATTCAAGAACGACTGAATCGATGTGACTGAAAATTGGTGGGGTGGTAGCTTAGAACCAGGAGACAGACATGGGATACATTTTATCCCGTTCGACCACGTTTTACTAATTCACCCGCTTGAAGCCGGGGCGGGTCAACTAGTTGGTTATAAATTTTAGTTTTATCTAAAAAAATATTGGCCTGATTCCTGAGGATTAAAAAACTCTGGTTCCAAATAAATCTACAAGTTGAACTTCCCGTTTCCGCACCGTAAAGAATGCCCAACAATACACATTGTTAATCCGATTCTTTACTTTGCCGCTTTTGCCGACTTATTAACAATACCTTACTTATCCTTTACAAAACGTGCTAAAATTACGTAACAGAAGATTATTCATTTATTAGAAAGAATTTAAGTTCTAAGCAAAGAGCATCATAACGTTTATTGTGAATTAAATTCTGTATGTTATTGTCAGAAAAGCTTCTATAGCATTCTATAGCCTAATCCAGTTCAATAATAAACGACTACAATCTTACACGATATAGTTAATAATAATGACGCCCAAAAATCACAAATCCTATCTACTAGTTACTAACTAAATATTTGTTCTGTGTCTGGGTGTTGTGGAACCATGGCCCTTGTAGTCCGTTTCCCTAGACACAGGGAATCCTAGTTATGGCCCAGCAGGCTTAGCATGGCATGTGGAGAAATTGTCTTTCCCCCGGTTTTTTCCACCTGTCAGTTAAAATAATCCCCCTCTCCACCTTACGTAGCACGGCAACGAGGAGAGGAAAGAAATATTTCCCTTTGACATTATCATAGACATTATATCCCGCTACTCCCAGCTTCAGAGCACGGACTCGGAAGAAAGTGGATAATATTCTCTTGAATTGGCATAAAGCAGAGAGTATTTATCTTCGACTCTTGTAGGTGGGTATAAGGAAGTCAAAGTGTTTTAATAGGCACAAAAATGTCGCGTGCCTATTATAACTATGTTTAATCGCGGGAACTCGAATTTTGGAGCGAAAGTTACACCGGGAGAAGCATTCGGAATACAAGTAATCCCTTCTAAATCCCGGGAAATGATTTTCAATAAAAAAAAAATACATAGCGAAATATTCGTGAAAATACAATTATTAGTTTAGTTTTAATAAGGAAATAATTTAATTTACGTAATTAACTATATTTTTTGAGTATATTTTATTATAAAATATATACATATAAAAATTTAAAATATAACTACTACACAATAATTAATCACGTCTTTCCGCTCATATTACAAACAAAATAAAATTTTAATATAAACTACTCACTTACTCTCACTCATATACATAGTAGTCGTTACATACTCTTTGATTAACACAAGGACACAGACTCAAAAACCTTATTTTTTCTTAATTTTTATATTTTGTCTTGAATCCCAGTATATTTAGGCGAACAATTATCGATGGTTTGATGGACTGAACAAAATATTGAAGCATGTAATGTCATTTTTGTTAAATTTTCTCGTACTGGCAACAATACGGTAGATAAATCTAAAAACGCTACTCCCGCCGTTTATCCTCCGGATAAAGCTTTCCACTGTCGCGGCCGTGCTCGCAGAGTGGAATAAAGTGACAGTGAGGATAAGTTTGTTATCTACTCCCTGGGGAGAAGTTGTCCACCGGCCGTGCTAGGCCTGCAGGATCTATGTTTGTGACCGTTGGGCGTTATTATTATTATTAACTTCTACTTTTTCCTTTCACTACGGCTACTAATTAAAGACCTCTGACATCAGCAGGCCTAGCACGGCCGGTGGACAACTTCTCCCCAGGGAGTAGATAACAAACTTATCCTCACTGTCACTTTATTCCACTCTGCGAGCACGGCCGCGACAGTGGAAAGCTTTATCCGGGGGATAAACGGCGGGAGTAGCGTTTTTAGATTTCTCTACCGTATTGTTGCCAGTACGAGAAAATTTAACTAAAATGACATTACATGCTTCAATATTTTGTTCAGTCCATCAAACCATCGATAATTGTTCGGCTAAATATACTGGGATTGAAGACAAAATATAAAAATTAAGAAAATATAAGGTTTTTGAGTCTGTGTCCTTGTGTTAATCAAAGAGTATGTAACGACTACTATGTATATGAGTGAGAGTAAGTGAGTAGTTTAAATTAAAATTTTATTTTGTTTGTAATATGAGCGGAAAAACGTGATTAATTATTGTGTAGTAGTTATATTTAAAATTTTTATATGTATATATTTTATAATGAAATATACTCAAAAAATATATGCATCATTTAAGTTAATTACGTAAATTAAATAATTTTCTTATTAAAACTAAACTAATAATTGTATTTTCACGAATATTTCGCTATGTATTTTTTTTTGTATTGAAACTCATTTCCCGGGATTTAGAAGGGATTACTTGTATTCCGAATGCTTCTCCCGGTGTAACTTTCGCTCCAAAATTCAAGTTCCCGCGATTAAACATAGTTATAATAGGCACGCGACATTTTTGTGCCTATTAAAACACTTTGACTTCCTTATACCCACCTACAAGAGTCGAAGATAAATACTCTCTGCTTTATGTCAATTCAAGAGAATATTATCCACTTTCTTCCGAGTCCGTGCTCTGAAGCGAGGAGTAGCGGGATATAATGTCTACGATAATGTCAAAGGGAAATATTTCTTTCCTCTCCTCGTTGCCGTGCTACGTAAGGTGGAGAGGGGGATTATTTTAACTGACAGGTGGAAA
Source organism: Ennomos fuscantarius (assembly GCA_905220475.3). Classification (NCBI taxonomy): domain Eukaryota; kingdom Metazoa; phylum Arthropoda; class Insecta; order Lepidoptera; family Geometridae; genus Ennomos; species Ennomos fuscantarius. The sequence continues at coordinate 3,593,503 of HG992049.1, forward strand.
AAACCGGGGGAAAGACAATTTCTCCACATGCCGTGCTAAGCCTGCAGGAAGCAAAAATTAAAAATTAAATTTATTTTTTCTCCCGGATTGTAAAGATTGTGAAAGAGAGGCCGTCTGATGTCACCATCTCCATAAAGGAAGGGATATTGTTGCAGTAACAAAATTAAATTTTGAGAAATTAACTTTTCCGGGATAAAATGTAGCCTATATGTTAATCCAGTGTATAAGCTATCTTGGTACCGAATTTCATCCGAATCCATTAAGCCGTTTGAGCGTGAAGGAGTAACAAACATACAAACATACGCACATACAAACTTCGCCTTTATAATATTAGTGTGAAGTGTGATTTTATCATTGATATACTTTTTTATTCGATGCTCTTTTAATCCTATTTTTGATGGTCTCTAATTGTTTAACATTAGACGTCTTTACGTAATTTGACATGACGTCGTGAAATAACAAATAAATAAATATTTGTGAACATTTCACACAACGCCATCTATTCCCAAACTAAGCAAAGCTTGTACAAATCACTGACATAATACTACGATACTTTTTTTGAATGTAAATATTTACATAGAATACAATATAACACCCAGACACAGAAGAAACAAGTTAGCTTTCCTATTGTTAATATTACTAAAATCTAACTGTTAATGTACCTACCGAATCGTATATTTAAGTTTTTGTTTGTTTTTCTAAGTAATAAATATATTAAATAATATTCTATACTAAGTACATTAATAATAATAATAATATGTGTGGACATTTCACACAGCGCCATCTAGCCCCAAACTAAGCAAAGCTTGTATTATGGGAACCTGATAACTGATACAATACTTTGATACTTTTTGTTTGTAAATACATACATATAATACAATATAACACACGGACACAGAACCAAACACCTATGTTATAACTTAAATGTTTGTCCTAGGTGGGAATCAAACCCATAACCCACAGTTCAGAAGGCAGGGTCACTACCAACTGAGCTATCGGGCCAGTCAAAGTACATTGGACGAGTCCAATAGCAACACCCCTATTATTTGGACTCTCCTTATACAATTTATGTTAATAAAATACAGTCTTGCTGCGACAAGCCACGAGAACGACTTAAACGGATTCCCGAATACCGACCTTAATTCCATTCTATTACTTTTTTCGCCGATAAAATGCTACTTTGCCTTCCGGGCCAAAAATGATACTTTTTTTAACGCACTTGTTAGTAATTGGGTTTTGGGATCGACCAATTTGGTTTGGTTCGTTTTGAAATGTTTTCGGAGAGGATTAAAGACGTACGAAACAGTTGAAGGATAAGATAATTCAATCATATATTATCGAACGTCTTTTGTTTTATCACTAAGAAATTCCTGCAGCCGAGTGCTGTACCCTTTTTTTGAGGGGAGGAAATTCCGTCGCACCTCCCTGCCACCACGGGGGTGGTGGGATATGTCGGGTATGTGGGACTCGAACCCACTAAAACCCCCCCGTGAACCCGTATTATTATGTACAGATAACATTCCGTCTTCCGCACCCCAAATTGTGCGCGTTGCACATATTTAAGCAGACCACTTTATTAATTTATTTCATTTTACTAAGAAACACCAACATATACTAAATATCTTGCCTTTTATATCTATGGTATTAGCTTTAAAGCTGTTACATAAATAAAGCCAAAGGAAACAGCTACCAATCTAAATAAACCAAAACAATTCAAACCTAATATATTTTAGCATTTATAAGACCATATTATACACAATATTATAAAGGTGAATGTTTGTATGTGTGTTTGTGTGTATATTTGTTACTCCTTCACGCTCAAACGGCTGAATGGATTTGGATGAAATTCGATACCAAGATAGCTTATACACTGGATTAACATATAGGCTACATTTTATCCCGGAAAAGAGAAATATTCCCGTGGGATGAGCAAATAATTTTTTTTTTATCCGCGGGTGAAACCGCGGGTCTCAACTAGTAAGACCATAAGCTCCCAAGGCATTTTCGGATATCAGAAGTGAAACGAAATGGCAATTTATTATACAGTTTAATTAATGAAAATGCCTACGGTGTTCTCGATTATCAATCGGTTATTAGTTCTTAGTGGTTTTATAATTAGGAAGAAGAAATGCTCCGTCGGCATAGTTGTGTAAACAAATGACTAAATGGTGTGGGTTAAGTTCATAGGAATAGCGATTATTTATTTATTTTTTACAAAAACTTATATACAAATTTCTTTTAGGTAGGTAACACCGCTTTGCCCGGTATTCTGCCGCCAAGCAGTAGTGTGCAAGCGATACTGTGTTCCGCTTTGAAGGGCACTGTAGCTATTAAAATTACTGGGTAATTGAGACTTTATAATTTGATCTCACAGTCTAGTAATCTTATTACCAGACTGTGTTGATGTATCAAGATGATGTGCGCAGTGCAGTGTCACGCGAAACTTTATATTTTGGAGTTCCCAGTGGCACTGTTCTGTTATGAGCGGCCGTGTCACTTAACACCCGGTGAACTACTAGTTCGTCACATTCACTACGATTAAAAACGTTGTCGTAAGTCTGTTTAAGTCCACTGTTGCATAGGCCTCTGTCAAGATAGGCCCCTGGCCCGGCCTACAGCTCTTCACCTCGAGCTGCCACCAGCCACTCGGCGCAAGTCGTGCTCCACTAATCGGATACGTTTACTAAAACGCGGTATCCACTCGAAAATCGAATATTCGACTGAAACTATAATATTTAACTGACTTCAAAAGACGAGGAGGTACCTCATTTTTTTCTTTGATACATCGGCACAGCCGACTGGGTGAACCGATTTTGATTCTTTTTGTATATAAAAACTGGTGCTTCCCGTGTCATCCCATTTCAATTTGGCACAGTTCTGACAATGGCATCCATGGGAAAACCATATAAGCCCAAAATCGTTATTTTACGCTTTAGGTTTGTTATTATAATTCTGCACCCACATGTACTCTTTGTAGAATCTAGCACTTACGCCGCCTGTGACACAGGTTTATCCTAGTGCAGGCACCTAATTTTTGTAAGACTTTTTTTTTATGTTAGTGAATGATGTGACGAGCTAGTCGTTCACCTGATGTTAAGCGCCACAGCCGCCCATAACAGAACAGTGTCATCGGAAATCTAAAACAGTTTCACGCGACACTGCACTGCGCACATCATCCTGAGACATCAGCACAGTCTGGTAATAAGATTACTCGACTGTGAGATCAGATCATAAAGTCTCAATTGCCCAGTAATTTCACTAGCTACAGTGCCCTTCAATCCGGAACACAGTAGTGCTTGCACACTACTGCTTGGCGGCAGAATAACTGGCAAAGCGGTGGTACCTTTTAAGACTTTAGTTTCCTAAGATTTATATTGTATTTTCAATCATGTAAATTTTTTGAATAAATATTATTATTATTATGACACACATAAATAGTTCGAAACCCATAGTAGTTCATATTAAGTGTCCGTAGACATGCGCAAGTGTAAGGTAATCATATAACGACAACCGCATTTTTTGTGTTCTTTCCAAAACTCCATTGAAATCATTCAAAACAGTACCTACCGCTCTGCTGGAGCTTGATTTTGACTAGACTAAACTAGCACGTGACTCTCATCTCGAATTATAAAAATGACAAAATAAGTTGTCGAGTATAGCCAATAAAAAAAAAAATCAGACGGATATTAGAAACGCTTTAGATTCCTGCTTTATACCACACACTAATCCACACCATGTAAATTCAAGCTTGTCTTGTTAGTAATCAATAAATAAATCGATGAGAAGTATTTGAATTATATTCTATGCGATACTAAATTCTTGAAACATCTGTTTTGTATTAAAAAGGTGCCGACTCCTACACTATTTACGAAGTTGATGATTATCTATGTAAAAGTAAAGGTGTGTTTTCACTGGCAGTTACAGACGTGAATTCAAGCATTTTAAAGAAGCGCAAATACTTGTTCTGAGTCTGGGTGTTGTGGGACCATTGTCTTCGTAGTTCCTGGGTCCTTAGACACGGGAAATCCTAGTTAGGGTCCAGAATTTATGTATGTGATCGTTGGGCGTTATCATTATTATTATTTGAGCCCGAACATTCGTTTTATTAAAACCTCATTTTGAAAAAATAATTGCGGTCTCTGCGTAAGTTACTTGTATAGTGGTACGCCCCATTCATTCTACTGGGTTTGCATTTTTATTAATCTGCTGCGATTTTTTTTTCTGGACCGTCGTATGCGTTCACAAATACCTGCCAAGCGTGGTGACTATAATAATAATAATAATAACGATCACATACATAGATCCTGGACCCTAACTAGGATTCCCTGTGTCTAGAGACCGAGGAACTACGAGGACCATGGTCCCACAACACCCAGACTCAGAACAAGTATTTGCACTTGCATTTTTGTGCCCAAATCCTTGTCCTGTCGCGGAAATCGAACCCGCCGCCTCCGGATTACGAGCCGACCTGCTCAACCACCACACCACGGAGGCTGTCTAAAAATTATTAAACAGTAAATTTAAGAAAATGTTATTTTTATGTTACGAAATTACATGACGAGCTAGTCGCTCGCCTGATGTTAAGCTACACGACTGCACATATCAGTTGCAGTGACACTTGAAACTCAAAAGTATAATTTCGACAGTGACACTGCACTGCGCACGTCATTCTGAGATATCAGGACAGTCATTAAGATTACTAGACTGAGATTAGGTCATAAAATCTCATTTGCCCAGTAATTTCACTAGCTACAGTGCCCTTTAAACCGGAACAAAGTAGTGCTTGCGCACTACTGCTTGACGGCCGAATAACTGGCAAAGAGGTGGTACCTAGACGAACTTTGCAGAAAAGTCCTACGACCTAGTAAAAAGGAATAAAAAGGAATAGAAATATAGGTAAAAAGATTGAGCGTGCTTTAGTTTAGTTTAGCTCCATCGATCTGCCGGGCATACCAACATTAAAATAAAAAATTTTAACTTCGTTATATTGGCAACGGTGATCTACGTAAACCAACAACTTTCAACTTCTCAACTCAGTCCCAACACAAGCGTGCGTAAATAAGTTTGACTTTTAAAAAAATTAAGTAAGTACAGTGAAAATCACCATCCTATTTCTCCCAAATCGATTTCCGTTTCGGCGTGACATCGATAAAATGTATCGATATGCATCGACATGTCAAATCTATTCGGAATTAATCGACCTTCCAACTGTTTCCGGTGATCTCTTGGATTTAATTGGAAGACAAGTATATGTTACAATTCGAAGCATTAAATAAACTTATCTTTAAAAAGTACCTAATCTTAAATATATATAACTCAAAGGTGACTGACTGATTGACTGACTGACGTAGTGATCTATCAACGCACAGCCCAAACCACTGGACGGATCGGGCTGAAATTTGGCATGCAGGTAGATGTTATGACGTAGGCATCCGCTAAGAAAGGATTTTTCGAAATTTCACACTTACGAGGGTGAAAGGGGTTGAATTATTTTCCCATAGGCCACGCCGCGGGCGAAGCTGCGGGCAGAAGCTCGTCTGACTATAAAAAAGAAAATGATTTTTTAAGGTAAAAGAATATTAATCCTTTACATTAAATAATAATCTGTCGAAGTAAGTACATAAAAGTTGAAAATATCCTCAAGATTACTTTTAAAGTAAATAAGTAATTTAAAGTAAAGGATTTTTTTTCCATTAGCTTTCAAATTTATTTGTTCTTTACGGTAAACAAACAACACTGCTATAAATTATAAATGTATAGTTACCCTTTCTCACTACTACTAACCTTATCGAATGTATAGTGCGAGAGAGAAGGCAGTTTAAAAATAGGCTGTTTTCAGCACTTTTACAAGTCAAAATTATATTAGGTACTTCAAATTAAGCTAATGTACTTAAAACTACAAAGTGTGTTTATTGTCAAAAATTATATATTATTTTATAATTCAAAACTTTCGTAATCGCATAATTAATCATTTTAAAATCCCGACTAATATAAAAAAATAAATATTAATATAATATTTTGCACACGTATTGGTTTTTAAGTAATTGCAGTCAACATAAATACTTTTTTCAATTCATACGTCTTGCAATTAAAATGGGTCAACAGAAAAACAAAACCGCTTTTTTTCTTTCTTCCAATAAGCAATGATCACAGCCACTCACTTCACGGTTTTAATTTAATGATTTAAATCAACAAAATAATAAAATCAAGTTAGCGACCGAAACCTTATAAAATATGTAAAACATTCGATTTTATAAACCCCAATCAAATTCAAAATGGCGCCAGCGGTTCACCACTTGGCGCGAAAAATTAATTAAAATTATACAACTTTTCCCTTGATTTCGACATCGAGGGTTAAATATTTCTAATTTATTTTAAATTTGCATGTTTTCGGTTTGTTAAGTTTAAGTGAGTAGAATAAAGGTGATGTTTATTTAAATCTTAATATATATGTATTAATATTATAATCTTGATAGTTTGTATGTATGGATGATTGTTACTCATTCACGCTTAACTAGCTGGACAGATTTGTATGAGATTTGGTATATAGATAGTTTACATAGTGGATTAACACATAGGCAAATTTTTCCGCAGGTGAAACCGTGGGGCTCAGCTAGTATCTATAGATATAGTAGGTAATAAGTAGGTAGATAGATAGTGTAGTGTTTGTATAATCTATGTTGTCTGTGGTGATTGATGTCGTCTTGAGCACGCGGGTGTGGGGTAGTCAGTCACGCGCTAGCCACGAGTGAGAGCGGACGTCTACTGCCATACAGGTGTGTAACCAAGCCAAACTAGTGAGTACTACAGATAGATAAAGTCTTTATTGTACAAACCAAATAAAAAAATGAGAAAATTGATATAAAGTGCAACAATGGGCGACCTTGTCGTTAGAAGCCATCTCTTTCAGGCAACCTCAGAATGGAGATAATTTAACGAAATGGTAAAGGACCGGATGCACATAACCATACAGTTTATACTGCGAGCATAATAATTAAAAATAAATAGCATTACTTCTTAATTCATAGATTAAAATAAACACTTCGTGTTGTGTTGACCATGTGTGTGTGGGACCATGGTCCTCGGAATACTAGTTAGGGTCCAGGATCTATGTATGTGATCGTTGGGCGTTATTTATTGAAGTAAAACTTCTTTACTCACGCTTGACTTGAGGAGTAAGCTACCGAGGTCAACGGAAGTTAAAAGTGGTTGGTTAACGTAGATCTCCATTGTCAACATAACAAAGTTATAAATTTGTATTATTATGTTGGTATGTCTGGTAAAATGACAATTTACAATTTACAATTGTCAAGATGGCGACATTAACATTAAACAAAGCAAAAACAAAATTATACCGGCCGATAGATGGAGCTAAACTAAAGAAGTTTTACTTCAGTCGTGTGGTCTAAAACACACTCGTATTTTATATATTTTAAGATAATCGCACACATTCGTCACGTCGATAAATAGTAAATTGTGGCCTTTTTGGCAAATATTTACTAACATCAGTTTCTTGTAGCTTCTACTTTACAGGTGTAATCGAAGCTTCATATCGGAGTTTTCTGTTCTGCATTATGCCGGATTGCTTGCACCAGTAGTGGGAAAGAGAACTGCTTTTTTTTCAAACTCATATATTGTAATGGGTTTGCTATACATTATTTGACAATAAGCACTTTGTAATTTTATATGCTAAGTGAAATAACCTAATTTTATGTACCTAAATAATTTTGACTTGTAAAAGTGCTAAAATTAGCCTATTTGCAATAAATCTTTTGACTTTGACATCGGCGGCAAATATGTAACTCAAAAATCATAAATAATCATAAAAATACCGTCATGACAGTCCAAACCCACCCAGACACAAAAGAAGTAAACTTTAAAGTCTACACGTCTACTAAAAGTCAGGTTTAACGTTATTAAATTTAGAAATAACATTGGGGCTTTATGGGGAAATGGTAAGCAAGATTGGGTTTGGTGGTGTTGGGTCCTGTATTAATTACCCACTTGTACTTATTTACCAAGAATATTAGAAAAAAAAAAAAAAAAGACAAGTATTTGTAGTGTCAAAAAAATTGCACTTGATGGCGGCAACGTCCAGTTTCTAAACTCTTTGTGCAGCGGGCAGTACCGTAATTTACCCTGTGGTAACATTTAAATTAATTACAGTGGCAACACCAGCAACTGTCATCGCTTCCCCACCCATCTGGCTATATAAAGGGAGCGTTCGGTGTACTACGAAGCATTCTTGCTCCGGATGCGGCGCGGTGTGGACATGCTGAAGGCCTATAGTTATATAGGTTGCGAACTACGCACAACCCGTTTCTGTCTATACACACATATTTAATAGTGTAATTTTACATTTAGGTCTCCTTTAATAGACTTGTATTTATTGACCAGAAATATAAGAAAGAAAGTAAGAAAATAAATGTATTCATAGTGTAATAAAATTACACACATATTAATAGGGTAATTTTGCTTTTAAGACACGTTTCATAGTTTTAGACTTAATAGAATTGTTTTAATGTTATTGTAAGTTTTGTTGTGCCAGAGTAACGCGCTATTATAAGGTAAACAAATTTATGAATCTTAATTCAACTTCTATCGATTCTAATATATTAGTTTTTAAATATCAGATTCATGTATATATTTTTAAATTTATTTAATATAATAATAATATCACCCAACGATCACAAATATAGATCCTGGACCCGAAACAAGATCCCGTGCATCTAGTAACCCAGCAACTACGAGGAAAATGGTCCCACAACACCCAGACTCAGAACAAGGATTTGCTTTCTACGTCTTTTGGCGTCTACGCCGCCTCCGGGTTATACGCCGACCTGCTTAACCACCACACCATAGAGGCTGTCAGTAAAAATCGACTTCATACAACTTCATCAAAACAACTGTAAAGCAATAAGATTACATTTCCATGAACCTCTTTTGTAAATCAGTAGCAAATAATATAACGACATATCTTTTTACCAACCTAATAAAAATAAAACATTTCCACATATTTCACTGTCAAGAGAACAATACCAATAAAATAAGATAACGGCAACAATAAGAACTCGCTCGAGCGTTTCTTTAACCTAACTACGGTACCCCAAAAAACCGCTCCACATTGTTAGTATTAAGACATTCGATTTTATTTATGGATCTACTTTCATATGTAGGCGAGAAGAACTTATATTATGTTGTATTAAGTGATAGGACTTTGTCATCGTAAATAGAAAATAAATTTTCCTGGATGATATAGGTAAAGCTATTGGCTGGACAGATAGTGTTCCGTGGGTGTTATATTGTATTCTATATATGTATTTACAAACAAAAACTATCTAAGTATTATATCAGTTATCGGGTTGCCAACTATGGTACTGTACTAACAAGCTTTGCTTAGTTTAGGGCTAGATGGCGTTGTGTGAGATGTCCACAAATATTATTTTATTATTGTAATAGTACCAAAGCCGAAAAAACATTCCATAGTGTCCACTCTTCTAGTGGACGTAGCCTTCTCGATCCTCTTATCCTGGCAACGGCTCAAGCCGAGGGCAATCGTGGTAGCAAGATTCCCAATTAATATAAATTTCTTTTTTTTTGTTTTGGCTCTTAACTTTTGTGTATTTAGCAAGTGTCAAGTAATTAATTTCTCGAGTTATTTAATATTATTTAATATATGTTTGTGTTAAGTCAAGGCACAGTCCAAGTCATCAAATCAAGTTAAAGTCTAGTCTAGTCAAGCCACACTCCCAGTAAAGTGAAACTTTACAACTTTACCAGAAGCTTTTATATAGTTTTGGAAACAACACGAAAAGAAACGTTTCACTACCATTATACCACTTTCCCCACACTCATCCCTGTAATCTAGCACTTGACGGATAAAATACCACCAATTTTATGCACTAACAATGAAAATTTTGGAAAATAATACAATGCGATGATGCGATATTTTTCGATTTCCCGCCAAAACTCTCTAAATTTATTTTTGGGGTGTCTTCTGTTACGATACGTGTTACATGTTACGGTTATTATTCTGTATTACAATTTCCAACGGCGATTCTGACAAGGTTGTATCCATTTTGTACGCGCGTTGAACACCTACACAATATGAAAACGTTATAAAAAATGGATTATCTCTAACAAGAATGTGAGATACGATTATTGGTCGTCGAAATAGTGAATTCTGTGTGAATACTTATTAAATTATCGTTGGAAAACCGGTATTTAATAATAAAACAAACATGTAGAATTGAGTCGGTTTACGGTTACAAAAATTTTTGGGCGTTGATAGTTGAGTGACAGTTGACAGCCGGCATACTTTGATTCGACAGATGAGAGCAAGAAAAAAAAGCTTTAAAACATCGATATGAGTAAAGTAATAAATAATAATAGCACCCAGCGATCACCTACAAAAATCCTGGACCCTAACTAGGATTCCTGGGGCCCAGGAACTACGAGGAACATGGTCACACAACACCCAGACACAGAACAAGTTTTAACTTTTTTCACTATACTTTTCCTGCCGCAGGAATTAAACCCGCCACCTCCGGGCTATGAGCCGACCTGTTCAACCACCACACCATTGAGGCTGTCGAATAAACACCTAATCATTAATTTAAAATCTCTGTTTTAATTTCATTCCAATCATGTATTGCCAAAATAAGACCCATTTTACTGATGTTTCCTCTCACACCCACAAAGACTCGGACTAAGAATTTGCGCTTTTTTCCTGTGCATAAATACTTGGCCTGCCACGGGAATCGAACCCTGAACACGGTGCATAATGTCAAATTATAGTAAGCCTATATAAAAAAAAAAACTTCTCTGTCTGACTGGTGCAAGCAATCCGGTACAACGCAGAAAATTCCGATCCGGAGCTTCAATTTCACCTATCCGTAAAAAATTAAGAACAAGAAACTATACAATGATTTTATTTCTCGTTTTTTTATGGTTATCAATTCGACTGTTTTTTTGTATGTTTGTCACCTCAGAACTTTCAACTGGGTGAACCGATTTTGATGATTCATTTTTTTATATCAAAGCTAGTGCTTCCCGTGTGGTCCCATTTCAATTTGGTCCAGTTCTGACAATGGCATCCATGAGAAAATCGTATAAATCTGAAATCGGTTTTTACGCTTTGCGTTTTTTATTGAACATCTTTTTTACCCAATTTGCAGACACGTTTAAAGCGGTATAAACCTAGGACGCCTTTTGTCCAAGTGATATTAATTTTAAAACTTACTCGCTTTCCCTCGACAACAACATTACATGAAATTTACGACTCTTACCCAAAACTATTATACTCTGAAAGGGGATACTGTAATAATCGTCATGGAACCTCCCGCCATATAATTTTCAGGCATGAAATTTATCTTTCAGGCATTGTGTTTCATCTATGGACTGATAAACCTAAAAACAACGGTACCCACTATTTAGGCTATATCCATGTTCGGGGGCGAGTTGACTGGACTGCATTCGCGACCCCTTCTCGCCCCCGGTACGGCGGACGAGGGCTCACGTGGGGGTTTTAGTGGGTTCGAGTCCCACATACCCCCTGCCACTACCCCCGTGGTGGCAGGAAAGTGCGAGGGCATTTCCCCCCCTCAAAAAATAAATATCCATGTTACCACAAATACATTAACAAGGCTTAGACAGACGTCAAGTGTGTTTAACAGTAGAAAAAATCAGTTTAACACGAGATAAAGGGTTGTTTAAATCTTTTGTGGCTAAACCGTATATGATAATGGGCTGCAACGATAACATTTCTTCAATTTTTTATCCCTTCATCAAAATAATGAGATGTTATTAGGTATTAACTAATTATTATATTTTATACTTTAATATCAACAGTTTTAACGAACTACGATTTTAGTAACGCTTTAAAGTCTAAGAAAGGGAGTTGGTAGCTCCTTCGTACATGTTACTTTGGTTGGATACTCAAATTGAGTATTATACGTCAAAAGTCAAAACGTTCAAACTAGTTCAAAACAAGACTAAGACGTTTTAATTTCTAATATACTGGGCATAAATAGGCGTACATTGCCATACTACTCTCAACCTTTAAAAGCGGTACTAATCTAACAAATATTATTTCATACCGCTTTTATCAGGTTCGGTCCTTGTCCTTCAGTCGTTGTACCTACTCCGGCGTTGACGTATCATAATTTATTTAACTTCATGAAACTGTAACACAAAAAGCTTTTAGGTTTCATTTAAATAAATAAAGTACAAATAAAACGGAAACTGTGGTCACCCAATCGCAGTATGTTTATAGTTATGTAGTAGCTACTATTTAATCTATGGTATGCATAAAAACTTTTGCGGGTTTTTAAAAGAATGTTAAATTATTAAATTTGCGTTTTACATCATTGTTTGATTTAATTTAATTTTTCCAAACATAAACGGCCGTATTAATAAACACGAACTAGCTTTAGACTAGTTAGTTAGTTACACCATCTTTTGTCTTTTTCGATCCAGCTAAAAATTCCATTAGCAAAAAAAGGACAAAAGTGGAAGTAACTAATTCGAGACTAATACCCGTTTATTACTAAGGCTGAAAGAGACCAGTATAGAGTTTTGCGTAACACTGAACTGCGCATGTCATCCTGAGACATCAGCACAGTCTAGTAATGAGATTACTAGACGGTGGAATCAGATCGTAGTCTCATTTGTCCAGTAATTTAACTGGCCACATTGCCCTTCAAATCGGAACACAGCAGTGCTTGCACACTACTGCTTGGCGGCAGAATAACTGGCAAAGCGGTGGTACCTACCTAGGCGAACTTTGCAGAAAAGTCCTAAAAATAGATGTTCTAAATTCGATGTACTTTATCCCCTAGCGGATTAAAACGGATTTTGCACTCAGATATGGAAGAGCAAAAATACTCTTTCCGAGATGGGGTGATGAAAAATCTATTTTAACATATTCTAACCGTAACTGTGGTGAGAGTTGTCAAGATTGTGATCAAGGTTATGATCAACTTTGTGATCGAACTTGTGATCGATAGAGTTTGTGATCGATCTGCAAATCGAGCTTGCGGACTGTGACCTATTTATAACCGTCTCCTTGTAGACTCAGCACGAGTCATCCCTAGACTATCATCATAAAACCCAGCCACAAAATTAACGCAGTAAAAATCTACATAATAATAATAGAAGCTTAAAGAAATTGGGTACAACAAAAAAGTGGGTACACTGAATATATAATTTAATGCTAATTTAATATTAAACTGTCTAGCACAGTTCGCATTCATATGCATTTGCAAGAGCACTGCATTCAGTAAGCTGGGAATATACGGGACAGAAAAATGGACGGTATCTTAAGGGTTGAGCCACAACTGTCCACACGGAATTGTGATCTAACCTTTTCTTTGGAGTTTTGGCGGGAAAGCGAAAAAGATCGCCTCACCGCATTGTATTATTTTCCTAAACTTGTGTTATTTTCAGTGTTAGTGCATAAAATTGGTGGCATTCTATTCGTTAAGTGCTGGATTACAGGCGTGAGTGTGGGAAAATGGTATAATGATGGTGAAACGTTTCTTTTGTGTTGTTTCCAAAACTCCATAGAAGCTTCTGGTAAAGTTGCCACCACTTTACTAGGAGTATGACTTCGACTGTGACTTGACACACATTTGCGTGAAATATCATTAACTTGATAAATTATTAATTACTTGACACTGGCTAAATACACAATAGTGTGGAGCCAAAACATAAAAAAAACATTATTAAAGCGAAAGTTTGTATGTGTGTTTGTGTGTATGTTTGTTACTCCTTCACGCTCAAACGGCTGAATAGATTTGGATGAAATTCGGTACTAAAAAGCTTATACACTGGATTAACATATAGGCTACATTTTATCCCAGAAAAGTGAAATTTTCCCGTAGAATGAGCCAATTAAAATACTTTTTATCCGCGGGTAAAACCGCGAGGCCCAACTAGTATTTAATAGTTTATTCTTAACTTAAAATAAAAATGTACAGTACAGTATTGTTATACCAAAGTTATAGATTTTATAAACATGTGCATTTTCTTATATCGTATATATCGTTTTTTACTTTTTACAGGCCCTACTGCTAGCGGTTGTTACTATTTCTTAATTGAAGGGTTCAGAATAAAAAGGGTTTAACTGAAAAATTTACAGTTTCGAGAAAATTTACTTTAAACGTCAACGGCGTCATTTTAATGTAGAGTGTTCATAAGGTAATAGAAAAGGTTTATGGAAAATTCAGTTGCTTAAAAATGTTTTAATTCTATTTTAAATACTAAATATAGTACTAATTCATACAATTACTGTAAAAATATAATATAACAAAATAAATATAATAATGTTTATATGCTAAGCGAACTGTATTCCTGTGACCGATAAACCGTTTTTGGACTAAAAACCTCGAGATTTAAGCCTCATTTCGGTATTTTGAGAATGTATTATTGTAGATAATTTCACGCTGAATCTAACGATACCCATATGTCATTTTGTGAAAAAAATCAGTTAAACCCTTTTTGTTCTCACCCCTTCAATTATTATGGGAACGGGCCTTTAATAGTTGATAATGATAAATATAATTTGTTACAGGGTAATCTTTGCTTGCTGTTTACTTTCATACAAGCCGAGAAGTGTGTAATTTAATCCCGTATGTTTCCAAGTCTAAAAGTCAGCTACATCTGTGACTCGGCACTATCGCAAGTACTGTAAGCACTAAGTGGCTACATGAGATATATGACATGTATCTTTAGAGATATGTCGAGTAGGGATGAGGTGAGTGTAATATGCCGAATTTGAAAACGGAAACAATTGAACCGAAAATTATTCGGTTTCATTCTGAATTATCTGATTGAATTGTGGCTACTTTTTGAAAGTTTGTCCACTTTATTAGGTGGGAAGACTTTGTTGCAAAGTTCGTCTAGTTAAGTACCACCGCTTTGCCAGTTATTCTGCCGCCAAGCCGTAGTGTGCAAGCACTACTGTGTTCCGGTTTGAAGGGCACTGTAGCTAGTGAAATTACTGGGCAATTGAGACTTTATGATTTGATCTCACAGTCGAGTAATCTTATTACCAGACTGTGCTGATGTCTCAGGATGATGTGCGCAGTGCAGTGTTGCTCGAAACTCTATTTTGGGGTTCCGATTGACACTGTTCTGTTATGGGCAGCCGTGGCGTTTAACATCAGGTGAACGGCTAGCTCGTCAAATCATTCAGTAACATAAAAAAAAAATCTTCACGTGATTTTTTAAAACTGTTTAATCTTTCACCTTTGTAGCGTTTGTTTTATCTAAATCTATATTTTTCATTTTTGTGTTATATTGTACATAATATTATAAGTATATATTTTGGTTACAAATAAAAAGTCTATAATCTACCAGTTTACAAACAAAAATAATAAAGGTATATATTTTATTAGACTAAGTTGGTCCAAGCTTTGCTAAGTTTGCGGCTAGATGGCGCTGTGTGATATTTCCCACAAATATTGCTTAACGATGTTTCCGTTTATTACGAATCTGTCCAACACCGAACAATTGTTACAATCTTTAAACGATAGCATTTAGTTATGACTAGCTAGTCAGTTTGACTAAAGGTTACTAAGCCGAAAGTGGCCGAATACAGCCTCATTCCTAAAGTTAGAGGTACAATCTATAGCTATCTCTGAGACGTGTCTCCAACATTCGTGTAAATACTCGTGTGGCATACTACTTTGGTGGTCTAGAAAATTCTAGATTATAAAACAATCGATGAGGAAACAGCAAAATTAAAAAAACAGTAAAATATCACAATAATATTATAAAGGCGAAAGTTTGTATGTGTGTTTGTGTGTATGTTTGTATGTTTGTTACTCCTTCACGCTCAAACAGCTGCGCCCCGCGGTTTCACCTGCGGATAAGTATTTTAATTATTTGCTCATCCCACGGGAAAATTTCACTTTTTCAGGATAAAATGTAGCCTATATGTTAATCCAATGTATAAGCTATCGTGGTACCGAATTTCATCCAAATCCATTCAGCTGTTTGAGAGTGAAGAAGTAACAAACATACACACATACACACAAACACACATACTTAAACTTTCGCCTTTATAATATTAGTGTGATGGGCGGCCCATTGCTTATACTTTTTGAAAGATCGCTTTAAAAGCGAATCTCTTTCAGGCAACCTTTGGATGGAATGGATTCATCGAAGTGGTAAAGAACGAGGTTGTTATCCAACGTCACCTAGAAAGGGTGTCTGATACGTGAAAAGCGGTTTAACTAAAAGCTGGTTCAGGCTAAGTTGGCTCTTACTTCAGCTTTTGTCCTTTTTTTGCTACTGGAATACTTAGCTGGATCGAAAGAGACAAAAATGGTGTAACTAATCTAAAGCTAGTTCGTGTTTATTAATAAGGCTGTAGATGTATTATTATTTTCATGTTATCTCTCTCTGTCATGATAGAAAATATAAGACAGATATAATATTATCATAATATGTAGATGTCACCTTACACAAACACGGGCGTTTTCATCTCGCTATCATTACGTGAGACTACATTGACAATCGGACCCAAAGACGTACATATCTTTATGCGCAAAAGAGGAAAAATGGCGCTCACTTACCCTAGGACATACACCCACCAAGACGTCTTTTATTTTTAAATATATTTTGTCTCCACACTTTTGTGTATTTAGTCAGTGTCAAGTAATTGATAATTTATCAAGTTAATGATAATTTACGCAGATATGTGTCAAGTCACAGTAGAAGTCATCAAGTTAAGTCATAGTTTAGTCAAAGTCATACTCCTAGTAAAGTGGTGGCAACTTTACTTGAAGTTTCTATGGAGTTTTGGAAACAACACGAAAAGAAACGTATCACCATCATTATACCACTTTCCCACACTCACGCCTGTAATCCAGCACATAACGAATAAAATACCACCAATTTTATGCACTAACACTGATAATAACACAAGTTTTGGAAAATAATACAATGCGGCGACGCGATCTTTTTCGTTTTCCCGCCAAAAAACCAAAGACGTCTTTACAAACGAGAGAACCTGACGGTATTCTGAAGGGAAGCACTGTAATTGTACACAGTGCTTCCCTTCCGAATAAATATAATAAAATAATAATACAGAGGTAAATAAATAAATAAAAAAATAAATAAATAAAAAAAAGAAAATTATCAGTAACAACTATTGAGTTGTTACTGATAATTTTCTTTTTTTTATGTTACGAAATGACATGACGAGCTGGTCGTTCGCCTGATGTTAAGCAACACGACTGCCCATATCAGTTGAAGTAACACTTGAAACTCTAAATTATAGTTTCGCGTGACACTGAACTGCGCACTTCATTCTGAAACATCATAGTCCAGTAATAAGATTACTAGATTGTGAGATTAGGTCATAAAGTCTCATTTGCTCAGTAATTAAACTAGTGCCCTTCAAACCGAAAGACAGTAATGCTTGCGTATTACTACTTGGTGGAAGAATAACTGGCAAAGCGGTACTTACCTAGACGAACTTCGCAGAAAAGCCCTACCACCTAGTGGTAATAAATCGGTTTTACGAAAACCATACTAAATTAAGTAGTTTATTAGACAACCTCTCGGCGGTGGGTTCGATTCCCGCGACGGTTCAGAGTTTTTTTTTTATGTTAAGGAATGACGTTCGCCTGATGTTAAACGACACGTCTGCCCAAATCAGATGCAGTGTCACTCGGAACTCTAAAGTATAGAGGTTCGCGTGACACTGCACTGCGCACGTCATCCAGAGGCATCAGCACAATCTAGTAATAAGATTACTAAACTGTGAGATTAGATCATAAAGTCTCATTTGCCCAGTAATTTCACTAGCTACAGTGCCCTTCAAACCAGAACACAGCAGTGCTTGCGCACTACTGCTTGGCGGCAGAATAACTGGAAAAGCGGTGGTACATCATAAAGTCTCATTTGCTCTATAATTTCAGTGCCCTTCAAACCGGAACACAGTAGTACTTGCTCACTATTCATTGGGGGTAGAATAACTGGCAAAGCGGTGGTACTTACTCGTACTTAGACGAACTTTACGATAATTTTCTAATCACAAGGATTGAGGTTTCCGAATATTACTATAGCAGAAGAGTGTGTCGCGTAAAAGTTATAGCCATGGTACTCTTTTCCAAACCAGCCTCCGCCATTTTCTGAACAACGGAAACTTTAGAAACAAAGACTGGCAACTTTCATCACTGTGGGTTTCCACCAGCCTACCACGCTCGCGTAATATGTTATTCAAAACGACAAAAAAACGCAAATGCGACCTTATTTTATGACGCCCAGGGTTCGCATTGCATCAATCAGAAAACGTATAAAACGTTAAGTTAATAGCACCATTTTCCACTTGTTTTCCTCTAGTGGTGTTATGTCATCCGCAGTAATAGTACGGTACATTTGTATGTAAATACGAGGCCTGAACCCGCGTAAATTCTGCGTAGTGATGTACTTATGTAATTCTATCGACTATTTTCGATATATCGATTATTCAGAAAAAACATCGATAAAAAATATATAACAATTTTAGATCTAGTTGCCAATAAGCATGCTTGCAAAATGCGAGGTAATTGAAATCGGTTAACTCTTATTTGGTTTATAGATGGCGCTGACAGATTGACATGGAAAAAGGCAGCGCTCGTTTCTAACATTAACTATCGATATTCTAATGCCCATCCCTAAAACTTAGGACCAAATTACACTGCGTGAAGGAACCGTGGAGTTCAGCCAAACGTACTCGTAAAGAAGGATCGCATAAAGAGAGTTCGTATAGTATAGGAGCTAATGAGAAATTTTATCACGAAACGCGTACGATTTTAGCCTTTTTGAATCATTTTACCTCAAGGGCGTAATCCATTGGCGTTGTCCGACTTGCGCCGCTCAAATTATCAACATTTGCGTATTTAGCGTAAATAGCATCGTGTTTCAACATTATGGTATACCGCGGTAAGTTCAGCTAAAATTGAAGACTGCAAACTGTAACACAACAGGAGCAAGAAGTCTTGTTTCAATAAAAATGAGTGAAATGTCACAATAAGTACGTGTTCGAAATATAAGTACAGCGGTCGCTTGTTCAATCAAATTTAAAATATTTTTCCGTGTCTCATAAGAAAATAACTGTTTGTTTAATTAAAGATGATTTAAAAAAAAGGTTTGTTCTGAAAATCCTTACTTCCTTACTCCTTACTAATATTATAAACGTTTGTATGGATTTTAGTTACTCTATCACGCAAAAACTACTGAATGGATTTTAATGTAACTTGGAATGCAGATAGCTTACACGCTAAATTAACACATAGGATACTTTTTATGCGTGGGTGAAACCGCGGGACGCAACTAGTATTTCATAAATAATAACCTCCAGTGTACCTAGTAAACAAAAACGTCTATACCAAGAGGAATGAGGAATTTTAGAGGATTTTGACATTAAAAATCTTTCTAATCTAGACTCGTAACTAAATCGTCTGGTAGGCCCCTATACTAAAGACCCAGATCAAATGTGCGAAGGTCGTTGTTGGCGCCATGGGAATGTACGGAGCTGGACACCTTGCCAAGATTTTTATGGTGCTCGTAACCGATTCGTAAAATTCGGTGAGACTTCTATAAATGCGTCCTGTTATGAAATAACATGCTTAAGGGTACGTTAGGGCAATAAAATGGGCAAAATGGGCCAAATGTGAGCTAGAGCAACGTATGCACACTTTTTTACTGGCGGGCGGAATGTTTCTCACATAAAACAAACGCTTTTGTGTTTCTCACCAAAGAATTTAGAATTTATTTTAGAAATGTAAGATTGCTCGTTTCTTAGCAGTCTTAAGAAGAATTTCAGAAAATTGTAGGTAATACTTCAAGTCGATGTGCAAGTAGTTGAAACAATGGGTCCCTGGGACCCACAGGCACGGCTTCTTGTCAGGGAGCTTTCCAGACGCCTGGTTGAGCTAACGCCCGACCAAAAGGCTGGCACATACCTCGGCCAACGAATCAGCCTAGCTATTCAACGAGGAAATGTTGCCAGCTTTTTGTGTAAGCTCGCAGAAGGTGATCTAAATTCTGTGTTTTATTTACAAGTTATAAATTTAGCTTATTATAAATAAATAAAATGCGAAATTCTTTCGAAGTAAACTTTATTTACGCACGCTGGACATGGGGAGTAAGCTGGTGAATGCGAGGCGAACGGAAGTTGAAAGTTAAGCTAACGTAGATCTCCATTGTCAACATGGCAATGTTAAACATTTGTATTATGTTGGTATGTCTGGTAAAATGACAATTTACAGTCGTCAAGATGGCGACATTAACATTAAACTAAGTTACAGACCGATAGATGGAGCTAATGAAGTTTTACTTTAGTCGTGTGATCTAAAGCACACTCGTTTTTTTTAAGTTTTATTTGACAGCAAATGATAGATAGAATTTTGTTATTGAGTTTTGTTATTTAGTCCTTAGGGCCTCAAAGAGAATGTAGTTCACATTTCTCAAAATGTTGCCACTAACATTTTAAGATATTCCCACAATAGCACTGATAATGTTAATACAACCTAAACAAAAGACTTGGTTAATACTAACGTTATAAATTTTTGATATAGTCGCTTCGTACATTTGTCCGTAAATAATTTGGTCGAATTGCCCCTTACCCATTTTAGCATCAACTTAAGATTATGATTAGATATATTTGTTTTAACAAATATAAATGACAACAAAATAATTAGATCCTCTGATCAAAGCCTGTTTCACTATAGATATGAAAATTCAGACTATTCTGTAGACTTAAACTTGTAATACCAACATAATAAACATCAAAGAAAATCCCTAATTTTCGCCTCAATAAGACAGATAGAATCATAATTACATTGATATAAATCCTTATCTGTGATATTCAGGGCAAAGTACTCGCTTGAAAGGGTGTACCTACCATCGGCTTTGTAACGCTATAGACTTGGCTTAATAAAGATCCTTCCATAGGCCTGCCCATGTCCGGACGTTCCAAAACGTTACTTTCCATAGGTCTACTCTTCCAGTGGACGTAGTCTTCTCGATCCTCTTATCCCGGCAACGGCCCAAGCCGAGGCTCGCACCCCAAGGGTGCCCTCGAGCTAGTTGCCTCCCACTTTTGTCGGCTGGGCGCCTTGAGATCCCGCCCGGTGAAGCTGTAAAGATCGGTAGAGACCAACCAACCAACAGCATTATCCCGTTCAAAAAAAGTTACTAGACACATCAGGCATCTCGTGGTTTCATTTGCAGTTCATCCGTTTTCTCGCAAAGTCTTAATTTCCCGGGATTAAAAGTATCCTGTACTGTAAAAATCTCTTGTGTAGTAGTGTAGTAATCTATAGTGTAAAAATTAGTGCACAAAAAATTTCACCAAAATCAGTTTAGCCGATTTAGCGCTAAATCAACTCGGACAAAGAAAACCTAGTGAGAATACTAGAGTATGACTTTGTGTTCCATACTTTTGCGATCATATTTTTTTATTAAAATGAAAAATGCAGTTCATATTGGCTTTTCTTTAATTCTTGATCAATACGAATTTACAGTTTCTATGTTATTGCAGTGTGGTTGTGCCGTATATTTGACACGAGCTTCTGCCCGCAGTTTCGCCCGCGGCGTGGCCTATGGGAAAATAATTCAACCACCCATTTCACCCTCTTAAGGGTGAAATTTCTAAAAATCCTTTCTTAGCGAATGCCTACGACACAACATCTACCTGCATGCCAAATTTCAGCCCGATCCGTCCAGTGGTTTGGGCTGTGCGTTGATAGATCACTATGTCAGTCACCTTTGAGTTATATGTTTAGATTAAGTCGATATGGGCAGAAAAATATCGTTGACGAGTGGGACAAGTAGAGGATATGCGATGAAAACAAAAAATAACAACATATTATTAAAAGCAGAAATAGAAAATCTGATGCTGAAAATCTATGCTCAAGATTCCGACGAAAGAGTCTTGGTTTTTACAGCACGGGGTTCAACCCTAGTGTAAAAAACATTTGTCCTCACCTCATATGCATTTATGCCTTTTGTCAAATAAATGTTTTTTTTTTTTAATTATTCATTTTTATTTCCATTACGTTACATTACTAATATATTAGTACCTAGCATAGTGTAATTATTACACTAAATGGGGTTACTCAACAGCTCCGTTCTAGTGTCCTCTGTATCACCTCAACGTTTTATACCTTAATAAAGATTATCTTAACAAGATTAACCCTAACCGTTAAATAAGAGCTCTGGTTTGATTAGACCCGATACAAGTATGAAGGCCTTTGGGTAAACGAAGGGATCTAGAGGTGCTGGTTATTGGTAATTACCTAGCTTTTGACAGTCTATTTTTGGGTTGATTTGCTTTAATTTTTCATTAGGCTTTGATAGCGAATAGAACTAATTTTCGAAAATTCCTGAAATTGGCTGTCGAAAGCTATCTCTTTTGAAGAAACGATCCGATCGCATGCGGGGGCGTTTTTAACTAGAACTGTGTTTATGTGCGACAACATCGCCAGCGAAAAGCCAGCGAAAAAGCACACTAGTGCCAGCACTAGTGTGCTTTTTGTATGTTTTGGCTCTACACTTATGTGTATTTAGCCAGTGTCAAGTAATTGATAATTTCTTGGACATCTCATACAACACCATCTAGCCCCAAACTGTAAATACACACATAGAATACAATATAACACCCAGACACAGAACACCTATGTTCATCACACAAATATTTGTCCTGGGTGGGAATCGAACCCACAACCCATAGTTCAGAAGGCAGGGTTACTAGCAACTGAGCTATCGGGCCAGTCAAATATATATATATATATATATGTATATTATATATAGCTCAGTATTTTATTTGTATTATTTTCCAAAACTTGTGTTATTTTCAGTGTTAGTGCATAAAAGGTGGCATTCTATTCGTTAAGTGCTGGATTACAGGCGTGAGTGTGGGAAAATGGTATAATGATGGTGAAACGTTTCTTTTCGTGTTGTTTCCAAAACTCCATAGAAGCTTCAAGTAAAGTTGCCAACACTTTACTAGGAGTATGACTTTGACTAGACTGACTTGACTATGACTTGACTTGATGACTTCGACTGTGATTTGACACATATTTGTGTGAAATATTGATAACTTGATAAATTATTAATTACTTGACACTGGCTAAATACACAAAAGTATGGAGCCAAAACTTAAAAAAAAGGATTTATGTTAGATTGTGTGTATTTTTTTGTGTATGTTTCACTTTGTTATGTTGATTACGGAGATCTACGTGAATCAACTTCTGTTCGCCTCGTTACTCATTCACCAGCTTACTCCCCAAGTCAAGCATGCGTAAAGGTTTACTTCAAAAAGTATGTTAACCATGCTAGCTCAGCTCTAGAGTAATATTTACACTACACAGCATTGTTTTGTCGCCGTCTTTTAAAAGGGGTGACGCACGTCTTCACATCGCTTAGTATACAATAGACCTTACGCCGCCACTAATTGTGAAAATATATAACGGCGGCTACGTCCAGTTATAAACACTATGCGCAACGGGCAGTACCGTAATTTACCCTGTGGCAGCATTTAAATTTATTACAGTGGCAACACCGGCAACTGTCGTCACCCATCTGGCTATATAAAGGGATCGATTGGTGTACTACGGATCATTCTTGTTCCAGACAACCCGCGGTGTGGACATGCTGAAGGCCTATGGTTATATAGGTTGCAACCTACTCACAACCCGTTCAGCCTATATATATATATATAATTATGTATTTACCACACAAGTGTTTTTAATTCTTTTAAATAAATATTTGTGGGCATTTTACAAAGCACCGTCTAATCCTAAACTAAGCAAAGCTTATACTATGGGAACCAGATAACTAAAACAATACTTACATACATTTTGTTTGTAAATACATACATAGAAATACAATATAACACCCAGACATAGAACAGATATCGATGTCCATCACATAAATGTTTGTCCTTTGTAAGTAATGTCTCAAAGGAGTTTACACTTAAGAGTTAATGTTGCAATATTAACTCTTAAGTGTAAACTCCTTTCAATCCTGACTGAATGCTATAAAACTCTGGTAGAATCCAATATAAACTTCTTGATCCATACGAAACTATAAACAAGAAAGTTGTCAAAGCAGTGATATTTCAAATTTTACACATACATTGTGTACTTTTCACACAGTGCCAACTAACCTCAAACTAAGCAAAGCTTTTGCTATGGGAACCACATAACTGATACAATACTTATATACACTGTTTGTAAATACATACATAGAATACAATATAATACCCAGACAGAATAAACATCAATGTTCATCACACAAATGTTTATCCTGGGTGGGAATCGAACCCACTACTTACAGTTCAAGTCAGGGTTACTACCAAACTGAGCTATCGGGCCAGTCAAATGGAATGAAATGAAATGAAATAAACTTTATTCCTGACGCACAATATCGCATAGGTAATATAAATACAAAGGCAATAGAAACATATACACAATCATACACAGTAATATGCGATACTGCGCGATTTCAGGAATATGTCCCGGCTCAGCATACAACTGAGGCTGCATACAACACTGACTCGGTTACTGATTTTCAGCCGATACCCATTTTTGACTGGCCCGATAGCTCATTTGGTAGTATCCATGCCTTCTGAACTGCAGGTCGTGGGTTCGATTCCCACCCAGGACAAACATTTGTGTGATGAACATTGATGTTTGTTCTGTGTCTGGGTGTTTATATTGTATTCTATGTATGTATTTATAAAAAAAAGTATCTAAGTATTGTATCAGCTATCTGGTTCTCATAGTACAAGCTTTGCTTAGTTTGCTAGATGGCGCTGTGTGAAATGTCCACACATATTTTATATATATTTATATTTAGTTCATGACATCACGGACGCAACACATCTTAATACACTAAATAGTATAAACGGAGTTCATCTAGTTTGAAACTATGGACTACTGACTGTTGAAACTATATCCGGTCGTATTTTACAAGACTTCTAACTCTACCAATGCCTTGTAGTATACAATAAGGCCACTCGACGGTTTACAGTTTCCTAATGGTCTCCGGTGAAAATTCTTTCAAAGAAACATTTCTGTTTCTCCGAAGTACAAGTAGAATTTCTTTTTGTTTTGTTCATTTCTAAAAGGTACCTTATAGGTGTTGTAATTTTAAAGTTATTTAATATGTTAAGGTGAAAAAACAAAAACAGTAGAAAGAAATTTTAATCTAAGAAAACACTATCAGTAGGCAGAATTTCCACGTTGAATGGCAATACTCAATCTTGTGGTATGGTGGTTGAGCAGGTTGGCTCATAACAAAGGTGGCGGGTTCAATTCCCACGACAGGATAAGTATTTGTGGACAGAAACCAAAAACAAATATTATTCTGTGTCCAAAAAAATAATATTTTTTTTTACTT
Organism: Ennomos fuscantarius; assembly: GCA_905220475.3. NCBI lineage: Eukaryota > Metazoa > Arthropoda > Insecta > Lepidoptera > Geometridae > Ennomos > Ennomos fuscantarius. The sequence goes on from HG992049.1 coordinate 3,618,904, forward strand.
TGTTATGTTGGCAATGGAGACCAACGTGAATCAACTCCCGTTCGCCTCGCCACGCATTCAACACCTTACTCCGCAAGCGTGCGTAAAGAAGTTTTACTACAAAAAAAAAAAGACGTGTGGCACTCGGAGACTGCCACGGTAAAGCTATTGCATAGCATTTTTTATCAACTTATTTAATTAAAATGAATGTATATAGAGTACTAACTCATTTTATTTCACTATTTTTTCGTGACTTTCTACATTAATAAATGCACTTTGTTTATTCATATTTACATAAATTATACGAGTACATATATTCACTGTTGTACATAGATCATAAATACCTATACACCTATATACTTTCTCACAAACAGCTGATTACAGTAGTTTTCCAATACAACCAATGCCACCTAAAGGCGGGTTGTATACTCCTTGGGTTGTTGTACTCCGACCGGCACAGCGGTTCGGAGTGGGGGCTGTTAGGTTTTTTTCGTTACGGAATTTCTGGATTCGGTCGGTTCTATGCAATAGCTTAAAAATCCTCTTCGAAAATTGGGAGAAGTATATTTGTATTGTATACTTCATGTCATGAACTTGATTACTCATGCGCTCTTGACATGCTGATACCGAAATGGCGCGTGCTTCAGAATAACTAGAAGACCGGAGCAACTCTTGTGCATGATTTAAATTCACAAGTTTGTTTGAGAACGAGTCTTAAGACTGAGCTACTTTCAAGAGATAATAATATAATCACACTAATATTATAAACGAAAGTTAGTATGTGTGTGTTTGTGTATGTGTGTATGTTTGTTACTCCTTCACGCCCTAACGGCTTAATGGATTTGGATGAATTTTGGTACCAAGATAGCTTATATACTGGATTAACGTATAAGCTACATATTATTCCGGAAAAGTGAAATGCTCCCGTGGGATGAGCAAATAATTAAAATACTTTTTATCCGCGGGTGAAACCGCGGGGCGCAACTAGTATAATAATAATATGTGTGGGCAGCTCACATAACGCCATCTAGCCCCAAACTAAGCAAACCTTGTACTATGGGAGCCAGATAACTGATACAATACTTAGATGTTTGTAAATAAATCCATAGAATAAAATATAAACACAGACACAGAACAAACACCTATGTTCATCACACAAATGTTTGTCCTGGGTGGGAATCGAACCCACACCCACAGTTCAGAAGGCAGGGTTACTACCAACTGAGCTATCGCTCCAGTCAGATAGATGGCGCATAGTTTTAGAAAGTGAATTCGTTTTCGCAATATACTAAACCAAGCCATACTCCTAGTAAAATGGTGGCAATTTTACTAGAAGCTTCTAAAGAGTTTTGGAAACAACACGAAAAGAAACGTTTTACCATCATTATACCACTTTCTCATACTCATGCCTGTAATCCAGCACTCAACGAACAAAATGGCACCAATTTTATGCACTAACACTGGAAATAACACGAGTTTTGGAAAATAATACAATGTGGTGAAGCAATCTTTCTCGTTTTCCCACCAAAACTCCCTACCATTTAGTTATTCATGCTCAATCATCTGGCTTGCTCTCGTCCAATCACGCGCGAAACAGTGTTGCCAACCAAAAATCACCCAACTTAATTCGGAAAAATAGGAACATATTAATAAATTAAAGAAATTTACGAACCTATTCATTCCTGATCCTGATTGGGAAACACTGATATTGTAATTAATTGCAAGAAAAACAGTCGAGACAGACTTTCCATTCCTTTGCTGTGCGTTATATATACAGACTAGCTTCCGCCCACGGCTTTCAGGATTGCCGCGCGCAACACGAAAGGATTCAAAATGGTTTTTTGTACGGAAATTTGGATTTGCGTATTTCCAAAGTGTAATAAGTAATCCAACCAAATAACGAAAACCAAACAAAAGAAATAGCACAATCTCCCTCTAGCCGACGAGCCCTCATGGGGGAGGAGAGGACACAACCCCCCCTTTTTTATATTTCCAAAGTAAGAAAATAAAGAAAGAAAGAAAATACATTTATTTAAGACATTACACAACATTACATTTTTACAAATAGGCAACACAAGGTTTCTAAAAACTAGTGCATAATTTTTTCTTCTTTCAAAGAAACATATTAATTAATTCAAATTCAAGTTTTATATACGGTTAAAGAATCATCAAACGATAACATATTAATTCAAATTCAAATTTTATATACAGAATCATGCCGTGAGGAATAGTAACTCAACGCCAAAAGTTTGGCACAATATTTCTAGAGCAAAAAGTTTAACAAAATACAAACAAGCGTAAAGTACATAAGCTTTCTTATTTACATCCCCAACAACGATACATAAGTTGTACGACAAGGGAGTTGGATGTCAGGCGCGATTCACACGAGTCGTATAGTTTTATTGAGCTTTGGTACTGGAGTTTGTAGTGTGCAGTAGCAAGCAGAAAAAATGGTACACTTAATTTTTTTTGTAAGATTTCCTTTATCTAGGATCTTCGAGGAGCATGGTCCCATAGCACCCACGTCCGGAACACATACTAGCGTTTTATTGTTCTGTGTACAAATACTTTTCCTGATACGAGAATCGAAGCCGCATCTTTGATGTGAGTTGACCCTCCCAACCCAAACATCAGCAGCCTCTGCTGTCATTTAAAAATTTACTTCCTTAACCACATGTTTACAATGTAAATAATATATTTTAAAAAGTAAATTTAATTTCGATCATTTTCGTATGAAGATTAAACTATGTTTTTTTGCTATAATAATAGAGTTCAGTACAAGAGTAATTTTATGTAAACCAGCAAAAAAAATCTGAGATGTACAATTTCAGTTTGTAAACTATCGTGAGTAATTTCGACTTTTTATTTGACGTGAGTTTAGCCGTTATTTAACGTCATTTAACGTTGTGGGTTCGATTCCCACCTAGGACAAACATTCGTGTGATGAACATTTGGTGTGTTTGTTCTGTGTCTGGGTGTTATATTGTAATCTATGTATGTATTTAGAAAAAAAAAATCTTAGAATTGTATCAGTTATCTGGTTCCCATACAAAGCTTTGCTTAGTTTGGGGCTAGATGGTGCTGTGTGAAATGTCCACACATATTTATTTATTTATTTAAAATGACCTGCAAATATTTCGCAGCATAAAACCAACCGTGCATGCATATCCGATGATTCCCACAACCATTTTCTCATTCCTGACACTGACAATGACAGCTGACAGTTGCTTAGTATCAACATCTGGACGGTACAATAGCGTCATTCAATTAAAGCGCCACCAAAAGCCACTATCTAATATGGTAAAGCCTAACTGTGCTTGCTCAGCCATAGTTAAGGCTGTATATGGATTGTGAGGTGTAAGGGTTAACTATGCGAACAATTTCAGCGAATGTAGCTCAGCGGTTACCCGTATGACTTTCAAACCGGCGCACCCAGGTTGCAGTCCTACTCGGCTCTACACCGATGACCTCTCACGTTAGAAACCTTAACAGCCTTATTAATAATCGGGTATTAGTCTCGGGTTAGTTACTTCAGCTTTTGTCCTTTTTTTGCTTCTGGAATATTTAGCTGGATCGAAAGAGACAAAAGATGGTGTAACTAATCTAAAGCTAGTTCGTGTTTATTAATAAGGCTGTAATAGGCTAATGACTACTATAAAAAGCAATAAACAATGTTTTGATAAAGTAGCTTAAAAATGAATGTAATCATTGAAAAAATAAGTGAAGTCGGTAAATAAATCACGGAGTTGTACACTTTTAAAGATTCATCACCTATCCCTTTTTCTCATCACCTATCCCTTTTTCTCATCACCTATCCCTTTTTCTCATCACCTATCCCTTTTTCGCACAAAAATGATGGCGTGGAGCTTCCTCACAGCTACTATGAAGGCATAGCTTGTGACGATACATGCCAAAGAGATCGTATGTAGAGCTACCATAGAGGTACCACAGCTTAGTAATTAGGTACCATGGAGGTACTTTTGAGTACGTTTCACACAGCGCCATCTATCCCCCAAACTAAGCAAAGCTTGTACTATGGGAACCAGATAACTAATACAATAATTAGATACTTTTTGTTTGTAAATACATACATAGAATACAATATAGCACTCAGACACAGAACTAACACCTATGTTCATAACACAAATGTTTGTCCTGGGTGGGAATTGAACCCACAACCTACAGTTCAGAAGGCAGAGCAACTGCCAACTGAAAAATGTGCAGTCTTTGAGGACTGCCGACAGAAGTGAAAATTAAGTAACTTGTGACATATAGCTCATGGGAAGCGTGCGGTGACGATGACGCGAGTTTCACGCTATTTGTTCACCCAATAAGTACACATATATACAAAGTATACATATAGCTCATGGAAAGCGTTCGGTGACGATGATTTTTGTTCACCCAAAAAGTGCCTAACGCACCTAAAGATGTTTTCACTTTAAAAAATAGTTACTGTCTTCATTTAAGTTTTGTAGTGTTTTTTTTTTATGTAGGTAACTGAATGATTTGACGAGCTAGCCGTTCACCTGATGTTAAGCGCCACGGCTGCCCATAACAGAACAGTGTCAATCGGAACCCCAAAATAGAGTTTCGAGCAACAATGCACTGCGCACATCATCCTGAGACATCAGCACAGTCTGGTAATAAGATTACTCGACTGTGAGATCAGATCATAAAGTCTCAATTGCCCAGTAATTTCACTAGCTACAGTGCCCTTCAAACCGGAACACAGTAGTGCTTGCGCACTACTGCTTGGCGGCAGAATAACTGGCAAAGCGGTGGTACCTACCTAGACGAATTTTGCAACAAAGTCCTACCACCTAGTGTGTATTTATTTTGCTACCGTATTGTACACTTTGTATTTGTGAATAAAGAAAGACAACGGCACCAACTTTGCCAGTTTTTGCTTCGGCTCGAGCGAACTTCTGTCGTCCTTCTTTAGGAGTTTAGTTTTCTTATCTCTTAATGACTTGCGGAACCTTCGGAATGTAAGACAACGTATAAACAGTATGGAGCCTTCCTCCCGGTGATGCAGTAGATTAGAGACCACCAAAATTACCAAGTTCAAAGGTACGTCTCGCAAATAACAGTTAATTTGTGAAATAATTGAATTTTGGGGCATTACTTTAATTTGTTTTCGCTATTAATTAAATACTCATCTATTTCAGTGCAGCAGCCAAGATAAAGGTGAAAAATGGTAAAGAAATGTTTGAGTATTATAGTAAAACGAGCTTCTGCCCGCAGCTTCACCCGCGGCGTGGCCTATGGGAAAATAATTCAACCACCCATTTCACCCTCTAAGATTGGAATTTCGAAAAATCCTTTCTTAGCGAATGCCTACGTCATAACATCTACCTGCATGCCAAATTTCAGCCCGATCCGTCCAGTGGTTTGGGCTGTGCGTTGATAGATCACTATGTCAGTCAGTCAGTCAGTCAGTCAGTCAGTCAGTCAGTCTCCTTTGAGTTATATATATTTACACATAGAAGATAGATGTATGAATTTGTTTGGGAAAATAATTATTGTTTTTTTTTTCGTAATGGAATCGCTATTATTCAATCAAGCATAAGTATTACATAATGACTCAAAAGCGCTTTGGTTTTTGTACAATATAATCTTTATTGTCTAATATAAAATAAATAAAACCAACATTGTGAGTGAGTTTAGTTATTTAGTTTTTTTTAGTTTAGTTTTGTATAGTTTAGTTTACGAAGTTGTATTTTTTTTAACAGTCACATTTAAGCCACAGGAACCTGTGGGCAAATAAAAAGATAAAAATATATAATGTGAGTGTTGCCATAAATGTGGTAGTCTGGACGATATTTAACAATACATCCTGGAGTTTTGGCGGAAAAGCTAAAAAGATTGCGACACCGCATTGTATTATTTTCTTAAACTTTTGTTATTTTCAGTGTTAGTGCATAAAATTGGTGGCATTATATTCGTTAAGTGCTGGATTACAGGCGTAAGTGTGAGAAAATGGTATAATGTAGGTGAAACGTTTCTTTTCGTGTTGTTTCCAAAACTCCATAGAAGCTTTAAGTAAAGTGGCCACCACTTTACTAGGAGTATGACTTTGACTAGACTATGACTTGACTTGATGACTTCGACTATGACTTGACACGTATTTGCGTGAAATATCGTTAACTTCATAAATTATCAATTACTTGACAATTGGCTAAATACACAAAAGTGTGGAGCCAAAACATAAAAAAAACACATCTTGACAGTTATAACTACCCAAAATCGTTTTTGGAATCGAATCTGCACATAATTTGTCAACTAGTTTATATTACCAACTATTATTGTGTACATACCTCAAACAGGCACAACAATCATAAATTAGGACTCTACTTAAATACAATAAAAGCCTGTATTCAAAAATCAAAATAACTCCTTTTAAAGTAGATTGAATGAGCGAAAGAAAAAAATCGATGTGAACCGAAAAACGTGTTCTCGATAGAACGAACACCAAGTAGGTTTTTTGTAAAGACGTTAGGTAGTGTGTGTGTAACTTTACGCGTCTTCTACTGATAATTGCTTGTCGCCCTTACTGTTTGTATTATAGTGGTTAAGATTAGGATCTTTGGAAGAATAGTTTACTCTGTTACACTCTGCTAAAGTTGGGGAACAGCGACGTCTATTTCGAGGTTTCGTGACTGACAACGGTGAAAGTGTTTGCAAATACTTTTATTTTTAACTATGGTAAACTCGCGGTTTCACCTGCGATTCTTTATACAAACTCCCACTTGATCTCTTTAGAGGTTTTATTTCTAGAAACACCTTTCTTAATACAACATAAAAGGGTAGGTCCCAAAGGACCAAACCGATCCTGTCTAATAATTTGCAACTGATATCACAAAAAAAATGTTTGATGTCACATATGAGCCTTTTTTTTATGTTAAGGAATGACGTGACGAGCTAGCTGTTCGCCTGATGTTAAACGACACGGCTGCCCATATCAGCTGCAGTGTCACTCGAAACTCTAAAGTATAGAGGTTCGCGTGACACTGCACTGCTTAATGCCTAATGAAAATGTTGAAATACAAATGATATTTATATATGATATAACAATTTTTTAGTAAGGACTACACCTTCCAAATTTAAAAATCTCTGCTTCCAGTGGTTTGGACTATACATAGTCCCTCTGTAAATTTCACAGGAAAGCCTTTTACTAATAGTAAATAGTAATATTATTATTAGTAAATGGTATATTAGATAAAGTCCTCTGAAATCTTATAAAAAACTAGTTGCGCCCCGCGGTTTCACCCGCGGATAAAAAATATATGTTACTTGTAATCCTATAAAATAATTTTCCGTTTCACTTTTATCACACTAATATTATAAAGGCGAAAGTTTGTATGTGTGTATGTTTGTTACTCCTTCACGCTCAAACGGCTGAATGGATTTGGATGAAATTCGGCACCAAGATAACTTATATACTGCATTAACATATAAGCTACATTTTATCCCGACAAAGAGAAATGTTCTCGTGGGATGAGCAAATAATTAAAATACTTTTTTTTCCGCGGGTGAGGCCGCGGGGCGCAACTAGTATGAATATAAAAGAATAAAAGAAAAGAGAAATGGGACTGCCCAATCATATTTAGTTACAGCAATACAGAAAACACAAAAGGAAATTGGAAATATTCCAAAGGCTAATAAAATCGTACTTAATTTTTCCTATTACAAAAGGCAAGGCTAGTGTCTCGTCAAGTGACTATCTAGAATTCTGAAGTAGCGATATCATTACTCCTGATCTAGCACTTACGGAATTCGGATGAAATTCAATGAAATTCGTCTGTCTTTGAGCAGAGTTCCGAATCTGTTTGAAAACATACGGAAGCATAAATGGAAAGAATAAAAACATATAATATGAAAAAAAGGGGTTAAACCAACTTCTATATCCCTTTGGGTTTAGAGAAATACAGTCTTTGATGATATGTTTGATAATGATATTTTATTAATGGAATGCCCTGCCAGCGCCCAGCCACAGCCACAGATGTTTCGGGCTAAATATGACCCGGGCGTGTTCAAGAGAAGAGTGAATAGGTATTTACTTGGCTAGCATGCTACACCTTCGATCGCATCGTCACTTCCCATCAGGTGAGAGCGTGGTCAAATGCTAGACAAGTTTGAAGTAAAAAAATAATAATTCTATAGTTTTTTTATCAGAGTGCTTGGTCGAGTCGACGCGTGACCGAAATGTTGGCAATTTTTCGGCACAACGAATCAGCATTGCGATTTAACGGGGCAACACTGCCAGCATGTTGGATACGCTACCTACTGGTAGTGGGTTTTGATGGAACATCTACACTCTACAGGGCTGATCGAGAAAAACAACCGACATTAAATTAAAAAATCAAATGTCATTTTATAAACAAATGGACACAACCAAGGACCTCCTTCAATGCCTTAATTTAAAATTTAGAAGAATTTGGTAAACATATTTTGTTCAGTAATTTTGATTAAAATACCAATAATATAGATCCTAATAAATAAAAAAGCAGTTAATTACAAGACAGAGTTCTGAATGGTAAAACACAAAAACCAAATTGAGCAACTCCTTTTTGAAGTCAGTAAAAAATTACGAGTTACTCAATGAACAAGGAAAGGATAATGTTCCGTATGTTTCCAGAGACTCTCACCAATCTACAAAATGTAGCCGTTTCCTTTGTATAGTTTCCCTATTTGACGCAGTGCAAAGTTAGGCAGTTTCTCGAGTGCCTATTACGTTTTTCGCTGAAGATCTTTGCCACTTAAGAACGTAATGACTGTAGGTGTTAACTAATTATTTTTAGGGCCGATTTTATTAATGTTTCTGATGTTATTGATTTTTGATTGAATTTTTAATTTAAAACTTCTTTACGCACGCTTGACTTGGGGAGTAAGCTCGTGAATGCAAGGCGAACGGAAGTTGAAATTGGTTTACGAAGATCTCCATTGTCAACATAACAAAGTTATTTTTTGTTATGTTGGTATGTCTAGTAAAATGACAATTCACAATTATCAAGATGGCGACATTAACATTAAACAAAGCAAAAACAAAGTTATACCGGCCGATAGATGGAGCTAAACTAAAGAAGTTTTACTTCAGTCGTGTCTAAAGCACTGAGTGTGTTTTTCAAGGCGGATCTACAACCAGGATTACCATGAATGTAGCAGCGCTGCAGACGCGCATCTACCGCTTGCCTACTGTCAAAACTGTGGGGGCGAGGGGGGATGCAAGAGACAAGGAACCTATGGGGAGGCCTATATTCAGTAGAAGACGTCTGGCTGATGATGATGATAATGATGACTCTATTGACCTGTAAAAGTAATAAAAACTGCTCATTTTATTTTAGTTTGACTTATGTTTTCGTATGGTTTTCCTCTACGTTTTTTGCCAATCAACATTCCAAACTAAAGTTTAGACAGAGGTCTGTCCAATCTGAGTAATCTGACAGACCAGCAATTAGTGGTGCGTCCGCAATCCTAAATCCTGGCTAGCAAACTGTTACTTTGCTATTTCAAGCTTAGGCTCGTTTACAACGGGACAGTTGTGAAGCAAGTAAATGGATGTTAGCCAGTCGACCACATAACTTGCAACTATTAATTTAACGAAACATTACAAATTATCAATTGAAGGCTTGAGAATAAAAAGGGTTTAAAAATGACTTTAAACGTCAACGGCGTCATTAATGTAGAGTGCTTATAAGGTAATAGAAAAGGTTTATGTAAGTTTCAGTTGCTTGAAAATGTTTTAATTCTATTTAAAATTACTAAATATAGTACTAATTCATACAATTACTGTAAAAATATAATATAATAAAATAAATATAGTAATGTTTTTATGCTAAGCAAACTGTATTCCTGTGCCAGATAAACCGTTTTTAGACTCAAAATCTCGAGATTTAAGCCTCATTTCGGTATTTTGAGAATGTATTATTGAAGATAATTTCACGCTGAATCCAACGACACCCATAAGTAATTTTGTCAAAAAAATCAGTTAATCCCTTTTTGTTCTCACCCCTTCAATTGTTTTACCACACATTTGAATTTTGAACACTATTAAGGACCCCCTATACCTTCAAATTTTGACACGCACATAAGCACATCGCAATGGATACATTTTCGACCCCTGGTTATTAAAAGTAAGTTACTGTGTGACAGGACTTTTCTGCAAAGTTCGTCCAGGTATGTACCACTTTGCCAGTTATTCTGCCACCAAGCAGTACTGGACAAGCACTACTGTGTTCTGGTTTGAAGGGCATTATAGCTAGTACTACCCGAAGTTACAGCTCTTTATCCTTCCTCCTAATATTATCCTACTTCCTACTAATATTATAAATGCGAAAGTTTGTGAGTATGAATGTATGGATGAATGTATTTTTTTTTTTTTTTAGTAAATGCTGTGACGAGCTCGAGTCGTTCTAGTTGTTACTCTTTCACGCAAAAACTACTAAGCGTATTTTGATGAAATTTGGAAAACAGATAGATTATGACTTGGATTAACACATAGGATACTTTTATCCCAATAGTACGTTCCCGTGGGATAATTATCGAACACCACGCTGCGGGCTTTTTTACGCGGAACTACTGAACGGATAAATAAAAAAATAAAAAAACATACTTTTATCCGAGGTAAAACCACGGGACGCAGCTAGTAAATAATATAGATTGTGCTGGTGTCAATTCAACGCGAAATCGAATAGCATTCAACACGAAAATCCATGTTAGTACACATATTGGTCAGTTACAATAACAAAATAAGCAATACATAAATAGTTTTAAAATCTAGTTTCTTTCACAGTACCTGTCCTACGTTATAAAGATAGGCGAAAACCAACAGCATTAGCCCGTTAAAAAAAGTCTACCAAGTAACTAGAATCGTGTAAACAAAGCATAATCAAGGCGTGAAGTCAAACCTCTATAATAATGAGCAGCAAGCAAGGCCCCTGGGACTTTTCAGCTGAGCTCGTCAAAGCTTAGAGAATATTTTCCAAAACATTTCGGAGCATTCCGTGTTCTGATTGCATTTCTCCGCGACTCGCCTGATGCTTCTAATTTTGCATGTTTGCTGAAAAATTGCAAGCACATTTCTACTTCGCTAGTTTTATACTGGAGTGGTCTAAATGCTTTATTCGTTGATTCGCCTTTTTCACTGTAATAATAAAAATACTGTACGTGAAGTTATGTAAAGAAAACGAGAAAGATCACGTCAACGCATTGTATTATTTTCCAAAACTTGTGTTATCGTTAAGTGCTGGATTACAGACATGAGTGTGGGAAAGTGGTATAATGACGGTGAAACGTTTCTTTTTGTGTTGTTTCTAAAACTTTATAGAAGCTTCTGGTAAAGTCACCGCTTTATTAGGAATATGATTTAGACTAGAATGGCTTGATGACTTGGACTGTAACTTGACAGAAACGAGTCTTATAATTAAGTTATTAATTGAGTTTTATTATTGTTCTCGTAAATCATAATGTGCCAGCAAAGACACTGCCTATCTCTCGTAGTACCCTAGGTAAGTACCGGAAGAAATAAAATTATCCATAGCACTAATAGTACCACGAGAAATACCTACCAATGCTTTATTCTAAGCTACAAAGTTCTTGTCCTCGGTCAAAGAAGAATCTTTATTTTCCTTTATCTTCTTTTTCTTTATCCGTAACGTACACACGCGGTGTTTGTACAGAACAAAAGGTTTATGTTTCCTGATCCTTGTTCCTAGATTTTAAACTTATGAGTAAATCCTAGATATTTCTGAGAGAACATAAACAAATGCACAAAGCTGTAAGTTTAATCTTCATTGCAGCCATCTAGGGACGTAATAAGGACGTCAACTCAGGGGCGACTGGCGGGGCATCCACAAACACATGGCCAAAAAATCTTTTTGTTTTTCTATTGATGGGGTACATAGTTTGCTTTTTAATTTGCCTTTGAATGAACCTATTATGATGACTAAATGTCATCATAATAGGTTCATACAAAGGCAAAAAGGTTAATTCAAGGAAATCCTTCCTTAGGGTTCAATCTTTTTCCGTCTTCCGTATCTTAAACCGTCCATCTTCCGTGTCTTTCCGTATTTTAAATAGATAGCTTATCATCGCAATGAAACTGTATTCCTACAGTATACATACAGTATCAAGTTGCCTATTCTTTTTTAAATAAAATCACATCTTAACATTCTTCTAGTTGCAAGGGGCAAGTAGCCCCCGTCATTGCCCTGAAGTGGTACCTGTACAGAGTCCAACTTATACTGGTTTTCCTAGCTCAGTGGATCAAGAGCTCACTTGACATGTCGTACTGAGGTCGACGATAATCTTGCACTGGTTTTTGAGATTCCACCATTTTATTTTTACTGCTTTCTGAACTTTCTGAAAGACTGTGATTTCCACCGAATGTATCTTATGAAACAGGTTGAGAAAAGCTCTTCTGCTTTTCACAGCTTAATTTAAAGTTTATCTAGTTGACAGCTTTTGGGCTAAATTAATATTTTTCCGACTGTTACTCATGAATAGTATGTCGATTTCTCGACCAGATTTCGAGCATATCCGATGCTCTTCCTCAGGAGGTGAGTTCATGCAGCGAGATCGCCTCGCAATAAAAAGTGCGATGGGAGTTTTCTTCCCTTACTGTAAGAACATTGAGGAAAGAATTTCCTGGACATTCCTTTAACCAACTAGAACAATGTTGATAATCTTCGAATTAATAGACAGATTTTTAAATTATACCAAAATTATAAAAAAACTCTAAGCTCCGATTTGCTTTAGTTGAATTGCGCTAAGAGACATCTTCTAAATATATATAACTCAAAGGTGACTGACTGATTGACTACTGACATAGTGATCTATCAACGCACAGCCCAAACCACTGGACGGATCGGGCTGAAATTTTGCATGCAGGTAGATGTTATGACGTAGGGATCCGCTAAGAAAGGATTTTTCGAAAATCCTCCCTTAAGAGGGTGAAATGGGTGGTTGAATTATTTTCCCATAGGCCACGCCACGGGCGAAGCTGCGGGCAGAAGCTCGTTATAACATGAAATACATTAAATCCTACAATACTCTTCAAGGCAATTTTGATAAAAGCATGGCCCAACATTTTCAATTTATACGCATCATAAATCGAAATGTATTTTGAAGTATTTATGGTACATCAGTACATTATAAAATAGACTGCGACCTAGATTTCCTGGTCGTATCTTCTTCGAAATTCAGACATAAAAATCAGATTCGTTATAAAAGTCTAGGAAATAAAACGGCGATAAAATTTAAAACTAACAACGCTCCGAAACTTACCCGACATCGTCCACCGATTTATCGGTACGAGGAATGTCGGTAAACCAGCAAACTAGGGATTTGAACCGGCCCGATTCGTGAGCGCTAGTTTAGATGTGTCAGCGATTTAGTTGAAAACTGTTCGATTCAGATGTGAGCTAGATAGGTGGTTGACCAGGTCGGCTCATAACCCGGAGGCGAGCTTGTTCTGCGTCTGTGTGTTGTGAGACCATGGTCCTCGTAGTTTCTGGATCCCTAGACACAGGCAATCCAAACTAAGTTCCAAGACCTATGTATGTGTCCTTAGGCGTTATTATTAGAATTATTGTGTATTAGTAGTTATGTGAACTGTAGACCTGGCAAGGCTATCTTTGCATAATGTAAAACTGATATTACTATTTCAATCCCCATTGCTTCGCCATTTTCAAATAATTCAAAAAATTTAATGTAAAACATTCATAAGGTAGCTTGGATGAAATCGCTTAGTGCGATAAGGCCGCCCTTTGTTCTACAATTTTTTGTAAGTTTTTTTAAGGTACATTGTTATGTATGACGGCGGCAACGTCCTAATTTACCCTATGGTGGCATTTAAATTTATTACAGTGGCAACATCGGCAACTATCATTGCTCCCCCAACCATCTAGCTATAAAAAGGGACCGCTCGGTGTACTACGGATCATTCTTGCTCAGGACACGGCGCGGTGTGGACATGCAGAAAGCCTATAGTTGTATAGGTTGCAACCTACGCACATCCCGTTCCTGTCTACATGTATTAGTTCAATAAAGTATTATTGTATTGTATTCATACAGTTATCAAACCTGCACACAAAATTTTGATAAATGCGACCTGTAGAGAAGAACAGCCGGATATCCGCCGGACAGACGAAATCATTTTGGCCCGAGCTGAAACGGAGACGCTTCGCTCGCACTTTGCACTCGCTCGGTCTAAAAGCGTTTTCATTATATTCTGCAGAACATAGTTAAAGAATATTTACTTTTAGTTTAACTCAGTTAGCCACTGTTATCAAGAATTTGATGTTACCGGCCAAAATCAACTTCACTTTAAATATTTCTGTAATAGCATTTACACACACACATACAGCTCTGAGATTAATTTTAAACTTTAAAATGGATTAACAACAAATCTGAAATTAAATTAAAATACAACAAAAACCTTTAATAGCTAAGCTAATAAAATCACCTTTTTAGCAAAAATAAAACAATTTGTTTATCCGCTCGTGAGCTACCTAGATCGAAACGCATTACGTTAAACTATATATTAACTATATTATATACCATAAGTATAGTAAAAAGAAAAAAAAAATAGACTACTCATAAACAACTAGAATAAGGTTGTTAGTTACTTAACATCCCTCTGTCTACGTCGGGGGTTACTAACGTTAATAATAGGTGAGGTGGCTGTAAAAGTAATTGCACCGTCGTAAGGTCAAACAATAATAACGGAAATAAATGGTTACCACTTCCGCTGAGTTTTATGTTAGTAATGAAGTATTTAGTGGCAATGCCAAGTCAACAAATGGCAAACTATCAACAGATTGCTGATGGCTAGATTCATTAGTTTGATTGCTAAAATACGGAGCTACCTATCTCACAGATAATATAATGATGAACCTTTCTTTCTTTATTTTATATTTATTTATATCTGGTCACAAACCAAGCAAAGTTTGTACTATGGGAACTAGATAAACTGATACAATACTTATATACTTTTTTTGTAAATACATACATAGAATACAATATATCACCCAGCATAGAAGAAACATCGATGTTCATCACACAAATGTTTGTCCTGGGTAGGAACCTTACCAACAAACAAGCTATACAGCTCAGGGTTGGCAAGTAAGCTATCGGACCAGTAAATATTTATCCTTAGTGGTAGCATTGCCATACTAATAATCATTAAGATTAGATCAAGATTAGACTAATCCAACGCGCAACACACAGACTCTTATACTAACTATCGTTACACTGCGTTTCAGTATGCGCTTCTGACTTTCAAATAGGCGGGTGTCGATTATGCTGGCCCATACAGAAAAATTTCGAACTCTTTTTTCAAAGTTGTTAAAAAGAAGTTGGTAAGTTGAAAAACAATGTACACTGATGGTTTCAAAATAGTGCAAAGTTTTTGCACCATGTTTACTATAGTTTATACTTTTACAACTTAAGCAACTTCAAAACAAAAGTTCCTCTTGTCTTAGCCTTCTTTTATAGCCACAATATATTTCGACACAGTGAATTTTCCTTCTTTATGTGATGATATCATTATTTCGGGTAACGCTTTGTTCTATAACAACCAAGTTCGTTATTTTCTGAGTTGGGAAAGTACACTCGGCAATAACGTAGTTATGTTAACAAAGGAATTTTTATGTTTCACCAGCTAAATTATGTATTGCTAACTTACAATAGTAAAGCAATTAGAAGACCACAAGAGAAATTAGAAGAGGACGAGACGAGATTTTTGGTTCAAAAAAGGGATGCTGCTAGCCTCGAAACTATTAGTGTTAAAACACCAAGTTTGGTGTATTAAGAGCCTTATTATCATAATTCAAGGGGTGAGATCAAAAAAGGGTTTAACTGTGAAATTGATAGTTTCGGGAAAATTTACTTTAAACTTCAACGGCTTCATTTTAATGAATAGTGCTTATTAAGTAATAGAAAAGGTTTATGTAAGTTTCAGTTGCTTCAAAATGTACTAATTATTAAAATACAAAATATAGTACTAATTCGTACAATTACTGTAAAAATATAATATGATATAATATTTATAAAAAAATTTATACGCTGAGCGAACTGTATTCCTGTGTCATATAAACCGTTTTTAGACTGACAATCTCGAGATTTAAGCCTCATTTCGGTATTTTGAGAATGTTAGTTTTAACCAAGTCATAGGTCCACCTACAGGCAGGCCGGCCTACGTTGCGTTTTCCGGTTCGAGAACCATTCTTCCCCATCGGTAGTTGGTTATTTATCTTACTATTTCAGTGTTGTGCTATTTTGTAATGTTAATGAATGATGACCAGCTTGTCGTTCACCTAAAGTTAAGCGCTACGGCCGTCCATAACAGAACAGTGTCACTCGGAACTTAAAACATAGTGTCGCGCGACACTGCGCTGCGCACATCATCCTGAGACATCAGCACAGTCTGGTAATAAGATTACTCGACTGTGAGATCAGATCCTAAAATCTCAATTTTTTTTTTTTTTTATGTTACGGGATGACGCGACGAGCTAACCGTTCGCCTGATGTTAAGCGACACGGCTGCCCATATCAGCTGCAGTGTCACTCGGAACTCTAAAGTATAGAGGTTCGCGTGACACTGCACTGCGCACGTCATCCGGAGACATCAGCACAATCTAGTAACAAGATTACTAGACTGTGAGATCAGGTCATAAAGTCTCATTTGCCCAGTAATTTCACTAGCTACAGTGCCCTTCAAACCGGAACACAGTAGTGCTTGCGCACTACTGCTTGTTGGCAGAATAACTGGCAAAGCGGTGGTACCTACCTAGACGAACTTTGCAGAAAAGTCCTACCACCTAGTATTGCCCAGTAATTTCACAATTTGTGCCCTTCAAATCGAAACACAGTAGTGCTTGCAAACTACTGCTTGGCGACAGATTAACTGGCAAAGCGGTGGAAAACCTAGACGAGCTTTGCAGAAAAGTCCTACCTTTAAGTATAATTATAGTAAAGTTGCTATTACGAAATAAACACTTCTGAATTTGAATGTTTCATTTTCTGTTTTTAAATTATGCAATTAGTTGTGCCCGTGACGAGCATTTCAATTGTTACGGACAAAGGTTGCCACTCAGACATGGCACATTCCCACCCAGGACAAACTTTTGTGTGATGAACATCGATGTTTGTTCTGTATCTGGGTGTTATATTGTTTTCTATGTATGTTTTGACAAACAAAAAGTATATAACGGCGGCAACGTGCAGTTGAAAACTCTATGCGCAGCGGGCAGTACCGTAATTTACCCCGTGATAGCATTTAAATTTATTACAGTGGCAACACCGGTAGCTGTCATCGCTTCCCCACCCATCTGGCTATAAAAAGAGAGCGCACGGTGTACTACGAATCATTCTTGCTCCGGACACAGCCCGGTGCGCATGCTGAAGGCCTATAGTTATATAGTTTGCCCGCCAGAAGCCCCTGAGCCTTATATTTCTATATTTTGCAACCCATGTATAACTCCGAGTCTTTATATATTGGTTTGGGACTAGACGGCGCTGTGTGAAATTTCTAAAAATGTTTATTATAGCTACAAGGAAAAGCTTAGAAGTTACAATAGAAGCTAAAAAAAGAACATAAAATAAAATTGCGTCAGATTCATTGCTCGTAGCTGTAACCCCACTACTAGAACAATTGTGCCAATCTATTCGACCTCGTCAGCGATGAGAGATAGATTGTCTACACATTCCATAAAGGCCATTCTCGACTTTATATCCACGTTTTAAGGGTGAAAATAAATGGAAGTTAATCATGCTACGTTATGAATTTCATACGCGCATTCAGGTCCCTTTATAAGAGTGTTTAGTTTTGTGCGGTTACATGTGGTTTTATGTTTTTTTTTTGTTTTTTTTTTCGACAGCCATGTTTTATGTTGTTTCATATTTTTCAATCCACGACTCTGCTTGCATTGTCTATACAGGATACAATATTTAAGTGCAAAATGGAACCTCTTTACAAAAAATTCATCATTGACTAGTCCGATAGCTCAGTTGGCAGTATCCCTGTCTTCTGAACTTCGTGGTTCGATTTCCACTCAGGACAAACATTTGTGTAATGAGCATAGATTTGTTCTGTGTCTGGGTGTTTATATTGTATTCTATGTATGTATTTACAAACAAATAGTATATAAATATTGTATCATTTATCTGGTTCTCATAGTACAAGCTTTGCTTATTTTGGGGCTAGATGGTTCTGTGTGAAATGTCCACACATTTATTATTATTTATTTATCATTGTAAACGTCATCGTCAGCCTGAAAACACGTCAACTGCTGATTATAGGCTTCCCCATCAAACGTCACAGCTGCTCTTCAAAGATTTAGCCAGGTTGTCAGTCCACCAAATGGGGGACCAGCCAGAGAGTGAGAGAGAAGAGAGAGAGAGAGAAACACACGCCCGCCACACGACTTCAAAAAGTGTCGTTACAACTTTTGGTCTTAATTTTTTCCGTCTAGCTCCCTTTCGCAACTCGCGATAAGGAACTAGGGAGGGGTTTAGTACGGACTAACTCGACTAACGGTCGTCATAGCGAAAGTGGCGAAGTCGGACATGCGTGGTCATGCACCGCCGGATCCATAAGGATTCCCCCCATCCTCGGGAGAAAAAAATACTTAGGCTAATTAAATAAAAACGACGGTCACACATATCATTTTATTATTCCTCTGTCAACACAGCATCCGACCAACCGCATAATGTTGTGTACATTACACACATCATTTACACACGGTTCTTTATTTCGTGCGTAAACCCTGTCCTTGTACACGTTTCCTTTTAAACAGTGCGACCACGTCAAGCAGGATTAAATGTACCTTATGCACGAGTTAGCGGATATATTAAAACGAATGCTAAACTGAGGATGGTGTACGTCGCAAAACGATTTTAAATTATAGATACTTAAAACAATTTTTTTTTAAATTTAAAATTATTTTATTGTACCACGACACGCTGCGTAGTGCAGTCTCCAATTGATTTTTTTTTTTTTTTTTTTACTTCAAACTTGTCTAGCATTTGACCGCGCTCTCACCTGATGGGAAGTGACGATGCGATCGAAGATGTAGCATGCTAGCCAAGTAAATACCTATTCACTCTTCTCTTGAACACGCCCGGGTCATATTTCGCCGGAAACACAGACGCTGGCAGGGCATTCCATTCCTTAGCCGTTCTAATTAAAAACGTTGAGTCAAATCGCTTGGTACGAATGGGTGGTATTTCGACCACGAAAGGATGGCGCTTAGCCGAGCGTCTAGTAGTCCGGTAGTGGAATGGTGATGGGAGAATGAGATCATGCAGTTCTTGAGCGCATTCACCGTGGTGTAATCTGTAGAAGACCGACAGACTTGCCACCTTACGTCGATGTGCAAGGCTCTGGAGCCTTTCACCAACCAAAGTGTCGTCGTCAATGAGCCTTTTGGCACGCCGTTCAATCGAGTCCAGAGCCTCAAGCTGGTACTTGGCAGACCCGTCCCACAGGTGGCAGCAGTACTCCATACACGATCGGACCTGTGCTTGATACAGATTTAGAAGCTGTCCAGGTGTGAAGTACCGCCTTACCTTGGACAATATGCCGAGTTTTTTTGAAGCTACTTTGGCTTTGGACTCAATGTAGGATCCAAAGTTTAGGTTTGACGTGAGATCAACACCCAAACGCTCAAGATGGTTTCCTAAACTTACAGATACACCACGGAATGAAGGAGCCAGATGGAGTGGGCTCTTTTTAGCAGTGAATAAACACGCCTGTGTTTTTGCAGCATTGAACCTAACCAAGTTAGCATCGCCCCAATCGGACACGGCTTTCAAAGCCAGGTTCATGCGCTCAACCATAGCCTCTCTCTCAATCCGGACGTCGTCACCACTGGCTCGGGCACTGGATGTGTATCTTTCAACAACAGTACTATCATCTGCATACCCAAAGGTACCGGGCTTTAGCAAATCATTGATGTGGAGTAAGAATAGTGTTGCTGAAAGAACTGACCCCTGAGGTACACCAGCATTAATAGCTAATTGATCGGAAGAGCAGCCATCAAGAACTACTCTAAGCGATCGTTCCCTCAAAAAGTCTGATATCCAAGTGCACAAACCAGCAGGTAGTCCGTAAGATGGAAGCTTATTCAGAAGACCGTCGTGCCAGACCCGATCAAATGCCTTAGAGACGTCTAGAGATACAGCAAGTGCCTCTCCATGCATCTCCAAGGCTTCGCTCAATATGTGCGTGGCGTATGCGAGAAGATCCCCAGTTGACCGGTTTCGGCGAAATCCGTATTGCCGGTCACTGAGGAGATCATTGACTTCAAGGTGTGCCAAGAGCTTGTTGTTGATTATACGCTCCATACTCTTACAGAGTATGGAGGTAATTGAGATGGGTCGGTAGTTGGCAGGATCAGCACGACTGCCCTTCTTAGGTACAGGTTGTACATTGGCTAGCTTCCAACTCTTAGGGACTATTCCGGTGTCTAGAGAGAGGCGAAATAGGCGTGTTAAAATGGGAGACAACTCAGGTGCACAGCTCTTAAGTACAATTGCTGGTATACCATCGGGACCACTGGCTTTGTTCACGTCTAGACTGCATAATGTTTTTAGTACCTCCTTCTGACGTATGCGTATTTCCGGCATGAAAGCACCGCAATGTGGAAGGCAGGGAGGTACCTCATTAGCAGTATCTAAACGCGAAGCTTCTGCAAAGAGAGTGGCAAACAAGTTTGCTTTTTCTTTTGCAGTGTGAGCCAGCGATCCGTCAGGTTTTAATAATGGAGGCAGTGAAGATCGACAGAAGTTCGCTTCAACCGATTTGGCTAGGGACCAAAAAGCCTTACTACCAGCTGGATAGGAAGCAAGTTTAGTCCCTATTCGACCAATATGATTGAAACGAGCCTTCCTTAATTCCTTCTTACAGGCCTTGGCGGCAACATTAAAGGCTTTCTTCTTAGCTCGAGTGTCCGAGGCCTTGCGTTTTCGAGCGTCAGCCCATGCCAGATATGCCGCATGTTTCTGCGCTTCAGCGTGTGCACAGTCGGCTCCAAACCATGGGCTGGCTTTGCTGGTCTTGGGTTTATCGGAAAATGGAATAAAATATTCCATAGCCCGACATACTACCTCAGTAAACGCATTCGCGCAAACCGTCGGATCTCCAGAAGAAAAACACGTTTGCCGCCAAGGATATGAGGCGAAGAAATGTCGCATCTCATCCCAGTCTGCTAAATTGTATCTCCAGACACGCCGAATGCTCTTAGGGCTTGGGTCAGGCGGGGAGTATACTGAAACGGACTTAACCAGACAGTGATCGGAGCTACCAATGGGTGAGGATACCGCCACAGAGTATCGGTCTGGTTCAGTCGTGAGCAGAAGGTCGAGGCAGTTAGCAGTGTGGCTATCAATGTCAGGCACTCGCGTTGGCTCTTGAACAATCTGCGTTAAATTGAGCGCCAAAGCGAGCTTACGCGTCTCTCTCCCAGCGTGGTCCGTGATCTGGTGTGGGACTAACCACTCCTGGTGGTGAGCATTGAAGTCCCCTAGAACAACAAGCTGAGCCGAAGGATAGCGTTGCTGAGCCACATCTGCCGTTTCACTGAGATACTCCATTAGAAGAGTTGTCTCCCGGTCACCGCTATGTGATCTGTACACACCAGCATAGAGAATTTTCTCAATGCCGGTGTCCACTAGCACCCAAATCACCGAAAAGTGGGGATGTTCAAGGTTCCGGAGACGCAAACAACAAATGTCATCACGGACGAAAACGCAGATACCAGCGCGTGGAAGGAAGCGGTTTTCCAAGATGAATCCTGGATAGTCCAGATATGCCGTGTCTGATGGACATCCTATTTGCGTCTCAGTCAAGAAGAACAAGTGTGGTTTATTGGTCTCCAGATGATGATGGACCGCTTGCAGATTTGAGTGCAGCCCACGAATATTTGTGAGGTGCACTTTAAGAGTGAGGACGTGCATCTGCCGTTTAAACTTGTTCACTTTATTAGGTTGACTTTTTCATGGTTGGGTGAGTTAGGTAGACAAGTTAGAAGTGGACAAGATATTGGGATGCTAACCCTCAGTAATAGAGAAGCTTCCGCGCCAATGGAGAACTTGCGCGGAGACTGCGGGGACGCCCGAACCCCCCTGAAATTACCCACAAGTTCCTCACTTCCAGTCGCCAACTGGCCCTGTGGGCAACCTCAGGATTTTACACAAGCGGCGGGGCAGCCTTTCGTAGTTGGCTAGACTACTACTTGGGCCCCCTACAACTTGCGGTCGGCCAGCAGAGAGCACCGTGCTTCGGATCCCGCTACCCTCCGAAGCAAGGTCTCCGACGCGAAAGCCTCTCCATCACCAATACCGGTCTGCATACCCAACACAACTGTCCACATCTACTCGTCAGAACGGCTTCATTGGACGTCACGATGGAACACGACGAGTCGCTTGGCATCGTGGTTTTGTCCAATGGGTGGTAACTAAGCCGGCGGCTAAGGCCTTCCACCAGTTATTTGGTTGCTCTTTTGGCACCACCCAGGGGTCACGTGTAGGGAAACTAGGGTTAAAGCCTACGGACGCGAGCAAACACAAACCCCCTGACTGGCCTAAGCTGGTCAAAATCACAGTAATTAATTTTTTTGAACGAGATAATGCTTTTGGTATCTACCGATCTTTACAGCGCCACCGGGCGGGAGGCAAAATTACAGTAAGACGTTAGAAGCAAGTAGCCGATCATAGTGTTCAATGGTGGAGGCCAGTGGATCTCTTGGTAAGATTGACCTATATTGATAATAAAGGTGCTATAAAAATTTACATAATATATAAATATACAAATAAAACAATTTAACACAGGGAAGGTTGTTCGTGATCACTATATTAAAATTTATTTATTTTTACACCTAATAATATAATAATAACTAGCTAACAATGGCAAGCAATATAACTTAGCAAAAGGATGACAAATATAATGCGCAAGATAATAATAATAATTATTACCAATCATTCGAGTCACTTTAAAGCAGAAAAAAGCTATGAAATTAAAATTAAATAAACTTTACACTGAAATGTGTCACGAAAATTATTTGTAGACAAAACTAAAAATATATTCACTTGAAATCTTTTACGGAATTAACGTGATCAAACTGTAAAATTTCGTCGTAACGCGGGATTCAGGGTTGTCTCACTTGATTTATTCGCTAAAACGAGGAATTTAAATTGAAGCGGCTTTCCTTTCACCCCCACCCCCTGTTTACGCCAAATAACGGGGTGATGTATGACGGGACAGTTCCTTTTGTGGAATTTTTAAGGGATGATTTCGTGTCTATTAAGGGAACACTTTATTTGTCGCTTAATGGCTCAGCTTAATCACTAGTGAGGGTATATGGAAGGCTTTTATTGAAAAAGTAAGTTAATAAAGAAGTAACACGAGAAACTCTACGGTAGACACTTTCTCTTTTCTCTTTAGAAAAAGACCGTGTAATAGTTATTGGGAAAATTTGGGTTGAAAATTGGGTTCCCAATAAAATTCAGAACAGAAAACTCCAATCCAAAACTTCTTTAGTATAGTTCATAGTAAGTTTAATAAGATAAACAGTCCCTCATGAACAATCGATGTATGTGACGTCAGGATTGTTCGTAAATAAGTCGTCGTCGTCAGCCCCTTACGAAAAATCGAAACTACTCGTATGTGACCTCACATAGTCAGAATTGTACGTACATACGTCGTCGTCGTCAGTCCTTCACGAACAATCGTAGCTATGTGACCTCATATAGTCAGGATTGTCCGTACATACCTCGTCGTCGTCAGGATTGTCCGTATATACCTCGTCGTCGTCAGGATTGTTCGTACATACGTCGTCGTCGTCAGTCCCTCACGAACAATCGTGACTATGTGACCTTACAGAGTCAGGATTGTCCGTACATACGTCGTCGTCAGTTCTTCACGAACAATCGTAGCTGTGACCTCATATAGTCAGGATTAAGAATAAGAATAGAATAAGAATAAGTTTATTTGGCAACAAATGTCAGTTACAAAAAAAAGGTTATTCATGTAATTTGGACGATTTAACAGTTTTACTCAGGTATGTATGTATACTTATACTTAAACATAACAACTGTATTAAAATATTTTTAACATGTTATCTATAAAGTTATTAATAGATGCTTTTTTTCCTCCAATGCAACTTCTCACGGTCGCGTTGCGAGCCAAGCTAGGAAAAACCTGTGTTATGGCCTGCAACGTTTCCCCTCGAGTTTCATTAGCTATACAAAATAGTACACGGTAACATTATCAATCAGTATACATATATAAACGCAAAAGTGATTTAATTGAACAATATATATGACGGCGGCTACGTCCAGTTATTAACTCTATGCACAGCGATCGTGCACCGTAATTTACCCTGTGGTGGCATTAAATTTATTACAGTGGCAGCACCGGCAACTGTCATGGCGCCCCTACCTGTCTGGCTATATAAAGGGATCGATTGGTGTGCTACGGAGCATTCTTGTTCCAGACACGGCGCGGTGCGGACATGCTGAAGCCCTATTGTTATATAGGTTGCAACCTACGCAGAACCCGTTCTGCCCACATCAGAAGTGGGATTGCCCATTTACACATCACTCTTCAAGCATCGCCGAAAATATGATGACGTGACGGCGGGTGACACTAATATCAATTTTAGTTGCAGGGTTAACCCAGACCAGTGAAAAAAAAAGAGAATGAAAGTTTTGGTAAAAAAAGTAATGATTCGTTAGAAAAAAAAAATGAGAAAAAAAAGAAAAAAAAAGGGTAAGAAAAAGAAAAAAAAGTGAAAAAAGGTAGAAAAAAGTAAGAAAAGAGAATGTTAAAATGATAACAAAAAATGTAGATTGCTAAAGGGATATCTATCCGGTCTAGCACTAATTGGTCCATAAAAAATGTAGATTGCTAAAGGGATGTCTATCCGGTCTAGCACTAATTGGTCCATGAAAAAATGTAGGTTGCTAAAGGGATATCTATCCGGCCTAGCACGAATTGGTCCATAAAAAAAGTAGTAATGATGATTTTTGGGTGTTAAAGGGATATCTATCCGGTTAGCATTATTCGGTCCATTTTTTATAAATGTAGAGATACTGATGGTCCTGAAGGGTTAACCCTGACGATGACTGGAAGGTTAAAATACTTTTGACTAATCAAATTGAAAACTAATGTTTTGACTTTGACTTAGACTCCAAGTTTAACTCCATTTAATTGTCAGGATGAACGAGCAATTACACTGATACTTATGTCCCTCACCAGGTACAAAGTGAAGCTAAGCGTACGAGGACGTACGCACGTCAGTATGGCCGTGACGGCGGCTACGTCCAGTTATTAACTCTATGCACAGCGATCGAGCACCGTAATTTACCCTGTGGTGGCATTAAATTTATTACAGTGGCAGCACCGGCAACTGTCATGGCGCCCCTACCTGTCTGGCTATATAAAGGGATCGATTGGTGTGCTACGGAGCATTCTTGTTCCAGACACGGCGCGGTGCGGACATGCTGAAGGCCTATTGTTATATAGGTTGCAACCTACGCAGAACCCGTTCTGCCCACATATATATTTTTTTTTTGGAGGGTAGTTATTAATTTTTATACATTAATTTATTGTAGTATAGGTATCGCAGAATATTGATTGAATGTGATGAGGATGTAATAATAGTGAGTTGGTTTATCTAGTAGTACAATTATATTGATAAATCCATAAAAGTTATTTTCTTTATAAATTAGTTTACTTATAGTCTAATAATTAACCTAAAATATACCTGACCCAAAAAACATCCTTAAACATAGATAAATGCATAGAAAAAGGTATTATTGTTTAAACAACCATGCTAGTGGCTATCTTATTAAACACCTTCGCCTAAACAAGATAGTAATCAAAAAGGCATAGTAGTATAGTTAATCAGTAAGCAAATCAATAACGATTATGAATCGTACGTAGGTAACTAGAACAGTAGGTAGATACTATAATTCTGCACATCATTAACCACACTCCCTCAGCAATAACATTTCTAACATCACGCATACAGAGAGGCATACGGGTTGCGGTCCGAAATGCGTACACCGATTGTCCGTACATACGTCGTCGTCGTCAGTCCCTCACGAACAATCGTAGCTATGTGACCTAATATAGTCAGGATTGTTCGTACATACCTCGTCGTCGTCAGTCCCTCACGGACAATCGTGACTATGTGACCTCACATAGTCAGGATTGTCCGTACATACGTCGTCGTCGTCAGTCCTTCACGAACAATCGTGACTATATGAAGTTACAGTTAAGTCACGATTGTTCGTGAGGAACTGACAATCTTACTAATCTTACTATGAACTATGTTAAAGAAGCTTCGGATCGGAGTTTTCTGTTCTGCATTGTGCCGGATTGTTTGCACCGGTAGTGGGAAAGAGAACTTCTTTTTATATACTCACATATTGTTTGCTGGCTTAATATTATTGTAATTTTATATGCTTCATGCAATAAGTGAGTACATATAATAATTAAGTATTTTAGGTAATCCCGATTTGACTTGTATAAATAAATAAAAAAGATTTGGACTATACACCTATATATATAGTCCAAATGCTCCAGCTAACTACCAGTAGGTACCCAACGTGCTGGCAGCAAGCCCCGTTGAATTGCAATGCTAATTCGTTGTGCTAAATAAGTGCCAGCATATTTATCACGCGTAAATATATATTGTTTGCAGTCAATTATTTGAGTTTGATAGTGAATTGAGTTGTAGCTGAACCTTTCAATGTCAAAGCAGGGGTTAGGTTTTAGGGGTTTTCGTGAATTAAATCCTTAAAAAAGTTTAACGACTGCATTTCGGAGATATGCCTTTTAATTCAAATTACACGAAGTTGTAATAATAAAGAGGTATTTAAAATCTTACCAGCAGCAGTATAGGATATTTTTGTAAGCCCAAGTTAGAAGGTACCTGAAATTAAAAGAAATAACATTACAATTAAATAATTATCAAGCAATTTATTCAAGCTCAAATGTTTCCATGGGTAAATTTTTGGCATAATTTCGGCAGTTAATTATTTAAAAGTGTACCTATTATGGCAACACAATCGTCCACGGTTATGTGTTACCCTTTTTACCTTTTACGACTGTTGACTAGAGACGACCATTTTAGTATTGCCGGCATTACTTCTCTCTGTTCGCCAGTAACTTTGCCTACTGAACTGCAGGTTGTGGGTTTGATTCCTATCGAGGACAAACATTTGTGTGATAAATAACGATATTTGTTCTGTATCTGGGTTTTATTTTGTACGAGCTTCTGCCCGCAGCTTCGCCCGCGGCGTGGCCTATGGGAAATTATTCAACCACCCATTCCACCCTCTTAAGGGTGGAATTTGGAAAAATCCTTTCGTAGCGGAAGCCTTCGTCATAACTTCTACCTGCATGCAAAATTTCAGCCCGATCTGTCCAGTGGTTTGGGCTGTGCGTTGATAGATCACTATGTCAGTCAATCAGTCAGTCACCTTTGTGTTATATATAATAGGTCTTTGATGAAACCTATGAAATTGCCGTATTTCAGTACAGACTTTTTCAAACAAAAAAAAGTTTTGATTGGCTATGAATTCTAAATTCAAATTAATTTTGTTTTAATAATATGACATTCTATTTACAATATAAGTCTTTTGTTTATTGATTAGCGTTGTATTTTCATTACATTTCAACATTTTTCCTCATAATGGATACTTTGAAATTTCGTGTGATTATGGAATATGAGTTCCGTCGTGGCACCAACGTGGCACAAACGACACGTAACATCAACGACGTTTACGGAGAGAACTGTACAAACGAACGTACAACCCGTTATTGGTTTGCTCGGTTCCGTTCTGGGAATTTTGACTTGAAAAATGAACCTCGTGGTCGTCCGGAAACTTTGGTCAACAATGATGAATTAAAGGCGATTGTGGAAGCTGATGAATCTCAATCTACAGCTGAGCTGGCAGCAGCTTTTGATGTTAGCATCAAAACAATATTGGTCCATTTGCGACAGATTGGCAAGATAAAAAAGCTTGATAGATGGGTGCCCCACGAACTTAACGATCGCCAGCGCAACGTACGCGTCGAGACTTGCCTTGCGCTGCTTAACAGGCACAGAAATGAAGGAATTTTGAACCGAATTGTTACGTGCGACGAAAAATGGATTCTTTTTGACAATCGAAAGCGCTCAGCAAGTTGGTTAGATCCTGGTTCGGTACCAAAGCAACGTGCAAAACGAAAAATGACCCCTAGAAAGGTGATGGTCACAGTTTGGTGGTCTAGTGCTGGTGTGATTCATCATAGCTTTTTACAAAACGGCGAGAGCATTACTGCAGATGTGTACATTGAAGAACTGACCACAATGATGGCGAAACTCGCACGTCTGCAACCAGCTTTGGTCAATCGGTCGTCTCCACTGCTACTTCACGACAACGCGCGACCCCATACTGCACAACAGACCGTCTCTAAGCTGCACGAGTTGGGTTTGGAAGCTCTCCCTCATCCGCCATACTCACCAGATCTTGCGCCTACCGACTATTACTTTTTCCAAAATTTGGACAACTTTTTAGCGGGAAAAAACTTCAATTCCCGAGAGGCAGTACAAAACGCCTTTGAAGAGTTTGTTGTCTCCCGTCCTGCTGATTTTTTCAAGAAGGGCATCCATAAACTGCCACCGCGTTGGCAAAGATGCATTGATTGCAGGGGTGATTACTTTGAATAAAGAAAATAAATAAGTTCGAAAAAAAAATACTTTAACTTTTTTCAAACAAATCGGCAATTTCATAGGTAAAGACCTAATATTATTTAGTTTAATTTAATTTAATATCCGTCAGTTTTAGCTGGAAATAGAAATTGTTTTATGTAAGCACTTATCATTATGTCCTAATTAAATGTATTTTCTTTCTTTCTTTTTACTTTATTACATGAAGTGGCCGGACAATACTAATTTATGCCGGAAATCATTCCCAATTCTATTATGAACCTTATACATTATATTTTAGGGCAGTTTTTACATAATGACGACCGTTGGTTTCTAAGCATTTCAAAAAGCTTTTAACATGATAACCAGATACCTAAAAAGGGTCAGTAGCTTTGATAATAATTATTTTATGATCTGAATATTAAATGATAGAATTATCGTTACCATTTTGTTTCTAGGTAATAAATAATAAATAAATATTTGTTGACATTTCGCACAACGCCAATCTAGTCCCAAACTAAGTAAAGCTTGTACTATATGTATAAAACTTCATTACGCACGCTTGATTTGGGGCGTAGGCTGGTGACGAGAGCGTTACGAAAATTGATCGGGCGAGGCGAACGGAAGTTGAGAAGGAGATATAAGTTAGTGAGATAGAAAGAGAGAATTACGTTTCGTATCGAAGTTTTACTTCAGTCGTGTGGTCTAAAACACACTCGTGGTTTTTTCACGGTTTGGACTCAGTAGCAGGGATCGTATTCCAAGGAATTCAAATCTGATAGAAAATAATAATAAAAATAACATATAAATAATGCCCAACGATCACATGCACAGGTCCTGAACCCTAACTAGGATCCCTTGTATCTAGGGACCCTGGAACTACGAGGACCATGGTCCCACAAACTCCAGACACAGAATATGTGTTTGACGGCGGCAACGTCCAGTTGTAAATGTAAACTCTATGCGCAGCGGGCAGCGATCGAGCACCGTAATTTACCCTGTGGTGGCATTAAATGTGTACATTATACTACTTACAGTGGCAGCACCGGCAACTGTCATGGCGCCCCTACCCGTCTGGCTATAAAAAAAGA
The DNA here is from genome assembly GCA_905220475.3 of Ennomos fuscantarius. NCBI lineage: Eukaryota > Metazoa > Arthropoda > Insecta > Lepidoptera > Geometridae > Ennomos > Ennomos fuscantarius. The sequence continues at coordinate 3,648,674 of HG992049.1, forward strand.
CCGCTCGGTATACTACGGATCATTCTTGTTCCAGACACGGCGCGGTGTGGACATGCTGAAGGCCTATAGTTATATAGGTTGCAACCTACGCACAACCCGTTCTGTTTACATGTTTATGTATTTGTATCACACTAATATTATAAAGGCGAAAGTTTGTATGTGTGTATGTTTGTTACTCCTTCACGCTCAAATGGCTGAATGGATTTGGATGAAATTCAGTAACAAGATACCTTATACACTGGATTAACATATAGGCTACATTTTATCTCGGAAAAGTGAAATGTTCCCTTAAGATGAGCAAATAATTAAAATACATTCTATCCGCGGGTGAAACCGCGGGGCGCAACTAGTAAGTAATAATACTTGTCTTATCACAGGAATCGAACACGCTGATCAGAAAAGTGTAATTTGAAAAATTTCCTAAAGCAAAAGCTAAATACCGTACGAGCAAAACGATATTGCGGTTAGGCACTAATAATGTTTCAATTACACTGATGCAGTGAAATGCACTCCGCACTGACTGCATAGATGTCGACTGCATGAAAATAGACGCGCCGAAATTGGCTGCGCGATATTGGATTCGGACATGGAGCGAAAAATTTAGAAGGTAAATTGGTCACTTTTAGAGCGAACGTTTTTCATTATACTCCTATTATGCAACCCATCTCTTATGATCTGATCTCACAGTCGAGTAATCTTATTACCAGACTGTGCTGATGTCTCAGGATTATGTGCGCAGTGCAGCAATTATGCGAAATTCTACATATTGGAGTTCCGAGTGACACTGTTCTGTTATGGGCGGCCGTGTCGTTTAACATCAGGTGAACGACTAGCTTGTCACATAATTCAATAACATAAATAAATTATCAAGTAATTGATTGTTTCTCAAATTAATTAATATTACGTATATATGTGTCTAGTCAAGTCATACTCTCAGTAAAGTCATGGCAACTTTACCAGAAGCTTCTATGTAGTTTTGGAAACAACACGAAAAGAAACGTTTCACCATCATTATACCATTTTCCCACACTCACGCCTGTAATCCAGCACTTAACGAATAAAATGCCACCAATTTTATGCACTAACACTGAAAATAACACAAGTTTTGGAAAATAATACAATGCGTGACGCAATCTTTTTCGATACCAGCTGTACCTTGATATTAAAGAGCGTGGCTGAAGTAAAACTTCTTTACGCACGCTTGACTTGAATGAATGCGAGGCGAACGGAAGTTGAAGTTGGTAGAGCTTTATCGTCAACACAAAAAAAATTAAAAATTTGTATTATTATGGTGGTATGTAAAATTACAATTTACAATTGTCAAGAAGGCGATATTAACATTAAACAAAGCAAAAACGAAGTTATACCGGCCGATAGATGGAAAACTAAAGAAGTTTTACTGCAGTCGTGTGGTCTAAATCACACTCGTTTTATCAGTACGTTATCATTATTAAAATATATTTGCCTCCGTTTGTGTAAACATACGAAAAGGAAGCGGCAACATCTTCGCCCCGGAATCGCTCATTCGTAAAAGACTCCGATTAATTTTGAGAGTCTTCAAAGATTCTCGAAGTAAATTAGTTAACAGCGAGTAAATAAATCTTGTCTTACAATTCTGTCCGAAAGGTCATGCTAGTGACACTTGACAACTTTTTGCATTTATGTTGAACACAGTAAAACAAAATGAACGGGACAACTCTGTTGTAACAGTATTTAGATTCTTTTTGTTTATTTTTCTTTGTGTTTTTTGTTTTTTTTTGTTCTTGTTGTTTGAATGACTTGATGAGCTAGTCGTAATCCGTGATGCTTAACATCAGATGAACGTCACATTTGTCAGAATCTGTGGTGTGGTAGTTGAGCAGGTCGGCTCATAACCCGCAGGCAGCGGGTTCGATTCCCGCAACAACATTTGTGCACAGGAAAAAAAACGCAGTAAATACTTGTTCTGAGTCTGGGTGTAGTAGGACCATGGTCGTCGTAGTTCCTGGGTCCCTAGATACAGGGAATATATATCATATAGTTAGCGTCCAGGATCTATTGTGAAAGTTGCGGGGGAAAGGTACTGTTCTGATGTTGAAGAGAGCCCCGGATGGTGGGTGGCCCCAAGGTGGCAGCAGCAAGCCGGAATACGTCTAGAAAGGTAGAAAATATATCGATTTAAAAATAAACTTCGTATTTTATAAAAATCGATTTTTATGAACGTTTTTTTATGATTCTGCTTTACCACAAACTCCTGGGTCCGTGCTATTTTTAACATACTTACTTATTTGTTTGTTGTATATTTGTTTTAACAAAATCAACACGAGGAGGATATATTTGATTTTTCTTTTTCCTTACAATTTTGGTCACTAGATAACATTTAAATATCGAGGATATGAATGACTTTATTTTTGTTTGCGTATACACCACGAGCACACCAGCTCCCTCAAGCAGCGCTTGTTCACGAGTTTACGATTGTTATTTAGAAAAACAACTATCAATGTGAAGTAATGTTTAGTTATATCAAGGTTTCACAAATGACATACCTTTATTCCTATAATTAAAATGTATGTTTATTATATTTATTTTTTATTAGCGAATGTATGTAGTATATTTATATATATACTACTAATATATGTAGTATATTATAGATATGTATTATGTTTATGTAGGTTTCTTTATGATATTTATGTACAGTATATTTATATGTATATTATGTACGTATATGAACAGTGTTTTTTTTTATATGAAAACCATCGTCCATATTGCTGCGTTAGTGCTTTCCGTTCGCTCTAAGCGATAAGACCGCCTATTGTACTTTGGTTAAGTTTGTTTACTTTTTTAAAATTATTTAAGATGTGGTGTTTCAATAAAGAGTTTATCTATCTATCTATACCTGATCAACTGTTGAAGTCCAAGTTCAGCAGAAGTGTTTTCATGTAATTGTACTTCAACCCACAATCAGGCCTATACTCCAATTTGATGTAACGTACACCATTAATTTCAATTGATTTAATCAAAAACGCGCAAATTTTGAAGGTTTCCTTCTAACCCAATTACAGTTTAGACTGTGGCAGCGTCCCTCAAAGTTGCTGAACTCCGTTTTAACCCTCGAGTTTAGAAGTTTCAAAGGAAATAGGATGATGGGCTCTGGCCCACATTGGACATAATTGGAGGTGTCAGATTGTGTTTGGGAAAGTATTTCAAAGAGAAATTGGGAATGCGGCGTTGGTTTACGGAAACTCTTTTGAGAAGCCACTAATAACTAATAAAAACTTAGTGAAGTGTTTGCAATGACGTACAAAAGGGGCTTAAAAACCTGTGCTTGTGAAGCTGATGTGGCCACCCGCATCTGTGGGTGTGTGTTACCTAATTTAGAGGAGCTTCGGAATAAAAACCTCATAAATTATCTTTGAAAATATTGACTTGTATTATTATTATTTTTTTATGTTAAGGAATGACGTGACGAGCTAGCCGTTCGCCTGTTGTTAAACGACACGGCTGCCCATATCAGCTGCAGTGTCACTCGGAACTCTAAAGTATAGAGGTTCGCGTGACACTGCACTGCGCACGTCATCCAGAGACATCAGCACAATCTATTAATAAGATTACTAAACTGTGAAATCAGATCATAAAGTCTCATTTGCCCAGTAATTTTACTAGCTACAATGCCCAACATAAAATTTGCCCAATTTACACAACAATACACAAAAATGGTTACTTATATTATTGAACTTAGGAGAAAGAAAAAACTAAACTATACATAAGAACTTAAAATATAATAATAATTGAAGAATAAGTAATATTGTAGGTAAAAAGTGGGTCATAAATAAAACAAAATTGTTTGATAAGTAAAAAAAACATTAATAAGTGATGGTTGTGCAGGTCGGTACATAACTCGGTGGGGGCAGGTTTTGGACAAGTATTTGTGCAAAAAAAAACGCACATATTTGTTCTGTGTCTGTTTGTTGTGGGACCATGGTCCTCGCAGTTCTCGTAGGTCCTAATTAGGGTCTAGAATCTATGTATGTGATCGTTAGGCGTCATTATTATTATTTAAAAATGAAACTATGAACTGATTTTGATAAAAAATTATGGGACCAAAATAAAAGTATGTCCTATCAAATACTAAATATTTTCCGAATCTATACATATAAAATTCAAAGTCCTGACTGACTGAATGACTGACTTATATATCAACGCACAGCCTAAACCGCTGGTCCTAGAGACTTGAAATTTGGAGGGTATGTTCTTTGTAAAGTGTAGATATCTACTAAGAAAGGGGTTTTCGAAATTCCACCCCTGATAGGGTGAAATGGGTGGTTGAATTATCTATGAAAAATGTTCTTCTTCGTTTCCTATAGGCCACGTGGGTGAAGCCGCAGGCAAAAGCTAGTCGGTTTATAAACGACGAAGATAAAAGGTAACAAACGTTAAAAAAAAACTTTCGAGAATCTTCTCTTTGAAGTCGGTTGAAGAGTTAACGTAGTAGTAGTACGCAGTAGTAGTACGCAGCATGCGTATGTACGTATTTTAGCTGATAAAAAGTCACCCACTTTTCAGTCAAGTACCGCTTCGTCCTATGTATGCGCGCATAATTTTTGGGTCAACCTAATAAAACGCGAGCTTAAGCCAGTGGAAAACAATGACTGAACTCTGTACAAATAATAAATAAATATGTGTGGACATTTCACACAGCGCCATCTAGCTCCAAACTAAGAAAAGCTTGGACTATGAAAGCCATATCACACTATCACACTTCACACTAATATTATAAAGGCGAAAGTTTGTATGTGTGTATGTTTGTTACACCTTCACGCTCAAATGGCTGAATGGAATTGGATGAAATTCGGTACCAAGATAGCTTATATACTGATTTAATGATTAACATATATAACTATAATATATAGAATATATAGAACTACATAATATATAGAAATATATGATATATAGAACTACATTTTATTCCGGAAAAGTGAAACGCTCCCGTGGGATGAGCAAATAATTAAAATACTTTTTATATGAGGGTATAACCGCGGGGCGCAACTAGTAAATAATAGGATCTAAAATAGGTAATACAAGAAAATCTAATATAGCACTAGTACTAATTATTATGGAATCCTTAAAATCATTATTTATTTATTACTTTTAGTGTTGTTATACTTTATATTCTTGTATCATTGTGTATAAATAAATAATATATCCATAACTCAGATAAACTTTTTTCGTGAACGACCCTTGTTCCGAAACCACAAGAGTTGGAGTACTGTTATATTATTTCGCTATATATAAGGTATCGTCAGCGGCATAAAATATTAATGTACATACACTGAAAGCAAACAGTTTTTGACGTTTACAAGCGTTCTCGTAGTGAAATATGGATTATGAGCTGTAAATGACGGATACCATGCCACGGAATTAGGCAGATGCCCCACTACCAACGATGAGCGAGAAGCGAGTAGAGCTAGAAACTAGAAACGAGTTCGCGAGCGGCGAGAAACGAATGTGTGTAGTTCTAATAGTTTTGTCACTGGGCTAAAATGGGCGAGAAATGAGTAGAGTTAGAAACTAGAAACAAATTCGCAAGCGTCGAGAAACGAATGTGTGTAGTTCAGATAGTTTTGTCACTGGCTAAGATGAGCGAGAAATGAGTAGAGTTAGAAACTAGCAACGAGTTCGCGAGTGGCGAGAAACGAATGTGTGTAGTTCGGATAGTTTTGTCACTGGCTAAGATGAGCGAGAAATGAGTAGAGTTAGAAACTAGCAACGAGTTCGCGAGTGGCGAGAAACGAATGTGTGAAGTTCGGATAGTTTTGTCACTGGCTAAAATGAGCGAGAAATGAGTAGAGTTAGAAACTAGCAACGAGTTCGCGAGCAGCGAGAAACGAATGTGTGTAGTTCGGATAGTTTTGTCACTGGCTAAGATGAGCGAGAAATGAGTAGAGTTAGAAACTAGAAACGAATTCGCCAGTGGCAAGAAATGAATGTGTGTAGTTCGGATAGTTTTGAGGCTGAGCTAAAATGAGCGAGAAATGAGTAGAGTTAGAAACTAGAAACGAGTTCGCGAGTGGCGAGAAACGAATGTGTGTAGTTCGGATAGTTTTGTCACTGGCTAAGATGAGCGAGAAATGAGTAGAGTTAGAAACTAGCAACGAGTTCGCGAGTGGCGAGAAACGAATGTGTGTAGTTCGTATAGTTTTGTCACTGGCTAAGATGCTTAGTTTGGGGCTAGATGGCGTTGTGTGAGATGTCCAGACATATTATTATTATGATATGTCATTTTATTTTGACAAATTGTGTTCCCAATTCGAATTGCAGTATATAGCAAATGTTATTAGTTACGATCATGAAGTCTTACGAGCTATATGTACGTGAGAGTTGAATGTTTAAATTGTAACAAAGCAAACCACACCAAACCTTGCATCCATCGGAAATTCCGCCTGCAACACAAACATTTGCGCCAACATTTCAACCAACTTCAGTTCAAATCACGTTCAAACATTGTTATGGACCACAACCCGGTTACTGCAAGATGTTGTGGGAGATAGACCGAGATGTATTGGCAGGTTTGATTATTAACGATCGAACAAGCAACCTGGACCCTAACTAAGATTCCCTGACGAGGACCATTGTCCCACAACACCCAGACGCAGAATAAGCATTTGCTTTTTTTTCTGTGCACAAATACTTGTCCTTCCGCGGGTATCGAACCCGCCGCCTCCAGGTTATGAGCCGACCTACTCAACTACCACACCACAGAGGCTGTCTGTGAATTTTGAACACAGTAATGAGAACTACGGGCGGTCATAAACATTATTTATATTTGAGGCCATGACAGCCAAAGTGGCCTAACTGCATTTTTTTTTTTAATTTTCATATTTTTATTGGAGTCTGCTCTAAATAGTAAAAGCTATAAAATAAATAAATCCACCAATAAAAGGCTTCCAATAAATAGGAATTAAAATAGGATGAAAGAAGAAGTGAGAAAATGGTTCCTCCCCTTTATTATAATACATAGAATACAATATAATAAAGGTATTTAAAAATGCAGTTAAGCCACTTTGGCTCTGATGGCCTCATTTTATTTACATTATTATTATTACGCGTATATAATAAGTACAATACAAGCACTTTGAACATATAATCGATTTAAATTTAATAATAACCACCAGGTTTTTACTTTGCAGAATGTAACGTGTAACTGAAAACGCCAAGGGCTTACTGCCTACGAAATTGCAAGTTATGCAGCGGTGAGCTTACGTGGTGATGGCAAATGGGAACGCCGAAGATATATCCATGCTTCAAGGATGTTGTAGGGATGTTTTGATATATTGCGGTACAACAAGTTACGTCCGCAAGTTTCATAAGAAACGATACGTTTTCAAATCCATTCTGATGTGTGTACTGTACCGAAAATTTGGCAAAACCTACCGATTGTGAAAGTTATCGTAGAGTTGGCAAACAAAGCTGTATGGATATATTTTAATGCATGGCTCAGTGGAGTCAATAGTAGAATAGAAGAAAAAGTTTGATGAAATTATATGAAACATTCAAATTTTTATTTGGCTCCACCCTTTTGTTTATTTAGCCAGTGTCAAGTAATTAACATATATTTTAGGACATTTTATTAAAATGTACAAATTGAAAACCTTATTTGAATACTCGAAGTTATGTGAAATATTAATACTTTAAAAAAGATTTCAGCCCTAATTTTCTTTGTTATTTTGGTGGTACCTTAATAAATCGAATATATATTAAACGATTATGTGAAAAACTTTGGTTTTTGTTAATTGTTTTTAGCCAGATGACTTTTTATCCCGATAGTATGTTCCCGTGGGACAATTATCGAACACTACAAGGGCGACGCCGCGAAAACTACTGAACGGATTTGGATGAAATTTGGAACACAGAAAAGCTTTTTTTATCCGCGGGTGAAACTGCGGGGCGCAGCTAGTGGAACATACTAGCGACAATAGAAGCAAGAAGAGGAAAAATGTTGGCCACACAGGACATGACAAATTCAAGTGAAGCATCATATAATGAGAGGTAGAAGAGAAATAGGAAGCAGTAGGCCTAGAAGGGTATATACAGAAAAAAGAATGTGATGTAGACCACACACAACTGAAGTTTTTTTTTTTATTATGTTTTGGCTCCATACCTCCGTGTATTTAGCCAGTGTCAAGTAATTGATAATTTATCAAGTTAATGATATTTCAAGTCACAGTCGAAGTCATCAAGTCAAGTTATAGTCTAGTCAAAGTCATACTCCTAGTAAAGTGGTGGCAACTTTGAAGCTTCTATGGAGTTTTGGAAACAACACGAAAAGAAACGTTTCACCATCATTATACCATGTTCCCACACTCACGCCTGTAATCCAGCACTTAAAGAATAGAATGCCACCAATTTTATGCACTAACACTGAAAATAAAACAAGTTTAGGAAAATAATACAATGCGGTGACGCAATCTTTTCTGCGTTCCCGCCAAAACCAAAATTAAAAGTTCTTTAGTTTATCTCCATCTATCGGCCGGTATTTTGATTTTTGTTTAATGTTAATATCGCCATCTTGACAATTGTAAATGGTCATTTTACCGGATATATCAACACAATAATACACATTTTTAACTTTTTTATGTTCGTAATGGATATCTACGTGAATCAACTTCCGTTCGTCTCGCTACGCATTCACCAGCTTACTCCCCAAGTCAAAATTGCGTAAGTTTCACTTCAATAAAAGAAAATATAAATGTCATGTCGTACGGGGAATTCAAAATGTATCTTAAAATTATTATTATCATTGAATATTTATAATCTTATTTTTTTTTTTCATACATATATTATTTACGTGGTATAAATACCATATTATTTTCTGACATAGAAAATTATTATTTTATCCATATTATTTTATTTTATTCTTATGACTGTTAAATTATTTTTTTTTTTATATTTGTACAATTGACTTTTGATTAATTATTTATTTTTAGATGATTTTTTACACTTTATGCTAATGTTTGATTATTTAAACTATTATTTTATGTTCTATCATGCATGCTTTCGACATTACATGTAATGAACTTAATAATAAGTGTAATTGGCATTGCCGTTCTTATTATAATATAATAAATAAATAAAGCATTGGCTGAAGACAGAAAATGATGGTAATTACTACCAACAAGAGCAGGACTCTTAAATAAAAAGAAGTTTACGATGGTAATAAAGTCAGTCTTGATTCAGCACTCAGTGGTCATACAACAGAAACTTAAACGGACCAACTCACATCCTAAGAAAATTTCCGAGTAGTAGGAACATAGTAAGAATCATAATAAAGAGCAAATATGCCGCACCTCGACCGTTGAATTTACGACATCGTAAACCGATGGTACACCCACCACGTTCCATTTGCGAAGTGATATGTAGTGGCATCTAGAGATAGCTACGTATTTCTAAGTCATTGGAATGACGCACCAAATGTACTACCTACTGTGCTATATAATATATAAAGTTTTTTTTTTTTTTTACTTCGAACTTGTCTAGCATTTGACCACGCTCTCACCTGATGGGAAGTGACGATGCGATCGAAGATGTAGCATGCTAGCCAAGTAAATATCTATTCACTCTTCTCTTGAACACGCCCGGGTCATATTTCGCCGGAAACACAGACGCTGGCAGGGCATTCCATTCCTTAGCCGTTCTAATTGAGAACACTGAGTCAAATCGCTTCGTACGAATGGGTGGTATTTCGACCACGAAAGGATGGCGCTTAGCCGAGCGTCTAGTAGTCCGGTAGTGGAATGGTGATGGGAGAATGAGATCATGCAGTTCTTGAGCGCATTCACATTTTTATCTTAAGGATGAATAGTAGTAGTAGTAGAATAGTATATAGTATGTAGATATGTAGTATGACGTGACGAGCTAGCCGTTCGCCTGATGTTAAACGACACGGTAATAATAATAATATTAGTAATAATAATATAATAATAATGACGCCCAACGATCACATACATAGATCCTGGACCCTAACTAGGATTCTCTGTGTTTAGGGACCCAGGAACTACGAGGACCATGGTCCCACAACACCCAAACTCAGAACAAGTATTGCGCTTTTTTTTACTGTGGACAAATACTTGTCCTGTCGCGGGAATCGAACGCGCCACCTCCGGGCTATGAGCCGACCTGCTCAACCACCACACCACAGAGGCTGTCATAGTTAATAGACAAATACAGAAACAAATAGTTTATTGCACAACACTAATTAGGTTATATCATTAAGCGAGTTCTGCTTTTTTCTTTATTAAGCTGTGCAAGTGATGATGATATATAATGATGTCACCATCATTATCAGAAGTTCAAAAGTCTATTTCATGATCACTCATGAACTGGGCTTTTGGACTTCTTAGACGGGGTATGAATGGAGGACATAGTCATTTATTTTTTAGATAGCTATGTAGCTAGATAAGATTTAGTCACCGATTTTTTTGATAGCTATGTAGTTAGATAAGATTTAGTCACCGATTTTTTAGATGGCTATGTAGCTAGATAAGATTTAGTCGCCGATTTATTAGATAGCTATGTAGGTAGATAAGATTTAGCCACCGATTTTTTAGATGGCTATGTAGTTAGATAAGATTTAGTCGCCGATTTTTTAGATAGCTATGTAGCTAGATAAGATTTAGTCGCCGATTTTTTAGATAGCTATGTAGCTAGATAAGGTTTAGTCACCAATTTTTAGATGGCTATGTAGTTAGATAAGATTTAGTCGCCGATTTTTTACATAGCTATGTAGCTAGATAAGATTTAGTCGCCGATTTATTAGATAGCTATGTAGGTAGATAAGATTTAGCCACCGTTTTTTTAGATGGCTATGTAGTTAGATAAGATTTAGTCGCCGATTTTTTAGATAGCTATGTAGCTAGTTAAGATTTAGTCAGCGATTGTTAGATAGCTATTTAGCTAGCTAGCTACATAAGATTTAGTCACCGATTTTTTAGATAGCTAGCTTACTATATAAGATTTAGTCACTGATTTTTTAGATGGCTATATAGGATTTAGTTACAGATTTTTTAGATAGCTAGCTTACTATATAAGATTTAGTCACTGATTTTTTAGGTGGCTATATAGGATTTAGTCACAGATTTTTGCCAGTGACTAAATCTTTAATTCTTACCCCGTCTAAAAATTTCAAAAGCCCAGTTTCATGATTGTACACTTCAAGAGGAACAAAAGGCGTACACGCGAGCAAACAGAGAGTTAATTTTAAAGCCACATTGTTAGAGTTAAGTAACGTAAACGTAAATTTTCATTTAGGAGAACGTAAAAGGCGAAATCTTTGTTTTACATGTGTCGCAGTCAGATTTTCTAATTAAAGAGGTTGAACCGAGAATTGTTTCGCGTTGGAGTTAGTCTAATCAGGGAAAAGTAGTATGATGAAGTTGTTTTGTGCCAAACTAATTTTTGTATTTATTTAAAATGTGTAGACATTTCACACAGCGCCATCTAACTCCGAACTAAGCAAAGCTTGTACTATGGGAACCAGATAACTGATAGAATACTTATATACATTTTGTTTGTAAATACATACATATAATGCAATATAACACCGGTAAAGTGTCTACATTCTTTCAACTAAATACTACAATGATATAATAACTACTAGTGTAAGGTTTGATTTATTTTAGTAAAAATAATCGCATTATATGGTATTGGTGCACTAGCAACACAAAATATAATGTGGATGGGCGGAAGCCATAGGTATTAAAAAAAAAAAAAAAAGAAAAAAAAAAAGTAAGATGGCGGTGGGAAGGAAGGTGAGATTCATTCGGTCGATGGGAGCGGAAGAGTTAACAAGGTTTTTGGAATAAGGAGTGTTTTACTAAAAGTAGTGTGATTTTTGTAACAAAAAGGAATTATAATATAGAACGGAAGACAGTGGTTTTTATTAAAGTTACCTGGTTTTTACAAATCAGAAGTGGCAACAACTCTTACTCGTCACGTAAGTACACGCCCAGTATAATACATACATTCATCCTTACGATTATGAGTGTTAGTAAAAACAATTTAAATACCATTTAGTTAGTATGGTACGATCGAGAGTGCCCTGAGTTTATCCAATTAGTGCTAAATTTATTGAAATATTGTCTCGAAACCCAGACATGATTGTTTAGAGTTAGGTACCTGCTGACAACGACAAATGCTTAAAAGTCTGGATACTTTTAATATGCTAGAGCATATCAAAGTCAAAGGCAATTTTTAGCACTTAGTCAAATCATATTAGACACTTAAAATTAAGTTATTGTACTAAAGCATATAGAAAAATTAAAAACAATCTCGAATCTTTATTAAATGGTGATGCATGCTTGTACCTTTACGTTTTGTTTAAAAATAGAAGGAAATTAACATCATAAATATTGCAAGTTACAGAAAATGGATGACTGTGAAGGTCGTGAAGGGTCTGATAGACGTCTGGCAACGCCGCCACGTCAACCAAGTGCAGCAAGGCGCAGTGAATCGCAAAGGCGCAGCCGTTCCAGCAGGCGTAGCTGCAGTCGTGACCAGCACTGGCAAACGCGCGAACGAGAGTTGGAGCGTGAACGTGAGCGGCTGCACCGGAAGGAGAGAGAGCTTCAAAAGGAGCGTGACGGAGAAACTCGGGCGAGGCGCAGCGAGCAACGACAGCGCGGTTCTCGTCGTGCATCACGTGAAGCACGCAGCTACCATCGGAAACAGCGTGTCGACTCCAAGCCACGCGAGGGAAAGGAGCGACTATCACGAGAGCAGCAACAGCACCAACGGGATCGCCGGAACCGCGACGCCAGTACCGGACGTCGCTCAAGGTCATGTAGCCCTTCCTTCTCTGCTAATGACGTTTATAAAATAATACAGTCTATTAAAAGTAACACGGCGCCTCAACCGATTGAACCGAGAGCACAATCTAGTAATAAACTTGATTATAAAAACATTTTGCCGGAATTCGACCCTTCAACTAAAAATCAACGCATGGACGTGTGGCTTCGAAAAGTTAATGAGTGTGCCTCTGTTTACGGTTGGGACGAAAAAACTACAATCCATTTCTCAATGCAAAAGCTACAAGGACTGGCCAAAACTTGGCATCAAAGTTTGAACACCATTCTTTTTACGTGGGCAGAGTGGCAGGAAAAACTCATCAGGGCTTTTCATTGTGAACAAAATTATGGCCAGTCCTTGGAGGACATGTTAAGGCGTAAGAGTAGATTCCATGAACCGATCGAAAATTATTTCTACGAAAAACTCTCTTTGCTTAATCAATGCGATATTTTTGGCAAACGAGCCGTCGACTGCATCATCCATGGTCTAACAGATAAAACAGTGAAATCTAGTGCTTTAGCATTGCGATGTACCGAACCCGACCAACTTCTCCAGTTCTTGTTGAGTAATAAAGATTGCGCCTATCAGGCATCATTCAGAAACAAAAATACCGAACATACAAACATATCAGATAGCAGTCAAGGTAGTAAGGCAAACGTTAAGCCCAACATCAATCCGTCACTATTTTGTTATAATTGCAAAGAAAAGGGACATCCTTACATTAAATGTACAAAGCCCCTCATGAAATGTAATCTTTGCTACAAAATAGGACATAACGCGGATAATTGTCAAACAAAGCAGCATCGTCAGTCTATGAATAACGCTACCACAGTTTCGAAAACGATGTGTATATCTAGTTCCAATTCGAATGACAAATTCATCAAAAATGTCATCGTTAACGATGTGCCTTTAGAAGCTTTCGTGGACTTTGGCAGTGAGGTAACTTTAATTGGAGAATCTAGTTTGCTAAAGTTAGGAGTATCTCATGATAGTGTATCAACAACAATGAAAGGTTTTGGCAATCATTTAGTACAGTCCTTTGGTTCGGTCTCGCTGAATTTAGCAATTGACGGGGTTATGGCTGTAGTCACGTGTAAGGTTGTGAGTGATCAGTTACTTGAAAAATCAATGCTCATTGGTCAATCATATTCGGAACAACCTCACATTGTTGTTTACAAGGATGCAACTAAGTTACAGTTTCTGGATATTGGTGCAGAAGTCCCGTCTCATTGTTATAACGACGATGTAGAACGATCGATAAGAGTCAGGGTCGTAAGACGGGTTAGACTATACGGAGCAGCGAGCCTTAGGGCAGCAACAGAATCGACAATCAACGGAGATATATTCCTCGAAACAAAACTTGTAGGAAAACCTAATGAGCAGTATGTCGTGCTTGGTGGAGTTTACCCTACCAAAAATGGTCTTCTAAGCGTCACTGTTACTCCGTGTTCAATTCCTTGCGTATTACAAGAAAACTCGGTATTTGCTAGGGCTGAGAAGGTGAATATCATCAATAGGTTGGTTTCCTTTCATCTGCTAAAGACGTTGTTGCAGAAACATCTTGTGTGGAACAGATCGATGAACATCAGATAAAAGTGGGTAAGTCGGTTTCTGAAGAAGATAAAAATAAACTTATTGAATTACTTAAGCGTTACAAACATTGCTTTGCTTTTAATTTAGCTGAGTTAGGGTGTACAGATGTCACAGAAATGAATATAGAGTTGAACAATGACCATCCAGTAGTATATAGACCATACAGACTTTCACATCATGAACGGGATAAGGTTCGTGGTATGGTAGGCGAAATGCTAGAAGCAGGGATTATTAGGGAATCTACGTCGAACTATGCTAGCCCTATTATTTTAGTCCGAAAGAAAGACGGTAAGGTCCGCATGTGCATTGACTATAGGATGTTAAATTCAATCACAGTGAAAGAGCGATACCCTATGCCAATAATTGAAGATGAGATCTGTCGGTTATCAGGTCAAGCGTGGTTCATAAGTTTAGATTTAATGTCTGGCTACTATCAAGTACCAGTTGCCGAACACCATAAACACCTAACCGCGTTCGTCACGCCGGACGGACAATATGAATTCAACCGTATGCCGTTCGGTTTGGCAAACGCGCCCGCTGTATTCCAGCGGATGATGAATCACGTTTTAGGACCTGCACGATTCACTAAGGCTACCGTGTATATTGATGATCTATTGATTTATGGTAGAAGTTTAGAGGAGGCTCTGCATAGACTAGAAGAGGTACTACGACTTTTGGATGATGCTAAACTAAAATTAAATTTATCTAAATGTAGTTTTCTACAAAATCAGATCGACTATTTGGGGTATGAAATTAGCAGTTCGGGAATGAGACCAGGCGAAGCGAAAATCCGTTGTGTATCTGATTTTCCCCAACCAGAAAATGTACATTCTGTTCGTCAGTTTTTGGGATTGATTAGCTACTTTAGAAAATTCATCAAGGGTTTCGCGGAACTAGCTTCCCCACTTACGAAATTACTAAAGAAAAATGAAAAGTGGGAATGGACTAGTGAGCAGCAGGAAGCTTTTGAGGTACTGAAAGCGAAATTAGTCAACAGACCTGTTCTCGCCATATACGACCACACTGCAGAAACAGAGCTCCACACGGATGCCAGTAGAGTAGGCATAGGTGCAATATTGTTGCAACGGACCCCAGAGTCAGAATCTTTTAAGCCGGTGGCATACTACAGTCGCCAAACTACTCCGGAAGAAAAAAACTTCCACTCATACGAGCTTGAGACTTTGGCAGTGGTCTGTGCTCTCAAGAAATTTAGAGTTTATGTACTGGGGAAGGAATTTAAAATCATCACTGACTGTAGTGCTCTTCGCTTAATGAGAAGAATAATTCGCTTAATGAGGAGAATGGATGGGTTCCAAAAACGCGATCTCATACCCCGAATAGCACGATGGTGGCTCGCGTTACAGGAGTTCGATTGTACAGTGGAATATAGGGCAGGTAAACAAATGGCTCATGCTGATGCGCTCTCAAGAAATCCTGTTGATGACACTGCTATCCCAAACACTTTACATTGCCCGACTATACTGGCTATCAGCGACGGAGATTGGCTCCTTACGCTTCAGTTAGGTGACACGGAACTAGGTAGGATTCGAGACATTGTTACAAGTGAATTAGATTGTAAGGGACTTGAGTACATTAAAGAAAACTATATTGTGCGAGACAGCAAGCTATACAGGTGCTTGAATGGAGACAAATCTGATGTTAGATGGGTAGTTCCAAAAGGCGCGAGGTGGCAGGTGTGTAAAAAGAATCATGACGAGATAGGTCATGTTGGCTATGAAGACGCTGGATCGAATAAAGAAATTCTATTGGTTCTCGAAAATGTCACGGTTTGTTAAGAAATACGTAGGCTCATGTATTGAATGTGCGTACACTAAGAAAAGATCTACAACGCGTGAAGGGTTGCTTCATCCTATAACCAAAATTGAAACACCATTTCACACTTTACACATTGACCACCTCGGGCCTTTTGTAAAATCGAAGAGGGGAAATACCCATTTATTGGTTGCAGTTGACTCGTTCACGAAATTTGTCTTCATAAAAGCAGTTAGGAATACCAAAACTCTTAACGTGATCAAAGTGCTAGAAGATATTTTCGATACATTTAGGACTCCTGACAGAGTTATAAGTGACCTCGCACGCCTTCAAAAGGTTCTGTTTAGACAGAGGTATTAAGCACGTGTTAAATGCGGTGGCAAGCCCTAGGTCAAACGGGCAGGTAGAAAGATACAATAGGACCATTCTAGACTCACTGACAGCACAAAACCTTAATGATAATGAGAAAGATTGGGACAACAAGTAAGGCAGGATACAATGGGGTCTTAATAATACTCTACAAAAAACTATAGGTAGGGCACCCTCAGAGGTAATGTTTGGCACTATGATGAACAGTGAAAGAAATCCAGTACTTAATGAGATAGCAGATGTGATTCGTAAGCCAAGTAGCTTATCGTCTCTAAGGGAAGAGGTTAAAGATAAAATTGATAGAGAACAAGTGCAACAAAAACTGCATTACGACAAAGGGCGAAAACCAGCACGTACTTACAACAAAGGTGACTTAGTTAAAATAGCAAAAACAGCTTTTCAAAATGATGGTAAAAGCACTAAGCTACTACCTACGTATGAAGGGCCTTTTAGAATTTCAAAAGTTTTAGGAAACGATCGTTACAAATAGGAGCCTATTTCCGGATTTGAAGGGATGAAAAATAAGCGTAAGACAACTGTTGCTTCGGATCGATTGCAACCCTGGATACACATAGTATCCCTAGAACTTGGTGACGATGACGACGCTGAACCTACTTTAAGTGATGGCAGTGATGTAGACGTTGAAACGACAAATTAATTGTATTACATGCTGATTTTAGCGTGGTTTCTAATGATTTAGAATGGATAAATGTTTTTATTTTATTTTATGGAAAAATTTTTTTTTTTGGTTATTTGTTTCAGGTCAAGGGCGAGAATGGATGGGTTCGCACTTGACTTCATTGTGATTTATAATTGGATAGCTGGAGAGCGAGATGGAATGGATTCGCTATATTTATACAAAGAAAGTTCCTCGAGAATTGGATGGGTTCGAGGTTAGAAATAATTTGATGTAATGTTAACGCTATTGTTTAATGGATTTGCTTTGATTAAAAGGATGAGATGCTTTGACTGAACTGTAATTTACCCGCTATAAATGTTGTAGCGGAAACTGTAATCAATGTAATGATTATAATAATTTAGCTTATCCTGTAATATTATGCAAAACGATGAACGATTGATATTATAAAATATACAGCTAAAAACAAAAACATATAATTAAATAATAATGTATTAATTTACTCATAATATATTGTTAAAATTAGAGATAGATATAAAGGTAATACGCTACCGAATGACTCTCACCACGGAATGCACCGAGTGTAAGGTTTGCAACAGAGGCGTGTATGGGGTCATACACGTTATCAGGATGGTCGAGTGTAAGGTTTGATTTATTTTAGTAAAAATAATCGCATTATATGGTATTGGTGCACTAGCAACACAAAATATAATGTGGATGGGCGGAAGCCATAGGTATTAAAAAAAAAAAAAAACAAAAAAACAAAAAAAAAAAGTAAGATGGCGGTGGGAAGGAAGGTGAGATTCATTCGGTCGATGGGAGCGGAAGAGTTAACAAGGTTTTTGGAATAAGGAGTGTTTTACTAAAAGTAGTGTGATTTTTGTAACAAAAAGGAATTATAATATAGAACGGAAGACAGTGGTTTTTATTAAAGTTACCTGGTTTTTACACTAGTAAAAACACTAGCTACTACAAAATAAATTTTGAGGACACATTTGAACAAAAACATTTGGACTATATACTAGCCGCAATGACCGTTAGACAGCCCAAATGCTCTAGCCTACTACCAGTAGGTAGCGTACTCAACATGCTGGCAGCATTGCCACGTTGAATTGCAATGCTGATTCGTTGTGCCAAATAAGTGCCCGCATTTTGGTCACGCGTAGCATCGACCAGGCGTTCTGATAAACTTTGGAAAGCGCGATAGGCTCCCGACCCCCACTGACCAAAGGTCTCAACACCGATCACCAGTTAAACAAACATCGATGTTCATCACACAAATATTTGTCCTGGGTGAGGATCCTACCACAACCATCCATATAGAGTCTTCTAGGTTTACTTGCAACTGAGCCAGTCAAATACTATAAATATAACAATTTAAAGAGATTTAAAAAATTTAGAGATAATAACCGACATATCGACTTTGCCGTGTCGTATCTACAAACCGTCTTATACCTATGTCGCGTGTCGCAGTCGCTTTCAACTAAAACACTTTTACGTCTCAAAGTCGTTTTCAAAGTTTCGCACACACGTATTGTATAAATTTAGATAATTAAGACATTCTGCGTGTAAGGGAAGAATAATAAAAGTACGTGGAAAGTTTAACAATTCTGAACCCATGTAATGTGTAATCGAAGCTTCGGATCGAAGGTTTCTGCTCTGCATCGTGCCGGATTGCTTGCACCAGCAGTGGGAAAGAGTTTCAAACTCACATATTGTAATGGGCTTGCTATCCAATATTTGACATTAAGCACTTTGTAATTTATATGCTTAGTACAATAACTTAATTTACGTGTTTTAAGCAATCTCCTACCAATTTGTAAAAAGTGCCTCAAAATTGCTTGTTTACAATTAAACTCCTTCACTTTGACTAATTTATTTTTATTTTTATGTTAGTGAATAATGTGACGAGCTAGTCGTTCACCTGATGGTAAGCGACACGGCCGCCCATAACAGAATAGTGTCACTCGGAACCCCGAAATATAGAGTTGCGAGCGACACTGCACTGCGCACATCATCCTGAGACATCAGCACAGTCTGGTAATAACATTACTCGACTGTGAGATCAGATCATAAAGTCTCATTTGCCCAGTAATTTCACTAGCTACAGTGCCCTTCAAACCGGAATACAGTAGCGCTTGCACACTACTGCTTGGCGGCAGAATAACTGGCAAAGCGGTGGTACCTACCTAGACGAACTTTGCAGAAAAGTCCTATCACCTAGTATTTAGTACTTAGGGAGCAAATCTAATGCAGGAGAATAGTCAAATGTTTCTGAATTAATTTGAAGCGCTTATCATAACAACTATTAAACGTAATATTGGTTTTATGCATAGTAAATTTTAAGGTTTCTTTTATTTTTTCAAAATAAGGTAATTTGTTCAGAATAAAGAATTTGAAAATTGTGCCCTAGAATTTCCGTAGAGTTTTATTCGGGAATTGAAACGCCTTTTTTGGATGGAACTTCTGTACGGGAATTTGGACAGGACAACATCTCCCGAGTATTAGTTAGTTGACAATGAATGTAACTTAGTAATTAAACAAGCGGAGATGTCAAACTTTTCACTAAAACACAAGAGCTTTGAAGGGGCTCCATTAACGCCGTAAGCTCGGGCCTAGCGTCACTCCACCCTGAGTACAATTTCGCAATGCTTGCATTGCGCGTACTGTAAAAGTTCTTTGACACACGACCAAAGGGCTGGCACATACCTTTTTTTTTTGTTTTTTTGATGGGGGGAAATGCCCTCGCACTTCAGGCAGGGCAGGGCACCTGGCAGGGGGTATGTGGGACTCGAACCCACTAAAACCCCCCCGTGAGCCCTCGTCCGCCGTACCGGGGCGAGAAGGGGTCGCGACTGCAGTCCAGCCAGCGGCTGGCACATACCTCGGCCAAGCTTTGGTTGCAAGCTTTGGTAGGAGGGAATGTTGCCAGCTTTTTGGGTACACTTCCCGCAGAAGGTTATCTAAATTCTGTGTTTTTCTGTATCGAGAATACACTGTGATCCAAGGAAGTTTGAAAAATGAATCGATTTCGCAGTGCATTTATCAAACGTCAGCGGGTAAACTAACAATATTTTCAGTTAACAAATCACCCACGGTGTTGACATGTTAAAAATTGGGGTTTATTTGTTTCAAAAAGTGGAGATTTACCGATCGATAATTAAAGTTGTGTTACCATTTATTTATTTGTCACCACTTACAGGAAATTTTAGCTTTTTTAACCGTTGTTAAAACGACTCTATAATAAAACGGTAACTTTAACTATACGAAAAATTGGTCGGTTAAAGATTAAAAAACTATGATGAAATATATTTTTTACCGACTGTTTGATCGGTACAAAAGATTTTCTCAGTGCTTGGGCGTGCGGCCATAAGCTCAGTTGGGAGAGCGTGTAATCTGGTGAGTTGGAATTCGACGGGTTCAAATCCAGGTGATTGCAATTTTTTTTTAGAAACTACGTTTTCTTTTTTGGTGTAATTTTCGTGTGTTTTAAAATCCGTTCTACTATGATAATTTAAAATATGACCAATTTTGTTGAAGTGCGATTTTTTTCACACAGTACAAACATAATCAATTTTGATAATTGATCTTTGTCTCATTAGTTTCGGTAAAATGAGCCAACGTTTTATTTAATAATTTATCTAATTAAATAATGACATTTTATCTAGAGCGTGTCGTCTGCGTGAAAATAATTGAAGTACGACACCTCTTATTTAATTTAGTTAACGAGAAACTAAGGTTTGAATAAAATATTTAATTATGTAATTTGTTAATGAATTTAACTACACTAGGTGGTAGGACTTTACTGCAAAGTTCGTCTAGGTAGGTACCACCGCTTTGCCAGTTATTCTGCCGCCAAGCAGTAGTGCGCAAGCACTGCTGTGTTCCGGTTTGAAGGGCACTGTAGCTAGTGAAATTACTGGGCAAATGAGACTTTATGATCGATCTCACAGTTTAGTAATCTTATTACTAGATTGTGCTGATGTCTCAGGATGACGTGCGCAGTGCAGTGTCACGCGAAACTCTATACTTTAGAGTACCGAGTGCCAATGCAGCTGATATGGACAGCCGTGTCGTTTAACATCAGGCGAACGGCTAGCTCGTCACGTCATTCCTTAAAATAAAATATTAAAATATTTAAAAAGCTTGAAACTTTAACATACACGAGTATAAAGGTTTTCATGAATACATTACACTACAAATTATTAACAAATTTGAGATAACATAATCACGCTTTTAGCATTTGCAATAAAATCTACACAAGTAAATACAAATAATACAGTGTGGTCCCGGTTTGCGATGAATGATATGACGAGCTAGTCGTTCACCTGACGTTCAGCGACACGGCCGCCCATAACAGAACAGTGTCACTCAGAACTCCAAAATATAAAGTTTCGCGTGACACTGCACTGCGCACATCATCCTGAGACATCAGCACAGTCTGGTTATAAGATACTCGACTGTGAGATCAGATCATAGTCTCATTTGCCCAGTAATCTTACCGTGGGTGCCGTAAGAGCTGGCTAAGGTTTCATGGTTCAGTTACTACGCGGTACAAGCGATAAAGAGGCAGGAGTAAACCTATTTTACGCACAAACTTATTTTTTAATTCCTTTCGAAAAATATTTTTTAAAATAAAAATTAGTTTTTAAATTTAAACTAAATTTTCAAAAATGCTGTTAATTGTAATCTCTTTTTTTTAAGTTTATTTTTCTCTTTTTAATTTACCTAATGTTTTTTTATGAACAAAACCTAACTCTATAAGGTCACTAATCAAACTTGGATATCCCATTATTTTTCTTATCCATAACATTCAGTCAGTATCGATCAAAAATGCAAAATTTCGTAGTTAAAATAAGTCGCTCAGAATCCCAAGTTGATTCTGATTACATTGACTGTGACGGAAGACAGTTTCTTTGTCAACACTCATTACCTGTCCCTGAAAGACAATCACTGTTTAATATAGGGTTGCCTATAGGTTTGGATGGCTACTTTAAATGAACTGTTTAAAACGAATCCCTATCGTAAAGACATTTATAAGAAGTACGTAGTTAATATGAGTATATTAGCGTATAATAAGTTGCTGGATAATATTAAGATACTGCAGGGAAACATATTTAAAAGATGTTTGTATAGTTGGCTGATCGACAAGTGTTTTTACAGCATGCAAGTTTTTAAATTTTAAGTAGGTAATAAATTATAACAGTGCTAATTTTAACTAAAATAATTGACATGTAATAATAATAATAATAATAGCAATTTGAATTTCCGTTAATTTATATAAATATTTGCACGCCTGCTAGCAGGCTGGGTAAAGTGACTGTTACGTTACCTGAAATCTGAAATGTGTCGGATGTGTGTATCCTAGCAAATAAATGATTGATTATGATTATGAATAATAATAACGCCCAACGATCACATACATAGATCCTGAACCCTAATTAGGGTCCCCTGTGTATAGTAACCCAGGAACTACGAGGACCATGGTCCCACTGTGTCCCAATGAATAAGGGACGGCAGTTTCACCCGCGAGTAAAATGTATCTTTGTTTGACAGTTTCTGTGGTGTGGTGGTTGAGCCGGTCGGCTCATAACTCACCGCCTCTGTTTGTTCGTTCGTTAGTTCTGTTCGTTTGTGTTCTTTTTCGTTGTGTCGTTCTGTAATCGGCTATTTGAATGCTATATTTTTATCGAGAAAACATAAATTAAAATTCTCAAAAAATTACTAAGTTACAGGCATTTTAAAATATAGGAACAGAAAAAGGACAGCTGAAACACGCAGTGATGTCAGTTACCAGTCCTCATTACTAAGCTGTGTTACCTCTGTGGTAGCTCTACATACTTCTTGACTAGCATGCTACACTTTCGATTGCATCGTCACCTCCCATCAGGTGAGAGCGCGGTCAAATGCAAGACAAGTGTGAAGTAAAAAAAAAAACATACAATGTC
Organism: Ennomos fuscantarius; assembly: GCA_905220475.3. Taxonomy (NCBI): domain Eukaryota; kingdom Metazoa; phylum Arthropoda; class Insecta; order Lepidoptera; family Geometridae; genus Ennomos; species Ennomos fuscantarius. Next base: position 3,671,813 of record HG992049.1, read on the forward strand.
TTTGAGATGTGAAGTCAAAAGGTATACCTTCATAGTACGAGGAAGCTCCTCACGATATCTGCTTTGCGAGAAAAGGACAGGCTGTGTAACTTTCAAAGCGTACTACTCCGTGATTAATTTACCGATTTAACTTATTTTTTCAATTATTACATTAATTTTTAAGCTATATTATGCATATAATGTTCACCTTGTTTTTAATAGTCAAATAGCTTAACGAGCTGGTCAAAACTGCGGGGAGCCGTTATATGGAAGAATCAAGTAGTCGGTTAAAGAGGTCTTTGTACAGCAGTGGAAGTCTTCCAACTGATGATAATAAATATGAGTGGTCTGCCCAGCGATGTTAAAACTAGTTTTAAAACGACTACTTCAAAACTAACTTTGAAGTTATGCATGAAATTCATAAACGGTTCCATAGCCATCATCTCTGGGGTTTCGACCAAAAGCCCTGGATTTTGACCAAAACCCCGGGACCGGGATCTAACGCCGTTACTGAATAATGCCTGGGCAGCCCTACATTTGTCCACATTACCGAATTCGGAATTGATTTAAGAAACGTGTTCAGACAAAAAGGTCTTTGAAACTGAAGGGACTTCATTAAAGTTCGGCCCCTCGGAATTACAATGGAGTGAATGTTTGAAGACCCCAATTTTATTGCGAACTTTCAGTTAAGACGGCTTTCGATGCGCTACTCCATTCGTTATTTTTTTTTTCCCGCGGAAATTTATATAACATAAAATAAAACACATAAATATATATTTGTAGACATTGCCCACAGACTTACCTAGTCCCAAACTTAGCAAAGCTTGTGTTTGTAACCAAGTGACTGATAGACAGATCTGATAGCTCAGTTGGTAGTAGCTCTGCCTTCTGAGCTGCAGGTTGTGGGTTCGATTCCCACCCAGGACAAACATTTGTGTGATGAACATCGATGTTTGTTCTGTGTTTGGGTGTTATATTGTATTCTATGTATGTATTTACAAACAAAAAGTATCTAAGTATTGTATCAGTTATCTGGTTACCATAGTACAAGCGTTGCTTAGTTTGAGACTAGATGGCGCTGTGTGAAATGTCCACAGATATATATATTTTTATATATATGTACTTATATACTTTTTAGTAGTAGATAGAATACAATATAACATCCACATACAGCAGAGCAGCCACGTTGGATGTTAGATGGATGTTGTTGGATCGTGTCCACATACGGTTTAGGGCAGAGCCTTTTGTTTGACGTCTGACTGTCGCAACACCAGTATACCAATCTAAACTAAAATTATAAAGAGGAAAGATCTGATTGTTCGTTTGCTTTGAATAGGCTCTGAAAGTACTGGACCGATTTGAAAAATTACAATATTTTTTTTAAGGGGGATATGCCCTCGTTCTTGCTACCACCCCCGTGGTGGCAGGGAGTATGTGGGACTTAAACCCACTTAAACCCCCCCCCCGTGCGCCGTCTTCCACCATGCTGGGGCGAGAAGAAGTCGCGTTAGCAGTCAGCCATCGCCCCCGTCCATTACAATCCTATCCTATACCTGATGAACATAGGCGAATAGAATAGAATATATATAGATATATGCATATAATACCGGTGTGAAACCCTTGTTTATTATTTGTTTCTACAGTTCACATATTAATTGAATATAAACATCCCAACCCACTTATAGTAACAGGTACCATAAATACACCCTCCAATGAACATCCATTGGCAATCCATCTGCCATCTCCACACCGATCCATCTCCATCCACCCACCACTATCTGTGACGTGGCGGATTGATGACGTCATTTGTCGATACCGCTGAGGAAAGTAGTCCTGTTTTATTGTGTGAAAGGGAAATAATGGAGTTTCTATGTTATACGAATCTTATTCCATGCAATGGAAGGATGTGACTACGTTTTTTCGTGACCACATGGAATCCTCTCATAGCGAAGCTTGACTAGCAGTTCTTAACCGATCGGTAAAGTTAAGCAACGTTCGCTGCGGTCACTACTTGGATGGGTGACCGCTACAAAAAGTGGTATTTACAACGGAGCGCTACCGTGTTTCGAAATGCACGGTAAAACAAAGGTCTTACGGATAAGGATCCGTTCCAGTTGTACGGTACTTTGATATGGAAGCACAAATTCTGTGACGCTGTAAATAAAATCAGACATAGTACTTTAACCGGTTAGGCGGCAAACAGCCTAATAATTGTTTTATAGTCTAACTATAAAACAATTAAACTCTCGGAAATATAAAAAAAATTAACTCAATTAAGTCTCGGAAATTTTCATTGACACAGAAAATGTCCTCTCAGTGAAATAAGTCTGATTAAACACAATAAAATCTCTAAAACCTATAATGAGCGAGTGTGGCTCAGCGGTAAACAGTGCGGCATCCAAACCGACGCACCCTACTTCAAAACCATCAGGCATCTAGCCCCAAACTAAGCGAAGCTTGTACTATGCTTACTGTCCATTGAGCTATCAGGCCAGTCAATCATGAGATTGATTGGTTTTGATTTCGCCAATTTTGACAACCAAAGCAGTATTCTTGGACATTCTACCTCAGTCAAAATAACTTCTTAATTCTTAAAGTTAAGAATTATTTTATAAATTCATGACGTAAGTAATGAAAGCCTTTGTACATTTTTATTTCGAAATATAATATTAAAGCTGTAGAAATATCAAAAAATAACGTATTAATAAATTAAATAAGGCTTATTTTCGTGTAATCGTATCTCATCACATTTTCATGAATTATCCAAACGTTTCGAATCTCGTACCAAAGATAAACCAATACTGCTACGTGAGTAACGATTCGGATCATGCTACAGATCGTAGACTATCTACGACGTAGCAGCTCTACGTGGTTACGTTCACGCCGCATTTGGCTTGAGTATTTTTAGTATTTTCGGACCGCATATTTCAGAGACATGTTGGTAAGTAGAAACGCCTTTTAGTAAGACTAGAAATGTTCCACGGTTTCACCTGTTTTTTTACCATTTACCAGATTTTGATTTAGGATAATAATGATCTCGGTTTAGCAATGTTTTCAAAGTTTCATCAATCGGTTTAACCGCTTTGGCACAAAAACTCACGCTTTCAATTTTTTGTTCTAACCCCTGATAGTGTAGTCTAGAGCCGTCGTTAACCGTATACGTTCCCACTACCGGGATACGCGCATTCTCTGACAAGAGAGAAGAGAGTGTAGAGAGCCACTGTGGTGTGGTAGCTGAGCAGGTCAGCTCATAACCGGGAGGCAGCGGTTTTAATTCCCGCGGCAGGACAAGTATTTGTGCGCAGAAAAAAAGCGCAAATACTTGTTCTGAGTCTCGGTGTTGTGACCATGGTTCTCGTAGTTCCTGGAATCCTAGTTAGGGTCCAGGATCTATGTATGTGATCGTTGGGCGTTATTATTATTATATGCCACGCTGGCCAAGTGCAGATTAGATTAAGCAGTCCTCGAATTTCAATTCAATGTTTAGACTGATAGGGAAACATACTCAAAATCCTAACCAAAAAAACTAAAACCAATTTTTTTTATCTTGATAGGCTTGCATATGATCATTTTCTCATCTGATGGTAAGTAACGACGCGGTCGGCGATAGCACATGCTTGCCTAGAAGATACCGGTTCAATCTTGCCTTGAAACCTCCCAGATTATATTTTTCAAGAAACAGACGCTGGTAAATCGTTCCATTCCTTTGCCGTGCCCGCAATAAATGTTGAAGCGAAACGCTTTGTGCGGATTGGAGGAATGCTCACCATATACGGATGTCGCGTACGTGCGCCGTGTTTTGCGGTGGTAAAAAGGACACTTACCATCAGCGGAGGTAACGGTCCGTATACACTAACAGTACTTGAATTTTACACTTGCGCTCGCGGGAGAGTTGATGTAACAGGAAATGTAGGAGAAAAGAAATAAAGGTGCTTTTTCACTGGATTTAAACAATGCTGGGATTCTTGAAGTTAAAGCATGTATTTAAAAGAGAAGGTATTATGCTACACTATACATATATATCTATGATGTGTTCATCATAATCAGAAAGAAAAACTTTTTTTTAATTATGTAAAAGAGCTTGACGTTGTTATAATTGAAGGGGTGAGAATAAAAAGGGTTTAACTGATTTTTTTCACAAAATGACTTATGGGTATCGTTGGATCCAGCGTGAAATTATCTACAATAATACATTCTCAAAATACCGAAATGAGGCTTAAATCTCGAGATTTTGAGTATAAAAAAGGTTAATCTGTCACAGGAATACAGTTCGCTTAGCATAAAAACATTTTTATATTTATTTTATTATATTATATTTTTACAGTAATTGTATGAATTAGTACTATATTGATGATTTTAAAATAGAATACATTTTCAAGCAACTGAAACTTACATAAACCTTTTCTATTACCTTATAAGCGCTCCACATTAAAATGACGCCGTTGAAGTTTAAAGTCAATTTTCTCGAAACTATCAATTTGACGGTTAAAACCTTTTTATTCTCATGCCTTCAATTATGTTAGCGACAGAATATTTGTCAAGGTCTCCTTGCCAGTAACTCTGGACGAACACCTATTCCTAATTAAAAAAATATTTATATATTTATTTATAGGAAACCCAACAGCTTATCTTAAATTATATATATATATATATAAAGTATTGTAAAGTACCCGAACGTTTCTTAAATTTTTTAACGAAATTCTATGCATGTATTTTCAAAGATTTAAATAGAAATTAAACATTTTACAAACATTTAGATAAATATATTCATCAAAGCGCTTTCTCAAATTGCCATTTACCATTTGTCCATGTTCTCATCTATAGTAAGTAAGGACATAGTAATGAGATAGTAAGTGACGACGACGATGGATCATATCTTGAAGACACAAAAAAATCTAGGTAATGCTTTGATTATCCAAAAGTTATATTATTTGTTTATTGAAATATTAAAATTAATTTAAAACTAATTAGGTACATTAAACAAAGTTTCAGTTTATTAATTATCCATGTCCGACACTGATGAATATTGTTGAGCATCTGAATAATTCACAAAAGACAAATAATCTTATTAAAGGAGCCGTTTGTGTTCGGGGCTGTACAGAAAAGACAGTAGCACAACTTCATGGGTTAAGAATTTAATTGCATTATCCTAAATATAGGGGGAGCCGTTCTATCCAGGAGGAAAGTAGCAGCTCAAAATGGCGCTCTGGGAGAGGATGATGATAACCCAAGTTGTAATTTGTTATGTTTTCTCCGGGGGCGAGTTGGCTGGACTGCAGTCGCGACCCCTTCTCGCCCCGGTACGGCGGACGAGGGCTCACGGGGGGGTTTTAGTGGGTTCGAGTCCCACATACCCCCTGCCACCACCCCCGTGGTGGCAAGGAAGTGCGAGGGCATTACCAACCCTAAAAAAAATTTTTTTAGGTTATGTTTTTTTAAAATATTTAATCATAAAACGTTTTGATATAGAAGAACACACCAATTACAAGCGATTCCCAAAACTGAAAATATAAAATCGTATAGGTTTTGGAGCATAGTTTAAACTTATTTTAGTTTAAAGATTAAAGCTAGTCATACTCAAAAATTCATATTATAAAAATCCCCATTCAAAACAAGACTTATTCAAAAACATTCTATTAAAAAATGCTAGCTAAAATTTTCTTAATTTAAATGTAACTATAATAAAATGTTTAAGATATGTAGCTACCGAATACAATATAATGTTTCCATGAAATCTTTGGTTATGTAAAGTTGCCGCTAGTGGCGCTGGTAGCAACTACAGTATTTTTTATTCACTTTATTAGGGGAAAATAAATGATGTAACGTGTAAATAATTAATATACAATGAAGTGATAAGTGAGTACCGTTGACCACAGAGTATTAAAGCTATATTAAAATAGGCACATGATACGATAGGTGCTACGCGAATAATACAATTTTATTTTTGAATACCCTACTACCATGGTAACGTTTGTATAAAGTTGCGTTACTGCACATATGCTGTGATGACGTCATCGTCCACCTCGGTTGGCTAGGAGGTGTGGCGTCGTAAATTTAGACTTAATTACATAATCTATGGGCCAAATAGTGGATGTAGTGGACTAATAAGCCTATGGACTACTAATAAAAGTTACAGACATTTCTAGCGCTCTTGAACCTCACCGAGGTCAAGGTCAGAGGGAAAAGCACCGTTTCGTAACGCAAGCTGCTGTGTGCGTTGTGCGTGTTTTGTATCTATACAAACCCTTTTGCTGTCCATACACGGTTGCTACGATCTACGAATTTATGTGTGTGGTGAATACGGAAATACATAACATGGTATGTTTAATAAGATGGGCAAAAGTGGCTCAGCGGTGGCTCATACAACTTCCAAACTGACGCAGTCAAGTTCGAATCCCACTTAGATTTTTTTTAGGGGGAGGGAGTGGTGTTAGGCGTATGTGGGATTCGAACCCACTAAACCCCCCCGTGATCTGTCCGCCGCAGTGATACGGCGAGATGGAGTCGCGATTGCATTAACCATCTCGCCCCGGCGGTATCCCACTCAGCCTTGCACCAATGATTTTCAAATTATTGTACACGCTCTTACAGTGAAGGGAAATGTTGTTAGGATGCATGTTTAAGAACATGTGTCATTAATCAACCAGTTGGCCAGCCTGATAAACCAGACTCTCACTGACTAGAGAAGGCCCGTGTCAATAGTGGTAGCGTGTTGGGCTAATAATGATGCCAGATATAGCAAAGCAACTAAGGTGAAGGCATATTGTCAGTCAATTAGAGTAGTCCTTGGCGAGCAGGGTAGTGAGGAAGCGATTGCGCCATGGCTTAGGGGAATTCGTAGTTTCATAATAGGGATGGAAGGAATTGGGTTCTGGAATGAATTTCGTGATTAAGAACCAACGTGAAATATTAGTTTTTGTGTGGATAATTTATCTGACAAATTTGAAAAAAGAACAAGGAAACTTTTCATACAAAATTATTTATAACAGTTAAAATGTGATAGCTAATCATTTTTTATGTTACCGTTTTTATAACCGGAAATTGTCTTTATTCTATCAACTAAATACAACAATGGTATAATAACTAATACTAAACACTAACTACTACAAAAAATTTGGACTATATACTGGCCGCGATGACCTATAGACAGTCCAAATGGTCCACCCCAGTACCCCAGTAGGTAGCGTATCTAACATGCTAGCAGCATTGCTCCGTTGAATTGCAATGCTGATTCTTTGTGCCAAATAAGTACCAGCATTAAATAAATAAATAATTAAATAAATACCTAATCAAATTACTAGACCCCACGAAGTTTCCCACGAGCGCTCTTAATGTTTTTTTAGATAAAATTATCCTGTGATCTAAGTAATATTAGTGATTAATCTGTGTGCAATATTTCACCCATATCGGTACAGCCGTTTTAACAGAAAACACAAAGGAACATCTTAACTAACAAACAGCATTTCAAATATGGAACAAAATCTGCCAAATAACAACGCTTAGAAGATTAAATCATAATCAATACATGCAATGCAAACGTTAAATAACAAAATAGTATAAATAAATTCTTTAAACAAACAACCAGTAATTATCGAAACCATCTGAATAACTGTAGCAACGGGTTTCGCAATATTGAAACATTCAATGTATTTGTTAAGAGTCGACTATATCGGTCGATTTTTTACAAAACATAAGTTTTTGGCAGCTTGTGGTTGAGCAGGTCGTAACCCGGAGGCGGCGGGTTCTATTCCCGCGGCAGAACAATGTATTTGTGCAAAAAAAGTGCAATTACTTGTTCTGTGTCTGGGAGTTATGGGACCATGGCCCTCGTAGTTCCTGGGTCTCTATATACAGGGAATTCTTGTTTTACTTTTTTTCGCCCATGGAGGGTAGGTGTTTAAACATCTTCCGAAATTAGTCTTAACTGTTTTTATTACTTTAATTTAAATTAACGCGATTTTAGTGTCACATTTATGTGTATACACAACAAGTAATAGTGCTACTTCACCTGCCAGTTGAAATTTTCCATTAGTACTCACCACCAAGGATATCAAGTATCACTGTTAGCATGGCTGCATCAAACCAACCTATGTTTGAAGTTATGGAGGCGCTCAATAAAAGGATGGCTCAATTTGAGAGTGAACTGCAGAAGACTTCCACCAGTGTGCCCACAGATACCCTTGCAGCAGACTACAATGCATTTAAGTCATTTACAGTGCAGGTTCTGCGTGCATTTCAGCAGCAGTTGCTTAGTCTAGCTCATGATGTTGATCAGCAAGAAATGCGCAGTCGCCGCAAAATACTGCTCATTCATGGTGTATCTGAGAACAAGGACGAAGATTGTGCCGCTGCAGCATCCAAGTTGATAACCAGTCAACTGCATATCTCCGATTTCAATGTGGGGTTCATTAGCCGGTGTCAGCGTATGGGTCGAACTATGAAGGACAAACCTCGACCTCTTCTCATTAAGTTTAGAGAGCTTGGCATGCGCGATAAGGTATGGTACTTAAAAACCAAGCTGAAGGGTACTGGAATTACACTTTCGGAGTTTCTCACAAAACCCAGGCATGATACGTTCATGGCAGCTAGGCAGCAGTTTGGTGTAGCCAAATGTTGGACGCGCGATGGGTACATCCACGTTATTAAGCCTGATGGCACGCGCCACCGCGTGAGCGGCCTCGCTGAGCTGCAGAAGATTGCACCGGCAGCGGCGAGGAAAAAGCAAGCCGCGGCACCACCGGCGGCACCGGCCGCGGCACCATCTGCGGCACCAGCCGCGGCTCCAGCAGCGGCCCCGGTCGTAGCTCCAATTTTGGCAGAAAAGGATCTATTCCCACCAAAAACCAAACGAGCTGTGACTCTTAAAAAGTAAACATGTTTTCACATTTAGGGCATAGATTTTCATAACTTTTATATTCTTAGCATTGCAACGCGCCCTTCATTTATGGCCAATGCTCACTACATTATTTACAGGGTACTTATAAATATTTTCTATTCACCTTTGTTTACACAAATTATAACATTCAACTTCAACTCTTTGTAAATGGCCTTTGTGGAGAGGTTACCACAATTTTGCCAATATCACGTAGAAAAATTATAACATTAGTACCCAATTTAATTTGTATAGCAGTTTGACATTGACAGATTTTGATGGTTGTGCGTTTAGTCAAGTGTTTTTTTTTTTCCTTAATTTAATTGGCACTAGTCACTATGACCATTTAGCCATACTTCTGAAAAATAGATATTATTCGTTTTTATTGAGTTTCAAGAAGTTCATATCTTTGATTGTTTACTTGTGTAGTTACGCTTAGTTAGCTCATGTCATGGTGCCTTAAACGCTACTGCTTGTTAATGTTACCTTGGCACTCTTTAGTTAAGTAACTGGCAGGATGAAGTAGTTGGAGAAATAGTAACTTTTTTTTTTGTTCTTATTATTATTTTAATACAGTTTTTGTATATTATAGTTTTTTTGTATATATATATATTTAATTATATATATATTTATAATTTTTAAGAATATATATATTTATAGTTATATTATACATTTATTATGTTTGATACTTACAGTAACGATAGCGATGAATTTCTATCAGTGTGCTCAAATAGTAGCACAGACAGCTTTGTTAGCATTCCAAATTTATGTGATACATTGGCAGGTCAATTTTCTGATGTAGCCAAGAACTTAACGTTGTTCACATCAATGCCCAAAGTATTCCGGCTCATTTCCTTGATATGCAGGCATCTTTTGACAACAGAAATCTTGATGCTGTGCTAGTCTCCGAGTCCTGGTTAAAGCCAAGCCTTCCATCCACATTATATTCCCTTCCTGGTTTTAACTTGATTCGCAACGATCGCACCGGGAGTGGTGGTGGTGGTGTAGCCATCTATCTCCGTTCTAATATCTCTTATTCAATCCTAAGTATGTCTTCACAACCACCACCTTCCAATGCGGGCGAACATTTGCTTATTGAGGTTTCACTCTCCTATGTCAAAATCCTTCTCGGAGTCTACTACAGTCCCAGTCTTCGTGTCAACTTTTTCTCTTCTTTTGAACAGATTTTGGAAAATTTTACCCCTAATTATAATCACCACATCATTATGGGTGACTTCAATACATGTCTACTTAAAGACGACTTTCGGTCATCAAATTTTAAAAACATAGTTAATTCTTGTAACATGCATTTACTTCCTCTTAGCGCTACCCATAATTTTCCTAACTGTGCTCCCTCTCTTCTTGATCTTATTATAGTATCGTCTCTACAGCATGTTGCTAAGCATGGGCAATGTCCTGCTGACGCCTTTTCTTATCATGATCTTATCTTCCTCTCTTATAAGGTTCGTCCTCCAAAACCTAAGCTTAAAATTCTTCTGCGACGTAACTTTGGTTCTATCGACATGGAAAACCTTCGTAGTGATGCGAGTGCTACTGACTGGAGTCGAGTGCTGAATGCACAAACTATGGACGACAAGGTTGATATCTTTAACTCTATTCTGGTGCAGCTTTATGACACCCATGCTCCGATTAAGCCTGTAAAGATGAAACACCTTCCTGCTCCTTGGCTAACCGACGATATCAAAGTCCTTATGCATAAAAAAGTTGTTGCTAAGGCGAAGTTAAAATGTCGTCCCAATGATAATAATAAGGAGAAATACGCAACTGCTCGTAATCGCTGCAACAGGGTGTGTAGGGATGCTCTGCGCCGTTACATTCATGACTCAGTTACAGATAAAGATCCAGCAAAAGTTTGGAAATTTCTAAGATCATTGGGTGTTGGCAAAGCACGTCAAGAGACAATTCCCAAAGACTTGGACATTGACTCCCTTAATCTACACTTCTCTTCGTCGTCCAACATTGATCGCAAGGACAAAACTGATACGTTAAGTTATCTTTCCACTCTGCCAAGGCCCGACTTTTCTCCTTTTCATTTCAGTCAGTTCACTGCTAGTGATGTTAAGAAGAGTATTCTTTCTATTGAATCGAATTCAATGGGAGGTGACGATATTAGCAGGAAAATGGTTGTCCTCATCTTGGATGAATTACTGCCTATCATTTGCCATATCTTTAGCTACTCCATATCAAATGGCGTCTTTCCGACCAAATGGAAAGAGGCTCATTTAATCCCTTTCCCTAAAAAAACCAATCCCGCTTTATTTTCCGATTTCCGTCCCATATCTATCCTGCCATTCCTATCTAAGGTGCTCGAGCGTAGTCCATAGTCAATTAAATTCCTTTCTCCCTCGTAATAACCTTCTGAATCCCATGCAGTCTGGCTTCCGCCCTGGTCATAGCACGGTCACAAGTCTCATTAAAATTACTGACGACATAAGGCTTGGAATGGAAGCCGGCCAGCTAACAGTCTTAACCCTTTTAGATTTCAGCAACGCATTTAACTCGGTTGATTTTGACATCCTGTTATCCACGCTCAGCTCTATTAACATATCTCCTTCAGTGACTGACTGGTTTCATAGCTATTTGTACGGACGCCGGCAGCGGGTTTGCATTGAGGATTCATTCTCCTCTTGGTGCACTACTGCAGCAGGCGTCCCTCAAGGCGGCGTCTTATCTCCTCTTCTTTTTGCAATATTTATTAATTCCATATCCAGTTCTCTTACTTCTTCCTACCACCTTTATGCAGACGATCTCCAAATCTATTTGCAGGCTCCACTTGACAGTCTAGTCGATGCCATCAATAAAACTAATGCTGATTTGGGTCGTATATCTGACTGGAGCAAGCGGTTTGGTTTAAGCGTAAATCCTTCTAAGTCCCAAGCTATCATCATTGGGAGTTCACGGATGATTGCAAGGATAGATTTCCCTGGACTTCCTAAAATCACATTCGACGGGGTTTTCATTCCGTACAGCTCCCAAGTGAAAAATCTAGGTATCACGCTAGACAGCTGTCTCTCTTGGGTTCCTCAATTAGCAGCTGTCAGCCGTAAGGTGTTTGCCTCGGGGGCCTCCCTTAGAAGGCTACGCAACTTCCTGCCGACTGCTACCAAAGTTATGCTTGCACAATCTCTCCTTCTTCCAATCCTCGATTATGCCGATGCCTGCTATCTCGATCTCACGGAGGACCAGCTGAATTAACTTGAGCGACTTCAAAATTACTGCATAAGGTTTATTTTCGGTTTACGCAAATATGACCATGTCTCACACTTTCGCGCTAAACTCAAGTGGCTGCCAATACGTCTTCGCCGGAATACTCATATCCTTTCTCTTTTATATAACATACTGTTTAATCCATTAACCCCTCTCTATTTAAAGGAACGATTTAACTTCTGGCACAACTCACATCAGCGTAACCTTAGATCAACAGAAAATCTTTCACTAAAAATGCCTATTCATACTTCTTCTTTTTATGACAAATCTTTTTCTGTACAGGCCGTACGCCTTTGGAACGCGCTTCCAATTCCAGCCAGACAGGCTCAGTCGTTGGCTATATTTAAATCCAGCGTTAAAAGTTTTTATCTTTCACAGTTGTAATACTATTGGTAGTTTCATCGATTTGTACTTATTTCGTTATTATGTAAGTATTTATAATTTATATGTTATTATTATTATGTATGTATTTATACTTATATATTATATAGTATATATGTATCAGTTATATTTCATTTATTGATTATTTATTATATGTATCTATATTATCTTTATTTATTTTTATTTTTTATAAATTTCATTGTTTTACAATTTAACTCACACGTTTACACCACCGACCTCTATCTCTCTAACAATTCTTTCCATCCAAAGGTTGACTGGAAGAGATCTCTTTTAGCGATAAGTCCGCCCATTGTACTATAGCTTTAAGATTCTTCATCTGTAACTGTTTTTCTTCTGGTGTACAATAAAGAATTTTTGTATTGTATTGTATTGTATTGTACTTTATTCATTATGCTATATTGGTTGTTTCTTTATTTTATTTTTGTTTATTTTTTTTTTCCACCTTTACATTCTGTTTATACTCGTTTTGAAATCTCTGATTATTGTTTTTAAATTAAATTATTTATATTATTTTTTTTTTTTACACTAAATGTTATTACTATATAATTAAGATTAATATTTTCGTCACTCGAGGTCTGGGCTGAAAATCAGCGCCCTGGACTCGTCCACGGCACATGCTGAGCCCAGACCGTTTTGTACAGCACTGTACACAGCAACGATGTTCGCACACAGCAAGGAATAGGTTATAGTTATAAGTTAGTTTTAAATTTCACTAGATTATGTTTTGTTTTTTTTTAGTGTAATTACGAATGTTGTGTACAGTTCTTGCAAATAAAGTGTTTCTTTCTTTCTTTCTTTCATTAAAACGAAATATATAAAAAGGGTGGTGGATCGGCAAAATATAGTTTTGGACATATCGTGCGGAGGGAAGAAAGCCATATAAGACGAGTGGGAAGAAGAGAGTTTTGAATTTGAATTTTGATGACAAAAATGTAGAGGAAAACTGAAAAAAAGTGTGGTTGCACTGTATATGTGTGTCTGAACGAAATGAGTGGAAGAGAAAAAGATGCTGCACCGACTTTAGATGGGATAAAGGTAGGCGGCAGATAGTTCACAAAAACAAATTTTATAGTCGGTTTGCAAAAGTTTCAACATAACTTTATAAGAAAAAGTGCATACAAAATTACCGTAAACAAAATTTCCATCACAATGCCGTAGATTAAAAAATATTCCGTAACCACATTCCGAAACCCACAGATTATACGACCATAACCGAAATTGGGTCGGAAATTTCAGGATCGGGCATAATCGAATATTTTCCGGTATATGCAGTTTCCGCTTACAATAGTAAAATATTTTCTACCCGATATCCAATCCCTCAGATGTGGTATTAACATAACATTGTATTAAAATCCACGGTCATACACCTGCGGTTTCAACCCTTTTGTGGGTGAAAGCTACCCTAGCGAGACATACGAATTGTAAACACGGAAGCAATTGGATGAAAACTAGGGTTATGTTATTAAATTCTATTTCTATGCTTATTCCTGACGGGTGTAGTCAAAATCGGGGTGTAAAGTATTTTCTGTGTTTACTAATGTGTATTACTTATTTTTTAATAATAATAATAATAAAATAAAAATAACGCCCAACGATCACATACATAGATCCTGGACCCTAACTAGGATTACCTGCATCTAGGGACTCAGACTCAGAACAATTATTTGCGCTTCTTTTCGTGCACAAATACTTGCGTCGCGGAAATCGAACCCACAACCTCCGGGTTATGAGCCAACTTGCTCACCCACCAAACCGCAGAGGCTGAATGGGGAATGGGGAACTTATAGTATAGACACGGTGGAATTTAATTCACTCTTTTCCTTAAATGTATGTGCTCAGACCATGCTATAGAATGTTCGTACAAGGTCCAATTTAAAAAAAAGGTTTTGTTTTAGCATTAAGTGCCTCCTAAAATAACTGCATGACAGCCGAAATGTCTATTTAACGGTACACACAGCACGAGCACAAGCTGAGTGCTTTGTAAATGTTTAGTAGGCAATAAAACACCTGCTTTATTCAATGTCGCAATGCTTTTCTTTAGAATTAAATTTGATAATACCTAGATGTAAGTTTTATTTCATAAGTACTTTTTTATTTAGTTATATGGGAGCATTCTGTAATATGGACTGAATACATACATTAAAGGAAAATAACGAATTAAATTCCACCTTGTATATCTACAGTAGGTTATTATTCCGGAATTCCATGTATAACGTCCACGGAGCGAGCGTCAAAGCTGAAACCTGAATCTTTTAACAAGACCGCGGAAGCAGAATTTGAATTTCAAATATCTGTCGGCCATTAATTGTGGCGCACCGGCCGCGGTCAATCGGTACATAATCTAGCTAACTCAGTGCAGCGCAGCTATTTACGCTGAGAGCGAAATTAGACTGAGCGAAGCGAGCGAAAATTTAGTGAAAGCGAAAATTTACAGCGCGGTTGACATTTGAGATACTGTTTTGTTTGCTTTATTAGTTCGTTAATTAACACTGATTTAAAAACAATTACAGATTCGTTAAATGTTGACTGGGTTGAGGCGCTACGGAAAGAGTCGAAAAAGAAGTAAATTAATTGACTCTGTATTGGAAATTTGTATGAGAAACAAGAGCTATACAAAATTGAAGATAATTACAGGTCTTTTCACTTCACTAGTAAAGCGGGCTTACATTTTTGACTTTGCCTTTTTGTTTGAACGGCGATTTAAGAGTGTCCTAATAAGCTATGATTTAAAAAAACCTGTTCAACCGATTGAAGGTTGCCAGCTCTTTTCTAGCTGATAAAGGGATTGTAGGGGTATTTTTTGACAAAGCATATTATAATATAATATTGACGAATTACTGAATGATAAAAATTCAATTTAATGTACGATTCAAACAACTAGTATGTTTAATTTATGATTGATATTTAATGACGTGTAGAATTGGACATTATTTATATTATTATATTAACAGACACTTAATGAATTAATAAAATGAATTGGAATTTTGACAAATCTAATTGCTTGCATGTCTTAACGACGGAAATAGAGAGACTATATTATTACATTACATTAGAATAAGACCACAATTTTTGTATTACCTATTTCGCAAGATAATAAATTGTTTAATTGTTATTTTTTTTCCAATTACCTGGTTAACCGTATTGTTTTCGCCACTCTTTTACGAATCAGTACCTGGAAAAAACAAAAGTTATATTTTTTATTATAATTGTACTACTGGCAAACTACTAACAAAGTTACGTACTGACGCTCGCGAAAGCCGCCGCGGCTTGCGTTAGTAACTGGCTCCCAGAAGGAAATCGAATATGTCCGAAACCTGGTCGGAGTAATTTAGAGTTTTAATTGACGTGAGTTTAGCCGTTATTCATCTTACGAAATCTATTTATAAACTTTACAATGTTATACAAACTTTTCTTTTTTAAGGGGAAAATGCCCTTACACTTGCCTGCCACAAGAGGGTGGCCACAGGGGGTATGTGGAGCACTAACCCACTAAAAACCCCGCGTAAGCAGTTTTCCGCCATGCCGGGGCGATAAGGGGTCGCGTTAGCAGTCAGCTCACCTCCGGAAATGTTATACAAACCTTTTTTTTTTGAGGGGGGAAATGCCCTCGCACTTTCCTACCACCACGGGGGTGGTGCCAGGGGGTATGTGGGACTCGAACCCACTAAAGCCCCCCGTGAGCCCACGTCCGCCGTACCGAGGCGAGAAGGGGTCGTGACTGCAGTCCAGCCAACTCGCCCCCGGCGGCAGGCCCTTTCAGGGCGCCAATGGATGGGTCACCCACCAAACCTAATGTAATAAACCACTACCAGTGGGCAGCGTGCCCAAAATGCTGGCAGCATTGCCACGTTGAATGGCATTGCAGCAAAATTTATTAAAAGTGATTGATGCATCTTACCGTTTCACGCCTGCAGATAAAACGTACCTTATAGCGCTCAACGATGGCGTAGCTGTTATTAGTGAAGGAATTCTTAAAATCCAACCAGTACTTTCTTTTTTAATGCTTTTATATACATTTATCTGAAGATAAGAACTTCTCAGTTTTGTCAGCTATCAAATCTAGATTATGTCTTACTATAAAATATACATTTTTATCACAACTATTCGAAAAGTTTGGTCTTCGCAAACAGGGACTAAAATAACACTTTAATCTCTAGGGTCTAAAAGTGAATTGAATTTGGATTGTTGGTAAAATTCCAATCGCCAAAGAGATCAATTACGAACAAGTAACAAGGTGTGTGATAAATCACAGATAGTAAATAGTAAAAAATATTTTTTCAAAAAAATTTTTACCGACTTCAAAACCTCAAATAAAAAGCAAAAAATAAATTAATATAATTATTATAAGCACTACCCACTCATCTATTTGAAGTCAGGCCAGTTAAGTATAGCAGGTAGTAGATATTTATTGATTTATTTAAAGTCGGTTAAAAACAAGCGCGAATCAAATAAAAATCCTTTTGCGATGAGTATGGATCGTTAGCAAGATTGTGACCGATTTACGCATAGACAAAAAAATTATGAGACGCTATTTTCAAATTTTCCATCGCAATCTACTCCATTTTTCTTAACCTTTACTTCCCAATTTCACAAATCCAATTTTGCTCTCATTCACCAGATTACGTAACTCATTTTGGCAATAAAATAAAACTGACGTGTTTTGGCAATTTGAAATTGAATTAAAATGCAACCGCGCAATTTATCTGAGTAACCCAATTTTACAATTCAAAAGGAAACATTGCGGCATTGCAATTCCCAAACCGCGTTAAATGAATATTGTTTTAGCTCCGCCTCAGACTAAGAGTTACGAAATAGGCAATGCGGCGCCACCGAATAATAATCTACACATATAAAATTCAAAGTTCTGACTGACTGACTGATTTACATATCAACGCACAGCCTAAACCACTGGTCCTAGAGACTTGAAATTTGGAGGTAGATCCACTAAGAAAGGGTTTTTTTGCAAATTCCACCCCTAAGAGGGTGAAATGGAGTGTTAAATTATTTATGAAAGAAATTCTTCGTCGTTTCCTACAGGCCACGCGGGCAAAGTCGCGGGCAGAAGTCCTTTATACGTATGTAATTTTTCTTTGCGACATTTTTATAACTCAAAAAGTAGGAACTTACTTAAATATGGTGGTTTCCCACATTCCTTCCGCACCGCAGTTCAATGGCTGGTCTCCCACCCATTGATGTCCGTACAAGAACCCTTCCAGAGCCTTCTTTGACCGGCTCGTTAGCACAGGTAGGTCCTGCCTTCTGAACTGCAGGTTGTGGGTTCGATTCCCACCCAGGACAAACATTTGTGTCATGAGCATCGATGTTTCTCCTGTGTCTAGGTGTTATGTTATATTATATGTATGTGTTTACAAACAAAAAAGTATCTCAGTATTGTATCAGTTATCTGGTTCCCATAGTACAAGCTATGTTTAGTTTGGGGCTAGATGGCGCTGTGTGAAATGTACACAGTTATTTTTTTTTCCTTTTCGGCCTCCTGCCCGTTCCGGTATCGCTGCTGCACAGCCCCGGAAAAACGCTTATTCAATAGATTAAATAATATTAGGTCTTTACCTATGAAATTGCCGTTTTGTTTGAAAAACGTTAAAGTATTTTTTTTTCGAACTTATTTATTTCTTTTATTCAAAGTAATGACCCCTGCAATCAATGCATCTTTGCCAACGCTGTGGCAGTTTATGGATACCCTTCTTGAAAAAATCAGCAGGACGGGAGACAACGAACTCTTCAAAGGCGTTTTGTACTGCCTCTCGGGAATTGAATTTTTTTCCCGCTTAAATGTTGTCCAAATTTTGGAAAAAGTAATAGTCGGTAGGCGCAAGATCTGGTGAGTATGGCGGATGAGGGAGAGCTTCCAAACCAACTCATGCAGCTTAGAGACGGTCTGTTGTGCAGTATGGGGTCGCGCGTTGTCGTGAAGTAGCAGTGGAGACGACCGATTGACCAAAGCTGGTTGCAGACGTGCGAGTTTCGCCATCATTGTGGTCAGTTCTTCAATGTACACATCTGCAGTAATGCTCTCGCCGTTTTGTAAAAAGCTATGATGAACCACACCAGCACTAGACCACCAAACTGTGACCATCACCTTTCTAGGGGTCATTTTTCGTTTTGCACATTGCTTTGGTACCGAACCAGGATCTAACCAACTTGCTGAGCGCTTTCGATTGTCAAAAAGAATCCATTTTTCGTCGCACGTAACAATTCGGTTCAAAATTCCTTAATTTCTGTGCCTGTTAAGCAGCGCAAGGCAAGTCTCGACGCGTACGTTGCGCTGGCGATCGTTAAGTTCGTGGGGCACCCATCTATCAAGCTTTTTTATCTTGCCAATCTGTCGCAAATGGACCAATATTGTTTTGATGCTAACATCAAAAGCTGCTGCCAGCTCAGCTGTAGATTGAGATTCATCAGCTTCCACAATCGCCTTTAATTCATCATTGTTGACCAAAGTTTCCGGACGTTCATTTTTCAAGTCAAAATTCCCAAAACGGAACCGAGCAAACCAATAACGGGTTGTACGTTCGTTTGTACAGTTCTCTCCGTAAACGTCGTTGATGTTACGTGTCGTTTGTGCCGCGTTGGTGCCACGACGGAACTCATATTCCATAATTACACGAAATTTCAAAGTATCCATTACGAGGAAAAATGTTGAAATGTAATGAAAATACAACGCTAATCAATAAACAAAAGACTTATATTGTAAATAGAATGTCATATTTTTAAAACAAAATTAATTTGAATTTAGAATTCATAGCCAATCAAAACTTTTTTTTGTTTGAAAAAGTCTGTACTGCAATACGGCAATTTCATAGGTAAAGACCTATTATATAAAATAAATGTCATGTCATACGGGGAGGTTAAAACATTGGATAAAGATCGAGAACGATTGCGATTACTCCACCAACAAGAGCAGGACTCTTAAATAATAAGAAGAAGAATATATGTAATTGCTAGAAAATGGGTCTTCTTCCAAAAGGAAAACGTAGGCATAACTTACCTCGCTGGCGGAGCGGTTTTTGTGGGTACTGAAAGGTGTCTTCAATTACAAGTGCAAAAATCTACAGTAATACCTAAATATATTAGCAAACGCCTTATACGCTTACGCCCTAATAATAATAACGCCCAACGATACATAGATCCTGGACCCTAACTAGGATTCCCTGTATAGGGAATCCTAAACAGGGAATCCGGCGAGTTCGATTCCCGTGGGAAGACAAGTATTTGTGCACAGAAAAAAAACGCAATTACTTGTTCTAAGTCTGGTTGTTGTGGGACCATTGTCTTCGTAGTTCCTGGGTCCCTAAACACAGTGAATCCGAGTTAGGGTTCAGGATCTATGTATGTGATCGTTGGGCGTTATTATTATTCTAAAGAGGAAATATTTGATTGTTTGTTTGCATTGAATAGGCTCTGAAACTAATGCTGATGCTGTTTTGAAAAATTCTTTCATAATAAGAATCCTACATCTTTGATGAACATAGGCTATAGAAGATTTTAGTAAGACAAAGTTGGGAATCCGTAAGAAAATTTTGATAATGCAACCCAACGTAAATATGTTATAACCGTGCGAAGCCGGGGCGGGTCACTAGTATATCATGTAATAATATCCTTATCAATATTATTCTTTCTTAACTAATATTATAATCGTGAAAATTTGTATGAAGATGTTTGTTAATCTTTCACGCAAAAACTGCTGAATGGATTTTAATCAAACTTTGATTGCAGATAGCTTAACGATGAATTAGCGCATAGAGTACTTTTAATTCGTGGGTGAAACCGCGCAGGCTATTAGTAATATAATATTTGTGGACATTTTACACGGCGCTATCTAGCCCCAAACTAAGCAAAACTTTGTACTATGGGCTATATCAGATAACTGAAAATTATATAAAATTAGAATAAAATGGAATGAAAATTAAAAAAAGGAAACATAATTGATAGAATACTTAAATACTTTGCGTTTGTAAATACTCAAACACAGAACAAACACCTATGTGCATCACATAATAATGTCCTGGTGGGAATGGAACCCACAACCTACAGCTCAGAAGGCAGAGCTACTACCAACTGAGCTATAAGGCCAGCCAAAGACCAGTCAGTTTTGTACGCGAACAAACGTTCACGACCACATGAATGCTCGATAACAAATGCAGGCAAACGAATGCTCGCTTACAAAAGCGAGCAGTGTGGATACACCTTAAAAGAACTACCTACACTTGCCAATCCATTTGTTTCTTACTACTACAAGACGTTGTATCAAAGCACAAACTTACCTCGGTTCCACAAACACAACACAAAATTCACTCACAAAACTATCCTTTACATCACTCTGTCACAGTAACAAAAGCTTACCGTTTCCTGTAACTCGTAAAGAAACTGTCGAAACACTTACCACCACAAGGGAGTTAAACTTTGTTGTGCAGCCATGGATGTGATATTCCAATGGAGGCGAAAAGTGGGACAATAATTGGGAAACCAGAGTTGCGAAAATAAGCAGCCTTAGTCGCTTCATTCGAAAATCGAACGATTATCCCTCTTTAAATATTAGGGCATAAAGTCTATAGTCTAGATTTTTCTTTAAAATAGCTGTCCCTTATTTTAAAAGTATCGACAGCGTAATATGACCAAGGTGTAACTAAATCTCGTCCAACATCACGTTTCCAAGATATATGCCTCAAAGTTATACTAGTGACGTCACATGTGATTTTTATTGTTTGTTAGTCTATCCAAATAGTTGCTAATAGATAAGTTTTTGGCCAATTTTTAAATATTTTAAGCATGACCGTGTCCTTGCATGAGCAATATTTTGACACGTAAACATAACTGCAAGTACTAAGCTTTTTTTTTATGTTAAGGAATAACGTGGCGAGCTAGCCGTTCGCCTGATGTTAAACGACACGGCTGCCCATATCAGCTGCAGTGTCACTCGGAACTCCAAAGTATAGAGGTTCGCGTGACACTGCACTGCGCACGTCATCCAGAGACATCAGCACAGTCTAGTAATAAGATTACTAAACTGTGAGATCAGATCATAAAGTCTCATTTGCCCAGTAATTTCACTAGCTACAGTGCCCTTCAAACCGGAACACAGCAGTGCTTGCGCACTAGTGCTTGGCGGCAGAATAACTGGCAAAGCGGTGGTACCTGCCTAGACGAACTTTGCAGTAAAGTCTTACCACCTAGTAAACCTTTTGTGAAATGACATTATTTCACCTCTATGGTGCTATATCGTCTGTGGTTTCCTTAAATGGTTTACCGAACCAGGTCACAGTTACATGTTAACGCCGACTTTTAATCCGCGATTAGGCGAGTCACGAGCCATCCGGTTTATCTAGTTAGCGGAATGTTTTAAAGTTAATTTAGGATTAGTTTCAACAGGTTTGTTTTGATCTTTTTCAACTTTTAGATCAACTGAACCGGAAAGATCCCTTCAAATCAGTCCAAGCAGTTTAAATCCTATGGAATCCGTTCTAGATAGATAGATAGAGATAGAAAACTCTTTATTGAAGGAATAACTATAATATTTACGAACTAGTGTAACAATGGGCGGTCTTATCGCTGACAGCGATCTATTCCAGACAACCTTTAGTTTAGTTCTAAGACTATATCATATGTAAAATGACTAAGTATAAAAATAAAAAGACTAAAACAATAGTTCGTATGTTACAAAACCTGAAAAGTAGTATGAGAACGCGTTGTTCCGAAAAAAAATAGGTGTGTTAGTTGTTTTCACACAGTTTTGCATTTTCTTACCATTTCACTGAACGCATAGGTTTCATTTCATCATATAACACTAATATTATAAGGGCGAAAGTTTGTATGTGTGTTTGTGAGTATGTTTGTTACTCCTTGACGCTCAAACGGCTGAATAGATTTGGATGAAATTCGGTACCAAGATAGTTTATACGCTGGATTAGCATATAGGCTACATTTTACCCCGGAAAAGTAAAATGCTTCCGTGGGATGAGAAAATAATTAAAATACTTTTTATCCGCGGGTGAAACTGCGGGGCGCAACTAGTTATTAATAATAACCGTTGTTGATTCTCACAGCTTTCTTAATATGCACTCTTAAATCTCGACGTTATATAAGTATAGTAAGTTTTATATATGTAAGTAATTGTATTCATTATAATTATGTAAGTAGGTATATTATATTATTTTTTATATAATTGAGTATATTATACGTAATATATTTTTATTTATTATATAGACGTATTTTATTCTAAAATCAATTTTACTGCACCGCTACCATTTCTTTTCTTGCACATCCAGGTTGACTGGTGGATAATGCTTCATAGCATTAAGTCTTCCTTGTACATTATTTTGTGCTAAAGTATAAATAAATAATTAGGTTTTGGTCTGAGTACGAAAAACTGCAAGCATGAACGTCGAGTCACAAGAAACTTTCATACAAAATGTACTCACTACCGCTTCAATATTCTGTGCATTCTTTAGCAACGTCAAAGGCGCGACGTCTTTTCTCTTAGGTCTGGACGTAAATAACTCGAGTAAATAAAACACACATCGAACTAAAGAGGGTAAATCGGTTAGTCTCCGCTTCGCAGGGCGTCATCTGTCTTACGCAGCACTTACAGCCCACTAGCAGTGTGCAATTTTGCATCTAAAACTATAAGTAATTAAATAAAAAATTAAAAAAGAACCTGACACAAAAAAATTAAAATTAATATAATTCGCCATTTTGTGGTGGCGGCCATCTTGTATTTGAAATATATAAAAGTGTTGATACCCATATTTAAGGAGTTGTGAAAAAATATGTAATCCACCATTTCGTGACGGCGGCCATCTTGGACCGATTTTCATAAAACATAGCTAAGAACATTCAATTTTAAACAAAAAAATAATCAAAAACGGTTCAACCGCTCGGGAGCTACCATGCCACGAACAAACATTTACACACAGACACGTCAAAATAGCCGGTCGTTTAAAAAAAGAAAGAAGGTACTAAATCAAACTCGGTAGTTTTGAATATTATCTATCCTATAAATCGACTGGCCCGATAGCCAGTTGGTGGTATCCCTGTCTTCTGAACTGCAGGTCGTGGGTTCGATTCCCACCCAGGACAAACATTTGTGTGATGAACATCGGTGTTTGTTCTGTGTCTGGGTGTTTATAAAGTATTCTATGTATGTATTTACAAACAAAAAGTATCTAAGTATTGTATCAGTTATCTGGTTCCCATAGTACAAGGTTTGCTTAGTTTGGGGCTAGATGGCGCTGTGTGAAATTTCCACACATATTTATTTATTATTTATTTATAAATCCTATGGATTATATGGATTATCATATGGATAATAGGTTTGACGATTCTAAATATATTTAAGTTATTCACAGATATTTCATAATCACAGGAATCTATGTATCTATTCTTACAAGGCGATGTGGTCGCTAAGCGACAAAGCCCTTAAAATAAATAAAAAAAAAAGAAAACTAGAATCAAGGATTGAAGACGTTACTGCGCGCTTAGTATGGAAAGGACGCATGCTTATTTTGGGTTTCGTACTCAATATCGGAAGCCCTTTTACTGAAGTCCATTCAACACCATGTCATCGAAAAATGTCATATTTTAATATTTGGCCAGAATTAGAAGTTTACTTTACCAATTTACATAAGAAAACTTGATTAATTGTTGGTTATCTCGTGATTTATTCTCAGTTTAAACATTATTCCATTTTGGTGAAATTGAATAAATTTAAAATAAGAAAAAACGAGAGAAAGTTTCATGAAACGCTCCTTGGCGCGTGACAGTTATAAAGTTACTTTCGGACGCGGAAAAATTACTCCGTATACATTTCTCTAAAAATTGGGGTTCCTCAAATTAACATTAGGATCTAGATAAGCCAGTTTCATTATGAATGCAGTGCACGCACAACCAGTTTTGGAGTTCCGTTCAAATTTAAGCTGTAATAACATTGAGCTGTTATGTTTTGAGATATTGGATATTGGATCAACTCCATTGGTATACCAGAAGGTTGATAACGGAATTTTGATAGAAACGCAACAAGCAAAATCCTTTTGAAGCTAGTTGACGTAAGCTAGCTGAAGATAGGTACGTGAAACTAAAACAGACCTTTGTCCAGCAGAGGGGCGCAAATGATAAAAATATAGTGTGCATGTATGGAGCGATAGCTCGCATATAATTTAGAAGTGTTATTGTTATGGAGCACGCGTCCCCAGCAACATAATCATTTATGTATGCGGCGAATAAAATTACATGCACTTGCGACACTTGATGCGCGTACATTGCTGTTAAATTGTGCGCATATAAAGCTAACTTCTTTTCAAACACACAATGTTAGCGTTTTAAGCGAGACGTCCGCATAACTATCGACCGACAATGGTTCTGGTATAAAACGATGCCATTTCCAATTTCAGTTCTATTCTGTACGGGAGTGTATGTGCGAGTGTGTGTTATACTCAAACCTCATCATTCATTCAGTTCATGAAATTCGACTTTTGTTTGAATTCAATTTATCCTCTTCGCGGTAGAAATGTGCAGTGTCGCTTTGCCATTCTGCTTCATCTGCATTTACAATCAGGTGAGTCAAAGTCAAAGGCAAAGTCAAAGTCAAAGGCAAAGTCGAAGTCAAAGTCAAAATCAAAGTCAAAGTCAAAAGATTTATTGCAAATAGTCTATTTTTGGCACTTTGTTATATAAGAAATGACTTAAAATTAAGTGCCTCATATAATTTTGACGTGTAAAAGTGCTAAAAATTGCCTATTTGCAATAAATCTTTTGACATAAAGTCTCATTTGCCCAGTAATTTCACTAGCTACATTGCCCTTCAAACCGGAATACAGTAGTGTTTGCACACTACTGCTTGGCGGCAGAATAACTGGAAAAGCGGTGGTACCTACCTGGACGAACTTTACAGAAAAGTCAGACATTTAGGACTTCAAATTGAGCAGATCCGTTATATATCTCCAAAGATCTCACCAAATGTCTGTATGGAAGAGATCGCTCGATGCGATAAGACAGCCTATTGTAAGGTAGTGTCGCCGAAGATGGCCCGGCTCCTAGGATAGCCCACTTTAAAAAAAATACAGTTATGATTAAACGAAACATTTTAAATTTCGCGGGTTTATGCTACTAGTACCATAGACAATAATGCAAGTGTGTTTTAATTATTATTATTACAACTTCCATTATGTTTTTTCTATACTTTATTTATCTGCAAGATTTCACGAGGTTTTGAAATTAAGTGGGCCTTCATTGGCTCCTGTACCTTACTAGTATTTTTTACGGTGTACAATAAAGTGTTGATCTATCTACTAACAAATTTACAAGGGAATGTAAAATGTAAAATCACCTTAATAAGTCCACAAATTTTTAAGTAATCAGTGGAAATACTTTTTTTAAGTGGGCGGGGAAGCAGTACCCATAAAACCGTAGAAACAGCATGTTTCGTATTTCTCGGTTGAACCGTTTCTTTTCTATTTTTAAGTAATCAGAGAAAATACTTTTTTTAAGTGGGCGGAGAAGCAGTACCCATAAAACCGTAGAAACAGCATGTTTCGTATTTCTCGGTTGAACCGTTTCTTTTCTATTTTTAAGTAATCAGAGAAAATACTTTTTTTAAGTGGGCGGAGAAGCAGTACCCATAAAACCGTAGAAACAGCATGTTTCGTATTTCTCGGTTGAACCGTTTCTTTTCTATTTTTAAGTAATCAGAGAAAATACTTTTTTTAAGTGGGCGGAGAAGCAGTACCCATAAAACCGTAGAAACAGCATGTTTCGTATTTCTCGGTTGAACCGTTTCTTTTCTATTTTTAAGTAATCAGAGAAAATACTTTTTTTAAGTGGGCGGAGAAGCAGTACCCATAAAACCGTAGAAACAGCATGTTTCGTATTTCTCGGTTGAACCGTTTCTTTTCTATTTTTAAGTAATCAGAGAAAATACTTTTTTTAAGTGGGCGGAGAAGCAGTACCCATAAAACCGTAGAAACAGCATGTTTCGTATTTCTCGGTTGAACCGTTTCTTTTCTATTTTTAAGTAATCAGAGAAAATACTTTTTTTAAGTGGGCGGAGAAGCAGTACCCATAAAACCGTAGAAACAGCATGTTTCGTATTTCTCGGTTGAACCGTTTCTTTTCTATTTTTAAGTAATCAGAGAAAATACTTTTTTTAAGTGGGCGGAGAAGCAGTACCCATAAAACCGTAGAAACAGCATGTTTCGTATTTCTCGGTTGAACCGTTTCTTTTCTATTTTTCACTCTCCCTTCGTTAGCCGGAATCAATTTATCGAGTTGTTAGTCTTTTTGCGTAGTCGTCGATATTGCTGAGTATAGATCAGTCTTCTTTTTTAGCCTCATTTCATCGGTTTTATATCCGTTACTGTATGAAGACCGGTGAAACGATACCGTGTTTTGTTTCTTTTGGTTTTTTATCGACGTTAAATTTTATGTGACTTTTTTTTGTATCAGCGAGGTATTTCATCATCATAAATAATAAATAAATAAATATTTGTGGACATCTCACACAGCGCCATCTAGCCCCAAACTAAGCAAATTTTGTACTATGGTAACCAGATAACTGATACAATACTTAAATAATTTTTGTTTGTAAATACAATACAATACAACACCCAGACACAGAACAAACATCGATGTTCATCACACAAATGTTTGCCCTAGGTGGGAATTGAACCCACAACCCACAGTTCAGAAGGCAGGGTACTACCAACTGAGCTATCGGGCCATTCATAATAATTAATTAAATATATGACCAACTTCTTTAGTAGTAACCAACTGAGCTATCAGGTCAGTTAAAATAACGATAATGATAGAAAACTTTTTCATAATATTCATAGTTCCATAGATATACTTGAAAGAAGTGTCATGAGGTAGGTATCACACCACTGCGTTTAAAACTAGCCTGATACGCTTCCCGCTCTGGTGGTCCCTAAAGATGCAAAAGAAACGTATTGGTCTTTTTTGTTGCAAGGAAAATGTGTGCTTTGCCCTGCACCTAATTAAAATGGACCATTTGAGATGTTCTTATAATCCTTTTTTTTATTTACATCTACCTTTGAAATTTATGAATTGACAGCGTTTTGCCAGTGAATTAAAAAAAACACGTTGCTCTACAATTCCTGAGTCTTTTGATGACAACTTCGTGATATTTGCTATCAGCGTTTGCATGTGTCATAGTTTTCATTTAAGATTCGAATTATATTTTTATTTTTTTACTAGGTGGTAGGACTTTGTTGCAAAGTTCGTCTAGGTAGGTACCACCGCTTTGCCAGTTATTCTGCCGCCAAGCAGTAGTGTGCAAGCACTACTGTGTTTCGGTTTGAAGGGCACTGTAGCTAGTGAAATTACTGGGCAATCGAGACTTTATGATCTGATCTCACAGTCGAGTAATCTTATTACCAGACTGTGCTGATGTCTCAGGATGATGTGCGCAGTGCAGTGTCGTGCGAAACTCTATGTTTAGAGTTCCGAGTGACACTGTTCTGTTATGGGCGGCCGTGGCGCTTTACATCAGGTGAACGACTAGCTCATCACATCATTCAGTAACATTGAAAAAAATATTAAAAAAAACCTCGCATTCACGCGTGTCTCGTCTCTAGCCCTCCCCCTCTTCTCTCTCTTTCTGTCTCTCTCTCTCTCTTTCAACGTAAAAAGGACAGAACATTATTAACACAAATTAGGTTTCAAGTATCTATGACTATTCTACGTGGAAATATGTCTGCAGCAACCACTTTAAGTAGTAATTATATTTCTTTTTGCCTCCGAGGAGCCGACGCGTCTGATTGGGCACTGAAATATTGGAGGCTTTCATTTCAAAACGAAGATAGATTTCAGGGAAGTTTATTTTATTTTGGGTTATTAGTTTACTTACCACAATGAATAAAGAGCTTATATTTGAACTTTTTGTTAAAATGCGTTAGTATGAAAAAAGCTTGTGGAAATTTTAGCCAAATCGATACCAACATCTGTTATGAGAAATACCACGTTCAAACAAACAAGCAATTTTTTAAAACAATAATTTTCCCTTAACCAAGATCAACGCTCATGTTTTTTAGTCACCAAAATGTCTATCTATGATATGCCTGATTTAGGTAGACGAATCAAGGGCAAGACGTTTGACTGACGATCCGGGGATCATGCAATTTTAGTTGAAATGCAACAGGAAAAATTTCCAAAGTAACTATGCACATAAACTGCGTATTCAATCTATACAAATTTGTGTTTCTATTTGTTGCAATCAAGTTGCGTCATCGCTCAGCTGCATGGCGTGGGGAGCCAATGGACGTAAGAGACAAATAACAGCTCAAAATGGCGCTCTGTGGAGCAGGCCTATGTTCAGCAGAGGGCGTCTGACGAAGCTCACATATGACTTTTTTTAATGGTAAAATGGGAATGCGTTTGACAACTCACCTGATGGTAAGTGACGAAGTTGTCTACTTCGTCACTTACCATCAGGAGAGTTGTTGCAAGGTGGAGCCCGCTTACCTATGAGACTAAAGTGACGATACGGTCGATAATAAAGCAAAAAAAGTACGTGAACTTACAACAATCAAGATAAATAAGATTAATTTTATATTACAGTAGCAGAATCACAAAAATAACTGGATCTAATCTCAATGAAATAATATTTTTCCTCACAAAAACTGTCACAAAAATCTACCACCCAGCTCACTTCACACTGGAACTTATTATAATTCCACAAGTATACATAACACAAGTACGCACCCAACTGCGGAGACGAGAAACTTGGCAGGAGTTCGACAAACTTTGCTTCATTGTTGACTGAGTTTGGCTCATTGTCCGCTCAAGCGCGACAACACGTCAACAACAGCGCATGCAAAAATACTCACCACTAAATAAATAATTGTCCCGGAACCTTAAAACACGTATAATAATAAAAAGATAGATATGTGGCCCGTATTGACTGGCCCGATAGCTCAGTTGGTAGTAGCCCTGCCTTCTAATCTGTGGGTTGTAGGTTCGATTCCCACCCAGGGCAAACATTTGTGTGATAAACATAGGTGTTTGTTCTGTGTCTGGGTGTCGTATTGTATTCTATGTATGTATTTACAAACAAAAAAGTATTTAAGTATTGTATCAGTTATCTGTTTCCCATAGCACAAGCTTTGCTTAGTTTGGGGGCTAGATGGCGTTGTGTGAGATGTCCACACATATTATTATTATTATTATTATGTGGGCAGAAACGTGCTGTGCGTAGGTTGCAACCTACAGGCCTTCAGCAAGTGCACCGGGCTGTGTCTGGAACAAGAATGATCCATAGCACACCAATCGATACCTTTATATAGCCAGATGGGTGGGGCAGCGACGACAGTTGCCGGTGTTGCCACTGTAATAAATTTAAATGCCACCATAGGGTAAATTACGGTAGTACTGCCCGCTGCGCATAGAGTTTATAACTGGACGTAGCCGCCGTCAGATACAGTCTTTAATTTAAATATATTATTAAACATATAAAGTTTTGCTAAGTATTGTTTGTAAAGCTCAGTGATGACAAAGCGCTGTTGAAGACTAAGCTACAAAGCTTTAAGCACTAACGAAAAATAGCCAATATGTATTCGATCATAGTGTCTATATTATATGTTTATGTAAGTGTGTACCGTACATTGTTCGTATTCTAGCTACGACTCCGTAGCTCTTCGTAGACAACGTAGCACGCGCTACGAGTTATAACTTAGCACGTTGACAAGTTTAAACTTGAAACTAAATAGTGATGCACATTGCACGTGTCAAGCGAAAATGTTCTTTTTACTATACTAGCTGACTCGCCCCGGTTTTGTTCTACTATTGAAATTATATCAAACATTCGTTCACTTACCTTACCTTCTAACTGGGGCTGTTCAAAGGCTGTTCTAACTATTTTTATTGCAAATAGGTTATTTTTAGCACATTTAATTGCAACAAATAGTAATATATATTTTTTAGGATTTTACAGTTTCAATACGCAGTTTATGTGCATAGTTAATATGGTTTTTTTTATTGTTAGATAGGCTTGCGTTTGACACCTGATGGTAAGTAACGATGCGGTCTAGGATGTAGCACGCTTGCCTAGAAGATACCTGTTCACTCTCCTGTTAAAATTAGGCATGAGATCCTGTTGCATTGCAATCAAATTACCGTGATCCCACCCCTGTAGTAATTAGTACATTTTCCTAATTAACTCAAAGCAGGTAGAGTATTAAAATTTCCAACAAAAGAAGCCTCCAAAAGTTGCACTGCAATCTGTTAAAAGAATTAACTTTTACAACGTCCAAGTTTGTAATTGCAATTGTAAAAAAAGTCCCGTAAAAACTGGCAGGTTTTGTGCAGTAAAAAGCATGAGGGCCATTCTGAGGTACAGGTTCCAGACATTCTTTTTTAATCTTGGCTTAATTCGGTTAATTTATTTCGCCATTCTGCTGGTTTAGGTTTTTACTTATTTATTTAATTATTTATATATGAACTGTGCATTAATTTTAAGTAACGTTGTGACTATGGTTGACAGTCTCTGTGGTGTGGTCGTTGAGCAGGTCGGCTCATAACCCTGAGGCAGCGGGTTCGATTCTCGTAGTAGGATAAGTATTTGAGCACGGAAAAAAAAGCGCAAATACTTGTTCTGAGTCTGGGTGTTGTGGGACCATGATCTTCATAGTTCTTGGTTCCTAGACACAGGGAATCCTAGTTAGGGTCCAGGATCTATGTATGTGATCGTTGGGCTTTATTATTATTATTATCTTCTTCTCCGTGTCTAGGGACCCAGGAACTACGAGGACTATGGTCCCACAACACCCAGACTCAGACAAGATTTGCGCTTTTTTTTCTGTGAACAAATACTAGTCGTCGCGAGTTTCGAACCCGCCACCTTCGGGATACGCTCAACCACCACACCACAGAGGCTGTCAAGAGATAGATAAAACTCTTAATTGAAACACCACATCACAGGGTTGACAAGCACAAAACTTAAAAATTAAGTGTCACAGTGGGCGGTTTTAACGCTTAAAGCGATTTCTTTGGTCATATTTTTTAATGGAAATAATACATGCTCCATCTACGACCGCGTACTGGAAACCGTTTACTTCCAAAAAAAAAACAAAACGCGGCGCTCTAACAAAGTAAAGTAGCCTTAATGATTTTCTTCCAAAAGGCATTTCGTTTATTGTAAAGATTCGTCTCGATCCTTCATTCGTCTTGCGGAACTCTGAAGGGAGAAAGTCGGCCGTCACTCGGCGAGGTGTCGCTGATCGATAGGGAAGGACCAGGTGCGATGAAGCACTTTCATGTTCTAACATTGAGTGGGAGGTGACTGGATGTGACATAGTGAACTAGGGAGTACCTTTTTCGATCGTTTCATACGATATAGAGAATAGAGGACAAAATCTGCGATATAATTTACTAGGTGGTATGATTTTTCTGCAAAGTTCGTTTAGGTAGGTACCACCGCTTTGCCAGTTATTCTGCCGCCAAATACAAGTGCGCAAGCACTACTGTGTTCTGGTTTGAAAGGCATTGTATTTAGTCCTATTCTCGCCGGCGGGGTCGGTGTCTGACAGAAAACAAAAAAAATTTAAAATATCAAAGTACTATAAGCAAAAGATAACTCAAACAAAAAAAAAACAAATCAATCTCAAAAAAAAAAATAACTCACTTTTACGATGTAACCATATTGTTTTTTTTTTTTCAATAAACAATTTGTATTATTATACAGTCCAAATCTCATTAAGTTCAAGTCTTAATTTGTCCCAAAATTCATTGTGATGCATAATATATGCATTTATTTTTTTAATTCGGTCATTGGTCATTTTAAATTTGTACCAGGAGATCATAAATAAAGAACTACGTGGCAATAATTATGGCGAAGGTGGCTCACTGCCTGAATTGAAATAAGCAAGACAAAAGTCTAAGCCAGTTTTTAAAAAGACGTTTGATAAAAAATACATTTTGTAGGATTGTATACGTGTTTTCAAAAACCTATCTTACAATAAAATGCAATAATGCATTGTCGAATATCCTTTTTCAATTCAAGCTCCCCTTTGAAATGCAAGACAGAGAATCGAAATAAATCCATAAAAGAATTCCCTGTGTTTCCTGATCCCTCAAAACTGAAGAGGAGTGTAATCTAAGCACTTTCTAGTAGATACACTTAAACAAAACTAAAATCGCCATCGTTGACTGCATGGGCCACGACGAGCTAGTCATTCCCCGGATGTTAAGCGACACGGCGGCCCATATCAGTTGCACATGAAACTCTAAATTATAGTTTCGCGTAACATTGCACTGCGCACGTCATCCTGAGACATCAGCACAGTCTAGTAATAAGATTACTCAGCACAGTCCAGTAATCTTTAACAAGATTAAGTAACTATCTTAATGATTACTAGACTGGGCTGATGCTCAGGATGACGTGCGCAGTGCAGCGTCACTTAAAACTTTATATTTTAGAGTTCGGACTGACACTACAACAGATATGGTCAGACAGATATGGCTGACCATATCAGTTAGTTAATAAAAAAAAATACTTGGACGATTCGCGGATAGTATATTTCGATCTGTGCAATGACCTGAGAAAATATCGTGATCTACAAGTTGGTGGGACAATTTATCTTGTGCTCCCCGGCTAGCTTATGCCCTTCAAAGCTAATTATCAGTGTGTTCTCGCAGACTCATTGCAAAACTATGTTTTAAGAAGTGTCGTCACTTTCAGTCCGATAAAGCCAAATCTGTAATAGTCTGATGTAGTTACATTGTAAGATATCTAAATATATATTTCCAGGTTAACTGGAAGATAATGCTCTCTAGCATTAAGTTTACCTATGTAGTTACATTTGTTGTTTGTGCAATAAAGCATTTTCTATCTATCTAAATGTATATAACTCAAAGGTGACTGACTGATTGACTGACTGGCATAGTGATCTATCAACGCACAGCCCAAACCACTGGACGGATCGGGCTGAAATTTGGAATGCAGGTAGATGTTATGACGTAGGCATCCGCTAAGAAAGGATTTTTCGAAATTCCACCCTAAAGAGGGTGAAATGGGTGGTTGAATTATTTTCCCATAGGCCACGCCGCGGGCGAAGCTGCGGGCAGAAGCTCGTAAAAAATAAATATCATAATAGTATGCCTGATATTGGGATAGCACGGAAGCGAATTAAAAAAAAAAAATTTAAATAAAAATTTATTATAATTCTGCTCTACAAAATAAAATCGGTCAAATGAAACGCTGAAGATTCTGATTCCGGGATTTATATCTCGGTCCGGAAGATATTTTTATTAGCGTCCGTATTGAGGCCGAATGAAACGGTTAAAGGCCGAATTTCGGCTTACCGTAATCATTACGTCAAGCGTACACGGGAAAAATTTTCCGATTTAGAGGGTTTACGAGATTGTTCATCGTTTACTAAAGCCGCAATAGTTGTTTTTTACTTTCGTTTTTGTTTTTAATTTCATTGTGTTCTATATTTAAAAAACCTCTTGTATTCTATTAACAATCGCACAGGCCCGACCAATTACGTTAGAAATGCTAGAAGCTTGAAATTTGGATACTTTAACCGTGAAATGGTCTATCATTTAGGAAATTGTTTTGTGTAATTCAACTCTTATGGTTCTGAAATAAAGGTTTTTATAGCCTGTATTTACTTGAGCACAGCAGCCGTGCGTGCCACGCGAGAATATTATCATTGTTAATTAAATTTGAAATTCTATACGTTAAAGTTTACCTTTTCCTTAATTAATATTTTCTACAGTTACAACAGTAGTCTAGACTTAATGTACAAAACATAGAATTGGCTCACATGTTTTGGAATAAAGATTAAAGATCACAGACTTTTGTACTACACTAATTCCATTCTAGTGATAAACATAACGCAATAAATGACCTGTAACGTAAATAAAAGAACCACTGTCGCGTGACACTTTATTTTCTAGTTAAATCACAAATTACTGTCACCGGAATCTAAATGGAATCGGAAGATAAACCGAAATTGCCGAAACAAAGCCGAAAATTCGGCTTTTCCCTAATTCCAGTGCCATCCTGTAAATTAATCTCCAAGGGGATTTTTAAGGAAACAGAAATGGGGGGATTATTGTTTGTCTTTGTTGAAGGGAAATTTAAATACGTGTCTAAAATAAAGCTGTTTTTATCGCTTTGTCAATCTTTCTGAAGCGCCCTTGCGTTTAGGGGTTTCTTTATTGAAAAATAAGAAGTGTTTTTGTGACGGGTTTTTTGGTGAGGGCGAGTTAAACGCGGTATCTTATCGGTGATTTTCTTTGGATATGTTATACTGCTGATTTATTAAACTGTGTTGTTTCAGTCTCATCATGATATTATGTTTGCGTTGCAGCCTTAAAAATAAAACTCTGAAGCCACGTCACAAGGTTAGGAGGTTTAAAAGAGGGTAAGCAATGGATTGGTGACGCCTCTTCTGGTGTTACAGATGTCCATAGGCTACGGTGACCACTTCCCATCAGGTGGGCCGTATGCTGGTTTGCTCCCTTTAACGTAAACGTTAAACGTAACAAAAAAAAAAAATGAATGCATGCACCATCGTAAATAGCGCCTTCATTCATCTGGTGAGACAGAGGTCAAATGCTTTGTCTGTAAACAGAAAAAAAACATTGCCATTCAACGTGGAAATGCTTTAGCATTCTAAGCACTTTCCCCTCGACCAACGGGTTATTATAAGTTTTTTAAATTTTAATTATTTTATGTTCTTAGGTATAGTTTAGTTTAGTATTATAATAACATTTATACGCTGAATATAGAGTCCCGCATACGTCGTTCCTCCTTTTTATGAACTAATCTTAGTCAAGTTTCTGCTAAAAGAGCTTCGTCGACTATAATTTGACAAATAACTACAAGAATTATTACTAAACAGTTATTAGTAGGTATATGTACTTTGAGAACGGTTTCATTACGAGGTATGATCCGAAATTAGGAGATCCGAGGGCAACTAAAGTCACTAACATAGCTTTAAAACTTCAAATGGCATTGGGCAGGTATATTCCTTAGAGACCGATGAGGAACAGGTTTTCGAGTGGCGACCACGAGCTGGAAGACGTGGCGCAGGCCCCAACTTAGTCAGATCATCTGCTCATAAAAGCGGTTTGGTTTTCAAATCAAAACTACTGGATAATATATCATCTAAGTACTGAATTAAGGTGGTTGAAGCCGTTAACTTCTTTTAAATATACCCAGGCTCTAAATTTACTAGATGTTCTCTGCAAAGCTTGGTTATTGAAAAAACAACCTACAATACAATACATGTGGTTGGTACCTCCTACATATTGCTACCCTCTCAAATATTTGTGAGAATCGTACGGATTTGATTTATTCGCATCTCCTCAGGGTGTACAAGGTGTTACCACAGAATAGATAATAGTACTAAAGCCGTCGCATGCAAGAGGCAATCATCCTCTCAAAGTGTTGCTCCATTCGGGATGTCTATGTTCAACAATAAACGTCTCTAGGCCTGATGATTGTAATGATGATAATCAGTATTTAAAATCATTAAGGTTCTCCATCAGGACCGCATCGTTACTTACCATCAGGTGCGATAGTGGTCAAATGCAAGCCTATCAAACAAGGGTTTGGCAAACCTAGGGTTATCCCCTAAAGAGTAGGTACCTACATAAAATACAATACAACACAAAACTCTACGTTTATAATTTTAATTATTAGTACTGGTTACATATTTGATCCGTTTGGAGTTGAGATCCTGGGTCCGTGGGGACCAGGTCCCCACGGACCAGCTCACCGCGTTTTTCAAAGTTTATCAGAGCGAGTCGATGCGACGCGTTACCAATATGCTTGCATTTTTTGTCACAACGTATCAGCATTGCAATTTAATGAGGCTGTAGACGATGCGATGAAGATGCGGTTATGAAGAGGCGGAAAGTAGGTGCAATGAAAGAAAAATGATAATTTAATATTTCGGGGTCAATGTCAGTCGAAGCTATCGAGAACTGTTGTTGTTTTAAAGGTGACGTACGGACGCCAAGCTTTATTTAAAAGAATATATAAAAAGGTAGGTTGCACTTGTCCTGAAGGTCTGTAGTTAACAGGGGCAATGCTGCCAGCATATTGGGTACACTACCTATTCATGGTGGGCTGGAGCATCTGGAATGTCTTTAGGTCATCGCGGCTAGTACATGGTCCCAAAAGTTTTTTTTTTTGGTTGTACGAAGTGTTTGTTAGTAGTTATAATATTAAGTTAGTTGAAATAATAAAGGCATTTTAATGAAACTGTGTTATTTTATCTTTTCGAACCAGCAGGGCACTCAATAAAATTATCATCGGCAGCCAATACCGCTACATGTTAGTAGCAGAAATACACAATAAAAAGTCAGTTATTATATCAATTCATTATACAGCCTCGAAAGCGTGAAACGAAACGTGTACTCAATAAATCCGCCCGCCCGCCCATGGCATGAAATCCGCCCAGCACAGTATGAAAAATTCACTCCGAACACGTGTTCCCGATTGTTCTGAATGAGACTCTTGATTTAAGGTTTCGATTCACATTCGCGCCTTCTTTTGAGCGCTGAAATACAACAATTTTTTACGCTTGGTTGTGTTAAGTTACCTTTTGTAGTGTTTAAGTTATGTTAGTAGGTAATTACGGCAATTGTAAATATTCTGAGTCTGGGTGTTGTGGGACCATGGTCCTTGTTGTTCCTGGGTCCCTAGACATAGGGAATCCTAGTTAGGGTCCAGGATCTATATGTGTGATCGTTGGGCGTTATACCATGGTCCTTGTGGTTCCTGAGTCCCTTGACACAGGGCATCCTAGTTAGGGTACAGGATCTATGTGTGTGATCGTTGGCCGTTATTCCATGGTCCTTGTGGTTCCTGCGTCCTTAGACACAGGGCATCCTAGTTAGGATACAGGATCTATGTGTGTGATCGTTGGCCGTTATTCCATGGTCCTTGTGGTTCCTGCGTCCTTAGACACAGGGAATCCTAGTTAGGGTACAGGATCTATGTGTGTGATAATTGGCTGTTGTTCCATGGTCCTTGTGGTTCCGGAGTCCCTAGACACAGGGCATCCCAGTTAGGGTACAGGATCTATGTGTGTGATCGTTGGGCGTTATACCATGGTCCTTGTGGTTCCTGCGTCCTTAGACACAGGGAATCCTAGTTAGGGTACAGGATCTATGTGTGTGATAATTGGCTGTTGTTCCATGGTCCTTGTGGTTCCGGAGTCCCTAGACACAGGGAATCCTAGTTAGGGTCCAGGATCTATATGTGTGATCGTTGGGCGTTATACCATGGTCCTTGTGGTTCCTGAGTCCCTTGACACAGGGCATCCTAGTTAGGGTACAGGATCTATGTGTGTGATCGTTGGCCGTTATTCCATGGTCCTTGTGGTTCCTGCGTCCTTAGACACAGGGCATTCTAGTTAGGGTACAGGATCTATGTGCGTGATCGTTGGCCGTTATTCCATGGTCCTTGTGGTTCCTGGGTCCCTAGACATAGGGAATCCTAGTTAGGGTCCAGGATCTATATGTGTGATCGTTGGGCGTTATACCATGGTCCTTGTGGTTCCTGAGTCCCTTGACACAGGGCATCCTAGTTAGGGTACAGGATCTATGTGTGTGATCGTTGGCCGTTATTCCATGGTCCT
The DNA here is from genome assembly GCA_905220475.3 of Ennomos fuscantarius. Classification (NCBI taxonomy): domain Eukaryota; kingdom Metazoa; phylum Arthropoda; class Insecta; order Lepidoptera; family Geometridae; genus Ennomos; species Ennomos fuscantarius. The sequence continues at coordinate 3,709,919 of HG992049.1, forward strand.
TGTGGTTCCTGCGTCCTTAGACACAGGGAATCCTAGTTAGGGTACAGGATCTATGTGTGTGATCGTTGGCCGTTATTCCATGGTCCTTGTGGTTCCTGGGTCCCTAGACATAGGGAATCCTAGTTAGGGTACAGGATCTATGTGTGTGATCGTTGGCCGTTATTCCATGGTCCTTGTGGTTCCTTCGTCCTTAGACACAGGGAATCCTAGTTAGGGTACAGGATCTATGTGTGTGATAATTGGCTGTTGTTCCATGGTCCTTGTGGTTCCTGAGTCCCTAGACACAGGGCATCCCAGTTAGGGTACAGGATCTATATGTGTGATCGTTGGGCGTTATACCATGGTCCTTGTGTGGTTCGTGAGTCCCTAGACACAGGGAATCCTAGTCAGGGTCCCAGATATAGATCTGTGTGTTAATGTTGGGCGTTATAATTATTATTTATATAACCAGCTCGACTAATTCATATTCGTATTCATTCATTTGCATTCATATTAGATGGCGTTGTGTGAGATGTCCACACATATTATTTATTTATTTATGTACAATTTATATATTATGTCAGGTCTTAATAACTGGTTTAGGATGGTACATGTACCCTGTAAGGGCGCTCGGGCGTTTCGAAATAAATTTATTGATTAAATTATAATAACATGGATTTCAAGATGATTTTTCAAGCATTTGATTACTTAGTTTAGCGAGTGAAACAGTTTTTGTGTAACGTGTTTCGGCAAATGGTCGACAGGGGTACGTCTTGCCTTGCCAACTCCTTTCTAAATGCTCGAAGCACTCAAATAGTGATGAGTGTGAGTGTATTATTGTAATTGATAATACAGCGCATGGCATTGACAGCAATAAATGAGGTTCAATCGAACCCATATTGCGATTTAACCCTATCTCTTTTTGTCCGGGTCCCTTTGTCGTGTGACAATAGGACGAGCACAGTTCAGTGTATTTGTATTACGGTACGTAATGTCACGCGGATGTGCGAAAAACTCTTTTCCTCATAGTTACAACATAGATTTATTTTCAACCAATTTTAAAAAAGGATTAGGTTATCATTTCGATTGTATTTTTTTTTAAATGTTTTTTACCTTACTTTCGACTGGGTGAACCGATTTTGATGATTCTTTTTGATGACGATAGCTTGTTTGGCACACATAATATAAAAAAGACGTAAGGACGATAGCTTTTTTGGCACTCATAATATAAAAAAGACGTACAGACAATAGCTCGTTTGGCACTCATAACATAAAAAAGATGTTAGTTAGTTAGTTAAACGAGCTTCTGCCCGCAGCTTCGCCCGCGGCGTGGCCTATGGGAAAATAATTCAACCACCCATTTCACCCTTTTAAGGATGGAATTTCGAAAAATCCTTTCTTAGCGGATGCCTACGTCATAACATCTAACTGCATGCCAAATTTCAGCCCGATCCATCCAGTGGTTTGGGCTGTGCGTTGATAGATCACTATGTCAGTCAATCAATCAGTCAGTCACCTTTGAGTTATATATATTTAGATAGATAGAAAATGCTTTATTGCACAAACAACAAATGTAAGTACAAAGGTAAACTTAATGCTAGAGAGCATTATCTTCCAGTTAACCTGGGTGTAACGTTGTAATTTTTGTGGGGCAGTGCAATGCAGCTTTTTTTCGCACAGCGCCATCTAGCCCCAAACTAAGCAAAGCTTGTACTATGGGAACCAGATAACTGATACAATACTTAGATACTTTTTGTTTGTTAATACATACATAGAAGACAATATAACACCCAGACACAGAACAAACATCGATGTTCATCACACTGGGGGGGAACCCACAACCTACAGTTCAGAAGGCTACTAAGGCCACCTGAGCTATTAGGTCAGTCAAATATTATATTAAACTAGCTGACCCGCCCTAGGTACGCACGGGTTAATAGTTTTACACCCTAATCCTGTCCAAGAAAATACCTTCTTCTTCTATTCTCATCTTTTAAACAACTAAAAAAAACAATTAAAAATCAACTAAATCGGCCCAGCCATTCTCGAGTTTAGCGAGACAAACGAACAGCAATTGATTTTTATATATATAGATAAGATATAGATTGTCTAAATACATATACAAAAAAACACTTTTTTACAGCCAAATTATCTTCACCCGTATATGAGTAATAAATAAATTTAATAACGGCACAAAAGCCAACTCGCTCCAGAACATAACGTTCCGTTACTCGCAAAGCGCTTCTATTCAACCATCGTTAATTAAAAATTAACGTAGAAAAACAGCCCATTAACTTTCACTTTCATAAAATGGCATTGAAACAAGGTCCATTGAAATATGCGGGTATTTTCATACTAGATGAATGTTCCAGGTCACCTCTTTGCCGCGGTTTCGTTCGACAAATAGAGTGAAATGGAACGGCGTCGGAGAAAATTGCGGGTTATTTTTAAACGCGTAAAAATAAGTTACATGGACACGATTTTTTTGAATATACTTGGATATCACTGCATGATGCAGTGTCACTCGGAACTCTTAAATAGCAAGTTTTGCACTGCGCACATCATGCTGGGACATCTCACAAATAAAATCGTAAAGCCTCATTTGCCCAGTAATTTCACTAGCTACAGTAGGTACCCTTCAAACCCGGTACACATTAGTGCTTGTACTAGACTGCTTGGTGGTAGAATAACTGGCAAAGCCTACCTACCTAGACTTTGAAAGTCCTACTTCCACTTTGAGGCTATAAAAGTATACAGTTTCGTTTAATATTTTATCTTTATTTGTTTTTTTTCTCGTAGTTCTCTTAAGTCTATGATATCATGAATGTGGGTTTCAATTGAAAATCAGTTTTAGGTCATGATTATGACGCCAATTTCATCGGGACCTATAGCCTCAAGCAACATTATATTTTATCTTTTAGTCATTAAATTTCATTTTAGGAGATCAAATTTTTTAGTTTGGTAGTTGGGACAAGTGCTTTTTTTTCTGATTTCTCTTTCCTTTTTCCGTGGAAAATCAACTAGTATAGTGCACAATCCACAATTTCCTTCTGATTCTGGTTTACAACATGGGCGTGAGAGTGAGTCAGCGACATTTGTTCTTCCTGCTATGTACTTTACTGGATGCTCGTTCTCACCCTCCCCCTGCACCAAAATTGCACCAATAGCAAAGTTGCTTGTGTCTGTTTTAATTGTAAATGGTTTGGTTTCATCGGTGGTTCTGCTGGGTCGTAAAACTCTTCGTCGCTCATCCGCTTCCTGGTTTGACCTCTTCACTTTTTATGGGTTGACTCGACGATGTTTTTTCGAGCCCCACGTTGGGCGCCAGTGTAAAAGAGGGCGCATGGGGAGTCAATATTACTAGATCGGCCGTCCCAGCGAGGTGGAAGCGGTCGATTGGGTGACTCGTAAGAAGCAGTTATTATGGCGTTCAGATGGCCTGCTGGATGATGAATACTACTATTACTAGATCGGCCGTTCCAACGAGGTGGAAGCGGTCGATTGGACGACTCGTAGGAATCAGGTATTATGGCGTTCAGATGGTGTCCCAACGAGGTGGAAGCGCCTTCATGCAGCTATAATACTGAATGATGAGTACAACAAAACTTATTTCTGTGAGGTGGCCCTTGATACTTCGTGAATGAAACGCTTGCGTGTTTTGAGGGTAGAGAACGCCATCTAGTTTCATTTCGTGGAAGCTCTTGGTTGGGGTGTTACAGTGTGATATTTATCGGGATTTTTCTACAACATAATCTTTCACCAACTAAATCCGTCAGAACAAGTCGATCATAAAACGAAGCAAATATTAAAGTAATTATACGCCGTTAATTGCCTTTAGCTAAAGATTCTGTACAAGTTTCATAAAGAGCACAAGTTGTATGAAGGCGAACCCGCCAATTACACAGCAAATCTAAACTTCGCACTACCAAGTTATAAACTAACAGAAAACTGTAATATAAAAATGAAACAAGTGAACAGATGTTATGAGTAGTTTAGTAGCTACTTGTCTGAAGTAAAACTTCTGCACGCTTGTCTTGGGGAGTAAAGTGGTGAATGCGTAACGAGGCGAACGGATGTTGAAAGTAGACATTGTCCATTGTCAACATAAAAAATTAATTTTTTTTATTATTATGTTGGTATGTCCGGTAAAATGAATTTTTTGAAATTGTCAAGTTGGCGACATTAACATTAAACAAAGTTGAACCGGCCGATAGATGGAGCTAAAGAAGTTTGATTCCGCCGTGTGGTCTGAAGCACACTTGTTTTTTTTTTCATAGTCTTAGGGGCGACTTTGCAATGGCTTTATAAAAGTTTCACAACTAAAACTGACTAAAACAAAGAGCATATTTTTTTAGTAGATACTCGGTTAACAAAATGATAACTTTTTATTTTGTTGTACACTGTGTACAATGTTATTGTTTTAGGCATGAATAAAAAAAATTAACAACTTAGATTACCTAGATCGCTTCAAAAAGGTACAGAGACAGACAGAGGGAGAGAGAGAGAGAGAGAGAGAGAGAGAGAGAGAGAGAGAGAGAGCGAGAGAGAGAGAGAGTTACATACTAAAGATTTTTTCTATTTATAATTAATATTTGTATTCTATCTGCGTATAAGTATAAAAGTATTCTATCAGTTATCCATAGTACAAGCTTTGCTTAGTTTGAGGCCAGATGGCGCTGTGTGAAATGTCCACAAATATTTGATTTATTGTTGGATGTATTTATTATTGCACGCTACAACTCTTGTCTTATCCCATACAAAAGTAATACCACTCGTTCTTTTATAAGTAAGCACAAGTGAGTCTGTTATATTTTATCATTCCCTATAATTCTGATAGGTCCTTTTGTTACTCGTGTGAGGGAACCATTAATCAAAGGGATCGAGCCGCCATCTTTGGCAAACATTTTGAAGAAATCGGTTGTAGTGACGTGCTGACGCACGAAATAAAATGAATATATTAAACCATGCATTTGTCAGTCTGAGTTTAAAATTTTTGATGATAGAAAGAAATTGCCTATTTGCTAAAAATCCTTTGACTTTATTATATCTTTACATAGTATAAAACAAAGTAGCTCTCTCTGTCCCTATGTATGCTTAAATCTTTAAAACTACGCAACGGATTTTGATGCCGTTTTTTTAATAGATAGTGTGATTGAAGAGGAAGGTTTATATGTATAACATGTAAAAATGTAAAAAGTAAATAAGTAAAAATGTAGTGTATGAATTTAGATATTCCAAAGATAGCAGGGAATCTTCATGGTTTAGAGAAAGAAGAATTGTTTTACTCTAAATTTAACGCGTGCGGGCCACGGGCAGTAATGAATAAATCAAAACTACTGGATCGATTTTAATAATTTTTTCAGTGAATGACATAGGTATATTATATGGTATATATTTTATACCCATGCGAAGCCGGAGCGGGCCGCTAGTTTTCAATAAACTGTGTTGGCTGAAACTATTATATTGTTATATTGGGATCATACAACGTTACCTAACTGTTACGCTTTAGAATTAGAACAATAAAGTGCTTAGTACACTGGAAAACTGTAGCAAAACCGCGGCATGCAACTAGTTATGATTAATTATACAGACATAGCAACAAAACTAACTACGTTTCCAACAACCTTCAAACCCCAAAGTGTACTGAAATAAGTTTTCTACTCTATCGCAGAGTAGTACATAGACAGAGACTTTAAACTCCACGAAGCTTGAATAACAGTGGCTCAAGCTAACTTTACGTTAGTTGAGCTCATGGTAGAGTAGGTAAAAAAATATATAGAAACACTAAAAAAATAATTTTCACTGATGGTAAAAGAAGAAATTGTTTTTTGGATGATTTTTTTCGTATTTTTCGGTGATTTTTTTAATTTTAATCAAGCGATAATTAAAAAGATTTAACACACTCAAAAGCTGTTATCGTCATCATCAACCTGTGCTAGTCCACTGCTGGACATAGGCCTCTCCCAAGGTACGCCACACGGTCTTCGGTATTTTATTGAACTTGAACTTCAACTTAAAATTTACAATTGTCAAGATGACGACATTAACATTAAACAAAGCAAAAACGAAAGTTATACCAGCCGATATAAGCTAAAGAAATAAAAAGCTCGATTTTAAATAATTTATTATTAATCTTAGCCATATGCAATGAAATATAACAAATTTTACCCTACTCTACTATCTACTCTACCACTCTACTGTACCAATGTCAACATACCTTCAGGTAGAGTTCCCGACTTATGAAAGTAGAGCATCAAAATCTCATTATGCTGTATTACCTATATTACCGCTGGAGCTTCAAGCTTCAAATTTCAACTCTAGAGCATACATTATTTTTATGACAATGTATACTGCGTTATGACAATGTACGGTCCCGTTATTACAATGTATAAGTACTGATGAGTTGACAGAAAATTATTATGAAGTCTTGTTATAACGTGGTTGAGATATGGCGCGTTTATATCTGCTTGACTATTTTTTTGTCTATATTAATAAGCAGGTTTTTGCCTTAACTGACTGACAGAAAGGTAAGGTCTAAACCACTGGACCTAGAGACTTAACATTTCTAGGGTTTCTCACTATTATGTTAAATAAAAAAGGTTAACCCGTAATAGGGTCAAATAGGGTGTTCAGTTCGCGTCTATGCTGAACAGAGGCCTACCCCAAAAACGACACTTTGGTCGCTTATCGTAGAAAGAACGAAAGAAACATTTTATTTGGACATAGGGGAGACATGAATTATTACATCAATTAATTATTACATTACATAAATAAATAAATGGGAGAGGGGTTGGCATAATCACGACGCGTTTTTTTTAAATGTTAAGGTATGGCGTGACGAGCTAACCGTTTGCCTGATGTTAAGTGACACGTCTGCCCATGTCAGTTGCTGTGTCACTCGGAACTCTAGAGTATAGAGTTTCGCTTGACACTGCACTGGGCGCGTCATCCTGAGACATCACCATCTAGTGACAATATTACTAGACTGTGAGGGTCATAGCGTCTTGGTGATCGCAGAAGATTTAGAGTTTCAAGTTTCACTGCAACTGATATGGGCAATCGTATCGCTTAACATCAGGCGAACGGCAAGCTCGTCCTGTCATTGCGATGTGTTATGGATATGACAGTAACATTTTCAAAATTCGAAAACGAAGGTAAAAATAAAAACTTTATTTGAAAAATATTTCATACCGCTATGGACCGACGCCACCTATGGAAATACAACGATACTCAACTTTTTTGTTGATCCAAAACTCATATACAATAAAAGTCGTATGTCTAAAAATCGTATTTCGGTCACAGGAAGCAGAGTCAGGTTTAGCGGTAGATAAGGGTGGAACCGAGTGATTGAGTGATAGCGGGCTCGCGTGAAGCAGGGATGGTCAAGCTTTATAGCTAGTAGGCTGCATGGGTTTATTATTGGAGTTCCCATTAGTTAGATTCATTTGAAACAATTAATATAAAATAGTGACGAACCAAACCTTCTACAGTTATGCTGATTTTTCCGAAAATAATATATAATGATATTAATGTCATTATTATATTATTTTGGTCCCTAGACATAGGGAATCCTAGTTAGGGTCCGATGAGTTAGGGATCTATGAATGTGATCGTTGGGAAAAAAAAAATGTAAGTCACATTGCAATTACATTTTTAATATCAGTTATTAGTGGAAAATTTTGAGTTTTTTTTTTTGCAGTGTCATTTATTTATTACATTAAACATAAGTATTTTATAATCGTTAATACAAAAACTAAAGAGAGAGAGATGAGATTTTTAAATATTTTATTTTGATTTTTCTTAGCTCTTGTATTATGACATTTTTTCTATTATTGTCATACTAGGCATTTAATTCGTTAATAATAATATATTTATATGTATAGTCATAGATTTCAAATTATTTTCTTTTTACTTCTGTAACTTTGTTTATATTTGACGTGTATTTTTTTTATACGAATAAATTACTTTGACTATTACATATAATATTTCCATATAGATAAATGAAAATTATATATTTTATTTTATTTACACAACAATACACAAAAATGGTTACTTATATAATTGAACTTAGGAGAAAGAAAAAATTAAACTATACATAAGAACTTAAAATAAATAATAATTGATATTATGATAAATTATATTATCATATATTATATATTATTATATAATTTTATTATATGATATTAATGTCATTATATATTATTTTGGTCCCTAGACACAGGGAATCCTAGTTAGGGTCCGGGATCTATGTATGTGATCGTTGGGAAAAATAATAAAGAAAAAGTAATATTGTAGGCAAAAAGGGGGTCATAAATAATATATAAATATATAAATAAAATATAGATAAATTAATGTTTTTCTTGTTGTTTTGAAAATTTTATTTTTTAGTTAGAGAATAATAACAAGATATGTTAAGATTCATAATTGTCGTAAATGTATTCTGTGCATTTAAATATCTATTCAACCAGTTGTTTGTGTAAATACATTTCAAACAATGTGTATTACTATTAACAGTTTAACACAGTTATAAACATAAGAACATTTATCTTAATAAAAATAATTATAAAATTACGCTCAACGATCGCATACAAAATACTGGACCCGAATTAGAATTCTCTGTATCTAGGGACCCAGGAACTACGAGGGCCATGGTCCCACAACACCCAGATACAGAACAAGAATTTGCGCAAATACTTGTCCTGCCGCGGGAATCAAACCCACCATGTCTGGGTTATGAGCCGAACTGCTCAATCACCACACCACAGAGGCTGTCAAAATTGATTAAACTTAACATGCGGCGCGCGCATTGACCATCCCTGATAGAATAAGGTGTTCCGACACTAGTGATGTCTTTTAAAGCTGATTTGTTTTTTAATTACTACGATTGTTTGAAAGAGATAGCGGATTTCTTTAAAGGATATTGTGCTAGTGTTTGAACTACTTAACAAATGTAAGGGTGTTACCACACCAATCGATCAAATCAATGCTATGAGTGAAAAATTCTGATTAGCCTTCGATAATTTGTTTATTTACTTTACTTTTTTTACCTAGCTGTTTGTTTTCCAAATATCACACTATCACACTAATATTATAAAGGCGAAAGTTTGAATGTGTGTATGTGTGTATGTTTGTTACTCCTTCACGCACAAACGGCTGTATGGATTTGGATGAAATTCAGTACCAAGATAACTTATGCACTGGATTAACATATAGGCTACATTTTATCCCGGAAAAGTGAAATTTTCCTGTGGGATGAGCAAATAATTAAAATACCTTTCATCCACGGGTGAAACCGCGGGGCACAACTAGTAATAAAATAAAATAACGATATCTAAGCACTAACTATATTAATAAACACGAACTAGCTTTAGACTAGTTACACCATCTTTTGTCTCTTTCGATCCAGCTAAATATTCCAGTAGCAAAAAAAGGACAAAAGCTGAAGTAACTAACCCGAGACCCGTTTATTAATAAGGTTGTTAGTGTTTCCTCGACACAGGCAACTAAAGATTTCGAAATAAATATAATTTGTTGTATATTTTAAAAGTAAATGGCTTTAATTTTTTTCGCTTATCCTTGAATTATTAAATTGTTGATGAAAACTAGAGAAAGCGCTGGAAGAAGTGTTGGTTTAGTAACTAAAATAACATGACATGATATTAAAAAACGAATAAGCTTTAAAACTTCTTTAGTTTAGCTCCATTTATCGGCCGGTATAACTTTGTTTTTGCTTTTTGATAAATGCTCTTTTTTCTGTGCTCAAATAATTGTCCTGCTGTAGAAATCGAACCCGCCGCCTCCGGGCTATGAGACGACCTGCTCAACCACCATACCACAGAGGCTGCCATTGCAATGCCGAGCGGAATCAGAACTAGGGTGTGCCAATTTAAAAGTCGCGCCTATTACTGCTTTTTTTATAGCATAGACAGACAATCAAGCAGACGGCCCGCCTGATGGTAAGCAGTTCCCATCGCCTATAGACACCTGCAACGCCGGGGGCGCTGCCAGTGCGTTGCCTACCTTTTAAGACTCTATTTACCCGACTTTTGAAGTGCCCCATGTTGTAGCTTAGCGGAAATACCTCTAATGGTAGCTCATTCCACAACTTGCAGGTGTGTGGCAGAAACGATCTCGAGTATCGAATAGGCTATTTGACTACTATATTTTTATTACATACATAAATAATATACCTCAAAAAATAGATAACTGTGAAAACAAAACTTGAATATCTCAAAAAATGACTAAGTTACAGGCATTTTAAAATACAGAAATAGAAAGAGACAACTCAAACACGCAGTGACGTCAGTTACCAGTTCTCACAGTAACTCATTACTAAGCTGTGGTAGCTCTACATACAATCTTTTCGGCATGTGACGTCACAAGCCATGCCTTCATAGTAGCTGTGAGGAAGCTCAACACGATCTCTGTTTTGCGAGAAAGGGACAGGCGATGAAACTTTAATAGCGTACTACTCCGTGATTAATTTACCGATTTCACTTATTTTTACAATGATTACATTTATTTTTAACCTACTTTATGAAAATAATATTTACTTGTTCATTTTTAATAGTAGTCAAATAGCCTATTGTGCGAGATTTCCACGGGCCTACGAGGTGTGGATGAGCTTTCGCACGGTGACGAGCTGTGCGATTATAAAATAGTAACCCATGTGAAGCGACCCATAGGATGCGATCTTGTCGTGTGGAAGTGGACGCTTACCCTTTCTGCCTATCGGCCGTTATTGTCCCATATATCGAAGCTGCTCTCCTCACGTCGGTACGTGACGATCGTACCCGGTACCGGCCGGAAACGTGTAAAGGGCGTTCGCACGTTATTGTTAGTCCCATCTGATAATTGAATATTCTTTGACCCTTTTAGACAAAAATTACCTACAATGGTTTTCTTATTACTACACTTTACAGATATCGATATATTTACGAATAAAAAGTATCTAAGTATTGTATCAGTTATCTGGTTCCCATAGTACAAGCTTAGCTTAGTTTGGGGCTAGATGGCGTTGTGTGAGATGTCCAAACATATTATTTGGCCCGTTAGCTCAGTTGGTAGTATCCCTGCCTTCTGAACTGCAGGTCGTGGGTTCGATTCCCACCCAGGACAAATATTTGTGTGATGAACACCGATGTTTGTCCTGTGTCTGGGTGTTATATTGTATTCTATGTATGTATTTACAAACAAAAAGTATCTAAGTATTGTATCAGTTATCTGATTCCCATAGTACAAGCTTTGCTTAGTTTGGGGCTTTTGGATGGCGTTTTGTGAGATGTCCATTCATATTATTATTATTATTATCGATGAAAAAATAGCAGCGCACAAAGGTATTTTCTATTTTTTGCGAGACAATTTTTTTAAATATTTCCTAATAGCTACGCCCCGTGGTTTCACCCACGGTCCAAACTTTTAAACCTTTTTTCGCTCTAAAAAATAACCTTTGTTTTTTCTCAGGCTCTAGACAATCTGTATCACAAATTTAATTTAAATTGGTTTAGTATTTTTGCCGTAAAAGCGCGACAGACAGGCAGAGAAATAGACAGATAGAGTTACTTTCGCATTTATAATATTTAGTATCTAAGGAGTAAGAATTTATTTACAGACGCTGACATATATTTTTTAATTTTTTAGAATAAATGAATATGAGTACGAACCCTCGGCCAATAAAAGGTAATTTTTTTTTTATGTTTTGGCTCCACACTTTTGTGTATTTAGCCAGTGTCAAGTAATTGATAATTTATCAAGTTAATGATATTTCACGCAAATATGTGTCAAGTCACAGTCGAAGTCACCAAGTCAAGTCATAGTCTAGTCAAAGTCATACTCCTAGTAAAGTGGTGGCAACTTTACCAGAAGCTTCTATGGAGTTTTGGAAACAACACGAAAAGAAACGTTTCACCATCATTATACCATTTTCCCACACTCACGCCTGTAATCCAGCACTTAACGAATAGAATGCCACCAATTTTATGCACACTGACACTAACACTGAAAATAACACAAGTTTTGGAAAATAATAGGTCTTTACCTATGAAATTGCCGTATTTCAGTACAGACTTTTTCAAACAAAAAAAAGTTTTGATTGGCTATGAATTCTAAATTCAAATTAATTTTGTTTTAAAAATATGACATTCTATTTACAATATAAGTCTTTTGTTTATTGATTAGCGTTGTATTTTCATTACATTTCAACATTTTTCCTCATAATGGACACTTTGAAATTTCGTGTAATTATGGAATATGAGTTCCGTCGTGGCACCAACGCGGCACAAACGACACGTAACATCAACGACGTTTACGGAGAGAACTGTACAAACGAACGTACAACCCGTTATTGGTTTGCTCGGTTCCGTTCTGGGAATTTTGACTTGAAAAATGAACCTCGTGGTCGTCCGGAAACTTTGGTCAACAATGATGAATTAAAGGCGATTGTGGAAACTGATGAATCTCAATCTACAGCTGAGCTGGCAGCAGCTTTTGATGTTAGCGTCAAAACAATATTGGTCCATTTGCGACAGATTGGCAAGATAAAAAAGCTTGATAGATGGGTGCCCCACGAACTTAACGATCGCCAGCGCAACGTACGCGTCGAGACTTGCCTTGCGCTGCTTAACAGGCACAGATATGAAGGAATTTTGAACCGAATTGTTACGTGCGACGAAAAATGGATTCTTTTTGACGATCGAAAGCGCTCAGCATGTTGGTTAGATCCTGGTTCGGTACCAAAGCAATGTGCAAAACGAAAAATGACCCCTAGAAAGGTGATGGTCACAGTTTGTTGGTCTAGTGCTGGTGTGATTCATCATAGCTTTTTACAAAACGGCGAGAGCATTACTGCAGATGTGTACATTGAAGAACTGACCACAATGATGGCGAAACTCGCACGTCTGCAACCAGCTTTGGTCAATCGGTCGTCTCCACTGCTACTTCACGACAACGCGCGACCCCAAACTGCACAACAGAACGTCTCTAAGCTGCATGAGTTGGGTTTGGAAGCTCTCCCTCATCCGCCATACTCACCAGATCTTGCGCCTACCGACTATTACTTTTTCCAAAATTTGGACAACTTTTTAGCGGGAAAAAAATTCAATTCCCGAGAGGCAGTACAAAACGCCTTTGAAGAGTTTGTTGTCTCCAGTCCTGCTGATTTTTTCGAGAAGGGCATCCATAAACTGCCACAGCGTTGGCAAAGATGCATTGATTGCAGGGGTGATTACTTTGAATAAAAGAAATAAATAAGTTCGAAAAAAAATTACTTCAACTTTTTTCAAACAAAACGGCAATTTCATAGGTAAAGACCTAATAGTACAATGCGGTGACGCAATCTTTTTCGCTTTCCCGCCAAAACTCCTTTTGTATTTAATTGTATTATTTTAGTAACACGAAATTGAGTATTAATTTCTGTGGCAATATAGCCCAGAAATTGGGACTTAGGTACGAACAGAAACTTACCAGCTTCTCGCATATCTAAAAGTATAATTTGAGACTTTCTTCTTTCATTTTTTCTATAGCTCATGGGAAGCGTGCGGTGACGATGACGCGAGTTTCACGCTTTTTATTCACCCAAAAGTACTCAACGCGCCTAAACAAGTTTGCACTTCAAAAAGGTTGAATAGCCAGGATTCGACCAAACGAGAGTAAATTTTATTCTTAGAATAAATCGCCATTTGTTCGAGAGTAAATCAATTTCACATTTTAACTTCTACAATTCTAAGAACAGCAAGTCTATTCGAGTATTATTACTATACTACCGTTTTTGGTGGAATAACAGAGTTATTCCGAGAATATTTTAATTCAAAATAGACAAAGATAAAAAAAGACGTCCGACCATGTATTTTGTCATTTACTTTCCTACACTATAATACGACAAAAGCGAGTTGATATGACATAAGCTTGAATACCGTGTCGTTGTAGAACAACAATTGTTAACAGGGTAATAGATTCGATCGTCATTTATTCCGCTATTCGCGTATAGTAATTCTAAGCGTAGCTAAACTTAGTATTGCGTGGAAAAACGAAGAATTAATTGCTCGAGTATAATATCGTGGAATAGATTTATTCTGGTATACTTACTCGTGTATAAATCCAAGTTTGGTCGAATCCACCCTAAGCGATATATTTTATCTTTCGTTTTATGTTTAAGTATAGTTTTTTTTTGCACTATGACTCAAGAAAATATTCAGACTCGAAGATCATAACCAATTATTCAATTTTAGAAGGGTTTTTTATTTCAATATTTTGGCACTCAAAAAATGTTGCCAGAATGGAGCCGCGTATAACCTCTAGTGTCGACAATATATTAATAAAAGAGTAGCGTAGCGCTGGCAGCACAACCGGTAATTAATTATTCGATCCGAAATTAAAACGGTTACTTTCTTTTAATTATAAACGTTCTGTGGATTATTGGCAGCGTTTAAAGTCATGAATTGTCCGTTTTTACATTTACACTCGAATTTTGCAATAAAATTTATTTATTTTACAGTTTGTTACAATATTTAAATTTATGTTTTAATTTAACAAATGTTTACTGGCAATAATTTGTTTTTATCGGAACTCTATTTGACAGCTTCTGTGGTGTGGCGGTTGAGTAGGTCAGCGGAGGCGGCGGGTTTGATTCCCACGACCGGGAAGGTATTTGTATAAAGGGAAAAAAGCGCAAATACTTGTCTTTTGTGGTCTTTTGTTCTGGTCTGTCTGTCTGTCAGTGTCAGTTTCTTGGAGCTTCTTCTTTACAAGTTTAATCGAAGCTTCGGATCGGAGTTTTCTGTTCTGCATTGTGCCGGATTGCTAGCACCAGTAGTGAGAAAGAGAACTTCTTTTTTTTCACTCATATATTGTAATGGGCTTGCTATATATTATTTGACGTAAACACTTTGTAATTCTATATGCTTAGTACAATAACTTAATTTTAAGTACCTAATATAATATTGACTTGTAAAAGTGCTAAAAATAGCCTATCAGCAAAAAAATTTTTTGAAGTTGACTTCGCAGTTCCAGGGTTCGTTGACACAGATAATTCTAGGTGGGTCTAGGATCTATGTATGATAAGTTGGGCTATATTACTATTATATCTCATCATATCATAAATAGAAGTTTCAACTCGATTGGTTCTCGCCTTGGGGGATCCCAGAGCTGGCACATACTTCGCTCAGAAGCTAAGTCTTCTAATTCAGCGAGGTAATGCTGCCAGTATTCTGGGAACCTTACCGAGCGGTGGTGAGTTGGATAGCGTATTTATTTTGTTAATAATGTTTTATTCGTTGTAATTTTTTATTTATAGTTTTTTTTATGTTAGTGAATGATGTGACGAGCTAGTCGTTCGCCTGGTGTTAAGCGCCACGGCCGCCCATAACAGAACAGTGTCACTCGGAACAATAACACAGAGTTTCGCGCGACACTGCACTGCGCACATCATTCTGAGACATAAGCACAGTCTAGTAATAAGATTACACAACTGTGAGATCAGATCATAAAGTCTCAATTGCCCAGTAATTTCACTAGCTACAATGCCCTTCAAACCGGAACACAGTAGTGCACACTACTGCTTGGCGGAAGAATAACTGGCAAAGCGGTGGTACCTACCTAGTTTTATTTATAGATTATTTATAGAGAGAGTATATTAATGTTTTTTAACCGTTGTCAGTCTACCGATACAAACATAATTAGGTATTTACATAAAGCAACCTTACTTAATTAAAATATCTTCTAAAACGAAGCCGAAATTCGGCATTAATTTTGATCATCACTTAATCTTACCCATACGAGCTTGTTACCATATATTTATAACACACAAAA
The DNA here is from genome assembly GCA_905220475.3 of Ennomos fuscantarius. Lineage (NCBI taxonomy): Eukaryota > Metazoa > Arthropoda > Insecta > Lepidoptera > Geometridae > Ennomos > Ennomos fuscantarius. The sequence goes on from HG992049.1 coordinate 3,725,702, forward strand.
TTAATAACCCGTGACATTTTTGTTTGTCCGTTGTTGAATACGGCATTCGGCCCTATTGTTCGGCAAATTAAAGGGTACGGCAATCTTGATCTCGGCTCGGTACAGCTTAATTACGAATTTGTTTACTGCATGTAAATTAGTGGCCATAACGGTAACCGCTTGTTTGATGTTTGTTTGGGAAAAATTCGGGAATTGTTTAGATTTAAGAATCCAGTTTTTGTGGTACCCATTACACATTATGGATATACGAGCTTCTGCCCGCAGCTTCGCCCGCAGCGTGGCCTATGGGAAAATAATTCAACCACCCATTTCACACTCTTAAGGTTGGAATTTCGAAAAATCCTTTCTTAGCGGATGCCTACGTCATAACATCTACCACATGCCAAATTTCAGCCCAATCCGTCTAGTGGTTTAGGCTGTGCATTGATAGATCACTATGCCAGTCAGTCAATCAGTCAGTCACCTTTGAGTTAAATATATTTAGATGTAATCTAAATCGGTGTTAGAACAAAACAGGTAGAGTTTAAGTCGCATCGCTGCAAGCACTGGAGTCGTAGTTAAAGTGGACACCCTTTCTACAAAATGCAACTATAGGTAACTTTATTTATTTTTTATTTTTTAAAACTTCTATATGATACGAAGTCTACAGTGTCTTTACAGCAACACGTAAAACTAAATTTAAGAGTAGTTTTGGCTAGCTCAGTCCGGTATGCATTTACTTCTTCGTTTGTTCGTTAATTTTATTGCATTATTACATTATGTATGTAAATGGGCTGTATATTTGTTTGTTGCTTTTACGTTAAAATTTCTGAATAAATTTATCGTGTAAACGACCTAACCGGTTCGCGTAAGTTCACCTAAATTGGCTTAGTCATTGCGGCGTGACAGTGATATCAAATAATACAATATTTCAATTTCATAAATTAATTAGGCAAGGCATTATACCTTTTACTCTAAGAGCATTATCATGAAAATAAGAAAAGAAAAAAAAGAAAGCTTACGCAAAAAAATGTTGGTTTTCTTGAAAATCGCATGACAGGACACGGTGATTTTTTAAAAACATTTTATCGAGGTGATTTGAAGAATAACAACATTTAAAATGAGAGCACTAGCACAGCACAGGATAACCAAAACGCCGAAAAAAAAAAAACAAGATACAAGATACAAAAAACAGATAAACTGCTTACTTTGCACATAGCAGGACGGGTCTGCTAAATGCCAGCTGGTGGCTTAAGACTCTAGTCTTAAGCCACCTCTATCAAGGCAGAGAAACGTGCTAAGAGGCTCATAGGAAATAGCTTGTTTGAGGCCCGACTACAAAGCCTTGACCATAGACGCAAACTTAAACGCAGTTTATCGGAGCTTGAGTGCGTTTTGGAGAGAGCGCATCGGAGTTGCATAACCTGATTCCGCCATCACCGTTCCACCGTCGGGCAACCAGATGTACGAAATCTTAGGTTAAATATATATATATATCGGCAGACGGGTTGTGTGTAGGTTGCAACCTATATAACTATAGGCCTTCAGCATGTCCACAACGCGCCGTGTCTGGAACAAGAATGATCGTAGTACACCGAGCGATCCCTTTATATAGCCAGATGAGTGGGGCAGCGACGACAGTTGCCGGTGTTGCCACTGTAATAAATTTAAATGCTGCCACAGGGTAAATTACGGTACTGCCCGCTGCGCATAGAGTTTATAACTGGACGTAGCCGCCGTCATATATATATCCCACATGAATGAACATAGCGATTTGCCTCTAAGTTTATTATGCGAACACCCAAAGAGTGGAATGCTTTAGCGACGTCCGTATTTCTCGAAAACTAGAACCTTGGAGTCTACAAATCGAGAGTGAACAGGTATCTTCTAGGCAAGCGTGTAATATCCTAGACCGCATCATCAGTTACCATCGGGTGAGATAGATCAAACGCAAACCTATCAAACAATAAAAAAAAAACCGAATGTGGCCGAAAATAAGTCGAAATATACATCCCTTTCATTTTAACTCGAAGGTTTCAAAAAGGAAATGGGGACTTGAAATATTAAATGAAAACCGTACTTATTTATGGAGGCAACGCGCCATACGGGCATGCCTTCCGTATTCAAATACAATCTACGTTTTGATCCAGGGCTTATAGATGATAGGGGATCGGTACGACTGTGCGTAAGTCAAATGGGAAGAGGCATAATTTTGTTCGTGATTGATTACTTTTAAATATTATTTTGTATGTTAATGAATGATGTGACGAGCTAGTTGTTCACCTGGTGTTAAGCGATACGGCCGCCCATAACAGAACAATGTCACTCGGGACTCAAATAAATTTCGCGTGACACTACACTGCGCACATCATCCTGAGCCATCCGTTGTTGTTATATTTATAGACATGAGATCAGATCATAAAGTGGCAATTGTCCAGTAATTATACTAGCTAAAGTGCCCTTCAAACCGGAACACAGTGCTGTTTGCACACTACTGCTTGGCGGCAGAATAGCTGGTAGATCGTCTAGGTAGGTACGCCAAGCACTACTGTGATCCGGTTTGAAGAGCACTGTAGCTTACTAGCTAGTAATTTCACTAAATTACTAAGCAATTAAGACTTTAAGATCTGCTGAGCGATCAGGTAACTCGATTGCAACCAATAGAAAAACACAAATTTTATGAATTTGACAGTTTCAAGACGCAGCTTATGTGCATAGTTAGTATGCAAATTTTCTGTTGCATTGCAATCACAGTTTTGTAATCACCCCCCTGATCTCACAGTCGAGTAATTTTATTATCAGACTGTACTGATGTTTTACGATGATGTACGCAGTGCAGTATCACGCGAAACTTTATATTTTGGAGTTCCGAGTGACACTGTTCTGTTCTATTATTATTATTATTATTTATAGAACACATAGTATTGTATTCAGAAAGAAAACCTCACATCTCCTTAATATTTAACAGGCAATACTCTCAAATGGCGTTCGTAAACGGCCACTAACGGCGAGCTCGAAAGCCGTCATCAAACGGGTCGTTTAAGGCTTTTACATAAAAACCTTGTATCCTTACTTAGATTAACTAAATGCGCACAAATAGAACGTGAAATCAAAAGGAGTATTATTTTATTTCTGTATGTTATGGCTCAACACTTTTGTGTATTTAGCCAAAGTCAAGTAATTGATAATTCATCAAATTCATGATATTTCATAAATATACGTGTCAAGTTAATTCGCAGTCCAAGTCATCAAGTTAAGTCATACTCCTAGTAAAGTGGTGGCAACTATATCAGAAGCTTCTATGGAGTTTAGCAAACAACACGAAAATTTTACCATCATTATACCACTTTCCCACATTCATGCCTGTAATCCAGCACTTAATTAATAAAAAGTCACCAATTTATGTACTAACACTGAAAATAACACAGGTTTTGGAAAATAATACAATATGGTGGAGCGATCTTTCCCGTTTTCTCACCAAAACTCCAGAGTTAGTGATACCGAATCGGGAAGGTATTATAATATTATGATATGCTTGCTGGCATTACGTCATCCGCTCGCGCACGCGGGCTTTTCCCACATGGAGAGAGTGTGATCGACCGTCCACCAGACTGGCCAAGTGCGGGTCAGTGACAACTGGAATCTTATGATCCTTGAACATTTTGTCACCTCACGATGTATTCCATCACCGTTGCATATACGGCTTTGCAATTTGGTATTCCCTTCTGCGGCTTCACATTTTCGCTCTACGCGTTTTGTTAGTCTAAGAATTCTTATCGTAAAAGGTCTTTACAAACTCGCAAGACGTTATGCTGTATCAGTATGGGTGTTGGATACATTCACAGGCATCGATTTTGATACTCAATGTTCCAATGGTACTTATCGGGTTAGCCGAAACATCACCATACCTCTTAAGAGGTTATTTTAGCCTAGTACTTTATTTAGTTGAATAGCTTAATTAAAGCCTTAATACAAACAAAATCATAGCCTTAATACAAATAAATTCATGTTTTTAAGCTAAGACTAAATGCTATGGATGCATCGATTTTGATCTATTTATCAATTTTATTTATTAGAATAATGATTATGCTAAGCAGGCAGATCTGCTTCATAATTTTTTTTTGTTTGATGGCTTGTTCGATTATTTTTAGCTAAACATATCGGCGAAATCCTGATACATTTTCTTTGGCCGCTGCCTGCGACGAACTGTCATTAACATATATATAGGCAAACGGGTTGTGCGTAGGTTGCAACCTATATAACTATAGGCCTTCAGCATGCGCACCGGGCCGTGTCCGGCGCAAGAATGATTCGTAGTACACCAAGAGGTCCCTTTATATAGCCAGATGGGTGGGGAAGCGATGACAGTTGCCGGTGTTGCCACTGTAATAAATTTAAATGCTACCACAAGGTAAATTATGGTACTGCCCGCTGCGCATAGAGTTTATAATTGGACGTTGCCGCCGTCATGTACATATGTGTCAACCATTATTTCTATTATTATTATGTGACAGCCTCTGTGTTGTGGTGGTTGAGCGGCGGGTTCGATTCCCGCGGCAGGACAAGTATTTGTGCGCAGAAAAAAAAGAGTAAATACTTGTTATGAGTTTGGGTGTTTTGGGACCATGGTCCTCGTAGTTCCTGGGTCACTAGCCACAGGGAACCATAGTTACGTTCCAGGATCTATCTATGTATGTGAACGTTGGGCGTTATTTCATAAAAACATATACCTTCAATCATTTTAATACTTAGATGGATGTATTATTATTATTATTACTATTATTACAGGATTTATTGTGTCTGAGTCGTAGATTCCCTATTTAAACAAGGCGAATTCTGTGCACGGAGCTTTATTAATGATTTTATACAAATTTGTTTGGAAGATCCTTTAATTGTATAAACTAATTTACTGGAAACCGATAATACGCCCGTAGCTACTGTAAATATGAGCGAAATTCTTGGACATTTGGTTAGGGACCTTTATTCTTTTGTGTTTTATTTCATGCACCACAAAATAGGCAATGGAAATATATGAAATTCCGATATATCTATCGCTAACCGAGTAGAATTCAAAATGGACATCTTCCGAGAATATTTTCTCTAACGTCTGGAGCGTTACGCATGGAAGCGGCGGTAAGCGGGATTGTGTAGTGTGGTTCAGTACAAGCTATAGGAGTTTTGTTATTGAAATAATTTTTTTAGGCATAAATAAATCAATAAATAACTCCCAATGATCACACACAGATCCTGAAGCCTAACTAGGATAGCCTGTATCTAGGGGCCCAGGAACTACGAGGATCATGGTCTCATAACACGCAGATTCAGAACAAGTATTCGTGCTTTTTTGTGCACTTGTCCTGTAGCGGCAATCGAACCCGCCGCTTCCGGGTTATGAGCCGACTTACTCAACCACCACACCACAGAGGCTGTCAAATCATCCGTTTATTAAATATTATTAATTATATTTTGTTTTGTTTGAAGTAATTACGGCTTAACATAATCCACTCATTTAATTTTATTCATAAAAAGTTCCTACGATATAAGTCGCTTCTGGGTTTTGCACAGATTTTTTTAAGCTAAGCCAACTTTGGTACAAAGAAATTTTAATGTTGTATACCTTATACAAACGTAGAAATCTTAGTAGAGCTGTTATTACCTGTGAAACAAGAAAATAACGTTTAATTAAAATTACTACTCATTAAAATAAATGCGCGGAGCAATCGATCGATGAAAAATCGTGTAACTTGACTGCAACCAATAGATAAATACATGGATTTGACAGTCTGTATATTTTGGAAATTTTCAAATTCGGAATGATATTTCTCTTGTTGCATTGCAGTCAAGGTTGACCTAGACCTTGATTACCCACTTATTTTTAATAATTTTTCCCTGCTTGTAAGTGTACCTACTATATTAAACACATATATATGTATATGACGGTGGCAACGTCCAGTTATAAACTCTATGCGCAGCGGGCAGTACCTTAATTTACCCTGTGGTGGCATTTAAATGTATTACAGTGGCAACACTGGCAACTGTCATCGCTTCCCCACCCATCTGGCTATATAAAGGGAACGCTCGGTGTAGCATACGCACCAAACTAACCGAAATAGCGGGTGGCTTTCTGCTTGCACTGGGACAATACGATTTCGAAAAGGACGATGTTCAAAAACTCGACATAGGCTGTAGCGAATACAATGCACGCACGTACCTTGGACTGCTCCAGCACTCGTTGAGGTTCCACCTTCGATGTTCACCAGCTAGATCCAGAGATTCACGCTTTGAGGGGGCACTAACACACGCGTAGTAGTTCAGATGATTCGATTTGTAGATATATCGACCGATAGGGGGCGCGTGCGATGGCAGGGTTACACACACACACGAGAAAATTGCTCAAGCTCCAAAATTGACGAGTCCGCGGTGCATGACAGTCGGAACTAGACTGCGTTTCGCTACTGCGCTCGTGAGTAACTGAACATCGGGTACAAAAAAAAAGAAATTGCGTTTAGTTGTATGAATACGAAACATCCCGCCCACCAAAATGCCTATGGTATTTTCTGGTCAAACGATAAATAGGACGAATTCAGGGACGAGAACAGATGTCCAGTTAACGGTTACAAAACACTACAGTTTACTTAGCTTAAGATACGTTTATGGCGCGTTAAATACGATTATGATACGATGAGATTATAATACGATGTGTTAAGAGTATGATATATATACGAATTAGATGTAAGTATAAGATATTAATACGAATTATAACATAATAAGCTACGATTTGAAATTATATACGATTTAAGCTAGTCCTCTATTGGTAGAGGGCATAGCTTAACCAACGGTCTCTGAATTGTATGATTGTTTGCGGTTTTAACTACTGCAACCCGAGCAATCCCATCAGCACCAGGCAAAAGTTGTACAACTCTGGCCAATGGCCATTGCAGAGGCGCGCGGTTATCGTCTTTGATAATCACCATCGAACCTATGTGCAACGGTTTAGAATCTTTGGTCCATTTGGCGCGTTGTGTTAAAGAATTCAGATATTCGTGTTTCCATCTGGACCAAAAGTTCTGATGAAAAGCTTGTAACAACTGCCACCGATTAAGCCGTTTTGGACTAATGTTTGTGAGATCTTGATCGGGGACAGTAGTTAGAGGTTCTAAAGTGAGGAAGTGTCCTGGCGTTAAAGCGGATAGGTCGTTCGGGTCGGAACTGATGGGGCAAAGGGGTCTAGAATTTAGAACGGCTTCTATTTGAACAAAGAGAGTTGTTAGCTCTTCGAAGGTCAAAACTTGTTCACCTACGACGCGCAGTAATAGGCACTTCGCTGCCTTAATCTGGATTTCCCATACGCCACCGAAATGTGGAGCTGATGGAGAGTTGAATTTGAATTCAATCTTCTCCGCACTAGAAGCCTGTTGCATTAGGGACGATAGCTGGTTTTTAGCGCCGACAAAGTTCGTTCCGCAGTCAGCGTGTATTACGTTGCAACGACCGCGACGTGCTACGAAGCGCCGCAGCGCAGCGATAAAACCATCTGTAGAAAGCGTTGAAACAACTTCGAGGTGGACGGCTTTAGTAACGAGACAGACAAACAGACATAGGTATGCTTTGTCGATCTTGGCTCCACGGTGCGATCCAAGCTTGATACGGAAAGGGCCGCCGAAATCGACACCAATCACTGAAAAGGCTTTGACTTGATTCACGCGGTACGACGGAAGGTCGCTCATGAATGGTTGTAACGGTTGAGGGTTTATCCGATAACAGTTGATGCATTTTGAAAGGCAACGACGGATTGCGCGTTTAGCGGAAACTATCCAAAACTGCTGTAGGAGCAAATAGTGTGTAGTGTTCACGCCTGGGTGCAAGTAGTTACGATGAATGGAGTCGATGATTAAGAACGTTAGTGCGTGCTCAGACGGCAGAAAAGCTGGGTGTTTTTGTTCGTATTCTAGACCTGATCGAATGATTCTGCCGCCCACCCTGAGGATACCCTGACTATCGATAAAAGGATTAAGTTTTCGAAACGGTTTTGATAGCGGTTTATTCGAGTTTAAGTCATCGATTACTTCCGAAAAAGTACTACTTTGTACGTGTTTAACGATTTGCATCAATGCACTGTGTTTTTCAACGTTGTTGAGAAAATTGTTGCGATTAGCCTGACTCGGATTACGACAGTTGTTTATAAATCGACGAACATAAGTAATTACATTAACAAGCTTTTGCAAAGAGGAGTAACGACTCAACAAATTTTCGTAAACTGAAGGTTCTGTTTCAGTGATCTCGTTGGAAGTTAAAACGATTGACTTTCGTACTTCAGCGTTCACAGTAGCTTCATCTTCATGAGATATGTTTGACGTCTCTAATGGCCAGGCCTCCTGGGGTTCAGATAGCCAACGTGGCCCCGCCCACCACAACGAATTGTGAAGGATTTCATTGGGAAACAAACCACGCGAGCAGAGGTCAGCCGGGTTGTCGCAAGAGGATACATGATGCCAGCATTCGGTAGGAATAATGTCTTGTATATGACTGACACGGTTTGCGACAAACGTTGCCCACCGCGAGGAGTGTGAACGTAACCACGAGAGGACGACTGTGGAGTCTGACAAAAGGTAAACCGCGTCAATTTTGATATGAGAGAGGTAAGTGTCACGCACGAACTTATATAAGTCTGCGAGCAGAACGGCAGCGCAGAGTTCGAGTCGGGGCAGAGAGGTACGTTTCAGAGGCGCTACACGAGCTTTGGAGCACACGAAAAACACACGTGACTTGCCTGATGCAACAGTCACACGCAAATAGATGATTGCTCCAAACGCAATTTCAGAGCTGTCACAGAAGCCGATGAGCTCATATGATTGTGCGTCTGCGCAGGTGAGTTGACGAGGTACTCTGAGCTGAGTCAACAGTGACAATTGATTTTGATAAGTGTTCCATGTACGGATTACCTCATCAGGGGGAATTTCATCCCAGCCAACACCGAGGATCCAGAGCTTCTGGATCAAACATTTAGCTTGAATTGTAACGACTGAGAGGAATCCAAGGGGGTCAAAAATCCTAGCAACTTCGCTGAGGATAGAGCGCTTTGTACATGGCCGATCCGAAGGTTTGATTTCAAAAAGGAACGCATCTGAGGTGGGATCCCATTTGAGACACAAAACCTTCAAAGTCGGTGTTTCGGTGTTATCAAGTGATACAGAACCAGTTAAACAGTCCTCACTGGGAAGATCGGATAAGAGCTGAGGATTATTACTGGCCCATTTTCTGAGCTGAAAACATCCAAGTTTGAAAAGAGCGATGGTTTGCGATTTTGCTTCTTGAGCCATTTCGAAAGAAGAGAATCCGGTAATAACGTCATCAATATACACGTCCGTCAAAACGATTTGTTTCGCGAGAGGATACAAATCTCCTTCATCTACAGCGAGCTGTCGCAAAGTACGGCAAGCAAGATACGGAGACGAAGCTAATCCATAAGTGACTGTGTTTAAACGATATTCTTGAAGGGGCTCGCTGGGCGAGGTCCTCCAAAAGATGCGTTGGTAGTCACGATGGTCAGGCGATATCAAAATTTGACGGTACATTTGACGCACGTCAGCCATAAAAACGACTTTATGTTCTCGAAAACGCAGAAGGATGTCCATAATGTTTGGTTGTAGTTTAGGGCCAATGAGCTGCGTTTCATTTAAGGAATGAGCGTTATAATCCCTAGCCGAGCCATCAAAGACTACGCGTAGGCGCGTCGAGGCCGAGTCCGGGCGTAAAACGCAATGATGGGGAATATAGTATTTCCCTGTGCCCAACTCGTCAACTGGAACCAACGACATGTGACCGCTTTCGATGTAGTCAGACATAAAATTCGCGTATTGTAAATGCAAGTCAGGGTCACGTGACAGTCTTCGTTCGGTAGCGTGAAACCTTCGCAAGGCTACATCGCGAGAACCTTCGAAAGTGGGCTCGGAATTGTCCTTGAAAGGAATGCATACCATGTATCGTCCAGAATCATCGCGAGTATGATCGGTAATAAATTTTTGTTCGCAAAGTGATTCATCTGGAGTCAACCGCGATGCTTTCGGTAGGGAATCTAGTTCCCAGAAGCGTTGTACTAAAGAATTTAAATCATTATCGATATCTGGCAATGTGTGCAGAAGAGTACTAGCAGATAGGCATGTTTTGCCTAAGAGTAGCCAACCAAAGATTGAATTGAACGCAGTCGGTTGGTTGACACCTCCCCTGATGTGTTGATTGAGCACAGAGTCAGCGAATATATCTGCCGCGAACAACAAGTCGATAGAACCTGGAATGTCAAAACCAGGGTCGGCTAACGGCAGCGATTTAATATGTGACCACCCCGATGTGTTTAATTGTGCGATAGGTTGATCGCCACATATTTTGGGAAGAACGTGCATGTCTAACTCGTATAAAACTCGACCGTTTGCACCAACAACACAAGTAACGTCACCTATAAGTGGCGCGGCGGCTTCTCCAAGTCCGCAAACGTTCGCGTTCGCCTTAACCACTTTTAAGTTTAATCGCTTCACTGCAGATTCGGTAATAAAATTGCTTTGACTTCCCGTATCGAATAAAGCACGGAAGGATTGCATGTTGCCTGAAGCATCCTTAACTTGCACAATGGCGGTTGCCAGCAGCACAGTGACGTTCGTCTGTGACCTTGAAACCAACGACGATCCGATATGATTAGATTCGATGTTAGATTTATCGCGATGGAGTAAGGTGTGATGTTTACGTTTGCACGTGCGGCACGAAAATATTGATTGACAGTTTTTTAATTGATGAGATGGCTTCAAACAATTATAGCACCAGTTTTTCTCGTTAGCTATTGTCATGCGTTCGTCAAGAGATTTTTTAAGAAAACTTTGACATGATAAAATTGAATGAGACTCATTACAATAAGAACATTTACCTGAATACGAACTGGTTTTATTATCACTCTCATTAAATTGTTCATCAGTCGCGGCAACGAGCGTGTGCGACAACATGTTGGCGCGCTTAGGCTGCGGCTGCGCGGGCGCAAACTTGGGCGCAGGCTTGTTTAACTTGTATGATTCGGAAAAGTGCGTGTCGCGTAACAAGGCCTCACACTTAGATCGCAAGAAACACTTTAATTGATCATAAGACGGAAGTTCGACATGAGAGTATTTTTCTTCAAAACTACGGCGCAAGTCTTTATCCAGTTTCGATAAAATGTGATAAACTAAAATAAAGTCCCAGTGCGCAATAGGCAAGTCGATTGTTTTTAAAATACTCAAATTCTCTTCGAAAAAGTCCAGTGATTTTTGAAACTCGCGCGCATTATTGCTTTTAAAATCAATGTTTAGTATATCCCGCCAACATGTAAAAGCTAAGGTGCGTTTACACTTATAGCGAGCGACAAGCGAGTGATACGCGTTGTGATAATGTTCATGAGTCATAGGAAACGCCCTGACTACTGATAACGCATCGCCGCTGAGAGAAGAAATCAAATAATGAAACTTCTCAGTATCGTTAAGAGATGTGGATTGATGTATCAATGCGTTAAACGTATCGAAGTACTCCGGCCATTGTTTAATGTCACCAGAAAATTGAGGAAGCGAAATTTTCGGTAAACGAATATTTGATGATAAAGGTGATGAAGATGATGATTGCAGTTGTGGTGATTCATGTTTCGTTAACCTACGATGAATGGACAAAACTCGGTAATACATTTCGTCGAAACGCTCTTGCACGTTACCATCATCATCATCATCATCTCCCGAGTCATCACCAACAAGTTCCAAGATAGCAAGGTGCGCATCCTCAAAACTTGCAGCGATTTGTTTGACTTCCTGGTGATAAGATAAAAATAAATCGCGCTGTAAATTATCATTCAAACATGAGTCACCTATCTCCAGAGCCTTAGCTAATCGCTTATAGGCGATAGTTCGCTTTCTACGTAATGATGGTAAATCCTTAATTGAATATTCGACTTCTAATGATTTAGGCTTGATGGATGATTTTCCAAGACTCTGTCGTTTACGAGTTGAATGTTTACTTAAAATAGGCATTGTTCTGTATTTGTTAAAGTTCGTCTTAAATTAAAACTTAAATTTTACTACAAGTTCTAAGTTAAAACGACAATGATAATAATCGAAAAATAACAAGTTGAATTTAAACCTTATCTAAATAGAAATAAACACTTAGAATTTGTTCACAGAGTTACGACCTTTTACAATCGGCTACACACGGAATGTTGAGCCGGGGCGTGGTCGCGACTCAGTACGATGAGTGCAGAGTTTATTTTTCTACCCCACAATCTTGAGAAAATTCCAGTTGATTATTTTATGATTTTAACTTATGATTTAAGTATTGAAATATTTATACTCAGTATGTAAAAATGATAAGGTTTAATGTGTTACGATTTTGATGTTGAAATTATTGTAAGCCGATGGAATTGAGCACCGACAAATGTTAGTGATTGCTCAATTTGTTCCTACAATAATTCCCGTTTAATTATGTGTGTGAATAGAAAAGAATCCTGTTCGATGGTGATAGCAAGTGAACGTTTTAAAATACTATACGTAGGTACTAGGCTCGATTTCTTTTACGATTTCATGATGATGCAATAACTTAGGATGCAGTAAGTTTGTACTTATGATCGATGGGTTTACGTATCCTAAGCTATAATACTAAAATTATGACCAGAAATACCATATGCATAGTGTGATAAGAGGAACTTCCCTGGTTTCGGCACCATTAAAATGTAGCATACGCACCAAACTAACCGAAATAGCGGGTGGCTTTCTGCTTGCACTGGGACAATACGATTTCGAAAAGGACGATGTTCAAAAACTCGACATAGGCTGTAGCGAATACAATGCACGCACGTACCTTGGACTGCTCCAGCACTCGTTGAGGTTCCACCTTCGATGTTCACCAGCTAGATCCAGAGATTCACGCTTTGAGGGGGCACTAACACACGCGTAGTAGTTCAGATGATTCGATTTGTAGATATATCGACCGATAGGGGGCGCGTGCGATGGCAGGGTTACACACACACACGAGAAAATTGCTCAAGCTCCAAAATTGACGAGTCCGCGGTGCATGACAGTCGGAACTAGACTGCGTTTCGCTACTGCGCTCGTGAGTAACTGAACATCGGGTACAAAAAAAAAGAAATTGCGTTTAGTTGTATGAATACGAAACACTCGGTGTACTACGAATCATTCTTGCGCTGGACACGGCCCGGTACGCTTGCTGAAGGCCTATAGTTATATATGTTGCAACCTACGCACCGCCCGTTCCTCCTATATATATATACGTATTAGTCTACCCTTATACTTAAGTTTTTTATATAAATTGTAAGAGACTGAATCCCACGACACAGGTCATCCTAGTGGAGGGATCCAGGAATCAACCCTATATTATTATTTTTTTTTAGTGTTTGAATAAATAAAATTATTATTATTATTAATCTTTAGGGACTGCCGATACAAGTGAAAACTAAGTAACTTGTGACATACAGCTCATGAAAAGCGTTCGGTGACGATGACGCGAGTTCCGTGATTTTTGTTCACCCAAAAATGCTCCAGGCGCTGAAAGTAGTTTTCACTTCTAAAATTCGGGAGTTTTATTTCACCTTTTTATAAACACAGTACAGTGCTGGCTCTAACACAATTGTACCGAAATAATACATTATTCAAAATGAAAATGGAGACACCTATTTTTGGGTCAGGTTATCCTTGGAATTACGCCAACTCCTTTAACTTCACTCCTAAAACGTAACATTTTACGATATCAAAGCACTTCAGTGCGGCATTTGAGACTGCACCTGATATCCCGCCTTTAAATCAAAGTCAAAATATTTTATTGCAAATATGCTATTTTTAGCACTTTTACAAGTCAAAATTAAGTTAGGTACTAATTTATTTACTAAGAACAAATTTTGGTTTAATGTTAGTTAAGTAATTTATTTAATGTTAGTTAAGTAATTTATTTAATGTTAGGTACTTAATTTTATTTTTAATACAAAACTAAACTAGACCTAAAAAACTAAATTATACTTAAGAACTTAAAATATAAAAAATAAAACTAAAAATGTATTAAAATTAAAAAAATTAAATTATATAAAAAAAATATAAATAAATAAAAATATATATTTAATTTTTTTTTTAATTTAAATTTTATTTTTTATTTTTAATTCCACGATAGATTTTAAGCACTTTATGAAATTTGTTTATTGTAGTTGTTCCGATTTTTTGACGTATCGTTTCGAAATTTGACACACTAGGCCTGGCAACATTAGTTCTGATAGTCAAAATCAAATGCAAAAGATTTTATTGCAAAAATGCTATTTTTAGCACTTTTACAAGTGAGCTAGCGCATGTTTGACAATTCCCAAGTAACACCAAATACGTGCACCATGGACGAGCAGCGGCCTGAATGTGAGGATAATTGAAGGGTTGAGAATAAAAAGGGTTTAACTGACAAATTGATAGTTTCGAGAAAATTGACTTTAAACTTCAACGGATTCATTTTAATGTACAGTGCTTATAAGGCAATAAAAAAGATCTTACATAAATCTTTTTTATTGCCTTATAAGCACTGTACAGTGTTTCAGTTGCTTGAAAATGTATTAATTTTATTTTAAAATACTAAATATAGTACTAATTCATACAATTACAGTAAAAATATAATATAATAATGTTATTATGCTAAGCGAACTATATTCCTGTGACAGATAAACCGTGTTCAGACTACAAAATCTCGAGATTTAAGCCTCATTTCGGTATTTTGAAAATGTATTATTGTAGATAATTTCACACTGAATCCAACGATACCCATAAGTCATTTTGTGAAGAAAATCAGTTAAACCCTTTTTATTCTCTTCCCTTCAATTGCGTTTCTTTGTCCTAATTTGAGCCTTCCACTTTCGAGTATCTATCAATTTATCTTATTATTTACATACGTAAAGGAATAGTGTAAGATAATGTGGATTTACGCGACTTCAAAATCCTGAATGTCATTCCGAGCTGCTGAGTGCTCAATGTCCAAAAAAATCCCACCGCATTTGTTTATCACAATAATGAGAATATCATCAATTTAGTTGAATTCGAAATACACATTATTAGAGATTACTCAAAAACTACCCATCAGATCTTGGCCAAATTGAATTGGGACCACACGGGAAGCACCAGCTTCAGCAATAAAAAAGGAATCATCATAATCAGTTCGCCCAGTCGAAAGTTCTGAGGTCACACAAAAAAAACAGTCGAATTGAGAATCTCCTTTTTTGAAAATTGATTTAAAAATTAAAGTGTTAACGAACTTGAAATTTATTTATTGTAATTTCTGTAAATAAATGGTCGCGATCAGAAAGTAGTTCATAATTTAAATAAAAAAGACGTGTGGCACTCGGAGACTGCCGCGGTAAAGCTATTGCATAGCATTTTTTATCAACTTATGCAATTATAATTATATACCTATACACCTATATACTTTCTCACAAACAGCTGATTACGGTAGTTTTCCAATACAACCAATGCCACCTATAGGCGGGTTGTATACTCCTTGGGTTGTTGTACTCCGACCGGCGCAGCGGTTCGGAGTGGGGGGTGTTAGGTTTTTTCGTTACGGAATTTCTGGATTCGGTCCCCACGCTCAAGGCGATAAAAGCTATGCAATAGCTTAAAAATAAATTTCAATAAGAATCATAGGAAACCAACATTTCTCATAATACAACAGAATTGGAGACCTCATTTTTGAAGTCTGTTAATAAAAAATAAGCAGAATCGCCAGCTATTTTCGGATACCAAGGCCTGCATACATTTACCGACAGAAGCCCCGTGGCGGCGTAAATATGCAAAAACGCCATCAGCAACTTCTTAAAAACATTCCAAACTGCCCGGATACTTGTTTACATATACAATTTACGTGTGTACATGCGCATTTTTACAGGAAAATGGCGAAGGAATGGGCGCGGGAGGTCCTTTTGCCAGTTTTCCAAGCGAAATTGCGAGTCAAAAGCACCCTCAAGGATTAAAATGGGTATTTATGAAGGCAACTTTGTTCTTCCGAGATTAAAGGTGTTCTAATCGCTTTGGTTGTAGAAGATTCGAGAATAATATATTTGTCGAGATGAAATTTAAATGAGCTGCTTTCAGTACTTTGAGCTGACAAATACGACTAGCTGCAGCTTGCGGTTTCAATCGGGGATAAAAAGTAGCCTATCTGATAATCCGCTATATAAGCTATCTATGTTCCAAATTTCATCCAAATCCATTCAGCCATTTGAGCGTGAAAGAGTTTCAAGCATCCATATGTACAAACTTATGCGTTTATAATATTAGTGGGGTTTAAAGCGAAATACCGCCCAGGTTTTAGTTTCCCGCTTTAACTTTATTTTTGGAATCTGTGTGCAAAATGTCATGTAATCGGTACAGCCATTTTGAGGGGAAAATCATAAAAAAAAATAACGGTACACTATTATATTATGTAGTAGGGATAAGGGATTAGAGAAATATACAAAAACTAGTTGCGCCCCGCGGTTTCACCCGTGGATAAAAAGTATTTTAATTGTTTGCTCATCCCACGGGAACAATTCACTTTTCCGGGATAATATGTAGCCTGTTGTTAATCCAGTGTGTAAGCTATCTTTGTACCGAATTTCATCCAAATCCATTCAGCCGTTTGAGCGTGAAGCAGTAACAAACATACACACATACACAAATACAAACTTTCGCCTTTATAATATTAGTGTGAATTAGTGTGATAGTGTGATTAGTGTGATTTTAGGATAACAAGTCGTCGTACATTTTTTTTGTTATTAGAATATCGGGCTTATGCAATGCGACGCCATCCATAATGCAGGTATAAATTTTATTCAGCATTGCCACATTCAACAGGACAGTGCTGCGAACATATTGGGTATAAACGCTGCAAACTAACAACCTTCGGCGCTATTTACCTTAAGTTACACCTGTACACATTTTTTTTAATATTGATAAAAAAAAATGTTACATTATGTACACAATTTTTTAAAATATTGATAAAAAAAATTAATTTATTTAATTATAATAAGTTAATTATGACGAGCTAGTCGTTTGCCTGATGTTAAGCGACACGGCCGCCCATAATAGAACAGTGTCACTCGGAAATTTTAAATAGAAAATTTCGTGTGACACAGCACTGCGCACATCATCCTGAGATATCAGCACAGTCCAGAATCTATATAATTATTATTGGGCGTTGTTATTATTATTATTACTAATCAATTTTCCGGTCTGATTGCTCATTTAAAGATTTTACGAAACATGTATGTAGCGATACCACAAAGAAGTAAAGACAAGACCAAGATCTTTGAAAGTACTATCACCAAAAGTGATTAGGAGTTTGGGCGGGGAAACGAAAGAGATCGCGTCACCGCATTGTATTATTTTCCAAAATTTGTGTTACTTTCAGTGTTAGTGCATAAAATTGGTGGCATTTTATTCGTTAAGTGCTGGATTACAGGCATGAGTATGGGAAAGTGGTATAATGATGGTGAAACGTTTCTTTTCGTGTTGTTTCCAAAACTACATAGAAGCTTCTGGTAAAGTGGCCACCACTTTACTAGGAGTATGACTGGACTAGACTTAGCTTGATGACTTGGACTGTGACTTGACTTGAATTGACACATATATAATATACATATTAATGAACTTGAGATATTATTAATTACTTGATACTGGCTAAATACACAAAAGCGTGGAGCCAAAAAAGAGACAAAAAAGAAGTGATTAGAATTACACTCCTCAATAACTTCTCAATTTGAAATTCAATCAAAAACCTATTTTTTTCTATTCCGACGAATCCGACTGAAATCCTCTTACCAAAAAAACAAAAATTTAATAATTGGGGGAAACATCATTCGATCAATTTCCCTTACAATTAAATCGTTAAATTGATTCGTTTCGTAATCGGATCGGGACTTTTACAAAATTGGGTAATTTAACGTAAAATTACATCTGTGCTTATATAACATTGGATTGTTTAATGAAAACCGATATTTAAAATAAATATTGAGACAAAAATTTTAGTCTTGGCCATTACAATTTTTTTTACCGCAGATTATAAATTCAATAGACTGCGCTTACCCTGGAATACAGTTTATACTAGTACAGGGTACACGGACTCAATACTTAAATTGGATTAGACTACTTGGATTAATTAATTTTGGAAAGTATGTTTAATTATAAGTTATTCTACTTAAGAAATCATGTAACCCAAAGCTATAATGAATCAATAATTTTAATTTGAATATATCGCTTTAAACCATGTAGCTGACACGTTGCTGTAGTGGTAATGCTTATTTTTGAAGCAAAACTTCTTTATGCACGCTTGACTTGGGGAGTAAGCTGGTGAATGTGTAGAGGCGAACGGAAGTTGGAAATTAGTTAACGTAGATCTCCATTGTCAAAGTTGAAAATATGTATTATTTTGATGATGTTTCCGGTAAAATGACAATTTACAATTGAAGGGTTGAGAATAAAAAGGATTTAACTGTCAAATTGACCGTTTCGAGTAAATTGACTTTAAACGTCAACGGCGTCATTTTAATGTAGAGTGCTTATAAGGTAATAGAAAAGGTTTATGTGAGTTTCAGTTGCTTGAAAATGTTTTAATTCTATTTAAAATTACTCTAAATTACTTACTTTTAATTCTATTTAATATAGTACTAATTCATACAATTACTGTAAAAATATAATGTAATATAATAAATATAGTAATGTTTTCATGCTAAGCAAACTGTATTCCTGTGACAGATAAACCATTTTTAGACTCAAAATCTCGATATTTATACCTCATTTCGGTATTTTGAGAATGTATTATTGAAGATAATTTCACGCTGAATCCAACGATACCCATAAGTCATTTTGTCAAAAAAATCAGTTAAATCCTTTTTATTCTCACCCCTTCAATTGTCAAGATGGCGACATTAATATAATAACACCGGTATAGCTTTCTCACTCTACTCAAAATTATACTATTAGGACACAGTTTTCTGAATCAGTTACGAAATCAACTCGAAATTCTCAAAACCCCATATTGAATCACGATGAGAAGAAAAGGAATATATAGAAAACATGCGCGGAATAGAATGGGGTAAAATCGTACGAGGAGATTGTTAGTTACGACTTATACGTGCATGAGGGCTTATAGCAACTGTATTTTAATGCGCCACTGCTCTGCACAAAAGTTTGACAGCTGCCAAGTTCGTACTGCAACGCATTTTAGTACATCCTAAATAGACAACTAATAATAATAATAACACCCAACGATCACATACATAGATCCTGGACTCTAACTAGGATTCCCTGTGACAAGTGACCCAGGAACTACGAGAACTATGGTCCCACAACACCCAGACTCAGTATTTGAGCTTTTTTCTGTGCACAAATACTTTATCTGCCGCGGGAATCGAACCCACTGTATCCGGGTTATGAGCCGACCTGCTCAATAATCACCGCAAGCAAGAGAATACGGTTTCGCACTTCCCTTAATATGTTTTAGTGCAGAGGGAGTGAAACAGCAATAGAAATGTAAGCCCTTCAAATTGTTTCTTTATTGAAACGCGTTATACCTTTAATGGTATTATCCAACTCCGTTTTTCATCCCTACGTTTACTGGCTTTAAAAAGGCCGTTAAAATAAAGTTGTCTCCGGTGAGTCGTTCGAAGATAAAATATGTTTATTAACCAGATCTTGGGTTTTTGTTTTTATATAGAGACTAGGAGCGCCTTGCGGTTTCTCCTTTAATTTACCCGTTTTTCGCGGAGCCCGAAATTTTTGGAGATAATATTTATAGAAATTATAATCCTACAAATTCTAAATTATAATAATAGAAAATATAACCTGTAATCCACCAATTTTACGCACTAACACTGAAACTTGTAACTACAAAATAAATAATAATATATAATAAATAAATATTAGTGGGCATCTCACACAACGCCATCTAGCCCCAAACTAAGCAAAACTTGTATTATGGGAACCAGATAACTGATACAATACTTAGATACTTTTTTTTGTTTGTAAATACATACATAGAATACAATATAACACCCAGACACAGAACAAACACCTATGGTCATCACACAAATGTTTGTCCTGGGTGGGAATCGAACCCACAACCCACAGTTCAGAAGGCAGGGCTACTACCAACTGAGCTATCGGGCCAGTCTAATATATATTATAATATATAATATTAACTATATTTTTGAACGAAATGTACAATAGTTATTATCTATCCAATTCCAACATTGGTCGCATGTTTTCTTTAAATTATCGGGTGCAATGTCAAAAATGCTGGGTACAACACTAAAAATGGCTTAAGCCGGATGCTCAACTCGCCGCGCGCGGGCCACCGGAAATTACGAAAGTGAAAAGTCGAGACAACAAATATTTTTAAATCCCAGACTAAAACAACAATATAGTCAGAACTAGAGAACAATAATAATAACGCCCAAAAATAACATATATAGATCCTGGAACCTAACAAGGACTCACTGTGTCGAGGGACCCAGGAACTACGAGGAACATGGTAGCACAACAACCAGAATCGGAACATGTATTTGCGCGTTTTTTTTTTTTTTTTAATTTTTGGCTCCACACCTCTGTGTATTTAGCCAGTGTCAAGTATTTGATAATTTATCAAGTTAATGATATTTCAAGCAAATATGTGTCAAGTCACAGTCGAAGTCATCAAGTCAAGTCATAGTCTAGTCAAAGTCATACTCCTTGTAAAGTGGTGGCAACTTTACTTGAAGCTTCTATGGAGTTTTGGAAACAAAACGAAAAGAAACGTTTCACCATCATTATACCATTTTCCCACTTTCTACTATTTTCCACTAGTCTGAGTATGTAATCTTCTGCTTTCAAATATTTTCATAGTATTTAAATGGGTAAATTTATTATTTAATATCACATTGTTTATTTTTTTTTTATGTTACTGAATGATTTGACGAGCTAGCCGTTCACCTGATGTTAAGCGCCACGGCTGCCCATAACAGAACAGTGTCAATCGGAACCCCAAAATAGAGTTTCGAGCAACACTGCACTGCGCACGTCATCCAGAGACAAAACAGCACAGTCTGGTAATAAGATTACTCGACTGTGAGATCAGATCATAAAGTCTCAATTGCCCAGTAATTTCACTAGCTACAGTGCCCTTCAAACCGGAACACAGCAGTGCTTGCGCACTACTACTTAGCGGCAGAATAACTGGCAAAGCGGTGGTACCTACCTAGACGAACTTTGCAGTAAAGTCCTACCACCTAGTAACCTTGAAAAATTGCACGAATATCCTTACTGACTATAACACTGTAGTATGTGCTCGAGTCTAAATAGATTTCCTTCCTTTGCTCCAAGATTTGTAAGGCATATAAAGAAAATCTGTCGACGCAAATGTTTCTTTCATGTTAAGTGTTTTTAGTTTATTCATACAGATAGATTATGTTTTTGGGGTTCAGCACGTCTTAGATAAAAACGACGGAACCGTACCGTGTATTATTTTCTATTTAAGTTTACCCAATACACAAAACCCATTTTTTAATGTTAACGAATGATCTGGCGAGCTATTCGTCCGCTTGACGTTAAGTGTCACGGCCGCCCGTAGCAGTGCCACTCGGAACTCAAAATATAAGTTTCGTATGACACTGCATTTTCTACGTCATCATAACACATCAGCATAGTCTAGCAATAAGATTTCTGTGATCAGCAGGGTGATCACGAAACTGTGATTGCAATGCAACAGGAGAAATTTCGATACTAACTATGCATATAAACTGCTTATACACAGTTTGAACATATATACAGTTTGAACTGTCAAATCCATACAAATATGTGTTTCTAACCGTTGCAATCGAGTTCGTTCGTGATCGCCCAGCAGAGGGGTAATCACGAAACTTCGGTTGCATCGCAACAAGAGAAATTACATTCCTAATTTGAAATTTTCCATAGTAACTATGAACATAAGTTGCGCATTGAAACTGAGAAATCCATACAAATTAGTGTTTCTATGTGTTGCAATCAAGTTACGTGATTGCCAGCTGGTCATAAAGTCTTATTTGCCCAGAAATTTCACTTGATACATTAAACATAATAATAATAATAATACGTGTGGACATCTCACACAACGCCACCTAGCCCCAAACTAAGCAAAGCTTGTGCTATGGGAACCAGATAACTGATACAATACTTAGATACTTTTTGTTTGTAAATACATACATAGAATACAATATAACAACCAGACACAGAACAAACACCTATGTTCATCACACAAATGCTTGTCCTGGGTGGGAATCGAACCCACAACCCACAGTTCAGAAGGCAGGGTTACTACCAACTGAGCTATCGGGCCAGTCAAACATGACAGTCAGTTAAACATAAACATGGTAGAGTACCAACTGCACACGGCTTCGTGTGGTCTACAGTCTCTTGCGGTAAAAATAAACCTGTAGCGAAAATAACTTAAGGCGCTTAGAAGAAGCTAAGAAATAGCTTAAGTTCATGATGAATTTTCAAGATCAGATTGAGAAACAGAGATACCTATTACATTCAAAATTTTATCAATATAATCTATATTAATAACGTAAATGTGAATAATAATAACGCCCAACGATCATATAAACCTTCCCCTTCAATCAATCTATTTATTTAAAAAAACCGCATCAAAATCCGGTGCGTAGTTTTAAAGATTTAAGCATACATAGGAATAGAGAAAGCGACTTTGTTTTATACTGTGTGGTGATTCTATAGCATGGTCTGAGTACATACATTTAAGGAAAAGAGTGAATTAAATTCCACCTTGTATAATTGCAAGGAATATTGCTTAGCAAGCTGCGGAACCCTGAGTGGGCGAGTCCCGACTCTCACTTCACCCGATTTTTGATGTACATTCGTTTTCCACGAGTAAATCTGAATTATATGGATGAATAAAAAAAAACTCTTTGGAATTTACGTATGTAATATGCCTACATATCTGAATATAATTTCTGATGAATATTTCAGCGTAAATATTTTATATGATTTTTAATTACTGAGCGGATTGTGGATTTTCAATTTAGTTTTTAGTTTATGGCAGATATCATATAAATTTACATATTTATAGATATTTCGCTAAAGACGATGCAGCACTGTCTGATTAACTTAATTCTCCTTTTATATGAACTAGTTTTTTTTTTACTACAAATTATATAACTGGTAAAAAACTAAAAAAAATCGTTTGCTCACTCTCATCGGTATTTTTTATGTTTATAAATGACGTGACGAGCTTGTCGTTCGCCTGATGTTACTCGGAACTCTAATGTAATGTTTCGCGTGACACTGCACTGCATCTTGAGACATCAGCACGTTGCCACATTATCCCATTTTACAATGGGACAACGCCACCAGTATTTTGGGCATGAATTGATAGCGGGTTAAATTTACGATTTCCATGCAACCAAAAACAAAAAAAAACAGAATCCAATTTCTATTTTTCCTATTAAATTGCTAACCATGTCCCATGGTTTCATGCTGACCTTATTAAAGTCATTTGGACTCATATATGTCGTGCATACTAACTTCTAAATTAGAATCAAAAATGTGGGCCTGAAAATTAAAGTGCAGGTGGGGGCATTAAGCCCCCACCTGCTTATTTGACCTTTGGAAAAGTGGCCAAGTTTTTTACATTAGAAACCTTTTTGGATTCAGGAATAATTTTGGATAATCTGCATTTTTTTACATTTTACTGTATTTTTCGCATGATAATTATTTTAAAACGAAATGATGGCAGCGTCACCGCATTGTATTATTTTCCAAAACTTGTATTTTCAGTGTTAGTGCATAGAAATGGTGGCATTTTATTCGTTAAGTGCTAGATTACAGGCGTGAGTGTGGGAAAGTGGTATAATGATGGTGGACGTTTCTTTTCGTGTTGTTTCCAAAAATCCATACAAGCGTCTGGTAAAGTTGCCACCACTTTACTAGGAGTATGACTTGCTAGACTAGACTACGACTTGATGACTTGGACTGGGACTTGACTTGATATGATATTAATTAACTTGACAAATTACCAATTAATGGGCAATTGAGACTTAATGATCTGATCTCACAGTCGAGCAATCTTATTATCAGACTGTGCTGATGTCTCAGGATGATATGCGCAGTGCAGTGTCGCACTGTTCTGTTATGGGCGGCCGTGGCGCTTAGCATCAGGTGAACGACTGGCACGTCAAATCATTCACGAACATACAAAAAAATTACTTGACACTGGCTATATACACTAAAGTGTGGAGCCAAACCCAAAACAAAAGAAAATTACTTTGTGTATTTATATACTGCAATATACTTACTGGTGTAATTTTACTGGGTTCCGTTAAATTGGTTTCCAGCCTTTTTTATTTATTGGTTACATCAATTTAACACTTATGAGTAAATAAATAAATGAGTATATTAGTATGAACGTGAAGAATATAAAAAAAAGTTTTTTGCTTGTTTGTATGATTTGCACGCTAAAGTGGCAGAACCGAATTTGATGAAATCTGGCATTTTGATTGACTTATCAGATCAATATGGGGCACCTGCTTTTGTCTCGTAAAGTGAGTTACCGCGGGAAAACAGGTAAACAATGGGTGGTACCGCAAGACGCAGATAAATATGTGAAAAAATTTCCAAGTCTCTGAAAAGTAATTCATATCGATTTTCAAAACTCTCTTCGCTCTATAAAGATCGTAGTTTACAACAGCTTAACCAACTTTTACAGGTTTATTCACCAGATATTGTTCCTGAGGACCATTGACGACTAATCCACTAGATGCGCTTTACCGCTTCAATGAGTCTTAAATACGTTGCTTACTACTGGCCAATCACAGCTCGGAAATCATTTTGACATTTACTGACTTGGTCCAATAACAAAAGTGTGCCGTATATAACATTTGGTCAGGAAATAAGATATATTAATGAAATTTCGTTTCCTTAATATTTAAGCCTGATAGCTCAGTAGCCCTGCCACCTGAGTTGTAGGTTGTGGGTTCGATTTCTACCCAGGACAAACATTTGTGTGATTTACATCGCTGTTTGTAACGTGTCTGGGTGTTATATTGTATTCTATGTATATATTTACAAAATATATCTAAGGTCCGTATTACAGAACGATGAACGGATTAGTGAATGAAATCTCTGCTTGAGCACAGCTCGATAACTGAGAACCGTTCTGTAATACGGACCTAAGTATTGTACCAGTTATCTGGGTCCGATGGTACAAGCTTTGCTTAGTTTATATACAGTGCTGTGTGAAATGTTCACACATTTTATTATTATTATTTTAGACCGGGATCTCAATATTGATCAACCTTTGTTGATATTTTAATAGTATATCTGTTTATTATTGCTAATAAATAAAAATACAAAATTTTTAATTAGAATTCCATTGACTTTTTACTCCTTGCAAATCGACCCAATTTCTGCAGCTTCCGAGGTACACTCCAGTAATCCTGGTAGAAGGCAACGGGTCACGTCAAAAGAGAACTGCGGGAAAACTTCATCCAATAAACCCGACGAACAAACGCATGGATTTAAGAAAAGCTTTTAAGGAACGGATAAAGAATACTCAACAAAAATATCAGGTACATGTTTTACGTCATCGTGTGACGTCAGACTGCATGCACCGATGCAGCAGCGTCTTATGTTTTTCACGTGTTTTGAAGGAATGGAATGCCCTGCCAGCGTCTGTGTTTCCGGCGAAATATGACCGGGGCGTGTTCAAGTGAATAGGTATTTACTTGGCTAGCATACTACACCTTCGATCGCATCGTCACTTCCTATCAGGTGAGAGCGTGGTCAAATGCTAGACAAGTTGAAAGTAAAAATATATATATGTATATATATATATAGTTCCTGGGTCCCTAGATAATAGTTAGGGTCCAGGATCGTTTATTATTATTATAATTATTATTAAATTGGATGGATCTAAATGATGTTTGCACTACTATAAAAATAGTACCAATTTCACTCAGCGCCATCTAGCCCCAAATATACAAGCTAGTATTGTATTATGGGAACCAGATAACTAATACAATACTTAAATACATTTTAATTGTAAATATATAAATATAATACAATATCACACTCAGACACAGAACCAACATCACACAAATGTTGGTCCTAGATGGGAATCGAACCAACAACCTACAGCTCAGAAGGCAGGGCTAATACCAACTGAGCTATCGGGCCAGTCAAATGCTTTGTCTATATACAATTTTTAAAAAGACAGCACACTAGTATTATAAAGGCGAAACTTTATGTGTAAGTGTGTTTGTTTGTTCCCTCTTCACGTCGCAACTGCAGGACTATGCGCTGCGGCTTTTGATCCACGGGTGAAGCTGCGGGGCGTAGCTAGTAAACCTATATACAGCAGTAAAGTTGTGTAACTTAAGTTAGTTATGTGACTTTTCTGCTACAACTTGTATATTCTAAATCTAACTGAATAGTTTAAGAAACAATAATTATTTAGTCAAAAAATCGATGAAAATGACGTTTAAAAAATAATAATTGATTTTTCGAAATAAATGCTACAATCTAAATTAGACCTTGCCACCTTAAACTTAAAATATTTTCGCTGATCTTACACCAGAAATTGGTAATCCGGAAAAATATAGTAACAGAGCAAAAAGAGACTTTATCGGTCAGGCTTTCTGACTTCTATTGTTGTCAGGATTACCCTTTCGTCTTAAGCTTACCTCCGTTATCACGTAGCTATATAAATCCGCGAATTTCGGCTACGCGTCTAGAATAATTCCCACTAAAGAGTTACCCTAACTTAAGTGCGTTTCAAGGATGTGCCAAAGCAGTAATGCTTTAGAATGCTACTGTGGTAAAGCTACAGAAATAAATGGCTGGGATTTAGAATCTGTGGTTCCCCTACGATCAAATAGAATGGTTTCTTCTGAAAGTGTTGGTTTTCAACAGACTTAAATGTAGTTTTGGCGGGAAAACTAAAAAGATCGCATCACCGCATTGTATTATTTTCCTAAACTTGTTAATTTCCGTGTTAGTGCATAAAATTGGTGGCATTTTATTCGTTAAGTGCTCCAGGCATGAGTGTGGGAAAGTTGTATAATGATGGTGAAACGTTTCTTTTCGTGTTGATTCCAAAACTCCATAGAAGCTTCTGGTAAAGTTGCCACCACTTTACTAGGATTATGACTTGACTAGACTATGACTTGACGACTTGGACTGTGACTTGACTTGACACATTATATGATATTGATTAACTTGAGATATTATCAATTACTTGACACTGGCTAAATACATAAAAGTGTGGAGCCAAACAAAAAAAAAACAGACTTCAACAAAAGAGGAGGTTCTAAATTCGATTGTATTTTTTTAAATGTTTGTTGCCTCAGAACTGTCAACTAGGTGAATAGATTTTGATGATTCTTTTTTTATTTCAAAGCTGGTGCTTCCCGTGTGGTCCCATTTGAATTTGGTCCAGTTCTGACAATGGCATCCATGAGAAAACCATATAAGTCTGAAGTCAGTTTTTTACGCTTTGAGTTTGTTATTTCAATTATTAAAAGTATTTACTTTAAGCTACTAAATTGAAGTCTGGAAAATACCTGTATAGTACACGCAAACGTTTTCATTGAACGATTTCTTTGGAAAAACTAAATTTCATTTATTTTAAACTTTATTTGCTGGCGTAAAGGTTGAATAGGTCGTGGTGCAAAGGTTGGTGGAGGCGGAAGGCGGCTACGTTTTCTTTTTTTTTTTGTTGGTTTGGCACTTTAGTGTATTTAGCCAGTGTCAAGTAATTGATAATATCTCAAGTTAATTAATGTCATATAATGTGTCTAGTCAAGTCAAGTCATCAAGTTAAGTCATAGTCTAGTTTAGTCAAGTCATACTCCTAGTAAAGTGGTGGCAACTTTACCAGAAGCTTCTATG
The DNA here is from genome assembly GCA_905220475.3 of Ennomos fuscantarius. Classification (NCBI taxonomy): domain Eukaryota; kingdom Metazoa; phylum Arthropoda; class Insecta; order Lepidoptera; family Geometridae; genus Ennomos; species Ennomos fuscantarius. The sequence goes on from HG992049.1 coordinate 3,753,613, forward strand.
GTGTTTTGGAAACAACACGAAAAGAAAAGTTTTACCATCATTATATCACTTTCCCACACTCATGCCTGTAGTCAAGCACTAGCTTGGCGGCAGAATAACTGGCTAAGCGGTGGTACCTATCTAGAAGAACTTTGCAGAAAAGTCCTACCACCTAGTTTAGTCGACTTTGTGACCCAATAGGGTTCTCGAGTCCTATCACTACATTATCCATCGTTTCCTTCCCTTGTTCTCTTAGAAACCGTTAATTTATGGTGTCCGAAGTATCCTGTAATGGTCCTAATTGATTGAGCAAGTTAATGGAACAGATATTCCATTCATCCGTAATTAAGTTAGGTATTGAAATTGATTGGTAATTGAATCCATCGCATGAGGAATTATAATTAGAAATGTTTAAATACACAGACTAAAATATGTAAAGGATTTTTTATTCTTTACGTATTCTTCAGTTTATTATGCTAAGCAGGCGATACTGCTATAAAAATAATAGATAAATTACTTTTTCTCTTTTTAATTTTTGATATTGCTATTTTGATTGGAATAGCTCAGTTGGTAGTAACCCTGCCTTCTGAGTTGTGGGTTGTGGGTTCGATTCCCACCCAGGATAAATGTTTGTGTGGTGAATATCAATGTTTGTTCTGTGTCTGAGTATTATATTCTATGTATTTACAAACTATCTAAGTAATGTATCAGTTATCTGGTTTCCATAATTCACAAGCTTTGCTTAGTTTGGGGCTAGATGACGTTGTGTGCAAAATGTCCACAAGTAATTATTATTTTTATGATTATTTCATTTTTTTTAATGTAAAAATAGGCATGCGTTTGACAACAACTCACCTGATGGTGAGGGAAAAAGTTGTCTAAGGTGGAGCACGCTTGCCCATGAGATGCCTATTCACACTTGACTTAAAAAGACCCAGGTTATACCCAGGAGGAAACACTGCTTTTGGAAGATCATTCCATTCCTTCTCCATTATTATTCTACCATATTCATATTATTATTATACCATCGCTCTATCTTCAATACTTGCCCAAAATCGATTTGAATATATAACTTTGTTTAAACTGGATCCCATCTCTATTCATTCAGTCAACAAGCTACATTACGGTAATAGTGATGAGCTGAGCCATCGACTTGATTTTACTACTAGACTTGGCTTAAAATAGAATACCACAATCAAAACAAGTGAAGTTCAAATAACCGATTTACAATTTGAGAAGCTGAGCCTACCGTGCATCTTAAATTACTTTCAGCTTAAGTTAGCATTGTGAAATTAGATTCGTTATTTTTTTGTTTTTTATTCATAGACACAATAGTGGTAGCTACTACTTTGAGTCGAGCGTAACGGTGCCTCTATTAAAAGCCTTACAAAACCCAACTTTGATATCAGCATTATAAGGTAGCCTTAAGCTTATTTTTAAAGTTCACGCTTTTTTTTCTAATAATACACAAGACAGAGATGCTCGTAAAAAAGATAAGATAAGATAAGATAAGATAATTTTTATTGCCAAAAAAATTATATGTTACAATTTGTTCAACACAGTGCAAGAATATACATTTCCTTCAAACTATACTTAACTATGAGCCCCAAACTAAGCACGAAGCCTGTATCTTGGGACTCTGATGTAAATTATCCTAACATAAATATGGAGAAACACAGTAAACTAAAGATAATTTTGTGAGTGGCAACAATAAAAACAAACTTTAGGACTAAAATTAAAAAAAAAAATCATAGGTACGCTAAATAAGTACTTATGTAGAAACTAATTGAATCATTAATTATTACGAACAACCAAAGAATGAACCTAAAATATTACAAAAGAAGACCACAGAAGGTGATCGATACTAAAGGTAAGAAAATTAAATCTATATTATTAATGGTTATTGTAGGACATAAGTATGAGGGTAAGTGTGCATGTGAGTGTGTTTGTGTGTGTGTGCGGGATAGGGCAGAGGGGTATGTGTGGTGTGAGTGAGAGAGAAAATGTAGTGGAGAGAGGATGTGTGTGGGTAAATGTGCTCTTATACGTCATATTTAAGGGGTAACATAACAAAGTAATTAACCGAGGTTATCTTGATGACTGTTAGATTGAACAGTGGGTTCATTCTAACGGTGATAAAGATTAGGTTAGATAGGAGTTATATTAAATCTTCTGTTTCAGCATAGGTGAGTGTGAGTAGCCACTTTTTAATTATTTGCTTACAAGCAAAGTTAGAAACATTTTTAATTTTACAAATTCTGCTAACCTTGTTGTAGGTGTTTGGGAGTGAGTAAGACGGACAACGCCTTGCTAATAGTGAAGAAGTGTAAGGTAGCGGAATCCTATACGTCCGTTTCGCTACAATTTCATCATGGTCTGGGCGTTTTCTTAAGTAACGATGAGACCGGAGTACCGCATTTAATACAAAGAGTTGACGAACACGCAATACCTTGAACTCATCGTACAAAGTATCTGTCGAAAATCGAAATGGTCTGCGTAACAAAACCTTTATTAGTGCCCTCTGTGCCCTCTCGATTTTTATAAAGGAACTCTTTCCAGCACTGCCCCAAACAGAGATACAGTACTGAATGATGGACTGGCACAATGCTAGGTATACTTGCCTCAACAAGGGGATCGGTGTACAGTCTCGAAGGTTTTTCATAATGAATATTAACCGTCGAACGCGCGCTGACAAATCGCCTATATGCTGCTTAAACGATAGATTTTCGTCAATTGTCACTCCCAAGTATTTAATAAAAGTGGAGCGGTCTATAGAAGTGCACGAGCACTGAGAAGGCTTATTTAACGCACGCAATGTACAATAATGTATTTTTAAATCAGATTCTGAGGGAGGATTAGAAACGCAAGTCTTGGAAAAGGCGACATACTTGGTCTTTTTAGTATTTAAGGTAAGTAGGTTTCTGTCCAAAGCTCTCGCAATCACAGAAAGACCATCCTCAGCTCTACCGTACGCTTGTTCCCAAGAATCACCATGAAACAAAATTGCAGTGTCATCGGCGTAAGCTATAATTTCTGAGTTATCAAGACTGATTTTAAGAATGTCATTTATGTATATTATGAAGAGCGTAGGGCCAAGTATACTTCCCTGCGGGACGCCATAGTTGATTTCGAGCGGTTCGCTTGAGTGATTACCTATTTTAACAAACTGCTTTCGATTGCACAAGTAGCTGGTGAACCACTCAAGAGATACACCTCTAATGCCAAACGCCTCAAGTTTTCTCAGAAGCAAACCGACCGAAACCGTATCGAACGCCTTCGCTAGATCTAGGAACACGCCAATACACTTTTCATTCTTTTCAGTATAGGATGCTACTAGATCGACAAGTAGCGATGCCGCGCCCTCGGTCGATCTGCCTCTGCAAAAACCGAATTGCCTGTCCGAAATAAGCTGATACTTTTCCAGATAGCCAACCAGTCTATTGTTGACCAGCTTTTCTAGTATTTTTGAGATAACACTTAGTAATGCAATGGGCCGATAGTTGTCAGGTGAATTTTTGGGTCCACTCTTGTATATGGGGGATATGGCAGCCACTTTCCAGCAATCTGGGAAAATGCCGGTTTCTAAGCTGAGATTACATATATATGTTAGAGGTACAAGAATTGCATGCAGTGATTTTTTAATTAGGGTGACCGAAATTGAATCGGGTCCTGCGGCACTGTCTGTTCGGAGATTAGCAACTATTTTGGAAATTTCGAAAGGATCGGTAGGGTAAAGAAATAGCGAATGTGTTACTGATGAAGAGGGTTTGTGCGATTTGATAAGAGATTCTTCTGTTTCAAATAACTTGCTTAAAATATTATCAGCAAGTCTCTTCCCGATAGATACAAAGTGTTGATTACAATTATTAAGCTGGGATTCAATATTATTACCACCGTTTAGTAACTCTCCGGACTCGTTGCAACGATTTGAGGTATAGCAAATATTTTTAATGGTTCCCCAGAGCTTTTTTGGATTGTTTTTATTTAGTTCAAGTTGGTGACTGTAGTATTGGGCTTTGATTCTGCGGAGGAGCTTATTGCAAAAGTTCCGGTACCTAGTATAAATTTTCTTTCGCTGAACATCGCCTGGATTGGATCGACTATCATGGTGAAGTTTGTCACGGTGACGCATGCACCTTATAAGACCTGGTGTGATCCAAGGTTTCATGCATACCATTTTTCTACCAATTTTAACTTTTTGTGTGTATTTACCTAAAGTAGAAGCTATAATATCAGTAAATGCTGCAGCAGCAGAGTTACAGCAATGTTGTGTTGTCACAATTGACCACTCAATACCGCTAATCTCCGATATCACAGCGTCAACGTCGGTTTTTAATCGGAATCTAGTGTTATTAGGACATTGCGGTTGGAGGGAGATGCCAGCACAAACAATGCTGTGATCAGTAATCGATGACTTGCAAACTACACCCGTGGCGTTAGTTCCAGGTTTAATGAAAATATGGTCTAGGCAAGACTGATCTCTAGTAGGATTACTAATCGCAGGAAGTAAACCGTGTGCAGCCATTAAGCATAAATAATCCGAGACTTGGTTATTAGAGGAGTTGCATATGTCAATGTTCATATCACCCGCGACAGTAAGAAAGGGTTTATTATGCAAGTCACTAAGAGTAATGTCTAATGAACTAATGAATGGATCAATGTTAACAGTCGAAGGAGAACGGTAAATGCCCAAAATAGCAATATTGTCGTCTATTTGAACCAACAAAGAGTCAGCGTCTATAATATTTGGTTCAGAAACCAGAGTTCTATAGTTATTTTTTATATAAATTATTACGCCACCATTTTTATTTTTTTGTTTATTTGTTCGAAATGAGTTATACTCAGAGAGAGAGTTTATTATAGTGCCATCAGACAGCCAGCATTCAGTAAGTATAACAGCATCGAATACCATATCAAACCGCTTTAACGCAACTGCGAAGTCATCAAAATTTTTCTGGTAGCTTCTTATGTTTAATGAGATAATTTTAAAGTTGTATTTAGTGTAATTATTAAAAAATATTCGGCAAGACTCTGCAGACTCATGACTATGACAATTAATCGAGATTGTTTCATCAATGTCTTCCGTAACATCAACTAAACCCATACTTATAAAATATATATTGTGATGTGTTTAGGGTCAAAACCCAGTGTGTCATAGTAGAATGAATATTTTTTTCAGAATTATATATTGCCGTAATTTTACTTATTAAGTGGTTCTCTATAGATAATACACATTTCAACGAAGTGCATTTATATGAGAGCGGGTGATTTGGTGTGTGAGGTTTTGTGCGTGTGATAGTATGTGTGAGTGTTATGTGTGGGAGTGCGATGGATGACAGCAAAAGGTAAAAATATACATAGTTTACTAATATGTTAAATTTAACATTAGTTGCAGGTGGGACGGAGAAAAACTCTTCACCACTCCGAAGAAGATTACTGATCTGAGTGGCGGCCCAGATGTCGTTCGAGATCTTCAGAGGATTTAATTGTAATAGCTGGACTTCCTTCCTGCTTGCGCACATGAATTGTGCCATTCTTAATCCAGCAGTACTTGAAGCCAACTTCTTTGGTACGCTGTCGGGTTGAGCGAAATAACAGGCGATTTTCTTGAGTAAGGCGTTCATTGAAGTATAACTTTCTGTTGCCCCCCTCCACCCCAATGTCCATGCTGGAGAGCGTAAAAAGTACGACAGTTTCTCATTATTTAATTGATTCCACTTAATAGTGTAATTTTTCCATCAGTAGACGTTACTCTATGATACAGATACTGTGTCTCCATATCATTTTTATGTGTTCAGCGGAGTTTGTACGTGAATGATTGATCGGTTACCATTTATTTTCGATTACACTCGTTGCGTGCGCTGATGTATGTAAAATGAGTTGTTGAAAGTTTCATAGCTTTGTCGGTTATAAGAGAAATGAGCATTATATTTTCGCAAAAATTAAACTGTATTTTTTTGCAATCGCTATCATGTGTATGTTTTCAGAATCGTCAATGCAGTTCGAATGAGCTATTTTCAACAGCATAAGCGGCGCCGCGAGATAGGCCTTTAGCATGTCTTTAATCATTTTGGCACTACACTTGTAAATGTTGCAATTTATATATTTTATATAGACAGCTTCTGTGGTGTAGTAGTTGAGAAGGTCAGCTCATAGGCCGGAGGTGGCAGGTTCGATTTTCAAGAATTTGTGCACAGAGAAAAAGCGGAAATACTTGTTCTGTGTCTGGGTGTTGTAGGACCATGATCCTCGTAGTTCAGGGTCCCTAAATACAGGGAATCCTAGGGTCCAGGATCTATGTGTGTGATCGTTGGGCGTTATTATTATTACTTATACTGCATATGTCATCGCTCCATTTAGTAGCAGAGCAGGATGTTCGAGTAGTAGTACTCCTAATACTCACTTTAGCTGATGTCTCTTCTCGATAATAAGTTTATACCAGGGGTAACTGAGAGCTGATGACCTGGAGCCTGGAGGATCAAAGAAAAGCTGTAACGGAATCAATTTCAGAAATTCCATTTTAAGAAAATCTAAATCGATGCCATTCTCTCTTGCATCATCGCTAGAGAAACATCTAAGTACCTGCTCCAAATAATATATTTAAAAAGTAAGTGTGTTCATAAACCGAAAGCTCTAAAAAATTGGTCATAGAATCTCGTCCCCTAAATGAAAACCACTAGGTATTTTGCCTATTATCCAACGTTTTCGTATAGCAGCTATAGACACACCTGTGCGAGTAGTGCGACTGGCGCTGATGGCACAGAATAAATAATAGTACCTACTACCTGATGGGAACAACAAGCTTGCGAGACTTACGACTGATGTACAATCTGAATGTGTGACTAATTTTCACCGTTGATTCAATTTTCACCTTGTTTTGTGGTAACTTCTGGTCGCAACGAACCTTTCTTTCCCATCGATGGCCGGTTCTTCGAGCGATGTACTGGTTTTTTGTACTGGTACTCATTTCTGGAACCCTAGCAGGTGGCAGCACAGTTATTTATTGGAGAATGTAAATAGCCAGTTACATGACCCTGAGCAGCACTGCACTCAATGTCTTGATATGAAACAAGTGCTAAGTAAAAAATTTGAAAACTCCTGACACAATATAGTAAAATAAAAAGTAATTCGTCATTTTGTAACGGCGGCCATCTTGGATTTGATTTATCATCGTGTATGGTATTCTACTAATCAAGGCCTTTCATTTCATACACATACCGAGGGAGTTGTAAAAAAATATGCAATCCGCCATTTTGTGGCGGCGGCCATCTTGGATCGATTTTCATAAAACATAACTAAGGTCCGTATTTCATAAAGTGATCGATTAGTGAATGGAATCTCTGCTTGAGCACCGATCAATGACTGAGCATCGTTCTGTTATACGGACCGTAGAACCCCGATTAATTCGCCTTTCAAACAAAAACAGAAATTTGATTCATCCGTTCGGGAGCTACGATGCCCCAGACACACACCGACACGTCAAACTCATAACACCCCGTCATTTTTACGTCGGGTGTTTAATTAATATTGTAATGATAACTACCTATTGTAACTACTGCGGACGGCTAATTTGATTTCTCTAAAAGAACGTGTGTTGCAATATTTGTCGGGTTATTTGCACCAGTAGTGAGAAAGAGCACTTCTTTTTTTTCTAATGTATATATTGTAATGGGCTTGCTATGTAATATTTCACAATAATTGAAGGGTTGAGAATAAAAAGGGTTTATCTGTCAAACTGACAGTTTCGAGAAAATTGACTTTAAACTTCAACGGCGTCATTTTAATGTAGATTGCTTATAAGGTAATAGAAAAGGTTTATGTAAGTTTCAGTTGCTTGAAAATGTTTTAAATCTATTTTAAAATACTAAATATAGTACTAATTTATACAATTACTGTAAAAATATAATATAATAAAATAAGTATAATAATATTTTTATGCTAAGCGAACTGTTGTCCTGTGACAGATAAACCGTTTTTAGACTCAAAATCTCGAGATTTAAACCTCATTTCGGTATTTTGAGAATGTATTACTGTAGATAATTTCACGCTGAATCCAACGATACCCATAAGTCATTTTGTGAAAAAAATCATTTAAACCCTTTTTATTCTCACCCCTTCAATTATTGTGTAATTCTAAATGCTTAGTACAATAATTTAATTTTAAGTACGTAATATGATTTTGACTTGTAAATGTGCTATAAATAGCCTATTTGCAATAAATCTTTTGACTTTGACTTTACATTATTACTCCGCTTATATAAATGACATATTTATTACTACAACTTTCTACTGCTTTGTATTTTGATGACTGACTTCGCTGTACCCGCTTAAGTATGCCCGGAGCTTATAACAGAAGGCAGTCACAGCAGAGCCCACTCGCAGAGTTGGATTTATATCTTATAATCCTTTCCATTGTATCTGTTAAATTAAAATGAACATGACTTAACCGAGAATATGCTGTTTTAAATGGCGGCAAAACGGCCAATGCGCCATTGTATAAGCTTTTTAATTGAATTTCGTGAATTTGTGCGGTTTGCTTAATTTTTCCGCTTTATGCTTGACTCTTGAATTAGCTGTTCTTAATAGACCAGTTAATTATAAACAACGTTCTGTACAGATTATAATAAATTATTTTTTATGAAACGAAATTATTATCCAAATTTTATCTATATATGTAAATTTAATCACACTATCACACTAATATTTATTATAAAGGCGAAAGTTTATATGTGTGTTTGTGTGTATGTTTGTTACTCCTTCACGCTCAAACAGCTGAATGGATTTGGATGAAATTCGGTAACAAATAGCTTATACACTAGATTAACATATAGGCTACATTTTATCCCGGAAAAGTGAAATTTTCCAGTGGGATCGGATAGAAGCTTCAAGTAAAGTTGCCACCACTTTACTAGGAGTATGACTTTGACCAGACTGACTTGACTATGACTTGACTTGATGACTTCGACTGTGACTTGACACACATTTGCGCGAAATATCGATAACTTGAAAAATTATCAATTACTTGACACTGGCTAAATACACAAAAGTGTGAAGCCAAATCTTAAAATAAAAAAAAATTAATATCCTTTGCAAACGCCCCTATATCTATAGATGATCTTATTATTTGGATTTAGCGGAATCGCACTAGATATTCTTATTTCATTTTGTATTTAAAATGAACTTCCGCAAAGGAAGGAATCGAACCCACAACCTACAGTTCAGAAGGCAGGGTTCCTACCAGCTGTCAGGCCAGTCTTCTTTAACACATATATACAAAATGTATCGTCAAAAGATATTCTCAAATACAATTTTACTCGTATAGGTTTTTTTCTATTATAGTTAAAACTAACGATCCAAAAACCTACCTCTTTCTAGTTTCCTTTCATAGGCTCGTAACCTCATACTAACTCGTGAGGAATAAAGAATATAATATAAAGTTGGTATAGGAGGCCCTGGGGACCTATAACTCCCTGGCGGGTTAAGGCTTGGTGTAAACGAGGGCGTTCGGCAGGAACGAGCGGCGCAAGATCCGCGCGAAGCCAAAATTCGAAAAAAGAAAAACTTCAATGGTTACATAAATAAAAACAGTTTTTTTGGCGGGAAAACGAAAAAGATCGCGTCACCGCATTGTATTATTTTCCAAAACTTGTGTTATTTTCAGTGTTAGTGCATAAAATTGGTGGCATTTTATTTGTTAAGTGCTGAATTACAGGCGTGAGTGTGGGAAAGTGGTATAATGATGGTAAAACGTGTTTTTTCGTGTTGTTTCCAAAACTCCATGGAAGCTTCAAGTAAAGTTGCCACCACTTTACTAGGAGTATGACTTTGACTAGACTATGACTTGACTTGATGACTTCGACTGTGACTTGACACATATTTGCGTGAAATATCATTAACTTGATAAATTATCAATTACTTGACACTGGCTAAATACACAAAAGTGTGGAGCCAAAACATAAAAAAAAACCAATAAAACATATAAATGATCTCTGTCATTATGTTCAATAATGCCGTACCAAAAACACACGAAGTAGCAGAGTAATGCGTAATGTTAATATTTTCTTTTTTCCATCTACCCTATAATATATGATTTAAATAGAACTTATTAATTAGTTTTAAGACGTGCCCTCAGCTTTCTTGACCATTTATATTCTTAGAATACATTTGTAATTTAGACAATGACGCTAAGTACTACAAAAAGGTGTTACTGGCCCGATAGCTCAGTTGGTAGCCCTGCATTCTGATCCGCGGGTTGTGGGTTCGATTCCCACCCAGGACAAACATTTGTGTGATGAATAGGTGTTTGTTCTGTGTCTGGGTGTTATATTGTATTCTATGTATGTATCTACAAACAAAAAAGTATTTAAGTATTGTATCAGTTATCTGGTTCCCATAGCACAAGCTTTTCTTTGTTTGGGGTTCGATGGCGTTGTATGAGATGTCCACACATATTATTATTATTATTATTATACCGTCACTCAACTCTATCATTCTATCATACGTATCGATCTGCAATAGTTATATGGCGTTAATTCTATAACTACCTACGCAGGGAATTTTGAATAAATATGATTGTGGATGGCCTAAAGAGTATGGTATTGATTATGATGTGGAAAGAAAACGCTGTCAATGTTGATACTGACAAAGTGTAACATGGCGCAACTCTACTTAGTCGGAATTTCACAAGTGGAATCCACCAACTTTTATTCCAAAATTGGCAGATAATGATTAACATGGAATGGCAAGATGTGACGGACGAGTTAAAAGAAAGAGACAGAGCTAATTCAAACGCTCTAATAGCATCGACTATATATAAATACAAATAAAAGAGTTTTGGCGGGAAAGCGAAAAAGATTGCGTCACCGCATTGTATTATTTTCCAAAACTTGTATTGTTTTCAGTGTTAGTACATAAAATTGGTGGCATTTTATTCGTTAAGTGCTGGATTACAGGCGTGAGTGGGAAAATGGTATAATGATGGTGAAACGTTTCTTTTCGTGTTGTTTCCAAAATTCCACAATTAAGTAAAGATGCCACCACTTTACTAGGAGTATGACTTTGACTAGACTGACTTGACTATGACTTGACTTGATGACTTCGACTGTGACTTGACACATATTTGCGTGAAATATCGATAACTTGATAAATTATCAATTACTTGACACTGGCTAAATACACAAAAGTGTGGAGCCAAAACAAAAATAAAAAAAATACAAATAAATGCGTTTCAAATGGACTGTCACAAGAAGAACTGAAACTTCAGTCGAGTTGGATTTGGTAGATTTGTCGGTCACGTGACCTTAATTTGTAGTGCCCAAAGTGTGAAGTTCGCGCAAACCCAGTCATATTTGAAAAGCACTGTACTTTTTCGGCTAGAAAAATCTACGCTAAATAATTCTAAACCAAATACGAAATTACTTGAAGCCGAATTTTTATTAGCTTGAACTTCGACGTGTGTAGCAAGCCTAACACTCGAGCCCCGAGGCTCAGGGTTACCAGGGCGAAATAACAAGTTTCCCTTTTCTGGGAGGCCGATTTGTTGCCGACTTTTGACTTTATGAGTGGTTTTTTGTGTAGATATATTTACTTAGAAATAGGTGCTGCCTCACCTGATAAAATTCTCGGCAGTATCATGGAATTGTATTCATCGTGCGGGCAATTACTGTGTTCAGGGGGAGTGATCACATACTTTGGATCGCAATGGAACAAGTCACAGAGCAGGGAAAAATATTACGCTCCTTGCTCAACACTTTTCATACATTTAAAGCTCGTCGCGTTTTAAATAAAACCTCTTTTATTGGCTTGACATAATTATTATAATGTATTGTCTGGAGTTTTTGGCGGGAAAACGAAAAAGATCGCGACACTGCATTGTATTATTTTCCAAAACTTGTGTTATTTTCAGTGTTAGTATATAAAATTGGTGGCATTTTATTCGTTAAGTGCTGGATTACAGGCATGAGTGGTATAATGATCGTGAAACGTTTCTTTTCATGTTGTTTCCAAAACTCCATAGAAGCTTCTGGTAAAGTTGCCACCACTTTACTAGGAGTATGACTTGACTTGATGACTTGATGCTCCATCTATCGGCCGGTATAACTTTGTTTTTGCTTTGTTTAATGTTAATGTCGCCATCTTGAAAATTGTAAATTGTCATTTTACCGGACATGCCAACATAATAATACAAATTTTTAACTTTTTTCTGTTCACAATGGAGATCTACTCTTTTGCTTTTTATACTGTCCATCCAAAGGTTGTCTGGAAGAGATCGCTGTCAGCGATAAGACCGCCCATTGTAACACTAGTTTATAAGGTTTTCTTGATACTTTTATATTTCATTGGTGGAACAATAAAGAATTCTCTATCTATCTATTTACGTGAACCAACTTCAACTTCCGTTCGCCTCGCATTCACCAGCTTACTCCCCAAGTCAAGCGTGCGTAAAGAAGTTTTACATCAAAAATACATCTTACTATTTGTTGGGCATTAATTAATTCACCAGTTTTATGGCCCAGTCATTAATTGCAGAAAAGAATAAAAATTATACGAAGAGCAACAATAAATTTCTGCGGTCGTAAATACGCGCGCCCAGTTGGCACTCTATCGCAATAAGTTTGTCGAGGACTTCCTCCTAGTATTGTTGCTTTTGCCAGCGCCTTGGTTTGACAAAGTGGTGTAATTACTTAGAACAATTGGACAGGGTGGTCCCAGCGGAATGAGCATAGGACCACCTCATGACCCCATGGGTGCTAAGAGCCGGCTACGGGAATATTCAGATAATAAGCAGCAGCATTCTTCTCGGCACACTAAAACTTTCTACGACCACTGCTGATTATGAAAAGCGTCCAAAATGGCATTTTATGGTAAAGGTTACTAGATTTACTAGGTGGTAGGACTATTCTGCAAAGTTCGTCTAGGTAGGTTACCACCGCTTTGTCAGTTATTCTGCCACCAAGCGGTCTGTAAGCACTTCTGTGTTCCGGTTTGAAGGGCATTGTAGCTAGTTAATTTACTGGGCAATTGAGAATTTATGATCTGATATCACAGTCGAGTAATCTTATTACCAGACTGTGCTGATGTCTCAGGATGAGTGCGCAGTGCAATGTCACGTGAAAATGTATGTTATAGAGTTTCGAGTGACACTGTTCTGTTATGGGCGGTCGTGTTGTTTAAAATCAGGTGAACGACTTGTCACATCATTCATTAACATAAAAAAATATTAAGCTTCGATGATCACTGCCACACAAATGTTTCCAAGTTAACTGGAAGATAATTCTCTCTCCTATGTACCTACTTTTGTGCAATAAAGCATTTTCTATCTATCTATCTAAACATATAAAATTTAAAGGACTGACTGACTGGCTTATATATCAACGCACAGCCTAAACCGCTGGTCCTAGAGACTTGAAATTTGGAGGGTGTGTTCTTTCTAACGTGTAGGTATCCACTAAGAAAGGGTTTTTCGAAATTCAACCCCTAAGAGGGTGAAACGGGCGGTTCAATTGTCTATGAAAAATTTCTTCTTCGTTTCCTAAAGGCCACGCGGGAGAAGCCGCGGGCAGAAGCTAATCTACTTATAAACGAAATAAATGCTTAGCTAACCTCAGTGAAATGGAATAAATTTATTCTAGTCACACATAATAGCACACAGTAAACAAATATAATTTCAGTATAAACAAAGTAAAAACCAAAGTTATCCTATACGTCCCTGTACGTGTGACAATAAGTATTGTCAGGAATATGTCCCGGTTCAGCATACAACTGATGTTGCACACAGCATCAAAAAGAATGGCAACATAACATAATATAAAGTCAACTAAAACAAAAATGTAGCAAACATAACAGCCGAACTACTGGCAACTCAGAATGCCTGTCAAAATGTCGCACCATGTCGCATCGCATAACAGACTATATGCCAGTATTCTATGAATCTCTGATTTAATTCATACAAGAAGGGTTATATAACACTGATTGACAGCATTGGTGGTGTGGTGGTTGAGCAGGTCGGCTCATTATCCAAAGGCGGCGGGTTCGATTCCCGCGGCAGGACAAGTTTTTGTGCACAAAAAGAAACGCAAATACTTGTTCTGAGTCTGGGTGTTGTTGGACCATGGTCCTTGCAGTTCCTGTGTCCCTAGACACAGGGAATACTAGTTAGGGCCCAGGATCTATGTATATGATCGTTGGGCGTTATTTATTATTATTATTATAGCATAACAAAATAAGAAAATAACTTTAAACTTAAACGTCTTATTGCTTTCGTTGGCAAAATCGAAGTGAGTGCAAACCTCCGGCCTAGCCCTATCCGCCATTTTTATCCCTACTACGATTCTTGATGGTGGATGTCGTTTGTCAGTTGGTCGATAGTACTATGCCAGCGCCACTATACTACTTCAATTCCTACTATATCAACAAATATGCAAGTCTATTTAAATAAATTTTAAATACAAACTTACTTAACTACATAAATATATCTACAAATTAATGGCGACAACAAAACTAAAACAAAAATGTAGCAAACATAACAGCTGAACTACCTGGCAACTCAGAATGGCTGTCAAAATAGACATGACACATGTTACTTCGCATGACATACTATATGGCAGTATTCTTTGTACCTTTGATTTAATTCATGGTCGTTGAAAAGAATTCGAAAATGGAGGTTGTGAATTTAGATATTTTTTCCATAACCCATGTATTTTTTAATTTTAACGTGTGATAAGGGTGGATTATCAACCGTTTTAAAAACGCAAATGGATCCAAGTTTTAAAAACATACCTTTACGTTTTCTCTTCAAGGCTTCCTAGAGCCTTCAGTAAGAATCCACCATTTTATTGTGGCATTTTGACTTTGACAAAATAAGACTTTGACACGACATAGCTGCATAAAAAATTCTCACTTGACATTGGCACAATTATGTCTAAAAAGCGATAGCAAGCCATTAAATGAAGAAGAAGAAGGGTTATAAATGTTGGTTATAATTTTTTGGATTAATAAATCTCTTTGTGGGCTATGAACTAACACCTACTCGTATATTCTTTTAGATTTATACACACTTCCTTCCTTTTTGAGCGCATTAAAATGTCGTTTGAAAGCACTTTCTTCAAAGACTTCCTTTTCCACCTCTTTATTTACACTTGCCTTCCGAAATACAATGACCAGAACCGGTTTTCAGGACAAACAAAAGATCCCTAACAGCAAGGTTTGTTTACATGAAGCGAGTAAACGTACGAGTTACTGGATCAGTAAATCTATCATTGCGCTATTTACGATGCGACTTTCAATCGGATGCGAGACGTTTGTTCAACCTTTACATCGTAAAGTTGATTTTCTATTATTGAAATGGGTGTTCTTTTGATGTATTTTATTACAAAAATAGCCAATAGTAATAGCCGTAATCGACGAGACAAATAATAACCCTACTGTCAAATTAGTCTCTTTTTATCCACTTATTTCTTCCTTGCTTGCTCGCGGGCTTGAGCATATCTTGCCAATCGCATTAGTCGAACTAGTTAGTTTCATTCATAATGTGTCCGCAGGACGTGCTACGGCTTTGAGTTATGTTATAGAGCATTTGACTGGCCCGATAGCTCAGTTGGTAGTAACCCTGGCTTCTAAGTTGTGGGTTGTGGGTTCGATTCCCACCCAGGACAAATATTTGTGTTATGAATATCGATATGTGTTCTGTGTCTGGGTATTATATTTCATTCTATGTATGTATTTAGAAACAAAAAAGTATCTTAGTATTCTATCAGCTATCTGGTTCCTGGTACAAGCTTTGCTTAGTTTGGGACTAGATGGCGTTGTGTGAAATGTCCACACATATGGATTTATTTATTTACAATGCATAATTTTACTGAAAAAGAAATAAGCTTACCACTCGTAATTTTCACATCTACTGGTACATCAACTATCTCAGTATAAACGTACCTTTTTCGCAACGGTTGAAATGGGTTATCCGGTATAGAAAGGGTTTACGCACTCTAGCCCTTTTTTATCCGGATGGTGGACTTAACCGGGTGTGGACTGGCTATCGGTTAAATGTACCTGAAATACACAAAAATAAAAGTCATATTTATTTCTCGTGGTGGATAGTGAGTAACTTTATGTGGTGAGCGTGAGGGTTTTGGATAAGATTTGCATTCATGTAGGTAATCGAGTTATTATACTGCGACAAATGTTATGCCATTACTTAAGATTTAGTATGTAAGCTATGGAAATATTATTTATTTAAATTTATTATTGTATGTATAACTCATCAATATTTTTTGTGGATAATAAATTTTTATGTTTTATGTTTATGTATTGTGATATCTTGAAGTGAAAAATGGTATGGTTTTCTGTCGGTCTGTTAGTCTCCCACTTTTCTCTGGCTTTATTTATCAAAACTTAATCAAAACCATAAAAGGACTAGAATAAAAAAAAATGTTTTTACTATAGAGTTGTCTAGCATTTGACCACGCTCTCACCTGATGGGAAGTGACGATGCAATCAAAGGTGCAGCATGCTAGCCAAGGAAAAAAACTTAACTAGTTTTTGTATGTTAATGAATCATGTGACGAGCTAATTGTTCATCTGATGTTAAGCTACACGGGCACCCATAACAGAACAGTGTCACTCGACACACAAAAATATAAAGTTTCGCGTGACACTGCAGTGCGCACTTCATCCTGAGACATCAGCACAGTCTAGTAATAAGATTACTCGACTATGCGATTAGATCATACTCTTATTTGCCCAGTAATTTCACTAGCTACAGTGCCCTACAATCCAGAACACAGCGGTGATACCTACCTAGACGAACTTTGCAGAAAAGTCCTACCACGGTTTTGATCAATTTGTTAATCTAAGGTCTTCTTCTAAGTCTAAAATGTACTATCAAGGCTAGAAGAGGACCAATCATTACCATATACGTATATCATAGCTCCATCGAGTCACAGGACGACCTAAATATGAGTGTCAATAGAAGAACAGGTTTCTTATAAGCGAGAGTTCAATTCAATTCTTTATTTGCATGATAGGTGGGTACATATATAGATGATAACAATAATAATTTATTCCTCCATGTTCTGCCGGAATGGCAAGCAAAAAATTTTACACTTATTACACACAGAAAACTAAAATAAAAATGATCTAAATCAAACATTAATTACATTTCTATCTTAAACACTAAGTAGGTATTTATCAATATGCCATATATAATATTCTAACCATACTTAATGATTCCCAGAATTATATAAATTGAAATTACAGTTGTTTATCATTTAGAGTGCTACTTCGTCGACCACATTGTCGCCTAAAATTGGGAGACATGCAACACAAGCCTAAATAATTTAAAAATATAATAATAATTAACAAACACGAAGCGTAAACTATGTAATAGAATTATATGGTTTTCTCATGGATGCCATTGTCAGAACTGGACCAAATTGAAATGGGACTACACGGGAAGTACCAGCTTTCAAATAACATAAGGATCATCAAAATCAATACACCCAGTCGAAAGTTCTGAGGTAACAAACATTTATTTTAAAAAAAAAACAGTTGACTCTGCAATACCATATTAGCCTTACCATTATCTAATAAGGCCATAGAGAATGGTATAACAGATTCGACACCAAGACTTTATAGGCTAGTAGAACTAGGTTTAAATTTAAGTTAACGTTAGTAACATTGTGATTTTTTTCCAATTGGGCGATGTGGTCGCTCAGCGACAAAGCCCATTAAATAAATTAAAAAAAAAACAGTAGAATTGAGAACCTCCTCATTTTTGAAGTCGGTTGATAAAATTATTACCTCCTAGTTCAATAAAAATCATGTATATATGGCATATACATAGGTACATAGTTAAAGAAAAAACTAACCCTCTTATGACACAGATCAAGAATCTTAAAAACAACTCCCAATAGTTCCGTTCATGTAATTTCCCTTGACCTGCTCTCCAAAAAAAAGAGTAAGTACAGCAATCATTGCCGTCTTATTAACACCAAAACTGAAACACAGTAATCTTTCTGCTCGTTAAAACATCACCAAATGAGAAGGAAGCGTCGCGAACAAAAGTATACCCTCGGGCGCACTCAATTTCCGAGAAACAAAAGTCAAATATTACGGTTGACTGTACAATTATAGGGTGGCAATGTCGGAAGGAATGAGTGAGCGTAAACTAGGAAACCAAGGAAGAACGAGTGTTGCTTAGCGGTAGTTCATGCGACTTTCATTTCTATATGGTATTGTTCAAATTCCGCTCGGCCCCGCACCTGTTATGAATGCCAAAATTATGTGCAGTTTGCATTTCTTTTTGCAACGGTGATGAAAACGTTGTGGAGAAAAAACCGGCATGCTCACGAAACATCTCTGGACATGATTGTGTCCATTACTCTCCCAAGTCAGGGGACTGACTGAGTCTCACTCACTGACCTTCCCTAGTCTAGACTGGCTCCTAAGTCAGTTAATCACTGAGTTAGTGAGTCAGTCAGTTAGTGAGCCAGTTAGTCAGTCATTCAGTTAGTGAGACAGTTAGTGAGTCATTCAGTTAAGATAATTATACCGCATCGGACTGACTGACTGACTAACTGGCTCACTAACTGAATGACTACACAGTACTCACTATACATACGGGATATAGATACAAATATTATCAAAATCGATTCAGCCGTTTCAGCACTTAATTGTTCGATTATAATTAATATCTAATAAGATTATATTAAGTGTCATTTGTTATTTATGTATATTGTTTAACTTTGTATTAGTTTTTTTTTTTTTGTAAATTAAATGTACTTTATTTGAAATTTTCTAGTGCTAGAAAGAGATAGTGGGATATAACTCTTAATATAACTCTAATAAAATATCTAGACTAGTCTCAAACACAGATTACGTGCCACATAATTTCACCATAATAAAATAGCGTCGAATGTCTTATTTACACGAACCATGTCAGTGGCAACAGTTATTAGCGGTATAAACTTTTATTTATCTTGTAAACTATGCCACTGACATCAGCAATTAACATATAGTCAGTAAATCAACTTCTACTCTTGGATTTTACTAATGCGATAACAGTTTTATCAACACATATAAAATTCAAAGTCCTGACTGACTGACTTATTTATTAACGCAGAGCCTAAGCCACTGATCCTAGAGACTTGAAACTTGGAGGGTGTGTTCTTTGTAAAGTGTAGGTATTTACTAAGAAAGGGTTTTTCAAAATTCCACCCCTAAGAGGGTGAAATGGGTGGTTGAATAATTTGACGACAATTTTTCTTCTTCGTTTCCTATAGGCCACGCAGGCGAAGCCGCATGCAGAAGCTAGTGCCATATATATAAATATGTAAATATGTGTCAGTTTATTTTTTATGTTAATTAATGGTGTAATGGGCTAGTCATTAACCTGATGTTAAGCGACCCGGCCGCAACAGTGTTGCTCAGAACTCCTAAATATAGAATCCTTATAGCCAGTGTAACTTTTAACTGTAAAATCTTACGGAATGTTATTTTAGTCCGTATTACAGAACGATGTTGTCACCGATCGGTGCTCAAGCAGAGATTTCACTCATCATTTTATCAATTAGTGAATGAAATCTCTGCTTGAGCATCGATCGATGACTGAGCATCGTTCTGTAATACGGGCCTTAGAAACTTAGAAGCAACCTATTAGCAATAGCATACTTTAAAAGGACGCTAAATAAACGTGTATGTTTTCTCTACAGGCGACTGTGAAATAACTGTAGTGCCCTTACTGTGAACTTTTTGTATGATGCCACTTTTCGATTATTTATGGCTTGCGTTAACCAGACTATGGTTATTATTGTTGGTATTAGATTTTAGTGTTGGTGTTAGATTTTAGTGTTGGTGTTAGGTTGTTCGACATTTAAACAGTATAGATCAAAAGAACTTTCGAGTCTAGGTAGTGGGTTTTATAGATTCTATGGTCTCGTAGAACATTTGACATAATTTGCCCTTTACAGAAATTAAAAAAAATATATTATTATTAAAGTTCTTCATTGCACTAAGACCAGTATACACGGAGGACATAAAGCATTTTCTATCAGTCATAGTTTAAGACAGAGGATTGTAGGCGAGCATTACAATTTCTAAGAAAATGTTTTAATTCTCATTGAAATAAAGATTTTGATGACATAGTATAAGTGGGCTGTTTAGACTGCATTTTTCAAAATAACTCTGGATCACAAACTTTGATTGCAATGCAATAGGATAAATTTAATTTCTAATTCGAACATTTCTATAATAACTATGTAGATAAATTACGTATTGAAATATCAAATCTATACATGTTATAATCAAGTTTCGTTATCGTCTAGCAGGTACTAGCAGCAACTGAGTACTTGTCTACTTATTCCTAATACCTAATACCACTCTATTCCTACTCCAAAGATGCAGAATTATAAATTCTTTCTAGACTTCATAGTCTGAGAGCTGGATAAGCTTTTTAAGTAAGATACTCAAAAAAATCTTGTTATCAGACTGTGCTGATGTCTCATGATGATTTACGCAGTGCAGTGTCACGCGAAACTTTATATTTTGGAGTTCCGAGTGACACTGTTCTGTTGTGGGTGCCCGTGTCGCTTAACATAAGATGAACGACTAGCTAGTCACATCATTCACTGACATAAAAAAAATATAACTGACTAGCCCCGGTTTCTAGTCAAACTTGGTGTGTTAAGTGAACACTCACTTAACACACCAAATACTGAATGCTCATTGGTTACCTGATTGCCTGTTGATCCGGCTGTCTGGAATGAATGTACTGTATTTTGTGTATTGACCCGCAACTACCAAGTGCATTTATTTGTTTGTGCGTTTGTTTGTCCGTGTTTGAGAAACGTGAGAGAAACCGGGGAAATCTAGCCTTGTCGTAGGATACATAATATTTGTGCCGTTAGCGGTAGAAACTAAGATGTTTTGATTAAAAGAGTAGACTCTGAAGTATTTTGATTAATGAATCGGCGTCATTACACAGCGATGTATTGCTGCCAGAATTTCAGGCAACGTTGCCAATTATAACGGTCGCTTGAACGTTTCCGGTTTCCACTGCCGTTTCCGGTCTAATTTCAGTTTATTACATTTTCCTACACATTATTTTCTTATTAAACATCAAGTAATAACTAGTATTTACAATTTTTCAAAATTGTCCAAATTCTGTAGTAATAATTCTTAATGCATATCTGCTAGGTGCTGGCTCTTACACTACGTAATTTATACGGAATCTTCGTTTTAATAAACGCTTGCATGTCATAAGCAATAAGACGTTCGCGCGAACTACAGCAGAATTGGGTCAGCCAGCAATAAAATATTTAATCATTCATGCAAAATGAATAAAAATAAATTGGAAAAAAAATGAAAATACTGAAAAATATAAGACTAGATTACAGAGATAGAAAAAACATTTACAAACTATACAAAAACCAGGTAACGGTGGTAGAAATAGGAAAAGAAACAAATAAAAGCAACAATAAAACAAGGAGTAAGACAGGGCTGCCCTCTTTCACCAACATTATTCAACATATTTATAGAAAACGCGATAAGTAAATTGAGTAGGAAACGGCGGAGTTAAGGTTAACGGAGAACGCATCCTATTTATACGTAACGCACATGACATCGCGGCACTGGCAGAAAATCAGGAAGAGTTAGAAAAACTTGTAAAGCAAATAGACATCACATTTCAACAAAAAGGATTAAAAATCAATATACACAAATTAAAAACAATGACAATAACCAGAGACTTATCCACAACAAATCCAATTAAATTAAACAATGTCCCAATAGAACACGTAACTTCATTAAGTACCAAAAAAGCCTTATTAGCAATGATGCCAAATTTACAGCAGATATTAAAACTAGAATATCAATAAGAAAAAAGAGCATTCAACAATAAAAAACACCTTTTTAAATCCAAAATTTCAAAATCACAAAGATCACCAAGATGGAGAACGATGGCGATTACCTACCGACAAGAGCAGGACTCTTAAATAAGAAGAAGAGAAGTGTCCGTTTAGTGATGGCAGCGAACTGTGCTTTATTTTACAGATCGGTTAAGAAGAAAATATGATAAAAGATGTTCCATCGGCTGGTCATTTCACAATGAGCATTACAGAACCAAAAAAACAATAGATCGTGTTACTAATTGGATAACCACTGGCTCCCCGTCCAAGACTTCCATTTGTAAGGAATCTTTGTTTAATAAAGGGGTAACAACAAGATGTTCGCGCAAACTATTGGGTCGGCTCTCTATTCTTTGCTAAGTAATTGGTGGGCGACGGGTTAAACTTCGAAGTTAGGACAATGTTTCTATAAGCTTACTAGGTGATAGGCCTTTTCTGCAAAGTTCGTCTAGGTAGGTACCTAAAGCCGTGTTAGTTACAAAGCCAGTCAAAGAAAGTCTTGTTATTTACACTATTTAAAACTCGAGAACGCCTGAACCAATTAGGCTGAAAATTGGTGGGGAGGTAGCTTAGAACCAGGACACGGAAATAGGACTTTTTAGGCCGTTCGATGGCGTTTTACTAATTCACCCGTTCGAAGCCGGGGCGGGACAATTAGTTATATATAGAGTAGGTATTATTGCTGATGTAAAATCAATCATCAGTTTGATCATGTCGCATCTTAGTCATTCGTAATTTTACTCGATGCGTTTATGTTATCACACATCATCAGTGCTGAAAATAGGCGTCGGGCACTGCCATAATCGCAAAATCAGATTATAATGCAGATGGAGAATGGTGCCCTTACTGGCCTGTAAGGAACCTGTAAGGCCTGTAAGGAAGGCCTGGACTGTAAGGGCTACAGCCCCCGCGGGAAGAGATAGAGTGGTCCTAATTTACGCCAGGACCACACAGCTAAAATTAATTCACCACAAATTAATGAATACTCAAAATAAGGGTGTTCAAGTCCCCACAAAGACTGAAAGTAATTTCTCTCCAGTCAGTCTTCAGTCAACAAATCAAAATCGTTAATTTCGTAAGCTCAATACAAACAGCCTGAGCTGGCTTTTAAGGACATATTTAGGCAAACAATTTTGGGACCCGGTTAGTTGGGGAACGAATTTAGGTTTTCGTTACTAGAGGAGAGAGTTGGTAATGTTGCTAAAATGGTTGGTTTTTTTATTATTTTTATGTTAATGGGAGCAAACCAGCATACGACCCACCTGATGGGAAGTGGTCACCGTAGCCTATGGACATCTGTAACACCGGAGGAGGCGTCACCAATGCATTGCTTACCCTGTGTTTTTTTTAATTTATGGTTCATTTTTTATTTATGTTTGTTGTTATTTTAGAGATTACAAGATTGTGTACTGATTGTTAGAAGTTAAGATGTCTAATAATGTGTAATAATAAAATATGTCTCGAAACGAATATAATCTATTACAGTAGCATTCATTCAATTCAAGAATTCACTATACCGTTATGGACACAAAATGTTATTACTGTCCTGTTAAAGAACTCTTATAAGCCAAGGTACTTGAGAAACAAATGTCATATTAAATAAGTTTGTAATTCCGTGTCATCCGATCTGATATTAACAATCTACCGATCTGTCAGATTTAAGTCGGGGAACATGTGAGATTTCGACTTAGAAAAAAAACAAATACGGCACAAAACTTAAAAACTAAAGACAAAAAAAGACATATTGTAAATAATGTACAAAATTTGTAAATACGGTACATAAAGAAAGCGCAAATACTTGTTCTTAGTCTGGTTGTTATGGGACCATGGTCTTCATAGTTCCTGGTAACACAACAATGTAAGTTGGTTGTGAAAGATGAAGGATTAACATGGTACTGCTTATTACGGTAGCATTAGAAAAGCATGTCCCAGATTTCGGGACACGTGCATGTGAGATAAAATACCATTCGTGATTCAAATTTTTCCATTAATCTGTAGAATTTTATTGTGTTGTGTAGTAAAACTCTTGTTTCAAGGGCACACGCGTTTATTTTCCATCCGCTTGTTGCAGGTACCTTACAATTCTTCTGCCTCGCACCGAATGCCCGCCCTCGCCGCCATCTTACATTTTTCTACTTTTTTATTAGTGTTGCCACTTTATCCATCAATTTATTGCTAAATCCGTATAACTTTACAGTTTAAACCTTTTTTGATAGTTTGCCTTCAGGCTTTGAAACTTTTATTTATCCAACCACGTTTTGCTTGCGTTAGCAAATCTACCCGCAGCTCCCCACCTAATATTGCGCAAACATTCCGCCATGGTGACAATAGAGTGCTAATATAGCCAGTAATTATTTACACAACGCAGTAAACAGATACTTAACTGTGTTTGCTATATTAATATTAAGTTCCGTACTTAAGAAGACGGTCCTTAAGTACGTCCCTAAAATTGTAAGAGCGTCGTTTTAGGGCCGTTGTCGCTCTGTTTTAAAGGATAACTAAAGCTATTCATTTTATAGAGGAAATTCCCTACGATCATGACTTCATTATGATATTGATCCGTTTTCAGGACAAAGGGAGGCAATCTGTTAATTTGTAATTAGGTAGGTGAGCCGTAGGAGGCAAGTGGCCGTTCAAAATGTGCAATGTAAATAACTAAGAAGTACTAAAGTAAAAGTTCAAAAGTAAAAAAAAATAGTAATAAACTAAATATGGCACAAAATTTGTAAATAACAAAATAACATACAAAAAACAAAAACTTAAAAAATAAAGACAATAAAAAGACATATTGTAAATAATGTACAAAATTTGTAAATACGGTAAATAAAGAAGCAAATACTTGTTCTTAGTCTGGGTGCTATGGGACCATGGTCCTCATAGTTCCTGGGTCCCTAGACACAGGGAATCCTAGTCCTAACTAGCCAGGATCTATGTATGTGATCGTTGGGCGTTATTATTTATTATTTATTTATAACATCACACTAAAATTATAAAGGCGAAAGTTTGTATGTATGTTTGTTACTCCTTCACGCTCAAACGGCTGAATGGATTTGGATGAAATTCGGTACCAAGATAGCTTATACATTGGATTAACATATAGGCTACATTTTATACGGGAAAAGTGAAATATTCCCGTGGGATGAGCAAATAATTAAAATACTTTTTATCCGCGGGTGAAACCGCGGGGCGCAACTAGTGTTAATTAAAGCTAACTTTTATCAAGTTCGTGGTTAACGTTCCAAGTTCACAGAATCAGTGGTGGCACCACCCGAAGCGAACCCCTTATTTGTTTGATTACGGTTATTAGGATTCCCGCCAGAGGCCACTTTCGACACATTGTTTGGAGTCTCCGAGTTATCACTTCAACCGCGACCGATATTTTTGGTACTTGGTATCGGTACTCGGTATTTATAGGTATCGATATTATGTACACTTATGGTATCAGTATTTGGTTTTTGGCGGGAAAACGAAAAAGATCGCGTCACCGCATTGTATTATTTTCCAAAACTTGTATTATTTTTAGTGTTAGGGCATAAAATTGGTGGCATTTTATTCGTCAATCATAGAAGGTCGGTTAGAAGGTTTAAAGGATTTTCTACACCGTTGTATGAGCGAGTGCAAATTCCTCACATAAAGTCATTGGTGGGAGTTTTGGCGGGAAAACGAAAAAGATCACATTACCGCATTATATTTTCCAAAACTTGTGTTATTTTCAGTGCCAATTTTATGCACTAAGTGCTGGATTACAGGCGTGAGTGTGGGAAAGTGGTATAATGATGGTGAAACGTTTTTTTTTCGTGTTGTTTCCAAAACTCCATAGAAGCTTCTGGTAAAGTTGCCACCGCTTTACTAGGAATATGACTTGACTAGACTAGACTATGACTTGACTCTGACTTAACTTGATGACTTCGACTGCGACCTGATACTTTATTTACGTGAAATATCATTAACTTGCTAAATTATCAACTACTTGACACTGGCTAAATACACAAAAGTGTGGAGCCAAAACACAAAAAAAAAGTCATTGGTGCAGAGCTGATCAGGATTCAAACCGGGGTTCATCGATTTGAAAGTAGCTCGGGCAACCACGGGCCAGACTCACTTATACCTTATGTTTGTACAAAAATACATAAAAAAATGTCGTAATTATACCAACTTAATTGCAAATTATCCTGTCGGGTGTCAGATATTTTGAGACCTAAATGGCTTCCTGCGATACCTGCTTATTTGCATCTTATGACCAAACCAATGCTTTATCGGCGCAACTTATAAACAGTATAGACGTTTTATCTACTGTGACATTTTGGCTCTAGAAATGAAGAGTGAAACATTATTAAGCGTATTTCTCTTAAGTTGACGGCATTTATGCGTAAAACTCAACATAAACTACTACTTACTACTTACAACAATATTAAAAAAGCAAGCGTGCTTATTGCTTTTTAGTATATTTTTTTTTATAAAATTAAATAGCGACTTGTAAATCGTTCGCTTAATCTTAAGCGTAAAGTTCGCCAATAACAGAGAAAAACATGAAAAGATTATCTGGTTTTGTTACTCTAATTTTCATTTTACATGCAGTCACTGTGAATTTAATCTAAATATATAACTCAAAGTTGACTGACTGACTGACTGACATATATAGTGATCTATCAACGCACAGCCCAAACCACTGGACGGATCAGGCTGAAATTTGGCATGCAGGTAGATGTTATGACGCCTTCGACGTCCAACCCTTAAGAGGGTGAAATGGGTGGCTGAATTATTTTCCCATAGGCTACGCCGCGGGCGAAGCTGCGGGCAGAAGCTCGTAGTAATATAAAACTTTTTAAGCTTTCGCGACTTGAGCTCGTATCACAAAGATAAAATGGGTCTAGTCGCGCACAAAAATTATCAAAACGTAATTTAGACTAACCTCGACGTTTCGATCAAGTTACATTGGCCGTGGTCACGAGGGAACTACCCTAACATGAACTCCCATTGGGGATAATTTTTGTGCGCGAATAGACCCGTTTTATCTTTGTAATATAATTTATTATAAAAAACTGGCGTGAGTAGTATTCATAACTACAACTAGTAACACTCACGAGATACAGTCGAATAACTCGACCGGTTTTTTGTCTGTGCACAAATACTTGTACTGTCACGGGAATCGAACCCACCGTCTCCGGGTTACGAGCCGACCTGCTCAATCACCACACCACAGAGGCTATATATCCATACTGCTTACAAACTGCTGTATTTTCGACGCTTATCTCACTTAATTAAATTGACGTAAAGAAGCGAAAAGGATACGATTGGATATGAAATAAGTACCTACTTTGTTTATCATTTTTGCATCTTAAACTTGAATGACAAGAATTGAAGTCCTGATTTGATTATATTCATTCACACGCTTATACTTGGTAATTAATGTTGCCAACCTTTTTATAGACTGAGGTAGCGCGAAGCGCGAGCGAAGCGTCTCCGTTTTAGCTTTGGCAAAAATTATTTCCTATATCCGGCTGATCACTTTTAGAGATCGCATTTTGGGAGCAGGTTCGACAATTATTTATTATTTTTCTGACTTGATAGCACGGTTGGTACAGCCTTCTGAATTGCAGGTTGTGGGTTCGATTCCCACCCAGGGCAACATTTGTGTGATGAACATAAATGTTTGTTCTATGTCTGGGTGTTCTTTATTCTATGTATGTATTTAGAAACAAAAACATTTAAGTATTGTATCAGTTATCTAGTTTCAATAGTACAAGCTTAGCTTAGTTTCCCGGATAGATGGTGCTGTGTGAAATGTCCACCAATTATTTTTTTTACTTTCATTCCTTATTTTTTCAGTTTTCAAAATGGCGCCTGTTATGTCATCGTATGACGTCAGCCCACAGCGCACCGCGACTGGTGCCGTCCAGGCATGCGCCGACGCAGCAGAGAGTATCTTAAGTCACTTCACGTGTGTTCGAACGGCATAAGATACTCCGGTCCCGGCCTTGGGGCCGGAAGCACCACTTTAGTTTGTAGGAATATTAAATAATTACATCGTGTAATATTTTTTATTCAAATTATAGATTAAATTAGCTTTAGAGTCAATATTAGTTTCTCGTCTGCATCCTCCACCTTCAGCCTACGTAACTCGCCTTTATGGGTGTTCAAAACGTAAATAATAGTTTTTATAATGACATAGTAGTGTAGAAATTTACTAACAAAAATTGGCGGGAGTTTTGGCGGGAAAATGAAAAAGACGCGTCACCGCATTGTATTATATTCCAAAACTTGTGTTATTTTCAGTGTTAGTGCATAAAATTGGTGGCATTTTATTCGTTAAGTGCTGGACTACAGGCATTAGTGTGGGATAATATAATATAATGATGGTGAAAAGTTTCTTTTCGTGTTGTTCCCAAAACTCCATAGAAGCTTCTGGTAAAGTTGCCACCACTTCACTAGGAGTATGACTTGACTAGACTATGACTTGACTTGATGACTTGGACTGTATCGTGACTTGACATATATACACATTATTAATTTACTTGAAAAATTACCAATTACATGACACTGGCTAAATACACTAAAGTGTGGAGCCAAACTAAAACAAAAAAAACAATTGGCGAAAGATTTGAAGATACAATATTACTACTGTACATAATTTCTATCATGTCATTTATCAAATTAATTCCACTTTCATTTCCGTCTATATCTTTTATTAAATCGTTAATGAGCTCTTAAACACTGACCCTGACATCATTGATCATTCTTTACAGAGGGCTAAATAATAGCCAAAGACCTTCATTTTTATTAAATTATCCCACCTGTTTTTCTCTTCCTATTCTTGCACAAATTACATCCGGGGTCTGCAGGGTATATCAAGGATAAAAAGTATTTTCCTTGATATAATGTAATAGATAACGAACTAGTAATAAACATAACCTTCAATAGTGTAAAAATTACACTATCAACTATTAAAAATGTAATAGTCTCTATATAAATAAAACCTACATAGTGGGAACTGTACCAATTACCGAACCGTTAATTTCGATTAACTGTTTGTTTGTAGTATTGTATAAATTAAATTCATGCCGTGAAAACAACGTACCAAATTTAGGTATTATTCGCTGATTTTTATTAGTGATGTGCTTAATAACCTTACAGCCTTATTAATAAACACGGACTAGCTTTAGACTAGTTACACCATCTTTTGTCTCTTTCGATCGAGCTAAATATTCCAGTAGCAAAAAAAGGACAAAATCTGAAGTAACTAATCCGAAATTAATACCCGTTTATTAATAAGGCTGTTAGGTTTTTACTTTCTAGACTCCACGTAAAAATTGCAGATGAAGCTTAATCGGTTAAAAAAGAAACAAGATCTGTTTTCGATGTAAGTTCGAGCTTACTCCTTACCAATCGTTGTAAAATTTGTTAGCACTTAAAAAAAATTGAGTGTGCTTTAGACCACACGACTGAAGTAAAACTGCTTTAGCTCCATCTATCGGCAGGTATTACTTTGTTTTTGCTTTGTTTAACGTTAATCGCCATTTAGACAATTGTATTTGTCATGTGTTTACTTTGTAATGGAGATCTACGTGAATCAACTTCCGTTCGCATTGCATTCACCGGCTTACTCCTCAATTCAAGCATGCGTTAAGAAGTTATATTCCAAAAATAAAACTGAAACGCTACCTGGCACCGTCTATAGACATACCAAGTCAATGTCACCACCATTCCATTTACAGTGCGTAATTAACTAAAAGAAAAGGTAGGTCAAGGCAAGGTAAGATACGGCAAAGAGAAATGCATTATTCAGTGTATGACATTAAGCTTTCCATGCTAAGTTTGTAAGGTTTTGGTTTCTTATGCTAGCGTTTGACTACTATGATTTTGAGGGACATTTTGGGGAATCTATGTTGCTCTCCCACGAGATTCCTTATCGTTCTTTTGTTTTTTTTTCCATACTATTGTGAATTTAGCCAGTGTCAAGTAATTGATAATTTCTCAAGTTAATATTTCATTTATATGTGTCAATTCAAGTCACAATCCAAGTCATAGTCTAGCCTAGTCATAGTCATAGATAGATCAGTTTACCACACTCATGCCTGTAATCCAGCATTTAACGAATACCACCAATTTTATGCACTAAAACTAAAAATAACGTGGCGACTGTGTGGCGACGCGATCATTTTCGTTTTACCGCCAAAACTCCTTATCGTTCTTGTTACATATCTATCTAGAAGACAAGAGTGAATATGTATCTTCTAGGCAAGCATGCGCCATCGTGTACCACGTCATTACTTAACATCAGGCAAGGCAGTGGTCAAATGCTTCAGCTATAAACGATAAAATAACCTAAGCTGGTTTTTTTTTCTTTTTATTAGTCAAAGTCAAAAGATTTATTGCAAATAGGCTATTTTTAGTACTTTTACAAGTCAAAATTATATTATGTACTTAAAATTAAGTTATAATAAGTTTCTACTAGGTCTAGATTATAATGAGTTCGTCCTAGGAAATATTAATATTGTTTTAGAATTTGGAGAAAAATTAATATTGTAGGTAAAAAGTAGTCATTTATAAAACACAGAATTTAGATCACCTTCTGTTCTTCTAATTAGTTGGCCGTTTCTGTGTGTGTGCGTGTGTGTGTGTGCGTGTGTGTGTGTGTGTGTGTGTGTGTGTGTGTTTTGAGCTATAGCTATAGCTAGTAATTACATATTTATCTGAACATAAAGTATATAAAGTACTGACACATTCTTGGCAGAATCACAAAGCTTCCGGTAGCAAGCGAATACAGGTATTGTCAAACGTATTGGACTATGGCCCGTGTATTTGCTATTTACGTAGCCCGCTAAGACTTTATAGCGAGCCGCCAAGGTAGAGTTAGTTTTTGGTAAACAATAATATTTTTGTAAATAAATCTTGATATAGAAGTTTTGCGAGCTCAATATTTTGTAAATGAAATAAATTGACCAAATTTTCTAAATTAATGTACAGTTTTTCAACATGACTCCTTTAAACTTTCTTGATTATACATGTATCCGCTTACTAATAAACATTGCAGAATATCTACTAACCCCTTTACTAACTAAGTTACCTTTCTTAGTTAGTAAAGTTAACTTACTAAGTTGTAAACGACTGAGTGTTACACACTGTCTATTAATAAGGGGGTTCAATTTTTTCTCAATTGACAACAACTATTCTTTTTTTTTTTTTTTTTTTTTTTTATTTTTTTTTTTTATATATTAAGGGATGACGCGACGAGCTAACCGTTCGCCTGATGTTAAGCGACACGGCTGCCCATATCAGTTGCAGTGTCACTCGGAACTCTAAAGTATAGAGTTTCGCGTGGCACTGCACTGCGCACGTCATCCTGAGACATCAACACAATCTAGTAACAAGATTACTAGACTGTGAGATCAGGTCATAAAGTCTCATTTGCCCAGTAATTTCACTAGCTACAGTGCCCTTCAAACCAGAACACAGTAGTGCTTGCGCACTACTGCTTGGCGGCAGAATAACTGGCAAAGCGGTGGTACCTACCTAGACGAACTTTGCAGAAAAGTCCTACCACCTAGTTAACTAACCTAGTTAGTTAATTAACCTAGTTAGTTGAAATACAAAGCCAAAAGTAGCCGTAAGAAGACCACTTTATGATGGATCATAGTTTCTATAGACAGGCAATTATATTCTATAGGTACATGGACAACCAAAACCATGCAGAAATATAATAATACAATATAGGTCGAGAATGTTAGCATTGGGTTACTATGGGGACAGAATAACACGGGAACCAATGGATTATTTACTATTATAGTTTTCAAGCCCCATGATAAAAAATATTTTTCTCTGTAAAAAATCAACACAATTTTTTTTTGTTTGGTTTTGGCTCCACATTTTTGTGTATTTAGCCAGTGTCAAGTAATTGATAATATCTCAAGTTAATATATCATATAATGTGTCAAGTCAAGTCACAGTCCAAATCATCAAGTTAAGTCATAGTCTAGTCGAGTCAAGTCATACTCCTAGTAAAGTGGTGGCAACTTTACCAGAAGCTTCTATGGAGCTTTAGAAACAACACGAAAAGAAACGTTTCACCATCATTACACCACTTTCCCACATTCATGCCTGTAATTCAGCATTTAACGAATAAAATGCCACCAATTTTATGCACTAACATTGAAAATAACACAAGTTTTGGAAAATAATACAATGCGGCGACGCGATCTTTTTCGTTTTCCCGCCAAAACTCCATCAACACAATTTAAAACTCTGCGGGAGAATTGAATAAATACTTTTCAAAGAACTTTTGTAGTACTAATTTCCTCAGATTTGGCTGGGTCAGCCGTCACTTCACCAGCGGACGGTGCACGCTTTCGTGCGGCCCTGGTTGACGTTCCATTATCTCAGACCTAGTGAAACGCTTGAGCACCGCTGCCTTAGATTAAGTTTGAAAGAGGAAGCAGTCATAAGCCTCTGTTATAAGAAGCTTTAGCGACTCAGCGTTGAGTCACGTAGAAACGGGATTATCAAAGTATGATGGATATTTTAGGAAGATCCTTTTTCAATCAACTACCTGACTATTTCATACCTTTTTAAGACCGTCTAATCTAGCCTAGGTCAGATAATATACTCCTTTTCAAAAGGGGGTTAAATCGACTTTAAGCGATTTATTAATTTCATAAACTCCTGGATCGATTTTGATAAAGTTTCAAATAGAAATTGTATCGAAATCTAAAAGTATATCGTTTCTAATAAAAAAGAATTTTCCTAATCCTTCTTATCTTATGCTACTAATATTATAAATGCATCTTTCGCATTTATAATGTTGTTGAGTGTGCATTCGTGCATGCGTGAATGTGTTTGTGTGTGTGTGTGTGTGTGTGTGTGTGTGTGTGTGTGTGTGTGTGTGTGTGTGTATGTGTGTGTGTTTTGAGTATTATTATTTTTTTTTTTTAAAACATATTTTTTTATTTTTTTAGGCCAAAATTCGAGATTTCAATCTGTGATACTACTTGCTACACAATATCCACGCCGGCAAGTACATGCAAATATATGACAAAACAAATACAACTATTGAACCTCCTCTTTTTCTGAAGTCGGTTGAAAATTAGAACTCTTTTAGAAACGAACTTATTATGATTCGTTTCCCATTCGTCTAAAAGCCTAGTAGTTATTTGGAAAGACATCACTTTTGTAACTAAAAGAAACGTCTCTGAAATTTTGTGGGATGAATGTTTACTTTTTTGTTTCCGCAAAAATTGAAGAACTCAGCACTCAAGTAAATATCCGAGCAAAATATGAAGGCATTCACCGGCTGCCAAACTTTTTCCGACGACACGACCGCCTGTCTTTAGGAAACAGACAGTATAGGGTTGTCCGACGTGAGACGTATGTACCCAGACGTATTTGGTTTGTACTATTAGTAATTTAGTAATTTATTTATTTGCCAATAAGTAAATAACAAGCTAGTGCCTTATATTAGGTATAGTTTTCAACTAAATATCATATTTTTAAAAGGAAAACATCTTTTAAAAAACAAGCAGTTGGTAACTATTTAAACATAGGTAGGTACGTTACAAACATAATATATCTAAGCACTTTTGCATCCGTACTAGGTTACCCTGTGTTACGTTTGCTAAGCTTCCGAAAAAATTTTAGTAACAATATTATAACTGAGTAGTAATAAAAACTAACTAACATCAAATTAATCAGTAGTAGTAATAAAAACTAATTAACATCAAATCAAAGTTTGTTGGCTTAAACCGCTCATGTTCAGACAAATATTTGCATGTACACCCGGCCTTTTTGGCCTTTGTTCTGCTTATAATATGTGCAATTGCAACTCTACACTTCCATATAAAATTGGGTAGGTACGTTCATAAAACTTTTACTATGCTTTTTTTATACTAGGCGTTTTCTAAACCATTTTTTTTCTTATGACGAAAAGTCAGCTGCTACGCTGCCGCACTTTAACTAGCCAGGAAAAAACACGCTCACAACCCTAGATTATTTTCGGCTTTGTAATTATTAAAGAAAAAGACAAAATCTAAAACAAAACTACTTTATCTGTTTGTAATTGTAATAGCTTCTTGTTATTTTGATTTATTGATATAGCTCAAAACTAAGCTACAGATTTCTTCCAATAGAAAGGTTAATTAGAAGAGATCGCTGTAAGCGATAGCTTCGTCTCCTAGTATTATTTAATTAAGTTAAAGTAAAAACATTTTTAGGGTATCAATAATGTGTCGATCTATTTGTCCATCTATTTAAATATTTCATAAATAATATGTTTTTTTTTAAATAAATTCCTCCATCCTTCATTTATTTTGGTCCTCGAAAATATCGGTTAGCTGAAATGGTGCGGCGCTGCTTTTGGATTAGCCAAAATGACAACCCTAAATACATAACATGCCATTCACGGAACTTTTTCAATTTATCCGCCCCTCGAGTTTTAATTACGTCACCCGTAAGGTCCAAACTTGTCAATCAGCTGAGAAATGCTGATGCAGGGTGATTACGTCCTTTAGAAAATAACGTTTAATTATTTTATTGATAGCTTTGGATAACTAATAGCCGTGTCTACACCAGACGGACGGACTACAAAATTATTATATATTTGCGGTTTTTTGTCTGTGCACAAATACTTGTCCTGCCGCGAGAATCGAACCCGCCGCCTCCGGGTTATGAGTCGACCTGCTCAACCACCACACCACAGAGGCTTACATTCCTATTTAATGCCAGTTAGACATTTCAATGACGGATTCTGACGGATGTTAAGCGATACGGCTGCCCATATCAGTTGCAGTGTCACTGGGAACTCTTAAAGTATAGTTTTGCGTGACACTGCACTGCGCACGTCATCCTGAGACATCAGCACAATCTAGTAATCTAGTTACTCAAGTCAAAGTTTAATTTGCCCAGTAATTTGACTAGTTATAGTGCTCTTCAAACCGGAACACAGCCATGCTTGCGCACTTCTGCTTAGCGGCAGAATAACTGGCAAAGCCGTGGTACCTACCTAGAGGAACTTTGCAGAAAAGTCCTATCCTATTAATAACAATGACGATATTATATAAAATGCTTGGATATCTACCGAGTTCCAAAAAGCTCCAGGAAACGGTCGTTCACTCTGATAATAACATATTGGCCGTACGACTACTTCGGAAATTTTAATGAATATTATATAACATAATAACACAGATACAAAAGATATGTAGAGCAAAGGTAAAGTTTTCGATATATTTTTACAGAACTCCCTTTTCTTTTCATTGTCGATTTGTACCAATGAATTCTTTATTTTCGTGACCTTTTTATTTCCCTTTTACTTTGTCTCTGTAAGATCGCTATTAAGGCTTCCTTTTCTGGATTTGCTAAATTGGCGTCCAAAGGTCAGGGGGCCTACCAACTTTCAACATACGCAATTCATTAACAACATATTAAAAAAAAAAAATTTTAAATCGAGTGTGTTTGTGAGACCACACGACTGAAATATAACTTCTTTAGTTTAGCTCCGTCTATCGACCGTTATAACGTTGTTTTTGCTTTGTTTAATGTTAATGTCGCCATCTTGACAATTGTAAATTGTCATTATACCGGACATACAAACATAATAATACAAATTTCTAACTTTGCTATGTTGACAATGGAGATTTACGTGAAGCAACTTCAACTTCATTTCGTCTCACCAGCTTACTCCCAAAGTCAAGCGTGCGTAAAGAAGTTTTACTTAAAAAAAATATTAACGTACTTATCACTTTATTACAACCCCGAAATAAATTCGCGCAACTACGTTTTGAGAGGTCTTCGATCGGGGTTTCCTTGCGTGATAAAATCCAGAATATCTTATTAGGTCCGCAAAAGAACTATAGTTTAATTAACTTAACTATTTTACTTGCTCATTTAAATCATAGCTTTTAATGTGCAAGTTAAAATGGCAAAGGGCAGGCCATGGAACTGACAATTGATGAGGAAGAAAGCTACAAAAGTTATACAGGAACTAGCTTTTGCCCGCGGCTTCGCTCGCGTTAAGAAGTATTATTATTAATTACGTATAGTTTTTGCGGCTTTATTTTTGTTTAGCGTGTGTAAAAAATTAGGGCCTAAAAAAATTCTTTGTAACTTTTTCGTATATTTTAAACTGAAATGTTACTAATCTTATATAGCCTGCATCTCAAAATCCTTTCTTAGGGGATGCGTACGTCATAGTAGCTTTATGCATGCAGTCTCAGCCCGATCGGTTTAAACTGACCAAGTTTCATACAAACTTTCATTCCCTATTTTATCCCCTTGGGGGTAGAATTAATCAAAATCTTTTCTTAGCGGATGCCTACGTCATAACATCTACCTGCATGCCAAATTTCAGCCCGATCGGTAGTTTGGGCTGTGCGTTGATAGATCACTATGTCAGTCAGTCACCTTTGAGTTACATATATTTAGATATCTAGTGTATTTTGTATTTAACATGAACGAAATTAATATGACGACCGCCATGTGTCAATTGAATTTCGAGAAGAAAGGTTCGAAGTGGTGATCACGAACTGGAAGACAAAACAGGCCGAATTCCTCCGTCTAGGTAGTCTAGGCAAACCCACGACCCGTTTTGTCAGGAGTGCTAGAAAGCATCGGATATTTTGGCGGGAATGCGAAAAAGATTGCGTCACCGCATTGTATTATTTTCCAAAACTTGTTTTATTTTCAGTGTTAGTGCATAAAATTGGTGGTATTCTATTCGTTAAGTGCTGGATTACAGGCGTGAGTGTGGGAAAATGGTATAATGATGGTGAAACGTTTCTTTTCGTTTTGTATCCAAAACTCCGTAGAAGCTTCAAGTAAAGTTGCCACCACTTTACTCGGAGTATGACTTTGACAAGACTATGACTTGACTTGATGACTTCGACTGTGACTTGTCACATATTTGCGTGAAATATCATTAACTTGATAATTATTAATTACTTGACACTGGCTAAATACACGGAGGTGTGGAGCCAAAACATAAAAAAAAATGAATAACTTTTATTAATCATATCGGTTCCCTATATGAGCCAAAAAGAACTTATTCACTTTAAATTGTAATGAAATAAAACAATTATCAAAAAGTTATTTGGTAACATACACAAATTGAATCACAACATTATTTTTATTTTACTAAATTATTACTATATAAAGAGAGATAAACAAGCATTGTAAAAAAGGCAACACGAACCGATGGTAGGCCCCAGGACGCAAGAACCTATGTACCAAAACTGTACCTAAGTTTTGAAAGTTACTAAGTGTTTCTAAGAAGAGCGATGTGATTCCATTGTTAAAAGCTTTGAAGGAAAATGTTAAATTAGTGAAAATCTTGAAGTCTCATTCAGAGGTAATTTGAAGGAGAGTGACATAATATCTCTTTCCCGGTGAGAATAGGACAGCCCTAGTTTTTCCCGTTAGTGCTATAACAGCCGGCTAAGGGCATATCTAACTTTATGTTAGCTTAAGGTGGATTCGACCAAACGAGAGTAAATTTTATTCTTTGAATAAATCGCTTTTTGTTCGAGAGTAAATCAATTTCACATTTTACCATCTACAATTCTAGAAATAGCAAGTATATTCGAGTATTATTACAATACTACCGTTTTTGGTGCAATAACAGAGTTATTCCGAGAATATATTAATTCAAAATAGACAAACATAAAAAAAGACGTCCGACCATGTATTTTGTCATTTATTTTCCTACACTATAATACGACAAAAGCGAGTTGATATGACATAAGCTTGAATACCGTGTCGTTGTAGAACTACAATTGTTAACTGGGTAATAGATTCGTTCATCATTTATTCCGCTATTCGCGTATAGTAATTCTAAGCGTAGCTAAACTTAGTATTGCGTGGAAAAACGAAGAATGAATTACTCGAGTATAATATCGTGGAATAGATTTATTCTGGTATAGTTACTCTTGTATAAATCCAAGTTTGGTCGAATCCACCCTCAGTGGTAGGACTGATCTACAAAGATCGTCTAGGCAGCTACCACCGCCAGTTATTCTCCCGCCAAGCCAGTGTGCAAGCACAACTGTGTTCCGGTTTGAAGGGCAATGTAGCTAGTGAAATTACTGGGCAATGAAACTTTATGATCTGATGACTCAGGATGACGTCAGCAGTGCAGTGTGGTGCGAAACTTTACATTAGAGTAGTTCCGAGTGACAATACAACTGTTACGGGCGGCCGTATCGCTTAACATCAGGTGAATGACTAGCTTGGTACGCCTTTATAATATATAATATATAATAAATAATGTGTGGACATCTCACACAGCGCCATCTAGCCCCAAACTAAGCAAAGCTTGTACTATGGGAACCAGATAACTGATACAATACTTAGATACTTTTTGTTTGTAAATACATACATAGAATATAATATAACACCCAGACACAGAACAAACATCGATGTTTATCACACAAATGTTTGTCCTAAATAAATGTTTGTCTTAAATAAATAAATAAACGCCCAACGATCACATAAATAGATCCTGGACCCTAACTAGGATTCCATGTGTCTAGGGACTCAGGAACTACGAAGACCATGGTCACACCACACAGAACAAGTATTTGCGCTTTTTTTCTGTGCACAAATACTTGTCCTGTCGCGAAAATCGAACCCGCTACCTTCGGGTTATGAGCTGACCTGCTCAACCACCACACCACAGAGGCTGTCTATTTAATTTGAAGAAAAAACGAACTGAAACACAATATAATATAATTCAAACTCTGCTTAAAAATTCGATGTTAGCTCAAAATTTTTCAATTATTAGCTGTGCGGTTTCACCCGCATGGTGAAAATTTTCCATACATTCTTAACTTTTTCTTTCATAAAATCCTTCTTCTGAAAATAATAAACACAATAAAAAAGAATTAGCGGAGATGTTGTATCCGTTCGCCCATGATGCGATGACCGAGGGAAATAGAGATTCATTCTTATATATCTAGATAATTGTTTAACCAATTAACTATAACTAAATCATGGAAATTTACTAGGTGGTAGGACTTTGTTGCAAAGTTCGTCTAGGTAGGTACCACCGCTCTGCCAGTTATTCTGCCGCCAAGCAGTAGTTTGCAAGCACTACTGTGTTCCGGTTTGAAGGGCAATGTAGCTAGTGAAATTACTGGGCAATTGAGATTTTATGATCTGATCTCACAGTCGAGTAATCTTATTACCAGACTGTGCTGATGTCTCAGGATGATGTGCGCAGTGCAGTGTTGCTCGAAACTCTATTTTGGGGTTCCGATTGACACTGTTCTGTTATGGGCAGCCGTGGCGCTTAACATCGGGTGAACGGCTAGCTCGTCAAATCATACAATAAATTAAAAAAAATGGAACGCAATTAGAGGTAATTATTTTATGTGCTGTTAAAGCAAGATTGAAAATAGATTTTAGGGACTAAATTAAAGTAATGCTGCGAAGTTTAGTTAATGGCAATTTTCCGTGCTAAGAACTGCGGCCATACAAATGTAGACGCTAAAGTTTATAGAAATTCCTTCAGAAGGCCGCAATTTTTTTCACACAAGAACTTAAATTGCCTTGTGCCAACTTCTTGCAAGGTTCCTAGAACTAGGCCGAAATATAACTAGTTCAAACACATTAATTACTGTTACAAAGGAATTTTTAAATCAATTTTCGTGTAGCGAATTTGAGATATTGATTCGGGTTTCGAGATTTGCGAATTAAAGCGATTTAAGCAGCAAACTTTTTTAAAACTTAATATTTATTTGCTAGAATACACGTAAATGGTTGGACAAATTCTTGGCAGGGAAAAAATTAATACTTGCAGTGCAAAATGTCCTAAGGTTTTTTTTTTAGCGGGAAAACGAAAAAGATCGCGTCGCCGCGTGGTATTATTTTCCAAAACTTGTGTTATTTTCAGTGTTAGTGCATAAAATTGGTGGCATTTTATTCGCTAAGTGCTGAATTACAGGATGAGTGTGGGAAAGTGGTGTAATAATGCTAAAACGTTTCTTTTCGTGTTGTTTCCAAAACTCCATAGAAGCTTCTGGTACAACTGTACCCACCACTTTACTAGGAGTATGACTTGACTAGACTAGACTATGACTTAAGTTGATGAATTAGCCTGTGACTGGACTTGACACATTATATGATATTAATTAACTTGAGATATTATCAATTACTTGACTAAATACACAAAAGTGTGGAGCCAAAACCAAACAAAAAAAAATGTCCTCAAATTTTACTTACTTTTTGTACCAGACTGCAATTTCTTAAATATTTCTTATTATGATCTTAAAATTATTGTTGCGGAATAGGGATGGGTATAGATATATAAATCAGGAATACGCATAGTGATTGGTTTAGGGATAGGAAAACCATATTATTGTTTTTGTTAGTTTGTGTGCGGGTTACCCCATATTCTAATGCTAGCTACGTGCTGGGAGCGATGCAGCGACACGGCGTCATTTTGTTTAAATGTCAACTTCTCACGAGCTTTACACAATCATCATAGTTGTCTTAACAAAAAGTGCGTTTTTATATATACAATAAGTGTATCTTTTTTAAATGATCTACTATTTCTCACACTTTTTGTTTTATCTGTCACATCATCCGGAATTACAGGAATCTTCGAAGTCTCTAATCTGTTCTATTACTAGGGACCAACTTTTAAAACATAGTTAGATTTTGAATCTGTTAGAATTTAAACGTAATCTTGCAATACAGCCGTTGTCTGTGACAACGTAGCATTTTTTTTTGTTTTGTTTTGGCTCCACACTTTGTGTATTTAGCCAGTGTCAATATATATTATATATAGATAGATAATTTCTCAAGTTAATTAATGTTATATAATGTGTCAAGTCAAGTCACGGTCCAAGTCATCAAGTTAAGTTATAGTCTAGTCAAGTCATACTCTTGCAGAAGCTTCTATGGAATCTTGGAAACAACACGAAAAGAAACGTTTCACCATCATTATACCACTTTCCCACACTCATGCCTGTAATTCAGCATTGAAAGAATAAAATGCCACCAATTTTATGCACTAACACTGAAAATAATACAATGCGGCGACGCGATCTTTTTCGTTTTCCCGCCAAAAACCCAACGTGGCATTTTACTGAGATAAAAATAATAAAACTAGCCAAGTGCGAGTCGGAGTCACGCACCGAGGGTTCTACACATTTTTTACAAATCCAAATTAAATCTTTACATATAAAATTCAAAGTCCTGACTGACTGAATGACTGATTTATATATCAACGCACAGCCTAAACCGCTGGTCTTAGAGACTTAATATTTGGAGGGTGTGTTCTTTGTAAAGTTTAGGTATACGAAACCACTAGAACCACTACCACTAAGAAAGGGTTTTTCGAAATTCCACCCTTAAGAGGGTGATATGGTTGGCTGAATAATTTTCCTGTAGGAAACGCGGGCGAAGCCGCGGGCAGACGCTAGTAGCTCTGTAAATTGAGTTATGGTTGAAATTTGACCTTTACCGCAATTTCAACTCGCACTTGTCAGTTTTTTGGTATTTGTTGTTAATACTCCAAAGTATGCATTATAATCGTACCAAGGTTTCTTGCATGTATTACTTTTTGTTTGTAAATATAAACATAGAATACAATATAACACCGAGACACAGAACAAAGATCTCATAAATCACATAAATATTGGTCCTGGATAGAAATCGAAATCACAACGTACAGTTTAGAAGACAGGGTTACTACCAACTGAGCTATCAAGCCGGTCCTAGATATAGCGTCCTGTTTTAACCTTTTGGGTAAGGAACCCTAAGAACAAGAAGGCTAAGGTTATTCTCACCCAAAATTCTTTAAGTAATCTCATTTCGACGTGCAAAAGTAGTCTATTTGCAATAAAATATTTGACATTTTGACTTTTAAAGTAGAGAATAAGTTATAAGGTAATATAAAGTAATTGTCTTATTGAAATATTTTTTAAGTTTAAAATATATGAAATCACACTAATATTATAAAAGCGACAGTTTGTATGTGTGTATGTGCGTATGTTTGTTCAAAGTCAAAGTCAAAGTCAAAAGATTTTATTGCAAATAGGCTAATTTTAGCACTTTTACAAGTCAAAATTATATAAGGTACTTAAAATTAAGTTATTTCACTAAGCACATAAAATTACAAAGTGCTTATTGTCAAATAATATAGCAAGCCCATTACAATATATGAGTTTGAAAAAAAAAGCAGTTCTCTTTCTCACTACTGGTGCAAGCAATCCGGCACAATGCAGAATTGAAAACTTTGATCCGAAGCTTGGATTACAATTGTAAAGAAGAAGCTACAAGAAACTTTACAGTGATACTTCTTCATGCTCAAACGGCTGAATAGATTTGGATGAAATTCGGTACCAAGATAGCTTATATACTGGATTAACATATAGGCTACATTTTATCCCGAGAAAAAGAAATGCTACCGTGGGATGAGCAAATAATGAAAATACTTTTTATCCGCGGGGCGCAACTATTTATAAAATAAAACGCTCGCAGAAACAATGAGCTGCAAGGCACACGGCTACGAAACGGTTACTAATATCCACAAAGCAATCAAGAATATAAATTAGTGTTGCACGTGAAAGGGACAGAACATATGAAGGGGTGAGAACAAAAAGGGTTTAACTGATTTTTTCCACAAAATGACTTATGGGTATCGTGAAATTATCTACAATAATACATTCTTAAAATACCGTAATGAGGCTTAAATCTCGAGATTTTGAATCTAAAAACGGTTTATCTGTCACAGGAATACAGTTCACT
The DNA here is from genome assembly GCA_905220475.3 of Ennomos fuscantarius. Classification (NCBI taxonomy): domain Eukaryota; kingdom Metazoa; phylum Arthropoda; class Insecta; order Lepidoptera; family Geometridae; genus Ennomos; species Ennomos fuscantarius. The sequence goes on from HG992049.1 coordinate 3,796,224, forward strand.
TAGCATAAAAATATTATTATATTTATTTAATTGTATTATATTTTTACAGTAATTGTATGAATTAGTACTATATTTAGTATTTTAAAATAGAATTAAAACATTTTCAAGCAACTGAAACTTACATAAACCTTTTCTATTACCTTATAAGCACTCTACATTAAAATGATGCCGTTGAAATTTAAAGTCAATTTTCTCGAAACTATCAATTTGACAGTTAAACCCTTTTTATTCTGAACCCTTCATGTATGACTAATGCTTGGACATTAGGAGTAAAGGATTACAGTACCCTGCATATATCATATAAATGTGTTTACTAACAGTACTTCAAAACTAACCGTGGTTTCGTTGGACCCATATTATGGCACATATTGTGGTCTGGATCGCCAACGAACAACGATGTCTTACACGGCCATTAGTGTTAAATTGGGTGTTTTGGGGCGGAATGTGGTTCAGCGGCAACCAGTGCGACTTTCAAAGCGATGCATCCTGGTTCGAATCACTTATGTGCCAACTTTTCAAGTTATTATTATTTTTTTAATGTGAGAAATGACATGAGCTAGTCGCTCGCCTGATGTTAAGCGACACGACTGCCCATATCTGTTGCAGTGACACTTGAAACTCAAGTGTAGTTTCGCGTGACACTGCACTTCGCACAGTCTAGCAATAAGATTACTAGACTGAGAGATCAGCGGGTCTAAAACAGCCACTTTCAGCAATTCATCTAAAAGCGATTCATACTATGAATTCCTGGCAGATCATTAGCAGTTCTGCTATTTGTCGTAAAATGGTCAATTCATTAAGTGAATCATACACAATTCAATTCATATGCTGATTCATTTTTGTAGTTAATATAGCCATACGAAAAAAAGAAAACCGTAACTTCCCGGTAATGTTAGTTTTAATTGTTTTTATGGTATATAAAGGTTTATTTTGAAGTGCTCATTTACTAAACATGTTTTCATTGATAGAACATCATAATTATAAGAAAAATATCCATTTGTTAGCCATAAAACTATTAATAAAATATTTATTTTGTCTCTGGCAACAAATTTGATCATAACAACAAAACATCCTAACCTCGCTCGAATCATAATTAAAATATCGGAAAGAAACGAAACTATTCATAATATATTGGTTTTTGCTGTCAACACGATAAATAAACGATAAATGGAGAAGTGAAGTGAACATAAACACCGTCACCAACCGCCATTCGACCGACTTAGCAACTCGGGAGCACTTGAATCGGTCCCTTGTTAAAGTGGATTTTTTACAATACCAAGGGATAATTTGAAAGAATGTTTATATTCAATGAAAACACATATTATCCGTGTCGCCGTAGTGCATTTCAACGTTCAAGTCATTCGCTATTCTGGTTGTGTACGTTGTGTGATATAGACGTTGAAAAGGAACAAATATAGTAAGTGTTAATTTTTCATCATCTCTAATTTTCTATTTATAAATGAATTGTACTGTCAAGGAAATATAAACTTCTCTTATTTTGCAGAATGAAAAGGTGCTCTACCAGGGTTTCGGGTGAACAATGGAGCTTTTTGCTCGATTTCCTACAGGAAAACCCAAATCTAGCCCGTGGCTATAATAATACCTCCCAGGGATGGAGAGTCTGCCCGTCTCTGGCAGGAGGTGGCCAGTGCGGTCAATGCCACGGGCTCTGGTACGACCGAAACCCCAAAGAATGGTCAGTTGTAAGTACTCATTTATAATAATTACCTTCTTTAATATGCTATTTTATCCTAGTGCATTTTTACTAACCGAAAATCCTACCTTTTTTGTTCACAGTATGTCAGCAACTATAAGAGCAAGATAGAAAAAAATAGTTGCTGACATAAACACTGATGCCAGTGGGACAGACAGAGGCCCTCCTCAGGGAAGCACACTGTCTGATCATGAGATCGGCTTCTTGCTCTTCTGGGACCGGGATTTGGTCAGGCAGCGGCTAAAGTCAGAGTTGACCCCTTTCCTACTCTGGTAATTTCAAAATATTTTATTCTTTCTTTATAATTGCATGAAGGTGGTCATTTCAGTAATACTGAAAGTTTTGTAAAATCAGCTATTATTTAAATTATACAACCAACTGGATTAAAAATTTCGTAACCCAAACTAGGTACATTATCTTAACTTATATCTTAAATTAAAAATTTCTTAACACACTACAATATCTTAAATAACCATATTAAAAATAACTTAAGACACTACACTATCTCATTGATGTGCTGCCCAAAGCAATCAACCAACCTATTCCTTGCAGCTTCTCCGGCAGCTAAATGATTATTTCTTTTATTAATTTAATGTTTTTTTTTATCAGTACTTGTTGTACTACACAATTTGATTGAATGCATATTACAAACAAAGTATTTGCCCCCAAATTGCCTGTTTTAATTTATGCATTGACATCAACCTAAAAACCATACTGTTTCATTTTCAGCTGGTGGAGATGGTCGAAGTGTGCCTAGAGCGGATGATGATTCTATATAAAGGAATCGTGGTCGGCGCCGCCATGACCTGCATCAACGCTCAAGATATTCATGTCCACGTCACATACCTATGTATTATATAGCAATATCAATTATTGTAAAATAGTTTGAAATTAGATGCAGCAAAGTGGTTTCTATTTTATTAATATTTTGTTAATTGAACATTACTTTAGTCTTGTAAAAAATTGTAAAATATATGTTGTAATTTTTCTACTATCAAAAATGAGATACAATAATTAAATTTAATTACCTAACTACATAGTGTAACGTGTTTTATTTTCTCTATGTAATTTTTATGAGGTAAAATCACAGAAGAGAGAGAAAGGTGCTTTCCTGTGGGTAAAGATCACATTTAATTAACATAATGTAGGTATATACTATTATTGTATAGGTAAGTACTTACTACTTGAGCATCCAGCAAATGATACCTTTTTCTGTTGAAAAACCTATCCAAACTATGGCAATATGGGTGCCATCAAATACACCCTAAAATACCAGCATACCAAACTTCTAATAAAATCTGAAATGAAAGGTTTATTGTATTCTTTATACCATGTCTTAACCTTCCTCTGATTTTCTTAGAAACCGAATTTAACGTAGGTAATACCCATATTTTATGTTATTGTGATGTAGAACATGTGTATACTCTCAAAAAAATTAATATAGGCCTAAATCCGTCATTATTCGCTTCTTTTTGACAAAAAAGTGCAAAATGAATTATAAAAAGTTGCTCTTGAGTAACTTCTAACAATTCTGATATTCGACGTATTAGCAGTATTGCGCAATTCATCTTTAGTGGGCCATTTTACGATATCCCATACAAAATTGTCAAACGGGTGAATTGCGGGGAATGAATCATACGCAGCATCTTAATATGAATTGTCAGTATGCGACCATTTTACGCTTCGTGAAATGAATCATAATATGATCATCTTATGAATTGCTCAAAACGACCATTTTAGACCCGCAGGTCATAAAGTCTCATTCACCCAGTAATTTCACTAGCTACAGTGCTTGGCGGCAGAATAACTGGCAAAGCGGTGGTACCTACCTAGACGAACTTTGCAGAAAAGTCCTACCACCTAGCAAAAGACTTGCTCTTACAAAAATCTACATAGTGAATGTTTTTAAAGTTCAAAAGAGGCGTGTTCGGGTCATAAAGAAGTCATGGTTTCTGGATAGTTGTAAGCCACTTTTTAGAGTTTGCAATATTTTTCTTCTGCCTTGCTATATTAGGGACCTTTGTATTTTCACTAAGACTCACCCCGAATTCTTCAAAAAGCGAAGTGATGTCATTACTAGACAAAAAAAGATCTAAGTTCGCAAACCTGCTGTACCAACCTCCTTGCCTTGTAAAGAAATTTATAAGAAAAACGTATGTAACATGTGTATAATAATTTTTAACAATTTGCCGAATAAAATAAATCTTTAGAAGGAAAATTTTAAATAAACATTTAAGTGACTGGCTTTTAGGCAAAGTTTTTATAGTGTCAAGGAATATGAAACATGTAATAACAAATGTTTATGTAATAACAAATGTTAACTTAATAACAAATGTTAACGTAATGTTTACTAGGTTGTAGTACTTTGTTGCAAAGTTCGTCTAGGTAGGTACCACCGCTTTGCCAGTTATTCTGCCGCCAAGCAGTAGTGTGCAAGCACTACTGTGTTCCGGTTTGAGGGGCACTGTAGCTAGTGAAATCACTGGGCAATTGAGACTTTATGACCTGATCTCACAGTCTAGTAATCTTATTACCAGGCTGTGCTGATGTCTTAGGATGATGTGCGCAGTGCAGTGTCACTCGTAACTCTGTTTTGGGGTTCCGAATGATACTGTTCTGTTATGGACGGCCGTGGCGCTTAACATCAGGTGAACGACTAGCTCGTCACATCACTCAGTAGCATAAAAAAAAATGACACATGTTAACGTAATAACAAATGTTAACGTAATAACAAATGTTAACGTAATAACAAATGTTAACGTAATAACAAATGTTAACGTAATAACAAATGTTAACGTAATAACAAATGTTAACGTAATAACAAATGTTAACGTAATAACAAATGTTAACGTAATAACAAATGTTAACGTAATAACAAATGTTAACGTAATAACAAATGTTAACGTAATAAAAAATGTTAACGTAATAACAAATGTTAATGTAGTAACAATTTTTTTTTTTAAATATTTGTACGCTTGCTTGCAGTCTGAATGCACGTATCCACTGCTTACTATGTGACCTTGTACCCAAATTATTAGTGTATTCTTGCCAATAAACAAATGATCTGTGTTGATTTGATTTGAAAATACCAGACAATTTTACGAGATAAAAAGTTTCAGCTTGAGCCGCTGCCGGTCGCTCAAGATGTGTCTCGGGCGGCGACGACGGGGTGAACCAAAAAAGTTTTAATGACTGGCAACCTATGGAAAACGTCTCTAGTATTGCCTACACTTCTATCAGGCGGGCCGCATTCTCATTTATCACAAACAAACTACTACTACTAGGTGGTAGGACTTTTCTGCAAAGTTCGTCTATGTAGGTACCACCGCTTTTGTTTCAGTTATTTTGCTGTCAAGCTGTGTTCCGGTTTGAAGGGCAATGTAGCTAGTGAAAGTACTGGGTAAACGAGACTTTATGACCTAATCTCAGTCTAGTAATCTTATTGCTAGATCGTGCTGATGTCTCAGAATGACGTGCGCAGTCACACGCGAACTTTTGAGTTTCAAGTGTCATTGCAACTGATATGGGCGGTCGTGTAGCTTAACATAAGGCGAGCGACTAGCTCGTCATGTCATTTCGTAACAAAAAAAATTATATAACTTTCGAAATTTTTTCACAAAAATTTCATAACGTGAAACTAGACGCAAAACAAACCGATCCAAAACAACTGACGACAGCCGAGTAAATGCGACAATAACATCAACAAGAAATCAACGAACAAACGGACCAATAAACCAACCCTCCGCATAACGCAAGTACGACAGTTCATTTGCTTAAGTAGGTATGCAGATATCTCAACTTCCTTGAAGGAGACGTCGATTTAGTATTCTATAGACAATGCTTATCACAGATAAATTGAAGGCCGAGTTTTGGCGGGAAAACGAAAAAGATCGTGTCACCGCATTGTATTATTTTCCAAAACTTGTGTTATTTTCAGTGTTAGTGCATAAAATTGGTTGCATTTTATTCGTTAAGTGCTGGATTACAGTCATGTGTGTGTATAATGATGGTGAAACGTATCTTTTCGTGTTGTTTCCAAAACTCCATAGAAGTTGCTGGTAAAGTTGCCACCACTTTATTAGGAGTATGACTTGACTTGATGACTTGGATTGTGACTTGACTTGACACATACAACATACATATATGTATATTATAAATTAACTTGAAAAAATTAATACTTGACACTAGCTAAATAAACAACAGTGTGGAGCCAAAAAAAGAAATTGAAGGCAACAATATCAGACTTCTGCTGGAAACAACTACAAATAACGGCCAAGCGCTTCCTTCCTGTCCTTACATTCCTTTGATGTAATTCTGTAATGTCAAAACATTTCTTTTCTGGTAAAAGCCAGCACATAACAGTAACATGGTCGTTAATTTTCTTTACATGCTCGTAATGACCATTTATAAAAATAACAACATTTCTGGTACAATTTGTCCATAACTAACAAGACTCAAGCAATGAATACAGCTTCGAGAGTTTTATCCTATTTACAGATATAGATGACTAGCTTCTGCCCGCGGCTTCGCGGAAAATTTTTCATAAATAATTCAACCACCCATTTTTCACGTTTCAAGGGTGGAGGAATTTCAAAAAACTCTTTCTTAATGGATACATTCTACACTTTACAAAGGACACACCCTCTTGAAATATTATCAATTACTTGACACTGGCTAAATACACAAAAGTGTGAAGCCAAAACATAAAAAGTGCGAATTTAGGAGCTGTCAAACTTTAGCACAAACGGGCATGAAAAAAAGAACGAGTGTGCTTTAAACCACACGATTCAAGTAAAACTTCTTTAGCTCCATCTATCGGCCGGTATAACTTTGTTTTTTAATGTCGCCATCTTGACAATTGTAAATTGTCATTTTACCTGACATACCATTATATTAAAAAAAAGTAATTTTTAACTTTGTTATGTTGACAATGGAGATCTACGTGAACCAAGAACTTCCAACTTCCATTCACCTCGTAACGCATTCACCAGTTTACTCTCCAAGTCAAGGCTTCGTAAAAAAGTTTACTTCAAAAAATGTTTTAATCAAATCTTAGATCTTTGCTACGTTCTAATGACTGTAGTGTTTTTAATATTCCTTTAAATAGTGTAACTTTTCCACTATATCGTTTACGTACGCAGTAGAGTGTTCGTTATCTTTTATCATTTAATTATGCTGTTATCGTATAATTTTCCTCTATAGAAGATTACTTCGTTGGGAATCTCTAACGTCATTTTATGTCGAGGAAGGAGGAAAACACTTATTGATTTCTGAGTTCGAGCAGAGATCCATTACACGCAGGTTTCACGGCGTCCCTGATTTATTCCACAGCCATTTAAATATCAATGGTGGGGTGAATCTGGTAACATTGAGTAAAAGTGCGATGAATTCGGGCTCATCTACTTTTTTATATCAATTTTGAATTTTATTAACAGGATTGGTATGTAGCGATGAATATTAATGTTTATCTTATTTTATTTTTCTTTACATTGCAGCTTGCTTATAGGCCTACTTAAACCTAAGCCGAAACACTTAACATTTCATACAAATATATATATTATATATATATACAAGGTGGAATTTAATTTGTTCTTTTCCTTTAATGTATTCAGTCCATGCTATAGAATGCTCCCATATAACTAAATAAAAAACTACTTATGAAATAAAATTTAAATCTAGGTATTATCAAATTTAAATTCTAAAGAAAAGCCTTGTGACATTGAACAAAGCAGGTGTTTTATTGCCTACTAAACATTTACAAAGCCCTCAGCTGGTGCCCGCGCTGTGTGTACCGTTAAATAGACATTTCGGCTGTACAATACTAAAACAAAATCATTTTTTTAATTGGACCTTGCGCTAATATTCTATAGCATGGTCTGAGTACATACATTTAAGGAAAAGAGTGAATTAAATGTTACTATTTGTTGTATGTAGGTATACATATCTTCTATTCGTGTGACAACATTTTCGTATCAGTGTTTGTTACCATACTCCTCCGAAACGGTTGAACCGATTTTGATAAATTTTGTATTCATACTTGGTAGGTCTGAGAATAGGCTGTTATCTATTTTTCATTCGCTCAACTGATACTGGCCTACCACAATTTTTATTTCATTTTTTTTTCTATTATGTGGCATTAAAAAATACATACTTCTCTAAATTTTCTACCTTTTTCCACCATTCCCTATTTTTTTTATTTATATGGCAAAACAACGTTTGCCGGGTCAGCTAGTAATACTATAATAAAACTTTAACTGGGCAAAATATGGACATTGTACAACATAACAAAGTTAAAATTACTTAAAATTTGTATTATGATGTTGGTATGTTCGGTAAAATGACAATTTACAATTTACGATTTTTAGGCCTTATTTTATCTCTTATCTCCTAGTCTGAGCATGGATATCGGATAACTCTTGAATCAAACTAAAGGGCGCCATGAGAGTTTTGGCGGGAAAACGAAAAAGATCGTGTCACCGCATTGTATTATTTTCCAAAACTTGTGTTATTTTCAGTGTTAGTGCATAAAATTGGTGGCATTTTATTCGTTAAGTGCTGGATTACAGGCATGAGTGTGGGAAAGTGGTATAGTGATGGTGAATCGTATCTTTTCGTGTTGTTTCCAAAATTCCATAGAAGCTTCTGGTAAAGTGGCCACCACTTTACTAGGAGTATGACTTGACTAGATTAGACTATGACTTGACTTGATGACTTGGACTGTGACTTGACTTGACTTGACATACATATACTTAACTCGAAAAATTATCAATTACTTGACACTGGCTAAATACACAAAAGTGTGGAGCCATACTAAACCAAAAAAAAAGGGCGCCATTACTTTAGGTATAATAAAGAACCCTCAAAGTTTGCGACTTCCAAAGGCGTTGCGAAATGGACACCGACTACCATAAACTTCCCAATACTAAGTGAGCTCATTCAAATGGGGAAATACCTACTGCCCCTACAAACTGGTCTTCCTTTGTGGTATACGATTTATTGTACAGTTTCAATAACGACTCCATAAAAAGGAAATAAATGCCCGTGGACTGTCTTTATCTTTGGGTTTAAATGTAATGCCAGTAAGAGTTCTGCATACGATTTATTAATTGGAACACTTTGACACTTTTGGCTCTACACTTTTGTGTATTGAGCCAGTGTCAAGTAATTGATAATTTATCAAGTTAATGATATTTCACGCAAATATTTGTCAAGTCACAGTCGAAGTCATCAAGTCATGTCATAGTCTAGTCAAAGTCATAATCCTAGTAAAGTGGTGGCAACTTTACTTGAAGCTGCTATGGGGTTTTGGAAACAACACGAAAAGAAACATTTTACCATCATTATACCATTTTCCCACGCTCACGCCTGTAATCCAGCACTTAACGAATAGAATGCCACCCATTTTATGCACCCACACTGAAAATACCACAAGTTTTGGAAAATAATACAATGCGGTGACGCAATCTTTTTCGCGTTCCCGCCAAAACTCCACTTTGACACTTGCTTATAAGACTAGTAACTTCGTTGTTCGAACCACGGCATAGGTATAAAAATAATTGAAGGGATGAGATCAAGAAGGATTTAACAGATTTTTTTTACAAAATGACTTATGGGTATTGGATTCAGCGTGAAATTATCTACAATAATACATTTTCAAAATACCGAAATGAGGCTTAAATCTGGAGATTGTCAGTCTAAAAACGGTTTATCTGACAAAGGAATACTATATTATTAATTTATTATTTTACAGGAATAATATATTATTAGTTTTTTAGGTCTAGTTTAGTTTAGTTATTGTTAATTCATTTGATAACGTCAATAAACGTTATTATTAAATTTATATGTTATTATATTATATTCTATATTGACAGTAACTGTATGAATTAGTACAATGTTTTGTATTTTAAAATAGAATTAATACATTTTCAAGCAACTTACATAAATCTTTTCTATTACTTAATAAGCACTCTACATTACAATGTAGCCGGTGAAATTTTAAGTAAATTTTCTCGAAATTATCAATTTGACAGTTAAACCTTTTTTGAAATTAATTATGAAAAGAATAATTATGTTAAAGAGAAATGTTAAAACCCTCGATTATGATTTAACGAGAACTTTAGATTTATAACATATTGTACTAAAAGTTTTAAAATGCGTTCTTTAGGGGGCCATCCGAAAATTACGTCACACTTTAAGGGGGAGGGAGGGGTCAACGAAGTGTGACATTGTGTGACAAGGGGGGTCCCAAATTTTGTGACATCACATTTTTTCAAAATATAACATTTTATATCTAAGTATTACAACACGATAACAAACTAAAATAACTAAATTTTTAATTTTATTAATTCTAAATGTAAAGTTGCAAAATGTGTGACATCACACTACTTAGGTAGGGGGGTTCTCACAAATGTCACCAGCTGTGACAAGGTCGGGGAGGGGTCAAAAAATCATGAAATTCGTGTGACGTAATTTATGAATAGACCCTAGCCTGTAAAACATTATTTTAAGACAGATATAGCTTAGATTCTAGCGCTGAGTTGTTAACATGTAATATTTATTTTAAAACTAGTTGCGCCCCGCGGTTTTACCCGCGGATAAAAAGTATTTTAATTATTTTTTCATCCCAGAGGAAAATTTCACTTTTCCGGGATAAAATTTAGCCTATATGTTAATCCAGTGTATAAGCTATCTTGGTACCGAATTTCATCCAAATCTGTTCAGCCGCTTGAGCGTGAAGGAGTAACAAATAACAAAAATACACACATACAAACTTTCACCTTTATAATATTAGTGTGATGATGTGAAATGTGATAAAGAATTTTTGTAATGAGTTGGTGCGTTCGTGCTAGAGCTATTCACCGCTAGTCACGCGGACGTCTCGCTCAAAACGCGATAAAACGCGTGTTTGTTTTTAACAGCAATGTATACGCGTCAAGAGTCGGGTTCACGCTCACGCTCATTTGGTCATGTGAGATTACACTAACTAATTTTACGCGATACTAAGCGTGACAATTTTATTAGTGTCATTGCTGTTTAAAGCAAGGGGACCGCGCAGCTCGCTTAAAACGCGATATATTGTGTATGTGGATATTATAGTGCGAGTCGCTTGTGTTTTAGTAGCTGATGAATGGTGGATGGTGAATGCTGAGTGAATGGTGAGTGAGGTGAGTGAATGATGAGTGAATGGTGAGCAAATGGTGGGTGAATGGTGGGTGAATGGTGGGTGAATGGTGGGTGAATGGTAAATAATAAATAAATAATAAATATCTGTGGACATTTCACACAGCGCCATCTAGCCCCAAACTAAGCAAAGCGTGTACTATGGGAACCAGATAACTGATACAATACTTAGATACTTTTTGTTTGTAAATACATACATAGAATACAATATAACACCCAGACACAGAACAAATAAAAATGGTGGGTGAATGGTGAGTGAATGGTGAATAGTGAATGGTGAATAGTGAATGGTGAATAGTGAACGGTGAACGGTGAATGGTTCGCTCAAACGAGACCAAGCCTTTGCAGTCTTATTTCACGGGGCAAAAAGCGACATCTCATACTGTCTTCATAAATAAATCCGAGTGTTTTGCCTCTCCAAGCTTAAGTCAGAAAAGCGACCGTTTGTTGTTACTTAGATTTGGATATGGCATTAAGTTAATCTGATCTTAAAGCTTTTTAACCAGACTTGAGCTTTATTTGCTGATCATGAATTCATTGTTTCGTTGTTGGATTTATATTTATACGGTAGTGGTATTTTAGGATTCTATAATACCTTTATAGCAAGAAATGGAAATGTACTAGGGTAGTTAGTGTCAAAATTTTAACGACTATTCCAGACTGTTAAAACATATCAGATTTCAAAAATTAATGATATATAATATATATAATGAAACTGATTTCTCGCAGATATGGCACCATATAGCTTCGAGGAATTTATACCGAAACTGGTGTGATTAATTAATTTTATATACTTATATAATTCACAATAATTATGTTATTGAATTTATTTTTATCTGTTTTTTTTTTAATACTGACAGACTTGTGATTTTTTTAAAATTTATAATAATAACGCCCAACGATCACATACCTCGACCCTAACTTTTTGTTTGTAAATGCATACATAGAATATAATATAACGCCCAGACACAGAACAAACATCGATGTTCATCACACAAATGTTTGTCCTGGGCGGGAATTGAACCACAACCTACAATTCTGAGGGCAGGAATAATAATAACGATCACATACATAGGTCCTGGATCCTAACTAGGATTCCCTGTGTCTAGGGACCCAGGAACTACGAGGACCATGGTCCCACAACACCCAGAATCAGAACAAGTATTTTCACTTTTTTTTTCTGTGCACAAATACTTGTTTTTGCGCGGGAATCGAACCCGCCGCCTCCGAGCTATGAGCCAACCTACTCAACCACCCTACCACAGTTACACAGATAGACATAAAGTTACACAGAGGCTGTGTAACTTTATTCATTAGTTTGCTAATACTACACAATTATCTTCTGTAAGGAAATCATTGCCAAAAACTAGGATATTTCAACTTATACCATTATAATACATCCCTAAGGCTTTTCCGTAACAACTAAGTAAATTACGACGTTCACGCCTTGAAACAAACCCATTGTTGCTAGTTTAACAGTAATTACATACTGGCCTCGAATTAGGGCTGTATGTGTATAAGCAGTATGGACGCTTGCCCTTTTTATTTTGCACAGCAGCGCTGACTTTATGCCGACCTTTTTTTGAAAACTTCTTTACGCACGCTTGGGTTGGTTGGGGAGTAAGCTGGTCAATGCGACACGAGGCGAACGGAAATTGAAAGTTGTTGGATCAAATAGTCCTCCATTGTCAACATAAAAAAAATTTCTATTATTATGTTGGTATGTCCGGTAAAATGAGCATTTATAATTGTCAAAGTGGCGACATTAACCTTAAACAAAGCAAAAACTAAGTTATACCAGCCGATAGGTGGAGCTAAAGAAGTTTTACTTCAGTTGTCTTGTCTAAAGCACATTCGTTTTTGTTTTCATATTATTTATGTATTCGATATAGTATTTGTAGGCAGAAACGGGTTTGTGCGTAGGTTGCAACCTATATAACTGTAGGCCTTCAGCATGTCCACACCGCGCTGTGTCTGGAACAAGAATGATCCGACACCGAGCGGTCCCTTTTTATAGCCAGGTGGGTAGGGAAGCGATGACGAATGCCAGTGTTGCCACTGTAATAAATTTAAATGCCAGGGGTAGGGTAAATTACGGTGCTCGATCGCTGCCCGCTGCGCATAGAGTTTACATTTACAACTGGACGTTGCCGCCGTCATATTTATATTGATGTTGCTTAATACTACTGCAGCCGTTTTCAACCATTTTATTGTAATGAATGTTCTGATTACAAGGTACTTGTATCAGGAATCGAACCCAGAGAGGTGACTAGAAATATTATGGTAGGTACAATTAGTGCGAGACAAATTTTACCTTATTGCGTGGTTGCATGAGTTGAGATTTTTTTTTTTTACTTCAAACTGGTCTAGCATTTGACCACGCTCTCACCTGATGGGAAGTGACGATGCGATCGAAGGTGTAGCATGCTAGCCAAGTAAATACCTATTCACTCTTCTCTTGAGCACGCCCGGGTCATATTTCGCCGGAAACACAGACGCTGGCAGGGCATTCCATTACTTAGACGTTCTAATTCAGAACGTGGAATCGAATCGCTTGGTACGAATAGGTGGATTTATAATATATATATATATATATTATAATAGATTTATGTAAACGGCTTCTCAGAGAGTTTTCTGTACGACCAAGTCGCGGTGCACTGTGTAGGTAAACCGCCAGCATCGAGTTACTGTTGTATCGCTGTAGTGTGTTCCAAACAGTAAATACTATTTCGTTGGTTTATGTACTTTAATTAGACCTATTTCAACATTAGACGGTCACACCACTTTCCCGTTCCATTCAGGAGATATACCATGCATAAAAGAATGTTTTAGAAGTAAAACTTCTTTACGCAAGCTTGGCTTGGGGAGTAAACTGGTGTATGCGTGACGAGGCAAACGGAAGTTGAGAGGGAGATATAAGTTAGTGAAGATAAAAAGAGAATTACATTTCGGTGTATATTTACAGTACTATAGTACCGTAGGGGCAAAAGAAAGGCGGGTTATACTGTTCACGTAGATCTCCATTGACAACATAAAAAAGTTAAATAAAAATTACGTATAATTTGTATTATTTATTATGTTGGTATGTCCGGTAAAATGACAATTTACAATTGTCAAGATGGCGACATTAACATTAAACAAAGCAAAAACAAAGGTATATCAATCTAAAGCGTTCATACCTAATATATACCAATTTTTTGTGTTAATGAATGACGTGACGAGTTAACCTTTCACCTGATGTTAAGCGACACAGTTGCAGTGTCACTCGAAAGTTAGAACTCTTAAATATAAAGTTTCGTGACACTGAACTGCGCACGTCATCCTGAATCATCAGCACAGTTTAGTAATCAGATTAATAATAATAATATAATAATATTTGTGGACATCTCACACAACGCCATCTAGCCCCAAACTAAGCAAAGCTTGTGCTATGGGAACCAGATAACTGATACAATACTTAGATACTTTTTTGTTTGTAAATACATACATAGAATACAATATGACACCCAGACACAGAACAAACACCTATGTTCATCACACAAATGTTTGTCCTGAGTGGGAATCGAACCCACAACCCAAAGTTCAGAAGGCAGGGCTACTACCAACTGAGCTATCGGGCCAGTCAAGATTCAAGTCAGTCAGATTACTAGACTGTGAGATAGTAAAGTCTCATTTGCCCATTAATTTCACTAGCTAAGTGCCTTTGGAACCAGAATACAATACACACACTAAATACACACTACTACTTGGCGGTAGATTAAGTGGCAAAGCGGTGGTACCTAGCCAGACTTTGGAAAAAGTCCTACCACCTGGTAATATCTTCTTAGCTCTGAAAAGTATATACCTATCGTTTATATACATTAGTTTTAGGCTGAAAGGTTTTCTAGCCCTTAAAACCTTCTTTGCGAAAGGAATTACTTCCACTCCGTAATTAACTAAGTGCCTAGGGTTTGAATCTATGAGGGTGGCTCCGGGCAGGTTTCTTTTATGTTATTTTACGTAAAATGGATAAATTATTTCCTGTCTAGGAAATACTAGGTCAACGGTTTTTGGTTTAATTGTGGATTTCTGAGTGCACAAATGTGACCAGCTGTGACGGGGGAGGGGTCAAAAAATCATGAAATTCATGTTACGTGATTTGTGGATGGCCCCTAATCTGTTGTTATCATAAATTTAATATAATAAACCATATATTTTATTTATTGTATTCTATGTATGTGACGGCGGCAACGTCCAGTTGTAAAATCTATGCGCAGCGGGCAGTGATCGAGCACCGTAATTTACCCTGTGGTAGCATTTTAATTTATTACAACGGCAACACCGGTAATTAGCATCGCTCGCCCACCCATTTGGCTATAAAAAGGGAGCGCTCGGTGTACTACTGATCATTCTTGTTCCGAACACGGCCGGGTGCGCATGTTGTAGGCATAATTCTATAGTTTGCAACGTGAAGAATTATTTTCAGTTAATAGTAAAAGTACAGCCACATAACCTATAAAAAAAGCTTTTTATAAGAAACAAAAAGTGATATTGGATGAAATTAATATTTTATTAAAAGCCATGCCTAAACCCGAGCCTATATAAGTATTTGCAAACAAAAAGTATCTAGTTTGAAAACTATCGTGAGTATGACACATTTTTGTAAGATAAATAACGGCTAAAACTCACGTCAGTAACTGGCTCCCAGAAGAAGGACATCGAATATGTCCGAAACCTGGTCGGAGTAATTTCGACTTTTAATTGACGTGAGTTTTAGCCGTTACTTATCTTACAAAAAGTATCTAAGTATTATATTTTTATATAGTATTATTGTTATAAATCTGGTTCCCATAGTACAAACTTTGCTTAGTTTGGGGCAAATGGCGTTGTGTGAAATGTCCACAGATATATATTTATTTATTTATTATATTTACGAAAAGCAGCATTCTATTAGATGCAACCCCCCCCCCCCTTCCCTATGATAAGCGTCCAAGGTGGCGTTCTATGGGGGAGCTGCATTCTCTTAGGTACAATCCCCTTCCCTACGATAGGCGTCCAAGGTGGCGTTCTATGGGGGGCTGCATTCTAGTAGGTACAATCCCCTCCCCTATGATAAGCGTCCAAGGTGGCGTTCTATGGGGGAGCTGCATTCTCCTAGGTACAATCCCCCTCCCCTATGATAAGCGTCCAGGGTGGCGTTTTATGGGGGAGCAGCATTCTTCTAGGTACAATCCCTCTCTCCTATGATAAGCGTCCAAGGTGGCGTTCTGGGGGGGGGGGCGTAGCATTCTCCTAGGTACAATTCATCTCCCCTATGATAAGCGTCCACGGTGGCGTTTTATGGGGGAGCAGTGGACTTCCAGCTTCCGGGAAAATTAAATATAAAAGCACAAAAATAAAATAAAGGATATTCTTACCCAAGTAACTACATAAAATAATAACAAACCTCGTCCGGGTATAAACATCAAAAGGCACGAAGACTTATCAAAAACGAATATATATTATTTATTATTGTCTACAATAAAAAACACTAACAAAGAAATTATGTCAAAGAGAATTTTTATCATTTCATTTCCAATAAAATACCTACTAAGAAGACAATAATATAAACGCAAGAATGCTCAAGCCTACAAAGAAATGGGTCGCTAAGAAATAAATCAAATAATTGGCATTGAAGGAGGAAAATCCAAATTATAAGGCGTCTTCAAGAGATTTACCTACGCAGCTGTATTCTTTGCAATATCTGAAGGAAGTCCACCGTGAAATGCAAATTTTGGAGTGTAAGAAAAGGTAAAGTAAGCATGTGTATATTTATAGGTTATGAAGATTTGTCAGTTTGTACAGAAGTAAACGAAAGCCAGAACAAAAACGATATTTATACGTAGTTTGCTAATGGATTTCCCGTATACATATTATAAAATATATGCTTTAAATTTTGTAACACTTAAGTAATTAAAGGCTTTTATTATTGTATAATATTCAGAAGAGGTTATCACAGTTGTTCCCGAATTTTACCTGTCTCAAAAATACTTGCTTTTATTATTATTATTATTAAAGACACAAGCGGTACCGCGGTCACGGTCTAGTTAGAAGGAAAGAAATATTCACGTCACCTTAGCGATTTCACGCGTCCCGAATACGATGATGAAATTCGACGCAAGAGATGACAAGTTTTGAACCCCTGGCTCTTTGGATCAGTGGATGGATTTTGTGCTGAGGCGAAAACGAGAATTTAACAAGTATATCGATGTTCGTGAAAAATTAGAGAAATCATCCTTCCCCTTGACAAGGGTGACTGATTATTTTGCAAAACAATATCTTGGAAAAAATGTGTCCGGAATGCCGGTGACAGAAGGACAAGTGTTCTAGGAACCGAGAATTTGTTTAATATAGGATTATGCAACAGTATTTTATCATCTCCCTTGTCAAAAGAAGCCTGTAGTCTGTATGCATTACTTAAAAATCACAGTAGAACATAAGAATGATTGTTGTAAACCGATTGGGCGATGTGGTCGCATAGCGACAAAGCCCTGTTTTTTGTATGTGTTTAATAAATTAAAAAGAAAATTAAAAAAATTATATCTTGGAAAACGGTCACTAATTGATCAATTCGGACGGTTCTATTTGCCAAAATCTATACATATAAAATTCAAAGTCGGGCGCGGGCAGAAGCTAGTGTAATATACTACCAGTTGCGCCCCGCGGTTTCACCCGCGGATAAAAAGTATTTTAATTATTTTCTCATCTCACGGGAACATTTCACTTTTCCGGGATAAAATGTAGCCTTTATGTTAATCCAGTGTATAAGCTATCTTGGTACCGAATTTCATCCAAATCCATTCATCCATTTCATTGAGCGTGAAGAAGTAACAAACATACACACATAAAAACTTTCGCCTTTATAATATTAGTGTGATAGTGTGATATTTTATTTATGATTATATTGCTGCATTGCTTTTAATCTTAATGTAAAATATTAAAAACAATGCAGTAACAATACTTACTCTAAGAAGCCGCTACTAGTAAGCAACGTGCCCAAAATGCTGGCAGCATTGCCCCTTGCGATGGCAATGCCTTTATTAGGCTAAATAGTGATCAGCATTTTGGTAATGTATTGAAGATGTAGACTTCATTACTGAAGTTGCCGTCATTGTGCCGTAAGGCCAGAAATAAGTGCAAAGCCAAATTAGAAAGACTCCATAAAGCAACATTGAAGCGTTTTTATTTACGCGAATTTAGCTATTTTAGTAATTAAGCAAAGCTGCCGACTCATAATAATAATAAATGGTTTGTAAACCAATCTACGTAAAATTTAATATCATCTTCTATCATATAAAATTCAAAGTCCTGACTGACTGACTTGGGGAAGTGTAGGTATACACTAAGAAAGGGTTTTTCAACATTCCATCCCTAAGGGTGAAATGGGTGGTTGAATTATCCATGAAAAAATTTCGTCTTCGTTAGCCGCGGGCAGAAGCTAGTTTCATATATTTACTAGGTGGTAGGACTTTTCTGCAAAGTTCGTCTAGGTAGGTACCACCGCTTGGCCAGTTATTCTGCTGCCAAGCAGTAGTGTGCAAGCACTATTGTGTTTCGGTTTGAAGGGCACTGTAGATAGTGAAATTACTGGGCAAATAAGACTATGATCTGATCTCACAGTCGAGTAATCTTATTACCAGACTGTGCTGAGGTCTCAGGATGGTGTGCGCGGTGCAGTGTCACGCGAAACTTTGTGTTTTGTAGTTCCGAGTGACACTGTTCTGTTATGGGCGGCCGTGTCGCTTAACGTCGGGTGAACGACTGGCTCGTCACATCATTCACTAACATTTAAAAAAAAAAAAAACAAATTAATATTTAAAATAACTACTGAGTCGTATCGTTAAGTTTATTTAACGGTTAGACACCAAAGATCAAACCGCACGCTACAAGGTTACAAGGATAAGTTTATGTAATAACAAACCAAGAAGGGACAGTACTTAACATATTTGTAAACTTTTAAAACAAGTAGAAAAAATATATCAACGCTTTTAACACAGAAAAAAAACGTGATAAGCCGCAGCATTATTAATCACACTATAATATATATTATCATATTATAGAGGCGAAAGTTTGTATGTGTGTTTGTGTGTATGTTTGTTATTCCTTCACGCTCAAACGGCTGAATGGTTTTGGATGAAATTCGGTACTAAGATAGCTTATACACTGGATTAACATATAGGCTACATTTTATCCCGGAAAAGTTAAATTTTCCCGTGGGATGAGCCAATAATTAAAATACTTTTTATCCGTGGGTGAAACCGCGGGGCGCAACTAGTAAATAATATTATATAAGCATACGTACTAATAGCCCAACTCATACCTTAATATATTATATAAAAATGAATCTCTATTTCCCTTGGTCATCGCGTCGCGAGTGAACGGATGGAAAATTTTCGCTAATTCTTTTTTGCTGTGGTTATACTATTTTTATTAGAAGGTTCTTATGAAAGAGAAAATTAAGTAAGTTGAGCGGAAAATAGAACATTTTCACCACGCGAGTGAAACCGCGGGGCGCAGTTAGTCCTAAATAAATTGCTTACCTTTTAGAACAAAGCAATAATTCAACGAAAGTTCTAAAATGGGCAGATACAGTTCCATTGTGGTTTTTTATTTACGCATGTAAAAAGCTTGTTCAAAGTGTGTTATTATTTATAACACAATTAATTTGCACACTTTCAACAAACAGTAAAATAAATTGTGATCATTCAAGGCAATTAAAATGAGTACAGTCCGCTCATTATATAAATGAGCGATACATTTCGACTCACTCCATTTCCCACAAATAACAAACAAACGCCAGTTTTTATCAAGTTTAAAACCAG
The DNA here is from genome assembly GCA_905220475.3 of Ennomos fuscantarius. Lineage (NCBI taxonomy): Eukaryota > Metazoa > Arthropoda > Insecta > Lepidoptera > Geometridae > Ennomos > Ennomos fuscantarius. Next base: position 3,815,958 of record HG992049.1, read on the forward strand.
TGGAAAAATGATTTATAAAACCTTTTTCGGCGTTGAAACTGGCTTTTAAAAACTCGCTCCCGTCCCTGAATTTGTTATTAAAGCCAGCCTAACCTAGACTGTCGGGTAAATCTCGTAAGCCTACTCTTAATATGCTTCCAAAATTCAGAGCTAGGAATAAGTACAATATCGGCTGTAATGGTCGGTATAAGTAAATGAACATCCAGAAGCGCCAAAAACAAAACGAATAATACAACATTTCCTAAAAGAAAACATAATTTGGGAGCTACGCTATATCGTAGACAGACTCACAGTCACACAAATACATAAGTTAAAGAAGATTTATCAATCTTTAGTTTAAGTCGGGGGTTCAAATACAATGTGCTGTACGGAAGTGACTAAATCGCTGACAATGATCCCTTCTTTTTCTCTTCGTTAACGGCTTTCTATCGCTTTTTAGCAATAATTCTGCCAACGTCAAGTAAGGAACAGTTAAGCGAGTTTTGGCGGGAAAGCGAAAAAGATTGCGTCACCGCATTGTATTATTTTCCAAAACTTGTGTTGTTTTTGAAGGGTTATGGGTGAAAACTACTAATAAAACAGCCAGGATTGATCGGACAAACAAGGGATATTTTAATTGATAGTTAGAAAGAAACATGGACAGCCCGACAATGGTTGACGGAAGAGAGAGAGCGGAAACAGCATAGATCACAGTCTAGTTTTTTTTTTTTTAACACTTTGTAGCACTGACACAGTCTATGGATTGAGTTCAATATACTAATAATTTTAACAACGATTATTTAAACGCCATCAGTTTTCAGTGTTAGTGCATAAAATTGGTGGCATTCTATTCATTAAGTACTGGATTACAGGCGTGAGTGTGGGAAAATGGTATAATGATGGTGAAACGTTTCTTTTCGTGTTGTTTCCAAAACTCCATGGAAGCTTCAAGTAAAGTTGCCACCACTTTACTAGGAGTATGACTTTGACTATACTATGACTTGACTTAATGACTTCGACTATGACTTGACACATATTTGCGTGAAATATCATTAACTTGATTAATTATCAATTACTTGACGATTTCACGAAAGCTTACCTGATAATAATCCACCCTAATCACACGTTTAAATTAAAGATATTTTTTATAGAAAAAAAAATTCACAACCGCCATTTTCGGATTTTTTTCAACGACTCGACAGTGATCTCTTTGATAACTTATAATGACAAGTGCGTTGGCGCCAGAACTCGAAGTTAGCATACAAAATATTATCTGTCAGCTGTCACATCAAAAAAAGAACTAGATAACGAAAACTGTTTGAATAATTCATTGACGTTTGACTTGTGAGTGTCAACAAAAATGTTTGAACTGCAGCACAGACCAAGTAGAGGAACTGCAGGTGCGAGATAAAATGATGTATAAAGCTAACAAAAAACCCCGGAGTTTTCTGAATGGGAACTCATGAAGCCAGCTCAAATAAGCTCAAATTTCATCAACTATACAATAAAAAAAATTTGTCGCAAAAAGCATTTGCAAATGTTTATGGTGTTTGCGAAGTGGCTTTGGGTAATATAATAAAAAAGACATCGGTAATTTATGACTTAGACCTAGAACCTAAGCTGTGTTTTAGTAGTTAATACGGCTGCTCACATCTTCGCAAGCAAAGAATACAATTAATCACAAAAAAGTATAGTACAAGCGTGTTTGGTGTGAAATAAAATCATTTGCGAAAAACACATAAAAAACAATTTAAAGAAAGGTTAAACATTTTCATAAATCTTCTTAAGTCTACAGGTCTTTAGACCACTGCCTTTGGGTTTTTTTTTAAATTGTTAGATAGGCTTGCGTTTGACCACTATCGCACCTGATGGTAAGTAACTATGCGGTCTAGGATGTAACCTTGTATTGGGATTTATTGTACTCTTCACGATTAACCAAGATATGCGGTGGTTTCTGTGGTGGATGCTGCGGTGGCTTGCTGCTGCCCATGCATAATTATCTACACGTGCTACAGGAAGATTTGCTAGCCTCGAAGCTCCGGTCCCAGTCTATTTTGTTTTATCTGTTTTCTTTTGATTCTGTTATTTTATTTTATGTTTTTGTGATTAGTCGTTTCTTTATTGTAATATTGTCATTAATAATAATTAAATTAGTAGTAGCCGATTCAAAAATATCACTATATTGTATAAATAAGTAGGTAACATTACACCTCTATTCTCCCTCTAGAATGCAGTATTAAAATCTGTATCAAATCGCAGATTTTTCTACTCCACAATCTAGCGTACAACTGTAACCTACAGAACCTAACATTTAAGCTATGTTCATGAAAATTACAAATGTGAATAAATAAAGAAAGGGGAAAAAAAAGCCTCGAAGCTACACAGGCTGATCGAAATGGATCACGTGGGTGCAAAGAAGTAAGCAATGTAAAGTATATTTTTTTTATATCTGCATTTCCACAGACACCTGGGTCCGTACTTTTGTTAAATTATTTTTATACTTATAAATTAGTCTATTATTAACATGAACATATATACAATACAGGAAGGACAATACAGCCAATAACAAAAACATAAGAACTTATTTCTAATTGTGCATACCCAGGAGCAAACCAGCTTCCGCAAGCAGCACCGGTGTACGAGCTTGACGCATGTTCCAGCCATCGCCCTCCTCGACCATATTTGAGGGAAGAAAACGACCCGACACACGACGCCGCCGCAAGAAGAAGCTTTTTAGTGAGCCTGAGTGATCATCAACATACATACAAACCGTCAATTACGTCAAGACCAGTTCAAAAGTTTCTAAAATGCTGGCACTTATTTGGCACAACGAATCAGCAGTGCAATTCAACGGGGCAATGCTGCCAGTATGTTGAGTACGCTACCTACTGGTAGTGGGCTGGAGCATTTGGACTGTCTATAGGCCATCGCGGCCAGTATATAGTCAAAATGTTATTTTTTTTATTAGATAGTTTAGTATTAGTTATTATCAATGTAGTATTTAGTTGAAAGAATAAAGGCAATTTGTCGGTAAAAAAGTTCAACTGTTTGTCGTTGAAAAGGTGACAAACAGGCAGAGAAATAAACAGTCACTTTCTATTATTATTTTTTTAAATTAAACTGATGACAGCCATAATCAAAATGTATTTTTTTAACACAGTAGTGAATTAATAAAGATTAAGACGCTACTCATTTATCGTGTCGCACACTAAAATACCATTTCAACAAAGGTTACCAACAACCCGATAAATTATCACCAAAATCATTTGCAATAAATTGGTTTAGTGTCGCATAACGCTGTCCACAAAGCTTTGAGGCCGGGGTTAGGTTCAGATGATTCGAACTCACGCGAATCGAGCATTCGGCCGTACTACTAATGCAACCGGCCTTTTGGACCGATTTGTTTTTATATACCCAATCACTGATTACTGGATAATTATTTTATTAGTGCCTGTAATCGGCTGGAAAAAACACAGTAAAACAAACACACAACAAACGTAAAAAATGAGTCGCGGATAAGTGCAAAATGATGGTAAATTATGATTAAAGATGACTGACGATATGACGTGACGAGCAAGTCGTTCGCATGATATTAAGCGACCGCCCATATCAGCTGCTGTTTCACTCGGAACTCTAAAATACAGTTTCGCATGACACTGCATTGCACATGTCATTCTGAGTCATCAACACCGTCTATTGAGACTAGGTCATAAAGTCTCATTTACCCAGTAATTTCACTACTACAGTGCCCTTCAAACCGGAACAAAGTAGTGCTTGCGCACTGCTGCTTCGTGGTAGGATAACTGGCAAGCGGTGGTCTACCTAGACGAACTTTGCAGAAAAGTTCTACCGCCTAGTAAAATTTTCCGGCATTTTGACTATTGTTTCACCTGGTAAGTGACGATGCCGTCGACAATGGAAGGTACTAGCCTAAAAGATAGAGGAACAGGGGCCTTACCGCGTAAGTCTGGTGGAGATCGTAATCGTGTTCTCTCTTGCTCGCACTCGTGGACTTGTTAATTGGCGCGTGCAGGATGGCAGGCGAAGCCGATTCCTAGAACGGTTACGCGGTAGGGGTGCTGATCACTCTTACTTTGGAAAATTCCAGATTATGTGTTTCAGGAAACAAAGACGCTGGTATCGTATTCCATTCCTTTGCCGTCCGCGGATTAAATTGTGTAATAATTACACTAATCATCATCATCATCTCATCAATAAAATAAATACGGAATTATAAATCCCTTCAATGCATTCACTAACAATTATCCTAAAACGTTTCCTAGCTCAGGCTCCTAATAATAGCCATTTTAAAATAAGTACTATGACGCCGATGAAGGCACGCCACGTTCAGCTAATTTGCTTAATTTGAAAGTTAATTGTAAATGTTATAATTATTTAAATAGGTAACAAAATACTCGTACCAACATTATTATAATTCAAAGCTATTTTGAGCTTAAACAATAAAGTACACACGCCAGTTAAAGATGAGCCGTACATTGAAAGATTACCATACATTCCGGGTTTTAAGTAATTTGAACCTAAAAAGCTAAAGCTCAAGGTTAGAAGTCTGTTATTTCTGAACTTAAAAACCGATAAGGTTGATCGTTAATGAATTACACCTAAGCACACATTTTAACTCTCATCCCCTCAGACAGGCAGATAAACAAAAATTAAACTAAAAATGCAGTTTTGGCTTCTGTACCAATTATAAGCCCGCCAAAATTATTTTTTCAAAAAATCTTTAATGTACGGAATTGGACTTGTCATAGTTTCATAATTTATAAGTATGGAAGATAAGTCACCTAAAATATTCGTCATGTCACAAAATGTTACCGTTATGCAAAGCTAGACTTGTTAGATGCATTTTGTCAAGTCGAAATTGAGGAACGATATAGTTCTAGCTAGAACAAGAACATTGTAGTGTGTATTTTTGACACAGGTGCCTAATGGCTACATCCTGGGACGTAGTCAGAAGATATTCCATAAATAAACTAGTCAGTTTTGCGAACAGTGCCTCGCAAGCACATTCTGTGTGATTTGAACATATCATTCTGGACAATCTCGTAACTTACCTCACGGCCCCACTGTAGGAGTTTGGCAGAAACATTTGGCTCGGTATAATATACACCACATTAGTAAAATCGTTCAAGGGGTTGCCTATTTCAGGTTTCAGCTCAGTCACGAGATTTCCGTGACCACTTTTACTTTTTAAGCAGTCAAAAATCGAGATGAAATTATAGTCTCACAGATTAGAGGAAAATCAATTTGATTACTCTGTACCGCCAAATGTTTTTCTCTTGTAGAATTGTAATGCTGCATAAACTAAACAACTGTTGGAGAAAAGTTTGTATTTGCGAGTCATCAAGGAAGTTTTAAGTATATCAAGAATATATTATAAAACTTCCTTGCGAGAAAAAACTTGTCGCGAGTTTCGCAAAACTACTAGTTATTTCTATGCATTATGAATCCTGATTACGTACTATTTCTAGTCAGAAGTTCTAATTATTTATTGCAGAAGTTTCGAATTATTAATGTGTCGTCTAGATACTCTAGCACGACTGATCATTAATATGCTAAGCGGAACAAAAGGCTTTGAATTCAACATGTAGGCTTTCTGGGTCAGACAATTTGGTTTTAGAGCTATGCAAATTTTATCAAACCAATTTTTTTTATTAGTCTGAAATTTCAAAGAGGTTTTTCAAGCATTGATTTCCCAAAAATAGACTGGGAGAATTATTATCATAGGTAAGTATATAAAAAAGATTTTTTTTTCAGTGTTGTGTCGTATTTCTTGCACCAGCACCAGGATAGAGATTTTTTGCGAGTTTATTCACTTTTTATAATAGACCTGCTTTATTTTGATGATATCATCAGCCTGAAGGCATCCACTGCTGAGCATAGGCCTCCTCCATAAAGCACCACTTTGAGCGGCTGCTTGCCTCCTGCATCCATCAGCTCCCCGCGCTTCTGACCAGCTAGGATCACGGAACTTGATTGAAACCTATAGAAACATCAGTTTCAATACCTAGATTATTGTGCATAGTTACAAAGGAAATTTTCAAATTAGGAATCAATTTTCTTCAGGTGAATGCACCACCTGCATTACAGTGCATTCACCTGGAGAAATTTGAATCCTAATTAATAATGAATAGCAGTTTTTTGAACCAGTTGCCCATGGAACTTTGAATGCAATGTCATTGGTTGGAATAATTTAAATCATTCAAAGTTCCATTGGCACCCAGATTATCGGTCCACCAAGTGGCCATCGTACACTGAGTTTTCCTTAATCACTTTTAAAGTTTTCTAAGAACAATCACAGATTAAGTATATTGAATTGTAAAGTGCTAAAAATAGCCTATTTGCAATAGTTACAATATTTGACCTTGACTTTGGTATTTCAAATAAAAATGTCATAGGATACCTCTTCAACGTACCAACTCGGACTTTCTTGAATTGTGCTGACATTCATCAAGCGAAAGGTCATTTTCACGATAGTTTGTTCCAGCTGTGGCACAAATTCATCAAACAAAAAGGTCTTGCAACGATAAATTAGGCTACTGATGCTTGAACTTGCTTCGTGACAGAATACAGCCTAATAAAAAGAATAGGTAAGAAATCAAAAACGTTTTGTAGGCATTTTCTTTAGGAGTTTTGTCAAGCTGCCAAAAAGGATATTGACTGAACTTACTGTCGTGTCTAGATTCTGCACATTTACGAGTTCCAAGTTATGTCCAATGACCAGTATTTATGACAGATGGAGAATAGCAATTTTGCTGGTCAATGCGTCCAAAATGCTGGCACTCATTTCGCGCAACCAATAACTATGAAACCTGGTCACAACGAATCAGCATTGCAATTCACCGGGACAATGTTGCCAACATGGGTATGTAGGTAGAATGCACTAGCATTAGCAAATGCCAGGCTTTATAGTCAATGGTGGTGCGAAATAGGTGGCAGCATTTTGGTTAGAGCTGGGAGCATTTCGACTGTCCAAGTTCAGAGCGGCTTGTATACATACAGTCCTAATGTTTTTTGTAGTAGACAGTGTAGCAGCATTTAGTAGTATTTAGTTTTACTGTAGTAATTAGTTTAAAAAATTAACTCATACTGCCCTATCGAAACCAATATTGATGAAATTTCTATGGGATCAGTCAAAGGAATTATATCGTTAATTTTCCAAATATATACTTATCTATACGTATATAAATATCCAAATGTACGTATAACTGTATAAGTAGTCACATATAAAAAAAAATTTAGTCAGTTGTAAATAAAAAGGTGTAAAACCAATAAACCGGTAATAGGCCAACTTTTTAAAACGTCACGCGTGCTGACACGGGCTTAGCGGAAACTGCTAAAACCGGTGGACTAGATCGTTTACTAATTTTTGGTTCACTTCAGGTACACATTTAAACTGTTGACATCACATGTCTGTTCAGTCAACATCGCGTTTTGTTTACATAAATTAAGAACAAGCCAGAAGTGTACTCGTGTCGAATTGAAGCAACCAAATGTACACTTATGAGTCCATGGTATCTCGCTCGCGCGTTTTGATACTTATGAAAATACTGAATTCACTTACCTACAAATAATTTGGTGATAAAGAAGTAACTACAAATATGATTATTTTCTGTAAAAAATTTATTTTATTTTGCTCAGATAGACCTTTAAATCATAATTTAATTAATTTACTTATATTATTTTCACATTAAACCTAAGAATGAACTAAATAAATATTTGTGGACATTTCACACAATGACATCTAGCCACAAACTAAGCTACTATGGGAGCCAGATAAAAGATATAATACACTTGAATACTTTTTATTTGTAATTACATACATAGACTACACCCAGACACAGAACCAGTATCGATATTCATCACACAAATATTCGTCCTAGGTGGGAATCGACAAAAACCCACAGTTAAGAAGGCAGGGCTACTACCGACTCAGCTATAGGGCCAGTCAACTATCCCGTGTAACTTTATTGATTGATGATGTATGGCTTTGTGAATTGCTCGATATTCAACTTTTATGCTAGACTAACCTTCTGATATTTCTTACAGGACTTAATCGTGCTAAATCAACGTTATAATTACCTAAAGTTACATTGGCCGTTGTTACAAGTAGGGTGATATGTGATCAAATCGCAAAAGGTTAAGAAATACTTATGTTCTTCTGGTACCCAAGCACTTTCTATCGTTCTAACATCAATGGTTGTTTGTTGACATTTTGCTATCGCCCACCCACTTGAGTTTACCGTCGAACACAGAGCAATGAATCAGAAATATGAAATCATTCCTGACAAAACTGTATTTAAATGAAATTTATTATTCAATTATTATTATTTTTATTCCATAATATTTGAATTAAAAAGCTTACAAATATTTGCAAAACGTCAAAGTAAGTAATTTTAACTTTTAAAGGTCCAAAAAATAATCTTAACAATGTCTCACAGTATGTAAATGAACCTTTATTTGCCTATGAGGCGAGTAGTGATTTTCATAAGTGATATTTCACTGATGTGTAACGAGGTCAGGTGGCCGTTATGACACTTCCACGGCTTTTTTCTTTAATGTCATCATGAGTTTTCTGAATGGGGTCCGATGATTGGACTGTAATTGAAGGGTAGAGAAACCTTTGATTTATTTAAGGGTAGGTAAATTGGCATCACAGTAAGGGGTGCTAATATAATAGATTGATTTTGAGATTTTAAGCCAATATTTAATTAGAGTGGTTTCAAGCAGTTTTTTTTATTGCAATAAACCGTAGTGTTTTGTTTATTCTGCGACGTACTTTTTAGGTACAAGTATGACCAGTCCCACTAGTACAATCAATGGAACTAAATAATGGACCGTAATGTTATGGGCCTATTAATATCATCATAATATTTAAAATAAACACAAAAAGAATTCCCCACGGACAAATATCCGGATAATTCCGCTTTAAAAAGTTCTAAGTTATTCAGAGCAATACGCGGTCAATATCATGGGCATCCGCTAGTTCAAAAAAAAATGCCAAAAGAAAGGGTCCTTGAAGCAGCCGTTTTAGAAAAAATGGCGAGGGTGGATCTTCCGCAAAATAAATTAGAATCGGCTTAGTATTCAGTGAGGCACAGGCGTCGTGAGGCGTCGTAAAGAAGTGGTAAGTGACCTTCTTTAATTCTACTTACTTTTTTTTATTGTTTGATAGGTTTGCGTTTGACCACTATCTCACCTGATGTGATGATAGTGACGATGCGGTCTAGGATGTAACACGCTGGCCTAGACGATACATGTTCACTCTCGATTTGAAGACTCCAAGGTTGTAGTTTTCGGGAAATACGGACGAATGAATGTGCCGTTATAGGATAAGTTAGTAAAGTGTCTATTAAACATAGAAAACATTCACACACTTGCTACTTCAATCGCTAAAACCGCCTATTTGACTACTATTAAAAAAACAAGTAAATATAATTTTCAAAAATTAGCTAAAAATGAATATGACAATAAATAAAATAAGTAAAACACAGTAAAGTAGACACAAAGTCAAAGTCAAAAGATTTATTGCAAATAGGCTAATTTTAGCACTTTTACAAGTCAAAATTATATTAGGTACTTAAAATTAAGTTATTTCACTAAGCATATAAAATTACAAAATGATTATTGTCAAATAATATATTGCAAGCCCATTACAATATATGAGTTTGAAAAAAAAGCAGTTCTCTTTCTCACCACTGGTGCAAGCAATCCGGCACAATGCAGAACAGAAAACTTTGATCCGAAGCTTCGATTCACAGACACAGGGAATCGTAGTTAGGGCCCAGGGGCTATGTATGTGATCGTTGGGCGTTATTATTATTATTTATTCTATGGCATCACATCTTCAACAACTGGACAACGGCCACTGAAGAACACAGATCTCCCCCACAAAAAGACATCAGCACAGTCTGGTAATAAGATTACTGGACTGTGAGATCATATCATAAAGTCTCAATTGCCCAGTAATTTCACTAGCTACAGTGCCCTTCAAAACGAAACACAGTAGTACTTGCACACTACTGCTTAGCGGCAGAATACCTGGCAAAGCAGTGGTACCTACCTAGACGAACTTTGCAGAAAAGTCCTACTTAGTAAAACGTGATCGTAGAAGATTGCATCGAGGTGAATGCAACCGCCCATTCTATGGGTGCCGTAAAAGCCAACTAAGGGAATACCCTTAGTTGGCTTTTACTGCCGTATAGGACCACTACATCTTGTCTCCCAAGGGAAGAGATGTAGTGGTCCTATCCACACAATCGGGACCACACGGTCATAATAAGTTTCTGTAGCATAATTTCATTCAAATGCGGTAACAATGGTACCTTATTCAAAAGGTACCCGATGGAATTCACGGCGTTCTAATCACATATTTACTTATTACACGCATGGAACGTTATCAGAGCATCTTCCTGGATTTCCTGTCTTATCAGCGCAGATAAGGGATCGTATTACCCTTGTTGATCTTCAAATTTATGGGAATGGTATCAAGTGTGATTTATACACGTACGAACAGGTTTATTAAAAACGATTTTCCAAAAATCTACCAGGTTTTTGTTAGGGCTAATGATTTTTGTTTCTTTGTGACTTGATAGCTCCGTTGCTCTGCCTTCTGAACTGTAGTTCGATTCCCACCCAGGACTAACATTTGTTTGATGAATATCGATGTTTTTTTCTGTGTCTGTGTGTTATATAGTGTGTCTATATATGTATTTACAAACAAAAAATATCTAAGTATTTTGTCAGTTATCTGGTTTCCATAGTACAGGCTTTGCTTAGTTTGGGACTAGATGGCGTTGTGTGAGATGTCCACAAATATTTATTTAACCTTTATAGCGTCACCGGGCAGGCACTTAAGGCGCCCAGCCGTCAAAAGTGGGAGGCAACTAGCTCAAGGGCACCCCTAGGGTGCGAGCCTCGGCTTGGGCCGTTGCCGGGATAAGAGGATCGAGATGACTACGTCCACTGGAAGAGTGGACCCTATTGAAAGTCGCGACCGTTCTAGCTAACCTACAGGGGGTACGTCGCCCTTGCCGGCGGGGTCGGTGTCTGATTGTGTTACGCTGGTATTCCTATACCGGTGTCGAAACTAGCCGTATGACGTGCGAAATTTCGCTGCAGTTACTAATCGGATGAGTGACCGCTAAAAAGAGTATTAGAATAGAAGGCGGTTTAAAATGGGGTCCCATTTTTACTTTTTGGGTACGGAAACCTAAGAACAAAAAGAAAGAGAAACCTTTAGCGAATCATAACTTTTTCTTGGAGCATTAATATAATTATCCAAACACCTTTCCTTTTATAGTGTGGTAGAAATCTAGATTACTTTAGTGCCTAGGTTTCTAACGCATTGCAGATGGTAGGCATTTCTAGATTGAATGGCAGAGATGCCCTAGTTTGTGCGTTCTTTATAAAGTAAGCTTTTTACATTTTCAGTTAGTTTTCAATTGCCATCTTCAATTGCAGAGCAAAAAATACTACTGATATATTTAGTAACAGTAATTTATTTACAATATACTTTATCACAAAATAATGTACAAGGAGGGGAGAGAAAAGGAAAGAGAGAGAGAGCGAGGGATCGGGGGAAGAGAGATGGAGATAGAGGGAAAGAGAGAGTGATAAAGGTAGAGGAGATAGGGGGAAAGGGATAGATAGGGGGGGAAAATATGGGGAGAGATAGAGAATATTGCAAATTTTAGATCCGTCGCACAGATTCCAAATTTGTGTTAACGTTATTATTGTAGTAAAAGAGAGAGATGAGATTGAAAAAGACACTGGTATGTGGCGGGTGGAACCACGGGGCGTCCCTAGCGTAGCGTACAAATTACAAGACTCGCACAAATTCCAAAATTGTGTTAAATAAATAAATTTACTAGTAAAAGATAACACTGTAGCCTTAGGGAAATCAAAATGCGTCTGTACCTATTTTGATGTCCAGCCTTTACGTAGACCTAATAAATATTTACGACCTAGAAAAAACCTTTAGACATGTCTTATTTAACTTTTATACTATCACATGAGAAAGTTATTTGATGAGAAAGGCAGTGGTAGTCTAGAGAAAAAGTTAGGTAATGGAAATTTAACCTTAACTACTTACTAACCGTATGAGAAAACTGGAAGTTTTTCAATTTCGTCAAAGCTAATAGCCGAGGGCTATACTTACTGGAGATGTATTATATATAGTGGTCAGGGAAGCCAGAATAATAATAATAATACCCTTTCCCTGAGAGCCTCAAGGCCGGCGCTCAGAACACCGAGCTAAGATCAGGTAAAGGAAAGACTAGGTGGTAGGACTTTTCTGCAAAGTTACTAGTAGGTACCACCGCGTTGCCAGTTATTCTGCCGCCAAGCAGTAGTGCGCAAGCACTACTGTGTTCCGGTTCGAAGGGCATTGTAGCTAGTGAAATTACTGGGCGAATGAGACTTTATGACCTGATCTCACAGACTAGTAATCCTATTGCTAGACTATGCTGATGTTTCAGTGCGCAGTGAAGTGTCACGCAAAACTACACTTGAGTTTCAAGTGTCACTGCAACTGATATGGGCAGTCGTGTCGCTTAACATCAGGCGAGCGACTAGCTCGTCATGTCATTTCGTAACATAAAAAAAGACAATAATAAATACTTACGCCCAACGATCACATACATAGATCCTGGACCCTAACTAGGATTCCGTGTCTAGGGACCCAGGAACTACGAGTACCATGGTCTCACAACACCCAGACACAAAACAAGTATTTGTATTCGGATTACTTGCACCAGTTGTTAAAAAGAGAACTTCTTTTTTTTTCAAACTCATATACTGCAATGTAATATTTGACAATAAGCACTTTGTAATTCGATATGCTTAGTAAAATAAGTAATTTAATTTTAAGTACCTAATATAACTTTGACTTGTAAACGTGCTAAAAATAGCCTATTTGCAATGAAACCTTTTGACTTTGACTTTGGCTTTGTAGTTTTCTTTTCTGTATATAAATGGTCCAGCCACGGGAATCGAGTCCGCCACTTACGGGTTGTGAGCCGACCTGCTCTACCACCACACCACAGAGGCTATCAAAGAAAAAAAGAAAAAAAAAGTCCAGAATAGCAAACTTTCACTGTATTTCTTCACTTCAATTTTTATACACACACATTTTATAAAATTATATGAGTATACAGCCTCGATTACTTCTCTCCAAAAACTGCCTGAATACAGTCGAATTGAGAGCCTCCTCCATTTTTTGAAGTGGGTTAAAAATCTATTTAATCTTACCAAGGCGAAAGATTAGGTCGGTCGGTACCAACCTTACAATATTAGTTTTTTTTATCTCCAAGCACACATCGCAGGGATGAAAAATAACCAAGGGTCCGTGTTTTTACAGGACAAGGGGTCTTGTCGACACCTTTTGTTTCAGGGGTGACTTTCAGGGGATGAAAGTCAGTTGATTTGTGGTTTCAGCGACCCTTTCTTTTTGTTATTAGAATAAATCGTGGCTGAAAACTGAAAGAGAAATGTAAGTCCATTTTCAACCGACTTCGAGTAAGTAGACGGTTCTCAATTCGACTATAATACCTCCGTACTAGATATCTTTATTAATTAACCAATATTCAACCGACTTTAAAAAGGACAAGGTTTGCCGGTTTTAAGTATGTTTTTGACGATAAATAAAATAAATATCTGCGGACATTTCACACAATGCCATCTAGCCCCAAACTAAGCAAAGCTTTTACTAGATAATACAAAACTTATATACTTATTACATACATACACACAGAATACAATATAACACGAAGACACAGAACAAACATCGAAGTTCATCACACAAATATTTATCCTGGGAATCGAACCCACAACCTACAGTTCAGAAGGCAGCGTTACCTACCAACTGAGCTACGAGTCAGGGTAAGGGGCCACTGGCAACCCTGACATAGACTTTGGCGTTCTACCTACTATCATCGGAACTCTACAGTAGGTGGATGTTCCTAGGAACTCTTTATAGCCTCTGTGGTGTGGTGGTTAAGCAGGTCGTCTCATAACCCGGGGGCGGCGGTTTCGATTCCCGCGGCAGGATAAGTATTTGTGCACAGAAAATTAAAAAAAAATACTTGTTCTAAGTCTGGGTGTTGCTGGACCATGGTCCTCGTAGTTCCTGGGTCCCTAGAAACAGGGAATCCTAGTCCAGGATCTGTGTATGTGATCGTTGGGCATTTTATTTATTTACTTTAGCACAAAATAATGTACCAGGAGGACTTAATGCTATGAAGCATTATCTAACAGTCAACCTGGATGTGCAAGAAAAGAAATGGTAGCGGTGCAGGAAAATTGATATTAGAATAAAATATATATAATAAAAAAATATTAATTATATAAAAAATAATATAATATGCCAACTTACACAATTATAATGAATACAATACTTACATATATAAAACTTACTATACTTATATAACGTCGAGATTGAAGAGTTCATATTATGATAGCTGTGAGAATCAACAACGGTTATTATTAATAATGATTAGTTGAAGCTTTATTCGGCATAATAATTTTTGACATAACAATTGAAGGGTTGAGAATAAAAAGGATTTAACTGACAAATTGACAGTTTCGAGAAAATTGACTTTAAACGTCAACGGCGTCATTTTTATGTAGAGTGCTTATAAGGCAATAGAAAAGGTTTATGTAAGTTTCAGTTGCTTGAAAATGTTTTATTTCTATTTAAAATTACTAAATATAGTATTAATTCATACAATTACTGTAAACATATAATATAATAAACGAAATAAAGTAATGTTATTATGCTAAGAGTACTGTATTCCTGTGACAGATAAACCATTTTTAGACTCAAAATCTCGAGATTTAAGCCTCATTTCGGTATTTTGAGAATGTATTATTGAAGATAATTTTACGCTGAATCCAACGATACCCATAAGTCATTTGGTCAAAAAAATCAGTTAAATCCTTTTTATTCTCACCCCTTCAATTGCGAACTTGCTTTTTAAACACATCTTTAGACGTAATCATTTTTAATTCCTTAGGCAAGGAATTCCACAATCTGATATAATTTTGAATTATAGATACTATTACTACTACCTATTCGAATTTCGCTTATGAACTTAGTTTATTACAGAGTTCTAAGACCGAGCACAAACACTGTCGTAGACACAGACGAAAAAAGGGCCTAGGACATGTTAGAGATATACCTACGCCCTTAGAGCATCCTCTAAGGGCGTAGGTATATATCTGACAGGATGCTGGATCATGACAGGTATTGACTGGCCCGATAGCTCAGTTGCCCTGCCTTCTTAACTGTGGGTTGTGGGTTCGATTCCCATCCAGGACAAACATTTAGATAGATAGATAGAGAACTCTTTATTGTCTCACCAATGAAGTACAAAATCAGGAATAACTATAATATTTACGAACTAGTGTAACAATGGGCGGTCTTATCGCTGACAGCGATCTCTTCCAGACAACCTTTGATGTGACCATTTGTGTGATGAACAAATGAATATAGGTGTTTGTTCTGTGTCTGGGTGTTATACTGTATTATTAATGTATATACAAACATAGGGTATCTAAGCATTGTATCAGTTATCTGGTTCCCATAGCTTTGCTTAGTTTGGAGCTAGATGGCGTTGTGTGAGATGTCCACACTTATTATTATTATTATTATGACAATATAATATCAAACAATCAATGGAATTCTATCAGATAAGCTTAGATGTGGTATAAGGTGACGGACAGAGTCAATGGAAAACTGGATTCAATACACATATGCTTAGTGAAATAACTTAATTTTAAGTACCTAGTATAATTTTGACTTGTAAAAGTGCTAAAATTAGCCTATTTGCAATAAATCTTTTGACTTTGACTTTGACTTTGACATACAATAATTATAAAAACCATGGTTCCATCACATTGAAAAAAAAAACAGTTTTTAATTTTACTCCAACGGAAACATAGATCAGCCTCTAAATGGCTTGCAAACTCCTTACCTAGCTAAACACATCCTACTTTTACTTTTTTTAAACCCAACATTCTAATTATAAAATGAAAACCAACCTGTTTTTAAATTGAAGATAGACCTAGTCCTTCCTAGAATCCAATGCACAATTTCACTAACACTAAAACACTTAATTCAAACACTGCACAACGTATATATGTTTTCAAAACTTCTATCAACACACACACCGTTAATCTAAACTTCACTGAAATCCGAAAATCTAACAGTCAATTACTGTTCGATACGCGATTTACGAAAACACGAGTTGGTTATTCCCGCAGCAAGCAGCACATTCACCCGACGTGAGCGACTGCGCGCGACTGACGCGATAGACGGGATTTTGGGAAGAAAAGGGACGCGCAACGCGGCAACGGTCGAATCGTCACAAAAACTAGAGCGGCCTATTATCGATATTACAAATTCGATTTTTTTTTTCATAATTGAATTTCGATTTGCGTTTTATTCCTTTTGGCTTATGAATTTGAGTTTCGAGATTTAAAGAATCTGTTAGGTTAGCTGCTTACTGTTGAACTGTTTGTTTGTAATTTGGATCAGTGTCATTTTGATCCTAAGATCCTGTTAGCTCAAGTTAATTAAAAGAGTTCAGAATGATGCGGGAATTAGGTTTTTTGTAATTAAAATTGGCTTCTCAGTATTTTTTTTTTTACTGTGCGTAATGGCGCCTCGTTTGAAATCGTAAACTAGGTAACGTCTGCTTTTTTTCGAATTGCGTTTGGTTATTTTTATTGTTTGTCAGTTATAGCGCAATTAAAGTCAGGATTTGTGAGTAAACGTGTGTCATTAATAAATAGAATTCGAAACTAGACTGTGAGCGAAACCAGACTTGTATTTTAAGCTACTTTCAATGAAACAGGTGTTCGTTTATAGATTTAAAAAAATATTTTTATAAATAAAAATAGAGCTTTATATTTTTGACATCCGAGTGGCATTGTAACTATTACGGGCGACCGTTACCTACGCTTAACATCAGATGAACGACAAGCTCGTCACATCATTAAATAATATAAAAATTAGTAATTAACTATTTAAAGTATAGAATACTATTGTTAGGAATTGTAAGGTTTTTAGTGTCAGCCTACATTACTACTCATAAATTATAAATACATAAGTAAATAAATCAATAGGTAAGCCTAGTACATAGATATATACATAGATACGTAGCATTTTGGAAGTAATGTGAAATATGCCTATAGCTAGGTATATGCGCTAACCATTATACAGTCCACTGTTCTTTTAATTCAGTTGCTAATAAACGCTCACTACCGACACACGCTCGCCTATCATTTCACCAGCTTCTTGTGCGATATTGAACCTTAGCGGCCGCTACATATGGTCCGATTTCGAACCGGATAGCAACAAGAAGCATTCTTACCTGCATTCGACTCGATCATTGTTCTGAATAATAAAATAACTGAAGAGATATTTTGAGTTGCCACCTTTTGATACCGCAAGCATGCCTACCGTGGAAGAATTGAAGTCAAATATGGAAGATACATACTTACTTTTAAAGAAAGCCCAAGAAAATTTCAAGAAATGTCCAAAGGCAAGGAAAACATTGGCATATATCAAAGTGCGTATTCAAACAATTGAAGAATATTGGAGGGATTTTAAAAGGTACCATGTTGAATTATTGCAAATAACAACGAAAGAGCAAAGGTCACAGTTGTTGGTGTCTAATTATTACGACACTGCCGAGGATGTGTACCTATCTTTGAGAACCGACTTTCAAGAAGTGATGGAATCGCTAAGTTGGACAGAAGCATCAACCTCCAATAGTTCGTCACATACGTCACAGGCGTCATGTTCTAAAGTCCAAGTCAACTTACCACGAATTGACCTCCCGAAGTACTCAGGGAACTACGAAGATTGGCAGAATTTTGAGGACACGTTCACTTCGTTAATAGCTCAGAACCAATCGCTCAGTAATGTTCAACGGCTACACTACTTGAAGTCGTGCCTGTCTGGTGAAGCAGCTGCTACCTTGAAGTCCTATCAAATAACCGACAGCAACTACAAGCCTGCCTGGGAGTGCCTGCAACAGCGATATAGTCACAAGCGCTTAGTGGTTAATGCTATCCTCAAACGGCTGTTCCAACAAAAGAAGATGATCAACCAATCTGCTAGCCAGCTCAAACAGTTCATAGATACAACTCAAGAATGTCTGACCGGTCTGGAAAACCTGAAGATACCTACAACCACCTGGGATCCAGTTCTGATTTATGTTGCGGTCCAGAAGCTAGACCACGAGACTCACAAGGAGTGGGAAGACGAAGTCAGTAAGAAGTTCGGCGCTGAATTACCTAAGCTGCAAGATTTGAAAACTTTTTTGGAGAACCGAATCCACACCCTGGAGCTGACGTCACCGGTGTCTTCACGAAGCGTTCGAGAGCGAGTCTTCCATGCTGCGTCCCCCTCCCCCTCTGATAAAGCTAAGTCTGATAGGTCATGTTTATTTTGCACGGAAAATCATTCACTATTTCAATGTAAGCAATTTAGTAAGTTAACACAAACAGATCGGAACGATTTTGTAAGAGGTAAGAAATTATGTTTTAATTGTTTATTACCTGGGCACCCTGTACACTTTTGCCGTCATAAATCATCGTGTAAGATTTGTGGCAAAAGACATCATTCTCTTTTACATCAATATTTACAGAAGGAATCGTCTGACAACACGGAGAAAACACAACACACAGACGTTTCATTACACACACATGTAGAAGAGGAAGAGAAGAGGGAACATATACAACCAACTCACGGTTTGCAAGCCGCATTATCGTCATTCTTCACCATGATCGAATCACCCGGCCTACTGGCAACTGCATTGGTTCCAGTCAGGGACGGATTAGGGAATGTAACGATATTACGTGCTATTGTAGATTCAGGGGCTCAAGTAACACTGATAAGCGAGCGAGCAGCTCAATTGTTAAAATCAACCAAGGTACCTGTCAAGGGACACGTATTAGGTAGTGGGTCATCAAAAGCGTCTGTGAGTCACGTGACATCTTTTGAGGTATTATCTAGGTATGAAAATGAATTCAGCCTCAAGGTTGTCGCATATGTTATTTCAGGCAAACTCACTACGTTTTTTCCGAAGAAACCTGTCAACTCAAGTACTTGGCAACACATTGAAGGACTCGAACTGGCAGACCCAAGTTTTAATCAACCAGGAAGAATAGACATGTTGCTAAGTTCTAAAGTATATAGCCGAATCTTAAAGAGTGGTGTCATACAAGGTCCTCCTAACTCACCATGCGCGCAACACACCAGGTTAGGATGGATTTTATTTGGAGATTCAGGAGTAGAGAGTCAAGAGGAGTTATTTTCATTGCATCTTCATGCGGATCTGGACAACATGCTGAAGAGCATGTGGGAGTTAGAGCCGTCAGATAGGCGAGCTCACACCGCAGATGAAATATTCTGCGAGAAGATATTTAGCGAGACACATTCCAGGACCGATGAAGGGAGATATATTGTCAAACTGCCTCTCAAGACACCACAACCACTCTCAGCTGAAGGAGAAACAAGAGACGTAGCATTGAAGAGATTACACCAGCTAGAGAGAAGATTTGAAAGACAGCCAGAGTTGAAGGTAGAATACACAAAAGTTATCAAAGAGTACATAGACATGAACCACATGGAGAAGGTTCCAGAGAATGAGATGAATAACCCATCTGTGTACTTGCCACACCACGCGGTGATAAGAGTAGATAAGGACACATCTCAAACGAGAATAGTCTTTGACGCCTCTAGCAAGGGCAAAAACAATATTTCATTGAATGATGAGTTACTTGTAGGACCGCAGATTCAAGA
Source organism: Ennomos fuscantarius (assembly GCA_905220475.3). Lineage (NCBI taxonomy): Eukaryota > Metazoa > Arthropoda > Insecta > Lepidoptera > Geometridae > Ennomos > Ennomos fuscantarius. The sequence goes on from HG992049.1 coordinate 3,835,768, forward strand.
AGACTTGAGAAGTTTGATCATGAGATGGAGAATGAAGAAAGTTTGTTTTGTCGCAGATATTCAACGGATGTACAGACAGATTTTGGTTACCAAAGAAGACACAGACTACCAACGCATATTGTGGCGTGATGACGTAGACCAAGAAGTTCAGGACTTTCGTCTTCTCCGAGTTACATTTGGAACTGCTTCAGCACCATATCTCGCTGTCAGAACGCTGCATCAGTTAGCTGATGATGAAGGGGTGAACCAACCTGATGCCGCAAGGGTGATAAAAGAAGACTTTTACATGGACGACTTGATGTCAGGCCACGATAGCGCAGAACAGGCCATCTCGATTGCAACTGATGTCAAGGATATACTTGTTAAGGGAGGCTTTGTATTGCAAAAATGGGCCTCAAACAATGCGGAATTCCTACAACAATTTCAACCTTCCGAACGAAGTTCACATGTCAACCTTGACATGAAACTAAATGGTACAGTCAAGACACTCGGCATTTCCTGGAATATAGGTCAAGACACATTCCAATATCACTTGAATCAACCACCTGTTCCTGAACCAGTTCCTGAAACAATCACAAAAAGAGTTATTCTTTCAGAAGTTCAGCGATGTTTTGATCCGATGGGCTGGTTGGCTGCTGCGCTTGTACCTGCAAAAATAATAATCCAAAGGTTATGGTTAAGAGGTGTTGGATGGGATGAAGAAGTAGACAGTGACCTGAAAGAAGAATGGATGAACTTCCGTCAAGGGTTTGAAAGTCTCAATGAAATACATATCGATAGATGGCTATGGACAACACAAGCAAGAATGAAGAGTACCACAATCCATGGCTATTGTGATTCGTCGACGAAAGCTTATGCAGCTGTTGCATATATGAGAGTAGAAACCGAAGATGGAGACATTCGAACTGGTATCATAGCTGCCAAAACTAGAGTCGCACCTGTAAAACCAGTGTCGCTGCCGCGGCTGGAATTGTGTGGCGCCTTACTGCTATCCAGATTGCTAAAACAAATAAGAGAAGCGACTAGATTACCTAACGAGAACATATTCGCCTGGACTGACTCCACAGTAGTACTGGCCTGGCTGAAGGGTGATCCTGGAAAATGGAATGTTTTCGTGAGTAATAGAGTAGTGGAGATCCTGGAGAACACTGGAAATAGTAGATGGTATCACGTAGCTTCAGAAGAAAATCCAGCTGATGTGGCGAGCCGAGGCCTGGCTTCCTCTGCTCTGGTACACGATCAGATGTGGTGGAACGGTCCTGCTTGGCTGCGAACAAAAGAAATTCCATTAGTAAAAGATAACATAGAAGCAACAGAGTTAGAAAAGAGAAAGTGTTTTCATACAGTCGTCGACAGCACTGAAGAACAGAAGAAACTCAACCTGAAAGAAAATGACACATTAATAGAGCTACAAAGAGTAATAGTTTATGCGAGAAGATTTCTAAACTATAAAAAAGCATGCAAGGAAGAAGTTAAAGCAGTTACAACACAAGAGCTAGAAGAAGCATTAGAAGCTATAATTAAAATCGTGCAAAGAGAAGAGTTTGAAGAAGAAATAGTGACACTAAAAGAAAGGAAACCAGTTAGTAGGAAAAGTAAACTGAAGACGCTCAACCCAATCCTTGATCAGAAAGATATTCTCAGGGTGGGCGGCCGCCTCAGAAACGCGAAGCTATCTGAGAGTGAGAAGCATCCAATCATTATTGGGCATAATAATGATCTAGTTACCTTACTTATAGACGATGCACACAAAAGGACATTACACGGTGGAGTTCAACTTACCTTGACTTACCTGAGATCCCGCTACTGGATTCTGAAAATAAAGAATACCGTTAAATCACGCATTCACAAGTGCCTTATATGCGCTAGACAAAGAGCTGTAAATAGAGAACAAATAATGGGTGACTTACCTGAGGTCCGCGTCACACCAGCACGTCCATTCTTACATTCGGGCGTTGATTTTGCCGGCCCAGTTCACGTTTTGATGTCCAGACACCGTGGAGCCAAGTGCTACAAGGCCTACATATCAATTTTCATTTGCATGGCCACTAAGGCCATTCACTTGGAGCTCGTGAGTGATTTAACTTCTGTAGCGTTTATGAACGCATTCAAACGATTTGTTGCACGAAGAGGAAGATGCTCACACATGTGGAGCGACCAGGGTACTAATTTCGTAGCTGGTAATAAAGAGTTGGCTCAGCTGTGGAATCAAGCCAACATAGATATGCCTGGTCACTTACAAGGTTTATTGGCAGAAGATGGAACTCAGTGGCACTTTATCCCCCCATACAGTCCTAACTTCGGCGGGCTTTGGGAGAGTGGGGTAAAGTCTGTCAAATACCACTTAAAGAGAATTTTAGATACCAATCTGACATTTGAGGAGTTCGCAACCATTTTGTGCCAAATAGAAGCATGTTTAAATTCAAGACCGCTATGCCCGATAGACAATGACGATCCTGAAGTAATGGATGTCTTAACACCCGGTCATTTTCTGATCGGTGAAGCTCCAATCAATGTTCCGGAACCAGATTTGCGTGATATTAACCTTAATAGACTATCTAGATGGCAGCACTGTCAAAGATTGGTGCAGCACTTCTGGCACCGGTGGCAAAAGGAATACTTGACCAGACTACAAGAGAGGCCTAAGTGGCAAAGACGCACTCCTGAGTTTAATATCGGCGATATTGTACTGGTCAAAGATGAAAACCTTCCACCTGGGAAGTGGTCAATGGGTCGCATAGTTCAAAAACATGTGGGCAATGACGATGTGTGCAGGGTGTACAGCTTAAATTATCGCGGTAAAATAATCCAACGTTCTGTGTCAAAACTGTGTCAACTTCCGTTAAATGATGAGTAATTTATGTTAATTACATTTATTTGTCAAAGTAGTCAACAATTTCCTTTATTTAGTAAAGTATAATTGTAACACAAATCATATGCTAATAGTTTACTAATCACGAATGCAATGTAAAATCAAGATAAGTTAAAAATAGAAATAATTTAATTTATATTCCTTAATACGGCCCTGTTATATTTGTGCATAACTCTTATGGTCGTGCCTACGAAGCATGATAAGGTGATTAACGTTGAAGTAAACATCTTTTGTTCTCTCGATCCTCCCTATTGAAATATTTTGCGATGATCTTTTATGTTTGTAATTGAGTTAAAAATTGTACTTATCAGCGATGTTAATTAAATATAAATTTCTTTTCATATAGTAGATACCTATAAGTCATTTAGTTATTGTTATTGGTTTTGTTATTTGTGTTGATAATAATGTCTGAGTTTAAAGTTATGTTCAGTTAAATTGTTACGAATGTCGGTAGATGTTTTTATCACATTTGTTTTGTTGTTTGGTTATACAGTAAATATTTTTGTGACATCTTAATGAAAAACTATTGTTTTTGGTGGGCGGCATGTTAGGAATTGTAAGGTTTTTAGTGTCAGCCTACATTACTACTCATAAATTATAAATACATAAGTAAATAAATCAATAGGTAAGCCTAGTACATAGATATATACATAGATACGTAGCATTTTGGAAGTAATGTGAAATATGCCTATAGCTAGGTATATGCGCTAACCATTATACAGTCCACTGTTCTTTTAATTCAGTTGCTAATAAACGCTCACTACCGACACACGCTCGCCTATCATTTCACCAGCTTCTTGTGCGATATTGAACCTTAGCGGCCGCTACAACTATGTAAAATTAATTATTATTTATATATGTGATTTTCAAATCCAAATTTCAATATTCAAACACATTTCGTAAATCATTTTAATTAAAATAAATGGTTATGTAATGAGGCATTTGTAATAAAAACCTATTAAACAGACTACAAAGCGCCTCTATGAATTTAGATGCCCGACCTGTCAGCTACCTACAGTGTTTTAATGCGTTTTATTATTGCAATCGACTGTACCCACCTACTTAAAAATTCACACTTTTCTGTCAAGCAACCGAAACGCTAATGAGAATCCGCTTTATTAACATAGTAGGTTATTAAAACTAATTTTATATTTGTCATAAAATTAAGCTTCTTCCATCTATGTAAGTATAATCAGAAGCGTGTGAATCCTTATTTATGGTCATAAATTAAAGTTGATCAAATATATTTAAGGTCGCTGTACACATTGGACAAAGGTATTGGACCAAAATATCGGATTTCACTTACGTTGGCGTACCTAACGTTGCCAAGCGTCCGGATAAAGCCGGACTTAGGCTTTATGATTGTGTGTCCGGCCAAAATAAGCAGTGTCCGGCTTTTGTTAGACTTTTTACATTTCGCAAACGAGTGAGTGCCGACTACGCGCACATTATTTCATTAGAATTTAACAAGATTTGTGGTAATAATAAAACGCTTGATTTTTTATACAATTTTTTGTCGTACCTAATACTGAGACACAAAATCCTCAATAATGTAGGGTGTCCGGCCTTTTTACCCAAATGTCCGCCCAAATTGGCTGGTCTATCCGGTTATTAGGTTTGGCGACCTGGCAACCCAAGGTGTATCGATCATTCTGCATTGGCACTTCGATAAACATGATGTGAAATCCCTAGCGGCCCAGCAATTAATTTATTCAAAATGTCTAATTACTAACCAAATATGTCCCAAAGTAGAGTGACTAAAAAGAAATGTCGATAATTACTCGGAATACAACGCAGTAAATGTCTTATTAGTTATTTTATAACTACACATGTATAATTATAGGCTACTAAATAAATATGTGGCGTTCGGAACACGCGTTTCCGTGCTTTCTGAGCACGACTTTGACATTTGACAGATCGCTTCGCGCGCCAATTCGGCTTGGAATGGTTTTTCCCACCGAGAATAGCTGCTTTTGCTCCGGCAACCAAGTCTGTCTATGACTTTTGGCGGGAAAACGAGAAAGATCTTTTCACCGCATTGTATTATTTTCCAAAACTTGTGTTATTTTCAGTGTTAGTGCATAAAATTGGTGGTGTTTTATTCGTTAAGTACTAGATTACAGGCATGAGTGTGGGAAAGTGGTAAATTGATGGCGAAACGTTTCTTTTCGTGTTGTTTCCAAAACTCCATAGAAGCATGTTTGTACAGTTTCCACCACTTTACTAGGAGTATAAGTTAGACTAGACTACACATATTTGCGTGTAATTTCATTAATACGTTAACATATCATTGACACTGGCTAAATACACAAAAGTGTGAAGCCAAAACATAACAAAAAAAAGTCTGCCTATTGTGCTGTGTGAGCTCTGTCTATACCACTAACTGATTTTATCATGTCAATCTTACGTGCTGTGTAACGTGTGTGAAAGGGATTTTTGGCGGGAAAACGAAAAAGATCGCGTCACCGCATTGTACTATTACCAAATTAATTATGTACCAAAACTTGTGCTATTTTCAGTGTTAGTGCATAAAATTGGTGGCATTTTATTCGTTAAGTGCTGGACAACAGGCATGAGCGTGGGAAAGTGTATAATGATGGTGAAACGTTCATTTTCGTGTTGTTTCCAAAACTCCATAGAAGCTTCTGGTAAAATTGCCACCGCTTTACTAAGAGTATGACTTGACTAGACTATGACTTGACTTGATGACTTGGACTGTGACTTGACTTGACTTGACATATATATATGTCGGCAGAAACGGGTTTCTGCGTAGATAGGTTGCAACCTATATAACTATAGGCCTTCAGCATGTCCACACCGCGCCGTGTCAGGAGCAAGAATGATCCGTAGCACACCAATCGATCCCTTTATATAGCCAGACGGGTAGGGGCGCCATGACAGTTGCCGGTGCTGCCACTGTAATAAATTTAATGCCACCACAGGGTAAATTACGGTGCTCGATCGCTGTGCATAGAGTTTATAACTGGACGTAGCCGCCGTCATATATTACTTAACTCGAGAAATTATAAATTATTTGACTCTGGCTAAATACACAAAAGTGTGGAGCCAAAACAAAACAAAAAAAACGTGTGTGAAAGAACATTATACTCTATCGTTTATCTGAGAACAGTGGTTTCGTTGCGAGAGATCCCACACCACACCTATCAACAAGTATCAAAAGGTTTAGACAACATGGGCCGCAATGGTCCCTCAAATGCTATATCTATACTAACTTTGTGTCATTATATTAATTTATTATTACAACAACGAATTGAATAAGACGCCAACGTATGAGCATTGTTTGCAGAGCGTGCTAAGATACTCTGTTCACAGAAATCCGACACTGTTTGGTTGGTCGGCCATTGTTATAGCCAACTACCAACATCCCGCCAAGTAGAATCCAAACGTTGGCCCAACATGCTGGCGCATACCTTAGCAGTGTGCAGCGGCCTTAAGCTTTTATATTGGCGCCAATTTCGTTAATTAAAGTTAAGTTTTTATCACATCGTAAAAGATGTTGTTATTGTTATAAATTTTAAAATTTAGATAAATAAAAAAAACAGACAGTGAAAATAATACAATAAATAAAATAATATTAATAATAAAATGAAAAAATATACACCTCAAAATTACACATTCTGAGGTAAATAATTATTTACATCTATGGAGTATAAAAATAAAATTCACCACCATGCCTTTCTCCTCACTTATGAAAAAAAGTGTTATTTAAGTTTATCCTTAACATTTTGTGTTTTTTTATTTTTCAAGTAATAAGGTTTTCGAAACCAGTTTTCAAGCTTATTGTAGTATTTTATCGTTAAAATATTAATTAATTTGAATATCCAAGTCTCCAGAGATAATAATTGTATCATACATAAATATCATTTGTTAATTTCGTGTGCATGATCTAGACAAGAAAATTCTTTGAAAAAATGAAAATCACTTAATTTAATTGTTTAGTCACCTATATTACCTACCTATCGGGGTCTAAAAATGTTTATCAGTTTTCAAACTAGATGCCTTAGCACACTATATATATATGCACACTATGCACACTATACTATGTGCAGTAAAGTCTAAAATGCTATATCTAGTTATGATTACATATTACTTTTTGACAGTTGTAGCGTCGATTCTAATATACAGAGTATTCATGACTTTTGATGTTGAAACTCTTTTCCAAATTTAAAAGTAGACACATAATTGTACTTTTTTTTGTTTTTGTTTTGGCTTCACACTTTTGTGTATTTAGCCAGTGTCAAGTAATTGATAATTTCATACGTTAATTATTACTATTTATATTTGTGTCAAGTAAAGTCACAGTCTAAGTCATCAAGTCAAGTCATAGTCTAGTGTAGTCAAGTCATACTCCTAGTAAAGTGGTGGCAACTTTACCCGAAGCTTCTATGGGGTTCCCACACTCGCGCCTGTAATCCAGCACTTAACGAATAAAATGCCACCAATTTTATGCACTAACACTGAAAATAACATATGTTTTTGAAAATAATACAATGCGGTGACGCGATCTTTTTCGTTTACCCGCCAAAACCAATACCAGGATTTAATATAAAAAGAAAATGACCGAATTTATTTAAATAAAGAAGGTTTTCCACCTATCCTAGACGTCTATCGTGAGCGACAGATTTTCATTGTAAGTAATAAAAAAAACTATGCTCTATGCCTAATCAATTTGACTGTCCCGATCAAATTCAAACAAACAAAATCAAATTGACTGGCCCGATAGCTCAGTTGGTAGTATCCTTGCCTTCTGAACTGCAGGTCGTGGGTTCGATTCTCACCCAGGACAAACATTTTGTGTGATGAACATTGATGTTTGTTCTGTGTCTGGGTGTTTATATTGTATTCTATGTATGTATTTACAAAAAGTATCTAAGTACTGTATCAGTTATATGGTTCCCATAGTACAAGCTTTGCTTAGTTTGGGGCTAGATGGCGCTGTGTGAAATGTCCACACATTTATTATTATTTATTTATTATTATTAATTAAATCACATAATATCATCGACCTTATGACATAGATTTGTGTATGCAATTACCAACCTTAAGGTGCTTAAACATTTTCAGTGCGGCTTAAACATTTTCAGGCCGCGAGCATACTATGATACTCGTTAGAGAAGGTATATTATAGAAGTTTATGTCAATCGAACACGACAACTGAGTATCCCACGGTGAACCACAAGAACAACATAGATTTCACTGTAGTATGTCCAGGGTTGTCAAGGATATTAAATTTTAATTATTTGCTTATACTTTAGTTTTACTAGTCCGATAGCTGTTAGTAGTAACCCTGCTTTCTGAACTGTAGGTTGTGAGTTCGGTTCCCACCCAGGACAAACCTTTGTGATGAACATCGATGTTTGTTCTATGTCTGGGTGTTATATTATATTCTATGTATGTATTTACAAACAAAAAGTATCTAAGTATTGTATCAGTTATCTGGTTCCCATAGTAGAAACCTTGTACTTTTTACTTTAGTAAAACTGCTAAAAATAGCCTATTTGCAATAAATCTTTTGACTTTGACTTTGCTTAGTTTGGGTCTAAATGGCGCTGTGTGAAATATCTATTATAATTATTATATATATATATTTATTATTATTTTATTTATTTATACAGTATGATAATAACTATAATAAACTGGCAACATTGCGTTTATGGCTGTCGGGCCTCAAACAAGCCGTTGCTTATGAGCTTCTTAGCACTTTTTGCGGTAGAGCTTAAGGCTTCGAGCTGGTATTTAGCAGACCCATCATGGAACTTTACTAGGTGGTAGGACTTTTGTGCAAAGGTTTTCTAGGTAAGTAAAAACCGCTTTACCAATTATTATACCGCCAAGAAGTAGTGCGCAAGCATTACTGTGTTCCGGTTCGAAGGGCACTGTAGCTTAGTGAAATGACTGGGCAAATGAGACTTCAGAGAAAATGACCTAAACTTACAGTAATCTCATCACTAGACTGTGCTGATGTCTCAGGATGACCTACCCATTGCAGTGTCACACGAAACTATACTTTAGAGTTGTCATCTAGGAACATAAAAAAACCCACGCCCTTACCCCGGAGCACTCACGCTCACTAAAAAGCTTCTTCTTGCGGCGGCGTCGTGTGTCGGGTCGTCCCCTTCCCTCAAATATGGTCGAGGAGGGCGATGGCTGGAACATGCGTCAAGCTCGTGAACGGGTGCTGCTTGCGGAAGCTGGTTTGCTCGGTGGTGTATGCACTATTAGAAATAAGTACTTATAGGCTGAAGGGTCGTGCATAGGTTGCAACCTATATGGACATAGGCTCAGCAGGGATTAGGCATGGCGGGAAAACTATAAAACTATAGGCCTGCAGCATGTCCACACCGCGCCGTGTCCGGAGCAAGAATGATCTGTAGTACACCAAACGCTCCCTTTATATAGCCAGATGGGTGGGGAAGCGATGAGGGTTGCTGATGTTGCCACTGTAATAAATTTAAATGCTACCGTAGGGTAAATTGAAGGGTTGAGAATAAAAAGGGTTTAACTGTCAAATTGACAGTTTCGAGAAAATTGACTTTAAACGTCAACGGCGTAATTTTAATGTAGTGCTAGAGTGCTTATAAGGTAATAGAAAAGGTTTATGTAAGTTTCAGTTGCTTGAAAATGTTTTAATTCTATTTAAAATTACTAAATATAGTACTAATTCATACAATTACTGTAAAAATATAATATAGTAAAATAAATATAGTAATGTTTTTATGCTAAGCAAACTGTATTCCTGTGACAGATAAACCATTTTTAGACTCAAAATCTCGAGATTTAAGCCTCATTTCGGTATTTTGAGAATGTATTATTGAAGATAATTTCACGCTGAATCCAACGATACCCATAAGTCATTTTATCAAAAAAATCAGTTAAACCCTTTTTATTCTCACCCCATCAATTACGGTACTGCCCGCTGCGCATAGAGTTTACAATTGGACGTTGCCGTCGGCATACTTATGTTTATGTATGTTTTATTATTGGCTGTATTGTCCTTCCTGTATTATATATATTAATAGGCTTAATTCATAAATATTAAAAAATAATTTAACAAAAGTACGGACCCAGGTGTCTGTAGAAATGCAGATTAAAAAAAACATAAAAAAACTGCTTTAAATTACTCCGCAGTCCTCAGGCTTCAATAAACTTTTAATGCAACGCACGAGTCCAAGTTATCTGATAACAAGTGCATCAAGCCTCGTTCATATCAAAACGCCCAAGTTGCTAAGAGATAAGTTCGATTCCCAGATCGCATTTAAATTTTCCGTTCGGAGATCACCAGGCCTATTAAATTATTAATCCTCATGAATAAACTAAGACACGAGATATCGTATAATTGATTTTCATTATTCAACATTTCGTCGGTAACTCGTGATTTTCTGAGAAGCTTATATCTACATAGTTATGAAGCTCATAGGTTAACGTGGCAGTTTTGTAGGTTAATTTCTGATTTGTACGATCCCATACGCATATTGAGTGCTTTGATAAGTTATTAATTTTAATGAAAATTCTTGGTTTGTCTGGAGAATTGTTATCAAATAGTTAACAGGTATATAGAATCAAATATACTTAACTGTACTAAAATCATGCCATAGAAACTTGCTTAGCAATAAATTAACAGTAAATAAATAATAGCAAAAAGGAATCATTTTTTTAAACAAGTTTTCATTTTAGTTATTTTATTTTTTCGTATGTTCTAAGGAAACCCTTTCATTAGATTCCCATATCATGGGCGTGACATTTATTAGCTAACCATGCATTATTATCTAATCTAAACGTGCACCTATGCAAAATTTCATATCAATCAGTTCAGGATAACTGCTTTAAAATCTTTTAAAATCTTGCAAATTTAGATTTGGCTCGATTATATTGCAAGCTAATAAAAGTATCAGCTTGAAGTTGCGCCAAAAATTCTTTAAAAGCCGTATTAAGGTTATTGAAACCTAAATTCTTATTTTCTACCGACTTCAATAAAGAAGCAGGTTCTCAATTTGACAATATGCTTGTTATCTCAGCACTTTCAACTGGGTAAAACGATTATGATCATTCAAAACTTGTGCTTCCCGTGTGGTCCCATATAAATTTGCCCAAGATCTGACAAGTCTTTGAGTGACGTCCAAATGAAAAATTATAGTTTTAATTTATTTCCATAGCACTAGTCGGCTTATATTATGTTTTGCATATTGTTATCAATTACTAGCTTCTGCTCGCGGCTTCGCCCGCGTGGCCTATAGGGAAATAATTCATTTCACCCTCTTAGAGGTGGAATTTCGAAAAAACCTTTCTTAGAGTATACCCACACTTTAACAAAAAACACCCTCCAACTTCCAAGTCTCTAGGACCAGCGGTTCAGGTTGTGCGTTGATATATAAGCCAGTCATTCAGTCAGTCAAGACTTTGAATTTTATGTGTATAGATTTTCATATTTAGTCAAAACTCTATTAAATGTGACAGCTTTGAAAAGTTTTAGAAAATAAGAATTTTATTTACACATTTATTTTAAGAAAATTTTAAATTTATTAAAATTTGAAAGGAATTTTGATATGAAGGCTTCAACGCACAATATTCTCCTTTTGTTTGCAGTAATTAGTCCTACGTCAGCATCGGAGCGTAAATATCTGAACCGGCTTATAATGTGCAAGTTTGACTGATGTTTGTTTGATTTGAACAAATTCAGAGAACATTTTGAGGTTAAAGCCAAGCTATTAAAAGCAAAGCCTATTAGGCAAATATTCGCTGCGCTCCATAGTTTCACTCGTAGGCATAAAGAATAACAAAGTAATTCATCAAGCGTAGGTATGTTTGACAGCCTCTGTGGTGTGGTAGATGAGCTGGTCGGGTCATAGCGGAGGCGGCGGGTTCGATTCCCGAGGGAGGACATGTATGTGCAAAGAAAAAACGCGCAAATACTTGTTCTGAGTCGGTGTTGTGGGACCATGGTTCTCGTAGTTCCTGGGTCCCTGGACTCAGGGAGTCCTAGTCAGGGTCCAGGATCTATGTATGTGATCTTTGGGCGTTATTATTATTATAACTATGTGATATGGTATTAATAATTAATAATTTGGATTAAGTTGTTATCTGGTTAGTAACTACTTTTTACTTTTATGACGTGATGACGTCTAATAAATCGACGAACGCCGACTGCACGCACGAAAAATTGTCCCGTTCCGCCTGAGCCGAGCGTGCAAGCGAGAGCGCGGAATAAGCGATAGAGAGGCCGGATCGGTTTGATGTTATCAAGTAAACTTTTTTTCTTTTGCTCCACACTTTTGTATATTTAGCCAGTGTCAAGTAATTGATAATTTATCAAGCCAATGATATTTTTTACGCAGACATGTGTCAAGGCACAATCCAAGTCACAGTTTCAAGTCACAGTTTTCAAACGTTTCACCATCATTACACCACTTTCCCACACTCATGCCTGTAATCCAGCACTTTACTAATAAAATGCCACCAATTTTATGCACTAACACTGAAAATAACACAAGTTTTGAAAAATAACACAATGCGGTGACGCGATCTTTTTCGTTTTACCGCCAAAACTCCCAAATCGTCCGTAAACCGACTTCCCAGACAACCATTTTTAATTTCGCTTATTTTAGTTTGAAAACTATCGTGAGTATGACACATTTTTGTAAGATAAATAACGGCTAAAACTCACGTCAATTAAATCCGCCGCGGCTTGCGTTAGTAACTGGCTCCCAGAAGAAGGACATCGAATATGTCCGAAACCTGGTCGGAGTAATTTCGACTTTTGATTGACGTGAGTTTTAGCCGTTATTTATCTTACAAAAATTTCGCTTATGTCACAACCCTACACGTCAAACTGCCGCAAAAGCAAAGGCACAGCTAATGAAGTCCCTGACAATAGCATAGATTGAGTAATAGTTAATGCTCTACAGGGAAATTCCTCTCCTTATTACTAACACACTGATTGCTAATTAGACTTGACTTATTAATCGATTGATTGATATGGCAATGTCCGATGCCCTCCTATTTATCAAAACAGATAAATGAGTTACCACTACTCACACACACTACTGCTGCGCACTACTGTTTGGCGGCAGAATAACTGGCAAAGCGGACCACCGCCATGTTTGACTTAGGCATAGGCCAGCCCAATATTAATAGATGTAATAGATTTACTAGGAATTTTCTGCAAATTTCATCTAGGTAGGTTGGTGCCTACCTAGACGAATTTTGCAGAATTAGGAACTACAATAGGACTTGAACTAGGAATTGTCTGCAAAAGTTCGTTTAGGTGGGTACCAAAAACCAAAAAGGTACCAAATTCTTAGTAAATCTATTATATCTATTAATATTAGGCTGGCCTATACCTAAGTCAAAGATGGCGGTGTTCCGCTTTGCCCGTTATTCTGCCGCCAAGCAGTAGTGCGCTGCAGTAGTATGAATACTGACAGTAGTGTGATCATGGCAGTTTGATTGCAATGCAACCGGAAAAATTTAATTCCTAATTTGAAAATGTCCATAGTAACTACGCACGTAAACTATGTATTGAAACTGTCAAATCCATACAAATATAATAATAATAATAACGCCCAACAATCACATACATAGCTCCTGGACCCTAACTAGGATTCCCTTTGCCTAGGGACCCAGGAACTACGAGGACCATGGTCCCTCAACACCCAGACTCAGAACAAGTATTTGCGTTTTTTTTTGTGTCAAATACGTGTCCTGTCGCGGGAATCGAACCCACCGCCTCCGGGTTATGAGCCGACCTGTTCAATAACCACACGACAGAGGCTGTATATGTGTTTCAATCCGTTGCCACATAGTTCCATGATTGCCTAGCTGGGCATACCCGGCTGGCAACATCGTCCGGCAGCGTGTCGCCACATAACCAATAGCAGGGCCGGATCATCCGGATTACGTTTGTTTATCCAGACATGAACAATACCGGGTGAAGGAGTGGAGAAAAATTCGATGTTATATATAGTATGGGTGCTACGGTAGATTTTTATTGCGTGTGATAAGTTTTTGAAGTAAAAGCTCTTTACGCACGCTTGACTTGGGGAGTAAGATGGTGAATGCATAGCAAGGCGAACGGAAAATGATTCGAGTAGATCTCCATTGCCAACATAACACGGTTAAAATTTTGTATTATGTCAATGTCAAAATGACAATTTACAGTTGTCAAGATGATGAAATTAATATTAAACAAAGCAAAAACAAAGTTATACCGGCCGATAGATGGAGCTAAACTAAGAAGTTTAAATTCAATCATGTGACCTAAAGCACACTCGTTTTTTCTTTGAAAATTATTATGTATGAAGGACATCGACTGTTTCCGAAACTAGTCAGAGTAATTTTAACTGTACATTGACGTGAATTTTGTGATAAGTGGTTTTGGATTAGATGTAGAAGCATTTAGCACGATTCTAATATCAAATGCTGATGGGATGGGAAAAGTTTTGGTCCCTGATTGTAAGAATACCACTCTTATTACAAGGCAATACATATTTAAAATTAAGACGATATAAAAAGATCTACACGGATTAATTTTAGATTAACGCCAAGTGACTTGGAGGTTTAAATTTTTTCACAGAATTATCTTAATATATGAATGCTCCTCATGAAGTTTTAAGTTGAATAACAGACAATTATCGAAAAAACTAAATAGAAAACTCACTCGTGCAAAGTCAGAGGTGGCCATGATAGATAGAAGACTTACAGCCGTCTGTACTAAAATTTGATAGCTCCTAAGTTGAGGTTAATCCATATCGGTAATACTACGGGGGCGAGTTGGCTGGACTGCAGTCGCGACCCCTTCCCACCCCGGTATGGCGGATGTGGGCTCACGGGGGGGTTTCAGTGAGTTTGAGTCCCACATACCCCCTGAAGTGCGAGGGCATTTCCCCACCTCAAAAAAAAATCTGTAATACTATTTACCGGTTTCTCGTACGCTTATCAAACTCGTGACAAATCAATGTGGCAAATACTGAACGCTCATTGGTTAAGACAGCCGACGATCAACACGCAACCAATGAAACAAGCGCATGACACTGAGCCGAAGTACTTTGTACCGCTATATTTCGTAAACTCTCTGCCAGACTCTCCCAGACTAACTCGTCCATCCGTCTAAATAGGGTTGAGCTATTTGACATTTGTCAATGTACGATACAGTTCCTTATTCTTTGTTTGCATTTTGTATATGGTATACATAAGATATGAAACATTAATATGTATTACTCGGTCCGTAGAAAAGATTCTGAAAATGACGGTTGTGAATTTTGAACTTTTTTCCATATCCAATGTATTTTTAGTTTTAATGTGTGATAATGGTGGATTATTATCCGTTAAGTGTGATCGTACACGACACGAGTGTTAGCAAATAGTTCCAAGTTTTAAAACCATACCTTTTCGTTTTCTCTTCAAGTCTTCATGGAGCCTTCATTAAAATATCCACCATTTTACTGTGGCATTTTGACTGACAAAATAACACTTTGACATGATATAACCGTACGAAATTCCTCACTTGACATTGGCAGAATTATCGTTAAAAAGCGATAGCAAGCCATTAACGAAGAGAAGAAGTAGGTATGGAGAGTTTTGGCGGGAAAACTATCTGATTGCTAGATTAATACTGACTCCAGCATATGTTGAGATAGATTCAATTGATTGTGAGGAGAAAAATAAAAATGTAAAGTTCAAGCGGCTTATTTATTTTGAAGTTCCTCCGAAACTACTCCAATACAAGACTGAAGATTTATAACGTCTTTATGTGTATATATGGGGTTCGTATACCCAGCCCTCAGTCTAGCCTACTTGGACATTGTGATAGTTCATCCGTAAATAGGTGAAACATTGAAAAGACCTTGCCCGTAGGACACAATGCAGTTTTACGCACTGTTAGCTCTGAATGCCACGTTTTATTACTGCAACATACAAACAGTATGCGCTGTTCAGCAGTCAATACAATTCCTTCCAAAACACTGTTATAAATAAATTTGGCAACTGATATCGGTTCATAACTTGGAGACGGCGGGTTTGAATGCCATGGCAAGGCAATATTTGTGCACAGAAAAAAGCCAACATATATTGTGTGTCTTGGTATTGTGGTGCCATGGTCTTCGTAGTTTCTGGAATCCTACCTACAGGGACTCGCAGCTCCTGGAGACCAGGTCGGTCTCCAGAAGACCAGGATCACTATATGTGGTCGTTGGACGTTATTATTATTATTATCTTATTTGTATTATTATGATATGACTGTTTTTGAACTGTGGGTTGTGGGTTCGATTCCCACCCAGGGCAAACATTTGTGTGATAAACATAGGTGTTTGTTCCGTGTCTGGGTGTTATATTGTATTTGACGGCGGCAACGTCCAATTATAAACTATGCGTTTAAATTTATTACAGTGGCAACACCGGCAACTGTCATCGCTTCCCCACCCATCTGGCTATATAAAGGGAGCGCTCGGTGTGCTACGATCATTCTTGCCCCGGACACGGCCCGGTGCGCATGCCGAAGGCCTAAAGTTATATAGGTTGCAACCTACGCACAACCCGTCAGCCTATATATTCTATGTTTGTATTTACAAACAAAAAGTATCTAAGTATTGTATCAGTTATCTGGTTCCCCTATGGGAACCAGATAAATGTGCTATCACAAGCTTTGCTTAGTTTGGGGCTAGATGGCGTTGTGTGAGATGTCCACACATATTATTATTATTATTATATTTTGATAGGGATTGCGTTACTGAATTGTACAGTATTTTACAATTGTAGGTACAATGTAACTGAGGTTACATATAGAGCTAGATAACTCTGGATACCCATCTCTAAATCCTTGCAGTCTAGTCTAAATTTGTCCCAAGAGAGAAACTGCACTCATTAGGAATTGCATGACTTTCAAAAGTTAATTCAACAAGATTTCGTATTTCTGAAAATCAGTTATTAAGGTCTTAGGACTTTAATTGTATGCTGAGTCGGAGCCCATTCGTGACACCATGTAGCATTGTTTTATTGTTTTTGTGTTACGTATTTTTTTATCAGTTGTGTGTCACGAATAAATGTTTTTTTTTTCTTTCTTTCTTTTTTCTTTATTTTTAACCAACACCAAAAAAACGCAATACCATACATTATTTATAGGTCAATGATTAACTTTTTTTTTATAAAACCCAACGATAACATACATAGATCCTGGACCTTAACTAGGAAGGTAGAACTTTGTGCCGCCAGTTTTTCTGCCGCCAAGCAATAGTGTGCAAGCACTACTGGGTTCCAGAACAGGGTTTGAAAGTCACTGCAGCTAGTTAAATTACTGAGCAAATGAGGCTTTGTGACCTAATCATCAATAATCGTCTCAGGATGACGTGCGCAGTGCATTGTCACGCGAAACTCTATACTTTAGTGTTCCGAGAGGCATTGTGGCCTGTCGTGTCGCTTAACATCAGCCGAACGACTAGCTCATCATGGGATTCCTTAACATAAAAAAATTGCAATTTCCGAAATGCCATCGTTTAATTTCAAGTATTTGTACACAGAAAAAGAAAAAGCGCAAATACTTGTTCTGAGTCTGGGTGTTGTGGGACCATGGTCCTTGTAGTTCCTGGGTCCCTAGACACAGGGAATCCTAGTAAGGATCCAGGATCTATGTATGTGATCATTGGGCGTTATTATTATTTCTGTCAACGATTAGGTGCCTTATCTATTTGGTTTCTATTATTTCGTACAATGCGAATAATTTATGCAACTCTAGCATCCTATTCTAGATTATCTATCCACAATACAAACGTAACATGAAAACTAGTCCAGGGTCTTTTAGGTTTTGTTTCAGGTCACATATTCACATTTTGAAACCTATCTAGAACATCATCTGCTGATTTTTTATTGTAGAGATGTGCGTTGACTCACGAAAAACTCACGATAAAACTTGAAAATTTTGTTACGAAACCGAATGATAGTTACCTACATATTTATATATAGAAATTAAACTGCAAAAGAGTTAGGTACGTAACTTTTTGACATAAAAATTCTTTACGCACGCTTGACTTGGGGAGTAAGCCGGTGAATGCGAGATGAACGGAAGTTGAAGTTGGTTTGCGTAGATCCCCATTGTCAACATAACAAAGTTAAAAATTTGTGTTATTATGGTGGTATGTCCGATAAAATGACAATTTACAATTGTCAAGACAGCGACCAAAGAGTATATAATCACTACGACATTAACTTTAAACAAAGCGAAAACTAAATTATGCCAGCCGATAGATGGGGCTAAACTAAAGAAGTTTTACTTCAGTCGTGTGGTCTAAATCACACTCGTTTTTTTATAGGGGATGTTCCTCTCTTGTTGCGTGCCGCTGCCTTAAAAGACTAGCATCTTTACGACTGTTTGTGTAGTGTTTAAGGACAAGAATGAGGCCACAATTTAATGGTACGCAGCGTCTTGGGAAGCGGTCAGTTCAGATTACGGTTATAGGCACACGGAAGAAAGCATCGATAACATTTACCGATATCGATAAGATTCATTCATTGAGTAATATTATCATGTTGAAAGGAAAGTAGCAAACTGTACCTAAGACTTCATTTTGACTTGACTATACTTGGGTGGGACTTCGACTCGAGTGTAATGATTTATTACGTGTTATATAAAAAAAAACTTTAAATTTAAATCGAGAGTGAACAGGCATCTTCTAGGCAAGCGTGCTACATCCTAGACCGCATCGTTACTTACCATCAGGTGCGATAGTGCGCAAACGCAAGACTATATAACAATAAAAAAAAAAAAATTAAATCTGGCCAAAATAACTCTTGTAGAGTCATAACAAAAAAAAATCCTCACACAGTGAGCAAAATGCGATTTTGCTGTTCCTCTCAGCAAAGAGTATAAAATATCTTGAAATACAACTCAGTCGGTATTTGCAAAATTCTCTTAATTAATTTATTTGCCAGCACGGCGTCCTGGCTTTTATAAAGCAAATTTGAATCACCTCACAAGACCACCCAAAGCGCCAACATAATTAACAGACTTACTCCGATTAACTTACAGAGTGATCCATCCATATCAATTGAGTCACGACTCACGACATCGACATGTCAAGCGATATCGATAACTACGCGCCCCATTACTAGTATTTGCATGACTTGCAATGATCGTCGAGCCATGACCGACCGGCTAGTTGAGTATAGTTTACGCATCGCGAGGCAAGATCAACGGTTTAATCTCTGAATACTTATGTTATGTCATGGCCGACATCATGATGGGTCGGAAATATGTTTGAACTAGATCAGGATGTTGGGTGCGTTGGGTTCAGGTGGGGAAATCTTGCAACTAAAAAAAATAATACTTCATAAATTATGCTGTATGTGGTACCAATATCGTCATATGCGTAACGAACGGAAGTTTAAAGTTGTTGGTTCACATAGATCTCCATTGGCAACATAACAAAGTTAAAAATTACTTAAAATTTGTATTTCTATGTTGGTATGTCCGGTAAAACGACAATTTACTATTGTCAAGATGGCGACTATTAAACAAAGCAAAAGGTTTTTGGCGGGAAAACGAAAAAGATCGCGTCACCGCATTGTTTTATTTTCCAAAACTTGTATTATTTTCAGAGTTAGTGCATAAAATTGGTGGCATTTTATTCATAAAGTGCTGGATTACAAGCATGAGTGAGGGAAAGTGGTATAATGATGGTGAAACGTTTCTTTTCGTGTTGTTTCCAAAACTCCATAGAAGCTTCTGGTATAGTTGCCACCACTTTACTAGGAGTATGACTTGACTAGACTAGACTATGACTTGACTTGATGACTTCGACTGTGACTTGACACATGTATATACAATATTAATTAACTTGAGAAATTATCAATTACATGACACTGGCTAAATACACAAAAGTGTGGAGCCAAAACAAAAATAAACCAAAAAAAAAAGTTATGCCGGGTTAGTTGAAAAGAATCAGAAAATAGCGGTTGAATATTTCCATAACTCGTGTATTTTTGAATTTTAACTTGTGATAAGGGTGGATTATTATCCGTTAAGTGTTCCTGAACGTGCATGTAGGCAAATGGTTGCAACCTTTAAAACCATACCGTTTCGTTTTCTCTTCAAAGCTTCGTAGAACCTAATATACCCACCATTTTACTGTGGCATTTTGACTGACGAAAAGAGAGTGACCTAACCATAACCGTACAAAAATTCCTCACTTGACATTGGCAGAATTATTGCTAAAAAGCGATAGCAAGCCATTAAACGAAGAGGAGAAAAAGACATTGATAGAATTATCGCTAAAAAGAGATAGAAAGCCATTAAACGAAAAAGAAGAACAAGAATGTTATACCGGACGATAGAGCTAAAGAAGTTTTAATTCAGTCGTGTGGTCCATAGCACACTTTTTTTTTATAAAATAGTTAAATACTTACGTAGTAATTACACATAGTAATATACATAATAATAATTATATTTTCGATTGAATTCATTATTTTGTCATCTGTTTAAAGGAGAATTTAATTATATCAATGGGAACGCTTTTAATAAGGTACTTATAATATAGTCTCAAGTTCAAGTTCGGTCGTGCATGGAGTACTGCTGCCACCTGTATGATGGGTCTGCTAAATACCAGCTGGAAGCCTTAGACTCTATCGAAAGGCGTGCTAAGAGGCTCATAGGTAGCGACTTGTTTGAGGCCCGACTACAAAGCCTAGACCATAGTCGCAAAGTTGCCAGTTTATCGGTTTTCTATCGAGTGCATTTTGGAGAGTGCGCATTGGAGTTGCATAACCTGATTCCACCGTCACCGTTCCACCATCGAACAACCATATGTACGAAAAAACGCCACCGTTACATGGTTAATATCCCACATGTGCGAACAAAGCGATTTGGCTCCACATTTATCATGCGAACAGCCAAAGATTGGAACGCTTTACCGGCGTCCGTATTTCCCGATAACTACAACCTTGGAGTCTTCAAATCGAGAATGAACAGGTATCTTCTAGGCAAGCGTGCTACATCCTAGACCTCATCGTTACTTACCATCAGGTGCGATAGTGGTCAAACGCAAGCCTATCTAACAATAAAAAAAAAAGTCTCCCAGTTAGTTCTACCAGCCGTTTTCACATATCAGTCCCAAAAAAGGAATCAACTGTCAGTTAGTCCAAACAAATCCACGTGTGGTTAAAGCCCGAATCGTTGGTTTATATCTCGTTAACCGCTTGATTTACACATCGTAAACTACAAAGCTATTGTTAAATTTAGTTATGCTTTGTGTAGATTGGGATAAATTTAGCTCTGAAGTAAAAGGGGTCAGTATATTCAGTACTACTGAAGGGAATAGAGACAAATAATACCCCTTTTTTATGTTTTGGCTCCACACTTTGGTGTATTTAGCCAGTATCAAGTAATTGATAATTTATCAAGTTAATGATATTTCACGCAAATATGTGTCAAGTCACAGTCGAAGTCATCAAGTCAAGTCATAGTATAGTCAAAGTCATACTCCTAGTAAAGTGGTGACAACTTTACTTGAAGCTTCCATGGAGTTTTGGAAACAACACGAAAAGACACATTTTATCATCATTATACCACTTTCCCACACTCATGCCTGTAATTCAGCACTTAACAAATAAAATGCCACCAATTTTATGCACTAACACTGAAAATAACACAAGTTTTGTAAAATAATACAATGCGGTGACGCAATCTTTTTCGCTTTCCCACCAAAACTGAATACCCTTTAAAATACTTCAAATAGATGAGTGGGTAGCGCTTATAACAATTAAATTATTTTCGCTTTTGAGTGCCTATTTGTTGTTATAAAGTCGTTAATTTTTTTTGAAAATATATATCTATATCCTTTTTACTGAACTTAGATAAGTATGGAAAATTTCAGCTCAATCCGTAACCCGGGATTGGGTCAAAATTACTAACAGCCTTATTAATAAACGGGTATTATTCTCGGTTTAGTTACTTCAGCTTTTGTCCTTTTTTTGCTACTGGAATATTTACCTGGATCGAAAGAGACAAATGATGGTGTAACTAGTCTAAAACTAGTTCGTATTTATTAATAAGGCTGTAAGATTTTATTATATTGTTAGTTAGTTAGTTTTTCCTCGATTTCCTTGATGATAATGGGACCACCTCGGGAGTATAACCTTTCGAAATAAAAAAGATTTTTTGAAATTGGTTAACTATTGGCGAAAATATCTATTAACATACGCAAAAAACTACATACAGTGTAACGTTGTACTTACGTTACATAAATATTTTTAAGATAATATATTTTTTTTACTACAAAATTTAATAATAATAAAAATACACTATTTAAAACTAACTACCAGCAGGCCTAGCACGGCCGGTGGACAACTTCTCCCCAGGGAGTAGATAACAAACTTATCCTCACTGTCACTTTATTCCACTCTGCGAGCACGGCCGCGACAGTGGAAAGCTTTATCCGGAGGATAAACGGCGGGAGTAGCGTTTTTAGATTTCTCTACCGTATTGTTGCCAGTACGAGAAAATTTAACTAAAATGACATTGCATGCTTCAATATTTTGTTCAGTCCATCAAACCATCGATAATTGTTCGCCTAAATATACTGGGATTCAAGACAAAATATAAAAATTAAGAAAAAATAAGGTTTTTGAGTCTGTGTCCTTGTGTTAATCAAAGAGTATGTAACGACTACTATGTATATGAGTGAGAGTAAGTGAGTAGTTTATATTAAAATTTTATTTTGTTTGTAATATGAGCGGAAAGACGTGATTAATTATTGTGTAGTAGTTATATTTTAAATTTTTATATGTATATATTTTATAATAAAATATACTCAAAAAATATAGTTAATTACGTAAATTAAATTATTTCCTTATTAAAACTAAACTAATAATTGTATTTTCACGAATATTTCGCTATGTATTTTTTTTTTATTGAAAATCATTTCCCGGGATTTAGAAGGGATTACTTGTATTCCGAATGCTTCTCCCGGTGTAACTTTCGCTCCAAAATTCGAGTTCCCGCGATTAAACATAGTTATAATAGGCACGCGACATTTTTGTGCCTATTAAAACACTTTGACTTCCTTATACCCACCTACAAGAGTCGAAGATAAATACTCTCTGCTTTATGCCAATTCAAGAGAATATTATCCACTTTCTTCCGAGTCCGTGCTCTGAAGCTGGGAGTAGCGGGATATAATGTCTATGATAATGTCAAAGGGAAATATTTCTTTCCTCTCCTCGTTGCCGTGCTACGTAAGGTGGAGAGGGGGATTATTTTAACTGACAGGTGGAAAAAACCGGGGGAAAGACAATTTCTCCACATGCCATGCTAAGCCTGCAGGTAGTTACTTCCACCAGATAGGTAACTATATTTAGGCAGTAGGTCGCTTAACGTGACAACAGACGAAATAGTGCCTCCACCTTTTTGAAAATCGGTTAAAAAAGGTTTAAATGACTTAAATGGCTTTCATTTCTTTTGTCAAAGATCTTCATCAGATCTATACCAAATTTAAGTACCCGTGTACGTACCACTTGTACTAACCATGTACCAAACGTGTGAAGTTCTTCTACCAAACAAAAAAATTACGTGAATATATTGAGAAATCTTGAAACATTGAGCATAACAATATAAAACATATAACAAAGACCCTCCTCCTTTTTTTGAAGTCGGTTGAAAAGACAACCATTGTCTGTTCTTTTGTGGCTTTCACATCAAAATGGCTGAACCGATTTGTGTTAAACTCTGCTCAGATTGCTAACACTACAGTGATCAACGCAGGTAGGTGTTGACTTTGTAGCGTGACACTTGAAATCTGAGTGAAAATTTAGTTACTTATATGCTGGTACTGATCATAATTGAAGGGTTGAGAATAAAAAGGGTTTAACTGACAAATTGACAGTTTCGAGAAAATTGACTTTAAACGCCAACGGCGTCGTTTTAATGTAGAGTGCTTATAAGGTAATAGAAAATGATTATGTAAGTTTCAGTTGCTTGAAAATGTTTTAATTCTATTTTAAGATACTAAATATAGTACTAATTCATACAATTACTGTAAAAATATAAAATAATAAAATAAATATAATAATGTTTTTATGCTAAGCGAACTGTATTTCTGTGAGAGATAAACCGTTTTTAGACTCAAAATCTTGAGATTTAAGCCTCATTTCGGTATTTCCAGAATGTATTATTGAAGATAATTTCACGCTGAATCCAACGATACCCATAAGTCGTTTTGTGAAAAAAATCAGTTAAACCCTTTTTATTTTCACCCCTTCTATTTTGATCATAATTCAATTTTGTGTTTATTTCATGATTTTTGTATCTTCTTGTGAAAAATCAATGAAATTAAATAAATAAATAACGCAGAACGATCACATACATATATCGTGGACCTTAACTAAGATTTCCTATATCTAGGAACCCAGGAGCTACGAGGCTCATCAAGAACAACAAGTTTGCGCTTTTTTGTGCACAAATATTTATCCTATCGCGGGAATCGAACCTGCCGCCCCCTGGATATGAGCCGCTGTGCTCAACCACCACGCTACAGACTGTCTTCCATTAAATTCCATGGAAATAGTGAATAATGTGTCAAAATAGCTTATGAAATGAGACATTTCTGGAATAAGTATTGTCTGTAGCCTAGAAACTGTAGAAAATGTCCAAGGCCAGTGAAGTGTATCAAAGTTTGCTTAATGGACGACTGAGCATTGATTTTTCATTCCATTTCACAGGTAGAGCGTCTTCTTTTCTTATCTCGCTCTTATTTAATTCTTTATCATTCCAAATTTCATTTGATTTTAATTTTAAAAAAAAAGAAACACTGGAGCTTTGGCGGGAAAACGAAAAAGATCGCGTCACCACATTGTATTATTTTCCAACACTTGTATATTCTGTGTAATTGTATAAAATGGGTGGCATTTTATTCGTTAAGTTCTAGACTACAGACATGAGTGTGGGAAAGTTGTATAATGATGGTGAAAGGTTTCTTTTCGTGTTGTTTCCAAAACTCCATAGAAGCTTCTGGTAAAGTTGCCACCACTTTACTAGGAGTATGACTTGACTTGACTAGACTATGACTTGAACTGTGACTTGACTTATACATATTATATATATAATATTAATTAAGAAACTATCAATTACTTGACATTGGCTAAATACACAAAATGGTGGAGACCAAATAAAAAACAAAAAAAATAATACTCTCTGGTGTAATGTGTTGTCTCGTATTTAGATCGTGATTAATTCGTGATAATGTAAAATACTCAACTCACTCGGGAGATAAAGAGGAGTTCACACTCGAACACGTTTTTTATATCGGCATAGTATTTTTATCAACCCCATAGATTACTAAATATAACGCAGTGGTGCATGCTTGCCTAGATGATACCTAGTTCACTCTTGCCTTGGAAACTCAAAGCTTCTAAGTTAATTTTTTCGGTGAACAAAAATCACGGAACTCGCGTCATCGTCACCGAACGCTGAAAAGTTATTTAGGCACGTTGAACATTGTTTGGGTGAACAAAAATCATGAAACTCGCGTAATCGTCACCGAACACTTTCCATGAGCTATGTATACTCGTATATACTGCAATAATAATAATAACGCCCAACGATCACATACATAGATCCTGGACTCTAACTAGGATTCCTTGTGTCTAGAGACCCAGGAACTACGAAGACCATGATCCCACAACACTCAGACTCAGAACAGGTATTAGCGCGTTTTTTTTCTGTGCACTAATACTTGTACTGCCGCGGGAATCGAACCCGCTGCATCAGGGTCATGAGCCGACCTCCTCAACCACCACACCCGAGGCTGTGTACTTATCTATATAATTTGTGTTTTTTTTATGTTAAGGAATGACGTGACGAGCTAGCCGTTCGCCTGATGTTAAACGACACGGCTGCCCATATCAGCTACAGTGTCACTCGGAACTTTAAAGTATAGAGTTTCGCGTGACATTGCACTGCGCACGTCATCATGCGACATCAGCACAATCTAGTAATAAGATTACTAAACTGTGAGATCAGATCATAAATCCTCATTTGCTCAGTAATTTCACTAGCTACAGTGCCCTTCAAACGGGAACACAGCCGTGCTTGCGCACTACTGCTTGGCGGCAGAATAACTAGCAAAGCGGTGGTACCTACCTAGACGTATTTTGCAGTAAAGTCCTACCACCTAGTAAAATCTGTGATCTACGATACTTTTGCAGATACCTAGTACTTGTAGTTGTAAATACCTAGTACTAAGTCTAGTAAAACTACTTATCTGTCGAGAAATTTATTAATTAATTCTTATTGTTAAAAATTAAGACGTGTTTTTGACTTTAGTATAACGTAAAAATAGTGGTTTGGTTGGTAGCACTGTCGGAAGGGCCATGATTGGTTGGTACCATCAGCCAATCATGGATGGTTCCGGCTCAGTAAAATTGAGTTTGGTGGGGGGGAGTTGAGGCGCGACGAAAACGTCGAAAAAACAGTCAATTCTCGTTGATTGGCAAGACATATCACACTTGTAAGTTGACTCTGTATTTTTTTTAACACGGCATATTGCCTTTATTTTCTAAATACTACAACGATTTAATAACTAATACTAAAAACTACGTACTACAAAAAAAAGAAACATTTGGACTATTACTAGCCGCGATTACCTATAGACAGTCCAAATGCTCAAGCCCACTACCAGTAGGTAGCGTAAAATACATAATAAATAGCGTTCCTCTATATTGGAAGTATAAAATAAATGTGTAATGTAATGTGTATAAGAAGAAAAAATAGTGTGTGGAAGAGGCATTCTATGTGTTTTCACTTCATTTCTATAGTAAGTTTATTTATATTAGTTGTGATGACTGTGTAGAAGCACCTTATCTTGACTCAACTTGACTGATGCCGCGCTGACAAGAGAGATCAGCGAGCTCCTTTACTTAAGCCTCCAGATTTATTCTCTCGTATTTATTTCAAGCGTTTAGAACAATATGTGGGCATAAATAATAGAACATTTTATTGTGAATAGAAATCACACTAATATTATAAAGGCGAAAGTTTGTATGTGTGTGTTTGTTACTCCTTCACGCTCAAACTGCTGAATGAATTAGGATGAAATTTGGTACCAAGATAGCTTATACACTGGATTAACATATAGGCTACATTTTATCCCGGAAAAGTGAAATTTTCCTGTGGGATGAGCAAGTAATTAAAATACTGTTTATCCGCGGGTGAAACCGCGGGGCGCAACTAGCAAGTCATATAAATTTAATGGACGAAAATTAGAAATGTATGAAGTACATAAATAATAATATATTAAATATAATAACGCCCAGCGATCACATACATAAATCCTGGATCCTAACTAGGATTCCCTGGGACCCAAGAACTACGAGGACCATGGTCCCACAACACCCAGACTCAGAACAAGTATTTGCACTTGTTTTCCGTGCACAAATACTGGTCCTGCCGCGGGAATCCAACCCGCTGTCTCCGGGTTATGAGCCGACCTGCTCAATCACCACACCACAGAGAATAAATAAATAACATATGTTATCTATCTCCATCCCTTTCGAACACTCATGGATGGCGATACTCAAAGTCGTACAAATTTTTCGTATATAAACTAGAAGAATAGTAAAATGTATAAACTAATGTAATCTTTCCATAAAAACTCTCGAAAGCAAGCTATAAAGCTAGAAAAATATTGACCTTTTCAGAAGACATCATACCCACCAGAACTGTGTATAAATCCTTTATGTTTACGTCTACTTTCCTCGGCACGCGTCCTACTTGATGTCCTAGATAATTTCTTCCAAAATTGTCTGCCTATGTCAGAGGTGAACAACTTGTACCCCGCTTTGTAAGATTTCGGATAGTTGTCTTTCGAATTTTTATATTAAGCAGAAGTGCTTTACTAGATTGATGTGATATTAATAAAACCTTTACTTTCAAACGAAATACCACAATAATATAATAACTAATACTAAAAACTACCTACTACTACAAAAAATTACATTTGGACTCTATAATATAAAGGCCGAGATGACCTATAGACAGTCCAAATGCTCCAGCCCACTACCAGTAGGTAGCGTACCCAATATGCTGACAGCATTGCCCCGTTGAATTGCAATGCTTATTCGTTGTGCCAAATAAGTGCCAGCATTTTGGTCACGCGTAGAATCGACCAGGCGCTCTGATAATCTTTTGAAAACGCGATGAGCTCCCGGTCCCCAAGGACCCAGAGTCTCAACGCCAAACGGCTCAAATATGTAACCGCTACCGAGATTACTATATTTGCTATATCACATTTATTTATCGATTTTAATTAGTTAAATATATGACCGAAGGTGCAAAGATTTTGGACTGGATTGGGAACTGGGTCCCAAGTGAGTGACAGCGTCACTAAAGACTAGGGTTTGGGTCCCGAGACGTCTTGTGTCTCGAAGTCCCGGGACTTTTTGTAATTTTAGTTGTCACGAGTCCCGGGACTTTTTGGTCGAGACCCGATACAAGACAAAACTTAGAACTTTGGAAAAAACCGGGACTTTGAAACTGTTGGAAATTCCCAAACCCTACTAAAGACAGCATCGTTGAGTGGCTGGTGACAGTCTTAACTTGATAGCAACATTATAAAATGTCTTACCACCCGTATTACGGTTTTACTACGTTCTCCTGCACCGAAATGTGGAAGCTCAGGCTCATGCAGGATTAATATACACGACGCACGGATCCACGGATTGCAAGTCGATGGTAATTGGTAAGTATATTGTCATTAGAATCCTGTGTTAATAGCTTGAGCTATGAAAGCATTGTGAGATTTCATCTCTAAAGTTAAAGTAAACATAGACCTACACTTCTAATACCTATTGTATTCAAAATCTACTATACTATATATACTATAGGCTTAATTCATAAATATAAAAAATTATCTAACAAAAAGCACGGACCCAGGTGTCTGTGGAAATGCAGATTAATAAAACAAAAAAAAATCTACTATACTCTTACACTCGCTGAGGAGCTCGTACTGTAGATCACATATGAAGAGAAAGCCAGAGAGAGAGAGAGAGAGAGAGAGAGAGAGAGAGAGGAGATATGTAAATGACCCCAAATGAAATACAGATATTATAGATTATGAAGATATTATTATTATATTAATTCAGCACGACCCAGTATAATGAAAGTCGTGTGAGACTCGACCCTTACTGCAGGTAAATGAAATCTATATGATCGACATATCTCATCTCGAGAAAGCGTTTGACCAATGAACAAAGACGCTACAAAATCAGCTTAAATTGCTTAATCGGCGTAACTGTGCGGAATCCATAGTTCTAACGCTCTCTCAAAAGAAGAAATTTGTTTGTAGAAATCTACACCTCACGCTGTTGCTAGTTAATTTGCTGGCGTCATTTTCAGTTCATTGAATTCAATTCTAATATAAATCAATGACGTTCGTTTTGACGAATTTAAGAGCGATTTCCTTAGCATTTCTAAATTGTATAAGCGACCTTCTCTAAAAAAGGTTGAGCTCTTCTGCCATCATATTAACCTACTACCTATACATGTTTATTCAGACGGCCTTAATGTCTGCCTCTTTTATTATTCCTGATTACAGATGTCAGGACCTTTATTCAGATATTATTTAAATAAATAAGAACAAGTTCACTCGTCTATACAAGAATAGCGCTCCACGATCACATTTACTTATGATATATCATAAATATTTTGTACTAGAGTAGATGTTATGGGTGTTTTGGGATCATGGTATATAGTTCCTGGGTCCCTAGGCACGGAATCATCTATGTATGTGATTGTTAGGCGTTATTATTATTATTTATATGATGTACTTAGATATAAAAATTGGAATTTTCAACGGAGCGCTACCGTTCTTTGTGCTTTGTGGGGAAGCCTATTTTTAACAGTAGACATCTGGAAGGATGGATGGACCGGTGGACCTGATGATGATGATGATGCTGTTGATGCTGATAATGATGATGATGGTGATGATGATGACTCTACCTTGCTTTGTAAGGTTCCGGATGTAATTCACATTACCATACCACCATATGAACAAAATCGGTACCCTAGCTGAACTTTCTCTGCAATACTATTTGCAAACACGCATTGCGTCAGCCGTCAAAAGTTTTCGTTCAAACCAGACATACAATTTTCAATCCTATTCCGTAATGCATACAGCTATCACACACACAACACACCTTACACACCGTAGCACAATGCAAACTTTTTGAAACTACCATACATTGGATTGCCTTATCAAATGCCTTCGAGCCATTGCTGAATTTTAACACGACCTTTATCATAATTTGTAAGCAATGAGAACTAAGTTACAACTTTAATTTACTTACAAATCCATCAGTAGTAAGAAACAACCATGTAACCTTACCAAAATCGATATAGAAAACGGCGCATGAATGATTGAACAGATCGGGCTCCCACAGGGAAGTGATTTAGGGCGATTTCTTATTGCGTATGGGAAATATTGTTTGTGGTGAATAATAAATGCTTTATAGTTTTCTGACTTTGTTTTATCGAGGATGTTTCCGAAACAATGTTTAAAAAAAAACATCGATTTTTAAAGTAGTTAAAACTTCATTATATATCTAGTAATCTAAATATATATAACTCAAAGGTGACTGACTCACATAGTGATCTATCAACGCACAGCCCAAACCACTGGATGGATCGGGCTGAAATTTGGCATGCAGGTAGATGTTATGACGTAAGCATCCGCTAAGAAAGGATTTTTTGAAATTCCACCTTTAAGAGGGTGAAATGGGTGGTTGAATTATTTTCCCATAGGCCACGCCGCGGGCGAAGCTGCGGGCGGAAGCTCATATAGTTATAAAAGTTCATGCGCGCTCGACTTGGGGAGTAAGCTGGTGGTTGCGAGGCAAACGGAAGTTGAAGTTGGTTCACGAGATCATTGTCACGTATAAAACAGAGCTGGAAAATAATTACGAATGAGGGCGAAAGAGTTTATTCCCCGCGATTTAATACTGTAAGCATACTCTTCATAGATGGTTCAAAATCATATGTACTTTCGGATATTCCTCGGTAAAAACAAGCGATAAGGAAAAGGTACGTACTTCACATCCTCATTCTACCAAAGCTTAGTAGTAAATGGGGTAGTTAAGCAGCCATTTAATGCCATTTGCCCTAAATCATATACCAATGGAATTTAGATTTTATTGGTCTAGAAATAGTCTAGATTTCCCGATACTATGCTTAATGGCCTACTTCGATTGGGCTAATAATCTGAAGGGCTAATAAGCACCGTTCGAATGGGGTTATTGCAGTTAGAAAGTTTTGTTATGGTTATAATTAAGTTTGTTGTTAGCCAATAGTTATAGTATGGTATGGTATAAACATTGTGTGCACTCAGTCCCCACGGTTAATTTATATTAAAATTAAAGATTGATTAAAGATGATAATCGATATCAGAATTAACGTGACGTTAATTTAAACTAAAATGAACCGGTTAATTTATATAGTTTTCATATTATATTTATATTTTATTATTTATATAGCCAGTATATAGTACATTTTTTTTGTAGTAGTAGTGTTTAGTATTAGTTATTATATCATTGTATTATTTAGTTTGAAAATAAAGGAAAAATATTTATATGAAAATTATTAACATTCCTTAGTTAATTTGTATTAACCGTACTTTCCACTTTTTTAACAGTCAAACACATTTAAAAAAAATACTAATTAAACATTAAATACCACCATGGTATGCCGCCGCCTTGAGGTAGGCAAAATAATTGAAAACCAGAGTCAAAGTCATTACTCCAAGCCCTTGAGGTGCAATAAACATATTTATCGCAATAAAAAAGAGGATTAAACGGCAATAAATTATGACTGGACTAGATTTAAGTTGTTTATTAACGATCCGCGCACACTTGCAACTATATAACAGGCAAATCACTGCCTCAGGTGGTGTAGCGCGATTGTTGCTGAATGTCTCAGTTTGACAGTTTTTTAAATGCTGCTTTACCACAGACTTAACAGATTAGAAGAAAAAAAAGGTACTTCGTTATTTAATTGTTAGTTCACAGTCAAATGTTATTCATGAATATAATTTTTATTTTAAATATATGAGTTATATGATAACTAAAATCATCACCTAACAAAATTACTGTAGTTACTACTTCCATAATTTTTACGTAATAATAATAATGATAACGCCCAACGACATACATAGATCCTGGACCCTAACTAGGATTCCCTGTGCTTAGGGATCCAGGAACTACAAGGACTATGGTCCCACAACACCCAGACGCAGAACAAGTATTTCCGCTTTTTTTTCTGTGCATAAATACTTGTCCTGCCACGGGGATCGAACCCATCACCTCCGGGTCATGAGCCGAACTACTCAATCTGTGGTGTCACAGAGGTTGTCAAATGTTACGTTACGTGTGTTACGTAGTAGCTACATTGACTAGCTATTATCTAATCTGTGTTCATTATACTCTGTGAAAGTACCGAGTGTGTGCGGGGCATAAAGTAATAAATCTTATTAAAAATAGCTAATTGAGAAAGTCATTTCTTTCTAACTATTAAAGATAGATTAAGAGAATCAAATTGTCAGAAGCAATGAATTTATCTATTTTATGTGACAAGGAATGATTGAAAGAGATATATCTGAATGAGGTATTTCCAAAATAGCACAATAAGTCATGAAAATTTGATTGAAAATTCCTAAAAAATAATCTAAAAAGTATTGATTATATTTTACTAGGTGATAGGACTTTGTTGCAAAGTTCGTCTAGGTAGGTACCACCGCTTTGCCAGTTATTCTGCCGCCAAGCAGTAGTGTGCAAGCACTACTGTGTTCCGGTTTGAAGGGCACTGTAGCTAGTGAAATTACTGGGCAATTGAGACTTTATTATCTGATCTCACAGTATAGTAATCTTATTACTAGACTGTGCTGATATCTCAGAATGATGTGCGCATTGCAGTGTCGCGCGAAACTCTGTGTTTTAGTTCCGAGTGACACTGTTCTGTTATGGGCGGCCGTGGCGCTTAACACCAGGCGAACGACTAGCTCGTCACATCATTAACTAACATAAAAAAAATTTGTAAATTCAGTTTATACTCTCATTTGTTTTTAGGTTAGTTATTATCATTGTATAAACAGTAATTTAAAAAAGAATATTAATTCATTCCCAAAATAATAGGTATCGAAGTGTTTGTACGTAATGATGGCATACTTTGATACCATATTTGTGGTGAGACATCCTGGTAGGACTCATTTCCGTACACTGCTTATTATTACGGGAAATAAATATAACAAAAGATGAAGCGTCCAGCTGTTCAGTAGTCTTTATAGAATAGTTCTGGCAACCTGCCTTAAATCCCGCTTATCAGTTTTTTGCTCTACCGCACCACTTATTTACTTTTTCCATCATGAATCCCCGTCTTCGAATCTTATTTTTCCGTCAATCATTTTTAGTTTCCATATACAGTTTGGTTTTCGTGCTTGGACAAAAACAACTAAGGTTTTTATTTAAAAAAAACGAGCTTCTGCCCGCATCTTCGCCCGCGACGTGGCCTATGGGAAAATAATTCAACAACCCATTTCACCCTCATAAGAGTGGAATTTCGAAAAATCCTTTCTTAGCGGATGCCTACGTCATAACATCTACCTGCATGCTAAATTTCAGCCCGATCCGTTTAGTGGTTTGGGCTGTGGGTTGATAAATCACTATTTCAGTCACTCAGTCAGTAGTGGATTATATAAAAAAACAGGTTGGTTGATGAATTATGAACAATCATGAATGAGGAATTCAGCCAAGTAAATCTAAATTATATTACATATTATTATAATAGATATTATACAATATAATATGTATATTATTCTATCAGTTATCTAGTACCCATAGTACAAGCTTTGCTTAGTTTGGGGCTAGATGGCGCTGTGTGAAATGTCCACAGATATTTGATTTATTTATATACCGGAGTAACTAACAGATCATCAATTACTAGATGGTGCTTTCATCAGTGACCATCCTATCAGCTACCTTTGAGATACTCAGTGGTGTAACAAGAAAAAAGACTTCTTTGTAATTGTATTGCTTACTAGTTTGGCTTGGTTACACACCTGTATGGCAGTAGACGTCCGCTTTCACTCGTGGCTAGCGCGTGACTGACCCGATATTTATACTACTCTATGTGACTGACTACCCCACACCCACGTGCTCAAGACAACAACCACCACAGACAACATAGATTATACAAACACTACAGTAATTTATCCCAAATATCTAAAACCATCTATCCAATGTTCCTTCATAGTAAGGAACATTGGCAAAGTTTTCGTAATTTTTGCAAATGAGTTATGACTCAAACTTTTTCTTAAAGTCAGTCAAATAATTTAATAAGAATCGCAAACATTTTAATTAAATAAATACTTAAATTACACATAATCGGATAAACAGAAGTCGATACAATCTTGTTAAAACGGTAACCTCCTTCAGAACTAAAAATAAGTCGTAAACGCCGATTATGTATTTAAACCAATTTGAGCTTTAATTAAATGACGGTAGTTCGAGAAAAAAAGCGAAAAATGAATGCGCGAGTGATCGAAATATTCTTAACATGCGGCTTCCGAACGCGTGGACTCAGTCCCAAAATTAACATAACAACCGTTTTTTCGATACACAAATTTCGGCCCAATTTTCACAGTTGTAAAGTTCAAAATTGCCTGACAGGTGACAGTCCATTGAGTGTTTTTTTTATTCAATACCACCCATTTTCTCGTCAATGAAATGGCGCCCGCAACCAGTTTGACCGGCGAAGCGTATGTCCTTTTCTTTTTCTTTTTTTAGGGATCCGCAAATAGTTAATCGCAGACGCTTTTTGTTCGTTTCATAATTACGACATGGAGCTTTATACACTTCTTATTTTTGCTCTGATTGTTGCTGTGGTAAGTGATTAATATTTTATGTACTGGTCATAATAAAAATGAAATAATAATGATTGCTTTGTAGATGAGAAATAGTATTTACTTACTTAGTAATAATACGCGTAGTGTTGTAATAAATAAGTGCTCATTGTTTTTACAGCCTCTGTGTGTCGGTCATAACTCGGAGTCGGTGGGTTCGATTCCCGCGGTAAGACAAGTATTTGCCTTTACCTTTTGACTGGCCCGATAGCTAAGTTGGTAGTAACCATGCCTTCTGAACTGTGGGTTGTGGGTTCGATTCTCACCCAGGACAAACATTTGTATGATGAACATCGATGTTTGTTCTGTGTCTTTGTGTTATATTGTACTCTATGTATGTATTTACACACAAACAGTATCTAAGTATTGTATCAGTTATCTGGTTCCCATAATACAAGCTTTGCTTAGTTTGGGACTAGATGGCGCTATGTGAAATGTCCACACATATTATTATTATTATTTAATATGTGTAGAGAAAAAAGTCGGCTTTATTGTGTAAACTGTGAAGATGGGACCTATTCAATAATTGTATACGGAATCCGGCTGCCGCAAAGTTCTCCCGCTTTCCATCGATATCTTCCCAATGTTTTATCCATGTCGGCTTTTCTTAAGCTCTAATGGGGCTAGTTAATCAAGCTCGTGAAACGGTCATATTAATATCTTGCTAACGAGAAACATCGGTTTGTATCCAGTTATATATAGGTAGTGAACAAAAAGTTAACAATTATTATCTTTATACCTATACCTTGAGGAAAGGGCTTCTAAGTATATACTCTACGTCTAAATAAGTCTTCAAACTTAACTAACTAGCTCTTTTTTTTTAATGTTTTGGCTCCACACTTTTGTGTATTTAGCCAGTGTCAAGTAATTGATAATTTGTCAAGTTAATGATATTTCACGCAAATATGTGTCAAGTCACAGTCGAAGACATCAAGTCAAGTCATAGTCTAGTCAAAGTCATACTCCTAGTAAAGTGGTGGCAACTTTACTTGAAGCTTGGGACCGGTTTGTGGCAACTGCCAATTGTATTTGTTACGAGTATTTTTAATTTTTTAATTATTTGTTGCCATGAATAAAAACATTTTTCTTTCTTTCTTTCTTCTATGGAGTTTTGGAAACAACACGAAAAGAAACGTTTCACCATCATTATACCATTTTGCCCCACTCACGCCTGTAATCTAGCACTTAACGAATAGTATGCCACCAATTTTATGCACTAACACTGAAAATAACACAAGTTTAGGAAAATAATACAATGCGGTGACGCAATCTTTTTCGCGTTCCCGCCAAAACTCATTTTTATCTTTATACCTATACCTTGAGGAAAGGGAAGTATATACTCTACGTCTAAATAAGTCTTCAAACCTTAACTCTTTTTTTTTAATGTTTTGCCTCCACACTTTTGTGTACTTAGCCAGTGTCAAGTAATTGATAATTTATCAAGTTAATGATATTTCACGCAAATATGTGTCAAGTCACAGTCGAAGACATCAAGTCAAGTCATAGTCTAGTCAAAGTCATACTCCTAGTAAAGTGGTGGCAACTTTACATGAAGCTTCTATGAAGTTTTGGAAAGAACACGAAAAGAAACGTTTCACCATCATTATACCATTTTCCCACACTCACGCTTGTAATCTAGCACTTAACGAATAGAATGCCATCAATTTTATGCACTAACACTGAAAATAACACAAGTTTAGGAAAATAATACAATGTGGTGACGCAATCTTTTTCGCTTTCCCGCCAAAACTCCTACCGTGGCATTTTGACTGACAAAATAAAACTGACACGTCATAACCGTACAATAATTCCTTACTTGACATTGACAGAATTATCACTGAAAAGCGATAGAATGCCATTAAACGAAGAGAAGACACATTTTGGTACATGTGGGTAATGAAAGATTGTCTATTGGAAGTTTACGTCTTTTAAGTCTATTGTCCTGTGCTATAGTCTAATGGAGTCGTTTGAATTGTAAAACTTTAATGTTTACTCCAAAAAATCTTGTTATTTTTCTCCACCAACGAGTTATTTTAATAAGGCATTGTATTTTAGTTTGACTGATTTTAAGTTTTAGGATATAGTTTTAGGTCTAATTTAGTTTTTAGGTCTATTTTAGTTTTAAGGCCTAGTTTAATTTACTTGTATAAGTATTTTTAAATTGAAGTTTTATGGTTTGAAAATAAACATTCTCAATATTAATACCAATAATAACACCCAGATATCACATATGCTGTATATTTTTCTAGATTATCATCCAATCTATTTTCATCACTTTGATTACAGCTGTATCATAAATATACTTAGATACAGAAATATATGAAATTGGCCCACCTGTACTGTCTATTCAAATCTTTTGATACAATTCCAAATTCCATTTCTCAATATAGCGGTTATTATAAGTCTTCTAAACACCATGCAATCCGTCACTCAATTTGTCGACACAATTTGCTGGGTGGGAGCCGGCAACACGCCTCTACACGTTGTAATTGGCTGGATGAGAGCCGGTAACTCGTCTCCCCACGTTGTAATTTGCTGGATGGGAGCCGGCAACAAGCCTCTACACGTTGCAATTTGCTGGATGGGAGCCGGCAACTTGTCTCCACATGCTGCAATTTGCTGGATGGAAGCCAGCAACTCGCCTACACACGTTGCAGTCTGCTGGATGGGAGCCAGCAACTCGTCTCCACACGATGCAATTTGCTGTATGGGAGCCAGCAACACGCTTCGACACGTTGCAATTGGCTGGACGGGAGCCGGCAACTCACCTTCACACGATGTGATTTGCTGGATGGGAAACGGCAACACGCCTCTACATTTTGCAATTTGCTGAATTGGAGCCGGCAACACGCTTCCACAAGATGCGATTTGTCTAATTGAGTTGATATATCGTACGGCAGATTGTATGATCTGTACAGTACTTAAAATTCGAGCCTATTCAGAAAATGGGTTGAAAACCAGGAATGAAAATCCATTCAGAGTGAAAGGAAAACTAATAAAACTGGTTCGGTACAGTGATCCGAGCAAACGTTGAATAAATAACTATTCCTTAGAATTATATGAATAAGTTTCCAACTGAAACGTATTTATAAAAGACGAGATTTCTGTCCTGATACACATATATTATTATCTAGTTATCATTACGTTTTAGAGACATTTTCTACTAGATAACCGTTATCAAAGTTGGTTTTCTAAAGGAAATAAACGCTCGATTCTGGGTACTGGGCGTTTGATTCCTCTCATCTTATTTCCTACACCTAAGCTACCTATTAAAATATTAATATTAAACGTTATTATTCGGTCGAAGAGTATTCATAACAATAAATAAACATAAGAATTGTCCAGTGATAACATTCCACTATCGGACTACTAGATGGCTAAGCGCCATCCTTTCGTGGTCGAAATACCACCTATTCGTATCAAGCGATTTGATTCCACGTTCTTAATTACAACGGCTAAGGAATGGAATGCCCTGCCAGCGTCTGTGTTTCCGGGGAAATACGAGCATGACCCGGGCGTGTTCAAGAGAAGAGTGAATAGGTATTTACTTGGCTAGCATGGCATAGCACCTTCGATCGCATCGTCACTTCCTATCAGGTGAGAGCGTGGTCAAATGCTAGACATGTTAGGAGTAAAAAAAAGATAAACCAACCCACCACATATCATGTATCCAGTTATCCATTGTGAATGTTTGTCTTATCTACGTAGAACCAGTGCGATTAATTTTTAAATATGACGGCGGCTACGTCCAGTTATAAACTCTATGCGCAGCGGGCAGTACCATAATTTACCCTATGGTGGCATTCAAATTTATTACAGTAGCAACATCGGCAACTATCATTGCTCCCCCAACCATCTGGCTATAAAAAGGGATCGCTCGGTGTACTACGGATCATTCTTGTTCCAGACACGGCCCGGTGTGGACTTGTTAAAAGCTTAGGTTGCAACCTACGCACAACCCGTTCTGCCTACAAATACAAAATGAAATAAGAATACTAGTGTTATTCCGCAAAATTTAAAATCTAGTGTGATTCCGAAAAATCTAGCAGGTTTAGCGGAATTACACTAGATATTCTTCTTTCATTTTGTATTTAAGATGAATTTCCGCAAAGCACGTCAAATTCTATCAATTATCGATTAATTTTTAATAAGTGGGTAGAAGCAGAAAAAGACTGAATTAAATCGATTGATTTGATGAATTGCATAATACCTATTGAGTTGACTGCTTCAATAGGTAATTAATTAAATAATTGAATGCTTGAAAATACTATATTACTAAATTGTTGACGATACATCTATTATGTTATTAAAATCAATACATTTATTTTTTAAACGCACACAGTTGCTAGCGCCCTTACAGGGTTCATGTACCTTTTACTAGGTGGTAGGACTTTGTTACAAAGTTCGTCTAGGTAGGTACCACCGCTTTGCCAGTTATTCTGCCGCCAAGCAAGCACTACTGTGTTCCGGTTTGAAGGGCACTGTAGCTAGTGAAATTACTGGGCAATTGAGACTGTGACTGGCCCGATAGCTCAGTTGGTAGTGACCCTGCCTTCTGAACTGCGGGTTGTGGGTTCGATTCCCACCCAGGACAAACATTTGTGTGATGAACATCTATGTTTGTTCTGTGTCTGGGTGTTATAATGTATTCTATGTATGTATTTACAAACAAAAAGTATCTAAGTATTGTATCAGTTATCTGGTTCCCATAGTACAAGCTTTGCTTAGTTTGGGGCTAGATGGCGTTGTGTGAGATGTCCACACATATTATATTATATTATTATATTATATAATTGAGACTTCATGATCTGATCTCACAGTCGAGTAATCTTATTACCGGACTATGCTGATGTCTCAGGATGATGTGCGCAGTGCAGTGTTGCTCGAAATTCTATTTTGGGGTTCCGATTGATACTGTTCTGTTATAGGCAG
This sequence comes from Ennomos fuscantarius, assembly GCA_905220475.3. Lineage (NCBI taxonomy): Eukaryota > Metazoa > Arthropoda > Insecta > Lepidoptera > Geometridae > Ennomos > Ennomos fuscantarius. The sequence continues at coordinate 3,875,512 of HG992049.1, forward strand.
CCGTGGCGCTTAACATCAGGTGAACGGCTAGCTCGTCAAATCATTCAGTAACATAAAAAAAACCTACTAAACTAGTTGTTATACTAACTAGTTGTTTTACCTGAAATAATGTGTAAATTGTACATTAATATGAATACCAATGCAAAGTAAACCCTATTACAGCGAAGGCGAATAGTTCGAGATTATGAACCAAAAGAATACAGTGTCTTAATCCTAATCATTTAATTTGGTACGCACAAGAGCTGCCTCCCCAAGAACTCAATAACCTCCGAAGAGGTCGTCCAAAAATACTTATTCAGTTGTAAATCAATGAACAGGTGTCCTTTTTTACGACGTTCGAATCGTCCTCGAAGATATCTTAACGAAGATACGGACTTAGGGACTGAATACCGTAGTTTAATTAGGTACGGTATTTATTTGAAGAAAAACCGCATATTCTGTAAACTGGTAAGTATATTTTCAGTATTACATTGTCTAATGTAGTTAAATCTATAATTAAAAGATTACTAATTTATATACTACCTGCTACAACTATCGTTTCACTCCGTTCTAGGGAACGGTACTGAGTCTGAAATGTTTTAACCTTTATGTTTTAATAGGTTAAAATTTTATTTATTTTTTTATTTATTATTATTTATTTTTATTTATTTATTATATTTATTTATTAATAGATAAACATTCAGACTAGTACAACCTACTGTTCTTTAAGTAAATAGCTAATTAGCTGTATTATCCTTCCTGTATTATATATAAGTTCATATTAATAATAGGCTTAATTCATAAATATAAAAAATTACCTAACCTAACCTAACAAAAAGCACGGACCCAGGTGTCTGTGAAAATGCAGATTAATAAAAAAAAAGTAAAGAGCTAAATGTAAAGGTCTAAATTGGTTCGTAAAGTTAATAATTAATTGCATCGTGTTGTACTCTACTTAAATTTTAATAAACTGATTCTCCCTTCTTTAGTATTGCGGTTGTGGTATCAATACAATAATAATAATAATATTTAATGTAATTTATGTATGTAATTATCAGCCTTTACAGTAATTTCATTCAATGGAACACGGGTTCAAATACAGATATATCATATAAGACCGATATAATCAAATAAGACCGATATAATTGCGATACATTACATTGCGTGCTTCGAATGAAGATAGCTCTGCTCGCGCACAAATTAGCAGCAATGTCAAGCAATTCAAGGGGCGTGTAGTATCACAGAAAAGAATCTGTTATTTTAATATTGTTCACCACATGATATATAGTTGGTGTCACGCCCTATATAAATGGCATCTCTAACTAAATTTATAAGCCATAACATGATCCATGGTCCACCACGCTGGCTAAGTGCTAGTTGGTGTAAGACGATACACCAATTCATACCGGTATTTAAATATATCCGTTATTTTATTTAACTCGGTCCTCCTCATGATATCTTAACGAAGATCAGGATCAGGAGTGAATCGTTAACTGGGAATACAAAAAAAGATTGGTTTTAAGATTGGCTGCGTTTTAGGGCAATATTTTACGCTTTTTATACCGGTTTTACGTTTGCTTGTGGATCAGGGGTGAGACCGGTTAATTTTTTTTGTTTATAATCTTTGCAAAGTTTTACTCGCAGTATTATTTCTATGTAGATGTTCTTTCTGTGGTAGGCAAAACAGATAAAAAAATTAAAAAATCGTTAATGTAAAGCTCACATTGGTAAAGAAAAAAAAAGTGGTACGGCTTTATATGACTGACCCGATGACTCAGTTGGTAGTAACCCTGCCTTCCGACCTTAGATTGTGGGTTCAATTTCCTCCCAGGAGAAACATTTGTGTAATGGACATTAATGTTTGTTCTGTCTGGGTGTTATATTGTATTCTATGTATGTACTTAAAAATACAATAAAGACTTATTATAAGTATTCTATCATTTGTCTGGTCCCCATAGCACAAACTATCTTTAGTTTGGAGCTAAATGGCGCTGTGTGAAATGTCCACAAATATTTTATATTTTTTATTTTCAAACTTTGCGCAATACAGAAATACCAATCTTTAAATTTGAGAGGCGGATTATTTAAAGCTATTAGGTTAGGATATTCTAACAAATTTATTGTGCAATTTAATCTACACATATAAAATTCAAAGTCCTGACTGACTGACTGACTTATATATCTCTTTAGGACCAGCGGTTTAGGCCGTGCAGCCTAAACCGCTGGTCCTATAGACTTGAAATTTAGAGGGTGTGTTTTTAGTTAAATATAGGTTTTTTTATTTTTTTATGTTAGCGAATGAGCGATGTAACGAGCTAGTCGTTCATCTGATTTTAAGCGCCGCGGCCGCCCATAACACATAAACTCTGTTTTAGAGTTCCAAGTGACACTGACTTGGAACAGAGTTTCACGCGAAACTGCACTGCGCACATCATCCCTAGACATCAGCACAGTATGGTAATAAGATTACTCGACTGTGAGGTCAGATCACAAAGTTTCAATTGCCCAGTAATTTCACTACTACAGTGCCGTTCAAACCGGAACACAGTAGTGCTTGCACACTCCTGCTTGGCGGCAGAATAATTGGCAAAGCGGTGGTACCTACCTAGACGAACTTTGCAACAAAGTCCTACCACCTAGTAATCCACTAAGAAAAGGTTTTTCGACTTCTAAGAGGGTGAAATGGGTGGTTGAATTATCTATGAAAAATTTTCTTCTTTTCCTATAGGCCACGCGGGCGAAGCCGCGGGCAGGAGCTAGTTTTATTATATTTTCCATTGATTTATCATCAGGGATGAAGAAGTTCTCTGATGAACATAAACCTCTCCTATAGAACGCAACTTTGAACGGCCGCTTGCCTCCTGACCATTAATTAATCAAACTAAAAGACACAATTGACTCACAATGAACATTAAAAACTCCTTTCAACTAATTGAACACACACGGGTCTTACAACTGACTTAATTATATTTTTATAATACATATCACTTCCACTCCTTAAAACAAGCCGTTTTCAATTTTATGACGCAGGTAATACAGGTGGTTGACAGGTTAAGATAGTGTTTTGGAATGGATATTTAATGAAGACAGCGAAAAAGTAGGGTTCCGCAATCAAATAAACTCCCAACGATCACATACGTAGATCCTGGACCCTAACTAGGATTCTCTGTGTATAGGGACTCAGGAACTACAAGGACCATTGTCCCACAACACCCAGACACAGAATAAGTAATTGCGCTTTTTTTCTGTGCACAATTATTTTTCCCGTCGCGGGAATCAACCTGCCGTCTCCGGATTATGAGTTAACCTGCTAGGCGATCACGTAACGAGAATGCAACCGTGAGAAACACTCATTTGTATGGATTTGACAGTTTCAACATGCAGTTTATGTGCATAGTTAGTATGGAAATTTCTTTCCATTGCAATTGTAGTTTCGTGATCACCCTACTGATCCACCACAACACCACTTATGTTTTAATTTTAAATAATGTATGAATTGTTAATAATGTTTCTCAATATAATAGATTATTTTTTATATTTATATTTTTTATATCTAAATATATATAACTCAAAGGTGACTGACTGATTGACTGACTAATATAGTGATCTATCAACGCACAGCCCAAACCACTGGACGGATCGGGCTGAAATTTGGCATGCAGGTAGATGTTATGACGTGGGCATTCGCTAAGAAAGGATTTTTCGAAATTCCACCCTTAAAAGGGTGAAATGGGTGGTTCAATTATTTTCCCATAGGCCACGCCGTGGGCGAAGCTGCGGGCAGAATCTCGTTTATATATATGTTTCTTTAATCTGCATTTCCACAGACACCTGGGTTCGTGCCTTTTGTTAAATTATTTTTATATTTATAAATTTAGCTTATTATTAACATGAACATTTATACAATACAGGAAGTACAATACAGCCAATAACAAAAACATAAGTACTTATTTCTAATTGTGCATACACCACGAGCAAACCAGCTTCCGCAAGCAGCACCCGTTCACGAGCTTGGCGCATGTTCCAGCCATCGCCCTCCTCGACCATATTTTAGGGAAGAGATATATAAGAGAATATAATAGATTAAAAATATTGATAAATGGTGGATACCAAACTTTTTCATACGGAACCCGCTGAACTACTTTCGTCCCGGAGTCCATGCGTTCATTCACTCAGAAACACGTTCATTCACAGCAGGCGAAGTATTTTAACAAGCAAAAAGTTGGACACGCGACCGGCGCGCGTCTGCGATCGGTGGCAGCTTGCTGTATAATAAAATCACTAGAGAAGTCACACGGTTTCTCCTGTATTTTGCACGTTTTACAGTAGGAACTGCTAATTTTCTGGGATGCAGAATCTTATAATAATCTTGGTGGTCTGTGTGCAAAATTTAATCCAAATCGGTTCAGCCGTTTTGACAAAACAAATGAACAAACCGACGTTTTACTTTTAGTAGGGATGGCAATTTAACCATATAGTAAGAAGTAAAATATTGATAGTGTCTTTTACTAATTTATATATGCATTATCAAAAAATCTTTGTTTTATTAAAAATAAGTACCTATTTTTAAACCCCGATGTAAAAATGACTGGGTTTTATAAGTGTAACGTGCCTGTGTGTACGATGCCACAGACACACACACGTGTCTGAGGCTCCAGCTCCTGAACGGAAAAACTGATCTTGATTTTTTTTTTAACAAGACATCATCATGCAAGATATTAATTATTTTTTCGACTGCCTCTGTGGTGTGGTGGTTGAGCAGGTCAGCTCATAACCCGGAGGCGGCAGGTTCAATTCCCGTGGCAGTACAAGTAATTGTGCACAAAAAAGCGCAAATACTTGTTCTGAGTCTGGGTGTTGTAAACAATCAAATCTCTTCTTTTTATAGTAATTTACATAATTGTAGAATATCAATAAAAATGCAAGCGCCCCAACATGTCTTTTGTCTAACAGCGAAGTATTAAAGCAGTTACATCGGTTGACATCAACTCTCGAGGGTTGAATCCCAGACAGGCCTAATTTCCTTTCCAAATATTTGAAAACTTATAACAAGTTGGATAACTTACAGTAAATAAACTTTGTCTAAGGAGAATAATGAATTCGCAAGCCTTGAACATCGATTTAACAAAACAGATGGTGTTGGCGACTGCCTGAATACAGACGTTTCTTTTTAATTTTTAAGCAGTTTTCCTTTTTATGTTTTACTAGTTGCGCCAAGCGCAAAAAGTATTTTTTTTTAATTATTTGCTCATCCCACGGGAAAATTTATTTTTTTTTCCGGGATAAAATATAGCCTATACGTTAAACCAGTGTATAAGCTATCTTGGTACCGAATTTCATCCAAATCCATTCAGCCATTTGAGCGCGAAGGAGTAACAAACATACACACATACACACAAAGTCACATACAAACTTTCGCCTTTATAATATTAGTGTGATGTGATTATTTCCATTGATATGAAGTGAAAGTTGAGTTTATATTGGTTACGTGCAGTCGAGTTATATTTTTATTTATTTTATATTGTAAATAATGAATTGGAATAGCCAAAATAGGTTTCATTAGTTGTACGTATTACATTAAAAAAAAAAAGAGTGTGCTTTAGACCACACGACTGAAGAAAAACTTTTTTAGCTCCATCAATCGGCCGGTATAACTTTGTTTAATATTAATGTCGCAATCTTGACAATTGTAAATTGTCATTTTACTGGACATAATAATACAAATTTTAAGTAATTTCTAACTTTATTATATTGACAATGGAGATTTACGTAAATCAACTTCAACTTCGCCTCGCATTCACCAGCTTACTCCTAAAGTCAAGCGTGCGTAAAGAAGTTTTACTTCAAATATATTTATTATAGGAAGTACATTTTTCTCTTAAGCATAAATGTAAGTTAAATCTATCAAGAAGTCCCTTTGTATTCCGCCGGCGAGTGAAAACTCATTAAAACGGTGTCCATAACAGCCACAAAGGGCCTAGTCATTAACTTTTTCAGGCAATCCATCGGCACAAAGATAATTGTGATTAATGACCTTTGCACGTAAAAATGTGGCGCAAATAAGACCCGACTTGAGAATATTAATAATAATAACGCCCAACAATCACATGCATAGATCCTGGACCCTAACTAGGAGTCGCTGTGTCTGAGGACCCAGGAACTACGAGGACCATGGTCCAACAACACCCGGACTCTGAACAAGTATTTGCGCTTTTTTTTCCTGCACATACTTTGGTAAGGGCTAACTCTGACATGAAAAATAAGTTGCTTTTTTTCTACAACATCATATGATTTTGTGCCTAATACCCATTTATATTTAAGCTCCTAAGTTCGCACTTATATCCCTAGCCCTCGGTATCTCGTACGTTTGTCAAATTCGTGCCAAGTCAACATGCCAAATACTGTGCGCTCATTGGTTGAGACAGTCGATGATTAACAGGCAACCAATGAGCGTTCAGTATTTAGTGTGCAAGATGAGGCAAATTTAACAAAAGTACACGAGTACCCGGGGGAAAGTGTTGCTTAGCTAAGTTGTATTTTAATAGACATTACACACGGGCATAAGTGGATTCTATTTTGCGATGCGTTCAGGATAATTTTGATTTTTTTGCGGCATTACTCTTAAAGGAATATGGGACCACACAAGTAGTCACTGGATTTACGCATTGTCCAAAAAAAAAGAAGTTTTGAACCGTGCAGTCATAACTAGCGCAAATACTTGTTCAGGAAATCCTAGTTAGGGTTCAGGATCTATGTATGTGCTCGTTGGGCGTTATAATTATTATTATTATAATGAAATTTAGTATAGTAATCAAACACCGGCCTGATAGTTCAGTTGGTAGTAACCCTGCCTTCTGAACTGCAAGTTATGGGTTCGATTGTCACCCAGGACCAACAAATGTGTGATGAACACCGATGTTTGGTCTGTGTCTGGGTGTTATCAGGACCAATGTGACCTTTTCAATTCATGTGCGGAATTCACACTCGCTCATACAACGGTGAAGGGAAATAATAGGTCTTTACCTATGAAATTGCCGTATTGCAGTACAGACTTTTACAAACAAAAAAAAGTTTTGATTGGCTATGAATTCTAAATACAAATTAATTTTGTTTTAAAAATATGACATTCTATTTACAATATAAGTCTTTTGTTTATTGATTAGTGTTGTATTTTATTACATTTTCATTACATTTCAACATTTTTCCTCATAATGGATACTTTGAAATTTCGTGTAATTATGGAATATGAGTTCCGTCGTGGCACCAACGCGGTACAAACAACACGTAACATCAACGACGTTTACGGAGAGAACTGTACAAACGAACGTACAATCCGTTATTGGTTTGCTCGGTTCCGTTCTGGGAATTTTGACTTGAAAAATGAACCCCGTGGTCGTCCGGAAACTTTGGTCAACAATGATGAATTAAAGGCGATTGTGGAAGCTGATGAATCTCAATCTACAGCTGAGCTGGCAGCAGCTTTTGATGTTAGCATCAAATCAATATTGGTCCATTTGCGACAGATTGGCAAGATAAAAAAGCTTAATAGATGGGTGCCCCACGAACTTAACGATCGCCAGCGCAACGTACGCGTCGAGACTTGCCTTGCGCTGCTTAACAGGCACAGAAATGAAGGAATTTTGAACCGAATTGTTACGTGCGACGAAAAATGAATTCTTTTTGACAATCGAAAGCGCTCAGCAAGTTGGTTAGATCCTGGTTCGGTACCAAAGCAATGTGCAAAACGAAAAATGACCCCTAGAAAGGTGATGGTCACAGTTTGGTGGTCTAGTGCTGGTGTGACTCATCATAGCTTTTTACAAAACGGCGAGAGCATTACTGTAGATGTGTACATTGAAGAACTGACCACAGTGATGGCGAAACTTGCACGTCTTGGTCAATTGGCACGTCCAGCTTTGGTCAATCGGTCGTCTCCACTGCTACTTCACGACAACGCGCGACCCCATACTGCACAACAGACCGTCTCTAAGCTGCATGAGTTGGGTTTGGAAGCTCTCCCTCATCCGCCATACTCACCAGATCTTGCGCCTACCGACTATTACTTTTTCCAAAATTTGGACAACTTTTTAGCGGGAAAAAAATTCATTTCCCGAGAGGCAGTACAAAACGCCTTTGAAGAGTTTGTTGTCTCCCGTCCTGCTGATTTTTTCAAGAAGGGCATCCATAAACTGCCACAGCGTTGGCAAAGATGCATTGATTGCAGGGGTGATTACTTTGAATAAAAGAAATAAATAAGTTCGAAAAAAAAATACTTTAACTTTTTTCAAACAAAACGGCAATTTCATAGGTAAAGACCTAATATATTGAGGGACTCGCATGTCCAAGTCACCAGTTCTTGGCCCACATGGTCTACTAATCTATTAATCCCTCGAATCCTTCGAAATTCCACCCTTAAGAGGGTGAAATGGGTGGTTGAATTATTTTCCCATACGACACAGAACACAGAAGCTCGTCTAAAATAAAAACCTACAGCACCTACGTCTAGACTAAAATGGCAGCACATAACTTACCGCGTTTAATTCCCACGAACAAAAGGGGAAAAGAGACAAAAAAGTAGAGTACAGGAAATTGAAAGCAGAGAATCGGTGCAGCAGAAACACCACGTGCGGGACTTGAACCAATTAGTCCGAGATGCGTGTCCATTGTCTTGCAACGTGAAAAAGAAAAAAAGAAAAAAATTAAATAAAAAGAAAAATTTGAAATAAGAAAGAAGATAAAAAAAGGAAAAAAAGAGAAAAAAAAGATAAAAGCTTAAAGATTTAGATCTCACGAAATGCCCAAACAATTTTTTTTTCAAAATGGTCGGGTAAATCTTTAGTACATCCCTTAAGTTTATCATGAACTATGTTGATCCATGACTTTGTGTTATTCCTCGCTTTCTCGAACACCAACCGCGTCTGTAATATAAATTATATGATCCGAGTGATTGTGATGGAGTCATATTGTGTTACATCTTCTATCTATCTTCTTCTTCTATTTTCTTCTCTTCTCTAAATATATATAACTCAAAGGTGACTGACTGACTGACTGACATAGTGATCTATCAACGCACAGCACAAACCACTGGACGGATCGGGCTAAAATTTCATGCTGGCATGCAGGTAGATGTTATGACGTAGGCATCCGCTAAGAAATAATTTTTCGAAATTTCACCCTTAAGAGGGTGAAATGGGTAGTTGCATTATTTTCTCATAGGCCACGCCGCGGGCGAAGCTACGGGCAGAAGCTCGTATTACATATCCTGTTTCAATTGGAGTCCTCCGCACCCAGTATGTTGTTACTATCGTAATGGTAGCGAGAAATTGAGCTTCTTTTTTTTAAACTCAAATATCGGAATGAGCTCGCTATATAATATTTGACAAACACTTTATAATTTTATACGCTTAGTACAATAACTTAATTTTAAGTACCCAATATAATTTTGATTTGTAAAAGTGCTAACAATAGTCTATTTGCAATAAAACTTTCGACTTTGACTTTGAATGAAACTAAAAAAAAAAAAAAATTACTTGATCGATCTTTGCCAAACAAATCCAATTGATACAATTTGGATACAAAACTGGCTTAAATTACATTACTCTTTTTCGAATAATTAAATATAGTTTAGTATTATGTTTATATGTAAATTGAATCTACCCTAAAATGTGTAGTTATGTATGTATTCTAACGTCATAATTTGTCATTGAAATTTCATTACACATGCGTTGTGAATGCGTTGTGTTCTGTGTGTCAAAAAGACAATTATCGCAGTGCCAAAAAAACATATTTTGTAGTTTTTAACCCCGTTAACTATAAGGTAATTTAGACAAATGCAAATGTCATTTTAAGCAGATTTTTGTAGCTTTTCCCTCCCCTTTTGCTCCCGCAGGCACGGAACGATTCCTCAATGTTCACACCCTTCAACTGTAATGACGTGCCGTCAGTGACCGTGGAAACGCGTACAATATCGATGTCTACTACTAATTAATGTCGCAGCAGCAAGTGGGCAATTCGGTGTTTCGGATCGCGTGGGCGGGACATTGTTTTCGCAATTACCTACCCCACAACCTTATTGTGGTCGTTGGTGCGGCTTATTGTGGTAGGATAAATACTGAACCTTATATGTGTTTGGGATGGAAAATATTGTACGTTCTTCATATGATTTGGCTTATAAAAAGTAATGGCAGAACTGAGTGAATAAGGATCTTATGATCCAACGGGCTTCATTCATTTGTAATCTCGGCAGCGGTTACATATTTGAGCCGTTTGGTGTAGATGCCCTGGGTCCGTGGGGGCCGGGAGCTCAACGTGTTTTCAAAAGTTTATTAGAGCGCCTGGTCGATGCTACGCGTGACCAAAATGCTGGCACTTATTTGGCACAGCGAATAAACATTGCAGTTCAACGGGGCAATGCTGCCAGCATGTTGGGTACGCTACCTAGCGGTCATCGCGGAAAATATAGAGTCCAAAAGTTTAGGTAGTATTTAGTATTAGTTAATATATCTTTTTTTGTATTAATTGTACGGGTTTTACTCTCGTTATAATTGGCCGGACTATCCGACTATAGTTTCGACTGCGTTTGGCAGCCTTCCTCAAGTTAATATATCATTGTAGAATTTAGTATGAAAATAAAAATCTTAGACATCATCGTCCTTGCTCATTGATCTATCGCTGTGCATCCAAGGATGTCTGGCAGAGATCGCTTTTTAACGATAAGACTGCCAATTGGAACCCTACTTATAAGCTTTCCTGTTTTGTATTTCGTCATCTTGGTGTCACTAATGAGTTTATCTATATATCTATCTATCGCTACTTATCATCATAAAATGTTGTTGGTTTTTTGGCGGGAAAGCGAAAAAGATTTACATTTCACAGCATTGTATGGAGTTTTGGAAACAACACGAAAATAAACGTTTCACCATCATTATACCACTTTCCCACAATCATGCCTGTAATCCAGCATTTAAAGAATAAAACACCACTAATTTTATGCACTAACACCGAAATAAAATAATACAATGCGGCGACGCAATCTTTTTTGCATTCCCGCCAAAAAAAGAAAAAGAAGACTTGTATTAAAATTAATTTTCGTGAAAATGACACAGGTTTCTTTTATCGCATGACGACACGACGCCAGCCATGCGGATAGACACCAAAAAGTATGATTATACGAGTATCTAACCGCAATACAACGGCGCGGAGTTTTGGCGGGAACGCAAAAAAGATTGCGTCATTGCATTGTATTATTTTCCAAAACTTGTGTTATTTTCAGTGTTAGTGCATAAAATTGGTGGCATTCTATTCGTTAAGTGCTGGATCACAGGCGTGAGTGTGGGAAAATGGTATAATGATGGTGAAACGTTTCTTTTCGTGTTCTTTCCAAATCTTCATAGAAGCTTTAAGTAAAGTTGCCACCACTTTACTAAGAGTATGACTTTGACTAGACTATGACTTGACTTGATGACTTAGACTGCGGCTTGACACATATTTACGTGAAATATCATTAACTTGATAAATTATCAATTACTTGACACTGGCTAAATACACAAAAGTCTGAAGCAAAAATGTAAAAAAAAAATGTTCTTAAACGTATGCTCATTCCAGCATAATAAGAATAAAATTTATTTTTAGTTTAGATATGTATTAACGATTATATAATACAAATAATAATTTTAATGATTATTAAAATGTATCTAACAAAAAAATTTAGCTTTTTATTGTACTGCATTGTGTGAAAAAGCTTATTTACACAAATTAAATGATTGCCTATTTATTGCTTATTGATATTTATTTAATACTAGCTCCTAAAGTTTTAATTTTCCGCTCCACTTTCTTAATTTTCCTTTAATTAGAACCTGATAATAATAAACACTAAAAAAAAATTATAAGCGAAAATGTTCCTTCCATTCACGCGTGATGCAACGAGCAAGGGAAATAGAGATTCATTTTCATATATGTACATGTATAGATGTAGTAATTATGTTAAATAAGGATCTTTAAATAATGAAATCTAGTTTTATTCAAATTAACTAAATAAAACTGTAAATAACAGTTTTTTATATAAGTACACTAGTTATACTAGATACTACATTTTCTGCCTGGCTTTGACAATGTTGTGGTTAAAACGTACTGAAAGCGGCCGAAATGTATTTTTTTTAGATCAACCGCTTTGCCAGTTATTCTGCCGCCAAGCAGTAGTGCGCAAGCACTACTGTGTTCCGGTTCGAAGGGCACTGTAGCTAGTGAAATTACTGGGCAAATGAGACTTTATGACCTGATCTCTCAGTCTAGTAATCTTATTGCTAGACTGTGCTGATGTCTCAGGATGATGTACGCAGTGCAGTGTCACGCGAAACTACACTTGAGTTTCAAGTGTCACTGCAACAGATATGGGCAGTCGTGTCGCTTAACATCAGACGAATGACTAGCTCGTCATGACATTTCGTAAAATAAAAAAAAATAAATAAAAAATCAAACACTTTCTTTTCAAGTGGTATTAAATTAGCCGCACGAAAGCAATAAGAGAGGTCTAAGTATACTACCCTGCGGCATGCCTATTAGTCTAGCTTTCTAACAATAGTTAATTAATATTTCATACCGTCATCTCAAATAGGCTTAATAAATTAATTTGGACTTAACGCCAATTAAAACATTCCTCTTTAGTTAGATCACAATAATATTAGTAACTAGGAAATCTAAATGACCAAGTGTAAGTATTAACTTTACCTATTCAGTAGTTTAGAAAGCAACTGTGCCGCGTTCATAAGTGCCTATATATAGGTGTAATAACAGTATGGGTTGAAGCGCCTGCCGAATACGTGTAGCTACGACTTGTGCTGAGTGACTCGCAGCGGTTTGAGGAGATCCGACAACCGAGTTCAATGGCGTAGCTTGACTTTTGCCCAGCAGTGGAGTAACATGCTTATGATTATGATGATGATGATGGTGGTGATGATGAAGATGATGATGATAATGATGATGATGATGATCTAATGTCTTTTGACTGGCCTTTTGAGTTGGTAGTTACTCTGTCTTCTGAACTGTATATTTTCAATTCCCATCCAGGACAAACATTTGTGTGATGAACATAGGTGTTTGTTCTGTGTATGAGTTTTTGTTATATTGTATTCTATGTTTGTATTTATAAACAATAACTATATAAGTAAGTATTCTATCAGTTATCAGTTAGTACAAGCTTTGTAGTTTGAGACTAATTAATGACGTTGTGTGAAATGTCCATAAGTATTTATTTATTTATTTTATTTTGTAGGACCCGAGAATTACGAGTGTTAGTGGGTAAATATCTACTGCGAAATTCAACATTTTCTGAGAAAAAAACAACACATACAGACGAACATAGAACCTCCTCCTCTTTGGAGTCGGTTAAAAATAATTAACCTCTCCTCTACGTTTCAAAAAGATCTTCTTCAGATACAAACTTGAAAACCAGCTCAATTCTCATAATTAGTTAAGTTCAAATTCAATTCGGAAGGACTGATCAAGGCAACACGTGACCAAAGTGCTGGTCTCTATTTGGCCCAAAGACTAAGGCATTGCCATTCAACGGGGCAATGCCACCAGCATTTTGGGCACGTCACCTACTGGTAGCGGCTTCTTAGATTAAGTTTTGCTGACGCATAGTTTTAATTTTATTTTAGTTATATTGTTTAAAAACTTAAAATTTGTTCTTGAATAAATTAGTTCAATTCAAGTTTTGATCTAGTCTCGATAGAAAACATTTCTATAGTTTTTTTGTAAAGGTAGGTCAATGTTCAGATAATGATTTTAATTGAAGGGTTGAGAATAAAAGGGGTTTAACTGGCAAATTGATAGTTACGAGAAAATTGACTTTAAACTTCAACGGCTTCATTTTAATGTAGAGTGCTTATAAGGTAATAGAAAAGGTTTATGTAAGTTTCAGTTGCTTGAAAATGTATTAATTCTATTTTAAAATACTAAATATAGTACTAATTCAAACAATTACTGTAAAAATATGATATAATAATATAAATATAATAATGTTTTTATGCTAAGCGAACTGTATTCCTGTGACAGATAAACCGTTTTTAGACTCAAAATCTTGAGATTTAAGCCACATTTCGGTATTTTGAGAATGTATTATTGTAGGTAATTTCACGCTGAATCCAACGATACCCATAAGTCATTTTGTGAAAAACATTTTGTGAGGTACCTGAAAATTTACCCTACATAACAATCTTAATCAGCGGGTTGGTCCATACTGTTTATATAACGTTCTATTACCCCCATATATGCGGCTTATAATTGGCTCCATAACCTAGGTACCCTGATTCATGTCTAGGCAATTGACACAAGTGTACCTAGAATATAATAGCCTTTGTCTGACTAAGCTTTGTAACACTAAATGTGGGTAATTTATTTAGGAGTAATAGAGTTAACTGTTCGGCAATGCGGGTTTTATTCGTTTAGTTCAGAAACTATAATACCTACTCTACTAGTATGGAAATAGGGTTGTCTTGAAATAATTTCAATGTTTACATTTATAATGTAGTTTTGGAATGAAAATGGCCTGATGGTAGTAGCCTTCTGAGCTGTTGGTTGCGGGTTCGATTCCCGCCCAGGATTTGTGTGAAAAGCATCAATGTTTGTTCTGTGTCTGGGTGTAATATGGTATTCTATGTATGTATTTACAAACAAAAAAGTATCTAAGTATTGTATCAGTTATCTGGTTCCCATAGTACAAGCTTTGCTTAGTTAACGACTAGATGGCGTTGTGTGGAATATCCACAAATATTTATTTATCATTATAATAAATAAATATTTGTGGATATTCCGGGAGTATATATGTGGAGTTTTGTTTTTTTAATTTAACTGAGATCAATTTTCAGTGTTAGTGCGTAAAATTGGTGGTGTTTTATTCGATTTTATAAGAGCTGGATTATAGGCATGAGTGTGAGAAAGTGGTATACCACTTTGATGACGGTGAAATGTTTCTTATCGTGTTGTTTCCAATAATCCATAGAAGCTTCTATTAAAGTTGCCACCACTTTACTAGAATATGACTTGACTTGTTGTCTTGGCACATATCTGCGTGAAACCATTCACTTGATAAATTATAATTTACTTAACACTGGATAAATATACACAAGTGTGGAGCCAAGACATACAAAAAAAAAACTATGTATAACAAGTAGTAATACATACATAGAATACAATATAATACCAAGATATAGAACAACACCTATGTTCATCACACAAATGTTTACACATCATACCTAGTTCAGAAGGGTTACTACCAACTGAGCTATCGGGCCAGTTTAATATGTGCCTTAAGTAAAAAGGAAATAATGTAATTAA
Source organism: Ennomos fuscantarius (assembly GCA_905220475.3). Classification (NCBI taxonomy): domain Eukaryota; kingdom Metazoa; phylum Arthropoda; class Insecta; order Lepidoptera; family Geometridae; genus Ennomos; species Ennomos fuscantarius. The sequence continues at coordinate 3,890,827 of HG992049.1, forward strand.
GATACCAGTAGGATACTTCAGTTGCCAACACAATATTAATTATTCATGCGCTACAAAAAGTTTTCGAATAACTTCCTACTCAGCAATTGATTACAAGTTCCTATCCTCTTTTGGATAAATTATTCGTTAGTACAGCGAAATTATATATAAACGAGCCTCTGCCCGCAGCTTCGCCCGCGGCGTGGCCTATGGGAAAATAATTCAACCACCTATTTCACCCTCTTAAGGGTGGAATTTCGAAAAATCCTTTCTTAGCGGATGCCTACGTCATAACATCTACCTGCATGCCAAATTTCAGCCCGATCAGTCCAGTGGTTTGGGCTGTGCGTTGATAGATCATTATGTCAGTCAGTCAATCAGTCAGTCACCATTGAGTTATATATATTTAGAAGATATGTATGTAAGAGTATATCAGCATACCTACCACCATCAACTATTTTATCTAACCCTGATGGGCCAGCAACTTGTTTCTAATAAGTAATAAGACATCATCAAACCTGTCGCTTTATCGGTTTAATATCGATCCAACGAGTTTATTATGTAAATATCGCACTTTACAGGTGTCCTCAACGTTTTAGTTAGCGGGGTTAAATTTGAAGATTGACAGAACGGAATGAGGGCTGCTGCGCAATCACACTAATAATATAAAGGCGAAAATGTGTATGTGTGTATGTGTTTTTGTGTAAGTTGGTTACTCCTTCACGCTCAGACGGCTGAATGGATTTGGATGAAATTCGGGGCCAAGATAGCTTATACACTGGATTAACATATAGGCTACATTTTATCCCGGAAAAGTGAAATGTTCCCGTTTGATGAGCAAATAAGTAAAATACTTTTTATCCGCGGGTGAAACCGCGGGGCGCAACTAGTACTGTAATACTTTAAGAGATTCCATTAAGTTAGGGTTCCTATTGGGACTGAAATCAAACACTGCACTTCCTTTGTTAGTGTCTTTATTTGTTGTAAGCGAGAAAAATTAGGTATGCTAAATATTTACAAGTGGTATATTTTGGGTGTCTTAGAATGGACAATGCAGTGCTAGCCGGGCTATTAATAGACTTAAAAGTGTGGTTCGAGCTAGTAGTACTAAGTTGTTATAGTTGTAAGCCGATCTCAATTAAATTATTATAATAACGAAAAACAAGCCGTTACAATATTGTTGGAAATCCTAAGTGGTTTTAGTTTTAAAAAAATAAGTTTACAGTCAAGCTAAGAATATTTATTAAGATTGACTAAGAACCGACAATAATTAATAGCGTGATTTTATAAAACGTCCGTCGCCTCTGAGCGCTGCCCGAAAAGTGAGCCCGAGCCTTCTTCGTCGCTCGTATATATACTACGCCGCTTGCATCAGCTCCCGAAGTGAAGCATTTTGTAACACGGCCGTTCCTGCTTGCGTGTTGTCCTCAACAGCTGCTTCATCTTCAAGCGGCACATTTTCGTTGACCTCAACCGTTGTCTTCTTCTATAACACAACAAAACATGATTTTAGGACCCGATGTACAGGCATAACGTTGGTAACTGAAACCATTTCAAAATTAAAATGAAGCTGTTGCTCAATTCAAAGAAATTTCAATTTAGAGAAATTCAACAGGTACTTGTAATAAACATTGAAAACGGAGACTGCAACAACTGTGTTAGAAGCACAAGCGTGCACTCAAGTACAACCAACACAGGTCTCACATAATAATTTTATGAAAATTTGTAAGAACAAGTAAGGTTCCAAGCGCATGTAAGAAAGTACTTTGGTACATAGCATAGAAAATAAAGAAAAATAAATGTATTGCGAATTTCAGAATTTCGGACTTCTAAACTTCGCTACACATTGTAATAGAAAACGGCAACTGTATGATATGACACTCATTAACACGTCATACATAGCAAAAACGACAACGGTATGACGTGACACTCACAAATCACTTCGTACATTGAAAAGAAACGGAAACTGTACGACATGATACTCAAAAATCACGTCATACAACTGTATGACATGGCACTCACAAACCACGTCATAAATTGCAAAAACGGCAACTGTATGAGATAACATTCATAAACCACATCATACATTGCATAAACGGCAACTGTATGACATGGCACTCACAAACCACGTCATACATTGCAAAAACGGCAACTGTATGACATGGCACTCACAAACCACGTCATACATTGCAAAAATGGCAATTGTATGACATGACACTCACAAATCACGTCATACATTGCATAAACAGCAACTGTATGACATGGCACTCACAAACCACGTCATACATTGCAAAAACGGAAACTGTATGACATGGCACTCACAAACCACGTCATACATTGCAAAAACGGCAACTGTATGACATGGCACTCACAAACCACATCATACATTGCAAAAAAGAAAGAAGGCAACTATGCGAAATGATCACACATTGCAAACGACACCACACAAAGTGCAGTCATCGCCGAGTCACATTGGTGAGACAGATGTCCACAGTGGGGAACGCAGAACAAGCGTCCAGCGTCCATTCGCCCCGCCAAACACCGTGTGATCGGCGGCCGCTTGCGTTGTCTTGCCATAAGACCCGCCGAGAAGTTTCGAGCTACAGCGGTGGGTGGCAGTACATGCAGGACCTTGTAGGGCCCCCGCATGCCAGAGTCCAGCTTTCCCGTAGATTGTGACGACCTGTTCACGAACACAAAATCGCCAACGGTGAAGGTTCGTGACTGCTGACGACCCTTGTTGACATAAGCGTCTTGGAGTTGCTGGTCAGCGTCTGGTAGTGTGGACGCAGTATTATTCATCACCGCATCTTAACGGTACACCATTGCGAGTTCTGTTTTGAATGAATAACCGGGGATGTACTGTCTAAAGTAACAAAAACTAACTTAGTAGCATTAAAAATGTCTAACCTCTTTAGACATTGCTTGGCACTTACGTTTTAACAGAAGCTTCTACCTTGTGCTCGCTCGGTCTCACCTGACCATTAGTAATCATTTGACCTTAGTAATCTATTTCAGTTGTAAGAAATTCACATTTCTTAACGTTGATGGAAAATTCTGCCTCACTCAGTCTTTAGAATCACTATACTCGCGTTTTCGCTTGTTTTGTGGAACATACCTTTTTCCACCTTTGCGAAAAACACCACGAGCTCGAACGGGTGTAATCTGATGAGGTTTCACATAAATGGACAGAAAACTCGCTAAATTCAAAGCAGCTGCGCGAATTTGAGGATCAGTAACACCAGCGTGTAACTATCGCTACAATGAACTCGTCACTCAAATCGTTAACAATGCGTAACGTTACAACAAACGTCTAGCGTATTCTGCATACGTGGGGTAGTTATCGGAATTAGTTTTCATAACATCAAATAAAAAGTTCGCGATATCTACTCGTATAGGGCACAATGCCTTAAATTCATACTTAAAATTTGGCCAACTACGATCATTACTAACCCAATCGTATAGCCACGACCTCGCGTCAGCTTTCAGACAATTACCTATACGTGCTAAACACTCCCTGTCGTCCCATCTATTTAGTTTGCGCACATGATCAATTTGACTACACAACGAATCAAAATCATGCAAAGACAGATCGAAATTTGACATAAATACATGGTTCGATCTTACCGGCATGGCATCATAGCATTAACGAGGTTTTCGGTTACTTCACTTATAACCATATCCGCGGTGGGCGGAGGCGTGCTTGTACACGGCACGGACAGGTCTAGACTGGTAGCGCAGTGCAGACGGCGCAGTCAGCGGGCAGACGGCTCGCACGACGCGGCTGGCGTGCCGGAGCATCCAGTGCAGGCGCCGACATGGCGCGCGATGTACTCGCAACAACACATGCACTGCGTGTCCTGGAATCTTCCAAAACACCTAAGCAGCTTATGAAATTTTGAAGCTGGGCTTCTAAACCAGGAAGAGACGATCGATTTCGCTTACGACTTTTACGTTTACTAGTCTCAGACATAGCTACAAATATGTTAAGCGGAAAATCTTTAAAATCACAACAGCAAAATCAAAACAATATTTGAAATCAGAATAACCAAGTCAGAATTGAGTTAGATCCCACTTCTGATGTTGGAAATCCTAAGTGGTTTTAGTTTAAAAAAAATAAGTTTACAATCAAGCTAAGAATATTTATTAAGATTGACTAAGAACCGACAATAATTAATAGCGTGATTTTATAGAACGTCCGTCGCCTCTGAGCGCTGCCCGAAAAGTGAGCCCGAGCCTTCTTCGTCGCTCGTATATATACTACGCCGCTTGCATCAGCTCCCGAAGTGAAGCATTTTGTAACAATATAATATGCGGAATGAACTTTAGCGGGCCGTACATTGAGCACCAGTGGTCAAATCGGTTAGTTTTAATAACAGCTTGTGTGGTCAAACATTTTATCCATTTTATCTAATAACCGACGCGATTGCAGGTGATGCATGTTGATGCTTCGATGAGAAGTGATTTATCTTCTTAACCATGAATATTTTCGAAGTAAAACTTCTTTACGCTCGCCTGACTTGGGGAGTAAGCTGGTGAATGCGAGGGGAAATTTTTAACAAAGTTAAAAAATACTTAAAAATAAAAATTGATTAATATTATTGTGTTGGTCCGTTCGGTAAAATGACAATGCGTCTACAATATAGTACACATTTTCTTGAATCAATAAATTGTATCTCTTTAGCACGTAATTTTTTTTTTTTTATGTTAAGGAATGACGTGACGAGCTAGCCGTTCGCCTGATGTTAAACGACACGGCTGCCCATACCAGCTGCAGTGTCACTCGGAACTCTAAAGTATAGAGGATCGCGTAACACTGCACTGCGCACGTCATCCAGAGACATCAGCACAATCTAGTAATAAGATTACTAAACTGTGAGATCAGATCATAAAGTCTCATTTGCCCAGTAATTTCACTAGCTACAGTGCCCTTCAAACCGGAACACAGCAGTGCTTGCGCACTACTGCTTGGCGGCAGAATAACTGGCAAAGCGGTGGTACCTACCTAGACGAACTTTGCAGTAAAGTCCTACCACCTAGTAAAATATTTTAAAACGTAATATTTAAATTTTATGAAATTAATTATTAATAAGTTAAATACGAAAATATTAATTCAGTTTATAATATAATTAAAATAATTAAACAATTTGATATCGGCTGCATTTTGATTTCGTTCGATCCTCAATTTTTTTTTCTCTAATCAGAGGTTTGCGCCGTTTTTTTTTTTTTTTTTAATTTTTTGGCTCCACACCTCCGTGTATTTAGCCAGTGTCAAGTAATTGATAATTTATCAAGTTAATGATATTTCACGCAAATATGTGTCAAGTAACAGTCGAAGTCATCAAGTCAAGTCATAGTCTAGTCAAGTCATACTCCTAGTAAAGTGGTGACAACTTGAAGCTTTTATGGAGTTTTGGAAACAACACGAAAAGAAACGTTTCACCATCATTATACCATTTTCCCACACTCACGCCTGTAATCCAGCACTTAGCGAATAGAATGCCACCAATTTTATGCACTAACACTGAAAATAACACAAGTTTTGGAAAATAATACAATGCAAGGACGCAATCTTTTTCGCGTTCCCGCCAAAACTCCGCGCCGTTGTATTGCGGTTAGATACTCGTATAATCATACTTTTTGGTGTCTATCCGCATGGCTGGCGTCGTGTCGTCATGCGATAAAAGAAACCTGTGTCATTTTCACGAAAATTAATTTTAATACAAGTCTTCTTTTTCTTTTTTTGGCGGGAATGCAAAAAAGATTGCGTCACCGCATTGTATTATTTTATTTCGGTGTTAGTGCATAAAATTGGTGGCGTTTTATTCTTTAAGTGCTGGATAACAGGCATGAGTGTGGGAAAGTGGTATAATGATGGTGAAACGTTTCTTTTCGTGTTGTTTCCAAAACTCCATAGAAGCTTTAAGTAAAGTTGCCACCACTTTACTAGGAGTATGACTTGACTAGACTAGATTTTGACTTGACTTGATGACTTGACTTGACACATATATACATTTTAATTAACTTGAAAAATTATCAATATTTGACACTGGCTAAATACACAAAAGTGCGTAGCCAAACAGCAACAAAAAATATAAAAGTCTGTTTTTTCCTCGCAAGTGTGATGAAAAACGTCATATGAAACACGTGTGCATTGGTCATTACACTCTCTGCTCCATTATCCTTATACCGCCTCTAGCGTAATGATCAATTTAGCATACTTGTATCATAATGTACTATTACCGGTGCTAATAAATGCACATCGAGCTAAATAGAGATATAATCGAATAAATAAATAAAATAAAATACGCGAACCTGGATTCCCTGTATCCAGAAACTTAGGACCATGATCTCACAATACCCAAACAGGAAAAACTATATGCGGTTTTTTTTTGTGCACAAATACTTATCCTACCGCGGGAATTGAACCTAACGTCTCCGCTTTAGACCTGCTTATTCAACCACCACACCATAGAGGCTGTCAAACAGTGTCGCCTTCGTAATGCGAGAAAGAGAGATAAGCGGCTATTGACAGCTTTGAGATTACAGAGCGTCGTCCTGTTATTCAGTATGTTATGTGACGTTATCTCCCTCTAGTGCTCTGTGTGAGAGAGAGAAGACACTCTACGAAATGAAATTAGCCAATTATCTCCCTCTTTACTCAGTACCTGTAGGTAGGTGTACCTCGTTTGTACTCGGACGACTCCCTTAAACGCGGTACATTGCGTGTTTGTAAAGAAGTTAGCTCTACACACGCACGATTTAACAGAAATGTACTCGTCCGCTGACAAGGTTCTAGTTCTACCATAGAAGATTAATAGTACATGTACAGCTGATACACTCCACGAAGCCTTTAAAATAAATAGCGCCTTATGCATCAACACAATGAAGTGTATTTCAGTTCGTACGGCGCTACAAGCCTGCCCTAAAAAGGTGTCTTTTATCTGCTATACTGAAGCGTAACAGAGCGAACATAACGTCTTTTTTTGAACGGGCTAATGCTGGGCTCTACCGACCTTTACAGCGTCACCGGTTGGGAGGGCAGGCGCTTAAGATGCCCAGCCATCAAAAGTGGGAGGCAACTAGCTCAAGGGCACTCCTGGGGTGCGAGCCTCGGCTTGGGCCATTGCCCTGATGAGAAGATCGAGAAGACTACGTCTACTGGAAGAGTGGACCCTCTGGAAAGTAGCGACTCGGACATCGAAACTGATTGAAACCATGTACTAGTAGCTTAGGAACTAAAGTACTGATTGCGCCAAGCCTGAATCTACTGCCAAGGAAGTATTGCGCAAATATTAGGTCTTTACCTATGAAATTGCCGTATTGCAGTACAGACTTTATCAAACAAAAAAAAGTTTTGATTGGCTATGAATTCTAAATTCAAATTAATTTTGTTTTAAAAATATGACATTCTATTTACAATATAAGTCTTTTGTTTATTCATTAGCGTTGTATTTTCGTTACATTTCAACATTTTTCCTCATAATATATATATATATATAGATACTTTGAAATTTCGTGCAATTATGGAATATGAGTTCCGTCGTGGCACCAACGCGGCACAAACGACACGTAACATCAACGACGTTTACGGAGAGAACTGTACAAACGAACGTACAACCCGTTATTGGTTTGCTCGGTTCCGTTCTGGGAATTTTGACTGTGTGAAATAAATTTGTGAAATTATCTTTCAAATTGGAGCATAATTATATTTGCGCAAATCAAAACAATCTCAGCTTGCTACTGAAATGATGCTCTTGGTGTTGTCACCATTTGTTTGTAGATATATTTATGTAGTTAATTTGTATTTTTGATTTATTTAAATAGACATGATTCCATGATATAAGGATAAATACTGATTAATAAATTATAGTAGAAATTGTAGAGGGCGCTGGCATAGTACCATCGGCCAACTGACAAACCGTATCCACCACCAGTAATCGTGGTAGGGATAAACATGGCGGACGGGGCTAGGCCGGCGGCCTGCACTCACTTGGATTTTGCCAGCTAATGTAATAAGACGTGTAAAATTACAACAATAGCTATCGAAGAATATTAATGAATTTATCTGTACAAATTAAATGTGGGTATATATTTGGAATCTAATTCAGGTTGAGCTTACATTGGTTTTATTGACACTAATATGTCAATGAAATTTGATTTGATTCTGGAACACGCATGGCTATTGTCTGACGTTATAAAGTTGCCGTCCGTGTTAAGGATAGGACCACGCATTCCTTCCCGTGGGTGCGGCTAAGGGAATATCTAAAGATTGTCATCACCAAGATACTTGCCACACAAAATTTGTATATGGAATAACATTACTAGATTAGCTCAAATTTCGGTAAACTATTTTGTCAACATATAATTTATTTTGTTAATATATAATTTATTGATATATTAATTATTTATTTTGTCAACCGACACTTGAGATACTTTTATATTTACAACTCATATACTTTTATTAGTTAATTTTACATACAGATCAGCATTATAATATACGAGTTTCTGCCCGCAGCTTCGCCCGCGGCGTCGCTTATGGGAAAATAATTCAATGACCCATTTCATCCTCTTAAGGGTGGAATTTCGAAAAATCCTTTCTTAGCGGATGCCTACGTCATAATATCTACCTGCATGCCAAATTTCAGCCCGATCCGTGCAGTGGTTTGGGCTGTGCGTTGATAGATCACTATGTCAATCAGTCAGTCACTTTTGAGTTATATATATTTAGATCGTTCTTATTCAAAGAAATAAATATCTTGCAAAATATTCTACTTAGTCAAAATCAATTTCCTCATATTTTTAACAGCAAAATAAGAAACATTCTAACAAACGGGATCAAAACTTAACGACTTACAAGAAATTTACGAGGAAAACAGAATTTCTACAAATACTGCATAGAAACTTGGCACTTTTCTTGTAGTAATTACTATAATAGACCTAACTTTACCTTGTATTTGCTGAAGCATTCCAACAAATGACCGGAAGAGGCTAACTTTTTCTTCCAACGAGACTAGGTAAAAAAAAAAAGGTGTAATAGGGGTCTACCACTGTTCTTCTTTCCTACATGGAGAAAAGAATTTGTGTTGATCACGAGGGTTGTCCGCTTTGCTGGCGTCTTTATTTCCCGATCAATTTAATTTTGGGGTCTTCAAATCGAGAACGAATAGGTATCTTCTAGGTTAGCGTGTTACATCCACTTACCATCAGGTCAAAGGTGGTTAAACGCAAGCCTATCAATAATAATAAAATTACTTTGACACTATTTTGCGAAAATGTTACACCCAAATAACTACCACATCATAACTAGTAGTTAAAACAAAAATGCATAAAATAATCTTACAATAGTAGACCCCCAGAAATATTCTCACATCCGGTACTTAGCTGGCTTAGAATTATTTTTTAATGGATACCGTCATGCGAAATTTCCCGATTAAGCGCCTTAGTAATTTGAAATAGATTTGCTGTTTTGTTCATATAAACTTAATAATAATAATAATAAGGGAATCACACTACCACACTAATATTACAAAGGCGAAAGTTTATATGTGTGTGTGCGTGTATGTGTGTATGTTTGTTACTCCTTCACGCTCAAACGGCTGAATGGATTTGGATAAAATTCAGTACCAAGATAGCTTATACACTGGATTAACATATAGGCTAAAACGGAAATAGTCTAATTTTCCCGTGGGATGAGCAAACAATTGAAATACTTTTTATCCGCGGGGCGCAACTAGGTCAAATATATATAGGCTATTAGACACAATATGTGAGTTTGAAAAAAAAGTTCTTTTTCCCACTACTGGTGCAAGCAATCTGGCACTAGAACAGAAAATTCCGATTCAAAGCTTCGATTATAACTCTCTCCATAGCTCGTAATTAATAAAATTGGATCCTTGTTCCATGTCATTTTAATTCAATTTCGATCGGATCAGGTAAACCATTTGACCCATACCGGGGAGAAGCATGACAATCAAATAAAACCAGGGTTAAAAGATAGTATTATCGCCCCACAATACGAACATTAGTGCAAGTACAATAAAATGTAATGGTCTCATCTGTCCGTACGTACTCGTAAAACGGAGGCACTGTGGAAATGCAGAGCTAAATGCACTGATGACACACTGTTGGAGAAACGAACGAACATGTTGGGAATGGCAAAGGAAAACATGAGCCAAATAAAGATAAATAAATATGTGTGGACATTTCACACAACGCCATCTAGCCCCAAATTAAGCAAGGCTTGAACTATGGAATCCAGATAACTGATTCGTTTATACTTTTTGTGTAAATACATAAATAAAATACAAAATAACACCCATACACAGAATAAACACCTATGTTCATCACACAAATGTTTGTTCTGGGTGGGAATCGAATCTACAACCTAGAGTTCAGAAGGCAGAGCTACTACCAACTGAGCTATCAGGCCAGTTGACTGGCACAAGAATCACAAAATTTTAGGACAATTGTCAAAATAACACATTTGTTATCGACCAGCTCGCACTTGGCCAGCGAGTTGAATTACAACTTACGAGCATATACGCTCTCTGCGGACTGTAAAAAAAGGCCCACTACCGCGGCTATATCCATTACCATTACCACTGCCAGAAACTACTTGAGTCTTTACAATAAAACTAGTTGCACCCTACGGTTTCACCCGTGAATAAAAAGTATTTTAATTATTTGCTCATCCCGCAGGAAAATTTCACTTTTCCGGGATAAAATGTAGCCTATATGTTAATCCAGTGTATAAGCTATCTTGGTACCGAATTTCATCCAAATCCATTCAGCCGTTTGAGCGTGAAGGAGTAACAAACATACACAAATACACACAAACACACATACGAACTTTCGCCTTAATAATATTAGTGTGATTAGTGTGATAGATTTTATAAATTATCTCCATAATGAATTTGATCATGATTAAAAATGAGTATGTGAAATTAAAAATTCATTTACTAGCACAGACTGGATCCCCTTTTATTCTTCTTTTTTTTAAATTTATTTTTTCCGTGCGTGATTTAATTATCGCTTTGCATTAAATCTTTTTTGTTCGAGTTTAGTCATTATTGATTATGTCACTCTTATAATTCTGTCAACGCATTATTAAAGGATTATCAATCATTCAATCTCTGCAAAAATGATAAATATAGTTCTATCAGTATTCCAGCTTCCGCATCCTAATTTAGAAACAGGCGAAGCCAATATACTGATTTAAATTAAATGTTATGGTTACACTGACCATACAATACAGCTATAATAGCTCTTTAGTATTAATATTCATTATAATTTATAATTTGACAAAACAAAAATATCTAATCCTCAAATGCAATATAATCTTCAGAACCCAGCAGGTTATAGAGTAAAGAACTTCTCGACAATACGGACTGAAAGCCGCGTCAAGAAACTGCCTTTTAAACCAAAAGTTGACCAAATGCCTACTAATACTTTACTAGATAGGACTTTTCTGCAATGTTCGTCTAGGTAGGTACCACCGTTTTGCCAGTTATTCTGTCGCCAAGCAGCGCAAGCACTGCTGTGTTTCGGCTTGGAGGGCATTGTAGCTAGTAAAATTACTGGGCAAATGAGACTTTATGACTCTCGCAGTCTAGTAATCTTACTACTAGATTGTACTGATCCGGGATCAGGATGACGTGCGCAGTGCAGTGTCACGCGAAATTCTATACTTTAAGAGTTCCGAGTGACACTGTAACTGATATGGGTAGCCGTATCGCTTAACATCAGGCGAACGGTTCGCTCGTCACGTCAATCCATTACATAAAAAAAAAATTGCCAACTGTTTTTCAAGGCTCTCTCGACGACGTTCCCTGAAAAGCGAATAAAGTATAAACCAAATAATTCGTCAACTTTCATAGCTGTGTGTCCCTTTCTAATTCACTGCTACACTGTTAGGTGTTGCCGTCACGTTACAACTTACAAGATTGTTGTCTAAACCTTTGTGCCGTGTGTCCGAGATCTGGGAATATATGCCCAGGTTTATTGCTCGAGAATGTGCTAGATTTCGTGGTTCTTGGCCAAGCACTAGTTTTGTCAGTGGTCGACTAAATCGTGGAAGTTACTGAACCTTGCTTAGAGATGTTGGTTGGTGTAGATTATTTCTATTATAGTCGTTTTACGAGTTTTGTATTTGGTAGTGCCTCTGTGGTGTGTTGGTTAAGCAGGTCGGGCGGAGCTGGCGGGTTCGATTCCGGCAGGATAAATATGTATTGGGGCCACTGGTGGAGAGTCAGGGGACTCTCCGCCGGCTTGCACGGCCCCACACGTCTGGTGGGTGACCTTGGTGAGCAAGGTCACCCATCCATTGGCGCGGAGAGGCCCGAAAGGGCCTGCCGCCAGGGGCGAGTTGGCTGGACTGCAGTCGCGACCCCTTCTCGCCCCGGTATGGCGCCTCGTCCGCTCACGGGGGGGGGGTTTAGTGGGTTCGAGTCCCACATACCCCCTGCCACCACCCCGTGTGTAGCTTATACACTGGATTAACACATAGGCTACATTTTATCCCGGAAAAGTGAAACGTTCCCTTAGGATTAGCAAATAATTAAAATACTTTTATCCACGGGCGAAACCGCGGGGCGCAATTAGTTTACAGTAAATAATTTAAATTTAGAGGGATTAATAATATTTTTCCTATTTCACTTACGCAGTGATAAAAATAACGATTTTAATGATTGAAATCAAAATGCATAGTGGTTAAGAATATTAGTTGCAATAATGTTTAGAGAATACGAAATGATATGTATAGAAATATCTAATGCCGCTCAAAACAAGTTAAATAAGATTAGTATAATAGATATATATAATACCACAAAAACATAATTATAAACTTATAATAGCTATATTGAGAAACTCAATTAAATCTCAAGCTAAATATTTTGGATTAAAAAATCTAAATAATTTGATTAGTTGAAAGTTTTTGTTTTCGACTTACCGAAGTAAAATCAGTAATTGGGTGTTATGATACAAAAAAAACTGAATTTGCAAGAGAAAGCTATTTGATATAACTGAAGTAGTTAGCAAATATAAAAACACGTTGCTCGTTAAAAAAGTAAACGAAAAAGATTGTATCTCCTATTAATTTAGTACTAATCAGTGTTCTAACTAGAACAAACTGGAAACAGGGTAGTGACAACAAAAAATCAATACGCCCAACTCCGTTGGAAGCGTCAAACGGAAAATTAAAGTTAGTAAATTATTTATCAAGAACAACTGGCAAGTAATTGAAGAGCAACTTCGCAGCTCGAGATTGTTCCTACTTTGTTTATTAATTAGCTCGAAGCTAGAGGTCTGTGGAAGACAAGACAGTGCTATATCATTTATTCTGCTCATATTGTCTATACTTCTTTTTGTAAATTCAAAGTCCTGACTTACTGACTTATATATAGTGCAGTCTATACGACTTCGTAATAAATCCTCTCCGTCCAAAGGTTGCCTGGAAGAGATCGCTTTTAGCGATAAGGTCGCCCATTGTTTCCCACTACTTGTGATTCATTGTATTATTTGATATTTTTTTTATTATGTGGTGTGTACAATAAAGAGTATATCTATCTATCTATATATATCAACGCACAGCCTCAACTTAGAGACTTGAAATTTGGAAAGTGTGTTCTTTGTAAAGTGTAGGTATCCACTAAGAAAGGGTTTTTCGAAATTCCACCCCTAAGAGGGTGGAATGGGTGGTCTATAAAAAAATCTTCTTCGTTTCCTATAGGCCAGGCGGGTGAAGCCGCGGACAGAAGCTATCTAAAATATTGTAAAACACGGTAGAAAATAAATATATAAGTGTAAAGTTTCTTGTAGCTTCTTCTTTACAGTTGTAATCGAAGCTTCGGATCGGAGTTTTCTGTTATGCATTGTGCCGGATTGCTTGCATCAGTAGTGGGAAAGAGAACTTCTTTTTTTTCAAACTCATGGTGATGGACTCGCTTTATAATATTTTACAATAAGCACTTTGTAATTTTATCTGCTTAGTACAATAGCTTAATTTTAAGTAAGTACTCAATATAATTTTGAATTGCAAAAGTGCGAAAAAAGCCTTTTTGCAATAAATCTTTTGACTTAGACTAACTTGTTTATGGTGACTGTAATTCAATTTACGCACGCTTGACTTCGCGAGTAAGCTAGTGAATGCGGGGCGAACGGAAGTTGAAGTTGGTTCACGTAGATCTCCATTGTCAAGATAAAGTTAAAAATATGCATTAGTTGGCATGTTCAATGACAATTTACAATTATCAACATGGCGACATTATCTAACATTTAACAAAGCAAAAACGACTAATCTGAAAGTATATCCTTAGAAATAAAGATTTTTCCAAATCAATTTAGTAATGACTAGTTGCGCCCCGCCATTTCACTCGCGGATAAAAAGTATTCTAATTATTTGCTCATCCTACGTAAAAAAATCACTTTTCCGGGATAAAATGTAGCCTATATGTTAACTCAGTGTATAATCTATCTTGGTACCGAATTTCATCCAAATCCATTCAGCCGTGTGCACGTGAAGGAGTAACAAACATACACACAAACACACATACAAACTTTCGCCTTTATAATATTAGTGTGAAGTGTGATGGGAGACTGCGTTAACAGACATAATAAAAAAATATAACTCAGTTGAAAAACTAAAAGATTTCCTTCCTTTGAAGTCGGCTGAAAATAAACATTCTGATAATTGAGTACCATATTTTCTTCAAATAAATTCTCAATTCAAGTACCTACGAATCAAGCTCATTTGCTCGATTCGATTAATTTGAGTAACCTAGCGGAAAATAAGATAGATACAATCGTGAAAACGGGATACTTTTTTCCGGAAAAGAAAAAGGTGTCAAACCTAACCGCCCTAAACATGAGACTAGATGTATGAAGCTCGTAGAGCTGTCCGTTTAAATTTATTTGAAAACTGAGACAACTGGTGGTAGGACTTTTCTGCAAAGTTCGTCTAGGTAGGTACCACTGCTTTGCCAATTATTCTGCCGCCAAACAGTAGTGCGCAAGCACTACTGTATTCCTGTTTAAAGGGCACTGTAGCTAGTGAAATTACTGGCCAATTAAGACTTTATGACCTGATCTCAAAGTCTAGTAATCTTATTACTAGATTGTGCTGTCTCAGAATGACTTGCACATGGCAGTGTCACGCGAAACTCTATACCTACTGTAGAGTTCCGAGTTTCCGACACTGTTCTATTATGGGCCACCATGTCGTTTAACATCAGGTGAACGAGCTAGTCGTTCACCTGATGTTGATGATGATGCATCATTCAGTAACAAAAAAAAATTTTAAAAAAACTTGCGATTTTACCCTCTATTGACTCGATTTCACGCGGACCTTACACATTTTTTATTTTTATTTTTTACAAATATCATACATACATTATTTTTTAAATAATTAATTTAAAATACCTTTTACTAGTTCGTTTACATTTCCGCTTTACTTATTAACTAATCACTTATTTGAAATCACACAATAATTTTGCCTAACATAATTTAGCCTAACATAATTCAGCCGAACATAATTTAGCCTAACATAATTTATCCTAACATAATTTAACCTAACATAATTGAAAGTTTGTATGTGTGTATATGTGTGTGTTTGTTAGCCCTTCACGTTCAAATAGCTGAATGGATTTTTGCTTAATGGACATTTTCAGACTACGAGCATACATTTAAAAGAATATCCCCAATAGTCTATTCTACACATTATTCTGCCACACACATTATAAGATAAGAAGCGTCGCTTCCCATCCTGCTCACATTGAGTAGGGTACAGTCCAGTACTTGATTAGCTGTGCTGAGGATATATTAGATACCGTTTGCACGTAAAGGAGCTGCCTTGGAGCATTGGGGGCTTTTGCCCCCGAATAAACAAATCAATTCTTTCTTACCTTGCTCACGTTACAATTTTGTTGCAACTGCCCTTTATAGCCTACTAGTTGCGCTCCGCGGTTTCACCCGCAGATAAAATATATTTTAATTATTTGCTGATCCCACGGGAAAAAATCACTTTTCCGGGATAAAATTTAGCCTATATGTTAATCCAGTGTATAAGCTATCTCGGTACCGAATTTCATTCAATCGTTTGAGCGTGAAGGAGTAACAAACATACACACAAACACACATACAAACTTTCGCCTTTATACTATTAGTGTGATAGTGTGATGTGATAGTGTGACTAGTTGACCCGTCCCGGCTTCGCACGGGTGAGTTAGTAAAACGTGATCGAACGGGATAAAAAGTATCCTATGTCCGTCTCCTGGTTTTAAGTTTCCCCACCAATTTTCAGCAAAATCGGTTCAGCCGTGATTGAGTTATATATAGTGTAACTAACACGACTTTCTTTTATATATATAGATCGGGCGGTGCCTTACTTAGTATACTTCTACAGTCACTTTAGGGAAACAAAGAGATAAAATCGACTCAAATTTGGAAGATCTACTTGCTCATAGGTTTGCTTTCTAGTTTGTGTTCTAAACACCAAAATAAATAAATGTTTGTGGACATTTCACAGCGTCATCTAACCCCAAAGTAAGCAAAGCTATTACTATGGGAACCAGATAACTGATACAATACTTAGATACTTTTTGTTTGCAAATACATAATTAGAATATCTACTATATTCCTGTCAGAGGATTTAGTTATGTTATTAGGTGAATGTTAATATGTTATGTTATAATCATGCCAAAAACGCACAAAGTAGCAAATTAATGCGTAATGTTAATATTTTATTTTTTTCCATCTACCCTAGATGGAAAAAAAATAAAATATTAACATTAAAATTATTTGAATAGAACTTTGTATTTATAAACTTTGTAAAGTTAGTTTTCAAGGGCGCCTTCAGCCTACAAAACAATTTATATTCTTAGAATAAATTTGTGACTTAGACACTAACACAATGTCCTTCAAAACAAAATTTATTATTATGTCAATAATGAAATTTCAAAATCAATCAATCTACTCTGTAGTGGAAGATGGATACTCAGTAAGTACCGACTGAGGTACGGGCTTTCTTGAACTGAGACGTGCTGATCAAAGACAGCCTCTGTGGTGTGATTGTTGAGCAGGTTGGCCCATAACCCGGAGGCAGCGGGTTGGATCCCCATGGCAGGACAATTATTTGTGCACAGAAAAAAGTGCAAATTCTTGTTCTGTGTCTGGGTGTTGTGGGACCATGGTCCTCGTAGTTCCTGGGTCCTTAGACACAGGGAATCCTAGTTAGGGCCCAGGATCTATGTCACATACATAGGCATACATAGACATAAAACATATAAATAAAAAAATAAAAAAATAAAAAAGACCATGTGTGTTGAATGTTATCGATTTTTGTGATTTAACATGCTGGTTTTTATACTTGACGGCGGCAACGTCTTGTTATAAACTCTATGTGCAGCGGGCAGTACCGTTATTTACCCTATGGCAGCATTTAAATTTATTACAGTGGCAACACCGGCAACTGTCATCGCTTCCCCAACCATCTGGCTATATAAAGGGAGCGCTCGGTGTACTACGAATCATTTTATGCTCCGGACGCGACCCGGTGCGCATGCCGAAGGCCTATAGTCATATAGGTTGCAACCTACGCACAACCCGTTCTGCCTATATACTGGTGTATCTAATAGAAGTCTCATTTCAACTAATTCTACAAGCTATATCAAGGTCACTGCAAGGTGAATCTCTCAAGGTTAGTTTTTCTGCAAATCTCTTCATTTTGGATCTTAGTTCGCAAGAAAACCCTGAGCCTAGGCTTTATCTATGGCTCGTTCCATAGTGAATAAATACAAAAATGGCGGCCGGATTAAAACAGATTCTATTAGTAAGAACTCTTCCTCATTTTGCTTTACATAGGTACCCCCAGAAGATTCATATTAAGTACGACCCTGCTTTCTATATTTCTTTTATACATTGTTTTATTTATGTCGCGAGGGATTACAGAATGTAATTATAAACCCTTTTGTTATCTTGTTTTTGATTAGATTTTTTTGTAGTCTTATCAAGTTCATTCATGCGAGCTTGTAGGCAGAGCGTGGGAGGACAAAATATTGAAATTATTTTTCCAAGTGGCAGGCTAAAGACTAACTCAGATTACCAACTGGTATCACATTTTTAAATGATAATAATAACGCCCAACGATCACATACATAGTTCCCGGACCCTAACTAGGATTCCCTGAGTCTAGGGACCCAGGAACTACGAGAACCATGGTCCCAAAACACCCAGACTCAGAACAAGTATTTGCGCTTTTTTTTCTATGCACAAATACTTGTCCTGCCGCGGGAATCGAACCCGCCGCCTCTAGGTTATGAGCCGACCTGCTCAACCACCACACCACAGAGGCTGTCGAATGATGGTAGATAGGAATACACACTATAATTGACTGAGCAAAAGTATCTGCTTCAACTAGCGAAATTTGCTTTCATCTGTCCGAAAGCGTCCAAAGCGCCATTTTATAATAATAATTATAATAATAGGTGTGGACACCTTACACAACGCCATCTAGCCCCAAACTAAGCAAATCTTGCATTATGGGAACCAAGATAACTGATACAATACTTAGATACTTTTTGTTTGTAAATACATACATATAATACAATATAACACCCAGACACAGAACAAACACCATGTTCATCACACAAAATGTTTGTGGGCGGGAATCGAACCTACAACCCACAGTTCAGAAGGCAGGGATACTACCAACTAAGCTATCGGGTCAGTTATGAAAGAGGCTCTTCAGCAGTGGACGTTTTCCGGCTGTTGCGAAAACAATTGTTGCAAAAACGATTGTGATCGCGAGAACTATCATGTGACAGCCTCTGTGGTGTGGTGAGCAGGTCGGCTCATAACCTGGATGCGGCGATCGATTCCCGCGGCAAGACAAGTATTTTTACACAGAAAAAAAAGCTCAAATACTTGCACTGAGTCTGGGTGTTGTGGGACCATGGTCCTCGTAGTTTTTGCATGGTCCCTAGACACAAAGAATCCTAATAAGGGTCCAGGATCTACGTATGTGATTGTGGGGCGTTATTGCTATTATCATTTACAAAACTAAGTACTAGTAGATTTTATTTATAAAATAAATAAATAAAAATAAAAAGTAATAAAAATAAAGATTATATTTATATCAACCATAATTAATAGGGCATACATTAGGTACCTAAATTGGGCAATTTAGGTACCTAATGATTATAGATCATTATTTTACGAACTCATCATTTTAGTAATTTTCGTTTTGGCGCAACTAAACACAAACACAAGTATGTTACGGGAATTAACCTGTGTTCGATTTCAACCCAAATTTTCCACTCTGAAGACTTGTAAATAAGTCCCTCCCTAATAATAATTGTTATATATAGTTGTGTTATAATAATATCACAACTATATAACAATTATTAATTAACATTACATTACATTACATTACATTACATTACATTACATTATATTGTACTAGTTGTGTTATTATTATTAACTAACAATATGTAAGTAGCCTGTGTAATGTAATTCCATGTATGTACTCCATGTGTAAAATTATTTCACTGGCCCGATAGCTCAGTTGGTAGTAACCCTACCTTCTGAACTGTGGGTTGTGGGTTCGATTCCCACCCAGGACAAACATTTGTGTGATGAACATAGGTGTTTGTTCTATGTCTGGGTGTTATATTGTATTCTATGTATGTAATTGTATCAGTTATCTGGTTCCCATAATACAAGCTGTGCTTAGTTTGGGGCTAGATGGCGTTGTGTGAGATGTCCACACATATTATTATTATTAATTTCTGAATAACACATTTTGAATTTTTTATCATCGCGTTCGTCAAATTCCGGACAAGTTGCTTCTTAGTAACCGTTAAGGATCTATAAGCTCAGCTACCAGTAAATAGCACGAAACTGTACAAAACAAAAATCTTTAGAATTACCAAAAGCAATGCAAGCAAATCGAATTCCCCTCAAGCACTTTACAAACGAACGGTAATGTTCAAACTTTTATTAAGTTAGGTAGCCCTTAGCTTTGAACAAAACAACAATGCTTCTTTGGATCCCTTGAAAATTGTAGTTATTAGAAAAAGTTGAAATGCCTGGTCTCGAAATGTTTTAATTTAGTTGTTTTCTGCTTGTAAACATGTATTGCTCTTTTTGTTTAGTAGATATACATGTAGGTACAATATGTGTATTCGATGGTCAATGTACCCCTAATAATTGTAGAAACAAAAGTTTCCTTTTTGTATCACTGTTCGTTAAAGGTTAGGTTACTTATTTGATTTTATAGTTGTCGACTTTTGAAGTAAAACTTCTTTACGCACGTTTGACTTGGAGAATAAGCTGGTAAATGCGAGGCGAATGGAAGTTGAAGTTGATGCACGTAAACGCCATTCTGCAATGACAATAATTCCTTCATTTCAAATGCTTGCCCAACATTCGCGTATTACGAAGAAGATAAATGCAATGGAGTAAAAATAATTGACTTTTAATTTGCTTATCACGTACGTCAATTAGAGTTGCGTTAAAGAATATTTAATATATTCTAACGCGCATTTGCGTCTTAACGAGTACAACCGAGGGCAGTGTAAGCCAAGCCAAGCCAGGAGGATAAAAAGTGTATAGGGTAAAATAAAATGAACAGTAGAGCGGGCGAGGATAGGGCTCAGAATAAGAACTGATAGGACAAAAGTGGATAGTAGTACAGAAATGGTAATAACAGAAGTGTGATTATGGGACAGGATAACAGAATAGAGATATAAAATATGTAGAATATGACAGAAATTAAAAAAAAATTAAAATGAAAAAAATTGAAATGAAAATTTATTGGCAAAAAATAGTTAAAACAATTATAAAGGGGTGGAGCACCATTTTCCCGTACTAGGCTCGTGACACAGGAACCAGGACTCTTCCGTCGGAGATATATAATAAGTGTAACATTGATTAATAATAACAAAGGTGTTAAATTAACGTTGCCTTAATCAAGAAAATATTAAAGTCCGACCGAATCAGAGTCATATTGGCCTTGTTAATCTTGATCGAGTTGTGAACAATATTGTTGATCACGCTACTATGATCAACACCATAGTAGGTTTTCTGGATATTGGATATACTAGATGTGGATAGGACTACTAATAAAATATAAATAAATACAATAAGCCTTTATCACATTTTATTTATAAGAAAACTAAACAGAATTGTGTACGGAAGTATAATTCACATTTCGTCACAGTCAGTATATGTGAACAATTCACATGACTTTGACGGCAACTCGCAACAATGGTCCCATCGGTGCTTTTTCCTTGGCCGTTTATTTGGTTTGTGGTGTATTTTTTCACAACAAGTAATATGATTATTGTACTGGCAATTGTTGACGTTATTATTCGGACAATTATTGTAACTGTTCGGACAATTATTGTAATTGTTCGGACAATTATTGTTATTGTTCGGACAATTATTGCAATTGTTCGGACAATTATTGTAATTGTTCGGACAATTGTTATTGTTATATGGATTGAAATTATTATTGTTGTCGTTATTTTTCCCTACGTTGTTGACCTCATTGCTGTCTAACCAGTCACTCGAATCAGCTTTTGGTGTGGCTGTTGTAAGCTTCTTCTGCATGAATTTGATTTGGGCGATTAAAGTTTCGGCTGGTGGTTTCAATTTTGGCAGCATGATCCCCATTGAAGGCATTGATAGTGGGGGACCCATCATGGGGAGTGGTATTGGGGGTGGATATGCCAATGGTAGTGGGGGTGCAAATGCTGCGGGAGGAGGTGGTGGTGGGTATGGATATGGAAGTGGATATTGAAGCATAGCCACTGGTATTAGAAGATAGATCGCAATGAGACATCTGGCGCTTTGATCCTGAAATATAAAAGCACTTTCATTTTATCAAACTTATTAAAATCTCAGGCTCTTAAAGCCTAAACAATATCAGTATAATTATATTCTATGACAATATGGTATTAATAAGATTTATCGACTAATGACGGCTTATTTGGCTACTGCGATACCAGCCTGGGTATTTTTTGATGATTACATTTGACCATATTACGTATCACTATGGCTGAGAGTGGCACCACACTCAGGATTGAGCTCCAGACTGCCAATTTTGTCGTCATTGACGTCATATCACTGTGGTCTTTTATCGTTTGCAGTCTCGCTGGATTAACTATACCAAGTACGAGTACCGTTTGCATGGAGTCCAATAGACCCATATGAAACAGTAGATATCTTTTTTGCTGATAATCGATTTAAACTGGTGAATTTAGACGATGTATTCATATTAGCTAAACTAGCTTGCATTTGATGAATAATAGGACCAAAACATGGAATTAAAGAAATATTAATTTTCTATTGATGTATTGACACATAGTTCATATCATTAAGAGTAAACTTACTAATATCGTATTCCTATTAGAACTTCCGCAAAGTTTTTGACATCCAAATGGAATTATAGTTTCCATGTTCGTATGTTTTGATGAAATTCAGTAGATTGAGTTGTAAAAATCATGGGTTTCTTTATGCGATAAAGGTTTATTGTTATGCACAATAAATAAACGACTATTCTTCAATTGACCGTATATATAAATCGTGTTGGATTTTTGTAGTATTTGGTTTGCTAATGTTTGGAGAACTAGCAAGCTAAAGTTACAGTAGGCTGGTCACATCTATAAGGATACATAAAAGGACATTATGTAACTACCCTAGTTTGTAAATTCACAAAGTTTTTTTTCGCAGTTTAGAAATAATTTAAAAACATGAACATTATCAAATACTGTTTAAAATTTGACGGTTGTTCACTTAAAAGAAATGGAAACAACAATTAAAAACAATTGAATATAATCCCGTTATTATAAAATGTAAAATTAATTTCATTTTCATTCAGAGTATAAATGTTCATAACATGTTTATGATCTGTCATGACATAATAATTTGGGTGAAACAAAATTAAATGTATAAACTACAAATATAAACACTTGTCTGGACATCAGTACGTTGCTAAGTGCACCAGACGGCCCGTCAAGCTAATTATAATATATTCAGACGTATTCGCAAACTTTGAGCATTAGCGTATGGCATAAGCTTAAGTTTTAACAATTTTTTCAATATCTACCTTTAGATTATCATGAGCATGATTATCCTCAACATCATCCGCTTTTACCGTTCGCTGCCTACTGTGTCGGAGGTCCGAGGCCTTTCCAATAACCAGTTCCAGAACTATTCATTATTTATTAATAACTGTCCATTATTCTATTTTTCTTTCTAATACTGTGTGTTTTGTAGAAACATGGAACTCGTAAATCGTAGTTTTCATGGGTCCCTATCATGGACGTATCGTCTACGTCCACGGTCCCTATAGATAAAAGGAATCCTAGGCAGGCTCCAGGGTATAGGTATGTATGTGATGTCATTTATTTATTTGTACATCTTAAATCTAAGTTATCACAATATTTCTATAAAGACAATATTATTATATTACAAAAATACAATAAAAAACTTGTGCCTACTAGAGTGCTGATATAGAGTGAGGCACCTCCTGACATTACTTGCCAGGTCAAAGAGTACTGCCATCTGAAAGTGACCCTGATGTAACCGTCTTAATTTCTCTTGTAACTTGTGCCATGTCCTGTTCAATTAAACTGTTCCCATAAATTGATATGAAACGTCTTGATGAGTCTAATGCAGTTAAAATTACTTTGCGAATCTCTCAGACGATCCGATGTGGAGTGACGTATCTTTGATACTGAGAGTGAAAAATCCTTTAATTTTCACATTTTATTGGATAAAAAATGAATCAATCTTGATAAACGGGTTGACCAATGGGTTTATTCTAGTACGTATCTTAAGTTTCCGATCATTATTTTTGGTTTTCTTTTTGATTTTTATGTTTTTTATTTGTGTTTAAATTAATAGATAGCTCTTAACGTCTATTTTTTTTTCTTCTTACAGTAGAGTACAATAGAATGGGATTAAACCCATATTTCTCCTCTTGAATTCACGTGAATTCAGTATTTTTGAGAAACAATAATAATAACCATTTGAAAGTTGATAATAGAATTTTCAAGCCACATACTTGCCACTGAAAAATTTAATTTATTAATTAATTTAAACTATAAACTTACAAAAGACTTAAAATCTAATCTAATCACTATAACACATAGTCAAATACCCTGCGAAGTGACATGCTTAGTAGGACATTGCTTTATATAATGTAGGTACTTGCATAACGCCCTTGACCTTGGCCCGCAAATAATTCCCGTTTGAACTTAAATACAAGGACGGCAAACCAATTAGATAGCTCGTTACATTACATACATAGCGTTGTATAACGCTGAATTCGTATGAATTCAGTTGCTATTGCATTATTTTTATGTTTAGGAAGTTTGTCAAATCTTTATGATTATTTTGAAGTTTTAAGAGCTGATTTTGTTTCCAATTATTTAAGTAGAGATTGAGAAAGTACTTGCTATCCACTACCCTCAAATTAAGAATCTATCGCTAAGTGTGTTCCAGTTCTAGCTGCATCACTTGAAACTCAGTCCCAATCCCGGTGTAGCGTGACGTCTACTTCTTTCATAAATGTTTACTTGACTTTAGGAGCAGTTTGGTCATGCCCTACTAATCTTATGTTAAAAACCATAGGTACATTATTACCTGATCTATCTATCTATATATCTCAGGCTTAGGCATGATAAGTCTTTATTTATACTGATGGAGCATCGAGGCGTAGATCATTGGATTATCATTATATCCACTAGGTGCACCACGGTCGGTGCATAAATGAGCGCAATCTTCTAATTAATGTGGACCTTAAGAAGAAATTTTGGACAGAGTATCAAAATTAAGTCAATTGTTGGGTTTGTAATAAAACAGCATCATTGCTCTACCAGTTGAGATACTCGATTATTTTTTACTATTTGAAAGAGTTGTGCTACTTGATATCGATGATAAATATCATTACAGTGCAATGATTGAGTCCTAAGTTTAAATCCTTGCGTACGTTGACGACATAATGTTGACGTATCAGTTCAATCAGTTGTATGAAACCCTAAACTGAACTCAATTTGGGAGTCCAAAAACTATTGTGGTCCTTGTCATTTCAACCTATATGAAGAGAACAACACCATTTTGAAAACTGTTCAATTAATTTTAGTTCAAGATTTCCCACAACAGAATTGGCACCATGCACTTAGGTGAATATTGCCCTGATGATTTCAAAGGTGCAATGAACTGTAAGTCAAAGCAAGTGTACGATTCACTTGATACTAAAGAGTAGGTAGTTCTTAGTGGAGTGAAGAAAGCCGATGAAAATATTCGTACTGAATAATATCACATTGACAAAACAGTAACTAATTTAGGAAATCAGGTAGCGATTTAGACGATCACAAAATCACCGTGATAAAGCTACGTTTGGGGCAAAACTATATGTAGCTTTAAGTTATCTATTAAATATGTACGGGGAACCGTAGTACTGCCAGGAAATGGTTGCAATTCTATGAAATGTCTAATATCCTGAACCATTTTTAGTGAGGTCACACTACGTTAATACTGGAAACCGGACACAGGAATCAATAATAAAATAAGCTACTTTACATTTTCTGATAGCATATTTTAATCGGATGTTATAATCATTTTCCGTATATTTTATTGCGTATAACAATAAAGTTTTATTGAAAAGTAGATATTTAGTTTCAGTTTTGTTACTATACATAAACATGTGAAAAAAATATAAACTCCAATAAGATATCAAATAAAATTTACCAAAGTGCTGTAGTTAAAGTGAAAACATGAGTTTTGTAAGTTTTTAACTTGTCTCTTTTAATCTTTGCCCAAAAACTGTTCACACAACGAGCAAAATTTTGTGCTCTTTGCCCATTTTGGTTTGACAATGTTTCAATTTTACCATGAAGTTTCTAAGTATATAAATATATAATTAAATTTTTATTACAGAACCGAAATTCTGGTCTTATAGCGATCTATCTACTCATGCCAATAGCGGTATCCCAGTATCCCTATCCATATCCGTATCCACCACCACTACCACCCCCAATTCCATACCCCGTAATGCCACCCCCAATGCCACTACCACCAATGGGCCTCATGGTATCACAATTACAACCACCACAAAAGATGATGATCACCCAAATAAAATTTAAGGAAAAGAAAACGGTGACAACAACTACACCAAGAAGCGTAGAATCCTGGAGAGATAGTGATGAAGATAAAACCAGTAATGGAACAAAAAACGAGGGAAACGGTGGGTTCTTTAATAATGGAGATTTGCGAATATCACCTATATTCATGTTTATGCAACCTCAATTGTTTGCCATGGGACAGGGTATAAAAAAGGTAAACCCACAGCAACGTAACAATAATGGTAATGATCATAATCGTGATAACAATAATTGTAATTACAATAATCATAATAATTGTAATTACAATAATCACAATAATTGTAATTACAATAATCACAATAATTGTCAATGTAGTAATAATATGAATAACTATAATCATCGTGGCTGCTGTCGGCCACCTTCTTGTCAGTCGTGGTCTGACAGTTCATCGTCAGGAGAGAGCAGTAAAACGTCATGTAGCGATCATAAATGTAAATAAAATTAATATACATTTAATCCTTTATCTTGGTCATTATTTAAAGCACGTTGTTTTGTTTCATTTATCACCCTTTGCAACCAGAACTTTTGATCAATATTCTTGTTCACAAACAAATTGTAATGGACAGGTTGTGAACAGCTAGGCGATCTTGAAACCTGATTGCAACCTCTAGAAACACAAATTTGTATGAAACTTGAAACTGTCAAATAGTTTCAATACATAGTTTACATGCCTCTGTACTTACAAAATCTAAAAAATTTAAGCCTCCTTGGATAGTTCCATTTCTATTTGATGCATTTCCTTGAATGTCTACTCACTCTTATTCTACACAATATTACAATCCCTTAAAAAGTACAGAAAAGGGACCATGAATCACAGAATTATGTCCAAAATTCCACGAGATTTGGGCTAACCAAAAGTAAGAACCGCACCGAAAAAATACATACACGCCGTGACAGATTTATTATTATTAGAGTTTACATTTGCTGGAGCAGAAAATCGTAAATATGCCTACTTATTTATGTCCCAGCTAAACCTTTTAGTTTAATTACATTGGATTTACATTGCTTTGGGTTAAATATATGATATTGAGGCGTTGGGTTTGTTTTCTGTTGTGATAGGGGACATTTCAAGATATATCTTGATTACGTTACACAATTACACTGTATCATGTTCTTCTTCTCTTCGCTTAATGGCTTTCTATCGCTTTAGCGTTTTTTTTTTTTTATGTTAAGGAATGACGTGACGAGCTAGCCGTTCGCCTAATGTTAAACGACACGGCTGCCCATATCAGCTGCAGTGTCACTCGGAACTCCAAAACATAGAGGTTCGCGTGACACTGCACTGCGCACGTCATCCAGAGACAGCAGCACAACCTAGCAATAAGATTACTAAACTGTGACATCAGATCATAACGTCTCATTTGCCCAGAAACCTCACCAGCTACAGTGCCCTTCAAACCGGAACACAGCAGTGCTCGCGCACTACTGCTTGGCGGCAGAATAACTGGCAAAGCGGTGGTACCTACCTAGATGAACTTTGCAGAAAAGTCCTACCACCTAGTAAATTTCTGCCAATGTCAAGTGAGAATTTTTGTACGATCATGTCAGTCTTATTTTGTCAAAGTAAAAATGCCGCAGTAAAATGGTGGATATTTTACTGAATGCTCTAGGAAGCCTTAGAGGAAAAATGAAAAGGAATGGTTTTAAAATTTGGAATTTTTTGACAACACTCGTGCACGTTCACGAACACTTAACAGATAATAATCCACCCTTATCACACATTAAAATTCAAATATACACGGGTTATGCAAAAAAATTCAAAATTCACAACCGCCATTTTCGGATTCTTTTGAACGACCCACAGACCAAGTAGAGGATTAACGACCTCCTGTATAATCATCATAATGTCAATAGATTGTATTCTATAGCGAAAGAGTTTCATTTTCAAATGTTAGAATTACTTTTTAAATACTGTTTAGAGTTTTTATTGGCGGGAACGCGAAAAATATTGCGTCACCGCATTGTATTATTTTCCAAAACTTGTGTTATTTTCAGTGTTAGTGCATAAAATTGGTGGCATTCTATTCGTTAAGTGCTGGATTACAGGCGTGATATGGGAAAATGGTATAATGATGGTGAAACGTTTCTTTCCGTCTTGTTTCCAAAACTCCATAGAAGCTTCAAGTAAAGTTGCCACCACTTTACTAGGTGTATGATTTTGACTAGACTATGACTTGACTTGTTGACTTCGACTGTGACTTGACACATATTTGCGTGAAATATCATTAACTTGATAAATTATCAATTACTTGACACTGGCTAAATACAAGGAGGTGTGGAGCCAAAAATTAAAAAAAATTCTGTTTTCTTAAGTAGCCAGTATTTGTGGACATTTCACACAGCGCCATCTAGCCGCAAACTAAGCAAATCTTGTACTATAGGAACCAGATAACTGATACAATACTTAGAAACTTTTTGTTTGTAAATATATACATAGAATACAATATAACATCCAAACATAGGACAAACACACCAATGTTTGGGTGGTAATCGAACACACAATCCACAGTTCAGAAGGCAAGGTTAGTACCAACTGAGCTATCGGGTCAGTCAACAATTTTGCTATATAAATAGAGTGCTTAATTTTAATTTTAAATTTAATTTTTCTTTTTCTGCTATTATTAGTACTCAGTGCTTAAAATATTAAATTGGTCTTATTATGTAACCATAGTCTCTAAAATTTCATTTCGTGCGAAAAAAAAATACAGTTAAGTAATGGTATAATCCCATTTAATTATTTTACAAATAAATCTTTAAGTGTTCCAGTAAATCTTGATCCTAACGGGGAGTAAATACTTGAAAATAATACGATTTATTGGAAAAAATAATAAGGTAAATTTTCTAGAGGAATATTCAATGTTTATTCGTAAATATTCGTAAAGATCGCTAGACTCGATTGGGCGATTGCTCCGTCGAGGGTTAATTTTTGTTTTCCGACTGCTCTGGGTTGTCGGTGTAGTCCTGGCGGTATGAAGGTTTACTAGGGGCTGGACTTTCCTGCAAAGTTCGTCTAGTTCACAACCCACAGCTCAGAAGGGCCTGTCAATAATATATTTTTACCGCCCATAACAGAACAGTGTCACTCGGAACTCTAATATATAAAGTTTCGCGTGACACTGCACTGCGCACATCATCCTGAGACATCAGCACAGTCTGGTAATAAGATTACTCGACTGTGAGATCAGATCATAAAGTCTCATTTGCCCAGTAATTTCACTAGCTACAGTGCCCTTCAAACTGGAATAGAGTAGTGCTTGCACACTACTGCTTGGCGGCAGAATAACTGGCAAAGCGGTGGTACCTACCTAGACGAACTTCGCAGAAAAGTCCTACCACCTAGTAAGGAAGTAATTGTAGAGAAATAAAAAGATGCGATTAGACACTGCTTGAATGCTCGTAGCGAATGCGCATTACGCACGAATCTTTCGAACGAAAATTTTAAGAAGTCTTTAACTCCCAGATATTTTTGTTAGGCGTATCAACGTTGAATAATTCATTGTTCATTCATGAATTTATTTCGCGAAAATAAATTCATACAAAAAAATCTCTTCGAGTATGTCTTACATTGTATTAGGCAAAGAGGCTTACACCTACACATAAAATTTAATATTTTTTTTATCAGACATAGATATTTACGAAACGAAACCGTTTTTAAAAATCAACGAGCTTCTGCCCGCAGCTTCGCCCGCGGCGTGGTGTTTTTTTTTTAATCGGGGAAATGCCCTCGCACTTTCCTGCCCCCGTGGTGGCAGGGGGTATGTGGGACTCGAACCCACTAAAACCCCCCGTGATCCGACCGCCGCCGGGACGGGACGAGATGGAGACGCACTGCATTAACCATCTCGATCCGGACCATCTCGCCCCGGGCCCGCGGCGTGTCCTATGGGAATATAATTCAACCTCCCATTTCACCCTCTTAAGGGTGGAATTTCGAAAAACCCTTTCTTAGCGGATGCCTACGTCATAACATCTACCTGCATGCCAAATTTCAGCCCGATCCGTCCAGTGGTTTGGGCTGTGCGTTAATAGATCACTATGTCAGTCAGTCAGTCAGTCACCCTTGAGTTATATATATTTAGAAAATTTAAAACTTGAAGACTTTTTGAATTTATTTTATTTTTTTACTAATTACATATTGTACACCACCGTGTTTACTCCTACTTCATCTAATACTGTCCGATACAAAAGATGTTTGGAAAAAAATCGCTTTTATTGATAAGTATCGTAATATCTACTGAGAGTAATTATATTATCCCTGTCTTCTGAACTGCAGGCTGTGGGACCAGGACAAACATTTGTGTGATGAACATCGATGTGTTCTGTGTCTGGATGTTATGTTGTATTCTATTTTTTTGTTTTTTTTTTTTATGTTTTGGCTCCACACCTCCGTGTATTTAGCCAGTGTCAAGTAATTGATGATTTATCAAGTTAATGATATTTCACGCAAATATGTGTCAAGTCACAGTCGAAGTCATCAAGTCAAGTCATAGTCTAGTCAAAGTCATACTCCTAGTACAGTGGTGGCAACTTTATTTGAAGCTTTTATGGAGTTTTGGAAACAACACGAAAAGAAACGTTTCACCATCATTATACCATTTTCCCACACTCACGCCTGTAATCCAGCACTTATCGAATAGAATGCCACCAATTTTATGCACTAACACTGAAAATAACACAAGTTTTGGAAAATAATACAATGCGGTGACGCATTCTTTTTCGCGTTCCCGCCAAAACTCCTTGTATTCTATTATATATATTCAATAAGGAGGTTTTGTAGTTTCCAGGACGAGATTAAACTCTTTCTTTCTTCGAAATGGAGTCTTTTAACAAGGGTATCAAAAAACCTGACTGAGCTGGAACGCTTCGACAACGCCCCCACCACCACCACCACCTTATCACAGGTGGTAGTAAGCTCCTAGTCTAGAAAAGGAAGGCAAGCACCGCCTTTCATAATTCATTAGACGTCAGAAGAGCAGAAAGTGCGACCGCCATTTTATATTTAAATCTAATAAGAGCTGGTCGTTTAGAACGGACTGTTTGTGAACGAACTCGAGCTGAATTCATAACTAGAGTAAAACACACTCATTGTATTTATATGAATAGATTAGACTTTGTTTAGATCTAATGCCAATATTTTTATTTATGCTATATGCTTGAAAAAAAAAACGAGTGTGCTTTAGACCGCACGACTGAAGTAAAACCTCTTTTGTTTAGCTCCATCTATCGGCCAGTAACTTTGTTTTTGCTTTGTCTAATGTTAATGTTGGGTTTTTGGCGGGAACGCGATAAAGATTACGTTACCGCATTGTTATATTTTTTCCAAAACTTGTGTTATAATCAGTGTTAGTGCATACAATTGGTGGCATTCTATTCGTTAAGTGCTGGATTACAGGCGTGAGTATGGGAAAATGGTATAATGATGGTGAAACTTTTCTTTTCGTGTTGTTTCCAAAACTCCATAGAAGCTTCAAGTAAAGTTGCCACCACTTTACTAGGAGTATAACATTGACTAGACTATGACTTGACTTATGATGACTTTGACTGTGACTTGACACATATTTACGTGAAATATCATTAACTTGATAAATTATCAATTACTTGACACTGGCTAAATACACAAAAGCGTGGAGCCAAAACATAAAAGAAGTCATACCAACATAATACAACTTTTTAACTTTGTTATATTGACAATGGAGTTCTACCTTTTTTTTTTTTTTTTTTTTTTTGTGTTTTTCGTGAAGAAAAATGCGTTTACGCACACCCGCGGCTGGGTCGGCCACGGGTAGTGTCGGACTCTGCGCCAGTGTGCAATGGCACCCCTACCGACTAAAAAACTCCACGATATTCCTCCCTCGTCTATGTGGAGGAGGACTGGGTAACCGGCGGAGCCTTGACGTCCAGTCCTCTTCCGACGATTGCCCGCTTTTACAGCGGGGCCTGCACGCACCTCCTTTCCAGGAGGGGCCCGGGAACAACCTTAAGGTCGCTCCCGCCCGACGGTGGTGGTGATCAGTGCAATGCGGGAGGAGGCACCCCCGTGCCTCGTTCCCGCTAATCACCACCAGGGAGGAGGCGGCGGCCACGTATCCCGGTCCTCTCTCTAAGGTCGAGAGGGGAGGGGAGTCTGAGGAAGACCGCATCACCGGTGCCACCAGGCCGTCCCGATCACCCAGCCAACGACCGGGGACCGAATACGGCTCGGCGACCACAGCACGTCCACCAACCACTCAGCCACGGTCTGCGTCAGCAAATCCTGGGCTGCTCCGCAGTGGTTGGTGTTCGCCTGGAGGATGCGATGTTGGACTTAATCGGACATCGCACCTTCCTCCGCGGCCTCCGAGGTTCCTGTTTCAGGAACGGTGGTGGCAGCGGCAGGCCGGTAAAGTGCCTGCACTTTGCCCTTCCTAAGGGGAGGATTACAATTGCTCCCCTTCATTACGTGGTCCGCCGGACGACCACTGGCGGCACACACCGCACAGTGCAGCCTGGTGGCCTTGCAGGAGGCGGACATGTGACCCTCTTTGCCACAGCGGTAGCAAAGGCCCTTCCTGTCCACCTTGGACGGGCAGAGGGCCCGAGTGTGGCCGATGCCGAAGCACTTGAAGCAGCGCAGAGGCTGCTCTGCAAGTGCCCGGACCACACTTGACCCGAAACCGACGGAAAGCCGTCCTTTGGTGAGGACAGCTTTAGCTGCGGCGACTGGGCACTCAAGGCGGATAGTGCCCATACCACCGCGGCCGGGCCTGATGGCCCGCCCTTGCACCGCTGTGACGTCGCAGCCCCCTATCGCTGCGATCGCCGCCACCACCTCCTCTTTGGTGACCGAGTCGTCAAGCTCGGTCACCTCCAAGGCTGCGGTTTTGGTGGGTCTAGCCACCTTGGCCGCATCCGAAATGACCTCTTTCAGCTTCGCTGCAAAGAGGTCTGCGTGTGCACCACCCTGAATTCCTGGGAACTCGAAGATTCGAGCCCCCGTTTGGGTCCGCCGGCACGTAATTTCGCCGATCCCAAGCTGAGCGGGATCGGCGTTGGTGCGGGCCCGCATCAGAAGAGACATGTATGTCTCCCCACGCTCCGCGGCCTCCGTGGTGAGCGTCACCACAACGGCCGCAGACTTGGGAAGAGCGAGTCCCTTCTTCGCGCCAGTCGGGGCCCTTTTCGCTGTAGGAGCAGCGGTATAGGGCTTGGGGGCCGATTTCTTCCCCTTCCCTTTTCCCTTGATCGTTGGCTGAGCCGACGGGCCGGGGGCAGGGACGGTAGGGGGGGTGGCCACCACCTTCTTCTTTGCCTTCCCTTTTCCCTTAACCACTTTCGTCCAGCCATGCTGGTTGGACGGGGTGGTAGAAGGGAGGAGGGCGTCCGCCTGGGTGAGCGGGGATGGCCCCGGCTCACTACTCCTCTTGTCCACCGCGGGCGGCGGTCGGAGGCGCTGCGTGGACGGGCCCGGCTCGCTCTGTCTCCAGTCCGCCGCGGGCGGCGGGCGGGGACACAGCACCGGCGGTCCCGGCTCACTACGCCTCTTGTCCGCCGCAAGCGGTGGGCGGAGGCATCGCACCGGCAGGAGCCGGTCCTCTATTCCCGCGAAGCAGGCCCTAGTGAAGGCCCTCTCCTCCATCACAACCTTGCGGATGATATCCTCAAGGTTGGAGGGAGGGAGGCCCCCAGCTTCGGGCCTCAGCAGCGGTTCGGCCGGGTGAGACGTGGCCGACCTCCGCCTGCAGGCGATCCACTTTCGCCTGCAGCTGCCTCGTCTCGTCCGTTGCCGTACGCTGCGCCAGCTCGCTCACGATGCTGCGCATACTGGCGGCCCTGCATTTTAGGGACTTTTGGAAAGTCCCTTTCAAGTTAGAGGACTTCGAGACGACCTCCACAATCTCCTCCTCGTCCTCCTGCGCCATCCTCTCGAGCTCCGCCAAGGAGTGGTCCGTATATAGGATGCGGGACGCGCCGTACCCGGACTTAGCCCGGGCGACGCGCGTCCGCTGCTCCTTGGCCGCGACCAGCTCCTCCAACTCTTTCGGGACTTGGCTCCGCCGAGCCAGGTCCAGCTGACGCTGGGCGTCTGCCAGACCCACGTCATGGCTGTCCGCCACCAGCGGCTTAGCCTTCTTGGCCCCCGCTTTCCGTTTCGGCTTCCCCGTATTGTCCGAGGAGCCTTCCGAGCCCTTCTTTAGAAAGGCTCGCTTGCGGGACTCGGTGCGGCCGTCGACCGCCATCGAGTCTGTGCCCGAGGTGAAAATCACGGATTCGTCGGAGTCCGACGGCACATCTGCCCCGCAATAAGCCCGCAGGAAGCCAGCCGCGGACGACGCGCGGCTGGCCTCCGACCCCGAAACTCGTTCGGACGTGCCCTGAGAAGGGGCTTTAAATTGGCCCTGAGAAAGGCATGAGTCCTTCTCGGGGTCCACCGAAACCGGTGGGCCCAGAGGAGGACCCCCGGCCTGGCCCTGACAAGGGCCTTTCGAAAATCGCCCGGAGGCGTTACGTAGTGGCTTGGGCATAGCCAAGCTCCTACGTGGGCTGCTCTGCGCAACAGCACCCGCTATAAACACATTAATATATATATCCTAACACTATATACATGTAAACAATTAAACAAAAATTTAAATATTTACATATATACACAACCTTAATCCTAGCAGCTTAAAAACTAACTTAAGAACTACCTTAAAGCTAGCTTAAAAACTACTTAACCTAACTATATAGAGTTCATACACCTTATAGTCCTTATCCAGAGGCGTAGACTCGTCCCCGCGCGGCGCACTCCGCGCCGTGGCCGACTGGATATCGGCCCGCCCGCGGACTACACACTTCCTCGAAGTAGCCGAGCGAATTTTCGAATGTTCTGGAAGGAATATTCTTCCTTCCAGAAGATCACTCCCACTTATCCCTGCGGAGAGTTCCCGCAGGAGAAAACCACAACCACCAAACGGTGCATCACACCACCACGACACTTCCGGTGTAAAATTTTGTACTCCGGAACAAACTTTTACCACCACGGCGAATTTTTTTGCGCGGAGCAGACATAAACGCAGCGTTCTCGACCGCAGACAATGGAGTTCTACCTGAACCAACTTCAAATTCCGTTCACCTCGCATTCACCAGCTTACTACCCAAGTCAAGAAGTTTTATTTCAAAAATCTTTGATAAGACTTCAAGTATAATACAGATAAATGAAATCAAATTATTATCGGTTCAAATCATGATGGAAAAACATTGAATACATCACAGATTATTTATAAGTAGCTAATTTTAGAAGTAGATTATCAATAATGGATTAATATGAATAGGTACGTAATAATATGGTACCTAGTCTAAATTTTTTACCAGTGACCAGAAGCTTCTATGGAGTTTAAGAAACAACACGAAAAGAAACGTTTCATCATCATTATACCATTTTCAAACACTCATGCCTGTAATCCAGCACTTGACGAATAAAACGCCACCAATTTTATGCAATAACAATGGAAAATAACACAAGTTTTTGAAAATAATAGTAATACGGCGACCAGAATCTTTCTCGTTTTCCCGCCAAAAACTAAATAGATCGGGAATGGCTGGGTAAGCCTAAATATACTACACTTACTTAGTGTAAATATTCTTTAATACACTGATTCATTTAACAACTTTTAGATCTAAAACAAATCTCAGTTTTACTCTACAGCAACAAAATCATTTTTACGAAGGTTAAAAAATAATAACTACAAAAAGAAAACACAGCAAAAGCGCCGCCTATTGACATTCAACTCCATGTCGTCCATTTTTGTTTTGGCATAAAGTCCGCCTCGGAGCCGCCATCTTGTTTTTTCTTTTTTTTTAAACTCAACTCGGTAATTGACAGAAGCGGTTCCCGATATACTGCCACGAGGTATTTTTGTTGTAATTTGCGATGCGTTTAATTTTAAATGACAGCCGGAAATGGGGAATATTATTTACGAGAAGATTAAGTCATTTTCGATATTTTATATCGGGACTCGTTTATGTGTAAAATGCTGAATTAAGCCCTTTTCAATACCGCTATTACCTATATCTACTCTTCTATTTCTCTTTTATTTATCTTTTACTAGCTGACCCGCCCCATCTTCGCACGGGTGAATTAGTAAAACGCGGTTGAAGTGATAAAAAGTATAAATCCTATGTCGGTCTCCGGGTTCTAAGCTACCTCTCCACTAATTTTCAGCCAAATCGGTTTAGCTGTTCTTGAGTTATAAATAGTACCACTAATACGACTTTCTTTTATATATTTATTTCTCTTTGATTTCTCTTTTATTTATCATTTATTTCTTTTTTATTCCTCGTTTCACACATACTTAACTAGGTAGGTACTGCTCCTATTTAAATGTAATTTCGTGTGATTTAATTTTGTAGGCGAGTGTTAAATATTTTTTCTTTCTTTCTAATAACGATAATATGGTAATAAGGGTTATTTTTAAAGTCAAGTACTTTATGTGTATATATTTTATGTTACCAAAATATTTTCTAATTATTTTATGCTAATTTGCAATGTCAATTAACCATTCAGAGAACGTATTACGTAAACGTACTTATTAATAAATATTTTGAGGATTTCGGTGCATAAATAATACCTTAAATGGTAGGCATTTATGGTCGTTAACTGGCTGAACAATCCCAAATTGATCTAACTTGAGTGTAACTTTCTCAAAATGTATATATATAATTATAACATGAAATCCCGCGACTCTCTCAGGGAACGATTTAAGGAGATAAATATTCTTACAGTGGCTTGTCAATACATTTACGAAAATTTTATGTACACTCGCAAAAACATTAGCTCTTTTCCCAAATATTGCGATATTCATAACTTTAATACTAGGAACAAAAATAAATTGAAAATTCCAAGATTCAGACTGCAGAAAGTTAATGGTTCATTTATGGGAAACTGTATACGCTTTTATAACAAGTTGCCCGACGGTATCGAACAATTGTCAATGCGTAAATTTAAATTATTCATAAAGTCAAACTTAATGAAAAAAGCCTATTACACAATAAATGATTATGTGGCGGACAAAAAAGCTTGGCCTGAATATCCCAAGCTTAACGGTAAGAAATCTTACCTACATTGCCTATTGCCTATTCCTATCTATAAATTCGGTTTCTATTTGTAATGTTTATTAAGATAATCACGCTATTTTTCTTGCACCAAAGTGTGACGTGGTGGTTACTTTTGTTTATTCATTATCTCAACTGTAATGAATTATATACATTGTAAAAGACAGGAGAAAGAAGAAAAAAATAAATAAATACATCACTGTAAAGTTTCTTGTAGCTTCTTCTTTACAGTTGTAATCGAAGCTTCGGATCAAAGTTTTCAATTCTTCATTGTGCCGGATTGTTTGCACCAGTAGTGAGGAAGAGAACCGCTTTTTTCAAACTCATATATTGTAATGGGCTTGCTATATATTATTTGACAATAAGCACTTTGTAATTTTATATGCTTAGTGAAATAACTTAATTTTAAGTACCTAATATAATTTTGACTTGTAAAAGTGCTAAAATTAGCCTATTTGCAATAAATCTTTTGAATTTGAATTTATATTGAAGGTAAAAAAAATACAAGTTTTTTATTGGTCATATTTATTCCAACAGTCAAAACTGTTTTAACTATAAATAAGTTTTTCTTTTATAACTAATTATTTGTATCTAAATGGAAAAATATACTCACAACGTAACGTAATCACCATATTTTTGCTACGCGAAATGCGACCCTATGCTATACAGTATAAGTTCTATATCCGCCTGCTGTAATAAACATGCTCGCATAGGGCGTTGTCATCGTCTTATATTCTGTCTACAATTAATAAATCAGTGTATTCATAATAAACATTGTGTAGCTGAAGAATAGTTATTTTGTCTCTCTCTATCAAATTTGGAATGGGCAAAGATGGAACAAGACAAATCACTGAGAAGCTATTACAACGTTATACATTTATTAGTAAGAGAGAATAAAGCGAAAAAGATTACGTCACCGCATTATATTGTTTTCCAAAACTTGTG
The DNA here is from genome assembly GCA_905220475.3 of Ennomos fuscantarius. NCBI lineage: Eukaryota > Metazoa > Arthropoda > Insecta > Lepidoptera > Geometridae > Ennomos > Ennomos fuscantarius. The sequence continues at coordinate 3,928,986 of HG992049.1, forward strand.
TTATTTTTAGTGTTAGTGCATACAATTGGTGGCATTCTATTCGTTGAGTGCTGGATTACAGGCGTGAGTGTGGGAAAATGGTATAATGATGGAGAAACGTTTCTTTTCGTGTTGTTTCCAAAACTCCATAGAAGCTTCAAGTAAAGTTTTACCACTTTACTAGGAGTATGACTTTGTAGTCAAAGTCATGTGAAGTCTAGTGACTATGACTTGACTTGATGACTTCGACTATGACTTGACAAATATTTGCGTGACATATCATTAATTTGATAAATTATCAATTACTTGACACTGGCTAAATACACAAAAGTGTGGAGCCAAAACAGTAAAAAAAATGTATAGCTTGGACGAATTCAGTCTTATTACAAAACGTGGACCCCGTGATGGCAGGGAAGAGCGAGAGCTTTTCCCCCCCTAAAAAAAAAGAGATTTCGGAGGACTAACTTTAGACCATGGACGATCCCCGGATCAGCGATAAATTTGTTTTTGTAAAAAGGTTTTTAACTAGTCATGGTTTAAATCCAGTACTTACTTTAGTCTACGCTTAGTCCACGTTTTGTAATAAGATGGATTATGTACAAACACGTCTCTGATTTGAAAGATGAACCAAAAACGCGTACTACCGAATTACAAACTTAGGCACCGATCACACCCACATTTTCACCGTTTCCACAAAATGGATAGCATCCAAAACGATTTCCCTTTCATATCGTGCATTTCCCGGAAAAGGGTCCTCGCCGTCGCGCGCTATAATCTATCAAAATTCCACGAGCACGAGCTATCTCTGTGTGTGTACTATAAATCGATGGAACCCCCCCAGTTTATCAGGGCCTTATGGTAGAATTATGCAGTCTTGGACCGTAGTATGGTGCCTTCAATTTCGTCTCTGTCAACCCTATTTTTCGCCATAGTAGAAGTGATTCAGTTGGTCAACTTAAACAATGCAAAAAGCAAACAAATGTTCAGTTTATTTAAATAAGAACACACGAGCTCAGTGAGAATGATAATCTAGTTTCGGGTCTGAGCTCCTACCATCACAGAATTTATTTTATAAATTATAATGATAGTAACGCCCAACGATCACATACATAAATCCTGGACCCTAACTAGGAATCCGTTTGTCTAGGGACCCAGGAACTACGAGGACCACCATACAACGCCCAGACTCAAAACAAATTTTTGAGATTTTTTATTCTGTGCACAAATACTTGTCCTGCCGCGGGAATCGAACCCGCCACCTCAGGGCTCTGAGCCGACCTACTCAACCACCACACCAGAGGCTGTCGAATGTATAGTTTATGAAGTACAAGGAGTTTGGGCCAGTACTTTAAGAATACGCTTAAAGCTAGCTTAACCCGCAAGATGTTTTCTTTCGCGGAACAAAAATTTAGTAAGTTTTAATTCTCTCCCATGAAATTCCTTACATGATTTGTTTATTAAATTCAGTCCGCTAATTTTCCTCACTGCGGTGTAACCTTGCTTAACTGTGGACACAATAAAATAAGGGTTGTCAAATCCTCTCGAACCTACACCCAGGGCTGTCAATACCATGTAGTATTTATTGTTCACGTTTTACAACTGACATAATTTCGATGCGCGATTCATTGATATAGGTCAAAATCAACCGACATACGCAGACACCTACCTACCCTCAATCTTATTGAAAATTCTTTAGAACTGGAGGAATGCTGAAGGTTAGGAGCTACTGGTTTTTGATGCCTAATAATTGGAATCATACGAATGTGGGCACCGAAGTAATAAATTTAATTCTGTCGGTGTATTTCGTTTTATCGCTCCGTTTTAATAGCTTTTGCGGTAAATAAGGAAATGAGGGGGTTTAAAGGCTTTAAAACTGGTTTATGCTGCATTACTGAGGGATGTTTGTAAGGCGTAAAAACGTTTGGTATATTTTTTCGCATTTTTAAGTTGTTTCATAACAGTGGGTTAGCGTAAAACGTTTGTACTTAAAAATTGGAACGAGAATTTTGCGAGGTCTTTAGAAAATGCTATGAGTACCCTCATAGTAGACTTCTTAAAACATGTCCCTGGTTTTAGGATTGAGTTTATGTAATAGACCTAAGGTATTTACAGGTTAACATGTAAATGAAAAATTTGAATTGGGAACGGGATTTAAACCCGCTTCTATCCGTCCCTAAGCCGTACATGCGTTACTAAGTTACCGTGACAAAATAAATTTATCATAGTTTGCCCTAGTGTGGGATTCAGAATTTCATATTTATACTTATACTGTACTAGCATTCGATGTACCAATTTATTTATTATTATTAATTCTTACTATCCTTCCTTCAATAGATGACGCTACTAACCGTGTAAGTTGATTGTAAAAGCTGAAGGATAAATTTGGACATAAGATCACTTGTCACGGTAGCTTAAGTAAAGCATGTCCTGTCTTTAAGGATGGATGACGCGGTTTCAAACCCCATTCGAGATTAAATTTTTTCCTTTATAATTTACTGGCCTGATAGCTCTAGCATAGCTATTGAAAGCGTAAGTTAAATTAATATTTAATTATTACTAGGTGTTAGGACTTTTTTGCAAAGTTCATCTAGGTAGGTACCACCGCTTTTCTATTTATTCTGCCGCCAAGCAGTAGTGCGCAAACAATTCTGTATTCCAGTTTGAAGGGCATTGTAGCTAGTGAATTTATTGGGCGCAACTGAGACTATAATCTGATTCTCAGTTGGGTAATCTTATGTTGGATGATGTGCGCAGTGCAGTGTCACGCGAATGTTTATATTTTAGAGTTCCAAGTGACACTGTTTTTTTATGGGTTGCCGTGTCGCTTAACATCAGGTGAACGACTAGCTCGTCACATGATTCATTAACATAAAAAAACTTGGTACTCTACCTGGTGTAGACTGTGATCACAAATAACCTAATAAATAAGGACGCTAGGGCAATTTTTTTTAATGGTTGTTAAGAAAGATTTCGTAACGATTAAGGGAACCCATGACCTTTGATTCCTTGATATCGCACGAGAATTAAAACAGTTTGTCGTGCCTGAATGTATTTGGTGTCATAGGTCCGTATTATAGAACGATGCTCAGTCATCGATCGGTGCTCAAGCAGAGATTTCATTCGGTATTGGTCACTTTATGATTGAAATCTGTGCTTGAGCATCGTTCTGTAATACGGACCATAGACTCGCGATATTCCGAAATCTACTTTTTTTTTAAGTTTTGGCTCCACACATTTGTGTATTTAGCGAGTGTCAAGTAATTGATAATTGATCAAGTGAAATCTACCTTATGCATTGATTTTTGTAATGAAACTTCAATTCGAGAGTTTTGGCGAGAACACGAAAAAACGAAAAACATCTCGTCACACCGCATTGTATTATTTTCCAAAACCTGTGTTATTTTCAGTGTTAGTGCATAAAATTGGAAGCATTTTATTCGTTAAGTGCTGGATTACAGGCATGAGTGTGGGAAAGTGGTATAATGATGGTGAAACGTTACTTTTCGTGTTGTCACTAAACCTCCATAGAAGCTTCTGGTAAAGTTGCTAACACTTTAAGAAGTAAGTCTAAGAGTATGACTAAGACTGTGACTTGACTAGACGTATATCTTGAAATATTATTACATAACTTGAGAAATTATCGATTACTTGACACTGGCTAAATACACAAGAGTGTGGAGCCAAAACTAAACAAAAAATACTTCAATTCGTCGCATTAAACTAACATTAATACACTATGTCGCCCCTAAACTTGAAGGGTTCGGTATAAAAGTTTTGAGGTGATAGTCCTCTTGAGTTTATTATTCTAAAACTTTTTATATTTAACAATATATTTCTTTATACTTGAGCGAAGTTCAAATAACCTGTCTAAAGTTATAGAGAACTCTTTATTGGTTTCACCAATGAAATGTATAAATAGGAATACATAATTAATTATAATTAATTCAGAATATTTAATTTATTTATATGTGTCGACATTTGACACGGCGCCATCTAGCCCCAAACTTAGCAAAGCTTATACTATGAGAACCAGATAACTGACACAATACTTAAATATTTTTTGTTTATAAATACATACATAGAATACAATATACCACCCAGACACAGAACAAACACCTATGTTCATCACACAAATTTTGTTCTGGGAATCGAACCCACAACCCACAGTTAAAGGCAGGGTTACTACCAACTGAACTATCGGGCCAGTCAGTAAAATGTTGACTTATATTTTAATTACTATATTGTTTTATAGACAGCGTGCGGTGTGGTTGGTGAGCAGGTCGACTCATAACTCGGTGGTGGTGGGTTCGATTACCGCGACAGCAACAGTATTAGTGACAAGAAAAAAAAGCGCAGGTACTTGTTCTGAGTCTGGGTGTTGTAGTAGAGATTCCTAGTAAGGGTCCAGGATCTATGTATGTTATCTTTGGGAGTTATTATTATTATTATTATAGGTAGTCTTGGAGACTGACGATCGTTCAATCTTTAATCAGCCTTGTTATTGTATATTATATTCGTTATCTCAACTGTAATGAATTATATACATTGTAAAAGACAGTAGAAAGAAGACTAAAAAAATACATCACTGTAAAGTTTCTTGTAGCTTCTTCTTTACAGTTGTAATCGAAGCTTCGGATCAAAGTTTTCAATTCTGCATTGTGCCGGATTGCTTGCACCAGTAGTAAGAAAGAGAACTGCTTTTTTATCAAACTCATATATTGTAATGGGCTTGCTATATTATTTAACAATAAGCACTTTGTAATTTTATATGCTTAGTGAAATAACTTAATTTTAAGTACCTTATATAATTTTGACTTGTAAACGTGCTAAAATTAGCCTATTTGCAATAAATCTTTTGACTTTGACTTTGACTTTATAATCTCTTATCGCGGTTCAAATGATAAAGAAACGGATCCCTAAAACCTGGAGTGGTATTCATTCCTGACTGACTACTCTATATGACTGACATACCACTAACGGGTGACCATACGTCATTTCCGCACCACTGAAACGCGGCATCGTACTTCCGTCAGCGGAAGTGGCGTGTCACCAACCCAACCGACTTCCGGGACAGAATATGGAAGAGTAGTAACTTCCGGTCTGCTTTCAGGAAGGATGTTCATGTTATGATATTGTCGGACAACACGGAATTAATGCTAGGGTGTTAATAATTTAGGATGGGGGATGTTTTCCGTGGGATGGGGGATCAGGGGGCAGGAATTACGTTGAGTTGAAAGGTCAGGGGCATACTTTTGGGCTTTCATGAGACATTATTAAATAACGCCTCTGAAAAAGCTGTATCGTAATGAATAAAACATATATTATACTTTTTTATGTTTTCGCTCCACACTTTTGTGTATTTAGCCAGTGTCAAGAAATTGATAATTTTTCAAGTTAATATATTTACGAAATTATGTGTCAAGTCACAGTCAAAGTCATAGTCAAGTCATAGTCTAGTCAAAGTCATACTCCTGGTAAAGTGGTGGCAACTTTACTTGAAGCTTCTATGGAGTTTTTGAAACAACACGAAAAAGCGGGTTCGATTCGCGCGGCAAGTATTTGTGCACGGAAAAAGCAAACACTTGTTCTGTGTCTGAATGTTGTAGGACCATGGTCCTCGTAGTTCCTGGGTCCCTAGACACAGTGAATCCTAGTTGGAGTCCAGGATCTATGTATGTGATCGTTGGGCATTATTATTATTATTATTATCCTAGGTTTTTACTACATGACTGGCGTCCGTGTACTGGGTTAATGCGATGAAGAAACTGTATGTTTTAACTTTATACGTTAAAATCATCCCCTACCCCTGAGGGAGTAATGTTACCCCCAAACTTGAATAAACTGCCCGAAGTTTACATTAGAAGTTCTCTGAAACCCTTTCCAATAACACTGAGTAGGATAAACAATATATTTTACGATATGTTAGTAACCTTCCAAATACAATAATTAAGGTAAGCATACCCCGTCTTAGAGCACTTCATTGCTAAACATCAGGGGATGTATGTCGAATGCCTATAACCAATAAAAATAGCTTTTTTTATTCAAATAATCACTTATGACATAAAAAGTGACATTTTACTAGGTGGTAGGACTTTACTGCAAAGTTCGTCTGGGTAGGTACCACCGCTTTGCCGCGTATTCTGCCGCCAAGCAGTAGTGCGCAAGCACTGCTGTGTTCCGGTTTGAAGGGCACTGTAACTAGTGAAATTACTGGGCAAATGAGACTATGATATGATCTCACAGTCGAGTAATCTTATTACTAGATTGTGCTGATGTCTCAGGATGACGTGCGCAGTGCAGTGTCACGCGAAGCTCTATACTTTAGAGTTCCGAGTGACACTGCAGCTGATATGGGCAGCCGTGTCGTTTAACATCAGGCGAACGGCTAGCTCGTCACGTCATTCCTTAACATAAAAAAGGTAAAAGGGAAAAGTCCTACCACCTAGTAAACTTAGTACTTTATCCCAATAAGTATATGTACACATTGGTGTCGATTCTGTGTCGCATTCTCTAAAACTAAACTAAACTTAAAGTATCGCGGTACTCTTCTGATAAAGGGTAAATGAAAAAGACGGAAATATGTTAATTTCGTTTAGCTTTAGAGAATAACACAGATGACATGAAGTGACACAGAATCGACACCAATTATTACTAACATTAATTTTATAATTGAAGGCTTGAGAATAAAAAGGATTTAACTGACAAATTGACAGTTTCGAGAAAATTGACTTTAAACGTCAACGGCGTCATTTTAATGTAGAGTGCTCATAAGGTAATAGAAAAGGTTTATGTAAGTTTTACTTTCTTGAAAATGTTTTAATTCTATTTAAAATTACTAAATATAGTACTAATTCATACAATTACTGTAAAAATATAATATAATAAAATAAATATAGTAATGTTTTTATGCTAAGCAAACTGTATTCCTGTGACAGATAAACCATTTTTAGACTCAAAATCTCGAGATTTAAGCCTCATTTCGGTATTTTGAGAATGTATTATTGAAGATAATTTCACGCTGAATCCAACGATACCCATAAGTCATTTTGTAAAAAAAATCAGTTAAATCCTTTTTATTCTCACCCCTTCAATTATGTACTAGGCAGCGATGAAAACATAATTAAAAGATGCTTCTTATATTTTACTTAATACTTTTACATCCAATATGAAATATACAGAAGTCCTTTACAAAGTACTCAAAACTTCAAAATTCAGAATTTTGTTGTACGTTAGGTGGGCCATGTACGAGGGCCGTACTGTACAAATTGGTACGGAACCCCTGAACATACGAGAGGTGCTATTGACAACTGTTCAAAACTTGAATAGGATCGGACCTTACCATTTGCTTTTTGGATACCCATGACGGTTATTTTGAACTCAGTGACGTCGTAAAACGCAAAAACGCTTACAGCCTTATTAATAAACGCGAACTAGCTTTAGACTAGTTACACCATCTTTTGTCTCTTTCGATCCAGCTAAATATTCCAGTAGCAAAAATAGGACAAAAGCTGAAGTAACTAATCCGAGACTAATACCCGTTTATTAATAAGGCTGTTAATGTCCGTGCGTCTGTTTGAATGATTGTCTATGGCACTTCAGCTCCTAAATGATTATCAATTAGGACAATTTTAGGTGTTCTAGTTAGTCTAGTTAATGTGATAATGTGGTGAGCCGTGGCGTGGCGTGGCGTGACTTGGCGTGGCGTGGCGTGGCGTGGCGTGGCGTGGCGTGGCGTGGCGTGGCGTTGCCTGGAACCCTATGTTCATTCTAAATAAATATGTCTGTCTGTCTGGTGTGGTGTTGTGTGGTGACGTGGAATGGCGAGAAAGCAATAGAATGAGAAGTAAAATTTCTTTACGCACGCTTGACTTGCGGTACTCCCCAGCTGGTGAATGCGTGACGAGGCGAACGGTAGTTGAAAGTTTTTGGTTCGCGTACATTTCATTGTCAACATGAGGTTAAAAATTGTTTAATATTTGTATTATTATGTTGATATGCCACAAAATGACTACAATTGCCAAGATGGCGACATTAACGTTAAGCAAGGCAAAAAAAAGTTATACCAGCCAATAAACTAAACTAAAAAAGTTTTACTTCAGTCGTGTGGTCTAAAGCACACTCGTTTTATAAAATTTGTGTCATCTAAGCCAAAATATGATTTTATTTCCTTTCGTAGGCAAATAGTAACGGTTCCAAGGTTGTACCCCTCGTGGTTACTAGCTGTTCGGTCCTCGAACTCGGTGTAAGAGTCCTCTTGGACCTTTGTATGGATCATCTCTCCTCTCAAGATGTTTGGGGCGTCTTGTTCTTAGACTAAACAAATTATGTAGACAGGGTGCAAAAATGAAGCCACATTATATTAATAAACCAGTCAGAAGTAGTTTGATTTCACGGTCACATTATATTTATATATATACTGCTAGCTGAGCCCCGTGGTTTCACCCGCGGATTAAAAGTAGCCTGTGTGTAAAAAATGTGTTAATCTACTATATAAGCTATCTATATTCCAAATTTCATCCAAATCCGTCCAGCCTTATGAGCGTGAAAGAGTAACAAATATTCATACATACAAACTTTCACGTTTATAATATTAGTAGGATTATTTATTATGTGATCTTAGATCTTAATAGACTTTAAGAGCAATTTTCAAATAGATAATACACACACACACACAAACACACACACACACCCACACACACACACATACACACATGCGCGCACACACACACACACACACACGTACATACATACATACATACAAACAAACACGCACACGCACCTTACACATACACAACTGACATTATCTCACGTATTTATGTATTCTATCACGTATATCGCACATATAATTTTTTTTTTCATGCTTAAAGTTTAAATTAATATTAAAATGAACACTGACATAATTATATAAGTCAAAGGATGGGAAAAGCCTCGGCTCCTGAAATACAGTGTTCTCGCTAGTTCGGGAGTCTATGGACTCATTAACATGTATGAAACCCTTTTTTGTCAATAAATGATAATTTGAATTTGAATTTTGAAATAGATAATGACATAAAACTGTATTCGTAAACAAAGTTAACGTTTCCTTAAATATTACACTTACATGCTTTAGTTAATCGAACGTAGGCAAGTATCAAGATTCACTGTAGCTGACTGGTAACGTAGTAGCATTTTCGAGAAGCGATTAGAGGTGGTAGGTAGCTGCACGAAATATCAACGCTGAGCGAAATGTGGAGGGGATAGCTTCGTATGGGCACAGTCGCGCGCGCAAACTTTAGTAAATAGTTAATGTTAGTTTTGCATAGCTTGTAACAGGTTGTTTTGTAACCTCTTTATATTAAATCTTGCAATCATTGGTTTCTCTTTTAACAAAAGCACGTCATACATCAGTTTTCGTGCCTGTCTTTTCAAAACAGTATTTCTTCTAAGCATATTCACTATCTACTGAAAATAAACTAATAAAAACCAAAATTTCCAAACAAATTCAAACTTAACAAAAACGAAAATAACAATCAATGGCAATAATAATACACCTTAGAACGCGAGTGTACAGTCAGAAGTCCGGGGAGCGTCGTATGGGGGGCGGGGGACGGAGTACGGCAGCCAACCGGCACTACGCACGCGCACCCTTCGTCCCTCTAGCCCCCTGTGATACCTAATTTTTGACTTCTGCGCAATGACGCTCAGTATACGCCTTACTCGGCTAAGGAGAGTATGCTGCATACAGTATAGAGTATTATTATCATCATTATTGTAAAGACTGCTATGGCTATTTTCTTCCAACGACTTCCACTACTCTACACAGGTTTTATTAATCTAATTTTACATAATCCACGGTCGTTGCTATTAGTTATGTTTAAGATGCGTTCAAAATAAATATGCAAGAGTTTTTATAGTAAGAAAATGTGTACTTCTGTTTTAATTTAATAATAATTTTAGGTTATGTTTTGCCGTTAACTGTCGATGGCTTAAGTGATGAAGTAAGAAGTGCCGTGAAGTTGCAAACGTAAGTATAAGCACGCGGGAACTTCAAACAGTCTGAAGTTGGAACGTATTTGTTTGCATAAACAAAGCGTCCTCGTTTTTAAGTTCTAAGCACATCTTCTTATTTGCTTAGTCTGAGGTCTTGTTATAGAGTTATTGGACTTTAGAACGAAATAATACCTGACCTATTTCACATGACGTGATCAGGATGGTGACATGTTTGGATGTTTGTTTCTTGAGGGGTAAGGTATCGTAAGAGCCTCTTTAGAGCTCATAGGGGTAAACAAGAGCCTCTCACCGAAACTTTTTTGGTGAAATGTGTATTAGAAATTGTGAGGTGAATAACTATGTAATAAATAAAATTAATAAAATTAAATTATAATATAAGATTAATAATATAAAATTAAATTATAAAATTATCTAGTAGGTGGTAGGACTTTTCTGCAAAGTTCGTCTAGGTAGGTACCACTGCTTTGCCAGCTAGTCTGCCGAAGAGCAGTAGTGCGCAAGCAAATATTTTTTATTAATAAATAAAATATAATAAAGTATACCAAATATTTTTAGTCACCAGGAATCGTTCCAGTAGATAAAATCAAAATTGGCCATTAATTTTTTATTTCGTTTACTTTCTCAATATAAGGTCACGATATCCTTCGTAACATTTCAAAACAAATAAGATGATATTTCTAGAGATGATTCTGTGCGAAGATATGTGCCCCTAATCTTAAGTGGAGGAGGGGGAAACTCAATAAAACTGCCCCTCTGTCATATTTCTGTATCGGGATCTGTCGAACGCAGAAAATATAATAAAAATAACGCGCGTAATGTGGCGGAGAATGGCTGAAATCGGGCGAAACTGTACATTACCAGATTTGCATTTTAATGAAAAAGTGGTTGATATCTTTCATGATAATAATAATAATAATGATAATAACGCTCAGCGATCACATAGATAGATCCTGAACCCTAACTAGGATACCCTGGGTCTAGGGATCCAGGAACTAGAAGTACCATGGTCCCACAACACGCAGACTCAGAACAAGTTTATTTATAATTGAAGGGATGAGATCAAGAAGGGTTTAACTGATTTTTTTCACAAAATGACTTATGGGTATGGGTTTGATTCAGCGTGAAATTATCTTCAACAATACATTCTCAAAGTACCGAAATGAGGCTTAAATCTCGAGAATTTCAGTCTAAAACGGTTTTTCTGACATAGGAATACAGTTCGCTTAGCATTAAAACATTATTATATTTATTTTATTATATTATATTTTTACAGTAATTGTACGAATTAGTACAATATTTGTATTTTAAAATAGAATTAATACATTTTCAAGCAACTAAAACTTACATAAACCTTTTCTACTACTTAATAAGCACTCTACATTAAAATGACGCCGTTGAAGTTTAAAGTCAATTTTCTCAAAACTATCAATTTGACAGTTAAGCCCTTTCTGTACTCACCCCTTCAATTTCTTTAAAAATACTTGAACTGCCCGCCGCCTCCGGTTTATGAGTCAACCTGCACTCCTACCGCGTAACTGGACATTGGCTTCGCCTGCCATCCTGCACGCGCCAATTAACAGGTCCACGAGTGCGAGCAAGATAGAACACGATTACCATCTCCACCAGACTTACGCGGTAAGGCTCCTGCTCAACCACCACATCGGAGCATAACTGATTTCCTTTCCACAAACAAAATTCTTATAAAATATTCTTGTTAAAATTGAAATCTCCCGAAGTTGTCACCTGCACCGCAACATCGTATAACGTGGATAAATAAAGAAAAACCGACGTCCTGCGAGTGGAGATAACGTCAATTAGCAAGATGTATGGTCATTTCGGAAACCGCCCGGATGCGAGCGGAGTTAAACTGAGTATTGTTAGGTTTAAATCGCGCTAAAAACATGCCATGCGTAATAAAAAGGTTCGGGATAAAAATAACGATGTTAAAATTCGTTTTGTTGGTGGGACACCGAAAATATGCCGTTGTTGGTTTTGTGTTGTTTTTCAATACCTTTTAAAGTAAAATTTCTTTACGCACGCTTAAATTGGGGAGTAAGCTGGTGATTGAGAGGTGAACGGAAGTTGAAGTTGGTTCACGTAAATCTCCATTGTCAACATAACAAAGATACAAATTTGTATTATTATGTTGGTATGTCCGGTAAAATGACAATTTTAAATTGTCAAAATGCGACATTAACATTTAATCAAAAACAAAGTTACCAGCCGATAGATGGAGCTAAACTAAAAATTTTTACTCGTTTTTTTTTTAAATTATAATTAATAATATTCATGAGTATACCGGCTTGAATTTGGCCGCCAAAAGTTCGAAGCCTATGATCCCTTTGGAAAATTAATAACGTCTAATGTCACGTCAATTAAAATTAGCCAAAATTAGTTGAAAAAGCCACAAAGCAAAGCGAAAGCAGCTTGCGTTAGTGACTGGCTCCCAGTAGAAGCCCATCGAATGTGTCCAAAACCTAGTCGGAGTACGTTTAATTGACGTGAGCGACCGATTTTCGTTGTAAGAAATAATTCTATGCTCCATGCATGGTCAAATCACATCAATGATATAATAAACTAGCGGCCCGCCCCGGCTTCGCACGGGTATTTAATATATATCTCTTATAGATTGAGATATAAACTATCCTATCTCTCAAGTTGGATATCAAATATAATATCATTCACGTTGTGACATAGATTTTTATTCTGATTTGGAAAAAAAACTTGTTCTGTTTGTTTCTATTTTATCTTATTTTGTATTCATTCTATGCTTTATTGGTTCTATTCTTTTGTTTTTATTTCGTTGCTATTGTTGTTATATTTATTCTATTTAGTTGTGTCCTGAGTTTCATGATGTCATGAATATGGGTTCCGACTAAAAATCAGTTATTAAGACCTTAATTGCATGCTGAGTCAGGACCTATATCATGACGTCACGGTACATTATATTTTTTTAATTTCTCTTTTTTTCGTTTGATTTATCTTGTATAAGTGCCTATTTGTAAAAATGTAGTTTTGTGTGATGTCTTAAATAAATTTATTTTCTTTCTTTCTTAAGGGGGTAAAAGTTTTCAGACCGCGAGCCAGTCACAGGACCATAGTTTGTCATGCTTCTCGACATTTCCACCTCATTCCAGACCATTTAACAGTTTTCGTTTCGTTTTTTACCCGCCCGAGAAATCCATTTCCGGCTTTCTCCATGTTACTTATGATGAAAACAATATCTGCGAGTTCCCTAAGGAAATATTTAAGAGGAAAATTATTATCCCAAGTTTGCAAAGGTACGGTACATAATGTAACAGTCTTTTGTTTTTGTATTGATGGTTTGTAGCTCAGTACTTGTAATGCGATGGGCTGGCAATTCATAGGTCCTGGGTTTGAATCCCGAAATCTTAGAATAAAATAAAATATCTAAAATTCAGTTCAATGAAAGTCAATGTATTATTACAAGGTATAACGTGCTCATGAAAGTCCGTTTTCAACCGATTTCAAGAAAAGAATGTATTTTATTTTTATGTTTGTTACCTTAGAACCTCTCTCTGACTGGGTAAACCGATTTATATGATTCTATTTTTTATTTGAAAGCTGGTGTTTCCCGTGTGGACCCATTTATAACATAATTTTATCAAGATCTGACAAGTCATTTTATCGACTACATTGAAGTCGATTAAAACCCCTTTTTAAAAAGAATAACCTATTAGTAATAATAATATATGGAATTAAAAATTAAATAAGAGTAAATAAAAATGATCGAAATGTATTCATATGAAATTTGGATTAGAATGAGCAACTATGTTTGATGAACTAATTAAAACTATAGAACTAGTGTTGCATAAAATATCGATAGTTTTTACGAATTCTCATTTTGTAACAAGATAACTAGGTGGTAGGACTTTTCTGCAAAGTTCGTCCACCGCTTTGCCAGTTATTCTGCCGCCAAGCACTAGTGCGCAAGCACTACTGTGTGCCGGTTTGAAGGGAACTGTAGCTAGTGAAATTACTGGGCAATTGAGGCTTTATGATCTGATCTCTCAGTCGAGTAATCTTATTACCAGACTGTGCTGATGTCTCAGGATGATGTGCGCAGTGCAGTATCACGCGAAACTTTTAGTTCCGAGTGACATTGTTCTGTTGTGGGCGGCCATATCGCTTAACATCAGTTGAACGAATAGCACGTCATGTTATTAATTTTAAAAAAATAGTTTCGTTTGACTGAAGCACTTTTAAAACTATGTCTTGATACTTGATACTTTTCGCGTGCACAGATTTCATTCTAAAAAGTATTTGTACGTAGTGCGCCAATAGTCCAAATGTTTAATTAAATATATTATGGATAGAACAAAGTAATCTTTACTTTTGTAATATCGATAGTTATTTTTATGTTAATGAATGATTGAACAAGCTAGTCGTTCACGTGATGTTAAGCGACACGGCCGTCCATAACAGTTGAAGTATCACTCGGAACTCGAATATATTATTAACTAAACTTCATAGACATTTGCTGCACAATTAATAAACAACCTCCAGATATGTTTCCTGTACACAGTATATCGGCAATGGTTTCATGTTATTCACTCCGCTGCCGAAGACCAAGTGAACTCCCCTGAATAACGTTCTGCCCTTTTTAAAGATGCGACGGAACAAGTTTCGGCCATGACAGTCGACAACGACGCCACCTAGTGGCAAGTCAACAAACCGTCCACAAGTCAATTACACTATTCAATACTACTTTTGACGATAAATATTGTAAATAGCTTGACTAACTATAGCAACTCTTTTACATTTAATGTGTGTAATGTGTAAATAATCCTATATCGTTAACAATATAAAGTCGCGTGACACTGCACTGGGCAACGTCATCCTGGAACATCAAGACATACTTTTTTTTCTTGCACTAGGTTGACTGGTAGATGATGTTTCTTAGCATTAAATCTTTCTTTTTTAATCACAGCAAATTGCCTCTATTTTCTAAATACTACAATGATTTAATAACTAATACTAAATACTACCTACTACTACTACACAAAAAAAAAATTTGGACTGTACAAGACACCCAGTGGGTTGTCTGGAAGAGATCGCTTTAAGCGATAAGACCGCCCATTGTGACACTTAATTCTTAAGTTTGTGCCTGTAAATTATTACTACAATGTGGTGTTTCAATAAAGAGTTTTATCTATCTATCTATCTGGCCGCGATGACCTATAGACAGTCCAAATGCTCCAGCCCACTACCAGTAGGTTGCGTATCTTTCTTGTACATTATTTAAATACTATCATTAAATTAAAAGCATTGATTTCATGATTGTCTCGTGTAGCTCCATAGATATAAATATCAAGTCATCCATAATTGGTTATCGATAAAACTGTTAATTTTATTCCTGTGTAGTGATCTTTAAAAATGAGCATTGCATGATGAATTAAGTCATGAATAAGTATTGTATTGTAATTTATTTCATGAAATCACAATATTTCTGCTGTAGGCATATGACAAACATTGTATATGTTTAAAAAATTAGTTACTCTAAGGCACAGTCCTAGATTAAATTTTGAATATATGTATATCGATATTCACATTTTAGTAAACTTGTATACTAGAAAATCACGATCTATCGATACATTATAACGTATTTGTTCCCAACACTATTAAAATAATAAACGTATATAAATCAAATGAGAACGGGCTGAAACTCATAGCTTTATGCCCATCGATTAAGGGACATTTTATGACTTGAAAGTCGTTAATGACAGCGCCGTTAAAGCGATATTAATTACTATTTTACGGCTCTATGACAAACGCTGTCATAAATTAATGTCAAATTTAATGGGCGCGCCCTTCTGAATCCCGGGTTTTGGTAAATGGAAACGCATATGAAAAGGTAGTTAAATAGATGTGTTGGCACTATTTACCGACTTAGTTACATAGGCCCGTATTACAGAATTATGCTAAGTCGTCTATTGACGCTCAAGTAGAGATAAATGATCAATTTGTAATAAAATCTCGACTTGAGCACCAATCGACGACTGAGTATCGTTCTGTAATACGGGCGGGTCGGTAAGTATCTTATTGAAAAAATGTTGCCAGCGTAACGTAACATATTTTCATCTAATCATCGCTAATAATTGCAGATCTAAACGTCAACCATTTTGTTTTTTTTTTTTATGTTTAGGTTTGACGTGACGAGCTAGCCGTTCGCCTGATGTTAAACGACACGGCTGCTCATATCAGCTGCAGTGTCACATGGAACTCTATAGTAGTATAGAGGTTCGCGTGACACTGCACTGCGCACGTCATCCAGAGACATCAGCACAATCTAGTAATAAGATTACGAAACTGTGAGATCAGATCATAAAGTCTCATTTCACCGAAACACAGCAGTGCTTACGCACTACTGCTTAGCGGCAGAATAACTGATAAAGCGGTGGTACCTACCTAGACGAAATTGCAGTAAAGTCCTACCACCTAGTAATATTTACACTTTACACTTTAAGTTAAACATTTTGGTAAATAGTAGACAAGTGGAAGGGAACGATTGCTGGAATAATTCTGGGATACTCTAATCAGGTAGGTGTTGCCACTCACGCCTTGAGCGTTTGCGAACGGTTTTGGATAGCAGCCAAAAGATTGGTAGGGTCACCATTATGCCGACAAAATTTTAGAGTGACTTTTTTTATAGATCTACCCGCGGATAAAAAGTATTTTAATTATTTGCTTTCTCAAGGAAAAAAATCACTTTTCCGGGATAAAATGTAGCCTATATGTTAATCCAGTGTATAAGCTATCTTGGTACCGACTTTCATCCAAATCCAATCAGCTGTTTAAGCATGAAGGAGTAACAAACATACACACATACACACAAACTCACATACAAACTTTCGCCTTCATAATATTAGTGTGATAGTGTGATGGCAGAGTTATGTCAAAACCACGCTACTGAAGGAATATGACGATGCGATTAAGGGTGCAGCATGCAAGCTAATTTAATTGTAGATTTTTGGCTGATGGCTTTGGATTTATGGACTTGGTCTTGCTGTACTGGTTTTGAACCAAGGGAAAACAGGGGAGAAAGATCATAGAATATGATTAATCATTTATTGCGTACATGTAGGCTTATACATAAGTGTGAGAAGACAAAGGCTGCAGATATTATATAACAAAAAAGTTAAACTCTAATATTTTTTATTAATGACTAGGCTAGCGTTTGATCACAATCTCACCTGATAGGAAGCGACGATTTGGTTAAAATTCTAATAAATACTTATTGGGGTCGTTCAAGTATTACGTAAGCACTATGGGGGGCGGGGGGTTTTTGCTTTGCTTATTTTGGATGACATGGGGGGTAGGGGAGTCTAGATGATCATTACGTCATCGGTAGCTATTTACCTTTTTACACGAATAGCAACCCTCACATTGTCTTTGCTTGAAACACTAAACATTATAATTATAATATTTAAAAAAAACAAGACATTGATTGAAAAATGTTTACGTAAGCATGGGGGAGGGGGAAGAGCTTTGCTTACTTTTTCTGACAAGGGGGATGGGGGGTAAATCGTTGTAATAAATCTGCTTACGTAATACTTGAACGGTCCCATTCACTCTAGTAGTGTCAAAGTCAAAAGATTTATTGCAAATAGGCTAATTTTAGCACTTTTACAAGTCAAAATTATATTAGGTACTTAAAATTAAGTTATTTCACTAAGCATATAAAGTTACAAAGTGCTTATTGTCAAATAATATATAGCAAGCCCCTTACAATATATGAGTTGAAAAAAAAGCAGTTCTCTTTCTCACTACTGGTGCAAGCAATTCGGCACAATGCAGAATAGAAAACTTTGATGCGAAGCTTCGATTACAACTGTAAAGAAGAAGCTACAAGAAACTTTACAGTGATGTATTTTTTTTTCTTACTGTCTTTTACAATGTATATAATTCATTACGGTTGAGATAATGAGTGGTTGGGGTTAAAGTAGAGATAAAATAAGCTAATCTAGCCTATAAAAGACTAAGAAGCAAACAAGGCAAGCTATGCTAGCTCTAACCGCTGAGATATTGTCCCACAAAAAGATTCGAAGTTTTGGCTACCCTACCGGCCAATAGCTTTGTTTCCGCCATCCAATAACAATATGCAAATTAGACCCGTTTTAAAAAAGGAAGATGATTCGGGAACGGTTTTATAAGCCCAAATATAGGCGTTGAAATGTCGCGGGCTAGCCTACAGTATTATTTAAACAAAAACTTAGGATTTGGCCTTTGCCAGGATTTATTCTATGAAAGACAAAACTTTTTTTTTTCATTCCATTCATTCCAAGTAGGTTCGTAGGATCAAAGCTTGCGCCGTTGATTTCGCTCGAAATATAAACTAAGTATTAATTTTATTAAGTTTTATTTAATTTATAAAGACAGATTATTTTTATATGACTTGCCTCAACCTATTTGGATTTTATAAAGACTACGAATGGAACAAAGTTTTAAAATAATGGCATTCGTATAGAAGAAAATGAAGATAATAAAACGGGAAGTACAATTATTTTCCATACAAGTTTGCAGATAAATTTAATAAACTTGATAATTTTTCAAGTTAAAAGGTATTAGATATATGTGTCAAGTCAAGTCACAGTCCAAGTCGTCAAGTCAAGTCATACTCCTAGTAAAGTGGTGGCAACTTTACCAGAAGCTTCTATGAATTTTTGGAAAAAACACGAAAAGAAACGTTTCACCATCATTATACCACTTTCCCACACTCATGCATGTAATCCAGCACTTAACGAATAAAATGCCACCAAATTTATGCACTAACACTGAAAATAACACAAATTTTGGAAATTAATACAATGCGATGACGCGATCTTTTTCGTTTTCCCGCCAAAAAACGATTAACTGTATTTAGGTATGCCTAGTTATTCTAAAATAGGCGAGAACACGTGCGACTTTAACGTCTTTATTTCGTCTGAAAACTTTATTTGTCTGCTGTCCTAAATACGAATTAATGGAAATGCATACAAATGCCACAATTAAATAGTTAATTCGGCACTTTAATAATAAAACAGGAATAGTACACGACCTCATTTCATGTAACGACTTTGGCATAGACAATTAAAAATAAATTAAATTGTGGCGGGAAAGTTGACGTTTCGTTTCCAAAATGGCGGTATTAATGCTTTATTGCTTTTCCCTCGCTATTTTCCAATTTTATGTGGTTTTTATGTCAGTGAATTTAAATTTTGTTGCTATTTTAGGCTTTTGTTGCTTTGTTGCTTTATTATTTGGCATATTATTTTGCAATCAATTCATCCGTCTTATATCGTACTCGTATAGATCCGCCATCCAAGTTTCATTAAAATCCGTTTAGTAGTTTTTGCGTGTAAGAGTGACAAACATCCACACATACAAATATTCACGTTATTAATATTAGTAAGGATTTATTATACAATATTAAACATGATTTTAACATGATTCCACTGGAATTTTATAAATTACTCATGAATATTTAATGTCTTCATACATAAAACTGAACACGAAAATTGAGTAATAATACAACACAGTCATGTAAAAAATGGCATGCTGCATCTAAACAAAATTGCATACATTTTAGTAATAAATATAAGTTAATTTTATGGTTGGTAGTTTTATTTTTAGTGGTCCTGTTGCACATTTGCATACGAGGCATTTGCTTTTGGCAATATGGATGGGTTAAGTCATTAAGTCGCCAAGAATCATTATACTTAATATATCTCGGAACGGGGACTGATTTTTTTTTTTACTTAATTTTTTTTTTAATGTTTTGGCTCCACACTTTTGTGTATTTAGCCAGTGTCAAGTAATTGATATATATAATTCATCAAGTTAATAATATTTCACGTTAATATGTGGTCAAGTCACAGTCGAAGTCATCAAGTCAAGTCATAGTCTAGTCAAAGTCATACTCCTAGTAAAGTGGTGGCAACTTTACTTGAAGCTTCTATGGAGTTTTGGAAACAACACGAAAAGAAACGTTTCACCATCATTATACCATTTTCCCACACTCACGCCTGTAATCCAGCACTTAACGAATAGAATGCCACCAATTTTATGCACTAACACTGAAAATAACACAAGTTTAGGAAAATAATACAATGCGGTGACGCAATCTTTTTCGCTTTCCCGCCAAAACTCTTTGTTATGATTACAAAACCATTTCGAGGAATAGGCTTACTGGTCACTATATATAACCTTAAAATGAAAAATAGTTACCTAAAACTAAAGTAAACTTAAGGTATGGCGGTACTCTTCTGATAAAGGGAAAATGAAAAGGACGGAAATATGTTAATTGCGTTTAGATTTAGAGTATGCGACACAGAATCGACACCATTATCAGTATTTCAGGCTTTGATCGAACGACCATCATTTAAATAAATAAATGTATAAATATTGACGGACATTTCACAAAGCGCCATCTACCCCCAAGCTTGTACTATGGAAACCAGATAATTGGTACAATACTTAGAAAAGATTTTTTTTGTATAATACATAGAATACAATATAACACCCAGACACACAACAAACATCGATGTTGATCACACAAATCTTGGGTGGAGATCGAATCCACAGCGAGTAACTACAGTCTCGGGCCAGTCGTTTGATTTGTTCTTATAATGACGTTATTCGTGGCTTAATGGAAGAAATGCCTGAGCCTATGAACATAAAAAAATTGGTAAATAATAGACATGATTAGTGTGATATTACTGACATTGACACATGGAGATTTATTAAAAATCTACGGCTTTAAATTGTTGGAAACCGAGTATGACGTCGAGTTTTTTTTGGCGGGAAAACGAAAAACATCGCGTCACCACATTGTATTATTTTTCAAAACTTGTGTTATTTTCAGTGTTAGTGCATAAAATTGGTAGCATTTTATTCGTTAAGTGCTGGATTAGAAAGAAAGAAAGAAAGAAAGAAAGAAAGAAAATTTATTTTGTAACAGAACAAGGACATAGAAAAATACATGAAAATTAAAATTACCTAAGAACGTCGCTTTCAAGTTCTGTCACAAACCGGCCCCAACTCAGCATGGTGCTAGTTCTTACGAACCGGCGCTGGTCTTCCGTTGGGACCGTTTGGTGAAGCCACGGAACAGACATACATCAATGTTCTAAATTATAAAGAAAATATAAACATATATTTGTGTAAATAGTAATTAATACACATACTTAAAATTAAAATACAACAAACAAAAGTATTAAAACGAATTGTGCGAACCAATATACAAATAATAACAATTTAGTAAATGAGAAGTGACAGAAGTTGGCAGTAAGTAAGTAAGTTAAGTAAATTACTAAGATATATATATGTAGACAGTTTATAAAATGATGAGATTTTATTTTTAAGATTAAATATTAAATAACACTTGTGTCGTGCGCTAGTGTTTCCTGACTTGTTTGATGTTGGTATAGAAAAATCTTAAGTTTGGATCTAAATAAACCAATATTTTGCAGGTTCCTGAATGGTGGTGGAATATTATTCCAACACTTAGTCGCAGCGTATCGGAAACTACCCCTGAAAGCGGCTGAGCTATGATGTTGCGTCGACAGCTGCATTGCGCATTGGCGTGATCCGTAAGATCTCCGTGCAGATATCCAAGTCAGCTTTTCATAAAGATATGCAGGCTGTCGATACTTTATGACACCAAAGAGTAGACAAGCTAAGTGAAGCTTACGTCGATGCTTCATTTTTAGCATGAAACTCTGGTTCAAGTATGGAGTCACATGAGCTCTTAACGGGATGTCAAAGCAGAATCGTGCACAAGCGTTCTGAATTCTTTGGATGAGTTTCTTTGTCCTTGCTAGTAACCGGGGGCCAAAAACGGTATCCATATAATTTAGTTTTGACAAAATTAGCGACTCAACTAGCTGAATACGCAAGGGTTCTTTAAGGAAAGGCCTCATACGATACAAAACTTTTAATTTATAAAAACAGTTCTTAACTGAGTTTGCAATATGCTTCTCAAAACGTAACTCACAATCCATATGCAAACCTAGGTTGCGCGCTTCATATACACGCTCGATGGGTTCATCCATGACCAAGACAGTTACTGATGGGCCTACATTTGTGAGTTGATTTTTGCTGCCAAAAATTAGGTATTTGGTTTTAAGAGGATTTAACAATAGATTATTTTTTAAGGACCAGCTGGCAATACCAGATAGATCCTCATTAAGTTTTATTACCGCAGCATTTATTTCGGCTGGTTTACATGAGATGTACACTTGTATATCGTCAGCATATATATGAAATTTACAATATTTAATATGAGTTATTATGTCCGCCGAATACAAGATAAAAAGAAGCGGTCCCAAGATGGAACCTTGAGGTACTCCTCTAGTTACAGCCACTTTGTCTGACATAACTGAAGAACCGTTTTTTCGATCTAGTTTTACATACTGGTAGCGATTTCTAAGGTAACTATTGAACCACTGACGAGCCTCGTAGTCAAAACCATAATAATTTAACTTCGATAAAAGTAGATTAATATCCAAGGAGTCGAAAGCTCTAGAAAAATCTAGTAGCACAAGTAAAGTACACATTCCTTTGTCTTGTGCACAGAGTATACTGTCAGTAACATCGAGCATAGCGGTCACAGTGCTGCGTCCTTTTCTAAAACCGGACTGCATCTGAGGTAAGATGTTATTACTTTCAAGATAATGACTTAGCTGCATACAAACGGCTCTCTCCAGAACCTTCGACAAACAGGGCAAAACGCTTATTGGTCTCAAATCTTTAAGGTCGACAGGGTTAGGTTTTTTGGGCAGTGGTCGTACTATTGCCATTTTCCATAGATCTGGATAGGTAGATGTATTTATAGACGTATTTATCAAGTTCTGTATAGTATTTAGTGAATAGGGCAAAGTCATAATTAGCATATCTAGACTTATAGCATCACAACCCTCTGCGTTAGATTTTAAACTTTTTATTATTGTAACTATTTTATCAGAACTAATTGGCTCTAGGTGAAAATTAGCGTCACTATACTTATGAAATTCAAAGTAAGTCATCTGCGAGATACAAACATTTGAAGCACCGGGTATGTTTAAAAAATGATCGTTAATTATGTTTGGATCTTTAAAAAATGGCGGCAATTCGATATCCGGCTTAGGCAGCAAATAACTTTTCAGATTTTTCCACAACAATTTAGGATCGTGTATCTTACTATTAATGTTAAATTTAAAATAAGCTGATTTTTCGTGAAAGAGAGCTTGGCTTACAGTTGACTTAAGGCTTTTATAGTATATTTTTTTAGACTCTGTCTTGGTCTTATGGTATTTTGCTGCAGCTTCGTCACGTAGCCTCATCATTAACTTGATAGTGTCAGTAATCCAAGGATACGACCGATTTTTGATGACAACCGATTTCACAGGTGCATGTTTATTAAAAATAGAAAGCACGTTGTGGTTAAAGAAGTTAACCAAAACGTTCACGTCTATATTATGCTGTTGCGCTGAGATTTGGTTCCAATCAATACCTTGAAGATCGTCATTAAAACTTTCAATACAAATGAATTTTTTGGGTCTATAACTTATGGCATATGGCAAAGGCTTTTCTCGTTTTATATTGAATTCGCAAACTATTAGGCAGTGTCCCAGCAAAGACCCCACGTGTTCTAACAAAATAGTTCTTGCATTTAAGTCTGAACAAACAACATCGATAAGAGTTTGACTAGTGTCAGTAAAGTGAGTAGGCTCGGTTACTAACTGGGAAAGGTTGAAGCATGATAGAAAAGATTTAAACTTTAATGTTCTACTGTCATTTTTAAGATTTATATTGATATTAAAATCTCCTAGTAAAATTATATTATCATATATGGGTATGGAACTAATAGAATCTGATATAGCATCAAAAAATAAATTTACATCCATCCACGGAGGACGGTATGCGGTTCCGATCGCAAGTTTCTTCCCGTTAAGAGTCATGATGACCCACATTTGCTCTACAGACTTATGTAGCGGATCTACCGGATGAGACCAGGTGCGCGCGCTAACACTCCGCTGGATGTAAAAACCGACCCCGCCACCACGCGAGCGCACGTCTTGTGGACGAGGTATATGACGCAATCGGTACCCTGGCAGCGCGGGGGCACGGCCCTCCTCACCCGCCCTCAGCCAGGTCTCGTTTATTGCTAAAACATCAATGTCATTTCGAGTTGTCGTAGCAATAATATCATCATGATTTGTCCCAAGGGAACCTGCGTTAAACAAACCAATTTTTAAGCGTTTATTAACCATTGTTAACAGTAAATAAAATACAGAAATAATAAAACAGAGCACAAAAATAAATTACATAAATTTTTATAAAAATCAAAATATAAAATTTTATATGTATACATAACGATATCAATGATTTATAAGTTGTATTGTTATATAATATAATGGACACACGACATTTTGCGACTTTGGAACAAAGTACTAGTTTTAATAAATTATAAACATGTAATATTAGTTGTACTTTCAGATGTATAACGTAACTGCCAGGCATTTTTTTATTACACAATGTATATTTATATGTTAAAATGAAATAAATAATATATTTTATAAAAAACAACTCAAAGATGTAATTTTTAAACTTTTCAAACATTTTCAGTTCCAAAAACACTACTGAAGTCAGTATCCGGACGAAACGCGTGCACCGGTTTCCCATCGGCTTGCCGAGCGAACACACGACCTCTCCTGGTCCATGAATACCTCCATTTGCGTTTACGGCATTCCTCTCGGACCCGATGAAACAGCTGACGGTTGGTCCTCGTTAGCCGCTCATTGATGTACACTCGCCGCGCCGGTCCAGTCAGCCCTAAGGCCGCCGTAGTAAAATTACGGCGCACACGCGCGGCACTCAGCAATTCATCCCGGAGGTGGCGACGTGCAAGTCGCACTACGACCCGACGCGGGCGCAATTCCGTCCTTCCATCGCCGGACCCACTCAGCTCGACCGCTCCAACACGCTCAGCAAAAACGACGTCCCGCTCTTCAAGAGTTATCCCTAAATTTGCAGATAAGACCATAAAAGTGTGTAAGACATTCTCTCCCTTTTCCTCCGGGATATGGCCTATATCCAGGTCGGAGAGGAGCACCTCTTGGTTCCGGTCGTTAAACTCGTTCTGGAGTTGTGCTACCGTCACCTGCAGCTCCGCAAGCTCGGCTAACTTCAGGGCTACCGGCACCTCTCTTTGCTCAAGCGCTACGAGTCGCTGCTCGAACCGATTTATTCGCTCTCCCATACTAGCCATGGATGCTCGGAACTCCTTACGAAAATCCCTTGACTCGGCCATATACTCGGCGAGCTCACGACGCATATCCTGTAAATCCGAGTTCCCGCCAAGTGGCGCAGGCGAGTTGCTGCGCACAGCTACAGGAATGGACGGTGGTGCGGCCCCAGTCTCGCAGATGTTCTTTACGGGCGTGCTACTATTGTCAACCTTACGTCGTTTTCTATTACATTCAGGACATACCCAGTCTTTATTAGCAGACGTGGTTTCAGGAATTCCCACGCACGCCTTATGGTACATGCAAGGGCAAGTGGTACAAGGTGGCGGCCCCTGACGGCGAGAGAAACTTTCCGCATGCCGCGCACTTAGCCATACTGCAAGAGCGTATCTAACTCAGATACTTAGATAGGCACGACAAAACTAGGTGGCGCTGTTAACCAATTGTACGTATCGCGGGTTGTTATGTTCGTAGCAGTAAGCTCGGTCACCTACCTTCACTTAAAATATCAATCTAGGATAAGACCGATATCAAAGGCACTATACAACCATATGCCCAACGAGTTAGCGTACACAAACACTCCCAGCAGTCAATTAAGCGTTGGAACACACTTTGTCACACTTTCACGGCGGTTTAATTACTTTTTCTTATTTTACAATCACAAAATTATGCGAGCGTGTGCTGGATGTATGGCCGTCCGTGACGGCCATACATCCATTACAGGCATGAGTATGTGAAAGGGGTATAATGATGGTGAAACATATCTTTTCGTGTTGTTTCCAAAACTCCATCGAAGCTTCTGGTAAAGTGGCCACCATTTTACTAGGAGTATGACTTGATTAGACTAGACTATTACTTGACTTGATGACTTGGACTGTGACTTGACTTGACTTATATACATATATATTACTTAACTCGAAAAATTATCAATTACTTGACACTGGCTAAATACACAAAAGTGTGGAGCCATAAAAAAACAAAAAAAAGTATGACGTCTTTACCCACGGGAAAGTTCCAAATTTAAACAAGTAATTATAAAATAACCACAATTAACTAAGTAAATATATTGCACGATATATTCACAGCATAAAATAAAAAAATGTAGTTCGAGAAATTTTGGACATGCCTCATTTTATCATAATATTAGGTCTTTACCTATGAAATTGCCGTTTTGTTTGAAAAAAGTTAACGTATTTTTTTTTCGAACTTATTTATTTATTTTATTCAAAGTAATCACCCCTGCAATCAATGCATCTTTGCCAACGCTGTGGCAGTTTATGGATGCCCTTCTTGAAAAAATCAGCAGGACGGGAGACAACAAACTCTTCAAAGGCGTTTTGTACTGCCTCTCGGGAATTGAATTTTTTTCCCGCTAAAAAGTTGTCCAAATTTTGGAAAAAGTAATAGTCGATAGGCGCAAGATCTGGTGAGTATGGCGGATGAGGGAGAGCTTCCAAACCCAACTCATGCAGCTTAGAGACGGTCTGTTGTGCAGTATGGGGTCGCGCGTTGTCGTGAAGTAGCAGTGGAGACGACCGATTGACCAAAGCTGGTTGCAGAAGTGCGAGTTTCGCCATCATTGTGGTCAGTTCTTCAATGTACACATCTGCAGTAATGCTCTCGCCGTTTTGTAAAAAGCTATGATGAATCACACCAGCACTAGACCACCAAACTGTGACCATCACCTTTCTAGGGGTCATTTTTCGTTTTGCACATTGCTTTGGTACCGAACTAGGATCTAACCAACTTGCTGAGCGCTTTCGATTGTCAAAAAGAATCCATTTTTAGTAGCACGTAACAATTCCGTTCAAAATTCCTTCATTTCTGTGTCTGTTAAGCAGCACAAGGCAAGTCTCGCCGCGTACGTTGCGCTGGCGATCGTTAAGTTCGTGGGGCACCCATTTATCAAGCTTTTTTATCTTGCCAATCTGTCGCAAATGGACCAATATTGTTTTGATGCTAACATCAAAAGCTGCTGCCAGCTCAGATGTAGATTGAGATTCATCAGCTTCCACAATCGCCTTTAATTCATCATTGTTGACCAAAGTTTCCGGACGACCACGAGGTTCATTTTTCAAGTCAAAATTCCCAGAACGGAACCGAGCAAACCAATAACGGGTTGTACGTTCGTTTGTACAGTTCTCTCCGTAAACGTCGTTGATGTTACGTGTCGTTTGTGCCGCGTTGGTGCCACGACGGAACTCATATTCCATAATTACACGAAATTTCAAAGTATCTATTATGAGGAAAAATGTTGAAATGTAATGAAAATACAACGCTAATCAATAAACAAAAGACTAATATTGTAAATAGAATGTCATATTTTTAAAACAAAACTAATTTGAATTTAGAATTCATAGCCAATCAAAACTTTTTTTTTGTTTGAAAAAGTCTGTACTGCAATACGGCAATTTCATAGGTAAAGACCTATTATTAACTAGGAAGAAAAGGAGTTTTAGTTAGGAAACCTAAAAAATCGTGTAATTGATATTTTTTTTTGTTTTGACAACATTTTAAGAATCCCTTTTTCCATAGAACGTAGCGCAAACTACGTTCACAAATAAACCAAGCATTTTCAGCACTTTTGAATGCAGACTTCATTCTGTCCGTACATTGAGATTTGCAACATAAATCTCTAACAAGTCCATTGCGGGATTTAGCAGTTTTGTATTCTACGTTGGTATGTTAGTATTGTTTTGCAGTGACAGACAAGGTACGGATTCAGTTTCATTCACTGATGTAAAATAAATTATTTTACATTTATAAATTGGCTGAACTCAGATCGGTTCAACAAATTACTAAATATATTGTTAATATTCTTTTTTTTTCTTTTTTTTTTCAATGTAATGGAATGACGTGACGAGCTAGCCGTTCGCCTGATGTTAAACGACACGGCTGCCCATATCAGCTGCAGTGTCACTCGAAACTCTAAAGTATAGAGGTTCGCGTGACACTGCACTGCGCACGTCATCCAGAGACATCAGCACAATCTAGTAATAAGATTACTAAACTGTGAGATCAGATCATAAAGTCTCATTTGCCCAGTAATTTCACTAGCTACAGTGCCCTTCAAATCAGAACACCGCAGTGCTTGCGCACTACTGCTTGGCGGCAGAATAACTGGCAAAGGTGGCAGAATAACTGGGAAATTTACTTCACAAGCATTTTTTGAAGTAAATCTTCTTTACGCACGATTGACATGGAGTAAGCGGGTGAATGCGTGACTAGGCGAACGGAACTTGAGAGGGAGGTATAAAGATAGAGAGGGAGTTCCGTTTCGTATATTACTTTAGGGGAACGAGAGAGGCGGGTTGTATTGGTTGACGTATATCTCCATTGTCAACATAACAAAGATAAAAATTACTTAAAATTTGTATTATTATGCTGGTATATCCGGTAAAATTACAATTGTAAACTGTCAAGATTACGACATAAACATTAAACAAAGCAAAAACCAAGTTATACCGGCCGATAGATGGAGTTAAACTAAAGAAGTTTTACTTCAGTCGTGTGGTCTAAAGCACACAATTTTTTTATAAACATTAAATATAAATGATGGATGTAGCTTGTTGCATGAAGCTATTCAATACCTCGCCCTAATAAGTAAACGATCGCCTGTCATCTGTCAGTTTATGGAATGATATACCACTTCTATATTTTATATAAGATAGCGTCAAAAGTATACGTTTTAACTGTAGCAATTTTTATAATATTTTGTAAATGTTTTCTTTTCTTTCTGCGATAAGTAAATGTGTGCAAAATGATAATAAATAATAATCTATACTAATATTACAAAGATTTGTATGTAAGTTTGTAACGAATTGGCTCAAAAAGTACAGGCTACAATTCACCACTCTGGCCAAGTGCAGGTTTTTGGATGATCATTGGTTTAAATCTCTAATAAATTTATGTCAATGTGGATGACACAATACATGATCTTGAATTTTGTGATTATTGAACATAACTATTGAATTTTGTGATTCTTGAACATAACTATTTCATATTGTGATTATTGAACATAACTATTGAATTTTGTGATTCTTGAACATAACTATTTCATATTGTGATTATTGAACATAACTATTGAATTATGTGATTCTTGAACATAACTATTGAATTTTGTGATTATTGAACATAACTACTGAATTTTGTTATTATTGAACATAACGATTCCATTTTGTGATTATTGAACATAACTATTCAATTATGTGATTATTAACTATATTTTTTTTATTATAGAACCGCTTTCCTCGCGATATTTTCATTTACTTTAAGCGAGTGAAAATTCCGTATATAACTTGAAAAGTCTTTGGTGCAGGGCCGGTATTTGAACCTGAGTGCTTCGATTTGAAAGTCGCACGGGAAACCACTGCACATTCTCCACGCGTGCCGTTTGTTTGTTAGCTAAGAGGCGGGGGGTTCCAAGAATCCCTAAGGCATTATCCAATTTTAATATCAAGATCGCATATAGATGCCGTCGCGAGGCTTATCTGCGCATCATCAGATAATGTGATGCTGTAGGAAATATGAAAAGGAAATTGAGCTAGTGACTATATAAAGGAGACTTAAAATGGAGATAAAAATTAGTCATAACCGGAACTCAAAAAAATGATGAACGGAAAAAAAACAAAAATAATATGTGTGGACATCTAACACAACGCCATCTAGCCCCAAACAAAGCAAAGCTTGTACTATTGGAACCAGATTAATGATACAATACTTAGATACTTTTTGTTGATAAATACGTAGTTTCTTGTAGCTTCTTCTTTTCAGATGTAATCGAAGCTTCGGATCGGAGTTTTCTGTTCTGCATTGTGCCGAATTGCTTGCACCAGTAGTGGGAAAGAGAACTTCGTTTTTTTTTCAAACTCATATATTGTAATGGGCTTGCTATGTAATATTTGACAATAAGCACTTTGTACTTCTATATGCATTTTTTATTTTATTCTTTTTTTTTAACGTTTCTTTTCGTTTTGTTTCCAAAACTCTATAGAACCTTCAAGTAAAGTTGTCACCACTTTACTAGGGTATGACTTGACTTGATGACTTCGACTATGACTTAGCACATATTTGCGTGAAATATCATTAACTTGATAAATTATCAATTACTTGACACTGGCTAAATACACAAAAGTGTGGTGCCAAAACATAAAAAAAACATTTAAAAAAAAAGGACATAATAAATTTTGACATGTAAAAGTGCTAAAAATAGCCTATTTGCAATAAATCTTTTGAATTTGACTTTGACTTTGACATGCATAAAATACAATATAACACCCAGATATAGAACAAACACCTATGCTCATCACACAAATGTTTGTCCTGGGTGGGAATCGAACCCACAACCCACAGTTCAGAAGGCAGGGTTACTACCAACGGAGCTATCGGGCCAGTCATAAAGAAATAACCACATAAAACTAAAATAGACCCTACTTATACATAAATACGTAAAACGATTTTCTGTATGCTTAAACTAGGTGCGTACTGCAGTTTCACCCGCATGTAAAAAAGTAACCTTTGTTAATCCACAATCTATATTCCAAATTTCATACAAAGCCGTCCAACCGTTTGAGCGGGAAAGAGTAACAAATATCCATACAAACACTGTAAGGTGAGTTTTTGGCGGGAAAACGAAAAAGATCGCGTCACCGCATTGTATTATTTTCCAAAACTTATGTTACTTTCATTGTTTGTGTATAAAATTGGTGGCATTTTATTCGTTAAGTGCTGGATTACAGGCATGAGTGTGGGAAAGTGATATAATGATTGTGAAACGTTTCTTTTCGTGTTGTTTACAAAACTACATAGAAGCTTCTGGTAAAGTTTCCAACACTTTACTAGGAGTATGACTTGACTAGACTATGACTTAACTTGATGACTTGGACTGTGACTTGACTTGACACATCATATAATATTAGGTCTTTACCTATGAAATTGCCGTTTTGTTTGAAAAAAGTTAAAGTATTTTTTTTCGAACTTATTTATTTCTTTTATTCAAAGTAATCACCCCTGCAATCAATGCATCTTTGCCAACGCTGTGGCAGTTTATGGATGCCCTTCTTGAAAAAATCAGCAGGACGGGAGACAACAAACTCTTCAAAGGCGTTTTGTACTGCCTCTCGGGAATTGAATTTTTTTCCCGCTAAAAAGTTGTCCAAATTTTGGAAAAAGTAATAGTCGGTAGGCGCAAGATCTGGTGAGTATGGCGGATGAGGGAGAGCTTCCAAACCCAACTCATGCAGCTTAGAGACGGTCTGTTGTGCAGTATGGGGTCGCGCGTTGTCGTGAAGTAGCAGTGGAGACAACCGATTGACAAAAGCTGGTTGCAGACGTGCGAGTTTCGCCATCATTGTGGTCAGTTCTTCAATGTACACATCTGCAGTAATGCTCTCGCCGTTTTGTAAAAAGCTATGATGAATCACACCAGCACTAGACCACCAAA
The DNA here is from genome assembly GCA_905220475.3 of Ennomos fuscantarius. Taxonomy (NCBI): domain Eukaryota; kingdom Metazoa; phylum Arthropoda; class Insecta; order Lepidoptera; family Geometridae; genus Ennomos; species Ennomos fuscantarius. Next base: position 3,960,624 of record HG992049.1, read on the forward strand.
CTGTGACCATCACCTTTCTAGGGGTCATTTTTCGTTTTGCACATTGCTTTGGTACCGAACCAGGATCTAACCAACTTGCTGAGCGCTTTCGATTGTCAAAAAGAATCCATTTTTCGTCGCACGTAACAATTCGGTTCAAAATTCCTTCATTTCTGTGCCTGTTAAGCAGCGCAAGGCAAGTCTCGACGCGTACGTTGCGCTGGCGATCGTTAAGTTCGTGGGGCACCCATCTATCAAGTTTTTTTATCTTGCCAATCTGTGGCAAATGGACCAATATTGTTTTGATGCTAACATCAAAAGCTGCTGCCAGCTCAGCTGTAGATTGAGATTCATCAGCTTCCACAATCGCCTTTAATTCATCATTGTTGACCAAAGTTTCCGGACGACAACGAGGTTCATTTTTCAAGTCAAAATTCCCAGAACGGAACCGAGCAAACCAATAACGGGTTATACGTTCGTTTGTACAGTTCTCTCCGTAAACGTCGTTGATGTTACGTGTCGTTTGTGCCGCGTTGGTGCCACTACGGAACTCATATTCCATAATTACACGACATTTCAAAGTATCCATTATGAGGAAAAATGTTGAAATGTAATGAAAATACAACGCTAATCAATAAACAAAAGACTTATATTGTAAATAGAATGTCATATTTTTAAAACAAAATTAATTTGAATTTAGAATTCATAGCCAATCAAAACTTTTTTTTGTTTGAAAAAATCTGTACTGCAATACGGCAATTTCATAGGTAAAGACCTATTATTAAACTTGAGAAATTATCAATTACTTGACACTGGCTAAATACACAAAAGTGTTCTCACATTCATCTCTTTTAATATTTTTTATATAATTCTATACATTTTTATTATTTACAAATTTGCTTTAAAATACTCGCCAATTTACTTGCATGAAAGTCTTCGCCAATAATTGTAATGACACTTAACCTTTGTGTAATGTAATGTTTGTAATCTTAGTGTAATAGTGAACATTACGCTAGTGTTCAATAAATAAATACTAGGCGTTATCTCAAAATTCGTAACCTCTCAGTAGTCCTTCAGCGCGACCGACGCGACGCCCCAGGGTAGCATTGTTAAGAATATTTGGTTTGTATGACTTAGAAAACGAGTACGTACTGTTTGAGCAATAAATATAATTATCTGGCCGTACAGCTAAGGGCCATCCAGAAATTACGTCACATGATTTTCTTGATTTTATTGACACCTTCCCTTCTCCTCCTCCCTGTGACGGTAAATGGTGATTTTTTTTATTGTTTGATAGGCTCGCGTTTGACCACTATCGCACCTGATGGTAAGTGACGATGCGGTCTAGGATGTAACACGCTTGCATAGAAGATACCTGTTCACTCTCGATTTGAAGACTCCAAGGTTGTAGTTATCCGGAAATACGGACGCCGGTAAAGCGTTCCACTCTTTGGCTGTTCGCATGATAAATGTGGAGCCAAATCGCTGTGTTCGCACATGGGGGATATTAACCATGTAACGGTGGCGCTTTTTGATGGTAATACCGGTGCCGGTGAACATGACGATGATAATGATCCTCTACCTATCATCATCAAAATTAAATAAATATATCTAACTAGCTGCGTCCCGCGGATAAAAAGCAGCCTGTATGTTAATCCACTATATAAGCTATCTATTTTCCAAAGATTCCTTTTTACCATTTTGGTATGAAACGCTAAAAATTTAAAAAAGTCGGTCATATTTTTGCTTAAAAAGCCCGCGGCGTCGCCCTCGCGGTGTTCGATGATTGTCCCACGGGAATATATGATCGGGATGAAAAGTATTGTATACGATAATCCAGGTTATAAACTATTTGTGTTCCCAATTTCATCCAAACCGTTCAGTAATTTTTGCAGTAACAAACATGAATTCATCCATACATCCATACAAACGTTCACATTTAAAATAATAGTAGGATAGTAGAATTTGCCACACACAAGGTTTTCATTACTACATACGTTTTAAAGTATAAAAATGCAAATAATTCTTATCATCGAAAGTTAATTAAATTAACAGGGGCAATAAAATTACAAAGTCAACTAACAGGTTATTAAGATAATGTAACGAAAATAGTACAAAATAAAGGCCTCAGCTATTAGAGACCTAGATACCAACACAGGTATAAATTACCGGAGTGTTTGACAAAACTTCAGTGAGTTAATTTAAAATTGAAGTTTCTATCGTATTCGATCAACGTCAAATACTAAAATGATTTACCGTTTGGTAAGTATAATAATAATAATATGTGTGGACATCTCACACAACGCCATCTAGCCCCAAACTAAGCAAAGCTTGTACTATGGGAACCAGATAACTGATACAATACTTAGATACTTTTTGTTTGTAAATACATACATAGAATACAATATAACACCCAGACACAGAACAAACATCGATGTTCATCACACAAATGTTTGTCCTGGGTGGGAATCGAACCCACGACCCGCAGTTCAGAAGGCAGGGTCACTACCAACTGAGCTATCGGGCCAGTCTAGTATAATTTTTTAGACGTAAATTCGATGAATTTAATGTGTTAATCCCGTATCACACTAATATTATAAAGGCGAAAGTTTATATGTGTGTTTGTGTGTATGTGTGTATTTTTGTTACTCTTTCACGTTCAAACGGCCGAATGGATTTGGATGAAATTCGGTACCAAGATAGCTTATACACTGGATTAACATATAGGCTACATTTTAGCCCGGAAAAGTGAAATGCTCCCCTGGAATGAGCAAATAATTGAAAAACTTTTTATCCGCGGGTGAAAACGCGGGGCGCAACTAGACTTGACTGACCCGATAGTTCAGTTGGCAGTAAAACTGCCTTCTGAACTGTAGGTTGTAGGTTCAATTTCCAGGACTAACATTTGTATAATGAACATCAATGTTTGTTCTGTATCTGGGTGTTATATTGTATTCTATGTATGTATTTACAAACAAAAACTATATAAGTATTGTATCAGTTATCCGGGTCCCATAGTACAAGCTTTGCTTAGTTTGGGGCTAGATGGCACTGTGTGAAAGGTCTACAATGTATATCATATATTATTTTTTTACATCTCTTTATCTTTACAGATCTTCCTGGTAATCTCCTGTCTCATCCTTGTGGTGAGTGCATCAGAAACATCAGCACAGCCCCAGTCGAATGCACAACTTAACCGCTGGCAAGAGAGAGTCCTGGAGGTTATCTCGACGTTTCTCTCTAAAATGGGAAATATTACCGATGCTAAAGAATAAATTCTTGTATCTGATGAAATAAAGAAAATATGTCTACCTATGATGAAAATAAATACTAAACTATTAACGTTTTTGCATATTTATACCCAAGCACACTTGTATCTATTTTGTCAAAAGAAAGTATAATAAACACCAATAATATATTAACAACTAGTTGTGCCCCGCGGTTTCACCCGCGGACAAAAATTATTTTAATTATTTACTTAACCCACGGGAAAATTTTACTTTTCCGGGATAAAATGTAGCCTATATGTTAATTCAGTGATCATAGCTATCTTGGTACCGAATTTCATCCAAATCCATTTGGCCGTTTGAACGTGAAAGAGTAACAAACATACACACAAACACACATATAAACTTTCGCCTTTATAATATTAGTGTGATGAGCATGGACCCAGGAGCCTGTGTTAAAGCAGCATTATAAAAAAAGTGTATATTAGACCACACGACTGAATTAAAACTTCTTTAGCTTAGCTCCATCTATCGGATGGTATAACTTTGTTTAATGATAATATCGCCATATTGACAATTGTAAATTCGCATACATAGATCCTAGACCTTCACTAGGATTCCCTGTGTTTAGGGACCCAGGAACTACGAAGACCACGGTCCCACAACATCCAGACTCAGTACAAGTAGTTCTGCTTTATTTTTTCTATGCACAAATACTTGACCTGCCGCGGGAATCGAACCCGCCGCCTCCAGGTTATGAGCCGACCTGTTCACCATACCATTGATAATTTATCGAGTTAAGTAATATATATGTCAAGTCAAGTCAAGTCACAGTCCAAGTCATCAAGTCAAGTCATAGTCTATTCTAGTCAAGACATAGTCCTAGTAAAGCGGTGACAACTTTACCAAGGTGGTGTTCGATAATTGTCCCACGGGAATATTCGATCGGGATAAAAAGTATCCAGGTTATAAACTATCTGTGTTTCAAATTTCATTCAAATCCGTTCAGTAGTTTTAACGTGAAAGAGTAACAATCATTCATCCATACATCCTCACAAACTTTCACATTTATAATATGAGTAGGAAAGTAGGATTTGTCACACACAATATTTTCATTCTACTATACATATGAACGCTTAAAAATATAAAAAGGCAAATAATTCTTATCATTTTTTTTATGTTAAGGAATGACGTGACGAGCTAGCCGTTCGCCTGATGTTAAACGACACGGCTGCCCATATCAGCTGCAGTGTCACTCGGGACTCTAAAGTATAGAGCTTCGCGTGACACTGCACTGCGCACGTCATCCAGAGACATCAGCACAATCTAGTAATAAGATTACTAAACTGTGAGATCAGATCATAAAGTCTCATTTGCCCAGTAATTTCACTAGCTACAGTGCCCTTCAAACCGGAACACAGCAGTGATTGCGCACTACTGCTTGGCAGCAGAATAACTGGCAAAGCGGTGGTACCTACCTGCAATAAAGTCCTACCACCTTGTAGTCTTATCATTATATATTAAAAAGTCAACTAACAGGTTATTAAGATAACATAACGAAATAGTATTACAGAGACCTAAATACCACCACAGGTATAAATACCCGGAGTTTTTGACAAAACTTCAGTGAGTATACACAAATTGACGTTTCCATTGTATAGTTGATCAACGTCTTATACTAAAATGATTTACCGTCTGGTAAGTATAATTTTTAGACGTAAATTCGATGAATTGTGTGTGTTAATCGGGATTAACACATTCAATTCATCGAATATTAATACATATAATTATATTAGAACATATAAATACAAGGCTCCAGAGCCTTGCACGACGTAAGGTGGCAAGTCTGTCGGTCTTCTACAGATATTATATATTATATATTCCACGGTGAATGCGCTCAAGAACTGCATGATCTCATTCTCCCATCACCATTCCACTACCTGACTATTAGACGCTCGGCTAAGCGCCATCCTTTCGTGGTCGAAATACCACCCATTCGTACCAAGCGATTTGACTTAACGTTCTTAATTAGAACGGCTAAGGAATGGGATGCCTTGCCAGCGTCTGTGTTTCCGGCGAAATATGACCCGGGCGTGTTCAAGAGAAGAGTTAATAGGTATTTACTTGGCTAGCATGCTACACCTTCGATAGCATCGTCACTTCCCATCAGGTAAGAGCGCGGTCAAATGCTAGACAAGTTTGAAGTAAAAAAAAAAACATATAATTCTATGTATATTTTGACTGACCCGATAATTCAGTTGGCAGTAAGAACCTTCTGAACAACAGTAGGTTGTATGTTCATTTGTATGATGATACATCGATGTTTGTTCTTGGTATTATATTGTACTAGCTGACCCGCCCCGGCTTCGCACGGGAGAGTTAGTAACACGCGGTTGAACGGGATAAAAAGTATTCTAATATATGTCCGCCTCCTGGCTCTAAGGTACCTCCTCACCAATATTCAGCCAAATCGGTTCAGCCGTCCCTTAGTTATAAATAGTGTAACTAACACGACTTTCTTTCTAAACTATGACTTGACTTGACACACATACGTATACAATATATAATATATATAACATAATATTATTTAATAAACATAAAACAATAAAAAGGGAACTTAATCAAACAAACCACTACCAGTAGGCAACGTGCCCATTATGCTGGTAGCATTGCCACATTGAATGGCAATGCTCAATCTTTGGCCGAAGTACAGGCCAGCATATTGGTCACGCGTGGCTTAAACCAGACGTTTCGAAAGGTCTTTAACAATTTGGTGAGCACTCGGTCCCCAAGGCCCCAGTGTCTCAACTGCAAAAGGCGCAAATATAAAACCGCTATGTTATGTATTATATATGTATTATTATTATATTTATGTTTATTAAATAATATTCTTTCAACAAAAACTACATAAGTATTGTATCAGTTATCCGGGTCCCATAGTACAAGCTTTGCTTAGTTTGGGGCTAGATGGCCTTGTGTGAAATGTCTACAATGTATGTATATAATATATTATTTTTTTACATCTCTTTTTCTTTACAGACCTTCCTGGTAATCCTCATCCTTATGATGAGTGCATTAGAAACATCAGCACAGTCCCAGTCGAATGAAGAACGAAACCGCTGGCGAGAGAGAATCCTGGAAGCAATCTCTTTAGTTAAAGTATAAATTCTTGTATCCGATGAAATAAAGAAATATGGTGAAAACCTATGATGAAAATAAAAACTAAACTATAAACGTTTTCGCATATTAATTACCCAAACACACTCGTATCTATTTTGTCAAAAGAATGTATAATAAACACCAGTAATATATAAACAACTAGTTGCGCCCCGCGGTTTCACCCGCGGGCACAAAGTATTTTAATTATTTACTCATCTCACGGGAAAAATTAACTTTTCCGGGATAAAATGTCGCCTATATGTTAATTCAGTGTATAAGCTATCTTGGTACCGAATTTCATTCAAATCCATTCGGCCGTTTGAACGTGAAAGAGTAACAAACATACAAGCATACACACAAACACACATATAAACTTTCGCCTTTATAATATTAGTGTGATGAGCATGGACCCAGGAGCCTGTGTTAACGCAGCATTATAAAAAAAAAGAGTATTATAGACTACACGACTGAATTAAAACTTCTTTAGCTTAGCTCCATCTATCGGCTGGTGTAATTTTGTTTAATGATAATATCGCCATATTGACAATTGAAGGGGTGAGAACAAAAAGGGTTTAACTGATTTTTGTCACAAATTGACTTATAAGTATCGTTGGATTCAACGTGAAATTATCTACAATAATACATTCTCAGCATACCGAAATGAGGCTTAAATCTCGAAATTTTGAGTCTAAAAATGGTTTATCTGTCACAGGAATACAGTTCTCTTAGCATAAAAACATTATTATATTGTATTTTTACAGTAATTGTATGAATTGGTACTATATTTAGTATTTTAAAATAGAATTAATACATTTTCAAGCAACTGAAACTTACGTAAACCTTTTCTATTACCTTATAAGCACTCTACATTAAAATGACGCCGTTGAAGTTTAAAGTCAATTTTCTCGAAACTATCAATGTGACAGTTAAACCCTTTTTATTCTGAACCCTTCAATTGTAAATTCGCATACATAGATCCTGGACCATAACTAGGATTCCCTGTGTCTAGGAACCCAGGAACTGTGAGAACCATGGTCCCACAACACCCAGACTCAGAACAAGTATTTCTGCTTTTTTTTTTCTGTGCACAAATACTTGACCTGCCGCGGGAATCGAACCCACCGCCTCCGGGTTATGAGCCGACCTGTTCAACCACCACACCATAGAGGCGGTCAAATATAATAGGTCTTTACCTATGAAATTGCCGTTTTGCAGTACAGACTTTTTCAAACAAAAAAAAGTTTTGATTGGCTATGAATTCTAAATTCAAATTAATTTTGTTTTAATAATATGACATTCTATTTACAATATAAGTCTTTTGTTTATTGATTAGCGTTGTATTTTCATTACATTTCAACATTTTTCCTCATAATGGATACTTTGAAATTTCGTGTAATTATGGAATATGAGTTCCGTCGTGGCACCAACGCGGCACAAACGACACGTAACATCAACGACGTTTACGGAGAGAACTGTACAAACGAACGTACAACCCGTTATTGGTTTGCTCGGTTCCGTTCTGGGAATTTTGACTTGAAAAATGAACCTCGTGGTCATCCGGAAACTTTGGTCAACAATGATGAATTAAAGGCGATTGTGGAAGCTGATGAATCTCAATCTACAGCTGAGCTGGCAGCAGCTTTTGATGTTAGCATCAAAACAATATTGGTCCATTTGCGACAGATTGGCAAGATAAAAAAGCTTGATAGATGGGTGCCCCACGAACTTAACGATCGCCAGCGCAACGTACGCGTCGAGAATTGCGTTGCGCTGCTTAACAGGCACAGAAATGAAGGAATTTTGAACCGAATTGTTACGTGCGACGAAAGATGGATTCTTTTTGACAATCGAAAGCGCTCAGCAAGTTGGTTAGATCCTGTTTCGGTACCAAAGCAATGTGCAAAACGAAAAATGACCCCTAGAAAGGTGATGGTCACAGTTTGGTGGTCTAGTGCTGGTGTGATTCATCATAGCTTTTTACAAAACGGCGAGAGCATTACTGCAGATGTGTACATTGAAAAACTGACCACAATGATGGTGAAACTCGCACGTCTGCAACCAGCTTTGGTCAATCGGTCGTCTCCACTGCTACTTCACGACAACGCGCGACCCCATACTGCACAACAGACCGTCTCTAAGCTGCATGAGTTGGGTTTGGAAGCTCTCCCTCATCCGCCATACTCACCAGATCTTGCGCCTACCGACTATTACTTTTTCCAAAATTTGGACAACTTTTTAGCGGGAAAAAAATTCAATTCCCGAGAGGCAGTACAAAACGCCTTTGAAGAGTTTGTTGTCTCCCGTCCTGCTGATTTTTTCAAGAAGGGCATCCATAAACTGCCACAGCGTTGGCAAAGATGCATTGATTGCAGGGGTGATTACTTTGAATAAAAGAAATAAATAACTTCGAAAAAAAAATACTTTAACTTTTTTCAAACAAAACGGCAATTTCATAGGTAAAGACCTAATATGTATATTATTTTGTGTGGATATACACCGTTAATTTTAATTTACCGGAAAGCTCTCGTACACTGATTCTTATCAATAAAACTAACAACGTTTGTTCTACGATATTTTTTTAAACTATGTACTTTTCACAATATTGAAGATTAACGGAATCTCGCAGAGAGTACACTTTTCATTACTCTCAAGTCAATGAACGCGCTGCTCTCGGACGGCAACGCCGCCAAACCCCTCCTCGCTCCGCACCGCAGAAGGTCTCTGCACCGCACGCTACCCACCATGATACCTACAATAAAAATTAAAGTACCTGCCAGTGACCGCTGTCGATAGGAACAATGCATCATAAAAACAGTAATAGCTACAACTACTGCCGTTTACGGTAGCTACTACCGATTGCTGCCCGCCGAGTTTACTTACTTTTTTTGAAAAACCACATTACGACTGGCGAAAATATTAAAATTTTGTAATGTTACATACTTACTTAATGAGCACAAATGAGTAATAAACTGTAAGATGTAAACTGTAGTTGGTTACGTATTACTTTACAATTTTTTTCAATGAAGGCGTGTTTCCATATGAAATAAAATTTGGTCATTATGATTAAATTACCTTATTTACAGGTCACCTCGCAATTGCAAGTCCCGTGGATGACGATGATTATCACGCACAAAGCGTTCAAAATAATCACCATCGCAGCCGACACAAACACCACACCTAAATGCAAATTGTTCGTTCACTCGTGAAAGCACTTGTGGGTTTTCACGTATTTGATCAAATGCTCGAGATATTTTGTTCATGAGCAATTCACGTGTAGCAGCTGCACCACCATTGTAAACAATAGATTTTACATGCCCCCATAAATAAAAGTCCATCGGGGTAAGGCCTGGGGACCGAGCTGGCCAAGCTCTAGGCCCGCCTCGGCCAATCCAGCGATTAGGATAGTCCGCATCTAATTGTTCACGCACTTAAACGTGAAACATTAAAACGTTTCGCAGCGTCATTGGTACTCGCAGCAGGATACGTTTCAAAGAACTCCAGTATGTTCTCTTCGACGCGCATTCTGTGAGTTGGTGGGCGGCCGCGATCATGGTGGCTAGGCTGGAACTGCCCATGATCTCGCAAACGTTGTGTAGCGGCCAACATTGTCGACCAGCTCGGTGTCCGTAGGTTAGGAAACAGTTCTGCGTAATCACGACAAGCCCTAGCCACATTGTCATTTGTTCTTGCTAGCACTCTAACCATTTCGGTGTATTCAATGCTTGAAAACTGATACGCCATCTTTCACATCAAAACTTGACACACGCGATGCAGTAACGGGTGGCGAAAACGCATGCGATGCGTCCGCAACAAGCGTGATTGAGTGACTGACCTTGTCCCACATTATTTCGCTTCCGCCTCGGACTTCCCACCCGCTTTTTTTTAGCAGTATGCTATCTTTGTCACTCTCAAAGCGCGCTGCGTAGCTGTTTTCGCTTGATGGCGGAAACACGATAGACAATTAGACATCATAGTGTACAAAAATGCGTAGTGACCACAGAACACTATTATCCTTATGACTCTCGCACGTGGTGGTGTACCCTTCGCCGCGTCGGTCCCTATTGCCATCCTGCCTGCACACGTCAATTCATTCATGTTTTTTTCCAGCCGTTTGGAAAGGTCGTATCACATTGAATCGGTTGTTGCGGTTTTGTCAAAGTTACGGTGTTTTACAGATTAATGATGCATCAGAGAAACAAAATAATAATAATAAGAATTCTTAGGAAAAAAAAAATTTAACGTAGTATAACTAATATTCTTAGTTTTGATGATAGGAATCAGTGTACGAGAGCTTTCCGGTAAATTAAAATTATCCCTGTATATTTGTCATTGTACTTACATGTTGTTTTATGTATGACGTAGTTGTTATTTTAGAAGATAATAAAAGTATTTTTGCGTTCGCTAACCATTTACCGACAGTTTTGATGAATGTTTTCACGATTTATATTGCTTAAAACTAAAACAATGAATGCAGCTGTATAAATGTAGTTTTTCATTGTAATAATAGATATTATGATGACGTCATAATACCTTCAAAATATCTAAACTCGTTAGGATCGCTAAAATACGTAAATTGGTCATATAAGGTGATGGATAAAATACAATCACCTTTCCAGCGACCTCTATTGAGACTCGCCCTAACCAGGTAGGGGTATAACCTAGGTATAACCTGGGTCTTTTTTAAGTCAAGAGTGAATGGGCATCTTACGGGCAAACGTGCTCCACCTTAGACAACTTCGTCACTTACCATCAGGTGAGTTGTTGTCAAACGCATGCCCATTTTACCATAAAAAAGTGGGCGGCTGGTTCAGATCAACTTTGCCAACCGATTTCAAAAAAGTGGAGGTTCTCAATTAGGGTGTAAATTTTACTTTTTTATGTTTTTTAACTCAGATCTCTATCGTTTACCAAGCTATTTAAATTTTATTTAAAATTGAAGCCATCATTTTTTTATCGAAATCGGTTCAGTATTCATGATAGATAGACTGAAGAGTTATGGGTGAAAACTACAAATAAAAACAGCCAGGACTGATCGGAGAAACAAGGTTTATTTTAATTTTTTAATCACTGAACTCATATAAATTTAAAACTCTGGTTATTGAATGGCTGCAGCAATTAGACTATACAAATGTGGAAAAGCTCCTAGTCAGAATTGATTAATCATGCTCTTGCATTTTATTCACTTTCTCTGAGTACTATAATTAAGCTTACAAGTGCTTAACTACTTACACACGACACGCACGACTCGACATCTATGCATGCAGACACCATATGTATTTTTATTTAAATATATATTATTAGCCGATCTTGTGGTAGGCAATATCGGTACCCACCACCGGCTATAAAAGCAAGCGCTCAATCGAGTGCCGGCCCATTTGCTGCTCAGTCGCCGGTCGGTAAGGTGGTTGGTTCCGACGCTGCCTACTGTGAGTTTGTTCCATATTTTAATTTGTTGTGATTTTGTCTTATTGTGAATTCTTATTCTATGTAAATTAACGGCTGTTTGTGCGCTCGAAACTTTATTGATTTATTAAATTATTGATTAATAGTTGATTTTGAATTAAATTAGTGTAATAACGTGTAAATGTTTGTTTTTTTTATATTTTAACACTTCTGATTCCTAAAATCAGAAGTGGGATTGGATTCCGCTCACAACTTGCCCGTAAAATCAAACAACTAAACAGCCGTTAATTTGCAAGCAAGTATGCCACGTGCGTCACATGCACGGTCCGTTGCAACGCCGCCACACTCCGGAGTCGTGCCTACTAGTCGCAGCGAGTCCCCGCGACGCGGCAGACGCCGTCTGCGGTCGCATAGTAACAGGTCACGTCTACACTCGAGTCATAGCAGGGAGCGATCGCGTGTGCGTTCGCGTTATGCTGGAAAACGTTCGCATTCACGTCATGCTAGGGACCGTTCACGTTCTGATAGCCCACGTTCGCGTGCACGTTACGATAGAACTCGTTCACGCCGCAGTCACTCACGTACTAGTGTCTATTATCGTTCACGTGAAAGGTCCAGGTCTCGTTCGGTTATCTCGCGTTCTCGCCGTAGTTAATCTCGACACCATCATCACGATATCTCCATAAACGAAGCGTTAGGCTCAATAATGTCGCGGCTAACCGCCATCGAAGAGAACACGGCTAGTAGTTTGCAGGACCCACCAACCGGTCGTGATAACACGCCCCTGCCAGATGCAAGCAATACTTCCACGAATAAAATGCTCGTCGATGCGTTAGCCGTGTTGACATCACCCCGTCGTCGCCGCCCGAGACACGTCTTGAGCGACCCGGATGATCCTATAGCAGCCGTAGTATCGGCTGCGCTAGGATCACCGGACCAGTCTAGCCCTTCTGGCTCAGGTACCGCTTTCGGCACCGGTATAGGATACCAGCGTAACACAATCAGACACCGACCCCGCCGGCGAGGTCGACGTACCCCCCGTAGGTTAGCTAGAACGGTCGCGACTTTCAATAGGGTCCACTCTTCCAGTGGACGTAGTCTTCTAGATCCTCTTATCCCGGCAACGGCCCAAGCCGAGGCTCGCACCCCAGGGGTGCCCTTGAGCTAGTTGCCTCCCACTTTTGACGGCTGGGCGCCCTAAGCGCCCGCCCTCCCGCCCGGTGACGCTGTAAAGGTCGATAGAGACCAACAGCATTAGCTCGTTCAAAAAAAAAATAAAAAAAATAGCCGTGTTGACAAAAAATAGGCCTAGCAATTACTATGTCTCGAATTTTGACCCAGCTATAAATAACTTTGAGGTATGGTGCAATGAAGTAGAGAGAGCTAATCGTGCAAACCACTGGGATGATTTTGAGTGTTTTGCCCGTGTGGCTCATTGTTTAAAGGGGGATGCGAAAACCTGGCTAAATGAGTGGTCTACGAATGATCGTTCGTGGTCCAATTTTGTTAGAGAGTTTAAATCTTTGTGTCCGCAAAAAATAAACTACGCGCAGATTCTTCATGAGGTTATAAATTCGACATCTGACAAGTTTCTGTCATACGCTGAGTATGCACGTCGTTCTTTATTACACCTACGTGTAATAAAAGGGTTAAGCGAAGAACTTGTGGTTCAAATAATAATCCATGGCATTAGTGACGTACAAGTACGCGCAGCAGCTACCAACGCTGACTTAACGACAGATAATTTAATTTCATTTTTAGCCACTTATGTCAAGCCTACCCGCAAATTTGATAATCGTTATTCCCATGAACTTGTATTATTCAATTCGAGTGCAGCTAAAAAGCGTAACTTCAATGGTTCTGATAGAAGCGAAAGTAGGTGTTTTATTTGCAACCAAAAGGGCCATTTTAAAGATAAATGTCCCAAACGATCGGTCTAAAATAAATTTTTAGTAGCGCAGTGTCTTTATTTGGGACGCCCAAACTAATAGTCTGCGACCGTGATCACATGTTTATGTTGTCCATTACATAACGACCGAAATGCATTAACAGGCAGGCCGAGCGGTATGTACGGACTGTATCTAACTATATCTTTACTTTGTTTGATATTCTGTGTAAAATTCAATTAGTTTTAAATGTTACAAAACAGAAGACCACGCAGTATTCGGCTTTGTACCTACTAATTGGTACTAATGCGACCACTCCTGTTATTCGTGCGCTGGTCTGAGGTGTCGCCATCGAGAGCTCCAGCCCTACTCGAGAACTTCACAAAGTTACAAGAGATCTCGGCAGGAGCAACGCTAAGTTATCGCTCGACTAAAACAGTCAGTCAAGATGTACGGGCCAACAATGAAGGACGCTTGCCAGAGAAATTCCAGTTCGACAATCAAGTATTTGTAATAAAGTACTCTCAGTCCGTTGGAAAACTTGATTCCGGCATGAGGGGTCCACCGTGTCGCTAAAGCACTACCAAGTGACCGCTACGAGATGAGACAGCTAAGCGGAGCTAGAGGCAAAACCGCTGGGGCGGCAGCTCAATATACGGTACCCTGTAAAGGCTAATGGTGTCCTGAGACTTGTTCTGCATTTTTTGATAGCAAGTTCCAACCGAACTTTTTAATGTAATTCTGTTTACAGTACACTTGGTGTGTGCGTGTGTGCGTGCGTGAGCATGCGTGCGAGTATTTGCCTTGATGGTTGGAACCAGCTGCCGGTGCGGTCCAGTGGTGGCTCCCAAAGCTGAGGTGCCGGGATTCGGCGGGCGGGCACTCCACGTGCATGGAGGGCTCGGTCCCATGAAGTCGTGTTCTTTGAACACGCATCAGGCTCTGTCCTGGGGGACTCGGTCCCATGAAGTCGTGTTCTCTGAACGCGCATCAGGCTCTGTCCTGGGGGACTCGATCCCATGAAGTCGTGTTCTCTGAACGCGCATCAGGCGCTGTCCTGGGGGACTCAGTCCCATGAAGTCGTGTTCTCTGAACGCGCATCAGGCTCTGTCCTGGCAGGCGCAGTCCTGGTTCACGTTTAGCGTGGGAACTTGCAAGTTCAAGTATGAGTATGACAGAGTTGTTACGATTGAAGATGTATGCATACTTTTGAAAGTGAAGTGGTTTAATCTGGTGTGAGATGGTATTTTTGTATGAGGGCCTTGTATGCGTGATGTATGACAGAATAGGCAACAGCGTATGTTATCATGATTAATTGACAAAACATTTCTCATGCAGATGACAACTCTGACGATGACGATGCCAGTGAAACTTCCGGTGCTCCTACAGATCTCGCTGGTACTCGAAGTACAGGCGAATCACACACGGGTGAAGATGACGAGCAATAGTCCCATCGTAGTCGTCAGACAAGCTTCTGAAAAGGACAACTCCAGTGCGGCCGAGGACGGCGCACGATCAGGAGAGGCCGTATTAGCCGATCTTGTGGTAGGCAATATCGGTACCCACCACCGGCTATAAAAGCAAGCGCTCAATCGAATGCCGGCCCATTTGCTGCTCAGTCGCCGGTCGGTAAGGTGGTTGGTTCCGACGCTGCCTACTGTGAGTTTGTTCCATATTTTAATTTGTTGTGATTTTGTCTTATTGTGAATTCTTATTCTATGTAAATTAACGGCTGTTTGTGCGCTCGAAACTTTATTGATTTATTAAATTATTGATTAATAGTTGATTTTGAATTAAATTAGTGTAATAACGTGTAAATGTTTGTTTTTTTTATATTTTAACACTTCTGATTCCTAAAAATATATAATAATACATAATACTAATATATATATGTATATTTTATTTATTTACTTAGCTTTTAAACTATTACTAGATAACAAAGGTTCATAATTTTGTTCTAAACTAGCTTACCTAGTTTAATTTTGCTTTTTAATTTTGCATTGCTTTTCAACACCTACTTAACTTTTTACTGTTTGAATTTTGTATTGAAATTATTTGTACCATAAGGGAAGACACTACCCCCTGCAACACAGTGTATACTAAAGCAGAGGGCAGGGTTGTAACTTATTTTATGTATAATGTATTTTGAAACAATAAATAAATTTGAATTTGAATTTTATTTTAATTGATGTGTATATTGGTAAAAGTAACATGGCTAACCCGATAATGGTAGACGGAAGAGAGAAAGAGAGAGCGGAAACAGCATATTTTTACACAGTCTATTTTTTTTAACACTTTTTGGCACTGACTTTTATGGATTGAGTTCATAATAGTTTAACATACAACGATTGTTCTTTTAACACACAACGATTTTTTTAAACGCCAATATAGACAGATTATTGGTTCCCATTATGAAATTAAGGCAAGTGAAATCAGTTTTTTTTTTTAAGCAATCCAACAGCGTGAGTATCATAGTATACAGTAACAAATTTACATACTTTTTTTTGTTTGGTTTTGGCTCCACACTTTTGTGTATTTAGCCAGTGTCAAGTAATTGATATATCTCAAGTTAATTAATATCATATAGTGTGTCAAGTCAAGTCACAGTCCAAGTCATTAAGTTAAGTCATAGTCGAGTCTAGTCAAGTCATACTCCTAGTAAAGTGGTGGCAACTTTATCAGAAGCTTCTATGGAGTTTTGGAAACAACACGAAAAGAAACGTTTCACCATCATTATACCACTTTCCTACACTCATGCCTGTAATTCAGCACTTAACGAATAAAATGCCACCAATTTTATGCACTAACACTAAAAATAACACAAGTTTTGGAAAATAGTACAATGTGGAGACGCGATCTTTTTCGTTTTCCCGCCAAAACTCATTTACATACTTAAAAGAAGGCCAAACAGGATTACACAAATAAACTATTAATATACAACAATAAAAAATGTGTTTTACAAGCTTGCAGTACACACAAATAGCATGAAATGTTTGTGTGTATGTGTATATGTGAATATTATATTGTGTATATAATTATTCATATTCATTTATTTGCATTCATGTACAATTTATATATTATGTCAGGTCTTAACAACTAGTTTAGTGGGTACATGAACCCTGTAAGGGCGCTTGCAACTGAGTGCGATTAAAAATAAATTTATTGATTGCAATTACATAATAGACATATCGTAAAAATTTAATAATATAATATTTTCAAGCATTTCATTATTTAATTATTTGATTATTCAATTATTCAATTAATTACATATGAATTGGCAACTCAATAGGTGATATGCAATTAATCTAATCAATCAATTGATTTTAGTCTTTTACTGCTACTACCCACTCTTTACAAAAATAAATCCCACTGGTTTAACGTAAATAAGGCAAACAAGCACAATGTAAACTGGATAGGTAGGTACACAACACATGGTGGGCCGGTTTATAACTGGACAAATTTTATATTTATTTATTGTTATAAAACTCTTCGACCGAATAATAACATTTTTTTAATAGGTAGCTTTTTAACTTACTATCAAAAATTATTATGTGTGTAGGATTGTGTATGTGTGTGTTGTGCAGTTATGTATTTTGTATAGGGCATGTGCTGTGTGTGTGTGCGTGTGATTGTAAATGTGAATGTATTTTTGAACAATTTTTTTTTTATGTTAAGGAATGACGTGAAGAGCTAGCCGTTCGCCTGGTGTTAAACGACACGGCCGCCCATATCAGCTGCAGTGTCACTCGGAACTCTAAAGTATAGAGGTTCGCGTGACACTGCACTGCGCACGTTATCCATCAGCACAATCTAGTAATAAGATTACTAAACTTTGAGATCAGATCATAAAGTCTTATTTGCCCAGTAATTTCACTAGCTACAGTGCCCTTCAAACCGGAACACAGCAGTGGTTGCGCACTACTGCTTAATAATAATAATAATAGGAAAAAATATAATAATAATAGTATAAGATATAATAATAGTAATAAATAAATTATAATGATAATAATAATAGTAGGGTATCTTGACTAAATAATTTGACGTATATTTTTATGTAAATTCAACTAGGTACAACTTTTACTAGGTGGTAGGACTTTGTTGCAAATTTCGTCTTGGTAGGTACCACCGCTTTGCCAGTTATTCAGAAGGGCACTGTAGCTAGTGAAATTACTGGGCAATTGTGACTTTATGATCTGATCTCACAGTCGAGTAATCTTATTACCAGACTGTGCTGATGTCTCAGGATGATGTGCGCAGTGCAGTGTTGCTCGAAACTATATTTTGGGGTTCCGATTGACACTGTTCTGTTATGGGCAGCCGTGGCGGTTAACATCAGGTGAACGGCTAGCTCGTCAAATCATTCGATAACATTAAAAAAAAAAAAAAAAACTCGAGCGGTGCAACTTTTTTATTTAAAATTTGAGGGCGTTTTTAGATAAATGAAATAGGTCTAAGCCAGAATAATGTTTATTATAGGTTCGGCCTGCCCGACAAAGAACAGAATTTTGAGCGTAGTTTGAGCAAGAGTGAGGGGGTTTAATCCCCTTTATATTAGTGGATTTATTAAATTTTATTCAACAATATTTTTTTTTTATTCACGTAATTGTTCGTTCATTAATATAATAATATTTGACCTATTTATTACAAAAAAACTATAATTAAATTAAAATATTCTTTTGACATATTAATTATTATATTGCCAAGTACAATGAAATTTACGTAGGTATATAAATATAATAAGAATAAGAACAAAAGCGTAGTCGAAAGACAAAGTTATTCCGTATCATTACCGTCATATTACTAGAAATATTAATTTGCACAGTTGTTTTGAGCATTCAGAAAAACAAATAGTGTAGTATTTATATTTATTATATTTCTGAATATTTTCGTGAGTTTTGTTCTACCAGTGATAGCTCAAAGCAGCCCAAAGTGTTACAGATACTCTCAAAGACTGCAGATGCTTCTGCAGAAAACAACAACTATGAAGTCATGTATTGGGGTAAGTTGATTTTCTTTTTATTTTAAATAGTACTGTAATAGAATGACGATATTCTTAATATTTAAGCACAACAAAGCGCAAATACATGGAGTATTTATTCTATTGTTATCATGATTGACTTTATATAAAATATAATAAGGTATTAAAAAAATGTATATTAATAGAAATATAAGAATTAATCCTAATTAATCATTAATTATTTTTTTATATTAAAATTGTATTATAAAGAAATGCTAGAAAGAAATTTAGCGCGTCTGAATATTATTAATTTTCACACTAATATTATAAAGGCGAAAGTTTGTATGTGTGTTTGTGTGTATGTTTGTTTCTCCTTCGCGCTAAAACGGCTAAATGGATTTGGATGAAATTTGGTACCAAGATAGCTTTTACACTGGATTAACATATAGGCTACATATTAGCCCGGAAAACTGATATTTTCCCGTGGGATGAACGAATAATTATAATACTTTTTATTCGCGGGTGAAACCGCGGGGCGGAACTAGTTGTTTTATAAATCAGCTACTCCTACTTTGATAACTATATTCTATTAAAATATAAATATTATAAACTACAGTTTATTATTTGAAATATAAATATGTTTCAAATTGCAATTTTTTTTTATGGAATATGTTACCGTTTTTTTGCGTAATTTTAATGGCTTGATAAATGTTATTCAACTACGAAATTATAATCTGACTAAAATAAAATTACCATTATTACTGCAGTGTTCACTACACAGAATTATTATCTTATTTTCACAGTTTTTTGTTTTATCCATTGAATAGCTTATATAATTGACTGACCCGATAGCTCAGATGGTAGTAACCCTGCCTTCTGAACTGTGAGTTGTGGGTTCGATTCCCACCCAGGACAAACATTTGTGTGATTAACGTAGGTGTTTGTTCTGTCTGGGTGTTATATTGTATTCTGTATTTGTATTTACAAACAAAAAGTATCTAAGTATTGTATCAGTTATCTGGTTCCCATAGTACAAGCTTTGCTTAGTTTGGGGCTAGATGGCGTTGTGTGAGATGTCCAAACATATTATTATTATTATTAATTGAAATTTGTGATATTATTATTGAAAAACCGCGCCTTAATCAAATTAATCGCCCACGCCGGTACTCTAAACAAAAACAAATTGGTAATTTTGAAAACAATATCCATTAATTTTTTAATAAAATTAATTTGAAATTAAAATTCTTGAAATAAATTTTTTTTTTTTAAGTTTTATAACAAAAGCTAAATTTTTATATGAGTTGAACTTCAAGTTTTTAAGCGAATAAAAAATAGCCCTATGATATTAATAGGGATAGGGTTTAGATATATTGTGGATAGCGTGGTGGTTTCTTCGCAGTCAATACACATACTTCATAGTTTTGATGTTATAGTTCTAAATAAACACACATTTAATTTATATTAACATTAGCCACAAGCTTCATTAATTTTAACAACATTCTTTGTTTCCAGATCTACGTCGTTGTAGCGGCGATTTCAATTCTAAAGACTTCTGCGTCACCTTATGGCAGCTTTGCCAGTAGCAGCTCGAACTTCGCGCAGCCACCACAATGGCCTGCCGTCCAACCTCTCACCCAGAGGCAACCAGGCCTCTTTCAGCTACCTGCCCAGAACTGGGCACCTCCAGGCTACCAGCAACCCACCTTCCAATCGGACTTGTACAGCAACTCTGGCTCTGCATCTAGTACATACCAAAACACTCCATCACCATATATCCAGCCGAACACCTACAGTTCAGTTGGTTCTTTAAATCAAAATAGGGCGTTTGGTCAAACTTCTTATCTATCAAGTAACTACCCTCAAGCATACAATAATCAAGGTTCCGCGATCAATCAGCAAAAAGTCGCTAGTGCTAGTAGTCCTGGATCTGCATCAAGTGCTGCAACTGGCTTTCTAAATCTCGATGGGATAAGTAACAATCAAAATAGTTACTTTTCATATAAAGATCCTCTAAGGTACGGAAATCAAGGTTCTGCACTCTTTGAGCAAGGAAGCGCTAGTAATGTTGAAGCAACATCAAGCGCTGTATCTGGTTCTTCAATTCCACATAGGCTAAATGCTGGTCAAAATATGTACTTTTCTAATCCTCCAAAATATGGGAATTATGGATACGGGCTTACTCAGCAAGGTACTAGCGCTGTTTCAACAAGCGCTGCAGCAACTTCTGATTCCAATCTGGTACAGCCATCACTGCAATCTAGTGGCATCCTTAGCAGTGATCAGCCTTCAAATATTAAATATATATCTGTTCCATTGCCTTCACAGAGAACACAGACCTTGAATCTTCCCATTAACATTAAAGATGCCCATTTAAAAGTTATACATAGAAATGCAGATGATTCTAACTCTCATGGTGGGATTTCTAGTGACTCACTAGAATACTTGTCAAAAATAAATACAGAGTTTAGACAAATTGAGTCCAGCCCTCAATCATTCACTGAAACGGATTATTCCAGTCAACCTATCAGGCAGCAGAGTACCAGTCAAAGTGAAGCTCAAGCAACATCTAACAGTGGATTTGGAAATCCAGGTACCAGAAATAATGCCCAATATGGAAAACGAGGTATTAATACTCAGCAAGGAAATAGCGTTAGTAATGCTCAAGCGGCATCAAGCATTGCAACAATTTCTGATTCATATCCCGTACAACCATCATCAACGCAAGCCAATGAAAACAGCGCTGAGTTGTTAAAGATAAAATCTTTGCTTCCATCGTCATTACAATCGCTGGGTCTTCCAATCAATATCAAAGATGCCCATTTCAAAGTCATACATAGAAATCCTATTACTACAGATGGTTCTAAAGCTCAGGGTGGTATTTCTAGCGACGCATTAAAATATTTATCAAGTATAAGTTCAAAGTTTGAACAGATCGAGTCCAACCCTGAATCATTCAGTGAATCGGATTATCCCAGTCAATCTATCACTCAGCAGAGTACTAGTCAAAGTAAAGCCAAAGCTACGTCTAACAGCGGTTTTGGAAATTTAGGTACAGGAAATAACTCTGATTATGAAAAACGTGGCACAGCGACTACTTCAAAAAATATTGGTTTTGCTCGAAGCCCAGCCATATCAAATGCCGCAGCTGGCTCGTCAACTAAAAGTGCACCATATGACTATCCTCAGGGATATGGAGCTGGTGAAAACAATGCTCAAGCTACATCAAGCACCACAGCAGACTCTTCAAATCAAGATGCCACATATAGCTATTCTAAAGGATATGGTCCTGATAATACTCAGCAAGGCATAGCTGGTGCAAGCAATGCTCAAGCCACATCAAGTGCCACAGCTGGCACATCAAACCAAGATGCAACGCTTAGATATCCTCAAGGATATGGTCCCAATTATAATCAGAAAGGAGCTAGCGTTGCAAGTGATACTCAAGCCACATCAAGTGCCGCAGCTGGAACATCAAATCAAGATGCAACA
The DNA here is from genome assembly GCA_905220475.3 of Ennomos fuscantarius. Lineage (NCBI taxonomy): Eukaryota > Metazoa > Arthropoda > Insecta > Lepidoptera > Geometridae > Ennomos > Ennomos fuscantarius. The sequence continues at coordinate 3,982,724 of HG992049.1, forward strand.
TATAGCTATCCTAAAGGATATGGTCCTGATTATACTCAGCAAGGCATAGCTGGTGCAAGCAGTGTTCAAGCCACTTCAAGCACCGCAGCACACTCTTCAAATCAAGATGCTTTATATAGCTATCCTCAAGAAAATAGCCCCAGTTATACTCAGCAAGGCATAGCTGGTTCAAGCTATGCTCAAGCCACATCAAGTGCCGCAGCTGCTTCTTCAAATCAACATTCAACTTATAGCTATCCTCAAGAATATAGCCCCAGTTATACTCAGCAAGGCATAGCTGGTGCAAGCAATGCTCAAGCCACATCAAGTGCCGCAGCTGCTTCTTCAAATCAACATTCAACTTATAGCTATCCTCAAAAATATAGCCCCAGTTATACTCAGCAAGGCATAGCTGGTCCAAGCTATGCTCAAGCCACATCAAGTGCCGCAGCTGCTTCTTCAAATCAACATTCAACTTATAGCTATCCTCAAGAATATAGCCCCAGTTATACTCAGCAAGGCATAGCTGGTGCAAGCAATGCTCAAGCTACATCAAGTGCCGCAGCTGCTTCTTCAAATAAAGATGCAACATATAGTTATCCTAAAGGATACGGTCCTGATTATACTCAGCAAGGCATAGCTGGTGCAATCAATGCTCAAGCTACATCAAGTGCTGCAGCTGGCACATTAACCCAAGATGCAACGCTTAGATATCCTAAGGGATATGGTCCCAATTATAATCAGAAAGGAGCTAGCGTTGTAAGTGATGCTCAAGCCACATCAAGTGCCGCAGCTGCTTCTTCAAATCTAGATGCAATATATAGCTATCCTCAAGAGTATAGCCCCAGTTATACTCAGCGAGGCATAGCTAGTGCAAGCAATGCTCAAGCCACATCAAGTGCTGCAGCTGCTTCTTCAAATCAAGATGAAACATATAGCTATCCTAAAGGATACGGTCCTGATTATACTCAGCAAGGCATAGCTGGTGCAAGCAATGCTCAAGCCACATCAAGTGCTACAGCTGGCACATCAACCCAAGATGCAACGCTTAGATATCCTCAAGGATATAGTCCCAATTATAATCAGAAAGGAGCTAGCGTTGTCAGTGATGCCCAAGCCATATCAAGTGCCGCAGCTGGCTCATCAACTGAAGATGCACCATATAACTATCCTCAGGTATATGGTCCTAGTTATACTCAAGACATAACTGGTGCAAGTGATGCTCAAGCCACATCAAGTGCTGCAGCTGCTTCTTCGAATCAAGATGAAACATATAGCTATCCTAAAGGATACGGTCCTGATTATACTCAGCAAGGCATAGCTGGTGCAAGCAATGCTCAAGCCACATCAAGTGCTACAGCTGGCACATCAACCCAAGATGCAACGCTTAGGTATCCTCAAGGATATGGTCCCAATTATAATCAGAAAGGAGCTAGCGTTGCAAGTGATACTCAAGCCACATCAAGTGCCGCAGCTGGAACATCAAATCAAGATGCAACATATAGCTATCCTAAAGGATATGGTCCTGATTATACTCAGCAAGGCATAGCTGGTGCAAGCAGTGTGCAAGCCACTTCAAGCACCGCAGCACACTCTTCAAATCAAGATGCCTTATATAGCTATCCTCAAGAAAATAGCCCCAGTTATACTCAGCAAGGCATAGCTGGTGCAAGCAATGCTCAAGCCACATCAGGTGCTACAGCTGGCACATCAACCCAAGATGCAACGCTTAGATATCGTCAAGGATATAGTCCCAATTATAATCAGAAAGGGGCTAGCGTTGTCAGTGATGCCCAAGCCATATCAAGTGCCGCAGCTGGCTCATCAACTGAAGATGCACCATATAACTATCCTCAGGTATATGGTCCTAGTTATACTCAAGACATAACTGGTGCAAGTGATGCTCAAGCCACATCAAGTGCTGCAGCTGCTTCTTCAAATCAAGATGAAACATATAGCTATCCTAAAGGATACGGTCCTGATTATACTCAGCAAGGCATAGCTGGTGCAAGCAATGCTCAAGCCACATCAAGTGCTACAGCTGGCACATCAACCCAAGATGCAACGCTTAGATATCCTCAAGGATATAGTCCCAATTATAATCAGAAAGGAGCTAGCGTTGTCAGTGATGCCCAAGCCATATCAAGTGCCGCAGCTGGAACATCAAATCAAGATGCAACATATAGCTATCCTAAAGGATATGGTCCTGATTATACTCAGCAAGGCACAGCTGGTGCAAGCAGTGTTCAAGCCACTTCAAGCACCGCAGCACACTCTTCAAATCAAGATGCCTTATATAGCTATCCTCAAGAAAATAGCCCCAGTTATACTCAGCAAGGCATAGCTGGTGCAAGCAATGCTCAAGCCACATCAGGTGCTACAGCTGGCACATCAACCCAAGATGCAACGCTTAGATATCCTCAAGGATATGGTCCCAATTATAATCAGAAAGGAGCTAGCGTTGTCAGTGATGCCCAAGCCGTATCAAGTGCCGCAGCTGGCTCATCAACTGAAGATGCACCATATAACTATCCTCAGGTATATGGTCCTAGTTATACTCAAGACATAACTGGTGCAAGTGATGCTCAAGCCACCTCAAACGCTGCAGCTGGTTCTTCAAATCAAGATGCAATGCTTAGATATCCCCAAGGATATGGTCCCAATTATAATCAGAAAGGAGCTAGAGTTACCAGTAATGCTCAAGCCATATCAAGTTCCGTAGCTGGCTTGTCAACTGAAGATGCACCATATAACTATCCTCAGGGATATGATCCCAGTTATACTCAAGACATAACTGGTGCAAGTGATGCTCAAGCCACCTCAAACGCTGCAGCTGGTTCTTCAAATCAAGATGCAACATATAGCTATCCTAAAGGATATGGTCCTGATTATACTCAGCAAGGCATAGCTGGTGCAAGCAATGCTCAAGCCACATCAAGTGCCGTAGCTGGCGCATCAACCCAAGATGCAATGCTTAGATATCCCCAAGGATATGGTCCCAATTATAATCAGAAAGGAGCCAGAGTTATCAGTAATGCTCAAGCCATATCAAGTGCCGCAGCTGGCTCGTCAACTGAAGATGCACCATATAACTATCCTCAGGGATATGATCCCAGTTATACTCAAGACATAACTGGTGCAAGTGATGCTCAAGCCACATTAAGCACTGCAGCTGGCTCTTCAAATCAAGATGCAGCATATAGATATACACTAGAGCCTGATCTTGGTTATACTCAGCAAGGTGGTGCAATTGATGCTCAAGCAACATCGAGCGTGGCAGATGATTATCAAGATGGATCTGACAGCTATTCTCCAGGATATGTTAATAGTAGCCCTTGGCTCACTGGGAAAAGAGCTAACGTTGCTAGTGATATTGAAACGGCATCAAGTGTCATAGCTGATTCATATAATACTGGATATGGAAATCAACCCACTTACCAAAAAGCTAATAGTGCTAGTAACACTCAAGTGCTATCTAGCTCTTCGTCTGCTTCTGATCAATACAAAAAAGCAAATAATGGTCCTAAATCTAGTCTTTTAAATAAAGACAAAAAATACTATGCTCAAAAAGGAAGTACCATTAGCACAACCAGCACTAGTGAAAGTATTGTTTCTCAATCAAAAACTAGCAATAAAACTACTCCTGGAAATCAGGGCAAACCTAATATCGTCAATTGGCAAAACTTTGACGAATTAGATAGTAATGTAGAAATTCCTATCAATAACAGTAACTTGCAAGATACTCCGAACGTTTTAACTAACAGCGGTAAATACAATCCTATCAAAGACAACACCAAGAATATATATAGAGACCAAGATGAAGCCCTTAATAGTGATGAATTAAACTTAGACAAAGTTTGGCAAAACTATGACGATCAATCTGAAGACCCTTATTTCAAAGAAAAAGAAACAGGTTATGACCGTAATTGGCCTAACATAGATGTAAACAGTCGAAAACGTAACTACAATAAGGAAAACAGTTGGTTACATGATACAAATAGTCCTTCTGACAAGAAGGGGTCATACCAAACAAGCGAAAGTATGCTAAACTACGAAAATAATCTAATTAACAGTCTTTACGCATATACTACACTTACACCCACTAACATACAATCAACAACGTATTATAAACCACATCTTAAGCTTCCCAACCGAAATAATAAGAAGCCGTATTCAGGTGATTTTCCAAATTACTCACAAACTACAGCTACTAGCTCATTTACCTCTTCTCAAGATTACGAGCAAGGCTCCACCCCTTTGTATGCACCATCTGAAGATGGTTGGGATGGAGTCACCACAAGTTCACCCTTCAGCAACAATGGTGGCATTGATCGTAATGTTTATTCCAAAGGTGCTATTCGACCTACTTTAAATCGTGATGATTTTTCTATTCCTACTCAAGAAGCAAGTAGCCCTCTCTATTTGGCAAATTTCAAACAAAAGCCAGTAGTTCATCGAAATAAATATAAGCCAAATCCAAGTGACCCGCAAACTTATCCTTATTATTATGGCCGTGGTGATGTTACTGAAACTCCTTATCCTACTACCTGGGCTCCACAAAATGATAGAATCGAGAATACTGATAATGACTTAAATATATTTGGTAATTCAAATGCTAATGCAGATGCCACTAGTTTTGTAAAATCTCAAAACACTGCAGTGCGTCGTCTTGCTAGTAAATATCCTTCTAATATTGAGTCCGGTACATACTATCCTAAAGACATCCAAACTTCAACCGTGTACTATAGTACTCAAGGTTACCCCACTACTGAATATCCTGTTGAGAATGTTCCTACCAAAGATTATTTCTATAAAGATTCTACAGAATTATATCCTTCTAATACAGGTGGTCCTAATTACAGCAATCCCACTAACAAATATCAATATAACAAACACATACCCAATACGACTCCGAATTTCACTAATCAAGATAAACAATACGACGCTAAAACTGGTTTTGATTCATCGGTAACCAATTCCTTACCATCGTTGACTTCTCAAAAGACGACTAATGCTGAAGATTCAAAAGCTACAGAGTCTCCTTCTAAAGTTCCCGAAGGATCAAACACCAAGAAAAAAGGTATGAGTGCTTCTTCATTCTTCAAAACGTTGTTATCTGAAGTAATAAAACAAAAAACTTCCAAAACTAGCACAAAAAAATGTGATGATGATAATCTGCCAGATTTAAGAAAACCTGTGGATAGGACATCATCAGAAGAGCTTGAAGAGTTTACTAAGCAAACCGATGAGTCTGGTTCCGAGCCCGGCGTCCCAAAAATATTCAACTTAATAAATAAAATATTTGGATGAATAATTTGTAAAGTACCTAATATAAAAATTGTAAAGGGATTATTATAATTTATCTATAACATTTCCACGTCTGTAATTTAAGTTTTGTCATCAGTTACTTTTTATGCTTTATTAAAAATGATGAATAAAATTTGTATCGCATTATTATTGATCCTTTAAATACACATAGTATATTTTGTATACGTTTCCTGAAGCAGCATCAGTGAGGCAGTAATGTATGTAGAGACAATCTGTCAATCATTGACCTACACTTGGCCAGTCTAACAGTCGCCATGAGAGAAGTTTCATATCCCAGCAGCCAGCGGGAATAAGAACATGAGGCTCTCTCTCATAGGTAAAATTAGAATAGAAGATGTTCCGATAATGGATATCATGAAAATCTTAGATTATTAAACAAATTTATTAATAAAAGGTGGTGGAGAGGTGAGTGAGTGACCAAGTACAGCTCAAACTGGTCTTAGAAAGCCTTTTATCACTAAACCTGATAATCACGTCTGATGTTCGTGCTATACTTTGTCTTTCAGTTAGAAAGTCACTTCCTTTAATTAATCCAAATAATGTCAGACGTACATACGCTTGTGCGTTATATCTCATTGCAAAACTTCAGCATTAAGGTAGGTAGAGAAATTTCTCTACCTACCGGCCAAAATTGTGATTCTACTAAGCTATTGTAGTATTCAAGCCAATCTAGACAATTAGGTTAGGTAAAAGTTTGGCCCAACCCCTTTATGTTTCCATGGCAGCCAACCCCACAGACCCAATATCTCCACCACTATTATATTCAGTGAAACTTGGTTAAAAGGGACCTGGATAAGTGAGAAACCTCCGTAACTGGAACTCATGCTGAGGTCCCAACACTTTGGCACTGAATCACCTCTGTTAGCGGAACAATAATAATAATAATAATAATATGTGTGGACATCTCACACAACGCCATCTAGCCCCAAACTAAGCAAAGTTTGTATTATGGGAACCAGATAACTGATACAATACTTAGATACATTTTTTGTTTGTAAATACTTACATAGAATACAATATAACCCCAGATACAGAACAAACACCTATGTTCATCACACAAAGGTTTGTCCTGGGCGGGAATCGAACCCACAACCCACACTTCAGAAGGCAGAGCTACTACCAACTGAGCTATCAGGCCTGTCGAACGAAGCAAATCTCTACATCTGGGGTTCGTTCTTTCGATTTATCATCACAATTACTTATATAACTGACAGACTACGAGTAAATTTTATGTACATAAACCTCTGTAACTGAGATAACAACGTTTTGACTATTTACTTACTTATTCTTATTCTACCCGCAAGTATAAGATATCTTAGTGAAATACCTGTATTTATAAGTGAAACCAATTCGCAGGTCCCTTGATGTCTCACTTAACCAGGTTTCACTGTACAAAATTTGGTATTCCTTTTTTAGTTTCAATTATTTGAGTAGTATGCTATACTGACGTACGGACATACCGATTGCGCGTTTCGCAGTAGAGAACAGCTGTGGCGTCTGATTCCACGAATAATAATTACTATAGAGTTGAACCGTAATTACGATTAACCCCAAATTATTATTGTACTTACATAAATAATTAATAAATATTGTAATTGTACAGCAATGTTATCTTAAATCAATCTTTAGTTATATATGTATGGCATATTAATGGCTATTGATTTCCGAAATTATCAATGTGTGGCGTCACATCTTTAAAGCTACAACACACCTCATAGTCAAACATACATACATATCACCTGTGCAAATACCACTTCACTGATAATATCTGTATTGAATGTATTGTACGAAAATTACTGTGAAGTTTTAACATAATTATATTACGTACCTTTTTATAGCAATAATGTATCTTTGATTATCTACCCATCTATCTACACCCGAGTAAAGAAACGAGTGTACTTTAGACCACACGACTAAAGTAAAATTTCGCTCCATTTATCGACCGGTAAAACTTTGTTTAGTATTAATGTCGCCATATTAACAATTGTAAATTGTCATTTTACCGGACACGCCAACGTATTAATACAAATTTTTAACTTTATTACGGTGACAATATAGATCTACGTTAACCAACAACTTTCAAGTTCCGTTCGTCTCGCCAGCTTACTCCCCAAATCAAGCGGACGTAAAGAAGTTTTACTTCAAAAATGTTTAATGAGTCAGAATCTTCAAAAAGATCCAAATGTGCGAACGAGATAGACAATGCCGGAATCACGTTCCTTTAAATAGTTAGTAGTCAATAAGACTTTCTAAGAGCTTCCGCAATCCCACAGCTATCCCAAAGGCTAAAAGAAACTGAGATAATTCAAGATATGATGGATAGACAATATTTTTTTTAATTAGTTATAGGCAAAGCATTTGACCACTGCCTCGCCTGATGTTAAGCCATGACGTGTTCTAAGATGGGGCATGCTTGCTTAGAAGATACCTGTTCACTCTTGACTTGAAAACTCCCAGGACAGTTAACGGGAAACAAGGACGCAGACGACAAGCTGTTCAATCCATTAGCTTGACATTGCATTGGAGCATCTCATAGTTTGGTAATAGGAACAGATTAGGAATATGATATGTACCCTATATACCCTAAAAAAGAATAAAAATAAATGAACAGTAGACTACTACAGAAGTAGTAGAACGCGGGCCCAGCTGAAGCAACAGAAACTACTTTTGAATTGTGTGGTTTGTATTCTAATGTAATAGTCATATTCTCACCCTTAGATGAGCGTTCTATATATCTATGTTTTCACCTCATTAAAAAACATAGTCATAAATACATTAATGACACAAGAATGTAGTGTGACTTTGCTAATGTTGTTTTTTTCTGTTTTACTGGAGTTAGGTACACTTTTTATGCAAAATGAGTATGTGTTTATGGCACGGTTGTAGCTAGGGGGGGGGGCTACCTTAAAAATACCAAAAATAAAATAATTTGTTATAAATAAATTGTTTGTTTATAGTTTGAGATAAAAAATCTTAGATCCATGCACATGTTCTGTCACAAAAATTATTTGACGAACAGCTATTGAATGTACCACGTGATATATATACATGGTCAACTATGGTACATTTTTTACTTCCGCCCTACCTGTATCCAATGCTGACCTACCCCAAATTCGACTCTTGCTACAGCTCTGGTTTATTTATTTATTTCATCAATTACACGGCCAGAGCCAATTACCATAATCAATATACGTGAATTTATCTAGTCATATTTCATAGCACAATATTATTAACTTAGAATACAAATACAGAATAGAATGAAAAAATAGAACAAAAATCAAAATCAATATTACGTACACATAAAAATAAATAAAATAATCAAAACTATTAATATTATATAATTACTACGGACACATACCTTTTATACAATTCTTCTCGCAGAACTGCAAGCACTCTAACAAAATCACCTTCCATTCATCCGCAAATATATCACTATATCAAATAAATATATTATAAATATACTATAATATAAACAAATATATCAAATATATCACTGGTTATGGGCTTTGGGCGCCCATATCAGCTGCAGTGCCACTCATAACTCCTACAGATAAAGTTTCGCATGATTCTGCAATGCGCTCGTCATTTAGAGACATCAAGTACGCTTTGCATATTATTTGATAAGAATACTTTGGCTTTCCCATGGTCCATCTGGATTTTTTTAACACCTAAGCGTTAAACTAAGTTCCCAACTAAAGGCAACAATGTTTTGTAACAGTCCAAAGTTAGAAATGATGATGTATGAGAATAGTAATATGTAAATAACACTCTTATGGCATTTTCAGAGTGTTTTGATATAACTAAATAAAGTTCTTATATAATATTTTTATGATATTTTGGGGTTTTATTAGATTTTGTTTTTTTACTATGTACTGTAGTTTTTTAGTTTATTGAACTTTTCTGCAAAGTTCGTCTAGGAAGGTCATAGATCACCACCGCTTTGCCAGTTATTCTGCCGCCAAGCTGTGTTCCGATTTGAAGGCCAGTAGCTAGTAAAATTACTGGGCAATTGAGACTTTATGATCTGATCTCACAGTCGAATAATCTTATTACCAGACTGTGCTGCTGTCTCAGGATGGTGTGCGCAGTGCAGTGTCGAGCGAAAGTTTATATTTTAGAGTTCTAAGTGAAACTGTTCTGTTATGGGCGGCCGGGTCGCTTAACATCAAGTGAACGATTAGCTCGTCACATCATTAATTAACATTAAAAAAAACAATTGATATTTTTTTCGACTAGGCTGACGGACCTCTGATGAATCTCTTGGATTGATAGAATTCATCCCTTCCGTTTGTATAACCACAGATTATATAATGCTATACTAATAATTTATCTATCTATGACCCGCCCCGACTTCGCACGGGTTAATGAGATAATGAGTTTTATACGCCAACCCTGTCCAAGAAAAGAGAAAAATATGGAAAAATCAGTAGAAAATGATGAATCATTGTTATTGATCATCCAGGGATACATAATTATACATGATACGTGATCTCATGTCTAAAATATTTCACATTTTATAACCAAATTATGGGATTGACTAAAATTTTCTGTTCGTAAGTTCTCTAATTTTTCAATAATAATAATTATAACGCCCAACGATCACATACGTAGATCCTGGACCCTAACTAGGATTATCTGTGTCTAGGGACCCAAGAACTACGAGGATCATGGTCCCACAACACCCAGACTCAGAACCAGTATTTGCGCTCTTTTTTCTGTGCACTTGTCCTGTTGCGGGAACGAACCCGCCGCCTCCGAGAAGCAAATAAATTGATTTAAATTAAATGAATAAAATAAATAATATGTTGATTATTTTATGTATAAATAAATAATATAATGTGACCCGGCTACCAGCCAAGTTCAGTCCAAAATGACCTTTATTTACTTTTAATAGGTCTGACGGACGAATTATGGACAGTTATCGGAGGCACTTCTGTAAGCAACATGTCGGTACGGAACCATAAAAATTACCTATTAACAATCAACCAAATTCTCCCTGCAAAATCTGTCCCTTCAATTTTCACCGCCGTTGAGGGAAACCGCAGTGGAAAACGCACATGCTTAAACTAAACCCTCTTTTGAAACTTAGCCACTTACACCACTTTCCATTCAGGCACCGTCGGGTAATCGTCACAGCGCCCTACGTATGGGCACAATAAAATCTTATTATAACCAAAAACAATTTCTAAAAGGGTTTATGCCGCTGAGGACCGAACGTGAGACAAAACCGGTAAAATACCGGTATAAAGTTATAGATCACTCGTACGGGGTTTTACTTGCAGGAATAATGATTGCACTATCCCACAGGAATGATACCACTTGCTTGAATAAAAAGTACTCCATATTTTCTAAAGGATTTAAAGTCACCATCACTACACAATGAATTTCATGAATATTCATATGATGATTTCAGCGCTGACAGTAATTATTGATATATTTTGGTAAGAGGTAGGATAGAATAGGATTGTGTTTTAAATACATAAAATAACCAGATCAATCAATGATCTAGTGCGACCAATAAAAAGGAACGCAATAAACTAAGGTCCGTATTACAGAACGATGCTCAATCATCGATCGATGCTCAAGCAGAGATTTTATTCATAAAGTCATCAATTAGTGAATGAAACCTCTGCTTGAGCACCAATCGATGACTAAGCATCTAGGACCTATACTTACTTAGGGGTCATCATTAATATACCATGATGTTTTTGGGCAACCTTTTAAGTGTTAGTCCTGAGTCTGAAACCAACCTACAACCTACAGTTCAGAAGGCAAAGCTGCTACCAACTGAGCTATCGGGCCAGTCAGGAATATTGATTTTAAATACAGGTATAACCTAATTTAAGCGGGGGAAATCATTGCCTGACAACGGCAACATCTACAAACTACCCACATTATTTACAATTATTTTTGTTCTATTTTTGGCGTTGCATAACATTAAGGTATGCGGTATAATACCTACGGATTCTTGTATAAGTACTATTTTGGTATCCACTACGTTCAGTCCTCGTCTCGAAAGCATTTACGCAATACGAGCAATAAATAAGTATTGTTATCATTATTTCGTCGGTTAAAGCGGCCTATTCACGGGCTTATCTTGCTCTAGTGAAATCTTATACTGCCTATTAACATTAAGTGTCAGGGGATGCGTGAATCGTGAAGCTTGCGGGAATTTGATGCGGCGTGGTTTGAGCACATTCTTTGTGTTCGCTGACGACATGGTGTTGCTGAGCTGCCTGCTATCTAGAATAACTAAAAAACTAGTGTGCCTAAGGTCTTAAGGTCGTGTGGTCACACGACTGAAGTAAAACTTATTTATTTTAGCTCCATCTATCGGCGGGTATAACTTTGTTTTTTTAATGTCGCCATCTTAACAATTGTTAATTGTCATTTTACTGGATATACCAACGTAAAACAAATTTTTAACTTTGGTTTGTTGATAACAGAGATTTACGTGAATCAACGACTTTCAACTTCCGTTCGCCTCGCCAGCTTACTCCCCATGTCAAGCGTGCGTAAAGAAGTTTTACTACAATAAACTATAGAATGGGTAAAGATTTACTAATATATTTATAGTAGTATAGCGTATGAATAAGATTCATTTTTAATGTGAAAAAAAATTTTGAGTCTCTAACCGGTATTTGTATTTAATAATTTCAACTCACGTCTTGTATTTGTCCTGGCTTTAGGGACGGATGGATGCGGGCTTAAATTCCGTTCGTAATTTAAACTTTTCCTGTACTTTTAAATAAATCTGATAATCTAGTATCTTGATTATGACTAATTTTAAATTAGGTACGTACAGCCTAATCTATACCTTAGATTCTTATTAGGTAAGGTCCTTTTTGAGTAGGCAAATGGTCAGCCCTGGTATCAGATTTTTATGCAACTATAGCGAAATACCGTATGGTCAAATACATTATATTGTCATTTTTATATTGACTGGCCCGATAGTTGGTATTGTGGCCCTGCCTTCTAAATTGTAGGTTGTGGGTTCGATTCCCACCCAGAACAGGACAAACATTTGTGTAATGAACAGTGACAGCCTCCGTGGTGTGGTGGTTGAGCAGGTCAGCTCATAACCCGGAGATGGCGGGTTCAATTTCCACGGTAGGATTAGTATTCGTGCACAGAAAAAAAAACTTGTTAACAAATACTTGTTCTGAGTCTAGGTGTTGTAGGACCATGGTCCTCATAGTTCCTGGGTCCCTAGACAAAGGAATCCTAGTTAGGGTCCAGGATCTATGTACGTGATCGTAAAAAAAACAACTTAGGTGCTTGTTCTGTGTTTGGGTGTTATATTGTATTCTATGTATGTATTTACAAAAATAAAAAATCCCCAGTACAAGCTTTGCTTAGTTTGGGGCTGGATGGCGCTGTGTGAAATGTCCACAAATATTATTATTATTTACCTCGGGAATTTTAATTTTTAGACTGCCTCATCTATTTAAACTAATTCTTCCTACATCCTAGAGTCTAGCCAAATTGCTAATGTCGTTCGCTTTAAATTCTGTTAAGTACGAGTCCATATATAACTGATTCACCCTTAGGCTTAAAAGTGTGTTATCGAATAGTGAAATGGTTTCACTACCTACTAAAAGCAAAATGTACCTTTTTTATGTTATTGAATGATGTGACGAGCTAGCCGTTCACCTGATGTTAAGCGCCATGGTCACCCATAACAGAACAGTGTCACTCAGAACCCTAAAACATAGAGTTACAAGCGACACTGCACTGCGCACATCATCCTGAGACATCAGCACAGTCTGGTAATAAGATTACTCGACTGTGAGATCAGATCATAAAGTCTCAATTGCCCAGTAATTTCACTAGCTACAATGCCCTTCAAACCGGAACACAGCAGTGCCTGCACACTACTGCTTGGCGGCAGAATAACTGGCAAAGCGGTGGTACCTACCTAGACGAACTTTGCAACAAAGTCCACCTAGTGCATTACCTACCTACCTACTTGCAGGCCACATTGCTCGCAGAACCGTTGTCCGATGGAAAAGAAAGTTGTATGAAAACGACTCGGTAATTAACTTTATCTACTTAGAATAGAATAAATAGATATTAGATAGATATTTATTCATGACAAAAAGGCTTAAAAATTAAGTGTAACAAATAAAATCATTTGCCCGTTGCCACGAATCGGTCCCAACTCAGCATATTGCTGGTCATGCAACCAGCGCTGATCTTCCGTTGGGACCGTTTCGTTGACGTCACGGCACGGATTACAATTACTTAAACTAATAATAAACATAACCAGAAAAATGAGAGACGAATACATATACCTACATATACAAATATAACGTACTTGTCTAAATAGTGATAATTAGACCACGAATGTCTAAGGAATAGACATTCAATGTAGGTCTAGATTCATCACAAGATACCTACCACCTAGTAGACCTAATAGACGCTAGTCTACTAGTTCTTCTAGGTGGTAGGACTTTTCTGCAAAGTTCGTCTAGGCAACTCTTTTCCAGTTATTCTGTCGCCAAGCAGTAGCGCGCAAGCACTGCTATGTTCCGTTTGAAGGGCACTGTAGCTAGTGAAATTTCTGGGCAAAAGAGACTTTATGAACTGATTTCACAGTCTAGTCTAATCTTGTTACTAGATTGTTTTGATGTCTCAGGATGACGTGCGCAGTGCAGTGTCACGCGAAACTCTATACTCTAGAGTTCGGCGCGACACTGCAACTGATATGGGCAGCCGTGTCGCTTAACATTAGGCGAATGGTTAGCTCGTCACGTCATTCCCTTACGTAAAAAAGCGTATCATTTCAGAGTATGAAACAGTACCAGATAAGATGACAACACGGTACGACTGGATAATTAATAATAATAACACCCAACGATCTCTTACATAGATCCTGGACCCTAACTAGGATTCCCTGTATCAAGGGACCCAGGAACTACGAGAACCATGGTCTCACAACACCCAGACACAGAACAAGTATATGCGCTTTTCTCTGTGTTGAAATAATTGTCCTGCCGCGGGAACCGAACTTACCGCCTTCAGGTTATGAGCCGACCTGTTCAACCACCACGCCCGCGCCACAGAGGCTGTCCAAGGCTGTAATATATGTGAGTGTATGACAAATACAGTCGCGGTATTTTAACATAACGGACGAACTTGTCCCAATGAAAAAATTATTGTTATGGACCCTGACCTTTATCCCGGATACAAAGGATATGAGTTTTTTTATGACTTGTTCCGTCTTTTATTGCGTTATGATAGTTTTATGACCGACCGTTTCACCGTGAATTGTTGACTTTCCGGGAGTAAAAATTTGTCCAGTTTTTGGGGTTTCTTCATTCTTTACTTTACTAGGTGGTAGGACTGTTCTGCAAAGTTCGTCTAGGTAGGTACCACCGCTTTGCCAGTTATTCTGCCGCCAAGCAGTAGTGTGCAAGCACTACTGTGTTCCGGTTTGAAGGGCAATGTAGCTAGTTTAATTACTGGGCAAATGAGACTTTATGACCTGATCTCACAGTTTAGTAGTCTTATTGCTAGACTGTGCTGATGTCTCAGAATGGCGTGCGCAGTGCAGTATCACGCGAAACTATTCTTTAGAGTTTCAAGTGTCCCTGCAACTGATATGGGCAGTCGTGTCGCTTAACATCAGGCGATTAGCTCGTCATGTCATTTGGTAACATAAAAAGGAAAGAAATATTGGAACACACCCTTCATATTTAAATCTACATATATATTTTACTTTCATCTTTCTCTGGTAGGTAAGTGGTCAGAATTTTGAAGCCACCTGAAAACATCTGATTACAGAGGGCACGGTAGCGCTCAGGAGTATCTACCACTTTTGTGGTGGTCACCCATCCAAGTAGTGACCGCAACTAACGTTGCTTAAGTTTGAATTGAAGGGCTGAGAATAAAAAGGGTTTAACTGTCAAATTGACAGTTTCGAGAAAATTGACTTTAAACTTCAACGGCGTCATTTTAATGTAGAGTGCTTATAAGGTAATAAAAAAGGTTTATGTAAGTTTCACTTGCTTGAAAATGTTTTAATTCTATTTTAAAATACTAAATATAGTACTAATTCATACAATTACTGAAAATATATTATAAAATAAAATAAATATAATAATGTTTTTATGCTAAGCGAACTGTATTCCTGTGGCAGATAAACCGTTTTTAGACTCAAAATCTCGAGATTTAAGCCTCATTTCGGTATTTTGAGAACTTATTATTGTACATAATTTCACGCTGAATCCAACGATACCCATAAGTCATTTTGTGAAAAAAATCAGTTAAACCCTTTTTATTCTCACCCCTTCAATTGAGAATGGCTAGTGAAGCTTTGCTAGGAACGTTACTGTTTTACTAGTAAAAAGTAGACACACAATTATTTTTTCTTCTAGTTCTAATTATTTCCTCTAAAGTAGTAGTGGTCGTTGAATAAACGAACAGTTTTTTTCAACTGTTCCTCTGCCGTGAACGAATAGACTAGTTTATAGTTCACTGATAAATATGTTTACGCATGAACGGCATATCTATTGGTTCGCTCGTCCGTCGCATAAACCGTCGTAGACGCTTAGACGTCCTGTCTAAACGTCTACGACATAAACTAGTCGAATATTGAACTGTTTTACCAACTAGTCTATAGTTGACGATAAACGGTCTCGTTGCGTCGACTGTAAAGGCGTCAACGACCCACCACTACTCTAAAGAGTCTCTAGTTATTAAATTGAATTTGATACGTAGATACCAAATTCAATAATCTATATGTTCACCATACACGTGCCGTATGGGTATAATTGTAATTAAAATTAAAAATAATAGTTTTTAGTTTAGTGAAACATACTAAATAATAATAACTAAACTAAACTAGACCTAAAAAACTAAATTATACCTAAGAACTTAAAAAAAATAAAAACTAAAAATTTAAAAACTAAAGATTTATTGCAAATAGGCTAATTTTAGCACTTTTACAAGTCAAAATTATACTAGGTACTTAAAATTAAGTTATTTCACTAAGCATATAAAATTACAAAGTGCTTATTGTCAAATAATATAACAAGCCCATTACAATATTATGAGTTTGAAAAAAAAAAGCAGTTCTCTTTCTCACTACTGGTGCAAGCAATCCGGCACAATGCAGAATTGAAAACTTTGATCCGAAGCTTCGATTACAACAGTAAAGAAGAAGCTACAAGAAACTTTACATTGATGTATTTTTTTTGTCTTCTTTCTACATGTATGTATGTATCTAATGTATGTATGTATCTAATGTATGTATGTATCTAATGTATGTATGTATCTAATGTATGTTCCAAAACAAACTATTATCACTGATTAGAATATTATACTCTCTAATTTAAATTAAAAAGTTGTTATTAGTAATAGTAAAATAGCTACACTTATTAATAGGCATTTCCAAGTAAAAAATATTGACTCAAAATTTTTAGGTCGCACTGTACATCGGTTTTTAAGGCTAATTAAACATAACAATATAGTATTGGCGGGAGAACAAAAAAGATCGCGTCACCGCATTCTATTATTTTCCAAAACTTGTGTTATTTTCAGTGTTAGTGCATAAAATATGAGGCATTTTATTCGTTAAGTGCTGGATTACAGGCATGTGTGTGGGAAAGTGGTATAATGATGGTGAAACGTTTCATTTCGTGTTATTTCCAAAACTCCATAGAAGCTTCTGGTAAAGTTGCCACCACTTTACTAGGAGTTTGACTAGACTATAACTTGACTTGATGACTTGGACTGTGACTTGACTTTACACATACATATATATAATATTAATTAACTTGAAAAATTACTTACTTGACACTGGCAAAATACACAAAAGTGTGGAGCAAATACAACAAAAAAAAACATACGATTTTTGGAGGGTATTGATTTATTCAGGCCGAGTAGAACCTGGGCCGAGTGAGCACTGAGCCTTAATTTTAATAAACTAGGCAGTTACGTAGTACGTAACAATCCTTGTGTCTAAATTGTATACACAGCTTTAGAACAGTTGACTATACGAAGGCTGATTCGAGGTTTAGATTTCCAGTCCATTATCTAGCAATCAACTTTGTTTAATAAGGAAACTGGGCCATAGCCATCGGTACATAATTATTTAGTGCGGACAGTAAACCCGCATCATTGCAGTAGCCTACACTAGTGGAATATTTACACCATGCTGACAGAAACACTTATTACAATGTCATACCACATAAGACTTAATAGTAATGATAATACGTCATAATAATAATTGAGCATTGAGTATTTACCGACATTCGAAGTCGTTAGGCAAGCAGACACACAAAATAACGCTCTATAGGAGTGCCTGAAGGTATTTCATAGAGAAACATAGAAACAGGTAGTGTCGCTGTGACTGCGTTAGTCGGCTACAATCTTGTACCTTTATTGGTATCAAAATCATGTACCAATTAAATTAATCTTATTAAAAATAGACTCTATATTCACCAGTATATCGCAGACTTCTAAGGCGATTATAACGGCACCACGCGCCGCCGCGGTTTGTGGAGGCGGATAAGCGGATTTTGTAGCGGTGCGCCGCGCGGTGAGGCGGTTTACGCGCCTGTCCGCGCGGATGGATTTAACTATTCGACATGAAATCCATTTTTTTTCTAACTGTTGTTAACAATATAGGATTATTTACACATTACACACATTAAATGTAAAAGAGTTGCTATAGTTAGTCAAGTTATTTACAATATTTATCGTCAAAAGTAGTATTGAATAGTGTAATTGACTTGTGGACGATTTGTTGACTTGCCACTTGGTGGCGTCGTTGTCGACTGTCATGGCCGAAACTTGTTCCGTCGCCTCTTTAAAAAGGGCAGAACGTTGTTCAGTGGAGTTCAGTTGGTCCTCGGCAGCGGAGTGAATAACACGAAACTATTGCCGATATACTGTGAAACAGGAAACATATCTGGTTAGAGACGGTCTGTTGTGCAGTATGGGGTCGCGCGTTGTCGTGAAGTAGCAGTGGAGACGACCGATTGACGAAAGCTGGTTGCAGACGTGCGAGTTTCGCCATCATTGTGGTCAGTTCTTCAATGTACACATCTGCAGTAATGCTCTCGCCGTTTAGTAAAAAGCTATGATGAATCACACCAGCACTAGACCCACCAAACTGTGACCATTACCTTTCTAGGGGTCATTTTTCGTTTTGCACATTGCTTTGGTACCGAACCAGGATCTAACCAACTTGCTGAGCGCTTTCGATTGTCAAAAATAATCCATTTTTCGTCGCACGTAACAATTCGGTTCAAAATTCCTTCATTTCTGTGCCTGTTAAGCAGCGCAAGGCAAGTCTCGACGCATACGTTGCGCTGGCGATCGTTAAGTTCGTGGGGCACCCATCTATCAAGCTTTTTTATCTTGCCAATCTGTCGCAAATGGACCAATATTGTTTTGATGCTAACATCAAAAGCTGCTGCCAGCTCAGCTGTAGATTGAGATTCATCAGCTTCCACAATCGCCTTTAATTCATCATTGTTGACCAAAGTTTCCGGACGACCACGAGGTTCATTTTTCAAGTCAAAATTCCCAGAACGGAACCGAGCAAACCAATAACGGGTTGTACGTTCGTTTGTACAGTTCTCTCCGTAAACGTCGTTGATGTTACGTGTCGTTTGTGCCGCGTTGGTGCCACGACGGAACTCATATTCCATAATTACACGAAATTTCAAAGTATCCATTATGAGGAAAAATGTTGAAATGTAATGAAAATACAACGCTAATCAATAAACAAAAGACTTATATTGTAAATAGAATGTCATATTTTTAAAACAAAATTAATTTGAATTTAGAATTCATAGCCAATCAAAACTTTTTTTTGTTTGAAAAAGTCTGTACTGCAATACGGCAATTTCATAGGTAAAGACCTATTATTTATAAATTTAGCCCATTATTAACATATCGCACCTTTAATAATAAAGTGAATCAAGTCAAAAAATTGGGATTCGCCGATTTTGTAGTAAAACGATTTCTATGCTCCTAAAGAATAGGTACAGTTTAACAGCCGCTGCATTCACGGCTATACGAGCGAGATAAAGGAACGTTCGTCTCTTTTTGATTGACTCGTCGATCCCTTCCGAAATCACAAAACGAACCAATTAGAAATACTCCAGCAGTGATCACACTGAGACGTGTGCTTGAGTGGAATAATTCAAAATAAATCATTTAATCAAAAATTTTTTTTTTCTAAAATTTTCTTTTAATGGTAAACAGCATTATATATTAAAACACCTTGTTTCATACTATGTTTTTACTAACAAAATGCATTAAATACTAGTGATGCATTTGTTGCAATATTTTTTTTACATAAAGACTGTACTAATAAGTATTGTGTCATGAAGCATGAATAAAACTTGACGAAATTTTTAATCAAAAAAAGATCTGCATCACAAAAAAAGTTTAATTTTTATTTCAAACCTCAATATTTTAGTAAATATTAATAATTCTAATTATTTTGAAGTCCATTTATGTCCCACCATCATTTTGACAAAACTTTAAAGACATTTTACTTTTTAAAGTGCTCCAAAAATCGAAATATTCGCTGAAACATAGTCAGCGGTAGACTTGTGAAACTTTAAACGTGATTTCCCAACAATCATGAATTTTGAGTTGATTCACTTTATTTTTAAAGGTGCGATATATACAACGAGCTTCTGCCTGCAGCTTCGCCCGCGGCATGGCCTATGGGAAAATAATTCAACCACCCATTTCACTCTCTTAAGAGTAGAATTTTGAAAAATCCTTTCTTAGCGGATGCCTACGTCATAACATCTACCTGCATGCCAAATTTCAGCCCGATCCGTCCAGTGGTTTGAGCTGTGCGTTGATAGATCACTATATATGTCAGTCAGTCAGTCAGTCACCTTTGAGTTATATATATTTAGATATAGGAAGGACAATACAGCCAATAACAAAAACATAAGTACTTATTTCTAATTGTGCATACACCACGAGCAAACCAGCTTCCGCAAGCAACACCCGTTCACGAGCTTGACGCATGTTCCTAGTAGCCAAGTCTATAATACTAGAGCGATGATTTGAATAGTAAAACCATTGCAGCCACAGAACTAAATATTACAGAAGGCTAAATTGAAAACGTAACAGAATGCCGGCACATAAATTAGGGTGAACTGTTAATTTATAGGGGTGGTTTATAGAGCTTAGTGTTTATTTAATTGCTGTAAGGGTTGGTCGGCAGGTGCTTTGAAATAAGATTACATTGTTGAGGTGTAAGTACATAGATAATTGAAGGGGTGAGAACAAAAAGGGTTTATCTGATTTTTTTCACAAAATGACTTATGGGTATCTTTAGATTCAGCGTGAAATTATCTTCAACAATACATTCTCAAAATACCGAAATGAGGCTTAAATCTCGAGATTTTGAGTCTAAAAACGGTTTATCTGTCACAAGAATACAGTTCGCTTAGCATAAAAACATTATCATATTTATTATATAATATTATATTTTTACAGTAATTTCACGACTTAGTACTTATATTTTGTATTTAACAATAGAATTAATACATTTTCAAGCAACTGAAACTTACATAAACCTTTTGTATTATCTTATAAGCACTCTACATTAAAATCACGCCGTTGACGTTTAAAGTAATTTTTCTCGAAACTGTCAATTTGACAGTTAAACAGACAGTTAAAGTTTTTATTCTCAACCCTTCAATTGTGTAGTGTATTGTGTACGTTGATAAATATTTTTTATAGTGGTAAGACTTAACCGTAAATTTCGGTATATACTCTTCTCATCTAAGGATGCAGTAGAGCCGACTAAAGGCAATATTATGGGTGCCAAAAACTGAAAAAAAAAAGGTCGTCCATGCTACCAACAATATTTTCCAAGTTAGTTTATTAATACACATCAGAACATCAGAAGAAATGTAGTCAAACGCAGGCCTATCTTACTTTAAAAAAAACCTATGTGCTTTAGACCATACGACTTAAGTAAAAATTCTTTAGCTTCATCTCTCTCTTATAGTAATATTCGAAAAATAACTCTTCTAACTTCACGTAGAAAAGGAGATATAATATCTCTCTCTCTCTCTCTCTGAACTTCCGTTCACCTTCACCAACTGTTGGGGTACCCACCTCAAGTGTGCGTAAAGAAGTTTTACTTCAAAAAAACAAATTATATACTAACTCACTGTAAGCATACGATGCATTCTATTCATTTTACCATCCTTCTCTTGCACGTAAAACTGGCGCCATTTTGTCACTTACGGAAATATTACGTAAAACTAAACATGCTTATTTGAATTTAAAAAAAAAAGCTATCACAATCACCTATTTAAAAAAATTATGTTCTCTATTCTTCCCGATGTTTGCAATGCAATATTTTTTTAACGGTAAAGTACTAACGGTGTTCAATAACACCAACCACCCAGCACTACTACTAGCTACCCTACTACAAAAAATTTTTGTACTGTATATAAGCCGTTTCAAGTCAGTCCAGAAGCAAATTAAATGATTTTTGGTGGTCCTTCTCTTCTGAACTGCAATGCATGAATTGTCAACTGAATGTTTCGTAGTTATGTATTTGATCTTTTTTTTTTACTTCAAATTTGTCTAGCATTTGACCACGTTCTCACCTGATGGGAAGTGATGATGCGATCGAAAGTGTAGCATGCTAGCCAAGTGGGCGTTATTTATTTATTAATTATGATAGATTTATTTATATTACATTTTGACGGTGTCAGTAGCGGCGGAATGTCTGGTACCTGAGGCTTTAAGTTTTATAATCTCACGACGGGATTTGCAGTATGCCTATGTATTAGACAGTTTTATTCGTGCACTGGCCCGTTAGCTCAGTCGGTAGTATCCCTGCCTTCTGAACTGCACGTTGTGGGTTCGATTCCCTCTCAGGACAAACATTTGTGTGATGAACATCGATGTTTGTTCCGTGTCTGTGTTATATTATATTCTATGTATGTATTTACAAACAAAAAGTATCTAAGTATTGTATCAGTTATCTGGTTCCCATAGCACAAGCTTTGTTTAGTTGGGGGCTAGATGGCGCTGTGTGAAATGTCCACAAATGTTTACTACTACTATTTATTATTCAAGTAACTCTAAAATCTTCACAAATGCGTATATATTAAACAAGTTAGTTTGTTAGTTTAAACCATTGCAACTCTGTACAAATGATGAAGAATTAATTCAAATGGTCCTGAATTAATTGTCCTGAGTAAAAACTACAAGATTAGGCAAATTTAATAATAAATACGAGAGACTCACTTCCTTGTCACCCTTAACGCTTTGAAAGGTATCAATAGATTTCTAACTAAGAAATTCTGTAATTACACATCGTGTTTTGGGAGACTTATCAGAAAGGCGAGTTCTTTAAAGATAATTATTCTTATTTTTATGTTCATGTAATATCTGCGAAGCAAACTTAACCTTAAACAGAAGTTCTCATGCAAACAAAACGTTTTTTTTATTTATTTATTTTTTTGGCTCCACACTTTTATGTATTTAGCCAGTGTCAACTAATTCATAATTTATCAAGTTAATGATATTTCACGTAAATAGTGTGTCAGGTCACAGTCGAAGTCATCAAGTCAAGTCAGAGTCAAGTCATAGTCTAGTCTAGTCAATTCATACTTCTAGTAAAGTGGTGGCAACTTTACTTGAAGCTTCTATGGAGTTTTGGAAACAACACGAAAAAAAAAACGTTTCACCATCATTATACCACTTTCCCACACTCATGCCTGTAATCCAGCACTTAACGAATAAAATGCCACCAATTTTATGCAGTAACACTGAAAATAACACAAGTTTCGGAAAATAATATACTGCGGTAACGTGATCTTTTTTCGTTTTTCCGCCAAAACTCCCAACAAAACGTTTAGATGCTCATTTTTACTTACCTTTGCTGTACTATCATTTTTGAAGGACAAACAAGTTCACTTGAGTTAGTATTACAGGTATCTTGTTAAGTATAGATTATATTTCTTCGATTATATTAAATAAAGCACCTACAAGAAATTTTACAGTGATGTCTTTTTGTTTAAATCATTTTTGTACCATGTTTTACAATATTTATACTGTACTTATTAAAACTGAGATCTAAACCTAAACCTTGATTGTTTCACAAATCCAAATACGGTAAACTAACGTTAGGTCTTAGTTAGACATCGTTGGAGCATCTAGATTCTAGATTCTAGAATGTAAATTCCCACTGTATTTAGCTGGAATTGCCGAAAATTAGAACCTAGCTTGGATAGGGTTGTCAAATAACTGTAGTATATAAATACATGTATAGTATGGCTATTTGACTACTATATTTTTATTACATACATAAATAATATACCTCAAAAAATAGATAACTGTGAAAACAAAACTTGAATATCTTAAAAAATGACTAAGTTACAGGCATTTTAAAATACAGAAATAGAAAGAGACAACCCAAACACGCAGTGACGTCAGTTACCAGTTCTCACAGTAACTCATTACTAAGCTGTGGTAGCACTACATACAATCTTTTTGGCATGTGACGTCACAAGCCATGCCTTCATAGTAGCTGTGAGGAAGCTCAACACGATCTCTGTTTTGCGAGAAAGGGACAGGCGATGAAACTTTAAAAGCGTACTACTCCGTGATTAATTTACCGATGTTACTTATTTTTACAATGATTACATTAATTTTTAACCTACTTTATGAAAATAATATTTACTTGTTCATTTTAAATAGTAGTCAAATAGCCTATTATTGATTTTAGCATTTATAGGATAAGATTATGCAGGTGCATTGTAGCATTTATATAATACTAGTTGCGCCCCGGTTTTACCCGCGGATAAAAAGTATTTTAATTATTTGCTCATCCCACGGGAACATTTCATTTTTCCGGGATAAAATGTAGCCTATATGTTAATCCAGTGTATAAACTATCTTGGTACCGAATTTCATCCAAATCCATTCAGCCGTTTGAGCGTAAAAAAGTAACAAACATACACATATACACACAAACATACATACACACACACAAACTTTCGCCTTTATAATATTAGTGTGACTAGTTGCGCCCCGCGGTTTCACCCGCGGATAAAAAGTATTTTAATTATTTGCTCATCCCACGGGAACGTTTCATTTTTCCGGGATAAAATGTAGCCTATATGTTAATCCAGTGTATAAACTATCTTGG
The DNA here is from genome assembly GCA_905220475.3 of Ennomos fuscantarius. NCBI lineage: Eukaryota > Metazoa > Arthropoda > Insecta > Lepidoptera > Geometridae > Ennomos > Ennomos fuscantarius. The sequence continues at coordinate 4,007,190 of HG992049.1, forward strand.
TACCGAATTTCATTCAAATCCATTCAGCCGTTTGAGCGTGAAGGAGTAACAAATATACACATACACATATACAAACTTTCGCCTTTATAATATTAGTGTGATATAATCTAACCTATAATAGGTATGTCTAATCTATGGATATAGTGCGAGAGCACCGCCCGAACGCGCGGTCGCGCGTGTTTTTTTTTTTTTTTTTTTTTTTTTTTACTTCAAACTTGTCTAGCATTTGACCACGCTCTCACCTGATGGGAAGTGACGATGCGATCGAAGGTGTAGCATGCTAGCCAAGTAAATACCTATTCACTCTTCTCTTGAACACGCCCGGGTCATATTTCGCCAGAAACACAGACGCTGGCAGGGCATTCCATTCCTTAGCCGTTCTAATTAAGAACGTTGAGTCAAATCGCTTGGTACGAATGGGTGGTATTTCGATCACAAAAGGATGGCGCTTAGCCGAGCGTCTAGTAGTCCGGTAGTGGAATGGTGATGGGAGAATTAGATCATGCAGTTCTTGAGCGCATTCACCGTGGTGTAATCTGTAAAAAACCGACAGACTTGCCACCTTACGTCGATGTGCAAGGCTCTGGAGCCTTTCACCAACCAAAGTGTCGTCGTCAATGAGCCTTTTGGCACGCCGTTCAATCGAGTCCAGAGCCTCAAGCTGGTACTTGGCAGACCCGTCCCACAGGTGGCAGCAGTACTCCATACACGATCGGACTTGTGCTTGATACAGATTTAGAAGCTGTCCAGGTGTGAAGTACCGCCCTACCTTGGACAATATGCCGAGTTTTTTTGAAGCTACTTTGGCTTTGGACTCGATGTAGGATCCAAAGTTTAGGTTAGACGTGAGATCAACACCCAAAAGCTCAAGATGGTTTCCTAAACTTACAGATACACCACGGAATGAAGGAGCCAGATGGAGTGGGCTCTTTTTAGCAGTGAATAAACACGCCTGTGTTTTTGCAGCATTGAACCTAACCAAGTTAGCATCGCCCCAATCGGACACGGCTTTCAAAGCCAGGTTCATGCGCTCAACCATAGCCTCTCTCTCAATCCGGACATCGTCACCACTGGCTCGGGCACTGGATGTGTATCTTTCAACAACAGTACTATCATCTGCATACCCAAAGGTACCGGGCTTTAGCAAATCATTGATGTGGAGTAAGAATAGTGTTGCTGAAAGAACTGACCCCTGAGGTACACCAGCATTAATAGCTAATTGATCGGAAGAGCAGCCATCAAGAACTACTCTAAGCGATCGTTCCCTCAAAAAGTCTGATATCCAAGTGCACAAACCAGCAGGTAGTCCGTAAGATGGAAGCTTATTCAGAAGACCGTCGTGCCAGACCCGATCAAATGCCTTAGAGACGTCTAGAGATACAGCAAGTGCCTCTCCATGCATCTCTAAGGCTTCGCTCAATATGTGAGTGGCATACGCGAGAAGATCCCCAGTGGACCGGTTTCGGCGAAATCCGTATTGCCGGTCACTGAGGAGATCATTGTCTTCAAGGTATGCCAAGAGCTTGTTGTTAATTATACGCTCCATACTCTTACAGAGAATGGAGGTAATTGAGATGGGTCGATAGTTGGCAGGATCAGCACGACTGCCCTTCTTAGGTACAGGTTGTACGTTGGCTAGCTTCCAACTCATAGGGACTATTCCGGTGTCCAGAGAGAGGCGAAATAGGCGTGTTAGAATGGGAGACAACTCAGGTGCACAGTTCTTAAGTACAATTGCAGGTATACCATCGGGACCACTGGCTTTGTTCACGTCTAGACTGCGTAATGTTTTTAGTACTTCCTTCTGACGTATGCGTATTTCCGGCATGAAAACACCGCATTGTGGAAGGCAGGGAGGTACCTCATTAGCAGTATCTAAACGCGAAGCTTCTGCAAAGAGAGTGGCAAACAAGTTTGCTTTTTCTTTTGCAGTGTGAGCCAGCGATCCGTCTGGTTTCAATAATGGAGGCAGTGAGGATCGACAGAAGTTCGCTTCAACCGATTTGGCTAGGGACCAAAAAGCCTTACTACCCGCTGGGTAGGAAGCAAGTTTAGTCCCTATTCGACCAATATGATTGAAACGAGCCTTCCTTAATTCCTTCTTACAGGCCTTGGCGGCAACGTTAAAGGCTTTCTTCTTAGCTCGAGTGTCCGAGGCCTTGCGTTTTCGAGCGTCAAAGTGTAAAGTGAAATCCACCTCACCGCCTGCCGCGACGGTGCGTGGTGCCGTGTAATAAGCGCCTAAATGCTACAATCAGATACAGGTCTGTAGAAATATTTACGTGTGCCATTCAAATGGTAAACTGGCGTATTCAAATAAATTACATTTCTGTTCGGTCAAGAGTAGACACTTTCAAATTGGTTCCATAGATTTTTTTATTAAAATCGGGTAAAATTATATGATATACCCACAGAATTCGCTCGAAATCGTTTAACCCCATTTAAAAGAACTTCTTAAAAGCAATTCATTTTAGTAAAGTACTAACTTTTGGCAACCTTGGATTCAGGCTGAGTTAGCTATGTGGAAGCTTATCTTACCCGTTCGGGATAGTGTAGTGTAGGTAAATTATTTTGAGTCAAAGAGAATCCCAAGGAAAGGTTAGTATCATTTATTTTTCAAACTAATTTGTTTTAAATCTCTCCAAAGCTTTCATTAATATTTTTTCAGAATAGTTCGATATAAATCTGTTTCAGGAACTATCATACACGAATATTTCAGTGTTTATAAAATTTATCTTCCTTTTTTATGTAGGTAAACAATGGAGATCTACATGACAACAACAACTTTCAACTTTCGTTGGCCTCCTTAAGCGTTTACTTTTTAATTTTATATCTTTAGTAGAATAACTTAATTTTAAGTAAACCTAATATAATTTTGACTTGACTAAATTGACAAAAATAGCCTATTTGCAATAAATCTTTTGACTTTGACTTTAACTTTGACACCAGCTTACTCAAGTCAGCCAAGCGAGCGTAAAGAAGTTTTACTACAACAAAAAAATTGTGACTATATACTAGCCGCGATGACCAGTAGGTAGCGTATCCAAGAGCATTCCAGCAATCCATTTCAACGCAGCATTGCCACTTTGAATTGCAATGCTGAGTCGTTGTGGCAGATTAATGGGTAAAGGAAAAAATCTGGATCAGGTTTTGATCCGCATCCATCCATCCTTAAAGCCGGGACAAAACTACCGTGACAAGTGCTGTCATGTCTTGATTTATCCTTCACCTTTTACAACCAACTTACAGGGTTGGTAGCGCCATCTATTGAGAGATTATTGAGAATCATTAAAAGTGGATGAATGCAGGCTTCAATCTCGTTGGTGATTCAAATTTTCCCTTTACAGATTAATCAGTTGATTACGATAAGCAGACGATACTTATATAAATATATTAATCATTTATCTTGCCATGAACTATTATTAATAAAGTAAATATGGACTCGAGCAAATAAACGTAACCGAAACTGTTCTATTTAATTTATTAATTTGCTTTGTTAAATTATACAATGGAGGCCTATATTGTCGTTGTAATGTATAATAAATTAAGTTTTCGTCGAAATACTTACTAGGTGGTAGACCTTGAAATCACAATACCTACCTTAAAAATACCAAAAACTAAGGAAAAAAATATAATAATAAAAGTCATATAAAAACTAAGATTCATTTCTTTTTTTTTGTTTGGTTTTGGCTACACACTCTTGTGTATTTAGCCAGTGTCAAGTAATTGATATATCTCAAGTTAATTAATATCATATAGTGTGTCAAGTCAAGTCACAGTCCAATGCATCAAGTTAAGTCATAGTCTAGTCTAGTGAAGTCATACTCCTAGTAGTAAAGTGGTGGCAACTTTACCAGAAGCTTCTATGGAGTTTTGGAACAACACGAAAAGAAACGTTTCACCATCATTATACTACTTTCCTACACTCATGCCTGTAATCCAGCACTTAACGAATAAAATGCCACCAATTTTATACACTAACACTGATATTAACACAAAATTTGGAAAATAATACAATGCGGCGACGCGATTTTTTCGTTTTTCCGCCAAAACTCCTAAGATACATTATTATAATTAAATTGTTTGTTCAAAGTTTTAGATAAAAATATCTTAGATCCATGCTCATGTTCTGTGACAGAAATAATTTGTCTACGAATAGCTATTGGATGTACATCTCTGACCCAGAGGTCAGTTATATACATGGTGATTGATTTACGAGCCCGTGTTTCGAGGGTAGATCAATTGAAGGGGTGAGAATAAAAAGGGTTTAACTGATTTTTTTCACAAAATGACTTATGGGTATCGTTGGATTCAGCGTGAAATTATCTACAATAATACATTCTCAAAATACCGAAATGAGGCTAAAACCTCGAGATTTTGAGTCTAAAAACGGTTTATCTATCACAGGAATACAGTTCGCTTAGCATAAAAACATTATTATATTTATTTTATTTTATAAAACTTTTACAGTAACTGTATGAATTAGTACTATATTTAGTATTTTAAAATAGAATTAAAACATTTTCAAGCAAATTAAACTTACATAAACCTTTTCTTTTACCTTATAAGCACTCTACATTAAAATGACGCCGTTGAAGTTTAAAGTCAATTTTCTCGAAACTGTCAATTTGACAATTAAAACCTTTTTATTCTCAACCCTTCAATTATGATACATTTTTTACTTCCTCCCTACCTGTAACTAAGGCTGCCCTACTTCAAATTCGACTCTAGCTACAGCCCTGCTGCGAAAGTATTACTGAGTTTCGGTTTGAAGGCCACTGTAGTGAAATTACTGGGCTAATTAGACTTTATGACCTAATCTCACAGTCTAGCAATATTATTAGTATACTGTGCTGATGTCTCAGGATGATGTGCGCAGTGCAGTGTCGCGCAAAACTTTATATTTCAGAGTTCCAAGTGATACTGTTCTGCTACTAGCTAGCTTAGCGTCGCCCACGTGGCCTATAGGAACCTAAAAAGAAAATTTTTCGTAGATAATTCAACCACCCATTTCACCCTCTTAGGGTTGAAATTTCGAAAACTTCTTTCGTAGTGGATACTTACACTTTACAAAGAACACACCCTCCAATTTTCAAGTCTCTAGGACCAGCGGTTTAGGCTGTGCGTTGATATATAAGTCAGTTAATCAGTCAGGACTTTGTTTATTATATGTATATTGATAGATGTTTGCTTGTTAAGCGAAGCGGCCACCCATTGGCCCTAGCTAGTATGTCACATTATTCTATAACATTTTTTTTAAAGTTTTATTCTGAGATGTGGCTCAACCCTAAATTTGCACCATCATAAGAGGCGACGAACTAAGCAGACACGAGATATGCGACAAAAGCTTGAGTAAACATGAATGTTTCCATACATCACTATACAAAGATAGCTGGGTTCAAAAGACTAGAAACGACATGTACATGTAGAAGAACGGGTTGTGCGTGGGTTGCAACCTATATAACTATAGGCCTTCAGCATGCGCACCGCGCCATATCCCGAGCAAGAATAATCCGTATTACACCGAGCGCTCCCTTTTTATAGCTAGATGGACGGGAGAGCGATGACAGCTACCGGTGTTGCCACTGTAATAAATTTAAATGCTATGACGGGGAAAATTACGGTACTGCCCGCAGCGCATAGTTTTCAACTGCACGTTGCCGCCGTTATATACTTTTTAATAATATCTCTTGAAGTAAAACCTTTTTTACGCAGACTTGACTTGGAGAGTAAGCTGGTGAATGCGAAGCGGACAGAAGTTGAAAGTTGTTGGTTAACGTAGATCTCCATTGTTAACATAACAAAATTAAAAATTTGTCTAATTATGTCGGTATGTCCGGTAAAATGACAATTTATAATCGTAAAGATGATGACATTAACATTAAACAAAGCAAAAACAAAGTTACACCAGCCGATAGATGGAGCTAAACTAAAGAAGTAGTCGCATGGAAATTGCGATTTTGTGCTGACAGATGTCGCTCAACGCAGATATGGAACCAATGTCTAGGGTATTATACTCGTATATATTCGCGCCTATTCAATTTCTCTGCGGATCACGGCATCATAATACCTAAATAAATTTCAATAAAAGGTGTTATGTTATCTATCCCACTGCTGGTGCAAGTAATCTGAGGTACCTAACAAATATAAAAAAACACCTAATTTAAAACCTCCTCCTTTTTGTGATGTTGGTTGAAAACAACGTGTAGGTAAACGATGTGCGCATATGTGTAATGAATTTCATTCAACTTCAAATAACATTATTTGATTTTGAATATAATAAAAAGATGCTAAGGAAAGTTGTAATACTGCCAAATATTTTTAAAGGGAAAGTGTTATAAATTATATGTATAATACACTGTGACACTATCTGGAAGTGCCTGTACCCTGTAACACAGTTTTATACTAGTACACGGTACACGGACTCAATACTTAAGTTGGATAAGACTAGTTGTATTAATTAATTATGGAAAATATGTTTAATTATAAGTTATCCTACTTAAGAATCATGTAACCCAAAGGTATAACGAATAAATAATTTGAATTATTGAAATTTGAAATTAAATAATTTGAAATTTTGAAATTACAGATATAGACAGACCGAATTAACTAAATGAACAAAAAATATTTTGGCGTCTTCTTTGTAATAAGTTTCAAATCTTTACTCCTATTGGACTTTAAGAGCAAAGCTTACGATTTTCCAGTTATTCTAGATCTATGTTTGGCAAGTTCATAAGTTTCCAGACTATCTAGGTACTTATATCTAGTCTTCGTTGACAATGCCTAGGCGCTAAGCTACCTCGTCTGCCGCTTAATTACGACGCAACTCACGACTGTAATGTCTTTTGTTGGGTTTCAAAGCGTTTGTGTAAATAAGAGAATAGAGTAGAAATTCAGAATACGGCTTGTTTATTCACTTAAAAAAACAAAGTCCTAAGGTAGTGTCGCCGAAGATGGCCCGGCTCCTAGGATAGCCCACTTTAAAAAAAATACAGTTATGATTAAACGAAACATTTTAAATTTCGCGGGTTTATGCTACTAGTACCATAGACAATAATGCAAGTGTGTTTTAATTATTATTATTACAACTTCCATTATGTTTTTTCTATACTTTATTTATCTGCAAGATTTCACGAGGTTTTGAAATTAAGTGGGCCTTCATTGGCTCCTGTACCTTATATTTTTTTTTTTTACTTCAAACTTGTTTAGCATTTGACCACGCTCTCACCTGATGGGAAGTGACGATGCGATCGAAGGTGTAGCATGCTAGCCAAGTAAATACCTATTCACTCTTCTCTTGAACACGCCCGGGTCATATTTCGCCGGAAACACAGACGCTGGCAGGGCATTCCATTCCTTAGCCGTTCTAATTAAGAACGTGGAATCAAATCGCTTGGTACGAATGGGTGGTATTTCGACCACGAAAGGGTGGTGCCTAGCCGAGCGTCTAGTAGTCTGGTAGTAGAATGGTGATGGGAGAATAAGATCATGCAGTTGTTGTGCGCATTCGCCGTGGTGTAATCTGTAAAAGGACTTACTTATTTATTACTACAATACTAACGAAGTACATATATAAAGATGATAAATAATAAATAAGTTAATATTTGTGGACATTAATAACTGACGCAGCGCCATCCAACCCCAAACTAAGCAATGCTTGTACTATGGGAAACGGATAACTGATAGTATACTTTTTATTTGTAAATACACAGATAGACACAGGACATACACCGATGTTCATCAACCAAAATTTGTCCTGGGTAGGAAGCGAACCCACAACCTACAGCTCAGAAGCAGAAGTCCGTAATGCCTGTCTGCAGCAGCTACTTAACTTTTCACTAATGTCCTGCTTGTGTATAGAAATATTTCTCTGAAAGGAATTCGTCCAACATTTAACTTTTATGTAGTAGTAAATTTTTAGAGCTATGGCTACTTTTTTCTCCCTTTCTGTTTATTTGAGATGCAGTGGTAATTTATTATAATATATAATAATAATAATAATAACGTCCAATGATCACACACATAAATCCTGGACCCTAACTAGGATTCCCAGTGTCTAGGGACCCAGGGACTACGAGGATCATGGTCCCACAACACCCAGACACAGAACAAGTATTTGCGCTTTTTTTTCTGTGCACAAATACTTGCCCTGTCGCGGGAATCGAACCCACCGCCTCCGGGTTATGAGCCGACCTGCTCAACCACAACACCCTAGAGGCTATCGCAATATATATATCCCAAATATATGTTTTGCCGTTGTATGCGGCTGGTCTGGATATAATTTGTGGTATAGCGAGCTCTTACTAGGTAGGTAGGTACGCTATGATTTTTTTTATGTTAGTGAATGATGTGACGGGCTAGTCATTCACCTGATGTTAAGCGCCACGGCCACCCATAACAGAACAGTATCACTCGGAACCCCAACACATAATTTCGAGCGACACTGCACTGCGCAAATCAACCTGAGACATCAGCACAGTCTGGTAATATAAGATTACTCGACTGTGACATCAGATCATAGTCTCAATTGCCCAGTAATTTCACTAGCTACAGTGCCCTTCAAACCGGAACACAGTAGTGCTTGCACACTACTGCTTGGCGGCAAAATAACTGGCAAAGTGGTGGTACCTACCTAGACGAACTTTGCAACAAAGTCCTACCACCTGATTCCACAATCTAGTTATAATACTTACTTATTTGCCGCACAAATAAATATTCTAACAGCAGATTATTTCTTCACGTGAGTTCACACATAATGCACTCCAGACGTGTGTGAATGTAACGAGACGCGACGAAAGCTACTTTTCCAAGTACTCTTATACACTAGACGTAGCACTTCAGGCGTCTGAAACGTATACATTCAGCTATGCTTGTCTGTCTGTTTGTTAAACAATGGTGCCGGTGACTGCAGGATTATGGGAGGAATGACTTGTGGTACTTTACTAGGTGGTAGGACTTTTCTGCAAATTTCGTTTAGGTAGGTATCCATCGCTTTGCCAGTTATTCTGCCGCCATGCAGTAATGTGCAAGCACTACTATGTTCCGGTTTGAAGGGCAATGTAGCTAGTGAAATTACTGGGTAAATGAGACTTTATAATCTGATCTCACAGTCGAGTAATCTTATTACCAGACTGTGCTGATGTCTCAGGATGATGTGCGCAGTGCAGCAGTCATGCGAAACTTTAGATGTTGGAGTTCCGAGTTGCATTGTTCTGTTATGGGCGGCCGTGTCGCTTAACACCAGGTGAACGACTAGCTCGTCACATCATTCAAGAATATAAAAATATTTTTAAAAAACTTTGTTTTATGTGTAAACTACAAACCAATCTAATAAGTGGGGCGTGTTCGGAATGAATAAAAATATTACAGATACTTTTGAAGTAAAACTTTTTTACGCACGCTTGACTTGGGGAGTAAGCTAGCGAGGCGAACGGAAGTTGAAAGTTGTTGGTTAACGTAGATCTTCATTGTCAACATAACAATGTTAAAAAATTGTATTATTATGTTGGTATAATGTTAATAGCTGTCGAAATTTAGTGTAGACGAGCAAAACTTTTGGTACGGTAAGTACTATATACCTAGGTAAGGCATCACCAGAAACGTATAAGAGACAGGTATATTATATTAACAGGCACGTAATTAATAAATAAAATGAATTGGAATTTTGACAAATCTAAATGCTTGTATGTCTTAGCGATGGAAATAGTATTACCTATTTCGCATGCTAAAAAATTGTAAAAATATTTAATTGTTTAATAAGTATTTGTAATTTCTATTAAACCTGAAGCAGGTAGGTATACTTAGGTACTTTAGGTGATCTAGGATGGCTTTATCTAGACTAATCTAGATTTACCCAACTAAGCACTACGTCGTTTCATCCGATTGTTCTCACTAATTAAATCGATGCTACCTAGGTAGGATAAGAAAACCGAAATTCCGTCTGTACTAAGATAGACAGCTCCAAAGTTTGCATTTATTCCTCTGTACACACCCAAACGCATTGCAGTAAGTATGTTATAGAGAAATAAATTCAAACTTAGTAGCTGTCAAACTTGAGTAGAGACTGGCATAAGAACGCTAAGAAGAACCATTTTTTTAGATACAGGCTGCGCGCTCAAATACTTAAAAAAATACTTAAGCGTTCTGCATTTTTTTTGTATTTGCCAAAAAGTGATTACTGCAACTGTATTATACTTTTTAAATGTGAGATCTAATCATCTGAGATGTTGTTAAAAAAAAATTATGCATAGGTGCGTTTTAACTTTGGAAGTTATAATCCTACTAGTTAGTCAAAAACTGGTTTTGTAGCCACAACTTTTTATAAACACTTTATTTGCACAAATTGTGCGTTGCACTTAACACAACTGGACCATTTTTGAAAACCCAGTGCTTTTTCTTGATTTGCACCTAAATCAAAGTCAAAGGATTTTATTGCAAATTGGCTATTTTAAGCACTTTTTCAAGTCAAAATGATATTATGTACTTTAAACTAAGTTATTGTACTAAGCATATATAAAAAAGTGCTTAATGTCTAAATGTCGTACAGTGCCTACTTACGTATAATAAAAAGTATAGTAAAAATCTACTTCTATTCCACTCAAGACATTCCCAACAAAAGGTATTCTTGTCACTGAATACCTAACAAATCGTGAAAAATATAGGACTAATGTTGGCGACTGGCCGAATATAGGCATTTCTTTTTAAATTTAAATTATTTTATTTTTTACCATTGACGTTAGTGTCACGTTCAGTTTGGAATTTATTTTGGTTGCGCACAGTCGCTTTAATTTTATATTTTCTTTGTAAATATTATAAATACAGAGTTTATTGATCCTGACACCATCGTATGCCTTTATTGGTGATCTTTGGGCCTCTGAAGTGAGTGGACGTGTACTAGACTCCTGAGTGGTTTTATTTGCGAATTTCTGTGATTGGCTGATCTCCGCATTCTCAATTCCTTGTTACTCTTACAAGGTTTTGACGACAAAGCTCCTCCTTTTAGGCGTGTCTTGGAAAGAGACGGTGAATCTGTGTCGGAAGGTGGAGCCTGGAAAGGTGGTGAGAGAAATCAAACTTTTTGCACATTTTGCGGATTTGAACCAGCAGCGTCTGCGCGGTAGTCGTCACTGAGAGCCACAGAACCAACCGTTGGGTGAGCGCCCGCGGCTAAATTAGCCATTAGTTGGTAAAGTGCTGTGCTACGAAGTTGCTACGCAGAAAGCTACGAGCCTACGAGTAAGTGCATCTGCTACGCCGCATCTTTTAGCTGTTGTCTACGCCCGATCTTCTTTGAACGGTTTTAGCCCATATTACAAGGTGATAATGTCTTTGATGGGCAAAGTGGCACACTCACCGCCGAGGCCGCTTGGTGAAGCGGTATCGTTTCCGGACGTATTTCACAGCCCGGCGGCGTTCGAGGAATCAGAGTCGGAGCTACAAATGACTTTTAATAGGGAAAAGAAAAGGAAGAGAGATAACTCGTCTCATGGTGTGTCTCAACACATTGATAATAAATTGGAGGCAATGTATAAAAATATTCAAGATCTATTTTTGGACTTCAAATCAGAACAGAAAAAAAGCTCGGACAAAATATTTCAAGAAATAAACTTACTGAAGCGTCAAAATGAGCAGATAATATTATCTAACGGTGAAATAAAAGAAACCGTTGCGTCTTTAGCAGTGGAACAGACCCATCTGAAATCCCGAGTAGAAGCTTTAGAGAAAAATAGTGGAGCCGCTAAACAGGAAGTGAATGAATTGAGCTCACTGATGGAAAACTTACAAAGAAAATTCAATGAGTCATGTATCGAAATTCGAAACTTACCTATAGAAAACGTTGATCAAACGCAAGAAGTTCTGCAAAAAATGCATGAAATTTTTCAACTGAAATTTAGCACACAAGATATAAAGACTTTTTACCAGCTACCACCAAAACGCGGCCTGCCAAAAACCATAGTAGTTGAGTTTAACTCTCTAGAGAAAAAAACTTCCTTGCTGAAAGCATACAAAGCCTATAATAATTCAAACAATAGCAACCAACTGAATTCTCACATTTTAGAAATCAAAGGAGATAAAAAGAAGACCTATCTCAGTGAAGTACTGACTAAAAAGGCCAGACATCTCCACTACCTTGCCCGCGAACTTATAAAGCGCACTCAATACAAATACTGCTGGATATCCGGTGGTAAGATTTTTATAAGGAAGGCAGACGGGCAGCCAGCTATTCAAGTCACCTCGCCTGAGCAGTTGAAGGAGATTGAAGACTCGGACTTTCAAAAAGACTGACTATATGATAGACGCTGTTATTGTTTAAAGTCTTTGTTTATTTATGTTATTGTTAATATTTTTCTTTTGATGTTGTTAGCCACATGCATTGTTAAATTATCTTTTACTGGTTACTGTTACTTATGCTATACTGAACACCCACATTATAATCACTCAAACTCACACTCACACTCACGCACCTACACAATTTTATCATTTCGATCTTATGCACACAAACGACAATTACGAAGAACAACCCCACCTGCGTGTATGTGGGTCTGTGCTTCTCGACTACACAGTGATGCTCCTCAGGTAAGCGCAATGACCACTCACTCAATAATTACTCATGTGGATGCCTATCCCACATGCCAAAATCTCAATACTTAGTATGAATCCGATCAACGAAATATCGTCCGACATTGATAACATCAATGTCGCTAACGCTTTTTCATTGAGCGAACCTGAGGAGTGCAATGTGTACCTGAAAAGTAATCAGACATGCAACCTGTCAGTAATAAATCTAAATATCAGAAGTATAAATAAAAATTTCGCAGAATTTGAAGTCTTCCTAAATCGTATACGTATAAAGTTTGATGTTATCATACTCACCGAGTGTTGGCTCCAAACAATTAACACGCCTCCTACTCTAGACGCATACGTAGTTCACTCTACTCAAGTGTCGAAAAATCAGAATGATGGCATAGTAATATACATAAAAAATAATCTTAAAAATGTTTACGTTTATGAACCTAGTATCAAAGATGCAAGCTGTATGGTTATAAAACAAGATAACTATTATAACATCATAGCAGTTTACCGATCACCTTCGTACAATAACCCTAGTAACTTTTTGGACTCTCTAGATACTCTATTAGTTGAGATGAAAGGAACTCCCTGTTTGGCGTTGCTTGGTGATATCAATATAAATATAAAAAATAATACGACCGATAAGTATGCCTCGGAGTACCTAACCATGTTAGCGACCCATGGGTTACTGCCTGGGCATACACTTCCAACAAGAGGTGAAAACAGCTGTATTGATCATTGTATGCTGAAGACAACACTCCGCTCCATAGTAATTCTACTACCAGCCACAATCACCGACCACTCTCCTGTTATAGTACAAATAAATAGTAAAAAAGACATAAAAACGAGTTGTGAAAAAACTTACAAAAAATGTGATTTTCAAGCGGTCATTAGAGACCTAAGTAAAATCAACTGGAATAGCTGTTTGGATCTCACTGACGTAAATGTTGCTACTAAGACATTTTTATATATTCTATCATCGGTTATTGCTAAGCATACAACTACGAACAAAGTATCCAAATCCAAAACTAGTATAAAGCCATGGATAACACCTGGTTTGATAAAGTGTATCCGTAAAAGAGATAAACTTCACCTAAAATGTAGAAAAGAACCGAACAATACTGAGATAAAAAATATATATAATAAATACAGGAATACATGTAATAATCTATTAAAAAGGTTAAAAAGAATATATGAGAGAGCAGAAATAAAAAAATGCGCAAAAGATTACAAAAAAACTTGGCTGAATATAAAAAGAATTTGCAACTTTACAACTAAACCCAACCCTATCGAAGAACTGCTAAAGAGAGAGTCAGATATTGATAAGTCACTGAATCAAGTGAACGATTATTTTATTAATGTAGGATCAAACTTGGCCAATGATATTCTAGATATTACTTGTACCACTGAAAAACGCCTGGTTTCTGAGGTCGGAGTCGAGAATAAGCAACTTTGCTCCTTTTGCCTTCTACCAACCGACGAAACAGAAATCAGATCTATTATTCCATCACTAAAATCGGATTCAGCGCCTGGTTGGGATGGTATTCCAGCTAAGGTCATTAAAGATGCTTTACCTTATGTTCTGAAACCTATTACACTTATATGTCAAGCCAGTATGGACAGTGGCATCTTCCCGAATGTTCTCAAAAAATCTGTTATTAGCCCGATTCACAAGGGTGGAGATGGAACAAAAGTGTCGAACTATAGGCCAATATCCCTGCTGCCTACGTTATCTAAAGTACTCGAAAAAGTTATAAATAAACGGTTGCGTAACTATCTAGAAACAAAATCACTTCTTTCAAAAAATCAATTTGGTTTTAGAGCGAAAATTTCCACTGAACATGCAGTGTATACTCTTGTACAGCGGATAATTCAGCAACTAGACAGTAAGCAAAAGTCAGTCGGAGTATTCTTAGATTTGGCTAAGGCTTTCGATACGGTCTCCGTCCCCATCCTTGTGGCAAAACTAGAGGCTATTGGCGTTCGGGGGGTTCCACTTAAATGGTTCACCAGTTATTTGACGGAAAGAACCCAGGTGGTAAAAATTAGAGAATACCTAAGCAACGAAGCCAGTATTAAGTTTGGGGTCCCCCAGGGCAGCATTCTGGGTCCTACCCTGTTTCTTATATATATCAACGATCTATGCGATCTCAAGCTTGAAAATGGATCCATTTTTACCTACGCTGATGATACTGTTCTGCTCTTTAGCGGAAATACATGGTGCAATGTTCAAGAATCAGCAAGCAAAGGTATCAATAGTGTTGCAAGCTGGCTAAGAAATAACCTTCTAACGGTTAACGTCACCAAAACCAAATTTATGACTTACACGCTGAACTCTACAACTCAACCAAAATCTTCACTCTCATTAAAGATCCACAGCGCGAACTGTACTGATCTCAGTCAGTGTTCCTGCACTCCTTTGGACTCAACAGACCATATAAAATATTTGGGTGTCCTTATTGACAAACACTTGAGATGGACTCAACAAATCAGTGCCCTCGGAGGTAGAACAAGGAAGTTGATTTACACATTTAAGAAACTACGTCATGTTTTGCCTGCAGACACGTTGTTGACTGTGTACTATGCCCTTGCCCAATCAATTCTCACATATTGTATACCAATCTGGGGTGCGGCTGCTGCTACGCACTTCTTGCCCTTAGAAAGAGCACAAAGAGCACTACTTAAAGTAATGTATTTTAAACCAAGACGTTATTCTACTGAAACTCTATACAAAGAAACAAAAGTTCTCACGGTTAGACAACTGTTCATAAAAGCAATAACACTAAAACAGCATGCTCTGATCAGTAATGAACAGTTAAAAATGAACAAAAGTAAGCGACGCAAAGATTTCATATTCAAGTTGCCTTACTATCGTACACACTACGCTAGAAAATCTTTTATAGCACAAGGACCAGCCCTATACAATCGAATAAGTAAACATACGACCATTATACACTTAAACCGTTATGCATTTAACAAATGTATTTCTAATTACTTATTGCAACTTAACTATGCTTCAACAGAAAATTTACTTCGATACTGACTGATATTAATCACTGACTAATAATTGCTGACAAGATCGATAATGCCATATACTACTACCAGACACACACAGTACACACGTAGCCAGCTACAGTTACAAAGACCACCACATTTCAACACGACATCCACATTTCTTGTTAATCTACTTACAGACATAACACTCGCGCAAACACAAACAGACAATTTAGGATCGATCCTGCCGATACACTATGGTGATCGGTACATTACAGCTCATAATACAATGCCGTGAAGAAGCGAGTCAGTTTTTGCGTTTAAAGGATACCAGACGGGATCGACTAAATTGTCTTACACATACTCGTACACACAAAAACAGATTTATACGAAATGGCAAAACAAATTTAGCTAATATGAGTATATTTTTACATACACCAATTGTAATAGGTACCTAACCCAAACTGTTACTTTATTTTTAAGTGATATTTGAAACAACACCAGTTGCTAAATGTGTGTACAATTTTGTCTCCAATGGAGATTCCTGTGACCTCACTATACAGGTTCTACCTAGTGTGAGGGACAGCGCTTTCGACTGAGGTACATTGTAAATACACTATAACTTTACGCAAAATAAATATACTATAAGTTTATGTACCTCCCTTGCTACCTGTGTGAACAATAAAGTTTTTATTTATTTATTTATTTATTATTTGTTATTTCTCCATATACAGTCCACCGCTCGCTATCATTTTTCACGGTCCTAAAATGGATCCGTAGTGACGCGCGTAATTATAAAGTTTTTGTAGCCCACAGATTAGGCGAAATATTAGAATTAACTAATCCTTCTAATTGGAGGTGGCTTCCTAGCGAAGTCAACATCGCAGACGACGCTACGAAGCCAAAACGTTGCAACCTCTCTTCATCGCACAGATGGTTCACTGGCCCTTCGTTTCTCCTCAACTCATCATCAGAATGGCCATGCGAACCCGAGTGTATCACCATTACCGACGAAGTTTCACGAACTGCTGAATTGAAGCCCGAGTTTGTGGGGCTTCTAGTAGACATCCCATTACTTTATCCACCGGTTCCAGATGTAACGCGTTTTAGTAGCTGGTTACGATTGTTAAGAGCAACGGCTCGTGTTATTCAGGGCGTTAGAAAATTTTGGTCACGGTCTCGTTCACCGCGTTTACTTGCCAAATCAGTTGAAAATTCTACGTCCCTCTCGCAAATTTCAGCCGCAGACATGGTTCAAGCCGAGAAGATGCTCTTCCAAAGCGTTCAGGCGGATAACTTTGCTGAAGAATTGAAGTCTCTGAAAGCCTCGCAGCCAGTTCATAAGACCAGCCGTATAACAGCGCTCGCCCCAATCCTCGACAACGACGGTCTTATTAGACTTGATTCACGCATAAGGTTCGCACCCGGGGTGGCTGAGAGTGTCAAATCTCCGATCATCCTCGACGGCCGTCATCGTATCATTCACCTAATGATTCTACATAAACACGCTGAAGCTGGTCATGGTAATCATGAACTTGTTTTAAATGAGATTCGACAGAGGTTTTGGATACTACGAGCAAGAACGACCATTCGCAGCGTAGCCAAGGCCTGTTTACAATGCAGAAGATACAACGGTCGACTCATAACGCCGCCGATAGGTAATTTACCCGTCGAACGCCTTGACCATCACACAAGGCCATTCACACATGTCGGTCTAGATTACTTCGGCCCCGTGGAAGTATCAGTGGGTCGACGGCGAGAAAAACGATACGTCGCCTTATATACCTGCCTTGTCACCAGAGCTGTACACCTGGAAGTCGTCGCTTCATTATCATCCGATGCTGCTATAATGAGCCTCAGGCGCATGATAGCCCGGCGTGGGACTCCCTCTACAATATTTTCGGATAATGGCACTAATTTCGTCGGAGCGAATCGAGAACTTAAATCACTCTACGATGGAGACGTGGAGAATTTTGCAACCAGCCGCATGATCTCGTGGCGCTTCATACCACCTGCTTCACCTTTTATGGGCGGAGCTTGGGAAAGATTGGTGCGCTCCGTAAAGTCAGCCCTGCGTGCTACATTGAAAGAAAGAGCGCCACGAGAAGAAGTTTTGTCTACCCTACTTCTCGAAGCAGAAGCTATATTGAACTCCAGACCACTGACATACGTTCCGAATTCATCAGATGCCCCTGAAGCCATAACACCATTCCATTTTATTATTGGCTCGTCATCAGGGGCTCCATGGCCCGTCAACCTCTCAGATTCAGATCTAGTCCGCAGATGTGATTGGCGGCGCGCACTGAGACTCGCTGACCATTTTTGGGCGAGGTGGCTGGCGGAGTATTTGCCAACGCTGATACCACGGGGACAACACAGAAGTGGAATGAACAAGAGTGGAGTTTGCGAGGGGGACGTAGTTCTTATCGCCGATAGTACTTTGCCAAGGGGTCTTTGGCTTCTTGGCAGGGTGGTCAAAACATTGGCAGGCGCTGACGGATTTGTTCGGGTTGCTGACGTAGCAACCAAGGGGGGAATTTTGCGCCGACCAGTCCGGAAGCTCCTGCCACTTGTAGCTGAACCTCGGCCAGTTGCCACCAGCGTTTAGTGTTCCACTGGGGGTTCGGAATGTTGGCGACTGGCCGAATATAGGCATTTCTTTTTAAATTTAAATTATTTTATTTTTTACCATTGACGTTAGTGTCACGTTCAGTTTGGAATTTATTTTGGTTGCGCACAGTCGCTTTAATTTTATATTTTCTTTGTAAATATTATAAATACAGAGTTTATTGATCCTGACACCATCGTATGCCTTTATTTCTCCATATACAGTCCACCGCTCGCTATCATGCACGTCCAGATAAGTCTTCACGCACTCGTAGTTTATCTCACATTTCACATAGCAAAGATCGTGTCGCAACGTGGGTCGACAATCAACATGTCCCTCCATCTCACCCACGTCCACAGGCATCGACACACGCTGTTGCACCTGTAGCACCCGTAGCTATTCCATCATCATTACATTATATCCAGGGCGACGCCATTTCGCAATTAGCTCAAGCTATTGCCACAATGCCCGACCGGCTGAAAAGAACAGAGCTAGTTCCTTTTTCAGGCAATATAAATGAATGGCTTGCTTTCAAGTGCACGTATGAGCGAACTAAATCATCTTTTACGCCCGCAGATAATATAGTTCGCCTAATCGCCGCCATACGCGGTGACGCCAAGATAGCCGTTTCATCTATCTTGTGGGCTGCACAAGATCCAGAGGAAATCATGGCCGCTCTGGAAGAAAACTACGCACGACCCGAGCTGTTGGTGTCGCATGAGATTGCCGGCCTCCGTAGTTTAAAGATAAGTAACGCAGAACATTTAAATACGTTGGCAAATAAGTTGAGAAACTGCGTAGCTACTATGAAGCTACTCAATCAGCACGAATATCTATCTTCAATCGAACTCCTTCGCACGGTACTCTTAAAGCTTAACGAGCACACAAGAGACCGCTTTACAGATTATGCTGCTACACACAAGCCTTTCGAGCCAACAGTGACCAAACTGGAGCTTCTTTCTAGGTTTTTAGTTATAGAAGCCGCACGACAATTGAGCTACAATTTTTTAGCCGACGTGTCACCGGGCTCTTTATCTAGCAAGAATGCTGTAGGCTGCTCTAATAGTAAGGTCACACCAGGCTCCTGTTTTAACAAGATTCCTTTTTATAAATCTTTTACACATAAAGAACAGATTCATGCAACGACATCTAGCGGGAAAGTTGCAGAATGCGCCTATTGCAAACGTGGATCGCATCCTGTTCAAGGACCCCACTCGGTTCAAACATGTAAGGCATTTTTATTACTTTCTGTTGACGATAGATGGCATTGGGTCAAGGAGTCCAAAACATGTTATCGGTGTTTGAAGTCAAACCCGCACAAATGGAATGACTGCAGAGCAAAGCGTTGCGGTTTTAATGGCTGTGATAGACGTCATCACAAACTCCTACACGGCGATAGTTCAAAGCAATATTCGTCACTTTTAGTCAACAACGCTACTGCATCGCAGAGCTCAAGCCACCACAACGTAGTACCTCACCAAGGAGGCGACGCCGTAGCCGCTACGTTTACCAATAAAGCAAATGTTTCTGATTATTTGAATGTAGGCAGCACATCTGATGTTTTTATTGGTACAGGGTCTGGGGTACCAGTGGATTGTAAACGAGGTTTGTTGAAAGTGTTGCCAGTCATGTTGGAGGGTCCGCGCGGTACGGTTGACACGTTCGCGCTTTTGGATGAAGGCAGTACCGCTACGCTAATAGATGGTGACATCGCCACGTGCATCGGGGCAGAGACTACGGGGCAGCAACAACTTCGGGTTAATGGCATAGGTGGTATGTTTTTAGACACGGAGGTACGCTATGTTAATTTCTACATACGGGGGCGTAATTCAAGTGAGCGTCACCGTATACAGGGCGCACGTAGCATTACGCCACTTCGCCTTACGCCGCAAAGTACAGATACGTTTAATTTGTTAGAATACGAGCACCTAGCTGATCTTGCCGACCTATTGACATACCAAAACGCGACCCCAACCGTTCTCATTGGAGCCGCGGATTGGTATTTATCTGTTAGCCGTGAGATGCGTGTAGGTAAGAAAGATCAACCCGTGGCGTCAAGAACAATGTTAGGCTGGGTACTGCATAGCGGCGTGTCTACGTCATCGAAGCCCGTAGATTTTATACTTCATGTTTCCGACAACGACTGCGCACCGCAAACAAGCGATCTAGACTACGCATCACGAACGTTCGATGGTCTCGAAACGCTTGTCAAGAAACAGTATGAGATAGATTCTATAGGTATTCAAAAACATGCCCCGTGGCAAAATAGTGATGATACACGTGCAGTTACATTAATCGAGTCTTCAGCCCGTAGACTAAGCTCAGGACGTTTTGAGGTTGGCTTACCGTGGAAAGAAAATTTGCCCACAAACGTACCCGATAGTTACCCTCAAGCGTTATCGCGTTTTAAGTCCATCGAAAAACAAATGGCAAAGGATGAGACGTTTGCTTCGGCGTACAAAAGTTTTATAAACGGTATTATACAAAAAGGTTACGCCGAAGAATGCGATTCATCTTCATGCCACGAAAGTTATTTAGCGAATAAGTGTTCTTCCAACGCACCCATCAGATGGTACTTGCCTCATTTCGGTGTGTACCATCCGCAGAAGCGTAAGTTGCGAGTCGTACACGATGCAGCGGCTGTTACTAGAGGTGTCAGTTTAAACAATATGCTATTACAAGGCCCTAACCTATTGCAATCTTTGTTAGATATTTTGTTCCGTTTTAGGGAGGGACCGATAGCGTTTAGCGCAGATATTAGAGAAATGTTTCCACAAATAAAAATAAAGGAACAGGATCGAGATGCACTTCGATTTCTATGGCGCGATAATACACAGAATGCGGTAAAAGAATACAGAATGTCATCTGTAATTTTTGGTGCTGTTTCTAGTCCATTTATAGCTTTGTTTATTAAAAATAAAAACGCCAAAGATTTCGAGCACGTCTATCCTGCCGCCTGTCATTCGATTCTGCACGATCATTATATGGACGACTATATAGGAAGTGAATTTGAACTGTCGAATGCTGCGCGCTTAGTTTCCGATATAGTCACGGTCCACAAGTCATGTTGCTTCGAAATGCGCTCTTGGGTTTCGAACGTACCAGAAGCCCTCAATTTGGTGCCTAAAGAGCTACATAACAACTCAAATGATGACGTTCACTTACCTTCTCATAATGACGTAGGTGCACTAGGTATCAAGTGGAATCCGTTCGACGACACTCTAGGATTCCGTACAGGCCGAAAAGACAAAGTTATGAAGCTAACTAAACGCGGCCTACTTGCCAGTGTCATGAGTGTTTACGATCCTTTGGGTTTGATTATGCCAATAGTTATCCAGGGTAGAATTTTGATACAAAAACTTTGGAGAGAAGGGTGTGACTGGGACTGGCCAATCTCTTCCAAGTATGAGGCCGAGTGTAAGGACTGGTTTGACCAGCTCGCATCATTAGATAGCCTACGTATTCCGCGCTGCTACGAAGTTCGGTCAAGCCGGTGCGACGCTCAGCTTCACGTCATAGCCGATGGAGGGGAACAAGCGTACGCTTGCGTCGCATATTGGCGTTTCGCCCACACAGATGGCTCCATAAACCTCGCTTTGATAGGTAGCAAAGCGCGTGTTGCCCCCTTGAAGCCACTCTCTATTCCACGCTTAGAATTACAGGCGGCATTAATAGCAACGCGTTTTGCACAAACAATTTTAAGTGCCCACCGAACGCAACCGTCTGTTGTCTACTACTGGACTGATTCCACTACGGTCCTAAAATGGATCCGTAGTGACGCGCGTAATTATAAAGTTTTTGTAGCCCACAGATTAGGTGAAATATTAGAATTAACTAATCCTTCTAATTGGAGGTGGCTTCTAATATAAATACCAACATTTATTTAATGTATAATATTTATTAGTTTTTTCACCAAGTGACAAGACAGAATAATGACAATGGAAAAGAGAAAATAATATGATATAAATCAAAGAGTCTGAATGATATTACTTTGAGGTCAGGATATAACATTCCTCCTCACTCTAACTCTTCAATAAGCCGTCGTGGAGGCCTGGATATCCTGGAGCTCCTTCGAAGAGTCGGTTCTGTATTAATGACAGGAGTATCAGGAGTAATGGGTGATGCCTCAGACGGTGTGGCTGTTGTTGAAGATGGTGTTCCAGTGGGTGTTTGAAAAGGCGTTGAGTTAGTGTCCACTGTGGTCGTTTCTTCCGTTGTTTCAGCTCTTTGTCTTATATGATCTGCATGTCTGCGCTTCAATATTCCTTCAGGTGTTCTGATTATATATGAGTATTTGTGAGTTCTTTTTTCTATCTCAGCTGGTTCCCATTTTTTTTGTTGTTTGGTACGAATATAAACCTTACTACCTGGTTGGTGGGTAGGAGTTTGGTTTGTATTTTCCATCATTATGTTTGCTTGTATTTCTTTATGTCGTAACATTTTTTTGGTACTTGGACGAGCATTGTCTAAAATACAATTTAATTGTCTTCCAAACATCATGTAAGCTGGAGACTTTAGGGTAGTATTATGAGGCGTGTTTCTGTAGGAAAAAAGAAAATCTCTAAGTCTTTCTGTTGTGTTTATGTTTTGATTCCCACTAGCCATGCGACTTTTAAAAGTGCGTACCAAGCGTTCAGCTAATCCGTTGGTACGTGGATGATACGGGGACGATGTTATGTGAGTAATTCCTCTCTCTTTACAGTAGGTTTTAAATTTATCAGACGTAAACTGAGGGCCGTTGTCGGATACTATAATTTCAGGTAATCCAAATGTTGTAAAAATATCGCTTAGTACATCGCATAATTTGTCAGAAGTTATGTTATTCATGGGCCTCACTTCAATCCATTTCGATAGTGCATCACATAGAACCAGCCAGTATTTGCCTTGGAAAGGTCCTGCAAAATCGATGTGTATTCGCTCCCATACTTTGTCAGGAATGGACCATGAATATACCGGTAATTCCGAATTGTTTGGTCGATTTTCTTGACACCCTCGACACGTTTTGACATAATTGTCAACATCTTCTTCAATTGAAGGCCACCAAACATAAAAACGTATGAGTGCTCTCATGGCGGATATGCCAGGATGTCCTCGGTGTAGATATTTTAATGTTAATCTTCTCATAGAAAATGGTATAATGATTCTACCTTGCCATAATAGAATTTTATTTTCCACAGATATCTCGTTTCGTTTTTTGAAGAATGGTTGTATGTTATTGTCATCGTAACTGTAAGTGCTCCAGTTTGTTTTCATGTACTGTATAACTTTCATCAGCGTTGTATCTCGCTTAGTATGCTCTTTGACAGTTTCTTCATTAATAGATAAATCTACGAATTTTCTTTCATTTAAGCTTTGTACGATTTTATTAACTGCACATTCGTCCTTAGAAGGCTGTTCATCTGTGTTTGGCATTCTGGACAATGAATCAGCAAGAATGTTATTCTCTCCTTTTGTATATATAATTTCATAATCATAGCTACCGATCATCAAAGCCCACCTGATAAGACGATTGTTAACTAACTTTGGTAAGTTTCTGTTAGTTCCGAGTATATAAATGAGTGGTTTGTGATCGGTTATCAGGGTGAATTTAGACCCTCGTAGATATTGATCGAATTTTTTTATGCCAAAAAATATTGCTAGTGCTTCTCGATCTATGACTGAGTACTTACTCTCTGCTGGTTTTAATTTTCTTGAAGCAAATGCTATTGGTTGCACATTGTTGTTCTTTTTATGGTATAAGACAGCCCCCACTCCCTTTTCTGAGGCGTCACATGCTAAAAATAAGGGTTGTTTTTCGTCAAATGCAATAAGAGGTTTAGATTTTGCTATACATTTCTTTGTTTTCTCAAATATCGTGTTTTCATGTTCAGTCCATTTCCATTTTTGTTTTTGTCCCGTAATACTATGTAATTCTGCACAAATGCTATGTAAATGAGGTATAAATCGTTCATAAAAATTCACTAATCCAAGAAATGATCGCAACTCTTTAACGTTCTCAGGTGTTGATGCTTTGAGAATAGCCTCCACTTTGGATTTTGTTGGTTTAATACCATCTTTACTTATTGTGTGGCCTAGGTATTCTATTTCGTTTTGAAGAAAGGTGCATTTCTTTAGGTTTACTTTGAGCCCAGCATTTTTTAGTTTATTGAACACTAGCGTTAATGTTGTAAGGTGTTCCTGCTCATTTTTACCAGTTACAGCAATGTCATCAAAGTATATGGCAATATTAGGTATGTTTTCTAATAGTTTCTCGAGGTATTGCTGGAAAATTGATGGAGCTGTAGTTATTCCGAATGGCATTCTGTTATATTGGAAATATCCTTTGTGTGTTGAGATGGTTAGATACTTTTTTGACTGAGGTGCTATTTTAAATTGCAGGTATGCGTCTTTCAGATCAATTTTTGAATATTTTTCTCCGTTAGCAAGACGTTGTCTTAAATAATCAAACTGTGGTACTGGATGTGTATGTGATATTAATACTGGGTTGAGAGTCGTGCGATAATCTCCGCATATCCTTATTTGTCCGTTAGGTTTGACGACGTTCACAGTTGGTGTTGCCCATTCTACTGGTGTTTTGTTAGGGTCAACGCTTTCAATGATCCCTTCTTTCATTAGTCGTTCCAGTTCAAGTTCAACGTTTTTCCGAATACTGAACTTAATTGGTCTTGATGGTAAATGTTTTGGTTCGGCTCCAGGCTTCACATGAATATTTACTTCATAGCCCTTTACTTCTCCCAATTTGTTATCAAAAAGTTCGTTGTTTGTGTTAATAATTTGTTTCAGAGTCATTGTTTGATGTTTAATGGAGTAAACAGGATTAGGAAATGGCATATTAAAAATTTCGCTCCATTGTAAGCCAAATAACATAGGATGCGCATTTTTTATTACAACGACTGGTACAATTTTTTGTTTCCCTTGTATTTCAACTGTAACGTCTGTTATTCCTTTTGGTTTGAGTTTGTGGTCACCGTATGCTCGTAGTTTAGGTCCTTCCATTAGTTCTGGTGATCCGATTTCCCTCCAAAATGCAGTACTAATGATTGAGTAGATAGAGCCTGGATCCCAATCCATGGTACAATGGAAACCGTTGATCGTTATGTCAATTTTCTTGCACCGCATATTGGCAGCGTTAATTTTATACACATTTGATTCCTCATCACTCTCATCAGAAGAATCACTTCTAGTAGAGGTGGACGGTCTGTTGATTACAAATCTGTTCTCCTTTTTTAGTATGCTGTTTACTCTTTTGTTATTGTTGTTGGTAGTGTTTGTTGTTTCTTGTCTAAATGATATATAGGCTCTTCCGGACTTTAGACAACAACTTTCGTAATGGCCTTTTGATTGGCATGCTTTACAAATATGATTGGAAGCTGCACAGTTATTAAAATCATGTTTTTCACCGCTTCCACATCGTTTGCACTGATTTTTGGTTAATGGACGTTTTTTATTACTATCGTTTCCATTGAATTTGTTTGTATTTCTCTGCTTGATACGCTGTACCGTGTAGTCATTATTCGTGTTATCATTTTCTGCTAATTCCCGTGACTGAGCGACAGAAAATATTTGTTCAAATGTAATTTCAGTCATTTTCCCATCAGCGTTCCTATCTTGAAGATCTGGCCATTTTTGTTTCAAATCTATTTCCAGCATTTCATGGTTAAGACCTGTTGCGAAACGGTCGCGTAATTGTCGCTCTAACAAATCGCCTTTATACCCACATTCTTTACTAAGTTCTTTTAATTTGTTTGCATAAGTGTCCATAGACTCATTATCTTTTCTTGTGCAATTCCAAAACTCTGTTAACGATTTGTATCTTGTAGTTTTCTTATGGTAAAAACTGCAAAATTTCTCTTTTATTTCCTCGTAAGTTCGTGACGGAAATGTGTTGATAAAAGCAGTTCTAATGTTGTGCAAAACATTCGGTGGTAGACACGTTATGAATAGATCTTTTTGTATTGCTTTGTATTCGGCGCCATAGATATTGCATTTCGTTTCAAAAAATTCTATAAAATTTTCCGCTGATGTTGTTTCAGGGTTAAATTTATCGTGTGAAAAATCCTTAATTTTTGTACTTATATCACTTACGCCTCTTTTGGGTTCATCTGGATGTGTGTCCGTTGTACGTTGTGCAGTTTGAACTGTTAAGATTCGTAAGAGTTCAGTTAGTTGTTGTTGTTGGGCTTGTTGTACCCTTAGAAAATCCGTAAACTGTTGTGTGTTCATTTTATTTACCTTCGTCGCCACATAATATAAATACCAACATTTATTTAATGTATAATATTTATTAGTTTTTTCACCAAGTGACAAGACAGAATAATGACAATGGAAAAGAGAAAATAATATGATATAAATCAAAGAGTCTGAATGATATTACTTTGAGGTCAGGATATAACAGCTTCCTAGCGAAGTCAACATCGCAGACGACGCTACGAAGCCAAAACGTTGCAACCTCTCTTCATCGCACAGATGGTTCACTGGCCCTTCGTTTCTCCTCAACTCATCATCAGAATGGCCATGCGAACCCGAGTGTATCACCATTACCGACGAAGTTTCACGAACTGCTGAATTGAAGCCCGAGTTTGTGGGGCTTCTAGTAGACATCCCATTACTTTATCCACCGGTTCCAGATGTAACGCATTTTAGTAGCTGGTTACGATTTTTAAGAGCAACGGCTCGTGTTATTCAGGGCGTTAGAAATTTTTGGTCACGGTCTCGTTCACCGCGTTTACTTGCCAAATCAGTTGAAAATTCTACGTCCCTCTCGCAAATTTCAGCCGCAGACATGGTTCAAGCCGAGAAGATGCTCTTCCAAAGCGTTCAGGCGGATAACTTTGCTGAAGAATTGAAGTCTCTGAAAGCCTCGCAGCCAGTTCATAAGACCAGCCGTATAACAGCGCTCGCCCCAATCCTCGACAACGACGGTCTTATTAGACTTGATTCACGCATAAGGTTCGCACCCGGGGTGGCTGAGAGTGTCAAATCTCCGATCATCCTCGACGGCCGTCATCGTATCATTCACCTAATGATTCTACATAAACACGCTGAAGCTGGTCATGGTAATCATGAACTTGTTTTAAATGAGATTCGACAGAGGTTTTGGATACTACGAGCAAGAACGACCATTCGCAGCGTAGCCAAGGCCTGTTTACAATGCAGAAGATACAACGGTCGACTTATAACGCCGCCGATAGGTAATTTACCCGTCGAACGCCTTGACCATCACACAAGGCCATTCACACATGTCGGTCTAGATTACTTCGGCCCCGTGGAAGTATCAGTGGGTCGACGGCGAGAAAAACGATACGTCGCCTTATATACCTGCCTTGTCACCAGAGCTGTACACCTGGAAGTCGTCGCTTCATTATCATCCGATGCTGCTATAATGAGCCTCAGGCGCATGATAGCCTGGCGTGGGACTCCCTCTACAATATTTTCGGATAATGGCACTAATTTCGTCGGAGCGAATCGAGAACTTAAATCACTCTACGATGGAGACGTGGAGAATTTTGCAACCAGCCGCATGATCTCGTGGCGCTTCATACCACCTGCTTCACCTTTTATGGGCGGAGCTTGGGAAAGATTGGTGCGCTCCGTAAAGTCAGCCCTGCGTGCTACATTGAAAGAAAGAGCGCCACGAGAAGAAGTTTTGTCTACCCTACTTCTCGAAGCAGAAGCTATATTGAACTCCAGACCACTGACATACGTTCCGAATTCATCTGATGCCCCTGAAGCCATAACACCATTCCATTTTATTATTGGCTCGTCATCAGGGGCTCCATGGCCCGTCAACCTCTCAGATTCAGATCTAGTCCGCAGATGTGATTGGCGGCGCGCACTGAGACTCGCTGACCATTTTTGGGCGAGGTGGCTGGCGGAGTATTTGCCAACGCTGATACCACGGGGACAACACAGAAGTGGAATGAACAAGAGTGGAGTTTGCGAGGGGGACGTAGTTCTTATCGCCGATAGTACTTTGCCAAGGGGTCTTTGGCTTCTTGGCAGGGTGGTCAAAACATTGGCAGGCGCTGACGGATTTGTTCGGGTTGCTGACGTAGCAACCAAGGGGGGAATTTTGCGCCGACCAGTCCGGAAGCTCCTGCCACTTGTAGCCGAACCTCGGCCAGTTGCCACCAGCGTTTAGTGTTCCACTGGGGGTTCGGAATGTTGGCGACTGGCCGAATATAGGCATTTCTTTTTAAATTTAAATTATTTTATTTTTTACCATTGACGTTAGTGTCACGTTCAGTTTGGAATTTATTTTGGTTGCGCACAGTCGCTTTAATTTTATATTTTCTTTGTAAATATTATAAATACAGAGTTTATTGATCCTGACACCATCGTATGCCTTTATTTCTCCATATACAGTCCACCGCTCGCTATCAACTACCGAGTTAGAATTATTCAGTGGGCCAATGAGATTACATGATTTGATGATCGCATTCTTTAACTGCAGATGTACCTTTACAGATCTTCCGTAAAACTACGTAATCTGCAGCGCAATTGCTATCTTAAGGTTTCACCTCGTAATGAAACCCAATAAGCTCAGTTTTTTAAGAACGTTTATTTTGGCATTAGCCAATCTATATAAAACGTTAAAATGTTTATAATAGCCCCAAAAAACCGATAAGTTCAAGAACGCAGTCCTTAAAATTTTCAGCGATAACAAGTCATTTTTGTTTTAGCCAAAATGGTATTGTTTGACATCCATATTTCACCACAGAATTCACCCCATGTCTAAGTATTTCACGCATGGTCCTAGTATCAACGACCATCATTTCATGTAACTTACAAAAAAATAACACATTTTGTTATCGTAATTCAATGTCAAACTGGGTCTGCCAACTCCTTTTTCAAACTTTGAGCAAAGCGCTGTAGAGACCGCATCAAAAAAAAATACTATGACGCTTTAAGTTAAAATCAAAAGTTGGAGTTTTGGCGGGAAAACGAAAAAGATCGTGTCACCGCTTTTTATTATTTCCCAAAATTTGTGTCATTTTCAGTGTTAGTGCATACAATTGGTGGCATTTTATTCGTTAAGTGCTGGATTACAGGCATGAGTATGGGAAAGTGGTATAATGATGGTGAAACTACATAGAAGCTTCTGGTAAAGTTGCCACCACTTTACTAGGAGTATGACTTGACTAGACTATGACTTGATGACTTGGACTGTGACTTGACATATATACATAATATATTACTTAACTCGAAAAAATATCAATTACTTAATCAAAAGTTGACTTCATTTTGTTTTATAACATACTTAGACAAACAAGCTGACGGCCCGCCTGATGGTAAGCAGTTACCGTCACCTATAGACCACCTGCAACACCGGGGGCGCTGCCAATGCATGGCTACCTTTTAAGACTCTATTTACCCGAAGTTCTTATTTATTTACTTATGTATTATTATTTTTATTCACATTTCATGTCCTTAACACCTTTTTAAATATTCCACACACATAAAAATCTAAATTCAGTCCATTTCAAACGACTTCCTCTCAAATAAATTATATTGGTATGAAGCAAATTTGCATGAGGTTCCATATGCTATGATCAGCCGTCAAACCCGTCAACGCTGACGAGGGTTGAGCTGACGAATGTCGCATTAAACGGACAAGGATTGACGGGGCAGACCTATATAGACACACAAGCATGCGTAAGCAGTATGGACAAGTTTGGCAACTGTTGACGAACATTTGCGTTTATTTCGTTTTACTAGGTGGTAGGACTTTTCTGCAAATTTCGTCTAGGTAGGCACCACCGCTTTGCCAGTTATTTTTTCGCCAAGCAGTAGTGTGCAAGCACTGCTGTGTTCCGGTTTGAATGGCACTGCAGCTAGTGAAATTACTAGGCAATTGAAACTGATCTGATCTCATAGTCGAGTAATCTTATTACCAGACTGTGCTGATGTCTCAGGACTATGCGCAGTGCAGTGTCGCGTGAAACTTTATATTTTAGAGTTCCGAGTGAGTGGTTCTATTATGGGCGGGAGTGTTACTTAACATCATGTGAACGACTAGTTCGACACATCATTCAATAACATACAAAAAAAAAAAAGTATTTTCAAAAATATTGTAACCTCAACTTCAACTTCTTATCTTTGTGGCTTCTGCGGGTTACCACAATTTTGCCAATGTCGCGTAGGTAGAACGGAGAACAAGCGATGGAGATTTTGCTCGGTTAAAATATGTTACATATTAAATTCTGAGTTCTGCAACTGAAATAGGACAACACAAAACATTCACAAGACGTCACAGTTCACATATAAAGAAGCATATATATATTAAATTGGAAGCAGGGATTTTATACAAATATTTAAGGATGATAAGAGATGATAGGTACTTATTAATCATAACTTAATTTTGTTGGCAATTATGAATTTACTTAGGATGTTAAGGAAAGGTGTAAATACTAGAGAAAGGAGGTAGCTAAAATTAGTGGGACGTGGAATTTCAGGAGGAAGTATGTCATACAAGGAGCCGCGAAGTCTCACACAGTTGAAAAATATATGTTCCAGCGTACCCTCGTCTAATCCACATTCACAGAGTGAGTGGTCACGAATCCGGATTTTAGCAAGGAAGACCGGTGTGCAGGAATGACCCAATCTCATACGGCAAATAACAGAAGTGGATCTTTTATCAAGTTTTTTGAATTTGAAGAACCAAGGTTTGGTAGGAATACAATTTTGAATTTGGCCGTAAAATTTACCTTTTATGTTTTTTGTATTTTGCCACGTGGTATCCCATTTGAGTCGTAGCTGAGGTAGACATACTGATATTAGGTCGTGAGCATAGCCTACATAATGGTCGTTGTTACCTAGCCGTGCTGCTTGTTTAGCAGCAGAGTCAGCATTTTCATTTCCTGGTATACCTACATGACCAGGGATCCAGACTAGAAACACTTTTAAATTTTTTTGGTGGCATTTGTAAAGAGCTTCTTTGATTTTTAAAATAATAGGAAATCGAAATTTCGTCCTGAATTGGTTAGCATTAATGGCTTCGAGACAACTTTTAGAATCGGAGAATATTATAGATTTGTTAATGTTGTGCGAGTAAATATACAAAATCGCTTCCAGAATAGCAGTAGCTTCTCCTGTAAAGACTGATGATATGTGGGCATTTGTACTGTAGGATTATTCTGTATCTGGGAATCCATACAGCAGCACCAACATTACTGTCATTAGATAATTTAGAGGCATCTGTATATATAAGCAACCATTCATTACCAAGCCTGTTAATTTTTTCATTGAACAGGAAATTCGGTTCAATAGAATTTTTGTCAATACCGAAATCTAGGATAATATTAGGATTGAAAATTAGGGCATTATAACTTGTCGAAAACAGGGGGTTGTATGGGAACTGAGCTATTGGGCAAGGAAGTTGAGTGAATTTAATATAACTACGAAGGATGCAAGGGAAATTTTCCTCAGATCTGGTGCCTTGGGATATGATATTTCTATGAAGGGTTTCTAATTTAGATATAAGAGGGTGTTCATAATTCTGGAGAAGCTTAAATAAATACTTATCTGCTAAAAATTGTCTACGTAGATGGAGAGGGGGTTCGCCACATTCTACCTGCATGGCATTAATCGGGGAGGACTTCATAGCGCCAAGAATTATACGTAGACATTTGGATTGGATTTTGTTTAACTTATCTAGAGCCGCTTTATTAGCAGGGTCTAAGAGAAATGATCCATAATCAAAATGGCTGCGGACTATAGCATTATATAACAGCTTCTGACTAAATGGGTGGGATCCCCACCATGCCCCAGATAGGGCTCGCAAAATATTAATGTTCTTTTCACATTTAGCTGTGACATGATTAAAGTGGGGAATACCAGTTAGTTTCATATCCAGCCACACTCCCAAAAATTTTACTGAGTCTTGTTGGGGGATGATTTCGTTTTTATAGTGTAAATTTAATTCAGGGATATTACGCTTTTTAGTAAAAATAACAGAACAGCTTTTAGAGGTTGATATTGATAAACCATGTTCAAATAACCAGTCCCCCAAGTAATCAAGTGCTGTATTTAAACCTTGCTCGATTTCTGACATGGATTTAGCTGAGCGGTATAAAGCTACATCATCTGCATATTGTAGTACTCGGCAGAATGGATTGACTGTAAGCTCTAGATCATATGTATATAAACTGTATAGCAAAGGGCTCAATACTGAGCCTTGTGGGAGGCCTTTCCAGATGGATCTAGGTGGTAGATAGGAGTCTTGAGTTCTAATTAAGATAGTCCTCTGTAATAGGAAACAGCAAATAAAGCGTACAATCTTCTCAGGGATACTCAGCTGAAGAAGTTTATTCCTGAGTACTGGAAGGTCGACATTATCATATGCTGACGCTATATCAAGGAATACCCCAACAAGGAATTCCTTGTTGATAAATGTATTATGGATTTCGGAAGTTAGGATACTGAGGCTGTCATATGTACTCATACCTTTCCTGAAACCATATTGAGACTTCGCAATGAGACCTTTATTTTCCACCAACCATTCCAGTCTGTTTTTTACAAGATGTTCAGCTATTTTCGCTAAAACACATGACAGGGCAATGGGGCGTCTGGAGTTAGGATCCGATGGGTCTTTTCCAGGTTTAAGTAATGGTATAATTATCTGAGTATTCCAGGCCTCTGGAATAAAACCTTGTTCATAAAAAACATTAATTAGGTTAAGTATGACATTTTTAGTTTTATCTGTGGATTTTATTATAAAGGAATATGTGATACCATCTATTCCAGGAGAGGAATCAGTCAAACCACTCAAGACCAGATTTAATTCATCAGCTGAAAATGGGCCATCAATATTATTAAATAAATTGGGGTTATGGTTGGGTATATTATTAAACGAAAGAGCAAGATGAACAAAGGGTGGAGCCAATCTGTCGGCAAAACCTTCTAGCCAAGAAGAAGTGTCGTTTGATGTTATGTTGACTGAATTATAATATCCTCTGAACCTTCTGATTAATTTCCATACTACTGATGCGGGTGTGTTAGGGGAAAGACTTTCACAGCATTTAAACCATCCTTGTTTTTTCTTTGTGGATAGGATTCTTCTAGATTTGGCTGCAGTTTTTTGATAAACTAAGTAATTACTCATAGTCATAGCGGAGTTATATTCAAGTTCTGCTTCATTGCGGCAGCGAACAATTGCTGTACACTCAGGGTCCCACCAAGGAGGAGAGCTGTAGTTACTTCTTTGTTTTTTGCGTGGAATGTGGGCTTCTGCTGAAGAGATAATACACTTTACAAGTTGGGAGTAGCATGATATGGGGTCATCACTTGGGCTTGGAATAGTATTGATTTTTCTATCAAGGGTGAACATATACTGATCCCAGTCAGCTCTTGAAAGCTGATGTTTTAAAAGTGGATTTGGGGAATTTGGGGGAGGGGACATACGAGATATTTTAATTACAATGGGAAAATGATCACTACCATATGTCAAAGGGAGTACTTCCCAGGAGAGGATGGGTGACAGGGAGGGGGAGCAGATGGTGAGATCTACAGCACTTTTTGGGTTTTGGGTTGGAAGAACCCTACGAGTAGGAGTCCCATCATTAATTACACATAAGTTAGCCTCATCAAAAGCATCTAATAGAGAGTATCCAAACAAGTCACAATGAGCTGAGCCCCAAGAGTAGTGGTGTGCATTAAAGTCACCCATTAAAATAACAGGAGAAGGAACGGATGATATAATAAAGAGTATATCGGCTATCAGGGAGGAGTTAGGATGAGGAATATATATACATAAAAACGATATATTAAAAGCTCGTACAGCCACAGCATTAATATCTGGACTGTGAGCAGGCAGGACTATCTGCGAAAAGGTTAAGCAGCGCTTAACCAGTAGCGCACATCCTGCATACCCGTCCTGGCGGTCGTCCCTAAGACAGGCGTACCCCGAAACTCTATAATGAGATCCGGGGACAAACCATGTCTCTGAGACGGCCACCAGGACGGGGGAATACTTTCTAATAAGAAAGTATAAATCATGAGTTTTCGGACGAAGACTTTTGCAGTTCCACTGGATTATGGTTAGGGACTGATCCATGATTGTTGACAGTTGATATAGATGAGATTTGGGCGATCATTTGTGCTACGTGGGACGGTATATTAATTGAGTTCTGGGTAAGTATATTCAGAATAATGGTCAATAGCTGGACTAGAAGCTGGTCTTGCGGTTGGGAGAGAGACTGGGGTGATGAAGCTTGAGCCATTTTCAGGCAATAACCATTGGGTAGAGAAGACGTCTCGTTAGAGACAATTGCCTGGTGGGCTGCTTTGTCATAAGATTTACCCATTGGGGCCCGAGGTTGGGGGTTTCGGTAAATAGTTTTTTTGTAAGATTGGGCTTGGTGAGATTGAGAAGGGGGAGGAAGATGAGGATGGGGTACGGAATTGGGTGGGGTTTCCTTAAGGATGTCGTTATATGCTCTGCTTATTTTTGGGAAATGTAAAGAAGCCTCTTCATATGATATGCCATCTCTAGACATCATCATTTTTATAGTTTTTTGACGTTCTTGTTCAGGGCAGGATCTACTTGTTGAAAAATGATGGGCTGAACAGAAAAGATATGTAGAGTTTTGTTCAGGAACGATACAATCATCTCCACAATGTGGTTGGGCACATCTATAGCATCGCGGGCTTGACCGGCATTGGGCCTTAATATGCCCAAAATGGCAACATTTCATACACTGTATGGTGGGGAATTGGTAAGTCTCTACAGCCAGTGATGAGTAATATGAGAAGACCTTTGTGGGTAACTGCTGTCCTCTGAATGTCAGAACAACAGTTTGGGTTGGTTCCCAGCTAACAGTATTATCATTTTTAACCTTTCTGTTAAGACGTCTCGCTTTGAATACTCGTTGATTTGTAGAGATTCAACAAATTCATCCATTGACCAATCAACAGGGACTCCGCGGACTATACCCATACGAGTGACATTGTAGGTGGGAATTGTCGCCTCATAATTATGTACCTTAAGCACAGGGTTACAGAGGAACTGATTTGCACCAGAAGCAGATTTGAAATTGATGGAGATTCTATTCCTACCAACCTTCTTCACACCGTCTTGGTGGATATTTTCAATTTTGTTATTGAACAAGAACTGACCAAATTTCATTGGACGGATTGTAGTTCCTGAAGACGGATCTGGGTCAATCCGGGACACATGCACTATGTATGGACCTGCATCAGAATCTTCATAGGACCTAATACCCAAAACGGACATTTCCGGATGAACATAGACTGTTTGTACAGAGGCTGTCGCGGACTCCTTGTCTACAATAGTTTTTTTTGCTGGACCTACATTTTCATGTTCCACAGCTGCGCGTTGTCTTTTTTTTGCGGGGAAGAAGATAATTTGTTGTTTTGGTGTTGACCAGTCCATCATGGCCGCCGCGTCTGAATCCAGCGGCGGCGGGTCGGGTGGTGGGTCAGGGGAAATGGGCTCCATTTCCCCGGACGGTTAGTAAAACACACAAACACTTACCTCCACCAGGATTACACAACTCAGAAATAAAATTAATACAGAATTAGGCTTGAAATCACTTAAAAACTAAACCAATCACTCTTATACGCGTGCTCAGTTTCACACCGGATTTGCGACCCTATTGTAACCTCATAATGCACGTTAATAAACATATTTAGACTAAGGTCCGTATTACAGAACGATGCTCAGTCATCGATTGGTACTCAAGCAGAGATTTCATTCACTAATTGATCACTTTATGAATGAAATCTCTGCTTGAGCACCGATCGATGACTGAGCATCGGTCTATAATACGGACCTTATAATGCCGGATATATTTGTTACCCAAGTTCCTAAGCCTCAAAGTAGGCAGGACTTACCTACATAATGCACCATGCACAATAATACGGAAAGGTGGAAACTTGTAACTTGCTTAGTTTCTTTTACTGTAAGCTTACCTTTTTATATGTAGTTTGGCTGTAAGTTTTCAAAAATGAATTTTAAAAAAAACCAAGCTTACGTAGGTACTTAGATGGATAAACTTTTCAGGTCGTGGTTTTCCTTATTCAGCCATAAAAACACGTTTGTACGCATATGTTTGATAATAATATACTTGAATAAGTGTGAGTGCACCGATCTGGTTAAAGTTAAGTTACTGGTACTGAATATGTAAGGACAATCGTATCAATGTTCGATTGGTGATATGCAGAGATTGTAACCACTTGAGCCTGGGTTTAGATTGAGGTCGGTGATATGTGGACAAGTGTTGTGTATGATACTTCACGCTTTCAGCGCTTTATATACCTACAGGATTGGGTGGAGTATGAAGGTTGTGAATAGGCGTGTGGAGGGTCCTTTCATGTTTAATGATACTTTGAGACCAGCGCGTATGTCTGAAGGGCAGTGATAAAAAGTGTGGTTGTTTTCGTAAGATTTCCAACTGTTTTGGCGGGACAGCGAAAAAGATTGCGTCACCGCATTGTATTATTTTCCAAAACTTGTGTTATTTTCAGTGTTATTGCATAAAATTAGTGGCATTCTATTCGTTAAGTGCTGGATTACAGGCGCGAGTGTGGGAAAATGGTATAATGATGGTGAAACGTTTCTTTTCGTGTTGTTTCCAAAACTCCATAGAAGCTTCTGGTAAAGTGGCCACCACTTTACTAGGAGTATGACTTGACTAGACTAGAATATGACTTGGACTGTGACTTGACTTACATATATTACTTAACTCGAAAAATATCAATTACTTGACACTGGCTAAATACACAAAAGTGTGGAGACATACCAAAACAAAAAAAAACAGTCAAGATTGACTTTATGTATAATGTATATAATGACTATATTTTTGTGACGCTTTGGATGAAACTGTAATGTTGCAAAAAATGAAATAAATGAATCTGAATCTGAATTTATTACATTAATGTAATACAAATGTGCAAGGTCATTGTAATGATCATTGATAGCTTCCGTGGTGTGGTGGTTCAGCTGGTAGGCTCATAACCGCTGATCGAGCTCTGCTGCATATGCTGTGCGTAAAATCAGACAGTTTACTGATGAAGCCACTGCAAGATTAGTATACTTTAGTTACTTCCACAGTATTATGTCATACGGCATCTTACTGTGGGGTAAAGCCGCGGACATACAATCAATTTTTGTCTTACAGAAAAGAGCAATTCGTTCCATTTATAACATGAAATCCCGCGACTCTCTCAGGGAACGATTTAAGGAGATAAATATTCTTACAGTGGCTTGTCAATACATTTACGACAATTTGATGTACACTCGCAAAAACATTAGCTCTTTTCCCAGATATTGCGACATTCATAACTTTAATACTAGGAACAAAAATAAATTGAAAGTTCCAAGATTCAGACTGCAGAAAGTTAATGGTTCATTTATGGGAAACTGTATACGCTTTTATAACAAGTTGCCCGACGGTATCGAACAATTGTCAATGCGTAAATTTAAATTATTCATAAAGTCAAACTTAATGAAAAAAGCCTATTACACAATAAATGATTATGTGTCGGACAAAAAAGCTTGGCCTGAATATCCCAAGCTTAACGGTATGAAAGCTTAGGTACTTTGCCTAGTGCCTATTCCTATCTATAAATTCAGTTTCTATTTGTAATGTTTATAATAAGATAATCACGGTATTTTTCTTGCACCGGTGTGACGTGGTGGTTATTTTTGTAACATATTCATTATCTCAATTGTAATGAATTATGTAGCGCCTGCGTCGCAACAGTTACCGATACTTACCTTCTGCACATACCATACCTCAAAACAATTACCGGGATACCAAAAGAACCACATTTACCTCAATACCATTACCAGGATTACCAGGATAACCAGAAGAAACAAGACACACTCAAACCATCATTTATTGAAGTCTGAATCCGATTGTTTGTCACATGAAACAATGACTATCGCCAGAGAAACTAAGATGTCGCCCTGAAAAGGGCGGTTTCAATTGGGAGAAATATTCGCTCTGAAAAGAGCGAATATTAATCGTATCACCAGCACCTCATCGCAGCTCCGAATACCATCAATCAGCACCAGTACAGAGCACCGAAAACGGTACGCAGAGACGACCGCACAGTTCGTTGCTCCCGGCGTTATGAAAGAGAGAGCTCGATGCCACCTATATTTAAGGGAAACAGCGCGCCATGCTCACCTGTCCTAGGAGAGAACGGGACAGCATAATCGCCGGGAATTTAACAACACACGAAATGTAAACACTAGAACGTTATCTCATTGGTCAATTAATCACGTGAAACAATTGGTGTAATTTTATAATCTTATTTTCTTATTGGACAATCCTAGGTTAAGCTTTGTATAAATATAGGCATTTTTCTTTAATAAATATATTCCGCTACGCTAGTCCCACTGTTACACTTAAAATCGAGTTTTACTATCGTCCTCGTTATACCTACCTACAACAGCGCCTAACTGGTATCAACGTTAAACCTGAAAACCTTAACGGTGACCACACCATTAAATTGGTGACATCGCCGTTAAAATTATATACATTGTAAAAGACAGTAGAAAGAAGACAAAAAAAAAATACATCACTGTAAAGTTTCTTGTAGCTTCTTCTTTACAGTTGTAATCGAAGCTTCGGATCAAAGTTTTCAATTCTGCATTGTGCCGGATTGCTTGCACCAGTAGTGAGAAAGAGAACTGCTTTTTTTTTTAAACTCATATATTGTAATGGGCTTGCTATATTATTTGACAATAAGCACTTTGTAATTTTATATGCTTAGTGAAATAACTTAATTTTAAGTACCTAGTATAATTTTGACTTGTAGAAGTGCTAAAATTAGCCTATTTGCA
This sequence comes from Ennomos fuscantarius, assembly GCA_905220475.3. NCBI lineage: Eukaryota > Metazoa > Arthropoda > Insecta > Lepidoptera > Geometridae > Ennomos > Ennomos fuscantarius. The sequence goes on from HG992049.1 coordinate 4,046,174, forward strand.
ATAAATCTTTTGACTTTGACTTTGACTTTGAAACCCGAAGGCAGCGGGTTCGATTCCCGCGACAAAAAAAATTGTGCACAGAAAAAAAAGCGCAAAAAACTTCTTTAACCGCGATTGACTTGGGGAGTAAGCTGGTGAATGCGAGGCGAACGAAAGTTGAAGTTGGTTCACGTAGATCTCCATTGTTAACATTACAAATTTGAAACCTACTTACAATTTGTATTATTATGTTGGTATGTCCTATAAAATGACAAAGCAAAAACAAAGTTATACCGGCCGATAGATGGAACTAAACTAAAAAAGTTTTACGTCAGTCGTGTGGACTAAAACCCTAGTTTTTTTTATATTTCCTCAGTTTATTTCAATTAATTTTATATCATTACCATCAGCTTGAAGACTACAACTGAACATTTTCCCCTCATATAATTTAACGGCTGCTTGTAGCATTCACCCGGTGACACTGTAAAGGTCGGTAGAGACCAAAAGCGTTAGCAAGTTAAAAAAAATGCCTCTTGCATCCATCGGCTCCCACAATTGAAGGGGTGAGAACAACTGGGTGAGAGCTGATTTTTTTCACAAAATGACTTATGGGTATCGTTGGATTCAGCGTAAACTTATAATACATCCTCAAAATACCGAAATGAGTCATAAATCTCGAGATTTTGAGTCTAAAAACGGTTTATCTGTCACAGGAATACAGTTCACTTAGCATAAAAACATTATTATATTTAATTATATAGGTCTTTACCTATGAAATTGCCGTTTTGTTTGAAAAAAGTTAAAGTATTTTTTTTTCGAACTTTTTTATTTCTTTTATTCAAAGTAATCACCCCTGCAATCAATGCATCTTTGCCAACGCTGTGGCAGTTTATGGATGCCCTTCTTGAAAAAATCAGCAGGACGGGAGACAACAAACTCTTCAAAGCCGTTTTGTACTGCCTCTCGGGAATTGAATTTTTTTCCCGCTAAAAAGTTGTCCAAATTTTGGAAAAAGTAATAGTCGGTAGGCGCAAGATCTGGTGAGTATGGTGGATGAGGGAGAGCTTCCAAACCCAACTCATGCAGCTTAGAGACGGTCTGTTGTGCAGTATGGGGTCGCGCGTTGTCGTGAAGTAGCAGTGGAGACGACCGATTGACCAAAGCTGGTTGCAGACGTGCGAGTTTCGCCATCATTGTGGTCAGTTCTTCAATTTACACATCTGCAGTAATGCTCTCGCCGTTTTGTAAAAAGCTATGATGAATCACACCAGCACTAGACCACCAAACTGTGACCATCACCTTTCAAGGGGTCATTTTCGTTTTGCACATTGCTTTGGTACCGAACCAGGATCTAACCAACTTTCTGAGCGCTTTCGATTGTCAAAAAGAATCCATTTTTCGTCGCACGTAACAATTCGGTTCAAAATTCCTTCATTTCTGTGCCTGTTATGCAGCGCAAGGCAAGTCTCGACGCGTACGTTGCGCTGGCGATCGTTAAGTTCGTGGGGCACCCATCTGTCAAGCTTTTTTATCTTGCCAATCTGTCGCAAATGGACCAATATTGTTTTGATGCTAACATCAAAAGCTGCTGCTAGCTCAGCTGTAGATTGAGATTCATCAGCTTCCACAATCGCCTTTAATTCATCATTGTTGACCAAAGTTTCCGGACGACCACGAGGTTCGTTTTTCAAGTCAAAATTCCCAGAACGGAACCGAGCAAACCAATAACGGGTTGTACGTTCGTTTGTACAGTTCTCTCCGTAAACGTCGTTGATGTTACGTGTCGTTTGTGCCGCGTTGGTGCCACGACGGAACTCATATTCCATAATTACACGAAATTTCAAAGTATCCATTATGAGGAAAAATGTTGAAATGTAATGAAAATACAACGCTAATCAATAAACAAAAGACTTATATTGTAAATAGAATGTCATATTTTTAAAACAAAATTAATTTGAATTTAGAATTCATAGCCAAACAAAACTTTTTTTTGTTTGAAAAAGTCTGTACTGCAATACGGCAATTTCATAGGTAAAGACCTATTATATTTAGTATTTTAAAATAGAATTAATACATTTTCAAGCAACTGAAACTTACATAAACCTTTTCTATTACCTTATAAGCACTCTACATTAAAATAAAGCCGTTGAAGTTTAAAGTCAATTTTCTCGAAACTATTAATTTGACAGTTAAACCCTTTTTATTCTCAACCCTTCAATTGGAACGGCGATCATGTAACTTGCTTACAAAAAATAGAAACATAATATTGTATGAATTTGACAGTTTTAATACGTAGATTATGTGCATAGTTATTATGGAAAATTTCATATGAGGATTTCATTTCTAGTTTGAAATTTTGTCGGTGGCTGACAAATTCTAAAGATTCTCTCCGTTATGTGTTCTTAAATGTCTTTTCAAGTGACTTGATTGTGTACATTTGTAGTTACATACATTACATTTATATGGTTTCTCTCCCGTATGTGTTCTTAAATGACTTTTCAAGGTACTTGAATCTGAACATTTGTAGATACATACATTACATTTATATGGTTTCTCTCCCGTATGTGTTCTTAAATGTTTTTTCAAGGCACTTGATTGTGTACATTTGTAGTTACATACATTACATTTATATGGTTTCTCTCCCGTATGTGTTCTTAAATGTCTTTTCAAGGTAATTGATTGTGTACATTCGTAGTTACATACATTACATTTATATGGTTTCTCTCCCGTATGTGTTCTTAAATGTATTTTTAAGCTATGTATGTATACACATTTATATTCACACTTATCACACTCATAGCGTGTAATACCGGCGTGTTTTAATAAATGATAATTTAAATTTCTTTCAATTACAGTTCTGTAATCACAAATATTACACTCATGCATTTTCAAGGAACTTGCTTTAAAGTCATGCAGCTGTAACTTATGTTTAATTAAACAAACGTTTGTGGAAAATCTGTATGTGCAATTGTCGCATGAAAACTTTTTATTTGCATCATGAAATCGTATGTGTTTTACTAACGCATCTTTGGTAATGCTTCTATGGTTACACACATCACAAATAAAATACGCGTCTTGTATTTTAATGAGGCTCGCATTTTGTGTTTTAATTGAACTTTGGTTCATTTTCAAATGAACCGGTGAGTTGTCATTTATTGCGTCATTATTTTTATTTAATATCATGTTATTGTCGACAGGCGTAATGATAGTAGTATTTATATTTTTGACATTTTCTTCGCATTTTGTATTTATTAGCGATTTATTATCCAATTTTTCGTTTATACTAGCTGTTTGCATATCTTTGCAGAGTTTCTGTTCTATTTTTCCTGTGTTTTTCTTATTTTTCGATTTCTTCTGTGTTTCTTTGCATTTCGCAGTTACTGTATTTTCTACTTGAGCCCTATCAACTTTTGGTTCTAATTTGCTTGCGATATTTTTTGGTTGTGATTTCTTGTTTATTTTGCGTTTCTTTGGTGCAGGTGGACCTATAGAAAATAACAACATTGAACTTATTAGATAGATAGATACAATTTTACAATATATAGAAAGATTTACAAGTTTTGTTGCAATGGACATCTTTATCGCTAAAAGCAATCTCTTCTAGGCAACCATTGGACGGAGAAGATTTATCGAAGTGGTAAGGGATGGGGTATTATTTATTTATACATTACTTAAATAAATAAATAACAATACAAACTCGTCGACAAACTATCCTTGATCAATAAATACATAGGATACATTTGACAGCCTCTGTGGTTTAGTGGTTGAGCAGGTCGGCTCATTACTCGGAGGCAGTGGGTTCGATTCCCGCGACAGGGCAAGTATTTGTGCACAGAAAAAAAGCCCAATTACTTGTTTTGTGTCTGGGTGTTGTGGGACCATGGTCCTCGTAGTTCCTGGGTCGTAGATACAGGGTATCCTAGTTAGGGTCCAGGATATCTAAGTATGTGATCGTTGGGCGTTTGTTATTATTAATACATACAGGGTCGTCATCAATATTAAAACTTTTTTTTTTTTGTTTAGTTTTGGCTCCACACTTTTGTGTATATATCCAGTGTCAAGTAATTGATAATATTTCAAGTTAATTAATATCATATAATGTATCAAGTCAAGTCGCAGTCCAAGTCATCAAGTTAAGTCATAGTCTAGTCTAGTCAAGTCATACTCCTAGTAAAGTGGTGGCAACTTTACCAGAAGCTTCTATGGAGTTGTGGAAACAACACGAAAAGAAACGTTTCACCATCATTATACCACTTTCCCACACTCACGCCTGTAATCCAGCACTTAACGAATAAAATGCCACCAATTTTATGCACTAACACTGAAAATAACACAAGTTTTGGAAAATAATACAATGCGGCGACGCGATCTTTATCGTTTTCCCGCCAAAACGATATTTAAAACGTTTTTAGTCGTATAGAGAACAGCCCTGCCGAATTAGGTTAGTATATAAAAAAGTGTAACGTTAAATTTCCTTCATACCTGTTTGAGATTGGGGTTTTGCAACTTCAGAAACATTCGTATTTTTTGAAATATTTTGTACAACGTTGCTAGGTGTCGTTGTGTTGGTGGTAGCTATAATGTTGCATTCCTTTATTCCCTCTGGGGGTTTCGGAACCAACTCTTGCAGGGGTTTTTTGTTCTTCACACCAAATCTGGGTTTTTTTTGCGCCGGTGCTCCTGCAATATATGAGTAATTTATTTAACGAATAAATTTGGACCAGGCGTTCTTAAGCGATCGGTAAAATTATGCAACGTCTGCGGTCGCTACTTGGATGGGTGACCTAAACTAAAAAGTGGTATTTACAACTGAGCCCTGCCGCGCTTATGAGGGTACGTTAAGCCATCGTCGGTAAGTAAGCAAGCATCGTCTAGGCTTGTTTTACGACAACAGTCTTTAAACCAACGCAGATTGGGTTAAACATTCTACACAATTCAAGGAGTGAGAATAAAAAGGGTTTAACTGCAAATTGATAGTTTCGAGAAAATTTACTTTAAACTTCAACGGCCTCATTTTAATATAGAGTGCTTATAAGGTAATAGAAAAGGTTTATGTAAGTTTCAGTTGCTTGAAAATGTTTAAAATTACTAAATATAATACTAATTCATACAATTATTGTAAAAATATAATATAATAAAATAAATATAGTAATGTTTTTATGCTAAGCAAACTGTATTCCTTCAACAGATAAACCATTTTTAGACTCAAAATCTCGAGATTTAAGCCTCATTTCGGTATTTTGATAATGTATTATTGTAGATAATTTCACGCTGAATCCAAAGATACCCATAAGTCATTTTGTGAAATAAAATCAGTTAAACCCTCTTTTCTCACCCCTTCAATTGATATCTTACCTTCCAAAGCAGCATATTCACTTAAGTGTATATAATAAAATAAGACCTATAATAAAAAGATTGCAAAATTTAAGAAAAAAGTTTCTTACCGAATTTTTGTGCATAAGATTTGGGCGAGTTGTATCTGCCGAGATCTATCCGGAGTATGTTTGCGTATTCACTGCCGTAGAACACCATCAGCTCTGTGAAGCGAGGTATAATCCGGATGGTTCTGTAATCCAGTCATATCGCATTAGAATTACGTCCTTCTTACTGAAGTTTGACAGCTCAAATTAGCACTTAGGTTTTTGGCGGGAAAACTAAAAAGATCGCGTCATGCATTGTATTATTTCCCAAAACTTGTGTTATTTTCAGTGTTAGTGCATAAACTCCGATCGGAGTTATGTACCTATATCTATACTTGACAAGATTAATACCTGTAATAAAAACTCAAGTGAATTTGTTTGTTCTTCAAAAATGATAATCGTACAGCAAAGGTAAGTAAAAATGAGCAACTAAACGTTTTGTTGGGAGTTTTGGCGGGAAAACGAAAAAAGATCACGTTACCGCATTATATTATTTTCCGAAACTTGTGTTATTTTCAGTGTTAGTGTATAAAATTGGTGGCATTTTATTCGTTAAGTGCTGGATTACAGGCGTGAGTGTGGGAAAGTTGTATAATGATGGTGAAACGTTTCTTTTCGTGTTGTTTCCAAAACTACATAGAAGCTTCAAGTAAAGTTGCCACCACTTTACTAGGAGTTGACTAGACCAGAATATAACTTAACTTGATAAATTGGACTGTGACTTGACTTAATACATAAAGAAAGAAAATACATTTATTCAAAACAAATCACATAAAAGAGAAACTAAAATAATATAGTTCCGTGACGTCATAATATAGGTCCCGACTCAGCATGCAATTAAGGTCGTAGAACCTTAATGATTTTTATGTGCATCTATAAAAAGGTAATAATAATAACGCCCAATGCTCACATACATAGATCCTGGACCCTAACTAGGATTCCCTGTGTCTAAGGAACTACGAGGACCATGGTCCCACAGCACCCAGACACAGGACAAGTATTTACGCTTTTTTTGTGCACAAATACCTGCCGCGGGAATCGAACTCGCCGCCTCCGGGTTATGAGCCGACCTGCTCAACCACCACACCACAGATGCTGTCAAATAATGTAACCATCATCAATCATAGGTAATTTTACCTGTAATACAGCTGTCCTTGATACTGGAACGCGACCAAGTTCTGTTCAGTCCAGTGCCGAGCGCAGTTGACGTAACGCATCCAGTTAGACTTGCTCCCGTCCGCCGCGTCTACTACATGAGATGGTTTGTTGTTGCGGTCGTATATCTGGAAATACAAATAAACGAGTGTGCTTTAGACCACACGACTGAAGTGAACTTCTTTAGTTTAGCTCCATCTATCGGCCGGTATAACTCTGTTTTTGCTTTGTTTAATGTTAATGTCGCCATCTTGACAATTGTAAATTGTCATTTTACCGGATACACCAACGCTAGCTTATGCCCGCGGCTGCGCCCACGTGCCCTATAGGAAACGAAGAAGATTTTTTAAACAGATTATTATATAGATATTTTAAAATTCAACCACCATTTTACCCTCTTAGGGTCGGAATTTCGAAAAACTCTTTCCTAGTGGATACTTACACTTTATAAAGAACACACACTCCAAATTTCAAATCTCTAGGACCAACGGATTAGGCTGTGCGTTGATATATAAGTCAGTCAGTCAGTCAGTCAGTCAGGAATTTTATATTTAAAGATAATAATACAAATTCTTAACTTTATGTTGACAATGGAGATATACTTTAACCAACACTTTCAACTTCCGTTCGCCTCGCCAGCTTAGGTACTCCCCAAGTCAAGCGTGCGTAAAGAAGTTTTACTTCAACAATCAAATCAATAAATAAAGGTATCTATATCTTAATATATCAAAATATATAAAAAATTATCTCTATTTCCCTTAGTCATCGCAACACGCGTGAACGGATGGAACTTTTCTCTGATTCTTATTTTGTTGTGTTTATTATTGTCAGGAGAAGGTTCTTATGAAAGAAAAAATTAGGAAAGTATAGAAAATATTTACCACGCGGGTACAGCCGCGGGGCGCAGCTAGCTAACGATAAAAACATGATTACTTTTAAGACTTCTACTAACTTTCAAAATCGAACTTTATTTTGGCTGTTTTACAACAAAAGGACCAATACGCTGTGAGACTACTATGGAAGCATAAGCAGTAAAAATCTAAATCTAAAGTCCTAGATGTAAGGTCATGAAGCCTTTCCAAGGCCTAACTAAGCTCCCTTAATATAAACGAATGACGTGACGAGCCAGTCGTTCGCCTGATGTTAAGCGTCCATATCACGTGCAGTGTCACTCAGAACTCTATAAAGTTTCGCGTGACACTGCACTGCTTTTTTTAAACACTCTCTACCGACCTTTACAGCGTCACTAGGCGGGAAAACACTGCACTGTAATAAGATTACTAGACTGTGCTGATGTCTCAGGATGACGTGCGCAGAGCAGTATCGCTGTTAATAGAAATAAGATTACTAGACTGTGAGATTAGGCCATAGTTTCATTTGCCCAGTACTTTTTTTTGTTTGATAGGCTCGCGTTTGACCACTATCGCACCTGTAAGTGACGATGCGGTCTAGGATGTAGCACGCTTGCCTAGAAGATACTTGTTAACTCTCGATTTGAAGACTCCAAGGTTGTAGTTTTCGGGAAATACGGACGCCGGTAAATTAATAACAATAATTTCTCTAGCTACAGTGCCCTTCAAATCGGAATACAATAGTACGCTGCGTAACGGCAGAATAACTGGCAAAGCGGCGGTACCTAGACGAACTTTGCAGAAAAGTCCTACCACCTAGTAACTTTACTACCTTACTGACCTGCCAGCTATAATCGGAAGTGATTTCTTTAGTCCGTTCCCCGCGGTAAGGGCCGAAGCGGACGCCGCAAGGGAGAGTCAATGTTGTAAACACACCCAGGCCCGCTCCTGGGAAATACATCACCAAACTTGTCAGTTTGCTAATGTTTACGTAATTAATAGAAAAAAACGAGTGTGTACCACACGACTGAAGTACAATTTCTTTAGCTTCTTCTATCGGCCGGTATAACTTTGTTTGTGCTTTGTTTAATAATAAATAAATATGTGTGGACATCTCACACAGCGCCATCTAGCCCCAAACTAAGCAAAGCTTGCACTATGGGACCCAGATAACTGATATAATACTTATATACTTACTTTTTATAACTACTATATATATTATAATACTTTTTTACTTTATGTTGACTGGAGATCTACGTGAACCAACTTTAACTTTCGTTCCCCTCGCATTCGCCAGCTTACTCCCCAAGCCAAGCAAGTGTGATCAAGAAACTTTAATTACAATGCAACAGGAGAAATTTTCATACTAACTATACACATAAACTGCGTATTCAAACTGTCAAATGCATTACAAATTTGAGTTTCTATTGGTTGCAATCGAGTTACGTGAACGCCCAGCAGATGGTAGTAACTACCATGTGAGCTATCAGGCCAGTGAAATCTGCCGCACGTATAATGAATTAAATGCATCCGTGAGTGATCTTGATATCTTTCACGACACGTTGAGCGCATTCAAGAATAATGTAGCAAAGTTCTTGAATGTAAACAACGTGTCATGTCAATAAACATTAATGTTTCTTTTTTTAAATTTTATGTCAAACCTGTATTTTAATATTATAATTATTTTCTTACCATTAATTATATTGTATGTATTTTTTTCATGTATTTATATAGATGTATGCTGTTGTAGTATTTATCTTTTGTTAACTTTTTTTTTGTCTTACCGCAATGTATATGCTAATGTTTTAAGCACCTGTTAAGGGTATATATATTAGAAAAAAATGTATTAGTTTAAGATCTACTATAGATAATATTAAATATATGACGGCGGCAACGTCCAGTTATAAGCTCTATGCACAGCGATCGAGCACCGTAATTTACCCTGTGGTGGCATTAAATTTATTACAGTGGCAGCACCGGCAACTGTCATGGCGCCCCTACCTGTCTGACTATATAAAGGGATCGATTGGTGTGCTACGGATCATTCTTGTTCCAGACACGGCGCGGTGTGGACATGCTGAAGGCCTATTGTTATATAGGTTGCAACCTACGCACAACCCGTTCCTACCCACAAACGGTTTCTGCCGATATATATATACTGTTGGTGTTTCATAATAAATAAATCAAAAACTTCGATTCAACACTCACATTAAGATTACATTTATGCCTGTTTGTACTAAAACATGATAGCTCCTAAGTTCGCACTTATTCCTCTGTGTCATACCCAAATACATTACAGTAGGTATGTTATCACACTAATATTATAAAGGCGAAAGTTTGTATGTGTGTTTGTGTGTATGTTTGTTACTCCTTCACGCTCGAACGGTTGAATGGATTTGGATGAAATTCGGTACCAAGATAGCTTATACACTGGATTAACATATAGGCTACATTTTATCCCGGAAAAGTGAAATTTTCCCGTGTAATGAACAAATAATTATAATACTTTTTATCCGCGGGTGAAACCGCGCAGCGCAACTAGTAAAGATATAAGTGCGAACTTAGGAGTGAGACTTTAGTAGCCACGGGCATTAATTAGTATAACACCTTATGAGATAGTTAAATCAATGATGAGTATGAAAATTCTTAAATAATAGGAAAATTTACAAAGTAGTGACAGTTAAATGGTTGATAAAAAATTTCAAAAAATACGGGAAACAAACCTGGTATAGTGGAATAGTTGAGGTGCAGGAAAACATGAGGGATGGTTAGCGCAGCTCTCGGGACGTAGGATGGGAAATTGGGCTTAGCGGGAACCTATGGTTAGAGGAAAAGACGTTAGCTTCATCACCATCACCAATCACCATCACCAATCACTAATCACCATCACCAATCACCATCACCATTCACCATCACCAATCACCATCACCAATCACCATCACCAATCACCATCACCAATCACCAGCACCAATCACCATCACCAATCACAATCACCATTCACAATCACCATCACCATCACCAATCACCATCACCAATCACCATCACCAATCACTATCACCAATCACCATAACCAATCACCATCACCATCACCATCACCAATCACCATAACCAATCACCATCACCATCACCATCACCATCACCAATCACCATAACCAATCACCATCACCATCACCATCACCAATCACCATCACCAATCACCAATCACCATCACCGATGACCATCACCAATGACCATCACCAATCACCATCACCAATCACCATCACCAATCATCACCAATCAGCATCACAAATTTTTGACATAAATATTATTACATAGTTCCTGGGTCCCTAGACACAGGGAATCCTAGTTAGGGTCCAGGATCTATGTATGTGATCGTTGGGCGTTATTATTATAGACGTTACCTTATCGTCTGGGATGACCAGCAACGCCCCGTGAAGGGAACAATACTCGTAGACATAGTCGGCGCATTTTTCGCAAACTGAAAATAAACAATTGTAATCTTTATTCATATATTCTATCGAAAAGCGTGCTAAGAGGCTCATAGGTAGCGACTTGTTTGAGGCCCGACTGCAAAGCCTGGACCATAGTCGCAAAGTTGCCAGTTTATCGGTCTTCTATCGAGTGCATTTTGGAGAGTGTGCATTGGAGTTGCATAACCTGATTCCACCGTCACCGTTCCACCATCGGACAACCAGATGTACGAAAAAGCGCCACCGTTACATGGTTAATATCCCCCATGTGCAAACAAAGCGATTTGGCTCCACATTTATCATGCGAACAGCCAAAGAGTGGAACGCTTTACTGGCGTCCGTATTTCCCGAAAACTACAACCTTGGAGTCTTCAAATCGAGAGTGAACAGGTATCTTCTAGGCAAGCGTGTTACATCCTAGACCGCATCGTCACTTACCATCAGGTGCGATAGTGGTCAAGCGCGAGCCTATCAAACAAAAAAAAATATTATCCTATTTTTAATTTTGGGCGTCTTTGGTTTGGGACGCTACAAGTGTAGACACTCTTGCGCCGCCACATATTCTTGAAGCACAAATTAAAACTGAATGACAAATTCTGCTGAACACCTAAGTCAAAGTCTCAAAAGATTTATTGCAAATAGGCTATTTTTAGCTAAAAAGACACAAATATAGTAATCTTGATAGCTATTTTATATTTGCGCCTTTTGCAGTTGAGACACTGGTGCCTTGGGGACCGAGTGTTCACCAAATTTTTAGACCTTTCTAAAGTCTGGTCGAAACAACACGTGACCAGAGTTTTTGGCGGGGAAACGAAAAAGATCGCATCATCGCATTGAATTGTTTCCCAAAACTTGTGTTATTTTCAGTGTTAGTGCATAAAATTGGTGGCATTTTGTTCGTTAAGTGCTGGATTACAGGCATGAGTGTGGGAAAGTGGTATAATGATGGTGATACGTTTCTTTTCGTATTATTTCCAAAACTCCATAGAAGTTTCTGGTAAAGTTGCCACCACTTTACTAGGAGTATGACTTGACTAGACTAGACTATGACTTAACTTAATGACTTGGACTGTGACTTGACTTGACATACTATATGTGTATATACATGTAATGTGAATTAACTTGCGAAATTATCAATTACTCGACGCTGGCTAAATATACAAAAATGTGGAGCCAAAACAAAAAAAAAGTCGCAAATATAGTAATCTTGATAGCGGTTTTATATTAGCACCTTTTGCAGTTGACACTGGGGCCTTGGGGACCGAGTGCTCACTGAATTTTTAGACCTTTCTAACGTCTGGTCGAAGCAACACGTGACCAAAATGCTGGCCTCTAATTCGGACAAAGATTGAGCATTGCCATTCAACATGGCAATGCTGCCAGCATATTAGGCACGTTGCCTACTGGTAGTGATTTGTTAGATTAAGTTCCCTTTTTATTGTTTTCTGTTTTATTTATCTATAATAAAAGCTCCTTAGTAGATTATTATCCTACTAGTTGCGCTGCGCGGTTTCACCCACGGATAAAAAGTATTTTAATTATTTGCTCATCCCACGGGAACATCTCACTTTCCCGGCATAAAATGTAGCCTATATGTTAATCCAGTGTATAAGCTATCTTGGTACCGAATTTAATACAAATCCATTCAGCCGTTTGAGCGTGAAGGAGTAACAAACATACACACATACACACAAACACACATACAAACTTTCGCCTTTAAAATATTAGTGTGATTATAATAAAAGCTCCTTAGTAGATTATTATCCTAGTAATATGTGGTAATAGAATACTATCGCGGATCAATGCACGCAGCCACGGCGCCCCTCTGGCTTCCTCAGATGTCTCCACCAACTACCGCTGAACAATACTCATTCTAATTTTCTTCTGTAAAATAACTGAATCGACAGCCTCTGTGGTGTGGTGGTTACGCAGGTCGGCTCATAATCCAGAGGCGGCGGGTTCGATTCCTGCTGCAGGACAAATATTTGTGCGCAGAAAAATACGCAAATACTAGTTCTGTCTGGGTGTTGTGGGACCATGGCCCTCATAGTTCCTGGGTCCTAGATATAGGGAATCCTAGTTAGGGTCCATCCGATATATGTGTGTGTGATCTTTGGGCTTATTATTATTATTATTAGTATCGGCCATGGATTTAGTATCTATATAAATAGGGCGAATTCTGTGGTATAACCTTCGTAAAGCATCGTCCAATTTATATATATATATTATGGTTATACCACAGAATTCGCCATATATAAATTATATGTTTAGTAAGTAATATTATTTAAAATAGTGTAGGTAATTGTCAATAGGAAACGAAATAAATAAATAAAATAAATATTAGAATGGATATACCATATATCAGAAGATTCAGATCGGTCCCATAGAAGCCATATAAATTTTATCAAAATCGGTTCACTAATTTGCTTTTTTAAATCAAAATAACTGATTTAATATTATCTAAGTATTTCTCAGTATGAAATTAAGGTATTAATTATTATGTACTTACAGACGTATTCGTCCAAACTCGGCTCCTCTGGTTCAAAGTAGCTGATCCGCGGCTTTTGCCGCAAACACCGCTTCGACATCATTCTGAAAAAAAAAAAATACTTGAGCGGTCGGTTTATAAATTTCCAAGAATTATTTATCGAGCGTATTATTTAGGAAACATCTGTTTCAGTGATTGCACGTAGGTTGCCTAAAAGCAGTAGAGAAATAAGAAACTATTTAGGTAGGTATTTTTTTTTATGTTAAGGAAGGACGTGACGAGCTAGCCGTTCGCCTAATGTTAAACAACACGGCTGCCCATATCAGCTGCAGTGTCACTCGGAACTCTAAAGTATAGAAGTTCGCGTGACACTGCACTGCGCACGTCATCCAGAGACATCAGCACAATCTAGTAAGATTACTAAACTGTGAGATCAGATCATAAAGTCTCATTTGCCCAGTAATTTCACTAGCTACAGTGTCCTTCAAACCGGAACACAGCAGTGCTTGCGCACTACTGCTCGGCGGCAGAATAACTGGCAAAGCGGTTTTTTGTATGATCATGACTTTTATAATCCATTATTAAACAGCGAGAAAGACACACATAATAAAGCAGTATTTTAATTGACACAGAACACAAGAAATAACTTGATAAAAAATACATAAAATGAATTTAAAACCGTGAATTTAATTTCTATAGTATATAATATAATGGATTCCTGCATAAAGAAAGATTTGGTTAACGATAATAAAGCGTCACGTCTAATTGAAAATACTGAAGTTACCTCCAACGCCCAGTTTCACGATTCACACTTACTATATCATAATTTACCTTATTTTCCATAAATGTACACGTCACTGGTTTTAATTTTCATCTATTTCTGTCACTAATTACTCACTTCTTGCGCATGCACTTCGCGCCAACCACCAAACAAAATCGTACGCAAAATGATTTTTCGCTCCATAAAATGTTCGTACATAGACAATATATTTCTTGGTTTCCCGCTCTTTTTCCAATGCTGCCAATTGCCATCATATCATATTTTTGTTTTGGTTTTGGCTCTACACTTTAGTGTATTTAGCCAGTGTCAAGTAATTAATATCTCAAGATAATTTATAATATATGTATTTAATATTATATACATATATAATATTAATTATCTTATTATTTATGCACTAACGCTAAAAGTAACACAAGTTTTGTAAAATAATACTATGCGGTGACGCGATCTTTTTCGTTTTCCCGCCAAAACTCCCATCATATCATTACACATTCCCATAATAATTTCCTTTTTTGTCAAGGAGTAACAATATGTTGTTCAAAGTTATGTTTTTTATTTTTGATAAATTTACATACAGTTTTATTGCCTAAATTACTTTTACGTGGCTATGATCAAAAAAATTTAAACCCAGAAAGGAAGATTTATACTTTTTGTTTTGGTGAAGTCTACGTTTTATCTTCGATGATTGTGTAGCTTATGCAGTCACTTTAATATAGCCGGCAAAGTAAGAGCAATAATATAGGCACATATATTTATTTTCAATTTATTAAATGATCAAAAGGGACTTTGCCGCTGTGCAACCATATCGTCTAATCGGTTTACGATGTAAATAGGGCGAATTCTATGTTTATGACATGATTAATTGAAGTTCTGTGGTAACTTTTAAGCAATATGTAGGAGGTATCTTTTGACAAGTCAGACGATATAATACTATTAAACCAATATGAAATAACTTCTCTGTTCCTAAAATAGCTACTTTAGCCTACAATATACGTAGCATACAAAGACTGCGTAGAAACAAAGAATAAGATAAGTACTTTAACCTTAGTATTAACTTGCTCAGCCGTGATATACGAGTTTTCTTTTAATAAATAGCTGTGCCATCGCACACATCACGCACATTGAGTTATCATAGGAAAAAATATAATTACGGAAACCGTGTAACGGGTTGAGATCGCGGTCCACCCACGAGTGATTCCCAGTAGTCAGGTTGGTAGAGATTAGCCTGATTTAAATTCAATTTTTTCCCCCAATGTTCAGAATAAAAACTCCAAAACGACTATAGTACCTACACAGTTGTATATAAAATTTCTATAGGTCTGGTTTCGAGCCAATGGGTCCCATGTCCATTGTTCTTTCACAATAATAGTCAATTAGGAAATAATAAATTGAAAATAGTCAAAAGCGCTTTATATTACACCGGTTGGTTTTGAAATGCAGTGGGAATTTCTCTAAATTGTCACTAGTTATATTTTATGCCCGTCTGCCTCTCAAGAATTGAAGAAGAGCCTTTGCCATCCATCCACACTAAAGTTTGACAGCACTTAACATAATAGTACGTACCACAGAATATACCATACGGTAAAAATTGTGAACTAAAACTTATAGATAAGGTAATGTTAAACCATGATCACAGATGGCGTTACGTGAATGAAGTCTCATGCAAATGTAGTAAATAGTGGCCAATAACTAATAGCCCAATCAGACTCTGGCAAATGCACAAGACGTGCGACGCCATTACTCCTAATAGGAGGAAAAAAAAACTAATAGCGGCCAGTTACACCAAGTTTTACCCTACTATGACGTAACTACTGCACGCATTTGGTTATTTTTTAGATATATAAGTACGGACCAAGAGCAGTCAAATTTAGGTGCAGACGGGGTTTAGAGCAGTAAAAATAATGTGACGGACACTGGACCATTTACCATAATTATATTGCAGTATTGTAGTATCCAGGACAGAAACAATAAATTAGCGATAAAATAAAACAAAACAAAATAAAACACCCAACAAATGCAACAATTTAATGCTCAACATTTCAACTGAACAACGATAATTATAATTAAATATACTTACACTCACCATTACATAATAAATATTAAAATCAGCTCAGATACTAAATCACAAATATAAAATAATAAATTAGCTTGGACAAACGATCGATCGTTAAAATACACATTGAAAGCTACGTCATCTTTTATTTATGTATGTACCTATCTAAGCAAGAAGCAAGTACCTACTTATAGTTACTGTCTTTTTCTTTACTTTATTTTTACGGAGAAAATGAGTTATTACTATCGAAATATTAGGTAGGGCTGTCTCGTATTTAGTTACAAGATACTTGATCACTATACTATATATATTTACAATTACAATGCCGCTGTAATGTACGCCTGTAGGGACTAAAGTCTATTAAAATACAACTCAGGACAGAATACTATTACTCCCGAGTAACTCAGCTAAGCAACACTCGGGATCTCGTAAATGTTTGATGAATTCGCGTATACTTGGAAGACCAAATACTTAACGCTCATTGGTTGCCTGTTGATAAATGGCTATTTCAACCAATGAGCGCATTTGGCATGTTCACTTGACATGAGTGACAAACGTACAAAAAAAACGTGGGCTACAAAACTGAACTTAACCTTTAAAATTTAGTATACAGACGGCAGATAAATATATATATACTTTTAAGTTTGTTTTTGTCTTTATAATATTGCAATATGTTTACAAATAAAAGGATCACATTTTATCAATAATTCAATTAAATTAAGTTAAGACTAGATTATTTTGATAAATTAGACTCATTTGCTTTGCCTACTTTCTGATCATTGGTTTATCGTGTTTTTATTTTTTTTATTTAAGTACAAGTATATGTAGTAAAATCAATAATAACAACTATAAAACTCAATTTCAAAATTTGTAAATACCTACCTACAATAATGTCCAGGAATGATAATTAAATAATTTTTAAATAAATAATACAATAAATATACAAATAAAATAGTCTATAAAAACCATATGCATAAAATATGTCTGAGAGATGTATAAAGATTGTAGATGTACTAATTGTACCTACCTAGTTATTTTTTTGGTATGGCTCCACACTTTTGTGTATTGAGCCAGTGTCAAGTAATTAATAATTTCTCGAGATAATTAAAATCTATATAGTATGTCAAGTCAAGTCATCAAGTCAAATCATAGTCTAGTCTAGTCAAGTCATACTCCTAGTAAAGTGGTGGCAACTTTACCAGAAGCTTCTTTAGAGTTTTGGAAACAACACGAAAATAAACGGCTCACCATCATTATACCACTTCTCCACACTCATGCATGTAATGCAGCACTTAACGAATAAAATGCCACCAATTTTATGCACTAACACTGAATATAACACAAGATTTGGAAAATAATACAAAGCGGTGACACGATCTTTTTCATTTTCCCGCCAAAACTCTCCTACCTATATATCATAATTTTGCTCTATTTTAATAAGTAGGTACAGTAAAATTAACAAAAACACTACATTTATGTCGCACATAAGGTTATTGCTTTGATCGTCAAAACATTTTAATTAATAAAAAACGCACAACAAAACAGTACAACTTATCTGATTATTCGGACTTTGTCCTCATTAAAAATGCTACAAATAGGTTACTGGGTACTAAAAATGTCCAAACAAATCGAAGAAAAAATTACGTAAAAAACTTAACATAATTATTGGAGTAACAAATGCGTTTTGCCTTTCACTTAATTCTAACTATTTAACCATCAATTTTCATAACTAATATAAGTTCAAAACTAGAACTTACTTCTGGGTACAGTTCAAACAAAAAGTACGCATAGGTACACATAGACAAAGTATGCAATGTTGATTTTCTTTTTTATTTATTACATACGCCTAACACGTAATGTTTAGCATAAAATATGGCCAACGTGTATTGGAGACTTAGCTAAATTTAAGCAAGAATTTTTATAAGTAAAATATATGTAGATGCGTTAAAAATAAAATATATGCAAACGTTTTTATTTACCTTTAAATACAATATATATAACCCGGTACCCCGTTAATATGAATAATTGATTCAATTTACACCAAAATAATATCTATCAGGCTAGAAATACATTTTAAATTAACTTATCAACTATTTTTAAGAAGATGCGATACTACAATCATTGTAAAACTTCCCATGAGGTACAAAGTGGCCGGAATCGACGCGAGCAGCCTATATCTTTCATCTGAAAAATAAAATAATTTTGTGTTATTTTGTTGTAATTTGTCTTACTACATTCGTATGGAGCTATACATACCCATCAAAACGTTACATTCGCCAAATATTTACCAACCATTTTATTCGTTACTATGTAGTAAAGACTAACTGAAATTCGTTGTTTTACTTAAATAATTTACATATTTTTGATGTGATCCTAAGACCTTAAACGATATGCAGACAATTTAAAATATGAAATAGTATTCCAATAAGTTAACAAAAATAACCTAATATTTATGTTTGATGTTCATGATGATAATAATGTTTTATAAATAAGCATGATTCAAGAGGCATGACACTCACCCAATATTGTGAAATGAATATGTATCTAAATGAATGAATAAGTGAATGGGCATCTCATGGGCAAGCGAGCTCCACCTTAGACAACTTCGTCACTTACCATCAGGTGAGTTGTTGTCAAACGCATGCCCATTTTACCATAAAAAAAGCAGATAGTTGATGACAATTTATACTATTCTGAGTATGAATTTATCCTAATAGTGAGTGTTAATTTTGTACTATTCTAACAGTGAGTATAATTTTTTCCTGTTCTAACAGTGAGTATCAATTTGTACTATTCTAACGTGAGTATCAATTTGTACTATTCTAACGTGAGTATCAATTTATCCTGATGACATAGTTTATTTTTCTAAAAATAAATGTTAGGTACAGGGAGGTTAAAACATTAGCCGAAGACCGAGAACGATGGCGATTACTCCACCGACCAGAGCTAGTCTTAAATAAAAAAAAAGAATATTGAGTATCAATTTATACTATTCTAACAGTTAGTACCAACTAATGCTAATGATAAACTAAAACCATGAAAATATAATGCATGCAAACTCGAAGAAATCATAACACAAGTTGTGGTTTCAAACAGGTTCACATCTTTCCGTGCTGTGAATAATCTAGGATAAATAAAAACCGAGTAATTAAATAATGATTTTTCAATGTAAATCAGAATATGCTCCATAGTTTCAGAATAATCAAGTACCGCATTTGGCGGTTTTAAGAAGTTCAACGACCTCGCCGCGGCAGGTTACTTAAAGTTACACGAGCGTGCGAGCGAGATAGCCGCACACAACCGCGATTTTTTTTAAATATCGAATACTATAAAATGTTTAATTTTACGTTTATGATTTCTTCTTTGTGTCGAGTTGACCTTTTTAAAACCACAGCTGGTACAATTTTGCATGCAAGGAGTATAAACAAATTAAAGACCCAATGCAAGAAAAATAATACTTTTATTTAATAATTCATTGTTAAACCAGTCTTATAGTTATTGTTAGTAGAGAACATAGTATAAATAAAACTAGGTAAGTACCTAAAACAATACATAACACGATTTATTTCTGAAGACAGTAGAAAGGTATAGCTGTCTCACTTCCACGACTCTTTCAAGAATATGGTGCGAGTGAGAAAACAATAGAAATGAACGTTTCAAACCTTATGGAACGAATGTTATTATTATACCACCCAAAGCGATGTACCAAAACATTTGAAATAAAACCCTATTTTTATGATGTTAAGGTCTGGTCCCAAATTTATAGTTTTATATAGGAACTTGAAATTTACTTAAATTTATGTCTTTTGGTTTTCAAAATTTATTTATAATTATTTATAATGACTATCAACCTAGATGTTCACATTTAGGTCTAAAAAAGAAACGACAAGTGCGACTAAAAGAATAAAAAAGTGTCTAAATTAGCTTCAATAAAGCTAAAAAAAAAATTGCCTCTCTACAATCATTATTAATGAATAGATATAATAATAATGAGACTTATTTCTAATGTCTTTGCAAAACAGAATGTAATAGTTGAAACGAAAAACTAAATAAAAACAACAAACGATTCAGTACTTCCACTGAAAACATAAATTTTCTATGGAAAATTTGACACAAGCCGTTCTATCTACATTTAAATTGGCCAAAAAATATTTAACAGCATAATAAAAATACCACATTCAATTGAAAAAATACCAAATACAGGTAACCAAACTACATCACGTTGCAGTATGGTCAGAAAATTTATCGTAAATATTTTTTAATAAAGCTGGCAACTTTTCCAAATGTAGCCTTTTACCGATACCTAAAATAGGATTCAAAATTGTTTCCTTAATCGGCTCTACTATAATAGGATTATCGTCCGAATCGAAAATAATCTCCGGATCGTTTTCGATTATCTCCTCGATCGATTTCCAATCGGTTTGCAGTTTTCTTTCTACATGGCAACACTCGCACATACCGTAATCGCATTCCTTTTTGTTCATAAAATACTCAGCGTCATCTAAAATCGTTCGTTCGTTCTTATTTATTGGAACGAAGATCGAGAACTTTCTAGCGGAATATTTGACTAGATCCTCAACGTACGTATTGACTCCGTCGTCATAGTTGTTAACGGGTACCTCTATGGGCAGTTCTATGTCTAAAGTAGATTCACTAGAGTTTTTCCTACTATCGGGCGGGGTGAATTCTCTTTGGTACACGCTATTCTTTCGTTTGGCCTGACCTGTCATAGTGATAGATTTTTTGGTGGTCGCCCAGCCGAGTGACCTTTGCACCGCCATCTTCCATTTGGTGTAGCGGGCGTCGCGATCTAAAACAAAAAATAAATTAACGTTGCATTTTCGTAACTTCTCAAGATGGCCGGAGCATACGTACAAGTACAACCACGACTTCTAATATTAATTATAATAACGCCCAATGATCATATACATAGATCCCGGACCCTAACTAGGATTCTGTATCTAGGGACCCAGGAACTACGAGGACTATGGTCCCACTACACCACAGGGGCTGTAAATGATATAATAATTGAAGAATATTCAATGTATCGCTATAAAAACAAAGTGAGGTTTTTTAAATTAATATAAAATTTCAAACTTATACCATTAAAAGGCAATTTTAGGAAAAACTGCTCAAAATCCGTATGACGACGATGATGGTGGTGTAGATGATAATATGGAGGATGACACAAATTTCATACAGCGCCATCTACTATAGGAACTAGATAACTGATAGAATACTAAATATACTTTGTTTGTAAATACATACATAGAATACAATATAACACCCAGACACAGAACAAACGTCGATGTTCATCACACAAATATAAGTCCTGGATCGAGTCCACAACCTATAGATTACTACTGAAGTGAAAACACATAGAATGCCTCTTCCATCTATCTAAATATATATAACTCAAAGATGACTGACATAGTGATCTATCAACGCACACCCCAAACCACTGGACGGATCGGACTGAAATTTGGCATGCAGGTAGATGTTATGACGTAGGCATCCGCTAAGAAAGGATTTTTCGAAATTCCACCCTTAAGAGGGTGAAATGGGTGGTTGAATTATTTTCCCGACGCCACGCTGCGGGCGAAGCTGCTCGTATTGTATTTCTTGCTTCTTTTACACATTACATTACACACATTACAATACATTACTTCCAATACAGAGTCAACCAACAAATGTGATATGTCTTGACGCTTCTGCCGACCAACGAGAATTGGCTGCATTTTCGACCTTTTCGTCGCGCCTCAACTCCCCCCCACCAAACTCAATTTCACTGAGCCGGAACAATCCTTGATTGTACCAACCAATCATGGCCCTTCCGGCAGTGCTGCCAACCAAAACAGCACAGCGACTAGCCTTGCGCATTTTAGTTCGCGACAGGGAGCGCTCCTTTTAGTTCGCAGGTCGTCGGTGAACTAGGTCGTTCTTCTAGTTCACTAGTTCGCGGCAGGACCGAGAGCGGGTAAGACGATTGCTCTCCAGCGATCTTTTGCATGGTCCCGCAAGAGCGACCAACTTAGTTCGCAACAGCCAAAGAGCTGTAGTTATATCTACTACTATGCTCTATTTTGTTTATAAATTGTTATAGCTCCTGTTGTAATAACTACTAAATAGGTACAATTGCACATTAATTTATTAATTTAATGCCATTGCATGGTATTTAAGAAAAAAAATTTTTATTAGTACCTATAGGTACTCAGTCTACTTAGATACGATTATGATATAAAAATATTATACTAGGTAAGTACCTACTAAAAATATGATATACCTAGGTACTTAGTTTCGATGAACATATTAAGTAAGTATTTATTAAAACTATGTAGGTATTCTTAATGTTTGTTAAAGAAAAAAAGACTTTAACCATCATTTATGTAATCAATATTTAAAATATTCTAAGTAAGAATGATATGTACGACCATTGCTCTCTCCCGCTCGTGACACGCGCCTCGGAGCGCGGCTCTCTCGCGCTCGCCGCAAGTCGGTCGGTCAAAGAAAGAACGAACTAAAATCAGACGCGACCGACACCTAGTTTGCGTCGTTCGCTCAAAGGAGCGCTCTTTTGAACTAGGTCGTTCGCGACCTACACAAGGCTACTTTCGACATTCTATCAAAGTCAAAAATACCCCTCAATTTTAAAAAGCATCAATTAATAAATGTAACGACACTACTGTAGGGGCACAGGATGCTAACGCGGCAGTAATTATTGCACGCGGCGACCGCGCCGCTCTGGCCTCCTCAGTCGGCTCTCCACCAGTACCGCGTCATGTTGTAGTTAACCAATTATGTATATGACGGCGGCAACGTCCAGTTATAAACTCTATGCACATCGATCGAGCACCGTAATTTACCCTGTGGTGGCATTAAATTTATTACAGTGGTAGCACCGGCAACTGTCATGGCGCCCCTACCTGTCTGGCTATAAAAAAGGAGCGCTCGGTGTACTACGGATCATTCTTGTTCCAGACGCGCGGTGTGGACATGCTGAAGGCCTAAAGTTATATAGGTTGCAACTTACGCACAACCCATTCTGCCGACATATATAAACTCGAAATATATATTTATTTATCCAGTGAGTCCTAGTTTTCCTTGGAGTCCCCCGCATCATAGAAAAGAACACGCCTGATTATGGGAAGACCAGAAAGAACACGTAACCCCCACAACTAGCAACTGAGCTATCGGTCGCCATGGTATCGCCGACCTACCGTCGTCCGTGGAGGTGGGCAGGAAGGTGTCGGCCTGCGTGTTGTGCCGGCGCCACAGCTCGAGCGGCCACACGCCGCAGGCGCCGCCCGCCGCCACCGCCACGCCCAGCGCCGACATGTCCCACGACTGGGCGCGCACTGTGCCATTACATAATATAACAATATTCGAGAGTTTTGGCGGGAAAACGAAAAAGATCGCATCGTCGCATTGTATTATTTTCCAAAACTTGTGTTATTTTCAGTGTTAGTGAATAAAATTGGTGGCATTCTATTCGTTAAGTGCTGGATTACATGCGTGAGTGTGGGAAAATGGTATAATGATGGTAAAACGTTTCTTTTCGTGTTGTTTCCAAAACTCCATAGAAGCTTCAAGTAAAGTTGCCACCACTTTACTAGGAGTATGACTTTGACTAGACTATGACTTGACTTGATGACTTCGACTGTGACTGGACACATATTTGCGTAAATATCATTAACTTGAAAAATTATCAATTACTTGACACTGGCTAAATACACAAAAGTGTGGAGCCAAAACATAAAAAAAAAAAAATAATAACGCCCGACGATCACACACACAGATCTAACTAGGATTCCAGCTGTGTCTAGGGACCAAGGAACTACGAGTACCATGGTCCCACAACAACCAGACTTAAAACAAGTATTTGCGTTTTTCTTTCTGTGCACAAATACTTGTCCTGCCGCGGGAATGGAACCCACCGCCTCTGGGTTAAGAGCCGAGCTGCTCAATCACAGAGGCTGTCAAACATAACATCTTTTACTGCTTCCCTAAGCTTCAATCTACATTACCGCGGTATGGAATAGAAGCGAAAGGAATTCTTGCATTGCAACCAACTTTATGCCAATTTCCTTTCATTTTTTGGAAGATTCCAAAATCATTTCAAGATCATTTTCTGAAGAGCTCATATAAAAATGTTGTAGTCATTTATAATTACTGTCACTTTTATTATAGTTTTTATTTTTGTAATAATATTCGTTGTTTATCTTAACTACCAATGTACACTTGAAAGAAGCAACACCTTTTTATTTTATATTATAATTTATTCAGTGCCTACGATATACAGGGAATTACAGGAAAATTCATCATTTCTGACTTATATTACTATGAAACACACTTTGTTTTTTTTAAAGGGAGAAATGCCCTCGCACTTCCCTGCCCCCACGGGGGTGGAGGCAGGGGGTATGTGGGACTCGAACCCACTAAAACCCCCCGTGAGCCCTCGTCCGCCGTACCGGGGACGAGAAGGGGTCGCGACTACAGCCCAGCCAACTCGCACCCAAACAAAATAAACATAGTTAAATTTTGTAGCCAACAAATCAGCAATTTTCAATAAAAAAATTTAAAAGTCGAATATCACGAAAAGGGTTAATTTTAGGACAGGGTGTTTCATAGTGAAATAAGTCAGAAATGATGGGTACTCCACGCCCTTAACGGATCTAGCGATTTTTCTTGTAACCCTGTATATATATTTAATAAAAAAGATTATCAGATTTGTGTCAGCGGTGTGAGAATAGGACGACCCTATCTCATCCTGCGGGTGCCCTAAGAGCCGGGTAAGGGAATATATCCAGGGAATGGGCAGCTGCATTCTCCTTGGCACACTAAAACCTTCTGCAATCATGAAGCAGCCTGAAGAGCGTAGTATACAACCCCTCCCCCCTGAATTTAAAAACCAAATTACTCAACCGACTTTGATAAAATTTCAATGGGACCAATCTGAAAGCCTATCAAAAAACCTATCAAATAAAAATAATTTCCTAAATTGGTTTATCTTTTACAGAGATCTGAGGTAACAAAAATACTAAAAGAAACTACAACCGAAATGAGAACCTCATTTGGAAGTCGGTTGACGTGACCTGTTTCGTTTTACACAATGAAATGCAATATATATGTAGTGACACGCCCACGCACCTTATTTTATGTAAATATTTTTATGTTGTATATAGCTATAGTTAAGTATTTTAGGTAGGAACAAATATTATATTTTTGTTGTACATTTATTAATCCCAATATTAGTTAAGATTTAGGTAGATTAGATAATAAGTTAGGCTTAACTGTAAATATTATATTGAGGGGCTCTCCTGACGGTAAGGCTGCGCCGTAGGATAGAAAATGTACATACTTTTAAGTGTCACGTGACCTCTGACGTCATAGGGGTCTCCAGAAAGTAAAGATCCGAGGTAGCTCAGGCAGACCCAGATTTTTGTATATAAGGCAGGCTGATTTGGAATAAACAGAACATTATATGGAAACCAGTGTCTCAGTCGTCCTCCAACCTCCGACCTACTCGCACCTCCATCGCTCCAGCCAATCGCCACTATATCTCCTGGCTATATACAACGACATATATATGAACATTATTCTTACAAACAGGTATTCCGATCAAATCCGCCTGCAGTTGCATCAGCAGGTCGTTAGAAGACATGGTGCCGTCCACGTTCAGTTTGGTCAGCGGCATCCCGCAGTCTTTGTTCATAGCTTCTAAAATATCCCTGGATAATAAACAATCATTATATGTAATTTACTATGTTATATATATATATATATACAATTCATTGTATCGTTTCGCAGACCAATGCTTGTCTACAACGTAATCTAATTTTTTTGTTTTAAATATAAAGTAGTGGAGATTTTACACAGCGCCATCTAGCCCCAAATTAAGCAAAGCTTGTGCTATGGGAACCAGATAACTGATATAATAGTTACGATACTGTTTGTTTGAAAATATATACATAGATAAATACAATATAACCCAGACACATGTCACTCAGTATGGTCAGACAGGTATGGTCACTCAGTGAGAAAGCCACATTCTCATTCTCATTTTGTTTTTTTTTTTGTTACCACTGGTAGGCTTGCTTTTGACCACAATATAATATCATACCATAAATTAAAATAATTAATTCCTAAAGCTTTCAGCAATCGGTAGTATTTGATATATCTTTGTATACCTTAAGTGTAGTTTACACTTTAAAATCCATTCTAATTATTATTATTATCTAAATAGCGAGTGTGGCTAAGTGGTAGCCCGTGCGACTTACAAGCCGACGCACCCAGGTTGAAGTCCCACACAGCCTTGCACAAATGACTTCAATTTCAAACATTACGCACGATGTTTTCATTCACAGTTGTAGATTTCGGAACTAAATTGTCAAACCAATGGTTTTTTAAATAAATTATGAAGCGACAAGACGAGCTAGTCGTTCACCTGATGTTAAGCGACTGCCCATATCAGTTGCTCTGCAGTTGCAGTCACTCGGAACTCTAAAGTAAAGATTTCCGCGTGACACTGCACTGCGTCAGCCTGAGTCATCAGCACAGTCTAGTAATGAGATTACTAGACTGTAAGATTAGGTCATAGTCTCATTTGCCCAGTATTGCATTCTCAATTGGCCAGAATACAGTAGTGCTTGCACACTACTATTTGACGGCAGAATAAGTGGCACAGCGGTGGTACCTACCTAGACAAAATTTGCAGAAAAGTCCAACTATTAAGATGGCGCAGGGCCGAGCGGTATACGAATCGGGTGCGTAGGATCAAAAGTCGCACGGGCTACACAGCGGCAGCGGTAGAGCGAGTTTTTTTATATTACAATTACACCACTTACCTAGTTTGAAAACAAACTGCCTCCAACGCAGCCCTGATGATGTGGTTTTTGGTCGTGAAAGCTGTCAGCCCGCAAATAATACTGAAACACGCAATTTATTTTCTTTTTATGTGAGTGAAATGTGACTAGCTAGTCGTTCACCTGATGTTAAGCGTCACGGCCAACCATAACAGAACAGTATCACTCGGAACCCCAAAAGATAGAATTTCGTGCGACACTGTTCTGCACACATCATCCTGAGACATCAGCACAGTCTGGTTATAAGATTACTCGACTGTGAGACCAGATCATAAAGTCTCAATTGAAGGGTTGAGAAAAAAAAGGGTTTAACAGTCAAATTGTTAGTTTCGAGAAAATTGACTTTAAAATTCAACGACGTCATTTTAATGTAGAGCGTATAAGGTAATAGAAAAGGTTTATGTAATTGTTTTTTTTTAGTATTTGTAGTTGTTTGAAAATGTTTTAATTATATTTTAAAATACTGAATATAATACTAATTCATACAATTACTGTAAAAATATAATATAATAAAATAAATACAATAATGTTTTTATGCTAAGCGAACTGTATTCCTGTGATAGATAAACTGTTTTTAAGACTCAAAATCTCGAGATTTATGCCTCATATCGGTATTTTAAGAATGAATTATTGTAGATAATTTCACGCTGAATCCAACGATACCCATAAGTCATTTTGTGTGAAAAATCAGTTAAAGCCTTTTTGTTCTCACCCCTCCAATTATCACAGTATTTTGTAGGTAACTATTGCATACATTGATGATAATCGCACAAATTCTCTACTATTATTTTACCCTTTCAATTATTATAATTATTCTATTATACAATTCACGTATTTGGTATAGCAGCTCTATAAATACATACCCCCGGGCATCCTTCCTCCAGTAAGGCGCGAACAGCCCTCGAAAGGCGGGCACAAAGTAAACATCCCCCGTAGAGAACACCTGCCCCGCAATATGTTCTGTGTCTTGTTTCACGCTTTTTATCAGTTTCAAGTTATCGCGGAGAAACTTCATGGTGCCGCCCGCTACTGAGATCGACCCTGGAATTTGATAGATAATATATCTATTTCGACAGCCTCATGAGCAGGTCGGCTCGGAGGAGGCGGGTTCGATTCCCGCGGACATTTTTTTTTTATAATACTAATAACGCCCAACGATCACATACATAGATCCTGGACCCTAACTCGGATTCCCTGTGTCTAGGGACCCAGGAACTACGAGGACCGTGGTTCCACAACACCCAGACTCAGAACAAGTATTTGCGCTTTTTTTTTACTTTGCACACAAATACTTGTCCTGCCGCGGGAATCGAACCCGCCGCCTTCGGGCTATGAGCCAACCTGCTCAACCACCACACCACAGAGGCTGTCAACGTGGACATGTATTTGTGCAGAGAAAAAAAAAAGCGCAAGTACTTGTTCTGAGTCTGGGTGTTGTGGGACCGTGGTCTTCGTAGTACCTGGGTCCCTAGAGACAGGGAATCCTAGTTAGGGTCCAGGATCTATGTATGTGATCGTTGGGCGTTATTATTATTTGTCGACATTTCACACAGCGCCATCTAACCAAACTAAGCAAAGCTTGTACTATGGGAACCAGATAACTGATACAATACTTAGGTCCGTATTATAGAACGATGCTCAGTCATCGATCGGTGCTCAAGCAGAGATTTCATTAACTAATTGATCACTTTATGAATGAAATCTCTGCTTGAGTGCCGATCGATGAATGAGCATCGTTCTATAATACGGACCTTAGATACTTACCGTGTTATCACAAATACATAAACTCAAGGCAGACGTCAAACTTGTGTAGAACAATACAAAACAATAGTTTAACACTTGTTTTGTCTTGTCTTAATCTTTTGTGGTTAAAGACATTTTTGTTTGTAAATACATACATAGAATACAATATAATACCCAAACAAAGAACAAACATCGATGTTCATCACACAATTGTTTGTTCTAGGTAGGAATCGAAACCCACAACCTACGCCTCAGAAAGCAGAGTTACTACCAACTGAGCTATCATTCAAATGCATTTAATTTTTTAGTAAATTGCATGTAAATCGGGAAATAAAGCAAAAAACATTTAACCCCAACCTTCAAGTGCATACACAGGTGGCGCGTCAGGGCCCATCTTATACGCTAGGGTTGTCAAAAGGCCGTGAGTGGAGTGAACCCTGCGCTGCCCCGTGTTGTAGAGAAGGAAACAGCCACTTCTGTACGTATTCTTTCCTTGCCCGGCTTGTAGGCAACCCTGCCCAACTAGTGCCGATTGCTGATTTCCCAGTATCTGTAAAGATTTTTTAAAAATATATACGACATGGTAGTAGTATATACGACATGGGGGGGGGTGACATATGCTTGTTTTGACAGATAGATAAATAGATAGATAGATAGAGAGCTCTTTATTGTTCCACCAATCACACTATCACACTAACTAGTTGCGCCCCGCGGTTTCACCCGCGGACAAAAAGTATTTAAATTATTTAATTATTTACTCATCCCACGGGAAATTTCACTTTTCCGGTATGTAGCCTATATGTTAATCTAGTGTATAAGCTATCTATGCACCGAATTTTATCCAAATCCATTCAGCCGTTTGAGCGTGAAGGAATAACAAACATACACATACACACAAACACTTTTACCTTTATAATATTAGGGCGATATTATAAAAGCGAAAGTTTGTATGTATGTGTGTATGTCTGTTACTCCTACACGCTCAAACGGCTGAATGGATTGGGATGAGATTCGGTAACAAGAGAGCTTATACACTGGATTAACATATAGGTCACATTTTATCCCGGAAAAGTAAATATTCGTGTGGGATGAGCAAATAATTAAAATATATTTTTCATCAAGTTTAATCTTTTTTATTGATCAAATCTTTAATGATTGTAAGTCATTAGAATTCTTAGCCAAACGAACAATATTTACAAGGTGGTAATTTACTAGGTGGTAGGACTTTTCTGCAAAGTTCGTCTAGGTATGTACCACCGCTTTGCCAGTTATTCTGCCGCCAAGCAGTAGTACGCAAGCACTACTGTGTTCCAGTTTGAAGGGCACTGTAGCTAGTGAAATTACTGGGCAAATGAGACTTTATAATCTGATATCACAGTCGAGTAATCTTATTACCAGACTGTGTTGATGTCTCAGGATGATGTGCACAGAGCAGTGACGCGCGAAACTTAATATTTTTGTGTACTGTTTTGGGCGGCCGTGTCGCTTAACATCAGGTGAACGACCAGCTCGTCACGTCATTCACTAACATAAATTAAAATAAATATTTAAATATGAAATGGCGAGTACTGTAGAACGAGAATTTCATATTTGTATTTATTACAGCGAATACTAGAAAACGTCAAACAATTTCATCGTTTTCCTACACCAACAACTCAAGCTCTGTGCAGGATTCGAATCTACGACCTCCAGATCGCAAGTCACGTTCACAACCAACCAAGCTAGCATCGCTTCAAAATGCCTAAAAAGCTTTTTTTATTGTTAGATAGGCTTGCGTTTGACCACTATCGCACCTAATGGTAAGTAACGATGCGGTCTAGGACGTAACACGCTTGCCTAGAAGATACCTGTTCACTCTCGATTTGAAGACTCCAATATAACAAAATAAATGTACCTACCCCAGATATCCTAATTCCGTCTAAAATGGAGTTGTCCTTCACATGGCCGTATATTTCAGAGCTGCTTCTGATCTGCGGTAGACAGTCTCGGTGAATGCCGAACAATCTAAAAAAATTACGTAATACATATATACATATGACGGCGGTAAAGTTCGGTTGAAAACTCTATGCACAGCGGGCAGTACCGTAATTTACCCTGTGGCAGCATTTAAATTTATTACAGTGGCAACACCGGTAACTGTCTTATTTTGAAAACTATCGTGAGTATGACACATTTTCTAAGATAAATAACGGCTAAAACTCACGTCAATTAAAAGTCGAAATTACGCCGACCAGGTTTCGGACATATTCGACGTTAGTAACTGGCTCCCAGAAGAAGCCAGTTACTAACGCAAGCCGCAGTTACGTGCTGACGCTCGCGAAAGCCGTCGCGGCTTGCGTTAGTAACTGGCTCCCAGAAGAAGGACGTCGAATATGTCCGAAACCTAGTCGGCGTAATTTCGACTTTTAATTGACGTGAGTTTTAGCCGTTATTTATCTTACAAAACCGGTAACTGTCATCGCTCCCCCACCCATCTGGCTATAAAAAGGGAGCGTTCGGTGTACTACTGATCATTCTTGCTTCAGACACGGCCCGGTGCACATGCTGAAGGTCTATAGTTCTATAGTTTGCCCGCCATGCCTAACCTGGAGCTTATATATCTTCGTTGCGCGTTTCGTGAGTTAATTAATATATAACGTGTTCATATGGAACTTTTGATATATATGATATATATGTAACAAATAGCTAAATTTAGTAACTCTTTCAATATTGAATTTATCACATATCTCTTTTTACAATATGTTTGTACTGAAACAACGATTAAAACTGCATCTAAAACGAAAAATAATTAAATAGCACATAGCGACTTTTACACGCGCAACGACGATATATAATATCTGTGGACATCTCACACAGCGCCATCTAGCCCCAAACTAAGCAAAGCTTGTACTATGGGAAAACCAGATAACTGCTACAATACTTAGGTACTTTTTGTTTGTAAATACATACATAGAATACAATATAACACCCAGACACAGAACAAACATCGATGTTCATCACACAAATGTTTGTCCTGGGTGGGAATCGACCCCACAACCCATAGTTCAGAAGGCAGGGTTACTACCAACTGAGCTATCGGACCAGTCAACTAAAGATATTACATCCTTCCTACTAATAAAGAACCCCGCTTCGTTTCCCGCGACCGACTAGTATTTGTGCATAGAAAAAAAAAACGCAAATACTTGTTCCGAATTTGGGTGTTATGGTGTGGCGTGCTAGCCCACGAAAAAGTTTACATATCAGTTTAATAGAGAACTTTTCCAGCTAGTTGCTAGGGGCAACGAATGTTGTTGATAGAGACTTCACATTAGAGAAAATTTTATTTTCCGCATTTTGGTTTTTGTAAATATCTTTTTAATTAATATATCTTATACAAAGTCAATCGGCATATCATTAATTCAGCAAACCTATGGACCTCCTTCTATTACAACAAAAGTGTATCGAACTTCGCTTTACTGGTGACCTGTTTTGAACCGAAAGTCCACGTTTGCAGTAAATGTGTGTGATTTTGATTTTGTTGCTGATTGCGATAATTCTGATACTGATTCACATAAAGATGTCGCTCTCAACCGATAAGAACGAAGATATTTGTCGTGTGGGCGTGCGCATTCCGCCGTTTTGGCCTGAAAAGCCGGCCATTTGGTTCGCGCAGATCGAGGGCCAATTCGCGATATCGAACATTACTACGGACAATACGAAGTTTTTCTACGTTATCGGCCAACTAGACCCGCAGTATGCTTCTGAGGTGGAAGATATAATCATCAACCCGCCCGACACCAACAGGTATGAAAAATTGAAGTCGGAACTTATCAAACGACTGTCCGCGTCACGAGAAAAGAAGGTCAAGCAATTACTTATGCACGCAGAACTTGGAGACCGTAAGCCATCTCAGTTTCTAAGACATTTGCAACATTTGGCTGGACCTGGAGTTCCCGAAGATTTTCTACGTACTATCTGGACCAGTCGCTTACCAAGTAGCACGCAAACGATAATCGCTTCGCAGATGACGTCTTCGCTGGAAGCGCTCGCAGATCTCGCTGACCGCATCCATGACGTTGTGTCGCCTACAGCGCACGTAGCATCAACATCAAGTGCCATACCAGGAAGCTCTTTAGAAGCCATGAACCAACAGATTGCTGAACTTACCAAACAAGTGCAAGCTCTAACTGCGCAGGTGAACCGGCATTCACGTGCACCGAATCGTTCAAACAAGAAAACGCGCGGTCGTTCTAGCTCCACACGATCACAGTCGAACTATAGAAAATTTCCTGTGTGCTGGTATCATAGTAAGTTCGGCAATGAAGCAAGTAAGTGCGTAAAACCATGCGACTACCATGCGGGAAACGCGAACAGCAGTCGGTAATGGCGACGACCGATTGCCAAACTTCCGGTCGCCTATTTGTCACGGACGGCGCTACGAAGATGCAGTTTCTCATCGATACTGGCAGTGACGTATGTGTCTTCCCCCGATCGGCACTCAAGGAACGTCGTGAGAAAACAAATTATGAGCTGTGTGCGGCAAACGGTACACCCATTTCTACTTACGGCTACGCTCATTTAGTGCTGAACCTAGGCTTGCGTCGTGACTTTACTTGGCGATTCATCGTAGCGGACGTTACAAAGGCCATAATAGGTGTAGATTTTTTATCATTTTACAACCTCATCGTGGATTGTCGAAATCAACGTTTAATCGACAACACCACAAGCCTTACGTCCCCAGCTTCACCTGCACAGTCAACTGGGAACATTTCATCGGTAAAAGTTATTTCTGGAAATTCCGTATATCATAACATACTAAGCGAATACCCTGAGATTACTCGACCTTCCGGTGTCCACCGTGTTCCGAAGCATAATACCATGCATCATATACAGACTACTGCAGGACCGCCAATTAGCAGCACACCACGAAGACTAGCACCGGATAAATTAAAAATCGCAAAAGACGAATTTGCAGATATGTTGAGGAACGGAACAGCCAGACCTTCAAAGTCACCATGGTCATCACCACTTCATCTTGCGCCTAAAAAAGATAACGGCTGGCGTCCATGCGGTGACTACAGAATGCTCAACGCTAGAACCGTACCAGACAGCTATCCCATTCGACACATACATGACTTTGCACATTGTCTCTCCGGCTGTCAAGTATACTCGGTTATCGATCTCGTAAAAGCTTATAATCAAATTCCTGTCTGCCCTGAGGATATTCCGAAGACCGCAATCACGACGCCGTTTGGTTTATACGAATTCCCGTTCATGACGTTCGGACTACGTAATGCCAGCCAAACGTTTCAACGATTTGTGGACGAGATGCTTAGGGGCCTTGAGGAGTTCTGCTTCCCGTTTCTGGACGATTTTTTGATCTTCTCACCTGATCAGGAATCACACAAGAAGCACCTTCATCTGCTCTTCAACAGACTCAAGGAATACGGCATGGTAATCAACACGAACAAGTGCATATTCGGTGTATCAGAGGTAACGTTTTTAGGACACAGCATCTCAGCAGCTGGCACTAAGCCGTTAACATCGAAGGTAGAAGCAGTTGCGAATTACCCTCCACCGAAAACCGTTAGAGAACTGCGAAGATTCCTAGGAATGGTGAACTTTTACAGAAGGTTTATTCCTGACGCAGCGCGGCATCAAGCGCCTCTGAATGCACTGCTCACAGGATCAGTTAAAGGTTCACATCCCGTGCATTTATCAGAAGAAGCTACTAAAGCATTCATCGCCTGCAAGGAAAGTCTCTGCCAAGCAGCACTACTTGCTCATCCAGACTGCCAAGCGAAGCTCGCTATAGTCACTGATGCTTCAGACACAGCAATGGGCGCAGCTTTACAACAGCATAGAGACGGCCTGTGGGAACCTTTAGCATTTTTCTCTCGAAAACTTTCGCCATGTCAACAGAAATACTCGCCTTATGACAGGGAACTTCTCGCCATCTACGAAGCAATAAAATACTTTCGTCACATGGTGGAGGCGAGAGCCTTTATTATTTACACTGACCATAAGCCCATAACTTTCGCATTTCATTCACGAAAAGAAAAGTGCTCACCAAGACAGTTCAGACATCTGGATTTTATTTCACAGTTTTCCAGAGATATCAGGCATATTTCAGGAAAGGATAACGTTGTGGCTGACAGTTTATCACGCATCGAAGAGATTACTCAGCCCATCGATCTATCCAAGCTTGCTCAAGCACAAAGCACAGATCCTGAACTAGAACAACTTTTGGATAGCGATACTTCTCTGCGCTTGACAAAAATCAAACTGCCTGGATCTCACACAGAAATCTATTGTGACAAGAGCAGCAATGTGGCCAGACCTTATGTGACCAAAGACATGCGACGGCAAGTGTTCAAAAACTTGCATTCTTTTAGCCACCCTGGCACAAATGCGACGACGAAACTGATATCGGAACGCTATGTATGGCCTAGTATGCGAAAAGATTGCAGAGAGTGGACTCGTTCCTGCCTAGCATGCCAACGATCAAAAATAACACGTCATGTCTCATCTCCATTAGCATCATTCAGCTTACCTCGAGCCAGATTCATGAAAATCCACATAGATTTGATCGGACCTTTACCTCTCTCACAGGGGTATCGTTACTGTCTCACATGTGTAGATCGCTTCACACGATGGCCCGAGGCTATACCATTACAGGAGATAACAGCTGAAACAGTGGCAAAAGCTTTAGTTCACGGATGGATATCCAGATTCGGCTGCCCTGAAGATATCGTCACTGATCGTGGTCGACAGTTTGAATCAGAACTTTTTAAGCATCTGTCCCACATCATCGGATTTCAACGCAGACGAACTACAGCCTACCATCCAGCATGCAATGGACTCGTCGAAAGATTCCACAGACAGCTTAAAGCCGCTATTACATGTCACGCGACCAGCAGCTGGCTTGAAACACTTCCACTTGTTCTACTGGGAATCCGGGCGGCATTTAAGGAAGACTTACAAGCGACTCCAGCTGAGCTCGTATATGGAGAGACACTACGACTCCCAGGGGACATTTTTTGTCAATCGGCTGATGGCACAGAGGACTTGACAGTATACACTGAAAGACTGCGCACATTCGCCAAAAATTTGTTGCCATTACCAACTTCTCACCATGGGAATAACCGCTCCATATTCATTTTCAAAGATTTAGCAACAGCATCCCACGTCTTTCTAAGAGATGACACCTCGCACCCATCTTTTCAAGCAGCTTACACAGGGCCGCATGAGGTGATAGAACGAGGGGATAAAGTTTTCAAGCTCCGCATAAAAGGCAAAGAAGTCACTGTCTCAGTGGACCGCATTAAACCTGCCTACATACTTCGTGAGTTGGACCATTCTCCCGTCGTGGCAGCACCTGAGACCCGAGACGCTCCAGTGACCACCACTCGATCAGGACGAACAGTGCGTTTTCCAGAATATTATCGCCCGTAGGACGGTCTCTGGAGGGGGGTGATGTGGCGTGCTAGCCCACGAAAAAGTTTACATATCAGTTTAATAGAGAACTTTTCCAGCTAGTTGCTAGGGGCAACGAATGTTGTTGATAGAGACTTCACATTAGAGAAAATTTTATTTTCCGCATTTTGGTTTTTGTAAATATCTTTTTAATTAATATATCTTATACAAAGTCAATCGGCATATCATTAATTCAGCAAACCTATGGACCTCCTTCTATTACAACAAAAGTGTATCGAACTTCGCTTTAATGGGATCATGGTCCTCGTAGTTCCTGGGTCCCTAGCCACCTCGTAGATCCAGGATCTATGTATGCTGAGCGTTATTATTATTATTATTGTAATTATTATTATGAACTAGGTTTTTTTCCGAAATTATTTTCTATAATATTATCTTAAATTTTTGGATATTATCCAAATATTGACTGGGCGCCTGAAGCGCCTACCCACAGCATTAACCCGTTCAAAAAAACGCCTCTAATTTTGCAGGTACTCATAATATAGAAAAGGAATTTATATCTTACCTACACAACATAGGGTCCCAATTCAAAGTTTCCAAATTCATCAGCAGAGTTCTGGAGGCATTCGTGACGTCGGTTATGTGCATACCTCCTGATATACCACCCGTTAAATTCTAAAAAAAAATTTTGTGTGCTTTAAACCACACGACTGAAATAAATTTCTTTAGAATAGCTCTATCTATCGGCCGGTATAACTTTGTTTTTGCTTTGTTTAATGTTAATGTCACCATCTTGACAATTGTAAATTGTCATTTACCGGACATACCAACATAATAATAAAAAAAAATTGTTACGTTGACAATTAACGTGTACCAACTTCAGTTCGCCTCGCATTCACCAGCTTACTCCCCAAATCAAGCGTGCGTGCGAGAAGTTTTACATCAAAATCAATGTGAAATACAAATTATACAAAAAATAATGAATATATAATGAACCGATATTTCCATTTGAAATCTACTCTTTTTGTTCCTTCCTTTAGAATGAAGGAGAAAAGTGGGCTAATTCGATTTCAAATCCGGACCTTTTAATTGATTGAAAATCTGGCTGTAGTCCTGTATCCCTAGTACAATTTTTTTCTATGGCAGAAATGGGGAGATGTTCACGAAACTTAGATTGCAATGCAAAAGGAGAAATTTCATTCAGTTTTTGAAAATTTCGTTCGTAACTATGCACGTAATCTATGTATTGAAACTGTCAAATCCATAATAATTTTGATTTCTTTTGGTAGCATTCAAGTAACATGATTGCATAGCTGACACATGCCGCGGTTTCGGTAAGTACATCGACACCGCGTAATCGTCCTGGGCATGTGCTTCGTCGTCCATCCTGCACGCGCCAATTAACAAGTCCACGAGTGCGAGCAAGAGAACACGATTACCATCACCACCAGACTTACGCGGTAAGGCAAGGGTCATCTACGGTAAACGCAACGCGACAGAACAGACACGAATTATGCGTTAGAAAGAGAGGCGACTAGTATTTTTTTTTGTTTTGGCTCCACACTTTTGTGTATTGAGCCAGTGTCAAGTAATTGATAATTTATCAAGTTAATAATACTTCACGTAAATATGTGTCAAGTCACAGTCGAAGTCATCAAGTCAAGTCATAGTCAAGTCAAAATCATAGTCCTAGTAAAGTGGTGACAACTTTACTTGAAGCTTCTATGGTGTTAAAATAAACGTTTCACCATCAGCGTACCATTTTCCCACACTCATGCCACTTAACGAATAAAATGCCACCAATTTTGCACCAATAATGCAATCTTTTTCGTTTCCCCGCCAAAACTCGATTAGTATTTAAATTTATATAACTCGCAGCATAGTTCGCACTGAAATGAACTTTAATGCGTTTTAGAAAAGTCACTATTTATTTAAATGTTTTCTGTGAATTACAATTTCTGTGGTATGCATACCCATACTATCCAAGAGTCGACGGTGCCAAACAATAGACGCTTGTCTCTGCTCGCTCTCCGTACAGCCTTCACGTTGTCTTTTAGCCATCGCATCTGTAAACAAAACCAATATGACGAGAGTTTTGGCGGTAAAACGAAAAAGATCACGTTACCGCATTATATTATTATCCAAAACTTGTGTTATTTTCAGTGTTAGCGCATAAAATTGGTGGAATTTTATTCGTTAAGTGCTGGATTACAGGCGTGAGTGTGGGAAAGTTGTATAATGATGGTATAACGCTTTTTTTCGTGTTGTTTCCAAAACTCCATAGAAGCTTCTGGTAAAGTTGCCACCACTTTACTAGAAGTATGACTTGACTAGACTAGACTTGACTCTGATTTGACTTGATGACTTCGACTGTGTCCTGACACATATTTACGTGAAATATCATTAACTTGATAAATTATCAATTACTTGACACTGGCTAAGGCACAAAAGTGTGGAGCCAAAACACAAAAAAAAACAATGTGACAGCTTCTGTGGTGTGGTGGTTGAGCAGATCGGCTCATAACCGGTGACGGGTTCGATTCCCGCGGCAGGACCAGTATTTGTGCAAAAAAAAAGCGCAATTACTTGTTCTATGTCTGGGTGTTGTGGGACCATGATTCACGTAGTTCCTGGATCTTTAATAATAATAATAATATGTGTGGGCATATCACACAACGCCATCTAGCCCCAAACTAAGCAAAGCTTGTACTATGGGAACCAGATAACTGATACAATACTTAGATACTTTTTTTTGTGATAAAGATTTTTACTAGGTGGTAGGACTTTTCTGCAAAGTTCGTCTCGGTAGGTACCACCGCTTTGCCAGTTATTCTGGCGCCAAGCAGTAGTGTGCAAGCACTGGTGTGTTTCGGTTTGAAGGGCACTGTAGCTAGTGTAATTACTGGGCAAATGAGACTTTATGACCTGATCACATAGTCTAGTAATCTTATTACTAGATTGTGCTGTCTCAAGATGACGTGCGCACTGCAGTGTCACGCGAAACTCTATACATTAGAGTTCCGAGTGACACTGCAAGTGATATGGGCAGCCGTGTCGCTTAACACCAGGTGAACGGTTAGCTCGTCACGTCATCCCTTAACATAAAAAAAGATATACCTTCAACGCGCTGAAGTAGGGAGATATGGGCAAGCCGCAGATGTGCTTCAAATAATTTTTATTTCTATCAGGTACTTTCGCTAGTATCGCATCAACTGTGCTGTCAGTCCTTATATCGTTCCACGCTGAAATAATAAATGATATTAATATGTGTGGACATCTCACACAACGCCATCTAGCCTCAAACTAAGCAAAGCATGTATTATGGGAACCAGATAACTGATACAATACTTAAATACTTTTTGGTTTGTAAATACATACATATAATACCATATAACACCCAGACACAGAACAAACACTTATATGTTCATCACACAAATGTTTGTCCTGGGTGGGAATCGAACCCACAACCCACAGTTCAGGAGGCAGGGTTACTACCAACTGAGCTATTGGGCCAGTATGATCCCACCACATCATCACAGGGCTGTAGCTAGAGTCGAATTTGAGGTAGCACAGCATTCGTTACAGGTAGGGCAGAAGTAAAAAATGTATCATAAAAGAAGGGGTGAGAACAAAGAGGGTTTAACTGATTTATTTCACAAAATGACTTATGGGTATCGTTGGATTCACCGTGAAATTATCTACAATAATACATTCTTAAAATACCGAAATGAGGATTAAATCTCGAGATTTTGAGTCTAAAAACGGTTTGTCTGTCAGAGGAATACAGTTCGCTTAGCACAAAAACATTATTATATTGTATTTTTACAGTAATTGTATGAATTAGTACTATATTTAGTATTTTAAAATAGAATTAATACATTTTCAAGCAACTGAAACTAACATAAACCTTTACTATCACCTTATAAGCACTCTACATTAAAGTGAAGCCATTGAGGTTTAAAGTCAATTTTCTCGAAACTATCAATTCGACAGTTAAACCCTTTTATACTCAACCCTTCAATTGATCTGTCCTCGAAGCACGGCCTCCTAAATCAATCACCATGTATATTACGTGGTACATTCAATAGCTGTTCGGAGACAAATAAAATATGTGCATGGATTTAAGATTTTTTTTATCTCAAATTTTGAACAAACAATTTAATTATAATAATGTATATTTTTGATTATCTTTAAGGTACTAACTACTTACTACTTTACTAAGAATTATAACCATAAACTGAAGTATTCATTACATCATAATATAGCATTGTAAAATGTTTTATTACCGTATGTAAAAAAACACCGAATTTTAAGGTAACACTATAAAGTATGTTGCATATATGTGTTTAATCTTGACAACGAGAACGCAATCTAAGATTTTATACCGGTAATGATCAAAAGCTTAAAGTCAACAGATAAATCTGTAAGGTGTAGGAAAAATTTTGAATCACGAACGGGCTCTGTTGATTACGCTAAGAAGGCGATACTGCTATAAAAATAATTATAAGTCTAAATATATATAACTCAAAGGTGACTGACTGACATAGTGATCTATCAACGCACAGCCCAAACCACTGGACGGATCGGGCTGAAATTTGGCATGCAAGTAGATGTTATGACGTCGCATCCGCTAAGGATTTTTCGAAATTCTTCCCTTAAGAGGGCGAAATGGAGCTTCGCCCGCGGCGTGGCCTATGGGAAAATACTTCAATCACCCATTTCACCCTCTTAAGGGTGGAATTTCGAAAAATCCTTAGCGGACGCCTACGTCATAACATCTACCTGCATGCCAAATTTCAGCCCGATCCGTCCAGTGGTTTGGGCTGTGCATTGATAGATCACTATGTCAGTCAGTCAGTCAGTCAGTCACCTTTGAGTTATATATATTTAGATAGATGTAGTATCATTATTCATTTAAGCCTGACTACAATAAATATATACAAAGCCAATAGCAATAAATAAATGCATTATGAATTTATGACTCAAAAGTAAGTACTTAATAAAAATTACTTGCCTATGGCGGGATGCAAAGGCGCCCCAGTATATTTGTCCCATGCTATCGTTGTCTCCCTCTGATTCGTAATGCCTAAAGTCACGATGTCTTCTTTGGAATATCCTGAAAGTGTACAATGCCGAGTTAATAATTATGACTTGCCAGAGGCCTTTGATTGGATGATCTTGTATTGAAAAACAAATAGTTTTTTTTTTAGTGATTTGGCTCCACACTGTTGTGTATTTAGCCAGTGTCAAGTAATTAATTATTTATCAAGTTAGTAATATTTCACGCAAATATGTGTCATGTCACAGTCGAAGTCATCAAGTCAACATAGTCTAGTCAAAGTCATACTCCTAGTAAAGTGGTGGCAACTTTACTGGAAGCTTCTATGGAGTTTTGGAAACAACACGAAAAGAAACGTTTCACCATCATTATACCATTTTCCCAGACTCACGCTTGTAATCCAGCACTTAACGAATAGAATGCCACCAATTTTATGAACTAACACTGAAAATAACACAAGTTTTGGAAAATAATACAATGCGGTGATGCAATCTTTTTCGCATTCCCGCCAAAACTCCCAAACAAATAGTTACTAAATAGTTTCTAAGCCAATATAATTTCTTAGTACTTTTAAAATTCCAGGCAATGTGACAAATATATTTTTATTATTGCCAATTAAATTATTTTTGTATATTCGTCATATTGATCATTATTAATTTCAATTTGACAGATTCAAAATTTAAGTTTATATAAAATTAAATATTGCAAGCCTCTCACGGGCAAACTGTTGACTCCATTGTGCTAATATTAGTTATTTAAGACCTATTTGTACACAGTTTCTGCAATAAATATTTCATTCGACACCGAAACGGCCCCAACGGAAGACCAGCATTATGCTGAGTTGGGACCGGTTCGTGGCAACTGCCAATTGTATTTGTTACGAATACTTAGTATAGTGTTGTTGCCATGAATAAAAACATTTTTCTTCTTCTTCTTCTTCTTCTTCTTCTTCTTCATTCATTCATAGACGGCAAGAAACAAGTTTCAATAATTATAGGGTCGTCAAATCGTCATAGGCTCATGAAATCCTTTTCTCGGAGTGTTCCACAAGGGCCTGTTTTGAGACCGTTTCTATTTCATACAGAAATGTTGGTTGGAAATAATTTAATATAACCACACCACACTTATCTTTGAGTGAATATATATGCTTACAAAACAAACGATCAGGTGAAAAAGTTAAGCGAGAACTGAGTACTAGACAGACAAATGCAACTTTGTCCATATGGTAATAATGACCGTTTTCCGTTGCCGCCAAGCAGCGGTGTGTTGCACTAAATTTCATAGATTCCTAGGAAAAGGTTCATTGATACTTCGGCATCTATTATCTTAGTTTTTTTTAATGTTACCTAATTCAGTAAGTTGGTCTATCGCGTTTTCTGCACATAGCTTGATATGGTGCATGATTTCCATTGGATCTTGTTCGTACCATCCTTCTTGCGGCTGTACCTCCGTCTTGTCCATCTGGTAGGAAGCCAGCTCTTCCGAACGCTCAGCTTCGTATATCTATAAAAAAGATTAAAATCGTTAAATAATTAAAGTCATATTTGTAAGCGCCACACTAAAACTTTGTAAAACGGCGAAGTAAATATGAAAGAACTTGAATTATTTTATTTATTTATTTATGCCCAAAACGTGTACAAAGATTTAAAGCTAACAGATTTTTCTACCAGTAAACGAAGGTGTGCAGGAAAACTAGTAGATTATGCATGAGCATGAGCAAAAGGAAAAAAACAAAATGATTGATCATAAAAAATAAAATAGAAAGAAATAAAATATACCTTACAACAATAACTATTAAGATACAAAGTACATAAATATCATTTTGTTAATTACACAAAATACAGATATAAAGAAGTGGTGATAATTTTATTTTTATGAGTATTTGCAACTTAATAATTGGTCTGACTTAATTAAAGTATTTATTTCAATCCATGTTTGAATCACATACCTATATGAGGAATTTGTAATAATTGCAAAATAATTTGTTGGATTGGCATAATAATCCAAAAATCGCGAGATTAGAACCTTAAAGAAAAAAAATACTGCTGACATGGGAATAATTAAATTTAATGAGGCAAAACGACATCGTGAACTTTTGATCTTGTAGTCAAGTATGGAATTCTGGATAAGTCAAATTACAATGCCTTTTGAGGTGAATAAAGTAAGCCAATAAATAAAGAAGAAAAATCAAAATAATTAGTATTATACCAATTTATTTGCAAAAGTGCATCTCAGCTGTGCACACAAATGAAGGGGTGAGAACAAAAAGGATTTATCTGATTTTTTTCTCAAAATGACTTATGGGTATCGTTGGATTCAGCGTGAAATTATCTTCAATAATACATTCTCAAAATACCGAAATGAGGCTTAAATCTCGAGATTTTGAGTCTAAAAACGGTTTATCTGTCACAGGAATACAGTTCGCTTAGCATATAAACATTGTTATATTTATTTTATTATATTATATTTTTACAGTAATTGTATGAATGAGTACTATATTTAGTAATTAAAAATGGAATTAAAACATT
Source organism: Ennomos fuscantarius (assembly GCA_905220475.3). Lineage (NCBI taxonomy): Eukaryota > Metazoa > Arthropoda > Insecta > Lepidoptera > Geometridae > Ennomos > Ennomos fuscantarius. The sequence continues at coordinate 4,089,976 of HG992049.1, forward strand.
TTCATGCAACTGAAACTTACATAAACCTTTTCTATTACCTTATAAGCACTCTACATTAAAATGACGCCGTTGACGTTTAAAGTCAATTTTCTCGAAACTGTCAATTTGTCAGTTAAATCCTTTTTATTCTCAACCCTTCAAATAAGAAACGCATTTTAAACGTCAACCGGTTGAACATGTTCTGCTTGTCGTGAACGTACGAGTACATTTTATGACTTTATAACTCATTGTTTAAGTTGGAAAATCTTTACTACAAATTATTTCGAGTACAGAGACGGTTCGACATAGCAGGTAAATAATAGGTCTTTACCTATGAAATTGCCGTATTGCAGTACAGACTTTTTCAAACAAAAAAAAGTTTTGATTGGCTATGAATTCTAAATTCAAATTAATTTTGTTTTAAAAATATGACATTCTATTTACAATATAAGTCTTTTGTTTATTGATTAGCGTTGTATTTTCATTACATTTCAACATTTTTCCTCATAATGGATACTTTGAAATTTCGTGTAATTATGGAATATGAGTTCCGTCGTGGCACCAACGCGGCACAAACGACACGTAACATCAACGACGTTTACGGAGAGAACTGTACAAACGAACGTACAACCCGTTATTGGTTTGCTCGGTTCCGTTCTGGGAATTTTGACTTGAAAAATGAACCTCGTGGTCGTCCGGAAACTTTGGTCAACAATGATGAATTAAAGGCGATTGTGGAAGCTGATGAATCTCAATCTACAGCTGAGCTGACAGCAGCTTTTGATGTTAGCATCAAAACAATATTGGTCCATTTGCGACAGATTGGCAAGATAAAAAAGCTTGATAGATGGGTGCCCCACGAACTTAACGATCGCCAGCGCAACGTACGCGTCGAGACTTGCCTTGCGCTGCTTAACAGGCACAGAAATGAAGGAATTTTGAACCGAATTGTTACGTGCGACGAAAAATGGATTCTTTTTGACAATCGAAAGCGCTCAGCAAGTTGGTTAGATCCTGGTTCGGTACCAAAGCAATGTGCAAAACGAAAAATGACCCCTAGAAAGGTGATGGTCACAGTTTGGTGGTCTAGTGCTGGTGTGATTCATCATAGCTTTTTACAAAACGGCGAGAGCATTACTGCAGATGTGTACATTGAAGAACTGACCACAATGATGGCGAAACTCGCACGTCTGCAACCAGCTTTGGTCAATCGGTCGTCTCCACTGCTACTTCACGACAACGCGCGACCCCATACTGCACAACAGACCGTCTCTAAGCTGCATGAATTGGGTTTGGAAGCTCTCCCTCATCCGCCATACTCACCAGATCTTGCGCCTACCGACTATTACTTTTTCCAAAATTTGGACAACTTTTTAGCGGGAAAAAAATTCAATTCCCGAGAGGCAGTACAAAACGCCTTTGAAGAGTTTGTTGTCTCCCGTCCTGCTGATTTTTTCAAGAAGGGCATCCATAAACTGCCACAATGTTGGCAAAGATGCATTGATTGCAGGGGTGATTACTTTGAATAAAAGAAATAAATAAGTTCGAAAAAAAAAAACTTTAACTTTTTTCAAACAAAACGGCAATTTCATAGGTAAAGACCTAATAGTTACAACTTTGACATAATTAGAAGTATTACTTTTTTATCCTCAGAGAATGGCTAAAGTAGACACTTCACAGTAAATATGTACTTACGTAATATCTACAATATTACGTAGTTACTCACTGTCACTTTTTTTTCATTACATGTTGTGGTACAGAATTTCAATAGGTATTTTTATGCTCAAATTACTCATCAGTTTTTGCGCTACTCAATGACACGTCCCCTCTATTTTTTACGTGAAATAATGGTAAGCGTCATATACCGCATAACAATTAGATTGGAGATAAAACTATTGTGCAAGCTCCTAAATTTTAAAATTCCAATAATGGATAATGTCCTTTTCTTTATGCTCGAAATAACAAGGACTGCAATATTGTTAGAGCCATGAAACTATTAAGATTTTATACAATAGAGATAACTGGCCCGATAGCTCAGTTGCTAGTGACCCTGCCTTCTGAACTGCGGGTTGTGGGTTCGATTCCCACCCAGGACAAACATTTGTGTGATGAACATCGGTGTTTGTTCTGTGTCTGGGTGTTATATGTGTATTCTACGTATGTATTTACAAACAAAAAGTATTTAAGTATTGTATCAGTTATCTGGTTCCCATAATACAAGCTTTGCTTAGTTTGGGGCTAGATGGCGTTGTGTGAAATGTCCACACATATTATTATTATTATTATATTATTAACAACAGTGTAGCTCTGTACTCTGACTATCTTATTACCAAAGCCCGTCTAACTAATTAATAAGTTAGACTTTAGACATAGACTCGGTGTATCTCGGTGTACTCTTTATAATACTATCATGGTAGAGGTCAAAAGGCAAATCCAACCAAACAAAGCATGATTCATTTATACGTATACAAGAAGGCAAGGAAAGGATGCAAACAAAATATTCCATCTACGACGCCTTGTAAATTTTGCCCCAGGGTACCCTTTTTTGTAGTGTAGGTAGAAACTAAGCGTGGGTGTGCTAAGGGTTAGATCAATACACATGACATAATAGTAGGTATAAAAGGTCGGGGCATAGTTGTATGAGTAAGTATGCCTTTTGATTCCGACACCGCTTAACAAAAATCTTAAGTTACAACCTGTCAGAGAAAGGAGATTGAAGAGGATAGAAAATAAAATAAAGAAGAGAATCGAAGGAGCTTGTAAGAAGATGGATGAACTCACAACAAATCTAACAGTTTTGGTCCCATCATCAATGGAACCAATCAGGGGTCTCTTGGCGCCGTCCCGTACCGGCATTTCGCTTTCTGGAAATAAAGAGAGGCAATGTTTAAAACACTATATCTCATATAATCCCTCATATAAGTTGAATATCGTCATGATCACAATCATACTCATTTCATTATACCTCATACTTCGGACTGCGCCATCCAGACAAACAAAATTTCAGATTTTTTAAATTGGTAATAAGCAAAGCATTTATTTGTTTATTTGTTAAATACAATTGAAGGGGTGATCAAAAAGGGTTTAACTGATTTTTTTCACGAAATAACTTATGGGTATCTTTGTATTCAGCGTGAAATTATCTACAATAATACATTCTCAAAGTACCGAAATGAGGCTTTAATCTCGAGATTTTTTGTTTTGGCTCCACACTTTTTTGTATTTAGCCAGTGTCAAGTAATTGATCATTTATCGAGTTAATGATATTTCACGCAAATATATGTCAAGTCACAATCGAAGTCATCAAGTCAAGTCATAGTCTAGTCAAAGTCATCCTCCTAGTAAAGTGGTGGCAAATTTACTTGAAGCTACTATGGAGTTTTGGAAACAACACGAAAAGAAACGTTATACCATCATTTTACCATTTTCCCACACTCATGCCTGTAATCCAGCACTTAACGAATAAAATGCCACCAATTTTATGCACTAACACTGAAAATAACACAAGTTTTGGAAAATAATACAATGCGGCGACACAATCTTTTTCGTTTTCCCGCCAAAACTCTCAAAGCTCTTTTATATAGATACCTTGCGAACTTTCGCTGCACTCTTTCAATCATGATAGTATATTTTTGGGTTATGGTCCCAAACAATAGCCCCAAATTCAAGTGCACTAGGGACATGGGTTGTACAGCATGATAGGAATGTTTATATATTGACAGCTTCTGTGGTGTGGTGGTTGAGCAGGTCGGCTCATAGCCTGGAGGCAGCGGGTTCGATTCCCGCAGCAGAACAAGTATTTGTGCAGATAAAAAAAAAGGGCAAATACTTGTTCTGAGCCTGGGTGTTGTGGGACCATGGTCCTCGTAGTTCCTTAGCTCGTAGGTCCTAGTCACAGGGAATCCTAGTTAGGGTCCAGGAATGTATGTGATCGTTGGGCGTTATCATTATTATATAATATCTCATTGGAGTGCTGTCTCGGCTGACGTTAAGCAAAGGCGTGGTTCTAGAGAATGTACAATTGAACAGCCTATATAGATATAAAAACTCTCCAACACGTGAAACTACGATATGACCAGGAAGAAAAATAAATTTCCATACTAACTATGCACATAAACTGCGTATTTAAACTGACAAATGCATACAAATTTTTGTTTCTATCTGTTGCAATCGAGTTACGTGAACGCCCAGCAGATAACATCCCAGTTCCGTGTAATATATTAGTCAAAGCTAATTATAAGATAATCATAGAGATAATTGGTAGTCTACTGGCCCGATAGCTCAGTTGACTGGCCCGATAGCTCAGTTGGTAGTAGCTCTGCCTTCTGGACTGTGGGTTGTGGGTTCGATCCCCTTTATGACTTTATTATAGATATATATTTGACTGGCCCGATAGCTCAGTTGGTAACCCTGCCTTCTGTAAAACATTTGTGTGATGAACATCGATGTTTGTTCTGTGTCTGGGTGTTATATTGTATTCTATGTATGTATTTACAAACAAAAAAGTATCTAAGTATTGTATCAGTTATCTGTTTCCCATAGTACAAGCTTTGCTTAGTTTGAGACCAGATGGCGCTGTGTAAAATTTCCACAGATATTTATTTATATTTACAATACAATACAATACAATAATACTTTATTGAACACCAACTAATACATAGCAACGCTTAAAAACTTACATTTTACATTTAGAATTTTAGAATTATATAAGATAAATAAAATATGAGTAAGGTTAGATGGTTAATTTAATGAGCTGTAGGAACTATTGTGAAATACTATTGTATAATAATATAATGACATGCCTAACATAACGTGATGTTATAATGTGGTCAATGAAAAAAATGAAATGAAATTTATACTGAAGTTAATTTGTTGACAGTGAGAAATGTAATATAGCAACAATAATTAGCATACAAATCTTATTTACCTCCCTGTATTATATATATGTTCATGTTAATAATAGGCTTAATTAATAAATATAAAAAATAATCTAACAAAAAGCACGGACCCAGGTGTCTGTGGAAATGCATTATAATAAAAAAAATCTTATTTGTACAATTATTTCTTTGTGTAGTTATTTAGTTTGTTTTTCAAACGAGGTAATAAATAACTGCGAGTGTTATCTGACATTTGTATGTTTAGTGTAACCCCACTTGTGTCTACAAAATTTCCTTTCAAACATTTGGTAGAGTCGACAGGCTAAAGCTCTACCAAATAAATAACAAATAATAACGTAACCTAATTAAGAATATACAATTCGAAGTCGATTTATAAACTAAAATACATAAATTTGGTTGATAAGAATCACTAGGGCCCCCACAGAACCTCTCGGAATCACAACGGATCACGGGGACACAGAATCTCAATAGCTATATTTATTTGTATAATTATTGTATCTGCCTACTGAATAAGACCTCATTTTATTTGACAGCCTGTGGTGTGGTGGTTGAGCGAATCGGCTCATAACTGTGGCGGGTTCGATTCCCGCGGCAGTACAAGTATTTATGCACAGGAAAACACAGCGCAGATACTTGATCCGAGTAAGGGTGTTACGGAACCATGGTCCTCGTAGTTCCTGTGTCCCTAGATTCAAGGAATCCTAGTTAGGGTCCAGGATCTACGTATGTGATCGTTATTTATCACACTAATATTATAAAGGCGAAAGTTTGTATGTATGAACGGCTGAATGGATTTGGATGAAACTCGGTACCAAGATAGCTTATACACTGGATTAACATATAGGCTACATTTTATCCCGGAAAAATGAAATTTTCCCGTAGGATGAGCAAATAATTAAAATACTTTTTATCCGCGGTTGAAACCGCGGGACGCAACTAGTTATTATAAATTTATATTGGTTAACATTGGTTATCCTCATTTCTTGCCACGGGAGCAATTAGCACAATATTATAATGACTAGCTGACCCGTTCCGACTTCGTGTGGGTTAATTAGTTTTATGCCCTAACCTAGTTAAAGGTATCGATAACTATGTATATGATTTATCACGCTCGATTTTCATACATTCCGGCGTTTTCATGCGTTGCGAAAGGGGGCTAGACGGAAAAAATTAAGACCAAAAGTTTTAACGACACTTTTTGCTATAGTTGTAGACCGTGCGGCGTGCGCGTGTTTCTCTGTCTGTGTATCTCTCTCTCTCTCTCTCTCTTTCTCTTTCTCTCTCTCTCTCTCTCTCATAGAAAGCAAGCCAGTTATTTGCGTTTCGTCTTTCTATTTCGCATTGAACAGTGTGGTGTCACGACGATTATTTTTGTTGAGTGTATACAGGTTTTTTGTACGTAACAAATAATACAAAATAATAACTATAATGAATCCTGACAGTGTTTCTGCACAAGTTCCGGATATTGCTGATGGAGTTAGTAGAGATTTTATACAGACAATAATAAATGCTTATGTATTTTTAGCAAGTAGGTGCGCATTATCCCTCTCTTTTACCTCACCTTTTACCCACATTACCTCTCTTTACTATTGTGCTAACCAAGTCATACGCGTTATAATCTCTCCATTATTGTGTGTTTAGCAAGTGTACGCGTCATAACTTTAATAAGTCTAAAAGCTAGGAACTTCGTTCCATCCGTGTGACCCTTGACACCTCTCAAGTTTTTATGTTTTTTGATAAAAAAGGATGCATCACTATTGCTGATCTTAGCCCACAGCATCGGATAGATCTTTTGCTACAAGTTGGTAAGTGATAAAGTGATGGTTACATCACAAGGAAACGCAACTGAGATAAATCTCCGACACAGTTGAGTGGGAAATATCTAGTCGTGTAACAGGAAAATACGAGCGAAGCCCTATCAGCTCCTTTGATTACTCTGTTGATTGAAGAAGCGTGGTCTATTATCTCCCCTTTGATAACACTGTCCTGATTGAAGAAACGTGGTCTATTATATATTCTATAGTATGGATGTAATCGCCTACGTTCAATAATACAAAAATATAAACACTTCATACAGGCATGATTTCTTTTGTTTATATCTAACTCAGTCACATTAGACGTTCTTCAAAGGATTCAATGGGATAAAATGTATTACAATAATAATAATAGCGCCCAACGATCAAATACAAAGATCCTGGACCATAACTCGGATTCCTTGTGTCTAGGGACCCCGGAAATATGAGACCATGGTCCCACAACAGCCAAACTCAAAACAAATATTTGCTCAAATATTCTACTCTAGTATCAAATATTCAATTAAAAATTTTAAATTTGCATAATTGCCATTAGTTTATGTGCGAATAAATAGATCAGTAACTAATATTTAATTTGCAAGCATAAAAGTAAAATTGCAGACTCTTGCAATAAACGAGAATGCAATGGAAACATTTCTATGATAATCGATTCATCAGCTGATAACTCCAATTTAAAACAAACATCATCGTATCACTAAGTACTCACTCACTATTTATTTATTTATTTTATATACCTACTACTACTACTAAAACAATTGTAGGTAGTCGTAGTATAAAATCGTGTCATTTGGCACGATATCATGAACAGAAAAGCCGAACATAGGTAGTGATGACAGATTGACTGGGTAAGAATGTACTTGAAATGGGTTTTTGCCAATCAATATCTTAATAGATATATATTATTATATATATATTTGACTATATTATAGATATATATTTGACTGGCCCGATAGCTCAGTTGGTAGTAACCCTTCCTTCTGTAAAACATTTGTGTGATGAACATCGATGTTTGTTCCGTGTCTGGGTGTTATATTGTATTCTGTGTGTATTTACAAAAACAAAAAAGTATTTAAGTATTGTATCAGTTATCTAGTTCCCATAGTACAAGTTTTGCTTAGTTTGGGGCTAGATGGCGCTGTGTGAAATTTCCACAGATATTTATTTATTTATACGTACCTACCAAATGGTAGTTACATACACATTATCAAAAAAATTACAAACGCAAAGCGTAAAAAACCATCTTCACACTTATATGGTTTTCTCATGGATGCCATTTTCATAACTGGACCAAATTGGGAGTCAAAAGATTTATTGCAAATAGGCTATTATTAGCACTTTTACAAGTCAAAATTATATAAAGTATTTAAAATTAAGTTATTTCACTAAGCATATAAAATTATAAAGTGCTTATTGTCAATATATAGCAAGCCCATTACAATATTATGTCCACACAAGAAGCATCAGCTTTCAAATAAAAATTCAATCAAAATTGGTTCACCCAGTCGAAAGTTCGGTAACAAACATAAAAATACAACAGTCGAACAGTCGAATTGAATACCTCCTTTTTTAAGTCGGTTGAAAAAAAAGGTCCGAGACAATAAACACGAGTAACAGTTTTGACCCCAGAGGAGACCCTTACGGTACACCAACGCGACTTTAAATATACATGGCATAAATTTACCACGATTCGATAATACATTTGTTTTAAAGAGTTTAAAGCCCGTATTACAGTTCGCAGTCGTGAGTCTGCTCAAGACGAGATTTCATTCACAAAATCATCGTGAAATCTTGTCTTAACCAGAGATTCACTACAGATTCATTACAGAACGATGCTCAGTCATCGATCAGTGCTCAAGCAGAGATTTCATTCATAAAGTGATCAATTAGTGAATGAAATCTCTGCTTGAGCACCGATCGATGACTGAGTATCGTTCTGTAATACGGACCTTAGTCTTGCACATTACCGTTTTATACAGCCTTATTAATAAACGGGTATTAGTCTCGGATTAGTTATTTCAGCTTTTGTCCTTTTTTTGCTACTGGAATATTTAGCTGGATCGAAAGAGACAAAAGATGGTGTAACTAGTCTAAAGCTTGTTCGTGTTTATTAATAAGTCTAATAAAGTCTACAATGACGTTTTATCAGTCCAGTTATAAAGTGGTATGATTTACCTTATCTAAAGCATAAGGCGTATCTATAATTTGTTAGTGATGAGAGATTAAGAATAATCTTGTATACTTATCATATGAAGTTAGACTTTATAATTTTCCACACGACAGTAACTGGTGGTCATAAAATTATGTTACACTAGTGACCCGCCCCGGCTTCGCATGGGTATTTTTTATTTAATATCGCATGTATGAGGGATAATGTAGGATAATGGTACAACCGCCGGGGGCGAGTTGGCTGGACTGCAGTCGCGACCCCTTCTCGCCCCGGTACGGCGGACGAGGGCTCACGGGGGGTTTTAGTGGGTTCGAGTCCCACATACCCCCTGTGTTACCACCCCCGTGGTGGCAGGGAAATGCGAGGGCATTTCCCCCTCTAAAAAAAAAAGGCTGATGGTGGAAGAATTTTTTTAATCGGTCCGTAGTGTCAGAGCCTATTCAATGCAAACAAAAAATCAAATCTTTCCTTTTTATAATATTAATGTAGATGTTATTTTGTTTTATTAATAGTAATGTTCATATTAAATGTACCTTAAAAATTAGAATAGGTAGGAGATCTACTAATTTTAGATTCGAATGTATGATGCAGGTTCACTAATAATAATAATAAGTACGTTTTTATGTTAATGATTGACGTGACGAGCTAGTCATTCACCTGATGTTAAGCCATAACAGTTGCAGTGTCACCCGGAACTCTCAAATATAAAGATTCAGGTGACACTGCACTGCGCAGTCAGTCTAGTAATCACAATACTAGACTGTAAGATCAGGTCATAAATTCTCATTTGCCCAGTAATTTCATTAGCTACAGTGCCCTCCAAACCGGAACACACACTGCTTGCACACTACTGCATGGCGGCAGAATAATTAGCAAAGCGGTGGTAGAGTGTGATTAAAACTAAACAGATCGAACGCAATTTGGATTGAGTAGAGCGATACAGAAAAGCTTGAATTTTCCACAGGATCATGACGTCGTGGATCTTGGTATTTGCTATGAATACATTCAGCCATTGTTGACAAAGGGGTGACTTGACATACACTTATCTTCAAGCAGACTTACAACCAATTGATCCTATAAAGGTTTCCATTCAATAAACGGGACGGAACCAAAAAAATAATGTTAATAGATTTGTTATAAGTTACACAATGATTAAAATTGTTTATCAAAAACCTATGTAGTTTTATTCTTCCACATATATATATATATATATATGTGGAAGAATAAAACTGGAATTTAGTTACCAGTGCAAAAGGGGAAAGTAGTTGGATCACATTGATCAAAACATTCGCCACTTGTAAAAAGTAGGACATTTTAGGGCCAGGCCATAAAATAATACCTGTAACATATAACTACAGGTTAAATTCTAAACTAAAACTATTTTGATAGTTCTTAAAATGTTGCCGTCCCTTTCATAAAGGTCGAAATTAGAAGGACCGCAATAGTTTTAGAAATTACAAATTAAGTTTAGTTTAAGTTTTTGTTTGTCCAACAGAATTGACAATATGTAAAAACGTAAAAGGATTTTCAAAAATTGTTTTAGTTATCAAAGCAAAAAAAAATTACCTCTATCCATTACGATAATGATGAGACACAGAAAACACGTTTAAAATAAATTACATGACACAGTAAAAAAAATTGAGCGGGAAAACAAAAAAAACAAAATGCAAGACACGCCGTCCCGCGCTAACTGTCAACCGCAGACTGGGGGCACGGCGCCGACCGACGCGGCGCACAACTCCACACCCACGGTCGAGCCTTATCTTAGTATTTATTACACATAATACAGTGACGTGGTTTTTGTATATCCATAATTAACGTCGAACTGTTTATTGTGTCGTATATATCTTCATCAGCGAAAGATATACGTTTATTTGATGGCGGGCGGGTAAAGCGATCGATCTTATGAATTATTAAAAAAACTGAGAGACAAGATCGATTGCGTGCATGTTTCATGATAATAACACAATAACAGTTATAAAATTGGGTCTTGAAAACGAGGTAAAGGTAAAAAGGTAAAGCTTGCAAGATTAAAAAAATATATTTAAAAATAATTGATGGGATGATCAAGAAGGGTTTATCTGATTTTTTCACAAAATGATTTATGGATATAGTTGGATTCAGCGTGAAATTATCTACAATAATACACTCAAAATACCGATATGAGGCTTAAATATCGAGATAGTCAGTCTAAAAACGGGTTATCTGACACAGGAACACAGTTCGCTTAGCATAAAAATAGTATTATATTTATTATATTGTTACAGTCAATGTACGAATCAGTAAAATATTTTGTAATTTAAAATAGAATTAATAAATTTTCGAGCAAAAAAACTTACGTAAATCTTTTCTATTACTTAATAAGCACTCTACATTAAAAATCCGAAGTTTAAAGTCAATTTTCTCGAAACTATCAATTTGACAGTTAAACCCTTTTTGATCTCACATCTGGAATTATGAGAGAGCACACCATATTTAATGTAATGGGCCGGTTTTGACAGATAAGACGACAGAATGCACCTTAAAAGTTACAAGTGATTCTCAGCCGTCGACCGTTCGACCGTTTTTATTTTTATGTGGTTTCCTTCACATTAATTTATTGTATCACCTTTAACAACTCTGTTAACCAATAAAGTAGGCACGATTTTCCTTATCAACCAAAATTGCAGATAAACAACATATATTATAAAAAAATAACAAGGAAAACATCTACAGGTTAATTATATCAAATCTTACCAATCGGACTACACCACATGACCGTACTCTCCATTATTTACGCATTTGCAGAACGACACTTGTTTGCGCAAATATTTGTCACAACAAAAAAATAACGACACTGCTTTATTCGCAGCGCGAATGAGTAATGAAAGGATCAAAATAGACGACCGTATGCTAGAGCCAAAAAATGTAGTAAATGACTATTGATTAAAGACATAAGTCATACGCCTAAGTCAATGTACCGATCGGACACGTCAACAGACGCAAATCTAAACATGTTCACGTCACAGAAATCTTATAATCAATAGGATGTTATTATATACACACTCAAAAATGTGTGCATAGTTTTGTTACAAAGTACCTACATAAACAAGTACATATACAGTTCATTGTTAACGCTTCCATAGTAAGTAAGAATACCGTAATTAACGTAAGTCCGAGCTAGATTTTTTTTTATTATTATTAGTTTGACAGCCTCTGTGGTGTAGTGGTTGAGCAGGTCGGCACAGAGCCTGGAGGTGGCGGGTTCGATTCCCGCGGCAGGACAAGTATTTGTGCACAGAAAAAAAAACCCCAAATACTTGTTCTGAGTCTGGGTGTTGTGGGATCATGGTCCTCGTAGTTCCTGGGTCCCTAGACACAGGGAATCCTAGTTAGGGTCCAGGATCTATGTATATAATAGGTCTTTACCTATGAAATTGCCGTATTGCAGTACAGACTTTTTCAAACAAAAAAAAGTTTTGATTGGCTATGAATTCTAAATTCAAATTAATTTTGTTTTAAAAATATGACATTCTATTTACAATATAAGTCTTTTGTTTATTGATTAGCGTTGTATTTTCATTACATTTCAACATTTTTCCTCATAATGGATACTTTGAAATTTCGTGTAATTATGGAATATGAGTTCCGTCGTGGCACCAACGCGGCACAAACGACACGTAACATCAACGACGTTTACGGAGAGAACTGTACAAACGAACGTACAACCCGTTATTGGTTTGCTCGGTTCCGTTCTGGGAATTTTGACTTGAAAAATGAACCTCGTGATCGTCCGGAAACTTTGGTCAACAATGATGAATTAAAGGCGATTGTGGAAGCTGATGAATCTCAATCTACAGCTGAGCTGGCAGCAGCTTTTGATGTTAGCATCAAAACAATATTGGTCCATTTGCGACAGATTGGCAAGATAAAAAAGCTTGATAGATGGGTGCCCCACGAACTTAACGATCGCCAGCGCAACGTACGCGTCGAGACTTGCCTTGCGCTGCTTAACAGGCATAGAAATGAAGGAATTTTGAACCGAATTGTTACGTGCGACGAAAAATGGATTCTTTTTGACAATCGAAAGCGCTCAGCAAGTTGGTTAGATCCTGGTTCGGTACCAAAGCAATGTGCAAAACGAAAAATGACCCCTAGAAAGGTGATGGTCACAGTTTGGTGGTCTAGTGCTGGTGTGATTCATCATAGCTTTTTACAAAACGGCGAGAGCATTACTGCAGATGTGTACATTGAAGAACTGACCACAATGATGGCGAAACTCGCACGTCTGCAACCAGCTTTGGTCAATCGGTCGTCTCCACTGCTACTTCACGACAATGCGCGACCCCATATTGCACAACAGACCGTCTCTAAGCTGCATGAGTTGGGTTTGGAAGCTCTCCCTCATCCGCCATACTCACCAGATCTTGCGCCTACCGACTATTACTTTTTCCAAAATTTGGACAACTTTTTAGCGGGAAAAAAATTCAATTCCCGAGAGGCAGTACAAAACGCCTTTGAAGAGTTTGTTGTCTCCCGTCCTGCTGATTTTTTCAAGAAGGGCATCCATAAACTGCCACAGCGTTGGCAAAGATGCATTGATGGCAGGGGTGATTACTTTGAATAAAAGAAATAAATAAGTTCGAAAAAAAAATACTTTAACTTTTTTCAAACAAAACGGCAATTTCATAGGTAAAGACCTAATATATGTATGTAGGATGTGTGTTTTAAAACAAAAAAAAAAAGATTCAGCTCAATTAAAATCTACGTGGTCAGTGGAACTGCATTGCGTTGAATCGTTCTGTTAAGTTTGGTGGTTCTTGGTTATTAGCATAATGTACTAGGACATTTCTGCAAAGTTCGTCTAGGTAGGTACCGCCGCTTTGCCGGTTATTCTGCCGCCGTAGTAGTGTGCAAGCACTACTGTGTTCCAGTTTGAACGGCACTGTAGCTAGAGAAATCACTGGGCATATAAGACTTTATGACCTAATCTCACAGTCGAGTAATCTTATTACAAGACTGTGCTGATGTCTCGGAATGTTGTGCGCAGTGCAGCGTCACGCGAAATTTTATATTTAGGAGTTCCAAATGACACTGTTCTGTTATGGGCGGCCGTATCGCTTAACATCAGGCGAACGTATTACTCGTCACATAATTCACTAACATAAAAATAATGGCTTATGCTCTTACTAAAAAACATAATAACGCAAATTGTTATACAATAAATTATGTGACGCAATAAGTATTTTTATAAAACCAAAGATGGTTTCATGTGCTTTAATTAACTATTAATAAGCTATAATTGATACCGATCAAGTTTGACTTTAAAGAAATACAATTTTGTAAAGATGAGAAAGAATGGCGATGGGGCGAAAGGTTTTTTTTTTTATGTTAATGAATGACGTGACGAGCTAGCCGTTCGCCTGATGTTAAACGACACGGCTGCCCATATCAGCTGCAGTGTCACTTGGAACTCTAACTAAAGTATAGAGGTTCGCGTGACACTGCACTGCGCACGTCATCCAGAGACATCAGCACAATCTAGTAATAAGATTACTAAACTGTGAGATCAGATCATAAAGTCTCATTTGCCCAGTAATTTCACTAGCTACAGTGCCCTTCAAACCGGAACACAGCAGTGCTTGCGCACTACTGCTTGGCGGCAGAATAACTGGCAAAGCGGTGGTACCTACCTAGACGAACTTTGCAGTAAAGTCCTACCACCTAGTAAGGCGTGGCAGTTTAGCAGAAACGAAATGTCAAAGGCCACACACACTGCGCCAGGTCAATCCCGTTTCGATAGTAAGGATCACATTTTACAAAAGTATTTTAGGAATTACATATATAATTTAATTCCTAGTTTAGAGAGGAAAAATGTGAATACCAGCGAAAACCTACTGGCAACACAGCAGCAGTCCAGCACTGAACCGTTGTAGTTTACTTCAATGAAAATTGTAATTTGGCCAATTTTCTATTTCCGCATACTGTGTCCAAACTCGAGACAGAACATTTTGAATGAACGTTTTCTTTGTCATTTTTAGTACATTGTAATAGAACTCATAATCGAATGATTCATAAATTCCAATCATGGGAGAATCATTTGACGGTTTAACCCCTTTTTTTTGTTTTTTTTTTGAGGGGGGGAAATGCTTTCGCACTTCCCTGCCACCACGGGGGTGGTGGCAGGGGGTATGTGGGACTCGAATCCACTAAAATCCCACCGTGATCCGACCGCCGCCGGGATGGGGCGAGATGGAGACGCACTGCATTAACCATCTCGCCCCGGCGGTGACGGTTTTACCCCTAAGCTAAGGTCGTACTCTAAGAGGCTGCGTGCGTAACTGAAATTCTTAGAAAAGGGAACTATAATAATACAAAAAAAATCTTTATACGTTCCATCTCGAGTTGGGACGAAGTAGACATGTCCTGTCCACGTTATAATAATATTTCAATGAAAAATTTCACATCTAATCCTTCCTTCCTTGAAAAAAAAAATACATTTATTTGGATAAAGGCAAATAAGTACATCCTTGTTTTCGTATTCGATAAAAATTTAAGGCTAGCTGTATTATAGCTGTAGGAAATACAAGGACACAATTCAGTTAAGAGTATACGGACTACGGGTGAAAAATATGCCAAAATACCTGCACGGAACTTTGGTAGCAATGCAACTGGAGAAATTTCATCCCTAATTTCAAAAATTTCCACACTAACAATGCGCATAATCTGCTTATTGAAACTGTTAAATTCATACAATTTTGAGTATCTATTTACAAAATGAATTAAGAATATCTATTGTAATTCTGCTAAATCCAGATAATAAGATCATTTATAATAGGTCTTTACCTATGAAATTGCCGTATTGCAGTACAGACTTTTTCAAACAAAAAAAAGTTTTGATTGGCTATGAATTCTAAATTCAAATTAATTTTGTTTTAAAAATATGACATTCTATTTACAATATAAGTCTTTTGTTTATTGATTAGCGTTGTATTTTCATTACATTTCAACATTTTTCCTCATAATGGATACTTTGAAATTTCGTGTAATTATGGAATATGAGTTCCGTCGTGGCACCAACGCGGCACAAACGACACGTAACATCAACGACGTTAACGGAGAGAACTGTACAAACGAACGTACAACCCGTTATTGGTTTGCTCGGTTCCGTTCTGGGAATTTTGACTTGAAAAATGAACCTCGTGGTCGTCCGGAAACTTTGGTCAACAATGATGAATTAAAGGCGATTGTGGAAGCTGATGAATCTCAATCTACAGCTGAGCTGGCAGCAGCTTCTGATGTTAGCATCAAAACAATATTGGTCCATTTGCGACAGATTGGCAAGATAAAAAAGCTTGATAGATGGGTGCCCCACGAACTTAACGATCGCCAGCGCAACGTACGCGTCGAGACTTGCCTTGCGCTGCTTAACAGGCAAGGAAATGAAGGAATTTTGAACCGAATTGTTACGTGCGACGAAAAATGGATTCTTTTTGACAATCGAAAGCGCTCAGCAAGTTGGTTAGATCCTGGTTCGGTACCAAAGCAATGTGCAAAACGAAAAATGACCCCTAGAAAGGTGATGGTCACAGTTTGGTGGTCTAGTGCTGGTGTAATCACACCAGCACTAGACCACCATAGCTTAGACATCATAGCTTTTTACAAAACGGCGAGAGCATTACTGCAGATGTGTACATTGAAGAACTGACCACAATGATGGCGAAAATCGCACGTCTGCAACCAGCTTTGGTCAATCGGTCGTCTCCACTGCTACTTCACGACAACGCGCGACCCCATACTGCGCAACAGACCGTCTCTAAGCTGCATGAGTTGGGTTTGGAAGCTCTCCCTCATCCGCCATACTCACCAGATCTTGCGCCTACCGACTATTACTTTTTCCAAAATTTGGACAACTTTTTAGCGGGAAAAAAATTCAATTCCCGAGAGGCAGTACAAAACGCCTTTGAAGAGTTTGTTGTCTCCCGTCCTGCTGATTTTTTCAAGAAGGGCATCCATAAACTGCCACAGCGTTGGCAAAGATGCATTGATTGCAGGGGTGATTACTTTGAATAAAAGAAATAAATAAGTTCGAAAAAAAAATACTTTAACTTTTTTCAAACAAAACGGCAATTTCATAGGTAAAGACCTAATATATTACCTATTGGGTTATAAGTTACATGATCGCCTAGTTGATGATACCAACATGCATTTTAGTAATATTACCGCTTTAACCTTGCTACCCAGTACCCACGTGTCTTACGCAACTATTTTTACATTCGCAACTAGCATCTGACCCGTTTGTATACATATGAGATTCGTGCCAATTTTTTTTCGATTTAGCCCTGGCGTATTTTGTGTGGCCCTGCGGGGTTATATATTATTTACCATACACCGTTTATAAAGGCTTTCCCGCCGCTTCAATGCAGCAGTCTGTAATTATTGAACACCATGATGTTCCAAAAACAATAAGTGCGCGGTAAAAATAATTACGGCGCATTTAAAATGAGGCTTAAAAACTCAAAAAGTTAAAAGTTAAAAAAAAGTTTAAGTTTTTTTAAAGTTTTTTTTTTAAGTTTTTGTTTTTACCCGCTAAAAGTTTCTTGTAGAAAACACCACCTTGGGTGCACTTAAAGGCGAACCAAGTCGCCCTTTTCGAATAAATGGGATGAAAAAGAAGTTTTCACTTCAAATATGTGCTTTTAAATCGTTTTTGCTAATATACGCAAAAACTACTTAGTACACTATATTCTTTACGCAGTTTTTATTTCTAATTGTTTATGTGATAATATTGCAGACTTAAATTATTTATAACTACATATGTTTTTAGTACATACATTTCGTAAATCAATACGATGCATGTAATCGTATACTGCTTGCAATACACTTGCATTTTGGATTCTGCGTTAATATTGCACTCAGTTATTATTGAATGAACCAGCTGACGGGTTAGTTATTTTTACGCCCTGTAGAACGGAAAAGGGGTGGGAAGGAAAAGATATGGCAAAAGGATCTTCATGTTCGTAGCGGGCAATGTTTTACCATATCAGCCGTTTTACTTATATCATGAAATTAACGCGATGATTAAATTACCTAATTACGTCATTTTTGCTAAATTGATATAGTTATTTTAGTTTTATTGTTTTTCAAATATCATCATCAGACTTTTTGTGTACACTTCTGAACATAGGCCTCCCCGCAAGGAGAGTAGGAGTTCCCATAATCTCTGGTGATGGTGATGGTGTTGTGCTATTCTATTCTTATGCCGGGACTACACAGCAGGACTTTCATTACTGTTTCATATATCATATACAATTAATAATTCTTAAATGAAAAACACTTTACTTATTGCTTCATGCAACTCACACTTGATGTTTTTGAAGACAAAGTAATGTGAAATGTCATTCCAAATAAATAGCAATAACCATACTACCGTTATAAGTCAAACTTTTCGACAGCCTCTGTGGTGTGGTGGTTGAGCAGGTCGGCTCATAACCCGGAGGTGGCGGGTTCGATTCCCGCGGCAGGACAAGTATTTGTGCACAGAAAAAAAAGTGCAAATACTTGTTCTGAGTCTGGGTGTTGTGGGACCATGGTCCTCGTAGTTCCTGGGTCCCTAGACACAGGAAATCCTAGTTAGGGTCCAGGATCTATGTATGTAATCGTTGGGCGTTATAAAAAAAAAAAAAACTAAACTAAATCATTGCACACTTCAATAGTTTCTTTTGTAAAATTATAAATTAGTGTAATTGGATAGGGATATTGAATTCTCGTGTTTTATGATTTAAATGCTAACCAAAAGAGGTTGAAATTGGTATTGTGACAAGTTCTGAATTTTATCAATTACTTCTCATTTTAACTGCCTACTTATATTTGATTATGAATATGTTCATACAACATTGCCAATATAAGCAGATAAAATATGAAGCACACAAATTAATCTCTTAGAGGTCAGTATGCAACTGAACAAAGTCCAACTTAATTTAGTAATTGATAAGCAATTCATTATTAATTAAACTACTTATCAAACAGTTAATTCTTTTGATACACAATAATACAAGCAAGCAGCAAGCAAATAAGAAGCATTGTAACATGCATTGAATAAATGTCTTTCTATTCTAAGTGCAAACACGTCATTCTGTGTCTAAGTGTTGTAGGATTTGGTCCTTATAGTTCCTGGGTTCCTACAGGGTATCCTAGTTAGAGTCCAGGATCTATATATGTGATTGTTGGGTGTTACTTATTTATATTTTCTATTCTATTTTTATAAAACTGTTACATTTCAATGTTAACTAGTGAATACTTTTACTTTAACATTACGCTTAAAAGGTTTCAAATAAAATTTTAAATTACGATCACATAAAACTGTTCAATTTGACTAAATTTACTAAAAAATCATTTACAACAAACCCTAATCTGTCATTTTTAAAGTTCTTAAGACTTATGATTGATTATTTATTATTTATAACTCAAATCTTATAAAGAGTCTTAGGTCCGTATTACAGAACAATGCTCAGTCATCAATCGGTGCTCAAGCAGAGATTTCATTCACTAATTGATTACCTTATGAATGAAATCTGTGCTTAAGCACCGATCGATGACTAAGCATTGTTCTGTAATACAAACCATAATAACATAAATATTATTTAAAGTAGGAACCTACTATATTATATTGACAAGGCAAAAATAGGGTAAAATCGGAAGGTCACCTCGCGCACACTCGCGAGTTCCACACTCTCCAGTTGACGAACAGCTATGGCTAAGAATACAGGCACATAATTCAAAACATGACTTTTGCTATAAAATATAGGCCCGTATTACAGAACTAAGCTCAGTCGTCGATTTATGCTTAAGTAGAGATTTCATTCATTATTTCATCATTTAATGAATGAAATAATTTCTTGACTTTTCTTTGATTACAAAACTTCGCTCAGTCGCACCACTTTAGAGCTAGAATCAGAATCAGAATTTACTTTATTGTATAAAAACTGTGTACATGCAAAGGTCTTAAAAATGCTATAAAAATGGTCACAAACAGTATTATCCATTCCGGATGTACAATAATATATTTGGGTACCTATACAGCACTTATAGCAACTATATGGGTATAAAACCAAGTATTTATTAACATTGCAATATTAAAATGCTATAGGAACTAAAAAAAAAACATCAATGTGTAAAATTTTGTGCTTGAAGTATGAATCTATGTAGCCATAGATTCATACTTTAAGCATTATAGCTCGACTATATATAATTTTGATCTCGGATTTTGAACTACATAGATAATAAGCAAATAATGGAAATATTCAAAGATATGGTATCCACCCAAGATTTTGATTATCAATGTATTGTGTACCTACTTGCTTAAAGGTTATATAGGTGTTAAATTCATTAGTCAACTAAAAATTCTCAACTCATCATACATACATATTTTTCTTCATAACTGACTTTGTTTAATATTTTTGTACTGAGAAAACAGAACATTATACTGAGACATACGTAACAATCGACTTACCACCTTACTAGTATTCCGATTATTATAGGACCACAAATATGTTTTGCAATATTTTATAACCACACAAACGAATCAGTTGCCCAGTAAAAACCAGGTTTTACTTTATTTTATATGTACTTCATACATACAATAATTTTTATATTGATATGTTCTCTTCACAAATTATAAATGAATCTCTTTTTTTCAACGTTTCGCTGCTACCCACAGACCAAGTAGAGGATACTATGTATCTACCACAGACCAAGTAGAGGATACTATGGTATCTACTATCTATATTTGTAATGTTTATAATAAGATAATCACGGTATTTTTCTTGCACCGGTGTGACGTGGTGGTTATTTTTGTAACATATTCATTATCTCAACTGTAATGAATTATATACATTGTAAAAGACAGTAGAAAGAAGACAAAAAAAAATACATCACTGTAAAGTTTCTTGTAGCTTCTTCTTTACAGTTGTAATCGAAGCTTCGGATCAAAGTTTTCAATTCTGCATTGTGCCGGATTGCTTGCACCAGTAGTGAGAAAGAGAACTGCTTTTTTTTTTCAAACTCATATATTGTAATGGGCTTGCTATATTATTTGACAATAAGCACTTTGTAATTTTATATGCTTAGTGAAATAACTTAATTTTAAGTACCTAGTATAATTTTGACTTGTAAAAGTGCTAAAATTAGCCTATTTGCAATAAATCTTTTGACTTTGACTTTGACTTTGACTTACCAGCCCACCACAGAATACCACTTTACTCCTGCTGTCAGTCTGTTGACTGCTCTGCCACCGTATGTATAATGTGCTCTGTATCTGTCACAATCTGTGAATCATCAGTCGATTTCAAAGCAGGCGTGGTCAACTAATACAGTAGGATTGAGACTTGAGTATGACATAGGGGCCACAACTGTATGAGAAATAAATATTTCTGTATCGGTCGTTCCTGTAGCAAAACATAATGACGCCATAAAATAGTGTTTTTTTTTAATACAATAACTTTCTTCTATTTATTTTAGATCAAAATATATTTATATCGAGTATATATTATTATATAAATATATAACCAATATTAATTTAATTTATGACATGACAGGTCAACAGGAAAATTTATATGTGAAGCTGATTGAATTTTTGTAAAATTATAATAACCAGAAAAAAATGTCTGCCGTTATTTTCACAGGCGCATTTTATCTTGTACTAAAATTTTATTGCAAATTGTGACTAAACTTTGAATTTTCAGATATTTTCTTTTACTTAATTACGTAGTTCGAGTTGAACATCGTATAAGTGGTAAGTCGTTAGCAAACGTTTCCAAAATTCATTATCGAGACAGGGACTCCTTGAATTGGTTTTAAACCATGAAAGAAAACCGTAAGAGTGCCTTAAATGTGGGAAACTAAGCTAAAAGTTTTTGTGTTGTTAATAGATGTTTAAATAATTAAGTTTTTATGAAGATGAATACCCTATGATAATATTTTGTTTATTTTTCTTACATTATTAATAAAATAGTAATGTTGTTAAGCAAAAATAGATATAAACTACCTAGTTTATATCTATTTTTGCTTAACAACCTTTTGATACCTACCTAGGTATCTATATTAATACACCTTTATTATATACGAGCTTCTGGCCGCAACCTCGCCCGCGGTGTGGCCTATGGGAAAATAATTCAACCACCGATTTCACCCTCTTACGGGTGGAATATCGAAAAATCCTTTCTTAGCGGATGCCTACGTAATAACATCTACCTGCATGCCAAATTTCAGCCCGATCCGTCCAGTGGTTTGGGCTATGCGTTGATAGATCACTATGTCAGTCAGTAAGTCACCTTTGAGTTAAATATATTTAGATAGATTTACATATGGTATATACCATTTAAAACTGTCTGAGAAGGGGCCACACAGAGATGACGCTCTTCTTTTTGATCTAATTTTTTTTATGAGGAATACTATTGACTATGAAGTTGTTATTCTTCTCGGGAGAAGCAATAGCATTGATCTAGATGAGCAATAGTAGGTATTCTGTGAGATAGTACAAGTTATTTTACTCAAAGAGCATATAACCACTACGTTTTACTCTTTGTAACTTCTAAGACAGTTATACTCACAGAACAGTAGAACACTATTATGTTATACTCTTTGAGTTATCATATTTCTGATTTGTGTTTGGATATTTGGAAATAAGTCGCTTCAAGAATTCAGGATATAACTTTATTAAAATAAGCAATTTTTGTTCATCATTGCTCAACGAAATAATGTCATCGCTCACCACCATTTTAGAGATTGTCCTAAAGGGCGAACGTAATTTCTGCTGCCTATGCTTTAACACCGGTGAAAATACCATTTTAAATGATAAATTAACCATTGATATGCACGAGACGCAGCAAAGTATTAATGTTATGGACATGGTAGAGTCTGTACTCGGAAATAAGGTAATATTCAAATTATGATTCTTCTCATGATTTTTTTTTCCATCAATATATTTCTAAAGGCTTAGAGAGCCTTATGTTTCTATGGCTAAAGGCTTATTTCCAACAGACACGGTTTTTAACACGGTTTGGTTTGGATACGGCACCTGGCTTCGGCCCAGCGCCCGGCTCCATGGAACCAACTTCACACAAGATTGACAGCCATATAAAACTGTGTTGAAACCGTCTTGTGGGTATATGTGGTAGGTGTAGGCACCTATTCACTGTTAATGGTAGGCCATCGATCTGAATTCTTTAGCCAGGACTATGCCTTGCTTCCTTCTACTTGCCATGTCGCACACTCGGACTACAGTCATAAAGTGCAGGATGGTGAATAAAAAACCTAGTTACTAGAAATTGGAACCCCTTAAAATAAAACATGGTCTTTACTCTGTTTGATTAGTTTATTAATCATTGTAATGTTTGAACCACCTTATTTCAGATTGCAGAATACCTAGTAATGTTTGAAAACATATGTGCCAACTGTCTTAGATCAATACGCAGTATCTACACATTTATCCAGAAACACCAACAAAATGTTATGTTACTTATTAATGCAATTGATGGGTTAAGCAATAGCATTGCATTTACTGAAACTGATATTGAAAACAGCCAGTCCTTATTTTTAACCCTTAATTTAGAAGAATTTGTAAGCAAACATATTTATGACAGTGAGAAGCTAGATTCAACAAAATCAGCATTGAAAAGGTTTATGAGGCTGAACTCACTAAAGAAAGAAACAGAAAGGCAAAGTACAAAATGCACTAATAAAGAAGATTTATTGCAAACAAAACTTAAACCAAAATGTCGAGCAAATATAAAAGTATCTGATATGTTGTTGGATCCTAATGACATACTTGAAACTAAATGCAAGGTTTGCTTTAAAGCTTTCCCTACATTGCAGAAGTTAAAGGTACATTTCTTGAAAGCTCACACACCAAAAAAGTACAAGTGCACCAAATGTCAAAAAAGGTTTGGTTCACCCAATCTTTTGGCCGATCATAAAAATGGAAACCATCGTAAAGTAATTTGCAGCCAATGTGGCAAAACATTGAAAAACAGGGCTACATTAACAAAGCATGAACTTGGTCATCATCTGAAAATGGTCTGTCCAGATTGTGGGCGCAGCTATAAAAGTAAAATCACATACACTCAGCACATTGAAATGAATATCTGTAAAAGAGAAAGCAGAGCTAGTCCAGCTAATGCAAAACACACATGTGATTACTGTGGTAAAAAATACACTCAAAAAATGTCATTACGAGTTCATATACAATATGATCATGGGAACTATAAAGCTCACATTTGTGAATGGTGTGGAAAAAAGTTCTGGGCTCAAAGCCGGCTCAGAGCACATATTGTGAAACATACTAGAGAGAAAAACTTTTCATGCTCTGTTTGCCAAGGAAAGTTTGTTACGAAAGAGTCATTATTGTATCACACAAGACTCCATACTGGAGAAAAGCCATATAGATGTTCAGAATGTGAATGCAGCTTCATTTCCGCATCACGCAGAGCTTATCATATGAAAACATATCATCTTGATCCCTCTGTGGAATGTGAGATATGTCATTCTAAGTTTACTTCGAGATTTTATTTAGTTAAGCATATGAAATGCCATAAAATCGGCAGGCATGATGCAACTCCAGCTAATCAACAGGAAAATAAATTAGTGAAGATACACACAAGAAATAAAATCAATATACCTGATTTGGAAGATATTGAAATGCAGCATTTAATATGTACATGAACAACAATCTAGCCATTATAATATTATGTATGATGGTCAAGCCATAAAGTCTTATTTACCCTGTAAATTATGATTTCCTTCAACTACCTTCAAACAACACCTACAGCTTGGTGGCAGAATATCTGGTAAATTGGTGGCACCTATCTAGACGAACCCTTGCAGAAAAGTAACCATTGAGGTAATAAATACGTAAATATTTAAGAAGTTAGTGTAATGTATGTACTTGAACCCTCTCGCCAGGTATTTTCTTTAAATTTTTATTTTATTAATGTTTAGGAGAAACAAACGGTACTTTATTCAACTTAATAAACTAATATTACTAACCAATAAAGTTTCTACATACAGGTATGCAAGTCTTATTTCGCTACATATGCAAGTATTATTACAAAAATGTGTTGAATATTATAATGGCGCGTGTGAACGAGTTGTTGGTTGTTATTTATTTACACCACTTGTTACTTGTGAGGTTGTGTTATATGGAGTTTTACAGTTCATTGAAAGAGTGCTTATTTAAGTTTCCAAATCCTATACAAATTGCACAATAAAAGCTCAATAGATTCAAATGAAGTATTTACTCTCTTATAATAGGTCTTTACCTATGAAATTGCCGTATTGCAGTACAGACTTTTTCAAACAAAAAAAAAGTTTTGTTTGGCTATGAATTCTAAATTCAAATTAATTTTGTTTTAAAAATATGACATTCTATTTACAATATAAGTCTTTTGTTTATTGATTGACGTTGTATTTTCATTACATTTCAACATTTTTCCTCATAATGGATACTTTGAAATTTCGTGTAATTATGGAATATGAGTTCCGTCGTGGCACCAACGTGGCACAAACGACACGTAACATCAACGACGTTTACGTCTCCGTAAACTGTACAAACGAACGTACAACCCGTTATTGGTTTGATCGGTTCTTGATCGGAATTTTGACTTGAAAAATGAACCTCGTGGTCGTCCGGAAACTTTGGTCAACAATGATGAATTAAAGGCGATTGTGGAAGCTGATGAATCTCAATCTACAGCTGAGCTGGCAGCAGCTTTTGATGTTAGCATCAAAACAATATTGGTCCATTTGCGACAGATTGGCAAGATAAAAAAGCTTGATAGATGGGTGCCCCACGAACTTAACGATCGCCAGCGCAACGTACGCGTCGAGGCTTGCCTTGCGCTGCTTAACAGGCACAGAAATGAAGGAATTTTGAACCGAATTGTTACGTGCGACGAAAAATGGATTCTTTTTGACAATCAAAAGCGCTCAGCAAGTTGGTTAGATCCTGGTTCGGTACCAAAGCAATGTGCAAAACGAAAAATGACCCCTAGAACGGTGATGGTCACAGTTTGGTGGTCTAGTGCTGGTGTGATTCATCATAGCTTTTTACAAAACGGCGAGAGCATTACTGCAGATGTGTACATTGAAGAACTGACCACAATGATGGCGAAACTCGCACGTCTGCAACCAGCTTTGGTCAATCGGTCGTCTCCACTGCTACTTCACGACAACGCGCGACCCCATACTGCACAACAGACCGTCTCTAAGCTGCGTATGAGTTGGGTTTGGAAGCTCTCCCTCATCCGCCATACTCACCAGATCTTGCGCCTACCGACTATTACTTTTTCCAAAATTTGGACAACTTTTTAGCGGGAAAAAAATTCAATTCCCGCAAACAAAACGCCTTTGAAGAGTTTGTTGTCTCCCGTCCTGCTGATTTTTTCAAGGAGGGCATCCATAAACTGCCACAGCGTTGGCAAAGATGCATTGATTGCAGGGGTGATTACTTTGAATAAAAGAAATAAATAAGCTCGAAAAAAAAATACTTTAACTTTTTTCAAACAAAACGGCAATTTCATAGGTAAAGACCTAATATTATACCGAGTATTTCTAGCCACTTGGTACGTACAATCTCTACCTAGTAGGGATGTTCATCTATAAAATATATCGACATGTTTTTCGATATAATATATCGTAGGTACAGACATGTTTTTTTATGTTTTGGCTCCACACTATTGTGTACTTAGCCAGTGTCAAGTAATTAATAGTTTATCAAGTTAATGATATTTATATGTATAAAGACACAGTCGAAGTCATCAAGTCAAGTCATAGTCTAGTCAAAGTCAGGAGTAAAGTAAAGTTACCACCACTTTACTAGTAAAGTGGTGGTAACTTTACTTGAAGCTTCTATGGAGTTTTTGAAACAACACGAAAAAAAACGTTTCAGCATCATTATACCATTTCCCCACACTCACGCCTGTAATCCAGCACTTAAAGAATAGAATGCCACCAATTTTATGCACTAACACAGAAAATAACACAAGTTTTGGAAAATAATACAATGCGGTGACGCAATCTTTTTCGCGTTCCCGCTAAAACTCCTCTTTTTTTGTTTATGCATTTAATTGTTATAGCTCGTTCTAAACTTCGCCATGACGTGGCTGCTAGATTATAAAAGCTTGTAACATTTTTTTATAAAGCTTGTTTTGAACTACAAAGGGGTAAAATGAATTAATAAAAAATACACACTTGTAGGTAGTAAATATCTACTACCTTTTAGACTTGGCTGGCACTGACTTCTAATAGATGAGTGGGTAGCGCTTATAATAACTACTGGAAATTACGTTTTCCAACGTTGGCCTAGTCGCGCGCCTCTACCCAAACGGGGGTAAATCAAACTAGATTGTAGCTTGGTAGACAAAAATTTAATAAAATCACTTCCTAACCACTGTCAATATGCAACGAAACGTTTGCGCGTTTTAAGAACGTACAACGCCATCTAGTTTGTATTAATGAGAGCTCTTCATTGCTAGATGGCGCAGAATGTAATACGGAACATTGTTAAACATAATAAATGAATTTAATCTAATATAACAACATTAAACATTCCGCCCACCAAGGACGTTATTTTAACGTTCTTCCTAAAACACTTGGAATGACATTACAGTGGTGAATACAAAACAAATGGTATCATAAACATGACATTTTAAATATTTTACCACAAATAAATTCAAACTAAATAATAAAGATAAAATAATCAGTCTGTTACTGGCAAGACACAAAGTTTTGAAGTAGGTCTCTTAATTTGAGATCCGTTACATTTTAATGTTACGACACGAGTAATTTGGTCCAACCCTGGATGTTTGTCCATGACCTTGCCTAATAACCATCGCGCTGGAGGAAGATTATCTTCCTTAATGAGAACTACGTCTCCTATTTGTGGTTCCGGGTTTCTCTTCGACCACTTGTAGCGCTGCAAACAATGAACTAAATATTCTTTTGACCACTTACGCCAAAAATCTTGCATCATTTTCTGAGTCAATTGCCAGCGTCTTAAACTGCCAATATTACTCTGCTCATAATTGCGCTCAGGAACTACAATTAGTGGTTCTCCCACGAGGAAATGTCCTGGCGTGAGTGGCGAGGGGTCTGTGTGGTCCCCAGGTAGGACTGACAAAGGCCTAGAATTGAGGCATGCCTCAATTTGCGATAAGACCGTGCTAATTTCTTCGAAAGTGAGGGTTGAATTGCCTATAACGCGCTTAAGGTGAAACTTTGTAGACTTTACGCCTGCTTCCCACAAACCACCAAAATTTGGTGCGTGAGGGGGTATAAAGTGCCACGTCACGTTACGATTGCTAAGCCACTCACGAATTTCAGCTGCTACGGATGATCTTTCAGCGTCGACAATCTTTTGGAGCTCTTTGGACGCACCGACAAAATTTGTCCCGTTGTCACTCCAGACATCACTTACATGACCTCTTCGAGCCACAAATCGCTTAAATGCTGCTATAAAACCGTCAGCAGTAAGATCACTCACGGCTTCTAGGTGGATGGCCTTAGTGACCATACACACAAAAAGACTTATATAGCCTTTATAGCTGGAGTTACCACGTCCTTTGGTTGTTCTTATATTGATGGGACCAGCAAAATCTACACCACTGTGCAGAAAAGCTCGTGCTGGTGTCACCCTAGCAGATGGTAGCTGGCCCATTAGCTGATTTTTGTTCGTTGCTGCATGTCGAACACAAGTAACACACTTGTGGACGTGTTTCTTAACCAAACCTTTGGCTCCCACTATCCAATACTTAGTTTTTAAGACGTTCAGCATCAGTAGTGGACCACCGTGCAGCGTTCGTTGGTGCGCTTCGTCTATGATCAGGTCAGTAAGATGGCTTTTGTGGGGGAGAATGATAGGGTGTTTAGCATGCTCCGGAATGTTGGCGTGTTGGATTCTGCCTAGAGCTCTCAAAACTCCATTTGCGTCGTGAAATGGATTCAGCGGCTTTAATTTCACCTTATCATTTTCTAGCTCCCTGCGTTGGCATTCTCTAATGCATGTCTCAAGAGCTTCGCTAAGCTCTGTACTTGTCAGGTACGATTCAAATTTGTGCAGATTCTTTTTGACATCATTTATTTTTAGGAATCTTCGACAGTATGCTACTACTCGAATTAACTTTTGCAACGACGAAAATCGTGTCCATATTATATCATCAAATGTCTCGTCGATTGTCATGTGAGTCTTTATTTTTCTTTGTTCTAATTCAGTAAAGATGGATTTCGGCCTAGTGTACTCAATAATTGCGTCATGTAACCATGATGGACCCTGCAGCCACAAGCTGTTTTCAGCTAGTTCCGAAGGAGTACAACCTCTGGATGCTATATCTGCAGGATTTTGAGGAGATTGCACATGAGCCCACTGAGTGTTGTCTAATTTCGAAAGAATTTCTGAAGTTCTGTTGCTGATGAATGTCGTCCATCGACTTGGGTGACTACTAAGCCACGCTAACACTGCTGTTGAGTCCGTCCATCCGTGAATATTGCTGTTATCTATTCCTAATACTTTTGCGACTTCTGTGACTAGTCTGGCCAGTAAAACAGCACCCATTAATTCTAGACGAGGTATAGAAACCTGC
The DNA here is from genome assembly GCA_905220475.3 of Ennomos fuscantarius. NCBI lineage: Eukaryota > Metazoa > Arthropoda > Insecta > Lepidoptera > Geometridae > Ennomos > Ennomos fuscantarius. The sequence goes on from HG992049.1 coordinate 4,119,446, forward strand.
ATTGTTGGGGCTACCTTTGTTTTTGCAGCAACCAGATTGACGTGTATGACTCCAGCTGAATCTATAGTTCTCAAATAAGCTACTGCTCCGTAAGCTGTATTTGATGCGTCACAAAACCCGTGAATTTCCTTACAAATATCGTCACTCTTGGCATCTATCCATCTTGGCAGAGAGAACTCACTGACTTGAATCAAATCTGATCGATAACAACTCCATTCTTTCAGTAAATCATCAGGTAGTTCATCGTCCCAGTCTATTCCGGCTAACCACAACTTCTGGATCATCACCTTAGCGACAATGACGCAAGGTGCGAGCCATCCTAATGGGTCAAATAGACGAGCGATGTCTGAAATAACCTTACGCTTTGTAATGGGATCATGCAGAATAGGAAGTTGCACGGAATAATGGAAGGAATCTGATTCCTTGTCCCAGGAGAGCCCTAATATCTTCACTATTTCATCTATCTTTAAGTCTATTTTCTCTTCCTGGTTTCCCCTTTTGTCCATTACTACTGCTGCCAAATCCTTGTTATTTGTTACCCATTTCTGCAGTTCAAACTGTCCTTTACTAAGCAACTTGTTCATTTCCGTGTAAATTTTTATTCCTTCATCTACTGTTTCACAGCCTGTTAATAAATCATCTACATAGAAATCAGTTTTAACCTTTTCTGCTGTTTCAGGACACTTGTCGCCTTCGTCGATCGCCAGTTGTTGCAGAGTCTTTACGGCCAGGTAAGGAGCAGAAGCTGTCCCAAATGTTACTCTGACTAATCGATATTCTTCTGTTTCAGATTCTTCATCATCCCTCCACACGAGCCGTTGGAAATCTGCATCTGGATCAGCGACTACAACTTGTCGGTACATCTTGACGATGTCTGCACTGAGACAGATTGGATGCATGCGCCATCGCATTATAATATGTCGCAAGTCCTGTTGGAGCGTTGGACCGACCATCAATGTTTGATTGAGGGATATTCCGTTTGTTCCCTTGCAAGAAGTATCGAATACAACTCTGACCTTGGTCGTGGTTTTATCTTCACGTATGACAGCGTGATGCGGCAGATAAACGCTCTCTGATGGACTTTTGCATTGTGCAGTTACACGTTCCATGTGACCAAGGTCTAAGTATTCGTGAATTACTTTGGAATAACGCTCTTTTATATCGGAATTCTTCCTAAACCGCTGTTCAAGAAGATGGAATCTTTTTATTGCAATTTCTCTCGAATTGCCGTATTTACATTGAGGGTCGTCATCCCGAAAAGGCAGACGAACAACGTAACGCCCTGTTGAATCCCTCTTTGTTGTACTTGCAAAGAACTCTTCACATAATTGCTCCTCTTGAGTGAGCATTTTTGTTTCAAAGGAATCGGACTCAATTTGCCAAAACTGCTTTAGCAATTCATTGTCATCTACATGAGCGTGCATGCTGACTATATTGTGATGGCAATGTGTTTGATTGGATTGATCATCATCGTATGGATGTGTGGGGCCAGAAAGGATCCATCCTAATGCTGTGCACTGAGCAGTTAGCCCACCATTAGGACCCTTGATCAAACCGTTTCTCATGACGTGGCCATACACGTCTGCACCCAATAAAATATCAATTTTATTTGGTGTGCTGAAATGTGGATCAGCTAAGCTGATCTCCGCTAACTCTGGCCAATCAATGCTCGCGATATTCTCAGATGGAAGCAAACTAGTAATAGCACCGAGCACGTGTGCTCGTACTTTCATCCGGAAACTAGGATCATGACGTGATTGGACCGTGAGCTCGACTAGGTGCTTTGAGGCTAAGACTCCCTTCTCACCACCCAATCCAGAAATGACACTCCTGTTGGGCGTCTTTCTGAGACCGAGCAGTTGAACAGCAGATTCTGTGATAAACGACGCGTGCGAGCCTTGGTCGAGCAGAGCTCTTAGCAGTTGGGCGTTCCCGTCTCTCGCTTGCGTCTTTACAATAGCAGTAGCTAGCAAAATCTGCTTGGGTGTGGTCTGCTTCGAAAAATGTGCAACGACATTCGAAGTTGATGCAGGACTTTCTAACGGCGGTTTAACGGTTGGCACCGTTGCATTGGTGTCTACCGCCGTGATTTCCCGTTTATTTGTTGAAGTACGCGGCTCCAAGGCTTGCTTGGGATGTAATAGGGAGTGGTGGTTGTGTTTGCATACGCGACATTTGGTGGAAGAGCGACACGCGTTGGCTGAATGGTTTCGACCTAAGCAATTGAAACAAAGTCCATTGGATTGGACAAAACTATGACGGGCGTCGTAATCATTCTTAGCAAATTCTTTACAGTTTGAAATTCTGTGATCATTCTTTTTGCAAAACGGACAGGAATTAGTTGCCGAATTGGAACCGGTTGCAAGTGCGTGCATTACTTTGGGTTTCTGGTTTGAGAAATTTGGTTTCGATTTCTTGGTGTCTAAAAATTCGAGTGACCTGAATCGCGACTCTAAAAACTCTTTCAATTGTTGCAACGTGGCTAAGTCATCGGATGTGCTAATCTTGGCTTCCCACTGCTTCCGAGACTCAGAATCTAATTTTGTGCTTATGATGTGAATAATTATCACGTCCCAAGAATCGACTTGAATACCCAAATTTTTCAGCCCATTCAAAGTATCGTTCATAGTGTCTAACATGTTTTTTATCAAACTGCACGACTCGGATCCCATGTTTGGTTGATTCATAAAACGCCCCAGTAGACAATTCGCTAAATATTTTTTATTATTAAACCTGTTGTTGAGAATTGCCCAAGATTCGCTGTAGTTCGCTGACGTTATAGGAACGTGTCTCAGAAGTTGTTCAGCTTCTCCTGAGAGATGTCCTTTCAAATAGTGAAACTTTTGAACATCGTCTATGGAAGTGTTTTTATGAATCAATGACACATATAAGTCTCTAAACGTTGGCCATTCCGAATAGAGACCGGAAAATACCGGTATTGATATTTTAGGCAACTTAACATTGCTTTCGCTTTTAAACGATTGCCCTGATGGCACATGAACGTTTGTGTTTGAGGAGGCAAAGACTGACAATGCTTCTTTTAAATCTGACTTATAGGTTATGTAAGTTTCCTCTATATCCTCATACACATTGTCCCCGAAGTACCCTGATTCGATTGTTGCATCTGATAATTCAGATAACTTTCTATGATTTTCAGTAATAACCTTCCACTGCTCTTCTAAAGTCTCTAGTTTAGTTTGTAAATAAGATTGCTTAGCAAGTCTATCTTTTGGCGACTTCTTGAAATTATTATAAGCTCTTTCAATAGTACCGTTATAACTTAACTGACTTTTCATTGTAGATGCCATATTGAATCAAGTTTACTTCAAGAACATAAACTATATATATAATAATACAACAAACTAAACAGTTCTTAAACACACAAATAAGAATTATTGAAGTAATTTAAGAATTCTTAACTAAATTTCTTGTTTGAATAATTAGAGTTCAATTTAATTGTAAAGTTCCAAAACTTTTGCTAGTTTAATTGAATTGAAATTCTTCCTGATGATAATGATCACTTGAAATGTACTTACAGTTTTTCACTGGCAAACCTTTTCACTGATGATGGCCACTACTGGATATTGCAGTGATGTGATGTGATGATGAACCCGCTGATGGTCGATGTTATCACGAAGATGATGACTTTGACCCGATCACGAAGTCGGAGACTTCGCGCAAGTTGACTGCTGCGCCGTTGACGTTGCTGCTCGTTGCACCTCGACCCAACGCCGATGTTGCCAGTGGCGCCCCCTGGCGCCGATACTAGGCTTCTCTCTGGCTGCTGTCGGCACGTCGTGTTCCGTCGCTGAGCAGATGTCACGTCGCTGCTCCGTCGTTCTCTTCCAGGCGTCGTTGTCGGCGCCCCTTCCGTTGCTCCACTTATGCTGAAGTGGACTCCACTCTTCTCTCTTCTTTGTTCCTCGGTTGGTGAGAGTGTACGGACACTCCCTCTACCAACCAGTCGTGTAGACCTGAGTGCAAGTCTACACGATGAGCACTTTCAACAGCGATCCACTGCTTCTTACTGGTGCTTGTCTTCGACAGATCGCGGTCTGTCCGACTCGTTAGGACCATGGAAATTACGTTTTCCAACGTTGGCCTAGAGTCGCGCGCCTCTACCCAAACGGGAGTAAATCAAACTAGATTGTAGCTTGGTAGACAAAAATTTAATAAAATCACTTCCTAACCACTGTCAATATGCAACGAAACGTTTGCGCGTTTTAAGAACGTACAACGCCATCTAGTTTGTATTAATGAGAGCTCTTCATTGCTAGATGGCGCAGAATGTAATACGGAACATTGTAAAACATAATAAATGAATTTAATCTAATATAACAACATTAAACAACTACAATATTTACATTTAGTTTTTGCTTTTGAGAGCTCTTTTGTAGTTTTGAAGTCAGTTTAATTTCTTTTTTTTTATTAATAATTCTTTTTTTAGACAGCTCAGTCTTGAAAAATATAATTTTATTGTATTAATTTATTTTCTATCGATTTCAATCTTTTGAGAGGATTAATTGTTTTTTTTTCTCATTGGAGGATTACGGCGTCGCCCGTTTTATTCATTGGCCAAATATATCGGTATGAATATAGATATCACATGATATGATAATATCGGCTCAATATAAATATCGATATTGTATGATACGATAATATCGGTTCGATTCGATATATCGAAGAGTTACATCGATTGTTTTTTAAATATCGGTATATATCGAGCATCCCTACTACCTAGTCTGTGACTTGTATGCAGGGTTAGATTTTGTACGATAATTAATGTATTTGTACGATTATTTGTCATAATGTACGTTATACTATCCTGTTTTAATGACGGTACGCGTAAATACATTAGTTTGTGAGTTGACAAGTTATTTTCAATAAATACCGATAAAAGCATTGAATTGTCTCGTGCTTCCACATACAAATGCAGATTGTGAAATAATTATTATTATTATTTAGTAAGATCAATTTTACTAAGTCAAATATTTGGAACAGACTTATAGCACGAACTGTAGATGCAATCATATTTTCATGCGATGAAATAAAACTTAGTAAAAGTGGCAACTGCACCGACTTTGAACCCACAGAAGACATTTTAAGAAGAGCCAATGACAAGAATATCGAGGGTATGTACTATGCAGTCCATTGAATAAGTAGAAGTCGAAATAAATTTTACATACTAAGGTCCGTATTACAAAAGGATGCTCAGTCATCGATCGGTGCTCAAGAAGAGATTTCATTCATAAAATGTTCAATTAGTGGATGAAATTTCGGCTTGAGCACCGATTGTTGACTGAGCATCGTTCTGTAATACGGACCATAATATATAATTATAAGTTGATTGATAATCTATATAGTTGTTTAATTGATGATTAAATTATGTCTTCCATATATTCCTAGTTTCTTTAATATATTCTTCCATTACAGTCCAGAGAGATTATCGTATTAAACTGGTGTTTTTACAAGATGTACGGTATTTTTTTATAAATACTATCTTTTTGAACGAAACGTACAATATTTTTTTATCTATCCTACTCCAACGCTGCGCGCTGCTTGTATGTACATAATACTTTATTAATTTGTGCATATTGCTGACCTGTGGAATAGGCTGTGTCGATCTACAATTCTACATATCTAAATCAATATCTCGGGAGAAGTAATAGTATTCTATTCGTATCCTCTACTTGGTCTGTGTTCTATTCTGTGATCTAAATATTACTTGTCTGTGGTGTCGATTTTGCCGAATGTTTTCGAGAGCAAAATTAATTTTAATAAAGCAAAACGTATCGTTCTCGTGATGAAATGTGCAATATTGCAATACACCTGCTATCAAAATGACTTTTCTGGAAGATACGTTAATAATTCTGATTTCTCAAGTATGTGCATTTTACAATAATTGTCGAGAGGTTCATAATTTGCTCTGCCGTTTTTCTGTTTTATTTATTATGTGAAACTGCTGTTGAATGATTTTCCAAATTTGTACAAACATGTTACTAACTTTAAAAAGTATCAGACTACTTTCGAACTAAGATAGATATACTTTCAAACTAAGGTAGTCAACAAATAATTTGATTTCAGACAGTGTTCTTTGTTGGAGGATGGATTTTCTTCGTGAAACAGCTCTTCAAAGACTATGAGGTCCACCACTTGTTGGTGCAACTGATATTCTCAGTTACATTTGCACTGAGCTGCACTATGTTTGAACTGATCATATTTGAAATCATTGGCTATTTGGATTCAAGGTAACTTCATTCTTTAGAAATAACTAACATTGTAATATGTTGACCGTGGGAGTACTTGCTCCAAATCATATAATGGGACAACCAGCTGAATGTTGCTTTTTCATTGATAGTATGTTAAATATTTCAAAACAAATCTTACTTATGACTATTTTCATGCTGATACACAATCAATCTTATTTATATACATTACTCATGATAAATTAAAAATATTCCATCTATGCTTGGTGGTTATGTCTTTGTTATAGTAAGATCATAGTGCCAGCATTCTGGGCACATTCCCCTCCACCAAGGGGCTATTTTAAATTATTAGTTTTATTTTTTTATATTTTAAGTTCTTAGGTATAATTTAGTTTTTTAGGTCTAGTTTAGTATTGTATGAACAATAATAAAATACTTATGTTTAATTTAATAAAAGTAGTACTTATAAAATTAAATTCCCACATAGCCAAAAACAATTATTATTGCAACTTATGTAACATTACATTAACATATATTCATCACAGAATCATATAATTTATCATGATTAATTTCTTAGAGTTCCTAAATTTTTAGCAACAAGCTGGATTTGACCATTCACCTTCCAACTCACTGGACTAAATACTCTTAGTGGTTTGGTGTCATATTTTTGTACTGACTAGTAGCTATCACAATTTCCATAGACCTTGTTCAGTAATATCAGTTGTAATTCCAATACTGCTGAATGATGAGAAATGCTTGCTTATGTCTGTGATGGAGCCAATTTCTAAGGATATTATGGTTCTTAGTTTGCCTGTGAATCTGTAGGTGGTGGAATATATCCAGTAGGTTATTTAAATAAAAAAAAATTATAATATCTAAATAGGTTTATTCATTTATCAGTAAACATACTACTCTGCCACCAGAGCATGTACTTCAGCAAAATATATATGGGTTCCAGCTCAAGATACTTCCACTGGAACATGGGCCTGTACTCGCTGCTATTTATGGTTATAGCTCTCATACCATTCTACATAGCTTACTTCTGCATTAGCAATGTTAGATTTGGTAAGTTGCATTGATCTTTGAAAGATTTTAAGCCACCATCTTATTCTTACCCTATTTGGAGGTGGTAAGGTGCATTTCCTCTTGCCAGCATCTACCTCAGCTCTTTTATATATTGGAGCACAGCCTTGGGTCGCTGGCACAACTGTTCCAGTGATACAACCCTTATTTATGTGCAGTGATGCAAGATTTTTTTAAAACTACATGCATTATTAATATTTTAGCGATAAAATTTAAATAAAATTTTTTTGTTTCAGTATCTCAGAACGCTATCAGACCACTGACAATATTTGTTTGGTTTATTTATCTATACTTCTTTTGGAAAATTGGAGATCCATTCCCAATACTAAGTCCCAAACAGGTAAGCAGTTGTATAAATCGTATTTCTACCTGATTTTAAATAATATTTTGTTATATTTTATATTCTACAGTTAGAGGGAGAAGGGAATCAGCTAGTGCCGGCTTTGTAGTGTTGTCTCTGTCATTCAGTGCATTATGAAACATTGTATCTCTAGTGCTTTGTGTGATAAAAACGACTCTCTCTTTTGCTCAATTCTACTATCAGTTACCTGGTTCCCACAGTACAAGCTTTGCCTGATTCGGAGCTAGATGGCGCTGTTCATAACATACACAAATATTTATACATTATTATACACAATGCTATCATGTTTGATATGAATATTATAATAATAATAATATAACGCCCAGCGATCACATACATAGATCCTGGACCCTAACTAGGAAACCCTATATCTAGGGATCCAAAAACTACAAGGACCATGGCCCAACAACACCCAGACTCAACGATTATTTGCACTTTTGTTCCGTGCACAAATACTTGTCCTGTCACGGGAATCGAACCTGTCACCTCCGAGCTACAAGCTATCCTGCTCAACTACCACAGGGGCTGTCATATTTTTATTTTATTGCCATATTAATTGTTAATGTTAATTTTCAGGGTATATTTTCGATAGAGCAGGGTGTGTCAAGAATAGGTGTTATCGGGGTAACAGTTATGGCCTTGCTATCTGGTTTTGGTGCCGTCAATTATCCATACACATCTATGGCAATTTTCATCAGGTTAGTACTTTTAAGGGTGTAATTGAAGCTTCGGATATGACTTTTCTGTTCTGCATTGTGCTGGGTTGCTTGCACTATTAGTGGGAATGAGAAAACACATTGCCTTGTAAAAGTGCTAAAATAGCCTATTTGCAATAAAATATTTTTTTTTTTTTTCCTCTTTTGTAGGCAAGAAGTTACACCTGGTTGCAGAATATTAAGCAATTTGAAAGCTTCTGAAATAAGAAAAACTATTTTTGTATTATTATAATTTTTAAAAACAGGTTAAGAGAACCACAAAACAGGAGAGAAAGAAATTTCAGAAATTATGTGTATGAGAAACTGTTATGATTATCACACTAATATTATAAAGGCGAAAGTTTGTATGTGTGTATGTTTGTTACTCCTTCACGCTCAAACGGGTGAATGGATTGGGATGAAATTCGGTACCAAGACAGATTATACACTGGATTAACATATGGGCTACATTTCATCCTGCAGGCTTAGCACGGCATGTGGAGAAATTGTCTTTCCCCCGGTTTTTTCCACCTGTCAGTTAAAATAATCCCCCTCTCCACCTTACGTAGCACGGCAACGAGGAGAGGAAAGAAATATTTCCCTTTGACATTATCGTAGACATTATATCCCGCTACTCCTCGCTTCAGAGCACGGACTCGGAAGAAAGTGGATAATATTCTCTTGAATTGACATAAAGCAGAGAGTATTTATCTTCGACTCTTGTAGGTGGGTATAAGGAAGTCAAAGTGTTTTAATAGGCACAAAAATGTCGCGTGCCTATTATAACTATGTTTAATCGCGGGAACTTGAATTTTGGAGCGAAAGTTACACCGGGAGAAGCATTCGGAATACAAGTAATCCCTTCTAAATCCCGGGAAATGAGTTTCAATACAAAAAAAAATACATAGCGAAATATTCGTGAAAATACAATTATTAGTTTAGTTTTAATAAGAAAATTATTTAATTTACGTAATTAACTTAAATGATGCATATATTTTTTGAGTATATTTTATTATAAAATATATACATATAAAAATTTAAAATATAACTACTACACAATAATTAATCACGTTTTTCCGCTCATATTACAAACAAAATAAAATTTTAATTTAAACTACTCACTTACTCTCACTCATATACATAGTAGTCGTTACATACTCTTTGATTAACACAAGGACACAGACTCAAAAACCTTATATTTTCTTAATTTTTATATTTTGTCTTCAATCCCAGTATATTTAGCCGAACAATTATCGATGGTTTGATGGACTGAACAAAATATTGAAGCATGTAATGTCATTTTAGTTAAATTTTCTCGTACTGGCAACAATACGGTAGAGAAATCTAAAAACGCTACTCCCGCCGTTTATCCCCCGGATAAAGCTATCCACTGTCGCGGCCGTGCTCGCAGAGTGGAATAAAGTGACAGTGAGGATAAGTTTGTTATCTACTCCCTGGGGAGAAGTTGTCCACCGGCCGTGCTAGGCCTGCTGGAAAAGTAAAATTTTCCCGTGGGATGAGCAAATAATTAAAATACTTTTTATCCGCGGGTGTAACCGCGGGGCGCAACTAGTTATAAATATATTTACTGACTTCAAAGTCTTGGAGTGAAAATGTTGAATAATAAAAAACAAACACTGTTTAAATTTGTAAAATCAGTTTGGGAACCACGAAAGCCAAAAGCTACACTACGCACCAGTATAGGCACTGGCAAACGTCAAATTTACAACACCTCAATAAACAAAATGGAGGGATAAAAATTAATTCTAATTGCAGACCAGTAACACAATCAGATGTACTATCGATCGAAAAGAAACTGCTTCAAACCATGGATATGATATTGGTCAAAAAGAAAAGGATAGCACTGGCTGAATCCAACAGTGTTGGTGGGAGACAGCAATACAATATGTTAGACCAGTCTGATGTGAAGAACAGGGGGTTTTGGACAAACATTTGGTCTAGTGTTGGCAGCTATGCCAATCCACTTGGTCATAATACAGAGAGTAAGTATAATATAAAATAAATAAATGTCTGTCTGTGTGTCTGTGTGCATTTCACACAACGCCATGTAGCACCAAACTAAGCCAAAGCTTGTACTATGGGAACCAGATACTTGATACAATACTTAGAGATACCTTTCGTTTGTAAATACATACATAGAAGTGTCAATTCTGTATCGCATACTCTAAAGCTAAACGAAATTAACATATTTCCGTCCTTGTCATTTCCCCTTTATCAGAAGAGTACCGCCATACTTTAAGTTTACTTTAGTTTTAGAGAATGCGACACAGAATCGACACCAGAATCACACTAATATTATATAGGCGAAAGTTTGTATGTGTGTATGTTTGTTACTCCTTCACGCTTAAACGGCTGAATGGATTTGGATGAAATTCGGTAGCAAGATAGCTTATACAATGGATTAACATAGGCCACATTTTCTCCCGGAAAAGTGAAATGTTCCCGTGGGATGAGCACATAATTAAAATACTATTATCCGCGGGTGAAACCGCGGGGCGCAACTAGTACAATATAACGCCCAGACACAGAACAAACATCGATGTTCATCACACAAATGTTTGTCCTGGGTGGGAATCGAACCCTCAACCAACAGTTTAGAAGGCAGGTTTACTACCAACTGAGTTATCGGGACAGCCAAATATGACGTAGTTTTGTCCCGCGATTTCTACCGCGTGGGACTTATCATATCTAGATCTATCTGTTGAGTCTAAATTCTAGATGTCTTTTAGACTCATGTCATAGGACCATAGAAAAGAACCAGGGAATGGGCACCAGTATTCTCCTTGGTACATTAAAACTGTCTGTGATCACCAAGCCTGCCAACCGTGATTACGTCAGACCCCCTATGATAAGCATCCAAACTGGCGTTTTATGGGGAAGGCTTGCGGTCGGTGGACATCTTCCAGATGTTGATGTGTGGGGAGGCCTGTCAGTGGACGTCTTCCAGATGTTGATGTGTGGGGAGGCCTGTCAGTGTACGTCTTCCAGATGTTGATGTGTGGGGAGGCCTGTCAGTGGACGTCTTCCAGATGTTGATGTGTGGGGAGGCCTGTCAGTGTATGTCTTCCAGATGTTGATGTGTGGGGAGGCCTGTCAGTGGACGTCTTCCAGATGTTGATGTGTGGGGAGGCCTGTCAATGTACGTCTTCCAGATGTTGATGTGTGGGGAGGCCTGTCAGTGGACGTCTTCCAGATGTTGATGTGTGGGGAGGCCTGTCAGTGGACGTCTTCCAGATGTTGATGTGTGGGGAGGCCTGTCAGTGTACGTCTTCCAGATGTTGATGTGTGGGGAGGCCTGCCAGTGGACGTCTTCCAGATGTTGATGTGTGGGGAGGCCTGTCAGTGTACGTCTTCCAGATGTTGATGTGTGGGGAGGCCTGCCAGTGTACGTCTTCCAGATGTTGATGTGTGGGGAGGCCTGTCAGTGGACGTCTTCCAGATGTTGATGTGTGGGGAGGCCTGTCAGTGTATGTCTTCCAGATGTTGATGTGTGGGGAGGCCTGCCAGTGGACGTCTTCCAGATGTTGATGTGATGTGATATGTTCCGCAGACATCAGCCAGCTGCGCCAAGAGACGTGCGCCCTGGAGGAGTTATCCCGACAGCTGTTCCTGGAAGCGCACGGCGCCCGGTCCATGCGCGAGCGGGTCGCTTGGTCCACCACCTTCCAAGGGCGGTACTTCAACTTTCTAGGGTACTTCTTCTCCATATACTGCCTCTGGAAGATATTTATTGTAAGTACTACTATCAACTTTTTTAAAAGTAAAAATTTCTTTACGCACTCTTGGGACTTGGGGAGTAGTAAGAAGTTGGTTCATGTAGATCTCCATTGTCAAAATAACAAAGTTAAAAATTTGTATTGTGTCGGTATGTCCGGTAAAATGACAATTTACAGTTGTCAAGATGGCTACATTAACATTAAACAAAGTTATACCGGCCGATAGATGGAGCTAATGAAGTTTTACTTCAGTCGTGTGGTCTAAATTACATTCGTTTTTTTTTAGTTTTTTGAAGCCATTACTTGAGTATAATGACATCCTTGTATTAAGGTAGCAAATATTTATGAATGAAAAATAGAAAAACTATTAAAGTAGATAATTATTAGGTAAAATAGGTTTGTAGGCCTTTCTGTTAAATAATCTGGTTCCCTAACATACTAGGGTTGACAAAATTAATTTTATTTTTTACAGCGTATTTTGTAACACTTTGTATAAGTAACTTTAATATTCAATATATATAAGTTTTTTTTTATTTTTTTTATTATTGTTTGATAGGCTTGCGTTTGACCACTATTTATTAGTAAGGAGGTGAACATTCAAGCATTCGCAGATTTTCAATCCTTCTATTATGCTATTTCTGATATCGACCGCGCCCGGTGAAGTCCTGCAGCCTATAATAAACGGGTATTAGTCTCGGGTTAGTTGCTTTAGCTTTTGTCCTTTTTTGCTACTGGAATATTTAGCTGGATTGAAAGAGACAAAAGATGGTGTAACTAGTCTAAAGCTAGTTCGTGTTTATTAATAAGGCTGCTAATATTTTAATGAAGGAAGATGCCATAAGTAAAATAACAGTGTTATAAAAAAGCTTAATATATTTTATTTAACAAATACAGACAATGGAATGAAATGATAGGTCTTTACCTATGAAATTGCCGTTTTGTTTGAAAAAAGTTAAAGTATTTTTTTTCGAACCTATTTATTTCTTTTATTCAAAGTAATCACCCCTGCAATCAATGCATCTTTGCCAACGCTGTGGCAGTTTATGGATGCCCTTCTTGAAAAAATCAGCAGGACGGGAGACAACAAACTCTTCAAAGGCGTTTTGTACTGCCTCTCGGGAATTGAATTTTTTTCCCGCTAAAAAGTTGTCCAAATTTTGGAAAAAGTAATAGTTGGTAGGCGCAAGATCTGGTAAGTATGGCGGATGAGGGAGAGCTTCCAAACCCAACTCATGCAGCTTAGAGACGGTCTGTTGTGCAGTATGGGGTCGCGCGTTGTCGTGAAGTAGCAGTGGAGACGACCGATTGACCAAAGCTGGTTGCAGACGTGCGAGTTTCGCCATCATTGTGGTCAGTTCTTCAATGTACACATCTGCAGTAATGCTCTCGCCGTTTTGTAAAAAGCTATGATGAATCACACCAGCACTAGACCACCAAACTGTGACCATCACCTTTCTAGGGGTCATTTTTCGTTTTGCACATTGCTTTGGTACCGAACCAGGATCTAACCAACTTGCTGAGCGCTTTCGATTGTCAAAAAGAATCCATTTTTCGTCGCACGTAACAATTCGGTTCAAAATTCCTTCATTTCTGTGCCTGTTAAGCAGCGCAAGGCAAGTCTCGACGCGTACGTTGCGCTGGCGATCGTTGAGTTCGTGGGGCACCCATCTATCAAGCTTTTTTATCTTGCCAATCTGTCGCAAATGGACCAATATTGTTTTGATGCTAACATCAAAAGCTGCTGCCAGCTCAGCTGTAGATTGAGATTCATCAGCTTCCACAATCGCCTTTAATTCATCATTGTTGACCAAAGTTTCCGGACGACCACGAGGTTCATTTTTCAAGTCAAAATTCCCAGAACGGAACCGAGCAAAACAATAACGGGTTGGACGTTCGTTTGTACAGTTCTCTCCGTAAACGTCGTTGATGTTACGTGTCGTTTGTGCCGCGTTGGTGCCACGACGGAACTCATATTCCATAATTACACGAAATTTCAAAGTATCCATTATGAGGAAAAATGTTGAAATGTAATGAAAATACAACGCTAATCAATAAACAAAAGACTTATATTGTAAATAGAATGTCATATTTTTAAAACAAAATTAATTTGAATTTAGAATTCATAGCCAATCAAAACTTTTTTTAGTTTGAAAGAGTCTGTATTGCAATACGGCAATTTCATAGGTAAAGACCTATTATAAATAAATTTGAACAGAGTTCGGGTATCTAACGGCTAATCAGTTCAAGTAACAATACAAAAATATATCCGCTTAGAAATCATTCAAGGCAAAAATTTAATTGATATGCCCTCTACCTAACACAATAGTGGGAACTAATTGAAGGGGTGAGAACAAAATGGGTTTAACTGATTTTTTTCACAAAAAGATTTATGGGTATCGTTGGATTCAACATGAAATTATCTACAATAATACATTATCAAAATGCCTAAATGAGGCATTTCAAATACATTCTCGGAGTTTTAAGTCTAAAAACGTTTTATCTGTCACAGGAATACAGTTCGCTTAGCATAAAAACATTATTATAATTATTTTATTATGTTATATATTTACAGTAATTGTATGAATTAGTATTATATTTAGGATTTTAAAATAGAATTAATACATTTTCAAGCAACTGAAACTTACATAAACCTTATAAGTACTCTACATTAAAATGAAGCCGTTGAAGTTTAAAGTCAATTTTCTCTACATCAATTTGACAGTTAAACCCTTTTTATTCTCAACCCTTGAATTGTAAACACGTTTCTTACAAAATATTGAATGTAATGTGCCATAGTCTAAATAATAATCATAAAACTGCTTATATACAAAAACTTAATGCTAGAGAGCATCATCTTCCAGTAACTTACTAGGCATGATGAAGTAAATTGTGCTACCCTGCCTAAACAGAAACTTAAATAATTTTTTTTACATAAGTACTTAAATTCTATTATAAAATTAAATCTATGTATAAAATATCAGAAATTTCATAACTTTTTTTCGATAAAATGAACCCTTATATTTTTAGACAATTTTTAATATTTATGAATTAAGCCTATTATTAACATGAACTTACATATGACGGCGGCTACGTCCAGTTATAAACTCTATGCACAGCGATCGAGCACCGTAATTTACCCTGTGGTGGCATTAAATTTATTACAGTGGCAGCACCGGCAACTGTCATGGCGCCCCTACCTGTCTGGCTATATAAAGGGATCGATTGGTGTGCTACGATCATTCTTGTTCCAGACACGGCGCGGTGTGGACATGCTGAAGGCCTATAGTTATATAGGTTGCAACCTACCCACAACCCGTTCCTGCCGATATCAGAAGTGGGATTGCCCATTTACACATCACTCTTCAAGTAACGCCGAAAATATGATGACGTGACGGCGGGTGACACTAATATCAATTTTAGTTGCAGGGTTAACCCAGACCAGTGAAAAAAAAAGAGAATAATAGTTATGGTAAAAAAGTAATGATTCGTGAGAGAAAAAAAAAGAGAAAAAAAGGGTAAAAAAAAAGAGTGAAAAAAAAAGGGAAAAAAAAGAAAGAAAAGAGAATGTAAAACTGATGACAAAAAAATGTGTCTGAATGCTAAAGGGATAATCTATCCGGTCTAGCACTAATTGGTATGAGTTGGAATAATCATTGTTTGCTAAAGGGATATCTATCCGGTCTAGCACTATCCGGTCCATTTTATATAAATGAAGGGATAAGGTAATGTTGGAATGATGATTTTTGATTGCTAAAGGGATATCTATCCGGTCTAGCACTATCCGGTCCATTTTTTTATAAATGAAGGGATAAGGTATTAGTTTGATGATTTTTGGTTGCTAAAGGGATATCTATCCGGTCTAGCACCATCCGGTCCATTTTTTGTAAATGAAGGGATAATGATGGTCTTGAAGGGTTAACCCTGACGCTGGTTATGATGAAGGTTAAAATACTTTTGACTAATCAAATTGAAAACTAATGTTTTGACTTTGACTTAGACTCCAAGTTTAACTCCATTTAATTGTCAGGATGAACGAGCAATTACACTGATACTTATGTCCCTCACCAGGTACAAAGTGAAGCTAAGCGTACGCACGTCAGTATGGCCGTGACGGCGGCTACGTCCAGTTATAAACTCTATGCACAGCGATCGAGCACCGTAATTTACCCTGTGGTGGCATTAAATTTATTACAGTGGCAGCACCGGCAACTGTCATGGCGCCCCTACCTGTCTGGCTATATAAAGGGATCGATTGGTGTGCTACGATCATTCTTGTTCCAGACACGGCGCGGTGTGGACATGCTGAAGGCCTATAGTTATATAGGTTGCAACCTACCCACAACACGTTCCTGCCCACACATATAATACAGGAAGGATAATACAGCCAATAACAAAAAGATACATAAACATAAGCATTTAAGTTCTTATTTCTAATTTTTTAATTGTGCATACACCACCGAGCAAACCAGCTTCCGCAAGCAGCAGGCCTAGCACGGCCGGTGGACAACTTCTCCCCAGGGAGTGGATAACAAACTTATCCTCATTGTCACTTTATTCCACTCTGCGAGCACGGCCGTGGCAGTGGAAAGCTTTGTCCGGGGGATAAATGAGGGGAGTAGCGTTTTTAGTTTTCTCTACCGTATTGTTGCCAGTATGAGAAAATTTTAACTAAAATGACATTACATGCTTCAATATTTTGTTCAGTCCATCAAACCATCGGTAATTGTTCGGCTTAATATACTGGGATTGAAGACAAAATATAAAAATTAAGAAAAAATAAGGTTTTTGAGTTTGTGTCCCTGTGTTAATCAAAGAGTATGTAACGACTACTATGTATATGACTGAGAGTAAGTGAATAGTTTATATTAAATTTTATTTTGTTTGTAATATGAGTGGAATAACGTGATTAATTATTGTGTAGTAGTTATATTTGAAATTTTTATATGTATTTATTTTATAATAAAATATACTCAAAAAATATATGCATCATTTAAGTTAATTACGTAAATTAAATAATTTCCTTATTAAAACTAAACTAATAATTGCATTTTCACGAATATTTCGCTATAAATATATATTTTTTTGTATTGAAACTAATTTCCCGGGATTTAGAAGGGATTACTTGCATTCCGAATGCTCCTCCCGGTGTAACTTTCGCTCCAAAATTCGAGTTCCCGCGATTAAACGTAGTTATAATAGGCACGCGACATTTTTGTGCCTATTAAAACACTTTGACTTTCTTATACCCACCTACAAGAGTCGAAGATAAATACTCTCTGCTTTGTGTCAATTCAAGATAATATTATCCACTTTTTTCCGAGTCCGTGCTCTGAAGCGGGGAGTATCGGGATATAATGTCTACGATAATGTCAAAGGGAAATATTTCTTTCCTCTCCTCGTTGCCGTGCTATGTAAGGTGGAGAGGTTTAACTGACAGGTGGAAAAAACCGGGGGAAAGACAATTTCTCCACATGCCGTGCTAAGCCTGCAGCACCACTTCAGCATGTTTATCTATTTATCTGTGTGTCTGTTAATAATAATAATAATAACGCCCGACGATCACATACATAGATCCTGGACCCTAACTAGGATTCCGTCTGTGTCCAGGGACCCAGGAACTACAAGTTTTTTCATGCATGCTTTAGACCACACGACTGAAGTAAAACTTTAGTTTAGCTCCATCTATCGGCCGGTATAACTTTGTTTTTGCTTTTTCTAATGTTAATGTCGCCATGTTGACAATAATTGTAAATTGTCATTTTACCGGACATACCAACATAATAATAAAAAAATTTTACATTGTTATGTTGACAATGGAGATCTACGTGAACCGACTCAACTTCGTTCGCCTCGCATTCACCATTTTACACTCCAAGTCAAGCGAGTGTAAAGAAGTCTAACTTCAAAATGTACAATGCTTTCGTCTATCTTTATGACAAACAAATTATTTGATATCTGTATTTTATATAAACAATGAGCTTCGCCCGCGGCGTGGCCTATGAGAAAATAATTCAACCACCCATTTCACCCTCTTATGGATGGAATTCCGAAAAATCCTTTCTTAGCGGATGCCTACGTCATAACATCTACCTGCATGCCAAATTTCAGTCTGATCCGTCCAGTGGTTTGGGCTGTGCGTTGATAGATCACTATGTCAGTCAGTCAGTCACCTTATTTAGATTAATCTTAAATTTATTAGTGACAATTCTGTTTAATGTAAGCGTGTGTGAGATAACAAAAGACCTACACGGGCCGATAACAATAAGAAAAAAAACAAGTTAATATTACGTAATTTTTGTTATTTGCTTAATAAATTGACTGGCCCGTTAGCTCAGTTGGTAGTATCCCGGCCTTCTGCCACTGCGGGTTGCGGGTTCGATTCCCACCCACCCATTTGTGTAATGAACATTGATGTTTGTTCTGTGTCTGGGTGTTGTATTGTATTCTATGTATGTATTTACAAACATAAAGTATCTAAGTATTGTATCAGTTATCTGGTTCCCATAGTACAAGCTTTGCTTAATTAGGGTCTAGATGGCGCTGTGTGAAATGTCAAAAAAACAATGTTACCTAGTTTTTATCTGATTTTTGTGTATTATGTCTAATTATTATACAATTAAATCAAATATTCTTAATGTGTACTTCAAAAATTCGTTTGCCAACTAATGACAAAAATTTAAATCATGGATTTCACACAATACACCACTGAGAGGATCGACAGCCTCTGTGGTGTGGTCGTTGAGCAGGTCGGCTCATAACCCGGAGGTGGCGGTTCGATTCCCACGGCAGGACAAGTATTTGTGCACAGAAAAAAAAAGTGAAAATGTTCTGAGTCTGGGTGTTGTGGTCCTCGTAGTTCCTGGGTCCCTAGACAGGGAATCCTAGTTAGGGTCCAGGATCTATGTATGTGATCGTTGGGCGTTATTATTATTATTATAATAATGTAGGTATAAAATAATAAATTTAAATAGTAGTGATAATGGGAAGTGGTCATTATGAGAAGTAGACTATCTAGGAAGTTGTCATAATGAGAAGTGGGTATTGAGCGAAGTAGTCTATCTCGGAAGTTGTCATAATTAGAAGTGGTCATTATAAGAAGTAGACTATCTAGGACGTTGTCATAATTAGAAGTGGTCATTTCAAGAAGCAGACTGTCCGGGAAGTTGTCATAATAATGAGAAGTGGTTATTAAGCGTAATAGTCTCTCTGGGAAGTTGTCATAACTAGAAGTGGTCATTGTAAGAAGCAGATTACCTTGGAAGTAGTCTACCTGGGAAGTTATCATAGTGGGTAATAGACATTGTAGGAAGTTGACTTTATAGGGATGTTCAATGTTTATTAAAGTAGTATTTTTGAGAATTGAACTTGTGGGACGAAACGTATCGATAATAAGGTCATAAGATAATCACAAGGCGAGGTCACATGAGCTCCGAACGAAATATAAACAGCTTATATCGAACACTGACATATAACATAACTTATATTGATTATTAATAATTACTATTAATTACAAGAAAAAATCTTAATTATTCTGGCGGATTTCGGACGTCCAAACATTTTTAAACAAAACAATTTTGTCTCACTAGTGATGTTAAATGCTACTGAAAAACTTTCCATATTTCAGAAGCCACGATCATAGGAACTTCTAAAATTTGGAATCTGTTAAGAAAGCACACGCCATAAGTATCGAACAAAACAAGAGTAAAGAATAACGCGTAATCACATAACTTCAATTTATCCTTTCAACATATAAATCTAAGGATTGTACTCCGCCACTGGTGCACATAATTGTCTAATTTTACCTTCTTCATAGCACCAGTACCACCAAGAACCGTCGCGCTTTTCACACTTCCCCCGACACTCGTTACCGTAAATATTTCTAACTTGCTTGTACGTATGTTTTTCTGGGGAACAATAACCCCAATCGAACCAATACGTGCGGCACCAAGTCTCTGAAGATCCGTAATAGTCGCACTCGTTGCGACACGGCCCATGTTTATAGCTGAAAGCTGTTGTAATTTCACGGTACTCGGTATCACCGTTGCAGTAGTCCCATATCATATCGTCTACAAAGCACCATGTGTAGTCGTATCCATAATTACCGCATTTGCTTTCGCATTGGGAATGGCTCGGCGCTTTGTATTGGCTTGTGTAGTAAGTGGGCGCTTTTTGCGTACCTGATGTACACTCTTCACATGTATGCAGTGACGTGAGACAATATCCTTGGATGCAATCGTTTATGCAAGGCGTCCCGCTTTTCGCATAAGATTCGATTGTGTGTGACAGTTTATTTTGGCAATTGGAAGCGCGCGCCGTTCGGTTATGACCCTCGAACAGGCTGGCATCGCACAAATTTATCAGGAAAAATACACTCGAAATTAAAACTAACATGTTTTATTGTCGCGGTGTACAACTTGTAATGTAAATAATTGTTCGCAAAGCGTATTTATACATATTCGAATCGCGTCACGGGCGGTATAGCTTAGGAGGTGAAACGTACCGTTTACATACTAGTTACGTCCCGTGACCTTACCTATGTAGTCTATTCTTGTTTCTATTTACTTGCCAAGTGTTATTCAAATCTGTTGAGTTATTACATAGTATTTTCATGTCAATTAACGACGTTTATATACTTTCGTATATGTATTATGTATTTAATAGTCGTACATCGATACAATAAGATTTCACAGTCAGCTCTTTGTCTATTGTAATTTAAACAGTTTTCGGTATTTGACCTTTAACTTTAAACATTTAATTCCCAGCTCACTAACATGAAGTCCGAATGAATAATACCAATACGTAATACAACATAAAAAATATTTCTTACGATAATTATTGTTTGTTGTTATTTTTGGGTTATAACCGATTAGGAATGTAGCAGGCGCGAGTTATTCCCCTACGATGAACAGCTAACGTGTCGGCGAAAAAGAAAACACTCAAAATGCTTTTCGGTAGTGGAGCGAATTATTATTATTATTTTATTTTTTTATGTTAAGGAATTACGTGACGAGCTAACCGTTCGCCTGATGCTAAGCGACACGGCTGCCAATATCAGTTGCAGTGTCACTCAGAACTCTAAAGTGTAGAGTTTCGCGTGACAGCAGCGCACGTCATTCTGAGACATCAGCACAATCTAGTAATAAGATTACTAGACTGCAGAATCAGGTCATAAAGTTTAATTTACCCAGTAATTTCACTAGCTACACCTTCAAACCGGAACACAGCAGTGTTTGCGAATTACTGCTTGGCGGCAGAATAACTGGCAAAGCGGTGGTCTTCTTCTCGTGTTGTTTCGAAAACTCCATAGAAGCTTCTGGTAAAGTTGCCACCACTTTACTAGGAGTATGACTTGACTAGACTAGACTATGACTTAACTTGATGACTTGGACTGCGACTTGACTTGACACATTATACGATATTAATTAACTTGAGATATTATCAATTACTTGACACTGGCTAAATACACAAAAGTGTGGAGCCAAAACCAAACAAAAAAAATACAATGTGGACGGTTGTTTGAAAACTTGTCAGCCGGCTGGCTAAACGCGTTATATTGCGCGTTTGAACAGGAGTTTTGCTTCTGCATGCGCACTTTTTATACAGCACTGTATGTGCATCAAGTGTCGAGTCGTATGCACCATGGCGTCCATAACTACATTTTTATGCTCAGCAAGGCGATCACGTAAAATTATTGGCATTGCCGTTCTTGTTATAATAAATAAATAATTATTGCAACGAATATAAACAAAAATTTGTATGGATTTGAGAGTTTCAATACGCATCTTATGTGCATAATTACAATGGGAATTTTAAAATTAGAAATGAAATTTCTCTTATTGCATTGCAAAGTTCCGTGTCCCCCCGTGTATAATTAATGACAGATTAAGCTTTGTCTGCACTAAAGGTTGAAGGGATATAAGTGCGACCTTAGGTGCTCCTTTTGTCATGCTTGTGTCAAATCAACACAATATAACTTCAACTTCAACTCTTTGTAAATGGCCTTTGTGGAGAGGTTACCACAATTTTGCCAATATCACGTAGAAAGATAGCACATCAAACGAAGATTTTTCAGTGAGAAATTTTGGTATATGTGGAGAATGAGGTCAACTATGAATGTACTAGATGAATCTAAAATGCTGAAACAAAACAAAAGAATACTATATTTACAACAAGTTATAATATTGATAATGAAATAGTAAATAATCTAAAGCTAATATTTAATAAACACAATATATTTTTTTGTTGTTGTTACAACTGTCTTTTTGACATTTCTGCCAGTTTCGCGTCAATAAGCGGGAGAAAACAGTGCACTTGTAGTTTTTTACATTTATATTT
Organism: Ennomos fuscantarius; assembly: GCA_905220475.3. NCBI lineage: Eukaryota > Metazoa > Arthropoda > Insecta > Lepidoptera > Geometridae > Ennomos > Ennomos fuscantarius. Next base: position 4,141,863 of record HG992049.1, read on the forward strand.
ATATGTATTTTATTCTTTTACTTTTGTGATCATATAATTTTTCAAACACACTATAATAATAGGCAGAGTTCCAGTATTTGGCGTGTCAAGTTGACATAAATAGGTAATAATAATTTGGAGGCCGCATCCAGAAAGGAATCGGTTAATGCCGACGAACATAGTACCTCCTCCTTTTCAGAAGTCGCTTAAATACTTTACCGGTCTTGTTCTTTCTATTCTTTGTTGTTTTTAATATTAACTCTATAAAATCTCTTCCAGTCAACGATAAACATCGTGTTCGATCGAGTCGGCAAAAAGGACCCTGTCACCAGAGGCTTAGAGATCGTAGTCCATTGGCTGGGCTTGAACATTGATGTTGCGTTTTGGTCCCAACACGTGTCGTTTATACTCGTCGGATGTATTGTACTCACAAGTATAAGAGGACTCCTGCTCACACTCACTAAGGTAAGAAAAAAGTATAACATAACATTCGAATAAACTCGTACACCCTTAGTACGAGTTTATTCGAAGTGTACGAGATTTGAATGTTTTTTTTAATGTTAATTAATGATGTGACGAGCTTGTCGTTCACCTGATGTTATGCGACACGGTCGCCCATAATAGAACCGTGTCACTCGGAACTCCAAAATATAAAGTTTCACGTAGGTACTCGTAACACTGCACTGCGCATCATCCTGAGACATCAACACAGTCTGGTAATAAGATTACTCGACTGTAAATTCAGACCTAAAGTCTCAAAGCCTAGTAATTTCACTAGCTATAGTGCTCTTCAAACTGGAACACAGTAGTGCTTGCACACTACTGCTTGGTGGCATAATAACTGGCAAAGCGGACCACCGCTTACCGCTTTGTCTAGGCACCAGCCTAGACAAACTAAGCAGCAGAAAAGCCCTACCTAGTAAAATGTATGAACGTACGTACTAAGCGTGTGCGAGTTTATTCTAATGTACATTACAGTACTCGATATCGAATATCTAAAGATATAATAATAATAATATGTAATAACAATATGTACATCTCACACAGCGCCATCTAGCCCCAAACTAAACAAAGCTTGTACTATGGGAACCAGATAACTGATACAATACTTAGATACTTTTTGTTTGTAAATATATACATAGAATACAATATAACATCCAGACACAGAACAAACATCGATGTTCATCACACAAATGTTTGTATGAAATCCTTAGTTACGCATAGTTACCTCTAGGGGCCGCTGTGATGGATTTTCATATAAATATTTTCCGATAATTTTAAGCGAGTACAGTAATATTTTAAATACACAATAACATTTAAATACAATTGTAACGGAAACAACATAGGAATTCGAAATAATAACGCCCAACGATCACATACATAGATCCGGGACCCTAACTAGGATTCCTTGTGTCTAGGGACCCAGGAACTACGAGAGCCACGGTCCCACAACGCCCAGACTTAAAACAAGTATTTGCGCTTTTATTTCTGTGCACAAATACTTGTCCTGTCGCGGGAATCAAACCCGCCACCTCCGGTTCGAGCCGACTTCATCTCTTTCTCATTTGTTTTGGAAAATCTGTACTGAAATCTTAAATTGCGAGCAAAACCGTGCCTGTATATACACATAGTTATTCCTCAATATTATACATTTATAGTTCTTGCTTTGAATCTGACTGGCTTTATAGCTCAGTTGGTAATAATAGCCTTCTAAACTGTAGGTTGTGGGTTCGATTCCCTGTTTTGCATTTAACCGGATTGCTTGCACCAATAGTGAGAAAGAGAACTTCTTTTTTTTCAAACTCATGTATTGTAATGGGCTTGCTATAAATATTAGACAATAAGCACTTTGTAATTCTATATGCTTAATAAAATAACTTAATATTAAGTACGTAATATAATTTTGACTTGTAAAAGTGCTAAAAATAGCCTATTTGCAATAAAATCTTTTGACTTTGACTTTGACACCCAGCATAAACTTTTGTCTGATGAACATCGATGTTTATTCTGTGTCTGGGTGCTAAACCACTCTCGGCTAAATCACCTTTTAAAAAAAATCTATATTTTTTTCTCCATTAGGGAGCTAAGATCGGATAAACTTTTACACCCCCGTGCATTGGTGGTTAAAAAATGCAGAGACCTTATTCCGAGTCTGCATTATATTGGTGATACGCAAATGTAATTCCCAGAGGGAAAAATCATTTAAATATAACTTTATTTAAAGTGTTTTGTTTTAAAATTTACCTATTCATTATAATTATGTATTTCGGAATAACCATGACTGCATACATCAATAAAATTATATCGTATTAGGTACGTTTGTCTGTCAGTTTGTTTATTCGTTTCAGTTTCCGTGGTCTCCTAAATAAATAAATATGTATGGACATTTCACACAGCGCCATCTAGTCCCAAACTAAGCAAAGCTTGTACTATTTCATCCAGATAATTGATACAATACTTCGACACTTTTTGTTTGTATATACATACATAGAATACAATGTAACACCCAGACACAGAACAAACATCGATGTTAATTACACAAATGTTTGTCCTTGATGGGAATCGAACCCACAACCTGTAGCTCAGAAGGCAGGACCAACTGAGCTATCAGGCCGGTCAAACTCACACATAAATAAATATTACTAAATTATATTATCTAATAATGGTCACATAAATAAGTATCGCGTTTTCAAAAGTTCATCAGAGCGTCTGGTCGACGCGACGCGTGACCAAAATGCTGGCACTTATTCGGCACAACGAATAAGCATTGCAATTCAACGGGGCAATGCTGCCAGCATATTGGGTACGCTACCTACTGGTAGTGGGCTGGAGCATTTGGACTGCCTTTAGGTCATCGCGGCCAGTATATAGTCCAAATGTTTTTTTTGTAGGAGTAGTTTTTAGTATTAGTTATTAAATCATTGTAGTATTTAGAAAATAAAGGCAATTTGCCGTGTTAAAAAAAAACATAAATAAGTAACTGAATGTACCTAGTAACTAACTGAATGTGGCTAATGTGTTGTTTTAACACCCTATGTGGCGGTGGGTTCGACTCCCGGGACAAAACAAGTATTTGTGCACAGAAAAAAAATCACAAATACTTGTTCTGTGTCTGGGTGTTGCGGGACCATGGTCCTCGTAATAGGCTATTTGACTACTATATTTTTATTACATACATAAATAATATACCTCAAAAAATAGATAACTGTGAAAACAAAACTTGAATATCTCGAAAAATGACTAAGTTACAGGCATTTTAAAATACAGAAATAGAAAGAGACAACTCAAACACGCAGTGACGTCAGTTACAAGTCCTCACAGTAACTCATTACTAAGCTGTGGTAGCTCTACATACAATACTTTTGGCATGTGACGTCACAAGCCATGCCTTCATAGTAGCTGTGAGGAAGCTCAACACGATCTCTGTTTTGCAAGAAAGGGACAGGCGATGAAACTTTAAAAGCGTACTATTCCGTGATTAATTTACCGGTTTTACTTATTTTTACAATGATTACATTCATTTTTATCCTACTTTATGAAAATAATATTTACTTGTTCATTTTTAATAGTAGTCAAATAGCCTATTCCTGGGTCCCTATACAGGGAATCCTATTTAGGGTTCAGGATCTGTGTATGTGATCGTTGGGCGTTCATTTTTGTTTTTCTTTTTCCAGTTCTTCTACAAAATATCATCGTCAAAATCTTCGAACATTATCGTCTTGATCCTCGCTCAAATAATGGGCATGTATTTCTGTTCATCAGTTCTTTTGATGAGGATGAACATGCCGGCTGAGTACAGAACTATTATCACCCAAGTGTTAGGTGATTTACAGTTCAATTTCTACCACCGTTGGTTTGACGTTATATTCTTAGTTAGCGCATTGACTAGCATATTTACGCTGTACTTAGCTCATAAACAACCTTCAGTTAGTTAGTTTCTGTAAATTTGGCTAAATATTTGTATAATTAGTGGTAACCTTTGATTACGTAACCACCAATAAAAAGAGTAAGGGAGATGTAAGATATAAGGGGAAAACTAAGTTTTATCAGTTTTGTGCCCTAAAAGGGTGATCAAACTCCAATATATATACACACATATATATAAAAGAAAGTCGTGTTAGTTACACTATATATAACTCAAGAACGACTGAACCGATTTGGCTGAAAATTGGTGGGGAGATAGCTTATCTAATAACTTTTTATCCCGTGTGAAGCCGGAGCAGGTCAACTAGTTGGTTATAAAAAGAGGGTAAATATTTGATGCCCCTATTATAACTTGCATTGTTGGAGTTGCAAGAATGAAGACTTATTTAAGGCTATAGTAATTTAAGAATAAATGTTTTTAAGACTGAATATTAAAAATAATATCTTAGATAGATGATTGGTTGAATGTCAATCAGTGCATAATTTTGTCTTTTTCTTTGCTTGTGATTATGCGTTGCGAGTCTAATTTTAGTGCTACGATAAATTCAAACGCGCATCGCAGATTCAAAGTTATCAATAAAATCATTTTTGGAAAACCTGTTGTTTTATTTATTATCAGACTAATATATTAGGTCTTTACCTATGAAATTGCCGTTTTGTTTGAAAAAAGTTAAAGTATTTTTTTATCGAACTTATTTATTTCTTTTATTCAAAGTAATCACCCCTGCAATCAATGCATCTTTGCCAACCCTGAGGCAGTTTTTGGATGCCCTTCTCGAAAAAATCAGTAGGACGGGAGACAACAAACTCTTCAAAGGCGTTATGTACTGCCTCTCGGGAATTGAATTTTTTTCCCGCTAAAAAGTTGTCCAAATTTTGGAAAAAGTAATAGTCGGTAGGCGCAAGATCTGGTGAGTATGGCGGATGAGGGAGAGCTTCCAAACCCAACTCATGCAGCTTAGAGACGGTCTGTTGTGCAGTATGGGGTCGCGCGTTGTCGTGAAGTAGCAGTGGAGACGACCGATTGACCAAAGCTGGTTGCAGACGTGCGAGCTTCGCCATCATTGTGGTCAGTTCTTCAATGTACACATCTGCAGTAATGCTCTCGCCGTTTTGTAAAAAGCTATGATGAATCACACCAGCACTAGACCACCTAACTGTGACCATTACCTTTCTAGGGGTCATTTTTCGTTTTGCACATTGCTTTGGTACCGAACCAGGATCTAACCAACTTGCTGAGCGCTTTCGATTGTCAAAAAGAATCCATTTTTCGTCGCACGTAACAATTCGGTTCAAAATTCCTTCATTTCTGTGCCTGTTAAGCAGCGCAAGGCAAGTCTCGACGCGTACGTTGCGCTGGCGATCGTTGAGTTCGTGGAGCACCCATCTATCAAGCTTTTTTATCTTGCCAATCTGTCGCAAATGGACCAATATTGTTTTGATGCTAACATCAAAAGCTGCTGCCAGCTCAGCTGTAGATTGAGATTCATCAGCTTCCACAATCGCCTTTAATTCATCATTGTTGACCAAAGTTTCCGGACGACCACGAGGTTCATTTTTCAAGTCAAAATTCCCAGAACGGAACCGAGCAAAACAATAACGGGTTGTACGTTCGTTTGTACAGTTCTCTCCGTAAACGTCGTTGATGTTACGTGTCGTTTGTGCCGCGTTGGTGCCACGACGGAACTCATATTCCATAATTACACGATATTTCAAAGTATCAATTATGAGGAAAAATGTTGAAATGTAATGAAAATACAACGCTAATCAATAAACAAAAGACTTATATTGTAAATAGAATGTCATATTTTTAAAACAAAATTAATTTGAATTTAGAATTCATAGCCAATCAAAACTTTTTTTTGTTTGAAAAAGTCTGTACTGCAATACGGCAATTTCATAGGTAAAGACCTATTACATGCGAACATTTGTGTCTGTGTGTGCGTTCGTGCGTGCGCGCGTGCGTACGTGTGTGCGTGCGTGCGTGCGTGTGTGTGTGTTTGTGTGTTTGCGTGTGTGGGAGAGTGCGTGCGTGCGTAAGTATAAGCAGGCGTTATACAATAACAAAAAACAGTTTTAAAAGTTACAAGATACGTCATAGACAGCGGAACGGCAATTTATATATAACGTATAGTGCTCTATCTTGTATCCGGTCAATTGTATATATTCTATCCACCTGCCTTGAAAACTTTCCGATTGTGCGTGAACGGGCGTCCGTTCAAAGATCTCATCATTTATGACGCCACTCGGTCCACGAAAACAAACGTTATTTTAGGATACTGCTGAATTTCCAATCTATTATATTTTTGAAATAGTCAAGCAAGTCAGCGTTTTTTTTTTTACTTCAATTTGTCTAGCATTTGACCACGCTCTCACCTAATGGGAAGTGACAATACGATCGAAGGTGTAGCATGCTAGCCAAGTAAATACCTATTCACTCTTCTCTTGTGTGTTCAGTGAGAGGGTAGGTGTGAAAGGAAGAATACGCATTTGAAGATAGCTCCGTTTTAATAAATTATTAATAATACTTACAGTTCTATAACAAGGAAACTAATGTATTAAATGAGCTTGTTCACATAACCCACCTGCCTGTAAGTATTATCTGCACTAAAGTTTAACTGTACACTGTGTTTTGCACTACATCACTTTTGCACACCGCACGGACAAAGATGGACACCGTTCAGGACAATGTTAATCAGCTGATGCAAGCGTTTGGTCAGCGAATGGATGCGTTCGAAAAGCGGCAGGCATCTCTCCCAGGGCCTTCGTCTTCTGACTCTGATAAATTGGCTCTTGAATTTGCATCATTTAAGTCTTTTGTTATCACATCTTTTCGAGCTTTGGAAAAACAAATCGATGTCATGGCAAACCAAATTGATCAGCTTGAGATGCGCGGGAGGCGGAAGATCCTTCTTCTGCATGGTGTGCGGGAAGAGCAGCAAGAAAAAACAACTTCTGTTGCTGTTACGACACTAGTGGAGCGCTTAAAACTGACGGGATTCACAGCGAGCGACGTTTCTCAATGTCATAGGATGGGACGAGTTTCGAATATTGATAAGCCACGTCCAATCTTACTGAAGCTGTGTAATATAAGCATTCGTGATAAAATATGGTCATCTAAGACGGCACTGAAAGGTTCTGGTATTACCGTATCTGAATTTCTGACTAAGTCCCGTCATGATGTTTACATGGCAGCACGTCAGAAATTCGGCGTCACTAAGTGCTGGACGAGGGATGGCCTTATCTTCGTTACTGGGCCTGATGGTGTCCGGCGTCGTGTTAGTTGTCTCAACGATCTTACTGAACTCGCCGCCAGCAAACCTTCTTCAAAGGATGCGCCCAAGCAGCTACCTACTGTAAATGCTCCCGTAGCGGAGGCCTCGACAAGGTCCAGGCGTACCGCAGTGAAAAAGGTTACGTAGTTGCGAATCACTTCATTAAAATGTGCCACAATACAAATAGTTTTGTTTACTTTCTGGCTGGGTACTTTTTTCTTATGGCAGGGTAGACTCCAAAAAGTATGTTGTGGCTTACCCTAATTTTCATTTAATTTTAAATGGATACCGTCAATGTATTATATTACTTGTTACTTTTATTTTATAGCAGGGTACATTGCAAAAGATATTTAATCCCGTACCTCCATTGTTAGATATTTGATTACGTTAATACAACCACCGCTTTATTTTTTTCGTTGGGATAACTTATGACGGTGTTCTGTTTTGTTATGTATGATGTTGTAATAGTTTCGGATTTGGTAAATTAATATAATGTTTACTGAACAGGTAGTAGTGTTGGAACATTTAACCGTCCAAAATATTTTATTTCTATAACCTAATTTGTTACCGACTTATAATAATATAATATAATCTTTAGTAGGTATGTGTTTCTGGTATGTTTGGGGTGATCTCGAAACGTTGATTGCAATGCAACGAGAGGAATTTCATTCCTAATTTTAAAATTTCCATGGTACCTAACTATGCACATAAGCTGTGTATTGAAAGTGTCAAATCAATACATTAATGTGTTTATATCGGTTGCAATCAGCTTACGTGATCGCCTAGGTGGGCTCAAGATTGAGCAACAATTTGAATTTTATGTGCTTAATTCTGTTATGTAATGAGTGTAAACATAAAAAGAATCTTATCATTCTAATGGGTCCATATAAGTTATTTATAGTTACCTAGTTCATTGGCTACTATTATTTCTAAATATTGTGACTGTTATTTATTTCTTCTAAACACACATCTCGAGATGGTTTTCATGTATAGGTGCCCAGCTAGGATGTAAGTAAGTAAGTATACCTATGTATTTGAACTGTATATCACGAAAACGTGTGCACTATAATATAATCTTATTTTTTTTTTTTCTTTCTATTTCGAGTGTATAGTTTGCTTTTAGATTGTGTTTTATTTCTTTAATATAAATCATTACTGGCAGGCGGGTGAACTACTGTTATTCGAAAAGGAATAGTTAATTATTAAATAGTTAATCACTATTATATATATAATTTATCTATATTATTAAATTGTTTATAAATATATAATATATAAGTATTATTATTATAAAATATTTGCACAGGGTTTACATTGGTATTGATATATTGAATTGAGTCTATTATTGCGTTTATTCTAGTTATTAAACTACTACTGAACGGTCGTGAGAACATAAAGGAATGATAATACAATCAAAATTTTTAAGAGTTGGTTTTCTCAACGCTGGTTCTTTGGGTACTAATCATGACGATTTTATAGCAGGTGTAAATAGGCATAATGTGGATATTTTGGCACTAAATGAGACGTGGCTGCGGCGCGGGGAAGAGGGCCGGGCGCCCTGCGTTCCTGGATTCCGCTTACGTCACGTGCCGCGGCCGACGTGCGTGCGCGCGGGCCGCGGAGGCGGCGTTGGATTTTATATCAAGCGCGGAGTCAATGCGCGTTCTTTCCCTCACCCTGTCGACCCAAAACACCGATCTGTTGAACAAATGTGGCTCACTCTTACAGTAAATGGGAAAAAGATTGCCATTGGTACGGCCTATCGCCCCCCTTGGCTAGATGTTGAAATGTTTCTTGACGCGTTAACAGATACTATCAACTCGTTTTCAAACTGCGATAATATACTACTTTTAGGAGATTTTAATATAAATATGTTGAATTTAAATGACAATAAAACTAAGAATCTAAATACTACTTTACGATGCCTAAATTTAACTCAAATAGTCACTTCACCAACACATTTTACTAATACTAGTGAGACACTCATTGATGTTGTATGTACAGATTTAAATGCCAGACAAGTTTTAATTGAGCCAGTGGGATCTATGTGTGGGCACTCATTTGTTATTTGTGAATTTAATGTAAAACGTAACAAACCTCGCCCTTTTACTGTTATATATAGGCCTCTGAAAGATATCGATATAAGTTTATTCAACAGGGATTTGGATTTGATTCATTGGGATTACTTCTTTTCTTGTAGTAATGTTAACGACATGGTCGTTATGTTTAACAATATAGTTCTATCGCTGTTTGATTTGCATGCTCCTGTTAAGTCATCTCTAATTAAAGAACGTACTTATCCGTGGATCACAGACAATATTAAGTTCATGATGCATCTGCGCAACGAAGCCCTTTCAGAATTCAGACTTACTAAACTCGAAGGTAAAAAAGCTTACTATAAGAGTCTGAAGTCATTGGTGAGCCAGTCTATGTTTTTTGAGAAGGTAGCATATTATAAACATAATATTAATAACAAGATCAATGACCCCAAGTTACTTTGGAAGAATTTAAAATCTACTCTTTTACCATCAAACAAGAACGTTGATCTCCCGTCACATTTCATAGATGCTAACGAAATAAACAATCATTTCTTGGATGTCCCTGGCAAAACAGACGTAACCCTGTCTCAACTAACTTATTTTGAGTTTCACCGCCAATATAATGGTGAAGCAGTGTTTAAAATAGAAGCCACTGACTCAAATGCCGTATTTAAGATTATCAAAGATTTAAAATCTAATGCGGAAGGCTTTGATCACATATCACTAAATATGTTATTAATGACTTTACCCTATTCCTTGGGGGTTTTGACCGCAATAGTGAATGCCTCCATTAGTGAATCAATCTTTCCAGATCTGTGGAAAGTAGCAATTGTTCGACCCTTGCCTAAAAACAATAACCCTTCTCGAGTCACTGACCTTAGGCCCATTAGTGTATTGCCATGTTTGTCTAAGATCTTGGAAAAGGTAGTATGCAAACAATTAACTGATTTTATTGAAAAAAATAATGTCCTCCCTGAAGTTCAGTCAGGCTTTAGGAAATGTAGAAGTACAGCTACCGCCTTATTGGACGTCACGGATAACATTCTGGCTTCTCAAGACGAAGGCAAGTGTACACTGATGGTGCTTTTGGACTTTTCGCGCGCTTTCGACGCAATAAATACCACGTTGCTACTATCCAAACTTAGTAGTTACGGTTTTGATCCGGCTGCACTCAAATGGTTCGATAGTTATCTTACAAATCGACATCAGTGCGTGGAGCTGCGTCAACCTTCCGGTTCTTCTCTTTTCTCAACTGTTACTGCAGTCAACCGAGGCGTACCGCAAGGATCCATACTTGGTCCAATTTTATTTATTTTGTATAGTGCGGATGTCATTAAATGTTTACAAAAATCAAGATACCATATATATGCTGACGACATCCAACTTTATATTTCCTTCCACCCAAAGAACCTTGATAGTGCCATAAAAGATCTGAACGAAGATCTAAATAGAGTAGCGGCTTGGTCTGAAAGCAATTGTCTTTTACTATATCCAAACAAAACAAAATTTATGGTCATGGGCAGTAGACATCAATTATCTTTAATACCACCTGTTGTAAACATAACACTTATGGGTGAAGCTATAGAACGAGTTCACGAAGCAAGAAACCTAGGTCTGAATGTTGATACAGGATTGCGATTTGAAAAACATATAGCTGAATCTGTGCAGAACTGTTTTTATAAATTAAAAACCTTGTATAAATTAAGATCATTTCTTTGTGAGGAACTTCGCATACAGCTAGTCGAAACGCTAGTTCTATCTAAACTGAACTATGCTGATACAGTTTATGGTCCCCGGCTGCTGTCACGAACTAAGCGCTTGATTCAGCGAGTTCAGAACGCATGCGCGAGATTTTGTTTTTCAATTCCACCAAGAGGTCACGTGACACCATTCTTAAATAAACATTACTCGCTGAAAATGAACTCGCGTCGTAAGCTTCACCTCGCTTGTTTGCTATTCGGTGTCATTAATTATAAAGAACCATCATATTTATATGATAAAATTAAATGGATTGGTGATGGAAGAAATTGTTCTCGCAGACACGGGTCTTTGCAACTATCCATACCTCGGCACCGCACCACGGCTTTTAAAGGCTGTTTCCGATATGCAGCAACCAGGTGTTGGAATAATTTACCACCTCCAGTTAGGCAGCTAAAAATTTTGAATACTTTCAAACGGCAACTTAAAAATTACCTGATCACAGAGCAGATTAAACATGCTGATGTCAACAAAGACATATCGTTCTTGTAATCTTGCCTACCTGCATAAGCCGGTTCCTTTCTATGGAACCTTATGTCACTTTACAACTAATGTTCACTTGCTTTATTAAGCACGGCTTGTAATGGTAAGTTTCATGTACCTTTTTTTTTTCACTTCAGTTTCACTTGACGGATAAAATTATAAACTACAATCACAACGCATGTTACCTGCGATGTTATACTTTCATGATTCGCACCTGGGATTAAGTTTCACAGATCAGTAATATATATTGCCTTCATCACGACGTAAATGGCGCCACTAAATACGTTCTGATTGGTCGCAGTGCCCGCAGTTAGTCATTTGATCGTCTCTTAACCTGCTTTACCTCCCTAAGCTAATTAGCTTTCGTATTTCCAATATTTACTGTACTTTTATTTTATCTTTTATTTTTTCTCTAGTATTTCTCGGTTCCTATTTGTTCTCATGACTTTTGTAAACTTCTGAACTTTCTCAATACTGGTATAAATGTATCTTGATTCCAATTTTATATGCCTTATTTCATTTCCTTTTCCTGATTTTCCATTTTTTATGTATTATATTTAAGTATATTTATTATCATATATATTTTATGTAGTAGTAGTAGTATTAGTGTATGATTGAATATGTATATATGTATAATATGTAGTTTTATGTGTAAGTATTCTTGTTGATCCTTTGTTTAAACATTAATAAAAATATCTTTTTCGAATTTGTGCATTGGTTCCACCCCCTCTGGGTCTAGGCTGAAAATCAGCGCTGGATGTCTCTGATGACCAGCAATATGCTGAGCCGACGCCCATTCGATACTTGTTTTTTTTTATTTTTTTTTTTTCTATTCATTATGTACATATTATGTGTATAAATTTAACCTGTTTTTGTATTTTTAATTTTAGACAAGTATTGAATAAATGTTTTTCTATTCTATTCTATTCTATTCTATTCTTGAACACGCCCGGGTCATATTTCGCCAGAGACACAGACGCTGGCAAGGCATTCCATTCCTTAGCCGTTCTAATTAAGAACGTTGAATCGAATCGCTTGGTACGAATGGGTGGTATTTCGACCACGAAAAGATGGCGCTTAGCCGAGCGTCTTGCGTTTGGTAGTGGAATGGTGATGGGAGAATGAGATCATGCAGTTCTTGAGCGCATTCATTATGGTGTAACCTGTAAAAGACCGACAGACTTGCCACATTACGTCGATGTGCTAGGCTCTGGAGCCTTTCACCAACCAAAGTGTCGTCGCGTTTCGCATAATTCCTAAGTATACCCACCTACTAATCGCCATGGCCTGCAAATAGCTCATAAGTAACCATAAATCGACATGTGCTAATATACTTGTCTATGAATGTTGGGTAAGTATATAATTCACATAAAATATAGGGAGGTACTGCATATTTTTCAATGACATAAAATCAATTTCAACGCAGCACATAAAATTCTACAGCTGATATATTTTTATAGCTTTGTTCAGATATGAAAATCTCAAATGTGGTTTCACTTCTGCTTTAGCATAGTGTTTGTTCACGTTATATGCACAGATTCGGTACGTATCTAGTAAGAAAACAGTCTCCTATAAAATACTTCATTTGGTGCCTAACATAAATTTATGTACCTAACAATTTTCTAGGTTAAACATGATCCAAAAAATATCAACGAACACGCAGAAGCAATATTTGCTGGAGTCATCAAGAATATATCAAGAGTAAACCACGTATTGCAAGAATTGATAAGCAACTATGAACACTTGCAGAAACTTTATAAATCACAAGAGAATTTAGAAAGCGCTCCCTCTGATGATGAAATCGATGAAGTGTATAAAAATAAAAACCAAAAGAAACCAAGAGCAATGAGTAAATCTGAACTTAATACCAACCAACCAACTCCTGGTTATTTAACAGCGACACAACCAATTTGGGATGAAGATGAAAGTGAAAATAGGAATTCTGATAGTAGCGAATCAGAAGAAATGGAAACAGAAAAAATACCCGAACATAATAATGAGAACGATGATAAGAAATTAGAACCAATCAAAAATACTGAAGAACCAGCACTAATTAAGGAAGAAGATGACAAATTGCAAACAGCTGAAATAATTTTCGTCGATACACACAACACTACTGCTAGTGACGAAATCAAAAATAATTTAAAAATATCAGATCTAACAGGTTCGAAGAAAGCAAAAACCCGATATAGTAAAATATCACATACTCAACGAGAAACAAATAGTAAACACAAAATAATATCACATCGCCGGCCAATTAGGATAAAAGAAGTTAATGAAACCGAAGCTAATGAGCCTATTAAAATGAAGTCAAATGTGGTTTCGACTCAAAAAAATGCCAAAAAAGATAACAAGAATAAAAAAGTTGAAAAGAAACTTCATTCAGAATCAATTTCGATGAAAAATATCTGGGATGAAATAATTAACAATAAGCCCATACAGCTAGAAGCTCATAACGAAGTAGTTTTTGAGAAATTGGATAAAAAGGACGATTATGAGCCGCTCTTTAAAACCAGGAAAAAGGGTTTACCTATTATTGTTACAAATGAAACCAAAGTGAGTACCTCCGTAAATAATAACACGTACAACAGTTAGAACCTATACGTAAGTATATATATTATCCAAGGGCAATATGAAACAGCAGCTCAAAATATCAACCAGATTTTGGCAACAGTAATTAAATGATTACTAACGATATGCAGTTGAAAACGAGTGAAGGACCCCTTCGCGGACAGCTAAATGAAAAACTATGAAATGGATTCTCAAAGTTCCTATTAAATAATATCCCATTAAAATTTCAGACAAGTAGTTTCAAAATCGGAGCTACCGAAAATGACGGTGGAACTAGTAAAGAGAACTTCCAAGCTAAGGTCTTGAGAGAAGCTTATGAAGACGCATGTCTGAAGGTTGTTATACGAAAATGTTTCAAAGTAAGCGTTTTTTGACTAAAATTTGAGTTGCGATGAATGGAAGGTTCTAGCAAAGATGTGACGGCTTACGTTCTGTAGGTAACGTGTGACGTGTGCGTATGATGAACCGAAAAACAACGTCTTTTACTAAAGTCATCATATTTTCTATGTGTGGAGTGGATTGGAAATCCAGTTCACTGAAAGCAATCCTAATGACACTTGCAACTTCCATTGAGAAAGTAACCCTACATGGCTTAGTGAATGATAGTCGTATACCTAGTATATAGTTCTTTTTAGCGATAATTCTGCCAATGTCAAGTAAGGAATTTTTGTACGGTTATGTCATGCAAAGTTTTATTTTGTCAAAGTCAAAAAGCTCTAAATGCAAGACTTTAAAGGCTCTTCTTTTGTAGGAAGCCTTGAAGAGAAAACGAAATGGCATGGTTTTCAAACTTGAAACCGTTTGCCAACACCCATGCGCGTTCACGAAGACTTAACAAATAATAATCCACCCTTATCACACATTGAAATTAAAAATACACGTTTTATGGAAGAAAATTACAACCACAATTTTAGGATTCTTTTCAACGACCCCGTGAATGAGAGTTAAGATGATACTTTTGATCGACATTGCACTAATATATTATAAGTAGTAATTGTTTCTAAATTTAAATCAGATAAATAGCATCATCGGTTTAGTGATGAACGCGTAACTAATATACTGTTGTGGCAACGTCGCTGGATGCACGGACATCCAACCATTACCTTTAGGCCTATATATGCCCCCAATGCCCCTTCTAATAGTGGGAGATACGGCACAATGTCTCATATTTTAACCATGAAAGCGTTCGCCGCGAAATAAACGCTGACAATTAACAAAAAAGGAAAGACCAAAAGTCCTGTCTAAGGGTACGCAACGCATCTGCAATGCCCGCCAGTGTTCAGTGTCCAAGTGTCCAATGGTATTGGAGATGTCCATAGGCGGCGGTGACCACTTACCATCAGGTAGGCGGCCTGCTTATTTGCCAGTAAATTTAAATATTTTAGGCATGTAAAGAATCCGAAAAGTCTGTATGCCACCGCTTCAAATGCAAGAGCACGTACAAAGAAAAATTCAATGAATTCTGCAAAACGGGGTGCCTTTTGGAGTTTGACAGCAGTTCTAATTTATCGTCTGAACCACTGTATTATAAGAGACTTGGTAAGTCGTGTTCGGTATTGTTTCTTTCATTCCAATCCTTCAATTTATTTTACATTTCTCCATGCACCATTCACCATACTTAATTACAATAAAACTGTGACAAAAGAAAATTTGTTCATAAAAAAGAAACAATTTTTTTTTCTTTTGGAGTGGCTATACTGTGAACTATGAAAGTATTTTTTTAATTCAACTTATGGAGTTACCTAAAAGGAGTCAGATGGGTTGTAAAGTATTGAAAAAATAAAACCGTGGGGGGCGCCCCAGTCTGTAGTAATGCTAGGCACGCACTCTCATGGACTGTGTTGAATAGTCATAACATAGGGTCCCTAGTAAGGGACAACTCGCTACCATAAAATGGAGGATACAAGTATAGGCCGTGACAACTGGATCTGCAGGTTCGACACCAGTACCTAGCTTTAGACATCACCCACCATTTTCCTTACATCGTTGAAACTGAAAGTATGCACTAGGAAACCAATTAATAATAATAAATAATAATAATAATTTATTTATTCAAACAGTAAAAAAGAAACATAGTCTAGGGTTGATCCCTGACGTTAATTATAACGTAGTATGTATAATATGGTTAGATAGAAAGGGGGCACAGCAGAATTGTGTGTTTTAGACCTATTAATCCTTGAATTACTAGTTTTTTTTATGTTGAGGAATGACATAACGAGCTAGTCGTTCGCCTGTTGCTAAGCGGCACGGCTGCCATATCAGTTGCAGTGTCACTCGGAACTCTAAAGTATAAAGTTTCGCGTGATACTGCGCTGCGCACGTCATCCCGAGACATCAGCACAGTCCAGTAATAAGATTCCTAGACTGTGAGATTAGATCATAAAGTATACCCACACATTTACCCTGTAATTTAATTAGCTACAGTGCACTTCAAACCGGAACACTGTAATACTTGCGCACTACTGCTTGGCGGCAGAATAACTGGCTAAGCGTTGGTACCTGCCTAGACGAACTTTGCATAAAAGTCCTACCACCTAGTCCATCTTTATTTCATCAATAGAGTACTCAAATAAAAGAAAATACATTTTTAAGCCCAAAACATGACTTAATTTAAATTTTATAGAGTTCGGTGATATGACTAGAGATGGTTATCTAAGAGATTGCCTGCCTCACATACAGCAAGATATCAAAAGCATGGGCGCTCTCGTAAAGGTAATGTTTACATAAGTCGTCACCAACAGCCCACTGCTGGGACACACGGGCTGGGGGTTTCTCACACGTGGACAGGGCGTAGGCCAAGTGCGCGTTGGTAGTCACAATATGTCCTCAAAGTTTGTGATTATTGAATATGTTGGTTTCACGATTTTTCCCTTCACCGTTGTAATAGCGAGTGCAAATTCAGCACAAACTTCAGTCATTGGTGAAGTGCCGGGCGGGATTTGAACCTGGGTTACGGCGGTTTGTAAGTCCGTTACTGTTGAGCCACACTACCTCTTTACATGAATAACAGTTTCAAACATTCGTTTTATATATATGTATATTGTTTTGGCTCCACACTTGTGTATTTAGCCAGTGTCAAGTAATTGCTGATTTATCAAGTTAAATGATATTTCACGTAAATATGTCAGGTCAGGTCACAGTGGAAGTCATCAAGTCTGAGTTAAGTCATAGTCTAGTCTAGTCAAGTCATACTCCTAGTAAAGTGGTGGCAACTTTACCAGAAGCTTCTATGGAGTTTTGAAAACAACACGAAAAGAAACTTTCCACCATCATTATACTACTTTCCCACACTCATGCCTGTAATCCAGCACTTGACGAATAAAATGCCACCAATTTTATGCACTAATACTGAAAATAACACAAGTTTTTGAAAATAATATAATGCGGTAACACGATCTTATTCGTTTTCCCGCCAAAACTCAACATTCGTTTTTCATTCTTATAAAATTGTTAAATTTACCTTCAAACATCAAAATAAGATTGTTGAAGTGAATTAAATAAAAAATATAGATAGACAGATAAACTCTTTATTGAAACACCATTAGATAATTAAAAAGTAAACAAACGTAACCAAAGTGTAACAGTGGGCGGTCTTATCGCTCAGAGCGAAAGGAATAATGCAATAATACATGGACCCATTTTTACTTATCTTAGTATTGCGTTTCTGAAAAACGTTTAATTCCAGAGTGAGAAACCAAGCAACGATTCATTGGATTTCAAAATACATCCATTTAGAAGGAATAACTTGAACGTACTCCGTAGTAGTTACGAAAAGGAATGCCAGAAGATATCAAACAGAAAATGCCGTGCCGCTTGCTGTTACGCTTACAAAAACTTATGCGAAACTTATACATGCTCAAAGGAAAAGAAGAGGGCATACAAGAAAGCTTGCAAAATCAAATGCAAGTCTTCATACGGCTCCAACTTTAGCAGTAGTGACAGTGACAATGACAGCAGTGACAATGACAGCAGCGACAATGACAGCAGTGACAATGACAGCAGCGACAGTTACAGCAGCCTCTTCACTTCAGATAGTGACAGCGATTCGGATTAAATGTTATTGGGGCACAAGAATACGCCGTCCTAATAAAGAACCTACGTGTTTCGTGATATTGATGAAAGGTTTCTTTATTACATTTTATCCTTCTTATATCTATTATGCTACCTACTGGTGCATACTACTGCTACCTACTGGTGGGCTGGAGCACTTGGACTGTCTATAGGTCATCGTAGTATACAATACCTACAAGTGTCTTTGTAGTTAAACTTCTTTACGCACGCTTGACTTGGGGAGTAAGCTGGTGAATGCGCGGCGAAAGGAAGTTGAAGTTGGTTCACGTAGATCTCCATTGTCAACATAACAAAGTTAAATTTATATGTTATGTTGGTATGTCCGGTAAAATATCAATTCACAATTGTCAACATTGGCGACATTAACATTAAACAAAGTAATTAACATTAAATCGGCCGATAGATGGAGTTAAATCAAAAAAGTTTTACTTCAGTCATGTGGTCTAAAGCACACTCGTTTTTTTATTTATTTCCGTATTGTAGGCAAATCATTTGACCATTGTCTCACAGATGGTAATTGGCAAGTATTGCTGTGTACCAAGATGATGCATGCATGACGTAACTGGGTTTTGAAAAATAGTGCTTTATTATTCACTAGTTGCGCCCCGCGGTTTCAGTTTTAAGTTTAAGTTAAGTTTGCTATCAAACAGATATGTATATATATATATGTATGTACAGACGTACATTACTTGTTTAAATTCATTTTAAGTCGTGTCGAGATCTTACACCTATCTACGCTCTATGTGGTTACGATGTATGTATGTAAATAAAGGTAAAACTTATTTTTCAATAATTTATTTAACAATCACAATATTTTATCTTACATCAACTATTATATCGAAATAGTTAAAAATAGAAAATGTTTGCTTGGAAAGGCCACCTTACAATAACTTAATAATTAGAAGAAAAGTAGAAAAATTAATATTTCAAATCTCCATTTTTCATCTCTATATTGACTACATAAGGATTGGAGAATTGATATTAGACGAAAATCTAATAATTTTCAATATTTCCATATATTTTAATAATTTCGTTATTTTACAAAAATATTTTTCACCAATTTTAGCACTTTGGTATTACAAATTTAATTTACTTGCATGCATTTTTAACTTGAAGTATTTATTTTTACGAGAACTTTTTATATTACTAATTTACATAGTTAAATGTTATAATTAAAAATATTACAAGTTGGTGTTGTCATATTGAGCATATAACATTAAAATAATTGCTATTTGTCTTGAAGTTAAATTCAACTTTTTACTAACTGGCAACTTCACTGCTTTCTGACAAAATAGTTAATTAATTTAACAACTAAAATTAAACTTTAGGTTTTAAAAGAAGTTATTATATCAACAGGTACAAACATAAAAATAAAAATACACGGAAGTTCATATTGTAAAAAAATGTTTAAAAACATGTAATTTTGAAAATGGTAAGATCATCAGAAAGCAACAAAACTGTGTTCAATTGTTCTTAGACCACACAAAACATACTGTGAATGTTAAATTGTTTTGATAGAAGACTACGCATTATATTAACTTCACTTTGTAATACCTAATCTCTCTGAAAGGTTATATACCGAAATCTCATACGTCAGTACAACATAATTTACAGTTGTTATTGTTAATTCTGTTTTATTTTGTTTTGTGCGTTTATGTTGTTGTGGGGTGTGTCTTTGTATTGTTGTGATGTGTTTATATTGTTGTGGTGTGTTTATATTGTTATGGTGTGTTTATGTTGTTGTGGTGTGTTTGTGTTGTTTTCGTGTGGTGTTTTGCATTGTGCATTTTTGTATTTTTTGTGTTATTTTATCTTCCAACGTGTCTAAACTCTTGGTATGAGCTATCCAAAACTTTCAAGCAATAATCTACTTTTGTGTGGTCTAATCTAAAACGCAATAAGACCTATTCTCCCATGAGATCCTCATACTGTTTCCTGAAGCAGTCACCCACGGGGAAGAAGTCCCAGCACCGCTGCGTGTACATGTTCCATACGTAGGTCTCTTGACCTGCAACGAAAACAAATCTTTATTTCATAACACATAAGGTAGGTCAGACCGAAATCACAATCGACCATTCTGTATTTATTATTCAGCATTCGCTAAAATTAAACTATACAGCAGTAAAATATTTAAAAATAAATTAAAGTATCTAAAATATAAAGTTTCACGTGGCCCCGCACTGCGCACGTCATCCTGAGACATAAGCACAATCTAGTAATAAGATTAATAGACTTTGAGATCAGCTCATAAAGTCTCATTAGCCCAGTAATTTCACTAGCTACAGCACCATTCCAACTGGAACATAGAAGTGCTTGAGAGCTACAGCTTGGCGGCAAAATAACTGGCAAAGCGGTGGTAAGTCAATTCGCTGTAAAGTAGGCATATTATAATAAATAAATATGTGTGGACATTTCACACAGCGCCATCTAGACCCAAACTAAGCAAAGCTTGTACTATGGAACCAGTAGGGTGATCACGAAACTTTGATTGCAATGCAACAGGAGAAATTTCCATACTAACTATGCACGTGAACTGTTTATTGAAACTGTCAAATTCATACAAATTACTGTTTCTATTTGTTGCAATCAAGTTACGCGATCGCTTAGCTCATACAATACTAGTTTGTAGCTACATACATAGAATACAATATAACACACAGACACAGAACAAACTTCGATGTTATTCACACAAATGTTTGTTATAGGTAGGAATCGAACCCACAACCTACAGCTTAGAAGGCAGGGAACTGAGCTATTATTATGTTACCTGTATATTCCGTCTCTGGCTTGTTTATAAGATGCATCAGGAAGAACATGTAGTTCGCTAAATTATGCTCCCTCTGCACGTGGGTATCGAACCCGTGCGGCACCTGGGGAAAGGATGGTATTGAATTAAAACATATTTCAATTTTAAATCAACAAACATGTGCAGAGTTTTGGCGGGAAAACGAAAAAGAGCGCTTCACCGCATTGTATTATTTTCTAAAACTTGTGGTATTTTCAGTGTTATGGTCGTATTACAGAACGATGCTCAGTCATCGAACGGTGCTCATTCACTCATTGATCACTTTATCAAGAACGATCGTTCTGTAATACAGACCTTACTGCATAAAATTGGTGGCATTTTATTCGTTAAATGCTGGATTACAGGCATGAGTGTGGGAAAGTGGTATAATGATGGTGAAACGTTTCTCTTCGAATTGTTTCCAAAACTGCATAGAAGCTTCAGGTAACATTGCCACCACTTTACTAGGAGTATGACTAAACTATGACTTGACTGCGGCCCGGTGGTAGTTGTAAATCGAAACCACTGAACTGTTCTAATAGTTGTTGTATTTGTTAAAAGAAAGTCTACGCGCAATTCGGTGTCTGAGCCGCACTAGTTAGAATGGACACATTAGCGCGCGACGGTGGTTAAGTAACGACTCGCTTAAGTAAAGAATGTACGGACTTTTACAGTTTACCTAAGCGTATACAAAATTGCTGTACGTGCTGTATTGGCTCGTACAAACTGTAACTTGACACATATCTGCGTGAAATATCATTAACTTGATAAATTATCAATTACTTGACACTGGATAAATACAATAAAGTGTGAACACAAAAAAAAAAGTTGTTACTGTAGCTTTCAGGGTAACAAATGGAAGTCGGACCTTATCAAAGTAATCCTTATTGATTCCGCAGATGAAACAGTTGGACTCCATGTCTTCCTTCACCGACTCCAGCTGGTCGCGGAGCTCTCCGAACGCGTCGATGATCAAACCTGAAGCATATCGGAGTCGGGTTGTAATACGATACTTAACGCCCAACGATCACATACAAGGGCGGATTTAAGGGGGGGCACGTGCCCCCGTGCCCCCCCGGCGGCATTTTTGTGTACTGTGGAGATCCCATAGAGTACATACTTAGAAATCAAATTATCAGCGTCGTTAAAATATATGAATAAAATAACAGAGAACATGAGTGAAACTCTTTTCTATATTTCTCGCTAAAACTGCGAATTTTGTTCTTTGCATCCCTTTCACGCACTTGAAATGAGAGATGATAATCAATAATCAGCGTTTGCAAGTTATCAATAAAAAGCAGTTTTTACACTTTCGTAAACCTTTATACTTGAACTTGTACCAACAAACTTGAAGGTATGATACTTCAAGTTAATTTCTAGCAGCTCTTGTTGATTTTTTTGCCAAAACGCCCCTTGTGCCCCTCCCAGAAAAAAATCCTGGATCCGCCCTTGATCACATACATAGATCCTGGACCATAACTATATACTACGAGAACCATGGTTCCACATCACCCAGGCACAGAACAAATATTTGTGCATTTTTTTCTGTGCACAAATACCTACTTGTCGTGTTGGGATTCGAAACTACCGCCTCCAGCCGTCTCCTCCGTACTATATTTTTGCTTTGTTTAATGTTAATGTTGCCATCTTGACAATTGAAGGGGTGAGAATAAAAAGGATTTAACTGATTTTTTTGACCAAATGACTTATGGGTATCGTTGGATTCAGCGTGAAATTATCTTCAATAATACATTCTCAAAATACCGAAATGAGGCTTAAATCTCGAGATTTTGAGTGTAAAAATGGTTTATCTGTCACAGGAATACAGTACGCTTAGCATAAAAACATTACTTTATTTCTTTTATTATATTATATTTTTACAGTAATTGTATGAATTAGTACTATATTTGGTAATTTTAAATAGAAATAAAACATTTTCAAGCAACTGAAACTTACATAAACCTTTTCTATTACCTTATAAGCACTCTACATAAAAATGAGGCCGTTGACGTTTAAAGTCAATTTTCTCGAAACTGTCAATTTGTCAGTTAAATCCTTTTTATTCTCAACCCTTCAATTGTAGTGTAATTTTGTAACATTTGTATAAAATTAACTACTTTCACATTCACAATGTACTAGGCAAAGTTTTTATCAAATAAATAAATCAAATTAAAAAAATCTTGACAATTGTAAATTGTCATTTTACCGGACATACCAACATAATAATACATATTTTAAGTAATTTTAAGCTTTGTTATGTTGATAATGGAGATCTGCGTGGACGAGTACAATTTCCGTAACGCTCATCGTCACACATTCACTAGCTTACTCCCCAAGTCAAGCGTGCGTAAAGTTTTTCTTCAATAGTAGAATGTTTCTCTCACCTTGCAAGATGGCAAGCAGAATGATGATGATGAAGAAGAAGAAGGTGATGTCGAAGATGATGCGGTACACCTCGCTGTCGTCCCCGTCGGGAGGCTCGAGCTCGTCCCCGATGCCGCCGCCCGCGCGGACCCCCTTGTACAAGTTGAACACGAAACACTGCGGGAATACAAAACAATAATCTTTGTAAACAAGGACTAAAATACCTCTTTAATCCCTAGGGACAAAAATGATTTGAATTTGGAATGTTTCTCTCAAACTCAATCCACTATTTTAACCCCTTATTGTCGATTTTAGTTTTCTGTAATAAAGTAAATAAATTATAAATATTTGTGGACATTTCACACAGCGCCATCTAGCCCCAAACTAAGCAAAGCTTGTACTATGGGAACCGGATAACTGATCGAATACTTATACTTTTTTTTGTTTGTAAATTATCGGGCCAGTCAAAATGCTGCCAAATGGCATAGCCATGACCATGTGTTTAAACATTTTTTTACGTTTTCAACCATGTTTTTAGCTATGAAGCTAAAAACATGGTTGAAAACGTAAAAAATTGTTTAAACACAGACTCGCAAGGTCTCATCCAGCCACTTAGGGGCCGTTCAAGTATTACGTAAGCAGAATTATTACAATTATTTACCCCCCCCATCCCCGACAAGGGGTAAGAGCTTTGCTTACTTTTGTAAGCAAAGCTCTTAAAAAAAAGCAAAAAGCTCTTACCCCTCCCCCCATGCTTACGCAAACATTTTTCAAGTAATGTATTTCTTTTAATATAATAATTACAATGTTTAGAGTTTCAAGCAAAGATAATGTGAGGTTAAAGAAAGGAAGAAAGAAAGGTAAATAACTACCGATGACGTAATCATCATCTAGACTCCCCCACCCCACATGTCATCCAAAATAAGCAAAGCAAAGACCCCCCGCCCCCCATAGTGCTTACGTACTTACGTACGTGTTACTACTAGTTAAGTAGCCATTTTATGTCAATAAATGATTATTTAATTTGATTTGATTAGTGACTCACCGTAAGCATGTCGTGGCAGTTTCTATTGACTTCATCGTCCTCCTCTTGCACGTAGAACTTGCGGAAGAAGTTGAACGCTATCACCGTGTATATGTACACGATGATGGTTAGCAGCATCACTGTCAACACCAGCTGGGGAATAACGACATTATTACAACCGGAATACGATGGGGAATCGCTTGGGCCACCAAGATTTGTAAGAGAACTTTTAGCCATCGGAGGTATGAATTTAAATATTAATTTATTATTAGCACATATTATTGGAATACATAATTATTTCCCAAGTGAAATTGTTGGGTACGCTACCTGCTGGTTGTAAGTATAGACGTATATAGTATATAGACGTATAGTATGACGTATAGACAGTCCAAATGGTCTACGGCTAGTGTACAGTCAAAATGTATTTTTTTAGTAGGTAGTGTTTAGTAGTAGTTGTATTTTATTGTAGTTTTTAGTTAAAAGAATTAAGGCACTTGCCCGTAAAAAAAGTGAAATTACATTTATAATACGAGTTGATATTTTGTGTGTCATTAAATAATAATATAATAATAATTAATGAATAATCTAATTGATCTAGTATTCATTATATAATAAATTAATTAATCATTTAATCTGAAACTACAGATAATTATTTCAAAAGTAATTTAAAACCGCTGGTACCAGCACTTGGTACCAGGGTGATCACGAAACTTTGACTGCAATGCAACAGGAGAAATTTCCATACTAACTATGCACATAAACTGCGTATCGAAACTATCAATCAGTTGCAATAAAGTTACGTGATCGCCCAGCGGTTCCAAGGATCGCTCAAAACGCGATACATTATTTGTTTTACTTTCGGCCTCATGTCACTTTATGTGAAATGTGAACCCCACTAACATTTTTATGCTATAAAAGCAAACAAGCATACAGCCCTCCTGATGAGAAGAGGTCACCGTAGCCTATGGACATCTGTAACACTAGACGTGCCACTAATGCCTTGCTTACCCTATGATGATACTCTTTAGACCCTCCTTTTAAAGTACCTATAGCTCTGGGGAAAGTCCGCTGACAGAAGCTCATTCCACACACACAGAATATCCCACGAACCTGTTTTCCGTTATGCGTAACAGACTGTAGAATGGTCCTCAGAGTTTTGAATCCGACCGCGACGTCCAACAAATGGGCCGCGAAGAAGAAATTGTTAAAGTTCCCCATAACAGAGAACGAGAAGTACCACAGGGAGTAGAGGAAGGAATTGTCTGTGATCGTGACTCCGGCTTTCCATACTTGGTAGCGCCAGTCGATGTTGATGATGCTGTGGAGATTTCAGACTTGATTTATAAACGATAGTAAAAATGTTGACTGCTTCTGTGCATTGTGGTGTCGTGGCTGAGCAACTTGGCTTATAACCCAGAGGCGGCGGGTTCGATCCCTGCGGTAGGACAAGTGTTTGTATACAGATACTTGTTAAATACTTGTTCTGAGTTGGTGGTTTGGGACCGTGGTCCTCGTAGTTCCTGGGTTCCAGGGAACAGGGAATCCTAGTTAGGGTCCAGGAATTTACGTAATCGTTGGGCATTTCCTATAATTGACTTTTATACTATACTTAACTGAAGGAATGTTAATAGTACGACATCCGTACAACTTTAATTGTACCGCCATTCAATAGTTGTATTATTATTCACATTAAGGAACATTCATTTAATAACGTGACGAAATTTTGTCGCTTTTTCACTCCTCCCCTTTCGGAGAGGTGTCATGAGATTAGGCTCGACCTTTTCCCTAACCTAATCTCACGTGAGATATCTCAAAATGCGTATTTTTTTTTGTAAATACAAAATAAACACAATACTCAAATAGGATATAAAAATAAGTACCGAAATTCGTAAAAAAATATTTGTGCTATTCAATTTAAAAATAAGAATTAGGTACGTGATATTTCCCCCCTTATGTCCATTATCGGTAGAAACCTATATATATAAACAAATAGGGTGATTTTACACTATACTATGACTACAAACACTATCTATGTACTTACTAGTTAACAAGTCCTTTATTCCCTTCGTCCTCCTGAGCGGAGAAAGAAGTCTTTTCCATCCCAAGCATGTTGGATATGGACTCAAAGTCGTAGGTCTCCGAGTACTTTACCCGAACCTTCTTCTTCACGAATTTGTCCCAATAGTTCACCGGAAACGATCTGGAAAAAAAGGAATAAGGACAAGTGTTAAATGGGTTGACGTGCGCAGCGCACGTGTCATGCGAAACTTTCTGTCTGTGATCGTGACTCCGGCTTTCCATACTTGGTAGCGCCAGTCGATGTTGATGATGCTGTGGAGATTTGAGACTTGATTTATTAACTATAGTATAACGTCAAAATTTATTTATTTATTAATTTCGTATACCTACGAACGATGTAAAAATGTTTTATTTAAATCACAGCATTCACCCTATTTACATAGGGCTCTATGATTTAAATGCACATGATAACAATGTAGGCTATTTTAAATAGTAAGAATTATTTTGACTTGTAAATTGACATTTTATGAATAAATTGATTATGATTATGATTATAAATCGATATATGAAATGAAATGAAAATGAAATGAAATGAAAATTTATTGGCAAAAAATAGTTGAAACAATCATAAAGGGGTGGAGCACCTGTTTCCCGTACTAGGCTCAAGACCCGTGACGCAGGAACCAGGACTCTTCCGTCGGAGACACATAATAAGTGCAACATTGATTAATAATAACAAAGGTAATATATAGATAGAATAGTCGATAGTAGACGTAAATTTTTGAATGTACACAGTGGTGTGTATTGTTGAGCAAGTTGGCTCAGGACCCGAAGGCGGCGGGTTCATTCCTCCGACAGGACAAGTATTCGTGCACAGATACTTGTCAAATACCTGTACTTTATATTTTAGAGTTCCGAGTGACACTGTACTGTTATCATGATATGATCAGAATGATCAGTCGAGTGATCATTCTGATCATATCATGATAACAGTTTTGACAGACAGGTTTGATTGCAATGCAACAGGAGAAATTTCCATACGAACTATGCACATAAGGTGCGTATTTAAACTGTCAAATCCATACAAATTTGTGTTTTTATTGGTTGCAATTAACGTGATCGCCCAGCTGATCAAGTCTCAATTGTCCAAACTCCACTAGCTATAATGCCCTTCAAATGAACACAGTGATGTGATGTTTGTGATGAGTGATGAGTGCTTGCCCCCTACTGCTTGACGGCAGAATAGCAAAGCGGTGGTACCTACCTAGTACCTAGTTTTACATAAGTATGTAGTAAAACACCTATTTACTTTAACACATTGCTATCATTATTTAGATCTTACAAAACATATTCTTTTTAATTCTCCATTACACAGATTGTTTGTGTCACAGAGCATAGACTATGATTAGATATGTACTTATAAAATAAGGCATAAACAATATACAACACCTAGAGGAATTTTGTTATAAATGATGAAATAAGTCCTAACACTTAGTAATGATGATGAAAGAAATCTCACTTGGCAGATATAACGAGTTTGTCCCAGTGGCTCTTGAAGTCGTCATCCTCGGGTTGTTCCGCGATGTAGAGACCGTCGAACTCCAGCTTACGGGCGATTTCTTTTTCCCTCTTGAAGATGGCCAGCGGAACCTAGGAAGAAATATTTGTTAGCCACCCCGCGGTCTTAACCACAATTTACCCATTTTCCCGCAGAAATACTTCAACTTCCAGGATAAAAAGTAAGCCTTGTTGATCTCGGTAGTATAAGCAATATGTGTACAAAAGTTGACCCAAATCGATTCAGCTGTTTTTACACGAAAAGCCACACAACAGACAACGCTTCACTTTTATATTATTGACAGCCTCTGTGGTGTAGTGGTTGAGCAGGTCGGCTCATAACTCGGTGGCGGCGGGTCCGATTCCCGCGACAGGACAAGTATCTGTGCACAGAAAAAAAGCGCAAATACTAAGCCTCGGTTTGGGCCGTTGCCGGGATGAGAGGATCGAAAAGACTACGTCCACTGGAAGAGCGGACACTATGTGACACATGACACATATGATATGACAGTCACGACCGTTCTAGCTAACCTACGGGGGGTAAAGAATCCAGACGCTGGGGCTCCTTGTTGTATTGGGGAACTCTAAAGCGGATATATCTTACCTTTAGATGGTAATATCCGATGAGAATTGCCAATGAGACGATCGAGTGCAGAGCGGCCGCTATTTTGATCACGTGTTCCATGTAGAAGAAGTCTTCATCTATGTGAACCACTTCCAATCCGTCGTCTTTGTCCTCGCCACTACCTGGAAACGTTTTGTCGCTCTAAATCATGTCTGTATGTTGTGTATTTATGAAATGGGAAAAGGTTCTTGAGTGGCGACCACGAACCGGAAGACGGAGCGTAGACACTAGATGGACCAACGATCTGGTCACAACCGCGGAGAGTCAATGGATGCAAGAAGATAGCAGCCGCTCAAAGTGACGCTCTTTGGGGGTGGCCTTCCGTACGGAAGACATAACTAAAACGGTTCCACGCCATGGGCCGTCCGATCTCAAAGACCACAAAGACTTATTTGACAGCCTCTGTGGTGTGGTAGTTGAGCAGGTTGGCTCTTAAACCGGTTTATGAGCCAACCTGCTCAAGGTGGCGACTTCGATTACCGCAACAGGACGAGTATTTGTGCAAAGAATAAAAGCGCAAATATTTGTTCTGTGTCTGGGTGTTGTGGGACCACGGTCATCGTAGTTCCTAGGTCCCTAGATACAGGGAAGCCTAGTTAGGATCCAGGATTTATGTATGTGATCTTTGGGCGTTATTTATTTAAAGGGCACCCATTGTCATCATCACCACTGTGGAACAGCTGTGCCAGCGATCTAAAGCCGTCCTTAAGTACTTCTAGAAGTTAGGGTCGTCAAGGAGGCTAGTAGGCGTGGGTAGATGCACAAAACTCCCCATGCGGGACGTCAGTGCAAACCTTTATCCTCTACAAAAATTAAGGGAGGCATATGTTCAACAGTGGACTTCTGCCGGCTGATGAAAATGATGATGGTGGATTTATGTCCATCCGTGTAGCCTCGGCGCAGAAATACAAACATATGTTGACAAAAAACATGTTGTGTGTCAGTATATATGTTTGTGTGTATGTATATATAAATACCATCTCCACTGCCCGACCCAGCTCCAGAACCGGAACCAGAAATAAGTTCACCAACTCCGGACCCTTCGTTCTCTTCCGCCAACGCTGACGCCTGCGGAACAAGGAATTTAAAACACTAGGCACAAATAACTATTTTAATCTACATTTAAAAAAAAAAACAAGGTTTCATTCTGGTTGGAAATAGAACCGACAACCTGCAGATATGACGGTTAAGCTACTACTCATTGCACTGTGAGAAAATTTGAATCGAGAGAAATTCCCATCATACCATTCATCCTCTTTCATTCATCACCTTCGCCTAAGAAACAAACAAACCAATAAATATTTCGACACATTTCACGCAGAGCCATCTAGTCCCAAATCAAGCAAAGTTTGTTACGTAACTGATAACATAATTACATACTTTTTTAAGTAAAATTCTTTACGCACTTGATTTAGGGAGTAAGCTGCGCTGTGAATGCGTGACGAGAGCGTTACGGAAATTGATCAGGCGAGGCAAACGGAAGTTCAGAAGTATATATGAGTTAATAAAGATAGAAAAAGAGAGAGTAACGTTTCGTATAGAAGTTTTACTTCAGTCAGTCCTATGGTCTAAAGCACACTCGTTTTTTAGTTTGTTTGTAAATACATACACAGAATACACTATAACACTCAGACACAGAACAAACACGATGTCCATCACACAAATGTTTATTCTGGGCGGTAATTGAACCCAAAACCTATAAATCAGAAGGCAGTGTTACTACCAAGTGAGCTATCGGGCCAGTCACACAAGAGTATGACGCAAAGTTGCCAGTTTATCGGTTTTCTATCGAGTGCATTTTGGGGAATTTGCATTGGAGTTGCATAACCTGATTCCGCCATCACCTTTCCACCATCGAACAACCAGATGTACGAAAAAACGTCACCGTTACATGGTCAATATCCCGTGTCAATGTCATGTGCGAACAAAGCGATTTGGCTCCACATTTATCATGCGAACAGCCAAAGAGTGGAACGCTTTACCGGCGTCTGTATTTCCCGACAACTACAACCTTAGAGTCTTCAAATCGAGAGTGATCAGGTATCTTCTAGGCAAGCGTGCTACATCCTAGACCGCATCGTTACTTACCATCAAGTGCGATAGTGGTCAAACGCAAGCCTATCTAAAAAAAAAAAAGTGAATACCTCTGTGTGAAAATACACAAGCTTGAGCATCATTAAGCATAGCCACTGACTGTGCTTAAACAAACCCAACTTTCCAAGGACTTATCCATTCCCTACGCACACTGACCTTATAGAAGAGCAGCACGAAGTTGATGCAGAAGGCGAGCACGAGCGCGACGTACTTCAGGTTGTAGAAGTTCCGCGCGAGGAATGAAACTGCGCGCTTCGTGTAGTGGGACAGGTCCACTTGGGACAACGCAGACGGTGAGGGGCCTTGCACCGCCTGTACATACATGTAAAATCATTTAAAAACAGTAACTTTAAACGACTTCCGAACTACCACAAATAAAAATAAATATATACATTTCACACAACGCCATCTAGCCCCAAACTAAGCAAAGCTTGTACTATGGAAACCAGATTACTGATACAATCCTTAGATATTTTTTGAATACATACATAACATACAAACACCCAGACGCAGAACAAACATCGATGTTCATCACACAAATGTTTGTCCTGGGTGGGAATCGAACCCACAACCTGCAGTCCAGAGGGCAGGAATAATAATGATCAAATACATAGATCCTGGATCCTAACTAGGATTCCCTGTGTCTAGAGACCCAGGAACCACGAGGACCATGGTCCCACAACATTCAGATTCAGAACAAGTATTTGAGCTTTTTTTCTTGTGCACAAATACTTGTTTTGCCGCGGAATCGAACCTGCCGCCTTCAGGTTATGAGCCGACCTGCAAGCACCACACCACAGAGGCTGGTAAATACATAAACAAGGCTTAGACAGACGTCAAAAGTGTGTTCAACAATAAAAAACAGCAGTTTAACACTTGTTTAAGGCTTGTTTATATCTTTTGTGGTAAAACCGATTAACTTAAGGTTAATATACTTGTAATTTCCAAAACATTACTGAGGATATACTTGAATATATTACATTATATATTTTTCCATTTATTTTATCACTGTAGCGTTTTTAATTAAACTTATATGGAGTGAATCTGATTTTTAATTATCAATCATCATAATCAATTATCTATTCGGTTTGTTAATAAAAGAGATCAGCTAGTTTTTTCTCTGGTGCATTGTAATCAAATTTCTGTGATCACACGAAAGTTCATTCCTAATTTGAAAATTTTCAAACACATAAACTGTGTAGGTATAGAAACTGTCAAATGCATACAAATTTGTGTTTTATATAATTGCAATCAAGTAACATGATCGTTTAGCAAGTAAGTGATCATGGAACATTGATTGCAAGAGAGAAGAGAACAAGAGAAGATTCATTCCTAATTTATAAATATTCATAGTAACTTTTAACGTAAACTATGTATTGAAACTGTCAAATCCACACAACGTTTGTGTTTTTGACATAACTTTGAAAATATAAGACTTTGACATGACATAACCGTACAAAATTCCTAACTTCATTGTAGCATTCAAGATAGCATTATTCATAGACATTATAAATTAGCTTTGACTTGACCTTGACTAGACTTGGACGTGACTGATTCAAATTTAAATACTTGTCGATAATATAAACTTGCTAACACTGGCTAAATAAACTAATAGCATGGAGCCAACTTAAAAAACATGGTCGAGCTAGGCGCTTACCTTTTTTAACCGAGCGGGTTTTTTCCATGATCCTTGCTGCGTTTAATGTAAGCGATTGCAGAAATTATGATAATACATAATTATGTATGAGTACTAATGCCGTCCAATATGGTTATAATAATGGGATGTTATAACTAGTGTTTTTTGATGAAACAAAACTACATTTTTTACCAAATCAAGTTGTTTAAATTTTTTATAAATTAAAATGTAGTTGTTCTTGTCTATTTTATAATTGGAGGGTTGAGAACAAAAAGAGTTTAACTGTCAAATTGATAGTTTCGAGAAAATTGGTTTTTAGCATCATATCGGTATTATAAGAATGTATTGTTGTAGATAATTTCACGCTGAATCCAACGATGCCCATAAGCCATTTTGTGAAAAAAATCATTTAAACCCTTCTTGTTCTCACCCCTTCAATTACGTTTAAAAAAAAAAACATACAAATAAAGTATAGTAACATTACATTAGGTTAGAAAAATCTGGGCCCCAGCCCCACACTAGGCTCAAGGCCCATATTATGAGGTCCAAATACAAAGTAGTTTAGTGACATAAATGATTTTTACATTATTTTAATCAAAGTCAAAGTCAAAAGATTTATTGCAAATAGGCTAATTTTAGCACTTTTACAAGTCAAAATTATATTAGGTACTTAAAATTAAGTTATTTCACTAAGCATATAATATTACAAAGTGCTTATTGTCAAATAATATATAGCAAGCCCATTACAATATATGAGTGAAAAAAAGCAGTTCTCTTTCTCACTACTGGTGCAAGCAATCCGGCACAATGCAGAACAGAAAACTCCGATCCGAAGTTTCGATTACAACTGTAAAGAAGAAGCTACAAGAAACTTTACAGTGATGTATTTTTTTTCTACTTTCTACTGTCTTTTACGATAATGAATCTATATTCCCAAACCAGTTTTGAAACTGTATTACAGGAATCAGCTGAATTGCTAAAATACGAGTTGCCTCCCCCGGCGATACCTTGATTACTACGATTATCATGCATTTGCTGGTGCTGCTGCGTAAATCACGTGACATCACTAAGTTCAATTTTTTTTTTTAAGTTCTTTTTTTATTTATATACAACGTCTTTCGACAACTGTCTCACCGTTAAGCGATGACATGGTTCACTAATCCTTCTTTGACGTACCTACTACAACGCACGTCGCACGTTGGGTACGTCCTAGCCTAGAGAGATAAATGCGAACTTAAGAGCTGTCAAACTTTAGTGCAGACCCGTATAATTATAGTAATTTAATACCTTCTTGCTCTCCGCTTCAATGGACGCCATCGCAGCCTGTTGCACTGCCTGGGCTTCCATCCTCTCTTGAGCTTGCTTCTTCGCTTGTTCTCCACTGAAAATGTTTAGGATTACCAGAAAAATATGTAAAATATACAAAAAAAAGGAACTATATATGAGTTTTTAGTTAATTTTATATTAATACTAAATTTGCGCACCAACTGCAGTAAAGATATTTGAACTTTTAGATTGTTAACAGCTTTAGCGACAACGCTTTTAATACCTAGTTGTAAAAAATATCGAATACAGATATCCTTTAAAAAAAAAGTTTATACGACTATATTCATACTGAGAAATACTTGTATGATATCATCATGGATGTATTTTTCCCAGTTATTTTGATTTAAAAATAGACCTATTTTGATGAGATTTCTATGTGACCAATTTAGAATGTATAATGTATAATGATTCAAACATTTTTTTCCAAACCCGTTAAACGATGGAGTTCTGAGGTAATAAATATTTAAAAAAACATATACTTAACCGAATTGAGAACCTCCTGATTTAAGACTTGAAAAAAAAATTGTCTGTAAATTCGGTTTACGGACGATAATTTTACGTGATAACGCCAGGTCGATCGTGCCTCTCTATCGCTTGTTCCGCGCTCTCGCTTGCACGCTCGGCTCAGGCGGAATACGCAATTCATGCACGCAGCCGGCGTTCTTCGATTTATGAGACGTTATTACGTCAAAAATCATAAATTCTTTCCGTGCACATTATAGTGCTCAGCCACAATAGGCTGTCAAATGAAGTCTTACCCGAGTAGATCGATGAGCGAGGGAGGCCTGGTTTCCTCCGCGTGGTCTCCCACCTCGTCCGGGGCGGCCGCCTCCTCCTCTCCCGACGATGGAGACGACGTGCTTGGGGACTCATGCGGCTTCACTTGTATCCTACACAACATAATCATGTACCATTCACTTGTAACAAGTGATTACATCCCACTTTCAAAGGACGGAATGCCCTGAGATCGTCTGTGTTTACGGTGGTATGATATTTAAATAGTTGTTCCTGTGTGAATAGTTTGTACAATAAAAGTGTTTGTTTTTTTCTAAGTTTGTAACCCCTACAGTGACCTTTGCTTTTATTTTACAGTAGTACCAGTAGCCCTGTAACATTAATTAATTGTTCATTTCATCATCGAATCATTATTAATCCGATCGACCAATAAAATTACGTTAAAACAGTTAAGTAGGTATAGTGTTCCATCCCTAACTCATAGACACATAAGATTAGAACTGTAGTTATATAGTCTATGGTACGACTCGCTGGAATCCCGACATGGCGTGTGAAACAAACACTTTTAAGTAGTAATTAAATAGCTTTTCTTCGTGTCGACCGACCCACACTACAAAAACAGAGGTTATCATTTCAAAGAAATTTTCCAAAATTCAGTCTATCGTTAATTCATTTAAAGCACTCACTGGCCATTGTCTTCTTTAGTGATATCCAGTCCGAAAGCAGAAACTTGCAGCTGTCCTGTGTCTTCCGCGGGAGGTAAGGCGGGCAGGTGCCTGGATGGACCTATGGTAAATAGTCACTTTAGTAAAAATATCCTCTTGGACTTGATTTTATTTCACCAATTTGAGGTTAAGGGTTTGAATTCACTATTTAGCTCGCGTTTTGTGACATTTTTGAAGATATGCTCAAATTTACCCACGAAAAATCTAGGTAAACTAGACCTTCAAGAATAACAATAAATAAATGATACATAAATAATAATAACACATATTCAACAAAAATATCAATTTAACAAAAATAAAGTTATCATACATAAAAACAGGACCAAAAGAAAAATAATATAAATCAATTTGTTAAAATAAAATGTAAATATAATGGCACCAAATCTTTCAAATGTAAAGTATATTTTGTATTTGTATTTTTTTTGAATAGTTTGTCAATGTTTTAAAATAAAGAAAATGACGGTTATAATACTATTCACGTATTAATTTTGCATAATAAATACTCACTTACGAAATTTTGATCTAAACTTTTTAAGTCAAGGTAAATAATTGCATATTATTTTTCAAGTTACAAATGAAAGCAATTAATATAATATTTATTTTTTTATTTTAGTAGCAGACACTTAAAACTGACGGTGAGAAATGATAGACGTATCTGTTAAACTCAAAAGCAGATTTTAATTTTGTTACAGTTAATGAAATTATCGCCAATTTAAAAAAAACAAAGACGTAGTTTCGAAAACAATGTTTGTACATTTTGTAAGTAGACATACAAAGTTATTCAAAACGTTATTTTAACCTGCGCTTGGCAATTTAGTGTGTTGTCAATTGCGTTTGGTCACCATTTAAGTTGATCACAGCCTGTGTGTGACATGAGCGAAGCGAGCGAAAAATATCCAAAAGAAATCCTTTAATAAGCTAATAAATGAAAAACGTTTATTTATATAGATATCGAATTGATAAATCAAAAAACTAGTGACGAGCGTTTTTGTTCAAACGTAAATTTTGAATTATATTGAGTTTTAAACTTTTAAATTTTGAATTATATTAAGTTTTGAAACACAACACCTACTTGTAGTAATATATGTAACTTGACAATTTAATTAAATTATTAAAAGTGATTCTGGCGGCATCAATTATACCGCAAGATGATAATCTAAAAAGCTAGCTATTACTACTCAGTACTACGTATATTGGAAGGTATCTAATTTTTAAGCTACGGCCATTTAAAAAATCGTCGGACGCACGACATCCGTACATCTTTTAATTATTAATCTATTGTTACTTTCTCATTTCTCTTAGCATCTCATCACCTAAAACAGCTCAAAAACTCAAGACCGTTTTGTTCTACAATAAAAAGCGATTACAATTTCGCTCGCCCGCGGGTGACCATACGCTCGCGTCACAAGCGCCACGCCCGTACCTCTACTGGTGCCTTACTTGGTGCGATCAATCTGAGCTTCAACTGACCGATTTTCTCCTCTTCCGTGGGCTCCGGAGGAGGTTCCTCCACCTGCGGACCTCGCATCAGGCCGAGCAGCACGCCGAATATATACCTGATAAAATTACAATTACTACTACAGTAATTCAAAAGAAACAGCCTGGCTTTTGCTGTCTATATTTTGATTTAAATATTTTAAACACCACATTTCGAAAATTATAATTACTACTTATAAGCGGGTTTATTTATTGAGAGTTATTTTATTAAGGAAATACTTTGAATGTAAGAAATGTACGCTACGTTAGTTATTAGGCTTTAGGCTTATAGGCCTTATGCCTGTTTTTACCTAAGTTTGGCAGTTTCTAAGTTCGCACTTAGTCCTCTGTGACATAGGTACCTACAGCAATGTATATGCGAATGACAATGAGGAATAAATTGACAGCTTCTAAGTTGCATTTATGCCTCTGTGACATTGACATACTGCAATGGGTATGACACAGAGGAATAAGTGCGAACTTAGCAGCTGTCAAACTTTAGAACAGACGGGCATTGCCCCCTTATTAATGAACAGTGCATAGCAGTGGATTAGGTAATCAGTGTTTCTTGTTTTATCTTTGCCTATTTCAAACATGATAGAAAGAAACAAAACATAAAATAACTATTCCTCCGCTACACAATGTTTATTATTAACGGGGTATATGTATAAGTAAAGCTAATTAATAAAGCTAAAATTATGTTCGTCTTTGTGAACAATAAGAAGACGGCAAATATTTCAAATAGCCTTAGGGAAATGCGAAGAAAATCAGAGGACGAAGAAGACAGAGGGTACCAAGCTAAAAATTATCCTAAACTAAACACAGAAGCTTAAATACATAAACTATTATATCTAAAGATTTATTCACAGTATATAAAAACAATAATTCTACGATTTTTTTAAAAAGTACTGTACTTTACAGAGCTATTCATATATATACATATAAAAAGTAAACAGTTTAAACGAATTGAAAAGAATAAATAACTAAACAAAGGTGTAACGGTAGTGATGCTTAAATAATGTGCGAAAGAGTCACTACATATAATGAAAATTAAATTAAATTTTATATTATTTTTTTTAAAAGGAATTATTTATATCATTAGCGTATCTGGTGTTGACGCTAAGCAGACGTTATTATCTATTAATTAGAAATTTAAAGGATTACTGCTCGGGTAAAAATAAAAACCGGTTAACCTAAACGGTTTTTACATTAAATCCCGGATCTAATTTAGAAACTAAAAATGGTAGTAGTTGGAAAAACCTACATCTAAAACATGTAAAGCTATCTAGCGCAGGTGCTGTGCAAAAGCCTGATATCTCAGCTAATTCACAAGGACAATACAATTTAATTTAATAACTATAAATTACTTATGTAAGTGATGCATTTACCAATGACTGTGCCACATTACCACAAGGCGCGTGAAAAAAAGACAGAACATAAGTTAAAATGTTCATTCTGAACACGCGTACTTTTTTTTATATTTTGGGTCCACACTTTTGTGTATTAAGCCAGTAATTGATAATTTAGTCAAGTAATTGATAATTTATCAAGTTAATGATATTTCACACAAATATGTGTCAAGGCATAGTCGAAGTCATCAAGTCAAGTCATAGTCTAGTCAAAGTCATACTCCTAGTAAAGTGGTGGCAACTTTACTTGAAGCTTCTATGGAGTTTTGGAAACAACACGAAAAGAAACGTTTCACCAGCATTATACCATTTTCCCACACTCACGCTTGTAATCCAGCATTTAACGAATAGAATGCCACCAATTTTATGCACTAACACTGAAAAAAACACAAGTTTTGGAATATAATACAATGCGATGACGCAATCTTTTTCGCTTTCCCGCCAAAACTCCAAACACGCGCACTTTAAGAACGCTTTGATAGGTAAAATAGTGTTGCGGATGTGTCGATAGTTTTATCATCGATCAGGTATCGATGTATCGACCAATATCGGTGGTCGTGTGTTTGTTATCGGTAGAATACGTGCATAAGGGTATAGATTACCTGTAATACACTAGGAAAGGGTTTGGGCTTTCTGCAAAATCGATAATAATGCCCTAAATTATTACTTAATGCGTCCATAATGCATAGGTAAATCTAATGATTGAGTTTGTATTCGTAATCAGTTGGGGATTAAGATTCATAAAAAGTCAGTAAATAAAAGAACTTAGGTGATATTGTTGTGATCAATATACCTAAAGATATACTAATACACATATACGCATAACAGTGGAACAGATACTCTGTGTTTTCTCTCGTTTTATCTTTGCCTATTTCAAACTTGATAGAAAGAAACAAAACAAAATAACTGTTCTTCCGCTACACAATTTTGATTATTTTGAGGGATTTTATACCCAAAAATATCTTCGTTAAAATACGTAATTAGGTTATATTATTGGACTGAAAGCAAACAATAGTTATTGTTTATTGAAAAACTGAGAAACCTAAGTTGGTCCAAAATCGCTGCATACGATTATGGAAAACCCAGCAAAAACCTAACAACACCAATTACAAAAACACCGAGATGAACAAAAAAAACTGGCATTCCCTTATTAAGAAAAATTAAACTTAAACTACCTTACAATAAGACTGAAACTTACCTAACAACGACCAACACTCCGTATCCAAGATAATAGAATAGATAGAAGAACATCTTGAAGAATCCAACCGCCAGTTCCGCCGGTGGCATCTGTTGCATGTCCGCAATTTTAGCCTTTATGTTGGAAGGTGATAAGGACGAGAATGCTGTGGCGATGCCGTCCTTGATCGATTGGATACCGCGACGGAATGGATCCTTGCCAGCTCTGAAATACATTAAAATATCGTAAGCGTCTAAAGTATTACGCAACTGGAAGAAAATTGTGAGTTGTTGTCAAAAGTGTGCCTATTTTAGCATTAAAAAAATTGCCATTATAACGTTTTTGTACTGGGTATATCTTAACAACCACTGGCTTTTCTATGATTTTTATATGTTTTGTCTAGATTTTCATATGCTTGTTACATAAACTTTTAGGCAACTGGACTGAATTTAATGCTCGATAGTTATTTACAACTTGAAATCAGGCTCGGAACTTTAAGATTTATTGTCAAGTTTGTTTGAATGCATCTAGACTATGCGATCATGTAATTTCATTTTAACCGACTGCATTTGTATAGATTTGACAGTTTTATAATTCAAGAATGAAAAGCTAACGAGTTGATTACGCTACTGGTAGTGGGCTGGACCATTTGGACTGTCTGGTCATCGCGGCTAATGTATGGTCGATTTGTAGTAGCATTTCGTAGTAGTTTTTATTATTGTAGTAGTTAGTAATAAATTGATTGAAATGTATCTCTTGCGTTGTTATCAAAGTAACGAGAACACAATCCCGAAAAAACAACCAGTAAAAAAAACCGGTTTAAACTTTCGCATAATATGTAATTTAAATGGTTTTATTTCTTACCGTTCATCGTCATCATCCCCCATATACATATAACTAGCTTCTCTATTCTTCGTCCCGCCCGCCGTCACTTCCGAAGCGGCCATTAAGCCAGAAGCGTGCGTCATTTCAAAGATGGCGTCTTCGCAAAAGTTTACAAACGCTTCTAACTTCTCCTTGTCACCGCCCTCTGTTACTATGCTGTAGAAGAAAGCGCGTTTCGATTCCTGGGAAAAAATTGAGTAATTAGTAATTTTAGACGTACAAAGAATATTTATAGAATCAGGACTTTCGTCTCTAAATGTCTATTACTTCATTTAGTGTAGGAAATTGACTGAATTTTTGAGACTTTGACTTTGAGGACACTTAATGGCTTCTCACTTGGGCTCAAATACATACTAAAGACTTACACAAAAAGAACATAAAGGCTTCATATTGATTTGTTTAAAATCGTCAGTTTCTAAGACAATGTGATAATTACTAATTGAATTGCCTTTAATTATATTTAATTTATACACCTTTCTATAAAAATATTTAAGCATAACTTATTTGGAGATCATTTTAAACATTCATTCTATTTTGTAAGAGTTTTATTTGCGTCAAAAAAAATGTGTAAAGCAAAAAGGGGAAATTATGTGCTATTTTCGCAAAAAGAAACCACAACGACGATGACGACGACGAAGTTCGTTTCGAAGGGGATGGAAATGTAGGTAGCTATAGTGAAAAAGCTCGCGGTGGAATAGTAACCTTAATTTGAGGCTTCTCCCACTGCTCGATGTTGGACTCCTTGATCTCGAAGTACACTCGTTCAATCCGCTTGGAGCCGCCCATTATCTCGATGCGGCCCAGGAATGGCTCGAAGTAATTCAGAACTGAACCAGCAGTTTCCAAGAAACGGGCCAATCTGTAGGGAGAATGGTTTAGATGTAAATAGCTTGGAATTTTAGTCTATTCGCCACAGCTGATTCAACTTCTCACGCATCGCTCAAGTTATCACAGTTTATTCATGTCACCACGTCTTATTCAACTCATCACGGATTACTCAACTCATCACGGATTATTCAACTCATCACGGATTATTCAACTCATCACGGATTATTCAAATCATGACGGATTATTCAACTCATCATGGATTATTCAACTTACCATGGCTTATTCAACTCATCACGGCTATCTATATTCATGGCTCATTCAATTCAGTCTTATACAAACCATCACAGCTTATTAATCTCATCACGGGTTACTATTATCATAGCTCATTCAACTCAACACAGCTTATTCAACTCACCTCGGCTCATTCGGCATGTGCTCCGATAAGTTGGTGAGTAGTACGGCGAGGTTGAATCCGATCTCTTTAGCGGGCTCGTGGAAACGATCGCAGAAACCAACGTAATCTAACTTGCCGTCGTGGTTGGTCTCACAGCAAGCTAGGAGGAACTCGATCTCTTCACTAGAAAAATAAATCAGTAATTTTAACGTTTTAACGTTACGTTTCTTATATTACTGTAAGGGCAAGAGAGATGGAGCTAAAGAAGGTTCACTTCACTTCAGTCGTGTGGTCTAAAGCGCGTTTTATTGACATCAGACGTAACTTTTTGGTATAAATAAACCAATCAACTACACAGATCCTGGACCCTAACTAGGATTCCTTGTATTCAGGGACCCGGAAACTACGAGGACCAAGGTCTCACAACACCTAGAAACAAAAGAAGAACAAATATTTGCGCTTTATCTTTTTTTATGCTGGTAGCCAACAAGCATACAGCCCCCCTGATGGGAAGAGGTCACCGTACCCTGTGGACATCTGTAACACTATCTGTACCACTAATGCGTAGCTTATACTGCGATTATACTCTACCCTCTTTTAAAACGCTATGGGGAAAACCACTGGTCGAAACATATTACACATTTTTTTATATTTTTTATGCTACTGAGTGATGTGACGAGCTAGTCGTTCACCTGATGTTAAGAGCCACGGCCGCCCATAACAGAACAGTGTCATTCGGAACCCTAAAACAGAGTTACGAGTGACACTGCACTGCGCACATCATCCTGAGACATCAGCACAGTCTGGTAATAAGATTACTAGACTATGAGATCAGGTCATAAAGTCTCAATTGCCCAGTAATTTCACTAGCTACAGTGCCCTTCAAACCGGAACACAGTAGTGCTTGCACACTACTGCTTGGCGGCAGAATAACTGGCAAAGCGGTGGTACCTACCTAGACGAACTTTGCAACAAAGTCCTACCACCTAGTAAAGCATCTCACAGATCTATAACCAGGTACATATTTTTTACGTAAAACTTCTTTACGCACTCTTCACTTGGGGAGTAAGCTGGTGAATGCGAGGCGAATGGAAGTTGAAATTGGTCCACGTAAATATCCATTCTCAATATAACAAAGTTTAAAATTTGTAGAATTATGTGGGTATGTCCGGTAATATGACAATTTACAATTATCAAGATGGCGAAATTAACATTAAACAAAGCAAAAACAAAGTTATACCGGCTGATAGATGGAGCTAAACTAAAGAAGTTTTACTTCAGTCGTGTGGTCTAAAGCACATTCTTTTTTTTATTTATATTATGTTTTGATAAGGTAAAACTTACGGTGTGTAACTTTTCTGCTGCTCCATCTTCTCTTTAAAGTCTTTCGGCAGCACCCAGCCGTCACTGTTGGCATCGATCTCCTGGAAACTGGCGCTGGAAGTCAGATCCTTCAGCTTCAGGAACATGTCGAAGTATTTGAGGATCAGTTCCACGTTCGAAGCCGATTCTACCAGGGTGTCCACCATCTGTTTGCCGATTGTTCCTGGGGAAAAATGTTTACTGTTTTTTCTTTGCGCATTGGGAGAGATTGTTTTCAAGAACCTACAATAACACGGATATAGAAAGCCTATTACAATAATTATATGAGTTTGAAAAAAAAGAAGAAGTTTCTTTCTCACTACTATAGTTAATCATATCATAAATATAGTAGTGGGAAAGAGAACTTCTTTTTTTTCAATCTCATAAAATTATTGTAATAGACTTGCTATATATTATTTGACAATAAGCATTTTATAATTTTATATGCTTAGTGAAATAACTTAACTTTATATTTTATATTTTTTCCTTGTAAAAGTGCTAAAAGTAGCCTATTTGCAATAAATCTTTTGAATTTCCCATTTTATGTAAAGTAAAACAAAGTAGCAATTCAGATAAATTTTGTAAGATAAATAACGGCTAAAACTCACGTCAATTAAAAGTCGAAATTACTCACGATAGTTTTCAAACTAAAATTCAGATAAATTCAGAGCTACGAAAAAAACTCTAATCAATC
The DNA here is from genome assembly GCA_905220475.3 of Ennomos fuscantarius. NCBI lineage: Eukaryota > Metazoa > Arthropoda > Insecta > Lepidoptera > Geometridae > Ennomos > Ennomos fuscantarius. Next base: position 4,185,075 of record HG992049.1, read on the forward strand.
ACAAAAATATTCGCTATATGTGAAGCGGGTAGTGATCGGGCACCGTAATTTATAACCGTAATTACCACCCTGTGGAAGCATTTAAATTTACTACAGTGGCAACACCGATAACTGTCATCGCTCCCCATCCATCTGGCTATCAAAAGGGAGCGCTCGGTGTACAAGGCATCATTCATGCTCCGGACACAGCCCGGTGCGCATGCTGAAGGCCTATAGTTCTATATTTTGCAACCCATGCATAACCCGGAGCGTGTATATAATGAAATTCTTGTAAACACAAAAATATTAAACAAATGATTACCATTAACAACGTTGCCCTCAAGCATGGACAGCATCATGGTGATCATATCCTTCTGCAGGTTGAGCAGTTCCTTCAGCAGGTCCACCTGTGACGAGTGCTTCGACAGCTTGTCTTGCATATGAGAGAACAGGAACAGGAAACCGCCCACAGCGTCCCATAACCTAGGAAACAGCTTTTTTATAACACAGACATACAAGCTGACGTTATAGACCTGCAACAGTATTAATAGTTTAGAAAGAAATGTTAGGAGTTTTGGCGGGAACGCGAAAAAGATTGCGTCGCCGCATTGTATTATATTCCTAAACTTGTGTTATATTCAGTGTTAGTGCATAAAATTGGTGGCATTCTATTCGTTAAGTGCTGGATTACAGGCGTGAGTGTGGGAAAATGGTACAATGATGGTGAAACGTTTTTTTCGTGTTGTTTCCAAAACTCCATAGAAGCTTCAAGTTAAGTTGCCACCACTTTACTAGGAGTATGACTTTGACTAGACTAAGACTTCGACTATGACTTGACACATATTTGCGTGAAATATCATTTACTTGATAAATTATCAATAACTTGACACTGGCTAAATACGCAAAAGTGTGGAGCCAAAACATAAAAAAAAAAAAAATGTTAATGAATGATGTGACGAGCTCGTCGTTCACCTGATGTCGCTTAACATCAGGTGAACACAGCCACCCATTACAGAACAGTGTTACTCGCAACTCTAAAATATAAAATTTCGCGCGACACTGCACTGCGCACATCATCCTAAGACATCAGCACAGATTATTCGACTGTGAGATCAGATCATAAAGTCTCGATTGCCCGGTGATTTCACTAGCTACAATGCCCTTAAAACTGGAACACAGTAGTGCTTGCACACTACTTCTTGGTGGCAGAATAACTGGTACCTATCTAGACGAACTTTGCAGAAAAGTCCTACTACATAGTTTTATTACGGTAGGCTTACCTATGAAATTGCCGTATTGCAGTACAGACTTTTTCAAACAAAAAAAAGTTTTGATTGGCTATGAATTCTAAATTCAAATTAATTTTGTTTTAAAAATATGACATTCTATTTACAATATAAGTCTTTTGTTTATTGATTAGCGTTGTATTTTCATTACATTTCAACATTTTTCCTCATAATGGATACTTTGAAATTTCGTGTAATTATGGAATATGAGTTCCGTCGTGGCACCAACGCGGCACAAACGACACGTAACATCAACGACGTTTACGGAGAGAACTGTACAAACGAACGTACAACCCGTTATTGGTTTGCTCGGTTCCGTTCTGGGAATTTTGACTTGAAAAATGAACCTCGTGGTCGTCCGGAAACTTTGGTCAACAATGATGAATTAAAGGCGATTGTGGAAGCTGATGAATCTCAATCTACAGCTGAGCTGGCAGCAGCTTTTGATGTTAGCATCAAAACAATATTGGTCCATTTGCGACAGATTGGCAAGATAAAAAGGCTTGATAGATGGGTGCCCCACGAACTTAACGATCGCCAGCGCAACGTACGCGTCGAGACTTGCCTTGCGCTGCTTAACAGGCACAGAAATGAAGGAATTTTGAACCGAATTGTTACGTGCGACGAAAAATGGATTCTTTTTGACAATCGAAAGTGCTCAGCAAGTTGGTTAGATCCTGGTTCGGTACCAAAGCAATGTGCAAAACGAAAAATTACCCCTAGAAAGGTGATGGTCACAGTTTGGTGGTCTAGTGCTGGTGTGATTCATCATAGCTTTTTACAAAACGGCGAGAGCATTACTGCAGATGTGTACATTGAAGAACTGACCACAATGATGGTGAAACTCGCACGTCTGCAACCAGCTTTGGTCAATCGGTCGTCTCCACTGCTACTTCACGACAACGCGCGACCCCATACTGCACAACAGACCGTCTCTAAGCTGCATGAGTTGGGTTTGGAAGCTCTCCCTCATCCGCCATACTCACCAGATCTTGCGCCTACCGACTATTACTTTTTCCAAAATTTGGACAACTTTTTAGCGGGAAAAAAATTCAATTCCCGAGAGGCAGTACAAAACGCCTTTGAAGAGTTTGTTGTCTCCCGTCCTGCTGATTTTTTCAAGAAGGGCATCCATAAACTGCCACAGCGTTGGCAAAGATGCACTGATTGCAGGGGTGATTACTTTGAATAAAAGAAATAAATAAGTTCGAAAAAAAATACTTTAACTTTTTTCAAACAAAACGGCAATTTCATAGGTAAAGACCTAATATAAGTATACCTTTGTAATGTTATAGTCCCGGGCGTAAGAATATGACTGCCCTATCTCTTCCCGTGGATGCTATAAAAGCGGAGATATCCAGGGAACATTTGTTGTACCTATATTGTATCATTTGTTGTTTGAAGGGCACTGTAGCTAGTGAAATTACTGGGCAAATGAGACTTTATGATCTGATCTCACAGTTTAGTAATCTTATTACTAGATTGTGCTGATGTCTCTGGATGACGTGCGCAGTGCAGTGTCACGCGAACCTCTATACTTTAGAGTTCCGAGTGACACTGCAGCTGGTATGGGCAGCCGTGTCGTTTAACATCATCAGGGACGGCTAGCTCGTCACGTCATTCGTTAACATAAAAAAAAAATTTAACCTGGAATGCGCTAACGCCTGCTGATTCTGCGTGCAAGGGCCCTGGATGACCTCAGTCAGTGTATTGAATACTTGTGACGCGACGCCGATGGCCTTAAAGAAGTTCGCCTTGCCGGCTGGATCGATCAGCTCCTGTTAATTAGTTACAAAGTTAACAAGGCACTCAATGGATAACAATTTATTATTTCAACCATTTAGTGTTATACTAGCTACATCCTGCAGCTTTATACGCATGGATTAGAGTTCATTACGATAATTGAAGGGGTGAGTGAATAAAAAGGGTTTAACTGATTTTTTTTCACAAAATGACTTATGGGTATCGTTGGATTCAGCATGAAATTATCTACAATAATACATTCTCAAAATACCGAAATGAGGCTTAAATTTCGAGATTTTGAGTCTAAAAACGGTTTATTTGTCACAGGAATACAGTTCACTTAGAATAAAAATATTATTATATTTATTTTACTATATTATATTTTTACAGTAATTGACAGTTAAACCCTTTTTATTCTCAACCCTTCAATTATTATCCTATACCCTTTCTTATTCAAACACTCTGTTGACTGTTCCGATAGTTCAGTTGATAGTAGCTTTTCCTTCTGAACTGTAGGTTGTGGGTTTAATTCCCACCCAGGACCAAAATTTTGTGTGGTGAACATACATAACACCCAGACACAGAACAAACACCTATGTTCATCAAGTTCACAAGTGCTTATCCTGGTTGCGAATCGAACCCACAACCTACAGCTCAGAAGGCAGTGCTACCAACTGAGTATGGATGGATATGGTTGTACCTTGCTGGAATAATGCCAGTAGAAGTCCATGATGGACTCCTGCAGCCGCAGCAGGTAGTCGACGGTGCAGATGACCACGTTCACCGTCGTCGTGTTCCCCGCCTGGGTGCGGAGGTAGTTCTGCCACTCTGGAATGGAATCATCATCGATAAAATGGAACCGCTAACCCCGAAAGTTACTTGTATAAAGTGAAGGTTGACATGAGATCGCTTGGCACGGTAGCTTAAAAAAACATGCCCGAACCAAAGCAACTGATAGATTTAGATTTAAATCAAGCTCTTGATTACGTATTATTGTTAAAATAATGTGTGAAGAATGAAACAAATAAATAAAAACAATTTTAGAAAATGTAGCGCTTTACCAGTCAAGGATTTTATTGCAAATAGGTTATTTTTAGCACTTTTATCAAAATTATATTAGGTACTTAAAATTAAGATATTGTACTAAGCATATAAAATTTCAAAGTGCTTATTGTCAAATATTATATAGCAAGCCCATTGGATACAATATGTGAGTTTGAAAAAAGTTCTCTTTCTCACTACTGGTGCTGGCAATCTGGCACAATGCAGAACAGAAAACTCCGATCCGAAGCTTCGATTACACATGTAAAGAAGAAGCTACAAGAAACTTTATGTCAGTGTGGTAACTAGCCAAACGATAACTAGAAATGTCGCCACCACCGAAACAATGTTGACCGGCCCGATAGCTCAGTTGGTAGTAACCCTGCCTGCTGAACTGTGGGTTGTGGATTCGATTCCCACCCAGGACAAACATTTGTGTGATGAACATATAGGTGTTTGTCCTGTGTTTGGGTGTTATATTGTATTCTATGTATGTATTTACAAACAAAAAGTATTTAAGTATTGTATCAGTTATCTGGTTCCCATAATACAAGCTTTGCTTAGTTTGAGGCTAGATGGCGTTGTGTGAGATGTCCACACAAAAAAAATGTTTTCATCGAAAACTAAAACTCAAGGATCAAGTTGGCGAAATCTCACCAATAACTGCAATCACTGCTTCAAAGCTTTAAAAAGAAACGCTCTATAAACTCAACTATCCACAATAATCAATATCAATAATATCATGCTTGTGGCAGTGCGTGTGTGATTTTATTGCACGGGCATTGCCCCGCAGTGTAATCTGATTCATATGCTGAACAGGGTGCAATTGAATTCATTGGCATACATTGAGTACATACTTGTACATCATTTATTGAAGTTTTTAAGGAGTAAAGAGTGCAAATTTATACCTATGTTTCTGTGTGTTTTTAATTCTGATGATTGCCTCACATACTTTTTGTTACCTTGTATGTAATAATTAAAAACAGTACTTAATTATTTTGATTTAATATTGTACTGTAGCAGTTCATTATGTATGTTATACTTTTTTTTGAAGTTATCACCTCAAAGCGTTTGATTTCACAAATTTTGGTCCACACGTGACCGGTATCAGGTATCTAGCCTTAAAGGATCCTAACGAATTTAATTACATTACTACAATTGAAGGGTTGAGAATAAAAAGGGTTTAACTGTCAAATTGACAGTTTCGAGAAAATTGACTTTAAACGTCAACGGCGTCATTTTAATGTAGAGTGCTTATAAGGTAATAGAAAAGGTTTATGTAAGTTTCAGTTGCTTGAAAATGTTTTAATTCTATTTAAAAGTGCTAAATATAGTATTAATTCATACAATTACTGTAAAAATATAATATAATAAAATAAATATAGTAATGTTTTTATGCTAAGCAAACTGTATTCCTGTGACAGATAAACCATTTTTAGACTCAAAATCTCGAGATTTAAGCCTCATTTTGGTATTTTGAGAATGTATTATTGAATATAATTTCACCCTGAATCCAACGATACCCATAAGTCATTTTGTCAAAAAAATCAGTTAAATCCTTTTTATTCTCACCCCTTCAATTATATTAATACAAAACTCACCCAAGTTATGTCCTTCACAAGTCAGTTGTATAAACCTGAACAGAGCGCATGTGAATTCCGCGTCGTGCATGTTCTTCTCCCCCGCCGCGCCCTCTAGGCCGACACCCAAACCTGATCACAAAATACACACATTAAAATTACGGGGCAAATGAGACTTTACGACCTAATCTTACAGGCTACTGGCTACAGGCATGGATGGATGATAATCTTATTAATACACAACAACAACACAGTCTAGTCTATTACATTTTCTAGTTTGTGTATCAAATTTTTTTTACATGAAGTGTTGACTAGAGAGTTATGGCGGGAAAACGAAAAGGATAGCGTCACCGCATTGTATTATTTTCCAAAGCTTGTGTTATTTTCAGTGTTAGTGCATATAATTGTTGGCATTTTATTCGTTAAGTGCTGGATTACAGGCATGAGTGTGGGAAAGTGGTATAATGATGGTAAAACGTTTCTTTTCCTGTCGCCTAGCATCCTGCACGCGCCAATTCGCAAGTCCACGAGTGCGAGCAATTACCATCTCCACCAGACTTACGCGGTAAGGTCCAGTTATGTGTGTGTCATGGTAGGTGTGTGTGTGTGTGTGTGTGTGTGTGTGTGTGTGCGTGCGTGTGTGTGTGGTGTGTGTGTCCTGTATGTCTCTTATATTGTAATGTAATGTTGTGTGATGTTCTACATAAATGTCCTTTCTTTCTTCCTTCCTAATCTCATCACTAGACTGTGTTGAAATCTCAGGGTGACGTGCGCAGTGCAGTGTCAAGCAAGCACTGACACACAACAACCAGAACAGAACAAATTTGCTGCTTTTTTTTCCTGTGTCCTGTCGCGGGAATCGAAACCACCACCTCCCGAGTTATGAGCCGACCTGCTTAAACACCACATGACAGAGGCTGATTATCATAAGTACAGTACCACAGAAAAGTAATTTACCTTCAGCCTTTGTGTTTCTCTCGAACGCGTCCAAATCCAGCACCGAGCAAGAGTTCATGAGACCAGCTATCGACGTGAAGAATCCAACGTCTTTCTTGTCTTTCAGATGGTTCAGCATACCCTGCAGAATAACAAAGAACATCATAAAAGTATTGTATCCCTGATGGAAATAGCACAAGCTTTGCTTAGTTTGTGCCTAGATGGCGTTGTGTGAAATTTCCACAATTTTTCTAACAATAACTTGAGAATTACTGAATATAAACATGTGTTATTATTTATACTAGCTTCTGCCACTTTAGACAATAATTTGGAAACGGTTTTCGTATTTAGTCATCTGCTAATACGCGATAATGGTTTAATTGAATGCTGACTTTCCATCACCCACAAAACGGTCACCAATAATGAAAATTCAAGGCAGTTGACATGCATGTTTTGTTTTGTTTTGATTTTTGCTCCACACTTTTGTATATTTAGCCAGTGTCAAGTAATTAATTTCTCAAGTTAATTAATACTATATATATTTGTCACAGTCCAAGTCATAGTCTAGTCTAGTCAAGTCATACTCTTAGTAAAGTGGTGGCAACTTTAACATAAGCTTCTATGGAGTTTTGGAAAAAACACGAAAAGAAACGTTTCACCATCATTATACCACTTTCCCATACTCATGCCTGTAATCGAGCACTTAACGAATAAAATGCCACCAATTTTATGTACTAACACTGAAAATAGCACAAGTTTTGGAAAATAATACAATGCGATGACACGATCTTTTTCGTTTTCCCGCCAGAACTCCGACATCCATGTTGTGGTGGATTACAGTCTGTGCATTATTGCACAGATAATATACGCTGGTAATGACAACTATGATGATAGAAATAACTCACCATTTGTATCTCAATGTTGCCACCTCTCAGAATAGATATTCCCAGTTGTAAAGTCTTCATAACCATTTCGCTCGGCACGCCTTTCGATGCAGAAATGTGAAGCAGTACCATTTCCGCCACGCCCCTGTCAGCGAGACGCGCTTGATGGAACAGCAACTTCTGCTTCTCCATCTCTTGTTCCTGTAATCATATTTTTTTTGTTTGGTTTTGGCTCCACACTTTTGTGTATTTAGCCAGCCATCACACAACTATCCTAGAAGGATCCTAGTTAGGGTCTACCTTAACTAGGATTCCCTGTATGTAGAGAGAGACCCAAGAACTCAACTGGTCCGTTAGCTCAATTGGTAGTATCCCCGCCTTCTGAACTGCAGGTTGTGGGTTCGATTTCCACCCAGGACAAACATTTGTGTGATGGACATGGATGTTTGTTCTTTGTCTGGGTGTTATATTGTATTCTATGTATGTATTTACAAAAGTGTCTAAGTATTGTAGCAGTTATCTGGTTCTCATAGTACAAGCTTTGCTTATTTTGGGGCTAGATGGCACTATGTGAAATGTCCAAACATTTTTATTACTATTTATTATTATTATTAACTACAAGGACCATGGTCCTACATCCAGATACAGAACAAATATTTGCGCAATTTTCTTAGGCACAAATACTAGTCCTGCCACGGGAATCTAAGCCGCCACCTCCGGGTTATGAGCCCACCACACCGCAGAGGCTGTCAGAATGGGAACGAATTAATTGTTGAACGAAATAGTTAAGAAAATCCGTACCTTTATCATACATACCATGAAAGTATCCATTGAATTCTGCATGTAAGGTAATTTTTAAATAATTCATCATAAGTAGTAAGAAAATTAACTTATATCTTCTTAAGCGCAAAGAAATTCAATGATATCTCAATGTCTTCAAGATCCGATATGATTGGTTGACCAAATTATGTACTAAAATGTATACCTACTAATGTACATAAGTACTATGTAGTATGTAATGTAAGTTTAGCAACAGTAATATCACGCCCACATCAGTACAATAGAATTTAAGAGCTCTTGCTGCTCTTAAAAACAACTGAACGTAGAGATGTCGTAGAGAAACACCTTGTATTGGTCGTCCGTTCCAAGTCATCATTTATTATTATTATTATTGAAGGGTTGAGAATAAAAAGGGTTTCGAGAAAATTTACTTTAAACTTCAACGTCTTCATTTTAATGTAGAGTGCTTATTAGGTAATTGAAAAGGTTTATGTAAGTTTCAGTTGCTTGAAATGTATTAATTCTATTTTAAAATACAAAATATAGTACTAATTCGTACAATTACTGTAAAAATATAATATAACATAATAAATATAATAATATTTTTATGCTAAGCGAACTGTATTCCTGTATCAGATAAACCGTTTTTAGACTGACAATTTAAAAATTTAAGCCCCATTTCGGTATTTTGAGAATGTATTGCTGTAGATAATTTCACGCTGAATCCAACGATACCCATAAGTCATTTTGTGAAAAAATTAACAGTTAAACCCTTTTTGATCTCATCCCTTCAATTGTTTAATGTACTAAAACCGACCAAAAGAACTTCATACAAAAGAATTTTCTACCCGTCATTCACACATTTTTATTATTTACTATCTTTTTTGATAGATTGCTTCTTGATTTCAAATTAAAAGATGGGAGTATGATTTACCAAAGGGATGGAGAAGGTATGCCAAGGATAGAGAGACGTGGAAACATTTGGGGGAGGCCTATGTCGACAAACAACCTGACCAAAGTGGTTGCTAAAATAACTTATTATTTTTTGCTATGTAAATTAGATTTAAGAATACTACTGTTTTAAAGAATAGCATGTAAGTTAGCAAGGTCAGTGAATAAAGGCTTTTATTATTATTATTATTATTATTATTTACTATCTGCGCCCCACGGTTTCACCCACGTGGTAATGAAAGACCTTCTTTATTTTTAATTTCATAAGAACCTTCTTCTGACAATGATAAACACAAAAAAAAAGAATTGGCGAAAATGTTTCATCCGTTCACGAGTGATGCGATGACCAAAGGAAATAGAGATTCATTTTTATATATGAAGATTTTATTTAGAGTTCCATAATCTTCTGGTACTTTTCCTAATTCGTCTTAATTCAATATCATCTATTAGACTTTATTCTTTTTGTATGTGCTACATATATGTGTAGTCTACTCACGTGGATACTGCTCTTGCCCTCTTCCTCTGCTTCTGCTTCTCCACCCTCTTCTTCCTCTTCTCCCCCACCCTCTTCTTCCTCTTCCCCGCACGACTTGGCGATAATGTGTGCGTACGACATGTAGAGAGGATCCTCCTGTTATTGTTACAATTAGTTCAGTATGAAATATATACTTTAATTATTTTTAATTAAAAATGATTAATTGTATTACTAAATTGAATTTACCAATATTGATTAATTAATAACGATTTATTCAATGCCGATTTTTGACGTTTAACTCTTATAACTGTTATGTTCGTATGGTTTATTTTTGACGTTTAACTCTTATAACTGTTATGTTCGTATGGTTTATTTTTGACGTTTAACTCTTATAACTGTTATGTTCGTATGGTTTATTTTTGCCGTTTAACTCTTATAACTGTTATGTTCGTATGGTTTATTTTTGCCGTTTAACTCTTATAACTGTTATGTTCGTATGGTTTATTTTTGACGTTTAACTCTTATAACTGTTATGTTCGTATGGTTTATTTTTGCCGTTTAACTCTTATAACTGTTATGTTCGTATGGTTTATTTTTGACGTTTAACTCTTATAACTGTTATGTTCATATGGTTTATTCAAATGACTGCAAACAAGGTACAAATAAAAATTTATTTTACTAAAATATTTTACGTCTGAGTCAAAAGAGCTCTTATCAGTAATCCATAAATAAATAACGGCCAACGATCACATACATAGATCCTGGAACCTAACTATGATTCCCCGTGTCTAGGGACCTAGAAACTAAGAGGACCATTGTCCTAGACACGAGTATTAGCACTTATTTTCTGTACATAAATACTTGTCCAGTTGCGGGAGTCGAACCCGCTGCTTGCGGGTTATGACCTCAACTACCACATCATACAGAGGCTGTTTAATAATATTGCATCGTATATCTTAAACTGTTTATCCGATTTAGATGAACCAAGTATCAATGGATTCGTTATTATTGTACATATATTTAGTATTTTTGGGTATTAATTAATCATCCAATTTTTTATCACTTAAAAATTTTTTTTTTTAAATTATCACATATAGAGATCCTGGACCCTAACTAGGATTCCCTGTGTCTAGGGACCCAGGAAGTACGAGGACCATGATCCCACAACACCCAGACTCAGAACAAGTATTTGTGCACAAATACTTGTCCTGCCGCGGGAATCGAACCCGCCGCCTCTGGTTATAAGCCGACCTGTTCAACCACCACACCACAGAGGCTATCAATTATTTCAGTCGGGGTTTAAGATACCACCTTAATCTTGTTAAAAATTACAGTTTTAAACCCTTCACCGTTATAAGAGTGCAATGTAAAATATCGTGTCATATGAAGAGAGTTAACCTGTAAAGCGCCAGACCGCTCCGTCATGGCGCCTCGGCAGAAGGTGGTGACGAGCTGGGTAAGAGGGTCAGGCTTGCCCTCTTCTTCCACTACGTCACTCTTCTTTAGCTCAGAGTCTTCGAATGATTGCTGGAAAATTAACTCTATTTAAATTGTCCTTCGGTTCATGTTGAAAATACAAAAAGGAACAAAAAAATAATTTGTTTCAAAACGTATCACATAAATATTATAAAGGTGAAAGTTTGTATGTTTCTTTGTGTGTATGTGTGTATGTTTGTTACTCCTTCACGCTCAAATGGCTGAATGGATTTGGATGAAATTCGGTACCAAGATACTATACAATTTGGTACTAAGATACACTGGATTAACATATAGGCTATATTTTATCCCGGAAAAGTGATTTTTTTCCGTGGGATGAGCAAATAATTAAAATACTTTTTATCTGCGGGAAAAACCGCAGGGCGCAACTAGTCCAAAATAAATTACAAAGGTGAGTTTTCTTGTAGGACTTTAAGACCGCTCCAAACAACGCTCAAGTTTACCTACTATCTGGCCATTTTTAGTTGTTTTTTTTTTAAATACAATCATCAGCTTTTATCATTCCACTGCTGGACATAGGCCTCTCCTAATGAACGCCCAGTACCCAACTCAGCCCATCTCATCCAATTTCTGCCTTCAGCTTTTTGTAGGTCATCGCTCCACCTGGCCAGCGGGAGCCCCACACTACGCTCGTTGTGGTTTTCCATTCTTCTAGAGATGTGACCAGCCCACTGCCACTTCAGCTTACCAATTCTTTGAGCCATATCGGCAACCTTGCTATTTTGTTAGATCTTTATGGTTCTTGGTTTTTTTACTATAAAAGAAGTAAAAGAATTGTGTCTTACCGTGAGATCTTCAATCATGACTTCTTGTCCCGTATTTTCCTCTTCCAGCCACAGTTCGTAGTAGGTTCGAGAGAAGATGTTGCATGCTCGATGCCTGTAACAGATATGGTATCAACATTGCGGGAGTAACAAAATTGCAAAAAGAGCAATCAACGCGGGCTGATAAATAATACACACACACACGAACAACCCTCTCTCTCTGACACACACACAAACAAAGTTGCTATGTTAATAGATATCTACTCTCTTTTCTTAGAACAAAATAACTTAATAGCATGCATTTAGAAAATTACGTCTCTATTTAGTACTAAATAGTAGAATTGTACGACTAAGCATAGTCTGAAAAACCTAATAACTGCGGGCACTGTCTCATCACGATCGTCAGCCACAACGTTTTACATAGCACTTCTCAGTATACCTATATACATATAAAAAGTACCTACCAACCTATATACATATATATAGTTATTATACGTTAGACGAATTCCTTTCGGACAAGTCAACTATTATAGACTAGATCGATTCGCTCCGCACAATATTGCTATATCCAAGCTAGGTCATTATATAACATACTTAAATATGCTATTATTATAATTTTTTTTTTAATGTTTTGGCTCCACACTTTGGTGTATTTAGCCAGTGTCAAGTAATTGATAATTCATCAAGTTAATAATATTTCACGCAAATATGTGTCAAGTCACAGTCGAAGTCATCAAGTCAAGTCATAGTCTAGTCAAAGTCATACTCCTAGTAAAGTGGTGGCAACTTTACTTGAAGCTTCTATGGAGTTTTGGAAACAACACGAAAAGAAACGTTTCACCATCATTATACCATTTTCCCACACTCACGCCTGTAATCCAGCACTTAACGAATAGAATGCCACCAATTTTATGCACTAACACTGTAAATAGCACAAGTTTTGGAAAATAATACAATGCGGTGACGCAATCTTTTTCGCTTTCCCGCCAAAACTCATGCTATTATTAACACCTGCATGTAACGAATAATGTTTGCAATAAATGATTGAGTACATAGTATAGTCCTCAATTGAAGCCATTCGCCTCGGTCCTGCACCTATCTAGTCTATGCTCTACCGCGACCAAGACAATGTTGTCAACCCATCTTGATATCGGAGGACCGATACAGCGCTTGCATTACCTCGGCGGCCATTATATCAGAGCTTCATCTCAACATGCATTTCTATTTAGGCTTAATTAGGTCCATACGACCTCAATCGCTACTCGCTATCTAAAATACTGTAGTGATTTTTTATATTTAGTATTAGCTATGTTTTTTTTTATGTTACTGAATGATTTGACGAACTAGCCGTTCACCTGATGTTAAGCGCCACGGCTGCCCATAACAGAACAGTGTCAATCGGAACCCCAAAATAGAGTTTAGAGCAACACTGCACTGCGCACATCATCCTGAGACATCAGCACAGTCTGGTAATAAGATTACTCGACTGTGAGATCAGATCATAAAGACTCAATTGCCCAGTAATTTCACTAGCTACAGTGCCCTTCAAACCGGAACACAGTAGTGCTTGCACACTACTGCTTGGCGGCAGAATAACTGGCAAAGCGGTGGTACCTACCTAGACGAACTTTGCAACAAAGTCCTACCACCTAGTAGTGTACCTATAGTAGTAGTATAGTATAGTGGCTCAACGTTTAGTTTTCGCGCTCTCTATTAGTCTATGTCCTACAAACTTACCGACTTAGTTTGTACAGATGTATAGAACGCAAGCAAGCTATAGCGGCACGCTTTCGCGCCGCGCATAGCACTCTCTTCCAGTTCGTGGAGCGTTGTTTAGGTTTAGTTGCCTAGTTAGTCCAGTGCAGCATGCAATTAATTTATTAAGGATTTTAACGATACGAAATTTTATACATTGATGGTAATAACTTTTCAGTACACAGAGGTATTAAAAAAGTCAGCCATATTTTTCAGTGTTTGTTTAAAATAATTGGTCATAAGATGAAATGTCTTTCAATAGAACTGTATTCATCGAACAACATAATCTAAAAAGCAGACATATCGCTTTCTGTTCAAAGTTCATTTTACTTCTAAATCCACCGATTCTAATAAGACGCAAAATGGCTTGTCAGCTTTTCCTTTGGGTCTCTTGAAAAGTTCGGTTATAAAGAACAACACACAGTAAGAAGCGTATGCCAAACTCTACCGTATATGAAACCATCGGTCTTTATTGCTTTTGTTTGTTTGTACGCATAAAGTATCCTAACTAATGTTATAAATGCGAAAGTTTGTATGTATGTATGTTTGTTACTCTTTCATGTAAAAACTAATGGATAGATTTTAATGAAACTTGGAATACATACGCTTGGATTGCTTATTCGCTGGATTAACACATAGGATGCTTTGAAACCGCGGGGCGCAACTAGTGAACTAGGTAGTTCATTTATATTTAATATTTTTATTTTATCCATGGATTAAATGTTGTCTCGTTTTCACTTATGATATTTCACGTCATCAAAATATCGACAGAATATTATAAGCATTCAATAAATTTTAGTAACATTTAAGTATAATTGAGAAACTAAACTTATAAATTACTAGCTGCTAGGTAAAAAATATTAAATAAAAAATATTATATACAATTAAAACCATTATTATTATGGTTCAATTATTATATGAGTTTCACCCGCGGATAAAAAGTAGCCTATGTGTTAATCTAAATATATAACTCAAAGGTGACTGACTGATTGTCTGACTGACATAGTGATCGATTAACGCACTGCCCAAACCACTGGACGGATCGGGCTGAAATGTGGCATGCAGGTAGATGTTATGACGTAGGCATCCGCTAAGAAATGATTTTTAGAAATTCCACCCTTAAGAGGGGGAAATGGGTGGTTGAATTATTTTCCCATAGGCCACGCCGCGGGCGAAGCTGCCGGCAGAAGCTCGTCTACTATATACGCTATCTTTATTCCAAACTAGCGGCCCGTCCCGGTTTCGCACGGGTGGACATTTATTTCTTAAACATTGTGGCATAAACATTTTTTTCTTGCAAATAAAATAGCTTATATTAATCAGTGATCATGTAGCACTCAAATGGTGAAAGAATTTTTAAAATCGGTCCAGCACTTTTTGAGCGAATTCGTTACAAACATACTTACATACAAATCTTGTTCAATAATATTTATTGTTTTTTGTTAATGTATGAAATACTTTGTGTGATAATTGTAATTGATTTTGTCGTTTTTATCACAATAAACAAATAAATAAATAAATCTTTCTTCTTTATAATATTAGTATAGATAAAACGCGTGAGTTCCTTATCAGGATATGCTTTTCTTAAGCTACCTTGACGAGTGATCTCGTGTTAACCTTCACTTTATATTACCAACTTTCGGGGTTAGCAATTCCATTCAGTTCGTTTTATTCGTCCAGCCGTTTGGGCGTGAATGAGTAGCAAACGTCCACACACATGTTCGCATTTATAATAATTATTAGGATTCAACAATAACAAGGTTTAGTTTCAAACAAAACACATTGTTAGAATGCAACACACGACAAATATATAAACCTGGGTAAAGAATGTAGCGAGGTTTGCCGGAAGCAAGCTATGACGGCGCGCTTCCGTTGGATCGATACCACGGATCGATACACGTTTTTGCTCATTTGTTGTGGATGGTCGATCTATTGTGGTCAAATAACAAATAAAACTTAAGCAAATACAGTAAATCCCTGATTGAACATAAAAAAATTCATTAATGAGGAAAGAGAAGAGGAAAAGGAAGAAAGACAAGAGGAATGTCTTGCTTGATAACTATAAAGTACTGGTAAAATTGAGAGGTATAGAATCAAAAGCAGCTAGTTTTTAAATCTGACCTATGAATGCAAAAATATAGGTCTGTCAATTGTGTATGATCTCAACTTATAATTTTGCATCGAAACCAGCTTAAAATAATGCAAAAACCAGATTAAAAATCTGCATTGGGGTTAATAATATTGCTGAGTTTCAATTTTCAATTTTATATCTATATAATTTAGGTCAAAATTTACTATAAATCAAAGCATACAATTATTTACGTTACTGTAAAAACAGTCATGCGAGCGTTATACAGTAAGTTCAAAACAAGTCTAAAAATAACAATCAAATTTAAAACATCAATTGTTCATTCATAGCAACGAGACAATACGAGTTGATTGAGTGAAATTGTGTTTGCTCCTATATTAAGATAAATATCACAGTCAAAACAATATAGTTACAATTAACAAATAGCTATTCAAATATCACAACAGTCTAATTCATGTCTAGTCTCATCATTCAATAAATCAAATGTAGTCTTATCCAAGCAATAAACTTAGTCATACACGGTGGAATTAAATTCGTTCTTTTTTTAAATGTGTGTACTCAGTCCATCCTATGGAACGCTCCTATATAACTAAAATACTAAAAGTACTTATGAAATAAAACTTACATATAGATATTATCATATTACTGCGAATTCAAATTCTAAAAGAAGCTTTGCGACTTTGAACATAGCAGGTGTTTTATTATCTATGAAACATTAACAAAGCCGGCTACACACAACGCGGGCGCGTTGTGTGTAGCGTTAAATAGACATTTCGGCTGTTATCCAGTTAATTTAGGAGGCATTTTTTTAATTGCATCTTATACAATTATTCTATAGAACGGTCTGAATACATACATTTAAGGAAAATAATGAATTAAATTCCACAGTGTATAGTCAAACAAATCTTACATTAAATCAAAGTTTAGTCTGACAATTAAAATGTGACTTACCATATGCAACCCAAATAATACTTTGCTCATAGCAACGATCCTCTCCACGGTGTCGTCTATGATCTTGGCTTTATTTTCAGCAGTTTCTATAGTCATATTGGTCTTGCTTTTTGACCCTAGCTTGCTGTAGAGGTAGTGTTGCCAGGACATCTCGTCTGCTGGATCGATCTTGTCCGGTAACGTTAGCTGGGTCTTGGCGAACTCTGCTACGTCTTGTTCGGTCATTTTCTGTGGAAATTTTGTGAATTTAAAAACTGTTGTGGCAGTCTGACGTCATTCCAGCTTTAAATGACATTGGATTTGCATATTATAGGGGGTGAAAAATCAAAATGGGTCATAACATGACATATAATAAATGGGCGATAAACAAAACCATACACATTAACTGGTAGACACATTTTTAAGGTATAAATAAACGTAAAACCGTATTAAATTACGAATCTAATCTACACATGATATAACGTCATGCCATAAATAAATTGTCAAAACTTTTTCTTCTTACCACTGATATGGCAACACCTGATCACAGGTCCCCTGATGTTATTAATGACGATATTTAATGTCCGAAGGTGGCGCCACACTCGGCTCGGGCTTCCTTCATGAGTCATGCATGACTCACGACTATTGATGGGTCTGCTTTCCATACTTTGACCACTCATTATACATATCATACTAATATTATAAAAGTGAGTGCGTGTGTGCATGAAGGGAGGGTGAGAGTGTGTATGAGTATATCTGGATATGTGTTACCACTAATCGCTGTTACGGCTGAACGGATTTTGATAACACTTTATGATTTATCAAAATTATTAGAATGACTAAAAGAAATAATTACGCATTTAATCTCATTGAAAAACGTATTTCGTTGACTGCGCCAAACATTACTCACGTGCTCTTGTAATAGAGAACACCCATATATCAACCTTAGAAATAAGTTTGCGATCATCCGCAAATAACAAACAAAAAACAGTTATAACCCTTAAGCTCGTATTCATTTACCCCTACTACGCTTATTATATATGACGGCGGCAACGCCCAGTTGTAAACTATGCGCAGCGGGAAGTACCGTAATTTACCTTGTGGTAGGATTTCTATTTATTACAGTGGCAACACCGCTAACTGTCATCGCTCCCCCACCCATCTGGCTATAAAAAGGGAGCGCTCGGTGTACTACTCATTATTCTTGTTCTGGACACGGCCCGGTGCGCATTCTGAAGGCCTATAGTTTTATAGTTTGCCCGCCATGCAGAACCCCCATCCTATATATATGCTATTTTTAAACTCAATGAGCCAATTCATATCTTTAATTTAGTTCCGGTCAACTTACCAGCGGCGCCACCAATGTAAAAAATGTACTATAAAAGCATATATCTTAGAAACGTGACGTTTGAGAAAATTTTATCACATACAAATCCAGATTGCATTATATGTCAGCTATCGATTAATATATGCATTATAGGTAACCATAATTTTGAAAAAACAACAAGATGGCGGATATAAGAATGCCGATATATTAAAAACCCGCGAGTTAATAATTCATGTCCTGTAGTAACATACAGGTTACTTTTTAGTCCGGAAAATTGTCCGTTTCTTCTAGAATAGTGATCATGGACCACGCGGGAAACAGCGGGATGCAGTTACTAAATAAATAAAGATATATAACACATGTATGAATACAATATGAATTATTTTAAATTTTTGACATCATTTCTTACTTTTCTTACCTTGAGGAACCTGTCCTTGCAATGCTGCACCAGCTCCTGTTCTCTACCAGCGAACAGGTTCAGTCCGACCGGCAGGAGTCGCTTGAGACACGCAACCATGAGAGACGCTTGCACTTCTTTGTCTTTGTCTCGCTTCTTATCGCGGTGTTTCTTCTTCTTCTGTTAATTTGGGAAGGCGTTAGAGAATTTAGTTAGTCGCTTTAAAAGGTTTTCAATTCTTTGTTTAAAAACATAAGGGCCAGTTTTGATTGGTTAATAGTCTTAAAGTTATTTGAAAATCTGAAACAGTAACAAGAAGCTTTAGAATTAAGATTCAAAAATTTATCTATATATCTATCCCATTATATATTACCAATTGATTATATTACATTAGTTAAGTACTTATTTTAGGATATACTAAGTACTTTATAAATTAATTAAATTAAATCAGATAATTGATTGACTCAGGCGCGACCTCGCGGTATTTCAACTTAAGTATATGATTAAACACGAATATCTAGTGTAATTCCGCTTAAAAGCTTCAGGTTGTTCAAAATGAAAATTTTCTACAAAAACACTTAATGTAATGCATCGATAAATGATCTCACAGACAAACTATACAGACAAATGGTCTCAAAATGGACAAAAAAGGAATGCGTGTATTTTTTTAGATAAAAATTGCTTGCTCCATCATGGAATGAACGTGTTCTAAGGAATTCTATGAACGCGACAGTTTTTACATAAAAATGACATCACAACACATAAAAATAAGACATATTCACAATTTTACTAGGTGGTAGGACTTTGTTGCAAAGTTCGTCTAGGTAGGTAGCACCGCTTTGTCAGTTATTCTGCCGCCAAGCAGTAGTGTGCAAGCACTACTGTGTTCCGGTTTGAAGGGCACTGTAGCTAGTGAAATTATTGGGCAAATGAGACTTTATGACCTGATCTCGCAGTCTAGTAACCTTATTAAGATTGTGCTGATGTCTCAGGATGACGTGCGCAGTGCAGTGTCATGAGAAACTCTGTGTTTTAGTTCCGAGTGACACTGTTCTGTTATGGGCGGCCGTGGCGCTTAACAACAGGCGAACGACTAGCTCGTCACATCATTCACTAACATAAAAAAAAAAAGAATAAACACAACAACTGCTTAAAATAATTATAACTCAAGCCAGTAAAGTTTTGAAAAGAGATCAAAATCTCAATTTTCTCATTCCGAACTAAACTTTCAACAGTGTAGAAATAATAATAACGCCCAACGATCACATACATAGATCATGGACCCTAACTAGGATTCCAGAAACTACGAGGACCATGGCAACTTTCAACTTCCTTATCTCATTACGCATTTACCAACTTGACTTTGGGACTAATCACAAAGTCAAGCGTGCGTAAAGAAATTTTACTTCAAAAGTCCTAGAGCAAAACTTTCGGTAGTAGATTTACCCCCATTCGGGATAAAATACCAATTTTAAGTTATCACTAGCTTCTGCCAGCGGCTTCACCCGCGTGGCCTATAGGAAAATAAATCAACCACCCATTTCACCCTCTTAGGGGTGGAATTTCAAAAAACCCTTTCTTAGTGGATACCTACACTTTACAAAGAACCCTTAAACCCTTAAATAAACTTTCCTAACCCTTTTAGGGTGGGATTTCAAGAAAACGTTTCTCAGTGCCCATCAAATTTCAAGTCTCTAGGACCAGCGGTTTAGGCTGTGCTGATAATAAATCCTTCAGTCAGTCTGGACTTTGAATTTTATATGTATAGATGTAGATGGTAACTACTAACCTTGCCACCGCTCTGTGGCGTGCCGTCGACCACGGCCGTCACCCTCCGAGTCGCTGTTGGCATGATGAGGACCTACGTCGGAGAGGACAAGATTATCACAACACAATGGCATGAGAGTTCATTAGTCAGTTATGAGTGAGTCTCTACCTCTGGGAAGACTGCGTGTATATATATGTATATATATATATATTCCCATTTGAAGAAGTCCTTTTGTCTATGATTGTAGCTTGTAACGCGTATACATTATCATAGTGTACGTAGGCGTGTAGTTTCGACTGCATATTGAATAATATCCGCTTTTTGTACCCAAATAACAAAGCAAACATATACCTTACGAATGAACACTGCATAACACTGGAATAGTTACTGTATTTTCTCTTGTTTATTTTTGCCTGTTTAAACTTTGATAGAGAGAAACAAAACTGAATCTGTGAAACAAAACTCTTTATTGTGTTTTTTCTTATTTATTTTTGCCTGATTCAAATTTGATAGAGAAAAACAAAACTTTTAATCTGTGAAACAAGACTGTCTATTTTGTTTTCTCTTGTTTCTTTTTGCCTGATTCAAATTCGATAGAGAGAAACAAAACTGAATTTGAAAAACAAAACTCTTTACTGTGTTTTTTCTTGTTTATTTTTCCCTAATTCACATTTGTGAATCTGTGAAAATCTGTGAAACAAAACTGTATACTGTGTTTTCTGTTATTTATTTTTGTCTGTTTCAAATTTCATAGAGAGAAACAAAAGTGTGAATCCGTGAAACCAAATTCTCTATTGTGTTTTTTCTTGTTTATTTATGATCTATTTCAAATTTGAATGAGAAATACAATAAACTCTAAATCTTTATCCGATATACAATGTTTATGTGTAAGGGGGAAAACATTTGCTGTTTGTCATTTGGGTAAAATTGACGTTTGCATAGCATCGAATTTGATACTTTTTTAAAATACATTTCCAACTTTTCACTTACAATTTAATAAAAAAATCGGTGAAGACTTTCACAAGTAATGCACTTGTCAACGAAAGTAGCATAGACTATAAATGGCCGGACTTCGTCAGATGGAATTACTACGAGTAATAGATACTATATGAGAAACATTGATGATTTAAATTCTAGGATATATATGAGCGAGAAAACAAATCGGAGTCTTTAATGGAACAAATAACAAATAAGACATTGAAAGACAAATTTTGTGGGTATGTATCTATATACGGTTTGCGGTTGTCTAAAGTAAATGTTATAGAATAATGTTAAAATGCTGTGCGAAATGTATCTGACTAATGCCAGTATTTTTTGGTAGGTAAGTACCTATTCCATGTTTGATCAGTTGTATTAAATCAACGCCATCTAGTAAACATAAACGCTGTGTACATTTATATAGTGATAAACAATGTGTACATTTTTACTTTAATATTTTGGCTTTATTATTGACAATATTTGGAAAAATATAGAAGACATAAATACGTATATAAACTGTTACTAATCTTTTCTACCAAAGATGGTTCAGTATATTTGTTGAAATAAAATATGGCGATTTTCATAACTGAATATTATTTCTGTCAATAAAGTGCATATAAGGTTTACTATTATTTTTGTCACAGCAACACTGCAACGATGAAAACATAAGACAATTACATTTATGAAATGGAAAATGTCATAAATGTAACAAACAAAAAAATATTAGGAGTTTTCGCGGGAACGAGAAAAAGATCGCACCACCGCATTGAATTATTTTCCTAAACTGTGTTATTTTCAGTGTTAGTGCATAAAATTGGTGGCATTTTATTCGTTAAGTGCTGGACTACAGAAATGAGTGTGGGAAAGTAGTATAATGATGGTGAAACGTTTCTTTTCGTGTTGTTTCCAAAACTCCATAGAAGCTTCTGGTAAAGTTGCCACCGCTTTACTAGGAGTATAACTTTGACTAGACTATGACTTGACCTGATGACTTCGACTGTGACTTGACACATATTTGCGTGAAATATCATTAACTTGATATATTATCAATAACTTGACACTGGCTAAATACACAAAAGTGTGAAGCCAAAACATGAAGAAAAAAAAAAAATTATGACAGCTGTGTATAACCTTTGGCTTAAAATCAACAAATGGAAATCGGCGCCTGAACACCTTTTTTGAATTACTATTTTTGAAACCAGAATATGAAATTCGAAGTGATGACGTTACCATGTTGTCGATTTCATTGGCGGAAATAAAGTTCTGTTCTTCCTTCAAGAAGTACTGACTCTTCGACCAAATGTTGAATATCTCTGCCACGTGGTTGTAAAGTTCTTCCGCCTCTGCAAAAGAAATCTGCAATGAGCTTGAACTTTCGGTGAAGGAAAACATTGTGATGAATCCATAAAATAATAATAACGCCTAACGAACACATACATAGATCCTGGACTCTAACTAGGATTCCCTGTATCTAGGGACCCAGGAACTACGAGGACCATGGTCCCACAACACACAGACTCACAACAAGTATTTGCGCTTTTTCTTTCTGTGCACAAATACTTGTCATGCCGCGGTGATCGAACCCGCCGCCTCTGGGTTATGAGCCGAGCAACCACCACACCACAGAGGCTGTCATAAAATGTCATAAAATGATGATAATACTAATAACGTCCAATGGTATTTGTATCACATAGGTAGATTTCTAAGATTCTCTGTGTCTAGGGACCCATACACTACGAGGACCATGGTTCCACAACACCCAGACTCAGAACAAAAAATTTCGCTTTTGTTGTGTGCACAAATACTTGTCTTGCCGCGGGACTCGAACCCACCGCCTCCAGGTTATGAGCCAAGCCAAAAAGCTCAACCACCACATCACAGAGGCTGGATAAATTAAGTTCTCATTTTTGCTTCACGACATTCATGATCGGTTAGATGCGTGACCCTGAAGTGATAGTTATGATAGTTGATATAAACCTACCCGTGATATTGTTCCTGAGCCAGTGGTTCCTCTGCAGGTCCACGTACTTGATCAGCAACGGGTAGAATGAGTAGATGTCTCGCACCAAAAGCTGCCAGTCTTCTTGTATTTGTGACTCCACTTGAGATGTGTCATCGGTTGATGACTGTAATTATACCAAGTTTAGTCATGATCGTCGTGAACGGCCTTTTTGCATCCACTAGGTGGTAGAACATTTCTACAAAGTTCATCTAGGTCGCCAAGCAGTAGTGTGCAGTTGCGGTTTGAAGGGCATTGTAGCTAGTGAAATTACTGGGCAATTGAGACTTAATCATCTGATCCCACAGTCAAGTAATGTTATTACCAGACTGTGCTGATGTCTCAGGATGATGTGCGCAGTGCCGTGTCGCGCGAGTTTTATGTTTTGGAGATCCTAGTGACACTGTTCTGTTATGGGCGGCCGTGTAGCTTAACATCAGGTGAACGACTAGCTAGACGTACACTTTCCTAAAATAGCTTTCTCGTATCTTCAACAGATTTGTAGTATCTCACGATGTAATATATTTGTTATATTGTTTTTAGTTTGGAACTTTACTGTCCCATTTACGTAGGAGGGCGTTGGCACCTGTGACACAGTCTCGTACTTCTACAGATATCATTCATTCTCATTTGCTTTTAAGTGAAACTGTTTTTGGATCCTAATAAATACTTAAAAAACATTCCCAATGGGACTTATTTGCAAGATTTTTCGTAGCTTAAATCAGCTGCTCGCATAATTTATAACACTATGTTATTATTTTGTCAAAAAAAGTCTTAGTAAAAAAATACCTCTGCATAGGAGGAAGGATGGTTACCTTGATAAACCCTCTCAAGCTCTCCTCCTTATGGAACATATTGTCCGTCCTCTTCCTCACCCTCTCAGCGAGTGGGAGGAAAGATTCCCTCAGCAGTTCCTCAGAACTGTTGATGATGATCTGCTGAGTGTATGTCGCGATGCGAGTCATCCAGGGCGCGCTTTCATTGCCAATGTTCTTTTTGATGAGCTTCAGAACGTTCTTCAGCAGCTGGTTCATGTGTTCCGATGTTACCATTGTTACGTGGTTACTGGAACATTTTGAATAAATTCATGTATTTGGCTGTAGAATAGAAAAACTTTATATTGCATATATCGATGAGAAAAAAAAAAAACAGTAAAGCAGCCTTTAAAAGCAAACCCTTTTTTATTGTATTGTATTTGTATTGTATTTTATTCATGAACAACATAAATTGTGTTGAATTACATAAATATATAAATTTTAAATAAATCACATTTAAGTTATTAAATTAAATTAAAATATTGACATGCAAATTACTTAATATAGTTTACAAATAGGCCCTAGTAACGTCACAAGATAAGGCAATAAAATACTGATAATATAATACAGATATGATCACGAGCGTGCACAAAAAATAACTAGTCCACCATCTTGGGCCGTCCGCCATATTGAATTTTAAATGACGTTAAAATTAACTAACCATTTGTCATGCACACTAAACGTGATTACCAAATTTCAGCTTGTAAGTGAGTGAAATATTGATTGAAAAGTACAGCAGAATACGTGGTTTCAAATCCTGCATCCTGCCTGTTTTGTAAAATGTCTTAATGAGATAAGGATCAAAGATGATGATGATGAGAAATACAAGTACTCACCCAGCAGTTGGAGTGACAATACAAGTACTCACCCAGCAGTGCTAGTGACAATACAAGTACTAACCCAGCAGTTTGAGTGGCGGTACAAGTACTAACCCAGCAGTTGGAGTGACAATACAAGTACTCACCCAGCAGTTGGAGTGACAATACAAGTACTCACCCAGCAGTTGGAGTGACAATACAAGTACTCACCCCGCAGTTGGAGTGACAATACAAGTACTCACCCAGCAGTTGGAGTGACAATACAAGTACTCACCCAGCAGTTGGAGTGACAATACAAGTACTCACCCAGCAGTTGGAGTGACAATACAAGTACTCACCCCGCAGTTGGAGTGACAATACAAGTACTCACCCAGCAGTTGGAGTGACAATACAAGTACTCACCCAGCAGTTGGAGTGACAATACAAGTACTCACCCAGCAGTTGGAGTGACAATACAAGTACTCACCCAGCAGTTGGAGTGACAATACAAGTACTCACCCAGCAGTTGGAGTGACAATACAAGTACTCACCCAGCAGTTGGAGTGACATTATCAGGCCCCTGCGCCCACCAGAAAGGTAGGTAAGAGCAAAGCAGAGGCAGCACCACGTCAATAATGTGAGGCGCTTCGTTGTATGTCTTCTCAGATTCTACGAACTGGTCCACTTCGCTTAGGATAGTCTCGAGGGTTGGCATTGATTGCTCCATTTTGGCCATTATATCTAGGAATACAAGGATTATATAAGAATGACGGATGTTTATAGTGAAATTCGAAGAAAAAATATGTACATTTTACTAGGTGGTAGGACTTTTCTGCAGAGTTCGTCTAGGTACCACCGCTTTACCTGTTATTCTGCCACCAAGCAGTAGTGTGCAAGTGCTATTGTGTTCCGGTTTGAAGGGCACTTTAGCTAGTAAAGTTACTGAGCCAACGATACTTTATGAACTAATCTCACATTCTAGTAATCTTAGTACTAGACTGTGCTGATGTCTCAGGATGACGTGCGCAGTGCAGTGTCACGCGAGACTCCATCCTTCAGAGTTCCGACTGACACTACAACTGATATGGGCAGCCGTGTCACTTAACATCAGGCGAACGACTAGCTCGTCATGTCATTTTAAAAAAACTGCTTCTTCACGGGTGTGATCTGAGCTCCAGATCGGAGTTTTCTTTGTTTTGTATGAATGTATTTTCAAAATCTTATTTAAATAGGAATATTTTGATATCATTCACTTTTTAAAAGATTTGTTTGTTTCTAAAGGAAGGCGGTTATTCATTCAACATAACAAAAGGCTTAAATACTATTCATCCTTACCCTGTGCCTCCAAAGAGTGGTCAGCGATCCTGTTCAGTAGGGAGAATTGATTGTGCTTGTTAAGATGGGGCTCCAGAAACGCTACCGGGAACGTGGAACTGAAGGCACCGAGGCATGAGCCCTGGGGAAAATTATAGAAACCACTTGACCCAGTGTACACCACTGAAATAGTACAAATCTATAATGTACACCCATTTAGAATTAAAATCTTTGAATCTTCTAGATATATCTAGATTAGAGTGTTCGTGGAATCGCACGCAGTTCTGTTACCACTTTACGAGATGACTATGGCCGAGTTGAATTATTTCGGTTAAGGTTACAAATAAAACTGAATGTAACCTTAAAATTACCAGTAAAGTTTACCTAAAATGTATTTCACCATCATATTCGTCGTTACATGTGACTGTTAAATGGTCGATTCTCTTTAGCGTTAGACAAATTTTAAACTAAGTATATTAACTTTAACCAGCCAATCATACAAATTTAATGATATTATTTTGACAACGGTTAAATGGTGCAACTAGGTCTGCATATTTGACTATCATTTAGAGTTGACGGAAGATGGCGCCACCCAACCAAAGTTAAAAGTAGTTTCACTTGGATTAGTGTTATTTATTATTATTATTATATATATTATTAGTATCCATCAAAGTACAGAAATTGAATTTTGACAAAAAATGTTAAGAAGAACATCAAAATTGTGTATATAGTGACATCTAGCGTTGTCTACACAGCTTACAACTATTACGTTTAAAATTTAAAGTAAAATAATTATGCTAACACTCAACGACCACAGGATCCTGGACCCTAATTAGGATTCTCTGTGTCTAGGGACCCAGGAACTACGTGGACCATGGTCCCACAACACCCAGACTCAGAACAAGTATTTGCGCTGTTTTTTCTGTTTGTATCACATATACTCTGGGTTATAAGTCGACCTGCTCCACCAGCACACCACAGAGGCTGTCGAAAAAGTTCAGTTTGATACAAAAAATACTGACTAAAGCCGGCTTGTTTCTGTCGATCTCGGTTTTCAAGTACTTCCGGTCGTGCGTGAGGGATGCATCCGTTCCGAGGGAGTACAGCGATCCCAGCATCTTGTATGACGCCACTTGAATCTCGTCCACTGAAACCAAAAATAAATGGCTTAGACTAGCATAACTTTACTACTAAACTTTACTAGGTGGTAGGACTTTACTGCAAAGTTCGTCTAGGTAGGTACCACCACTTTGCCAGTTATTCTGTCGCCAAGCAGTAGTGCGCAAGCACTACTGTGTTCCGGTTTGAAGGGCACTGTAGCTAGTGAAATTACTGGGCAAATGAGACTTTATGATCTGATCTCACAGTTTAGTAATCTTATTACTAGATTGTGCTGATGTCTCAGGATGATGTGCGCAGTGCAGTGTCACGCGAAACTCTATACTTTAGAATTCCGAGTGACACTGCAGCTGATATGGGCAGCCGTGTCGTTTAACATCAGGCGAACGGCTAGCTCGCCACGTCATTCCTTAACATAAAAAAAAACTAAGAGCACTGTTGGAATAATTATGTCGCTATTTTTGACTGTTAAGGTCACGGAGGATCTCAATTAGTACAATTTATCAACCCTAATTTACTGTGAAAATTAATACATTTAACTTAACGTATGAAAAAATTACTATCTTCTTAAAACGACATTTTTTACATCATAGATTGCTTAATACTACCGGGATCTACATAGAATTCTTTTTATTCCGGCAAAATTACATAAGAAAATTGCAGGTGAGACCACGGGCCGTCTCTAGTTTTGTGGAAATCATACGATATAACATTCAAACTGTTCAACGACATAAAAGTAATTTCAACGCAGCTCATAAAATTCTACACTCAGTTTATTTTTATAGCTTTGTTCAGATATGAAAATCTCAAATGTGGCTTCACTTCTGCTTTAGCATAGTGTTTGTTCACGTTATATGCACAGATTCGGTACGTATCTTTCAAGAAAACTCAAATTCTCCGTTTGAATATTTGGATAACATAATACTTAATCAAAGTCATCCAATTTTGTTAATTTCTAGGTAAAACATGATTCAAAAAATATCAACGGACAAGCGGAAGCAATAATGGTAGGAGTCATCAAGAACATATCAAGAGTTAACAACATATTGCAAGATTTGATAAATAACTATGAACACTTGCAGAAAATTTATAAATCACAAGAAAATCTAGAAAGCGCCACCTCTGATGATGAAATCGATGAAGTGTATAAAAATAAAAACCAAAAGAAACCAAGAGCTATGAGTAAATCTGAATCTTATACCAATCGAAAAACTCCAGGATATTTTCCAGCGACACAACCAATTTGGGACGAATATGAAAATGAAAATAGAAATTCTGTAAGCAGCAGCACGGAAGAGGCTGAATCAAAACAAGCGTTAGAGAAAGAAGTCCCTGAAAATAAAAATAACAATAAAGAGAAAATAGATCCAGTCCGTGAACCCAAACAATCTGCACTGCTCAAAACAGAACTTAGAAAACCACAAACAGCTGAAGTTATATTCGTCGATACACATAAAACTACTACAAATAAAACTGCTAGGAAAGACAAAAACAAACGTACCGTAGATCCATATCTGAACGGTCAAGCTTCAAAGAAACCAAAAACTAGATACAGGAAACTATCACATACTCAGCATGAACCAAGTAGTAAACACAAAATGGATTCGCATTATCAGCCACTTTGGATAAAAGAAATAAATGAAACCGATGTTAAAAAATCTATCAAAATGAAGTCTGAAAGCAGTGGACCCCAAAAAAACACTAAATTAGACACCCAGAAAAGAAAAGTAGAAAAGAAAACATATGCCGAAACGTTCTCACAAAAAAATATTTGGGATGAAATCATTAACAATAAGCCTATAGAGTTAGAAGTCTACAGTGCAGTAGTTGTTGATAAAGTGCCGCGCGTGCCAAATATAAGAGCTAAAAACACAACAATTGTTACAAATGAAAACCAGGTAAGTACATATAAACAATATTAAAGCGTACAAGAGTAATTGTAAATAAAATACTATAAAGAAATGAAAGGGAGATGGCAACTTATAACATTGAATAATTGCAATGGCTTTTTTTTTCATATTCCTAGAGTGCCTTGTTAGACACTCTGCTAATATTACAATCTAGCCAACTATTTGACTAATGAGTAATTTGAATTTAACCTAAGCTTTTACAATCGAATTATTTAAGAATGTGTCAATAACACGTTTCTTATTGTATCTATTAAGGCGAAGACACATTATTATTGCAATGGCTATTGCGATAATATGCAACAAGAATTACTAATCATATATGAACATAAAAGAATACTTGACAAAAGAACAAAGATTATTATTTTATATTTGAAAATAATGCAGATGGCTTTTTTCAGCAAAAACCGTTAATTGGACAAAAAAATTACTCCACAAACTTCAACCTAATAGGTATCTTACTCCAATTTCAGGCAAGCGATATCAAAAACGTATCTACTGAAATTACTGACAGTGATGATGGAATTAGTAAAGAGGATTTCCAAGCCAAAGTCTTGAGAGAAGCTTATGGGGACGCATGTCTGAAGGTTGTTAAAAAAAAATGTCTCAAGGTAAGTCTTTTTCACTTTATACATTATGTATCATTTTATTGTAAAAAGGTAGCAAAAAAAAAACAGATTAAGTTCGTGAACCCAAACCCAGTTTTTAGAATGTTGATCTAAATAATAAATATTTAATATATATTTATATAATATGTTTATAGCCGCATCATCAAAAGCAATTATGCAGGTTACATCACGCACAAAACCAACAACCGATGAAGAAGAAAGGTTCTCGAGCGGCGACGATGAACAGGAAGATACAGTGAAGGCCCCCACTTTGATTGCAATGCAACAGGAGAAATTCCATTCCTAATTTAAAAGTTTCCATATTTAACTATGTAAATAAACTACGTATTGAAACTGTCAAATCCATCCAGATTTAAGTTTCTATTGGTTGTAATAAAGTTATGTGGTCGCCAAGCTGGCCCAACTGTGGGGAGCCTTCGGATGCCATAATAAATCACCCGTTCAAAATGGCGCTCTATGGAGGAGGTTTAAGTTTAGCCGTGGAAGCTTTCAGACTTATGATGATGATGATGACGATAATGATGATGATGATGATGACGATGATGATGATGACGACGACGATGATGATGATGATGAGAATGATGACAAGCTGACATCAACTAAAAAATATTCCTTAAGTGATAGCTTTAGTTAGAATCAACATTTAAAAAAGGTCGTTGATTTGAACAACGTACGAAAATACCTGAGCGATGTTGAAATGGAAGGCCACTTGGATGCACCGATACCCGTCATTCAACACGGTATTCTATACAAGAAGATACATATAACCACCACCTCGTCAGATATAACCATCAGTGCATTGGCTACCAACTCAAATACAGATCTTTAATGCTAAAATATTTTAGGCATGTAAAGAAGCCGGCAAGTCAGTATGCCAACGCTTCAAGTGCAAGAGCTCGTACAAAAGTAAATACACCGAATTATACAAACACGGGTGCATGATACAATTTGACGGCTACAGTAGCGTAATAGATGGAAGAAAACATGAAACAAGCGTTGGTAAGCTCCGTTCAGTACCACTTTATTCTTCCTTTTCCCATTTCCCATCCATTTTTTTTTTCATCCGTTTGCCTGATGTTAAGCGACACGGCTGCCCCTATTAGTTGCAGTGTTACTCGGAACTCTAAAGTACTTAAAGAGTTTGGCGTGACACTGAACTGCGCACGTCATCCTCAGACATCAGCACAATCTAGTAATAAGATAACTAGGCTGTGAGATCAGGTCATAAATTCTCATTGGCCTAGTAATTTCACTAGTTACAGTCCCCTTCCAACCGGAACACAGCAGTGCTTGCCCACTACTGCTTGGCGGCAGAATAACTGGCAAAGCGGTGGTACCTACCTTCGTTTTTTACTACGAACTTTGCAGAAAAGTCCTACCACCTAGTAATTTATTTGTTTAATGACCTCTCAACCTTGGTCTTTCCTCAGGATAAGATCATTTGAGTTGGCAATGCATACTCAGCGCCTTTATGAATCTATTATGTATTATGAGTTGCCAATCCTAATGTAAAAACAACGCAGATTTAATTAATTTTGGCGTATTTTGATGTAAAAACAGCAAATTTTGATCTGCCTTCAGTTTTTCTACGTTAAACTTATTAGAGATTTTGGATTATTGTTTGAGATATTGTTTATTTCACTTAGGTTTAACGATGAATAGGCAAGGTTCTTCTCAATATTAACCTCAATATAATTTAATTTTTACATGCCTACCGAAAAGGCAAAACGGAACGGGCAAAACGGACCACATGGTCCGTTTTGCCCGTTCCCTTACTACTGTTTACCTTAATACTGTTTGTTTGTGATTATAATTATATAATTTGATATTTAAAATATCAGATGGTTAACAACTATATAATAAAGTTGGACCGACAATCTTGGCGTGAGGAGGACATGAAATATGCCATTGAAAAAGTAGCTACACGCAAAATGGGGCTTAAGAAATCGGCCGCCACATTTAATGTTCCAAAGATCAAAGTACCATTCTAAGGTCGGTATCACAGAACGATGATCAGTCATCAATCGGTGCTCAAGCAGAGATTTCATTCACTAATTGATCACTTTATGAATGAAATCTCTGCTTGAGCACCGATCGAAGACTGAGTATCGTTCTGTAATACGGACCTAAGAGTGCCTACATCCTTCTCTATTGCTCCAAAGGATATCATGCCCGTACCTAGAACTTTTAAACGGACTAGACCAAATATTGAGCGGGGAAAGACAGTCGAAATAACATCACCTTATCACGAAGAATTAGAAGCTACTATAAAAGCACAGGAAACGAAAGAAAACGCAAAGTAGGTAAAAGATAATCTTTTCACTGAAAGGAAAGGGAAGGCGAAACAAACAAACACACAAACAGGAAAAGGAATGGGAAAATCTACAAAAAAGAACACTCAAAATAAAAGCAAAGACTCATCTAGCGAAGATGAAGAAGACGTAAGATATTTCTATTGCTCTCATTTATTTTCCGAATCGACAGAAGGCTGGGTTCGGTGCCAGCGTCGAAGACGATGATGAATATGTTAGATTTGTTTGCGAAAGATGTGACGATGAAAAAAGAATATGAACAGTATAGATTTTTTTGTACTTATGTTACCATAGGTCCATATTGCCTTCATGCCTGGTTCGTTTTACCTTCACGTGTAGGCAGAATGGACCAAACCGAGGGTTTTAGAAATCATCCAATATCTTCTGTATCTGTGATTTTATTCAAGTTTTCCTTAATACTAAGTTAGATTAATAAATTTTCAATTATATGATAACAAAGAAAGAAGAATAAAGATATTATTTTTTGTGTTACATTGATTTTTCCTTAAGTGGTCCGTATTACCTTCGCTTCCCCTATGTATGCTTTGGTTGCCTGCCTGTGAAGACACGCTTTAGACACGAATAGATCTAATTAAAATTGTATTGTAATTAGTTAATAAGAATAGCGCTCAATTATGAGTACCATCCAGGAAATTTATACTAAATTACCTACACCTTGAAACTTGCAGAGCTCTTCGATATGACAAGGCAAGGTTATGTAAGGAGTTGCCTGCCACATATTCTACAAGAAAACGAACGCACTGGCGCTGTCACAATGGTATGTAATAATAATAATAATAATGAACAACTCTATAATATACTTCTAGATTTTTCCATGGCCATTCATGAAATACTGAAGCCGAGATTTTTTATTTTTTATTGTTTGATAGGCTCACGTTTGACCACTATCGCACCTGATGGTTAGTGACGATGCGGTCTAGGTTGATTTTAGAAGCACTTCTGATTGTCAGTCAAGTTTCTATTTAAGGACAACTTAAGGTAATAAGTTGAAAAGGGTTAATTACTCATAAATATCTATCTCAGAATTATCCCATCAATGAAGATAATTTATCCAAAAATTCCCCTTAATTGCCAAATTAATAAGGCATCTATAAACTCGATTTTTTGGGCGGAGCGAAGTAAGTTATTTTAGGTCACTTTCTGGATGCAGTATAATGTATTCTTTGCCAACTTAATGGTGGATCTATAGTGGTCGTAAAAAACAAATTATGTAAAGACGAAAAAACGTGTCTTGTTGTACTCGTTCTGAAAATCTAAAGAATCATTCAGTAAAGTATACATCTACTAAAGCTTGACTTTGATTTGATCGCGACTTTTTTTGAGATTAGATTTGGACGTGACTTTAAATTGATTTTGAATAACTTTATAATTCGAATATAATGTAAGCTAGCTAATGATACTGGCTAAATGCACTGATTGTGTAGAATAAAAAAAGAAAAAAGTGCCCCCTGTGTGGCTGTGAAGCTAAAACCAAACTTTTATTCCAGAAAAAAATTCCAAGGAACGATTCACACGTCCAAGCTTCTTCTTCGCTAGACAACAACTTCGGCGTGCTTCGCGACAGGTATGAAAAGGAATGCCAGAAGATTTCACGCCACAAGTGTCAAAATGCTTGCAAATACGCTTACACGAATGTATGCGAATCGTATCCTTGCGTCAAAGGACAGAAGAAAGCATATCGCAAAGCTTGTAAGGCTAAATGCAAGTCTGCGTTTCGTTCTAAACGTAGCAGCACTTCCGGCTCAGATAGCGATACTGATAGTGATTCTGACTCAGATTAAATGATAGAATAGAATAGAATTATTATATTCTAACATTCTAATATGTTTATTCATGACAAAAGGCAATAGTTTAATTACTAGTGCAATAAAAGTTTAGTACCAAAACGCTTTAAACCTAATAGAAGTTTCATAATTATACCCACATTTATCCTATTATATACTATAATACAGTGAGGGAATAAGTTCTATTAATAAACAAGTATTTGTGGACCTTTCACATAGCGCGATCTAGTGCTAAACTAAGCAAAGCTTATACTATGGAAACCAGATAATAAAATAGTAATATACTTTTTGTTAGTAAATACATACATAGAATACAATATAATACCCAGACACAGAACAAACATCGCTGTTCATCATACAAATGTGAATTGTCCTGAGTGAGAATCGAACCCACAACTTACAGGTCAAAAGGCAGAGCAGGTAGTAACCAACTGAACTATCAGGTCAGTTATAAAACCTTTGTAATGACTATTCATATATTTATTGTTTTCAAATGACTTCTAAACAGGACGAGGTTCTCAATTCGGGTCCATGTTTTTTTTTGTAACCACAGAACTCTGTGATTTTTAAACCAATTAAAAAAATTGAATCGATATAATTTCAGAATGGTCCCACGGCTTACCATTGTTTTTTTTAGGATTACATTAGAATTTTTGGTTTCTTGCCTTTAACTACTGGATGGATTTGAAAGTCTCTTCCGGTGTATGATAATTTATTTATTCATAAACATAATTGTAGCATTACAGACAAATTTCCAATGCGATATTACAACTTATAATAAATATTATTATTACTATAAGATATACCATTAATTTCTATATATCTTAGAGCTTCTATGAAGTTCGACAGGCTGCAGTTGAAAATGTCCACTCCCTCAGATATTAAATTAATCCAACGTATGGCGCGTGACAATGGAGAGTATTTAAGAAGGTTGGTCCGCGGCGTGAGCACGGCGAGCGTGGCGGGGCGCCGGCGCGCGCCCACGCACTCGTCAGGTACTCGTCTTAATTAAGGTTTAAGCATGAAATTATGTTTAAATTTCATCGCGCTGTCATTTCATAATACTCACGCAACAAATCAGCTCCGTACTCGCAGTTCGCTAGATGGTCGAACATGGCCGTCAGTATCGGCAGCAGCACTCCGTTAATGTAGCCGAGAGAGGTCGACGTTTTCAGATGAGTGCCTCGGAGATGCGCGTATTTACCCTGGAACAGAAATATTCATTAAAAAGGATTATTGAAAGGCCAATCTGATGATGGAAAAAATCAAAGATTAGTACCAGTAGTCTAAAGGCCGAAATAGAATGGGAACTACATTTTTTGAAGTAAAATTCTTTACGCACGCTTGACTTGAGGGGTAAGCAGCTGAGGCGAACGGAAGTTGAGAGGGAGATATACGTATATCTTCCTCTCTATAAATAAATAAATATCTGTGGATATTTTACACAGCGCCATCTAGCCCCAAACTAAGCAAAGCTTGTTCTATGGGAACCAGATAACTGATGCAATACTTAGATACATTTTGTTTGTAAATACACACATATATACAATATAACACCCAGGCACAGAACAATCATCGATGTTCATCACACTGACGTTTGTCCTAGGTGGGGATTGAACCCAAAATCCACAGTCCAGAAGGCAGGGTTACTACCAACTGAGCTATCGGGCCAGTTAAGAGAAAGAAAGCGTTATGTTTTGTATACTAGACGTGGGGACCTTTAATTGGCTTCCTAGTGCATAGTATGTTTCTACAATGTAAGAAAAAGCTGTTGGTCTTCCCAAGAATAAATAAATAAATATTACTATGGGGGCTAAAAAGTTTTACTTCAGTCGTTTTTTTTCACTGGTTTTTTTTAAGTGGGGGAATCGCACTTCTTTGCCATCATCCGCGTGGTATGTGAAACTCAAACCCAATAAAACGCTCCCGTGATCCATCCGCCACCAGGACGGGGCGAGATGGGATCCCGCTAGCATTCACCTTCTCGCCCCGGCAGGAATCAACTTCCTATCATACCCTATTTTAACATTACAATTGCTAAAGTGTGTGTGTGTATAAATGTAAGAACGTATGTATGTTTGTTTCGTTTCAGTGTGAGAATCGAACCACTCTATCTGTTCTCGCAGGCGCCGTAAGTGCCGGCTGAGGGAATATCCAACGAACTAAATAGGCAGCAACACTCGGTACATTAATATCTGCGATCACCAAATCGCCTGTCAAATCTGGTAATTATGGCAACCCTCCATGAGAAGCCTCCAAAGTGGCGTTTTATGGGGAGGCCTGCGTTCAGCAGTAGACGTCTTCCAGACTTTGATGATGTTTGTTTGGACTCCGCGCTAAAACCGCTGAACGTATTTTCGCTCAATTTGGTAAGATCTAAAGATCCTAGAATCACATAGGAACCTATTTGTCACAGAAATTAGAATGGTTCCTGGGATTAATGTCCACGCGTGGTAAACGAGGCTGTAATAGGTGTAGAGGTGGTTATAGTTGGGTTTGATGATAGACCATGTCGGCAATAAAAGATGGTGTTGCGGTGCACAAGTGTATTGCTTGGCTTCTACATTTTTTTTTTTTTTTTTTTTTTTTTTTTTTTTTTTTTTTTTTTTTATTATATATCAGTGAATGATGTGACGAGCTATTCGTTTACCTGATGTTAAGCAACACGGCCGCCCATAACAGAACAGTGTCACTCGAACCCCAAAAGATAGAGTTTCACGCGACACTGCACTGCGCACATCATCCTGAGACATCAGCACAGACTGGTAATAAAATTACTCGACTGTGAGATCAGATCATAAAGTCTCATTTGCCCTGTAATTTTGCTAGCTACAGTGCCCTTCAAACCGGAACACAGTATTGCTTGCGCACTACTGCTTGGCGGCAGAATAACTGGCAAAGCGGTGGTACCTACCTAGACGAACTTTGCAACAAAGTCCTACCACCTAGTGAAAAAAATAAATAATGACGCAAAACTACATCCGGGCGGGTCAAAAAAGGACGTCGCCACCAGCTGTTTGCTGCGCCTCCTGCCTTACGCACGTGGCACGCTCATAATGCTCCAACGGCAATGGCTGTAGCTGTTATCAACCGCTTCTTAAGCGAAGTCCAAGATGCTGACATACATACTGACCCCATTAGTCGGCTTTATAGATATATATTGCTTAGTCCATATAAGAACTTAGTGTTGAAGTAACTTTGTATTTTATTTATAACTAGTAGGCAGAGCCGATGTGTCGGGGATTGGAACTATTATTATTGTTTAGGTTCTGGTCTGTGTTTGTCTTAGTTTTATTAATATGGAACTAGATGGCGCCCGCCATTTGAGATACTTGTTTCTGAATCGCGGTGGCGATGTTTACATGGATATTTATGTACCTTTTACCAAACCTGAATAAATTGAGTCGAGAATGCTCTAGCAGCAACGGAGTTTCATTACCCGGTTCTCCGACTTCACCCTCACGAGGACGTGTGTATTTATACATGGTCCTTCGTGGCCGAATATCGGCAGGATCCACCCATCGAAGGTGATTTTTGAGGCGGCACAGAAGTCGCACTTGACTCAGTCGAAGACGCTGTGTCAAGAGGGCGTTACCGGGAGTGTAACGTAAAGGGGGCTACCACGGGTGTTGGTAACCTAGAACGAGGGGACTACTGGTGTTGGTAGTCTCGCAACGTCAACTATCTTCCAGGAGAGAAGATTGAGTGAACGGCAAACTTGCCGTACCATTTGGTGAAATAATTGTGGCAGCAATAATTGGTTTGGTGATATTTGTGTGTTAAATAATTGGTGGTAAACAAGTCAATTGGTGCAAAAATAATTGGATTGGATCTACGCAGTGAGTGAAACTGGACAAATTGTAAGTACTTTCAAGTTTATAAGAATCGAGTCAAGCTAAAGTGAACTTTATTTGTATGGTTAAAATAACTTGGTAAATTTAGTATTGTTTGTATTAGAATAAAATAGTAGTTGAAAATTGTTAAAGTTAGTTTAAGGACTTAGAATAATTTGCTAAAAAACGAGGGAACGGGGAACCTACGCCCGAGTTCAGCCAGATTATAAAGTCCCAAACACTTAGAAAAATTTTGAAGAAATTTCATAGACTTATATTATTTTCATTTCTTGTTATTGTTTTAACTTAGAATAATTTTAGGGTTCTGTGCTCAGTAACACTTGTCAAATATTTGGTAAAATTAATCACATAACTTAGTAAATTTACAATTGTGTCGGTCAATTTCAACTTATAAAATGGAACAATTAATTAATTTTCAACAAGATCTTTATGCGCGAATTACAAAGGCAAGAACTAATTTTAAGAAATCGCCGAAAGACAGGTTATCAAAAGAATACGTTGAAGGTAAATTAGAGTCAGTCGAGCAACTTTGGTTTGAGTTCACAGCCGGGCATAAAGATTTGATGAGGAACTATGACGCCGGTGCTCTAAATAAATCTGACTATGTAAAGACCGATATTTATTATCTATGTGATGAAGTTTATATAGAGTACAGAAGTGAATTAAAGTTAAGGTTGTCAGGTTTTGCTGTATCTGTGTCCGATCCAAGCAAAGGTCAATCTCCGCCGGTGTCTCACTCAAGGGTTAAGTTACCTAAGGTAAATATTCAATCTTTTTCGGGAAAATACTCGGAATGGAATACTTTCCGAGACTTATTTCAAAGTTTGGTTCATAAAAATGATGATTTAGATAATGTCCAGAAATTACTTTACCTTAAAGGTTATTTAACCGGTGAGGCCGAGCAATTGCTAAGCAATGTTCCAATAACTCACGACAATTATGCTAGATCTTGGATGTTGTTGGAGGATAGATACAACAACAAAAGATATTTATCTCATCAAATTCTCAAAAGATTGTTGAGTCAAAAGAACATTGCTTACGAGTCAGCCAGTGGGCTGAAGGAAATGTTGGATACCACGAATGATTGTTTATCGGCATTGTCTAATATAGGGGTTAAGACGGAGAATTGGGATGTACTTGTAATCCACATGATTGTTCTGAAGTTGGACCCAGAAACTAAACGGCAATGGGAATTCCATGCTGTTGACGGTAGCTCATCAGAGGAATTGCCCACATATAAACAATTTCAGGAATTTCTAACAAAGCGCTACAGAGCGCTAGAATTTCTAGATTCTGGATCCACCTCCAAATCTGTCCCCAAAATTAGAACAATGCATGTTGCTCAGAGCCAGTGTCAATTTTGTTCAGAGGAGCACAAGCTTAATTACTGCAAGGCTTTTAGAAAGATTTCAACAGAGTCACGGCGTAGCTTTGTTCAAAAGAACAATATTTGTTTCTGCTGCCTGGGAAGTAATCACACTGCCAAAAACTGCCAAACAAATTTCAAATGTAACATTTGCAAGAGTAAACATCATGCTCTTTTACACCCGTCTAGTGAGGGAATTTCTAAGGGTAATGATGCCCGTACTGCGACTGCAAATTCGAGTACGGACAAGGATACAGAACCGTCAGGTTCATCATCAGATACTGATGATAGGTTAGAATCTACTTCGGTTGTTTCGTGTTTTACACGGAAAAATAATCTGATATTATTAGCAACGGCTTTAGTAAATACTGTGTCCAAAGGTGGTCAGTGTTGTACTGTTCGTGCGCTGTTAGACCAGGGTTCTCAATCGTCGTTGATAACTGAAGCGACAGCCCAACGATTGGGCTTAAAAATGACTCCTAACAAAGGGCAAATTACAGGAGTAGGTGGAGATAAGAATTTAATCTCCAAGGCTACTGTGAATATCGACATAGTGTCTCGCAGTGATCCGAAGGTAGTTATAAGGGTTAAGGCACGCGTGCTGAAGTCCATTACCACACCGTTACCAACAAATAAGGTAAGAGCACTGGAATGGAAGGAATTACGACAAATGAATTTAGCGGATCCGAGTTACCATACACCGAGTCCTGTGGATATGCTTTTGGGAGCAGAAGTATATGGACAAATCCTGCAAGATGGTGTAATGAAAGGTCCAAATGGCTTAACGATTGCACAATGCACTTCTTTTGGATGGATATTGTCAGGTGCTCTTGATGTATCTGACGGATCATCTGAAATTAAGGTTTTGCACATGGTCGAAAATAATAGTTTTAATTCGGAACAAAGTTCTGAGAATGTTTCTATATGTAAAAAGGGGTTACAAATAAAAGATGAAAAATGTTGTGAAGAATTATTTATTAAGACTAAAAATAGAGGTGGAAAAAGTAGCTATGTTGTGCGACGTCCACTAACGAGTCTAAATCTAAAAGTGGCATTAGATGAAACAGGATCAGATTTATTTGAAAGAAAATTGGAGACCGGTGATCTGAAACAAAAATGCAAAAAGGTAATTAATGAATATGTTCAGGTGAAACATATTGTACAAAACACTTTCAATGAGGACAAGCAAACTGCGGAGGATCCAACGGTTGTAGATAATTCATGCAGTTGCGATGTACTAACAGAAGTTAAAAATGTAGAAGAAGACATGTTGACAATAGATGAGAAAGAAAAGGAAATAGATGAGAGGACAGGAAAGAAAATAAAGGAAGGATTGAAAGTAAGGACATTGGAAGGTGCAAAGATTGTTGAACTTACCTGGTACCGTAGTGATGACTCATTCCGCTATAAGGAAGATATAGCTGAAGCTCCCGAACCTGCAACAAAAAGAACAATTAATATGAGAATTTATAATGTAAAAGAACTTAAGATACTTACCGACGTTGAAAACTTGGCAGTATTGTGCACACTTAGCGACGCGGTGAAGGAAGTTTTTGCAGCTTTAGTAAATGTCCATGTACTTTATTCCGAGGGACGCATTAATGTGCAATAGTTTCTGCAAAGGCTCCAATTAGACAAGTCCTTTGGCTTGAAAGGCATGATGCTGTTTGGCTCATTAAACTATTTCCAAATACTAAGTTGACATTTATGAATATAGGAAATACTTATCTGTATCATTGTCAGGTTTCTACCGGCAACAGAGTATACGAGGTTACTGCGAGTTTATTCTCATCATTGGTCGCTTGTCCCTTCTTCTGCAATGAAATAGACGCGGCATCGCGAGGTCAATCCTCATTTTATGATACATCTTCATTTGAAGATTTCTGGTGTCAATGGTCTTGGCGATATTGGACCGAATTTTATAAGAGATATCATTGGCGAACTCGAATGCTTTATTTCATAATCAACGATGTAGTGGCAGTACAGGTAGGCTATTTACCAGTGTTTCTATGGCTTTATGGCAAGGTGATTGCGACCCATCCAGGATAGGACAACGTGGTGCGTGTAGTAACGTTAAAGGTAAAAATCGGAACGATCAAACGGCCTGTAAATAAGCTGTGCCTACTGCCAGTCACACACTAAGTTAAAAAATTGTAAGCAAGAATTATAGTTTGAAATCAAACTAGTACTCTTGATTTAATCGGTTATTGTGTTTAGTGTAGGTCAGCACTTTTGTCGTTTAATATGTTATATTTGGTTTAGGTTGTAATGTATTTAAAGTCAAATTTAGGCTATAAAATTGTAACGTTCATGCCTTATGTTAAATTCAGGTTTAAGAGTAACGTTTTGGTTAAATTTTAATGTACAAGGCTAAGCTTGTCCATGGTGGGCGATGTATGTTGAAGTAACTTTGTATTTTATTTATAACTAGTAGGCAGAGCCGATGTGTCGGGGATTGGAACTATTATTATTGTTTAGGTTCTGGTCTGTGTTTGTCTTAGTTTTATTAATATGGAACTAGATGGCGCCCGCCATTTGAGATACTTGTTTCTGAATCGCGGTGGCGATGTTTACATGGATATTTATGTACCTTTTACCAAACCTGAATAAATTGAGTCGAGAATGCTCTAGCAGCAACGGAGTTTCATTACCCGGTTCTACGACTTCACCCTCACGAGGACGTGTGTATTTATACACTTAGTATAACAATGTAAATGTTTTGGCATAGCTGTAAGTTCACAGTGTATTTAACAAATA
This sequence comes from Ennomos fuscantarius, assembly GCA_905220475.3. Taxonomy (NCBI): domain Eukaryota; kingdom Metazoa; phylum Arthropoda; class Insecta; order Lepidoptera; family Geometridae; genus Ennomos; species Ennomos fuscantarius. The sequence continues at coordinate 4,226,909 of HG992049.1, forward strand.
AATAAATGATTGTTTTAACTTAGTACTGACTTATGCTGCGAAGGACAGATTGTTATAACCCTCATGTTTGACAGGAGTCTTCGTGATCACACTGGTTAGTGGCCCTTAATTACCCTTGCTAGTTATTATGGATAAGTCTTTTTGACCATCTTTGTTACCTCCTGTAAGTTCATAATAGTATGTCCCAGGTCATCGGCCACGTTGTTGAAGAAGGTCAGCATGGATGTTCTGATGAACTCGGGACAGTTCTTGACGAGGGACTTGGCGTCAATGCCTTTCACCAGGACTTGGAGACAGCGAACCGTGATACGAACGTCGGGGCCGAAGGCTGCCAGTCTGGTAGAGAGTCATGATGTTAGTTTATTGAGAAAAAAGTGGTAACTAATAAAACGAAGTTGTAAAATTGTGTTCTTAAGAATAGAGGACGATATCGAGAAATACTTTAAATGATATTATTATACATTTTTCCAGTTAATAATTTTGATTTAAAAAGCAAACTACTTAACCAAATTTGATGAATTTTCTATGGGATTAATCTGAAAGAATATTGATTCAAATAAGCAAAGAATTCTCAAAATCTGTTTATAAATCAACATATTTTTTTAAATGCAACCGATTTGAAAAGTTTTATGAAGTCAGTTGATTATGTTTAAAAATTAACAATTTGACCAGGCACACGCCGCCTCTACGATCTTTATATTAGAAAGTAATTTCACCTAAAAGGTAGTAGAATAAAAATAGATAAGATAATGTAAACTAATATTTAGGCCAGCTACTTTCTTTGGTTTACTTTTTGTAACATTTATTTGTGCATTTACTTTATTATTTTTCTTTTGTGTTTTGATTAGATGAATAAATTAAACACTTACCTAGATCTCAATAAGCTAGCCAGTTTGCAGAACAGGGAAGCAACCATCTCTTTCTCTTTAAGACTGGCCGCGCCAACGTTGTTTGTCGCTGTTGCAACCGCTATGAAGTAGTTGCGATGCGTCGAGAAGTATTTCTCCATTAGAGGAAGGACCACCTGCATAGAAAAGTCAAGCTTAGCGTAAGAATATAGAGATCAATTTAATTAATAAGCTTATAAATCTTTGTAATCGTTTTGGCGCAATCTTTCTTGTTCTCATTTATCAGTTGTTAGAGCCAGCGAAATTAGTTGGAAATAATGAACAACTCTGCAAAAAATAAGTTTAAGTATGTTAATGTCCATCTCACGAAAGTTTGAGAGCTCATAAGTCCAAAGTCCCTCTATAACATACCGACTGCAACGCATTTATATACTCATGCTGTATGCGAGTATATTCAATAGATCCTACCGATTGCGCCAGTTAGGATGTATGAGAAAGATTAAATTAAAAGGTATGATTTTAATGATCGTATTAGACCAGAATAGTGTTTTTAAACCTTCAAATCCAAATAGCACATTACAACGGCTATGTAATAAAAGTTTATTTATAAACATCGATTACAAAATTTATTTTTATGTACCTTTTTGAAATATTTCAACTCCGACTTGTGTTGCTTGTAATATAATAAAGATCACAGAGTACAGATTAATAGAAGTGCAGTAAAATGTACAGTAAAATTGGTGCCATCGACAGACAAAAACTGGAATGGAACGGTTTTGAATAGAATCTACACTACAAAAAGCAATAGCATTGAAAAAAAGGCAAACTCGATCTTGGATATGAAACAATTGTAACACAGCCAATGTCAATTTCATTAATCACAAAACCAGGAAAAAGGTACTACTATACTACATTATCTAAAACATGGCCTTGGAAGGTAGAGTTAAATGGAAATTCAACTACCCGCCTAAATTCTGACGCCAGTTCTCTTTGGCATAAGCAAACCAAATAGCAACGCTAACACTAAAAAGACTTACCTTAGAGAAGAACTTAATATCCCTCGTGCTAGTCTTAAAACTGGGCCTTCTGCTGAAAGTTGTCGACGGTTTCAACAGCTTCATATTGATCGTCGCCCTATCAATATACTGGATCAGCTTCTCTAGCAAAGAGTACGCGAATCTCAATTCTATTACAACGCCAGTAGTGGTCTGTTCAGTGTCAGTTTGCGACACCTTGCTAGGCCGGTGGAGTTTGTAGCCTTGGTATTGGAGGTATTTGAGGAACTCTTGGGAACGTTCGCGGTCTTTCTTCTTTTCTTTGTCCGTGAGGAGATCGTATGGCACGAGTTGGGGATGGATTCCTCCTGTAAATAAACAAAGTAGCTTTAATTTTACTTTTAATGAATCAAGGCTTTTTTTTATTCCAAATTCTCGTACCATTGCGCTTGTCTCTTATGAGTAAGATTGGCCAGCTATAAAATCATGCTTCTTTGCGTCTTTTTCATAAAGTTTGTAATTTCAAAGAACCGCAATAGTTTTAGAACAGCAACATTAAGTTTAATTAAGATTTTTGCACAAAAGATTTAACACTTGTCTATCTTTACCTTTGTGGAATGGGTTTTAAAGTGTAAAACCACACTTAAAGTATATTTACAAAGTAGTTAAAGTCCAATATTTTATTGCAAATAGGCTATTTTGAGTACTTTTAAAATATGTGGGTAGGGTGATGTAGTTAGAGATATTATAATTTCTAAAAAATATTGCAGGATTTTGAGATCGCGCCTACTCATCAGATTAGACGCTGTCTCCACTGAGCTATATGGTCGGAAATCTCCAGAACTATATTTTTGTACTGACTAAGTTAGTGTTTCTAATCTTCTTAAGTTACCTCCGTTTGTAACCAGTTCTTCTTTCTTTTTCTTCGCCCAGATATCGTGCGCGTTATCTGCCAGCCTCTCGGCCATGTTCTGCATTTCTCTGGATAGCGTCAAGTTGGTCATGTCCACGGGATGTGGATTGTAGTTGAATGGTGTAGCTGAGTCGGTCTGTAGATAAACGTAATAAGTCAGTTTTTGTAACTTCTAAATGTAGACTTTTATTGATGATTTTCTAAGACGGAAAACTATTGAAATATGTTTTGTCTTTTACATGAGTTATTACGAAATACAAATGTAATTATAAAAATTACACAATGTAACAAATGCACAATGCGGAAAAAAAGTTACTCACTAATCTACAATTTATAAAAAAATTAAACAAATTTACTGAAAATTTGTTATTTTATTTTAAAAGAGATAGGTTTAAAAAAATGGAGAAGAAATATTACAGATGATTAAAAAATAAGTCATCTACAGCAACAGAAGCAGAGTACCTGGCTATTGCTAATGCTCATCGCAGAAAATGTAGTCATGTCATAGGTTAACAAGAAATATCCATTTTATTAATTTTATTTATCGTGCTACTTATAAAGAGAAATTGAAACTAGCAGCTATGATAATGCATTTCCAATATTTCCATACATTTGTAAATGTATTATCGTTAACTTTTATATTTTATTCAACTCATTTATTAATTAGGGAAAGGCTATTTTAGCACTTATACTGGCAATAATTAAAACAAAAAATATTTTAAGTTTATTCAGTAACAGATATGGAGGATGTTTTCCTAGACGAAGATACAGTTTGAATATTTTTTTACTATTATTTCGAGATTCGATAGCCAGGCGAGAATGACAAATACATTAAATAGAGATATAGATTAAAATACATATATACAATCAATAAAAGAAGCACATTCAACATGTAAAAGGGTCGCGTTCCTTACCATTAATTCCGGGCCACGCTGTGAACAAGATGTGCAGTGTATAAGAAAATAATATACAAACGTAAGCCATGCATAAAAATAATTGGAGAGGAATTGTTTATTTAATCATGAAAATATTCCGGTTTAGAGGACAGAAGCTTGCTCCGGTCTTGTTTAAGACGAACCAGATAACCGACTCTCTTGTACGGAATCAAATGTTAGAAAGCTCCATTGGTTATTACTGAGGATTTTTTAAGCCTATAACGTAATCAAACATAAATCATAGTGCTATGTTTGTACAGAATATATTGACATTGTCATTAGGGACCATTCATAAATGACGTCACATAAATTTCATGATTTTTTGACCCCTCCCCTGTCCTTGTCACAGCTGGTCACATTTGTGAGACCGACCTAGTGTTATGTCATATATTTTGCAATTTTACATTTAGAAATATATGAAATTAAAAATTTTGTATTGTAATACTTAGATATAAAATATTACATTTAAAAAAATGTGATGTCACATTTCGTCGACCCCCTCCCTCCCCCTTAACGTGTGACGCAATTTATGGATGGCGCCTTATCAAGAATCTATAGTACGAAACATTCATGCAAAAAGGGGGTAGATATAATATACACAAGAAGTTCTAATACCCTTTCTTTTTCAGTGTTCTCTTCCTGAACGCATGCAAAATATAACAAGTTAAAATCAACCCTTGTTCATATCTATATATTCAGACTTAAACACATATTATTATTATTATTATATTATTATTTGCATAACAATAGATGAAATATTAAAAAGCGCACGAGTGCTGTACGCTTAACACTCAAGGAATCTTTAGAAGACAATAAATGCAAATGTTTGAGTTAAATTTTATTGTTCATCTATTAACTATATCCTAAGAAATTAGATACATGAAGCTTCACAAATGTAATCTTTATGTTTCAGCATAATTTCGTGTTATGTGACGATGCGGTCGATGACTCTTGTATCAATTAGGAGATATACCATCTGTAGTCTAGGTTTATATACACTAAACTACAATTCGAAATAAGCTGTAAACTCTTTGGTCAGTATTACAGAACGATGCTCAGTCATCGATCGATGCTCACGGAGAGATTTCATTCACTAATTGATCACATTATAAATGCAATCTCTGCTTGAGCACTGATCGATGACTGAGCATCGTTCTGTAATACGGACCTTAGTTTCCTCACTCCCATCACTTAAATAAATGCTTAGTGTCTAAGTGACAAAAGAACTTAGAAACACCTGCTCTATTCATACGTCCTTTATTTTCACGAGATTTCAATGCTACTTACTCCTCCAGACTTGGACTGCCGTCTCATAGAGCTGCGGTTGGTGCTCGGTATGTCGACTTCTGAATGTTCCACGGACCAGCCGATGGCTAAAAGCGCTTTCAGGGATTCCCGTACTGGTTCCTTGTAGCGCTCTTTTTCCTAGAATAAGGTGAAATCGTTATTTTTGGGTAAGCAATGCTTTCATGATACGTGTTTATTTATATTATAAAATATTACACAATTTTCGGGACAAAATGTGTATCATCATAGGTTTCCAGTGGTGACTCGTTGCCATATTCGTTGCCATATTGTTCCTGAAATTTATAACCTGGGTCTTCAAGGTCAGAGTGAATAGGTACACCTTCTAGATTTACCCGCTCCATTTTCAGCCGCGCCATCGCTTCCCATCAGGCGAGTTAGTGGTCAAACATAAATCTATTACGGCTAAAAAAGTCACGGTCGAACAGGGAAAAAATGTAGTATATAATCGATCGCGATAGCTAGCATGACATATCATTGCCATCGACTTTAGTATTTCTAAAACATGCCGTCCTCGTCGTAGCGGTTGCGAGTGTGAATACCGTTTTAAAATTGGAGAATCATGATTTACATGATTAAAAGACGTACGAGATCTCTTTCGAAATAAAACTTTTACACTCCAAGACTACATACGAAATGTCTGGTACCACAAAACTTTTACTAGTTGGTAGGACTTTTCTGCTAAGTTCGTCTAGGTAGGTACTACCGCTTTGCCAGTTATTCTGCCGCCAAGCAGTAGTGTGCAAGCACTACTGTATTCCAGTTTGAAGGGCATTGTAGCTAGTGAAATTACTGGGCAAATGAGACTTTATGATCTGATCTCACAGTCGAGTAATCTTATTACAAGACTGTGCTGATATCTCGTCATATTGTGCGCAGTGCAGTGTCACGCGAAACTTTATATTTTGGAGTTCTGAACGACACTGTTCTGTTATGGGCGGCCGTATCGCTTAACATCAGGCGAATGACTTGCTCGTCACATCATTCATTAACATAAAAAAAAACTTACATAGTCATTAAGCATGTTGTAAGGCTTGAGCCTCGGGTGAGCCTTCTGGTTATCCGACCACGAGTCTCCGTACACCCAACCGTTCTCGATTTTCCTGTGAAATATGGCCAAGTTAAAAACCTAATTCAACATTAAAACAAGAAACCAATAATATTACAGAGTATTTTATTTCAATAAAATTTCAATCTGTTCGGACATCAATCATCATCATCATCATAGACCAGACGTCCACTGCTGAAAATAAAAAAAATAGCCAGGAATTAAAAAACCGCTCATTGCGCAGCTGAACGACTAGGGTTCTTCTTACGCGAGTTATACTTAAGTTTATGTCGGACTTACCTCGAAGCCCAAGCGTCGTGATAGTGTTCCGAGAACTTCTGAACAATAGTGTTCAGATCATTGTTCAAAGCCACCGATGACGTGTTGATCGGCTGAGGGTCGTACTGTGGGTTGTCTGATACTGGAAATAAGTTACTGTAAGTAACTGTAAGTAGTAAGTAAGTAAGTAAGTACTGGAATAAAGTTAATCTAAGTTTTTTAAGTAAGACTTCTTTACGCATGTTTGACTTGGGGAGTAAGCTGGTGAATGCGTGACGCGAACAAAAGTTGAGAGGGAGGTATAATTTAGTAATAGAAAGAGAGAGAATTACGTTTCGTGTATTACTGTAGGGGCAAGAGAGAGAGAGAGAGAGAGAGGCGGGTTGTACTGATTCACATTTGTCAACATAACAAAGCTAAAAGTTTGTATTATTATGTTGATGTCCGGTAAAATGACAATTTGCAATTGTCAAGATGGCAACATTAACATTGAACAAAGCAAAAACAAAGTTATACCGGCCGATAGATGGAGCTGAACTAAAGAAGTTTTACTACAGTCGTGTGATCTAAAGCACACTAGTTTTCTTATCTTATTCGTTATCTTAATGAGTTTTCAATTATTGAGAACCAGGGCTGAATTTTCAGCCATTCGAATCATCCTGTTTTTTTCGTTTCTATTCTAACATCGATTTAGACAAAAACGCTTTAGAAAATGTCGCATTGGTAAGAATGAAAGCCCAGATCGATTTTCTTTTTATTTTTTGTTTTTTCTGAATTTCATATTAATATTCGTACAATTAACATTGACATCCTTATCTTTACGCTATATTTTAATTATGCGTTTTGAATATAGACACCATTTTGTAAGTTCAAAAATTAGGGAAGAAAATTTTCATATAATTACAACGTAGCACGATATTTAAGATGACTACCTCCTGTTAAGGCGTTTCCCATCCTATTCCTTTATTGGTACATAAAATAGTTGATACTCAAAACAGGATCAAATTTAAAACAAATACCTGTGGTCTGTTCTTTTCCGTAGAACTCGTCGTCATAGTTCTTAGATAGAGAGTAGTCAGGTGGAAGGGCGCAACCTGTAAAAATTACAGACATAATTATTAAAAGAAAAAAATATTTCCATCAAAAAACAAACTTGTAAATAAACCACAATCAGTTCTTCTACCGTAAAAAGTTGTGAGATCCATGTAATACCAAGTCGGTTATTTTATTAAGTCCCTACTTAAGGGACCTTTTGTCTTAAGTTGTGACGTAATTAACTAACCTAACAACGTCTTATACCATACCATACCATATCAATATTAAAAATCTCTCATGTTTTAAAGAAAATGTGTGAGCATGTGAATATATGTGTAGTTAAGTGTTGTGTATGTATGTATGTATATGTGAAGTTGTATTTATATGAATGTAGGACTAAAAGTTAACTTAGATATAGTCGATGACTTTTTTATGAACAACTCTATGATGATTCTGAATAATAAAACGAGCTACAAAGTACGACGGTGAAGACTAAGATTATAATAAGAAGAAAAATAAATATAAGTGTTAAATTGTGATAAATCTTTTATTCCAATCAATCGACCCCATATGAATATGTGAAGTTGTGTTATACGAAGTTGTGTATGTATGTATATGTGAAGTTGTGTTATACGAAGTTGTGTATGTATGTATATGTGAAGTTGTGTTATACGAAGTTGTGTATGTATGTATATGTGAAGTTGTGTTATACGAAGTTGTGTATGTATGTATATGAGAAGTTGTGTTATACGAAATTGTGTATGTATGTATATGTGAAGTTGTGTTATACGAAGTTGTGTATGTATGTATATGTGAAGTTGTGTTATACGAAGTTGTGTATGTATGTGTATGTGAAGTTAGTTTGGTGTCCTGTGTTGACATACCGATAGCAATCAAACATGGCAGCGCTTTCCCAAACAGTTCGGGCTCGTAGTCCATCTTGCTGAGAGAGTCGAATATGTTGGAGAACAGCATCATGGTGAGACGTTTCTCCTCGTCTGATGACGCTCCGTAGATGCCCTGTCCACCTGTACTGCCGTAGTATTTGGCGCATCGCTCGTAGTGGAGGGTTAGAAGCTAGGGAAGACAATATGATATGTTTTAAAAGTCCAACATTTAGAGTTCATTACACACATACCTACATATGGACTATTTAATAGATTACATTCCAATATAAATAAAAATAAACAAGTTTTGCCATTGCGGACCAATACAGCACAATATTTCACAGAAAATGAGAATGTAACAAAATTAAATGTAATAATTTAATATTAAATAATGTTAAGTATAACTAAATCAAATATAAGAATTTAATATTTAAATAATTTAATTAAAGTACAACTGTCTCATGACTAGTGCATTAAAAATAATTATGCGAATTAGTTTCTATATAAATTAAAATAAAATTATTAAAATAATCAATGAATAAATGGTTGTAGTTTTTCGTTTTAGTCAGATTAACCGTCCCGTCTGCACTTAAGTTTGACAGCTCTTAAGTTGTCTCTCCAGCCCCCGTTTTCTCATATGAATATCAAACATGTGTCAAATCAACATGCCAAATACTGTACGTCTATTGGTTGAAGATATTCGATGATCACCCGACAACCAATGATCGTTCAGCGTTTGGTGTGTCAAGTTGACACAAATTTAACAAACGTACGAGAACTCGGTAGAAAGTTTTACTTAGTTAAGATGTATTTTAATAGACTTTAGAACAAATGGGCATAAGAGCACGCTTCCTTATGCTTAGTAGTTGAGTAGGCTAGGATAAAATGCTGAGAATAATAAAAAAAACTTTTAAGTAAAACTTCTTTACGCACGCTTGACTTGGGGAGTAAGCTGGTGACTGCGTAAAGAGGCGAACGTAAGTTGAAAGTTGTTGGTTCACGTAGATCTCCATTGTCAACACAACAAAATTAAAAAATACTTAAAATTTGTATTATTATGTTGGTATGTCCGGTAAAATGACAATTTACAATTATCAAGATGATGACATTAACATTAAACAAAGCAAAAACAAAGTTATACCGTCCGATTGATGGAGCTAAAGAAATTTAACTTCAGTAGTGTGTCGTTTAAAAAAATAATTAAAATCACTATAATTAACATGTTTCCTGTTACAACCTAAATTATAAGATAAAAATTGTTGTCATACCCTCAAAGCCACGGTGGTGTATTCCGACAATCGAGAGACATCGACCGTGAGTTTCCGCAGCAGTTTGAGCAACATAGAAGGTTGCATCGCCGAAGTGAGGGCCACTAAGAAGTCGGATACCGCTTCACGCTGCCCTTTGGTTAACATGCGGTTCTTGGACAACCTGTACATATTTTAGTTTGAAATCAATCATGTGTATTTTGAAAAATTAATGTTTTGTAGGGCACTGTAGCTAGTAAAATTACTGGGCAATTGAGACTTTAAACTCTAATCTCACAGTCGAGTAATCTTATTACCAGACTGTGTTGATGTCTCAGGATGATGTGCGCAGTGCAGTGTCGCGCGAAACTCGATGTTTTAGAGTTCCAAGTGACATTGTTCTGTTATGGGCAGACGTAGGGCTTAACATCAGATGAACGACTAGCTCGTCATATCATTCACGAACATAAAAAAAAATTGGTAAACGTCGAAATTACTTCGACCAGTATTTCGTGCTGACGCTCGCGAAAGCCGCCGCGGCTTGCATTAGTAACTGGCTCCCAGAAGAAGGACATCGAATATGTCCGAAACCTGGTCGGAGTAATTTCGAATTTTTGCTTAATTTGGGACTAGTGGCGTTGTGTGAAATGTCCACAAATATTTATTTCTATTTTTATTTGTAGAGTGGGACAACTTAATCTTATACTTACCGATAAACCGTATGTAAAGTAGCGTCCAGCAAAGATGCATAGTTCTCAGCCTCATTATAGAAGTTGGCGTGTTTTATAAGTAGAGGCAGAATGGAATTTCCAATGTACCGGTTCATTGACAGAGCCATGTCAGATTCGCAGCCGTCGTTCTGGAAATAGGTACGTTGTGAATTAAACCTTTTGGATATAAGTTACCGTTTAGTTTTGTATGTAATGAGGGATGACATTTTGATTATATTTGTTGACGTGTAAGCTCTACAGAAGTTTGATCACAAGCTCGGGCAATATGTAAATTTCTACGCTTATGTTTGCATTTTATTTAAGCACGGACAAGCTGATTGAACTTATATAACAACTTTTAATTCGATCCACGACATGACAGTTAGTGGTAAGCCAACTTTTGAAAGAGATAAATAGTGCTGTGAAAAAATGAGACACTGATATTCACTCAATGAATAATGAATTCTGTGTGGTGATTGAGCAAGTCGACTCATAACCCGGAGGCGGCGGTTTCGATTCCCGCGGCAGGACAAGTATTTGTGCACAGAAAAAAAAGCGCAAATATTTGTTCTGAGTCTTGGGTATTTGGGACTATGGACCTCGTAGTTCCTGGGTCTAGACACAGGGAATCCTAGTTAGGGTTCTGGGTCTATGTATGTGATCGTTGGGCTTAAATATTATTATTATTACTATCACTCATTCAGATTTAACGTTGAGACTTTGATCACCATCCTTTAGCATTAAACATATTGGAAAATTTTACTTTTACGGGAATCATGATCTACGGACTAAATATTAGCATGATACATGGATACAATTTGAGTAAGAAATAAATGCTGGCACTTATTTGGCACAACGAATCAGCATTGCAATTCAACGGAGCAATGCTGCCAGCATGTTGGGTACGCTACCTACTGGTAGTGGGCTGGAACATTTGGACTGTCTATAGGTCATCGCGGCCAGTATAGTCCAATTTTTTTTTGTAGTAGGTAGTGTTTCGTATTAGTTATTATATCATTGTAGTATTTAGTTGAAAGAATGAAGGCAATTTGCCGGTAAAAAACGAAAGTAACAAATATTTCACATGTATGGCTACTACACTATTTGTCTAGGTGTGGCAACATAATTTCGTTTTGACGTTTGTTAGCTGTCAAGTCGTGAATTGAATCAAATGTCGTGGTATAGAGCATTAATTTTCAATGTTCCGATCGTATATCTAAAATTCACCTGATTTTTAAATGGTATCCTAAAATAAAATAAAAATATCTCTAGCGCTAAAATTTGACAGCGCCTAATTTCTCAATTAGCCCTCTATGACATACCTACTGCAATACATATTGGGTAAGTCACAAAAAAATAACTGTGAACTTAGGAACTGTTAAACTTTAGTACCAAACGGGCATAAAGATTTTTTTAATCACCTAATTAAGTAGTGGGTAGTCAGAAATAATACCGCAATGAGACTTCCTTTTCAAGAATTTATGTTCAATGAAAATAATGAAGCAAATTTATATTATTTCAAATTCTGTGAAATAAGGCAGACATGACATAAATATGATTTACTACGTGATTTTCATTGCAATGATGATCTCATATTTTATTTTAGGCATTTTCAGCGCTTTAAATCGATTCAACAAGCATGTGTGATGAATAAAAGCAGTCCATGTTTGATTGCTTTTACATTACTTATGTTTTTGGTTTAATTTTAAAGCGAGTTATCGCACTCACCACTTGATATTTCCCACTGTTTGAGATAACTGTCTAAAGCATAAAATGTTTAACTCCGAATCTGTAGGTATTACAAGGATATAATATTTAGTTGGACAGTAAATAGAATTGGAAATAACTGTTTCTTTAGATGACTTTTTTCTTGTCTCAATATTAGAGTTTGCAAAAATTTAAGCAATTTATAAATCGATTTTCCAATTTTATTATTGACACAAAAGTAATTATTATTTGAATACAAAAAAAAATTACTAAAGACTTAGAAGCCTATTTATTATAGAGATGGAATACGAATGAATTTCCTGGGACGCTTTTTTTCTCCATTCTGTACGAATTTTTTCAAAAGCGACGTAGTTTTTTTTAACGAGCTAATGCTGTTGGTCTCTATTGACTTAGCACCTAGGGGGAGCTTAAAGCGCCCAGCCGTCAAAAGTGGGAGGCAACTAGCTCAAGGGCAGCCCTGGGGTGCGAGCCTCGGCTTGGGCCGTCGCCGGGATAAGGGTACCGAGAAGACTACGTCCACTGGAAGAGTGGACCCTATTGAAAGTCGCGACCGTTCTAGCTAGCCTATGGGGTGTACGTCGACCTCGCCGGCGGGGTCGGTGTCTGATTGTGTTACGATGGTATCCTATACCGGTGCCGGTACCTGAGCCAGAAGGGCTAGACTGGTCCGGTGATCCTAGCGCAGCCGATACTACAGCTGCTATAGGATCATCCGGGTCGCTCAAGACGTGTCTCGGGCGGCGATGACGGGGTGAATTATCCACAGGTACCTCTAATGTTACTGATGTCCATAAGCAATAACCGTAAACCGTAACCGTATTACCATCAGATGAACCCTTTTTGTTCGTTTGCCACTTACAACATAAGAAAGACCTATCTATTTATTATTTATTATACATATAATCTTACAGTCTAGTAATTCTATATAGAAGACTGTGCTGATGTCTCAAGATGACGTGCGCAGTGCAGTGTCACTTTATATTTTACAGTTCCGAGTGGCACTAGTTTATAGTTACGGCCAGCCGTGACGCTTAAACAAGTGAACGACGTAATCGTCATGTCATTCATTAACTTTTTTTTTTACTGTCGATGGGTTTGCCTTTGACTACATCTCACCTGATGGTAAGTAACGATGAGGTCGAAGGTGGAGCATGCTTACCCAGAAATAAACTATTTACTTTTGACTTAAAGACACCCAAGTTGTAGGTGGATGGAAACACCGACGACGGGAGTGCGTTCCATTCCCTAGCCGTACGTACAATAAAACACATATTGAAAAATATCCTTCATTATTGAAAATATGAACATTCAAGTTTTATAACTACAACTATTACACGGCTAACACTCACGAGATACAGTCGAATAACTCGACCGGTGTTCGAGTAATATAGATGCCATCCTCAAGGAGTACGCGCGGCGGCGGGGGCGGCTCGGCCACAGTACCACAGAATACTATTACTCCTAGCTCCGTACCCGTGTACTAGTTGTAGTTATGAATACTATTCACGTCAGTTTCTATAATATTATTCAAGTTTTAAGCACAAGTTAAACTTACCCTATCAAGCATGGTAGCAGCTCGCAAGTCCGGCAAGAACGCTTCCTCAAGCAACCTGTAGAATAGTTCTTGGGTTTCGATGCCGTACACTCGTTCGAGGAACAAGCCCACGCTTTGCTTGTGGCCGGGGATGAGACCGGATGGCATGTCTACGGAATGGAAAATGTAGGGTCATTATCATCAGTAGCTGAAAATTGCGCATTTCGATAAACACAAGTCTTTTATAGACAAAACACTATACACACCGTTTCGATTCTACGTTTTTAGAACTTACGAACTGCAAATGTTTGGAATGCTTTGCTTTGGTCGGTGTTTCCAGAAATAAAAATACCTTGGGTTTTTCAAGTCAGAAGTGAAATTGTCGCTTCCTATCAGGTAAGGTCGCGGTCAGTTGATGTTAAGTGATAACAAGTTGATAGATTACAGAGAGATATCCTTGTTCCTTGGACCGGCAGCTCATCACGTTTTCCAAAGTCTATCATCAGAGCACCTGGTCGATGCTACGTGTGACCGAAATGCTGGCACTTATACAATGCTGCCAGCATGTTGGGTACGCGACCGAGGTAGTGGGCTGGAGCATTTGGACTGTCTATAGGTCATCGCGGCCAGTATACAGTATATTTTTTGTAGTGTTTAGTAGTAGTTATTATATCATTGTAGTATTTAGTTGAAAGAATAAAGGCAATTTTTCTTATTTCTAGCTCATGTAACTTTTTTGCAACCAATAGAAACACAAAATTTTGGATTTGAAAGTTTTAATACGCAGTTTATGTGCATAGTTAGTACGGGAATTTTTAAATTATGTTTGAAATTTCATCTGTTGCATTGCAATAAAAGTCCCGTGAACACCCCGGTGGTATCGTCTAGGCAAGCATGCACCATCGTAGAGCTCTTGGAACAATTGTAAAATGCTTCTCCAATAGGATACTTAACATTCTGAAAAATTAAGGATTCCCATGGGAAAATGCATAAGGTAAAGTGAAACCGCGGGGTGCATTTAGTGTAATCAATAAAGATTTATTAGTATACTTTCCTTATTTCAAACCCTATCCTGTTTTGATGTAAATAAAATAGTGGTAAAAAACCTTTGAAAATATCTTTTGGTATTCTTCTTAGCTCATACTTAACTCATACCCTTTCATTTGATACACATATCATGGGTGTGAACACAAAAAAAACTAGTCCGCCTTTTTGGGCCGTCCAGCATTTTGGATTTAGAACGACGTCAATAAGCTGACCATGTATTGTCATCCGAACAGTAGTTACAAGTAAGAAGATTTACTAGTGCTTTCCTATTCTTTCCAACACAAAAAAACTGTTAAGATACAGACCCACCCCTACGCCTTTCACAAAACAGTAAGCTCACCAGATTTAGGCCTCTCCTCCCCTGCTGCGGGGTTGTTGAGCGTGAACCGCAAACTGAGCACACCCTGCAGGTCCTCCAGCGGGACCAGGGACCGCAGGATCGCGCGCGCTCGCAGGGACTCGTTCTTGCCCTAACGTACATGTAGAACATTTTTAGAACATTTCATAGCAGGACGAGTTTTAAGGAAATAATACCGTATTTCCTTAAATCTCGTCCTGCTATCAAACTTGGTGTAACTGGCCGCTATTAGTTATAGGCCACTATTCTAATGAACATAGAGATGTTTGTTCTGTGTCTGGGTGTTATATTGTTTTCTATGTATGTATTTACAAATAAAAAGTATCTAAGTATTGTATCGGTTATCTGGTTCCCATAGTACAAGCTTTGCTTAGTTTGGGGCTAGATGGCGTTGTGTGAGAGTCCACACATATTATTATTGTGGCGTGCTAGCCCACGAAAAAGTTTCAATACCAGTCCAATAGAGAACTTTTCCAGCTAGTTGCTAGGGGCAACGAATGTTGTTGATATAGACTTGATATTAGAGAAAATTTGATTTCTGCATTTGGTTTTTGTAAATATCTTTTTAATTAATATATCGTATACAAAGTCAATCGGCATATCATTCATTTAGCAAACCTATGGACCTCCTTCCATTATAACAAAAGTGTATCTAACCACACTTTACTTTACTTATTATTATAGATACACAGTAAAAAGTACCACTCACAAGTGCAATGACCCCGGCGTCCGGCGCACACCTTCCGAGCAGGTCTACCAGCGTACAGTAGAAGTTGAGGATAGCAGCTCCCGTGTCGATGTAGTCTTCATCCTCATCGGACTCCGGAAGTGGGTGGCTGAACTGTTACATCAAATTTAAACCATTAAAAAACAAGTGTGCTTTAGACCACACGACCGAAGTAAAACTTCTTTAGTTTATCATCTATCGGCCGGTATAACTTTTGCTTTGTTTAATGTTAATGTCGCAATCTTGATAATAATGAAGGGATGAGAACAAAAAGGGCTTAACTGATTTTTTTCACAAAATGACTTATGGGTATCGTTGGATTCAGCGTGAAATTATCTACAGTAATACATTCTCAAAATACCGAAATGAGGCTTAAATCTCGAGATTTTGAGTCTAAAAATGGTTTATCTGTTACAGGAATACAGTTTGCTTAGCATAAAAATATATATTTATTTTATTATATTATAATTTTACAGTAATTGTATGAATTAGTACTATATTTAGTATTTTAAAATAGAATTTAAACATTTTCAAGCAACTGAAACTTACATAAAACTTTTCTATTACCTTATAAGCACTTTACATTAAAATGACGCCGTTGACGTTTAAAGTCAATTTTCTCGAAACTGTCAATTTGACAGTTAAACCCTTTTTATTCTCAACCCTTCAATTGTAAAATGTAATTTTACCGGATATACCAACATAATGATATTTTTTTTTTAACTTTGTTATACTGACAATGGAGTACTTTTTTTAGGTGGGGAAATGCCCTCGCAATTCCCTACCACCACGGGGGTGGTGGCAGGGGGTATGTGGGAATATGGTAATATATTGGATTATTGTAAATAATTCAACATCAGCTCTTTTAACGTCCACTGCTGAACACTGGCTTGGTTGGCATCTTGCTGATCGCAGTAGATATAATGCAAGCCGATGAGAACGCTACTGCTCTGGATATTTGACAGCCTCTGTGGTGTGGTGGTTCAGCTCAGCTCATAACCCGGAGGCGGCAGTTTCGATTCCCGCGGCAGGACAAGTATTTGTGCACAGAAAAAAAAGCACCATGGTACTCGTAGTTCCTGGGTCCCTAGACACAGGGAATCCTAGTTAGGGTCCAGTATCTATGTATGTGATCGTTGGACGTTATTATTATTTTACCCTTAGCCGGCTCTTACGGTACCCGCGGGAAGAGATGGACTGGTCCTATTTTCACGCAAGGACTACATTTTCTATACGAATAAGTTAGTCGAGGGATACGAGAAAGCCCTATTGAAAGTTCCATCAAAATGTAGAACAAAAAAAAATTTTTTCGAGTCGAGAACTTATATTGGGGAAAGATCGTATAATCGTATAATTTACTGTGCAAATAACTTATTTTTTACATCAAATAGCCGCCATTTTGAAAATAATGAACATTACTATCTAGTCTATGGAATTGGCTCCAAGGAGCAAGGAGGCTGAAATCGTTAAAGCGCCCTATACACGGTCCATCACGTACGTCCCGCTAAGGTGACTAACGACAAGATATGTCACCGATGACGTACATCAAGACGGACTCTGAATAAAGCGCTTTAACCTTAGGCCACGAAGATTTTCAAAGACTAGTAGAACCTCAGTGTTGATCTTTGACATTGACAAATGAAAGGTTGGATAAAAATCTATACGGATGAATTGCTTTCGGATTAAAAATTCGGATTTTAAATCTTTATGGATGAAAAGTTCCATAGCCAATTAAGGGCAGAAAAATGACTTATCTCGCATTAATATCTTCGTCCTATTGAAAAGATAAAATGGGTCTATTCTTGTACAAAAATTATCAAAACATTATTTTGACTAACCTTGACGTTTCGACCAAGTAACATGGGTCGTGGTCACGAGGGGACTGAAGTCAAAATAATGTTTTGACAATTTTTGCACGCGACAAGACCTATTTTTATCTCCGTCCTGCTCCAACTTTCAGCTTCCTTCTATATGCAGTTATCTTCACACATAACAAGACTATTGTCTCCATCTATACTCACGTTAATATCGCCGTCTTGCTCTAAGTCCCTCAGTTTCCGTCTATCCGCGATCCTCTCGCTCATCTTGTTGGCGTCGACGATAGCCTTCAGCAGGCCCTCGCCCTCGCCGCGGAGCGCCGGCCCGAGGCACTCCGGTCGGCGGATCAGCAGCCGGATCACTAGGTTCGCGTTCTCTTCCACACTTTCACCGTTTACCTAAATATAAATAACAAATGAATATCCCATGTAATTTTTTTTTGTGAAAAAATAGTCAGCGCCATCTTTTAGATTTCTCATGAACTACCTGGAGTTTTAGTTGGAAAGGTGACGCCGCCATGATGTTCTATCATTGTTTATAGTTCATTCCAAATAGAAAGTTAATTATTATGTCACAAAACGGAGTATAATATTTATGACATCGACTTAATTATGGTAAGTAATGAAAATTAAAATGAAAATTAAATAAAAAACATTTTATTTGACAAAAAGGCAAAATTACATAATGGTGGAGATTGGAACTCCTGGCTCCCACACTAAGCTCGAAACCCGTGCTGTAATAAATGCTACCTCTATTTTTATTACACTTTTACGAGTAATTCGTTCCTTTTACAACACAAGTGAGCCTTTTTTTATTTGCAGCACGCACTGGTCTGACTTACATCACAGAGTAAGCGCTCATGGAGGTTATAATCTGTGATTTTAGCTCACAATAGGCTATTTGACTACTATTAAAAATGAACAAGTAAATATTATTTTCATAAAGTAGGTTAAAAATGAATGTAATCATTGTAAAAATAAGTAACATCGGTAAATTAATCACGGAGTAGTACGCTTTTAAAGTTTCATCGCCTGTCCCTTTCTCGCAAAATAGAGATCGTGTTGAGCTTTCTCACAGCTACTATGAATGATGCATGGCTTGTGACGTCACATGCCAAAAAGATTGTATGTAGAGCTACCACAGCTTAGTAATGAGTTACTGTGTGGACTGGTAACTGACGTCACTGCGACTGTGATAAAACTTTTACGTCAACTCACCCAAACGCAGAACCTCAAGAAGTCCAGGTACCTCTCTCCTTCCACCGGGTCCCAGCCGAGGTCTGGGTATCCTTTCTCGACCAGTTCCGAGTTGCTCTGTAGACCACAACGGGAGAGGTACACCGCTATCTTTTCCAAGTAGTGCTCTCTGAAAAATTACAATTCAATGAGATTATAAAACTTTTTGTTTAAGTCAGAACACAATACATTACATTTTTTACGTGGACTGCATAAAAAAAAGTGTGCTTTACGACCACACGACTGAAGTAAAACTTCTTTAGCTCCATCTATTGTCCAGTATAACTTTGTTTTTACTTTGTTTAATGTTAATATCGCCATCTTGATAATTATAAATTGTTATTTTATCGGACATACCAACATAATAATACAAATATATATTAAGTAATTTTTAACTTTGTTTTATCGACAAAGAGATTTACGTAAACCAGCAACTTTGAACTTCTGTTCGCTTCGCCAGCTTACTCTAAAAGTGAAGCGTGCGTAAAGAAGTTTTAATTCAAAAACTGACAGCTGGAAAAGAAACAGCTGTAAAATAACGCCCAGAGCAAGTGTTACCTCAAAGCCAGCGCGAGTTCAGTATTCTCCATGAGACTGGAGTAAGCCACATCGAGCGGCGTCGATCCTCTCAGCGAAGGTCTAGACAGAAGGATGTTGGAGTTTTCTAGAAGGAAGTCGAAGTGGTCGAACATGGCCTTCTGGTTCTGGCGGCCGGTACGGCAGAAGTAGCAGAGGAAACGGCAGCAAGCTACCACCATCTCGTGGGATGTGTCCTGAGGGAGTAGATGGTAGAAATAGATGTTTGGTCAGAATAACAGCGTAACGTAAACCAACCCGAACATTAAAAAACAATAATAATAACGCCCAACGATTACATACATAGATCCTGGACCTTAACTGGGATTCCTTATGTATATAGGTACCCAAGGACTACAAGGACCATGGGTCCTACAACTCCTAGACACAACAAGTATTTGTGTTTTTTTTTCTGCGCACAAATACTTGCCGTCCTGCCGCGGGAATCGAACCCACCACCTCCAGGTATTACTCCCAACTGCTGAACTACGACACCCCAGAAGCTGTAATTATTTTGTAATATCAGCAGAGTATGTACATCGAGCATTGTATACAAAACTCAAAATGGTGATGGAATCAATCAAGACAATGAGATATACATTTTTTACGTTTTCTATTCAAACATTGTTTATCGTAGCCCAGCGGTAAGTCTGTTCATCTAACTAGAAAACAGAGGAGTATCTCAATTTGGACGTTTGTTTATTTTTTAATGTTTGTTACATTAAAACTCTGTCAGTTATCAAACAATATAAATAAGGTTGTTTTTTGATGCCATATATATTTTATATTGGTTCCATAGAAATTTAAACAAAATCGATTGAATAGTTTGATTTAATAATCAAATCAAAACTAGAAAAAGTTGTCTGAATATTTCTCAGTATAAAATTAAGACGATTGAAGTCATTTTATTAAAAAGTAAATTAATGTATAAAGTTGTCTTTAATAACACCGAAAAATAATGAAACATTACTAAGTGTCAACGATATTATACAATGAAAGACTTGCAAAAAGAAAACGAGTGATTACTTACACAGCTGTTACACACTAAAAATGCACAGTAAAAAATTGTAAGTTTTATTTAATGTTTAAAAGATATTGTAGATATTACCTTCTCCTTATTATCCTCGGTGGGTTGTTGCGGTGAAGCCGGCGGCGCGTCCGACTGCGCCTGCGCACGGCGGCCCAGGGTGTTCATCATCACTGCCATCACGTTCTCGTGGACACGGAGCACTCTGCGGACATTCATCATCATCATTTACAGCCAATGTAGCTTAATGAAGATACATTCTCTAATCCAATGTTATATTATACACAATACTCTCGAAGGAGTTTTGGCGGGAACGCGAAAAAGATTGCGTCACCGCATTGTATTATTTTCCAAAACTTGTGTTATTTTCGGTGTTAGTGCATAAAATTGGTAGCATTTTATTCGTTAAGTGCTGGATTACAGGCGTGAGTGTGGGAAAATGGTATAATGATGGTGAAACGTTTCTTTTCGTGTTGTTTCCAAAACTCCATAGAATCTTTAAGTAAAGTTGCCACCACTTTACTAGGAGTATGA
Organism: Ennomos fuscantarius; assembly: GCA_905220475.3. Lineage (NCBI taxonomy): Eukaryota > Metazoa > Arthropoda > Insecta > Lepidoptera > Geometridae > Ennomos > Ennomos fuscantarius. Next base: position 4,247,695 of record HG992049.1, read on the forward strand.
CTTTGACTAGACTATAACTTGAATTGATGACTTCGACTGTGACTTGACACATAATTGCGTGAAATTTCATTAACTTGATACATTATCAATTACTTGACACTGGCTAAATACACGGAGGTATGGAGCCAAAACAATTTAAAAAAAATACTCTCGAAGTTGTCAACGAATGTCTGCCTAGGACCGACTGTCCAATTAGGCAGTTCCAATTTCGACAAAGAAGTCGCACGAAGAATCTAACTCGGTTAGACAGCGGTTGGTAAGCTTCGACCTATCTTTTTATGCAATTTGTTTACCAGACTGCTGATGTCTCAGGATGATGTGCGCAGTGCGTGTTACGTGTAACTTTATAGTTTAGAGTTCTGAGTGACACTGTTCTGTTATGGGCGGCCGTGTCATTTAACATCAGGTGAACGACTTGCTCGTCACATCACTCATTAATATAAAAAAAATATATAGTGTAGATCCTAAAAACAAAGGTTCACACAGGACACACCGTGCATGCATCCTCTTTGTCACAGCAGCTCTACAGGTAATTTTAAAAGAAGGGCATATACCGCTTCTGTGACAAGGAGGACGAGAACATGAAGCCGTCAGTTTCTACAGCTTATGAGCTGTACATCTCGCTTTGCAGTAAGCAACTAGTTTATTTTTGTTTGCAGTCTTACCTGATTAAGTCCGGATGTTGGAAGAATGTGTGGTTATTCACGAGTTTCCTGCAATACACAAAATGTTTGAAAAGTTTTGTAAGATAAATAACGGCTAAAACTCACGTCAATTAAAAGTCGGTCAATTATCACGTCAGTTACGTGCTGACGCTCGCGAAAGCCGCCGCGGCTTGCTTAAGTAACTGGCTCCCAAAAGAAGGACATTGAATATGTCCGAAACCTGGTCGGAGTAATTTCAACTTTTAATTGTCGTGAGTTTTAGCCGTTATTTATCTTACAAAATGTGTCATACTCACGATAGTTTTCAAACTAAAAAAGTGTCCCAGTGTAGTATTTTAGTGATTTCTAATCGAATTAATATGTCTTAGGATGACGAGCGCAGTGCAGTACGATGCAAAACTTTATGATTCAGAGTTCTGAGTGGCAGCTGTTACGGGCAGCCGTGACTATTAACACCAAATAAACGAAAAACAAGTCTTTCGTTTACAGAAAGACTTAATGACCAAAATTTTCTGAAGCAATACAACGAAGTACACTTATACTCACCATAATCTCTTCCGCATAAGTTCCTCTTCTTCTTGGCTCATTTGCACCGGCAGCAGGGCCCTGATCTGACTGAGACCGACCCACATCTCCGCGACATCTAGCTTGGTCTTCGCATTGATGACGTAGGTCTTTTCTAGCGCGCGGATCAGCTCGCCTATCGCATCGTATTGACGGACGAGAAGACTGAGAAATTGAAATTACGATAATAATAATTAAAAGCAGTTAAAGCTGAAAGAACAAGAGAAGAAGTGTAAAGCAGAAGGAATTTCGGATATTTAACCTATCTCTTTTTTTATGTCGAGGGCATTTATACATGTCACCAGTGACAAATTGAACTAAGAAACATACATTTCTTCAATAGATACGCAACAATGTGTCGATTTTAAAAATAAGTAAGATCCAGAATAAATAACGATTCTGGATACGCCACTTGTCTTTTTCTTGGAACTCTCACTCAACCTCAGAGCTCTCGAATCGAAGCTTCGGATCGGAGTTTTCTGTTCTGCATTGTGCCGGATTGTTTGCACCAGTAGTGAGAAAGAGAACTGCTTTTTTTTTCTAACTCATATATTGTAATAGGCTTGTTATATATTATTTGACAATAAGCACTTTGTAATTTTATATGCTTAGTGAAGTGAAATAACTTAATTTGAAGTACCTAATATAATTTTGACTTGTAAAAGTGCTAAAATTAGTCTATTTGCAATAAATCCTTTGACTTTGTCTCAAAACTCAACGTCGAGCTGGCACGTGGTGAAAGAGGGGGCCATAAAAATAAAAGAAAAATTACATATCAGGTAGTTCAGTTGTAACTGGCAATGGTGATATTATTTTTTTCCATTACGACTCAAATAAACTATGTTAGTTTTAACACTTTTTTGCTCACTGTAGAGTGTAGAGTTAATAGAACGTTTATCAAATATAACTATAGTGAAGGTTTTTGGCGGGAAAACGAAAAAGATCGCGTCGCCGCATTGTATTATTTTCCAAAACTTGTGTTATTTTCAATGTTAGTGCATAAAATTGGTGGCATTTTATTAGTTAAGTGCTGAATTACAGGCATGAGTGTAGGAAAGTGGTATAATGATGGTGAAACGTTTCTTTTCGTGTTGTTTCCAAAACTCCATAGAAGCTTCTGGTAAAGTTGCCACCATTTTACTAGGAGTATGACTTGACTAGACTAGACTATGACTTAACTTGATGACTTGGACTGTGACTTGACTTGACACACTATATGTATTAATTAACTTGAGATATATCAATTACTTGACACTGGCTAAATACACAAAAGTGTGGAGCCAAAACCAAACAAAAAAAACTATAGTAAAAAAACACTTATAATATCGACATTCCAGAATTTTTCTATTATTTTTCCCGGACCTGGTATGACCCCCTCACACCCTTTGCTCATTTGACGATGAATTTTGGGGCATCCTGTACAGAACAGTATTAATTTATCTCTTACCTAAACATCTCCCTCACAAGTTTAGGAGTTTCAATCTGAGATTCCTCCGCCCAAGTGACGATTGTCCCGATCAGGACTTTACGGAACTTCTCTTCTGGAGTCTTCTTCAGTGGCTCTTCTATCGCCTGTAAAGAAGAATGTATTATATGAAGAAGAATCTAAATATATATGACTCAAAGATCTGATGATGATAGATCAAAGTGATCTATCAACGCACAGCCCAAACCACTGGACGGATCGGGCTAAAATTTGGCATGCAGGTAGATGTTATGACTTAGGCACCAACTAAGAAAGGATTTTTAGAAATTCCACCCTTAAGAGGGTGAAATGGGTGGTTGAATTATTTTCCCATAGGCCTCGACGCGGGCAAAGATGCGGACAGAAGCTCGTGTATTATATTTCTAATGGTTCTGTTCCAAATGGTTTACTTTTTTAAATTAAAACTTTTAGATCATCAACGACCCTGCCTTTTGCAACACACTTTAATTACCAAAGCAAAAGGCAGAGCTCACTGTACAATGTAACCTAAATGGTGTTTTGCAATAAACAATTTGTATTTATATTTTTATTTTAAAAGCATGGGTACTTCAAAAAGGAAGAGGTTCTCAACTCGACTGTATTTTTTTAAGCGTTTGTTATCTCAGAATTGTCGACTGGGTGAACCGATTTTGATGATTCTTTTTTATTTGAAAGCTGTGTGGTCTCATTTCAATTTGGTCCAGTTCTGCCTAACGCTTTGCGTAACGTAACGCTTTGCTAAAGTAACAATACTTTATAATAATAACAATAACACCCAACGATCACATACGTAGATCCAGGACCCCAGCTAGGATTCTCTGTATCTAAGGACCCAGGAACTATGAGGACCATGGTCTCACTATTCCCAGACTCAAAACAAGGATTTGCGCTTTTTTTTCTGTGCACAAATACATATCCTGCAGCGGGAATCGAACCCGCCGCCTCCGTGTTATGAGCCGACCTGCTCAACCACCACACCACAGAGGCACACACTTAGAACCGATTGCACTGTAATTTGTCAGTGAGATGGCTTAGAGGCCATGACTGGGTCATAGGGTACGCAAAAGCAAGTGAAACCGCGGGTTATAGCTAGTGAAAGATACGAGAGCTACTCACTTTAGCTTCTTCTTCCAGCTCCTTCACAGTATTTATGAGGCTGTAAAGTTTCCCGAACGCGCCTGGTTTCATTTCAGGCTCCGAAGATTCCTGTGAAAAGAACAACAAATAAAATTAATAAAGAAAACGAGTGTGCTTTAGACCACACGACTGAAGAAACTTTTTTAGTTTAGTTCAGCTCCATCTATCGGCCGGTATAATTTTGCTTTGTTTAAAGATAATGTCGCCATCTTGTCAATTATTGTAAATTATCATTTTTTATTTTAATTAGCTTTGTTATGTTCACAATGGAGATTTACCTGAACCAACTTCAACTTCCATTCGTCTCGTATTCACCAGCTTACTCCCCAAGTCATGAGTGTGTAAAGAAGTCTTCCTTCCTTACTTCATACTAATATTATAAAGGCGAAAGTTTGTATGTGTGTGTATGTGTGTATGTTTGTTACTCCTCCAAGCTCAAACGGCTGAATGGATTTAGATGAAATTCGATACAAAGATAGCTTATACACTAGATTAATATATAGGCTTATTTTATCCCGGAAAAGTTAAATTATCCCGTGGGATGCGTAAATAATTAAAATACTTTTTATCCGCGGGTGAAACCGTGGGGCGCAACTAGTAAATAAATAATAACGCCTGTTGGTTGAGAGGGTTAAGTGGATTGGAAGAATAAAATCTCAATAAAATAAACGTAAAAGCAATCGAGGCGTATTTTTATTTGTAGACAGATAGACACAAACAAAAGTTTTTACTAAAAACGTTGAAAGAAAGAAAAAATAAAGATTTGCGTTGTTAATTATTGTGTCCCAATTGCACTGTGTTTTAAACAATTTTGGGACAAAATGTAACAAGGTGGAAAAATTATACCCCTCGATTATTCTAGTGATTCTATTCTTATTCTTAACATTTGTTGAAATCTAGAGAAAAAGTTAGATGATTATTATTATTATTAGAGATCTTTTTTATCAAAATAAGCTGTAATTCACACGAAGAAAACCAAGTTAGAGTCTAGAAACGTACCGGTAAAATGCACCAAGATACGTCAACAATCATCAAGCTGCGATAATAGGCTATTTGAATACTATTAAAAATGAACAAATAAATATTATTTTCATAATGTAGCTTATAAATGAATGTAATAATTGAAAAAAAAAGTAAAATCGGTATAAAATTCACGGAGTAGTACGCTTTTAAAGTTTTGGAGGAGGCATCGCCTGTCTCCTTGCAAAACAGAGATCGTGTGGAGCTTCCTCATAACTACTATGAAGTTTTGCTACTGACGTCACATACCAAATAAATTGTATGTAGAGTTACCATAGAGGTACCACAGCTTAGAAATGAGTTACTGTGAGGACTGGTAACTGACGTCACTGTATGTTTCAGTTATCTGTTTCTATTATTGTATTTTAAATGCCCGTGACAGTAATTTTTGAAGAAATTTAGTTTTTGTTTTCACGATTGTCTATTGTTTTAGGTATATTATTTACTAGCTTCTGCCCGCGGCTTCACCCGCGTGGCCTATAGGAAAATAATTCAACCACCCATTTCACCGTCTTAGAGGTGGAATTTCGAAAAACCCTTTCATAGTTTCCCTTTCTTTAGAAAAAAAAACACACCGTCCAAATTTCAAGTCTCTAGGACCAGCGATTTAGGCTGTGCGTTGATATATAAGTCAGTCATTCAGTCAGTCAGTCAGGGCTTTGAATTGTATATGTGTAGATTTATGTTCATGTTTATGTTTTATTATGCAATTAAAATATACGAGTCAAATAGCCTATTACCGTCAAAACTAAAACATTACTTACCTCTCCATCCGGTTCCTGCAATGCGTTGAGAGAGACATGCGACATGAGGCTCTCGTGGAAGTCGTTCATCCTAGCGATCAGGTCCTCCCCACAGGGGCAGTTTTCTTTGTCCTCCTCCTGGTCCATGTGTTTGAAACCTGTTGGTGGAAGGAATTATAACTAACTAGTTGACCCCAGCTTTGCACGGGTGAATTAGTAAAACGCAGTCGAACAGGATAAAATACTTTTTAGGATACTTCCTACGTCCGTCTCCTGGTTCTAAACTACCTCCCCACCGATTTTCAGTCAAATCTGTTCAGCCGTTCTTGAGTTATAAATAGACTTTCTTTTATATATATAGATGACTAGCGGCCCGTCCCGGCTTCGCTCGGGTGGGCGTTTATTTATTAAACATTTTATAATATACGAAAAACAATGTATCACGCACCGGCGCCATCTACTTAAAATGTTGGTTTGTCCTGAATTTTTCCTGAATTTTCTTTGCTATAAACCTCACGGAGCCCGAGACCTTTCCAACGAATGCAAAACCGTGGAAATCGGTTCGTGCGTTCTGGAGTTATAGCGTCAGGAAGGAAGACCCGACTTATTTTTATATAGTAGATTAAGATCTCATAAAGCATCGACTTATTTTTAACGGGATATTGCTGTTGATCTCTACTGACCTTTACAGTGTCACTAGGCGGGAGAGCAGGCGCTTAAGGCACCCAGCCGTCAAAAGTGGGAGGCAACTAGCTCGGACTCGAGCTTGGACCGTTGCTGGTATAAAAGGATCGAGAAGACTATGTCCACTAGAAGAGTGGACCTTATTGAAAGTAGACTACAAGGGTATATATCGCTTGTACTTGATTTGGGCTATAGGTCATAAGCCCAAATCAAGTTCTCCTGTGGTACATAAATACTTACTTAAAATCGCGTTCATTTGCTCTCTAGGAGGGCAACGGAACTCTCTGGTCTTCTTAGCGGCGACCGCGCTGGGCAGGTCCGATTGTTTGATTTCTGTGTAGCGCCTGTAAATTTACACATAGGATAGAATCTACGGTTATTTTACACGTTTAATACATTTCTGTATTTGCAGTGACCGCTCCCACTTTCTTCAATGTCTTTTTCGTTGTCATTGAATTTTGGAAGTGGTCGAAATGGACGGAGACGGTAACGGTCACAAAATTTCTGTGATTGCAAGATAAAATGGTAGGTTCATACTTCGCTCAAAAACCAAGTCTTTCTAATTCAGCGAGGTAATGTTGCCAGTATTCTGGGAACCTTACCGCGCGGTAGTGGCTTCGATGGCGTATTTATATTGTCAATAATGTTTTTAGTTTAAGCTTTTCTGTGATAGCAAGATAAAAAAAAATATTTTTAGTGAGTTTTAGTGCTAATCATATCTTTAGGGAAGTTCCTGGTATGCCGTATCGTTACTACCTTTAAATAGTTTAGTAAAAAATTTCATCAATATCGTTATTGACAGTTTTGGTGGTGTGGTGGTTGAACAGGTAGTCTCATAGCCTGGAGGTGGCGGGTCCGATTCCCACGGCAGGACAAGTATTTTCGCAAAAGAAAAAAGCGCAAATACTTGTTCTGTATGGGTGTTGTAGGTCCTCGTAGTTCCTGGATCCCTACATAGAGGGGATCCTAGTAAGGATCCAGGGTTTACATATGTGACCTTTGGGCGTTATTATTATTACTAAGGTACTACTAGCTATTTTCAACGCTTTTACTATCATTAAGTAATGAACACAATTTTGTGGTATCACACACTTAACAATATCTATACAACAAATATCGAAATCCATTCATCCGATCATCACTGGAATGTAATTGTAACAAAAATTATACATCAAACTTTAATTTATAACAGTTATAATATCAGGACAGACATAGATAGACGGGCTGCATTTAAACTGCACGCCAGCCTATACACTCAAAATTACAGTTCAGATGCAGTTTTTGTACAGTTATTACATAGCTGCATCGAAACTTCCAGTCGACTGCGCAGTCCACTTGCAGCAAGCGTGTAGTTCTAATACAGTCCACTAGCAACAAGCGTGTAGTTCTAACGCAGTCCACTTGCAGCATGCGTGTAGTTCTAATACAGTCCACTTGCAGTAAGCGTGTAGTTCTAACGCAGTCTACTTGCAGCATGCGTGTAGTTCTAATACAGTCCACTTGCAGCATGCGTGTAGTTCTAATACAGTCCACTTGCAGCATGCGTGTAGTTCTAATACAGTCCACTTGCAGTAAGCGTGTAGTTCTAACGACTGTACCCTGACGGCATGTGATTGGGTTATCATACCTCAACTGATCCGTCTGTAAGTCGCCAACAAAGTCATGTGCGAAGGCGATGATGGCTTCCACGCGGTGCCTCAGCTGTATATCATTCAAATGCTGCAGAAGGTAGCACATCTGCAGCTTCGCACCTTCCGCCATTTTCATGTGGAGCAAGCCCTTCCGGTGCTCGTCCTTGCCTTCTGTAAGGTGTCAAAATATATATCACTATATATAATCCGCTAATCAGCTGAAGAAGCTGATGGCCAATGCATTTTTTAATAGTTAGGGAGCAAAGCGGTTGTTGTGTAGAAGTTGTATTTTAGGAGTTTTGGCGGGAAAGCGAAAAAAATTGCGTAAAATTTTTTTCCAAAACTTGTGTTATTTTCAGTGTTAGTGCATAAAATTGGTGGCATTCTATTCGTTAAGTGCTGGTTTACAGCCGTGAGTGTGGGAAAATGGTATAATGATGGTGACACGTTTCTTTTCGTGTTGTTTCCAAAACTCCATAGAAGCTTCAAGTAAAGTTGCCACCACTTTACTAGGAGTATGACTTTGACTAGACTATGACTTGATTGATGCCTTCGACTATGACTTTTCTTTGTGTGCATCCGTCTTTCTATGTGTAATTATTTGTTTTTTTACGTATCTATGGAAACTTTTAATTGGCCTTCTATATATGTTTACTTTTCTATACGTGTACCTAGCTGTAAGTTTTCTTAAAATCTTAAAATAATTTTTTTTTGGGTTGTCTGGAAGAGATCGCTTTAAGCGATAAGACCGCCCATTGTGACACTTAATTCTTAAGTATGTGCCTGTAAATTGTTCCTACAATGTGAGTTTCAATAAAGAGATTTATCTATCTATCTATCTAATACTAGCTGCGGATGAAAAGTAGCCTATGTGTTAATGCAGCATAAAGGCTAATTATATTCCAAATATCATCCAAATCCATCCAGCCGCAGCGAGGTAAAGAGGGAACAAACAGAGTGTGGTGTGGTGGTTGAGCAGGTTGGCTCATAGCCTGGAGGAGGCGGGTTCGATTCCCGCGACAGGACATGTATTTGTGGACAGAAAAAAGCGCTAGTACTTTTTGTCTGGGTGTTGTGGGACCACGGTCCTCGTAGTTCCTGGGTCCGTAGATATAGAGAATCCTAGTTAGGGTACAGGATCTACGTATGTGATCGTTGGGCGTTATTATTATTTTAATTTTGTAACATGCTTACGCACAAACTTTCAGAAGAGTATAAGAAGCTTATTTTCATATATCAGCTGGACGGCGCCCGATTCGCACGGGTTTCCCTTTTTTCTTTCAAACCACCCCTGTATCACTACGATCAAAACAAAAACAATCGAAAACAAACTTTTTCAAATTTTTGTGTGATAGCGATACGATAGGAATTGATTATTATGTAATTATGTAGATATACAAATATTTTAGGATGCTCGATATCGAGTACATAACATAATCAGCTAGTATTTCCTAGAGGTATGGATTGTATGCAGAAAATTATAATAATATATTCTCAAATATTCTAGTACTGTTGATATTATACTATAAAAGTTGAAACGTTCAATTAATCGACGTATTATTATAGGGCAAATTTCTACTAGATTGGTTTTCGCCTCGGGGGATCACAGAGCAGGTACATACTTCGCTCAGAAGCTAAGTCTTCTAATTCAGCGAGGTAATGCTGCCAGTATTCCGGGAACCTTACCACGCGGTTGTGAGTTCTATGGCGTATTTATATTGTCAATAATGTTTTTAGTTTACGCTTTTCTTGTTTTAGGTCTTACGACCTTAATTAGATGCTGAGTCGGGCTACATTACATTTTAAATTTCTCTTTTTTCTTATACCTATTTGTAAAAGTGATGCGTGATGTCTTGAATAAGTGTGTTTTCTTTCTTTTTTTTTATATTATCGCAACTTTTAATTTATTAATGTAATAAAAATCGACATATTTACCCTTATCAAAAGTGGGATCCCAGGTCTCAGGGTTGGTCATGATGAGAAGCTTCTCCACGTCCTCGTCGCGCATCATGCCGACCAGCAGTAGCCGATCGACCAGTTTTATCAGCGGCCTTTAAAAAACATAGGTTAAATTAGATCCTAACATTTCCAAATTACAAATTTTAACCAACTAAAACGGTGAAAGTAATTAGAATTCCCCAACCTACAGTTTAGAAGGCAGAGCTACTACCAAACATTTGTGTGATGAACATCTGTGATCTTTTTTTTTTTTATTTCAAGCTTGTCTAGCATTTGACCACACTCACACCTGATGGGAAGTGACGATGTGATCGAAGGTGTAGCATGCTAGCCAAGTATATACCTATTCACTCTTCTCTTGAACACGCCCGGGTCATATTTCGCCGGAAACACAGATGCTGGCAGGGCATTCCATTCCTTAGCGGTTCTAATTAAGAGCGTGGAATCAAACCGCTTGGTACGAACGGTGTTATTTCGACCACGAAAGGATGGTTGATGATTGTTCTGTGTCTGGTTGTTATATTGTATTCTATGTATGTATTTACAAACAAAAAGTATTGTATCAGTTATCTGGTTTCCATATTACAAGCTTTGCTTAGATTAGGGCTGAATGAAATGTCCACAAATATTATTATTTTATTCACTGGTTTCACACTGCATAATAATTACCAAGCAGCAAAGATATTATATAATATCAGCAAACGATTCACATTATCATTAATTTTAACTATTGCATTGTATGCAAAACAGCATACAAACAGATTAAGCTTTATAAAAGAAATAGGTACAATAATTCAAGTTTCAACAATGGAATTAATCATTCTATCTTCTTTTGAAAGCAATTTTACATCAATGTAAATGTTAATTGTTTGTTCATATTATCCGATGAAGCCTTGGTTTATATATAAGCGTTCGACAGTTTCAACATCTCCACAATTTGCTTTTAAATTGCTGAATATAGTCAACGCAAAAATATGTCGTTAGCAAACAAAGTGGCTCTAATAACAGGTGGAAGTTCAGGCATAGGGGCCTCCACTGCAATCGTCTTCGCTAAAGAGCTCGCTACGGTCGCCATCGTCGGCCGCGACCAAGCTAGACTTCAATCAGTCTCGCAGCAATGCGAAGCCGTTGGAAAAAAAGCACTTTGCATCCAAGCCGACATAACCAAAGACGAAGAAACAAAAGAAGTGATCAAAAAAGTCATCGGCGCTCATGGGAAGCTCGACATTTTAGTCAATAATGCTGGAATTTCACCTCACGGGAGGATACTGAAAGGGAATTTGCTGGAAGTATACGATAATGTTATGGATGTAAACCTCCGCGCAGTGGTACATTTAACTACATTAGCCGCTCGCCACCTTATCGAAACTAAAGGAAACATTATCAATATATCTAGCATAACTGGATCATCACTCTTACGAAGACCTGGATTAATGGCCTATGGTATGTCAAAAGCAGGACTCGATCACTTCACCAGAGGAGCAGCGTTGGAACTGCTAAATGTAGGTGTTAGAGTAAACACCGTGACCCCAGGTCTGACAAGGACTAGTATTTTGGCAAAATATGGGATAAAGACTTGGGAAGAGGTTAGGATATCAGCCGGATTGAAGAGAATCTGCGAGCCGGAAGAGGTGGCCGATTTGATCGCTTATTTGGCAAGCGACAAAGCAATAGGAATCACTGGTTCTAATTATGTTATTGACAACGGTTCCCTCGTGAAAAGCTAAATAAAAAATCATAGAAGTTCACTTATATTCTCTGCTCTGTAGTGTAACGTTTATAAGCTGAAGCCATCGACCTTAAAAACGCAACATGATTATGATTTAAGAAGTGCCTAAGAAAAGGAGTTAAAGATAAGTTAAATATGGATCCAATCATCTGATCACTTAATCACGACATGCACCGACAAGATGTAATAATAATACCATGCCGGATAAAACTGCTGCAATAAGCCTACACACACTCCAACCGCATGGATTCTACCCCTATTTTCACTCTTCCAGTGGACGTAGTCTTCTCGATCTCCTCTTATCCCGGCAACGGCCCAAGCCGAGGCTCGCACCCAAGAGGTGCCCTTAAGCTATTTGCCTCCCACTTTTAACGGCTGGGCGCCTTAAGTGCTTGCCCTCCCGCCAGGTGACGTTGTAAAGGTCGGTAGAGACAAAAAGCATTAGGCCTTTAAAAACATGGATTCTACCCCACCCGACCAGTATTTAATAATTATGTAGGTATACAGCACACGCTATGACGCGGCTGTGGTCAGCCTTCCCGATACCTATCTAGTAGGTATTTTAGTAATATACTCACAGAAACAGGTTCTCGTTGGTCCCGCCGACTGGGTCGCGGTTGTGGACCTGGTTCGTCTCCACGGCGTCAGCCAGAGCTTGCATTACGAACTCACGGACTACCTCCAACGGGAAATGGGGCGAATACAGGTTGCTGATGTCCGTTATACTCTCGCTGGATGGAAATAAAGTTTAGTTTAGCTTAACAATTTTTTTTAAAGTTACATTTATTATATTTGCTTTTAAGAGATAAATGTTCTCTGATCTGATAAAATGGACATCATTAAACTTTTTCGACCAATTATATTTTATTGAAAACTAGTTGAAAAATAATAGAAACGTATTTTTTAAATTTTATTTTTAAGGCCATATTTCATTCTACATTCTACCCGCTGCTTTGCTCGCGTAGCCTATAGGAAAAGAAGATTTTTTTTAAATATATAATTTTACCACCCATTTAAGCCTCTTAAGGGTGGAATTTCGAAAAACCCTTTCTTAGTGGATACTTACACTACACTTTACAAAGAATACACCCTCCAAATTTCAAGCCTCTAGGACCAGCGGTTTAGGCTGTGATAGATATAAGTCAGTCAGTCAGTCAGGACTTTGAATTTTATATGTATAGATTGTAGATTACTTTAAAATTTTCGCTATGCGAAATGAAAATTTTTAGCTACCAGACGAAAAAAATCAAGGCCATTTTTTCGAAGTCTGGCAGTCATTCTATAAACTTTGGTTTATCGCTCGTTTATTATTATCACTTATCCTCACAATTATATGTTTAGGTTTTTATGAACAGTGAGATTTAGAGATAATCTCGAAATGTTATTTGAATTTCGGTAAATCAAATGACATCCGTTGTTGCACGCTTATGTCTAAGACCTATATGCCAATATAGACTCTCAGGAATGCGTGTGTAATAATGGGATTATAAGTGGTAGAATTTGTCTGCAAGTCTTCGTCTAGGTAGGTACCACCACTTTGCCAGATATTATAATCAACAGCCTCTGTGGTGTGGTGGTTGAGCAGGTCGGCTCATAACCCGGAGGTAGCGGGTTCGATTCCCGTGGCAGGACAAGTGTGTGTGCAGAGAAAAAGAAGCGCAAATACTTGTTCTGAGTCTGGGTGTTGTGGAATCATGGTCCTCGTAGTTCCTGGGTACTTATACAGAGGGAATCCTAGTTAGGGTCCAGGATCGATGTATGTGATCTTTGGGCGTTATTATTATTATTATTTTTCTACCGGCAAATAGTAGTTTGCAATCGCTTCAGGTCATCCCGAGACATCAGCACAGTCCAGTTATAAGATTACTAGTTTGTGAGATTAGGTCATAAAGTCTCATTTGTCAATTCGGAACACAGTAGTGCTTGCGCGGCGGCAGAATAACTGCCAAAGCGGTGGTACCTAACTAGACGAACTAGTAAAACTTTATATTCTAGAGTTCTACAATCGAAGATCGAAACCTATTTAAAAACAGTTTAAGAAATAAACAGTTATTTAAAGGAACTCACGCAATGTCAGTCATTTTCATCTGTGGTCGGACACTCTCAGTCTGGAGCGAGCGAAGGCTGTGCCCCATCTCCGGGTCTTCGTACAGGGACTTGAGTTCAGGGCCGAGAGGAATCACGAACTCGTTCTTACATGTCTCCCTGAAATTACAACAATTTATGGTTTATATGCAGTACCACGTTATTGTCACTTAACATCAGGAGAAATGTGGCCCGATGCAAGCCTAGTATAAAAAAGGACCAAATTGCACACGTCTTAGGTCCGTATTACAGAACGATGCTCACTCATTGATCGGTGCTCAAGCAGAGATTTCATTCACTAATTGATCACTATGAATGAAATCTTTTATTGAGCACCGATTGATGACTGAGCATCGTTCTGTAATACGGACCTTAGACTACATCTTTTTTTTTTAAAGAATATGTAATTTTAGTTGCCTTTGCATTTGCTTTGCTTTAAATGTTAAGTGATCCACCGTCTGATGCTAAATTACATGTCTGAAGGTCCATCTTTATGAAGTCAAGTCGGAAGCTTAAAAATTAAAAATTCTGACACCAACAAAATTTATTGCAACCTATAGAAACACAAATTTGTTTGGATTTAACAGTTACAATACTCAGTTCACGTGCATAGTTAGTATGGAAAATTTCAAATTAGGAATGAAATTTCTCCTGTAGCATTGCAGTCAAAGTTCTGAGATCACCACCAGGGCTGGTCTTGATCCGATCCTTCATTACGAAATAACAAGATTTTTATTGGACCTTGTAATGTACTCACATGGTCGTAGCGTGAGACTCCAAGTGCAATGCGATCAGTAAATCGTAGAATCCCTGTCGCAGCGGACCAGACATGTACTGTGACTGGATCGCGTAGAGAAGCTGTTTTTGGTCCACGTGGGTGCAGAGTGCGTGGGCCGCTCTGGAAGGAAATGGTTTATTTGATAATAATATCTACTAATTTTACTGGGTGGTAGGACTTTTTTTGTAAAGTTCGTTTGGGTAGGTACCTGCCGCAATTCTGCCGCCAAGCACTACTGCGTTCCGGCTTGAAAGGCTCGTTACTGGGTAATTGAGACTTTATGATCTGATCTCACAGTCGTGTAAGCTTATTACCAGACTGTGCTGATGTCTCAGGATGATGTGCGCAGTGCAGTGTCACGCGAAACTTTATATTTTGGAGTTCTGAATGAGACTGTTCTGTTATGGGCAGCCGCGTCTCTTAACATCAGGTGAACGACTTGCTCGTCACGTCATTCATTATCATAACAAAATCCTTTTAAAAAGGGGTTAAGCAACAACAACAACAACAGTGAACAGTAAAAAAAAAAAAAAAAAAAAAAAGGGTTAAGCAGACGTCAATTTAACGTCATACTAAAAGTACTTGGATGATTATCGTACATATATTTTCTTCAGTTGTTTTGACTATAAAACTAAACTACAGTTCAGAAATTTGATGAAATATCTATAGAAATAATCTCAGGGCAACCCATGAAAAACTGAAGTTCATAAATGTCAAGAAATAGCGTTACCTACGTTACTACCTTTCTGCGTATCCCAAAGTGGTTTTGGGTTGTGATATAAGCAGTGTCATGAATAGAGAAAAATTGGTTTACCTGTAATTGCTTTGGTAACACAGCGCTGCATACAATGTAAGAGTGTGGGAATGGAAGCTTAGAAGCTTATCCATTTCTATCAGCTCCAGGATGTCGATGCAACGATCTTCCTCTGTGAACAAACACATGTATATTTAGGTTGTAAATTCGTGGGTATGATTTATATTGTAAAATAAAGGATCGTATCCATACTACTTGACCCGTTCTTGGGAGGGGTAAATAATAACACTGAAGTAAATATGCCGGGACGTCAGCTGATTGAGGAGTAACAGTTAGTTAGAGCATTGAATTAATAAATACAAATATGAAGAAAATGATTTTTTAAGCAATAAAATATTTATAACCATATTATAGAGGCATACACTAGGTACATAGCACTAGGTGGTAGGACTTTGTTGCAAAGTTCGTCTAGGTAGGTACCACCGCTTTGCCAGTTATTCTGCCGCCAAGCAGTAGTGCGCAAGCACTGCTGTGTTCCGGTTTGAAGGGCACTGTAGCTAGTGAAATTACTGGGCAAATGAGACTTTATGATCTGATCTCACAGTTTAGTAATCTTATTACTAGATTGTGCTGATGTCTCTGGATGACGTGCTCAGTGCAGTGTCACGCGAACATCTATACTTTAAAGTTCCGAGTGACACTGCAGCTGATATGGGCAGCTGTGTCGTTTAACATCAGGCGAACGGCTAGCTCGTCACGTTATTCCTTAGCATAAAAACAAAAAAAATACACTATGACTGGTTATCTAGGAGGGAGGGGTATAAAATATTAAAAAAAAATGGGCGAGGTAGTTAGGACACGTTACCTAACAATAGCTAAACTCACGTTTATTTACAGTCAAAATTACTCATAATTTTCGACTGTAAATTTATTTATTTATTTTATTTATTTATTTATTTATTCATATTAGGAAAACTTACAGCCAAAATACATATAAAAACGTAAACTTACAGTAAAACAAACTAGGCCAGTTACAAGTTTCCACAACACATTAGTATATAAAGAAATAAGCTCATAGTAGGTAGCTAATGAAGTTAGCATGAGACCTATTCAGTAATGTTATTAAGTTTGAGAAACAAAAAATTCAGATGCCAATTTTTGCCTTATGGAACGCTCCCCGCCAAAGAAAATGTCATAAGCATTATTAATCTTTAAAGTCATTAAGAAATGAAGAGGTTCTCCAGAAGAAGGTATTTTGCTTATAGTTTGTCCTCGCCAAAGGAACAGAAAGATTAATAATAAATTAACGTGAGTTCAGCTATTATTTATAAATAATAAGGTCACCTGTACCTGGTATGTGTAAAGCTAGCATGGAAACCGCATCTTCACACAGCATCGACCAACCGCGAATGTCTGACAGCTTCAGTGCGTGCACTTGAAGGGATTGATTCGGTACCTGTGATTTATAAAAAGTAATAAAATTATAAATAACAAGCTTCTGCCAGCAGCTTCGCCCGCGGCGTGGCCTATGGGAAAATAATTCAACCACCCATTTCACCCTCTTAAGGGTGGAATTTCGTAAAATCTTTTATTAGCGGATGCCTACGTCATAACATCTACCTGCATTCAAAATTTCAGCCCGATCCATCCAGTGGTTTGGGCTGTGCGTTGATAGATCACTATGTCAGTCAGTCACCTTTGAGTTATATATATTTAGATTAATTAATTTGGCACGCCGGCGGATTCTGCTGAACTGTTAAAAAGGTGCAAATACAGTAGTTTTGATAGCTATTTTATATTAGTGCCTTTTGTAGTTGAGACACTGGTGGCTTGGGGACCGAGTGTTTACCAAATTTTTAGGCCTTTCTAACGTCTGGCCAAAGCAACACGTAACCAACCATCCGACTGCGTTTTTAGTAGCTCATAAAGGCGCACAATTCTGTGTATACTGGGCAAAACTAGGACTATGATGATGATAATGGATAGCTCGTATTTAAGATTCACATATATGTATCTTATGAGTAAATTATAAAAATACATTTTTTCCTTACCCTAGCCCACTGATGAGGCTTCAAGCACTGCACCTTCAGCCTCGGTGGGAACTGGGGTGTCACATGCTTATCGCTGGTCGGCAGGACTGCAGCGCTTAGCGGCAAGCTGGTGGGAGACCGGCCCAGCTCGATCTGAAGGATCTCCTTCGATGTAGCTTCTACGAAGATGGCTGGGAATAGCTTGGTTTCTGGTTCCATCTGGGTTCAAGGGACAGAAAGGGAGACTATTTGATCAACACTTTCTAATAACAAAATATTTTTTTTATTTTGAGGGTAGTGAGGGTGTGTTTAAACAGATTTCAACCCCCTTAATTTTATACTGAGAGGTATACATGGATAAGATCATCATGTATATATTTTTTCCAGTTATTGTGATTTAAAAATGAAACCACTGCAACGACTTTGATGACATTTTTATGAGAACAATCTGAAAATATGAATACCAAATAATAAAAGAATTTTGCAGAACAGTTGGTCAATGACGGTGGCGCAAAAAAATTAAAAAAAAAAACGACTGAATTGAGAACTTTCTTATTTTTGAAGTCGTTTGAAAAAGATATCTCAAGAATGGTCTTAAAATTTTGCACTTTAGACCAACTATAAAACTGCCTTTATTATAGGATATGGTAACAAACAAGCAGAGAGCCCGCCTGGTAAGCTGTAACCGTCGCAAAACTACATCGGCAACACTAGAGGCACTGTACCAACATTTCAAAACCAACCAACCTTTTAAACATTGGTTGAACAATAATCAAAACCGTCCGTGAGCACATACAACTATTTTGTAAGGTGATTGAAAACCTGTCTTCTTTTAAAAATAATGTAACAACAAGTTTAGTATTTAAATAGAGTCCTTACCCTAAAAGTAAAGCTAGTTTCCTTCCCTTCGCAAGTGAAGGAAACAGTTCCAGTGGAGGTATCCACGGAACAGCCAACGAACATGCCCTGAGAAGCCCCTTTAGCTCCAGTCGCTTCTGCCATTACTTCGTTATACAACTCATCAGCTCGAACCATGTAGCAGGACTGTCTGTTTACACTGCAGACGAGAATAACGGTAAGTCAAATATGAAGGCAGGTGTAAAGTCAAATTTGAAGTCAAATGTGAATGAGTAGTTTCTAAAAACATTATATCAATCACCGATTGCCTCACAAGGTTTTCATAGAACTATTATAAATGCAAAAATTTGCGGATTCATATCTCCAACTTTTTATCTAAATAATATGTTCTGAGTTATGATAAGGTGACTAGCCAATTTTGCATTAGAGGAAGGTATTATATAATGCCCGCCTACGTTGCTACCTCTCAAATTAAAAAAAAACGAGTGGAGTGTGTGAGTGCCCACGCGACTAAAGTAAAACTTCTATAGCTCCAACTCTCTAGCCACTCCAGTAATATACGAAACGTAACTCTTTCTTCCTATCTTCACGTAGTTATCCATTCGCTTCACCAGCTTACTCCCAAGTCAAGCGTGCGTAAAGAAAATTTACTTCAAAAATCTATCACCACCCGAAATCCAACAGAGAGTCAGTTTTCGAACTCAGGAATTTTGTGGTACCACCTTTTATTGAATGCTGCAGAGTTCAACTTTTTCAAAACTAACCTCTCAATAACTCGATCGTAGTCGTCGGTGATGATGACAGAAGACTTTGTGACTTTGTTCTGGTTGAAATCCTTCGAGTGCAGGTGGTACTGAGTGGTCACCCAGCCAATGTACACGTGTGTGGGGTCTTGGCCGGGAAATATCCTGTTGAACATTCATTATTTAGTTCGGAACCTTTTGTAGAAACTTAATACCTTCGGTTTCAAGAACACATTGTGTCCTTTTTTTTTGAGGTGGGGAAATGCCTCGCACCACAGGGGTGGTGGCAGGGGGTAGACACATTGTGTTCTGGGGCAACCTTACTTAAGTAACATGACTTACATTCCGCCATATTGTGACTTGACACCAAGTGAAATGTAGACCTATGCAACCCTGATAATAGATGAAAAAGTATATCGATATTTGCTAATTTTTCACAGTCACAACGAAAAAAAATTAGAAATTAACGATGTAGGTATGTAAAAATATTTGACCAGTTGTCACTTAACGCCAAGTGCAATGTAGACCTATGCAACCTTGATAATAGATGAAAAAATATATCGATATTTGCTAATTTTTCACAGTAACAACGAAAAAGAAGATAGAAATTAAGGATGTACGTTAAAAATATTTCAGTAAAGAACGCTGCATTATTTAGTCAATGATTTACACCAAAATATACCTCGCATACCATGAAATGGACAAATAAATGAGCAAGCCCAAACCGAAGAAAAAAATTCTTCGACCTCTTTTTTTCTGCATGTTTGGCCTTAGAGTATTAAATTAAACAACGGTATAAAACTTAATTTTAAATTAGGAACTTTCAAATGTTATGGGGCTGGCATAAAGTTTGTTTAAAAGCCGTTAAAATTCGATTTAACAAAAATGAATATAAAATTAAAAGTACCGGTATTTGTAACATGAAGAATTCACTGTTTGATCGTATACAAACCTGACTCCATAGAAGTATTCGTTGATCAGCTTCAGGCAGTCTGCATCGAAGATTTCATTGCCGACCGTCTCGGTGGCAGCCGCCGCTAAATTGGTCGTTGTCATTTGCTTGCGGTCTTGCGTTGGTGTCGCCATCTAGCGTCACATAGATTATAAAACACTTTGTTTTATAGCAATTAAATTAATCTACGCTATGTTAGCACCTATCTATTTTTGTGTCTATGCTATTAAATGTTTGTCAATTTCTTGCTAGCGAAAAATTGACGGGTGAAAGTGAGACAAAAATTTTAAGCAACAGATTAGCTTATAAGCTTTTATTAATAAAAAAGACA
Organism: Ennomos fuscantarius; assembly: GCA_905220475.3. NCBI lineage: Eukaryota > Metazoa > Arthropoda > Insecta > Lepidoptera > Geometridae > Ennomos > Ennomos fuscantarius. The sequence goes on from HG992049.1 coordinate 4,267,823, forward strand.
ATATTAAGTCAGGCCACAAGTTGGCTCTAAAATAAATTAAAATTCACAATTTATTTTCTTTGCTTAATGACGATGCATTTGATTATTATGATACTATATAGCATAAGTTTTTGTTTCAAATAGACACATTTATTGTAAAGATATCAAAATCTTTTCTATGACTAGGTACTTTAAATCATTTAAATTTTTTTTTTGTATTATAAAAGCGCATAGATACGTTAGTTTTAATAGTAAATATAAATACTAGATAAAAAGCATACGTTAAAGTTATTAATTTCTACTCAAACAACGATATTTTATTTAAATAACTATTATTAAAAGCTTACTGTATTATAAGATAGTATTTTTATTTTAGAAACATCGGATACTGATTAATTATAAATGTTAATCCATAGCTACGGACAAAACAAAACGTTCACAACTAATAATGCTCTTTAATTGAGAGTCGTTTAATGAAAATCGTCATTTAGATCAGCTCGCAATCGGAATTTTTATCAGGCCTATATTTTTTTTTTTACTTCAAACTTGTCTAGCATTTCACCACGCTCTCACCTGATGGGAAGTGACGATGCGATCGAAGGTGTAGCATGCTAGCCAAGTAAATACCTACTGACTCTTCTCTTGAACACGCCCGGGTCATATTTCGCCGGAAACACAGACGCATATCAATGGTTGTCCTTTTTTGCACAAGCTAAAGCTGTTACGACTTGTACCATGTCAACTGGTAGGAGAGCAGACGTATAGGGCAACCAGCCATCAATATAGGGGCATCTAGTTTAATAGAATCCCCTGGCCGTACCGGGAAGTCTATTAAAAATCTTATGAAAAGTTGAGATTAGTTGCCGTCATTATCACCTAAAGTTGGCTTGAATAGACACATCATCAGAGGCCTTGTAACATTTTAGATGATAAAACAATGCCAAGAATTAAAGCGACCTTTCCCCTTGTGACTTAATAAGCCTATACGAGGGCTGCAGGAGCGGTCGCACGATACTTTCCGTAGGGTCCACTCTTCCAGTGGACGTAGTTTTGTCGATCCTCTTATTCTGGCAACGGCGCAAACCGAGGCTCGCCCTTGAGATTGTCGCCTCCCACTTTTGATAGCTGGGCGCCTTAAGCCCGATATTCTCGTTCTAATAGCATTATCCCGTTTAAAAAAAAAGACGCACGATTAGTATACGAAATATATACTATGGGAGCTAAGTTTCTATTAAAGTTCGTTTCTGGGTCAAACCATGCATCTTCATGGATTTTGAGAAGAACATCTGCATATTTTTCTCCACTGGTCTTGATCTTCTGCGAGAGCTTGCCATTTAGAGAAGTTTATTTTAAAATCTATTCGTTATTAGCTAATAGGTATTAGTCTGTTAGTTAAAAATCCACACGTTAGTCATGGAGTCCACACGTCCTATAACTTACGTTGAGCCCGGTCTGGCTTCCATACAGGTTGGGCCTACTAGGTCTCGCTTGCATGCCGTTATTGTATCTTTGATTTGCCTTCGTGGAAAACAAAATTTAATGAAACACAAATGAAGAACGTTTAATTTAAATAAGGGTGAATGCTGCATGTGGGATTTGATTGCATTCGGGTGTAAATCTTTAGTAAATATTATAGAACAACAGTCTTTATCAACATCAGCTTGTTATTACGTTTTCTGTAGGACATTACCTTATTTAAGAATAATGATAATAACGCCCAACGATCACATACATAGATCGTGGACAATAAATAGGATTCCCTGTGTCTAGGGACCCAGGAACTACGAGGACTATGGTTTCATAACACTCAGACTAAGAACAAGTATTTGCGCTTTTTTTTCTGTGCACAAATACTTGTCCTGCCGTGGGAATTGAAGCCACCGCCTCCAGGTTATGAGACGACCTGCTCAATCACTACACCACTGAAGTTGTCAAATTTATGTCAATGAATGACGTGACGAGCTAGTCGTCCACCTGATAAGCATACCATGATGCTTTGCATTGGTTCTTAACGGATGTTATGTTTCATTTTGCTTTTAAATATTTCGTTCCGACCGACAGAAACAAAATGCAATTAGAAACCAACGATAAATAGGCACCCATCAGCAAACTTTACATTTTTTTAAAATTGTAGTGGAAAATATCCCAAGATTACACTATTGTTCTGTAATATTTGACTTTAGGAAAAATAATGTACAGTGGAAGTTATTGTGTGTTCGAAACGCGTATGCGTTCGTTCCAAGTTTATTATGTACGAATGTATCTATGTACATACGTGATAATGAGTGGGATATATGTTAAAGTTATCAAGATTTGGACATTGTGTAATGATGATATATATAAATAAATAAAGTCCAACGATCACATACATAGATCCTGGACCCTAACTAGGATTCTACTACGAGGACAATGCTCCCACAACACCCAGACACAGAACAAGTATTTACGCGTTTTCCCTGTGCACAAATACTTGTCCTGCCGCGGGAATCGAACCCGCCAATTCCGGGCTATGAGCCGCGTATGATTGAATTTGTATTTTTTATTGTCTATGACTTACCGAAGATACCTTGATCTGTGGGTTAGGCCTCCTCATGGTTCCCCGCTCGGGCGACACTTCCGTATCGCTAAATGGGTCCGGAGTTTTGGATTTGCGTGTTTTACCGCGCTCGCCGCTTTCGCCGCGCTTGCTTCGGAAGAATCTATAAAATTACGGTAAATTTTTTAGCAAAAATGGATGGACGTTATAAGTATAACTTATTTATGTCTGTGGCACCGTAGCGTTTTTTGTATCCCACGTAGGTAAGCTAGAACAGTCGCGACTTTCCATAGGGTCGACTCTTCAAGTGGACGTAGTCTTTTCGATCCTCTCACCCCGGTAACCGGTAACGGCCTAAGCCGAGGCTCACACCCCAGGGATGACCTCCAGCTATTTGCCTTCCACTATTAACGGCTGGACGCCTTAAGCTCCTGCCCTTCTACCCGGTGAAACTGTAAAAGTCGGTAGGGAACAACAGCATCGGCCCGTTCAAAAAAAGCTGTTATTGTATTTTTTTTTCACTACACGAGTCTTTCTTTGCTGTTTATAAAAGTTTTCATAGTTTTAAATTTATATTCTTTTTTGACGGACGAAGTTGTAAAGAATATGATCGATATCACAATCGAGCGAAAAATGTAAGCTTCAAAGCTTTACATTATTGCTGCGTATTTTTGGTCCTCACCAATTAAAGGACCATTTCACCTGTTGAAAACGACGGGTATTTATAACCACATTTTACTACAAAAATTTACGCAGGCTTATTTTCTAAAAGATTAACTTTATTCGATATTCATATTTCCCGTTATTCACAAATACCCCGCAAAATTAGTACATTTTCAAGCGAAAACCCAGTTTGACTTTAAGTTTTGATCTGAGATTTTCTTCTTTAAACAAAGGCTCGGAGAGTCTAAGAGACAATGTCAAAAAAATAGTGTGCTATAGACCACACACCTGAAGTAAAACTACTTTAGTTGAGCTCCATCTATCGGCCGGAATAACTTTGTTTTTGCTTTGTTTAATGTTAATGTAACCAATCTTGACAAATGTTAATTGTAATTTTAGCAGACATACCAATATATTAATAAAAATTTAAAGTAATTTTTAACTTTGTTAGTTGACAATGGAGACCTAGGTGAACCAATTTCAACTTCCGTTCAACTCGCATTTACCAGTTCACTCTCTAAGTCAAGCATGCGTAAAGAAGTTTTACTTCAAAAGTGCTATAACGACGCTTTAAAAACTTACTTGAAGGGTGATCGACCCCGTTTATCCTTCTTATCATCCGGACTCAGAGTTTGAGCGCCCAGCTCGTACTTGGCCATTTCTGCTTCGCTTGTCGACCGGTGCATGCCGTTCACTTGGCCAGAGCCTAGAAGGGGTTTTCAGCTTTATTATTAAAGTAATATGGGTGAATTTAAGTAAATTTTTCCTTCATTTCATTTAATATCGTTCACTTGATCAGGGCTTGTGAAGGAGTTATCGTTAAGGTACTATGGGTTAATTTTAAGTAAGCGGCAAATCACAAAACACTTTATCAGCTTTCAGCTTCACTTGTAAATTGGTGCATATAACGTTAACTAAAGCTGTATGTAGTCCAATTTAATTTTTCAGTTAATAGGGGTTAATTTTGAGTTGCAAGCATCAATATTGGTTTATCTATTTGAATTATTTAGAAGTTAATAAGGCGCTGTAATTGAAACTCTGCGTTAAGGTTGGAGGTATGTATTAGATAGGTACATTTTGCAATAAAATGCACTCTAAAGTCACGGACAATGGACATATCTTAAAATTAGTAAAGTTAAAATGTCCATGGGTCGAGAGGCGCTTTATAATAATAGCGCCCAACGACACATACCTAGATCCTGGATCCTAACTAGGATAATAGGGACCCAGGAACTACGAGGGCCATGATCCCACAACACCCCGACACAGAACAAGTATTCGCGCTTTTTTGTGCGATTATGACACTGACTCAACACGTGTGAATGCTAAGATTAAAAAAAACAGCATAAAAAACGAGTGTGCTTTAGACTACAAAACTGAAGCAAAACTTCTTTAGCGATTGGCCGGTATAACTTTGTTAAAGTCGCCATCTTGATTATTTTTTTTTATTTTTATTATAAGGAATGGCGTTACGAGCTAGCCGTTCGCCTGATGTTAAACGACACGGCTGCTCATATCAGCTACAGTGTCACTCGGATCTCTAAAGTATAGAGGTTCGCGTGACACTGCATTGCGCACGTCATCCAGAGACATCAGCACAATCTAGTAATAAGATTACTAAACTGTGAGATCAGATCATAAAGTCTCATTTGTCCAATAATTTCACTAGCTACAGTGCCCTTCAAACCGGAATACAGCAGTGCTTGCGCACTACTGCTTGGCGGCAGAATAACTGGCAAAGCGGTGGTACCTACCTAGACGAACTTTGCAGTAAAGTCCTACCACCTAGTAAATAAATGAAATGAGTAGATAATTGAAAATTGCCATTTTACCGAACATACCAACATAATAATACAATTTTTTAGCTTTGTTATGTTGACTAACTTAACCTACAACTTCCATTCGCTTCGCATTCACCAGCTTACTCCCCAAGTCAAGCGTGCATAAAAAAGTTTTGCTTCAATAAGCCCAGAACACCACAGCGACAAAAACAAGCGGTAATGAACCTTGTTGCAAACCATAGCCTTGGGTGCCTCTAGGTATGGACCCCTTTCTGGGTGGTCTCGAGGGAAGCCGTTTCATCTTTGAGCTTGGTGCTTCCTCCTGATTTTCGTCGTAGTGAAGACCTTAGGGGTTGGGGAAACAAAAAAAGGGCGAATAAGCCATGAGGGTGGGGTACTAACTATTATGTTCTCATGATTATACTAAGACTTTTAATTTAATTCAGTGCCGATACAACGAACTTTAATGTTGCCACATTATATTAATAATAACAATAGCGCCCAACGATCACATACATAGATCTTGGACCCTAACTAGGATTCCCTGTGTTTAGGGACGTAGAAACTACGAAAACCGTGGTCCCACAACACCCAGACTTAGAACAAGTATTTGCGCTTTTTTTCTGTGTACAAATACTTGTCCTGCCGCAGGAATCAAACCCGCCGTCTCCGGGTTATGAGCCGACCTGCTCAACCACCACAGAGGCTGTCAAAATACAACAAAGCAAACGTAAAAGTACAATGATGTGAACTTTTTCGTATTTTTTCAATTATTTCATTCGGAATGATATTATTAATTTCATTACAATAAAAAAAACTTTGCAAATAACAAAAACAATCATGTGTTTCAATAAATATTTTGTTCAAAATATATGTAGGGAGAGCGGGTTGTGCGTAGGTTGCAACCTACGAATAAATTATTTTATTATTATAAATTAATAATAAATATAAATTATTTAATTATAAATGATTATAACTATGGGCCTTCAACATGTCCACACTGCACCGTGTCCGGAGCAAGAATGATCCGTAGCACACCGAACGCTCCCTTTATATAGCCAGATGGGCGGGGGAGCGATGACAGTTGCCGATGTTGCCACTGTAATAAATTTAAATGCCACCATAGGGTAAATTACGGTACTGCCCGCTGCGCATAGAGTTAATAACTGGACGTGCCGCCGTCATATACTTAGCAGGCACAATTGTTTCACTGAATAAAAATCAAAGTCTCAGTATATATCAAAATTAAATACCTTAGCGGGAATGTTTATATTAATGACAAAACATTAAATTATCTTGTTTTAGGAAACTAAAAGAACACTAGTTTTAAGTGTTGCAATATTACTGATAACATTATAAAAGGTAAAGGAAATTATTTAAATACAAATAAATGAAAGCAAATGTGAACCTTGGGATTCATGCGAATAAAATAGAACATTAATGGCCAACAAAATCTTTAAAATGAATGAGCACGTTTTCTAAATAGATTAATTTTAACTTAGGTTTTATAGGAATAAAAATTCTAAACTACAAGATCAATGAATATAGTATATCAGTAGGATTTGCAGTGGTGGATAGGCTATTATTTGACTACTATTAAAAATGAACAAATAAATACTATTTTCATAAAGTAGCTTAACGAATGTAATAATTAAAAAAATAAGTAAAATAAATCACATTTCAAAGTTTATGGACCTGCATCGCCCGTCCCTTTCTCGCAAACAGAGATCGTATGGAGCTTCTTCATAACTACTATGAAGGTTTGCTAGTGACGTCACATGCCAAAGAGATTGTATGTAGAGCTACCATAGAGCTACCACAGCTTAGTAATGAGTTACTATGAGGACTAGTTGGCGTGCAAACGGTTGGAAAATTTTGTAAAATAAATAATGGCTTAACTCACGTCAATTAAAAGTCGAAATTACTCCGACCAGGTTTCGAACATATTTGATGTCCTTCTGGGAGCCAGTTACTAACGCAAGCCGCGCCGGCTTTCGCGAGCGTCAGCACGTAACTGCTGCGAAAGCCGCTGCGTCTTGCGTTAGTAACTGGTTCCCAAAAGAAGAACATCGAATATATGCGAAACCTGGTCGGAGTAATTTCGACTTTTAATTGACGTGAGTTTAGCCTTTATTTATTTTACAAAATGTGTCATACTTAGGACAGTTTCAAACTAAAAAAGGTTGGAAAATTTTCTCAAATTCTTTTTTGTTGTGTTTATTATTGTCAAGAGAAGGTTCTGATGAAAGAAAATATTAAGAAATTTGACGGTAAATTTAAAAAATTCACCACGCGGGTGAAACCACGGGCCGCAGCTAGTATACCAATGTTATCATAACCTTAGTATAGGAACAATACCTTTGATATCGTTCATAGTGAAGCCGCTCCTCATGATCTGGTCGATATGCGCCGGCATCTGAGCTTCCACAGCCTCCTTCATCAGGATCTGCTGACGCTCTTTAATCTCCACCCAGCGTCTGGCTTTCTCTTGTTCTCTGGAATGTTAAGTGATTATGATAAATACTTCTAGTTTGTACTCAACAGTTTGGTTTTCAAATCAAAATTAAATTAAAATTACTGGAAAATAAACCTATAACATTTTTTGAACTATTGTCTATACAATCCAAACCCGTTTTATCTATATAATATGATTTTGACAGCCTCTGTGGTGTGGTGGTTGAGCAGGTCGGCTCATAACCCGGAGGTGGCGGGTTCGATTCCCGCGGCAGGACAAGTATTTGTGCACAGAAAAAAAGCGCAAATACTTGTTCTAAGTCTGGGTGTTGTGGGGCCATTGTCCTCGTACTTCCTGGGTCTCTAGACACAGGGAATCCTAGTTAGGGTCTAGGATCTATGTATGTGATCGTTGGGCGTTATTATTATTATTATATAAAACGGGTCAATTCGCGCACAAAAACACGACGTTTCGACCAAGTTTATCCTTCGTTCGGCCGTCCTTTTTGTAGCCTAAACATATCACACTAATATTATAAAGGCGAAAGTTTGTATGAGTGTATGCGTGTATGTGTGTATGTTTGTTACTCCTTCACGCTCAAACGGCTCAACGGATTTGAATGAAATTCAGTACTAAGTTAGCTTATACATTGGATTAGCATATAGGCTACATTTTATCCCGGAGAAGTGAAATATTCCCGTGGGATGAGCAAATAATTAGAATACTTTTTATCCGCGGGTGAAAACGCATGGCGTAACTAGTAACCATATAAGCACTTACCCAATGAACTCCGCTTGGCAGATAACTGGTAAGGACAGTCGTAGAAATTCCCAGTTGGCCTTTTCCATAGTTTCAAAGGTGTTGTGCGATATTTTCAGGCAAGGCGGTGTTTCTGGAAGAATAACGTCAATTAATAAACTATACCAATATTTTCCAGTTCAGTTTTAAAAGAGACGAGCGTCACATGTTACATACATAAAAGTTTGGTACATCAAAAATGTATGATCAGTGTTTGTAACACGTGATATTACAGGTATCTTAAATAATAGGTCTTTACCTATGAAATTGCCGTATTGCAGTACAGACTTTTTCAAACAAAAAAAAGTTTTGATTGGCTATGAATTCTAAATTCAAATTAATTTTGTTTTAAAAATATGACATTCTATTTACAATATAAGTATTTTGTTTATTGATTAGCGTTGTATTTTCATCACATTTCAACATTTTTCCTCATAATGGATACTTTGAAATTTCGTGTAATTATGGAATATGAGTTCCGTCGTGGCACCAACGCGGCACAAACGACACGTAACATCAACGACGTTTACGGAGAGAACTGTACAAACGAACGTACAACCCGTTATTGGTTTGCTCGGTTCCGTTCTGGGAATTTTGACTTGAAAAATGAACCTCGTGGTCGTCCGTAAACTTTAGTCAAAATGATGAATTAAAGGCGATTGTGGAAGCTGATGAATCTCAATCTACAGCTGAGCTGGCAGCAGCTTTTGATGTTAGCATCAAAACAATATTGGTCCATTTGCGACAGATTGGCAAGATAAAAAAGCTTGATAGATGGGTGCCCCACGAACTTAACGATCGCCAGCGCAACGTACGCGTCGAGACTTGCCTTGCGCTGCTTAACAGGCACAGAAATGAAGGAATTTTGAACCGAATTGTTACGTGCGACGAAAAATGGATTCTTTTTGACAATCGAAAGCGCTCAGCAAGTTGGTTAGATCCTGGTTCGGTACCAAAGCAATGTGCAAAACGAAAAATGACCCCTAGAAAGGTGATGGGCACAGTTTGGTGGTCTAGTGCTGGTGTGATTCATCATAGCTTTTTACAAAACGGCGAGAGCATTACTGCAGATATGTACATTGAAGAACTGACCACAATGATGGCGAAACTCGCACGTCTGCAACCAGCTTTGGTCAATCGGTCGTCTCCACTGCTACTTCACGACAACGCGCGACCCCATACTGCACAACAGACCGTCTCTAAGCTGCATGAGTTGGGTTTGGAAGCTCTCCCTCATCCGCCATACTCACCAGATCTTGCGCCTACCGACTATTACTTTTCCAAAATTTGGACAAGTTATTAGCGGAAAAAAAATTCAATTCCCGAGAGGCAGTACAAAACGCCTTTGAAGAGTTTGTTGTCTCCCGTCCTGCTGATTTTTTCAAGAAGGGCATCCATAAACTGCCACAGCGTTGGCAAAGATGCATTGATTGCAGGGGTGATTACTTTGAATAAAAGAAATAAATAAGTTCGAAAAAAAAAATACTTTAACTTTTTTCAAACAAAACGGCAATTTCATAGGTAAAGACCTAATATATATAACTCAAAGGTGATTGACTGACTGACTGACTGACTGAGTGATCTATCAACGCACAGCTCAAACCACTGGACGGATCGGGCTGAAATTTGGCATGTAGGTGGATATTATAACGTAGGCATCCGCTAAGAAAGGATTTTTCGAAATTCCACCCTTAAAAGGGGGAAATGGGTGGTGGAATTATTTTCCCATAGGCCACGCCGCGGGCGAAACTGCGGGCAGAAGCTCGTCTAATCATAAAATGCTGGCACTTATTTGGCACAACGAATCAGCATTGCAATTCAACGGGGCAAAGCTGCCAGCGTGTTGGGTACGCTTCCTACTGGTAGTGGGCTGGGGCATTTGGACTGTCTGTATGTCTGTGTCTGACTGTATAGGTCATCGCGGCTAGGTACATAGCCCAAATTATTATTTTTGTAGTAGGGTAGTAGCTAGAACCATTTAGTGGTAGTTGTCATATTATTTTAGTAGTTAGTTAAAAGAATAAAGATACGCCCGTAAAGTAAAGATAAGCCCGTTAAAAAAAATGTACGATCAAATGTAGTATTTCTTTTTTGTAACATGCTAATGCTGTTGGCCTCTACCAACCTTTATAGCGTCATCGGGCGGCTCAAATGTTGCAATGCCCGTACAGGTATCTGCTCGTATACCTACTAGAGAACCTGCACTCCGATTCAGAATTCCACTTCAAAATTCACACTTTCCGTCTTCTTCGTCTACATTGAGGGTGATAAAGACGAAGAGAGGAGATTCCGAATCTGATCATTTGATTCCGTATCTGATCATTTCCGATGGATTCTAAATCGCTGTGATTCATAGAAATACTATATGTGTGTGTGGACATTTCACACAGCGCCATCTAGGCCCAAACTAAGCAAAGCTTGTACTATGGGAACCAGATAACTGATACAATACTTTTTGTTTGTAAATACATACATAGAATAAAATATAACACCCAGACACAGAACAAACATCGATGTTCACACAGATGGGAATCGAACCCACAACCTACAGCTCAGAAGGCACAGCTACTACCAACTGAGCTATCAGCCCTGTCAAAAAATACTGACCGGAACCAGCTGGGATTCTAGTGACGTCGATCCTGGTGTCCGGCATCTCATCGGTGTTTTCGAAGATTGGCTGGTCCTTCGTGTACCAGTGAGTGACGTCACGGTTCATGTTGCTGTAATATATATTTAGATTTATGTCAACGGTACACCTCACCTCCGGTTTCACCTCTTTGTTCTCTGAGAATTCGATTTTTAAAATTTAGTACCAAATTGGAACATTAGTTGCATCCCGTGACTACCCGTTAGTTTTCAACTAACGATTTTAGATTTCGTATCTATTAAGCTTTAAAAATTGTTTTTTTTTTCAGATTAAGAAATTAACATGTACTTTATGGCCTTTTTACCATAAAATAATATAAGAAATATCATATTTTGGAAGCAAAAGGATATAATAATCTATACATTATTCTGAAGAAGATATTTAAAAGTGTACATCTGTTGAATCTCATTTTACACTCACACAAGACTTTATAATTTAACGAGTTCTGAGTGGCTGTTATAGGCAGCCATGTTCTTAACATCAGGCAAACGACTAGCTCCATAATATGATTCGTTTACATTAAAAAACACTAAAATAAATCTAAAATCACACACCCACACACACACATAAACAAATACACACTAATATACCCTCACTTTACAAAACTTCCAATAGAAAGATCAACTTTTATTGTACACCATAAGAATGAGAAAAATTACAAAGAGCTTAGATAACTTATCTATACATATAAAATTCAAAGTCCTGACTGACTGACTGAATGAATAGAATAGATATTTATTCATGACAAAAAGGCAAAAAAAGGCTTAAAAATTAAGTGTAACAAAAAACAAAAAAAGGCTTAAAAATTAAGTGTAACAAAAAACAAAAAACATTTGCCCGTTGCCACGAATCGGTCCCAACTCAGCATATTGCTGGTCATGCAACCAGATCTGGTCTTCCGTTGGGACCGTTTCGACTTACTGACTTATATCAACGCACAGCCTAAAATGCTGGAGACTTAAAATTTGGGGGATGTGTTTTTTGTTAAGTGTAGGTATCCACTAAGAAAGGGTTTTTTCGAAATTCCAGTGGTTGAATTATCTATGAAAAAAAAAAAAACTTCTTTGTTTCTTGTAGGCCACGCGGGTTAGAAGATAGTACTAGTATATCAGGCGGTCTTATCGCTCACAGCGATCTCTTCCAGACAACCTACTTTTGTATTAAAAAGAAATCTGTAGCTTAAATTTAATTTAGGCTTTAAGTTATCATTTAAAGATACTTACACACAGAAAGGCTCGTAGCCTTCCTGAAGACCGCACGTAGTGAAATACTTGAGGCTGTTAACGTCTTGTCCGTACGTAAGCCTCGCTTTCTGGCCCACGCCTAAAGTACAGGCGGGGACAAAGTTGTCGCCTTGAACATCAGCGAACGTCGTCTCACCTCCAAGGGCGTCCATAAGAAGCTCTCCGTTGAGGGAGAAACCTAGTGTAATATTTTTGGTGAGTAGGGAGAAGAGATAATTTGGTATATAGCTTGTGATTTTTTTATGTTTTTTTAGTTGATTTTTTAAATTTTATCATCAATGTTGCCAGAGTAATGTCATTATCAATTGAAATTATCGGAAGATTCTATATATTTACGAAAATTTATTTACGTTTAAAAAAGTAATTTAATTTAAATAAATAATTGTATTTATTATAGTGACTTTTGGATGATAAACTGCCATATTTTCAGGCGTTTTGCAGTAGTTGATGTATTATACAAACCTTAACAATGGTAAGTAGCACACGCGACAAAAAAAAAACTATCATTTATATAATTTTCTCATTTCCACCACATTGTCGACAAAGTAGTGCGAGTGAGAAAAGCATATTTTCAACTTTAAAGTATTTTTAAGGCGCCGATAATAATGTTAGAACAAACACAAAACTGACTAGTGGTTTATTACGTCACAAACAAATAGACAATTTTAGAATGTTAGATACAATGGTTATTTACGAGTTGATTAATAAGCTGAAAGAAAATTAGTTTTAATAACTATAATTTTTTGATGAGTATGATTTATTTTCCTGAACTGGTTTTTGGCTGTACGCCATTATTACAATACAACAAACACAAATGTATTTATTGACACAAATGGTTACAAAGTATTCAATGTAACATTCTTCCTTTGCCGTGCATCTGCATTAATAAGATTTGTTTCTATGTTAAAGCCAATCCTATTTTCTTTCATAAACGCAGTGAATTTATTACACGACAATAAATAAATCTAAATTTACCAACCTAGTGCATCAACCTCCTTGTCGTAACGATATATAATACGAGTAAGAGAACCGTTTATAATATGTGCATATCAATATTGTACAAATAATAACATAAAAGTTTTTAAAAGGCAAATGATTTAATAAAACTTTGTATGACTGGTTCTTACAACACGCATTTTATAGTGTTAACGAATTATATATATATATACCGTATATATATAATATTATTCTATATACCGTAATAATAATATAATTCAATATTTGCACGCTTGCATGCAGGTTGAACACAAAATGTCTGACTATGCTATGTTTTAATATTAATATGTTATAAATGTTCTCTAAATAGTATTTTAGCAAATAAATATTTTATTTGATATAAGTATATTATACTCAAAACAAAAACACGTCTATTTCTTTTAATCGTTATCTAAAATAATTATTACACATTTTAAGTAATCCTAGACTCTGTTCTGTGTTGCCAATAAAGCTATTTGACTAATAAAAAACTAGATTTGTAATTGATGATAATACTAAGGCGAGCTATAGGGTCACATGCCTCTAAAAAAATTGACTGCTCATTAAACTCATAACCTAACAGGCTATAAAATGTTTTAACGAAGAGCAACTATATCATTCTAATTTAAAAAAATATTGCTCTATAAATGTTTGGGGCGTCATGATCATAGGCTTTTTTGATACTACATCTTTCATGATGTTATGTTTCTCCTAGTTTAGAAATTATCGATGAAGTGCGATTCTATCAATATGCAGCAAGCAAAAAGCGATGCGATGCGGTGTTTTGTCGTTAAATATTCTGAAGCGTACCAAGCAAAATTTAAGATCGGGTGTGTTTTTTAAATTTTGATGTCCGGTGGCAGGAACATCTTTGTTTGTTAATCTTTTTCATACATTTGATTAAATGATATTGTTAAAATGAATAAAATTTTACTAGTTACTTACTGTCCTAAGAAAAACGTTGTTTATTGGTTTGGCCAAAACTAATAGTATCTTAAAGTACGAGATGATTAGTAGCAAAAAATTACGACTGGCAAATTAATTCAGTAATGTTAACGTGTAAACTTGGATAATATCTGATAGAGCCGTACTTTCCTACAATTAGTAAATCTTGAAAGAAAAGTAGCCAAGTTTTGTTCATAAAAAGCCATAGATTTGATTTGCCACTTTATGATCTGATCTCACAGTTTAGTAATCTTATTACTAGATTGTGCTGATGTCTCAGGATGACGTGCGCAATGCAGTATCACGCGAAACTCTATACTTAAGAGTTCCGAGTGACACTGCAGCTGATATGGGCAGCCATGTCGTTTAACATCAGGCGAACGGCTAGCTCGTCACATCATTCCTTAACATAAAAAAAAATAGATTACCCATATTTTTTAAAATCAAAATGTAAAGCTCGCTTTACGCCAATGGTAGTCCAATATTGACTCAACGCGAGTCGGTTACAGGTGTACAGGTGTACTGCTTCCCTTGAATTGTTATATAACTTAAAAAAAAAAAAACGATTGTGACAAAAGCAAGAAAATATTGTTATCCCACTTCCACCATTGTCTAAGTGCAGTGGGAGTGAGACAGCGATAGAAATGGTCTGCTCATTTCAGATCTCTCGTTATACAAAGCATACTGAAACGCAAGGCGTTAGTGCAAAAACAATGTTGCCAAAACGAAAAAATGTTTCTGCCACATACTAAAAAGCCAGCTATGTACCAAATCGAAAACTGCCAAACTGCCAACTGTTTCGCATGATATTTACTTATCGTCTTATCGATCAAATCGAGAAAGACCCCGACAACGTCACCGACTGCCCATTGCTTGCCGAACGATTCTGTGCTACCGCTGAACACTTTTTCCTCCTTGAAATTAGAAAAACTATTGTAGACCTTATTTTTGTATGGTGAAAGTCCTGATTTGAGGTTTCCAAAAAAGGTTATTGAGACAGAAGAGAACAGGGAAGTTAGACACGTATATTTTCGGTAAACAAAAGTCGATGATATTAATTAAAACTTAAGAAAACTTTGTGAAATAAATACCCGTTTGTACTTATATACATATATTATATTCCAAGCAACATGTTAAAAGAAAAAATCAAAATAGGATTTTTTTAATTTATTCAAATATATAAATTTAAGCAATTTCATTTTAAAACGATTCTAACGAGACATCTTTTGGGCTCAGAACCAATGGGTCCAAATGCTGAATAAAAAATATTGTATCATTTATTAGTCATTTGCCTTGTAGCGGGTGTAAACATCATGAAATCCTTTGTTTACCGATCTCCATTACACATTTCTGTTACTGTTTCCCCCCTTGGAAAACAGTAACATAAATACACATTTTTGCACATAAAAGCTAGATTTTTTTACAAAGGAACATACATAAATCACAATAATATAGCAAATACCTTTATCTAGCCTATTCTACACATTTTACAGGGAAAATCAGACCACAAATGAGAGAGTTTTAAGTTCATTTTACAGAAAATTATTACATTTTGTTACTAATAGTTAAACACAAAGTAACATTAATATAACCTATACATGGTGATGCTCTGATAAATCTATTTGTAAAATATCAAACAGAAGTTTTATTTCTGTCGTTATAAATAATGTTGACTAACTAATTCGAGTATTAGATTCATTAAAAAGAATTAAAAAATGGCGGTTATGCATTTTGTATTTTTTCCATAACGTGTATTTTTGAATATTAGTGTGTGACAAGGGTGGTTTTTTTATCCGTTAACTGTTCGTGAACGTGCACGAGTGTTGGCAAATGGTTCCAAGTTTTAAAACCATGCGTTTTCGTTTTCTCTTCAAGGCTTCCTAGAGCCTTCAGTAAAATATCCACCATTTTACTGTGGCATTTTGACTGACAAAATATTAAGACTTTAACTTGACATAACCGTACAAAAATTCCTTATTTGACATTGGCAGAATTATCGCTAAAAAGCGATAAAAGGCTATTAAACGAAAAGAAAGAGAATACAAACTATTAAGATTAATATTGGGACAATATTTCAACCAATTTTTGTAGGCATATGTATGCCAAAGTGACAAAACCCTATATGCCATACCTCCGCGAGGTCACGCCTGGGTCAATAAATTAATAAGAAAAACTAAGTTTTTCTTACTTGTGGTTTTTGTTTCTAGTTTTTGGTCCTTCATTATGAATTATTGTATTATGAATGATTCATCGAAACCAAGAAGTTTTAGATCGGGTATTTTGAAATCAGGTTTTAACAAAACCCAACCATATTCACTTACCAATAAATATTGTGTAGCGGAGGAATACTTATTTAGTGTTTTGTTTCTCTTTTTTGAGCTAACATTGAGCAAAGATAAAACAAAAGAAAAAACTGAGTAGCTATTCCGCAGTCATGCTGTATTTATTAGTGAGGGAGATAGAGTCTGGCTTTGATAACACTGCAGAAGTAGAATAGTGAAACCTTCATTTGAGTCAGTTGTGAGTTTGATTTGATTGCCAGAGATATGACTTGGTGCACTTTAAAAGAAAATTTTTAGCGGCATTACATTAAATTTTTCGTTCATTTTGAGTTTTGTCTTTTTTATTTACGTAAGTATAGTTCATCAGAGCAACACGCAGGGTGTCTAGTAAACCACTCACTGATGGTCTGGTCCACCACATCCAGAAAGCAGCCGACGATATCGCCGATCTTCAGTTGCAGTCCAAACGTGTCAGTCGCAGCCGCGTGCACTTTGATCGACTATATTGTACTCAGATTATTGACGGCTTTTGACTAAGTAGTACTGAGATTTGACTATGTCATACTCAGAATTTCAATATCTTCAGAATGTTTCATACTGAGATTTGACTGTGATGTAGTCAGATTATCTAAGGGGTTTGACTACATTATATTGAGATTTCGGACTATGATTTATTTAAAACTATGATAAAATGTTTTGGTTTTTTAAATTTAATATATGCATGCTGGATTCCAAAAACAAGTTCTTCTTCTACGTAATTTTTTTAATCTATTTTGTATCTAAAATAATGTCGGAATGATAGAAAATATTGCGCTTGAAATCCAACATGATTTTACATTGAAGTCGTGCGATTCATTAAAACTGCAATAAAGCTAAAAATCTATTCAGAAAATCATGGAAGATATTGTAACCATGTGTATTAGTAGTAAATTACAGTTGTATATTTTTGAAAACTAAAGTAAAATGCAGGTTGGTAATAAGGCATAACGGGAATTTTTTAATAAATTTGAATAAGCTAACCACATGTATCCAAATTCAATTTTAAAATCAGTAAAACAAGAAAAAGTAACACTCAAAAAGGCCCTTCCTCCCTTTCCTCTGGAGTAAGAAAAAGGTCTCCATAACATTTACCCACTTAATAATAAACACTGTGTTGGGGAGGAATTGTTGTGTTTCGTTTCTCTCTATCAAGTTTGAAATGGGCAAGGATAAAACAAGAGAAAAAACTTGGTATTTCATTTATGCATTGTTTACTAGTAAGGTTTATTTTCAACCGACTTCAAAAATGGAGGAGGTTCTCAATTCGACTATATTTTTTATGTTATGCTATCTCAGAACTTTCGCCTGGGTGAACAGATTTTGATGATTCTTTCTTTATTTGAAAGCTGGTGCTTCCCGTATGGTGATTTTAATTTGATCAAGATCTAATGCGTAGTTTTTGAGTTATCCTTAATAATGTGTGTTTCAAATTCAACTGCATTGATGATATTCTTATTGTTATGATAAAATAATGCGGAGGGATTAAAGACAATTGGGCTTTTTTTTTAAAGGGAACTTTAAATAAATAAATAAATAAAAAGGTTATAAATAACGAATCGCACGACCTAAACTAATGTAATGTCACAATCCCAACCTGTATGTATGACAAAGGTCCAACTTACATTGTAACCGTCGAAGGCCCAGGAGTTCTCATCCTGACCCAGCATCATGCCAGGAGCCATGTCTGCATGAGCCCAGCCCACCTGAAATATAAATAAATAAATAATAATGATCATCATCATCAGCCTGTGTTAGTCCACTGCTGGACATAGGCCTCTCCCAAGGTACGCCATTTAGCCCGGTCTTCGGCTTTTCTCATCCAATGACTGCCAGCCACTCGGCGCAAGTCGTCGCTCCACCAGTCGGCGGGCGTCCTACACTACGTTTGCCAAGTCGCGGTCTCCACTCAAGGACACGATTTCCCCAACGGTTGTCGGTTCTGAGGCAAATATGGCCAGCCCACTGCCACTTCAGTCTGCTAATTCGATAGGCTATGTCGGTGACCTTAGTTCTCTGACGGATCACCTCATTTCTGATTCGATCCTTCAGAGAAACTCCAAGCATAGCCCTTTCCATAGCTCTCTGAGCGACTTTAAGTAACTTAAGACTTTAAGTAAGTTAATATTAATAATAATAATGCCTAATTATCACACACAAAGATCCTGGACCCTAACTAAGATTCCCTGTATCTAGAGACCCAAGGTCTACGAGGACCATGGTCCAACACTAGACACAAGGAATCCCAGTTAGGGTCCAAGATTTATGTATGTGATCGTAAGGCGTTATTATATTATTAAATTACAAAGTTATACAGGCCAATAGATTACGCTAAACTAAAGAAGTTTGACTTCAGCGCGTGGTTAAAGCACACTTGTTTTTTTATTAGTCTTGAGATCAATGTAAGTAATCTTAACATTACAGAGTCAATCAGCCATGTCGATACTTAACCATAGACTAACAACTTTACACAGCCCACAAACTAAAAATACGCCATAAAATTTAAATGCTTATTTAATCAACATGTATTTAAAATACGAGTGTGCTTTAGACCACATGACTGAAGTAAAACTTCTTTAGTTTAGCTCCATCTATCGGCCGTTGTTTAATGTTAATGTCGCCTTTCGCCAATCTTTACAATTGTAAATAATTGTTTTACGGATATACATAATAAAACAAATTTTTAACTTTATTATGTTGACAATGGAGATTTACGTGAACCAACTTCATCTTCCGTTCGCCTCAGTTCACCAGCTTACTTCCCAAGTTAGCGTGCGTAAAGAAGGTTTACTTCAAAATGTGTTTAAAGATTCATAATTACATATTGTAACACATGTTTCAATTGTTGGGACACCGTTTTTCTCTTATAAAGAGTGGCCTCAATCAATCACACGTCCATGCAAGCCGCGGCCATCACGCGGTATGTTGAATAACGTTTTTTTTTTTAGATTTGGCTCCACTCTTTGGTGTATTTAGCCAGTGTCAAGTAATTGATGGTATATCAAGTTAATGATATTTCGCGCAAATATGTGTCAAGTCACAGTCGAAGTCATCATGTCAAGTCATAGTCAAGTCAGTCTAGTCAAAGTCATACTCCTAGTAAAGTTTTTTTTTTTTTTTTTATGTTATTGAGTGATGTGACGAGCTAGTCGTTCACCTGATGTTAAGCGACACGGCCGCTCATAACAGAACAGTGTCACTCGGAACTCCAACATGTAAAGTTTCGCGTGACTGCTGCACTGCGCACATCATCCTGAGACATCAGCACAGTCTGGTAATAAGATTACTCGACTGTGAGATCAGATCATAAAGTCTCAATTGCCCAGTAATTTCACTAGCTACAGTGCCCTTCAAACCAGAACACAGTAGTGCTTTCACACTACTGCTTGGCGGCAGAATAACTGGCAAAGCGGTGGTACCTACCTAGACGAACTTTGCAGTAAAGTTCGACCGCCTAGTAACGGTGTAGAAAAGTAGTGGTGGCAACTTTACTTGAAGCTTCTATGGAGTTTTGGAAACAACACGAAAAGAAACGTTTCACCATCATTATACCATTTTCCCACACTCACGCCTGTAATCCAGCACTTAACGAATAAAATGCCACACATTTTATGCACTAACACTGAAAATAACACAAGTTTTGGAAAATAATACGATGCGGTGACGCAATCTTTTTCGCTTTCCCGCCAAAACTCCGAATAACGTTTTACTTCAAAAACTAACAAGAGATATGTTCACTGTTCACTCAAAGAGTGAATGTATTGTGACTGAGACTCACTCTCATGGGTCCCGCTGTAAGTATTTCGAACTCGAAGTACCACTTCCCCGAGCTGACTGCGTAGTTCTTTTCCGCTCTGTATGTCCTGAAATCAGCTTGCTTCTGTTTCGACGCTTCTGCTAGTAGCGCTGTAATAATTAATAATTAATGATTGACAAATAATTTTTATCAATGACATAGTTCGTGTTTTTTATTGTTATTTATTTTAAATAATGATTGGTTTATAACTGAGATAATCGGCCTAACCACAAAAGATTTAAATAAGCTTTAAACTAATAATAACGCTCAACGATCACATACATAGAATCTAGACCCTAACTAGGTTTCCCTTTGTCTAGGGATCCAGGAACTACGAGGACCATGGTCCCACCACACTTAGGTCCGTATTACAGAACGATGCTCAGTCATCGATCGGTGCTTAAGCAGAGATTTTATTCAATATTTGATCACTTTATGAATGAAATCTCTGCTTGAGTATCGATCAATGACTGAGCATCGTTACCACGATATACGGATCTTAGACTCCAAAACAAGCGCTTTTTTTCTGTGCACAAATACTTGTCCTGCCACTGATTAAATAAGTATAAATAAGTGTACTAGGTGGTAGGACTTTTCTGCAAAGTTCGTCTAGGTAGGTACCACCGCTTTGCCAGTTATTCTGCCGTCAAGCAGTAGTGCGCAAGCACTGCTGTGTTCCGGTTTGAAGGGCACTATAGCTAGTGAAATTACTGGGCAAATGAGACTTTATGACCTAATCTCACAGTCTAGTAATCTTATTGCTAGACTGTGCTGATGTCTCAGAATGGCGTGCGCAGTGCAGTGTCACTCGAGAGTTTCAAGTGTAACTGCAACTGATATGGGCAGTCGTGTTGCTTAACATCAGGCGAGTGACTAGCTCGTCACGTCATTTAGTGACATAAAAAAAAGTAAATGAGGTTAAAATTAATTTGAGTATACTATAGAAATTCAAATAATTATAAGCTATTAATACATTATCTAAACACGTTTTTGTAAAACATTGATAATAATTCTGCATCCACGTGTACTCGTAGCAGAGTACCTAGCACTTAAGCCGCCTGCGACACAGCTTTATCATAGTGTAGGCCCCTAATTTTGTAAGACTTTAGTTTCAGTGCAAATACTTGTTCTGAGTCTGGGTGTTGTGAGACCATGGCCCTCGTAATTCCAGGGAATCCTAGTTAGCGTCCAGGATCTATGTATTAGTTGGGCGCTATTATTATCATTATTATCATAAGTTTCCTAAGATTTACATTGTAATTTCATTCATATACATTTTTGAAAAAATATTATTGTTATTTGTACATTTAAAAACAGTTAATTTCATCTACTAGTAAATTACCTTCATGTTGTTCCCCGGTGGGAGGTTCCAAGTTGTATCCATAGACAAGTAAAGTCCTGACAGTTTCCGAGGCGGTGTCCCTGTTCGCTTTCTTGATGGCGTCATCTACCTTTGGGTACGGGACTAAATGGGGCGACCGGTGCATGTCTGGGTCCTGTAATTACCAGATAGATAATAGTACTTACATTACTGCCGCGGTATGTAATGATTGCTGGCAGTAATGATGCCTGAAAGCGCAATGTACGCATTTGTTATATTAATTACTAGTTGCGCCCCGCGGTTTCACCCGCTGATAAAAAAATATTTTAAGTATTTGCTCATCCCACGGAAGCATTTCACTTTTCCGGGATAAAATCTAGCTTATATGTTAATCTAGTATATAAGCTATCTTGGTACCGAATTTCATTCAAATCGATTCAGCCGTTTGAGCGTGAAGGAGTAACAAACATACACACGTTTGTATATGCGTACATATACAAGCTTTCGCCTTTATAATATTAGTGTGATAGTGTGATTTATAGTTTTACTATAGCTAAAGCATGCAAATAAAACGTATACCATGTATTAATCCAGTGTATAAGCTATCTGCATTCCTAATTCCATAAAAATTGTTCCAGTAGTTACGGAGTGGTGACAAATATTTACACATACGCACAAACACACACACACATATAGTTTTAGTAGGATTTTTATATTATTTAATGAGTAAGTTAGCAATGTACTTCACATTGCTAATAATTAATGGTATATTAAATTAAATAGAAATATTACATAATATATCACGAAAACTGATGGAAAGCCACAATCATCTACTATATAAAAATAAGTCAGGTTTTCCTTCCTGACGCTATAACTCCAGAACGCACGAACCGATTTCCACGGTTTTGCATTCGTTGGAAAGGTCTCGCGTTCCGTGAGGTTTATAGCAAAGAAAATTCAGGAAAAATTCAGGACAAACCAACATTTTAAGTAGATGGCGCCGGTGCGTGATACATTGTTTTTCGTATATTATAAAATGTTTAATAAATAAATCTCCACCCGAGCGAAGCCGGGACGGGCTGCTAGTATATAATATATGTATATATATAATAAATTAACATAAAAAATAAACACATATAACAATAAGTAGCTTGCAGTCTCCTGAAGGCTGTGCAAGCCTCTATTCGCTGTGACCCTCACACCTAGTAAGAGCGTCATTATTAAGTGAGAGGGTCACAGCAAACGGGACTCACGAGGCGGATAATGGTGAAGCTTCGGCGCTAAATAAAATAAATACACTAGAAAAATTACTATAAAATAATCTACATACAATAAACATAGATAAATAAATCAAATATAATACAAAAGATAAACAACCGATGATATAAATCATTACATGATAGCGTATGATCATACAGCGAGTGCTATAGGGTTGCTACGAGAGCGTAGCAAACTGTAGTGCTCGTAGCAACCCTACGACCTACGACCGAGTCTACGACCGCTACAAAAACTCTATAACAGCTACAATTGAAGGGGCGAGAACAAAAAGGGTTTAACTGTTTTTTTTTTTTCACAAAATGAATTATGGGTATCGTTGGATTCAGCGTGAAATTATCTACAATAATACATTTTCAATATACCGAAATGAGACTTAAATATCGAGATTTTGAGTCTAAAAACGGTTTAACTGTCACAGGAATACAGTTCTCTTAGCATATAGACATTATTATATTTATTTTATTACATTGTATTTTTACAGTAATTGTATGAATTAGTACTATATTAAGTATTTAAAATAGAATTAAAACATTTTCAAGCAACTGAAACTTACATAAACCTTTTCTATTACCTTATAAGCACTCTACATTAAAATGAAGCCGTTGAAGTTTAAAGTCAATTTTCTCGAAACTATCAATTTGACAGTTAAACCCTTTTTATTCTCAAACCTTCAATTTTGCGACAAGCGCTGCTGCTAGGATAAGCACTACCGTTACGCTATTAGGAGTATACAGTCATAGCAGCAATGCTACAAGCGCTACATCACTGCATTAGGCGTTACAACCATGCTACAAGTGCTACAGCACTGTAGCGAATGCTACACCAGTGCTACGAACACTACGCTACGCTACAAACGTTACAGAGACGCTACGTAAGCTATAACTAGCTATGATATCATCGACTAGGCCGATAGCTCAGTTGATAGTAACTCTGCTTTCTGAACTGTAGTTCGTGCGTTCAATTCCCACTCAGGACTAACATTTGTGTGATGAAAATCGATGCTTGTTCTTTGTCTGGGTGTTTGTACTCTATGTATGTGTAACAAACAAAAAGTATCTAAGTATTGTATCAGTAATCTGGTTCCAATAGTACAAGCTTTCTTTAGTTTGGGGCTAAATGGCGTTGTGCGAAATGTACACAAATATTTTAGTTTGAAAAATATCGTGAGTATGACACATTTTGTAAGACAAATATATTTATTTTAAATATAACCACATTTAGAGTACTACTACTAGATCTTTCCTACAGTTTCACCTAAAGCTCTACAGCTACATTACGTAAAATACCGTTACAGGTTCACTATATATGAAACGTTTGTATCACAGGAACTGACACATACCTCGTTAAGTCCATAAGTCCATCCTTGCTGGATCCTCTCCCTAGCCCACAAGTTGTGAGTGTTCTCTGCAAGTTGGTCCACCAGCTCGTCCATCTTCGGTGTCAGGGTGACAGCACTCAGGTCTAGTGGTGCTGGTTTGTAGCCGTTCGACTGGAAACAATGAAGGGATTTACGAACAAAGATATTGTTATGAAATATGAGAACGAGTCGAGTTGTGTACTATTTTCTAACAAATTAAAGGACTTGATCTGTGTTCGTTTTTAGTAACCACATCACACCAGGGTTAACTGGAAGATAATGCTCTATAGCATTAAATACGCCTATGTACTTTCTTTTGTTGTTGTTTATGAAATTAAGAATTTTCTATTTTACTAGGTGGTAGGACTTTGTTGCAAAGTTCGTCTAGGTAGGTTCCACCGCTTTGCCCGTTATTCTGCCGCCAAGCAGTAGTGCGCAAGCACTACTGTGTTCCGGTTTGAAGGGCACTGTAGCTAGTGAAATTACTGGGCAATTGAGACTTTATGATCTGATCTCACAGTCGAGTAATCTTATTACCAGACTGTGCTGATGTCTCAGGATGATGTATGCAGTGCAGTGTTGCTCGAAACTCTATTTTGGGGTTCTGATTGACACTGTTCTGTTATGGGCAGCCGTGGCGCTTAACATCAGGTGAACGGCTAGCTCGTCAAATAAAAAAAAAACTATCTATCTATAAACATATCATCGTCCGGCATGCAATACCACGAAAAAAAAAAACCTTCACTCGTAGAACCGACACCTAGGAAACTGATAAAATATGCTCTTCTCACTCCATCTCCCAAGAGAGAGTGAGTAGAGTGAGGTAGAAAACAATAAATAAACAAATAACGCCCAAGGATCACATACAGAGATACTAGATCCAACCCTGTATCTAGGGGCCAAGGAACTACTAGAACCGTGGTCCTACAACACTCAGACTCAGAATGTCATATATCATCAGATTTTGTCTACTTTTTATAGTATTTAAAAACATGTATACATATAAATTACCTGCATAAACGGCTCGTTCGGTAGACGCACGTTACGGATGCGCGCGGGTGGCTTGTCCAGGGCAATGTAGTACCCCAGGGCAAGGATAGTCCTGTATTTTGACCATTTCAATTTCATTTCATTCATTCATTCGATCTCTTTTGACCCTGTTCATTCACAAATGGATAGTATCATTTCATTTAGTCAGATTAATTCATTTTGTTAATGAATAGATTTACAAAACAACCAATTTGTGAATTTTAAACAGAGGGTCAAAAGAGTATCATGCCAGGTTAAGCAATACCTTAGTTGCAGGTCTAGTGTTACAGATGTCTACAGACTACAGTTATCTCTTCCAATCAGGCCATCAGAAGAGCCGTATGCTTGTTTGTAAAACATCCAGATAGCTCAACATCGTTTTGTATTTAGTGAGTACATAATAATCACACTAATATTATAAAGGCGAAAGTTTGTATGTGTGTTTGTGTGTATGTGTGTATGTTTGTTACTCCTTCACACCCAAACGGCTGAATGAATTCGGATGAAATTCGGTACCAAGATAGCTTATACACTGGATTAACATATAGGCTACATTTTATCCCGGAAAAGTGAAATTTTCCCGTAGGATGAGCAAATAATTAAAATACTTTTTATCCGCGGGTGAAACCGCGGAGCGTAACTAGTTCCTAATAAAAAATGTGTCCAACCGATTTTAATCCCACCTCTTTTTTATTACAAAAATTAAGAACATCATCAATATAGTCGAAATACACATATAGATGTCTCAAAAACTATCCATCGGATCTTGATCGAATTGAAACAGGACCACACGGATAGCTTCCAAATAAAAAAGTGTTGCTTAGTTAAAATGTCTCCGTATTATCTATAACACATAACGCAACTGGTGCACGATATAACACGCAATCGTTTGGTAAACTTAAGAACAAAATTGTATTTCGCTAAGCATAGCCAGCGCCACTGGCACATTACTGAATAAGATTTTATTAAATTGAAGCTTGTCTCATGGCTTGTGGCTGAAAGGTAATAGCCCCCATCGAGTCTTCCCAGGTCTCTTCCGGATTTAAATCCCACTGGTTATTAAACTTTAGCAACTAGTAGTAATATTTTCGAGATCGTTTCTGCCACACACCTGCAAGTTGTGGAATGAGCTACCATCTGAGGTATTTCCGCTGAGCTACAACATGGGGCACTTCAAACGTCGGGCAAATAGAATCTTGAAAGGTAGGCAACGCACTGGCAGCGCCCCCGGTGTTGCAGGTGTCTATAGGCGAAGGTAACTGCTTACCCATGCGGGCCGTATACTTGTTTGTCTATGTTATATAAAAAAAATAGTATCAGAGAGTACAAACTTGAGTGTTTGAACCGCCAGTTGTATGTCGTATCTCTTCTCAGCGGGCGGCAGCCGTTCGAAGGGCACGAGGCAAGGGTGGACCTTGTGCAAGTCTTCACGTTGCTCCCCGTACATCCAACCCGCTTCAATCTATGTACAAAAATATTCTTATAGGTGGTAGGACTTTACTGCAAAGTTCGTCTAGGTAGGTACCACCACTTTGCCAGTTATTCTGCCGCCAAGCAGTAGTGCGCAAGCACTGCTGTGTTCCGGTTTGAAGGGCACTGTAGCTAGTGAAATTACTGGGCAAATGAGACTTTATGATCTGATCTCACAGTTTAGTAATCTTTTTACTAGATTGTGCTGATGTCTCTGGATGACGTGCGCAGTGCAGTGTCACGCGAACCTCTATACTTTAGAGTTCCGAGTGACACTGCAGCTGGTATGGGCAGCCGTGTCGTTTAACATCAGGCGAACGGCTAGCTCGTTACGTCATTCCTTAACATAAAAAAAAATGTGTATCGCAAAAAAGAGATAAACCTGTTCTTTCATGAGGTTTTATGTATCATAAATAATAGCCAAAGTTTTGACTAGGTGGTAAGACTTTTCTGCAAAGTCTACCACGCCAGTTTTTTGCCGCCAAGCAATAGTGTGTAAGTACCATTGTGTTCCGGTTTAAAGGGCACGGTAGTTAGTAAAGTTATTGGGCAAATGAGACTTTATGAACAGATCTCACAGTCTATTATAGTAACCTTATTACTAGACTGCTGAAGTCAAGATAAAGTGGGCAGTGCAGTGTCTAGTGCGCAGGCACTGCATCTGCTGTAGGCAGTCATTACACAGTTCGGGTGGAAGAATTCACGCTCATGTATTTGGTTTCTTTTTCAATAAAATTAATTTTAAAACTCAAAGCATATCAAAGATGTGCTAATGTGATTATTATAATATGGCTCAGTTGGTAGTAACCCTGCCTTCTGGACTGTGGGTTGTGGGTTCGATCCCCACCCAGGACAAATTTGTGTGATGATGTTTGTTCTGTGTCTGGGTGTTATATTGTATTCTATGTATGTACAAACAAAAAATTATCTAAGTATTGTATCAGTTATCTAGTTCCCATAGTACAAGCTTTGCTTAGTTTGGGACTAGATGGCGCTGTGTGAAATGTCT
Organism: Ennomos fuscantarius; assembly: GCA_905220475.3. Lineage (NCBI taxonomy): Eukaryota > Metazoa > Arthropoda > Insecta > Lepidoptera > Geometridae > Ennomos > Ennomos fuscantarius. Next base: position 4,295,424 of record HG992049.1, read on the forward strand.
ATAGATTATTATTATTTATTTATTATTATGATAGGTTACCCTCTAAAGGTCTCAAAATCTTCGATTAATGTAAAGTTTTTATGGAGTGTATTTTACCTTATTCATCGCCCACATCTCGTGGATATTTTCAGCAAGCTTGTCTCTGATTTGTTCGATGTAGGACGACAGTGTGATCTGGAATAACGTGACTTGATCAAGACATGCAGCTAAATATACACGCCATTATATAAGCTGTGGTTTTGTAGGTTCAAAACTTTTCGTGCTTTAAGTTTTATGTAAGGGCAGTTGCTTACATATACTAAAAAATCTAGGGTAAGTGGCACCTGCATAATAAAATTGATTATTGATTTTTCAACGTAAAGAAGAATATTTACTGATTATAAGAATATTTACTAAGTAGCAGGCATTTTTGCAAAGTTCGTCTAGGTAGGTACCGCCGCTTTGCCAGTTATTCTGACGGCAAGCGGTAGTGCGCAAGCACTACTGTGTTCCGGTTTGAAAATCACTGAGCAGGTTAGCTAATAATTCGGAGGAGGCGGGTTCGTTTCCCACGACAGGACTAGTATTTGTGAGCAGAAAAAAGCGCAAATATTCTGTGTCTGGGTGTTCTAGGACCATGTTCTTCGTAGTTCAGCCCTTAGACACAGGGAACCCCAGTTAAGGTCCAAGATCTATGTATGTGATCTTTGGGCGTTATTATTTATTTATACCTAGCGGCCCGTCCCAGCTTCGACCGACTGGATATTTATTTTGAAAAAACTTGCAATTAAAATAGCCTATATTAATCAGTGATCCTCATCCAGCATGGTCCTGCTACCTCCTTGATCTCAGGACCATAGATAGATCAGAGGATAGCAAGGGATAGATCGATGTGGAGAACACTTGGGGAGGCTTATGCCAAAGAGCAAGACAATCACGAAACCGGTGTCTAATAAAAATAATGAAATGTAATTACGTTACTTTCATAAACAGTCATGTTTCTTAATAGTAGTACACAAATAGTATTAAGATGAAATGTAACATACTTAAGATTGTTAATAAAGGCTTTTATTATTATTATATTAATCAGTGATAATGTAGCATTCAAATGGTGAAAGAATTTTTAAAATCGGTCCAGTACTTTTTGAGCCAAATCGTTACAAATATACTTACATACAAATCTTTCCTCTTTATAATATTGGTATAAAGTACAAATTTCTATCACTGTGGAACTTACAGCGACAGTATCGACCGGAGTAGGCACAAACGCGGTGTCATCCTGCACCAACGGTGGGCCGGCGAGCGCGCGCTTGTTCAGGTTGCCGAAGTAGAAGCACGGCTCCAAGCTCAACACCTGTTGCGGGAGGAGGGACTCCACCAGAGGGGAGTAGCCTTCTGGAGCCGCGTAGCGGAGGCGGCCGTGTTCGCCGCCTAGCAGGAAACGACAGCTGCGGGACAAATAGTAGGAAAATTCGATATTTTTTTAATAAACTCAAAGTTAATGGTTTTTTTTTTTTTTTTATCATTTATTGCAAAATGTAGTACATAAATAGTTGGTATTACAATTAAAACGCTCGTACATTCTACCACGACAGTGGTGTGCAATGTCATAAGTTCCTTACATTTATTAATTACTGGCAATACAATTGTTGGTATATTATCATTCTTTATATGTCATATATTCATTTAAATCGTAAAAACATTTATCTAAGAGCCATTTATTGCAAATAGGCCATTTTTAGTACTTTTTAGTATCGTTAAGTAGATACATTATATACTGAAATAACACAATATGTACCACTTTTAATTACAACACAATATAAATAAATAAATTAAAATCCTATTTTTTGGAATTACCTAGGTTAAATTGTTTTTTCTGGTTGGCAACAGATACAGGCGCGAGATTGGACAAAAGCGTAAGACCAGCGGTACCCCAGAAAAAAACGACCAGTCTCTAATGCCATTCTGTACTAAAGTAAGACAGCTGTTAAGTTCGTACTTATTTTTCTGCGACATACCCAAATACATTAAAAACAATAAATACAAACATTAATACATTAAATACATTACCGGTGGCGGCGGGTTCGATTCCCGGCAGGACAAGTATTTGTGCACAGAAAAAAAGCGCAATCATTTGTTCTGTCATATGTCTGGGTGTTGTGGAACCATGTACCTGGATCCCTAGGCACAGGGAATTCTAGTTACGGTCCAGGGTCTATGTATGTGATCGTTGGGCGTTATTATTTATTATTATTCTTTATTACATTGCAGTGTATGTAAGTGCAAACTTAGGTTTGCTAGTGAAAAGTTACAATGTACATTGAAGAATGAAGAATGAAAAGAAGTATGAGAGGTGCCCCTGGGGGGTGAACACGGATCTTTGATTGCATTGCAACTGAAGAATTTCCAACTGAAGAATTATACCCATTTAGTAACTATAAGTGCTGTATACCCAACTATATTGTACGCCCGGAATAGATAATACTGTTTGTGACCATATTTATAGCTTTAGACCTTTGTATCTGCGCAGTTTTTATACAATAAAGTAGATGATCGAACATTGTCACGATGTTTTCTTGCACCGTTGTAAGTGCAAGTGCGAAATCCGCAAATAAATTAAAGAGTCATTGTGCAGGGCCGGGTGGAATTTGAACATGGGTGTGGAACGGATCAGTTAACAACTGAGCCACACTTGCTTGTAAACTACAGATGTGTACAGAAATTTCTATAATTTTTCGTAACCCAACTGAGTGAAACCAGCAACATTTTGCACTGTACCTGAGTTTGCTTGAGCAGCTGATGACCGGGAAGAACATCCCTTCCAGGTTAAAATTGGTGAATGATCCTGTGACTCGCAGCCCGTTAAACATGAAGTTGATGATCGGCACGGTCAGGTCCAGGGCGCATCCGATCACATCACCTGGGAAATGTACAATAATTAGACAAATAATAACAATAATACGTGTGGACATCTATTTTGGACATCTCACACAACGCCACCTAGCCCCAAACTAAGCAAAGCTTGTGCTATGGGAAACATATAACTGATACAATACTTAAATACTTTTTGTTTGTAAATACATACATAGAATACAATATAACACCCAGACACAGAACAATCACCTATGTTCCTCACACAAATGTTTGTCCTGGGATGGGAATCGAACCTACAACCCACAGTTCAGAAGGCAGGGTTACTACCAACTGAGTTATCAGGCCAGTCATAGAAAAACTTTACTAGGTGGTAGGACTTTTCTGAAAAGTTCGTCTAGGTAGGTACCACCGATTTGCCAGTTATTCTGCTGCCAAGCAGTAGTACGCCAACACTATTGTGTTCCAGTTTAAAGAGCACTGTGGATAGTGAAATTACTGGGTGTTGGCGACTATGCCGCAGCACCGGAAAGTAGTAAAAGTAAAATTCAAATAACTGCACTCTCACTGGTTTTATTTAAACTGAAGGTAGATCCAAAAAATATTTGGTAGGCAACGTGCGTCGTGCGTGCAGGTGGAGCAAACGACAACTGATTATTTTGAAGGTGGGTAGATAGCTGCCCCCCACCTCAGCATGCATCCCGCGCATTGCCTTAAAGAATTTGCAATAAAATGTCCCTCCCTCCCTCCCTTTTTAAAGTCGGCGAAAAGCCGCTTGATAGTGGCGCGTCGCCAACACTGGGCAATTGAGACTTTACGACCTAATCTTACAGTTCTCTAACACGATAAATAAATATGACCTCACCTTTTCTAATATAAGGTTCCTCAGCATGCGTCCTGTTGACTGGCGTCTTGCGTCCCCCGGACCATAGGAAGGCTCCATCAAACCCATACGAATATAGATCGTCTCCTACACCGTTACCGCCCCACTTCTCACCCCCGCCGGGGTAAGGTACGTAGCTGGAAAAATAACACTTATTTAAAAGAGGAATACGCTTTATAATGGTATGATGACTATGTGAAATTTTGAAAGTGTTAAGCTATAATTAACAATCATCAACCTACACAAGTTTTAGTCACAGAGATAGAGTTCTATATCATAATCACAAATAGGAGGCGGCCCTTCTTTCAACCATAATTGATGATGATAATGATGTTCCGAGATGGAGAGTGAGCCTAAAAACGATTTTTTGTGTGTTCTGTAAATTCTTCATATAGTTTGGAAAGACAATGTGGACGGAGTAGAATTGAAACCATAGTATGCCAGATTCCACTACCGGGCTACTAGACGCTCGGCTAAGCGCCATCCTTTCATGGTCGAAATACCACCCATTCGTACCAAGCGATTTGACTCAACGTTCTTAATTAGAACGGCTAAGGAATGGAATGCCCTGCCAGCGTCTGTGTTTCCGGCGAAATATGACCCGGGCGTGTTCAAGAGAAGAGTATAATATAGTATAGGTATTTACTTGGCTAGCATGCTACACCTTCGATCGCATCGTCACTTCCCATCAGGTGAGAGCGCGGTCAAATGCTAGACAAGTTTGAAATGAAAAAAAATATTTTAAGGTTACCTGTCAAAAAAACTATGAAAATCCCTAAAGAAAGTTTATCACTTGATTGTCTAGCTAGATGTTTACATTAATATCGCCTTACCCAGTAGTATTAGCCCATCCGATCCTCAAATGTGGCATCATATGAGTAGTTTTCTCTATATGGTCCATAGTCACTTCGAAGTACCATTTCCGATACACTGCCGAACCTTCTACTCGGCCCACGAAAATGTTGGGACGTACACTGTAAAAAGGTTGTATTTATTTGATATTTGTCGAACATTGTAATGCAAGGTAAATTCTTCTTTAATTATAAATAAATAAATGTCCATTTTCCTTGGCCATATCATCGACTAAATCCGTTTTAATAGTCACAAATGTTGTTTTACGGCTACCGAACGACCACTCCGTTGCCTAAATGTGCAAAGTACGTCAACGAAATATCACACTTCATTTAAAGTATATAGGAAACAATTTTATCTAGATACATGATTGAATGTACCAATAATTTTTCCCCGGGTAGCAAATATTTTTCTGTGAAAATAACACGATTACTCTGTAATTACCGATATAAATTGCGTAAATAACATCAAAAATTATTAAGAGAGACTCGCCTTTAACTTGAAGCAAATAAGAAGTAATTTTTACCTGGACACATGGTCGACTAAAGCAGTCTGCAGCAATAGATTTTTCCCGGGTAGAAGATAGTCACCAATATTGTTTAAGTACGTCGAAAACTATCAAGAAAGAATCGCCTTTAACTTAAAGCAAATAAGAAGTAATTTTACCTGGACACATGGTCGACTAAAGCAGTCTGCAGCAATAGATTCTTCCCGGGTAGAAGATAGTCGCCAATATTGTTTAAGTACGACAAAAATTATCAAGAGAGAATCGCCTTTAAGTTGAAGCAAATAAGAAGTAATTTTACCTGGAAACATGGTCAACTAAAGCTGTCTTTTTTTTATTGTAAGGAATGACGCGACGTACTAACAGTTCGCCTGATCTTAAGCAGTGCTTGCGCACTACTGCTTGGCGACAGAATAACTGGTAAAGCGGTGGTACCTACCTAGACGAACTTTGCAGAAAAGTCTAACCACCTAGTCGAAGTGATTCCGGCCAGGCAATAGATTCTTCCCGGGTAGAAGATAGTCACCAATATTGTTTAAGTACGTCGAAAATTATCAAGAGAGAATCGCCTTTAACTTGAAGCAAATAAGAAGTAATTTTACCTCGACACATGGTCGACTAAAGCAGTCTGCAGCAATAGATTCTTCCCGGGCAAAAGGTAGTCACAGATGTTGTTCTGTGACGATCGCACGGCCACTCCGTTACCGACGCAAAGTGAGCAAAGTACGTCGAGAACTTTCGGGTCGCGCCCATGCTTTTCTAGAAGCGATATGATCACTTTGATGTGCTCATCCTGAGGAAAAAATAGTTAATTTAGACCTACAGATTTAACCGTTTTCAAAAATAATCATTATCTAAATATATATAACTCAAAGGTGACTGACTGACATAGTGATCTATCAACGCACAGCCCAAACCACTGGACGGATCGGGCTGAAATTTGGCACGCAGGTAGATGTTATGACGTAGGTATCCGCTAAGAAAGAATTTTTCGAAATTCCACCCTTAAGAGCTCTTGAGACCTATATTTACAAAGGCGTTTAGCGTTTATTAATCATCTTACTTTTTGTGGAGTAATGATGTGGTCGAATAATAATAATAATAAATATATGTGGACATTTCACACAGCGCCATCTAGCCCCAAACTAAGCAAAGCTTGTACTTTGGGAGCTTGATAACCGATACAATACTTAGATTCTATTGTTTTATAAATGCATACATAGTAATACAATATAACACCCAGACACACAACAAACACCGATGTTCATCACACAAATATTTGTCCTTAGTAGGAATCGAACCAACAACCTACAGTTCAGAAGGCAGGGTTACTACCAACTGAGCTATCAGGCCCGTGAATGTATAGCTTGTCTAGTAAGTACCTATTCACTCTCAATTTGTACAACCCTGGGTAGTATTTTTCAGAAAACCATAGTAAATCAGTCCATTAAGTTTCTGTAAAACACAAAAATATCTGAATATTGTAGTAATCATTACTCACTCTCATCATATTCAAAGCCTCAGGCGAGTCAATCAGCACGCAATGTAACACATCCAACATGCCAGTTCCTTCACCGGACGCTTGCGAACCGAGCCGCGAGAACAACCAGTTCAGACGATTGGAGTTCGCGAACTGCGCGCAGTTTGTGTGGTTGCCTTTGATAATGGCGGCTAAAAAATAAAAATACAATAAGTAAATAAATCCGTTTTTGATTTTGCTTGTTACGCGCACCATCATGTGGCGTCACCACCGCATAACGCGACCTGTCTGTCTCTGCAGTAATTATTATTATTATTATAGATCATTTTCCCAGCTCATTCCAGACTTGTCTAAAACCTTGCAAGGTGATAACTTCGATCTTGCTTTTGGCCTCTAAGACCACATAAGAAACTTAAGACCATTTGGGTGATCATGGGATTTTGATTGCAACGCAGCAGGAGAACTTTCATACTTCATTTGAAACTGTCAAATCCATTCAAATTTTTATTTCCAACGGTTGCAATCAAGTTCCTTGATAGCCAGCAAGAGTCACTGAAATGCAACTAATTGAGGATCCATGCTTTAAACTTTTGTTAGCAATCAGTTGATATAGATATTCAAAAATCATCTCCCAACTCTGTCCAAACTCGTGTCCTATTCAGAACCCAGCTAAGAGCTATGTTGTGAAGTAATGACGTTGACCTTATCTATGGCTTCTTAGATCAAATGATGATATCCAGACATCATCTCACAGTTTTCCCCAGTCATTTCCCACTTGAAACTAGCTAAGAACCCTTGCAAGGTTAATATTGTTAATATTGTATATGGCTTCAAGGATCAAATAGGAAAAACATACCAAGCAGCTGGTACAAATATCCAGAAATCATCTCCCAACTTTGCCCAGACTCGTCTCCCGCTAAGAACCCAGCCAAGAACCCTTGTGAGGTGATAACGTTGATTTTGTCTATGGCTTCTAAGATTAGATTGAGAATCCCTTCTTCCTGGAAAAGGTCTTGCCGATTCCGCAGCGCTCGGAACTTGTTTTGCTTCTCTTCGTGTTCTGGGGAATGGAAGATTGTTGTTTATTTTTAGACTAAGCATTAATGGCCTTGAAAGTGGGCAGCTACATCAATTGGACATACAAACAATTGAAGACCTGAAGTCTTCTTTTTCTTTTTTTTTTTTTTTTTTTTTTTACTTCAAACTTGTCTAGCATTTGACCACGCTCTCACCTGATGGGAAGTGACGATGCGATCGAAGGTGTAGCATGCTAGCCAAGTAAATACCTATTCACTCTTCTCTTGAACACGCCCGGGTCATATTTCGCCGGAAACACAGACGCTGGCAGGGCATTCCATTCCTTAGCCGTTCTAATTAAGAACGTTGAGTCAAATCGCTTGGTACGAATGGGTGGTATTTCGACCACAAAAGGATGGCGCTTAGCCGAGCGTCTAGTAGTCCGGTAGTGGAATGGTGATGGGAGAATTAGATCATGCAGTTCTTGAGCGCATTCACCGTGGTGTAATCTGTAAAAAACCGACAGACTTGCCACCTTACGTCGATGTGCAAGGCTCTGGAGCCTTTCACCAACCAAAGTGTCGTCGTCAATGAGCCTTTTGGCACGCCGTTCAATCGAGTCCAGAGCCTCAAGCTGGTACTTGGCAGACCCGTCCCACAGGTGGCAGCAGTACTCCATACACGATCGGACTTGTGCTTGATACAGATTTAGAAGCTGTCCAGGTGTGAAGTACCGCCTTACCTTGGACAATATGCCGAGTTTTTTTGAAGCTACTTTGGCTTTGGACTCGATGTAGGATCCAAAGTTTAGGTTTGACGTGAGATCAACACCCAAAAGCTCAAGATGGTTTCCTAAACTTACAGATACACCACGGAATGAAGGAGCCAGATGGAGTGGGCTCTTTTTAGCAGTGAATAAACACGCCTGTGTTTTTGCAGCATTGAACCTAACCAAGTTAGCATCGCCCCAATCGGACACGGCTTTCAAAGCCAGGTTCATGCGCTCAACCATAGCCTCTCTCTTAATCCGGACATCGTCACCACTGGCTCGGGCACTGGATGTGTATCTTTCAACAACAGTACTATCATCTGCATACCCAAAGGTACCGGGCTTTAGCAAATCATTGATGTGGAGTAAGAATAGTGTTGCTGAAAGAACTGACCCCTGAGGTACACCAGCATTAATAGCTAATTGATCGGAAGAGCAGCCATCAAGAACTACTCTAAGCGATCGTTCCCTCAAAAAGTCTGATATCCAAGTGCACAAACCAGCAGGTAGTCCGTAAGATGGAAGCTTATTCAGAAGACCGTCGTGCCAGACCCGATCAAATGCCTTAGAGACGTCTAGAGATACAGCAAGTGCCTCTCCATGCATCTCTAAGGCTTCGCTCAATATGTGAGTGGCATACGCGAGAAGATCCCCAGTGGACCGGTTTCGGCGAAATCCGTATTGCCGGTCACTGAGGAGATCATTGTCTTCAAGGTATGCCAAGAGTTTGTTGTTAATTATACGCTCCATACTCTTACAGAGAATGGAGGTAATTGAGATGGGTCGATAGTTGGCAGGATCAGCACGACTGCCCTTCTTAGGTACAGGTTGTACGTTGGCTAGCTTCCAACTCATAGGGACTATTCCGGTGTCTAGAGAGAGGCGAAATAGGCGTGTTAGAATGGGAGACAACTCGGGTGCACAGCTCTTAAGTACAATTGCAGGTATACCATCGGGACCACTGGCTTTGTTCACGTCTAGACTGCGTAATGTTTTTAGTACTTCCTTCTGACGTATGCGTATTTCCGGCATGAAAACACCGCATTGTGGAAGGCAGGGAGGTACCTCATTAGCAGTATCTAAACGCGAAGCTTCTGCAAAGAGAGTGGCAAACAAGTTTGCTTTTTCTTTTGCAGTGTGAGCCAGCGATCCGTCTGGTTTCAATAATGGAGGCAGTGAGGATCGACAGAAGTTCGCTTCAACCGATTTGGCTAGGGACCAAAAAGCCTTACTACCCGCTGGGTAGGAAGCAAGTTTAGTCCCTATTCGACCAATATGATTGAAACGAGCCTTCCTTAATTCCTTCTTACAGGCCTTGGCGGCAACGTTAAAGGCTTTCTTCTTAGCTCGAGTGTCCGAGGCCTTGCGTTTTCGAGCGTCAGCCCATGCCAGATATGCCGCATGCTTCTGCGCTTCAGCACGTGCACATTCGGCTCCAAACCATGGGCTGGCTTTGCTGGTCACGGGTTTATCGGAAAATGGAATAAAATATTCCATAGCCCGACATACTACCTCAGTAACCGCATTCGCGCAGACCGTCGGATCTCCAGAAGAAAAACACGTTTGCCGCCAAGGATATGAAGCGAAGAAATGTCGCATCTCGTCCCAGTCTGCTAAGTTGTATCTCCAGACACGCCGATTGCTCTTAGGGCTTGGGTCAGGCGGGGAGTATACTGAAACGGACTTGACCAGACAGTGATCGGAACTACCAATGGGTGAGGATACCGCCACAGAGTATCGGTCTGGTTCAGTCGTGAGCAGAAGGTCGAGGCAGTTAGCAGTGTGGCTATCAATATCAGGCACTCGCGTTGGCTCTTTAACAATCTGCGTTAAATTGAGCGCCAAAGCGAGCTTACGCGTCTCTCTCCCAGCGTGGTCCGTGATCCGGTGTGGGACTAACCACTCCTGGTGGTGAGCATTAAAGTCCCCCAGAACAACAAGCTGAGCCGAAGGATAGCGTTGCTGAGCCACATCTGCCGTTTCACTGAGATACTCCATTAGAAGAGTTGTCTCCCGGTCACCGCTATGTGATCTGTACACACCAGCATAGAGAATTTTCTCAATGCCGGTGTCCACAAGCACCCAAATCACCGAAAAGTGGGGATGTTCAAGGTTTCGGAGACGCAAACAGCAAATATCATCACGGACGTAAACGCAGATACCAGCGCGTGGAAGGAAGCGGTTTTCCAAGATGAATCCTGGATAGTCCAGATATGCCGTGTCTGATGGACATCCTATTTGCGTCTCAGTCAAGAAGAGCAAGTGCGGTTTGTTGGTCTCCAGATGATGATGGACCGCTTGCAGATTTGAGTGCAGCCCACGAATATTTGTGAGGTGCACTTTAAGAGTGAGGACGTGCATCTGCCGTTTAAACTTGCTCAATTTTTTCGACTTTTTCATAGTTGGGTGAGTTAGGTAGACAAGTAGGAAGTGGACGAGATATTGGGATGCTAACCCTCAGTAATAGAGAAGCTCCTACGCCAATGGAGAACTTGCGCGGAGACTGCGGGGACGCCCGAACCCCCCTGAAATTGCCCACAAGTTCCTCACTTCCAGTCGCCAACTGGCCCTGTGGACAACCTCAGGATTTTACACAAGCGGTGGGGCAGCCTTTCGTAGTTGGCTAGACTACTACTTGGGCCCCCTACAACTTGCGGTCGGCCAGCAGAGAGCACCGTGCTTCGGATCCCGCTACCCTCCGAAGCAAGGTCTCCGACGCGAAAGCATCTCCATCACCAATACCGGTCTGCATACCCAACACAACTGTCCACATCTACTCGTCAGAACGGCTTCATTAGACATCACGATGGAACACGACGAGTCGCTTGGCATCGTGGTTTTGTCTAATGGGTGGTAACTAAGCCGGCGGCTAAGGCCTTCCACCAGTTATTTGGTTGCTCTTTTGGCACCACCCAGGGGTCACGTGTAGGGAAACTAGGGTTAAAGCCTACGGACGCGAGCAAACATAAACCCCCAAAACCAAAACCTTTTCGTGTATGTGTCAACATTTTTAAGCTGCTCAAATGCTTCTGACTTGACTAAACGGCTATTACGACAACAGCCGGGGCCGATGGCTAAATAAATATGCTCTCCGAAGCACGGTAGAGCTCAGTTGTAAATACCACATTTACCAGGTTTCTTATAAATAAGCATGCTACATCGTCAACTACATTGTTAATCTTGAGAAATGGTCAAGCGCAAGCATATCTAGAAACCGTGACCTCTATAAAACAAAATATAGCGGTCAAAATGACAAAAGTACTGACCGCAGTAAACGTTGCTTAACTTTGCCGGTCATTTAAGAACTGCAAGTCGATCTAAGAGCGCGACAAACGGAACTTCGATACCAAAAAATGGCTTACAAAAATCGGAAAAATTTTAAACCTCTTGATCATAAATCGTCCAGCCATCCGCTACTGAACATAGGACTCTCTCACAGAACGTCATTTTGAACAGCTACTCGTCTTTTGCTTTCAACGGCTTCTCAACGGCTCATGAAAGCATTTATTAAGTTGAAAATGGGGTAAAGTCATGTGACCTAAAAATTTGCCCATCATCATCATCAGCCTACACTAGTCCACTGCTAGACATAGGCCTCTCCCGAAGCACGCCACTGTGCCCGGCCTTCTACTCTTCCAGTTACTACCAGCTACCTTGCGTATATCATCGCTCCATCTTGCCGCAGGGCGTCCTACACTACGTCTGCCAATTCGTGGTCTCCACTCCAGAAAAAAATTGCCCATCTCACCCATATCTTCATCCGGTTGCGCAAAGTAGTTGATCAAATCTTCGAGGCACATCACCATCTCGCCGAGGTTCACAGACGCGAAGAACATTGAATGGCGACGGTTCTCTTGCAGGGTTTCAAGACCGCTAAAGCGAATGGAATATGTATTAATCACTATATACATTAATATCTACCTTCTTGTCCCTAATAAATAACAATGCACATAAGGTAGGATAAAAGAGTGGTAAAACAACACAGGCAGCCTTAACCAGATAACTGATAGAATACATAGATACTTTTTTGTAAATACATACACAGAACAAACATCCATGCTTATCACACAAATGTTTAATAATAACAATAATAATAATATGTGCGCACATCTCACACAACGCCATCTAGCCCCAAACTAAGCAAAGCTCGTATTATGGGAACCAGATAACTGATACAATACTTAAATACTTTTTGTTTATAAATATATACATATAATACAATATAACACCTGTTTGTCCTGGGTGGGAATCTAACCCATTGACCTTCCGTTCGAAAGACAGAGCTACTACCAATCGAGCTATCAGCCCAGTCAAATCTATCTTGTTTATCAGTTGTCATGTTATAAGAACATTGTCTATTATAAAAAAAAACTAACTTGATAAACTTGGTGAACAGCGAGGAGCATTTCCTGATGACCCTCGCCGTCCGGGACTCCTCTTCCTGCGAGCGCGAGAAGTCGAGCCCGTCGTCCATCTTGCCTTCTTCATGGAGAATGGCCTGCTTCTCTTCCACTTTACCCAAGCCTTTCTTCTTAGTTTCGTACGACTGTGAATGTAAGTATAGATGTTAAGCGTGGAGTATTTTTGGGTGTGGTCTATTGATAGCATTTTAATGAATATTTGTTATAGTAATGCTTCTGCCGGTGCCATAAATAGATTCTCGTTAGTGGCTAGATTGTATCCTAGAGTTAACGACCTGTCATCATCGGCAGCCTCTGTTGTGTGGTGGTTGAACAGGTCGGCTCATAGCCCGGAGGCGGCGGGTTCGATGCCGAGGACTAGTATTTGTGCACAAAAAAAGCGCAAATATAAGTTCTGGGTCTGGGTGTTGTGGGACCATGGCCCTCGTAGTTCCTGGGTCCCTAGACATAGAGAATCTTAGTTAGAGTCCATGGTCTATGTATGTGATCTTTGGGCGTCATTCATTCATTCATCAAGAAAGTATTTTAGCAAACTTGTGTCACCCTGTAGAAGTCATAATAATAAGTTGAAGTTGTCAATATAGCCAAAAGGTGACAGCTTCACTTGGATTGGGAGCTGGCACACAATGATAAATAAGAATAACGCCCAACGATCACACCCATAGATCCTGGACCCTAACTAGGATTCTCTGTATCTTAGGACCCAGGAACTACGAGGACCATGGTCCCACAACACCTAATCATAGAACAACTATTTGCCCTTTTTTCTGCGCACATATACTTTTCCTGCTGCAGGAATTGAATGCACCACTTCCGGGTTATAAGCCAACCTGCTAAACCACCACACCACAGAGGCTGTCAAAAACATAAAAAGATATTTTCAATGACAAAAACCGAAACCAACCTTATACGACAGCCAGAGTCCAGTCTCGGAGTGCTGCACGATGACAGTGGAATCACCGTACTTGATGATGGGCGCACCTATGACCTCGAGGTCTTTGTCTTCCAGAACTTGCTTTTGGTCGTCCTTCTCTTGGCGGAGGCAGAACGCACAAGAGGCTGTTGTCGCTTCCTCCCTGATATGAGGAGTGTTGTTAAATTTTTATTGAAATACGGAAGTTTTATGAGTCGTTTTTACGAACAAGAGCTTAGTCGTGAATCGATGCTTAGCTCAAAATTATAATTTTCCTTCCACTTCAAAATGGAGGTTCACAGCTCGGTAATTTTTTAAATTTGAAAATTTGAAAAGACACATAAGTATTTTCATATTGGTCTCAAAGAAATTCTATCAATATCGGTTCAATAATTTGGTTTTTAACTAAAATAATTGGAGAAAATATATATATATTACATGATAATATCAGAGCACTAAAATTTTGATTGTTCCTATTTCGGTAGGCTAGGTGACTTTATATTAGGTCTTTACCTATGAAATTGCCGTTTTGTTTGAAAAAAGTTAAAGTATTTTTTTTTCGAACTTATTTATTTCTTTTATTCAAAGTAATCACCCCTGCAATCAATGCATCTTTACCAACGCTGTGGCAGTTTATGGATGCCCTTCTTGAAAAAATCAGCAGGACGGGAGACAACAAACTCTTCAAAGGCGTTTTGTACTGCCTCTCGGGAATTGAATTTTTTTCCCGCTAAAAAGTTGTCCAAATTTTGGAAAAAGTAATAGTCGGTAGGCGCAAGATCTGGTGACTATGGCGGATGAGGGAGAGCTTTCAAACCCAACTCATGCAGCTTAGAGACGGTCTGTTGTGCAGTATGGGGTCGCGCGTTGTCGTGAAGTAGCAGTGGAGACGACCGATTGACCAAAGCTGGTTGCAGACGTGCGAGTTTCGCCATCATTGTGGTCAGTTCTTCAATGTACATATCTGCAGTAATTCTCTCGCCGTTTTGTAAAAAGCTATGATGAATCACACCAGCACTAGACCACCAAACTGTGACCATCACCTTTCTAGGGGTCATTTTTCGTTTTGCACATTGTTTTGGTACAGAACCAGGATCTAACCAACTGGCTGAGCGCTTTCGATTGTCAAAAAGAATCCATTTTTCGATTATTATAAGGATACTGGCTGAAGTCTTTTTAAAAAAAGGAAATTGAAATAAAATAAATGAAATTAATTTTAAGACGACCGTCGGATTGGAAAGCTGGATGGAGACTGACGGGAGCTGAGGGCTAACTGAGTTCTATGACAAGGGAAATGATGAGTCGGCAGGAAAAGGTTAGGAGTAGGCAATAGGGGGTGCATGGAGCAGATATAACATCTCCCCGGGGTAGACTAAACTTCGGGGCTGAAGTTTCGAAGTTTAGGAAATGAGAATGTAGGAAGCTATATGTTCCTCCTGATGCTGGGGGACGGAATGTCCTCTGGATCTCGGTGACGTTTGCTTATCTTAACAGAAGTTACAGGTTCAGGTTCTGGTGTCTGTTCTTCAGGTGAGTTTATAGGGACTGATTGGGAAAACTTAAGGAAGTGACAGGGAAGACGGTCGTGCGATTTAATCAAGTAATAAAGTTTAAATACACAAAATAGGAAAATTATGGAAGTTATTAAAATTAATGCTATTGAGTAATGAGTCTCGTACTTAATTATTTGGTGTTGGTTCATTATTTGGTCTGTTCCATCTGAAATAGATTTAAGGTTTAATTTGGTCTCTGCGGTAAAAGTGTCTAAATCTATATTTTGTAATTTAATACGAGGTTCAGTACTCATTTTATTTTCGAACTTATCTAATGTACAGCAGGAGTCGTTTATTATGTTAAAGTCGGAATGGGTCACAGTAACATTTATTTTTATGTCCTTATATTTAGGTATTAATTTGGTATTTTTACAATAGCCCATACAATCGTTTGGGATATTGACAATTCCGGTCCCAATAATATTTATTTCAAGACCCTTTCGGTTGGGACATTCGATGTATAACTTTGTGCTCTGAGTTTGTACATAAATCCAGTTGTTGTTACTTAGTGGTTTCCATACATCTAATACGTGTCCGTGAATTAAATCGGTCCGACACTGCACTGGTAGGGTACTTATGACGCTGGCGATTAGCTCACTTTCACAACTGGGATTTGCACTCGTAGGGAATACGGTCATTACGTCACAGATAAACTCGCGAGAGCCTATCACTCTGCATTGTTTCAGTGATTCGAGGTTACAATATTCCGATTTATCGTTGGTCATTGCGATGTATTTACTGCTAGGAATAACAAAACTAAATGAATTCGGTTTTACACTGCTATGCGGGGTAGGTAACGCTATACTATGGTACAAATTATATTTCTTAGGTGATACTAAAGGTATTCTTAATATAAAAATAATCTTATCGTTTAAACCGTAACATATTACACTAGATATATTCATTAATATATGAATATGGCTTAGTTCTAAAGTAACAGGTAACTTAAGATCCGCAGGTAGGTATCTGTAGTTATCGACAAGCTCTTTGTATAATTGCGTGGGAGTCAACACGGCCGGGTGAAGCATGTTTTGACGACTAAACATAATAGCGTTTGTTATGTCCTCCAATTGAAATGATAAGGTGAGTACAGAGGCTTCCAAACTTTTTAATATTGAATTAATATTTGATTTTGTATTTAATTTGTTGGTAATCATTGACATGTTTTTTAATGTTAATTTGAGATTGTCGATACCTTCATTGAGCCTGGCCTCATTCATTTTTATGCTGTGAAATGATTCATTAAATTTGGCTATGGTGAAAGTTGTAACTAAGATGTTTTCCTTAATCAATGAAGCCAGCTTCTTTTCGCCATTTTGTAGGCTTTGTATGGCGTCGTCATATTTGACAGCGTCGTCCTCGTTTAGAGTCCCAAATATGGTTTTGGATAGTTTGCCTATACCACCTATCCATGCTCCGCGTTTAAACCTATTGTTGCTCGTAAGGTGAGCGATGGAAGAATAGTCGGACATCATATCGTTGTACCTAACTGTAAGTGGCTCCAATACATTATGGCATTCTAGCTTAGTTGTGGTTTCGATTTCAATTTGGCCGCACAAGAAACGTACTGTGCCTAGTATTGAGTTAATATTTTGGATATGAGGTTTAATGTAGGATATGTCGAATGGAGTAACTATATCTAGGTGTCCAATGCTAATTTCGAGTTCACCAATTGGATCGAAATATATGCCGGAGCTCGAGTTGATGGGTCGGACAAACTCGTGATGACCTTGGACCAGTACGCTGTAATAGAAGAAACAATGGAGTAGGTACTTATCTAACCTTAATATCTGACTATATACCTAGCTTATATGACTATATAACTAATTAATTTTAATCTTAACTCTACGTTAACTAACCGTATGTATCTATTTAAATATGTAAAATAGGTATGTTTTAAGCAGGAGGTATACTATGGACTTCCACGTGTTTTACCTCATCGTAGTGGTGTTTCACGTGGCGTCTATTTATCAACAAAGACAGTGTGTGGTTGCCATGGATTTTGACGATTTTGAAGGGACCCTTCCATTGGGGCGATAGGGCCTTTCGCAACCTAAGGTGGTTCTTTAATAAGACGTAATCGCCTACCTTATATTCAACTGGGCGAGTACGAGAGTCATAATAGGTTTTTGAGTTTTCTTTAGATTGACGGATGAAATCCAAGGCTTTATCTCGTGCATGTTTCATACGGTGTTGTAAAAGTTTTACGTATTCAGGATAGGTTGTGTTATTATTGTCATTGTATACGGAGTCTGGGATATGGGGCTTATGTCCGAATAATAGCTCGTATGGTGAGTAGTGCGTAGTTGAATGCACAGCGGTATTGTATGCTAGCATGGACGTGTACACGTACTGGGGCCAGTTGTCTTGATTTTCGTTTACATACGATTTAAGGTATTCCTTAAGAGTGGAGTGTGATCTTTCCAAAGCGCCCTGCGTCTGTGGGTGGTAAGGTGACGCCCATAATTGCTTAATTTTCAAGAATTCGCAGGTTTTCTTGAATAGGTCCGCTGTGAAATTCGTGCCCTGATCTGTAAGTATGTATTTAGGGATTCCGAAGAGTGATATAAAATGGAGGAGGCAGTCACTCGCTTCTGCCGCTGTGTTACTGCGAAGGGGATACGCTAATGAAAATTTTGTAAGGTCATCTTGCATGGTCAGAATGTACTTCAGCTTGGCCGTACCAGACTCAGGCAGAGGGCCCACAATATCAAGGGCTAGTCTCTCGAAAGGAGACGTAGAGGTGGATGTTATAACCATAGGTGCTCTATTTATTTTTCGTAGCGCTTTGTTGGTTTGGCAAGACTGACAGTTTTTTACATAGTTTTCGATATCACTGCGCATATTTTTCCAGGAGAACCGTTCTTTGATACGGCTTAGCATTCTCGTGGATCCTAAATGGCCTGCAATGGGGATGTCGTGGTTTTCTTTAAGGATTTTGGGAATTTCGCTAGGCGCAGGATATATA
The DNA here is from genome assembly GCA_905220475.3 of Ennomos fuscantarius. NCBI lineage: Eukaryota > Metazoa > Arthropoda > Insecta > Lepidoptera > Geometridae > Ennomos > Ennomos fuscantarius. The sequence goes on from HG992049.1 coordinate 4,313,635, forward strand.
ATGTTATTGTGATATATATGAATTTTTATATTAGTGCCGTCGAATAAATAAGCTAGCATGTTGTAGATTTTTGCAAAGGAGTGTTTATCAAAAGGGTTCCTGAAATCTGAAATACTAATTTCGTTTACTGTCGGATATGACATCATTATTTCGTCACGAGCATATTTCAGGCATTTGAATATATCTGGGTACGAGTGATCGTCAAAATGGTGCACTTTTGTGAATAGAAAAAGGTAAGTTTTATCTTCGACAGTTAGGGGCAAAAAGGAATGTAAGGATCTTTCTTTTTTCAGAAATTCATCACGTTCGGGGTTCGGACAGTTACTGAGGACTTCCGAAACATGAGGCAAGGACTCGTCCATATCTATTGTGGTAGGTACTATTATTAATGTTTGTTTTCCTTTAAGTAGGTCTTCATTATGTTCTGTAATATGAGTATTGTATAGTTTCGTAGATGATTTTAAGAACTTATTATAGGTTTCATCGGGTAAAGGTAAGTTTTCAGGTACTGGAGTGGTTCCTGGGTCGCGTTGAGCTGATATGGATGCAGGTAAGGTTTCAGGGTTCTGCCAACTAGTCGATGGTTGAGGAACTGTTTCTGTCTCAGGATGTGATTTATTTAGTGAAGAAAGGTGATCTTCAGGAGGAGAGTCCGTGGTAATGGAGGGAGTCACAGGAGCAGGGAGATTCACGGTAGTAGGCGGAACTATGGGAGTAGGAGGATTCACGGTAATAGGAGGAGCTATGGCAGTAGGAGGATAAACGGCAATGGGCGGAGCTATGGGAGTAGGTGGATCCAGAGGACTAAAATCAAGGTCTCCACCATTCACAGGACTGAAATCCAGTCTTATTAGCTCGTCAAGGGTCTCTTGACCAATTTCGGCAAGTGGTGATTCCGATAAAACTTCGGCTCTAGTACTAGTGTCATCGACAGGATTAGAATTCATATTCCTATGATTTTTTGGATAAACAGGATTCACAGGATATCTGGAAAGCGCGTCAGCAGCGGAGTTTAATTTACCTTTGCGATACACGATTTCATATTCGTATTCTTCCAACTTCAACCGCCAACGTTGGAGTTTGCTGCTGGGATCTTTGTGGTTAAATAGCCACTTTAGAGGCCTATGGTCAGTTACGATTTGGAATTTATTCCCATATAAGTAGGGACGGAAGGTTTTACAGCCATAGAGTATGGCTAACAACTCCTTCTCAGTCGTGCTATAGTTGGATTCACTCTTATTGAGTGTCCGTGAAGCAAAAGCTACGGGCTGGTCTTTACCAATTGGTCCCTGAGAGAGAACGGCACCTACGGCATAGTTCGAGGCATCACAGGTGAGAATAAAGGGTTTCGAGAAATCGGGGTAGATTAACAGTGGGGCTGTAGTCAATTTGCGTTTTAAGGTGTCAAAGGCAAGCTGCTGTTGATTTTCCCATTTAAAAGGCGTGTCCTTTTTTAGGAGGTTAGTGAGAGATTTTGCAGTTTTTGAAAAATCAGGAATAAAGCGACGATAGTAGGAAACTAGGCCAAGGAATGATTTTATATCTTTTGGAGATGTTGGGATTGGAAATTCGGTAACGGCTTTGATTTTATCTGGATTTGGCTTGACGCCTTGTTCAGTAATGACGTGACCAAGGTAACAGACTTCACGTCGTAGAAACTCACACTTATCCGGCTGTAACTTTAAATTGAAGTCTCGAATTCTTTGGAAAATTGATCTAAGGTTTAGAATGTGGGCTTGTAAATCGTATGCGTAGCATACTATATCGTCGAGATAGACGAAACACCGGGTGCCCTGAAGCCCTGACAAGGCTGAATTCATTAGCCTCTGAAATGTAGAAGGGGCATTCTTGAGCCCGAATGGCATTCTCAGAAATTGAAAGTGTCCTTCTGGGACGTTGAAGGCTGTTTTCGCTTTATCGGCTTCATTTAACTGAATTTGGTGGAACCCAGATGCTAGATCTAAAGTCGAGAAGTATTTGCTATTGCCTAGTTGATCTAGGATTTCTGTAATCTGTGGTATGGGGTAAGTGTCACCAATTGTGACGTCATTGAGTTTCCGGTAGTCAATTACGACTCGCCACTTTTGTGTATTGGAAGCGTCGAGTTTTTTGGGAACGACCCATATTGGTGATGACCAGGGAGAGTCGGAAGGCTCTATAATATTTTGCTCTAGCATTTTTTCAACTTGGTTTCGTACTTCGGCTTTATGGACTTCTGGGAATCGGTAGGTTTTATTGTGAATTGGTATTTCTGTTGTTGTTTTAATATCGTGTTTCAGGGCATTTGTATAGGACAGATTTTCTCCAGGAAGGTGGAAAATATCAGAGAACTCGGAACATAATTGCAGAAGAGCTTCCTTTTCTTCAGCATTAAGGTGTGAGAGACGTAATTGTTTTAGAACTTCTTCTGTTCGCGTAGCACAGTCAGTTGTACTCGCAGCACGTATGTGATTTACAGAACTAGCAGGCTGTTCTTTGTACAATAAAGAATCAATAGCGGAGAGTTTAAGGTTAAGATTTGATTTTAATGTCACAGGTTCTTCAGAGGTATTAACCACGGATATATTTATTCTATTATTTTCTTTAACACGGACTACACAGTTTGCGATAAGTAAGGTTTCAGTAATGTTCTGGTCGAGGACTAATCCTTCTTTCATTTCAGGGTTCTGAACAGAACACTCAATAATAGTTTCGGTTCTTGCAGGAATTAAGTATGCTGGGTCATAAAAGTGCAGTTTCAAGGATGATTTGCCAAGATGGAGAAGATTATTGGTATAGTCAATATTGCAGCTATGCGCGTTGAGCATATCGGAACCTATGATTCCATCATAAGGTAAGTGTATCTTGTCGATAACGTGGAATCTGTGTGATATGCTGGTTTTAGGTAATTGTAGTTTGAGTTTAAAATGACCTCGGGTTTGGATAGATTCTTCTGATGAATCAATACCTTTTAATTGGATTTTTTCCTTCACAAGTTTGGGGTGTGTTATTAAGCAGGAATGCTTCAAGAGGCTTACAGAGGATCCTGAGTCTACAAGTAACGTCAAAGGGATATCTGAAACGGAAGATTCGACGAGTACATGAGGTAGTAACATTATCGCAGGATTATTGGTAATCTCGAATACATTGGACTTAGAAAATTATGGCAGGTTTATTTCCTGCGTGGATACAGTGGATTTTGGCAGGTCATCATGTAGCGATGACGGCAAAGGGTTTGGCATATTTATAGAATGACGTCCATGTCGCGGAGTCGATTCAGGCTTAGGATTGAGGCTTGAGGTGTCGATTTTTAAATCATGAGGTCCCGTACGACACCGGGACGAGACAGCTATTCGTTTTTTGTTTCGGTGTCAACGGTGTCATAACCATAACCTTCTTCTAAGCCAGCTGAGGATTCGTCCTCAGGGGCATTGGATACAAAGTGAATACGCTGAGGGCCTCTGGACTGATTTTGATCAAATTTGAAGCGGTTATTATTATATTCGCGTTTGCGGCATTGCTCCAGGGTATGTCCTGGTGCTTTACAATATCTGCAGACTGGAGTAGAAGAGTCATTATTACTAATAGGCCGACTAGGGTAAAAGTTGGGCCTAGGCTGGTTCGGGTTTGCAGGGAATCGTAGATTCTGGTCACGACGCATTGGTTGGAAATTTGGCCTAGGGAAATTTGGCCTTAAATTACTTGGCTTTTCTTGTCGACTACTAGATGGGCTCTGCTTAAATAAAAATTGTTGAATTTTCTCCTCGGATATAGCGACGTTCACGGCTTCGTTAAGCGTCTTGGGCGACTTACATCTAACGATGTTCGACAAACGGGGTATCAACCCCATTTGGAAATGATGGAGGGCTAGTTCCTCCATGGCTGCTGTACGTCCTATCATTTCTCTACTTTTATGACCATGTGAAATAGATATTTCTGTAAGTAATTGAGAAAGACATGTTTCTATTCTTAAAGCGTACTGGCTCACGGGTTCATTAATTTGTTGTCTACATTCCTGAAGGTCAGTCAGTAGATGGGCATAGTGTTTTCTTTCACTGAATTGAGTTTTAAGGAATTCCTTAAGTTGTAACCAATTGGCGAACTCTTTAACAGAGCAGGCAGTTTGTGCTCTGCCTTGCAGCTGGCATAATATGTATTTAAACAAAATGTCCTTTTGAGGTTCTGAGGCTAATTCGTAAGCGTTATTGCAGTTAACCAGAAATGAGTTCAGTGTTTCCCTGCATCCGTCAAACGGTTTTATGAATTTCAGTAAGGTTGAAAGGTCAAGTTCTACTTTACTATTCGTAGCGGTGATTTTCTTTTTGGACAATGACCTCGTAGTCGGGCCAGAGGGTGGAGGACACAATCCGTCATCCTCCGTGTCTGTTACGGCTAACTCGGGTCTCTCAAACTTTGGGCTTTGGGCTCTACTCTCGGACATTTTGACAATAATCACGATTCACACAAGAAAAGAAAATAATAATATTCAAACTACAATAAAATAAAATTACAATAAAATAAAACAATAGTGACAAAAGTTTGACAATCGCAATGACCACGAATCACTTACTTGAGTGCGGACAGAGTGATAACGAAAGCTATCATTACTTCGAAGTTCGCTCACGGGATATAGCAGGATGTAGATAAGCGTCGCGCGCCGCGCGTTGCTCGCCCGGTCGGTGCTCGCTCGTCTGATGGATGCTCGCTCGTCGGATAGCCACTACCGGTCACAGCACCAGGTTGTGCGTGACAGTGGGTGTGGCTGCGGCTGCGGCTACGGCTGTTCTTGAAGGAGGCCGGTTGCAGCACGAACAGTGCGCAACAGTGGGCCTTCTACGGGATGAGCTGGACCACAACTCACTGCAGTCCGATATCCGGGCTAGCCGGGTATACACAATGGGGCCGGTAACTTGGCACTCGTACACCACACAACACTCGCGTTAATTTCGCGTATTTCTGTGTACTCGGAACGGAGACGGTACCGGGGACTTTCTTTTAAAATCCCTTAACGCTGCCACCAATATTATAAGGATACTGGCTGAAGTCTTTTTAAAAAAAGGAAATTGAAATAAAATAAATGAAATTAATTTTAAGACGACCGTCGGATTGGAAAGCTGGATGGAGACTGACGGGAGCTGAGGGCTAACTGAGTTCTATGACAAGGGAAATGATGAGTCGGCAGGAAAAGGTTAGGAGTAGGCAATAGGGGGTGCATGGAGCAGATATAACAGCACGTAACAATTCGGTTCAAAATTCCTTCATTTCTGTGCCTGTTAAGCAGCGCAAGGCAAGTCTCGACGCGTACGTTGCGCTGGCGATCGTTAAGTTCGTGGGGCACCCATCTATCAAGCTTTTTTATCTTGCCAATCTGTCGCAAATGGACCAATATTGTGTTGATGCTAACATCAAAAGCTGCTGCCAGCTCAGCTGTAGATTGAGATTCATCAGCTTCCACAATCGCCTTTAATTCATCATTGTTGACCAAAGTTTCCGGACGACCACGAGGTTCATTTTTCAAGTCAAAATTCCCAGAACGGAACCGAGCAAACCAATAACGGTTTGTACGTTCGTTTGTACAGTTCTCTCCGTAAACGTCGTTGATGTTACGTGTCGTTTGTGCCGCGTTGGTGCCACGACGGAACTCATATTCCATAATTACACGAAATTTCAAAGTATCCATTATGAGGAAAAATGTTGAAATGTAATGAAAATACAACGCTAATCAATAAACAAAAGACGTATATTGTAAATAGAATGTCATATTTTTAAAACAAAATTAATTTGAATTTAGAATTCATAGCCAATCAAAACTTTTTTTTGTTTGAAAAAGTCTGTACTGCAAAACGGCAATTTCATAGGTAAAGACCTATTACTTACGTTAAGCCCCGAATATTTTCACCACCACCACCATGTTCTCACCTGCTAACTAAGTAAAGTTCATTCTGGTCGTTGACCCCGAGATACCGTCCCGTAGTGATGTGCCTGATGCGCATGGGATGGTACCAGTTGATGAACCCGCCGGCCCACTTGGTGCGGGCCAGTTCCAGTCGCCACAGCGACCGCGCTTGCGACATCACTGACCCGCCTTCGTATACTACGATGCTGGAAGAGATATTAGATTACAAAATTATATTCTGAGGTTAGAATTTTTAAAGTTCAAAATGGCACGGCAACTTTTGTTGTAGGCGGTCGTGATGCTTAACATCTAGATCCGGTCTTAGTCCTTGACACGAATAGTGATAATTTTCTTTCATCGGTTTAGCTTGCAATTTTTTTTAATGTATTTTGAGGTGGTTATGCATAGCCTTTTCGCCACATATAGCGCCACATCTCTTACTTCGGATGGACAGAAAACAGTTTAGCATAAACAAACCAGAAAATTTCAATGTCGCAGTAGTGGGAATGTATTGGACTGATGAAAATCCAGAATCCCTTAACATTTATAATAATATGTTGTTAAGGGATTCTGGATTGTTATCGATCAGTCTGTTCGCATGATCACGCCAGTCCATAGAACAAATCGTTAGGTGAGTGAATGAACGGTAAAAACGAAATACTTACTTCTGCCCCCCATCCTTGGTCCAAGTACTGGGTATAGTAAGACACTCATCACCACCATGGAAGAACCTCAGAACATCACCTCCGAAGACGTAACCGACGTACTTCATCCGCGATATTCCGGTGCCGTAAGGCTGGACTGACCAGTGAGTTACGTGGAACGAAGCGTTGACGATCGACACTTCGTTTTCTTTCGTTGTGTGCTGCAATTAGAACGGTTGTATAGTCTGTAGTTGAGACAAATTATGAAACGGCTGTGTAATCTGTGGATGAAAACTAGTTGGAAAGATTATTTGATCTGTGGTTGCAGAACTTCAGTGGTGGAATGTCAATAACGTTACGTTGGATTTGTCAGTGTTTCTTTCTAATCATACAGGGAAATGACGTTATTAGAAAGAGATAGCGAAGAACTACACAAATAAGTTTATGATATGGTAAATGTGTATTGATTTCACAAAACTATGGCCAGGCAATTGATGTGCAGCTTGGATTTATACTAGAGTGGTTTTTGATGCCAAATAAAAATGTTTCTAAACAGTTTCATTTAGTTCTGGAAGTTCCGTCTATGTTTTAGCCAATAAAAGATAAAAATAGATTGAAATAGATTGAAAATCAAACTTGGCGGTTTACAGTACAAAACTATTTTTGAGGCGGCCCTTTTTTTTTGTCATGGCTCCACACTTTTGTGTATTTAGCCAGTGTCAAGTAATTTATAATTTTTTTAAGTTAAAAGGTATTAGATATATGTGTCAAGTCAAGTCACAGTTCAAGTCAAGTCATAATCTAGTTTAGACTAGTCAAGTCATACTCCTAGTAAAGTGGTGGCAACTTTACCAGAAGCTTCTATGGAGTTTTGGAAACAACACGAAAAGGGACGTTTCACCATCATTATACCACTTTTCCACACTCATGCCTGTAATCCAGCACTTATCGAATAAAATGCCATCAATTTTATGCACTAACACTGAAAATAACACAAGTTTTGGAAAATAATACAATGCGGTAACGCGATCTTTTTTGTTTTCCCGCCAAAACTCCGAGGCGGCCCTTATTGTTTACTCTTGACAAGGGCAAATGTAAATTAGTCAAAGCTTAACCAAACAATACGAACTAACTGCCTGAACTATGGATTGGATTAAAAGTTATTCTATTATTTAAAAAAATCTGTGAATGGGTGTAATCTAATATCTAGATAATAATATAATATATGATTATTGGACACTTCATTGAGTGTCAATGTAGTGTCCAATTATTCTAATAATACAATAAAACACATAATTATGTAATCCACCAAACATATGTGTTTGAACAAAAAAGTCTTATGAGTGTAGATTTAAATGTAATCTACATATGATAACTAAACATGTTGACTTTCTAAACATTTATCATGAAGAATGGTCTTGGAAACATACATTTTTTATGACACCACAATACTGTAGAATTAGAATACAATCTACGACACATTCCCTTTGCCTCACCGTTATAAAAAACATGAATTCAGCCCTTTCTCGTGATGTTAGAGATGTCGTGTCCATAATCACCTTTCCCTAAATTAATAACAATGATTTTAATTTCACCACAATAGCCCATTTTTTTTTTAACCTTTACATTCTAAGAAATAGTTTGCACCACAATAGCCCAGATAATTCTTTAATCTTTACATTCTAAGAAATAGTTTGCGCCACAATAGCCCAGATATTTCTTTAACCTTTACAATCTAAGAAATAGTTTGCACCACAATAGCCCAGATATTTTTTTAACCTTTATATCTTGTCCTACGCCAAATGAGGCCCTTATGGTTTAAGAGCTGGCGACACCCTATCTCCAGCTCTCATAAGTCATGCTTAATTTTTATATTTGTTCTTTGTTGGTTTTATCTTTAAAAAGTAAAGTGTATGTATGTATAGTTAGGATACAATGGAGCTGGCATAAACTTTGTTTAAAAGACCCTTAAAAAGGGGAGATTAATAAAATCCTTTATATTAAATGAAATAGTTAATAATATGCCAAAATATAAGAATGAAATATGCAATATACGGTCCTATTATCTCTGAGCCACGCTGGCATGCGATGCCATCGATGGCATCCAGGGCCAGTTCCAGGGATAGTAGGTATGACTATGTTATACTTAGTTATATTTATATCCTACAAGTCCTCTTGGTGTAAATCTTCAGCCCTACAAACGCCTTCCAAATGACCGGGTTAGAATCTTAATACAATTTAATATGACATCGTCAATTATTAATAGTTATGTTCAGAAAAGACTTTGGATGCAACCGTTTGTAGCTTGGGTCTTACCACAGAGTATGTAAATGTAATGAGAGATACCATAGTTATGTATAAGACAGAAAGATAAAGAATGTATTTATAGCATGCTTCGCCAGCCCCATACTCTTTTGGTCATGCGGAAAACTAAATGGCAATAGCCGAAACATTTCTATACACGGTTCTTTAAGCTTTCACTTAAATAAAATTACAATAAAAATTATTTAGTACCATTACATTTGACGTATATATACTTAATTGGATAAAATAGTAGTTGCAGATACTTACCAAGTACCGCTCGGTTGCAACTGAGACTAGAATCAAGTCGTCACCAACGCGGACTTTCTCACCCTCCGATCTGAAAATTTAAAACAGCGTAACAAAAAATTTTTTATGGTGTATTGTTATGTATTAGTTGGTGTTCAATAAAGTGTTATTATAGTATTATTGAATATGAACATGAATATGACTGAATATGAATATGAATATTGTATTGTGTTTTTAAGTCTTCAGGCGCTATGCGGTTTTACTTGCCGTTTACTCTTTACATAAATGGGTCACTTTCCACTCACCTGTGAGTCATGAAAAACCATTAAATGTCCTCAGACTAGGGTCTCTGGTCAAACCAGAGAGCCGATGGATGCAGGCGGCAATAAGCCATTCAAAGTGACTCTTTATGGGGGAGGCATATATTCAACAATGGGCGTTTTCCGATTGATAATGATTATCGAAAGAGTAAAGCAGATAGCCGTACCTTTGTTTGCTGGCAGGATGCAATGTCCACCAACAAGCTTCACCTTGCGAGTGCTCCTGTAGACCCACGTCGAAAGCCAGCTTGTCTTGAGACGACGAGGTGGAAAGGCAGGCCAGGTACTAGCAATAGAACGAGATATGTTATCAACTAAAGGTAACTATAAAAACTCTTTTGAAATAGGTTTTTTATTTATTTTTATGTTAGTGAATGATGTGATGAGCTATTCGTTCACCTGATGTTAAGCGACATAACAGAACAGTGTCATTTGGAACCCCAAAATATAAAGTTCCACACTGCGCACATCATCCTGATGCATCAGCACAGTCTGGTAATTAATATTTATAATTAATAAAGTAATTTCACTAGCTACAATGCCCTTCAAACCGAAACACAAGTGCTTGCACACAGAATAATAACTAGAAAAAGAATAATAACACGGCAGAATAACTAGCAAAGCGGTGGTACCTACCTAGACGAACTTTGCAGAAAAGTCCTACCACCTAGTATCCTAGTAAAACGGTATTTTAGCCCTGGCAATTATATCTTTATTATTTCTATGTCAACAAATCCGGTTGCGATCGCAGCCAAGAAAAGTTCATTGATCGTTTTATGTTATTTGACCTAATTTCGTTCACATCAAATTTTTATCTTAACAATTTTTTTTTAATGATACATGGTGATTCTGATCGCAAATAGGTCCTAGAAGGGGTTAAAATTATAAATTCTTACCATGTCACTGTTGAGATGTCGCAAAAGGATAGCATTGCCGTAAAGCAAAGTCCTGTGTCCAGAACCAGTTCCTTTGCCCTGAAAGCAAATAAAAAGTTGATTTAATTGTAATTTAATGGTAATAAAATTTTTGTTTAAATAAATTTGAATAAGTCTTTGACTAAAAATTCTGTTCCAGCAAAAGTAAATTATTTACATTATATTAGTTGTTTTTGTACTAAAATTATGTAGCGTCCAATATTGACGTATTAGGAAATATCAATATTTGTAATCAAATTTAAAGCTAACCTTAATATTATATCAATATTTTTATTACATCAACTCGGAAAGGGTTCCAGTTTAATAGGCTCGCGGATTTTATCACCCTATAAAACAAACAAGCCCTTTCTATAAGATATAAAGTCCACATTAATGGAAATCCATAATTTTATGGGTCATAGAAAATTTACATTATAACCGCCTTCTTATGGTGAAAGCTCAGATCAATAAATAATAGAAATACAAAATGTATATGTGTGAATATATATAGGTATGTACTTATCTTCTCAAATAAAAGGTTATAGTAACTACTTTGTTAAAAGTTATTGTTAAATCAGTAAAGATGTGTAAACTTCAATATTATTTTGTTATAAAGGCCATAGGACGTTCTACTAAATTCTTTACTAACTAATACAGGCATGCTATAAAAACAAAAGAAGTAAATTGTATTATATTGTAACGTACTAAAATATTTATGGATGTTGAAGAAATCATCTAAATATCTACTTTTACCAAATGACGAATTCCTTGAATTTATAGACGGCATTTATATATCGTAATACAGAAAAGTCAGTAACAGCACCCAAAAAATATTTCCATTTCAAAACTTGAGTTTTTGGTTAGTTGTAAGGCAACCGCAATCCGAGTCGGTGATGAAGCCTCGATAGCGTATCCCTTTCTCACGTTAATCTAATATGTAAAAGTGAAAGAGACACCATCTTGCGCTTCACTGGTTACGATAGAGTGACGGGCAAAGTGTGTTCAAACGAAAAGATATTTAAACATTAAAATGGATATTGCTGTAACTTTGTATTATTTATTTATTAGTCTTAGATAGATAAATAGATAAATTCTTTCTTTTTTAGATAGATAAATAGATAAAATCTTTATTGTACAGAAATTACATAGCTTCAAAAAGTTGTTAAGCAGATAGGATTATTAATATTAGGTATTAAGTTACGGAAATATAATCATTGACGATGTTTTGGATGATATGATTCAAAATAGTAAAAAGATATACTAAATATTTATTTGTTTTATTTCTAATAGCGTGTCTATTACTGTCTTATTCCATGTTACTACGATGTGACGAGTCACTAACTTGCGCACAAGCAACATTGACTACTAAGCAAGCGTCATAACGTCTAAATTAAGCAAATGCGACATTGCAGAATACACAATTGACGTATAGGTATGTACGACGGCGTTCGGACGTTTTGGATTATTTTCACTTAAAAATTGTGACTACGTATATCATACCTCAATGACTGTACTAAACGAATTTGATATTACAGGAATATATTTCCCAAACAATCCGACTAAGATTTTCCTTAGTATATATTAAATCTAAGTGAAAAAATGATATAGCTATTGTTTTAGTATTTTTAAATTTGCCGAACGATACTGACTTGTTTAATATTTTATAATATAAGGACTTAATAAAATAAATAAATAAAATAAAATTGTTAAATCTAGTAATAGCGTACATATTTTGATCGATTAAATAATAACGATTAATATTAAATAAATAGAAAACACTAAATAAAAACAATAATTTACTTATTTAGATAGCTGCATTTCGACATAGATTATATTTAAAAAAAATTGTAAGTAAATAAATCTGGTGCTCATTGTGAAAAAGATGAAATTAATATTGTTTAAAGTTATATTGAGGCATTTATTAGTTGAAATATATTTTAATAATTTAGAACTTACAGCCAATACAAAATTTTCACCAATTAAATGAATTATGATGCATGCATTATTACCGACTTGTGATACTCACTAAGTTGTTGTGCCCCTGGAAGATTCAAAACACGAGCCAGATATGTAAAAATTATTCACAATTTTGAATTTCACATGTTAACACATAATGTAAAAAGCATTCATAAGATTTGCCATTTAAAATCTTTAAAATACCCAAAATTAGGACATAATATAATTTTTTTAGTCATAATACATATATTGAAAATTATTTAAAGGGTGACACAGATATTTAGGGATAGGTAAACAACTGTTAATTTTACAGGTATTGCAAAGTGAAACATATTAAAATATAGGTACATTTATCAACATAACATAACAATTTGATAGCGCACTTACAGTTTCAGACCCCGCCGCGGTGACCAACTCCTGCAACGCTCTCACCGACAAAGCCTGTAAAAAAAAGAATGATAACGTGTAAATAAACTAAAAAAACATTTTTTTTTAATGTTATTGAATGATGTGACGGGCTAATCGTTCACCTGATGTTAAGCGACACGGCCGCCCATAACAGAACAGTGTCATTTGAAACTCCAAAATATAAAGTTTCGCGTAACACTGCACTGCGCTCATCATCCTGAGACATCAGCACCGTCTGGTAATAAGATTACTCGACTGTGAGATCAGATCATTAAGTCTCATTTGCCCAGTAATTTCACTAGCTACAGTGCCCTTCAAACCGGAACACAGTAGTGCTTGCACACTACTGCTTGGCGGCAGAATAACTGGCAAAGCGGTGGTACCTACCTAGACGAACTTTGCAGAAAAGTCCTACCACCTAGTAAACATTTAAGTAAAGAGTCATAAAAATCATTTAGATGATTGTTTTAGTGCACAATTAAATAATCAAAATAAATAAAAAGTTTATTCAAAATTTACATAATTCCAATTATATGTCAGGAAACTATAGAAAGTCTTACCAAGTTATGTGCCTGCACTAGAATAAACCTAAGTCACAGGTGGCATAAGAACTAGGTAGTCTACTACGAGTACACCTGGGTGCAGAACTATTAGCAATGTTTAACTTAAAAAACCTAAAAACGTTGAGACATAAATTAATAATTTATTATTGAAGGGGTGAGGACAAAAACGTTTAACAGATTTTTTTCACAAAATGACTTATGGGTATCGTTGGATTCAGCGTGAATTTATCTACAATAATACATTCTCAAAATACCGAAAAGGCTCAAGGTTTAAATTTCGAGATTTTGAGTATAAAAACGGTTTATCTGTCACAGGAATACAGTTCGCTTAGCATAAAAACATTATTATATTTATTTTATAGTAATTATATATTTATAGTAATTATATGAATTAGTCCTATATTTAGTATTTTAAAATAGAAATAATACATTTTCAAGCAACTAAAACTTACATAAACCTTTTCTATTACCTTATAAGCACTCTACATTAAAATGACGCCGTTGACGTTAAAAGTCAATTTTCTCGAAACTGTCAATTTGAGAGTTAAACCCTTTTTATTCTCAACCCTTCAATTATTTGGGTATACCATAATTATTGCAATACACTTTGAATAGAGAAAATCTCAACACATGTGTCTGCATCATTTGCCGCGTCAAGTAAAACTTCTATAATCTTAATCTAACAGCAAAAAGTTTAAAGACATCATTATGTTCGGTGAAGTGTTATAGGCGTGAACTAGTTGTTGGATGGACAAATGAACATAAAGACAAAAAATGTATTCTAAGCATCATACAACATTACATTACATCAACATAAAAATCACTAAGTTATAAGCATCGTAAAAATAAATGTAATGTTTGAAAAGCTAGTGGAAAAAATAAATGTATTGTTTGAAAAGCTAGTGGAAAAAATAAATGTAATGTTTGAAAAGCTAGTGGAAAAAAGTAATCAGTGTAATGCTATGTTAGAAATAGGTCCCAGCACATATTTAAGGTAAACTTTGGCTACCTCCAGCCAAAACCTATAACAGTGAACTTTACAACCAAAACAATGAAAACTGAAATATGTACATTTTACGAATATCGACACCTAAAAAGGGTGATTTTTGCGAAAAAACATGAGAGCTAAACTGATTTATCTTTATACCTATCTACACTAATATTAAAGTTACTCAGCTTGTCTCTCTGACTGTTTATTTGTTGTCTTTTCAAGACTAAACGGATATATTGGTTCAGCGATCTTGACGAAATTATTTAAGAAGATAAATTGATCTTCCAGAATGAAAATACATTCAGTTTTGCCTTTTAATCGCTCACGAATCCGCAGGCACCAACTAGTTTACCCCTGATGTTAGATAAACAAGTATCTAAAAGGATATAACCACTCTAACTCATTTTTTCTCAGCCAAAGTAAGAAAAAACCATCCATCATTGTCTAAGGACTAATAATGAGACAAAAAATTGGCGTCAGAGAGAGGGAAGCGGATGTACTTGCCCCAGTTTCGAGATATTCGATCAGCTCTAGTGCCACGTGAAGCACGCGTCTCTTGTTTCTTTTTTTAAGACTGTGCTATGGTAAACTACTAGCTGCGCCCCGCGGTTTCACCCGCGTGGTGAACATTTTCAATTTTCCCGCTGAACTTTCGTATTTTTTCTTTCATAATAACCGTCTCCTGACAATAATAAACACAACAAAAAGAAAAGTGAAAATGTTTCATCCGTTCACACGTGATGCAATGACCGAGGGAAACAGAGATTCATTTTTATATATACACGGTGGAATTTAATTCGTTCTTTTCTGTAAATGTATGTTCAGACAATGCTATAGAACGCTCCTATATGACTAGATACCAAAAGTGTATACCACCGTGTATAGATTATGATTATTGAAACATGTCTGTTAGGACGATGTTTTTTTTTTTTATTCTTTGATATAATATTATAGAAACTGACGTGAGTAGTACTCATAACTACAACTATTACACGGCTAAAACTCGCGAGATACAGTCTGCTGACTGACTGCCCCCGCCGCCGCGCGTTCTCCTTGAGGATGGATGGGCATCTATATTGCCCGAACACCGGTCGAGTTATTCGATTGTATTTCGTGAGTGTTAGCCGTGTAATAGTTGTAGTTATTCTTTGATAGGCTTGCGTTTGACCACTATCGCATCTGATGGTATGTAACGATGTAGTTTAGGATGTAACATGCTTACATAGAAGATACCTGTTCACACTCGATTTGAGGACTCCAAGGTTGTAGTTTTCGGGTGTATTTCAACTTCAACTACATTAATGATGTTCTCATTTTTGTGATAAACAAATGCGGTGGGATTAAATCCGGTTAGGCTCTTTTTAATATGGAATTATTTGATAATAAATTTATCTTTTCTTATTTTATGTATAGATGGATAGATAGATAGAAATAGAGAACTCTTTATTATCTCACCAATGAAGTAAAAAATCGGGAACAAATATAATATATACGAACTAGTGTAACAATGGGCGGTCTTATCGCTGACAGCGATCTCTTAGACAACCTTTTGACATCTGTTTTACTTACACAGAACCTACATAGTGTATGTTTTTTGAGCGAGAAAATAATCGATAGCTGCCTTAACAGAAGTGTAATGTACCTGTTCGATGACAAACACGCACTGCGACAAATCAGGCGGTATGTTCTTGTCGGCGATGTTTTCGAGGAAACAATGCCTGTTGCCGAAACCTTCTGCTGCGAGGCAGACGCGTTCCCCGGTCGCCGTGCATGACAGGCAGACCATGTCTTCCTGTAAATGAAGAGATTATGGATCAGTCCGACCATATATGTTATAGCACTAGGTGGTAGGACTTTTCTGCAAAGTTCGTCTAGGTAGGTACCACCGCTTTGCCAGTTATTCTGCCGTCAAGCAGTACTGTGCAAGCAATACTGTCCGGTTTGAAAGGCACTGTAGCTAGTGAATTACTGGGTAATTGAGACTATTACTCTATCTAGGTGATCACAAAACTTTGATTGAAATGCAACAGAAGAAATTTCCATAAAAATTCTAGAAATGGGGACATGATACTCTTTAAATTTATTTTTGAAGAAATCATTTTGTGTTAAATTTCACAAAGGTGGACATCTTTAAGGTCGTTACAAAACTAATTAATACGTATTACCATAAATCTAAAAACCCATGCAGTATCATACCAGGCCAGCTGTATAGAATCCATATTAATGTGAAAACATGAGGTCTGTAGTACTTTGCACTGTACCCTTTTATTAACCTTTTTGGCAATAAGCCAGGAAAGGTCACTCTTATATCCTTTCTCAAATTCACATATATTTCGCCTCTTGGGTGATGGGACCGTTTTAGTATAATACAACACATCATTTAAATTTCCAATGCAAATAAAGGATTATAACCAAATTTTAAAATGTACACTAGTGCGTATAAGATGTATATTTGGAAGTATAATAGAGACCTAAAAATTAAAAAATTAAACTATGATAATAATAATAATAACGTCCAACAATCACATACATATATCATGGAACCTTACTAGGATTCTATGTGTCTAAGAACCCAGGAACTACGAGGACCATGGTCCCACAACACCTAGGCTAAGAACAAGTATTTGCGCTTTTTTTTTGTGCAAAAATACAATACAATAATACTTTATTGAACACCTACTAATACATAAAAACGCACCTTAAAAAATGGTAGAACAAAAGGCGGCCTTATCACATTAAGCGATTTCTTCCAGGCTACCTTAGGATGGACAGGAATGAAAGGACCAAAATTGCTATTTATATATAAATACTTGTCCTGCTGCGGGAATCTATCCCATATGAGCCGACCTGCCCAAAGACCACACCACAGAGGCTCAAACTATGTGTGTAGTAAGTAGGTAGATACTTGTAGGTAGTGTCTATCTACTACCTATTAGACTTTGCTGGCACCGACTTTAAATATACTAGTGGGTAGTGCTTATAATAATTTATTTTTCACTTTTGAATGCCTATTTGTGATTTGGAAGTCGGTAATTTTTTTATATGTAAGCGTAGAGAAACGTGATGTTAATTGAAGACATTACCGATGGCGTCTTGGTATATGCCTGATTGGAAACTTGCTCTCAATAGTGCTAAAGAAATTATTAAAAGCCATGCTAAGGTAAAGAGCAAGATATCTATTTTGAAGCATAGTCTAAACTTTCTACCAAGAGAGGTTACTCTATGATGATGACGTAGTCTCTATGGGTATATTCGAGTAATTAGATCTTACCAATTTAATAAAATATATCCCGACCACAAAAAGAAACTACCAAAAATCTTTACTTTTTCAACCTTGATTCGCTTAGAAGTCTAAAAATAAAATAAAATGCTCCCCACTGTTTCATAAATTCGTGGATTTTCTTAACAGAGAGAAGATTATCCGCTTTGAATACCAAGTCTTTTCAAATTGTGAAAAATATGCAAAACAAAAGACAAGGTTTTAAAACGTACAGAAAACGGACTATTCGCAACATTATTATTACAGTTAGAGTCACCATTTTCAAATGACTGTGTCATCCAACAACGCTACCTTTCTAATAGGAGATTCATAGCTGACCACATTCATTACTCACATGTACCAAAATTTCATACTGAAAATCTTTGACGTGATTCTGTGACATTGGCAAAATAGTTGTTAAGGTAACCATGTGTTGAAGTTGAAAGCTAACTTTGTCATAAAATGAAATATTTGTAGATAAACATTATTAAATCTACCAAATAAAACTATATTAGGTATGCACTATTACAAATATTCATAAAATATTTCATAATGGCGATTCGTACCTACTATTCCTTTTCATAAAAATCAATGCTCTCAGAGGGTTTCTGTGTTCTCGTAATGATAGTTCAGGGTTGTCAAAACTACATAACCTTAATTAATAATTCTGTAAACCTTACTATGACCTCACTGAACTCATGCAATTAAAAATAAGTATCATGGGACCACTTTAAGATTTTCCATAAAAAACGATCACTGAAATCGGTCCAGATAATTCAGAATTAAGGATATAAGTGCATAAGTAAAAAAAAATACAAGACGTAGTTGTTCGACTGATTTTAATACACAACATTTTTTTTAAATTTAATATATAACTTACCTTTTTTGAGTTTGTATAAAAATACGAACTTGGCCACAGACGCTCATGTCTACTTATTTGTCAAATACCTAAATGAGGTAATTATAACGCGGATCACTGAAAAAAAAAACTTCTTTAGTTTAGCTCCATCTATCGGCCAGTATAACTTGGTTTTTGCTTTGTTTAATGTTAATGTCGCCATCTTGACAATTGTAAACTGTCATTTTACCGGACATACCAACATAATAATACAAAATTTTAACTTAGTTATGTTGACAATGGAGATCTTTTTTTTTGAGAGGGGGAAATGCCCTCGCACCTCCCTGCCACCACGGGGTAGCAGGGGATATGTGGGACTCGAATCCACTAAAATCCCCCCGTGAGTCCTCGTCCACCGTACCAGAGGCGAGAAAGGATGACAATGGAGATCTACGAGAACCAACTTCAAATTCCGTTTGCCTCGCATTCACCTGCTTACTTCCCAAGTCAAGCGTGCGTAAAGAAGTTTTACTTCAAAAACGAATCAGGCGAAGGCAAGAATATATTGTTTCCCTTTCAGCATTATGTGTAAGTAGCACATAAACAACAATGGAAATGATTACTCTTTACAAATCTTTTCTTTATTGAAACGTGTTACACACCAAACAACGAAATGGTAATCTAATAAATATGCGAGGCGTAATGACCTCTTCCAAGCCTATAAACCTCGAAATAGCTATTGTGTTTCACCTATTTCGGCCGGTTCAGCTGTCATTATCGTAAAGGTGATAGCGGGAGCTTAATACCCGTTTTCCTTATTTGTTTTTTTACTCAGGACAAACAGACGAAAATAATAATAACACCCAACGATCACATACATAGATCCTGGACCCTAACTAGGATTCCCTGTGTCTAGGAACCCAGGAACTACGAGGACCATGGTCCCACAACACCCACACTCGGAAAGTTTTTTACGCTTTTTCACAACTGTTATAGGCGGCCGTGTCGTTTGACATCAGGCGAACGACAAGCACGTCATTCATTAACATAAAAAAGTCAAAGCAAATAATTTTAGTAGTACTTGACAACCCTTAACGCCCACTCTCGTGACCAATTACCAAATCCATTCATGAGAAAAAGCTCTTTCAATTCCAACGGCGTGGGGATAAAATTAGTTTTTTTTTAAGAAAAATATTATGCGTCACCATGATCTTTTCACTGCCAAACTTTCAACTTTTCACGTCCATGATCAAATCTCATTTCTCTCATTTCTCGTTTTACAAACACACGCACGCACGCACGCACGCACACACACTCACACACACACACACACACAGACAAAAACTTCACTTTAGTTCCAACTTCAAAAAATACATAATTATTTAGATTTAAAAAAATCTTACTACTTCTCTATTCTCTATTCTATCTACTTCTCTAGTTACATGACCGTAGGTCTAACAAAATCTCCATTTAATTTAAAGTATCTTCGAGCGTATAATCTGTTCTACAAAATGTCCCCAAACGCAATTATTCTGAAGGCCAGTGTACCATCGGTTTAGTATTTTATCCTCAATTATAATCAAGAGATATTGAGGCAGTATTCAGAAGTAATTACACGCTTTAGCGGCCATTTATAGGATAACAGACAAAACGAGCGATTCGAGATCTCAAATCTAGCGTAGCGTCAGCATTAACTGTGTGTTTTTTTGCGGTAGAGTAGGTAATTGCTCAAGACAGGGAAAACCGGCACTATCTAGTGTCGGAGACCAAGACTCCATAGGATCGCTGAACTATTCGAGTTAACAAAAATATATTTTTTTTATAGAGGTTATCTATCGTTTATATTACCTGTAGTCCTAGTAGCTACATCCTTAGTCGGCACGATCTACACACATACTAGCGTGTGCATTATTTTAAAATTGGTTTCAAAGTTAATAATTTTAAACAGCTTAGAATTTATTTAAATATTTGATAACTCTTATTATTTCATGATTAAAGAAATATTTTTAAAGAGAGAAGTTATGTTGCCTAATTATGAAACCCTAAATTCGAGGGCCACAGAATGCGAAGGCCCTTTTAATTGGGAAGGGCCGGAAGCCTTGAGAACCCGGGCGGCAGTTAAGAAGTTTTAGTAATTTCTTTTAACACTTTATCGAGTCTTTTATTAAGTTTTGGAACAAACTAATTGCAAATCTTGTTCCAATCTGTGACGGTTTACATAATCTTGGGTGAATTTTAACGCCGGTAAAGCTTTGTTTAGTGAATTTCTAAGATTTATTTGTCTTTGATGGGAAAAGTTCAATGACGAAATCATTTATAATTCTTTTGAAATAAGTTAACTTTACATAATGGTAAACAATTGAATAATGGTACTGTTTATTTACAAAAAATTGTAGTTTTATGAAAATTATATATATGTATATATTTTTTTTTATTGTTATTAATTGATATGCTTGGCTTGCGTTTGAACAATATATCACCTCTCAATTTAATTGTTTATAGTAGAAATATACTGTTATGGACGACCTCTAATTTTAAGATTTTAATGATACTGCCTGCTTAAAAAGTTAGAATATAGATAAAATCTTTCAAGGATATCACGTTACCTCTTTACGCAAATAGGATTCAAAAGTACAAGGGCGAAGGGTCTTTTAAAGGGGAATACGAGCAGGCTACACTTAAAAAATTAACTGAGAATATTCTTTTGCATTTCACCTAAAATTATGTAGAAACATTTATTTAATACTGACATGAAAGTAGTTTACAAAATATATATATATATTTTTTTATGTTATTGAATGATGTGACGAGCTAGTCGTTCACCTGATGTTAAGCGCCACGGCCGCCCATAGCAGAACAGTGTCATTCGGAACCCTAAAACATAGAGTTACAAGCGACACTGCACTGCGCACATCATCCTGAGACATCAACACTGTCCGGCAATAAGATTACTCGACTGTGTGATCAGATCATAAAGTCTCAATTTTTATGTCTCAATATTTTATTTTGATTTTGATTTTTTTTTTAATTGCCAAATAATTTCACTAGCTACAGTGCCCTTCAAACCAGAACACAGTAGTGTTTGCACACTACTGCTTGGCGGCAGAATAACTGGCAAAGCGGTGGTACCTACCTAGACGAACCTTGCAACAAAGTCCTACCACCTAGTAAATTTGGGCATCACGTCAGTGTTATAATGTCTAAAAGGGAGACTTTGAGACATAAAAAAATACATTTGATAGGCTATTTTAGTCATGACGATTTGCCGATGCCATTAGGCCACAGTCATGAACTGGTGCCAGTACAAAAGATGCAAAGTCAAAAACCCTTATTCATAATTTTATGATAAAGAAAACTAATCTTGCCTAATCTATTTTTGACAACACTCAACTGCCAGTGTGACCTTAAATTAAAGATGATCATAGCATAAACGCAAATCGAAGACCATCAAAAATATTTGACCCAAAGAAATAATATAAGATATTCAGAAAAATACTCTACCTTCATAAAAATAACTATAGTATCTTAGACGTTTATCCAAGTACAGATGGTGTGTATAAATAGTTAAAGTGACTCACCGTACGCAAGAATGAAACATCATCCTGCTCGCTCGCACCTCCCTCCGCTTCCGCCATCTTAGTTTCTTATCTCGCTCTACTTTTCAGATTTGTTTAGGTTCGCTTCCATTCCACGGGAAATGCATAACTGAAAAAAGGCAGAAATAATAATTAGTCATTCTCAAAATTAATAAAACACATTGCTTAAACAATCTAAGAGATTATGTTTTAAAAAAACTTTTTTAATCTCATACGTGTTTTCTTTACTAAGGCGTTGGTTTATCAATAACGAAAGAAATAAGAAAATAAGCATGAATTCAACTATCCACAGATTAATGGATCGACCCATTTCACTTTACCACTTGACAGTTGACAGCATAACAATTTCCTAAAACGTTTTAAGTGATCCTAGTGGAAAGTTTTGTCGGAGAATCGATGGTCACCGAATGGTTTAAGTTCACCAAATTGTTTAAGTTTTAGCGTAGTTCCGATCATCTTATACCAATACACCTACAGTTTGCCTTTATCAACGATTATTGGTCTCTATCAACCATTATGAACAGAAATTTATTGAACTAAAATTTCTTTACGCGCGCTTGACATGGGGAGTAAGCCGGTGAATGCGTACCGAGGCCAACGGAAGATGGAAGTTGTTGGTTAACGTAGATCTCCATTGTCAACATAACGAAATTTGTATTATTATGTTGATATGTTCAGCAAAATGACAATTAACAATTGTCAAGATTACGACATTAATAATAAACGAAGCAAAAACAAAGTTATATATGATGAGAGAGATAAGATGGAGCTAAAAAGTTTTACTTTAGTCCTGTCGTCTACAGCACACTTTTTTTTAACCCTCATCTTCGCTGTACCTTAGTAAATTATTATGATGGTATTATTATTATGGTAGCATGTTGGTAGGCACTGACTAAAAACTTGTAACCAAGTCTGTAGTTTGTAGCCTTAGTTGTAAACAACTAACTGATTAATGCATGTACTGTCTTTTTTTTAAATTACATACAATTTATATTAGTTTTCATGACATTGTGTTTTTTGGAATAAATGTGTAAGCAGAACGGGTTGTGCGTACGTCGCAACCTATATAACTATAGGCCTTCAGCATGTCCACACCGCGCCGTGTCTGGAACAAGAATGATTCCGTAGTACACCGAGCGCTCCTTTATATAGCCAGACAGGTAGGGGCGCCATGACAGTTGCCGGTGCTGCCACTGTAATAAATTTAATGCCACCACAGGGTAAATTACGGTGCTCGGTCGCTGTGCATAGAGTTTATAACTGAACGTTGCCGCCGTCAAATGCATTTTCTTTATTTTCTTTTTCTCTTCATGGCATGGCATAATATTTTTTCTCTAATCGTACGAAAAATGTACGTCGACCTTTGGCATAGATCTGGGATCATTCATATTGAACTATTTGGTACGCATCGAAATGAAGGCTCGGTAACTTATGTACATATTTATCGCGTAATCGTATTTTGATGAATAGTTTTTTTTATCGTCCCATTGGGCAGGCTCAAGTTGTGAGGCCATACTGCCTAGTCTTCCGCAGAAAATTTTCTTTCGTGAGAACGTTTCAGTTTATATCCGATGATAGATAATAGCCTGCCTTCACACACGACGGTTTCTATAGTCGACTGCACGTTAGACGTAAACACGCCACTATATATTCTAAGGTCCGTGAAAACGGTTCCTTTAATGATCTATGCATAACGGCTCAGCCGTTAGGGCCGCTTAGTAACCCGACCGTGTAAAGCCATCCCGTGGAAAGTCTAGATAGATAGATGAACTCTTTATTGTACACACCAAATAATAAAAAATACAAAGAAAAAAAAAAAAAAACAATCAACTATATAAAGTGTAACAATGGGCGACCTTATCGCTAAAAGCGATCTCTTCCAGGCAACCTTTGGATGGAGAGAATTTGACGAAGTGGTAAAGGACGGGGTGCACATAACTATTTCGTCTAGTTAGGTGACTGTTCGTAACCAACGTTTCATCAATTCATCTGCCCACCATGCGTATATAAAATGTATGAAACAATCTTTCTGTACGACACAACTTGGCATATTGTAAATCATGAGAAGCGCAGGTACGTGTGTGATCACAATACATTTAGAATACAGTATGGACTGTACCTACGAATAAAAATACCTTGTACAGGCAGGATAAACGCTTGCATGAGCTATAAGCATCGATATTTATCTCGTTCGAGGAAGAGTTTAACCAATGAACGATTACGCGGATCACGTCTTAAATAATTGCAATTTCATTGGTCAAACAAACGCTTTCTCGATAGTAGAGATATGATACTCAATTTTAATAGCAAGCGTGCGGACTAAGACGTCAGAAAGAAATAGATGCCGCGCGGTGAGTGGGCGACTCAAGGTATTAATCAAGATATTTTTATTTATAGATACAGTCCATACTGAATTTTTAATAGTATTTTTGTAAGTTGCAGGCGTTCTCCGAGTCACGTGGCTTATATATTTAGGGAGTCATTCATTATAAGAACAACAAACAAAACATGACTGTTTTAGTTAACTTTGTTCTTTTTAGTTAAATGTGTTCTAAACATAGGCAGTGCTTTAAAGCGTGATGCTTTTCTTACTGTAAACTTACGTTAAATATAAACAGAGTAAACAGTAAACTTATTGTCACAGCTGGAGCAACCCTAGCGTATCTCACGTTTTACCCAAATCGGGTCAAATTCCCATTGTTTATTTAAAACATACCAGTTCAGCTTTAGAATTTTGTACATTAACTTGACCAACATAAAGCTTAATTTACAAAAGCTGTAATCGTAGATCTTATTTTCAAGGTGTTAACGTTCAAAATACTAACAAAACATTTCAGGGTTAGTTTTATATTTAGTTTATATTTTAGCGCTTATTCCTAAGGCCGTAAAGTTCAGAATTTTAGTTGGTCAGTGAAGCGAACAACAGGTTGTGGTCGTTTGATTTATTGAACACCCTTTCATATCAAATTATCAAAATACAGTGTAATAAATAACAGTGCTTACGACATCGAGTTAAACTGAAATAAAAGACACACGAACCTTGGCAGAAGGTAACCTCTATTAGTGTAAAATATATACCATAATGTTTAAAAATTGACAGTTTCATGCCGGGTTTTCGTAAGCGTTTGATAAATTCATGTCAACTTGGCAGACGAAATACTGAACGCTCATTGGTTGTTGGTTAATCATCGGCTGTCTCAACCAATGAGCGTACAGTATGTCACATGCTGACTTGACATGAGTTTGACAAACGTACGAGTAACTGAGGGCTAGGGATATTAGTGCGAATTTAGGAGCTATCAAACTTTAGTACAGACGGGTAATAGTGCAATACAATACAATACAATAATACTTTATTGAACACCAACTAATAAATAACAACCTTAAAAAAAACTTACACAAAATGGTAGAACAAAGGGCGGCCTTATCACATTAAGCGATTTCTTCCAGGCTACCTTAGGATGGACAGGAATCAATGGAGCAAAATTGCGGTTGGTGTTATTACAACTTACGTATTATAAACAACAATACTAAACTTATAATACATACTAATACCATACATCATAAATATAATAATACAATATATGTAATACATATATTACATGTATATAAGTATATATATAATATATGAAAACAGTATATGATATATACATATATATTAGATATATAAATAAAATAAAATTGATAGATCATTGACAAATTCTAAGCAAAACTAGGACTGTTCCGATAGGAAATGTTTCCTCACCATGTCTTTAAAGATGGCGATAGACTTAGCGTGATGAATATTAATGGGTAGCGCATTCCATAAACGGACAGCTTGTACAGTGTAGGAGTGGTCATACACTGCTGAAGCATGAACAGGCATTTGTAATTGAAGAGTGTTGGTGGAACGAAGAGAGCGAGCATGGCTAAGGTGGAGAAATACGAAACGTTCTTTGAGATATAGAGGGGTGGAGGGGATGAACAGTACACTATAAAGTAGAGAGAGTAAATGAGCATCCCGGCGACGGCGGATTGGTAACCAGTTGAGCTTGTTGCGAGATTCGGAAATATGGTCATACTTGCGCAAACCAAATATGAACCGGATACAAAAATTCTGTAAGCGCTCAAGTTTAGTATAGTGGTGTAGTAGTTGAGCAACTCAGCTCGAAGGCTAAAATATGATCTGTGGTAAATAGTTCTTAGTGTCAGTTATTACTATTTATTAAAAACTTCAGTGCAAACAGGCTTTCTGCGACAGCACAAGTAATTTGTGCACAAAAAAAAACATAATGTGTTTATTTTTTGCTTCCTATTTATTAACACAGTAGCCACAAGTGGTTATAAGTACTCTCATCATTTTCACACCTGATACCAGTTAAATTCAACCTGGTTGATACAGCAAATATTTGTTTATATGTAATAGATGCCTAGTTGTCTAGATGTCCTCAGATATTTATTATTATTATTATTTTTAGTTTTACTACTTACCGCACCTGTTCTAATAGTATTAGCCTCACCTGTTTCCTTACAAATGGAGTTACGGTAAGTCTATGTACCTATATTAAGTCGATGGTTTATTACACCTCTAACCTTGAGCGTTCAGCATGGTTAATTTCGTCTTATGTCTTTATCCTTTTGTTCCATTATGATTAAGTTTAGACTCTACTAAAAGAGTTAATCTTTTACTAGGTGGTAGGACTTTTCTGCAAAGTTCGTCAAGGTAGGTACCACCGCTTTGACAGTTATTCTGCCGCCAAGCAGTTGTGCGCAAGGACTATTGTGTTCTGGTTTGAAGGGCATTGTAGCTAGTGAAATTACTGGGCAAATGAGACTTTATAACCTAGTCTCACAGTCGAGTAATCTTATTACCAGACTGTGCTGATGTCTCAGGATGACGTGCGCAGTGTGTCACGCATAACTCTATACTTAAGTGACACTGCAACTGATATGGCAGCCATGTCATTTAACGTCAGTCGAATGACTAGCTCGTCATATTATCATTACTTAACATAAAAAAAATTACATTGAACCAAGATTAATTAAGTCTTTAAATTGTCTCTAAAGGAGATTATGACATTTCTATTTATTATGAACAATGGATATTATTATGAACAATTATTAAGACTTTTGTGATAAGACAAGACTGGAGAAAATTGTATTCTTAATCATAGATGTAAATAGATAAAAGAGGCTAAGCAAGATACTTCACAAAAGCGTTCTGTTTAAATTTGGTGCAAAGCACACGAAACAAAACTAACAAGAATTCCCCAGCGAAGAAGTTATTAGGATGTTAAATCCTGACCATAACAAAGGCACTTCATGAGCATCTATTCAACCTTAAACCCAAGGACCTCTACTCAAAGGCAGTAAAAAACGAAGAATATTACATGAAGAGAAATGAAATGCATGGACCATTTGCGATTCTACGAATAGCGTAGCATTATAACAGCTACGGTGCTACGACACGGTTACGAGTAATTCACGTGCGCGTAGAGCTCGCCTTATACGAGAATATTTTTAAATTATTATTGTTATGTTGTACAATGGAGATCTATGTGACCTGACGATTTCCGTTCGCCTCATTACGCATTAACCATTTTACTCCCCAAGTCAAGCGTGCGTAAAGTTTTACTTCAAAACATGTGTTTAAAGATTCATAATTACGTATTTGTCATATTGCATAACATGTTTCTACTGTTGGGACACTGTTTTTTTTATGTTAAGGAATGACGCAACGAGCTAGCCGTTCGCCTGATGTTAAGCGACACGGCTACCCATGTCAGCTGCAGTGTCACTCGAAACTCTAAAGTATAGAGGTTCGCGTGACACTGCACTGCGCACGTCATCCAGAGACATCAGCACAATCTAGTAATAAGATTACTAAACTGTGAGATCAGATCATAAAATCTCAATTGCCCAATAATTTCACTAGCTACAGTGCCCTTCAAACCGGAACACAGCACTACTGCTTGGCGGCAGAATAACTGGCAAAGCGGTGGTACCTACCTAGACGAACTTTGCAGTAAAGTCCTACCACCTAGTAAAAGTAGTAGTACTAGTATCTTATAGAGAGTGGCCATAATCAATCACACGGCCATGCAAGCCACGGCCATCACGCGGCATGTTGAATAACGCACATGAAACTCTAGAATGTCATAGGTACAGGGCCAGGAAGGATTCAAACCGTGATGCGTAGAAGTTCCACCATACCTGAACCACTGTCGCTTATCCCTATAACTCTATGCAAATATATCAACGGTGAAAGGTTACGACTTACGACCCAAACCGCGCGAGCCGTTTGCACTATCTTTCAAATTCTTTAAGCTTTGTTCAAACAACAAACTTAACTTTACCGTTCACTAACAAAACAACCACTGGCTTAAGTTTTGAATTACCGTTTCAACACCCGCAAACATAACTTTGCTGACCAGTTACGGTGAAACTTTCGAAAGAAAATCTTAAGCCTTTCCCGTAGGGTACATTTTATTCTGCAAGTAAATAGCAAGATTTATTTGTATGCCCATGCTTTGCCAACAATTTTCATAATTGCATAGCTTGCGAGTAGAAATATGCCCTAAATTACGTCGTGATATGTATGAAATATGTCCAAATTAACCAAGAAAGGCTGCTACGTGATATTTAACGAAGAAGTTTTCTTTGCTGACGTTTTTATGAGACTTAATTTCGTACTGCGTAAAAGGACAATTTTTTTGTAAATAGATTGGAAATTCTTGTAGATCTTATAGCTAGCTATAGTTAAAGAACATATAAGGTATTAGATCAGCTTCTTATGATCATTACCGCCGTGATATCGCTACGTGAAGTCACCTCCTCAGAAAAACATCGGATAAGATCGAAAATTGGTCGAAAAATCGTCACACTATTCCAGAGTTTATACGGAAATATATACATTTTACATGCATCACATTCATGAGAATTTTAATATTAAAACAGACACTGTGAATTCACTTAAATAACAACCCTCGCTATAACACAATACAGTGCATTACAGCATGTACAATGCTACAAACCTACTCTAAAAACGTGCATCTCTTTCTATCGCTATAGCTGTGCTGTTCAAACGCGGCACCCGTAACGTTAGGGCACCAACAATTCTATTGTAAGGCCTGCAAAACTAATTTAATGTGAAAAAAAAATGTTTCCTATTTCAGAAAATTGAATGAAATCTATCTGCTATATAGGGGATGAGTTAGTAATTGTTTTGCTTAGTCTTAGATATTCTATATTATAACCACTATGTGACCGGCGCATAGGGTTATTTTGGGTAAATATCTAATGATACTAGTGTTAGAAATCCTAAGTGGTTTTAGTGTTTTGCTTAGTCTTAGGTGTTCTATATTATAACCACTATGTGACCGGCGCATAGGGTTATTTTGGGTAATTATCTAATGATACTAGTGTTAGAAATCCTAAGTGGTTTTAGTTTTAAAAAAATAACTTTAAAAATCAAGCTAAGAATATTTATTAAGATTTACTAAGAACCGACAATAATTAATAGCGTGATTTTATAAAACGTCTGTCGTCTCTGAGCGCTGCCCAAAAAGTGAGCCCGAGCCTTCTTCATCACTCGTATATATACTACGCCGCCTGCATCAGCTCCCGAAGTGAAATTATTTGGTAACACTAGCATATCATTGTATGATATTGATCTTTGAACTTATCACGCTTTCTGATAATGATGATGAACTGAATCTTATTTACCACGTTTTACAACAGTTATTCAATTAACTTCACCCGAGCTTTAGCTTTAGTTGATATGTCCGTGGATACAACACATGTATAGCCGTATAGGCGTTAAGATAGCATTCAACGACATATCGTAATGTTTTATCGATATCCCACTAGGCTGAACGATTAAAACTTACGCTCAAGATTGTTATCAAACGGAACATTCGATTCAAAACTCACCAAATTGACTTTAATTGTTATTTATTGAAGATCTATTTCGTATTGCCATAAGACTAGTTTTGAAGTTAGTTTTGACCTTGATGTTGAGTGAAGTATTAGGTATATACACCCCGCATAAGATTTAATGCACGTAAGATTAATATATCTTAAGACATTGACCTTTGACCTGCGAATAGAAGTCGGAGTCAGTTTGGTTGGATATGTCAGTATAACATTTCTGTAACCTTAAACCTTGAACCGTAGAGATAAGACTCAAAATTAATAGCTTGGTAAAAGAGACTCCATGAAAAGATTTTCCTGTTTTCTCCGTTAAAAGTGTAACTGTAAAAGGAGAATTTTGAAATGAATTGCGATGCAAAATATTCTTCCCGTTTTATTTTTTCATATTTGCAAAGGAGATTCCCATGAATTCGTACTTCATTAGTGAAAAGTTTGATTCCATGTTAATCTAAATATATATAACTCAAACGTGACTGACTGACTGACATAATGATCTATCAACGCACAGCCCAAACCACTGAACGGATCGGGTCGAAATTTGGCATGCAGGTAGATGTTATGACGTAAGCATCCGCTAAGAAAGGATTTTTCGAAATTCCACCCTTAAGAGGGTGAAATGGGTGGTTGAATTATTTTCCCATAGGCCACGCCACGGGCGAAGCTGCGGGCAAAAGCTCGTTTAAGTACCTAAATGAAAGCCTCAAAAATGTTTTTTCATTGACTGTCCTTCATCTTTACGGAATTATGTCCAAGTATTTTTTTTTATTGTTTTCTTATAATGTGGTCAAAATAAAATGAATGAATGTTTTATTTTGAAATAAATATTTTGTGGCAGGATTTCTTTCCTTCTTCTTCTTTCCTTTTGCAAAAGGAAAACATAGTTATGGCCGTAGCTTGGGACAACCTCGTTACCTTAGTAAAATAAGATATGTTTGATGTACGACTTGTACGACTGAGTCTTTGTAATTTGACCGGTTTACACAAAATAAAGTTTTCATGTCTGAAAGCGAGCTAGTATTTTCATTTTATGGACCGCCGGGGAATATTGCGTAAAATTTCACCCCGGTCAATTACCTGCCGCAATGCGATCACGGCGAAAACTTTTTAAGTATAGAGGTACTGAGTAATGCTTATATTTACTTTTTTAGTTATGCCACAGCACATATGAAGGGTTGAGAATAAAAAGGGTTAACTGCAAATTGGTAGTTTCGAGAAAATTGACTTTAAACTTCAATGGCTTCATTTGAATGTAGAGTGCTTATAAGGTAATAGAAGGTTTATGTAAGTTTCGGTTGCTTGAAAATGTATTAAATACTAAATATAGTACTAATTCATACAATTACTGTAAAAATATAATATAATAAAAAAATATAGTAATGTTTTTATGCTAAGCAAACTGTATTCCTGTGACAGATAAACCGTTTGTAGACTCAAAATCTCGAGATTTAAGCCTCGTTTCGGTATTTTGAGAATGTATTATTGTAGATAATTTCACGCTGAATCCAATGATAAGTCATTTTGTGAAAAAAATCAGTTAAACCCTTTTTGTTCTCACCCTTTCATATGTTATGATAAATTAGAAACTGTATAATAATGTAAATGTAATGAAAAATGTTTTTAGTGTTGTAAATTGGAGTATTTTGTAACCCCATAATACAAAAATTAACAAGTAAATCTTTTTATACAATAGCAAATGCGGAATTATCTACTTACGCAACTTCACAGGATTGTCTATGAGATTGTGTAATTCGCAGAGAAGTTTGTTAAATTAATTTAATTATTTTTTATTAACTTTATTTATCAATTGATAGTATAATTATCCTTCATTTATATAATAATAATAAATTAACCAAAATATCATAATTGACTAGATGTTTAATTGTTAAAAGTTTGTGATATCAACGTACTATATATTTATTTATCCATAACTGAATTATTTGACTTAACTGCATTAAAAAAAATATCATCCCTATTCAACTTTCAAACTTCATTGCCACCTCGTAATATAATTAACGGCGCTATAAGGATTAGAATTGATTTACGGCGAGGCAACAAATGGAATATTTAAGATCGCTAGTCTCGTTTTAGGTTTACGGGTGGAATTAACATTTTACATAATTTATTCAAACATTTATCATCTAAATATATATAACTCAAAGGTGACCGACTGATTGACTGACTGACATAGTGATCTATCAACGCACAGCCCAAACCACTGGACGGATCGGGCTGAAATTTGGCATGCAGGTAGATGTTATGACGTAGGCATCCGCTAAGAAAGGATTTTTCGAAATTCCACTCTTAAAAGGGTGAAATGGGTGGTTGAATTATTTTCCCATAGGCCACGACGCGGGCGAACCTGCGGGCAGAAGCTCGTAATAAAATAAAAATCATTTGTTTTTTTATTCGTTGCAGTAGTGCCTCAGAGATGTTAGCCAAGGCTCACACTGACGGGTTTCATTCAATAATCCGTAAAAAGATGGCATCTTTTCTGGGGGGAATGTGAGGCCGTACCAATAGCATTTTGAAAACAGTAGCTTTTTTTATGTTAAAGAATGACGTGACGAGCTAGCCGTTCGCCTGATGTTAAACGACACGGCTGCCCATATCAGCTGCAGTGTTACTCGGAACTCTAAAGCATAGAGTTTCGCGTGACACTGCACTGCGCATGTCATCCAGAGACATCAGCATAATCTAGTAATAAGATTACTAAACTGTGAGATCAGATCATAAAGTCTCATTTGCCTAGTAATTTCACTAGCTACAGTGCCCTTCAAACCAGAACAAAGCAGTGTTTGTGCACTACTGCTTGGCGGCAGAATAACTGGCAAAGCGGTGGTACCTACCTAGACGAACTTTGCAGTAAAGTCCTACCACCTAGTAAAAGTAAAATAGCTGAACGTTACAAGTCACTCATCATGGGCCACTTCGTGTATTCAACACATATGTGTTGATTTGAGTGTTCTTATGCTATTTTCTTTGTATTCATAATTATCCAATATTAAAAAGTCCAATATTATCGTTTTTTTTATCTCACACAACGCCATCTAGCCCCAAACTAAGCAAAGCTCGTATTATAGGAACCAGATAACTGATACAATACTTAAATACTTTTTGTTTGTAAATACATACATATAATACAATATAACAACCAGACACAGAACAAACACCTATGTTTATCACACAAATGTTTGTCCTGGGTGGGAATCGAACCCACAACCCATAGTTCAGAAGGCAGGGTTACTACCAACTGAGCTATCGGGCCAGTCAAAAATCAATTAATTATAATGGATTTATTTTTAAATTTATATACTAGATGTTTTTCACCTAAACGACGACGTGGGCTGGAAGAGGACGCTTTAAGTATATAATTACCCCCTATTGTAGGTACTGTCTTATATTCATACAATGTATCTTGTTGTGCATTTTGTTCCGTCAAAGTTTTAATCTACAATACAAGATAGACAGCGAACTTGGTAGCTATGTATATGTACAAAGTATAGACTCTGCCCAAGCTATTTATTGTTACCAGTGCTGTTATTTTATTCAAGAACCGCATTCTCTAGAATTATAAACCGTGCTCTACCGACTGCCGACTCTAGAATAAGTTCTACCTAGTGCTAGAACGAACATTAGTAAGTACTTTCAATTTCAAAATAAAAAATCTTTATTTTTTTCATGAATAAATCCTAAGTACATAATCTAGTGTACATTAATTAATCCTAGATATGACTACAATTTATATTTGATACATTTTTTAAAGCATTTCACTTATGATAAAAAATTATGATACAATATAATACATTAACTAAGACAATGCATGAAATCCAAGATAAAATCATAGTAAATGTCCTATTATCAATACTTTTGTTTGCTTTAGTAGATAGCATAACAATTGCAAAAGGTAATAAAATAAGTAAGTACTAACCTTGGCATTTAAAGAAAAATTCAAACCAATCCATATGATTACTTACGTTAATAATTACACATCAAAATCAGGTAGCATGAAAAGAAATTAGATACCTAAACATTCTATTTGGTAGGATTTTGCAAAGTTCGTCTGTGTAGGTACCACCGCTTATTTCTGCACCCCATCAATAGTATGCAAGCGTTACTGTGTTCCGGTTCCGGTTTGAAGGGCATTGTAGCATTGTGCAGTGAAATTACTAGGAAAATGAGAACATATGACCTGCGGGGTAATCACGAAAATTTGATTGCAATGAAACCATATCCATATTTTCCTTTATACATTCAAATTCAGCTCATGCTTACGCAAATCAGGGTGCTGCTATGAATCATAAGTCTTTGTGAACTAAGCCCACTTACTTACAATACACGCCCCACATATTTACACCTATTTAATAAAGGTTAGGTGCGAACTTCTAATAATTATCACTAGGTGGTAGGACTTTATGCAAAGTTTGTCTAGGTAGGTACCACCACTTTGCCAGTTATTCTGCCGCCATGCAGTAGTGCGCACGCACTACTGTGTTCCGATTTGAAGGGCACTGTAGCTAGTGAAATTACTGGGCATATGAGACTTTATGACCTAATCTCACAGTCTAGTAATCTTATTGCTACACTGTGCTGATGTCTCAGAATGACGTGCACAGTGCAGTGTCACGCGAAACTACACTTGAGTTTCAAGTGTCACTGCAACTGATATGAGCAGTTGTGTCACTTAACATCAGGTGAGCGACTAGCTAGTCATGTCATTTCGTAACATAAAATAAATCTGAATAGGACCACTTAAATATACTTACAGCTTATAAGTACAAAATTTCAAAGCCTTAACGCAGACACATTGCCCTCGTTTCGTAAAAACAGCAAAACTCAGCTGCGTCCTTGTTGTAAAGCAATTTTATACGACCTTAGGGGAATATTTGCATGGTGCATTATAACAAAAAATGTAGTAGGTACATACTTGCTTGTCGCTTAAGATAATAAAGTAATTAACAAATCATGGATAATACTGGACTGGCCTGATAGCTCAGTAGGTAGTAGCTCAGCCTTCTGGATTGTAGGTTATGTGTTCGATTCCCACTCAGAACAAAAAATTGTGTGATGAACACAGGTGTTTGTTCTGTGTTTGGGTGTTATATATATATATATGTATGTATTTACAAACAAAAAGTATATAAGTATTGTTTCAGTTACGTGGTTTCCATAGAACAAGCTTTGCTTAGTTTGGGACTAGATGGCGTTGTGTGAAATGTCCACACAATTCATTGAATTATTAATAAGCAACAATCCTCTAAGAAATTAAATTCAATAGTTTCCAGAAATGTAACTCAGTCCACGTTTTAGAGTGTAAATACAAAAAGTTACCTATAATATAAAACCAAAAAGTAGGTATGATGAAATAATTCTAAATCTATTCTTAACAAAAGTTCATGGAACAATTTGCCACTCCAAAGGAGCGGGGAGGACGGTGCAGGAGTTTTAGTTATCTACGAAACATTTGCCGATCTGCGTGTAGCATGAATTTGACATTTCGAAAGAAATCGGGGTAACGACGAATTACTTTTTTTGCGCATATATTTTATTTGTTTAAGTAAACCGTGTAGAACTACTCTATAGCATGAGTACTTACGAACATTTCAGAAAAACATATTTCTATATATGCTATACAGCTTCTATCCGCGGCTACGCCCGCGTGGCCTATAGAAAACGAAGAAAACCCATTTCACCCTCTTAGGGGTGGAATTTCGAAAAACCTTTTCTTAGTGGACACCTACACGTTACAAAGAACACACCCACCAATTTTCAAGTCTCTAGGACTAGAGTTTAGGCTGTGCGTTGATATATAATTCAGTCAGTCAGTAAGGACTTTGAATTTTATATGTATAGATTTCACGGTGTTTATGGGAAAATAATAATTTCTATGTTTGTATAAAGTAATACCTGTAACCTCAAGCCAAAGAATATAATTACACTCTACAGCCATAACTCAGTCATTGTGACAATGTCACTTCGGGTAATGACATTGACGCGTCATGCAACCTTGTCGCGCAACTATTTTTAATACACTAACCAGATATTTTTTTTATGTAGGTTGAGCTATGATCTACAATGAATGCCCAATTGCACATTGGGGAGAAGGTAGAATTAAAAAAAATCTGATAAGGTCACAACGTTCGTACGTTATAATAGAAACAAAAAAAAAGTAAGAATAATAAACGCCCAATGATCACATACATAGATCCTGATCCCTAACTAGGATTCCCTGTGTCTAGGGGCCCAGAAACTACGAGGACCATGGTCCCACAACATCCAAACACATAACAAGAATTTGCACTTTTTTCTGTGCACAAATACGTGTCTTGTCACGGGAATCGAAAGCACCGCCTCCGGGTTATGATTCGACCTGCTAACGAAATTCGACTAGCCGCTCTCATTCGGATCGGTTAAGTTAAGCAACATTCGGGTGACAACTACCAAAGTGGTATTGAAAACGTGCTTACATAAGACACGTTGTTGTCATAAGATCACAGTTCATAAACATTGTTAGAAGTCCACGGGCGGCTTAAGAATTGTAACACCTTTTTTTCGGGTGCGGGTCAGGATACCTCTACGTTGCTCGAGTGTTGCTGGTCCCTTAAGGTTTTTCTGGAGGGAAAGGCAGCATTTGGACCGGTGCACCCTGGGCAATGATTTATAACTTTCTTTGGGTTTTGTTGCTCGTTCTCTAAATTCTTTGCACTGCGCTTTCTGCAATCCTTATGCTTCGGCATGAGGCACATAAAAATTGTAGTAACTGTAGCATTGTAGAGCATACACGAGCCCTTTCTCGTGTAGGCTCTACAGTGATACCTACCCCCTAAGCCCCTACCTAACCCCTAAGCCCCTACCTATCCCTTAAGCCCCCTACCTATCCCCTAAGCCCCTGCTTCGGTAGGGTAGGTAGGGGCTTAACTATATGTGATTATAATAAATCGATCAATTGACAAATCAAACCCGTTAATACATTTCGGAGGACTAAGATAGACTCGTTAAGCTTGTACCAGTAACAAAAAATTGTAACACTGCGGCAAAATGTTTTATGGTTATAAAAAAAACCCTCTATTTGCATCGGGTGTTAAAGAGATTTTTGAACTGAAAACTTTTTAGGCTCGTTAAGCACTTTTTGGGTGAACAAAAATCACGGAACCGCGTCATTGTCACTGAACGCTTTCCATGAGCTATGTGTATACTGTGTACATTATATGTTTATTGTATATGTATATTATATCTTTACTTTTGGGTGAACAAAAAGCGTGAAACTCGCGTCATAGTCACTGCACGCTTCCCATGAGCTATATTGAAAAATAATAATCTAATAGATTAACGATACAATTCACAAGTTACTTAGTTTTCACCTCTATCGGCAGTCCCCAAACACTGTCCCGTATTTTATTTAATAACCGAGACACAGTAAACTTAACATCAGATCAGATACCCCATCTTAATTAAATGACAATCGATGTGACGTTGCACTAGAAGCGGTAAATTTACGATGTTACCCAATCTGTTGACGGAGGCTCCAACGATTGCCAATCAATATTTGTTCGCTGTATATACTGCTTTAGGCATAGACTACCAAGCCACTTGACTACTAATACCGCGTCCTTATTAGTCACCAAAAGATTTCTATTTTTACTTATTTTTTATTATTCCTAGAATACCTTGAAAATGGGCACTCTAATTGAATTACAATCTAACCATAGATATCTGGCTAATAAGTAATTTTAATTTAACTTAAACTTATAAAAACCTGATTTCTAAGACTGTGTCTGTTAACACTAATCTTATTGTATCTATTAAGGCGAAAACACTTTGTTCATGTGTTCTTTCCATGTAGCACAAATTGCACTGCACTAATATATATTCCGTTACCCGTTACCCTATAACACTACACTAGTTCAAATGGTTTTGTTCTTTTAAGTCTTCTAACTATATTCGCGTGATCGAGGAGCTGGATTGCCTCGACGTTCACGCGATGATGAAGTCTATGTTGGTGACATTGCTATATTTAAAAATAAAATTAGGTAAATTAATATTCACGCGCGCGGAAATTCGTCTTAAATACAATGTTTTTTTATTAGTATTACACTAGATATGCTTGTTTCATTTTGTATTTTATGTTGCTATATCAGGCATACCGCTCATGTGTTCTTCCAATCATATCTAAAAAAATCCTGATTGTTATTTTCCTGTATTGCTGAAGATTCGTTACATAGTAGGTACAGGTAACTATATCATGTAACCGCCTGTATCTATACTGAATATTATCTCTATTTATGTAACCAACAAAGGCTGAACTTGAATTTTCATTAAAAAAATATATTTTAACTAGTACTCCATTGAATTGTTATTTCATAGAATCAGGAGAAACATTTCATAGAGAAAAATTTCGGTAGTACGGTAATCCGGATTAGTGGCAAGATCCAAACGAGATTATCTGAAGGAATCACGATGTCGTAATGGTATTTTGATAGGTAATTTAGGTCAGTCAACTTGAATTTTTTTGGCATTTTGGGAAGTATTTTAAAGTAGAGACCAATTTGTGTTTATAGCAACTTATATGGATATCTCAAATCAATTCAGATTCTTGGTTCTAGCTCCCGATATCAAAAATCAGTCGCCAATTTTTCAATTATGGCAACTATTGTAATCTATAAACCTATTCAGGACTTATGGGTGTATTGTTTGATTTAAAAAAAAACGTTATTGTAACCGACTAAAATAGATATAAAATTAGAAAGGTACACTAGAGAAAAAATCTAATATAAACCCCAACAGAGTAAAATGTGGAAAATACAAAGCAGCGAGACTCAACTAGTGTAAAAAAATATAGGGAACTATTCCGGAATGTGTGTCAACATACGTCAAGCTCCGGATTGCTCAGATTCCAGAGTCAGCAAATATATCAAGAAAGTCCCTAGAGAAATGTGAATGAGGGATGGATTTGTGCCTATATAACTTTGTTTGTCTCTTGGGATAAATTGGGATACGCAGACATTCATTAAGGAGGGGGGTTAGAGAGAGACTAATGCTGTTTGGTTTCTAATGGAGCCTCAGCCTTTGCCGTTGCCGGGTGAAAAGGATCAGGAAGACTATACGTCGAAGAAGAATAGTACCTGGAACGTCGTTACTGCTTTAGCTAGCCTACGGGGGGTACGTCGACCTCACCGGCGAGGTCATTGTCTGCGTGTCGAGACAGGTGCCTGTCACTCCACGCATGACGTACCTAGGTACACATTAAATAGTCCCGCTTACGGAAAAAACAAAACTCCACCAAGCGATGAAATAAAGTTGCGGTTTGAGATATACAACTCATGCCTAAAGCTCACTAATCTCAAAACTAGCCCCTCTATGTAACCTTAACCCAGCTCTGGAGTCTCAAGGTAAAAATAAATAACAGCGGAGGTCTACCAGCGATAACAAAACGATTTACATTCAGGGCAACACAAACCTACAATATTTTAGCAAGGCAACCTATTATGTACATAGTTCTTAGACTTTAGAACTTATATAGTGCTTTTACATTTCTCTATCTTTATTTGTCACTTTCTTGAGACGGGTTGCCATCTCTTTTTCGCACGGCATATAAATTTGGAACTACTTTCCAAAAGCTAGTACCAATGTTCTTTATTTTATTAAAATATGTGCATATTTAAATATTACAATTCCCCGTTGAATTGTCATGCAAGGTTGACTAAACTAGAACTTCGATCACGCGTCGCAACTGATATAAACGTAGGGTATAAACCCAAAATTTATCTCACAATTCCGTCGAATTACGGCTGCAGTAGTAGTGGACTTATATAGTCTTGTTTTAGTATTAGAAACGTAAGTACCTACTACGTAAGTTGCTATGATCTATTCAGGCTTGTGGATATAGGCGCCGAGACTTCAGTAGTAAGAGATCGGGTATTGTAAACAATAACATAGTTTTAAGATAAAATTAAAGTTCACAGGTATCAAATTCAGGTTCAAATAATCAAGGCGTGTTCTTGCTAATACAACCTTATCAGCACAGATTAAATAAAAAACCTCGTACTGAAACAGGAATTGACATGATTTTATACCATTGATAGAAATCACACTCTTAACAGTTTTCAAGTCTACACATCAAAAAGACTCGTAGACTCGAGCCACAGACATCTCTATCCTGCAGTTAAGTAGTGCGGTCATAGCTCTGAACTTTGTCGTGAACTCTAGCATCGAGCTACTCTAGGCTCTATTGTGTTATGTACTCTAGTAACTAGATTAAAAGTTCATATACGATTTGCAGCAGAAAAATATTTTTCAAATTAACAGACAAATAAATTGATATGCAATTTTTTTTTAAATTAATTTATTAATAAATGCGGTGTGGTGGTAATACGGTATAGGCCTCTAAGAATCAAATTATATTTTTTAGCTAAGACATCTGGAGAAATTTAATTTTTTTGAAATTTGTCATTTGTTTATTGATCAGCGTTATGTTTTCGTCATCATTTTTATCATCATGGTTACGTTAAAAAATTTAGTAATTATGGAATACTAATTGACCGTTAGAAAAGCGCGGTCGAACGGGATAAAAAGTCCTATGTCCGTCTCCTGGTTTCCTACCAAATTTCCACCTGAGAAATGAGCCTCGTGGTTGTCCGAGGCAGTACAAAATACCTTCAAGCAATTTGTTGCCTCTCGTCCAGCTGATTTCTTCAAGAAGGGTATCAATAAACTGCGACTGCGTTGGCAAAGAGGCATCGATTGCATGAGTGATTGCTTTGATTTATAGAAATAAAAAATATACAAAAAATACGGTTTTTATTGTTTGATAGGCTTGCATTTGACCACTATCGCACCTGATGGTAAGTGACAATGTGGTAATAAAACGCTTACCTAGAAAATACCTATTTACGCTCGATTTAACAGTAACTTATGCTAAGCTTAACAGAACAATTACAATTTAAAAAAAACCGCATTTTTATAGGTAGAGACTTAATACTAAATGTACGAAGTTGGAACTTGGAATACACAAAAAAACTCATTTAAAAAGTCCGAGGTAAAAAATCAATAAATATACGAGTCGAATTGAAAACCTCGCCCTGTTTTAATGTGAATAACAACTAGTAGCAAGTCCAATAAGATAATATTCTTTTCCCTTTTTTGAGTCTGTTGAAAAGTAAATGACGCAAAAAAATTACGCTCAACGATCACATACCTATGTATGTGATCGTTGAGCGCATTTTTTTTGCGTAAAAAGGAAACCGGGAAACCTAGGTTTCCCTGTGTCTAGGGATCCAGGAAGTACGAGGACCTTGGTCCTACAACACCCAGAACAACTCAGAACAAGTTTTTGCGCTTTTTTTCTATGCACAAATACTTGTCCTGCCGCGGGAATCGAACCCACCGCCTCCAGGCTATGAGCCGACCTGCTCAATCACCACACCACAGAGGCTGTCAAATGAAGTTAAAAGGTCTATATCAAAGCCAATAATATTAAACATAGGTGACTTCTACTAAACCATGGGTTGGGCAACGGGCTAGTCAGACTATAACAAACTTAATAAAACAGGGTGCAACTACCCAAAAAACAAGGTGGCTATAATAAACCTACATCTTTATTTCCGTTCGCAAAAAATCGGGTCATGTTACTTTGACCTTATTTCGCAAGATTAAGGTCTATACTCACGTGGATCTAAAAGTGAATGGATACATTGTAGAATATACCAGACTATAGTTACGGATGTAGCATAAAAACTACTTGGATTGCTTTTACAAAGAAAATAATCCATGACTTATGTCACGGATCTTTTTTTTGTTTTAGCAACAAGAAAAGCAATCTGTTTTGTGCAAACATTACACCGCCGCCCAAAACAGTTGCAGTGCACTGCGCACGTCATCCTGAGACATTAGCACAGGCGAGAAATAGATAGATGGATAAAACTCTTTATTATAAAATCTGGTGTTTCAACACCATTTTACAGGAACAATGGAAAGGACAAACTTAAAATTAAGTGTCACAATAGGCGGTCTTATCGCTTAAAGCGATCTCTTCCAGACAACCCAAAAATTTAGAGAAACAAAAAAATACGGATGGTCGTTTTCAGTTACAGGAAATGCTATACTATATACTTTAAAAAGGTGGGTAACTATACACAAAAACTAAACTTAATGCTAATTACAATAATAACATAAATAAATGAATAGATTAAAATTTATTAATACATACCTCTGTGGTGTGGTGGTTGAGCAGGTTGGTTCATAACCCGGAGGTAGCGGGTTCGATTCCCGCGGCAGGACAAGTATTTGTGCACAGAAAAAAAAAGTGCAAATACTTGTTCTGAGTCTGGGTGTTGTGGGACCATGGTCCTCGTAGTTCCTGGGTCCCTAGACACAGGGAATCCTAGTTAGGGTCCAGGATCTATGTATGAGATCGTTGGGCGTTATTATTATTATTATTATTATTATACATAAATATATACATGAATATATACACACATAAAAAATATAACAAATAAGCTTTTACTATTTTTAAATGTAATTGTAATCAGATTATTATACTGTGAGATCAGTTTATAAAAGCTTATTTGCTCAGTAATTTCACTAACTACAGTGCCCTTTAAACCGGAACACAGTAGTGCTTGCACACTACTGATTGGCGGCAGTAACTGGCACAGCGATGGTACGTACATAGACGAACTTTGCACAATATTACTACCACCTAGTGGATGCTAAGAGTTCCGAAAGCAGTGACTTAGGTAATTTAGCTACTCCTTGTATCTAAATATATATAACTCAAAGGTGACTGACTGATTGACTGACTGACATAGTGATCTATCAACGCACAGCCCAAACCACTGGACGGATCGGGCTGAAATTTGGCATGCAGGTAGATGTTATAACGTAGGCATCTGCTAAGGATTTTTCGAAATTCCACCAGGGTGAAATGGGTGGTTGAATTATTTTCCCATAGGCCACGCCGCGGGCGAAGCTGCGGGCAGAAGCTCGTTGTATTATGTTATCTATGGCTATTTTTACCCTGTAATTATCTCAACATGGTGGGTTTAGAACTTTGAGCCATTAGCCGTTAACGCTGTCAGAGGCGGATACATTGAGGGGTTGGTACGTTTCATTAGACGTTGAACAGAGTTATGAACTTTAATTCTTTTTCAGTTTAATTAATCTTTACCATAAATAAGCCTACAATTTAATAATTACGGTAATTTCCGTATACAAACAGTAGTATAAAAGCTGACTGGCCCGATGGCTCAGTTGGTAGTCTTCTGAACTGCAGGTTATGGATTCGATTCCCACCCAGGACAATCATTTGTGTGATGAACATAGGTGTTTGTTCTGAGTCTGGGTGTCATATTGTATTTTATGTATGTGTTTACAAACAAAAAGTATCTAAGTATTTTATCAGTTATCTGGTTCCTATAATACAAGCTTTGCTTAGTTTGGGGCTAGATGGCGCTGTGTAAAATGTCCACACATATTTATTTTTATATATTTTATATTAACTTTAGATATTAAATTAAGTGAATTAAGACGAATATCTGAATTGTCCGTTTTTTATAATACTCAAGGCCGATCCTATAACTGCAGGGCAAAACACCCTCACACAACAGTCTGTAGGGTTAGTTTAATACATGAATAGGCATTGAAAACCCTTCATTTATTTTTTTCTTCCCGTTAGTATCATACGCGATTTTTATAAAAGTGTACGACTGACAGAAAGACTTACTACATTTTAAGATTTTATCTGTCAATCTAACCATCTTCCTTTATCCCTCTACCATATGATACCACAGATTAGACAAAAACAACTGACTGCTATCAAACTTCGAATGTAGGCTACGATAGTGAGATAAACAGTCCGG
Organism: Ennomos fuscantarius; assembly: GCA_905220475.3. Classification (NCBI taxonomy): domain Eukaryota; kingdom Metazoa; phylum Arthropoda; class Insecta; order Lepidoptera; family Geometridae; genus Ennomos; species Ennomos fuscantarius. Next base: position 4,357,313 of record HG992049.1, read on the forward strand.
CAGTTTCACAATCAATAGCCACCCTCGGATAAATACAGGGGTCAGATGGTGTGCCTAGACAACGAAACTGTATCACAGAGTAACTTCCTTTAGGGGAAACATTACACTATATTGTGAAACTTCTTTATATTAAAAATAATACTATTGTTGACTGCTGTATTTTAGTGGGTGCATGTTTGGTGAAAAATATTCTCACTAGCTCTAAGTCTATACTCATTAAAATGTATAAAAGCCTTGTAATATATCAATAAATGATTATTTGATTTGAAAGGTTATTTTGCTTTGAAATGTTTTGTTTTAGGATAAAACTAATTACAAAATATACTATCCGTCTATAGTTTTTTTTCACACAGGACTTAATCGTTGTAAACAAAGTTGCAACTGCTGATACGTCGCGGTAATTGTGTAAAGAAAAATTGAAGGGGTGAGAACAGAAAGGGTTTATCTGTTTTTTTTTTACAAAATGACTTATGGGTATCGTTGGATTCAGCGTAAAATTATCTTCAATAATACATTCTCAAAATATCGAAATGAGGCTTAAATCTCGAGATTTTGAGTCTCAAAACGGTTTATCTGTCACAGGAATACAGTTCGCTTAGCATATAAACATTATTATATTTATTTTATTATATTATATTTTTACAGTAATTGTATGAATTAGTACTACATTTAGTATTTTAAAATAGAATTAAAACATTTTCAAGCAACTAAAACTTACATAAACCTTTTCTATTACCTTATAAGCACTCTACATTAAAATGGCGCCGTTGACGTTTAAAGTCAATTTTCTCGAAACTGTCAATTTGTCAGTTAAACCCTTTTTATTCTCAACCCTTCAGTTACGTCTTATAATCGCGAGAATTTAAGAAAACCTAACGTCTATTAAGAAAAACAAACTAACGTCTCTACTGGACTTACTAGGTACTACTCTAGCATGAGTGGCAGCGGGTTTCATGCAAATAAGCATGACATCAGACTATTTTGTTCATGAACAATGCTACTCGGCACTGGCAGTAATATCTCACACTTTAATAAGAGAGATCAGTTGCCAATAAAAAACAGTCTGTAGGTGTAGGTATTGTAAGTCGACGGGTAAGTACTTTGAGTAGTAAATACGCTGATGCTATTTTATACTCTATGAACGGCCGTTTACGACTGTTTGATGTAGTTTTGATCGCATATTTAGTTACCATCTACTTTTTACAGTCCGTCGTACGGATTTTCTCTGAAGCGACCCATTAAATGATATATATTTTTTATTGATTTTTATTGACTGGCCCGATAGCTCAGTTGTACTACCCTGCCTTCTGAACTGTGGGTTGTGGGTTCGATTCCCACCTAGGACAAACATTTGTGTGATGAACATAGGTGTTTGTTCTGTGTCTGGGTGTCATATTGTATTCTATGTATGTATTTACAAACAAAAAAGTATCTAAGTATTGTATCAGTTATCTGGTTCCTATAGCACAAACTTTGCTTAGTTTGGGGCTAGATGGCGTTGTGTGAGATGTCCACACATATTATTATTATACTTATTTGTAAGATTGGCAAATAGTGAATAGCGATTGAACTAAAACGAAAGTGTTAGCCGAATTCTGTAAGCGTACTAATTACGCCGATATCTACAAGATTTTAAAACGACTTTCAAAATGGCGGTCATCATTATCCAATATGGCGGCGGTAAATTACTCAAACGTGCGACAAAAGTAAGTAAATAACATTGGTTTTATTTTCGAATCTTCTAGTGTTCTTCGTGAATTTTTTATCATTCGATACAGGAAGCTCTCGAGACTTGCGTAGTGTCTAATAATACCTACAATTTTTGAGAGACTTCAAAAAGAGGAGGTTTTCATATCAGTTGTTTTTTAATGTTTATTATCTCAGATATATTCGACAGCCTCTGTGGTGTGCTAGTTGAGCAAGTCGGCACATAACCGGGAAGCGGCGGGTTCGATTGCCGCGGTAGGACATGTATTTGTGCACAGAAAAAAAACGCACTTGTTCTGAGACCACCGTCCTCGTAGTTCCTGGGTCTCTAGACACAGGGAAACTTAGTTAGGGTCCAAGATCTATGTATGTGATCGTTGGGCGCTATTATTATTATTTCCGTTATTATAAGCTGATTTGAGAATTTTTTTATAAGAAACGATATAATAGGTACTTAATGATTGGTCATTGAAATTTTATCAAAATCTGAAACGAGATTTGGTTTTTAAATCAAAATAAATGGGGAAAATATGAAGTCCTTCTCAGTATTTAACTAAGCCGATTTAAGTCTCTTTATCCTTTCCAATCCTTTTCAAAAGGATACTATAATGTTTTTATTGAGCGGTTTATTGTTTTCTTTTTATTGATCACGGACTAAACAAGTATGGAAGTTTAAATCTTTTTTTTATCTTAAGTCATATACCTGTCTAAATATGGTTAATATTCAACCATTTTCTACAAATCATAAGATATCTTTAGTACCTACTTTAAAAAGAAAATTTGTTGCGACTTTTCATAAATTTCTTTCACGGAATAGTTTCAAGATATTGATACAGTTTTAGTATTAAAATTCTCATGAGTGTGATTCATTTTAAATTAATATATTCCCGACTGTTACTCACGAATAGTATATCGATTTCTCGACCAGGTTTCGAGCATATCCGATGCTCTTCCTCAGGAGGTGAGTTCACGCAGCGAGATCGCGGCGGTGACCTGGTCGAGAAATCGACATACTATTCGTAACAGTCGGGAATATATTAATTTAAAAATGATACAGTTTCTTACAATATACATACATTATATTGTTGTGAATTGTGTTGTACGACACTAAAGATGGAAACTTAATTCCATTACTTAGCGCCTCGCGTTGTCATCACGCACTCGGAGCTTTCGTTAATGAATATTCATAGACTATGCATAGACCTTCTAATTACGAACCTCACACGAAGTACGGAACTGTGTACACACTTCATGTACTATTAAGACTACGTAATCTTTTAATGTCGCATTTATATACCTACTATTTTAATAACATTATTTTTACAATAATTACTTATGATATTGCATTTGATTTTATTTATGCTTATCTAATAATCTCAGACTTGTAATTCTTTATAATTATCTAGCTCGTCACGTCATTCCTTAACATAAAAAAAAAAATATATATATATATTATTATCATCATTACAGTAGGTGTACGAAGTGTCGATCTGTACATCTGTACTGTTCTATATGTACGATCTGTTTCAATGGTAGTTAAAAGGGAAAGATAAGGCACTAGATTCTGGTGCGTGGCCCGATTAAATTAGGTGCAACGCACACAATTTTTCATGAAAAAGTTTGATAGAGCAAAGCCACTAGTAGACTTGACTAGTAGTAGTAGTAGATGTCCTAAATAAATGTCTTCTTTCTTTTTTTCTAGAAGATTTCGACTAAATCGATGTAAGGACATAAATCTTAATTTTTTTTTTTATGTTAAGGAATGATCTGACGAGCTGGCCGTTCGCCTGATGTTAAACGACACGGCTGCCCATATCAGCTGCAGTGTCACTCGGAACTCTAAAGTATAGTTTCGCGTGACACTGCACTGCGCACGTCATCCTGAGACATCAGCACAATCAAGTAATAAGGTTACTAAACTGTGAGATCAGATCATAAATAGATTACTAGACTGTGAGATTAGGTCATAAAGTCTCATTTGCCCAGTAATTTCACTAGGTACAGTGCCCTTCAATCCGGAAGACAGCAGTGCTTGCGCACTACTGGTTGGCGACAGAATAACTGGCAAAGCGGTTCGTGTACCTACCTAGACGAACTTTGCAGTAAAGTCCTACCACCTAGTAGTAGTAGTAAATTTATAATATGTAACATGACATCATTATTTATTTATTTATAAACATAATACTAAAGTAAACTAGACCTGAAAACATAAAACAGATAAACTGAAAAAAAAAAAGAAAACTTAATAACCGTTAGTGGAGGGAAAAGTTCCCAGAATGCTGGCAGCATTACCACGTCGAATGGCAATGCTTATTTTTTGTGCAAAATATAAGCCAGAATACTGGTCACCTGATGACTCCACCAAACGATCGGCCAAGTCCCTATATGTTACCACGGCAGCCGGCCCCCACAGACCAATTGTATTATTACATTCATTGTATAGAAATTAAACTACCCAGTTGTTCATTCTACTTAAAAAGCCTACAAGTAAACAAAACAGATGTATTTACAGACAGCCTCTGTGGCGTGGTGGTTGAGCAGGTAGTCTCATAGCCCGGAGGCGGCGAGTTCGATTCCCGCGACAGGACAAGAATTTGTGCACAGTTGAAAAAAAAAAAACGAAAATATTTGTTCGGAGTGTGGGTGTTGTGGGACCATGGTCGTCGTAGTTCCTGGGTCCCTAGACACAGGAAATCCTAGTTAGGGTCCAGGATCATGTATGTGATCGTTGGACGTTCTTATTTATTTTTATTATTTACTAGTAGTAATAATAATAATAATAACGCACCTCGAGAGGCTCTCGTTAGACGGTTGGATCAAGGGTCAGATTCAGAAGGCAGTACTTCTTGACACGGCACGTATTGTCAGGAGGTTCCTCAGTCTGCAGCCCTAACCACCGGTAGCTTGGCCCTTGCCCCGCTGCTGGCGGCACACTAGGTTTAGGTTTTTTATTGTATTTTTGTATTTTTGTAATGTTACTTTTATAGAAATATTGTAAAAAACTTAAATTTAAGATTGTAAATAAATAAATGAATAATAATAATAATACGTCCAACGATCACATAAATAGATAAAAAAAAATAACCATTTCGCGGTTTCACCCGCGGATGAAAAGTATTTTAGTTTTTTACTCATCCCACGGAAAAAAATCACTTTTCTGGGATAAAATGTAGCCTATATGTTAATCCAGTGTATAAGCTATCTTGGTACTGAATTTCACCCAAATCCATTAAGCCGTTTGAGCGTGAAGGAGTAATAAACATACACACAAACACACATACAGTGTTATTAGTGTGATAGTGTGATTAAACGATGTAACTTATTTAATGACATAAATACTCTCGTGGCGCAGTGGTTAAGTCTTAAGTGACTACTTAAGATCGTCGGTAAAGTTCCCACGCCTAATATGTGACTATTTGACCAAAAAGGGCACAAAATAATGGCGTTTCCAGTTAGTTGTGGTCAATGGATTCCGAAGTTCTATAGGGTTTTAATTAGAGGCTAAGTCAAAATCTAATATGTGATAGTGATTATTCCTCTCCAGACAATACAATTCGTTTACCTACGGTTGGAGTACTTTTTACTTTTGGCCTTGTTCAGAAATTTTTACTTTTACTCCAAATATTCTGAACTACAACATTACACGGAAGCAGAATAAATACTATATTTGTGCAAATGAAATGTGTCCGATTATAATTTGATTTTTTTCATTTTATTTACAGTGCCCGAGATCTATTCCAATTCACCTATATGACATATATAATACAATAATAAAAATAATAATATGTGTGGACATCTCACACAATGCCCCAAACTACGCAAAGCTTGTACTATGGGAACCAGATAACTTAAACACTTTTTGTTTGCAAATATATACATAGAATACAATATCACACCTATGTTCATCACACGAATATTTGTCCAGGGTGGGAATCGAACCCACAACCCACAGTTCAGAAGGCAGGATTACTACTAACTGAGCTATCGGGCCAGTCATAAGTCATAATTAGGTATAACCAAGTATGAAAAAGATTTAATTTTACAACCAAACCTCGAACAAAGAAAACCGCAAAAAGTTTACACTAGTACCCAAGCGGTTGAACTTCCCCTTTCCTAATGCTAGCATTAATTTGAAATACAGACAAAGGTTGACAACACGGAAGAACGCGATTAGCACAATTTTAATTTTAAAACGAGGTAGCATCCTTCGAAACGTACCTTCCAATAAAAAAAATGTAACATCCTTCTTTCACAAATCCACAAACATTTTATGTCACTTCACATGACACTGGCCAATAAAAATAAAAAGTTAATTTAGTTTATTGCACTTTTTTTGGACGGCGACGTCAGCGGACACGCGTACGTCATCACACGGCGAAATGCCGCAGGGTACTGAAGCACTCGCTAAAAGTAAAAGCTTTTCGCTGGAGTATTTGCCAGCTTTGCCAAATCCGGATCACAATTAGAGCTTTTTCAGTTTTTCAGCTTTCGTATGGAAACTGAGCATCTTAATTGCGGAAAGCGCTTATTAAAGCCAATGGACCAAGTGATTTTAAATCTGGACAGGTTGGCCAAATCCATGCCATGAATTTTTTTTGCATTCAATACTGTCATATAATGAAATGTTTTTTTTTTTTGTAGTGTCATATGTCATTACCACAGACACCTGGGTCTGTGCTCTTTGTTTAAATAATTTAAATTTACTACTTATTTTGTAATTTAAGTGATTACATTTTTTACAAACGTAATGTTCTTCGGCTTTTTACTTTACAGAAGTCCTTTAGTAGGGATTTGAAATTGATTTTGGCAGCTTCGATTGAGAGTATTGCTAATGCAGACAGTCGGTCCTGATTCGTACTGTTTCTTAATTAGTTTTTAAAAGTGGAAAAATTACTAAAAATTAAAACGGGGATTTTAAGTCTGGTGGCATAAAATGCGTTAGAGGCCTCGCGAGGCCCTTTTAAGTGCGAGGCCGTGGGCAAGGGCCCACTTCGCCCACGCCTAGCTACGCCACTGATAATGAACAATATACAATACAGGAGGGACAATTTTTTGTGAAGTATATTGAATATTGAAATATGTTGAACGTATGTGTTATCATACCTAATCATTATTGTTATCCTCCTAATCATGCTGGGTATCAGTAGAGCAACAGCATCGAGTAATAAGTTTTATATTGAGTTTTTGTGCGGGAAAGTGAAAAAGATTGCGTCACCGCATTGTATTATTTTCCAAAACTTGTGTTATTTTCAGTGTTAGTGCATAAAATTGGTGGCATTCTATTCGCTAAGTGCTGGATTATAAGCGTGAGTGTGGGAAAATGGTATAATGATGGTGAAATGTTCCTTTTCGTGTTGTTTCCAAAACTCCATAAAAGCTTCAAGTAAAGTTGCCACCACTTTACTAGGAGTATGACTTTGACTAGACTATGACTTGACTATGACTTGACTTGATGACTTCGACTGTTACTTGACACATATTTGCGTGAAATATCATCAACTTGATAAAATATCAATTACTTGACACTGGCTAAATACACAAAAGTGTGGAGCCAAAACATATTAAAAAAAAAGTTTTATATCACTTATATTTTAATAAAAACTTTAAACTTAATCTTATATTTATATGTCCTGCCAGTCTAGTATGCACGGGAGAGATCATTTTAATTAAATAGTAAATGGGGATAATGGAAACAAAAATCTCTAATCTAAGATGTAAATAATAAAGGAAAAACAATACACTAGATTTTCGACAAGTTCAGCATAAATTAGGTAAAACCACACAATTTACCGTGCGAATGAAATATCTGTACATATAAAATTCAAAGTCCTGACTGACTGACATATATCAACGCACAGCTTAAACCGCTGATCCTAGAGACTTGAAATTAGGAGGGTGTGTTCTTCGTAGTGTATCCACTAAGAAAGGAGGAAATTACTAAGAGAGGGCGAAATGAGTGGTTGAATTATCTATTAAACAAATTCTTCGTTTCCTATAGGCCAAGCGGGCGAAGCCGCGGGCAAAAGCTAGTATATATGAATATATATGCGTCTTGAACAAAAGCACGACGGCCAGTAAGGACGCCCACTCCATATTTACGGAAAGTACTACACCTATGAATGCAAACATTTCTACAAATCTCATTATAGATCATACAGAAACGGTTATAACTCATTTGGTAGTGAAGTAGACATGACTTACTAATACTTTTTCTAGAATATTCGAATGTTGTAACGTAGCCTATAACGAAGATTCTATTATCAATACTACGATTGTTGATTTCCCTAGAGGTTTAAATCAATTCCAATAATAGCTGAAACAATAAACGTTTAGGTAATGACAATGGTGTCGATTCTGTGTCGCATTCTCTAAAACTAAAGTAAACTTAAAGTATGGCGGTACTCTTCTGATAAAGGGGAAACGAAAAAGACGGAAATATGTTAATTTCGTTTAGCTTTTATAGAGTATGCGACACAGAATCGACACCACTATCACACTAATATTATAAATGAGTTTGTATGTGTGTATGTTTGTTACTCCTTCACGCTCAAACGGCTGAATGGATTTGGATGAAATTCAGTACCAAGATAGCTTATACACTGGATTAACATACAGGCTACATTTTATCTCGGAAAAGTGAAATGTTCCCGTGGGATAAGCAAATAATAAAAAAACTTTTTATCCGCGGGTGAAACCGCGGGGAGCGACTAGTTTCATATAAGATCTATGTCTGTTTAGTCTCAAACGCCGTTGTGTCTGAGTCACCGCGCAGACGAATTTATTACATATAGTTATGTGAGGCCGGTCTTTATTAGCGTGTCGTTAATGAGAACCCTAAAAAGCTATAAATAGGTGAGCGACGTACATCTTGACAATGTGTGGTGAAATCAAGTTTTGTAAATACTTACTACATTACTATGCCAAGCTATATTATCTGTTATTTATTCTACGATGATGAATTTATGATGAATTTTAATATTGTATGCCGTTTATTAGAATCAAAAACACCCACTTCTCAAATATTAATACTTTCATAATACAACTGGCATAATGTATAATAGTTTTTTGGCGGGAAAACGAAAAGATCGCGTCACCGCATTGTATTATTTTCCGAAATTTGTGTTATTTTCAGTTAGTGCATACAATTGGTGGCATTTTATTCGTAAGTGATGGATTACAGGCATGAGTGTGGGAAAGTGGTATAATGATGGTGAAACGTTTCTTTTCGTGTTGTTTCCAAAACTACATAGAAGCTTCTGGTAAAGTTGCCACCGCTTTACTAGGAGTATGACTTGACTAGAGTAGACTATGACTTGACTTGACATCGACTCGAGAAATTATCAATTACTTGATACTGGCTAAATACACAAAAGTGTGGAGCCATACCAAAACAAAAAAAGTATAATCATTAAGATTACCCAGTTCATTAGATACCGTTTTGATTTTGTACTTACAGAACCGATATTTTTTACCATAAAAGTAAAGCTTCAATTAGTCTATGGAGATGCGAAATATCTAAACATTTCAGGCACCGAATGCCGGATAACCCTGAAAGACAAGCAAAACCATGGTTTTGTATGGGTGGGTATGAGATCGGTTATGCACAGCATTACCGACTTATTAATTCAATCAATCAATATATTTTTAATTGATATATTCCCGAATATTACTCACGAATAGTGAGTCAATCTCCCATATATTTATTCAGTATGATTTTGTTGCTATATATTAATATTCACAAATGGACGCTAGTTGTCATATAGACGGGACTGACACACATTAATCAATTACACTTCAATCAATCAATTTCACATCAGTCAATGATGGCCCTCGCAGTATTTTACAGCTAGATACATATTAAAAGTTCGGTATTATACAATTTAACAACTTTTTTGTTCTTTTATCTAATGATAAACTTGACAAACTAAATGTAATCTTTGCTATTACATGTCACAACAAAGTTGAGGTAACTTTAACTCGACACAACAAAGTAGTGCTAACTTGTACTTGACAAATCAAAGTAGAGCTACATTTTACTTGGTACGACAAAGTAGAGCTAACTTTTACTTGGCACAACAACGTTTGAGCTAACTTTTACTTGGCACAACAAAATAGAGCTAACTTTTACTTAGCACAACAATGTTTGAGATAAGTTTTACTTGGCACAACAAAGTAGAGCTAACTTTTACTTGGCACAACAAAGTAGAGCTAACTTTTACTTGGCACAACAAAATAGAGCTAACTTTTACTTGGCACAACAAAGTAGAGCTAACTTTTACTTGGCACAACAAAATAGAGCTAACTTTTACTTGGCACAACAAAGTAGAGCTAACTTTTACTTGGCACAACAAAATAGAGCTAACTTTTACTTAGCACAACAACTTTTAGTCTGGCTCCCAGAAGAAGGACATCGAATATGTCCGAAACCTGGTCGGAGTAATTTCGACTTAATTGACGTGAGTTTTAGCCGTTATTAAAATAGCAAATAATATAGCAATAGTTAAAATAGTACAACAACGTTTGAGATAAGTTTTACTTGGCATAGCAAAGTAGAGCTAAATTTTAGTTAGAAACAACAAAGTTAATTAACTTTACTTGGCATATAAGTATAACAGGGGTCAATATTATTCGAGGAAAAAAAATTATTCTACTGAGAAAAAGAAGACGACCTGCTGTTTTAACTTTGCAAAACTAAAAAGGAAATTCATTTAGGATGTACCTGTAAAATAGCCGTATAGACTTCGGTACTTTAAAATAGGATAATCAATCACCTGAAACTATTCTATAGTCCTATTCATAATAAAAAAAAACGAATGTACTTTAGACCACACGACTAAAGTAAAACTTCTAAAACGTAACTCTCTCTATCTTCCCAACTTATATCTCCCTCTCAACTTCCGTTCGCCTTGCCTGATCAATTTCCGTATCGCTCTCGTCAGGCATTCACCAGCCTACTCCTCAAGTCGAGCGTGCGTAAAGAAGTTTTTCTTCAATAATATAACCAAATCACTTTCATATAATTATTTGGCATATGAATTACGATGATGATTCGACGGTGAACTTGAATCGTTCTCTATAAGGATAGGTATTGGCATGCACTACAAATTAGTAACCAAACCGGCGCGAAGCCAAATTTCTAAATAAATCCCATCGCCTTGGTATCAAACAATTATGTAACTTAAAACCTTCAATAAACACGCTAAAACTACATTTTATCACCTAAATTATAAAGTTTAAAATGGTATAGCACTCACCACATGCGTCAATGGAACGCATACAAAAATCCGTGTTACCAATCACCGCTGAACACACTGATCACACATTTTACACACACTGGACACTATCGCGAAAACTAGTGTTCTTAATTTAAAAAAATTGACAGGCGGCCTTTCCTGTCGATATCGAATAAGTAGAAAAAAATCGAATTTTGATGCGTCCGGGCTGCTCAAGCGCCGGACTATTTGAATTTAGAACAAACGGGAACGCGCATGCGTACCGGCCGTGCTATTTATATTTTCGCTGGGCGGCCGGCTGACAGATATATTCTGAACTTTTATTTAACCGAGTAATCTCCAAAGTCACGGGTCAACATGTACTGGACGTGTATATTATGTCGGGGAAATAAATACAAGATTGATCCCGGCCGAACTACCTGGTATTTCACTTTGAAACTCTTGCGTACGGGAGAGTCAATGCCCCGAAAGTTACAATCAATATAAATATCTGAGAACGCTGTCCCGAAAATTACAATCAATATAAATAAAATATCTGAGATCGCTGTCCCGAAAGCTACAATCAGTATAAATAAAATATCTGAGATCGCTGTTAGCGATAAGAACGCTCATTGTAACACTAAACTAAGTATGTGAGGCTCGAATCCACTAAAAATATACCTCTAAATACCTAACTTAAACTTTTATAATAACATTTATTTATTTATTCATAAACAGAATTGTAACATCATTACAGACAAATTTCCAATGCGATGTTACAACTTATAATAAATAAATATACATAATAATAACGCCCAACGATCACATACATAAATCCTAGACCCTAACTAGGATTCCATGTGTCTAGGGACCCAGGAACTACGAGGACCATGGTGCCACAACACCCAGACTCAGAACAAGTATTTGCGTTTTTTTCTATGCTCAAATACTTGTGCTGCCGCGGGAATCGAACCAGCCGCCTACGGGTTATGAACCGACCTGCTCCGCCACCATACCAGAGGCTGTCAAATAATGCTGCCTGTGTAATAATGTGGTTGGAGAGGTAATGTCTCCAAGAAAATTTAGAAAAAAATAATTGGCGGCCAATCTCTATACCGCTCTATAATTGAAGGGTTGAGAATAAAAAGGGTTTAACTGTCAAATTGATAGTTTCGAGATATATGACTTTGAACTTCAACGGCTTCATTTTAATGTAGAGTGCTTATAAGGTAATAGAAAAGGTTTATGTAAGTTTCAGTGGCTTGAAAATGTATTAATTCTATTTTAAAATACTAAATATAGTTACTAATTCATACAATTACTGTAAAAATATAATATAATAATGTTTTTATGCAAAGCGAACTGTATTTCTGTGTCAGATAAACCGTTTTTAACCAGTCTAAAAACGGTTTCAAGACTCATTTCGGTATTTTGAGAATGTATTACTGTAGATAATTTTACGCTGAATCCAACGATACCCATAAGTCATTTTGTAAAAAAAAAAACAGTTTACCTATTAAAAATTTATGTATTACTTAGATACATAACGAATACTACTTATATACACTAGCCTTGGGGAATATTATTATAGATTCAACAATAATGGTAATAAATAAAAGACATATTTGAGTATTCAAATAAATAATAATAATTATTGATTATCAACCGTATAACAGCCAATCGTGTATGAAATACATACAATTAATTATTTACAATAACTATATAATTACAGGCACAAATTTATTACTAAGTTTATAATATATATTTAATATTTTCATTTTGGACACTGAAAAAATAAAACGTGACGAGGTTTCAATATTAAAAATTACATTAAATTATAAATATACATAAGTTATGTGTATAGGGAATATAAAATAATTATAATATAGAAAACTGCACCGTTATGAAAACCCAAATTTAACAGCTTATGAGACATACATAATATTTTACATACATATTTATATAGATATTATTACATAGTTCTAATATATTATTATATAAATGACGATCTTCCTAAAAATAGCAAATGAGTAGCTAATATAAATCACAGAACACAATGAGAAATGAAATAAAAAAATAATTAACGGTAAAAATTATTTTCAAACCCCAATTAAGATTAAGTAGGAATCAAGAAAGTGACAAAATAAAGTCGATTAAATAACATAAAATTATAATTATTGTAATAATTATAGTAATTATTGTTAAGCAGTCATTTGATGGAGTTAGGATTATTTTGTGGTATTTTTTGTTTGTTCAAATATAACATCGATTTGGTCGAATTAGATGCGTTGGTTTGAGCGAGACTGCAAAGGTTCGAGTATCAACGCAAAATTGCTGGACTATCGATCTTCTATGATACGTTTCGGCGAGTATAATTTTTTTTTAAAGTTTTGTCTCCACACTTTTGTTTATTTAGCCAGTGTCAAGTAATTGATATTTTATCAAGTCATCGATATTTCACGCAGATATGTGTCAAGTCAGTCGAAGTCATTGTCAAGTCAGACTAGTCAAAGTCATACTCCTAGTAAAGTGGTGGCAACTTTACTTGAAGCTTCTATGAAGTTTTGGAAACAACACGAATAGAAACGTTTCACCATCATTATACCACACTCACGCCTGTAATCCAGCACTTAACGAATAAAGCCACCAATTTTATGCACTAACACTGAAAATAACACAAGTTTTGGAAAATAACACAATGCGGTGACGCAATCTTTTTCGCTTTCCCGCCAAAAAACCGAGTATAATTATATGCACACAAATTGGCGTCCAATTTGTTAGAACACCCTTCAAAATACCTGATTTCGTAATAGCTGAAACCTAGAATGACTTAAATATCCCCGTCTGCACCCTTTTGACATAATTTATTGGTAGCGTTAACAGATCGTAAGTTCGCACTTATCCCTCTATAACGTACATACTTGAACGCATTTGAGTACGTCATAAATAGATAAATGCGTAAGGTACAGGAGCCAATGAAGGCCCACTTAATTTCAAAACCTCGTGAAATCTTGCAGATAAATAAAGTATAGAAAAAACATAATGGACATTGTAATAATAATAATTAAAACACACTTGCATTATTGTCTATGGTACTAGTAGCATAAACCCGCGAAATTTAAAATGTTTCGTTTAATCATAACTGTATTTTTTTTAAAGTGGGCTATCTTAGGAGCCGGGCCATCTTCGGCGACACTACCTTACTTAAAATCTTTCAAGCTTATGTACAGACTGGCATTACCTAATTCCATTTACGCCATCTCTATTTAACCATCGGTCTGCATACGTCATCCATCATCCGCACATGGTTCCGTAAGCTTTTGGATTCGATTTTTATAATGTGAAAGAAGGAACTCTTTACTAGGATTACTGTTTCCGACACAATCTAGTAGTTAGTCTAATAAAAATTATAACATACTTATGTATAATAATGCCTTTGCTTAAATGGAATGAAACTACATGGCATGATACGCCCTTATAACACGCAAGCGTTCATTCAGTGAACGTATATTTTGTAACATCGTATATGTGTTTATGGTACCATCTTCCATGTGGACATTTTCCGATCGATCCTCTTATCCCAGCAATGGATTAAAAATATATACGCAGTGCAATTATGGTACGAAAATAATTACTTTTTGTACTAAAACCTCAACCTTACAGTTTAAACAATTATATCACTCGTCTAATTTAATAATTAATTTATTATCATAATCTCAACTCCATCAATCAACTTAAAAAGAAAATCACATATCGCCGCCATCTTGTGATATCTGCCCCGTATCCAAAATGGCTTCCGCGCTCGGTATGACAATGACATCGGTCACATTTTTGGCACAATCCAACTGACAATCTCCGTCCCTTTTACTCTCACAGTTGATACATTGATCCGCATCTTCTATCTCGCTGGCGCGCACACTTTCTCTCTTGTTTTCCATGTACTTTGCAACGTCGAAACCCTCGTGAATCTCTTTCCCACAGTAATCAGCTTCAAGGGAATCTTTTAAGCAGAAATCTGTTATTTCTGTGCATATTCTTTTGACGTTATCATCTAAACAGGTCGTGCAAGTCTCTTCATCGCCATTGTTGGTCGAAATTCGGACTAATTTGGACTCTATTCCGTCTAAATTAGTATCATCTCCTAACGTGAAAACGACTTTTGGAGCAACATTTTCTGAATGTCGAAGTATTTCAGAATCTGATACTTGTTTCTTTAGTGTTGTGGGGAGGTCGGTAGGATCAATCTGTGATAGTTTCATGTTGTATATGTTAGATTCACTGCCCATTATCGAAGTGATTGACGCGTCTAATGTTGGTAGCTCCTGCAAAAAAAATCGTAGGCATTGATGAACATTTGATCAATACTTAAAAAGATTATTAAACATAGTCCATTCAGAAAAATATGTACACGTTAAATGTTTTGCGCTGGAGCTATATATTTTTACAGATAATATTTTATGTATATACATAGATATTTTTACTGTATTTTTCTAGATGATAAATACTAATTAAAGAAAGATAAGAATAAAAAGGTTCTTTTGTTTTTCATGTAAAATGACATTAAGAGGGATTATTTACGTGATATTAAGCGCAATCTTTGACATATATACTGTATAACAAATGCTCACGCTTAATTATTTACTAGTTTCGTTTTCCCTTAAGTAGCTTTTAGATTTTTAAGAAAATTTGTTATGTATTATAATTTTCTGAATGGACCTTAAATCTTTTGTAATGAGGCTAGTTTTACATCTAACTAAAATAACGATTGTGTAATATGAACTATCTACGTTCTATCTACAAAAAAAGTAAAAACGAAACTTACACTGCTTCAAACGAAAACGGCAACAAAAAAATATTAATCTTATTAATCTGCCACAATTTTAAGATAATTACATAATAGGCACAAAAAAGGAAATGATAGGAACAGGAAAAGGATTAGAAAGGAAACAAATATTTTAAAAAAGCTAATTCTAACATATTTCATAAAAATGCTTTACTATGATTTATTGACTGGCCCGATAGCTCAGTTGGTAGTAACCCTGCCATCTGAACTGTGGGTTATGGGTTCGATTCCCATCGAAGACAAACATTTTCTGTGATGAACATAGGTGCTTGTTGTGTCTAGGTGTCATATTGTATTCTATGTATATATTTACAAACGAAAAGTATCTAAGTATTGCATTATCTGGTTCCCATAGCAAATGCTTTGTTTAGTTTGGGCTAGATGGCGCTGAGTGAGATGTCCACACATATTATTATTATTATTAAGGAACCAACATCAGTGTAATCATGCAACCGTCCATGGCTTAAATAGGCCTCGCCCAATGAACGCTACACAATAACCTAATAGGCTCTTGCCATAATAAAAAAAAAAAAAAAAAAAAATAACGCCCAACGATCACGTATATAGATCCTGGACCCTAACTAGGATTTCCTGTGTCTAGGGACCCAGGAACTACAAGGACCATGATCCCACAACACCCAGACTCAGAACAAGCTTTGCGCTTTTTTTTGCACTAATACTTGTCCTGCCGCGGGAATCGAACCCGCCGCCTTCGGGTCATAAGCTGACCTTATAACTACAACTATTACACGGCTAAAACTCACAAGATACAGTCGAATAACTCGACCGGTTGTTGAATAGACACAAGCCAAAAGAAAAAAGGATTAAATAGTTCCTCGGGCCGCCGATTCGTGGCGCCATTTTTCTCTCTTACATATCTGACTTAAGTGCATCATAAAACTCTGTGTTCTTTTTACTAATTACTTAATAATTACCAACCCAAAAGTTATTTACTGGTTTTATTTCATTACTATAGGTTATGGGCCGTCCCGTATACCTGTGAATAACTTTGAAAAGTAGTAATTACCGTAAAGTTATCCGTGTCGTGTTGCAACAGCGTGAACAAAAATGGCTTCGCATTCACATAGCCTACAAATAGATAAGTTGATCGGAAGAGAAAATTATACAACTTGGAAGTTCGCTGTTAGATCATATCTGGAACATGAGGAGTTATGGAAATGCGTAGATCCAAGTGCCACTGATGAATTCGATTGCAAGAAGGACATTAAAGCTAAATCTAAAATAATTTTGTTGGTGGAACCGATAAATTACATTCACATAGAAAGTGCCACAACGGCGCGAGAAGTGTGGGTAAACCTTCAAAAAGTCTTCGAGGATTCTGGGCTGTCACGAAAAGTGGGCTTGTTAAAAGATTTAATCAATACTTCTCTAGACAGTTGTACTAACATAGAAGAGTACGTAAATAAAATTATGAGTACGGCGCACAAATTAAGGAATATTGGGTTCAAAGTGGATGACGAATGGTTGGGAACCCTCATGTTGGCTGGTTTACCGGACAATTATAAACCAATGATCATGGGAATTGAGAGTTCCGGCTTGAAAATATCATCAGATTTTATAAAGACAAAACTTTTACAAGAAGTAAAGGTTTCCGAGTCTTCTGCGTTTTTTACAAAAAACAATAAAATGAATGAAAACAAGAATCAAGCAAGTTACCAGCCCAAACCCAAAGGGAAAGGTCCACGTTGCTTTAACTGTAATAAGTATGGACATTTCAAGAATCAGTGCACACAGAAGAAACCTCCTAATAATGTTTTTTCAGCCATTTTTTCAGCATATACTTGTGTAAATCAGGATGACTGGTATATTGACTCTGGTGCAACAATGCATATGTCAAGGCGTTCAGATTGGATGTATGATCTACAACCACCTTCAATACAGAAAATAATGGTGGCAAACAATGATGAAGTTTCAGTAGTGAAAATGGGTAATGTAAACATTAATACCTTTGTGAGTAATAATGAACATTTGATTCAGGTGAGAAATGTTTTATATATTCCAAAGCTTAGTGCTAATCTGTTATCAGTTGCACAACTAATCCAAAATGGATGTAAAGTTGAGTTCAGAGATGCAGGATGTAACATATATAACTCACAAGGCACACTTATAGCTACAGCTAAACTTTCAAATAACATGTACAAACTTAATATTGCTGCTGGCAGTGTATATGCTGCTTCTCCAAATGAGAGTAAAGCTGATATTGTTACCTGGCATAGACGAATGGGTCATTTAAATATGGCAGATACTCTGAGATTAGAATCATGCACTGAGGGTGTTAATATTACTAAAAAACATGAAAGTTCAATATGTGTACCATGTTGTGAGGGAAAACAAACTAGACTTCCGTTTCCACAGTCTGGTTCTCGAGCTGAAACACTACTAGAGTTAATTCATTCTGATTTATGTGGTCCGATGGAGACACCATCAGCTGGTGGTGCGAAATACTTCATAACCTTTATAGATGATTACTCCCGAAAAGTGTTTGTTTATTTCCTAAAGAACAAAATGGACATAAAGACAGTATTTGAATCTTTTAAAAATCAAGTAGAAACTGAATTGGAAAAGAAAATTAAAATACTACGAACAGATAATGGTACCGAGTATTGTAATAAAGTTTTCTTAAAATTCTTAGCAGATTCCGGGATCAAGCATCAAACCAGCACTCCTTACACACCGGAGCAGAACGGCCTGGCAGAACGGATGAATAGGACCCTGGTTGAACGAGCAAAATGCATGTTGTTTGATGCAAATCTGCAAAAACCATATTGGGCTGAAGCGGTAGCGACAGCCACTTACATCGTTAATCGCTCACCATCACGTGTCCTGGATGAGAAAACTCCGTATGAAAAGTGGACTGGTAAAAAACCCAATTTATCTAATATAAGAATTTTTGGTTCCAAAGCCATGGTACACATCCCAAAACAAACTAGACAAAAATGGGACCGTAAATCACATGAGTTGATCTTCACAGGATACTGTGACAATACAAAAGGCTACAGGCTATATGATCCTAAAACAAAAAAAACTACTATAAGTAGAGATGTTATATTCATTGAAAATTTTAAAAGTTCAAACAATGTTGCCCAGGAATCTACATTGCCACAGCCTGCTACAATTCCCCTTATTTTTAGTAATGATAGTTCAGAGCAGAGTATCTGCACTCAGGAGAGAGAACAGAACACTAGTTTAAATAACAGTTTGGAGAATAAATCACAAGATGTAACTTTGTCACCTCAAAGTTCCGATACCTCTTTTGATAGCTGCTATGGAAAAGATGAAACATACTACCCAAATACCAGTGATGGTTTTGATAGTAGCAAATTTTCTGAGTCAAATGTTACATTAAGACCCCGTCAAAAACGTAATGCAAAGGGTAATAATTTTTTGTGTATCACACAGACTTGCGATCCTCTAACTGTCGAAGAAGCTATGGATAGTGCTGAAGCTCAGCAATGGAGAGAGGCAATGGATGAAGAATTTAAATCGCTAATGGACAATAATACATGGGAGCTGACTACTTTGCCATCTAACAAACGTGTTATACCATGCAAGTGGGTTTTCAAAACAAAAACAAATGAAAATGGAGATATTATAAAATATAAGGCACGATTAGTCATCAAAGGATGCTCACAAAAAAAGGGAATAGACTACAATGAAATATTTTCACCTGTAGTAAGACTTACATCCCTACGATATTTGTTTGCAACAGCAGCTAAGTATGATTTGGATATGATGCAGATGGATGCAGTGTCAGCATTTCTGCAGGGTGACATAGAAGAGGAAATTTATATGGCCCAACCACCATTGTATGATAAAGAATTAAATAAAAGGTTTAAAATGAAAGATCTCGGAGAGTTGTGTTACTGCATTGGAATACACGTAGAGAGAGATAGAAAGAAAGGAATTGTATATTTAGATCAGAAAAAGTATATACTAGAAGTATTAAGCAAATATGGCATGTCAGATTGCAACCCTGCAAAAACCACCTTTGATGTGAACACTAAATTTAAAGACAACTTACAGGATGAAATATTGCATAACATGCCTTATCAGGAAGTGATTGGCTGCCTGTTGTACATATCACAGATTACAAGGCCGGATATAAGTTTTGTTATAAATATGTTAAGCAGATATAATAGCAAACCACAAATGCAGCACTGGCTTGCATTAAAGCGTGTTCTACGTTATTTAAAAGGCACTCAAGATTACAGATTAAGTTACAAAAAATGCCTTGATGAATCAATACCACATGCATACTGTGATGCAGACTGGGCTAGTTCAGAATCAGACAATAGGCGTTCATGTACGGGTTACATTTTTCTGTTCCAGGGGGGATCTATCTCCTGGAATTCAAGACGTCAACCTACTGTCGCTCTATCCACGACAGAGGCAGAATATATGTCTTTATCGTCATGTGTTCAAGAAGCTTTATGGCTAAGACAACTTCAAGAGGACTTCTGGCCACAGTTAAAATGTGAATCCTTGGTCATCTACAATGATAATCAAAGTTGTTTAAAGCTTGCAGGTACCGATGGTTATCATTCCAGAACAAAACATATCGACATTCGACATCATTTTGTTCGGGACAAGGTTCTTGGAGGATCTATCGATGTACGCTACATAAGCACCAATCTGATGGTTGCAGATGCACTCACCAAGGCTACAACACACTCAAAGTTGGTTTTCTGTTCTGGCAACATGGGATTGTGTCTAAGGGAGGATGTTGAATAGACACAAGCCAAAAGAAAAAAGGATTAAATAGTTCCTCGGGCCGCCGATTCGTGGCGCCATTTTTCTCTCTTACATCTCTGACTTAAGTGCATCATAAAACTCTGTGTTCTTTTTACTAATTACTTAATAATTACCAACCCAAAAGTTATTTACTGGTTTTATTTCATTACTATACCGGTGTTCCTCTGACTCTCAGCGCCGAGCCGCCGCCGCCGCCGCGCGTACTCCTTGAGGATGGGCATCTATATTGCCCGAACACCGGTCGAGTTATTCGACTGTATTTCGTGAGTGTTAGCCGTGTAATAGTTGTAGTTATGAGTACTACTCACGTCAGTTTCTATAATATTATAAGCTGACCTGCTCAACCATCACACCACAGACGCTGTCATATACAATAAATATACAAAAAATTGTGGTATTTCTATCAGATAATAGCGTCATAATGTTTACCTGATCATCGTGATAACTGCCCACGCTTCGCGAATGCCTGTGTCTCTTGCTTAACGCCGATTGTGGCGACTGGCCATCTACTGCATCCTATAAAATATAGAATAGAATAGAATAGAATATTTTTTATTGTTAAACTGTGTACAAGATGATCGTATGGTGCTAAATACTATGTTCCAACAGTCTTGTCCATTTCGGACGTACAATAAATATTATATATATTATATAGTCGCGGGATTAAAGATGGCGGCGTCCATAACACTGCCATAACACTGTATAGGACTTTAACATGTGAAAATTTTGTTATGAACTACTTATTTATTTTATTTTCTTCATTTTCATTATTACTGCACCCCCTATAATTATATGCAATACGAGTATACAGCCGTTATTATTTTTTACTTAGAACTTCTCTAGCATTTGACCACGCTCTCACCTGATGGGAAGTGACGATGCGATCGAAGGTGTAGCATGCTAGCCAAGTAAATACCTATTCACTCTTCTCTTGAACACGCCCGGGTCATATTTCGCTGAACTAAACTAACTAAACACAGACGTTGGCAGGGCATTCCATTCCTTAGCCGTTCTAATTATGAACGTGGAATCAAATCGTTTGGTACGAATGGGTTTCGACCATGAAGTGATGGCGGTTAGTCGAGCGTCTAGTAGTCCGGTAGTGAATGACATGAAATAACCCCGAGGATTAAATTAAATAACATCAGCCATTTTTTTATATATTGAAATAATAATTAGAATATATATATGCATATATTCTATCGCCTATGTTCATCAGGGATAATGTAGAATTCTAACGGTGACGGGAGGCGAGTTGGTTGGACTGCAGTCGCGACCCCTTCTCGCCCCGGTACGGCGGACGAAGTCTCACGGGGAGGTTTTAGTGGGTTCGAGTCCCACATACGAGTGCCACCAACCACCTGGTGGCAGGGAAGTGCGAGGGCATTTCTAGGTAGAAAGTGCGAGGATTCTAATGGTGAAAGAATCTTTCAAATCGGTCAATAGTATCAGAGCCTATTCAATGCAAACAAACAATTGAATCTTTTTAGTTTGAAAACTATCGTGCGTATGACACATTTTGTAAGATAAATAACGGCTAAAACTCACGTCAATTAAAAGTTGAAATTACTCCGACCAGGTTTCGGATATATTCGATGTCCTTCTTCTGGGAGCCAGTTACTAACGCAAGCCGCGGCGGCTTTTGCAGCGAGTAATTTCGACTTTTAATCGTGACGTGAATTGACGTGAGTTTTAGCCGTTATTTATCTTACAAAATCGAAGCTTTCTTTTTATAATATTAGTTTAGAACAGTTTGTGTGGTAGTAATAACATCTCACCTTGAACCTATTGAACTGCCTGTACTTCCCTCTATCGGAGGCGACCAAGCTCCTCAATGACTGCGGCCACGAAGGGCAGTGGGAATCGGCGAGCCATCTCAGTCCGTACAGTTTAGATGTATCCGATCTGTTGGGGAGAAAATACATCAGCACAACGGTTGGCAATACTCCGAAAAGATTCCTTCACCCTGAATGTAGGTCATGACTTCCTTCTTATACGTTAAAAAAAAATCTGGGATAAATTAACAAATTAACAAAAGAGCTCAGAGTTTTGGCGGGAAAGCGAAAAAGATTGCGTCACCGCATTGTATTATTTTCCAAAACTTGTGTTATTTTTAGTGTTAGTGCATAAAATTGATGGTATTCTATTCGTTAAGTGCTGGATTACAGACAGTGTGGGAAAATGGTATAATGATGGTGAAACGTTTCTTTTCGTGTTGTTTCCAAAACTCCATAGAAGCTTCAAGTAAAGTTGCCACCACTTTACTAGGAGTATGACTTTGACTAGACTATGACTTGACTTGATGACTTCGACTATGAATTGACACATATTTGCGTGAAATATCATTAACTTGATAAATTATTAATTACTTGACACTGGCTAAATACACAAAAGTGTGGCGACAAAACAATAAAAAAAAGAGCTCAATTTTTTTGTATGCCTAAAATAAAAACAATAATAACGCCCAACGATCACATACATAGACACTGGAACCTAACTAGGGACCCAGGAACTACAAGGTACAACACCCAGACTCAGGACAAGTATTTGCGATTTTCTCTGTTCACAAATACTTGTCCTGCCGCGGGAATAGAACCCACCGCCTCCGGGTTATGAGCCGAGCTGCGCAACCACCTAGCCTAGGCCTAGGTTATGTTTGCGGGGGCGAGTTGGCTGGACTGCAAACGCGACCTTTTCTCGCCCGGCGACGGCGGAAGACGGATCACAGGGGGGTGTTTTAGTGGGTTCGAGCCCCACATACCCCTGCCACAGGTGAGAAGGAAGTGCGAGTGCATTTCCCCCCCCCCCTCAAAAAATTGTTATGCTTTTTGGAGGTACAGGATACTTACAAATGGCTGTGTGACGTCAGCAACCGTTGCAAGTTGTATAGCGTAGGCCTTATATCGGCTATGGGGAGCCCTCTACCCGCGCAAAGTTGTCCGATACATTTGTTGAGAAGAAACATGGCGTAGCGAAATAGAGTGACGTCACCACCACGAGCGTATAGGGGGATGCTGAAATATTATAGAAAAAGCAAATATAGATAGATAGATATACAATTCTTTATTATTATATAATAATAATATGTGTGGATATCTCACACAACGCCATCTAGCTCCAAACTAACAAAGCTTGCACTATGGGAAAACCAGATAACTGATACAATACTTAGATTACTTTTTGTTTATAAATACATACATAGAATATAATATAACGCCCAGACACAGAACAAACACCTCTGTTCATCAAACAAATATTTGTTCTGGGTGGGAATCGAACCCACAACCCACAGTTCAGAAGGCAGGCTTACTATCTTCTGAGCTATCCAGCCAGTCAATTGCACAAACAACAACAATAGAAGGTACATAGGCGAACTAAATGCTATAGAGCATTATCTTCCAGTTAACTCTCGTGTATCGTGGAAAGCTTAATGCGGTAGTGCAATATGACTCATCACACAGAGTTAAATAAAAAAAAGGTACAGAAAGGCCGAAAAAAGTGTGGTTAGACTCTGTGAATAATTATATGATTGTGTGCTAAGGAGTGAATGTTGACATGGATTCTGACAGAAATGAGGACAGAATAATAAGTATTCTATATTGAAATTAAAGAGAAACAAAACGGCAAAAAGTTGTTTGTGAGAACTTCTAATTTTCATATTTTGTTTAATTTTTTTTGTTTTATCGACTATAATATATACTTTGTTTTGAGAGGACCTGTATATCCTGCTATCACACTCGCGTAAGATTTTACGAACTCTGTTCTTATTTAGGTTTTAAAGTTATTCGTCGTGCATTTACCTTGTGTTACAAAACTACCCGTAAAGCCGAAAGGAGGTTAAATGGAGGCTTATAACGAGTCTATTCACAAAATTTAAGAACCGTATTAACGCTGTATTGTTATACAGCGTTAATACGGTTCTTAACATACCCCAAAAAAATAAAAATATAATGTGCACACCCATTACAGTAAAATTAATGAGTAAACTACGTAGAATGTACCTACATTTCTACCTAAATCGCGGAACGACAAAAATTTTAAAAGATCGAACCTAACGAAACAAACTAAACGAACACTTACTTTTTCATAATGCTTACGCATAACATCATATCATAAATATTCCGAGTTAGAAAGCATCGTTATTTTGCAAAAAATGTTGGAAAAAAAACTCGAAATCGTTGTTTTTTTTTTTCAACTTGACATTGTTTGAAGCCAGTGCTTGAGTATAATGACATCCTTGTATTGAGGTAGCAAACATTTACGAATGAAAAATAGAAAAACTGTTAAAGTAGACAATTATTAAGCAAAATAGGTACATAGTACTTTCTGTTAAATAATCTGGTTCCCTGACATGACAGTTTACTAGGGTAGACAAAATTTTTGGCTTTGGTAATCTACTATATAAAAGTAAGTCGGGTTTTCCTTCCTGACGCTATAACTCCAGAACGCACGAACCGATTTCCACGGTTTTGCATTCGTTGGAAAGGTCTCAGGCTCCGTGAGGTTTATAGCAAAGAAAATTCAGGAAAAATTCAGGAAATACCAACATTTTAAGTAGATGGCGCCGGTGCGTGATACATTGTTTTTCGTATATTATAAAATGTTTAATAAATAAACGTCCACCCGAGCGAAGCCGGGACGGGCTGCTAGTTAATTATATTTTTTACGGGGTGATTTGTAACACGTTGTATATACTCACTTCGGATCCGGCAAGTCCGGTGTGACATCTAGTATCTTGGTGGCAGACCCTAGCAGCGTGATCCGATACCGTAGCGGCTGGTTGAGGACAGCAGCGGCCAGGCACGCCGCCTGCGCGGCGAGGCCGCAGGCCCCGGCGTCCGACACCACGTTCGCCTGGGGGTAGTCATCGCCGCAGATGGGGAGCGGAACGCCGCATATTGTCCAAGTTATTGAATCTACCTGCATAGACAAAAAAACGAGTGTTGGAGCTGATATATACTTGGCTAGCATGCTACACCTTCGATCGCATTGTCACTTCCCATCAGGTGAGAGCGCGGTCAAATGCTAGACAAGTTTGAAGTTAAATAAATTTAAAAAAAAATTATACCTCATTACATTTATTTAAAAAAAAGGTTCAAAATAGATGCATGTCAATTGTCAAGTCTGTCATACTTAATGTTTTTTTTTTGTTTTGTTTTAGCTCCACACTTATTTTTATTTAGCCAGTGTCAAGTAATTCATAATTTCTCAAGTTAATTAATATTATATAATGAGTCAAGTCAAGTCAAGTCACAGACCAAGTCATCAAGTTTAGTCTAGTCTAGTCAAGTCATACTCCTGGTAAAGTGGTGGCAACTTTACCAGACGCTTCTATGGAGTTTTGAAAACAACACAAAAAGAAACGTTTCACCATCATTATACCACTGTTCCACACTCATGCTTGTAATTCTTGAAAACTTGATAAATTATCAATTACTCGACACTGGCTAAATACCTAACAAGTGTAGAGCCAAACAAACAAAAAAAAATAAGCTTCAGAATATTCAATTTGTACTTATTAGGGGCTATCCATAAAACATGCGTAAAGAAGTTTTACTTCAAAAAATAAATATTTAAGTAAAAAAATGTAAATAAGTGCCAGAGTTTCGACTAACAATCTCCCTATTGCTATCTCACATGTTTGATATAAAATATCTGGTGCAACTGTTCCAGCATTTCGTATCTGTGGCTGGCGAGGGCCGCGTGCGACCTGGCTGCCAGCTCTCGCATCGCTGCACAAGACTGGCGCAACTCCTTCATCCCTTCCGATTTGCGCGAGAGAGCGTGGTAGTTCTGCATTAGCTCTGTACCTGGAAATAATAATAATAATAATAATAACGCCCAACGGTCACATACATAGATCCTGGACCCTAACTAGGAATCCCTGTCTACGGACCCAGGAACTACGAAGACCACGGTCCCACAACACCCAGACTCAGAACAAGTATTTGCGCTTTTTTTTCTGTGCACAAATACTTGACCTGTCGCCGGAATCGAACCCGCCGCCCCCGGGTTATGAGCCGACCTGCTCAACCACCACACTACAGAGGCTGACAAATAATATCAATTTAAAAATGGGGCTACTAATTCTTGTTTTTTGTAACAGTCTAATAGTGTTTATCTCTACCGACCTTTACAGCGTCACCGGGCGGGAGGAAAGGCGCTTAAGGCACCCAGCCGTCAAGTGGGACGCAACTAGCTGGCGGGCACCCCGGGGGGGCGAGCCTCGGCTTGGGCCGTCGCCGGGATAAGGGGACCGAGAAGACTACGTCCACTGGAAGAGTGGACCCTATTGAAAGTCGCGACCGTTCTAGCTAACCTGCGGGGGGTACGTCGACCGCCGGCGGGGTCGGTGTCTGATTGTGTTACGCTGGTATCCTATACCGGTGCCGAAAGCGGTACCTGAGCCAGAAGGGCTAGACCGGAGATCCTATAGCAGCTGATACTACGGCTACCATACATCATATTAATAAGATTACTAGACTGTGAGATTAGGTCATAAAGTCTCATTCGTCTAGTAATTTCACTAGACTTCACCCACAGTACTAGTATCCGATGAAATAGCGGTCGAAAGATATTAAAAAATACTTACCAACATCCTGATTTTCTTCAGCTAACTTAGCGTGCTTCTCTTTCAGTCTGCGTATGTTGGCCAATTTACTATCTCGCTCGTCGGATAGTATAATTCTCTTGAAACGCAATATCTCTAGTTGTTTTGTCAATCTAACATGTTCCGCGCGTTGGAATGGCGAGGGCTTTGCCTGAAAGTTTAAGCAATTAATTACTATCATCTAAATGATACTCTGATATTTGGCCACTTTATACAACATGACGACCCAATGAAAAACATCATAGAAGGAAAGATAGAAGGGAAGAGAGTAAGAGGCAGACCTAGAAGGGCTTATACAGGTCAAATAAAAGAAAAAATAGACGTCATGTCGTACAGGGAGGTTAAAACGTTGGCCGAAGACCGAGAACGATGGCGATTACTGCACCGACAAGAGCTAGACTCTTAAATAAGAAGAAAAATGATACTCTTAAACAAAAATAACATCCTTTAAAAAAGAGGTTTGCACAAAAATGTATTTAAATGTTCACGTTATCACAAGATTTCATCGTTTCCGCTCGAATTTACAACGTAGAATGTTTGACTATTCAAATCACACCAATTCCACGTTAATTTCGTATGATTTCGTTATCATGTCATATCGTAATAGATTTTTGCAGAAGTCGTGTAAGGAATTTGCGTGGTTTCGAAGCAAGGAATCGCTCGGAAAAGTGGTCATGTAGGATTAGGCCTGCCTCCAGGGTATAAAAAAGGAGAAAAAATAACATAAAACCGAATCAAGAACCTCTTACTTTTTTGAAATCGGTTGTAAAACAACTAGGTGGTAGGACTTTACTGCAAAGTTCGTCTAGGTAGGTACCACCGCTTAGCCAGTTATTTTGCCGCTAAGCTGTAGTTTGCAAGCACTATTGTGTTCCGGTTTGAAGGGCACTGTAGCTAGTGAAATTACTGAGCAATGAGACCTGGGGGTAATGGGAGAAATTTCCATACTAACTATGCAAGCTGCTGCATATTCAAACTGTCAAATCCATACAAATATGTGTTTCTATCACGGTCGAGTAATCTTATTACCAGCCCATGCTAATGTCTCATAATGATGTACGCAGTGCAGTGTCACGCGAAACTTTATATTTTGGAGTTCCGAGTGACACTGTTCTGTTATGGGCGGCCGTGTCGCTTAACATCAGGTGAATGACTAGCTCGTCACATCATTCACTAACATAAAAATAACTTTGTTATATATTAGGTCTTTACCTATGAAATTGCCGTTTTGTTTGAAAAAAGTTAAAGTATTTTTTTTTTCGAACTTATTTATTTCTTTTATTCAAAGTAATCACCCCTGCAATCAATGCATCTTTGCCAACGCTGTGGCAGTTTATGGATGCCCTTCTTGAAAAAATCAGCAGGACGGGAGACAACAAACTCTTCAAAGGCGTTTTGTACTGCCTCTCGGGAATTGGAAATTTTGGAAAAAGTAATAGTCGGTAGGCGCAAGATCTGGTGAGTATGGCGGATGAGGGAGAGCTTCCAAACCCAACTCATGCAGCTTAGAGACGGTCTGTTGTGCAGTATGGGGTCGCGCGTTGTCGTGAAATAGCAGTGGAGACGACCGATTGACCAAAGCTGGCTGCAGACGTGCGAGTTTCGCCATCATTGTGGTCAGTTCTTCAATGTACACATCTGCAGTAATGCTATCACCGTTTTGTAAAAAGCTATGATGAATCACACCAGCACTAGACCACCAAACTGTGACCATCACCTTTCTAGGGGTCATTTTTCGTTTTGCACATTGCTTTGGTACCGAACCAGGATCTAACCAACTTGCTGAGCGCTTTCGATTGTCAAAAAGAATCCATTTTTCGTCGCCCGTAACAATTCGGTTCAAAATTCCTTCATTTCTGTGCCTGTTAAGCAGCGCAAGGCAAGTCTCGACGCGTACGTTGCGCTGGCGATCGTTAAGTTCGTGGGGCACCCATCTATCAAGCTTTTTTACCTTGCCAATCTGTCGCAAATGGACCAATATTGTTTTGATGCTAACATCAAAAGCTGCTGCCAGCTCAGCTGTAGATTGAGATTCATCAGCTTCCACAATCGCCTTTAATTCATCATTGTTGACCAAAGTTTCCGGACGACCACGAGGTTCATTTTTCAAGTCAAAATTCCCAGAACGGAACCGAGCAAACAAATAACGGGTTGTACGTTCGTTTGTACAGTTCTCTCCGTAAACGTCGTTGATGTTACGTGTCGTTTGTGCCGCGTTGGTGCCACGACGGAACTCATATTCCATAATTACACGAAATTTCAAAGTATCCATTATGAGGAAAAATGTTGAAATGTAATGAAAATACAACGCTAATCAATAAACAAAAGACTTATATGGTAAATAGAATGTCATATTTTTAAAACAAAATTAATTTGAATTTAGAATTCATAGCCAATCAAAACTTTTTTTTGTTTGAAAAAGTCTGTACTGCAATACGGCAATTTCATAGGTAAAGACCTATTATTTAAACTTTATTAAAAAGGAAGTTGATAATAACTACGTAGCTAATTTTAAACCGGAAACCCATGACACATCTACAAATTTTATAACATATCCAGTAAACAATGCTCATAGAAAAAATTACCTTGTAAGATAGGAGATCGTTTAACTTCAAAGCCAGCCGAGGTCCATTCGAAATCGGCCTATCTTCTTTAATCCTACCGTTATATACACTCAAATCATTATGCAAACTCAATTTATCTTTACATTCTTCACTATCATCTGGAGAAAACAAACTCCTTTGCGACCTCTTTGATCTATCAACCTGCGTCCACCGTTCATTCAAAGCCGAATTCTTATATATCCTTTCCTTTATCTCTTGCACTGCTTCCTGCCTTTTCTTAATAGAATACTGTAGTAAATGTAGCTTTTGCAGCTTAGCGGCAGTGTAGCTCGGCCTTATCTCAGATTTGAGGAAGCTTAACGCTAGATATCTATACTTAGGCACACCGTCTGCTTCATTTCTCAAGTCGTAATTCTCTGCGGTCTCACTTAGGTCTATCTTACTTGCAGATAGCTCTTCTTGTGATGCGGTACTAGACATAACATTATCACAGTTTGTATCATTTGAAATGAACTCTTTAACGTCTAAGCTGTTAGGCCAATGTTCGTATATGTTACTAGGATCAACCTTGCCTTCCTCGTTCCTTCTGTAATCCCTCTGTGTGATGTTTAGACTAGTAGAATTTCTTAGAGTAGGAAAACTCTGTTGGAATCCCCTTTCAACAGGACTGTGACTTTTCGAGTATTCCTTTTCATCTTTCCTGTGATACTTACTAGGGGATATTGATCTCGATTCTTTCAGTTTGTGATTTATTATCATCCTAGATTCTAGAGTGATTCTGGACAGATTTGTTCGACCTGAAGATCCGCTAGATAAAGACCCCTGTTCTAGTTCATTTTCTGGCGGTATTATGTCTAGTTTAAGGCTTTTGTATGAGCAGAAGTATCCTCCTAACATTTGAAATACGAGTGTATTGCTCTTGAAACAGTCTGAATTGAAGTTTGAAGCCAGGTTAGCTCCGATGTATCGGAGACCGCTGAGGTAGATACCCCACGTCTGAATGACCGCGTCTTGAGCGGGGGAGCCGTCATCGGGGGGCGAAATGTGACTCCATACCCTGATGACGACGTTGGTTGACGACATACGCTGAGTGATTTCTGTGAACATAGTTTAAATGTAGTTATTATTGCAGGAAAAACCCGTTTTGACCATCGCTTTGTCATAATTTAACTGGCCCGATAGCTCTGTTGGTAGTAACCCTACCTTCTGAACTAAGGGTTATGGGTTCGATTCCCACCTAGGACAAACATTTGTGCGATGAACATCAGTGTTTGTTCTGTGTCCGGGTGTTATATTATTGTATTCTATGTATGTATTTACAAAGAAAAAGTATCTAAGTATTGTATCAGTTATCTGGTTTCCATAGTCCATAGTTTGGGGCTAGATGGCGCTGTGTGAGATGTCCACAGCTATTATTATTATAATATATCATAAATAATACCATCACTTAAATATAAACTTTATTATATTACGATAGCATTGTTAATACAGTTGTTATGTTTAAGTAGTAGTAAGTATTACATAAATAATCTGTTGTAACTGACGTTTGTATCGAAATAAACTTTTTTTTTGTTTGGTTTTAGCTCCACACCTTTGCGTATTTAGCCAGTGTCAAGTAATTGATAATATCTTAAGTTAATTAATATCATATAATGTGTCAAGTCAAGTCACAGTTCAAGTCATCAAGTTAAGTCATAGTCTAGTCTAGTCAAGTCATACTCCTAGTAAAGTGGTGGCAACTTTACCAGAAGCTTCTATGGAGTTTTGGAAACAACACGAAAAGAAACGTTTTACCACCATTATACCACTTTCCCACAATCAAGCCTGTAATTCAGCACTTAACGAATAAAATTCCACCAATTTTATGCACTAACACTGAAAATAACACAAGTTTTGGAAAATAATACAATGCGGTGACCCGATCTTTTTCGTTTTGCCGCCAAAACCGAAATAAACTTCTTCTGATTATTTTAAATTACTGTCATATTGACTTCGGTGGTAGGTATGCTACCCAGGTGAGAACTATTACAAAATGCGCCAACACCATACTATATGCTATTTAAGTTTTCTCCTTTTACTGAAACCTCAAGTTCAATGCAGGATTCGACATGACACACGTCTAGTTTTGCAACTTCAAGTCAATACCTTTTTTTTTTTGAGGGGGGGAAATGCCCTCGCACTTCCCTGCCACCACGGGGGTGGTGGCAGGGGGTATGTGGGGCTCGATCCCACTAAAACCCCCCCGTGAGCCCTCGTCCGCCGTACCGGGGCGAGAAGGGGTCGCGACTGCAGTCCAACCAACTCGCCCCCGGTGGCAGGCCCTTTCGGGCCTCTCCGCGCCAATGGATGGGTGACCTTGCTCACCAAGGTCACCCACCAGACGTGTGGGGCCGTGCAAGCCGGCGGAGAGTCCCCCGACTCTCCACCAGTGGCCCCGCTACGGGGGAGGGAGGAGGTGCGCGTACCGCCTCCTCCCTCCCACTCGTCTGCGCCGGAGCGGGTCAGCTCCAGCGGCTTCAAGTCGTATTAACAAATCGTATAAATGTATTAATTTATCTAAATATATATAACTCAAAGGTGACTGACTGATTGACTGACTGACATAGTGATCTATCAACGCACAGCCCAAACCACTGGACGGATCGGGCTGCAATTTGGCATGCAGGTAGATGTTATGACGTAGGCATCCGCTAAGAAAGGATTTTTCGAAATTCCACGCTTAAGAGGGTGAAATGGGTGGTTGAATTATTTTCCCATAGGCCACGCCGCGGGCGAAGCTGCGGGCAGAAGCTCGTTTATTAATAAATTTATGAAATAGCCTCACTTAAAGTATTGTCATATACAAGATTAATACTGCTAACACATACAGATGAATTCTATTTTAGTATCAATTGTTATCTTTCATATCTTATCCGAAAGTAAATATATATAAAGAATTTTCTTGAAGTGCATATAACTCAGCTGTTATCTACCTGCTTAGTAATAGTGTATGATGCAATGCAATCAGAAACTCATTTGTACTAAAGTCTATCAAAATACAACTTAACTGGTGAATGTGCACAAGAACTTCATGATGGAGTTTTGGCGTGAAAACGAAAAAGAAAGCGTCGCCGCATTGTATTATTTTCCAATACTTGTGTTATTTTCATTGTTAGTGCATAAAATTGGTGGCCTTTTATGCGTTAAGTGCTGGACTACATGCATAAGTGTGGGAAAGTAGTATAATGATGGTGAAACGTTTCTTTTCGTGTTGTTTCCAAAACTCCATAGAAGCTTCAAGTAAAGTTGCCACCACTTTACTAGGAGTATGACTTGACTAGACTATGACTTGACTTGATGACTTCGACTTGACACATATTTGCGTGAATTATCATTAACTTGATGAATTATCAATTACACTGACACTGGCTAAATACGCAAAAGTGTGGAGCCAAACCATAAAAAAAACTACATGATCTCATTCCCCCATCACCATTCCACTACCGGACTTCTAGACGTTCGGCTTAGCGCCATCCTATCGTGGTCGAAATACCACCTATTCGTACCAAGCGATTTGATTCCACGTTCTTAATTAGAACGGCTAAGGAATGGAATCCCCTGCCAGCGTTTGTGTTTCCGGTGAAATATGACCCGGGCGTGTTCAAGAGAAGAGTGAATAGGTATTTACTTGGCTAGCATGCTACACCTTCGATCGCATCGTCACTTTCCATCAAGTGAGAGCGTGGTCAAAAGCTAGTAAAGTTTGAAGTAAAAAAAAACTAAGCAACACTTTCCCCTGTGTTCTCATACACGTTTGTTAAATTCGTGTCAACTTGGCAGACCTATAATACTGCATGCTCATTGGTTGTCTATAGATTATCGGCCGTCACAACCAATGAGCGTATGCCCAATTACGTAAATATTTAGCTATTTTAATTGTGAAAAGAAAACATGCTCATAGAGTTCCTTTCCAATTTATATTAGTAGACAAAAATACACTATACTGCCGTCATAAGGAAAAAAGACGTTTCTGCGTATTTTTATAAATGGAGAAAAAAAAATGTTTTGTGTTGAATAGTTTAAAAAGATGAAAAGGCACTTCTACGCAGAACCGTCTTTTTTCAATAACAGTAGTCAGAAACGTCATTTCAACGTATGAACTTAGTACATATTTTCTAAATAAATTTGACGCTTCTACTTAGATGTGTTTTTTCAACGTAGTATTTATCAGAAATGTCTTTTTAGTTAGTAAACATACTGTTATACCGCAGATGCGTCTTTTTGGACAATGCGAAAATTAGGGTTCTGGTTGGTTTTCAGAAATAAAAAAAATATTGGCCGATTCGTCTTTTTTTGCTGATCCAGAATATATATCCAACTCATTTTTGACAAATATGTCAGATGCGCCTTTTTTCCTTATGACGGCAGTATAGTTGATATTACCTATAGATTATTTATAAACTAATGGAGATTACTCTGTGATGTTGTTTCATTGTCTATATCAATCATGACCCTCAGTAGTAATTGCTGAGGCATGAATCATCAATTCATCATAACCATTCCAGAATGTATGTCAAATGTTATCATTTATTGCAGTAATAAACAATAGAACATCTGTTATTATAACAGTTGAACATTTGACATAGTTATTAGAAAAGTTGATTGATTTCATAGTTTATATTTATTTATTTATTGCTTAAATACATTTGGTGCTTAAGTATACACTTAAAGCAACCTAAAATATATACTCTGACAAGAGTGTTGCAATTTTTTGTTAAGGCAAACAGTAACTTATGAAGGAAGCTAAAGGTATTTAAGTATTTACAATGATAATTAAAGTAATAAGTAAGTAATAGTTATAGTAATAATAATCATGAGTAATAATAGTAGTATAAAAAGTAAATGGGTTGACAAGATAGTATTAATATGTTATTTTATGAGATTGAAGCATCTTCATGATACCATAGAGAATATATATTAGTATGGTAGAATATATATAAAGTATGGAGCCATAGAATATATAATAGTACTAGGTATGGAGCATACAGTTTCTATTTTTTTTATTGAATTTGTACCTAATTAAGAGTTTACAATAAGTCTAATATCAATAAAACTTGCAGTGATTTATCATAATACTAGATTCTCCAGATAAATAGCTGATACAAATGTATAGTGTCAACATCCCACCTCATGCATTAACTTATCTTGTGTCCTTTTTTCACATTGCAAAACCAATGGGAATAACAAGGGCAAAGTACTAGAAATTGATGACCCTGAGTGAAATATCATTAAATAATATTTATAATAAGTACTTGTTCTAAGTCTTACATACAGAGGATCCTAGTTAGGGTCCAAGATCTAGATAATATGTGAATGTAGGGCGTTTTTTATTAATTGTTATTACTATTATTATCATCATTATTATTTATATTTATACATTCAGGTGTTTAGGAGTTTAGTTTGCAATTTAAATTACTTTTAAGCTAAAGGGATGGCTAGAGTGTAATTTAAGTAGTGCTTAGTTTAGTAGGTTGTCTATGAAATAAAAATAAAAATATTTTATACCTGAATCTATCTCTTTCCACTTTGGATGCGGCGAGCATATCCTCTCACTTGTGTAGAACGGTGCAGACATGGTTGTGTGGTGCAGGGTGAGATAGAAACTGCAAGGGGATGTGCACCCTTCCGGAGGCCTTATATTATAGCCCACTATCTGGAAAAAAATTACAAAATTAAAAGTTAAGCTCAATATAGCATTAGAGACAAATGCAATATTGATGTTGGCTAAGGCAATTTGTAATGATTATAAATTTAAACAACATTAAGAAAATAACACATTCTATATTCAATTGACTAGTTAAATCACAATTTTAAATGATACTACAATAGGTTATTTTACTGCTATATTTTATTTGCATAAATAAATAACATTCTTCAAAAAGTCAACAGTAGTAAAAACCAAATTTAAATTTATTTAGTGAGAAATGGACAAGCGGTTTTCCTGCAAAAACTTTGAAAGAGTATTACTACTAGTAATAGAGATTTCACTTATCTTTTAAATTATTACATTAATATTTAATCTATTCTATAATATCGAAAATAATATCTACTTATTTTTTATAGTAGTCAAATATCTTGCTAATTGAAAACCTAATTCAATAAAATGTCTACTTTATAACCTATGATATGACTAATATTGTCAAACCTGCTTTACAAGAACCAAATTTAATTTTTATTACTCTAAAGGTCAGAGCATTTTTTTATAATACCACAGAACTTATTATTATTATTGGTTGATGGACGAGCAGCATAACTGCTGATGTGTCTATATACACAGTGCTGGAGTCAATTCTAATGTTCATCTTTGTAACAGAAATAGTTTATTTGTTCTTAACAGTTGTATAGTACCTAGTATATAAATAGCTTTTATAATCTTAAACTATGAATGACTTTAACATTTTATTTTTACCTAACTATAGCAAAACAAAAAGGTGGCATTTAAAGCAGATAGGGCCTTGAACACTTAAGTCTGAAGCGTGGTATATCTACATTCTGCAATGTTGTTTTTTCATCCAAATACCAGCCACTCATAAAACCTATATGAATCTTTAGCTGACACTAATACAAGTTTGTATGAGACAAAATGTTCTCAATCATTATATTTCTAAAATATACTCTTTCTACGGTACTCTACACTGGTGGTGGTGGTAGCACCGGCGGCGAGTTGACTAAGGCTGCACTATGCCCGTTCTTCAATTGATGTTCAAGGAAATACTTCTTTCACTATTTGATCATTTTATGCATGACAATCATCTTCGGCAGAGATTCACAACTGAGTGTAGATCTGCAATACAACCCTTAGTCTTCTTAGTCTACATGATGCTCATAGTTAACAACTCAAGAAGCAGAAGAGAACCTAGATAATAGTTATGCATTGTACATAAATACAGCGAAGATTATTGGTTGACACAAAAGTGACCTCACATTTTGCTACTGTTTAATCTTACACCAATTTTCTCATGGTATTTACCTTTACCATTGTAAAACTGAGTGCAAGCTCTGCATATAACTTGAAGTCCTCAGTGCAGGGCTAAGCAGCATTCAAACCAGGGCCAAGTACCTAGTGGGACTTTCAAACTTATGCACTCTTAAGTTTGAAAGTCACACTAGCTACTTACAGGTGAGCTACAGTTGCTCAACAATGTATAGTAATATCATTCTCACACTTGTTCTAGTGTAAGGATAGACTAAAATAATAATTAATAGGTAGTAAATACCTATCTACCTAAGTGTGGCTTTTAAGACTGAGATATTGTGATGATGGTCTTAGGGGGCCATATACAAATGACAAAATAATTATAAATAGAAAACAATGCAGCTTTTATTTACGAAGCTAAAGAATATTCTGATGATTCCTTTCAAATTAATGACACTAAAACCTACTCATTTAGAGAGGAGGCGGTTGCGTAGGCGTTTGTTAGTAAACCAGTCAGCAAACAAAAGAAACTTTATAAGTTTTTATTGGGCATGTCTACCTGTATTAGAGTCCTCAATCGAAGCTGCTGAGTCGCTAAAGGCGTCCATTCTCGACAGCGAGGCCTCCCAAACATTTTTCAACAACAGAAAACAAAGGTTCACTTTCAAGCCAAAATTACACTTTAAGACATTATAACATCTTTAAAAAGTTATATCTATAAGAATATGAGAATAAGCATCTGACATTGAATGTTACGTTATGTAGAATTTAAACTTATTTATTTTATTTGTATTGCAATGAAACTCAAAAATGTAATTTGTAGAGGAAACCGAGGTCAACACAGAGTACAGAACAGAGAAAGAGAATACAAACGCTATCTATGAACTGTCACTGCCAGTGCCACACACCAAAAAATGTCAGTTTTTTTTTTATCTATTGACTCCACACTTTTGTGTATTTAGCCAGTGTCAAGTAATTGATAATTTTTCAAGTTAATGATATTTACGCAAATATGTGTCAAGTCACAGTCGAAGTCATCAAGTCAAGTCATAGTCTAGTCAAAATCATACTCCTAGTAAAGTGGTGGCAACTTTACTTGAAGCTTCTATGGAGTTTTGGAAACAACACGAAAAGACACGTTTCACCATCATTATACCATTTTCCCACACTCACGCCTGTAATCCAGCACTTAGCGAATAGAATGCCACCAATTTTATTCACTAACACTGAAAATAACACAAGTTTTGGAAAATAATACAATGCGGCGATGCGATCTTTTTCGTTTTCCCGCCAAAACTCCATAATGTAGTTTCCACGCCAATGCGCCTTAGTTTTTTTTTTCTTTTTTCTTTTATAGCCATGACACTGTTCGTGTATTGCGCCAGTTTTCAAGTTGCTTTTATTTTCTTAATTTTTTATTGACTCTTGTATCTTGTTTTTGTGTTCGGCATTTAGTTAAAAACCGGGAAACTTGGGTTCGAACTATTAATACATAGGTCCGTATTACAAAACGATGCTCAGTCATTGATCAGTGCTCAAGCAGAGATGTCATTCATAAACTGATCAATTAGCGAATGAAATCTCTGCTTGAGCACCGATCGATGACTGAGCATCATTCTGTAATACGGACCTTAATGTGCCTTCGTTATCACTATCAAACTTTTATTCGCCGACTGACTCTCGGAAGTTAGCACGGATGGCTGTGCAGTACCTGCGCATTTTATAGTTATTTTATGGCCGCTTTTACAATGCACTCAACTGTACCATGCGCAGTTTGGTACTCGGGCCTAGCTTCCGAGAGCTCATAAAGTTTTGCATGACCTACACCTACTAACATTACCTACCTATTTTTTTTTTGTATGTTTTGGCTCCACACTTTTGTGTATTTAGCCAGTGTCAAGTAATTGATAATTTATCAAGTTAATGATATTTCACGCAAATATGTATCAAGTCACAGTCGAAGTCATCAAGTCAAGTCAGTCAAGTCATAGTCTAGTCAAAGTCATATTCCTAGTAAAGTGGTGGCAACTTTACTTGAAGCTTCTATGGAGTTTTGGAAACAACACGAAAAGAAACGTTTCACCATCATTATACCATTTTCCTACACTCACACCTGTAATCCAGCACTTAACGAATAGAACGCCACCAATTTTATACACTAACACTGAAAATAACACAAGTTTAGGAAAATAATACAATGCGGTAACGCAATCTTTTTCGCTTTCCCGCCAAAACCACCTACATATTTATTCGATTTCCACGGGAATCTTTACTAAAATTTTCCTAGATAAAAATAAATTTAATATCACAGAGTAAATAATAGTAGTGGTTATGTACCTATTATGTTCCTTGGACAGAATATTACTTGACATGGCCATTGTAGTGAAAATTGATTGATTCGATCATGGGCCTACCATGGATTCGACTAAATACTTAGATAGGTACTACATACATATAACTTCTTAGTAATTATTGTGATGTGGTTTTTATGACACAAATAAATTGATTTACCGAATTGCAATCAATAATCATTGCGTTCCAATAATAATAATAATAGGTTTTTGGGTATGTCACATTTCACCATGAAAGATTCTCTAGGGTTGTTGATTTTGGTTTCAAATATTATTTACGGGGTAAGATATATTGATTGCGTAATATTTTTTCAATAATTAAGTTTTTCTTTTTTTAATTTATTTAAACTTAAGAATTTAGGTTTTATTTTATGTTACTGAATGATTTGACGAGCTAGCCGTTCACCTGATGTTAAGCTCCACGGCTGCCCATAACAGAACAGTGTCAATCGGAACCCCAAAATAGAGTTTCGAGCAACACTGCACTGCGCACATCATCCTGAGACATCAGCACAGTCTGGTAATAAGATTACTCGACTGTGAGATCAGATCATAAAGTCTCAATTGCCCAGTAATTTCACTAGCTACAGTGCCCTTCAAACCGGAACACAGTAGTGTGCGCACTACTGCTTGGCGGCAGAATAACTGGCAAAGCGGTGGTACCTACCTAGACGAACTTTGCAACAAAGTACTACCACCTAGTGAAGGTTACTTTAGGTATAAATAAGTACTTCATTTGGTACTGATAACACAAAAAAAACCTTGTAAAGGTTTACAAATTTATGGGTAACTAATTAAAGCTATGATTACCAGACATGTAGGTAATCATAGTATGAAAGTTCAAGCAATAATAAGAAATAATGTAAGTTTAGGTAATTAGATAAGTACCTAGATATTTTAAAGTAAAGTTATGAAGCATCTGATAAATAGCCACACTTACTTACACACTACACACACAGTACACTTACACTAGGTACGTATAGGCATCTATTTATTTTATGTTAGGTAGATATAGTAATTTACGTAGGTACCTACTATGGAATTTATTTTTGAAGTAAAACTTATTTACGCATGCTTGACTTGGGGAGTAAGCTTGTGAATGCAAGACAGAAGTCGAAGTTGGTTCACGTAGATCTCCATGGTCAATATAACAAAGTTAATAATTTGTATTATTATGTTGGTATCTCAGGTAAAATCACAATTTACAATATTGTCAAGATGGCGACATCATTGAACAAAGCAAAAGGAAAGTTATAGGTACCTAACCGGACGATAGATGGAGATAAACTAAAGAAGTTTTACTTCAGTCGTGTAAAGATCGACAGAAAGCTCTATGCATTATACCAATGTAAAAAAAAAAACAATTTTTAAGTACTTTTTTGTCCGACAGAGGCCATTGGTATGCCAAAACACAGGTTTTCCTAGTTTGGGTACCAATGTTTTCCTACCAGGAGTAAACTAATTTGTATTTTTTGTAAAGACCGTTTTTATGTTTAAACCGATGTTTGTAAACATTTAATAAACTATTTCAGTTCATTTTCAGAGTACAAGCCTAGAGTACCTCGATGAAGATCAACCAGGGGCAGATAAGTCAGTCTTACAAGGAGCGGATATCGTGATAAATGAATGGGGCGAAGAGATCACTGATAGAGAACCAGAGGCTAAAAACTGGCGCCATTATCTTGTCTCAAATATTGAAGTAGGAATATTTTGGCAGAAGAGTGGATATCCACTAATATTTAAGTTTATTTTAGGTTTAGAAAAATGCAATAACAATAATCAATTTATTCATAAAATGACAATTTACATGTCAATAGACTGGACTGTGACTTGACTTGTTGACTTGGTCTGATGTGGCTTGACTTGACACAAATATACAATGGTGTCGATTTTGTGTCGCATACTCTAAAGCTAAACTAAATTAACATATTTCTGTCTTTGTCTTTTCCCCTTTATCAGAAGAGTACCGCCAAACTTTAGGTTTACTTTAGTTTTAGAGAATGCGATACAGATACCATTGTTAATTAACTTAACACCCCCAATAATCTATTTTTAACCGACTTCAAAAAAGGAGGAGATTCTCAATTCGACTGTATTTTTGTAATGTTTGTTTCCTCAGATCTCTCAACGGCGCGCGGCGTGAGCCAAATGATGATGTTATTTTTTTAATATTTGGAATCTGGTGCTTTCCGTGTTTTCCTAATTTGGTCCAGTTCTGACAATGGCATTCATGAAAACTATATAAGTCTGAAGTCGGTTTTTTACGCTTTGCATTTGTTATAAAATAGTGTATTTTTGACTGTATTTTTATGTACCAAAAAAATTTACATGAATATGAATATGAATGTGAACATTAATGTGAATATGAATGTGAATATGAATGTGAGTATGAATATGAATATTAATGTGAATATGAATGTGAATATTAATGTGAATATGAATGTGAATATGAATGTGAATATGAATGCGAATATGAATGTGAATATGAATATGAATGTTAATATGAATGTGAATGTTAATTTGAATATAGGTAGGCAGTTACTAGTATTTGTCTTTGTAGGTACTATCCTTTGCTCCATGACCAAATTGTACTTAGATCAGTAGTAATAACCACTGTTGTGTGTCTACTTATTATGTTACAGAACCAGATGAGTCCTAGAGAGATCAAGCAGTACAAAGCTGAAATAGCAGCCGGAGACCCGACTCAGCTGTTTGGGACAAACGTTCATCTATATCAACCGCAAATGTACAAAGATCTTAGTCGGCGATTCGTCCTTCAGTATCCTTATAAAGAAGTAGATGTGAGTACATCTTTGGCACCTATAATTTGTTATCTGTTAGTTATCTTCTCACAACTTATAGGATAAAGACTTTAAAAAAGGAGGAGGTTCTCAATTCAGTTGTATTTTTTGTTGTTTCATATATGTAACCTATATTTGTTTTATTTTTTATAGTATTCAAAAGGATAAACCTTCAGCTTGTTTCAAATCGGTACAGTAGTTTGGTATATAAATCAAAATACTTCGAGGTATTTTGATTTAAATACCAAACTACCAAATGATATCATCCAAAAACTTTCCAGTATGAAATCGATTCGACTGAAGTCGGTTTAACCCCTTTATATCTACTTAGCTATGCACAAAGGAAGCTACAAAGTTTTATACGGTAAATTACTCGATGGATATTTCTTGGGCAAGGCTATTCATGAGGGAATATCATCAATGATTTGAGCGTTTGTTTTCTGTAAAAATACGCGTCCTGCTGCCTTGTATCTTAAATCGTAAAGTTTCTATAAAGATGAGGCATAGACTTCGTTAGCTAAATAACTTTAGGATGGTAACATTTTGAACTGATTTTAACAGGTTTTAACAGACAAATCGAAAAATCAAGATGTAGAAGACAACAGTTTGACTCCGAAACTAGTAAGACACCTACAGGATAATTTTGTGCGAGTGATTATAAATGGAGTATTTTTAAATTTGACATAATTCCTTCATTTTCAGGCGTCACCAGAACTAGTTTTGGCAATTGCTAAAGAGTCAGCGATGCTAGAAGCTGCAAAACCTGTAAACCCCACTGAGGAACTAATCAGTAAAGATATTCTTAGGACTGGGGTATGTAATGCTAATGATAAACACGAGTATATCGGCAGTAATTGTAGGATTATCGAAATGGCTTAAATTATATTAAAGTTTTACGTATACGCATCTAATATATATTATA
Source organism: Ennomos fuscantarius (assembly GCA_905220475.3). Taxonomy (NCBI): domain Eukaryota; kingdom Metazoa; phylum Arthropoda; class Insecta; order Lepidoptera; family Geometridae; genus Ennomos; species Ennomos fuscantarius. The sequence goes on from HG992049.1 coordinate 4,400,051, forward strand.
AATAAAAAGTATGATTAATCCTTTCTTCAAATAAGATGTAACTGATTTTGGATTGCAGAAGTATTGGAATGGATTTTGGAAAGAAGACGTAGACCCAAAGTTATCCCTCAGAGCAAAGAAACTAAACAAAATGGTATAAAACAAAACTTTCTTGTCTTTGATACGTGCGAGGCAGGATTAGTTTATAGGTTTAATTCCTATTAACTCTCCCTATTAATGATGACAAACTAACGCTATAGATACTTGGTACAATTTTCGAAGACCACTATCTGGCCTGATTTTAAGCAATGATTGCCTAAGATGAGGCATGCTTGCCTAAAAAATTAGTTAAGGTGTAATGATTATTTTTACTTATACTTTTAAGAGCATGTAATAAGAGTAACATTAAACTGTTTCAGCAAAGCGTCAACGTGCAATTGTCTCCCGGGACAGAATTACACCAATTGGTTGCAAAGTTAAAGCAATTTAATCCTAAACTACTCTACGTAATTAATAAAAAAGACGGATAAGTATTGAATATCAAACATGTTTTTTTTACCCTTATAAGAACAGTAGAGAATGACCAAAATGCTGGCTTTCATTTTGCACAAAAAACAAGCATTCAAGCATTCAACGTGATAATGCTGTCAGCATTCTGGGCACTTTTTCCTCCACCAAGTTTTTAGGTAAGTATGGTTTAGTTTTTTAGGTCTAGTTTAGTTTAGTATCATGTTTATATGTAAATTGAAGAAACTGAATTTAGTTATAGAACAGAGGAGTGAATATACACTGCACTTTTAAAAAATTAACATCTGTTAAGTTATGCATTTTCAATAAGTATATTGGTACTACATTTATTATGTTTCAATAATTAGATTATTAGGTTTGTACCTCGACCAATAATCAAGACCTCCTTGATTTTCTTCTTTCTTTGATTTATAAAAACATTTCAATACCTCTTTTTTCACATTTTCCATACCGCGTTGTTCAAGAACATCAATCATAAGTCTCAATTTATCTTTTATAACGCCTTTCTTTACTATTCTTTTAATTTCTTCGTACACGTATCTAGTAATTTCGTGGTGAGTCCATAAGAAATCTGCAATTACTTGGATCTTATCGGCATGGTCTTGCATTATACGTTTTTCGGCAGAATGTGATCGGTGTGTGGGCATTGCTTCAATTGTGCCTCTTCGGCCTGTTAACTTTAGAGCATACATTCCTATTTCTTTGAGTTTTTTTGTAGCTTTGCTAAACCGGGTTTCCTCAGCTGGTTGGGCTTTTTTCACAGACTCAAGGATTCTGTTGTAATCAGATTCAAACTCTTTGCTATTTTCGTCGTCTTGAGTTTCTTTTATTTCACGAACCGCAACATTTTTATTATTAGGCATAGACGGGACATCATTAGGTATCCCAGGCCCAGATGAAACTTTAAGCTCATTAGCATTCGCAGATTCAACATTTGGTTGGGTTTCTCTTATGAAATTTACGTATTTATCGTAATCAGTTTCAAATTTTTGTTTAGCTTTGTTCTGTTCTCTTTTGTCTTGGGCTGCAATAAGTTCCCTTATAATTCTGCGTCCAGATAAGGCATCACCACCGGGTTCTCTTAGCCTATAATGGTCATTGAATGTAGTGTCAGGCAAGTAGTTAAGCATCAAATGGTTTGCTTTAAGCCAAATCTTCCTCATAAGTTTAGAGTAATTCGTTCCTATACCGTAAGTAATACAATGTACATCATGTACGGTTATTGAAATCTGTAAGGATTTATCAAGCACATTAAAAGTACCTAACTAAAGAAAGAAATCACAAGAGCGTATTACGTGACTTATAATAGCCACATCATTTTGCATAAATATTACTTGGACGAAATATATTTTAGTATAATCTAAGTACTAAGTAAATTAGCAGCCTTAGGGGTAATCTGTGCTCTAAATACTCGGGAGGAATAGAGTGGAAAAATTTAGCCTCACGAGGACTTGTAATCATTAGTTAAATTTTACCGATCCTTAAATAGTAGATATATAAAACACTTACTGCAATAATTATTTGAAAAATAACAACGATATTCATGACTTTACGATTATGAAGATAAGCATGAATGTAAAGTTCTTTCAGATTTAAGACTAAAACTCAACAATAATTAAGCGATCATTAGTGAAATAACGAGCTTAGTGTGATAGCAAACTAATTAGGTAGGTAATTTAATTTTAGTTCTCACAAAACTAACTACTTAGCTAGGTACTTCTTTTAATTAATCAAAGCGCATATTAACATTATACATAGCTATTGCACAAATTGAACACTTATAGAATTTTCCCAAATATTGAGTATTTATATTTATTTTATTTTATCTCAGCCCAAAACTTTGTTTCATACTTCATACATAGATCTATGCAAAGCCTGAATTAAATGGGATACTCGAAAGTTACTTAATACCTTAATACTTATCCATTTCATGGCCTGATATATAAGGCCTAGATTGATGTGACACTCCGCGGTTTTACCAGTTTTTTCCATAATCTATTATTGGTCTACCTCCATTGGCTTTTTTTTAATAATACCTAACGCCCATCATTCACATACATAGATCCTGGACCCTAACTACGATTTCCTGTATCTAGGGACCCAGGAACTACGAGGATCTTGGTCCCACAATACCCAGACTCAGAACAAGTATTTAGGCTTTTTTCTGTGCATAAATACTTGTCCTGTCGCGGAAATCGAACCCGCCGCCTCCGGTTTATCAGCAGACATGCTCAATCACCACACCACGGAGGCTTTATAGTTATGTAAAAGACTTCAACTCAATAAAAATATAAATAATATCTACCGTACAAAATGGAGTAGGTAGGTAAATGTATGTAAACAATATGATTGATATAAAAGCCATAAAGTTTTGCTGATAAGACGTAATACCGACCCAATATTAATGTTACTCATTGCTTTGCTGGTACTGGTATTTCTATATCAGGTAAAGGTTTCTTTATCCTCCATAGGTTATAATTTTCACAATAAAATCATCTGTGTTCCGGTTTCAAGACCGTAGTGAAATTACTGGCCATGAGATTTTATAACTTAATATCATAGATTACTAGACTGTGCTGATGTCTCATTACGACGTGTTTGTGCAGTGTCGCGAGAAACTAGAGTTCCGAGTGACACTAAGCTCCGTAGAACGATGCTCAGTCATCGGTCGGTGCTCAAGCAGCGATTTCATTCGCTAATTGATCACTTTATGAATGAAATCTCTGCTTGAGCACTGATCGATGACTGAGCATCGATCTGTAGTACGTACCTAAAACTGTTATAGGCGGCCGTTTCGCTTAATATCAGACGAACGACAAGCTCTTCATGTCATTCATAAACAAAAATAAAACATTTTCTCACTAAGGTTCGTATTACAAAACGATGCGAGATTTCATTCGCTAATAGATCACTATGAATGAAATCTCATAGAAACTGACGTGAGTAGTACTCATCACTACAACTATTACACGGCAGCGCCGAGCCGCCACCGCCGCCGCGCGTACTCCTTGAGGATGGGCATCTATATTGCCCGAACACCGGTCGAGTTATTCGACTGTATTTCGTGAGTGTTAGCCGTGTGATAGTTGTAGTGAATGAAATTTCTGCTTGAGCACTGATCGATGACTGAGCATCGTTCTGTAATACGGACCCTAATGTGCTTCACCTTTGCTTATTTGCTTCTTATACTCATACCATTATATGGAAGCAATAAAAAAAACTGGATGTAGGCCGTACGATTCAAGAAAGCTATGGTAAACAAAACAAGAGGCCTTACATGTACATTAGGGACATTTGTGTTTTCACCAAGACTCACCCCGAATTCTTTAAAAAGCGAAGTGATGTCATTACTAGACAAAAAAGATCTAAGTTCGCGAACCTGCTGTACCAACCAACCTCCTTGCCGTAAAGACATTTATAAGAAAAACGTATATAACATGTGCATAACTATTTTTAATAATTTGCCTAATGAAATTAAATGTTTGGAAGAAAATATATTTAAAAAACATTTGAGTGACTGGCTTTTAAGCAAATGTTTCTATAGTGTCAAAGAATATTTAACAGGTAATAACAAATGTTAAGTAGTAACAAAAATATTATTTTTAATATTTGCACGCTTGCATGCAGGCTGAATGCACGTAACCACTACTTATACTATGTGACCTTGTATCCAAATTGTATATTGTGTATTCTTGCAAATAAACAAATGATTGATTGATTGATACCTTGTAATTGTAATGTACCAATATAATATTATATATTTTTGAGTTTTAGGATAAGATTACGTGTAAAGGCAAGCAAAATAAGAGGGCATAACTATTTTTTTACACTGCCATTATTATGAACTAGAGGCGCTCTGCGGTTCACTCGCAATTTCAAAAGGGGTTTTGTTTTGCCCTTTAATTACCCCCTTCCCCGGTATAATCCCTTTTATGCTATTTTCCGCGGGAAATAGATGCAATGCGAGTAAACCGCGGAGCGCCTCTCGTTTATAATAAATGCCACATTTCAATGTTTACAGACAGAATCATTAAACTATGAAGTTCCACCAGAATACAGATTTATGCATTATTTCCCATTAAGTTATGATATGTTCAAAAGCAGAATAAGAATTGTATTATCTCCAACACCATCAACAAAGAAGTTTCCAAGGTCAAGAAGATTATGATTACTATGTACTTTTATCATAATAATAACTGGAAATAATAATACTGTATAATTATTTACATGAAATTTTTAAGTTGCTTTTTAATTTAGTTCCATCTTGTTCTCTTATTCCTGAGTATGGTCTTTGTACCTAATGCTACTAAGCTGATAATCCCTTGAACAACAAACAAACTTCAATTAGAGGGGATCCAACCAGAATAGCAATGTAACAAAATATTTCAATTTTGTAACAATCCCTTACTGGAAGATTAAAATGGAATAAAAATTAAATATTTATGATCCACCTGGGGAGCTTTCCAGGAGATCTCACCAGTGTAGGCCAAAAATAGTTAAAATGTTATTGAATGATGTGACGAGCTAGTCGTTCACCTGATGTTAAGCGCCACGGCCGCCCATAACAGAACAGTGTCACTTGGAACCCAAAAACATAGTTTCAAGCGACACTGCACTGCGCACATCATCTTGAGACATCAGCACAGTCTGGTAATAAGATTACTTGACTGTGTGATCAGATCATAGTCCCAATTGCCCAGTAATTTCACTAGCTACAGTGCCCTTCAAACCGGAACACAGTAGTGCTTCCACACTACTGCTTGGCGGCAGAATAACTGGCAACGCGGTGGTACCTACCTAGACGAACTTTGCAACAAAGTCCTACCACCTAGTAAATTTAATTTAGTAACCTTCTTCTTTTCACTTGTAGGAATTTAAATACTTAGTCAATATTAATTTCTTTTGATGTAAGCAAGTTGGTGCCAGAACTCCAGAAATCTCCCACAAACTGACAGTTTGGAGATCTCTCTTTTTCATCATTTCCTCAATCTGATAATTAAACATATCACCACACTGTTCAAAACCATCTATGATAGTGGCCAGATAGTACAAATAATCTCCATCTAACTTCTTTTTACTATGTATTGTTGGTGTTTAATTGACCTTCAGCATCTGAGCGTCTATGGACTTGCACATTAAAACTAGAGGGAGAAACTCCATCATTTATGAACATTCAAATTTCAAAAAACTTTTATTAAGTCTTAAAACATAATTTATAAAAATAACTAAAAACATCTCTAGCTACAAATTTTTCTAGACTCACTCAAACTTTTTTTAAAACAATAAATTACAATTCTCAATAAAAAGACTGTTAAACTCAATTAAATAATAACATCAACAATTAACCCCATTCTGTAAAACTAGCATTAACAAAGTCATCGATGGTAAACCGTTTAAGACTAGGCGGTAAACTATTGCCAAACTCATCAACTTTTGTATTGTATCTCCACGGCAACTTGTGAGCTACACCATTGCCATCTAAGAGGACTGTGTGCTCATCTTCACTAGGTCTGGACTTTTCCATTTGAAGTTGGTTGTATAAGTCTTGGAAGCATGGCTGGCTTACCATTTTGTCAGCAAGTTGTTTTGTTGCCACTAAAATTAAGGAATATGGGTTTAAAATTGATAACAGTCATGGTAATATATTACAAGCTCAAGCTCATTACAGTTAGGTAGTAAGGAAGGAAATAGTAAAAATTTGCAGAATTCTAAAAACATACTATTACATACCATAATTTTGTAAAGTCTCAATCGCTTCAGGGGAATAATGAGAAAACCTGCAGATGGAACCAAACTGGCATTGCCCGTAAGGAAACCGACCACATGGCTTTTTTTTAGTCTCTTCAGCTAGTATTGTTTCAGGATCTGTAAAATAGATTTTTCTAATTATGGTTAGACCGATATCACCTCTTGATCAGTCTCAATTCTTTTTTGATCGTTAGAGACAAAATTTATGTGTTTTCTCTCTATATACTGTAATAACTCAAATGAATTATTCTGATTTTGACTAGCAAGTGCTAAATTAACATATTTGCAATGAATCATTTTTATTTTGAATGTTCTATATTCTCTACTGACTTATAGGTAGTCAATTTAGATCCTAAGGGCCTATAAAAGTGAGGTAACTAAGTCAACTAATCAAGCAGCTGACAATATAGTGCATGGTGGCTGTGAAAAACAACAGCGGTTTCTATTATAGTACTTACCAAAACTGAAAAGAAATGTAAGTTACCACTTACAGGCTGCAGTATTGAAGGGTACTGTTTGGCATTGTATTGGTATTGTAACTATAATCCCAGGCACAAATTAAATATCTAGAGGTTATCAGTGGAGCATGTGATTAGACTATGATTAATTAAATCAAGGTACAGAAACGGTAGCTTGGGTACCCATAATAGACAGCACTAGTGAAAATAGGGCTATTTCTATGAACTTACCTTTGAACTTATGAAAGTGATCTTGCTTCGCTCTCTGATGTAGCATACCGTTGTTGTGTGTTTTTATGATAGACGGCGTGCAGGACATTGTTTTATCGCAGTAATCGCAATAATATCTTCTACCCATTTTGGGAAATGTTTGGAGCGATTTTTACCAATATTTTGTTACAGCCACTTCAAATCACTTCTATGTGTAGAAATAAGGGAGTAATTTTTTTGAAGAAGAATAATTCTGTTCAAAAGAGAAATTGAAAAACATACATTGTACCTAAAAATATATACGAATTCACAACAAATTGTTCAAAATTTAACTCTTAGTTATTGGCCTTAAGAGGTAACTACAATTTTGCCAATGTCATGTTGAGTTCTACAGACAATCGAAAAAAAATAATTGTTTTCACCATCTGTTTTTATTGTAATGTAGCATGTAGGTGAGAATTAAGATTTTTATTTACAAACAGTATCTGAACCTGTGTCTTTTATCCATCCCTAAAACTTGTCCGCAGTGTGGTTGGCAACATATAAATAAGTAAATAAGAATATTGTGGATGATGAGGATCGATCTCAATAGCATGATTTTACAATATATGATAATTGAAGAATGGATCCTAACGGGGGTCATTACAGTTTACTAAGGCTGGTTTAACAAAACTTTGCTCCGTCAAGAATGAGTGTTTAAGACAAGATTTTATTCACATAAGCATAGATTAAATAAACTAAAGTAACAAAATTGATTCAATTTTATTTAATACAAAAATTACGCTGATCTACAAACAATACATTATACAATACAAATATTACTGCTCTGTAATAAAGGCCTAGTCGATGTTTCAAGTTATATTATAGGTACCTACTCGTATGTTATCTACTGATATTTCTAGCTCTGTACTAATTAGTACAGAGCTAGAAGTACCTACTTACTATAAATTGATAATTACAACCCATGCGGTCCGACTGCTAGTACGGGGCCTTTTCTCAGGAGAGTGTAGGGTTTTTTTTTGGACGAGCTAATTCTGTTGGTCTTTACTTTACCGACCTTTACAGCGTCACCGAGCGGTTACAGCGTCACCAGGCGGATAAAGCGTCACCGGGCGGAAATGGGAGAATGTAGGTAGGCCATTAACCACCATGCCGGACACATGCCGGGTTGGTCGACAACACAATGTCCTCAAAACTGCACCGCTGTAAGACCGAGCTGAAATTTCACACACCTTTGATGGCGAGCGCGACACACACACACACACACACACACACACACACACACACACACACACACACACAAACACACACAACACACACACACAAACACACACACACACACACACGCACGCACGCGCGCGGGTCACACTGTATATAAATTAAATGCGTAGTTAGGTTTATCTGATGACTCTTGTAGTAGGTATTACACGTGATAAATGTTAGGTACCAACAGCAGGGATGTTTGTTCACTCTCATTTTCATAATGATAAGTCACGGTAAAGTAAACTTGAGTACAAAATGTTCGCATGATTGTTAATGGAAGCAAACCTTTGCAGGGCTTAGAGAACTTAAATAAATAAATAACGCCCAACGATGACATACACATAGATCGTGGACCCTAACTAGGATTTCCTGTTTCTAGGGAACCAGAAAATACAAGGACAGGAAAATACAAGGGAAGGAAGGACAATCATGGTGGTGGTGGTCGTGGTGGACCAATTTATTAGCTACTTTTAATTGGTCTTTTTTTTTAAATTAAATAACGTTTATTTACTTATCCCACTATCACACTAATATTATAAAGGCGAAAGATTGTATGTGTGTATGTGTGTTTGTGTGTATGTTTGTTACTCCTTCACGCTCAAACAGCTGAATGAATTGAAATTCGGTACCTAGATAGCTTATGCACTGGAGTAACATATAGGCTACATTTTTATCTCGGAACACTAATTTATTTATTTATTAGGTTTTAGAAGACTATCGACTATTATAAGCTAAAATATACAATAAATTTAGGTAACAACAAAGCCATTAAAAAGTCTTCACATGTAGAAATAAAATGAAAACTAAAACAAAAAATACTACACTATCTACGTTGTATACTAGATTAAGAAAAAACAATAATTACATATTAGATAACCACAACGTGAGTAGGTACATTTAACACACATTACTACGTCTTACAACAATACAATTATTAATAAACCTGCCTCCTCGCCACCAAACGCACACGACCACGCCTTCCCGTGGGTCTATGAACTACAACTAATAGAATAAATACACACTCATATAATATATATATATATACCTTTACATATATTAACCAACTCACTCATCTCACACCCACAAAGCATCAGGGTATGAACTAATACATTATATACCAGTGAGAAAATACAGGTATAATATTGAGATAAGTTTCACTCCGCGCCAACTAAGCAACGTATGTGTTGATCGAGCATTCGAAATTTCATTGAAATCAGCAGTTACAGAGATTAATGGTAACAAACATTCACAAACTTATGCAATTGCAATATTGATAAGATAATTCCTAATGAAAAAATCCTTGGTGTTACTAATATGTTTACTAACTTAATTATTCATAAACAAATAATAAATAAACTGGGCATTACATATTATGTAGTGCAGATTTCAACAAAGCGCTCACCCAGTCTCCTTCTCAGTATAGGTATGCTAGTGTGAAATATATCGATATCGACATCATTACATACTTTGTTAAATGATTTGGAAACACGGTGAACAAAGCTATTCTGACGGTAATTGGTCGAAACCAATGGAACAGTAAACAAAGATGCTTTGCGAAACGATCTAGATGGGGCGTATAGATTAATAAGACGAAGCAGATCGGGACAGTCAATGTCAGACGTAATAATTTTCTTTAGAAATAAGATGTCAGAAATATTACGTCTGGCGCTCAACGGTAAAAAATGATGTTTTGCACAAGATACCAAATAGTCATCTTTCCTACTTTTGGTTCGGTAGTTCAGATGACGAATGAATTTTCGCTGGATACGTTCAATACGCTCAACATAAACAGAATAACGAGGGTTCCAAATTTGGGATGCATATTCCAAGTGACAGCGCACATATGTACTATAAAGAATTTTAAGGGTTTTAATACTTTTAAAGTCTTTAGTTGACCTCATAATGAAACCAAGAGCTTTGGAAGCCTTACCAACGATAGAAGAAATGTGATCCTGAAATAGTAATTTAGAATCATGTATAACACCCAGGTCTCTTATTTTAGAAACGCGCATTAAATTCTGACCTTTAATAGTATAATTAAAAGATATTGGGAGTTTTTTACGCGAAAAAGTCATAATAGCACACTTAGTAACATTGAGGTCCAACTTATTGATGACGCAGTAATCATCAAGCCTGCAAAGATCTTCTTGCAGCGCTAAAGCATCAGCGTGACTCTTTACTGCTTTAAAAATCTTCATGTCGTCTGCAAAACTAAGCAAGGTAGAATTACGGAAACAGGCATCAATATCAGCAACAAATATCAAAAAAAGGAGAGGGCCTAATAAAGAACCTTGTGGGACACCACTTGGAACATACATCCACTTGGACATGTAATTCCCCAGCACTACTGCTTGAGAGCGATTGTTGATGTAAGATGAGAACCACCTAAGTAGATCGCCTCTTATGCCTGCATTTTGTAATTTGACAATAAGTAGCCGATGGTCAATTCTGTCAAAAGCTTTGCTGTAATCAGTATATACTACATCTACCTGTGAACCCTTGTCCATAGAATCCGTTATAAACTCATTTAACAGAATTAGATTAGTAGCCGTGGACCTTCCTCTTAGGAAGCCGTGTTGCGACGTAGGCAGCTATTATAATTAGGCTAATATTATAAAGGCAAAAGTTTGTATGTGTGTATGTGTGTTTGTGTGTATATGTGTTTGTGTGTATGTATGTAGGCTACATTTTATCCCGGAAAAGTAAAATTTTCCCGTAGGATGAGCAAATAATTAAAATATTTTATATCCGCGGGTGAAACCACGGGGCGCGTGTTATATACTGACAAACTAAATTAAATATAAAGCTTAACTATTTTTAATTAAAAAAAGCCAAATTGTAGGTAATGAGAGGTTAATTAAATTATTAAATTTGTTTTTAGCTGCGGAGACATAGGGACTATAGAACCTACCCAGAGAGATGGGATGAAAAAAAAAACGATATTTTGATACAATTTTATATTTAAAGTACCGTCAATGAAGCATCAGTGAAAGATTAATAATGGGAAGGTTTTCAATAATGAACAAACTGTGGAAGTCCGCCTAATCCAATCCTTCGATTCAACAATATCGGGTTACTCCTCGATATGTACTGTTGTAAAGGCTTTAAAACATTAGAAAACGGATTTTTTTCGGAATCACCTTCGAGACCTAATCGTTGGAAATTATGGTTTGATGGATCCAATCGTGGGATTACTTGACGTGGCTCAGGCTTAAACAGTTCTTGAATAGCGTTTGGGTTGAGAAATACATCTTCGGATGTGTACGGGTAAGCGTTCTCCCCTTGAGGTTCAAATTCTAATGATCTGCCATTAGCAGTTTGATACGTATTTGATTCTTCTGATCTCCGGAAGGTTCGCTCTTGTGAAAATCCCCTTTCCAGAAAACAGGAAGGGCATTGTTGACTAATTTTTGCGTTGTAGATTTGATTATTTGAATGAGCGAGCCCAAAATAAGGTGATCTTTGAGTATTGCTGAACACTACAGGCGAAGCGCCTTGTCCCCACATACTTTCACGACTGTTTAGATCGGAGTAGGAAAATGGAGGCAAGTATCTTGATAGAGGTATCGGAGGAAGGTTGGGTATTCCTGGACTCCCGTTGTTTGGACGATAAAATTGTGAAGATATATAACTGTTCCCTGAGTTAGGACCTGAAAATAAGATGAAATTATTAGTGTTTAGTTTCACAGCATTATGATAAAGTGCGATTAGCTTAGACCCATATAATGGTTTGTTCAATGAATAATCTAATCATTGAACTACATATGAGCGTGGTCAAATGCTAGACAAGATTGAAGTAAAAAAAGTATCTTAAGAATATTATATTTATCGGTAGTGAATATCTTACGTTTGAAATGGTTTACATCTATAGGTTTGATATCGTCGTAATCAGGTGGAACATACCCTGACCTCATATTAATATTGCTCTGAGGAAATTGGCCTATCTTTGAATCTACCTCCAAGTCTTCTAATTCTGATGTCTTTGTTCCTTCTTCTTGAGATTGTCCATGCCCTCTTCTGCCTTTCAAATCTAAGACAGTATGATGGTTTGCAGTGTTTCTAGGTGGAGAATGCATTAAAATTTCTTCGTATGCAGAATTAGGGTCATCATCATACAATTCATCATCTGAATAGTCATTTTCTGATTTACTAACTTCTTTAGCTTTAAAATCATCAGATAAGCCGCTGCTTTCGTCTATACTTGTACTAGTGTTGGTGCTGTCAAAACTTGGTTTTATTCCCTCATCTGCCCCTTGAATATCTTTTTCTAATATATCTGCATGTGTTACATCCTTCGTTTTACCAGTGTTTCCATTATTTGTAAATTTTTCATGTTCTATAAGTTTTGCGACATCTTCAGTTCCGGTTTTCGATTCTATATTATTAGTGTTATTTGATAATTTTGTTGTAATATCACTGTTTTTAAAAGTAGTTTTGGACCTATGAACTTTAAATATGTGTGATTTTTTTTCATTACGTGGCTCATCTTTCATCTGCAATAAATTCAAATTCAAAAGATTTATTGCAAATAGGCTAATTTTAGCACTTTTACAAGTCAAAATTATATTAGGTACTTAAAATTAAGTTATTTCACTAAGCATATAAAATTACAAAGTGCTTATTGTCAAATAATATATAGCAAGCCCATTACAATATATGAGTTTGAAAAAAAAAGCAGTTCTCTTTCTCACTACTGGTGCAAGCAATCCGGCACAATGCAGAATTGAAAACTTTGATCCGAAGCTTCGATTACAACTGTAAAGAAGAAGCTACAAGAAACTTTACAGTGATAAAAAAAACGAAATAAGAACGATTTATAAGAAAAAAGAAGTACGTACTTAGGTAACTAATAAAATCAAATCATTACCATCTAGATAGGTACCTACTGGGCTGAATTAGACACCAAGGATGAAAGTATCACGGGATGAACGTAAAAAATGATATTGTGAACGAATCAAATAATAATAATAACATTTAAACTCACGTCAATTGAAAAGTCGAAGTCGATCAAGTTTCGAACCTATTCGATGTCTTACAAAAATGTGTCATACTCACGATAGTTTTCAAACTAAGGTCCGTATTACAAAACGATGCTCAGTCATCCATCGGTGCTCAAGTAGAGATTTAATTCACTAATTGATCACTTTATGAATGAAATCTCTGCTTGAGCACCGATCGATGACTGAGCATCGTTCTGTAATACGGACCTAAAATAATAATATTTTGTGGACATTTCACACTGCGTCAGAATATTTGGCTAGTACATAGTTTTGTTAGATATTAATTTAGGCGTACTTACATCATGAGATACGACAATAACAAATAGCGAAAAATACACGACCCTAACCAAGCCACACATTATTAAACTATTTTATCATCATGTTTTTTACATGCACTTGCGTTACTTCTTAGGAAACAAGTGCATATGCCTCATTAGGTAAATAATGCAAGGTATGGAAAATCCATTTGTCAATCTAATTTGCACGGTCACAATCATTGTTTTCAATTTATTTTATTGCTGATTAGTGTTCACGGCATTTACATGTCGATCACTATAAACTCTGAGTTTTGATTGTATTTAGTGTTTAATGGAATTTACTAGATTGATAGATAAACTGTTTATTGACACCAAGATAACGAAATACAAAACAAGGAAGCTTATAAGTAGGTAGATATTATCTTGGCAGGGCTGGAGTGACGTCGCAAACTTACTTAACCTGAGATAACTTACTTATTCCGAGATCTGTGGCTTTTCTTTCCCCCAACGAGTTAGGCGGGTGTTGGCTGTCAGAATTTTTAGGTCGCCCGAAGGCTTTAGATTGCTGTCTTAATATCGACTCTACGAAGAAAAAACGAGTGTGCTTTAGACCACATGACTGAAGTAAAACTTCTTTACCTTAGCCCCATCTTTCGGCCTGTATAGGTAACTTTCCTTTTTGCTTTGTTTAATGTTAATGTTGCCATCTCACCGGACAACATAATAATGCAAATTTTTAACTTTGTTATGTTGACAAAGGAGATCTACGTTAACCAACAACTTTCAACTTCCGTTCATATCGCCAGCTTACCCCCAATGTCAAGCGAGCGTAAGAAGTTTTACTTCAATAATGTATGGTTTCCAGGGCTGTACCATTTAGAGAATTACTATCCTTATTGAGGCCCTGTTAAAGTGTTAATTAAAGATAACACCTACCGCAGTGACATAGTAACCATGTTTGGAAGTTATCGGACAAATTCAACGTCCTGCTAAAATTACTGGTTAAAAAGACCTTTTAGTTAGCTGAATCCTGCCTGGGTATCTAATTTTGATCCGTTAAACGTGAAATATTACTTAAGTATAGTCACGATGAGCAGAAAGAAAGTAGATAACAGTAGGATGGTTCGTATTTTTAAACTACGTTTAAGTGAGTTTTGGCGGGAACACGAAAAAGATCGCGTCAGCGCATTGTATTATTTTCTAAAACTTGTGATATTTTCAGTGTTAGTGCATAAAATTGGTGGTATTTTATTCGTTAAGTGCTGTCCAGGCATGGGTGTGGGAAAGTGGTATAATGATGGTGAAGCGTTTCTTTTCGTGTTGTTTCCAAAACTCCATAGAAGCTTCTAGTAAAGTTGCCACCGCTTTACTAGGAGCATCACTTGACTAGACTATGACTTGACTTGATGACTTGGACTGTGACTTGACCTGACTTGACATATATATTACTTAACTCGAGAAATTATCAATTACTTGACACTGGCTAAATACACAAAAGTGTGGAGCCATACCAAAACAAAAAAAAAACTACGTTTAAATTAAGTAATATATAATATAATTATAACTTAGGAATGCGCTTTTGCGCTTTGGCTGTGTTGTGGTGGTTGAAAATAGGACTTCTACTACTTTTCATGGGTGCCGTAAGTATCTAGAGAATGGGAAGCAGCCTCTGCGGTGTGGTGATTGAGCAGGTCGGCTCATAACTTGGAGGCGGCGGGTTCGATTCCCGCGGCAAGACAAGTTGAACACAGAAAAAAAGCGCTAATACTTGTTCTGTGTCTGGGTGTTGTGTGGGTGCATCAGGTGCACGACGAGACCGTCACATCATTCACTAAAAAAAATAATCTTAAGCATGACTTATGAGCTGGAGACAGGGTGTCGCCAGCTCATAAAGCATTTGGGCCTCGCTTGATGCAGGTCATGATAAAAGATACTACAATTCGGCCGAGATTGTACTAACAACCACCGACGTCCTCAAAGCCTTTTTGTCTTTCTGCCTCGTCCCGAGCACCTTTATAATTAGGAACTTTACAGAACCAGAATTTTTTTTGATTAGTTGCTTCACACTTTTGTGTATTTAGCCAGTGTCAAGTAATTGATAATTTCTCAAGTTCATTAATATTAGATATATATATTATGTGTCACGTCAAGTACAGTCCAAGTCATCAAGTTAAGTCATTGTCTAGACTAGTCAAGTCACACTCCTAGTAAAGTGGTGGCCACCAGAAGCCTCTATGGAGTTTTGGAAACAACACGAAAATAAACGTTTCACCATCATTATACCACTTTCCCACGCTCATGCCTGTAATCCAGCACTTAACGAATAAAATGCCACCAATTTTATGCACTAACACTGAAAACAACACAAGTTTTGAAAAATAATACAATGCGGTGACGCGATTGTTTTCGTTTTCCCGCCAAAACTCCAGAACCAGACTTCACAGGCAGGTTCGTCTAACTTTACAAGTAAACTTATTTGTTTAATCCTTGAACCGTTCTAAATTCAAGAGTATTACGAATAGAAGAATTACGTGATCAATTATTGACAAGAAATGTCATTCTATTAAATTTCTTTTAGACGAATTTTTTAATATTGTTTGTTATAAATAATTAATGTTAACTATATAATATAAAAACTGATACACGATGTTGAATTTTGGTGGAGGAGTAAGTACAATTTTATTAAATACATGTGATTAGTATAGTAGTAGTATTAGGACGATTGGATTGGAAATACTAATGAGAGATTAATGGCCTATATAAATAACTAACTTCCACCCGCGCCTTCGCTTGCGTGGCCTATAGGAAACGAAGAAGAAAGAAGAAGTAGTAAAAAAGAAGTTTTTATAGTTAATTCAACCACCCATTTCACCCTCTTAGGGGATTTCGAAAAACCCTTTCTTAGTGGATACCTACACTTTACAAAAAACACACCCTCTAAATTTCGAGTCTCTAGGACCAGCAGCTTAGGCTGTGTATTGATATATGTCAGTCAGTCAGTCAGGACTTTGAATTTTATACTCGTATGTAATTGTGATTGGTTAAGCGACACTGCTGCTCACATCAGTTGCAGTGTCACTCGGACTCGGAACTCTAAGGCTTAGTTTTGCGTGGCAAGATTAATAGACACAACACTACACACAAAACACAGTCTAGTAATCTCATTAGGTCATAAAGTCTCATTTGCTACAATTTCACTAGCTGCAGTACCCTTCAAACCGGAACACACTAGTGATTGCGCACTACTGCTTGACGGCAGAATGACTGGCAAAGCGGTATTACCTACCTAGACGAACTTTCCCGGAAAGTCTTACCACCTAGTAAACCTAGTGACCTGTGTGAATTAATTTTATTTATTTATTTACTACTTTATGTACCTACATAAAAAGTACAAAAGTGGACTTAATGCTAAAAGCATTTTCTACCAGTCAACCAAGGCGTGCACAGAAACAGTTTGATTAGGCGTGCATATAAGAAAATGAGCATAATTTTTAACATTAATTTTTGATCATCATATAAATAAAAATAAAAATATAACAACACATACAACTATTAAGGTACAAATATAAGTACATATTTTAATGAAATACAAATATTAATGAATACCATAATATAGATAATATATACATAATTAAATGAAATACAAACTACATAATAATAAATAATTCTATCTTCTGCTAGTTCAAGTTTAGAGACATTTTAGCAAATGTTCCTTTACCTGGCGTTTGAAATTGTCGTTGCACCTCTGGATCTTATCTGGTAACGAGTTCCAGAGATGAACTGCTGAGACTTGGAAAGAGTTGTCTAAGAAAGATGTAGTATGTCGTGTTTTAGTTTTCGTTTTAGTTAATCATTTTTAAATATGTTCCAGCTGCAGCCATCAGGTCAGACTACTGGCAACTACAAATTGCTTGCGCAAACCCAAGAAGAAGAAGATGCATTTAATTATATCCAGTTTCGACCGGCCCAAATACACGGGTAAAACTTTGTCTATACATATATCTATACATCTGGTCTGCTCGTGGTGTATAGGCAAATAGAAATAAAGTCATTCATGTTCCCAATATTTATATAGGTTTTTTTAAAGTTATTGAATGATGTGACGAGCTGTGGGTGGGTGTGGGCAGCCGTGTCACTTAACATCAGGTGAACGCCTGTTCACCTGATGTTAAGTGACGTTCACCTGATGTTAAGTGACACGGCTGCCCAAAACAGAACAGTGTCACTCGGAACTCCAACATGTAAAGTTTCGCATGACTTCACATGAGCACAGTCTGGTAATAAGATTACTCGACTGTGAGATTAGATCAAAAAGTCTCATTTGCCCATTAATTTCACTAGCTACATTGCCCTTCAAACCGAAACACAGTAGTGCTTGCGCACTACTGCTAGGCTGCAGAATAACTGGCAAAGCGGTGGTACCTACCTAGACGAACTTTGCAGAAAATTCCTACCACCTAGTAAATAGGTATAGGTTCCAAAAATTTAAGAAAAAAGGAAATAAAAGTGTAAATAAGTCCCTCCTGTATATTGTTAATAAATAATAATAATAACACAAGTAACAATATGTAGGTAGTATAATAGGTCTTTACCTATGAAATTGCCGTATTGCATTACAGACTTTTTCAAACAAAAAAAAGTTTTGATTGGCTATGAATTCTAAATTCAAATTAATTTTGTTTTAAAAATATGACATTCTATTTACAATATAAGTCTTTTGTTTATTGATTAGCGTTGTATTTTCATTACATTCCAACATTTTTCCTCATAATAGATACTCTGAAATTTCGTGTAATTATGGAATATGAGTTCCGTCGTAGCACCAACGCGGCACAAACAACACGTAACATCAACGACGTTTACGGAGAGAACTGTACAAACGAACGTACAACCCGTTATTGGTTTGCTCGGTTCCGTTCTGGGAATTTTGACTTGAAAAATGAACCTCGTGGTCGTCCGGAAACTTTGGTCAACAATGATGAATTAAAGGCGATTGTGGAAGCTGATGAATCTCAATCTACAGCTGAGCTGGCAGCAGCTTTTGATGTTAGCATCAAAACAATATTGGTCCATTTGCGACAGATTGGCAAGATAAAAAAGCTTGATAGATGGGTGCCCCACGAACTTAACGATCGCCAGCGCAACGTACGCGTCGAGACTTGCCTTGCGCTGCTTAACAGGCACAGAAATGAAGGAATTTTGAACCGAATTGTTACGTGCGACAAAAAATGGATTCTTTTTGACAATCGAAAGCGCTCAGCAAGTTGGTTAGATCCTGGTTCGGTACCAAAGCAATATGCAAAACGAAAAATGACCCCTAGAAAGGTGATGGTCACAGTTTGGTGGTCTAGTGCTGGTGTGATTCATCATAGCTTTTTACAAAACGGCGAGAGCATTACTGCAGATGTGTACATTGAAGAACTGACCACAATGATGGCGAAACTCGCACGTCTGCAACCAGCTTTGGTCAATCGGTCGTCTCCACTGCTACTTCACGACAACGCGCGACTCCATACTGCACAACAGACCGTCTCTAAGCTGCATGAGTTGGGTTTGGAAGCTCTCCCTCATCCGCCATACTCACCAGATCTTGCGCCTACCGACTATTACTTTTTCCAAAATTTGGACAATTTTTTAGCGGGAAAAAAATTCATATCCCGAGAGGCAATACAAAACGCCTTTGAAGAGTTTGTTGTCTCCCGTCCTGCTGATTTTTTCAAGAAGGGCATCCATAAACTGCCACAGCGTTGGCAAAGATGCATTGATTGCAGGGGTGATTACTTTGAATAAAAGGAATAAATAAGTTCGAAAAAAAAATACTATAACTTTTATCAAACAAAACGGCAATTTCATAGGTAAAGACCTAATATTATATAATATGTAGGTAGTATATTATATACCTAAGTAGTATATTAAAAAAGAGCACGGACCCAGGAGTCTGTGGTAAAGTACCTAGCATAAAAAAAAACTGTACATATTCAAAGTCCTGACTGACTTATATATCAACGCACAGCCTAAACCGCTGGTCCTAGAGACTTGAACTTTGGAGGGTGTGTTCTTTGTAAAGTGTAGGTATCCACTAAGAACGGGTTTTTACAATAATATATAAGTCGATTACACCTCTAGGAGGGTGAAATGAGTGGTTAAAATATCTATGAAAATTTTTCTTCCTCGTTTCCTATAGGCCACACGGGCGAAGCCTCTGGTATTTCATAAAATACCTATTACAAACTGACAGAAATGATTGGAAGAGAAAAACATGCTGCATTGATCCCATTTAAATAGCATAAGGGAAGGCGGATCATGATGACTTAGAACTTAGGTACCACTGCTTTGCCAGTTATTCTGCCGCCAAGCAGTAGTTTGCATACACTACTGTGTTCCAGTTTGAAGGATACTGTAGCTAGTGAAATTACTAGGCAATGAGACTCTATGATCTGCAAGGCGATCATGTAACTCGATTGGAACCAATAGAAACAAAAATTTGTATGGATTTGACAGTTTGCAGTTTATGTGCATAGTTAGTATGGAAATTTCTCTTGTTGCATTGAAATCAAAGTTTCGTGATCACCCCCTGATCTCAGTCTGGCAATCTTATTACAAGACTGCTGAAGTCTCAGGATGACGTGCGCAGTGCAATGTCATACGAGGCTTTACATTAGAGTTCTGAGTGACACTGCAACTGTTATAGGTCGCCATGACGCTTAATATCAAGTGAACGACTAGCTCGTCACGTCATTCATTAACAAAAAAACTCACACGTCGAGTGTCAGGGAAAGTAGCGAAAAAAGGAGGAAGAGACGTGATGTGGCAACATTACTCAAACATCACTCCTCGTCAATGCCCACTACTCCTACCAGCTATATCTTGACGATCTAGTGCGGAGCAACGCGCATCGCGTTTAATTGCAAGCATAGAGTAGTGTGTAGACAGAGAGTAACATCGCAAAAGCGCGAGGAGCAGCGCACGAAGAATAGTGTGGCAGATCTAATAGAGACACCTCGCTGCAGATAATTTAACGCTCACATGGTTCCACGTGAAGTATGTGTAGTTGGTGTATCAGCGTGAAGGTTTTTTGGAACGAAGCTCCTTATCGCGCGTTGCGAAAGGGGGCTAGACGGAAAAAATTAAGACCAAAAGTTGTAACGACACTTTATGCTATAGTTGTAGGCCGTGCGGCGTGCGCGTGTTTCTCTGCCTGTCTCTCTCTCTCTTTCATAGAAAGCAAGCCAGTTATTTTCGTCTCGTCTTTCTATTTCGCATTGAACAGTGTGGTGTCGCGACGATATAAAATAACACACAAAAAAAATTACAATTCCTTCACTAATTAATCGAAAGGAACTTCGTTCCATCCGGGTGTCAATGGACACCTCTCAAGTTTTTTTTTCTACCGAGGGTAGCGGAGAATTTTCTTTTTTTTATGATGAAATGGGCATGCGTTTGACAACAACTCACCTGATGGTAAGTGACGAAGTTGTCTAAGGTGGAGCACGTTTGCCCATGAGATGCCCATTCACTCTTGACTTAAAAAGACCTAGGTTATACCTTGAAGGAAACACTGTTTTTGGGAGAGCATTCCATTCCTTGGCCGTTCGGACTATAAATGAGTCAGCAAAACGCTTAGTGCGGACTTGGGGTACACTAACAACGTAAGGGTGTGACGAATCACCAAGTCTTGTAGTTCTATGATGGAAAGGAGATGAAGGAACGAGTTCATGAAGGGCATGCGCACACTCTCCAAAATGTAGCCTATAGAAAACTGACAGACCGGCGACCTTGCGTCTGTGTTCAAAGGCTTTGAATTTTCCCTTTAATTAGTGTCTCATCGTTGATAAGCCTCTTAGCACGTCGCTCAATTGTGTCCAAAGTCGCAAGCTGGTAAAATGCTGGTCATGGTTATTGCACTCAAATAGCCTATTCATTTCCTATTGTAGAGTATCAGTGGTTGGATCGATTGCTCACGTGGTAAAAGGAGCATTGGGAGCGGGTATTCTGAGCGGTCACGTGGCGTTCATGAAGATCGGTCTTGGAGTGGCCGTTCCGATGACTATGGTTTTTGGAATGTATATGACTTATTGCTTATACGTAAGTATCAACATTATAACTAACTTAATCGGGTTTTCATCATCATCAGCTTTTATTAGTCCACTGCTGAACATCACACTTCATCACACTAATATTATAAAGGCGAAAGTTTGTATGTGTGTATGTTTGTTACTCCTTCACGCTCAAACGGCTGAATGGATTTGAATGAAATTCGGTACCAAGATAGCTTATACACTGGATTGACATATACGCTGAATTTTATCCCGGCAATATCACACTAATACTATAAAGGCGAAAGTTTGTATGTGTGTTTATGTGTATGTGTATATGTTTGTTACTCCTTCACGCTCAAATGGCTGAATGGATTTGAATAAAATTCGGTACCGAGATAGATTATATACTGGATTAACATATAGGCTACATTTTATCTCGGAAAAGTGAAATTTTCCCGTGGGATGAGCAAATAATTAAAATACTTTTTATCCGCGGGTGAAACCGCGGGGCGCAACTAGTAAGCCTATAAGGCACGCCATAGGGAGGACATAGGGATGGTTATGGGCAAATGCCCATAATCGCCACGCTGGGCGAGCGGCTTGGCGGCGATCTCTAGCACGGCTAGGCCAAACACAATTACTAATTCGTGTTTTGGATGAACAAAAGCATAAGAAATATCATTGCCAAGTAGGTACATTGTTAGAACAGAACTGTTGGAAAATTAAATAATTTTCTTTTTTACCTATTGACCTTGCTTCATTCATTAAAATTTTTCAGAAACACAGAGTAGGTAGTGATACTATTCAGAACAGTATCCAGTGTTTAACGCCATCTAGCGGATTTATGTGAACTATATTTTATTTTATATTTCAGATTCTTGTCTATTGTGCTCAGGTAATGTACAGAAGAACTAGAGTGACTAGTATGACATATTCAGATCTCGGTGAGGCGGCAGTCGCTTGTTTTCCAAATCCCAAAGTGAGGAAATGGTCAAAGTGTTTCAGGTGAATACTTATAGATTTTTGAAGTAAGATTTATTTACGCACGCTTGATTTGGCGAGTAAGCTGGTGAATGCGAGGCGAAAGAAAGTTGAACTTGCTTCACGTAGTCAACATAACAGTAGCAAAAGGATGTTAGTTTGAAAACTATCGTGAGTATAACACATTTTGTAAGATAAAAATAACGGCTAAAACTCAAGTCAAATTAAGTCGAAATTACTCCGACCAGGTTTCGGACATATTCGATGTCCTTCTTCTGGGAGCCAGTTACTAACGCAAGCCGCAGCGGCTTTCGCGAGCGTCAGCACGTAACGTCAGTCAACGAAGAAGGACATCGAATATGTCCGAAACCTGGTCGGAGTAATTTCGACTTTTAATTGGACGTGAGTAAAAGAATTGTAATAAAATTGTATTATTAAGTTAGTATGGTCGGTAAAATGACAATTCACAATTGTCAAGATTTTACATTAACATTAAACAAAGCAAAAACAAAGTTATACCGGCCAATAGATGGAACTAAAGAAGTTTTACTTCAGTCGTGTGGTCTACAGCTCACTCGTTTAAATATTAAAATATAAACGGTATCACGTCCGTATTTAGCGAGCGTGGCTTGGTAGCTTCCCAAGTGACTTTCGAATCGACGCGACGCAACCAGGTTTAAATCCAACCCATCCAATACAACCACAGCGAATGTTTAAGTTAACCAATTGGTTATGAACGGGTAGTCAAGCTTTGCTATGAGCGCTACGGCACATTTTTTTGAGGGGGGGGGGGGGAATGCTCTATCACTTCCCTGTCACCACGGGGGCAATAGCAGGGGGTATATGGGACTCGAATACACTAAAACTCTCCCATGATCCGTTTGCCCCAGTGATGGGGCGAGATGGTATCGCGCTAGCATTTAATGAACGTTAACACAACGTACAAGAACTGCATGATCTCATTCCCCCATCACCATTCCACTACCGGACTACTAGACGCTCGGCTAAGCGCTATCTCTTCGTGGTCGAAATACCACCCATTCAGACCAAGCGATTTGATTCCACGTTCATAATTAGAATGGTTAAGGAATGAAATGCCCTGAGTGAATAGGTATTTACTTGGCTGCATGCCACACCTATGATTGCATCGTCACTTCCCATCCGGTGAGAGCGTGGTCAAATGCTAGAAAAGATTGATGTAAAAAAAAAGCTGGGATGAATTAGTGACTGACTGCGTTCTGGGGTCATTGACCGGATGCAACAGCACCGTCCTATGGTTAAGGGTTTGACAAAAATCAACTTGGAAACAGATTGGCGTTGTCTTGCAGCAAGACGCTTAGCTGGGACGCATACACTATAAATATAGTTATCGAACCTGGGGCCCAAGTCTACTAACAAAATTGCGACTGCATAATTTAACAATTGCCGATATTTGACAGAATTTGTATGGAAAATCTGTCAAAAAGTAACAATTGTAGAACAATTCAATTGCAATTTGTTAGTAGACTTGGGGCCCTGCTCATAAAATTTCGCGACAACCAGTTGAGAAATGCGACCTGCACAAGAGAATAGCCGAACATCTTCCAGATAGGCATGTGAAATAATTTTTTGGTTAGCATGCTACACTTTCGATCGCATCGTCACTTCCCATCAGGTGAAGGTGTGGTCAAATACTAGACAAGTTTGAAGTAAAAACAAATTGCTTTGTTTATCTTCAGGACAATAATCGACCTGGGGATATCTATAGACCTGTTTGGCTCCTGCGCGTGTTACCAGATAATCATAGCCAAATCTATCAAGCAGCTCGTCGAGAACGCCCAAGAAACAACCTTGGAAGGAAAGGGAGGTAATGTATGCTCTATACAAGGTGGAATTTAATTCGTTCTTTTTCTTTAATGTATGTATTCAGTTCATGCTATAGAATGCTTTCATATAACAAAATAAAAAAGTACTTATGAAATAAAACTTAAACGTAGGTATTATCAAATTTAAATTCTAAAGAAAAGCCTTGTGATATTGAACAAAGCAGGTGTTTTATTGCCTACGAAACATTTACAAAGCACTCAGCTGGTGCCCGCGCTGTGTGTACCGTTAAATAGATATTTCGGCTGTCATGCAGTTATTTCAAGAGGCACTATACTAAAACAATATCATTTTTTATAGGACTGTATTATTTTCCAAAACTTGTGTTATTTTCAGTGTTAGTACATAAAATTGGTGGCATTTTATTTGTTAAGTGCTGGATTACAGGCGTGAGTGTGGTAAAGTGGTATAATGATGGTGAAACGTTTCTTTTCGCGTTGTTTCCAAAACTACATAGAAGCTTCTGGTAAAGTTGCCACCACTTTACTAGGAGTATGACTTGACTAGGCTATGACGCAACTTAATGACTTGGACTGTGGCTTGGCTTGACTTGACTTGACACATTATATAATAGTAATTAACTTGCGGAATTATCAATTATTTGACACTGGCTAAATACACAAAAGTGTGGAGCCAACCAAAAAAACAAAAAAAACAATAATTGACTAGCCCGATAGCTCAGTTGATAGTAACCCTACTTTCTTAACTGTAGGCTGTGGGTTCGATTCCCACCCAGGCAGGACAAACATGTGTGATAACATCGATGTTATATCTTATTCTATGTATGTATTTACAAACAAAAAGTATAATCTGTTTTAGTATTAAAATTCTCATGAGTGTGATTCATTTTAAATTAATATATCCCCGACTGTTACTCACGAATAATATGTCGATCGACATATTATTCGTGAGTAACAGTCGGGGATATATTAATTTAAAAGTATTATCTGGTTCCCATAGTACAAGCTTTGCTTTTTTTGGGACTGGATGGCGCCGTGTGTTTTTTTTATAATAAAGATTTGTAAGTCTATTGTTACCTATGCAGTTCGTTGTTATATTTGTTTGACTGGTGGAAAGTAGTTGATATTGCCAGCCTTCAATCTTAATATATATAAATCTCGTGTCACAATGTTTGTCCTCAATGGACTCCTAAACCACTTAACCGATTATAATAAAATTCGCACACCATGTGCAGTTCGATCCAACTTGAGAGATAGGATAGTTTATATCTCAATCTATAATAGATATATATTAAATACCCGTGCGAAGCCGGGGCGGGCCGCTAGTATTCAATATATATATATATTTTTTATGTTATTGATTGACGTGACGAGCTAGTCGTTCACCTGATATTAAGCGACACGGCCACCCATAACAGAACAGGGTCACTCGGAACTCCAAAATATAATGTTTCGCGTGGCACTGCATTGCGCACATCATCCTGAGACATCAGCACAGTCTGGTAATAAGATTACTCGACTATGAGATCTGAACATCTCAATTGCCCAGAAATTTCACTAGCTACAATGCCCTTCAAACCGGAACACAGTTGTACTTGCGCAATACTGCTTGGCGGCGAAGTAACTGGCAAAGCGGTGGTACCTACCTAGACGAACTTTGCAGAAAAGTCCTGCCACTTAGTGAAATTTTGCTTTGTTTACAGATTTACCTCATATAAGAGTGTACATGGCCGCTATGATTATTCCAATCATCTGTATCTGCATGATAAGACAGCTTAAATATCTCGCACCATTTTCTTTGGGGGCAAATTTTGTGGTTGGTAAGGACACATTTTTAATCTCTGACGTAAAAATACCTTTCCATTTCCCGCGCATTGCGTGAATTGTCAGAATGTATTGTTGACAAAAATCACGACCCACCTACATCCTCATTACAATGGATAACATTCGATCCCCAGATTATATTAGTATTATTAAAAGGTTGTTGAACAAGTAACGTAAACCTATTATTATATTTTGTTTTTAATGCATGTTTATTAAAATTGTATCACGCGAGAACGGGTCTCTCTATCCCTATTGGAACGAAGTTCCTTACCGCGCGTTGCGAAAGGTGGCTAGATGGAAAATATTAAGACCAACAGTTATAATGACACTTTTTGCTATATTTGTAAGCCGCGGCGTGCGCGCGTTTCTCTGTCTGTCTCTCTCTCTCTCTCTCTCTCTCTCTCTCTCTCATAGAAAGCAAGCAACTTCGTTCCGTCAGAGTGTCCCTTGACACTTCTAAATTTTTTTTAACCGTTAGTATCTGCATTTTGACTGCGTTTTTTTACTCTACTCGGTGCTTCACCGATCCTAAAGTTCAAATTGTAGATTTTGGTGTTGCAGTTTTTACTCTACTCGGTGCTTCACCGATCCTAAAGTTCAAATTGTAGATTTTGGTGTTGCAGTTTTTACTCTACTCGGTGCTTCACCGATCCTAAAGTTCAAATTGTAGATTTTGGTGTTGCAGTTTTTTCATAACTGTCATACTTATATCCGTATTACAGAACGATGCTCAGTCATCGATCGATGCTCAAGCAGAGATTTCATTCATAAAGTGATCAATTAGTGAATGAAATCTCCGCTTGAGCACCGATCGATGACTGAGCATCGTTACGGACTTTATTGTTATTGTACAAAATTAGGCTTCGCACGTCGACACCATAAATGCTCACTTTGGTTTTTAATACTAACTTGAGAAATACTGAATATAAAAATCTGATATTTTTTATATGAGCTCTTTATAGGATAATGTCGAAACAGTGTCCGAGTTGAACCCGAAGCTATGACAAAATATAAGATGATTATTGAACAGCCCAAAGTCATGGTGGGCCGTGAAACCAATTTACTGTGAGACAGCCTCTGTGGTGTGGTGATTGAGCAGATTGGCTCATACCCTGGAGACGTCAGGTCCGATTCCCGCGGCAGGACAAGTATTTGTGCACAGAAAAAAAGCGCAAATACTTGTTCTGATTCGGGGTGTTCTGGAACCATGGTCCTCGTAGTTCCTGGGTTCATAGATACAGGGAATCCTATTTAGGGTCCAGGATCTATGTACGTGTTCGTTGAGCATTATTATGATTTACTAGATGCGCCCCGCGGTTTCTCCCGCGTGGTGATTTTTTTTTTGATGATCTTAATTTTTTTTTCTTAAGTACCTTCTGACAATAATAAACACAACAAAAAAGAATTGGCGAAAATTATCCATCCATTCACGCGTAATGCGATGACCAAGGGTAAAAGAGGTTCAATTTTATATATATTGTTAGAAATCCTAAGTGGTTTTAGTTTGAGAAAATAACCTTACAATAAAGCTAAGAATATTTATTGAGATTTACTAAGAACCAACAATAATTAACCGCGTGATTTTATAAAACGTCCGTCGCCTCTGAGCGCTGCTCGAAAAGTGAGCCCGAGCCTTCTTCGTCGCTCGTATATATACTACGCCGCCTGCAGGCTTAGCACGGCATGTGGAGAAATTGTCTTTCCCCCGGTTTTTTCCACCTGTCAGTTAAAATAATCCCCCTCTCCACCTTACGTAGCACGGCAACGAGGAGAGGAAAGAAATATTTCCCTTTGACATTATCGTAGACAATATATCCCGCTACTCCCCGCTTCAGAGCACGGACTCGGAAGAAAGTGGATAATATTCTCTTGAATTGACATAAAGCAGAGAGTATTTATCTTCGACTCTTGTAGGTGGGTATAAGGAAGTCAAAGTGTTTTAATAGGCACAAAAATGTCGCGTGCCTATTATAACTATGTTTAATCGCGGGAACTCGAATTTTGGAGCGAAAGTTACACCGGGAGAAGCATTCGGAATACTAGTAATCCCGGGAAATGAGTTTCAATACAAAAAAAAAATACATAGCGAAATATTCGTGAAAATACAATTATTAGTTTAGTTTTAATAAGGAAATTATTTAATTTACGTAATTAACTTAAATGATGCATATATTTTTTGTGTTTTTTTATTATAACATATATACATATAAAAATTTAAAATATAACTACTACACAATAATTAATCACGTTTTTCCGCTCATATTACAAACAAAATAAAATTTTAATTTAAACTACTCACTTACTCTCACTCATATACATAGTAGTCGTTACATACTCTTTGATTAACACAAGGACACAGACTCAAAAACCTTATATTTTCTTAATTTTTATATTTTGTCTTCAATCCCAGTATATTTAGCCGAACAATTATCGATGGTTTGATGGACTGAACAAAATATTGAAGCATGTAATGTCATTTTAGTTAAATTTTCTCGTACTGGCAACAATACAGTAGAGAAATCTAAAAACGCTACTCCCGCCGTTTATCCCCCGGATAAAGCTTTCCACTGTCGCGGCCGTGCTCGCAGAGTGGAATAAAGTGACAGTGAGGATAAGTTTGTTATCTACTCCCTGGGGAGAAGTTGTCCACCGGCCGTGCTAGGCCTGCTGCATCAGCTCCCGAAGTGAAAGTATTTGGTAACAATATAGAATATTTTTAATGATGGTGTTATTATGTTTTTAGTGTTGTGTATCATAATGACCGTGTACTATGCATTTGAAGTCAACCCAAAATTTGAAAATCTTGTTATGTACACGAAATTCAGAAACCTATTTGAGTTTGTTGGAATGAGTGTGTTCAGCATGTCATGCGCAGGCGTCGTGATTCCAGTTGAGAATAACATGAAGGAACCACACAGGTTCAACATCGTTTTAATCGTGGGTGAGTGTATTTTGTTTAATTCTCCAAATTAAGCCTTGTCCATTTCGTTAATGATTTTTTTTTTTGTTTTGTTTTTGCTCCACACTTTTGTGTATTTAGCCAGTGTCAAGTAATTGATAATTTCTCTAGTTTTTTAATATTATATAATGTGTCAAGTCAAGTCACAGTCCAAGTTATCAAGTTAAATCATAGTCTAGTCAAGTAGAGTCATACTCCTAGTAAAGTGGTGGCAACTCTACCAAAAGCTTCTATGGAGTTTTGGAAACAACACGATAAAAAACGTTTCACCATCATTATACCATTTTCCCAAACTCATGCCTGTAATTCAGCACTTAACGAATAAAATGCCACCAATTTTATGCAATAACACTGAAAATAATACAAGTTTTGGAAAATAATACAATGCGGCGACACGATCTTTTTCGTTTTCGTTTTAAGGTTTTTAACTATTCATGGTTTAAACCCAGTACTAACTTTAGTCCACGCTTAGTCTACGTTTTATAATAAGACGGTAATTATTTTTAGTGTGACTAGTTGCTTTTAGTAGTTGGTATTATTTTTATAGTAAGTCTGAAGCATAAAGTAAAAAATAAATAAATAAATATTTGTGGACATTTTACACAGCGCCTTGTAGCCCCAAACTAAGCAAAGCTTGTATTATGGGAACCAGATAACTGATACAATACTCAGATACTTTTTGTTTGTAAATACATACATAGAATACAATATAACACCCAGACACAAAAACAGACACCTATGTTCATCACACAAATGTTTGTCCTGGGTGAGAATCAAACCCACAACCTACAGTTCAGAAGGCAGGCTTACTACCAACTGAGCTATCGGGCCAATCAAAGGTGCTTTGACAGTAAATATTTTTTATTTCAGGCATGTGTACAGTGGTATTCTGCACTTTTTTGGTATCTTTCTTCGGGTATGTTGGATATCGTGAGCTATGTACATCTCCGATTACTGTTAATTTTCCAATGAACACGTGAGTGACACAATATTTTGAAAACATGAAACTAGGCAGATGAATACAGTCAAAAATTTCTAGATATTTATATAAGGTGGTTGGGAAAATACCAGTACCTAGTATTTTTAATAAAACCAGGAGTCCCACTTAATCTTTTGTTTATTCTTAATTATTATTCAGAGTATACAATACAATACAAAAATTCTTTATTGTATACCAGAAGAAAAACAGTTACAGATGAAGAAACTTAAAGCTATAGTACAATGGGCGGACTTATCGCTAAAAGCGATCTCTTCCAGTCAACCTTTGGATGGAAAGAATTGTTAGAGAGATAGAGGTCGGTGGTGTAAACGTGTAATTGAGTGAAATTGTAAAACAATGAAATTTATGAAAAATAAAAATAAATAAAGATAATATAGATACGTATAATAAATAATCAATAAATGACATATAACTGATACATATATACTATATAAGTACTATATAAGAGTATATACAGAGTATTTTCCACAAGAAAGACAGAGCTCAAACTGATCCCTTATTCTATTCAACCTGACTCGCCGAATCTCATCCAATCACGCGCCTGTCAGTGCTGCCAACCAGAAAAAGAGGAATCAAATTATTTTTGAAAAAATAGGAGTTAATGAATACATTTACGACGCTTTAGGTACTTGCATTAAAAGGGGGGAAACAAGGCACCCAATGAGCAACTTTGATATTATACTAATAGGCAATTAAAGTCATAATTATCAAAAATTCATAGAATTTCGAAATTAATTAAAATATTACATCCAAAGATACGTTTAAAAAGCAAATTCGCAATTGAAGAGGTGAGAACAAAAATGGTTTAACTGATTTTTTTTTTCACAAAATTACTTATGGGTATCGTTGGATTCAGAGTAAAATTATCTACAATAATACATTCTCAAAATACCGAAATGTGGCTTAAATATCAAGATTTTTAGTCTATAAACGTTTCTCTTTCACAGGAATACAGTTCGCTTCGCATTAAAACATTATTATATATATTTTATTATATTATATTTTTACAGAAATTGTATGAATTAGTACTATATTTAATATTTCAAAATAAAATCAAAACATTTTCAAGCAACTGAAACTTACATAAACCTTTTCTATTACCTTATAAGCACTCTACATTAAAATGAAGCCGTTGAAGTTTAAAGTCAATTTTCTCGAAACTATCAATTTGTCAGTCGAACCCTTTTTATTCTCAACCCTTCAATTATTATGTCAAAAATTAAGTATGCTGAATAAAATTCGTCCTAATCATTGCTATTGGGTAATAACTATTGTTGTTTCTCTAATATGCACTCTTCAAACTCGACGTTATATAAGCATAGTAAGTTTTATATATGTAAGTAATTGTATTCATTTTAATTATATTATTTTTATTATTAAGTATATTACTTATATGTAATTCTTTTCATATTTTTCCTATATTATACGTGTTTTATTGTAATATCAATTTTCCTGCACTGACTGGTGGATAATGCTTCATAGCATTAAGTCCTCTTTGTACATTATTTTGGGCTAAAGTATAAATACATAATTTGGTTAAATTACATTTTTCTGGTTGGCAATAAGGACTGGTACTGTTGGACGAGACAGCGAGTCAAGTGGTGGAGTAGAAAAAGTGATCAATCTCTTAGGGCCGTATTGTTGAACTACGCTCGATAGTAAATCTCTGCTCAAGAGGAGATTTTATTCACAAAACGATGAAATAGTTAACGAAATCTTTACTTAGGTCCGTATTACAGAACGATGCTCAGAGATTTCATTTATTGATCACTTTATGAATGAAACATCTGCTTGAGCACCGATCGATGACTGAGCATCGTTCTGTAATACGGACCTTTTCGTTTATGGCATCTAGTTACAATGCATATAGAAAAACAAACTGAAGATTACGTCAACGGTGCTCCTGGTTTTATTTACAACATAAACAAATTACGCGATCGCCTAGCTAGACTTATACAGCCTTATTAATAGACACGAACTAGCTTTAGACTAGTTACACCATCTTTTGTCTCTTTCGATTCAGCTAAATATTGTAGCAAAAAAAGGACAAAAGCTGAAGTAACTAATCCGAGACTAATACCCGTTTTTTAATAAGGCTGTTAAATAATAATAATAAATATTTGTGGACATATCACACAGCGCCATCTAGTCCCAGACTAAGCAAAGTTGGTACAATGGGAACCATATAACTGATACAATACTTAGATACTTTTTGTTTTAAAATACATACTTATAATACAATATAACACATAAAATCTACTTTAATTTTATATTTTTTAGCGTGCCGATGATCCTCAAGGGCCTAATTGCCTTTATGATTTTCATAACCCACGCGCTGAATTTTTGGGTGCCATTCAATATATGCTTTTTCTACATAAAGAAACGGGTCAGAGAGCAGAGGCTTCTCTTCTGGGAATATTTTTTCTGAGCATTTTTCGTTCTTTGCATCTCACTTGTGGGTATAACATTCCCAACTGTCGACAGTCTGATAGGATTTGTAAGTATATTTATTTGTTTTGTTATACAGGGTTACAGGAAAAATCGTGCTAGATCCGTTAAGGGCGTGGAGTGCCCATCATTACTGACTTATTTTACTATGAAATACCCTAGCCTAAACGTAACCCTTTTCGAGATATTTTACTGAAAATTGCCAATTTTTAGGCTACAAAATTTAATTGTTTATTTTGTTTAGGGGCGAGTTGGCCTGGGGGCGAGCTGGCTGGACTGCAGTCGAAACCCCTTCTCGCCTCCGGTAAGGCGGACGAGGGCTCACGGGGGGTTTAGTGGGTTCGAGTCCCACATACCCCCTGTTACCACGGGGGTGGTAGAAGTGAGAGGGCATTTCTTCCCTCAAAAAAAAGGTGTTTCGTAGTGAAATAAGTCAAAAATGATGGGTACTCCACGCCTTTAACGGATCCCAGAGACTTGAAATTTGAAGGGTATGTTCTTTGTAAAGTGTTGGTATCAGCAAAGAGTTTTTTGAAATTCCATCCTTAAGATGGTGAAATAGGTGGTTGAATAATCTATGAAAAACGATTCTTCGTTTCCTATAGGCCACGTGGGTGAAGCCGCGGGCAGAAGCTAGTATTTGATAGGTTTAAAACTGTTATTTTTATTTTAAGGATCATTATAGTTTTAAGACTGTTAATGAAGTTTAATTTATAATTTTGATGATGACTTAAGTTAATTATTTCTCTCAAAAAATTTATCTACTTTTCCGGGATATATAGACGCTTTAACTTTATTGTATTGTTATTTACAGATCGGCACATTATGCCTTTCAAACATGGCGTTCATCTGGCCCAATATTATCGGGATTCTTGTTTTCTGGGCACGCCCTGGATTTGGACGTTTCCGATGGAGACTTTGGAAACACGTTTTCCTCACGGCCGTCGGAATTTTCTTTCTCGTATGTGGCACCTGGGTGAACGGACACGAACTCATCAAAACTTTACTTTAAATTTCGTTTGATTTCATTAAAAGCATATACATATTGGAATTAAAATGATGTTTATTAAATTAAACAATATTTGAATAGTTCGCAGCTAACGTAAAGCTTGTTTATTGTAGTATAAACCGGAGCACAACGCTAATGTTAATTGTAACCCACTTTTGCTATGAAATAACATTAAAAAAAAAAGAAAACGAAATTTAAAAATTAAGTACTTTTAGAATCTGTCGAGGCCGCAAGCATAATCTTTAGACTATATTGTAGACAGACCGTGTAGTGATTATAGTTGCACTATCTGTGGATGCGGATATGCACCGTATCATGTGTTCGTTTTGAATGAAAGTGTAACCCGAATTGGCATAGCACGGTCTGCGCTCTCGATGTCAGGACGCAAAACCGTAGAACGCGTGCTGTAAAGATGGTTTCACAGGTCGCGTTTTCGCTTCATAAATACGCGTTCTTGCTTCAAAGCACCGCGTTCCTGCTTCAAATCTCCGCGTTCCTGCTTCTAAGCCACGCATTCTTGCTTCAAAGCTCCACGTTCCTGCATCAAAGCCCCGCGTTCCGGCTTCAAAGCTGCACATTCTTGCTTCAGTCTTGCGCTCCTGTTTAAAAGCTTCGCGTTCGCACTTGAAAGCTCCGTGTTTCCGTTTCAAAACCGCGTATGGCTTCAAAAGATTGACGAACTGCTCAATTAAAACCAAATGTTCTGTGACTAAAACTAGCGTTGGTTTGTTTTGTATTGTATTTATTATTATTTTTATTGAAATTTTATTGTTTTCTAATCGTTGTTAGTCCTTTCATATGATGGTAATTATTTCATACTGTCACGCATTTTTTTCGAGAAAATTCGAGAAACGTGCAAATTAAATATTTGTTAAATAATCCATATTGTTTAATTCTTGTAGTGATAGTCTGATAGTGGAAAATTCTTTATAAAATATGGAGTTGAAAAAAACTCCACATTATAATATTAGTGTGATGTTTTTTTTATTTTTTAACACGGCAAATTGCCTTTATTTTCTAAATACTACAATGATTTAATAACTAATACTAAAAACTACCTACTACAAAATAAGAAACATTTGGACTATATACTGGCCGCGATGACCTATAGACAGTCCAAATGCTCAAGCCCACTACCAGAAGGTAGCGTACCCAACATGCTGGCAGCATTGCCCCGTTGAATTGCAATGCTTATTCGTTGTGTCAAATAAGTGCCAGCATTTTGGTCACGAGTCGCGTCGACCATACGCTCTGATAAACTTTTTAAAACGCGATGAGCTCCTGGCCCCCTAGGACCCAGGGTCTCAACATGATGTGTGAAGTTACATATAGACTGGAGTAAAGAGGTCCATGATCCCACCACTATGGATTGATCATGGAACTTGTTTTGCAATGCACCAGGAGAAATTTCATTCTTTGATAATTTCCATAACTACCTACAGTATAATTTTTAACTATAAGTAAAATGTCAGATCGTAATCTCACTTGTCGAAATAATGCTGACAGCTTATAAATAATAGTGATTGATCAATTTAAAAAAATATTAAACAAAAACACCTAGAAAACCTATACAGTTCTGTTACGTTCATTTTTGTCAAAAAATAGCGTCCAGCGATGATTCTTCCGATAGTGAATAAACTATTAGTTAATAAAATACATATATTCATTTTGTTCCGTTAATCTCGCAATGCTTATTTAAATGTATTGTATTTTTTACAGGCCGCTAACTAATGTAAATAGCAAATCGGCAGGAATTAAGATTTCTGGGAAAATTTTCAGTATATATAAGAATGGAATAGATCACTAAATTGAAATGAATCAGTGAACTGTATCTTTTTTACCCAGCACTATTTAACATGGAAAAGTTGCAACACTCATGTCATTTTACTCTATTAGGTAACGCGGTTTAAATTTAAGTATGTATTGAGGGAGTTTTGGCGGGAAAACGAAAAAGATCACGTCACCGCATTGTATTATTTTCCAAAACTTGTGTTATTTTCAGTGTTAGTGCATAAAATTGGTGGCATTCTATTCGTTAAGTGCTGGATTACAGGCGTGAGTGTGGGAAAATGGTATAATGATGGTGAAACGTTTCTTTTCGTGTTGTTTCCAAAACTCCATAGAAGCTTCAAGTAAAGTTGCCACCACTTTACTAGGAGTATGACTTTGACTAGACTATGACTTGACTTGATGACTTCGACTGTGACTTGAAACATATTTGCGTGAAATATCATTAACTTGATAAATCATCAGTTACTTGACACTGGCTAAATACACAAAAGTGTGGAGCCAAAACATTATAAAAAAAACTGCATTGAAAATGTGAAATCTATACAAATGTTTCTAATGGTTGCAATCGAGTTCCATGATCGCTTGCTTGGTGCTTGTATGGAATAGCCAGCTTATGAAGGATAGTAAAATTGTACTAATGAGACACTCGCATGAATAAACAAATTTATTGATTTAAAATTTTGTATTAATAAATAATCATTTGTTAACTAAAGAACAATTCCTTGCCGTTGCTGTATGAGCTGGATATTAACAATATCAGACCTAAAACTGAGATTGCAATATTTTTGTGCAGCTTCCAGTTGTATTTCCCCAGGCCAGGGTCGTCCCATTCCACCAGAGTTTCTATCATAGCAGGGAAGATAAATCCCATATTGGACAGGCAAAATGCACCGATCTGGAAAGACAACAAAATATTGTTTATATTGAAATTGCAACTAAGTATAAATCTCCACTGAACTTTATCTAATTAAGTTATCTTAGAACGACTGATCGAGGCAACACGAGACCAAAATGCTGTTCTCTATTTAGCCCAAGATTAAGCATTGCCATTCAACGGGGCAATGCCGCCCGCATTTTGGGCACGTTGCCTACTGGTAGCGGCTTAGATTAAGTTTTGCTTGTTAGAGAGAAACAAAACGATAAAATCTATTCTGCTGCTCAATGTTTAGTAATAAGACATTGTTTATATAACCTTTTTTGAGGGGGAAATGCCCTGGCAGATAGAAATGGCATGGGGTATATGGGACTCGAACCCACTAAAACCGCACCGTGATCCGTCAGCCACTGGAATGGGCGAAGTGTGGTCGCGCTAGAATTCACCATCTTGACTTGCTTATATAACCTAGGTTAACGTTATGTCTAAGTCTACGCCTAGGCATAGGAAAAACTTGGAATTCCCCCTTAATATTATTATATAATGGAATTATCTGCCCCTTATTATATAATGGAATTATCTGCTGCCATGACAAATGTACATATATAATATAAACATTTCCTTGCACAGCTTTTGCGATGATTGGCGAAAAGTTGACAATATTTGATTTACATAGTGAAACTCAAAAATTCACAATTGTAGAGCAATGTTTATGCGATGTAAGCCAGATTGAAAACCGTTGAATCTAAGAGGCAAGCCACTCCAAGACTCTCTCCATCAAAAGAGTCCAGCTAAGTGAAGACGCCCACTGTTAAACATGCGTCCTAGAGCCATTATATTCAGTAGTGGATGACTGAACGTTAGCTCTGTACGGGCCTAAAAAGGTCTAAAATGAGACACTTTTAAAATAAGATAATAGCTTACCAATCCCATAAGGTTAGATATATTCGGAAACGCAATTGCTACAGCAGTGATGATTAAAATTATTATTGTTCTGTACACCCTCTCCCAGATCCAGTGCTTCTCCGCGGGATGTATCGGGGCAACGTAGTACCAAAGTAGGTTAAAAGGAGCCCAGAAATTCAACGCAAACGTAATGTAAATCATTACGGCCATCAAACCCTTCAGTATGGTTGGAAATCTGAAATAGTACATAAATAAAAGAAATACACTTTTTAAATTAATAGAACATAATCGCCAATGATTAGAGATTCTGAGAATTTGATATTTAATAGATATACTAGAAATTTCTTAAGGAACGTCACGAACCAACCATTCACCTGATGTTAAGCGACACGGCTGCCCATATCAGTTGCAGTGTCACTCGGAACTCCAAAGTATAGTTTCGCGTGACACTGCACTGCGCACGTCATCTTGAGACATCAGCACAATCTAGTAATATGATTACTAGACTGAAATCAGCTCAAAAAGTCACATTTGCCCAGTAATTTCACAAGCTACAGTGCTCTTCAAACTGGAACACAGCAGTGCTTGCGTACTACGGCTTGGTGGCAGAATAACTGCCAGAGCGGTGGTACCTACTAACTTTACAGAAAAGTCCTACCACCTAGTGAAATCTAGTAGCATTGCCCATGGACGTAAAATAAGGTAAAGATAAAACGGGTCTATTCGCGCACAAAAATTATCAAAATATAATTTTGACTAACCTTTGATAATTTTTGTGCGCGAATAGACCCGTTTTATCTTTACATTATGAGTTCAAGTCGCGAAAGTTTAAAAAGTGTAAAATAAGGTGTCGCTAAGGGATTAAATCAGAAAAAATGTGAAACATAGACGATAGAATATATATGGATACAATAAAATACCCGTGCAAAGCCGGGGCAAGCCGCTTGTACAATATTAGTAGAAAACAATTAGGCAAAACTTACGTGGAAGAAGGAAAATTTATTGTCACCGGTGAAGTTGATTTTTCTAAGAAGCCCCAATATCCAAAGAATCCACTTATCATTACGAAACCCACGACTATAATCATACCTGAAAATTAATTTTTACATTTAATAGGTACTAACAAGCCACAGAGCTGGGAAAAGATTACACTCGCACCCGGTTGTGACGAAATGTAAGCACTGTTCATAAAATAAAGGCATGTCAGGCTTTATAATAGAACTTCCATTAGGTTTTACCTTTATCATAAGACAAAAATTACGAATACATATATCATGACGTTAGTGTAAGCGCTCGGCGCATATACGCGATGTATGAAAATTCAGTATTACATTAATTTTCGTCTCTATCGAGGCGCGAGCTACAACTTCCACCAGAGCTCCAATTATTTCAATGCCTTCCATCATAATCTGCAGTCGTATTCACGGTATATGTTTTGAATTAGAAGAAATAGATTTGGATAAAATGTTGCGCACAGATGATACTAACGAGATCAACATAATACTTTACACATAGAATATTATTGATGATAGTAAACTAACATTGATTGGCCAATAGCTCAGTTGGTAGTCTTCCTGTCTATAGGTTGTGGGTTCAATTCCACCCAGGACAAATATTTGTGTGATGAACACCGATGCTTGTTCTGTCTGGGTGTTTTATTGTATTCTATGTATATATTTACAAACAAAAAGTATCTTAGTATTCCATCAGTTATCTAGTTTCCGTAATACAAGTTTGCTTATTTCATGGCTAGATGGCGCTGTGTGAAATGTCCACAAAAAATACCATCAAGTAACTTACCTCCACTTAGAACTATAGGAAACTTTTTAGGCTCTTTCATATTATTTTCAATAGGCATGGAGACTCCAACACCTTCCATACTGAATACTACCACACCGCAAAATTCAAAGAAGCCCATCCAGTTTTTGAAAGCTGGGACGTCTGCTAAGTTATTGCCTTCTTGAATTGCGTAGTAGACTGTCGCTCCAAGGCACACCACTGAAAATAGATTTTTTGCATATTCTAAAAACGAAGATTCTCGAAGAGGGTTTAGGCAGGTGGCCAGTCATCAATACAAATCTTTTCAGCAGCATATTTGTATCTGTTTCCTTATGAACCTATTACTTTATTCTAAATATTAGTAGAGGCACGAAGAGTCCAATTCTTTGTGGTTCTAACATTACTGACGCAAGAGAAAAGCACGAGCGAAGCGCCTCCGATTCGGCTTAGGCAAAAATTATTTCACATGCCTATCTGGAAGATGTTTGGCTATTCTCTTGTACAGGTCGCATTTCTCAACCAATTGTCGCGAAATTTTGTGAGCAGGTTTGATAACTATATGGTGTAGGGCGTCCTAACTAAGCGTTTTTGTGCGAGACAACGCCAATCTGTTTCCAAGTTGATATGTATCAAACCCTTAACCATAGGACGGTGCTGTTGCATCCGGTCAATGATCTCAGAACGCAGTCAGTTCAATTCATACCAGTTTAATGTTATTTTTTTTTTACTTCAAACTTTCTATCATTTGATCACGCTCTCACCTGATGGGAAGTGACGATAAGGTCGAAGGTGTAGCATGCTAGTCAAGTAAATACCTCTTCTCTTGATTACGCCCGGGTCATATTATAATAATATGTGTGGACATCTCACACAGCGCCATCTAGCCCCAAACTAATCAAAGCTTGTGCTATGGGAACCAGATAACTGATACAATACTTAGATACTTTTTTGTTTGTAAATACATACATAGAATACAATATGACACCCAGACACAGAACAAACACCTATGTCCATCACACAAATGTTTGTCCTGGGTGGGAATCGAACCCACACCCCACAGTTCAGGCAGGGCTACTACCAACTGAGCTATCGGGCCAGTCGATATTTCACCGGTAACATAGATGCTGGCAGGGCATTCCATTCCTTAGCTGTTCTAATTATGAACGTGGAATCAAATGTAACTCACCAATAAACCCATCAGCAACCAGCGTAAATGGAGCTAAATATTTCAGTGATCGGATCATGCACAGTGCCAATATGGGTAATAATATATACAAGATATAAACCCTTATGATGCTCTTGTCACTTTTGTCTAGACCCAAAATCTCCACGATAGACTTGGCTATAATCACTTCGTATACACAGCACGAGCCAAATAGATCGACACATATAATAAAGTCAACTGCATATCTGAAATCATAGAAAATATTTAAGTAAGGTTGGTTTGCCGTGTGTTTCTGGCGAAAGAATAGTACCCTTTCCGCGTATGCTGTTCTTACAGTAAACGTGAAAAGCTGGCTAAGGGAATATTTAGGGAATGGGCAGCAACATCCTTCACGGTCTGCAATAAATCCAGGTCAGGCAGGCGTCTTGGAGACCGTAGTAGATTACAAGATTGGTTTTTTTCGTATAATAAAAGCAAATGAGCACGCATCGCCACTCACTTGGTGTTTCATGAGAGTCGAAGAAATCAAGTTCGGCATTTAAATCATTAGCGGGACAAACCTCTTGTAAATAGGGTTGGATGGAATCAGCCCATAATAGAGACATTGTAGACTACAGGCGCAGGCTTTGTGAGGATATGAAGTAAAAGCAGCACGATTATGGAAACGAAGGTGCTTGGAAAACACGTCCAAATATGTGCGGGTATGTAAGTATTTAGCTGCGTGCCGAATGGTATTGGCTTAGCGACTGACCCGACGGCCGTCTTATCTGTGTGCGGCACTCACGCACACATACATACATATATATACACGTGTCTTCGCCGCTGCCTGCATAGTTTATTTAAGGTAAGTAAATTTTTGGCAATTAATTAACATTATTTAGCTTTATATATATTTTAAGTTTATGTTTTATTTATGTTACAGGTGCAGAGCTTCGCGTCATCTACAGACATTTAGAAGGATAATAGTAGACGTTTTCCCAGTAGTGGGACACATGTTAATTTAAAAATGTAGTTATATTATGGTATAGCGTCAGAATTTTTATTCAACCTAAGTCGTTTAAAATGGAAAACTATCTTATAAGTGGAAACGCTGAGAAGTAATTCCGCGAGGTCTTCCATCATCGTCTCTTCGCACGAGGACGACTATAATATGACGTTATTTGTTGTTGGTGGTTGGCGGAGACGGCTATTGATATGCCTGTTCAAAAGTTGTTCAAAAACTTCTATTATATGACGTGTGTCCCACTATAGGGCAAAAGTCTCGATTAATCCTTCTAAATGTATCTATTATGGGCGGATACCATCCAACCCTATTTACAAGAGGTTCGCCCGGTACTGTTTTAGAAGTCGAACTTGATTTCTTCTCATAAAACACCAAGTGAGTGGCGATGCGTGCCCATCTGCTTGTATTATAAGAAAAAAACCAGTAGACTCAGCTGTTCACCGGAAGTCAAGCCTATTACATAATAGTGTTGACCTTCTGTCCCTTTCCCAAATAATTTCACAATCGGCGGACGTTTTGGGAAAAGAACATTGTTCACACGAACGTACCTGAAGTGCCTGCTATGTCTTTTAAGTTTTGGAAAAGGTCCGACAATAAAAGAAGCTTCCGCGACGTCAGGGTATGACATTTCCGATATATGCAACTTCCTGTACAGTGTTTGCGCTGACTTCACTACTATCTGTAATCAAAAAATATATACAAGGTGGAATTTGATTCGTTCTTTTTCTTTAATATATGTACTCAGTCCATGCTATAGATGGCTCCCATATAACTAAATAAAAAAGTAATTATGAAATAAAATAAATCTAGGTATTATCAAATTTAAATTCTAAAGAAAAGCCTTGTGACATTGAATAAAGCAAGCGTTTTATTGCCCACGTAACATTTACAAAGCACTCAGCCGGTGCCCGCGCTGTGTGTACCGTTAAACAGACATTTCGGCTGTCATGCAGTTATTTTAAGAGGCAATAAATACTAAAACAATTTTTTTTTTCTTAAATTGGTCCTTGTATGAATATTTTATAGCATGGTCTGAGTA
Organism: Ennomos fuscantarius; assembly: GCA_905220475.3. NCBI lineage: Eukaryota > Metazoa > Arthropoda > Insecta > Lepidoptera > Geometridae > Ennomos > Ennomos fuscantarius. The sequence goes on from HG992049.1 coordinate 4,442,134, forward strand.
CATGCATTTAAGAAAAAGAGTGAATTTAATGCCACCGTGTATAGCATTGATCGCCGATGAAAGGTAGCCTGTCAAAGGTAGTCTACCAGTTGCATTTCGGAGAATGCTTAGAACTGCATAAGATGATTCCTTCATCACCATTACGACATAGGACTACGTCTACATAGAGGTCTACATAGAGGTGAAACGGCGCGGGGAGCCGTTTCACCTCTATGTAGTAGTTGACGAAATGTCGCACCGTAGCGTTATACTGGCTCTTTGTCACGTAAAGACTCCGTCCAGGGTCCTAAGATGCCTATCTAGTTCCCGATTCTACCTAATCAGACCCTCGAGGGAGACGGTGACATAAAAGGAAGAGAAGCTGGAGCTGGAAATAAAGACGCTTCTAATATTTACAATATAATAAAAATAAATAGCAAACAGATAATACAAAACAGGATACAGTTCAGGATGAAACTTTCAGGCGGAGAGGACTTGTACATATTAAAACAACAGGATCAGATGCGTATCTCGATATCTATGCAGGTTCGAGTCATGGCTCTACAGCCACCAGGTTAGATTTAGACTCGGTCACTCCAAAAGGTCCGAGTCCTTTACCTGGTAGATGTCCGATGGATATTAGTTTTTAGTTGTATATCAGGCTTATCTGATCTTCATATTATTCCTTGAATCCTCATTTTATAAATTTTACATCAACAGCGTCAGATACGTATCTCGATATCCGATTTGTAGGATCTTGTCGTTGCTCTTCTACTAGTTATCACGGAGCTGCTAGGGAATGGAACTCACTCCCGCGCGTGCGTGCTACATCTGCACCGTTGCTAACACTAAGTGAGTTGCAGCCAAACGTTGGCTTACTCGTATATAAAAGTTGATTAGCAGTAACTAATTATTTATTCCATTTTTATATTAAAATATACCTAAAACTATATTCCCAAAGTACTATGTTGTATTGTTTTTAACAAAAAAAAACATAGATAAATGTTCCGTGTCTGGGTGTTGCTGTTGTGGGACCATAGTCCTCGCAGTTCCTGTATCCCTAGATATAGGGAGTCCTAGTTAGGATCTATGTATGTGATTGCTGGGTTGTATTTATCATTTATTTATTTTTAATAAATGAATATATACAGTGAGCAGTGATTATCTTATAATGTGATCATTTTATATTTAAATACTTACATGTACGCAATAAGTAATGTATAACCCGAATAAAACGGTAAATACAAGGGCAGTCCATAAACCGGCTTTTTTATAGGCTTCGTGGACGCCCATTATGCCGCCACCGAGGCATCCTTTCACCAGATGCCCTATTGATTCTACAACACTAAAACATTGTAATTATTATTTTCAAAGATTTCAAAAAAGGAAGAGTTTCTCAATTCGACTGCATTGTTTTTTGTTTGTTACCTTAGAATTTTCAACTGGGTGAACTGGTTTTGATGATTATTTTTTTATTTGAAAGCTGGTGCTTCCCGTGTGATGATATTTCAATTTGATCATGATCTGATGAGCACTTTTTGAATTTCGACTTCACCTACATTGATGAATATGTTCTCATTTTTGTGATAAACAAATGCGGTGGTATTTAAGTTGGTTCGACTATTTTTTAAATAATTATTTTAAATGTCAGAATCATAATCACCTTTATCATCATCATCATAATCATCAGCCTGTATCAGTCCACTGCTGGACATAGGCCTCTCCTAAAGAATGCCACTAGGCCCGGTCTTCAGACCTTCCCATCCAATTGCACCGTCCGCCGTTACCATGACTGCCACTATGGCCAGGAATAGCAGGACGACCGGGAACTGGGGGCCGGTTTTTGTGTCGTTCTTATGGTTTGCCCATAATCACCACGCTGGGCATGCGGGTTGGCTGCCCAGCATCACCTTGATTATCATCAATCGTAAACAGCCCTGTCTACGTAATTAAAAAGTGAACTAGGAGGAAGACTGGCACATACTTGGTTGGTTTTGGTGTAATCCGGTGTTGCGTGAAGTCGTAATGGCTCTGTCGGGAGTGCAAGACGAATCTTTCACCTTTAGACCCTGGGGGCGGCTGAACAAGAAAAAAAAAAACGCCCGTTCTTTATTTATCTTCTTTGATAGATAGATAGATATATGAACTCTTTATTGTACACACCAAATAATAAAAAATACAAAGAAAAAAAAAACAATCAATTATATAAAGTGTAACAATGGGCGACCTTATCGCTAAAAGCGATCTCTTCCAGGCAACCTTTGGATGGAGAGAATTTGACGAAGTGGTAAAGGACGGGGTGCACATAACTATTTCGTTCATATAAAGTTATGGTCTAGTCTAAGTCTTTGGTTTAGTATGTATTCATTTAAAGCGAGTATTGATTAAATGTTATACGATGCTATATGTTCTTTTAGAAATCTCAAAGCTCTATATGGATTGGCATAAAAATCACACTTACCCTGGGAGGATCAGCTCCGTGGGACATGGTAAACGTTTATTAATATACATTCATTTATATCAAACCTTTTAATAATAATGTAAAACTCTAGAAAACATTACCAAAAATACTTTCAGTGAAATCAGTATAAATTTGTTTCTCTGCTGTCAATTATGACATGAGGAAACAATTCTAATTACATTTTAAATAAAATTAAAGAGGATTGATTAGAACAGAAGATAAGAAGTCTTCTTTTCAAAGTATATTCAGAGAGCAAGGAACAAGATGTGGTGTTATTTTCAGTGTTAGTGCATAAAATTGGTGGCGTTTTATTCGTTAAGTGCTGGATTACAGGCATGAGTGTGGGAAAGTGGTATAATGATGAAACGTTTATTTTCCTGTTGCTTCCAAAACTCCATAGAAGCTTCTGGTAAAGTGGCCACCACTTTACTACGAGTATGACTTGACTAGACTAGACTATGACTTGACTCAACTTGATGACTTTGACTGTGACTTGACTTGACACATACAACATATGACATATGTATTAATATATTATTAACTTAAAAATAATTACTTGACACTGGTTAAATACACAAAAGTGTGGAGCCAAAACCAAAACAAAACAAAAAATGGAACAAAATTAGATACTCGCGCGTGAAAAAACCTCAGTGTAGCCTTCTAACGTAAGATTTATTTTATTCGAGACAATAAAGATGTATACTTTAGAGTGTAATTTTCCTTGGTGACATATGAGTTTAGGTTAGCTTAGCTTGTATCAACATAATAATTATAACCATATAACATATATGATAACATCCAACGATTACATACGTTAGATCCTGGACCTGACTAGCTATCTAACCAGGATTTCCTGTATCCAGGGACCCAGAAAATGACATTTTCTTTGATGTGGTGCTTGAGCAGGTCGGTTCATATCCCGGAAGCGGCGGCTTCGATTCCCGCGGCAGGACAAGTATTTCTGCACAGGAAAAAAAATGCAAACACTTGTTCTGAGTCTGGGTGTTGTGGGACCATGGTCCTCGTAGTTCCTGGGTTCCTAGATACATGGAATCTTCGTTAAGAAAATTTAATAACGGCTCAACTCACGTCAATAAAAATTCGAAATTACTCCGACCAGTGTTACGTGCTGACGCTCTCAAAAGCCGCCGCGGCTTGCGTTAGTAACTGGCTCGAAGAAGGACATCAAATATGTCCGAAACCTGCTCGGAGTGATTTCGACTTTTAACTGACGTTAGTTTAGCCGTTATTAACTTTTCCAAAACGTACCATCTCACAACAGTTATCAAATTAAAATAATCCTAGTTAGGATCCAGAATCTATGAATGTGATCGTTGGGCGTTATTATTATCACAATTGAAGGGTTGAGAATAAAAAGGGTTTAACTGTCAAATTGATAGTTTCGAGAAAATTGACTTTAAACTTCAACGGCGTCATATTAATGTAGAGCTTATAAGGTAATAGAAAAGGTTTATGTGAGTTTCAGTTGCTTGAAAATGTTTTAATTCTATTTTAAAATACTAAATATAGTACTAATTCATACAATTACTGTAAAAATATAATATAATAAAATAAATAAAATAATGTTTTTATGCTAAGCGAACTGTATTCCTGTGACAGATAAACCGTTTTTAGACTCAATGTCTCGATATTTAAGCTTCATTTCAGTATTTTGAGAATGTATTGTTGATAATTTCACGCTGAATCCACCCATAAGTCATTTTGTGAAAAAAATCAGTTAAACCCTTTTTGTTCTCACCCGTTCAATCATGCTAAGCAGACGGTACTGCTGTAGATCAATCTTCATTATTAATAGATTTAAAATTACTTACAGATGCCTTAGGACTCATCTCCATCGTACACAAAACACTACCTCCCTCGCATGCCTCAATTATACTGAGTGCCGCATAAAATTGAGACACTGACCTTGTAGTTTAAGCGCGAGGACAAAAAAAATGGCACGTTTTCATTTATATATATCGTGAATTAGAAAAATTTACAAAGTACCATTTCGCAGTCACGTCACTGAATCATCATTTTTTTTTTGGTCTCTATTCTATAGTTTGAATTCTGATTCCAAGCATCGTAAAACACTCGGATATTTATTTTTAACTCTTAAAGTTTGCTTTTGTCTTAAATGTTGATAAGTACGTTTGAAAGATTTTAATTGATTTTTATGAGCAAAATAATAATAATAATATAATATAATAATAATATGTGTGGCATCTCACACAACGCCATCTAGCCCCAAAGCAAAGCTTGTGCTATGGGAACCAGGTAACTGATACAATAGATATATTTGTTTGTAAATACATACATAGAATACAATATGACACCCACACACAGAACAAATACCTATGTTCATCATAGAATTGCTTGTCCTGGGTGGGAATCGAACCCACAACCCACAGTTCAGAAGGCAGGGTTACTACCTATTGAGCTATGGCCCTTCGAGCAATAATGCTCAAAGATTGGGCTAGTCAAAATGCGAGGTGGTCGCTCTTCGATCGATGACTACTTACTATAAGTCAGTGACGTGTGAAGGCAATGTGAAGGGATATACTATAATTTCTTAGTGCTTGTATAAATTGTGGTAACCTCTTCATAAAGGCCATTAACAAGAGTTGAAGATGAATGCTTGTGATTGACGTGGCAAGCTAGTCACTTGCCTGATTTTAATAAGGTCTGGCAAATTTTAAATATTGACTGATCTCTTTTCCTTAGAAAGCTTTTACTAATGAAAAGGCAACAAAAGGTTTATGATGTAATGAACGTGATCGTTCATTCGTCAAACGCTTTTTCGAAAGAACAAAATGTTGAGGTCGTTAAAAGAATTAGAAAATGGCAGTTGTGAATTTTTTTTTTCATAACCCGTGTTTTATTGAATTTTAATGTGTGACACAAGGGTGGTTTATTATACGTTAAGCGTTCGTGAACGTGCACGAGTGTTGGCAAATGGTCCTAAGATTTTAAACCATGCCAACCATAGAGCTTTCAGTAAATTATCCACCATTTTACTGTGGCATTTTTACTGACAAAATAAGACTTTGACATGACATAACCGTACAAAAATTCCTTTCTTGACATTGACAGAATTGTCAGTAAAAAGCGATAGCAAGCCATTAAACGAAGAGAAGAAGAAGAAGCCATTAAACGAAGAAAAGAAGAAGATTTTAACTGTAGCAGTGGCACGCAGTGGCACTGTTGCAGTTGTGGCTTGCAGCTGCGGTGTGAACTAAAGCAGCCTTATTAATAAACACGAACTAGCTTTAGACTAGTTACACCATCTTTTGTCTCTTTCGATCCAGCTAAATATTCCAGTAGCAAAAAAGGACAAAGCTGAAGTAACTAAACCGAGACTATTACCCGTTTATTAATAAGGCTGAAGGTGTTTACTTTTTCAGTGCAAATGCAAGGCAGTGTACAGTAGAGATGGTAATAAGCATTTCATTGTGGTTCATTAACTGAACAAACTTTGGATTCTGTTATCTATCTGAATATTTATTAATATTAAACTTGCTTACACTGTTATATATCTTAAAGTGGCATATTCATTGTTGTAAATGACTTAAAATGATCTAAATAGAGATCATTTGAAAGAAAACAAAAACTTCACTCAGACGAAAGAAACTCAACTAAACTTAACTAACAACTCAGAACAAGTAGTTGCGTTTTCTTTTCCTGTGCACAAATACTTGTCCTGTCGCTGGAATCGAACCTGCCGCCTCCGAGTTATGAGCTGACCTGTCAACCACCACAACACAGAGGCTGTCAAATGTAGTTGAAGCCGAAATATACATTATTAAGGATAATTCAAAAAATCAAAAAAAATTGATAAGGGACTAAAAATTGTTTTTTTTAGTTGAGTATTAGCTCAACTTTGTTATAGCCACGATGGCCCAATTAAAGCACCTTCAACGGACTAGCTGGTTAAATATATTTTTATCAAAGTAAAGTTAAGCGTTAATTAAATAAAACCTTACTTTCTGATAAGAAGTAGATAAGTGTTACCGTGAACTTCATTTTATTTTATTTTATTTTATTTTCTTCGGAAAACTAACAGCTAAATATAATACAATATATATACACGTAATATACTTATGGCTAATTAAAAGTTTTCACAACTAGGTAACTAAATTCATGATGAACCAAAAACAAATAAAAAAAAAAGAACTACCAAAATCATATTAAAAAAAAAAAACTAAATATTTTTAAACAAGGCTGTTTCAGGAGTTAAAAAAACTATTATTTATGCATCGCTTCAGCTTGGACGCTGACATATTAAACAAATCTAAATCTAGGTCTTTCGCCATTGTATTATAACACCTGCATGCTCTAATTAAATAGCTGTTTTGCCTATAATTACGCTTGACTGTGGGAGTAAAAAGAAGATTATGTTTTCTTAACGAGGCCGCGGGGGTTCGAATACCTATCTGCCCGAGCAGCTCGGGACAATCGATCATACCGTTCGCTGTATTGATCAGAAAAGCGAGGTCTGCTACACGTCGCCTCTCATGTAGGGGTAGAAGGTGAAACTTTTTGCAGCGGGAATTATAACCCTTTAGGTATATTTTTGAACGGAATTGTAAATAACGGAGAAATCGTTTTTGGATAGCTTCAATGCGGTTAATATAAATGTTATAGCATGGGTTCCAAACTTGAGATGCATACTCAAGGTGGCTCCGTACATACGCGCAATATAGTATTTTAAAGGTTTTTATGGACTGAAAGTCGAAGGACATTCGTAAGACAAAACCTAACGCTTTCGATGCTTTTTTAATTATATTATTAATATGCTTATCAAATAAAAGTTTTGAGTCAAATATAACTCCTAAATCTGTGACATTGGTGACGTTACATAAAGGTGAATTTTTTATTATATATTTACAAATAATAGGGTGAGGCTTGCGTGTGAATGAGCAGACATAACACTTCGATACATTCAAATCCAATTTATTAAGTGTGCAGTAATTTTGGAACCGGTTTAGATCATCTTGAAGATTCGATGTATCTGCCATAGTTTGAATGGGGCATAGAATTTTCATGTCATCTGCATATAGAAGAATTTTCGAGAAATGAAAGCAGCTGGAAATGTCATAAATAAATAATATAAAAAGGAGTGGACCGAGCAGTGAGCCTTGGGGTATTCCTGAGGGGATGTTCATTGGAGCAGATGTGAAACCATTGAGTACCACTGTTTGACATCTGTTTTGCACGTACGACGAGAACCACCTAAAAAGATTACCTCTGATGCCAACCCGCTGGAGCTTCTGTAATAGGATGACGTGATCTATCCTGTCGAAGCATTTGCTGTAGTCAGTGTAAATGATGTCCACCTGCGAGGGTTCGGACATGTGTTTTGACAAAAATTCACTACATAGAACCAGATTCGACGTAGTTGACCTGCCTTTAAGGAAACCATGCTGTTCTGCGCTGAGTGTTTGCTTCAGTGAATAATAAAGTTGTTTGTATACTATTTTTTCTAATATTTTGGCAAAAACACACAATTTTGAAATTGGTCTATAATTTTGAATATTATTCTTAGGCCCTTTTTTATGTATGGGAGTAATGTATACTGACTTCCAGACTGACGGGACTACCCCTTCATTTAGCGAACGCCTATAAATAAGTGTGAGAGGGACAGCTAAGCTTTTCGCGCAATTATAAATAAACACAGGGGGTATGCCATCAGGACCAGCCGATTTATTTAAATCAAGCGTTTTAAAAAGTTTTACAACTTCTGAATATACCACTTCAATAGCTCCTATATCCGTGCTGGTATCAGGTAGGTGGAATTCATATGAGGTAGTAATACCTAAATTATGCGACGAAGAAGAAGAAGACTGCAGGAAAGTGGAATGAAAGTAATGGCCAAACATATTACAGATCTCCTCTCCTTTATCTGAGGATTTCTGTCCGAGTTTCAGTACCGACGGATATGCACTAGCTTGTTTTTTAGTTTTTATATATGACCAGAAGGCTTTTGGGTTTTTTCTTATGTTATTTTCTACGCTAGATATATAATTCTGAAACATTTCCTCCTCCATTTGTCTGGCTCGCTCCTTCAAAATAATAAGTGAATTTAGATCGCTAACATTATTATAAATTTTATACTTTTTGCAATACTTCGTTTTTTTTTTAAGTAGTTTAATCAATGGTGTCCTATACCACGGTTCAATTAGTGTCAATGTATTTCTTACCTTATTTCCATGGCGATGATAATCAATTTCAAGATCAATCAAGATCAATGATGATCAATTATCTTCGTAGCACATATCTGAGCAATTGAACATTTGATAGCGATGATTTTATATATAACAGGGAGTACAACCTGGGAGTCTTCAAATCGAGAGTGTACAGGTATCTTCTAGGCAAGCGTGTTACATCCTAGACCGCTCTTTACTTACCATCAGGTGCGATAGTGGTCAAATACAGGCCTATCACAATAAAAAAAAAATATAGTAAAGACTGCGGTTTCTCTCGCTTTACCACTAATGGTACTGACCAATGGTACTATTAAGGAAACCCTGGAATCTGATGCTAGTGTTCAATAAACGAGGTAGTTCTGTATTGAGTATTATTATTATTATGAGCTTCTGCCCGCAACATCACCCGTGTTTTCACTGTGAGCCTTGGCAAACATCTCTGCAGGCTGCAGGCACTACTGTAACGAATAAAAAAATTAATGAATATTTTATTTTATTACCAGCTTCTGCCCGCAGCTTTGCCCGCGTCGTGGCCTATGGGAAAATAATTCAACAACCCATTTCACACTATTAAAAGTGGAATTTCACAAATCCTTTCTTAGCGAACGCCTACGTCATAATATCTTTCTGCATGCCAAATTTCAGCCCGATCCGTTCAGTGGTTTAAGCTGTGCGTTGATAGATCACTATGCCAGTCAGTCAGTCACCTTTGAGTTATATATATATTTAGACGAGCTTCTGCCCGCAGCTTCGCCCGCGGCGTGGCCTATGGGAAAATAAATGAACTACCCATTTCACCCTCTTAAGGGTGGAATTTCAAAAAATCCTTTCTTATCGGATGCCTACGTCATAACATCTACCTGCATGCCAAATTTCAGTCCGATCCGTCTAGTGGTTTGGGCGGTGCGTTGATAGATCACTATATCAGTCAGTCAGTCACCTTTGAGTTGTATATATTTTCATTATTACTGGCGTGAGTTGAGCCTTTATTATTTTTTGTTAACGAGGATTCCTTGTATTAATGGACTCAGGAACTACAAGGACCATGGGCTATGGCATATGCGCTTTTTTCTGTGCAAAAATATTAGTCATGCCGCGGGAATCGAACCTACCGCCAGCGGGTTATGAGCCGACCTGCTCAACCACCACACCACAGAGACTGTATTTTACGTAATGTATTCATAATATAACCCAATGTCTTCAAATTACTCATAGTGTCCTCAAGATTATGTCAATATAAAAGCAATTTATTATCAATTACAGACTCAGCGTGCGCAGTGTGTAAGCACTGCTGTGTTCCGGTTTGAAGGGCACTGTAGCTAGTGAAATTACTGGGCAAATGAGACTTTACGACCTGATCTCACAGTCTAGCAATCTTATTATTCTCATCTCAGGATGACGTGCGCAGTACTGGGTTACGCAAAACTTTATAATTTAGAGTTTTGAGTGAACCTGCCACTGATATGGGCAGCCGTGTCGCTTAACATCAGGCAAACGGTTAGCTCGTCACGGCATTCATTAGCATAAAAAATATTTAAAGTATTTGACCGGTGAAAATGAATATTATGATGAATTTTACTAATCTGAAACAATAACAAAAATAGTTGACGCTGTTTAAATTAGCGCCATCTATATGCTTTCAACAGACTTAAGTGTAGCGTGTAAAGCTTAGTTACAGGAGGCATTTTATTTTTCTCCAACGTTTCGATCGCAATTCTTAAGATTTACTAAAGATGGCGTTTTAAAAAAGTTTTGCTTAAAAGTACGGTTTTTGTCGACATTGAACTACTTGGTAGGAGGGTTTGGCGGGAAAACGAAAAAGATCACGTTACCGCATTATATTATTTTCCAAAACTTGGGCTATTATCAGTGTTAGTGCATAAAATTGGTGGCATTTTATTCGTTAAGTGCTGGATTACAGGCAAGAGTGTGGGAAAGTGGTATAATGATGGTGAAACGTTTTTTTTTCCGTGTTGTTTCCAAAACTCCATAGAAGCTTCTGGTAAAGTTGCCACCACTTTACTAGGAGTATGACTTGACTAGACCAGACTATGACTTGACTCTGACTTGATTTGATGACTTCAACTGTGAACTGACACATATTTACGTGAAATGTCATTAACTTGATAAATTATGAATAACTTGATATTGCTTCACAATTTTGTGTATGTAGCCAGTGGGCTAAATACACAAACGTGTGGAGCAAAATACAAAAAAAAACTACTTGGTAAAGTAATTGAGACTATAGGCTGCGAAAACAGCAAGAATAACATAGAAAAGAAAATATTATAAATGACTATTGACTAAATGCCTGATAGCTCAGTAGCTCTTCCTTCTGAACCATAGGATGTGGGTTCAATTATATTACACCAAAGAAAGACTAAAAGTGTTACTTGTGATGAATATGTATAGTACATACCAGGTCAGAGATCATTCTAGGGTCTAGAGTTTAGGCAGTAAAATTGTACAAAAGACAGAGTCTGAAATAGTATTCTTATTGCAAAAAGAAAAAATTAAAAAAGTTGCAAAAAAGCATGGTGGACTGTTATGTGTAAGTAATGATACTGTATGGTGTATGCTAAAGAAGTGAATTTTGAGATATTTGAAAAAGATGAGTGGGTAATTAAGAAAGGCTGCGCCAGCTTCTCATTTTTTTTAAACATTTATACACTACGTCATCGCTTAACGTAGCCTATGATATGCTTGCCTAGAAAATACCTGTTCACTCATCATCATTTAAGTGAGATAGGCAGCAAACGAGTGAGAAGTTAAACAATATCATTAAAATATTTATTTGAAACTGTTTACATCTGATAACTGCGTCTTACATGTATTTTTCGCCTCTTGTACTTGGATTATTATTTTCAACCCCACATTCATCGTCTTCGTCTACACATTCATCTTCTGCTTCGTTATTCTCATAACACTCAAATTTAAATTCACATTTGTAATAGCATTCATCTTTTATGCTCTCATCATCATGCTTATCATTGCAAGCGTCTTGGCATTCATCTTGCGCGTCACAGTTCAGGTCGTTTGATATTCGGAGCAGATTCTTTATGACAGAAGTACGTAATGCTTGTTGTTGATTGATATCTTTTGGTTTCTCGTAAGGTTCTCTTTCATTTAGGTGTTTTTCTACAAACTCTTTTAGAGATATGTCTCGGTAAATTTGGTCTTTTTCATTTTTGGCTCGAAGATGTCTGTTACGGTTACGCCAATCACGTTTATTTTTAATACGTCTATCCAAATCGTCGATGTCATCTTGTTTGTCGAGGTTAATCCAGTCATCTTGTAGGTTTATGTCGAATCTATCATCCCATCTGGAAGATAGACGTAGTTTGTCACGATTTTTGCTGCCTAACTTGGACTTGGTAAGGCTTTGAGCTTTAGATTTGCTGGGCTGGTACTTGTTTTGGGTGTGTTGCTGAAAAAGATAATAATTGTTTCATCAGACAGGGTAGATAGGGTTGGAACTTACTTTGTTCGCTGCATTCACTTAGCAATTAGTGATGACGGTGAACAAAGTGTCACGACTAACTTCGACAATCTAAAATTAAATGATGTTGGTGACCAAAGTGTCACTCACCACGCTACGCCTGTATCAAAAACAGTAGATAAGGTGAAGCTGCTGAAACACCACTGAGTTTTTGGTGACCAATTTTTTAACTTGATACAATTATGTAGCTAGCCAAGCGAGTATAGAAAATTATCTTCCAACATGCAAAGGCTTTCTCGCGATGGTACCCTTCACGGGAACTTCAAATTCATTCAAATACGGGCTCATTGATCTCATTGCATGTCAACGCTTAATTTATTATATTCCATAAATTGGTTGTAAAAGGTGTACATATATACATGTACATGATTCAGGTATAGGATGTGTATGATGGTGATGATATAGGTACATGATATTACTTTTCCCGGTAGTGTAAGAAAAACAGCACCTAAAGAAATGAATCGATGAGGCTTCGAAATCAGTTTTTAATTTAAAAAAATCTATTCGTGCACAATAATAAATTTGTTCAATCATCAAAAATTTGCAAAGAAAAATATCTGCCGAACTGTAATATGAAGAAACAGCCAATTTCAATAATATTAATAAACAAATAATGTTAGAAATGTTTTAAAACGACATAATTTTACCATGTAAGTCTTTAGTTTATTTTTGACCATAACACTTTTACTTCTGCGTTCATAGAAAATTATATGCAGGCACTACTTACATGCGTCAAATGCTGAAGTAGCAGGTAAGGCAACGACTTTTGGCTTCCATCTTTGTCTCTGTAATTCTCTAAATCCGACAGCTTCTTAGTTGCTACATCGTAAGATTTTTTCTGAGCATAATCCAGATATTTCGAGGAATCCATATTTTCGGATTTACCATTTAAGGAGCTGTCTAACACAAGAACTAGGGGTCGATTCTCTGCAGCAGCTTTCTTGTAGAGATTTGAAAGAATACCAGTCTGTTGGCTTGATACTGCAGAGTCGAACATCTGAAACAATAAATGTTATTTTGAAATGTACTAGTTTCATTTCTGTAAATTGTCAATAATAGGTAAACACAAAAGTTTTATAAAAGGAATGTACATTTTTGTATTGAGACTTTCACAAGTCATAGATGTATTATCCGGCCAGTATAAAGAGCAAATATTTTTTGTATTATTGTAATATTATTGTAGTTGCTAGTTTAAAAGTCATTTGCCCGTTGTAAAATGTTTTACTTGTATGTAAAAAAGTGATTTCAAATCATCGGACTTTTTTTAGAGTGCATTTTTGTAAAACGGTCCTCGTATCTCTTACGTCCTTAAAGGAGAACCTTCCAATAAGTCTCTGATTCAATGGTTTGGACTATCTGTCTGTCTATCAGCTCAGGACAAAGCCTTTTATTAATACATAGATAACTACGCTAGCGCTAGCGCTTATGTTTAGTTGCAGATCCAAAACTGTTGGGTAAGAGGTGTCCTTGAGTGGAGTCATAATCAAAGGATTTATTGCAAATAGGCTATTGTTGACACTTTGACAAGTCAAAATTATATTAGGTACTTAACATTAAGTTTTTCTTTGTTTCGGTTTGGCTCCACACTTTTGTGTATTTAGCCAGTGCCAAGTAATTGATAATATCTAATGTTAATTAATATCATATAATACTTCAAGTCAAGTCAAGTCACAGTCCAAGTCATCAAGTTAAGTCATAGTCTAGTCTAGTCAAGTCATACTCCTAGTAAATTGGTGGCAACTTTACCAGAAGCTTCTATGGAGTTTTGGAAAAAAAACGAAATGAAACCTTTCACTATCATTATACCACTTCCCCACAATTATGCCTGTAATTGAGCAATTAACGAATAAAATGCCACCAATTTTATGCACTAACACTGAAAATAACACAAGTTTTGGAAAATAATACAATGTGGCGCCGCGATCATTTTCGTTTTCCCGCCAAAAAAACCCTATTAGGTACTTAACATTAAGTTATTGTACTAAGCATATGAAATTACAAATTGTTCGAGTGCCACATACCCCCAGCCACACCACCCCCGTGGTGATAGGGAAGTGCGAGGCCATTTCCAGTTGCGTTGGTCTTTCGTTGGTTTGCCTTATGCTTATGATGACTAGGTTAGCTGCTAAAATCAACTTACAAAAAGCAGTACAACCCCGATCCCGTGGAGTGAGAGCGTGGTCGCCATTGTTACCATCTTGGTCGATGGTATGCTGTTCAACTTTTGTTAACAATAAATTTGGTTCAAGTTTTCATTCAAGTTTAGCAATTTTAATTATTGCGCAGTTTCGATTCGGTTTCAGTGATTTAGTTTGTTTTGATTCGGCATCTAGTTTCGTTGATTATTTTTGCCTTAGTACCTACTATTGATAGTGAATCGATAAAAAAAGTGGTAGGTAACAGTTTTCACCTACTCCTGTGTACCCCTAGATTATAATTTATCTGACGTTGTTCGGAATGACGAGCTGTCTTGAATTTGAGACGCATTTTTTTTTAAGAAGCATGTCATCAGTCATATTTATCTATTTTTAAAAACATAGATCCTGGACCCTAACTAGGATTCCGTGTGTCTAGGGTCCCACGCACTACGAGGACAAAGGTCTCCCACAACACCCACACTCAGAACAAGTATTTGCGCTTTTTATGTGTAAGATCCAACCCACTTGAATATCAGTGAACTTACAAACCGATCTCTAACTATAACATTACAATATCAAATCATTAGTATATCAATAGTGGACTAAAGGAAAAAAAAAAGCAAGTACGAGCGGGATCATTGATGAGCTCAAAGGAGCCTGTCAATTATCCCGCTCGTATGAATAAAATAAGGGTATTTTAATTAAATTGTAAATTGTGCGTAATTGAGCACTCACGCTCACTAAAAAGCTTCTTGCGGCGGCGTCGTGTGTCGGGTCGTCCTCTTCCCTCAAACATGGTCGAGGAGGGCGATGGCTGGAACATGCGTCAAGTTCGTGAACGGGTGCTGCTTGCGGAAGCTGGTTTGCTCGGTGGTGTACGCACAATTAGAAATAAGTACTTATGTTTATGTGTTATTGGCTGTATTGTCCTCCCTGTATTATATATATGTTCATGTTAATAATAGGCTTAATTAATAAATATAAAAAATAGTCTAACAAAAAGTACGGACCCAGGTGTCTGTGGAAATGCAGTATAATAAAAAAAAAATCAAATCATAATGAAATTAAGTATTGGATAGGATAAATGATGCTGTAGTATGTAATTATAAAATTAAGTGTTTATCTGAACTTAAACTGACTGATTATTAAGTTGAGTGATCTTATATTAATTAGTAGGTCACTACTAATTTAATAATTTTTCATATCTATTTAGCCCAAAAACTAAGCATTGCCATACATGGGGCAATGCCACCAGCATTTTGGGCACGTTGCCTACTGGTAGCGGCTTCTTAGATTTAGTTTTCCTAATGCATAGTTTTTAATTTTATTTAAGTTTTATTGTTCAAAAACCTATAGTTTGTTCTTGAATTAATATTGTCTAGAACAGTTTCAATCGTAATTATAGGATAGAATATTAAGTAATAAATAAATAAATATTTTGTGGACATTTCACACAACGCCATCTAGCCCCAAACTAAGCAAAGCTTATACTATTGATACTAAATAGCTGCTACAATACTTAGATACGTTTTTGTTTGTAAATACATACATAGAATATAATATAAAACTCAGACACAGAACAAACATTAATGTTCATCACACAAATGTTTGTCCTGGGTGGAAATTGACCTACAGCCTCTGAGAAGCCAGGGTTGCCTGGCTGAGAAGGCAGGGTAGTAACCCTGTCTTCTGAGATATAGTTGGTAGTAACCAACAGTCATTTCACACTGTAATATAATAATAATATAAATAATAAGTAACGATCGTAAGATTGATATCCTTTGTCATAACAAAATTCAACGCTACGTCACCGTTTCTTAATTAATTAAAAATTGGTTTTGCTTATGAATTTAAGGTGACGCAATGTGAAAATTTAACAATGCGTCGCTTGTGAAAGTTACTTAACTTCTTTAGTTTGTATACCTAGCTAAACGATGAAGACTGGACTTACCCTGTTTTTTA
The DNA here is from genome assembly GCA_905220475.3 of Ennomos fuscantarius. NCBI lineage: Eukaryota > Metazoa > Arthropoda > Insecta > Lepidoptera > Geometridae > Ennomos > Ennomos fuscantarius. The sequence continues at coordinate 4,458,379 of HG992049.1, forward strand.
TATTTATAATCAAGGTAAGTATTGACTGGCTCAATAGCTCAGTTGGTTGCCCTGCCTTCTGAGCCGTAGGTTGTGGTTTCAATTTCCACCCAGGACAAACATTTGTGTGATGAACATCGATGTTTGTTCTGTGTCTGTGTGTTATATTGTATTCTATGTATGTATTTATAAACAACTAGCGGCCCGCCCCGGCTTCGCACGGGTATTTAATATATATCTATTATAGATTGAGATATAAACTATCCTATCTCTCAAGTTGGATCGAACTGCACATGGTGTGCGAATTTTATTATAATCGGTTAAGTAGTTTAGGAGTCCATTGAGGACAAACATTGTGACACGAGATTTATATATATTAAGATAAGTATCTAAGTATTGTATCAGTTATCTAGTTCCCATAGTACAGCTTTGCTTAGTTTGGGGATGGGCTGTGTGAAATGTGTACAAATATTTATTTTATTTATTTATATATACTAACCCCTTTGCAACAGCTAAACATTGCATGGCAGACGAATATTAAAATTAATCAGAATAAATTAATGCCAAACATTAGAGGCTTTAATAATAATAAATTAATACTATTTTGTTTTTAGTCTCCTTTTAATATTTGACTATAATAATTTAATTGATTATAATAATTATAATCTTTTCCCCAATGTATTACTTTAAGACTGTACATAATTAAAATACCGTACTAATAATCTTATGGTTACAGCATGTTACGGGAAGTCAGCCACTGGATATAGCCACCTCCGATCTCCTGAGTCAATTAAATCTCGGCTCTAAGAACCAAAACCCTGTCGTAGTCATTTTGAACGATGAAAAAAAGAAAACTGAATCAGGCTTGACCGATGCAACTGTTGACAATCTTTCTGCAGATGAAGATGAAGGCCTTGAAGATCACAACAAATTTGTTGAAAATGAAGGCAAGGAGCAAGTGAAGTCTGTTCTTTATAACTATTTAAGGGTAAGTGGAATGCCCTGTAAAAATAATACTAATAATAACGCCCAACGATCACATACATAGATCCTGGAACCAAACTAGGATTCCTTGTGTCTTGGGACCATGGTCCCACAACACCCAGACTTATTATAAGAACTTGCGGTTTTGTTCTCTGTTCTCGGTTGGTTCTTGTCCTGCCATGGGAATCGACCCGCTGCGTCCGGGTTATGAGTCGACCTGCTCAACCACCACACCACAGAGGCGTTTACCTATATATTAAAAAACTGAAGTTTTCAAATCAAAAGTGAACAGGTATTTTTTATACAAACATGTCCCATCTTTGACCAAGTTATTGCTTAACCTCAAGCGAGACAGTGGTCAAATGCTAAGAATAGAAAAATATAAAGAATAAAAAAAACTACATCTAAAACATATATCTAATCTATAAAAAATTTCTATAGTCATCCCCAGAAGAAATCCAAGATGACGTAAAACCAGCCCTGCGGCGTGCACTTCGCAAGCGTTGCCGAGCTGCCAGCAAGTGTATTAGAAAATGCACGTACAAAAAAAAGAACTGCATTCCTGAATGCAAAGAGGTATTTGACAAAGAAGACCTATGCAACCCTCCTAAGAAGAAAGACTGCAGATGTCAACACGGAAAAAACGGACGTGGCAGACATGGTGGAAATGGCGGATATGGTGGACAGGGCGGATATGGTGGAAATGGTGGATATGGTGGACAGGGCGGATATGGTGGACACGGCGGATATGGTGGAAATGGCGGATATGGCGGACATGGTGGATATGGTGGACACGGCGGATATGGCGGACAAGGTGGACATGGCGGATATAGTAAAAATGGCACAAATGGCGGATATGGTGGATATGGTGGATATGGTGGATATGGTGGGCATGGTGGATATGGTGGGCATGGTGGATATGGTGGATATGGTGGATATAGTGGACAGGGTGGACATGGCGGATATGGTGGACATGGCGGATATGGTGGATATGGTGGACATAGCGGAAAGGGCGGGAAGGGTGGCGATGGGGGACATTGGTAAACACCAACACAGAAAAAAAAAGAAGAATCATGCCTAGCAATATTGGATGCAACTCAAAAGATTTTAGACCTTTAGGTAAATAATTTCACAATATAAATAACAAAACATAGTGTGTTAAAAATACTAGCTGGAAGTTTACAAACATTTGCACAAGAGTATATATATACTCGCTGGCGGTAGATTTAAAAGAATCTGAACTAATTTAAAGTTTTCTATCTGAGCTGGTTATTTTTCAACAGAAGTTTAAGGTTAAGATTTCTAATGAATTGAATTTAAAAACGCAGTGATCATGTTTACAGACACTAATACTAAAGATAAGTAAAGCCTATGTGGCAATAATCTAAGAATACGGCTCATTACGGCTGTCTACCTTTTATTAAATTACATACATAATTATATACATATGACAACCTCTGTGGTGTAGTGCCTGCTCAACGGTCGGCTCATAATCCGGAGGCAGCAGGTTCGATTCCCGCGGCAGTACAAATATTTGTGCACAGAAAAAAAAAGCGCAAATATTTATTCTGAGTCTGGGTGTTGTGGGACCATGGTCCTCGTAGTCCCTGAGTCCCTAGACACAGAGAATCCTAGTTAGGGTCCCGGATCTATGTATGTGATCGTTGGGCGTTACAATTATATATTTAAGTCAAAATAAATATGATAAATAAATGTTAATACTTCGTTTTACTTTTCCACTAGTTGCGCCCCGCGGTTTCACCCGGGGATAAAAAGTATTTTACTTATTTGCTCAAGCCATGGGAACATTTCATTTTTTCGGGATAAAATGTAGCCTATATGTTAATCCAGTATATAAGCTATCGCTATTGAGCGTGAAAGAGTAACATACAAACACATACACACATACAAACTTTCGCCTTTATAATATTAGTGTGAAGTGTGATGTGATGTACCGGCAACCGATGGGTAAGAAAAGTAAACGATTTGCTTGCCTTTATTCGATTATTTAAATCAAAATTCATGTTTTTATCTATTACTATCTAAATGGATGTTATTTATACAATCCATAAAAACATTTTTTAGTTTGAAAACTATCGCGAGTACGACACATTTTGTAAGAAAAATAACGGCTAAACTCACGTCAATTAAAAGTCGAAATTACTCCGACCAGGTTTCGGACATACTCGATGTTCTTCTTCTGGAAGCCGGTTACTAACGCAAGTCGCGGCGGCTTTCGCTAGCGTCAGCACGTAACATCACATGAGTAATTTCGACTTTTTAACAGACGTGAATTTAGCCCTTATTTATATTTTATATTCCCATATAAACCTCAAACGACACAAATATGCACTTCTTGACAGCCTTTAATTTTGATTGCCTACATGTTTGTGCCGTTTGGGGTGGAGACAATGGGTCCGTGGGGGCCGGCTGCCATGGAAACATAATTATAGGGACTTGGCCAAACGTTTGGTGGAAGCATCAGGTGACCAGAACGCTGGCTTTTATTTTGCACAAAAAATAAGCATTGCCATTCAACGTGGTAATGCTGCCAGCATTCTGGGCACATTCTCTTCCACCAACGGGCTATTTTAAAATTTCTAGTTTTATTTTTTATTTTTTTTATTTTAAGTTCTTAGGTGTAATTTAGTTTTTTAGGTCTAGTTTAGTTTTGTATTAATGAGTATAAAATATTTATGTTTAATAAACTGTTAAATAAAAAAAAGTGGAAACTAATAACTATTGGGTAAGCTCAAAATATGAAGGAACAGTCATTTTCTAGGCTTATCCATCTTTGACCGCAACATTCCTATCAAGCAAAATAGGATACAAGGCTCGGAAAGCAAAATCATCCCTTATTTTACACCCCTCACTGCCCTCTTGTGACGTCACGAAAATATCCGAAAATAAAAGATGCGACAAGAAACTAAAGCTTGTGCTCGAGGGTTCCGTAGGGAGACTCTAAATTTCCGGGCAGCCACCACCGTACTTGATAAAATAGCTTCCTCTCTGTAAGAGCGACACAGAGAGAGAGAGAGAGAGAGAGAGAGAGAGAGAGAGAGAGAGACAGCGCTTTTGAATATTGGGTTAAGATTTTTTTATTTAATTGAGGTGATAGTATGTATGATGTTTATTAATAACTTCACTACCGAAATGGGATAAATAAAAAAACGAGTGTGTTTTAGACCACACGACTGTACTAAAACTTCTTTAGCTCCATCTATCGGCCGATATAATTTTATTTTTGCTTTGTTTCATTTTTATGTCGCCATATTGAGAATATTGTAAATTGACATTTTACCGGACATGCCAACATAATATTACAAATTTCAAGTAATTTATAACTTTGTTATGTTGACAATGGCGATCTACGTGAACCAACAACTTTCAACTCCCGTTCACCTCGTTACGCATTCACCACCTTACTTCCCAAATCAATCGTTCGTAAAGAAGTTTTACTTCAAAATTGTTATGTTATGTTTTACACCAAATATATTGTCCACGCGATATGAACACATAATTCACATAAAACTCATAAAATTAGTAAACACAGGGTATGTATTAATAATTAAAAATAAGCAAAACCGGTAAATAAATCACGGAGTAGCACGCTTTTAGTTTCAACACCTGTCCCTTTGTCGCAAAACAGATTTCGTGTGGAGCTTCCTTATAGCTACTATGAAGGCATTGCTTGTGACGTCACATGCCAAAAAAAGTATAGAGCCTTGATGAGGTACTATGGTGGACTGGTAATTGACGTCACTGCGTGTTTGAGCTGTCTCTTTCTACTCCTATATTAAAACTAGCAACTGCCCGCGTTGCCTATAGGAAACAAAGAAGAAATTTTTTTATAGATAATTCAACCACCTATTTTACCCTCTGAAGGGTGGAATTTAAAAAAACCCTTTCTTAGTGATACCTACACTTTAGAACATACCCTCCAAACTTCAAGTCTAGGACCAGGAGTTTAGGCTGTGCGTTGGTAGGTATAGCTCAGTCAGTCAGTCAAGACTTTGAATTTTATATGTATCCATAAAAGCATTTCGAAGTCGATCAAGTGACTCATCAGGTTTTAAGCCACGAAAATGTTCTCGACGCAGATCCATTTTTTAATGAGACAAGAAAATTTGAATTGGCTCTCAAAAAAATGTGGAGGGAAATTTGAAAATCGAACAGTGGTATTTTTACTTTTAAATAATCGAAGTTTTCAAAACAATTACAAGTGGTCAGTGTCTTGTACATAAAAACATTTTTTCGCAAAACTTTCTGAGTGGCCTGGTACATATTAACTTTGTAATTTTTGAGTTATTTAATTGGTTTTCAAGACTGTCTATTTTTTGAGGTATATTATTTATTTGTGCAATAAAAATACAGCCGTCAAATATCTGTCCAAGAAGAATTTAGTGAATTCCGAAAAACTACAGAACCCTAAAAAGCCCGCGTATTCATAGCGATCTGTTTCGTGGGTCCCGGAGATGTTTATCGAGTTTTATTTATTTAGGCCAGAGAGCCCCATGGTTGCTTATGTATGGACTTGAACATCGAAGATCTAAGGGATCGCGGGATATAAAATATGGGTGAATCTCGGCCTCGAGATAAGGGGACGATAAACAAAACAAGAACCATTTTCTTGGATGTTTTTGAACATATAAAATAGCTTGCTTTTTGCTTATCTTGTTTAAGCAAACGGCGTTTTTCTGATAAATTTGATACAGAAAAAATATTACTACATAAATGTAAAATATTATCAAAGATACTTTGACTTAATATATTTAAAATCGCTTCAATATAAAAAGGCTTTTTATTTTCACACTAGTGGCGCCCCGCGGTTTCACCCGCGGATAAAAAGTATTTTAATTATCTGCTCATCCTACGGAAAAATTTCACTTTTCCGGGATAAAATGTAGCCTATATGTTAATCCAGTGTATAAGCTATCTTGGTACCGAATTTCATCCGAATCCATTCAGCCATTTGAGCGTGAAGGAGTAACAAACATACACACAAACACATATACACACATACAAACTGTCGCCTTTATAATATTATTTTCACATACCTACTTAAGTAAGGATGATATTGTTATCGTTGCTATTGTTTGCTGAAATAAATCTTATTCTTATTTTTATGATAAGTTAAGTGCAAGTTGAAACGGCGCAAGCTGGACATATAGAGAAGGATTTACGCCCTTGAGGTGAGGAAAACGATTCAAAGAGGTTAAAACCTGGGGAAACCGTTGCTTAGCTAAGTTTTATTTTAACAGACTTTAGTGCATACTAAAGGAAGTAATTAGTAAAGTACTTATGATTCCATAATATCTGTACATCAACGACCAGCAGGCCTAGCACGGCCGGTGGACAACTTCTCCCCAGGGAGTGGATAACAAACTTATCGCACCTTTAATAATAAAGTGAATCAAGTCAAAAAATTGGGATTCGCCGATTTTGTAGTAAAACGATTTCTATGCTCCTAAAGAATAGGTACAGTTTAACAGCCGCTGCATTCACGGCTATACGAGCGAAATAAAGGAACGTTCGTCTCTTTTTGATTGACTCGTCGATCCCTTCCGAAATCACAAAACGAACCAATTAGAAATGCTCCAGCAGTGATCAAACTGAGACGTGTGCTTGAGTGGAATAATTCAAAATAAATCATTTTATCAAGTAATTTTTTTTTTTTAATTTTCTTTTAATGGTAAACAGCATTATATATTAAAACACCTTGTTTCATACTATGTTTTTACTAAAAAAATGCATTAAATACTAGTGATGCATTTATTGCAATATTTTTTTTACATAAAGACTGTACTAATAAGTATTGTGTCATGAAGCATGATTAAAACTTGACGAAATTTTTAATCAAAAAAAGATCTGCATCACAAAAAAAGTTTAATTTTTATTTCAAACCTCAATATTTTAGTAAATATTAATAATTCTAATTATTTTGAAGTCCATTTATGTCCCACCATCATTTTGACAAAACTTTAAAGACATTTTACTTTTTAAAGTGCTCCAAAAATCGAAATATTCGCTGAAACATAGTCAGCGGTAGACTTGTGAAACTTTAAACGTGATTTCCCAACAATCATGAATTTTGAGTTGATTCACTTTATTTTTAAAGGTGCGTTATCCTCATTGTCACTTTATTCCACTCTGCGAGCACGGCCGTGGCAGTGGAAAGCTTTGTCCGGGGGATAAATGAGCGGAGTAGCGTTTTTAGTTTTCTCTACCGTATTGTTGCCAGTATGAGAAAATTTTAACTAAAATGACATTACATGCTTCAATATTTTGTTCAGTCCATCAAACCATCGGTAATTGTTCGGCTTAATATACTGGGATTGAAGACAAAATATAAAAATTAAGAAAAAATAAGGTTTTTGAGTTTGTGTCCCTGTGTTAATCAAAGAGTATGTAACGACTACTATGTATATGACTGAGAGTAAGTGAATAGTTTATATTAAATTTTATTTTGTTTGTAATATGAGTGGAATAACGTGATTAATTATTGTGTAGTAGTTATATTTTAAATTTTTATATGTATTTATTTTATAATAAAATATACTCAAAAAATATATGCATCATTTAAGTTAATTACGTAAATTAAAAAATTTCCTTAATAAAACTAAACTAATAATTGTATTTTCACGAATATTTCGCTATAAATATATTTTTTTTTGTATTGAAACTAATTTCCCGGGATTTAGAAGGGATTACTTGCATTCCGAATGCTCCTCCCGGTGTAACTTTCGCTCCAAAATTCGAGTTCCCGCGATTAAACGTAGTTATAATAGGCACGCGACATTTTTGTGCCTATTAAAACACTTTGACTTTCTTATACCCACCTACAAGAGTCGAAGATAAATACTCTCTGCTTTGTGTCAATTCAAGATAATATTATCCACTTTTTTCCGAGTCCGTGCTCTGAAGCGGGGAGTAGCGGGATATAATGTCTACGATAATGTCAAAGGGAAATATTTCTTTCCTCTCCTCGTTGCCGTGCTACGTAAGGTGGAGAGGGGGATTATTTTAACTGACAGGTGGAAAAAACCGGGGGAAAGACAATTTCTCCACATGCCGTGCTAAGCCTGCAGCATTCTTCTTACAGAACAGGGTTTTAAAATGAGTTGCTGGATTGCTGGATTTTATAATGAGTTGCTGGATTGCTGGATTTTATAATGAGTTGCTGGATTGCTGGATTTTAAAATGAGTTGCTGGATTACTGGGTTTTAAAATGTATTGCTGGATTTTAAAATGAGTTGCTGGATTGCTGGATTTTAAAATAAGTTGCTGGATTCCTGGGTTTTAAAATGTTGCTGGCTTGTTGGGTTTTAAAATGAGTTGCTGGATTGCTGGATTTTAAAATAAGTTGCTGGATTGCTGGATTTTAAAATGAGTTGCTGGATTGCTGGATTTAATAATGAGTTGCTGGATTGCTGGATTTTAAAATGAGTTGCTGGATTGCTGGATTTTAAAATAAGTTGCTGGATTCCTGGGTTTTAAAATGTTGCTGGCTTGTTGGGTTTTAAAATGAGTTGCTGGATTGCTGGGTTTTAAAATGTATTGCTGGATTGCTGGATTTTAAAATAAGTTGCTGGATTCCTAGGTTTTAAAATATTGCTGGCTTGTTGGGTTTTAAAATGAGTTGCTGGATTGCTGGGTTTTAAAATGAGTTGCTGGATTGCTGGATTGTATAATGAGTTGCTGGATTGCTGGATTGTATAATGAGTTGCTGGATTGCTGGATTTTAAAATAAGTTGCTGGATTCCTGGGTTTTAAAATGTTGCTGGCTTGTTGGGTTTTAAAATGAGTTGCTGGATTGCTGGGTTTTAAAATGTATTGCTGGATTGCTGGATTTTAAAATAAGTTGCTGGATTCCTAGGTTTTAAAATATTGCTGGCTTGTTGGGTTTTAAAATGAGTTGCTGGATTGCTGGGTTTTAAAATGAGTTGCTGGATTGCTGGATTGTATAATGAGTTGCTGGATTGCTGGATTGTATAATGAGTTGCTGGATTACTGGGTTTTCAAATGAGTTGCTAATTTGCTGACTGCGGCTAGTCCAATGCTGACCCATAGTTGTACAAACATCGGTGTACGTATTTATAAGCTGACACGAAATGAAACAATCTAAAATGCAATCGGTTTTGCTTTGAATTTAAAGTGACGCAGAATTAAAAAATCAATTGAGCTAAGCGATATTATTCCTGTATTATTATAGTTCTTCTAACTCCACGATGAAGCTAAGACTTGGAGAAGTTACTTTATTTGTAATTTTTGTAATGAAGGTACCTACTTTATTATATTTTTTAGTTTACGGTTGTCCGTGTGATTTTCAAATTGATGTACCGAGATTCAAATCTCGCTCAGCCCTGCCTCAGTGGCTTGCTCTTACAACGGTGAAGGAAAACGAATAGACACCATGCCTATGGAGTTCAATGGGAAGAAAGATGAAAAAATAAGCACTCAATAAAATTTTCGATTCAGGTGAAGGTTTATTTTACTAGGTGGTAGGACTTTTCTGCAAAGTTTGTCTAGGTAAGTTACACTGCTTTATCAGCTATTCCACCGCCAAGTAGTAGTGTGCAGGCACTATTGTGTTCCGGTTAGAAAGCCACTGTAGCTAGCATACAAGTAACTTTATGATTCTGGCCTTTTCTAGTAGATAAAAGTATACCGTTATTTTTAATATGCCTGAATATTACTTTACAGCACGTCACAGGAAGAGACGTCTCACACATAGACACTTCTGATCTTCTAAGCCAACTGAATCTCAACTCTAAAGACCAAAACCCTATTATAGTCATTTGGAACGATGGAAATAAGCAAACTCAGTCAGGTTTGACTAATCCAGATTTTGACGATCTTACTGCAGCTGATAATGGCTTAGACGATGACAATGATCCTGTTGAAAAGGAAGGCAAGGAGCAAGCCAAGCATATTGTGTATAATTACTTGGCTAGGGTAAGTTTGAATGGGATAGACTCTTCGAAAAGATCTTGTTATCAGATAAAGCTCGTTCATGGGTTTCGAGACGATCATACTTTGAAATATTTGTTTAAATGTATTAGAAGAGTAGAAGAGAAAAAGAAAGAGAAAGAGACAGATATCTGTAATAACTGCAACTTGAATAGCGGTAGGAAGTTGTTCAGTATCGCCTCGCGTCTTTAATTCAGAGATCAAGTATCTGCTCTAGCATCTGAAAAGGCTAGCTGAAAAGGCATCTGACACATGTGGCTCACCACATGTTACCACTAGTTGAATGTTTTTAACTTTGCTCGTGGTTCATTTTTTTAATTACAGTAGCGTGCTATGTTTTTTAAAATCTTTTATAAATACGAATTTTAAAAAAGTTTGGTTGTGGTGCGCCGGTATGATGTAATTGTTTGGTTGTGGTTGTAATTTTTGTCAGCCAAGGTTCTTACCTACCCTGGCTGAAACTAACAATTACATCATATTTCAGATCAATCTTATTCCTAATTAGGTACACCAACTGAATGACCTTAAGATGGGCTTTCCTTAAAACTTTGCTATTGCAAAAGTGTCAGGAGGAACCGACTATAATCAATAGAAAAAGTAGCTACACGCTACGTAATATGTAATCATAGTTTTTGTCTCATGGGCAAGCGTGCTCCACCTTAGACAACTTCATCATTTACCATCACATGAGTTGTTGTCAAACGCACGTCCATTTTACCATTAAAAAAAAGACGGAAAGAACTGCAGGGACAAAAATTAGCTCAGTAATCCCTTCAAAAGTACAACCAAAGATGCAGCTAAGAACAACAGCATTTTTTTCATTTGAGGGACTTTAACTGAGGGTCATTTTGCGATAACTACTTAGTCAAACTTTCTTTATAGACATCCTTAGACGACAACAACGATGACGTGAAACCTGCCCTACTGCGAGCTCTTCGGAGCCGATGCCAAGCTGCCGTCAAGTGTATACAGAAGTGTCCCAAGAAAACTAAACGTTACTGCATCCCCAACTGTAAAGTGGTGTTTGACAGTCTGGACCTTTGTGATACTCCTAACAGAGAAAAGTACTCCTGCGAATGTGACGAGGATATAGATTCATATGATAATGAGTGCAGTTGCAATAAAAGAGGGAGAACCATGCCGCCAAGATGGCTGCTATTCTAAAGGTTTTAATAAAAATGTAATACACGAAAAAAGGAATTAATTCAAAAATAATAATTGAAAAGTTTGTAAGCAAAAGTAATGTAAGATTAATTGGCAATCGATGCATAAAACAATTTAGTAAAAAAATATTTAAACTTGGAATAAAAACTTCATTAAAATATTATTAATGTTGGTGTTTTTATATGAATCCGATTAATTTTAAAATAGCATACATAATTAAATTAGGAAATAGATAATATAAGAAATAAAAATTTGTGGAAATGTCCATAAATATTTATTTTACAGAACGCCACCTACTCCTGACCTAAGCAAACCTTGGACTATGGAAACCAGATAAATACATAGATAATTGTTGTTATTAATTAAATGCATAGAATACAGTATAGTACTCAGACATAGAACAAACATCGATGTTCATTTCACAAATGTTTCTCCTTCTTGGGAATCGAATCCACAACTTACAGTTCAGAAGGCAGTGCTAGGTATAATGGAGACCGCAGAGAATGCTGCTACCAAAATAAATTCATCAAATAGAAGACGTTGACTGCCGTACTTTCCCCCCTCCCTCCTCCCTCTGGTAGTCTAAATAAATACTAAGGAAGAATTGTTGAACAGAACTAAGCAAATTAAGAAGTGAAATAAAGCCCAGAATCACATAACAGTTAAGGTAATCTTCGCGTCACAGAATAATATGAACAGGAGACAAAATCACATGTTTCATAATCGAATTTAAAAAAAATAATAATTTAGACTAAATTCAATAAATACTTTATTTTAAAATAAATTTAAAATTAAAAAATTATTTATTTAACATTAAAAAATTTTTAAACTTAATTTTTAATTTAAACCTTATAAAATGTAGCCATTGTTAGACCTAGATGCGAAATGGAAGGGTATTAAAAGTTGAACGTGCGTATGTATGTATGTGGCATTAGTAGCTCTTCAAAGGAGGAACCAATTTTGTTTTGTTTGAAGTGTCTCTAACTTTCAACCTATAAAAATCATCTTAACATTCGAGTGTTCTTAGTTAAGGTTTTTGTTTATGTCGAGGTGGTTAATTTATTTATAACAATAATAATAATAATAATAATAACGCCCAACGATCACGTACTACGTGATCGTTGGGCGTTATTATTATTACACGTACATAGATACTGGACCGTAACTAGGACTCCCCGTATCTAGACCCAGGAACTACGACGATCATAGTCTCACAACATCCAGACACAGAACAAACGTTTGCGCTTTTTTACGTGCACTAATACTTCTAATGTCGCGGAAATTGAACCCGCCCCCTCCGGGTTATGAGCCAACCTGCTCAACCACCACACCACAGAGGCTGTCATCTATATATAATATAGGTCGAGAGCGTTCTCAGCTATCAGGTTATTGATATTATTGATAATGTCGAGGATTTAATTTTTTTAATTACTTATGGGAACTTTTGTTATTTCATTGATAATTGTTGACATGACACAACTATAAGCAGTCATCAGGCTGAATTATGACAGGCTTATTCCCGTCTGTACTAAAGTTGGTCATATCCTAAGTTCGTACTTATCTCCTTAACCCCCAGTTTCTCGTACATTTGTTAAGGTCGTGTCATATCAACCAGCTAAATACCTTATGCTAATTGGTTGAGACAGCCGATGATCAACCAACAACCAATGAGCGTGATATATTTAGTCTGCCAAGTTGACACGAGTTAAATAAATTAATAAATATGTGTGGACATTTCACACAGCGCCATCTAGCCCCAAACTAAGCAAAGCTTGTACTATGGGAACCAGGTAACTGATACAATACTTAGATGCTGTTTGTTTGTAAATACATACATAGAATACAATATAACACCCAGACACGGAACAAGCATTGATGTTCATCACACAAATGTTTGTCCTGTGTGGGAATCGAACCCACAACCCATAGTTCAGAAGGCAGGGCTACTACCAACTGAGCTATCGGGCCAGTCGATAATTCTTTGTAGGATACTATACTGTACTTAGTAGATGTCCCACTTCGAAATTTACACTGTGCCCTTATAAAGTTCTTGCCAATTGGCACAGAGCCCGGGAGTTGCAGCTATTGAAAAACAAACATTAAAAATTATATCCTTCTTTCAAAGGTTCCACTCACTTTTCCAAATTATATTGTACTTGTTCTGAGCAAAGATAGATATCGTGGGCTGATCACGGAACTTCGATTGCAGTGCAGCAACATTTCCATACTGACTATGCACATAAGCTGCGTCAAATTCATATAGTTTTGTGTTTCTCAATCAAGTTACATGATCGCCTTGCCGATGCCTTACCATCACCTTTTCATGCGGTTCTAAAGACCTAATTGAATTCTTACAATACAAATTGTACTGTAAATTGTAACTTAAGGGTTTCATTTAAATCGCCTTAAGTAGTTAAGGTACCAAAAATATATGTATTTTTATGCATAATACCGATTGAGTTGACTGCTTTAATAGGTAATTAGTCCAATAATTAAATGCTTGATATATATCTATTATGTAATTAAAATCAATAAATTTATTTTTAAACGCACACAGTTGCAAGCGCCCTTACAGGGTTCATGTACCTACTAAACTAGTTGTTAAGACCTGACATCACAATATCACACTTCACACTAATTATTATTAAGGCGAAAGTTTGTGTGTATGTGTGTATGTTTGTTACTCCTTCACGCTCAAACGGCTGAATGGATTTGGATGAAATTTGGTACCAAGATAGCTTATACACTGGATTAACATATAGGCTACGTTTTATCCCGGAAAAGTAAAATTTTCCCATGGGATGAGCAAAAACAAAAAAGCAAAACAAAGACAAAAGCTGAATTAACTAACCCGAGACTAACACCCGTTTATTAATAAGGCTGCCTGTGTCTAGGGGTCCAGAAACTACGAGGGCCATAGTCCCATAACATCCGGACTCAGAACAAGTATTTGCGCTTTCTGTGCACAAATACTTATCCTGTCGCGGGAATCAAACCCGCCGCCTCCGGGCTATGAGCCGACGTGCTCAACCATCACACCACAGTCAAATGGCTGCATAGCATAGTAAATTTTATGTAGCTGCCAGGTTTTAGCATCCTCTCTGGATCACCATACGTCAGCGTTTATTGCAAGCGATATATCCGCTGTATTTCATCCCGTAACTCACGGGAAGGGATGAGTTATGGCGTAGTCTGCTGTGTATACCGCCCGGCACTTTCACGGTTATCTTTTGTTGGTTATTGAGGTAGAAATGTAAGATCTGACTAAATCTTGTATATATTTGTTTAGACAGGGCTTAATCGCGTTATATTTTTATTTACCTCGATGAAATACTCTAACGCTGATACCCGCATCTCCTCGTGACCCCAGCCAACATAACTTGGTCAATACAACTTTTAGGTAAATAAAGTTTAAACAAATAACTGTGTTCAAATCGTGAAAATTTAAGAAATACTAACTAAAAATCGTAAAAAAAATCACGAGTTTGTTGCGCTGGCCGTAGAAACATTAGGCCCGTGGTCGTCCGACACAAAAAAAAAATTCATCAAATTTCTAATCGATTGGTTCTCGTCTCGGGGGATCCCAGAACTGGCATATACTTCACTCAGAAGCTAAGTCTTCTAATTCAGCGAGGTAATGCTGCCTATTCTGGGAACCTTACCACGCGGTTGTGAGTTGGATAGCATATTCATTTTGTAAATAATGTTTTATTAGTTGTAACTTTTTATTTATAGAGTGCCTGTACATATTAATGTTTCTGTTGAATATACTTTAACTTTTTTAAAACCGTAACGTAAACATTTCAAATTGATATCATCATCATCATTATCAGCCTGCGTTAGTCCACTGCTAGACATAGGCTTCCCAAGGTAGGCCATTAAGCCCGGTCTTTTGGAGTCATCAGCCTCAGCTTTTATCAGGAACTTAATAATTGCAACGTCAGCAATTTTTAAGTTCCTGATAAAAGTTGAGGCTGATTGGACATCACTAAGTTATTAGTCGCTAAAAATATCAATTTATATAACCTGATTTTCTGTGACAAGAGTATAAACAATAATCGGATTAAGCAAATTATGGTATATTTAAATAAATAAATATATATAGGCACGGTCTTCACTTTGTAAATATTTTCCCATCGGTTGTTTACGAGACGTAGCGTAAGGGCTGCATAAGATGGACCAACAACCTGTTTATAACTTAGGAGAACCGTTCGATGCAAAAAGCATCTCGGAAATGTTAAGACTTCCTACTTTTTCTCCCTTGTTTGTTTAAAATTACACTTTTAGCGGTTACGTGCCATTTTAAACAAACAAGGTGAAAGTAGAAAGCCTGAATATTTCCAAGTACGGATGTTTTTCATGTTTGTGCGTTTATTTTGCTTAATGGTCACAAAGATCCTACCGACTGCCCCACATAAATTTTTTCAAATACCCATAACATTCTCCCCAAGAGTTATCACTTCATATCGAAGTTTCCAAACTACAATAAAATACCAATTGTAGCAAGGGTCGGGCGCACCTGTCGAGAACAACTATTAGGCCGTTATGCCGTTATCACAAGCTATCATGTGCTTAGACAAGCAGTGAATTAACTTCATACAAAACTATATTGCTGTAAGAATGGTTTTTATCAGGCGGTTACGAACCGATCAAACGCCTTCTCTCCGCTATAGGTGGACCAACGATATGGTCATAACCACGGAGAATCGTTAGATGCTAGAGTAAGAGTAAGAGTAAGTAGCCCTTAAAAGTTGCATTCTATGAGAGGAAAGCCTATCTGCAGTTGTGGACGTTTTCCGGCTGAGATGGTGATGGCGAAGCAAAACCTACCCTATTTAATGTAGTTATGCCAAAGAGAAAAAATAAATTTAATAAATGAAAGTTTCACATAAATTTACGGCGCATCATGAGTTAGATAATGATAAAATTAAAGTGCAACATGGCAGCGGGAAGTAAGCCACCAGGTCGATCCTATTGCTGTATCTTAAGTACTGTGTATTAAAGATAT
The DNA here is from genome assembly GCA_905220475.3 of Ennomos fuscantarius. NCBI lineage: Eukaryota > Metazoa > Arthropoda > Insecta > Lepidoptera > Geometridae > Ennomos > Ennomos fuscantarius. The sequence continues at coordinate 4,474,484 of HG992049.1, forward strand.
TAGGCAATGATGTAAAGCTAAACGCCGAACGCATCTGGTCCAGTAATTTGCCACCAGACGTCTTATGAGAGGTTGAAACTATATTTGTAATTAGTACAACAGTAATTATAGTTGGCAAAGTGTGCGGGTACTAAGGTGTGGTCCATGTATCCACTGTTTAATGCTGTTCCTCTTTTATTAGCACCATAGCGATTTTTGTCACAAATTTGATAGTCTGGTGGCGCTTGAATCTCCAACCATTGGAGAGTAGAGAAAATATTTAATGTATATGTAAGAGAAAGGGAAAGGCAGATCCATGGAGTGGCGTGTTAAACTGTGATGGAAATAATTTTGCTGATGAAGACGAAGAGTGTGCCAAGCGCCGCCCTTATGAAAGTGAATGGCTTTGTATCAAACTAGTTTCTACCTGCGGCTTCGTCTGCGTGGCACTTAGGAAAATAGTTCAACCATCCATTTCACCCTTTTAGGGGTAGAATTTCGAAAAACCCTTTCTTTGTGGATACTTACACTTTACAAAGAACAAATTTAACAACTTTCAAGTCTCTAGGACCAGCAGTTTAGGATGTGCGTTGATATATAAATCAGTCATTCACTCAGGATTTTAAATTTTATATGTATAGATCAATAGAAAAAAGTTCTCCATGTTGAAAAATTACTGATTTGTATGTTGTAGATTAGATTATTTGGTTTTGCTTTGATTTTCTCCTACGAAGTTGGTGTTATTTGCATAATTTGCTTTTAAATATTATATTAGGTTTTTAATTATCATCAACAGGTTGTATATCCGCGTTAGTTTTCTTCATTACATCCTAGACTGCATCGTCACTTACCATCAGGTGAGATAGTGGTCAAACACGAACCTATCAAACAATTAAAAAAAAAAACGTACTAAGTATCGCTGACGTTTACGAAAAGTTATCATTTGACTACTAGGTGCTAGGACTTTTCTGCAAAGTTCGTCTGGGTAGGTACCACTGCTTTGCCAGTTATTCTGCCGCCAAGCAGTAGTGCGCAAGCACTACTGTTTTCCGGTTTGGAGGGCACTGTAGCTAGTGAAATTACTGGGCAAATGAGACTTTATGACCTGATCTCACAGTCTATAGTAATCTTGTTACTAGATTGTGTTGATGTCTCAGGATGACGTGCAGTGCAGTGTCACGCGAAACTCTATACTATAGAGTTCCGAGTGACACTGCAACTGATATGGGCAGCCGCGTCGTTTAACATCAGGCGAACGGTTAGCTCGTCGCGTCATCCTTTAACATAAAAATAAAAAAAAATTGATGGAGTTAACCAAACAAAATTGATGAAAAGTAATATCTATTCGCTTCTGCTTAATAGACGCTATCCGCTTACACTACGCCAGTAGGTACATACACACATAAGGGACACTGTTCCGCAAACTTTGTATACAGGCTTTGAAACAATTTATTATGTCTTGTGTCTCTATTAGGGATGTATGCTTCGCAACTCAAAACTGGAGGGTACGCGAGATTGTTTGATCATTAACCGTTTCTTTGGAGTATCAGTTGTTTGACAAGCATTAAGGAGTTTTCCAACTTTGTAAAGGATTGATTGTCGTTTTATAGCGAGTTCGTATAGGGTTGTAGATTTTGGGAACGAAGTTCCTTATCGCGCGTTGCGAAAGGGGGCTAGACTAAAATTAAGACCAAAAGTTGTAACGACACCTATTGAAGCCGTGCGGCGTGCGCGTGTCTCTCTGTCTGTCTGCCTCTCTCTCTCTCTCTCTCTCTCTCTCTCTCTCTCTCTCTCTCTCTCAAATTATTACAATAGCTAATAAATACAAAGCTTATTTTCAAAAAAATCTATGAAGAATAATACATGATTAGCAATTTGTAAATTCAGATTTACAGCTTCAAGTATAATTTCATTACTTCCTTATTCTTTTCAGAACAAACTATGGGATATCTGTTACGGAGCTAATTCATTTTTCTACAGCTCTAATTGGCTATATAGCTTCTTATACCGTTGCTCCTATCAAATCTATTTCAACATTAACTGTTAGTAGAATCCTACAAAATTCCATCTTACTTTGATTTTTTATTATTTACGCTCATTCCATCTTCTCACCTTTCATCTTACTTCTGTTTATTTGTTTTTTTTTTTTTTTGAAAGAGCTTATACTGTTGGTCTATAACGACCTTTACAGCGTCACCTTAAAGCGCCCAGCCGTCAAAAGTGGGAGGCAACTAGCTCAAGGGTACACCTGGGGTGCGAGCCTCGGCTTGGGCCGTTGCCGGGATAAGAGGATCGAGAAGACTACGTCCACTGGAAGAGAGGACCCTATTGAAAGTCGCGACTGTTCTAGCTAACCTACGGGGGGTACGTCGACCGCCGGCGGGGTCGGTGTCTGATTGTGTTACGCTGGTATCCTATACCGGTGCCGAAAGCGGTACCTGAGCCAGAAGGGCTAGACTGGTCCGGTGATCCTAGCGCAGCCGATACTACGGCTGCTATAGGATCATCCGGGTCGCTCATGACGTGTCTCGGGCGGCGACGACGGGGTGAACGGCGGGGATCTTACTTCTACTACTTACCATCTTTTATATGACATAAAAAGGGATTTTATTAATATAATTTAACTATCCTGTTTTTCTTAGTTCATCGTCGTCATACTCACTTAAAAGCCTCCAACTCGGCTGGGCACCATTTGGAATTTTTTGACCTATCTGTTCGTCCAAAATACCGCAGAATCTCAAAACAAAGATTTTCAATTAGTATGTGTTATACTAATACTATGGGGTCCCACGGATACTAGTTGAGTTTTTAGTCTGCGGGAGTCCGATATAACCACTCCACTGCCCATAGCGGGTGGCATCCATTATAGATTTTCCCAACGTAAAAAAGTGCCAGTCAGCAATATTTTCTTGTGAGCATAAACATAACGAAAAGGCGATTAACTGAATAATGTTTAATGAAAATGTTATAGTTATATGTATACAGATATATGCTGTTTAATGAAAAATAAAATGGTTGTCTGTAAAGTCAGTTTACGGACGATAATTTTACGTGTATCGTCATAAGAAAACACTTAGACCGATTTTTCCTCTCTATCGCTTGTTCAACGCTCTCGCTTGCACGCTCGGCTCAGGCGGAACGTGACTATTTTTCGTGCGTGCAGCTGGCGGTCATCGATGTATATATATATATATATATTATATATCACGTCAAAAAAACTTTCGAGTATACGATTAAAAACATAATTATATTAGCAAATCATACTATCACATTAATCACACTATAATTATATTTATAAGTATGTTGTGTATGTTTGTTACTCCTTCACGCTCAAACGGCTGATTAAATTTGGATGAAATTCAGTACCAAGATAGCTTATACACTAGACTAACATATAGGTGGTAGGTTTACTAGGTGGTAGGACTTTACTGCAAAGTTCGTCTAGGTAGGTACCACCGCTTAGCCAATTATTCTGCCGCCAAGCAGTAGTGCGCAAGCACTGCTGTGTTTCGGTTTGAAGGGCCCTGTAGCTAGTGAAATTACTGGGCAAATGAGACTTTATGAACTGATCTCACAGTTTAGTAATCTTATTACTAGATTGTGCTGATGTCTCTGGATGACGTGCGCAGTGCAGTGTCACGCGAACCTCTATAATTTAAAGTTACGAGTGACACTGCAGCTGGTATGGGCAGCCGTGTCGTTTAACATCAGGCGAACGGCTAGCTCGTCACGTCATTCCTTAACATAAAAAAAGGCTACATTTTATCCCGGAAAAGTGAAATTTTCCCAGGGGATGTGTAAATAATTAAAATACATTTTATCCGCGGGGAAACCGCGGGGCGCAACAAGTGATCAATAAGTCAGACGAAGTATACCTATCAAACATACTTAAAAAAAACTTATGCGAAACACGAAATTTTAAACAAAATCATCACCATTTTGAGATCAGTCGCATATCAGCCACATCCGAATCCAAATGTGTAGTTCCTAGAAAGTAGGATACAGTTGCCTACGTACTTCAAACTAACGAACTATTGGTGGAAAAAGTATTAAAAAACTGTGCTGGTGAAACATCGATACGGTGTAGTGCCGTGCGGACTAGTGACTAGTGTTGGAGAAAAAACTGAAATATAAAGACTTTTCAAGTCTCAAATTTAAGAAATCAAGTCTGATTGATATTTGTTCTTTCGGCAATTTGGATGACCAGGAGTACGGAATACTGCTACTCTTGGCGGAGACCAGTAGGAGATGATTTTTTAATAAAAACTCTTATTTTACGCACAGCACTAATCGGTCGTTTTATCTCTCTTCTCAACAGATATAGGCTCGTATTATAGAACGCGCCTCAAGTGTCGTTTGATCTACAATCACGTAATCATGGCTTGAGAATAGAATCTATGCTCAGCTATCGTTCTTATTATAGAACAGTGCTTGAGCTCTACTTACCTGAATGTAGATTTGAATCAAACCTCAGGCAGAGTGTGTTTTTTGTCTATGAATCAGCCTGTTTTCATTTACGTTTCGATAGTTTTAACAATTCCGTTCCACGTAACGCATAGTCAAGGTGTAAGTCATCGCTCATAGAAATAGAAAGAGATCTTAATAACACACATTTTAATAATAAAAAATTAACATTTATTTGTAATAGATCCTATGAAACTATTTGAAATAAAAAATATGCTTTTTGGATCAACTTTTGTGTTTTTGTAATATTTTACTTTAATATACAAAAAATTTGATATTAGGTCTTTACCTATGAAATTGCCGTTTTGTTTGAAAAAAGTTAAAGTATTTTTTTTTCGAACTTATTTATTTCTTTTATTCAAAGTAATCACCCCTGCAATCAATGCATCTTTGCCAACGCTGTGGCAGTTTATGGATGCCCTTCTTGAAAAAATCAGCAGGACGGGAGACAACAAACTCTTCAAAGGCGTTTTGTACTGCCTCTCGGGAATTGAATTTTTTTCCCGCTAAAAAGTTGTCCAAATTTTGGAAAAAGTAATAGTCGGTAGGCGCAAGATCTGGTGAGTATGGAGGATGAGGGAGAGCTTCCAAACCCAACTCATGCAGCTTAGAGACGGTCTGTTGTGCAGTATGGGGTCGCGCGTTGTCGTGAAGTAGCAGTGGAGACGACCGATTGACCAAAGCTGGTTGCAGACGTGCGAGTTTCGCCATCATTGTGGTCAGTTATTCAATGTACACATCTGCAGTAATGCTCTCGCCGTTTTGTAAAAAGCTATGATGAATCACACCAGCACTAGACCACCAAACTGTGACCATCACCTTTCTAGGGGTCATTTTTCGTTTTGCACATTGCTTTGGTACCGAACCAGGATCTAACCAACTTGCTGAGCGCTTTCGATTGTCAAAAAGAATCCATTTTTCGTCGCACGTAACAATTCGGTTCAAAATTCCTTCATTTCTGTACCTGTTAAGCAGCGCAAGGCAAGTCTCGACGCGCACGTTGCGCTGGCGATCGTTAAGTTCGTGGGGCACCCATCTATCAAGCTTTTTTATCTTGCCAATCTGTCGCAAATGGACCAATATTGTTTTGATGCTAACATCAAAAGCTGCTGCCAGCTTAGCTGTAGATTGAGATTCATCAGCTTCCACAATCGCCTTTAATTCATCATTGTTGACCAAAGTTTCCGGACGACCACGAGGCTCATTTTTCAAGTCAAAATTCCCAGAACGGAACCGAGCAAACTAATAACGGGTTGTACGTTCGTTTGTACAGTTCTCTCCGTAAACGTCGTTGATGTTACGCGTCGTTTGTGCCGCGTTGGTGCCACGACGGAACTCATATTCCATAATTACACGAAATTTCAAAGTATCCATTATGAGGAAAAATGTTGAAATGTAATGAAAATACAACGCTAATCAATAAACAAAAGACTTATATTGTAAATAGAATGTCATATTTTTAGAACAAAATTAATTTGAATTTAGAATTCATAGCCAATCAAAATTTTTTTTTGGTTGAAAAAGTCTGTACTGCAATACGGCAATTTCATAGGTAAAGACCTATTATAACTACAACGGAACGTAAAAATAAAAATGTCGATCCTCACCTCACAGCTGTTCCCGTTGTATCATCTACTTGGTTTGTGGCTATTTCGTTTAGGTTTTAATTATTTGTATAAAATTATGTTTTCACTATCAACTTTGACTCTATGGTTCCCTTTATGGGTACTGTTACTGGTAACCACAATTTTGCCAATGTAATTTACCAGATTCGACACCTGCTATTGAAAAATAATTAATGTTGAATTAGTATCTCTCATTTAATAGTCTGTATTAATCACACGGCATGGAGCGGAAAAGTAGTAGTACAATAGAGCTACAAAAATGTAACAAACAATGGTCTAATGCAATGAAATCATTACTCAAGCGTGGTCGCGACCACACTTGGGAAATCAGAGATTAAATCTATGCTTGAGCATCGATTACCGTCTGAGCGACTTTCTGTAATAAGAAAATACTCAGGTGAACCATGATCAGATCTGATCACTGTATTATGACTCAAGCACTGTTCTATAATAAAATCTCAACTCAAATCTACTTTCAGGTCGAGATTTACGACTGAGCACTGTTCTATAATACGAGCCATAGACAACAACATAAAAACGTTAGGTTCCACCAAAGAGTATAGACACCTTTTCACAGATAACAAACTTAGAACTAATTTATTATTGCCATTCAACAATATTGATAAAAAAGCTGATCAAATGAAAAGACAAGACAGAACTGTTAGAAACTTTTGAGGTCAAGTTTGAAAACTTATCAAGCTACAAAAAACAACCTTTGGTCTTACCAGGTGTTAGGACTTTTCTGCAAAGTGGTAGGTACCACTGCATTGCAAGTTATTCTGCTACTAAGCAGTAGTGCGCAAGCACTACTTTCTTCCGGTTTTCAAGGATCTGTAGTTAGTGAAATTATTATTATATAATTATATATATATAAGTATTATTATTATAATAACGTCCGACGATCACATACATAGACCTGGACAGTGGACCCTAACTTGGATTCCCTGTCTCTAGGGATCCAGGAACAATGAAGATCATGGTTCTGCAATACCCAGGTTAAGAACAAGTATTTGTGCTTTTTTTTCTATGCCCTAATAATTGTCCTGCCGCGGGAATCGAACCCGCCGCCTCCGGGTTATGAGCCGACCTGCTCACCCACCACACCACAGAGACTGTCGTCATTTCTTTTCATCATCTCTCATATCTAAATAATGATCTAGGCAGACTTGTCTATCTATCTATCTATCTAAAAAAGGCGGTTAAACAAACCTCTATTGCTTCTGTGTCATATTTTCTAAATAGATGCATTTTTTTTTCTAGTTACGTTAATTCAAAGCAAACCCATATCGATGAAATTGTTATTGGACCTATTTTTAAGTCTCTTCCAAATTAAAAAATATAAATCCCAAATCAATTATCGATCGATTATTTTAAGTAACTTATGTTAACATCTCTTGTAAATTGTGTTCTAGCAAATAAACATTTGATTGATTGATTGATTGATTGATTGATCCAGTCCCGACTATCAACACAACTCAACTACAAGTATCTTGACATCCCATCACTACAGCAGTTAGAAATAGGTCCAGTCAGGCGCAGTATTACAAACAGAACCGTAATAAAGCAAACACGGGGAGAACAGTAAATATAGATGGCGCTACTTGCATGCAATGACATTAGTTTTGTCAATAAACCGCAGGGCGATCATGAAAAGTTGTTGAAATCATTTTGACTTGTTGCTGGGTCGTTGAAAAGAATTTGAAAATGGTGGTTGTGAATTTTGATTTTTTTTTCTATAACCCGTGTATTATTGAATTTTAACGTGTGATAAGAGTGGATTATTATCCGTTAAGTGTTTGTGAACAAAGTGTTGGCAAATGGTTCCAAGTTTTAAAACCCTACTTTTTCGTTTTGTCTTCAAGGCTTCCTAGAGCCTTCAGTAAAATGGTGGATATTTCCACGATTTTACTGTGGCATTCTGACTGATAAAATAAGATTTTGACATGACATAACCATACAAAAATTCCTTACTTAACATTGGCAGAATTATTGCTAAAAAGCGATAGAAAGCCATTAAACGAAGAGAAGAAAATGATTTGCTGACACATTTACAATAACAAAAGCTAAAGAAAGCATTAAGAAAAGGACTGTTTGCGTTTTAAAGAAGGATAATACAAGCACAGATTTTAAAATACATTTTTATTAGAATTTTCTACAAATTTCTTTCATTTTTTTGACAAGCATTGCGGTAACTTTTTATTTATGGTCTTTGTGTTTTTGTTCCAGCAATTCAAAAGCTTGCATGTTTTGTCAGCCATTCCTGACCCCACATCCAGCGGAAATATTTGAAATTCAAACGGAAATTCATTTTCGTGTTGGTATCTAATCAAAGGTTTGGAATTGGAATTTTAAATGGGCAAAACCGCATCCCACCTCCGCCATTCCTTTGGCTTGTACACGGGGCTGTTACTATTGGTTCACTTCTCACTAATTACTCCCTTTTTATGATTCGGAAAGGAAAGGATAAATAATAACCCTTAGGACGTGAAGTGAACTACGTGGTGCAGATGATAATAAAAACCTTAATGGACTAAAAAAAAATGATAGTAGTATATTTAAAAAGCAGAAAATTATGCAAAAAAATACAACCAACTTCGTAGGCGAAAAATCAAAGACAATATACAGAATGATCGATAGAGTTCAGATTCTATCGATCATTCTGTATATTTATATTTATTTTACTTCAAAACTTCGTGGCATTATTATGACAAACTACACTTCATCAGTCCTAAAGAAAAGTACCTTTGTTCTAATTGAGGTATTTCTTAATAAAAACTGTAGTTCGATCGGAAATCGTTCGAAGCCATATACCTAATCAATCAGATTTAAATAGTATCCCCCCCTACCCGTTAATATCCATTTCGCCAGCGGAAAGGGTCGAGGCCTTTTCGTCGGGTCGCAGAGGGCTGCAAAATTTACGATTTCACTAGATTTACAGCTGTCATAAAGTATTCAGACGCACAGCGCTTCGCTTTTCAAGTTTTAGGTTTGTTTTGGCATAACACGAGTAAGCTTCATACGCGAAGGAGCGACGCGGGAAAGAAGCAATGTATAAGATTAAGCCACTTCAAAAAAAATGAGTCATGTACAAAACAAAAGGTTTCGTAAAAACTTAAGATTTAAAAAATTTACTCGTATGATTATTTATTATGTCCTTTATATGCTTAGAGAAAGACGAACATATTACCTGCTACTTTTTGAAATTCGGTTAAAAAAGGAATCGCCTTTTTCAGTAACAGTAAGGTTGTTTACCGCGATATATTTTTATTTCTTAAGATAAAAAGTGCATTTAAGTAGTATTTATCGGCTGAAACGGTTTGTGGGTAGGTTGCTACCTATATAACTATAGGTCTTCAGCATGTCCACACCGCACCGTGTCTGGAACAAGAATGATCCGTAGTACACCGAGCGCTCCTTTATATAGCCAGATGGGTAGGGGAGCGATGACAGTTGCCGGTGTTGCCACTGTAATAAATTTAAATGCTGCCACAGGGTAAATTACGGTACTGCCCGCTGAGCATAGATTTTACAACTGGACGTTGCCGCCATCATATTTATAACGAGAAAGTTTTAATACATAGTTGACAAATTCTAATTTATCAGAATAGTAGTTGACCCGCCCCGGTTTCGCACAGTTGAATTAGTAAAACGTGGTCGAACGGCATAAAAAGTCCTATACTATCCTATTTCCGTCTTCTGGATCTAAGCTACCTTCCCACCAATTTTCAGCCAAATCGGTTCAGCCATTCTTGAGTAATAAATAGTGTAACTAACGCGACTTTCTTTTATATATAAAGATTTTCAAACATATAACTAAACTAAACTATGTCTAAAAACTTAAAATAGATAAAACTAAAAAACAAAATAACCCGTTGGTGGAGGGAAAAGTTCCCAGAATACTGATGCATTACCACTTTGAATGGCAATGTGCAAAATAAAAACCAGCATTGTAGTCACCTGATGGATAAAAATTACATTATAATCCATGCTGAGTTCTGTATTATTGTAAGCTATGTATAGTGTACTTTGACAGCTTCTGCAGTGTCCGGAGGCAGTGGGTTCGATTCCCGCGACAGGACAAAAAAAGTGCACAGAAAAAAAAGCGCAAATACTTGTTCTGAGTCTGGGTGTTGTGGGACCATGGGCCTCGTAGTTTCTGGGTCCCCAGATACACGGAATCCTAGTTAGGGTCCAGGATCTATGTATGTGACCGTTGAGCGTTATTATTATTATTAATGTTTGACTAAGGTGAGATTTTTTTTATTGTTTGCAGACAAAACCTTTGACCACTGCCTCGCCTGATGTTAAGCAATGACGTGGTGTAAGATGGGGCATGCTTGCCTAGAAGATAACTGCAGGGATCAAATAAAACGATTGCTACCAATAAAAACACAAATTTGTATGGATTTGACAGTTTAAATACGCAGTTTATGTGCATAGTTAGTATGGAAAGTTATCCTGATGCATTGCAATCAAAGTTTCGTGAACACCCCCTCACTCTTGACTTGAAACAAGGATGCAGGCAAGCTGTTCTATTCATTAGCTGAGACTGAATTAGCCCACAGAATTAGTAAAGTGAAGTGGCAGGGCTAGTCACAGTATGCAGTCACAAAAATGCTATTATAAAAAGTTTAGCAGATAGACTGCACCGGACTGCAACATATTGACGTGGGTGGGTGGCCACCTATTTTTGATTTAGTTGTTTTTTTATTTATTTTTTAATCTATGTATTATTTTTATTACGTATTTTATGATGTAATTTTTAGCGGTAATATGGATCTCGTGTGAAATATAGAATAATTATTATTATTAGACACCGAAACGACGACTGCTGTAAATGTATTCTTGAGTGGAGACCACGACTTGGCAAACGTAGGTCCGTATTGCAGAACGATGCTCAGTCAGCGATGAAATCTCTGCTTGAGCACCGATCGATGACTGAGCATCGTTCTGTAATACGGACCTTAGTGTAAGACGCCCTCCGTCTAAATGGGAATAGTTATTAAATCTATTTGTTTTAAGTACTTACTAAGCGTACCTATGTTTTTTAAATTTTAATCCTAAAGCTAGGTTTTTTGTTGTTGCCACTCACGTAATTATCTTCAATTTATTGTGTTTCTCCATATTTTAAGGTTATTCACACCAGAGTCGCAAGATACAGGCTTCGTGCTTAGTTTGGGGCTCATAGTTAAGTGTAGTTTGAAGGAAATGTTTATTCTTTCACTGTAATTAAAAAATTGTAACATTTCATTTTTGGCAATAAATTATCTTATCTTATCTTATCTATCTATAGTAGAGGCGGTAGCTGAATATTAGCCGGGAATCGGGCAAAGTATTGCATGCATTAGGACAGGCCTGTGTCTAGTAATACAAGCAGATTATTACTGCTGGAATGGATTGTTAAATGGATTGGTATGAAGACGTGCGGAAGAAACCACTCGCTACTCGCTGCCTCTAAAGTTAAAGTATCTGGTAAATTAAGCTTAACCAAGTGGGTTCACTCTTGCGACAGGAATTCGTTGCTTCGTTTACTATGGCAACAGTCAGCTTACTGTGTTTTGAAACGACTGTAAATTGTATGTCTGGTACAGAATAGAATTGTTCTCTGCGTCTACTAGGCACAAGTGATTGACCGTGTCCTTAAATTTATTATTACTTTAGTCTGCTATGGGTACGTAAAATGTTGAATGTCATTTGTTTCTTCTTATTTTAAACTTATCTATACATTTATATGGGATTTGGAAGATTTGAGAGACATTAGGATTACGAATGTAAAAATGTGCTGATTTTTTATTTTCTTGTTGTTTATTAACATTTCCTTTCAAAATCAAAAGAGCAATACACTGATTTGATTTTCATATACACACTAGGCACTTAAGTACTCAATCGCAGCGAATGTTTTTTATTATTTTATTTGGCATAAAAACATTTGTACACTTAAGTATAGATCCTTAAATAATAATATACAAATGTTTGCGTAGTAAGCTACTGCCTTCAGCATTCGCACCGGGCTGCGTCAAATACATGTTCTGAGTCTGGGTGTTATGGGACCACGTATTTCTTGAGTCCCTAGACACGGGGAATCGTAGTTAAAGTCTCCAGGAACTATGTATGGCATCGTTGGGCGTTATTATTTATTATTACTATTATCCATGAGAGATATTGATCTGTGATAAAAGTTTTACCTATATATATTTATAGGCTTACGGGTTATGCATAGCTGGCAACCTATAAATCTAAGGTCTTCAGCATGCGCACCGGGCCGCGTCCGGAGCAAGAATGATCCGTAGTACACCGAGCGCTCCCTTTTTATAGCCAGATGGGGGAGCGATGACAGTTACCGGTATTGCCACTGTAATAAATTTAAATGCTACCACAGGGTAAATTACGGTAGTGCCCGCTGCGCATAGAGTTTACAACTGGACGTTGCCACCATCATATTATTATATACAAAAGTGAATGTACGCGAGATTTTCTTTATAAATTGAATTGAATTTGAATATATTACAACACAGTTTGAATATTGAATTAAAGAAAATCTCGCTATATACACTTTTGTATATATTATATCTGATTCTGTTCATGATCTGACTCAAGAAAACTTTTATCACAGATCAATATCGATCTGATCAATATAGGATAATAATAATAATAATGCCCAACGATGCCATACTTACATAGTTCCTGGAGACTTTAACTACGATTCCCTGTGTCTAGGGACTCAAGAACTACGTGGTCCCATAACACCCAGACTCAGAACAAGCATTTGCGCTTTTTTCTCTGCACAAATTCTTGTCCTGTTGCGGGAATCGATCTCGCCGCCTTCGGGTTATGAGCCGACCTGCTCAACCACTACTTTAGACACAGAGAATCCTAGTTAGGGTCCAGGAACTATGTGTGTGATCATTGGGCGTTATTATTATTATTATTTTGCTAATTCTTCAGCCGAATTAGCCGTGGTGCCGGATCTAACATGTATCTTGGGAAGGAGTGACGACGCCATAGTATCGACGCAAGAAGCGTCCCACAGTAAAGGACGCCCCAATAGGCTATTTGACTACTATATTTTTATTACATACATAAATAATATACCTCAAAAAATTGATAACTGTGAAAACAAAACTTGAATATCTCAAAAAATGACTAAGTTACAGGCATTTTAAAAAACAGTAATAGAAAGAGACACGCAGTGACGTCAGTTACCAGCCCTCACAGTAACTCATTACTAAGCTATGGTAGCTCTACATACAATCTCTTTGGCATGTATCGTCACAAGCCATACCGTCATAGTAGCTGTGAGGAAGCTCCACACGATCTCTGTTTTGCGAGAAAGGGACAGGCGATGAAACTTTAAAAGCGTACTCCGTGATTAATTTACCGATTTTACTTATTTTTACAATAGTTACATTCATTTTTAGCCTACATTATGCAAATGATATTTACTTGTTCATTTTTAATGGTAGTCAAATAGCCTATTGTTTTAACTGAACTGTTATAAATGTAGAACTTAATCTGTATACAGAAGTTCCAGAGTTAACGGATATACAACAAAGTTCTGGCGTAAAGTACTTCCGTGTTGCTTAACTCATGTAAGTGTACCTACATTAGCGGTTTTAACTTCTTAACCAATTATGTTTAGTCTAGGAGACAGGGACTGCGGGATGGTCACTACAATCTAATTAATTCGTTTTATATAGTGACTAGTTGCACCCCGCGGTTTCACCCGCGGATAAAAAGTATTTTAATTATTTGCTCATCCTACGGGAAACATTCACTTTTCCGGGATAAAATGTAGGCTATATGTTAATTAAGTACCGAATTTAATCCAAATCCATTCATCCGTTTGCGCGTAAAGGAGTAACAAACATACACACATGCACACAAACATACAAACTTTTGCCTTTATAATATTAGTGTGATAAAATAGTAATTTGACAAAGTTCAATGATCTGCAGAGAATGTGAGCTACTTACGTCTAACATAAGAGCGAAATGATTTGAATGAATAAAGGTCAAAATATTAACGCTTGTTCAAATTTTTCTTTGAAAAATACAACAAAGAAGTAAAAAAGTTACTTTGAAAACAGTGACGTGTGATGAAGAAGGGTAGACTAGTGATATTTTCAAATTTCAATAACAAAATATGGACCGCGGCCCAACTCGGTGGAACTCGGGCCATCTTGGCCAAAAGCGACAAGACGAAACGAGGATAATAGAAAGGCAGTGTTGTTGACAGTTGATAATTGCATATCATATTATTGCCAATGTCAATATTTCTTTATTAAAATATGACAAACCTGCCATTTGTTTGTAAATAATTACCTTTTTTATATTTTTTAAGGTCTTTACCTATGAAATTGCCGTTTTGTTTGAAAAAAGTTAAAGTTTTTTTTTTTTTCGAACTTATTTATTTCTTTTATTCAAAGTAATCACCCCTGAAATCAATGCATCTTTGCCAACGCTGTGGTAGTTTATGGATGCCCTTCTTGAAAAAATCAGCAAGACGGGATACAACAAACTCTTCAAAGGCGTTTTGTACTGCATCTCGGGAATTGAATTTTTTTCCCGCTAAAAAGTTGTCCAAATTTTGGAAAAAGTAATAGTTGGTAGGCGCAAGATCTGGTGAGTATGGCGGATGAGGGAGAGCTTCCAAACCCAACTCATGCAGCTTAGAGACGGTCTGTTGTGCAGTATGGGGTCGCGTGTTGTCGTGAAGTAGCAGTGGAGACGACCGATTGACCAAAGCTGGTTGCAGACGTGCGAGTTTCGCCATCATTGTGGTCAGTTCTTCAATGTACACATCTGCAGTAATGCTCTCGCCGTTTTGTAAAAAGCTATGATGAATCACACCAGCACTAGACCACCAAACTGTGACCATCACCTTTCTAGGGGTTATTTTTCGTTTTGCACATTGCTTTGGTACCGAACCAGGATCTAACCAACTTGCTGAGCGCTTTCGATTGTCAAAAAGAATCCATTTTTCATCGCACGTGACAATTCGGTTCAAAATTCCTTCATTTCTGTGCCTGTTAAGCAGCGCAAGGCAAGTCTCGACGCGTACGTTGCGCTAGCGATCGTTAAGTTCGTGGGGCACCCATCTATCAAGCTTTTTTATCTTGCCAATCTGTCGCAAATGGACCAATATTGTTTTGATGCTAACATCAAAAGCTGCTGCCAGCTCAGCTGTAGATTGAGATTCATCAGCTTCCACAATCGCCTTTAATTCATCATTGTTGACCAAAGTTTCCGGACGACCACGAGGTTCATTTTTCATGTCAAAATTCCCAGAACGGAACCGAGCAAACCAATAACGGGTTGTACGTTCGTTTGTACAGTTCTCTCCGTAAACGTCGTTTATGTTACGTGTCGTTTGTGCCGCGTTGGTGCCACGACGGAACTCATATTCCATAATTACACGAAATTTCAAAGTATCCATTATGAGGAAAAATGTTGAAATGTAATGAAAATACAACGCTAATCAATAAACAAAAGACTTATATTGTAAATAGAATGTCATATTTTTAAAACAAAATTAATTTGAATTTAGAATTCATAGCCAATCAAAACTTTTTTTGTTTGAAAAAATCTGTACTGCAATACGGCAATTTCATAGGTAAAGACCTATTATATAACGAGTGGAAATTGATCCCGTGAGTCTAAAAATTACAATTATATTTTCATTTCTTCTTGTCAGTAGGATGTGAAATCTTATACTTTCATTGCGTAATATCGAAATAGGTACCAGAGTTTTATATCCTTTTATCTTTGCCCATTTCAAATAGAGTCCAATCATGGAATAACTATTAATCTGCCTCTACAATATTTATTGTAATATATATAATATTTTAGGTCAAAATTTTTATATCAGCAAGTGGCTTGAAACTTTATGTTACAAGCTCTCGGCCTAAAAGCAAAATTGTTTCAAAAAATAAAATACAAACAGTAGCTTAACTTAAATTAAAAGTGTTTCTACTATTATTATTATACCTTTCTAAACGTCTGGTCGAACCAACACGTCACCAAAATGCTGGCCTCTGCTTCGGCCAAAGATTGAGCATTGCCATTCAACGTGGCAATGCTGCCAGCATAATGGACACGTGCCTACTGTGGTGTTGTATTGTAGTGGTTGGTTTTATTAAGTTCCCATTTTATTGTTTTATGTAGATAGAAACCCTTATTTTAATAAAATTTATTATTATACAATAGGCTTAATTATAACGAATTTAAGAACATTAAAACATGCAATGTTTATAGGTTAACAAAAATTTCCAATAGTTGAAAAAATTTTGGACTTTTTATGAGAGAAAGCATTTTGTAATTTATACATAGCTCTCTCAACCACTATTTTAATTCCATTACCATTCCATCATCTAACAATGGGGCCAAGGTTAAGGCTAAGGCTGGTGCTGCGGCCGAATCCGCAGAAAACCTGAAAAGGCGCAAATATAATTCCCTAGACAGTGGTTATATATTTGCGCCTTTCGGTTTCGAGACTTTGGGGCCGTGGGGACCGAGTGCCCACAAAATTTATAAAGAACTTTCAGAATGACTGATCGAGGCAACACGTGAAAAAGACTAACTAACTACTAACGTGCCCAAAGACTAAGCATTGCCATTCAACGGGGCAATGCCGCCAGCATTTTGGGCACGTTGCCTACTGGTAGCGGCTTCTTAGATTAAGTTTTGCTAATGCATAGTTTTTAATTTACAACGGGGCCTAACATCATTACTTTTCTTTCTTATTATATCATTTGTAAAACCATTAATATTTTTATTTATTTATTTATTAGACCAACTAGGATCATAACCAGCACCAAATAAAAACACATCAACAAATAGAATGGTCAAAAGAAAATAACATAATTAAAATAAAAATACCACAAATTGAAATAAAATAAAAATTTATAAATTAAAAAGTAATTTTGACTCCGTTCAGTAGGTGTACTATGTTACAATGGTACACATATTGACAGTCAAACCGATCAGTAAGCGCATTTAGGATACTGTTACGGCTGGCCCGCACCCTGCGATTGTTTAGAATGTGTGTATATATCTATATTTATATATATCTCTTCTATATTTTAAGAAGTTAAATATTATAATTATAAATATGTCCTTTATATGAACGAAATAGTTATGTGCACCCCGTCCTTTACCACTTCGTCAAATTCTCTCCATCCAAAGGTTGCCTGGAAGAGATCGCTTTTAGCGATAAGGTCGCCCATTGTTACACTTTATATAATTGATTGTTTTTTTTTTCTTTGTATTTTTTTATTATTTGGTGTGTACAATAAAGAGTTCATCTATCTATCTATCTGCGCACCAGGGATGTGCACCGTTTGGGCATGACTGTGTGGAAACAATCCACACGGGCTTGGCAAAAATCCCCGACGCACTGCAAATGCGAGGCAGCCGAAACAGCACCCTAAATGCATTGTTGTACTGGACGCGTAAAGCGTTGTACTGTTTCAGCGTATATTTACTAATATTAGTCAAACCTAAGATACTCGCATTAAAAAGGAATAATTTCAGATTCCATCAAACAAAACACAGGAAAAAAACGAGTGTGCTTTAGACCACACGACTGATGTAAAACTTCTATAAGAAATGTAACTCTCTCTCTCTTTCTGCCTTCACTAACTTATATCTCCCTCTCAACTTCCGTTCGGCTCGCCCGACCGATTTTCGTAGCAAGCGCTTTCGTCACGCATTCATCAGCTTACTTCCCGTAAGTCAAGCGTGCGTAAAAAAGTTTTACTTCAAAAATTTACGCAAGGCCAATAATTAATTAAGGCCAATATTAATAAATTATTTGATAATTTGTGATGTGCTTGACATTTATAGTATTTAATAATAATGATGATTCTACTAATATAGCTGTAAGTCTTATTGTTACTAACAAATTGGATTGAACTATCTGTAATAAAATGAAATTTATTAATTTATTTATTCATACATTTGACAATATTCACACAGTAGTCTTAGATAAAATACAAGACAATATAAGATACATATTATCCATAGAAGTTTTATTTAAAAGTCTCTATGCGTCTTTATTAAGGCGCGGGCGTTTTTTCCTGTAGAGTACACAAGTTCAGTCTTCTAACGTAAGATAATTTGTCATAAGTCAAAGTTGCCCTTCTGCTAATATCTTTATTTCGCGGTCTTACCGTGAACTCAATTACTCAAATTATTCGTAAGTTGGTGTGGCTCGGAGCTGATAACAACCTCTGATGAATGGAAGAACTGACGCGATATGATTTTAGAGTAGATTAGATTTCGAACATTGTTTGGGACTTTTCGGTTTATGGAATTTTCAGTTTTGGTATCAAGATCTCCATTACAGATTTATCGAATCGCAATTTACCTGATTCTCCGTGAAAAAAATATTGGACACTTGAAATTTAATTGAATTGAAATGAAACTTGTTTTGACAGTATCTGTAGTGTGGTGGTTGAGCAGGTCGGCTCAAAACCCGGAGGTGATGGGTTCTATTCCCGTAGCAGGACAAGTATAATTGATACAAGAAAAAAAAGCGCAAATACTTGTTCTGAGTCTGGGTGTAGTAGGACCATGGTCCTCGTAGTTCCTGGGTCCCTAGACACAGGGAATACGAGGACTCTCCAAAAAAAGGAAGGACTTCTCCAAGAAAGCATTTGAACCAATGAAAACTCAGCAAAAGGTATATGGCGTGATCCGTGAAATCGCTCATTGGTCGAACGCTTTTTCAAAAGAAGTAATATTTGAACACGGGCCTTCTCTCATTGGGGGAGAGTGTAAGTTATAACCCACGGCCGAGTGGATTGGTGGATGATATAATTCTGATCCATCATCACTATATTGTCTAACCATAACAATGGAGTTTTGGCGGGAAAACGAAAAAGATCGTGTCACCGTATTGTATTATTTTCCAAAACTTGTGTTATTTTCAGTGTTAGTGCATAAAATTGGTGGCATTTTATTCGTTAAGTACTGGATTACAGGCATGAGTGTAGGAAAGTGGTATAATGATGGTGAAACGTTTCTTTTCGTGTTGTTTCCAAAACTACATATAAGCTTCTGGTAAAGTTGCCTCCTCTTTACTAGGAATATGATTTGACTAGACTAGACTATGACTTGACTTGATGACTTGGACTGTGACTTGACTTGACACATAATATATATTATATTAACTTGAGAAATTATCAATTACTTGACACTGGCTAAATACACAAAAGTGTGGAGCCAAAACCAAACCAAAAAAACCATAACAATTCCTACAAGGATTGAGACGGTATGGGAAATGGTTAAGTGGTCAAAAATACCTCACATTCTCAAGGTCGGGTACCTTCTAAACATATTTTTATGATTGATTGATTGCAACCCATATAAACACTTACCATAAAAACACAGAGATTTGGCTCCACATTTATCATGCGAACAGCCAAAGAGTGGAACGCTTTACCGGCATCCATATTTCCCGAAAACTACAACCTTGGAGTCTTCAAATCGAGAGTGAACAGGTATCTTCTAGGCAAGCGTGTTACATCCTAGACCGCATCGTCACTTACCATCAGGTGCGGTAGTGGTCAAATGCGAGCCTATCAAACAATAAAAAAAAAACACAGGATGGATTTGACAGTTTCAATACGCAGTTTATGTGCATAGTTATTATAGAAAATTTGAAATTAGGAATGAAATTTGCCCTGTTGCATTGCAAAATTCCGCGGGTTGGCTTGGTTTATCAACAATACGTACGGATAATCCGAGAATAGACACTAAATCAGAATGCTGGTTTCTGAATTAAAAGAGTATCCATATATTTATTATTCCATACATCAGTCCCAGAATTTAAAGTACAAACTAACATAGGAAGCTAAAGTTAAAATTGAGTTAGTAAAACTTGTACCAGCGAAGTTAGCATAGGGTAACTTAGATTTTGTGTAACCCTAACTTACACTTACTTAGAAGATTGAATTAAAATGTGAGTACAGACAAGGAACGGTAGGTAAGATAGGGTTATCTATGGCTACCTAATAATAAAACTGTAGGCGAGCTAAAACTGTATATTAAATAATAGGTCTTTACCTATGAAATTGCCGTTTTGCAGTACAGACTTTTTCAAACAAAAAAAAGTTTTGATTGGCTATGAATTCTAAATTCAAATTAATTTTGTTTTAAAAATATGACATTCTATTTACAATATAAGTCTTTTGTTTATTGATTAGCGTTGTATTTTCATTACATTTCAACATTTTTCCTCATAATGGATACTTTGAAATTTCGTGTAATTATGGAATATGAGTTCCGTCGTGGCACCAACGCGGCACAAACGACACGTAACATCAACGACGTTTACGGAGAGAACTGTACAAACGAACGTACAACCCGTTATTGGTTTGCTCGGTTCCGTTCTGGGAATTTTGACTTGATAAATGAACCTCGTGGTCGTCCGGAAACTTTGGTCAACAATGATGAATTAAAGGCGATTGTGGAAGCTGATGAATCTCAATCTACAGCTGAGCTGGCAGCAGCTTTTGATGTTAGCATCAAAACAATATTGGTCCATTTGCGACAGATTGGCAAGATAAAAAAGCTTGATAGATGGGTGCCCCACGAACTTAACGATCGCCAGCGCAACGTACGCGTCGAGAATTGCGTTGCGCTGCTTAACAGGCACAGAAATGAAGGAATTTTGAACCAATTGTTACGTGCGACGAAAAATGGATTCTTTTTGACAATCGAAAGCGCTCAGCAAGTTGGTTAGATCCTGTTTCGGTACCAAAGCAATGTGCAAAACGTAAAATGACCCCTAGAAAGGTGATGGTCACAGTTTGGTGGTCTAGTGCTGGTGTGATTCATCATGGCTTTTTACAAAACGGCGAGAGCATTACTGCAAATGTGTACATTGAAGAACTGACCACAATGATGGCGAAACTCGCACGTCTGCAACCAGCTTTGGTCAATCGGTCGTCTCCACTGCTACTTCACGACAACGCGCGACCCCTTACTGCACAACAGACCGTCTCTAAGCTGCATGAGTTGGGTTTGGAAGCTCTCCCTCATCCGCCATACTCACCAGATCTTACGCCTACCGACTATTACTTTTTCCAAAATTTGGACAACTTTTTAGCGGGAAAAAAATTCAATTCCCGAGAGGCAGTACAGAACGCCTTTGAAGAGTTTGTTGTCTCCCGTCCTGCTGATTTTTTCAAGAAGGGCATCCATAAACTGCCACAGCGTTGGCAAAGATGCATTGATTGCAGGGGTGATTACTTTGAATAAAAGAAATAAATAACTTCGAAAAAAAAAAAATACTTTAACTTTTTTCAAACAAAACGGCAATTTCATAGGTAAAGACCTAATATTTATTGAAAATGTTGACTGTGGAGGGTTACATTACCGATATAGATGACGAAACAGTACTTTTTTTTTAATTTGTCAGTGTATCTATCTTTTTTGTAACGCCATCACGGAATAACTACCGGACCGATTTTGATGAAACTTAGTATGGTTTCCAAATTAACATAAAGGCTACTTATTATTCCAAATATCATCCCTCAAAGTGATGAGAAGGGTTGGTAAAGTTTCTATAGAGAGATTTTTTTTGATGCAAATTTACTATGAAAAAGAAATAAAAACACATGTTTCACAGTTTGCGAAAAGTCAATCCTTAAAATGGTGTAATGTGGTGTTGAAGTTTGTGTGGAGAAACATTTTATGTAATTTTATTGTTATGTTATAACACAACATGTAGCATTTTAAAAAGAGGGTTAAAAGAGTATTATCACAGGGTAAGCAACGCACCTCTAGTGTTACAGATGTCCATAGGCTACGGTGACCTCTTACCATCAGGAGGGTTGTTTGCTTTTTTTTAACGCAAATACGGTTTGTCTCTACCGACCTTTGCAGCATCCGCTGGTGGGATCGTTTGCTACCTACACCATAAACAACAATAATATTATTAATAATAGCGCGCATAGACTCTATCTAAGATTACCGATGTTTAGGGACCTAGGAGCTACGAGGAACTTGTTCCCACCACACCTCGATACAGAGCAAGTATTTGCGCTTTCCTGTGCACAAATACTTGTCCTGTCGTGGGAATCGAACCCGCTATCTCCGAGTTAGTCTCACAGAATCTGCAAAAGGTATATTAAATTTGGTGCCTTACCTTCTGCACCAAATTGGTTTAATCTTCCATCGCGCTTCAAATATTCCGCCTAGGAGGACGGAATTATTTATTATCCCACATTATTAGGAAGAATGTCTCCTTGTGTCATAACTTTGCATCGTATTAAGCAAATCCGACGACATGGCTTCCCTCTAAGCATACTGTACTTGAAAAATAAAGCTCTGCTTCTGATACCTAAGCGATTAGAGCGTCTATTAAAATGGTGATGATTCAATTAGGTACCTACTTACTTCTTTATATTTTTAAAGGATAATCTTTATGCTAAATCTACATGATTGACTTTGCGAGATAGCTGGTGAGGGAGGCAAATGGAAGTTGAAAGTCGTTGGTTGATGTAGATATCCATTGTCAACATAACAAAGTAAAAAAATTGTATTGTTATGTTGGTATGTCCGGTAAAATGACTCACAATTTTGTCAAGATGGCGACATTAACATTAAACAAAGCAAAAACAAAGTTATACCGGCCGATAGATGGAGCTAAACTAAATAAATTTACTTCGGTCGTGTGGTCTAAAGCACACTTCTTTTTGACATTTCATACAGCGCCATCTTGTCCCAAACTACTACACAGAATAAGTGAACTCTTTTTGCAGTCTCTCATTCTGATTAGGTTTGTACGGTTTGTTTGTTAACGTAAAATATAATCATATTATCATAGCTTTTAAACGTAACAAGCTTATTAAGCTTTTTTACGTTTAAAAGCTTTCGCCTGTGCGTAAAAAATTAACTGTTATAACTATAGTGTGTTATGACGTTAGTGTTGTCTAAGTGTCGATAAAATATTAGCCGCAATTTAGTTAGTAAATACAAATACTAATATATCTTATAAAATATATATTACATTTAGATTTAAGTAATACTTCGGAGAAATGTCTTCAACAAACATGTAGGTATGATTATTTGAATTGAAGAATTAGAAAATTTCATGTGAATCATATCGATTACGAATTTACCTGCTTGAAACATTTTTGGCATAAATATTATATTAGAGGTCTGGAGCAATAGCTTTACCAAAATGCTACCTGAACTCAGCACAAGTCTATACTTATGGTAAAACTGTGACAGGTCAAGTTTTATAGAAATTGACGTAAGTAGTATTCATAACTACAGCTTGTAAATGGCTAGACGAGATGCAGTCAAATAACTCTACCGGTGTTCGACTGTATTAGTTTGGTTATTTCTATATATTAATATATAGAATTTCTATATATTTCAACTATATTTTATAGTTGTAGTTAGGCCAAATTTTGTACAGTGAGGGTAAATTCAATTAAGTTATTTAATAAGCAAGTATAAGTTGCACCATAGCCGAGCCTACGTATAATTGCCGGAATATAAGTACTACCACTGCGGCTTACTTATCGGATCTATTGTCACTAACCTATTTTTAACGGGCTAATGCTTTTGATCTCCACCGAACTTTATATATATATATGGTTCCAAGCCGGTTTCGGCCACGGCGACCAATGTTTCTGTTAAGTCAATGCAAGGCTTCGCTCGTGTGCCTTCATATGACTATAGTACCCTATTTTAGCTTTAAAAGTGCGCAAACATATGCTACACGTTAGGGTACCGTTAATATAATTATAGACCATATTAGAAGGCGGCCTATTTTTTAGATCGTCACGTTTAGAGTCAAGATCGCGCCTTCTATCGTCCTCAAAAGAGTATACACTCTGCTGCACCAGGCGCCTCCACTTGGAACGATTCTGAGCAAGCACTTCCCAATGAGAGGGATCAATATTGCATCTTCTCATGTGCCTCTACTGAACATCTTTATATCTTAGGAACTGGCCACCGCTCTTCCGCTTACCATCCAGGAGCTCAGAATAGAAGATGCGCTTTGTTACACTCTCATCGGGCATCCTTGAGACATGACCACACCAACGCAGCTGACGCCGCATCAGATAAGCCTCTACCCCACTAACGTTAGCTCTTCTCAAAACCTCCGTGTTTCTGACACGATCTGACCACGTTATGCACATGATGTCACGGAGATACTTGAGGTGAAACCTATCCAATACGCGTATATGCTTGCGATATAGGCACCACGTCTCAGAAGAATAAAGTAAATTTGGCAAAACAATGGCCATGTAGACTTTGAGTTTAGTGTTTAACGAGAGGTCGTGAGAATGAAACATACACACAACCGAACCACCGAACTTTACAGCGTCACCAGGTGGCCAAGGCCAAGCGCTTAAGGCGCCCAGGAGTCAAAAGTGGGGGGCAACTAGCTCCAGGGTGCCAGTCTCAGCTAGGGCTGTTGCTGGGATAAGAGGATCGAGAAGACTACGTCCACTGGAAGAGTGGACCCTATTGAAAGTACCTGACCGTTCTAGCTAACCTACGGGGGGTACATCGACCTCGCCGGCGGGGTCAGTGTCTGATTAGGTTACGCCGGTGCTGAAAGCGGTACCTGAGCCAGACTTATTTTTAATTGTCACTGACCTCACAGACCTGATACAGTTGTTAGCTCTGCTTTCTGAATTGTAGGTTGTGTGTTCGACTCAGGAGAAATATACGTGATTATTTTGTGTATTATATTGTCTGCTACGTATGTATTTACAAACAAAAAAATGTATCTAAGTATTCTATCGGTTATCCGGTTCCCATAGTATAAGCTTTGTTAGTTCCGGCCTAGATGGCGCTGTGTGTATTGTCTGTAGATTTTATTTATTGAAGTAAAGCTTCTTTATATATAGAATTTATTTATATATATATATATATATATATATATATTTCTTTATAAATATATATATATATATATATTTCTTTATATATAGGATTTATTTATTTTATTTTGAAACATACAAAATAATATTATTTAACTATAAACTACTACCAGTAGGCAACGTGCCCAATATATTAGTTACATATATTACAATACTTACATTTTATTTTATTTATTACATGATCTACCTATCTATAATATGTACCACACAAAAAAATTGTAATGCAAATATTGGTCTAGGCAGACAAATGTTTCAGCCCTACCACTAGGTAGGATGTCCAAGTCGGCAGCATTATAAACAAAAAGCAAATAATAAAAAATAAAAAAAACAGTGATTGAACAGTTATTTAACCTTAATTACCTACTCATACCGGCATTAACGCTGAGTTAAGCGTTTTTCGACACCACTGCTTCGGCGCCATATCTACAATTCTACTTCACTTTTATTAGGGGACTAGGTGGTATGACTTTTTTGCAAAGTTCGTCTAGGTAGGTACCACCGCTTTGCCAGTTATTCTGCCGCCAAGCAGTAGTGTGCAAGCACTACTATATTCCAGTTTGAAGGGCAATGTAGCTAGTGAAATTACTGGGGCAAATGAGACTTATGATCTGATCTCACAGTCGAGTAATCTTATTGCCAGACTGTGTTGATGTCTCAGGATGATGTGCGCAGTGCAGCAGTCATGCGAAACTTTACATGTTAGAGTTCCGAGTGGCACAGTTCAGTTACGGACGGCCGTGTCACTTAACATCAGGTGAACGACTAGCTCGTCACATCATTCAATAACATAAAAAAAATCTCTCATTATATACTCTTATCAGGTACTGTTTATATTTAATTAATACTAATACTCTTCTTTATTTATTTTTATTTTTGTAAGTATTGAATAAATGTTTTTCTTTCTTTCATAAAATCTGAGGGCAAAAAGTGAACCATTTTGTCCAAACAATACTGGAATCCCAAAAAAGCTTTATTAAAATGATAAAGCCGAGCACAATATCTAAATTACAATAATATTATTTTACTGCGTTACTTGCGTACACCAATCCGTAGAGAATAATTTAATTAGGTAGTACAATAAAGTAACTTTAGTGAGGCTAGCACTTTTCGATATCGATAAAACAGCAGGAGAATCAGTGGGTGAAGGTATATTGGGTTGTTCGACTGTATCAAGAATGTCATTAGTTTATCTTTATATTATATCAAAATCCTCAATTATTGGAAAAGTTAGTATTTAAAAAAAATTGTTTAAAAGTAAATTAATGGCTCTGCTTTAATTTCTATTAATATGTATGTAATAAATATAATATAATTTAAAGTTCAGCATTAATTCAGTATTGATTATTTAACAGTTATTTTTATATTGTATTCTAAAATAGTCATTTAGTTTAATTAAACAAAAGACGTTATTACACCTAGCAAAAAGTTGGATGGCGTATTGATATTGTAAATAATATTTTTAATTGTAACTTTATTTTCATTTATTTTCCATTTGATAATATTTTTAAATATCTGTTTGTAACATTGTAATATTTTTATTTGTTTAGAAACAAAAATCACTTATCACCAAAAAAAAACGAGAGAAAAAAACTGCCTCAAAATATAGGTGTGATGTGGTGTGTGTATGGTCTAATATAGGTGTGTATTAGATAGGTACTTGTTTCAGCACGAGACAATAAATAAAATAATATGAAATGCTACTCAGTACAAACTTAGTATTCAAAGTCAAAACGCACTTATATCGATAAATATGAATTATATTTCATTAGTACATCCCTAGTCCCCCATATTTCAACCTTACACGGCAGAGCTTCCCGCCCCATAATAAAATCAGTTAATTCAGTAATTCAAGGACCTTATAATAACTTTTACAGTTAATTTTGCTTTTGTAATTACAGTTCATCATTCATATTAATATACCGTTACCGAAATAAGTAACTTTAATTAAAGAATAGTACAAAAACTACAATTAATCCTATATCAATCCAATACATATAATTACAACATTACAATTACAATTATTAAAAAAACGAGTGTGCCTTAGATTAGACGACACGACTGAAGTAAAACTTCTTTAGCTCCACCTCTCTTGCCCTTACAGTAATATATGAAACGTAACTCTCTCTCTTTCTATCCTCGCGTTGAGAGGATGTGGTAAGAAATTCCGTTTACTTTTCACCTTATTAATTTCTGTCACACAACTACCAGCTGCGTAAAGAAGCTTTACTTCAATAAATAAAATCTACAGACAATACACACAGCGCCATCTAGGCCGGAACTAACAAAGCTTATACTATGGGAACCGGATAACCGATAGAATACTTAGATACATTTTTTTGTTTGTAAATACATACGTAGCAGACAATATAATACACAAAATAATCACGTATATTTCTCCTGAGTCGAACACACAACCTACAATTCAGAAAGCAGAGCTAACAACTGTATCAGGTCTGTGAGGTCAGTGACAATTAAAAATAAGTCTGGCTCAGGTACCGCTTTCAGCACCGGCGTAACCTAATCAGACACTGACCCCGCCGGCGAGGTCGATGTACCCCCCGTAGGTTAGCTAGAACGGTCAGGTACTTTCAATAGGGTCCACTCTTCCAGTGGACGTAGTCTTCTCGATCCTCTTATCCCAGCAACAGCCCTAGCTGAGACTGGCACCCTGGAGCTAGTTGCCCCCCACTTTTGACTCCTGGGCGCCTTAAGCGCTTGGCCTTGGCCACCTGGTGACGCTGTAAAGTTCGGTGGTTCGGTTGTGTGTATGTTTCATTCTCACGGCCTCTCGTTAAACACTAAACTCAAAGTCTACATGGCCATTGTTTTGCCAAATTTACTTTATTCTTCTGAGACGTGGTGCCTATATCGCAAGCATATACGCGTATTGGATAGGTTTCACCTCAAGTATCTCCGTGACATCATGTGCATAACGTGGTCAGATCGTGTCAGAAACACGGAGGTTTTGAGAAGAGCTAACGTTAGTGGGGTAGAGGCTTATCTGATGCGGCGTCAGCTGCGTTGGTGTGGTCATGTCTCAAGGATGCCCGATGAGAGTGTAACAAAGCGCATTTTCTATTCTGAGCTCCTGGATGGTAAGCGGAAGAGCGGTGGCCAGTTCCTAAGATATAAAGATGTTCAGTAGAGGCACATGAGAAGATGCAATATTGATCCCTCTCATTGGGAAGTGCTTGCTCAGAATCGTTCCAAGTGGAGGCGCCTGGTGCAGCAGAGTGTATACTCTTTTGAGGACGATAGAAGGCGCGATCTTGACTCTAAACGTGACGATCTAAAAAATAGGCCGCCTTCTAATATGGTCTATAATTATATTAACGGTACCCTAACGTGTAGCATATGTTTGCGCACTTTTAAAGCTAAAATAGGGTACTATAGTCATATGAAGGCACACGAGCGAAGCCTTGCATTGACTTAACAGAAACATTGGTCGCCGTGGCCGAAACCGGCTTGGAACCATATATATATATAAAGTTCGGTGCAGATCAAAAGCATTAGCCCGTTAAAAATAGGTTAGTGACAATAGATCCGATAAGTAAGCCGCAGTGGTAGTACTTATATTCCGGCAATTATACGTAGGCTCGGCTATGGTGCAACTTATACTTGCTTATTAAATAACTTAATTGAATTTACCCTCACTGTACAAAATTTGGCCTAACTACAACTATAAAATATAGTTGAAATATATAGAAATTCTATATATTAATATATAGAAATAACCAAACTAATACAGTCGAACACCGGTAGAGTTATTTGACTGCATCTCGTCTAGCCATTTACAAGCTGTAGTTATGAATACTACTTACATCAGTTTCTATAAAACTTGACCTGTCACAGTTTTATCATAAGTATAGACTTGTGCTGAATTCAGGTAGCATTTTGGTAAAGCAATTGCTCCAGACCTCTAATATAATATTTATGCCAAAGATGTTTCAAGCAGGTAAATTCGTAATCAATATGATTCACATGAAATTTTCTAATTCTTCAATTCGAATAATCATACCTTCTTTACGTACATGTTTGTTGAAGACATTTCTCCGAAGTATTACTTAAATCTAAATTTAATATATATTTTATAAGAGATCGTAGTATTTACTAACTAAATTGCGGCTAATATTTCATCGACATTTAGACAACACTAACGTGTATAAATTAACGTTCACACACTATAGTTATAACACAGTTAATTTTTTACACAAGTCTCTACGCACAGGCGAAAGCTTTTAAATGTAAAAAAGCTTAATAAGCTTGTTACGTTTAAAAGCTATGATAATATGATTATATTTTACGTTAACAAACAAACTTTACAAACCTAAGCAGAATGCGAGACTGCAAAAAGAGTTCACTTATTCTGTGTAGTAGTTTGTGACAAGATGGCGCTGTATGAAATGTCAAAAAGAAGTGTGCTTTAGACCACACGACTGAAGTAAATTCATTTAATTTAGCTCCATTTATCGACCGGTATAACTTTGTTTTTGCTTTATTTAATGTTAATGTCGCCTTCTTGACAATTGTGAAATGTCATTTTACCGGACATACCAACATAATAATACAATTTTTTTACTTTGTTATGTTGACAATGGATATCTACATCAACCAACGACTTTCAACTTTCATTTGCCTCCCTTACCAGCTATCTCGCTAAGTCAATCATGTAGGTTTAGCATAAAGATTATACTTTAAAAATATAGAGAAGTAAGTAGGTACCTAATTGAATCATCAGCATTTTAATAGACGCTCTAATCGCTTAGGTATCAGAAGCAGAGCTTTATTTTTCAAGTACAGTATGCTTAGAGGGAAGCCATGTCGTCGGATTTGCTTAATACGATGCAAAGTTATGACACCAGAAGACATTCTTCCTAATAATTTAGGATAATAAATAATTCTGCCTTCTTAGGTGGAATATTTGAAGCGCGATGGAAGATTAAACCAATTTGGTGCAGAAGGTAAGGCACCAAATTTAATATACCTTTTGCAGATTCTGTGGTGTGAGACTAACTTGGAGATAGCGGGTTCGATTCCCACGACAGGACAAGTATTTGTGCACAGGAAAGCGCAAATACTTGCTCTGTATCGAGGTGTTGTGGGACCATGTTCCTCGTAGCTCCTGGGTCCCTAGACATAGGTAATCCTAGTTTTTTTTTTTTTTTCGAGCAAGCCGCTCGCTTGATTTTAAGCGACACGACTGCCCATATCAGTTGCAGTGACACTTGAAACACTAAATTATAGTTTCGCGTGACACTGCATTGCGCACGTCATTCTGAGACAGCACAGTCTGGTAATAAGATTACAAAACTGTGAGATTAAGTCATAAAGTCTCATTTGCCCAGTAATTTCACTAGCTACAGTGCCCTTCAAACCGGAACACAGTAGTGCTTGCGCACTACTGCTTGGCGGCAGAATAACTGGCAAAGCGGTGGTACCTACCTAGTTAAGGTCTATGCGCACTATTATTATTATTATTATTTATGGTGTAGGTAGCAAACGAACATCCCGCCAGCGGATGCTGCAAATGTCGGTAGAGACAAACCGTATTAGCCTGTTAAAAAAAAGCAAATAACCCTCCTGATGGCAAGAGGTCACCGTAGCCTATGGACATCTGTAACACTAGACGTGCGTTGCTTACCCTGTGATAATAATATTTTGACCCTCTTTTTAAAATGCTACATGTTGTGTTATAACATAATAATACATTTAAATACATTTTTTCTCCGCACAAACTTTAACACCACATTACACCATTTTAAGGATTGACTTTTCACAAACTGTGTAACACATGTTTTATTTTTTTCATTTTCTTAGTAAATTTGCATCAAAAAAATCTCTATAGAAACTTTACCAACCCTTCTCACTTTGAGGGATGATATTTGGAATAATAAGTAGCCTTTATGTTAATTTGGAAAATAAGCATTTTTACCATACTATGTTTCATCAAAATCGGTCCAGTAGTTTTTCCGTGATGCCGTTACAAAAAAGACAGATAGACTGACAAATTTTAAAAGTACTGTTTCGGCATCTATATCGGTAATTTAACCCTCTACAGTCAACATTTTCAATAAATATTTAATATACAGTTTTAGCTCGGCTACAGTTTTATTATTAGGTAGCCATAGATAACCCTAACTTACCTACCGTTCCTTGTCTGTATTCGCATTTTAATTCAATCTTCTAAGTGTAAGTTAGGGTTACACAAAATCTAAGTTACTCTATGCTAACTTAGCTGGTACAAGTTTTACCAACTCAATTTTAACTTTAGCTTCCTACGTTAGTTTGTATTTTAAATTCTGGGACTGATGTATGGAATAATAAATATATGGATACTCTTTTAATTCAGTAAACCAGCATTTTGATTTAGTGTCTATTCTCGGATTATCCGTACGTATTGTTGATAAACCAAGCCAACCCGCGGAATTTTGCAATGCAACAGGGCAAATTTCATTCCTAATTTCAAATTTTCTATAATAACTATGCACATAAACTGCGTATTGAAACTGTCAAATCCATCCTGTGTTTATATGGGTTGCAATCAATCAATCAATCATAAAAATGTGTTTAGAAGGTACCTGACCTTGAGAATGCGAGGTATTTTTGACCACTTAACCATTTCCCATACCGTCTCAATCCTTGTAGGAATTGCTATGGTTTTTTTTGGTTTGGTTTTGGCTCCACACTTTTGTGTATTTAGCCAGTGTCAAGAAATTGATAATTTCTCAAGTTAATATAATATATATTATGTGTCAAGTCAAGTCACAGTCCAAGTCATCAAGTCAAGTCATAGTCTAGTCTAGTCAAATCATATTCCTAGTAAAGTGGAGGCAACTTTACCAGAAGCTTATATGTAGTTTTGGAAACAACACGAAAAGAAACGTTTCACCATCATTATACCACTTTCCTACACTCATGCCTGTAATCCAGTACTTAACGAATAAAATGCCACCAATTTTATGCACTAACACTGAAAATAACACAAGTTTTGGAAAATAATACAATGCGGTGACACGATCTTTTTCGTTTTCCCGCCAAGACTCCATTGTTATGGTTAGACAATATAGTGATGATAGATCAGAATTATATCATCCACCAACCCGCTCTTGGCCCGTATGGTGGGTTATACCTTACACTCTCTCCCAATGAGAGAAGGCCCGTGTTAAATTATTACTTCTTTCGAAAAAGCGTTCGACCAATGAGCGATTTCACGGATCACGTCATAAGCCTTTTGTTGAGTTTTCATTGGTCCAAACGCTTTCTTGGAGAAGTCCTCGTATTCCCTGTGTCTAGGGACCTAGGAACTACGAGGACCATGGTCCCACTACATCCAGACTCAGAACAAGTATTTGCACTTTTTTTTCTTGTATTACACAAATATACTTGTCCTGCTACGGGAATTGAACCCACCACCTCCGGGTTTTGAGCCGACCTGCTCAACCACCACACTACGGATACTGTCAAAACAATTTTCATTTCAATTCAATTCAATTTCAAATGTCCAATATTTTTTTCACGGAGAATCAGGTAAATTGCGATTCGATAAATCTGTAATGGAGATCTTGATACCAAAACTGAAAACTCCATAAACCGAAAAGTCCCAAACAATGTTAGAAATCTAATCTACTCTAAAATCATATCGCGTCAGTTCTTCCATTCATCAGAGGTTGTTATCAGCTCCGAGCCACACCAACTTACGAATAATTTGAGTAATTGAGTTCACGGTAAGACCGCGAAATAAAGATATTAGCAGAAGGGCAACTTTGACTTATGACAAATTATCTTACGTTAGAAGACTGAACTTGTGTACTCTACAGGAAAACTTGTGTACTCTTTTTGTTTATAATGCTGCCGACTTGGACATCCTACCTAGTGGTAGGGCTGAAACATTTGTCTGCCTAGACCAATATTTGCATTACAATTTTTTTGTGTGGTACATATTATAGATAGGTAGATCATGTAATAAATAAAATAAAATGTAAGTATTGTAATATATGTAACTAATATATTGGGCACGTTGCCTACTGGTAGTAGTTTATAGTTAAATAATATTATTTTGTATGTTTCAAAATAAAATAAATAAATCCTATATATAAAGAAATATACTATATATATATATATATATATATATATATATATATAGTATATATATAATATATTACACAATATATAAATATATATATTGTAATATATTACAATATACATATATTGTAACATATTAGTTAAGTATTGTATCAGTTAGCCAAAGAGATTAAAATTACTTACGCTAGTCTGTTTAGTTTGACAGCTTTTAGGTTTGCTCTAATCTCTTTATGACCTACCAAATGTGTTGCAATGCAATGCACTTTAGTGTAGACTTTCGTTAATCCGTTACCGGGTATTGTCCTTGGTACAGGTCAACATAAAAAAAATTGATAATTTCAACTTTTATATTTCTATATTTTTAATAACAACAATTATAAATATTGAAGCGTAAAAGTTTACATTTATGTTATACAATAATATAACAATAATAAATATGCTTAAATGCTACTTTTCCTAAAAGTGTAA
Organism: Ennomos fuscantarius; assembly: GCA_905220475.3. NCBI lineage: Eukaryota > Metazoa > Arthropoda > Insecta > Lepidoptera > Geometridae > Ennomos > Ennomos fuscantarius. The sequence continues at coordinate 4,508,009 of HG992049.1, forward strand.
AACATAATCAAACCTATTTCAGTATATGCGAAACTCTATACCTTAGAGTTTCGACTGACAAAAGTCAAAAAGTCAAGAGTTAAAAGATTTTTTTGCAAATAGGCTACTTTTAGCACGTTTGATGGTCAATATTATATTAGGTGCTTACTTGAAATCAAGTTATTTTACTAAGCATATAGATTTACAAAGTGCTTGCTTGCTTGTGATACTGCAACTGATATGGGCAGCCGTGTCGCTTAAAATCACTTAACATCAGGCGAGCGACTAGATCATCATGTCATTCCGTAACGTAACAAAAGGTTATGTTGGGTACGCTACCTACAAGTCGTGGGCTGGAGCATTTAGACTGTCTATAGGTCATCGCGGTAAGTACATAGTCCAAATGTTTTTTTTTCTGCCGTAGGTAGTGTTTAGTAGTAAATAGTTAGTATTACATCATTGTAGTATTTAGTTGTAAATAAAGGCAATTTGCCGGTAAAATAAAAAATAAAAAGGTAAGTTAAGTAAAGTTTTCAAAGGTGCTAGAATCGACTTGTCAGATACGCCCCTTTGTAACTACGCATTGCACCTTAATCGATCCATTGAATCAGACATTCAGTATTGGTCATGCATTTTGTATGGGAAGCCGTATAGGCTAGATTAGGGATGTTACAGAGCTTCAGTTGCGATTCCGATACGTCAGAACTTCCGATTGATACTACACCTCGGTTCCGATACTTTCGAACCGGAGGTTACGAGTATATCAGAAGTTGAAGCACGGCGATGGAAATTTCCGTCGCCGTGCTTCAACCTCCAACCAAAAATTTACTTAGAAATCAGAAATCAAAGAGGCTAATTAATGTATGTAATATTTTATTGTTTAGACCTGGCTTTGACCAGCACGTCTTTCTTCCACCTTCACCTCCGACTCCGATTTCGATTACGATTCCGACTCCGACTCCGACTTCGATTCCGACACCAACTTCGATTACGATTCCGACTCCGACTTCGATACGATTCCGACTCCGACTTCGATTACGATTCCGACTCCGACTTCGATTACGATTCCGACTCCGACTTCGATTACGATTCCGATTCCGATTCCGACTCCGACTCCGACTTCGATTCCGACTCCGACTCCGACTTCGATTACGGTTCTGACTCCGACTTCGATTACGATTCCGACTCCGACTTCGATTACGATTCCGACTCCGACTCCGACTTCGATTACGATTCCGACTCCGACTTCGATTACGATTCCGACACCGACTTCGATTACGATTCCGACTTCGATTACGATTCCGACTCCGACTTCGATTACGATTCCGACACTGACTTCGATTACGATTCCGACTCCGACACCGACTTCGATTACGATTCCGACTCCGACTTCGATTACGATTCCGACTCCGACTTCGATTCCGATAAAACAACATCGTTACATCCTTAGGCTATATTGAACAGCAGTTAGCTTTGTGTACGGAGAAACAGTAAGGGTACATTAAATTAGTAGCCGAAACGTACATTGTATCAGGCCAAGCGCACTTCACACTATCAAAGTGCAGAGATATAGCGATAGAAAGAGGTAGCTGTCTATAAGTATATAAGTAAGACTGTGTGTGTGCTGAACTGCACTTTATTTTATTGTTAAAAGAGTGGCTATTAGTTTAAGTCATATCGTGGAGTGAAAGCAGTTTTTTTTTTCATAACGTTTCTAATTTGCATCAATACACTATTGATAAAAATTTGTATTCGCTACTGGGAAATATTTTATGTTGTATTTTTTATCCTTACTCTTAATATATTTTTTATATAGGATTGTCTGGAAATATAATGTTTTTTAGCTCGTTATATTTATGAGCTAGTTGATCGCCTCAAAATTAATTGCAATTTGGCCATATCTTTATGAATTATGGTTATGAATCAGTTATGTTAAATTATTATTATTACCATTCAACGGGGCAATGCCGCCAGCATTTTCGGCACGTTGCCTACTGATAGCGGCTTTTTAAGTTTTGCTAATGCATAGTTTTTAATTTTATTTTAGTTTTATTGTTTAAAATAAATGATTGATTTTTTCAAATTAAATTTGTTAAATATAATTTCCTACGATCATGATGATATTAACATAAGGACTATTTTAAAATCTCGTAGAGTGATAATCGGTTTCGTGTAAACTTCACTTACTGTGACCTTTATATACGTTACATAGAAGGGGTGCTAATATACCACTTTTACCTTGGGTAACTTACACTAACATCATTTGCAATGATGACAATAAAAGAATAAAGTTTTAATAAAACTACATCAGCCTATGTGGTGTAGTAATAAAGCAGATTCACTCATAACCCGGAAGCTGCGGACTCCATACCTGCTTGTAAAAATTTGTATACAGAAAAAAGCGAAATATATGTTCTGTGTCTTCGTAGTTCCTGGGTCCTTAGATACAGGGAAAGATCTATGTATGTCATGTCGTCGTGTGCTTGCACACTACTGCTTGGCGGCAGAATAATGGCAAAGCGGTGGTACCTACCCAGACGAACTTTGCAGAAAAGTCCTACCACCTAGTAAACCTTCTCTTAACAATAATAAACAACAAAAAAGAATTAGCGAAAATGTTCCACCCGTTCCCGCGTGATGCGATGACCAAGGGAAATAGAGATTCTTTTTCATATATGAAAAGATTATTATTATTTAATAGATTCTTACAACGGCAAATAAATTTTTAGCACCAAAAACTAGAAAGGGTGCTCGATAAAACACACGTCTATATTCTACACCCCGATGTGACGGTTGTGTGTGACAAACACTTACACAAATCTCCTATTTGAACAAGGTGCTGGGACCTTAAAAACAAAATGGTTGTAAAAAGGACCCAGGAACATGTCACTGGAAGTTTCGGTCAGTATGCAATGTTGTGTTTTGAACGGTATCACAAATTTAACATTATGTTTTTAATAATTGTGCTATAATAAATATAAATTAATGAATAAAATAAGTAAATTAATGAATTTCAGTGTATATGACAGCGGCTACGTCCAGTTATAAACTCTATGCGCAGCGGGCAGTACCGTAATTTACCCTATGGTGGCATTTAAATTTATTACAGTGGCAACATCGGCAACTATCATTGCTCCCCCAACCATCTGGCTATAAAAAAGGACCGCTCGGTGCACTACGGAACATTCTTGTTCCAGACGCGGCTCAGTGTGGACATGCTGAAGGCCTATAGTTATATAGGTTGCAACCTACGCACAACCCTTTCCGCCTACATATACTTGTTTGCCTACTTTTAAATGAATAACAACCTCGTATATATAACACATATAAATATAATATTTTCGCTACATTAAAGCTGTAACTATATTGCTAAAGCGCCATCCGGTGATACTTTGCCGAACTAAGTTTATTAAGTTAAAAATTGAATACATTTTCTTTTATAATTAATTTAAACCACCAGTTATACACGGTGGAATTGAATTCGCTCTTTTCCTTAAATGTATGTACTCAGACCACGCTACAAAATATTCGTACAAGGTCCAATTTAAATAAAAAAAACAATTTTGTTTTAGTATTTAGTGCCTCCTAAAATAACTGCACGACAGCCGAAAGGTCTATTTAACGGTACACACTGCGGGCACCAGCTGAGTGCTTTGTAAATGTTTCGTAGGCAATAAAACACCTGCTTTGTTCAATGTCACAAGGCTTTTATTTAGAATTTAAATTTGAAGTAATTTGATAATACCTAGATTTAAGTTTTATTTCATATGTACTTTTATATTTAGTTATATGGGAGCGTTTTATAGCATGGACTGAATACATACATTAAAGGAAAAGAACGAGTTAAATCCACCTTGTACACGATTGTGACGTGACATTAAAGCGATATTAAAAGTGTTAAACGCATGGCTCTAGTGATACAAGCGTATGCCGCCACACTTACGTTTAATCTAAAATTTAATTATTAAAATACTATAGTACTTAAAATAAGATTTAATATAATGTTTTCTATATGTTGCTTTTATTTAAAACACCAATAAATCTAGTAAATTTTAAAAATTAACCACACTCTTTAATATATATTGTTACAAAATACTTCACTTCGGGAGCTGATGCAAGCGGCGTAGTATATATACGAGCGACGAAGAAGGCTCGGGCTCACTTTTCGGGCAGCGCTCAGAGGCGACGGACGTTTTATAAAATCACGGTTCTTAGTAAATCTTAATAAATATTCTTAGCTTGATTGTAAACTTATTTTTTTAAAACTAAAACCACTTAGGATTTCCAACATCAGAAGCGGGATCTAACTCAATTCTGACTTGGTTATTCTGATTTCAAATATTGCTTTGCTTTTGCAGCCGTGATTTTAAAGAATATCCGCTTAAATTTTTGTGGCTATGGCTGAGACTAGTAAACGTAAAAGTCGATCGAACGAATGAGATCGAACCTCTATTCCTGGTTTAGAAGCCCAGCTTCAAATTTTCATAAACCGCTTAGGTGTTTTGGAAGTTTCCAGGACACGCAGTGCAAGTGTTGTTGCGAGTACATCGCGCGCCATGTCGGCGCCTGCACCGGATGCTCCGGCACGCCAGCCGCGTCGTGCGAGCCGTCTGCCCGCTGACTGCGCCGTCGAGCGCCGAGTCGTACCCTGCAAGTCTGGACCTGTCCGTGCCATGTTCAAGCACGCCTCCGCCCACCGCGGATATGGCTATAAGTGAAGTAACCGAAAAACTCGTTAATGCTATGATGCCATGCCGGTAAGATCGAACCATGTATTTATGTCAAATTTCGATCTGTCTTTGCATGATTTTGATTCGTTGTGTGGTCAAATTGATCATGTGCGCAAACTAAATAGATGGGACGACAGTGAGTGTTTAGCACGTATAGGTAATTGTCTTAAAGGTGACGCGAGGTCGTGGCTATACGATTGGGTTAGTAATGATCGTAGTTGGCCAAATTTCAAGTGTGAATTTAAGGCATTGTGCCCTATACGAGTAGATATCGCGAACTTTTTATTTGATGTTATGAAAAATGATTCCGATAACTACCCCACGTATGCAGAATATGCTAGACGTTTGTTGTTACGTTACGCATTGTTAACGATTTGAGTGATGAGTTCATTGTGGTGATAGTTACACGCTGGTGTTACTGATCCTCAAATTCGCGCAACTGCTATGAATTTAGCGAGTTTTCTGTCCATTTATGTGAAACCTCATCAGATTACACCCGTTCGAGCTCGTGGTGTTTTTCGCAAAGGTTATGTTCAACAAAACAAGCGAAAACGCGAGTATAGTGATTCTAAAGACTCTGACTGAGGCAGGATTTTCCATCAACGTTAAGAAATGTGAATTTCTTACAATTGAAATAGATTACTAAGGTCAAATGATTACTAATGGTCAGGTGAGACCGAGCGAGCATAAGGTAGAAGCTTCTGTTAACACGTAAGTGCCAAGCAATGCCTAAAGAGGTTAGACATTTTTAATGCTACTAAGTTAGTTTTTGATACTTTAGACGGTACATCCCCGGTTATTCATTCAAAACAGAACTCGCAATGGTGTACCGTTAAGATGCGGTGACGAATAATACTGCGTCCACACTACCTGACGCTGACCAGCAACTCCAAGACGCTTATGTCAACAAGGGTCGTCAGCAGTCACAAACCTTCACCGTTGGCGATTTTGTGTTCGTGAACAGGTCATCACAATCTACGGGAAAGCCGAACTCTGGCATGCGGGGGCCCTACAAGGTCCTGCATGTGCTGCCACCCACCGCTGTAGCTCGAAACTTCGCGGCGGGTCTTATGGCAAGACAACGCAAGCGGCCGCCGATCACATGGTGTTTTGGCGGGGCGAATGGACGCTGGAGGCTTGTTCTGCGTTCTCCACTGCGGATATCTGTCTCACCAATGTGACTCAGCGATGACTGCACTTTGTGTGGCGTCGTTTGCAATGTGTGATCATTTCGCACAGTTGCCTTCTCTCTATATGCAATGTGTGAGGTGGCCTATGCCTCTTCATGCAGTTGCCTTTTGCAATATGTGACGAGATTATTCTCTCCACATAGTTGCCGTTTTTGCAATGTATGACGTGGCTTGTGATTGCCATGTCATATAGTTGCCGTTTTTGCAATATATGACGTGGTTTGTGATTGCTATGTAATACAGTTGCCGTTTTTGCAATGTATGACGTGATTTGTGAGTGTCATGTCGTACAGTTGCCGTTTTTGCAAAGTATGACGTTATTTATGAATGTTATCTTATACAGTTGCCGTTTTTGCAATGTGTGACGTGGTTTGTGAGTGCCATGTCATACAGTTGCCGTTTTTGCAAAGTATGACGTTATTTATGAATGTTATCTTATACAGTTACCGTTTTTGCAATGTGTGACGTGGTTTGTGAGTGCCATGTCATACAGTTGCCGTTTTTGCAAGGTATGACGTTATTTATGAATGTTATCTTATACAGTTACCGTTTTTGCAATGTGTGACGTGGTTTGTGAGTGCCATGTCATACAGTTACAGTTTTTGCAATGTATGACGTGGTTTGTGAGTGCCATGTCATACAGTTGCCGTTTATGCTATTTATGACGTGATTTGTGAGTATTACATTATACAGTTGCCGTTTTTGTAATGTTTGACGTGATTTGGGAGTGTCACGTCATACGGTTGCCGTTTTTGCAATGTATGATGTGGCTTATGAATGTTATCGCCGTTTTCTATTACAATGTGTGGCGAAGTTTAGAAGTCCGGAATTCTGAAATTCGCAATACATTTATTTTTCTTTATTTTCTATGCTAAGGTTCTAAAGTACTTTCTTACATGCGGTTGGAACCTTACTTGTTCTTACAAATTTTCATAAAATTGTTATGTGAGACCTGCGTTGGTTGTACTTGAGTGCACGCTTGTGCTTCTAACACAGTTGTTTTGCAGTCTCCGTTTTCAATGTTTATTAGAAGTACCTGTTGAATTTCTCTAAATTGAAATTTCTTTGAATTGAGCAACAACTTCATTTTAATTTTGAAATGGTTTCAGTTACCAACGTTATGCCTGTACATCGGGTCCTAAAATCATGTTTTGTTGTGTTATAGAAGAAGACACAACGGCCGAGGTCGACGACAATGTGCCGCTTGAAGATGAAGCAGCTGTTGAGGACAACACGCAAGCAGGAACGGCCGTGTTACAAAATACTTCACTTCGGGAGCTGATGCAAGCGGCGTAGTATATATACGAGCGACGAAGAAGGCTCGGGCTCAGTCCGACTCTCGACACCGCCCCGAGCGGTCGTCTTTGAGCGCTTCCGTTACGCGCTCCCCGCCTCCGCGCTGTGCTCAGCACACCGCAACCGCAGTCCGCCCGGCGCCGCCGCGCCGAGCGGCCGCCCCCGCGCGCCCCGCGCGTCTCCGACGGCCCCTCCCGGGCCCCACCCGTCTCGCGAGTGCCGTGAGTGAAGAGACTGTTTGCTGGACATTATAGACAATTAGCGCCGTCGCTACCAGTGCCGCGAGTGAAGTGTTGTGCGCGTTTCGCCGTCGCCACGTCCGAGCGTGTGCCGCGGCCCGAGTGCGTTGTCGTTGTCGCCGCGTAGCCTCCGCGCTCGTGCGCGTGACTGGCTGCCGCCGCGTCCGGGTACACTCGTCGGCGCAGCAGGAGCTGCAGAAGACGTAGGGATCCGCGTTCAGGTATTCACCCGTGCTGCATTGCAGACGGTACGCTAATTAGGGCTACACTTTAGGTACACACCGCTCCGCCTTCACAGGCGGGGCGTTACTGCTTACTCCCCACTCCATCCCGGAGCACGCCGGGATGGAGTCTATCCCGTCGGACGTTGCCGCAAGGCAACTGTTCGAATTTTTCGACTGGGCCATCCGGTTCAACCCCGATCTTAAAAACCTTTGGTCCAAGTTCGTTGCTAGGACTCCTACTCCATCCGCACTGGCTACCAGTGAGCCCGCATCACCGGTGATGCCTCCGCCACCCGCTGACTCAGTTAGCGTTGCCCGCGCACGCAAAACGGAGAAGGTTGCTTCCCGCAACACTTCCCGTTCCCCCGCCATCCGCGGACCCCCCCCGACCCCGTCACCGCGAAGCTGTGACAGCGAAACCCGCGAGCGACCGCGCTCCCGCTCGCCTATTTTTACCACTCCGTCGGTAGAGGTAATTTCCTCACTGATGGAGTGCGAAAGTCCCGCCTCTCCTGACCCTGTTGATGATGATGGCTTCATCACAGTCACTAAAGGAAGGAAGCGCCCCGCGACAGCTTCCTCTCCTCCCCCGTCCAAGGCAGCCTGCCCCAGTCCTGGGGCAGTAAGCGGCCCTTCCGACCGCAGAGGATCACCCGCCATTGAGGTAGATGTGCCCTCCTCGGGATCATCAGCCTCGAGACCGGAGCGACCTCCACCTCTGTACGTCCAGGAAAAGGAGAAATGGAGCAATGTTTCATCTCTCCTTACCACCAGGAAGGTGAACTACACGTCCGCCAGACCGACCAACTCGGGCATTAAAGTCCAAGTGGCAACCTCGGACGACCATCGTCTCCTCACCCGTATTCTCCGCCAAGAGAAAATAGGTTTTCATACCTATGCTCTCGAGGAAGAGAAAGTTCTTCGTGTAGTCCTACGCGGAATACCGAAGGAGGTGAAGGAAGAGGTTGTCCTCAAGGACCTCAAAGCCCAGGAGTTCCCGGTTCGGGAAGTTCACCGCCTATACAGTGGTCGTACCAAAACTGCCTTCGACCTTGTCTTGGTTGTGCTCGACCGCACCGCAAAGGGGAAGTCTATCTTCAATCTGAAGGAGGTAGACAAACTTTCAGCGGTCACGGTCGAGGCCCCACACCGAAACGGTACTCCGTCCCAGTGCCATCGCTGCCAGCTCTATGGGCATGCGGCACGTTTTTGTTACGCCAGGCCCCGCTGTGTTAAGTGCCTTGGGGATCATGGCACCGCCGACTGTTCCCGCACTCGGGACAGTCCAGACCCGCCAAGCTGCGTTCTGTGCGGAAACTCAGGGCATACCGCGAACTATCGTGGTTGCCCGAAGGCACCGCGCAGCACACGCAGGACTAGCGGGCGCGCGCCATCACGCCCCAATCCACCTACCACTGGCGCTCAAGGAATAAGCTCTAAGCTATCCCTTGTCTCGGCAAGCAGCACACAGCCCTCTCAGGCACCGCCTCCCGTAGTCAACGCCTGGTCCAAGCCCCCGAGCATGGTCCGGGCGCAGGCCGCGCCAGCGACACCTAGCAGCGCTCCAGCTATTGTTGAAGCGCTGCCTGTAGCCCACACTAGCCCTCCCGCCTCTAAGTCTGGTCCCTCTGGCCAGGCTACAACTTCCCTGATGGAAGATCTGGCTCTGATTAAGCAGAGCCTATCAGCCATCGATCTGAAGGAAGTACGTGTGCTAGCACACAAACTTCGTTCAGCCGCCACTCCCGAGGACCGTTTCTGTGCCCTGGTCCAGCACGATGGCATTCTCGACGCTATCATGCGCTGCCCCTTACCTTCTTTTAGTACTATCTAATATGGATAGTACACCAAAAAAGGTTAAACCTCGCTCCGTAGCGTTAGCGTTTTTCAACGCAAACGGCCTCACTCGTCAACGCGACTTGGTTCATAACTTTTGTAAGACCCATCAGGTCGATGTGATGCTTGTACAGGAGACCCTCCTGAAACCTAGTAAGCGGGATCCTAAGATCGCCAATTACGTAGTGGTTCGTAATGATAGGCTTACCAATGCCGGAGGCGGTACGCTTATCTATTACCGAAGGTCTCTTCACTGCATCCCAATTGATACTCCCTCATCTTTAATCAACTTAGAAGCGTCTTGCTGTCGCCTAGCTATGAACGGCCACGAACCGATCATACTAGCGTCTTGCTACCTTCCCCCTGATAAACGTTTGCTCAGTAGTGATATCAACGCGCTACTTTCTCTGGGAAGCTCCGTCATACTGGCGGGAGACTTCAACAGCAAACACGTCATGTGGAACTGTCACACCTCCAACACCAACGGTAGGATACTTGAACAGCTAACTGACCCACGACCAGACACAGACCACCACACCTTTGACATTATCGCACCCATGACTCCGACCAGGTTCCCCGGGAACCTCGACCAACGACCAGACATACTCGACATAGCACTTTTAAAAGGCGTAGCCCTCAGGTTAAGCTCGATAGAAGTGCTCCACGAACTTGACTCTGACCACCGCCCCGTTCTCATGAGACTAGGCTCGGATCCAACTGAACTGATACCCCAGACTAAGACAGTGGTGGACTGGAAGCGATTGGGGGAATCCCTGAAAGCTATCAGTTCACCAGACTTAGACAAGGTACCTGACGACATACAGACACTAGATGACGTCTCCACCGCGATCGATGCTCTCACTAGTCACCTCCGCACTGTGATCGGTGAGTCTTCTAAGCAGGTACCGGTGGTGGACCACCGCTGGGACTTGCCCGAGGACGTGAGGAGACTGCTGACAGCAAAGAACGCCGCCACTAGGGCATATGACGCGGCTCCCTCCCGTGATAACAAATCCACTTTGAATTTCTTACAGCGTGCTGTTAAGAAACGCATAAGTGATCTTCGCGCCCAGAACTGGACAGACCTACTTTCAGGGCTCGAGCCAACCCACCAGGCTTACTGGCGGCTGGCTCGAACTCTGAAAAGTGACACACTTAGAACGATGCCCCCTCTTGATAGGCCAAACCAAGTCCCCGCGTTCGATGATGAGGAAAAAGCCGAGTGTTTGGCTGAGAGCCTCGAGGCCCAGTGCAACCTTTCCCCCGATCACGTTGACCCTGCCCACCTCCATACGGTGGTCAGTGAAGTCGAACGTCGCAGCTCCCTACCACCTTCCGACCCCCCGCTCGAGCTTATTAGGGCCGCCGAAGTTGAGTCTGTCATCAAGGGTCTCGCTATCCGTAAAGCCTCCGGCGCTGATGGTATCAGCAACAAAGTGGTCAAACACTTTTCTGTCCCCTTAATCTATCTCCTAGTCAGCATCTTCAATGCGGCCATGAGCAACTGCTCTTTCCCCGTTGCGTGGAAGTCCGCCGACGTCATCGGCATCCACAAGCCAGGCAAGAAGGCTACCGAGCCCTCTAGCTACCGGCCCATCAGTCTCCTCAGTACTCTGGGGAAGATCTACGAGCGTCTCATTCGGAGGCGTCTCTGGTCCCATATCCACGAACATAAACTCCTTCCCGACGAGCAGTTTGGCTTTAGAGCTAGACACTCTTGCGTTCAACAAGTGCACCGCATCACGGAGCACATTCTAGATGGCTTCAACGCGAATCCAAAACCGAAAGGGACTCTCGCAGTCTTCTTAGACGTGGCGAAAGCCTTCGACAAAGTCTGGCACGACGGCTTGATTTTCAAGCTGTACCACATCGGCGTGCCAGATCGTCTTGTGCACATCATACAAGACTTCCTTAGGGATCGAAGCTTTCGCTACCGCGTCGAGGGGGAGCGATCGTCTCCCCATCCTATCAGAGCCGGAGTGCCCCAGGGCTCCGCGCTTTCCCCCTTGCTTTTCTCGCTGTACACCAGCGATATCCCGCGGTCATTTCATCCCAGTGTGCAGCTCGCACTCTTTGCGGATGACACCGCTATCTACTGCTCCGGATGGCAGAGAGTTCACATGCGTGGTCGCCTCCAACGAGCCCTCACCGAGATCGGTGCTTGGTTCAGGAAATGGCGGATCACGGTTAACCCAGATAAAAGTGCAGCGATGTACTTTTCTGACTACAAGCGTGGTCCGCCAGCGAAACCACTGTCCTTGTTCGACAAGCCCATTCCCTGGGCTTCGTCTACCAAATACCTGGGGGTTACCCTTGACACCAAACTCAACTTCAAGGACCATATTAAGCGAGTGCGCGATAGGGCTGCCTTTGTCTTAGGCCGCCTCCACCCTCTCATCTGCAAGCGTAGTAAGCTGTCCCTTAGAAATAAGGTGACGCTTTACAAAACTTGCGTTCGCCCCATTATGACCTACGCATCTGTCGCGTTTGCTCATACTCCCTCAGTACATCTGGATCGACTTCAGGTGATCCAGAACCGCTTTGTCCGCAAGGTGGTCGGGGCTCGCTGGTACCAGCAAAACTCCGACCTCCACTGCGATCTCGAACTCCCATCCATCCGTCAATTTATGAAGGATGCATCCCGCCGCTATTTTGATGCGGCACCTCATCACCCCAACCCTCTCGTAGTCAGAGCTTCAAACTACTGTACAGACACGACAGACTCGCCACCCCGTCGTCGCCGCCCGAGACACGTCTTGAGCGACCCGGATGATCCTATAGCAGCCGTAGTATCGGCTGCGCTAGGATCACCGGACCAGTCTAGCCCTTCTGGCTCAGGTACCGCTTTCGGCACCGGTATAGGATACCAGCGTAACACAATCAGACACCGACCCCGCCGGCGAGGTCGACGTACCCCCCGTAGGTTAGCTAGAACGGTCGCGACTTTCAATAGGGTCCACTCTTCCAGTGGACGTAGCCTTCTCGATCCTCTTATCCCGGCAACGGCCCAAGCCGAGGCTCGCACCCCAGGGGTGCCCTTGAGCTAGTTGCCTCCCACTTTTGACGGCTGGGCGCCCTAAGCGCCCGCCCTCCCGCCCGGTGACGCTGTAAAGGTCGATAGAGACCAACAGCATTAGCTCGTTCAAAAAAAAAGGCTCGGGCTCACTTTTCGGGCAGCGCTCAGAGGCGACGGACGTTTTATAAAATCACGGTTCTTAGTAAATCTTAATAAATATTCTTAGCTTGATTGTAAACTTTTTTTTTTAAAACTAAAACCACTTAGGATTTCCAACAATATTATAATTGAATTACCAACTTTTTTGAATAAACTGTCATTGATTTCACGACTAAAGAGCTGAATCGATTTTGATGCAATTTAATAAGGATATAAGACTATGAAGAAAAACATAAAACATATTAAATTGCAGTAAACTAAACTTCCCAACTTTCCCTACGTTCCCAACAACAAGCTTACAGCATACAACAAAATTTTACGTACTGAGTTTACCGTAACTACGTAATATTAGCTACGTCAGAGTCTGCATATCCGAGGACCGGATCCGTCCCTGGCTATAAACGTCCGAAACGGATGGGGCAAAAACTATCATAATTCAAACTAGCAAAGCTGTGATTTGGCTCTGTATCATAGAGCGAAGAAAATATAGAAAGGAAATGTCGTGATTTTTTAAAATTTATCTGTTCCTAATTATTTCGTTTTCGAAATAAATCTTTTTTTATGATGTTAAGTAGTAAACATGTATGCGGCCTTTTTATGGCAAGAGGTCAGCGTATTAAAATAAATAAATATCGGTGGACATTTCACAGAACGCCATCTAGCTCCAAAGGTAATCGCGTAGCTTTGATTGCAATGCAATTGACGATATTTCATTCCTAATTTGAAAATTTACATAGCCGAGGCTCGTTCCTCAGAAAAAGAAGAGAAGTAAGAATAGGTGCCCTTGAGCTAGTTGTCTCCCACTTCGGGGGTGAGTTGGCTGGACTGCAGTCGTGACCCCTTCTCGCCTGGTACGGCGGACGAGGGCTCACGGGGGGGTTTTAGAGGGTTCGAGTTGCACATACCCCCTCAAAAAAAAAAGTTGTCTCCCACTTTTGATGGCTGGGCGCCTAAAGCACCTGTCCTTCCGCCGGGTGACACTATAAAGGTTGGTACTGTTGGCTCTACCAACAGCATCAGCCCATTCAAAAAAAAAGAAGTGATCCCTGATGTGAACACATAGATCCCTATGTTTTTAAACTGCGTATTGAAACTGTCTGTATATCTATACCAATTTGTGTCTTTATTGGTTGCAATTGGTTGAAAATGATTTGTATAGAAAAAAAAATCAACTTGATCGCCAAGCTGTTCATTTGTTTTTTTTCGGGTGGAGTCAGGTTTGTGTCGGGTGAAGATACAGCCCAGCCCAACCTATAAATAAAAAAATCAAAGTCCTGACTGACTGACTGACTTATATATCAACGCAAGGCCTAAACCGCTTGTCCTAGAGACTTGAAATTTGGAGAGTGTGTTCTTTGTAAAGTGTAGGTTAAGGAAAAGGTTTTTCGAAATTTTACCCTTAAAAATGGGTGGTTGAATTATTTTCTTATAGGTCACGCGGGTGAAGCCGCGGGCAGAAGCTAGGTTTTTATAATGCCGGTTCTAGAATTAGTAAATCTATTTTCGCATGAAAGTGGTTACAGTTGTTGAACATTCGAGTGGGAAGGTAAGTTCTCGCGTCAGTTTTTCACTTGATTTGCATTCGCGGCGTTTTTATGGCCTAACTTTGTGACAATATGGGATTTATGGGGGATTTCCCTTACTTTCTGCGGGTTATATGTGTTAAGTAATATTAAATTTCTATAAACCTCGCTTCTAACACCATATTTTAATAGTATTTTTAGTAAAATACACTTAAATTTCATTTAATTACTTTTATTATATAAGCCAGTGCCATATTGTAGATGACGCAATAATGAGTGTTGCCCGGTTGCAAAACGAAAATGCTTCTAATTTTGAAACTATATTGCCAGTATAGCACCATTATATGACTGCCTATTACAACAGTTAGATATTAAATTAAGTTATTAGTTATTTTATGAGCGGTTATATATATATGGCAGCCTCTGTGGTGTAGTTGAGCAGGTCGACTCATAACCCGGAGGCAGCGGGTACCATTTCGCAACAGGATAAGTATTTTAAATTAATATATCCCCGACTGTTACTCTCGAATAGTATGTCCATTTCTCGACCAGTCACCGCCGCGATCTCGCTGCGTGAACTCACCTCCTGAGGAACAGCATCGGATATGCTCGAAACCTGGTCGAGAAATCGATAAACTATTCGTGAGTAACAGTCGGGGATATATTAATTTAAAATGAATCACACTCATGAGAATTTTAATACTAAAATAGGATAAGAATTTGTGCACTGAAAAAAAAGCAAATGTTTTGTTGAGTCTGGGTGTTGTGGGACAATGGTCCTTATAGTTCTTGGGTCCCTAGACACTGGGGAATTCTAGTTACGGTCCAGGATCTATTATGTGATCGTTGGGTGTTATTATTGCTGACCACGGGTATTATATTTATACATATATCTATCTATCGCTTTTGTTTATCAGAGTCCAATAGTTTCAGAGCCTGTTCAATGCAAACAAACAATCAAATCTTTCCTCTTTATAATAATTGAAGGGTTGAGAATAAAAATGGTTTAACTGTCAAATTGACAGTTTCGAGAATATTGACTTTAAACGTCAACGGCGTCATTTTAATGTGCTTATAAGGTAATAGAAAAGGTTTATGTAAGTTTCAGTTGCTTGAAAATGTTTTAATTATATTTTGAAATACTAAATATAGTACTGATTCCTACAATTACTGTAAAAATATAAAATAATAAAATAAATAAAATAATATTTTTATGGTAAGCGAACTGTATTCCTGTGACAGATAAACCGTTTTTAGACTCAAAATCTTGAGATTTAAGCCTCATTTCGGTATTTTGAGAATGTATTATTGAAGATAATTTCACGCTGAATCCAACGATACTCATAAGTCATTTTGTGAAAAAAATCAGTTAAATCCTTTTTATTCTCACCCCTTCCATTATTATATTATTAGTTTAGACTTTAGGTGTTGTGGGCACATGGTCCTCGTAGTTCCTGGGTCACTAGATACAGGGAATCTTATTTAGAGTCCAGGAGTTATGTGATAATTTTTTTCTCGTCTTATTATTATTACACCAACAACTTGCATATTACTATTAGTGTAAAAATCATTAGATCTCATGATCGAACTACTCTGACATAGACAATTATTCAAATATTTCAATAAGGTTTCTAACTTCAGCCAAACATATTTAACATACACGATTGCCTTAAAGTCTTTTTAAAGATTTTAAAAACATTGACAAATTACAAAATAATGCACTAAACAAAACACGATGCATTCACTGGAAAAAAAGCATTTGAATTTAGAACCGCTGTCTGGTATCCCCCTACAAAGGTTTATTTCTGACGTTAAACCTAAAAATAGTCCGTAGTCCGTCTTCCCTAACCTTCCCCTATTAGCTTCTATGAATGAAAAAAGGGCTACGATGTGAAGGGTCGAGTGTGGCGGTAAATGAATGAATTCAGGGCTTTCTTTGAATGGATAGGAAGTAAAACTTCTTTACGCTCGCTTGACTTAGGAAGTAAGCTGGTCAATGCGAGGTGAACAGAAGTTGAAGTTGGTTCACGTAGATCTATATTGTCAGTGGGGCCACTGGTGGAGAGTTGGGGGACTCTCCGCCAGCTTGCACGGCCCCTCACGTCTGGTGGGTGACCTTGGTGAGCAGTGTCACCCATCCATTGGCGCGGAGAGGCCCGAAAGGGCCTGCCGCCGGGGGCGAGTTGGCTGGACTGCAGTCGCGACCCCTTCTCGCCCCGGTACGGCGGACGAGGGCTCACGGGGGGGTTTTAGTGGGTTCGAGTCCCACATACCCCCACATATTTTTGAGGGGGGGAAATGCCTTCGTACTTACGTAGTTTTTTGAGCGCTTCCCGTATTCAGTAGTCAAGTACTCAAAAAAAAAAGTTGTGGTTGGTAAAAAAATGTTGGTATGTCCGGTAAAATGACAATTTACGTTAAATAATTGTCAAGATAGTGACATTAAAATAGTATTACCAGCCGATAGATGGAGCTAAACTTAAAATATTTTACTTCAGTCGTATGGTCTAAAGCACCGAATCACAATCCGAAAATGGTGGTTGTAAATTTTGATTTTCTTACCAAAACTCGTGTATTTTAAAATTTTAAATCGTGATAACATGACATGACGTAACCGTACAAAAATTCCTTACTTACTGACATAATTATCACTAAAAAGCGATAGAAAGCCATTAAACGAAGAGAAGAAGAAGAAAATAGCTGAGAGTAAAATAAATTATTTCTGGGTAAGCGTGCTCCACTTCCGACCGACCTCATCGCCACTTACCATCAGGTGACATTTAGTCAAACGCAAACCCAACGAAAGTAAAGAAAAAGCATTTTACTAACATTACAGTGGCATGGCTCCAAGCGTCACCCTCGCAAAATGTCACTTGACACCGACCAGACCTTTCGATATAACTATTCACAACTATACACAACTACCCGCATTTAAGTTTATTAGTTCGCAGACAGAACAAAGGAAACCTACACGCCACAGAATAGATAGTAATGAGAACCTGAAACTTTGTAAGTTGTTAAATTTGCCAGCTTTCCAAGTAATCTTATTTTTGTCATAATAAAGTAGACTGAAACATGAGGTTCCAACATTTTTCTATGCAATCTGTCATTTTCATCCGTTGCCATTTTGGTTTTTTAACCGACTTCAAAAAGGAGAAGGTTCTCAATTACGTTGATATTTTTTAAAGTGTAACAGTTACGGACGGCCGTGATGCTTAACATTAGGCGAACGATTTGCTTGTCACCACATTCATTAGCTTATTGTATATTTTTCATAAATAAAAAATTACTACACATAGAAAATATATTAAATGTCCAGAATCGATCTTAAAAGAAATTAGGTGATATAGTGGAATAGTGAGTGCTGAGTGACCAGGCTAAGAGGTTTTAGTGGGAGTGGTTCCAAACTAATTTTGAATTGTAATTAGAGGCGACGGTACCGTAGGTGTCCAGACCAAGAAGTCATCTAGACAGTAAGTGGTAGTAAGCTGTCAAGACAGTAAGTATTAAGCATCAGGAGGCATAACATCACCTTTTATCTATCTTTAACATCGCATTTCTGATGTAATTTTGAATCGCAAAAGACGACGGTAGGTCTCCACCAAGAAGTCATCTAGACAGTAAATGATCAAGACAGTAAGCTGTTAAGACAGTAAGTCTTCAAAACCGTAAGCCTTAAGCATTAGGAGGTACACCATAACCTTTTAGTTCGCAGGTCTGTAGTAATTTTGAATCGCAATTAGACCCGTCGTTAGGTCTCCATTAAGAAGCTATTAAGACAGTTAATTTATTATTAACTATTATTACAGTCTTCTCGACAGTAAGCCATCAAGACAGTAAGCCATCAAGACAGAAAGTCTTCAAAATCCTAAGTCTTAAGCATCAGGAGAACTATCACCTTTTAGTTCGCGACATCAGTTTTGAACTAATTTTAAATCACAATTATAGGCTCCTTGGTGGAGTAACTCTTTTAGACAGTAAGTCATCAAGACAGTTAGTCATTACTCAGACTAGCTCCCAAGCTTTCACAAACTGATCCCATCACACAAATTTATAAAGTATCGTGACTGGGTGTCGTAAAAAATTTAAAAGCTAATTAACTTACTCGTTATTACAATTAATTTATATAATTTACTAGTGGCACCCCACGGTTTCACCCGCGGGTAAAAAGTATCTTGTGTTAATTCAGCGTATATGCTATCTGTATTCCAAGGTTCATTAATATCTACTTAGTAGTTTTGGAGCTTATATATTGTATCTACAGGTTAATATTGAAAATTGTAACATCGTTTGGCTAATTAGATAATATTTGGAATACTTACATTTCTAAACAATTTTAAAGTAATTTTTAACTTTTTTTTTTATGTTACCAAATGACATGGCAAACTAGTCGCTCGCCTGCTGTTAAGCGACACGACTGCCCATATCAGTTGCAGTGACTCCTGAAACTCTAAATAATAGTTTCGCGTAGTGTCACGCAAAATTATTCGAGACATCAGCACAGTCTAGGATTAAGATTATTAGACTGTGAGATTAGGTCATAGTCTCGTTTGCCCAGTAATTAAACTAGCTACAGTGCCCTTCAAACCGGAACAAAGTAGTGCTTGCGCAAAGTAGTGCGCAAGCACTACTTTGCGCCAAGCAGTAGCTTGGCGGCAGAATAACTGGCAAAGCGGTGGTACCTACCTAGACGAACTTTGCAGAAAAGTCCTACCACCTAGCTAGTTATGTTTACAATAGAGATTAACCAACAACTTTCAATTTCGTTCGCCTCGTCACGCATTCACTAGCTTACTCTTCAAGTCAAGCGTGCGTAAAGAAATTTTACTTCCGTTGACAGCCGTCAGATGCAAAAGTTAACGCCATTGAAAATGACACTGTTTGATGGAGACCTATGTTTAGCTGCAGATATATTCCGGCTTATGAAGATTATGATAAATCTACCGCTGACATTGTAAGATCTAAGACAATTTAACCTTGTCTGAGTCGAACCTTACCAAGAGCGCCCAACGATTGAATAGATCCTGTATATTAACTAGGATTTCCTATGCCCAGTGCGCACTACTGTGCGCAAGCACTACTTTGCGCCAAGCAGTAGCTTGGCGGCAGAATAACTGGCAAAGCGGTGGTACCTACCTAGACGAACTTTGCAGAAAAGTCCTACCACCTAGTTATATTTACAATAGAGATTACCCAACAACTTTCAATTTCGTTCGCCTCGTCACGCATTCACTAGCATACTCTTCAAGTCAAGCGTGCGTAAAGAAATTTTACTTCCGTTGACAGCCGTCAGATGCAAAAGTTAACGCCATTGAAAATGACACTGTTTGATGGATACCTATGTTTAGCTGCAGATATATTCCGGCTTATGAAGATTATGATAAATCTACCGCTGACATTGTAAGATCTAAGACAATTTAACCTCGTCTGAGTCGAACCTTACCAAGAGCGCCCAACGATTGAATAGATCCTGTATATTAACTAGGATTTCCTATGCCCAGGAACTGCGAGGACCATGAACCTACAATACCCAGACACAGAACAAGTATTTGAGCTTTCTGTGCACAAATACTTATAGTGTCACGGGAATCTGGCCTGATAGCTTAGTTGGTAGTAACCCTGCCTTCTGAACTGTGGGTTGTGGGTTCGATTCCCACCCAGGACAAACAATTGTGTGATGAACATCGATGTTTGTTCTGTGTCTCAGTGTTATATTGTATTCTATGTATGTATTTACAAACAAAAAGTAAGTATCTAAGGTCCGTATTACAGAACGATGCTCAGTCATCGATCGGTGCTCAAGCAGAGATTTCATTCATAAAGTGACCAATTAGCGAATGAAATCTCAGCTTGAGCACCGATCGATGACTGAGCATCGTTCTGTAATACGGACCTTAGATACTTACTTTTCCTAAGTATTGTATCAGTTATCTGGTTCCCATAATACAAGATTTGCTTAGTTTGGGGCTAGGTGGCGTTGTGTGAGGTGTTCACACATATTACAACATATTATATATTAATCGAACCCACAGCTTCCGGGTTATGAGGCAACCTGCTCCATCATCACACCTCACCACAGAGGCTGTCTGTCTGTCAACAAATTGACTTGTCTCCAAAAATGTATCCAGAAGGTATACATTATTCAAAGAGAACTAATGTAATAATCTAAGTCAGCGAATAATGATACCTAAAAATATATGGATAACCTTTGAAAACGTTTTTTCGAGACCAGCAAAAGAAGGTTTCCTTTGAGTAGCGTATAATTAATTATACTTAATGAGAATTCTTTGTAAGCCGACCCGTTTTTACGTAAATTAGATGTAAGCAATGATTCTAAGAGTTTCGGAGAAAAGGTATTTTTTGGGTTTAAGGTATTGATTAAGAAATATACACAGCTATTAAAAAAACGAGTGAGCTATAGACCACACGACTTAAGTAAAACTTCTTATGGTATTAAGTAAAATATCTTATAACTCTGGGATGAGCAAATATTTAAAATACTTTTGACCTGCGGGTAAGCCGCGGGACGCCACTAGTTTAAAATAAAAAGCAGTGCTCACAGTAATAATAATAATATATATATTTTTTTTAATGTTAAGGAATGACTTTGACGAGCTAGCCGTTCGCCTGATGTTAAACGACACGGCTGCCCATATAAGCTGCAGTGTCACTCGAAACTCTAAAGTATACAGTTTCGCGTGACACTGAACTAAGCACGTCATCCTGAGACATCAGCACAATCTAGTAATAAGATTACTAAACTGTGAGATCAGATCATAAAGTCTCATTTGCCCAGTAATTTCACTAGCTACAGTGCCCTTCAAACCAGAACACAGCAGTGCTTGCGCACTACTGCTTGGCGGCAGAATAACTGGCAAAGCGGTGGTACCTACCTAGACGAACTTTGCAATAAAGTCCTACCACCTAGTAAATATATGTATAATAATAAATTTATTTGTTCACATAAGATAAAGCACACAGAATTATGCATCTAAGAATATTATGGACTAAAGAAGCTAATAACAAAAATAATAACAGTGTATTACTTTGTTTTTTAACTTAAAAAAGATGTGTTAATAACTGTTACTTATAAGCGAGTACTTAGAAGTTCACTTAAAGTTACAATGCATCGTAACAATTTCATTTTTCACTATGCTAATGGCAGTCATATCTGAGACCGTATTAATCTTTGCCGTAACGGCGGGAAAACGTTTTCGTCCCGACAGTACACTGCCAGGCCCCGCGCCTCGCGGTCGCATATCGTATTTTGAATACGGAATACCGCGAACTTCGTATTTGTTTTTTTCGTAAATAACCATTGACAAACGTCAAATTAACTTTTTAATAAGTGGCCTGTTTCTGTCTTTTCTTTTCGTAGCCAGTGCGTGTGATTTAAAACTCTTTGCGGATTTGTTGCGGTTGTATTTGGTTTTGTTTTCATTTCCTGTGAGAACGTTACTCTTGATTGGATTTTATTGTTTTATGTAAATGGTAAGTACGTTTATGAATAATTTAACGGGGGTTGTATATTAAAATTGTGACGTATTTTCAGGATGTTTGTTATAATATGACTAGCATTATTGTTTTTATTTATTATTACAAAGAAACCTTTATATTTTCAAAGATTTTCGAGAATCTAGATATAGCGACAATAATAGCGCCCAACGATCACATACATATTTTTTTTTGTAGTAGTAGGTAGCTTTTAGTATTAGTTATTAAATCATTGTAGTATTTAGAAAATAAAGGAAAAAAAACAATTATGAATTGACGAAACGAGAGGAGAGTTATTGCATGTTAAATTCCACTTTTTTTGTATTTTCATGTAATATCATCCAATTTATATATTACAGTATATAAATAATATATAGGTTTATAAAATAGCCATATAGTTTTGCAGTTGACTGTACGTAGACTAGTGATATAGGGCGGTAAAAACACTACGAGAAATGAATTTTTCTGCCCTTCGCTGTCATGGGCATAACTAATGATTTTCACCAAAGCATTTTTGTACCTAGAGGTACAAATGAATAATGTATGTAGTAGGACACGTTAATTAGAGGTCACTGAACTCATTTACCTAAATCTGTAGTGAGTACTAGTAATAAGTTTTTTTTTTTTTTAATTTGGCTCCACACTTTTGTGTATTTAGACAGTGTCAAGTAATTGATAATTTATCAAGTTATCGATATTTCACGCAAATATGTGTCAAGTCATAGTCGAAGTCATCAAGTCAATCATAATCAAGTCATAGTCTAGTCAAAGTCATACTCCGAGTAAAGTGGTTGCAACTTTACTTGAAGCATCTATGGAGTTTTGGAAACAACACGAAAAGAAACGATTCACCATCACTGTACCATTTTCCCACACTCACGCCTGTAATCCAGCACTTAACGAATAAAATGCCACTAATTTTATGCACTAACACAAGTTTTGGAAAATAATACGAAGCGGTGACGCAATCTTTTTCGCTTTCCCGCCAAAACTATAAGTAATATTATTTTATAACTTAATATTTCTACAATAATTTTGTAGGGAAAGGATTCTGAATCCTATAATATCCACGAAACCTACATGACACAACCGTAATTCCCTAATATTATACTTCTTTTTATTTTAAGGAATGACGCAACGAGCTAGTCGTTTACGTGATGTTAAGCGACATGGTAGCTATATCAGTCGCAGTTTCACTCGGAACTCGTATGGAGTTTTGCGTGACACTGCACTGCACGCGTCATCCTGAAACATCTTACAGCTAGACTGTGATCTTATTACGCCTGAAACATCTCTGATTAGAGTACTATAGACCATAAGATCAGGTCAAGTCTAATTTAGCTCAATCAGATTTTGATTATAATAAAAAATTATAATAATAACGCCCAACGACCACATACATAGATCCTGGACCCTAACTAGGATTCCCTGTGTCTAGGAAACCAGGAACTACGAGGACCCTAGTCCCACAACACCCAGACACAGAACCGGTGCTTGCGCTTTTTTTTATCTGTGCACAAACACTTGTCCTGCCGCGGGAATCGAACCCGCCACCTCCGGGCAATGAGCCAACCTGCTCAACCACCACACCACAGAGGCTGTCAAATATATAAAAATATTATAGGGTATAACCCACTTTTGATGTCCACATAATTATATTAGTTGTAAAATTCAGTCTTAAAGGGATGAACCAATTTGCATTAAATTTTCACACAGAAATAGGACAATATATAGGATGCTGTTATCCCAAAATGAGAGAAACGCTGCCTTTTATCTTGTAGAGCATTAAATTAAGGTATTTATAAAAACAATTTCAATTTAAAATCCGTCTTTACAAAGTCAAAAATAAACAAATTTTATAAGCAGAAACAAAATACATAAAGTTCGTCACATTTTCGTCATGCACCAATTTTCGTTCCGCATCCCTATTTTGTCCTAAAATAACCTTCTTACGAACCTTTTTAGGTAGAACCAGCATGAAATTACGTTTCGACGAGGGTTCCTTTTCCTTGAGATTTGTTTGTTATAATAAGTTGTAGAAAAAACACAGATCAAAAATTATATTGATTAGTTATATTATTTATTTGTTTATATAAAGTTTATAACTAGTATTTAAAAGTATTTAATCTTTAATTATTTATTAGAAATATTTAAACCTAGAAACATGATTTTGTAAAATATTAACGCCAAACGATCACATACATAAATCCTGGACCCTAACTAGGATTCCCTGTGTCCAGGGACTCGGGAACTACGAGGACTCTATAGACCATTCCCACAACACCCAGACTCAGAACCAGTATTTGCGCTTTTTTGAAATTCAATTCCCGCAGCGGGACAAGCATTTGTGCACAGTAAAATCGCAAATAGGCTTGTTCTGAGTCCGGGTGGAAAAACAGGGAATCCTAGTTCGCTCGTAGTTCCTGGGTTCCTAGACACAGGGTCTTTTTTATACTTTAAACTGGTCCAGCATTTGATCACGCCCTCACCTGATGGGAAGTGACGATGCGATCGAAGGTGTAGCAAGCTAGGAATCCTAGTAAGTAAGGGGCCCGGATCTATGTATGTGATCGTTGGGAATTATTATTATTATTAAGCTAAAGGTATAGATTTGGTCAAATATATACTCTAATGTAGGTAGTTTATTCGTGGAATTCTACCAACCTAAAGAATATTACAGAGTGGCTATTCATGACTATGTTAATCACATATAAAACAAGATCAATTAATTTTATTTCTGTGTCAATTCTAAAGTCAAACTTTAAAGGTCTTTTGATGTGGGACCCTAAAAATCGAAATCGTTCAGTAGCGTAACACCTGTTGTCTCAAGACCTCTTTCCCAGACTCCCTGATCGAATTCCAAACCAGTTTTAAAATAAACAAAAAACAAAGATGGCCGCCGACTCGGGAGATTATTTTGTTTCTTATTTTATAGATCGCAGGTGCTCCTTTGAACATAATTTTTAAGAAATAATACCTCTTTTTTGTGGAACTGTCTGTGGGAAGTCGGGTGGTGGAGCTTTGTTTTTGTTTTGGTTGGAGATTGGGCGGATTTAATTTTCTTTAGATTTACAAAATAGAAAAAAATATTCTCAATTCAAAGTTAAAATATTTTATGCTTTTATGTTATTTTATGCTTTACCTTTACTTGAAGTTTTAACTTCCTTCTTTTTTTTAAATTTATTAATGCACATAAAAATTATTTACAATCGTAGAAAAATCTAAACTCTAAAATCGTTTAGATCTGGATCAACAAAATGATGTCATTTTAGTGCTCTAAGGTCCGTATTACACAGAACGATGCTCAGTCGTCGATCGGTTCTCAAACAGAGATTTCATTCATATAGTGATCAATTAGTGAATGAAATCTCTGCTTGAGCACCGATCGATGACTGAGCATCGTTTTGTAATACGGACCTAAATCTTGTGTCTAATTATTAGGTACTTCTTTCAGTAGCAGTGTCACTTGAACAGTGTCAAGTATCGATAGCGCAGAACTTTGTGAGCTCTCGGAAGTTAGGCCCGAGTCCCAAACTGCGCATGGTACAGTAGAGTGCATTGTAAAAGCGGCCATACAATAGCTATAATATGCGTACTGCGCAGCCATCCGCGCTAACTTCTGAGAGCTCATAAAGTTTTGCGTGAGCTATACCAGATCCTGCAGCCTATATGATTTGTTCAAAGGTACATTATTGTAATCGCTATTGACCGCCGGTTTCTCTTACGTTTGTTAAATTCGTGTTAATTAAAGTAGGTATATATAAATACGTTTATTATTTGTATATATATTTTGCAACTTAGAAAAAGTTACATATTAAGTAACAGGTAGTTGAAATTGATGAGTTGCATTGTCTTTTTTTATTGTTTGATAGGCTTGCGTTTGACCACTTGCACCTGATGGTAAGTAACAATGCGGTCTAGGATGTAACACGCTTGCCTACAAGATACCTGTTCACTCTCGATTTGAGGACTCCCAGGTTGTAGTTATCGGGAAATACGGACGCCGGTAAAGCGTTCCACTCTTTGGCTGTTTGCTTGATATCTATCACCTTTCATAAGATCTTCACAAAAATGCGGGACCAAAGTTATCGTACCCAACAAAAAATTGGTCCACATATCTTGGAGAAATCGGTAAACATTCATAAAAAAACATTCTATCGAACATAAACCTCTTATTTTTGAAGCCAGTTAATAAATTTAAACATCTAATAAAATCACAGGCAAATATGTTAAACCAGTGTTCTTTTGTTTGTAAAAAAATGTAAGTTTAAAATAACCTTTCTGAAGCAGACATCCGTCTATAGTTTTAACGATTGTTCAACGCATCGGACAAGTTCGGTTTAAGTCGTGCTTCTTCGTATTTAATGTGTTTCAGCTTGATCTAATTTTATCGACGCTTGTGTGGGGAGGCGGTTAAATGTAGTATTCAGTCCATTGCATCTTACTACAATTAATAAGTAATTAGGTACCCTGGTAAAACGTCAACCTGTTTAATATTAAATCTACTACGATACTTCATTCATTTTATTAACCATTCATTCGTTCCCACCTTCATTCATTTACATTTTCGGCTGAACCGTAAGAAATATTGGCATTAACTTAAAATGCATATTATTATTTTATCGCTTCCGTACCCAACTCATGTTATCCACCAACGTAAAAAACAGCAAATTACAATCTAAAACCCAGTAGTCCAATCAAGCTTTAAAAAAGTATTTGAAAAAACTTACCAAATCCGGGAATCGAACCGCAGACCCATTATTACTTTTAGTCGCCGTATAGATAGAAACAGTATACAAACTTCAATTATGTTTATGTTTCATCGCGTCTACTAGCTTTTCCTATATATTTTTGTTCACTATGAAGGCATGGCTTGTGACGTCACATGCCAAAAAGATTGTATGTAGAGCTTATGTACAGCTTAGTAATGAGTTACTGTGAGGACTGGTAACTGACGTCACAGCGTGTTTGCGTTGTCTCTTTCTATTACTGTATTTTAAAATGCCTGTAACTTAGTCATTTTTTGAAATATTCAAGTTTTGTTTTCACAGTTATCTATTTTTTGAGGTATATTATTTACGTATGTAATAAAAATATAGTAGTCAAATAGCCTATTATCATGTCCATTAGGATATTGTATGTATTAACATACAACATCACACAAATGTTTGTCCTAGGTGGGAATCGAACCCAAGACCTACAGTTCAAAAGGCAGAGCTACTACCAACTGAGCTGATGTCAGTCGCGTGATATAGACCAAGCTTACATACTGTCTATATTATTATATATCACAGTTTGCGGTTGTTTTCTATCACATAAACTCATTATGTTGTCTAAGATCACTCCATCTGATTTCTTGAAATATCCACAGGTACCGAATTATCTTTATGATTGTGGGTGGTGGTGGTGGCAGTTTGATTACCTTTGAACACCTTTGTTACTTATATTGACAGCCTCTGTAGTGTGGTGGTTGAGCAGGTCGGCTCATAACCCGAGACGGCGGGTTCGATTCCCGCGGCAGGACAAATATTTGTGCACAGAAAAAAAGCGCTAATACTTGTTCTGAGTCTGGGTGTTGTGGGGCCATGGTCCGTAGTTCCTGGGTTCCTAGACACAAGGAATCCTAGTAAGGGGTCCAGGATCTATGTATGTGATCATTTTGCGTTATTATTTTTATATTATTTTGACAAGTTACTAACACTGACTCTCGGCAGAAAATTTAAGCCTCATTTCGGTATTTTGAGAATGTATTATTGTAGATAATTTCACGCTGAATCCAACGATACCCATAAGTCATTTTGTGAAAAAAATCAGTTAAACCCTCCTATTTCTCACCCCTTCAATTGTGAGCCTTCGTTTTATAATTATAAATAAGATGAAAACTGAACGGTGGTTACGTATTCGTATTCGCTATTTTAACTCTTACGCCAATTACTTAAGAACGTAATTGGCTTCAAAAACTATCCAATATTGGTATTGCTCTGTCTAGCGGTAGATATACAATATCAAAATTGATGCTGAATTTCAGTGATTTCAGTCCACTGTTTTCTGTAACGAAACGTTTGCGCGTTTTAAGAGTATATAACGCCATCTAGGTCTTTTTTGTGTAAGTAAGTTTTTTAATGGGCATCATGTCAAATGGGGGGTATTTACCCCAGTTTTTATTGGTTTTATTAAAAGCTGCTTGAACTTCGAGAAAATCGACTTTAACCTTCAGCGGCGTCATTTTTTTTTTTTATGTTAAGGATTGACGTGACGAGCTAGCCGTTCGCCTGATGTTAAACGACACGGCTGCCCATACCAGCTGCAGTGTCACTCGGAACTCTAAAGTATAGAGGTTCGCGTGACACTGCACTGCGCACGCCATCCTGAGACATCAGCACAATCTAGTAATAAGATTACTAAACTGTGAGATCAGATCATAAAGTCTCATTTGCCCAGTAATTTCACTAGCTACAGTGCCCTTCAAACCGGAACACAGCAGTGCTTGCACACTACTGCTTGGCGGCAGAATAACTGGCAAAGCGGTGGTACCTACCTAGACGAACTTTGCAGTAAAGTCCTACCACCTTTTAATGTAGAGTTGTCCATTGTCCATACCAAGAACACACAAACGCAGAACAGGTATTTACCCTTTTTTCTGTGCACAGTACTTGTCGTGCCGCCAGAATCGAACCCGCCACCTCCATTATGAGTCGACCCGCTAAACCACCACACCACATAGGCTGTCAAACACATGTCTATGTGTCTTTCTACGTAACTCTCCATCCTATTGAAAACACCTGTTTGAAATTCAATCCGCATCAGACACACCTATCCAATTACACGCAAATCTTAATTATTAAACACCTAAAGCCGATAACGAGTACGCGTGTGGCATAAATACCTGTTGAATTAGGCAGGTTTAATTAGTGAAGCAAATTAGTGAATGCTGAATCGTTTCGGGTTTATTGTGTATGAGTAATTATGGATCACACTATCACACTAATATTATAAAGGCGAAAGTTTGTATGTTTGTATGAAAGTTTGCGCATTTTCTAAAACTAAAGTAAACTCAAAGTATGGCGGTACTCTTCTGATAAAGAGGAAATGAAAAAGACGGAAATATGTTAATTTCGTTTAGCTTTAGAGCATGCGACAGAGAATCGACACCATTATCACACTAATATTATAAGGGCGAAAGTTTGTACGTGTGTTGCTTGTTACTCTTTCACGCTCAAACGGCTGAATGGATTTGGATGAAATTCAGTACCAAGATAGCTTATACACTGGATTAACATATAGGCTACATTTTATCCCGGAAAAGTGAAATGCTCCCGTGGGATGAGCCAATAATTAAAATACTTTTTATCCGCGGGTGAAACCACAGGGCGAGTAATATATAAAAGAAAATCATGTTAGTTACACTATTTATAGCTCAAGAACTTGGTGGGGAGGTAGCTTAGAACCAGGAGACGTACGTATAGGATACTTTTTATCCCGTTCGACCGCGTTTTACTAATTGTCTCGTGCGAAGCTGGGACGGGTCAACTAGTAAATTAATAAATATTGTAAGCCTCTGTGGTGTAGTGGTTGAGCAGGTCGGCTCATAACCCGGAGGCGGTGGGTTCGATTCCCGCGACAGGACAAGTATTTGTGCACAGGAAAAAAAAGCCCAAATACTTGTTCTGTGTCTGGGTGTTGTGGGACCGTGGTCCACGTAGTTTCTGGGTTCCTAGACACAGGGAATCCTAGTTAGGGTCCAGGATCTATGTATGTGATCGTTGGGCGTTTATTATTTATTTATTATTATTTACTATTAGTGGACATTTCACACAGCGCCATCTAGCCCCAAGCTAAGCAAAGCTTGTACTATCGGAACCAGATAGCTGATACAATACTTAAATATACCTACTTTTGCACACAGCGCCATCTAGTGCTTGCATTATGGGAAACAGATAACTGATGCAATACTTAGATACTTTTTGTTTGTAAATACACACATAGAATAAATCTATGTTCATTACATAAATGCTTATTGGGTTGGGATCGAACCCACAGCCTAGAGCTAAGAAAGCAGGGCTACTACCAACCAAATCTACGATGTAACACGCTTGCCTAGAAGATACCTGTTCACTCTCTATTAAGAGATTGCTTCTAAGAAACTTGGCGTGCTCAATAAGGCGAAGCGGTACTTCATGCCGAGCCAAAGACTTGTGCTTTACAAAGCACAAGTCCGACCTCACGTGGAGTTAAGTCCAGCCTGATGCGATACAGCGTAGAGCTATCAGAATTGTCGGCAGTCCCAAGATCACTGAGCGCCTTGAACCACTCAATATTCGTAGGGATATTGGATCTCTATGTATATTTTACCGCCTTTACAATGGGGAGTGTTCTGAAGAGCTATTCAACCTGATTCCGGCATCGCGTTTCGTTTTTTTTCGCGCATCGCACCTCTCGCCACCGCAAAAAAACTCATCCACATATTATTGAGTCATGGAAGTCGCATACGACTCGTTTCATGCGCTCTTTCTTGCCGTACACCTGCAAAATGTGGAATGAGCTCCCGCCCGCGGTCTTTCCAACGAGTTCATGGAGTTCTTTAAAAGGAGGGTTAAAAGAGTCCTTCAGGGTAAGCAATGCATTGGTGGCGCCTCCTCCGGTGGTACAGATGTCCATAGGCTACGGTGACCACTTCCCATCAGGTGGGCCGTATGCTTGTTTGCTCCCTTAACATAAAAAAAAGAGTTCAAGTTGATGAACATCGATGTTTGTTCTGTATCTGGGTGTTTATTGTATTCTATGTATAAAATATATATAACTCAAAGGTGACTGACTGACATAGTGATCTATCAACGCACACAAACCACTGGACGGATCGGGCTGAAATTTGGCATGCAGGTAGATGTTATGACGTAGGTATCCGCTAAGAAAGGATTTTTCGAAATTCTACCTTTAAGAGAGTGAAATGAGTGGTTGAATTATTTTCCCATAGGCCACGCCGCGGGCGAAGCTGCGGGCAGAAGCTCGTTCTATTTATATATTTACAAATAAAAAGTATCATATAATACCAGTTCCCATAGCTTTGGTTAGTTTGGGGCTAGATGGCACTGTGTGAAATGTCCAGAAATATTTATTATAGGCTACGGTAACCACTTCACATAAAGAAGCGGTATGCTAGTTTGCTATCTACAGCATAAATTGAAGGGGTGAGAACAAAAAGGATTCAACTGATTTTTTTCACAAAATGACTTATGGGTATCGTTGGATTCAGCGTGAAATTATCTTCAATAATACATTCTCAAAATACCGAAATGAGGTTTATATCTCGAGATTTTGAGTCTAAAAACGGTTTATCCGTCACAGGAATACAGTTCGCTTGGCATAAAAACATTATTATATATATTTTATTATATTATATTTTTACAGTAATTGTATGAATTAGTACTATATTTAGTATTTAAAATAGAATTAAAAAAATTTCAAGCTACTGAAACTTACATAAACCTTTTATATTACCTTATAAGCACTCTACATTAAAATGACTCCGTTGACGTTTAAAGTCAATTTCCTCGAAACTGTCAATTTGTCAGTTAAATCCTTTTTATTCTTAACCCTTCTTACGAAGTGCCAATGCCACCACGCTTTGAACCTAAGGTATTTACAATTGGCCATGTATACCGGCATCTCGGTTATACGAGAAGAAATACAATACTGTAATACAAATGTTATGTTATTATACAATACGCGTTTCTTAGAAGCTACATCGCACGAAACAGTTATGCGACCGCTGCACTTTTGCGGTCGGCAGATATTCGAAGCTCTACCGGTAGATACTATGTATGTACACCTAGATACTAGTAATGTACCTAGATACTATGGAATATCTTAGTGTGAATGAATGAAATTGCAACCAATATAAACAAAAAGTATGGTTTTGATAGTTTGAATACCCAGCTTATGTACATAGTTAGTATTGAAATTTCTCATGATGCATTGCAATCATAGTTTCGTGATCATCCCTTTGATGTTAGGCGACACGCCTACATCAGTGTTACTCGGAACTCCAAAGTATAGTTTCGCGTGATATTGCACTGCGCACGTCACCCTGAGACATTAGTCTATATTATTAAACTGTGAGATCAGGTCATAAAGTCTCGATTTCCCAGAAATTTCACTAGCTACAGTGCCATTCAAACCTGACTGTGTTAACTGTCACCTTTTTTTTTTTTTTTTTGTTTTTCGTGAAGAAAAATGCGTTTACGCACACCCGCGGCTGGGTCGGCCACGGGTAGTGTCGGACTCTGTGCCGGTGTGCAATAGCACCCCTACCGACTAAAAAACTCCACGATATTCCTCCCTCGTCTATGTGGAGGAGGACTGGGGAACCGGCAGAGCCTTGACGTCCAGTCCTCCCCCGACGATTGCCCGCTTTGACAGCGCGGCCTACGCGCCCCTACTTCCGGGAGGGGCCCGGGAGCAACCTTGGGAGCCAGGTCGCTCCCGCCAGACGGTGGTGGCGATTAGTGCAATGCGGGAGGAGGCGCCCCCGCGCCGCGCTCCCGCTAATCACCACCGGGGAGAAGAAGGCGACGATCGTGCAGTCGCCTTCTCCTGCCTCCCCTCCGCCTGCGGAGCGGCGCCGCGAGAGGATCCTCCTCCCGTGCGCGCTCCGCTGCCTCCTTCTGCGACATCACTTCCTCGCAGAAGGAGGCAACTGCGGCCCAAGACTCCTCGCCTCCCAGCATCGAGATGATCACGCTGAGAAGCGAGAGGTCTGGTCCGACCACCGCGATCAGACTTCGGCGCGGCTCGGACCAGGCTGGGCACTCCTCGAGGGTGTGCTGTGCCGTGTCCTCCACCGCGCCGCAGTGGTGGCACACCGGGGTCTCCTCTCTTTGGATCCGGTGCAGGTGTGATCCAAAACAGCCGTGTCCGGATAACACCTGCACTAGACGGAACGAGAGAAATCCGTGGGACCGCTCGAGCCAGTCTTGCAAGACTGGCCCCAGTGCGTCCAGCGTTCGGCGGCCGAAGGTGGCGGAGGCGAGGTCCTCCGTCCAGTGATGGACGATGGCTTCCTTCGCCTCGCGCCGTACGGCCTCCCGCTCTTCCGGGGCGGGGCTCTCCCCGAGAGCCCTACGCCGCGCCGACCATTCGTACACTTTGGCGAGCACCCACGCCTCTAACTCCCAAGGCGGGGTGCCCGCCAGAGCGCACGCCGCTGAAAATCCTACCGACCGGTAGGCCCTCGCCACCCGCTGTGCAATGGCCCTTTGGGGCCTGCGGATGGCAGTGGCGTTCTCCCTCCTGTGGAGGGAGTCCGCCCAGATGGGGGCCCCGTAAAGGGCCATGCTCTTCAAGATGCCGGCATATAAGCGCCGGCATCGCGCCTTAGGCCCTCCCAAGTTTGGGAGACGCCACGAGAAGGCGTCCGCAGCCTTCAACAGGCGCGTCGACAGCCCGCTGAAGTGTGGGCCGAAGCGCCACCTGCTGTCGAGCACAAGGCCCAGATATTTTATCTGGGTCTTGGCCGCGATCCTAATGCCCTCGACGACGATGTGGGCGTCAAGTGGCACGCGCTGCCGAGGCCCATGGAAGAATACGGCCTCGGTCTTCTGCAGTGCCACCTTCAATCCTAGGCGGCGGATCCTCCCCGCAACTAAGGATCCGCCAGCCGAGGCCAGACTGGCCGACTCCTGCCAGTTCCTCCCACGGGCAGTGAGGAGAGTGTCATCCGCGTAGCAGATGACACTCGTGCCACGTAGGAGGGTTCCTCGCAGGAGCCAGTCAAAACCGATGTTCCACAAGAGTGGTCCTAGAACCGACCCCTGTGGAACACCGGACTCCGCGCCGTAACGCCTGAGTCTTTCCAATTTATCTACAAGGAGGACCTCGCGGTCCTCCAAGTAGCTGGCCAGCAGGTTCCGCAAATATGGAGGCACTCCGTGGTACCGGAGTGCCTCCAAGATCGTTGAGTGGGGGACGGAGTTAAATGCGTTGGCTATGTCAAATGACACAGCCAGGACTCCGTCCCCGTCCTCCACGGCCTCCTTCACCTGTCCCTGAAGCCGGGCCAGCGCGTCTATTGTCGAACGCCCCCTTCGAAAGCCGAATTGGGCGTCCGACAAGTCCGGCCCTACGTCCCGCAAGTGCCTCTTTAGCCGGGTTGCGACTATCCCCTCAAACAGCTTACCAGCGTCGTCCAGCAGGACGATTGGCCGGTATGCCGAGGGGGAGTCTGCTGGGCATCCCTCCTTCCGGAGGAGGCATAGCTGCCCCTCCTTCCAAGGTTTGGGGAACCTCCCAGCCGGTGTTAACTGTCACCTAGACGAACTTTGCAGAAACGTCTTACCACATAGTAAAAACTTAAAGATGATTGTTTTAGTTTGTACCTATATATATACGTTTTGCACATTGCTTTGGTACCGAACCAGGATCTAACCAACTTGCTGAGCGCTTTCGATTGTCAAAAATAATCCATTTTTCGTCGCACGTAACAATTCGGTTCAGAATTCCTTCATTTCTGTGCCTGTTAAGCAGCGCAAGGCAAGTCTCGACGCGTACGTTGCGCTGGCGATCGTTAAGTTCGTGGGGCACCCATCTATCAAGCTTTTTTATCTTGCCAATCTGTCGCAAATGGACCAATATTGTTTTGATGCTAACATCAAAAGCTGCTGCCAGCTCAGCTGTAGATTGAGATTCATCAGCTTCCACAATCGCCTTTAATTCATCATTGTTGACCAAAGTTTCCGGACGACCACGAGGTTCATTTTTCAAGTCAAAATTCCCAGAACGGAACCGAGCAAACCAATAACGGGTTGTACGTTCGTTTGTACAGTTCTCTCCGTAAACGTCGTTGATGTTACGTGTCGTTTGTGCCGCGTTGGTGCCACGACGGAACTCATATTCCATAATTACACGAAATTTCAAAGAATCCATTATGAGGAAAAATGTTGAAATGTAATGAAAATACAACGCTAATCAATAAACAAAAGACTTATATTGTACATAGAATGTCATATTTTTAAAACAAAATTAATTTGAATTTAGAATTCATAGCCAATCAAAACTTTTTTTTGTTTGAAAAAGTCTGTACTGCAATACGGCAATTTCATAGGTAAAGACCTATTATATCAGATATTATATCAGAAAAAAAGCGCAAATACTTGTTCTGAGTCTGGGTGTTGTGGGACCATTGTCCTCGTATTTCCTGGGTCCCAGGTAATCCTGTAAGGGTCCAGGATCTATATATGTGATCGTTGGGCGTTATTATTATTATAATTGATTATAATTTAAGAATATATTTATAGTTTATGAATTTGCGTGATTAGAATACGGGGAAGACAATATATATTTTGTATTAATGTAACAATTATTATGTATCCTAAGTACATGCATTTTTGAGTCAAGACATTATTCTTACTTCTAGTGTATGTGTTTTTTATTTTATGAATGACTTGACGAGCTGACCGTTCGCCTGATGTTAAGCGACACGGCTGCCCATATTAGCTGCAGTGGTACTCGGAACTATAAAGTATAGACTTTCGCGTGACACTGCTTTGCGCACGTCATCCTGAGACATCAACACAATCTAGTAAAAAGATTACTAGACTGTGAGATCAGGTCATAAAGTCTCATTTGCCCAGTAATTTCACTAGCTACAGTGCCCTTCAAATCGGAACACAGTAGTGCTTGCGCACTACTGCTTGGCGGCAGAATAACTGGCAAAGAGTTCGTACCTACCTAGACGAGCTCTGCAGAAAAGTTCTACCACCTAGTAGTTTTACCTGTTGTTTTAAAAAAAACTAGGTAAATGTTTTTTTTTTTACTTTAAGTTAAATAATGTACTTAAGAATAAAATTACTCTTGAATGAACACTTTGCCTTAGCCCATTTTTTCCCGAGTTGGCTACCGCTGAACCAAACTCGCTCTAACCATATAAGGTACAAAACCTGATAGCCACAATTCTCAAGAGTTACAGCTTAAAAGCCGTGTAAATTACAATCGAAACGCCAATTTCAATAACCTGTAATACACGTAAGGGAATGTAACAATTGCGAATAATTACCATAATTACTTACTTTTTGTAAAAAAAAAACATGCGTTGTTGAATGTCGTTTCAATTATTGGTAGCTAGCCGCGCTCTGCGAATTTACCCGCGTGTAAAAGTGTATTTTTTATGTTAGTGAATGATGCGACGAGCAAGTCATTAACCTGATGTTAAGCGATACGATCGCCCATAAGAGAATAGTGTCACTCGGAACTCCAAAATATAAAGTTTCGCGTGACACTGCACTGTGCACAACATCCTGAGACATCAGCAGTCTTGTAATAAGATTACTCGACTGTGAGATCAGGTCATAAAATCTCATTTGCCCAGTAATTAGTGAAATTGATTAATTAGGCATGTTGCTAGTGAGCTACAGTGTCTTTCAAACCGGAACACAGTAGTGCTTGCACATTACTATGTGCAAGCACTACTGTGTTCCGGTTTGGCGGCAGAATAACTGGCAAAACGGTAGTACTTACCTAGATGAACTATGCAGAAAATCCCTACCACGTAGTAAAAAGTCTTATTTCTTATCTTATAATTATTGTTATTAGATTTATTTTGAATTGTCATACACCACCGTCTACACTTTTGCATTTAATACTGTCCATCCAAA
Organism: Ennomos fuscantarius; assembly: GCA_905220475.3. Lineage (NCBI taxonomy): Eukaryota > Metazoa > Arthropoda > Insecta > Lepidoptera > Geometridae > Ennomos > Ennomos fuscantarius. The sequence continues at coordinate 4,544,343 of HG992049.1, forward strand.
GGTTGCCTGAAAGAGATCGCTTTCAGCAATAAGACCGCCCATTGTAACACTAGTTTAAAAGATTTTATATGTCATTGGTGGAACAATAAAGAGTTCTCTATCTGTCTATCTATCTATCTATGTGTCAATCCAGTATATAAGCTATTACTATTCCAAATTTCATCCAAATCCGTCACCCGTTGTGTCGTTTAGAGGTAAGAAACATTCGCACTTACACACCAACTTTGGCATTTATAATATAAAATGAGGATATATGAGGATGAGTTAATGATAAAAAAACTGATCTTTGATTAAGTATTTTTATAAATAACTTTACTTCCGAGTTATTTGGCGGGAAAGCGAAAAAGATTGCGTCACCGCATCGTATTATTTTCCAAAACTTGTGTTATTTTCGTGTTAGTGCATAAAATTGGTGGAAATTTATTCGTTAAGTGCGGGACTACAGGCGTGAGTGTGGGAAAATGGTATAATTATGGTGAAACGTTTCTTTTCGTGTTGTTTCCAAAACTCCATAGAAGCTTCAAGTAAAGTTGCCACCACTTTACTAGGAGTATGACTTTGCCTAGACTAACTTGACTTGATGACTTCGACTGTGACTTGACACATATTTGCGTGAATGTCGATAACTTGATAAATTATCAATTACTTGACATTGGCTAAATATGCAAAAGTGTGCAGCCAAAACTTAAAAAAAAAACTTTACTTCTTTAGTAAATGTAGCCATTTCACTTTGCGGTGTAGCACGTGTGACTTCCAAACACGCATGCTGGTTTGAATCCCGCTCAGTCCCATCCCATCGACGGCTTTCATGTCATAACTTTTAAGATCCTAATATATTAAGCATAGATCCCTTGGTATTGACCAGTCAGTTTGTCCACCTAGTAAGAGGCTGGCCTAGAACCTCAAGCGTAGGCAAGAGCTTCTTGAATGTAGACAGAGAATCTGAACATTAGCCTGTACGACTTTCAAATGAGGTATCCAAGTTCAAAACCCATTCGACCCGCACCCGGAATTGACTTTGATACTCGCGTTTACAACCGTGAAAGAAATACGTTAGGAAACCAGCATATTATCACAAAATTCGAGACGTTTGTGTCATCCAAGAATCTGAAGATAGCTAGCGTAGTGAGTTATGCTGGAAAGCACTCTCTTTATGCGGGAAAAAGCCTGTGTCTTAACAGTGGGGTATTGGACCGATGACGACTAATTAATGGCTAATTAATGACTTATTAATGATCACATTTCAAAGCAGACACATAAGAGAAACCATGTATAATCCCATTACTCCATAAGATGCAATCTCGTGAAAAACTTGACTCTTCATCCGTTGTGTATAATGATCCCGTTATACCCCGGTTGCCCTTACAGTCAGAGCTCAACACTAACTGGTCAACAATCCAAACTAATAGATCCGCATTTGCGTTGAAAATGTAGTAAACCGAAGCTCAGCTAACGTTTGTCGATTCTTAGTATTAGCTAGTCGGCGCAACCCGTCGTAGCCAGAAAAATGTAGGTAGGTAGGGGTCTGGTTGTGTTGGTTAAGACGTAAAGGTTTTACAGAGGTCAATAAACTGTAGTGCGGGTAAGACGACCTTATCAATTATAATAGGTCTTTACCTATGAAATTGCCGTATTGCAGTACATACTTTTTCAAACAAAAAAAAGTTTTGATTGGCTATGAATTCTAAATTCAAATTAATTTTGTTTTAAAAATATGACATTCTATTTACAATATAAGTCTTTTGTTTATTGATTAACGTTGTATTTTCATTACATTTCAACATTTTTCCTCATAATGGATACTTTGAAATTTCGTGTAATTATGGAATATGAGTTCCGTCGTGGCACCAACGCGGCACAAACGACACGTAACATCAACGACGTTTACGGAGAGAACTGTACAAACGAACGTACAATCCGTTATTGGTTTGCTCGGTTCCGTTCTGGGAATTTTGACTTGAAAAATGAACCTCGTGGTCGTGCGGAAACTTTGGTCAACAATGATGAATTAAAGGCGATTGTGGAAGCTGATGAATCTCAATCTACAGCTGAGCTGGCAGCAGCTTTTGATGTTAGCATCAAAACAATATTTGCGACAGATTGGCAAGATAAAAAAGCTTGATAGATGGGTGCCCCACGAACTTAATGATCGCCAGCGCAACGTACGCGTCGAGACTCGCCTTGCGCTGCTTAACAGGCACAGAAATGAAGGAATTTTGAACCGAATTGTTACGTGCGACATAAAATGGATTCTTTTTGACAATCGAAAGCGCTCAGCAAGTTGGTTAGATCCTGGTTCGGTACCAAAGCAATGTGCAAAACGAAAAATGACCCCTAGAAAGGTGATGGTCACAGTTTGGTGGTCTAGTGCTGGTGTGATTCATCATAGGTTTTTCGAAAACGGCGAGAGCATTACTGCAGATGTGTACATTGAATAACTGACCACAATGATGGCGAAACTCGCACGTCTGCAACCAGCTTTGGTCAATCGGTCGTCTCCACTGCTACTTCACGACAACGCGCGACCCCATACTGCACAACAGACCGTCTCTAAGCTGCATGAGTTGGGTTTGGAAGCTCTCCCTCATCCGCCATACTCACCAGATCTTGTGTCTACCGACTATTACTTTTTCCAAAATTTTGACAACTTTTTAGCGGGAAAAAAATTCAATTCCCGAGAGGCAGTACAAAACGCCTTTGAAGAGTTTGTTGTCTCCCGTCCTGCTGATTTTTTCAAGAAGGGCATCCATAAACTGCCACAGCGTTGGCAAAGATGCATTGATTGCAGGGGTGATTACTTTGAATAAAAGAAATAAATAAGTTCGAAAAAAAAAATACTTTCACTTTTTTCAAACAAAACGGCAATTTCATAGGTAAAGACCTAATATTAAATTCTCTATATTGTTCTCTACATGTCAAAACAATGCATAAAAAACAATTTTCCTTTTTGGCGCTTGATAATATTACTGAGCATAAGGATTTGTTTTATCTAGTATCTAATGATTGCCCGTTTTATGTATTATTTGTTACTTTTTGGTAGAAACTCTTAGAAATTATAAAATCTTAAAAAAAAATCTTAAGCTGTTTATAAAAATGATTATATAAGTATGCATGAACTAAAAATTTAGATTAATTGATTAATGCTAAGCAAATTGTTGTATGTTTACATAATGAATTGTTCCTATGTTAACGTGGCTGTCACATTTAACTGGTTGAACCTCTTTTGATAAAGTTTTGTACCCAGATTGCTTATTTCCCGCGGAAAAACGGCAAAAACCTACATATTTACCTGCTGTAAAATTGACCACAGTTTGTAAACGCTAAACTAGTTCCGAATCTCACATTCAAGCACCAGCTTTCAAAACTCTATAATACTCCGTCTATTCAAAGAGGAGACTTTAAAAATCCCGTACAAAATCCTGAATAAAATTCCGTATAACTTCGCGTATTTGTTCATCGAAAATCCCAAATACTAATATTTGCTTTAGACCCAAAGCGGAAACACTGAACAAGTGTTAGTATTGCCATGCTCTATTTTTTTAGTGGCTATTGCTTTTGGCACAATTAAAAAGAATTTTTAGGAGCTTATTTATTTACTAGAGAGGAATAGGTTTAGCCATATTAATTAGGAAACGGCCTGTTTTTGCTGTCTAGCATTTGATCACGCTCTCACCTAATGGAAAGTGACGATGCGATCGAAGGTGTAGCATGCTAGCCAAGTAAATACCTATTCACTCTTCTCTTGAACACGCCCGGGTCATATTTCGCCGAAAACACAGACGCTGGCAGGACATTCCATTCCTTAGCCGTTCTAATTATGAACGTGGAATCAAATCGCTTGGTACAAATGCGCTACTAATTGGGGTTGCTATTGTGTTTTTTCTAATCTATGGTTGTGTATAATAGCAATCATAGACTAGAAGGCAAAGATCAGCCTTCAAAAGGTTCTGGTCAGCCACTCTTGTTGTGGACCAATGACATTATGGGAATGGGAGGTTTTCTGACTCAGTGGTCAAATGCAATGCCTATAAATCAACGCAAAAAAGTTTTGGCTAATTTTCCACTAAACTTATGGCAACACTTCATTTTGGGGCATCGGAGCGAAATGTCAAATGATTCTCATTGGAAATACAGAATAGAACGTTCCAGTCTAGACTTCAGGAAAACTGGTTGTAATGGTTAAACTGATTTTATTATTTGAATAATTAAAAAAAGCCACATCTGGGTCGGTCTAGACGTCAAGAAAGTGCACGATGTTTCCCGGACAAACTACCAATAATCTACCAAAATCTATATTTAATTCATCTATTTCATGTTGTGTTGCCAACTAGTTGTGCTTACGTTTCATTGACGGAAATCAATCGAAACATAAAAACATACAAAATGTATCATTTGTATTTTATAAAATTATCTCTAATTACGGTATTTATGTATCTACCTTGTCGTCCTTGGTTAGTTTTACTCGTAAAAGGAATATAAGCACCTTCATTCCCAAGCCTTATCCAACCTAGCAACACAGAGTATAACAAACTATTATCTACTCTATCTCAATATAAATAGGGTCCAAAATGTTGAACAAAATTATTAGTTGTAAATCGAGAGGAAGCGTTATCTTTCAAAAGATTTTCGACGCTATTGTTAAGTAGATAAGGCGTATTGTAGAAGGTGTGAATTATTGCTGATCAGAAGCAGAATAAATCGTGTGTGAATAGCTAGATGCACCTGGCTGTATGGAATGCAACCGCTAGCAATCGGCGGTGGTACAAGATATAAGAAGATTGATATACTTTTTATATTTTCAATGTTAATAAATGATGTGACGAGCTATTCGTTTACCTGGTACAGCAGTAGAACAGTGTCACTCGGAACTGTAAAATATAAAGTTTCGCGTGACACTGCACTGCGCACATCATCCCGAGACATCAGCACAGTCTGAAAATAAGATTACACGACTGTGAGATCAGATCATAAAGTCTCGATTGCCCAGTAATTTCAGTAGCTACAATACCTTTTAAACCGGAACACAGTAGTGCTTGCGTACTACTGCTTGGCGGCAGAATAACTGGCAAAGTGGTGGTACGTACCTAGACGAACTTTGCAGAAAAGTCCTACTACCTAGTATAATGTGTGTAATGCACTTCTTCTTCATTTGTTTATTTCCATAGGAACATAACTTGGATAAAATCAATTTATCTTATGCAGCTGTAAAGCGTAATGTAGGGTATTTAGGGTGGATTCGACTAAACGAGAGTAAATTTTATACTTAGAATAAATCGCCATTTGCTCGAGAGTAAATCAATTTCACATTTTACCATCTACAATTCTAAGAATAGCAAATCTATTCGAGTATTATTACTATACTACCGTTTTTGGTGGAATAACAGAGTTATTCCGAGAATATTTTAATTCAAAATAATAAATAGACAAAGATAAAAAAAGACGTCCGACCATGTATTTTGTCATTTACTTTCCTACACTATAATACGACAAAAGTGAGTTGATATGACATAAGCTTGAATACCGTGTCGTTGTAGAACAACAATTTTTAACTGGATAATAGATTCGTTCATCATTTATTCCGCTATTCGCGTATAGTAATTCTAAGCGTAGCTAAACTTAGTATTGCGTGGAAAAACGAAGAATGAATTACTTGAGTATAATATCGTGGAATAGATTTATTTTGGTATAGTTACTCGTGTATAAATCCAAGTTTGGTCGAATCCACCCTTATAAATATGGTTATTATGTAGGTAAGAGTTTGTTCGCGGCGCGGCGTCTCATTTGCAATAAATCGCCATCTAAGTAACTGTGGTTATTCTTTTATTGCTTATACGTCCAAATACATATAGGACCTTATCAAATCGTGGAATCGTGGACTAGGTATGTCGTAGATATCCGGTATCCAATGTTTCTGTGAAATATTATCGAAATCGCCCGGTAAATTTTGCGGCAGTAAACTTCTTTACAAATTAATTAAAAGCATTATAGATTAAAACGAGTGTGTTAGACCACACGACTAAAACAAAACTTCTTTAGCTCCATCTATCGGCCGGTATAAGTTTGTTTTACGCTACCTACTGGTGGTGGGCTGGAGCATTTGCATTGTCTATAGATCATCGCGGCCAGTATATTATCCAAATGTTTTTTTTTTGTAGTAGTAGTAGGTAGTTTTAAGTATTAGTTATTATATCATTGTAGTACTTTGTATTTGCTTTGCTTAATGTTAATGTCACCATTTTGACAATTGTTTAAATTCTCACATACTTACATACCATAATAATAATACAAGATTAAATAATTTTTAATTTTGTTTTGTTGACAATGGAGATCTACGTTAACCAACAACTTTCAACTTCCGTTCGCCTTGAAACGCATTCATCAGCTTACTTCCCAAGTGAAGCGTACGTAAAGAAGTTTTACTTCAAAAAATCTAATAAAATACACATTTCTCTTGACTTGCACCATCAGTATTTCTTGATTGTTGCTGTTGTTACGTACCATTTTGATCTCGTTACTTACTGGTCCCAGTATTATTGTATATCAGCATTGTAGTTTACGAGAGCTTGTTGTGGGGTGAAGTGGGTCTAACAGGTCGTTAGGCTGATGGTAAGCGATTTATATTTGATAGGCATGCTTCATCATCAGTGTAATACGTCTCCACTGCTAGGATATAAACATTCTTCATTTATTCTTGCACATAAATAGACATAGAGAGAATGAGAGAGAGAGAGAGAGAGAAGAAAGAGAGAGAAGAGAGAGAGAGAAGAGAGAGAGAGAAGAGAGAGAGAGGAAAGAGAGAGTAGCCCACATTTATTTTAGCCCATAATTTACCACACTAGTGGTGCTGCTGGTGCTGGTTTCCTCATGATTTTTCACTGTTGTTAGAAAGACGTATAAGTTCCGTACATCATTTGCCGGTGTTGCCACTGTAATAAATTTAAATTGTACCACAGGGAAAATTACAGTACTGCCCGCTGCGCATGGAGTTTATAACTGGACGTTGCCGCCGTCATGTGCTTGTAAATAAATAAATAAACAAATAAAAAATAATAAATAACATAATAATAATAATAATATAGGCGTAATCACCGATGCAAGGTTGTCTATCAATTTTCTATTGGTTGCATTTCAGAGAATGCGTACAAGAACTGCATGAGATCCGTCATCTCGTTACGATATCGGACAATAAGTCAAAAGATTTTTTGCAAATAGGCTATTTTTAGCACTTTTATAAGTCAAAATTATATTAGATGCTTAAAATTTAGTTATTTTACTAAACATATAATTTTACAAAGTGCTTTTTGTCTAATATTATTAAGCAATTAATAACCTGGTCTCACCTTCTACCTAATCGATGAAACAGGTACAGTTTCTAACAATTACAAAAAAAATTGTGTTAAAAGATAAATTCTCGAAGATAATTCCTAATTCAATCTCAGATGGAGTTATTGCAAAGGGAATGAATAGCTTTGGAACCGATCCAAGTCTAAAGATTGTATATAACAGTGACCTAGCTTGACAAAATCTTTATGTCAATAAACATTTAATGACATCCTACTACTAGATACAAACTAAACTAGCTTCTACCCGCGGCTTCGCCCACGCGGCCTATAGAATAATTCAATCATCCATTTCACTCTCTAAGGGGTGGAATTTCGGAAAACCCTTTCTTAGAACACACCCTCCAAATTTCAAGTCTCTAGTACCAGCGGTCTAGGCTGTGCGTTGATATATGTCAGTCATTTAGTTAGTCAGGACTTTGAATTTTATATGTATAGGTAGATAGATAGATACATAGATAAAAAAATTCTAAAAACAAAACTTCAAAAATAATTAAAAAGAGAATAAAATTAACCAAAGGTAAAAAAAATGGGTGGTCCTGCTAGTTTTCCTAATTTTCGAAAATTTTCCCACACTCACGCCTGTAATCCAGCACTTAACGAATAGAATGCCACCAATTTTATGCACTAACACTGAAAATAACACAAGTTTTGGAAAATAGTACAATGCGGTGACGCAATCTTTTTCGCTTTCCCGCCAGAACTCCCTAGGCAGGGTTACAAAAGACTTTACTCAGAGTTCTGAGTGGCAGTGCAACCGCTACTACCACAGATTAAATAACGAAAAACTATATACTGAACTTTTAATAAGTCACAGTTTATATGAAGACTAGTTTGTCTATTTTGAAACGGTAACAAAATACTCTAAGTCGATAAGACCGTCCATTGACCGCCAACCCATAATATCTATCCATCTATTCTCATTTCTAGATGTTTAAGTCTCGGTCTCAAACAGTTATATAGTAATATAAAAAAAAAACTTGAAAAAAGCAAAAGCTTCATTACTGGTCTTTATAATATACTGCGCTAACACGGCGAAAGCCCAAGCCTTTTTTGGCACAAACGATAATAAATTCTAATAAGTAATGGCTTCAGTACAAAATACATTGCCTCTCTATTTCGGATTAAATGCAGTCGAGCTGAAATTTGCAGTAGTTCATTGTAACGCACTTAAGTTGGCGATGGTACAATCAATGAGTTGTAGGATCAGATGGGACACTGATTAATTGTTCTTTGGGATCGGATGAGTATTTTAGAAAAATTGGATATGTTTGGTGGGATCTATTGGGATCCTATTTAAATCTTGCTTCAAATAAGTACTTATTAAATGTTGTACGTTTAATCGCTATTTACTAGGTGCATTGTATGGTAAAGCAGTGTTGTTTGATGTCCTGAGTTATTTTTTTTTCTTTCTTTCTTTCTTGTCTTTAGATAGAGAGATGAAATGATGAAAAATCTCTCATTTCATCACTAATATTTAATTAAGGTGCAGTTTTTCAATAATCGGATAGAAATTGTTTATTAGATAAAACAAAACACGGTGAGAATAAATGTGGTTTTTAAAAACCGAATCCTTAAAAAGCTGTTGTTTTTTGTTTTAGTCGGTTTATAATTTATTCATCGGATAACCTTTATTCAGAAGTTTTGGCGGGAAAACGAAAAAGATCGCGTCGCCGCACTATATTATTTTCCAAAACTTGTATTATTTTCAGTGTTAGTGTGGGAAAGTGGTGTAATGATGGTGAAACGTTTGTTTTCGTGTTGTTTCCAAAACTCCATAGAAGCTTCTGGTAAAGTTGCCACCACTTTACTAGGAGTATGACTGTACTAGACTAGACTATGACTTAACTTGATGACTTGGACTTGACTTGACATGACACATTATATTACCTTGGGAAATTATCAATTACTTGACACTGGCTAAAAACACAAAAATGTGGAGCCATAACCAAACAAAAAAAAAAACCTTTATTCAGCCATTGAAAAACAGCCCTAAACCAATTAATAGCCGACTATATACCTAAATCTAGCTTAAACGTCCTCGTTGCATTTCTAAAACGTTTATGTATTAATTTCCTCGGAGACTAGACCAACTCGTTCCTTAGTTATTATCTGTTGGTTCGTTGGACCAGTCTTAAATTACAAAACAAACGGACTGAATAGGGATGAGGTTTATCGATAGACGTGGACCAAAAACAAGACCAAAAGTCACTAATTTAATGTCACTAGTCTTGTTGACGTTGTCTTGATTTCTCAAGATATTATCTTAGTGTTAGTTAGTAATATAATAATAACAATAACACCCAACGATCACATACATAGATCCTGGACCCTAACTTGGATTCCCTGTGTCTAGAGACCCAGGAATTACGAGGACCATGGTCCTACAACACCCAGACTCAGAACATGCATTTCCGCTTTTTTATGCACAAATACTTGTCCTGCCGCGGGAATTGAACCCGCCACCTCCGGGTTATGAGCCGACCTGCTCAACTACCACACTACAGAGACTATTAGTGTGTAGAGTCCAAAGAGATTTCGTTCAGTAAAAATTAGTACGGAAAACACGGCACTTATATATGGTTGAAATTCTATCAACTCGCACTAAGGGCTTAAGGTATCTTCTAGACAAGTATGCACCATTGTAGACTGCGTCGTCTATTGTTAGGTGTGACAATAGTCAAATGTTTTGTCTATAAGTAATATAAAATAATTAAATTAATTTTACTTTTGACCGGTTTGTGTCAGACTCAAACACAAAATTGTTTTAATCACACAATCACACTTAACACTAATATTATAAATGCGAAAATTTGTATGTGTATTTGGTGTATGTTTGTTACTTCTTCACGCTCGAACGGCTGAATGGATTTGGATGAAATTCGGTACCAACATATACATTAACATATAGGCTACATTTTATCCCGCAAAAGTGAAATATTTCTGTGGCCTGAGTAAATAATTATAATACTTTTTATGCGCGGGTGAAACCGCGGGGCGCAACTAGTTTTGAATAAATGTAATACTAAGAATCAGGTCTTGGGATAAGTGTCAATTAGATTTCTTACAAAAACAACGAACTAAAATATTTAATTAAACCTAAAATGAAAGTTTATGTTTTTTTAATAATCATACTAATTTAGAAATCACTGAAAAAATTATTTAAAAAAAAAATAGTTTGTAACTTTGTATTGATTTTGTATAATAATGTATATTAAATAATAGAATAAATATTAATTAATTCAATTTCTTAATTTTTAAAATTAGAAGTCCAGACAAATTGCAGGTTCGAAAAATCAAATAGAAAAAAAGCGAGTGTGCTTTAGACCACACGATTGATGTAAAACTTCTATACGAAACGTAACTCTCTCTCTTTCTATCTTCACTAACCTATATCTCCCTCTCAACTTCCGTCCGTCTCGCTAGATCAATTTCCGTAACGTTCGCGTCACGCATTCACCAGCTTACTCCCCAAGTCTAGCGTGCGTAAAGAAATTTTACTTCAAAAACAAACTTTCACACTCTCACACACTCATCAGTTAAGTAAAAGTATAGACTTGCAATAAATTCAAGACTAAGACTCCTAAACGCAACTCTAGTTTTGAATGTGTAACGGATATATTAAACCGCTGATAAGTGTACCTAGTTCTGTTTCCTGCACATTCTAATTGATAGTTGGCCCGTGGAGTAACGGAATAAATTTAAGGCTTTACGACCAATACATAAAAATAGCATAACGTCTAATATTGCATACAAAATGCCCAAAGTAGGCATGAGAACCAAAAGACCAAAATATACCAATTTAATAAAAATTGAAAATTAAAACTCAAACAATTTATTGCATATAGCACTTTTGAAAGTCAAAAACTAATGTGTTGTTAGCATCATTGGTAAAATGATTTTGGTTATTCCGATTCGATTGTTTATTTTATAGTGAAATTAAAAAAGTCGTCCACTAAAGACATAAAAAACTGAAACGTGGACATTCTGCAAAAAGGTGATTATTTTAAGATATTAATATGAGCCTGAAACAAGAACACACATTCCCTGAAAAATTAAACTCAGTTAACTGTTGGCCATTCTACAAATTTGCCAAAATTCTATTTTACATCCAACATAAGCACTACGACAAACATATCCACTTCTTATTATGATATTTTTCGTTGTAAAACTTTGACCATTTTGCGTTTACTATCAAAATACTTTTCAATATCGTATTATATCCTTTTTAGCACTTTGGAGGAAGTATAAGCATTGACTTAGAAGAGCTGTGGACGTGGTTCATCTTACATTTCTATTCCAGGCAATAAATAGGCGAATGATTATAATTCATGTTGGTTCATATATAAGGCTATTTTAAAAACGTTTGTTCTACATCTTTCGTAAATTTCGGATATTTTTTAAACAAAAATATTTCTGCTGATTTTATCAAAAAAAGAAGCAGCGGCCTCCGCCGCCTCTGGGTTATGAGCCGACCTGCTCAACCACCACACCACAGAGTCTGTTCTATATTTAGTACCATCTTCGGCCACGCCGTCACTTACCATCAGACGAGTAGATGGTCAAATATATTACAGCTAAAAGAAACCACCAACTCGTACTATGTCAGTGTGATGAATGAAAAAAAAAAACATACACTCTGTGAGAGACGGTCCGTAACCCAGTAGTAGGAAATACTACGTTAATGACGAAAATAATAGAAACATCAAAATTACGAAGATCTAAAATCATTATGTGCGAACGTGACGTTACTGAATTTTATAACGCTGGTGACATAGTGTAATTTTTACTCTATTAAGTGTTACTCTCATGCAGGTATAATGTAATCTCTACTCACGCATCTGAATTGAAATAGATATGAAAGTCTGGAGTCTAGACTTTAAGAGGGCATAAACTTCCCACCTGCCTTTAAAACTAAATTGAAATCGTGGTGTTAGCGTAACTTGGAGATATTCTTATCGTACCTGAACGTGTTAAAATGATTCTAACTTTTATATAATCAACTTTATACTTTACCCCTCTGTGGAATATCTATATTTAATATTTAACTATAACTATAAATAGTGTATGTAACTAACACGACTTTCTTTTATATATATAGATTTCCTTGGTTACAGTTTTATTATCAGCTACAAAATTGCAAAGAATCGTAATACCAAAAACCTCTTTGCATGATACATCTGAAGACTCCTTTGGGAAGGAAGCGGTACAAAGGGATGATATCAGGTCTCTTGAAAACATAATGCATCTCTTTCAAATTCACTCAACAAGCCCTTGTAAGAAAGAGATAAAGCCTTTAATCTGACAAGCGCACAGGGTTTTCACGAGCTCTATTTTGTAAGATTGCTCAGAAAATGCAACTTTATTTACTTTGAAAAGTGTGCATTTATTTAACTTTTAAGTTAAGTTTTATTTAACTACAGTTAAAAACTTAGGTAGCTCCTATTAATAGATATATATTACTTTGTAAGGGCAGGCCTGAATACAGGATAATAATAATAATAATAATAATAATAATAATAATATGTGTGGACATTTCACACAACGCCATTTAGCCCCAAACTAAGCAAAGCTTGTGCTATGGGAACCAGATAACTGATACAATACTTAAATAAATTTTTTCTTTGTAAATACATACATAGAATACAGTATGGCACCCAGACACAGAACAAACACCTATGTTCAGCACACAAGTGTTTGTCCTGGGTGGGAATCGAACCCACAACCCACAGTTCAGAAGGCAGGGTTACTACCAACTGAGCTATCGGGCCGGTCAATCAGGATACAACGTTATTTCAAATTGAGAGCTAAATTCACAGATTAGCCTAAAATATAATAGGTTATTAGGCGGGAAAACGAAAAAGATCGCGTCTCCGCATTGTATTATTTTCCAAAACTTTTGTTACTTTCAGTGTTAGTGCATAAAATTGGTCACATTTTATTCGTTAAGTGCTGGATTACAGCCGTGAGTGTGGGAAAGTGGTATAATGATGGTGAAACGTTTTTTTTCTTCTTGTTCCCAAAACTACATAGAATCTTCTGGTAAAGTTGCCACCACTTTATTAAGAGTTTGACTTGACTAGACTAGGCTATGATTTAACTTGATGATTTGGACTGTGACTTGACTTAACATACATAAATGTATAATATTAATTATCATAGGAATTTGCCAACTACTTGACACTGGCTATTTAGCTGTGTATTTACACAAAATCGTGGAGACAAAACAAAAACAAACAAACAAATAACATTATGTGAAATAAATATAATACTTATATATATAGGCTGACTGGTTGTGCGTAGGTTGCAACGTATAAAACTATAGGCCTTCAGCATGCGCTCCGGGCAGTGTCCGGCGCAAGAATGGTCCGTAGTACACCGAGCGCTCCATTTATATAGCCAGATGGGTGGGGCAGCGATGACAGTTGCCGGTGTTGCCACTGTAATAAATTTAAATGCTACCACAGGGTAAATTACGGTACTGCCCGCTGCGCATAGAGTCATAATATCATGTAACTGGACGTTGCCGCCGTCATATACACAATATATATTTACAAATATATCCAGGTAAAATAAGTACTTCTAAATTTACAATATACATATTCAATGCACTTGAAAAAGGAAGAATACTCTCTCTACTACTCTATCTCTATCTTTGTCTACTTACAAGTGTAAATCGAGATGATATCCTAGTTCTACAGCTAAGGCATATATTTTCGTTTCGTAGAACTGTAAACTGAGTGCAGTCAAAATTGTCGTCTTTCGCGATGTCCCTATGATTTATTCATAAATACATCCTTTCATAGCAACTACAGAATTCAAGGAAGATTTCATGAATATAGTAAACGAGCTTCTGCCCGCAGCTTCGCCCGCGGCGTGGCCTATGGGAAAATAATTCCACCCATTTACCCTCTTAAAGGTGGAATTTCGAAAAATTCTTTCTTAGCGGATGCCTACTTCATAACATCTACCTGCATGCCAAATTTCAGCCCGATCCGTCCAGTGGTTTGGGCAGTGCGTTGATAGATCACTATGTCAGTCAGGCAATCAATCAGTCACCTTTGGGTTATATATATATTTAGAAGAAGAAGAAGAGAAGATAATCAGAACCGCAAAGATAATTTAAAAATTGCCTTAAAATTGGATAGGATAAACAAATTATGTTCATACATGTGAAATTACTGGGCAAATGAGACTTTCTGACCTGATCTCACAGTCTAGTAATCTTATTACTAGATTGTGTTGATGTCTCAGGATGACGTGCGCAGTGCAATGTCACGCGAAACTGTATACTTTAGAGTACCGAGTGACATTGCAACTGATATGGGCAGCCGTGTCGCTTAACATCATTAAAATAGTCGCTAGTCACGTCATACGTTAATATTTAAAAAAAAACACATGTTATCCATAGGCGTGTGTCCCAAACAACTAACTTTACTAAATATTTAAAAACAAAACAATTTTGTGAAAGAAAGTGCCATCGGTAACATGATTTAAACAAATTTTTTTGTTGTTGCTTAAGTACATGTTTTACCTTCATGACTTGACTCTAATTTAACTTTTATTTAACTCGAGGAGTGTTAAAGTTTAATAACGTGTAACAAGTTTGTGTTCGCGTTTAGTCTGTGGCTTTCCTTCAAATGAACTGATTTAGATGTTTCTGTATTTGCTTGAAACGTGAATTAATCGAGCATTTATTAGCTACGATTTAAGCAGCTGTTTCAAGATAATCAGTTCTTTTCTAGTTGAGAATGTCAAATTAAATTGATTTTTAGGTAGTACCATGACGAAATAATTTAGACGTATAAAAAAACGAGTTTGCTTTAGACCACACGACTGAAGTAAAACTTCTTTAGCTCCATCTTGCCCTTACAGAATACATATAATAAATAATACGAATAACGAATAATATATAATAATGAAACGTTACTCTCTCTTTCTATCTCAATGTAGAGAGGAAGCTATAAGTATATATTGAGTTTTGGCGGGAATGCGAAAAAGATTGCGTCACCGCGTTGTATTATATTCCAAAACTTGTGTTATTTTCAGTGTTAGTGCATAAAATTGGTGGCATTCTATTCGTTAAGTGCTGGATTATAGGCGTGAGTGTGGAAAAATGGTATAATGATGGTGAAACGTTTCTTTTCGTGTTGTTTCCAAAACTCCATAGAAGCTTCAAGTAAAGTTGCCACCACTTTAATAGAAGTATGACTTTGACTGGACTATGACTTGACTTGATGACTTCGACTGTGACTGTGACAATTTGCGTGAAATATCATTAACTTGATACATTATCAATTACTTGGCACTGGCTTAATACACGGAGGTGTGGAGTCAAAACAATTAAAAAAAAAATTTAGGTATATATTCCTCTCAACTTCCGGTCGCCTCACCAGCTTACTCCCAAGTCAAGCGTGCGTAAAGAAGTTTTACTTCTAAACGGATAAAAGCCTGGGTATCTCAAAAAGTGAAAAAACCTATTTTGTAAGATAAATAACGGCTAAAACTCACGTCAATTAAAAGTGGTATGTCCGAAACCTGGTCGGAGTAATTTCGACTTTTAACTGACGTGAGTTTTAGCCGTTATTTATCTTACAAAATGTGTCATACTCACGATTGTTTTCAAACTGAAAACCCTACCCTGGAGCATCATATTTAATATCCAAAGTTATAGTCGATTATTAATACCAATATAATATGAAATCTACCTTCTCAAAGAGCTTTTAGAGACATGTTTATGACTTGCCCAGTCTTGTGTTGAAATTTAAAAGTTTCCGACTACACGGCTTTTGAAAGACGCAGGCGCTGTAAAATTTAACTTTAAGCCTTAAGTGTATACTCTAAGTATTTGCAGTTCCTTTATAAAGTCTATATTAATTCTTGCTTTATGAGCCAATTTTAGAGCTTCTGCCTTTGTGTCTCTAGAATTTATATTGTTCTTTTATATGATTTAAGTTTAGCATTAACATTTAAGGATGACAAAAGAGAATTTAAACTTTAATATCTAAGACACTATAGTTCATAATACTTAGAACGTTCTTCTTTTTCATTGTGGCGAATATTCAAATACCTTTGACAGCCTCTGTGGTGTGGTGGTTGAGCAGGTTGGCTCATAATCAAGAGATGGCGGGTTCGATTCCCCCAACAGAACAAGTATTTGTGCACTAAAAAGCGCAATTATTCTGTCTGGTGTTCTGGGACCATGGTCCTCGTAGTTTCTCGGTCCCTAGATACAGGGAATCCAAGTTAGGCTCTAGGATCCATATATGTTATCGTTGGCCGTAATTATATATTACACACATTTTATATTATTACGAGGTTCTGCCCGCAGCTTCGCCCGCGGCGTGGCCTATGGGAAAATAATAAACAACCCATTTCACCCTCTTAAGGGTGGAATTTCGAAAAATCCTTTCTTAGCGGATGCCTACGTCATAACATCTACCTGCATGCCAAATTTCAGCCCGATCCGTCCAGTGGTTTGGGCTGTGCGTAGATAGATCAATATGTCAGTCAGTCAGTCACCTTGAGTTCTATATATTTAGAAGAAGAAGAAAAAGATTATTCAATCGAATTTTAAGAATAGATGAGAAGAATTATTTTATGGATAAACTTTATATAAATTAATCAATTCTATAAAGTGATTTGTCAAATTCTCGCCGATGAAAATAGTTATGATGCATTTTCATGCAAAATTTATAACCATTAACTATTTTAGCGTATAACAATTTTTCATCATCATCATCATTATTGTCATTATCGTCATTATCATCAACGGCTTTAAATTATTTCACAGGCTGATTATTGATTTATTTCAATTTTGTCTGATTGATTAACTACTATAATTCATTGAAATTTAGCCATTTGTAACATTTCGCACTAGTGATGTTCCGAATACCCGTATCCGTATTCGCGGATATCCGCGAGAGGAATAAGGTCCGCGTCTTGTAGCGTATCTTTTACGGATCTTGACACTAAATATTCATATCTAGATTCATGTCCGCAGATATACATTTTCTGCACTATCCCACACAAAGTATTTTTCCTAAAATATAAAGAGCGCTATCATACCATGCTCTAAGCTCGTGCCATAGTTGCCTCATTTTCAAATTCACAAATTCTTTGTTACAGGTGGTGGTAGAGAAACCTTTCTTCACATCAACATAAAATAAAACATATATGGCTAAAGAAAGCAAAACGAAACAAAATGGGAACAAACGAAGAAAACTCGCGAACAAGAAACAACACTGAAAACCAAATACATATTGCTAAGGAAAATACTAAAGTAGATATTGACAAAGGAAAAAATGTAAATACAAAAGAAGTTATAAAGTCAGATAATGTTTTGAGAAAAGCAGAAGACGCTGTCAAAGGAATGAAAATAAAAACAGTTGAAATTAATAAAGAATGTAACATATTCAGTAAAGTTAAAGGTGTCCACGAAAATAGAAACTTTAGAAGAGTAACAACCAGAAATACAAATACATTGTTTCTTTTGTTAAGGATGATGTTGAAGTGTCACTTGTTTTGGAAGCAGTGGATGGTCTGCATATTGATAAGCTGCGTCACTGGGTACAGGGAGCAGAAGTTTGCGATGGAGCCCCAAGATCAGGTAAAATTTTTACAATGTTTTGAAAACTATTTAATAAAAAAAAAGACAAACTTTAGTTGTAAACCTACCTACAACTGATAGAAATTTACTAAAAAAATATTAACCCTTGTCTGGTCTGGGTGTTGTGGGACCATGGT
Source organism: Ennomos fuscantarius (assembly GCA_905220475.3). Classification (NCBI taxonomy): domain Eukaryota; kingdom Metazoa; phylum Arthropoda; class Insecta; order Lepidoptera; family Geometridae; genus Ennomos; species Ennomos fuscantarius. The sequence goes on from HG992049.1 coordinate 4,562,429, forward strand.
CTCCGTAGTTCTTGGGTACACAAGGAATCCTAGTTAGTGTCCAGGATGTATGTATGTGAACTTTGGGCGTTATTTATTTATTATTATTTTATTTACTTATGTCTACTAAAAACTTATGTGAATGGCATTAATTTACACGCTATGTTCATACAAAATTCGTTTCAAAATTAATTCGAACCTCATGATGCTAATGGTAATGATTATTCAAATAAAGCCGTTAGGCTGGGAGACAATGGTAATTTGCGTTACAAGGAAAACAGATTATAGCTCACGCAAAACTTTATGAGCTCTCGACAGTGAACAACTAGCTCGTAACAACATCCACAAATATATATAAAAAGTTGTCTATTTGACTTTAGATCTTGTAAGTAAGTCTATTTGTTGTAAGTTGTTTTTTTTTTTAACTATAGGCTAAAAATAAGTGTTTTTTTTTAAATTCGATATTTAGAGGATTTGTCTCTTTAAGTTAATAATGAATGGGCATAGGCAAACGTATTACACCTTAGCTTATCATCAGGTCAGATTATGTTGTGAAACATTTAGTATTAATTTTTCTTTTAACAAGCGTTAAGTATTTTGCGTATTTTTGTTACCTTCTAATCTACTTTAATAGTTTTTTTTACGTATAAATAACGGCTAAAACTCACGTCAGTTAAAAGTCACGTCACGTCAGTTACGTGCTGACGGTCGCGAAAGCCGCCGCGGCTTGCCTTAGTAACTGGCTACCAGAAGAAGGACGTCGAATATGTCCGAAACCTGGTCGGAGTAATTTCGACTTTTAATTGACGTGAGTTTTAGCCGTCGTTTATCTTACAAAATGTGTCATACTCACGATAGTTTTCAAACTCAAATATATTTTAAAGAACAATTAATTAGTATTGAATTAACTCATAAATACAGACATCACACTAATATTATAAAGGCGAAAGTTTGTATGTGTGTTTGTGTGTATGTTATATGAGTATGTTTGTTACTTCTTCACGCTCAAACGGCTGAATGGATTTAGACGAAATTCGGTACCAAGATAGCTTATACACTGTATTCATATAGGCTACATTTTATCCCGGAAAAATAATATTTTCCCGTGGGATGAACAAATAGTTAAAATACTTTTTATCCGCGGGTGAAACTGTGAGGTGCAACTAGTTGAACATAAATCAACGCTGTTATCGACAAAAAAAATTGCAAGGGCTACACTTAAGTCGTTATCATAATTGACAAAGTCTTCTAGCCTATGCAGCTTTAACTAAGCTTTTTCATTATTTAATTCGTTTAACCGTAAAAGTTTATTCATAGTGTTATTTTAACCGGGTTTATTTGTAAATATTAATAATTGACTCAACGATACTGCACGAAATTAAATTTAATTAAGTTCAGTTCTCTTTTGTTCGTATTTAAATTAATTATAATTTGATATTAATAATATTAATAGTGGTTTCAATTTCATTGTTTTATTTCCCTATTATGATAATCTGTCTTAATTTATTCCATTTTACTGTAACGAATAAATTAATTGGAAAACATGCAGACGTGTGATACCGAAACGATTACGTTACATCATGACGATGCGCAAAAAGTAATCATATTAAAAATTAGTTGGATTAAATGAGAATTGGGCGAAACGAGACTTGAATTATTATCGTAATAATAATTTGAACAAACTGAGCTTTGTGCATTTTTTGAGTTGAACAAAATGGTAACGAGAAAACACCTGGAATCTCTTTTTTTTTTGTAAATAAGTATTGTATGTGGATTTTTTTTCTAAACGATGTATTTATGTCCGTCACAGATTGTATAAAAGGAATAATACCGTAACCCCTTTTTTATGTAAACCAATGATGTGACGAGCAAGTCATACGTCTGATTTTAAGCGTCACGTCTGCCTATAACAGTTGCAGTCACTTAGAGCTCTAAATTATCGTTTTGCATGGCAGTGCATAAGTGTACATGCGCACGTCATCCTGAGTCACACAGCGCAGCACTAGATGAGATCAGGGCTGATCACGAAACTTTGATTGCAATGCAACAGGAAAAATTTTCATACTAACTGTGCACATAAAACTGCGCGTATTAAAACTGTCGAATCCATACAAATTTGTGTTTCTATATGTTGCAATCGAGTTACGTGATCGCCCAGCTGGGCTAATCACGGAACTTTGATTACAAAGCAACAAAAGAAATTTCATTCTTAATTTGAAAATTTCCATATAAATGTACTACGTACTAAAACTGTCAAATCCATGTGAATTTGCATTTCTGTAGGTTGCAATAAAGTTGTGTGATCTAGCTGGTTGCAAAGTCTATTTGCCCAGTAATTTCACTAACTACACTTCAAACTGGAACACAGTAGTACTTAAAAAAACTCTTACGGAACTCCACTTTTCCTGTTTCTTTAACCCACAGAACCCAGTTATATTCACCTCACCTAGATCTAACGTTAGAACTCTACAAAATATAGCTCCCGGGAAATTAATCCAGTTTCATAAATCAACATTTTTCCCTCTGTGTCCCGGAGGAGCTGAACCGTGCAATATTTTCATTCCTCGAGAAACCCATCTTTGACATTGAAAAGGCTTGTATTGAATTTCTGGCGTTATTAAAAATTCCTACCCGTTTGTTTGCGGCGTTTTTCGATAGGAAAAATGCTAGTGAAATCCCACGACATGTTTATTGTAATTTCCTTTTATCCATTATTACTTTTAGCAATTTTGTTCAAAATAAAACAAAACATGTCTTTAATTTTTTTTACCCCTTTTTTATTAATAATATATACTAATAATAACGCCCAACGATCACATACAAATCCTGGACCCTAACGACCCTACGAGGATCATGGTCCTCCAATACCCAGACAGAAATTGGGGTGGACAAGTATATGGGCTTTTTTTCCGTGCACAAATATTTGTCCTCAGTTTTTGTCCTTATTTTATTTTTGTCCGAACTTTCTTGTCTGTCTATTAATGTCAGTATTATTTTCCAGAGTGCAGTAGTTGGTTCAAGAGTGACCCTGCCATGCAGAGTAGAAGGGAAGTCAGGTCAGCTGCAATGGACGAAGGATGATTTTGGACTGGGCACACATCGTCACCTCAGCGGGTATGAGCGTTATCGGATGATTGGGAGCGATGAGGAAGGTAGGCACCACAGAGTATAATAAAAATAGTAAATTTAAAAAAATGTGTGTGGTTTATAGCATAGTATCCTCTACTTGGTCTGTGGTTTATATCACACGGCTGAAGTAAAACTTCTTTAGTTTAGCTCCATCTATCGGCCGGTATAACTTTGTTTTGGCTTTATTTAATGTAAATATCACCATCTAGACAATTGTAAATTGACATTTTACCGGACATATCGACATAATAATACAAATTTTCAACATTTTCATGTTGAAAATGGAGATCTACGTTAAGCATCAACTTCAACTTTTGTTCTCTTCGCCAGCTTACTCCCCAAGTCAAGCGTGCCTAAAGTTTTACTACAAAAAGAGTTGGCTGGGTGCTTTTAAGCCCTTGCCCTCTCACTTGGTGACGCTGTAAAGGTCGTTAGAGACCAAAGCATTCTCAATGTTTGGCCAAAGCAGCATTTTGGCCACGTGTTGCTTAGACCAGACGATCGGAAAGATTTTTAAAAATTTGATGAGCACTCGGTCCCGAAAGCCCCAGATCAAATTCTTAATAAATCCCAATATTAATTAGGTATTCTTACTAGCAATACACACATGATCATGATTACAAAAAATAAGGAATTCTTCTATAGAAACAAGCTTGTCACTTAAGTAGAAATAAGAAATAATGACACAAGCCAATGCGGTTTTCATTACCTAACAAGTTTTACTAGTTTTCTAGTTCAACATTCCTAGCCCTATTGGATACCTTAGGTAGCCGAGAGGCTAGATCGTCACATAGTCACGTCACATACCTAAGTCTTTTAGACTTAGGTATGTGACGATCTAGCCTAAAAGCTATGGTTCAAAATGATCTAGGTCCTAATTGAGTTTTATGCAGAATTCTTGATTAAGAAGTGCAAGTATAATGAATCCTAATATTATAAAGAAAACTTGTGAATATGGATGTATGGATGTATTTAATTTGTTATTCTTTCTCAAAAACTACTGAACGGATTTGGATGAAGTTGGAACAAATATAGTTTATAACCTTTATTAACACATAGGATACTTTTTATCGCGGGTGCAACCACAAGGCGTAACTAATAAATCAATAAATAAATAACACCCAACAATTACATATCATCCTGGACTCTAACTAAGAATTCCCTGTATCTATGGACCCAGGAACTACGAGGACCACGGTCCCACAACACCAATACACAAAGCAAGTATTTGCGCATTTTTTCTGTGCACAATTACTTGTCCTGCCGCGGGAATCGAACCCGCCGTCTCCAGGTTAAGAGCCGACCTACTCAACCACCACACTACGAAAACTTGACATACATCGGCATTGCAATTTACGCATGTTAGGTACCCTACCTACTGGTAGTAGGCTGGAGCATTTGGACTATCTATTTGGTTCAGCACGGCTAGTGGTGTTTTACAGTCCATACACTTTCTAAGGTCCGTATTACAGAACGATGCTCAGTCATCGATCGCTGCTCAAGCAGAGATTTCATTCACTAACTGATCTGATCTGATTTATGAATGAAATCTCTGCTTGAGTACCGATCGATGACTGACTGACTGAAGGTCCGTATTACAGAAGATGCTCAGTCATCGATCGCTGCTCAAGCAGAGTTTTCATTTACTAACTGATCTGATCTGATTTATGAATGAAATCTCTGCTTGAGTACCGATCGATGACTGACTGACTGAAGGTCCGTATTACAGAACGATGCTCAGTCATCGATCGCTGCTCAAGCAGAGTTTTCATTTACTAACTGATCTGATCTGATTTATGAATGAAATCTCTGCTTGAGTACCGATCGATGACTGAGCATCGTTCTGTAATACGGACCTAAGAGAGTGAGATGAGGTCCATGTCTCAGGAACAACGTATTGGGTTGATCAAAAAGACGAACGTAACAGTTTCGTTGATATCACTGCATGCATCACTGCATTAAGTGTAAGTTGCATGGTTCGTAAAATTTGTTTTTTAATTTTATGTAACAACTAGCTTCTGCCCAAGGCTTCGGTCTATAGGAAAGTAATTCAACCACCCATTTCACCCTCTTAGGGGTGGAATTTCGAACCCTTTTTTATACTTACACTTAACAAAGAACACACTCTCCAAATTTCAAGTCTCTATTCAGATTCAGATTCATTTATTTATTTTTTTGCAACATTACAGTTTCATCCAAAGCGTCACAAAAATATAGTCATTATATACATTATATAACCAATAATAAAAAAAAGTATTATTCTTGTCATTTCGTTATTGATAATATTATAGTGTAAGTACACAATTAGATATATAATAATTATACATTATTTATAAAATTAAATGATATAATTACAATCATTCATTTCAATAATTTCATTGCAATAATTAAAATAAAAATTGCAAAATCAATACTTAAAATGATAGTCAAAATTTCGTAAATAAATAAAAGAAAATCAAACATTTACACTTGATATTATAGAAACTGACGTGAGTAGTACTCATAACTACAACTATTACACGGCTAAAACTCACGAGATACAGTCGAATAACTCGACCGGTGTTCGGGCAATAAAGATGCCCATCCTCAAGGAGTACGCGCGAGAGTCAGCGCCGAGCCGCCACCGCCGCCGCGCGTACTCCTTGAGGATGGGCATCTTTATTGCCCGAACACTGGTCGAGTTATTCGACTGTATCTCGTGAGTTTTAGCCGTGTAATAGTTGTAGTTATTTACACTTGACTTTTTGGTGTTCGATTCAAACATCCTCCGGCACTCATCGATCAAGCATGGTATAGTGCTGGAGGTATAGTGCTCATGGTATAGCTCTAGGACCAGCGGTTTAGGCTGTGCGTTGATATATAAGTCAGTCATTTAGTTACTTTCAATAGCGTCCACTATTTTCAATAGGGTCCACTCTTCCAGTGGACGTAGTCTTCTCGATCCTCTTATCCCGGCAACGGCCCAAGCCGAGGCTCGCACCCCAGGGGTGCCCTTGAGCTAGTTGCCTCCCACTTTTGACGGCTGGGCGCCTTAAGCGAAGGTGACGCTGTAAAGGTCGTTAGAGACCAACAGCATTAGCTCGTTCAAAAAAAAAAAAACAGTTATTTAGTTGGTCAGGACTTTGAATTTTATATGTATCAATAATAATGTATGAATGTTTTGTTTCAGGAGACTACTCCCTGGACATAGGAGATGTGACCCTGGACGATGATGCTATGTACCAGTGCCAAGTTAGCTCCGGTCCTAAAGGTCAGTCTTTATACGTATTTATATCTAGTATAGCATTCAATAAGAAATATTATAAAAGCGAAAGTTTGTATGTGTGTATGTTTGTTACTCCTTCACGCTCAAACGGCTGAATGGATTTAGATGAAATTCGGTACCATGATAACTTATACACTGGATTAACATATAGGCTACATTTTATCCCGGAAAATAGATAATTTATCTGCGGGTGAAACCGCGGGGCGCAACTAGTTCAATAATAAATTGATCCGCATGATACTAGGTGGAAGGCTTTTTCTGCAAAATTCGTCTAGGTAGGTACCACTGCTATGCCAGTTTTTCTGCCACAAAGCAGTAGTGCGCAGTCCCAGACGTGTCCCGGCTTAAAGGGCACTGTAGCTAGTACAATTACTGATAAAAATTTCATTTTTATTTATTAATTTTTTGCCATTTTTGCTCATTTTTACTAGCTACAGTGCCCTTTAAGCCGGAACATAAGACCTAGTCTCACAGTATTAATCTTATAATAATATAATAATAATAATAATATGTGTGGACATTTCACACAACGCCATCTAGCCCCAAACTAAGCAAAGCTTGTACACTATGGGAACCAGATAACTGATACAATACTTAGATACTTTTTGTTTGTAAATACATACATAGAATACAATATAAACACCCAGACACAGAACAAACACCTATGTTCATCACACAAATGTTTGCCCTGGGTGGGAATCGAACCCACAACCCACAGTTCAAAAGGCAGGTCTACTACCAACTGAGCTATCGGGCCAGTCAATCAGTCAGTCTTATTACTAGACTGTGCTGATCTCAGGATGACAGTGACAGTGCGCAGTGCAATGTCACGCAAAACTCTTATACTTTGCAGTTTCAAATGACACTGCAACTGCAACTGATAGCCATATTATCACTTAACATCAGGTAGAGACCAAAACATAAGCCCGCAAAAAAAGCTAGTAGTAGGAACGTAATTTTGGCTGTTGATATATATTTGCTCCGCATAAAGTTTCTACAAGAAGGTTAATAACGCAAAGTTCTAGTTTGGTCTATACATTTCATAGAGTAACTCCCCAGTTTATCTATATTTGTCGAATGACGCTGCAACTGATAGCCAAATCACTTAACATCAGGTAGAGACCAAAACATAAACTCGCAAAAAAGCTAATAAGAACGTAATTTTGACTGGTCATATATATTTGCTCCGCATAGAGTTTCTACAAGAAGTTTAATAACGCAAAGTTCTAGTTTGGTCTGTATATTTCACAGAGTAACTCCCCAGTTTATCTATATTTGTCGAATGACGCTGCAACTGATAGCCAAATCACTTAACATCAGGTAGAGACTAAAATATAAACCCGCAAAAAAAGCTAGTAATAGAAACGTAATTTTGGCTGTTGATATATATTTGCTCCGCATAAAGTTTCTACAAGAAGGTTAATAACGCAAAGTTCTAGTTTGGTCTATACATTTCATAGAGTAACTCCCCAGTTTATCTATATTTGGTTAGCATGTGTGCAATGTGGGTGACATGGCGGTGATGGACAGCAACGACAATAGTCGAGACTGATAGGGTTGTCTACAAAGTATTTTATTTATTAAAGTACTACTTGCGGTTTCACCCGCGGATAAAAAGTATTTTAATTACTTACTCATCCTACGGGAACATTTCACTTTTCCGGGATAAAATGTAGCCTATATGTTCAGTGTATAAGCTATCTTGGTACCGAATTTCATCCAAATCCATTCAGCCGTTTGAGCGTGAAGGAGTAACAAACATACACACACACACTTTCGCCTTTATAAAATTAGTGTGTGTTTATTTTAATTATTTTTTAATTTACAAAGATCTTTCGGAACGACTGATCGAGGCAACACGTGACTAAAATGCTGGTCTTTATTTAGTCCAAAAACGAGGCATTGCCATTTGACGGGGCAATGCCGCCAGCATTTTGGGCACGTTGCCTAGGTACTATAACGGCTTCTTAGATTAAGTTTTGCTAATGCATAATTTTAAATTTAATTTTAGTTGTATTGTTTAAAATCTTATCATATGCGGTACTTCAGCTTTATTTAAAAAAAAACATTAAATACAGACTGAACCTTTATGAAAAGAAAAATTAAAGCACCAGAGATACGGAAGAAGTTAAAGATAAAAGATAGACGAAATACTAGAAGAGTAGGAGATGTTATTGCTTTTTACGTACACTCAACATAGCGAGTTTTGACCGTTTGTTCATAAACAATAGAAAGTAATCAAACGTCCTCACAACACTGCAATCATTTAATCTGACAACCCTACGATCGCCCTTAATTACGGCGGTCCCTCCGCCACAGCTAATTTAGAAAAATACGTTGTTAGTGTACATGTATCTAGTATAGGTAGGTATTGTATAGCTTTCTGTTAACTTTATTTGTGTGGGTGCGAAGTTCATTTACACATATTAAATTTAAAGTCCTGACTGACTGAGCGACTTATATATCAACGCAGCCTGAACTGCCTTCATGCCTTCTGAACTGTGGGTTGTGGGTCCGATTCCCACCCAGGACAAACGTTTGTGTGATGTACATAGGTGTTTGTTCTGTGTCTGGGTGTTATATTGTATTCTGTGTATGTATTTACAAACAAAAAGTATCTGGGAGTTTTGGCGGGAAAACGAAAAAGACCGTGTCACCGCATTGTATTATTTTTCAAAAATTGTGTTATTTTCAGTGTTACTGTACTTGACACTAGCTAAATACACAAAAGTGTGGGCCATACAAAAAAAAAGTATCTAAGTATTTTATCAGTTATCTGGTTCCCATAGCACAAGCTATTATTATTATCACTCAAAAATTTGTCCTGGGTGGGAATGAAACCCACAAACTACAGTTCAAAAGGCAGGGTCTACCAACTGAGCTGTCTGGTTAGTCAAATAATAACTACGCCTAACTTACTTCTTCACGCTCAAACGGTTGGATGAATTTGGACGTCATCCTGAGATAGCGCAGTCTAGTAATAAGATTAATTGTGTGATTAGGTCATAGTCTCATTTGCCCAGTAATTTCACTAGCCTTTCAAACCAGAACATAATAGTTTTGGCACACTAGTGCTTGAAGGCAGAATTACCGGCAAAATGGTGGTATCTACCTAGACGAACTTTACAGAAAAATCCTACCATCTAAGTATTGATAATCTGAAATGTTGGTATAAAAACGTCAAAATGACGTTGACATTTTTGACTGATTGGGGTTAGGCGTTGGCCATTTATGCGGGGGTTTTAGGACTATAGGATAGGACTTTTCTGCAAAGTTCGTCTAGGTACGTACCACCGCTTTGCCAGTTATCCTGCCGCCAAGCAGTAATGCGCAAGCACTACTTTGTTCCGGTTTGAAAGGCACTGTAGCTAGTGAAATTACTGGGCAATTAAGACTTTATGATCTAATCTCACAGAGAAGTAATCTTATTACCAGACTGTGCTGATGTTTCAGGATGCGCAGTGCAGTGCCGCGAAACTTTATATTTAAGAGTTCCGAGTGACACTGTTATGTTATGGGCGGCCGTGGCGCTTAACATCAGGTGAACGACTAGCTCGTCACATCATTCAATAACATAAAATAACGGCAGAGTTAGCGATCGAGACATTAACCGATGATCCAATAAAAATAAATTAACCAATTTTAGCAAATAAAATAATAATAAACTCTTTTTTACTTTGTAAGCCCGTGTATAGTAATTCAAAAAAGACCCAGTAGACTTAACATAGTAAAGACTTAGTATATGAAAAAATAAAATCCAAATAAAATCTATCAAATTCACAAACTTAATTATCCACAGGTATTTGATATAAAACTTCCAAATTAAGATTAAACTCACCAATGAAGTCGCAGCGAAACTCCTTATCACAGCAATTTGCCAGACGTGAAAAATGCGTAGCGTGAATGCGCCCTTACGAATTCCCGGCTCGGACAATGATTGTAAAGATGCTGAAAGTGACTATTTTTTTATTTTTTAATATGACAGAAATGAAAAAACGAGTGTGCTTTAGACCACACGACTGAAGTAAAACTTCTTTAGTTTAACTCCATGCTAAACTTTTACTTCAGTCGTCAAGTTATACCGGCCGATACATGGACATCGGCCGGTATAACTTTATTTTTGCTTTGCTTAATGTTAATGTTACCATCTTGACAATTATAAATTGACATTTTACCAGATATACCAACATAATATAATAATAAAAATAAATGATTTCTCGATAGTTTTCAGTAATAGTAATAGGTAAAGAAATTATTGTTGTTACAATATATTTATTGAATATCATTTGTTATTTTTTCTTTATTATTGTATTGTTAGTACCTAGTAATTGTATTGTGTTATTTAATATATTTGATAGCTTTTTTGATAAGTTTATTGTAATGTTTGATTAGAGAAGTACTGTTCAGCACAACACAGGGAATCCTACTGTGCTGAACAGCGGAATTATGAGAATGAGCTTAAATCAGTTACTTTGTTCGCTGATTGTAAACAGAATTTGTTATTTTTGCACAAATAAATAAATATTCTATATATTTTTAACTTTGTTATGTTGGCAATGGATATCTACATGAATCAACTTCCGTTCGCCTCGCTATGCATTCACCAGCTTACTTTCCAAGTCAAGCGTGCGTAAAGAAGTATTACTTCAAAAATGGAAAAGTTTATCCCGGAAAACTATTAATAGGTTATGTCACTTCCATTTTGTTATATTCTGGATAAATTACTTCTGAATAATGCAAAATGGCTTCTATCCCTGTGACGCTATCTCTTGCTCAAGACACCCTGATTTCTTCCCCTCTCGTCGTTTCAGTTAATATGGCTTCTAGGAAATTCCCATGGCTTCTTCGCCCCTTGAGTGTTGGGGGCGGAATTAATAAGAAATTTGCTTCTTTATTAATATTATATTCTTACTGTAATTAACTATTCTATTTTTGTCGAATAACTATGCCTTCAGTTTCAGGCAGCTCTGCTTATTGCGCAGTAGATTTATAGTTATTTTTATTATATATATATTTAACTAGCTATAGTTATACTAATAATTAACTAAAGGCAGCCCGGGGCTTCGTTCAGATTACTTCACACAATCTATAACATCCCGTTTGAACCGAAGCTGTATTTAAATTAACAATAAAAAAAACCAGTACTCTTTATTACACCACACGACTGAAATTAAATTACTTTAGCTTCATCTATGGGCGGGTTTAACTAAAGTTTTTGCTTGGTTAATGTCGTCATTTTGACAGTTGTAAATTGTCATTTTACCGGTGCAATTTTTTACTACCCGCAAATGGAAGACTAGCTTTAAATATACTCGTATGTAGATCTAGATCTACTCCACACCACTAACTGACAAAACCACCCAAACCACTAGTGGTTGTTTTGTCAGCACAGTCTAGCAATAAGATTACTAGACTGTGATTAGGTCATAAAGTCACTAGATACAATGCCTTTCAAACCGGAACACAATAGTGCTTGCGCACTACTGCTTGGCGACAGAATAACTGGCAAAGCGGTGGTACCTACCTAGACGAACTTTGCAGAAAAGTCCTACCACCTAGTAAAATTTTATCTACGGTAGTGATTTTTGGTCAAATAAATTATTATTATTATTAATGTTAACTATAGTAAGTAGGTACCAATAGTGCTCAGTCCATAAATAAACCAAACTAACTTCCCTAGAGTAAAATGACCTTTACAACTGTTATAAACCAACGGTTTGCTCATTAGCATAGTTTCAACTATTTTACGACTCCATCATAACGTACTCACGTTATTGTGCTACGTAAACGCGGGTTCAACCCAAATTGACCTTATTATTTTAGCCAATATATATAAAATTGGATTTTAGCTGTGTTAAATTTTGTTTGTAGTTTAACAACATCTGTTTTTGTTAATGTTATTTTAGTTTGACCAAAAACAACGTAATGATCGGTTAATGTCTATGAAGAATTAGTTTTAGAGCATTTTAAATGCTGGGGGAAATTTGGCCACCCAATCTTCGCCGCCCGTGACATGTCTTGAGCGATCCGAATGATCCTATAGCACTGCAGCCGTAGTATCGGCTGCGCTAGGATCACCGGACCAATCTAGCCCTTCTAGCGCAGGTACCGCTTTCGGCACCGGTATAGGATACCAGCGTAACACAGTTAGACACCGACCCCGATGGCGAGGTAGATGTACCTCCCGTAGGCTAGCTAGAACGATTTAATAGGGTCCACTCTTCCAGTGGACATAGTCTTCTCGATCCTCTTATCCTGGCAAAGGCTTAAGCCAAGGCTTGCCCTAAGGGTGCCCTTAAGCTAGTTGCCTTCCTCTTTTGACGGCTGGGTGCTTTAAGCGCCTGACCTCCCGCCTGGTAACGCTGCAAAGGTCAAGATTGTATTGGTTATAGCTATAATAGAACAATTACTAAAACTCCTTTCTACACTCATAAAAATATTGACAGCCGCTGTGGTGTGGTGGTTGAGCAGGTTGGTTCATAACCCGAAGCCGGCCGATTGGATTCCCGGTCGGCAGAACATGTATTTGTGCACAAAAAAGCGAAATTGCTTGTTCTGAGTCCGGGTGTTGTGCGTCCATAGTCCTCGTAGTTCCTGAGTCCCTAGACACAGGGAATCTTGCCACAGGGGGTCCAGGAACTATATATGTGATCGTTGGGTGTTATTATTATTATTACTATTGTTGCATTTTGTTTTTATTTTTCATCATTATTAGCGGGAAGACATCTATTGATGAACATCCCCATCAACACGCTACTTTGACCGGCTACTTGCCTTTTGTACCCACCATCCAATAGTACAAGCTTTGCTTAGTTTGGGGCTATATCTAGATATATATTAGGTCTTTACCTATGAAATTGCTGTTTTGTTTGAAAAAAGTTAAAGTATTTTTTTTTCGAACTTATTTATTTCTTTTATTCAAAGTAATCACCCCTGCAATCAATGCATCTTTGCCAACGCTGTGGCAGTTTATGGATGCCCTTCTTGAAAAAATCAGCAGGACGGGAGACAACAAACTCTTCAAAGGCGTTTTGTACTGCCTCTCGGGAATTGAATTTTTTTCCCGCTAAAAGGTTGTCCAAATTTTGGAAAAAGTAATAGTCGGTAGGCGCAAGATCTGGTGAGTATGGCGGATGAGGGAGAGCTTCCAAACCCAACTCATGCAGCTTAGAGACGGTCTGTTGTGCAGTATGGTGTCGTGCGTTGTCGTGAAGTAGCAGTGGAGACGACCGATTGACCAAAGCTGGTTGCAGACGTGCGAGTTTCGCCATCATTGTGGTCAGTTCTTCAACGTACACATCTGCAGTAATGCTCTCGCCGTTTTGTAAAAAGCTATGATGAATCACACCAGCACTAGACCACCAAACTGTGACCATCACCTTTCTAGGGGTCATTTTTCGTTTTGCACATTGCTTTGGTACCGAACCAGGATCTAACCAACTTGCTGAGCGCTTTCGATTGTCAAAAAGAATCCATTTTTCGTCGCACGTAACAATTCGGTTCAAAATTCCTTCATTTCTGTGCCTGTTAAGCAGCGCAAGGCAAGTCTCGACGCGTACGTTGCGCTGGCGATCGTTAAGTTCATGGGGCACCCATCTATCAAGCTTTTTTATCTTGCCAATCTGTCGCAAATGGACCAATATTGTTTTGATGCTAACATCAAAAACTGCTGCCAGCTCAGCTGTAGATTGAGATTCATCAGCTTCCACAATCGCTTTTAATTCATCATTGTTGACCAAAGTTTCCGGACGACCACGAGGTTCATTTTTCAAGTCAAAATTCCCAGAACGGAACCGAGCAAACCAATAACGGGTTGTACGTTCGTTTGTACAGTTCTCTCCGTAAACGTCGTTGATGTTACGTGTCGTTTATGCCGCGTTGGTGCCACGACGGAACTCATATTCCATAATTACACGAAATTTCAAAGTATCCATTATGAGGAAAAATGTTGAAATGTAATGAAAATACAACGCTAATCAATAAACAAAAGACTTATATTGTAAATAGAATGTCATATTTTTAAAACAAAATTAATTTGAATTTAGAATTTATAGCCAATCAAAACTTTTTTTTGTTTGAAAAAGTCTGTACTGCAATACGGCAATTTCATAGGTAAAGACCTATTATAACTCAAAGGTGACTGAGTGACTGACTGATATAGTGATCTATCAACGCACAACCCAAACCACTGGACGGATCAGGCTGAAATTTGGCATTCAGGCAGATGTTATGACTTAGGCATCCGCTAAGAAAGGATTTTTCGAAATTCCACCCTTAAGAGGGTGAAATGGGTGTTTGAATTATTTTCCCATAGGCCACGCCACGGGCAAAGCTGCGGGCAGAAGCTCGTAGTATGTAAAATGTCCACAAATAATAAATTATTAATTATATTTAGTACGAACCATGAAATCAAATTACACGGTCGGTATTTCGATTCGTTTCCACTTAAACTAAACCAAAAACAAAAACGGTTCTCAATTATACTAAAAAACTCGTTTGTGCCGAAATCCCGTTGGATCCAGTCCGAATTCCTATTCCTATTTGAGTTCAACTTCCCATTAATTCCAACTCCGCAAATAATACGGCCACATCGTAAAACTGTCAATACAGCCGTTAGCCATTTTATTTAAAGTATCGAACTTTTTATAGTAGTTCAATTTACTAATTTTTAGTTTTTTCTAGGAATTCGGAATCATAAAAATAAATATTAAAATCAATTTTATTTAGATACATAGATCCTGAACTCTAATTAGGATTCCCTTGAACCCCAACTACAAAGACCATGAACCCACAACGTCCAGACACCGAACAAGTATATTTGATCTTTTCTGTGCACAAATCTTTGTCTTGCTATGGGTATCTAACCCCTCGAGTAATGAGCTGACCTGCCCAACCACCTTACCACAGAGACTGCCGGCACCACAGACAAAATAATATACACCCGGCACAATTAGCGGAACAGAAAAAAAGTGAGACTATGAGATAATAACGCATATATTTGACGAAAATGTAATTAGACACAAAATAACAAATTGATTAACATCTTTTAACAACAACTTTGAAAAGTCTTCGTCATTTTTTATTGAAAAATACCACCACGCGCCACCATGAGCCACTGTGTGTTCAAAATTAGACTGTATGTGTCGTTCTCCTTTGCGTCTCCATATTCGCTGTCTCCCATCGAACTGTTTTAAAAGAACTCTGCACTCATCAGTAAAGAGAACCTGCTGCCATTCGTTCAAATCCCAATGACGATGTTCTACTGCTTTTTTTGTGTTCCGCTAATTGTGCCGGTGTGTATAGATTTTATCTGGTTCTTATAGTACAAGTTTTATTTAGCTTGGGGCTAGATTGCGCTCTGTGAAATGTCCACAAATATTTACTTGATGTTATAGTTAAGATCTTTATATTGCCTCTCCCCCCTTCCTAAATACACGCACACGACATGGTAATAATATTAAATAAATAGGCATAAAGTGTGAGTACATACAAAATAAATAATACAGAATGATTTTTACTTTAGCCGAATTTCAGAAATTTTACTTTAAACTCAATTTTAAAAGTTTTAATTTATTTTAATAGCTTGACTGTTGGGTCTAATAGTTTTGTGGTTTGGGCGTTTGCAGTAATGCTCAGCTTCAAATACTTTGTGTAACAACTCAGACAATATTTAATATCACCAATTCTTTTGTTTTCACTGTTTTAAAAACCTCTGACGTTCTCTTAGTCAGCTAGAAAAGATCTGATAATCTTATTACCTAACTGACTGAACAAATTATCTTGTATTTAATTATGAACACTCTTGATCAAGTCCTTTAAACATATTCGGCTCATCCGTTTGGGAGCAGTGAAGCCACAGACAGACACTCAGTCACACATATACACACGGTACAACTTATAACACCCCGCTATTTAGGTGGGGCTAAAAACTAGGTAGTGCCTATAGATACGCATCTAAACATATAAAATTCAAAGTCCTGGCTGACTGACTTACTTATGTATCAACGCACAGCCTAAACTGCCGGTCCTAGAGACTTGAAGTTTGGAGGGTGTGTTCTATGTAAAGTGTAGGTATTCATTAAGAAAGGGTTCTTCGAAATTGCATCCCTAAGAGGGCGAGGGTGGGCTCGAACCCACTAAACCCCCCCCCCCCCGTGAACCCTCGTCCGCCGTACCGGGGGCGAGAAGGGGTCGTGACTGCAGTCCATCCACCTCGCCCCCCGGCCAACTCGCCCCCAAACAAAATAAACATAAATCAATTTTGTAGCCTAAAAATCGGCAAATTTCAAATATCTCGAAAAGGGTTAAGTTTAGGCTGGAGTGTTTCATAGTGAAATAAGTCAGAAATGATGGATACTCTACGCCCTTAACGGATCTAGCACGATTTTTCCTGTAGCCCTGTATATATATGTTCAGTGTTCAACTAGTTACCCAGTTGCAATGGGTAGGTTTTCAAGAATAACACGGTATTTTTAAATGCCAATCTGTTATCTCGGTTCGGCCAGTCGAGGATTACAGTTTAATCCGCTCGCAGTCTGAACATAAAATGCCCCGAAGCGGGGCAAAGCTGCTGTCAATAATGCCTTGTCTGATTTAGAGATATAACCTACGTACATTACTGGATAATGCGGAAAGAATTATTTGTTTCAGCGTAGAATTAAACAAAGTGAACGTTTAACTAACTAGGAAATCATAATTGAAGGGTTGAGAATAAAAAGGGTTTAACTGTTAAATTGACAGTTTTAGAGAAAATTGACCTTAAACTTCAACGGCGTCATTTTGATGTAGAGTGCTTATAAGGTTTTCGTTTATTATTATATTTCGGTTATTTACGTTTTCTCTAAAGGACCTTTTTATGAAACATAGTAATGAGTACATATTTCATTCAATGTTTGTTCTAGGTGAACCCCCGATCCGGTCCAGATATGCCCGTCTCATAATCCTGGTGCCCCCCGATCCTCCGAGGATCATCCAGGGCCGAGTTCTGAACGCAGTTGAGGATCGGGAGGTGAACTTGGAGTGTGTGTCTGCTGGTGGAAAGCCTGCTGCTGAGGTAAGTCGAGCCATGAAGTAAGTGATAGCTGCTACTTACACTTAACAGTCTGATTTGGTCTCATAAAAGTGCTACTTACTAATTTACTACTTTTTACTTCAAACTTTTTTAGCATTTGACCACGCTCTCCTGATTGGAAGTGACGATACGATCGAAGGTGTAGCATGTTAGCCAAGTAAATACATATTCACTCTTCTCTTGAACGCGCCCGGGTCATATTTCGCCGGAAACACAGACGCTGGCAGGGCATTCCTTAACCGTTCTAATTATAAAGGTGGAATCGTGGAATGGGTGGTATTTCGCCCACGAAGGGATGGCGCTTAGCTGAGCGTCCAGTAGGGAGATGGAAGAATGAGATCATGCAGTTTTTGTGCACATTCACCATGGTGTAATCTGTAAAAGACAGACAGACTTGCCACTTTAAGTCGATGTGCTAGGCTCTGGAGTCTTTCCCAACCAAAGTGTCATCGTCAAAAAGTTTTTTTGGCACGCCGTTCAATCAAGTCAAGAACTAAAGCTGGTACTTCGCAGACTCATCCCACAGGTAGCAGCAGTACTCCATACACGATCGGACTTGACTTTGACTTAAATCCACTAGCCTAGTCTCCTGCTGGCTCACCATGTGATGACCAGTGATGGCTGCCACTACCATTTAGCATAATTTGGTGTCATAAAAGTGCTAACAATAGCCTATAGTTGCAATTAATTACTTGACTAGTCGATTCACGTCAAATTCAAAGCTATGTAGTGGGATTAGTCCTCTACGGGACTAGTACTCCCCAATATTTAAAGGAACGATTCGACTACCTTTATAATTCTCACTCTAATACTATGTGTCTCAGGTCATCAGAGAACCTTCTCCTCAAGCCACCGGTGCGTCGTACCACCTTCTACGACCGCTCATTTACTGATCAGGCTGTACGCTTGTGGAATAAACTACCTCTCAATATTAAACAGGCTCAATCACTCACTGCTTTTAAGACTCAAATTAAGCACTTCTATCTCTCTAGTTTGACTTCGAAATAAACCTTCATTGTTTCCTTAGTATTTGTATATTATGTATTATTTGTGTATGTTTATGTATAGTAGTATTGTATTTTAAGTAGTATATAATTTTATATTTGTCTTAGTATGTATGTACACAGTAACTTTTTAGCACCACCGTCCTTGCTCGTTGATCTATCTCTGTCCATCCAAAGGTTGTCTGGAAGAGATCGCTTTTTAGCGATAAGACCGCCCATTGTTACCTACTCATTACTTATTTCCTGTTTTTGTATTTGTTGCCTTGGTGTCAATAAAGAGTTTATCTATCTATCTATCTATCTAGTAATACTCTCTCGTCTCGTCTCTCTAAATACACGTTATCTACTCCTACAGGAACTTAAATAGCCCAACCACCTTTTCCAGGGGACAGTGAAATAAAAAACTTAGGGTTCCATTTATTTTGGACCGCTTGAATTTAAATGATCAGTTTTATTTTATTTTATTTTAAGCTTTTAAGAAAACTTACAGCTAGGTACACATATAGAAAAGTAAACATATAAAGAAGGCCAATTAAAAGTTTCCATAGATACGTAAAAAAACAAATAATTACACATAGATAGACGGATACACACAAAGAAAAAATACAACTTCTACACAATAACCACTTTGCTCCCTAATTATTATAAAATGCATCAGCTTTTTCAGCTGATTAGCGAAAGTATTAAAAAGGTATATATTATGTCTCACAGCCAAGTCATTGAAACACTTGCTAGCTCTTAATAGATATGAAAGTTATCTGTAATTTGTTCTACCTTCGGCAACATGCAATGTGCAAGGCCTCCTTAAAGATGCATACGGGACCCGTAAGCCAAAGCTCTCCAACAACTGGACAGTCAACCAACAAAGTTTTGTTAACATTCTTGCACTATCTGCACGACTAGGTCATTAGTTGAATGGGGGATCACTTGCCCTGAAAGGCGTAATCCAATGTGGCATTTAAGCCATTCCGATTCTAATGTCCGGTTATTTAAGGCTCACGTTTGACATCACCTCACCTGATGGAAAGTGATGATTTGGTCTATTACATATATGATGTTGGGTTACGTTTGCCTATGAGAGGCATATGCACTCATGTGTTTGTGTGTGGGTTGCAGCTTTTCACGCGCATTTTTATTTTGTAAGTAGTATTTAGAACTACGCACTATAATATTTAGGTATTTAACTACCGATTTTTGTTATAGAACTTTTGTCATACCATGCCACACTAAGCCATGTATGTATCATATGTATCTATGCCTTAACAAATTGACACCTGGGATAACAGAGTGGCATATACTACGATATATTTTATAAATAGTTTTACTCTTATTACTTGTTTTAGTATTAAAATTTTCTTGTTACTTGTAACGTATGAATAATGACGGATTTTTTTTTTTATATTCTACTAGGAGATTTGGCGGGAAAGCGAAAAATTGCGTCACCGCATTGTATTATATTCCAAAACACGTGTTATTTTCAGTTTTAGTGCATAAAATTGGTGGCATTCTGTTCGTTAAGTGCTGGATTACAGGCGTGAGTGTGGGAAAATGGTATAATGATGTTGAAACATTTCTTTACGTGTTGTTTCCAAAACTCCATAGAAGCTTCAAGTAAACTTGCCACCACTTTACTAGGAGTATGACTTTGACTAGACTATGACTTGACTATGACTTGACTTGATGACTTCAACTGTGACTTGACACATATTTGCGTGAAATATCATTAACTTGATAAATTATCAATTACTTGACACTGGCTAAATACACAAAAGTGTGGAGCCAAAACTTGAAAAAAAAAATCTACTACATTATGAGAGTTGTTTGGAATCAATGCGGTATAATTAATAATTCGCTACATAGTTCAAGCTATTATCAATAACATAGTTTGAGAAAGAGGAAATAAGCTTTGTTTTTACATAGATAAATAAATAATGAATAAATATTAGTGGACATTTCACACAGCGCCATCTAACCTCAAAATAAGCAAAGTATACCTATTATGGGATTCAGATAACTGATAAAATATTTAGATACTTTTTGTTTGTTAAATTATATATAAAGAATACGATATAACACCCAGACGCAGAACAAACATCGTCATATTTGTCCTGGGCGGGAATCAAACCCAAAATCTACAGCTCAGTAGGCAGGATACTACCAAGCTATCGGGCCAATTAAATATCCAAATCTAAATATATAAAACTCAAAGTTGACTGACTGACATAGTGATCTATCAACGCGCAGCCCAAACCACTGGACGGATCGGGCTGAAATTTGGCATGCAGGTAGATGTTATGGCGTAGGCATCCGCTAAGAAAGGATTTTTTCGAAGTGGGTGAAATGGGTGGTTGAATTATTTTCCCATAGGCCACGCCGCGGGCGAAGCTGCGGGCAGAAACTAGTGCCTAATAAAACACAGATACATGCGACGTTTTTTTCACCATTTTCCTTGAGATGTGTTACGGCCAAGAGGCACTTCGTGGAAATTGCTAAGGAGGCTTTGCCTACGCAAGAATAAAATAAATGAGGAATTTATCTGAAAGAAAAGTATGTATTACTTGTATGTGTTCCTACATTCTACTTTTATAGCAACTGTAGTAATATTACAGAGTTTTTTTTTTTTTTTGTATGTTTTGGCTCCACACTTTTGTGTATTTTTGGGGGTCCAAGTTTGCTCGCGTCCGTAGGATTTCGCCCTTGCTGTCCTACACGTGGCCCCTGGGTGGTGCCAAAGGAGCTACCGAATAACTGGTGGAAGGCTTCGGCCACCGGCTTAGTTACCACCCCCTGGACTAAGCCACAGTGCCAAGCGATTCGTCGTGTTCCACTGTGTTGTCTAGGGAAGCCGTTGGATGGGTTGTTGGTGATTGTTGTGCTGGGTGTGTAGACCGGTTTTGGATTGAGCGTGCGTTTGCGTTGGAGGCCTTGTTTCGGAGGGTAGCGGGATCCGAAGAAACGGTTCTCTGCTGGCCGACCGCAGGTTGTAGGGGGCCCAAGTAATTGATTAGCCAACAATGAAAGGCTGCCCCACCGCCTGTGAAAAATCCTAGAGTGCTCCATCGGGCCGGCTGGCGACCGGAGGAGAGGAACCGATGGCCACTTCTAGGGGGGTTCGGGCGTCCCCGCAGTCTCCGCGCAAGTCCTCCGCTAACGTAACCTGCATTCTATTTTTTCCATGGGTTAACTGCTTAGCACCTGTTCTCCATCAACTCGTTCGCCCATTTCACTCTTATCATGAAAAAGTACATTAAAAGGAATAAGTTTTCACAGCAGAAGCACGTCCTCTCTCTAAAAGTGCATCTCACAAATATTAGAGGCTTGCACTCAAATCTCAATGCTGTCCACCACCATCTCGAGACTGAGAGGCCTCATTTGCTCTTCCTGACCGAGACCCAAATACGTTGTCCATCTGACGTGGCCTATTTGGACTACCCTGGCTTTACGCTCGAGCACAATTTTAAGCCACGGGCTGGCGTGTGTCTATATGTTCGCGACGACATATGTGTGAAACGTCTTCGTAATTTTGAAAGGTCGAAGTATTCTGTATTGTGGACTTTGGTGGATACTGGAATAGATCAAGTTATCTACGTTGGAGTGTATCGCTCTCACACTGGTGACCAGGAAACCACAAGGCTTTTCGATTACTTGAGTGACACCGCTGATATCGTCCAGCATAAGTATCCTCGAGCTCAAATCGTGTTCTTGGGGGACTTTAATGCTCACCACCAAGAGTGGTTGTGCCCATACCGAGATACCGATCATGCAGGAAGAGAGGCTCGTAGATTTGCCTTGTCGTCAAACCTATCCCAGCTGGTTGACCAGCCAACCAGAATTCCTGATGTAGTCGGGCACACTGCATATTGTTTAGACCTTGTCCTTACGTCGGAACCTGACAAGTACTCTGTGTCGGTGACATCTCCGCTTGGAACCTCGGATCATTGCCTAATTAAGGCTATTTCCAGTTTCTCCCCACCTGACTGTAGCCCAAGAGGTAATAGGCGGGTGTGGCGTTATAAATCTGCGGATTGGGACGAAATGCGTCACTTCTTTGCTTCATACCCATGGCAGCAGGTATGTTTTCAGACTGACGATCCTTCCATCTGCGCTGATGCAATAGTCGAGGTGGTGCGTCAGGGAATGGAATATTTTATCCCATTTTCTGATGTACCAGTTGGCATTAGGGCTCGTCCATGGTTCAATGGTGACTGCGCTTTGGCTGAGCAACAAAAACAAAGCGCATACCAAGAGTGGGCTCGAGCACGCGCTTGCAAGGATCCTCAACTGTCGGACAAGAAAAAAGTTTTTAACCGTGCTGCCAAGGCATGTAAGCGAGCCATGCGGAGTGCCCGTCTTGATAGAATTGGCCGTATAAGAGATAAATTAGCTACTTCGCCATCGGGCAGTAAGGCTTTTTGGTCTCTTGCCAAGTCTATAGAGGGTAACTTTTGTCGTCCTACGCTGCCACCTTTGGTTAAATCTGACGGGTCGTTGGCCCATTCAGCGGTTGATAAAGCAAACCTTTTTGCTGCCTTGTTTGCCGAAAACTCGCGTCTGGACCCGGGTCTTGAGGTTCCACCTACCCTGCCCCATCACGGCTCTGTAATGCCTGATATCTCAGTTAGGCAGGTGGAGGTTCTTAAGGTTCTTCGTGGCTTGGATGTCAACAAGGCCAGTGGCCCCGATGGTATACCAGCGGTGGTTTTAAAAAACTGCGCACCTGAGCTTTCTCCCGTTTTGACTCGCCTATATCGTCTCTCGCTCTTAACCGGTATTGTGCCTAAAGCTTGGAAGCTTGCTAATGTCCAGCCTGTCCCCAAGAAAGGAAGCCGAGCTGAGCCTAGCAACTACAGACCAATAGCTATTACCTCCATTTTCTGTAAGGTTATGGAGCGTGTCCTTAATGCTAGGCTTCTTAACTTTCTGGAGGACAATGAAATCCTCAGTGACCAACAATATGGCTTTCGCCGGAATCGTTCGACTGGGGATCTCCTGGCCTATG
Organism: Ennomos fuscantarius; assembly: GCA_905220475.3. Taxonomy (NCBI): domain Eukaryota; kingdom Metazoa; phylum Arthropoda; class Insecta; order Lepidoptera; family Geometridae; genus Ennomos; species Ennomos fuscantarius. The sequence continues at coordinate 4,585,876 of HG992049.1, forward strand.
CTACGCACTTTTGGGGTGAAGCTATCGAGCGTCATGGTGAGGCAGTTGCTGTCTCACTTGATATATCAAAAGCTTTCGACAGAGTGTGGCATGCGAGTCTTCTGAGTAAGCTTCCTGCTTACGGCATCCCTCCTAGCTTATGCTCGTGGATCTCCGACTTTTTGTCGGAGAGGTTTATACGTGTAGTGGTAGATGGCTGCTCGTCAGACCTCAAACCTATTAATGCCGGTGTTCCTCAGGGCTCGGTTCTCTCTGCAACATTGTTTCTCCTGCATATCAACGACCTGTTTTTGCCAGGAATTTTGGGATATGCAGATGATAGCACTGTTGTGGAGAGATACCTGTCTGACGCGCGTGCTGGAGCAAGTGCCACACAGGCACAAAGGGAGGAGCTGTTAAAAAGAATGAACTTAACCCTTGAGGCAGTATCCCATTGGGGTGCTGCTAATTTGGTTAAGTTCAATGCTTCCAAAACCCAGGCCTGTGTGTTCTCTGCTAAAAAAACACCTCTTTCTACCACTCCGCTTTTTGAGGGTTTAACAGTACCTTTTAGCAATCACCTTGAGCTCCTTGGTGTCCAAATCTCATCTACTCTAAACTTCGGTCGCTTTATTGAGTCCAGAGTCAAGATAGCTGCAAAGAAGCTTGGTGTGCTATCCAAGGTTAAGCAGTTTTTTTCGTCGAATCAGCTGCTTGACCTTTACCAAGCTCAGGTCAGGGCCTGCATGGAGTACTGTAGCCATCTGTGGGATGGCTCGGCCCGATACCAGCTTGCGACTTTGGACACAATTGAGCGGCGTGCTAAGAGACTTATCAACGATGAGACACTAATTAAAGGGAAAATTCAAAGCCTTGAACACAGACGCAAGGTCGCCGGTCTGTCAGTCTTCTATAGGCTACATTTTGGAGAGTGTGCGCATGCCCTTCATCAACTCATTCCTTCATCTCCTTTCCATCATAGAACTACAAGACTTGGTGATTCGTCACACCCTTACGTTGTTAGTGTACCCCAAGTCCGCACTAAGCGTTTTGCTGACTCATTTATAGTCCGAACGGCCAAGGAATGGAATGCTCTCCCAAAAACAGTATTTCCTTCAAGGTATAACCTAGGTCTTTTTAAGTCAAGAGTGAATAAGCATCTCATGGGCAAGCGTGCTCCACCTTAGACAACTTCGTCACTTACCATCAGGTGAGTTGTTGTCAAACGCATGCCCATTTTATCAAAAAAAAAAAAAAAAAAAAAAAAAAAAAAAAGTATTTAGCCAGTGTCAAGTAATTGATAATTTATCAAGTTAATGATATTTCACGCAAATTTGTATCAAGTCACAGTCGAAGTCATCAAGTCAAGTCAGTCAAGTCATAGTCTAGTCAAAGTCACACTCCTAGTAAAGTGGTGGCAACTTTACTTGAAGCTCCTATGGAGTTTTGGAAACAACACGAAAAGAAACGTTTCACCATCATTATACCATTTTCCCACACTCACGCCTGTAATCCAGCACTTAACGAATAGAATGCCACCAATTTTATGCACTAACACTGAAAATAACACAAGTTTAGGAAAATAACACAATGCGGTGACGCAATCTTTTTCGCGTTCCCGCCAAAACTCCCCATTACAGAGTTCTTTATTCAATTGGAACATAAACGAAGAAGGTTTGAATAGCCATCCATGTCTAAAATATAAAAAAAGCAATATTATTACTAAAAATGATTAGTAGCCTAAACGTTGAAATTACTTTTGCTTTCTTTCTTTATGCAGTAGTGTGTTGTGTAATGAAATATTACGCGACTAAAAAAGACTTACAATAATAATTCACATTACTAAATTATTTCTACACATCGTTGCGAATTTATTATCAACTAGTTGCGCCCCGCGGATAAAAAAGTATTTTAATTATGTGCTCATTCCACGGAAGCATTAAACTTTTCCGGGGATAAAATGTAGCCTATATGTTAATCCAGTGAATAAGCTATCTTGGTACCGAATTTCACACAAAACCATTCAGCCGTTTGAGCGTGAAGAAGTAACAAACATACACACATACAAACTTTCGCCTTTATAATATTAGTGTGACTGTGATGGCTGACTTTAGTCTAAATAGTGTTATAGGTAATCTTAGTGTACGTTTTTTTTATACCTAAAACGTAGGATTGTATGTATTCATATGTATAGTCATAGTCATAGTCATGGTCAAAGTCATAGTCAAAATCATGTTCATGGTCATAGTCATAGTCATAGTTATTTATTCATATCTTATATGTATATTATGTACGTATATGAACAGCGTTTTGTTTTTTTTTATATATATGGAAACCACCGTCCATATATTACTGCGTTATTCCTTTCTATGCAAGGTTGTCTGGAAGAAATCGCTCTGAGCGATAAGACCACCCGTTAATACACTATGTTTAAGTTTGTTCACTTTTTTAATTGAATTATGATGTGGCGTTTCAATAAAGAATCTATCTACGAGTATCTATCATTGTAGAGATTTACCTGATCAATAATTGATCATTCATAAGCCGTTCCGAAATCACTTAACTACATAGTTTTTAGGTATTCATACCTAATCTAAATATAACTCAAAGGTGACTGATTGACATAGTAATCTATCAACGCACAGCCCAAACCACTGGACGGATCGGGTTGAAATTTGGCATTCAAGTAGATCTTATGACGTAGGCATCCGCTAAGCTATTTCCACCCTTAAGAGGGTGAAATGGGTGGTTGAATTATTTTCCCATAGGCCACGCCGCGGGCGCAGCTGCGGGCAGAAGCTCGTACGAATATAATTGTCAATGTTGTCATGTAATTTAATAAATTGTCTTGTATTGCCTCCAATGAGAGTGTGAAGTTTGCCCCGCGCAAACCTAGAACAATTAAGCACAACAAAATAAAACTAGGAGTTTTGGCGGGAACGCGAAAAAGATTGCGTCACCGCATTGTATTATTTTCCAAAATTTGTGTTATTTTCAGTGTTAGTGCATAAAATTGGTGGCATTCTATTCGTTAAGTGCTGGATTACAGGCGTGAGTGTGGGAAAATGGTATAATGATAGTGAAACGTTTCTTTTCGTGTTGTTTCCAAAACTCCATAGAAGCTTCAAGTAAAGTTGCCACCACTTTACTAGGAGTGTGACTAGACTATGACTTGACTGTGACTAGACTTGATGACTTCGACTGTGACTTGACACATGTTTGCGTGAAATATCATTAACTTGATAAATTATCAATTACTTGACACTGGCTAAATACACGGAGGTGTGGAGCCAAAAATTAAAAAAAATAAAACTAGATTTCAATCCTTGGCTTGACACACACCAATGAATGGATATTGCCCAGCCGCGTAAGCGTTCTGGGAATCGGCTTCGCCTGCCATCTCGCACGCGCCAATTAACAAGTCCACGAGTGCGAGCAAGAGAGAAAACGATTACGAACTCCACCAGACTTACGCGCTAAGGCTCCTGTACTGAAGCATTGATAACTTTTTTTTAACACGGCAAATTGCCTTTATTTTCTAAATACTATAATAACTAATACTAAACACCTACTACTACTACTACAAAAAAAAACATTTGGACTATATACTGGCCGCGATAACCTATAGACAATACCAGTAGGTAGCGTACCCAACGTGCTGGCAGCATTGCCCCGTTGAATTGCAATGCTTATTCGTTGTGCCAAATAAGTGCCAGCATTTTGGTCACGCGTTTGACATTGATAACTGTAATGCCGCATAAAGACATGTCTATAAATAGAAAATCGATGGTCTCAATAATATAAGAGGAAAGTGGAAAGGTCCACATTAATAATATTATTATTGATAAAAGTAGATAACTACTAATTGAATGTCCAACTATCAATGTTTCATGACATCTCGAGTTTTTTTATTGATTTTGGCAAATATAAGACCATTTCTATTATACTTGTGTTATTTATTACGTTTATATCAAACTAGCTGCGTCCCGCGGTTTCACCTGCTGATAAAAAGTAGCCTACGTGTTCATTCAGGTACATCCAGGTTATAAGCTATCTGTGTTCCAAATTTCATCTAAACCCGTTCAGTAGTTGTTGCATAAAAATCCCGTGGCGTCGCTCTCGTGGTGTTAGATAATGTCCCACAGGAATATACTCTCGGGATAAAAAGTATCTCACGTGTTAATCTAAGTCATAAACTATCTGTGTTCCAAATTTCATTCCAATCCGTTCAGTAGTTTTTGCGTGAAAGAGTAACAAACATTCATCTATACATCCATACTCACAAACTTTCGCATTTATAATATTAGTACGATGAAACGTCTTTTAAATCTATTTAGCTAGTTAGCATTGTTCGTCAGGTTAGATTAAGGCCTTGAGCACTGACCCAAAGCAGCCAGTCTGTGGGTCTTTTACAAGCTAAAACTGTGCGATGGAATTAAACAATTTAATTTTATCGTATCCTTTTTACCACCACATTACACGACGCACGGAAACCCGACACCCGTATATGGTAGGCATTGTTCTAATCAGCACAAAGCGTTTCGCTTCAACATTTATTGCGTGGATGGCAAGTTTCCTAAAAGATATAGCATAGGAGTTTTCAAGTCGAGAGTGAACTGGTATCTAGGTAAACATGTTCCATCGTCAACCGCGTCGTTACTTATCATCAAATGAGACAGTTGTCAAATGCAAGCCTATCAAAGATAAAAAAATAGGTATGGCATTTAGTAACTAACTATTTAGCCATTTAACAAATCAGATATATGGACTAGGGTGCATTTTTTTAAATTGTTAGTTAGGCTTGCGTTTGACCACTATCATATTTGATGGTAAGTAACGATGCGGTCTAGGATGTAGCACGCTTGCCTAGAAGATACCTGTTCACTCTTGATTTGAAGACTCCAAGGTTGTAGTTATCGGGAAATACGGACGACGGTAGAACGTTCCACTCTTTTGCTTCGCATGATAAATGTGGAGCCAAATCGCTTTGTTTGTATATGTGGGATATTGATCACGAGCTATTATCTTCTTTATATCTTACAGATTTTAACAGTCTGCTAAAAAAACCATCTCTATTTGCTTTTGTGGGATACCAATGGCTGTTTAATTTAACACATTGTCATCAGCATGCCCTGTTAGGCATTTTGACCATTCAATAAGCCACGCTGTCCAAGCGTATGTGGATGACACATAACAAATTTAGTAATTATAGGATCAGGATTACGGGCAACTTATAATACTATAGGCCTTCAGCATGCGCACCGGGCCGCGTACGGAGCGAGAATGATCCGTAGTACACCGAGCGCTTCCTTTATATAGCCAGATGGGTGGGGGAGCGATGACAGCTACCGGTGTTGCCACTGTAATAAATTTAAATGCTACCCCAGGGTAAATTACGGTACTGCCAGCTTTGCCACCGTCATAATTATTGATCATGCCGATTTCTACACTACTACTATCGTAGTAAGAAAATAAACATTTACCGTATTACCACAAATACATAAACAAGGATTAGACAGACCGTTACGTGAGTTTGACAATACAAAACAGCTGTTTATCTCTAGTTTAAGGGTTGTTTAAATTTTTTGTAGTTAAACCGCTTGAATTATTCAGTTGGATTAAACATCTGAAAAGCGCATTTTTGACACAAGAGAAAGAGTTGAGCTGAAGACAGAGCTTCATGAGGTGTGTTTTAGAAAAAGCCTATGTCAGCCTGATACGCTACATAGACAAGACTTGGTGTGAGCTGATGATGATGATGATGATGGTGATGAAAACATAATGACCTTTACAGATAACATGGGTTGACAACGATGGCGGAGTATTAACACAAGGAGTGAACTACACGGTGGAACCTATGACAGATGGTAGAAGATTTACTGCCAGGTAAGTTAATTAATGTTAATAAGGATCATGATCTATACATATAAAATTCAAAATCCTGACTGACTGAAAGACTTACTTATATTATCAACGCAGAGCATTAACCGCTGGTCCTAGATTCTTGAAATTTGGAGGGTGTGTTCTTTGTAAAATGTAAGTATCCACTAAGAAAAGGTTTTTCGAAATTCCCACTCCTAAGAGGGTGAAATGGGTGGTTGAATAATTCTCCTATAGGCCACGTGGGCGAAGCTACGGGCAGAAGTTAGTAAAGATAGAAAAGTTAATAGCATAAAATACAAAGACAAGTATTCATGCTTGCCTTTAAATAAGGTACATAATAAGTTGTATAAAAATAATTATGAACAACGAATGACGAACAAACAAAAACATGTATTAGATAACGATCATGATGAAGATTTTGATGATGTTGAAGAAGACGATGATGATAATGATTATAATGATAATGATGATCATTGTACCGACGATGATGCTAATGATTAAATTCATAGTCGTACATTGGATTGGCATCTAAATATATATAACTCAAAGGTGACTGACTGAATGACTGATATAGTGATCTATCAACGCACAGCCCAAACCACTGAACGGGTCGGGCTGAAACTTGGCATTCAGGTAGATGTTATGACGTAGGTATCCGCTAAGATAGGATTTTTCAAAATTCTACCCTGAAAAGGGTGAAATGGGTAGTTGAATTATATTCCCATAGGCCATGCCAAGGTCGAAGCTGCGGGTAGAAGCTCGTTTAACAAGAAAGGAAAATTCAACTGTACCTAGCAGTAAAATTTTATCTTTCACTGATCGTCTTTTGGTCTATTTCAAATATGGAAAAGAATGCAACTAATCTTGGTGACATTTCTATAGGTCCGTCCTTCATCTCCGTCCAAGAAGAGCTCACCACAATCAGACGTTTACGTGCCAAGCCCAGAATACAGCTGATCGGGCCTACAGATCCGTTCACATTCAGTTGCAGGTAAGTTATTTACCACACAATCGTAACGACCTTATAACCGATGAGGAAGAAAGGTTCTCATGTGGCAACCACAAATCGGAAGACGAAGCGTAGACTACTTCCTATTAGGTACACCGAGAACCTGGTCAAAATTGCAAAGAGCCGTTGGTAAGAGGCAAACAGCCACTCAAAGTGGCGCTTTAAAAAAGTTTAAAATCTCTATGGACGATTTTGCTTCGAGGGCGTAATCCATTGGCAGTTTGCCATTTCTCAATATCCGGCTTGCGCCATTTCAAATTGCTACCTTTCGACGCCCAAATTATTTACCAATAGAATATTTAACTCAATAACATAATTGCTTCAACATTAGGGGTAAAAATAGAGCCCAATCAACCTCTCTGATCCCTGTGTTCATAAATAGACGTCGATAACGATTTTGTGTGATGTCATGACGTAAAATACCCGAAATAAGGCCACATGAACTAAATAATAATTGCCATATATCTATTCTCAAGAAAGCGTTTGACCAATACAAATACAACAAAAGTTTATCACGTGATCGTTGGAGATTATGTCGATTCTAGCAATGCTGGATTGAGAATTTAAAGCTAAGGCGCTCAATTTAGTCTATTAGAATACGCTGTAAGACTTAAATCCATAGGGATGAATGCTATATTTAATTATCTACTTTTAGTATAAGGGATTCTAAAAGTAGGTAATTGATTGGCGTTGAATACCAGATTCTGTTGTTCAAGTAATCATTATCCACAGTTTCTTGAAACTTAGTGAAAATAAACTTAAACAATGTGGTGTCTATATTAGCTTCCCATCGCAAATTCCTCCAATCTAGATCTACCGCTAAATTACAAGAACAACCAAAAAGATGTAACATCTCTTCTCGTCCCATTAAAGGGCCCACAGCTTACGACCGCAAAAGAAAAAGCGAAAAAAATCATCGGGATATATACAACCTTTGCTGACACACAGAAAACGAGGAAACTGGAAATTAGAACGTACACAGTCGTATTTTCACTTTTTCCAGTATAAAAGGCCATCCAAAATTAAACGAGCCTTCATACCGGAGCTACCTTAAACGCAATTACGCTAACTGGGACAAATTCGAGGGCTCAAATTCGGCTGGTCGTGTCCCAAAGCCGAATCGGCGAATTTTCTAAAGGGGGATGTACAAAAATTGCGGAACGGATTTTTTCCTCGCGCCGTCTGTTTCCTTATTTCGTTTTCTTTCTTTATATCCGTCTATTGGAACCTTGGCTTAAGACGTAATTTATGTGTGCAAACTCAAATTAAAGATTGTTTACTGGTCGCTGGTGATTTTTTAAGTTCTCTTTCCAATTTCAATTTTCAGTTTTCAAAGCTTAAGCACACGCAGCCAATGTGGAATGCGATCATAAGTGGTGGTTTACTAGGTGGTAGGACTTTTCTGCAAAGTTCGTCTAGATAGGTACCACCGCTTTGCCAGTTATTCTGCCGCCAAGCAGTAGTGTGCAAGCACTACTGTGTTCCGGTTTGAGGCAGCTAGTGAAATTCCTTCTTAATCTAATCTTCCTTCTTCTTCTCTTCCTTCTCAAGAGTGTAACAAGTTCAAAAGTCTAAAGAAAGATTAAGGTATTATCTTTCATGTGCACTGAAAAATAGCAATTCTTTTGGGAGCTTGAAACTTTTTATCCAAGCGCAAAATATACTCCAAGAAAATTTCCCAAAGTGTCCCATTTTAAAATAAAACTTTGTACACATACTCCTCCACTTTTTAACTTGAAAATTATGCAACCTACAGGCGCTCCCCGAAGTTTCACCCATAAACTTGCAAACAAAATTGAGGTTTAATCCTGCTATAAAATTATCTGGTTACTATCGTATTTTTGTGGTCCTGACCCGCCCTGGCTTTTTTATTTGTTCTCTCTGCCTCTCACTACCATTTCAAACTATTTGCCCTTTCTCTAAATTTTCCCTCATCTCTTCTTTATCTTCCTCCCTTCGTTCTTACTTCTATTTCTTTTTTAGAAACATATTAATTAAATATGTATTATTCAGCCGTCTAGTTGTCTATTCAACAGCGGTAAGTGGCGAAGCCTAAGGGCTTCTAAAGGCCAAATTGTCACGTACATTACCTAGCCCAGGGGGTGCGGAGGTGTGAAATAAAGTAGACACTCATTATATTCTAATAATTTATTTTCTAGCTCAATAGGTACATCGCAGAGTTAATTTCAAAATAAAGTTGATGTTATTTTAGGTCTCAATATACACCCTACTATTACTAGCACAACGGATACCAGCGTTACAAAAAACTAGGAGACCAGCTCAGCAGTGATCATAAAGGGTGGGTCGGTGAGACTCACAGTACGGATTCCTTGTTACAAATAAGTAAAAATGGGCACCTCCTTAGCCAGACGGGTTAGGGAAAAAAGATTACTTGAGGATACCTCGGAGCTGGAGGGGAGTTAGCCCGGAGTACAGGTACCAATAATTGTACGCGTCTCGCACAGGATAATCAGGGGCTACTTGCATCCTGTTATCTCAAGTAGCCAGAGGAATGGGCCCAGAATGTACAGGGGACCGTTCTGGCATAGAAAGAGTTATAGGGATAAGTACCTATAACTCTTTTCGATACCTAAACATATTTTAATGTAACAATCATCTAAAGAACGGGTAAATATAATGTTGTTCTATGTCTGTTATGGGACTTCTCGTAGTAGTCGTAGTTTCTGGGTCTCATGGAGTTCTAGTTAGGGTCCAAGATCTAAGTATGAGATCGTTGGGCGTTACCTATACATATTAAAATGATCCTCTATGTCTCTGAGTCATCGCGTCACGCGTGAACCGATGGAATATTAAAAGACAATAAAACTTTAATCCAACAAGTCGCAGTTCGTTTGAGCTTGTCGTCTAGACGAAACCTTACGAGTGGGAATTAAACCGTGTAAGTATACTCTTATAGGAGGGTTTAAATTATACTTTTTATTCAATAGGCTTAAGTGTTCAAACTAAATAATTTTAGTACACACACACAAAAAGTTTTCTTATTTAAATATAGGTACATTTTGAAACAAAACATCTTAACGCACGCACGACTTGGGGAAATAAGCTGGTGAATACGAGACGAACGGGAGAAGAAGTTGGTTCACATAGATCTCCGTTGTCAACATAACAAAGTTATTCATTTGTATTATTATGTTAGCATATCCGGTAAAATTACAATTTACAATCGTCAAGATGGCGACATTAACATTAAACAAAACAAAAACAAAGTTACACCGGTCGATAGATGAAGTTAAGCTAAAGAAGTTTTACTTAAGTCGTGGGGTCAAAAGCAAACTCCTTTTTTTATATGGTTAGGTAATGGTTACTTATATTCTTACGTACAACATCACCCAACGCTATGCAAAGCTAAAAATGATAATCTATAATTCACACAATAACTACGATTCGAAGAATATATTGCTTCCCTGTATCAATTACTTCCTATGTTGCTTCCCACTTGCGATAAACTTCCTTGTGTAGATAGGTCGGGAGACTGGTCTGATTGATTACTTATAAATATGTTCGTGGTTAGATATTTGTTTCTTATTTTAACAGTTGCTTATAAACTAAGATAAAACAGTTAAATTTATGGCAAATTCTAATAATAGTAACAAAGATTTGATGAAAACCAAGAACTCTAAAGTTTTGTGTGACACTGCATTGCGCACGTCATCCTGAGACATCAGCACTCACTGAGATTAGATCATTAAGTTTCATTGTCCAGTAATTTTAATAGCTACAGTGCCCTTCCAACCGGAACACTATAGTGTTTGCACACTACTACTTGGCGGTAGAACAACTGGCAAAGTGGTGGTATCTACGTAGACGAAATTTGCAGAAAAGTCCTGCCACCTAGCAAAAGTGTACCTTAAATATGATTAATTACAATAATGTCTGAGACTTAAAGTATTACTAGCAATATATAAGTAGGTACTACTAAATTTTTATTTTCAGATAAAAAACATAACGAGGAGTAACATTATTACTAATATTACTCAATTAAAAAGTGGCCCTGTATCGTGCTCTTTTTACCGTTCGAGACATGTATTGCTATCTCTTTCTCTTGCATGGTAAATGAAGTGCGTTGCTTACTTTATGCGAACTACTTTGAAAAAGCCTGTGTCTTTCGTGTTTTATTTACATCTCTGGCTTAAATCTTTAGCTTTGTGTAAAATAATCAAATGTCACTCATGATTCTAGAAACGAGCTGTATCATTAAATAAAATTGACTAGCAATTAAAATGTTCAACAGCTCCTAACCTAAAATGCCTCAAACAATACCACGCTTTAGATTAACGCCTTAAAAAAGGAAACAATGAAAGCGTATCGAAGTTTCTCGAAGGAAAACTGTACCGCATTTTCTTGTTCCTTTGTTTTGTTCTGTCTGGAAAACGTCTCTCGTTTCTGATTTAGACAGTGTAGTGTTTCCATTTCTGGTATCTTATTTTTAAACAATTTCAACGAAAAGAGACCGTTTTCAACTCTGGTCTATTTCATCTATAATAATTATAATTATTATTAGGATATCTTCGCCGATAAAATTGTGTTGCAACTTACCCATTTTTCTACGGTAACTCCAAATTTTCGGATATAATTTTTTTTTTCTGATCTGCTATCAGATACTTAGTTTTATATCCAGGTTTTTTTGTTCCCTACTTTTGTATACTTAGCCAGTGTCAATTAATTGATGATTTCTCAAGTTAATGATATTTCATATATGTGTCAAGTTATGTCAAGTCACAGTCCAAGTCATAGTCTAGCCCAAGTCATACTCCTAGTAAAGTCGTGGCAATTTTACCAGAGGCTTCTTAGAGTTTTGAAAACAACACAAAAAGAAACGTTTCATTATCATTATACTACTTTTCTACACTCATGCCTGTAATCCAGTACTTAACGAATAAGACGCCACCAAGTGTATGCACTAACACTGAAAATAGCACAATTTATAGAATATAATATAACGAGCTTCTGCCCGCAGCTTTGTCCGCGGCGTGGCCTATGGGAAAATAATTCAACCACCCATTTCACTCTCTTAAGGGTAGAAATTCGAAAAATCCTTTCTTAACGGATGTTACGTCGTAACATCTACCTGCATGCCAAATTTCAGCCCGATCCGTCAAGTGGTTTGGGCTGTGCGATGATAGATCACTATGTCAGTCAGTCATTCACCTTTGAGTTATATATATTGACAGGATCTTTTACCACCCAAAAGATCCGTAATAATTATTAGTATTGGTAGGAATTGTAATAAAAATAGCCGTGTTTCTTGGCTGGCTGAACACTATTAGGTAGTGCGACAATTGGGCAATCTTCCTGCGTATTTACAACTTTTTGGCTCAAAATCATTCCTTTTGATCATGACTAAAATTTACTTAAATAATTATTTTCTCTTTTGATCATGGGCGAATCATGGGCCTCGTAGTGCCTGGGTCCCTAGACACAGGGAATCCTAGTTAAGGTTCAGGATCTATGGAAGTGATCGTTAGGCTTTATTAGTATTATTATTACTTTGGAGTACCGAATGACACTGCAACTGATACGGGCAGTCTTGACACTTAACATCAGGCGAATGACTAGCTCGTCATGTCATGCCTTAATGTATAAAAATACATTATTCTGCAATAAACCTTGCACTCTAGTGTTTGAATAAAACGTGAATATTTTATTTACAGTATTACTAGCTGCGTCACGCGGTTTAACCTTCGTGGTGACGAAAACCGGTGATTTTGATGTTTAAATATAGCCTATAACCTATTCTTAGACCTACCCAATATACACAAAATAATTCATAAAAATAGGTCAAGTCATTTCGGAGGAGTTCGGTAACAAACACTGTAACACGAGATTTTTATATATTAGGGGATATTTTTTTAAGTACGCAACCATAAAAAGAAATATCATGAATATTTAACAGCCTATTACTTACTTTTGAAGGGGCTGTCTCGCTGAGGCCTTTGATGTCTTCTTTTTGGTAATTCATTTACTTTCTACCGGGTACTTATGGGCAGAAGGAAATTGGAAGTCATTTTTTCTTCATCAAAAATGTAAAGTATGAAATTCGCTTTGAATTGAAAGTCGGAATCATGCCTACTGGATATTTTGACAGCCGTGGGCGGACGATGGCGTAAATGTTCTTTAGTACTTTTTTACTAGGTGGTAGGACTTAGTTGCAAAGTTCGTCTAGGTAGGTACCACTGCTTTGCCAGTTATTCTGCCGCCAAGCAGTGCGCAAGCACTAGTGTGTTCCGGTTTGAAGGGCACTGTAGCTAGTGAAATTATTGGGCAATTGAGACTTTATGATCTGATCTCACAGTGGAGTAATCTTATTACCAGACTGTGCTGATGTCTCAGAAGGACATCAGCATAAGGTTAAAAAAACAATATTATTTACCAACACTTTAGTATAACGATGTATATCACAAACAAAAATTTACGATCAATAAAAGGTTATATACAACTAAAAAAAAGAAAATTTAACATAAATTATATTTTGTTACAGGTACAATACGCTCCGAAAGTCAAAATGTTTGTGAAAACCAGAATTCTGAAAAGAAGGATACAGGAAGGAGATACTGTTGTTATAGGTAAAACTTGCTTTCATTTTGAGTACCATTTTGAAGTAAAACTTCTTTACGCACGCTTGACTTGGGGAGTAAGCAGACGAATGCGAGGTCAACGGAAGTTGAAATCGTTTCACGTAGATCTCTATTGTCAACATAACAAAGTTAAAAAATTGGACTATTATGTTGGTATGTCTGGTTAAATTACAATTTACAATTGTCAATATGGCGACATTAACATTAAACAAAGCAAACATAACAATGTTATACCGGCCGATAGATGGAGATAAACTAAAGAATTTTACTTCAGTGTGTGATCTACACCACACTCGTTTTTATTTTTCGTGTTTCAATCTATCCTTTTCGCAGGATGTCATGCAAGTGCCAATCCAAATAATTTAACATACAAATGGTATGTTAATAACGATCAGCTTTATGGAGATATTCGCAATGAACTGGTAAGTTTGATATATATATATATATATATATATATAATTCAAAATCCTGACTGACTGACTTATATATTAACGCACTTGAAATTTGAAGGGTGTGTTCTTTGTAAAGTGTAAGTATCCCCAATGAAAGGGTGTTTCGAAATTCCACCCCTAAAATAGTGAAATTGGTGATTGAATCATCTATGAAAAAAATTTTTTTTTTGTTTCCTATAGGCCACGCGTGCGAAGCCGCGGGCAGAAGCTAGTACAATATATTTTTCAAATGCTTCCACTTATTTATGAAAAAGAAGGTAGTTAAAGTAAGAATGAGCCTCATTAGGAAAGTACCTACCTGTTACGAATGATATATATTTATTGATACCATTTTATGAATTTCAAAGGTTTATTTATAGCTTTCTTATTAGGATATTCACAGTGGCGTGGGTTTATTTTTCAATACGTTATGTTAACTACTAATATTTATTTTTCAATTGATTGTGTTCTGATTAATAGGTAGTTGTTTTATACGGTAAAAAACCTAGTTTAGAAGAAGTGTAAATTATTTTTAGGTATAGTTTAAGTTTGGAATTTTATATTTTACCATAATAATTATTTCCTTTACTTTTCCTTTACTTCCAACATTTTTTCTTCACTGATCCCGTGTATTTGTGTTGTGGTGGTTTAATAAGTCAGCTCAGAACCCGGAGGTGGATTCAATTCCCGGCAGGACAAGCATAGTGCACAGAAAAAAAGCGCAAATACATGTTCTGTGTCTGGGTGTTGTGGGACCATGGTCCTGTTAGTTCCAGGGTCCCTATATACAGGGAACTAGTTAAGGTCCGCGATTTATGTATGTGATCGTTAGGCGTTATATTTATATTCTGTTTTAAAAGCTCTTTCCTAGATCGAGGTTCTAATATAAACCTAATGAAATTCTCTTGTATAAAAATTTCAACAGGATCTAGTATTAATGTATTACATAGTAATAAACTTTCCCGCACATATTTGCATGTCTTCTTCAAAATATGCTTCTGACGCGAGTTTTCTCAGCTCGGCACTAGTTATGTGGAGCATACTAATTTAGCAATGACAATCCGGCTAGATTTAAAATAAACCAATCATACTATTTTAATATAGTGTTTTGATTGAAGAATGGAAGATGAATTGTATTAACCAATGCAATGTCAACACACTGCATAAAAGTAAAGAGTAAGAGAGCACTTGAGGGAGATTAAGTGTCACTGGAGTATATATATTACAGTACTACGATTTACATTTACATAAACATCTAGCAATGATAGCAAAGCAAGGTCGGCTTATAGCCCGGAGGTAGCGGTTTTGATTCCCACGACAGGACAAGTACTTATGCACAGAAAAAAGCACAAATACTTGTTCTGTGTTTGGCTGTTGTGGGACCATAGTCTTCGTAGTTTCTGAATCCTTAGATACAGGGAACCCTATTTGAGGTCCAACATCTATGTATGTGATAGTTGGGCGTTATTATTATTATTAATCAGCGATTACATTATTACATAGATTCTACGCCCTTTAGATAGGAATAAGAAACAGTCAATGAAATATCTGTATGTCCATAAGAATGATTCCTGCAGTAAATAAGGTTTCAAAATCACATCCAAACATTTTTTTCATTAAGAAAATTAAAATCGTATGAATATTTCTATAGGTTAGTTAGGAACACTTTTCAAGTTACTTACTCCGGCCATTCTTATCTTTAGGACAACCCTATCTTGGCACGGAACATACCTGCAGTATGCATTTTACATTAGCCCATGTTTCATATAGGTATGTACTCTTGGAGTACAGACATTTTTTGAATAATAAATTGTTCAGTTTGTTTTGATGGATGGATAAAGTGGCAGAGGGCACGTTGTTTGCAACTTTGTTCTTACGTCAAAAGTTTTAAACAAAATAGATATCATTAAAGTTTTAAAATTACGTAACGTACATTATTTCTATATTTTATATACGCGTTTCATTTAATGCCAAATAACTTTTTGATCTCACACTCAATTTGAAGCTGATATAGGGTTGATTTTGATTTATCTTTATAGATTCTCGATTTGCAGCAGTTTTATTATTCACAAATTTTTTTTGAAATGTCCGCACATAATTTATTTATTTATTCATTTACTTACTAAGCATGATTGACAAAATAATTAGTATTCGAGGAAAAAATTGTATCACGAAACGTTTTGTCTACAAGTTTCCGTCTCTTAGCCGGTACAAACGTATCTTACGCTCGTCTTCACTTAACTTTGACAGCTTCTAAATTCACACTTATCCCTATCCGTCCTTTTTTTATGTTAAGTAATGACGTGACGAGCTAGCCGTTCACCTGATGTTAAACGACACGGCTGCCCATATCAACTACAGTGTCACTCAGAACTCTAAAGTATAGAGGTTCGTGTGACACTGCACTGCGCACGTCATCCAGAGACATCAGCACAATCTAATAATAAGATTACTAAACTGTGAGATCAGATCATAAAGTCTCATTTGCCCAGTAATTTCACTAGCTACAGTGCCCTTCAAACCGGAACACAGCAGTGCTTGCGCACTACTGCTTGGCGGCAGAATAACTGTCAAAGCGGTGGTACATACCTAGACGAACTTTGCAGTAAAGTCCTACCACCTAGTATAACCTAACCTACAGAGATAAGTACGAACTTAAGAGCTGTCAAACTTTAATGCAGACGGACATCAAGCTATCGTAAAAAGAACTTCTATACCATTTTACTACTAATTCAGACTGACCGCTCAATCTATTAAAACGTTCTTGGTTACTGTTGCCCTCTATTGCTCCAAAATAAAATAAGTTCAGTCTACCAACAGCTTCTAAAAAGAAATCATGTTGAGTTTTAAGTTAGAGGTGGAAAGCGTTACCCTCAAGCTTAACGTCATCATTTTGCTTTCCGTCACAATCGTCAAGCTCATTACAATAGAATTTGAACTCACAATTTACACAATATCGCAGAGCATCACAACTGTTTCCATCACATTCATTATATTATGTCATCATCATAACCATCGTCTCAAATTTTCTTTTATTACAGCTCTTAAAAAATATATCCCGGAAGTATAACGAAGCCACCATTAAGTGTGAAGTACATAATACTATAGGAAAGAGTGCTGATACTAAAACTATGGAGGTTGTTTGTGAGTATCTTATATCGTATTTTATTTTATGTATTTTAACCATTGATGTATAAAAGTCGATAGAACTCTTAGAATTAGCGAATTGAAATGGCAGTGGTTAGGCCACATCGCTCGTAGAACTGACTACTGATGGGGAAGAAAGGTTCTCGAGTGATGACTACGAATTGGAAGACTCAGCGCAGGCTCTCCACTGGGTGGCTCGACAATCTGGTTGAAACCGCGGGAACCAATTGCAAAAGCTGCCGCCCAAATTGCAAGGCTTACGTTTGGCAGCAGATTTCTTCAGGCTGACGATGGTGTCCAAAGATCAGAATTATAATATTGAATATTATATCTGCAATTAAATGTGTGTGACACTGAAGATTCTAATCAGATTGTCCGATTTCAATACGCTTTCCTTATAAGAGGAAACTGGTTGAATTGGGGCTGTTTTTTGCTTTTTAGTTCATCGTTTATCTTTTTCAACATCATTATTATCTTCGTCGTCATTATCATAATAATGATCATTACAGAACTAGTTTAAAGTAATACTTCTAAAAATATAAGTATTAATAAAATATCAATTTAGCGCAAAAATATCAAGTTTTCATTACCACCAATAAAATATCATTGTGCAAATAAAATTTATATTAAGTCATTAACAATTGAAACATTTTCAAAACGTTTACTTTCAACCACGGTACAATAGAAATAATATTCGCTGAGCAGCAATTAGGAACGTTCAGGGTAATTCTTAAAACCCTCTTTTGTAAGTTCATTGCTATAATTGGACAATACAAAGTAAGAGCAGTAAATCAAATTTTAATAAAGGAAAATATAGGTAGCTTTGAAGAAGGTTTTGATACCGCGATTCTAAGATACTCAGTTATGGCTTCCTTTAAGTTAGTAGTTAGGTAACTATAGCGATATCTAGTTGATACAGTACACTTTGGTCATAATAGCGTCTGTAAATCATCGAGTAAGACGGGTGACAAAACTTCATATGTTGACTTGCAGTTAGAGCCTCTATCAAGAGTATAGCAATGGCTGTCTTAAGAATTTCCATCACAACACGTAATCTATTGATGAAATATACCAAAATTTGGCAAATTCGCTTCAAAGAGACCATTGCAAGATTATTAAGTCACTATTACAACAAAAAAGATTATTATAGCAATCTATCTTCTATCGTCTTCTTCTAAATATATATAACACAAAGATGACTTTGTGAATTTTTCGAAATTTCACCCTTATGAGGGTGAAATGGATGGTTGAATTATTTCCCATAGGCCACGCCGCAGGCGAAGCTGCGGGCAAAATCTCGTCACTCATAAAGTTTTATGACAAACATCTGAAATATTTATAAAATAGCGATACATAAAAATATAAGAAAATAGCTTTATAAAACATTGTTTCGTTATCACTTGTAATATTTATTTCTTATCGAAAACTCAAAAGATCGAATTATACCATTAATTAACTTACGAAGCTTAAACGCTTTTAATCGCGTAGTTAAGAGTGGAACGTTTAATCAGCGTTCATATTTTCCAAAAACTATAACATTACAGTCATCTAATCGAGAGTGGACATGTATTAAGCGTCTTACATTCTAGATCGTATCGTCACTTATCACCAGGTGAGATAGTAAAATCTACCAAACAATTTAAAAAAATTAAATTCCCATACTGCGTTAAATTGTATATCGTAAACTCGGATACACAATGCGAACAATTTAATTTGCATGATATTTTCGTATTGTAATAGGTATTTAATTGTAAGGGATAAAGGTTTCAGTGTTTTCAAGATGGTAAACTGAAAGCTTCCATCCATAAGTATCTAACAGTACAAAATTTCACAGTACTTAATCTTCCATAGCATAATTGATAATTGTTACAAACCACATGTTTTAACAGTAAGAAAATAAACATGGATCACTGTTTTATGTTAATGAATGACGTGAAGAGCTAATCGTTCACCTGATGTTAAGCGACACGGGTGTCCATAACAGTTGCAGGGTAACTCTGAACTTCGAGACTTTTCCGTCTAGAATTAGATCATAAAGTCTCATTTCCCAGTAACTTCACTAGCAACAGTGCCCTTCTAACTGGAACATAGTAGTCCTACCACCTAGTAGCACTGTAGCAGTAGGTACTTTAGGTATTATTGTGGTATTTCGTTTTTATATAATATGAACTTTGCTGGTCATTACTTCCTAATTACATCTTGTATTGCCAGTGTTCTTTTTAAACATCGAAGTTATTTGACAATAAATGAAAGTCTCTATCATACCTCAGCAGTTTACCCTGCTGAATGCCATTTAAAATCTGCTACAGAAGCGATAATCTGCAGGATAGATATGTCTGAGAACGCGAATCGGTAAACATACGTTGCTTCTCACTTTGGTACTCGTGCAGCGACGAAATACGTAGGTAAGAACTGGAAAAAAAAGAGCTGAAAAACGTATTATGTAAACTAGAATGGGCTGTAACGATGACGATGACGACAATAATGATGATGATGATGATGATGATAATAATGATGACGATGACGATGAATATGAAGAAGATAACGACGAAGACGATGACGATCACAATTATGACGATAGTGACGATAATATAGAAATAATATGTGGATATTTTTATTGATTATTAACTAAATTTGTAAGTGAAGGCAAAAGTACAGCAATAGCAATAGCAATACATATAGGTACTTATGCTATAACAATTTTTAAAGGGCCTTATTATACTGTGTGTTACAACTGTAAGAAAGTAATTTCCCAAAACGACTGGCGCAGTCTTGTTTTAAAAACATTACATTTTATTACAAAATAACATACCCTGCGGTTGTTAATTAAACCTATCCAAAGGTGGGAGCAAATGTAGCTATACAACACCTGTGTGGCTGGTTCAGGCTATAAAAATATATTTAGATGGCACAATTAGTACTAAAATGTAAAGTATTTTTTAATACAGATCGTCATTCACGTCTATTATCGCTTATAAGTACGTTTAATATTCTAGTGTTGAGGTTTAGACAGTGCGTTTGTATCTTACGAATTTACCTATCGACTGAATATTTAAGAATATTTTGTATGAAATCCAGCACATCACAGCTGGCAACAATTATATGTAACTTTATACAAATATTTCACAATATTAAATGACGTATTTTTTTAAATAAATTCCTATTTTTTAACGGATACGGAACGATGTGGTTTTGAGAGTTTGTTGAATTTTTAATTTTTTTTTCTGAGTTTTTTGTAATTGCAAACCTATTTTGAAGAATAAGCTTACTTTTGACTTAAAAATCAAAAATAGTTACAGATTATTAGTATTACAGGCTTTAAATGAATGATCTTCATATGATAATGATGATGATGATGATGATGATCATACAACATTCTTCGATTTAGCCACGAGTGACGTTAAGATGATAACGTCACTCGTAGCTAAATGGAAGAAATACTTAAGTCTATGAATAAAAAAGTGATGAAAAACGTAAAATAATTTTTAAATGTGATATTATTGACATTGACACAGTTAGTGACCTTTTTTTAATGTATAGAGGTTACGGCCCCAAATTATTGGAAGCCAAGTATGACGTCATGAGCCACGGGAAATTTCTGAAATCCCATAATTAATTTTTTTTGGTGATATTAAATTTATTGACTTTATCAAATGAATTAACAATAACTAAGCTAAACTAGACCTAAAAAACTAAACTATACCTAAGAACGTCTTAAAATAAATAAAAACTAAAAATTTAAAATAACCCGTTGGTAGAGGGGAAAGTTCCCAGAATGCTGGCAGCATTACCACGTTGAATGGCAATGCTTATTTTTTTGTGCGAAACAAAAGCCAGCATTCTGGTCACCTGAAGCTTCCACCAAACGCTTGGCCTGGCCCTATATGTTGCCATGGCAATTAATAATAATAATAATAATTAATTATAAATGACTAAAATGAATTCACGATTAAAATGTAGTCAGTTTCATAGGTTGCTCCAGATAAAAACGGCAGTCTAGAAATTTTTAACATTCCCCATTCTTCAATTTTCGGCTTCATTATTTAGTTCTGAGCGTGCCATTTGCATTATTCTCTTGTCAATATGTCCTGGTAATTACAAAATGTTAATGCAACAAAATTCCAAGTATTTAGGTCAAAATGGATATCCATTTTGACATATGATGCCTTTATTACAATAGAATTCAATGATGGGTCTAATCCAAAGTTACGGGGTATAAACTAAAGCTAATTTTACTTAACATAAGTAGGTACTTAATTAGAATTTTTTTTTCTTAGACAACATATAATATACACACTATATTAACACTATAAATATTATTCAGATAAATTGTGCTTTTTTTTTTGACTTTTTTGTCTACAGACAGTTGATTTAATATAATTGGTGTCACTTTGTTCACCTTGAGCTTAATTATAGTGAATTTTTTTTTTACTTCAAATTTGTCTAGCATTTGACCGAGCTCTCAACGGGAAGTGAAGATGAGATGATATTTGGTGTTTCATATTTGTACCATTCGCAGTTGATAAGCTGGGGCCTCGGCCAAAGATTGTGCATTACCATTCAACGTGGCAATGCAATCAGCATATTGGGCACGCTGCCTACTGGTAGTGGTTAATTAAATTAATTACGCTACCTACTGGTAGTGGGCTGGAGCATTTGGACAGTCTATAGGTCATCGCGGCCAGTATATAATCCAATTTTTTTTTTCTAGTAGTAGGTAGTGTTTAGTATTAGGTAGTTATTATATCATTGTAGAATTTAGAAAATAAAGGCAATTTGCCGTGAAAAACTAGTTAAGATTTCTTTTTACTGTTTTTTTTCAGCCTTTAGTTTTATCTAATAAAAAAGAATTTAAAAAAAGATTTAAAAAATCGACTATGTTACACTCTTATATAGTAGGGAAAAATAGGGTTAGGTATAAAAGGAAAAATTAATCCAAATCTCTTTTCAGATGGTCCATCATTCAAAGTGAGACCCCGAGACGTGGAAGCAGACTTGGGGTCGACAGTAACTCTGACGTGCGAGGTGGACGGTCACCCTACTCCTCAGATCACCTGGTGGAGATACGAAAACAATAGATTAAACGTAAGTGTGGCGGTATACACTTGTACCACTAGAGCCACACACTTTTTTGTGTTTTGGCTCCACATTTTTGTGTATTTAGCCAGAGTCAAGTAATTAATAATTTATCGAGTTAATGATATTTCACGCAAATATGTGTCAAGTCATCAAGTCAAGTCATAGTCAAGTCAGTCTAGTCAAAGTCATACTCCTAGTAAAGTGGTGGCAACTTTACTTGAAGCTTCTATGGAGTTTTGGAAACAACACGAAAAGAAACGTTTCAGCATCATTATACCATTTTCTCACACTCACGCCTGTAATCCAGCACTTAGCGAATAGAATGCCACCAATTTTATGCACTAACACTGAAAATAACACAAGTTTTGGAAAATAATACAATGCGGTGACGCAATCTTTTACCCGCCAAAACTCCCTTAACACTTTTAATATCGCTTTAATGTCACGTGAATCATATACAAGGTGGAATTAAATTCGTTCTTTTCCTTTAATGTATGTATTCAGTCCATGCTATAGAATGCTCCCATATAACTCAACAAAAAAAAGTACTTGTGATATAAAAATTAAATCAAGGTATTATCAAATTTAAATTCTAAAGATAAACCTTGTGACATTGAACAAAACAGGTGTTTTATTGCCTACGAAACATTTATAAAGCACTCAGCTGGTGCCCGCGCTGTGTGTACCGTTAAATAGACATTCCGGCTGTCATGCAGTTATTTTAAGAGGCATTAAATACTAAAACAAAATCTACCTTTTACGAATTTACTATAGCATGGTCTGAGTACATACATTTAAGGAAAAGAGTGAATTAAGTTCCACCGTGTATATGCGACGTAGACAGTGGCTAGGTCACATGCTCTCAGTTCAGCCAGTTATTTTTACGGGTTATAAAAACCCAAGTCAGCGCTGGCCATGCTATTTTTCTATTTCGGCTCTCTCTCTCTCTCTCTCGCTCTCTCTCTCGCTCTCTTTCTCGCTCTCTCTCTGTCTCTCTCTCTCTCTGTGTGTGTGTGTGTAAATTGCGGTATATTCAAACATGGTAGGGTTCACCAATTTAAGACCCTCCCTCCTAAAGTAAGTATGAACTGTTTACATGGAATTGTCTTTCTTGGAATTCAATAAATTTACATAAGTGATAAAACCGGCTTTGAGAGTAAAAAATAAAAAAATATTTACTTTTGCGATTTTTATGGAGTTTGAGTATGATTGTGACTATTTAATTATAATTTAATTACTTTTTTTTGTAACTAGTGTTAATTTTTTTCTCTTATATAGAGGATAGGAGAATCATCGAATCTGTCAGTGAAAGTAAATACACAATCTGGGGGCCAGTATTGGTGCAGAGGCAGTATTGAAAACCAGCAGGATGTCGAAGCACCAGCTACTATTTATATAAGAGGTAAGTAATTATTCATCTTCATCATCATCATCATCATCGATATCGTCATAAACATCATTACTATCGCTGCTTTTTAACTTCTAGGCTTAATGCATTCATATTATAGAAACTGACGTGCGTAGTACTCATAACTACAACTAGTACACGGCTAACACTCACGAGATACAGTCGAATAACTCGACCGGTGTTCGGGCAATATAGATGCCCAACCTCAAGGAGTACGCGCGGCGGCGGGGGCGGCTCGGCGCTGACTGTTAGTTGTTAGGTTTCATGAGTGTTAGCCGTGTAATAGTTGTAGTGGTTAATGCGTTCAGGTAACATGTGATAGGTTTATTCATTATTATTAGTTGCGCCCCGCGGTTTCACCCGCGGATAAAAAGTATTTTAATTATTTATTCATCCCCTGGAATAATTTCACGTTTCCGAGACAATATGTAGCCCATATGTTAATCTAGTGTATAAGCTATGGTACCGAATTTCATTCCAATCCATTCAGACGTTTAACCGTGAAAGAGTAACACACATACACACATACAAACTTTCGCCTTTATAATATTAGTGTGGTAGTGTGATAGTGTGCTTTGTCATCAACATTTGCTTTTTGTTTTCTTTAGATTATCGTCCTTCAGCGTTAATTCGCAAGATCCTTGGTTCAATTTTCTTGAAATAAATACCATGGCACAATTTTTTTGTGTATGTTTCGTCACCGTGTGCTTATAGCATCGTACACAGATTTTAAGATAATAAACCTTGAGCCTATAGTCGCATGCTATTTATTCCTTTGCACTAAACAATAATCATTGTAATTTCTAAAACCTGCTAGTTGTTATAAATGTAAGAATTAGGTGTCTTTGCATGAGTTTTCCTCTTTATATTTTTTTCATGTTGTCCTACGGCAACTTCATTTTCTCCAAAGTTATCTAAATTTAATTAAGATGATTTTTCAGAACTTATACCTCCTGATAAGCTAGATTCTGACTAAAATTGGCTGATTTCTGCAAACAAATTAATGAGGAATAACAAGCTCAAGTCATTATTACTGGTACCAGGTATACCATACACCAACATAGGCCAAAACACGCCTACGTGCTAATTCTAGTCAGTTCCACAAAATAAGGGGGCGTATTATATACGAAATACATTTTCAATGATATCACGTTCTCGTAAAATTGACAATAACGAGAAAATTTATTGAAAATGTTTAAGAGTTATTCACCTTTGTTTATTAAAAATCCTTGACAGAAACGAGATTTAAACAAATTTCTCTTTTTTATTAACCGTGACCATATTTTTATTATGTTTTTTTTTTAAGACGAGCTAATCATTTACCTGATGTCAAGCGTTACGTCTGCCCATATCAGCTGCAGGGTCATTCGGTACAGATCAGTTTTACTCAAAACTCTACAATGTAAAGTTTTGCGTAACACTGACTGCATACGTATTTTTTTTTGAGGTGGGAAATGCCCTCGCACTTTTCTGCCACTACGAGGGAGGGAGGAGGTGCGCGTAACGCCTCCTCCTTCCTCCCACTCGTCTGCGCCGGAGCAGGTTAGCTCCAGCGGCCTCCTCTCTGACCCGCTCCGCGGTCTCCTTCTGCGCCATCACGTACTCGCAGAAGGAGACCACCGCCTGCCACGATCTCTATGGCCTACTGTCATGGAAAGTGTGTGCCGCTGCGGGTCCCAAGCGGCACACACTTCCAGTGTGTAGAGCGCTGTATCCTCCAGCGCCACACACTCATGGCAGTGCATACGTCATCTTGAGGCACACACTTCCAGTGTGTAGAGCGCTGTATCCTCCAGCGCCACACACTTATGGCAGTGCATACGTCATCTTGAGACAACACAGTTTATAGTTATAAGGATTCTAGACTCATACTTGCCCGGTAATTTTACTAGTTTTAATGCCCTTGAAACCAGAATACAGTGATGCTTAGCAGCAGAATATCTGACAAAACAGTGGATCTACCTAGACGAGCTCTTTAGAAGAATCCTACCACTTAGTAAAAACTTAAAAAAAATGGAGAAAGCGCTCGAATTGGGTGTGTATATTTTCTTTGTTACCTCAACACTCCGAAATCTAAAGAAAATTGTTTTTTTATTTGTTAAGTTACTTTCAGATAGTCTCACAAAAAATTTCAAAAATTACAGGACATTTTAAGCATTTGTTATATTTAAGTTCATACTAAATATTCAAAATGTTAACTGGAATAGATGGTTCTTTATCGTAGCGTTCCGTTCAGTAGTATAGTATCCGCTGCTACGGTATTTTGTAACGATACACCTGCTGAAAGTACGGCGTCGAAGGTTATAAATGAAATAAAATTAAATGAAATGAATTGCAATGAATTAAATTAAATGTAATGAAATGAAATAAATTAAATGTAATGTAATGAAATAAATTAAATGCAATGAACTTTATCCTCGACGTACAATATCGCATAGCTAACATTAATACTAGGACAGTAAAAACTCATATAGACAGTTATAAAATGCGATATTGCGCGATGTCAGGAATAGGTCCCGGCTCAGCATACAACTGAGGCTGCAAACAAACAACCTTGGTTACTGATTTTCAGGCGGCACCTATTTCATGGCATCACGGACGCAATACACCTTAAACGACTACAAAAAACAAAGTTCACCTGAGTATATATCCTTGCAGTGTTATTAAGTGACTATGACACATCAGCTGAAATCACGTCGCGTCTTTTCTTCCTTATAGCGGCTGTTACCGCAAGAACACGTTCAATATACATTTCGTTACTCGTACTGGGATAGTAGGTCTGAGTTGCCTCAGGAGCGGGTTGAAACTTTTCAGCCCTAGGGAGAATCGTTTACAGCTGACAGCTGCCAAATTATAAAAAAAAAGAGTTTGTTACAGACGGGAAAGTGGCAATCCGATCTTCATTTGTTTTTCGAGTTGCAGAGTTTTGATTATACTTCCGTATCAAAGATTTATGTTCACTCTTTTATTCTTTAGCTAATTTATGTAATTATTTTTAATTACTTTGTATTCGTAATGAAATGTATTTACCTCGGCTTAAAGACTAATTTAATCGCGAGATGGGACGCCAAACCCTGTCTCACGACTATATAAGTTACTTTGTTCTGTAGAGAACAATTTACTATCGTATAGCAATCGAAACATAATAATAGCGATAAAGTGAAGAAATCATCACAGCACCGACGATGACGCTACGTAAAGTTCCGTTGCGTATCTACACGCTGCGTACGACCAACAGTTTGGCGCGTTTGGTCATGCCAACCAAATACAACGACCGATAAGTTCAGCCGCCGAACGTATGGTGGCGTAATTTCGGCCGGTGTGTCGCTACGCGTGTGGGCTTTACATAAGTAATTTCAACACAGTCATTGTACGCGACAATTTTATTAGTACAAAGTTCTTTTGTCTACTGCCAAAATAACCCTTTTGTCTGAAACGTTGTACAGTTGCTAAGGTTTCCTATTCATAGGCTGTCTCAAAAGAAGACCTTATTCGAGAAAGCAGTTTAATAGAATAAAGTTATATCAACAAAAACATATTATATTTTATGCCTGAATTATCTAAATACTTATCATCTCATCAAATGGTCTTGGTGTAGTAAGTCATACTGGTATTTTTTATCATCACCTCTTGAGATAAACAACAACACAATTATTAATAATAATATTGTTTTATTCCTATAAATTAATGTTTTTGATGCTAATTGGTGTTTTTATGCTAATTCAATAATCGATGCAATTTAATCCTTTTCCCATCTAAAATTTCTATCTACTCACCTGTTTTGCAACAATACAATTTGAATCCTTTTCCATCTAACATTTCTGGCTGCCGGTGGATAGATTTTTTTGTAAAAACACAAAAGGTACCTACGACATAGTTTGACATTACCATCAGTTTGCCAAATGACTGCAAAGTTCAGCAGTTCTCACATTAGACCCCTAGCTAAGAGTTGGAAGTCGTCAAGTGTGCCGTCGTTACCGAGGTCATTCTGACTTCTGGAAGCTTGAAACCAACTTCTGAGACTTAGTTGGATATGTCACAGTATAATATTAGCAGGTCCCTGAACTTCTATTTCAAAGTCAAAGTCAAAAGATTTATTGCAAATAGGCTTTTTTCAGCACATTTACAAGTCAAAATTATGTTAGGTGCTTAAAATTAAATTATTTTACTAAGCATATAAAATTACAAAGTGCTTATTGTCAAATATTACATAGCAAGTCTATTACAATATATAAGTTTGAAAAAAAAAAAAGAAAAAGTTCTCTTTCTCACTACTGGTGTAAACAATCCGGCACAATGCAGAACAGAAAACTTTGATCCAAAGCTTCAATTACAGCTGTAAAGAAGAAGCTACAAGAAACTTTACAGTGATGTATTTTTTTTCTGCCGTCTTTTACAATATTTTTAATTTATTACAGTTGAGATAATGAATATATTACAAAAGTAACCACCACGTCACACCTTTTTATTATTCTTATTCTGCCTTCCTTTGCGTCTACTACTATTTTTTCTATCCAAAACTTTGATCACAATGCACATACCTATAATATACCAGAGCCTAGAACATCGACGTAAACAGTCTTATTACAAAACGTGGACTAAGTAGAGGTTTAAGTCTGGACCAACTAGTCCTAGTTTGTTACGGTACTAAGAAGTTAGACCTTGACTTTATTACAAAACGCCGACTAATTGAAGTCCAGCCGATACCAGAGATAGTCCATGGCTTAAATATTGACCATAGACTAAATACGAAAAAGTTTGTACAGTTGGACCACATTTATTCACACGATCCTTTTTTCATGTTTCATATATTTAGAATTTTTGTTTTCGTCTATAATACCTATACGTGCATTGGCTTTGGAAAGCTTGTTGTTTGCATATTTTTTAATGAATAAATAATCAGATTCATAAAAGTCAGCTTTGCTACAATGATTTTCAACTAATAAAACTATTAAGTTTTAATAGTTACCAACGAGGCTTGCGAAAATCAGAACGCAAATATGGCATTGCTTAACGCGCGAAAATTTATATTTCTGTTTATTGTTGTTATAACTAACTGTAACTATAATAAATATCGTAAAAATGGAGCAACAAAATATAAAAACTGAACCGAGTAGATATATTTTATCAAAGACCAAGACAACCTCAAATCGTGTAACAAAGAAGGTTGATAACCCAACATTGGCGTTTAGCGCGTAAATAGTTTTTAATTTAAAAAGTTTTATTTTTCCACCACCATGGCGCTAGTTTCTTTCGTTTAGCGAGTTAGTACCATAGTTAAACTAGGATCATCGGAGGACTAACTTTAGACCATGGACGATCCCCTTATCAGCGATAAACTCGTTTTTATAATAAGGTTTTTAAATAGTCTAGGTTTAGACCTAGTACTAACTTTAGGCCACGCTTGGTCTGCGTTTTGTAATAAGACGGAAAGTGGCTAGTTTGTTGGTCTTTTACATATTACCCCATGGTGAATGTGCACAAGAAGTGCACGATCTCATTCCACTACCGGACTACTAAACGCTCAGCTTAGCGCCATCCCTTCGAAATACCACGCATTCGTACCAAGCGATTTGATTCCACGTTCATAATTAGAACGGCTAAGGAATGGAATGCCCTGCCAGCGTCTGTGTTTCCAGCAAAATATGACCCGGGCGTGTTCAAGAGAAGAGTGAATAGGTATTTCTTTAGCTAGTATGCTACACCTTCGATCGCAGCGTCGTTTTACATCAGGTGAGAGCGCTGTCAAATGCTAGACAAGTTTGAAGTAAAAAAAAGACGTCATGTGTTTTAAACATTATGTGATAGAGTTTACTTTTGAAAGGTTCGCTCCTACCATTGTGCGTATTACATTTATACGTAGCTTCAGAATAGGTACTAATAACAAAATGCAATCACCAAAACTAAATTATTTCTATATATATAAAAGAAAGTCGTGTTAGTTACACTATTTATAACTCAAGAACGGCTGAACCGATTTGGCTGAAAATTTGTGAGGAAGTAGCTTACAACCTTCACTTCACTTTTTACCCCGTTCAACCGCGTTTAAATAATTCACCCGTGCGAAGACGGGGCGGGTCTACTAGTCTAAACTAAAAAAAACTAAGTATCTAAAAAAACCGCTCATTGTGTACGTAATGGCAAGCGTTCTTCTTCTCCTCAAATACCTGTTCTTCCTTCTCTTTCCTTCATGGTTTGTAATACCTTCTTATCCTATAATACCCGTTTTCACTACTGCTTTCTTCAAGCTGTGACAAATTGGAAATTTGAAGACCGTAAAAGTATGAATGTTAAGTCCGCGCCCACCCCTATTCATATTATTTGAGTGCTGTTTCAGAATAGTTGGGGATGAAACGAGTAGGGCAGTTTTGAAATAGCTTGACAATTGTAGCTAGTGAAATCACTGGAAAAATGATACTTTGTGATTGATCTCTCAGTGTCGAAATCTTATTACTAGACTGTGTGATGTCTCAAAAATGGACATGCGCAGTGCAGTGTCACTCGAAATTTTATAAACTGGGTTTTGTAGTGGCATTGCAGTCTCTTATGGGTAGCCATAGCGCTTAACATAAGGTGAAAAACATGTTTATTACATCATTGGTTTAAATTAAGCTATTTTACCAAGCATATAAAATTACAAAGTGCTTATAATATTGTCAAATAATATATAACAAGCCCATCAATATATATGAGTTTAAAAAAAAGAAGTTCACATTGTCATTCAAAATTTTATGTATTAGGTTTTACTTTTTTCAATATTAAATAGGTGAAATAGGTTATATCTATCTATCTATCTATATCTAAATGAATCTATATTTCCCTTAGTCATCACATCATGCGTGAACGGGCGGAACATTTTTGCTAATTCTTTTATTGTCGTGATTATTGTTGTCAGGAGAAGGTTCTTATGAAAGAAAAAAATTAAGAAAGTTAGCGAAAACTTAGAAGAGTTTCACCAGCGGGTGAAACCATGGGGCGCAGCTAGTCTAAACTAATACTATAAAGGGGAAAGATTTGATTGTTTGTTTGCATTGATTAGGCTCTGAAACTACCGGACCGGTTTGAAAAAGTCTTTCGCCATTAGAATCCTATATCATCCCTAATGAACATAGGCAATAGAATATATACAATACCCGTGCAAAGCCGGGGCGCGCTGCTAGTACAATTATTAGAATCTGAAGAAGAGAAAAGTTATGTAATAGTGGCATAAGTGCGAGGTGTGGCTTGAAGATCAATAAGAAGAAGAAGAAGATTAATACCTGCGATAGGTTGGTATTAATCATATAAGTAAAGTTGCGATGATTATACTTTCATTTTCGTTTTTTCCTATTTTCAGTGAGAGAGGCTTTGTCCCACAGCGGACAAGAGTGGGTTTATGTCGATAATCATAAGAAATCAGAATCAAAGTTATTTATTGACTAACTAACACGGTAATGACAGCCTCTGTGGTGTAGTGGTTGAGCAGGTCGGCTCATAACCCGGAGGCGGTGGGTTCGATTCCCGCAACAGGTCAAGTAGTTCTGCACAGAAAAAAAGCCCAAGCAATTGTTGTGTCTGGGTGTTGTGGAACCATGGTCCTAGTAGTGGATCCCTAGATACAGGAAATCCTAGTTAGGGGTACAAGATCTATGTATGTGATCGTTAGGCGTTTATAATTATTATAAATAATTATAAATAAACATGTGTGGTTTATTTCACACACTACCATCTAGCCCCAAACTAAACAAAACTAAACAATAAAATAATGAATTATCTTGCAAAATAGGTAATACAAAAAAAATGTGGAGAAAAGCCTACTATAATAATTATGTCTTTTGAAAACTACAATAATACTAACCATGCACTTTGTTTCAGGTCCACCACAAATATTGTCCAATCAGACCCAATACGGAGTAGAGGGAGACAACATAAAAATAGAATGTATATCTTTCTCTGTCCCCAAGCCAGAATACGTCTTGTGGACCTTTGGGGGCAATGAGATCAGTTTTATCCATAATGAGGTATGTATAGAATTTTGATAAGCTCCATGCAATACCACTATTATATATTATTATTTACTTTATTATATATATATCTAAGGAAATAATGTGTAGACATTCTGTAAAATTATTTCCTTAGGTACTTATATCAGACGAGCTTCTGCCCGCAGCTTCGCCGTTGGCGTGGCCTATGGGAACATAATTCAACCACCCATTTCACCCTCTTAAAGGTAGAATTTCGAAAAATCCTTTCTTAGCTGATGTTTACGTCATAACATCTACCTGCATGCCAAATTTCAGCCCGATCCGTCCAGTGGTTTGGGCTGTGCGTTGATAGATCACTATGTCAGTCAGTCACCTTTGAGTTATAATTATATATTTAGATTAAATAACTTTTGAATTAATAGTTACAAAATATTTAGTTTTTTAAAAGAAAACGGCATTGAAATTCTTCGTTTGGTTTATTATAAAGCTATAATTTGATAGCGTAAAACATTTGAATCAACTCGAATAGGAACATATAAATCACAAATTATCTTTATTATTGTCACTATCACAAATATGTATTCTGTATTCAGTTCCAGCTATCATTAAATCATCATCATCTTAAAACTTCAGTATGATTAATACTTATTTCTGGTCCACTTAAGACTTCAGTATAATTAACGCGTCTTATTTCTGATTCACTAGCTATAAATACATATGGATAGAAATATCTTATGTCACTTTGAAAAAGTGTAGTATTTTTCCAGAGATAGAAGTTTTAATATCTTCCGAAAGGTTACAAACATACTAATATTATATAAGCAATGATCAAACGAACTCACCAAGTGAAGTTTGATCACAATTGAAGGGTTGAGAACAAAAAGGGTTTAACTGATTTTTTTCATTAAATGACTTATGGGTATCGCGTGAAATTATCTACAATAATACATTCTCACAATACCGTAATGAGGCATAAATCTCGAGATTTTGAGTCTAAAAACGGTTTATCTGTCACAGGAATACAATTCGCTTAGCATAAAAACATTATTATATTTATTTTATTATATTATATTTTGTACAGTAATTGTATGAATAAATACTATATTTAGTATTTTAAAATAGAATGAATACATTTTCAAGCAACTAAAACTTACATAACCTTTTTCTATTACCTTATAAGCACTATACATTAAAATGACGCTGTTGAAGTTTAAAGTAAATTTTCTCGAAACTATCAATTTGACAGTTAAACCCTTTTTATACTCAACCCTTCAATTATTTAAACTGTTTCATTCTTGTGATTTAAGTATAATCAAAAATATTATTTAAACATAATCGCGAGAGAGAAACTGAAATATACAATATATAAAATACAAGGTGTAGGTGGATTCTAGACCTAGAACATTTTTGTATAAACAAAATCCACAAAAACAATAGAAACGAAATATTTTAAATCTTCAACGAAAACATTCTTCGAGTAACAACACAATTTACACAACACCGGATGCTGCTAGAGACACCCATCGGCAAAAGAATCCAACAATTGATTGAATTTCTCTCGTCCAAAGCTAAATAACAAACCAGAATGGAATTTTAAAATTTCATTGCATTTGGTCGCATTTCCCCCTGTCTTCGTTTTAGTTCAGCAAAGTTCTATATGCTTTGTTTCCAGTGAAATACAAGAAGAAGGAATGGTTGAGTGATTTGATAGTGTTAGTTATTTATTGCTATTTATTGAGTCAGTTTTTCTCTTTAAAAGTCATTTAGTCGTAACTTGAATCAATGCTAAAGTATTAATTTTGATATTTATAATATGTAGAGGATGAGAATTTTGTCGTTCTGCGATCTTTCCTTTCTAAAAGATCATTTCTCAAGTTCATTAATATTATATAATGTGTTAAGTCAAGTCACAGTCCAAGACATCAAGTTAAGTCATAGTCTAGTCTAGTCAAGTCATACTCCTAGTAAAGTGGTGGCAGCTTTACCAGAAGCTTCTATGGAGTTTTGGAAACAACACGAAAAGAAACGTTTCACCATCATTATACCACTTTCCCACACTCACGCCTGTAATCCAGCACTTAACGAATAGAATGCCACCAATTTTATGCACTAACACTGAAAATAACAAAAGTTTTGGAAAATAATACAATGCGGTGACGCAATCTTTTTCGCGTTCCCGCCAAAAAACCGTTTGTACTGTTTTAGTGCAATAAAGAATTATAATAATAATAAAACCCACCCTTCATTGACACCCACATCAGTATGGTTGCGGAGAATTTAAATTTAGAATTGCCCCACTGTTTTTATCATTGGCAGTTCAGTAAAAATCGTTTCGTTTCAGGAGTACACGTTTTTAGAAGAGACCCAACCTGACCGTCGGACCATATCGACCTTAATAGTGAGAAGAAGTCAAGCAAAACACTTTGGGACGTACAACTGTACTGTTATTAACGCGTACGGAATCGACAGCGTTGAAATTATTTTAGTTCCTGACAGTAAGTTGACGTTTTAGGTCAGCGTATCTTTGACCGCATTTTTACCTGAAGCCCAATTTTGGTAATAACATTTAAACATCGATTTGTCTCAATCTCATTAATGTCTCGAAATTGTATTATTTCAAGTGACAAACGTCAACTTTTGAGTGGCCAGCCCCAAGCCAGAAAATGTTTAGTTCAAAACTCCCCAGCTTCAGTTATAGAGTAGGACCAGACTTAAAAACGGTTCAACGACCCCGTTGACAAGAATCGGAAAATGGCGGTTGTGAATTTTGAATTATTTTTCATAACTGATGTATATTCAAAGCGCTTGTACCTCCCTAGACGAACTTTACAGAAAAGTCCTACCACCTAGTAATGTGTATAGTACAGCTCAGTATGAAATTAATGCAATTGGAGTCAGTTTAACCCCATTCTTTAAAAGGATATTATTATCCTAAAACATTGCACGCAATGGTAGCTCAATTAGTCATAAATATATCCAACTTTTTTACAGAAACTCTACCGTTACTTCTTATCTTATCCGGTTCCGCTTGTATCATCATCCTAATCCTGATCATCATGCTAATCGTCATGCTCTGCCACCGGCGGACTGACAAGAATATTGACAAGAAGCCTGACATCTCTGACTTGAAAAAGACATGTGTGGATTACAAGGAGAGTGATAGAAACTCAAACATTAGTGATTCGAAACTGGACATCAGACAAGTGGAAGGGTGTGATATGGTAAGTGGTCTGTAGTCATGCTATTTAAAAAAAACATAGCATATATAGACAAACCAAATGACAGCCCACCTGATGGAAAGCAGTTACCGTCGCTTAGAGACAGCTGCAATAGACCTGGGGCGCTAGGCGGGAGGATAATACCAACACTGACCCCCTCCGACGCAGATGGGTGGGGAGACGGAGGAGGCGCTTCATTGAGCGCTTTCTCCATCCCCCGTAGTGGGGCCAGTGGTGGAGAGTCGGGAGACGCTCCGCTGCAATTACATGGCCCCACACGTCTGGTGGGCAACTGAGGTGGAAGGTTGCCCACCCACTGGCGCAGAGGCTCGGAAGGGCCTACCGCCGGGGCGAGATGATTAATGCAGTGCGAAGGCATTTGCCCCTCAAAAAAAAGACCTGGCGCGCTGCTGATGCGTTGCCTACCTTTTAAACTTTTTACCAGTCATTTAAAGTGATCCGATATTGTAGCGCGGTGGTGACGGTAGGAAACTCATTTCACATCTTGTTGAATTGGTACTTAGTTTGGCAACTGTCATTTTATTTGACTGCCTCTGTGGTGTGGTGGTTGAGCAGGTCAGCTCATGACGCGGAGGCGGCGGGTTCGATTCCCGTGGCAGGACAAGTATTTCTGCACAGAAAAAAATTCTGACATCACATAGTGTCACACTTATGTTCTTCCATGTCTTATGTATGTATTGTTTCCATCGTATTTATATAATTGTGTTACATTGTGTGTATCTTGAATAAATATATTTCATTTCATTCCATCTTTTTCTTCTGGCAACAGCTGAGGCTCACGCCCTCATGTCCTTGATCTTACTTCTCTTTCCACTCTCTCTGTTGCAACAACTACCAACACTAAATGTAATACAGTACTGGCAATAAGATTTATTGTGTGCGCATTATGGCAACTCGGTTTTTTGTATCTGTGCTCTCTTGGATTTTATCATTGTATTTTTGTACTCGAATTTTTTATTTTAATTATTCATTTCTCGCCATCTACCAGCCCAACAAAAGAAGAAACAGTCGCTACTGCCCCCGTCCATTCTCTTCACTGTAAAGATTGATAGAGACCGATAATATTACCGTTCAAAAAGTGCTAGAATTTACGAAACATACCTAAAGACACTTCCACGCAATATTTTAGTATGAAACTCATTTTGTTACCAGGATAACTCAAACGCTGGATCTGAGACGGATCTCCATCCGACCTTGCATCTGACATCGAATTTAGGGTTGCCTTTAGCAGGACCTGTACCGCTACCTAACACTGGATATGACAACGAGCTGTTGAAGTGTCAAAGGTATGCAGCAGAATGGCAGAAATCCAAATAATACTTTTGTTCTGAATATTTGTAAAATATTTCAGGGGTGATTTCAATCAGGTATGAATAAAATTAAAAATTGGCTTTAACGCTGTGAAAATAAAAATGTATTGTGTAAACTGAATTCTGCAAAATACAATATTGTTGCTATTTTAGTCGAATAACGTCTGTATTGCCATTGAAAAAAAATGTTCATCCTTTCACTAGCCTTTATTAGGAAATCAAATATTTTAAATAGTTTTTATTACAGGTACAGCGGTGATTTTAATCATGCTATTACGCAGCTTAATTTTAAGGTAAGTTATTAATAAAATTACCTTTTTGTACAAAATTAACATAATTTGACATAGGAACTCATTTAACCACCTTAAATATGGCTTAAAAATAATTATGTCACATCAAAAGTCATTTTTTTTATGTTTTGGCTCCACACTATTGTGTATTTATCCAGTGTCAAGTAATTAATAATTTATCAAGTTAATGATATTTCACGCAAATATGTGTCAAGTCACAGTCGAAGTCATCAAGTCAAGTCATTGTCTAGTCAAAGTCATACTCCTAGTAAAGTGGTGGCAACTTAACTTGAAGCTTTTTTTTATGTTATTGACTGATTTGACGAGCTAGCCGTTCACCTGATGTTAAGCGCCACGGCTGCCCATAACAGAATAGTGTCAATCGGAACCCCAAAATAGAGTTTCGAGCAACACTGCACTGCGCACATCATCCTGAGACATCAGCTTCTATGGAGTTTTGGAAACAACACGAAAAGAAACGTTTCACCATTATTATACCATTTTTCCACACTCACGCCTGTAATCCAGCACTTAACGAATAGAATGCCACCAATTTTATGAACTAACACTGAAAATAACACAAGTTTTGGAAAATAATAGAATGCGGTGACGCAATCTTTTTCGCATTCCCGCCAAAACCGTCAAAAGTCATACCAAATAGTTTCGAATTAGAAGCTAGAATTATAGAAAGAAGTATCGATAAATAAGTTTGACTCACATCAACAATTTATAGAAATAACCAAAAATTTGTGCCAAAACTTACTTTCATAAGAAAGTAGAGGACGTAAATTATAAAGTTTTAAAAGCTGTATTGTTATTGCTTATTAAAAATAAACATTTAACAATTTATGAGATTTCACCCACCCTAGAAGAGCTCTGGACTATAAAAACACCTACTGTAGTGAGAAATAATTTAATACGTGTAGAGAATTTTTACTTGACACCTAGCCACATAATACAGTTAGGGTCGTACAGTTATTTCCAAGACCCAGAAATATCGATATATATTTTAGTACCTTTTTATATGTCATTTCTTTATAAATTTTCCTTTACCATAAAATTTTGTAAAGTGTAGCCTAATAACATCAGTTACATAATTAATTTTGCAGTTTGTAGCTGAATGTAGAAATACTTTATTAGTATATACCATTATTTTTGTTCCCGCGTACAGGACAAGTAATTGTGTACAGAAAAAAAAAGCGCAAATACTTGTTCAGAGTCTGGGTGCTGTGAGAGTATGGTCCTCGTAGTTCTTGAGTCCCTAGACACAGATCATCCTAGTTAGGGTACTAATTCCAGCTCGGCGACGCTGTAAAGGTCGGCAGAGACCAACAGCATTAGCTCGTTCAAAAAAAAAAAATAACATATGAATGTGATCGTTGGGCGTTATTCTTTTTAGTTTTATTATATTATGTGCTCATAGTTTTAACATCAACGTCATTCCATGATCAAGGGTTTAAGCAAATGTAGTACTTATGTTTTCTTATAATATAGTTATTCTATCGGTTGCTAATACAACGAAAAGCAATACGTTACCCAATTTTTATTACACTGGTTATTAGTAACAAACAAACAAAACTGATAACTAAGTTTGACTGTTTATACATAGACCAAATATAGTGCTAAAATATTTATAAAAATCCTACGATTGGTGTATATCTGTAGGTAGCTTATTAATTATTATATCGACATCGATATTTCAATACCCCGTCGCATCCCTACTGAAGCCAAAGAAAGTAATAACAATGGGGGAATCTTATTACTTCTGGAAAATTGTGTTGGTTATGTTTTCGTGTTTTGAGAAATGGCTTTAATATTTTCGCTGTTTTTGTTTTTTGTACTTGGAACATGGAAGTTTTGCTTTTGTGACGAAATCTTGAACTTTGATTTATTGATAAGACTTCGTTTGTGAAACTCGGCGAAACGTAAATTAATTCCCAAAGTGAGTTGGCGTTTTGTAATAACTCTACAAGATTGTGAATATATTAAGCAAACTTTATTTTATTGGTACAAATCATAAATAGACTAAACAATTCGGTCATAAAATAATATACCAAATGTTTTTCCTTATCAAGCGTAGAAAGCACAGAAACTTGGTCTACGTAGCAATTGTTCAATTCACATATTTAAGATGCATTGAATTATCAAATGATTGACAGCTTCTGTGGTGTGGTGTTTGATCAGGTTGGCTCATAATCCAGATATGGCGATTTCCGCGACAGGACAAGTATTTGTGGACGGAAAAATACTTGTTTAAAATACTTGTTCTGAGTCTGGGTGTTGTGAGTCTGGCTCCCTAGACGCAGAGAATTCTAGTTAGAGCCCAGGATCTATATGTACATGATCATTATTGATATTATATTATTGACAACCTCTGTGGTATGGTTGTTGAACAGGTCGGCTCATAACCCGGAGACGGCGGGCTCGATTCCCGCGGCAGGACAAGTATTTGTGTACGGAAAAAAAACGCAATTACTAGTTCTGAGTCTGGGTGTTGTGGGACCATGGTCCTCGTAGTTCCTGAATCCCACAAGGAATCCTAGTTAAGTCCAGGATCTATGTATGTGATCGTTGGGCGTTATTTATTTATTATATTATAATTGTTCCAGGGTGAAGGCCAAAGAAACGGCTACGTTCCTTACGTAGACTATTCTAGAGACTACGCTCCTCCTACCGATTCTTTATCAGGGTCTTTATCACGAAGCATCGATGGGTCATACAGCCAGGGGTCTCTAAAGAGGCAAGCAAGCTGTGGAAGACTGGGAGGACTCATTGGACCTGATGGTAAGTTGATTAATACTAATCTGCTTAATTGATTTTTGTTTTTCTCAATTTAAGTTACTGGGCAAATGAGACTTTATGACCTAATCTCACAGTCTAGTAATCTTAATGCGAGACTGTGATGATGTCTCAGAATGGCGTGCGCAGTGCAGTGTCACGCGAAACTATAATTTAGAGTTTCTAGTGTTACTGTTGCTGATATGGGCAGTCATGTTGCTTAACATCAGGCGAGCGACTAGCTCGTCATGTCATTTCGTAACATAAAGAAGGTATGTAACATTGCTTTGGTAGATATTCTGCTGAGCAGTAGTATGCAAGCTTTATTGTGTTACATTTGACAGGCACTCTAACTAGTGAATCACTAAGCATTATAATAATTATGACTCTTTGTGACCATCTTACAGTCTAAAAATTATATTTCGTCTATCTATTCATCACCGTAGGGCATAAGTTTCTTCCTTCCTTCATAGCCTTCCCCCATAAAGCGCAATTTTGAACGGCTACTTACTTAGTTTTTTCATTCAGCGGCTCTTGGTTTTAAACAGATTTTTAATCCACCTAGTATAAGGGCTGGCCTAAACTGCGCCTTGTTTTGCGGACGCCACTCCAGAACCTTTCTTCCCTTTTCGATTGTCAGTTCTGAGGGTGATTTGGCTTGCCCAATTGTCACATCGCCATGCTAATTTTGAATGCCACGTCCGTAA
This sequence comes from Ennomos fuscantarius, assembly GCA_905220475.3. Classification (NCBI taxonomy): domain Eukaryota; kingdom Metazoa; phylum Arthropoda; class Insecta; order Lepidoptera; family Geometridae; genus Ennomos; species Ennomos fuscantarius. Next base: position 4,625,696 of record HG992049.1, read on the forward strand.
GTTTCTATTTCTAACTTTAAAATGACTGTTTTGTCCACAGTGATACCAATGTCCAACCCTAGCGTCGCATTAACAGGTGGTATGGATGTCCGATATGCTGCTACTTACGGGAACCCATATTTACGAGGAAGTGGTCCTATTTGTGAGTATCTATATCTAGTAGTCCTCTATTCTAGCTTTCACAGTTTCTTAAATCTGAATGTAGAAATGGAAAAATCTGAAAATAGGAAATGTTGTAATTTTTGCAAATGTTCATGATCATTCATAACTGATAGTTATCTTCCTCGTTGTTAATATTACTTAAGATTTTGATTATGTTGCCATATAAATCTTTTTAGAATATTAACATTTCCCCAAATTTATCTGCTAAATTCTCCGTTCGTGCCAATTTAGTATTATCACTTTGATTTTACATCTTTATAATCATCAAATTATTATAATCAGGCGGTAGACTTTCATCGATAAACATTGAAACGCCTCTCATGAACCCTCTCTTTTTACCGCCTTATTGGATAGACTCAAGAAGATTTGACAGTAACTCAAATCTCAGTAATGTATGTCCTCGAAATTTTTCAGGAGCGAACATTTCTAAAAAAACATCGCAACGGACTTTTAGGTGTTTTCTTACGGTTTTTATACAAATAGTGCATTTTGTTAACAGCATACTTACCGCAAAGCTCTACATCACCAGGGAAACACGCACCACCACCATATTACACTTTGAGAAATAACAATCACCATTCTTCAGGTAAGTGCTAAATAACTACAACTATTACACGGCTAACACTCACGAGATACAGTCGAATAACTCGACCAGTGTTCGGGCAATATAGATGCCCATTCTCATTCTCAAGAAGTACGCGTGGCGGAGTATGCCGCGCGTACGAACACCGGTCGAGTTATTCGACTGTATCTCGTGAGTGTTAGCCGTGTAATAGTTGTAGTTATGAGTACTACTCACGTCAGTTTCCATAATAATAGGTCTTTACCTATGAAATTGCCGTATTGCAGCACAGACTTTTTCAAACAAAAAAAAGTTTTGATTGGCTATGAATTCTAAATTCAAATTAATTTTGTTTTAAAAATATGACATTCTATTTATAATATAAGTCTTTTGTTTATTGATTAGCGTTGTATTATCATTACATTTCAACATTTTTCCTCATAATGGATACTTTGAAATTTCGTGTAATTATGGAATATGAGTTCCGTCGTGGCACCAACGCGGCACAAACGACACGTAACATCAACGACGTTTACGGAGAGAACTGTACAAACGAACGTACAACCCGTTATTGGTTTGCTCGGTTCCGTTCTGGGAATTTTGACTTGAAAAATGAACCTCGTGGTCGTCCGGAAACTTTGGTCAACAATGATGAATTAAAGGTGATTGTGGAAGCTGATGAATCTCAATCTACAGCTGAGCTGGCAGCAGCTTTTGATGTTAGCATCAAAACAATATTGGTCCATTTGCGACAGATTGGCAAGATAAAAAAGCTTGATAGATGGGTGCCCCACGAACTTAACGATCGCCAGCGCAACGTACGCGTCGAGACTTGCCTTGCGCTGCTTAACAGGCACAGAAATGAAGGAATTTTGAACCAAATTGTTACGTGCAACGAAAAATGGATTCTTTTTGACAATCGAAAGCGCTCAGCAAGTTGGTTAGATCCTGGTTCGGTACCAAAGCAATGTGCAAAACGAAAAATGACCCCTAGAAAGGTGATGGTCACAGTTTGGTGGTCTAGTGCTGGTGTGATTCATCATAGCTTTTTATAAAACGGCGAGAGCATTACTGCAGATGTGTACATTGAATAACTGACCACAATGATGGCGAAACTTGCGCGTCTGCAACCAGCTTTGGTCAATCGGTCGTCTCCACTGCTACTTCACGACAACGCGCGACCCCATACTGCACAACAGACCGCCTCTAAGCTGCATGAGTTGGGTTTGGAAGCTCTCCCTCATCCGCCATACTCACCAGATCTTGCGCCTACCGACTATTACTTTTTCCAAAATTTGGACAACTTTTTAGCGGGAAAAAAATTCAATTCCCGAGAGGCAGTACAAAACGCCTTTGAAGAGTTTGTTGTCTCCCGTCCTGCTGATTTTTTCAAGAAGGGCATCCATAAACTGCCACAGCGTTGGCAAAGATGCATTGATTGCAGGGGTGATTACTTTGAATAAAATAAATAAATAAGTTCGAAAAAAAAATACTTTAACTTTTTTCAAACAAAACGGCAATTTCATAGGTAAAGACCTAATATTAAAGTGCTAAATATATAGATAAACAAAATATGTGGTTGGAATTTTTGCAAGAGTTTATTTAGGTATAGTCACTGCTTCGCCAGATAATCCGCAGTCAAACAGAAATGTGCAAGCATTTTATTCTAGTTTGATGATAAAATTTAATGGCATAACAAATATTGCCTCAGTATGTCAAGTAGCAGTCCTAATGATTTTGTGCAGGTGTTAACATGAACTAGACAATTTGCTCATTACGTTACTTAGATATGCACAAGGGTTTTATTATCTTCATTCTTTTTTACCGTCATGTGTGAATTTTCTTTATCAGGTATATATACCTCAATATCCCCAGCTTCATCTGCATCTTCAAGACCTGTCACAAGTCCTTTGGCATCATCTTCATCAAACGCTAGTGGGGCGCAGCCTCAAGTAAGAACAAAAACTATATTTTCATCAATATTATAATAATATTTTTTCTGAAAAAATACCATTGCTAACTAATTTTTTCTTACTGATTTCATCAAAGCTAGTTTTAGTATAAGATTTTAAATTGTCACTAATCTTACATTTATATATTATTGTCTATTGTTAATTAACGGGATATTTACAATTAATGTTATTCGTTTCGAGTTATCTATATTTCGGCATTGTTGCAAGCACCATGATCGCAGGCAATCTGAAGAACTTGCGGGTAGATGATTCTTACTACTTATTATCAGTCACTCACAAGTTTTTAAGTTTGACCAAGACTAGACCAAGAATTACATTAATAGCAATATAAAACACTTGGTTCTGTCTTAATTGAAACCATGTTGGGTAATTATTTTATGGGATTTTGTAGTTATCATTTTAAATTTTAGTTAAATTATAACAATTACTATATTATTTGTAATATTTACTGATCTATAGGTGCCTAAAGCTTCGCCTCAATCTTCGGGAGCTCTTTACATCCTACCTCCGTCCAGCCAAGGAAACTTACTGTCCAGCCAAAGAACAATAAAGGGTTTGTCATATTTGTGTTTATTAAAAAGTTATTTTCCATTTTCCATCCAACGAAGAGAAGAAGAAAAAGTTATTAATAGTTTACAATATTTTTATTTTACAAAAAATTAAATTTATGCCTTAAAATATCTAAAATAATACAAATTTTACATAACATATTAATTATAAATAGAAAATTAAAATTAAATCAAAAACTATACAGTAGCAAAACTTAATCTCAGAAGCCACTTTTTGAGCAACATGCCCAAAACGCTGGTGGCTAATTAATTATTAGATAATTATTGATAATAATTATCATCAATTCTATACAATCAAAAAAAAATGTATGCCAAGTATTATAACTACATAAAGCTTACAAGCTAATATACAATCAGACATCAACATTATTTAATTTAAAAGAAAGCTGCATTTATATACAGCTTTCTTTTCATCATTTTATCATCAATAATTTATATATCTTTTTCTTACAGGTAATGGGTCTCATCTTACACCGGGGACTCACGTTTAATTATACCGTAATTAATTAAGTAAGATAACTAAATCTGTGAAACCTAAAACCCGTTTTACTATATATATATATATATATATAATTATAGTGAAAATTATTGATTGGATTGGCAAATTTTTTTCACTTAAATATTTTCTCTTACTAAATACCTAATCATGTAAATAGTCTCAAAGAGACATGGTAGGTATAGGTATACAAGTGCATTGAAAAAAAAATTGTTAATTTTATGCGTTGTCTCACACACAGTCGCCGGCCTCACTAGAACGTCGTCTGAGAACGTCATGACGGTGCAGAAGCAGCAACGGCTGCTTCGGATGACGGCGCCGAAGTAGCGGCTACTTCGGCACCGTCATTCGTTCTCGGGTGTCGACTCGGTGACGGTGGGGTAAACAGATGCCCTAATGGCTGCCGCTTTATGTATAAAAAATCTGATAAACCTTGCTTAATCTCAATAAATATCATAATATTATCGAATTCATAAATGGTCGTTTTTATTAATTGTCATAAAAAATTATACGTATGAATTTTTACGTCAGTGAAAATTGAATAAGTACTTACTCTAATTTAATTAATTAATTAATGTTTTTTATCAAAGCATTTAGTCAAATAATTAAGCCTAAAATGTTAAAGCTTTAAGTGTTAATATCAAAGAAAATTTTAGAAAATAAAATTATGTAAGATTTATTTTATTATATTAGAAAATTAAGTCCTTTTTATACATTTTAAAATGTCTTGTAATGCTTTTTATAAATTTAGAAAAACGGTTTTCGATGGTTATCGAAAATGAGCTATACAATTTATTTGTTTAAGTTTTATTTTAGAATACGGAGTGCGTAGATTTTTTAGTACTTATAATGTTTATCTCTTCTTGACTGAGACTGAAAAAACTTTTAAAATAAAATCTAGTAGAATTAAGATATGATTATTTTATCATTTTAAATAGATCATAAATATAATGAAATGTGAACTTAAAATAAGAATCTCAAAGAAATAAGTAGAATAATGTTCGTCTGCAGTTTGACAGCTCACGCATTTATCTTTCTAGAACGTGCCGCAGTGCGTTGCAGACGGTCATACAGGGCCCCAAGTCTACTAACAAAATTGCAATGGCATTGCTTAACAATTGTCGATTTTTAACAGAATTTCTATGGAGAATCTGTCAAAAAGTAACAATTGTAGAACAATTCAATCGGAATTTTGTTAGTAGACTTGGGGCCCTGGGATAGGTGCAAACTTTGGAGCTGTCCAACCTTAATGCAGAACCTTGTAAGAATCTCTAAGTTTTCTGTATCAATTATATAAACTATGTAAACCAACATTTACGACCTTAAAAATTATGATGTTTTTGTAATACTTTCCTGGGGCATTACTAAATAAGTGCCACGGAAAATGCAAATAAAATGATTCATGAATTAAATTATATTTTTCCTTTATCTGTGGCAGTCATCATCATTATAGCCTTCTCTAGTCTATTGCAGACTAAATAGTGTACACCTAGTTAGATAAGGTACCTACTAATACTCATTTGTTTAATAGTGAAATGGCAGGCGGTGGCGGGTTCGATTCCCGCGCAGGACAAGTAGGATACAGGATCCATGTATATGACTTTTGGGCGTTATTATTATTATTGTTATTTAAAGAAATATTATTAGTCTGATAAACACAACAGCTTAAACAAAAAGAGCAAGAAAGATTTTGAAACTTTCAAAATTTGAAGCCGTTTTATCTATAAAAGCATCGCTAAGACAAAACGGCCTCGTTCTTAAGAGTACTTATTTTTGATCCTTGGTCCTCAACTCGTCAAGTGACCCTTAGTAAAGTCCTTGATGGAGATACCTTCAAAGGAACCTATTGAAATCCATTTTTGGATAAAATGAAGTAGGTTTTAAATTAGTGTGAAAGATTATGTGTCAAACGCATAAATCAGATTCCTAGTTCCTTGTTTTTACTATATGAAATTTTTTTTTTGTTAACTCCCATAGCTTCTATGTTGTGGTGGCTGAGCAGGTTGGCTCATAACCCTGTGGCTGCGGTTTCTATTCCCGCAGCAAGACAAGTATTTGGGCAGAGGAATTCTGGGTGTTGTGGGACTATGGGTCCTTAAATACAGTGACTTCTAATTGTAAGAGTTTGGTGTTATGCAAAAGATTACCGAAGCCACATAACAAAAAAAAGAAAATGGGGGAGAGGTAGGAATTCACGCCAAAAGTATTAGCAGAAAAAACGCCACCCATTGAAACTTTGAAATCTCTTGTCAATGTTTCTTTTTTTAACAATTACGTCTTTACTGATTTAAAAAAAATTCAGCAAAAACAATCATTTGCACTTCAATATTTTCAGAACGTTTTAATTTACTTAAAATATCATTTCGAACATCTACGTCGAGGCAAAAACCTAATTCGTGAAACAAATACACACTCAAAACATCGCTTATACTGTTGCATTGATTCAGTATACCGTGAATCAAAGATCCTGTAAATACCTTACACGAATGAAAAAAGTGACATCTTAATTTTATAAGTATGTCCTTGTAGAGATACTTTGCTGAATCGAAATACTTTGTTGTTAGAGTACAAATTTCTTGAGCTATTAACCTTCCAAAAATATTTCCTACCATTTTTCTAGCTTCTTTGTTACTGTCACCAATATAATGATTTGGAAGAATTTCAATGCTTTTTCTGATTGCTCTATAGTATAATATGTTCAAATTCAAATGTACATAGCTTTTGAAGTGTTCTTCTTTAAGCAAAATAGTTTCCATCCAATTTAACGCTCTTTCCATTACTGGCACGCAGGACGTGTACTCAGCATTTAGGATCGCTTTATAATATATAAATGATGTCAACATTTCATATAGGTATTTATGAAACTTTATTTTATCTTTAAGCATCCAACCTTCCATCCAATGATAAAATAAGGCTCCAATAGATTCTAGTTTGCTTTTTTGAATGTCTTCATTTTTACAAACAAGTAGATACTTATTTAGTATTCTTATATATAAACATGTAATGCTATCACAGATATATTCATCTAGTTCTGCTAATTGCTTTTGACAATCATTGTTGAAAAATTCGATTAAAACATCTCTAGTAAACTCTTCGTTAACATTTTGAAGAAGGTTTTCAATGTGACAGAGGAAAGGCAGAGATTCAATAAAGGATTTTTCTTTATATGTTTTATATACGATGATACAGTATTCTGGTCTTATTTGAATAGGCATTGAAGTAACATCAACTATGTTTAGATATTTATGTGAATCTGAGGTTATGTTTAGTTTTTCCAGTAAAGGTTTAATTGTATTCCAAATTCTAAAATCAGAGAATTCTTTACAATTTTTAAGGACCTTTAGTCCAGTTTTTAAGGCAATGGTGGGTTTCATGTTACATAAATCAGTGAAAACGTAAGTAAAATCATCATTTCTTTTTGCTAAATTGAAAGCTAGTTTGATTGTTCGTTTATTTTGACGCAGTTTTGTAATGTAATTGCATATTTCTGTATCACGGCAAATCAAAACTTTGTTGGCGATTGCTTTTGCTCCTACAGTTTTCCAACCGAATGAATCAATATTGAATGCAGGTCTTGCTAAGTGCGCATTTGCTTTTATAGCCGCTGTAAAGATCTTCTCTGTGTCATTTGAGCTGTCTACATTTTTTATGTAAGATTCTAATTCATTACCTAAAAGTAAAGCTAAAGGTTTGGCTAATATTTTAAGATGATTTTCAGCTTTCAATATTACTAAAAATTTATTTGATAGTCCATCCTTTTCATTAAAATAAATAAAAATCTTCTTAAAAAAATTTTTAAAAGATTTTTTACTAGATTTAATTACTTCTATGAGTTCGTGAACTGATATAACTGTTATGTCATGGCGTAAAGCATTAAGATATGAATCTTCTGTTTGTATTATTTTAAAATTTACTTTGAATAACTCATGACATGCTATTCTGTTTTTAAACAATCTTTTAAGAATAACCTCGGTTTGATTAATATCTTTTTCAGCTAAGTATTTTACTTTCGCAATTAAGCCGGGATATTTCTTAATATCTAATTTGAATGCAATAAGAAGGTCAAGTAGTTTATTTATAATTTTAACAGCTAGCAATGTATTATCTTCTTGACATGCATTACTGAATAATATTTTTGGCAATAAATCAGAAATAATACGTTTTTCTACCAATGAAAGAGGATATGTTGTAAGAGTAGAAAAGTTATCCATATAAATAGAAAATATTTTTGTATCACATTTACGTTCTATAAGAATTTGTCGAATAACTACCGCATGGATGCCTTCAATGCAATTGGTTTCTGAATGATTTCCATCTAAACCAATTCCATGTCCGAATTCCAGGAATTGTTGCCAAATATTTTCTGCTACACGCCAGATCTCAGCACGTTTTACAAGACTACGAATTATTACAGCTCTAATTTGTGGCGGTTCATTTGTAAATTTGCTTAATAATTCCATCAATGGTGCTATGTTATTTTCACGTCCACCAGATTTACTAACAAGAACTAATATCATGTACTGTCTGTTTTGTGCTGAACTCTCCGCCACTATTCTTTTACGCAACTCAAAGAGAGTTCTATCAAAACTTGCTACCCGAAAGTCATTAAATAATTTATCTAACAGGGTGTTTTTGCCTTTACTATCACTCCAATTTGTATATTTTCTCTTTTTCAACATTTTTCTGAAATCAAGAATCGATATTTGATACTTATTTGGATTGTGTTCGTAATCTTCAAATATGGGGCAACTTTTTTCAATGAGAAGAGGAGGAGAAGGGATGAGATACGGCCATTCCTTAATTTTCTCTCCAACGTCTTTATTAACAAAAATCTTTTTCTTAAATGCTCCTCTGTCCTCTGGTTTGAGACGTTTAATTAGTGGTTCTACCTGTTTATAACTGAACCAATTTATGGAATTCAAATAATGATCATTTGCTAATCTTAATGTTAATTCCATAGCTTCTTCAATATTAATACATTTTGCTAAAACCTGCAAGTCTAATAAGAATGCTGTATATAATTCAGGCTTTTTCAAAAATCTTACTTTATGATGTTCTATTATAAATTTTGTTGCCTTTGGACTAAAGCATTTGACTATCATTTTGTTAAAATATTTCTCTGTGATATTTAATACCATGTCTGTATTTGTTTTCAGTAATTTTCTTAAGGTATTGAAGTACAGTTTTTCTTTAGCCAAGTACATTTCTTTCAGTTGCTCGTCAGTCGCTAAGAAATCAAAAAATATTAATGCTACTCGAGGGCTCCTTTCAGAGAGTATTGAAAATTCTTTTGGTGATATACTGTATCTTAGTTTTGGAAATATTTCTTCTATAAAACTTGCTGAGCAATTTCTAAGAAATTTAATTGCATATTCAATATTTTTCTCATAATAGTATTGGAAAAATATTTGGCACCTTTTTGGATCTTTGAGATTTACAACAATCCAATGTTTCATTTTAGTCACAGCTGTGGTTATCATGAATGGAAACTGATAGTCTTCCAAATATTGTGGATTAACAAAATATTCAAATTTTGATTTTATTAGCCATTTACTTTTCAAAGCTGTACTTACGTAAAGCATATCATCATTTTGAAGAGTTTTTATAATGTAATCTATATTTTCTTGTTTGATAGCGAGTTTTATTTTCAGTATCCAATTTATGGGAGTTTCTTCTGGAAGATCTTCCAAGCCATAAAAATCTTCATTTCCTTCAGAAGCGGCCTTGACTATATTGTTAAGGTACTGATGGCGTTCGCCTAAGTTTTTTCCTACTAAGGCTAAATTCGGAGTATTCATTTTGTTTTCGTTTGATATTAATACATTTGAAATTAATGACTATATTATATTATTTGGCCTCTGGCTGCAAATAAAACAATATTATAAGAATGAGGATGATAATATTCTCACTTTGACATCACGTGTTGCATCAGACATGTTCTCATTAAAACTTTTTGTGAAAAAACACAGGTTCAAGTGAGGTTGTAAAATATACAGTTTGAATGGATTAATTTGTTTAGGTCAAGTATCAATATTTCGCGAACAAAAATTCCCTAGCAAAAATCGAAATATATCCAATAGTTGTGATAGCATAATGGAATAGTCACTATTTTAAAGCTTATTTATTACTACTTTAATAAAATAGTAAAGTTTCAAGCTATTATTTAAATTAAAAACACGAAAGGAATAGCGTCAATTTTCTATAATACTATATCTACTAAACATTCATTGCAATTTTGTTTTTGTTTTTATTAGTAAGTGTTAGTGAATGATGTGACGAGCTAGTCGTTCATCTGATGTTAAACGACACGAACGATCATAAATGAACAGTCACTCGGAACTCTAAAACATACAGTTTCGCGTGACACTGCACTGCGCACATCATCCTGAGACATTAGCACAGTCTGGTTATAAGATTGCTCGACTCGACTTTCCATTATGCTATAAGTATTAATTTCAGACATATTAAAATTTTTACTACCAACCAGGACATAAACGAATTCTTTGTTGGCGAGTATTATTCAAACGGATTTAATGTTATACGTTAATAACAACTTACCCTATAGTTGCAGTTATTTTCATATACATTTCATTTCATATAATTACTACAGAATTGAAACTAATTGTAGTAACTGGTTATGAGTTTGATCTAAAAATATTGTACCGCACAAACGTACTGCGCGCGTGTGCAACTGATACTAAACAAACGCGAGCAAGATAAAAATACTCACTAGCGGTCTGGGTAGCTGCAGTCAAGGTTGAATTAATAGTTTGGTGAAATACCTACTGGATAGTTAGGTATCAAGAAGGCTGATGATAGCCTCGTCATAGCGTGTGTACGATAGTTGGTGCTGTATACCTACATAATTATTGAAAAATTTTTTTTTGTCCACCGTACGCCGTACTGCCCGGTGACGCTGTCCCGCCCGGTGACGCTCGCCCGCCCGGTGGCGCTGTAAATGTCGGAAGTCCAAAAGCATTAGCCCATTCAAAAAAAATTGATGTAAATTTTCTTTACGCTTGATTTGGGGAGTAAGCTGGTGAATGCGAGACGAACGGAAGTTGAGGTTGGTTCACGTAGTTCATTCATAAAAACAAAACATTGTACTATTATGTTGTTATGTCCGGTAAAATGACAATTTACAATTGTAACAATTGTAGTGTAAACAACATAATAGTAAAAATTTTTGTTTAATGTCATCTTGACAGTTTCTGTTATTAACATGAAACAAAGCAATAATAAGGTTAAAGGCCGATAGATGGAGCTAAAATAAAGAAGTCTTACTTCAGTTGTGTGGTCTAAAGCTTTAGACCACACGACTGCGAAACTTTATAATTTAGGGTTCCGATTGAACCTGCCACTGATATGGGCAGCCATGTCGCTTAACATCAGGCGAACAGGTAGCTCATCACGCCAAAAAATATATCTTGTAGGTAAAAACTGAGGGTAGCTGTCTTTATAGCGCGTTGCGTGACTTTGAGCTTACTAATAAGCCCAACAGACTACGTCTTAGTACCATAAGTTATCACTGGCAACACACACTGATTGAAAACTCCAAACTTGAAAAGGAATCTGGTTTGGAGATAACTATAATCACACTAATATTATAAAGGCGAAAGTTTGTATGTGTTTATGTGTGTACGTGTGTATGTTTGTTACTCCTTCACGCTCAAACGGCTGAATGAATTTGGATAAATTCGGTACCAAGATAGCTTATACACTGGATTAGCATAATAGGCTACATTTTATCCCGGAGAAGTGATGTTTTCCCGTGGGATGACCCAATAATTAAAATACTTCTTATCCGCAGGTGAAACCGCGGGGCGCCACTAGTAACATATAATTACTTAATTTATTTAATATGTTAACAATAAAATTAAAAAGTTTAAAATTAAAGGTAACAAAAAAATTAAGAAGTTTCTTAAATGTTTTATTCAGCATAATATAAACTACCTACTACAAAAAATATTGTAACTATATTTATGATAGCCGCAATAACCTGACAGTACAAATGAAAGGTTGAGAATAAAAAGGGTTTAACTGTCAAATTGATAGTTTCGAGAAAATTGACTTTAAACTTCAACGGCGTCATTTTAATGTAGAGTGCTTATAAGGTAATAGAAAAGGTTTATGTAAGTTTCAGTTGCTTGAAAATGTATTCATTCTATTTTGAAATACTAAATATAGTTCTAATTGATACAATTACTGTAAAAATATAATATAAAAAACTAAATATGATAATGTGTTTATGCTAAGCGAACTGCATTCCTGTGACAGATAAACTGTTTTTAGACTCAAAATCTCGAGATTTAAGATTCATTTCGGTATTTTGAGAATGTATTATTGTAGATAATTTCACGTTGAGTATAACGATAAGTCATTTTGTGAAAAAAATCAGTTTAACCCTTTTTGTTCTCACCCCTTCAAATGCTCTACCCCGCTACCAGTAGGTAGCGTACCCTATATGCTGGCAGCACTGCTCCGTTGAATTGCAATGCTGGTTCGTTGTACCAAATAAGTAATAATTAGTGTAGCTATTTGTATTTAGTAGTAGTTGTATTATTATAGTAGTTAGTTAGTTAAATAAACTCTTTGTCAGTTAAAACAAAATTAAAAAGTTCTATAAAATATATCTAATTTCACGTTATTATAGTATTATTATTATACGTTAGTAGCTTATAAAAATTACAATATTTTTTACAGAAACAAGCTGAACTGAAGTTAATAGATACAGAAACTGAAAACTATTAGAATCTATTTACAATAGTTATTCTTCTGTAGTCATCTCAGGCGCTTCGTTTCTGTGCACTTTTCCCTCGACTAACGGGTTAGAAGTTTTTTTAGATTTATCAATTTTAAGTTTTTAGGTATAGTTTAGATTTTTAGGTCTAGTTTTAGTATCGTTATATGTAGACTGTATTTTAAATTTTGTAAATAAAATAAATAAATACTAAAATGATTTAATAACTAATACTAAAAAATACCTACTATTACTACTACTACAAAAAAAAAACATTTGGACTATATACTGGCCGCGATGACCTATAGACAGTCCAAATGCTCCAGCCCACACACACACCCAACATGCTGGCAGCATTGCCCCGCTTATTCGTTGTGGAAAATAAATAAATGCCAAATAGATAAATTTATATGATATTATATGTAATGAATAAATTAATATGTATTTATCTAAAATTTCATCATGACCCAATTTGCTTAATCAACTCTATATAATGCCGCATAAAGGAAGTGTTTTGCCTGTTTGCATTAAATTTTCACAGCTCTTCAGATCGCGCTTATCTTTTAAGTACAAACCTAAAGTCGTTGCAATAGGTACGTCATAGAGGGATAAATGTGAACTTAGGAGTTGTTAAACTTAAGTGCAGATGGGTAATGATTACTCAAAACTTTTTTACCAAATTAAAAGTATGCACTCATTAAAAATACACATGATTCGTCCTTTATTTTCATTTCTTTAATATATTTTTTAAGTTCACTAGATTTCTCTTTTTCTATATCACAATATTTTTCAAGCAGTAGATAAACTCCTAAGCGATATTCAAATCCTTTATTTCCCTCAAAAATGCCTTTAATTATTGATGAAACAAAATCACTGGGAAGTGAATAATAATTATTAGTAAATTTCTCCAAGAATTTTGTTAGACTTTGTGAGTATAACTCTGGTATGGAGTCAAAATATTTCATTCCAAGAGTGTTCACTTCTTTAGCTATATATTTCCCAAACAGGTTCCCTACAATCTCAACACCTTCTTTCCTTTTTCTTTTTTCATCAGAAAATACATCTGGAGCCAATTTTACGCTTTGTCGGACTGCCTTAAAGTACAACATAGATAGATGAAGCTGTGCAAATGTTTGGAAATTTTCTTCAACAGTAAATAATTTGTGCATCCATACTATTACTCTTTCCATGACTGGTAATGAGGAAACGTAATGATTATTAAGAAGAACCTTATTGTATTTCAAATGTGTAAAGATTTGAAGAAGATAATTTTCAAACAGCTCTCGTTTGCTAGTATTTTTTATTTCTTCCATTTTTGCAAGGAAAGGATCACAAAATGTTAAAAGTCTATTTTTCTGTTTATGTTCGTCCGTACAAAGAAGCAAGTATTTAACAAGAATCCTTATGTACAAGATAGTGCACATGATGTCTTTTGGCCCAGTAGATAAGCTTTCAATGGTAAAGTCATTCTCAAGAAATTGTGTTAAAAGTTCTTCAATAAAATCTTCATTAACATTGGGGAGAAGAATCTCGATGTAACATAGCGGAACCATGGCTTTATAAAAGGATGACTTTTTATATAATGTATATAAAACAATGCTGTACTCAGGTCTTATTCCAACGGGAATCTCATCAATTGCAGTCAAACTTTTTACTATGAATTCTTTGTCGGGTTTTGCAATGTCTAATTCTTGAATTATAGGCTTTATAGTTTTCCAAATAAGGGGGTCTGCCTTGTCTTTAAGTAATTTTAATATTTTCAATCCTGATTTTATTGCAATTGTTGGTCTCATGCTTGCAAATTTGATAAAAATGCCCGCCTCATACGTAGTTCTTTTTGATAAAACTAATGCAAGTCTTGCTGTTTTTTTAGATTTTAAAAGGTAAGCAATATTTTCATCAATTTTATTTGCTGGACATTTTAAAAGTCTGTTTGCAATATGCTTTACACTATTTTTTTTCCAATCGATTGTAGTAATATCAAAAGTTGGTCTTGTGAGATGTGCATTTGCCTTGATAGCAGATGTAAGTAGTTTTGATTCGATATCTTCAAGAGCCTCTATTTCATCAAGGTAAGATTTCAATTGATTGTTGAGCAAAATAGCTAATGGTCTGGCAACTGATTTAGAAGATCTTTTTGATTTGAATGCAATCAAAAACTTGCTTGCCAGGCCATTTTCTTCACTAAAGTATAAATTTAATTTCCTTAAAAACATATTAGCACTTTTTATAAACACATGATCAAAGTGCTCTACCAATGTTTCTCCAATCAGCAATGTAGTATCATGCTTTAGAGCATTGATGTACGATGCATCTGATTTCGTTAAATCAAAGGTAAACCGAAACAGTTCTTTGCGTGCTATTTTAGCATTGAATAGGTTACTTATAAGATAAATAATTTCTAAAACATCTTTTTCTGCTAATGAAATAATAGTATCTATAAGACCAGGATAAGTGTCTATCTTGATCTTGTATGCATTAAGAGTTTGAACGAGTTTGTCGATACATTGAACACTTTCTATAATTTCATTGTTGATTTCTCTTTCTTTTGCAATATTAAACAACGTTTTTGGTAACGCTTTCTTTATAATACTTTTCTCTGTTGCCGTAAAAAAATATTCAGATAGAGTTGAAAACTGAGACAAAAATGCTTTTTGTACAGCTTGATCACATTCACCTGTCAAAATAAAGCTACGAATAACTACAGCATGTAAGCCTTCATGGCAGTTTGCTATAGGAGTGTTTCCATCTAGACCTAAGCCTTGACCGAATTGTAATAATTGATTCCAAGAAATTTTTGGTAAACGCCAAATATTAGCACGTTTGACAAGACTTCTAATTATTGCTGCTCTAACATTAGGAGGTTCATTACAGTGTCGAACTGAAAGCTGCAGCAGTGCCGCAACAGCATCAGGCCTACCACCGCTCTTGCTAACGAGAACCAAGATCATAAATTCACGATTTTGGGGAGAACTCTCTGCTGAAATCCTTTTACTAAGTTCATAAAGCGTTTGACCAAAACTTACAAACCTGAATTCATCGAACAGCTTATCTAGTAACGTTTTAACTTTAACTGAACCCATACATTCCACAATTTCTACATATTCATTTTTCCTTCCACATTTCTTTTTTATAAGTCTTTTGGGAAACTTTTTAGGCAATGTCAATCTTTCATATTCATATAGGTCAGGTGGCTGATCATCAAAAATTGAGAAACATTCAGTATCTCTTACGGGAGATTCAGGAATTTCATAAGGCCATTCTTCTTCTTCTTCTCCGATATCTCTGATCACAAAAACTTTTTTCTTAAATTCGACTCGTTCATCAAGTGTTAGTCGTTTTATTAGTGGTTCGACTGCTTTGTAGCAGAACCAATGAGTCAAGTATTTGGCTCTTGCCAATTTCAAGATAAGATCTTTCACTTCTTCACTGTTAAGACTATCAGCAACAGCTTGCACATTAAGAAGCCAACTTGTATAAAGCTCAGGTTTATTTAAAAACCTTTTTTTCTGATGGCTCATAATAAACTTAGTTTGAAGTTCACAGAATCTATTGAAACGATTTCTATTGAAATATTTTTCTGTGATATCTAAAACAATATCAGCTTCCATTTTTAGCAAGTG
Organism: Ennomos fuscantarius; assembly: GCA_905220475.3. Taxonomy (NCBI): domain Eukaryota; kingdom Metazoa; phylum Arthropoda; class Insecta; order Lepidoptera; family Geometridae; genus Ennomos; species Ennomos fuscantarius. The sequence goes on from HG992049.1 coordinate 4,641,821, forward strand.
TCGTAAGGTAGAAAAATACTCTTTTTCTTTATTTAAGTATAAATTCTTTAATTCGTTGTCGTTGGCTAAAGAATCAAAATAATTTTTTGCAACGCGGGGGCTTTTTTCACAAAGGACTTTGAAGTAATGAGGAGTTATTTTGTGTATAACTTTTTGAAGCTCGTCTTGAATGTCATCTTTTGAACATTTTAAGAGAAATTTGATGGCAAGGTCAAAGTTTTTTTCGTTATAATGTTGATAGAAATGTCGGCATCTGCTTTCATCTTTTAAGTGAATATAAGTCCAATGTTGCATTTTGGTGACAGCGGTCGTATACATTTGTGGATAAAGAACGTCTTCTAAATATTGAGGATTGATTATTTCCTCGTACTTTTTGTCTATCAACCATGTACATTTCAAAGCTCTGCTGACATAAAGCATGTCTTCTTCCTTAAGGTTTTGTATGATGTAGTCAACATTTCTGACCTTAGATGCCAGATCGATCTTGAAAAGTCGGTCGATAGGAGACTGTTCTTGGAGATTTTTTATAATATTGAAATCTTCGCCACGTTTATATGTTTCGTTGACCAAAGTGTTGAGATATAAGTGGCGCTTTCCAAGATTATCCCCAACTAAAGTTATAGGGATCACTGTTGCCATTTTTAAAATGAAACCAAAGCTTGCAATATAATTATTCCACGCATCTACTTTGATTTAAATGTATATCCAAAGAGAACCTGAAAAGAATAAAAATTACAATAATGAGAAAAAAATTTGTCTATAGGTATACGTAGATCTTAAATTATTTACTACCTACCAAAACATTTTAATACGCTTTAAAATAGTGTAATAGTATAGAATAATTATATAGATTTATGAATCTTAAATTAATTTATTCACCGCCGCGATCTCGCTGCGTGAACTCACCTCCTGAGGAAGAGCATCGGATATGATCGAAACCTGGTCGAGAAATCGACATACTATTCGTGAGTAACAGTCGGGAATATATTAATTTAAAATTAATCACACTCATGAGAATTTTAATACTAAAATAGATTTATGAAAGAAAAAATAAAAACATGAATCTAATATAAACATATCTAAGTACCTATAACAGAATTAAAGTAAAAAAATTAAAAAATATTACATTTAGGGACGTTGATCATCGCAGACAAATGTTGATATCGTACGTAGAAGCTGCGTCTCACAGTTTCACGTAAGTGCGGTAATGACCTCGCTATATAATATTTGCTCTATGGGCTTGCTATATAATATTTGACAATAAGCACTTTGTAATTCTTTATGTTTAGTACAATAACTTAATTTTAAGTAACTAATATAATTTTGACTTGTAAAAGTGCAAAAAATAGCCTGTTTGCAATACAAATTTTTCTGTTTGACATAAATAAAGTCAAAGTCAAAGTTGCAGAATTCTCCGCGATGAAAACTATTTAATATTTCACTCCAAGATCTTTCAGCGCTATTGTAAAACATAGCCACTATAATAATTTAAAGATCTTTCCAAAAGTCTGATCGAAGCAATATGTGACCAAAATGCTGTCCTATACTTTGACCAAAGATTGAGCATTCAACGTGGCAATGCTGCAAGCGTATTGAGGACTTGCCTACAGGTTGTTGTTTTTTAGATTAGGTTTTGTTTTTATTGTTTTTTTTTTCTTTCGGCTTATAGTTTAGTGTATACTATATATTGATAATTTAATTCAAAAGTATGTGTATGTATATAAGGTGGCGCTGAAACAGCTGAACATGACCCGTGAGCCTGTGATTGTAAGGTAGTCAAAGCTGAACGGCTTTCAATTAAATGATAAGTCATCATCAGATCACCACTGGGACTATTCTTTTCTCACATAGAAACAGGCCATAACCCATTAATCCCTTTGGTCCATTCACATACCCATTTTTCATAACTCGCTATGAAAGAATAATGTTCCTTCTTAGGCTGTTACTAAGTAAATTTTATTATCTCTTTCCACACAAAGCACGTTTTCATTATCACGTGTTTCAAAATACCTTTACCTAAACTAACCTGTGATATAAAATTTTGCAGACTGATTAAATCGTAATATTTTTTGTAGGTCTATCTGGAATAAAACCTGCATCACAGATCTAGAGGTGCATTCTGTGACGTAGGTACTACGTATTCAAGCTGTTAAGCGACTATAATTAGAACAATTACGTCAAACAGTTAGATCATCAGCCTATTAGAAGAAGGAATAAATGCCATTTTTGTAGTTACCGGTTATGATAATAATAGAAAAAGCATCCGTTTTCGTAGCTAAAAAGTTAAAAAATATGACCTATTCGTTCCTGGTTACTAAAACATTTTTCTTTAATATTAAATTATTTTTTTTATCCGTTTTTATAGCTGATTATAAATTACAGTTATTTACATGGATTAAATATTACTTTTTAGGAACAGTGATGAAGAAATATTTTTTCATACCTAGTTATAAAAAAGGTAAATAAACTAAAGACACCAAACTTAAGAAAAAGATAGTAAAACTTATTTAGTAACAGACTAAAAAGTAACAATATTCTTTCATAGCTAGTTATGAAAAAAATGATATATGGACTAAAGGCACCAGGCTGTTTTATCTACTATATTACGGTAACCAATAGAAAAAGCATTCAGTCTCAGGAATGCAATATGTACACACAATATACAACCAAAATTAAAACATACCCATCTTTCTTAAGTGTTCAATGTCCAAAGTGTTCACTGTCCGAGAATTACAATTTTAAAATAGATTGCAAATATGCAAAGATGACGCGTTTGTGTGACGCACACTTGTTCTCAGAGCCACTGCTAACGTGAAACTAGCTTTTGATTTCACTAAACAAAAATACGCACGACCTTGATGGAAACTAGGATTATTGGATTATTTCTATAATTATGGTCTTTAAATATTTATAAATTTATGAGGACGCTATTTGTTTTTGAAGTAAAATTTCACTCATACTTGACTTGGGGAGTAAGCTGGTGAATGCGTGACGAGGCGTACGCGAGTTGAAAGTTGTTAGTTAACGTAGATCTCCATTTTAAATATACAAAGTTAAAAATTTCTTATAATTTGTATTATTATGTTGGTATGTCCGGTAGAATGACAATTCACAATTGTCGAGATGGTGACATTAACATTAAACAAGGCAAAAATAAAGTTATACCGGCCGATAGATGAAGCTAAAGAAGTTTAACTTTAGTCGTGTGGTCTATATATGCACACTCATTTTTTGCTGTACTGATAGGCTTGTTTTGTATACGTCATGTTTGTTTACGTTTTTGACGATGCCAGATCGCCTACCTATTAAGGGGCGCGAGATTTAACAATAAAATAGTCATATTAGAGTAGTCTTTTGAGACGCGTGTCCTCATACACCCCGGCTAACTCATTGTATAAGTATTTTGTTATGTGTTCGGTTTTTCAGTAAAATATATGTGGTGAAAAGCAACAATAAAACTTTTATTTTTCCCATTCTGGTAGTGAGATTATCAATGAACATGGCACGTAAACTGGTGACCCTGACGTGTTTTTTTTTTCATAATCGTGAATACTAAACTAAGCTAGACCTAAAACACTAAATTATACCTAAGAACTTAAAATATAAAATTAAAAAAAATTAAATAGTCCGTTGGTGGAGGGGAATGTGCCCAGAATGCTGGCAGCATTACCACGTTGAATGGCAATGCCTATTTTTTGTGCAACATAAAAGCCAGCATTCTGGTCACCTGATGCTTCCACCAAACGTTTGGCCAAGTCTCTATATGTTTCCATGGCAGCCGGCCCCCACGGACCCATTGTCTCCACCCCAAATGGCACAAATATAAAGGCCCTGTCAAGGAGTGCATATTTGTGTCGTTTGAGGTTTTCGGCCTTGACGGCGGCCGCACCGGTTTGAACTGTAAAGTAAGTAAAGTAAGTAACTTGGAACTCTACTCCTTAGTTATTTGCTTTATAAAGGTAAAATCATCACGCTTGGTAGAGATAGAAGAGATGACAGGGCAAATAATCGGTAATTATCATTGGCTAGCCTGATAGCTCAGTTGGTAGTAGCTCTGCCTTCTGAACTGTAGGTTACGAGTTCAATTCTTACCCAGGACAAACATTTGTATGATAAATCTGATGATCTAGATGTTTTTTCTGTGTCTGGATGTTGTATTTGTGTTCTGTGTATGTATTTTCAAGCAAAAAGTATCTAGGTATTGTATCAGTTATCTGGTTCCCATAGTACAAGCTTTGCTAAGTTTGGGGCTAGATGGCGTTGTGTGAGATGTCCACAATACTTATAACATTTTTAAAAAAACACAATCAATTTTATCTTATATATTTCTATAACAATAAAACAAAATTATTCGCTAAAAAAATTATTTACAATTTACTTATTTCTTAATTAACTAAAATTATGCAATAATATTACACTGTGAGTGAAAGTTTTACTTTAAATTAGTCCAGCTAATAAAAAACTCTACACAAATGTGTACTATGTGAATCATAATTTATTTATTTTATACAAAAGAAATATTATATATTTCTTCTTGCTAGAGAGCTTTCTAGACGCCTGGTTAAGCTGACGCGCGACCAAAAGGCTGGCACATACCTCGGCCAACGAATCAGCCTAGCTATCCAACGAGGGAATGTTGCCAGCTTTTTGGGTATGTTTCCCGCAGAAGGTGATCTAAATTCTGTGTTTTATTTATGATCCCTTTTTACCTACAATTTTACCTTTTCTAAGGTAATTAAATAGATTTTAGTTTTATAATAAAAGATATCATTTTACTTAATATACTAGAATTTAGTCATGTGTAAAATTAAAGAGCAAGCATAGTCGTAACATATTTAGTAATCTTAGGGCATACTATCTTTGTACTCTCCACACACTTGTATGTTAGCGATCTTTCGCAGGTTATGGTGATTGTAAACAAATTGTAAAAAATATCGTTTATCTTCGCTCAAACACATTATTTTAATTGTCACTGAATGTTGGTGCTTAATAAGTGTATGAATCAACAAAAACCAATTTAAACTACCAGAAACTTATCAATCAAAAATAAACAAGCAAGAAGATAACAAATCAATAAAAATTCGTTTATTAAGTGCCTGTATTATTTACGCTTGTACGCTGGAAAATCCTAGGTTTAGTTGTAAGCATTAAGTTTTAATAAAAAATAAGGAAAATCGTTAGCACGAGAGGCCTAAGCCATGACGATTTATCTTCCTTAATTATTTTATTTCATTTACTCCGTTATCATAAGCTTATAGAACTAGCAAACTGATGGACGTCTTCAAGGCCTTTTTCTTCAAGGTCTTTAATATGTACTATTCAGAATCAGAACTTTACACAATCAGTGAGCAATGGACCTTTGCCAGTAAGGAACATTAATTTATACCTACTCTATACATGGTGGAATTTAATTAAAAAAATTCTTAGATGTATATTTTTAGTCCATGCTATAGAATAATCGGCAACAATAAATTGTCTCTGCATTGGCATCGGTTGGCTAGTTGACTGTATTGATTAATTGAAATAAAAAATATAGAACTAAATTAATATTGTATTTGGGATTACATAATTTAAATCGCGTAAATTGTTTAAATATAGCCTTTTCAATAATTTTAATTTTTATTTTTATGAATCCCTTTTCATTAATGGAATAAGAGCGGACGCAAAGAATTGAAATTCTATGTCTTTAATTTCAATCATATATTGTTTAATTTCTTCAAAATGCTCGTTTGTGAGGACACTATGTTGTTTTTGCAGCAGATAAAGGGCCAAACGGTAATTAGAGTTTTCACTGTCTTCAAGAATACCTTGAATTATCGATGATAGTAGATCACTTGAAACATAAAACAAATACGTACGTAAATAGCTTATGAGGGCATGTATATAAAGTTCTATTATCGAGTCGAAATATGTGTTTTTTAGAATAGCTACTTCTTTTGAAATATTTGTCCCAAAAAGCTTTCCTATTAGCCTGACACCTTCCGTCTCTTTTCTTTTTTCATCAACGAATACTTCTGGATACAGTTCTACCCCTTGTCGTACAGATTTAAAGTATGCCATGGATAGATGTAGTTGCGTGAAAGTTGCTAACTGTTTCTCATACGAATACAAGTTGTGCATTACAACTACAGCCTTTTCAATAACTGGCAAAGACGACACGTACTGAACATCCAAAATTGGTTTACTGTATACAAAACTTAAAATCATGTGGTAAAAATATTTGGAAAAGGCTGTTTTCTTTCCAGATTTTCTAACGCCTTCCATAATTGCGAAGAAAGGTTCACCAATGGTTTCCATCCTATGATTTTGAATTTCGTGACTTTGACTAAGTAAAAGAAATTTCACCAAAATTTTAATATGTACACAAATACGAGTAAAAGATGTACCGTAATAATCAACAGGGGCACTAACGTACATGCCATGATATTTTAGAAACCGTTCAAGTAGTAATTCAATTAAATCTGCGTTCACGTCTGGAAGAAGATGCTCAATATGCTCAAGAAAGGGTATAGCTTCAAGACGTGCAAATTTATTTGACAATGTAATATACATAACTGTAACAAACTCTGGTCTTATTTTTAAAGGGAACTTTTCAATATTTGCATACATTTTAATAAAACGGTATCTATCAAATTTGTTTTTAAAAATTACTTTATAGTTTTGAAGTTTTGCTTTCATGGTTGTCCATAAAAGTGGATCTGCCTCATTTCCATATGAATTGAGTAATTTGAATCCAACTTTCACTGCAGCTCTTGGTTTTAATGTTGCAAATTTGACGTAAATATCAGTCAGATACTTTGTTCTTTTTGATAAGCATAGCGCAAGTTTAACAGTTCTCTTTGATTTTAAAAGTTCTTCAATATTTTCATCTATTTTTATAGCTGGACATTTTAAATATCTGTTAGCAATATGTTTTACTCCGACTTTTTTCCATTCAGAAGCGATAATGTCAAAGGTTGGTCTTGTAACATGTGCATTTGCTTTGATAGCAGACGCAAGTAATCTAGATTTGACATCATCAGTATTAGCTTTTAATTCAGAAAGGTAAGATTCTAACTCATTATTCAGTAAAAAAGCTAAAGCACGGCCCATCTTTCACCTGACTTTGGCTGGTATTTTTGCTTTTAACGCACTTAAAAACTGAAATGCTAGGCCATTGGGTTCAGCAAAGTATATAGCTAATTTCTTCAAAAAAATGTTAGCATTTTTATACGATTTTGTAGCACAGTATTTTGCAAATATACTTGCATCAAGAACTGTTATATCATGCCTAAGAGCATTAACGTAAGAAGCATCACATACCATTATATTGAAAGTATATCGAAAAAGCTGTTTTCGCGCAATCCTCGCATTATATAAGCGTGTTATTAAAGAACTACTCAGCGTTGAATATTCATCTGTCAACGTTAAGAAAAAGTCAACGAAGCCTGGATATACGTCTATTTTGATTTTGTAAGCATTTAGAGTGTCAATAAGTTTATCAACACATTGAATAGATTCCATAACGTTTTTTGTACTTTTGGCAGTAGAAAACAACATTTTCGGTACCATTTGCTTGATAATATTCTGCTCTGTTAATGATAATGAGTAATCAGTAAAAGTTGAGAACTGATTCATATACGCTTTTTGAACAGCTTGTGTGCATTCACCAGTATGAATCAAGTCACGAATAACCACAGCATGTAAGCCTTCTTGGCAGTCAGCTACAGGAGGATTTCCATCTAGACCTAAGCCTTGACCGAATTGTAACAGTTGATTCCACAAGATTTCTGATAAGCGCCAAACACTAGCACCTATAACAAGACTTCGAATGATTGCTGCTCGAAGGTGAGGAAGCTCATTGCTGTGCCGTACTAATAGTTCTAGAAGTGAAGCCATAGCTTCAGGTTGACCACCACTTTTACTAACAAGAACGAGCATCATGAATTCACGATTTTGTGATATACTCTCGGCTGCAATTCTCTTTCTTAGTTTGAAGAGAGTTTTTTCAAAACTGACATACCTATATTCGTCAAAAAGTTCATCTAATAAAGTTTTAGTATATACATTGCTATGGCGATATTTTTCCGGTCTCATTGAGTTTTTGTGACCACTAGTGAATTGAGATACAAACAGTCGATTGTCGAAAATAGTTTTATTTTTCTTATCCTTAATAGGTGGTTTGGGAGTTTCATATGGCCATTCATCTTCTTCTTGTCCGATGTTTTTATCGTCAAAAACATTTTTTTTTAGCTCTCCTCTTTCTTCATGTTTCACTCTCTTTATCAACGGCTCTACTGTTTTATAGCTAAACCAGCTAGTTTTGTTTATATATTTGGCTCGCGCCAATTTAACAACAAGTTCTTTTGCTTCTTCGCTATTAAGGTTGTCAGCAATAGCATTCATGGTTAGAAGCATTTTTGTGTACAGTTCAGGTTTTGTTAGGAACCTGTTTCTCTGATGGCTCATTATAAATTTTGTTTGCTTTTTACCAAATCTATTACATTTTATTTCATTGAAATATCTTTCAGTTATATCCAATACCATATCTGCATCTGTTTTGAGAAATTGTTTTATAGTAGAAAAATATTGTTTTTCTTTATCCAAATACAGATTCTGTAGTTTGGAGTCGTTACTTATCGAATCAAAAAATATTTTTGCAACGTGGGAGTTTTTTTCACAAAGAACCTTGAAATAATGAGGAGTGATTTTGTGCATAACTTTCGGAAACTCGGCCTGAATGTCATCTTTTGAACATTTCAAGAGAAATTTTATAGCCAAATCGAAGTTTTTCTCGTAATAATGTTGATAAAACTGCCGGCACCTGCTTTCATCTCCTAAGTGAAAATAAGTCCAATGTTTCATTTTGGTGACAGCGGTCGTGTACATTTGTGGATAAAGAACGTCTTCTAAATATTGAGGATTGATTATTTCCTCGTACTTTTTGTCTATCAACCATGTACATTTCAAAGCTCTGCTGACATAAAGCATGTCTTCTTCCTTAAGGTTTTGTATGATGTAGTCAACGTTTTTGACCTTAGAAGCAAGATCAATCTTAAAAAGTCGGTCGATAGGAGATTGTTCTTGGAGGTTTTTTATAATATCGAAATCTTCGCCATGCTTATATGTTTCGTTGACCAAAGTATTGAGGTATAAGTGACGCTTTCCGAGATTGTCCCCCACTAAAGTTATAGGAATGATTGTCGTCATTTTGTATATTTTTATTAAATCTTATCTTTTGGTAGAATCTGAAATGCAAAAAAGTATTTTGATAATTTCTGAATAGGTAATAAAATATTTTTCATTCATTATAGGCTAAGTACGGTTTTTCATGATTATGTATGGATGTAGATTGTAGTTTGTAGACAGAATTTGAGTTTACACATGTAATTTTTTTTTTGCAAAGGGGCTGTTTTTGCACTTTTTAAAAGTTAAAATGATAATTGATAGAATCAGGCGTAACTTCGCGGAAGTTCATCTTATATACAAAATGAATTACACTAGATATTATTATTTCATTTTGTAGTTAAAATGATATTAAGGACCTAAAATGAAGTTATCGTAATAAGCATATCTACACTATATACTATACGAGCTTCTGCCCGCAGCTTCGCCCGCGGCGTGACCTATGAGAAAATAATTCAACCAGCCATTTTACCCTCCTAAGGGTAGAAATTCGAAAAATCCTTTCTTAGCGAATGCCTACGTCATAACATCTACATGCCAAATTTCACTGTGTGAGTCAGTCAATCAGTCAGTCACCTTTGAGTTATATATATTTAGATAACTATTTAATATTATAAAGAGGAAAGATTTGTATGTATGTTTGTAACGAATTGACTCAAGAAGTACTAGACCGATTTTAAATATTTTTTTACCATTTAAATGCTACATTATCACTGATTAATATAGGCTATTTTGTTTTTTATCATTCCCACAACTAGTGAAAGCAATCAGGCGCAACGGACAGCAGAAAACTCCGATCCGAAGCTTCGATCACACTTGTAAAGAAGAAGTTAATAAAAATGATCTTAATAAAATAAATAAAATAATATTAATAATAATTACTAATAGAAAACTGTAATTATATACCTAGCAATAGGCCTAAGATTTATAACATTGAGCTTAGGATATTCAGGCCAAGATTTTTTGTCTGACACATAATCATTTTTTCATCAGGTTTGACTTGACAAATGATTTAAATTCACACATTGACAAATGTTGAATACCGTCAGGCAACTTGTTATAAAAGCGTATACAGTTTCCCATGAATGAACCATTACCTTTTTGCTGTATGAATCTTGGAACTTTCAGTTTATTTTTGTTTATAATATCAAAGCTATGCATGTCACAATATCTGAAAAAGAGATATTGTTTTTTCGAGTGTTCATTAAATTTCCGCAGGATTTCATGTTATATATGGAGCGAATAGCTCTCTTTTGTAAAAGAAAACTTGATTGCATGTCCGCGGCTTTACCTTAAAGTAATTTATTTATTTATCGGTAAACTGTCTTATTTTACGCAAAGTATATGCTGCAAAGCTCAATCTACCAGCAATGTTTGTTATGTGAAGACCATACTGTAATTTAGAGTCTATAGTTATGCCAATGAACGTGGTATATTGTACCAAATCGAATGGCTCTCCATTAAGTACTGTTACTGGGTTTTCCAGAATGAGCTGCATGTGTGTTTTGATCACTTTGTTTTTATTATCTAAATATAATATATAAATCAAAGGAGACTGACTGACTGACTGACATAGTGATCTATCAACGCACTGGACAGATCGGACTGAAATTTGGCATGCAGGTAGATGTAATGACGTAGGCATCCACTAAGAAAGGATTTTTCGAAATTCCACCCTTAAGAGGGTGAAATGGGTAGTTGAATTATTATCCCATAGGCCATCATAGGCGAAGCTGCGGGCAGAAGCTCGTCAAACATATTTTGTTAAATCAACCATGTAAAGAAAAAATGAAGACAAATAGCTGCCACGATTGACTATCAAATAGTTAAAAAATTTCATTCATAATCCATTTGTTTTGATATTAAAACTATTACATAACACATACAAACAGTTACGCCAATGACCGGCCAGATTCAAAACAGTTTTTAATATCATAATAGTTGTTGTTTCATTTTTGAGGGTAGTAACCGTCAAAAACGAAACAACACCCAAAGAATCCAATTTGCGAATGCGCTCAAGAGCTGCATGATCTCATTCTCCCATCACCATCCCACTACCGGACTACTAGACGCTCGGCTAAGCGCCATCCTTTCGTGGTCGAAATACCACCCATTCGTACCAAGCGATTCGACTCTACGTTCTTAATTAGAACGGCTAAGGAATGGGAATGCCTTGCCAGCGTCTGTGTTTCCGGCGAAACATGACCCGGGCGTGTTCAAGAGAAGAGTGAATAGGTATTTACTTGGCTAGCATGCTACATCTTCGATCGCATCGTCACTTCCCATCAGGTGAGAGCGCGGTCAAATGCTAGAAAAGTTTCAAGTAAAAAAAAAAAAAAAAATTTCATCGTTAAAAACAACTATCGTTACGTCAACAAAAACATACTTGAATGCAAAATAGGCGTTGAGTTTTCCTTTCCTTTATTTGCTGAGTAATGTAAGCCTTCTAGGAAAACTACTAAGATTGTTAGGGTACCACGTAGACACGGCATGTGTTTATAAGTATGGTAATAGAGATTATTATTGAAAGGTCCGTTTGCACGATACACAAATTTCTTTACTAACGACAAATAATTTAGATTTACATCACATAGATGTAAGTTCTAATATTAACTGAAACTATACCATACTTAAAATCTGTGAATTTTTTGAAAAAAAAAAAAATAAAAATAAAATAAAAAACTTTAGAGGTGTCAAGGGACACCCGGATAGAATGAAGTTCCTTTCGATTAATTAGTGAAGGAATTGTAATAAAATTTTAGATGTATGTTTTTACTTCCTAACAAATATTTATTAAGATTTTACTAAGAACCGACAATAATTAATAGCGTGATTTTATAAAACGTCCGTCGCCTCTGAGCGCTGCCCGAAAAGTGAGCCCGAGCCTTCTCCGTCGCTCGTATATATACTACGCCGCTTGCATCAGCCCCCGAAGTGAAGTATTTTGTAACACGGCCGTTCCTGCTTGCGTGTCCTCAACAGCTGCTTCATCTTCAAGCGGCACATTGTCGTCGACCTCGGCCGTTGTGTCTTCTTCTATAACACAACAAAACATGATTTTAGGACCCGATGTACAGGCATAACCTTGGTAACTGAAACCATTTCAAAATTAAAATGAAGCTGTTGCTCAATTCAAAGAAATTTCAATTTAGAGAAATTCAACAGGTACTTGTAATAAACATTGAAAACGGAGACTGCAAAACAACTGTGTTAGAAGCACAAGCGTGCACTCAAGTACAACCAACACAGGTCTCACATAACAATTTTATGAAAATTTGTAAGAACAAGTAAGGTTCCAACCGCATGTAAGAAAGTACTTTAGAACCTTAGCATAGAAAATAAAGAAAAATAAATGTATTGCGAATTTCAGAATTCCGGACTTCTAAACTTCGCCACACATTGTAATAGAAAACGGCGATAACATTCATAAGCCACATCATACATTGCAAAAACGGCAACCGTATGACGTGACACTCCCAAATCACGTCAAACATTACAAAAACGGCAACTGTATAATGTAATACTCACAAATCACGTCATAAATAGCATAAACGGCAACTGTATGACATGGCACTCACAAACCACGTCACACATTGCAAAAACGGTAACTGTATAAGATAACATTCATAAATAACGTCATACTTTGCAAAAACGGCAACTGTATGACATGGCACTCACAAACCACGTCACACATTGCAAAAACGGTAACTGTATTACATAGCAATCACAAACCACGTCATATATTGCAAAAACGGCAACTGTACGACATGACACTCACAAATCACGTCATACATTGCAAAAACGGCAACTGTATTACATAGCAATCACAAACCACGTCATATATTGCAAAAACGGCAACTATGTGGAGAGAATAATCTCGTCACATATTGCAAAAGGCAACTGCATGAAGAGGCATAGGCCACCTCACACATTGCAAATAGAGAGAAGGCAACTGTGCGAAATGATCACACATTGCAAACGACGCCACACAAAGTGCAGTCATCGCTGAGTCACATTGGTGAGACAGATATCCGCAGTGGAGAACGCAGAACAAGCCTCCAGCGTCCATTCGCCCCGCCAAAACACCATGTGATCGGCGGCCGCTTGCGTTGTCTTGCCATAAGACCCGCCGCGAAGTTTCGAGCTACAGCGGTGGGTGGCAGCACATGCAGGACCTTGTAGGGCCCCCGCATGCCAGAGTCCAGCTTTCCCGTAGATTGTGACGACCTGTTCACGAACACAAAATCGCCAACGGTGAAGGTTCGTGACTGCTGACGACCCTTGTTGACATAAGCGTCTTTGAGTTGCTGGTCAGCGTCTGGTAGTGTGGACGCAGTATTATTCATCACCGCATCTTAACGGTACCATTGCGAGTTCTGTTTTGAATGAATAATCGGGGATGTACCGTCTAAAGTAACAAAAACTAACTTAGTAGCATTAAAAATGTCTAACCTCTTCAGACAGTGCTTGGCACTTACGTGTTAACAGAAGCTTCTACCTTGTGCTCGCTCGGTCTCACCTGACCATTAGTAATCATTTGACCTTAGTAATCTATTTCAGTTGTAAAAAAATTCAAAGTTGATGGGAAATTCTGCCTCACTCTTTAGAATCACTATACTCGCGTTTTCGCTTGTTTTGTTGAACATAACCTTTGCGAAAAACACCACGAGCTCGAACGGGTGTAATCTGATGAGGCTTCACATAAATGGACAGAAAACTCGCTAAATTCATAGCAGTTGCGCGAATTTGAGGATCAGTAACACCAGCGTGTAACTATCGCTACAATGAACTCGTCACTCAAATCGTTAACCATGCGTAACGTAACAACAAACGTCTAGCGTATTCTGCATACGTAGGGTAGTTATCGGAATTAGTTTTCATAACATCAAATAAAATGTTCGCGATATCTACTCGTATAGGGCACAATGCTTGAATTTGCGCTTGAAATTTGACCAACTACGGTCGTTACTATCCCACTCGTATAGCCACGACCTCGCGTCACCTTTTAGACAATTACCTATACGCGCTGAACACTCACTGTCGTCCCATCTATTTAGTTTGCGCACATGATCAATATGACCACACAACGAATCAAAATCATGCAAAGACAGATCGAAATTCGACATAAATACATGGTTCGATCTTACCACCATGGCATCATAGCATTAACGAGGTTTTCGGTTACTTCATTTATAACCATATCCGCGGTGGGCGGAGGCGTGCTTGAACACGGCACGGACAGGTCCAGACTTGCAGGGTACGACTCGGCGCTCGACAGCGCAGTCAGCGGGCAGACGGCTCGCACGACGCGGCTGTCGCATCCGGTGCTGGCGCCGACATGGCGCGCGATGTACTCGCAACAACACTTGCACTGCGTGTCCTGGAATCTTCCAAAACACCTAAGCGGCTTATGAAAGTTTGAAGCTGGGCTTCTAAACCAGGAATAGACGTTCGCTCTCTCGTATCTCGCTTACGACTTTTACGTTTACTAGTCTCAGACATAGCTACAAATATGTTAAGCGGAAAATCTTTAAAATCACAACAGCAAAATCAAAACAATATTTGAAATCAGAATAACCAAGTCAGAATTGAGTTAGATCCCGCTTCTGATGTTGGAAATCCTAAGTGGTTTTAGTTTTAAAAAAAGTAACTTTACAATCAACATACAAATATTTATTAAGATTTTACTAAGAACCGACAATAATTAATAGCGTGATTTTATAAAACGTCCGTCGCCTCTGAGCGCTGCCCGAAAAGTGAGCCCGAGCCTTCTCCGTCGCTCGTATATATACTACGCCGCTTGCATCAGCCCCCGAAGTGAAGTATTTTGTAACAATAATATAAATGCAAAATAGAAAGACGAAACGAAAATAACTGGCTTGCTTTCTATGAGAGAGAGAGAGAGAGAGAGAGAGAGAGAGAGAGACAGAGACGCGCACGCCGCACGGCTTCAAAAAGTGTCGTTACAACTTTTGGTCTTAATTTTTTCCGTCTAGCCCCCTTTCGCAACGCGCGATATGGATTCCGTTCCAATATACATAATTACATTAACTTTAAACCGATAGCAAAAACGTAATTTTATGTTGATAGCACAACATATATTTACCTTGAGGTCATTAACCTCTATATCATTGAGTAACATAAACAAATTAGTTAAAAAATATGTTAAAAACGATATACGAACCTCTGCTTTTAAATTTTTACGATTTCCAAATCCTTTATATAAATATAGACTCACAGCTTGATAAAAAATATAGTTGTGTCTATAAAGATGACATCATCACGAAACAACGTGGAAGTGTACACAGAGAGGCCGCGGCACGAACACTGACGTAAAAAAGTACTAACACATTCATACTAGCTTCATCCAAAACAACATCAATACTCACGACCTTGAACCGTGTTGTCCGAATGAAGGTTAACGTATCTACCTTTTAACGTCGTCTTATCAACAATAGATACTGTACTGTAACTACTTGCATTACGCACACGCAAGGCAGCTGGGAGTAACTGGAAACATAGAGCCGAAGACCAGATGATGAATGGAATTTCAATAACTTTATATAAATATTTGCATGCCTGCTTGCGGCTGGGTATAGTGACTGTGACATTGTGTGTATCCTATAAAATATTGATTATGATTGTTATTGTGATCGTGATCGTGATTGTGATTGTCATTGTGATTGTGATAGCGATTGCGATTGCGATCAATATGGAAGTTTGTGTTTTTGTTTACCAGCATTGTGGTTTTGAAAAGTTCTTTATCTGTTGAAAGGAAATGTATATAGGACAATCATTATATATAAAAAAATAATTATATAAACATAATATGTTATTTAACTAGCGTCGAAGTATTGTAAAAAAGTACATTATATTTTTTGTGTTAAGGCATTGCTTTATGAAATCATACAACCATTTGGCTTAAGGAATGTTACTGTACGTACTTGCAGAATGCAGTGATTAACATTAAAAGCCTTTGGTTTTTAGAGGTACCTTCCGGATCTTGTTAATTTCGTTTATATTTCTGTGTTTTACGCATTACAATAATTATAAGAATGTAACTACTTATGTTAGAAAATATTCAGATATATAATAATATACTGTTTTTATTTCATAGTATAAGTTACTGAATGTAATACCGCACTAATTCAAATGTTGTAGCAGAGCAGTACGTATCTTTAACACAGAATAAATAATAGTAACTATAAGTATCATAATAAAGTAGATGTTCTTTAGGATTATAATATTTGTATAATAAACTAAATATACTCACGTCCACAGTGTATTAGGCTAAGTTTTTCACGAATAAAAATAAATCATTCATTCATTCATTCATTGGAAATTTCATCATTTAAAACGATTCACTAATTGGCGAATGTAATAGATGACATAAAAAAGAGGTGATACGTGGTTAGCCGTAGACAGTCGTGGGTAGTCGTGGACAGTCGTGAGTAATCGTAGGTAGTCCTTTAATTAAAGGCTAGAGGGAAATACGACGGTGTATCAATCCCTATTCTTTACAATATTGTTAAACGAACATATCCGTTTCGGACACCGGAACGTTCTCGGAGCCAATTAACCATTATGTTTACGTTCAATCTAGGCATTCATGCTCAAAGACCTACCATCAGTTTTTTATTCAATATTTAATAAGAGATGCTAAGCCTGATTCGTCATCAGCGCAATTCATTTCCACTGTTGCACGGGATTCGACCACAAAAAACAATAAATAAAAATACATAAATATTTGTGTGTGTGTGTCATATCACACCGTGCTATCCACCCCAAACTAAGCAAAGCTTGTACTATTGGACCCAGATAGCTGATAGAATACGTATATATATCAAAACGGGTCGTGCGTCGGTTGCAACCTATATAACTATAGGCCTTCAGCATGTCCACATCGCGCGATGTCCGGAGCAAGAATGATCCGTAGTACACCGAGCGCTCCCTTTATATAGCCAGATGGGTAGAGGAGCGATGACAGTTGCCGGTGTTGCCGCTGTAATAAATTTAAATGCTGCCACAGGGTAAATTACGGTACTGCCCGCTGAGCATAGAGTTTACAACTGGACGTTGCCGCCGTCATATATACTATTTGTTTATAAATATACACAATAAGTATAAAACCCACACATAGAGCTAACACGATTATGTTCACACTAATGTGTGTCCTGGGTGGCAATCGAACCCACAACCAACAGCTCAGAAGGCAGGGTTACTACCAACAGTTATCGGGCCAATCGATTAACAATTCAACCAACTTAATTTTAAAAACTTGTAACAAATTAATAAATTCATGACATTATGAATAGGGTTGCACCTATAATCCGATTCGAGTTCAAGAATAGATCGTAGAAGATCGATCCAATAGTTTATGAAAATAGGATTATCCGAGAGCTGTTGATCCGACCGGACTAGAAACCTATAGTTCTATCATCGGAACACGTATGGGATTTGATTAAAACTGATTGGATTTCAATGGGATACAGGTATGTTGCATCAGGGAGTTTGCATTTGTTTTGTTTGGTCAGCATAGTTGGTTCCCGCACGTTTCGATCAAAATCTCGACAAACAAACACATTGGTTTTGATCCGTTGTAAATAGTTAAATAAATTCTGTGTCTTTCTACCATTATGATCAAATTGGAAATAATAATATACATGTCCCAATCGAGTTTTTTTCGTAACTAATAGTGATCAAAACCTTCATCTATTTTTTAAGGGGATTTTAAACAAAGTTTATGCCAGCCCCATTGTATTCTAACTATACATACATACAGCATATTTATAAAAGACGAGCAAATACCCGCAGCTTCGCCCGCAGCGTGGCCTATGGGAAAATAAATCAACCTCCCACTTCACCCTCTTAAGGGTAGAATTTCGAAAAATCCTTTCTTAGCGGATGCCTACGTCATAACATCTACCTGCATGCCAAATTTTAGCGCGATCCGTTCAGTGGTTTGGGCTGTGCGTTGATAGATCACTATGTCTGTTAGTCAGTCACCTTTGAGTTATATACATTTAGATAAAACAAACAAAGAAGGAAACAAATAATAAAGATTACTTAAGCATGACTTATGAGCTGGAAACAAGGTGTCGCCAGCCCATAAATCATTTCGGCCTCATTTGATGTAGAACAAGTGATCTAAACCTGATTTCGAACATTTTAAATTACGATATATGGGCTTATGGACAGATGTCTAAAGTTGCCCAAACTACCCAATGATCCTCTGATTACGACACGATTTGTGTCATCCATCAACTCACACTTAGCAAGTGTGGTAAATAAGCCTATACTTTGAGAGAAAACCTGTAGTATCCCAGCCGCGGGAACGTATTAATGATCATAATAAAACAAAAAAACCATTTGAAACATTTTCGAATCTAAATATTAAAACTCGAACTCCCAAAGCGACCAATCACTGATCAGCTCGTTTTACGACTAAATTTACTGCTGGGCATTTAATTTACGATTAAAGTTCAGTAGTTTATGTCGATTTACAGTCGATTAATGGACCCATTCTGCTACTGGTTTAAGTAGCTAGTGATTGTTAATACTTAGTAGGTGGTAGGGCTTTTCTGCAATGTTCATCTAGGTAGGTACCACCATGTTGCCAGTTATTCTGCTGCCGCAGTAATGCGCAAACACTACTGTGTTCTGGTTTGGAAGGCAATATAGCTAGTGAAGTTACTATCAATGAATCGACTTATGTAAGCTCAACTGAAGTAGATTCCAAATATCTACCCACACATAATTTGTACAGATAAATTTATTAATATTCTTCGATAGCTATTATTATAATTTTACACGTCTTATTCCTTTCGCTGACAAAATCCAAGTGAGTGCAGGCCGCCGGCCTAGCCCCGTCTGCCATGTTTATCCCTACCACGATTACTGGTGGTGGATACGGTTGAATGTCAGTTGGTCGATGGTACTATGCCAGCGCCCTCTACAATTTCTACTATAATTTATTAATCAATATTTATCTTTATATAGGAATCATGTCTATTTAAATAAATCAAAAATACAAATTAACTATATAAATATATCTAAAACAAAATGGCGATAACACTTATATAAGTCTTAGAGAATTTAGAAACTATAACTTATTAACTTAACTATAACTAAACTATATATTAACCATAACTATAAATACTCGAAGATATAAGTAGATCAATTGGTAGCAACTGTTATTGTGACAAAAGCCTCAGTCAAAGTTCCTAAGAGAAAATAAACCTTTAAACATTCACTCGTTGTCTTCAAAGAAAACTTTTTAAATCCTCATTTCCTCTAGGTGTCAAGAAGCAAACACAAAAGTAGCATCAATTATAACTTAGGCCGGACTCCGTTGTGCAATGTCCAACGTCTTTGTTATTTGTTGATAGAAAGTTTTCTCATTTTATGTTTAGATTGCTGACTTCTTATGGGTTTAATCAAATGTTTCTAAAGCTTTACGCGAAGAAGTTGTAGGCCTGCAATGAATTGTTGGCTGAAGATCTTTATGATTTTTCCAAGGCTTGATACCGGTTTACAACATACCGGTTTTTACCTGTAAAACCGGTTTCAGTGATTATTTTGTTCAGATTAAAACCGTCAAAAGAACTTTATGAAAATCTATTATTAACCAGTTTATTCTGTGAGAGACTTGCATGCTCGCGTCGCGTCGCCACCGCGCCGTCGACTTGAGGGTAGGTTCAATGTGTGTTTGTTACGAACAAATCATTTTTGTTGCAAATCACGGCTGACGGCTGTGTGCGTGAATGGAAGGGTGACAAAAATCGCTCTAAACTGGTTTATTGAACGAAACCTTTATTAAATTTTTAAGCCAAAAATATTTAGCGGTCCGGTAGAACGAAACCGAAAAGAAAAGTTATCTAACTACTTAGCGTTAACCGGTTCGAAAATTAACCCGGTTTCAAGCCCTAGATTTTACCTTGTTGCAACAGACCGGCTTGGCTTGACGCACAGATTGTGATGCGATTCTACGTTTGAACTTCCGTAGATCGTACCATTTTGTTGCAACCTTTACTGAGAGTTACAGTTTTGTTAGAGTTAGTAAGTGAACTGGACTGACCACTTGATCAAAACTACAAGCAGCCATTGAATGCAAAATGCCGCTCATAGTGGCGTTCTATGGACTCCTCCATGTCCAACATTGGTCATCTCTCAGCTAATAATCATAATGACCAAAATCCGACAGAAATTAATTTACAGCTAGACTTGCTGACTGTGTAGGTACGCACCACAGCATTCACTTGTTATTATTATCAAAATTTACGTGTACCTACTTCCATAAAAAATAAGAAAATTAAGTCATAATTTATTATTCCTTACACTAAAATGAATAAAAGTACGTTACTATTGATGAGATAACGTAGTACTCTTTATTCTTAAAAAATCAATGATAGAACAGAACTCGCACAAAAAACAAAAATATCTCATCACCTCATCACATGCACAATCCTGGACCGTAACTAGGATTCCCGGTGTCTAGGGACCCAGGAACTACGAAGAATATAGTCCTACAACACCTGGACACAATATGAATTTGCACTTTTTTCCTATGCACAAATACTCGCCCTGCCGCCGAAATCGTATCAGCTTGTAAAACAAAATCGAGATCATCATAAAAATTGTTCTCATGAAAAATAATGATTAACATGCATACATCATTACGACGTAAACCACATTCGAGAAGAAACGCCACTAGACATATAAAACTGACGCGAAACAGCACGTCTTATGGCAGGTGCAGCACGACGTGGAGCAGACACGGCTTGGGCACGGCGTGGCGTAGGCGAAGCACGGGGGCGAGTAGTTGAAGCGCGACCACGGCGCGGAGCAGACAAGCCACGGGCAATGCGAGGCGCGGGAATAGCTCGGGCACGACTACGTGGTGCGGATGCACGTGCCGGCGCGATCAATCTTTGGCGACGCGGTGCGGATGAAGTCACGGCACGACGTCGTGGCACGGACGAAGTTACAGCACGGCGTGCTGCAGGCAAGCCACGGCTACGTCGTGGTGCTGGCGAAGCTCGAGCACGAGGTGCAACAGCACGCTGTGACGCGGGTAAACCGCGTCCACGACCGCGGCGCGAGCTCGTTGCAGATCTAAGTATTAAATAACGTAATAATAAAAACACGCTTCCATTTCGTTATCTCACAATATTTTATCACTAATCGTCATATTTATGATTCTCAATACAGATTGTGAGTGTCGGTGGAGTGGTGAGGACCACGACAAAGTTTTTTAGCTCCGAAGACATAATGGTGTCCTCAGAGCTTGTAAACATTGAAGATGCATCAGTTTATTTTTTTTATTTTATTCATTTATTTATTTTTGGGAAGACCAACAGCTTTTCTTACATCGTAGAATCATGTTATGCATTTGAAAGCCAATTAAAACGTAGTTTTTTATAGAAAAAGTCCTTTCGCCCTTATTTGTACACTTTTGTGTGGATCATGGAAGTCTCAACAATAAGTACATTTTCACTTGCATCCATTTGACGGCGTCTGTGGTGTGTTGGTTGAGCACGTTGGCATCAGCTTGGAGGTGGCAGGTTCGATTCCCGCGACAGGACAAGTATATGAGCACAGAAAAAAAACGCAAGTACTTGTTGTGTGTCTGGGTGTTGTGGGACCATGGTTCTCGTAGTTCCTGGGTCCCTAGACACAAGGAATCCTAGTTAGGGTCCAGGATCTATGTATGTGATTGTTGGGCGTTTATTTATTTATTATTATTCATTTTCAATTAGATATTGAATTAAACAACAGCGTTAAAGTGTTTGAATAAAAATAAATGGTATATAAACTAAATTACGTACCTATGTGTGACAGTGATGCGGTCGTAGGTAAATAAGGTTCTAAAATCCATATCTAAGCGAAGATATTTATGATGGACACTATTTTAAAAGTAAAACTAATAATTTTGAACTGCATTGAGTATGCTTGTTGACGGGAAGCGGCTGAACCGTTTACTGGTGTTATCTGTACTGATATAGTGACTGATAACATAAAATACGCCCATTAATCAGATTATTTGCAATAATAATTCTATTTAACAAATAAAAGTACCTAAATATTGTGCGCGTGAGTCTTTCGACTTTCAAACCGTTGCACTATGGTTCAAATTCCACTGGGTGCCCGACTTCTCTGATAAATTAATGATAGAGTTTTGGCGGGAAAGCGAAAAAGATTGCGTCAGCGCATTGTATTATTTTCCAAAACTTGTGTTATTTTCAGTGTTAGAGCATAAAATTGGTGGCATTTTATTCGTTCAGTGCTGGATTACAGTCGTGAGTGTGGGAAAATGGTATAATGATGGTGAAACGTTTCTTTTCGTGTTGTTTCCAAAACTCCATAGAAGCTTCTGGTAAAGTTGCCACCACTTTACTAGGAGTATGACTTTGACTAGACTATGACTTGACTTGATGACTTCGACTGTGACTTGACACACATTTGCGTGAAATGTTATTAACTTGATGAATTATCAATTACTTGACACTGGCTAAATACACAAAAGTGTGGAGCCAAAACATAAAAAAAGAATGATATTGACGTATATGATAATTTACGTAGTTTCATTTGTTTCCAAAAAGTAAAGGAAAACATCGTGAAGATTCAGAACCATATAATTCGAAGACATTCATTAAGTATGCCATCCACGAACCAGAACTTGAACACTATTATCGCTTTTAACTCCTTTGAAATAATAGTCATTTTCCCGCACTTTACGTTTTGTATTCTCAATAACTCCTTACAAAAAAAAGGTTTTGACCGACTTCAATCTCAATAAGAACATCATCAATGTAATCGAAATCGAAATTCGCATTATTAAGGATAACTCAAAAACTACTAATTAGATCTTGAACAAATTTTAATAAGACCACACGGAAAGCATCAGCTTTTAAATAAAAAAAGAATCATCAAAATTGGTGTACCCAATCGACAGTTCTGAGCTATATAACAAATATAAACCGATGTATAGAGAACCTCATTCTTTTTAAGTAGATTGAAATAACCTACATTTTATACAAGTAAATGAAATGGAACTTAAAACCTTATTTCAAATTTATTACACAAATAAAAGAAGGGCTTGATTGTTGTAAGAAACTTAAAAGTTTTATAGTTAATTTCACAATTTCCCAGAGCATACCGAATCGAAGAGCACAAATATTAATTGCATCAAGCGAATGCAAATATACTTAAAAAAAGCGCAAATACTTGTCTGAGTCTGGGTATTGTGGGACCATGGTCTTCGTAGTTCCTGGTTCCCTAGACACGGAATCCTCATCGTTGGGAGTTATTATTATTATCACAGAGTATAAGCAATGTGGCTTAGTAGGTCCCACTACTGGGTGGAGTGATGAATGGTTAAAACTACGGGATTCTAATGGATGCAAGAGGCAATCAGCTGCTCAAAGTGGCGCGCTATGGAGAGGCCTATGTGCAGTTGATGGTGAGACAATGCATCAGCACCACGTGTCACTTAGGCCGCGTACAAAACCGGAGCGTCATAACCAGTTGCAGTGTTAGATATCTAAAGGCAATAAATATACAGTGTACCTTCCCATCGAAAGGGCCGTAGGTTTGATTTCCAAAATACAAAAGCAACAACAGAATTACCTATTCAGACAGCCTCCATCGTGTGGTGGTTGAGCAGGCAGGATCATAACCTGGAGGCAGCAGGTTCGATTCCCGCGACAGGATATTTGTCCTCAGAAAAAAAGCACAACAAATATTTGTTGTATCTGGGTGTTGGACAATGGTGCTCGTAGTTTCTGGGTCCATAGATACAGGGAATCCTAGTTAATGTCCAGGATCTATGTATGTGATTGTTACCTATCCATTTTTCCCCTCAAAATATTGTTCAGCTTGTGACAATGATGTTAACAGTTTGAATTAATCTTGGTCTTGTTTAAGGAATAATGATTTTTGGTTTTTAGCCTTTTCGGCCGCAAATTCTACTAATGTCTGAAATTCGCCGGAATGGTACCGTAACGCGCCCGTAACGATTGCGATTGGGAGCCAAATGAAGACCGCGCAAAATAGCTGATCTTTTCAAAATATTCGCCTGAATTACGCGCCAGGTTATTATACCTGGACTTTGCTAGCGCCAGAGACGTATCAAGGATAGAGATAATAGGGGGCGGTTCTTCCGTGTATTATTTTTTAGCGACACAAGATGATTTTTCACCGTTTATAAAAAATATACGCCGCAAGAACAACAGGCGAAAACCTTTGTTTGATAATTTTAAAATAATAAATTAATAAATTGAATTCTTTATTTTAATATCTTAAAAGATAAGGATATTTTATTACTATAAAGTTTTTACATAAAACAAAAAAGGGAACTTAATCAAACAAACCACTACCATTAGGCAACGTGCTCAATATGCTGGCAGCATTGCTATGTTGAATGGCAATGCTCATTCTTTGGCCGAAGTAGAGGCTGGCATTTTGGTCACGTGTAGCGTCAACCAGACGTTTAGAAAGGTCTTTAAATATTTGGTGAGCACTCGGTCCCCAAGGCCCCAGTGTCTCAACTGCAAAAGGCGCAAATATAAAACCGCTATCAAGATTCGTATATGCGTCTTTTTAGCTGCTCAGCAGAATTCGCCGCCGCGCCAGCCTTAACTCGTGTTCCAGGAAAATGTGACGGCGCAAGGGTGTCGACACATGTAGCGTCCCACACCATAAATTTATATTTATATCTTAATTAAAATATCAGCAGTACTTTTATGGTCAAGTTGAGCTGGCATTTTGTTTACAACTTGCTTTGGCCAGACCACATGGTAAATAATAGTATAAGTAACCAAACGTCTAGACATGCTACCTACCTGTTATAGGTAGGTACTTAATTTTTTTTAAATGAATTTTGTATGCAGTAGATAGATTTTTTACTATAGGTAATGTTTTTTGTAATCACACTATCACACTAATATTATAAAGGCGAAAGTTTGTATGTGTGTTTGTGTGTATGCTTCTTACGCCTTCACGCTTAAACGGCTGAAAGGATTTGTATGAAATCCGGTACCAAGATAGCTTATACACTCGATTAACATATAGGAAGGATATATTTTATATAGGATATATTTTATCCCGGAAAAGTGAAATTTTCCCGTGGGATGAGCAAATAATTAAAATACTTTTTACTTGCTGTAAGTAAGCGTAACGAAGTTTTCACTTAGAATAGTTTTTTTACAGTTTTTAAATATGCCCCGCCCCCATATCAGACCCTGAGTACGTCCACGGCTATAGTCGTTTTATCTGTCGGCCATTTTGTCCCACCTGATCATAAAAAATAATTGGATGGCAAGGCATAACGGTCCATAAGAACGGTCGGCGGAAGTGAGGATTTCAATTAGGTTCTCTGTATTTGTTAGCGATTGAACTGAAAATGGATCGAATTTGGCGCAGTTGAAATTTTCATTCATGATGTGTTATACTTTTTTAATGTTGTGAAAATCTAGTCGTTCACCTGATGTTAAGCGACACGGCTGCCCGTAACTTTATAGAACAGTGTCACTCGGAACTCTAATGTGTTCGCGTGAAACTACATATACTGTTAGTATTGTGTGCCGAGACATTAATGGTGAAGAGTGAGAGCACTCTTCACCATTAATGTATATGTGTAATGTCTCGGCACACAATACTAATGGTGAAGCCCAAATGCGGGTAGTTGGGGACAACGCCCGCCTTGCACGATGCTGACACTCTACTCCAGTCCCCTCATGACCGAAGCTAATGTACCTTAGTCGAAACGCTTCGAAACGTAGAGGCTAGTCAAAATTATGCTTTGATAATTTTCGTGCGCGACTGAAGCCGTTTTAATTAAAACTACAATGTGTTTAATTCCATTATTATTAATATTAATTTCCACCCAAGATAAACCTTTGTGTGATGAATATATATATATGTGTAATATAATATATGTCTGGGTGTTATATTGTATTCTATGTATGTATTTACAAACAAAAAGTATATAAGTATTGTATCAGTTATCTGGTTCCTATAGTACAAGCTTTGTTTAGTATGGAACTAGGTGGCGATGTGTGAAATGTCTACACAAATGTTTATTATAATTATCATTATTTCAATACGAAACTGGATTTCATATGTGCATAGTTACTATAGAAAAGTTCAAATTAAGAATTAAGAGTTGTTTGTTACAATCAAAGTTTCGTAATAAACTTAAGAGGAACTTGTAACGTTTTTCAAAAAGAAACAACAGCGTTTGTCAAATTACCAAGCCTTTAAGTGAAACTTTGAGAGTTCCTATAAATTACCTTTGAAAAGCTCTTTCGACTTTCACAAGTTAGGAACAATAATTGTCCCCATATTTCCAGTAACGTATTTCAAAAACGTCATTGAATAATTCCTTTTAAAAACGGCTTCTACCGACTTCAATCCCAATAAAAACATTATCAATGTAGTCTCGAAATACGCATTATTAATATCACAAAAACCACTTGTCAGTACTTATTTATTCTTATTATCTTTTCACAAATACGATACAGGAGGGACTTCTAAGAACAATTTTTTTCCTTCTTACAATATTTTTTTACAATTTGGGACACTTAATATATTAATTTAATATTGATTTATAATTCACTTATGATAGTCCTAACTTTACCTTTTTGCTTTTTTAGTCATTTTGATATCTAACTAGCATCTGCCCACGGCTTTACCCGCGCGACCTTATAGGAAACGAAGAAGACATTTTTTCATGGATAATTCAACCCATTTCACCCTCTGAGGGGTAGAATTTCAAAAACCCTTTCTTAGTGAAAACCTACACTTTACAAAGAACACACCCTCCAAATTTCAAGTATCTAGGACCATTGGTTTAGGCTGTGCGTTGATATACAAGTCAATCATTCAGTCAGTCAGTCAGTACTTTAAATTTTATATGTATAGATGAGTGAAACAATATGACACGTGTTACATTTGTGTTAGTGTGAGTAACTCGAAATAGCTCTCTCACAGTGTTATGTAGTCTTACTGCTTTTTTCTTTATACTGCGTTTCCACAGACACCTGGGTCCGTGCTTTTTGTTACATTATTTTTTACATTTATTAATTAAGCCTATTATTAACATGAACATATATATAATACAGGGCGGACAATACAGCCAATAACACGTAAGTAGTCTTACTGCTTATATTGTAAAATTATAAACGTAGGAAATTATATAATTTAATTTACTGTATAGCGTAGCCATACACAAGTGGGTGTATTTACAATCATTGCGAAATAAGAACATAATTAAAATGGAGTTAGACTTAAATTCTCATCTTAATTAAAACATCACCCACTTATTATTCAGTGGCTTTCAATTATTATGTTAACATCATAGACATTTGCAGCACAATTACTAAACAACCTCCGGATACGTTTCCTGTTTCACAATATAACGGTAATAGTTTCGTGATATTCACTCCGCTGCCGAAGGCCAACTGAACTGCACTGAACAACGTTCTGCCCTTTTTAATGAGTTTCGGCCATGACAGTCGACAACAACGCCACCTAGTGGCAAGTCAACAAAACGTCCACAAGTCAATTACACTATTCAATACTACTCATTTGACGATAAAAATTGTAAAAAACTTGACTAACTTTGTGTAAATAATCCCATCTAATAAACCCATCTAAGTAAAATTAACTATTTCATTGGCTTCGCACAGATCAATTAGTTTGAAATAAGCTGTTGGTGGAGGAAAAAGTGCCCAGAATGCATGGCAATGCTTAAAATATGTAGTAGTAGATTGAAGGTTGCCCACCGACTGGCGCAGAGGCCGGAAGGGCCTATCGCCGGGGCGAGATGGTTAATGCAGTGCATCTCCATCTCGTCACATCCCGGCAGCGGTCGGATCACGGGAGTTTTAGTGGGTTCAAGTCCCACATACACCCAGCCACCACCCCCGTGGTGGCAGGGAAATGCGAGGGCATTTCCCCCTAAAAAAAAAGTAGTAGTTTTGATATAAGTTATTGGTATGCAATTAAATTCTAGATTAGTAATTTTACATTAGATCCCTTAAGATATCAGATTTTCTTCAAAAGATTTATAAGGAACCGGAAGCGGATCTCATTCACAATCCAATCTCAAAGTGTAAACAAAAATATCATTTGCGATAGATTGCGATACTTTGGATATGTAAGCATACACCGCGATTTTAATTTATGATGACAAACATTAATTTTCTCCAAGCAAACCACTTGGCGTTGAGACTTGCACACAAATTCGAGATAAAACAAGTATTCGGCAAATGCAAAGTGGCCGGACACGGCTCATTTATTTATGTAACGTAGAAATAAAACTGGATATGCTCTGTAACGGCTTAACTACACAAATTTAATATACATTAATATTATAATAAATAATAATAAAATAATAATGCCCAGCTATCAAAGACATAAATCCTGGACCCTAACTAAGATTCCCTGTATCTAAGGACCCATGATCAACGAGATTTTTAGATTCAAAATCTCGAGATTTAAGCCTCATTTCGGTATTTTGAGGATGTATTATTGTAGGTAATTTCACGCTGAATCCAACGATACCCATAAGTCATTTTGTGAAAAAAATCAGTTAAGCCCGTTTTGTTCTCACCCCTTCAATTATAAGCTAGAAATATAAAATTGAAATTGACTTTATATATTTTTTAATAGAATTCTCTTTAAAAAAAAACATGATTGTTATTACGTAATATAATATTATGTTATACTGGAGGTGAAAATACATTTCCATGATTTTTAAAATTCTTTTATGATGATGTCTAAACAAAATGACTTATTTTTTAGCCGTCATCATAACGTAACATTTTTTTTATGTTAAGGAATGACGTGACGAGCTAGTCGTTCGCCTGATGTTAAACGACACGGCTGCTCATACCAGCTGCAGTGTCACTCGGAACTCTAAAGTATAGAGGTTTGAGTGACACTGCACTGCGCACGTCGTCCAGAGACATCAGCACAATCTAGTAATAAGATTACTAAACTGTGAGATCAGATCATAAAGTCTCATTTGCCCAGTAATTTCACTAGCTACAGTGCCTTTGAAACCGGAACACAGCAGTGCTTGCGCACTACTGCTTGGCGGCAGAATAACTGGCAAAGCGGTGGTACCTACCTAGACGAACTTTGCAGTAAAGTCCTACCACCTAGTGAAAAACATGGAAGCGTTACTTTATTATTTATATATACTCCTCGCACTACTACTTGAGGTACTACTATTACTACTGACCACATATTAGGTTACAATCTGCTAAAAATAGCAGTAGGTAAACTTTTGATGACATTTTCACCCATCCGGCTAAATATTATACGGTCACATCTCTAGCTAAAGCTTAAAAAACCTATAAAACATAAAGTTTACCTTGCATTTCCGTCCTCTTAGGTTGGATAAAAACTGTGAAGTATTCATACTTTGCATGTTTTTTGTTAGAATCATATATAGGTACAGTAGGTAGTATTTGTACTATAGATAGAGCCCATCTAAGTTCAGTAGGAAGTACACCAGTATTTATAAAAATGACAGTTTATTTATTTAAGGTCCGTGAGCCAAAGATTTGTTTTTTTTTTTTTTTTTTTTTAAGTTAAAATCTAAATGCGAAAGATGAGAGAGTGTATGAATTTTTTTTACCTTCCTCAGGCAGATTTTTTCTGTCTTCAGATTTTAAGTACCTTTTTATAGACATCGAATTTTTTTTCAGAAAAAACTATAATAACGTATTAACGGAGCTTAGGTTGGTGTTATACAGGATCTAATAATTTTATAAGATCACGGTATAAGCTATAAGAAATTTTACCATTCTATGAAAAAAACTGAATTTGTATATAAAATTAAAACCAAGGTCAATTAACAAACAATATATTTTAATAAAATATATAATAATAAATATGATGTTGTGAACAAAAAGCAACATTTTTTTAAATTATCTTCAAACTAAATCACACCTAAAAGCTTAAAATAGAAAAAATAGATAAAACTTAAAATAGCCCGTTAGTGGAGGAAAATGTACCCAGAATGCTGGCAGCATTAGCTCGTTGAATGGCTTTTCGTCGTCTTTTGGGGGGGGGGGGGGGGGGGGGGGGGGCACCGGCACTAACAGAAGCACGTCGGATGTGTCGTTTAAGTACCATTTAAGTACCAACCGTACCATTGTGAGCCCGTAGTCTCCAAGCCTGCTCATTATTTATAGATTGGCAAAGCATGCAATCTAAGCCCCGACTCCTAACAAGCGACTGCAAGTAGGCGGAGCTCTCTCTAGGAAAGAATTCTTTTTGGTTAAATGGGCATGTTTTGGTTAATTGTTCATATACATATATAATGAATTGTCCATATATACAATGAATTGACCATATAAACAATAAATTGTCCATATATACAATGAATTGACCATATATACAGTAAATTGTCCATATATACAATGAATTATCCATATATACAATGAATTGTCCACACATAAAATTTCTCGCTTTT
This sequence comes from Ennomos fuscantarius, assembly GCA_905220475.3. Classification (NCBI taxonomy): domain Eukaryota; kingdom Metazoa; phylum Arthropoda; class Insecta; order Lepidoptera; family Geometridae; genus Ennomos; species Ennomos fuscantarius. The sequence goes on from HG992049.1 coordinate 4,672,473, forward strand.
CTTTGACTTACACCACAAAATTATTTTCCTCCACAGAATAATAACAGAAGGTCCAAACACGCAAGGGGCGCGACGGCGACGGGTGACAAGGAAATCCACTCACCTAAATTCAAACTGTCTCGTCTGCGCCACAATTACGCACTTTAATAGTTAATCGAAGACTCAATCAACAGTCTTATTTCGTGACTAATTTTCTTAAGTTAGTTACTTTGTCTTGACTTTACCTATTAAGTGGTAAGATTGCAAAGTTTGTCTAGGTAGGTTTCACAGTTTTGCCAGTTATCCTGCCACCAAGCAGTAGTGTGTTTGTACTACTGTGTTCCGGTTTGAAGAGCTCTGTAGGTAGAAAATTACTGGACAATTGAGACTTTATGATCTGATCTCACAGTCGAATAATCTTATTACCAGACTGTGCTGGTGTCTCAGGATGACGTGCGCAGTGCAGTGTCACGTGAAACTTTATAGTTTGGAGTTCCAAGTGACACTGTTCTGTTATGGGCGGCCTTGTCGCTTAACAACAAGTGAACTACTAGCTCGTCACATAATTCAAAAACATTAAAAAATCTGTGACGCGAACTTAGTCTAGATGAAAAATTAGTTAGACAGAATGGGTAAGCACAGTCGTCTACTTCTAATTGGTTTTCGTAGTTTTACAACGTCAATATAATCAGCGAAACATTTGTATGGATAATTTTCAGATAGTGTTTACATTTAATTAAGTTTTTATTGAGGTTAATATCTCATAATTGACCAAATATTTATTAAGCTACAAATAAATACACACAACCTCTGTGGTGTGTTGGATGAGCTGGTCAGCTCGTAACCCCGCGGCGGGTTCGATTCCCGCGGCAGGACAAGTATTTATGCACAGTAAAAAGAACTAGTTCTTAATCTGGGTGTTGTGAGACAGTGGTCTTTGTAGTTCCTAGGTCTCTACTCGCTAGACACAGGGAATCCTAGTTAGGGTCCAGGATCTCTGTATGTGATCTTTGGGCGTTATTATTATTATTATTATTATTAATAATACTTTATTTATTTATTATAAATATAAATATTTATAATAATAATAATAATAAGTTCATTTATTATCCATCTGCGTTGCACCCCGTGGTTTCTCCCGTAGATAAAAAGTATTCTATGTTTTAATTTAGCGCGTATAAGCTATCTGCAATCCAAGTTTCATTAAAATCCATTCAGTAGTTTTTGCACGAAAGGGTAAAAAACATCTATTCACAAACTTTAGCGTTTATAATATAAGTAAAGATATTAATTCGTATTACAAAACAATTAACATAAACTAAATAATATTAACCCAGGGTTACAAATATAATGAGTTTAATTAAATCAGGTTAAAAGTTATAGCCGTATATTAAAATGCTGTAAAGCCGTAATAGGTAACAAAGGAGTGCCCATGCCCAATATTGGGTGCCTAAAATACCATATTCGATAACATTTATCCATTTTACCGTATATATAAGGCAATTATCATCCCGATTTATTATACGGTTACCCGTTTAAAGGATCGGTGTGCCGAATATAAATTTAATCTTGGCAATGGTATTTGTTTTTATTCTTTTGTGTGCGCGGATCGGAATTATGTCACACATATTTTGGGTTTTGAAAAAAAAAATTGCGTCCACAATAATAAAATAATAATAATAGCGCCTACATACATAGATCCTGGACCCTAACTGGGATTCCCATATTAAGAAATGACATGACATGACGTTTGCCTGATGTTAAGCGACACGGCTGCCCATATCCAGGTCATTCGGTACTCCAAAGTAATAATTTATTTATTTATTTATTTATTTCATCAATTACACGGCCAGAGCCAATTACCATAATCAATATACGTAAATTTATCTAGTCATATTTCATAGCACAATATTATTAACTTAGAATACAAATACAGAATAGAATGAAAAAATAGAACAAAAATCAATATTACGTACACATAAAAATAAATAAAATAAAATAATCAAAACTATTAATATTATATAATTACTACGGACACATACCTTTTATACAATTCTTCTCGCAGAAATGCAAGCACTCTAACAAAATCACCTTCCATTCATCCGCAAATATATCACAATCAGGTCTTGCGCTCAGGAGAGCATTGAGCGCAGCAAGGCTTCGCGGTATCGGCGAGCGGGCGCGCGCGACTGTACGGCACCTCGGCACCACAAATAATCTATGTCTCCTAATTCGATTGTAATTATCAGGGACGAAGAAACGCAAGAGCTCACCATGAAGGTCGAGAGAATCTATTTTTCCATGGAGGACTTTGCACATTGTCATTATTTGATCATTGCTTCTTCGTACCTCTAGTGAAATGTACCCTAGGCAGCCTAAAAGAAACTGGGTCGGGTACATATATGGGTAGTAACCGTACTTGCGTTTGTAAAAAAAACGAAGAAAAGCTTTTTGTATCTTCTCCAATATTAATGCATAAGTGCTTTCATACTATCATATAATAATAACGCCCAACGATCACATACATAGATTCTGGACCCTAAGTAAATTCCCTGTGTCTAGGGACTCAGGAACGAGGACCATGGACAACACCCATACACAGAACAAGTATTTGCGCTTTTTTGTCTTTGCATAAATTCTTGTCCTGGAATCGAATCCGCTGCTGCCGGGTAATAAGCCGACCTGCTCAACCACCACTACACAGAGGCTACAATATTTTTATGATTTAATTTTTCACCCTCAACTTCATCCACAGGAGAAAAAACCCTATCTGTTTCCTTCTTTATTCCGTGTTTCCTTTGACAGGGTTAGAGCATTCCACTAACCCCTGCGAAACCCGACAGATCAGCTAGTATAAATACCCAAAATCCCATTTTATCAAAATGTTAACACTTAATATTATATTTCTTCACATTATTCTCGTATAAGTATAATTACAACGTGTAGTTTCCCTACGACAAGGTAGCATCGTTATCTTCGAATAATGTGACTTATGTAATATCTATTGAACTTTACTTGTAAGTTCGTTTGATTGTATAATATACCTACAGTTCTACACATTAAAGATAATGTTATATCGTCAAGCAATTCAGTCATATCTATGTGTAATAAAAAACATCAAAGTGGTTTTATAAAGTGACATTTGAGACTCATTCAAGCTGAATACCATAGAAACGGATACATAAAAAAATACGGAAACGGAAACAGGTCGTCATTAAAGCGATCACAAGCTAAAATACCGGAAAATTGGTGGAAAAAAAATGTACCGTTTTTTGTGTACCTGCCCTTGGCTACAGTTAAGGTTTTACAGCAGGCAAAGTTACTGTTTTATGCGTGAACATTTTTGTTTTTAGTCAGTACAATCTCTGCTACATAATTATTATCTAACCTATAATATAACCTATCTATTATTATTAGAAACACATTGAGTTACTGGCCCAAATCGACCGAGCAACCACCGAGCCTCTTAATATGAGTATCATGGTTGTATGGGTGTTGGGTAAAAATCCTACCTAACACCTACTACAAGTTTGACCGATTACTAAATTACTTGCTTTGAATTTTGTTTTTTTTTTTTAATGTTTTGGCACCATACATTTGTGTATTTAGCCAGTGTCAAGTAATTAATAATTTATCAAGTTAATTATATTTCACGCAAATATGTCCCGACTGACCCGACTTGACTGGCCCGATAGCTCAGTTGGTAGTAGCCCTGCCTTCTGAACTGTGGGTTGTGGGTTCGATTCCCACCCAGGACAAACATTTGTGTGATGAACGTAGGTGTTTGTTCTGTGTCTGGGTGTCATATTGTATTCTATGTATGTATTTACAAACAAAAAGTATCTAAGTATTGTATCAGTTATCTGGTTCCCATAGTACAAGCTTTGCTTAGTTTGGGGCTAGATGGCGCTGTGTGAGATGTCCACACATATTATTATTATTATTATTATTATTATTATTATTTCACACAGCGCCATCTAGCCCCAAACTTAGCAAAGCTCGTACTATGGGAACCAGATAACTAATACAATACTTAGATACTTTTTTTTTGTAAATACATACATAGAATACAATATAAACACCCAGACACGGAACAAACGTCAATGTTCATCACACAAAATGTTTGTCCTGGGTGGGAATCGAACCCACGACCTGCAGTTCAGAAAGCAGGGATACCACCAACTGAGCTATCGGGCCAGTAATAACGCCCAACGATCAAGGATCAACGATCAACTGGTATTCCCTGTGTCTAAGGACCCAGGAACTCCGAGGACCATGGTCCCACAACACCTAGATACAGAACAAATATTTGCACTTTTTTTTCTGTGCACAAATATTTTTCCTGCAGCGGGAATCGAACCGTGCTGGGTTCGATTCCCGGGTTATAAGCCGACCTGTGCAACCACCACACCACAGAGGCTGTCAGCTTATTAGTTAGCTGTCAGAGGATCACCAAAAGTCTTATTTTCGAACTTTAGAATTTTTGTCTCTAATAGGCCTTCTGATACATTTAACTGTGTCTAAATATTCGATTTATCGCATTATTCTCGATTTCCATAATCTTACCTTTTAAAATTTCGAGAGCGGAAGTAAAATTGGATTGGAAAATTGTTTTTAAGTTCGATCGCTTTCCGTTTCTTTTCACCCATTTATTGAAATATGACTCTTTGAGTTTCATGGTAATTTGACAAGTGTGGTTTGAAGCATGGTCCTTAGGGGTTTTGGGTGAAAAAATAATTTTGGAAATTAATAAAGTTTAACTCTCGGAGTGAATTATTAATTAGCTATTTAACTTGAACAAGAAATAATTGAACCAACATAAAATAAGGTTTGAGACTTTTGTGCATTACTAGTTGCGCCCCGTGGTTTTACCCGCAGATAAAAAGTATTATAATTGTTGCTTATCCCACAGGAACATTTCACTATTACTTTTTTCACATTAATAATCTAGAGTATACTCTAGGCTACATATAGGCTACATTTTATCCCGGAAAAGTGAAATTTTCCCGTGGGATAAGCAACAATTATAATACTTTTTATCAATTTGGATAAAATTCGGTACCGATTTTTATCCATGTTTATCAATTTATTTGGATAATATTCCAAATCCATGATATAATATTCAATGCATGATCTCATACTCCCATCACCATTCCACTACCGGACTACTAGACGCTCGGCTAAGCGCCATCCTTTCGTGGTCGAAATACCACCCATTCGTACCAAGCGATTTGATTCCACGTTCTTAATTAGAACGGCTAAGGAATGGAATGCCTTGCCAGCGTCTGTGTTTCCGGCGAAATATGACCCGGGCGTGTTCAAGAGAAGAGTGAATAGGTATTTACTTGGCTAGCATGCTACACCTTCGATCACATCGTCACTTCCCATCAGGTGAGAGCGTGGGCAAATGCTAGACAAGTTTGAAGTAAAAAAAAAAAAAAAAAAAAATCCATTCAGCCGTTTGAGCGTGAAGGAGTAACTAACATGCACACATACAAACTTTCGCCTTTATAATATAATGTGAAGTGTGAAGTGAGCTGCAAATTCAGATTCAAGGGATCCATTTATCATAACTACAACAGCCAGAAGAGGTTCACTGCTAAACACACGTCTCTCCTATAAAATGCCACTTGGGATGCTTATCATCGGTTTGCCATACTAGTATACATAATATACCAGTTTTTTTTTTTTTTACTTCAAACTTGTCTAGCATTTGACCACGCTCTCACCTGATGGGAAGTGACGATGCGATCGAAGGTGTAGCATGCTAGCCAAGTAAATACCTATTCACTCTTCTCTTGAACACGCCCGGGTCAAATTTGCTAATACTCATCCTCCAGACCTAGGCATAACCTTAGCCAGTTCTTGCAGCGCCCAGGGAAAGAATTTCGTACTCTCACACCTTGGCAAAAGTAGGCAACGCATTGGCAGCGCCCCCGGTGTTGGAAGTGTCTATAGGTGACGGTAACTGCTTACCATCAGGCGGGCCGTCGGCTTGTTAGTCTGTCTAAGTTATAAAAAAATAACACCACCGGGATCATATAGCCAAAACATATAACCTAATAAAGCATGAACATGCTGGATAGCCAGCATCAAAAATTCATGCTTTATTAGGTTATATGTTTTGGCTATATGATCCCGGTAGTGTTATTTTCCATCCATTAGCATTAAAAAGAATAGTAATTCTATAATTACTATTCTTTTACGCCAAAACATATAACCTAATAAAGCATGAATTTTTGATGCTGGCCATCCAGCATGTTCATGATTTATTAGGTTATATGTTTTGGCTATATGATCCCGGTGGTGTTATTTTTTTATAACTAGTATTAGTATTAGTAATTCTATAATTACTATTCTTTTTAATGCTAATGGATGGAAAATAATAATCTGCTAATGGATGATGTGACGAGCTAATCGTTCACCTGATGTTAAGCGACCCGGCCGCCCATAACAGAATAGTATCACTTGAATCTTCATAATATAAAGTTACGCGCGATACTGTACTGCGCTCAACATCCTGAGACATCAGCACAGTCTGGTAATAAGATTACTCGACCGTGAGATCAGATCATAAAGTCTCAATTGCCTAGTTATTTTACTAGCTACAGTATCCCCCTAAACGGAACACAGAATGCTTGCATACTACTTGGCGGTAAAATAACTGGCAAAGCAGTGGTACCTACCTAGATGAACTTTGCAGTAAAGTTCTACCGCCTAGTTTCTCCCAGAAAACAAACCAAACGCAGCCACGGTGAGTCATTAATAAAAAGGATATATTAATGCTTAATGATATATTAATGCGAGCCTCTGTGGTATGGTGGTTGAGCAGGTCGGCTCATAGCCCGGAGGCGGCGGGTTCGACTCTCGCAACAGGATAAGTATTTGTGCACAGAAAAACAAAGTGCAAATACTTGTTCTGTGCCTGGGTGTTGCTGGACCGTGGTCCTTGTAGTTCCTGGGACCCTAGACACAGGGAATCCTAGTTAGAGTCCAGGATCTATGTATGTGATCGTTGGGCGTTATTATTATTATTAATAACTAAATTTTACTAAACTAAAATCAGAAATTAAGGGTGTAACACCTTATAATACTTAACACCCTCGCGTCAGATTTTCACGCACACTCTCACCACCGTTACGAGCACCCTTGAGAGGCACCCTCGCACGAGAAAGCTGCTGATTGTTCAATGCTATAATGAAAGCCGCCATTTTGTAACAGACTTGTTATTTAACGGTTCTTCAGACATAACTTTCATATCTTACTGCGTTATTCGTTTCCGTGCAAGGTTGTCTAAAAGAAATCGCTCTGTACGATAAGACCGCCTATTGTTACACTTTGATAAAGTTTGTTCACTTTTTTTAATTATTTCAGATGTGGTGTTTCAATAAAGAGCTTATCTATCTATTTATCTACTTTTTGTCTTTGTGCGTCTTAGTGTATCTAGCAGTGTATCTCAGTGTGTCCCAGTAAGTTTTACTGTGTCCCAGGGTGTCTTGGAGAGTCTTAGTACTCTACTGAGAGTACTAAGACAAAAGACACTGGCATGTCTGTACATCTCAGAGTATCTTAGTGTGTTTCAGTACATCTCAGTGCCGCTCAGTGTGTCTTAGTGTGTCTCAGTGTGTCTTAGTGTGTCTCAGTGTGTTTCAGTGTGTCTCAGTGTGTCTCAGTGTGTCTCAGTGTATCTCAGTGTGACTCAGTGTGTTCCAGTGTATCTTGATATGTCTTAGAACTCTCAGTGCTATCGATGCATGTCAGTGCATATCAGAGAAGCTTAATGTATCTCAGTGCATCTCTGTGCTCAGTGTGTCTTAGTATGCTTTGGTGACCCTCAGTACTCTCAGTGCATCTCAGTACATTTTATTGTGTATTAGTGTGTCTCAGTGCATCTCAGCGTGTCTCAGTTCCTTTTAGTGTGTCTCAGTGTATCTCAGTGTGTTTTGGTGTATCGATTTTGATTGGTATATAGAGCCCGTGCACATGGTTCTATACGCGATACCTCCGCGTCCTGACGCCGCATAGAAATCGAACTAGCCGGTTTCTGCGAGTTTCCATACTGCACGTCGAATCAATTTACCATGTGGATGAATACATTTAAATAATTATAATTTTTATAATTTACATTTTTTTTTCACCCAAGGAATATATAACTAAAATACCTAGTGGAATAACCGTACGTACGTACGTATGAAATTAACGTTCGTTGATACGTTGATACGTTGATAGTGTCTAAATCTTGAAAGGCGTCAGTCCTCTGGTTCTAGGCTGAAAACTAGCGCTGGAAATCAGCGACAACCAGCCCTATGTCGATGTACGAGGAGTGGAGCAGTGAAGGTAAAAAGTCTTGAATTATTTCTATGTGTACAAATTTGTATGTACCTTGAACAGAATAATGAAACAACTTTTATTAATACATACATCAATAATATCACAAATATATTTTATTCAATTCATATTAAGATATTCATCGTCAAATCGTACAAAAGCAAATTATTTGCTGATATGCAATTAATTAAAATAATTATTAAAATGGTATTATTGAACGCAAATAAATTTTATTAATAAAAGCACGCAATATTAATAAACTGAAAATTCCTTTTCCGTACGTGAATTAACAGTTACGAGTCAATTGCGCGTTATTAATTTGTAACGAGTTAGGGTCGCTTCATACATACGACTGAAAAACGCAGTGGCGATGACTCAGTATCATACAGCATTAGCAGTATTCTAAATGCATCCAAAAAACTTTCAAATCCAATCCTACGAGTGTACATTTCAAATATAACCTTTTCGTTTGAATTTCAAACTTTCACAAATAAGTAAATAACAAGCTATAAGTCAATATATTACTAAAAATCCAAGTAAATACTCAAATCGCAAAACTTAAGAAACTAAAATACCGTCCATACTCCTTGTAGACGACGCGGTTTCTTTGAATAATAAAGAAATGAAAGTATTTTAAAACTGTGGTTACTATAAAATAAATCTGTTTAAGTCTAAAAGATTTTAAATTTTCTTATTCACCAATATTTCTAAAATACTGTTTGTTAACCGAGTAACTATAGTTAAAAAATCATGTCTTAACGCCAGAACGAGCTATTAACTGTGATATTGACAAAAAACATGATTCATGGTAAGTGACTGTATATTTGTAGATAAATATAAGGATTTAGCAGCAGTGGAAACACCGTGTATAGAGTATAAGAAATAATATTTTATTATGAAACGTACTTCTTCAAGATTAGTCTGGTTGTAACCAAGTAAACAAAACTTTCATTTTACAATCAAACAAAAAAGTTTTTTTTACATTTTTAACTCAAATTGTACATAGATGATAAATAAATAAGTTTGTATATCAATTTTTTTTTTGTTCAATACACATCTAAGTAAGCAGTAACAACGCAGCGGCCCCGCAGCTATACACGGTCCGACCATAAAAGCAGTGGAACAGCTCTCGCTATTGAAACTTAATTTCGGTCACGTCAGTGTTCAGAGGTGCGAGTAGTATCTGTAATTTATTCTATGACTGCCGACATTATATCACTATTCTATTTCCTCTGCTCGTTTGTGACAGTGGCAGAAACGGTTTAGATAAAGTCAAAGCATGTTGCTGAGTAAAATCAATTTTTAACGACTACAACAAAGAAAGAGGTTTCAAATTATTATAGGTTTTTTCTTTTTTTTTTTTTAATGTATCTTACCCGTATATTTGTGTTTTATAATCGAAATCGAAAAAAAAAAACGAGTGTGCTTTAGAACACATAACTGAAGTAAAACTTCTTTAGTTTCGCTCCATCTATCGGCCGAAGTTTTTGCTTCGCAATACTGGTAAGCCCGATAGTAGTAATAGTGAATAATAATCATTTTTATTTAATTAACTTTGACCATATTTTATTATAAATTACTTGACATTATTGTAATAGCACACTGGATTATTTTATTATTTTAAAACCCTGATAATTAAAAGTTTAGTTCTAGTAGTTACTAACTTACGTACTAAGTTAGTACTTCATTTTAGTACTAACATGATAAGCTATGAAAGATACCACCAATTATAAAGGAGCGCCGAGAAACCTATAAAGAATTTGGAAATTATTAAAACTTTGTCCTACGACAATTCTCCAAGCAATTAAAGTGCATGCGGTTTTTTCAACCACTCGTTTTATGTTTGTTGTTAATGTATGATTTTTTTTTATTTAGTAGTTTTTATCACAATAGATAAATCTTGACAATTGAAAATTACCATTTTACGGACATACCACACATAATAATACTAATTTTAAGTAATATTTAACTGTTTTATCTTCACAATGGAGATCTACGTGAACCAACAATTTTCCGTCTTATTACGCATTCACCAGCGTCCCCAAGTCAAGCTGAAATAGCTGAACAGATTTTGAAGTTCCGTGTGTATTGCATACGTACTTTTTATCCCGGATAATTGTATGGTTTGTGTGTGAAAATTGCTCACTACCACTCTACTCAGGTAAACCCTCGGGGCTCGGCTAGTAAATTTCATATCTTTAAAACTGGTTATAAAATTATAATAATCTTTTTATGTTTGGTATAACAGCGGCCAGATAGAAATATTTTATTGAACATTATGAAAATGTAATAAATTTGAATATTTTGCCTATTGTATTATTATCAAAATTACTTCGACCCTTAAAGCAAAGAGTTACAAGAATTTATGTGATGGAAAAGTCAATATTATTATAACTTGTTGGTCATAGTGTATTTTAATCGTGATTCGTTCGTGAACCAAACGTGCAGAATCCAACAAAATACGCAGTTCATTTCATATTCTCTCCAAACTGAAACTATTAAAATATCCGCTGCTTTACAAGAGTTTTACAGACTTAAACTTGACTGATACGAGAAATCATTAACACCCAAACTTAAAAATAAATTTACTCTCACTAAATAAACTAACTACTGGAGCCAATCTAAAAAAAATTAGAATTATGTGGTGTGTCAAAGCCACAACCCAGTGGGTTGTGTTCGCGTATGTGTCAAGCGTAATAGCCGCTGTCGTAGCCGACACAGCCTTGCGGATCTTAGAGGGCCGCGGGGCACGCCCTGGGGAGTACCCCTTTGTTGTAATGGTAGAAGAATATAAACAACTAGTATACAGGAACGTTACAACACAAGAAACTGAATCTATCTGCACTGGCGCTGCACTTTCAACAACATGGACCCTCACGGCTAAACACTGCTCATCACCTAATCATAATATGAGAATCAGGTATGTTTGTGTATAAATAATAAAATAGTGAAACTTCTTTAGCTCCATCTATCGGCCGGTATAACTTTATTTTTGCTTTGTTTAGTGTTAACGTCGCTATCTAGACAATTAAAAATTACCGGACATATCAACACAAATACACAAATGTTCAGTAATTTATAGCTTTTTTATGTTAACAATGAAGATCTAAGTAAACCATCTAAGTTCACCAGAATTCACCAGAATATTTCCCAAATCAAGAGTGCGTAATGAAGTTTTATTTCAAAATCCTACTTGAACTGAGGTAATTTATCCCACAGGAACACTTTATAAATTTTTCGGGTTAACGAGAATTTATACCCTATTTCAATAACTAGAGTAATTATATATGTATAAAATGCATTGCAATGAAATAAAAATACTTTCACACAATTATACACCAAATTTCGCACATATAATAATGTTATCATATTATTGGGTAGGATATTCATTTATAAACAATCATATGATAAATACAAGCACACATACGTACTTTCCCTAATACCCCTTCAAGTACGCGCAGATTCAGAAACATATTGTTGTTGTTAGATAGGCTTGTGTTTGACCATTATCACCTACTACAATATAGATATATTAAACGTACACTTATGAAAAATGTTTGCGATCTTCACAAACTGTAACTGGTAACTGTGTCAAGATTGCAAACATTTTGCATACAAGTAGGTTAATATTGGGCATTCTACCCCACCCTGCTCGTTACACTCGCGGCGCTCGTTTCACTCGCTTGATGGGATAGAAAACCCAATATTACTTTATTTCTCGTTGATGAAGTAATTATACTCATATATAACGATCATAACAACGAGAAAATTGTCATTTCAAGAAAAACATCCTTAACATTGATACATAAAAATGAAGTTTGTTAAACAAAAAGAATCACTAAGTTTGGACAAAATATACGAAGAATGTAAAAAAACTCTCCATCGACATGGAAAATTACTGCCAAACACTATACGCTGTTTGATAGTCGGACCATCTAATTGTGGAAAAACAAACTTAATGGTTGGTCTTCTGTTGCATGAAAAAGGTTTACGTTACCGTAATATTTATGTATATTCTAAAACTTTGTACCAACCTAAGTATATATTTCTAGAAAAAGTTCTGGGAATGGTTCCTAATATTTATTTAACCAAATATCATGATACAGAAGACGTTATTAGTCCACAAGAAGCTAAACCTAATTCAATAATAATATTTGATGATGTTGCCTGTGAAAACCAATCGAACATACGAAATTATTTTGCAATGGGGAGACATAAACACATCGATAGTTTTTATTTAAATCAAACTTACAGTAAAATACCTAAGCAATTGGTGAGAGATAACGCAAATTTAATTGTACTCTTTAAACAAGATGATGTAAACATGAGACATATTTACGACGAACATGTAAATACAGACATGACATGGTTGGAGTTCAGAGAAATGTGTTCAAAGATTTGGACCAGCCCTTATAACTATCTCGTGATTAACAAAGATTGTGAAAAAAATAAAGGTGCATATAGAAAAAACTTTGACACATTTGTCGAGTTTAATTAGTACTTATAAATAATAGTTTCACAAATATGGGACGTCATTATACACTAAGCAGTACAAAGATAAGTACATAATATTTTTCAAAATAATAAATATGGAAAAAGATCTAAAAAAGCAAATAGTAAATGCTGCAGAAGCCGTTAAAAAGAAAATACGTCATATGAAAGATATAGAGAATGAAAATGATCAAGTGATCAGAAACGTTTTCAAACCGATAATTAACCCTCTAAATCAAATTGTTAAAAATGAGTATACAAGTACACACAAGAACAAGTTCAACACATCCATTGAATCAAAAGACTTTGATAAAACTCTTATGAACAGGCATTCTGATGTCACACTTTTCGGAAATAAAACAAAATATGAAGACACTGATTCAGAAGATAAAATGGACGATTCAGATCAGTGTCAGGATACTGAGGAAGAAGATGAAAATGATTTTAAAAATTCAAGCAATGTATCCTTTAAAACAATTGGATCTAACGAAAGTATTGAAGATTATAATATATCTTCTTGGTCTCTGTCTTCAGACGTTTTGAACAACATTCCATTTGGTGTAAGGAATGAACGTGGAAAGCTAATGATGGGATCATCTCGTGTTGTTGTTACTGATGACTACATACAAGTTGGTGGACGTAAATATAAAAAAACACCTGGGATATACGAGCTGTTATTTAGAAAGACCCCAGATTTAACTGCGGTGAATAATGAAGATACTTTACACTATAAGTCGATGCTGTTAGATACTAATGCCCACAGAAGAGATTATGATCCACACAAGCCAATGAAAAGCAACAGGGGACGAAAATACTTAGCTATTATCAAACCATTATTTAAATTGCGAAAAGTTTCTGCAAGTACTGAAGACAGTAATCAAGATTTACATCAAGGTTCAGGATTGCCACTGTTAAAAAAATGGAAGAAAAGTACTGATTATGTGTATTGGGATGATCCTAATGAACTAATAGAGCGATTAAAATTATTAATTGCTTCACGTGATGCTGGTAACACAGGAGTAGATAATGAAATCATATCAATCATCGAAGAATTGCGTGAAAGTGGTGTAATATAAAATAAATAGATTGACTTTTTAAAAATTGATTCATTTCCTATTTATAACTTAAACATTGCGGTTCACCTGATGCAATGAATACTGATAAATTTGGTAACCACATACATAAACGCTTACGTTTGACAGAATTATTAGATATATTGGATAATACTTTAACGAAGACGGAAAACGAAGAATTTGATTTACAAAAGACAAGATTGACAGGGGTGAGAACTCCTTCAATGGATAGTGATGCTGCTAACAAGGAATATGTGGACAGTATGAAACAAAACTTTTTTAGCAAACAAGAAGTCCAGCGTTTACTCCTTGCTATCAAAAACGAAATACTGATTTCAATCAATAAACTTCAAGAAAACTATTGTACCAAAGCTGAATTAGAAAAAGCTTTAAAATTAAACTTAAAATGAGTAAGGAAGAGGTAGTAAATGAAATTCACAAAACAGCAAGGAAAAACTTTACAAGACGACCTGTGGTATTAAAGGGAATTGACGACTTATGGCAAGCAGATCTTATTGATATACAAAATTTAAAACGATATAATAATGGATTTGGATTCATTTTAGTTGTAATAGATTGCTTCTCAAAACTTTGCTTGACTGTTCCACTCAAGACAAAATCAAAAACAGAAGTAACAAATGCATTCGAACACATTTTAAAAATTACTCGTCGCTCTCCGGTAAGCTTACAAACAGACTTGGGAAAAGAGTTTTATAATGAAAATTTTAAGAAACTCGTTATTTCGTATAATATCAATCATTATTCTACATATTCAGTAAAAAAAGCTTCAATTGTTGAAAGGTTAATCAAAACTTTGAAAAGCAAATTGTACAAATACTTTAGTCTAAACGGTAGTTACAAATGGATTGGCAAACCCTTGGAAAGTGTTGTGAAATGCTACAACAACACAGAGCACCGCATTACCAAATATAAACCAGTAGACGTAAATAAAGAGAGTGAAAGCTATGTCAGATATAATATTCGAAAATCACAGACATTTATGTCGAAAAGAAATAAATTTGATATAGGAGATCATGTAAGGATAAGCAAATATAAAGGTAGTTTTGAAAAAGGATACACTCCCAACTGGTCGACAGAATTGTTCATTATTAAACATGTTAATAAAACATTTCCTACAACTTATTTACTTGAAGATATTAAAAAGCAACCAATTTTGGGAAGCTTTTATGAACACGAACTGCAAAGGACGAACTGTCCAAGTATTTATCTAATTGAAAAAGTTATAAGAACAAAAGGCAACAAACTTTACGTAAAATGGTTAGGCTTGCCAAGTAATGATAACAGTTGGATTGATAGAAAAGCTATTGTATAAAAATCAGGATACTACGCGTTGGAGGACATTATTATGTCAGTTACGCGAGGTAGAGGACTTATTAACAGTGTAATAAATAATTTGCCATTTGAACTACATTTACCTGGATATAATTACTGTGGGCCGGGTACGAAACTGAAGGAAAGATTACAACGAGGTGATAGAGGAATAAATAAATTGGATGAAGCTTGCATGAAACACGACATCGCATACACCGCGAACAATAATTTAGAAGATCGTCATATAGCAGATTCGGAGTTGTTAAATATGGCAAAACAGCGAATGAAAGCAAAGGATGCTGGCAAAGGAGAAAAACTAGCCTCCTGGCTAGTAAGTAAAGTAATGAAAACTAAATTAAAACATGGAGCTGGAGTAAAATCTTTCAATAAATTAGTTTCATCGATTCGCTCTAGCTTGAGGAAAACGAAACCAAAAAATAGCACGACGGCTATTAAATTAGCATATAAAGCAGCTAAAAAACTCATTAATTCTAAAAATAAAGGAATGAGTCTGCCACGCATCATACCTGTGCCTAAAACAGGTGGTATTTTACCTTTAATACCCATTTTTGCTGGATTATCTGCATTGGGCGCTGTGGCAGGTGGTGCTGCAGGAATCGCTAAAACTGTAAACGACTATAAGTCAGCTCAACGCAACTTAGAGGAGGCTCAGCGACATAATAAAGTGATGGAAGCTATAGCTTTAGGCAAGGGCTTGTATATGAAACCTTATAAAAAGGGTAATGGATTGTTGGTTAAATCAAAAAACTGATGAAGCGGCTACCTAACCGTCCACTCACAAACATAGACATCCTAGAATATGCGCTCCATCGCATTCCTTACTTCAGAGGTGTTTATATGAGAGATACGCTGCCAAAAAATCCTAGAAACATCGAATGTGCTATAGTTAACTTAGATAGTATGGCAAACGAAGGAACACATTGGGTAGCCTACGTTAAGTTTTTAGATTATTGCGAATATTTTGATAGTTTCGGTGACTTAAAGCCACCTTTTGAATTAATCAATTATTTAAAACAAGATGTAACATACAATTACAGCAAATATCAAAGTTTTAATACTTTTAACTGTGGACATCTGTGTATAAAATATCTAATGAATTTTTGGAAAAACCCTACTATTTTGTTGAGTAAATATTTAGAAACAATTAATAAAGATGTATAAAACATAAAGTACTGTTTTAATTTATGTCATTGCTACAATGTCTTTCACACTGTCCATAACTGGCGGTACATCAGTTTTATCAACCAGCTATTCGCCTGCATTACAGCTTGACGGTGATTATGAGTGCGCTTTGTTGTATTTGTCTACTTTTAATTCAATTCCAAATATCGATATTACAAATAATAAATTCCATTACGATGATAATGAAATCATAGAAATACCAGAAGGAGCGTATGAACTTCAAGATATTTGTGACTACTTGAAAACCAACATTAAGAATGCATCTCTTAAGTTATACTGTAATAATAATACATTAAAAACATTTATATTTTGCACAAAAGACATACATTTTGAGAAAGAAAGTTCTCTTGGTATGTTGTTGGGTTTCGGCGAAAAGGTATTAAAAGCTAATATATTACATGAATCGCAGCTTCCAGTGAACATTTTATCGACGACTGTGGTAAGAGTCGAATGTGATATAGTGAGCGGATCATATATTAATGGAAAATCAAGTCACATTATTCATGAATTTGCGCCAAATGTACCTCCTGGATATAGAATCATAGAAATACCTAAAAACATAATTTATTTTCCTGTCAATCAACATAATATCAGTTCTATAAATATAAGAGTATTGGACGTAAACGATAATTTAGTTAATCTAAGAGGTGAGGAAATCCAGCTCTATCTACATCTGAAAAGGAAATGATTGACTATAATAAATACGTGATTCCTGTATCAAGAGCAATCAGTGTTAATCACACAATTCGCAAAGGCACATCTAATCGGAAAATAAAAATAAGTAAAGAAAATAAAAAATATTTGAAATTAATTGGGCTTCTAAAATGAGTATTTTAGATATAACAAGTACACCTGCCTACGACAACACAATCGACGGTATTGAATTCCATTCATACAAACCATATGTGACAAGTTTTAACAGGAATGATGAAATTCGTATTCCCATTAATCAGCAAGACTTATACGTGCTACCGTCAGCCAGCACTTTATATTTAGAAGGAACTGTGAACATTTTAAAAAAAGATACAAAACAGAAGGTTGAACACGTTGAATATACGAACAATCCTCTGCTTTACTTATTTCAAGATATTAGGTATGAGCTTAATGGAGTGGAAATAGATAAAATCAAAAATGCTGGTATATCAACCACAATGAAATCTTTGATATCTATGACTTTAGATGACTCCAGAGTAGCAAAAGCTTGGGGATGGGACATTCATGGAACAAAGCAAGGAGTGAACTTTTCGGCATCGGTACCACTCAGTAATATTCTCGGATTCGCAGAAGATTATAGAAAAATTATAATTAACTGTAAACATGAATTAGTTCTTCTACGCAGTAATACAGATTTGAACGCAGTAAAACTAAATAATGGAGAAATAATAGAAAGCATAGAAATTCATAAAATAATTTGGCGCATGCCGCATGTTAAAGTATCTGACAAGGAAAAAATTAATTTACTGAAAATTTTAGAAAAGGATCGACCGATTATACTCGCTTATAGAAACTGGGATTTATATGAGTATCCTTTATTACCTCAAACTACAAAACACACGTGGTCTATCAAAACTTCATCTCAAATAGAAAAGCCCCGATATGTAATTGTCGGTTTTCAAACAAATAGAAAAAATCAATGGGATAAAGATATGTCGCAGTTTGATCATTGCAATTTACGCGATTTGAAAGTGTACCTCAATTCTATGTATTTTCCTTACGAAAGCCTTAATGTTAATTTTACTGATCACAAATATGGTATATTATATGAGCAGTATGTCAGATTTCAACAGTCTTATTACGGTCGTGGGACTGTGCCCTTGTTAAGTATAACCAATTTTAAGGAAACAGCTCCACTTTTTGTCATTGATTGCTCTAGACAGAGTGACAATATAAAATCTGGACCTGTAGTAAATGTACGCGTGGAGTTTGAAAGCAACGCAGAGATTCCTGCTAATACTTCGGCATACTGTCTTATTCTTAACGACTGTATTGTTGAATACAAGCCTCTAAGTAATTTGGTGAAAAAAATATCATGAATCCTGATACAATCATTTTAGATCTTCAAGGATTCAAAGATTCAAGAAACAATTTTATCATAAAAGAAATTGCAATTTTAAGTGAAGATCATACCCAAACGTTCTTAGTGAAGCCTCCCTATTCCTATAATAGCTTAACAAAAGAAGAAAAAAGACAAGTGAAATGGATTGAAATCAACCGTGGAATTATGTGGAGCGAAGGTTTCATAGACCACCGAGAACTAAAGCGTACCATAGTACCATATTTGATTAGAAAAAAAGTTATTACTAAAGGCCTGGAAAAGATTAAATGGATTCAGGAGCTTTGTGAGAACTGTGATGTAATTGATATAGGCGAAAAAGGGTGTCCTAATTTTATGAAACTTCACTCTCAGTACGATAATTTAAATTATAACTGTGTTAATCACAAAAGACAATGTGCATTAAGAAATGTAATTTGCATAAAGAAATGGTGTGAAGATAATGATATTTTTAAATTTAACTTGTTTAATTAGATATTAAATAAGTACCTAATTAAGATGCAATACTAGTTTATTAAAGAAATTGTTAATTTATTGTAATAAAGATTTTTATTAATACAAACATTTTTTTCCTAAGTAATCTAATAGGTAAAAAAAGATTTAATCATAGTTAAATACCATTTATTTTATAAGGACGCTTAAATGAACACAGTATATTATTAATTGTATCTACATAACATAAACCAAAAATAATTACATTAAAATATTTTTATGAAAAATCATAACTATAACCACATAAGTTTTTTGAAATATTATTGATTATACTTTGTGTTTGATCATAAATAGCATCATTTAGATTTCTCACAACGTATTGAGCACTTAGCATTACATTATCTCCACATTCTTCACACTTGCAGTCACTCAAATGCCGCTGAGATTTGTCCATATTCAGTATTTGAATTTTTATTAGTCGTATTCCTCGAGATGGTTCTCCGTTTATAACAAACGATGGCTCGTAACCGCGCTGACGTTTTTCTATTATATGGCCTTTTACCATTTTCTTGCCGGGCTTCTTAGATTTTGCCTTCCTCTGAGCTTTGATGACATCGCAGTGTTCATTGGTGTTCGGCGGGGTCGGGGGCTCGAAGTATTGAGCGCACTGAGAAAACGGATCCGGTGACACAGCGCGTTCTTCTGGGTCAGACAAAATTGAGAAGCCAAAATTCTGAGTAGCCTGAAACAATTTATTTTCATGTAAAACACATTTACTAAACACCCTTCAATACCATTTAGAGACGAAGTAACAAAACTCACCATTACTTTGTTGCGTTTGGTTTTCGTTGAAATAAAAATAGAGCTCGCTGGTGCTTTGTTGCTTGCTGCCACTCTGTTTGCCTGCTGCCGTTTGAATGTGATTATTTATTACATAAAAATTATAACAATATCTGAATCATACTTGCTTACACTGCAGTTTTGTTATGTGTGCTAATGATACCTCGAAACCATACCACCTGCGCGCATAAGATCAACAAGTTTGAACGTGTTACAGCAATATCAAATTCAGTTATTTGCTTGCAATGCAGTTTGATTATGTATGCGAATGGTACCTGGAAATTGTACCAGCTGTGCACATAATATCAACAAGTTCAAACATGTAATGCAGTTTTCGATTATGTTGGTATGGGAATGGTAATTAGAAAACATACTAGCTGTGCACCCAATATCAACAAGATCAAACTTCTTACAAATAACTATGATGCTGCAGTATATAGTATAGCTAACCAATGTTATGTTTCATTTTAATACCTACTTCAGGGTATATCAAAAATAAAAAAATAAAACAATTTTAATAGTGTAAATCATACATTTATTAAAGGGCACAGGTAATACAATACTTACTAGCTAGGATAATATCAAAAGTATAACCTTAAAACGCTAAAAAACATTTTGCGACAAAATGGGCATGTATTTTTCAAAGATAACGTACACTTTACACAACTAAGATGTCCGCAGCTTAAAGACAAAGAAATTTCATCATTGAAACAAATTTTACAAATCATATTTTTAAGGTACTTCTTATTTGGAATATCATCGTCATCGTCATTGATATTAACATTATTAACATGGAACGTCTCTGATTTTTCAGATTGGTCGAATTTTTTTTCTATTACTTTTTTTATGTATCTTTCACCTTTCAAAATTAAAATATAGGAACAGTCTTGAAAAAAACGAGCATGCTCTACCATCGGCTTATCTTGAGCTAGCCAGTCCTTAATACCACCGCCACAGAAGTAACAAATCACTCTATCACTTTGTCCAGTGTAAAAAAAACCTGCCTCGGCCATTTCTTCAGGTGACTGGGTTAAGCCTTTAGGCCAAGTATCAAAACTCCGCAGACGAGTTGGTTGTAGGGAATAACGAATATGAGCAGGCCGTTCTAGTTTCATGTTTTAATTTAAAAAACAATATCAGAAATTGCAGTCAAGACCAGTTACAACCTGTCCTATTCGTTTCAATCTACTAAATGTTTATCATGTATTTCACAGAACAAGTTGAGTTTAGCTTTATATCTACTTATTACACACACATTAATATGAGTACCTTACATACAACGTCATTTTAATATTATAATTACAAACTTAAGAAAGAGTTACAAACTAAGCTAGGTAGGTATATGACAAAAACTTTATTCACATCAATAATAAAAAATAAGTAAGTAGGTAGGCACATGCACATTTTAATCAATTTCATCTGTCCCAAAAAGTATTGAGCAGTTACCCCAAGCTTTTGTGGATACCTTATCGGCAGAAATCAAACGCTTATCATCGTTGGCTGACAAGGCCACTTTCTTTACTTTTTGTGTAAATACCTCATGTTTTATTGATTTAAAAAGAACATTTGTTTTTTTTAAAACGTTTCCCTGATATAAGGTTTTATTATAGTCGGACAGATCTAGTTCGTTAACGACAGATTTTTTGATACCTTTTGCTTTTTTAATGATACTGTCAGCGGTCTTCACGCAGTAAAGTTTGGAACGGAGGCCTACAAATTCACTGATTATTTTGCCACCCATTTCATCTTTAAAAAGCCCGGGAACTTTTTTATTTTTTAGAGGTATGTCGTGCTCGTTATTAATCGGGTAGTTGCTAGTATCAAAATACGAAATGAAGTTTCGTTTTAGATCTTGGAATAAATCTTTGGTTTCAATATGATATATAAAACTATCCGTATCCGTGTAACACATCTTTATGCGATTATCATACACAGGTCTAAATACTGAATAATGAAAGTCATACATGTGACTTTTTGACAACTCAAGTACGGTAAAACCGATATAGATTGGTTTGTCTAAAACAACGCGATCTGGTTTCAATTGCACAGCGACCAAATTTTTGGAGAATACAGATGCGCTATGAAAATGTGGACTCGCAATCAATTTTGCAGCGGTCGTTTTCTTTTTAGTTGTATTTTTGTTGTCTCGCCATTCGTTGACTAATTTAACATTTACCCGTTTTTCATTATTTTCTAGTGTTTTTCCAAATATGCTATTATTTAGCAACTTGAAAAAATCTTGCTCAAATGTTGATGATGCCTGTTGACGTAACTGCGTGTTTAGATCGATATATTTTTTTAAATACGGGCTCTGCACGAATTTTATTACTCTGTGTATTTTATGCAATATCAACCCATGTTTCAGACAAGTTTTTAAATGTACGTAATGAATAACGTAACGATGTTTGTCATACAAATTCGGCACAAGTTTTTCCGTTTTTCCACCTGGTGGAATGCACTTTTCAGGACAAAACGGGAGATCGTTGTGTGCACTATGCAGTTTTTTCGGATAAATCAAATCGACTTCGAGAATAAAACCATGCAAAGAATCATCTGGGATTTCGGTGACATCCAAAGAATCGATTTCATTTTGATCCATAAAATTGAAATCCGATAATGGTAAATACTGACTCATACTGAATCCATACAAATTATTGCAATCGATATAAACGACAAAAGAATCTGTTTTAGACGAGTCATAATCAGGAAGATATTTGTTATTGGCTTCGGCGTGTCTATGAGAACACATGCAAATTCCTCCTCGAATGCCACTCTGAATCATTCTCAGCATAATTAAATCATCAATGAGTTCAAGTTGCACCCCGGTTTTGAGAAGCATTGCATCAAATGACAAACTCGGTGCTGTCAGATAGAAAGCAGGATCAAGATCGTAATACCGTTTGCAAGTTTTTCTAAAATTTTCAAAAATATCGGTAAGTAAAAGAACGTCTGTTTTTAAATACAAATCGGTATACTGTCCCAAATCACGCATTCTGAACTCTGTCCACACTAATTGTGCGTGTTCATAGTCCTCGTCGGATACGTTTTCATTTGTTAGAGAACTGTAAAAACAGTCTTTGGAGGGCAGAGACCGTTCTCCGTAACGTTCCCACATATCCATGTACTCATACGGATAAACACCTTTACGTGAAAGCAGATGGAATTTTTTATCGTCACTGAAAAATTGACGCAAGTGTTTAAAGTTGTCTTTATTCAAAGTTTTTGTAAGTTTGTCCAAACTAGCTCCCAAGAATTTCAACGAATCAACAAATCGGAGTTGAATAAATTCGGTTTCTGACACAGCAATAATTTTCGTAAAAGATATGTAGTTTTCCTTCGTTTTGGGAATGATCTTAATAGCGCCAGGAGCTTCCCCTAATTTTTTTATGAACAAGTGGCAATCATAGCCAGACAAGTTGTGAAAAAATATCGGCACAAACGATGGGCGCTTAAATTGCAAATTGCAAAGACTATGTGCGGCACCGCGATAGCGACCGGTGATATGACAGTGATCGCGAACCTTATCTGAAAACATAAAATTTTCGCATATATGACAACGAGTGGCATTTTGAAAATCAAGTGCATTATTTTCAGTATAAATCATTGGAGCGGTTTCATTCAAAATCTTATGAATCTTTTGCATGTCTTCAAATATGCATTTAATAAATTTTTCTACACAATCTGGACCGCGATGTGATACAAAACTATTTAAGTTTTCATCGACTGAACAAACAATGTAATAAGCGAATGCCGCTGGTATGTGATGATTCAATGTTGACGTGTTGCAAGTCTCACTGTCAAGGTCAAGGTTTCGTTCCAATAAAGATTCGAAATCTGCATATATGACAAAAGGAACGTTTTGCTTACGTTCGAAATGTTTGAATTGAATCACGGATCCTTTCTCGGGTAATACAGTGACTACGCCACCGCAAACATGATTATTTAGCTCTACAGCATTAGAAAAAAATACTAAACACGTTTCACAAAAATATAATTTCCCGTGATGTTTAGTGATTTGACTTCTAACGAGTTTAGTCAAGCTTTTAATTAAACAATAATGTTGAGTTCCAGAGTTGTTTTCGAGCAGCAACAAATGAATGGTCTTTCTATGCTCTTCTTTATTTTCAGAATTGTATAAAGGACCCACAATAGTCTTGTTATTTTTTAGCCCATACACGATAAATCTGAGCTGCGAATTATTGCTCTCGAATTTTTGTATGTCTGAAAACGTAACCGGATACTGCATATCATTCACATTCAATACTTTGCGAAAGTCTGGATAAGATGTTACCCGCTCTGGATGCGAATTAGCTGGATATAAAGCAGCCGTCACACACCACATGAAACAACAATCGTCTTTATTTTCAATGTTGAGACATGCCTTTTTATTTTTTATTTTTTTAGGCAATTCTATATAACTGGAACCACGTAGCGGTTCATATTTGTTAATATTAACCTCCAAATGAGTGTTATGTAAAAATGACCATCCAGAATCTTGGTGCTCAAATGACTCTATTTTTTCTTTTAACGAACATACCATGTCTGAAAAAAACACTTCAAAGTTAGAGTTTTTGTATAATGTAACGTTCTTAGTCAAAAACGATTTCATTTCTTCCGTGTTATTTTTAAACATTAGAAATTTAGCAAAGTATTCTAAATTTATTTTAAAGCAAACGTGTTTATCAAGACAAGCGCTTAAAAGAGCGTTTAATTTATCGCGAATTGAATTGAAAAACGCATCAACTGAACCAAGATCTTGTTCACTACATATTAATCTGTAAGTGGCAATGCGTTTGCGGAATGCTGAAGATACAATTTCCACACCCTCGCTGTGCGGTTCAACAAAATTATTGTTGTTTTTTCTATGAACGTTACTTCGCAAGTGCCCTACCCAAGACTTTGCATCAACAGAAGCACTACAGACTGCACAATAAGGCATTTTTGTGAGAAAACCCAAGTTATTACGTATTATTATTATTATTTTGATTACCTGTGCCTAACTGAAACAAATAAACAATATTAGAAAAGTAAAAAAATAAAATTTATTTAAATATTCATAGCATATAACCTACCTACTTATAGAGCTACTTAAATCTATTAAACTGCTTAAATGCTGTGTTCCTTACGTACTAAATAAAATATGGTGTGCAAAGATTAGTCTTCCATGTGGAAAAGGTAAAAACAAAAAATACGTGTGAAAATACTTCGTGACTAATCTTTGTACACCACCGGATCAGTCCCTTTGAAGACGCCGTAGGCGTCTTCCATAAATGACTGTATTTTCTCCCACGGTGGGGAACCCTCTGCCGTCTGCAATTTTATAGCCACGAGGGCCTTTTTATATAAATTTTGAGAACTGTTTAAAGCATCCTCCGAGTGGTATATTTTCAAATCTATATAAAAGTTGCCGCTCGTGACCTTTGCCCGTCGCTGACGGCCAGCCGCCACCCTGCTGGTGAACGACGAGTATAATATCTTCGCCGCCGTCGCCTCTTTCTCGCGAGCAGCCTTCTCTTCTGCTCTTAAAATATAATTGAAGAACCCCGACTTATTTCTGTAACAATGAAAGTAAAATAAGTTAAATAGCACATAAAAATTATATATAAATATAATATATTCTAACGTGATAACATACATATACACATACGTTGAAAAGTTTTTACAGGTGACGGTAAAGAAAAAAGAAAAAAATTGAGTGTTAGAAAACTTACATGCTTGAAGGTTGCTCGCCAGCTTCTTTTTTGGTGGTGGCCCTTCCCTTCTTGGATGTGCTCGCCGCAGAGCACTCTAGTTCCGATTCAGAATCAGATCTTTAAAAATAATTGCACACATTAGCTTACAATGAAAAAATAATATTATTGTATGTCAATATTTGTGATCTGCAGATAAATTACCCGAATAACTCCTGGGCTCTCGCTCTCGCTTTTGATGGTTTTTGTTTAGGGGCGACACGTTTTTTTCCCTTTTTGGAAGGCGGCGGGCACTGAGGGGCTACCGCTGCTGTGGTGAATTCAAATTCAGAGTCCGACCTAAAAATAAAAAGAACATTGTAAGAAAACTATAAGTAAATAAAAAATTTGAATACATAATGAATGAATTAAATTAATTAATTAATTTAATTTAATTGATTAATTAATTTAATAAATTGATCAATAAACAAAATGTAATTAAATTAAAAATAAATACTCACTAACATTTTTTAATTCCGCTGCTGCTTTCTTGATTAACTTTGCACTATCGTCCTTTGCACTTGTTGCAAGGCTATTTTCTTGAAAAATAATGATTATGTTCTAATAAATCAGTGTATTTAAAACAACCAATATTGCATCGTTAGCGATAAACTTCACTGTCAAAAGTTGACCATCTCACCTTCGTGAAGCATACAAATATAGACTTTCGTTGTTTACAGCTAAATTATAAAATAAATAGTTTACGGATATCTGATTAGACATCTTTCAATAAACATTGCAGGAAAGAAAAGGACAAATGCTAAATTTGTTTACTATGCAATTTCGTTCACCTGTATTCTTCTTCAAAGGCTACTAGACACCGCTTCCATGAATTGATGCATACGAGCGGTTTATAAACGCGCGTTTTCATGCAAATTCAAATTATGTGCATGGATATACACTTAGTTAAACACTTTGGGTTCATTAAGAAATATGTTTATCAATGTTCGAATTTAAATAAAAAGTTAATGTATGTTATAAAGTTTCGTTGCCTAGTTCTACGCATAATTTACATGTAATTATTAGGCAATATGTGGCAAATTGTGTGCCTAGTGCATAATTTGTGTAGACAACTTTATAATAGCATCTTCCTTTTTTACTTACTTTGAACTATGAACCATGTATTCATTTAAAGTTCGTCTGCATTGTATAGTAACTATGTCGAATGACACAGAGATAATGCTTATGCTGACGACAGAAGATTCATGAGCACTGTAATTATTACTCGGAAATTATAGTCAAGGAGACAATGCAACTTAATTTAAGTGATCTGACAGCCTTTGTGGTGCGGTGGTTGAGTAAGTTGGCTTATAACGCAGAGTCACTAGGTTCGATTCTCGTAACGGGATAAGTATTTCTGCAGAAGAAAAAAAACGCAAATACTTGTTGAGTGTCTGTCCATAAAATAGGGTCCTTGGCTCTTGGGTTCATGGCTCCATAGATAAAACGAATCCTAGTTAGTCCACTGTCTTATATTTATTTATAAGTTCCATTCTTTCGAATTCACCTTAATGTACATTCAAATATTCAAAAAAATAAATAACTACATCAAAGTGTATCCATGAAAATATAATAACAAAATTTGTATAAGCCAAGTATTCATTATAAATCGACTATAGTAATACTATATAATAATAAATCCGAGTATTCATTATAAACATGTACGTGATTTACAATAATTTATGATATTTAATTCTGGCTTTTTTAATTTAAACAAAACTGCTACAATTGTACAAAGAAGGTACTATGACTCTTAGACTAATTTTGTTGTGTTGCTGTGCAATGCACAAGTACATTATTTTATTACGTGATTCAACGCCGGTGTGAACTGTGAAGTGATAGTGATAAACGAGACTTTCCCATGGGTTTTTTCTGATTTATGTAAGTATTAATCTAAATATAAATACATCATAATATTAAATAGCGTATTAATGTAATTAATTCTTGGTAACATTTTTATTTGGTTTGTAAAGAAACTCAAATTAAAATTAAATTTGTGTCGGTAATAAAATTGCTCTAATAAAAGTGTAAATTTTATATAATATTTCCATGTTATCTTTTTGATAGTATCGATTTAATTATATGTGTTTAGTTTTTGATTGGTGATTAAAATGAAATAAAAATAAGCATCTAAATGATTATGAATGTGCTCGATAATAATAAAAATAGAAAAAAATAAGACAGGAAATTAAAGAATAATTATATTTGCAATAATAAATGGTTTAAATTTAATAAATGTCTAGCAGCAGTAAATTATTTAAGTACTTTTTGTGCTGAGCATCTTTTTTTTAATTACAGGTTCAAAAGCGGTCTACAGCAGAGTTTTCGGCAGTATGGAATTTGAAGCAGGACTGTATCCTTTTTTAAAATTGCAACTTATTATTAATGAATGTTTCCATTATGTAAGAACTTAATTTCAAAAAGATACTTTGTTAAAAGTTCATGGGTAAATGCAAATGCATTATATACGTAAATATGTAATAATATTCTTATCTTCTCTATATAAGTTATTCTTGTTTCATTTTGTATTGATTATGAATTTCAAGCTTGAGTCAGTTACTATACTAAAATTCAAACCTTTTTTTAAGTATTATATATATTATATATTAAATTTTAAATATTATATATCTTCAAATGAATTAATTCAACTGATGGATTAAGTATTGAGCCTGATCCAAACCGGGCGCGAAATAGTTTCTGTGGCCGACCTTGAGCCGAATCAGGTCATAACGTAATTTTTGGCGAATCTTGCTAATCTGTGTTATGGAGGAACCTGAGCCTATTCGAGGCTTAGAAACAAAATTTATATAAATTTTTCTAAGGGAACCTTGAGCCAATTCGTGGTCATTTCACATTGGTAACGTTTCTCCAATTTTATATGTTATGGAGGTCCCGCACCATAGAAACTTGATTTTCGAAGAGCCTCATCCAAACCGGACGTGAAATAGTTTCTGTGGCCGACCTTGAGCCGAATCAGGTCATAACGTAATTTTTGGTGAATCTTGCTAATCTGTGTTATGGAGGAACCTGAGCCTATTCGAGGCTTAGAAACAAAATTTATATACATTTTTCTAAGGGAACCTTGAGCCAATTCGTGGTCATTTCACATTGGTAACGTTTCTCCAATTTTATATGTTATGGAGGTCCCGCACCATAGAAACTTGATTTTCGAAGAGCCTCATCCAAACCGGACGTGAAATAGTTTCTGTGGCCGACCTTGAGCCGAATCAGGTCATAACGTAATTTTTGGTGAATCTTGCTAATCTGTGTTATGGAGGAACCTGAGCCTATTCGAGGCTTAGAAACAAAATTTATATACATTTTTCTAAGGGAACCTTGAGCCAATTCGTGGTCATTTCACATTGGTAACGTTTCTCCAATTTTATATGTTATGGAGGTCCCGCACCATGGAGACTTGATTTCCAGGAGCTTACTTGAGCATTGTGTAAAAGCTAAATACTGAATAGGATATGAAATCTAAGTTTTAAAGGCGAACGATAAACATCATTTTGTTCAAAAGTGTATTTACCCATCATCTTTTAAATAAGTCCTTTCTTATACATTACATGAGTATTATACATTACATTCAACGAACGGCGATGAGTCATACATTCAACTTCACTGATAAATGCATTGAACTTAACTTATTTTGTTTGTGCACTGTATTATTTGAATAAGGCATTAATAAATATTTTTGCATCATCATCGCATTGTTTATAGCTCTCATATCCGCAAAGACATTCAGGGATTTTTATAATGATGTCCAGTGATTGTTGGTTAAATATCAGGTGAGTATATTTCTTACTAACTTAATTCCGACACCGGGAAGGAGCTGAAACGTCGACGTTTTTGTTCAACTATTGTGTAAGCTCGGTGCGGTGATTCGGTGACTTAAGCATATCGACTGCCGGCTTATTACTTTCATGCTATCATCGGATGTAATTATGTAAAATAAGATTTTGTGTGCAGGCTGCTTCAAGGAACGGTATAATGTAATATTGGGTATTCTATCCCACCAAGCGAGTGAAACGAGCGCCGCGAGTGTAACGAGCAGGGTGGGGTAGAATGCCCAATATTAACCTACTCATACATATTTGAGAGCTGGCTAAAATGTTTTTGTGGTGTAAGCCAATTATTATTGTCAATAATTATTGTACTTATGTGTAGGTATGGCTTCCCGCAAGGAAAACTAAGCAAAGAAGATAGTTTCAGCAAAGTATTGGGCCAAAAAAGCTTGATGAACAAAGCAAAAAAGACCGATAACGACGTGTTGCTAGTAAAATCAGAGCCAATTGTGATAGAAAGATATGCTAAAATTAGCGCCGTTGATTACTCTACTTTATATGGACATAAAGTGACTCTAGTCGGTTTTGGGTTAATGGATAAAAAACCCGAAGGATTACAAATGGCGATTTTTACGGCAAACCCTTTACAAGTATGGGATAGTGCGATGGTAAGAAAATGTGATGATCTAACGCAGTATCCTTCCATCTGTGTGGTGCCAGAGTGCGGTAAATGGAACTCGATATTTAACGGCGATTCTGGAGGTCCCGTGCTTCATCCTTCAGGTGTGATTGGAGTTATTTCAAGATATGTTATGAGCCGTATTATAAGCCGCACTCTTACAGCTGATATTATAATCCCGGTAAGCCCTTATATCGACTGGATGTCATCGGTAATCAATAAAGATAGAAGTAAGCAAATATAATGGTGACTAAAGGAAAACTAAACTTCAAGTGATGAGATTAGCGCTGGTGATTCAATGATGGTGATTATGCTGATGGTGATTCATAAGTGGAAATTTTAAGAAAATAAAAAGTCTAAGATTGTAATGTTAAGTTCTTAATTTGTTTCCTTAATTTTGATACTTACAACTTCTAATCGGAACAGGTAAGTACCCAGTGCTGACATTCAATTACCAGCAAAGTAGAATTATATGGTATATCAAAGCCGCAACCCAGGGTTGTGTTCGCGTATGTGTCAAGTGTAATAGCCGCTGTCGTAGCCAACAAAGCCTTGCGGATCTAAGAGGGCCGCGGGGCACGCCCTGGGGAGTACCCTTTTGTTGTACTACTAGAAAAATATTAATAAATAATAAAAAGTAACGATACAACACAAGAAACTCAATCTATCTGCACTGGCGCTGCACTTTCAACAACATGGACGGCTAAACGCCGCTCATCACCTAATCATAATATGAGAATCAGGTATGTTTGTAATATAAAAACACTAAATAATAATAAAAACGAGTGTGCTTTAGACCACACGACTGAAGTAAAACTTCTTTAGCTCCATCTATCGGCCGGTATAACTTTATTTTTGCTTTGTTTAGTGTTAACGTCGCTATCTAGATAATTATAAATTACCGGAAATATCAACACGAATATACAAATTTTCAGTAATTTATAACTTTTTTATTAGTACAGATTTCAGTAGTCAGCATGGCCTTTTTGGTAGTAGGCTGGAGCATTTGGACTGTCTATAAACCAACACGGCTAATTTTGGTAGTAAGCTGGAGCATTAGAACTTTCTATAAATCAGCATGATGAATTTTGGTAGTAGGCTGGAGCATTTGGACTGTCTAGAAACCAGCACGGCCAATTTTGGTAGTAAGCTGAAGCATTAGAACTTTCTATAAATCAGCATGAATAATTTTGGTAGTAGGCTGGAGCATTTGGACTGTCTAGAAACCAGCACGGCCAGTTTTGGTAGTAAGCTGGAGCATTAGAACCTTCTACAAATCAGCATGATTAGTTTTGGTAGTAGACTGGAGCATTAGAACTTTCTATAAATCAGCATGATTAATTTTTGTAGTAGGCATTAGAACTTTCTATAAATCAGCATGATTAATTTTGGTAGTAAACTGGAGCATTTGGACTGTCTAGAAACCAGCACGGCCAGTTTTGGTAGTAAGCTGGAGCATTAGAACCTTCTACAAATCAGCATGATTAGTTTCGGTAGTAGACTGGAGCATTAGAACTTTTTATAA
Organism: Ennomos fuscantarius; assembly: GCA_905220475.3. Lineage (NCBI taxonomy): Eukaryota > Metazoa > Arthropoda > Insecta > Lepidoptera > Geometridae > Ennomos > Ennomos fuscantarius. The sequence continues at coordinate 4,703,922 of HG992049.1, forward strand.
ATCAGCATGATTAATTTTTGTAGTAGGCTGGAGCATTAGAACATTCTATAAATCAGCATGATTAATTTTGGTAGTAGGCTGGAGCATTTGGACTGTCTATAAACCAGTACGGCCATTTTGGTAGTAAGCTGGAGCATTTGGACTGTCTATAGACCAGCACAGCCAATTTTCGTTGTCGGCTGGAGCATTAGGACTGTCTATAAGACCAGCATGGTCAATATACACTGTCAAAATATTTTATGTAATAGAAGCTAGTTAGTTGTTGTGTAGTAAGTTGTATTTAGATTAATTTTATTGTAGTAAAAAATAAAGGCACATTGAATAAGAATAAGAATAAGATTTATTTCAGCAAACAATAGCAACAATAACAATATCATTCTTACTTAAGTAGGTATGTGAATTAATCAAATACAAGGTCATGATTTTAGTTGACAGTAGATATTATTATTCGAGCCCTAGGCTCCACACTAGGATTCCCTGTGTTGTGGAGGCCAGTTTTACAAACATTTGTTTTTCTAATTTTTTTTTTTGAGACGTTACAAAATTGTTCGTTGGATTTGAACAGTTAAAAAGGATTTAATGTTTAGATTACAGAAAAAACATAAAAAATAATAGTGAATGAAACAGAAATGAGAAGTTATTAGAATTTTAGGAATGGTTGTAGAAATTGTATAATTGATCCGAGGCTGTCTATGGATTGAATTGTAAAGTATATACGAGTGATTCTAAGAACTTAAGGTATGTATTATTGTAAGAGCAGTATGAGTGATTGTAAGAGCTGTAAGTACGAATGATTGTAAGGACTGTATGAGTGATTGTAAAAGCTGTAAGTATGAATGATTATAAGGACTGTATGAGTGATTGTAAAAGCTGTAAGTATGAATTATTGTAAGGACTGTATGAGTGATTGTAAAAGCTGTAAGTATGAATGATTATAAGGATTAGAGTATGAGTGATTGTAAAAGCTGTAAGTGTGAATGATTGTAAGAGCTGTATTAGTGATTGTAAGGATGTATAATGTATAATGAATGTAAGTGGTGTATGAATGATTGTAAAGAACCATATAAAATTAATTAAAGGAACCGAATACTTAAACGATTGTAAGAATTATGATCGGCATGCATTGTTTTTGAGTTAAGAAGAATTAACAATTATAGTACAATAAAATAACCCAAAGCATAAGTGTATCTAATATTAGTGTACATATTTTTTAAAATGTAATGTAGATATATAATACATAAATATATAGTATAATATATAATATAATATACAATAACAATAACAACATTAATCTAAATTTTTCCGTAATTTCCGTCATTGTCCGTAAAAAACTTACCTTTCTCCAGAAAATAACATAACATTTCTAGATTTACCTTATTACATTTAGGTATACAAAAAGCTATACTTTTTCACCCCAAACTTTAACCCTAAAGCGGTTACAACCGTAGCCTTAGGGGTAGTCCCTAACGAGTACATGACAAAAGGGTTAACTTGCCCACTTGACGTGTCTAGGGGATGAAAAAATGGCGGACGTGACATAATAATGTTTTGGAGCTTTTTGTTGGATGAGGGTAGGTTTTTCTTAGTTTTTTGGTACTAGCTTTTTGCAGGTTTTTAAGTAGATCAAAATTACGCCACTGATATAGTAATTGTAATGATAAATTACTTTATATAAAGAGACGGTTATCGTTGGCATGTTAGCTGATATCTTTATCAACTAGCTTAAGGGCGGAATTTCAAAAAATCATTTATTAGCGGATGATTACGTCATAACATCTACCTGCATGTCAAATTTCAGCCCAATCCGTCCAGTGGTTTGGGCTGTGCGTTGATAGATCACTATGTCAGTCAGTCAGTCAGTCAGTCACCTTTGTACGGCGTGGCGTATATATAATATGGCGTGGGTCTGATAATGGAGTATGAGACAAAAACTAGGGACTTTTTAATGGACAACTGAAACTTCAATGCATTAAAAGATTTTAGTTTTTTTTTTTCTAAATTTAATACAGGCAAAGATAAAACAAGAAACTATTTGCCAAAAGCATGTCGGGTCATGAACTTAAGTCTCGTAAGCGCACTGCTTTAGTGAAAAATGAAAAACGTTCTTTTTACAATTATTTGAACATTTTGAAAATTGAACAGGGAGTTTTGGCGGGAAAGCGAAAAAGATCGCGTCACCGCATTGTATTAATAGGTCTTTACCTATGAAATTGCCGTATTGCAGTACAGACTTTTTCAAACAAAAAAAAGTTTTGATTGGCTATGAATTCTAAATTCAAATTAATTTTGTTTTAAAAACATGACATTCTATTTACAATATAAGTCTTTTGTTTATTGATTAGCTTTGTATTTTCATTACATTTCAACATTTTTCCTCATAATGGATACTTTGAAATTTCGTGTAATTATGGAATATGAGTTCCGTCGTGGCACCAACGCGGCACAAACGACACGTAACATCAACGACGTTTACGGAGAGAACTGTACAAACGAACGTACAACCCGTTATTGGTTTGCTCGGTTCCGTTCTGGGAATTTTGACTTGAAAAATGAACCTCGTGGTCGTCCGGAAACTTTGGTCAACAATGATGAATTAAAGGCAATTGTGGAAGCTGATGAATCTCAATCTACAGCGGAGCTGGCAGCAGCTTTTGATGTTAGCATCAAAACAATATTGGTCCATTTGCGACAGATTGGCAAGATAAAAAAGTTTGATAGATGGGTGCCCCACGAACTTAACGATCGCCAGCGCAACGTACGCGTCGAGACTTGCCTTGCGCTGCTTAACAGGCACAGAAATGAAGGAATTTTGAACCGAATTGTTACGTGCGACGAAAAATGGATTCTTTTTGACAATCGAAAGCGCTCAGCAAGTTGGTTAGATCCTGGTTTGGTACCAAAGCAATGTGCAAAACGAAAAATGACCCCTAGAAAGGTGATGGTCACAGTTTGGTGGTCTAGTGCTGGTGTGCGTTAGCATTACTGCAGATGTGTACATTGAAGAACTGACCACAATGATGGCGAAACTCGCACGTCTGCAACCAGCTTTGGTCAATCGGTCGTCTCCACTGCTACTTCACGACAACGCGCGACCCCATACTGCACAACAGACCGTCTCTAAGCTGCATGAGTTGGATTTGGAAGCTCTCCCTCATCCGCCATACTCACCAGATCTTGCGCCTACCGACTATTACTTTTTCCAAAATTTGGACAACTTTTTAGCGGGAAAAAAATTCAATTCCCGAGAGGCAGTACAAAACGCCTTTGAAGAGTTTGTTGTCTCCCGTCGTGCTGATTTTTTCAAGAAGGGCATCCATAAACTGCCACAGCGTTGGCAAAGATGCATTGATTGCAGGGGTGATTACTTTGAATAAAAGAAATAAATAAGTTCGAAAAAAAAAATACCTTAACTTTTTTCAAACAAAACGGCAATTTCATAGGTAAAGACCAATATTTTCCAAAACTTGTGTTATTTTCAGTGTTAGTGCATAAAATTGGTGGCATTTTATACGTTAAGTGCTGAATTATAGGCATGAGTACGGGAAAGTGGTATAATGATGGTGAAACGTTTCTTTTCGTGTTGTTTCCAAAACTCCATAGAAGCTTCAAGTAAAGTTGCCACCACTTTACTAGGTGTATGACTTTGACTAGACTGACTTGACTATGACTTGACTTGATGACTTCGACTGTCTTCTCTATGACTTGACACATATTTGCGTGAAATATCGATAACTTGATAAATTATCAATTACTTGACACTGGCTAAATACACAAAAGTGTGGAGCCAAAACTAAAAAAAAAAATTGAACACAGAGAAAAGGTCAACAATCTTTGAAGCAAGACGTCTTAAGTATTTAAAAATTTATTATGAAACTTTTTTACGCACACTTGACTTAGAGAGTAAGCGGGTGAATGCGAGGCGAACGGAAGTTGAAATTGATCACGTAGATCTCCATTGTCAACATAAAATTTTGTATAGTTATATTTTTACGAGTCTAATTATTGTCAAGATGGCGACATTAACATTAACTAAAGCAATAACAAAGTTATACCGGCCGATAGATGGAGCTAAACTAATAAAAAGTTATGCTTCAGTCATGGTCTATAGCACACTCGTTTTTTTTATTTATAAATAATGCTTATGATTCTTTTTGTCACGAACTATTATGTAATGGTGCTAGTTATTTTATATCGCAGTAACAATTATTATTATAACCACACTTGACTCACATTTTACATTTGAATTTGGATTCCATTTTGAATTTTTTTTTTTTTAAGATTTGGCTCCACATTTTTGTATATTTAGCCAGTGTCAAGTAATTGATAATTTTTCAAGTTATCGATATTTCACGCAAATATGTGTCAAGTCACAGTCGAAGTCATCAAGTCAAGTCATAGTCAAGTCAGTCTAGTCAAAGTCATACTCCTGGTAAAGTGATGGCAACTTTACTTGAAGCTTCTATGGAGTTTTGGAAACAACACGAAAAGAAACGTTTCACCATTATTTTACCATTTTCCCACACTCACGCCTTTAATCCAGCACTTAATGAATAAAATGCCACCAATTTTATGCACTAAAACTGAAAATAACACAAATTTTGGAAAATAATACGATGCGGTGACGCAATCTTTTTCGCTTTCTCGCCATTGTGAATTAGTCCAGTACAAAAAAAAATATACGATAAATATAGAAGACTGACCCCAATACAATAGAATCTATTTTCAAAAGCGTTCCATTTTCAAAAGTCTATTGAATATTTATTTTTACAATCCTACTGTGCTTTGTTGCTGAACACAATGACAACTTCGCTTCTACAATGCTTTGATTGTACGTCCCTGATATACACTTCAGTTCCGTATAATGACACAAGTAGAAATATATCTTAAAGTTGAAGCAGTAAAGTCGTGCTTGGCGTGATGTAAATGTAGAGAAAACGTAGAGGACGTGTCTACGGAATGTCTACGTCGTAGGTAGTTTCCGTAGAAACTGCGATAGCATTTTGTTTTCATGATTTTCATTTGTTTTTATATTACACACAATCTAGTCAGTCTTACTAGTATTATATAATCTGTGGTCTTGCTTTTTAACAATAGTATTTTAAGGATTGATTAAATTTAACAATTTAATCAATCCTTAAAATACTCTCATATTTTTTCTAGTGAAATTTTAGCGAGAGCTATTTCATAGTGTATTTTAAGCATTGATTAAGTTAAACTAACGTTAAGTTATGCTGAGATGAGACATCTTTTGTCTATTTGATGTCATTGTATTCGTTCAAAAAACTGATGGCGATTGGTTTTGAATCTTATTGTAAATGCCAAAGAATTCAGAACAAAAAACTTCTTGAATTTAAGTCAGATAGTCGCATATCATTTCACTAGTGACAGTGCTCTTCAAACAGGGACACAGAAATACTGAAAGCTTATTGGTTTCCTATTGATCATCGACTGTTTCAACCAGTGAGCGTACAGTATTTGCCTTAACACGAGTTTGACAAACGTCTCGTACGTTTTTCAAACTCGTCAAATGGGGACTAGCGAAATAAGTGTGAACTTGAGTTTTGGCGGGAAAACGAAAAAGTCACGTTACTGCATTATATTATTTTCCAAAACTTGTGTTATTTTCAGTGTTAGTGCATAAAATTGATGGCATTCTATTTGTTAAGTGCTGGATTACCGGCATGAGTGTGGGGAAGTGGTATAATGATGGTGAAACGTTTCTTTTCCAAAACTCCATAGAAGTTTCTAGTAAATTTGGCACCACTTTACTAGGAGTATGACTTGACGAGACTAGACTATGATTTAATTTGATGTGTTGGACTGTGACGTCAAGTGTGAAGTCAAGTCAAGGATTTGACTTGATACATTATATGATACTAATTTACTTGAGATATTATCAATAACTTGACACTGGCTAAATACACAAAAGTGTGGAGCCAAATCAAAAAAAAAGTGTGAACTTGAAGCTGTCAAACTTTATAATAGACGGGCGTAAGAATGGTAAAACCAAGCTTATCTTTGATATAAACGAACTGTATAAAATTTCGTAAATACATTTTATTATTATATTTTTTTGCCTTTAGATAACACAAAATTCAACGCCGAAATTGTATTATAGCCAAATTCACAATTATTATTATGAATTTATAGTCTTGTCTGAGTCTAGTCTAAATCTAGTCTTAATTGGATCGCGTAGGGTTGTGATACACTGGGGGCTGGGGCTTAGAGATCGCGCTTTGTTCAGGGTCACCATGAATTGTAAATCGAATTCAGAGGTTTTATAATGAAACAGTTCTGAATTTAATGTGTAAGCCTCCAGTAAAATTTTGTAAAACCCTTTTTAAAAGAGAAAAAAATAATGTAATTCAAAAAATATTCTATTTGACTTTGATATTTTTCTTTCTGAAAATGTACAGATCATTCTACTTACAGGTTACATTAAATATAAATCAAATACAAGTATTAATTGGAAATTGTATGACTGCAAAGACGAATCTAGAATTTGGAAAAGCATTTTTGATTTTATTTTGTTACTGGCTAGAACTAAAAGCATTATAAAAATTTCAATTTTGGCAGACTAGGTGGTGGGACTTCGTTCTATGTGGTAGGACTTAGCAAAGTTCGTCAAGGTAGGTACCACCAGGGACTCCAAGGAAAACTAGGGCTCACTAAGTTAAAATAAATTTATATATTTAATTTATTTTAATTTAGTTTTCCTTGGAGTCCCTCGCACCATAGAAAAGAACAAGATTGATTATGGGAAGACAAGACGAACACGTCACCCCCACAGATCTCACAGTCATGTAATCTTATTACCAGACGGTGCTGATATCTCAGGATGATGTGCGCAGTGCAGTGTCGCGCGAAATTCTATGTTTTAAAGTTCCGAGTGAAACTGTTCTGTTATAGGTGGCTGTGGCGCTTAACATCAGGTGAGTAGGTCATCACATCATTCACTAAAAAAAAAAATGTCTAGCGGTCTAATGGTAAGCAGTCACTTTTGCACCAAGGGCGCTGCCGGTGCGTCGCCAACCCTATGACTCTATTTGCTCGTCGTATATGCATATAGATGATATCTTACGATTTACTTTCGCAAATATAAAAGAAAATCTCTCTTGTGCCAACCCTATGTTACAACGGAGTCTCACACTGCGCATTAATTTGCATTATATTCTCTACAGTGCATAACCCTATAAAATGCGGGTAAATGGACAAGCTTATGTGCCATAAAGCGCTACTTCGCATGAATTCAGCACAGACTCGCGGTGTTCAATTTGATGAAACAATTAGATGATGCGCAAGGGATTTTCGCCTTTATGGCCGTATGAAATTGTTCGTACATTCTTGGGAATCAGAAATTATTGCTATTTTCACGTTGTAAAGGTTTGTCCATACGGGCATTTGAAGTTACATGTACGCCATATTTATGTTCACATCGTTTAGACTAATATTTATCAGGATGCGTTGGCATTATTTTTTAACCAGAGTTTAAAAATCAATTATTCTTTTTACATGAACGCTTATCGTTGACTGGCCTGATAGCTCAGTTGGTAGTAGCTATGACTGAACTGTAGGTTGTGGGTTCGACTCCCACCCTGAATAAATCTTTGCATGATGAACATAGGTGTTTGTTCTGTGTCTGGGTGTCATATTGTATTTTATGTATGCATTTACAAACAAAAAGCATATAATGTATTCTATCAGTTTTCTGTTTGATCACGAAACTTTGCAAGAGCAACAGGAGAAATTTCCATAATAACTATGCACTTAAACTGTGTATTCAAACTGTCAAATCCATACAACTTTTTGTTTCTATTGGATACAATCGAGTCACGTGATTGCCAATCTTTGCATAGTTTGGGACTAGATAGCGCTGTGTGAAATGTCCACACATATTTATTTTATATATTTTTTATTGATATGTAATAGGGAGTTAATCAAAAAACTAAGGTGCAATCATTTATTTTTCCATTAGTGTAAGATGTTTATGTCTAACCCTAATAATGTGAAATTTTCCCAAAGGAGTAACGAAACAAAAAAAGATTGGAGTTATTTTGGGATTAAAGAGAACAAGTATCCCAAATATCATCAACCAATTAGGGTTTATGTTTTGTTTTTTTTTTTTATATTAAGGAATGACGTGACGAGCTAGCCGTTTGCCTGATGTTAAACGACACGGCTGCCCATACCAGCTGCAGTGCCACTCGGAATTCTAAAGTATAGAGGTTCGCGTGACACTGCACCGCGCATCGTCATCCAGAGACATCAGCACAATCTCGTAATAAGATTACTAAACTGTGAGATCAGATCATAAAGTCTCATTTGCCCAGTAATTTCACTAGCTACAGTGCCCTTCAAACCGGAACACAGCAGCGCTTCCGCACTACTGCTTGGCGGCAGAATAACTGGCAAAGCGGTGGTACCTACCTAGACGAACTTTGCAGTAAAGTCCTACCGCCTAGTAAAATGTGAGAGGATGTGACCGTGTTTTAGGTTTGTTAATGTTAAGGAATGATGTGATGAGCTAACCATTTGCCTGATTCTAAGCGACACGGCTGCCCACATCGGTTGCAGTGTCCCACGGTACTCTAAAGTATACAATTTTGCGTGACACTGCACTGCGCACGTCATCAGCACATTTCTAGACTGTGAGATCAGGTTGCAAACTCTAATTTACTCAGTAATTTCATTAGCTATGGTGCCCTTCCAACCGGAACATAGTAATGCTTGCGCAGTACTGCTTGGCGGCAGAATAAAGGGTGAGGATAAACATGTTTTTATTTTACGCACCCTTTTTAACGTTGGATGAGCATAGTAACGGTCTTTCTTAGTATTTATACTACAGTGTGGTGTAATTGAGAAAATAATTCTTGTGGGTATATTATATTTGCCTGTGTGTAGCATTCTTTAGGAACTGATGCTAGTAAATTTCAAAGGACCCGAAATCTGTACAAGAATTTCTCTAGCTGTATTACAGAGAATTTAACCAATGTTTTGTAAACTTTATTTATAATAGCACCCCGCGGTTTCTCTTGCAATTCACCCAATTTGAAAAGTTGGCATTTTAACCGACTTCAAAAAAGGAGATGTTTCGACTTTGTGAATATTATTTTGTATGTTTTTTTATGTTACTGAATGATTTGACGAGCTAGCCGTTCACCTGATGTTAAGCGCCACGGCTGCCCATAGCAGAATAGTGTCAATCGGAACCCCAAAATAGAGTTTCGAGCAACACTGCACTGCGCACATCATCCTGAGACATCAGCACAGTCTGATTACTCGACTGTGAGATCAGATCATAAAGTCTCAATTGCCAGTAATTTCACTAGCTACATGGTCCTTGACTTCTGTAAGATTTCTGAATCTATTTACGTGATTTCAGCAGTCTTTATGGTGTGGTGGTTGAGCAGGTCGGCTCATAACTTGGAAGTGGCGGGATCGATTCCCGCAAGACCAAATGGTCTCTATTTAGCCCTAATGCTAAGCATTGCCATTCAAAGATGCACATTTTAGGTACATTGCCAGTAAAGTAATAATAATAATAATTATATATTTTTTTCCAACTAAATATATAACCTATTTGAAATGTCTGAAAAAGATCGCTTTAAGAAATAAGACTGGTCATTGTGACACTTAATTTTTTAGTTTCTGCTTGTAAATCGTTCCTGTAATGTGGTGTTTTAATAAAGAGTTTTATTCATCTATCTACCTGTTAAGTTGGTTATCTATTAATACATGTGAAATAACATTAAATAAGTACATATAATTATATATTTAGACCACTTATATACTTAAGAGTGTCGTTAGTGTACAATACAATACAAAACGCTTTATTAACACCAAAAATAAACATGTAGAAAAGAGAATTACATAATAATATAGGTACAATGGGCGGTCTTATCGCTAAGAGCGATCTCTTCCAGACAACCTGATGGACAGAGATATGTGACACTATGAGCAAGGACGGCGGTGCAAATAAATACTATATACTAACCTATCCTTAAATAATTAAAACATAAGAATTAATAATAATAAAGGACGTAGTAGTACGAATCAAGAAGTATCAACTAAGTACGAATATCTACACTGTCTACTACTAACACTTTTCAAAATTACTACTTATTTCCCACTACGACACTAGGTGGTAGGACTTTATTGCAAAGTTCGTCTAGGTAGGTACCACCGCTTTGCCAGTTATTCTGCCGCCAAGCAGTAGTGCGCAAGCACTACTGTGTTCCGGTTTGAAGGGCACTGTAGCTAATGAAATTACTGGGCAAATGAGACTTTATGATCTGATCTCACAGTTGAGTAATCTTATTACTAGATTGTGCTGATGTCTCTGGATGACGTGCGCAGTGCAGTGTCACGTGAACCTCTATACTTTAGAGTTTCGAGTGACACTGCAGCTGGGCATCATCGTTTAACATCAGGCGAACGGCTAGCTTGTCACGTCATTTCTTAACATACTGGGCAACAAGACTAAAAATTGTTGGACCTTTCTTTAAACGAAATGTTTACACCTAAAGCATCTGAGAGCTGGTAATTTCACAGTCAGCTTACATTGTTAATAAGGAGCCTTTGTTATGCTGTTTTAATTCAAATATTCAGTAGCTGCTTTATGTTACCTGTTGTGTATCACAAATTAGAAACTACCCACAAGTTTGTTGCATAACGGATTATTTCACTAAGCGTTTTTGACCGGAAAAACAATGTTTGATGACATATACTGGCCATATAGCTCATATAGCTCATAGACTGGCCCGATAGCTCAGTTGGTAGTATCCCTGCCTTCTGAACTGCAGGTTGTGGGTTCGATTCTCACCCAGGACAAACATTTGTGTGATAGAAATAAACTCCTTTACTTGAACGCGTGAGACTTGAGGTAAGCTGGTGAGGCGAACGGAAATTTAGAGGGAGATATACTTATTATATATCCCTCTCTACGTGAAGAGTTACTTTTCGAATATTACTGTACAGGTAAGAGAGATGGATCTAAAGAAGTTTTACTTTAATTGTGTCTAAAAGCACACTAGTTTTTTATTTATTTTAAATCAAAATGAAATCCTTATTCAGTAAAATTTATACAACATTAAAAGTAGGTCCTTTCCTTACCACGATCTCTCGCTGCCAAGCGTGGTGAGAGCCATGCTCGACAGCGAGAGATCGTGGCAGGCGGTGATCTCCTTCTGCGAGTACGTGATGGCGCAGAAGGAGACCGCGGAGCGGGTCAGAGAGGAGGCCGCTGGAGCTGACCCGCTCCGGCGCAGACGAGCGGGAGGGAGGAGGAGGCGTTACGCGCACCTCCTCCCTCCCCCGTAGTGAGGCCACTGGTGGAGAGTCGGGGGACTCTCCGCCGGCTTGCACGGCCCCACACGTCTGGTGGGTGACCTTGGTGAGCAAGGTCACCCATCCATTGGCGCGGAGAGGCCCGAAAGGGCCTGCCGCCGGGGGCGAGTTGGCTGGACTGCAGTCGCGACCCCTTCTCGCCCCGGTAGGGCAGACGAGGGCTCACGGGGGGGTTTTAGTGAGTTCGAGTCCCACCACGGGGGTGGTGGCAGGGAAGTGCGAGGGCATTTCCCCCCTCAAAAAAAAAGGTCCTTCCCTTACGTGTACCATATCCGTGGAACGCCCTGTGTTTCCGAATGTTACTAGCGAATTGTGCGTCAAATTCTCGATCAGGTTTCGAGCATATCCAATGCTCTTTTTTTAAGTTAAGGAATGACATGACTGTCGTTCGCCTGATGTTAAGCGATACAGCTGCCCATATCAGATGCAGTGTCACTTGGTACTCAGTTTCGTGTGAAGCGTCACGAAGTGCAATGGCACTGCGCACGTCATCCTGAGACATCAGCACAGCCCTAGTAAGAGTAATAAGATTACTCGACTGTGAGATTAAGTCATAAAGTCTCATTTGACCAGTAATTTCACTAGCTACAGTGCCCTTTATGCCGAATGAGCGTGAAGGAGTAACAAACATAGATAGATAGATAAACTCTTTATTGACACCAAGGCAACAAATACAAAAACAGGAAATAACTTATGAGTAGGTAACAATGGGCGGTCTTATCGCTAAAAAGCGATCTCTTCCAGACAACCTTTGGATGGACAGAGATAGATCAACGAGCAAGGACGGTGGTGCGAAAAAATTACTGTTAACATACAATTTTTCGCCTTTATAATATTAGTGTGATTTAAAAATCTACACCCGACCCATTAGTCATCAAACGGTACAAAATTAATTAGGCTTGATCTTAATAATTAGAATAATAATCTTCTGTAATAAGGTTTAAATATAATAAAGTAGATAAAAACAGATTAAAATCTTCTCCGATAAACAAACAAGTAAATCTTTATTCATCGAGTTTTAGCGAGACAGTAAATTACTTTCAAGTCAAGCCTCTTCGTCGATAATTATAAGGCTGCGTAAATCAATCCTTCGAGTGGTTGAATATATTTTGTGATGATCACGTTAACATATGGATGGTTGTAATGGTGAACATGTTATGAAATCTAAATATATATAACTCAAAGGTGACTGACTGACTGACTGACTGACATAGTGATCTATCTACGCACAGCCCAAACCACTGGACGAATCGGGCTGAAATTTGGCATGCAGATAGATGTTATGACGTAGGCATCCATTTAGAAAGGATTTTCGAAATTCCACCCTAAAGAAGGTGAAATGAGTGGTTGAATTATTTTCCCATACGCCATGCCGCGGGCGAAGCTGCGGGCATAAGCTCGTCATTATTATAAAGTTGAAACCGTTTTGATAATTTTTGGTTCGCGAATAGGCCCGTTTTAACTCTATAAAGTACATATATATAGTTTAAAAATATAGCCCCTATATAGTAAAATGACGTTTAAGAGTTTTGGCGGGAAAACGAGAAAGATCGCGTCGCCGCATTTTATTAATTTCCAAAACTTGTGTTATTTTCAGTGTTAGTGCTTAAAATTGGTGGCATTTTATTCGTTAAGTGCTGGACTACAGGCATGAGTATGGGAAAGTGGTATAATGATGGTGAAAGGTTGCTGTTCGTGTTGTTTCCAAAACTACATAGAAGCTACTGGTAAAGTTGCCACCACTTTGCTACGACTATGACTGGACTAGACTAGACTATGACTTGACTTGATGACCTGGACTGTGACTTGACTTGAGACATACATACACATACAATATTAATTAACTTTAGAAATTATCAATTTCTTGACACTGGCTAAATTCACGAAAGCGTAGAGCCAAAACCAAAACAAAAAAAAAAACGTGTAATAAAATTGTGCACTTTTAAAGTTATAAAAATAAACCTTGATATCAGAAAAGATAAGAAGATTAGGACCGTATTACAGAACAATGCTCAGTGTTGCATCGGTGCTCAAGACAAGATTTCATTCACCAAATGATCAATTTTTTTTTTTCTTTATAGTAATGGCATGCTTTTGACAACAACTCATCTGATGGTAAGTGACGCAGTTGTCTAAGATGGAGCACGCTTGCCCATGAGATGCCCATTCACTCTTGACTTAAAAAGACATAGGTTATACCTTGAAGGAAACCCTGTTTTTGGAAGAGCATTCCATTCCTTGGCCGTTCGAACTATAAATAAGTCAGCAAAACGCTTAGTGCGGACTTGGGGTACACTAACAACGTAAGGGTGTGAATGAAATCTCAACTTGAGCTGCGATCGACCACTGAACATTGTTCTGTAATACGGGCCTTAGTGAGCGAGTCGCCTTATAAGATTGAGTAAGGACACAAAGTAAAAATTACCGCTAATTTCCTTAACATATTCGTCATCCGCCACCAAAGTCACAGTATATCGAATTAGCGACGACGCACTCAAAAGCAAAAGTTACTCGTCGCTCAAATTAGATAAAACTGCTAACTCCCGCTCACTTCGCTCGCTCTGCTCATTTCGCTCGGATTGTTCGCGCGAGTTTCAACCCGTACGTCACCGCCACTTCATTAGTCTGTGCGAATTCGAAAGGATTGCCGGTTCATTAATTATGAGAGTTTTAGAATGTTTATCGATTTGAAGGACGATTGTTTTGGAATTTATTTTGCTATGGACCCTCAAAATCTTCACTAGAGGTATTTTATAAGGAGGCAATTATTTTAGATATAATAACTATTGAATTATGAATTATTTAGTGAGATAATTCATATGAAAATAGACGTCAAATATGTAGGTAGAGAGGAATTTTTTTAATGGGAAAACTTATTTTATTCTTTTTTACTAACTACTACAACAATATAACAACTACAACCAAAAACACTACATAATACAAATAAAAACGAGCGTGCTTTAAATAAAACTATATGACTGAAGTAAAACTTCTTTGTTTTGCTTCGTTAATGTCGCCATCTTGTCAATTGTAAATTGTCATTTTACCGGTACTAATATTATAAAGGCGAAAGTTTGTATATGTGTATGTTTGTTACTCTTTCACGCTCTAACGGCTGAATGGATTTGAATGAAATTCGGTACCAAGATAGCTTATACACTGCATTAGCATATAGGCTACATTTATTTCCGGAAAAGTGAAATTTTCCCGTGGGATGAGCGAATAATTAAAAAACTTTCTATCCGCGGGTGAAACCGAGGGGCGCAACATAATAATACAAATTCGAAGTAATTTTTTATTTTGTTATTATTAACAATGAAAATGTACATTAACCAAGAACTTTCATCTCCCGTTTGCCTCGTTACGCATTCACCAGCTTACTCCCCAAGTCAAGCGTGCGTAAAGAAGATTACCTTCAAAAAAATTTGGACTATATACTAGCCCCTATAGATGACCTATAGACAGTCCAAATGCTCCATCCCACTACCGGTAAGTAGCGTACCCAACTGCCGGCAGCATTGCCCCGTTGAATTGCAATGCTTATTGGCTGTGCCAAATAAGTGCCGGCATAATGGTCAGGCGTTGCATCAACCAGGCGCTCTGATGAACTTAGGAAAATGCGATGAGTTGATAAATTTACATTCTTTTAATTACATTAAGTATATTAAGTAAATTCAAGTTGTAAGTTATCATTAATTAGTTCTAATTATCCATTTTAATTGTATATGTATCACTTTTACATTATATATTGTATATTTATAATCGTTTATAAGAAGCCTGAATATAGATAATTTTATTGTTTGTTTATAGCTGAATTAGACTAGATATTTTTGTTTCATTTTGTAATTTTATAATAATAATAATAATAATAATAATAACGCCCAACGATCACATACATCCTGACCCTGATGATACAACCTGATCACGTAGATCCTGGACCCTGACTAGGATTTCCTGTGTCTAGGGACCCAGAAACTACGAGGAACATGGTTCCACAACACCCAGACACAGAACAAGTATTTGCGCTTTTTTTTCTGTGCAAAAATACTTGTCCTGTAGCGGGAATCGAACCGGTCATCTGCGGGTTATGAACCGACCTGCTCAACCACCACACCACCGAGGCTGTCTGCGGGAATTTAACTAACATTGTATTTTAATATTATGCAGATGAAATGCAAGTTCCACTACATAATAGATTAATCTAAAGCGGTGTAGATTATTTAAACGAACAGTTATTATTTATTTACTCTGTTGGTATTTCCTTAGAGTATCTACAGCGCCCTACCGCAGAATAAAATAGGGGGGTATTGTGAACTTTAGATAAAACTTGTTTGAAAAATAATATTAACATTTAGGTAACTAAATGCGGCAGGAGCTGTAGAAAACCTGAAACGGAGAAAATATGAATCCCTAGGTGAGGGTTACATATTTGTTCCGTTTGGGGTTGAAACAACGGGTCCCTGGGGCCCGTAGGTGCGGCTTCTTGTCAGGGAGCTTACCAGATGCTTGGTTGAGATGCCGCACGACCAAAAGGCTGGCACATACCTCGGCCAACGAATCAGCCTAGCTATTCAACGAGGGAATGTTGCCAGCTTTTTGGGTACGCTTCCCGCAGAAGGTGATCTGTGTTTTATTTATGACCCCTACCTACAATATTACTTTTTCAAATAATTAAATATAGTTTAGGTTTTATAGGAATGAATGTGTCAATATAATTTAAAAAAAACTGTCTATAAATAAAAGGTAACTATTGGTATATAGGTTGACGGGTCTAGGCATGGCGGGCAAGCTATAAAATTATAGCGCTCCGGGCGGCGTCCGGAGCAAGAATGCTCCCTAGTACACCAAGCGCTCCCTTTATATAGCCAGATGGTTGGGGGAGCGATGACAGTTGCCGGTGTTGCCACTGTAATACATTTAAATGCCACCATAGGGTAAATTACGGTACTGCCCGCTGCGCATAGAGTCTATAACTGGACGTTGCCGCCGTCAGGTACTATTATTTAATCTGTGGTCGTGGACCACATCACATCAGAGAAGACGTCCACTACTGAATTGGCCCTCCCTTTTGGGGGGAGGGTTTACTATAATCACCACACTATGACGCTTGGCAGGCGATCTGAAGATCATAGATTTGACATTTGCGAATTGCGATTTGACAGCCTCTGTGGTGTGGTGGTTAAGCACGTCGGCTCATAATCCGGAGGCAGCGGGTTCGATTCCTACGACAGGACAAGTATTTGTGCAAAGAAAAAAGATGTTGTGGGAACGTGGTCTTCGCCGTAGCTCCTGGGTCTCTAGAAACAGGGAATCCTAGTTAGAGTCCAGGATCTATGGGTGATCGTTGGGTGTTATTATTATTATTATTATAGATTATAATGGAGATCGAGGAGGAATCTAGTACCCATTGCCTAGATATTCCTTTAACTAGCTCATTGGCATAGAAGGGAAGAGATGAGGTGGTGTTATTCTTACGGACCACATAGAGCAACATAATAAAAATCAAAAATATTGAATACCGTTCCGCACTTTGCCAGCGCAGTAGGTAATATGCTGAAATTTTCACTATTGAAGAACACGTTCTAGCAGTATGATTATAAAAATCTATATCACACTAATCACACTAATATTATAAAGGCGAAAGTTTGTATGTGAGTTTGTGTGTATGTGTGTATGTGTGTATGTTTGTAACTCCTTCACGCTCAATCGCCTGAATAAATTTGGATGAAATTCGGTACTAAGATAGCTTAAACCCTAGATTAACATATAAGCTACATTTTATCCCGGAAAAGTAAAATTTTCCCGTGGGATGAGTAAATAATTAAAATACTTTTTAACCACGGGTGAAACCGCGGGGCGCAACTAGTAAATATAGGTCAGGTGGTCGTTCCTGGGAATGTTAGTTAGGGATCAGGATCTATGTATGTGATGGTAAATAAATAAATAAAAATGAACAAATAATTTAACTCAAACATCTCTTTGAAAAAGTTATTTCATTCGACTTTCTTTCGAGTCGTTATTTTAGTGTAGCACTATTTAGTCAAACAGTTTAATTTGCATTGCTATCTAACTAGGTCTCGGGTCGTTGCAGGGAAATAAAAAGCTTTTGTTCTGTAGCGTTAAGCTTTTTGTGGGCGGCCCTTTTATCTTCACATAGACAGTAATTCTGTAGTTTTGGAAAGTATTTTTGAAAAGAGAATCACTGAAATTCTAATGGAAAGCTCAAATGCTCACATTTTTTTTGTTTGTTTAAGCTCCACAGTTTTGTGTATTTAGCCAGTGTCAAGCAATTAATAATTTGAGTTAATGATATTTCACGCAGATATGTGTCGAGTCACTGTCCAAGTCATCAAGTCAAGTCATAGTCTAGTCTAAGTCATACTCCTAGTAAAGTGGTGGCAACTTTACTAGAAGCTTCTATGGAGTTTTGAAAACATTATGAAAAGAAACATTTCACCATCATTATACGTCTTTCCCACACTCATGCTTGTAATCCAGCACTTAACGAATAAAACACCACCAATTTTATGCACTAACACTAAAACTAACATTTTTAAAAATAATACAATGCGGTAAAGAGAAACGGGAAAGATCGTTCTCGTTTTGACTGTGTGACTTGGGTCTTGACTTGACTTGACCCATATATATATTACTTAACTTGAGAAATTATCAATTACTTGACACTGGCTAAATACACGAAAGTGTGGAGCAATACTAAAACAAAAAAAATTACAAAGTGCTAAATGTCAAATATTATACAGCAAGCCAGATACAGTATGTGAGTGAAATAGAAAAGAAGTTCTTTTTCCCAATACTGATGCAAGCAATCCAGCACAATGCAGAACAGAAAATTTCAATCCGCAGCTTCGATTACACCTGTAAAAAAGAAAGTACAAAAACTTTAAAGTGATACACGACTATGAAATTTTAAAAACATAATTAAATTTAATTTACAAGTTCAAATAACCTTAGCAAACACCGCCATTTTGAATAACTTCTGACAGCTGTCATTATCATAATAATATTATCAAAATGGTGTCGCGATAAAGCCTCCGTCACACTGACACATAATCCATCACCTCGGCCTTAAAGAATTTCCTGTTTCAATTCATTATAACGGAATGGCGTGTAAAACGCTGCAATTTCTCAAAGATACGACGGTAATAGTAGATGGTTTTTGGGTTCCGTACAAAAAAGTCTAAGAAAATCGCCGATATAAGAAGTGACAGTCAAGACCCTTTGTTTATAAACTCTGCTTAAATTAACTTAAGTTCTGCACATTACAAAAATATAGTAATTATTTCTACTTAAGTCATTCAACTTGAAGAAACATTTAGTGTAAGGCTCTCAACCATTTCACTTTAGTTTTAAGCAATATATTCATAACTAATACCCACTAAAACCATTTTTCATATTTCTCATATCCCGGAGGTAGCAAGTTAGATTCTCGCGGCAGGAGTTTTTGTGCTCAGAAAAAAGCGCTATTACTATTTCTGAATCTGGGAGTGTGTTGTGCATGATTCTCGCGGTAGTTCTTGGGTTCTGAAATCCTATAGTAAGTCTCTCTCTCAGTTGTCTCCCTCTTTTCCTGAACCTTGAGTTAAAGGATTTAGACGACACTTCGAAAAACTTTGATCTTCTTCTTTTGTCTCATAATTATGTAGATACTGAATCCATGCGGTAAAATTCAAGAACGCGCTTGCCCGAATTTTCTGAACATTTTTTTTTCATTGGATCTGAACAATGGCAGTAGGGTAAGAATCGTTTGATTGTGCTCAAAATCGGCGATTTGGAAATTGGTAATTTATGTTCGTTTTGCGTAAAATTTTTATTGAAATGAAAATGTTTATAGCTTTTTTAGATGATTATTTTTATTCTTTTCACTATTGTCACTTAACGCTTACATCACAAAATGAGATCAAAACAACTTTACGTTTAGCAATTATTGTTATATTGGAGGTTATTAGTTTTTAAAAGGTTATTATAATTTTTGTATGAGCAATTAGCAAATAAGGAGAATTTTTATTCTTGTTTTATTTTTCATTCAAATTTTACTAGTGCATGAATTTAAGTACTCCACCTGAGGGTTTATTTGCATTTACCTCATCACTTGATTGTTTTTATAATTAGAAAAAAAATGTTTTATGATATTTATTACATAATGATAATTAATACAAAAGTGGGTGGCAACTAGCTCAAGGGCACCTCTGGGGTGCAAGCCTCGACTTGGGCCGCCGGAAAATGAGGATCCAGAAGACTACGTCCACTGGAAGAGTTGACCCTATGGAAAGTCGCGACCTTTCTGGCTAACCTACGGGAGGTACGTCGACCTCACCGGTAGGGTTGGTTTCTGATAGTGTTATGCTGGTTCCTATACCGCGGCCAAATTGGTACCTGAGCCACAACGACTAGACTGGTTCAGTGATACCAGCGCAGACAATACTACGGCTGCTATAGGATCGTCTCGGTCGCTCAAGACGTGTCTCGAGCGGTTACGACAGGGTGGCGAATCTGTTGTTTCTGTAAAGTAGTTTGATGCTTGGACTACGAAACGGTTGGAGTAATGGAACACCGCATCAAAATAGAGGAGGAATGCATCCTTTATACATTGACGGATGAATGAGAGTACGAGATCGCAGTGGATGAGAAATACCTTCGTAACTAGCGACACGTCATCTAAGCGTATTTTATAGAGTAACATAGAAACCTTACGCAAAGTCACGAGGAAAAGCTTGTCGTAAAAGTACAGACTAGAAATATGTAAAATACCTGTGGCACATCATGCAGTTCTGTGTACAATCATATGCAAAACACGTTACACGAGTACAAAGAGACTTTTGAACATCACTGTACGCGCCGACAGCGCTATTGAAGCATTTGTTCAACAAATTTGAAATTTTGCTTCTATTTTTTGCTTCTAGTTTTGTTTCTATTCTTGTGCAAGACAATTTTTGGGTGAAACACAATTTTAAAAAAGTGCGGGCAGTCTTTGGATAATGCCAATAGAAGTAAAAACTAAGCAACATGTGACATATATCTCATGGAAAGTGTTCGGTGACGATAACGCGAAGTTTTTAATGTACCGAGGACAATTCTACTGCCAACTTCCTGGATATTCCCTTAGCCGGCTCTTACAGTATTTGCGGGAAGAAATGGGATAGTCATATTCTCAGGCGTATTTATAAAAAGAAAGTAAGAAAGACTTTTTATTATTTGCAACCGAATAACAAAATTTATAAAAAAAACAAAACGAGTGCTTCAGACCTCATGACATGAAGTAAAACTTAGTAAAGAAAACATGAACTGGCTATAAGAGGAAAAGAGAAAGAAAATGTGCGCGCGTACTGCTCTCTCCCCTTTCCCCTACAGAAACATTAGAAACGTAACTCTCTCTCTTTTTTTATCTACACTAACTTATATTTCCCTTTCAACTTCCATTCGCCTCGCCTGATAAAATTCCTTAACGCTCTCGTCACGCATTCACTAGCTCCCCAAGTCAAGAGTGCGCAAAAAAGTTTTAATTCAAAAAAATAACTACTCTTTCGCTCTTTTGCCGCAAAACGGCTTCAATTCAGCATAAAGCTAGTTCTTAAAAACCAGCGCTGGTTGTCCGTCAGGACAATTTAGTGAAGCCGCGAAGCAGACATAAACCGATATTCCAAATTTAAAAAAAAAATGTGTATGTAATTATCAATTACTTACTACAAAACATACAACACCACAAGAAATTTGACTCAAACAAAATAATCCAAATTCAATGCACATCAACTTTAAACCATTTACATAATGAGTAATGAACCAACGAGTTAACCGAAACAAATTCCGGGTAAATCTAACAAATTCCGAGTAAACCTTACAAATACCGAGTAAAGCATGTTCATATGCTAGGGATCAAAAGGTTAAAAATTGCATAACTCATATACGCTAGAAATTAAAAATATCACAGTTTCAGTTAGCGTTTTAAACTGGTAAAACCGTACGGGAAATAATTACAGAAAACCTTTCCGACCTACTTTTGAATTGGTCTGTAGTAATTTTAGACTTACTGCAGTTTTCCTGTTTTTAAACGCAGTCCGCTTGGCGAGTATGATAGTTTTTGATATTTTTCATATGAATTTTAAGATATTTATTTACTTTTTGATAGCTCAATAGCTCAGTTGATAGTAACCGTGCCTTCTGAGCTGTAGGTTGCGGGTTCGATTCCCACTCAGGACAAACATTTGTGTGATGAAAATCGAAGTTTGTTCTGCGTCTGGGTGTTAAATTATATGTATGTATTTACAAACAAAAAGTAATTTAAGTATTCTATTAGTTATCTGGTACCCATAGCACAAGCTTTGCTTAGTTTGGGGCTAGATGGCGCTGAGTTAAATGTCCACAAATATTTATTTATTACTATTTATTTTATAGGAGAAATTTTCAAAAAGCATCGGATTTAAAGCATTTATGTGAAGTATTGCCAAAAAACCGACCGATTTTTAAAGCACGCCTGTAAAGAGCATCAAAAATATTCATAAAAATTGGTGCTAATTTTTGGAGCACCAATGTAAAGAGCTACAAAAAAGCAACTAAAGTTGATTGTAAGATTCGAGTCTGCGACGCACTAATTGCAATTCGACGTCGATCGACCATTAGCTATCATCGTTTCACGAATTCCTGTGATCCGATTATTATGAACCAAGCACCGTACGTTGAAACCAACTACTCGCCCAGAGCAACGTACAGCAATAATTCAGAAACTCGAATAATCGATTCCAGAACAATCGACATCTCAGCATCGCAATGGGTGCATTCGATGAATTAGATTTCAAGAGAATGGAACTGCATATACGTAATTCGTGATATGGAGATTTGGCGGGAAAACGAAAAGATCGCGTCATCGCATTGTATTGTTTTCCAAAACTTGTGTTATTTTCAGTGTTAGTACATAAAATTGGTGGCATTTTTTTCGTTAAGTGCTGGATTACAGACATGAGTATGGGAAAGTGGTATAATAATGGTGAAACGTTTCTTTTCGTGTTGTTTCCAAAACTCCGTAGAAGCTTCTAGCAAAGTTGCCACCTCTTTACTAGGAGTATGACTAGACTAAACTAGATAATGTCATGACTTGATGACTTGGACTGTGACTTGATTTGACAAATTATATACATTAGTTAACTTGAAAAATTGTCAATTCCTTGACACTGGTTAAATACACAAATGTGGAGCAAAACCAAAAAAAAAAATTCTTGATGTTACTACGGGTTCCGCCTAAAAATCTTTTTTTAAGGTCAAGCGTTTTGACCTCAATCTGATGCTGAGTCAGGACCTGGTCATGACATCATAACGTTACACCGTAACATTGGGTATTCTCTAAATTGTACTGTGTCTCCTGTTTTGTAATGTAATGTTGTGTGATGTTCTGAATATTTACTTTCTCTCTTTTTCTTTTTATACATATATTCTGTTTTTAAAATCACACTTTATTATCTGATTTTTTAAATCGATTTAAACTATTCACGATGAGGTAAAAACTTGAAACTTTAATCACTTAATGTGAATCCGGATCGCTGAAGGTTATTTTTTCTTTACATTAAATATTGATCTATTTTAACGCTAAGCAGGCAAATCTGCAATCACAATAATATTATAAAGGCGAAAGTTTGTATGCGTGTATGTGTGTATGTTTGTTACTCCTTCACGCTCAAACGGCTGAATGGATTTGGATGAAATTCGATACCAAGATAGTTTATACACTGGATTAACATATAGGCTACATTTTATCCCGGAAAAGTGAAATTTTCTCGTGGGATGAGCAAACAATTAAAATACTTTTTATCCGCGTGGGGCGCCACTAATCAACTATATTGGCGATTCTTCCTTCATAAACCGCATTTCATACCTACGTTAACAACTCGTTATTTACGGTGCATCGCGGGCACCGCTCAATAATTCACTGAATACAGCTCCCGATCCATTCGCAGGTTATTCTCGACTCGGACAATTTTCGGTGCTTCAATTTTCGGTGAAGACTCGTTCGCGTTAACGGCAGCACGGCTTTTGGTTACCGTACAAGTTACTGTACAGTGAAAACTCGTTCTGCGTATTAGGATTTGGTTGTGTTGTTGTGAAAAATCATTTATTTATTTATTATTTATTTAATTCGATTAGTACGGTTACACTTTTTACACTAATTACTATATAAACACAATTAAAATTTGATTGAAATAAATTACTATCACATAAAATTGAAAAAAAGCAGTCAACTCAAATAAATAAAAGAGATTGTAAAAAAACAATTGTTATATTGTTTTTTAAAATGGGTGTAAGCAGAAACGGGTATTGTGCGTAGGTTGCAACCTATATAACTATAGGCCTTCAGCATGTCTACACCGCACCGTGTCTGGAACAAGAATGATCCGTAGCACACCAGTTGCCGGTGTTGCCACTGTAATAAATTTAAATGCTGCCATAGGGTAAATTACGGTACTGCCCGCTACGCATAGAGTTTATAACTGGACGTAGCCGCCGTCATGTACATATAGTATCTAATAATCAAAATTAGAATTAATGATGCATAGTCATAGTAATGATCATAAAACTACCATAATCTCTGAGCACAACCACATTTATGTCTATACATTAAATTTAATAACAAATTGTTATAACATAAATGTGAAAACTCATTTGAACTTTCTTTTTCGATACAGATATAATTACTAATGTAATTAGATTTTAACTGAGTATTGTGTGCAATGTTTAGTGCGTACATTGGATTTGTATTGCGTTTGAGTAAATGCATCTTTGGGTCGTTGAAAATGATCTGAAAATGGGGCAGTGTATTTTTTTTTTTTTTTTCTATAACCCGTGTATGTTTAGTTTTTTTTTTGAAGTATTTATACCATTTTATCATATTGTCGTTTTAGTATGTAAGTTTTATTAACACCAACTGAAAATTTCAGTTGGTGTTAATAAAACTTTCTTTAATTCCTGTCCATCCTAAGGTAGCCTAAAAAAAATCGCTTAATGCGATACGGCCGCCTTTTTTCTACCATTCTTTGTAATTTTTGAGGGTGCATTGTTATGTATTAGTGTTCAATAAAGTATTATTGTATTGTATTGTGTATTTTTAATTTTAACGTTTGATAAGGGTGGATTATTACCCGTTAAGTGTTCGTGAACCTGCACGAGTGTTGGCAAATGGTTCCAAGTTTTTAAAACTATGCCTTTTCGTTTTCATTTGAAGGCTTCCTAGAGCCTTCAGCAAAATATCCACCATTTTACTGTGGCATTTTGAATGACAAAATAAGATATTGACATGACATAACCATACAAACATTTCCTCGCTTGACATTGGCAAAATTATCGCTAAAAAGGGATGGTAAGCCATTAAACGAAGAAAGAGAAGAATAGATGCAACTTCGTGTTTTAACCTGCTGGGCGATCACGTAACTCGATTACAAAAAGGACATAAGCTTTTCCCAAAATAGCACTTTTTTTGTTATGGCTTCACACTTTTGTGTATTTAGCCAGTGTCAAGTAATTGATAATTTCTCGAATTAATTAATAATAGGTCTTTACCTATGAAATTGCCGTATTGCAGTACAGACTTTTTCAAACAAAAAAAAGTTTTGATTGGCTATAAATTCTAAATTCAAATTAATTTTGTTTTAAAAATATGACATTCTATTTACAATATAAGTCTTTTGTTTATTGATTAGCTTTGTATTTTCATTACATTTCAACATTTTTCCTCATAATGGATACTTTGAAATTTCGTGTAATTATGGAATATGAGTTCCGTCGTGGCACCAACGCGGCACAAACGACACGTAACATCAACGACGTTTACGGAGAGAACTGTACAAACGAACGTACAACCCGTTATTGGTTTGCTCGGTTCCGTTCTGGGAATTTTGACTTGAAAAATGAACCTCGTGGTCGTCCGGAAACTTTGGTCAACAATGATGAATTAAAGGCGATTGTGGAAGCTGATGAATCTCAATCTACAGCTGAGCTGGCAGCAGCTTTTGATGTTAGCATCAAAACAGTATTGGTCCATTTGCGACAGATTGGCAAGATAAAAAAGCTTGATAGATGGGTGCCCCACGAACTTAACGATCGCCAGCGCAACGTACGCGTCGAGACTTGCCTTGCGCTGCTTAACAGGCACAGAAATGAAGGAATTTTGAACCGAATTGTTACGTGCGACGAAAAATGGATTCTTTATGACAATCGAAAGTGCTCAGCAAGTTGGTTAGATCCTGGTTCGGTACCAAAGCAATGTGCAAAACGAAAAATGACCCCTAGAAAGGTGATGGTCACAGTTTGGTGGTCTAGTGCTGGTGTGATTCATCATAGCTTTTTACAAAACGGCGAGAGCATTACTGCAGATGTGTACATTGAAGAACTGACCACAATGATGGCGAAACTCGCACGTCTGCAACCAGCTTTGGTCAATCGGTCGTCTCCACTGCTACTTCACGACAACGCGCGACCCCATACTGCACAACAGACCGTCTCTAAGCTGCATGAGTTGGGTTTGGAAGCTCTCCCTCATCCGCCATACTTACCAGATCTTGCGCCTACCGACTATTACTTTTTCAAAAATTTGGACAACTTTTTAGCGGGAAAAAAATTCAATTCCCGAGAGGCAGTACAAAACGCCTTTGAAGAGTTTGTTGTCTCCCGTCCTGCTGATTTTTTCAAGAAGGGCATCCATAAACTGCCACAGCGTTGGCAAAGATGCATTGATTGCAGGGGTGATTACTTTGAATAAAAGAAATAAATAAGTTCGAAAAAAAAAATACTTTAACTTTTTTCAAACAAAACGGCAATTTCATAGGTAAAGACCTAATATATAATGTATGTAGTATGTCAAGTCAAGTCACAGTCCAAGTCAATTCATAGTCTAGTCTAGTCTAGTCATACTCCTAGTAAAGTGGTGGCAACTTTACCAGAAGCTTCTTTGGAGTTTTGGAAACAACACGAAAATAAACGTTTCACCATCATTATACCACTTTCCCACACTCACACAATAAAATGCCACCAATTTTATGCACTAACACTGAACATAATACAAGATTTGGAAAATAATACAATGCGGTGACGCGATCTTTTTCGTTTTCCCGCCAAAACTCAAAAATAGCACTTGGAATGAACATTCAAATTAAATCCTTAGCTACCAAAATCTCAAAAAACAAAAGCAAGCAGCACCAAATAAAAGAACAAACGTTATAAAATTAAAGCCAAATTAAAACGGGATTTTTAAATCGTCTCAAATCTACCACAGGAATAAATCCGCACCAAATATTTAAATTTGATATATTTGAATACCTCCATCATTATTCAAATCGGTAATGGCAAACAAATTTGTGGGAACAATAGGAATTCATTATTGAGCAGAGGTTTGCGGATATGCAATGTCGGTATTCCTAGCTATTATCTTCAAGCAGCCGTCCTTGTTTTGGAATATTGTCACACTGTTTTATTATTGGCGGCCGTGTCGTTTAACATCAGGTGAACGACTAGCTCGTCACATAATTCAATAACATAAAAAAGGTGACCATAATAAAACAAAAATTAAAATATATGACGGCGGCAACGTCCGGTTGTAAACTCTATGCGCAGCGGGCAGTACCGTAATTTACCCTATGGCAGCATTTAAATTTATTACAGTGGCAACACCGGCAACGGTCATCGCTCCCCTACCCATCTGGCTATATAAAGGAGCGCTCGGTGTACTACGGATCATTCTTGTTCCAGACACGGTGCGGTGTAGACATGCTGAACGCCTATAGTTATATAGGTTGCAACCTAAACACAACCCGTTGTGCCTACATATACGATAAGAGATAAGATATATTACAAATGATTATGAGATGAATAAAAGAACTCAATGACAATAATTTAGGCCGCTTTTAAACAAAAGTTACAATTTTCCAAAATCGTTGCGGTTCAGCAAAATGGGAACAGTTCATTACTAACAGAACAAGCGTCCGGAAACAATGCAATGCGTAAATCGGACGTAATTGTATAGCATCAGCAAATAATATCTCGAATGCGTTTGCAATGCCGCCTGCGTTGCAAACGCATTGTGTTGTGTGAATTATATCAGCAAATGAAAAGATGAAGCACGTTAAACATCATCCTTTAAAAGTTGACATTCCGCCAATTCCGCTAAACGATTTGGTTCCATTTTCAAAGTGCGTACTGCTAAGAAATTGAGCTGGTTACCTGTGCTTTCTGAAGCCGCGGGGAGCCCATACAGGAGGTAAGCAGCCGTTCTAAGTGGTCCTCTATTGGAGAAGTATATGTTCGGCAATAATAATAATAATAATAATAGTATTAACACCCAACTATTACACACATGTTTATTTATTTATAATTATTTGTTTATTAATTTATTCATTAACGCATTTATTCAGTTATTTTATTTATTTAATTATTATTTGTTTCTTTATTTATTTATAACTTAATAAATAATTATTTATTTAATTATTTATATATATGTAAATTTACATTTCTCAATAAAATAATCAAATAATTTAAAAAAAATCAAGAATTAAAGTAAATTGATTAAATACCGTATTTTACTTTACTAAATAATAATAATAATAATGAATATTCAATTATTTTAATTAATTTTATAGAAATGATTAATTCGTGCATTCATGCCGGCAATGCATCTATGTGCATTAAATAAAATTAATTGATTAAATATATTTTTTATTCTTATAAAAATGACAAAATTACAACTACCACACAAAATATTTCATACATCAACAACAACCAAATCAGGGTTTTAATATAATTAAAGAATCCAATGAGCTATTAAAATAATGTCAAATAAAATAAAATAATGTCAAAGTTAATTAGATAAAAAAAAAATTACACTATTGCTGCCGTCGAGATTACCCGTATTGCTCCACTAGTCACTCATGCTTTCACAATATGCCAGTACTGCAATAATCATCTGGCTTTTGATTGATGATGGCATAATACATGTGGGAGATAAAATAATTTTAAACCATTTAAACTCAAAATATGACTTTTTATTACATTTAAATAATATAATAAAATCATTACTCCATTAATTGTTTTAACATAATCATAATAATATTAAATATCAACAATCAAAATTATCATATCTGACACAGAAAAGACAGTTCAGAAGAAGGTTCAGCCTTTGGTAGTGCCTTGTCCGCAGCTGGACAACTTCTGATCCGTCGACAGTGAACGCGGCCTTTTTATGTCAAAGCACGACTCGTCAAAGGCGGGGAGTGACTAGTCAATTACGAGTCTTTTAAAATGGAATAAAAATACCACAGATCAAAAATACAACCATAAACAATTGAGCAACGTTAAAAGAGATTTTACCTCCCATATATATACATATATATCCCTGCCTTTGAAAGAATGCGTTCGATAACAAAAAGTATCCACAAGCAACAGCGCTCTCAATACATAAATTATTCTAAAGTCTTGTTAAGAATCAGATTATAACCCTAAAAAGACAAATGAAAACAGTTTCTTTTCACCTTGAGACAAACTTGTCTAGTCTGGATTATAGAAAAACCAACATAATATTTCTAGAAAGAATAAACAAACTGAAGACGAAATATTACGCAGAGCTTAATCTGATTTGACTTTCAAACCTCCATTTCTACAAAGCCCCAAGCAACCTTATTAAACCAAGTGCGTAAGTTACAACTTAAGTACAACTTAAATCCAAAGGTAAACCCGAGGTCGTTCCAGTGAACTTAGGGGTCTGAGTACATCTAAACTTAGGAACTTAATACTTATAGGTCGGTGCTAAATCTGCCCGGTGGTTCGGTTCAGAAAAGTTTTCAAAACAAACTGCAAACTTAGGCATTAAATTTCAATCACTACAAAATATGGTGACCCAGTTTGGGAATGTGGACTTGATGCTTTAAGTCCGCAATTCACGGTGCGACAGGAAGTTGCGGCTTTCAAATGTCACAAGATGCAAAGAGTGTATCAGGGATGTTCTTTTTTTTTTTCAATGAGTGCGTAAATTGAAGTTTAAAAAAAAGAACATAATATGATTGATAATGGTAATGATGATGACATTGACAAGCTAAAGAAAAGTGTCAGAACTGTTAGAGCATCTAAAGGCTAAGATAATTATTTTGTCGCAAATCGAGACTATACTTCTCAACGTCCCGCGCGCCACTGGAGAATGCCAGCCAAATTCCAATCTTATGTGTGTGAAAATAGTATCATCACATCCCGGCAAACTCACGTGTAAGCTCTGCACCCGGCTGTGTTCTATCTACTACGCCAGAGATGCTTCGTGTGGGAGTAACTGGTAGTAATGATAATAATAATAACGCCCAACGATCACATACATAGATCCTGGAGTTTAACTAAGATTCCCTGTGTCTAGAGACCCAGGAAGTACGAGGAATATAGTCCCACAACACCCAGACTCAGAACAAGTTTTTGCGCTTTTTTTTTTTTGCTGTGCACAAATACTTGTCCTGCTGCGGGAATCGAACCCACCGCTTCCGGGCTATGAGCCGACCTGCTCAACCACCACACCACAGAGGCTGCCAATACAAGTAGTGTCTGGAAAAAGCGGCGTGATTGTAAAAATTTCGTTTTTTTTACTACAGATGACTACCATATTTTATAGACTATTACATTACGACGAGCTTCTGCCCGCAGCTTCGCCCGCGGCGTGGCTTTTGGTAAAATAATTCAACCACCCATTTCACCCTCTTAAGGGTGGAATTTCAAAAAATCTTTTCTTAGCGGATGCCTACGTCATAACATCTACCTGCATGCCAAATTTCAGCCCGATCCGTCCAGTGGTTTAGGTTGTGCGTTGATAGATCACTATATCAGTCAGTCAGTCACCTTTGAGTTATGATATATTTAGATAACAGCCTCAATTGAAATTTTTCTGTGCTTTTCAAACCACATTTGTCATTAAAACTTTTTGTAGCGACCAACCAGCCGAGTAGTAACTGCACCAAATGTTGCGTATCTTTACCGATCGTTTAAGAACGAACTGTAAGCTAGATCTTATCCGGTGCCCTTTAGAAACGCATAAAGTGCTGTTGAAATAGTCTTATGATACTTCCGAAATTGACATAAAAGGAATACATATTCTTTACTTTACCTTGTAAGTTTAGAGCTCATAAAATGCTTCCACTTACGTTTATATAGTTGCCTATTGAATAGCAAGCTTTCCGTCCCGACGCAGGTTGGTCATAAACTTGCGTATTAGTTTGGAGCGATGCTCAAAAGTGTCATGGGGCCGGAAATACGCAAACATGTCTATCGGTTAATAGAGCACGGTGTACGAACTTTATGTGGTTAAGTATGTAAAAGGGCAGTAATTTTTTTTTGTATGGGACAACAATTAACATATTAAAATAAAGTCGGGTTTGTTCGAACACTTATAACTCGAGAACGGCTGGACCGATTTTCATAGTTTTTATTTATTGTATACGTCCCAAATAGTAGAATATCTAATAAATATATCAAATCGGAAAATCGACTAAAAAAGAAGGGAAAAAAACATTCTTCTATTCAAAATGTTCATGAGTTTCTTAAACGTCAATTCATCCTATCGATACGGTAAGCTTTTTTTATTCATTGAATGTTATGTGGTACTATAACTAGTACAAAAAAAAAAACATATTTGTGTTATCAGCATAGTCTAGCAATAAGATTACTAGAATGTGAGATTAGCTCATAAGTTTCGTTTATTTAGTAATTTCTCTAGCTGTGGTGCCCTTCAAACCGGAACACAGTAAGTATTTGCACAAGGACTTTTATGCAAAGTTCATCTAGGTAGGTACCACCGCTTTGCCAGTTATTCTGCCACCAAGCAGTAGTGCGCAAGCACTGCTGTGTTCCGGTTTGAAAGGCACTGTAGCTAGTGAAATTACTGGGCAAATGAGACTTTATGACCTGATCTCACAATCTAGTAAGATTACTAGATTATGCTGATGTCTCAGGATGACATGTGCAGTGCAGTGTCACGCGAAACTCTATACTTTAGAGTTCTGAGTGACACTGCAACTGATATGGGCAGCCGTGTCGCTTAACTTCAGGGGAACGGTTAGTCGTCACGTCATTCTATTACTTAAAAAAAAATCAAAAAGTTCCAGTCGTAGAAAAATGTACAGTTAAAAATAAAACGTTCCAATAACCCCGAATCCTGAAAATAAACCTGAATTCCCGCAATAGCCCAATAATCCCGCAATCCTTCACGGCGCAAGAAGTGAGCTTCACAAAAATCCGGGTCCCCTACTAATCAGTCATCAAAGCGCCTGAATTGCAAACAAATCTCGGTACAATACAGCGAGATTTTTATGAGCGTTGCGGTATATGGCATAGGCGCACGCGATTTAAGATTTTCATGACAGCCCACAACGACAAACCGCAAAAAAATACATTTAATATACAATGATAATATTGATATTAATGATATATCGTGTTTGTCCCGTGTCTGGGTGGTATATTGTATTATATAAAAAGTATCTAAGTATCGCATTAGTTACGGTTTCCCATAATACAAGCTTTGCTTAGTTTGGGGCTAGATAGCGCTGTGTGGAATGTCCACAGATATTTATTTTTTATTTGTATAATCTGTTAAAAACTCACTCAAACCACTTAGAAACTTCTCAAAAGCAATCGTAACGTTGATTGTGTTTAATTACTTCTACTGCATTAACCATGACTACAGGTAAAAATTCCAAAAGACTCACATAAATTCCGTCATCTCATTTTTCACATTGAAAACTCTATACATTTTTCAGACCGCTAAACCCTATCACTTACTCCATCAGCAATCCGTCCATTCATTGGGGGCTATGAGTAGCGTTGGTTGAAGAACTCTCTGTGCCCTATTACAATTCAAAACGTGACGATTGGTGTTGTGCAGACGAACCTGAACTCGATCGATACTTCTAGTGGTAGAAATAGTAAGAGGTAGCATGCGAAATGTGCTGATGAATGTCTGCATTTTTATAAAGAAAAAAGTTTTGGTTCCGACTTTGTGATTGTTTTTTTCAATTTACCTGACTTCAAAAATTTCTCAAGGTTCTCAATCTCAATTCTACATTTTTTTTAAGTATTTTTTACCTCAGAATTTTTGACTACACCGAATTTAATAATTCTTTTTTATCTGAAAGCTGGTGCTTCTTGTGTGGTCCCAATTTGGTCCAGTTTTGACAATGGCATCCATGAGAAAACCATATAATTCTAGAATTGGTTTTTTACGCTTTGTGCTTCTTACATGTTACGATCAACTAGCTTCAGCCTGTGGCTTCGCCCGCGTGGCTTATGGGAAAATAATTCAACCACCCATTTCACCCTATTAGGGGTGGAATTTCTAAAAACATTTTCTTAGTCGATACCTACAAAACACACCTTCCAAATTTCAAGT
The DNA here is from genome assembly GCA_905220475.3 of Ennomos fuscantarius. NCBI lineage: Eukaryota > Metazoa > Arthropoda > Insecta > Lepidoptera > Geometridae > Ennomos > Ennomos fuscantarius. Next base: position 4,736,671 of record HG992049.1, read on the forward strand.
CTCTAGGATCAGCGGTTTAGGCTGTGCGTTGATGTATAAAGTCAGTCATTAAGTCAGTCAGTCAGGACTTTGAATTTTATATGTATAGATAATCAACGGCTTTCTTTAAGCAAAAGTACGCTATGCTTTTTTTTAACTTAGGAACCAGAACACAGTAGTGTTTGCACACTACTGCTAGGTGGCAGAATAACTGGCAAAGCATTGGTATCTACATATAGGTAATTATGTTTTTACAGATTGTTTTCACAAATAGGGTGTTCTAAAAAATAAAAAATACGCACGTTTAAAATCGCGGCGTATATCATCCAAGATTATTTTGTAAACTAAACAAAACAATTTTACTATACAAACACAATCCGTGAAAACATCCCTATATTTTACAACCCTATCTGGGTATAGGGTTGTAGGGTTTTACTCAAGAAGGGCCCACCGTCCAATCAGAGTTTCTTCGTAGATCAAAACATTTGTTCCCTCTATAGCCCTTACTATGGGCCCTTATATTGAGCCCTTAGGACGAGTGGAGTGCGCGTGACCAATTAAGGAGAACCTATAATATGGCTTGGCTTGATTAAGAATCATACTCTGACGCAGGACTTTGTAGAATACCAAATGAATGCGAATATGATAAAATTATAGTATTACATTTGTTTTTTGAAGTTAAACTTCTTTATGCTTGCTTGACTTGGGGAGTAAGCTGGTGAATGCGAGGCGAAATAAGTTCACGTAGGTCTCCATTGTAGCAAAGTTGTATTTTTATGTTGGTATGCCTGGTAAAATGACAGTTTACCATTGTCAAAATGGTGACATTATTATTAATCAAAACAAAAACAAAGTCTTACCGGCCGACAGATGGAGCTAACCTTAAGAAGTTTTACTTTAGTCTTGTGGTCTAAAGCATTCGTGTTTTTGTAACGAAATACAATATAGATGTTCTAAATTTTTTGGTTGGGGGTTAGGATATCAAAACTTCACGAAAACCTGTGTTACTCATAATTAGTATTATTACAAAAATATGTTATTACTCCGGTACATTAACATTTTGTACCAGAATCCAAACATATAATTTTTTTAATGTACAAAAAAGTATTGAACAGAATGATAGATTGAGCAAGCCTATTATAATAAATGAGTTAGTATAAACGTAATCACATAAATAATAGCAATTAATAAAAAAAAATTGCTTCACCTCAATAATATCGATATCTAATATTAGTATTATGTTTTCTTCACACAATAAATGTAAAACAGAATATTTGCAAGTGACTAACTATAATAGTGAGGAGGTTCGAGAATCGGTTCGAAAAATATCGATAACACGTCATATTTCAAATGCTCGAAAGCATATTCTTTTCTCGACGTCATTTTGACGTATAACCGATATTTGTAAAACATATAACCATAATCCAGAAGTGACAAGCGATCGAATAAAATACACCGCCCGACCTTGCGAGATTACAGTGAACCCTTTTTGTGGTCGAAGTTATGAGCGAAACAAAATAAATACACGAATCTTAAAAAAAATATGCCATTTCTTTTTTTAATTATGCTAATATATTTTAAAAACAACCAATTTTTTTATGAATTCATTGTCAAAGTCGAAGTCAAAGTCAAAAGATTTATTCGAATAGACTATTTTTAGCACTTTTACAAGTCAAAATTATATAAGGTACTTAAAATTAAGTTATTTCACTAAGCATATAAAATTACAAAGTGCTTATTTTCAATTTTTGAATTCGATTAATTTTTAAATAATGTATAGCAAGCCCATTACAATAATGAGTTTGAAAAAAAGCAGTTCTTTTTCTCACTACTGGTGTAAGCAATCCGGCACAATGCAGAACAGACAACTCAGATCTGAAGCTTCGATTACAACTGTAAACAAGAAGCTACAAGAAACTTTACAGTGACAAGAAAGTTTTTAGACGTGGGTTTGGCCTGAAGGCCCTCCCAAGTTTGGGAGTGCTCCGGCTACTACTTTTTGATAGCAAACACCCATGCTTAAAGTAATTTTTCAGTTTTCCTTGCACCAAGCTTCTAATTTATGAGCTCTATATTTTTCCAGATAGAGCATGGTGACTCCAATAAATCAGCGGAATACACATCGTTGTTGGATATACTGCAAATTTTTTCCAGAGATTAGACGTTTGAAACGGCGAGTATGTCTAAATGACGTCCATCAATGCTGCTAGACAGTTTTTTCTGTTTTTTTTTTTTTTATGTCAGACCTGTTATTATATATAAAATCAGGCTAAGTTGACTAAGTCATAGATTATTGCCCTGAGCGTCTTCGCTGCTTCGCCCAATTGCATTGACAAAAGAATTTATATTTTAGTCACCGGTGTTTATTAAATTCAATATTCATATTGGCTACTCATACGTTGTCTCATTTGCTGTCACTGACACATTCTACCAACAGATGATAAACATTCTCCATTTCATAACTTATAGTTTGTTTTTTTTTTAAAGTTGATATTTTTTAAAGGATTTAGTTAGAAATAGTAATTAAGTGATAATAATAATAACTTGTAACCGGTTAATTTTTTTCTAGTCAGTTGAAAACAGTTTCTCTTGCACCAAACTCCTAATTTATAGGCATAATATTTTTCCAGCTGAAGTAAGACGACTGCTGGACTCCGATCAATCAGAGGAACCACACATTGCCAGGATACACTGCAAGATTTGACGGTCGAAACGGCCCCGAGTACGTCTAAATGACGTCTATTAATACTGCTAACGGGCGATTTACGGGTTAAGGTTTTTGGTTGGCTTATTTGTTTTTAAATGTTCGTAATTTTGTGACATGGATTTTGTTAAAAAGTATATCAATATTAATTAAATTATAATTTTTAAATATATTGTAAACAAAAAAGAATGTTCCGGCTTTAGGGATGGATGGATGCGGGTTTAAGCCCAAATTCATCATCATAAATGTTGAAACATGGTGCTATTGAGGTAAGTTATTATTAGACTGGCCCGATAGCTCAGTTGGTAGTAACTCTGCCTTCTGAACTATGGTTGTGGGTTCGATTCCCACCCAGGACAAATATTTGTGTGATGAACACAGATGTTTGTTCTGTGTCTGGGTGTTATATTGTATTCTATGTATGTATTTACAAACAAAAAGTATCTAAGTATTCTATCAGTTTGCTTTTTTGTTTGCTTAGTTTGGGGCTAGATGGCGCTGTCTGAGATGTCCACAGATATTATTATTGTTATAATATTAACGAATACTTATGTTTCCTTTTCGATTATGAACAAGTAACCTCAATGTATTTGATTTTTAGAATTACGATTATATACAAGTAAACGCAATGCATTCGATCTTTAGTATTACTAGTAAAACACGCTAGTTGGTCTTTTAGAGCTTTCAACAAAGAGCTTGAAATTTCCAGAGAGTGAGCGATTAATTTATACTAAAATTAAATTTTGATGCGCCGACGAACGGACAAAGCTAGCACAGTATTCTAAAAGTCAGTAACTTAAATCTGCAAAATAATTTGACGTTTTGATATTTAAAAAAAAAAACAGATGTGCATCGAAATAAGACGTAAATCAAATGGAATAATGTAATTATTTGTGATTCATCATCATCACCAGACGGAAGACGCGTGGACGTCTTCCGTCGATTGTCGAAGTGACGATTTATGGGGGTTTATGACTGTGGAGTCATAACCCCCCACAAAACGTCACTTTAGATGCTTATCATCATCATCACCAGCCGGAAGACGTCCACAGTCATAACCCACCCGTAAACGTGACTTTAGATGTTTATTATCATCATCATCATCATCACCAGCCGGAAGACGTCCACAGTCATAACCTCTCCATAAAACGTCACTTTAGACGCTTATCATCATCACGCTTGGTAGGCGGCTTGGTGATCAAAAAAGTTTAATGTCCCGTGGAGATTGCAGCTATCCATCTAGATATTCCCTTAGCCGGGTGGTCCTACTCCAGACCGCAGGGACCACACGTGGCTTGCCGTTACAAAAATATTACATTTTTCGGTTGAAATTTCGAACAGTTACAAAAATAAGAAAAACTGCACATTTCTTTCGGCAAAAAATTATTAATTTTATAAAATAAAAAAACTTGATCAGGCAATTTGAAAAGACATATGAAAAGGGTAATTTAAAAAAAAAAATTACATCTATTGGTTAATTGTCACCTGCGTCAGTTATCAGTTAAAACGGTGATCACTCATTAATATGATCAGTCTTCAGCTTTAATGATGGTGATGCAAAATTTATTCAACGCTTAGTAACTGTCCAAAAATTAAACAGTGAAGGTGGTAAATGGGTATTCTGACCTCAAGGGTCGGGGGGTTAGAAAAACCGCAACCAAACCGAAGGGTAAGTATGAATATTTGATGTTGCCCCACATTCAACATTTATAAACCATCTTGAGTTTGAGATTTTGAATTTGAGTTATTAGGTCCTGAGTCACCTTTGAAGTCATATTGCAATGAATGATAATAGATAGATATATAGATCAACAATCTTTTGTACAACGTAAAAAAAATCACAAGAGAAACTTACATATGGTTACCTACTTGACGTTTCCTTGGGGGCTTTCAATATTTTTTTACTATCTAAGCATTTTGCCAGTTATTCTGCCACCAAGCAGTAGTGTACAAGCACTACTGTGTTACGGTTTGAAGGGCACTGTAGCTAGCGATTTTTAGAATATAGAATTACTGGGCAAATGAGACTTTATGATCTGATCTCACAGTCGAGTAATTTTATTACCAGTCTGTGCTGATGTCTCAGGATGATGTGCGCAGTGCAGTGTCGCGTGACACTGTTCTGTTATCGGCGGCCGTGTTGCTTAACATCAGGTAAACGACTAGCTCGTCACATATTTCACTAATATAAAAAAAAAACAACTTTTTATTTGTCATCTCAGAATTACGTCATTTTAGTATTGATGAATTTGGATAATTAATTTTATACTAATACTAAACTACTAGAAAACTAATAGTATACGCTGAAAAAAAAGATTTTTTTTTATCTAAACACTGTGTAGGCAGCATGCCAAATATGCTGGCAGCATTGCCACGTTGAATGGCAATGCTCAATCTTTGGCCGAAGTAGAGGTGAGCATTTTGGTCAAGTGCAGACGGGAATAACACTCCTATTACCTTAAATTGAAACTTGTGTGGTGGAGCATAAGGGCTAATAGAAGCTTTAAAAATCGACACATCACTTTTCTCTAGAAAGCGTATGACTAATGAAAAGGCAACAAAAGGTTTATGACGTAATGAACGTGATCGTTCATTGGTCAAATGCTTTCTCGAAAGAACACAATGTTGAGGTAGTTAAAATGAATTCGAAAATGGTGGTTGTGAATTTTGATTTTTTTTCCATAACCAGTGTATTTTTGAATTTTTATGTGTAATAAGGGTGGATTATTATCCGTTAAGTGTTCGTGAACGTGCACGTGTGTTAGCAAATGATTCCAAATTGTTAAACCATGCCTTTTCATTTTCTCTTCAAGGCTTCCTAGAGCCTTCAGTAAAATATCCACCATTTTACTGTGGCATCTTGTCTGACAAACTAAGACTTTGACAAGACATAGCCGTACAAAAATTTATTTTATTACTAAAAAGCAATAGAAAGCCATTAAACGAAGAGAAAAAGAATAAGAACACACGTTGAGTTTCATAGCTCATTCTAGCCCTACAGAAAATCTATTAAACGAGTTTCCATTAGAGTAGTAATGGAGACTACTTTACTACGTTAAATACTTAAACTTACTGAAGGTAGAAATCTCAACTTAGAGTACTTATATAAAGTAAAAACAATAAATAAACAAACCAAGCCTGATAAAATCTCGTTTCAAAGTAACCAAATGAGACTCTGAATACTTTAATCCAGTGGATTTGGGCTCCGAAATAAATAGGTATCTAGCATCTGAGCTAGAAAAATGTACAGTAATACGTCAGTCAAGAAGGACACGCCGATTGGCTCTCGCCAGATAAAAATATAGAGATGGCTCTGAATACATTTATTTTTTATCGATATCGATATAATGTGCGATAGAATTCATGTTTACATATTAATAAGATTACGAGAGATGAATTTACGATACAATATAATTTAATTTGTTAATGGACAGAACATAAATAAATATAATAACTATTACTAAATACTACTAGCTAAACTACTTAATACAAAAAAAAGGTAAATGGGGTTAATTAAGATTATTTCAAAGAAGAAAAGAAAACGATCTATTGATTAAATTAAGCAAACGATATTGATCATGAATATTTAAAAACTAAATTGCTTTTCAGATAACATTATTGAGAAAATCATACATTGCTGGTTATCATCAATTTTGGCATACAAACATTTTGAATGTTTTCAACATATTTTTGTTTTTTTACACCGTAGGCCTTTGTAGAAAATATCTTATTGGTCGTGAAGTAAAATATCCCACGGCAAATTTCTAGTCTTTTATTTAGTTAAATCCAGAATTGGACGTAATAGTGTCGATATTGTAAATAGGTGTTAAAATAATATACAGCAGACAAAACAATTCTTACTACTGTAAAATCAAATGTAGCTTATCAATATCATGCTGATTAGATTGTCATAGAAATTTCATATAATTTGTTTTCTTTAATATTTTTTCCCTTTATTTTTGCCCTCTGTTGTTAATTTTATTTTTAATTTGTAGTTGTCCTAAGCTTTTGAAATCACATTTTTTATACATCTATTGCCTGAATGAAATCATTATTATTGTGATTATTTTTGTATCGACAAATAGATCGTAAAGTCACAACACTAAACTTTATTCAGTGAAGACTAATTTTATTGGTTGGATTTAGATCCCACGACAATGTACTGACAGGACAGCAATGGAAGATTTGTTTACAGTACACAATTTGAATTATATCGCATTTAAATTGAAAAGTTAATCATACGTCTTGTAAGCTCAAAGATGTACCTAATTCAAAATAAAGTTATTTCAAAAATATTTTCGGGCCAAACTCTATTGAGCTTAAATTCGTTTATCAAGGTGCACTTAAATTTTATTTAAAATGTTATTAAAATATATATGTACGTTTTGTATATAGAATATATCAATTTTTAAATTTCTTAGAAGTCAGTTGAATGTTTCCATCATCATTTTCGTCTGTATTTTGGTGTGTGTGTGTGTGTGCCGGAGTAGTGAACTGTACTTGTAAAAATGTAACTGAATACTCTGTTATAATAATGTTATGGAAAATATAAGTATATATAATTTCTTAAAGCTGGTTTACCACAGTATTCTGAGTCTGTGCTCTTTTTTAATAAAAACATATTTGTTAGTTGTGTTAATTATTATTTTTTAACAAAATCGACACAGGAGGGACTAGACTAGGGAATATACACTTTTCTTTTTTCTTAAATTTTTGGACACTATATTTAATATAGGTATATATAAAGTCACATAAATATTGTTACAAAAACTTTCTCCACTCATCTTCACTAATTTTCAAAGCCATTATCAAAAAGTAGGTCACATAGAATACTACGATGACACAGAATTCGTTCCCTAGTTTAATTTACGTAATTGTGTCACGTGGAAGTATAAATTTTATCTACGTGCGGGGGCACGTAGATAAAATTTATGGGGGGCTATGTCAATAAATATTATATATATACAAAATTGCTACATTACTGTCTGATTGAAATTAGACGCCAAATTTTATAGTATTCTAACGCTGTCTGTACTAAATTTTGGCAGCTCTTAAGTTCGCACTTACAGCATACAAATGTGTTGCAGTAGGTACGTCACATATAATTGCGAACTTAGGACCTGTAAAACTTAGTGCAAATAGGCATTAATCTGTATACCTATATAAAATTCAAAGAACTGACTAACTTATATATCAACGCACAGCCTAAACCACTGGTCCTAGAGACTTGAAATTTGGAGGGTGTGTTCTTTGTAAAGTGCATGTATCCAAAAAAAAGCGTTTTTTGAAATTCTGCCCCTAAGAGGGTGAAATGGGTGGTCGAAATTATCTATTAAAATTTAGAGTAAGAGCATTTCAGCGCGTAGCAGAAACTAGTCTTCGTATATATTCGTAAAATCTATGCTATAAAAATCTGTCAACATTTAACAAATGAAAACTATCTCATGCAAAAGCTAGATTTTATTTATACCTATATCAGTTTAGCTGATCGACCCTTTCTAAATATGGTTTTTATTTGAGAAAGATACAATTTAAGCGCGCACTAATTTGACATGATGACTCAAAATAGTCACATGAAAAAAAAAAAACGACAAACAAAATAATGACCGAACAAACTGTTTTACTAAAACAAAATCTTTCTAAAGACTCCAAAAAATCAGTTATTAAAAAACGTAGTTTTTCAAATTTTCAATGATAAAAATATAATATAATAATAGTAAGTTAAAGACTTAAGTAACCTTTATGTTACCGTTTATACTCACATTTATAAATATTATTTTGTATTTTCACTTGCAAGTAAATATAATTCTTTAAGTGAAAATATATTTAAAATATATATGACTGGTCCGATAACTCAGTTGGTAGTAACTCTGCCTTCTGAACTGTGGGTTGTGGGTTCGATTCCCACCCAGGGTAAACATTTATGATGAATATAGGTGTTTGTCCTGTGTCTGGGTGTTATATTGAATTATATGTATGTATTTAAAAACAAAAAGTATCTAAGTATTGCATCAGTTATCTGGTTTCCCATTACAAGTTTTGCTTAGTTTGGAGCTAGATAGCGTTGTGTGAGATGTCCAGACTTATTATTATTATTATTATATCTTGGACCTAAACCTAAAAATATGTTTTTTTACGATATTAATAGCCGGACTTGTGTATGAAAGGAATCACCATTTAGAGTATTTATTAGATATCCATATTTTACGTAAACCACTGAAGCACTAGCAAAATTAACGAATTCTCAAGCGCATACTCAATTTCACTACTTTTTTTTTACTTGAAACTTGTCTAGCATTTGACCACGCTCTCACCTGATGGGAAGTGACGGTGAAGGTGTTGCTACACTTCGATCACATCGTGCTAGCCAATTCCTTCCTTCCAATTCCTATGCTACTTATATGCTAGCAAAGTAAGCTACTTTGCGTTTTTCAACTTTAAACAGAGCGATATAGGGATGCTGTCAAAAACCTGCATGACGCGGCTTTTAGAAGATAGCTTGGTTTTATACCGCTGAGAAAAAGATTCTACGAAAATAATCCGGTAAAAGTATACTCTATAAACAAAATTAACACTAGTGAAGCAGCGGGCGATAGCCAGTCCTTTAAAATATGAAAGTGATAATTCTTAGGCCTTTATTATTGGGTTACTGGCAGTTAGCCGGTACCTTGATAGCTAAAAAGAACGGTAGAGCTTTGGCGGGAAAACGAAAAAGATTGCGTCGCCGCATTGTATTATTTTCCAAAGCTTGTGTTATTTTCAGTGTTAGTGCATAAAATTGGTGGCATTTTATTCTTTAAGTGCTGGATTACAGGCATGAGTGTGGGAAAGTGGTATAATGATGGTGAAACGATTCTTTTCGTGTTGTTTCCAAAACTCCATAGAAGCTTCAAGTAAAGTTGCCACCACTTTACTAGGAGTATGACTTTGACTGGACTATGACTTGACTGAATGACTTCGACTGTGACTTGACACATATTTGCGTAAACATCAATAATTTGAAAGATTATCAATTACTTGACACTGGCTAATACACAAAAGTGTGGAGCCGAAATGTAAAGAAAAAAAGAACTGTAACGGTCTACATTTTGTTGAGACGTATTTTCATAGAGATCTTTTACAAAAAACAACTCAAAACACAAAGCCACTTGGTGTGTGCAAAGTGCTTCTACCTATGTCTATGAGTAGAGTTTTGAGCGACACTGCACTACGCACATCATCCCGAGACATCAGCACAGTCTGGTAATAAGATTACTCGACTGTGAGATCAGATTATAGTCTCAATTGCCCCGTTATTTCACTAGCTACAGTGCCCTTTAAACTGAAACACAGTAGTGCTTGCACATTACTGCTTGGCGGCAAAATAACTGGCAAAGTGGTGGTACCTACCTAGACGAACTTTGCAACAAAGTCCTGCCACCTAATATGATATGCCACTTAGCTGATACTAGAATAAATCATATAAGTTAGTAATTATTCCTTACGAAAAATGAAATATTTATCAACTTGCCAGAGGTCATTCACCTTTTATTTAATCACACTAATATTATAAACGCGAAAGTTTGTATGTGTGTTTGTATATGTGTATTTGTGTATATGTTTGTTACTCCTTCACGCTCAAACGGTACCAAAATAGCTTATACACTGGATTAACATATGGGCTACATTTTATCCTGGAAAAGTGAAATCCTCTCATGAGATGAGTAAGCAATTGACATACTTTTTATCCGCGGGGCGCAACTAGTGTAAGTATAATTCACCCTTTGTGTTTGTTTCAGCAGTTTAAGTAGAAAAATTCCTGTGTGAAAAATTCCCTGAAAATTTGCTACGTTGTTTTGACGTGAAAGCTACACAAAACAATCAAACCAACATAGAAACAAACAAACGTTTTAGTTTATAATTAGTAGGGGAAAGGTTCACCCCATTTTCTTCAAAGAATAATGATTCATCAAAACTTTCGTGTAACGTCATAATTTTTATATGGCAAGACTCGATATTGACGTCGCCACGAAATATCACCTCAAATTACCCAACGTAAGCGATTTCATTACTCACGTCGAAAACTGATGAAAAACGATGCAAAGGATTAAATGATTGATGGGTAAAGTTAATGTATAAGGATATTAGAAAGATTAGTATGGAGAAGATGGCTTTGAAAGTGCTTTAAAGATTTCGTCACTTTATATTTTTGAATTGTTACAGAGCTCACCGCTCACACACTTAATGTCTAATGATATCTATCATAATCACTTTCATTTTATAAATACTGCCGCCAAGCAGTAGTGCGCAAGCAATGCTGAGTTCCGGTTTGAAGGGCACTGTAGCTAGTGAAATTACTGGGCAAATGACACCTTATGACCTGATCTTACAGTCTAATAATCTTACTAGATTGCGCTGACATCTCAGGATGACGTGCGCAGTGCAGTGTCACACGAGGCTCTGTACTTTGGAGTTCCAAGTAACACTGCAACTGATATGGGCAGCCGTGTCGCTTAACATCAGGCGAACGGTTAGCTCGTCACGTCATTCCATTACATAAAAAAAAACTCTTCAGTAACCCACAACTACTACAGGAAAATTTACCTACATATTCCTCGCTTAGATTTTAGTTGCCTCTAATAACTTCGGTCTGGGATTATCCGATGTAGAGCGCTTTTACCATCTATTTTAATAGGCTGTGGCATTTGTCCATTACGGTGTTTACATTTGATGGAGTTATCGTTTAAGTGAATTAGCAAAACAAAAAGGTACATTTTGACAGCCTCCGTGGTGTGGTGGTTGTGGAGGTCAGCTCATAACCCGGAGGCGGCAGTTCGAATCCCGCGGCAGGACTAGTATTTGTGCACAGAAAAAAAGCGCAAATACGTGTTCTGCGTCTAGGTGTTGTAGGATCGTGGTAGTTCTTGGGAAACAAGGAATCCTAGTTAGGGTCCTGGATCTATGTATGTGATCGTTGGGCGTTATTATATTATTATTTATTATTATAAATTAGCAGAACCAATTTTACCCGTATTCTTCTATCTGTATCGGAACCACGGCTATGAAAGTTGATGTACATCGAACAAATAGCAAAATGTCAAACATTTTACAAAAATTAAAACCCCATTAGGGGCTGATTTTCCAAAAACCCTTTCCTTCACTATATAAACAGCTCGGGCTGTGTACGTTGTCTAAAGACCTTTAGGGGCTGGTTTTTCAAAAAAATTCCATAGCTATATATATATATATATATGACGGCGGCTACGTCCAGTTATAAACTCTATGCACAGCGATCGAGCACCGTAATTTACCCTGTGGTGGCATTAAATGTATTACAGTGGCAGCACCGGCAACTGTCATGGCGCCCCTACCTGTCTGGCTATATAAAGGGATCGATTGGTGTGCTACGGATCATTCTTGTTCCAGACACGGCGCGGTGTGGACATGCTGAAGGCCTATAGTTATATAGGTTGCAACCTACCTACGCAGAACCCGTTTCTGCCGATATCAGAAGTGGGATTGCCCATTTACACATCACTCTTCAAGTAACGCCGAAAATATGGTAACGTGACGGCGGGTAACACTAATATCAAATTTAGTTGCAGGGTTAACCCGGACCAGTGAAAAAAATAAGAGAATAAAAGTTATGGTAAAAAAAGTAATGATTCGTGAGAGAAAAAAAAAGGGTAAGAAAAAAGTTTTAAAAAAAGTGAAAAAAAAACTGAAAAAAAGAGAATAAAAAGGAAAAAAGAAAGAATGTAAGAATGATGACAAAAAATGTGTCTGAATGCTAAAGGGATAATCTATCCGGTCTAGCACTAATTGGTATTAGTTGGAAAGATGATTTTTGGTTGCTAAAGGGATATCTATCCGGTCTAGCACTATCCGGTCCATTTTTTATAAATAAAGGGATAAGGTAAATGATGATTTTTGGTTGCTAAAGGGATATCTATCCGGTCTAGCACTATCCGGTCCATTTTTATAAATGAAGGGATAAGGTATTAGTTTGTTGATTTTTGGTTGCTAAAGGGATATCTATCCGGTCTAGCACCATCCAGTCCACTTTTTGTAAATGAATGGATACTGATGGTCCTGAAGGGTTAACCCTTCAATTACAACTCTTTGTAAATGGCCTTTGTGGAGAGGAGACCAGGGTTAACCCTGACGATGACTGGCAGGTTAAAATGCTTTTGTCTAATCAAATTGAAACCTGATCTTTTTTGACTTTGACTCCAAGTTTAACTCAATTTAATTGTCAGGATGAACGAGCAATAACACTGATGTCCCTCACCAGGTACAAAGTGAAGCTAAGCGTACGAGGACGTACGCACGTCAGTATGGCCGTGACGGCGGCTACGTCCAGTTATAAACTCTATGCACAGCGATCGAGCACCGTAATTTACCCTGTGGTGGCATTAAATGTATTACAGTGGCAGCACCGGCAACTGTCATGGCGCCCCTACCTGTCTGGCTATATAAAGGGATCGATTGGTGTGCTACGGATCATTCTTGTTCCAGACACGGCGCGGTGTGGACATGCTGAAGGCCTATAGTTATATAGGTTGCAACCTACCTACGCAGAACCCGTTTCTGCCGATATATATATATATATATACCTAACTATATATATATATATATATATATATATACCTAACTATGCATAATGTGCGTAGTTCTGCGTATTGAAACTGTCAAATCCATACATCTATGTATTTTTTTGTTTTGTCTCTTTTGTGTATTTAACCAGTGTCAAGTGATTAATTTCTCAAGTTAATTCATCTAAATATATATATAACTCATAGGTGACTAAATGACTGACTGACTGACATAGTGATCTTTTAACGCACACCCCAAACCACTGGACGGATCGGGCTGAAATTTGGCATGCAGGTAGATGTTATGACGTAGGCATCCGCTAAGAAAGGATTTTTCCAAATTCTACCCTTAAGAGGGTGAAATGGGTGGTTGAATTATTTTCCCATAGGCCACGCCGCGGGCAAAGCTGCGGGCAGAAGCTCGTTATATATATGTATGTGTCAAGTCAAGTCACAGTCCAAGTCATCAAGTCAAGTCATAGTCTAGTCTGGTCAAGTCATACTCCTAGTGAAGTGCCCGCCAAAAAACCGTTTGTAATGGTTGTAATCAAGTTACATGGTTACACGTTTCACCATCATTATACCACTTTCCCACATTCATGCATGTAACCCAGTGCTTATTGAATAAAACGCCACCAATTTTGTGCACTTACACTGAAAATAACACAAGTTTTGGCAAATAATACAATGCGGTGACGTGATCTTTTTCGTTTTCCTGCCAAAAAAAACCAGTGTCAGTGTTAAATAGTTAAATTATAATAGGAGTTTTGGCGGGAAAGCGAAAAAAATTACGTCACCGCATTGTATTATTTTCCTAAACTTGTGTTATTTTCAGTGTTAGTACATAAAACTGGTGCCATTCTATTCGTTAAGTGCTGGATTACAGGCGTGAGTTTGGGAAAATGGTATAATGATGGTGAAACGTTTCTTTTCGTGTTGTTTCCAAAACTCCATAGAAGCTTGAAGTAAAGTTACCACCACTTTACTAGGAGTATGACTTTGACTAGACTGACTTTACTATGACTTGACTTGATGACTTCGACTGTGACTTGACACATATTTGCGTGAAATATCGATAACTTGAAAATTTATCAATTACTTGACACTGGCTAAATACACAAAAGTGTGGAGCCAAATCTTAAACTAAACAAAATTTCTTAATAATATTTATTGCCAATAGATGGCGTTGTACATTAGTAAGTAGGTGCAAATAAACAAAAATAGATGGCGCCTCTTCATCTTGCTTTATTCATCCAATACTAACCATGAACAACGTCAATGTCTTTATATCATCGAAGCACTTATCCCAATTTGCACTAAAGGCCACAGTTTAAGGACAGTAGGAAATGTACTGAAAATATTTATCACTTAAATGATGAAAAAAATATTTTGTGTAGGTGTCATATAATAATAATAACGCCCAACGATCACATACATAGATCCTGGACCCTAACTAGGATTCCCTGTATCTAGGGATGTATCACAGGAACTACGAGGACCATGGTCCCACAACACCCAGACACAGAACAAGTATTTGAGCTTTTTTTTTCTGTGCCCAAATATATGTCCTGTCACGAGAATCAAACCCACCGCCTCCGGGTTATCAACCTGCTCAACCACTACACCGAAGAGGCTGTCTTATGCATAATATATTCATATTATGTCATATGCATAATATATTTGGGAAAATACCTACTACTGGGTAAGCATGTTTCATCGTCGACAGCGTCATCGTTTATCATTTCAAAATTTTTGAAGTTAAACTTCTTTACGCTTGACTTAAGGAGTAAGCTGGTGAATGCGAGGTGGACGAAAGTTGATCTTTGTTCCGTAGATCTCCATTGTTAAAATATTTTTATTTTATTATTTCCGGTAAAATGACAATTTACAATTGTCAAGATGGTGACATTAAAAACAACGACAAAATAAAAAGTTAGATTAGTTTTGGCGGGAATGCGAAAAAGATTGCGTCACCGCATTGTATTATTTTCCAAAACTTGTGTTATTTTCAGTGTTAGTGCATAAAATTGGTGGCATTCTATTCGTTAAGTGCTGGATTACAAGCATGAGTGTGGGAAAGTGGTATAATGAAGAGGACCGCTTCTTTTCGTGTTTTTTTCAAAACTTCATAGAAGCTTCTGGTAAAGTGGCCACCACTTTACTAGGAGTATGACTTGACTAGACTATGACTTGACTATGACTTGACTCTGTGACTTGAGACATATCGTGAAATATCATTAACTTGATAAATTATTAATTACTTGACACTGGCTAAATACACAATAGTGTGAAGCCAAAACATAAAAAAAAGTTATACCGGCTGATAGATGGAGCTAAGGAAGTTTCACTTTAGTCCATTATACGTGCCGTGTCAGAAGAGCAGAGCTATAGGAATAGTAAGAGGCAATTTTTATGGTCACTGTGCGAGCGGAACTGCGCTTTATTACTACATGTCAAGAGTCGCTATTTATTTGAGATATCAGTCAAATGAAGGTTCTGTACTATTACTTGATTCTTCTGTGTTCAAACACGTTCTACGATTCGGAACTATACTGTGGCAACCCTTACAACATAGGCCCTTGAAATCCGATACGAATAGTGAACATAAATATGGCACGTGCCTTGATAACTAAGGCAGCGTGATGACGTAGTGCCTAATGTACAGTCGAGGCCAAGATTAGTTACCAATATTTTTAAAGAAATTCATGCATTCGATGCTTTGTGAGTGCCATTGTGAATTTCTGAGGCAATGCTGCCATCATAACGCACAAAGCCAAAGCCACAGGTGGTAGCTAAATATACCACTCCTAAGTTGAGATCAGGGGGGCAATTACGAAACTTTGAAATGAAATGAAATAGTTTATTAAATGTTTATAAACATCGGTTTAAACATAAAACTGTCTGTTTTACTAGGTGGTAGGACTTTGTTGCAAAGTTCGTCTAGGTAGGTACCACCGCTTTGCCAGTTATTCTGCCGCCAAGCAGTAGTGCGCAAGCACTACTTTGTTCCGGTTTGAAGGGCACTGTAGCTAGTGAAATTACTGGGCAATTGAAACTTTATGATCTGATCTCACAGTCGAGTAATCTTATTACCAGACTGTGCTGATGTCTCAGGATGATGTGCGCAGTGCAGTGTTGCTCGAAACTCTATTTTGGGGTTCCGATTGACACTATTCTGTTATGGGCAGCCGTGGCGCTTAACATCAGGTGAACGGCTAGCTCGTCAAATCATTCAGTAACATAAAAAAAAAACGAAAAATACAAATAGTTGTTGGTTGGACAACTTTGGTACCCAAACTAGGAAAACCTGTGTTTTGGTATACCAACGCCCTCCGCTGGACAAAATTTTCGAGTACTTCCTTATATTAAACTTTGATTACAATGCATGTGAAATGTCCATACTAACTATGCACATAAGCTGCGTATTCAAACTGTCAAATCTATACAAAGTGTTTCTTTTGGTTGCAATCGAGTTTTTGACCTACAGGTTTTTTTAATTAACTGATTGACGTGACATTAGGCGTTCACCTGACAGCCACTTGTGTAGTCGCAGTGTCACTAGTAACTGTAAATTATAACACTTTGAATGTGCACTGCACACGTCATCTTGTGATATCAGCAGTCTGCCAATTAGATTTTAGACAGAAAAATCATTGAAATATTGCTTTTTTTAATTTCACTAGTTTCAGTTCTTTAAACGGTAATGAGTAGTATTTACACACTACTACTTTGTAGAATATCTGTCAAAGCGGTAATGACGTAATTTTTTTATTTCATTTGGTAGTGTTTAGTTGAAGTATTAAGTATTAAAGTATTTGACAGCCTTTGTGGTGTGGTGGTTGAGCAGGTCGCCTTTTAACGCGGAGGTGGCAGGTTCAATTCCCGCGGCAGAATAAGTATTTGTGCGCAGAACAGAAGATAAAAAAGTGCAATTACATGTTTTGAGTCTGGGTATTGTGGAGCCATGGTCCTCGTAGTTCCTGGGTCCCTAGACACAGAGAATCCTAGTGAGGGTTCAGGATTTATGTATGTGATCGTTGGGCGTTATTTATTATTATTTATTAAGTTGAAAGAATAAAGGTTAAAAAATAACCTAAAATAACTGTTCCAGAAAATTTCTGCCAAAGCAAAATATACCAATCATCAATATTATGTCAAATATTAGTTATGTATAGTATATAGCCCTTAAAATAAAATTTATTCCAACGCTATACGACTTAGTCGTTATAACGATTGCAACTTTTTGTTTTAGTCATCCAAAATAAAACAGTTTTCCTCACTTTGATAAGGTACTACAATACTTACACACTAATATATACTACCAATTCTCACACGGTTTACTGGCCATGCATTAAATTGCTTGACTGGTGTATCGGGCTTTTTGGAAAAGGCTCGACACAAACTTAATTAGGCTGTGATTTAACGTGTACACTTTTATTGCCGTGCAGTGTAATATAAATAATTTAGGTATCGTATGATATTGCCATGCGTAAATTATTATTGAGACTATACTAAATTTGTTGTTATTTTCTTATACTTTGTAGGTATAAGTAGAAAGAAATATTTAGGTATTGGAAGATATTATATATTTTCAACCAATTTCTAAAAAGGAGGAGGTTCTAAATGCGGTAGTTACTTTTTTCTTTTTTATATCTCCTCATATTTTACGATGGGTACATTTAAAAAATATAAGTTTTTAGCAACTAGTTTCAAATCCCGAAAATATTTTACCGCAACTTTAGCGAAAGTACCAAAGCGTTTTAATATTTTTGATTATGAGCCTAATAGCGGTGTAATAAGATTCACTTTACGAACATGTATGAAGCAATCCTTCCATCGTAACTCGTTGTAAAATTCGGCTGCGACGGTGGCTGGAAGCGTCTTTCAGTCAGTCAGTCAGTTAGTCACGACAAAGTATTTTATTTTAATACTCATAGGCTTTGACTGGACTGACAGCTCAGTTGGTAGTAACCTTGCCTTCTAAACTGTAGGTTGTGTGTTCAATTCCCACCCAGGACAAACATTTGTGCGGTTTACATCGATGTTTGTTCGATGTCTGGGTATTGTACTTAGATAAGTATATATTTACAAACAAAACGTATTTAAGTATTGTATCAGTTATATGGCGCTGTGTGAAATGTCCACAGATATTTATTTTTTGTTATAACTAGCGGCCTGCCCTGGTTTCACACGGGTACTCTATTGCCTATGATCATCAGGGATAATGTAGGATTCTAATGGTGAAAGAATTTTCGAAATCAGTCCAGTAGTTTTAGTGCCTATTCAATGCAAACAAACAATCAAATCTTTCCTCTTTATAATATTGTTTATGTTGATGTCTTATTATGTAATGACAATTTCCCGATCGATATTTGTTGTTTCAATTGTTCAATACCGCCATAAACAATTTGATTCCACAAACGAACAATTTTGTGGATACCAAAATTAATGTTCATATTAGAGTCCGCCTGACTCGGTTCACGTAGTGTGCAAATAATCGAAATAACTCGATTGATTTAATCGATAAACTTTGCGAATATAATCGTTTTCGGTCGCGTTTATCTCACGCAGAAGTTTATAATCGTGGAGTTTATGTATAGGTTAATTATGGCTGTAGGGGTACAACTAAATTGGTTGCGCAAATCTTGTGAAAATTCCAATAAATTTAATCGATTATCTATTCGAATAAAAAAGTTTTGAAATTTCTAATTGCAGATAAAATTATAATTAATGTAATACTAGTTGCGCCCCGCGGTTTTACCCGCGGATAAAAAGTATTTTAATTATTTGCTCATCCCACGGGAACATTTCACTTTTCCGGGATAAAATGTAACCTATATGTTAATTCATCCAAATACATTCAGCCGTTTGAGCGTAACAAACATACACACAAACACACGTACAAACTTTCACCTTTAAAATATTAGTGTGATAGTGTGATTGTAGTGTGCCTAGCCATTATAAAACCAGATTTTTATTTTGTCGTATTATTTGTTTTAATAATGGATATTGAAACCGCTTCCTATTCTTTAATACTGGCCTGATACTCAGTTGGTAGTAACCGTGCCTTCTGGGCTGTAGGCTATGGGTTCGGTTTCCACCTAGGACAAACATTTGCGTGATGAATATATATATACTTTTTGTTTGTAAATAATAGGTCTTTACCTATGAAATTGCCGTATTGCAGTACAGACTTTTTCAAACAAAAAAAAGTTTTGATTGGCTATGAATTCTAAATTCAAATTAATTTTGTTTTAAAAATATGACATTCTATTTACAATATAAGTCTTTTGTTTATTGATTAGCGTTGTATTTTCATTACATTTCAACATTTTTCCTCATAATGGATACTTTGAAATTTCGTGTAATTATGGAATATGAGTTCCGTCGTGGCACCAACGCGGCACAAACGACACGTAACATCAACGACGTTTACGGAGAGAACTGTACAAACGAACGTACAACCCGTTATTGGTTTGCTCGGTTCCGTTCTGGGAATTTTGACTTGAAAAATGAACCTCGTGGTCGTCCGGAAACTTTGGTCAACAATGATGAATTAAAGGCGATTGTGGAAGCTGATGAATCTCAATCTACAGCTGAGCTGGCAGCAGCTTTTGATGTTAGCATCAAAACCATATTGGTCCATTTGCGACAGATTGGCAAGATAAAAAAGCTTGATAGATGGGTGCCCCACGAACTTAACGATCGCCAGCGCAACGTACGCGTCGAGACTTGCCTTGCGCTGCTTAACAGGCACAGAAATGAAGGAATTTTGAACCGAATTGTTACGTGCGACGAAAAATGGATTCTTTTTGACAATCGAAAGCGCTCAGCAAGTTGGTTAGATCCTGGTTCGGTACCAAAGAAATGTGCAAAACGAAAAATTACCCCTAGAAAGGTGATGGTCACAGTTTGGTGGTCTAGTGCTGGTGTGATTCATCATAACTTTTTACAAAACGGCGAGAGCATTACTGCAGATGTGTACATTGAAGAACTGACCACAATGATGGCTAAACTCGCACGTCTGCAACCAGCTTTGGTCAATCGGTCGTCTCCACTGCTACTTCACGACAACGCGCGACCCCATACTGCACAACAGACCGTCTCTAAGCTGCATGAGTTGGGTTTGGAAGCTCTCCCTCATCCGCCATACTCACCAGATCTTGCGCCTACCGACTATTACTTTTTCCAAAATTTGGACAACTTTTTAGCGGGAAAAAAATTCAATTCCCGAGAGGCAGTACAAAACGCCTTTGAAGAGTTTGTTGTCTCCCGTCCTGCTGATTTTTTCAAGAAGGGCATCCATAAACTGCCACAGCGTTGGCAAAGATGCATTGATTGCAGGGGTGATTACTTTGAATAAAAGAAATAAATAAGTTTGAAAAAAAAAATACTTTAACTTTTTTCAAACAAAACGGCAATTTCATAGGTAAAGACCTAATATATACGTAGAATACAACCAGACACAGAACAAACATCAATGTTCATCAAATCATCACACAAATGTTTGTCTTGACTGGGAATCGAACCTACAGCCTACAGCTTAGAAGGCAGGGTTACTACCAACTGAGCTATCGGGCCATTCAATAAATTATATTATTACTAGCTGCGCCTGCGTGGTAATGAAAAATGGAGATAGATAAAAACCTATTCTCAGACCTACCAAGTGTGAATATAAAATTTCATCAAAAACGGTTCAGCCGTTTCGGAGGAGTATTATGGTCACAAACACTGTGACACGAAATTTTTATGTATATAGATTTACTAATATAATATATTATATTTATAGACTGGAGCCGGCAATAGATTTTTTGAACGGGCTAATGTTGGTCTCTGCCGACCTTTACAGTGTCACCGGGCGATAAAACCGTGAGGTGCCATTGGATGCAAGGAGAAAGCAGCCGGTAAAAAAGGTGCTCTATAGGGGTGGCCTATCTTCAGCAATGGACGTCTTTAGGCGGATGATAATCGAGTACATATAAAATTAATAAAGGCTCTATATACAATTCTTTACTCTATGTACAATTTTGCACTAATTTCTTTTTTTACACACTTAATTAGTCTAGTCTAACTTAACTGTCTCTAGTTTTTTTAAACACTAAAAATAAATTTCATTCAACAGAAAAAATAATATGTACAGGCACTATATAAACAAAAACTTACAACTAATAAAACATTATTTACAAAATGAATATGCTATCCAACTCACTACTGCGTGAAAAGGTATTTATAAAAAACTAGTTGCGCCCCGCGGTTTCACCCGCGGATAAAAAAGGTTTTTAATTATTTGATCATCCCACGGGAAAAGTGCACTTTTCCGGGAATATAGCTTATATGTTAATCCAGTGTATAAGCTATCTTGGTACCGAATTTCATCCAAATCCATTTAGCTGTTTGAGCGTGAAGGAGTAACAAACATACACACATACATACAAGCACACAAACTTTCGCCTTTATAATATTAGTGTAACTAGCGGCCCGTCCCGGCTTCGCACGGGTGGATAACTTTTTTTTTTAACATTCAGGTTTAAACATTTTTTCTTGCAATTAAAATAGCCTATATTAATCAATGATAAATGTAGCATTCAAATGGTAAAAGAATTTTTGAAATCGGTCTAGTACTTTTTGAGCCAATTCGTTACAAACATACTTACATACAAATCTTTGCTCTTTATAATATTAGTATAGATTAAATGTATTTTTACTACCCGAAGTTGCCGATCTTAATTTGCAATCATGCAAACATCCGGCGGAATCTGAAAAGGGAAGAGACTTCATTTCCATTATATCGCGCGGGGGAAGGAAGCTGGCGAAGTCTCGACGCAATGAGTTCCGCTCCTTTAACATCCTTAAAAGACATGTTTATGGGTTGTTTGCGCAAGTCATAACTGCGCTTATTAATTTTCTACCCTCTCATTATTCATATTTTTTGATGACACTTACGCCGCAGATGCAGGAGACAATTGCTCGTCATTGTACAAGCAATCTGCGATCAACCCTCGTTGCTCGTGGTTGCCGCTACTCGCTCTGAACTCGGAGTGTTCCTGAGTGTCCATCTTTTGGGCTAATCAGCTGAAGAAGCTGCGTACAAACAGCTTCTACCGCGCCGTGCTCTTTACAGTCCACTAGCATTTGAATATTGAAGACACCTTGTGTGACACACCTGAAGAAGCCTAGAAATGCAAGAACTGCAAGGCTGGCTTTAACTGGATACGAGCTACAGGATCGAAGCCCGCACTGAGGTGATCGTAGCTTGTCGAGTGTTATGCCAGTAGGGGACTAGGTTAGTCTTCCCATACTCATATTTTCACCAGCTATCCTACCCCCACATTTAGAGTGCTCAGCTATACAGCTTAGCGTTCACATGGGTAACTAGCATCAACCCGTGGCTTTGCTTGAGGCATTTATCGACTTATATTGAAATTTCGTCGTTTTCAGGCTAATATTATACTTCTCTTTCCGTTTCTATATCTTTGTCTACCTATCTTTCTCTCTCTCTTATTAGATATAAAAGATTTACTTATATCTAATTCTAGTAGACCCACCCGGAATTCACACGGGTGAATTAGGAAAACGCGTCGAACAGGATAAAAAAGTATCTTATGTCCGTCTCCTGGTACTAAGCTACCTCCCCACCAATTTTTAGCCAAATTGGTTCAGCCGTTCTTGAGTTATAAATAGTGTTACTAAAACGACTTTTTTTTATACATATATACGAGTATATGTCGGCGTGAAGGCGTTATCAAGCTTCAACAGCAGTTTCAAATATGAAGAATCACAAATTATAACATTCACAAAATCATTTGATTATTAACTGATTTATTATTAACTGAATCATTTTATTGTTAAAATTGTTTAAAATTAATCGTAAACGTCTGTCAAAGTTTATAAATTTGGGCTAGGGCGATCACAAACAATTTTCATAAAGTTTGTAAATGTTGTTTGTGCGAGCCTAAGTTTTCGTATAAATACGAGTACAAGCGCCTGACGGGCCGAATGACAGTCTTGCTTGATTCGTCGCACCGTTCGGACCTCCCAAACATTTTACTGTATCTAAGTAAAGCTTAATAAATATGCAACAATGATAGGTATTTTTCTTCTGAGTGATTACCATTACGACGGTAATAGTGACGTCAGGAATGCTGAAGTCACCTTTTTAAGAAGAACCCGGTCGCTGCTCCTCTTTTATATATATAGATTTCCACCGAATATCTCTTAAATTGCATACGACACTGTGGAAATTTTCCAATCAATTCACTAGCATCCTTACCCCCTAAATTTAGCAAACTTTAAGCCATATAATCATTAATCAGCCTTTAATTACTCCAATATAGATCGACCCTTTAACCTACAAATTAATTTGGTATGAGCTTATAAAGGTTTAGTGGGCACAAACTTTAAATTTATCGATAAAAGGATTTGCTGGGATGAAATGTGGCGATATTGGAAATTCATTGCAAATATGTTTCGATAATCTATGCTAATGCCAAATCAATTGAAATTTGTAAATTTGCTGCTTTAATCGCATTGCGATAGAAGGGTTTATCCATTCATTTGATTTTTATTTAATCAACGAGCTTCTGCCCGCAGCTTCACCCATGACGTGACCTATGGGAAAATAATTCAACCACCCATTTCACCCTCTTAAAGGTGGAGTTTCGAAAAATCATTTCTTAGCGGATGCCTACGTCATAACTTCTACCTGAATGCCAAATTTCAGCCCGATCCGTCCAGTGGTTTGGGCTGTGCGTTGAAAGATCACTATGTCAGTCAGTCAATCAGTCAGTCACCTTTGAGTTATATATATTTAGATACATTAGATGAATTACGCATTCATGCAAACATAATAATTTTATACGTCAATGACTCCAAAGACTTTTTGTTTTATCGATATATTGGTGGTGGTATATCGACTAGGTGGTAGGACTTTACTGCAAAGTTCGTCTAGGTAGGTACCACCGCTTTGCCAGTTATTCTACCGCCAAGCAGTAGTGTGCAAGCACTACTGTGTTCCGGTATGAAAGGCACTGTAGCTAATAAAATTACTGGGCAATTGAGACTTTATGATCTGATTTCATAGTCGAATAATCTTATTACCTGACTGTGCTGATATCTCAGGATGATGTGCGCAGTGCAGTGTCGTGTGAAACTTTATAATTTAGAGTTCCGAGCGACACTGTTCTGTTATGGGGCGGCCGTGTCCCTTAACCTCAGGTGAACGTTTAGCTCATCCCATCATTCATTAAATCACTAAGGCTTAAAAAAATCCCTCAAAGGTCTAGTGAAAGCAACACGTGACCAAAATGCTGGCCTCTATATCGTCAAAGATTGTGAAATACACACAAATTCGTATATTAGCTTTGAATAAACTTGTTTGCTTGCACACTAATGCTTGGCGGCAGAATAACATACAAAATGGTGGTACCAAGTTGATTTTAACTTGTAACACAGTTAATTTTATCAATAAATCATTCTTAGAAAACAAGACCGAATCACAAAGCACGAGCTAACACGAAGTAAAATTAAAATATGCGTCAAGCATGATTTGTTTGTTTACAAAAAACATGGTAACACTGTTCCCAAATCACTAAAATGGTGTAATAAATTACTTAACAGGGAAATGACAAATACAGGTGCCCTCATATCTAAGAGTTGTTGGTAACACGTGCCACTGACAGCGTGATGAGGGTCCTGGATAGTGGTTCTCAAAGTGTGTCTTACTCTTGCCCCCAAATTTTTTTCTGCTATTCTTTGGTTTATCTCACTTGTCAATAAATAAAAATAAAAAAGATAGAAAATTCAAGTAATTTTTTATTATTCTTATGTGTTCTGTGTGAGATTTTGATTGGCAATCAGCACGAGAAGAAATATTCGACGGATGCCGATCTTAGTGATTAGTGGATAAAAAATATTGTTATAGTATTAAAATTTTTAAGGTCTGACTAACTTTAAGCTTTCGCGACTTGAACACGAAAAAATTCGCGTACAAACATTATAATCATAGCGTAATTTTGACTTACCTCGACGTTTAGACCAAGTTAACTGTCAACAAAAATTGTGTTAGTCTGGCGAACTCTGTTTAAAAGTTTTGTTAAATATTAATTGAATGGTTTCAAGCAGTTCGAGCAGTCTAAAAATCCTGATAACAGAGCTGACTGTTTGCCTACATGATAATAAGAAACATATTTTAAAACACCCGACATAACCATGACATAAACATGGTGGTCCTCTGACCAACTTTGGTCTCAGTAAAAAGGGGCCCATGAAAGTTTGAGAACCAGGGTTTTAAGCAAAACATTAGTTAATTTATGTAACCGTAATACACTCTTATTACCAATTCCTCGAAATGTATTAGTTATCGTACTATAATTGTAATGAAATCTTAATTATGAATTTTAAAATACTAGTTGCTTCCGTCCTTCAGGTGGTTGCTCCCGCATTTCCAATAGATCTGGAACATTAAAAAATTCCTAAGTAAATAACTGTCTTTAAGTATGTTAAGCTATTTTATATTTTTCTGGCGCATTAAATATAAAATTTCACATTAAAATTCCCACTTTTAAACTAAGATTATCTATCATATTATATTACTTCGCAAAACCCATTTTTTAAATTTAATAATTTCAAAGTTGTTTCAAATGTTTTTCATATCAATTTCATTAAAATGAATGTTGAAATTCATTCATTGATTCATTTAAATTCATAAATAAATACATTATAAGTAAAACTTTACTACACTTTAAAGATTTAAGACGATCTCGAGTATATAGGATATATAATTTTTTTGGAAATTAATTCTCTGTATTATGGATTTAGTGGCTAAATTTAATAAAAGATTTTTCCAAACACAAGAAGAGTAACCTTGCTTGGACTCTACTCCTACAATTTTTTTTATGTTACGGAATGATATTTATGACGGGCTGGGCGCTAGCCTGATGTTGATAAACGTCACGGCTGCTCATATCAGTTGCAGTGTCACTCGGAACTCTAAATTACAGTATCACGTGACACTGCACTGCGCACGTCATCCTGAGACATCAGCACATTCTAGTAATAAAATAACTCTCTTTACATTCTTAATAATATCACTCGACTGTGAGTTTAAGTCGTAAAGTCTCATTTGCTCAGTAATTTCACTAGATACAGTGCCCTTCAAACTGAAATACAGTAGTGCTTGCGCACTGCTTGGCGGCAGAATAACTGGTAAAGCCAAAGCCACCTAGATAAACTTTGCAGAAAAGTCCTACCACCTATTAAAACAAAAAAGATTGCGCGCGATAAAGTTTATTTGTCACAAAGTTTTCCTTAATTACTCTGACATTTCAACCACTCGATCTCCAATCCTTGCAACCCTTTAAAAAACATTAATTTTAGAGGGTGAAGGAACTCAATTTCCTTTCTGTCATGGGGTAGGTACTTCATTAGGTGAATAATTTATTGTTCACTCAGGTAATGTACAACCCTTGTTTTAGGGGTAGGAATGTGAATTTTATATGTTTGTGGATGTTCCATTTACAAAACAACTCATTTTCGTCTGAGTAATGCCGGAGAAATTTTTCGTACAGAGTTTGTGTTTTACAGTCAAGTTTATAATCCCAGCAAACGCTGGAGTTGTAAAGGTAGAAGGTGGAAAATGTTTGTGTCTACGTCAAATAGGATTTTCTTTTTAAAACAATTATAAAATGTTCAAAAGTTTGACTGAATCTGATTTGGATTATAAAAAAGGTAATTATAATCCAAATCAGATTCAGTCAAAAAAGGTAACCTTTTTAATAATCCAAATCAGATTCAAAAAAGGTTTACCTTTGTTATAATCCAAATCAGATTCAGTCAAACTTTTGAACATTTTATGCATAACATGAAAAAATGATTTCTCTTCGCGGAAGATTTCATTACACTTTAAAAGTTGTTTGATTACGTTAAGCATGCAACATTACTACAGGTAGGTTAAATATTTCAAAATCAAAGTAAAAATCATACACTTAATTGCGAATACGCTTTATACAAGTCAAAAGTTTATTGTTAACCGTTGATATAAAAGTTAGAATAGTTGATGCCAATGCAACACGACCTCACGGCGAGGACAGTTACCATCCCTACGTAGTTCAATTAATATTCAAGAGATTTATTTGAGAGTTAGGCCACTATGGCAATGGGGTATTTAATCATTCATGACAAAAAACTTAAACTTAGGCCACCAATTATGTTGACTGTTCACTTAAAATAACAGTTTAAATCTTAAATTTATTCACTATCACTGTTATTATCCTCAGTTATATGTATGGTATTGCTGACAGTGGGGTTGTCTCGAATAGACTACATTTGACTACATCTGATGTAGTCAAACGCAAACCCATCGATAGTAAAATAAAAATCCGATGTATAAAATTAGAACATACATTGCTGATGATTATGATGATTTTACGCTGCATCCGCGTCTATGTATTTCAGCCTTATTACATTTCAGTGCAACCTTCGTTCCGTGCCCTATTTTTCATAGAAAATTTCCAATAAGACTAGTTAAATTGCCCCATCTGTGGATGGATTTATTAATTTACACCTAAGGGAATAGTCAATTTTTAGGTATTTGCATATAACTTTTAATTATATAGGAAATTTTCTCAACTCCTCCTTGTGACTTAGAAATTTTCTAAGGTAGTAAGGTAGATAGGAATCTGCGTTCCTATGGCCTTTTCTCCTTTTTTACTTATTCATTCAATTTCCCCCTCTTGTGATGTGTGTTACATTGCTATTTATAGAAATAAGTTTAACTTTAAATCGCTATCTCTACCGCTTATAGCTTAGCCCCGTGCAAAGACTTCGCGGAATGAAGTCGAATCGAGAACGATATCTGCAGACCGTTCGCATACGCTCTAATTTGCCAATCGACGGAAAAATTCACTTGGATAAGTTTTATGCTAGAGGTGACCAAGATTTGGTTTAAGATTTTATAATAAAGTTTTGGGAAAAAAGTCAGAATTATATTTTTATTGTATTAACTAATATTTGTGATAAGTTAGGAGAAGAAATTTTGCCTTAGATAATGTTTGCCTCTGCTTCGGCTAAACTAACTGCTAACTTATTAATAATAACTTATTCTTATTCTTATTCTTATTCTTGCATGTAATTTTCCATCATCATACGGTTTTATCCATATCATGTCGTCAAAATCATGCAGCTGGAAATATTATTCTATATTTTTACGACAGTTGTCTGCTGACGTCATCAAACCTCGAGTAGGTTTGATGACGTCAGCAGACAACTGGTTTTTTTTTTATAAACGTCACTCGATTTTTTTTTCTGAGTATTGAACTATCCATGATAATTTGTCCCTTACTCGGCTTTCAACTGATGGAGATTAAGCAGCCCTATTTTATTAAGCCAGAATCTACAGAGTAATATTTGTACTTGAAAAATATTTCTTGTTATATTATATGTATATGTAGCTAATAGTGTTAAGTAGTAGTTGTTATGTAACAATAATAATAACGCCCAACGATCACATACATAGATCCTGAACCCTAACTAGGATTCCCTGTGTCTAGGGACCCAGGAACTACGAAGACCATGGTTCCAAAACACCCAGACTCAGAAAAGTGATTGTGTTTTTTTCTGTGTTTAAATACTTGTCTTGCCGCGGGGATCGAACCCGCCATCTCTAGGTCATGAGCCGACCTACTCAACCACTACACCACAGAGGCTGTCATTTTTGTCAAATTTAAATAACTGCGTAGTTACCACTTTAACCCGTTAAGTTTACTTCCACCTCCTTTAAAAGACATAACCGTTGCACCCATGGCGCCACATCAAAAATAATTCAGCCATTCTGCATAACGCCGTCCGCTACGTGCCTGAAATACGTTCCGGGACGGTGGAGCGATTCACTAACTTTTGACTGTACCTGTCGAATCGTAATGAGGAATAATGTCTGAGGATATATCCGCCATATTAGTGGAGATATTTTGCTGATACAGCATTGTGGTACATCAGGATTTTGAAGGTGATTTTATATGTAAACGAGCTTTTGCTGCAGCTTCGCCTGCGGCGTGGCCTATGGGAAAATAATTCAACCATCCCTTTCACCCTCTTAAGGGTGGACTTTCGAAAAATTCTTTCTTAGTGGATGCCTACGTCATAACATCTAATGCATGCCAAATTTTAGCCCGATCCGTCCAGTAGTTTGGGCTGTGCGTTGATAGATCACTATGTCAGTCAGTCACCTTTGAATTATATATATTTAGATATATATAATATATATATCTAATTGTCATTTTACCAGACATAACAACATATTTATATTTTATTGACAACGAAGATCTACGTGAACCAATTACAACTTCCGTTCGCATCGCATTCAACAGCTTACTCCCCAAATCAAGCGTACATAAAAAAAAATACTTCAAAAATATACAGTTCTTGTTATATACATTTGCCAATCTTTCCTCTACAGCCTTCGTGTTACCGTTCTCTTGTTTTCGTTGTAAGGTAAAATGTTTCATATTTTCCTTTCAAACGGCGTACCTCAAAGCCAAAGCCTTCGTTTGCAGCCATGAGAAGATAATTAGCTTCTAAATATAAAAGGGCTTGCTTTTAATTTAATTCACGTTCTAAATTCATTTAAAAGCAAATAATAGCTGTTATTTTTGAACGAATAAAAGGTTCGAGTTATTCCCAAAATAGCTCCAATTTTAAATTAGTATTATATCTGTGTCCAAAGGTTGTCTGGTAGATACCGCCTATGTTGCACTAGTTTGTAAAATTTATTTAATTTCTACATACTTATAATCGGTGAGACGATTAAAAAGCTATAACATCCTCACTAGTATTATAAGTGCAAAATTTTGTATATATGGTTAAGTTTGTCTGAATCGATTTCAATGAAACTTGAAATACAGATAGCTTACACGCTAGATTAGCACAAATAATACTTTTTACTCGCGGGTGAAACCGTGGGGCGCAACTAATCACACTATCACACTAATATCACACTAATACAATAAAGGCGGAAGTTTGCATGTGTGCTTGTGTGTATGTGTGTATGTTTGTTACTCCTTCACGCGCAAACAACTGAATGGATTAGGATGAAATTCAGTACCAAGATAGCTGATACACTGGATTAACATATAGGTTACATTTTATCCCGGAAAAGTGAAATTTTCCCGTGGGATAAGCAAATAATTAAAATAATTTTTATCTGTGGATGAAACCGCTGGGCGAAACAAGTATCTATATAAAATTAACAATGTCAATATATCTGCCTTCTGGTGGTCGGTGACGTTAGTATACAGACTCCTTATGAACTCGAATATGAATCGATTGAAAAATAGAAATTAATTTTTGTGGCGATTTTTGGCGGGCAGAAATGTCCCTTCACTAAAACGCTCTTGTGACGTCACAGTAAGTATAAAAAATGTGGCATGCTTGTCTATATAGATAAAGGTCCGTATGTAGATTGATACTCTGCCATCGATTGGTGCTCAAGCAGAGATTTCATTTATAAAGTGATCAATTAGTGAATGAGATCTCTGCTTGAGCACCGATCGATGACTGAGCACCGTTCTGTAATACGGACATTAATGAATATGAAAAACAAACATGCCACATTTTCATTTCATTCACTAATTGATCACTTTATGAATGAAATCTCTGCTTGAGCACCGATCGATGACTGATCATCGTTCTGTAATACTTATGTCAGTGTTTCTAGTGTCTCTCTAAAGATTAGGTAGGCACATTATTTAATCTAAAATACAATTTACTGTATCTGGATCACCTGACTTAGGGTCTATCTGAATCATGGACTACGTAATTCTAGCAACAACAATGTCCACTGTTCCTTCTACCATTCCCCTCAAATTAACCGCATCAGGTAGAAAGAGGTCGGTTTATTGTAGTTTACAAGTCGGTAACACAAGTGTTTCTTAACGTTAACTATATTCAATATGGAGTAAAATGTACTTCTTATACCTCGCGTTTCAAATATTTTGATAGTTTAATAACTAGCTAAAAGGGCAACTAAAGAAATTGACTACAGGTGGACTGTCATAGATAGATAGATTGAAAATGCTTTATTGCACAAACATCAGATGTAGGTACATAGGCGAACTTAATGCTAGAGAGCATTATCTTCCAGCTAACCTGGGTGTAACGTGGAAATTTTTGCAGGGCAGTGCAATGCGGCTTAAATATAGATTGTCTAGATAACATATAAAAACACTATCATATAGTCAAAATATGAAATTATTCGCACAGCGTGAATGAAGATTTGATAATTATTTGTTGAGTAAGGAAATAAATTTTGAGATGACGAGTGATAGAATTTTAAGGAAGAGGAATAACTTACTGCACCAACCCCAATATATACCTTTATCGGAGTTTTGGGAATGTTTTCCTCTTCATAAAGGACAAAGAATTTGTAAGCATCAACATAAAAATTTAAAATGTTCTTTTGTGTTTATGCATTTAGATAGATAAACTCTTTATTGAAACTCCACATCTTAAATAATTAAAAAAACTGAACAAACTTAACCAAAGTGTCGCAATGGGCGGTCTTATCGCTCAGAGCGATCTCTTCCAGACAACCTTGTTTAGATGTTTGTATTTGTATTGTGTTTTGTATACTATATATGTTTTTTTTATCTACTTATTTATGCCTTATAGAAACTATTTTTATATTTTTGATAGCAATAAATAAAAAAGCTTTTATTTACATCCGCGTGATGATTATTTAAAAAATTGTTGTAAAAACTTTACTAGGTGGTAGAACTTTACTGCAAAGTACGTCTAGGTAGGTACCACCGCTTTGCCAGTTATTCTGCCGCCAAGCAGTAGTGTGCAAACACTACTGTGTTTCGGTTTGAATGGCACTGTAGCTAGTGAAATTGCTGGGCAATTGAGACTTTATGATCTGATCTCACAATCGAGTAATCTTATTACCAGACTGTGCTGATGTCTCAGGATGATGTGCGCAGTGCAGTGTCGTTCGAAACTATGTTTTCGGGTTCCAAGTGACACTGTTCTGTTATGGGCGGCCGTGACACTTAACATCAGGTGAACGACTAGCTCGTCACATAATTCACTATGTCACATCCTTCAACATCAGTAAGAAGACATCCACTGCTGAACATAGGTCTCTCCTATCCATATAACGCCACTTTAGACGCTTATAAAAGGAATTTGCCATTATCACTAGGCTTGGCAGGCAGCTTGGAGGCTGCAAAAGATTATGTACCATGAAAAATGCATATTTGTTGGCTGGCCCGATAGCTCAGTTGGTAGTATCCCTGCCTACTGAACCGTAGGTTGTGGGTTCGATTCCCACCCAGGACAAACATTTGTGTGATGAACATCGATGTTTGTTCTGTGTCTGGGTGTTGTATTGTATTCTATGTATGTATTTACAAACAAAAAGTATCTAAGTATTGTATCAGTTATCAGGTTCCCATAGCTTTGCTTAGTTTGGGGCTAGATGGCGTTGTGTGAAATGTCCACACATATTTATTTATTTATTTATATTACCTTAGATGGATCTTACAACACCCACGGGAACAGATAGGGTGTTCCTATTTGCAAACCTTAGCCCTTATGTTACTTTTTACGTATCAAGATAATAAATAAACAATAAATATATTGTTCACTGATGTGCTTATATTTCAAAACGAACTGTTGCAATTGAAGGGTTGAGAATAAAAAGGGTTTAACTGTCAAATTGATAGTTTTGAGAAAATTGACTTTAAACTTCAATGGCGTCATTTTAATGTAGAGTGCTTGTTGACTACAGACCTTCAGGACCAGTGCAACTTACCTTTTTATATATTCTTTTAAATAAAGCTTGGCGTCCGTACGTCACCTTTAAAACAACAATAGTTCTCGATAGCTTCGACTGACGTACGGGCGCCCCGGAATATTAATTTATTATTTTTTCATTCATTGCACCTACTTTCCGCCTCTTCGTGACCGCATCCTCATCGCATCGTCTACAGTGCTTATAAAGTAATAAAAAAGGTTTATGAAGTTTCAGTTGCTTGAAACTGTTTTAAAATACTAAAATACTAAATATAGTACTAATTCATACAATTACTGTAAAAATATAATATAATAAAATAAATATAGTAATGTTTTTATGCTAAGCGAACTGTATTCCTGTGACAGATTAACCGTTTTTAGACTCAAAATCTCCGAGTTTTAAGCTTCATTTCGGTATTTTGAGAATGTATTATTGTAGATAATTTCACGCTGAATCCGACGATACCCATAAGTCATTTTGTGATAAAAATCAAGCACACCATTTTTGTTCTCACATCATGCAATTTTGAATATAATATACTTTGTTACAATTTATTGTTACTTTTATTATTATTTATTGACTCAATAATTTTTTTTTTTTTCATTAGGTATCTTTAGGTGATTGTGATAGATATAACGATTCCAATGATCTGTTGAATAAATTCACAAGTATTGTAAAAATTGTGCAACAGGCTCACAAGTTTGGCTAGTACCCGCTGACATAGAACCCTCTACCGTGAAACATGCATCCATGCGTATATGCACTAGCACCGTACAATTGCGAATTGCAAACTTTGGAATGGCTTTTGCCTTGTTTCTAAATGGACACATATTTAACGTAAATGGGCGTTTCAACGAGGTTTACTTTGTTGTTTGAATTATTCAAAAAGCTTGTAAAATTTAGGAATGCCCAGAATTTTTAACTTTACCTTTGAGATAGATTACTACGTCATATTACTTAAACATGGTGAATTTCGAACTACGTTCTACGAAATTTTCCAAGTGAAATTTTCCGAGAACATTTGTTTCTTTTTTTTTTTTGAACTGCCTAAAGCTTTTGTTCACTACTGACCTTTATAGCGTCACCGGACAGATTTACAGCATCACCGGATGGGTTTACAGCGTCACCGGATGGGTTTACAGCGTCACCGGATGGGTTTACAGCGTCACAGGATGTCTTACAGCGTCACTAGACGGAAAACATTTGAAACATAATTTCAATTGAAAATTCAATTGAAATTGAAATTGAGTGTGATTCATTTTAAAAGTGTATAGGTAGTCTTTCTTCTCTAATCTGTGGAAATATATTGATGCTATTATTCCTTCTATGTTACAAGTCTACGCTAATATTAAATTTCTTCTCATTTGCGTAGAGCTGAAGGCGTAATTCAAATAATTCAAATCAGCAGCCAACAACACAACCGCAGAAATCTTGTTACCACATTGACAGTTGACGTCAGATTGACTCAGAACTGAGTAACAATTAACTAAACATATGCAAACGACTGCAGCCAGTGATGGCAACTAGGATTTCCGGATGGTAATGTTTCCAGTTTCCACGAACAGTGAATGGTGTAGAATAGGAATGCGAAACATCTTGTAACTTTATGTTTCAGGGCCATCTTTTACTGTCGCAATGCCATTCGGTACTCTAAATTATAAAGTTTTAGGTGGCACTGCACTGCGCACGTACTGACATCAGCACAAGTCTCACTGGGCCAGTAATTTCACTAGCTACAGTGCTCTTCGAATCCAAACACAGTAGTTCATGCACACTACTTGGCAAACGCTACCTAGACGAACTCTGCAGAAAATTCATTCTACCACTTATTAAAATATCAGACGAAAATTTGGTTGAATTGTCTCATATATATTTTTAGCATATCACATTATCACTACTGAACACAAGTCTCCAAAATAAAAGCGGCATTTTATGGGGTTAAACTGGGGTTAACGCTTTGGACGCTGACCATAGCAGGATTTGCCCCATAAACACTACAATTGGCAAGCGGCTTAGTACACATCTTAATTTACCGAAAAAATTGCTACCGCCCATTCCAATAGGACATAATTTGGGAAGGTTTTACGCCTGAGTCGAGTTTTACAAAACCAACGCGTCTATGCTTCTCTGTAGTCTTTATTTCTCTTTAAATCTTGTTCGAAACGTGTCTCAAGCGCAGTTGTCTTTGATAGAACTTCATCGTCTCTTCGTATTTTCCTATTCACGAAGCGAGACGCGCTTGTGCCCTACGCGTCGTTTGTGAACCGTAATTACGCGTGAATTTCTCCCAACAGATATGACGGCGAATTCAGTTACTCATACAGCTTGAATGTTTGAGTGCATTGCAGCTTTACCAGAACATCGAAATATGAAGTTATTTATCAATATTTCTCTAGTTAGATCAATTGAGTTCTATTTGTAATAAGGTAAGAACGTTTTTCAAGTGATGTGCGTAATTGGCACTCAATCTTACAACAGTGAAGGAAACATCGTGGGTCAGCGTAGTCAGTTGTGGCCTACAGTTTTTCCCTGTAAGAGAAATTTCACGGCCCAGCAGTGGAAATATCGGATAATAAAAAAAGTGTATCAGACGTCAGATATTTCATTCATTAAACTTTAAAAAACGTTCGGTCGTGTTTTATAAAACAAAAAAGAAATTTGTATTTATTTGTATTTGTTGGGTCGAGAAAGAACTCCAGAAAAAGCTTTTTCATTAAATGGCTTTCAGGTTTTTTCTATCTAAAATCTCTCACTAATAATCAATTGAAATGAAATGAAATTTATTTTTGAAATAAATATGTAACTATCTACTCATACATAGGAACTCACTAAACTCAAGAATCTAGAGGAATATTAATAAATAAAATTATATATTGATACTTATCTTAAAAACTGCTGGCCTCAATACGAGCTAACAAAAACTAAAATGCTGAGGAAATCCGTCGACGGTATGACTTGACTGAATTTAAAATTAAATACACTCAACTACATAAATCACTTTTTCGTAAATTACTCTTGGCTTAACTTCGTGCTTTTAATCCATATAAGCTTTAAATAAGTACGGTGGGAATCTCAAAGATAGTATTGTCACCCTTAAAAAAAGAACTAAAGACTTTTAAGACTTTGACTTAAGACTTTTATCCAATAATGTGTTCTCACATGGCTCGTTATTTGTCATTTGTACTGTTATTTATTCTGTGTCATTTTTATCTTTTTCACTGAATATAAAATAAAAATGATAGAGATTTATAAAACTCTCAAATTAGATTTAATTTAACCATACTATAAAATAATAAAATTACCAATACCGCATTTTACCATAGCTTCAATTTTTTCCCCTGGATTTTCATCTTTAAATTGATTTGTTTTTGGTGTTTGCGTTTGGGTTTACTAAATTATGCAGTAGATTGTACTTGCAACCTGTGAGGTCTTATGATTTTAAAAGGAAACTCCTTGGATGTCAACATTGAGTGACGTATGCTGCGAGATTGTGAATTTTGAAAGTCAAATTTCGTACCAAACAGGATGCTGTGTGTTCAATAAAAATTCAATAAAATAAATCTTTGTGGAATGAAATAAAGTAATTTGGCCCCACTTATTTTCAGTGGGGCCATACTACCAGTATTTTATGTATCAGACGCGGTGACAAATTTTTTCTGCCTGCATTTCCATTTGACTGGCCCTATACCTCAGTTGGTAGTTACCCTGCCTTCTGGACTGTGGGTTGTGGGTTCGATCCCCACCCAGGACAAACATTTGTGTGATGAACATCGA
Organism: Ennomos fuscantarius; assembly: GCA_905220475.3. NCBI lineage: Eukaryota > Metazoa > Arthropoda > Insecta > Lepidoptera > Geometridae > Ennomos > Ennomos fuscantarius. Next base: position 4,773,488 of record HG992049.1, read on the forward strand.
TGTTTGTTCTGTATCTGGGTGTTATATTGTATTCTATGTATGTGTTTACAAACAAAAAAAAGTATCTAAGTATTGTATGAGTTATCTGGTTTCCATAGTACAAGGTTTGCTTAGTTTGGGACTAGATGGCGCTGTGTGAAATGTCCATAGATATTTATTTATTTCCAGACACCTGGGTCCGTGCTTTTTGTTAAATTATTTTATATTTATAAATTTAGCTTATTATTAACATGAAGAACAGTAATACAGGAAGGACAATACAGCCAATAACAAAAACATAAGGACTTATTTCTAATTGTGCACACCCCAGCTTCCGCAAGCAGCACCCGTTCACGAGCTTGACGCATGTTCCAGCCATCGCCCTCCTCGACCATGTTTGAGGGAAGAGGACGACCCGATACACGACGCCGCCGCAAGTTGAAGCTTTTAAGTGAGCGTGAGTGCTCTTGGTGTACACACAATTTAATAAAACCTACCTTACCATAAAATAAAATACCCTTATTATTATACTTTTTTATTCATACGAGCGGGATAATTGACAGGCTTCTTTCATCTCATCAATGATCCCGCTGGTGACTGATATTTGAGTTGATCAGTACCTATGTGGTCAACGGCCACCATAAAACTTTTTACAGCCCTTTTTATTTTTAATGTGATATTCGTTTTGTTACTATTGAGCGAAGCCCAACGAAAATAAATAAAGGCTGGTCCGGTGAAATAAAAGAATAATACGTCCGCACTTATCTGTATATTGAGAAGAAGAAAGAAACCACAGATAACATAGAATTATAGATCAGTATCATACAGATAATAAATTAATGTTTCCAACAACTATAAGGTAAGACTTTACTGCAAAGTTCGTCTAGGAAGGTACCACCGCTTTGCCAGATATTTTGCCGCAAGGCAGATGAGTGCAAACGCTACTGTGTTCCGGTTTGAAAGACACTAGCTATTGTAATTACTGGGCAATTGAGACTTTATAATCTGGACTTTCTTTTTTTGTTTCTGTGCTCACCATAATGCTGTCATTTGTAGAATTCAGTATCAGTCCCTAAATAGCAATTTCCTAAGGAGTCTTAAATCCTAATAGAATAAATCATCGGCGCATTTTCTTTTATCTATTGGAGAATTTCTAGTTTTTTAATGTGATATTGTTCACTAAGACAGTTTTTAGGTATCTGTATGCAAATACAGGAAACTCTCGGTATATTTACTGGCATGATTTTTTTTGACTAGCCTAATAGCTTAGTTGGTAGTATCTCTGCCTTCTGAACTGTAGGTCGTGGGTTCGATTCCCACAAACGTTTGTGTGATGAACACCAATGTTTTTCTATGCCTGGGTATTATATTATGTTCTAAGTATGTATTTACAAACAAAAAGTATCTAAATAAGTATTCCATCAGTTATCTGGTTCCCAATTTGCGTAGTTTGGGGCTAAAAGGCGCTGCGCGAAATGTCCACTAATATTAATTTGTTTTATAAACATAAATAAGAATACCAAACTTATATTATACAGAACAGCTCTTTCGTGACGTCACTAAACGTTTTCACACATCCAAAATCCAACAACGGAACCTTTTTCAATACCAATTATCTTAAAACTACACCACTCCACTTCAAAAACTCATAAAACTAAGATAAACCTCACACAGGTATATAGGTATAGTAATATCTTTCACATACGCAGGGTGGCTACACATTCAAGCTTCCTCGGACATTCAGTTTTATAATAGAACTAGATTTTCGGTGATTGCAATAAATTACCTACCTTTTTAACAAGTTGGGCGGCGTATTGTTTAATAACATGATAGGAAAAGCGGCACGGTATTTCTAATTTTTTTTTTGGTGGGAAACGAATAAGAGCGCGTCGCCGTATTGTATTATTTTCCAAAACTTGTGTTATTTTCAGTGTTAGTGCATAAAATTGGTGGCATTTTATTCGTTAAGTGCTGGATTACAGGCATGAGTGGTGGTGTAATGATGGTGAAACGTTTCCTTTCGTGTTGTTTCCAAAACTCCATAGAAGCTTCTGGTAAAGTTGCCACCACTTTACTAGGAGTATGACTTCACTACACTAGACTATGACTTAACTTGATGACTTGGACTGTGTCTTGACTTGACTTGACACTACATCATATTAATTAACTTAAGAAATTATCAATTACTTGACACTGGCTAAATACACAAAGTGTAGAGCCAAAACAAAACAAAAAAAGCGGCACTAGAACTGTCAATCAAATGTCATTATTCAAACGTTAGATTTTGTAAAAACCGCTTTATAAATACTGATAACCACGGATACCGAGTATACATATAGTAAGATGCTTAACATCAGGTAGCGATAAGCTCGCCATGTCATTCCGTAACATAAAAAAAAAACAATTCGATTTTTTTTATATACGTGAACTACTACAATTGACTGGCCTTATAGGTCATTTGGTAGTAGCTCTGTCTTTTGAACTGTAGGTTGTGAGTTCAACATTTATGTCACAAACAGTTTTTTCTGTGTCTGGGTGTTATATTGTATTCTATGTATATATTTACAAACAAAAAGTATCTCAGTAATGTATCAGTTATCTGGTTTCCATAGTACAAGCTTTGCCTAATTTCGCACTAGATAGCGTTGTGTGAAATGTCCACCACACATTTAATAATAATAATAACAATAATAATAACGCCCAACGATCACATACATAGATCCTGGACTCTAACTAGGATTCCCTGTGTCTAGGGACCCAGGAACTACGAGGAACACGGTCTCACAACTTCCAGACTCAGAACAAATATTTGCGCTTTTTTTCCTGTGCACAAATACTGGTCCTGTCGCGGGAATCAAAATCGCCGCCTCCGGATTATGAGCCGATCTGCTCAACCACTAGACCAAAAAGGCTGTCATTACATATAAATTTATTTACTTATTTTTGATTTCCAAAGTGATCGACTGTAACGTCCTGCTATTTTCAAGTCTTAAGGTGACCCTTCACTACCCTAGTATTCGGTATGCGTGCAACCCCCTAGGAATAATAAAACAAACTACACTTGCTGCGGACCGGTTCATATTTGAACTTTTTTAATGCAAAAACCCTTTATAGAGATATATTGTGGGTCGGTTAAAATGTGTACGCTGATGAGATGAACTTTGTTGAATTTTCTGTAGGTTGCTCTAAAAAGCGTGTTGGTACACAATATATTTATAGTTTAACGGAATTTCCCAAAGGATCTCCCTAAACTCTCAAAGATCAATTAATCAGAGTACCATCTGATATGTAGGATTAGATTTGTATAACATATGTAAGACATTTTTTGTAGGTTGCTCTAAAAAGCTTGTTGGTACACAATATATTTAAAGTTTAATGGAATTTCCCAAAGGATCCCACTAATCTTTCAAAGATCAATCAATCAGAGTACCATCTGATCCTATATCAAATTAATTGATTGCACAACAACGCAAGTGCTAATTGAACCTTAGCAAGAAATTAAATCAATAAAAATATATCAAAAAAAGTACCATGGTTAGGAGGCTAGGTATTTACTTGTTTCAAAAGCCAGTGTCTTTTATATTGGTACCTACACGCTGGACTAATAATAAATTGTGGTTTGATTTTCGCCCTTTTGGCGGTATTTGCAATGAGGGTAACTCTGAATTAAACCAACCAATCAATGCGATAGATTTGCTAATCATCAACTTCAGGACACATGATGATTGAATTCGGCACAACATTGTCAGCCCAAAATCAACAATATGCACTTTTTGTGCTTATTGTTGATCTTAAAAGTAAATTTAAATTGTTTTATTGTATAAATAGAAAGTAGAACGAGACACGGGAATGACAGAACAAAACTTAAATAAATGTATACTAAAGAAATTTATACTGTTAGAACGTAGTTTTCCAAATTTTCTGCGATATCAACACATATTTTTTACATAATAAATAACCGAACTGGTGTTTTGAAGGAATTATCATGCACATTATTTATTTGATATACATATTTCACGTAATCTACAAAAAAAACCGCAAAACCATTTTTACGCGTAACCTATAAAAACTTGTAAAATCAATACATTTTCACGCACAGTTTCAGTTTGAGATCAAATTATGATCTATTATTTTCAACTTTAAATGGAGCTTTATAAAATCCCATAAAAACGTGTTATGACAGGGCTTTAATTACTTTGATATAATTTTAATAGAAAATGACTAGCAGTGGCAAAATCGATCTAGGTACTTTTTTGTTTTCTTTTTGGCTGCACACTTCACAGTCCAAGTCATCAAGTCAAGTCATACTCCAAGTAAAGCGGTGGCAACTTTACCAGAATCTTCTATGGAATTTTGGAAACAACACGACAAGAAACGTTTCGCCATCATTATACCACTTTTTCACACTCATGCCTCTAATTCAGCACTTAACGAATAGAATGCCACCAACATGCACTAACACTGAAAATAACACAAGTTTTGGAAGATAATATAACACGGTGACGCGATCTTTTTCGTTTTCCCGCCAAAACTCAATGTAGGTACTTATTTTAATGCGGTTTTTTTACTTTACTACGCTTGACTTGGAAGTACGCTGGTGAATATAAGGCGAACAGAAGTTGAAGTTGGTTCACGTAGATTTCTATAGTCAATATAGGTAACAATATAAATAAAAAATATGTTGGTATGTTCGGTAAAATGTCAAGTTCTAATTATCAAGATGGTGCCATTTTTGTATGAAAGTGCACAATTATTTAATGATCTACCTAACGATACTAAAGATTGTAAAACCATACCTATGTTTAAAACAAAACTGAAAAAATATATTTATGCCAATTTTTTTTAAACGTATTTACCGCCATACCATCTGAATAATATTTAGATTAATTGTAACTATATTATTTAGTTATAATTTATACATACTTAAGCTCATTAAATGTGAATTATGTTCTTTATGAGTAAATAAAAATTTGTTCAATCTAAACCTTAAAAATACTTTCGTAAAATACAGCTGGAAGAATGATTTTGTTTTTGGAAAATTCATCATTTCTTCATCAGTCAACCATCACCAGTGCAACGATTTCGAGAGTTACTTCATTTTAATTATTCAGCTGGGCGACCATATGGAACTTGATTGCAACGAATAGAAACAGAAGCTTGAATGTATTTGATAGTTTTAATACGTAGTTTATACAAAGTTATATGTACCTATGGAAACTTCAAATTAGGAACAAAATTTCCCTTGATGCATTGCAATCAAAGTTCTGTGATCACTCCACTCGTTGAAAAAATAATAAAAATTGAGACATTTTCAACGCCTTTACTATTCTTAGAATGGATGCATTACTCTAAAATTTCTGTGATCACTTCTCTCGTTAAAAAAATAATAAATATTGAGACATTTTCAACGCCTTTACCATTCTTAGAATGGATGCATTGCAATCAAAGTGCTGTGATCACTATACTCGTTGAAAAAATAATAAAAATTGAGATATTTTCAACGCCTTTACCATTCTTAGAATGGATGCATTGCAATCAAAGTTCTGTGATCACTCCATTCGTTGAAAAAATAATAAAAATTGAGACATTTTCAACGCCTTTATCATTCTTAGAATGGATGCATTGCAATCAAAGTTCTGTGATCACTCCACTCGTTGAAAAAATAATAAAAATTGAGACATTTTCAACGCCTTTACTATTCTTAGAATGGATGCATTACTCTAAAATTTCTGTGATCACTCCTCTCGTTAAAAAAATAGTAAAAATTGAGACATTTTCAACGCCTTTACCATTCTTAGAATGGATGCATTGCAATCAAAGTTCTGTGATCACTCCACTCGTTGAAAAAATAATAAAAATTGAGAAATTTTCAACTGCTTTACCATTCTTAGAATGAGAGTAAAACAAAAATTACCTCCTTCGAGGATAACTGTCCCAAAAAAGACATTACAAAAACTTAACATTTTAAGCATTCCTCATTTCATAAAGAAGTAAAGTCGTTAAAAACGTTAAATTTTTATAACGAGGTGTGTTTTTATGATAAATGCCAGTTAGTTGCCGAACGCGTGCATTCTGAATTGTTCCTTGAATTGCTCTTTTTGTTTCGTATCGCTTGTTTTATTAAGAAGGGAGAAGGGAGTCGTTACTTTTTTGACCGACTTCAAAAGAGAAGCTTCTATGTTCTTCTATGTCATATCACAAAGTCTCAATTGCCCAATAATTTCACTTACTACAGTGCCCTTAAACCAGAACACAGTAGTGCTTGCTCACAACTACTTGGCAGCACAATAACGGCGGCAAAGCGGCGGTACCTACCTAGACAAACTTTGCAGACAATACCTCCCACATAGTACGTACAATATTATCTCCTCATCATCATCAAGACAATTCGAACCCTGAAAAAAGACACTGAAAGATAAGTTAAACCACGATAAACTGTAATCCAGTAGCTGGTTAGTAAATAAATCCCAGATTAACCACTAACAAGTTTTCGGCGCATAATTTTTGCGTACTTAAAATCCATTCAGCGCATCAAACGTTTTATGTGAACGAAATGTTTGCGACGTCAACAATTCGAAACAAACAATGTTGTCTAAACAGAATCAATTCTGTTGTCGAATGTAAAACAGAATGAGCAGCGTTGTTTGCAAGAATTTTTAGCGCCCGAAGCATCTTTTGGTAGAATATTGTTTGGAATCTTTTTCATAACATCGCTTATCTTAATATATATATCTCAAAGGGGACTGACTGACATAGTGATCTATGCACAGCACGAACCACTGGACGGATCGGGCTGAAATTTGGCATGCAAGTAGATGTTATAACGTAGGCATTTTTTTTTACTTCAAACTTGTCTAGCATTTGACCACGCTCTCACCTGATGGGAAGTGACGATGCGATCGAAGGTGTAGCATGCTAGCCAAGTAAATACCTATTCACTCTTCTCTTGAACACGCCCGGATCATATTTCGCTGGAAACACAGACGCTGGCAGGGCATTCCATTCCTTAGCCGTCCTAATTAAGAACGTTGAATCAAAACGCTTGGTACGAATGGGTGGTATTTCGACCACGAAAGGATGACGCTTAGCCGAGCGTCTAGTAGTCCGGTAGTGGAATGGTGATGGGAGAATGAGATCATGCAGTTCTTGTGCGCATTCACCGTGGTGTAATCTGTATAAGACCGACAGACTTGCCACCTTACGTCCATGTGCTAGGTTTTGGAGCTTTTCACCAACCAAAGTGTCATCCTCTAAGAAAAGATTTTTCGAAATTCCACCCTTAAGAGGGTGAAATGGGTGGTCGAGTTATTTTCCCATAGGCCACGCCGCGGGCGAAGTTGCGGGCAGAAGCTCGTGAGTCTATATCATAGAAGCGTCTTTGTACTGTCTTACTATTGAAGGATATAAAATAAACCATTTATTATTATTATTCATAATAATAATACTACCCAACGATGACATACATAGATCCTGGACACTAACTAGGATTAACTAGGACCCAGGAACTATGAGGACCATGGTCCCACAACACCCAGAATCCAAACCAGTATTTGCGCTTTTTTTCTGAGCACAAATACTTGTCTTGTTACGGGAATCGAGCCCTTCGCTTACGGGCTATGAGCCGACCTGCTCAACCATCATACCACAAAGGCTGTTTAGATACTGTAATTTGGTATGTAATATTTATTTGATTCGTGCATTGGTGAGACGAAAAGAGTTTTCTATCTCTCTGAGTCTGGGTGTTGTGGGACCATGGTCCTCGTAGTTTCTGGGTCCCTAGATACAGGGAATTATAGTTAGGGTCCAGGATGTATGTGTGTGATCGTTTGGAGTTGTTATTATAATCTAGATAGATATTTTTTTTTATGTTTTGGCTCCACACTTTGTGTATTTAGCCAGTGTCAAGTAATTAATAATTTATCAAGTTAATGATATTTCACGCAAATAATATGTGTCAAGTCACAGTCGAAGTCATCAAGTCAAGTCATAGTCTAGTCCAAGTCATACTCCTAGTAAAGCGGTGGAAACTTTACTTGAAGCTTCTATGGAGTTTTGGAAACAACACGAAAAGAAACGTTTCACCATCATTATACCATTTTCCCACACTCACGCCTGTAATCCAGCACTTAACGAATAGATTGCCACCAATTTTATGCACTAACACTGAAAATAACACAAGTTTTGGATGAGAATACAATGCGGTGACGCAATCTTTTTCACATTCCCACCAAAAAAAAAAACCTTGATGAAGTTATCAATAATCTAAAATATATTCAACTACAAACTCAAAAACTTTCGCACCAAAAAAATGATTTATGAAAACGATTATTTTATATACCTTTCTCGTCAAGGTTTAAGTGGCTGCAAATCACAGCTAAAAATAGATAAAAGCTAACGAACACTCAAAGCCTTAACCCCTTTTGACGTATTCCCCTTTCGACTTGTTACCCTCTTCGCACCAACCGGAATAATCTACGCAATGACATTATAGCATCAATAAAACGGGTCCAAATCGTTACCAATATCAGACGGTACAAATGTTCCTTTCATGAAATCATCTGTCATGTTTCCTGAATTATTTCACTGAAATCACAACCTTAATCCCTTAAAGCATGGTAAGGTTTAGGTTGACAACAAATACGAGGAGCAATTTAAGTGGAAATTTAAATTTCAAATAACCGCTTATCTGAATAGAGGTTGTCAATGGATGGAGGCAATTCCCTTCTTCCTTAGTGAGTAATGACGGGATATTTAGGATGATATTAGCAAAGGTGAACCAATAGGAAATTTTCGATGACCAATAAGGGGAAAATACGGTTCTTTAGTTCGATCCTGTTCTGGCAAAAAGACACTGTAAAGTTTCTTGTAGCTTCTTTTTTACAAGTGTAATCGAAGCTTCGAATCGGAGTTTTCTGTTCTGCATTGTGCCGGATTGCTTGCACCAGTAGTGAGAAAGAGAACTGCTTTTTTTATCAAACTGTCATATGTACCTAAAGGGCTTGCTATATGATATAATACACTGAGCATTTTGTGATTATATATGCTTAGTACAATAACTTAATTTTAAATACATAATGTCATTTTGACTTGTAAAAATAAATAAATAAATATTTGTGGACATTTCACACTGCGCCATCTAGTCCCAAACTAAGCAAAGCTTGTACTATAGGAACCAGATAACTGATACAATACTTAGATACTTTTTGTTTGTAAATACATACATAGAATACAATATAACACCCAGACACAGAACTAATATCGATGTTCAACACACAAATTTTTGTCCTGGGTGGGAATCGAACCCACAACCTACAGTTCAGAAGACAGGGTTAGTACCAACTGAGCTATCGGGCCAGTCATGTAAAAGTGCTAAAAATAGCAATTTTTGCAAAAAAATTCTTTGATTTTGACTTTGATGTAATACATAACATAAGTTCGTACCTCATGCAATTTCTATTATTACAAAATTTTAGCTATATGACACTGTGGAAGCCATAATACATACAAAAGGCCAACGATTTTCGGTTAATTAAGGTATAATATATATATGTGTGTGTATAATGTAAGTAGTAAACAAAAAAGTAGGTATTAATAAAAAACATATCATTATAATAATAATAATATATAAAAAAAAAACGTTTATTCTTTCATTCTTTGTACTACATAGCATCGGATTGTTATGTATCGACTGGCTTGGTAGCTGAGTAGGTAGTAGCTCGACCTTTCGAATTGTAGGTTATGGGTTCGATTCCCACCCAGGATAAACAACGTGATGAACATCGATGTTTGTCCTGTGTCTGGGTGTTATATTGTATTATATGTATGTATTTATAAGCAAAAAGTAAGTACTATTCTAAGTATTGTATCAGTTATCTGGTTCCCATAGTGCAAGCTTTGCTTAGTTTGGGTCTAGATGGCGCTGTGTCAAATGTCCACAATTATTATTATTATCCTTGAAAACGTTAAAAAACGTTTGGTCATTTGACGTCACTAGTCTTGCCTAAAACCTTTATTTCACCACCTTTTTACAAACACCCGCAAATAAGTCACGCGGCACACCTAAAAATGAGCACAAAAGAATAATGCGCTCCGCCCACTCGACACTTCAGGAACTGTGGCGAGCATCAATTACAATAAAAAAGTCGGCTATGAAGAATTGGGGACATAATTATTCATAATTCATATAATTGTTCTTATAATGGGACTGGTTTTTATTTCTAGAGACTATTGTTTCGGGTAAGAGAGCTTTTTAGACTTTATTGCGAAAATGTCTATAAAAGGTTTTACGAACTTACCCTTGTTTTTTAAATGTTGTTCGATGACATTGTTGAGTTTTCCCCCGTTTTACTATATTTTAATCATTCTAAATTGATCATTAAATTAGTTTCGCTTATTCCAAAACAATCATTTGTATAGGAAATGCATTTAATATATATGCAGTCAAAACATCAGGTATACATAGATAGATAGATAAATTCTTTATCGGTGTTATCGCTAAATATCGATCTCTTCCAGACAACTTTTGGATTGACAGACATAGATCAATGAGCATGGACGGTGGTGTATACTACATATTAATACTAATACTAATTAATTAGTAACTAATTAACTAACTAATTATACAGTAAAATTTTCAAGCACTTTCAATTTGTCATTGCCCACGGTATATGAATGGCTGTTTAAGATTTTTAGCTATAATGGGAAAGAGTTTTTTTTTTAAATTTGTCAGACTAATATTATAAAGGCGAAAGTCTGTATGTGTGTATGTTTGTTACTCCTTCAAACGACTGAATGGATTTGGATGAAATCCGGTACTAAAATAGCTTATACACTGGATTAACACATAGGCTACATTTTATCACGGAAAAATGAAATGTTCCCGTGGGATAAGCCAATAATTAAAATACTTTTTATCCGCGGGTGAAACCGCGGGGCGTACTAGTATTATAAACGTGAAAGTTTATATGGATGTATATATGTATATTTGTTACTCTTTCACGCTCAAACAGCTGGACAAATTTGGATGAATATGGAATATAGATAGGTTATTTAATAGATTAGCACATAGACTACTTTTTATATACGGGTGAAACCGCGGGACGCAGCTAGTTTCAGATAATCTTTGACACAAATATTGCATCACACGTTTTCGTATAGATGATTCTAAAAATGTTTATAAATGAGTATTTATTTAGGTGAAAAGGTCTAAAGGAAAAAATTAAAAATTAAGTAGCTCGCCTTAGACACGTTGTTAAAAAGAATAAAGCCTTTGTCAAGGCGGAAAAGTTAAAAGGTTCCGCTTATTTTAGCGTATAATCGATTAATTTTGTATCTTTTGTGGGACAAGGCGGGCTTTATGACGTCAAATCTTTGTTTAATGGGGGTTTCTGTTTTGAATTATTTTCTTTTTACTTTATTATCTACTTAATTGGGTGACGATGGAGAAGGTGCACCTCACAAAATGCCCGAGTAACTTATACAAAGACGTCGGACAAACGAATGGTGTGTGGGAGCATCGTGCACGCGCGCGCATGTCTAGCGCGCATTGCGCGCGGTGACTAATTTGTGCGCAGTGCCCGCGCGTATATTTATAGTGTGCGAGTAGGAAGCACGATATGACGTGAGCGAGAGAGAACTATGCGCGAATTTTAATTTTTGTATAAATATAGGCTGTGTTGTCAATAAATTAATTAGTAACTTGACAGTCGTCTTTCAATCAACCTTCTGATTCCAAGAATGGTCCCCATAGTGGTGACCCGCAACCAGAACACTAACTACCCGAAACTCGAAGCCAGAACACTGTCAGAACAATGGAACAGAACCACGCAGCCAAAGTTTCCACGGGCGCTACGCAGAACGCATCGGCATCGTCTATGCAACTCGAAATTCTATCGAAACTAATAGAAAAGCTGAGTCTCGAGATCGCCGAGCTACGCGGACGTTCTTCTACGCGGCAATATCGACGGCCGTTTCGCTCCCGTTCAAGATCGCGACAAAATAAAATGAAACCTGGAGATCCATCGTGGGAGTGCAAATATCACTATCGTTTTGGTGATAAAGCCAGGCGCTGTGAATCACCGTGCTGCAGAAGGAAGAAACCGTCGGAAAACTAGATGCGACATCGACGGTGGCGGAAGTCGGTGTCCCTTCTCACACAAACCGCCTATGTGTCTACGATCGTGACACTAGAGAACGTTTCCTCGTGGACACAGGCGCCGAAATCTCAGTTTTAGCCGCTGGCAACAAACGCAATGAGAAGACTGCAAACGCCTACAAATTATTCGCCGCAAATAACACTCCAATCAACACATATGGAGAGAAAACGCTCAGACTCAACCTTGGACTACGGCGAAGTTTCTTATGGAACTTCATCATCGCAGACGTCAAAACTTCAATCTTGGGAGCTGACTTTTTAAGTCATTTCAAGCTGCTGGTCGATCTCCATAACAAGAAGCTTACCGACAAAGTAACAACGTTATCCGTCAACGCCTTTGAAGTTGCTACCTCTGAGGAATCAGTATACATTATCAGCACTGACCAAGCATTCTACGACATCTTAAGAGAATATCCCGATGTCCTTCGACCGATGTCATTGAAGGAGCCGCCGAAGCACGATGTCGTCCCCCTCAAGCGAAGCGTACGGTGGGCTTCACTACCCGGCCGGATCTCGTCACATAGGGCTGGTGATGGCGGGGTACGTCTTGAAGGGCGGTGCAGCTTCCATCTTCACTAGTATCGTTCTGTATGTAGGCTGGTTTGAGGCGGTCTAGCGATACGACAGGTGTTACTGACGAGTTATTTCCGTAAAAAAGTAAAAAATAAACAATAATGTGCAAAATATAAGAAGCAATCGTGGCGAAAAATATATTATAAATTAAAAAAAAAAATACTTGAGAGGTGTCAAGGGACACCCGGATAGAAAGAAGTTCCTTTTATTTATGGACAAAAACCCAACACACTCACTCACACAAGTATACACTCAACAAAAATAATCGTCGCGACACCACACTGTTCAATGCGAAATAGAAAGACAAAACGAAAATAACTGGCTTGCTTTCTACGAGAAAGAGAGAGAGAGAGAGAAAGAGAGAGAGAGAGAGAGAGAGAGAGAGAGAGAGAAACACGCGCACGCCGCACGGCTTACAACCAAAGCAAAAAGTGTCGTTACAACTTTTGGTCTTAATTTTTTCCATCTAGCCCCCTTTCGCAACGCGCGATAAGGAACTTCGTTCAAAAATTACATAAAATACCAAACAGACGTTTTCTTCTTGTCACAAAAAACGTTCTTATAAAACTAAATATAAAAACAGCCAAAAAGAGGTTTTACACTCCAACCTCAATGTTGCTTACAGATGGTTTTAACCAATTTTACACATTATCCTTTTAAATATTATCCCATTTAATAAATCTCATCAGTTTATCAACAGCCTGTATCAGTCAGTGGACATAGGCAGTCCAATTGTTCTAGTCCACTACCAGTAAGCTGGCAACTTTGCTCCGTAGAATTGCAATGCTGATTCAAATGAATTAAGTCATGTAAAAACCAATAAAAACATCCTTTATTTAACCTACTTTAGAAAACAAATAAATGTAGTGGGTATAGTTCAAAACGTTGCCACGTTAGGAAGTTTCGAAATGATCCAGAACCGCATGGCTATTTGTCACGCGACATCTGGTTCGAACTGGTTCACACCGGTTATTATGGCTGAAGTTGGAACTAATGCTGACACCCACTGAATTTCAGGTTTTATTGGATTGTATGTTGCTGTAATGCTTTGTCTGTCACTGTAAACTATTATCCTACTACTATCATTACTGATAGCACAGTTGGTAGTAGCTCTGCCTTATGAGCTAGTAGGTTGTGGGTTCGATTTCGTGAACTGTGATGACGTGTGCAGTGCAGTGTCACGTGAAACTTTATATGTCAGAGTTCCAAGTGACAGGTGAACGAGTCATGCAGTAAAAAAAAAGCTGGCAAAAGTATTAAGCAAGATCTTGCAGAAAAGTCCGAACTTCTTTTTAAATTTATTGATAATATTTATTAGCCACTACATTATTTCCGTCACTTAGTAACAGACCATTTCCACAACATTCTTCTTCCAATTTATCTGTCTACAAACACCTAATTTGAATTATGAACCTCTTCAAACAAAGTAATTTTAACAGCGCTGCATTGCTTGCATTGCACCTGTAGTGAGAAAGAAAAATCTTGTTTTTGAGACTCACTTAATATAATTTTCTTTTTCCTTCCAGGAGGTTTTAGCGTCGCCCTTTTTGTGCATCTATCTGCCGACATAATAAGCTTGCTAGCTAAGCACGTTGTAATTTTATGTTAACTGTTAATTTCTTAGAACAAGATCATTAATTAAGTATTTAAAATATTTTTAATTTTTTTTTTAATTGTTAAGAAGCTTAATTAAGCCTATTTGCTATAGATTGTTTGAGTTTGAGTTTAAGCCAAATCGGTCCAGCCGTTTTAAAATGATCCCATGATCAATAAACAGCTTTCGATCTTTATTATTGCAGAAATAGTGATATGAGAGCTAGAAACAAATAAATGAAGAAAAGAGAACAAGAAAAAGAAAAATATGTATTACTTATAAGTAATCTAACCTAAATGCGTGAAAACTGTATAAAGAAAAGTCCAAGAGCTTGTAGTTGCGAGATAATCTCTGAAACTACTTAACCGATTAAATAAAAAGACTTTCTTTGGAAAGTTGCTTGAAGTTTCCAAGAATTTTCCACCATAAAGTAGGTATACTGTAGGCTGAGCCGCAAGTAAGCTTGAATAAATAAATTGTAACAAATAACGCTCAACGATATACCAATAAAATATTCCCTACGAACTACATAGACCATGGTCTAACAACCAGACAGACTCAGAAAATAAATATTTGTGCTTTTTCCCTCTCAAAATTAAAATTTTCACCTGACTTAAAAAGTAGAAGGTTCTCAATTCCGTTGTATCTTTTTATGTTTGTTATCTCGTTATCTTTTTTTTATGTTATTGAATGATGTGACGAGCTAGTCGTTCACCTGATGTTAAGTGACATGGCCGCCCATAACAGAACAGTGTCACTCGGAACTCCAAAATATAAAGTTTGGCGTGACACTGCACTGCGCACATCATCCTGAGACATCAGCACAGTCTGGTAATAAGATTACTCGACTGTGAGATCAGATCATAAAGTCTCATTTGCCCAGTAATTTCACTAGCTACAGTGCCCTTCAAACCGGAACACAGTAGTGCTTGCACACTACTGCTTGGCGGCAGAATAACTGGAAAAGCGGTGGTACCTACCTAGACGAACTTTGCAGAAAAGTCCTACCACCTATCTCCGTCATTTATGAACCGATTTGAAAATGTATTTTGTGTTTAATAAGATATACATTCAGATTGATCCCACAGAAATTTCATCAAAATCGACTTCGTAGTTGGTTTTTAAACCAAAATAACTATAAAAATATTACTTACGAGTATTATAATACGATCCCAGTATTTTAAACATGATATATATATTTTTTTTTTCTTTATGTTAAAGGGAGCAAACAAGCATACGGCCCACCTGATGGGAAGCGGTCACCGTAGCCTATGGACATCTGTACCACCGGAGGAGGCGTCACCAATGCATTGCTTACCCTGTAGGACTCTTTTAACCCTCATTATATATATATTAACTGCAGGTCGTGGGTTCGATTCCTACCCAGGACAAACATTTTGTGTGATGAACATTGATGTTTGTTCTGTGTCTGGGTGTTTATATTATATTCTTATATTATGTATGTATTTACAAAAAAGTATCTAAGTATTGTATCAGTTATCTGGTTCCCATAGTACGAGCTTTGCTTAGGGGCTAGATGGCGCTGTGTGAAATGTCCACACATATTTATTATTATTATTATAGTTATTCTATATATTATAGTGGTTCCCTTTTGACCCATTTAAAAAAGGATAGTATCAGTCATAAACATTCTTAGGTGCTGCCTACAGCTTTGTTCGCCCTTTTGTTGTAAAAATAGTCATCTATATAATATAAGGGCTAAAACCATAAGTGTGTACCGGAGTGATAGGAAAATATTCTGGTCAAATGTTGTGTATTGTGTGAAATGTGTGTTACGTGTTGCATGTTTGTTGTGTGCTGTGTGTTGTGTGGTGTCTTGTATGTTGTCACAGATCCTATAATTTTCTTAATTTTTAAAATATTAAATTATATTTTTTTTTTACTTCAATCGTGTGGTCTAAAGCACACTCGTATTTTTATTTATTTCGCATTTCAGATTTAGTCGCATAGATTTAGCAGTATTACCACGTTGAATGGGCAATGCTTATTTTTTGTGCAAAATAAAAGCCAGCATTCTGGTCGTCTCAAAATATAATAATAATATAATTATATAACAGATAATTATATTATTTAATATTAATACTTTTTAATATAAAAATCTAACAATAATGTGTTAGTGTTATTGGCTGTATTGTCCTCCCTGTATTATATAATATATATGTTAATAATAGGCTTAATTAATAAATATAAAAAATAATCTAACAAAAAGCACGGACCCAGGTGTCTGTGGAAATGCAGTAAAATAAAAAAAAAATATATATATATAAAAATCTTATTAAATTTTTAAAAACTTTTTTACAGGATCTGTGTGCTGTGTGTTTTGTTGTATGCTGTGTTGCGTGTGCCGTGTGATGTATATTGTGTATTGTGTGTTGTTGTGTTTTGTGTGTTGTGCGTCGTGTGTTGTGTGAGTTTTTGTTATTGTGGTTATTGTGTGATTACCTATTGACGACCAGCGTACCACCATTTTTTAACGCGAAATATCGGCATTTCAACCCAAATCAATTGGCATTGGCATAGCCAAAGTAGTAAAGTAAATACAGTTTACTTAGTAAATTCAATCTGAATTAAAAAATGCGCAGTTTTAATGAAATAAAAACACGCCAAAGTGGGCGATTCCGCGCTGTTTTGTTAGTTCAACGTAATTAAATTAATATCAAAGCTTTGCTTAATTGGCGCGTCAACAAAACTCAGGTCGGACATGTGTCAAATACATGTGAAAGCTTGACTGGGTGACAATAATGTTTCTGTAACATTTATTGAAATTTGTTTTCAATACTTGGAGTTGTGACTGGAAACAAAAAGTGGTGTTTTTTTTAATGTTTTGGCTCCACACTTTTGTGTATTTAGCCAGTGTCAAGTTATTGATAATTTATCAAGTTAATGATATTTCGCGCAAATATGTGTCAAGTCACAGTCGAAGTCATCAAGTCAAGTCATAGTCTAGTCAAAGTCATACTCCTAGTAAAGTGGTGGTAACTTTACTTCAAGCTTCTATGGAGTTTTGGAAACAACACGAAAAGAAACGTTTCACCGTCATTATACCATTTTCCCACACTCACGCCTGTAATCCAGCACTTAACGAATAGAAACCACCAAATTTATGCACTAACACTGAAAATAACACATTTTAGGAAAATAATACAATGCGGTGACGTAATCTTTTTCGATTTCCCGGCAAAAACTGAAAAAAGTGGTGTCAATTGAGCGCTATGTACACACATCCTGGACCCTAACTGGGATTTCCTTTGTCTAGGGGTCAAAAAACTACGAGGACCATGATCCCACAATACCCAGATTCAGAACAAGTATTTGCACTTGTTTTTCTGTGCACGAATACATGTCCTGCTGCGGATATCGAACCTGCCGCCTTCGGGCTATGAGCTGACCTGCTCAACTACCACACCACGGACGCTGTCAAGAAAGATATACAATTTAAAGTTCTGAGTAACGTTGTAATTTTTATGGGCAGCTATGATGCTCAGCATCAGGTATACGACTATTTCATTAGGTTATTCATAAACATAAAAATACATTATTTAGGTAATCCAAAATCCTATAGTCACCCTAGTAAAATGTTTACGTAAGCAAGCGTTGTCAGCTTTGATTTGAACTCGGTAATCAATTTGTCTATAATTAATACCTATGCTCCTAGAATAATTTGATTGTCTGTGGCATTACATAGTTTACGTCGTCTGCTATCCATTATTGAACAGATATTTGCGTATCACGTGTAACGCCGAAGGAGAAACACTTATGAGTTGAACTGATTAAATTTAAAAACAGACAGCCTAGGTGGTAGGACTTTTCTGCAAAGTTCGTCTAAGTAGGTACCACCGCTTAACCAGTTATTCTGCTGCCAAGCAGTTGTGTGCAAGCATTACTGTGTTCCGGTTTGAAGGGCACTGTAGCTAGTGAAATTACTGGGCAATTGAAACTTTATGACCTAATTTGACAGTCTAGTAATCTTATTGCTAGACTGTGCTGATGTCTCAGAATGACGTGCGCAGTGTAGTGTCACGCGAAACTATACCTTTGAGTTTCAAGTGTCACTGCAACTGATATGGGCAGTCTTGTAGCTTAACATCAGGCGAGCGACTAACTCGTCATGTCATATCGAAACATAAAAAAAATTGTAAATACTTGTTCTGAATCTGGGTGTTGTAGGACCATGGTCCACGTAGTTCCTGGGTCCCTAGACACAAGGAATCCTAGTTAGGGTTCAGGATCTATGTATGTGATCGTTGGGCGTTATTATTATTATTATGACAGGTACCTTTTATTTTTTTTATCAAAATAACCCGTCTTATTAATAAAAACCGATTCCAAGTTGGCATACTAGTTTAGTTTATCTAAAATAAATAAATAAAATAAATATTTGTGGATATTTCACACAGAGCCATCTACCCTAAACCAAGCAAAGCTTGTACTATGGAAACCAGATAACTGATACAATACTCAGATACTTTTTAGTTTGTAAATATATGCATAGAAAACAATATAACATCGAGACACAAAACAACCACCTATGCTCATCACATAATGTTTGCTCTGGGTGGGAATTGAACACATAACCTTTAGTTCAGAAGGTAGAGCTACTGCCAACTGAATTATCAAATACATGATTTTCCATCTTACACTCAATTTTCCCAAAGGCATCTAGCCTTCCCGTTAGAAACTACAGGGAAGTGAATTATTTTCTCCCAACAACCTTCATGAGAATCTCCCACAATTGAAACGAAGTGACAATCGGAACTTTTCCGCACTTTTGTCGTATCGTATCAGTTAGCCGAGAAGCAAAATGGGAATGGAGTAGAAAAATTGTTACAAAATGGAATGTAGGATTATATTTTGTACCAATTTATAATAATAATTTTCTGTGACTAATTGAATTATTTTTCTTTCTTTCTTTTAAATGGAAGGTGTGTAAGAGTTTTTTTGAAAACACAAGCCCAGAACAAAAGAAAATTGAACTGATTTGACTAGGAAACTAATAATAATAATGGCGTTGATGCTGGTATTGCGGAATGCAACAAATGACAAACTAAGCCTAATAAAGCATATATTTGAGTGGAAGCCATATTTGTAGTCAACTTAAATCGTCATCAATGTCAAAATATGATGAGCTTCCGCGACTCAAATGAACATGAAAGACAATGGTATGAATGGAGATTTAATAAAATTTTGTGAGAGTGCGTTATTCACTTTTTGCTTAGGTGATTGGTTTTTGTTAGTTTGTGATCAAAAATGGTATCTTCAGAAAAAGAAACCCAATAAAAGAGTTTTGGCGGGAAAACGAGAAAGATCGCATCACCGCATTGTATTGTTTCCAAAACTTGTGTTATTTTCAGTGTTAGTGCAAAAACTTGGTGGCGTTTTATTCGTTAACTGCTGGATTATAGGCATGAGTGTGGGAAAGTGGTATAATGATGGTGAAACGTTTCTTTTCTTGATGTTTCTTAAAGTCCATAAAAGCTTCTAGTAAATTTGCCACCACTTTACTAGGAGTATGACTAGACTTGATGACTTGGACTGTGACTTGAATCATATCTGTGTGAAATATCATTAACTAGATAAAATTACCAATTACTCGACACTGGCTAAATACACAAATGTGTAGATCCAAAACTTAAAAAAAGAATCTAACAAATATAAAAAAGATGACACAGTTTAAGCAACGAGCGCTCGGCGCCGTAACTTCGGCAGGTGTGTCACTACACCATCATTAAATTTTGGTTATATAATTATGTTTATGCAAAATAGATACCTAGATAATGAATTAACTACGCCTGAATATTACAACACACTGTGAAATGTGAAGTAGTTAATTATACAAAACTGCGCTCTCAAACTGTAATTAAATCTGAATGTCTCGATTCTCTTGCTCTCTTACGTACGTATTCGAATTTCTAATTCCATCCCATTTTAGGTTATTGGACTAAAAACCGGAATTTTCCGGTTCGAACTAGTTATAACCTAAATTGGACCATCCATTTTTATTGGTTGTAGGAGTGTGTAAGTGATTTTTGATACGAGCCGCGTACGTGCGGATTGTTCGGGATTGGATATGATTGTGATTCTATTGCTTGGATTTAGACGTACAAATAAGTATGGTATTAGTTTGTGTATGTTTGTGTGCATTTGAAGTGTTATAGCGCTTAGAGCAAACCTTAAAGCTGTTCGTAGCCTATAGATACTATTACATAATCAGTGCCTATGGGTAAAGTTAAACAACGTTACTACAACACATATTCTAAATAGGTATGTGTTTTTTAAGTATAATAAAAAAAATCATAATAACGCCCAACGATCACATACATAGATTCTGGACCCTAACTAGGAGTTTTTTTGTGTCTCGGGACCCAGGAACTACGAGGACCACAGTCCCACAACACTTAGACTCGGAACAAGTATTTGCGCTATTTCTTTTCTGTACACAATACTTGTCCTGCCGCGGGAATCGAACTCCCCGCCTCCAAGCTATGAGCCGACCTGCTCAACCACCACACTACAAAGGCTGTCAATGTAAATAGATAGATAGATAGAAATAACCCCTTTATTGGAACACCACATCAAATTATTACTAAAAAAGTTAACACATTTAACCAAAATATAACAATGGGCGATTTTCAGAGCGATCTCTTCCAGATAACCTAAATTCGGTAAATATATACTTAGAATATGTGTTGTAGTATTTTCATCACAAAAATGTTTGTCCTGGATGTCAAAGTCAAAGTCAAAGTCAAAGTCAAAAGATTTATTGCAAATAGGCTAATTTTAGCACTTTTACAAGTCAAAATTATACTAGGTACTTAAAATTAAGTTATTTCACTAAGCATATAAAATTACAAAGTGCTTATTGTCAAATAATATAGCAAGCCCATTACAATATATGAGTTTGAAAAAAAAGCAGTTCTCTTTGTCACTACTGGTGCAAGCAATCCGGCACAATGCAGAATTGAAAACTTTGATCCGAAGCTTCGATTACAACTGTAAAGAAGAAGCTACAAGAAACTTTACAGTGATGTATTTTTTTTTTGTCTTCTTTCTACTGTCTTTTACAATGTATATAATTCATTACAATTGAGATAATGAATATGTTACAAAAATAACCACCACGTCACACCGGTGCAAGAAAAATACCGTGATTATCTTATTATAAACATTACAAATAGAAACTGAATTTATAGATAGGAATAGGCAATAGGCAAAGTACCTAAGCTTTCATACCGTTAAGCTTGGGATATTCAGGCCAAGCTTTTTTGTCCGACACATAATCATTTATTGTGTAATAGGCTTTTTTCATTAAGTTTGACTTTATGAATAATTTAAATTTACGCATTGACAATTGTTCGATACCGTCGGGCAACTTGTTATAAAAGCGTATACAGTTTCCCATAAATGAACCATTAACTTTCTGCAGTCTGAATCTTGGAACTTTCAATTTATTTTTGTTCCTAGTATTAAAGTTATGAATGTCGCAATATCTGGGAAAAGAGCTAATGTTTTTGCGAGTGTACATCAAATTGTCGTAAATGTATTGACAAGCCACTGTAAGAATATTTATCTCCTTAAATCGTTCCCTGAGAGAGTCGCGGGATTTCATGTTATAAATGGAACGAATTGCTCTTTTCTGTAAGACAAAAATTGATTGTATGTCCGCGGCTTTACCCCACAGTAAGATGCCGTATGACATAATACTGTGGAAGTAACTAAAGTATACTAATCTTGCAGTGGCTTCATCAGTAAACTGTCTGATTTTACGCACAGCATATGCAGCAGAGCTCAATCTACCAGCAATGTTTGATATGTGAGGACCCCACTGTAATTTAGAGTCTATAGTTATGCCAAGGAACGTGACAGATTGTACCAAATCTAATGCCTCACCATTCAGTAATAAATTTGTAGGAGACCCCCTAACATTAGGTAACGAAAACTTAATACATTTAGTTTTCTTACTATTTAACAGTAGATTGTTTTTAGTAAACCAGTTCAAAACCAGTGAAATTGCCTTGTTAACGTCGTCAAAATCATTAGTAGATCGGTCAACCTTGAAAATAAGAGACGTATCATCTGCGAACAAAACAATATCACATAGGTTCTTTACAAAAAATGGAAGATCGTTAATATAGGCCAAAAATAAGAATGGTCCTAGTATTGAACCCTGCGGGACCCCCATTTTAGTGATAGAACCAGATGATCTTGCTCCATTAACTTCAACTGTCTGAATTCTATTACCAAGATAAGAAGAGACAAGATCAAGAGCTTTCCCACAAACCCCGTAATGCTTTAATTTAAAAATTAGGGTTTCGTGACATACGCAATCAAATGCTTTGGATAAGTCACAAAAAATACCTATGGCATCCTGTGACTTCTCCCAAGCACCAAGTATATGTATAAAGAGTTCTACGCCTGCATCTGTAGTTGATCGTCCTTTTGTAAATCCAAACTGTTGACTGTGAAACAGTCCGTTAAGGTTAAAAAATGTTAACAACTGATTAATTTACTTATTGCAGGTAACACAGAAATTGGCCTATAGTTCGATGGATCATTCTTATTTCCAGACTTAAATAATGGAATCAATTTACTATTTTTCATTACGTTGGGAAAAACTCCTTCGTCTACACATTTATTAAATACTTCTGCTAAATATGGTGCGATTAATGTGACAATGCCACTTAAAACCCTGGTAGACATTCCCCAAAGATCCTCAGTATTCTTTATTTTAAGTGACCTAAAGGTCTTAACAATTATAGCCGAATTAATATGTCTAAATCTAAAAACTACTTCACATTTATCAACACACTCTGCAAGAATTGCACAAGACTCACTAGTCGATGAATTTAATGACTGAGTGGTAACTACAGGTATATTTACGAAAAAATCCTCAAATGCACTAGCAACTTCACTGTCTTTAGATATTAATCTGTTATTAATACTAAGAGTGAGTTTCCCGGCCGAGGTTTAGTTTTGCCGGTCTCGGTATTAATTATTTTCCAGGTTGCTTTAATTTTGTCGTCCGCTCTATTGATTTTCTTACTCAAGTACAGAGACTTAGCTGTCTGGCAAACGCGTTTAAAAATTTTTGAATAAGATTTTAAATACTCAGTAAATTTACTGTCATAAATATTATCTGATTTCTGAGAATATAAATCATACAGCCTGTTTCTACTTTTATAAATGCCAGGTGAAGCCCAGTCACTCAATTCTGCTTTAACACCTCCTCTACACGTCTTTAACTTGAATATCTTGTTAAACTCTTTATCCATAACATCAAACAACACATTACAAAGATCATTAGGGTCATCAGTGAGTGGTAATAACACAAGTTTGTCATCTAGATTTTGAGCAAACTGTTCCAAGCGGTTGGTTGTTATAGGTCTGTAAGTAAACTCATAAGATTTTTTTTTCAGTATGCATGGAAATACAGCACTTTGACCACAATGATCTGAGCTAAGTTTATCAATAACTGACTTGCTTTGTGGTTCACAGTCACAGAATATATTGTCTAAGCAAGTAGCAGATGAGCTAGTAATTCTGGTTGGCTGATTGTAAAGATTTTTCAAGTTGAAGCACATAAACAAATTTAGTAAACTGTCAGTTAGCGAAGATTGGTCAAGAATATTCACATTAAAATCGCCACATACAATGAGATGTTTTGCGCTGTTTGAGATTTTTGTTAAAACTTCTTCCATAATAGACTCGAACACCTTAAAATCAGCCGAGGGAGGCCTGTATACGCAAACAATTATATGTTGCTCCAACTCTACACACGATAGTTCAACAACACGTTCAACAGATAATGCAACAATATCTTTCCTTTCTTTAAATTTACAATTATTAGATATACATATTAAAGAGCCACCGTGATTGGCTTTTTGCCTGTTGAATGAACTGGCCAATGCATAATTTTTAAATACAGGAAACAACATATCCTTCTTACACCAATGCTCAGTTAGGCACAATACATCAGCTTTTTCAAATTCTAAAAAAAGCTCTAATTCTAAAGCTTTGCTGGAAAGGCCCTGAATATTTTGATGTACAATATTTAGTTTACCAGGCCTCTCCATTGTCGTAGGATTCAGTTTAAATCAGCTGAAGATGACACCATACCTAAACCCTGGTTAGAAGTGTTACTACCCAGGGCCGAGTCAGAGTGACCTGTTATACTGTTGATAACAGGGTCATGTATATTAAATGCTAACAATTTAGCAATGGTCAGTTTTTCCTTTTTGCTGAGATACAATGTATTCTTTGTCAAAATAAATTTACTAATAAAATTATTAGATTCAAAATATAAAAAGTCACTATGACGATGAGTCAGATTATACAATGTCAAATTTAGATCATGTACATGATCATTTTGTGATTTAGTCATTGAATTTGAATAAGGAAATGAACAAGTAATAATCTTGCCTATACCTTTGCTCTGTATATCTAACAAAGTTTCAATTAAACTGACTATATCAGATTTTCTTATTTCTAAACTATTGCCTAGATGTAAAATGATCGTTGTGTTGACACCATAAGTTGCATTTTTGATATTTTGTATTAGCTCTTTGAGGGGCATGTTGCGGTAACTGTTGTTACAAAATTTCTGGGAACTGAACTCAAAATTTACAGTTCAGAAGGCAGGGTTGGCTACTAACTGAGCTATCGGACCAATCGAATATAGTTAGTTGAATGACCTTTTTCACTAAATTATCAAAGTATTCAATTGTTTTGCGTTATAATTAATAGCTCTAATACAAATCCTTGCGTG
Organism: Ennomos fuscantarius; assembly: GCA_905220475.3. Lineage (NCBI taxonomy): Eukaryota > Metazoa > Arthropoda > Insecta > Lepidoptera > Geometridae > Ennomos > Ennomos fuscantarius. Next base: position 4,798,571 of record HG992049.1, read on the forward strand.
CTTCAAAGACATAAGCTGTTACAAGTTGACATTTATTTTGACACACAGCAGATTTTTACAAAAACATTGCTTTACATTGCCCTATTAAATCTTTCCATAATGGTAGATAGTAATGTAAACTCTTCAATGTATGGCAAAATACAATAACATTTACATAAAAAATGTCAGCAAACTTCGTGACGACACGCTTGGCTCTATTGTTAGTGTTTGAAGTCACACTACTATCTGTTTGATTAATTACTATATTAAATCAAGCTATTTTTCATTTGATTGTTGGGTTCAAGGCAATTTGTTTTGGTAGATAAGTCTGTTTTGGGTATCCTGATAAAATATTCTACCATTGCAATAATTCGTGTTTTTACTATAAAACCTCTTTATACGACCTGATGCTATGGCAAAAATTGTTTGTGCCGCCACTTTATATTTCTTTGCGTTGTGTAAAATTGTAGAGTAATATTGTAATATTTGTATAAAATTTACTACTTTCACAATGTATTAGGCTAAGTTTTTGGCAAATAAATCAATCAGTCAATCAATCAATGATGCCAATGTTCACAACCTTTGTGACCTTGACTTTAATTAGTTGATTCCTGCTTCTAATAGCCATGCAGATAGCCTTGTTTGTAGATGATGCTGTAAATGTCATTAAATGTTGTTGTCAAAAATGCATAAACATTAAACGATCACATATATCCTAAATATCGGTAGAGACCAATGGAATTATTCTATGTAAACAACGCCCAATGATCGCATACATCCTAAATGTCAGTAGAGACCAATGGAATTATTCTAAGTAAATAACGCCCAATGATCGCATACATCCCAAATGTCAGTAGAGACAAATGGAATTATTCTATGTAAATAACGCCCAACGATCACATACATCCCAAATGTCGGAAGAGACCAATGGAATTATTCTATGTAAATAACGCCCAACGATCACATACATCCTAAATGTCGGTAGAGACCAATGGAATTATTTTATGTAAATAACGCCCAACGATCACATACATCCCAAATGTCGGAAGAGACCAATGGAATTATTCTATGTAAATAACGCCCAACGATCATATATATCCTAAATGTCGGTAGAGACCAATGGAATTATTCTATGTAGCCCAATGATTACATACATCCCAAATGTCGGAAGAGACCAATGGAATTATTCTATGTTAATAACGCCCAACGATCATATACATACTAAATGTCGGTAGAGACCAATGGAATTATTCTATGTAAATAACGCCCAACGATCATATACATACTAAATGTCGGTAGAGACCAATGGAATTATTCTATGTAAATAACGCCCAACGATCACATACATCCTAAATGTCGGAAGAGACCAATGGAATTATTCTATGTAAATAACGCCCAACGATCACATACATCCTAAATGTCGGTAGAGACCAATGGAATTATTTTATGTAAATAACGCCCAACGATCATATACATACTAAATGTCGGTAGAGACCAATGGAATTATTCTATGTGAATAACGCCCAACGATCATATACATACTAAATGTCAGTAGAGACAAATGGAATTATTCTATGTAAATAACGCCCAATGATCGCATACATCCCAAATGTCGGTAGAGACCAATGAAATTATTCTATATAAATAACGCCCAATGATCGCATACACCCCAAATGTCGGAAGAGACCAATGGAATTATTCTATGTAAAAACAACAAATTCTATGTAAATAACGCATAATCACAAGGTTCCCGACAGTGCGCGGCACAACTCATGACGCAACGACATAGAACGGTAGCTTTTAGAGGGAGTTTCCGCTATTCGGCTTCAAAGTGTTGGAATAATATTCCGCCGCCCATAAGGAACCTGCAAAGTATTATGAGTTTTAGATTAAAATTAAAGAAATTTCTATTTGAACATCAAAAAGCGGAGGAAATTCTAAGACATGATACTAGTGCCATCTAACAACATCCCCTTTCACACACGCATGCATCCCCATTATTATTATTTTATTTATTTATTTATTTTCACATTTAAATATCTCCTCACATTCTTTCTCTAAAAACTTTACCGATTGTGTACATGTTGCTACATGGTTTTTATTATTTTTTATTTTGTTTGTTATGTACTACTTGCAATTTCTTTGTTTAATATATGTATATTTATATATTTTGGTAACTTAACTATTATATTCTTATTTTATTTATTTTTTCTTTGTTATTTTTTTACTTTTAATATTGTAAGCGGGTCCGCGACGACACCGAAACGGCCCCAACGGAAGATCAGCGCTGGTCGTACGACCAGCATTATGCTGAGTTGGGACCGGTTCGTGGCAACTGCCAATTGTATTTGTTACGAATACTTAGTATAGTGTAGTATAGTGTTGTTGCCATGAATAAAAACATTTTTCTTTCTTTCTTCTTTCTAACGCCCAATGATCACATACATCTTAAGCGTCGGTAGAGACCAATGGAATTATTCTATGTAAATAACGCCCAATGATCACATACATCTTAAGCGTCGGTAGAGACCAATGAAATTATTCTATGTAAATAACGCCCAACGATCATATACATCCTAAATGTCGGTAGAGACCAATGGAATTATTCTATGTAAATAACACCCAACGATCACATACATCCTAAATGTTGGTAGAGACCAATGGAATTATTCTATGTAAATAAAGCCCAATGATCACATACATCTTAAGCGTCGGTAGAGACCAATGGAATTATTCTATGTAAATAACGCCCAACGATCATATACATCCTAAATGTCGGTAGAGACCAATGGAATTATTCTATGTAAATAACACCCAACGATCACATACATCCTAAATGTTGGTAGAGACCAATGGAATTATTCTATGTAAATAACACCCAACGATCACATACATCCTAAATGTTGGTAGAGACCAATGGAATTATTCTATGTAAATAACACCCAACGATCACATACATCCTAAATGTTGGTAGAGACCAATGGAATTATTCTATGTAAATAACACCCAACGATCACATACATCCTAAATGTTGGTAGAGACCAATAGAATTATTCTATGTAAATAACACCCAACGATAACATACATCCTAAATGTTGGTAGAGACCAATGGAATTATTCTATGTAAATAACACCCAACGATCACATACATCCTAAATGTTGGTAGAGACCAATGGAATTATTCTATGTCAATAACACCCAACGATCACATACATCCTAAATGTTGGTAGAGACCAATGGAATTATTCTATGTAAATAACACCCAACGATCACATACATCCTAAATGTCGGTAGAGACCAATGGAATTATTCTATGTAAATAACGCCCAACTATCACATACATCCTGGACCTTAACTAGGATTCCCTGTATCTAGGGACACAGGAACTACGAGAGTCTTGGTTTCACAACACTCAGACACGGAACCAGCTACTCGCTTCTTTTCATGTTCAAAAATACTTGTGCTGCCGCGGGAATCGAACCCGCCGCTTCCGGGTTATGAGCCGAACTACTCAACCATAGAGCACGGAGGTATATAAAAATATCTTAACAAGAATTAATTATATAAAATCTAATCAGGTACTTTAATACCTTGTCTTTGAAGGCTATTTTGCTTTGAACATAGCTGTATTCTGAATTAAATTTAAATATAATGGTGCCAATGTAATTTAATTTATCGTAGTCAAATTGAACTTTATTCGTGAGTAGGTGTGAATTATTTTCTTTCCCTTCTAAATCTTTATATACAATATCATCATCTGGAAGAAGTCTCTCGCATGCAAGAGCCGTTGTCTTGACAAGAGGGATTTTCTTCTTCGATTAATTCTTTTCTATTGCTTTTTAGCGATAATTCTGCCAATGTCAAGTAAAAAATTCTAGTACGGAGCTTTGGCGGGAAATCAAAAAGGATCGCGTCGCCCCATTGTATTATTTTCCAAAACTTGTGTTATTTTCAGTGTTATTGCATAAAATTGGTGGCATTCTATTTGTTAAGTGCTGGATTACAGGCGTGAGTGTGGGAAAATGGTATAATGATTTTTGCGGAGGCGATCGTGCTCGCAATTCTGGTCAAATAAATAAGTGGACTGTATGAAATAAAACAACACGTTCTCGTTCAATGCTCAACGCTCGACTCTCAACTGACGACTGCCAACGCTGACTGGCGACGCTGACTGCCGACTGCCCTTTATTGTTTCGTTCTTATACATTTAGTTCTAAATAGACTATTGTTCTCTATAACATAAACTTATTCCTATAACAAAGCTTAGATCTAAGCCGCTCCGCAACCCAAACACGTGCATCGCTATGCCCGCGAACAATGGCAGCGTCCATCCCGTCCATTTCTACCCATTATTGCCCTTGCTCGCGGGCCACATGTTCAGGCCGCATGTTTGCAGGCTTGCCGTCCTTTACAGCTCTCCCCCCGGCGTAGCTTGCGCAGCCTCCTCCTTCACCAAGACGGCTAGCTTGCTGGTCGGCCGCCGGAATGTGCCCGTTCTGGTTCGCACGCCGCCGTCTGGGCCGGGTAGGTTCGCTCGATAACCCATACCGGCCAGACGTTCCGTGGACTTATGTTGTCGACGACGATCATGACGTCGACGAGCCGCAGCCCTCTTCCGTGGTTTGTTGGTTCTCTTTTCGGTGTCAGCGTGGGCGAGTACTCGCGTACCCATCGCGTCTCGCGGCAGGTCACCCGTCGACGCAGTACTTAGCTTTGCATTTCGTACTCTATATAGAGCGCACACACGCTCTCGATTCACGTGACCGGTGGCACGGTGTTCCTTTTGCACGATGAGCATGGTAACGGAATAACGTCCATCTACGATCTCTGGCCGCTTCATCTCGATGGGTGCGCTCGATGCTTCTCTGGGAACTCGTACTTGTAGTATCACCTTTTCAGCGCGCTCGATGTGTTCTAGTTTCACGCGCGTCGCTCGACGCCGGCATATGTTGATAAATGCCAGCGAAAGCGCTGTCACTCGAACCAATCTCTCGAATGTCGAGAAGTGGTTCGGATCGGGTACCCATTGGTGCCTTGGCTCGTTCCGCTCGTTCGTATGTAGCACTTCGTGTTCTTCGGTATGCACTTGTTGCGACGGCCACTCTTCTTCGGGATTCAGTAAGAAGCTGGGACCTCGAAACCAGCGATCCTCAGCTGTAATTGGCATACGGTTGAGCCTAGTCGCGTCGTCGGCTACGTTGTGTTCCGTCGGTAGCCACCGCCACTCATCTCTATGAGTGAGTTCTGCGATCTCGCCAAGTCGATGCGCGACAAATGGCGTATAACGCCGCGCATCATTTTTAATCCAATGGACGACGGTCGCTGAGTCAGTCCAATAGATCGTTCTCACAACTTCGATGCGATGTTCCTTCTTTATAGTGTCCGCGAGTCTCGCTCCAATCACTGCTGCCTGTAGTTCGAGGCGCGGGATGCTCTGCGTGCGTCGCGGCGCCACTTTCGCCTTAGCAGCGACCAAAGTGACGGTCACTCGTTCGTCTCGATGCGTAGTCCTCCAGTAGGCTACGGTCGCGTACGCCTGCTCGCTCGCATCACACAAGACGTGGAGTTCTACGCCTTTGTTTGGTTCTAGCGCGTAGCACCGACGTAAACGTAGGCTGGTAATCTCGTTGAGTTGTCTCAACCACGCAGCGAAATGCTCTGCCTCTTCTTCAGGAATCGGATCGTCCCATGATATTTGTAGGCGCCATAAACTCTGCAGGATGATTTTTGCGCGGATCGTGTATAGACTTAGGACGCCGATTGGGTCATAAATGGACATGACCGCACTTAGCGCTTCCCGTTTCGTGGGTGCTCGGCTTTGGTTACGCACGTCGCTCGGTACACGGTGCATTGTCGTGTTGAAACCCAGTTCGTCTTCTTTCGCGTTCCAGTAGAGCCCGAGTATTTTGCTTTCTAAGGCCGCTCCCCCCAGTTGAGTAGGCTCGTTCGCTCGCAAATTACTCGGCACGTCGCTCAGCACGTTCGGTTCGTTTGCGCTCCATCCGCGTAACGTAAAGCCGGCGACTTTGTGAACTTCTAGTAGCTCTTGTATTGTGCGGCGGGCTTCATCTTCATCGCTGTAACTGTCCACCAAGTCATCCATGTAGTGGCTTTGTGTGATCGCCACTAATGCACGCGGATGCGTAAGCGCGTGTGCGTGTGCATTGTGATTACGCACGCTATGCGCTAGGAAAGGTGAACTCGCCGCGCCGAAAATCATGCTCGTCATTTTGTATAGACGCGGCGGGTTTTTGCGATCTTTTCCTCGCCATAGGAATTGTTGCGCTGGCTGATCTTCCGGGCGGATTTTGATCCTTAAAAACATTTCTTGAATATCCGCCGTAACTGCGATCGCCTTCTCTCGAAACCGGAAAATTATGCCTTGAAGCGACAACAGTAGATCAGGTCCGTCCAGCAAACAGTCGTTGAGGCTCATTCCACGACTTTTGTAGGCTGCATCGAAAACCAGCCGCTTCTTGCCGGGCTTGTTCGGATTTTCGACTGCGAAGTGTGGCAGATACCAACAAATAGCGCTCTGTATTTCCGTGCCGTCACACGGCGACGCATAGCCCTTAGCGAGTAAGTTCTCGATCTGAGCCGAATACTCGCTGGCGAATTCGGGACAGGCGTCCATCTTTTTCTCAATGTTCTTAAGGCGGTTTGCGGCTCCGGCGTAGCTCGGAGGCATGATGACATCATCGTGTCGCCATGGTAGGCCGACCTCATAGCCACCGTCGATCTTTTTAATTGACATCTCGAACATTTTCTTCGCTCGTTCATCGGCGTCGCTCACGCGTGGCTTGGGCGCGATACCCAGCGCGTCGACTCGAAAATAGGCTTCAACTAGATCATGTAGCCGTCGATCGTGCGTCTCGCTCTCGCACACACGTTGATCGGGAGCGTACACGTGGAGCACGCGATCGCTTTTATAAATCGCGCTGCGCGGTGCGGTTCCGTGCACCACCCAGCCGAGTTGTGATCTCGATGCGGCCGGTTGCTCGGGGCCGCCGATGCGTAGCTCTCGGGAAACGATCATCTCCCAATGATCAGTACCTACTAGAATGCGCGGGCGTGCGAGATCGTAGCACACCTCGCTCTCTAGTAGGTCTCGTAGATGTCGGTGTCGTAATAGCGATCGTGACACCGACTGTTCTCGAAGCCTCAGGTCGCGTATGGTGCGCGCTTTCAGCTCGTACATTGCGCTCTCCTTCTTGCCCCGTATGCCAACCTTGACGAGTCTGCTAGTCACCTCTTCTTGGGACATGTTCACGCCACTCATGTGTAGAGGTTGAGTGGGGCCATCTGCACCGATGCTTCTCGCCAAATCTTCATCGATCAAAGTAATCGTTGCGCCTTCATCAAGCAACGCATATGTCGCTACCTCTCCTCGGGGCCCGGAAACGACGACAGGGCACACTTTCAGCATGATCTCACGATTGCCGGTAGTGTTGTGAGATGCTACCGACAGTACAACTGCGTCGTGGACCGTCTTTGACTCCGCTTGTTGCTTCGCTGGCTCGGTAGTGCTTCGCTCATTTTGCTCTTCGTGTAGTGACGAATGGTGAGGCCGACGACACCCGTTCACGCCGCACAATTTCGCCTTACAGTGGAAACGGCGATGTTTCTTCTCCACGCACTTGAAGCAAAGGCCCTTATCGCGAACCACGTTCCATCTTTGGTCCACGTTCAACGCTCGGTAACTAGGGCACTTAAATAACACGTGCGTGTCGTTGCAGTTCGGACACCGGTTCGTTTCCTCTGCTTCGTTCGTGTTGTACACTACGCTTTTTTTCCTTTGTATCGCAGGTGCGTTCTTAATTTCTCGGCTTGCCGCCGCGTTAGTGGTCGGTGCGTATGTAAAACGCAACGCGATGTCTGCCTCGCGCATTAGGAAGCGAGACAACATCACTATCTCAGGTTCGTTCGTCGTGCAGTGCTCATACGCGTATTCGCACCACTTGCTCTTGATATGCGGGCTTAGCTTTTCGAGGACTTCTCGTGACAATTGTGGCGTGTGCAGATATCCACGTCGATCTATGTTCTGCAGGACACACACCACGTTCTGGACTTTTATCGCGAAGCTATTGAGATCTGTAGCGGACAGACCGGGCTTAGGCATTTTCTTCAGATCTTCTAACACACGGTCGATAATCACCTCCGGCCTTCCGAAACTCTGCTCTAGAGTGCGCATGACGACGTCTGGATCGGTGGCCGTGTATAGTAGAGCGGCCACGGCGTCACGCGCTTCACCTTTCAGGCAATTTCTCAGGCGTAGTAGGTTCTCCGTCGGCGGGATTTTGTAAATACTCGTAGAGTCCCGCACAGCGGCTTTGAAAGGAAGCCACTCGTTCGGTGATCCGCTGAAGATGGGCAGATCACAGTTGTACCCGCGATGTAGTCGTGCCATTTTCTCCAACGCCTCGGCCAACTGCGTGTCGATGCCTCTGGATCTGTCCGGAGTCGGAGAACGTCCGCGTCGATCGAAGTGCGCTTTCCGTTCTCCTAGGTTCGTGGCGCGCGGTGGTTCGTCGCGCTCCCCTCGTACTGTGGACGTGTTCTTGAGCCAGGCATCGACTCTTTGGAGTTCGTCGGCGATTGGCACTTCGCATAGACTTTTGTTGTCTTCGATCGTAGCTACTTGAGCAGCCAATCGTTTCTTCACGAGATCCGTTTCCATGGCAAGCTCTTGCCGTTTAATTACCGCGAGCTTCTCCGCCGCTTCTAATTCCGCTAGCCGCAGCTGTAGTGTGGAATTCGTTGTTCGATGCGATTGCGGAGGCGATCGTGCTCGCAGTTCTGTTCGTTCTTGCGTTGTGGCCATGTCAAAAATACCACGTGACGTTCCGGCCGCCATATCTTCGCTCCCGGTCGTGGAAAGCGAAGCCGATGGCTCCTTTGACAGTCTTCGTTGTCGTTCCTGCTCCACGCGACACAGTTCTCGTTCGTTTCGTTCTTCTGTGTCGCTCTTGCTCTTCCGGTTCCTTGTCGATACCATGACGATCGGTTCAATGGTTCAGGGATTCGGCTTGCAAGGACCAGATTTTGCGGAGGCGATCGTGCTCGCAATTCTGGTCAAATAAATAAGTGGACTGTATGAAATAAAACAACACGTTCTCGTTCAATGCTCAACGCTCGACTCTCAACTGACGACTGCCAACGCTGACTGGCGACGCTGACTGCCGACTGCCCTTTATTGTTTCGTTCTTATACATTTAGTTCTAAATAGACTATTGTTCTCTATAACATAAACTTATTCCTATAACAAAGCTTAGATCTAAGCCGCTCCGCAACCCAAACACGTGCATCGCTATGCCCGCGAACAATGGCAGCGTCCATCCCGTCCATTTCTACCCATTATTGCCCTTGCTCGCGGGCCACATGTTCAGGCCGCATGTTTGCAGGCTTGCCGTCCTTTACAATGATGGTGAAACGTTTCTTTTCGTGTTGTTTCCAAAACTCCATAGAAGCTTCAAGTAAAGTCGCCACCACTTTACTAGGAGTATGACTGACTAGACTGACTTGACTATGACTTGACTTGATGACTTCGACTGTGACTTGACACATATGCGTGAAATATCGATAACTTGATAAATTATCAATTACTTGACACTGGCTAAATACACGGAGGTGTGGAGCTAAAACGCAAAATTAAAATTAATTCTAGTACGGTTATGTCATGTCAAAGTATTATTGTTTTAGGTGGTAGGACTTTTCTGCAAAGTTCGTCTAGGTAGGTACCACCGCTTTGCCAGTTATTCTGCCGCCAAGCAGTAGTGTGCAAGCACTACTGTGTTCCGGTTTGGAGGGCACTGTAGCTAGTGAAATTACTGGGCAAGTGAGACTTTATGATCTGATATCACAGTCGAGTAATCTTATTACCAGACTGTGCTGATGTCTCAGGATGATGTGCGCAGTGTAACAGTCATGCGAAACTTTACATGTTGGAGTTCCGAGTGACACTGTTCTGTTATGGGCGGCCGTGTCGCTTAACATCAGGTGAACGACTAGCTTATCACATCACTCAATAACATTTTAAAAAAAAAAAGCCGGCCGTCAGATTGAGAAAAATGTGGTCAGCCAATTGCCTTCAATCCACTAGGATTTACAGATTCGATCCACCAGTAGTTTGTATAATGGAGTTCACTGTGATCCACCATTGGGCTGAACGGATCCTGTAACACTACAAATGTATTAAGATATACGCCTGTTTCCATCAGTGGTTTCAATTTGCCATTAAACCACGGTAAAAGGACAATTGAAGGGGAGGGAACAAAAAGGGTTTAACTGATTTTTTTCACAAAATGACTTATTGGTATCATTGGATTCAGCGTGAAATTATCTACAATAATACATTCTCAAAATACCGAAATAAGGCTTAAATCTCGAGATTTTGAGTCGGAAAACGGTTTATCTGTCACAGTAATACAATTTGCTTAGCATAAGAACATTATTATATTTATTTTATTATATTATATTTTTACAGTAATTGTATGAATTAGTACTATATTTAGTATTTTAAAATAGAATTAAAACATTCTCAAGCAACTGAAACTTACATAAACCTTTTCTATTACCTTATAAGCACTTTACATTAAAATGACGCCATTGAAGTTTAAAGTCAATTTTCTCGATACTATCTATTTGTCAGTTAAACCTTTTTTATTCTCAACCCTTCAGTTATAAATTTTAATTTAGAGCTTCAAATAAACCTTCTTATTAATTTTATTTCTTCCAAAATGTTCTATAGAAATTTGAATTCAAAGTACACTGTGCTAAGTAGAAGCGGCACAAAGTTCGCAAGGAACTATAGGATGTCTCAAATTATCAACTTGTTTCGCTATATAGGCGTGGAGGTGGTACTATGAAACCAAATAAGTATTATAAAATGAGCTTTTACATAGTGATTTGAGATTGGTTGAGAAATTGGTTAGATTAACCAATTAAGCTGGTTGTGAGGTGGATTAATTAAGGTGGTTTCGATCAACCTTGTCAATGTTATCATCTTAATGACTATAGAGTTTTATTATTTAGTTAGTATTCATGTAATTTTTTTATATTATTTATTGCATCTAAGCATTTTAAACTTCCATGGTCAACAAACTCAACTACCAAATAACGATAACTCGAAACAAATATAGTACATGGTAAATATCCCGTTGATAAATAATATTTGAGTAAGCAATAAAACTATAATAAAATTAAAAACTATGCATACAATATATATTGTAGTAACATATTAGGTACATATTGAATAAGAGCTGGCTATTTGACCGGTATATTTTTATGTCACAAATTTAAAATATCCCTCAAAAAACAAGTGACTATTTGTAAGATAAATAACGGCTAAACTCACGTCAATTAAAAGCCGAAATTACTCCGACCAGGTTTCGGACCTATTCTATTTCCTTCTTCTGGGAGTCTTTATTCATCTTACAAAATGTGTCATACTCACGATAGTTTTCAAACTAAAAAGTGACATAGTTACAAACATTTTTATAACACAGAAATCCAATTTTATAGACAAAAGTTTGACAAATGTACGAGTAACTAGAGGCTAGGGAGATAAGTTCAAACTTAGGAGTCACACTTTAGTACAATAATAATAATAATATGTGTGGACACGGTATCTAGCCTCAAACTAAGCCAAATATATACTATGGGAACCAGATAACTGACACAATACTTAGATACTTTTAATTTGTAAATACATACATAGAATACAATATAACACCCAGACACAGAACAAACACTCATCTTCATCACACAAATGTTTGTCCTGGGTGGGAACGGAACCCATAACCCACAGTTCAGAAGGCAGGACTACTACCAACTGAGCTATCGGGCCAGTACAGACTGTATATAACATATAACCCCACTGGAAGTTAAAGATTTATTATTTTAATATCTTTATTTATTCTACTGTTAATTTTACTTCAACGACGTATGAAATATAAATCTTTCACATTACCTCATCCTCGGAAACTCTCCTACCATTTTAATATGCTAATGGTGACCTCTGTAGTGACACTTTACGTACAAGCGCGCCGACGCCTCGTGTACTTTCCACTTCTTGTATAAGTACATCCATGAATTGGATAGAGTTATAAAAAAGGGTTTCATTCTTGAATGATATCATTCGTCTGGCTTTAGTTAGTACTGGTCTCCCATCAGTCCTAGAACCTAATGGACTGATGCGAGATGAAATCACTCCATAGAAAAAAGTGTGTGGCGTTTGAGACAACGCAGCAACGCCAGGGCTGACTTTTTCAATAACAATATAATTTGATAGTTTTTATATACCTTTAATATCTGTAACACAGTTTTATTACCAGCTCAGATGCCATAAGACAAAACTGCAATTTTTCAAGTCCTAAATTGTTTATTATATTTTAATTTATAAGTAACTTTTGTACCAATAGCAAAAATTATAACTCTGCGACTAAAATAAAAAAAAAACTGTTTTAAGTAAATAAATTATTATTATTATTAAATACTAGCTGCGCCTCGCGGTTTCGCCCGCTTGGTGAATATTCTAACTTTCTTAGTTTTTTTTTTCTTTCCTAAGAACCTTCTCCTGACAATAATAAACAGAACAAAAAAGAATTAGCAAAAATGTTCAATCCGTTACGCGTGATGCAATGATCAAGGGAAATAGAGATTCATTTATACATGTAAAGATAAAACTTTTGAAGTAAAGCTTGACTTGGGGGTTAACTGATGAGGCGAATGGAAGTTGAGAGAGAGATATACTTACATCTATACATACTGTTCACGCACGCATTAGTGTGCGTCGGCCGGTCGGCACGCACGCACACCATGAAGCAACCGGGCGGCTCGTTCCCGCCATTCGGTCGCTGCGACTCCCGCGCACGACACGTCCGTAACACATTTAATATTATAAGAAGAACGTCTACCATTTTGTTGTAAAATTCATTACAAGATTATATCAAACACGCCTGCTCTTACTCAACCCCCTATTCCTGGCTGAATCCTCTCCACTTACCACTAATGCTTTGCTTACCGCCACAGCTTTTTTATGTTGGTGAATAATGTGACGAGCACGTCGTTCACCTGATGTTAAGCGACACGGTCGCGCATAACAGAACAGTGTCATTCGGAACGCAAAGTTTCGCGTGACACTGCACTGCGCACATCATCCTTAGACATCAGCACAGTCTAGTAATAAGATTACTCGACTGTGAGATCAGATCATAAAATCTCAATTGCCCAATAACTTTGCTAGCTACAGTGCCTTTCAAATCGGAAAACAGTAGTGCTTGCACACTTGGCTTAGCGAGTGAATAACTGGCAAAGCGGTGGTATCTACCTAGACGAACTTTGCAGAAAAGTCCTACCACCTAGTAAAAAGCTTGTTTGATTTTGATCCAAACTTTAATTAAATCTATTTAAAAACTGACTTACCGTTTCATTCTCTGGATATACAAGAACTCCACACAACTTGCTCTCCCCGGCTCGCACCCAAATTCTCATTTCACCCGTAATTCGGCGGAAACTTTTAAACTTTTTGATGTTTACGCGTTGCCCGAAAACTTTGTTAATTTGTTCTCACAAGGATTCCGCGCCTAATTAACTAATGTTTTATTTGCGTAATTACAGTTTTAATTTATTTATGACTCGGCGAATTAAGTGCAGCTGACTCAAAAGTTAAGTCAAGGGAATTTTGTAAAATAGATTTTGGTTTATGCGCAAGTATATAATAACGAGCTTCTGCCCGCAGCTTCGCCCGCGGCGTGGCCTATGGGAAAATAATTCAACCACCCGTTTCACCCTCTTAAGGGTGGAATTTCGAAAAATCCTTTCTTAGCGGATAATTCCGTCATAACATCTACATGCATGCAAAATTTCAGCCCGATCCGTCCAGTGGTTTGGGCTGTGCGTTGATAGATCACTATGTCAGTCAGTCAGTCACCCTTGAGTTATATATATTTAGATTTATTGACTGAAACAATTATTTTATCTCTTAGCTGCAGTGTTACTATTTTAAGTATTGGTGTAAAAATTACTTATCAAAAAATATAATTTTTACACAAGTGTAAATTAAAAAATTAAATAACATTATAGAATTAATAGTGATTTTTTTAATCGTAAGGAATGACGTGACGAGCTTACCTTTTGCATGATGTTAAGCGATACGGCTGTCCTTATCAGTTGCAGTGTCACTCGGAATTCTAAAGTATAGAGTTTCGCGTGACACTGCGTTGCGAACGTCATCCTGAGACATCAGCACACAGTAATAAGATCACTAGACTGCAAGATCAGGTCATAAAGTCTCATTTGCCCAGTCATTTCACTGGCTATAGTGCCCTTCAAACCGAAACACAGTAAAGCTTGCGCACTACTGCTTGGCGGCGGAATAACTGGCAAAGTGGTAGTACCTACCTAGAGCAACTTTGTAGAAAAGTCCTAAGTCCTAATATAACTACAAAATTGACATTTAGATATTTAGAGAGATTTTGAATTATAATTTGTTTTACCTGTACTTTTACTGTTATTTTCTTTGACAGAGCCTGTGGTGTGGTGATTTGAGCAGGTTGGCTCATAACCTGGAGGTGGCAGGTTTAATTCCCGCGGCAGGTCATGGCAGGACTTTATGCACAGAAAAAAAAGCGCAAATACTTGTTCTGTGTCTGGGTGTTGTGGGACCATAGTCCCCGTAGTTCCTGAGTCCTTAGACACAGGGAATCCTAGTTAGGGTCCAGGATCTATGTATGTGATCGTTGGGCGTTATATTATTATTTATTATTATATATCTACGTTTTATTTCAAAGTAACTTTTATTTTTCAAGCTGTACTTATAAAGGAATTTTAACGAAGTAAAATCTAGAGTTCGTTAGCATCCTTGAAATTAATCTTTACTTTGTTTTTGTTTCATTTCTGTTTCATTAAAGTATAACAAATGCGGAAAACCGAGATATTGTTTTACCACTTATACTAATACGGACAGGGAACGTTTATTTATATTTTTTTTATCAATCTGCATTTCCACAGACATCTGGGTCCGTGCTTTTTGTTAGATTATTTTTTATATTTATGAATTAACCCTATTATTAACATAATTATCATAATAGCGCCGCTATTTTGGAGCCTAATGGCCTCGTTAGGGACGATGGTAAAAGACCCGACGGAATGACTTTAATTCCTTGAAAGTTGGGGCGGCCTTTGGTGTGGGACGCTACATCTGTTGACACCCTTGCGCCGTCACATCTTCCTGGAACACAAGTTAAGGCTGGCGCGGCGGCGAATTCTGCTGAGCAGCTAAAAAGGCGCAAATATAGTAATCTTGATAGCGGTTTTATATTTGCGCCATTTGCAGTTGAGACACTGGGGCCTTGGGGACCGAGTGTTCACCAAATTTTTAAATACCTATCGAAACGTCTGGTTGAAGCCACACGTGACCAAAATGCTGGCCTCTACTTCGGCCAAAGATTGAGCATTGCCATTCAACGTGGCAATGCTGCCAGCATATTGGACACGTTGCCTACTGGTAGTGGTTTGTTTGATTAAGTTCCCTTTTTATTGTTTTATGTTTATTAAATAATATTATGTTGTATGTTTCAAAATAATAATAATAAATTAACATAATATGTATGTATGCTTACATTTTTGTTTGGATTTATTTTTACGTGTAACTTACTTTAGTCGACCATACCTTTCCCAGCCGTCTGATAATAATTTCTATTATT
Source organism: Ennomos fuscantarius (assembly GCA_905220475.3). Taxonomy (NCBI): domain Eukaryota; kingdom Metazoa; phylum Arthropoda; class Insecta; order Lepidoptera; family Geometridae; genus Ennomos; species Ennomos fuscantarius. Next base: position 4,814,254 of record HG992049.1, read on the forward strand.
CTATACGGTGGCGGGTTCGATTCCCGCGGCAGAACAAGTATTTGTGCACAGAAAAAAAGCACAAAAGTTCTGAGTCTGGGTGTTGTGGCACCATGGTCTTCGTAGTTCCGGGGTCCCTAGACACAGGAAATCGTAATTAAGGTCTAGGATCTATATATGTGATCGTTGGGTTATTAAAATCATTACAATTATATCATCCAAGAGTGTTCTCAGTGTGAAATGAAGGCGATCGAAGTCGATTTAACCCCTTTTTATTAATGAATATTAAGAAAATTGAGAAAATTACTTACTAATACTACTACTACTATTACTACCCTTAGATCTTTCGTTACAAAAACCTACCGCAAGGTATTCCGGTCGGCAGTAGCAATATTTTTTCATCACCCATAATTAGATAGTTCAAAGAGTCGTAAACGCCATTACGCCGTCGGCACACATTTATTGGTGTTTCCCGTTTCCTGTAGGTAATAAAAGCCAGTTTTTATGAGTTTTTAGGCTTAGTCTGAGTACCTTAATGTATAGAATTAAAGGTCTGGAAATAACCTAGGTTTCTATTACGTTATAAAGTTAAAGATAATTATATTGATGAAATGAACAGTTAAGAGCTAATTTACTCATACCTTCATTTTTATAAGTGACGAGCTTCTGCCCGCAGCTTCGCCCGCGGCGTGGCCTATGGGAAAATAATTCAACCACCCATTTCACTCTCTTAAGGGTGGAATTTCGAAGAATCCTTTCTTAGCGGATAATTCCGTCATAACATCTACATGCATGCAAAATTTCAGCCCGATCCGTTCAGTGGTTTGGGCTGTGCGTTGATAGATCACTATGTCAGTCAGTCAGTTAGTCACCTTTGAGTTATATATATTTAGATGTAGTTGAGCCGACCTGCTCAACCACCACATCACAGAGGCTGTCAAATAATAAAAATAATAATAACGCCCAACAATCACATACATAGATTTTTGACCCTAACCTAGGATTTCCTGTGTCTAGGGACCCAGGAACTACGAGGATCATCGTTATCATACCTGTATATACATTTTCCAATTATTTTAATTTTTACCAAATGATTGATTTTTTTAAATGAAAGTTGCATAAACATATAATCTGAAAGTAAGTACATTTATTGAAATAAAATAAAATCATAATAGGTGGGTGACAAAAATGAAAAAAAAAAAAAAAATATCGAGCCTTTTCCAATTTTTATATCATTTAAGCGTTTGTAAAATGGAAGCTCTGGGTATATAAAAGATCAATCAGATTAACTTGGAAAATTCGTTTTTATATATTCTCTACAAAAGAAATCTTGACGGACAATATAACCTATATATTTCATATACATTCCACATTTAAATTTACTGACCATACATAATACAAATAAGTTTGGTTTACCTCCATAAATAGTTCTAACGTTTCCACCTGGACCAGACCAAAACCTGATCGGAGTAATTTCGACTTTTGATTGACGTGAATTTAGCCATAATTATTTATTTCAAAATTGTATGTCTCAATTACCAACGCCTAATTACATATAATTCACTAGCTTCTGCCCGAAGCTTCGTCCGCGTGGCCTGTAAGAAACGAAAAAGATATTTTTTATAGATTATTTAACCACCCATTTCACCATCTTAGGGGCGCAATTTCGAAAAACCCTTTCTTAATGGATACCTACACTTTACAAGAATACACCCTCTAAATGTCAAGTCTCTAGGACCAACGGTTTAGGTTGTGCGTTGATGTATAACTCAATCAGTCAGAACTCTGAATTTTATTATGTATAGATATAATTAAATTAAAGCCTAATACATACTTATTCAAGAAATAATTAATATGATGTTTTGTATAATTTATAACGAGGAAGTGTGGTAAACAACTTTAGCGATTAAAAATACGGCCGTGCATTTTTTACTATTTCTTTTATTTGGAAATTCCGGATCTTTGAATAATGTGGGTGGCCTTAATAAATGGATCATCGAAACAATAAAGTATGAAGAATATTAATCTCATTCTGTCTTAAGTTTATTGTTACCTATAGTTTTGGAGATATAATTAATTAGCAAAGGGTTCCGTAGAGTTAACAAATCGATTTAAGTGAATAAAATGGCGAGTCCGTGTCTACACAGAAAAGTGCAATTGGGGGTTAGAGCCATTCTAATTCTACCCCTAAAGTTGAAACATGATGCTATTGATGCTAAATACGCAAATGTGGATATTTTGAGCGGCGAAACGCTGCAATTTGAAACGGCGCAAGCCGGACATATATAGAAGGATTTACGCTCCTGAAGTGAAACGATTCATAAAAATTGTTCATCAATGTATAAAAGTAAGATGCCATGGACGTATTGATACGCCCACGCTCATGAGCATCCAGGGGTTGGAAACCTTTTGAATCGAAGATTCAAAAATTGTAATGTATAAAATTTCTAAGTTTTTTCAAAGCCGCAATTTTTTTTTTTATTGATTATCTGATCCTTTAAAAGGACTGTTAAATAAATAAATAAATATATTTGTGAACATCTCAAGTGATTTCCATCTAGCCCAAAACTAAGCAAAGCTTGTAGAAAGCTATGGGAACCAGATAACTGATACAATACATAGGTACTTTTTGTTTGTTTGTTACATACATAAATACATAGAATACGATATAACACCAAGACGCAGAACAAACACCTATGTTCAATACACAAATGTTTGTCCTGGGTGGGAATCGAACGCACTTTTCTGAACGCAGTTCAGAAGTAAGAGATAACACCAACTGAGCTACAGTTCCAGTAAAAAAAAACCAGTAAATATACCAAGAGTTTCTTGTATTTGCATACAGATCCCTAAAAACTGTCTCAGTGAACAATAGGACGTTAAAATAACCACATAAGGTTTTTTAGTGTCAGCAAACAGTTCAATAATTCAAATTTGGTAAGCGAGTAGTTGCGCAAGCGCCGGTCTTGGTGGCGCCGGCAGATTAGCTATCGGCAAAGTCGTCGCTAACTCTGCACGCAAGAATAATATTGATATGACATTCTGTTCTCTATTGAGTTAGTGATGAAGTGCTATGTTGTGAAATGCATTTATTCCTCATTTATCTCTTGGATCTAAAAATACTGATGAATTAGCTCAGTCCTCCCGTCGTTATCAGCCCAAAACGTTCCCACTGCTGGAATTTGACAGTTTGAATACGCAGTTTATGTGTATAATTAGTATAGTGATTTCTCCTGTTGCATTGCAATCAAAGTTTCATGATCACTCCCAAATCATAAAGTCTCATTGCCCAGTAATTTCACTAGCTATAGTGCCTTTTAAACCGGAACACAGTAATTCTTGCACACTACTGCGTGGCCGCAGAATAAAGTGGTGGTACCTAGAAGAACTTTGCAGAAACGTTCTACCATATAATTAGTATTTTTTAATGTTTTGGCTCCACAAGGAGCTTTTACTAGGTGGTAGGACTTTTTTGCAAAGTTCGTCTAGGTAGGTACCACCGCTTTGTCAGTTATTCTGCCGCCAAGAAGTAGGGTGCAAGCACTACTGTGTTCCGGTTTGAAGGGCAATGTAGCTAGTGAAATTACTGGGCAAATGAGACTTTATGATCTGATCTCACAGTCGAGTAATCTTACCAGACTGTGCTGATGTCTCAGGATGATGTGCGCAGTGCAGCAGTCACACGAAACTTTACATGTTGGAGTTCCGAGTGACACTGTTCTGTTATGGGCGGCCGTGTCACTTAACATCAGGTGAACGACTAGCTCGTGACATCATTCAATAACATAAAAAAAAAACACTTTTGTGTATTTAGTCAGTGTCAAGTAATTGATAATTTATCAAGTTAATGATATTTCACGCAAATATGTGTCAACTCATAGACGAAGTCATCAAGTCAAGTCATAGTCTAGCAAAGTCATACTCCTAGTAAAGTGGTGGCAACTTTACTTGAAGCTTCTATGGAGTTTTGGAAACAACACGAAAAGAAACGTTTCACCATCTTCATACCATTTTCCCACACTTACGCCTGTATTCCAGCACTTAACGAATAAAATGCCACCAATTTTTTGCACTAACACTGAAAATAACACAAGTTTTGGAAAATAATATAATGCGGTGACGCAATCTTTTTCGCTTTCCCGCCAAAACTCCATCTATTAGTTAGTATATATTACACATATTTTAATAATTTATCCACATTAATCTAGCAAGTTATAAACAAACATAATCCTCAAGGCCTTGTAAATCTGCGTAGGTGGCGAGATGTAGGTCGTACGCAGTAGATAGACACACAACTGACGGATTACGTAACTGTTGCTCGAATTTTTATGTAACAATAGTTAATTTATTAGACAAACTGAATGGTGATGTCATTATGACAAGCTGTCATCGATAGCCGAAAGCATGTCAAAATTGCATAGGCCAGATTTAAAAGCTAATCTAGGTGCATCAGTTCAGACACTTTTAAAAGCCTTACTAGACGTTCCGTCCGCTGCTGACACCGACAAAATGTAATAATAGGTCTTTACCTATGAAATTGCCGTATTGCAGTACAGACTTTTTCAAACAAAAAAAGTTTTGATTGGCTATGAATTCTAAATTCAAATTAATTTTGTTTTAAAAATATGACATTCTATTTACAATATAAGTATTTTGTTTATTGATTAGCGTTGTATTTTCATTACATTTCAACATTTTTCCTCATAATGGATACTTTGAAATTTCGTGTAATTATGGAATATGAGTTCCGTCGTGGCACCAACGCGGCACAAACGACACGTAACATCAACGACGTTTACGGAGAGAACTGTACAAACGAACGTACAACCCGTTATTGGTTTGCTCGGTTCCGTTCTGGGAATTTTGACTTGAAAAATGAACCTCGTGGTCGTCCGGAAACTTTGGTCAACAATGATGAATTAAAGGCGATTGTGGAAGCTGATGAATCTCAATCTACAGCTGAGCTGGCAGCAGCTTTTGATGTTAGCATCAAAACAATATTGGTCCATTTGCGACAGATTGGCAAGATAAAAAAGCTTGATAGATGGGTGCCCCACGAACTTAACGATCGCCAGCGCAACGTACGCGTCGAGACTTGCCTTGCGCTGCTTAACAGGCACAGAAATGAAGGAATTTTGAACCAAATTGTTGCGTGCGACGAAAAATGGATTCTTTTTGACAATCGAAAGCGCTCAGCAAGTTGGTTAGATCCTGGTTCGGTACCAAAGCAATGTGCAAAACGAAAAATGACCCCTAGAAAGGTGATGGTCACAGTTTGGTGGTCTAGTGCTGGTGTGATTCATCATAGCTTTTTACAAAACGGCGAGAGCATTACTGCAGATGTGTACATTGAAGAACTGACCACAATGATGGCGAAACTCGCACGTCTGCAACCAGCTTTGGTCAATCGGTCGTCTCCACTGCTACTTCACGACAACGCGCGACCCCATACTGCACAACAGACCGTCTCTAAGCTGCATGAGTTGGGTTTGGAAGCTCTCCCTCATCCGCCATACTCACCAGATCTTGCGCCTACCGACTATTACTTTTTCCAAAATTTGGACAACTTTTTAGCGGGAAAAAAATTCAATTCCCAAGAGGCAGTACAAAACGCCTTTGAAGAGTTTGTTGTCTCCCGTCCTGCTGATTTTTTCAAGAAGGGCATCCATAAACTGCCACAGCGTTGGCAAAGATGCATTGATTGCAGGGGTGATTACTTTGAATAAAAGAAATAAATAAGTTCGAAAAAAAAATACTTTAACTTTTTTCAAACAAAACGGCAATTTCATAGGTAAAGACCTATATTAATACCATACTGGATAAAATCCTCCAACAAGCGTACACACACTCCAACCGCATGGATTCTAGCCTGCCCGACTACTAAAAACAACTAAAGGGATGAGATCAACAAGGGTTTAACTGATTTTTTTTCACAAAATAACTTATGGGTATCGTTAGATTCAGCGTGAAATTATCTACAATAATACATTCTCAAAATACCGAAATGATGCTTAAATCTTGAGATTATCAGTCTGAAAACGGCTTAACTGACACAGGAATACAGTTCGCTTAGCATAAAAACATTATTATATTATTACAGAAATTGTACGAATTAGTACTATTTAAAATAGAATTAATACATTGAATATGTACAACTGAAACTTACATTTTTTTTCTTTTACTTAATAAGTATTCTACATTAAAATGAAGCCGTTGAAGTTTAAAGTCAATTTTCTCGAAACTATCAATTTGACCGTTAAACCCTTTTTGATCTCACCATTTGAATTAGATTTATCAAGATTATGCTGTATGCTTGACGAGATACCAAAAAAGATGGAACTTTATGAAATAAAACTTCACGCACGCTGGACTTGCGGAGTAAGCTGGTAAATGCGTTATGAGGCGAGCGGAAGTTGAAAGTGGTTGGTTCACGTAGATCTCCATTGTCAATATAACAAAGTGAAAAATTACTTAAAATATGTATTATCATGTTGGTATTTCCGGTAAAATGACAAAGTACAATTGTCTAGATGGCGACATTAATAATGAACAATGCAAAAACAAAGTTAAAGCGGCCGATAGATGGAGCTAAAGAAGTTTTACTTCAGTCGTTTTTTTTTTTTTCGCAGCTCGTAGGTGTTTGGAGTTTTCATGTGTAATATTACGTTAAGTATTCGTAATCGCGCCCGAGTGTTGACAAAAGAATCCAAGTTTCAAATTTAGATTAAGCTATTTTACTTTAATACGTGGCGTTGACGTGGCGGCACAATGGCGGCACGCGTGACTTTCTGTGGTCGGCCGTTGGCACTTGACACTGACTTGAAACATAGAAAGACGCAGCTTCCACAGATTATATGTTATGTTTATTAAAGTATTATTATTATTATATTTATAAGTCTTGTTCATGTTTGTTCTTGTTTATTGTATTTTTGTCTACAGCATGTAAACTTTTTTAATTGTTATGTTGTAAAATTATTGTATTAATATGTTAAGTATGTCCTGACGTTCGTGGTGCCACAAATGTGTTCCGACCGAAAATCAGTTATTAAGGTCTTAGGACCTTAATTGTATGCTGAGTCGGGGCCCATTCGTGACACCATGTAGCATTGTTTTATTGTTTTTGTGTTACGTATTTTTTATCAGTTGTGTGTCACGAATAAATGTTTTTCTTTCTTTCTTTTCTTTTCTATTTTGTGTTCTTTCAAGCCTTGTGACTACCATTTTATTGTAGCATTAGTGATTTTAACAATATAACTCACGTATTATAACCGTACAATTTCACTTTAACTCAGTTAACAGTCAAGTGTAAAAAGTTAAAAAGTCATCGAGTAATTCATTAAAGGTTAAAAGTTCAGATTTAATTAATTTAAGTTAATTCCTCGGCCTTCTAATTTTCTCAACATAGAAAATTAAAAGGTCGTTTTAACATTGGAACTTTATTAACCGACATCCAAAAAGGACCAGGTATTATGTTCGTCGGTATATTTTTTTTTTATGTTTATGTATGATGTGACGAGCAAGTCATTAGCCTGATGTTAAGCGATACGGCTGCCCATAACAGAACAGTGTCGTTCAGAACTCCAAAATATAAAGTTTTGCGTGACACTGCACTGCGCACAACATCCTGAGACATCAGCACAGTCTTGTAATAAGATTACTTGACTGTGAGATCAGATCATAAAGTCTCATTTGCCCAGTAATTTCACTACAGTGCCCTTCAACCGGAACACAGTAGTGCTTGCACACTACTGCTTGGTGGCAGAATAACTGGCAAAGCGGTGGTACCTACCTAGACGAACTTTGCAGAAAAGTCCTACCACCTAGTAAAAAGTTTACTGTTGCGATATATTTATTTAAAGTCATATTCCATCGTCATACTTTTTTCTTACGTTTAACGCGATTAGTGTACACACGTATCAAAGTTAAAATACAATCGGGCATTACTACGCTTGTATTCATACAAAAGTTATTTTTTTTTTACTTCAAACTTGTCTAGCATTTGACCACGCTCCCACCTGATGGGAAGTGACGATGCGATCGAAGGTGTAGCATGCTAGCCAAGTAAATACCTATTCACTCTTCTGCCGGGTCATATTTCGCCGGAAACACAGACGCTGGCAGGGCATTCCATTCATTAGCCGTTCTAATTAAGAACGTTGAGTCAAATCGCTTGGTACGAACGAAAAAAGTTTAGTCTTGTAGTAACATCATGATTGTTTGTCAATACATAGAGTTTACTCTATTATAGCTACCCACAGAACAGATTTCTTAAGTCTGGAGTTAGAAAATTGTAGGGCTTGTGAAATCCATTAAGCGTTAAATAAATAATATAAAAATATATGTGGACATTTCACACAACGCCATCTAGTCACAAGTAACACTTGTACTATGGAAGCCAGATAAAAGATAAAATACTCAGATACTTTTTTTTTTGTTAATATTGGTCTTTACCTATGAAATTGCCGCTTTGTTTGAAAAAAGTTAAAGTATTTTTTTTTCGAACTTATTTATTTCTTTTATTCAAAGTAATCACCCCTGCAATCAATGCATCTTTGCCAACGCTGTGGCAGTTTATGGATGCCCTTCTTGAAAAAATCAGCAGGACGGGAGACAACAAACTCTTCAAAGGCGTTTTGTACTGCCTCTCGGGAATTGAATTTTTTTCCCACTAAAAAGTTGTCCATATTTTGGAAAAAATAATAGTCGGTAGGCGCAAGATCTGGTGAGTATGACGGATGAGGGAGAGCTTCCAAACCCAACTCATGCAGCTTAGAGACGGTCTGTTGTGCAGTATGGGGTCGCGCGTTGTCGTGAAGTAGCAGTGGAGACGACCGATTGACCAAAGCTGGTTGCAGACGTGCGAGTTTCGTCATCATTGTGGTCAGTTCTTCAATGTACACATCTGCAGTAATGCTCTCGCCGTTTTGTAAAAAGCTATGATGAATCACACCAGCACTGGACCACCAAACTGTGACCATCACCTTTCTAGGGGTCATTTTTCGTTTTGCACATTGCTTTGGTACCGAACCAGGATCTAACCAACTTGCTGAGCGCTTTCGATTGTCAAAAAGAATCCATTTTTCGTCGCACGTAACAATTCGGTTCAAAATTCCTTCAGTTCTGTGCCTGTTAAGCAGCGCAAGGCAAGTCTCGACGCGTACGTTGCGCTGGCAATCGGTAAGCTCGTGGGGCACCCATCTATCAAGCTTTTTTATCTTGCCAATCTGTCGCAAATGGACCAATATTGTTTTGATGGTAACATCAAAAGCTGCTGCCAGCTCAGCTGTAGATTGAGATTCATCAGCTTCCACAATCGCCTTTAATTCATCATTGTTGACCAAAGTTTCCGGACGACCACGTGGTTCATTTTTCAAGTCAAAATTCCCAGAACGGAACCGAGCAAACCAATAACGGGTTGTACGTTCGTTTGTACAGTTCTCTCCGTAAACGTCGTTGATGTTACGTGTCGTTTGTGCCGCGTTGGTGCCACGACGGAACTCATATTCCATAATTACACCAAATTTCAAAGTATCCGTTATGAGGAAAAATGTTGAAATGTAATGAAAATACAACGCTAATCAATAAACAAAAGACTTATATAGTAAATAGAATGTCATATTTTTAAAACAAAATTAATTTGAATTTAGAATTCATAGCCAATCAAAAGTTTTTTTTGTTTGAAAAAGTCTGTACTGCAATACGGCAATTTCATAGGTAAAGACCTATTACATACATAAATACAATATGGGAGATTTGGCGGGAAAGCGAAAAATATTGCGTCACCGCATTGTACTATTTTCCAAAACTTGTGTTATTTTCAGTGTTAGTGCATAAAATTGGTGGCATTCTATTCGTTAAGTGCTGGATTACAGGCGTGAGTGTGGGAAAATGGTATAATGATGGTGAAACGTTTGTTTTCGTGTTGTTTCCAAAACTCCATAGAAGCTTCAAGTAAAGTTGCCACCACTTTACTAGGAGTATGACTTTGACTAGGCTATGACTTGACTTGATGACTTTGACTGTGACTTGACACATATTTGCGTGAAATATCATTAACTTGATAAATTATCAATTACTAGACACTGGTTAAATACACAAAAGAGTGGAGCCAAAACATAAAAAAAAAAAATACAATATGACACGCAGACACAGAATAAACATCGATGTTCATCACACGAATATTTATTCTGGGTGGGAATCGAACCTACATTTCAGAAGGCGGGGTTACTACCAACTTTGCTATCGGGCCAGTCGTTTTACCAATTATAATCGTTTAATATTATTTGACAGCCTCTATGGTGTGGTGGTTGAGCAGGTCGGCTCATATCACGGAGGTGGTGGGTTCGATTCCCGTGACAGGACAAGTATTTGTGCACAGAAACTTGTGTGGGTGTTGTGGGACCATCACATGGTCGACGTAGTTCCTGGATCCCTAGACACAGGGAATCTTAGTTAGGGTCCTGGATCTGTGTATGTGATCGTTGGGCGTTATTATTATTATTATTTTAATATTAAAGCCGATGACTTGTACAAAAAAACGCGATCATAACGTCATTATTTAAAAAAATATTCTCAAACGTTAAAAATAACAAGGAAATAAACTCCTTAACCCGGTTAAGTTTGCATCATAAATTTTTGAGTGAAAAGAAAATCGTAACGTTAACTGTCGAATCACGTACATACAGAGTTGGTCTGCGGAACCCCACTCATTATCTGGAATAATTAATTGGAGTTCCGTAGAAAAGTTGTCGGTGGGTCAGGGGGAAAATCGAAGACGAAGATGTAGGAGCTCTGGAATAGGTAGTCGGAGTTTCGGCGACGGCCAGTACTTCTACGACGCAGCAGCCCGCGCCTGAACCCCGGGAACCTCTTCCGAAAGACCGACAGGTCTCACATACCAAAGGCAGACCGATAAGAAAGTGTACTTTAAAAATACCTAGTTATAAGTTTTAAATTGTTTATTAAGAATGTTTTTATTGTATTAAAATAAAAATAAAATATCTACATACATTACAGGTAGTATCGATTTTTTTTGATTAGTGAAGTAATAGATCGTGAAAAAACCAACATATTCCATCAAACAGCACTTGGCCAGTGTGGTATCTTCGGTGTGGGAACGTATTGAAGTGGTTTTTTTTATGTTAAGGAATGACGTGACGAGCTAGCCGTTCGCCTGATGTTAAACGACACGGCTGCCCATACCAGCTGCAGTGTCACTCGGAACTCTAAAGTATAGAGGTTCGCGTGACACTGCGCTGCGCACGTCATCCAGAGACATCAGCACAATCTAGTAATAAGATTACTAAACTGTGAGATCAGATCATAAAGTCTCATTTGCCCAGTAATTTCACTAGCTACAGTGCCCTTCAAACCGGAACACAGCAGTGCTTGCACACTACTGCTTGGTGGCAGAATATAGATTTGTATAAACCACACAGACAATGTTAAATATTATAGTAAACCGCTCTGAGGTGTTGCCACACCGTGCCTTTCGCGGCCGTATTCCCGCGTGCTTTCTAGTTAAAGTGTAATGCGTTAGCGCCTACAAGCATCCCGCTCGCACGTTCGCTAGCCCGCGTTTCTTTTCTTTATCCACGATGCGCTGTTGCCATCGTGTGTACGCCCGCGCCTCGTGCCGTCCTTTGCTTTCCGTCCACGCGCCAGTCGAAGCCCACCACTCGTTCACACTCGACGCTCGTTGTTTATACGCGCGCGCCTAATTTCGTTACCTACTAACTCTTGTTTTCTTGTATTTATGTTCAGGAATAAACTTCTTTCCCTGTGAACTTTCTTGTGTTTCTTTTATATGAGGTCCTACATCTCATAATATCTTTATATCTAACTAATTGCGCTCCGTGTTTTCCGCCGCGGAGTAAATATAGCTCATAGATAGCAAGAGAAAGAGTTACGTTTCCTATATTACTGTAGGGGCAAGAGAGAGCGGCGGATTGTACTGGTTCACGTAGATCTCCATTGTCAATACAACAAGGTTAAAAATTACTTAAAATTTGTATTATTACGTTGGTATGTCCAGTAAGATGATAATTTACAATTGTCAAGATGGCGACATTAACATTAAATAAAGCAAATATAAAGTTATACCGGCCGGTAGATGGAGCTAAAGAAGTTTTACTTCAGTCATATGGTCTAAAACACACTCGTCATTTCACTTAGACTTTATGCTTGAGGGTTGATAGTTGACCAGGCCAGCAATAAAAAATATAAAAATTCCATATTACACAACCATTATGGTGTACCTTCTAAGCTATCATAACATACTGATGTTATGATATTAATAGTGGTTTTTAGCTATATTATTATGAGAACTGTCTCATAATAATATAGCTAAAAACCACTTTTAATAATAGAAATAATAATATTACAAGCCCAGATCCTGGACCCTAACTAGGATTTCCTGTATCTAGGGACCCAGAAACCGCGATGACTCGAATCTATTATTTGTGTTGTTTTTTCTGTGCATAAATATTTGTGCTATGGCGGGAATCAAACCCGCGGCATCTGGACTGTGAGCTAAGGTTGTCACCCGTCATACCACAGATATTGCAATATTTTATTGAATACTAGCAGCCCATCCCGGCTTCGCACGAGTGGGCATTTATTTTTCGCTTCATGCCCGTGTTCCGCAGTAGATGTCTTCAGGTGTTGATGAGGCTACAACTAATAAAAAATATCTGCCCGGAGTAAACAAACATATCTGAACGATGGATACTCTGAAGTCAGTAACATCAAGGAAACACCTGGTTTTTCCTGTTGTATACAAGGATAAAGTACCCACTGTGCAAGTAGTATACATTTCGAAAGAAACCGTTGTGTTTCCGGCGAAATATGACCCGGGCGTGTTCAAGAGAAGAGTGAATAGGTGCTTGGCTAGCATGCTACACCTTCGATCGCATCGTCACTTCCCATCAGGTGAGAGCGCGGTCAAATGCTAGACAAGTTAGAAGTAAAAGAAAAAAAAGAACCACGTGGTTTCTTCTGAGGTACAAAATAGAAATTCACATTTAATAACAATTTGCTGCATGCTATGGGACAATGTAGCAATCGAATGGTGAAAGAATTTTTTAAATCGGTCCGGTATTTTTTGAGCCAATTCTTTTTTTTTATGTTACTGAATGATGTGACGAGCTTGTCGTTCACCTGATGTTAAGGGACACGGCCGCCCATAACAGAACAGTGTCACTCTGAACCCAAAAACATTTTTGGGTTTCGAGTTTTTAGTTTTTTTCCCAAGTTTCGAGCGACACTGCACTGCGCACATCATCCTGAGACATCAGCACAGTCTGGTAATAAGATTACTCGATTGTGAGATCAGATCATAAAGTCTCAATTGCCCAGTAATTTCACTAGCTACAGTGCCCTTCAAACCGGAACACAGTAGTGCTTGCACACTACTGCTTGGCGGCAGAAGAACTGGCAAAGCGGTGGTACCTACCTAGACGAACTTTACATACAAATCTTTCCTCTTTAAAATATAAGTATAGATTTTTTCTTATCATACAGACCACTTCCAGGGTCTTTTATTATCAACCCTAAACAGTATTGGGCGTCTCGAATCGATAACAGAACTTGGTCAGAACTTTTACTTCTTGTTGTGGAAAAAGCTGAGTATATTTGGGTTTATTGTTATGTAAAATCTTTTGTGTGAAAACTTTTGGAGTCTTTAAAAGCAAATATGTGTCATGTCACAGTTTAAGTCATCAAGTCATAGTCTAGTCAAACTCCTAGTAAAGTGGTGGCAACTTTACATGAAGCTTCTATGGAGTTTTGTAAACAACACGAAAAGAAACGTTCCACCATCATCATACCATTTTCCCACACTCACGCCTGTAATCCAGCACTTAAAGAATAGAATGCCACCAATTTTATGCACTAACACTGAAAATAACACAAGTTTAGGAAAATAATACAATGCGATGACGCTATCTTTTTCGTTTTCCCGCTATAACTTCGACTTTGTCTATTCTTCCTAAATGATACTGTATTCTCCTATAATGTAATGTAATGTTGTGTGATGTCCTGAATAAATTTCTTTTTTTTTCTTTCTTTCTCTACCAACTGACATGCTACCAGGTCTGTTAATTAGAAAATACTTATTATGAAATGTCCACAGATATTTATATTTATATTTTATATAGGTATTTATTAATATTATATTTCTTTATCTCTCTTATTCTGTCTGCTTTTTTTTAAAGCGCCAAGTGCAACATTTCCCAACCTGACAATAACTATTACCCAGAACAAAGCAAGGTTAGGAATAAATGGTGCATAAGTGGTTAGTACGGTCTTTCAATAGTTGAATGTAAATAAAGGGAACTCGGAAAGCTAAGACGTGGATAAGGTATATACGCTGAGAACATTGTAGAAGAAACATAAAAATGTACACAATAACTGCGACGCGTGGCTCAAAACAGCTTTTTTTTTTTCATATAAGTATTTGCGTACATTTCACACAGAGCCTCTAGCCCCAAACAAAGCCAAACTTGTATCATAAGAACCAGATAACTAATTCAATACTTAGATACTTTTTATTTGTAAACACATACATAGAATACAATATAACACCCAGACACAGAACAATCATCGATGTTCATCACACACGTTTGTCCGGGGTGGTAATCGAAACCAAAACCTAAGCTCAAACGGCAGCAACTGAGCTATCTGAGCTATTCTTTAACTGGCTGTTGAGGTACCCGCGGGAAGAGACGGGGTGGTATTATTCCCACACTGGGATTTCACTACACCGCATCCACATATTCCCATATCATCAAACGCCTCAAAAAGCAGGTTCTCTCCCGCTCCAGTTTCCATGGGATCTTATTGTGAAGGTACACAGTTATTCGCTCCGGAATGAATCGCGTGACGGATAAAAAGTATCTAGTAACACACAACTAGCGCCAAAGCAGCGGTGAATATACTTAACTATTTGAAATAAAACTTTTTTACGCACGCTTGACTTAAGAAGTAAGCTGGTGAATGCTAGACAAATGGAAGTTGAAGTTAGATAACATAAATCTCCATTGTCAACATAACAAATTTAAAAAATGTATTTTTATGTTGGTATGTCCGGTAAAATGACAATTTACAATTGTCAAAATAGCGAAATTAACATTAAACAAAGCAATAGAGTTTAGGCGGGAACGCGAAAAAGATTGCGTCACCACATTGTATTATTTTCCAAAACTTGTGTTATTTTCAGTGTTAGTGCATAAAATTGGTGGCATTTTATTCGTTAAGTGCTGGATTACATGCGTGAGTGTGGGAAAATGGTATAATGATGGTGAAACGTTTCTTTTCGTGTTGTTTCCAAAACTCCATAGAAGCTTCAAGTAAAGTTGCCACCACTTTACTAGGAGTATGACTTTGACTAGACTATGACTTGACTTGATGACTTTGACTGTGACTTGACACATATTTGCGTGAAATATCATTAACTTGATAAATTATCAATTACTTGACACTGGCTAAATACACAAAAGTGTGGAGCCAAAACATTTAAAAAAAATCACACTCGTTTTTTCTTAATTTTATAATGTAAAACTCAAAAATTGGGAATATAACCTTCTTGATGTTAATTAATGACAATTATTAACACTAATAGTTTTTCACACGCTAGGCGACGACGCAACTTGATTGCCTCGGATAAAAGCAGATAATTGTATGTTTTTAACTGTTTTAATACGCAACTTTTTGCGTAGTTACAACGGAAATTTTCAAATAAATTTCTGTAGTTTCATCTGTTGCATTAAAATAAAGCGCCGTGATCAACCTCTAACTCGCAAAACTCTATATTAAAGTTTCACGTAACACTGCATTAAAGAGTCTAGTAATAAGATTTTGCAGACTGCGATATTAGGTTGGGCTATCTTCTGACTAATTTTATTTACCACCTTTTAAATTGACCACTACTGGTTGCTGGCGACGGAATATCTGGCAAGGATGTCCGGTGGTATAATTAATTTGATATGGGATCAGTTGTGAGTATTATTATTATTTGATCTTTGGGATCAATCAATATTTTTTAACAATGGGACCCTTCAATTGCATTCAACTTATTTCAAATCTGGCTATTATTCTTTGGTTACTCAAGATGGTTAGATATTTCCGTTATGCAAGTATCTAGTGACCCAGTTAAATGGTAATATTTTGGGCCAGAAAACCACTATTTCCAAAAGTAGTAAAATCGTTCACGGGCCAAATTTTGAGAGAACCTCTTTATATAAGAACCTTTATTATTACCTTTATATAAGAATTGTGAATTTCAGTGTATCGC
This sequence comes from Ennomos fuscantarius, assembly GCA_905220475.3. Taxonomy (NCBI): domain Eukaryota; kingdom Metazoa; phylum Arthropoda; class Insecta; order Lepidoptera; family Geometridae; genus Ennomos; species Ennomos fuscantarius. The sequence goes on from HG992049.1 coordinate 4,830,524, forward strand.
AGCGTGAATTCGTACTATGGTTCATTGCACATTCCTTTGCCAATCGCTTCTATGACAATCTTTCGTACTCGAAATCGTACAAACATCCTACGTTATTCGTACTTCGAGATTTGAAAGTTCACGGAGCACTCAAGCGCAGGCTAACTAAGGCAACTGTAAAAAAAGTATCCTATATGTCAAATCAGCCTTTAAGCTTTTCCTCTTTCAAATTGCATTTAAGTCCTTTCCGCAATAGTATATAATTTCTAATAATAATAATTTCCTTCCCAAGCAGTAGTGCGCAAGCACTGCTGTGTTCCGGTTTGAAGGGCACTGTAGCTAGTGAAATTACTGGGCAAATGAGACTTTATGATCTGATCTCACAGTTTAGTACCTAATCTTATTACTAGATTGTGCTGATGTCTCTGGATGACGTGCGCAGTGCAGTGTCACGCGAACCTCTATACTTTAGAGTTCCAAGTGACACTGCAGCTGGTAAGGGCAGCCGTGTCGTTTAACATCAGGCGAACGGCTAGCTCGTCACGTCATACCTTAACATAAAAAAAAGAAAAAAAAAATGACGTCAAAAACACATAATTTTTTGCATTTATTAATAATTTTAGCACTTTTACAAGTCAAAAAACTTAAAGTGCTTAATTTATGATATTGTTTTCAGTATATAAAATTACAAAGTGCCTAATTTCTAACATAGCTAGCCTATTATAATAATAAATAGAAATATCTGCAGACATTTCATACAGCACTAATGAACCAAGCTTGTACTATGGGATCCAGATAACTGATAAATACTTGTATACGTTTTGTTCGCAAATAAATATAACACCCAGACATGGAACAAACATTGCTGTCCATCACCCAAATGTTTGTCCTGGGCGAGAATCGAATCCACAATATTTTTCATGAACACGAAATAAAATTGTGCAGTTTGACATCAAATTATGATCTACGATTTTCAACTTTAACAGAGCGCCATAGAAACCCCGTCAAAAAAAGCATGCTTTGACGAGGCCTTAATTAAAATTGCATCAATCAACTGTAACATCGAAACTGTATTTATCTTTATGTATAATTAATGTATAATGATAATTAAAAGATACAATAATATAAAATTCTGTTTAACCTTACAATTACTATGTCAACACATTTCTTAAAAACTTTGTGTACCACTATTAGCAAAGCGAGCAGGAGAAATTGAAGCGATGCGTGTTTCATATTTTTAAATGGAGTTTCTCTAGATTAATGTTTTAAAATATGATACAAAATGAAATAAAAATATCTAGTGTGTTTCCGGTGGCAACTTTACTTAAAACTTCTATGGAGTTTTGGAAACAACACGAAAAGAAACGTTTCACTATCATTATACCATTTTCCCACACTCACGCCTGTAATCCAGCACTTAACGAATAGAATGCCACCAATTTTTTTTTTATTGTTTGATAGGCTTGCGTTTGATTTTATGCACTAACACTGAAAATAACACCAGTTTAGGAAAATAATACAATGCGGCGACGCAATCTTTTTCGCTTTCCCGCCAAAGCTCAGTGTCGCACTTTTGTAGCAACAACGTTTTTTACTTTAGCGTGATGTTAAATAATCGACTGACTCGATACCTCAGTGGGTAATAACCCTACCTTCTGAACTGCAGGTTGTGGGTTCGATTCCCACCCAGGATTAACATTCGTGTGATGAACATAGATGTTTGTTCTGTGTCAGGGTTTTTGTTACACTGACTACTAGGTGTTTCCGTAAAAAAAGGTAAAAATAAACAAATAATGTGCAAAATATAAAGGAGCGGCAGGGGTGGCGTAAAATATATTAAAAATTAAAAAAATTACATATCAAACTTAACAGACACATATTCTCCTTGTCAAAACAAACATTTTTAAAAACTCAATATAAAAACCAACCAAAAAGCTACAACCTCCGTGTCGTTTACACTATGTATGTATTTACAAACGAAAAGTATCTGTGTATTCTATCAGTTATTTAGTTCCCATAGTACAAGCTTTGCTAAGTTTGGGGCTAGATGGTCTTTATGAAATGTCCACACATTTTTTTATGCAGTGAGGCACACTGCAATGCTATCGCACAATAGTAACTGTGTAGCACCAGTAAAAGCATTACAAGACAAGTTTCCATCTCTGTCAGTGAGACACAAGCTTTATCTCCAACCGCCTAAGGGAAAGCACGTGTTAGATATTTGTTTTTTGTATCAGAAATAACTCAATTGTCAAGTACTGTCGTAATAGCACTTTCATGGTAATACAAAAGTCGTGAGGGCATAAGGTAAATGTAAATAAATACTTGTTAACTTTGCTTGAAGGAAATATTTCGTTGCTTTTATGTAAATAATAAGCGTTATATTGTATAGTCTTTGTAATGTGTAGTTTACTAGGTGGTAGGACTTTACTGCAAAGTTCGTCTAGGTAGGTACCACCGCTTTGTCAGTTATTCTGCCGGCAAGCAGTAGTGCACAAGCACTGCTGTGTTCCGGTTTGAAGGGCACTGTAGCTAGTGAAATTACTGGGCAAATGAGACTTTATGATCTGATCTCACAGTTTAGTAATCTTATTACTAGATTGTGCTGACGTCTCAGGATGACGTGCGCAGTGCAGTGTCACGCGAAACTCTTTAGTGTTCCGAGTAACACTGCAGCTGATATGGGCAGCCGGGTCATTTAACATCAGGCGAACGGCTAGCTCGTCACGTCATTCTTTAACATAAAAAAAGGAAGTCATCTTTTGGGAATATAATAGTATATTGTCGACTGTCATTGTGGTGTGGTAGTTGAGCATATCAGCTCATAGCATTCATTCTCTGTAAACAGTACAACCCCCACAAACTAGTTACTATCCCGGCGTCACCTGGATCGTAAGGATCGCTTATAATCCGTAACTAGTCTAAAACTAAAAACTCCCAAGTCGAAGTTGACTATTTGCCGGTTTACTAACAAACGTGGCTGACTCTCACACTGTAGCGTAATAAGTTCATGACTATTTACATTCCACGTTTTTATCGTAATAGATAAATATGAATAAACATCGATCAGCAGTAACCACACACTTTTACGGGATAATAAATCCTGAAGCATAAATTTGAAAAAGGAAGATAGGTCATTAGAAATCGATTAGCCGTTTCAGCACTGATTGTCAACAAAAGTTCTACCTATATTATTTCCTAAATATACTTTTTTATGTTTTGGCTCCACACTTTTGTGTATTTAGCCAGTGTCAAGTAATTGATAATTCATCAAGTTAATGATATTTCACGCAAATATGTGTCAAGTCACAGTCGAAGTCATCAAGTCAAGTCATAGTCTAGTCAAAGTCATACTCCTAGTAAAGTGGTGGCAACTTTACTAATAAATAATTAAACTTTACTTTTTGGAAAATAATACAATGCGGTGACGCAATCTTTTTCGCTTTCCCGCCAAAAACTCTAAATATACTTTAATACATAAATTAAGGTATACACAAATAATTCTATCAATTGTTCTCCGTAAAACTGTTAGTTAGATGTTGTAATAAATCACACATAAAAGAATTAAAATTGGTCTTACTTAACTTTAAAAAAAACGTTGTCAATTTTATATGTTGTTTTTTTTCTTTACTTCAAAATGAATCTATGTATACGATACTGCTGTAAATCATAAACTTTTTTATCCCGAATGTCAAATCCCAAGTAAACTTAGTTAGGTACTGCTTTCCACACACGCTAATATTTAATTAAGTTCGTTACTGCTTAATTTGTGACTAAAATGTATTCCGTTGTAAAAGGATAGTCCAATTACTAATACGATTACAGCCTCATTAAAAAAGGTAGGTAACGTTTAATGCTTTTAATTTCACTAACGACAGGGAAAAGGTTACGAAGAATATCGAAAAGTTGTATAAGAAGTAAAGGTAAGAGAATTTCATTATAACCTTACTGTGTACTTTAAGCTACTTTATATAACAGTAAAATTATTTTAAAAGTAAAGTTCAAGATCCATTTAAAAACCGTCAATATTTTAAATTGTATGAAATAATGCTTCTAAGTATTTTTTGGCTATATACCTCATTGAAAATTGTCTCTGTTCGAGTGAAATCACGGGCAAATACTAGTACCCCTTTATATTAATAGTAAGTTTACTAACATCAACAGCTGGGAGACGTCAAATGCTAAGCATATGCCTCTGTGATAAAACGCTACTTTAAACGACAATTCATGAGGGGTAGCCAAAACAAAACGCTACCTTAGACTCATGTTATGAGTGGTAGCCAAAACAAAACGCTACTTTAGATACATGTCATGAGGGGTTGCCAAAATAAAACGCTACTTTAGACTCATATCATGAGGGGTTACCAAAATAAAACGCTACTTTAGACTCATATCATGAGGGGTTACCAAAATAAAACGCTACTTTAGACTCATATCATGAGGGGTTACCAAAATAAAACGCTACTTTAGACTCATATCATGAGAGGTTACCAAAATAAAACGCTACCTTAGACTCATGTTATGAGGGGTATCCAAAACAAAACGCTACTTTAGACTTATGTCATGAGGGGTTGCCAAAATAAAATGCTACTTTCGACTCATGTCATGAGTGGTTGCCAAAATAAAACGCTACTTTAGACTCATGTCATGTGGCAGGCCTACGTAATTCTTGTCTTATCAATCCCCAGTCGAAAATAGTTCAATCGCGATCGTAAGTAATACTTATTTCCCTCGTAACCCTTTGTCTTATTAAAAATATGTCTATCAATTTAGAATGTCCAAGAAAACTTTAGATATCTTACCTTAACAAAAACCTAAAGGCGATCAAAAGTAGTACTTATTTTTCTCGTAAATCTTTGTCTCATTAAAAATATCTAGATTGTACAAAAAAAAAATTAAATCTCTTACCTTAACAAAGACCTTTCTAAAGGCGATCGAAAGTACTACTCATTTCCCTTGTAACCCTTTGTCTCAATAAAAATATATGTATCAATCTAGAGTGTACAAGAAAAATTTAAATCTCTTACCTTAACAAAGACCTAACGGCGAAAATATAGTAACGTATTCTTCCTTCAAAAGCTAATGCGAAAATCGTGACTAAGCGATATTATCTTTGTATTTCTTTTGTTTTTAGCTTCGCGTATGTCGGGGGAGAGATAAGAATTAAATAAAAAGATATGATTTCTTTTATTAAATTGATAGCATGGTTTGTTAAGATATTAAATTAAGCTTCCATCACTTACGTTGTACGTGTTGTGTACTAGTTGCGCCCCGTGGTTTCACCCGTGGTTAAAAAGTATTTTAATTATTTGCTCATCCCACGGGAGCATTTCACTTTCCCGGGATAAAATGTAGCCTATATGTTAATCCAGTGTATAAGCTATCTTGGTACCGAATTTCATCCAAATCCATTCAGCCATTTGAGCCTGAAAGAGGAACAGACATACACACATACAAACTTTCGCCTTTATAATATTAGTGTGATTTTATGCTTCCGTTTAAAAATGCTTCAATAGACGCTTAATCAATTTTAACCGACCGACATGCAGAAAGAGAATACAATTTCAACAAGTATTTGTAATAGATTAAGATTTCCGAGGTTTTTAGTAATTTTCATGATTATTTGAATAGGAAAAATTTTGGGATTAATTTTATGACAATTGGAGTAACTTTTGGAGTTGCCAGCCGGATATAAACCTTTTCTTATGCTTGTTGAGTCTTTGGCTTTACTTATGCAGCTGCTGTGAACACTTTGTAATGGTAATGTATATAGGACGTCCCCCAACCTCCGACTATAGTCAAGGCAGTGGCACACTATGGCTTGATTTGGTTATGCCCGAAATGCTTATGGAGGTACCTATAATAATAATAAGAATAATAATTAGATTATTATTTTTGCCCAACAATCATATACATATATCCTGGACCCTAATTAGGATTCCCTGTGTCTAGGGATCCAGGAACTACGAGGACATGGTCCCACAACACTCAGAACACGTATTTGCACTTTTTTTCAGTGCACAAATACTTATCCTGCTGCGAGAATCGAACCCGCCGCTTCCAGGTTATGAGCCGACCTGCTCAAACACCACACCACAAAGTGGTGGAACTTAGCCACCACCAAACTTAGGTAGGTTTGTATGTGCCTAAATTTGGTTCATCATCATCGTAAGCTTGAATTAGTTTACTGCTAGACATATAGCTCATGCCACAGAGCTCGGTCGGTTTTATTTTTCCTTGAACTTTTTGTAGATTAAAAAACCTAAAATCTGACAGCGTCCATGACGAAACGTCAAACGTTCTCAAATATCCCACAGTGACCGCAAATGAGAGACTCAACGAAAATAAAAATAATTTGTCAAACTAGTCAGACGAGTCTGCTACCCGACCGCAGAGTGGCTCGATGTAAGAATGCAAACACGTCGTTCGGAGAAGGTATTTTTGAAGTAAAATTTCTTTAAGCACGTTTGACTTTAGAAGTGAGCTGGTGAATGCGAAGCGAAAGGAAGTTGAAGTTGGTTCACGTAGAAAGAGGCGGAAATATGTTAATGGCGTTTAGCTTTAGACTATGCGACAGAGAATCGACCAATGTATTATTATGTTGGTATGTCCGGTAAAATGACTATTTACAATTGTTAAGATGACATTATCATAATTTTAATCAATCGTTTATTTACTCGGATACACACATATAAATTACATTTTAGACTTCAAGTAATGTCACAGTCACTATACCCAGCCCGCAAGCAGGCGTGCCAATATTTATATTAAGTTATTGAAATTCCATTGCAAACTGCTATTATTCTTATTTCATGTCATTAGTGTCGTGCTTTGTTTAATGTTAATGTCACCGTATTGACAATTTTAATTTATCATTTTACCGAAAATACCAACGTAATAATACAAATTTTAACTTATATTATGTTACGAGCTTCTGCCTGCAGTTTCGCTCGCGGTGTGGCCTATGGGAAAATAGTTCGACCACCCATTTCACCCTCTTAGTGGAATTTCAAAAAATCCTTTCTTAGCAGACGCCTACGTCATAACATCTACCTGCATACCAAATTTCAGCCCGATCCGTCCAGTGATTTGGACTGTGCGGTGATAGATCACTATGTCAGTCAGTCAGTCAGCCACCTTTGAGTTATATATATTTAGAGAGAAAATGTTGGCATTGGAGATCTGCGTTAATCCACTTCTGTTCGCTTCGCATTCAATAGCCTACTTCCCAAATCAAGCGTAAATAAAGAAGTTTTACTTCAAAATCCACTTTAAGTGAATAATTAGATGCTTGAAAAATGTTTATTTGCATAAACACCGCATCTATACTTTCTCAGCTTCCAGTACAGATGGTACCGCCGTATATAGTCCGTTAACGCGTATTAGCCTCTTGATCGATCTAGTGCGGCGCCCGTAGCGGGTTACATGACGACCGACTCATGTGTTAAGGGGAGGCAAGATCTTGTACGATTGTTACCCAACTAATTTTCAGTTTTGAGAGAAAAGATATTAAAGGAAAAGTTGTTTTATGTCGAGAAGATACCTCTTACCAGACGAAGGTGCAAAAGGATAAAATAATTTCTTTATTGCATTGCTGTTTGTTATTTTTCTTAGAAATAGTTACGGTATTTTTAATCTTCTATACAATGAAATTCAAAGTCCTACCTGACTGACTGAATGACTGAGAAATTACTGACTTATATAGCAACGCACAGCCTAAAACGCTGGTCCTAGAGACTTGAAATTTGGAGGGTGTGTTCTTTGTAAAGTGTAGGTATCCTAAGAAAGGGTTTTTCGAAATTTCATCCCTAAGAGGGTGAAATGGGTGGTTGCATTATCTATGAAAAAAATATTCTTCATTTCATATAGGCAGGAGCTAGTGTGCCACCAAAATAATCATTTTTGTAATTGAGTATGTAAAGTAGGAAAGAGTAAAAAAATCTCAAATGGAGGAAATATGAATCCCTAGGAGGGGGTAACATATTTGTCCAGTTTGGGGTTGAAACAATGGGTCCCTGGGGCCCGCAGGTACGGCTTCTTGTCAGGGAGCTTTCCAGACGCCTGGTTGAGCTGCCGCACAACCAAAATGCTGGCACATACCTTGGCCAACGAATCAGCCTAGCTATTCAACTAGGGAATGTTGCCAGCTTTTTGGTTACGCTTTCCGCAGAAGGTGATCTAAATTCTGTGTTTTATTTATTATGAAGAAATTATTTATTATATATTGAGAAATTGTAGGTAAAAAGGGGCCCCTTTTTACCTACAATTTCTCAAATAATCAAGTATAGTTTAGTTTTGGTAAGGTAATTTTTTTAATTAGTAAAGAATACTTACATTTTTTTGTAAATGTAATACAATATCACAATAATAAAAAAAATGAGTATTATTATGATACATATATATATAATAAATCAAAAAGACGGATACCTACAATTACAGAAAAGAAAGAGAAAAAAAGGAAGTGATGGTATAAAAAACAACTGATATAAGTATACATAAGTTAAACGGTTTTACTGTTTTACCTTAACTTTTTTACTGTTAAATGGCTAATAGACGTCAAGATTTCAGAAGACTAATGCTTCCTCTTAATCGAGAACTTGAGAATTTGGTCAAGAAAGATACGTTGATCCGTTTAAGTAAGCATAAAGACAACACAATTTTAAATAGCGATTAAAATCCAAGATAATACAAAGTCCAGTATCGTTTGGTGACAACAAAACATTAACTCTCAATGCTCAATGACCGCATTTTTGTTTTTATCACTGTTTATACACAATCTGATTGTATTTTGATCGGATCTTGTGTGAGAAAGAAAATATTAGGTGATGGATACACACGCACTCGCAAACTCTCTCACACACACACACACATACACACACACTCACACACACACACACACACACACACACACACACACACACACACACACACACAGATTATACATACATGCCATGCTATACAGAATAGGTCGGCTCATAACCTGGAAGCGGTGGGTTCAATTCCCACGACAGGACATGTATTGTACACAGCAAATACTTATTATGTGTCTGGGTGTTGTGGGACCATGGTCCTCTGTAATTCCTGGCTCCTTAGATACAGGGAATCTTAGTTGGAGTCCAAGATCTATGTTTGTGATCGTTGGGAATTTATTATGATTATTATTACTAAATACGAATTTACACACAGTTTATTGAAACTAGCGTCATCAAAATGTAGGAAAACCAATGTATACAACTTGAACCCTTTCATTGTATAATGATACTTTGTTTATTAATGCTAATAAAAAAAAACCTCACAAACGCTTTAAACGATGTCAGCCGTGGAACAACAATTAAAACACAGTTTTCGAGATACGCCAGAGGCTGTATAATTAATAATGGGTCTAATATTCAAATCGTTAGATGCCATGTCGGAGATTTCACGTTTGTAACATTTAAATGTTGAGATAACGTTTGGTGTTTTGTAAATATTTCAAAGACAAATCGATGTTGCGGGATATTTTTGATAACATCCAGAAACCAATCTAATTTTCAAACAACTGTGTTCCGGTTTAAACGGCACAGTAGCTATTTTTTATGTTACTAAATGACGTAACGAGCTAGTCGCTCGCCTAATGTTAAGCAACACGACTGCCCATATCAGTTGCAGTTGCACTTGAAATTCTATCGCATAAACTGCACTGCGCACGCCATTCTGAAACATAAGCACAGTCTAGCAATAAGATTACTAGACTGTGAGATTAGGTCATAAAGTCGCATCCCCAATAGTTTCACTAGCTACAGTATCCTTCAAACCGGAACACAGCATTGCTTGCGCACTACTGCTTGGCTTGAATTACTAGCAAAGCGGTGGTACCTACCTAGACGAACTTTGCAGAAAAGTCCTACCACCTAGTAAAATACCTAGTAACTAGCTAGTGAAATTATTGGGAAATCAAGGCTTTACGACCTAATAATACAGTCTAGTATAGCTCGCGCAAAACTTTATGAGCTCTCGGAAGTTAGGCCTGAGTCCCAAACTGCGCATGGCATAGTAGAGTGCATTGTAAAAGCGGCCATACAATAACTAGAATATGCGTACTGCGCAGCCATCTGCGCTAACTTCCGAGAGCTCATAAAGTTTTGCGTGAGCTTATTAGTAAACTGTGCTGATTTCTCAGGATAACGTGCGCAGTGTAGTGTCACTCGATACTCTATACTTTAGAGTTCCGAATAATACTGCATCTGATATGAGCAGCCGTGTCGTTTAACATCAGACGAAAAACTAGCTCATCATGTCATACCTCAAATAAAAAAATCGAGTGTGCTTTGGACCACAAGACTGAAGTAAAACTTCTTTAGCTCCATCTATCGGCTGGTATAAATTTGTTTTTGCTTTGTTAAATGTTAATGTCGCCATTTTGACAATGTCAAATTGTCATTATACCGGACTTACCAACATGATAACATTATTTTTTTGGAGTTTTGGCGGGAATGCGAAAAAGATTGCGTCATCGCATTGTATTATTTTCCAAAACTTGTGTTATTTTCAGTGTTAGTGCATAAAATTGATGGCATTTTATTCGTTAAGTGCTGGATTACAGGCATGAGTGTGGGAAAATGGTATAATGAGGGTGAAACGTTTCTCTTAATGTTGTTTCCAAAACTCCATAGAAGCTTCTGGTAAAGTTGCCACCACTTTACTAGGAGTATGACTTAACTTGACTAGAGTTTGACTTTACTTGATGACTTGGACCGTGACTTGACTTGACACATATGTATATATATTATTATTAATTAGCTTGAAAAATTATTAATTACTTGACACTAGCTAAATACACAAAAGTGTGCCAAAAAATTAATACAAAAAAAAATACCATCCTATTAATTCTAGGCTACTCTGGTTCTGCGTATGTCTAAGCACTAAGCAGTTCATCCAAAACGCATGCTACGTAATGTTTATTACACTGCTATTAAATAGGTATTGCTATACTATTAAAGGTTGTCGGGAAGAGATTGCTTTTTAGCGATAAGACTGCCCATTGTTACCTACTCATTAGTTATTTCCTGTTTTGTATTTTTTACCTTGGTGTCAATAAAGAGTTTATCTCTATCTATAGCCCATCAGTTTTGAGTGAGATTGACTATCCAATTCCTAATTAATACATACTAAATATCTGTGGACATAACACATAGCGCCATCTAGCCCCAAACTAAGCAAAGCTTGAACTATGGGAACCAGGTAACTGATACAATACTTAGATACTTTTTCATTGTTAATACATACATACTCGTAGAATACAATATAACACCCAAACACAGAATAAATCTCGATGTTCATCACACAAATTTTTGTCCCGGCTGGGAATTGCACCAATATCCCACAGTTCTGAAGGCAGGGTTACTACCAACTTAGCTATCAGGCCAGATACAGATAATGTAACGTTTATAAGCACGGCGTGAGAGACGCTATCGTGAAACTGTAGCCTAATTAAACATCACTTAGCCATTATCGTCCATAGTGTATCGAACATTAGTGCACTCGGTGTCTGTAGCTATGATAAATGTAGTTTACACACGATCAAGACTTGGACATTGATAAGACTGTGGGCTTGGTGAGGAATAAGATATTAAAAATACATAGGTGATCATGATGAAAAACAGTTCAATTTTTTTTTACTTCTAACTTGTCTAGCGATTGGTCACGCTTTCACCTGATGGCAAATGACGATCCGATCGAAGGTGTAGCATGCTAGCCAATCACCTATTCACTCTTCTCATGAACACGCCCGGGTCATATTTCGCCGGAAACACAGACGCTGGCAGGGCATTCCATTCCTTAGTCGTTCTAATTATAAACGTGGAATCAAATCGCTTGGAACAAATGGATGGTATTTCGACCACGAAAGGATGGCGCTTAGCCGAGCGTCTAGTAGTCCGGTAGTAGAATGGTGATGGGGAATGAGATAATGCAGTTCTTGTGCGTATTCACCATGGCGTAGTCTGTAAAAGACCGACAGACTTGCCACTTAACGTCGCTGTGCTAGGCTCTGGAGCCTTTCACCAACCAAAGTATCGTCGGCAATAAGCTTTTTGGCACGCCGTTCAATCGAGTCAAAAGCCTCAAGCTGGTACTTGGCAGACCCATCCCACGGGTGGCAGCAGTACTCCATACAAGTACTACATCACCAATATAGTCAACTGACTAGATTGGTGATCAAGTCGATAGAATTGAAATATTGATAGTTATTGATAACTAAATTATCGATAGCTCTGCAAAACTAGGTGCCTCACGTTTGTCTTAAAAGCGGTATACATATGAGATTTGATAGCTCCTGAACTCGCTTATTCTTACCACTATATGTACACCACAAAGTGATCACTTACCGCTGAACAATACAATTTATTAACTCGTTAATAAGCAGCTTAAATGAAGTTTTAATTATCTTCGGAAATTACAGGTGTTTTATTTAGTTAGGTTTTATTTTGATAATTTTTGTTCCCAGGGCGGGATGGATTTTGTAAGAGAGTTGTGAGGATGTATGGAATTGGTAGATGAGGATTAAAAGAAAGGTTCTCGAGTGGTGATCACGAACGCAGAGTAAGCCCCTCCCTATGTAAAGCGATGACCTGTGGAGTGATCACAGAATTTTTATTGCAGTTCAATACAAAAAAAAACTGAAATTGAAAATTTCTACAGTAAACAGCTGCGTCCTGCATCACCCGAGTGGTGATGAAAAGCGGTGATGATGATGATTAAAAATACAACAACCTATTTTCAGATCTACCAAGTGTGAATATAAAATTTCATCAAAATCGGTTCAGCCGTTTTGGAGAGTGTGGTAACAAACACTGTGACACGAAATTTTTAAATACACACAAACTATGTATTGAAACTGTCGACTCCATAGAAATTTGTGTTATTACAATTGTAAAAGCGTGACCATTTTTCAAATTCGCATTCAAGGGACCATTTATGAAATCATAGGCAATATTTATAGCTTCTGTGATATGGTGGTTGAGCGGGTCGGCTCATAACCCGGAGGAGGCGGGTTTGATTCCCACGGCAGGACAAGTATTTGTGCACAGTATAGTAGTACAAATAATATTTGTTCAAAGTCTGGGTGTTGTGGGACCATGGTCCTCGTAGTTCCTGGGTCCCTAGACAGATAATCCTAGTTAGAGTCCAGGATCTATGTAAGTGAAAATTTCAAAGTCCTGACTGACTTATATGTTGATATATACACGGCCTTAACCGCTGTTCCTAGAGACTTGAAATTTGGAGAGTGTGTTCTTTGTAAAGTGTAGGTATCCACTAAGAGTTTTTCGAAATTCCATCTCTAAGAGGGTGAAATGGGTGTTTGTTCCTAGGCCACGGGGGTGAAGCCGCGGGCAGAAGCTAGTTTATCTATGTAATCATGGGCAATATATTGAAAATTCAAAACCTGGTTTTCATTGTACAAGCTTTGCTTAGTTTGGAACTAGATGGCGTTTTGCGAAATGTCCGCAATTTTTTTTTTCATCTCACTCACCGCCACCTAGCCTCAAACTAAGCAAAGCTTGTACTATGGGAACCGATAACTGATGCAATACTTAAATACTTTTTTTTGTTTGTAAATATGTACATACATAGAATACAATATAACCAGACACAGAACAAACAGCTATGGTCATCACACAAATTTTTGTCCTGGGTGGGAATCGAACCCACAACCCACAGTTCAGAAGGCGGGCTACTACCAATTGAGCTATCGGGCCATCATTTATTATTATTTATCATTTATTATTATTAACTACCAACTAAGCTATCAGGCCGTTCTATAATGTTACGACACTTTTTCTCACAAGTAACATGTATAACTTTTCAGTAAAATATAACTCTGAAGAGATTTGGCCATGACACATAATACGTGCTTAGAATACTTCATACCCCCTTTTAATTTAGTCAAAGCCTTGTTTTCACAGAAACGCGATATAGAGACGGAAAAAAAATAAAAATATGAAATCTCTTCACGGCTTAATTTCAAGTTGTCGTAATAAATAATTGTGGTACGCTACCGAAATAATTTAATTTTGAAGCAAGGTCGGTACGAAGGTTAGAGAAAGTTATCCAACTTCTTGCCTTTCTTTATTTTGACACCTAACTTATCTTCTATTTAAAAATAAAAAAAAATTAAAAATCATTTAATTATTTGCAAGAATACACAATATACAATTTGGCTACAAGGTCACATATAAGTTGAGGTTACGTGCATTCAGCCTGCATGCAAGCGTGTAAATATTAAAAATAATATTTTATCTACATTAACATTTTGTTATTACATGTTAAATATTCTTTGACACTACAGAAACATTTGCCTAAAAGCCAGTCACTTAAATGTTTTTTAAAAATATTACCTTCTAAAAATTTAATTTCATAAGGGTATTTTTTAAAAATAGTTATACACATGTTATATACGTTTTTCTTATAAATGTCTTTACGGCAAGGAGGTTGGTACAGTAGGTTCGCGAACTTAGATCTTTTTTGTCTAGTAATGACATCACTTCGGTTTTTGAATAATTCGGGGTGAGTCTTAGTGCAAATACAAATGTCCCTATATAATATACATGCAAGGCAGAGGAACAATATTGCATGCGCTAAAAAGTGGCTTACAACTATCCAGAAACCATGACTCGAACAGACCTCTTTTGAACTTTGAAAACCATGTCTATTTGAACTGAGTATATTATTATATATTATTCATATTATCAACCCATAAGAAGTTCTTGCGGTACTTGTATAAAAGGCTTTATGGCTACTATCCTTATCTATACCCTACCAAGTTTTTACTGGGCCATCTTGGTTTCAACTCGTTGGAGGCTAGGAGGTCTTTCGATCAGCTCAATACTTCCTGTAAAATACTTAGAGGTAATATTGACTCTTCAGAATTGCATAATCTTCTGTGTAGGCTGTTTGTCCCTGACAACTATATCCAGCAGAGGTCGTGTCGTAAGCACAGCCTCTTTTCTGTTCCTCATTCCCGTACGGTGGCTAGAGGTGAAGCCCCTTTATGCCGTTGTATAAGCGGTCTGAATGCATTCTTGAGCGCCAATCCTGAATGTGATATTTTTTGCGATAAATGGCAGAGTATTTTAAAATTATTATTATCATTTTGTGAAAATTTATAATCTTTAATTGTAATTATTTTATTTTATTGTTATGACTGTTTAATTATTTTTATTTTTATATTTGTACACTTGACTTTTGATTAATTATTTATTTTTAGATGATTTTTTAGACCTTATACTAATGTTTGATTATTTAAATTATTATTTTATGTTTTATCATGCATGCGCTCGACATTACATGTAATGAATTTAATAATAAGTGTAATTGGCATTGCCGTTCTTATTATAATATAATAAATAAATAAATAAATAACTGAGAATACAGGTGTTAGGTTTTCTACAGCTCAGAAATAATAAACAACCAGTTTCTACTAGTTTGTAGCTAGTGAAATTACTGAGCGATTGAGACATGTATCTGATCTCACAGTCGAATAATTTTATTACCAAGCTGTGGTGATGTCTCAGGATGATGTGCGCAGTGCAGTGTCACGCGAAACTTTATATTTCGGAGTTTTGTGTTTTGTGTGGATTTTTTTTTTGTCATAGGTTCATCGATATTTTCACCAGTTATGAATAGATTTAAAAAATCATTTTTAGTTCAAAAAAGTACTTGCCCGAGGTAGTCCCATTATCATCAAGCTAGGATCTGATGATGGAATCTCAAGGACGTTGAGGAACAACCAACTGCCTAACAATTTAATAAAATCTTAGAAGTAGCTTTTGACCCACTTCCCGGGTTTCGATTGAGCTGAAATTTTGCACAATTATCTAAGTTTAGTAACAATAACTTAAAAGAATAAAAAAAAAATTCAAAAAAAGTTCTAGATTCATGCGTTTTGACTGCCTGAAATTATTTTAAGTACCTACTTAGCTTACCAACATTTCAGAACTGTTTTTCTATGGGTCGTTGATGAAATTCAAAGCAAAGTCAGAATCGATATTTAAACTGTTGTTTTTTGTATTATTATAGAATTTTAAAGACAACTGGAAAATGAACAAAACATTCATCAACATTTCTTTTATTAATATCAAGATCGTTGTGATCAAATTAAAGAAATTCGGACCGAGTCCCTATTATTTCCACACCAATTTGTGTATAACAAATCAAAACTAATTTAATTTCAAATATATCTTCTCCAAACAAGTCTTAGATACAAGTCCTACATAAAAACTTGTTTACTTTTTTGTCACATAAAAAGCTGTGTACATGAGAAAATACCATTTATATTCGTGCAATATTCACACGTGGTTCCCCTGCTTCCCTAAAGCTCTGACGACGTGATGCGCCTACAAAATAATAATTATTTACCCTCCCTAAAGGTAACTTTCGGGGAGAGACTCAGGTATTCAGAAATGTTTTTGAAGGTTTTTATTAGCAAGTTTTTTTGGGGTACTGTTTGATGGAAATGGAACGAAAGGTGTTGTAGTAAAAATATTTGTTAAAACTCAAAATTAGTTTACGCAAAACGTTGCTTTTTAATCATAATCTAGGTTACAGTTTTACTAGGTGGTAGGACTTTGTTGCAAAGTTGGTCTAGGTAGGTACCACCGCTTTGCCAGTTATTCTGCCACAAGCACTACTGTGTTCCGGTTTGAAGGGCACTGTAGCTAGTGAAATTACTGGGCAATTGAGACTTTATGATCTAATCTCACAGTCGAGTAATCTTATTACCAGACTGTGCTGATGTCTCAGGATGATGTGCGCGGTGCAGTGTTGCTCGAAACTCTATTGCGCTTAACATCAGGTGAACGGCTAGCTCGTCAAATCATTCAGTAACATAAAAAAAAATACAGGATCATGCAAAATAGTGGTCGATGTAGGAAATAACATATAATTCATATAAGCTACAATTTCATTCTATTATAGCTAATCGAGTGTAGATATTATAAAATTGAACTCAGCTGGGCAGTGTTTAGGGAATGCAGACTTATATTTATGTACAATATACCGAAAAACCTGAACACAAATGCTTTCAACCGGTGTGAATTGCCAGTGATGGACATAGCACGGAAACGTAGTCTCGCATTCTCAGTCTCATTAGTAAGCTAAAAGTCACCCAATGAGCTAGAAAACAAGGTAGCTAAGCTCGAGGTTTCTGTGTGAGATATAATTCGAATTGAACATATTTGCAGAAGATCTAAAGTCATCTATATAGCCTTTATAATCAGCAAGTTAAAATGACTATGGGTAGGCAATATCGCTAATCGACGGAAAAGAAAGGTTTCCATGACAGAAAAGACTGAATGCATAGGCCGGCTACAAGGGACCGAAGATCTTCTGGGTGATCACGTTACTCGATTGCAACCGATAGAATCACAAATTTGTATGGAATTGACAGTTTAAATACGCAGTTTATATGCATAGTTAGTATGGAAATTTCTCCTGTTGCATTGCAATTAAAGTTTTGTGATCACCCCCTGGTCAAAACCATGGAGAGCCGTTGAATGCAACACCCACGGGTAACAGCTAAAATGAATTAAGTAATTAAATACGGAACCCCTTGTTAAAATCATTCAAATCACACTTGTTTTGTGTATTTTTTCAAGGCTTTCGCAGTGAAAGGAAGCGTGTTCTTTTTTTGTTAAAAGTTGAAAAGAGTTTTGCAGAGTCATGGATTTTAGAGGCTTTTGCGTTAAACGCAGTACGTTAAAAGATTTATAAAGAAATTGTTTAGTCACTCACTGATATAGACGGATTTATTGATAAACGGAAAATATATTTTGCAAGTCTTTCTAAAAAATTCGGGTTCCGTATAATTAAAATCAATTGGAAATGGGCAGGACACTTGGCGATGGTAGGTGGAGTAAATTTCTAACCAAATGGTAGCTAGGAGTAGTCGTGAAAGACCTCTGAAGGGTATAGACGTTATGGAACTCTTGCAGAAAGACCAAGAGTTGCTAAAGAAATGGATAAATGGCGTACGGAGGATTAGGTTAATGCTCTCTAGTAGATAGAATGTGCTGCCAATACATCAATGAATGAATGAATATTAAAAAATAATTGTAAAAAAACTTGAGAGGTGTCAAGGGACACCTCTCAAGTTGTTATTCGGTATACTCATAATAGGACAGGTAGGTACTCTAGAACAAACCCATCAACTAAAAAAAAGAAAGTCACAAAAAAATACATGCAAAAAGAATTTGAACTTATAATTTTATTAATTTTTTATTTTGAATACAACAACAAAAAGGATTAACTGCACCGATTAGATAACAGTTACTATTGAAACGTAAATCAAATTTGGATCTTTTTTAAACTCAAGGTGACTCAAAAATTCTAGTAATGAATATAATACGCTAACCTGATACCGAAGCCTTTCATTTCGTGCCGCACGTTGTTTTTTAGTGATATCTGAACCACCGGTTACCTACTCTTGGTTAAGGCTGGGCTTATATGGAAAACACTTATTAAATAAATAAATAATAATAACGCCTAACGATCACATACAAGATCCTGGACCCTCTTTAGGATTCTCTGTATCTAAGGACCTAGGAACTATGAGGACTATGGTCCCACAACACTCAAACTCAGAACAAGTATTTGCGCTTTTTTCTGCCCTCAAATACTTGTCTTGCCGGAATCGAACCCGCCGTCTCTGGTTAAGAGTCGACTTGCTCGACTTGCTTATGGTGCCGAGGCCAAACTTTTAAAAGATTATTATGTATCTGAGTGGTGCCTATACAGTATTATCCCTATGTATTTACAAGATTTTTTTTTTATTATACTACTCTTAGCCGTTTTAAGCTTACACTGCCTTTAACCTAACACAGTTACGTCAACATACTTAACTATTATATGGCATGGTTTATTACGACGCTTGTAATTCAATGAATATTTTCAAATCTAAGTACAGAAATATTATAGTAACCTCAAATGACTTTAGAAGCAAAAGTAAAAGGAAAAAGTAAACAAAACATTCAATTACTTATGAATGTTTTAGCACTTGTGTTTTTGCTGATGCTTCTTCTTAGAGTCTATGGTTTCTACTGGTATAATTTTTTGGCCCAATATTATTCACATCTTGATTAGTGCCTTATTTTTCTATAGATATGTCCATGTATGTGTGTTTTGGTTGGTATATAAAATTAACAAAATATCACGAATTTGAAGTCTGCTTCCATACTTTCGTAGCCAAAACAACGGAAGCTGAGTAAAATTCTTGGTTTTGGAGCTAGCAATCTTACGAACGCCGCCACTCGATTACTCTATACTTACATATTACATAAATAGCGGTGCATTATTAAAATCATGTCTAAAAGATTTATTATTCATGTTAATGAATGACGTGACGAGCTGGTAGTTTACCTGATGTTAAGTGACAGGGGCGTCCATAACAGTATAAGATAAAATAAAACATACCTTATAATATAATATTTTCAATTTCATGATCATCGTTGCATAAAACCGACAACTGGGAATCTGCATCTGAAATGCAATATGTAAAACGTTTCATAAATCATTTCGAAGGAGTCTACCAAACAGAGCGCGTCTCGTTTTATCAATTCACACTTTCGAGCCTGAATTTGACACCTCTACTCGTTGCTTCATGAATAAAGCGAAGCAAGTTGTTACTCAAGCCGAAGCCGAATTTCGGCATAAAAACGTGGTTAGATTTACTGAAGGTAACTAAAAAGGACCAAAATTATTATTGAAAACGTTATATCCGTTGCTCTGCTGCGGTGATAGAGAAAATACAGGCAGTGAGTGAACTTTCTTACTTTAGCGTTTTGGTGGGAAATGGTTTTCACCTTCTAAATCTCAACAAAATCTTTAAACCTTTATATATTTATGGGGTCAATCCTTGGAATATATTATAATCTGTGGCTATATATATATTTTTTTAAATATATTTTGTATACTGTCATTAGAATACAAAACATATTTTTGTGGTTTAATTACCACAATCACTACTTATTGTCGTTATTAAATTTAACAAAAAAAAGGAAGTATGAGCATAGTTCTTCACTGTAGAAACAACAAATACAATTTCAAAGCCTTTGCTCTCTTATTGAAGTTTATTTCATAGTTATAAATACAAAACTAAACTAGACCTAAAAACTAAATTACACCTAAGAAATTAAAATAAAGAAAAATAAAAAATAAAACTAAAAATTTTAAAATAGCCCGTTGGTGGAAGGGAAAGTGCCCAGAATGCTGGCAGCATTACCACGTTGAATGGCAATGCTTATTTTTTGTGCAAAATAAAAGCCAGCATTCTGGTCACCTGATGCTTCCACCAAACGTTTGGCCAAGTCTCTATATGTTTCCATGGCAGCCGGCCCCCACGGACCCATTGTCTCCACCCCAAACGGCACAAACATGTAGGCCCTGTCAAGAAGTGCATATTTGTGTCGTTTGAGGTTTTTTTTTATTTCAAAGTCATTAGAATCGGATATTTACGTTTCTTCCCCGTAGCGGGTAGCGATGTATGTATTAACAAAAAGGGGGTGGGGTACAGGGTATACTGTATTCTTGACTGAGTTTTTTTTATCTCATGGTAGATTTCACATTATAATATCTTAATAAATAAATAGTTTGAAAGCACCTCGCACATTTTCACAATATTCATATTTTTCTAAAAATATACAATAATAAATTACAAATAAAACATTCATAATAAAATTTAAGATGCATTCTCTTGTATTTATTTTTACTCCGATTACGAAACTTTGCCGAAGAGTGTTCGGCTTCAGGCCGAAACCGATTTTCCTTATCTGCACTCTAGTTAAGGTGCATTAACTTGCAAAATAACGAGCAGTGAGGTAAATTGACCTTATAATAGCGACCTTACAGAAGTGCTAGATCTAATTTTGTATCCAAAATGTTTATGGCAGTTTGGCCTAGTTGACTGTGAAATTGGTTATTAAGCCTTCACTCTTCTCTTAGTCTTTGAGGCAAGTTATCTAGGTAATTTCACATCGAGAATTCATAAGAAATTTCCCGTGTTTGCTATTAGTTACGAGAAATTGTTTTGTTTAGATGCTTACCAGGCTTAGTTCTTAATACATTTTATAATTCTACTAAATCTAGGTATTTCTTCTTTCTAAAGAAACAAGCGGTGTGTAAATAATAATAATAATATGTGTGGACATCTCACACAACGCCATCTAGCCTCAAACTAAGCAAAGCTTGTATTATGGGAACCAGATAACCAGAACTGATACAATACTTAAATACTTTTTGTTTGTAAATACATACATATAATACCATATAACACCCAGACACAGAACAAACACCTATGTGTTCATCACAGAAATGTTGTCCTGGGTGGGAATCGAACCCACAACCCACAGTTCAAAAGGCAGGGTAACTACCAACTGAGCTATCGGGCCAGTCATCGTTTTTACAAATCGTTTTTATTTGCGCAGTTATTATTTTGGACAAAATCAGGTGGGTTCTACTTTCCTGCAAAGTTCATCTAGGTAGGTACCACCGCTTTCTCAGTTATTCTGCCGCCAAGCAGTAGTAGCAAGCGCAAGCACTACTGTGTTCCGTTTTAAAGGGCACTGTAGCTAGTGTAATTACTGGGCAAATGAGACTTTATAATCTAATCTCACAGTCTAGTAATTTTATTACTTTTATTTTTTATTTTATTACTAGACTAGTAATTTTATTACTAGACTGTGCTGCTGTCTCAGAATGGCGTGCGCAGTGTCATGCGAAATTATAAAGAGTTAGAGTTTCAAGTGTCACTGCAACTGATGTGGGCGGTCGTGTTGCTTAACATCAAGCGAGTGACTAAGAAACGAAAGAAACGAAAGAAACGAAAGAAACGAAAGAAACGAAAGAAACGAAAGAAACGAAAGAAACGAAAGAAACGAAAGAAACGAAAGAAACGAAAGAAACGAAAGAAACGAAAGAAACGAAAGAAACGAAAGAAACGACAGAAACGAAAGAAACTAAAGAAACGTTGGGATGGGCTGGCTAAAAATATGAATCATAATTTAACCGTGTCTTTAGCATTCACCTTGATAATATACACTGTAAGCGCGCAATTATTCTATTAAAGTAACAAGGTCTCCTAGAGAATCTAATTTCTCCAGCGTTGCCTAAGCAACTAAATTCGAATAGACCGAGAGCTAAGCCACGAAAACACCATCGAGGTTTGTGACATCTCTGTGTTAACTGTCAAAGTCATAGGAAGTCTTCTGTCAGGTGGCATAAACATTTTACACATCTTGCCTATATAGACGCCTTTAGCCTCTACGCACCTTTACAGCGTCACTGGGAGGGCAGGCACTTAGCCGTCCAGCTGTCAAAAACGGGACGCAACTAGCTCAAGGACACCCCTGGGGTGCGAGCCTCGGCTTGGGCTGTTGCCGGGATAAGAGGATCGAGAAGGCTGCGTCCACTGGAAGTAGACCCTATGAAAAGTCGCGACAGCTATTGCCAACCTAAGGCGGTACAAACTCAACTGCGATGTTCATATTATAAATGTATCATTAGGTAATATTTTATAATGTCGCTACTCAGTTGTTTACTTTTCGTCTCTTTTCCTTGTCTTACGTTTCTCGTCAGTGAGAAGTTGACACAATGGACAAATAGTTTTCCTGTTTGGTAAATAATAAAAATAGAGTCAGCCCCCATGAAGAGGGCCGACGATCTGGTCGAAACCGTAGGGAGCCGATTGGTGTAGGAGGCAAGCGGCTACTCAAAGTTGCGCTCTGTGGGGGAGGTCTGTATTCAGCAGTGGACGTATCCAGGCTGTTGATAGATAGATAGATATAAAATGTTTTATTGCACAAACAACAAATAAAGGTACATAGGCGAACTTATAGAGAGCATTATCTTCCAGTTAACCTGGGTGTAACGTAAAATTTTTTGCAGGGCAGTGCAACGCAGACTAAATATAGATTGTCTAAATAACATATAATACACTAACATACATTTGATTTTTTTTGTATCCCTATTCACATACATAACTACTTAATTACTATTAATTTTACACGTATAAACTAGGAGTTATATTGTTGTTATAGTTGATGATGAAATAGTATAAAAAGCGTTTAGATTTTGCCAAATAAAACGTTTCAAATATGCTTGTTTCTTAATTTTTACTTCATCTCTGTATTTTGACAGTGATCAAATTTATGGCCCTACTGTACAATTGACTTTTTATTTTTAGGTAATACCTAGAAATCATACACTTTCCAAGACGTAAATATTTAAATTGATTGAAGTCAAAATTTATCGAAATAAAGGTACTTATGACCGTTTTAAATGTTTTTTAAAATTATAATTTGCAACCTATTTTTTGTTTTATAACCTAAATATTTTTAATAAAGTTTTTTGTGTAATATAATACGAGTAACTCTAAAGCTAGCTCCTAAACTAAAACGCGAAAGCCCCACAAAAGTCCAATCTAAGTTTTCTTTTAGCGGCTCGAATTTCGGGAGAGCACAGGGGCGGACTTTAAAGTGGTGGAAAGTTTCTATTGGAGCTTGTAGAATGTTCGAGAGCTTGTTAGATGTTTGGCTTTATTATACAGGTGGTATGACTTTTAGAATTGAAGGCGTAATAGTCGAGAAATTTGGGTTTAATGGTTTGGTTGGATAAAGTTTGGTAGATAGGTTTGCTTAGCTATAAATAGTTGAATACGTTATTATTTTATTTCACGTGAATATATAATATGAAGCAATTAATACTCTAGAGCAAAAAGCGTCGTAGTGGTTTAAAACCCATTTAAATTCAATGTAATAATTGGATTTACAGATAACAGGTACTGTGGAAAATAATTCCCACCGAACTACGAAACCGATAGCTTTCTGTGGCGTTTAGCTGCCTATCACAGGTGAATAGTCGTCGCCAACTAGTTTTGAACCAGCCAATCACAAAGCTGCCTTAACAATTTAACAAATTATATGAAAATTGTATTTTATTATATTTAATTGTATTGTCAATGAATGACGTGTTGAGCTAGTCGTTCATCTGTTGTTAAACGACACAGCCGCCCATAACAGTTGCAGTGTCGGGTGACACTGCACTGCGCACTAAGTTAATAGCTGTTTGAGCAGATTCATAATTTAAACTTGCGAAATTGAACTTTATTGCTTTCATCTATTACCGGTCTTGGATTTTGGGTTCGAAACACAAATGTTCTGTGTTCAACGATCTACCACTTTCCAAGTGATTATTACTGTTACAACATTCCTGAAATGACTCTGTGGTGTAGTGGTTGAGCAGGTTGGCTCATAATCTGGAGATGACGAGTTTGATTCCCGAGCAAGGACAAGTATTTGTTCAGAAAAAAAGCACTTGTTGTATGTCTGGGTGATGTGGGATCATAGTCCTCGTAGTTCCTGGATCCCTATATTCAGGGAATCTCATCTAAGACGATGAGAGATAGCATATCAACTCCAAGATGATGAGAGATAGCATATCAACTCCAAGATGATAAGAGACAGCATATCAACTACAAGATGATAAGAGATAGCATATCAACTACAAGATGATAAGAGATAGCATATCAACTCCAAGATGATGAGAGATAGCATATCAACTACAAGATGATAAGAGATAGCATATCAACTCCAAAATGATGAGAGATAGCATATCAACTCCAAGATGAGATTCACGGTCAGTATCATCTTTGAGGATAATATTGAATTAATAAAAAATAAAAATAAGAAATATATTTAAAAATTAATATTGAGTCATCAGCTCATTATAGTCAACCTTCATTTATTTTTTGTTTAATTGATTAAATTGAATCTTAGTTAGTGGCTTTTGCGGAAAATTTACCACAGTTTCGCCAATACCATGTACTAAGATAGACCATTTCAAGTTTCGACTCGATTGGTTCTCGCCTCGGGGGATCCCAGAGCTGGCACATACTTCGCTCAGAAGCTAAGTCTTCTAATTCAGCGAGGTAATGCTGCCAGTATTCTGGGAACCTTACCACGCGGTTGTGAGTTGGATAGCATATTTATTTTGTAAAAAATGTTTTACTAGTTGTAAAAAAAAAGAGTGATAACTTTTTTATTTATAAAGTGCCTGTACATATTAATGTTACTGTTTTTTTTTTTCAGTTAGGCCATCACACGATATTTTTTGGTTTATATTTGATTACTGCTCAAAACGATCCCGAATAGGGGGGAGGTACTATTATATGTTCTGTGGAGAGGAGACCCCTATTTATTCTTAGTTCATTCCTGGAATCCGACGATCTGTTAAGATCACCGAAACGCGCTAACTCCGTATCCTTAGTAATTATTTGAAAAGTAATCTTTGCTATGTTGTATCATCTAAATATATATAAACCAAAGGTGACTGACTGACTGACATAGTGATCTATCAACGCACAGCCCAAACCACTGGACGGATCGGGCTGAAATTTGGCATGCAGGTAGATGTTATAACGTAGGCATCCGCTAAGAAAGGATTTTTCGAAATTCCACCCTTAAGAGGGTGAAATGGGCGGTTGAATTATTTTCCCATAGGCCACGCCACGGGTGAAGCTGCGGGCAGAAGCTCGTTTATTAATAAAAATCAACCATAAATCTAAAAAAACGAAGGTTATGTATTAGTGCAGGTCACGAGACATGTATGACGTCACACGCAAGTAAACATGTCAATAATCTCTGCCTTATGCGTCATTTTTTCGTCTGCAAAGTTGTTGTTACTTTTGAAGTTGTTTATTTCGTCTACTACGGTACAACGTTCTCTCCAGCTCCACTGATCATTATTGCTGCGCTTTTCCCAAAACAGCACCTAAAAATATTCTCAAAAGAGCACTAACATGGATCAGTGCTCTTTTGAGAAAATGTATTTACCATATGCTGTACTAGTACTTTTACTATGAAAATCTAGATTCAAAATCTTTTCCTAAAGAACATCTACAATTTGACATGCACGTAATATGATGGAGTACTTTGGTTACGGGTAACCAGGATAGCATAAATTACGAGTTGGTTTGAAAAACTAAACTGGATTGAATTTGAATTTGTAATGTGATATCCAGGTTTTCATAGTAATAAACAAAAGATTACATGCTCAAACTTTATAATGCGATCAAAGAGCAAATTGCTCAATTAAGATCTCGTTTTTAAGACACGCGTTTCAAAATGCCTAGTAACCCTGTGACTACTTTATACAAAGAAAGTGTAGCATCCAATATTACTTCACAGCAAAAACTGGATCTTATCTTCATTAGCACACTTTTTACACACATTTGTACAAAATAACATACCTACATAGTATTACATTCACCCAGTCTGGCTTTTCTCCGAGGCAAAGATAAAGGCATTACGGCTTTTTTTATTTGCAAATGAAATAGGCCGAGAGACACTGGTTGTTTTTAAGTCAATCAATCATTCATAAAAAGTGGTATTTACAACGAAGCACTACCTTGCCTCCGAGAGCACGTTCATCTGGTTTTTTTAACGGGCTAGTAATGTTGGTCTCTGCCGACCTTTACAGCATCACTGGCTGGGACGTAAAGCCGGTTGGTCTCAGCTGTTGTAAGATAATAGCTATTAAGCAAAATCACACCCTGACAACACAATCAGGGTTGACCAGTTACACGAGAATGCTTTAGACCACAAGAAGTAAAAATTCTTTAGTTTTAGCTCCATCTATCGGCCGGTATAACTTTATTTTTGCTTTTTTAATGTAAATGTCGCCATCTTGACGATTGAAGGGTTGAGAATAAAAAGGGTTTAACTGTCAAATTGATAGATTCGAGAAAACTGACTTTAAACTTCAACGGCTTCATTTTAATGCAGAGTGCTTATAAGGTAATAGAAAAGGTTTATGTAAGTTTCAGTTGCTTGAAAATGTATTAATTCTATTTTAAAATACTAAATATAGTACTAATTCATACAATTACTGTAAAAATATAATATAATAAAATAAATATATTAATGTTTTTTAAGCGAACTGTATTCTTGTGACAGATAAACCATTTTTAGACTCAAAATCTCGAGATTTAAGCCTCATTTCGGTATTTTGAGAATGTATCATTGTAGATGATTTCACGCTGAATCCAACGACACCCATAAGTCATTTTGAGAAAAAAACAGTTAAACTTTTTTTGTTCTCACCCATTCAATTGTAATTTGCCATTTTACCGGACATATATAATAATAATAATTTTTAACATTGTTATGCTGGCAATAGAGTGAACTACGTGAACCACTTTCAACTTCCGTTTGCCTTGCATTCATCAGCTTACTCCCCAAGTCAGGCATGCGTAAAGATGTTTTACTTCAATAGTTTTAATTTAAATAAAACATTCATTTCAGGTTTAGAAGTATTAGTACTAATGAATTACTAAATATCTATAAACCTTGAACAAAGCATGGGTAACCTCCTAGACTACGTTTTCTTGAATCTAGTTTAATGACACTCGCAAGCCGTCTGCATAGATTACACATTTCCATTACATGCAGTAAAAAAATAATTGTAGACTGTAATGATGGTTATTTGGTAGGACGACAACTTAAGTATTTTGCCCGTAAGAAGTTTGTCTAGACTTTAAATTATTACTCTACCTATTGATTTGTATTTTTACTTTTAAAAATTTTAAGAAAGAAGCATGTCAGACATTTTTGGTTTTCGCGCGTGAATGTTTCTCGTACTTTTATTTATTTATTTACGTATCGAAAGTATAAATTAAATGTTGACTGGCCCCATAACTCAGTTGGTAGTAGCCCTGCCTTCTGAACTTGTGGGTTGTGGGTTTGATTCCCAGGACAAACATTAGTGTGATGAACATTGATGTCTGTTCTGTGTCTGGGTGTTATATTGTATTGTATGTATGTATTTACAAACAAAAATTATTTATTAGTATTGTATCAGTTATCTGGTTCCCATAATACAAGCTTTGCTTATTTTGGGGCTAGATGGCATTGTGTGGGATGTTCACATTTATATCATTCTTATTATTATTATGAATTTTTGTAGTAATTTGCATAACGTTTCTAAAAGGTGAGAGTAAAAAGTTATATCGGAAAATCAGTATTTTAAATTAAAAAAATTCGGATATATTCTTTTTTTATTCTTCTTATTATTATAGGAAATAGGCAAACTGTTTCGTTTATTGTTTTGGGGGGTAACTAGTTTTGCCCACATTATTATTTTCCTATTTGCATTTCCACAGTTATAAATATAGCTTATTATTAACATGAACATATATACAATACAGGAAGGACAATACAGCCAATACATTCATTCCTGTAGGTTGGGTTTTTATGAATTTTTTAATGAGCTAAGAGCTCTTTGAAGACAATTCATCAGTCCAATGCCCACTGCTGTGATACGGGCCTTCTCTCACATGAAGACCATGTTGGTTGTGATTGGTAGTACTCATATACCTAAATTTTGTGATTCTTGAACATACCGGATTCCATAAATGTTTTCCTTTACCACTGTAAGAGCACACTTAATAGTACTTACAAGTAAGTGTGAGTACAAATCCCGTACATAACTTGAAAAGTCATTGGTGCAGGGACACGCGAGATTTTCCCTCGGAATGTCTAATATATAATATGAATCGAATCGAGTTCTAGAAATTTACCCAATTTTTTTTTTTAAATTTATTTGATGGTTTTTGTCGCTTGGCGACCACATCGTCCTGTAAAAAAAATCCGTGTCGCGTTTTGACTGTTTTATCATTTTTACAAATAAGTTTTTTTTTGTCACGTGTTTTCTCTATTCAAATTAATCTGTGAAAGCGTAGAAAAATTAGTAATAGAAAATTTTTCAGACTACATAAACTACAATAAAAATATTTTTAGCCGGCCATTTTATTTTCAGATTAAGCCCAAAACTGAGGCAAGAAACGCTTAAATCTCAAGTCATTCAGTGTTACGGTATTCAGACCCATATCTTTTCGTATAACTCTCGTTAAAATAGCACTTAAGAAATATGAAAAGAACTCCAAATATTAATAAAACGTGTAACTGCTTTTAAGTTATGAAACCAACGATTTGTGTATGAAACATCTCATTCTTTAATATTGTAAAGTACAGTCGGTATTGAAGCACTTTTGTGTGCTATTTGATATTTCAAAGACAACTTAGTCTTTTTTTCTCTCTGTGTACAATTTTCTATTCTTTATTTGTTTACTTGCTTACATAGATTTAGTAACTTTTAATTTTAACAATAACTAATTTCAAAATAAATAATGCATAAAATCAAATTAAATCTAAACCAAAACAAACTATCTATACTTAAAGCTATAATTATCTAAACTAGATTTAAGAAGCCTTAAACTAGTGTTGAACTGCTGGTTTGTATTGTTAAATACACGTTTGACGTCTGTTTAAGCATTGTTTATCTACTTGTGCTAACATATAATAAGCCTCGATTAAGTATAGCTTTGATATTTAATCTACGTGAAGTAAAATTTCTTTACGGACGCTTGACTTGGAGAGTAAAATTGAGAATGCGAGGCAAACGGAAGTTGAAGTTGGTTTACATAGATCTCATAGTCAACTTAAAAAGTAAAAAACAATGTTGTAACACCCGCCAATATTTCGGTTGCTTACAACGAATGAAACTAGATGGCGTGATGCGACCTTAAAACACGCAAGCGTTTCGTTCAGTGAACTCGATATACATATCCTGTGAAATTTAAATTGTAGCGGCGTCGGGTACTCGTGCCTTGAGCAGACGGACTTCCGGCACTCTCGAGACTACTCTTGTTGTACTGAATTCCTATTAGCTCGCATACATGGATTCAGGGTATCTCTTCTCCCTCGCTAGTTGTATCTATACGTAAATAAATGTTGAATTTAATAACTGAACTCCGTCGTAATTACTCTGCGCCACATCCCCATTACAATGTATTATTATCTTGGTATATCCAGTAAAATGACAATAGGCTATTTGACTACTATATTTTTATTACATACATAAATAATATACCTCAAAAAATAGATAACTGTGAAAACAAAACTTGAATATCTCAAAAAATGACTAAGTTACAGGCATTTGAAAATACAGAAATAGAAAGAGACAACTCAAACACGCAGTGACGTCAGTTACCAGTCCTCACAGTAACTCATTACTAAGCTGTGGTAGCTCTACATACAATCTTTTTTTGCATGTGACGTCACAAGCCATGCCTTCATAGTAGCTGTGAGGAAGCTCAACACGATCTCTGTTTTGCGAGAAAGGGACAGGCGATAAAACTTTAAACGCGTACTACTCCGTGATTAATTTACCGATTTTACTTATTTTTACAATGATTACATTCAATTTTAACCTACTTTATGAAAATAATATTTACTTGTTCATTTTTAATAGTAGTCAAATAGCCTATTAACAATTGTCAAAATGGCGAAATTAATATTAAATAAAGCAAAAACAGAGTTATATCAGCCGATTGAAGGCGCTAAACTAAAAAAGTTTTACTTCAGTTGTGTGGTCTAAAGGACACTCGTTTTTCTCAAGCTTAGTTATTTAATGTGAGAATTTTTATGTGATCTTAAACTTTGTCTTCATGTCGAAACCACTATAAAGCTACATTATCAATCATAATCAACTACATTACCAACTAAATATACCGAAAACAGTTGGTTAATAGTCGGGACTTTCTCTTTAAAAACAAACTATAAATCCCCTAGGCTTTTTGTATCTTCAAACTTATTCACTCTGCAATTTTATAGCTAAGATGTTGTATGTCGCTTTCTCTCATTGACTATCAATGTCGGCTACAACCAATCGATATCAAAAGTTATATTTACAATTGATTGCTACTTTCAAAAGTTCCTGTGAGAACGCACTACCTACCTATTATCACTTTACAAATGATAGACTCGGTCCGCTACCTTAAGTCCTAAGGCACACAATATCTCTTTTAACTCGTTTAATTAAATGTCTTGATATTTATGATTTGCTATATATTTTATCACAGCCTAATGATTTTCTTTATTCAAATCTTATGTTTCAACCAGATGCAAATTAAATCTTTGTTCATTCTCTGCTCTGTGGTTCGGTGTCGGAATCAATATAATTTTTAACATTGATTTATTAAGTGGTGCGATGTTATCTAATGGCATCTTTTGTTTCGTATCAACATCCCGTTGATTTACATTTAACGATACCGTATTTAATATTATCGATTGTTATAGACTTTAAATTGCTTGAAATAAGGTAGAGATTATTTTACAATCGTTTTCGACTGTAATTATTAAATTTGCTTTATCATTGTTTTCGGAAATGCCATATTCAAATTTTTTTTGTGGCGTATGTATGGACTCATTATAGATCAGATTAATTACCGATATAATAAGAAACAATTTTTTTAAATAATGATTCAATCAGCTTACGAACGAAATCAAAAGCTTCTGACTTAAATAGATACTTATTATTCCTGTACTAAGTATAAATTAACCTCCGTTTTTTTTGTTTGTTTGCGTGACTGTCATGCCAATACTGCTAAACCATTTAAATACACATATCAACACAGAGTAGGTATGTTTTATTCTAAAAAAAATGAGAGTTCCCGAGGAAAAACGGGTAAATACGGAAAAAGCCGCGGGATGCCTTTACTAGGTGGTAGGACTTTTCTGCAAAGTTCGTCTAGGTAGGTACCACCGCTTTGCCAGTTATTCTGCCGACAAGCAGTATTGTGAAAGGACTACTGTGCTCCGGTTTGAGCGCACTGTAGCTAGTGAGACTTTAGGATTTGATCTCACAGTTTAGTAATCTTATTACCAGACTGTGCTGATGTCTCAGGATGATATGCGCAGTGCAGTGTCGCACAAAATTTTATAATTTAGAGTTCTGAGTGACACTGTTCTGTTATGGGCGGCCGTATTGCTTAACATCAGGTGAACGACTAGCTCGTCACGTCATTCATTTTCATTAAATATAGGAATAAAGACCACTAATATTATAATTTTTTCATGACGCCATCAGCATAGAAGGTTATGATTAATAACCTATCAAACTAAGTGATATTCGATGGATCCAATTGTTTTGAAATCATAATTAATGATCGAGCACACACTACTCACTTTATTAAATTAATAAGATATCGATCGGTATTTTCTTTTATCGTTTATTAAATATTTAATATCTTTTTTTAATTCATCAGCCTGATATTTAGGATTAGGATTTTAGGATCTTAGAAGTTTTTTCATTAAAAATAAAATGTAATAAAATTGTAGACCGTCCGTGTCAGCAAAAAAAAAACGTAACAAATCGGGAAAACTGCGGCTTATTAGATGGTAAGACTTTTCTGCAAAGTTCGTCTAGGTAGGTACCACCGCTTTGCCAGTTATTCTGCCTCTAAGCAGTAGTGCGCAGTTTCGGTTTGAAGGGCAGTAAAGCTAGTGAAATTACTAGAAAAATTAGACCAGATCGCACAGTCTTGTAATTTGATGATGATGCTGATAATCCGGGATGACGTGCGCAGTGCAGTGTCACGCGATACTTTATATTTATAGTCCGAGTGACACTGCAAATGTTATGGGTGGCTGTACCGCTTAACATCAGTCGAATGGCTAGCTCGTCACGTTATTCATTAACATAACAAAACACCGTAGAGCAGCCTATTAAGGACATAGTTGAAGGGTTGAGAATAAAAAGGGTTTACCTGTCAAATTGACAGTTTCGAGAAAACGGACTTTAAACTTCAACGGCGTTGTAAAGTGCTTATAAGGTAATAGAAAAGGTTTATGTAAGTTTCAGTTGCTTGAAAATGTTTAATTCTATTTTGATATACTAAATATAGTACTAATTCATACAATTACTGTAAAAATATAATATAATAAAATAAATATATTAATGTTTTTATGCTAAGCGAACTGTATTCCTGTGATAGATAAACCGTTTTTAGACTCAAAATCTCGAGATTTAAGCCTATTTTGAGAATGTATTATTGTAGATAATTTCACGCTGAATCCAACGATACCCATAAGTCATTTGGTAAAAAAAATCAGTTAAGCCCTTTTTATTCATTCGTTCATGTTATAAACATGACTATTTTTATTGCGTCATTAGTTCATCGTATCTGGGATGGCAAGGATCAAAGATCGTCTAGAAACCTAAAACAACAATCCAATGATTTGATTGCACCGACAGGACAAAGTAGACAGCGCATAGAGTACGCGTTAACATCCATCGACGATCCGTAATAGAATATCCGTATTCGGTTACCGTACAGTTTGTGGAGCCGTACTGGACTGCGAACCGTGCAATTTCCGATGTTGGCTATGCCATAGTGTGTAGTAATACAGTAAGAAATGTCGGTGATTTATGAAAAATAAATAATCATGAAAATTTCGACATTTTCAGCCTCATAAGTAATGGAACCGGATCACTGATGGTCATCACGCGAATGTTTGTCCTGGGGCCTTACCGCGTAAGTCTGGTGGAGATGGTAATCGTGTTGTCTCTTGCTCGCACTCGTGGACTTGTTAATTGGCGCGTACAGGATGGCAGGTGAAGCTGATTGCCAGAACAGTTACGTGGCAGAGGCGCTGGGCTGGAATCGAGCTCACAACACATTATACTACAATTACACAGCGCAGTAAAATATTGGATAGATCAAAATGCTGCAAAATTAAATGAAACCTGCAATAGATTAGTAAGTAATAAAAGGTTTTGGATCACTCAATGGGGCTAAATGTTCAGCAGCGAAAGTTTTCCAGTAGGGTAATGACTATGATAAGGATAGATAATGATAGGCATGATGCTGGTAATGATAATATAGATGATGATGATGATAATTCGGTCTCACCACCTGTAATGACACTTTGCCCGGCAGCCTTATGTATGATGATGATTTGTAATATAGGACACACTGAAATAATTCAAGGGGTGAGAATAAAAAGAGTTTAACGTGTAACGGCTTGTTTTTCATTCTTATGATAATTTAATTGAGATTGGTTCGATTCATTTTTCTTAACCAGTGGCTGGCTAAATAATGCTCCGGCACAAGTCAGTCTCAAAAACTCAACAACAACCATAACTTTCCGACACGAAATGTCAATGTCACGTTTGGTTGTCACATCAACGACGTCAAAATTAAAGTTGACATATGACGTTATCGTTGGGTGACCCTAACCGAAGAGAAATGTGCAAATTTTGATAATAATAGTTTATTCTGTATCCTAATTTCAAGTTAAAACCATAACACGCGAATCGTTTTCTTTAGGAAACAATAATAGAAAAGACTGGAATAAACAACCTTCGTAGTGAGAGCTCGTGTGGAAAAGTGCAGTCCCTGGTTCACTAGTTTGAGTCTCGCTTTTGGTGATACGCGAAGTAGCAACTTTTGTGGTCAGGGATGCAGGCAACCACTTTTCGAGAGAATTCTGCATTGGCTGGGAGGGGGATCTCGTGACGAAAATCCGCCCAGTCAGAACGACGGTTACGACTTTAAAAGTCGGAGGCCGCTCCCTTTGTTTGTTTGATTTCGGCGAGGGCGTAGCTGCTGACCGTTGGGCCTGTCCCCAAACGGCCAATTCAACCTCTTCTTTTGCTGCAGGTGAGTTTTCCATGAGATTTTATAATAATTGAGGGCCGGGTTCCATCCCCGTGCCGTGTTAAGAATCCGGTAGCTTCACCCGGTTCCATCTTTCCGCAGACAGCTGCGCCCTGCGTCTGAGTTGTTGTGTCGTAGCAAGTCGCTGCCTCCATTTGGCCGCTGCTGCGTCACCTTCGTGGTAGGAGTGAGCTGACCTCCACCACGCTCGGCGTGAGTCTGTAGCTCACGCTCTCTATTGAAAGAAAAACCCCTCTACAGGGTAAGTTTCCCCATCTTTAAATATAAATGTGCATCAAGTCGTAGACTTCATGGTAAAAGTGCCAATAAAACTAATTCTTTCCTGTTCTTCAACAGGGTTTTTTTTTATATCTCAAAACCAATCTAACGCACCCCCTTCGGGAGGTCGCCAACGGTCTGCGCTGAGAGACTAGGCTCCAGGAGGCGACGGCCTAGCGCCACGGGTCTACCCCCAGCCGTCCGCCTTGTCCTGGGCCCAGATCAGCCCCCCTGTGCCGTTGGGTTGCTTCCGGAGGTCACCAGCGGTCTGCGCTGAGAGACCAGGCTCCAGGAAGCGCCAGCCTCGTACTACGGGTCTACACCAACCGTCTGCACTGTCCTGGGCCCGGCTCAGCCCCCCTGTGCCGTTGGGTCCCTTCCGGTACCACGGTCAGCCAGCATTTTGCTAGCTGATCGTTTTTATTTAACTTTTGTATTGTCTACTACCAACTTACTTAGCTATCTGGTTGCAAAGCAGGTATGTGCTACTAGCTCGAGCCACACACCCTGTTAAGTCTCTTAATAGCCCGGCTAGCACTGCATTGTAAATTCAACGGCGCCCAAAACCTACCTCGTAAATATACTACATATAGAATATACTATACTTACTACTTGTCATTATTTTAAATACTTACTACTTACTTAATACTTGACTCACTGTCTTAACAATAAAGACATTTAATGAACCAGGTGCAGTGTTTCCCTTACAGTTCCCAATAGGAACCCTAATAGTGAAATCAGTCTTCCCCCTCTTTTTAAAGCATTACAAACGGACAAATTGATAGTTTCGAGAAAATTGAATTTAAACTTCAACGGCCTCATTTTAATGTAAAGTGCGCATAAGTAATAGAAAAGGTTTATGTGAGTTTCAGATGCTCTTAAATATAATAGTTGTATTTTAAATACAAAATATGGTACTAATCCGTACAATTACTGTAAAAAATATAATAAAATAAATATAATTATAGTGTTTTTATGTAAAGCGAACTGTATGTCTGTGTCAGATAAACCGTTTTTAGACTGAAAGTCTCGAGATTTAAGCCTCATTCAGTATTTTGAGAATGGTGTCGATTCTGTGTCGTATTTTCTAAAGCTAAAGTAAACTTAAAATATGGCGGTACTCTTCTGATAAAGGGGAAATTAAAAAGACGGAAACATGTTAATTTCGTTTAGTTTTAGAGAATGCGACACAGAATCGACACCAATGTATTATTGTAGATAATTTCACGCTGAATCCAACGATACCCATAAGTCATTTTGTGAAAAAAATCAGTTAAACCCTTTTTGATCTCATCCCTTCAATTGTCATTGCATTTTTCTTTGTGTCGTATGAC
Source organism: Ennomos fuscantarius (assembly GCA_905220475.3). Taxonomy (NCBI): domain Eukaryota; kingdom Metazoa; phylum Arthropoda; class Insecta; order Lepidoptera; family Geometridae; genus Ennomos; species Ennomos fuscantarius. The sequence continues at coordinate 4,866,641 of HG992049.1, forward strand.
TAAAATATTATGATGTAACTCATGGAAATAAATTTAAAGATAATAAACTAAATTTCACTGTGACATCAATTGACTACAAAGTCAATAAAGAGGTAGTGAACGCTTAGAATAGTTTTAGGCCATACGTTTGGACCAGAATAATGGAAATCCGTGAATTATTTGAACGGTTGTTAAATCACTGTTACATTTGTGTTATCTAACCCATATAGTTATTGAGACTAGATCCTTTACCTAATTTAATGAACGATATAATAATTAATTGCTACAAAGACTGAAAACAAAGGTTTTAATAGTGTGTTTTTTTTTATGTTAAGGAATGACGTGACGAGCTAGCCGTTCGCCTGATGTTAAACGACACGACTGCCCATATCAGTTGCAGTGACACTTGAAACACTAAAATATAGTTTCGCGTGACACTGCACTGCGCACGTCATTCTGAGACATCAGCACAGTCTGGTAATAAGATTACAAAACTGTGAGGTTAGGTCATAAAGTCTCATTTGTCCAGTAATTTCACTAGCTACAGTGCCCTTCAAACCGGAACACAGTAGTGCTTGCGCACTACTGCTTGGCGGCAGAATAACTGGCAAAGCGGTGGTACCTACCTAGACGAACTTTGCAGTAAAGTCCTACCACCTAGTGAATTATGAAGAGAAACACAGAGCTATGGTAGACGCAGAATACAAAGCTTTGCTCGGTATTTCCCGGCAAGATAAGATTCGTAATGAAGAGATCCGCCGAAAAAAGTCATCGATATAGCAGAACCGCTGATACTGGCTAAAGAAGCGCTAGATGCGCCTACAAAAGATAGGTAGTTTTCTCAGCAGCACGTAACATGTTAGATGGGGTTTTGGCGGGAAAACGAAAAAGATCGCGTCGCCGCATTGTATTATTTTCCAAAACTTGTGTTATTTTCAGTTTTAGTTCATAAAATTGGTAGCATTTTATATATTAAGTGCTGAATTACAGGCATGAGTGTGGGAAAGTGGTATAATGATGGGGAAACGTTTCTTTTCGTGTTGTTTCCAAAACTACATAGAAGCTTCTGGTGAAGTTGCCACCGCTTTACTTGAAGTATGACTTGACTAGATCAATTGACTAGATGACTTGGACTGTGATTTGACTTAATTTGACACTGTATAATATTAATTAACTTGAGAAATTGTCAATTACTTGACACTGGCTAAATACACAAAAGTGTAGAGCCATACCAAAACAAAAAAAAAAACATGTTAAATTATCCTGGCCAATCGCCAATCCGTTACCTGTTCTAGATACAGTGATACCAGTCAAAGCTTTACGCGACCACAACAAAACATTACCCGTTAATTGAGCAAAGCCCGCCAGCGCAAAGTTACCAAAGTCGCCAGCATTCGATGATTACCCCACGTTTTGGGGTGACCTTCAAAAAGTCTGCGCTTACTCACTGTATCCGATGAATTTACAAAATATTGAAAATGTATTTTACAACTGCTGGGTACTCATGTAACTCAATTGCAGTTGATAGTAACCCAAATTTGTATGGGTTTCACAGTTGAATACGCAGTTTCTTCAATTCTTCTTTCAATCAAAGTTTCTTGATCACCTCTTTGGTGCTCAAAGCTTTAATTTTTTTTTTGAACCTAAAAAAATAAAACCGCAAGAAATTACGACATTTGGGCATAATACACATTAGACCGTTTTTTATATGCAACCTACTGTTCTGGAGAAAGCAAAATGATACAAAGATTTTTTCTCGTCTTAGCTTCTCCGGCAGAGTGGCTGCAGCAGTGGTCCTTTCCGTTCTTTTCGTGTATGAAGAATTTAACTTCTTTTTTATTTTAGGTAGAATTGCGTTTGATCATATTTCTTGCGTTAAGCAACTATGCAATCAACGATGTAGCACGGTCATCTATAAGAAACTTTTTTTACCTCTTCTTGGAAACGTCAAAATTTTATCTATTCGAAAACGGAGACAAAGAGACAGACAGTAAATTGATCCACACCTGAGCTGTTTTTTTAGTATTAGTTTCAAATTTTTTAACTTACTACATTTAAATAAGTACCCCTTTTTTCAAAACAGTTACCTGTCTCTTAGATCACAGATTATTTAATTCGTTATAAGGAAAATCTTTTATTTCGTTATCAGCGTTTCCATGAGCACAATAAATAGTTGCTTTACTGTCGTGCATCTTCAAGTCGAGTAAGTCGTGCTCTGCTATGTGCGGTATAAAACTTGAAAGATCTGTTCCAGTGAGTAGGAGACTGAAAGGCAAAACCACAGAACACGGTGACAAATAAAAGGGTCACGTAACACGCAGCCTTGTTCAGGAAAAGAGTAATTTCACAAATTACAGCTCCAGTATCAGCGATCAGGATTTGGGTGAACTTGGAGTAAAGTTTGCTACATTTATGTTTCGGGAGCAATTAGGTGGTTCATAATTTTCCGTTCATTTAAAATTTTATATGATTGATGAACAGGAGATCGAAATACACAGCTCTCAAAATTATCAATTTTAAGTGGCTCCTCATAGAACCGATAGCTGAAGAAAAATTCTTTTTATCATCGGTTCTGCAACAAAAGCCTCGCAACGAGGTATGCTTGGGCTTTCATTGCAAGATAATATCTAAAATAAAGAGATCCACAGGAGAGGAAAGGAAAGAAGAAAAAGTTTTTTTTTTTAAATTTGCATTTCTACAGGCCGACCTGGGTCCGTGCTTTTTGTTCAACTATTTTTATATTTATGAATTAAGCCTATTATTAACATGAACATACATAATACAGGAAGGACAATACAGCCAATAATAAGAACATACATAAACATAAGTACTTATTTCTAATTGTGCATACACCACGAGAAAACCAGCTTCCGCAAGCAACGCCCGTTCACGAGCTTGTCGCATGTTCCAGCCATCGCCCTCCTCGACCATATTTGAGGGAAGAGAACGACCCGATACACGCCGCCGCCGTAAGAAGAAACTTTTTAGTGAGCGTGAGTGCTCCGGGTGTACGCACAATTTGCAATTTAATTAAAACCTTATTACTATTTTATTCATACGAGCGGGATAATTGACAGGCTCCTTTGAGCTCATCAATGATCATCACATCAAAATTAAAATGTCATAAAACAATTTAAAGCAATTAACAAATAAAAAAAAAGCAAGTACGAGCGGGATCATTGATGAGCTCAAAGGAGCCTGTCAATTATCCCGCTCGTACTTGCTTTTTTTTTTAATTGTGAATTGCTTTAAATTGTTTTATGACATTTTAATTTTGATAGCTAACATTTTCATAAAACTCACAGGTGGTGAAAAGGATCATAGTAATCAACTTTACTATTCACTAATAGATCCTACAGTTCAATAATCATAATAAGTCTACGCAATCAACTCATAATAATACGCATAAGAATGTGGATATTTCCATATCGATGCCGCGCGGTGTCACAAATGTATCATTTTTCCTGATATCAAATAGACGCATGCCGATGAATGCAATCGTGTTAATCAATATCGATCTATTTTACTAGTTGCACCCCACGGTTTCACCCGCGGAGAAAAAGTATTTTAATTATTTGCTCGTCCCACGGGAAAATGACACTTTTCCGGGATATAATGTAGCCTATATGTTCAGGGTATAAGCTATTTTGGTACCGAATTTCATCCAGATCAATTCAGCCGTTTGAGCATGAAGGAGTAACAAACATACACACATATAAACTTTCGACTTAATTAGTGTAATGGTTCCTTCTCACTAACATTAAGCAGTTAGGGATGTAGGATAAGTATTTATGCATATAAAAAAAAGCGCAAATACTTGTTCTGAGTCTGGGTATTGTGGGACCATGGTCCTCGTACTTCCTGTGTCTAACAGGGAATCCTAGTTGGGGTCCAGGATCTATGTATAACGTTGGGCGTTATTATTCTTATTATTATCTATCGATATAGTTACGCACGCGCAGAATGCATTCAGTTGCATATCGTTTCCTTGTTTACTTTTATGGATACCATAATTGAAGGGTTGAGAATAAAAAGGGTTTAACTGTCAAATTGATAGTTTCGAGAAAATTGGCTTTAAATTTCAACAGCGTCATTTTAATGTAGAGTGCTTATAAGGGAATAGAAAAGGTTTATGTAAGTTTCAGTTGCTTAAAAATGTTTTAATTCTATTTTAAAATACTAAATATAGTACTAATTCATACAATTACTGTAAAAATTTATAATAAATATATAATAAAATAATTTATAATAAAATAAATATACAATAATAATGTTTAAATGCTAAGCGAACTGTATTCCTGTGACAGATAAACCATTTTTAGACTGAAAATCTCGAGATTTAAGCCTCATCTTGGTATTTTGAGAATGTATTATTTTAAATAATTTCACGCTTAATCCAACGATACCCATAAGTTATTTTGTGAAGAAAATCAGTTAAACTCTTCTTGATCTCATCCCTTCAATTATGGCTTCAAATTTTCAATGTTATACTACCGGTTTCTTTACGATATTTTATTTCACTATGGTACACTAAGTTACAATTTTCGCACCCAAATCGTAAAAATATTCGTGCAGCGTTGATCCATCTCACTCTTTGCTACACACCAAATCCATCCAATTTTATCGAATCCAATTCTCTTCAAAAAAATCGTAACAGACAAAGTGTCACTTAACCGGAGCCCTAAAGCCCTAAATCTCTTCCAAATAGCAAGCAATCCGATCAAGTGTCGGAATCTAAATAAGCACCTCAATGCCTCGAACAAGTGTCTATTCCAGGCACCTTCTATTGTGATTCAATAAAGACACCTTCAGCCTTTTATTCCCAAAGAGAAAGTAAGAAAAAAAAATCCATTTACGTTACTAAATATATGATGTCCGGCAAATAATGGACAGCTTGGCAAGTACTTGCAGGGAGTGAAATGGCTAATCACCTAATGGTAGATTTTCTAAAAATATTTGTAGCCATGATTTCTTGTTCTTTCAAGGTTTGATATTACTGGAGTTAACAAAATGGCGCAGAATTGTATGAAAAGTCCTTTTTTATTAACCTTTGGACATCCTGCAAGTACTTACGGCTGGGTTATACAAGATTTCTTGCTTTCATTTTGTTAGAAGTACTTATCAAGTGTTCAGAGAGTGTGTCATTTCCCACAGTGGCTCGTCAATAAAGCTCAAAATGAGATACCGGCTTGTATCAACGGTAATGGGTGGTAAAATAAAAGTAAAACCTCAGCGCCGATTGAAACGGGGCTTCCTTGAAATTGGAGTGACATACGGGTGGTAAGATTGGTGAGGAAGTATTAATCATCTTGTATTGTACGAGGACTATTGTGCAACCCGGTGCTACCTTGAATACGCGGGCTCAATCTTACTTAAGAAAGAAAAAAGAAAGAAAAATATTTATTCAACACTCACTTACAGAAATAAAATAAAATTTACAAGAACATACAAGAATATACATACAACAAGAGAATACAATTCAATATAAACAGTACCTAATTAAAAGTATTTAATAAGGGAAATAAAAGAGTAGAGAATAGCACGGAAGCAGTGGTGTCGAAAAGGGCTTAACTCAGCATTCATGCCGGTGTACTCAACAACTGGCGCTGATTTTCAGTTAAGCCCTATGGTTGACGGGTAAGTTGTTAGGTGACCATACTTGTTATTAAATATTTATTTTGTATTTAAATTTTAAAACACTTACAGCCTTATTAATAAACGGGTATTAGTCTCGGATTAGTTATTTCAGCTTTGGTCCTTTTTTTGCTACACCTGGGTCGATAGAGACAAAAGATGGTGTAACTAGGTTTAACCACAAAAAAATCAAACAAGCCTTAAACTAGGTTTAAACTGCTGTCTGCCTTTAGTTCACTGATGGCCTATGCTTGTTGGTACGGTCTGTCTGTTCCCGTAAAAAATATGTATAGCATATATAATGCTACCTAGCATTGCATGCTATACATATTTTTTACTGTCAAGTTCAAGAGGGTACTTGGTACTCGACACGAGTGGAAGTGATTTAACTGTGTCCGACAAATAAATAAATAAAAATATTGTTAAAAGTGTCTTAACGTGATTGTGTTTTGAATCAGAGTGTGAATAAGTTAAAATCTAATCAGATTACATAAGAATTTGTCAAGAGATTTTTGGCAGTAACTATATTTAAGTATTTTTAAATGCAGAAGTGATAGCATATAAACATCGGTCAGGCATAAACATTGATCTACCCTACGCGCAGAATAATTACCGATTACGAGTAGGGGCATAATATACGACAAATTTGGTCGCAGCACTAAATGACCGGCTGGCCTAGTGGTATGATGTATGCGAATATATATACGCTGAAGACGATTCCGCTGATTCGAACCCCAATATGGTAAAAACTTTTTGGACGACGAATACCCGGGACAACTACTTTACAGCATTACATTACGGATTGTATTAAAATTAGACAGCTATATCAAATTATATAAGTATTTGAAACATAATAAACAAACCATTACCATCTATCGCAATTTCATAGCTTACTGTTGGATACGGCCATAGAAGATGGCATCTAGATCCAATACCTCTACATGTGCCGGTTGCAAAGCTGCCATCAAAGGGCGCAAATATATGACGTGCTCTGTTTGCGCACTAACGTATGACCTGCAGTGCGCTAATATTCCAGAAAAGCACTTCACCAACAACAGTTTCGCTCTGTTGCAAGGGTGGAATTGTGACCTCTGTAAGAGCAAGGAGCCTAGGGGTGATAATACAAATACGCCAATCCGTGGTGTTAAAATTGGAATTCAACCAGAGGGCGCCTCCAGTGGTACTATTACTGAGCCCATATTAAGTAATACGGAAAATCAGTGCACATTGAAGCAAGTACCCGCTGAGCGATTATTTGATGAGAACATGATCTTAGCGATTAAGGATCATCTATTGGCAGCTGTGAAACAAGAGCTCCCGTCTCTTCTAGCATCAGTCATGAAAACGGAGCTTGAGCCAATCAGAAATGCTATCCAGAACGTTAATGAGCTCCAACAGTCAGTATTGGCCCTCAGTAGCAATCAGGTAGCGATGAAAAAATCTATAGAGGTGCTTGGAGAGGTGAATAACCAACTAAGAACTGAGAATTGTGTTTTGCGCTCCGCTGTTACTGATTTGTCTGACAGGTTGAACAACATGGAGCAGCACTTGCGGGATAATAATATAGAAATACATGGTATACCTGAGCACCGCTCCGAGAACTTCGGCAGTCTCCTGCAGCAATGTGCAAACGTTGTCAACTACCAGTTGAGCTCAGAGGATGTCATTAACTGCACCAGGGTTGCAAAACAAAACAAGGACAGTAAGCTGCCCCGTACGATCATCGTAAAGTTTAAGAACGTAAACCGTCGTGATGAGTTCTACTCTGCGGTGGCCAGATACAATAAGTCTCATCCTAAAGAGAAACTTAACACTAGCTTATTGGGATATTCAGGTGATAAGGTTCCTGTTTATATATCGGAGCATCTTTCACCACTTAACAAGGCTTTGCACGCCGAAGCCAGGAGGAGGGCAAAGGCGGCGTCCTATAAGTTTGTGTGGGTGCGCAACGGTCGCATTTATGTTAGAAGGGATGATACTTCTCAATATATTATTATAAAAAACTCTAATAGTTTAGATTTAATCAAGTAAATATTTTGGTTGGGTACCTATTCTGGCTTGTTTTTTTAGGCTAAGTTGTTACTTAGTTGTGTATTAATTGGTTTTCAATTTTTACTAAAATATTATAATTGCGTGATTATGTGTATCTAGTGTATCTAACTCTAAGTATTAGTTTTTAATTTTTACAAGAATACTATGGTCGCGCGGTTATAATATTTTTGTATCTAACTCATCTTATACTCATATTTTCTAGCTTTTAAGCGTTTTTCTATCTTTTGTTACGGTGTGCCGACTAAGTATTCAGATGTTGTTTAAAGTATTAGTAATCGCTTTGATAGATATTTAGGTATTTTTCTATGTCCTGGGTATAGTCTTTCAATGGCTTTATCTATTTTTTATCAAAATCTACGTGGTTCTAGATCAAAGGTTAATGACATTTATAAATCAGTGTTGTGCCAAAATTATGACGTGATATGTCTTTGTGAAACTTGGTTAGATGATCAAATTAGTTCTACTGAAATTATTGATAGCAGGTATCAGGTATTACGTCACGATCGTAGTGATTTATTTAAAGAAAAGTTCAACAAAAAACATGGTGGTGGTGTACTAATAGCTATTTTAAGAAAATATGACGTGAATATAAGATCTGATTGGCAACTCAGTATAATAGAAAATTTATGGGTTCAATTAAAAATTAACAACAAACTTATAATGAATTTATGTACTGTGTATTTACCAGACTATCTACCTTCTTCTATTTATATCGACTTTTTGAATTGTCCTAAAGACATAGTAAGCTCTGCTACTTGCCCTACCTGTATTATTGGTGATTTCAATCTGGGTGATTTAAAGTGGTCGAAACAGCTAGGTTGCCCGATCACTTATCAATGTGATAAATCTAAGGCTCTATATGAACTGCTGCAAGAAACTGCACTTCATCAACTTAATTATATTAGTAATCACAACAAAAGAATATTAGACTTAGTTCTATTTGATAACCCAGCGGATTGTGCTGTCACATGTGCTCCAGCACTCAGTCGTATGGATAATCATCACCCTCCATTCGAATTGACTTATCGCTGTTATCTCCCGATGTTACCAGTAAACAAAGAGGTGGAGAAGCTCTGTTTTTACAAAACTGACTATGAAAAATGCATTAGTGAATTAAATACAGTGAACTGGGCTGAGCATTCAGAAAATCTGAACTGTGATGACTTTGTTCATTTCTTTTATAATAAGCTTTATTTAATTATTGAAAGTTATACTCCTAAGCGTAAAACTCATAACAACAGATTTCCTGTTTGGTTTTCCAGGGAACTTATTCGACTGATGAGAAGAAAAGATAAGTACCATGCTAAGTTCAAAAAATTTGGTAACCCTCGAGATTACGATACATACTCGTATTTTCGAAATGTTGCGAAAGATAATATGAGTAACTGCTACAAAAAATATATTGAAGGTATTGAGGAAGGTTTGTCTAACAATATAAAAAATTTCTGGCGTTATACCAAAAATAAAAGAGTCACTAATGCTGTTCCGAGTACTATTAAATTGCAGAACCGTATTGCTGTTACTGGAAATGATGTTGTAAACTTATTTGCTGATTATTTTTCATCGGTATATAGTAGCCCGTCTAACGGTCATTATTACCCCCACTTCGCTCCTACGAGTTTCTCGACTTACTCAATGGTTATATCGGATGCAGATTTGTTAACTCGATTAAAAAGTCTTAACACTACTAAGTCAGCGGGACCTGATGGTATCCCCCCTATATTTGTCGGAAGCTGCGCACCAGCTCTGCTTAAACCTTTATTATTGATCTTTTCGAAGTCTTTAGCTGAAGGTGTTTTTCCATCTCTATGGAAATTAGCCAAGATAACTCCTATATACAAATCCGGTGATAAATGTGACGCTACAAACTACAGACCAATTAGTATAATTAACTGTTTTGCTAAGGTATTTGAAAGCATAGCGTATGATCATATTTATAGCCATTTAAAACACCGATTAAATCCCAATCAGCATGGTTTTATCACGGGCAGATCCACATCCACCAATCTTCTCGAGTACACCACCTACATTTGTGAGTCCTTCGAAGCTGGAATACAGACGGATGCCATATACACAGATTTTTCAAAAGCTTTCGATCGCGTTGATCACCTTATATTGCTAAAAAAACTGGCTCGTTTGGGCATTCACGGGAATCTACATAGATGGTTAAGCTCTTAGCTTTTGAACAGGTCTCAGTTGGTGGCGTTATATGGATATGAATCGGCACCATTCATGGCTTCATCGGGTGTGCCTCAGGGCTCAAACCTAGGGCCTTTGTTATTCTTGGCATTTATTAACGATCTTTTAGATCGTTTAGATGGAAATTTCTTAGCATACGCAGATGACATCAAAATATTTCGTCGAGTCTCCTCTAAAGTCGACTGTTTACGGCTCCAAGAAGATCTGGACTTAATCAATGACTGGTGTGCAATCAACCATATGTCACTCAACACTAACAAATGCCAAATAATTAGCTTTACCAAGAACAAATCACCCATTTGTTTCAATTACCACCTTGATGGGACATCTATAGGTCGTGTTGACACTGTTCGTGATTTGGGGGTTGTGTTCGATTCTGCGCTTTCTTTTAGACCTCACTATGATTACATTTCAAATAGGGCAAATAGAATGTTGGGGTTTGTTTTGCGCACAGCGAAACCTTTTAGAAATGATGCCACGTGGATTATTTTATACAATTGCTTAGTAAGGTCAATTCTTGAATATTGCTCTTCGGTGTGGTACCCCATATATGATACGCATGTAGACACAGTCGAGGCTATTCAGCGTAAGTTTTTGAGGTCACTGTGTAGTAGACTTGGTTTGAGACGTAAGCTTAAGGAATATTCAGATAGACTGAATAAATTCAAAATGAAAACCCTTGTAAGTCGTAGAAACATTATGGATTTGTGCATCTTGTACAAAATTGTTAATGGTATGTTTGGTAATGAACTGTTAATGAATGTCAATTTCAAAGTACCCTCACGTTCTGTACGTAGTTTTCAGCTATTTAACATGACGCCTACCTACAATAACGTTTCACGGAACAGTCCTTTAGTTAGGATGTGCCGCGCATATGATGAATTAAGTAATCCCAGTGACATGTTTTCATGTAGTTTTGCATCCTTCAAACTTGCCATCAATAATTTAATTAAGTAACTAATATTATGTAAATTTACTTGTATTTAGAATAATAGTCTATTAAAAAATTGTTTATTTATATAGTGTCAAAGATTTCTTAGTTTAAGTTGTGTACGGTTATAATTGGACTTTAGGTTTATATAGTTGTATCAATGTTGATTTTATACTAATGTATGTAATGGCCTATTGTCTGTTACCGAACCTATTACAATAAAATAAAATAAAATAAAATAAGTGTATTTAGTTTTAAGTACCCAAATAGAAATTAGTTTATTGATTTATTCATCAACAGGATTGTAGCATCATTACAGACAAATATCCAATGCGATGTTACAACTTATAATAAATATTATTATTACTTATATTATATGTATTTATAGTTAAGATATACTATTAATTTCTATATATCTTAGAGCTACTTCTATGAAGTTCGACAGGCCGCAGTTGAAAATGTCCACTCCCTCAGATATTAAATTAATCCAACGTATGGCGCGTGACAATGGAGAGTATTTAAGAAGGTTGGTGGAAGTTATTTGACTACGCTATATTTTTCAGATTAGAGAAGAGTATTCTTTTCAGAAATAAAGTTCTTTAATCAGAAACCAGAAAAATTCCAATAAAAATATGAAGGTCAAACAAAATATGAGTGCGAGCTTTGCATCCAAATGGACCGTATGTATTACACACGCAGCGTTTATCGAATAAATGGGTTCATTAGACGGAATCCAAGACAATCGGGTTGCGGTTTGTCGTTCTGGGGGCTACCGTGTGTATTGTCTGGGTCAGGATGAACGTGAGGTTAGTGTAGTATATTTGCCAGATTGTACAGTGAGTTGAATAGGTTGTTTTGTCCAACAACCCTAGTGCTTATGTCAATACACTGAACTTTTTATCACGTCGGTTCACTTTACCTGTCTTCATAGTCACATGATCGTTAAAGTTTCTTGTAGCTTCTTCTTTACAGATGTAATCGAAGCTTCGGATCGGAGTTTTGCATTTTATTCTGTTCTGCATTGTGCGCGATTTCTTACACCAGTAGTGAGAAAGAGAACTTCTTTTTTTTTTCAAACATATGTTGTAATGCTTGCTTGTTATTTGACAAGGAGCACTTTGTAATTTTATATGCTTAGTAAAATAACTTAATTTTAAGTACTTAATATAATGTTGACTCGTAAAAGTGCTAAAAATAGCATATTTGCAATAAAACTGCAACTTTGACTTCGACTTATGAGATATGGTTATAAAAAGATAAAGCTATATGCTTTTAAAAACTACTGTCTTCAACGCAATACGTTACCATTGCTGGGACGCCGGCCTTCTCTTTCATAGATAGAGTGTATGCCATCCGCCCGGTGACGCTGTAAACCGCCCGGTGACGCTGTAATCCGCCCGGTGACGCTGTAAACCACCCGGTGACGCTGTATCCCGCCCGGTGACGCTGTAATCCGCCCGGTGACGCTGTAAACCGCCCGGTGACGCTGTAATCCGCCCGGTGACGCTGTATCCCGCCCGGTGACGCTGTAATCCGCCCGGTGACGCTGTAATCCGCCCGGTGACGCTGTATCCCGGCCAGTGACGCTGTAATCCGCCCGGTGACGCTGTAAACCGCCCGGTGACGCTGTAAAGGTCGGTAGAGACCAACGGCATTAGCTCGTTCAAAAAACAAACAAAAAGTGTATGCCACCATTAGCCTAATAGCTCATTTAGTAGTAACCGTGCCTTCTGAACTGTAGGTAGGGGTTCGATTCCCACCCAGGACAAATATTGGTGTGATGAACATAAATTATTGTTCTGTATCTGATTGTATATGTATGTATTTACAAACAAAATGTATCTAAGTATTGTATCAGTTATCTGATTCCCATAGTACAAGCTTTGCTTAGTTTGGAGCTAGATGGCGCAGTATGAAATGTACACCAATATTAATTTCCACTTTTGAACACAGGAGGAGGGAAAGTTTGCCCTAATCACCAGGTTTGGGAGGCGTCTTGGTGATCGCAGTATGACTATAATATTATTATGCATACTGCAGCCTATTCCTAGTAATTTCCTTAGTCGGCAATTACGGGAAAGAATTGGGCGACCAAGTGCAACTTGGTGGACAACGCAACGTATTTTCGAATTTTATGATTCTTGCACCCAGGTTTCTTCGTTGTAGAGTAATAGTGCAGGGCCTTTCGGGATTCAAACTTAGATGCGTCGGCTTAAAGTCGGGATACAAGCAAACCATACTTGCGGTAGCGCACCGCACAATCACTTATAAAATCACACTTATGATAATTTCTATACTAAAATAATAAACAGTCATATTCCAAAATCTAGACTAGATTAAATAATTGTGTATTCGCTAGTATGAATTTTTAGTAGTAGCGGTCCTAATAAATACCATAATTTGTTGCCAGATACTCCTGAATTGCCAGTTTTAATGAACAGTCTTGATTTTGAGGTTATATTATTTCTTTAACATAATTATACGCATTTCGCACTTCAGCTAACGAGCTGACAGTTGTCAACTTCATCTAAAGCCACGTTAACAATTTTATAATAACAAGATCTTTGCTTTGTTCGGGGTGATTTTTATTTTGCGATGTGAAACGTTTATATAACCTTTGCCTTTTGGACGTAACACTTCTTTACGCACTTGGGGAGTAAGCTGGCGAGGCGAATGTAAGTTGTTTCACGTAGATCTCTATTGCCAACATAACAAAGTAAAAAAAAAATTCTTGGTATATCCGGTAAAATGACAATTTACCCATTGCCAAGACATTAACATTAGATAAACAATAGCAAAAACAAAATTTGAATTGAATAATTTAGAATTTATTATAATTAAATGAGATTATTATTATTATTATTTGTTTAGGCTTAAAGCACCGGGATCATTCATTTAACAGTTGCATTCCCCGTGTAAATGCAACTTTGTATGTACCTATATAAGCATGCAAGATTTTTAATTTATTAACATCAATCCACTTGATCTATTTCAACCACAACCATAATTTTATATTAAGAAGTCTTATCTTCGTATACTCGTTCATTTCCCTTCATTGCATACCACTTGTAACTTTACTGCTTGGTAATAAAGATTGAAATTGGTTGCCTGTAATTGTATCGTACTCGTGTTTTATCATTTCCGTTGCTATTACTACACCGGAAGCTCTGAGATATAATAATTTGATATATGCATTACTTTGTTTGTACTTCCTTTTGATGTTTTGCATTTGAAAGTATCGGGAATATGGACTGTCAAATATAGATAGCCCAAAGAATCCCACCAAACGATCCAATCCATATTTTATAATTGATCACACAAAGTCAACGTCAAAAGATTTATTGCAAATAGGCTATTTTTAGCACATTTACAGGTCAAAATTATATCTGGTAGGTACTTACAATTATTTTACTAAGCACATTAAATTAAAAAGTGCTTATTGTCACAAAATATTATTTTAATGCCCGTTTGAACCCAATTTAAATTTCAATCAAGACAAAAGATAAACGCTGCAGGAACACGTTTTTTTGAGTTAAAGACAAACGTGTCAAAATAAATCTCTTACATGTTTCTGCTCTCCTACTCCGTAAGAAACACCGTGAAACAGTGGTTTAGCCCAGTTCAATTCCTGCGACGCGACATTACAAGTACGTACACAAAAAAGCACTAATAATTGAAGGGTTGAGAATAAAAATGGTTTAACTGTCAAATTGGCAGTTTCGAGAAAATTGACTTTAAACTTCAACGGCGTCATTTTAATGTAGAATGCTTAAAAGGTAATAGAAAAGGTTAATGTAAGTTTCAGTTGCTTGAAAATGTTTTATTTCTATTGTAAGATACTAAATATAGTACTAATTCATACAATTACTGTAAAAACATAATATAATAAAATAAATATAATAATGTTTTTATGCTAAGCGAAGTGTATTCCTGTGACAGATAAACCGTCTTTAGACTCAAAATCTTGAGATTTAAGCCTCATTTCAGTATTTTGAGAATGTGTTATTGTAGATAATTTCACGCTGAATACCACGATACCCATAAGTCATTTTGTGAAAAAAATCAGTTAAACCCTTTTTGTTCTCACCCCTTCAATTGTTCTGAGTCTGGGTATTGTGAAACCATGGTCCTTGTAGTTCCTGGATCCCTAGATACAGAGAATCCTATTTAGGGTCCAGGATCTATGTATGTTGTCTTTAAAAATCTTGCTTTTTTTTTTTTTCTTTTCTTACTTCAAACTTGTCTAGCATTTGACCACGCTCTCACCTGATGGGGAGTTGGCAAGCGTGTTACATCCTAGACCGCATCGTTACTTACCATCAGGGGCGATAGTGGTCAAACGCAAGTCTATCAAACAATAAAAAAAAAAGTGACGATGCGATCTAAGGTGTAGCATGCTAGCCAAGTAAAGACTTATTCACTTTTCTCTTGAAACACAGACGCTGGCAGGGCATTCCATTCCTTAGCCGGCCTAATTAAGAACGTTAAATAAAAACGCTTGGTACGAATGGGTGGTATTTCGACCACGAAAGGATGGCGTTTAGCCGAGCGTGTAGTAGTCCGGTAGTGGAATGGTGATTGCTATACGAAAACATCAAAGGTTAGTGATCGAAGATATTTCACAAACCAAGCCCAAAGTAAATAGTGAATTACATTGACATTATTGCAGTCGCACATTATTTGATCATGTTCATTGAATAAATTAACAACAAGATTAGAAGTAGCATTATTAGCGTTAACTCTCAATGCGTGAGATCACGATTTGCTTGACCTTTTAGGCTAAAACTAGACCATTTGTATCAAAGTAAAGTCTAGACCGACATTAATATATATAATAACTAGCGGCCCGCCCCGGCTTCGCACGGGTATTTAATATATATCTATTATAGATTGAGATATAAACTATCCTATCTCTCAAGTTGGATCGAACTGCACATGGTGTGCGAATTTTATTATAATCGGTTAAGTGGTTTAGGAGTCCATTGAGGACAAACATTGTGACACGAGATTTATATATATTATATGAATTATTAGACGTGTGTTAAATGTACCTACTCACGTTGTGTTTATCTAATGTGTAATTATTGTTTTTCTTAATCCAGTATACAACGTAGATAGTGTAGTATTTTTTTTAGTTTTCATTTGATTTCTACATGTGAAGACTTTTTAATGGCTTTGTTTTTACTTTATTGTATATTTTAGCTTATAATAGTCGATAGTCTTCTAAAACCTAATAAATATATAAATAAAAGGTAGGATTGTAGAAGTAAATGATATTTCACGCAAATATGTGTCAAGTCACAGTCGAAGTCGTCAAGTCATAGTCTAGTCAAAGTCATACTCCTAGTAAAGTGGTGGCAACTTTATTTGAAGCTTCTATGGAGTTTTGGAAACAACACGAAAAGAAACTTTTCACCATCATTATACCATTTTTCCACACTCACGCCTGTAATCCAGCACTTAACGAATAAAATGCCACCAATTTTATGCACTAACACTGAAAATAACACAAGTTTTGGAAAATAATACAATGCGGTGATGCAATCTTTTTCGCTTTCCCGCCAAAACTCCAGCTCTTAGATGTAGCAAGTTGAAAATGGGCCACACAAACTTACAATTATGCAATTCTGAGTTTAAATCAGGCTAATTCGAGTAAACACTGCAATTAGCCCGGATACGGCTGCAGTGAAACCTCAAGCGGGAAAAAAGACGATCGGCGAAGCTTGATCCTGATTGGTTGTTAGTGGGTTCTGTATATTGAATGAGCATTAAAAAGTTACGAGTTTGGTTTTTATTTACGTTTCATGAACTTAATTATAAAAGTAATATCGGGAGTTTTGGCGGGAAAACGAAAAAGATCGCGTCGCCGCATTGTATTATTTTCCAAAACTTGTGTTATTTTCAGTGTTAGTGCATCAAATTGGTGGCATTTTATTCGTTAAGTGCTCAATTACAGGCGTGAGTGTGGGAAAGTGGTATAATCATGGTGAAGCGTTCCTTTTCGTGTTGGTTCCAAAACTCCATAGAAGCTTCTGGTAAAGTTGCCACCACTTTACTAGGAGTATGACTTGACTAGACTAGACTATGACTTAACTTGATGACTTGGACTGTGACTTGACTTGACACATTATATGATATTAATTAACTTGAGATATTATCAATAACTTGACACTGGCTAAATACACAAAAGTGTGGAGCCAAAACAAAAAAAAAAAGTAATATCGGTTGTCTACTTTTTTTTAACACGGCAAATTGCCTTTATTTTCTAAATCCTACAATGATTTAATAACTAATACTAAAAACTACCTACTACTACTACAAAAAAAAACATTTGGACTATATACCGGCCGCGATGACCTTGATGAGTTACTTGTCTACTTTTTATACCTAAGTGGTATCAAAAGCAAAATTTCTTAATTCTTTAAAATTTATTCTTTGAACAATTATAGGCAAACGCAGCATGCACGAAGATAAAAAAAATATTGTTTCCTTAATAAGTATAAACTTCAGTGTTAATATATACTTCTACAACACCTAGTATATCTTTATAATATACTAATATATCTTTATAAAACAATTAAAGCACTTTCTCATAAATAAAAGCTATTATACTATAAATGAATATTTAAGTGATAAAATTTAAGCATAGTATATAAAAATAATAATTCACTTAATTTTAGTATAAAATAAGTAACTGCTCCTCTTTCTAATCTAATAAAATGTAACTTTGTCTTCCTCTCTTCTGATGTTGCGTGCCCGACAGGGTCCACGATGAACTGTTATTTAACTACCTACACCTGTACAACATTGTGGAATGCAAATAAAAATTGAAATTGAAATTGAAATTATTGTGTGTATACATTGCGTCAATCAAGAGTGTTTTTTTTTATGGTTTGGCTCCACACTTTTGTTTATTTAGCCAGTATCAAGTAATTAATAATTTATCAAGTTAATGATATTTCACGCAAATATGTGTCAAGTCACAGTCGAAGTCATCAAGTCAAGTCATAGTCTAGTCAAAGTCATACTCCTAGTAAAGTGGTGGCAACTTTACTTGAAGCTTCTATGGAGTTTTGGAAACAACACGAAAAGAAACGTTTCACCATCATTATACCATTTTCCCACACTCACGCTTGTAATCCAGCACTGAACGAATAAAATGACACCAATTTTATGCACTAACACTGAAAATAACACAAGTTTTGGAAAACAATACAATGCGGTGACGCAATCTTTTTCGCATTCCCGACAAAAAAAAAGCAAACAAGAGTTCTTCATCATGATCCTAGAGTATACGTACCCTGTGTATGTACCCTGTAAGTAGGTTGTAAAAAAAGGTGAAATATTAATTTGAGCATAAGATCACGTCTTTTCACGGTACCTCAAATGTTTTTTGTCCTATGTTTATAAAAAAATCAGCGAAGGTAAAAACCGTATGCGATTTGAATTTTTTCTTCAAATTAATAATATTAATAGTAACACCCAACGATCAATACTTAAATCCTGGAACCGAACTAGGATTCTTTATGTAAGGATCCAGGAACTACGAGGACCATCCCACAACACCTAGATAGAGAACAAGTATTTGCGATTTTTTCTGTACACAAATAGTTGCTGCCGCACGAATCGAACCCGTCACCTCCGGGCTACGATCCAACCGGCTCAACTTCCGCACCACACAGGCTGAGCAGAGGCAATGCCCATGGTAGATATTGTGACAGTTTGCAAGAGCGAGATTTTTTTTTTTTTGTTAGATAGTCTTGCGTTTGACCACTATCGCACCTGATGGTAAGTGACGATGCGGTCTAGGATGTAACACGCTTGCCTAGAAGATACCTATTCACTCTCGATTTGAAGACTCCAAGGTTGTAGTTATCGGGAAATACGGACGCCGGTAAAGCGTTCCACTCTTTGGCTGTTCGCATGATAAGTGTAGCCAAATCGCTTTGTGCTTTTTTTTCTTCTTTGAGCTTCAAAACTTAAGGTTTTCACGTGAACGGAACCCCAAAACGAACAAGCAGTGACCCTGTAATTACTGATCCAAGCACGTATAGGTACCAGAAAAAACGACCATTACTTTTACAAGTAACGATTGCCATTTGACATTTATTGTCGCATTTAGAAGAATAATATCACAATATACAAACAGTAGGTTTATTAGCGAGCTGAGTTGTATTATCTCACGCACACGTAGGAGATAAATACAAGCTATGGTTTAAACATGGATTAGCCAATTCACAGCTGAGATTGTAACTTATTCGAGCTAGGATGAATTACTTTTTATAACACTTTTTAAACTTAAAATAACCTCGACGTTTCGACCAAGTTACGTAAGTAAGTTAGTCAAAATAATATTTTGATAATTTTTGTGCGCGAATATACCGGTTTTATCTTTACAAATGAATTACTTTTTATTCAGCAAGAAATAAAATTGTTTTCAATTTTTAAAGCGTACCCTAAGAGCATTTAGTATTATTATATTTTTTTATCATTGATTAAATTTTTCAGGACTGTTTTAAAAAAAATATAAAAAATAAATTTAACGTAGCCTACAAAATAGCCTCTAAAAAATCTAACCTACAAAATAGTGTCACAGTCATCTTCGTCTTACTGTGCCTCTCCTGAGTTTATTTTTATTGAAGTAGACGTAGGTTTAAAAGTTATTCTCGGTGTTGTCTATTGCCCACCAAATATAGACTATTTTTTAAAGCTTGAGCATGTTTTGGAAGACATTATGTCAGAATATACACACATTCTTGTTATGGGTGATTTCAATACATGCTTACTAAGTCCGAACCAGCGATCTCTAAAACTGCGCAGTATCATAGAGTCACTTAACCTGAACTTGCTTGACTTACATCCAACTCACCATACACACACAACTAGCACTCTCCTTGATCTTATTATAACATCAGACGTAAGTTTAGTAAAGAATCATGGTCAGTATTCTGCTCCGGGCTTCTCTCATCATGACCTTATTTTCTCCTCAGTTAAATTCAAGGTACCAAAACCAAAGCCAGTTATTCTAAAGCAGCGACTTTTTTCAACACTTAATGTTCCTGAACTAGTAAATGATGCCTCTAACGTCAACTGGTCGCAGATTGAACTCGTAGCATCAATAGATGATAAAGTAAAGGTTTTCAATTCTAATATCACCAATCTCTTTGATCGACATGCTCCAGTTCGCTCTATTAAAATAAAACGTCCTCCCTCCCCATGGTTCTGTGACACCATTCGTAAAGCCATAGCCAGACGAGACCGTGCGTTCCGTAAGTTTAAAAAAGACCGGTCTGACGAAAATTGGTCTCATTACAAAATTATGAGGAATCGCTGTAATTTGTTGGTCCGAAATGCAAAGAGACGCCACATTGCTGAACAAATAGAGCTTTTAACTCCTGCAGGTATCTGGAAATTTCTACGGTCTTTGGGTCTAGGTAAAGTAAGACATACCGATACCAAAATCACTATGGATCTTAATGCTATGAATTCCCACTTCACTTCATGTTCGAAATTAAGCCCCACAGTTAAACAGGATACTATTCGCTAAATTGATAGTATTCCTTTGCCAGATATTAAGTCCTTTGATTTTGAACCTGTTACTCAGGATTCCATACTAAAAATATTGGGGTCTCTTAAATCTAAAGCTATTGGGAGTGATAATATTGGTCAGATCATGATTAGTCACATAAAAGTTCAAATTATTCCAGCCCTTACACATATTATAAACTGTTCTTTAACATCTGCTCAATACCCAGACGAATGGCGTAAGGCATATGTTCTCCCCCTCCCTAAAGTTCCAAACCCTTCTCTTCCAAATGAATTCCGACCCATCTCTATCCTTCCATTTCTATCCAAAGTTATAGAGTCTGTTGTTCACAAACAGGTTACGGATTTCCTAGCCAACAATAATCTCCTGCACCCTTTCCAATCTGGCTTTAGAGTTGGCCATAGTACCACAACAGCTCTCTTGAAAGTTACTGAGGATATCAGAAGCGGTATGGAAAACTCACAGGTGACCGTTCTGGTTTTGATTGACTTCAGTAACGCATTTAACGCCGTTGACCATGACCTCCTCTTAGCTCTTCTCCCGAAACTCAAATTTTCTTCCACAGCTATAGATTGGTTCTCTTCTTACCTGAAATGTCGTAGGCAAGCCATACGGTCGGGACAGGAACTATCTGGGTGGAATATTTTGGATGCAGGTGTGCCACAAGGTGGAATTTTATCTCCACTACTATTCTCATTATTTATAAACTTGCTCTCCCCACATCTGCAGAATAGGTTCCACATGTACGCGGATGATCTCCAGATATATTGTTCTTCTCCCATTCACAATATTACTCACGCGATTAAAGCCGTTAACGACGACTTGTCACGTTTATCTACCTGGTCGGTAAGCTATGGTATAAAGGTAAACCCTGACAAATGCCAAGCTATCATAGTGGGTAGCTCTCGTCTACTGTGTAAAATCGACCCTTCCAATCTTCTCCCCCTCTCATTCAATTCTATTAATATCCCTTTCTCTTCAACAGTGAAAAATCTAGGTATTTTAATTGACTCGAATCTGAATTGGACTCCTTATGTCAAAGAAATCTCTCGTAAATTTTATGCATCATTCCATTCTATTATTCGTCTCAAAAACTTTCTCCCCACCCAAACAAAAATTTCATTAGTTAACTCCCTCCTTATTCCGATTCTCGATTACGCTGATGTTTGTTCCTTGGATCTAACTGAAGACCAGCTTAACAAACTCGACCGCTTACTTAATAACTGCATTCGTTTCATTTATGGCCTCAGGAAGTATGATCACGTCTCTAAATTCCGAGCTGAGCTCAAATGGCTCCCAATCCGCGAGCGACGTAACCTACGAATTCTCTGTCTCCTTTTTTCTGTTCTAAAAGACCCTAATTCTCCGACTTACCTTAAAAACATGTTTACCTACTTATCTGACACACACCAAAGACAACTCCGCTCTTCAAACACACTTGTGCTTGCAACTCCACGACATACTACATCTTTCTTAGACAACTCTTTCCAAGTCACAGCGGTTCATCTCTGGAACTCGTTACCAGATAAGATCCAGAGGTGCAACGTCAAGGACAATTTTAAACGCCAGGTAAAGGAACATTTGCTCAAAAGTCTCTAAACTTGAACTAGCAGAACATAGAATTATTTATTATTATGTAGTTTGTATTTTATTTAATTATGTATATATTATCTATATTGTAGTATTCATTAATATTTGTATTTTATTAAATTTGTCAAATATGTATTTTTATACCTTAATAGTTGTATCGTTGTTATAGTTTTATTTTAATTTATTTGATGGTCAAAATGAATGTTCAAAATTATGCTCATTTCCTTATATGCACGCCTAATCAAATTGTTTCTCTGCACGCCTTGGTTGACTGGTAGAAAATGCTGTTAGCATTAAGTCCTCCTTTGTACTTTTTATGTGCATAAAGTATTAAATAAATAAATAAATAAACGTAAGTCGTAAATATCCACAAAATAGGAATATTCCTTACTGTTTATATTCTTTCTACACACATTACAAACGCACGGTCGCCATTTTAAGCACGCGTGGAATTTTTCAAATGGCGGATTATTGCCTGGCAGCGATGACAGTTGGTTCTATATCTTTTTTACCTTTTGTGGTCCAATATTTTTGGATCGGGTATTGAGTATTCTTTTTTCCATCAGAATTTGATTTTAATTATATTTTCTAATGGAGTAATGTAACTTTTATTGTATGTAACTTTACAAATATCTACAACATTGAGCACTGCCGTCTGATAACCTCGTTAAAAGATAAATAAAAAATATTTGTGAATTTTTCACACAGCGCCATCTAGCCCAAAACTAAGCAAAGCTTGTACTATGGGAACCAGATCACTGATACAATACTTTTTGTTTGTCACACAGGTCAAATTATATCAATGTTCATCACGCAAATGTTTGTCCTGGGTGGGAATCAAACCCACAACCTACAGCTCAGAAGGTACGGTTGCTACCAACTGAGCTATCGGGCCAGTCAAATAGATAGTTGATAAAATGTGAGAGAGGCAGTAAACATAAAATTTTAGGCATGAGACCACATGCAACATAAATTTTCCTTTATTTCCCGGTAGCAAGAGGCAATTTAAGTTAGTGTGTATTTTTGAAGTAAAACTTCTTTACTCACGCTTGACTAAAGTAAGCTGGTGAATACAAGGCGAACGGAAGTTGTTTCACTTAGAACTTCATTGTCAACATAACAAAGTTATACCGGCCGATAAATGTAGCTAAACTCAAGAAGTTTTATGTCAGTCGTGTTAACAAAGTAAAAAAATTGTATTATTATGGTCGCCATCTTGACAATTTACACGGTGACATTAACATTTAAAAAAGCAAAAACTAAGTCATACCAGCCGATAGATGGAGCTAAACTCAAAAAGTTTTACTTCTGTCGTGTGGTCTGAAGCACACTTTTATTTATTTATAACCATTTTTAGATAAACACTCGACTCAAATCCTCTAAGTTTAGAGTCTAGATCAAAATCATCCTATCTAGCTGGTAGTCAACATAGGACTAGGATCCGTTCTAAGTGAAGGGTAAATTCTTCGAGCCTCGCCTCTCAGTCCGTTTCCTTTGACACGTCTCGGCTTTGACGCTGCAAATGTGTTGCAAACTAACTTGCTTACACTGCAGCACAGTTTTATTGGTACGCTTTGATAATACAACAGATTAAATAAAAGATTTAACAGCGGTCGAGTTATGTGACTGTATAATAATAATAATAATATGTGTGGACATCGCACACAACGCCATCTAGCCCCAAACTAAGCAAAGCTTGTGCTATGGGAACCAGATAACTGATACAATACTTAGATATTTCTTTGTTTTTAACTACATACATAGAATACAATATGACACCCAGACACAGAACAAACACCTATGTTCATCACACAAATGTTTGTCCTGAGTGGGAATCGAACCCACAACCCACAGTTCAGAAGGCAGGGCTACTACCAACTGAACTATCGGGCCATTCATAATAATAACACCCAACGATCATATACGCAGATCCTGGACCCAAACTAGCATTCCCTGTGTCTATGAACCCAAGAACTATGACGACCATGGTCCCACAACACCCATACTCAGAATCTCATATTTGAGCTTTTCTGTGCACAAATACATGTCCTGCTGTGGGGATCGAACCCGCCACCTTCGGGCTATGAGCCGACCTGCTCAACCACAACACCACAGAGGCTGTCAAATTATAACTAGTTTGTGGTAGGAAACTTGCGTATACTTTTCATGTCTCCAACTGTGCAGAGAGTTGTATAGCCATAGAATAGAGGCACAACGCGCTTGATATTATGCAATGCAAGGCACTGTAGGGCATTCAAAGAGACCTTGCTTATAGATAAATCTAGACGGGTAGTTTCGATCTATCTGAAACCATAGCAATGAAATATTACATAAAACGTTTTACATTATAAAATAAGAATTAGACAGCCTCTGTGGTGGTTTAACAGGTCGGCTCATAACCCAGAGTTGGCTGGTTCAATTCCCGCGGCGGAATAAATATTTGCGTATAGGAAAAAATAATGCATATGCTTAGTTATTTCATCGGGATATTGTAGGACCATGATCCTCGTAGTTCCTGGGTCACTAGAAACAGGTTACCCTAGTTAGGGTCCAGAATCTATGTTTGTGATCGCTGGGCGTTGTTTATATATTTATTGATAGTTCTGCTAACGTTACATCTTTTGAGCACACAAACTTTTATATTTATAATATTAGGGGATACTTGTTTATATTTTAGTGTTGGGCGGTAAATGGCGTCGCAGGAAACTTCCCCATTTTTGGGGGAAATTAATAAATAGAGAAGGGAGAAAGTATAATAGGAAAGGTTAACTTGGGAGTTTTGGCGGGAAAGCGATAAAGATTGTGTCACCGCATTGTATTATTTTCCAATACTTGTGTTATTTTCAGTGTTAGTGCATAAAATTGGTGGCATTCTATTCGTTAAGTGCTGGATTACAGGCGTGAGTGTGGGAAAATGGTATAATGATGGTGAAACGTTTCTTTTCGTGTTGTTTCCAAAACTCCATAGAAG
The DNA here is from genome assembly GCA_905220475.3 of Ennomos fuscantarius. Taxonomy (NCBI): domain Eukaryota; kingdom Metazoa; phylum Arthropoda; class Insecta; order Lepidoptera; family Geometridae; genus Ennomos; species Ennomos fuscantarius. The sequence continues at coordinate 4,891,544 of HG992049.1, forward strand.
CTTCAAGTAAAGTTGCCACCACTTTACTAGGAGTATGACTTTGACTAGACTTTGACTAGACTATGACTTGACTATGACTTGACTTGATGACTTCGACTGTGACTTGACACATATTTAAGTAAAATATCATTAACTTGATAAATTATTAATTACTTGACACTGGCTAAATACACGGAAGTGTGGAGCCAAAACATCAACAAAAAAAAAGGTTAACTGGAGAACGCTACTTAGAATTAAATCCACTACTTGTTTTATTCTGGTGCAATAAAGTATTTTTACACTATATAATAAATATTCTATATAATTATACTCTCTTTCAGTTAACCTTTGAAAATACATAATCGCAGAAGACAAAATAAATAGGTGACCTTGAGAAAGAACCTGTATACCAACTTTCGTCAAGGTTCGTTTAAAAATGCGACTTGTACGTCAATACGTCCTTCCGGACAGATGAAAGCAAATTTTGCGATTTGAAGCAATAACTTCGCTTACTTCGTTTGCTCGGTAATAAATATGGGTGTGGGCTCCAATTCTCACAGTGCTTTAAAGCAAGTGAAGGGAACTGCACTTTATCAATGGAAGGTCAATAATTAGCTAAAATGGGTTGCTACAGTAAACAATACATTAATAGCTATACGTGCGTGCGTGCGTGCGTGCTTGCATGCGTGCGTGCGTGCGTGCGTGCGTGCGTGCATGCATGCGTGCGTGCGTGCGTGCATGCGTGCGTGCGCGTGCGTGCGCACGTGCGTGCGTGTGAATGTGTGTATCAGTCATGCATCATCAAAAGCTGAAAAATGTGCACTACTGAACACAGGCCTTCCCCATAAAACGACACTTTGGAGGTTTATGATAGGGTTGCCATAATCTCCACGCTTGGTAATCTCAGAAAATTTAAATGTACCGAGAAGAATGCTGCTACCTGTTCTCTGGATATTCCCTTAGCCGGATCTTAGGGCACCCACGGGAAGAGGTGGGTGGTGCTATTCTCACAACGCTAGGACCACGTCAGAGGGGTATGTCTATATATTGACTAACCCGAAAGCTCAGTTGGTAGCAGCCCTGCCTTCTAAACTGTGGGTTGTGGGTTCAACTCCCACCCAGGACAAATATTTTGTGACATAGGTGTTTGTTCTGTGTCTGGGTGCTATATTGTATTCTATGTATGTGTTTACAAACAAAAAGTACGTATTGTATCAGTTATCTGGTTCCCATAGTACAAGCTTTGCTTAGTTTGGGGCTAGATGGCGCTGTGTACAATGTTAACAAATATTTATTTATTTTTGAAATCGTTTAGTAAATAACGGAGATCTGAAAGTAACAAATAATTAATATATTCTCCATAAATTAAAAACCTCCTCTTTGAAGTCAATTGAAAAGTGTATAGGTACTTTATTCTTAATGATACCAAAAGGGCTTATTTATATCGAAACGAGCAAAAAGTAGCTTACAATCAGGTTTCAAACTTAAACGAAGGAGATGGATATATTAAGCGTGCCATTAGAACGAGAAGGTGTAACCCATTTATAATGGGTTAGAGGGAGAAGTAAAATGATCATAAAAACTGCACGAACTGGTATATCTCAATATAAACATTCACAGTTGTAAAGTTAACTATTATATATAGTTTATTTATATTATTATGTTAACAGACACTTAATGAATTAATAAAATGAATTGGAATTTTGACAAATCTAAATGCTTGCATGTCTTAACGACGGAAATAGAGAGACTATATTATTACATTACATTAGAATAAGACCACAATTTTTGTATGACCTATTTCGCAAGATAATAAATTCTCTAATTGTTTAATTATTTAACTTTATTTTCGAAATAAACAGTCGGATAATAATGATTATACCCATTTTAAACGTTATTTTTTTTTCGTGTATAAAACGTAAAAATTTACAAGCAGTCTGCTTAATTTGAAAGCCAAAGCAAAGCAAATGACCTGATTACTTCACACTTTTTTTTTAAATAAACCTTTTCACGCTCGCTTGATTTAGGTCGATATTCGGATTTACCAGCTAATAACCTGGTGAATCCAAGGCGAACGGCAGTTGAACTTGCTTCAGGTAAATCTCCATTGTCAACATAACAAAATGGCGACATAAACATAAAAAAGCAAAAACAAAATTATACCGGTCGATAGATGGAGCTAAAGTAATGAAGTTTAATTCAGTCGTGTGGTCTAAATCACACTGTTTTTTTTTTCAAGTGCGTACGCTATGTACCTAACGGAATTTTAATTATTTATGCAAAGCCTTGTTACTGTTTTACAGAACGCATATCGCTGCACGGCTGTCAAAGTATAATTATAGCAGAATTACTTCAGAATGCAGATCATACCTCCAAGTCATTCGCTGTAATTTGTGTCCTTGCATTTAGTGTCAAGTTATTTCAATATCATATTATGTTGTTTTGCCTCCAGGTTGGGTATCTATATATTTTTACATGTAAAAATGTACATGCGCTGCATTCATGGTTTACTAGCAAAGTTGAACTAGCCGTTAACTGATTGGTAAAGTTAAGCAACGCTCGCTGCGATCACTAGTTGGATGGGTGACTTTTTTAGTTTTTTTTTTTTACTTTCAGCTTGTCTAGCATTTGACCGCGCTCTCACCTGATGAGAAGTGACGATGCGATCGAAGGTGTAGCATGCTAGCCAAGTAAATACCTATTCACTCTTCTCTTGAACACACCCGGGTCATATTTCGCCGGAAACACAGACGCTGGCAAGGCATTCCATTCCTTAGCCGTTATAATTAAGAACGTTGAGTCAAATCGCTTGGTACGAATGGGTGGTATTTCGACCACGAAAGGATGGCGCTTAGCCGAGCGTCTAGTAGTCCGGTAGTGGAATGGTGATGGGAGAATGAGATCATGCAGTTCTTGAGCGCATTCACCGTGGTGTAATCTGTAACTGCTACAAAAATACTTATTTACAGCTGAGTGCTTCTTCCCCACTGCTCAACTATGAAGTTGATCAGTGCGTAATATAAAATACCCTCAAACAACCGAAATTGTAATAAAAATTAAAGTAATTAGAAAGAAAGAAAGAAGAAAGAAAGAAACACTTTATTTGGGTGAAGAAACACTTAATTAAGGTGTAAATACAAATATGTAAAATTAAAAATGTATAAATAAAAATTCCAAATCTCATAATTAATAAACTTCACTCAATAACTAAGAAAAAATAAAAATATTTTTTATATCAGCAAGTAACTTGTAATAGAGTACCAGGAAAGCAATTAAGAAGAAGGCAGGCTCCATCTCGTACTAATACAGCTCGAACCTCTTAATTGGTGCAACCCTGGTGATTCTTTAGCAAAAAATAGAAATATAAAGCCTTATTAAACTTATTCAACAAAAGCTATTTTAACAAAAACAGGCTATATTTAATAAACATAATATGTATCTACATAACGAATAAAAATAAATAAAAGTATTGAATGGGCGTCAGCTCAGCATATTGCTGGGCATCGGAAACATCCAGCGCTGATTTTCAGCCTAGACCCAGAGGGGGTGGAACTAATGCACAATTCGAAAAAGCCAGTGCCCTAAAAGCAGTTGAGAAACAACCTACTTTACCTACGGTTATGGTCGATTTTATAATGTATGACTTACTGATCACCTAAGTTGAGCAAAAAATTGTTGATTAATAATAAGCTTAAGTAATAAATCTATACTAATAATATAAAGAAGAAAGATTTGTTTGTATGCATGTTTGTAACAAATTGGTTCAAAAAGTACTGGACCGATTTTAAAAATTCTTTTACCATTTGAATGCTCACTTATTAATATAGCTTATTTTAGTCGCAAGAAAAATATTTATGCCAAAATGTTTAAAAAATAAACTTCCACCCGTGCGAAGCCAGGACGGGCCGCTAGTTTAAAATAGTTTAACAATTGCAACTAAACTTCTCTTTAAACCTTTAACTTTAACTTTAAAACTCTACTGTGCTTCTAGCCGGCCTTTACGGAGAAAAAATAGACACTAAACTTATATATTAAAAATCTATTTTACTAAACCGATTTTGACAAAATTTATATGGTACCAAAATGAAAGTGTAATATATCCTTTCAGGTAAAGTAAGAAATGAGGTAACGAATATAACAAGCAACCGAATTGAGAACCTCCGTATTTTAAGTCGGTTAAAAATGAAAGGAAACTCCAGGCAGACTAAAGATATATAATATAACCTTTGTAGTCAACGAATTTAATAACAACATCAATCAATTACCTCTTCATATATAATTAATGCGGGAAGCCTCTATAGAGCAATTTTCCAATTAATTAATCAATTCAACACTATAACTAAATTCGAGGAAACAAAGATCATTGGAAGAGGGAACAAAACACTCGGTTGTTATGCGCTGTCGGTATGAATACGCAGGGATATACTCAGGTTTATGTTTTGGGGTTCTCTTTGTGTGGGAGAATGGAGTTGTTTACTTTACAGTCATTATCGTGTTATACAGGCTGTGGGCATACAGTGTGAATAAAGCTTTAATTACGAGCGAGGAAGATCATAACTGTTCCGAAAAAAGGGTACGTATTTAAAGTCATACTACTCACGTCAGTTTCCATAATAATAATAATGCCCAACGATCACATACTTAGATCCTGGACCCTTACTAGGATTCCCTGCGTCTAGGGACCCAGGAATTACGAGGACCATGGTCCCACAACCCAGACTCAGAAAAAGGATTTTTTGCTTTTTTTTTCAATATGTTTAAATACTTGCCTTGCCACGGGAATCGAACCCGCCACCTCCAGGTTCTGAGCCGATCTGCTCAACCACCACACCACAGAGGCTGACAAGTGTAATGTTGTATTAAAAATCCCACAGTTTTCAAGTTATCAAACCATTATTTGTTCTTCTTCTTTTTTTTATATTTACTAGAAATTACCTTACCAAATAGATAGAGCTCTGAGCGATTAGACCGCCCCACTTTGGTTAAGTTTATTCACTTTTTTAATTATTTATATGTGGTTTTTCAATAAAGAATTTATCTATCTATCTATGTAATGAAATTATTATATGACTATACTATCTTATTTAAAAGTTATCGTGGTATACCATAAAATAACTTTTGAGTTATTATTTAAAGGATAGATTAACATTTTTATATTTTAACATTAACATTATTTTAACAAGAAATGAAAATGCAATAAGAAAATTATACCAAAACAGTAAAACGACAAAAATATGGAAAATAATTATAGCCGTTATAATAACATAATCGTATACCGTTAAAATCCTTTTTTTTTAACAAAACATTTCACATATCGCCATCTATCAAATTAATTAAAGCTTGCTTGTATTAATTATCATTCAAATAAAAATAATCACACAAACCTTTACAAGGAAAAATATCAATATGTTTTCTTTTGGCGTCTGAATAATGGGGGGAAAAGTCCTGTTTGCCTCACCTTGACTGCGCCTATGCAAACCAACCAAGCTCGTTCAAAAATGCTTTCAGTATACAACCAGATCTTTTGGAAAATATTTTCTTTAACTGTATCTTATGTTTTATTCAAATTCCTACCAACTCGCCTACCAGAATACTAAAATGTGCACCAACAAAAGTATGAAAAACACTCCTGTCCGATTTCAAATGTTTTTTTCGCCTCAAAATAAATTTATAAGTCATCCATTTGCTCACACTTTGCCTCTCATTTCATTACAAAAAAGACACATGCTAATTAAATTCGTACGAGCATGAAGGAAAACTGGCAGTATCGTAAAGCAAATGAAGCTAGCTATATTAGTCTGTGGTTAGTGTAAGGGAAGAATTTGTTATTCCGTACGCACACTTTGATAGTACGGAGGCTTCTACCTCGTTTTTGAGGCTCTGCAGTGATGCGGGAGGGAGGCAAGGCGATACGTTTGTTACGTGTGTGATAAGGACGGCGATATTATTGCACCGGTAGTGAGGAGTGAAAGAGATCAATAATGAGAGGCACGAGGAGTTGAAAAGGGATTTCAGATTAAGGTCGTTGTCGAGTCAAAGAGTAGGTAGGCGGAAAACTAATAGAAGTCTATTCAAGGCCAATTGAAAATTTATTTTTAGTGAAAATTCTGTGAGTCAATGGCTTATTAGTTTTTTGTTTTTATGCTGGTACAGTTTTTTGTTTTGTTCTCTTATTTAGAAATGAACTTATGTGGTGGAATTTAATTATCTTAACATTTAATTATAATATAATTAGATTTTTGATTATAACGGTGCTATTTTCGCACTTTTCTCTTTTACGTGTGTTAATCTGTTAATGAAATATTAAGCTAATTATTGCAAACAACAAAATATTAGGTACAATATTTATATATTAATTATAATTACACAAAAAACTCTATAATAAAGAGAGCTAACTGAAAATCAGGTAGGAAACTTTAAAAATTATTTTTGATTAAAGTATTTATTGTAACTACGTTACGATATTACATAAGTAGATAACATACGTTACATAACTATGCTTTTGATTTAACAGTTTAAAAGATATTTGGTAAAACTTTTAAACACTTCAAACATGTTGAAACTATCAGTTCCACTTGGAAATAATAATAAAGCCCAAAGATCACATATACATATACAATTATTATCAATTGTGTAAAATTGTACACAATTGAAAAATTTTGACATAGGTAAGTATAGCTTCGATTACAGGCCCTTCTACGTTGTCGCGCAATCTTTGCCGCGCAGCCTGGCCGGGGCAAGTGAGCTTACGGACACCCTCAGTTGCCGACGTGCCCCGACCGCTATCACGTTCGCGCCCAACCTCTACGCGATTTTACGCGGCATTCGAATTTCGAACGTCAATTATTAAAAATACGAACCTGCAGTGCGTGTTTGACTGGTGGAAAAAAATTGAAAAACAATTTTCGTGTTCCCGAACCGAATTTTTCAGTGATTTGAATTTTGAAAGTGTTCCCATTTTAAAAGTGTTGTGATCTGACGTTTGGATTTTTTGTAGCGACGGATTATTTTTGTGCGTTTCGTGACAATTTAAAGGTTAGTAGAGAAATAATTTTAGTATTAAACTGTTATAAACTAAGATTTAAAAATTCCTTTTCAATCAATCAAAATCCTTGTAACCTATCTATAGTATTTTTAATCATTTTAACTGACACATCCTTTTACAAAAAATACAATAAGGATTTTTTAATACTCAATATTAATACAGGTACAAAGTTAAGATTTCTCTGACCCCAATCAACAGTGTTGATGTCACTTGGCCAGTAAAATACAGGCATTATTTTGAGTGGACCACTCGCAACGAAACATGACACCTTTAGAAATGTGAAGATATGGCATTTCCGAATCATGTCTCTGAGGCAAAGCTGCATTTCAAATACTTGTAAGAAGTTTTTTTTTTCACGGAAAAATGCCTTTAATTTCTAAATACTACAATGATATAATAACTAACACTAAAAATTACCTACTACTACAAAAAAAATTGGACTATATACTGACCTATAGACAATACAAATGCTCCAGCCCACTACCAGTAGGTAGCGTACCCAATGCTGGCAGCATTGCCCCGTTGAATTGCAATGCTTAAATTATTACTTATTTGGCACAACGAATAAGCATTGTAAGAAGTTGAATAAAAATAATAATTGACAGGCAAAAAATCATGCACATAGATAGAGCTTACTGGAATCAGAAAGAATTGTGACCAATTTAACAAAAACAAAAATCAGAGGCACTTAGGCACTTCAGATGCACCCTTAGTTTCAGGCTCTGTTTTTTCATAATTAATTTTAATTTTCCTGAATAAAAAGTATCCTATAATAATTCCATTAGTATTAACAATCTGTGTGAATAATTTCATGCAAATCTGTTTATTGGTTTTGGCGTGCAAGCAGCACAAACAAACTTACAACGTTACACTTTATTCTTACGTAGACAGGTACAGGTATTCTTGGTGTTATTATTTGGATTTTTTTATTTTTTTATGTTAGTGAATAATGTGACGAGCAAGTCGTTCACGAGATGTTAAGCGATACGGTTAACCATAACAGAACAGTTTCATTCGTAACTCCAAAATATAAAGCTTCACGGTTTTTTGTTTTTAATGCGCTAGTTTTTTGTTGTGTTTTTTTAATTTAGGGTAATATCAGCCTAAATAAATATTTAAGCAGGCAGCCAGAAGGAACATAATTCAACGCCTTCGTTTTAAAGTCTTTTTTAATGTCAGTCATTGGCACAAATTAAGCTAAATTAAAATAAAAAAAACACTTCAACCATAATTTAGCCTCACTTTTTGACAATAACATGAGAAATATTGAATACAAAATATCTGATGTTAATAATAATAATAAAAACGCCCAACAATCACATACATAGATCCTGGACCCTCATTAGGATTCTATCTTTGTGTCTAGAGACCGAGGTACTACGAGGACCATGGTCCCACAGCACCCAGACTCAGAACAAGTATTTGCGCTTTTTTATGTGCACTAACACTTGTCCTGTCGCGGGAATCGAACCCGCCTCCTCCGGGCTATGAGCCAACCTGCTCTACCACCACACCACAAAGGCTGTCGATCCTAAGTCATTGACGCCCCTACTGTAATATTATTTTACATCTCACAGTCTAGTAATCTTACTACTAGACTGTGTTGATATCTCAGGATGACGTGCGCAGTGCAGCGTCACACAAAATTCAATATTTTAGAGTTCCGCAACTGTATTCTTGTATTTCTATGAAATCTTTAGAGGATAACTTCAACAAAGTTTTTGTGTTTGAACATTGTCCCTAGATACAAAAAATTCTAGTTAGGACCCAGGACCAAAATATGTGATCGTTGTGCTTTATTTATTATTGTAGGAAAAGCTTTCAAAGATAACATTTATAACCGTCTTAACAGCTAGAATTATGTCTCCCACCGCAAAAGCTGTTCGACATGAATGCGAAGCATAATATGCCCTACATAATAATACCTAACATAATTATAACGCTCGAAACTCATTATCATAATCACGACATTTGAGTGTTCTCTCAAAACATGCTCTAGGACGGGAAAGTGTCTCGAGATTTTCGCTTAATTGCGGACCGGAGTATTATACTGAACAAACCACATGCTTTTTACCCCCTCACTAATACTTAAGTATACAACTGTGTAGGGAAATAATAGCTGCTTAACAAATATTACAAAAAACCATATTGTAGATATTCAATATTAATAATATGCATTGAGTAGAATATCGTTGGGCTTCTTTGTAATTTTACATCATCTTACGTGACGCTTACGATAATATTGACAGGCACTGTAGTGTAGTGTTTGAGCTGGTCGGCTCATAACTCGGCAGTGGGTTCGATTCCCGTGACGATGTATTTGTGTATAGGAAAAAGCGCAAATACTTGATCTGTGTCTGGGTGTTATAGGATCATTGGTGCATAATTCCAGGGAATATAATTCAGGGAATCCTAGTTAGGGTCTAGAATCTATGTAGGATGACAGTTGTGTGATGTTTATAAAGAAAAAAATTGACAAACGTCGGTATTGATATTGTTATTTTCTAGAATAGAATATTCATTATCAAACAATAGACAATAGAATAATAATTATTATTATTATGTGTGGACACCTCACACAACGCCATCTAGCCCCAAACTAAGCAAAGCTTTTATGGGAACCAGGTAACTGATACAATACTTAGATACTTACTTTTTGTTTGTAAATACATACATAGAATACAATATAACACCCAGACACAGAACAAACATTGATGTTCATCACAAATGTTTGTCCTGGGTGGGAATCGAACCCACAACCCACAGTTCAGAAGGCAGGGTTACTACCAACTAAGCTATCGGGCCAGTCTCAATTAATTAATAAATATCTAAAGCCTAAATATTTAATTAATTAAAACTTTATCATTGATTATTTGCCTTGTACACATTCGTTTTCAAATATTTCAATTGGACTTCATGTTTTCTATATAATAAAAAAAAAAAAAAAAAAAAAAAAAAAAAAATGAAACTATATAATAATAACTTTAATTAGGGATCCGCAGAAGAACTAAAGCCACATTTCAAAATTAACAAATAAAAATGACAATAATCAGCTAGGTTATCACAAAACTCTATTGCAACAAATTGAAACACAAAATTGTAATCAGTTAGTTTCAATACGCAGCTTATGTGCATAGTTAGTATGGACATTTTCAAATCAGGAATGAAATTGCGCCTGTTACATTGCTATCATAATTACGTGATCACTCCACAGGTTATATCGCTCGTAGAACTGACAATCAATGAGGGAGAAAGGTTCTCGTGGTTACCATGACCTGGAAGACGCAGCGGAGACCGGTCCACACTAGGATGACTAACAATCTGCTAAGCGACATGGACACCCATAACAGAACAGTGTCACTCGGAACTCTAAAATATAAAGTTTCACGTGACACTGCCCTACGCACATCATCCTGAGACATCAGCACAGTTTGGTAATAAGATTACTCGACTGTGAGATCAGGAGGGTGATCACGAAACTTTGATTGCAATTCAACAGGAGTAATTTCCTTACTAACTATGCACATAAACCGCGTGTTCAAACTGTCAAATCCATACAAATTTCTGTTTCTATTGGTTGCAATCTAGTTAGTCGCCCAGCTAGTCAAAACCTCTGCAAGCTAGTAGGAGCCAGGGAACAGAAGACATGTAGCTGGTCAAACTGGCTTTCTATAGAGGCCTATGTTCAACAGACGTTCTCCAGCTGATGATGTTTTTTTAAATAACTGGAAACTTAAATTGTAATATTTATCTGCAAGGCGATATGTTGCATTTTATTATTCAATCTAGTAAAGTACTCAAAAACCAATTACGGTAACATTTAACCTAGAGGCTAACAAGCTGTTTTTATCGTAAAAAATAAGCTTTTGCATAACAATAGACTTTTATAGTTCAACGCTTTGCTGTGCTGTAGTATAAACAGTATGGGCGTTGGTGCTGACTATCATGATATACCTAACAAAATTTAATTATCATATACTAAACAATGCATTTTTTAAATTTTGTTTATTTACAGAATACTTACTATTTGGCATGAATAATTTAGAATTGTTAGCGATCATAGTTAAAGTTTAAAATTTTATACATCATAAGTGATTTAATTTTGTTGCCAGCATGTTGGGTACGCTACTTAATGGTAGTGGGCTGGAGCATTTGGACTGGCTATAGGTCATCGCAGCCTGTATATAGTCCAAAAGTTTTTTTTTTTTGTAGTAGTAGTAGTAGGTAGATTTAGTATTAGTTATTAAATTATTTAATTTTATAGAGGGCTTTATAAAATACATTTTGATGGCGTTTATAGTCTCTTCTTATACTGCACATTTATCCAGCGTTAATTTGAAATAGTAAAAAATAAGGCAAAAGTATAATTTTGTGCATTAGTTTGCGTTTTCATTTCTGATTAAAAAATAATTAGTATAATTCAAAAATAAGACCATTAATATTTTCTTATAATTTATGCACTATCTCCATAACTTTTAAGGCTGGTAAACTGAATTAAAAGTAATCTACTAGATGGGTAATTTAACTTATTGTATTGTTGATATTATCGTATAACTGATATAACGTTATTAAATATTTAGATTGATCATATTTAGCCTGGTGTTAAGTTGTAATGCTTTTGACGAATTAGCACGCTCACCTAAAATAAACCAGCTCACTCTTTTCTAGGAAGCATCCAGATTTTTAACTTTTTAAAAATACACACGCTGTTAAAGATTCCCACTACTTAGGTCAAATACGCTTGATACGTATATGAAGAGAAGTTGATGGAATAGAGAGATTGCGAAAACATATCTTACATTTTAATGCGACTGTTCCAACGAACTGCCCATACTGCATCTATACGACGATTGTAGGTAAGTAGGCAGGCATAACGTTTTGTATGAGAAGTGGTAAAGTGGGTAAATTCTTTTCCATTGTGCCAGGTATATGTTCGTAGGCTTTTTGTTCTATGATAAATGGATAGATAACGCTGATATAAATCAGAGACGTCGGCAGTTCGTCATCTTTTGTACTAAAATAGTGGGCGGTGAGAATTCACGCTGTTTTTTAAATTTAATTACGTCTTAGTTATTTTTGTATAAGCTTTTAATTAGCAAATGAGTTTATACTTTCACTTGTGTGTCAAATAACTTAGTAAAAAGCCTGTAGAGAGATTCTTGAGAGATTTAATTTATTTTATTTTTCATTCATTCATAAACAGAATTGTAACATCATTACAGACAAATTTACAGTCCGATGTTACAACTTATAATAAATATTATTATTACAATGGGTATTCATAGTTAAGATAAACTATTACCTAACTATATATAACTCAAAGGTTACCGACTGACTGACTGACATAGTGATCTATCAACGCACAGCCCAAACCACTGGACGGATCGGGCTGAAATTTGGCATGCAGGTAGATGTTATGACGTAGGCATCCGCTAAGAAAGGATTTTTTAAATTCCACCCTTGAGAGGGTGGTTGAATTATTTTCCCATAGGCGAAGCTGCGGGCAGAAGCTCGTTTTCTAAATATCTTAGAGCTACTTCTATGAAGTTCGACAGGCTGCAGTTAGAAATGCCCACTCCATAGGATATTAGTTTAATCCAACATATGCCATGATGCCGTGCTTTAACTGACTTCTATAGAAAATAATATGACATCAAAGAAAACTAGAGAAAGACTTAATTTTACGCAAAACGTGCGTTACTTTATTGAAAACTCGTAATATTTAAGGGTGACTACGTTAAAAAGTTAGAAAGGCCGCTAATTGAAAATGCCTTTTTAGGTGCGCTATCCGCTATGTATACTTACTTAAGTCACAATTGAAGGGTTGAGAATAAAAAGGGCTTAACTGTGAAATTGATAGTTTCGAGAAAATTGATCCTTTTAATGTAGAGTGCTAATAAGGTAATAGAAAAGGTTTATGTAAGTTTCAGTCGCTTGAAAATGTTTTTATTCTATTTTAAAATACTAAATATAGTACTAATTCATACAATTACTATAAAAATATAATATAATAAAATAAATATAATAATGTTTTTATGCTAAGCGAACTGTATTCCTGTGACAGATAAACCGTTTTTAGACTCAAAATCTCGAGATTTAAGCCTCATTTCGGTATTTTGAGAATGTACTATTGTAGATAATTTCACGCTAAATCCAACGACACCCATAAGTCATTTTGTGACAAAGAGTAAGTTTTTTAAAACCCTTTTTGTTTTCACCCCTTCAATTATAATGACGTGAATTGAAATGAACTGCCTAATGCGGTATAAGGGTCCAACCTTGCACTGGGAGTTACTGGCACTGGCATTAAATTAAACGATTAATTTCCCAAAAATAGATGATTTATTACTTAAAAGCCCCAAAACTAAAACTTATATACCCCGGTCGACCACGGCCGACCGCCTGTCATACATCTCGCTTGCAAACCAAAACTGCTGACACGCAATTCATTAATTCTACATACACCTTTAATTTTAATTATTATTACTAAAGGAATTTTGAAATCATTACCAACCACAACCACTGGGAATTAATCTATTTGTTATTTTAATACAGGCGATCTCAGCTTGTCTCGCCCTTGGGTTGAAAGAAAATAAACAACGGTAGCTGCACCTGTTGGGCGATTATACCGGTAAGGGATCCCACAAAAACTCGTTCCAAATACAGTGGAGGTTACACTGAGTACCTTAGCTCGACTGATTTTTAACTTAAACAGCTTGGTGATTGGTGCTGTTGATAATAAATCTATACATATAAAATTCAAAGTCCTGACTGACTGAATGACTGACTTATATATCAACGCACAGCCTAAACCGCTGGTCCTAGCGACTCGAAATTTAGAGGGTATGTTTTTTGTAAAGTGTGGGTATCCACTAAGAAGGGTTTTTTGAAATTTCTCCCCTAAGAGGGTGAAATGGGTGGTTGAATTATTTTTTCAATAAGCCACGCCGGTGAAACCGCAGAAGCTAGTAAATATAAATGATTGTGGACATTTCATACAGCACTACCTAGTACGAGCACTAAGCAAAGCTCGTACTATCTATATAACTGATAGAATACTAAGATACTTTTTGTTTGTAAAACAATATAACATTCAGACACAGAACAAACAATAATGTTTATCTCACAAATGTATCTACTGGGTGGGAAATGAACCCACAACCTACCGTTCAGAAGACAGAACTACCAACTTCGCTGAGGTCAGCCCATAATCCTATTAATTTTATAAACGTTTAAGTTTTGTATGCGTATTGATGTTTGTTACTCTATCACGCAAAAACTAATTAACCAATTTTGATGAAATTGAAATGCAGATAGCTTATACGGATTAACACGTAGGATGCCTTTTTTGGTGAAACCGCAGTAGGTCATAATAAAAAACGTACATTAAATATGTGCTTTCAGTAGTACAAAAAGCGTCCATTATTGGCATATAAAGCAAAAATTTGAAACACGAACTATGGCAAAGCAAGTCTATTAAGTAGTACATTGATAAAAAATATTGTGGGGTGTAAACTAAGTAATTTTAACCTCATACAAGCGCTGTATGAAACTAACTTTTTATTTATGTAAATAACAAACGGCTAAATTCACGTCAATTTGCAGTCAAAGTCCTTCCGATTAGGTTCAGGATATATTGATCTGGGAGTCAGTGTGAGCGTCAGCACGTCATTTACCAAAATGAATCATACTTACGACAGTTATCAAACTAAGTTTTTATTGTCAATAAAATTTATTGGCATTCTGACACTGTATCCTGGCTGGCTGGCTTGATTGTTCGGATGGTATTCGAATCCATTTTTTTCATGTATTTAAACGCTTTTATTTTGTATGTAACACGTAATTGCAATAGTTATTGTTATTATTAATAATATTTACTCCCTCTCAGCCTCTGTGGTGTGGTGGTTGAGCAGGTCGGCTAATAATCCGGGGAGGCGGTGGGTTCGATTCCCGCGACATGACAAATATTAGCGCACAGAAAAAGAAGCACAAATACTTTTTCTGAGTCTGGGTGTTGAGGAACCATGGTCCTCGTAGTTCCTGGGTATCTAGACACAGGGAATCCTAGTTAGGGTCCAGGATCGATGTATGTGATTGTTGAGCGTTATTATTATTATTATTATTCATTCATTTATTTTCATTATTGAATCTAAGTTTTTTATAATATTTGTATAAAAGTAATATTACAAAATAAAATAAAAAACTTATTATTATTATTATTATTAGTAACATTAGTTCTGTATTTGTATCGTAATAAAATTTCTCTTTCACACTAAAAACCGTTGATTGCGATAAGCATATGCATATATCATAAATCTTTAGTTATTAGCCATATTCTGATCATTTTATAACAAACTGAACGTATACATTTTCAACATAATTTATACCTCTATAAAACAATAAAAACCAAAGCTTCACTACTGTTTTGCACTGACCTCTAAGTTTAATGGGAGAGGTACTACGGTCACTCGATAGGGTCACGCTCGGACGACTTTTAAAACGTGATCTAGTGAGTTTTTTGTATTTGTTCTATCATATTGACGGTTGATGAGGTGACGCTCCGAATCCTATGAACAATGAGTAATTTTTTTATCTATTTCCTTTTTCAATCTTTCTGATTTGTTAAGGTTACTATGATCTTGCGCAAATATTTACTTGTGTATAAAAATATGAATTGCTCGTAGCTACTCATAGGTAAAAAAATAATGAACATGGCTAAAGCCAGAGATATACAGGGTTACAGGAAAAATCATGCTAGATCCGTTAAGGGCGTGGAGTACTCATCATTTCTGACTTATTTCACTATAAAAAACTGCCTAAACTTAACCCTTTTCGAGATATTCGACTTTTAATTTATTTATTGAATTGCTGATTTTTAGGCTACAAAATTTAATTATATTTATTTTGTTTATTTTTGGGTATTTACTTTATGCGACGTTTGTCGCTCTAGTGCTTTAGGTGAGACCAAGGACGCTCCACGAAGTCGAAACTAGCTCTGACTCTCTTTAACCGTTAATTATTTACGCTCTCTTAATTATTTACCGTCAGTAGGTGGTACCTATCTTGTTATTTGTTTTGAAACCTATATAAAATGCAAAGTCCTGACTGACTGACTGACTTATATATCAACGCACAGCCTAAGCCGCTATTCCTGAAGACTTGAAATTTAGAGGGTGTGTTCTTTGTAAAGTTTAGATATCTACTAAGAAAGGGTTTTTCGTAATTCCATGCCTGAGAGGGTGAAATGGGTGGTTGGATTATCTATGAATAATTTTCTTCTTCGCTTACCTATAGGCCACGCGAACAAAGCCGCGGGCAGAAGCGAGTATTTGTAAAAGCGCTTATACATCTGTTTTGTCCGCTACTTTCCAGCAAACATTTTTAATTTTTTTATGTGATAATATCCTTTTTTAACTTCTGCAGTTTGAAATATCGAAGTTCAAAATTTCGTATCAGTTAGCCGTTTCGACGTGAAAGCCACACATAAAAGCAGACAACGTTTTGATTTTATCCAATAAAAGTATGTGAACAGGATTATTGCCATTATTTACATTAAATATTTAATAAATATATATTCCTACTACCTGGAATACAGCCCACAGGCCACAAGAAAAATAGATCGGCCATAATAAACCACAACGCTAGCGCACCAATGCAGCTTAGTAAATTATGGCCCAAATCCTACCAGCATTATTACATAATATGGCCGAACACTTTATTAACTGTGATTGAAAGTGACAAATGATGGCGTATAAAAATAAATTTAATATCGCAGTCAAATGTCAAAAGGCTCATCGCGTGACAAAGGATCTGAAGGTTCATTGCGTGGGCCCAAAAGGTCTCAGTGACGCGTTGTAGCATGTTTTATTCTGATACAGATTTTTTAAAAGGAATTTGTAATGTGAACAATAAGACAGTAAAAATATGAATTATTATTAGTGATTTAAAAGAATAAGAGGAGATTAAGCAATAAAGTAACATCTTAAATTATAATAAAAGGCAAAAACAGTCGAAAACAAAATCGAAACTTTATAAATTAAATTACTAAAAATTAAATTACTGCACACAAAATTCACAAAGATCTTTCGAAACGATTGATTGAGGCAACACGTGACCAAAATGCTGGTCTCTATTTAGCCCAAAGACTAAAAATTGCCTTTCAACGTGGCAATGCCACCAGCATTTTGGGCACGCTGCCTACTGGTAGCGGCTTCTTCTTTTTTTCTATTATTTTAATTTTCTATTTATGTATAATTAGTAATAGTAGTCTAAATGTTGGAATATATATATAAATAGACACGCTCCAAATATTAAGTGCATTGGTTTAGCTCTATGTAGGTATATTATATTGTCTATCAATTACTATTTATAAAATGTCACCTAAAGAAGGTATTTTTGTACACATTTACACAGCGTCATCTAGCCCCAAACTAAGCAAAGCTTGTACTATGGGAACCAGATAACTGATACAATACTTAGATACTTTTTGCTTGTAAATACATACATAGAATACAATAAAACACCCAGACACAGAACAAACATCGATGTTCACCACACAAATGTTTGTCCTGGGCAGGAATCGAACCCACAACCTACATCTCAGAAGGCAGGGTCACTACCAACTGAGCTATTGGGCCAGTCAAATAAAGGTATATTGTAGCTAAACCAGTTACCAGTAACCAGTGTAGGTAACCAGTAAATAAGGTATCTATATTGTATATATATTGTAGTTAAACCAGTTACCAGTGTAGGTAACCAGTAAATAAGGTATCTATATTGTATATATATTGTAGTTAAACCAGTTACCAGTGTAGTTAATCAGTAAATAAGGTATCTATATTGTATATATATTGTAGTTAAGCCAGTAACCAGTAACCAGTGTAGTTAACCAGTAAATAAGGTATCTATATTGTATATATATTGTAGTTAAGCCAGTAACCAGTAACCAGTGTAGTTAACCAGTAAATAAGTTATCTATATTGTATATATATTGTACTTAAACCAGTGACCAGTAACCAGTGTAGTTAACCAGTAAATAAGGTATCTATACTGTTTATATATTGTAGTAAAACCAGTAACCAGTGTAGTTAACCAGTAAATAAGGTATAATATTATAGAAACTGGCGTGAGTAGTACTCATAACTACAACTATTACACGGCTAAGACTCACGAAGTGAGTGAATAGAAGAACACTAGAAGTGTAATAGTTGTAGTAAATAAGGTATCTATATTGTATATATATTGTAGTTAAGCCAGTAACCAGCGTAGTTAACCAGTAAATAAGGTATCTATATTGTATATATATTGTAGTTAAACCAGTAACCAGTATCCAGTGTAGTTAACCAGTAAATAAGGTATCTATATTGTTTATATATTGTAGTTAAACCAGTAACTAGTAACCAGTGTAGTTAACCAGTAAATAAGGTATCTATATTGTATATATATTGTAGTTAAGCCAGTAACTAGTAACCAGTGTAGTTAACCAGTAAATAAGGTATCTATATTGTATATATATTGTAGTTAAGCCAGTAACTAGTAACCAGTGTAGTTAACCAGTAAATAAGGTATCTATATTGTATATATATTGTAGTTAAGCCAGTAACCAGTAACCAGTGTAGTTAACCAGTAAATAAGGTATCTATATTGTATATATATTGTAGTTAAGCCAGTAACTAGTAACCAGTGTAGTTAACCAGTAAATAAGTTATCTATATTGTATATATATTGTAGTTAAGCCAGTAACTAGTAACCAGTGTAGTTAACCAGTAAATAAGGTATCTATATTGTATATATATTGTAGTTAAGCCAGTAACTAGTAACCAGTGTAGTTAACCAGTAAATAAGGTATCTATATTGTATATATATTGTAGTTAAGCCAGTAACTAGTAACCAGTGTAGTTAACCAGTAAATAAGGTATCTATATTGTATATATATTGTAGTTAAGCCAGTAACTAGTAACCAGTGTAGTTAACCAGTAAATAAGGTATCTATATTGTATATATATTGTAGTTAAGCCAGTAACTAGTAACCAGTGTAGTTAACCAGTAAATAAGGTATCTATATTGTATATATATTGTAGTTAAGCCAGTAACCAGTAATCAGTGTAGTTAACCAGTAAATAAGGTATCTATATTGTATATATATTGTAGTTAAGCCAGTAACTAGTAACCAGTGTAGTTAACCAGTAAATAAGTTATCTATATTGTATATATATTGTAGTTAAGCCAGTAACTAGTAACCAGTGTAGTTAACCAGTAAATAAGGTATCTATATTGTATATATATTGTAGTTAAGCCAGTAACTAGTAACCAGTGTAGTTAACCAGTAAATAAGGTATCTATATTGTATATATATTGTAGTTAAGCCAGTAACTAGTAACCAGTGTAGTTAACCAGTAAATAAGGTATCTATATTGTATATATATTGTAGTTAAGCCAGTAACCAGTAACCAGTGTAGTTAACCAGTAAATAAGGTATATATTGTATATATATTGTAGTTAAACCAGCTCAGAAGACGGCAGAAGAAGTGTTGAAAAATGTAAAAAAATACACCTAATACTTTTGAACCAAAACTTTAATCACAACTGCCCTTGATGGGCTCGGTGAGAAACATGGGTAACCAAATTTTTTCGTCGTTTAAAATGTTGCTTTTAGTCGATGGAGATCA
The DNA here is from genome assembly GCA_905220475.3 of Ennomos fuscantarius. Taxonomy (NCBI): domain Eukaryota; kingdom Metazoa; phylum Arthropoda; class Insecta; order Lepidoptera; family Geometridae; genus Ennomos; species Ennomos fuscantarius. The sequence goes on from HG992049.1 coordinate 4,911,236, forward strand.
GTTACGGGTATCAGGTTTTTTAATGGTTGTTTTTTATTCTGCGTAGAATATCCGTTTTGCTTTGTTTGTGGAGCCTCTGGGAAACAGGTGAAAGCGTTCCACGATGCTACTTTAGAAATGAAGTATATCCTTTTTATTCCAACGCCAATTTGTTTTTATATTGGTACGAGCATAATATATTAATATGTGTGATAAATGTACAATACATAGAGACTTTTTGTTTGTAATCACATACATAAAATACAATATAACACCCAGACACAGAACGAACATCGACGTTTATCACGCAAACGTTTGTCCTGTGTGGGAATCGAACTTCACTTTTCCGGGATAAAATGTAGCCTATATGTTAATCCAGTGTATAAGCTATCTTGGTACCGAATTTCAATCCATTCAGCCGATTCAGCGTGAAGGAGTAACAAACATACACAAAAACACACATACAAACTTTCGCCTTTATAATATTAGTGTGACAATTGTCAGAACGGCGACATTAACATTAAACAAAGCAAAAACAAAGTTATACCGGTCGATAGATGGAGCTAAACTACAGAAGCTTTACTTCAGTCATGTGGTCTAAAGCACACTCGATTTTAATTAGAAACACAATATTCTTTTGTTCGTAACACGGATAATAAATTAATAGCCCACCAGATGGCGCTGCTGTAGGTAAACTTTACGACGGAAAACAGTTACCTATCTATCAACCTACGTCGTCACGACTTCCCACTGCCTATAAAACTGTGGACGTAAAAACATGCTCGAGAATTTCTTAACATTTCTACGAGCATTGAATAAATAATTGCTAGGCAAGAATAATTTTTAAGTCCATTTTATAACCTTCTCGTTCTAGTGATTATAGAGTGGATCAGAGTTTTAAGTCACCCGAAGGCTTACCTGCCTTGAGAGAGGTTTATGTCCAGCAGTGGACTTATATAAGCTAATGATGATGATGATGATGATGAAGGCTTCGGACTCACAACGACATGGATTTGGCTCAACCTATACACTGACTTGAAGGATTACAAACGCTGGTACGGTAAGTATTCGCAACCTGTAAAAATGTAGTCAAGTGGAGCTGTCCTGTGGGATTCTCGCCATAATGCGGATGGCTCGTTTCTGCATTACAAATGCACGCTGCCAGTCAGATGTCCTTCCCCATAGCTCCGCGCCGCACTACTCTGGCGACACGACCCAGCGCAAAACACGCGCTACCTAATTTGCCGCATAATTTATTTATGTGACTTTCCCACTGCAAGCCCCTATATCTATTTATCTTATATTATATATATTATATTATTTATATCTATTTCAAAGCCTAGAAATGTGTAATTTTTTTTTACTTCAAACTTGTCTAGCGTTTGACTACGCTCTCACCTGATGGGAAGTGACGATGCGATCGAAGGTGCAGCATGCTAGCCAAGTATATACCTATTCACTCTTCTCTTGAACACGCCCGGGTCATATTTTGCCGGGAACACAGATGCAAACAAGATGCATCTTGGGTTATTTGTACTCCATTCATTAGCACCGTTAGCTCTCTGGGTGTCCGCCCTGATAAGTTAAAATGAATGAAGTGCATCTTTGTCAGATTTAGATATTGATATTGAGATAATATATAAATTATAATTTTACTAGGTGGTAGGATTTTGTGCAAAGTTCGTCTTTGCACAAAATTCTACCACTTTGCCAGTTATTCTGCCGCCAAGCAGCAAGCACTGCTGCGTTCCGGTATGAAGGGTATTGTAGCTAGTGAAATTACTGGGCAAATGAGACTTATGATCTGATCTCACAGTCTATAAACTTATTACTAGATTGTGCTGATGTCTCAGAATGACGTGCGCAGTGCAATGTCACGCGAAACTCTGTACTTTAGAGTTCCGAGTGACACAGCAACTGATATGGGCAGCCGTGTCGCTTAACACCAAGCGAACTGTTAGCTCGTCTCGTCATTCCTTACAATAAAAACAAAAATAAAGGATTCTCTGCTAGTTTCGGCTTTGTAGAGCGACACGTGACGGTGACGGTGACGCTGTAAAGGTCGGTAGAGAACAGCAGCATAAGCCCGTTGAAAAAAAAAGCGTCACGTCATTGTTTCTGTCAGACAGAGCAGTAGAGCGTCAAAACGTCATAATGTGCTAAGTAACGGAGACGATATTATATAAAACCGGTACTAGCTGATTATATCCATCATTTACTCAACGTATATTATTTAACGTCATAGCAAGAAACTTAAAACCAAATATTTTGCTTTTATTCCACGCATTCGTACTTTTTCATTCTTTACCATGAACAAGATATCAATCTCAGATTTCTATGTGAAAACGCCACATACAAGCTTGCATGCATTTTCCCAACGTATATATGTCTTATGATGCAGAAATAGAGTTCAAATTTAATTAATCAAAGTTTTTCGTGACCGATAAGTAAAGTCTCAGGTGGCTTGCACTTAATACAGTAATTTGAGCCGATAAGGAATAATGCATAATAAACGCGAAATTGCTTTTGCTCCACTGAACACAATGGGGAGTATGTTGGCATAAGTGATTCCTTAATTTATGTAGTGTTGAAAATCATTTGACGACTTGTTTTATCTGAATCGGCTTATGAGGAAGTTACAGTTACGCGTAAAGTAAAAAGGTCAGGTTTCCGTCGGAAATGTAGAAGACGGTTAAAGTGTAGAGAAAGTAGTGCTTCCCGCATGAGGCTTGTGGTTTCAAGTACATTTGCATCGGGATATATTTGAGTACGATTCATTCAGTTACAATAACAGTATAAAATAAATAAATACATAAATATATTGTGGATATTTCACACAACGCTATATAAACCCCAAACTAAGCAAAGCTTGTACTATGGGAACCGCATAGCATACCTATGAGAGAGTATTGTTCTATTTTATTCTATTGACAGCCACTATGGTGTGGTGGTTAAGTAGGTCAGCTCATATCTCGGAGTCGGCGGGTCGGACTCCCGCGGCAGGACAAGTATTTGTGCGCAAATTCTTGTTCTGAGTCTGGGTGTTATGAGACCATGGTTCTCGTAGTTCCTGGGTCCCTAGACATAGGGAATCCTAGTTAGGGCCCAGGATCTATGTATGTTATCGTTGGGCGTTATTATCAGAAAGCAATATCTTGCCCGATAAGCGTTTAATATACAAGGAAGGTTGATATTTTTATCGAAGACTAAACTAATGGTGGACCACAATCTCACTTCCTTGGAAGCAATGAGGTCAAAAGTGTAGCACGCTTGCCTATTAAATTGCTTTAAACCTATCTCTTGACTAGAACAAACCCGAGTTGTATTTTTCTTGAAACAACAACCAAAGCACACTGCATTTCTTACGAAAAAAGTCGAATCGATAATTATTATAGGTTGAGGTAAATGTTTCTTCGTATTTTGTTCAAGAGAATGTGCGGAACTAGCTGCGTTTCACTTATTAATATCATAATAAAAGCTATATTTATGCTTTTGTAGAAAGAAGGCGCAACCTATGACTACTTTTAATGTCTCCAAATAAAAAAGTAACTACGAAAATAAAAATAATATAAACAAATCCCAAAGATTATACAAGCCAAAATCCAACAATCTAATTTGTGGGCCCCAAAAGGCAATGGGGTGCGTGGGCGGACAAGTCAGTTGCTTCATTCTTGCTAACAACGCAATGTACTGAAAAGACAGTATTTGATATTCCTATACCTCTATATACGTACACATAACTAAAATTATTTTGAGACATTTGATAAATCTCATGAGCTCCACAATATTTTGACGTTTATTGTATTTGATAAAAAGGAAATCAAAATATATTTTAGAAGGAAATGAAATACAATTCTTAAAACTTATCTCCATTTTAAGTAATGTAAAGATTTTAAACTGCGTAATGAAGTTTTGGTCAACAATTATATAATCAGATAATAAAAAATAAAATAAAATATGTGGGTGACCTAAGTGAATTTTTATTTTCATTTTAAAAGAAGCTAAAGCAATCCTTATAACTTTAGTCACCAATGAATTTAAAAGAACCAAATTTAGTCACCAATAAAATTAAAATGACCACTTTTTAATTTTATTGGTGACTAAATTTATAAGGATTACTAATTAATTATAACAGATATACTTATAATTGGTCTAATCAATTAGATGTGGGTATATTTTAACTTTCATTGAGTCTTAATAACTGCCATCTACCGTGCTAACGGTCTGGTTCCGCAACGCTTTGAAGAATACTGATTGCTTGAAATGGCTTTAAGATGGCAAAACTGTTTATGGGGTCGTATAGAAGTAGAAGGTAACATTATTATGGGATCCAGATTGAGCAAGCTTCATTGTTTTGTAAATGGAGTTGGCAGCATCTGGAAATACTTAAAACATGTACTAGATGAGTCCCTAGCATAAAGGATCGGATTAGAATAGCGAGTGTTGCGCAATGACCTGGGTGACTGGACTAGGGGGTTCAAGTCACAGTTTTATGAGAGATTATGAACTTATTTGAATTATACTAGCTGGTCGGACTTTTCTGCAAAGTTCGTCTAGGCAGGTACTATCGCTTTGCTAATTATTCTGCCGCCAATCAGTAGTGTGCAAGCGCTACTGTGTTCCGGTTTGAAGGGCACTGTTGCTAGTGAAATTACTAGAAAATTGAGACTATGATCTGATCTCACAGTCTGATCTGATTACCAGACTGTGCTGATGTCTCAGGATGACGTGCGCAGAGCAGTGTCACGCGAAACTTTATATTTTAGAGTTCTGAGTGACACTGTAACTGTGGGCAACTATGGGCAGCCGTATCGCTTAACACCAGGTGAACGACTAGCTCGTCACGTAATTCATTAATATGAAAACTCGGTAAATGCGCTACCAAAACAATCCAAATATTTTAGAGATCCTGCACGAAACTTTTATTTTCTCTGAAATGAAATAATTTATTAATTAACGCTACATAAAGCTGACACTTTATTCACTTGAAATTAAAAAATTTGATTCCCAAACGATTTTTAAGTTTCATCCACAATATGAAACATATTAAAACTATTTTTTGTTGTATTTCTAGTCAATAACGCGGTGAAAACGTAGATAAACAAGACGCGTGTACTTAGAAAGTGGGTATGCTAGGTGTTGAAGGCTAATAACTTTAGCCTTATATAGAGGAAAGGCGCGGTTTTGTACTAACGGCACTAGTGCAACACATGCAGTAACATGTTTTGAAAAACACGTCCAATACTATAAAATACGTTTAAGGTTTCATCAAATTTGTTCAAAATGTATAATTGTATAATTTTTCTCCCATATATGAATGTATCCAATTTCAATATCAAATGATTAAGGAATTTCATAATTATACCTCAAAAATCTATAAAATCATTATTGAACAAACAAAGATTTTGGAAGGATAGTGCCATTAAGTGGCACGATCATTTGTGAAAGCATGAGTGACGAATGGAAGTAATACGGGTAATCCCGACTGTAGTGATAGTGAATAATTTTTCTTTTTATCTAACTAACTCTGTCATTATTTTATTTATTTGACGTTATTTTAATAGCCCATTGGATTCTTTAACAATAACTTAGAATATATTCATTGATCATCTAATATCTACTACAATAAAATTGTAATGACATGAACTTTCAAACTAAAAAACTAAATTATTTACAATTATTTTCTGACATAGATTAAATGAAAAGTAAAAACTATGTATTAGCAAAACTTAATCTAAGAAGTCGCTACCAGTAGGCAACGTGCCCAAAATGCTGGTGGCATTGCCCCGTTGAATGGCAATTAGTCTTTGGGCTAAATAAAAACCAGCATTTTGACGTGTTGCCACGATCAGTCGTTCTGAAAGATCGTAAATTTTGTAGGCACTCGGTCCCCACGGCCCCAACAACGTCTCGACACCGGAAGGCGCAAATATATAACCACTGTCTAGGGAATTATATTTGCGCCTTTTCAGGTTTTCTGCGGATTCGGCCGCAGCACCAGCCTTACCTTGTGTACCAGTAAGATGTGACGGCGCAAGGGTGTCCACACAGGTTGCGTCCCAAACTAAAGGCCGCCCCATCTTCCATGGAATCAAGGTCATTCCGTCGGGTCTTTTGCCATCGTCATTTTCATTTGGATTCTTTTATTATTTTATAACCCTTTTTTTTTTTTTTTTTGAGGGGGGGAAATGCCCTCGCACTTCCCTGCCACCACGGGGGTGGTGGCAGGGGGTATGTGGGACTCGAACCCACTAAAACCCCCCCGTGAGCCTTCGTCCGCCGTACCGGGGCGAGAAGGGGTCGCGACTGCAGTCCAGCCAGCTCGCCCCCGGCGGCAGGCCCTTTCGGGCCTCTCCGCGCCAAAGGATGGGTGACCTTGCTCACCAAGGTCACCCACCAGACGTGCAAGCCGGCGGAGAGTCCCCCGACTCTCCACCAGTGGCCCTACTACGGGGGAGGGAAGAGGTGCGCGTAACGCCTCCTCCTCCCTCCCACTCGTCTGCGCCGGAGCGGGTCAGCTCCAGCGGCCTCCTCTCTGACCCGCTCCGCGGTCTCCTTCTGCGCCATCACGTACTCGCAGAAGGAGACCACCGCCTGCCACGATCTCTCGCTGTCAAGCATGGCTCTCACCACGCTTGGCAGCGAGAGATCGTGGCCTACTGCCAAGAAAAGTGTGTGCCGCTGCGGGTCCCAAGCGGCACACACTTCCAGTGTGTGGGGCGCTGTATCCTCCAGCGCCCCACACTCATGGCAGGCAGGGGTCGCTTCCCGCCTCGCGATTTGGTGCAGGTACTTTCCAAAGCATCCGTGCCCGGAAAGCACCTGCACCAACCGGAAGGTCAGCGACCCGTGGGGCCGCCTCACCCACCTCTGGAGGACCGGACGGATGGCCTCCACCGTCCTTTGCCCTGGGACCGGTGGAGCCAGGTCCTCCACCCACCGCCTCAATAGGGTGGCCCGCGCCTGCTGCCGCATGCGCCTAACCTCGTCCCACCCTGGGGGCTCTCCCCGAGATCTCCTCGCCGCCACGAAGTGGTAAACTTCAGCGAGGATCTCGGCTTGAAGCTCCCAGGGTGGGTCACCGGCTAGAACGCATGCCGCTGTCCAGGACACCGTTCTGTACCCGCGTATCGCCCTCGTCGCAATAACCCGCTGCGGACGTCGCAGCAGGGTTTTGTTACTGCGACCGAGGGCGTCCACCCAGACCGGTGCCCCGTACAGCGCCATACTCCGGATTACTCCGGAGTATAGACGGCGACATACGGCGCTTGGGCCACCCACATTGGGCAGCAGCCTCCCCAAGGCGGCCGCAGCTCCCACCACTTTTGGGGCCAACTGGGCAAAGTGGGCCCCAAAAGCCCATCTCCCGTCCAGGGTAAGGCCCAGATATTTCATCTGGGCCTTAACCGGGACGGGCACCCCATCCAGTACCACCCGCGTACCTGGAGGGGGTCCCCCCCGAGGCCCGTGGAACAATAGGGCCTCGGTTTTGGAGAGAGCGACCTCCAAACCCAGGGCGCGTATGCGGTCGACCACGAGGCTAGTGCCTACCGTGGCCAACCGCACCGCCTCCCCGAGGTCCCTCCCTCTCACTACGACCAGGGTGTCGTCTGCGTAGCACGCTACCCGCATATTGGCGGGAAACGTGCCACGCAGCACCCAGTCGTAGCCTATGTTCCACAGGAGCGGTCCCAGCACCGACCCCTGTGGAACCCCGCAAGAGACGCGACGGTGCCTTAGGCCGTCGCGTCCTACCACCAGGACCTCGCGGTCCTGGAGGTAGTCGGCCAACAGCCTCCGCAAATACAGGGGCACTCCGTGGTAACGGAGAGCCTCCTGTATTGTTCCATGCGGGAGGCTGTTGAAGGCATTGGCTATATCGAGCGATACAGCCAATGCCTTTTCCCTCTCGCGGACCGCCTGCTGTGTCCACCCTTTGAGCCAGAGAAGGGCGTCTATCGTAGACCGCCCTTCCCTGAACCCGTACTGGGCATCGGACAGAGCAGGCCCCGTCCCCTCTAGGTGCCGGATGACACGGGAAGCCACCACCCTCTCCAGTAGCTTTCCCGTGTCATCCAGCAGCACTATGGGCCTGTATGCGGAAGGCGAGTCGACTGGTCGACCCACCTTGCGCAACAGGCACAGCCGGCCGTCCTTCCACAGCTTCGGGAACCTTCCCGACGTGAGGCACACGTCGAAAAGTTCCCGAAGCCGGTCGCCCATCTCCCTCAGGGCGATCGCAAGGACCCGGCCGGGGACTCCGTCTGGGCCAGGGGCCGTCCTCTTCCCACGCAGCCGACTGACGGCGACCTCCATCTCCACCTCCGACACAGGCGGGATGGAGGCCACGTCCAACTCCTCGGGGAAGGGGACGGACACTGCCATCATCGGCGGGGTGTGGGAGGGGCGATCGGGGAATAGCCCCGCCAGCACCGCACCGAGGACCTCCGGCTCGAGGGACTCGGCCACTGGGGACGTCTGGCCCCGGAACTTGTTCCGGGCTACCCTATACGGACGTCCCCATGGATCTCTCTCGAGTCCCTCCAGCGCCTCGCTCCGCGCCCGTTCCTTGGCCTGACTGATCGCGAGCTGCAGTTCCCGCTTGGCGGCGCGATACCTCTGATATGCGAGAGTCTCGGCCGCCAGCTCCTGGTCAGACAGCTGGAGATCAGTCCGGCCATGGCGCCGTCTCCTCTGGTGGCCGTAGATTCGCCGAACCCTGGAACAAGTGTTCCGGAGTTCGGCGATCTCCGCGGACCACCAGTAGACCTCGCGGCGGGGGCGGGAGCAGCGTCGGGATCTTGGCATGGCCGCGTCGCACACGGCCATTATCGCTTCCCGAAACTGGCCCGCCGCGACGTCTACCTCCGGGTGGAGGGGGCCGGCAAACCACGACTGGACGATCGCAGCCTCTTCCGCCAGTTCGGCGTCGAGGCAGCTGACCGTCCAGCGCGGAAAGTCGGCCCGCACCACCCGGGTAGCCCCTCCTTGGTTGTGGGAGGTGGAGACCTCGAACCGCACATATTTGTGGTCCGAGAGAGTCTCCACCTCCGACATCACCCTCCAGCCACGGATACGTGCGGCGACAGATGGGGTGGCAAACGATACGTCCACCACGGACCCCCCATTATGTCGTACGCACGTATGGGCTGACCCCCTGTTCAATAGGATCAGCCCCGTGGCGACAGCCCACTCCCTAACAATCTCCCCGCGACTGTTAGTGAGTGGGTTGCCCCAGTCAGTTGCCTTAGCGTTCAGGTCCCCCATAAGGAGGACCTGACGAGGCCACTGTCTTCTGACCGCCGCAGAGAGGAGGTCCATAAAGACTTCCAACTCCGCGGCGGTCCTGTTGGGGGAGAAGTATGCGCCAATGATGACATACTCCCCCCACTTGGCCACGACGAACCCCGAGCCCCTTTCTTCTACCGAAAGGGGTGGGTCGCCACCTGACCGCCCCACTATTGCCACGGAGCCATCCAGATCCCCAGCCCAACAAGGATGTTGGGGGGGGACGTAGTATGGCTCCGCGGCAACCGCCACGTCAATTCTCCACTGCGCCAGGGTCTGCATGAACAGATCCTGGGCCCCGGCGCAGTGGTTGAGGTTCGTCTGGAGGAGGTTGTGATGTCTGACTTGATCCATCAATCAGACATCACAACCACCTCGCGCTCAGGGGACCGCGTGGCCCGGCTTGCCACCGCAGGGGCGGCCTGGGTCCCTCGGACCTTCCCTCTGGTCTTGGGGGGGACACAGATGTTTCCCCCCATGACGTGCTTAGAAGGCTTGCCTGCCTCTGCGCAAATGCTGCAGTGCAGGCCAGCCTTCTGGCAGCCGGCCGCCCGATGACCAGTGCTTCCGCAGCGGTAGCACTGGTCACTCCTGTCGGCTGGCGAGGGGCATTGGACGCGCGTGTGCCCTAGTCCCATGCACTTGTAACAGCGCATAGGACGCGCGTCCAATGCCACTACTCGCGCCGAGCTCCACCCCACCAGTAACCTGCCCTGATTCGACAGCACTTTTGCCGCCGATACCGGACAGGTCACCAAGGTGGAGCCCGTGCCGTCGAAGCCGGGGGTCACCTCTTTGACCCGCACCAGCTTCACGTCGCAGCCCCCCACTTTAGCCAATTATTTTATAACCCTGATTTGTTTGTTGTCAATGTTTGATATACTTTGTGTGGTAATTGTAATTAATTTTGTCGTTTTTATCACTTATTGTGAATAAATTTGTGTGATTAAACTTTCTATAATAAAAAAATAATAAATATTTTTTAAATTTGGATAATAATGTCTTATTATTGGTATGTAGTTTGCATTTTTCTTATTTTATTATTAAACGAATCAGACTAATACGAAGTATGTATAGTGTACAGAGATTTAAGGGTGTTTTAAGGGATAAATTCAATCAATCCTAATACAAAAATCATAATAAAGTTATAATTGGTTTCTATTACGACCATAGAAGTGTTCTTTTCGACCACCTTTTCTTAACAATTAGTAGCACATATTTTGATTTACGTTCAAGCGTTTATTTGCATTTAATTTACTGTTCTGCGTCTGTACGGTGCGCACAAGTTGACCCAGCTTTAATCCAGGTTAGTACGTGCAGATTGATGTACAAAACGAATTTAATGATGTGATTTTTATAAAAGCCATGAAAATTTTGTTCGATTTTTTTTAAACTGTATGTTAAGTTAATGAGTTACCTACTTTTTTAAAAACAAGTATTCATAGATTTCTGTGAAAACCCGTAATGAAGGACAAAAAAGGATTCTCAGTATTATTCATAGGTAACGATTTCATTAGATACTAGCTTCTGCCTGCGGCTTCGCCCGCGTGGACTATAGGAAACGAAGAAGAAAACTATTCATAGTTAATTCAACCAGCCATTTCACCCTCTTAGGGGTGGAATTTCGAAAAACTCTTTCTTAATGGATATCTACACTTTACAAAGAACATACCCTCCAAATTTTATGTCTCCTGGTCCAGCGGTTTAGGCTGTGGGTTGATATATAAGTCAGTCAGTCAGTCAAGACTTTAAATTTTATTAGTTAGTAGTTTAGTATTGTGGGACCATGGTTCTCGTAGTTCTTGGGTCCCTACACACAGGGAATCCTAGTTAGGGTCCAGGATCTATGTATCTGATCGTTGGGCGTTATCATTATTATATTCATAGAGATTTACGTTAACCAAAAACTTTCAACTTCCGTTCGCCTTGTCACGCATTCACCAGCATACGCCCCAAGTCAAGCGTGCGTAAAGAAGTGTTACTTCAAAAGTATGCTTTTGACAATGTAAAGATTTGTAGAAACCAGCCGAGGAGTTCCGATTAAAAAAACTCTTGCAGTCTTATTAATAAACATGAACTAGCTTTAGACTAGTTACACCATCTTTTGTCTCTTTCGATCCGGCTAAATATTTCAGTAGCAAAAAAAGGACAAAAGCTGAAGTAACTAATCCGAGACTAATACCCGTTTATTAATAAGGCTGTTGGTGTTTTGGGTTGGGCAATGTAGCTTGGGCTTGGTTCACTAAATATTTTGATGTTGAAGTTTTGGGTTTGACCGTAAGTCGTCGTTTCTATGCAATAATTATTTATTTATTCATAACTATTTGCGCCCCGCGGTTTCACCCACGGATAAAGGGTATTTTAATTATTTGCCTATCCCACGGGAAAATTTCACTTTTCCGGAATAAAATGTAGCCTATATGTTAAACCAGTGTACAAGCTATCTTGGTACCGAATTTCATCCAAATCCATTCAGCTGTTTGAGCGTGAAGGAGTAACAAACATACACACAAACACACATACAAACTTTCGCCTTTATAATATTAGTGTGATGTGAAGTGTGATTTGTCTCAGGAATTTTTATTGTATTTAAATAACAATGGCCGAAAGTTTTATTGGGTTTAATCAATGCCATCTGTTATTTTCGCGACACTAATGTTATCATAGATGGTTAAGATGTCTGAAAATGAATATAGCTTATGTCAAGTGGCTTTTGAATGAATGAATTAGTTAATTGATAAAAAAGGTGCTAAAGAATGGAAATTGATTGTTTAACATATGAAAAAGAGGTATCTGAATTGTACAATCGTAAAATCAGTAAAACGTAAGATTGTGTAGCTAATAAATTACACACACACTATTCAACATACTATTTGTATGTGTGTTTGTGTGTATGTTTGTTACTCCTTCACGCTCAAACAGCTGAATAAATTTAGATGAAATCCGGAACCAAGATAGCTTATACACTGGTATAACATATAGGCTACATTTTATACCGGAAAATTAAAAAGAATCCGTGGGATGAGCAAATAATTAAAATACTTTTCATCCGCGGGTAATTTTAGTTTGAAAACTATCGTGAGTATGACACATTTTTGTAAGATAAATAACGGCTAAAACTCACGTCAATTAAAAGTCGAAATTACTCCGACCAGGTTTCGGACATATTCGATGTCCTTCTTCTGGGAGCCAGTTACTAACGCAAGCCGCGGCGGCTTTCGCGAGCGTCAGCACGTTACGTGAGTTTTAGCCGTTATTTATCTTACAAAAATCCGCGGGTAAAACCGCGGGGCACATCTAGTTATATAATGTATACTAGCTGCGTCCCATGGTTTCACCCGCAAATAAAAAAGTAACCTATGTGCTAATCCAGTATCTATCCAGCTATCTATCTAAAATTTCATCCAAATCAGTCCAACCGTTTGAGCGTGAAAGAGTAACAAACACCAATTTTCGCGTTTATTATATTAGTAGGGTAGTTAAACACCACATTTGACTTGTTTAAGTCAAATGAAATAGGTAATTTTCAAATTTTGTTTCAAACGAACTGATAGCCTTTTTACATATATTAAAGATAAAAATACAAACCTATAATTTTCAGCAAGCAAATCTAAATGAAACACTGACAAATTTATTCATATGTATATCCCACGCAAATATTTGTCTGATATTTATTGGCGTTTATCTTAAACTGGTTTTGACTGAGGTTAATGCAGTAAGTTTTGAAATGAAATGTTTAGTTTTATTAGTCGTAATGGAAACGGTTCTTGAAATCAGTGGACATTATGGTATATCATGATTTTTTATGTTTATTTTGTTTTGACTGGTTTTTTTTGCTTCATGCAACATGTCCAGACCCAGCACTACAGATTATAAAAAGAAAACAATGAATTACCTAAATTCAACGTAACTTAGCCACGTTACGTTGAAGTTAGGTAAAGTATAACCTCATCTGATACTTTTTGGAGTTTTTGGCGGGAACGCGAAAAAGATTGCGCATTGTATTATTTTCCAAAACTTGTGTTATTTTCAGTGTTAGTGCATATAATTGGTGGCATTCTATTCGTTAAGTGCTGGATTACAGGTGTGAGTGTGGGAAAATGGTATAATGATGGTAAAACGTTTCTTTTCGTGTTGTTTCCAAAACTCCATAGAAGCTTCAAGTAAAGTTGCCACCACTTTACTAGGAGTATGACTTTGACTAGACTATGACTTGACTTGATGACTTCGACTGTGACTTATCACATATTTGCGTGAAATATCATTAACTTGATAATTATTTATTACTTGACACTGGGTAAATACAAGGAGGTGTGGAGCCAAAACACAAAAAAAAATAACCTCATTTCTAGTAACAACCCCGGAACTACCTCGCCTTTTGATTCCTCCCTATTAATTTGACTCCATTCCCGGAAATATTGCTCCCAGAATTTATCTCCGCGCTCACAAATTTATCTTTAAAATAAATCTTTACGATGGAATGGCTCATAAAGTTCCAAAGAATTGATTTACTTTGCAAATATCTTTATACTTTAGTCCTATGGTTCGTACTTCACGCCTAAAATTGCTTTTGTCTCGGTTTTCTTAATCCCCTACTAAACATAGGGATGTTATAAGTGTAAAGGCACAATGCAAGGTAGCTGGTAGCAACTGGAAGAGTAGAGCCGAAGACCGGGCTCAGTGGCGTGCCTTGGGAGAGGCCTATGTCCAGCAGTGGACTGATACAGGCTGATGATGAAGTGTGTATGTGTACGTCTGTGCAATCGTAGCTCTTAATCCAATTAATAGATAGGTACAGTTATTTGTATGAGTTTGACAATTTTACTGGTGTGTTGATTGAGCAGGTCGGCTCATAACCTGGAAGCGGAGGGTTTGACAGGACAATCATTTCTACACAGAAAGAAAAGTTCAAATACTTGTTCTGTGTCTAGGTATTGTGGGAGCATGGTCCTTTTAGTTTCCGAGTCCTCAGGGAACCTTAGTTAGGGTTCAAGATCTATGTATGTTTTTGGTTTTTTATTTAGGTCTTTGGGCTTTTATTATTATTATCATTTATTTATTAACAATCTTAAGTTTAAGTTTTTTACAATATTTTTATAAAAATAACATTACAAAAATATAATAAAAAACCTAAACCTAGTGTGCCGCCAGCAGCGGGGCAAGGCCCAAGCTACCCGTGGTTAGGGCTGCAGAGTGAGGAACCTCCTGACAATACGTGCCGTGTCAAGGAGTACTGCCTTCTGAATCTGACCCTTGATCCAACCGTCTAACGAGAGCCTCTCGAGGTGTTGGTCGAGGCTCTTCGCTATAAGGCCGTTCGCCGTTATTATTATTAATATATAATAAAGAACCTCACTAGGTTTTAAAAAATGTATGTCTATCAATTTCTTTTTGCCTACTTATAATACTGGGTTAGTACCTATATATTTTTAAAGTTAATGAATAGCTAGTCATTCACCTGATGCTAAGCGACATTGATACCCATAACAGAACAGTGTCACTCGGAACTCTAAAATATAAAGTTACGCGCGACACTGCACTGCGCACATCATCCTGAGACATCAGCATAGTCTGGTAATAAGATTATTCGACTGTGAGATCAGGGTGGTGATCACGAAACTTTGATTGTAATGCGACAGGAGAAATTTCCATACTAACAATGCACATAAACTGCGTATTCAAACTGTCAAATCCATACAAATTTGTGTTTCTATTGGTTGCAATCGATTGACATGATCGCCCAGCAGATCATAAAGTCTTAATTGCCTAGTGATTTTACTAGCTATAGTGCCATTCAAGCTGCAACACTTGGTACTACTGCTTGGCGGCAGAATAACTGGCAACTAGACGAAAGTTGCATATAAGTCCTACCACCTACCACCTAAAATATATATTTTTATAACGCTAGCAGCCTTATTAATAAACACGAACTAGCTTTAGACTAGTTACACCATCTTTTATCTCTTTCGATCCAGCTAAATATTCCAGTAGCAAAAAAAAAGACAAAAGCTGAAGTAACTAATCCGAGACTAATACCCGTTTATTAATAAGGCTGTAGCTATTTTGCTCACTAAAAATAACCTTAGAATAATTAAATAGATATATACTACAAAACTGCATCAGATAGTTGCTGTAGTAGGTACTATGACATTTATTGCCTGTATAAGTGAGTTATCGCCCATCGGCCGTTTTGGGAAAAATACACGCTTGTAAAAAAGATTGTCAAGTGCAACACTGAATTGTTTGACAAAGGGTTCAGTATAAAAGAATTCAAAGTTTTTATTTCAAAACTAGCAGCGCTCCTGGTTTTATTCACAGATAAATCCTATATATATAAGGATATATAGCGTATAAGGTATCTCTATTCCAATTTTTCAGCCAACAAACAAAGTTTCGCTTGTGAAACATATTTGGACGCTGTGAACTTAGAAATGACGAAATGGATCAATTAACAATTGCTTTATTAAAAAATCTTTTGACTTTGACTTTGACATCTAAGCTGATTCGTCAAAGAAAACTAAAAAATAGATGACAACATTAAACGATAAGTCTAAAACAAAGAGACACGAAATAAATATCAATCTATATACATAATATAAAAGAAAGTCGTGTTAGTTACACTATTTATAACTCCAGAACAGCTGAACCGATTTGGCTGAAAATGGGTGGGGAGGTAGCTTAGAGACGAACCTAAAACTTTTTATCCCGTTCGACCGCGTTTTTCTAAACGGGTCAGCTAGTTATAGATAAATAAATAAATGTCCACAAATATTATATATTATTCATTGATATTAAGTAAGTTTCTCGCTGTCTTGTATATCTAAATATTATTTTATTTGACAGTTCATTAACCTAAAAATTATGAATTCAAATAATTATTTATTTAATTGCGGAAAATAAAAATTCGCAATTTTACTTTTCCAATTTTATTTAAATATGATAGAAATCGATGGCTAAAAATGAAATAATGAAGCTCTCGTTCAAACATTTCCCATAGAATCCCAAAAGCGTATAATATAAAACAAAATTTACGATACAGTTTTTGCGGCTCGGGCAATCGGTTTTTATCGATAGTTGTATCGTAACGTGAAGCCGTAAATAACAATATTGCATGGCGTATGGTTTTATGGAGTGTATTTTAAAATTGTAGATAGTGGTATCTCGCAAAATGATGACAGAGGAACGTGGTCGTTTCCGGTGCTATGTCGCAGCTTTACTGTGAAAGGTTTATAGTATGTGTGATACCTACATTGAGAATAATAATTGATTTGCGCGAATTGATAATAATCTAATTCATAAAAAGACTTACAATTACCCTTTTAATATAATTTGTACTAGGTGGTAGGACTTTGTTGCAAAGTTCGTCTAGGTAGGTACCACCGCTTTGCCAGTTATGCTGCCGCCAAGCAGTAGTGTGCAAGCACTACTGTGTTCCGGTTTGAAGGGCACTGTAGCTAGCGAAATTACTGGGCAAATGAGACTTTATGATCTGATCTCACAGTCGAGTAATTTTATTACCAGTCTGTGCTGATGTCTCAGGATGATGTGCGCAGTGCAGTGTTGCGTGAAACTCTATCTTTTGGGGTTCCGAGTGACACTGTTCTGTTATAGGCGGTCGTGTTGCTTAACATCAGGTGAACGGCTAGCTCGTCAAATCATTCAGTAACATAAAAAAAAATGTTAATAAGTCACAACTTTGAGTGTTGCGATAAGACCGCCTATTGTTACACGTAAATATTAGTATATAATTCGTAGTAAATATTATATTTATTCCTGATTTTGTACTTCATTGGTGGGACATCACATCATGTGAACGGCTACGTTCATCTGATGTTAAGCGCCACGGCTGCCCATAACAGAACAGTGTCAATCGGAACCCCAAAATAGAGTTTCGAGCAACACTGCACTGCGCACATCATCCTGAGACATCAGCACAGTCTGGTAATAAGATTACTCGACTGTGAGATCAGATCATACAGTCTCAATTGCCCAGTAATTTCACTAGCTACAGTGCACTGACAGACAGACAGAATAACTGGCAAAGCGGTGATACCTACCTAGACGAACTTTGCAACAAAGTCCTACCAC
Source organism: Ennomos fuscantarius (assembly GCA_905220475.3). Lineage (NCBI taxonomy): Eukaryota > Metazoa > Arthropoda > Insecta > Lepidoptera > Geometridae > Ennomos > Ennomos fuscantarius. The sequence continues at coordinate 4,928,591 of HG992049.1, forward strand.
CTAGTAAAACATACGTGAAAAAGGGTCAAAATCATATTTTCTTTGTAGATACAATCCTGGTGTACCCAAATCAGACATAAGTCACTAAGCCCGGAATCCTTATATGTCTTGTAACATTCTCATGGTACAAAAGGAACTCGGTCACATCCGTCTTTTTCGTATTCTACATGCATACGAATATAATTGGGCAATTTCTTTTGTTGCCGTATCTGGGCAAAACGGCACATGTGAGATGTAACGGACTTTGTACCTTGTGATCTGTGTAGGTGGGTTGGAATTTTTATTACTTTGGATTGGATCGTCATAGATTAAATTTTTTGTAATAATGTGTTTTTGTCCGCGTTTCTTCGTACAATAATAACACCCCGTTGGACACTGTTAGGGGTTGAATTTAGAAAATCTCGATCCAGAAAAATGTACGAGTCCCGAAATCTGATGCATTAAAACAGCTGTGTTTTAATGCATCTACCTAAACGAACTTTGCAGAAAAGTCCTACCACCTAGTAAAATACTTTTGGTAAAATACGCGTAATCTTGGTGAAAATTTCCAATCAAATCAATCATCCAATCATTTCCAATCCAAATCTATTTAGCCATTTTGGCGTGAACTACAAACAGACAGACAATTTTGTATCTTTTGACGATGCGTGTAGGATTGTTATACATTGTAAATGTTATTTATAAATATAGTAAAATATTAAATTAATTACGTTTTACCAAACGGGTTAATAACCAGTTTGTTTGCAGAAAATAATTTACTAATTAGAAGTAATTCCTTGTATCTTAAAACACTTTGTTTGAACAGTTTTGCTTCGTTTTGGAAAGTTCGTTGATTTACCGAATTAATTAACTTTGTTGCTTTAGGAAACTTGGTTTGGATACAACTTAAACAAAAGATTTTATTTGTTAAAATCTTTTAAAGAGTTGCGTATATTTACAGAAGTTTAGAAATGAAAAGCTTAAGAAAAATATTTGTATGTTCAAACAAAATACAATTATTTTACGTAAAATAGCTTTAAAGTTCACAATAATAATATATTCAGACAACCTGAGAACCCTGTCTTTTCTTTATAAGGAAGTCGAACAAAAATGAGCGGTTTGTTTAATAAAGCGCTGTCTTTTAAATTTTTATATATATTTTGTTTTATTTTTATATATCATTATTTATTTATTGCATTATGTAACAAGGAGATACATATAACATCACACAAGTTACACAACCCTGCTAGGGCATGGCAAAAAAAAGAAAGTACTAACTAAGCTAACACAATAATAGAATGTTGACTATGGAAATGCCGAAGAATAAATATAAGTAGAAATATATCATACTTATAGATAGTAACTAAGTATGTGTCATCATCGTGAGCTTGCTACGTATTTGTCTACCAAGTATTCTTGTAATGATCTATTCTAATCTATTCTTGTGATAATGAGTATGATTGTAATGATTTTTTCTCAAAAATGCTACTATACTGTACAAGTATAGTAGCATTTTTGAGATAGGAAATCTTTAAGTATGTATAACATAGTGCATACTCCTATTAAGACAAGTTAAATTTTCTATCGAGTCGGAAATATTTCTATGAAATCCTTAATAACATATAGTTTTCGATGAGGGCGAGGTGCTGGATTTCATATGGATATTTTATTGTACTCCATACTGAGAACAGGTATTAAGGATTATCTCAATTTTCTTCTTGCACCGGTGTGAAGTGAGGGTTACTTTTGTAATACATTTCATTATGATGTCTCAACTGTATTAAATTTTTTTTAACATGGCAAATTGCCTTTATTTTCTAAATACTACAATGATTTAATAACTAATGCTAAAAACTACCTACTACAAAAAAAGAAACATTTGGACTATTAAATTATAAATATTGTAAAACAAAATATAGAAAACAAATTAAACAAAAAAATTTGTGTGCTTTAGACCACACCACTCAAGTGAAATTTGTTTAGTTCAGCTCCATCTATCGGCCGGTATAATTTTGTTTTTGCTTTGGTTGCATTAACCATCTTGACAATTGTAAATTTTAATTTTACCGGACATATCAAGTTTTACTTCAAAAGACATAACCGTAAAGTTTCTTGTAGCTTCTTCTTTACAGATGTAATCAAAGCTTCGGATCAGAGTTTTCCATTCTGCATTGTGCCGGATTGCTTGCACCAGTAGTGAGAAAGAGAACTTTTTATATCAAACTCACATATTGTACTTAATGAGCTTACTATATAATATTTGACAATAAACACTTTGTAATTTTATATGCTTAGTGCAATAACTTAATTTTAAGTACCTAATATCATTTTGACTTGTAAAAGTGCTATAAATAGCTTATTTGCAATAAAATCTTTTGACTTTGACTTACATTTGAATAAGCTCGTACCAGGGTTTCAGCACCCCTACCGCGTAACTGTTCTGGGAATCTGCTTCGCCTGCCATCTTGCACGCACCAATTAACAAGTCCACGAGTGCGAGCAAGAGAGAATACGATTACCCTCTCCACCAGACTTACGCGGTAAGGCCCCAGGTCACGTTGTCAGAGCGACTAATTTTTACGCAACTTTCAATACAAAGACTAGACTAGGCCCTGTGACCAAACTCTTTTTTGAAGACATTTTAACTTTAATTTAGCTTTATAATATTATACGGTCTAATGTCGTCCTTTTGTTATTCTAACAAAGCAAATTGTGACTTATCCATTCCACAAAAACCTTGTGTTTATTAAAGCTTTTAAAAAGAATTAGCGTGATTACCGCGCGCAAAATTGATTTTAACAGTTAACAGGGTTTTATGCACGAAAGAGCTGTTTGCATTTTTGTAGTGATGGGTGGTTTTTAAAAGTTTTATGTTTGAAGTCTAGATTTTTCCATAATAAAAATTGAGCTGGACTTTTAGATCTGAAGGTTTTCGTCGTCGCTAAGGAGCAGGTTCTGAATTCGGTTGTATTTTTTTATGTGTTTGTTAGATTATTATCTCCGTTATTTATAAAAGGTTTGGGTTTTTTCTTTTTATTTGAAAGTTTTTTTAAGTGAACTTTCAGATCAGATCCCTTTTTAAATTTACAATCAATTGAATAATTTGATTTTTAAATCAAAATTACAAAAAAATATAATAATAATCGATTATAAAATACTTATATTAATAAATGAATATCAGTTATACCACTTACTGGAACAAATAACTGGCAAAATATATTTTTTAACCGACATCAAAAATGGAGGAGGTTCTCAGTTCGACCGTTTTTAAAACATTTTTTTAAATGTTTGTTAGCTTAGAACTTTCGGCTGACTTTTCTGACAAATAATAATAATAATATGTGTGGACATCTCACACAACGCCATCTAGCTCCAAACTAAGCAAAGCTTGTGCTATGGGAACCAGATAACTGATACAATACTTAGATACTTTTTTGTTTGTAAATACATACATAGAATACAATATGACACCCAGATACAGAACAAACACCTATGTTCATCACACAAATGTTTGTCCTGATTGGGAATCGAACCCACAACCCACAGTTCAGAAGGCAGGGCTACTACCAACTGAGCTATCGGGCCAGTCTATAGTTTTTGAGTTATCCTTAATAAGGCGTATTTTGATTTTGACTACATAGAGGGTGTTCTCATTGGATTAAAGTCGTTTAGAAACATTTTTAAGACGGAATTAAAACAAATATAAATCTTAAATAATCTGTGCTAGATACGTTTCACTAATTATTTTTAAATCAAGACTGCTTACAAGACTAAATCAAATTTACCCCATTACTAAAACTTGCCCAACTGCCTTTCTTCGCGCGTCGATTGTGAGCAAACTTGTTTGCAAAATAAAATGTGTAGTGATGCGTTTCGTGGCGCGCGGTAAATTTTGATTACGTGCTTGTGATCGCGTGGGCGTGCCAAAACATTTGGTTTGGTTGCCTGGGTATTCCGTACAATATTCTTGCAATTTTGACCTTAATTACTAAGTACATAAAATTGGTGGAAGTATATTATTCGAAGGGAGACAATAAAATTGAAATTATTATACTAGTCTGATATTTGACATTCGACCATACTGTCATAGGTAATGAATTTTTTGTTATAGAATAGAGTAGAATAGAAAAACTCTTTATTGCGTATACAATATATATATATATATCCAGATCAGATTACTAAACTGTGAGATCTTATCTCACAGTTTAGTAATCTTATTACTAGATTGTGCTGATGTCTCTGGATGACGTGCGCAGTGCAGTGTCACGCGAACCTCTATACTTTAGAGTTCCGAGTGACACTGCAGCTGATATGGGCAGCCGTGTCGTTTAACATCAGGCGAACGGCTAGCTCGTCACGTCATTCCTTAACATAAAAAAAAAATATAGCAGCAAAATCCGTTTGTTAGCTTAATTCTGCTTTGCACTGACATGTATAAAATCCAAAGTTCAAATTGTCAAAACTGACAGGAACGGTTTTTTAAACAATATTGGAGTGTTATTTTAAGATCTCTGTTTTAGTGTATTTTTGAATTTTAACGGTATAAGGGTGGATTATTATCACTCCTTAACATAAAAAAAAAAAAAAATTATATATCGTAAGTGTCGATAAGTTTTCACTAATAATTGTAACTGACGTGCCAAATGTAACAAGCCACTGTTATAAGGTCAATAAAAAATCTGAATCTGAATCTGAATAAACGATTCAATTATTATATAGGTACGATTTTTCAATGGCTGGATAAATGTTATTCAACTAACAAAATATAATCTGACTAAAATAAAAGTGCCATTATTGCTGCAGTGTTCACTATACGAAATTATTCTTTTATTTTCACTGTGTTTTGTTTTATGGGTAGCTTTTATCTGGTTATTGAAAAACCACGAGTCAGCTGAAATATATGATTTTAAACTTTAAACCTTCATAAGATAAATATAAGATAAGTAGTTAGTAATTACTTTTACTAATCACTTTTTTAGTTGTAATAGAGTCTTTATAATCTGATATCACAGTCGAGTAATCTTATTACCAGACTGTGGTGATATCTCAGAATGATGTGCGCAGTGCAGTTTCACGCGTAACTTTAGAGTTCTGAGTGACACTGTTCTGTTATGGGCGGCCGTGTCGCTTAACATCAGGTCAACGACTAACTCCTCACAACATTCATTAACATAAAAAAATAAAATCAGTTATGTGGGTAAGTAACGTATATTAAATTATTTTATTCATATATATGATAAGTCATGAGTTTATATTTTTAATGCATTAATAATACCTATTTACCCTTATTTTTTCAAAAGATGTTAGATTTTTTAAAATAATTTCACAGATTTCCTTATAACCTAAACATAACCACATTGACAACCTCTGTAGTGTGATGATTGAGCAGGTCGGCTCATAACCCGGAGGCAGCGGATTCGATCCCCGCGACAGGACAAGTATTTGTGCACATAAAAAAGTGCAAATACTTGTTCTGAGTCTGGGTGTTGTGGGACTATGATCCTTGTAGTTCCTGGGTCCCTAGACACAGAGAATCCTAGTTAGGTTTCAGGATATTTGTATGTGATCGTTGAGCGTTATTATTATTATTATTTATAAAATATGTACGGGTCTCCAAAATAAGTAATTGAATGTTTTTATTTAACACTTGGAAACTGGTTCCCAATTGGACCGTTTCTTTTATCTGATCATCGAACAGTTTATTTACCTTTTAAATTTTGGTGAATCATTATCATGAATCATGATCTTTAAAAAAATATATAACGTTAAGATTTAAGTGTAAAATATTGACAGATCTTTCAACTTTTTTCTCAATTTAAGTTATTAATTAGGGTTGTCACTGAAAACATATTTATTTAACTAGTTACGGTCATTTTCAAATTTAAAGTAATTTTAGTAGAAGTAAAACTTCTGTACGCTCGCTTGACTTGGGGAGTAACCTGTAGAATGCGTAGCGAGGCGAACGGAAGTTGATTCGCGATCTCAATTGCCAAAATAAGAAAATTATTTTTTTATTATTATGTTGGTATTCCCGGTGAAATAACAATTTACAATTATCAAGATGGCGACATCAACTTTAAACATAGCAAGAACAAACCTATACCAGGCGATAGATGGAGCTAAACTAAAAAAGTTTTACTTCAGTCATGTGGTCCAAAGCAAACTTTTTTTTTGTCCAACACTCTATAATTTAATTAAAATAATAATGTAAAATTGAATAAACAAAATAATAATGACTGGCCCGATAGCTCAGTTGGTTGGTTGATTACCCTGCCTTCTGAACTGTGGGTTGTGGGTTCGATTCCCAACCAGGACAAACATTTGTGTGATGAACATAGGTGTTTGTGCCTGGGTCATATTGTATTCTATGTATGTATTTACAAACAAAAAAGTATCTAAGTATTGTATCAGTTATCTGGTTTCGATAGCACAAGCTTTGCTTAGTTTGGGGCTAGGTGGCGCTGTGTGAGATGTCCACACATATTATTATTATTATTATGTAATATTTATAATTTGAATTTAAATCGGTACAACATTCATCCACCGCTTAGGTGTTAACAACCCCGAATCTAACAGTGAATCCAATAATCCACCACTTTCATTTGCGGCCATAAAATTTAGTGTTCCGTACGCAGTCGTAAAAACTCGCATGAACCAATTTGTGTTCCGTAGTGATGATTCCCCCCACATCCCCTTTATAGTACTTGTGTAAGTCTAGCCGTAAGTGCTGTGTTACTTACAAACAGTATGGGTTCTTTTGATATGGAAAATAATTTAGGAAATGTTTATTAATAAAGTTGTAACGAGTTAGTAACTTTTATAATTTACTAGTAGCGCCCCGCGGTTTCAGCCGCGGATAAAAAGTATTTTAATTATTTGCTCATCCAATGGGAAAATTTCACTTTTCCAGAATAAAATGTAGCCTATATGTTAATCCACTGTATAAGCTATCTTGGTACAGAATTTCGTCCAAATCCATTCAGTCGTTTGAGCGCGAAGGAGTAACAAACATACACACATACAAACTTTTGCCTTTATAATATTATATATAGTGTACTGTTGTTTTAATGTTGATACTTATCACTTTTGTAATGTCTCCTATTATTATTATTTATGTTTGTATGTATGTGTGGGCAGAAACGGGTTCTGCGTAGTTAGGTTGCAACCTATATAACTATAGGCCTTCAGCATGTCCACACCGCGCCGTATCTGGAACAAGAATGATCCGTAGCACACCAATCGATCCCTTTATATAGCCAGACAGGTAGGGGCGCCATGACAGTTGCCGGTGCTGCCACTGTAATAAATTTAATGCCACCACAGGGTAAATTACGGTGCTCGATCGCTGTGCATAGAGTTTATAACTGGACGTAGCCGCCGTCACGGCCATACTGACGTGCGTACGTCCTCGTACGCTTAGCTTCACTTTGTACCTGGTGAGGGACATAAGTATCAGTGTAATTGCTCGTTCATCCTGACAATTCAATGGAGTTAAACTTGGAGTCTAAGTCAAAGTCAAAACATTAGTTTTCAATTTGATTAGTCAAAAGTATTTTAACCTTCCAGTCATCGTCAGGGTTAACCCATCGACAACCCAGTTCAGGACCATCAGTATCCCTTCATTTATAAAAAATGGACCGCATAGTGCTAGACCGGATAGATATCCCTTTAGCAACCAAAAATCATTATTCCAACCAATACCTTATCCCTTCATTTATGAAAAATGGACCGGATAGTGCTAGACCGGATAGATATCCCTTTAGCATTCAGACACATTTTTTTTTTCATCATTTTTACATTCTCTTTTCTTACTTTTTTTTTTTTCTTTCTTTAATTTTTTTTTTACTTTTTTTTTCTTTTGCTTACCCTTTTTTCTCTTTTTTCTAATTTTTTTTTCTCAAACGAATCATTACTTTTTTTACCATAACTTTCATTCTCTTTTTTTTTTCACTGGTCTGGGTTAACCCTGCAACTAAAATTGATATTAGTGTCACCCGCCGTCACGTCATCATTCACATAACGTCACGTCACATTTTGCGTTGCTTGATGTGGAGATGGGCATTGGGCAATCCCACTTCTGATGTGGGCAGGAACGTGTTGTGGGTAGGTTGGTTGCAACCTATATAACTATAGGCCTTCAGCATGTCCACACCGCGCCGTATCTGGAACAAGAATGATCCGTAGCACACCAATCGATCCCTTTATATAGCCAGACAGGTAGGGGCGCCATGACAGTTGCCGGTGCTGCCACTGTAATAAATTTAATGCCACCACAGGGTAAATTACGGTGCTCGATCGCTGTGCATAGAGTTTATAACTGGACGTAGCCGCCGTCATATGTATTTGTGTATATATTTATGTACCTATATATTTATGTATGTATTAGTATATTTTAATTTATATATTTTTTTGTTATTATTGTAATTACCATTAAGTATAGTTTGTATAGCTCCCGTATCTAAAAACCACCGTCCTTATTGTTATTGTTATTTTTCTACACTATTGGGTTGTCTGGAAGAGATCACTTTAAGCGATAAGACCACCCATTATGACACTATTCATAAGTTTGTGCCTGTAAATTGTTCCTGTAATGTGGTGTTTCAATAACAAGTTTTATCTATCTATCTATATCTAGACAATTATTTGAGCCTTTGCAAGAACTGCTGTCTAAATTGATACAATTTAGTTTTCCTAGTCACAAATGTAGAGTTTCAACGAGCTGGCATGCCATTTCTAGCCCTATTCCACGAAATTTAAGGTATACAATAAAATAAAAGCATTTTTTTTTTAGTGAATGATGTGACGAGCTAGTCGTTCACCTGGTGTTAAACGCCACGGCCGCCCATAACAGAATAGTGTCACTCGGAACTAAAACACAGAGTTTCACGCGACACTGCACTGCGCACATCATTCTGAGACATCAGCACAGTCTAGTAATAACATTACTCAACTGTGAGATCAGATCATAAAGTCTCAATTGCCCAGTAATTTCGCTAGCTACAGTGCAATTCAAACCGGAACACAGTAGTGCTTGCACACTACTGCTTGGCGGCAGAATAACTGGCAAAGCGTTGGTACCTACCTAGACGAACTTTGCAACAAAGTCCTACAACCTAGTATATAATAGTATATATTACGTTTTTAAAAGAATTCCTTCGATTTTATTATAAAGATTAGCTACTGTTATAAGCCATGGTGCAGTAAGGTTTAACGCACTCCGCACAAAACTGGTAGCTAAATGACGGCTTGGATCACAAAACATTGCAGCCTATAAACTATGGTAATCTCACCCCTACATACCATTTCTTAGCACTGTACAGATACGGTTTAAATTCCTTTGGGTGATACTTAAACAGTTACGACTTTTTCGCTTCGAGGGATCGAGTTGACAGCCACGCGGACGAATCGGTTCGCAAAACTGCCATTTTGGATTTTATGCTACGGAACTAAGTGCCAATTTTGGTTGAAAGGAAAAAACGATATACCCTTTGTAGTGTACAGAGCCGCCACGCGTAATGTACTTAGGAAACTGTTTTTTTTTTTCAATTTTTTTCTTTTTTCTGACGTAGTTTCTTTACTGACTGTTCGTTTGTGAGCATTACAAGTGAGCATACCATAGAATGTTCCATTAATAATAATAAATAAATAATACAAAAAAATGTCCTGGCTGGGAATCAAATCCACAACTCACAGTTCAGAAGGCAAGGTTACCATCAATTGAGCTTAATAGCTCTGACGACTAGCCAATAGTATTCATGTATTAAAAGCGAGACAAAAATCAACTTCATCAAAATATTTATTCTAGTAAAATTGACGTGCAAATAAAAAGGTTCACTGGTGGTCTGATCCACCAACTTACACTTGATCATCGTGGTAGTATATATAAATGATAATAAATAAATGAATGAAAATATGAGCACATATAGCTCTCTTTTTCTCTCTCTCTCTCACTCACTTACTCTCTATGAGAGATGGCTCGTATCCCAGCATTGAAATATAATGGCCCGATGATGACCATATTGTTTTTCGGTGGTGCAATCAATTGTTTCAAAAATTTAAGCAATATTCTTATCACCATCATCACCATCACCATCATCACCAGCATCATCATCATCACCACCACCACCACCACTATCATCATCATCATCATAATCATCATAACCTCAGCTGAATATATCTGTTTATCTATAATAGTTGAAAGCCTTACGGAAACAAATGCGCTCTTGATATGCTCTTTTTCGAACATTCATCTGCGAACTAATTCGGCTTACAAACGAATGATATCTGTGGATACACCCTAATATACTTTATTTTATTGTACACGCCTCTCGGTAGATGTACAAAGGTATTTTGTTTTATGACTAGAGGAGACGGTGATATTGTATGACTATTTAGATCAGATGGGACTTTGCGTTTCTGAGGATTCTACATATCAAATAATATGAAACGAAAGTAGTTTGATAGGTTTCTCTTTACCATTTTCATTCTTTTTGTCTTTGATCCAAATGTATTCCAATTTCTCATAAAAGTTGATGCGTTGTCGATTTATATTGGTGATGTCACAGCCATTTTTGCTGTAAGTGTTTGTACAGAGAAGAGATAATGTTTGTTTGAAAGGGTGCAATGGGCAAGTCTGAAAGAACGAGAGTTAGAGAAAAATAGTGAAAGATGCCATAATATAAGTATGATATCATATTTTTTCATGTTATTATTATCTTAAAATAATAAAACAATTTTTATATTATAATTGTGCCAATTTCAAGTAAGGAATTTTCTTATATGTCATGCCCAAGTCTTATTTTGTCTGTTAAAATGCCACAATAAAATGGTGGATATTATACTGAAAGCTCTAGACTAGTCTCTCCTAAGTGGTCTATGGGCTCTAGCAAGCCTTGAATAGAAAACGAAAAGGCATGATTTTAAAAGTTGAAACCATTTATCAACACTCATGCACGTTCACGAACACTTAACGGATAATAATCCACCTTTATCACACATTAAAATTCAAAAATACACTAAAACAGAGATCTTTAAATAACACACCAATATTGTTTCAAAAACCGTTCCTGTCAGTTTTGACAATTTGAAATTTAGATTTTATACATGTCAGTGCAAAGCAGAATTAAGCTAACAAACGGATTTTGCTGCTATATTTTTTTTTTATGTTAAGGAATGACGTGACGAGCTAGCCGTTCGCCTGATGTTAAACGACACGGCTGCCCATATCAGCTGCAGTGTCACTCGGAACTCTAAAGTATAGAGGTTCGCGTGACACTGTACTGCGCACGTCATCCTGAGACATCAGCACAATCTAGTAATAAGATTACTAAACTGTGAGATCAGATCATCAAGTCTCATTTGCCCAGTAATTTCACTAGCTACAGTGCCCTTCAAACCAGAACACAGCAGTGCTTGCGCACTACTGCTTGGCGGCAGAATAACTGGCAAAGCGGTGGTACCTACCTAGACGAACTTTGCAGTAAAGTCCTACCACCTAGTAAAATATTTCACAAAGACAATACAAATTGTTTATACTTTACAATATATACTTTACTGTTGTTTTCTGCTAAGAGCTATCTCATTTTTCTCATCGCTCAGTAAGTGAAGATACCATTACAATAATGTTTTTCACCATCATTCACACACTTTTAACCTTTGCTCGTTCCCACGCTTTACTTTACACCTGGGTCCCGTATGAATTAAATTACTATTACCATAGGAATGCGAATTGTCGACCGTATTTTTACTGTGACAACGGCCTCCAGTTTGCGCCATCTGGTTCCGTCGATTATATATGTTTTTGTCATCAGGTGGGAGGGTTTTTTTCACCATGATTCACCATTTTTGTTTGATAATTAACAGCATAATAGTCATTATCATCGCTATAACAGTCATTAATGTTAGGCTGGCTGCGTACTCCGTCAGTGTGAGAATAGGGCCACCTCATCTCTTCCCGTGGGTGCCATAGGAGCCGGCTAATGAAATATCCTGAGAGTAGGCAGCAGCATACTTCTCGGTATATTAAAATGTTTTGCGATCACCATTTCGCTTACCAAGCGTAGTAGCATTTTATGGGGACCTGTGTTCAGCAGTAGACGTCTCCCGGCTGATGATGTGATTTGAATGTAAATAAGTACATCATTTGGTTGATTTCCAACTTCCTCTCCTGTCCAGTCTCGGTCTACTATTATAAAGCTGACATTGCCTTTGCATCAATATTTAAAAATTTAGATTATGATAGGATCACCAATAAAATTTACAACTACATTAACAAAATTGGTTTACTTTACAGTTATTGTGAATCAACTGCTTTTAAAAATTGTGGACACTTTTCATCAGTTACATAAAAGAGTCCAATTACAGCACCGCCCACTCGGTAAATAAGTCACATCTCCCTTTGAAAGTCAGTTAATAATATTTTATCGAATAAAAGCGAGATACGCATAACCAAAGTACACTAAGGTCGTTGCACACGACAGGTGCAATCGGCGGATATGGGACCGGTCCACACTTGGATACTTGCTTGGCTTTTTACAAGTGTCCGCTTTTCTAACTTAAAAGTTGGCTGGTGCTGGTTTGAAATATATTTTGTTTATTTAAGACTAATGAAGTTTGAGCAGCAGATGTTCTATCGAAGATATGACCAGTTCCATGTTTATTTTATATCAACATTAATATGTCAATGATGTGCGTAACTTTTTCTGGATGGTTTTGGAAATGCTATAAGGATATAATTATCTAAGAATGATTTAAGTACAAATAATACCTGTGTCTTTGTTGAATATTTGACTTATTTCCAACGGGCTTTAAATCAGTTCCAAACAGCTCTATTTTTCTTACTGGGCCTTAAAAATGTTTAGTTGCTTTTATTGCTAAAGATTATTAGATGAGTTGAGTAAGTTAAAACACAGCAGTAACACATAGAATTTTATTTAAAGTTTCATAATCATAATAAATCTTGATAGGTAATAATTTAAATTAACTTGAACTATAACAGCAATAATAATAATAGATAATAATATTAATAACGCACAACGATCACATACATAAATCTTCACAAACTGGAAAAAACAAAAAAGATGATCATGATGATTTGACTGGCCCGATAGCTCAGTTGGTAGTAGCCCTGTCTTCTGAACTGTGGGTTGTGGGTTCGATTCCCACTCAGGACAAACATTTGTGTGATGAACATGGGAGTTTGTTCTGTGTCTGGGTGTCATATTGTATTCTATGTATGTATTTACAAACAAAAAAGTATCTAAGTATTGTATCAGTTATCTGGTTCCCATAGCACAAGCTTTGCTTAGTTTGGGGCTAGATGGCGTTGTGTGAGATGTCCACACATATTATTATTATGATGACTCCTGTATCAAGGGACCCAAGAACTACAAGGACCAAGCACCCACAACACCCAAAGTCAGAGCAAAATGTATTTACACGTTTTTTTCCTGTGCATAAATAGTTGTCCTGCTGCGAGAATCGAACCCGCTACCTCCGGTTTATGGAGCCACTCTGCTCAAGCACCACACCACATGTTTAGCTACATGTGCAAAAATCACGAAGGACAGTCATTGAGAACTTAATGAAAGCTCAAAAGATACAAAAGAAATAATAATATTCTCCAATAATAAAAAAACAGGACAACTTTACTGCACATTTTTCTCCAGTATTGCTTAATACCATTCCGGGGTAAGATTAAAAAACAAATAGATCGACTCAGGCATTTCCCATCAAGATGCTGCACTCCTGGGATTGGCTGTTTAATGGACGTGCGAGTGAGACAGACAATTGGTTTTTTGTTCCTCTAAAGTTTTTATTTTATATTTGTAAAGAAGCATTGCATATTGACGTAGCTTATACCAAATACGGTAATATGGGCCTGAATCAATATTATTACTTTATAAATAACTTTATTATATTTCTGATATTTTAAATACAATACATATAATTATACATAGATATAGTTTTATAGATAGTTATGGTGGGGATATAACTAATAAGCTAAATTCCATCTCCATTAATATAGGGCAATGCGGGAAACACGAGTCTATTAACAAATTATCATTTGAACAAGCCAGCAAGCTTAGAATTGGAAACTAGTTGTCAAACGCAGCTGCCAAAATTCACCGAATGGTGCCAATTTTCAATTTGATAACATACGAGTAGCTTCTCATCTTTCTACTGTTTATACTGACCACAGTTTAGTCTTGATGTTTATTTTGGATTTTTATTGCAAGATACAAGCCCATACCACATAGTACTAAGTATGTTACTACGTAATCCATACCCAGCCCTAGAGTTACAATATTTGCATTCATGATAAAGTCATCAAGATAAGTCAGAAGTCTAAAAATTTTAACACTAGAGTTTACCACTGCCTACACGAGAAGAATACAACTAAGTCATCATTACACAACGGCCCGCCAATAAAATAAAGTCAAAGTCAAAGTCAAAGTCAAAAGATTTATTGCAAATAGGCTAATTTTAGCACTTTTACAAGTCAAAATTATACTAGGTACTTAAAATTAAGTTATTTCACTAAGCATATAAAATTACAAAGTGCTTATTGTCAAATAATATAGCAATAATACATGAGCTATTATACATTAACCCTCAACGTTAGCTTCACAGTCATAGATGGTATCTTCTCTCCGGAAACTTGAGCCATAACCAATTTCCTTAGAATTATAACCGATAGCATTTCCCTGATCTACCATTAACGTAATTATTTGTATTTATTGTATTTGTACTGGGACAGATTTTATCTGTATGTAAGATGGAGTGTTACTAAATTAGCTGACTTCCTGTCAATAGACCCCCCACTTGGTTAATGACATTTTTAGGATGGAACGTTTGAAAGATAATTAGGTGAAGACAGAAGCTGCTTGGATATTAGAAGCAGGATAGATAACGGTTATTTTTAACTGAATTTTAAAACTATTTCAGATGACATCTTACATAATGTATGTACCACATACCTTGTATTCTATGTATGTATTTACAGACAAAAAGTATCTAATTATTATATCAGTTATCTGGTAGGTACATATTAGAAGTCTATTCGAAACAAGTCTTAATTGCACTACTGCAAAAACTACTGTTATCTGGTTCCCATAGTACCAGCTTTGCTTAGTTTGGGGCTAGGTGGCGTTGTGTGTGATGTCCACACGTATTATTATTATTATTATTAATATTGTAGTTGGAAATCACTGTAAATAGAATACAGTTATAACATTTATCGTCCATCTGACTGGTTTAATTTTTATTATTCTAATCGGTACTCAAAAGTAATGTTTTTGATTACCTAGTCACATTAATTATGAGCCGATGTGGCTCAGTAGTAAGCTCTTGCAACTATTAAACCGACCGACTTTAAAACCCCACTTGGCTCAACACAATGACACAACAACAATGACTTATAAAGTTGGCGGAACTCTTGTGAAAAGATCATCGGGAGGAATCACAAAATTCGTGGACACCTGTCTCATTTTCCGACCCGCACTTGGTCAGCGTAGTGGACTATTTTTGTGACAAAAGGCGCTTGTTTCAATAATAGAAACATATTGGACTGAGAAAGTGACATTAAATTTGACAAGTAAGTTTCCAAAATTCTAAAAAATAAAATATAAAAATATCCAAAGTCGTAAAAACAAAAAAGAAGGTTTTTTGTATCGAAGAATGCTTTTACCAAATATATCCTGTTTTATAAAACATGTGGCGCTAAAGCTAAGTTTTAGCATAAAATACGAATTTTGCATAAAGAAGGCAAAGAACCCAAGAACCATGGGGAATATAAATATTCATGAGTTGAAATATGTATATTGGGCACGTTTATAGCGTATTTAAATTATAATTGACATCTTTAAAGTTCAAGAAACCATGGGAATAGTGGTCAAGTAGGTAATTTAGCGACCAATTCAGCGTTAAAGTTATAAATAACATGATGATTTCTTACACAAAGTAAAAAATATAGGCATTGAGCATCAATTGGGCCGTAAATGGTTTAAATTTACTGAACAATATTTCCCAGATGTAACTAGGTTCTTTTTCAAGACACAAAGGGAAAGTGGTAATAACATAGGCTAAATGAATTCTTTGCCATTGGTTATAACCAAACCTAGGTAACTGAACTAGTGGCTGGTAATAGATGACTCTGATGCACACTTTGCAAAAGATTTATCTGAACGTGGTAATGATATCGCAAACATTGTCAGCCTTACTGATGAACAATAATTACATTTTGTCAATTTTTTAAAATGTCTTTATCAACTTCTTTCTGATATGAAATAACACGACCGAAAATGAGACAACGCATCTGTAAGCATTAACTTTGAACTTATGTTTTAACTATCATTTACATATGTAAGTAAGGCCCTAAAACATTGCTATGTTAAAGTCAATCTCATTGATTTATTTACCATCGCTGGTTGAAAAAACATTGCTATTTTTGAAAAATGTTTAGTGCAATTTGCATAAGCATTTTCAAACAAAAAAATGTTATTTAATCGTTCAGATTTCCACAGAAATTATGAATTCATCTGCATTCACCACATCAAACGATGTGCAATGTGCACACACAAATTTAATGTAATTCTAGTCACCTAAGTTTGTGACTAGTCAAATGAAAAATTTCGTCACACCTCCGAGCCACCTCAAAAATCTGTCAACCAAGTCTATCGCAGCATGAACATAAAGATTGATATGTTTTGATAGTTTGACAGCGGGAAGCAAACCTGATGGTACATTCCAATCAATATGCTAATGAATGGATTCTAAATAAATAGCATCGGTATATCAAATATGGATACATGGATGTAGATCAATTGGAAATTAGTTTACTTAGGAAAAAAAATAACAGTTGATTGAAATTGAAGTTTATGGATAGGTTATAATAATGCTTGGGTTTGAATCAAGCTACATGGTTGTTGAAACTTTGTTTAAAGATCGTTTTTTGGTGCCACAGTTACTGTAGGTGTTTCAATCTTCAGATTTAGGTATTTCGGCTATGCGATAGCAGGAGAAAATTTATATTTAGGGATCATGAACATGACATAAAATTAAAATGTATTCAGAGGTGTGAAATTTGAGTTGTATGCTAAATATAATTATCTTAAGTACAAGGAGTACGACGTACTTATTTCAATTCCAAATTAGGTACTTTAGGTAATACTTTACTAGGTTCTACAATGTTTTACTAGGTGGTAAGATTTTTCTGCAAAGTTCGTCGTACCGCCGCTTTTTCAGTTATTCTGCCACCAAACAATAGTGTGCAAGCACTACTGTGTTCCGGTTTTAACTGCACTATAGCTAGTAAAATTACTAGGCAATAAGGCTTTACGATCTGATCTCAGTCTAGTAATCTTATCACTAGACAGTGTAGCAATCTTATTATTAGACTGCGCTGTCTCAGAATGACGTGCGCAGTGCAGTGTCAGGTGAAAGCGAAACTTTATATCAGAATAAAGTTTCGAGTGACACTACAAATGTTATAGACGGCCGTGTCACTGAACACTAGGGGGGTGATCACGAAACTTTGATTGCAATGCAACAAGAGAAATTTCCATACTAACTATGCATATAAGCTGGGTATTGAAACGGTCAAATCCATGCAAATTTGTGTTTCTATTTGTTGCAATCGAGTTACTGAATTACCCAGCAGGTGAACAACTAGCTCGTCACAACATTCATTAACATAAAACAGGCACAACGTACTATTTATTCTTTGGTAACGAAACGAAGTACCAAATTACGATTGTATTAAATTAGAATGTACGCTCATGCTGGCCTGTACTAGTCTATTAAAATTTAACTTACCTAAGCAACACTTTCACCCGAGTTCTCGCATACGTTTGTTAAAATCGTGTCAACTTGGAAGACCGGATACCGAACGGTCATTGGTCGCCTGTTGATCATCGGCTGTCTCAACCAATGAGCGTACAGTATTTGGCATGTTGAGTTGACATGAGTTTGGCAAACGTACGAGAAAATTAGGGATATAAGTGCGAACTTAGGCACTGTCAACATTTAGTACAGACGGGAATTAATCATTTAACATCACGAGACATATGGTCAAACGCAAGCTTATCTAATAATAAAAAAATATGAATTAACTTGCTTAAGATGAGACAACCTATAGTATAATGAATACCAATAGTTGGCCAAGAAATTTGCAGCAATACGACCTACGTATTCATAATTCCCTCTATTGAATTTCTCAAACCATCAACGAACATTAGTATTGTTTTAATAACAGCCAAATCAAAGCTTCACGTTACAATTTTGCACTGATTTAGTTTCAAATTCAATTTCAAACAACAATATCTGGGGAAATGCAAACACGACCCTAAAATAAACCTCCCCATAAACCTCCCTAACAGAATATTCCGGCACAAAGCACAATATCCTAAACAAGGCATAAAGGAATTGTACAGTCACCATCAGTCACCCTACTGGGACATATTACGTAATTACAGTATGGACTCTTCGTACATGACATTACAGTCATGACACTTTTCAATTTTATTTATTTATTAATCCAATGAGTGTCATCATCCAAGCACTCAAACACACATATCTATTGTTATGCAAAACTTCAGCATTTGCAAGGTTATTGTATGTACTTACCAACCATGATTTAAAAAAGAATTACCACATAAGCAAAGTCCTACCGTCGTATTATGAAGAATTAAAAGTTAGGAAACAATCAAACAATACAATACAATACAATAATACTTTATTGAACACCAACTAATACATAACAACCTTAAAAAAACTTACAAAAAATGGTAGAACAAAGGGCGGCCTTATCACCTACAATATTAATGAAAAAATTAATGGTTATTTAATTTGTCAAACATAACTTGCAACTTGCACAATCATTAGATTGTTTATTGCACACAAAACAACTAAATTATTAGCAGAAGTCAAATTATCTTGGGAGTTTTTATACAGAAATGTGACGTTTTTTATTCTGATGACTAATAAATGTCTTTAAAATTTAACAGGCTTCTGTTTTAACACTATGTTTTTGTTTTTTAACGATGATTTTTACGTCTGTCAGGTTTAAATCGATAGTGGATTATACCTGTTGCAGTTATGTTCATGATGTGACATCATGAACATAACTGCAACAGATATAATGAAAATATAATAAATGTTCATGATGTCATAGTTCTTTTAATCTCATAAAACGTAAAATTTACTAGAACTGAAAGAACTAAATGAGATTATAATAATAATGTGTAAATATGATAGCAAATCATAATATTTGGAACTAACATCCTAACAAGCCTACATATGGAGTTTTCTTAAGTTAGGTTACTGCTAACATGATGTATAGTGCCAGGCGGATGTCAAAATTGACCCGGCCTAATGAAATTTCCTTCGTTCGTTGCTCAATCTACCTAATTTCGTCGCGATTGTAGCGTATCGATCGGTACAAAGTTGAAATAGAATTTTAGGTGAAAGGTCGTTCAAAATAAGTGGTTGGAAGATAAATTTGTAAAAAGATTTTTGAATTATACAGTTGTAAACTTTATTTTGACTTAAAATCCATCTATTCTATGTAACTTGGCGTAATATTTTCAAATGGAACGTAGTTATAAGTCATAATTTTTTGGAGAGAGGTTTTTAGAATACATTTCAATAACATTATCCATGCCTCCATCTATCCATCTACACCTATTGATATTTCATCTTGCTACTTTTAAAAACTATATCGGTCACTTTAAGTCAGTTTATTAGTATATTTTACTCAGTTTATATGGCTATGTGTACTATATAGTCATAGAGTATGGAAATCTTTGTGAAAAAAAAAAAACCTTGGAGTGAAGCTAATGTTTGATATTATGTATTATGTTTGTTTCCATTTCCATTTGTTTTCATCAACGCACACTTGCCTAAACTATTATTATATATTATAGTACCTAATATAATTTTGACTTGTAAAAGTACTAAAAACAGCCTGTTTGCAAAAAATGTTTTGATTTTCACTTTATTGGTCATTGTAGATTTCATTTAATTCGATTAAAATATGACAGAATTCTATGATTAAAATCTCGCAATTTTAATCTAAAATGTGCCTTAGCTTAGCTATTAAAATAATTTTGCCATCACTTGAGCGGTTCCAAGTTAAATGTACAAACGCAGTCACTTGAGTGAAGTGACGTGTCTAAGCCTAAGCGTTTTCAATATTTTAAAGCGCTTTATAAATCTAATTGTTACTGGTTATAATTAAGGTTTTCTCCTTGTGTAATGTTGAGACAAAATCTAATATCCTTTTAAGAGGTCAAACACATGATAATATTCTCATAAAGATATTTCCACAGACTTTAATTTACATTAAGTTAACTTTTAATATATCATGATTTTTGATATTTTAAACTATTTATTTCACTTAAAAACTATTTGTTAAATTTACACCAACAAAAATAATAATTCGAATCTCTAAAATACGATGATCTCTTATGTTTATTGTCCAAGAACAATATAGAGAACAAACAAACCTCACTTCAAAGAAATCTATAAAAACAGAACTATTTTAAAAGATAGCAACCCTATCATTAAGTTTTCGAAACGTACAGTCCACCTTAATTATAATCCCATAACCCTATCAATCGACTTTTTATTCTGTTAACATGAACTTAAGATATAATTCGTATTGAAATTAATAGTTTGAGCGTACAGTTCAGCTAAAAAAAAATTATATCTCGTGCATTGTTGCATGGAATTTTCAATCTTATACTCTTGTCGATAAGCTTTGTGTTTCCTGGCGTGTACAGGTGGTAGGCATTATGTATCTGATGGTACGATTAAACGGATGCTGTGTAACATCCGTTCCCAGAAGGATTGGATGGAAAAAGTTAAAAACCTGTGGACACACGGTTTGTTAAATAGGTGAATAATAAAATATACCTGCAGTATACAAATTAACTAAAAGCATTTTAAAACGTATTGGTGTTGATTTTGCCGGTCCAGTGTGGTAGACATGAACAAACATAACTGGTTCCACACTTTAGTTTGCTCGTGTTTTTTGTGCGGGTAGAATGCTCAAAAATAAACTCTGTCACTTTGGTATAAGGCATATGACGTTTTTAAGTCTTACCCAAAATTACAAATGGGAGAACCACAGCAGCCGCCATGGTTAAAAAGTTTTATTTTTAGTGCACAGCTTAAAGGAACTCTACTAGCGGCATTAGAAATTATAAATCCACGATATGGAAGAGTTGGTATCTAAGTAAGTAAGTCGGTAAGGTTATTACCTTACTTTGGAAGACTGCTTAATAATGAATCAGGGCTCAAGTCTATACAGGTTGTTAGAAAGGTCGATGCAAAGCCTTGAGATGAAGGGGTAGGCTACCTCCTTAGGCATAATTATATCTAAATTACCTTAGTCCAACGTCTATGCTATATAATATCATTATAAGACTACGCATGTTTCTAAAATACAGGCCCAAGATAAAATAGATTGCCTTAAAATTATGTTAGCCTTGTGTGGTGATCTAAAAGTGCGTGTGTCCCAAACGAGATTAAAATCTTGCTCCAAAAATCACGTTTACATCCCATAATAAGATGATTGTTTAACAATAAACTATAATGCAAACAATGTAAGTTAATTTTCGTAATTGCGGTTATCTTTGCGTCGCGTTGTTAGAGTTAAAACAAATATTGTTTCATTTCTTGAAGGCGTTATGAAATTTTGTAAATTAGAGTGTTTAGTGTAATGTTTTTTTTTGTTGAAGCTCGAAAGAAAGAGGTTCGATAGAATACTGTACCTAGAGTCAAACTTGCGTTGATCAGTTATATCCTCAGTTGGCACGATCCTGACTCAAATTAAATTCAAAGTCAAATTATTAGCTTTGGGTTACATGATTTCTTAAGGAGAATAACTTATAATTAAACATATTTTCCATAATTAATTAATACAACTAGTCTAAGCCAACCTAAGTATTGAGTCCGTGTACCCTGTACTAGTATAAACTGTGTTACAGGGTACAGGCACTTCCATATAGTGTCACAGTGTATTATATATATAATTTAAAACAAAATATAAATATGTATTTCGAGTTTTATTTTTTTATTTTTTAAAGCTACTACACTACAGGATTATAATATGAGAATATATTTTAACAAAACTATATTTAGATGAGGGGAGGGGAAATGAGTCTGAGGACGATAACGTAATTTAATACTGTCATTATAATCATCATCATCATCATCATCATCATCAGCCTACAATAATCCACTGCTGGACATAGGCCTCTGCCAAGGCACGCCACTGAGCCCGGTTTTCGGCTCTACTCTTCCAGTTACTGCCAGCTACCTTGCGTATATCATCGCTCCATCTTGCTGCAGAGCGTCCTACACTACGTCTGCCGATTCGCGGTCTCCACTCTAGAACATTATAATAGTATATGATTATACAAGTATGCTAAATTAATCATTGCGCTTGAGGCGAGGAATTTTCAGGGTAGATTAGGAGTTCTTCGTCGTCACAAATACAACCTACAGGTATTAAAAGGATGTAGCGGTTAAAATCTAAATTCGCACACTACATTATAATATTTAAATAATATTGTTGTAAAACAACCAAAATATGAGTAGAAAACTTCCGCAAGAAAGGAACCACCAAAACACATCAACATTTAAAAAACATTGAAAAAACGTACTTACATTGTTTTTGAATTTTTGTATCAGAGCGTTTCGTTTCACTCAGCGTCCATCAATTGTCCTTCTCGATATTTGTTTTCCGTGAAATGCGAATCGATGGATGAGCTGTTTTGTTAGGTTGATTCGGAATGTTTTATGTTCCAACAGAATAATGAATACCGTTTGGCTGACACTCCAGTAAATTAAAGAAATACTCATAAATAGATAATGTTCCCGCAGGAACAAATAATGAAAGTTTTGAAATAATATAAGGCTTTTATTTTGGTTTTTAGATAAATTTTTACATTCTTCTTAGGATTTTCTGTATATACTTTTTTATAGACTATTGTTTTTTTACATGTGGTGTCCGTAAAAAAGGTTTTACTTCGTAGTGCAAGGAGGCGCGAACAGATAACGCCCGAATATTACACATAGATCCTGGATCTTAATTAGGATTCACTGTATTTAAAGACTCGAAAACTATAAGGCTCAAGGTCCCACAACACTCAGACTCAGAATAAGTATTTGTGCTTTTGTTCTGTGCACAAAAAATACTTGAACAGTCGCGGGAGTTGAATCCATCGCTTTCAAGTTATGAGCCAACCTGCTCAACCACCACACTGCAAAGGCTGTCACAAAACTCATGAAATGAATATTAATCCCTATTCGTATTTCCCTATCCCTATCCCTAATGCATAAACCCTTTTCGGTCTTCAACGATTTTTAAAACATTTTGAAACTTTTTATCTTTCCTTTATCCAGTGATGCGGTTACCAATTTAAAAAAAATAGAAATAATAACAATACCCAACGATTATATACATAGATCTAGGACGCTAACTAGGATTCCCTGTGTCTAGGAACACAGGAACTACGAGGACCATGGCTCCACAACACCCAGACTCAGAACAAATATTGCGCTTTTTTTCTGTGCACAAATACTTGTCCTGTCGCGGGAATCGAACCCGCCGCCTCCAAATCATGAGCTGACCTGCTCAACCACTACACTATACAGAGGCTGTCAATATGAAAATGAAAATTAATATGAATTAATAACCTAAAACATTATTGGATAGGGCTACAAATTATGAATACTTAAAAAAAATATAACAGAGTGAATTCAAAGCAGGTTCTTTATATTAACGAAATTGAAATCGTTCATAATTAGACTAAATTTAACAGTCATTTCTAGAGAGGCACAAATAAAATATAACTAAATCAGTCCAAACTCACCGGCTACCAGTTAGTAGCTTCAAAATTATCAGAAATTATACACCTAGCATCCGTTAGTAATGAACCATTTCCACTATAACATTATCAAAATAAACACATAACGGTTTAAGATACATTTACCAAAGTAATACTGCCTTCTATAATCACAACTGTTAAATAAAAAAAAACACTAGACAAGTGTGAGTTTCGAATAGATGGGAGAGTTCCGTACATATAAATAATAATAATAATAATAATATGTGTGGACATCTCACACAACGCCATCTAGCACCAAACTAAGCAAAGCTTGTGCTATGGGGACCAGATAACTCGGGGGCGAGTTGGCTGGACTACAGTCGCGACCCCTTCTCGCCCCGGTACGGCGGACGAGGGCTCACGGGGGGGTTTTAGTGGGTTCGAGTCCCACATACCCCCTGGGAAGTGCGAGGACATTTCCCCCACAAAAAAAAATGGGGACCAGATAACTGATACAATACTTAGATACTTTTTTGTTTTTTATATTTAAAAGGATAGAGTATTGGGATTTTTTTAAATTTTGAAGTCCTATTTAAAAGGAAAAAACTTAATAGGAAAATATATTATACAAGGATATTACATAGGCAGACATAATAGACATAGCTGTGAAGGTATTTGAAATTGGTTGAAGGAACCCCAAAGAAAAAAGGTAGCCTGATAAAAAAACAAGTCAGACTTGTAACAGAATGCATTCCATTTCCGATTAGTCCAATAGCGAGCCAGTGTTTAAATTTAGATCCATTTTAAACGACTTCGAAGTTGCTTCGTAAATAATCGATGCTTTACTTTAGAGAGAGAGAGAGAGAGTGCATTTTGGGACGGACGTCGGACGGTTGATATAATTTTAGTTTTAGGGTAGGTGTGTATTGAATCCAATTTGTCAAACGTTGTTTCATAAGTAAGTTATGTAAAGTATGGGACTTGGCCAAACGTTTGGTGGAAGCATCAGGTGACCAGAATGCTGGCTTTTATTTTGCACAAAAAATAAGCATTGGCCTGGTAATGCTGCCAGCATTCTGGGAACTTTCCCCTCTACCAACGGGTTATTTTAAATTTTTAGTTTTTATTTATTTTAAGTTCTTAGGTATAATTTAGTTTTTTGGGTCTAGTTTAGTTTAGTTATTTATATGTTGTATGTTTCAAAATAAACTATTGTTATGATTAAAAAAAAACATGTAAGGTTTTATAACTATTAGATATGAAAACCGATTAAGTCACAATTTTGTTTAAAAATGCCGTGTTAAGATTTTGCGAGCTAATTTTAATGTTATACTAATACTTTAAATAAATAAATAACGCCCAACGCATACATCCTGGCTTTAACTAGAATTTCCTGTTTGTAGGGACCCAGGAACTACGAGGACCATGGTCCTACATTCCTATGTTATTCTACTCAATGCCTTTTCATTACAAGATTATTAATAATTGATTAAAATATTTTTTCTATTTTTAATTAAATAGGTAGATTATTAATTGATTAAAATTAAGGACATAGACGGTTTATTTTAAACGAATTCAAATAATGTCCTTGTATTTTTTAAAATTTTTTTTGTACCTCAGAGCTTTCGACTGGGGGAACCGATTTTATATTTATTATTATTATTTATTTATTATATTTTTTATTTATTTATAATTATTCGAAAGGTGGAGCTTCCCGTGTGGTCCCATTAAAATTTGCTCCAGTTCTGATAATGGCATCCATATAAATGGCAAACGATTTGAGTCTGAAGTTAGTTTTCCACGCTTTGCGTTTGTTGCGATTGTGTGACCCATTTGGCCTATCCAATATCGGAAAAAAATAAACATAATTTTGGCATTAAGTTTGGGTCACAGAACCAACTTTTAATTATGAGTTTTTTAATATGTGTAAGTACTTACGAACTGTCCCTTCAGACCCTTCAGAGCGGCATATTCGAAAGCAACATAGCTATTTAAATAAAGAAAAAAAATTAAAAAAAATCAGTTCAAAAATAACGATATCACAATGAGATATTCAGATAAAAAAATAACGATTATGCGAAACTCTTCTGAAATTACTTTTATCCCGGTTTAGTGAAGGGCCTTTCACGTATGAAATTTTTGCCTGGATACTGTATTAGTTTATAGGAACGTATCAACGTACGTGCGTGCTATGTGCGTTCACCTTTACTTCTGAAATGTAAGAATTGTGGAAGGAAACAGCGGTATTCGTAATTGTCTGGAACCGTTTCAAAGCCAAAGCTTTCGGTCATTAAGATTGCCCATCAAGCAGCTAATGTTTCAATTGAATTAGCTTTGTCGCGTTGCGTTATTAATGTTGAAGAAAAACGTTAAATGGTTTGGTATTCATTCCAGCTCAACGAATAACTGCAAGGAACGCATCTTCTTCCTACCTAGTTATTTAAAAAAACTAGGTCTAGCGAAAACCATTGCTGGGATCTTAGGTCTTGATTATAGATGCTTAGTTGTAGATTGAAGCTCACGTTGATCATTTTGTGAAGAAATCTCTTGGGCAGATATTCGCTACTGAGCTACTGAACTGATTTTGTAATACGCCTTAGCATTTATAAGAAAGATAATGCATAATTTGCTTCCATGCTCATTATGTAATCAGCTAAAGAGTAAAACGCGTCCCGAAAATACAATCTTGGAGTCTTCAGGAGACAGGAGAAATTTCATTCTTAATTTGAAAATTTTCTTAGTAACTATGCACATGAACTATGTATTGAAACAGTCAAATTCATACAAATTTCTGTTTTTATCATACTATCACACTTCACACTAATATTATAAAGGCGAAAGTTTGTATGTATGTTTGTGTGTATGTTTGTTACTCCTTCACGCTCAAACGGTAAAATGGATTTGGATGAAATTCGGTACTAAGACAGCTTATAGACTGGATTAACATATAATCTACATTGAATCACGAAAAAGTGCAATTTTTCCGTGGGATGAGCAAATAATTAAAATACCTTTTATCCGCGGGTGAAACGCAACTAGTTAACCAAATAAAACAGAAATTTGTATGGATTTGGCAATCAAGTTCCATGAAGCCTCTTCCAAATCATACATTAAATTTCAGTTCTAAAAATATTGCTGTTTTTTTTTGTTTTATTTTTTATTTATTTTATATGTGTTTATTTAGTTTATTTTATATGTCCACAAACAAATAACAATCAATTACCTATTTAGCATAGTCAAATATAACCTGGTTATTTTCAAGTCAAGAGTAAACAGGTATCTTCTAAGCAAGCATGCTCCGTTTTCTAAAACTATATTTCATACGCATTTGTCTCTTACAATTTATTAAAAACTATTTATTAGTATATCTATTTTTTTATTGGCTACAGGCAAAGCAATAGACCGCTGTCTCGCCGGTTCTTAAGCAATGACGTGGTAGACCACGTGGTAGACCACGCAAAGCAATAGACCGCTGTCTCGCCGGTTCTTAAGCAATGACGCCTATAGCCAATAAAAAAATAGATATACTAATAAATAGTTTTTAATAAATTGTAAGAGACAAATGCGTATGAAATATAGTTTTAGGACTGTCAAATTAAGTTTGGATTTATGCACCATTATATATGATTTGATTATACCTAAGACACATAATGAACAATGATGATGTCATAGTTGAAGAAACGAGATCAAAAGGATTTAGCTGATTTTTACACAAAATGACTTATGGGTATCTTTGGATTCAGCTTAAAATTATCTACAATAATACATCCTCGAAATACAAAAATGAGGCTTAAATCTCGAGATTGTCAGTCTAAAAACGGTTTATCTGACACAGGAATACAGTTCACTTAGCATAAAAACATTATTATATTTTTACAGTAACAGTACTATATTTTGTATTTTAAAATAGATTTAATGCATTTTCAAGTAATTGAAACTTTAAAGCCTTCTCTATTACTTAATAAGCACTCATCAATTCAACATTTAAACCCTTTTTGTTCTCACCCCCTTGAATTACAAAGTGATCAATTGAGTTTTGGCGAGAAAACGAGAAAGATCGCTTCACCGCATTGTATTATTTTCCAAAACTTGTGTTATTATTAAGTGTTAGTGCATAAAACTGGTGGCATTTTGTTCGTTAAGTGCTGGGTTACAGGCATGAGTGTGCAAAGTGGATGGTGAAACGTTTCTTTTCGTGTTGTTTCCAAACTTCCATACTAGTAAAGTTGCCACCACTACTAGAAGTATGACTTAGAGTAGTATTACTACTAATGACTCGATGACTTGGACTGTGACTTGACACATATCTGCGTGAAATATCATTAACTTGATAAATTATCAATTACTTGACACTGGCTAAATACTCAAAAGTGTGTAGCCAAAACAAAATGTGATCAATTAAAATTAAGTCATAAATAAACAAAATGATTATTCGTACTAACGGAGTGGAATACATGCAAATTATCCGACGACCTATTTTAAAATTTCCAAATATTAAAAAAAAAACCTTAGCTTCATTAAAATAATGAAGCTAAGGTTTTTTTATAGTATAAATGTAATGACTGGCCCGATAGCTCAGTTGGTAGTAGCCCTGCCTTCTGAACTGTGGGTTGTGGGTTCCATTCCCACTCAGGACAAACATTTGTGTGATGAACATAGGTGTTTGTTCTGTGTCTGGGTGTCATATTGTATTCTATGTATGTATTTACAAACAAAAAAGTATCTAAGTATTGTATCAGTTATCTGGTTCCCATATCACAAGCTTTGCTTAGTTTGGGGCTAGATGGCGTTGTGTGAGATGTCCACACATATTATTTAAAAAAAAAAAAAAATAGACGGTGATCTTGAGATCTCCTCTCGGTGACGCTGTAAAGATCGGTTGAGACCAACAGCATTAGCTCGTTCAACAAAAAAAGATAGTGTTATGTCTCACTTACACATTTTGGAGGGTCTTGTCTACCTTCAGTTTTCGAAACGTTTGAATTTGGTTAACTCTTGTAATAGGTGATTAAGGTCCAAATAATGGCCCTATAAGGCTTTATGGGAGATCAAGATAGTTGAAACAGCAATATGGATCGCTTTAAATGGGTCCCATTATGTTATGTAATCTAACTTTAAAACTGTATGCGTGTAAAATAGGGTAGAACTTGAGATTATTTGTGGAAGAAAAAGAAATTAAGACATATTCACTGGCAATAAAAATAAGTAGTTAGATAAAACTATTTACTAAAACACTACATTACAGAAACAATTATTGAGAAACACAAATTTAAAATTAAGTGTCCCAATCATCATCATCATCATCATCGGCCTGTGTTAGTCCACTGCTGGACATAGGCCTCTCCCAAGGTACGCCATTGAGCCCGGTCTTCAGCTCTTCTCATCCAATGACTGCCAGCCACTCGGCGCAAGTCGTCGGTCCACCTAGTGTCACAATGGGATGGTCTTATCGCTTAAAGTGAGATCACTTCCAGACCATGACAAAAAATATGGGAATGAAAAACAAAACAAGGACGGTGGTTTTCAATTACAAGAAAAGTTAAATAGAAATAAACTAAACTTAATACTAATTACAAAAACCTCCTAATTTTTGGAATTTGTTGAAAAATAATAATTTACGGCCCAATACGTTTCTCGTAGGACACGGGCCTTCTCTCACAGGGAAAGAGTGTATACCATAACCCACCACACTGG
The DNA here is from genome assembly GCA_905220475.3 of Ennomos fuscantarius. Lineage (NCBI taxonomy): Eukaryota > Metazoa > Arthropoda > Insecta > Lepidoptera > Geometridae > Ennomos > Ennomos fuscantarius. Next base: position 4,958,098 of record HG992049.1, read on the forward strand.
CCAAGTGCAAGTTGTTGCAACTTATGTGTGTCCAAGGTAGGAAACACTTTTTAAAAACTAAAATTATTTATTGACAACCGCGTAAATGATTTTAATTATCGGTGTTGCGTCCCAGTTGAGGTACACAACACTTTAATGGTAAAGTAGTAAAAGTTGTAGTAAAAAGTTTTGAGTTAAGTTAAGTTTTAATAGATACAAAGAATCACAGCAGTTAGTTTAGCCGATTCCCCCACTCGCGCGTGTATCTGTCGCGGCGTGTAAAAGCGCACTGTTTTGAGGAATAGTGAGTTGAATGTGCAGAGTTGCAAAATCGTATTGTACTTCGTACATATTACCAACCCCAAAAAAGAGGGTGAAAACGCATGAGAGTGAGAATCGGCTGTACAAAGTCAAAGTTAAACAAAGTTCAAAAATTAAAATGTATATAAGTAAAAGTTCTTAAAAATGTATAAGTAAAATAAAAAAAAATATTAATCGAAACTAAATTTGATATCATCGACGTGTTCCCGCTGAGGGTGTGACCGCGCCCGTTCCCGCTGTGCCGCGGCTGACCCCGCTGCCGCTCGTGAGTCATCGATGCGCGGGAGTGGCCGTTCCGTGAACGAAGATGAAATTCTGAGTTGGCGCGATTTCTTAGTTGCGGTATAGTTTTAGGGCGTAGATGTTCAAATCCTTATTCTGCATCGTACATCCTTGCTTCAATGTTATGAGTGCTGATGTATTTATCTGATGAGATGCGACGTCACTGCCGCAGATAGTTCGCAGTACGCACGTGTCACAACACACCGCCAGCCAGGTATTTGTTGAATGTAATTCGATCCAGGCAGCTTTGCATGCTGTTTTCTTTACGATTCATAATGATCGTATAATGGTCGTATAATGACCCAATAGTTTGGCATCACAGGGTGCGTCTTTACTTTCCAAGTTTCTAATGGGTAAGTTTAGACTGCACACAAAGTTGTTAGTGCTTCGCTGGATGCATTGTTTCATTCGGTTCTCATTCCAGCTTATGTAAGTATTTTGCCTGAAGTTAACAGCGATGTATTCGGCTGATACAAGTACATATTTCGTAGTTTCAGTTAAATCTTTTGTTTTCAGAGGCAGAGGGATTACTCGATAGAGAGTGAAGTCTTCGTCACTCGTCAGTGGAATGTGAATCTCAAACATGAAGTACTCGTTTGTAACTCGAGCCTTCACGTACAGCAGTTTGTAAACATCCTTTATCTCTGCTTGAATATTTTCTACAGGAAAAGTTAGAGTTTTCGGCAGTCTCCCAGAAATCTCGTTCAGTTGTTTGATCAGGTTGACTGGAGAAAGGAGATGCAAATCTATGTGGCCTTTGTAGACGTCAAGAAGTGCTTTGAACAGCATTTCCTGAACATTCTTCAAATTAGTCAGAAGTAATTGTGCATTGAGCGATACCGAGTTGAAGTAGTTAGTTGCCATGACAGTTCCAATGTTCGACTCCAGTTTTGATAGTCTCATGTCGGTGTCATTCATGAGTGTGAATTGTTGGCGAATGTTCTCTTCGTTTTTTTTTTTTTTCATGATCTTATTTTCAAGTTCGATAATAGTAGTTTGATTTTTCATCAGTTCTAGTAGATAACCATTTCATGGCATAGTTGTCGCGTAGTACTCGCACAGTATCTCGGGTCTTATTTTTGAAGAGTTGTACGTATTTTAAGTAGTTTTCCATTTTTTGGGTAGCTTGCCAGTAAGTAGTTAAGTTGTAGATCCATTCGTTATGAATTAGTTTTATTTCCCCGATTTTATCGTAATAGATCGGACGCTCGCGCCCAAGGTCAGTAATGTGAGTGCTCGACGGCATGCCTTCAGTGACGTCAGTCGATGCACACTGCGATCCAATTATCAGTGCTAGTAACGTTAGGAATGAAATAATCATGGTGATGAAACTTTTTCTTCCAGGACGTCCAGTACACCTACTGCGCCTTGGTTCTGAATATGTATTTGTGGCGTCATCGCCGTTTTGCTTGTCTGAGTTCTCCATTTTAGTTTCAGCGTCAAACGGCAAAGTTTTTGCAAGTTTTGTAATCGATCTGTTGTATTCAGTTTGGGAATCGCTTCTTTGCCTGGATAGTATTACTAATTTATTTGCACTAAGTAGTTCGCTTGTTGTTAAGCAGGCAGATAGCCTGTTATCGGATCGAGCGGTGTCAAGTTTCGCCGCTGTTGTCCGGGCCTTTGTAATAAAGCGCATGAACCAAGCAACAATGCGCTTAGCTCGCGTTAATGAGCTGCATTTGTTTAACAAGTCGGTTATAAAGTTATCATTATTTGATTCTTGTAGGGTTGTCAGTTTTTGTTTCTCGTTAATTTTAGTTGTAAATTGTGAGACTTCTGTAGGCCTAGATTTTCCGAGTTCGGATTCAAAGTTCGGCTTCATTGGCATTTTTTCGACGTCTTTGCCGCCAGATCCTCGTGTAGCAGTTGTATTCATGATAGCGACATGACAATTAAAATTATGCAGCTTTCCGCACAGAATCCAGCCCAGCTGAGTTTGCAGTGCTACTGGAGAGTTTTGGTGTCCTCTTAATACTCCATCCATAATTATCTGTGCGTAGACATCAGCTGCTAGTAACAAGTCGATGGAGCCTCTTACATTGTAGTCTGGGTCTCCAAGTTTTAAGTTATGCAGATGAGGCCAGTTGGCTTTTTCAAAAGTTAAGTTAGGTAAGTTATTCGTAAGCTTCTTAAGTATCAGAGCCTCCGTGTTAAAAGTGTAGTCGCTGTGTATCGACTTGCATGTCAGTTGTACACGGCCCTTGCAGTCTCCAGATACGGATCCTACACTAGACACCGTGGCATTGAGTTTAGTACGTGGCAGCCGCAGTAGCTGTACCGCGTTTTCAGTGATCAAGTTCACTTGAGAACCTTGATCAAGTAGAGCTCGAAGCGTGACGTAGGTCCCATCAACGGCTTTTACTTTTATTTTGACATTAGTCAGAAGTACTTCCGTGTTTAAAGTAGTGAGGTGATAAGAGCTTTGTTGCTGGGAAGTCGATGGTTGAGGAAGAGAGTTCAGTTTTTCTGCTTTATTTGGCTCATATTACATTCCTTGCAAGTCTTTGTTGACTTACAATCGGCGTTTCCGTGACTGTATAAACAGTTTTTGCAGAGTTTCAATTTCGCAACAGTGTGGATTCGCAGTGGAATGCCCATGTCAACAAATTTTGTACACTGCATGAGTACGTGTTCGCCGTCACACAAAGGGCATTTTCCGAATGCAGTATAAAATGTCCTTGGGTAGTCTTTATAGTCTCTGAATAAGGTTGATTTCTTTGCAAAGTTTTGTTTGTGCATTAAGTTTCTGTTGTAGTAAGGTTGATGAAACTTGTTTGCCGGTTTGTTAAAGATTAAGTTATTGTCCTGTTTTTGAATATTATTTGCGTTGTTTTGGCGATTTTTAACAGTTTCGAATGCCATGAATTTGCTTTCTAGAAATGTTAGAAATTCGGTCAGATCTGGCAGGTCTCTGTTGTTCTGAATCTCTTTGGTGTAATCATTGAAGGTCACGGAGTCCAATTTCTGTGACATGTAGTACACGATAACTGGGCCCCAGCTGGTTGCATCTACTCCCATGTTAATGAGCCCATTGAGACTTTCAATGATGACGTCATGAATCTTCTTGAGATTTCCCGTGTCTGGGTATCGGATGACAGGCAGTTGCTGCATCGCATTCATAAAAGATGTAAATTGAAGGCGGCGGTTGTCATACCGATGGGTGAGTATTTCCCAGCAAGAGTCATAGTTTTCGGCACTAACAGTGAGATGCTGCACCAAGCGTTCAGCTTCACCTTTGAGTTTCGTTTTAAGGTGTTGCATTTTCTGTGATTTAGAAATAGCAGGATTCTTGTGAATAGTTTCTATAAAAAGATCTTTAAATGAAATCCAGTTGATATAGTCACCAAAAAATTCTGGTATTTCGATCTTTGGAGCAGATTTTTCGTAGTGAATATTTGACCATAATTTGCTGTTAAGTTGTTTTCTTAAGTTGTCGTATTTATTTCAATGCTCTCATATTTAGCGGTGTAGTCTGCGTTCAAGTTAGAACTATTGAGAGCATCTTCCAGCTGCCAGTGAAGCTTATCGATAGCATCCCATTTCACCTTTAAAGTTGATAGGTGATCTTCGATTTCCCATTTCTCAGTCACAAGTTCAAGTTTAATCTTCGACATAGCTCGTTCTATTGCCTTGAAATTGCATCTCTGGCGACTATCCAGAAGTTTGATGTTATCATCAGCAGAAAGCATTGTTGTATCACGGGGTTCCTCCTTAGAAATCCCGGACAAGTCAAAGTCGATGCTAGTTAGCTTCTCTTCTTCCTCCTTCTTTTCTTTCTGCCTGTGAGTAATCATGAGTTCCATCATGTTATCTTTAGTAGTTTTTTTTTTTTTTTTTTTTTTTTACTTTTTTTTACTAGTTTGGTAAAGTTCTTTAGTTTTGCCATAGACATTTGTCGTGAAGTAGCTGACTTCAGCCTGTTCTTCAATTTTCTGTACTAGAATTTCATGCCTCTCATGGAAGTCCAACCACTGTTTTTCTAGTGAGGAAAGACGTGACTCTAAGTACTCTATAGTTTTTCTATTTACGCTATCCTTTCTATAGTTCCTGCACAAAGATTTTATGCTTTCGAAAATGCTTACTTGTTGGTTAAGTAATTCCATAGTTAAGTTAGTTGAGTGGCAAGTTAGCCAGTAGTTAGGAGTGCCGAGTGGGTTGGTTGAGTTGTAGTTAAGAGTCAAGTTCCAATAGGTGTTGATTCAGGACACGAAGACCAGGTAGTAGCTTCCTTGGGCTTCTTCTTCAAGCGTGTTTTGCTCTTCGCAGTTTACGAGAGAACTCCGTTGAAGGTCCTTTAGCATTCAGCGTATCCTGCGGCCCGCTGTTACGAAACTATGCGCCTTCTCAATAGCCTGGTGAGACCCGCTTGTGGGAGGCCAGGTACCGATTCGCTTTCGTAACTTGAGGTCACAAACACACTAAATGCAAAAAATCTCGAAGGACCAAAAAATGTTGCGTCCCAGTTGAGGTACACAACACTTTAATGGTAAAGTAGTAAAAGTTGTAGTAAAAAGTTTTGAGTTAAGTTAAGTTTTAATAGATACAAAGAATCACAGCAGTTAGTTTAGCCGATTCCCCCACTCGCGCGTGTATCTGTCGCGGCGTGTAAAAGCGCACTGTTTTGAGGAATAGTGAGTTGAATGTGCAGAGTTGCAAAATCGTATTGTACTTCGTACAATCGGAGCCAAAGTGTGAGCTGTCTCGGCGATCGAATCAGACTGATGCCCGGAGCACGATGATGCCGCGACGTCACGAAGTAGCTGCATCAGCACTTTATTGAGGGTAAGGCACACATAAAATGCATGACACGTAAAATTTCGTCAAGCTTTTGTGAAGTTTTTAATGCATCAATTATCTTTGTTTTCAAAAAAGGAGGAGGTTCACAATTCGACTGTTTTTTTACGTTTGTCACCTCAGAACTTTCGTCTGGATGAACCGATTTTGATAATTCTTTTAACTTGAAAGTGGTGCTTTCCGTGTAGTCCCATTGAAATATTTATCAAATCCGACAAGCCCTTTTTGAGTTATCTTAATAATGTGTATTTTCATTTCAACTACATTACTGATGTTCTCATTGGGTTTAAAGTCGGTTAAATCCCTTTTTTAGGGAATTATCTTTCGTATGTTCGTGTAGGTACTTTTAATTCAATTTTTGAAATGCATCTTTCCAATAGCGCATTAGCATTTTTTTTTTTGTTGTTAAGTACGTTTGGCTATCATTCTAAGGCACGGAAGTATACAGGAACTTATCCATCCTGTATTATTACTCAGCTATATTCATTCAACAAGGATTCAAATCCTTGAATTAATGCATTCTAAATTTAAACCCATACCTAAGCTAATGAGTCAGCCGGGAACGGAGCTTACGAGGGGGTAAGTTAAAAATACCCGCGACTCCACATATCTAGTCTCTGTCAGTCGCGACTGGCAACCGCGAGTGATAGCTGTGCTCGTTGTTCAAATTTTGAATACCGTGCTGTGATTGGTTGAATTTTTGGTGAGTTTTTAATTTGAGGGTACGTTATGATTTTTTCAATTCGACTTAAGACACTAATGATATGGGGACTCTAATGCGTGTCTGGACTAATGTTTTGAAACTCTTAAGTTGGCACTTTTCTTTCTAGGACGTACCCAAATGCATTGCAGTAGTACGTCATAGATGGATAAGTGCAAACTTAGAAGCTGTGAAACTTTAGTACAGACGGTAATTATGATAGTAATACTGAAACTAAATTTAAATGAAATTTTCGTGAAATTCTTATTTTTAATTTTTTCGTTTTTCTTTCTCTATTGTGTTCTTTTGTATTCCTTGCTCTAGTTAAACATAATACTTAATTAAACTATACCTAAAAAAGAAACTTAACTATCTACACCTAAAAACTCAAAACTAAAATACTTATAATAACCCGATGGCGGAGGAAAAAGTGCCCAGAATACTGGCAGCATTACCACCAGCACCACGTTGAATGGCAATGCATATTTTTGTGCAAAATAACTGCCAGTATTCAGCACACTAATATTATAAAGGCGAAAGTTTGTATGTGTGTATTTGTGTTGGTGTGTATGTGTTTTACTCCTTCACGCTCAAACGGCTGAATGGATTTGGATGAAATTCGGTACCGAGATAGCTTATACACTGGATTAACATATAAGCTACATTTTATCCCGGAAAAGTGAAACTTTCTCGTGGGATGAGCAAATAATTAAAATACTTTTTATCCGCGGGTGAAACCGCGGGGCGCAACTAGTTGTATAATAATCCTAGAATAAAAATATTACACACGAATTAGCCAAATTCTTATAATATGGCCTTATAGCTCAGTTAGTAGTAGCTCAGCCTTCTGAACTGTAGGTTCGATTTCCGCCCAGAACAAATATTTGTGTGATGAACATAGGTGTTGTGTCTGGTTGTTTTATTGTATTGTATTCTATGTATGTATTTATAAACAAAAAGTATATACGAGTATTATTGTTAGTATTGTATCAGTTATCTGGTTTCCATAGTAGAAGCTATGCTTAATTTGGGGCTAGATGGCGTTGTGTGAAATGTCCACACATATTTATTTATTATAATTATATGTGATTTTATCTTGGGAAATTGTATATGTAGGTTAAACCCGCGCGGCTAATGGGAGTAACAGATGATAATATAAATAATTCTGAAACCAATTTAAGTAATATAAATTAGTCTTGTGTTATCTTAACTCTTCCTATTCAAATTACTTATCATTATTAAAATAAATAGTGAGATAAATAGTTGATGTAGCAATCAGTAGACGGTATCTAGTTGTTAATTAAAAAAGTTGTTATAGATAAGTGAAAGATGGTAGAGGATTTTGATCTCAAAAAAAATGTTGCTACTTAAGTTGCCTTATTTTTAACAGAGTTGAAAAAGGGAGACTTATTATATAGGTTATATTTTAAGGGAACTATGTAACTACTGAAATCACTGGGCAAACGAGACTGTATGACCTAATCTCACGGTCTATTACTAACTTTATTACTAAACTGTGCTGATGCCTCAAGTTGACGTGCACAATGCAGTATCACGCAAAACTCTATACCTAAGGAGATTTCATTCACTGATTGATCACTTTATGATTAAAATCTCTGCTAGAGCACCGATTGATGACTGAGCATCGTTCTGTAATACGGACCTTAGAATTCCGAGTAACACTGCGACTAATATGGGCAGCCGTGTCGCTTAACATCAGGCGTACAATTAGCTCATCATGTAATTGTTAACATAAAAAAATATATAAAATTATGCATAATCATGTCAAATTCCCATCATCACTTTGCATATTTATCAGGAATATCTAAATACTCACCATTAGTAATTTAATATATTCAAAATCATTATCGGAACAAATTTCTTTGAACTCCATCCGAGATTTAAATCAATTTACAATGTTAAAGTATCGCCCAATTTCACGGGAACCGTCACTACATTAAAAAATCAAATTTTACTACACAATATTTTCATTAATTTACATAAAAGGTAATTATTAATAAATAATTCATCAAATCGTCTCTATCTATTGAACAAAATTTAATTAGGCTCTCTACTTAAGGTTGAAACGTTTTTAAACATCTATTAGTAGTTAAAAGATATAAGAAAGAAACCCATAATTCGGAACAGCAGAAAAGGTTAGTACCCACCGTAGCCGACACAGGAGGAGCGATGTGAAATAGAATAAAAACTGTTTCTGAATTCTCTGAATGTTTTAGTCCTAAGTCATGCGGACGACTTACTTTAAACACAATACATTACGTGTTTGAAAAGAAGATAATAATTTACACGCACTATTAAACAGCAATGTAGATATAGTTATGCTCAAATGTCGCTATTTGTGGTTGGTACAACGCGTTTTTATGACCATGACATCTCTTAAATATTTTTATATACTATGTTTGGTATATTAAAGTAAGCTTATGAAAACCAGTTGACGTTTGCATAAAAATGGATTTAATTTTGCAATTGTGCATTGATCAGTGTCCAAAATATTTTAAATGAATATATTAGTGTACAGAATTTATCGCCATACCAATGGTAAATTGGAGTCATTGTGAAAATTTGCCTAAAATAGAAAAGTAAAGAATCAAGAGATTACTTCTTCTCCTTCGCTAACCTTTTCTAACCTTTCCTAGACTACAACAAACATTTCAAAACCAAAATCAACTAAATCGGCCCAGCCGTTCTCGAGTTTTAGCGAGACTAACGAACAGCAATTGATTTTTATATATGTATAGATAACTAATTATGTAAGTGAAATCTTGACAAAGCAGAACAAAAAATTTGAGACGACTCTGCTACAGTAAACATATCTCTTCAGTGGGTATTGATCCTAAATTATTTTGTATAGGCGCGGGAACATAGAAAACTGAAGGGTATTAGTATAAATTATTCAAAACACTTAATAACCAGTATACTCAGTCCCATGATGGCAGACTAGGACAAAATAAAAATCTTTAGCTCACTTATTACCAGTTTAGAATAAAAAAATACTGTAAATAGCCTTTGGTAGTAAGAAAGTACTAGTAAATGATGGGTTATTAGATATTTCCCTATCATGTTTCAGTTGATTTCAAGGGTTTAATTTAGGAGTTATTTGTATTCTAGAATGGCTATACTAGATTGGAGTCAATTATTTCTGCTGATTTCTAAAAAAATTCTATTTAAGTCTAATATTTAATTGATCCTGATCATGGTTAAAAAATAATGGGGTAGACCCATTTTACGTTTTGGTCGCACCGACTTTAGAAACCTTTATCTTTCTAAATACTCTAATCTCTCAAAAATAATTATAAGAAGTACGTTGAGATTTAGTTGCATTGGAGATTTCTAGAGAATAGTTATTTAAGAAAGATCCATAGCTATTTTTTAGCAATCTCTAATATAAGATAAGGATCATTTAGTTGATAATGTGGAATGAGCTCCCGCCAGAGGTCTTTCCGCAGAGTTACAACATGAAGTACTTCAAAAGGAAGGTTAAAAGAGTCCTACAGGGTAAGCAATGCATTGGTGACGCCTCCTCCGGTGTTACAGATGTCCATAGGCTACGGTGACCAATTTCTATCAGGTGAGCCGTATGCTTATTACCAAACAAGCATAACACCGCCCATCTGATAGTTTTTTTTTTATACTGCTTTACCACAGACTCCTGGGATTTAGTTCTTTTTTAATATACTACTTACATAGTTTTAGTTGTGTTATTATTATTAGGGAGGGGATATATTTACACCTTTTTTCCCTTTTTTCTTACATTTTTGGACACTACAAATATTGGGAATATCAATTACTTTATTTCTATTTGCGTATACACCACGAGCAGACCAGATACCTGATAGAAATTAAATATATAGTTAAATATCTGATAGTTAAAGGGACCACCCTAAACATAAAAAAGAAAATTCACCTTATGATTCGGCTGAGCAGCTAAAACGGCGCAAATATAGTAATCTCGGTAGCGGTTACATATTTGAGCCGTTTGGTGTTGAGACCCTGGGTCCTTGGGAGCCGGGAGCTCATCGCGTTTTCAAAAGTTTATCAGAGCGTCTGGTCGATGCGACGTGTGACCAAAATGCTGGCAATTATTTGGCACAACAAATAAGCATTGCAATTCAACGGGGCAATGCTGCCAGAATGTTGGGTACGCTACCTTCTGGTAGTGGGCTGGAGCATTTGGACTGTCTATAGGTCATCGCGGCCAGTATATACCCCAAATGTTTTTTTTTGTAGTAGTAGTAGTAGCAGGTAGTTTTTAGTATTAGTTATTAAATCATTGTAGTATTTAAAAAATAAAGGCAATTTTCCGTGTTAAAGAAAAAGCCTTATGATGGACTTTGAAGATATACTATTGAACTTTACAGTATGAAATGAAAGCAAGCGAAGTCGCTTATACAGACGCTATATACGCTTTTAAAAAGGTTATTATTAAACATTATAATCACATTCATTACACACACGTGTGCGTTGTACTAACATATACTTGTTTGTTTCAGATCCATGATCGAGAACCAACATCCATAGATCATGGTACTACAATGAATCAAAAATAAACCATGACGCTACAATTCGACATTTCAAAAATAGAACCACGAGTTGAAGGGGAAGTCTAACTTCCTTTTGAAATGTGAATATATTTAGATTTCCGGATATCCCTGTTATGTCGAAGTGAGAACATGTCGAACGGTTATCGAGTGCGAACAACTAGTAGAGGCGTCAGCCCGCTGTTTCTTCTTCTGCGGACTTTGTGCGCGTGTGTGTGTTTTTGTACAGTGTTTTTGTGTGGTGTGTGTGTCGGGTATCAAGAACAGAAGTTTGCTATGGAGCCGCAAGATCAGGTACGATGCGTTTTTCTTATCTACTATTTATTTCATTAATATAATCAAAAAATTAAATATTAAAAATTAATTTATAAATTGCGTATTTCCCGATAACTATAACCTATAGTGAACAGGTATCTTCTAGCCAAGCGTGTTACATGCTAGACCGCATAGTTACTTACCATCAGGTGCGATAGTGGTGAAACGCAAGCCTATCAAGCAATAAAAAAAAATTGACTTGGCTAGATGATGATGTGGCTCGGCAGGAGTTTGAGCAGCTTCCAAACCATGGTTGGAATCTCGTTTTGTTTAACACCAATAACTATAATAATAATAATATGTGTGGACATCTCACACAACGCCATCTAGCCCCAAACTAAGCAAAGCTTGTTCTGTGGGAACCAGATAACTGATACAATACTTAGATACTTTTTTTGTTTGTAAATACATACATAGAATACAATATAACACCCAGACACAGAACAAACACCTATGTTCATCACACAAATGTTTTTCCTGGGTGGGAATCGAACCCACAACCCACAGTTCAGAAGGCAGGGTTACTACCAACTGAGCTATCGGGCCAGTCTCAACTGTCTATTTTATTCGTGGAATATGCACTTTCACTTACAACATTGAAGGGAAATATCGTAAGGATGCCAGCATGTTAATCACAGAACTCTACAGCACCCGTACCTGAACCCGTACCTTGCCTCTTGTGGTGGTTTATTTATGGCCCATAATACTCTGTCACAATAAAAGAAAGCTCACGCTTCAGTAATCTCCATCCAGTATCATCCATTCCACTACTGGACTAGACGCTCGGCTAAGCGCCATCCTTTCGTGGTCGAAATACCACCCATTCGTACCAAGCGATTTGATTCCACGTTCTTAATTAGAACGGCTAAGGACTGGAATGCCCTGCCAGCGTCAGTGTTTCCGGCGAAATATGACTCGGGCGTGTACAAGAGTGAATAGGTATTTACTTGGCTAGCATGCTACACCTTAGGTCGCATCGTCACTTCCCATCAGTTGAGAGCGTGGTCAAATGCTAGACAAGTTTGAAGTAAAAAAAATCCAGTACCGACTGACTTGAAAGCTCGGTCGGTAGTAGCTCTGTCTTCTGAACGGTGGGTTATGGGTTCGATTCCCATCAGGACAAACCTACGAGTAATTTGTGTGATGAACGGCGATGTGTGCTATGTATCTGGGTATTACATGGTATTTTATATATGTATTTACAAAAAAGTATCTAAGTATTGTATCAGTTATCTGGTTCCCATGGTAAAAGCTTTGCTTAGTTTGAGCTTCGTATGTATGTATTTAAAAAAAACACACGTACGAATTTCGATAAGAATTTTATGAATTCTGTTTCTTCCACAGACTGCGGTGGTAGGATCAAGGGTAACCCTTCCCTGTCGGGTGGAAAACAAGGCAGGTCAGCTGCAATGGACGAAAGACGACTTTGGGCTGGGTCTGCACAGAGAACTGAGTGGCTACGACCGGTATAAGATGATCGGGAGTGATGAGGAAGGTGAGTGTATTTGAAGTTCTATTTTTATTGGCTGGAAGAAAATTTAGGGTCTTAGTTATATGTATTTAGCTTTGGTTTCTGGATTAAGAAGCCACTCGAAAGCTTTCAAAGTCTTTATTAAAATGGAACGCCTTATGATGTTAAAAATACTCCTTAAAGTGCAATTTCCCTTGGCTAACTATGATCCCCAAAGTACATACGTGGATGACTAGAGAATCTACTAGAATTTTTGATTTCTTTAAACATTTTGGCTAAGATATAAAACGTCATTTATACTGATATAGTAGAGTTCACTTTTGAATACAACAAATCTTACAAAGAATAAATATTTGGCATCATGCAGAGAATTATTATTATATTAATTATTATCATCATCATTAACCATCATCATCAGCTTTAATAACATGTCATTTTGACTGTAATATTATTACCTTTTATTTTACGAAATACTAGCTGCACCCCGTGGTTTCGCCCGCGTGGTGATGAAAAACGGTGATGATAATGATGACAAGTAGATAACAACCTATACTCAGACCTATCAAGTGTGAAAATAAAATTTCATCAAAATCAGTTCAGCCGTTTCGGAGGAGTAAGGTGACAAAAGCTGACATGAAATTTTCATATACTTATAAAGATTTGTGAATCTATGTTATGTGCTGAGACCAATGCATTTTGTTTTTTTTTTTTTTTTTTGTTCTGAATCAGGATCGTGTCGAGTGAAGATGTAGCTTATTTTTAAAGACATTTATTTAAATAATAGTTTTAATTTTGCAAAAACAGAAACCAAAAAAATCTAAACGGTCATCTTTTTTAATGATTGATAACTATACTGATACTGGTGCAAGCAATCCAGCCCATTGCAGAACAGAAAACTCCGATCTGAAGCTTCGATTACAACTGTGAAGAAGAATCTAGAGTTTTGACGGGAAAACTAAAAAGATCACGTTACCGCATTATATTATTTTCCAGAACTTGTGTTATTTTCAGTGTTAGTGCATAAAATTGGTGGCATTTTATTCGTTAAGTGCTAGATTACAGGCATGAGTGTGGGAAAGTGGTATAATGATGGTGAAACGTTGTTTTTCGTGTTGTTTCCAAAACTCCATAGAAGCTTCTGGTAAAGTTGCCACCACTTTACTAGGAGTATGACTTGACTAGACTAGACTATGATGACTCTGACTTGACTTGATGACTTCGACTGTGACCTGACACGTTATTTACGTGAAATATCATTAGCTTGATAAATTATCAATTACTTGACACTGGCTAAATACACAAAAGTGTGGAGCCAGAACATATAAAAAAGAAGAAGTTACAAGAAACTTTACAGTGATAAAAGTTAAAATTGCGCACACGTTGCATGCCGTTTGACGTTTTACATTTATCAACTCTAATATATAATTAGGTCAACACTTTTACAGCCAATAAAAAAGCTGTGCGTTTTTTTAATTAATCATTATGAAAGTCTTACGTAGATTATTGTTTTCCTGGTTTAATGGTTTTTATTTGTTTTAATTATGATTCACAAAAGTTTTTTAAATAACGCAATCTCTATCTTTTTTTTTCTCTATTTTTCGTATTTTCTGTATCAGGCAAATAGCATAAATGTAGCTCAAATTGCCTTTATTCTTTAAACTAAATACCTACAGTGATATTATTTATTTAATTTATATAATAACTAATACTAAACAATACCTACTACAAAAAACAACATTTGGGCTATATACTGGCCGCGATGACCTATAGACAAGTTAAATAGTCCAGCCCACTACCGCACCCAATATGCTGGCAGCATTGCCCCGTTGAATTGCAATGCTGATTCATTGTGCCAAATAAGTGCCAGCACTTTAGTCATGCATAGCATCGACCAGGCGCTCGGATAAACTTTGGAAAACGCATTCACGGACCCAGGGTCTCAACACCAAACGGCTAAAATATGTGACCGCTACCGAGATTACTATATTACTATTATATTTTTACTAGGTGGTAGGACTTTACTGCAAAGTTCGTCTAGGTAGGTACCACCGCTTTGCCAGTTGTTCTGCCGCCAAGCAGTAGTGTGCAAGCACTGCTGTGTTCCGGTTTGAAGGGCACTGTAGCTAGTGAAATTACTGGGCAAATGAGACTTTATGATCTGATCTCACAGTTTAGTAATCTTATTACTAGATTGTGCTGATGTCTCAGGATGACGTGCGCAATGCAGTGTCATGCGAACCTCTATACTTTAGAGTTCCGAGTGACACTGCAGCTGGTATGGGTAGCCGTGTCGCTTAACATCAGGCGAACGGCTAGCTCGTCACGTCATTCCTTAACATAAAAAATATATATATATATATATTTGCAACAGTATTCTATCTCATGCTTAGTGACAACCTGGTCGAAAATGAAGCCACACTACGCTAGAATTGGGAACTGGTACTTAAATGAGACTCCAGAATACAGTGAAGTGCTTGACGACAGATACTTAGAAAATTCTAGAACGCTTACTAGAAATGAAAACGTGTCTACTAATATATAAAAACGAATAGATGTTTGTTTGTTTATTTTGAACGCTATGACAGGCGAACAGATTTAGCTGAAATTATGTATACAAATTTCTGGCAATATCGAGATCACCAGCATACTTTTTATCCCGGAAAATCAACAGTTATAGCACAAACCGCGTATCTCAGAGCGCTTTATGGCATAACCAAGCTCATTATATAAAATAAAACGCCCTGCCTTCCCTTGAACTGTCCTGTCAAATTTCGCAACCCTCAAAAAATATAGGGAAAAATGTCCCCCTACTATAACCTAATTAATGCTGGCATTACCCCCAGGGAGACCTTTTTGCCTTAGAATTATTACATGTCTTTTGGAGATGGCGTGTAATGAATCATATTTTTTGTCGTTTCTCTTGAACGTACGCTGGTTGTTCGCAGACAGACGTGTTTCATTAGTATTATATTGATACTGGAGGAAATAAAATAAGGGAAAAGTAGGACGCCGAGAAAATACCTACTAAAATAATATTGAATTATTTCGACATCTGATAGACAAGAAAGGTTTTCATGTGGTGACCATGACTAGAAGACGCCGCCTAAGATCTAATCTAGTAATAAGATTACTAAACTGTGAGATCAGATCATAAAGTCTCATTTGCCCAGTAATTTCACTAGCTACAGTGCCTTTCAAACCGGAACACAGCAGTTCTTGCGCACTACTGCTTGGCGGCAGAATAACTGGCAAAGCGCTGGTACCTAGACGAATTTTGCAGTAAAGTCCTACCACCATTGTCAACATAATAAAGTTAATTTGTATTATTATGTTGGTATTTCCGGTAAAATGACAATTGTCAAGATGGCAACACTCACATTAAAGCATTAAACTATGCAAAAGCTATACATGCTGGTGGATGGAGCTAAACCCAAGAAGTTTTACTTTATTCGTGTGTTCTAATACACAGTTTAAAAAATTTTTTTTTGGTAATTATAACAATAGTATTTATATAGCTATGTACGATAGAAACTTCAAATTTATAAACAGAATGGTACAAAAGCTATCGGACATATAAGTTCCTACTAAAGCTAGTTCGAATTAGATGACCACAGCTTAGCGACAAAATAACTATTTACTACAACTAATCTACACCGAAAGGACTCGTTATCAAACCAGACACAAATCCTTTTACATAAATCAAAGTTAGACCGTCTAGGTGCTTAGAAGCGCTCCAATTACTACTACCTAGGCATTTCAATAACTTAGGCATAGAATTCAGAACTCTACGAACTATCGTGTAATTAAAAACGGTTTAAGTTATGAATTTGAAAACTGTTATCGATATATAATGGGACCTAAAATGGAGTAATTTTTACTATTAAGTAAAACATGTTACCAACTAAGGATTATTTACGAATTACACATTTGAAATGTAAACGAATTGCCATAGTTAGTCAAATTATTTACAATTTTTTTTAAATGGTAGAATGGGCATGCGTTTTACAACAACTCACCTGATGGTAAGTGACGAAGTTGTCTAGGGTACTACACTATCTCACACGAGGAGGAAGGAGGGGCTTTATACACCCCTCCAGGGAGGGGGCTGTCTACACCCCCCCTGAGGAGGGTCCGCTGCTTTACACAGCGGACAACAACGCAGGCAGGGCTGCGGAGAGTGCGAAAGCGGACCCGCGGCCCTGCTTCCAGCTGGGACGGAGGAACATCGTGAAGTTTTAGTCGGTATGGGTGCCCCTCTGGCACCGAGCCCGACACTACCCGTGGCCGACCCAGCCACGGGTATGCGTAAATGCATTTCTTCACGTTAAAAAAAAAAGGGTACTACACTATTGCCCATAAAAAGTTTATCGTAATAAAATAATATTTAATAGTGTAATTGACTTGTGGTCGTTTTGTGGACTCACCACTTGGTGGCGTTGTTGTCGCCTGTTATGGAGGGAACTTGTTCCGCCGTCTCTTTAAAAAGAGCCGTATTTTGTCGGTGGGGTTGAGTTGGCTTTTGGCAGCGGAGTGGATATATATTAATATAGATATATTGTGAATATATATAATTATAGATATATTGTGAAACAGATAACATATCTAGAACTTGCTTATTAATTGTGCTGCAAATTTCTATGAATTTAAAAAGCATGCCGCAATTACGGTTTGAAATATATAATTTTTTTTTTCCCGATGGTGATCTATATCTTATATCTATATTCTCGGATATGTCCGACTCCGCCACATCCGCTTTGATGATCCGCCTTTTTTAAATTTAGCTTTTGTATATTTATCTAGCTTCTGCCCGTGGCTTCCCCCGCGTGGCTTATAAGAAACAAAGAAAAACATTTTTCATAGACAATTCAACCACCCATTTCAGCCTCTTGGGGATAGAATTTCGAAAAACCCTTTCTGAGTGGATATCTTACACTTTACAAAGAATACATTCCAAATTTCAAGTTTCTAAGACCAGCGGCTTAGGCTGTGCGTTGATATATAAGTCAGTCATTCAGTCAGTCAGTCAAGACTTTTATATGTATAGATAAAAAATTCGCTGTCTTTTCTGTGTTTTCCCTAGTTCTCTAAAAAGGCAATGTAATACTTTTTTGTGTTCACACTCTGACTGTCAATATTATATTGACTGGCGCGATAGCTCAGTTGGTAGTAACGCTACCTTCTGAACGATAGGTTGTGGGTTCGATTCCTACTCAGGGCAATATTTGTGTGATGAACTTCGACGTTTGCTCCATGTCTGGGTGTTATATTGTATTCTATGTACTCGTATATATTTACAAACAAAAAGTATCTAAGTACTGTATCCGTTATCTGGTTCCTATATTAAAAGCTTTGCTTAGTTTGGGGCTAGATGGCGCTGAGTGAAATGTTCATTAATATTTATTCATTCATTTATTTATCTGTACTCTACATTTTTTGGTGGGAATATTGAGAAAACTTGTTTTTGTTTTTCTGAAACTTTTTGTTTTTCAAGCAATACACGATTTTAAATTAATGAATTTTGTTTTAGGTGACTATTCCTTGGACATCCGGGATGTGACTCTGGACGATGATGCAAAATACCAGTGCCAAGTCAGCACGGGATCTAGAGGTAATTGTTATATTTATATTATCACTAATTGCGCCCCGCGGTTTCACCCGCGTGCTGATGAAAATCGGTAATGATGATGATGAAAAATAGATAACGACCTATTCTCAGAACTACCACGTGTGAATACAAAATTTTATCAAAATCGGTTCAGCCGTTTCTGAGGAGTATGGTGACAAACACTGTGACACAATTTTTTTATGTATATAGATTTACTTATTGGCTCTGTTAGCTTTAGACTTTGCAGACCTGTCATTGAAATATATTTTTTACGTTTTCGTCATATTTCCGATAATTTAAAAAAAAAGAGTAAAGTATAATTATTAAGCCCGCTCTCAATTTCTCGTTAATCGGTTGAGAAATGTGATCTGTAAAAGAAGAACAGCCAGATATTCGCCGGACAGACGAACGAAATTTTTTCACAAGCTGAAACGGATAAGCTTCACTAGCACTTTTGCGCTCGCTAGAAGATGACGAAATACAAGCAAGCTTATAAGTAGATTACAATCCGCAATCGTATCGCTAAAAAGCGATCTTAATAAAGCGATACACCCAGACAACTTTTGGATCAACAGAGATAGGTCAATGATCATGGATGTTGGTTGTAAGCGACACGGATGAAAAGCATAAGGCCTCTTTTGGTTGCTTTTTATATATAGTTTTTTAAGAACGTTGATTTATGACAGTGACAATATGTCGTTTTAACTTTATGAAGGGTTTTTTTTTTGGCGGGAAAGCGAAAAAGATTGTTTCACCGCATTGTATTATTTTCCAAAACTTATGTTATTTTCAGTGTTAGTGCATAAAATTGGTGGCATTCTATTCGTTAAGTGCTGGATTACAGGCGTGAGTGTGGGAAAATAGTGTAATGATGGTGAAACGTTTCTTTTCGTGTTGTTTCCAAAACTCCATAGAAGCTTCAAGTAAAGTTGCCACCACTTTACTAGGAGTATGACTTTGACTAGACTATGACTTGACTATGACTTGTCTTGATGACTTCGACTGTGACTTGACACATATTTGAGTAAAATATCATTAACTTGATAAATTATCAATTACTTGACACTGGCTAAATACACGGAGGTGTGGAGCCGAAACATCAAAAAAAAAAAACTATGAAGAAGTTTATAATTTTTAATATATTTTTCGCCACGTTTCTTGCTTCTTTATATTTCGCACATTATTGTTTACTTAATCGTCACCAACATTGGTGCTATAAAATAAAAGATACTAGGTCTAAAATCGATGTGATAAAAGATTCCGCACACCAATCGTAATCTAATTTAAACAAAAGAAAGCTCCATAATATACATCAAACACAATTCCATGCAAAGAAATCACTACAATGCTTAAGAAACACAAAACGAACGTCTGTTTACCAATTTAATGAATACTCGATATTGATGTAATACCCCCTAATTTCACCAAAGATACTGTGCGATCCCACGGTACTTGTAAAACTTGTAATGAACTTTTGACTTTCAATCATGGCGTTAAGGTAGGTTTTTGAATGTGGTAAAAGCTGCTTATTTCGGTATAATTTAAAATAATAAATCGATACGTACACAAAATTATGGTAGGAAACGCTTGTAAACAAGTGCTCGTTCGTATTATTGAGGCGTGCATTGAAAATGTTTGACAATAAATAAAAAATGTAATAGGTAGTGGTTTAGTTTTCAGCAATAATATATAGTAAAATATTTTCCCAGAGAAACAATATTTCATCTTTTACTTAATACAGTCCAAAATTTTGAGTTTTCGTACCTTAATAGTATAAAAAGGTCTGTGTATAGCGATGTATATATTAGCGATATATATAGTACCAAAATCGAGAGAAAAACCAATTTCAAAACAGTACCCTTAATTATTAATTTATATTTAAAAAATTAAACATACAAAACTGAAATTTAGATAAAATGACAAGAATAACCTTTCATTTTCAATTCAAACGTAAATATTGAAAAAATTCCATTTAAAATCTACTGATGATAAAAATGGATTTTCTCAGTTCAATTCCGTCGGCTGAGGTCAAACCATAATTTGTTTTTAATTTTGTCGTACCCTTTCTTTCTTTCGCTTCTTTCACTTTTTATGTTTAACCTTCCTCGTTTTAGCATTTTGGTCGAAGATCGTTTTGTATTTTTTTTTTCGACTAATTCAATTAAAGATGTCAATGAATTGAATAATTTAAATAACTTAACCTATTAGAGGTTTAAGATTGTTTTTATCGTCTTTTGTATTGTTAATTTGGTTGGATAAAACAATTATGACATTTGTTTTTGTTTCTGATGTGTTCAAAATAATTGTTTTATTTTTTGTTCCTATACTTTCTTGTTACTCACTTAGTTTAACTACTTTTAAACGGAATTTAGTTTATAATTATTTTGGTCCTTAATATTTATGCTTTATTGCTTTGTTAACCCATTATCGCTCGTGTTAACAACTCCGCTCAATCAACACTGTTCCAACTTAGTATAATAAACTCAAGTATCAAAACCGTGTAAAGCAAACTAAGGATTGATGAAATCAGCGCTAACATCCTCCCCTGGCTGAAGTTTACATTCTGCATTTCAAATTAGGCTTAACAATACGTCAAACTTACCCTAACATCCCTTCAAAGGAATTCACCCTCTTGATTGTACTACCCTTGCCATTATTATCCCGTCATTAAGATTCTATGTATCTTAAGATATACTTGAATAGGCCACTTGAAATAAACCGATGATCCTTCTTGCCTATTCAGATGTAAACGAAAAGGTTTAAGAAATGAATTTACATGGCTTTTGTTTAGGATTCTGTAGCTTTTGTAGAAACTCCGCTTTGAATGTATTTGCACAATGTACTGGAGTATTGAAGATAATCAGTGTAGCAGATATTAAAAATGGATTCATGGCAGTGTTGGCGTATTCGTAATTATGAAATGAATAATTAACATTATTGTTTCTACTTCTGCGTTTATAACGCACTGAACTAAAGTGGATATGGACAATAATGGAAATCTAAATATATATAACTCAAAGGTGACTGACTGATTGACTGACTGACATAGTGATCTATTAACGCACAACCCAAACCACTGGACGGATCGGGCTGAAATTTGGCATGCAGGTAGATATTATGACGTAGGCATCCGCTAAGAAAGAATTTTTCGAAATTCCACCCTTAAGAGGGTGAAATGGGTGGATGAATTATCTTCCCATAGGCCACGCCGCGGGCGAAGCTGCAGGCAGAAGCTCGTATTTTATATATGCAAATAATTCAGTTTATTACACGTGATTTTTATAACAATTTGTTTCACTATACTTGGTAAATCAATACAGGTCTGTGAGTTAGCTTTCATCGCTCCTAAGCATTGCAAAGTAGGTAATAGAGATGTCATATTAAAGTTAAACAATTAAAAAATACCATCTTAAAACGCATTTAAATGCAAGAGAACGCATTTTGTGCCTATGTCGAAATGACCGTATCCCTTTGCTTTGCAAATGCTGCTGGGCTAGACATCGGACACGAACAGTTTTATCTGAATAAATATTATTTATTCCACAGCAGCTAAAAAAAACAAAATAATACTTAAATTTGTAGCCCATAAAAAGGAATAACGTTTTTTAAAGTAATAATCCTATTAGTTGATTAGCGACTTAATCTTCTGTTTATTTGCAAGTAAACCTAAAACTAGCGTTTAACAGATCTTTTGGACTTGAATAAACACGTTTAACATCTGTGTAAGCCTTTTTGATGATTTTTTGATTATATGCTTGCTATCTTATATTATACTGACCACTTCGTTTTCTTAATCGACCTGTTGGATGAATTCACCAGAAATAGAGATCTACAGTACCTTAAGCAGTCTGTCTTCAGATTCCCTTATCTCAAGCTAGCCGGCTCATGGCGGATTGAGCTTTTGTTTCAGGATTTAGGATCGACAGTGTATTCTTGAAGTCCTGGCCATACCTGAGCGACTAACGCAAGTTACACTACGCGAATGCATTAACGCGAGATAACTTTAGAATTATCATATATTTTTAAAATCAGATTTCTAAGAAATTACACGACGTTTTGGCTTGGAAATGGTGTGTCACACTAAGTTTAATTTAATTAAGCATTGCCAGAACGTAGTAAAAATAGAAAGCCATTTGGAATGTGATACTTTCTCATAATTTTCTCAGAAACTTCCCTTCGATAGTATTTCTTAAATTTCTTTTTGATTTAACGATTGACGCTTTTGGCAGTAGTTGCGAAGATTTATATATATGACGGCGGCTACGTCCAGTTATAAACTCTATGCACAGCGATTGAGCACCGTAATTAAAGTATTTTATTAGGAACCAAAACCCTTTACCCTGTGGTGGCATTAAATTTATTACAGTGGCAGCACCGGCAACTGTCATGGCGCCCCTACCTGTCTGACTATATAAAGGGATCGATTGGTGTGCTACGGATCATTCTTGTTCCAGACACGGCGCGGTGTGGACATGCTGAAGGCCTATAGTTATATAGGTTGCAACCTACCCACAACACGTTTCTGCCTACATCAGAAGTGGGATTGCCCATTTTTACATCACTCTTCAAGCAACGCGAAACGTGACGTGAATGATGACGTGACGGCGGGTGATACTAACTACTAATATCAAATTTAGTTGCAGGGTTAACCCGGACCAGTGAAAAAAAAAGAGAATAAAAGTTATGGTAAAAAAAGCAATGTTTCGTGAGAGTAAAAAAAGAGAAAAAAAAGTGAAAAAAAAAGAGAAAAAAAAAGAAAGAAAAGAGAATGTAAAAATGATGACGAAAAATGTGTCTGAATGCTAAAGGGATAATCTATCCGGTCTAGCACTAATTGGTATTAGTTGGAAAGATGATTTTTGGTTGCTAAAGGGATATTATCCGGTCTAGCACTATCCGGTCCATTTTTTATAAATAAAGGGATAAGGTAAATGATGATTTTTGGTTGCTAAAGGGATATCTATCCGGTCTAGCACTATCCGGTCCATTTTTATAAATGAAGGGATAAGGTATTAGTTTGTTGATTTTTGGTTGCTAAAGGGATATCTATCCGGTCTAGCACCATCCAGTCCACTTTTTGTAAATGAATGGATACTGATGGTCCTGAAGGGTTAACCCTTCAATTACAACTCTTTGTAAATGGCCTTTGTGGAGAGGAGACCAGGGTTAACCCTGACGATGACTGGCAGGTTAAAATGCTTTTGTCTAATCAAATTGAAACCTGATCTTTTTTTACTTTGACTCCAAGTTTAACTCAATTTAATTGTCAGGATGAACGAGCAATAACACTGATGTCCCTCACCAGGTACAAAGTGAAGCTAAGCGTACGAGGACGTACGCACGTCAGTATGGCCGTGACGGCGGCTACGTCCAGTTATAAACTCTATGCACAGCGATTGAGCACCGTAATTAAAGTATTTTATTAGGAACCAAAACCCTTTACCCTGTGGTGGCATTAAATTTATTACAGTGGCAGCACCGGCAACTGTCATGGCGCCCCTACCTGTCTGACTATATAAAGGGATCGATTGGTGTGCTACGGATCATCCGAGTCCGACTCTCGACACCGCCCCGAGCGGTCGTCTTTGAGCGCTTCCGTTACGCGCTCCCCGCCTCCGCGCTGTGCTCAGCACACCGCAACCGCAGTCCGCCCGGCGCCGCCGCGCCGAGCGGCCGCCCCCGCGCGCCCCGCGCGTCTCCGACGGCCCCTCCCGGGCCCCACCCGTCTCGCGAGTGCCGTGAGTGAAGAGACTGTTTGCTGGACATTATAGACAATTAGCGCCGTCGCTACCAGTGCCGCGAG
This sequence comes from Ennomos fuscantarius, assembly GCA_905220475.3. Lineage (NCBI taxonomy): Eukaryota > Metazoa > Arthropoda > Insecta > Lepidoptera > Geometridae > Ennomos > Ennomos fuscantarius. The sequence goes on from HG992049.1 coordinate 4,981,927, forward strand.
TGAAGTGTTGTGCGCGTTTCGCCCTCGCCACGTCCGAGCGTGTGCCGCGGCCCGAGTGCGTTGTCGTCGTCGCCGCGTAGCCTCCGCGCTCGTGCGCGTGACTGGCTGCCGCCGCGTCCGGGTACACTCGTCGGCGCAGCAGGAGCTGCAGAAGACGTAGGGATCCGCGTTCAGGTATTCACCCGTGCTGCATTGCAGACGGTACGCTAATTAGGGCTACACTTTAGGTACACACCGCTCCGCCTTCACAGGCGGGGCGTTACTGCTTACTCCCCACTCCATCCCGGAGCACGCCGGGATGGAGTCTATCCCGTCGGACGTTGCCGCAAGGCAACTGTTCGAATTTTTCGACTGGGCCATCCGGTTCAACCCCGATCTTAAAAACCTTTGGTCCAAGTTCGTTGCTAGGACTCCTACTCCATCCGCACTGGCTACCAGTGAGCCCGCATCACCGGTGATGCCTCCGCCACCCGCTGACTCAGTTAGCGTTGCCCGCGCACGCAAAACGGAGAAGGTTGCTTCCCGCAACACTTCCCGTTCCCCCGCCATCCGCGGACCCCCCCCGACCCCGTCACCGCGAAGCTGTGACAGCGAAACCCGCGAGCGACCGCGCTCCCGCTCGCCTATTTTTACCACTCCGTCGGTAGAGGTAATTTCCTCACTGATGGAGTGCGAAAGTCCCGCCTCTCCTGACCCTGTTGATGATGATGGCTTCATCACAGTCACTAAAGGAAGGAAGCGCCCCGCGACAGCTTCCTCTCCTCCCCCGTCCAAGGCAGCCTGCCCCAGTCCTGGGGCAGTAAGCGGCCCTTCCGACCGCAGAGGATCACCCGCCATTGAGGTAGATGTGCCCTCCTCGGGATCATCAGCCTCGAGACCGGAGCGACCTCCACCTCTGTACGTCCAGGAAAAGGAGAAATGGAGCAATGTTTCATCTCTCCTTACCACCAGGAAGGTGAACTACACGTCCGCCAGACCGACCAACTCGGGCATTAAAGTCCAAGTGGCAACCTCGGACGACCATCGTCTCCTCACCCGTATTCTCCGCCAAGAGAAAATAGGTTTTCATACCTATGCTCTCGAGGAAGAGAAAGTTCTTCGTGTAGTCCTACGCGGAATACCGAAGGAGGTGAAGGAAGAGGTTGTCCTCAAGGACCTCAAAGCCCAGGAGTTCCCGGTTCGGGAAGTTCACCGCCTATACAGTGGTCGTACCAAAACTGCCTTCGACCTTGTCTTGGTTGTGCTCGACCGCACCGCAAAGGGGAAGTCTATCTTCAATCTGAAGGAGGTAGACAAACTTTCAGCGGTCACGGTCGAGGCCCCACACCGAAACGGTACTCCGTCCCAGTGCCATCGCTGCCAGCTCTATGGGCATGCGGCACGTTTTTGTTACGCCAGGCCCCGCTGTGTTAAGTGCCTTGGGGATCATGGCACCGCCGACTGTTCCCGCACTCGGGACAGTCCAGACCCGCCAAGCTGCGTTCTGTGCGGAAACTCAGGGCATACCGCGAACTATCGTGGTTGCCCGAAGGCACCGCGCAGCACACGCAGGACTAGCGGGCGCGCGCCATCACGCCCCAATCCACCTACCACTGGCGCTCAAGGAATAAGCTCTAAGCTATCCCTTGTCTCGGCAAGCAGCACACAGCCCTCTCAGGCACCGCCTCCCGTAGTCAACGCCTGGTCCAAGCCCCCGAGCATGGTCCGGGCGCAGGCCGCGCCAGCGACACCTAGCAGCGCTCCAGCTATTGTTGAAGCGCTGCCTGTAGCCCACACTAGCCCTCCCGCCTCTAAGTCTGGTCCCTCTGGCCAGGCTACAACTTCCCTGATGGAAGATCTGGCTCTGATTAAGCAGAGCCTATCAGCCATCGATCTGAAGGAAGTACGTGTGCTAGCACACAAACTTCGTTCAGCCGCCACTCCCGAGGACCGTTTCTGTGCCCTGGTCCAGCACGATGGCATTCTCGACGCTATCATGCGCTGCCCCTTACCTTCTTTTAGTACTATCTAATATGGATAGTACACCAAAAAAGGTTAAACCTCGCTCCGTAGCGTTAGCGTTTTTCAACGCAAACGGCCTCACTCGTCAACGCGACTTGGTTCATAACTTTTGTAAGACCCATCAGGTCGATGTGATGCTTGTACAGGAGACCCTCCTGAAACCTAGTAAGCGGGATCCTAAGATCGCCAATTACGTAGTGGTTCGTAATGATAGGCTTACCAATGCCGGAGGCGGTACGCTTATCTATTACCGAAGGTCTCTTCACTGCATCCCAATTGATACTCCCTCATCTTTAATCAACTTAGAAGCGTCTTGCTGTCGCCTAGCTATGAACGGCCACGAACCGATCATACTAGCGTCTTGCTACCTTCCCCCTGATAAACGTTTGCTCAGTAGTGATATCAACGCGCTACTTTCTCTGGGAAGCTCCGTCATACTGGCGGGAGACTTCAACAGCAAACACGTCATGTGGAACTGTCACACCTCCAACACCAACGGTAGGATACTTGAACAGCTAACTGACCCACGACCAGACACAGACCACCACACCTTTGACATTATCGCACCCATGACTCCGACCAGGTTCCCCGGGAACCTCGACCAACGACCAGACATACTCGACATAGCACTTTTAAAAGGCGTAGCCCTCAGGTTAAGCTCGATAGAAGTGCTCCACGAACTTGACTCTGACCACCGCCCCGTTCTCATGAGACTAGGCTCGGATCCAACTGAACTGATACCCCAGACTAAGACAGTGGTGGACTGGAAGCGATTGGGGGAATCCCTGAAAGCTATCAGTTCACCAGACTTAGACAAGGTACCTGACGACATACAGACACTAGATGACGTCTCCACCGCGATCGATGCTCTCACTAGTCACCTCCGCACTGTGATCGGTGAGTCTTCTAAGCAGGTACCGGTGGTGGACCACCGCTGGGACTTGCCCGAGGACGTGAGGAGACTGCTGACAGCAAAGAACGCCGCCACTAGGGCATATGACGCGGCTCCCTCCCGTGATAACAAATCCACTTTGAATTTCTTACAGCGTGCTGTTAAGAAACGCATAAGTGATCTTCGCGCCCAGAACTGGACAGACCTACTTTCAGGGCTCGAGCCAACCCACCAGGCTTACTGGCGGCTGGCTCGAACTCTGAAAAGTGACACACTTAGAACGATGCCCCCTCTTGATAGGCCAAACCAAGTCCCCGCGTTCGATGATGAGGAAAAAGCCGAGTGTTTGGCTGAGAGCCTCGAGGCCCAGTGCAACCTTTCCCCCGATCACGTTGACCCTGCCCACCTCCATACGGTGGTCAGTGAAGTCGAACGTCGCAGCTCCCTACCACCTTCCGACCCCCCGCTCGAGCTTATTAGGGCCGCCGAAGTTGAGTCTGTCATCAAGGGTCTCGCTATCCGTAAAGCCTCCGGCGCTGATGGTATCAGCAACAAAGTGGTCAAACACTTTTCTGTCCCCTTAATCTATCTCCTAGTCAGCATCTTCAATGCGGCCATGAGCAACTGCTCTTTCCCCGTTGCGTGGAAGTCCGCCGACGTCATCGGCATCCACAAGCCAGGCAAGAAGGCTACCGAGCCCTCTAGCTACCGGCCCATCAGTCTCCTCAGTACTCTGGGGAAGATCTACGAGCGTCTCATTCGGAGGCGTCTCTGGTCCCATATCCACGAACATAAACTCCTTCCCGACGAGCAGTTTGGCTTTAGAGCTAGACACTCTTGCGTTCAACAAGTGCACCGCATCACGGAGCACATTCTAGATGGCTTCAACGCGAATCCAAAACCGAAAGGGACTCTCGCAGTCTTCTTAGACGTGGCGAAAGCCTTCGACAAAGTCTGGCACGACGGCTTGATTTTCAAGCTGTACCACATCGGCGTGCCAGATCGTCTTGTGCACATCATACAAGACTTCCTTAGGGATCGAAGCTTTCGCTACCGCGTCGAGGGGGAGCGATCGTCTCCCCATCCTATCAGAGCCGGAGTGCCCCAGGGCTCCGCGCTTTCCCCCTTGCTTTTCTCGCTGTACACCAGCGATATCCCGCGGTCATTTCATCCCAGTGTGCAGCTCGCACTCTTTGCGGATGACACCGCTATCTACTGCTCCGGATGGCAGAGAGTTCACATGCGTGGTCGCCTCCAACGAGCCCTCACCGAGATCGGTGCTTGGTTCAGGAAATGGCGGATCACGGTTAACCCAGATAAAAGTGCAGCGATGTACTTTTCTGACTACAAGCGTGGTCCGCCAGCGAAACCACTGTCCTTGTTCGACAAGCCCATTCCCTGGGCTTCGTCTACCAAATACCTGGGGGTTACCCTTGACACCAAACTCAACTTCAAGGACCATATTAAGCGAGTGCGCGATAGGGCTGCCTTTGTCTTAGGCCGCCTCCACCCTCTCATCTGCAAGCGTAGTAAGCTGTCCCTTAGAAATAAGGTGACGCTTTACAAAACTTGCGTTCGCCCCATTATGACCTACGCATCTGTCGCGTTTGCTCATACTCCCTCAGTACATCTGGATCGACTTCAGGTGATCCAGAACCGCTTTGTCCGCAAGGTGGTCGGGGCTCGCTGGTACCAGCGAAACTCCGACCTCCACTGCGATCTCGAACTCCCATCCATCCGTCAATTTATGAAGGATGCATCCCGCCGCTATTTTGATGCGGCACCTCATCACCCCAACCCTCTCGTAGTCAGAGCTTCAAACTACTGTACAGACACGACAGACTCGCCACCCCGTCGTCGCCGCCCGAGACACGTCTTGAGCGACCCGGATGATCCTATAGCAGCCGTAGTATCGGCTGCGCTAGGATCACCGGACCAGTCTAGCCCTTCTGGCTCAGGTACCGCTTTCGGCACCGGTATAGGATACCAGCGTAACACAATCAGACACCGACCCCGCCGGCGAGGTCGACGTACCCCCCGTAGGTTAGCTAGAACGGTCGCGACTTTCAATAGGGTCCACTCTTCCAGTGGACGTAGCCTTCTCGATCCTCTTATCCCGGCAACGGCCCAAGCCGAGGCTCGCACCCCAGGGGTGCCCTTGAGCTAGTTGCCTCCCACTTTTGACGGCTGGGCGCCCTAAGCGCCCGCCCTCCCGCCCGGTGACGCTGTAAAGGTCGATAGAGACCAACAGCATTAGCTCGTTCAAAAAAAAAAAAAAAAAAAAAAAAAAAAAAAAAAAGTGCTACGGATCATTCTTGTTCCAGACACGGCGCGGTGTGGACATGCTGAAGGCCTATAGTTATATAGGTTGCAACCTACCCACAACACGTTTCTGCCTACATATATATATATTTATGCACAAAACATATTCAAAATTGTAGCTAGATATAAATACGTACAGTAGCTTTTTATCCTCGTGTAGGCAAATGGTTAGCCTTGGTGTCGAAGTTTTTAGGCCACCTCAAGACTTCTGACTTAGCTTAACGACTGTTGTTTAACGACAATAGCTGGAATCATTGGCTTAACGTACCCTTTAAAGCAGATCAACGGGCATTTATTAATACCATCTTTTATAGTGGTCACCCATCCAAGAAGTGACCGCACGCAGTAAAAGGAACGTTGCTTAACCTTAGAACGGCTATTTGAACTTCGTGCTAGAAGTTTTTGACCTTCACACCTCGTAGACGCGTTGATCGCTCAGGTTTGGCCGGAGCTTTAAGTGAACGAGTATACGCGTATATCTGGGTATGTTTAGCCTTTTTGTTTGAAATGGATAACGTTTTGAAAGGATCCTTTGAATGTGGGATTTGAGTTTGGATGAATGTTTACGGACCTGTGGCTGTCTGTGTCAGGGGTTAAGCTAGGATTAATTTTCTTTGAAAGGTGCCCATTTGATTTATCTTCAGGGACTTGTTTCAAAGGAGGGCTTGGCGACTTTAATACTGGCGAAATTACTTGAAGGTTTATTTTTCTCGAACTTACGTCCCGTCAAATACCTTCTATTTCTTATGTTACACGCAGTTATAAACTTACTCAGTTTCTTCCTACATTTTAAATAGATAGTGACAATCCCGTAACGACTGTAAAAATAAGTCAATTTAAAATATTCACGAAAATAATATTGGGAAAACTCATATTTGGTAGACATAAACAAATGAAGCTATGTCTTGACTGGCCAGATAGCTCAGTTGGGTTCGATTCCCACCCAGTAAAAACATAGGTGATAAACATAGGTGTTTGATTTGTGTCTGGGTGTTATACTGTATTCTATGTATGTATTTACAAACAAAAAGTATATAAGTATTTTATCAGTTATCTGGTTCCCATAGTACAAACTTTGCCTATTTTGGGGTAGATGGCGCTGTGTGATATGTCCACAAATATAATAGGTCTTTACCTATGAAATTGCCGTATTGCAGTACAGACTTTTTCAAACAAAAAAAAGTTTTGATTGGCTATGAATTCTAAATTCAAATTAATTTTGTTTTAAAAATATGACATTCTATTTACAATATAAGTCTTTTGTTTATTGATTAGCGTTGTATTTTCATTACATTTCAACATTTTTCCTCATAATGGATACTTTGAAATTTCGTGTAATTATGGAATATGAGTTCCGTCGTGGCACCAACGCGGCACAAACGACACGTAACATCAACGACGTTTACGGAGAGAACTGTACAAACGAACGTACAACCCGTTATTGGTTTGCTCGGTTCCGTTCTGGGAATTTTGACTTGAAAAATGAACCTCGTGGTCGTCCGGAAACTTTGGTCAACAATGATGAATTAAAGGCAATTGTGGAAGCTGATGAATCTCAATCTACAGCTGAGCTGGCAGCAGCTTTTGATGTTAACATCAAAACAATATTGGTCCATTTGCGACAGATTGGCAAGATAAAAAAGCTTGATAGATGGGTGCCCCACGAACTTAACGATCGCCAGCGCAACGTACGCGTCGAGACTTGCCTTGCGCTGCTTAACAGGCACAGAAATGAAGAAATTTTGAACCGAATTGTTACGTGCGACGAAAAATGCATTCTTTTTGACAATCGAAAGCGCTCAGCAAGTTGGTTAGATCCTGGTTAGGTACCAAAGCAATGTGCAAAACGAAAAATGACCCCTAGAAAGGTGATGGTCACAGTTTGGTGGTCTAGTGCTGGTGTGATTCATCATAGCTTTTTACAAAACGGCGAGAGCATTACTGCAGATGTGTACATTGAAGAACTGACCACAATGATGGCGAAACTCGCACGTCTGCAACCAGCTTTGGTCAATCGGTCGTCTCCACTGCTACTTCACGACAACGCGCGACCCCATACTGCACAACAGACCGTCTCTAAGCTGCATGAGTTGGGTTTGGAAGCTCTCCCTCATCCGCCATACTCACCAGATCTTGCGCCTACCGACTATTACTTTTTCCAAAATTTGGACAACTTTTTAGCCGGAAAAAAATTCAATTCCCGAGAGGCAGTACAAAACGCCTTTGAAGAGTTTGTTGTCTCCCGTCCTGCTGATTTTTTCAAGAAGGGCATCCATAAACTGCCACAGCGTTGGCAAAGATGCATTGATTGCAGGGGTGATTACTTTGAATAAAAGAAATAAATAAGTTCGAAAAAAAAATACTTTAACTTTTTTCAAACAAAACGGCAATTTCATAGGTAAAGACCTAATATTATTATGATGTCCAGCAGTTGACTATTATAAGCTATTTTTAGCTATAATAGATTAACGTTTGACCACAAACTTCAACGGTGTGATAAAAATCATTTACGTTTATCTTTATCAAAAATAGATTAAACACCAATTACGTTGATTTTCAATTGCGACAGATTTTATCAGAAATTAAACTAAAAACATTATACATTAAGACAGTTTTTGTACCAAACTCAATTTACCTGCTCCAAGGATTTCAAATAACATAAATGTTTAATTCAGTTTTGTTGATTAATTTTAATTGAAGTTTGCCCACGGGCGTGGAGTTTCGCTACATAATAAACCTTAACCCTCACCAATAAAAGCTAATACACTTTCGAATCAATAGACGAATTTTGTGTTACGGAATTCCATTCATTTCTCGTTGGTAACAAGGGTTAGTTTAGTTTGAACAAGGTGGTTTAATGAACATTGTAGTTTCCTGTCCTCAATCATAAGCTGGGATGACTAAACCGGGATCGGGTGAAACAAATTATGTGTAGGTTTGACGATTTTCGGAAAGGTTCATGTTTCCTTTATTTGGTATTTTCAATTGAATTTTGGGCTTAGCGGTTTGTGGGAGATATACTGCGTAAGTAACTAGACTAAGGAAATTCTTTAGTTTGTCTATAAGGCAGATTTGGCTTTGATGACAAAACGGCTGAACTGATTGGGATAGAATATCACAGACAAGTTGTTTATATTACTTGAGTTAACATAGGATACTTTTTATCCCGCAAAATTTTGAGTCCTCATGGGAAAACAGGTAAGTTACGAGTGAAACTGCCAGCGCGCAGAATAAACAAGTATCAGGAAAGTGCCTAATACAAACAACAAAAGCTTTTTCACACTGTTAATTTTAAAACGGTAGACTGTAACAGCGAAACTTTTAGCAGCTGCCTTTGAAGCTCTTTGAAATTAAAAACAAAACACTGGATCTTAATAAAATAACGCTGACCAGAGAAAACTTCGTAAAAACGGGGCAAAACGCGGGGCTTGTTTTAAAAACCGGAACAATTGCAAAGTTGCGATAAAAAGGCAAAAAATGGGACAAACACGCCTTCATAGATATTCTTTAACACAAACTTTTAGACCGTTTTCAGATCGCGTACTATATGTACATATCAAATTCAAAGTCCTGGCTGACTGATTGACTTATATATCAACGCACAGGCTAAACCGCTGGTCCAAGAAACTTGAAATTTGGAGGGTGTGTTCTTTGTAAAGTGTAGGTATCCACTAAGAAAGGGTTTTTCGAAATTCCATCTCTAAAAGGGTGAAATGGGTGGTTGAATTATTTATGAAAAATTTAATTACAATCCATTCTGTACTTTTTACGTGAAAGAGTAACAATCGTCCATTCATCCATACTAACTTCCTCGACATTGTCAAAACACTAATTACTGATTGATTCTTTAATTTATACTCGACTTATGTTGACGTTTTTTTTTTTTACTTCAAACTTGTCTAGCATTTGACCACGCTCTCACCTGATGGGAAGTGACGATGCGATCGAAGATGTAGCATGCTAGCCAAGTAAATACCTATTCACTCTTCTCTTGAACACGCCCGGGTCATATTTCGCCGGAAACACAGACGCTGGCAGGGCATTCCATTCCTTAGCCGTTCTAATTAAGAACGTTGACTATATTTTGGGTTAGGAAGTTTTTTCGATCTTGGAATTGGAAGCTTGTATATGACTTTACTTTGTCGGACCTTTAAACTGTTGCTCGTATCTTATCGTGGTTAATATCCATAGTTGCGTATTCCATAGTCATGTGAAACTTAATAAAGATTTTGTATTTATCTTCCGATCTCATCTTATCGCCTGTGAGCGCTTGCTAAAAGTTTCACTTTTTACATAATCTACAACCGCCGGCGGCAAATTTCCCCCAACTCGTGCAACTTGGTGCAACTTTGCCCAACTTTGTGCAACTTTTCCAGGAAGCGAGATTCGCATTGTCTGTTCGCTCACTCTATCGCAAGTTGGTGAAACCGCGAAATGACAAACTTTGCTGACTTATTATACTGACTTATTGTATTATGGAATATTAATTATATCCCTGAGCGGGATGAGTAGTCAAAACTTTACCATAGTTACTATCTAAAATCTTGACGTTCCGAGATTTCGTCGCGTTGAAATCTCGTCAGTCCGACGTCCTCTTAATCTAAATCTCGTCGATTTATAATTATTTTTGTCATTTTCAGAGCTCAGTGTTTAAGAAACTAGATGCTTTAGATTTATTTATCTAGATTTTTCAGATATTTTGACAGAATGTTATTTCAACTTTGATAATTTTGCTCCGTTAATTAATTAATAAAACTTATTCAAAGTGAAGCTTTCAAAAACTGTGATTTATATCAATTTATTAATAAATCCATTACTCAAATCATTAAACAAGCCAGACATTAACAGAGTTTTTGGTAAGTTAAGAATTATCTTTTAAGACCTAAATATTCTGATTCATTATAGTGAATGTAGATGACAATTTTTAAATATTGTGAACTATTAATGAATGTTTAGAGTAGACAATAGCTAGGTGATCACGAAACTTGATTGTAACCAATAGAAACAGAAATAATTACAATGGCAATTTTCAAATTAGGAATGAATGTTATCCTATTGCATTCTAATCCTTGGATTGGAATGCAATAGGATAACATTCATAGTAGTAGTAGTAGTAGTATGGATAGGATTTTGTCAAAAAGGGATAGGATTTTGTTTGGATTTTGTAAGAAAAAACCCTTTTAAGGTTTTTTTTGGCGGGAAAACGAAAAAGATCGCATCACCGCATTGTATTATTTTCCAAAACTTGTGTTATTTTCAGTGTTAGTGCATATAATTGGTGGTACTCGTATTTTATTCGTTAAGTGCTGGACTACAGGCATGAGTGTGGGAAAGTGGTATAATGATGGTGAAACGTTTCTTTTCGTGTTGTTTCCAAAACTCCATTGAAGCTTCTGGTGAAGTTGCCACCACTTTACTAGAAGTATGACTTGACTAGACTAGACTATGACTTGACTTGATGACTTGGACTGTTACTTGACTTGACTTGACGTATAAACATATATATTAATTAACTCAAGAAATTATCAATTACTTGACACTAGCTAAATACACAAAAGTGTGGAGCCAAACCAAAACAAAAAAAAAGTTCCGTGAGTATCCCTCTGAGCTTTGTACATCTACAATATTAAATTCAATTATATCATACTCCTCTAAAACATAAACATAAAACACGTGAAATGTGCGTGCGTAAATCCAACGCTTCCAAACGAGGGCCACAAAATCAGCCCTCACGCACAACAAAAAGAAACTATCAATTTGTACTGTACTCCAAAATAAATTAAAAACTCTTTTGTACAGGTGAGCCGGCAATCAGGTCGCGGTACGCGCGACTCACAGTGCTGGTCCCGCCTGAACCACCCAAGATCCTGCAAGGGAGTTTCTACTCTACGACTGAGGACAGAAACATCAGATTGGAGTGCGTTTCGATAGGTGGGAAGCCGCCCGCTGAGGTAAGTTGTCGCAATATGTGAATGTTAGCAGTAAGTTTACTCCAAAAGTTGGCTTGTGTGTTGTAACTTTAAAACTCATTTCGGTCTTAAAACTCATGAAACAAAAGACACGCCGCGTTGGAAGCAAAGTAATAAACGTTTATACCTTGGGATTGTTTTGGTAGTAAGTTAAATTCTCCTATCTGTAACACTTTTTAAACTTTCGCAACTTCATTTACAAAGTCAAAACGGGTCATTCGCGCACAGAAAATTATCTAAACTTAATTTTGACTAACTTCAATGTGTTGACCTAGTTACACTAGCCGTGGTCACGAGGGGAATGGAGTAAAATGTGTCAGCATCGTGCATGGCAGGCGTCGTCTCCAACTACCCGCATTTGTTCTTGTAATTCTTCACTCTTTTTTTATCTTCTTTTCTTTTTATCTTCTATCTGTGTTAGTGTTCTTTACTGAATCTGAGGCTAGAGGCCAGTTTCCGAAATAGGCGTTGCGTAATGCCACCTTTTTGTGAACGGGATATTGATGTTCGTCTCTACTGATGTCCTTCGCGTAAGTTTCCCAGCCATTAAAAGTCGCAGACAACTATCTCTCCTCAATGACCCTCAGCTTGGGCCGTTGTCGGGAGAAGATTAGGTATTGAGAACACTATTGAAACTTGGGGTCTATGGAACATTCACGACCCTAATGCTTGCTAGTCTAAGGGGTACGTCGACCTCGCCGGCGAGTCGGGCGTTGGATTTTTGGTACAGAAAACAGTAGAAAGGCTAGACTGATTAGGCAATCCTAGGATCCTAGGATCGCCTAATCTACTACAGCTAATTCAATGGATGCGATAGGATCGGTAGGGTCAGTCTCTTACAACGAGTCCCAGAGAGGGAGGAAAGGGCCCTTTGCAATGAGTCACTTAAGCGTCGTGGTCAGGCGCTACTCTATTAGGTGTAGTACTTAAATATTTCTAAAACTAACGGAAAAAGTGTATTGAATAACATTCAACTATTGTAAAATGGTTTTTAAACTTCCTTATTTGTCCGGTTTGCGGATAGCCGCATCACATTGCGAATAGAAACATGCTTTACGAAGGTTTTATTGGTTGTGGTGGAAAGGTCGGTAGCCCGTATCGCGGTTAACCACATTTGCGTATGTGCTTCTACAGTAGATTCCGCAGTTTTTAAATTCACAAATCAGGGGCCACATTTTTATCTACTTTACTTCTTTTCTTATCGTCTTAGATAATTAACAACTATTTAGTTTGCTTTCGATTATATTCCAAATTTGATTGAAAATGTAAGTAGACTTCTGAAAAGTCGAATCGGCAAGAATAAGCTCCCAGCATAGTGATTGGCATTGTAATGATTCTCATTTTATTTCTAATTTTACACCTGACATCGGGTTTGTATTGAATTATTTAAGAAAACAAATTTTTGTTACCAGAATTGTGTAACTCAAACAAAGAATTAAAATTGAAATCTGTTAAAAATCCAAATATATGAATGGATGTTTTTACGTTTTTATGTTATTAATCAATGTTTATAACAGTACTTAATAATTGATGTAAGTATTAACCATTTCTGTCATCATTAGTAAAAAGACAACAAAATCACACTGTATAAATAAGTACGCAAAACAAATGATAAATGATATGATATGACTAATGATAAACTTTCAAATCTTGTTGAGAGACTTTAGTACATGCGGGTTGTATTATATTTATTGCGAGGTGCGTAATTAATTTAGTTAATTTCCGTAACAACATTTTGAGTTTAACATTCCCATAAAGTTGAGCTACTGTCGTCTTCTATATATTGTTCTAGATTGTTCGGCCTTGCGTCGGTGACATTTTTGCGGTTATGTGCACGGCTGCAATTTTGCCAGGCAGTTTGTTAGTGCTTTTGTTGTAGATTGTTTACGTCAGCTTTTTCATCGTGTTGTTAGAAATTATTTTAAACTATACTCTTATTGCTTTGCATGTGTTACTGGAGTGGGCGGGGAAAATTTTAGGTCCATATATCATTAATATTCTGCAGCACCTATTTTATTTTATCTTGGTTGTAATGAATATTGGATTGATTTATGTTTTATTAGTCACTTTTAGTACCCTTATTTTTCTTAAGTTTCTTCATGTTATTATTAAGCTTATCACCAGGCACCTCTTTGCCACAATGATGATATAATGATCAGCTTTACCATTAATTACGACTATTTTATCGTCTCTGAAGTTATTAAGTCCCAGCTCATCAAAACTTTTCTAAATTATTTTTATTTATTTAAATTTTTCAGTGCAAATATCTTTAATAGGCAACTTCATGATATTACAAAATTAATTTCCATTATGTACTATCGCCTCGCTTATTAAAGAAAAGATCATCAGTGACATGTATAGACTAATTGAAGTGTCCAGCATTTATTCATTGTCATCGCTAGCCTACCCTAATAATGTAGTGTCTAATATATGAACCTACATGAAAAGTGAGCGTGACTTTAAATTTAACTTATTACGAGATCTTAAACCGGGACTTTTCTGTCAATGTACATTGTAGACTCTGGGAGTTTGGAATTTGGCTTTGTTTTTTTACTGCCTACCAAGGAGTTAATATTTAATCAATTACTAATTTCAATAAGGGTGATTGTTTATATAAAATCGTCAATATTATAAACTAAACTACTACAAAGCAGAAAAAAAAAAGCCATTTGGACTATATACTGGCTGGGATGACCTATAGACAGTTCAAATGCTCAAGCCTACTACCAGTAGCGTAGCGTAGCGTAGCGTAGCGTAAGAGTAGCGTACCCAACATGCTGGGAGCATTGCCCCGTTGCAATATTATTATTATATTAATATAATTTCAGATAATTATCTCTCTGTTCCTTTACTAGCCATGACGTAATCTTCGTCAGTTTGGCTGTTCTGGTCTTTTGCAAGAAGCATCCAATGTTTTCTGTCTACTTTCTTTAATTCTTTAAACCTTTAAACTATTGATAGTATAATGTGTCCTAGTGAAACGAGGGCAGAGTCATTTCAACTTGTGTAAGACGAGCTCTTTTGGGACCAATTTAAATAAATTGTATTCTAGGTTTGAGATTGGTTGTTGCTACCTAGTTAACAACCATTTTTGACTATTGGTATATTTGGTCCATTTCCAACTCTTCTATTGAAGCTGATTATTATTTTAACTTATAATTCCCAAACATTTTTACTAATATTATTTATTTCATTAGTTGATACGCTCCCTTCTACTAGGATATGGGTTTTCTCTCACAGTGTGTTATAATTCACTATTCATTATGGACTAGTAGATGACACAATTCAAAATATCAGTAATATAGGTATATATTGAATTTTGTGATTGTTTCTTTGCGATTATTTCATTTATCGTTGCAAAAGCGGATACTTCGAAGATGAATTGGAGTTTATTTTTTATTTTCCTATTTAATATAGATTTCGAATTAAAATTCAAATAAGCTTTCACTAAAGTCTTTCAATTAGATATTACTATTTGTACAATGAAGTTCGTTATTAATTATACTCCAATCTGCTTCTATATTGAACTGAACAGTCTCAAATAGTTGAATATTATTCAGCGTCAGTTTTCATTTGCGTCAACAGCCTAATAATTAATCAATGTCATAGTCTAAATGGAATTTTGCAGGCTTGCCGCTGAGTTGTCGCTATTACCTCGCCTTGTCCATATTTTTCACAATTTTCTCAAATCACGCTTTCTTTCCCGGTGACACTGTGAATTTCTTTGTGCTTGTCGTCTTTATTCATAGGAAGTTTATTTATAAGGGGGGTGCGAATGATGATGACTTAGGGTTTTATACGGTTATTATCTCCATCCATAGGTATACCCTGTATACCTTTATTAAACTGGCTCTTCTGGGCCACACAATTTTTAAGGTTGAATTGAGCTTTGGGTCTCAGTATTTTGTTGTTGTTGTTGTTGTTTTTAAGCTACCGCGATTTTTTTTTCAGTTTTCTAATCTCATAAGATATTTTTTTATAAATTATATATTTTTAGTTTAAAGAAGCTTTTATGAGTATTAAGAACTATGAGCAGTACATATAGGCTTACTTATAACTGGTTTTAATTTTTTTACAATTTCGACAACCCTGCTATACAACAAACTGAGAAATCAATGCTGAAACTCTGTTGCTATCCATTTAAGTAATTGCCTAATTCAGGAACATCTATCAGAATCTTAATTATTCATCGTCAAACTATTTGTCCTAAATCCAATCCTATACCCTATTAAATAAACACTATTTTAGATTGGCTACAAATCACTGTCAATCCGATAATGGTGGATAATTTGTCTTACCCCTTTCATTGCTTTCTACATAATGAATTCATGAAAAACGCCCTTCCGACCTTGTTTATAAAATAAATGTGAAAAATATCCGGACAAAATCCGGCCATTTTACATTTTACAAAACATTTTTTTTATTCCTTTTCGTTACTTTCAAGGCTGCAGTGTAAGTACACCTTGTTAATTATGAAACGCAAATACCTAGTTTTATTTTAAATGAATTTCGTGTAATCTATTTATCAATTTTATTTCATTCATTCTGCATATCGGTTTTATGTTTATATAGATTTTACATTAGATTTTTATTAATATGAACTAAATTTACCCTGGAAGGTACTAAATAAAATATATTGAGGGTAGAACTAGTTTATTCTTATTTAAAATTAATTATCTCTTTGCCAATCATGTAAATAGTTTGACTTTGTATTTAATCGTCAAATAAATTATAATATAGGAAAAAAAAAATGGTTATATTCTTAGATAATTATCTTCTATTATTATAAATCTTGTTAATTTTGTAATAACAGTAAAATTATCAAAATGCATTCTTGCTATATTACAGAACTATCTAAAATATATATAACTCAAAGGACTGACTGACATAATGATCTATTAACGCACAGCCCAAACCACTGGACGGATCGGGCTGAAATTTGGCATGCAGGTAGATGTTAAGACGTAGGCATCCGCTAAGAAAGGATTTTTCGAAATTCTACCCTCTAGAGGGTGAAATAGGTGGTTGAATTATTTTCCCATAGGCCACGCAGCGGGCGAAGCTGCGCGCAGAAGCTCGTCTATCATAAAATTCCCACTAGAATTATAGCCCATTGACATCAAATTTAGCTGCTCCCTTCAAGGCATCTCATCAGCAATATTCATGTATCTCAAACGGGTATGCCGCCCCAGGGATTGGACACAATTAGGCGATAAATTGAAAATGATGTTGCGACAATTCTGCCCCCGTTGGAGGATGCAGCCTTAATAGAAAGCTGAAATATTCGCAGGTTTAAATTAGCGGGATTATTTCAGATGGCTTAAGTTGAGGGTAATTGGTTATGTGTTTGCTATAAGGTTTGGAGTAGCTTGGAAAATTTACTTGGACAATTATTGTATATTGTTAATTATTCTAGATAGATAGATAGATCAACACTTTATTGTACACCGTAAAAAACCATTTTACAAAAAGAAAAACTTACATAATTAACTAGTACTAGTACAATAGGCGGTCTTATCGCTTAGAGCGATCTCTTCCAGAGAACCTTTGAATTATGTTGCTGTAAGGTAGAACACGGTGAATCTCTGTCATCCAGATACTAATATTTCATTTACGGCAATTATATAGCCTGATAGCTAAATTGGTAGTTAGCTCTGCTTTCTGAACTGTAGGTTGTGGGTTCGATTCCCACTCCAGACAATTATTTGTGCGATGAACATCGATGTTCAAAATCTAATCGAATCGATTTCGAAAATTGCGAAAATATCCTATTACAGAACAAAAAGCACGCTTATGATTTGTAGAATAATGCTCCAATGTAATGTTTAAGCATTTTGCTTGCTCTCGCTTTGAGAATAGCGACACTTGAGTGCTAAGTGCATTAAAATTCTTGGTAGACGAAATTTTTACCATGAAAAACCTAGCTTTAATGCCGTACTGACGTAAATAAAATAAAATAATAGTAACACAAATAATAGTTGTGGACATTTGACATAGCGCCATCTAGCCCCAAACTGAGCAAAGCTAGTCCTATAAGAACCAGATAACTGATAGAATACTTAGAAATACCTTTTGTTTGTAAATATATACATATAATACAATATACCCAGATAACAAACATCGATGTTCATCACACAAATGTTTGACCTAGGTGGAAATTGAACCCACAACCATCAGCTCAGAAGGCAAGGTTACCAACTTAGCTATGGGATCAGTGAATTATAAATAAAAATGGTAAGTGTAACCTTCTCTCGTCTTCCGTCTCATTTAGTGACATTTATTATGTACTGTTATTATAAGATTATTATACAGTTATTATGCAGTTACTATATGGTTATTATACAGTTATTATTACACTATATATTTAGTAGAGGTGCATTCTTTTGATTTCTGATTTTCGACATCCAATACCTACATCTTAAGCTCTCTAATCATGCTACTGTACCTTACAATAACACCAAAATCTAAAATTCCATATTTTGTCTATACAACTATGGAGTACTAATTAATCCACGCACTTCCAAATTATCATGATAAAAAAGAGGTGCATTCTTTTGATTTGTGATTTTCGACATCCAATACCGACATCTTAAGCTCTCTAATCATGCTACTGTACCTTACAATAACACCAAAATCTACCATATTTTGTCTATACAACTATGGAGTACCAATTAATCCACGACCTTCCAAATTATCATGATAAAAAAAGGTGCATTCTTTTGATTTCTGATTTTCGACATCCAATACCGACATCTTAAGCTCTCTAATCATGCTACTGTTCCTTACAATAACACCAAAATCTACCATATTTTGTCTATACAACTATGGAGTACCAATTAATCCACGACCTTCCAAATTATCATGATAAAAAAGAGGTGCATTCTTTTGATTTCTGATTTTCGACATCCAATACCGACATCTTAAGCTCTCTAATCATGCTACTGTTCCTTACAATAACACCAAAATCTACCATATTTTGTCTATACAACTATGGAGTACCAATTAATCCACGACCTTCAAAATTATCATGATAAAAAAGAGGTGCATTCTTTTGATTTGTGATTTTCGACATCCAATACCGACATCTTAAGCTCTCTAATCATGCTACTGTTCCTTACAATAACACCAAAATCTACCATATTTTGTCTATACAACTATGGAGTACCAATTAATCCACGACCTTCAAAATTATCATGATAAAAAAGAGGTGCATTCTTTTGATTTGTGATTTTCGACATCCAATACCGACATCTTAAGCTCTCTAATCATGCTACTGTTCCTTACAATAACACCAAAATCTACCATATTTTGTCTATACAACTATGGAGTACCAATTAATCCACGACCTTCCAAATTATCATGATAAAAAAACCATCAAAGCTTTACCTTATAAATAATCAAGTTTTCAATCCGAATAACCAATTACTTGTATTAAACATAATTTTAAGATTTTAAGATTCTTAGAATAATTTGAACAGCAATACCAATCCGAGATAAGAGGCAATTAATCGACTTGTAATTTCGACCTCTGTTTGGTTTTGTTTCATTAATTTTGCGAATATAATTTTGAATAAATATATTTAACGAATAAACGTATTGAGTTTCTTATCTTTATAATTAATTTCAAAATAGAAAATTCATTTTAGATATTATGTTTTTCTGAATAGAAAATATTGAGGGTAGTTTATATTTAAAAAGTGATGGTAAATACTTTTCTTACTGGTTATTTTCTTCCCTCAGCAGTTATAGAAGATAGTTTGCTGTATTCTGTACCTTACAATTATTATTCATAATTAATTAAATTTACCTTTAATTAATTATGAATAATAATTCCTAATTAAATTTACATTTAATTAATTATACTTAATTAGAATTACTGGACAGCCTCTGTGGTGTGGTGTTTGAGCAGGTTGGCTCATAACCCGGAGGCGGTGGGTTCGATTCCAGCGACAGGCTAAGTATTTGTGCATAGAAAAAATAAACGCAAATACTTGTTCTGAGTCTGGGTGTGGTGGGACCATGGTTCTCGTAGTTCTTACGTAGACCCTAGTTAGAGTCTAGGATCTATGTATGTGATCATTGGGCTGTTACCATCTCATTAAACTGTAACATTCATTAGGTGGTACCAAGCAGTAGTGTGCGATCACTACTGTGTACCAGTTTGAAAGAGACGAGCGAGTGAAATTACTGGACAAATTATAATAGGTCTTTACCTATGAAATTGCCGTATTGCAGTACAGACTTTTTCAAACAAAAAAAAGTTTAGATTGGCTATGAATTCTAAATTCAAATTAATTTTGTTTTAAAAATATGACATTCTATTTACAATATTAGTCTTTTGTTTATTGATTAGCGTTGTATTTTCATTACATTTCAACATTTTTCCTCATAATGGATACTTTGAAATTTCGTGTAATTATGGAATATGAGTTCCGTCGTGGCACCAACGCGGCACAAACGACACGTAACATCAACGACGTTTACGGAGAGAACTGTACAAACGAACGTACAACCCGTTATTGGTTTGCTTGGTTCCGTTCTGGGAATTTTGACTTGAAAAATGAACCTCGTGGTCGTCCGGTAACTTTGGTCAACAATGATGAATTAAAGGCGATTGTGGAAGCTGATGAATCTCAATCTACAGCTGAGCTGGCAGCAGCTTTTGATGTTAGCATGAAAACAATATTGGTCCATTTGCGACAGATTGGCAAGATAAAAAAGCTTGATAGATGGGTGCCCCACGAACTTAACGATCGCCAGCGCAACGTACGCGTCGAGACTTGCCTTGCGCTGCTTAACAGGCACAGAAATGAAGGAATTTTGAACCGAATTGTTACGTGCGATGAAAAATGGATTGTTTTTGACAATCGAAAGCGCTCAGCAAGTTGGTTAGATCCTGGTTCGGTACCAAAGCAATGTGCAAAACGAAAAATGACCCCTAGAAAGGTGATGGTCACAGTTTGGTGGTCTAGTGCTGGTGTGATTCATCATAGCTTTTTACAAAACGGCGAGAGCATTACTGCAGATGTGTACATTGAAGAACTGACCACAATGATGGCGAAACTCGCACGTCTGCAACCAGCTTTGGTCAATCGGTCGTCTCCACTGCTACTTCACGACAACGCGCGACCCCATACTGCACAACAGACCGTCTCTAAGCTGCATGAGTTGGGTTTGGAAGCTCTCCCTCATCCGCCATACTCACCAGATCTTGCGCCTACCGACTATTACTTTTTCCAAAATTTTGACAACTTTTTAGCGGGAAAAAAATTCAATTCCCGAGAGGCAGTACAAAACGCCTTTGAAGAGTTTGTTGTCTCCCGTCCTGCTGATTTTTTCAAGAAGGGCATCCATAAACTGCCACAGCGTTGGCAAAGATGCATTGATTGCAGGGGTGATTACTTTGAATAAAAGAAATAAATAAGTTCGAAAAAAAAATACTTTAACTTTTTTCAAACAAAACGGCAATTTCATAGGTAAAGACCTAATATCTCATAGTCTAGTATTATCTTAGTAGATCTTATGATGTCTCAGAATGACGCGCGCAGTACACACGAACCTTTATATTTTTGAGTTCTGAGTGATACTGTGATTACTATAATAGCAATAATAATAAAAACGCGCATCGATCACATACATAGATCCTGGACCCTAACTAGGATTCCCTGTGTCTAGGGACCCAGGAACTACGAAGACTATGGTTGCACAACAACCAAACTCAGAGCAAGTATTTGCGCTCTTTTTTCTGTGCACAAATACTTGCCGCGGGAATCGAACCCACCGCCTCCGGGCCACGAGCCGACCTGTTCAACCACCACACCACAGAGGCTGTCAAAGCGTGTCACTCAGGCAAACGACTTGCTCCTCAAGTCATTCATTAACATACAAACACCTACTTAGTTACTTAAATATCCATTTTGTTCCAGATCACGTGGGTGGATAATAACGCAGGAGTTCTGACGCAAGGAGTCACGTACACGGTGGAAGCATTGCCGGATGGACAGAGGTTCACTGCCAGGTAATACTTTTTCTTTAATGGTTTAATCGTTTAGTTATTCAGTATTCTATTTACTGGTATTACTGCGTAGTTTTTTTTTTGTTTTTGGTTTGGCTCCACACTTTTGTGTATTTAGCCAGTGTCAAGTAATCGATATTTTTTCAAGGTAATCAAAATAAAAATACAAAAATATTTATTGACATAAATATCATTACATTATCTTAAATGAATCCATAGATTCCCGAACTAGTTTTTAAACTGTATTTCAGGAATCAGTGGCTTCAATATATATATGTTAAGTGAAGTCACAGTCCAAGTCGTCAAGTCTCTAGTCTAGTCTAGTCAAGTCATAGTCCTAGTAAAATGGTAGCAACTTTACCATAAGCTTTTATAAGTTTTGGAAACGACACAAAAAGAAACATTTTACCTGATGGTGAAACGTTTCTTTTTGTGTTGTTTCCACTTATACCACTTTCCCACACGCATGCCTGTAATCCAGCACTTAACGAATAAAATGCCACCAATTTTATGCACTAACACTGAAAATAACACAAGCTTTGGAAAAAAATACAATGCGGTGACGCGATCTTTTTCGTTTTCCCGCCAAAAACCTCACTGCACTTATTTAGTAATCAATTTACTGGGTATTACATTCACGGAACAGTAAGGAAAGTAGACTTTCCAAGTAAAAACGACCTTGCGATCACATCATTATTTCAGTTATTCAGTATTCCATTTAGATTCATTTATAGATTCATAGATTTATTCACTTTATAACATCGCGTTACACTGGCACGTCAATTTACAACAAAATTTAAAATCAAATTACTAATGAAAAAATATAAATATGAGTCGTGAAACGTGACTTAAAAGTAAAATTACACTATTGAATTTCTTGGTCACCAAGAAATTCAGGAATTCAAGGAAGATTCTGCCAGAGGCAATCTCATATATTCGTTCAAGGAATAAAATGGATGAACTTGGAAGAAATTTTTAATTTTATTCTTAAAGTTATTATATGGCAAGTCGCTTATACTGAGTGGCAATTCATTGAACATGCATACTTACTTATTTACTGGTATTACTGCGTAGTTATATAGTAATCTATTTACTTAGTAGTAAAATTCAAATATTTAGTTAAGTTTTGTTCAGTTATCCCTGTTTTTTGTAATCCTATTTACACTATTTATAAAGAACTAGCCGCGTCCCGCGGTATCACACGCGCATAAAAAGTAGCCTATGTGTGAATCCACTATATAAGCTATACATATTCCAATAAATAATCAGATTTGACTGGCCCGATAGCTCAGTTGGTAGTAGCCCTGCCTTCTGAACTGTGGGTCGTGGGTTCGATTCTCACTAAGAACAAACATTTGTGTGATGAACATAGGTGTTTGTTCTGTGACTGGGTGTCATATTGTATTCTATTTATGTATTTACAAACAAAAAAAAAGTATCTAAGTATTGTATCAGTTATCTGATTCCCATAGCACAAGCTTTGCTTAGTTTGGGGCTAGATGGCGTTGTGTGAGATGTCCACACATATTATTATTATTATTATTTGATTTTGGATTTTATCAAGTAAAATTTTTCATTATGAAATACAATTGAAAACAAGTATTTTCATGATTCTTTTTTGTACATGTATTTTGGTGCATAGGTTTGTAAAAAAAAGAACAAAAAAAAGGGATTAAAAGTACCTATCCTATGTCCGTCTCTTGGTTCTCAGCTACCTCCCCACCAATTTTTAATCGGTTCAACCTTTCTTGAGTTATAAATAGTGTAACTAACACGACTTTTTTTATATACTCGTATATAGATTATCAAAATTGACAAATGGCGCTGCAGCAAATTTTACCTATTTTCAAAGGAAATATATGTCTAATAAAAAAATCTCCAACGACACAAAAATCTCTGAAATTGTACAAGAAGCTGCTATACTAAGTTTCAAGAGTTACCTGAGATTGATATATTATTCACTTTTTAGCGGTCACCCACCCACGATCACAATGAACGCTGCTTCACTTTACCACAAATAATATTAATATTTTACAAGACTTTACCAATCTCTTAAGAATGAATTTACTGGTAGCTCAGTTGGTAGTAACCCTGCCTTCTGAACTCTGGGTTGTGGGTTCGATTCCCAACCAGGACAAACATTTGTGTGATTAACATAAGTGTTTGTTCTGTGTCTGGGTGTTATATTGTATTATATGTATGTATTTATAAACAAAAAGTATTGTAAGTATTGTATCAGTTATCTGGTTCCCATATTGTACTATGGGAACCAGATAACTGATACAATACTTAGAAAAGCTTGCTGCAAACTAAGCAAAGCTTGTGCTTTGCTTAGTTTGGGGCTAGATGGCGTTGTGTGAGATGTCCACACATATTGTTATTATTATTATTTTAATTATCAACTTCATAATGATTGTTGTTTAACAGCGTTGTGTAAACAAACGTTAAACTAAACAGAGTTGTATTTTCTTCTCAGGTCAATAATAAACATGACTCCAAAAGAAGAGCATCACAACCAGACTTTCACGTGTCAAGCGCAGAATACGGCGGACAGGGCGTATAGAGCTGCAAGCATACAAATCGAGGTAAGTTTAGAATTTCACTGATGTATAACACAAAACAAAACCTGACTATTTCTATTGTGGACCTGCGAGGCGATCACGTTTTTTTTATGTTAGTGAATGATGTGGCGAGCTAGTCGTTCACCTGATGTTAAGTGACACGGCTGCCTATGACAGAACAGCGTCACTCGGAACTCCAAAATATATTTTCGCGTGACAATGCACTGCGCACATCATCCTGAAACTTTATATTTTGGATTTCCAAATGTACTATTATGGGTAGTTAGGTAGCTTAACATCAGGTAAACAACTAGCTCATCACATCATTCATAAACATAAAAAAGTAATATATCTTTTTGTGTCTTACACATGAATGTATATACAGTAAAATCAGTAGTCTATATCTCCACAATCAGTAGCAACACGAAGCAAGAACCTTTTCCCCAATGGAAACACAAACAGGAATCTATATTCTGGCCGCGAGCTGAGTATTTACCCGTCAGGGTCCAGTGTTTGACCTGAATCGATAGCGCTCTTCAAATATCAGCACGTAACTGAATCTAGTTATCGGATTTTTCTGTTTTCATTGTGTTTTAGACTTATTTTTTGAAGATACTCGGGATGTAGTGTCATTATTAGCTTGAAATCTGTGGGTATTAATATCATTATGTTCTATCAATTAATATAAATAAATTAAATAACAATGGTGTTTACGTTATAGTGTCTTTTGGTAAGGAATCCCTCTGTTGTTTAAATATAAATGAAGAAGGATCGACCCTTTTTTTCCGTCTTCTTTTATTTCCCAATTTGAAATTGACATTGACATTGACAGCCTCTATGGTGTGATGGTTGAGCAGATCGGCTCATAGCCCGGAGACGGCGGGTTCGATTCCCGCAGCAGGACAAGTGAAAATTCCTGGGCACAGGGAAATAAAATTGTTCTTCATTCGTTTTATTACTTACATTGAACCGGCATTTCATTAACAAAGTCTAAAACCCTGTATCATAGTTACACGTTGAATTTTGAAATCTATATAACAAACACTCGTAGTAAGTCAAATCTACCATGAATCTTTTGAATCCGCCATGACATGTATTTATATAATGACTGGCCCGATAGCTCAGTTGGTAGTAACCCTGCCTTCTGAACTGTGGGTTGTGGGTTCGATTCCCACCCAGGACAAACATTTTTGTGATGAACATAGGTGTTTGTTCTGTGTCTGGGTGTTATATGGTATTATATGTATGTATTTACAAACAAAAAGTGTTCCCATAATACAAGCTTTGCTTAGTTTGGGGCTAGATTGCGTTGTGTGAGATGTCCACAAATATTATTATTATTAATATTAATGTCTCAATGCGCAAACAAAATACGGTATGTGAATTCACTTTTTTCTTTGTATCTAATTAGGGTACCGAGCTAGGCCGTCACGCAATGCCAATTTAACATTGTTCTGTGCCTGTTTATTTATTCCAGCCTCGTTTCTGTGTAGACCCTTTTTTCTTTCAAACTAAAGCTTGAGATTCGTGGCGCGTATCGTTGAATGATAACGGATACGATTGTTTACACGATGCGTATTTAAGTAATAATTTTAGGTGTTAGTGAATGATGTTACGAGCTAGTCGTTCGCCTGGTGTTAAGCGCCACGGCCGCCCATAACAGAACAGTGTCACTCGGAACAATAACACAGAGTTTCGCGCAACACTGCACTGCGCACATCATTCTGAGACATCAGCACAGTCTAGCAATAAGATTACTCAACTGTGAGATCAGATCATAAAGTCTCAATTGCCCAGTAATTTCACTAGCTACAATGCCCTTCAAACCGGAACACAGTAGTGCTTGCACACTACTGCTTGGCGGCAGAATAACTGGCAAAGCGGTGGTACCTACCTAGACGAACTTTGCAACAAAGTCCTACCACCTAGTAAAACATAATACAATGTGGAATTTAATTCACTCTTTTCCTTAAATATATGTACTCAGACCAACCTATAGAATATGCGGACAAAGTCTAATTTAAAAATAAATTGATTTTGTTTGAGTATTTAGTGCCTCATAAAATAACTGCATGACAGCCGAAATGTCTATTTAACGATACACACATCGCGGGCACCAGCTGAGTGCTTTGTAAATGTTTCGTAGGCAATAAAACACCTGCTTTGTTCAATGTCACAAGGCTTTTCTTTAGAATTTAAATTTGGTAATACCTAGATTTAAGTTTTATTTCATAAGTACTTTTTATTTATTTATATGGGAGAATTTTATAGCATGGACTGAATACATGCGTTAAAGGAAAAGAACGATTTGAATTCCACCTTGTATATTTATATTTCGATAGGTTGTATAATGCAAACTTTCTTATCAATTTTCAAGAGAGTTCTCAAAGTTTTCTAAGTAGGCAGCGTAGCCCCTCCACTAAGTGGACCGAAGACCTTCTAGGCGATCACGTAACTTGATTGCAACCAATAGAAACACTAGGCGGTAGGACTTTTCTGCAAAGTTCGTCTAGGTAGGTACCACTGGTTTGCCAGTTATTCTGCCGCCAAGCAGTAGTGTGCAGGCACTACTGTGTTGCGGTTTGAAGGGCACTGTAGCTAGTGAAATTACTGTTCAATTGAGACTTTATGATCTGATCTCATAGTCGACTAATCTTATTACCAGACTGTGCTGATTTCTCAGGATGACGTGCGCAGTGCAGTGTCACGCGAAACCTTATACCTTATATATTTACAAACAAAAGGAGCTAGATGGCGTTGTGTGAAATGTCCAAAATGTTCATTATTTATTATGTGAAAACGATCTTGCATTACGACAACAGTTTACGAGGTTAATTGAATAAAAAAGGTTTGGTAATTATAAGCTTTAAACTGATATTAATCTTACCTGCGTATCACTTTTGCGTATCGCGTTGAAACGGAAACAGATACGCACCGTGTATCCGCGCCATAAAGACACCGAGGTAAAAAATTATAGACTGAACAAAAGGGGTGTTTGCCCGTACACTCGTACATCCGTTATTTATGCGCCCATATTTTTTTGGAATGTAAAGATGTCGATTGCAAAAGAAGCTGTGCGGCTTATTTATTTGTTTATGTTTCGGTGAACACGTTTCAAAGATATTTTGGAAGCTTTCTTCTGCTACTTCTGTTATTCAAGCAGATTTTTGTTAAAGGTTTTTTGTAGAAACGTCGAATGAAGCTGTGAAATAATTTACGTTACCTTTGATTTCATTTTTAGTGAGTACTTACATTGATTTTAACAGCTATTTTGGAGGTACTAATTATCATAGAACAAACTAATTAAGCACAATATTTATGGGTACTGACTAAACAAGTTAACACTAATAAGATAAGAAAATTACCTAAGCTGCAAACACGTATAAAAACTTTTTGATAGGTTTCTTGATAGCGTGATAATTGGCTTAAGATAATAATAATAATAACGCCCAACAATCACATACATAGATTCTGGACCCTAACTAGGATTCCGTGACCTAGGAACTACGAGGACCATGATCCCACAACACTTTGACTCAAAACAAATATTTGCGCTTTTTTTTCTGTGCACAAATACTTGTCCTGCCGCGGGAATTGAACACGCCACCTCCAGGTTATTAGCCGACCTGCTCAACCACCACCCCACAGAGGCTGTCAAAGAATAGATGGAAATGATAACCATGGTCTACAAACCAATCCCATGAAGATCAAAGTCTCAAGTTTTTAACAAACTAATTTTTTTTTGTAGTTTGTTCAAGTAAAATGATTTCATTGTAATCAAAACGAAATTGTTCGTTTTAATAACCAAACATATTAGAAATATTGTGAAATCGTAATAAAATGAGGCCTATGACTTTACAAATACGTAAAGCATATACGGCAATTCCATACATTACGAACTTATTATCTGTTATCAATACCATCGAAGTATCGAAGTCGTGAGACAGAATTTATCTAAAGACAGTTTTGTGTCAGTCAGTAACATTCACTAGTGTAAAATATATACTATGTCACTTACTGTTTTAAACGTTATTTATAAACCGTTTAGCTTAAATTGTGCTGCTGGCAGATACCCGGCTGATGCCATATAATAAAAAAGTAAAATATTGCTTTAAGAAAAACAAAAACATTTTCTACACTCACTTACAAAAAAAAAAAAAAATATTAATACAATTAAATAGAAACAGTAAGTAGTTAAAAATATATGAAAATAGAAATAGAAGAGTAGATATATCTCGGAAGCAGTGATGTCGAAAAGGGCTCAAATTCTCATCTCAGATATTATATATTTATATGTACAAAGTACGTATCATATTAAATGTATGTAGGTTTATGGTTTAGCAAATGTTGTAACCCTTTGATCGCAATCTTGTTTTGACACTAGTATCGATAGATACTCTCACTCATTCAAGTTGTTAACACACTACACGCACTAATAACTGCGTAGCAAAACGGTTGATAGAATTTCAACCATATATGAATGCGGTGTTTTGGTGTGCCTTCGATGAAAGAAGGGAAATAGAGGAATAAGATATATAATTCCTACTCACACCATCCAAAATGAAGTCTACAAAACCGTAAACTGGCAAATTTACATCAGTGCTCTAAGCTGTGGAGCTTAGCTTTCACCAACGCATCATTACCAATGAATCTTTTGGCTCGTTTCTTAATGAAGTCTAAAGCTTTGAACTGGTATTCAGTCAAACTATCCCAGATATGGCAATGTGTCTACACAGCATCGGACTCGTACTACATAAAGATTTAGTAGCTATCCTGATGTGAAAATAATACTTAATTTTAATAATTGATAATAATACTAACGCCCATGGTCCTCGTAGTTTGTGGGTCCCGAGATACAGAGAATCCTAGTTAGGGTCCAGGATCTATGTGATCATTTGGAGATTTTTTTTATACATATTTTTTATACAAGTGCAAGTCTACAGATATTTATGTTCGATGGTTTATACGAGCGGTTACAGTATAAAAGTTATTGTCCTGAAAAAAATTGTGTAGGAAATTACCATTCTGGTCAGGGACGGGACTGTATGTGATATTAATATTAATATATTTCTTATTTTAGTATTTCGCTTCGATTGTTTATTATTATATACGTATGAAAGAAGGTTTAAGAGAAGACTGGAAATGATATTTATGATTATGACTGGCCTGACAGCTCAGTTGGTAGTTGCTCTGTCTTCTAACTGTAGGTTGTGGGTTCGATTCCCAAAACAAACATGTGTGTGGTGAACATGAGTGTTTGTTCTATGTATCAGTTATCTGGTTCCCATAACACAGGTTTTGCTTAGTTTGGGTGACGTTTTGTGAAATGTCCGCATACATTTATTATTATTACGAGCTTCTGCCCTTAGCTTCCCTCGCGGCGTGGCCTATGGGAAAATAATTCAACTACCCATTTCACCCTCTTAAGGGTGGAATTTCAAAAATCCTTTCTTAGCGGATGCCTACGTCATAACATCTAACTGCATGCCAAATTTCAGCCCGATCCGTCCAATGTATTAGGCTGTGTGTTGATAGATCCCTATGTCAGTCAGTCAGTCACCTTTGAGTTATATATATTTAGATTATTAACCGACTTCCAAATTAATTAGTGTACAGTATTCAGAGTGTTAATTTGACAAGCGTTTGACAAACACTAGGAGCTGTTATATAAACTTTAAATGGACATAAAAATGGATAAACTATTATAAAACTTTTTTTTTAATTTCATGCGTTTTAAAATTTACCAATGTCACATTTAGAAGAAAAAATATCTACATTTCAAGCTTTATGACATTAAATCAAGAACACTGTGGCACTTATACAATGTCCGTACATTAACCCTATCGTTTGTAACATCCCTACAATCCCTACGTTCATTTATGACAAGTCTCGAAGCATGTTTATCATGTATTTTTCTTTGGTCGTAAAATAAAACCCCTTTTTACTGGCAACCCAATTATTTTTTACGATCAGATGGCCAACAATATAGCTTTGATATTGAGAGAGTTGCCATTGCTATTCGTACATGGAATAATCACCTGGCCATTCGTTTTTCGTAACGGTTTGGTGGTTTCATATAAATTTTCATTGCTTTTGATACATTTTTAGAGTTTTTGTTGTGTGTTTTTAATAAATGTTTTTTTAGATGGTAATTTATTACCATTTTGAAAATGGTTTTGGTGTTGAACCTTTCAATGTTTTGATTTGTTACTGATCTTCTATTTAAGCTGTACACAGAATTGTAGATAGATAGATGAACTCTTTATTGTACACACCAAATAATAAAAAATACAAATAAAAAACAATCAATTATATAAAGTGTAACAATGGGCGACCTTAAACGCGACGCTAAAAGCGATCTCTTCCAGGCAACCTTTGGATGTAGGATTGTAGTTTATATAGAAGATTTATTTTCACGACAAGTTGCCTTTATTTTCAACTAAATACTACTATAATATGAAAACTAATACTAGGCACTAGACACTACAAAAAAAAAAAAATGACTATATACTGGCCGCGATTAGTAATTAAGTATTAATAATTAAAATCAGAAAAACTAAAATGTATCTTAAAAATGTCGTGGGATTTGAATAGCATTATAATTCTTTTCTGTAACCATGATTACGTTATGCTATGAAAAATATTTTAGTGCTACGAATTTGTAGCGTAGCAAAATCTACGCACTACGAAGTTTTCATGACTTATTTTTGACGTTGCTTTTTCACTTTTATTATTATTAAACTTTGCTTAATTTTTTATGTGACATATTGTACTAAACACAGACTTGTATACATTTATATAGAGCTATAGCTAAATATTTTAAAACTATTATGTTTGAACTATAAATAGACTGTGAGTTTTAAAAACAACTTTATCAAAATATATATAACTCAAAGGTGACTGTCTGACTGACTGACATAGTGATCTATCAACGCACAGCCCAAACCACTGGACGGATCGGGCTGAAATTTGGCATGCAGGTAGATATTATGACGTAGGCATCCGCTAAGAAAGAATTTTTCGAAATTCCACCCTTAAGAGGGTGAAATGGGTGGATGAATTATCTTCCCATAGGCCACGCCGCGGGCGAAGCTGCAGGCAGAAGCTCATTTTAATATAATAATGTTTTAAAATCTTTGTAACAAACACGAAAATAAGAAAATTTTTCATAAAATACTTTCGAAAATCCTATTCAACGGTGCAAAAGAAACCTGGTAGTACAATTTCAAAAGGAAATGATTTTTGAAGTGTTTATTGGCAGTTAGGTCGAATTGGCGATCCCTAGGTTGTGGATGTACAATACAAAACCAGGGCTGATTTTTTATTTTTATTTTACCCGGCTTAAACTTTTATGACTTATATATATATAGTAGCAGTATCGTCTATTCGGCATAACAGC
This sequence comes from Ennomos fuscantarius, assembly GCA_905220475.3. Classification (NCBI taxonomy): domain Eukaryota; kingdom Metazoa; phylum Arthropoda; class Insecta; order Lepidoptera; family Geometridae; genus Ennomos; species Ennomos fuscantarius. The sequence goes on from HG992049.1 coordinate 5,013,086, forward strand.
GTAGTTTCAAAGTAACTTAACGTAATCAACAGCGCAGTTTTGAAGTAAAGAAAAAGTTTGAAATTCCTTTCGTAACCTTCTTCTTTATATTAAAAATAAATATACCCTGTCTGTCATAAAACGAAAACTGATTACCACGGCTAAATTTGCATGGAAAAGAAAATAGTCCCAAATATTAAAATAAATCTACTCAATACATTAAGTTGGCAACACTGCTAAAAATCATTAAATTTAAGTTTATCACAAATTTTGTATAAGACTATGAATCTACTAGTTGCGCTCCGCGGTTTCACCCGCGGATAAGAAGTGTTTTAATTATTTGCTCATGCCAGAGGAGCATTCCACTTTTCCGGGATAAAATGTAGCCTATATGCTAATCCTATAATATAAGCTATCTTGGTATTAAATTTTATCCAAATCCATTCAGCCGTTTGAGCGTGAAGGAGTAACAAACATACACACATACAAACGTTCACCTTTATAATATTAGATAGATAGATAGAGAACTTTTTATTGTCTCACCAATGAAGTACAAAATCAGGAATAACTATAATATTTACGAACTAGTGTAACAATGGGCGGTCTTATCGCTGACAGCAATCTCTTCCAGACAATCTGTGGATGGACAGTAGCAGTAGAAAAGAATAAACGGTGGTGTAAAACAATTTATAGATAAAGTAAATATAGATAAATTATAAACTATTACTAACTATTATATTTATGTAATATATATACCTACATATTAATACATTAAATGACATAAGTGTGATAGTGTGATTAGTGTGATTAGTGCGATTGTTTTTATTAAATTAAATCTTTCATTGTCCTCAGGTGAAATACGCACCCAAAGTGAAGATTCAAATCAAGTCAGGTGTCAACGGGAGAATCCCTGAAGGCCAAGACGTTGTTATTTGTAAGTAAATCAGACAACATTAAATCTAGCTTCTTATATTTCTAAAAATTAGCAGTCAAAGATATTTTGTAAAGTAAACCAACTTGATTGTTGATTAATAAATTTTGCTGGGTAGAAACAGTTCAATATCTTTAAACCAGTCCGGTACTTTTTTTACTATTGAGTAAGACTTAAAATTAATTATTTTATATCACTTTTTTTTTTTTGTATGTTTTGGCTCCACACTTTTGTGTATTTAGCCAGTGTCAAGTAATTGGTAATTTATCAAGTTAATGATATTTCACGCAAATTTTTATCAAGTCACAGTCGAAGTCATCAAGTCAAGTCAGTCAAGTCATAGTCTAGTCAAAGTCATACTCCTAGTAAAGTGGTGGCAACTTTACTTGAAGCTTCTATGGAGTTTTGGAAACAACACGAAAAGAAACGTTTCACCATCATTATACCATTTTCCCACACTCACGCCTGTAATCCAGCACTTAACGAATAGAATGCCACCAATTTTATGCACTAACACTGAAAATAACACAAGTTTTGGAAAATCATATAATGCGGTGACTCAATCTTTTTCGCTTTCCCGCCAAAACTCCAACCGTTTATGTGTTTAGCTTATAAACATATTTAAAGACTTTTCAAAAAGTTTTGCACGTCAAAAATGTCAATGTCGTTAATGACGAAAATGGCGATTGTGAATTTGACAAAATAGGACTTAGGGATGATATAAAGTTACGTGTGCTTTAGACCACACGACTGAAGTAAAACTTCTTTAGTTTAGCTCCATCTATCTGCCGGTATAACTTAGTTTTAGCTTTTTAAATTGTTAAATGATGTCGCCATCTTGACAATATTGTAATTGTCATTTTACCGTACATACCAACATAATTAATACAAAATGTTGATAATGGAGATCTACGTTAACCAACAACTTTCAAATTCCTTTCATCAATCAAGCGTGCGTAAAAAAGAAAAAATAAATAAATTGGTTTGACGCCTTTTATTTATAGGATAATATTATTTATCTACTTATATAATGCAAATTGTCAAAAACTGCCAAATAATTAAAGTTAAAATTTTGCATAATATAAGAAAACTATAGTTAGCGTAAGTCGCAAAAGAAAACGTTTCAAAATTGCTTCGCAAGCGGTTCGGAAATGCCAAGTACTTGTTCCGCAATTGTTGATACAATACTTATCGTAGAGTGTCTGTCGGCCGCAGCCATCGAGGAGTTCTGGGTACAAACAAACAGTACTGCGGAATAAGAAACTAAATGAAACTGTTTCGCAAAGTAATTGTTTTACTAGATTTTTAGGGTAAAATTTATTTACGCACGCTTGACTTGGGGAGTAAGCTTGTGAACGTGGGGCGAATGGAAGTTGAAGTTGGTTCACGTAGATCTCCATTGTCAACATAACAAATACATGCAAATGTTTATTGACATAAATATTACTACATTATTTTAATGAATCTATTTGTTCCCAAACTATTTTTAAACTACATTTCAGGAAGCAGTGGTTCTCCCAATAATTTAAATTAATAAATTTATTAGTATTATTATGTTGGTATGTGCAAAATAACAATTTACAATGGCCAAGATAGCGACATTAACATTAAACAAAGTAAAAACAAAGTTATACCGACCGATAGATTTTTACTTCAGAAGTTTTAGTTCGGTCGTGTGGTCTAAAGCACACTCGTGTACGGATGCCGCCAAGGCGGTCCTCCACTCATTGTTTGTTCGCACTATGGGATCTTTACCATGATTTATTTTTTATTTCAAGGTTAGAGAAAGGCATGGCGAGCTAGTTTACCTGATGTTAGGTGACACGGCTGCCTACATCAATCGGAGTATCACTAAAAACTAATGTACATTGTTTCGCGCGACACTGCACTACGCACGTCATCCTGAGACATCAGCACAGTCTAGTAATAAGATTAACAGACCGTGAGATTGTGTTATAAAGTCTAATTTGCCCAGTAATTTCACTAGTTGCAGTGCCCTGTAAATCTGAACAGACTAGTGCTTGGAATAATTTATAATTTTTAATATTTTGGCACAGTTACATGCAAATATAGTACTTATAGATTAACATTAGGTTTTATTACAGCGTGCAGAGCGGATGCAAACCCTTCAAACCTCACCTACAAGTGGTATATGAACAATGACCTCATCAGCGGAAACACAACGGAACTAGTGAGTAATGGGCTTACTTACATATAGATTAATAAACAGTTTAATAAACATCATTCCGTTTACAAATATAAAGTTTTTTCTGCAGTGAATGGTACCGGGAATACTTAGTTTTTTTATTTATTTTAATAAATGATATGCCGAGTTAGTCAGTCACTAGATGTTAAGTGACACGGCCCCTCATAGAATACAGTGACACTGATCACTCGGAACTCTATTATATAAAGTTTTGCGCAACACTGCACTGCGTACATCAGCACAGTCTGGTAATAAGATTACTATGAGTTCAGATCATAAAGTCTCAATTTCTCAGTAATTTTACTAACTACATTGCCTTTCAAACCAGAACACAGTAGTGCTTGCGCACTACTGCTTGGCGACAGATTAACCATCAAAGTCGTGGTATCTCCCATCACCATTCCACTACCGGACTGGACTACTAGACGCTCGGCTAAGCGCCATCCTTTCGTGGTCGAAATACCACCCATTCGTACCAAGCGATTTGACTCAACGTTCTTAATTAGAACGGTTAAGGAATGGAATGCCCTGCCAGCGTCTGTTTCCGGCGAAATATAACCCGGGCGTGTTCAAGAGAAGAGTGAATAGGTATTTACTTGGCTAGCATGCTACACCTTCGACCGCATCGTCAATTCCCATCAGGTGAGAGCGTGGTCTAATGCTAGACAAGTTTGAAGTAAAAAAAAATCAACCTAGAATTTTAAATGCTTTAAATTATTAAAATTTTTGTATGCTAATTCGCCTGTTGTTCGTCGGTCGCCAAAGAATTGAGGCAACTAGCGCAAAGAAATTTTTGCCGTTTGTGTAAACGGTCAGCGGAAACTATTTTAAATATTATATGTATATCTCTTTTACTCACATGGGATCTACAACTATTGGACGTTTCTTGAGCGAAATAAATAATAGCTATGGACGATCTAACACGCTTGCTTACAAGAAACATATTCACTCTCTTGCTTCAAAGATCTTTTATGTCGCTATCCAATAGCGCTGTAATATCACTTTTAATTTACCTACAGCTGTAATAAAGTACCCAAGTATTACGTCTAATGAAGTATGTACCTATCTATATAATTAACGGAAATTTCACAGAGCCGGGAAGTGGTATTGATTTAAATGAAACGGTGTATTTAGTATGATCCAGTTGCTTGAACGAAGTTACTATGCTATTTCAATTTCTCGATCGTTTAATTATTTACGTTGCATAGAGTAATGTGCTTGTGTCGGTATCGATATTTTTATCGATACCGGCACAATACTTTTATCGTTTTGTTATATTTATGATTCATGTATCAAATAATTTTGTATTTCAGTACTAGGTATATATAATTACCCGTTATAATTAAAGCTTGTAGCGAAATTAGTTATTATTCACGCAGTAAAAGTGATTTTTGATTAATACTGCGACTGTAAAACATTCGTAGCTGGTAATCTAATTTTCTGGTAAAGTTGAATCCTTAAACCATTGAATCTAAAAATCAAAAGAAAAACGTTAATAGAATAAATAAAAAGATTAATTTTAGTTTCTGAGTAAAGGAAAAATTTGAACTTCTTTAAGTTATTGTAATTTTTCCTCTGCATGAAAATTAATTTTATATTTGTTTTATTATATTTTATTATTGATTATGTATACGATACTGCTATAAATGATGCACGAATTCTAGTGGGAATAAAAATTCAAATGTATTACTTTTCAATTCAAATGTGGAATATCGCATTGTTTTACCACCACATACACAGTCAAGCTACTTGCTTTATCAGCTAGACCGATGCAAACGAACAGCTCCATTAAAGTGGCACTTTGCGAATCAGCAGGCTGAAAGGCACCGGTGCAGGATGCCAATTCTATTCAATTTATGATTCTAAAACCGATGAATGATTCATGAGTGATTATGCTTTGAGGAATGTGAATGTATGAATGAATGAATTCGCGTGATTTCCATTAGCTGAAAATTACTTTCTATAAAACTTATTGATTATTTTATATATGTGTTTTCAACATCTTCGTTTTTCGTAACATATAAAATAAAACATAAAGATCTCTATTGTAAAACTATCCCTAGTATCGTAAACTATGGTTTCGAAGCTTTACTTAAAATCTACAATAAGGTTTTAAAACATGCAGATAAAGGAATGACTCGAGAAATTTTTCGTTTGGCTAAAGTTTAATGACAAATGTTACGAATTCACAAAATAAATGATTTGAATTAATTGACGATTGTAACAAGGTAACGGGTGGCTGTTACTTTAATTTTTACAACCCAGATTTAGATTTGTGTAAATGTTTTATTATAGCGTAAAGGTCTATATTTAACCTCCAACTCATCTGATGATAAGAGATGATGTGGTTGTACATAATTATAGCACATAAATCTAGATAGTACCTATTTATTGGCTTTGGTGGAATTGGAAGGTGACCACGATATAGTTTTCAAGAAAACATCTAGTTAATAATTTTTTTTTTTGTTTTATTTTGGCTCCACACGTTTGTGTATTTAGCCAGTTCTCAAATCAAGTCATAGCCTAGTCTAGTCAAATCATACTCCTAGTAAAGTGGTGGCTGCTTTACCAGAAGCTTCTATGTAGTTTTGGAAACAACACGAAAAGAAACGTTTCAGCATCATTATACCACTTTCTCACACTCATGTCTGTAATCCAGTACTTACCACAAATTTTATGCACAAACACTGAAAATAGCACTAGTTTTGGAAAATAATACAATGCAGCGACGCGATCTTTTTCATTTTCCCGCCAAAACTCCTTAAAGAGTTTCATTCTTAGCCCGTACGCGTAGGCTGTAATCGTTTCTTGCGAATACGTGGAAGTCCACAATGTAACGATGACATCTTGTAGATTTTCCATTCTATTGCAAATAATTGAAAAGCGTTTTTGATTCTGCCACCAATTAACAGTTACTACATAGTAAGGTTGTTGCTACACTTTACTTTTATTTGCAAAGTGCTATATATTACATTTTGTTTCAGAAAATTTACAACGTTACAAGAAAATACCACGACGCAACAGTGAAATGCGCGGTTTACAACGACGTTGGGAAAAGCGAAGAGACGGAAACATTAGAAATAACATGTAAGTATATCTACTATGTAATAAGACCAGTATTTGTTGTAAGTAGTGCTAAATACCTCCTTAGCGACACGAACCTACTAAGGTCCGTATTACAGAACGATGCTCAGTCGTCAATCCGTGCTCAAGCAGAGATTTCATTCATAAAGTGATCAATTAGAGAATGAAATCTCTGCTTGAGCACCGATCGATGACTAAGCATTGTTTTTTTAATATGGACCTAAGTTTATGTTTTTGGTTACATAAAAAAACTAGATGGCTTTATTCAGCTTTGACACATGCAAGCGTTTTGTTACCAAATCAATGTAGACTTTGTTGATTATTCCAACTCTTTAATCTTTCTTTAATTTTACGGCAGTAAAGTGGTTTTTGGTATGAAAATATTCTATACACAGCTTAAGTATAGGTACTATAAAATATACCGTATATGTTTTTTTTGTGTTTTGGCTCCACACTTTTGTGTATTTAGCCAGTGTAAATTAATTGATAATTTATCAAGTTAATGATATTTCACGTAAATAATGTGTCAAGTCACAGTCGAAGTCATCAAGTCAAGTCAGAGTCAAGTCATAGTCTAGTCTAGTCAAGTCATACTCCTAGTAAAGTGGTGGCAACTTTACCAGAAGCTTCTATGGAGTTTTGGTAACAACACGAAAAAAACCCGTTTTACCATCATTATACCACTTTCCCACACTCGTGCCTGTAATCCAACGCTTAACGAATAAAATGCCACCAATTTTATGCACTAACACTGAAAATAACACAAGTTTTGGAAAATAATATAATGTGGTAACGTGATCTTTTTCGTTTTTCCGCCAAAAACCATTATTATTATTACTATTTTTCAAACGGGGTGACCCCTACACACTTACCTATTGTGGAATTTTGTATTAAAAATTTTCCTCTACTTTAAAATTAACTCATAAATGCTAATGCAAAACTAACACTGAATAAAACTATTCTTATGTCCGTTATCTAAAGTTAATATCAATATTATTTATATGATTCTTTCCTCCAATTTTTAAAGTTAAATAGTCTAATAAAGAATACATTAAAATCATGCCTGAAGTCATCCTATTCAAATAAATAATAAAAGTGTATTTAATGAGCATACAACGTAAAGTTCCCGAGGGCATAAGGTATAAATATTAACTTACAGTGACATAGAGTAATAAAAAACATAAAATATAGTAGCTAATTATACACAACATATTATTTATATTTAAAAAATTGATCGTAAATTACAGAAGCTGTGTATAGGATTTCCTAATTAGAAATTATGGGTATTATTATAAAGATGAACTAATCATAATTATACTTTACCATTTTGGCTTAAATATAATAATAAATAATAATATGTGTGGACATCTCACACAACGCCATCTAGCCCCAAACTAAGCAAAGCTTGTACTATGGGAACCAGATAACTGATACAATACTTAGATAGTTTTTTTTTTTGTTTGTAAATACATACATAGAATACAATATGACACCCAGACACAATATGATACATTTTTAATTAGAGTTTAATTGAAACTGATTTGTTTTAAATCTAGAAATTTTATTAAAATTTTAAGTAAAAGCAGAAGAATTTTAAGCAAAACTCCTATCGATAGAAATAGGGTTTTTATTATAGAAAATTGCATTATGCTTTTTGAAGGAGGCTAGTCTGGCTTGTGTAAGGTGGATTTAGTCGGATTATTTCTTAAATCATAATCATCATCATCATCGTCGTCATCATCATCATCATCATCACCACCATCATCATCACCACCACTACCCTCATCATCATCATCATCATCATGTTTCTAATTCTTAGTTTAATATCTATGTAATAATTTTCTCAATATCAAAAGTACTTTTAGAGATAATGGCTAAGCGTATAGTGAAACAAAGAGGTTGTATCGTAGAACGTGTATTGGTTAGCATCTATAATTTATGATGACTAATAACTAGGTTAATTAAGGCTTTGACTGCTTTTGGCCATCACAATAATAAAACATCTATTGTTTTGGGGATTTGGTAGTTACTTAATGCTGGCAACACTTACTACTACGATGTTACCAACAAACTTTTACTTACTATATTTTTTTTTCTTTTTTTTTTTCATTTCACACCGCGCCATCTAGCCCCAAACTAAGCAAAGCGTGTACTTGGGAACCGGATACCTGATACAATACTTAGATACTTTTTGTTTGTAAATACATACATATAATACAATATAACACCCAGACACAGAACAAACAGCTATGTTCATCACGCAAATGTTTGTCCTGGGTGGGAATCGAACCCACAACCTACAGTTCTGAAGGCAGAGCTACTACTAACTGAACTATCAGGCCAGCCATCATATTGGAAGTTAGTTATAATTATATAATTTTACAAATATAGATGCACCATCCTTCCGGAACCATCCGAGAGACGTGGACGCTGAGATTGGTACAAGTGTCACTTTGAGCTGCGACGTCGACGGATATCCCACTCCTGAAATCAGGTGGCTGCATTATGAAGAAGATCAGAACATTGTGAGTGATATAATACATCATTTACTTTTTATTATTTATAATATAGACTTATTGCCATTCAAATTATTTTCAACATTACTATACTATTTTTACTAGGTGGTGGGACTTTATTGCAAAGTTCGTCTAGGTAGGTACCACCGCTTTGCCAGTTATTCTGCCGCCATGTAGTAGTGCGCAAGCACTGCTGTGTTCCGGTTTGAAGGGCACTGTAGCTAGTGAAATTACTGGGCAAATGAGACTTTATGATCTGATCTCACAGTTTAGTAATTTTATTACTAGATTGTGCTGATGTCTCTGGATGACGTGCGCAGTGCAGTGTCACGCGAACCTCTATACTTTAGAGTTTCGAGTGACACTGCAGCTGATATGGGCAGCTGTGTCGTTTAACATCAGGCGAACGGCTAGCTCGTCACGTCATTCCTTAACATAAAAATTTCATATATAAAAAATAACTTTTAGTAGTAATAAATTCCTCATACACAGTGTGTTAGGTATTTATTTCTTGACTAGCGGCGCGCTCCGGCTTTGTACGTGTATTTTACATATATTGCCTATGTTTATCAGGGATAATTTAGAATTTTAATGGTGAAAAAATTTTTCAAATCGATCCAATCGTTTCAGCCTATTCAATGCAAAAAACGATCAAATCTGTCCTCTTTATAATATTAATTTAGATTTGTTTAACTCGTACTTATACGATATTGAATCAACTACTAGACTAGACTACTTAGTCTAGTGTCCGTATTACAGAACGACGCTTAGTCATCACTCAAGTAGAGATTTCATTCATAAAGTGATCAATTTATCTCTGCTTGAGCGCCGATCGATGACTGAGCATCGTTCTGTAGTACGTGTGTGAAACGGGATTCTAAGTACACTTAAATGGATAAAACGGTAGATTCTACCTTTTGGCTGTTTTTATTATGATCATGAGCAATGATCTGAACTGTTACAAATTGGTGGTAGTTTTAATTCGCAATTATTTAAAGGGTGGCGTTTAGTTGTACATTTGTATGTTTTGGTAGAAAAGCACGTTTCTCAGAGTTAAATATGGTTTGTCAAAGTCAAAGTTAGGTTTCATATAGAAATTTAAGTCGTAATAGCTAAAGGCGGTATGTAGTCATGGAGAATATTTTATTCAGACTCTGTACTGTCAAGTTGACAGTTTTTGTTTTGTTTGACATTTTTTATAATTCGTCTGTCCTCAACCGTTAAACTTACATACAGTTAAAATAGTCATAACCAGCCATATTTCAATATTCGGCCCGAGTATAATCGATAAAGCTGCCGTGGGAGTCGGCATTCATCAAACAAACGCGTTAAGTATTTCGTAACTTTTCATTTGTTAATGTGTAAAGTTACCATAAGAGTCAAAATAAACCATTATCGATACATCGCCTTTGAAAAATGAGGAAGGTTCTTCGTTCTACAGCTTTATATATAAAACCTTGTACTATAGAATGAACAGATGTACCATTAATAATTTTGATAGTTGTAAATTTTTAAGTAATATTCAAATTAGCCAATTGTATAATGATAGTTAGAAACATTGTTTTTTTTTTAGATTATTTTTTCGCAAACCATCAGTGTAGTAGATGGTTTGGAAATCACTGATGGTTTGCGAATAAATAATCTAAGGAAAAATCTAAGTAAAAATAATCTAAGGAAGAGAGGAAAAGGGGGCTTGTTATGTAATATTTTATATTAAGCATTTTGTATTTTAAGTACCTAAAAAGCAAAAGTACGTAAAAGTACCAAAAATAAGCTATTGGCAATAGAATCCCCTGACTTTGAATATCGCTCGCATTATTGAAAAATATTATTTGACAAGATGGATAAGGAACAAAAAATGTACGTCTCGCTCGAAATATTGAAATCTTGAAAATATTCTATACAAAACCTACAAAGCTGAAATTTCACCGTGCATTCTTCCTGGGAAATAAAAGTATGAAAGGATTTAACAAGCTAGCAAGTCTCCCATTTCTCTTAGTTATATAGGGAGTCAAATTTTACAATGTTTTTCAAATTTTATATTTATGATTTTTTTTTAATGTTAAATACAGGAATAATGTAGGTATTTATAAAGTGGGGCTTAAAATTCAATCTTCTTAATATTCTTTTATTTAATGATAATTTTGTTATTTCTGAAAATCTTTTTTAGAGAAAATGAAATGAAATGAAATGAAATTTATTTCACATAAATGGAGATAGATGTAGATGTTAGGTTTTTAGTATGCAGTTCTTCCATTTAGCCCATACTTGTGGCATGTGAAAATTATTATTAAGTTTGGTCAGTACTGAATATAATACAATTTTCAAATAAACTAAAATAATTCTATCGGCATACACTTGCAAAATTCACATACATTGTATTATTTTTGGCATTAGATTAAGAACAATCATTAGTATACATTTATCAACTAATATTCTATTTAACATTGAACAATCCCATTGGTATAATACATTTACATAAATTTCAATTTAATTTTATTATTGTTATGTCATTAAATTTAGAATAAATATTAATAATTCGTTAGTATATATCAATGATTAATTATTCGACATTAGATAGTCATTCATACAGTAAAAAGACTTTTCTAAAAGCCACAGTTTTAGTTTTTTCCGGAACATTCCATAGGGCAAGTCTTTTATAGACGATGGTAATTTATTGTACACAGTGATACACATAGCATAACAGTTTTTTTGGAACAATGTGGTCTTAGGCACACGGGTGAGCACAAGCCTTTCCCCATTCCTCGTGTTTCTTAAAAAGAAGTCTTTTGCCTTGGTGAACAGTGCAGGATGACATCGCACAAATACTCCTATTTCAAAAATGTACATACTAGTCAGAGTCAAAATTCCTAATTCTTTAAATAATGCTCTACAAGACATATAAGGCGGAATACCTACAATAGCTCGTATACACCTCTTCTGCGATAAGAATGCTCTTTTCATGTCCGTAGAGTTTCCCCAAAGTATCAAACCATACCGTAGCACCGAGCTCACATAGCCGTGGTATGCTAAAAGAACAGTGTGTCGTGTTGAGGTTTTCCTTAATCTATTTAACACGTATACAAACCTGTTTACTCTTGTACATACATTGTCAATTTGAGACTTCCAATCACAATATTTATCTACAGTTAATCCCAAAAATTTAGCTTTAGTAACTTATGTAGCTTTAGCGCTATTATTATGTAATACATTTTGAGTTATAGTTTTTGAACCCCTGGTTTGAAACTGTATAAAGTTAGTTTTGGTCAAATAAACCTGTAAATTATTATTATCTAACCATTGAATTATTGATTGAATTGTATTATTTATTATTATGTCAAAATTTGTCGTATTTTCGTTTGTCAATATTATGGAGATGTCATCTGCGAATAAAGTACACTTATAACTAGTTATGTCAGGTAAGTCATTTATGTATAATAAAAAGAGAAGCGGCCCTAAAACGCTTCCCTGAGGAACTCCATACTCATTTACCTGATATGAAGATCTATCACAGCTTAAGGTAGCATTTTTATCTAGACTACATATTTCAACACACTGTTGTCGGTTAGACAAGTAAGTACGGATCCATTCTAAGGCAGGTCCTCGTATTCCATAATTATCTAGTTTGTCTAAAAGTAATCTGTGGGAAACGAAATCAAACGCTTTAGACATATCGAAAAATATAACCATTGTTTGTATTTTTTTATCTACACTAGAAAGAACATTTTGTATCAATTTAAAAGCAGCAAGGGTCGTTGATTTCCCTTTTTGAAATCCATTCTGTTCTTCTTTTATTACAGCAAATTTGTCCAAAAATGAAGTAAGCCTCTTATGCATAGCCTTTTCAAAAATTTTTGATAACACTGGAATTAATGTTATAGGTCTATAATTATTCAAATCAGACTTATCCCCTTTTTTATGGAGCGGTTTAATAATAGATTTCTTTAAAACTTCAGGAAAAATACCTTCGTCAAATGATATATTTATTAAATATGTCACAACAGGGACAATTTTTTGAATACATTTTTTTACAATATCTGTCCTTATTTCGTCATATAGAGTTTTACAATATGCATATGGCAACACCGCACAAAACCCTCTATTTAGACAAACAAAAAAAAAAACACATAGATTAGTCCAGAAAACTTAGAGAAATCGGTTAATTTACATTAAAAAAAAACTTCCAATGGAACATAATGTTTAATTGAATAAATAAATTGAATTGATAGCATTTAGCATTTCGTTTTGAATTCCGTTAAAAGTATTTTATGTTAAGGAATGAAGTTTTTTTTTATGTTAAGGAATGACGTGACGAGCTAGCCGTTCGCCTGATGTTAAACGACACGGCCGCCCATACCAGCTGCAGTGTCACTCGGAACTCTAAAGTATAGAGGTTCGCATGACACTGCACTGCGTACGTCATCCAGAGACATCAGCACAATCTAGTAATAAGATTACTAAACTGTGAGATCAGATCATAAAGTCTCATTTGCCCAGTAATTTCACTAGCTACAGTGCCCTTCAAACCGGAACACAGCAGTGCTTGCGCACTACTGCTTGGCGGCAGAATAACTGGCAAAGCGGTGGTACCTACCTAGACGAACTTTGCAGTAAAAGTATGTGGAGTTTACAGATTAATGTCTATTGCAGCGTGTTGGAAGAACAGCAAACCTGACTCTCAATGTAGATACCCATACATCTGGACGATACCTGTGCAAAGCTACTGTTGATGGCTATCCAGAGATCGAGGCTGAAGCTTCGGTTTACATCAAAGGTAAGTCTACTTTTTTTATAGAAAAGGAAGGTAGTAAAAATATGAAAATAAGTGTTAACTAACTACAACTAGTACACGGCTAACACTCACGAGTTACAGTCGAATAACTTGACCGGTGTTCGGGCAATATCACTGCACGTAAAAAAAAAATGTATAGATTGCCCATCCTCAAAGAGTACGCACGGTGGCGATGGCGGCTTGGCGCTGACTCTCGACTATATCTCGTGAGTGTATAGTTGTAGTTATGAATACTACTCACGTCAGTTTCTATAACGTTTTAGTTTTTAATTTTCAACATAATTTTGACACTCTGTGGTAAACTGGTATCACGTTGATTACTGTCATTATATATTACTCATAAGCTATAATTTTAATGTGGTACTGTTTGTTTTCCCAAATAAAGAAAAAAAAAACTTTTTAATAATCTGAGAATAGTGTTGTGGGCTGCATTATTATTAAGTTTACCATTGTTATAGTTTAGCTTAATTTAGCTTAATATGATAATGTATGCTATTTACTATTCCTTATAAAGGAAAATGAAAAAATAAAATAAAGGATACGTGAAGATAAAAGCATGTAAAAAAGAACAATAATCTGAGACAGATCAGGTTTAGTATAAAACAAATTCTAAATAATCAATGGAAATTATTATAATGTACTGGAAAAAAATGGGAAATATATCTTGAACGTGACTAGTAGCTAGCAAACATTAATCCAGAATAAATATGTTCTTTGAATGCACTATGAGTTTCAACATCCTAATGCAATCTGATTGCATAGACTATTCGTACATAAAATAAAAACAATCCTATATTAATGAAATATTTTATGAAATCACTGACACAATCTATTTAATAATTTCAGAGATGTTTTATGTCTGCAATGCTTAAGTACTTAATTAAATACAAATCAGCGGCTCTGAAAGGTTCTATTTTCATCAATTTCATTTACAAAGAACACTTAGTTATTTGACCTACATGATATAATATTTATTAAACAACAGAAATAGAGCTCTTTGCACGACATGCTTTAATTTCTCAGAAGATACTAATTAGAACTTCCTACGTATTTAATGAGTAACGTATTACTCGGGAGTTGGAAATTATAGTGTATAAGAGGGCGAAGTATTTGTGTTAAAAGGTTAAATAGAAAAAGATTTATATAAAATAGTTATTTTCCTTACTATTAGATTACTTACTTTGGTAAATTGATACTTAGGGCCCTATTTATAAACGTTAGTTGAAAAACAATTTTCTGACTCACTCACTCTCACACAAACACACACACATACGCACATACGCATACACACAAGCACGCACACCTAACACATAAATTAAAAGAAACAAAATGTTTGCTGGACAACCTCGCTAATAACATAATATATTTTATTGGTGCTGTATTTCAGAATAGAATTTCAGTTATTCGTAGAATTTCTATCAAAAATTGCATCGTAATTATAAATCTTTGAATTCAATTTAACGTAATCCACGAATTGTTTGGCTATTAGAATAATTTCTAATTAAGGATCCATTATTCATTTTTATCAATATTATTTATACATGTGTAATTTTGAAATTCCGATAATCATATCCATGATTTTTGTGTGGACTGCTAGATAAAACACACAGTTGGCATAAAATTAATGATAAATTAGCTTGACTTTAATGATACGCGTTTTGTTACGACGCGGCGAGGTTCTGATACATTTGATACAATTGCATCAACATTTGTCACCCGATCATCAAATGTAATTTAAAAAAACCGTCCAAGTATGATTCAGACTCAGACTATATACTGATAATTGATGGTATATGAATTATTAAGAAAAAAAAATCCATATGACGTACCTAATTTTTTTTATACTTATGAATGACGTGACGAGCTAACCGTTCACCGCAAAGCGGTGGTACCTACCTAGACGAATTTTGCAACAAAGTCCTACCACCTAGTGACTATTAGTGAGCTTATTAATCTAAAAATTGTCTTCTTAAAATAATAACATATTTTAAGAAGACAATTTTTAGACCAGATTATAAATTAGTAGACTACAAGACTACATAAAACGATGATTTGATTGTGTCGTATGTAAGTATTAGTAATACAGTAACTGTAAAGGTTGCCTTAGCTACGTATAATAACGAGTACGTAACCCATAACCAATGGCTATTAATCTACATGTCTCCAATGCTTCCTATCCATCGCCAAAATGCTGCTATCTAAGCATACTTACCACCAATTATGACTAAATAATTTGATGATTGATAATTGATAGAATCAGGCGTGAATTCGCGGAAGTTCATCTTAAATACAAAATGAAATAAGAATATCAAGTGTGATTCCTCTAAATCCAGATAATAAGATTATATATTGGGGCGGTCGCAAAGGACTAGAGATAGATAGATACATAGAAAATGCTTAATTGCACAAACAACGAATGAATAGGAACAAAGACGACCTTAATGCTGGAGAGCATATCTTTTTTTGTAGGATAGCATAGGGCATATAGGCAATAGGATAGCACAGATTTTTTTGTAGGATAGTGCAACGCAGCTTAAATTTCGTTTTTCTTTTTATGTTAAGGAATGACGTAACGAGCTAACCGTTCGCCTGATGTTAAGCAACATGGCTGCCCATATCAGTTGCGGATTGTCTAAACATATAAAAACACTAACATAAATTTAACTTTCTTGTATCCCTTTTAACATACATACCTAAAACCTAACAAACTATAAAAATTATTATGAAATTTAAAATTACATTCTATTTTTTAGTTCGTTAGTTTTTTCAGTAAATTACCTACAATAATCTTTTGCAACTGCCCTAATATAGATGATTTTACTATCTAAATTTTGCAAAATCACACTAGATATTCTAAATTTCAGTTAATTACTTACAATAATCTTTTGCGACTGCTCTAACATAGATGATTTTACTATCTAAATTTTGCAAAATCACACTAAATATTCTAAATTTCAGTAAATTACCTACAATAATCTTTTGCGACTGCCCTAATATAGATGATTTTACCAACTAAATTTTGTAAAATCTAAATTTCATTTTGAATTTAAATAATTTGAGTTAAGTTAATTCAAATGCATTTACATTAACAAGTTACAGAAATTCTCTAACCAATCACGTGACTTGTTCATTTTTCTATGCTTCATATCAGAACCTATATAATATAGTCAATAGTATTTTTTTTGTATTTCTTAAAGTAGTATTGTTTTTTTACTAGACAGTGTATTGTTTTTTTACTAGACAGTGTAGCATTTTAATACAATCATTTATGACGCCTTAATCTTATTATAATCAAAGACAATATGGCTGAATGTAGGAATGGCATCTTGCTACGCATATATATTAAGATAGCGTATTAACCTATCTATTAATCTAGCGTATACGCAGGCTGCAACCGCTGAACGGATTTGAATGAATTTTGTAATCAGCCTGAAAATGGAACATACACACACACACACACAAACACACACACGCACGCACGCACACGCACACGCACGCACACACCCACGCACATACAAATACACAAATTTTATATATGACTTTAGTGTGATACTGGCTCTCCATTGATATTGTTGCTTAGTGCTTATACCATACATATCTATCGAGTTAGTTCAACAAATTTGTAATGGTAATCACTGGTTACGTACCGAATGGGGCGGGCTCGTACAAACTGGGTTAGGAAGGGTTGTGTGTCCTTCAAACATTTTGTTAACTATGTATCAGTTGTCAACCTTTGCATGTTAATCAGGATTTCAGTTACGCACACCACCACATATTTATAATACTAATAAGTCGTGACTTAACTTAAAAGTTGCTGTGCGGACTTTTTTCTTTCTGACAGCCTCTGTGGTGGTTGAGTAGGTGGCTCATAACCTGGAGGCGGCGGGTTCAATTCTCGCGACAGGACGAGTATTTGTGCACAGAAAAAAGGGCAATTGTTCCGTGTCTGGGAGTTGTGGGACCATGGTCCTTGTAGCTCCTGGGTCCCTAAATACAGGGTCCAGGTCCAGGATCTATGTTATATGTGATCGTTGGGCGATCATTTTTATAACTTCCTTGTATTGTTTGAAGTTTAACATGAGAAGAATTTTTAATAAGACGTAAAAGTTTCATTTAACTTGTAAAATATACCTGTAATTTTAGTTAAGAGAAGTTGGTGTATGACACAATATAATGTTCAGGATCTATGTATTTGACCGTGGGGCGTTATTTATTTATATTTGTAACTTCTTTATATTGTTTGAAGTTTAGCTTGAGAAGCATTATAAGTCTAAACTAAAATGTCCATATAGAAAAAAGTAGGTATGTTTGTTTGTAATGGTAGAGTTAAAACAGATTTGTGGATGACACAATATTATGTAGAACGAGCTTCTGCCCGCAGCTTCGCCCGCGGCGTGGCCTATGGGAAAATAATTCAACCACCAATTTCACCCTCTTAAGGGAAAAACTTTGAAAAATCCTTTCTTTGCGGATGCCTACGTCATAACATCTACCTGCATGCCAAGTTTCAGCCTGATCCGTCCAGTGGTTTGGGCTGTGCGTTGATAGATCACTATGTCAGTCAATCAGTCAGTCATATATATTGAGTTACATATATTTAGATTTTCAGATTTGTAAACATATCCTTTCTTCACGTTTTCCTTCTTTATTGTAAATGCAACCTTAAATTCCACACATAACTTGGAAAGTCAAATGCAGCAGGATTTAAAAAATCTGTCGGTTTGAAAGTCACACTGTCTTACTCTTTATCATCCAATCCCTAAAAAAAATGCCCTAATAAAAATTACAATCCAATCCAGCGTACCGTGGATATAAAAATATACGGCGCGCTACTATTTTAGTCAGTCCAACAGTTAATTAGGTAGAAAATATGGAAGGAACTTTCAGCGGTGTTTGGATAATCAGACCCAGGTTTAATTAGGTCGACTCTTAGTAAAATACCGACGTTATATTTAGTAGTAGCTAATAATGGCGGTGCATTTTAAATGAACGTGGATTGACATTAAAAATGGTGTATTGTTTAATGTTATGCTACTTATTTACTTTATTAATGTGGTGTATAGTAAATTACTACAACTGTTTCATCATTATTGTTTCAAAAGTCAATACCTTCATCATAGTCATCTCCACAACCATCATCATCATCATTTTTATTAGTCTAAAGTCATTCACAGACATTCACAGTCCCTTTTGTGAGTCTATGACTAGCGTACGTAGTCTGACATCTGACGGGAAAATTTCACTTTCCGGGATAAAATGTAGCCTATATGTTAATTCAGGTTATAAGCTATCTTGGTACCGAATTCAAACCAAATCCCTTCAGCCGTTTGAGCGTGAAGGAGTAACAAACATACACACATACACACAAACACACATACAAACTTTCGCCTTTATAATATTAGTGTGATTCTTTAGCTATCTCTATCGCTATAGCTCAGTTGGTAGTAACCCTGAACTGTAGGTTGTGGGTTCAATCCTCACCCAGGACAAATTTCTGTGTGATGGACATCGATGTTTGTTCCGTGCCTGGGCGTTATATTGTATTCTATGCAAAAAAATATCTTAGTATTGTATCAGTTGTATTGCAGTACAAGCTACGCTTAGTTTGGGACTAGATACCGCTCTGTAAGATGTTAAAAAGTATTTAATATTCATTTATCTATTGTATTATCAAAATTACTTCACAAAATTTTAAACATAATTTTAAAAGAATAGAATATAAAATAAAACGTTTATAGCCAACATAGGTACAGTTTTAACCTCAGAGAAGGTATACAGTAAATACTCTAAGGTTAAACGATATGGTTTATAAATTATACTAAGGACACTTATGGCTGTAAAAAGGTCACAGCTCAGCATAATGCGCCACTGATGCAGCGCGCTGATTTTCAGCTGTGGCCCCTTCCGTGGCGAGTAGGTGCAGCGAATTTTTTCAAAGTCGTGTTCCAAAATCTCGAAGATTTTTCCACACAGAAGTTAAGGAAAAAGCTTGAAGAAACAGTTGATTTCATAAGTCCCCTTGTTACAGGCCCCCCGAAGATAATTTCCAATCAGACTCAGTTCGGCTCCCAAGGCGACGCGGTTAACATTGAGTGCGCGGCCTTCTCGGTACCCAGGATCGATAACATCGTATGGACGTTCGAGGGGAAAGAGATTGATGCTATTCACGATCAGGTAACCGATGGTTTAATGTTATTATTATTATTGTAATTGAAGGGTTGAGAATAAAAAGGGTTTAACTGACAAATTGACAGTTTCGAGAAAATTGACTTTAAACGTCAACGGCGCCATTTTAATGTATAGTGCTTATAAGGTAATAGAAAAGGTTTATGTAAGTTTCAGTTGCTTGAAAATGTTTTAATTCTATTTAAAAGTACTAAAGTACTAATTCATACAATTACTGTAAAAATATAATAAAATAAATATAGTAATGTTTTTATGCTAAGCAAACTGTATTCCTGTGACAGATAAACCATTTTTAGACTCAAAATCTCGAGATTTAAGTCTCATTTAGGTATTTTGAGAATGTATTATTGAAGATAATTTCACGCTGAATCCAACGATACCCATAAGTCATTTTGTCAAAAAAATCAGTTAAATCCTTTTTATTCTCACCCCTTCAATTGATAAGGTGTGCCGTATATAAATATTATTATATATTATATATATATTTGGGTTATTAGTAATTAAGATTTGCCATGTAGGAATATTTCATACGTTATAAGATCATAATTTCTATTGTATTTTATAATGTGCGCCGTAGATTTATTAATTGTAATCGTAGTTGGGTTATTGCGTTTTTTTTTTTTTTTTTTTTTTTTTTTTCAAAATGAAATGTTTGGGTTATTAATAATTAATACGGTTGCCATGCAGGAATATTTAATACGGTTGATCTTAATTTTTTTTAGTAATTGTGGCAGAATTTTATAAGTCACCAATACTTAAAAAAAAAATGGCTTATGTTGGCCTCAAGAATTACATTACAAATTAACAATATTATCATCTTAATCCAATTAAATAAATTTTTTACTTAATCAATACACAATGGCAGGAATAACTGATTCTTATAAACAAAAAAGTGCTGATATAATATGTCGAAAATATTATTAATTTCCGGTAATGATCATTGGGCGTTATTTTTATTATTCAACAGGACTACGCCTTCCTCGAAGACTTGCAGCCAGGGGGTGTCGTGAACTCCACTCTCATCATTCGGGAGAGTCAGTCTCATCACTTCGGGGTTTATAAATGCAATGTGTCTAATGACTACGGCAGCGATGCTGTGGAGATCGTGCTAAGGCCTAATAGTAAGTGTTTTAGCTTTCTTTTAAATACCAAAAAGACAACAAATTACTAATAAAAAGCAAGTGTGCTTTAGAACACACGATTGAAGTAAAACTTCTTAATTTAAGCTCCATCTATAGGCCGGTAAGACTTTGTTTTTGCTTTTTTAATGACATTATCTTGACAATTGCAAATTATAATTTTTTCGGACATACCAACATAAAAATACAAATTTTTAAGTCTGTTATGTTGACAACGGAGATCTACGTGAAACAATACAACCCGCCTCTCTCTCTCTCTCTCTCTTGCCCGATATGACCAATATTCACATGTATTTTTATGAATACTGTAAGTGATTTACATTTAAAAAAAAACACATTTTTGTCAATTTTCAAAAAGCACTTTGTAATTTTATCACAAACTTCCAAAATGGAGGAGTTACTATTTTTGTCTGTATGTATTTGTTTATTCTTAGGCCCGTATTACAGAACTACGTGAATCTCTTCTCAAGGTTAGACTTCATTCACAAAATGATGAAATAATCTACTTTACTTGAGCATCAATCGACGACTAAGTATGGATATAATATGGGCCCAAGTAGGTTACCATGATTACATGATCACTGCTCAAGCGTCTGATTGTTTTCAATAAAAACTGAAGCACCAAAAAACCTTAATGAAAAATCATCTTAAGTTAAACTTTTTACGATCGCAAGAATAAAAACATAATTAAAAACTCCAGTCACATAATTTTAAACATAATCAAGAACACCAAACTTTAAGCGAGAAACGACAGAAACGTCATTCGCAACCATGTTCACCTTAAATTAAGTACCTAATTTTACGACAGGGATCTTAGCGGGACTTTTTTTTAAATTTACGACTTTTAAAGATATCAAGGAAATTGGAACGAGATATAAACCTTTATCTGATGTCTCCTTTTGTTCTTATCTCTGAATGGGGTTACTGTTATCTAAATTGCTTGGATGATGCGTAAATTGAGTTCACTATCTTTGGAGTTACGACATTAGGTCCTTTGTTTTAAAGTCTTTAATTAAACTTTAAAAGATTTAACGGTTTTATAGCCCATTTTTTGTAATAGCTTATGACTTCATGAAAGTTTGAGTTTGATTTAGATTCATAAATATTGGTATTTAAAATATTTCAAATTATTTTTAAACAGACTTTTTGTGAGTGCGTGTCCTTTGTTAGTTGACCGAATCCCGCGATGGAAGGATTACGCTACTTAGTTTCAGTTTTACAGTTCAAGCCGGCGCGGCCGCCGTCATGGCCGAAAACCTCAAACGACACAAATATGCACTTCTTGACAGGGCCTACATGTTTGTGCAGTTTGGGGTGGAGACAATGGGTCCGTGGGGACCGGCTGCCATAGCATCATATAGGGACTTGGCCAAACGTTTGGTGGAAGCATCAGGTGACCAGAATGCTGGCTTTTATTTTGCACAAAAAAGAAGCATTACCATTCAACGTGGTAATGCTGCCAGCATTCTGGGCACTTTCCCTTCCACCAACGGGCTATTTTAAAATTTTTTTATTTTTAAGTTCTTAGGTGTAATTTAGTTTTTTAGGTCTAGTTTAGTTTTGTATTAATGATTATAAAATATTTATCTTTAATGTAATAAATAACTAAATGTTTCAGTGATAGTTTCGTATATTTATTTGCAACTAGTTGCACAATTATTTTTTGTACTGGAATATTTTTTATTCTGCTATGTTTTATAATTCAACTTTAAATCTTATTGCCGTTAACATTAATATTTTAGATTTACAATTTTGGCTAAATAAAACAACACCGTTAGTTGCTACAAGCAAAATTAAAATGTATTCTAAAGCATATAGACTGATAGATTATTTATATTCAACAAATATTTCATGAAAATAGTCATAGTAAAATATGAGACATAGAACTCGTTTGATTGAATCTCTCAAATAATTAAATATTATCCGCACTCAATATTTGACAATAAGCACTTTGTAATTTTATATGCTTAGTGAAATAACTTAATTTTAAGTACCTAGTATAATTTTGACTTGTAAAAGTGCTAAAATTAGCCTATTTGCAATAAATCTTTTGACTTTGACTTTGACTTTGACAATGTCACTTAATTTCACTTTCACTCCGTCTGTCATTAAACGTGGCTTACAAAATTTATCGCATATAAAAAAGAAATGTAACCGTTTTTTTGTTGAAAAATTTCAAGTTGACGGCTCTAAGGATATCGCCATTATGCTTAGTACTATGTCGAACCGCTATTACTTTAAGAACGACCGAACATTATAGTAAATGTATAGCCATTTTAACTTTATGGGCCACACATAAGCACGGGTGATCCGTCTTTACCTTCTTTATAATAAATTCCACGGCTTTTAGGTCAATTTTATTATGTTTTATACGTTGTGTGGTAGAAGTGTTAATATCGAAGTCTTTTGGACCTTTTCTCGGATATAATAAAGATTTACTTTTATTGTATCCGTTCATGAAATATAAATTACTTACTTTATTGCCACGGTTTGAAATGAAATGGAAATATAAAATTTTATCAACTACTTTTTGTGTCTAAGCTAAATAATCGGGCCCAATTTTCTAGAGAGCAACATTTATGGGTTTTAAAACTTAAAGTAAAGTAAAAATATTTGCGGAACTATTTTTAATGAATTTTCCGACATTTGCGTATCTTAAGTTCAGTCGGGCTTACGTTTTTGACATTTTTCTTAAATAAATTTAGTAAACACATATTTATTTTCTTCAAGATCAATAGAGCTTAACACTAGAATGAGAGATTGAGAAATGAATCATTGGATTTAGAATATATTATAATATATTTGTGGTTACAAATAAAATACTACGCATCATTGTAAAAATGAATAAGGAATGCATTATTATCATCATTCTTTTTGAAATGACATCATTGGTGTACTTTGTTCAATCAAGTGACTGACGTTTTTGATGACATTTTTAATAACTTAATTATTGTCTTCAAGATCAATAGAAAATATAGGATAATATTCTGAGAGACTTATGTATATAATATTTAGCAGTCAACTATAATATTCTATTTTATGAAAACCGATACATAAATGGATTTAGAATCTAAATATATATAACTCAAAGGTGACTGACTGACTGACTGACATAGTGATCTATCAACGCACAGCCCAAACCACTGGACGGATCGGGCTGAAATTTGGCATGCAAGTAGATGTTATGACGTAGGCATCCGCTAAGAAAGGATTTTTCGTAATTCCACTCTTAAGAGGGTGAAATGAGTGGTTGAATTATTTTTCCATAGGTGGATCTGCGGGCAGAAGCTCGTCTTATTATAAAGACCATAAATAAGATCATCACGCATTATCGTAAAAATTAATAACAAATGCATTATTTCAACCTTTGTTTTTGTTCTAGAAACCTTCCCACTCCTCATCATTCTTTTTGGAGTGACATCAGGAACGATCATGGTAGCAGCAGTCATCATGCTTGTCATACTCTGTCAGCGAAAGCAACGGAAGAACAAACAGACAAATGTGACGGAGAAACCTGACGTCACTGTGGCGGCTGAAGAACTTTTTAAAGAGAATGACAGGAATTCTAATATTAGTGATTTAAAACTGGAACTGAGGCAGACTAATGGAAGTTGCGAAATCGTAAGTATTGTCTAAGTATTTTTGATTGAGGGAGTTTTGGCGGGAAAACGAAAAGATCGCGTCACCGCATTGTATTATTTTCAAAAACTTGTGTTATTTTCAGTGTTAGTACAAAAAATTGGTGGCATTTTATTCGTTAAGTGCTGGATTACATGCATGAGTGTGGGAAAGTGATATAATGGTGGTGAAACGTTTCTTTTCGTGTTGTTTCCAAAACTCCATATAAGCTGTTGTCACCACTTTACTAGGAGTATGACTTGACTAGACTAGACTAGATTATGACTTGACTTGATGACTTGGACTGTGACTTTACTTGACACATATAAATATAATATTAATTAACTGCGAAAATTATCAATTACTTGACACTGGCTAAATAGACAAAAGTGTGGAGCCAAACCAAAAGCAAAAAAAATAATTTTTGCCACAAGTTGCCTTTAAAAATCAAATAGGGATTGATATGGTACTGTCTTTCATACCTGCCTCAACTCAACTAGGACACCTCACCACATTCAGTCACATGACGAACCAGTTGTACTTGGAACGTCGTCATGCAAAGTTGAGAACTTGTAACTATATTGTCATAAAATATCACCTTACGTCATATGCATTCAAAAATTGCTGATGCGCCAGTATATTTAAAATTGTATAATATAAACTAAAAACTTTAATTATTGAAAAATTTTAATATAATATAAATAATTGAAAAATTAACTTATTTCCAGGTTTTGTTAGTTTTGTTGAGATTAATAAAGCCAAAAATATGACATGCAATAATTACATATAAATAACAGTCAACTGTTGTTGAGTGTGACAGTGTTCTGTGTATCCTTGTCCTTCTCTTGTCGCTTCCAGCCGAGACGGTCCAAGTTTGATCGAATCATTATTGGAACATAAAGATGTCACGGTCTACCCTCTTGATACGTCACTGGTTAAATCCTAAAAACTTGACTGTTTTTTTGTTATGTGTAGTTTGATACATTCTAGTGTGCTTTTAACTGTTTAGTATTTATGCGAATATTTAGCTTGTAACTGTTATTTTAAAGATTAGAATGATCAAAGTACTTATGAATAAAGCAAACTTTAGTTTGTTATTTTGCAATTTATGCCACACGAGATATTGAAGTGTCATAATTTTATATGAAAATACATTTACTATACGTTCGTCGTAAACTCTTTTGACAGAACAGTAGTTAAAAGACACCTGAATGGAGAGTTGTGAAGTTTGAATCATTATCATGTCACTTATTGTCTACAGTTTATGATCCTTTTCAATAATATTATAGGTACATTTCTTTAGTTATTAAAAGTAACGAAAACAGTTTTTACCTTGTTTTTAATAAGTAACGTCGTTAAAATATCGTCCATTTTTGAGAGATAATTCTAGAGATCATCAAATAAAATAACAAAAGTAAATAGTTAGTCTAAAGTTTCATTCGCATACCTTGTTGTATCTAAAAAAAACCGAAACTCCTACTTGAACGTGGAGAAGAAATTTATTATATATTATAGCAGTATCACCTGCTTAGCGTAATCAATAGATCAAATTAAATGTGAGGAAAATAATTGGAATCCCGTTCGTTTCCATTACATTAAAATTAAACTGGATGTTTGATACAGAGTGCTGTCTAGTCTTCAACATAATCACCTACGAATTGGCTCTTACCCATAACTTCGTCCTTTTCTATCTCATTGACCATGGATTCCTTTCCTTTTTAGGACTACTCTAACACGGGTTCTGACAGCACTTTATGTTCGAACGCTAAACTTGGTAGTGGAATACCTCTAGCTGGGACGGTACCTCTGTCGTCGATAAATCAGAGTTCATACCAGCCGTATAGATATAGCAACGACTATACGGACCCAACTTATGCGGAATGTTATAAGGTAAATTTTCTATAATATTTTGTTAAACTACGTAATTTATATTTACCCACCATTTTACATACGAAAATACAATTATCTGCATAAGTTGATATATATAGGTATCGCTTTGCCAGATATTCTGCCGCCGTGTGGTATGCAAGCAAAACTGTGTTGTGGTTTAGATGGCTTGTAGCTAGTAAAATTACTATCCATATCTGAGACTGTGAGACCTTAGTCTGTACTGTGTCAGGCTAATGTTCTATAACTGTATCATAAATAATGGATTTTGCCTCTAGCAAAACAATTGAAGGGTTGAGAATAAAAAGGATTTAACTGACAAATTGACAGTTTCGAGAAAATTGACTTTAAACGTCAACGGCGTCATTTTTATGTAGAGTGCTTATAAGGTAATAGAAAAGGTTTATGTAAGTTTCAGTTGCTTGAAAATGTTTTATTTCTATTTAAAATTACTAAATATAGTACTAATTCATACAATTACTGTAAAAATATAATATAATAAAAGAAATAAAGTAATGTTTTTATGCTAAGCGTACTGTATTCCTGTGACAGATAAACCATTTTTAGACTCAAAATCTCGAGATTTAAGCCTCATTTCGGTATTTTGAGAATGTATTATTGAAGATAATTTCACGCTGAATCCAACGATACCCATAAGTCATTTGGTCAAAAAAATCAGTTAAATCCTTTTTATTCTCACCCCTTCAATTGTTCGCCATCACTTACGTAATGTTTTCTATTAGGTAAACGGGTTTGGAAACGGTTATCAGACTTATGTACACTACGGGCACGATTATACGCCTGGCTCTTTGAGGGTGCAGTCTCCTACAATGGCCAGTGATAAGCTTACGCCAAATAGGTAAGTTTGCATGCAAGACTTACTTGGTACTTATCTTAATGTTTAAGTTTTTGCTGTAGAAATATTACTTTTATCAACAAAAAATTTAGTAGTTTAACGCTTTTGAATTTTCAAGTATCCAGCGTATTTGTGTAATTTTAAGTTGAGTTTTCTTAACGTATTATTGCAAATCACGGTTGAGTATATTAAGTAATTTAAGCGACACGCCCATATTTCTTTATTGTGCATTTCCAATATTTGTCAGTCTAAATAATTGGTTTCTTCCTAGGTCTATAAACGGCAGTCTACCTCGAAGTGTAGATACACCGTCCACAGTCCAGTTCAACCCTGGCAATGGGTCCCAGAACAACTCACTGCAGCGGTCTACTAAACGACAGGACAGTAGCAGTGCGTTGAATAATTTAGGACTACCTAGCACTGAAGGTAATACTGAAGTTTTACTACCATTAGAAGACATCTTCCAAATCTTGCTGTTCAAACTGTGCAAAACTATAGTTTTTAATCCAACAGGTAATCGGATACCAAATGGTGGCATCATACATGGCGTCGACGTTCGATATGCTGCCACGTATGGCAACCCTCATTTGAGGGCAGGCGCAGGGTTGGGCTTTACTGTTAACACTGCTAAACCTGCATCTACGCCAGCCCCTCCACCGTATTCGTCCGTTAGGAGTAGTGTAATCCTGCCTTCAGGTAAGATATCAAATTGCATGAATCACTTTGTGTTTTAATTTGTATCAGTGTCATGTTAATCTTAATATTTTGCTACTGATAAAAGCGTGAACTTTAAACAGTACATTTAGAGTTCTAAGTTGCATTTCAAGTATTGACGTGACGCTTACAATATCAGTGAACGTGCTTATGATATCATTGGTTACATAAAAAATGTACCAAACATTGGCGCATTCTGTAGGATCATTGAAGCAACGAGCCTATTTCAATTGCAAGTAATTCATTTCTCTCAACGCTGTCACTGTTATTGATGAATTAATTCTCCAAATTACAAAATCACTCTATCTTAACTTTTCTTACATTCACATTTGTTTAAATCAAAGCTACGATTTTATGCCAGTTGTCTCTTTACAACAGGTAACTCGTCACATTCAATAACATCACCAACTAGTGTCGCGTCGCCACAAAACACGACGAGTCCGATCACCACATCAACTATGTCTACGGACAGCGCACTGCCAACTACGGTATGTTTTAGGATCATCTGCTTCCTATTTAAACCAAATCAAATACTTCTATATCTTTAAAAGCATGACTTTGCTTGAATATTTACATACAGTTAGAAACAGAAACTTTGGGTTACATCGATATTAGCTTAACTAATATTTGTCGAAACATAATTGTCTGACGTCTCATCTTCAAGAACATCTATTTATATAATAATTCTTTGGCATGTCTGATCTATCTAGGTCAATTATAGCTTTGAATTTTTGCGTCCAATAACTTGATATAGTAAAATATCTTGTATATTTCTATTCAAAACTTGAATCACTAAAAATATTGGAACTAACTTTAATAGGTATGAAAAAATTAATACCAAGATCAGAAGATAAATTCCTTCTCAATTTACTTGTTTATAAGAATCAATTTTGAAATGATTTCAAATGAGTTTGTTTGTGTAAATGTAAAGCAATATCTTTTCAATTAAATGATATTTCATATAGTAAGAAATCACACACAACTCATATTAATTATATTTGTAAGAAAAATTCTACAATACACAGGTGGGTGTGGCCACTACATCGGCTACGCCGCAATCACCGAGCGCACACTACATCCTAGCTCCTTCTAATAGGACTATTAGTAACGCCACAGTTACTAAGAAAGGTAAGCTCCTATACTATTAATTCTTCTATGGTTATACTTTATATATTATATGCTATACAAAGTTCGTCTAGGTAGGTACCACCGCTTTGCCAGTTATTCTGCTGCCAAGCAGTAGTGTGAAAGCACTACTGTGTTCCAATTTGAAGGGCACTGTAGCTATTGAAATTACTGGGCAATTGAGACTTTATGATCTGATCTCATAGTCGAGTAATCTCATTACCAGACTGTGCTGATGTCTCAGGATGATGTGCGCAGTGCAGTGTCGCTTGAAACTCTATGTTTTAGGGTTCCGAGTGACACTGTTCTGTTATGGGCGGCCGTGGCGCTTGACATCAGGTGAACGACTAGCTCGTCACATCATTCAATAACATAAAAAAAAAATATTTTTCGACTAGCCCGATAGCTCAGTTGTTAGTAAACCTGCCTTCTGAACTGTGGGATGTGGGTTCGATCCCCACCCAGGATAATCATTTGTGTGATGAACGTCGATGTTTGTTCTGTGTCTGGGTGTTATATTGTATTCTATGTATGTATTCAAAAACAAAAAGTATCTAAGTATTGTATCAGTTATCTGGTGGACTAGTCCCAAACTAAGCAAACAACCAGATAACTGATACAATACTTAGATACTTTTTGTTCAATACTAGATGGCGTTGTATGAAATGTCCACAGATATTTATTTTTTTATATACTCAGCAAATTAATATAAATATTTTCCTGAAGCAATTTGTAACGTGGCTACTCTCCGATATAAAATATTAATTGACTGCAACTGACATGGGCAACCGTGATGCAAATAACGACCCAGTCACATCATCTTTTAAAATTTATTTTTATTGCATTATCTTTTGTCTTGATCATATTTAAATTGTTTCAATAATATTTTTTAACATTAATAGTTTAATTTTCTATCACGTTTTTTTCTCTTTTCAATTTCATGTCTAAAAGAATGTCATCTGTGATTCATGAGTATGTAATAATAACAAATCTCAATTCTGTGACTTAACTTTTCGCAAACATTTAATAATTACCCTCATTTCAGGTAATGGTCATCAGACGCCATTAGCAACGCACGTATAACATAAAAAAAGATATGTTTTAATGTTACTATAAAGTTTTAGTTATATCAAGTGTAGTGTTAATATAATTTAATTTCTAAGAAGTTATTATAACTAAATAGTGTTTCATTGTTGGCCTAGTCTTACTTGAAATTAGCACTATGATTAGCTCTAATAACCTTATTTATCATGGTTATAGTTTATGCCATGATCATGGATAAATGTTTCATCATCATTCATGGCACATAATTTATTGATCCATGATAATAATTAATTCCATGATCATGGATGATTTAGCAATCATGGTATCAACATAATTTATTTATCAGTGACCATAGTTTATGCTATGAACATTGATAAATACTTTATCAGCAATCATCATAACTATGATTTTTTATCTCGTGACCATAGTTTATGTAATATCTTAGATAAATGTTTTGTCAGTAACTATTGTATTCAGATGATTTATTTATCCGTAATCATAGTTTATTCTATGATCATTGATAAATATTTCATCAGCAATCATCGTAACTATGATTTTTTTATCTCGTGACCATAGTTTATGTAATATCTTAGATAAATGTTTTGTCAGTAACTATTGTATTCAGATGATTTATTTATCCGTGATCATAGTTTATTCTATGATCATTGATAAATATTTTATCAGCAATCATCGTAACTATGATTTATTTATCTCGTGACCATAGTTTATGTAATATCTTAGATAAATGTTTTGTCTGCAACTATTGTATTTAGATGATTTATTTATCCGTGATCATAGTCTTGTCGCTCGGTTTCTACTGGTGATCATAGTGGTAGTAAACTACGATTGTGGCCTAGAGACGTCACCTCTGTCAATTTTATTGTACTGTTGTTAATTTGTAAAAAACGTCAATTTCAAAATGTCTGACTGAGACTGTATTCTTGTTAAATAATTGTAAAAACACTACCTATGTAAAAAGTTATTTAATATCATAAATATTTTTAGTCACATATATTTCAACTTAATTGGCTTGCAAATTTATCCTTCATTGTATTTTTTGTCTGAAACTATGATGTATGACGTAAAATATTTGATATTTTTTAAATGTAAATAATTAAGCGTTGATGTGTCAATTTCCGCCGCATATTTTTCTTTCTTTTTAAATATCTAATAATGATAAGGCAATTGTAAAATATAGAAAATTAGGGTGTTTTTCAATGTATAATATTTTATGATATGTTTTGTAAAATTAATTATTTAGTATAATAACCGTAGAATCAGTTTCAAAATAGTAAAAATGGTAGTCTTATCAGCAGACTATTATATACAATAAAAAACTAAATCAATAACCTAAAAAAAGTATCCCATCGACTTTAAAATGCATTAATCAACATTATTTAGGTGAAATTAATAAAAAAAATCTTAATTAAGGTTCATGCACTTATATTTTTATCATATCAATGTTTAATAAAAAAATAGTTAATTAAGAGAATATCGTGCCATTTGTCATATCTTTTACATATCTCTTCTTTGTGGTAAAAAAATAGCAACTATAATAAAAGAAAAATATTTATAAAATTGAAAATTATGATTTATTCTAAAATTTTTATCATAGAAGCACGGACCTTTTAATTATTCTTTAATTGTGCAACCAAGTCTAATTTTTGTTATTAGTAAAATATATCATTGTAAAATTTTATGACTAAAATAGGTATAAAAATTATACAGCTTATCACTATGATGCTCAATAAAATATCTATAGTCGAAAAAAAACATTTTAAATTTTCAATCTAAGACTGATTAGATTAAACCTTACACTTACAACGCACCTAATTTCAGTTTTTAAGGTGATTCTCTACATTTAATTTTTTTTTTATAAAAACAACAAAGTTTTTTAAATAGTCAAATTTATTAACCAATCATTAAAAAGGATAGTTAATACAACAAATTCATCTCAAATAGGCAAGCTTCAAGTAGCCATGGGTTGCCATCAAGTTTTGTGCGTCATTTACCTAATTATAAAGCAATTAGTTTTTTTTTTTTCAAAGTTTGAGAAAAGTTTTCTATTTGTTACAAAAAAGAGCATAGATATTTTTCAAATATTATATTATTTCCTAACTATAAAACATGTTTTACTTCGAAATCATCTGTTTTAAAATTTGTTTTTTTTTTTTGTCAGTAGCGAAATCATGATTGTTATTTTTTTATTGGATAATTTTTTGAGATTAGTTTTTTTTTTAATGCGCTTAAAGTTTTACAAAATATAAAATACATCTCAAAAAGTTTAGATTAATCAAATTCGTCTATGATAAAATTAATTGCAATATTATTTGAATTTCTATTTTTACATTTAAAGATCGCCAAAATAATAGACGGATTTTTGAATTAGTTATGTCTTATTATGTAGTAATATCACTATGTAGTAATATCGTTTTATTATTTTAATACATTGTATTAAAATAATAAAAAATGCGATATTACTACATAATAAGACATAACTAATTCAAAAATCCGTCTATTATTTTGGCGATCTTTTTATTTTTCCATCAAATTATTGGAACTGATGTGATTTTTACCTAACCGAGTAGATCGAAACGGAACAGTGAGCAATTATTTAAAAAAAATAGTTTAAACAAAAAACTTATTTTTAAACAAAAAACTTATTTTGAAACAAAAAACTCTTGTTTGTTACATGAGTTTTTGAAATAAAAAAAAAAACATAGTTGTTTGACATTTTTAATTTGAATTTCCGGTCTTCTCCGATCCAGTCCGGTCTTAATTGGCCAGTGCACATTAAGCCTTACTTTGTTCAAATAACCTATTATTAATCTATGTCTAGTGATTTATTTGTAACGCGTGTTAAAGATATTCCTCTTGTAAACTACTATTATGCTAGAAATATAATTATTTTTTCTGTGATACATAGAATAAAGTGTTTTTGTAAATAATCGCTATTATGAATACGACTTGTCAAGATGTAATATTATTGTAAAGCTTTCGGAAATCGTACTTTAGTATAGTGGATTGATATGTTGTTTTTACGGAGTGAGATAAATTAGATAGAATCGATAACAGTAATCTTGTAAATTAGTAAATTGTACAAACACTTTTCTAAATAAAATGAAACTTTGGCCTATTTAAGTTGTTTTTTATTCCTACTTCAACCAAAGACTGAATACAAAAGTCCAGATATTCTCCGATTATACTATTTTTACCATACATTTTTACAATATCCAAAAATATATCCCAAAATATATTTAGTGTAGGAGTCGTAATAAATATAAACACCCAATGATCACATACATAGATCCTGCACCCTAACTAGGATTCCCTGTATCTAGGATTCAGAAACTACGAGAGCCATGGCCTTATAACACCCAGACACAACAAGTATTTGCGATTTTTCCCGATGGACAAATAATTGTTTTGCCGCAGGAATTGTATCCGCCGCCTTTGGGTTATGAGCCGACCTGCTCAACCACAGAGCTGCCAGTTTAAATGCATCTACTATGAACATATTGCTTCTAAACGAGTTTGAAAGAAAGCTGCAAAAGTAGTGTTAATGTAGGTTTGCATTTAGCGATGTTTAAGTATAATAAAAGTAGAAAAATTATTGTGACCACACGGCTGAAGTAAAACTTCTATACGAAACGTAACTCTCTCTCTTTTTAACTTCACTAACTTAAATCTCCCTCTCAACTTCCGTTTGCATCACCCGATACCGTAACGCTCTCGTCATGCATTCACCAGCTTACGCCCTAAATCAAGCGTGCATAAAGAAGTTTTACTTCAATAAATTAAAGAATAAAGTACTAAAATAATCTAGACATTCAGTACTCCTAGTACGAGATTACTCAAATGTACATTTTTACTGTACTCGGTATCTTTCTTCTTCTGTGGTGTGGTGGTTGAGCAGATCGGCTTATGGCCCAGACGCGGTGGGTTCGATTTCCGTTATTAGACAAGTATTCGTGCACATGAAAAAAGTGCAAATACGTGTTCTGTGTCTGGGTCTATAGTGCATTTACGGAGACGAGTTAGTACAGTGCCTTCTCTATCGCACATTATACAAATGACAAAGACAAAAAAAAACTTCTTTACCTATATATATTCTATACCTTAGAAATGTGAATGTGCGTTCACATTGCGCTTCTTAAAAGTTTGCTTAGTTTATTCCTGCGGCTTCGTCTATCGTATAAATTGAGAGACATTTATTTGATAGAATTTTTCTATGGGTACCTACTTTTTTATATATCTGATGGATATGCAGGAAAGAAATAAAATTGAGAGTTAATGATTAAATTTTCTTTATTATACTATAATATCTACCTATACAAGTTTATAACATATCATCATCATTATCATCACTCCCCGCACTATCACTACTGTCGTCATTTCCTGCATTTATTATGAATCTTTCAGTCATTGCTTCCACATTTCGGTCCATGGCATCCATTTTGGGCTCAACTATTTCTATGACATGCTATATACATTTTTCCATTTCTCTGCGTCAGTATTTTATATTATAGGTCGTATCACGGTATCACGGTAGACCAAGGCTCCGCTGGCTAGATGGCGTCGAGTAGGACCTGAAAAGAATCGGTGTAAGAGGCTGGAAACTTAAAACAAGAAACCGACCTAGGGATATTCTTGACCAAAGCCCATCCTAGGCTGTAATGCCTTTGATGATGATGATGTAATAGGATTTCAGATTACACACTTTTATACATAATTTATAAGCATTTAGACAAAATATACGGTATAACTAACCAGCATTTAAACTGTAAGTTCTACCATTAGCTTTAAGTAACTTTGCGTATCTAATCTCAAGTAAGTAATCTAACTTGACTTTAAGTTAGCGTACGCAGTTCTTTGTGAATACTTTATATAGGCCCGTACATGAAATTTAATTTTGCTGGGTCTTTTGAAATTCACTTTGGCATTAGCTTTGACTTCAAAATGTCGCTGTTTCACCTTCACATTACCTTCAGAAAATTAATCTAGAAGATTTTTTCCATCTGCTAGTTATTTTTAACTCACTTTAAACCTTTTACGTTATTACCTAAAAGCTTTAAGGTAAAGGTGAAAGTTTAACAAAAGAGTTGTTTGTCGTGATATGGGTTATAACTCACATTACAACAAACAACTATTTTGTAACCTTTAAACTTTTTTAGGTTTTCTATTCCGTATTTTTTATTGATGTTACAATAGGTAACTTATTGATAGGCACACACCTACATGAAAAGAATATAAAATAAATAGCTCTGATATCAGGCTGACTACTTAGTCAGTCAAATATAAAAATAAATAAATATGTGTGGACGTTTTACACAGCGCCATCTAGCTACATACTAAGCAAAGTTTGTACTCTGGGAACCAGATAACTGATACAATACTTAGATACTTTTTGTTTGTAAATATATACATAAAATACAAAACAACACACCCAAACAGAACAAACATCACACAAATGTTTATTCAGGATGAGAATTGAACCCACAACCTGCAGTTCAGAAGGCAGAGTGACACCAACTGAGCTATCAGGCCAGTCAAAAAATACGTGCTTTTTACCACAGACCTAGAATATTTATGCTGTGGCTATTACGCTTTAAACCAATTTAATAAAATAAATCAATTATATTTTCGATATTTTGAAATTAATTATTATGTTAGAAAAAATAAATTAAAAAATACGTATTTTAATCATTCTTTATTGTTCATGTATTATTTGCATAGGTTTGTGAAAAAAAAACAAGGTATCCTATGTCCGTCTCCTGGTGCTAAGCTATCTCCTCACCAATTTTCAGCCAAATAAGTTCAGCCGTTCTTGATTTGTAAATAGTGTAACTAACACGACTTTCTTTTATATATATAGATTAAATTCGCTACCATTCATATTTTCATGGAAATAGATTGTAGCCACGTGTAATATGAATAAAATATTCACGAGAAATTTCAGAACATTTTGACTTACCCGTTTGTGTGATAGGAATGTTATTAATACGGTGTTGGCCGAGGATATCTTTATCTTGGTGTGGGCGTATTTTTCACGAATAGCCGTTCTTTTGTTATTATTAATGTATTCTTAATTCCTTGGAAGTTGGGGCGGCCTTTGGTGTGGGACGCTACATGTGTCGACACCCTTGCACCGTCACATCTTCCTGGAACACAAGTTAAGGCTGGTGCGGCGGCGAATTCTGCTGAGCAGCTAAAAAGGCGCAAATATAGTAATCTTGATAGTGGTTTTATATTGGTCTTTACCTATGAAATTTCCGTTTTGTTTGAAAAAAGTTAAAGTATTTTTTTTTCGAACTTATTTATTTCTTTTATTCAAAGTAATCACCCCTGCAATCAATGCATCTTTGCCAACGCTGTGGCAGTTTATGGATGCCCTTCTTGAAAAAATCAGCAGGACGGGAGACAACAAACTCTTCAAAGGCGTTTTGTACTGCCTCTAGGGAATTGAATTTTTTTCCCGCTAAAAAGTTGTCCAAATTTTGGAAAAAGTAATAGTCGGTAGGCGCAAGATCTGGTGAGTATGGCGGATGAGGGAGAGCTTCCAAACCCAACTCATGCAGCTTAGAGACGGTCTGTTGTGCAGTATGGGGTCGCGCGTTGTCGTGAAGTAGCAGTGGAGACGACCGATTGACCAAAGCTGGTTGCAGACGTGTGAGTTTCGCCATCATTGTGGTCAGTTCTTCAATGTACACATCTGCAGTAATGCTCTCGCCGTTTTGTAAAAAGCTATGATGAATCACACCAGCACTAGACCACCAAACTGTGACCATCACCTTTCTAGGGGTCATTTTTCGTTTTGCACATTGCTTTGGTACCGAACCAGGATCTAACCAACTTGCTGAGCGCTTTCGATTGTCAATAAGAATCCATTTTTCGTCGCACGTAACAATTCGGTTCAAAATTCCTTCATTTCTGTGCCTGTTAAGCAGCGCAAGGCAAATCTCGACGCATACGTTGCGCTGGCGATCGTTAAGTTCGTGGGGCACCCATCTATCAAGCTTTTTTATATTGCCAATCTGTCGCAAATGGACCAATATTGTTTTGATGCTAACATCAAAAGCTGCTGCCAGCTCAGCTGTAGATTGAGATTCATCAGCTTCCACAATCGCCTTTAATTCATCATTGTTGACCAAAGTTTCCGGACGACCACAAGGTTCATTTTTCAAGTCAAAATTCCCAGAACGGAACCGAGCAAACCAATAACGGGTTGTACGTTCGTTTGTACAGTTCTCTCCGTAAACGTCGTTGATGTTACGTGTCGTTTGTGCCGCGTTGGTGCCACGACGGAACTCATATTCCATAATTACACGAAATTTCAAAGTATCCATTATGAGGAAAAATGTTGAAATGTAATGAAAATACAACGCTAATCAATAAACAAAAGACTTATATTGTAAATAGAATGTCATATTTTTAAAACAAAATTAATTTGAATTTAGAATTCATAGCCAATCAAAACTTTTTTTTGTTTGAAAAAGTCTGTACTGCAATACGGCAATTTCATAGGTAAAGACCTATTATTTGAGCCTTTCCCCAAGGCCCCAGTGTCTCAACAGCAGTTGAGACACTGGGGCCTTGGGGAACGAGTGCTCACCAAATTTTTAAAGACCTTTCGAAACGTCTGAAGCCACACGTGACCAAAATGCTGGCCTCTACTTCGGCCAAAGATTGAGCATTGCCATTCAACGTGGCAATGTTGCCAGCATAATGGGCACGTTGCCTACTGGTAGTGGTTTGTTTGATTAAGTTCCCTTTTTATTGTTTTATGTTTATTAAATAATATTATGTTGTATTTTTAGTAATTGGCTATTTTTAATATAGACAACCGGGATCGAATCCGAAACGAAGTCATTCGCCAGAGAACTAAGGTTACCGACGTAGCTAAACAAATTAGCAAGCTGAAGTGGCAGTGGGCTGGTCATATCTGCCGAAGAACCGATAACCGTTGGGGTACACGTGTTCTGGAGTGGAGACCGCGAATCGGAAGACGTAGTGTAGGACACCCTGCGGCAAGATGGAGCGATGATATAGCTGGTAGTAACTGGAAGAGTAGAACCGAAAACCGGGCTCGGTGGCGTGCCTTGGGAGAGGCTTATGTCCAGCAGTGGACTAGTGTAGGCTGATGATGATGATGAATTTAGCTGTCGGTACAACCAAATTCACTTAAATGAAACTCCTTTATCTACATATCCCTAACGGTTTTACCCACTTTTTACCCGTTTTCTTGAGCCGATTGAAAATTTACGAAATGAAAAAATCCGTGCAAATTTCCCCACATAACTTGAGTTTTGGTGTAGAGCCGAGCGGCATTCAAACCACGCTGCGTCGGTTCAAAAGCCACGCCAGCTACCACGGAGTCAATTTGCTCCTTATCTAATGATCATAATCCATCACAGCAATAAACCTTAATTGTTTTACACAACATATAATTATTATCAGTCGTTGTTTGATGTATGATTATTAACCAATAGTAAATTGTCACCGAGTGATTTGTCGCTTATTGATTTCACATTAACAGGTGATTAATATACTAGACAGTGTCTATGTACTGTTGTACATACACATACGTACATTGTATGTCATTGTATCTTATATATAATAAAATATATATTAAAGAATCTCTATTTCCCAGCATCACGCGTGAACGGAAAGAACATTTGTGCTAGATCTTTTTTTGTTGTGTTTTATTATTTGTCAGGAGAAGGTTCTTATGAAAGAAAACAATAAGTTTCACCACACAGGTGAAACCACGGGGCGTAGCTAGTTAGAAATAAAAGTAAAAAATGGACAAGGTTTCAAATTTGTGAATGCCATTTTAGTTTTTATAAAAATTCTTTTAACACATTTAAAAATACAAACACATATTGGTTTGTTTGGTTTTTAATGCGTTTGTTACATTTTCACGGTTTTGTAATTTATGGTAAAATGATGATTTTATAGGTTTTTTTTATGACAGTCATTGGCACAATGTATCACGCGTCGATCATCATTTAGGCTCACTTTATATTTTAAAAATAACTTGAGAAATTCCGTTTATGAAAACATGTTATAATTATTTCATGTTATGAACTGTTTAGATGATCTCGAAAACGTTTTAAAATTTTGGTATTTTCAATAAAAAATGTTTTTCTTTGTGAGTTTGTTTTTAGAGTTCCATACCCAAATAGGACCTTATTAATACTTAATAATAAGGTCTCATTTGGCTGTATCTTTTAACCATAGTTAAGTTATAACAGCCAGTTTCTACAGATTGACGATAGAGACCCTTTAGATAGCTATTTGTTTTACTATTAGAAGCAATAAAAAAATGAGCCAACTGGACTATTTCTGCAGACTTCGAAGGACAGAGGCCGGGCATTAAAACGCTTGACTTAACACAAACCTATTCAAGGCTTTTGGGTTGAGGAAACGCTATAAAAGTTTGTCTTAATATTGAAACGGCATGGCTTAAATTCAACTAAAAACAATACCCAAACCTTCATTTAAGATGGAAAATAATCTCGGTTAATATTCCATTTTACTTGTTTAAGCGTGTTATCAAACAGAAGTTTAGATCGTCTTAAGTCACGGCTAAGTTTAGTATACCTAGCCACCGCAGTCAATAACTTGGTCAAAGTTACGCGTTGTCTTTTAACCAAATGCTTCAATTAAACTTATTTCAAAAACACACGTTCAATTAATAATCTACAAAATTACACTAGAAAATACACAAGGTATCGTTTGCAAAATTTACGACATATTGTAAATAAATCCAGGCGCAGCTCTTAACTTTCTGTTTATTCTCATTCTTCAGTGTACATTGTAGCCTTCACTAGCAATCCAAATATCAAGAGACTGGGCCCGTGTCAAGAGCCTGAACTGAATCGCTTTGACTTTCGTCTCACTTTTTCTCCAGCTGAGAGAGCAAGACGAAAGTCAAAGGGATTCAGTTCAGGCTCGTGCTAAGAGCTACGGAGAGTACGGGCCCTGATCTCTGTTTCTGCTCAACCGCCTGACTCATCCTCACGTCCAATAGTGTTACCAAGACTTTCGTCTCACTTTTACTCCAGTTAAGAAAGCAAGACGAAAGTCAAAGCGATTCAGTTCAGGCTCGCGCTAAGGGCTAACCCTCTCGTCCAATCACGCGCCAGTTAGTGTTGCCAACCACAACAATAAACAATTCACCAAATTTAATTACAAAATATGGGAACAATATGATAAATTCACGACGCAATTACACGAGAAGGTAAAAAAAACAAACATTTTGAAGGTCTGTTCTAGTTTGCGGCAGAAAGCAGTAAAAGTTGTGCGGCATCTATCTGCGGTCGGGACGGCGGCTCCCTTTGAAACGGACCTTTTATTGTGCACACCTAGTGCGTAAACTTTTCAACAAATGTGCGATTGTTTGGGGCTTTAAATGGTGTAAGTTAGGGCTTTAGGGCTTGAGGATGCGTTCAAACTATTCCGTCTTTTACCGTTGTTTAGGGATTGGAATAGATGGATAGAATGTGTGAAACGTTATTTTTGTGAAGCTTATTTGAGTATGTCATCACTCCTATTCATATTTATTTAAATATTTCATTAAAATTATCGTTTATTTTTTTTAAATTAATTATTTGCTTTTTTCCAACAATTAACACTAAATTAAAGATTCAATTTACATAAAAACGTAATCCTAACGTTTGATTTTTTTTTTTTCTTTAATTTATTATCACTTGGAATAATTTCACTGCTGAGTAATAGGTCTGTGAAATGCTGAATAATAGGTCCCCCAGAGAATTGGTAAACATTTGGAATAGTACTTAATTAATATTTCTTATATTCAAACAAGCTTCACAGAAACAACCCTCTATGACTACGACATACATCATACTGCAATGGGTTTTGTCACAGAAAAATATATGCAAACATAGGAGCTGTCACACTTTAATACATTTTTTTTTTCCCAACGATCACATACATAGATCCTGGACCCTAACTAGGATTCCCTGTGTCTAGGGACCCAGGAACTACGAGGACCATGGTCCCACAACACTCAGACTCAGAAAAACTATTTGTGCTTTTTTTTTTTCTTTGCACAAATACTTGTCCTGCCGCGGGAATCGAACCCGCCGCCTCTGGGCCTCCAGGCGGGTAAGCCGACCTGCTCAACCACCACACCACAGAGGCTGTCAAACGGACTAAAGACGTATAACAAATTCAATTACTGAATACGTAAATACAAACTTAAAATTTCAAAACAATTGGCGATTTCACCAACCAACTGTAACCGAACTTAAAATCTGCATAACGGGTAACAGGACGATCGTTTTAAAAAACAGTACACCATTACCCCCTCGTTTCTATGCCAACATTGTCATCAGCATCTAAAACACCGAAAAAAACTTAATACCTATTTACCCCGAAAAAGGGGTCTGGCCGCATAGGCCATATAAATTCATAGCCCCTAAGGAGCACTAGAAAAGAGGCTAAACAATCTGGCGGCTCTCGCATTATGCAAAAACCTGTGCGAGTATAGGCGAAACTGTCAGAGACAATTTACAAAACAATAGATGTGTGAGGCGTGGGATAGGGAGGGGACAATCCGGCTAGGGCGGACACTATTCTATAAAATACGTCTAAAAGTAATCGAATGTTCCGATATTAGACGTACTTTATTTTCATAGTAATGATTACAAAAGCTTCAATCCTGAATAAATAAAAATATTCACAATGTTATAACTAGATATACAGAAAACACTACAAAAAAAAATATAAAAAAGTCAACTAGTAGAGCTTTTCTGGAAAGTTTGTCTACTGTATTCCAGTTTGAAGGGGACTCTGTAGCTAGTGCGGAGCAAATGAGACTTTATGACCTGATCTCACAGTCTATTAATATTATTATTAAATTGGGCTGATGTCTGAGGATGACGTGCGCAGTGCAGTGTCTCGCGAAACTTTATACTTTTGAGTTCTAAGTGACACTGCAACTGATTTGGGCAGCCTTGTCGCTTAACATCAAGCGAACGGCTAGGTCGCTGCCTCACTTTTTCACTTTTCACTTTTTCACTTTTCCGAGATAATATGTAGCCTATATGTTAATCCAGTTTAAACACACACACACACACACACACACTCACGCACGCACGCACATATTTATGCACATGGGCACTTATATATTTTTTTTTCTTTATTCTTGTTTAAAGTTTACATGAATATTAAATTTAACACTGACATAATTATATAAGCCATAGGATGGGAGAAGCCTTGGCTCCTGAAATACAGTGTACTCACTAGTTCGGGAGTCTATGGACTCATTAACATGTATGAAACCCTTTTATGTCAATGATGATTATATGATATTTGATTGATTTGAGTTTATAAGCTTGGTACCGAATTTCATCCAAATCCATTCATCCGTTTGAGCGTGAAAGAATAAGAAACATACACACATACAAACTTTCGCCTTTATAATATTAGTGTGGTAGTGTGATGTGGTTATCAGGTAATACATGATGTACCACCATCATGGTTTATCCGGCTAGATACAGAACTATTTGAGTATCCAACTGCTGTCCACTCCCTCTCTAAGAAAAGGCAAAACTCTTCAAACGAAACGATATAGGTTAAGAAGGTCATATGTAAGCGGCAGGCAGTGAAATTTAGGTGGTACGGGCGTAGGAATGGCACCGGCGTTCGAATCTGATCTAAAAAGTAAAGTACTTTGAAACATTACGCCGAACAACGGTGTGGTTTAGGTAGCGTCATGAAAGTAACAGTAAGTGACTTCGGTTTCATAATGTTGAGTGTTTTGACAGAACGTGGAAAGACATTACTTGAATGGCTGAAGGCTTGGAACAAGGCTTTAGTACTTGTTCCGAGAGTAAACGTCATGAATGTATAAAACCTATATGGACTCCTCATGGCCGGTAGATGCTAGTGAAGTACCAAAATTGAAGGGTTGAGAATAAAAAGGGTTTAACTGTCAAATTGACAGATTCGAGAAAATTGACTTTAAACTTCAACGGCCTCATTTTAATATAGAGTGCTTATAAGGTAATAGAAAAGGTTTATGTAAGTTTCAATTGCTTGAAAACGTATTAATTCTTTTTTAAAATACTAAATATAGTACTAATTTATACAATTACTGTAAAAATATTATATAATAAAATAAATATAATAACGTTTTATGCTAAGCGAACTGTATTCCTGTGACAGATAAACCGTTTTTAGACTCAAAATCTTGAGATTTAAGCCTCATTTCGGTATTTTGTGAATGTATTATTGTAGATAATTTCACGCTGAATCTAACGATACCCATAAGTAATATTGTAAAAAAATCAGTTAAGCCCTTTTTGTTCTCACCCCTTCAATTGTGATGGGGTAAATACGCGTGAAAATGGTGATGGGATAAATATACAATACAATA
Organism: Ennomos fuscantarius; assembly: GCA_905220475.3. Lineage (NCBI taxonomy): Eukaryota > Metazoa > Arthropoda > Insecta > Lepidoptera > Geometridae > Ennomos > Ennomos fuscantarius. Next base: position 5,056,568 of record HG992049.1, read on the forward strand.
CAATACAAAAAATCCTTATTGTACACTAGAAGAAAAAATAGTTACAGATGATGAAACTTAAAGCTATAGTACAATGGGCGGACTAAATATGTGTGAGTAAAATTAGTATCTGATTTTAAATATATTCGATAAACGCAGCTTAACGGTAATTCTACGTAATTTTGAAAAGTTGAATTGGTTGAGAAAATTTTAATAATCATGGCGTATCATGGCATTTTTTTTCTCGTGTCTTTAGTCATTTGGCGTATTTGGTGGGTGCCTCTAATGTATGTTCTGAGTGATTTATCTAGACTCTAGCAGCCTTATTAATAAACGGGTATTAGTCTCGGATTAGTTACTTCAGCTTTAGTCCTTTTTTTGCTACTGGAATATTTAGCTCGATCGAAAGAGACAAAAGATGGTGTAACTAGTCTAAAGCTAGTTCGTGTTTATTAATAAAGCTGTAGAGGTTTTTCAAATTCATAGTAGTGGTATAACGATAGTTGTTTGAAAACGTAAGGCGGCCATGTTCATGAAAACGCGTTCTAAAAATTGCTGTTTATAATTATTTATTATTCAAGGCAGCGAAGTTGTTTTTTGGAGCGAGTACTTGTTTGAATCCTGAGTATAGTGAGAGTTTCAAAGGTAAGGCGCTAACTACATACGTACTTCCGAAACGGAAACTTGTGTTGCTGCCAGGCGCAACACAACTTTTCACCTCACTACAGCGAGGAAAATTAGGTGCACATTAAAAAGCTCAATTAATATATGACAGCCTCTGTAGTGTGGTGCTAGAGCAGGTCGGCTCATAACCCGGAGGTGGTGGGTTCGATTCCCGCAGCAGGTCAAGTATTTGTGCACAGCGCGAAAAGAAGCGCAAATATTTGTTCTGAGTCTGGGTGTTGTGGGACCATGGTCCTCGTAGATCCTGGGTCCCTACCATGGTCACAGGGAATCCTAGTTAGAGTCCAGGATCTATGTATGTAATTGTTGGGTCGTTATTTTATTTTTATTAATATAACACCCAGACACAGAACCAACATCGATGTTCATTACACAAATGCTTGTCCTGGGTGGAAATCGAACCAACAACCTACAGCTCAGAAGGTAGGGTTACTACCAACTGAGCTATCGGGCCAGTGAAATACAGAAAAAACAAAGTATCTACCGGGAACACTTAAAATCTTCATATAAATATCATGTATTCCACAACAAAATACTTTTTATTTTGTTGCCAGAACTAAAACCACACGTCATCTGAAAACACCCGCGCGACAATACGTAAATACGTCATCCAAAATATTGCCGCAACAAAAAAGTATAATCATCCGCACAAAATTACGGTATATTTCGACATTTATCTCACAAAAACTGTGACCACAGAATTAAAGGCATACAGAAGGTGCACTTTATACAATTTCATTGCGTCTCGAAAAAAGTTTACTCAATTTTTATTCAGCTGTACTTATACTGATAGCTTTTTTCTTTTGCCTTTTGTAACCAAGTTTAATAAGGTATCATATCTTACTAATATTATAAACGCGAAAGTTTGCATGTATAGATGTTTTTACTCTTTCACGCTTAAATGGATGTGGATGAAATTTAGAATGTACTCGTATGTAACTTATAACCAATAATATAATAACTAATACTAAACACTACCTACTACTACAAAAAAAAAAAAACATTTGTACTATATACTGACCGCGATGTCCTATAGACAGTCCAAATGCTCCAGCCCACTATACTGGATTAACACATTACTTTTTGACTGACTTTTAAAAAGGTTTTACGTTCGTCTCTTTTTTTTATGTAAAATTTTAGTATACTTTAGGAATATTAGTTTTGGACATTTCAGCTGCAATTTTGTTTCAACACAACCCACTGCCGCTACTGTGACCCACAGATCCCGAGCTTCCCGTAAACTTCTTTTTACGTACAAAATACGTCTGCCTATAAAGGCACTACGTGATATTTTTGGCAAGAGCGTCGTGATGCTTCCTCTTTAAAATAATATTTGAAAGCTACTGCTACAATTTATTCTGTGCCAGCGGCACTTTTCCAGGACATTTTTGGAATGAACGAATTGCATATGAAATGTTAAAGGAAGTATTGAATTGTTTGTTCTAAGTTTAGTTTTTTTTTTTTATGTTAAGTAATGACGTGACGAGCTAGCCGTTCGCCTGATGTTAAACGACACGGCTGCCCATATCAGCTGGAGTGTCACTCGGAACTCTAAAGTATAGAGGTTCGCGTGACACTGCACTGCGCACGTCATCCAGAGACATCAGCACAATCTAGTAATAAGATTACTAAACTGTGAGATCAGATCATAAAGTCTCATTTGCCCAGTAATTTCACTAGCTACAGTGCCCTTTAAACCGGAACACAGCAGTGCTTGCGCACTACTGCTTGGCAGAATAACTGGCAAAGCGGTGGTCCTACCTAGACGAACTTTGCAGTAAAGTCCTACCACCTAGTGCAGTAAAGTCCTACCACCTAGTAAGTAGTTGGAGATATTCAAGTTGTATTGTTGATATAATGGCGTGTTTGGCTGCGTTTTACAAAATTCATTTTGGAGAATGTGCTTAAGAGCTTCACAGCCTTATACCACCGTCTCCATTCCACTACAGGACCTCACGTCGAGGAGAGAGTTACCATCATTTCGATGCTGATTTACCTTACCTTTTGGTGTCCAGATATGAGGGTGATATAGAGCTCTAAATTTTCAAGGTCCTTTTGAACCACTTGTGAAGAACGCGTGGCTATTCAACGGGGCAATGCTGCCAGCATTTTGAGCGCGTTGCTTAGTGCCTAATACTCGTGGCAGCTTCTTAGATAATTGCCAACTGCATTGATTTTGTATTTTACCTTTAGTAGTAAGGATTAAATTCATGAAATCAATAGCACGTAGATTTAAAAAAAAAGGCTACTTATCTTATTTTTTTTTTTTTTTACTTAAAACTTGTCTAGCATTTGACCGCGCTCTCACCTGGTTGGAAGTGACGATGCGATCGAAGGTGTAGCATGCTAGCCAAGTAAATACCTATTCATTCTTCTCTTGAACACGCCCGGGTCATATTTCGCCGGAAACACAGACGCTGGCAGGGCATTCCATTCCTTAGCCGTAATTAATTTTAGTTTTGTTGTTAGAGATAAAGTAAAATAATTACCTAAATAAAGTAACTTAAAAATTAGGCATTGGAGAGTGCTTAATTTTTAAGTTACTCAATAGAGAATGTGTTTTTAACTCAAACTTTTCTAATTTCGTCAAAAGTTACACCAATAATTTTAATCAACTAACACCCGGGCGGATATGATTTTTCTTTTTGTCATTTAATAAATGTAATTTAAAGTCATTTAAAACACTCGAACGTAAACATATGAAATTACCAAGTACTTAATGCCAAATATTTTTATTTAGGGGTGTGGTTGTTGTAATGTTTATTAAGATAATCACGGTATTTTTCTAGCACCGTTGTGACGTGGTTATTTTTGTAACATATTCATGTAATGAATTATGTACATTGTAAAAGGCAGTAAGAAAAAAAAATACATCACTGTAAAGTTTCTTGTAGCTTCTTCTTTACAGTTGTAATCGAAGCTTCGGATCAAAGTTTTCTGTTCCGCATTGTGCCGGATTGCTTGCACCAGTAGTGAGAAAGAGAACTGCTTTTTTTTTTTTTAAACTCGTATATTGTAATGGGCTTGCTATATATTATTTGACAATAAGCACTTTGTAATTTTATATGCTTAGTACAATAACTTGATTTTAAGTACCTAATATAATTTTGACTTGTAAACGTGCTAAAAATAGCCTATTTGCAATAAATCTTTTGACTTTGACTTTGACTTTGAGCAGGTCGGCTCATATCCCGGAGGCAGTGGGTTCGATTCCCGTGGTAGGACAAGCATTTGTGTACAGGAAAAAATAACACGCAAATACTTGTTCTGAGTCTGGGTGTTGTGGGACCATGGTCTTTGTAGTTCCTAGGTAGACACAGGAAATCCTAGTTAGGGTCCAAGATCTGTGTATGTGATCGTGGGACGTTATTTTTTTTTATTATTTAGCCGTGATTTATATAATAAACAGTTACAGGCCTAAATAAATACATATACATAATACATATATCTAATGTGCATGTGTTTGTACATTATATCCAATAACATACTATTAGTGTACAAAATAAGTTATTTTTTTTGTTCATATTGCGCACCGCTGATTTCTTCTTTTGTGATATTATATATCCAAAGGTTGCCAGGAAGAGACCACTTTTAGTGATCCGCATTACACCGCCCATTGTGCTACCTATTCTAGTACTGTAATATCTAGTTTTATTTCATGTTGGTATACGCAATAAAGAGTTTTTCTATTCTATTCTAAATTAACTTCTCTCAAAAACTTAATAAAATGTAGGATTAATAATAATATGTGTGGACATCTCACACAACGCCATCTAGCCCCAAACTAAGCAAAGCTTGTGCTATGGGAACCAGATAACTGATACAATACTTAGATACTTTTTTGTTTGTAAATACATAGATAGAATACAATATGACACCCAGACACAGAACAAACACCTATTTTCATCACACAAATGTTTGTCCTGAGTGGGAATCGAACCCACAACCCACAGTTCAGAAGGCAGGGCTACTACCAACTGAGCTATCGGGTCAGTTAAAGTATCACAAGGAATGTAAGTATCACATGCAAAAACTTTATTAAAGTTACCAGCACCACCTTATCAATAAGCCCAGTGATCTAACCCAAATAAATCTGCAAAAACCAAGATAGCACGCCCACAGCTGATCCCTTTAATCACAAGAAAAGACGTCGGGTAATAAAAAGAAAATTTGAGTATAATGAAACGTCTTTATCTCAAAGATAAAAAGGAAAGAAGCTGCAGCAATGGGAGCTAGAAGCACTGAATGTGCGGAGCAAGGGATGTTTTTAATGTTGGTAGTTTTGGAATATTATTTAAAATAAATGATAATAATTTTGTTTGGGGAAGTGATAAGTTAATGATAATATTTATAAAAAAAATTTGGTTGTTTTGATTTGAGAAAATAAGTCAGTAATTATTTCTTTTCGAAATTTTACATTGATGTCAGTTTATTTTATTTTTTTAAATGATACTTAACAAAATGTTACATTGAATATCTGTTTTTTTTTATTTGTACTTTTGTTTTATTTGAGTGATAATAAAATCCATTATTAATAAATATTTAGTATATTTATTAAAAACTATGGCTAGGTAGATACATCTGATTAGGAGTATAGGTCCTATCTGTTAAAAAAAATTGGTGTGGAAATTATAGGAAACAAGCTTAATTTTAAATTATCAATAAGACGTCATATAATCAAAACAAAAATGTTAAATTTTAAAATAGTAAAAATTTTGGACCTAAAATTTGTATTATAAGTCATTTTGACTACTTATTTTACTTCTTCGTTCGTTTTTGTAATAAAACTGTAAGAGAGATTTGCGCTTTCATTCAACAATTCGGTCATTTGCCATGGGAATTCTATTTATATCCAAGAAAAAAAATGTGTCAGTATAAAACTATGTTTGTGCAAAATTTTATCCAAATCAGGTAATCGATTTTGGAATGAAAGCCATACAAGCAAAGCCAAATTATTATAGATTGGATAAAATCTATTTCTTCTAACATTAAAACTAAACAAACATAAGTGTTGCTACTTTCCCCTTACAAGTCGAATCCTGACTACGTCCCCCGAACTGACTTAATGAAGAAGGGGGACGGACAAAGTAATTTAAATTCGTTACTTCTAGAGCACCATCTGCTAATGCACTTCATTAAGACGTGCTAGCTCTGCCGTGGCCATGCATCGACTGAGAATAGGGATGGGAAAATTGGGGAAAATACTGTTACTCTGTTCTGAACAAAATACCTCCAGAATGTATTTGATTATTTAATTAATCTAAGACCATCAAGTTAATATATTAGTAATATATATAATAGACTAATATTCGTTACACTATTTATCACTCAAGAACGGCTGAATTGCTTTGGCTGAAAATTGGTGGAGAGGTAGCTTAGAACCAGGAGACGGACATGGGATATTTTTAATTCCGTTTCCGTGAAACAGCGGGGCGCAGCTACAAATATAATAATAATAATATTTTATATTGATGAACAAAAGAGTACTCATTTCTTTTGAAAAATTAAACAATAAATTGTGAGAAGTTAATTGAATATCTTTGCGATAAATGCCTTATTAGTTTTATTGTTTAAAAACTTATAGATTTTAGCTAGAAGCAACAAAAAGGCACTTGTCGCAAAGATATTTAATTTACTTCTCACAATTCATTGTTTAATTTTTTTATAATGTATCCTCCAACATACTAGTACAAAATAAATATTTGCTTGCGCCTATTTTGACTCATTTAATAAATCTTTGTTTACAAACTGGAACTTTCCCCGAGGTATTGAAGCGCGCTTTGATAATACCTATTCACAAGGGAGGTAACAAGAAACTGGTAGGAAATTATAGGCCTATCTCAATTCTCACATCCGTGTCAAAAGTCTTTGAAAAAGTCATTAACAACCGTCTGGTTAACTACTTAGAAATTAACAGCTTGCTTTCTCCCAATCAATATGGCTTTCGCAAAGGCAAATGTACTTCAAATGCTGTACTAAAATTGACTCAATTTATAGTTGGTAGTCTGGACGTAAAAAAGAAAAGTTTAGCTGTTTTCTTGGATCTTGCAAAGGCTTTTGACACGGTGTCTATTCCATTGCTTCTGAATAAGCTGGAAAAGCTGGGAATCAGAGGTACACAACTTAAACTTTTTAATGATTATCTGCGTGGTAGAACGCAGAGTGTCAAAATAGGTGACACAGTTAGTGACCCTTTGCCTGTGATCTGCGGCGTCCCTCAAGGCTCAATACTCGGCCCAACTCTCTTTCTGATCTACATAAATGACCTCTGCAGCATGTCAATTGAAAATGGTTGTGTTATTACTTATGCTGATGACACAGCTGTTGTTCTGCAGGGAGATAGTTGGACAGAAGTATTTCAAACGGCTCAGAGAGTATTCGATAATATTTCTTCTTGGCTACGTAATAATATGCTAACCTTGAATGTAGAAAAAACTAAATATATTACCTTCAAAATCAAAAATATTAATAACCTACAACCACTGGACTCCTTCACTCTGATTGGTCACAGAGCATCCTCTTGTCGGAATGCCATTACCGGTTCTTGCGATTGTGTAGCCATACAGAGAGTGGACTCCATTAAGTATCTTGGTGTCATTTTGGACAATAGGCTTACTTTTGTTGACCATATTCACCTAATTACGCAACGTGTCAGAAAACTAACAGCAGTATTTAAAACTATTAGAGATTGCGCTGACTCAGATATAATTAAAATGCTTTACTATTCTCTTTGTCAGTCTATACTTACATACTGTATCACGTCTTGGGGAGGTACAAATAAAACTTATCTCCTACCTCTTGAAAGAGCCCAAAGAGGTTTACTTAAATGCAGTACAAACCAACCATATCGATATCCAACAGTGGCTCTGTACAAAAAATGTAAGGTCCTTACGGTTAGACAATTATTCATCCAAAATTTATTACTCCATCAGCACTCTCTAACATATTTTAACCCTACAACAGTCAAACGTGTTTCCCATTATGTCGGTCTTGTGCCTAGAACAAACACAGAATTTGCTGGTAAGTTTCCCGACTTTCTGGGTCCTTTCATTTACAATAAAATAAATAAGATTTTAAAAATTTTCAACCTTACTTCATATCAGACTAAAAAGGTTCTCTTTGAAACACTATCCGAATTAAATTACGATGCTACGGAAAATTTACTATTATCAATTAAATAAAACGCACACCACATACACCAACACACACCACATACACTAACATACACCACACACACCAACTCACACCACATACACCAATACACAAAAGATACACTAACACACACTCATACACCACATACACTAATGCAGACAACATAATTATACCAACACATACCATGTGCACTAGCACGCACCACACACACCAACATGCACAACATACACACTTAATCTAAGTACCTATACGTGTTCATCAATATTTCACACCATCGTCTCACATCTCCACACTTACACTTAATTAGATTATATTTTTGCATGTGATGTTACACTTATCATATTTTATTCTAGTACTCTAATAGGCGTATAAAAACTGTATCTCCGACGAAAGAGTCCTGATTCCCACAGCACGGGTTTCGAGCCTAGTGTGGGCGCCAGGTGTTCTAATCTCCACCATTTTGTAATTTTGCCTTTTGTCAAATAAATGTTTTTTTCATTTTCATTTTCATTTTCAGTAATAAATTGATTAACATATTTTTTTGCATTTTAAGAGAAGAAGGAAGCGAATGAGTTTAAAATAAGCTCATTAAGCTGATCGTGTACCGCTGTATACTGTCGTATTAATTTTAACTTGAATTGCAGTTTTTTAAATATAATCCAAAAAGTATTTGATTTATAGCAATTTCACAGGCTTTTTGCTAGCCAAAATTTTAAACACCTTCAGATTTGTTTAACTATAATGATGGGTATTGTATAACTAATAACTGCCGTATTAAGCACAACACTAGAGACGGAGCAAATTCGAATTTCAAATTGCGGCGCTCTTTTTCAAAATTGGAATTTGGTATGCAGTTTTCGCGGGTAACTGAAAAATAATGCGACGGCTTGCAAATAGGGTGCTTGTAAAATATTTGTTCATATTTTACAAAACGGTGCTTGCGAGCCTTTTTACATATTAATCTTGCAGATTGTTAATGGAATCACATCTTTGTCCTCTCGTTCGTTTAATGTCTATTTTGGATTTAATATTTGTTAATATTCTGTTAAAAGTCTGTTTAAACAAAATATCGCTGTTGTAGAATGACTATATATAGTAGTTGCTTAGCCCGTAAGACATAACTGTCGAAGAGTGTGTCGTGAAATGATTCTTACTTTAAATAATTGAGAGTTAGTTAGATTTGGTTGGCAACACTGTCAGAAGGGCCGTGATTGGTTGGTACCATCAGCCAATCATGGATGGTTCAGGCTCAGTATTATTGTTTGGTGGGAGTTGAGGTGCGACGAAATGGTCGAAAAAGCTGGCAGTTCTCGTTGATTGAAAGCGTCAAGACATATTACACAAGAATATACAAAATGGAGTTTTGGCGGGAATGCGAAAAAGATTGCGTCACCGCATTGTATTATTTTCCAAAACTTGTGTTATTTTCAGTGTTAGTGCATAAAATTGGTGGTATTCTATTCATTAAGTGCTGAATTACAGGCGTGAGTGTGAAAAAATGGTATGAGTAATGATGGTGAAACGTTTATTTTCGTGTTGTTTCCAAAACTCCATAGAAGTTTCAAGTAAAGTTGCCACTACTTTACTAGGAGTATGACTTTGACTTGAGTTGATGACTTCAACTGTGACTTGACACATATTTGCGTGAAATATCATTAACTTGATACATTATTAATTACTTGACACTGACTAAATACACAAAAGTGTGGAGCCAATACATAAAAACAATAATATACAAAATGGAAGAGGCATTCTAAATGGAAATGTCCAAAAACTTATATTTACTGTCGCATGTAATACCAACATCGTTCTTTACCCCAAGTAATGTACAATATTCCTATGAAGACGTCTTCAGTCGACGTCAGCTCAAGTAATTTCCTGTTATTTTATGACGTCATCACGACTCTTCCTGTTGCCGGTTACTCTGCCGTATAAAAAGCCGTTTTCCTGCAAAAGTATCTAAATACAGCTGATATTGAGGAAAACTTGACAACTTTTGAAGAAGACGTCTAATGATAGAAAAAACTAATAAACAATGATCTATGAAGCCTAAACTAGCTGGATTTGGCTCGATATGCATTCCAGCAGTACCTCTTGATCCAGGACTTACTAGAAGTGGAGACTTCTAGTAAGTCCTGGACAAATTAATCCAAATTAATTATAGATGGAGATCTATTAACCAAATACGACAAGGACTAATAACACAAACTCAATAAAGTGGAGGAGCAGGTCGGCAACCTGGAGGTGGTGGTTCAATTACCGCAACATGACAATTGTTTGTATACAACAAAAAGCGCAGATACTTATTCTGTGCCTGGGTGTTGTGGGACCACGGTCTTCGTTGTTCCTAGGTCCCTAGATCAAAGACAGACAGGGAATCCTAGTAAAGGTCCAGGATCTATGTTTGCGATCGTTGGGCGTTATTTATATTTATTTTTATAACCTGTCCAATTGCGGGGAATTAACCGACGAGCTTAACCACCACACCACGGAGGTCTTTAAATCTTAAATCTGGGCTTATCATTCCAGTAAATCAGTTGGAATAAAAGCATCCAAAGCATCTTCCCAAAATATTCATGAAAGCCGAAATTACCCCTGAATGCCACCAAAAGAAGTAACGCATTATCTAAAAGTATAAAGAGTACCTATATTTTATAATTGAGGGAGGGCGAAAGCCCACCGTGACTTTAATTTAAAGTCCAAATTTTTTTTTTTAAAGAAATATTGTTTTTGTATACGTTATAGGCAAAGCCATTGCCTTAGTTGATGTTAAGAAATGACGTGATTTAAGATGGGACATGCTTACTTATAAGATACCAGTTTACTCTTGACTTGAAAACTCCCAGGGTATATAACTGGAAACAAGAACGCTGGCAAGCTGTTCCATTTATTAGTTGTTCGCATTATAAAGTTAGCAGCGAAACGCCTAGTGCACGACGAAGTGATTTTGTTCGTCTTTAGTCCAATAAAAAATAGACCATAGAAAATTAGAAATAGATAAGAAGGGAAATGAAAAATAAAAGATGGGGAATTAGATCATGTAATATTTTTAACACTCTCTCCTAAGTGCAATCTATAAAACACTTTTTGAGGTATAACAAAAATCTTTAAATATAGCTGAACTAGTACTAGACTAAAATTGTTTTCAAAAAAGAAAAAATAAACTGAAATCTCACAGCGTAATCATTAGAGGCTTCCTTCTAAAATGAGTGGTTTATAGATTTGAATCTCATTTCAGGACAAATATTTGCGTGATGAATATCAATTTTTTGTTCTGTGTCAGAAACAAAGTCAAATTATTTTTTGCAATTAAGCTATTTGACTTTTAATTTATTGCAATCAGGACTAAAGACTATCATAAATTTAACTTTAAATTGAATAGGGTTTTAGCATTAAAAATAATTTCAATTAATGTTCTAATAACTGGATGTTCATAAAATTTTAAGCATACGATATAAAAAAAAAGAAAGAAAATAGTTAAGTAGTTTATCAGCTATCTGCTTCCCATAGGACAAGATTTACAAAGTCATGTTTATAAGTGGTGGTGGAAACTTTGATTTTTGACTGACTTCAAAGAAGGAAGAGGTTTTCAATTCGGCCAAGTTCTGACAATGTCATCAGGAAAAACCATATAAGTCTGAGATCGGTTTTTTAAGCTTTGCGTTTGTTACTTGAGACAGATCAAGCTCTAAAAATGGTCAATGATCAATGGCGATGAATTTATGTCAATATATTTCAGGCCAATGACCTCAAATGTGTGTTTGTATTCGTTAATGTAGATATGCCTTGATCGATGCTTCTGATGTAGGCTTCTGCAAAGATCGTCCAGTACCATTTTGCTTCTTATAAACAACGAGCTTCTGCCCGCAGCTTCGCCCTCGGCGTGCCTATGGGAAAATAATTCAACCGCCCATTTCACCATCTTAAGGGTGGAATTTCGAAAAATCCTTTCTTAGCGGATGCCTACGTTATAACATCTATTTGCATACCAAATTTCAGCCCGATCCGTCCAGTGGTTTGGGTTGTGCGTTGATAGATCACTATATATGTCAGTCAGTCACCTTTGAGTTATATATATTTAGATATTTTGAGTCTAGTGCACGTTCACCCTAAAGTCAAATGGCATAAGCCGATTCGAAGTCACACTCATCATTACCATAAAGTGCACAGTGGAATCAAATATTTTCCTTTCGCAGACAAACGGAAACTCTCTGGCGAATGCCAGCGTCTCGAAAGTGGGTTTACTAATTTTTCAAGAAATGGATGGAAAATTTTGAATTTACGTAGCTTATTTGTTGTTTTGAAACTTTTAGTTTTTCTCTTGAATAACTGTTAATGACGATTATAATAATGAATATTTGTATATCTCGATAAATACCATCCTGAAGTCTTCAAAGTATTACAACCAATTGAAATTATGATGAAGGTTCAGTAGTAGACGTTATCAGGATGATGGTGATGGTGGTGATGGTGGTGATGATGATGATGATGATGATGGTTATGATGATGATGATGATGATGATGGTGGTGGTGATGATGGTGGTGGTGGTGGTTGTGGTGGTGGTGGTGGTGGTAGTGGTGATGGTGGTGGTGATGAGGATTGCTATCAAAGTTACGTGGACATATTCAGGTATTTTCTAGGTACACCAAATCACAAGTTATTATCAGGTGAGATAGTGGTCAAAAAAAAGCCTATCAAACGAAAATAATAAGACATAGATAAATCATAGATCATAGATAAAAATATAAATGAGTCGTAGCTTTTATTAATGTTAGTGAAGATTAAGTATCGTATGACAATATTTTAGTCAAGATTATTTATTCCATTTCAATTAAAAAACCTTTACGTTATTTGGCTTAAAGTGCTTTTTGTGAATGTGTAGATCTATAAGAGACCTTCTGGACGTAAGCCTAGACTAGACTTTACCAAATCCTACTTAGGATTATAAGAGACATAAAAGTATTTTCAATTTTCCTTTCCATTTCAATTTTAAATACACTGAGAAAAGCTTAATCGAATGGAAAAATACAGTTGGATAAGAAAGGCCCCAGATAAGGGCATCTTTACAGCGGTCACCCTTTAAGGGTCACTTTTAACAGGTTTCAGGGGGTTCAGTGAATTTTACCCTGAGAAATCGAGTTTAAGTAAATGGATGGCGGCTTTGTGATCTTAGATTTGGGATGTTGTTTTTTTTTTGTTTTTGTTTTATGCTTATTTTTGGGATTGTTCTTTAATATGTGGTCTTTTCAGTGGTCCTTGCTATAAAATATATAAGCTATTTTCACGGGGGTTGTTTGTCTTAATTTTTTTTACAAGGGTGGCTGAACTGAAGATGCATCTCAACTATTGGCGATTGGTGACATTGTGAAGACAGTAACATATATATAATAAAAATATAATAAATAAATAAAAAATATAATAAATTAATAATAATAACGCCCAATGATCCCACACATAGATCCTGGACACTAACTAGGATTCCTTGTGTCTAGAGACTCAAGAACTACGAGTACTATGATCCCACAACAACCAGATTCAGAACACGTAATGGCGCTTTTTTTCTGTGTACTAAAGCGGGAATCGAATCCGCCGCCTATCCGCAGGGCTATGAGCTGACCTGCTCAACCACGACATCACAGAAGCTGTCACTTGCACTTGCACATTATTGTGTAAATCGCAAAATGACCAACGAAGCTTGCGAAAATCAGAACGTAAATATGGCTGGCTTAACGCGCGAAAATTGATATTTCTGTTTATTGTTGTTATAACTAACTGCACTGCAATAAACATAAATATCGTAAAAATTTAGCAACAAAATACGAAAACTGAACCGAGTAGATATACAACCTCAAAATTGTGTTACAAAGAAGGTTAATAACCCAACATTGACAAATAGCGCGTTAATAGTTTTTAATATTGAAAGCTTCATTTTTTCCACCACCGCGGCGCTAGTTTCTTTCGTTTAGCGAGTTAGTACCATAGTTAAACTAGGGTCATCGGAGGCCGGTACCTACCCGCATATTTTAGACGTTTCTTCTAGGCACCTTTAATTCCATTATCCTGCAGCTTATTTTTTCATATCCTCCCAAAAATCTGATAGTCTATTATAGTAAAGATACTTTAAAACCAAGTATCAAGTAAAAGTCCCTGAAAAAAATCACAGTTTCCTTTCAAGATAACCACCACCGCAAACTAATGTCGCCCATTCACAAACTCAACTTACCAAAGTTACAGTAAAACGAAATCAGTTCAATTAAGTAATCAACCATCACTTTTCAAATCCACATAGCGAATGCAACTCGATAACGAGCGGTGCCAAGTTAAAGTGGTTTACTTAGCAATCACTTACTTCCGACCTAAGCCACTGTACACTGTACGACAAGATTTTGAAATCAGGTTGGCAGATTTCACTAGGTGGTAGGTTTCTGCAAAAATCGTCTAGGCAGGTACCACCGGTTTGTCCGTTATTTTGCCACTAACCAGTAGGTCACAAGCAATACTATGTTCCAGTTTGAAAGGTACTGTAGCTAGTGAATTTTTTTTTTGTTTTGGCTCCACACTTTTGTGTATTTAGCCAGTGTCAAGTAATTGATAATTTATCAAGCTATCGATATTTCACGCAAATATGTGTCAAGTCACAGTCGAAGTCATCAAGTCAAGTCAGTCTAGTCAAAGTCATACTCCTAGTAAAGTGGTGGCAACTTTACTTGAAGCTTCTATGGAGTTTTGGAAACAATACGAAAAGAAACGTTTCACCATCATTATACCATTTTTCCACACTCACGCCTGTAATCCAGCACTTAACGAATAAAATGCCACCAATTTTATGCACTAACACTGAAAATAACACAAGTTTTGGAAAATAATACAATGCGGTGACGCAATCTTTTTCGCTTTCCCGCCAAAACTCCAGCTAGTGAAATTACTGGGCAAAAGAGATTTTATGTCCTGATGGGTGATCACGTAACTCGATTGCAACCGATAGAAACACAAATTTATATGGATTTGACAGTTTTAATAAGTTGTTTATGTGCAATGTTAGTATAGAAATTTCGCCTGTTGCATTGCAATCAAAGTTTCGTGATTACCCCCCTAAACTCACAATCTAATAGTCTTATTAATAGACCGTGTTGATGTCTCAGGATGAATTTTACGAATTTTGTCTATATTTTATATTTTAAAGTAAAAATCATACATTTTCAAGCAACTGAAACTTGCATAAAGCTTATCTGTTACCTTCTAAGCACTCTACATTAAAATGAAGCCGTTGACGTGTAAAGTCAGATGTTCTCACCCCTGCAATAAACACTCGTATTTATTTTTCTTCTTATTAGGTCTTTACCTATGAAATTGCCGTTTTGATTGAAAAAAGTTAAAGTATTTTTTTTTCGAACTTATTTATTTCTTTTATTCAAAGTAATCACCCCTGCAATCAATGCATCTTTGCCAACGCTGTGGCAGTTTATGGATGCCCTTCTTGAAAAAATCAGCAGGACGGGAGACAACAAACTCTTCAAAGGCGTTTTGTACTGCCTCTCGGGAATTGAATTTTTTTCCCGCTAAAAAGTCGTCAAAATTTTGGAAAAAGTAATAGTCGGTAGGCGCAAGATCTGGTGAGTATAGCGGATGAGGGAGAGCTTCCAAACCCAACTCATGCAGCTTAGAGACGGTCTGTTGTGCAGTATGGGGTCGCGCGTTGTCGTGAAGTAGCAATGGAGACGACCGATTGACCAAAGCTGGTTGCAGACGTGCGAGTTTCGCCATCATTGTGGTCAGTTCTTCAATGTACACATCCGCAGTAATGCTCTCGCCGTTTTGTAAAAAGCTATGATGAATCACACCAGCACTAGACCACCAAACTGTGACCATCACCTTTCTAGGGGTCATTTTTCGTTTTGCACATTGCTTTGGTACCGAACCAGGATCTAACCAACTTGCTGAGCGCTTTCGATTGTCAAAAAGAATCCATTTTTCGTCGCACGTAACAATTCGGTTCAAAATTCCTTCATTTCTGTGCCTGTTAAGCAGCGCAAGGCAAGTCTCGACGCGTACTTTGCGCTGGCGATCGTTAAGTTCGTGGGGCACCCATCTATCAAGCTTTTTTATCTTACCAATCTGTCGCAAATGGACCAATATTGTTTTGATGCTAACATCAAAAGCTGCTGCCAGCTCAGCTGTAGATTGAGATTCATCAGCTTCCACAATCGCCTTTAATTCATCATTGTTGACCAAAGTTTCCGGACGACCACGAGGTTCATTTTTCAAGTCAAAATTCCCAGAACGGAACCGAGCAAACCAATAATGGGTTGTACGTTCGTTTGTACAGTTCTCTCCATAAACGTCGTTGATGTTACGTATCGTTTGTGCCGCGTTGGTGCCATGACGGAACTCATATTCCATAATTACACGAAATTTCAAAGTATCCATTATGATGAAAAATGTTCAAATGTAATGAAAATACAACGCTAATCAATAAACAAAACACTTATATTGTAAATAGAATGTCATATTTTTAAAACAAAATTAATTTGAATTTAGAATTCATAGCCAATCAAAAGTTTTTTTTGTTTGAAAAAGTCTGTACTGCAATACGGCAATTTCATAGGTAAAGACCTATTATTATTCCAATCTTACGTCGTCGTACTTCATAGCTCTTTTTTTTTTCTTTTTATTATCATAGAGTTTGTTTTTTTATGTTAGTGAATGATGCGACGAGCCAGTCGTTTACCTGATGTTAAGCGACACGGCCGCTCTTAACAGAACAGTGTCACTAGCCTATAGGTTAATCCAATGTATACACATATAAACTTTCGCCTTTATAATATTATTGTGATATATATTTAATTTTACAGAATCGTATCGGACGATGTAAATATCCAGCTCAAGTGATCTCGATAGTTCCACCGAAGTCTCAAACAAGATCTCAGATCTCAATGATTTGATTCGGAAGTTGATAATAACTGAGTTAATTAGATTTCTCTGTGCTATTAAAATGGTTTCATAACCGTTTTACAATGATTCATGCAAACATGATACACTTTGGTACAGAGATAATTTGAACCTTATCACATCACACTTCACACTAATATTATAAAGGCGAAAGTTTGTATGTGTGTTTGTGTGTATGTGTGTATGTTTTTTACTCCTTCACGATCAAACGGCTGAATGGATTTGGATAAAATTCGGTACTAAGATAGCTTATACACTGGATTAACATATAGACTACATTTTATACTGGAAAAGTGAAATTTTCTCGTGGGATGAGTAAATAATTAAAATGCTTCAATCCGCGGGTGAAACTAGAGTGCAACTAGTGTCACAATAAATGTAGATATGTGTACGTATGTGAAGCCCCGAGAACTAGCTAGTGTAATAATTATACTAATTAACCAAGCGAGCGAAATGAGCGAAGCCTTTGCAAAAACTGGCAGGATTTACTTTAATCTGCCCGGATGAATGTTATGAAAGCTATGAAAGTCCACGCGTACTGGTTGTAGTTTTCCACTAATCTTGACTTGGTTCTAAAATTTATTAATAACTATCGGTCCGCCCCGACTTCGCACGGGTATTTTATATATATATATATATATCTACACATATAACATTCAAAGTCCTGACTGAGTTATATATCAACAAACAGCCAATATAGTAATAATAATAATATAGTAATCAACAATATAGTAATCTTGATAGCGGTTTTATATTTGCGCCTTTTGCAGTTGAGACACTGGGGCCTTGGGGACCGAGCGCTCACCAAATTTTTAAAGAACTTTCGAAACGTCTGGTTGAAGCCACGCGTTGCCATTCAACGTGGCAATGCTGCCAGCATAATGGGCACTTTGCCTACTGGTAGTGGTTTGTTTGATTAAGTTCCCTTTTTATTGTTTTATGTTTATTAAATAATATTATGTTGTATGTACAAACAGCCTAAACCACTGGTCCTAGAGACTTGAAATTTGAAATGTGTCTTCTTTGTATAGTGCAGGTATCCACTAAGAATCCCCCGTAGTGGGGCCACTGGTGGAGAGTCGGGGGACTCTCTGCCGGCTTGCACGGCCCCACACGTCTGATGGGTGACCCTGGTGAGCAGGGGGCGAGTTGGCTGGACTGCAGTCGCGACCCCTACTCGCCCCCGGTACGGCGGACGAGGTGCTCACGGGGGGGTTTTAGTGGGTTCGAGTCCCACATACCCCCTGCCACTACCCCCGTGGTGGCAGGAAAGTGCGAGGGCATTTCCCCCCCTCAAAAAAAAACGGTATCCACTAAGAAAAGGTTTTTCAAAATTCTACCTCTAAAAGGGTGAAATAAGTGGTTGAATTATCTATGTAAAATTTTCTTCTTCGTTTCCTATAGGCCATGTAGGCGAAGCCGCGGGCAGAAGCTAGCTATTTTAAATTGAGATTTAAACTCTCCTTTGTTTCGAATTCGATAAAACTGCATACAGCGTGTATTTTTTTTTTTTTTAAATCGGTTCAGTAGCTTAGGAGTTAATATCGGACAAACAGCGTGAAACGTAATCTTTTATCTAAATATAATATATAACTCAAAGGTGACTGACTGATTGACTGACTGACATAGTGATCTATCAACGCACAGCCCAAACCACTGGACGGATCGGGCTGAAATTTGGCATGCAGGTAGATGTTATGACGTAGGCATCCGCTAAGAGAGAATTTTTCGAAATCCACCCTTAAGAGGGTGAAATGGGCGGTTGAATTATTTTCCCATAGACCATGCCGTGGGCGAAGCTGCGGGCAGAAGCTCGTTTACATATATTTAGATAATTTTAATTTATAGTCGGTTTTAGAATGTACTGACGTCGTTGATTATTAATTGAAAAAAACATAGCAAAGTTACTTCAGAAATATTTCATTTCCTACAGCCTTATTAATTACGAACTAGCTTTAGACTAGTTACACCATCTATTGTCTCTTTCGATCCAGCTAAATATTCCAGTAGCAAAAAAAGGACAAAAGCTGAAGTAACTAATCCGAGACTAATACCCGTTTATCAATAAGGCTGTTAAGTTTGCTGTGCGCTATTTACCGACTGATTTGCATTGGCAAATTGGCATTGGGGGTTTATGTTTGCTTGGGGGTTTATGTTTGCTCGCGTCCGTAGGCTTTAACCCTAGTTTCCCTACACGTGACCCCTGGGTGGTGCCAAAAGAGCAACCAAATAACTGGTGGAAGGCCTTAGCCGCCGGCTTAGTTACCACCCATTAGACAAAACCACGATGCCAAGCGACTCGTCGTGTTCCATCGTGATGTCTAATGAAGCCGTTCTGACGAGTAGATGTGGACAGTTGTGTTGGGTATGCAGACCGGTATTGGTGATGGAGATGCTTTCGCGTCGGAGACCTTGCTTCGGAGGGTAGCGGGATCCGAAGCACGGTGCTCTCTGCTGGCCGACCGCAAGTTGTAGGGGGCCCAAGTAGTAGTCTAGCCAACTACGAAAGGCTGCCCCACCGCTTGTGTAAAATCCTGAGGTTGTCCACAGGGCCAGTTGGCGACTGGAAGTGAGGAACTTGTGGGCAATTTCAGGGGGGTTCGGGCGTCCCCGCAGTCTCCGCGCAAGTTCTCCATTGGCGTAGGAGCTTCTCTATTACTGAGGGTTAGCATCCCAATATCTCGTCCACTTCCTACTTGTCTACCTAACTCACCCAATTATGAAAAAGTCAAATAAATTGAGCAAGTTTAAACGGCAGATGCACGTCCTCACTCTTAAAGTGCACCTCACAAATATTCGTGGGCTGCACTCAAATCTGCAAGCGGTCCATCATCATCTGGAGACCAACAAACCGCACTTGCTCTTCTTGACTGAGACGCAAATAGGATGTCCATCAGACACGGCATATCTGGACTATCCAGGATTCATCTTGGAAAACCGCTTCCTTCCACGCGCTGGTATCTGCGTTTACGTCCGTGATGACATTTGCTGTTTGCGTCTCCGAAACCTTGAACATCCCCACTTTTCGGTGATTTGGGTGCTTGTGGACACCGGCATTGAGAAAATTCTCTATGCCGGTGTGTACAGATCACATAGCGGTGACCGGGAGACAACTCTTCTAATGGAGTATCTCAGTGAAACGGCAGATGTGGCTCAGCAACGCTATCCTTCGGCTCAGCTTGTTGTTCTGGGGGACTTTAATGCTCACCACCAGGAGTGGTTAGTCCCACACCGGATCACGGACCACGCTGGGAGAGAGACGCGTAAGCTCGCTTTGGCGCTCAATTTAACGCAGATTGTTAAAGAGCCAACGCGAGTGCCTGATATTGATAGCCACACTGCTAACTGCCTCGACCTTCTGCTCACGACTGAACCAGACCGATACTCTGTGGCGGTATCCTCACCCATTGGTAGTTCCGATCACTGTCTGGTCAAGTCCGTTTCAGTATACTCCCCGCCTGACCCAAGCCCTAAGAGCAATCGGCGTGTCTGGAGATACAACTTAGCAGACTGGGACGAGATGCGACATTTCTTCGCTTCATATCCTTGGCGGCAAACGTGTTTTTCTTCTGGAGATCCGACGGTCTGCGCGAATGCGGTTACTGAGGTAGTATGTCGGGCTATGGAATATTTTATTCCATTTTCCGATAAGCCCGTGACCAGCAAAGCCAGCCCATGGTTTGGAGCCGAATGTGCACGTGCTGAAGCGCAGAAGCATGCGGCATATCTGGCATGGGCTGACGCTCGAAAACGCAAGGCCTCGGACACTCGAGCTAAGAAGAAAGCCTTTAACGTTGCCGCCAAGGCCTGTAAGAAGGAATTAAGGAAGGCTCGTTTCAATCATATTGGTCGAATAGGGACTAAACTTGCTTCCTACCCAGCGGGTAGTAAGGCTTTTTGGTCCCTAGCCAAATCGGTTGAAGCGAACTTCTGTCGATCCTCACTGCCTCCATTATTGAAACCAGATGGATCGCTGGCTCACACTGCAAAAGAAAAAGCAAACTTGTTTGCCACTCTCTTTGCAGAAGCTTCGCGTTTAGATACTGCTAATGAGGTACCTCCCTGCCTTCCACAATGCGGTGTTTTCATGCCGGAAATACGCATACGTCAGAAGGAAGTACTAAAAACATTACGCAGTCTAGACGTGAACAAAGCCAGTGGTCCCGATGGTATACCTGCAATTGTACTTAAGAGCTGTGCACCCGAGTTGTCTCCCATTCTAACACGCCTATTTCGCCTCTCTCTAGACACCGGAATAGTCCCTATGAGTTGGAAGCTAGCCAACGTACAACCTGTACCTAAGAAGGGCAGTCGTGCTGATCCTGCCAACTATCGACCCATCTCAATTACCTCCATTCTCTGTAAGAGTATGGAGCGTATAATTAACAACAAGCTCTTGGCATACCTTGAAGACAATGATCTCCTCAGTGACCGGCAATACGGATTTCGCCGAAACCGGTCCACTGGGGATCTTCTCGCGTATGCCACTCACATATTGAGCGAAGCCTTAGAGATGCATGGAGAGGCACTTGCTGTATCTCTAGACGTCTCTAAGGCATTTGATCGGGTCTGGCACGACGGTCTTCTGAATAAGCTTCCATCTTACGGACTACTTGCTGGTTTGTGCACTTGGATATCAGACTTTTTGAGGGAACGATCGCTTAGAGTAGTTCTTGATGGCTGCTCTTCCGATCAATTAGCTATTAATGCTGGTGTACCTCAGGGGTCAGTTCTTTCAGCAACACTATTCTTGCTCCACATCAATGATCTGCTAAAGCCCGGTACCTTTGGGTATGCAGATGATAGTACTGTTGTTGAAAGATACACATCCAGTGCCCGAGCCAGTGGTGACGACGTCCGGATTGAGAGAGAGGCTATGGTTGAGCGCATGAACCTGGCTTTGAAAGCCGTGTCCGATTGGGGCGATGCTAACTTGGTTAGGTTCAATGCTGCAAAAACACAGGCGTGTTTATTCACTGCTAAAAAGAGCCCACTCCATCTGGCTCCTTCATTCCGTGGTGTATCTGTAAGTTTAGGAAACCATCTTGAGCTTTTGGGTGTTGATCTTACGTCAAACCTAAACTTTGGATCCTACATCGAGTCCAAAGCAAAAGTAGCTTCAAAAAAACTCGGCATATTGTCCAAGGTAAGGCGGTACTTCACACCTGGACAGCTTCTAAATCTGTATCAAGCACAAGTCCGATCGTGTATGGAGTACTGCTGCCACCTGTGGGACGGGTCTGCCAAGTACCAGCTTGAGGCTCTGGACTCGATCGAACGGCGTGCCAAAAGGCTCATTGACGACGACACTTTGGTTGGTGAAAGGCTCCAGAGCCTTGCACATCGACGTAAGGTGGCAAGTCTGTCGGTTTTTTACAGATTACACCACGGTGAATGCGCTCAAGAACTGCATGATCTAATTCTCCCATCACCATTCCACTACCGGACTACTAGACGCTCGGCTAAGCGCCATCCTTTTGTGGTCGAAATACCACCCATTCGTACCAAGCGATTTGACTCAACGTTCTTAATTAGAACGGCTAAGGAATGGAATGCCCTGCCAGCGTCTGTGTTTCCGGCGAAATATGACCCGGGCGTGTTCAAGAGAAGAGTGAATAGGTATTTACTTGGCTAGCATGCTACACCTTCGATCGCATCGTCACTTCCCATCAGGTGAGAGCGTGGTCAAATGCTAGACAAGTTTGAAGTAAAAAAAAAAAAAAAAAAAAAAAAAAAGATTTTGATCATATTTGGTATTAATATTCTTCAATATTGAACAAGGATTTTGAATAACATGAACAAAATTGTTGAGGTTGTGAGGTCATTATTTTGTGCTCGTAAGGTCACAACGACTGGTGTTAAGGATTTTCCCTATTTTTGGTATCCTTATCTAAAGAAAAAGAGTTTATAACTACGCTGCTATTTATTGAATCACTATTTTGCACAATTTACAAACGTTTTATAATTTATTTAATTACATTTGAATGAGCACAACTTGTCTGCTGGGAGACTTGGACGGAAGAGAGCTAGCGATATGTCGCTAGAGTGAGACAGATAATTTAGTAGGTAGTTATGAATACGAAACAACTAGTTTCATAATCATTATACTTATATATAATAATAATATAGTATAGCTGTAGTGAAATTGGCTGCCAAGGGAAAAATACAAAAGATAGGGAAAATATCCCGGAAATTGTGCCAAAAGCAATTATATTAACGCATCAACGCTTATCACGTGATACGTCATTGTATGCGGAACACTCGGTGTTTGGTAATAATATTATTAGGGGTCCCTTTTCTGAGAACCTTCTTGTGGTGTATGTTAGTAAGTCACGTATGTATGCTGCGATTCCGCCACTAAAACTCACAAATTGAAAATTTTCGTTTGTTTGTCAATTACAGCATTGTATAGTAAGCAATTAAATATGTAAATAAATATAAATATTTGTAGACATTTCACACAACGCCATCTAGCCCCAAACTATGCAAAGGTTGTACTATGGGAACCAGATAACTGATAGAATAGGGCTGGTACTTAGATATTTTTTGTTTGTAAATACATACATATGATACAATATGACGGCGGCTACGTCCAGTTATAAACTCTATGCACAGCGATCGAGCACCGTAATTTACCCTGTGGTGGCATTAAATTTATTACAGTGGCAGCACCGACAACTGTCATGGCGGCCCTACCTGTCTGGCTATATAAAGGGATCGATTGGTGTGCTACGGATCATTCTTGTTCCAGACACGGCGCGGTGCGGACATGCTGAAGGCCTATAGTTATATAGGTTGCAACCTATCTACGCAGAAACCCGTTTCTACCCACAAATATAACACTCGACACAGAACAAACACGTATTCATCACACAAATGTTTATCCTGGGTGGGAATCGAACCCACAACCCGCAGTTCTGAACGCAGGGTTACTACGTATTGTTGACTTGTCATTCGTTTATCCGCAATTAGTGGATTATGATCGCAACGTATTGGGATGACAGAGGATTCATTGGGATGATTCTTAGCACTAATAGATCGACAGCTTCTGTGGTGTGGTGATTGAGCAGGTCGGCTCATATCCCGGAGGCAACGGCTTCGATTTTCGCAAAAGAACAATTATTTGTGCACAGAAAAAAAAAGCACAAATACTTGTTCTGTGTCTGGGTGTTGTGGGACCATGGTCCTCGTAGTTTCCAGGTACCCTAGAGACAGGGATTACTAGTTAGAGTCTAGGATTTATGTATGTGATCGTTGCGTGTTATTATTATTATTATTGTTAATAGATGGATAGATAAAACTCTTTATTGAAACACCACGTTACAGGAAAAATTCACATTAAAAAAACACAAAAAATAAAAAAAAACTCAAGAATGAAGTGTCACAATGCTTAAAGCGACTTCCGGACAACCCAGCACTAATATAAAAATATATATATATATTTGTAAAACTGTACATGAAGTCTAGTCAAGTCTTACAAAGCCAATTTCAGAAACAACTAATGGGTTTTGATATGAAAAAAATCTATTACACTCATGGCTCCAGAAAACTGGGCACAATAAAAAGATCCCCGTGAAATTCAGTTGACAAGTCAACTGTTTTTACTTCCACAACCGCCATTTTCAGCAGACCTGTTTCATACGTCAATGTCCAACGCTAATACTGGAACGAGAGGGATCTCACTTAAACGGGCAGATGTTTTACACCAAAAATCCAACCAATTTGTGGAGACCTCCGCACTGTACGGCAAAGGTTTAACAATGTTCGTAATACCGGGGTCTTTGTTGGTTGTCTTTCGCCGTTTCAAAGATTATCGAAGGGAATTCGATTTTCTCTAGGAATGTGACAGAAGTGCGGTTTTGGACTGTTTTGTGGTTCTACTTTCGCTATTTTGTGTAATTGTTTTCCTTTCAGTCTGTTAAATTAATTTATTTGTCTGGAAGCTATCTTTGTTGGATATTTCATCACACTTATATTATAAAGGTGAAAGTTTGTATGTTTGTGTGTATGTTTGTTACTCCTTCACGCTCAAACGGCTCCATGGAATTGGATGAAATTCAGTACCAAGATAGCTTATACTCTGGATTAACATATAGGCTACATTTTATCCCGGAAAAGTGAAATTTTCCCGTGGGATGAGCAAATATTAAAATACTTTTCATCAGCGGGTGAAACCGTGGGGCGCAACTAGTAATCTATATTTTTGTATTCTAATACTCGAGACTTAAGATAAAGGGAGTTGTTTGAGATAAGTTTGCCAAAAATTAAAAGTTAAGTTCGCACATTCATTCTAATGAGGTCAGCTTCGTTGTTTTTTTTTCTAGATTATTTTAATATTGTTATGTAAATAAATCATATAAATCATAAATCATAAAATCATAAAATTTTATTGGTAAAAAATTTACATGTCAGGCTCTCAAAATCATTACAACAATAATTAATAAATTATACTAACATGTCATTAATTAATACAATAATATTAAAAATGAAAACATGTCATGAGAAATTTAAAAAAAGTCAATAATAATATAAAAAATAATAAAATAAAAAATTATAAGTATTCTTCAAATACGTCAATGTCAAATAAAAACTTATTTAGATAAACAGATCACAATTATACATACAATAATTTAAATGTTAACATAACTTATATTCTACAAATTCTTCAAAGCTGTAGAACGTTTGTTCGACAAGCCAGCGTTTCAGCCGTTCCCTAAAGCAGCTCATACTCGGGGAAGATGTGATCTGCTCTGGAAGCTTGTTGTAAACCGTCGGACCCATAACATGCGACGTTTTGGCAGATTTTGTAAGAGTACGAGGCACTGCTCTGAGTTGGTCTCTATTTCGCGTGTGATAGGAGTGCACACTGCTGTGCTTTGTGTAAGAGGCTTGGTTTAATCGTACATATACAGCTACCTGGTAAATAACTATGGCTGGTAATGTCAGGATCCCAAGCCTCTTAAAGTGCGGCCGTGCCGAGGTATCCCGAGGGATTTTTGCAATTGCACGGACTGCACGCTTTTGCAACCTAAAAACGCGTAGCCAATCAGCAGCCCTACCCCAAAGCTCCGCGCCATACTGCAGAATAGAGTGCGCCGTGGCGAAGTAACACGAGCGCACTACTTCAGCAGATACAACCCTCGCGAGTCGACTGAGCGCATAACACGCACTGCCCAGTCTACCGCACAGTTTGTCAATGTGGCTTTCCCATTTCAGGCCACGGTCAATCACAAAGCCCAAAAAAGTTGTAGCCTCTGCTTGTTCAATTTCATGCTTTCCTATAAAGACCGATAGGGGTCGCGAAGGACGCCCTGATAGGCAGAAATGAACGAAGTGGGTCTTTGATAGGTTGAGTGCTAGAAATAAATGCATAATGCGTCTGGTTGAAGCCACGCGTGACCAAAATGCTGGCCTCTACTTCGGCCAAAGATTGAATATTGCCATTCAACGTGGCAATGCTGCCAGCATAATGGACACGTTGCCTACTGGTAGTGGTGTTATTACAACTTAGTTACTATAAGTGCTGTATACCCAACTAGGTATATTGTACCTCCGGAATGGATAATACTGTTTGTGGCCATTTTTTTAAGACCTTTGCATGTATACAGTTTTTATACAGTAAAGTAAATTCTAATTCTAATTATAGTTGGTCTTTTTAATTATTTATTACCATCGAATGACTCAGCAGACTCCTTTGTGAAATCTACTAAAATTTTATAGTTAATATTTTACTTGACTATTTTTGGAGAATTTTAATTAGCTTATTTTGAACAAACTCAAAATCAAAGCATTTTATGAAAAAATGACAACATGAGAATCTGTACTTAATATTAAATTATTGTACTAAGCATATACAATTACAAAATGCTTAATATTAAATATTATATATAGCAAGTCTATCAGGTACAATATTTGAATTCGAAAAAAAAAGACTTCTCTTTCCCACTACTGGTACAATGCAGAACAGAAAACTCCGATCCGAAGCTTCGATATGCGTACAATTTGACAATACTTTTACTTTTTTTACAGTTATAGCTAATAGTTTATATTTATCTGTATTTCTTTTTATTTTAAATGGTTTTACATCACCGTATTTTTTTTTGTTTTTTGGCTCCACACTTTTGTGTATTTAGCCAGTGTCAAGTAATTGATAATTTTTCAAGTTAATTAATATATATATGTGTCAAGTCAAGTCATAGTCCAAGTCATCAAGTCAAGTCATAATCTAGTCTAGTCAAGTCATACTCCTAGCAAAGTGGTGGTACCTTTACCAGAAGTTTCTATGGAGTTTTGGAAACAACACGAAAATAAACATTTTACCATCATTACACCACTTTCCCACACTTATGCCTGTAATGCAGTACTTAACGAATGAAATGCCACCAATTTTATGCACTAACACTGAAAATAATAAAAATTTTGGAAAATAATACAATGCGGTGACGCGATCTTTTTCGTTTTCCCGCCAAAACTCCGTGTATTATTTTTATCTCTTGATACTTTCCATCCAAAAGTTGTCTGAAAGAGATCGCTATTAGCGATAAGACTGTTCATTCCTGTATCATGTTAATTTCATTGGTGAGACAATAAATAGTTGTCTATCTATCAATCTATACTTCTGCATCATTTCTTATAGAAAATTCAATATAAATATTACCAAACTTTAACATTCCCAACCCAAACCATTTAAAATTAAATCTGTTCTCAGGAGAGACTAAAATAATCCAAGACACTCTACCTCTTATCTTATGATAAGAGCACCCAAAGATACTAATAACGAGGATCTGTTCAAATATTAACTGTCTAGACTCCTAATATTATCCTATAGGGAAGTATAACAGTATGGTTACTTAATACAAATGAAACATCCTGATTTCAAGATTCAAAAATGATAATTATAAAAATTATAAGAGAGACTGTATAAAGAAACACAATAAAAATGCAATTTCCATTATTAATCAGTAAAAATAATCAGCTGTTCGCATGATAATAATAATAATAATAACGCCCAACGATCACATACATATATCCTTAACCTTTACTAGGATTCCTTGTGTCTAGGGACCCAGGAACTACGAGGACCATGGTTCCACAACACCCAGAATCACAACAAGTATTTGAGCTTTTTTTGTGCAAAAATACTTGTCCTGTTGCAGGAATCTAACCCGCCGCCTCCGGGTTAAGAGCCGACCTGCTTAACCACCACACCATATAGGCTGTCATATATAAGCTCTAAGTTTACCATGCGAATAGCCAAAGAGTGGAATGCTTTACTGGCGTCCGTATTTTCCGAAAACGACAACCTTGAACTCTTCAAATCGAGAGTGAATAGGTAACTTCTAGGCAAATGACATTCTAGACTACATCGTCACTTACCATCAGGTGAGATAGAGGTCAAAGGCAAACCTATCAAACAATTGAAAAGGGGTGAGAACAAAAAGGGTTTCACTGACTTTTTTCACTATATGACTTATGAGTATCGTTGGATCCAGCGTGAAATTATCTACAATAATTATACTAGACTATAGTCAGTCAAGTTATTTACAATATTTATCGTCAAAAGAGTAGTATTGAATAGTGTAATTGACGTTTTGTTGACTTGCCACTAGGTGTCGTTGTTTCGACTGTCATGGCCGAAACTTGTTCCGTCGCCTCTTTAAAAAGGGCAGAACGTTGTTCAGTGGAGTCAGTTGGTCCTCGGCAGCGGAGTGAATAACACGAAACTATTGCCGATATATGTAAAACAGTAAACATATCTGGAGGTTGTTTATTAATTGTGCTGCAAATGTCTATGAAGTTTAGTTAATAATCTTACACGCCAAACTTTGTAATCTTTTGGATAAATAGTATGTTAGTTCAAAAAACCATAAGAACTCTTTTATAAATGGAATTACCATAAAATCAACAGGACCCAAATAAAATTAGCAACAATCACCACCTCAGGGGATACAGGTAAAAAACACTCCAAACTCGATCCCCGAGCATTCTCTATAAAACTTGGAGGCAAAGAAACTTTTTTACTGTTATTAAGAATTTAGAAGGAATCGCGGTCGAACGTTGCCCCAGTTTCCCCTGAGAAATCATTGGACACAAGTTCCTTGGGGTACAAATTGGGAATATACTCTTTTATAAATACGCAGGCTGTGTCTACATAATTTATTTTTTTGAGACAGGTTGGGGTTATTTTTATATTTTACTAAAGCTTCGTTCAGTCCACAATTTATTCTTACTTTTACTTTTTTTATTTAATTTATTCAAAGCCTCTGTGGTGTGATGGTTGAGCGGGTCGGCTTATGTCCTAAAGAAGGCGGGTTTGATTTCCGTAACTGGACAAATATTTTTGCACAGAAACAAAAGAGCAAATAATTTTTTTGAGTGTTGGTTATTTTGGGAGCATGGTCCGCGTAGTTCCTATATTAGTTCCTATATTCGAAATATTTTAATTATTTGCTCATTCCATGAGAACATTTCATTTTTCCGGAATAAAATGTAACCTATATGTTAATCCAGTGTATAAGCTATCTTGATACCGAATTTCATCCACATCCATTCAGCTGTTTGAGCGTGAAGGAGTAACAAACACATACACAGATACACACCACCTTAATAATATTAGTGTGATAAAGACCTATAAATTATGATTTGATAGTGTGAGCAATCCGTGTGCAAAAATTTCATTTATCTATAATTATAGACGTCTATATTTATATAAAGAAATATAACGTTTTACTAAATCAGGTCACAAGTTACTCTAGTTGCACAAAAAAGTCCACGTTTCATTCAAAGTTCATAATTAGAACGGCTAAGGAATGGAATGCCCTGCCAGCGTCTGTGTTTCCGGCGAAATATGACCCGGGCGTGTTCAAGAGAAGAGTGAATAGGTATTTACTTGGCTAGCATGCTAAACCTTCGATCGCATCGTCTGCAAAGAGTGCACCGCCAGTCTAAGCAATTAACTTGCACACGCTTTTATTTCGTGCCAGTGCCAAAATTTTGAAAAAAAAAACTCGAGCAGCCGCCAGCGCAGGGCGCTGCGTTAGATTAACTGTTGTTAAAAGTTGCCTGGCTGGCTAGCAGCCAGTTAGCCGAGCCTCTCTGATTTATTGTTGTCAGTGTTGGGAGAAGGAGACTCTGACTTGAGCTTTGTAGCCAGAAAACGGACGTCGAGACGACCTATTTTATTGGCTTTTGTTTACATCCACATCTGAGTTGCTATAATCACCACGCATGACAGGCCTCTTTTTTGTTTTGGCTCTACACTTTTGTATATTTAGTCAGTGTCAAGTAATTGATTATTTATCAAATTAAGAAAATTTCACGCAGATATGTGTCAAGTCACAGTCCAAGTCATCAAGTCCAGTCATAGTCTAGTCAAAGTCATGCCTAAAGTGATGGCAACTTTATCACAAGCTTCTATGGTGTTTTGGAAACAACACGAAAAGAAACGTTTCACCATCATTATACCACTTTCCCACACTCATGCCTGTAATCCAGCACTTAATGAATAAAATGCTACCAATTTTATG
This sequence comes from Ennomos fuscantarius, assembly GCA_905220475.3. Classification (NCBI taxonomy): domain Eukaryota; kingdom Metazoa; phylum Arthropoda; class Insecta; order Lepidoptera; family Geometridae; genus Ennomos; species Ennomos fuscantarius. Next base: position 5,086,859 of record HG992049.1, read on the forward strand.
CACTAACACTGAAGACAACTCAAGTTTTGTAAAATAATACAATGCGGTGACGCGATCTTTTTCATTTTTCCGCCAAAAAAACCGACCGGCGTCTTGGTGATCGTGGTAGTTTATAATGCAGACCAAAGAGACTCTAACTAGGATTTCCTGTGTCTAGGGACCCAGAAACTACGAGGACAACGGTCCCACAACACCCAGACTCAGAACAAGTATTTGCACTGTTTTTTCTAAGCAAAATTACTTGTCCTGTCGCGGGAATCGAACGCGCTGCCTCCGGGTCATGAGCCAACCTGCTCAACCACCACACCACAGAGGCTGTATTGCTTAGACAGTGCACACTACTGCTTGGCCCTAGAATAACTGGTAAAGCGGTGGTACCTACCTAGACAAACTTTGCATCAAAGTCATACCAACTAGTGAATCATTAAGTATTTATGAATGTATACTGTATGTGTGCTTGTACTAAATAAATAATAAAAATCTTAAATATATGTAACTCAAAGGTGACTGAGTGATTGACTGACGGACATAGTGATCTATCAACGCACAGCCCAAATCACTGGACGGATCGGGCTGAAATTTTATATGCAGGTAGATGCTATGACGTAGGCATCCGCTAAGAAAGGATTTTTCGAAATTCCACCCTTAAGAGGGTGAAATGGAAGGTTGAATTATTTTCCCATAGACATAGCCACGGGCGAAACTGCGGACAGAAGCTCGTAAATACATAAAACACATTGGTACAGCCTTTTTTTTTTTATGGTTTGGCTCCACACTTTTGTGTATTTATCCAGTGTCAAGTGATTGAAAACTTATCAAGTTAATGATATTTTACGCAAATATGTGTCAAGTCATAGTCGAAGTCATCAAGTCAAGTCATAGTCTAGTCAAAGTCATACTCCTAGTAAAGTGGTGGCAACTTTACTTGAAGCTTCTATGGAGTTTTGGAAACAACACGAAAGGAAACGTTTCACCATCATTATACCATTTTTCCACACTCACGCCTGTAATCCAGCACTTAAAGAATAGAATGCCACCAATTTTATGCACTAGCACTGAAAATAACACAAGTTTTGGAAAATAATACAACGCGGTGACGCAATCTTTTTTGCGTTCCCGCCAAAACTCTGGTACAACCTTTCTTATATGAATTTACTATTGCTTGGCGGTAGATGACATCGGCTTGTATATTTACGACTTCATACAATATCATAATGTTTACAAAAACATCTGTGAACCGCTACCGCGGCAATTACGTCTGCCATTACCTATTTGATGCGGTGGTCAGGTGTTTTTTTATTGCGTATGGATAGAAACAAGTAATCTATACATATAATATTTTACTAGGTGGTAGGACTTTACTGCAAAGTTCGTCTAGGTAGGTACCACCACGCTGCCAGTTATTCTGCCGCCAAAGAGTAGTGCGCAAGCACTGCTGTGTTCCGGTTTGAAGGGCACTGTAGCTAGTGAAATTACTGGGCAAATGAGACTTTATGATCTGATCTCACAGTTTAGTAATCTTATTACTAGATTGTGCTGATGTCTCTGGATGACGTGCGCAGTGCAGTGTCACGCGAACCTCTATACTTTAGAGTACTGAGTGACACTGCAGCTGATATGGGCAGCCGTGTCGTTTAACATCAGGCGAACGGCTAGGTCGTCACGTCATTCCTTAACATAAAAAATAAAAATAAAATTCAAAGTCCTGACTCAATTTCAAAAATCTTTATTTTTCATGAATAAATCCTAAGTACATAATCTAGTGTACATTAATTAATCCTAGATATGGCTATAATTTATACCTATTTGATACATTTTTAAATCATTTCACTTATGATATAAATTTATGATACAATATAATGTATTAACTAAGACAATGCATGAAATCCAAGATAAAATCATAGTAAATGTCCTATATATCAATACTTTTGTTTGCTTTAGTAGATAGCATAACAATTGCAAAAAGTCTTGACTGACTGACTTATACATCAACACACAGACTAAATCGTTGGTCCTAGAGACTTGAAATTTGGAGGGTGTGTTCTTTGTAAAGTGTAGGTATCCACTAAGAAAGGATTTTTCGAAATTACATCCATAAGAAGGTGAAATAAGTGGTTGAATTATCTATTTAAAAATTTTTTTTCGGTTCTTATGGGCCACGCGGGTGAAGCCGGGGTCAGAAGCTAGTTTTTTTTTTTTTTTTTTTTTTTTTTTACTTCAAACTTGTCTAGCATTTGACCACGCTCTCACCTGATGGGAAGTGACGATGTGATCGAAGGTGTAGCATGCTAGCCAAGTAAATACCTATTCACTCTTCTCTTGAACACGCCCGGGTCATATTTCGCCGGAAACACTGACGCTGGCAATGCATTCCATTCCTTAGCCGTTCTAATTAAGAACGTGGAATCAAATCGCTTGGTACGAATGGGTGGTATTTCGACCACGAAAGGATGGCGCTTAGCCGAGCGTCTAGTAGTCCGGTAGTGGAATGGTGATGGGAGTATGAGATCATGCAGTTCTTGTGCGCATTCGCCGTGGTGTAATCTGTAAGAGACCGACAGACTTGCCACCTTACGTCGGTGCGCTAGGCTCTGGAGCCTTTCACCAACCAAAGTGTCATCGTCAATGAGCCTTTTGGCACGCCGTTCAATCGAGTCCAGAGCCTCAAGCTGGTACTTGGCAGACCCGTCCCACAGGTGGCAGCAGTACTCCATACATGATCGGACCTGTGCTTGATAGAGATTAAGAAGCTGTCCAGATGTGAAGTACCGCCTTACCTTGGACAAAATGCCGAGTTTTTTGAAGCTATTTTGGCTTTGGACTCGATGTATGATCCAAAGTTAAGGTTTGACGTGAGATCAACACCTAAAAGCTCAAGATGGTCTCCCAGATTTACAGATACACCACGGAACGAAGGAGCCAGATGGAGTGGGCTCTTTTTTGCAGTGAATAAACACGCCTGTGTTTTTGCAGCATTGAACCTAACCAAGTTAGCATCGCCCCAGTCGGACACGGCTTTCAATGCAAGGTTCATGCGCTCAACCATAGCCTCTCTCTCAATCCGGACATCGTCACCACTAGCACGGGCACTGGATGTGTATCTTTCAACAACAGTACTGTCATCTGCATACCCAAAGATACCGGGCTTTAGCAGATCATTGATGTGGAGTAAGAAAAGTGTTGCTGAAAGAACTGACCCCTGAGGTACACCAGCATTAATAGCTAATTGATCGGAGGAGCAGCCGTCAAGAACTACTCTTAGCGATCGTTCCCTCAAAAAGTCTGATATCCAAGTGCACAGGCCAACAGGTAGTCCGAAAGATGGAAACTTATTCAGAAGTCCGTCATGCCAGACCTTATCAAATGCCTTAGAGACATCTAGAGATACAGCAAGTGCCTCTCCATGCATCTCTAAGGCTTCGCTCAGTATGTGAGTGGCATACGCGAGAAGATCCCCAGTGGACCGGTTTCGGCGAAATCCGTATTGCCGGTCGCTGAGGAGATCATTGTCTTCAAGGTATGCCAAGAGCTTGTTGTTAATTATACGCTCCATACTCTTACAGAGAATAGAGGTAATTGAGATGGGTCGATAGTTGGCAGGATCAGCACGACTGCCCTTCTTAGGTACAGGTTGTACGTTGGCTAGCTTCCAACTCATAGGGACTATTCCGCTGTCTAGAGAGAGGCGAAATAGGCGTGTTAGAATGGGAGACAACTCAGGTGCACAGCTCTTAAGTACAATTGCAGGTATACCATCGGGACCACTGGCTTTGTTCACGTCTAGACTGCGTAATGTTTTTAGTACTTCCTTCTGACGTATGCGTATTTCCGGCATGAAAACACCGCATTGTGGAAGGCAGGGAGGTACCTCATTAGCAGTATCTAAACGCGAAGCTTCTGCAAAGAGAGTGGCAAACAAGTTTGCTTTTTCTTTTGCAGTGTGAGCCAGCGATCCGTCTGGTTTCAATAATGGAGGCAGTGAGGATCGACAGAAGTTCGCTTCAACCGATTTGGCTAGGGACCAAAAAGCCTTACTACCAGCTGGGTAGGAAGCAAGTTTATTCCCTATTCGACCAATATGATTGAAACGAGCCTTCCTTAATTCCTTCTTACAGGCCTTGGCGGCAACGTTAAAGGCTTTCTTCTTAGCGCGAGTGTCCGAGGCCTTGCGTTTTCGAGCGTCAGCCCATGCCAGATATGCCGCATGCTTCTGCGCTTCAGCGCGTGCACAGTCGGCTCCAAACCATGGGCTGGCTTTGCTGGTCACGGGCTTATCGGAAAATGGAATAAAATATTCCATAGCCCGACATACTACCTCAGTAACCGCATTCGCGCAGACTGTCGGATCTCCAGAAGAAAAACACGTTTGCCGCCAAGGATATGAAGCGAAGAAATGTCGCATCTCGTCCCAGTCTGCTAAGTTGTATCTCCAGACACGCCGATTGCTCTTAGGGCTTGGGTCAGGCGGGGAGTATACTGAAACGGACTTGACCAGACAGTGATCGGAGCTACCAATGGGTGAGGATACCGCCACAGAGTATCGGTCTGGTTCAGTCGTGAGCAGAAGGTCGAGGCAGTTAGCAGTGTGGCTATCAATGTCAGGCACTCGCGTTGGCTCTTTAACAATCTGCGTTAAATTGAGCGCCAAAGCGAGCTTACGCGTCTCTCTCCCAGCGTGGTCCGTGATCCGGTGTGGGACTAACCACTCCTGGTGGTGAGCATTAAAGTCCCCCAGAACAACAAGCTGAGCCGAAGGATAGCGTTGCTGAGCCACATCTGCCGTTTCACTGAGATACTCCATTAGAAGAGTTGTCTCCCGGTCACCGCTATGTGATCTGTACACACCAGCATAGAGAATTTTCTCAATGCCGGTGTCCACAAGCACCCAAATCACCGAAAAGTGGGGATGTTCAAGGTTTCGGAGACGCAAACAGCAAATGTCATCACGGACGTAAACGCAGATACCAGCGCGTGGAAGGAAGCGGTTTTCCAAGATGAATCCTGGATAGTCCAGATATGCCGTGTCTGATGGACATCCTATTTGCGTCTCAGTCAAGAAGAACAAGTGCGGTTTGTTGGTCTCCAGATGATGATGGACCGCTTGCAGATTTGAGTGCAGCCCACGAATATTTGTGAGGTGCACTTTAAGAGTGAGGACGTGCATCTGCCGTTTAAACTTGCTCAATTTATTTGACTTTTTCATAGTTGGGTGAGTTAGGTAGACAAGTAGGAAGTGGACGAGATATTGGGATGCTAACCCTCAGTAATAGAGAAGCTCCTACGCCAATGGAGAACTTGCGCGGAGACTGCGGGGACGCCCGAACCCCCCTGAAATTGCCCACAAGTTCCTCACTTCCAGTCGCCAACTGGCCCTGTGGACAACCTCAGGATTTTACACAAGCGGTGGGGCAGCCTTTCGTAGTTGGCTAGACTACTACTTGGGCCCCCTACAACTTGCGGTCGGCCAGCAGAGAGCACCGTGCTTCGGATCCCGCTACCCTCCGAAGCAAGGTCTCCGACGCGAAAGCATCTCCATCACCAATACCGGTCTGCATACCCAACACAACTGTCCACATCTACTCGTCAGAACGGCTTCATTAGACATCACGATGGAACACGACGAGTCGCTTGGCATCGTGGTTTTGTCTAATGGGTGGTAACTAAGCCGGCGGCTAAGGCCTTCCACCAGTTATTTGGTTGCTCTTTTGGCACCACCCAGGGGTCACGTGTAGGGAAACTAGGGTTAAAGCCTACGGACGCGAGCAAACATAAACCCCCAAAATAGTCCTGTGACCCCTAGTCATTAACAAATGCTTCAAACTTATATGGTTTTCTCGTGGATGAAATTATCAGAACTGGATCAAATTGATTGAAAATTGGTTCACCCAGTCAAAAGTTATGAGGTAACAAACATAACAAATGCAGTCAAATTGAGAACCTCCTTCTTTTTTTAAGTTGGTTGATAAATTGTTTTGGATTGGGCTTGCGGTTTTACATGACGGTATTCCTTTTCAAAAATGGAACTCTCAAATTAAATTGTGCCCCAAACAGTTGCCCCCTGGACCTAGGGTCTTACCGTGTAAGTCTGGTGGAGATGGTAACCGTTTTCTCTCTTGCTCGCACTCGTGGACTTGTTGATAGGCGCATTCAGGATGGCAGGCGAAGCCAATTCCCAGAACAGTTACGCAAAAAGGGTGCTGATCTTCCTAAAATCCCATAATGGTTATTGAAACGATGCCCCACATGCTTGTGTATTTCTTGTGCCCTTACGCCTGTACCTACGTTGACCTAAAACGCCACACGATGGAGCTAAGGTGACAAAGTTCTGCAAGAATTTGATTTACGCGTTTACTAGGTGGTAGGACTTTTCTGCAAAGTTCGTCTAGATAGGTACCACCGCTTTGCCAGGTATTCTACCGCCAATCAGTAGTTTGTAAGCACTACTGTTATCTGGTTTGAAAGGCGCTGTAGCTAGTGAAATTACTGAGCAATCAGACTATATGACCTGATATCACAGTCGAGTAATCTTATCAGACGGATGGGAATCGAACCACAACCAGTAGGCAGGGCTACTACCAACTGAGGTATCAGGCCAGTCAATTAAGTTACAATTTAATTAAAACTACACCTCTTTCACTTTAAAATATCTTCAGGCTTCAACAATTTACAGTGAATCGTAAAGTAACAGTAATTCAAGAACTTACAGTAAATCAAAAACTCATAGTAAAATATTTTCTCTGCACGTTCTTTCTAACCGTACTTTAGCCTCTATTAAGCTACCAACACAGTTACATCAAAAGCATCCACAATTGAATTAAGATGGAGCCATCAAGCCCTGCGGTCTCGTGGAATGAAAACATCAGATGGAGTTAGAAAAAATGTGAGAAATGTGCTTGAGTTGTTTTGTAATAACTCCCAACTTTTTTGTAGTCCAGTACCATTTAAATAGACACCTTTGTTTTAGTTTTAAGGACTTTTAAGGCCTTTTTATGTTATAAACATTGAATAAATATCTGTTATAAAAAACAATGCTTAAAATACGAAGTGGCCCGTTTGTACGACAACCATTTTATAGGCTGTGAGTCACCAGCACAAAATTAGTGCCACCGATAGCCCCCTTAAAATACGAAGTTGCTCGTTCATACGACCACCACTGAATAGGCTTTGAGTCACCTGCACAAAATTAGTGCCATAGATAGCCTGCTTAAAATACGAAGTGGCCCGTTTGTATGACACCCACTGTATGCCTTGTACTGCACTGTATGTCGCAAGTCACTTACACAACATAAGTGCCACAGATAGCCCACTTAAAACGCAAAGTGGCTCGTTTATATGACACCCACTGTATGTCCTGTACTGCACTGTATGTCGCAAGTCACTTGCACAACATAAGTGCCACAGATAGCCCACTTAAAACGCAAAGTGGCCCGTTTATATGACACCCACTGTATGCCCTGTACTGCACTGTATGTCGCAAGTCACTTGCACAACATAAGTGCCACAGATAGCCCACTTAAAACGCAAAGTGGCCCGTTTATATGACACCCACTGTATGCCCTGTACTGCACTGTATGTCGCAAGTCACTTGCACAACATAAGTGCCACAGATAGCCCACTTAAAACGCAAAGTGGCCCGTTTATATGACACCCACTGTATGCCCTGTACTGCACTGTATGTCGCAAGTCACTTGCACAACATAAGTGCCACAGATAGCCCACTTAAAACGCAAAGTGGCCCGTTTATATGACACCCACTGTATGTCCTGTACTGCACTGTATGTCGCAAGTCACTTGCACAACATAAGTGCCACAGATAGCCCACTTAAAACGCAAAGTGGCCCGTTTATATGACACCCACTGTATGCCCTGTACTGCACTGTATGTCGCAAGTCACTTGCACAACATAAGTGCCACAGATAGCCCACTTAAAACGCAAAGTGGCCCGTTTATATGACACCCACTGTATGCCCTGTACTGCACTGTATGTCGCAAGTCACTTGCACAACATAAGTGCCACAGATAGCCCACTTAAAACGCAAAGTGGCCCGTTTATATGACACCCACTGTATGCCCTGTACTGCACTGTATGTCGCAAGTCACTTGCACAACATAAGTGCCACAGATAGCCCACTTAAAACGCAAAGTGGCCCGTTTATATGACACCCACTGTATGCCCTGTACTGCACTGTAGGTCGCAAGTCACCTGCACAACATAAGTGCCACAGATAGCTTGATTAAAATACGAAGTGGTCCGTTTGAACGACAACCACTGTATAGGTCTCGAGTAGCCTGCACAAAATTAGTACCACAGATAGCCCTCTGTGAAGAGGTTGTGTGTAGATAAATGAGACTATGAAACACGTTCTGTTACATTGCACTCTACAGAAAAGACAAGAAAATTGACATCTCTAAAGCGAAAAAGCATAAAGATCACGAAGTCGACTGAAATCATCCTAAACCGCATCGTTACTTACCATCAGGTACGATAGTGGTCAAACGCAAGCCTATGAAACGATTTAAAAAAAAAACTGATTCCAAACCATTTACACCATGGCTAAGGCAATATATCCGCTACATACAAGAGTTGACCTGGCTGAAGTAGATGCTAGTAGGGTGAAATTCACAATGCACAATGTCAGTGCAGGCCTTACCACCCCCAAGTAGAATAAGAATGAGTAGACCATAAAGTAACTTATTAATAGAGTCATCAGCTTTATCGCTGATCAGCGCCATCTCGTGAAACCGGAAGAAATCCCATTGTTCTATATCTATAACTACACTACCTATACGTGCTTGTATATACGTCTTTTATAATTTAATTTTTTATGTAATATTTTAAACTAAAATAGGCATAAATAAAACAACACATCTAATTACTTTAATATTTATTTACATTTAATATAAATTATAAAACAGGTACATTTTTAAAAAGACGGGAATTTTTACAACTTTATATAATTATGTAATCAACAACTTACATACTATAAGGCACCTAAGTTTTTTTGCTTCACAGGTGGTCCCATAAAGGTTTTATCAAAAACATTTTAGTGCTTTTCAAAACATGAACTCGAGAAATACTTTTTAGATTGCAACCCGGTGTGATTATCAACCCGGCCCGGCCGACTGACAGTTAGCCATGATGCTGCCGCTATGTCAACTTATGTTCCTTTCCTCCCAGTTTCTGCATAATTAAATGAATTTACTATGTATTAAAGGAAACAAATTTGTCGCTAACGCCATCTAGTGATATAGGAAATAAACTACTAAAGAGAGCTAATCGGCCTCCATAGAAAACGTCAAAGTATAGAAGTGAAAAGACCCTGGAGTAGACCGTGAGTCGTGCGAACAACTCTCTGAGAACACGATACATTGCGTGTTTGAAAAGATGTTAGCTTTACACGCACATGTGCTTAGTTATTGTCTCAAACGAAGTTTGATTATGATCGCCTAAGAAGATGGCATTTTTTACGTGTAGTAGGTAGTGGGCAGAGTGCACCCAGTAACGGCCCAGGCCGAGGCTAGCATTTACCTTAGGGGTACCCTTGTTAGGAGATATTTGGTCGTTAAAAAGCATTAGAACATGTTCAATTGAAAATGTGTTATTCTATTTAGCAATATTTAAAGGAATACAATAAATAAAATCTCAATGGTAGGTATTATTTTCAGGTATGAAACTACGAAAACATTTTTTTTACGTTGTTAATTTTGGTTGACATTTTTTATTCGTTGCTCATTTGCGGTAATTCTAGCGTTAATAAAGCGAAACATAAGTCTAGGTTTTCTGAGGATTTCTCGGCTCATCTTGTATTTGTTTTATTAAGTTTTTATTGGTATATTTGTTTCTCTTAACATGAACATTTTAGTTACGTTTATTCTCGTTAGAATAACAAGCTTACTTTACTTACTTTTCAAATAGTCGATATGTATTTTCTATTCTATCTTGATGCTTTCAAACTGTGCAACATGCAAATCTGAAGACAATACTTTAAAAATTCCTCTATAGAGTTTTACACGATGTACTTTTATTAAATAGCATGTTAATTGACTACTAACAAATCTACTAGATAATAAAAAATGGCAATAATAATAATAATACCCATCACATTTATAGATCCTGAACCTTAACTAGGATCCCCTGTATCAAGGGACCCAGGCACTACGAAGACTACAGTCCGACAGCACCCGGACTGAAGTATTTGAGCGTTTCTTTTCTGTGCACAAATACTTTTCCTGCCGCAGAAATCGAATCGTCCGCCTCCGGCTCAACCCCCAGGCTCCAGCACACACCACACACCACAGAGGCTATCAAATCGTTTCGAGCTATAATTAATTTCATTATACCAAAATCACAAACAAATCCGCTCTTTTGCTAATATATCAAATTTCGTTTATTGAGCCGAAGTTCCGAGAAATATTATCGGACAAACTTGGTCGAATAATTTGACTATTTTTAGAACAAGATTTGAATTTCAATAGGTGTTGAATATCAGTTGAGGAATAATTTTAATTTTAATGGCAGCTGCAGGAATATTGAATTTAGACGGCTTTTCTATATTTCAGAACAATATAAGATATTTGGACAAATTATTAGGAGATTAAATTACCATCTAGAGGCCTTCTAGACCTTCGGATCGGAGTTTTCTGTTCTGCATTGTGCCGGATTGCTTGCAGCAGTAGTGAGAAAGAGAACTGCTTTTTTTTTCAAACTCATATGTTGTTCATATTGTATATTGTTGGCTTGCTATATATTCTTTAAGAATAAGCACTTTGTAATTTTATGTGCTTACAAGCTTCTGCCCGAAGCTACGCCCGCGGCGTGTACTATAAAAATTCAACCACCCATTTCACACTCTTAAGGGTGGAATTTCAAAAAATCCTTTCTTAGCAGATGCCTACGTCATAACATCTACCTGCATGCCTAATTTTAGCCCGATCCGTAGAGTGGTTTGGGCTGTCCGTTGATAGATCACTATATCAGTCAGTCACCTTTGAGTTATATTGGTATATTGAGATTAAAGAAACTTAATTTTAAGTACCTAATATAATTTTGACTTGTAAAAGTGCTAAAAATAGCCTTTTTGCAATAAATGTTTTGACTTTGACTTTCAGGCGTTCCGTGGATTTATCAGCAAGTTAATTATTCTGTACAAAAAGTAACTTTGATTGATATCAGTTGTATAAACAATCATCATCCTCATACATAAGTCGCATTTTATTTGGAGCTGCTGATTTTTTAACTCTCCTTGATCAGCAGCCGTCATGATTTCATTCACTTTCTTTTCATTCATCCTCCTATTATTCAAAATTCCTTTTCCCTTAACACTTTTTTTGTAATCTATGGTTCATGAGTCCTCATTATGATATCTATATCAAACCAATCGTTTTCATTTTTACTGCGTAAACGATACTCACCTTATTTAAAAAAAATAGAAAATACAGTTATTTAGTTTACTTTGTTTCTTTCTATCAAACTTGAAATAGGCAAAGATAAAACAAGAGAAAACACTGACTAGCTATTCCAATACTACGCAGTATTTATTAGTAAAAGATTGTCTGCACCAAATCTCTAAACAGCCATTGAAAAATTACTAAAACAAAATTTTTAAGTGAAATTCATTGTAGAAAAAATAATAACTCTGGTAAAAATGATAATATAAAGATAGCTAGAACACTGTTCTTTATGGTTAGCCAACTTGCACTGGATAGCAATTTAAATTTTACCATTCCTGAGGGAATATATACGGTTATATTGCAAGTAGAACAATCTCAACTTCATTGTACTTCAGCTTATCTAGTGTGAACCAGACACGTAACAAAGACGTGAAAGGACTTTGTATTTCATAACAAAGATTTTATGATTTTAGTTTCATAGAAAATGATTAAGTTCCTATTCTCAATATCTCATTGTTAGGGTTCCATTCCCAAATGGCAAAAACAGGGCCCTATTACTAAGGCTTTGGTGCTTGTCTGTTTGTTTTCTCACTTATAAAATGGCCTCAGTAATTTAAGAAAAAATGTCATCAAATGTCAATGGGTTTAGTTTCTGCCGTATTGGCGTGAAATCTAGACAAACAAAAAGAATAAAGAAAACTTTTCCCTTTTCGATCACAAATGGTGAATTATTTTAAGAAATTTCATCCAATCTTTTTCAATAGAAAATGATACGGATGAAGCTATGTGTTTAAGAAATGCTGCACAAAGAAGCAGGAGGAGATTTGCTTGTGAAACAATAATGCTCAAAGCTGCCGATGTCGCGTGGGTACTTGGATGTGGTAATTTGCTGGGCAAACTTATGGATGCGGCGTGAGGCAATTTACTTTTGCAAGGTTTGTTTGTTTTGTTGTATGTATAATTCTAAAGTTCTAAAAATGTTAACAACCAACTTTTTAGTAATTTAATTATAGTTAATATTTTGAAATTAATCGATTTTAAAGGTAGTTATTTTATCTTGTATATTACTGACTAAAAAGAATACTGTCTTTTTATATATATGGTCCAATTGTATCATTTTCAGTTTTTTTGATATAAAATTCTTCTCTTTTTTTCGTAGGGGCAAACTTGAGTCAGAAGTTTTAAGCTCTATTACATCCAGCATGACTGAATAACATTTATGCTTAGATTGAAATTGGGACCAACAGCTTTAATCAGATCATTCATTGATTTATTTCGTTTAGTTGATTAAGGCCCTTGCCTATAAACGTTTATTAAATTTAAACAATGCTTATGCTTGAAAACAAGATGGACGGATGTAGGAGGATAAGGGATATTGGTGCTATAAATACCATTATTATTATTATAATTTTATTCTTTATTATCTTAGAAGATTGGGTTATAGACGTGCATAAAATACGGTGTATGTATACCGCAAAAGTGCCGTGTCCATTATAATTGCATTGGATTTCGAGCTGCATGTTCAAGAAAGACATTTGCAAAGCAGGCAATTCCCAGGATGCGCGGTACAGATCCTCACGACCTTACAATATCATCTTTGAAAGGTATAATTAATAATATACTGTATAACTTGTAGGTATACGATGTATCTTTAAATGTACTCACGAGATCTTTACCGTGATTGGAATCATTCTGAATTCCCGATATTTCAATACAGGAACCTTTAAGGTAACCGTCAAATTTTCTACTACACAATTTCTATTATCATCACCACCACCACCAACACCATCATCATCATAATCATCATCGCCGCCATCATCATCATCACCATTATCATCACCATCATCATCATCATCATCGTTGGTCGTCAATCTATGAGCATAAGCCTTTTCTTTCTTACACCATTCATCTCTTTCTAAAAAACCTAAATCTACGATCTAATGTATGACATTGTAGTAGATGGCTACTATGAAACGACTGGAGCAACTTGTAACCTTACGGTGCTACTGTCAGTTTTCTGTTTTACTACAGTTGCAACAAGATGCTCAACGGTCGATGAGGCACAAGGCATGAAAATGGAGCGTTTTATTGTGAAATGCTACGCTTAAACAAGATCGAGCGTTTTTGTCATAGTAACTTATCTAAATTACTAAAGTATTGTTTCTCTTTTTAAAGTGTATAAAGTTCTATATTTACAGCTTAACCACAAAAAAGATTTAAATTTAAGAACTGTGTAAACTAGTTCTTAAGCTAGTCTAAACTGAACTAGTTCTTAAACTAGTGTAAACTGCTCTTTTGTGTTAAACACTAGTGTAAACTAGTTCTTAAGCTAGTCTAAACTGAACTAGTTCTTAAACTAGTGTAAACTGCTCTTTTGTGTTAAACACTAGTGTAAACTAGTTCTTAAGCTAGTCTAAACTGAACTAGTTCTTAAACTAGTGTAAACTGCTCTTTTGTGTTAAACACATGTTCGACGTCAACCTAAGCCTTGTTTATGTATTTGTGGTAGCATGGTTAATGTTAAAATCTAAGATTGTAAACAAGTTAGTTAAATGTATGTAACTAAACAGTCATCTGGCTCTCATAGTGCTAGTTTTGCTTAGTCTGGGGCTAAATGGTTATGACTATATTTATAAGTGGAACGCTTTACCGGCATCCATATTTCCCGAAAACTACAACCTGGGAGTCTTCAAATCGAGAGTTAACCGGTATCTTCTAGGCAAGCGTGTTACATCCTAGACCGCATCGTTACTTACCATCAGGTGCGATAGTGGTCAAGCGCGAGCCTATCAAACTCTAAAAATAAACTTTAAAAATAACCTTATAGCGTACCATTGGCGGTGATAATAAACTAAAAAAAACCTCATATCAAAATCAATGTACAGGGTAAGAAAATCGAAAAATCTGAATTCATCTGTAGTGAATTGAATGTTACAAAAATAGTTAACAAAAGAAACAAATTTTTAAAATCGCTTTCAACTCTTGATGGATACCATACCTTGACATAGTAAAGGAGCTCACAAGTCCAACTCGTTAACTACCCGCTTGGGTGCCTCAGCCATGCAACAGTCTCTCTGACTGTTAGACAGAACCATAGACTAAACAGGAATAGATGACGGAAAAAGATCATCAACCGCGCGCCGTTAGAGATATTAATCACACTAATATTATAAAGGCGAAAGTTTTTATGTGTGTTTGTGTGTATGTGTGTATGTTTGTTACTCCTTCACGTTAAAACGGCTGAATGGATTTGGATGAAATTCGGTACCAAGATAGTTTACATACTGGATTAACATATAGGCTACATTTTTTGCCGGATTGCTTGCACCAGTAGTGAGAAAGAGAACTGCTTTTTTTTCAAACTCATATATTGTAATGGGCTTGCTATATTATTTGACAATAAGCACTTTGTAATTTTATATGCTTAGTGAAATAACTTAATTTTAAGTACCTAGTATAATTTTGACTTGTAAAAGTGCTAAAATTAGCCTATTTGCAATAAATCTTTTGACTTTGACTTTGACTTTGACTTTTATCCCGGAAAAGTTAAATTATCCCGTGGGATGAGCTAATAATTAAAATACTTTATATCCGCGGGTGAAACCGCGGGGCCCAACTAGTAAGAGCATATTGGTTAAAGTAGTCTAAATGAAGACTCCAAAAAAATGTAGTTGTCAAAAAAAACAGTCGGTGATAGGTAACCGCTCTGCGAGTTATTCTGCCGTCAAGCAGTAGTGCGCAAGCACTAATGTGTTCCGGTTTAAAGGGAACTGTAGCTAGTGAAATTAGTAAGCAAAAGACTTTATAACCTGACCTCATAGTCAGTGACCTGATTACCAAAATGTGCTCACCCCGTCGTCGCCGCCCGAGACACGTCTTGAGCGACCCGGATGATCCTATAGCAGCCGTAGTATCGGCTGCGCTAGGATCACCGGACCAGTCTAGCCCTTCTGGCTCAGGTACCGCTTTCGGCACCGGTATAGGATACCAGCGTAACACAATCAGACACCGACCCCGCCGGCGAGGTCGACGTACCCCCCGTAGGTTAGCTAGAACGGTCGCGACTTTCAATAGGGTCCACTCTTCCAGTGGACGTAGTCTTCTCGATCCTCTTATCCCGGCAACGGCCCAAGCCGAGGCTCGCACCCCAGGGGTGCCCTTGAGCTAGTTGCCTCCCACTTTTGACGGCTGGGCGCCCTAAGCGCCCGCCCTCCCGCCCGGTGACGCTGTAAAGGTCGATAGAGACCAACAGCATTAGCTCGTTCAAAAAAAAAAAAAAAAAAAAAAAACCAAAATGTGCTGATGTCTCAGGATGACGCGCGCAGTGCAGTGTCACGTGAAACTTTATAATTTTCCGGGTGACACTGCATAATTGTGAAATACATAATTTTAAAAAAAAATCTGATTTGTATTTACTAGATGTGCCATTCAGTTTCTCCCACCACTTACCCCTTACCCTTGCCTTACCCCCTGAAACTTTAAGCGTTTCGCGATCAAAAGTGTTCTATGTTAGTCTCAGTATTTACAGTGCTAACAAATCTGTGTAGCTAACTAATATTATTATTATTATTCGCGTCACCAGCTTACTCCCGAGTCAAGCGTGCGAAAGAATTTTTAGTGTTTTGGCTCCACACTTTTGTTTATTTAGCCAGTGCCAAGTAATTGATAATTGAGCAAGTTAATGATATATCACGTAAACAATGTGTCAGGTCACAGTCGAAGTCATCAAGTCAAGTCAGAGTCAAGTCATAGTCGAGTCTAGTCAAGTCATACTCCTAGTAAAGTGGTGGCAACTTTACCAGAAGCTTCTATGGAATTTTGGAAACAACACGAAAAAAACGTTTCACCATCATTATACCACTTTCCCACACTCATGCTTGTAATCCAGCACTTAACGAATAAAATTGATTGCAATTTTATGCACTAACACTGAAAATAACACAAGTTTTGGAAAATAATATAATGCGGTAACGTGATCTTTTTCGTTTTACCGCCAAAACTCCAATTTTTTACTTCAAAAGTATTTGAGATCCAGTAGCAACAGCCAGGTTGTAGTATAACTCTAAGATAACGCTATACACACCTATATAACTAGTATAAGCACGGAGTATCCCTATTGGTCCATAGAACCAGGTGCAGAGTCGACACCTAATGAATCTATTCCTTATAAAGCGTGCTTCATTTTGTTGTAAATATTGAATCAAGACTTGAAGACCGATCTTGGTACTTTTTTGTTTATTTACTATTACGGCATGTATAATAATAAAATACTCAAAACTCATTTATTGATAAACTATGTTTACACGTAATTATAATTACATACATTAATTAAAAAGTCAATTTGAGTTATATAATATAGTTGTAGTGTATACATTTTATGCAGCTACATAAAAATACACATTTAAAAAAAAAATTACAATAATGATTATTTAAATAATCGCCCATTGTTACACTTTATATAAATAACGAGCTTCTGCCCGCAGTTTCGCCCGCGGCGTGGCCTATGGGAAAATATTTCAACCACCCATTTCACCCTCTTAAGGGTAGAATTTCGAAAAATCCTCTCTTAGCGGATGCCTACATCATAACATCTACTTGCATGCCAAATTTCAGCCCGATCCGTCCAGTGGTTTGGGCTGTGCGTTGATAGATCACTATGTCAGTCAGTCAGTCAGTCAGTCACCTTTGAGTTTTTTTTTTTTTTTTTTTTTTTACTTCAAACTTGTCTAGCATTTGACCACGCTCTCACCTGATGGGAAGTGACGATGCGATCGAAGGTGTAGCATGCTAGCCAAGTATAGTTATATATATTTAGATTGTTTTTCTTTTGTAATTTTTATTTTTTGGTGTGTACAATAAAGAGTTCATCTAATCTATTACTTAACATCACTCGAGACAGTCGTCAAATACAAGCCTTTCAAAACAAGTTACGTGCTGACGGTTGCAAAAGCCGCCGCGGCTTGCGTTAGTAACTGGCTCCTAGAAGAAGGACATCGAATATGTCCGAAACCTAGTCGGAGTAATTTCAACTAATTGACGTAAGTTTAGCCATTATTTCACTAACAAAAAAAAAAACCGAAAAAAAAATTTTGTTTCCACACATAAAGGTTTTTAAAAAATTAGATCAATCTGTATAGTTAGAGAAATACAGAAAACAGCAATCAAGTTTGGTCATATGTATGCGTAATGTATTTATACGTGTGTGTGTGTGTGTGTGTGTATTTTGTTATGATACAGACATAGAATAAATAATATTAGATACAGGTTACCATGGGAATCGTCGCTTACATATTGCTCTGATTTTCTTTTTGATGTTTAATTTATCTTGTTAAAATCATACTTTGATTACAACCAACAATAGGCTATTTGACTACTATATTTTTATTACATACATAAATAATATACCTCAAAAAATAGATAACTGTGAAAACAAAACTTGAATATCTCAAAAAATTACTAAGTTACAGGCATTTTGAAATACAGAAATAGAAAGAGACAACTCAAACACGCAGTGATGTCAGTTACCAGTCCTCACAGTAACTTGTTACTAAGCTGTGGTAGCTCTACATACAATCTTTTTTGGCATGTGAGGTCACAAGCCATGCCTTCATAGTAGCTGTGAGGAAGCTCAACACGATCTCTGTTTTGCGAGAAAGGGACAGGCGATGAAACTTTAAAAGCGTACTACTCCGTGATTAATTTACCGATTTTACTTATTTTTACAATGATTACATTCATTTTTAACCTACTTTATGAAAATAATATTTACTTGTTCATTTTTAATAGTAGTCAAATAGCCTATTTCCGCGATTGCATTATATGATTGTACGTGATTTGATAATTTCTTTTATAATTTTCCGATAATTTCACCTATTATATTATAGGCCACAGCAATTTATATTTGCAGCATAAAATAAGATTTAATTTAATAAAAATAATTATAATAATATTTTTTTATTCGTACAGTAAAAAAGAAACAGTCTAGGGTTGATCCCTGGATCCCACACTAGGATGACCTGTGTCGTGGGATTCAGTCTCTTCCAATTATTAAAAATGTTTCTGTATTATTTTTATCGTTATGTAAACATGTGATATGTAAATAATGGTAAGATAAATTGGGCTATTGATTGGTTGTCGTATGCATGGGAGTTTTTTTATTGGATGATTTAGAAATCATTTTTTAATGTGTTTAATTATCATTTAGAGCATTACATTTTTATACAAACATTATTCTTAAATAGCGCTAGTTTATCCATTAATATCTCACATTATGACAGTCTCTGTGGCACAATGGCTGAGTAGGACACCTCATAACCTGGAGGCTATGGGTCCGATTACCGCGACAGAAAAAGTACTAGTGCAAAAAACTTGTTCTTTGTTTTACTTATTTTTTGCCAAGTGTAGATTCAAGATACAGGGAATTTTAGTTAAGATCCAGAATTTATGTAATGTGATCATTGTGCGTTATACAATAATTTATCGGGATCGGAGAGAGAAAAAAATCAGGAAGAAAGGAATTCCCCTTGATTTTCTTCTCTCTCCAATCCTCTCCTACTAGCAGTGCCCCAGAGCCCGGGCGAGATGTTGAATGCTAGTGCGACCCCATATCGCCCCATCTCGCCCCATCTTGGCGGCGGATAGATCACGGAGGGGTTTCAGTGGGTTCAAGTCCCACATATCCTCTGCCATGACATCCATGGCAGTAGAAAAGTAAGAGGGTATTTCCCCCCTAAAAATGCACTCTGGGACTGCCCTTGAGCTAATTGACCCAGATGCTAGTTTGACAGCAACCTCACCGTATTATAAACAAAAACTAATTTATGACAAAACAATGTAGCATTCGCGAGGAATAAATATTACGGCGGCAACGTCCAGTTATAAACTCTATGCGCAGCGGGCAGTACCGTAATTTACCCTGTGGTGGCATTTAAATTTATTACAGTGGCAACACTGGCAACTGTCATCGCTCCTCCACCCATCTGGCTATATAAAGGGAGCGCTCGGTGTACTACGAATCATTCTAGCTCCGGACACGGCCCGGCGCGCATTCTGAAGGACTATAGTTATGTAGGTTGCAACCTACGCACAACTCGTCAGCCTACAAATACATAGAACCAATGCTAAGTAATATATAGGTACAGTTTTTTTAATGTTTATTTTTTAGTGATACCTAGTGCATGAACGCTTCAGAGAAGTTCCTTTTTTACATAAAACAGGCTCAAGTGTCGGCAGATTTTACTAAACAACTAAAAAGGCGCAAATATTGTATGAGGTTTTTCACACTATAATATTATAAAGGCGAAAGTTTGTCTGTGTGTTTGTGTGTATGTGTGTATGTTAGTTACTCCTTCACGCTCAAACAGCTGAATGGATTTGGAAAATTCGGTACTAAGATAGCTTATACACTAGGTTAACATATAGGCTACATTTTATCCCGGAAAAGTGAAATTAGTAGAATGAGCAAATAATTAAAATGCTTTTTATCCGCGAGTAAAACCACGGGGCGCAACTAGTAATTCAATAATTGAAAACAACACAATACAGTTGTTTCTTTTAAAATTATCTCATAAAAACATAATCAGGCAATTAAATATAAATTTGAAAGTTTATTAGTTAATTATTTTTCATTTGGGGTTATAAAATGTTGGATATTTTTCTTAGTTCTGAATCGCGGAAGATCGTTAAAGCATCATTATTACATGAAATGATAAAAGGTGTGTAATGTGTGGTCTTCATTTAATTTATATTATTGTAATAAACAAAAAGTTTGGTTGCAAGGAAATAATTGATTTTTGAATTCAGTAAGCCTGCACTATGATTATGCCGCCTTGATGTTAGAGTACAAACTGTTTATGGCTCGATATAATCATTATTTTCACTAAAAACTTTATTGCCTTTGTATTGATGCTAATTAAGTTAGGTGTTTATTAAATAAATTACTCCTAAGTTTGTGTTTCATATGTAGACGAGCTTCTGCCCGCAGCTTCGCCCGCGGCGTGGCCTATGGAAAAATAATTCAACCGCCCATTTCACCCTCTTAAGGGTGGAATTTCGAAAAATCCTTTCTTAGCGGATGCCTACGTTACAACATCTACCTGCATGCAAAATTTCAGCCCGATCAGGCTGTGCGTTGATAGATCACTATGTGAGTCAGTCAATCAGTCAGTCACCTTTGAGTTATACATATTTAGATACATTAAATAGTAAGTAATTAAAACTAAACTACTAGGAAACTAATACTAATATATAAGCTAAAAAATAATTTAAAAAATAAAAGCTTATCTTTTTTTTATTGGGGGAAACGCCCTCGCACTTCCCTGCCACCACCCCTGTGGTGGCAGGGAAGTGCGGGGGTATGTGGGACTCGAACCGACTAAACCCCCCCCGTGATCCCTCGGCCGCCGTACCGGGGCGAGAAGGGGCCGCGACTGCAGTCCAACCAACTCGCCCCCGAATAAAAGCTTATCTAAACCAAATAAAGGCAACGTGCCGAATATGCTGGCATTGCCACGTTGAATGGCAATGCTCAATTTAAGGCCGAAGTAAGGGGCAGCATTTTGGTCACGTGTTGCTTCAACCAGATGTATGGAAATTTGGTGAGCATTCAGTTCCCAAGGCCAAGGACAGTACCTCGACTAAATTTAAAACCGCTATGATAGTTATCATAATTGCACATTTTTAGTTATTCAGCAGAATCGAAACCGAATCGATGAATATCTAGATAACAGAACTTTTTAATTATGAAATAATAATAATAATATATAAAACACCCAACGATCACATAGATAGATCCTGGACCCTAACTAGGATTGCCTGTGTCTAGGGACCCGAAAACAACGAGGCCATGGTCACACAACGCAGACTCAGAACAAGTGTTTGCGCTTTTTTTTTTCTGTGTACAAATTTTTGTGCTGCTGCGAGAATCGAACCCAATGCCTCCGGTTTATGAGCTGACCTGCTCAACCACCACACCACAGAGGCTGTCAAAAGCTGGCAAAAAAAAGAGGCAATTGAAGTCAATTTAAAAGATATTTTAAAGAGGATATTATTAAAAGTTTATTGGAACTATTAAACTGATTCTCTTAGCAGCTGGATTGCGACCTACAGCTGAACCATTCTCAAAGCACGAGGTTTGCTCTACTTTTACTTTGCTACTAGCTACTAGCTACTTTGCATTTTTTTTCTTTATGTTAGTAAATAATAATATTAAAAATAACGCCGAACGATCACATACATAGATCCTGGACCCTAACTAGGATTCCCTGTCTCTAGGGACCCAGGAACTACGAGAACCATGGTCCCATGCATGAATAATGTGACGAGCTAGTCGTTCGCCTGATGTTAAGCGACACGGCCGCTCATAACAGAACAGTATCACTCGGAACTACAAAATATAAAGTTTCGCGTGACACTGCACTGCGCACATCATCCTGAGACATCACAGTCTGGTAATAAGATTACTTGACTATGAGATCAGATCATAAAGTCTCAATTACCCTGTAATTGCACACTACTACTTGGCGCAGAATAACTGGCAAAGCGGTGGTACCTACCTAGACGAACTTTGCAGAAAAGTCCTACCACCTAGTATGGGTCATTTTAATGTTAGCAACGCGAAATTAATTAATTTTATTACAGCTCTTACATTAATTACTGTGGTTGATTAGATTTCGTATATTCTATATTCAGTGCACCATAAAATATGATCGCGTATCGTTTTAACTGACATCTTCCGTTAATTTGTCGGTATCATTAATTAATAACTAGTTTTATATCTAACGCCTTGTATTCTGTGATTGATTTAATTAAAATTATTATATTTTATTCATTTGTAATGGTGGGAGCATTAACTGGAAACGTATTATGAATTTTGATTCGTCACGGGAGGTATATAAGTTAGGGATATCTCATGGGTACGATCCCGTCCGGTCACGGTTATGGGTGAAGATTTCTGGGGATTTTTTTTTATGTTAATGAATGACATGACGAGCTAACCGTTCGCCTGATGTTAAGCGACACGGCTGCCCATATCAGTTGCACTCGGAACTCTAAAAGTATATAGTTTCGCGTAACACTGCACTGCGCACGTCATCCTGAGACATAACCACTATCTAGTAAGATTACTAGACTGTGAGATCAGGTCGTAAAGTCTCATTCGCCCAGTGATTTCACTAGCTACAGTGCTCTTTAAACCGGAACACAGCAGTGCTTGCGCACTACTGCTTGGCTGCAGAATAACTTTCAAAGCGGTGGTATCTACCTAGACGAAGTTTACAGAAAAGTCCTACCACCTAGTAAACCTATACAATATCAATTTTTTTAATGAACAGACTTCAAAAAATTAGGAGGTTCTCAATTCGACTAGTAAAACTTCTTTACGCACGCTTGACTGGGGGAGTAAGCTGGCGAGGGGAACTTAAGTTGAAAGTTGTTGGTTAACGTAGATCTCCATTGTCAACATAACAATGTTAAAAATTACTTTAAATTTGTATTATTATGTTGGTATGTCGGGTAAAATGACAATTTACAATTTTATTGTCGGCAACATTAACATTAAACAAAGCAAAAACAAAGTTACACCGGCCGATAGATAGAGAAACTAAAGAAGTTTTTTTTCAATTGTGTGGTCTAAAGCACACTCGTTTTTTTATGTTTGTTACCTCAGA
This sequence comes from Ennomos fuscantarius, assembly GCA_905220475.3. Classification (NCBI taxonomy): domain Eukaryota; kingdom Metazoa; phylum Arthropoda; class Insecta; order Lepidoptera; family Geometridae; genus Ennomos; species Ennomos fuscantarius. The sequence goes on from HG992049.1 coordinate 5,109,916, forward strand.
ACTTTCGACTGGATGAACCAATTTTTATGATTATTTTTTTATTTAAATGCTAGTGCTTCCTGTATAGTCCCATTTCAATTTGGTCCAATTCTGAAAATGACATCTATGCGAAAACCATACAAGTCTTAAATTTGCTTTAAGTATGTTCACGATAAATGGACAAACTCAATATCACGCCACACGATTTAGATGATTCTTTTTTTACACGAGCTACTGCCCGCAGCTTTGCCCGCGGCGTGGCCTATGGGAAAATAATTTAACCACCCATTTCACCCTCTTAAGGGCGGAATTTCGAAAAATCCTTACTTAGCGGATACCTAAGTTATAACATCTACCTGCATGCCAAATTTCAGCCCGATCCGTCCAGTGGTTTGGGCTGTGCGTTAATAGATCACTATGTCAGTCAGTCAGTCAGTCACCTTTGAGTTATATATATTTAGATAGATATAACATAGCGATGCTTTTAAGAAATGTCGATAAGCTATCACATAATGGCGATTAATTAAAAATTCTAACGTGTAAATGCCACTGGGTGAGACCATTAACGCAAGATAACTTCGACAGTAATGTAAATAATGTGCCCACGGTCATGCTTCGGTGTTTGTTTACACAATAATGCCTCTTAATTAAGTGGTATCTAGAAATCCGTGATAAGAAATTGAAAAGTTAACTAAGTCTTGTGACGAAATCTTTAAGATCTACCCATGATATAAAAGAGATAAAGGCCTATTTAGACAGCCTCTGTAGAGTGGTTGAGCAGGTCAGCTTATAGCTTGAAGGTAGCGGGTTCGATTCGATTCCCGCGCCAGGACAAGTATTTGTGCACAGAAAAAAAGCACAAACACTTTTTTGAATAAAATAAGTTTTGAGCAGAATAAGTGTTTGTTTTTCCAAGTGACACTGCAACTGTTATGGGCAGCCGTGTCACTTAACACCAGGTGAACGACCAGCTCGCCACGTCATGCCTTTAAAAATGTACGTAGGTTTGAAAGTCGCTGAGCTACTTTGGAACACTTTAGTATTCTCCTTATATTCACACTTGTCAAATTGTATCAACTATCCAAAAACATTCCCGACAGTCTAACATCTAAACAGAAATTGACATAAAGAGAAACTTACTAATATCGTTTGTCAGAGTTTTCTCGAAAACTTTGCACTTAGGGAAAAATTCGTTGAAAAAGGTGTCCTCAAGTTTGTGCGACTTAAGTACGCTCCAAAACAGTGCTTAAGGTTCCCTTATTGCGACATTCCATCGTCGCCTACGAAGACCATGGTCTCACAACACCCAGACTCAGAACAAGTATTTGCACTTTTTCAGTGCACAAATACATATCCTGCCGTGGAAATCGAACACGCCGCCTCCGGGTTATGAGCCGACCTGCTGAACCACCACACCACAGAGGCTGCCAATGGTAAAATTAAAATTGTATTTATTAATAAAGTTGTTTTTAAGTTTTAAGTTATAAAAAGATATACTTGCGAGGTCTACAGCTTTCAAAGACACCGTATCACTTAGATTATTACGATTAAACAAAAACTACAATACTGTAAAGAAAATATACGGACTACAAGACTTCTCAATTTGTTATAACGGATTATAGTGCCGTCAATAGAAGTTGGAAAGTTACGAGCGGGGACAGACGTACGCAGACAAAGAACTCAGTTTTGCTTGGTGATTGATCAGGATCGACAATTTAGTGTTTTATTGCTATTATAATAAAATCTATCATAATCATAATCAAATTATTCGAAAAAATAATGATATAAATTAAACAGTCAAAACAATTATGAATAAAAATGTCAAAGTAGTCATTAAAAGTTATTTCATTGGAAAAACTATGTGATTATAATCATACTAATATTATAAAGGCCCAAGTTTGTAAGTGTGTATGTTTGTTACTCCGTCTAACGGCTGAATGGCTTTGGATAAAATTCGGTATCAAGATAGCTTATACACTAGATTAACATATATGCTACATTTTATCCCGGAAAAGTGAAATTTTCCTGTGGGATGAGTAAATAATTAAAATACTTTTTATCCGTGGGTGAAACCGCGGGGCACAACTAGTAAACTATAAAATGTCAATAAAAATACAAATAAAATTGAATAAAAATAAAATATTAGAATACTAGTAATGCAATGTACATTATTCATATTGTCAATTTATCTTATATTCTAAAAATTCTAATTCTATCATATCTTTATCATCATCATCTATCATCCAAATAAAATATAAATATAATCAATCTCAATCAATGAATCATATATATTCCACGTTTGGTGGAAGCATCAAATGACCAGAATGCTGGCTTTTATTTTGCATAAAAAATAAGCATTGGCATTCAACGTGGTAATGCTGCCAGCATTCTGGGAACTTTCCCCTCTACCAACGGTTTATTTTAAATTTATAGTTATCATTTATTTTAAGTTCTTAGGTATAGTTTAATTTTTTAGGTCTAATTTAGTTTTGTATTAACGATTATTGAAATAAAGTTCCGAAAAATCATATATAAATAAATATGTGTAGACATTTTCCCACAACGCCATCTAGTCCCAAACTAATAAATCTTGTACTATGTAAACCAGATAACTAATACAATACTTATATACTTTTTGTTTGTAAATACATACATAAAATACAATATAACACCCAGACACACACAAACATCTATTTTCATCACAAAAATGTTTGCCCTGGGTGGAAAATGAACAACCAAACCATAGTTTAGAAAGCAGAGCAACTGAGCTATCAGGCCAGTCGGTCAGTATCAGTATATGATCACTACATGACTTTAGACATATATATAGATAGTACGAGCTTCTGCCCGCAGCTTCGCCCATGCCCTCTTAAGGGTGGAATTTTGAAAAATTCTTTCTTAGCGGATGCCTACGTCATAACATCTACCTGCATGCCAAATTTCAGCCCGATCAGTCCACTGGTTTGGGCTGTGCGTTGATAGATCACTATGTCAGTCAGTCAGTTAGTCAACTTTGAGTTATATATATTTAGATTGTAGACTTTTTTGTAGATATTGAAGTATTCTATAAAATTGTGGTAGATTATTTTGCTCTATTGTCAATAATTTAAGTAGCGTACGCGATATAACGACTTTTATATTATTATTTTTATTTTCACACATCGAGTTACATTATTTATTCATTATTTATTGATTGGCCGTACAGCTCGGTTGGTAGTATCCCTACTGCAAGTTGTGGGTTCAATCCCACCCAGGACAAACATTTGTGTGATGAACATCGATGTTTGGTCTGTATCTGGGTGTTATATTGTATTCTATGTATGTATTTACAAACAAAAAAGTATCTAAATATTGTATCAGTTATCTGGTTCCCATAGTACAAGCTTTGCTTAGTTTGGGGCTAGATGGCGCTGTGTAAAATGTTCACACGTATTTATTTATTTATATATTATCAAAGTTCTCATACAGATCTCTAAAATTTTGAATATATTATATCACCTATGTACATGAAGAATGATCTACAATTCTACTGAAGAAAGAATTTTTCAAATCGTTCGTGTTGTTTCAGATCCTATTCAGTTCAAACAGGCAGTAAAAAAATTAAATTTTAGGTTAGAAAAATACGCTTTTTGAAGTCACGTCAAAAAGTAACAAAGGTGATAAATATCAAATTTTATTCACAAAAGAGCTTCGCCCGCGGCGTGGCCTATGGGAAAATAATTCAACCACCCATTTCACCCTCTTGAGGGTGGAATTTCGAAAAATCCTTTCATAGCGGATGCCTACGTCATAGCATCTACCTGCATGCCAAATTTCAGCTCGATCCGTCCAGTGGTTTAGGCTGTGCGTTGATAGATCACTATGTCAGTCAGTCAGTCAGTCAGTCAGTCAGTCAGTCAGTCAGTCACTTTTGAGTTATATATACTTATATAGAATAAAGATATAGAATATAGATATAGAAGAAAGAAAGATATTCATTGCACATTTTCTAATATTTTGTTATCTGTGTATCATTGACTTCTTAAGCGGAGCGTGCACTAAACAAAGCTTAGCAAAAAGTGAGTAATCTACAAAAATGCGCAGAAAAACCACCGCGACTAAGTAGGCCGGATGGAGCAACAATGATTTAGTTATAGGCTGTCTTGTTTAGATTGCCCGCGGCTATAATAGTATATGGAAAACATAGAGAGAATAAAAATATTTGATTATATATTTTATTGAAGTTTTAATGCAAACAATCTAATAATCTGAATACTTGACAGACTTGAATGACATAACCTGGAGGTAGCGGGTTCCATTCCCGCGGCAGGACAAGTATTTGTGCACAGAAAAAAAAGCGGAAATATATGTTCTGAGTCTGGGTGTTGTGCGACCATGGTTTTCATAGTTCCTGGGGACACAGGGAATCCTAGTTAGGGTCCAGGATCTATGTATATGATCATTGGGCGTTATTATTATTACTTTGTGGCTTTTATAACGCGTAAAGAGTGTTGTTAACGCGTAATGTGTGTGTGTTTTTTTTTAGTAATTCTGTTGTTATATACCTACTATTACACTTACACACACACACACACACACACACAAACACATTTGAAGAAAGCATTCCGATGTCAAAAGTGGGAGGCAACTAGGTTAAGGGTAGGTACCCCTGGGGTGCGAAACTTGACTTGCGTCGTTGCTGGGAGAAAAGCATCAAAAAGTATACATGCACTGGAAAAGTTAATATACGGAAAATACGTTGAAAATGAATTGAAAATTTTAAACACTTATCACTTCACATCACACTAATATTATAAAGGTGAAAGTTTGTATGTGTGTTTGTGTGTATGTGTGTATCTTTGTTACTCCTTCACACTCAAAGGCCTGATTGGATTTGAGTGAAATTCAGTACTAAGATAGCTTATACACTGGATTAACATATAGGCTACATTTTATCCCGGAAAAGTGATTTTTTCCCGTGGGATGAGTACATAATTTACTTTTTATCCGCGAGTGAAACCGCGGGGCACAACTAGTTAGTCTATAAAGAGTGTTTCCTTTTTATATCTTTTGCAATCTCTCTTTTTTTTTCAAATATTCTGCAGAATAACATTAACCGTAAAACAAAAATTAAAAAGTACACCAAAAAATTTGTCTAAAAACTATGCTTGTTCTATACACATCAAGCTATCATGAAGCGTGCCGAGCGAAAGAGACGCATCTAATTTTCCCTACAATAAAAAGAGAAGGCACAATATTGGGATCTCACGATCACAGCGTTAAGTGTGACTAATCAGAGCGCCTTTTGTTTTGTCAACGATTTAGTGTGCGTTGACCTTAGCTTTAGGACCATGAAAGCATAAAACCTACGGATGTTTTTTTGGCGGGAAAATGAAAAAGATCGCGTCACCGTATTGTATTATTTTCCAAATGTTGTGTTATATTCAGTGTTAGTGCATATAATTGGTGGCATTTTATTCGTTAAGTGTTGAATTACAGGCATGAGTGTGGGAAAGTGGTATAATGATGGTGAAACGTTTCTTTTCGTGTTGTTTCCAAAACTACGTAGAAACTTCTAGTAAAGTTGCCACTACTTTACTAGGAGTTTGACTTGATTAGACTATGACTTGACTTGATGACTTGGTCTGTGAATTGACTTGATGACTTGGACTGTGAATTGACTTGACACATATGTGTATTTGTTGTGACAGCACTAGTAGCCTGGCCCCATGCCTAATATAGATAGTCTATGGTACAATTCCATAGCTCTCTCTCTTGTGTCAATTCAAATATGGTAGACGTTTCTTTTTGCATTTATAATATAAAATTACTGTTCTCATATTAATTAGAAATAAAACAAGTGTGTCAGTATCCAGGATTTATTATTTATTCAACATATGAGAGAAGCTGAATGCTCTCGGCTTCTTCACCATCAAATGGTGGCAGACCGTGGTTATACGGCGTGGCCTCGTGGTGTACGTGCAAGAAAAAATGCCGGCATCATATCAAATTGAATTGTTGAATAAGAATAATTATGATACCTGGTGCATTCAGGCACAAGCAGTGCTAATAAAAAACAGCCTTTGGAAATATGTTTCTGGCGAAATAAGTCCCCCAGACGGCGGCGAAGAAAAACGGAAACATGTGGACTTTGAGCTAATGGCGCGCTCAGAATTATTGCTACTCATCTCACCGGCAGAATTGCGACAAGTTAAAAGCTGCAAAACGGCTGCAGAGATCTGGATAACCCTGAAAAATGCATACGAAAGCAAAGGGCCAGCGAGAAAAGCAACTTTATTGAAAAAGTTAATTCTAAAAAGAATGTCGGAAAACGACGATGTGCGCGACCATCTTTGCACTACATTTGAAATTGTAGATAAACTACAAAGTATGAATGTCACCATAAATGAAGAACTGCTGAGCATAATGCTATTTTACAGCTTACCAGCAAGTTTCGAAAACTTTAGAATTGCCATAGAAACAAGGGACAAATTACCGACACCTTAAGAATTAAAAATTAAAATAATAGAAGAAAGTGAAGCAAGGAGAAACAATCCAACTAATAACTCTCAAGAGAGTGAGGCATTTTACACAAAGAAAAAGAAAGTAATTGTATGTAATATTTGCCATAAGAAAGGCCATAAAGCCGATAAATGTTGGTCTAACAAAAATAAAAATAAAACTACAGAGAAGCCCAAAAACTTTAATGTTTGTTAGAATACTGCTTCACCAGAGAAACAATCTGGTACATGGTGTCTGGACAGTGGATGTACTTCACATATGAGTGGACAAAAAGAAATATTCACTGAAATTGAATATGAAAAAGGCTCACTAAAATTAGCTTCTGATCAGCATACAACTGAAATAAAAGGTTCAGGAAAAATAAAAATAGAATCAGAAAATATAACCTTAAACAAAGCCTTATATGTTCCGGAGTTGTCGACAAACTTGATGTCAGTTGCTCGCATAACTGAAAATAATCACACAGTATTATTTACAATAAATAAAGCATACATAAAAGATGCAAATCGAAAAACATTGCTACAAGCTGAGAAAACAAATGGTTTATACTATGTCAAAATGAACAAGAGCTGTGAGCAAGTAAACTGCATGCAACAAAGCAACATAATGAAGTGGCATAAAAAATTAGCACACTTAAATGAACATGATTTGAAAAATATGTTGTCAAATAATTTAGCAAGAGGTTTAACTTTCAACAAAAATGAAAATATGCATAGTTGTGAGACATGCATAAAAGGCAAAATGTCATGCTTACCTTTTCCAAAACATGACAGCATGAGAACAAGTGACCTTCTTGACTTGATCCATAGTGATGTGTGTGGTCCTATAAAGGATGAGACAATAGCAGGATCACGATACTTTATCACATTCATAGATGACTTCAGTAAATACTGCTTCATATACTTCATGAGACAAAAGTCAGAAGCATTAGAAAAATTTATAGAATTTAAAAATGAAGTTGAGAACATCACAAACAAAAAGATAAAATGTCTTCAAACCGATAATGGATCAGAATATGTAAATGAAAGTTTCAATACTTACCTGAAAAAACATGGTATCCGACGACGACTTACTGCACCTTACACACCACAGCAAAACGGTGTTGCTGAAAGAAAAAATAGATCATTAGTGGAAAAAGCACGGTGTATGATGATAGAATCAAATGTACCTGGAAAACTGTGGGCTGAAGCCATATATACAGCAAATTACCTGATAAATAGATGCCCTGCAAAAGCCCTGAAAGGAGATACTCCATACATAAAGTGGGTAAATCGTACTCCATCTGTAAAACACTTGCATGTGTTTGGCTCAAAGGCATTTGTCCTACACAAAAATAAAAGGCAAGGTAAATTCCAACCCAAAGCAAGTGAGGGTGTGTGCATGGGATATGCTCAATACAGTAAGGCCTATAGAATATATTTACCAAGTAAAAATACTATAATAGTGAGTCGAGATGTGAAAGTCCTAGATGACACAATGTATTACCGGAAAAGAAGTGATGTTCAACCCGATGATATCCTCTATGAACCGGAACAATCAGCATCTGAAACAAAAGAAAAGATGATTATACAAAAAGAAGACAAAAGGATAACAACAACAAAAAATAAATTACCTTTTCAGCCTTCTTCTTTTCAGCAATTTCAGGGTGATGATGACAATGAAAGTGATGAAATGAAATCATGTAGTGAGTATGAAGAAGATATAAATGATCTTCAAGCTTCTGAAATTGAATATGTAAGTTCACAATCTCCGCAACCTATAAGCCATGATCAGCAAAGCGAACAATATATACAAGGCTCAAGCAAGCATTCAAAACGAAATATAAAGCCTCCTGTATGGTCTAAAGACTATGAAATGGAAGAAAATTGTGAGTTTGCTTACCTTTGTGAGTCCGATGATGACATAAAAAATGAAGAATGGCATGATGCTATAAAATCTCAAATTAGGGCTCACATTAAAAATGGGACATGGCAAATAATAAGTAAGGAGGAGAACATAAAAAATATAGTTGACCATAAAATGATATTAAAAGAAAAAAGTGGCCCAGATAACAGTGTGACTAAAAAGGCAAGGCTAGTAGCCAGGGGTTTCACCCAGAGACCTGGAATAGATTATAATGAAACTTTTGCACCTGTAGCGAAGCTCAGCTCTGTTAGATTATTGTTGGCTACAGCTGTCGAACAAAACTTAAAATTATGTCAATTAGATGTCACCACTGCATACCTAAACGGAAACCTAGAAGAAAAAATAATAATGAAAAAGCCAGAATATTTAGAAAAATACATAAATGAGATCATGCTAGATGAAAGTGAAAATGAAAATTTAGATATATTCCATAAAGCCAGAAATATGCTACAAGACCTAAGAAAAGGAAGTAATGAAAAAGTATGCTTATAGAAAAAGGCACTGTACGGATTAAAACAATCTGGAAGACAATGGTTCTTGAAATTAGATGAAAAACTAAAACAAATGAATTTCAGACCATCACAAGCTGATCCTTGTATCTACATATATGAAAAAGGAGATGAAAAAATAATAATTGCCATATATGTTGACGATCTGATTTTGGCATATTCAAACGAGACATTAATGCAAGAAATAATAAGAAAATTAAAACAAAGTTTTGAAATGAAAGAAATGGGAAAATTGAAATATTGCATTGGTCTGGAAATAATTGAAGAAAAAGATGGGTTAAAAATTTGCCAAAGAAAATACATAGAAAAAGCATTGAAAAAATTTAAAATGGAAAATTGTAAACCAATTAGCACTCCAATAGAACCATACTTAAAGCTAAATAAAAGTGAAAAATGTGATACTAACTTACCTTATCAAAATTTAATCGGTACACTCATGTACTTGGCAGTGGCTACCAGGCCAGACATAGCTTATTCAGTTAGCTATTTATCCCAATTTAACAATTGCTATGCAGAAGAACATTATAAATATGCAAAACGTGTCCTAAGATACCTACAAGGCACCAAGGACCTTGGTATTAAATATAAAAAGACAGGAAAACAACTGTATGGCATGGCAGATGCTGACTGGGCTGGCTGTCAGTTAGACAGAAAATCATATTCTGCATATTGCTTTAAATATGCAAATGCATGCATCAGCTGGGAAGCAAGAAAACAAAGATGTGTGGCCCTCTCTACAGCAGAGAGCGAGTATATTGCCCTGACTGAGGCCACAAAAGAAGCCCTTCATCTCAAGGTGTTAATTAATGATTTAGGAATTAATCAAAATGTAATTCTTATTTACAGTGACAACCAGGCTGCGCAGGGACTGTGTAAAAATCCAATCATAAGCGGAAGGTCCAAGCACATTGAAATCAAGTATCACTTCATTAAGGAATGTGTGCAGCAAGGCACTATAAAGATTGGCTACATCGAGACTGCTAAGATGGAAGCTGATATCCTGACTAAAGGAGTTCCTGCCCCAAGGCTGAAAGAGCTTCGGAGCGTCCTTGGCTTACTGCAATGAAGATGTTGGTGCCATACTCTAGTGAGGAGGAGTGTTGTGACAGCACTAGTAGCCTGGCCCCATCCCTAATATAGATAGTCTATAGTCTATAGTCTATAGATAGTCTATAGAGATAGTCTATGGTACAATTCCATAGCTCTCTCTCTTGTGTCAATTCAAATATGGTAGACGTTTCCTTTTGCATTTATAATATAAAATTACTGTTCTCATATTAATTAGAAATAAAACAAGTGTGTCAGTATCCAGGATTTATTATTTATTCAACATATGAGAGAAGCTGAATGCTCTCGGCTTCTTCACCATCAGTATTAATTAACTTGAGAAATTATCAATTACCTGACACTGGCTAAATACACAAAAGTGTGGAGCCAAACAAAAATAAAATCCTACGGATTCCGCATTCCCTTAGATGCAAGTGAAGCGTCAAAATGGCGGCTGTGTAATTATTAGTGTTAATGCACCCGATTTTAAGTATTCCTAATATTCTAATTTGTGTGAAATGTAATTCCAAGACAGAGGTGAGAACAAAAAGGGTTTAACTTATTTTTTTCACAAAATGACTTATGGGTATCGTTAGATTCAGCGTGAAATTATCTACAATAACACATTCTCAAAATACCGATTAGAAGCTTAAATCTCGAGATTTTGAGTCTAAAAACAGTTTATCTCTTACAGGAATACAGTTCGCTTAGCATAAAAACATTATTATATTTATTTTATTATATTATATTTTTACAGTAATTGTATGAATTAGTACTAAATAACTTACATAAACCTTTTCTATTACCTTATAAGCACTCTACATTAAAATGACGCCGTTGAAGTTTAAAGTAAATTTTCTCGAAACTATCAATTTGACAGTTAAACTCTTTTTATTCTCAACCTTTCATTTATGATCAGGACAAATTGCCAAGACTAGACGAAAAAATTGCGCAGGAATATATCCAACTATTGCTAATCTATGAAGCATTATTCATTTTTGTCCGCTACAATTTTAGTTCAGACATTTTTAGCGTTCCAATGTCTCGATAAAAAAGAGAAAATTCTTTGTTAAAAATTCGATGAAAAAGCCTGTTTGGAGCGCAATTTTTTCAAATATACATTTTTTGCTTTATTGTTAGATGGCAAAGCAGACAATTACTTGCTTTATGTAGAAAATGGCAATTTTTACGACAACAAGTTTTCTGTTATTATATTTTGCTATCAAATAGGCTTTCTTCTTCTCTTCGTTTAATGGCTTGCTATCGCTTTTTAGCGATTATTCTGCCAATGTCAAGTGAGGAATTATTGTACGGTTATGTTATGTCAAAGTTTTATTTGGTCAGTCAAAATGCCATAGTAAAATGGTGGATATTTTATTGAAGGCTCTAGGAAGCCTTGAATAGAAAACGAAAAGGCATACTTTTAAAACTTGGACCTATTTTCCAGCACTCGTGCACATTCACGAATATTTATCGGATTAAAAACCACCCTTATCACACATTAAAATTCAAAAATATACGGGTTATGTATAAAAATTCAAAATTCACAACTGCCATTAAAATAATTAGCGTTTTAGTCATATTGTAAGCTGACTTTTATAAATTGAATAATAAATAAATATTTAAAAAAAGATTACCGACTTAAAATAAGGAGGAGGTTCTCAATTCGACTGCTTTATTTGTTTTTTAATGTTTTTACTTCAGTACTGTGGCTTGGGTGAACAGATTTTATTGGTTCTTTTTTATTTGGAAGCTGATGCTTCCCGTGTAGTCTCATTTGGTCCAATTTTGACAATGGCATCCATGAGAAAACGATATAAGTCTGAAGTTGGTTCTTTAAGCTTTGCGCTTGTTACTTGCTGAAGTAAAAAACTGACATTTTTTTTGTTCACTGTTTTTTTACACTTAAAGTGTGGTTTTACAATTCCTTCCTTTTTACGTGATGTACAGTTCCTTAAGACAGCAAAGCTCTTATTTCTGTAAAGCTTTTCTCTCGATATCGCGAACAAGGGTAAGTCCACAACGATGTATCATGCGAAATGCCCTATTCATGGTGGAGAGCACCTGAAATCAGGAGCCATTGTCATACAAAATAAATGGGGGGTCGTTCACGCGGAATCGCACTATTCATAATCCTAACGTTTTTAGAGAAACGATATTAGAACGAGATATAGAGATATTTATGCAGAGAAAGTTTTATAATAATATAATATAATATATGTGGACATTTCACACAGCGCCATCTAGCCCCAAACTAAGCAAAGCTTGTGCTATGGGAACCAGATAACTGATACAATACTTAGATACTTTTTTTTTTTGTTTGTAAATACATACATAGAATACAATATGACACCCAGACACAGAACAAACATCGATGTTCATCACACAAATGTTTTTCCTGAGTGGGAATCGAACCCACAACCCACAATTCAGAAGGCAGGGCTACTACCAACTGAGCTATCGGGCCAATCCAGTCTTAATAGATATCAAATATGTTTGAAAGACGTTTTAAAAACTAAGCAGCTTCTGTGGTGTGGTGGTTGAGAAGGTGGCGGGTTCGATTCCCGTGACAGGACAAGTGCACAGAAAAAAAGCACAAATACTTGTTTTGTGTCTGGACGCGGACACGAATCTATTGTAGATATTTTTTTAATTTTTTTATGTTAAGGAATGAAGTGACGAGCTAGCCGTTCGCCTGATGTTAAACGACACTGCTGCCCATATCAGCTGCAGTGTCACTCAGAACTCTAAAGTATAGAGGTTCGCGTGACACTGCACTGCGCACGTCATCCAGAGACATCAGCACAATCCAGTAATAAGATTACTAAACTGTGAGATCACAGTGCCCTTCAAACCGGAACACAACAGTGCTTGCGCACTACTGCTTGGCGGTAGAATAACTGACAAAGCGGTGGTACCTACCTAGACAAACTTTGCAGTAAAGTCCTACCACCTATATTTATTATAATATAATTTATTTATTATTCTTCTTCATTTCTCCATCCCGTTCTTTCTTGGGCATGCTTTATTTCACTCCATGTCTTGCCAATGTCCCTCGCCTCTGCGATAACTGATCGTCGCCACGTTTTCATGCCAAAAGTCGTCGTTATAGAATCAGTCCGGTTTTTCGTTGTATCTGTTTCAGTAATCTATTTAGAATTCAGTCATGCAAGGGATTAGCCTACAGTGCCCTATTAAGCTGGTAAGGCTGCCTTGAAGCTAGAAAACTAGCTTAGTTTTCTTCGGGTATCCACCCTGGTGATTAGAATTCTGTTTTAAGGCGAAATATTCGCCTTTGCCCTGAATCATTTATTATAATATAAGAAATTTTTTTTTTTTCAAGCTAACCGTTTTAATGTCGACTATGCAAACAGGTATCTTACATACGCCTGCTATCAAATATGAAGCTATTATCCTGTCAGTCTATAATATTTATGTACAGTTTAGTGTTATTATATCATATACGGTAATGTATGATTAATAAATTGAATATGTCATACATATTACGTGGATTATCTTAACGATAAATTTGTAGCATTTTAATGATATGAAGGCAGTAAATGTACTGCCTTCGTATCATCAAAATCCAACTTTTATTATTATTTATTTTACCTAAAACTAGGATTTTTATGAAGTCATTATTTCCTAAAAACCCATACGTGTATTTGATAAATATAATATCTAATGTCTCGGGATAGAAAATATAAACATATAATGTAATGTAAATGTCTCATGCTGTGTCATAAACCCAAAACCTAAACCAAAACCAAAACCAAAACCTAAACTAAAACCAAAACCAAAACCAAAACCAAAACCAAAACCAAAACCAAAACCAAAACCAAAGCCAAAGCCAAAACCAAAACCAAAATCAAAACCAAAACTAAAACCAAAACCAGAACTAAAACCTAAACCTAAACCTAAACCAAAACCAAAACCAAAACCAAAACCAAAACCAAAACCAAAACCAAAACCAAAACCAAAACCAAAACCAAAACCAAAACTAAAACCTAAACCTAAACCTAAACCTAAACCTAAACCAAAACCAAAACCAAAACCAAAACCCAAACCCAAACTAAAACCAAAACCAAACCGAAACCACAAACTAAAAGTAAAACCAAAACTACTAAAACTAAAACTAGAAATAAAAGCATATAATTTTTCATTATAAACATTATAAATGATTTTTCTCTATGTAATATTAGTAATTTTCTTATTTCTAAATTAACCAGCCCTGAATCAGATGGATTCCAAAAGGAAAAGGAGCAGTCCCGATATTCACCCGAAAAGTAATAGGATTATCCCAAAACATAATAATGATCTGATTTTCTTCGACGGAATGGTTACGTTGAATTAGTTGAACACAGATGTGGTATTTATAACAGCAATAAATGGTCATAGTATAAAAAAAAATACTAGAAAATTTAGATTTTTAGACCACACGACTGACGTAAAACTTCTTTAGCTCCATCTATCGGCTGCTATAATTTTTTTATTGGTATGAAATGTTATTGTCGTCATATTGACTTCTAAATTGAAGGGGTGAGAATAAAAAGGATTTAACTGATTTTTTTGACCAAATGACTTATGGGTATCGTTGGATTCAGCGTGAAATTATCTTCAATAATACATTCTCAAAATACCGAAATGAGGCTTAAATCTCGAGATTTAGAGTCTAAAAATGGTTTATCTGTCACAGGAATACAGTACGCTTAGCATAAAAACATTACTTTATTTCTTTTATTATATTATATTTTTACAGTAATTGTATGTATTAGTACTATATTTAGTAATTTTAAATAGAAATAAAACATTTTCAAACAACTGAAACTTACATAAACCTTTTCTATTACCTTATAAGCACTCTACATAAAAATGACGCCGTTGACGTTTAAAGTCAATTTTCTCGAAACTGTCAATTTTTTTTTTTTTTTTTTTTTTTACTTCAAACTTGTCTAGCATTTGACCGCGCTCTCACCTGATGGGAAGTGACGATGCGATCGAAGATGTAGCATGCTAGCCAAGTAAATACCTATTCACTCTTCTCTTGAACACGCCCGGGTCATATTTCGCCGGAAACACAGACGCTGGCAGGGCATTCCATTCCTTAGCCGTTCTAATTAAAAACGTTGAGTCAAATCGCTTGGTACGAATGGGTGGTATTTCGACCACGAAAGGATGGCGCTTAGCCGAGCGTCTAGTAGTCCGGTAGTGGAATGGTGATGGGAGAATGAGATCATGCAGTTCTTGAGCGCATTCACCGTGGTGTAATCTGTAGAAGACCGACAGACTTGCCACCTTACGTCGATGTGCAAGGCTCTGGAGCCTTTCACCAACCAAAGTGTCGTCGTCAATGAGCCTTTTGGCACGCCGTTCAATCGAGTCCAGAGCCTCAAGCTGGTACTTGGCAGACCCGTCCCACAGGTGGCAGCAGTACTCCATACACGATCGGACCTGTGCTTGATACAGATTTAGAAGCTGTCCAGGTGTGAAGTACCGCCTTACCTTGGACAATATGCCGAGTTTTTTTGAAGCTACTTTGGCTTTGGACTCAATGTAGGATCCAAAGTTTAGGTTTGACGTGAGATCAACACCCAAAAGCTCAAGATGGTTTCCTAAACTTACAGATACACCACGGAATATAGGAGCCAGATGGAGTGGGCTCTTTTTAGCAGTGAATAAACACGCCTGTGTTTTTGCAGCATTGAACCTAACCAAGTTAGCATCGCCCCAATCGGACACGGCTTTCAAAGCCAGGTTCATGCGCTCAACCATAGCCTCTCTCTCAATCCGGACGTCGTCACCACTGGCTCGGGCACTGGATGTGTATCTTTCAACAACAGTACTATCATCTGCATACCCAAAGGTACCGGGCTTTAGCAAATCATTGATGTGGAGTAAGAATAGTGTTGCTGAAAGAACTGACCCCTGAGGTACACCAGCATTAATAGCTAATTGATCGGAAGAGCAGCCATCAAGAACTACTCTAAGCGATCGTTCCCTCAAAAAGTCTGATATCCAAGTGCACAAACCAGCAGGTAGTCCGTAAGATGGAAGCTTATTCAGAAGACCGTCGTGCCAGACCCGATCAAATGCCTTAGAGACGTCTAGAGATACAGCAAGTGCCTCTCCATGCATCTCCAAGGCTTCGCTCAATATGTGCGTGGCGTATGCGAGAAGATCAACAGTTGACCGGTTTCGGCGAAATCCGTATTGCCGGTCACTGAGGAGATCATTGACTTCAAGGTGTGCCAAGAGCTTGTTGTTGATTATACGCTCCATACTCTTACAGAGTATGGAGGTAATTGAGATGGGTCGGTAGTTGGCAGGATCAGCACGACTGCCCTTCTTAGGTACAGGTTGTACATTGGCTAGCTTCCAACTCTTAGGGACTATTCCGGTGTCTAAAGAGAGGCGAAATAGGCGTGTTAAAATGGGAGACAACTCAGGTGCACAGCTCTTAAGTACAATTGCTGGTATACCATCGGGACCACTGGCTTTGTTCACGTCTAGACTGCATAATGTTTTTAGTACCTCCTTCTGACGTATGCGTATTTCCGGCATGAAAGCACCGCAATGTGGAAGGCAGGGAGGTACCTCATTAGCAGTATCTAAACGCGAAGCTTCTGCAAAGAGAGTGGCAAACAAGTTTGCTTTTTCTTTTGCAGTGTGAGCCAGCGATCCGTCTGGTTTCAATAATGGAGGCAGTGAGGATCGACAGAAGTTCGCTTCAACCGATTTGGCTAGGGACCAAAAAGCCTTACTACCAGCTGGATAGGAAGCAAGTTTAGTCCCTATTCGACCAATATGATTGAAACGAGCCTTCCTTAATTCCTTCTTACAGGCCTTGGCGGCAACATTAAAGGCTTTCTTCTTAGCTCGAGTGTCCGAGGCCTTGCGTTTTCGAGCGTCAGCCCATGCCAGATATGCCGCATGTTTCTGCGCTTCAGCGTGTGCACAGTCGGCTCCAAACCATGGGCTGGCTTTGCTGGTCTTGGGTTTATCGGAAAATGGAATAAAATATTCCATAGCCCGACATACTACCTCAGTAACCGCATTCGCGCAAACCGTCGGATCTCCAGAAGAAAAACACGTTTGCCGCCAAGGATATGAGGCGAAGAAATGTCGCATCTCGTCCCAGTCTGCTAAATTGTATCTCCAGACACGCCGAATGCTCTTAGGGCTTGGGTCAGGCGGGGAGTATACTGAAACGGACTTAACCAGACAGTGATCGGAGCTACCAATGGGTGAGGATACCACCACAGAGTATCGGTCTGGTTCAGTCGTGAGCAGAAGGTCGAGGCAGTTAGCAGCGTGGCTATCAATGTCAGGCACTCGCGTTGGCTCTTGAACAATCTGCGTTAAATTGAGCGCCAAAGCGAGCTTACGCGTCTCTCTCCCAGCGTGGTCCGTGATCTGGTGTGGGACTAACCACTCCTGGTGGTGAGCATTGAAGTCCCCTAGAACAACAAGCTGAGCCGAAGGATAGCGTTGCTGAGCCACATCTGCCGTTTCACTGAGATACTCCATTAGAAGAGTTGTCTCCCGGTCACCGCTATGTGATCTGTACACACCAGCATAGAGAATTTTCTCAATGCCGGTGTCCACTAGCACCCAAATCACCGAAAAGTGGGGATGTTCAAGGTTCCGGAGACGCAAACAACAAATGTCATCACGGACGAAAACGCAGATACCAGCGCGTGGAAGGAAGCGGTTTTCCAAGATGAATCCTGGATAGTCCAGATATGCCGTGTCTGATGGACATCCTATTTGCGTCTCAGTCAAGAAGAACAAGTGTGGTTTATTGGTCTCCAGATGATGATGGACCGCTTGCAGATTCGAGTGCAGCCCACGAATATTTGTGAGGTGCACTTTAAGAGTGAGGACGTGCATCTGCCGTTTAAACTTGTTCACTTTATTAGACTTTTTCATGGTTGGGTGAGTTAGGTAGACAAGTTAGAAGTGGACGAGATATTGGGATGCTAACCCTCAGTAATAGAGAAGCTTCCGCGCCAATGGAGAACTTGCGCGGAGACTGCGGGGACGCCCGAACCCCCCTGAAATTACCCACAAGTTCCTCACTTCCAGTCGCCAACTGGCCCTGTGGGCAACCTCAGGATTTTACACAAGCGGCGGGGCAGCCTTTCGTAGTTGGCTAGACTACTACTTGGGCCCCCTACAACTTGCGGTCGGCCAGCAGAGAGCACCGTGCTTCGGATCCCGCTACCCTCCGAAGCAAGGTCTCCGACGCGAAAGCATCTCCATCACCAATACCGGTCTGCATACCCAACACAACTGTCCACATCTACTCGTCAGAACGGCTTCATTGGACGTCACGATGGAACACGACGAGTCGCTTGGCATCGTGGTTTTGTCCAATGGGTGGTAACTAAGCCGGCGGCTAAGGCCTTCCACCAGTTATTTGGTTGCTCTTTTGGCACCACCCAGGGGTCACGTGTAGGGAAACTAGGGTTAAAGCCTACGGACGCGAGCAAACACAAACCCCTAAAATTTCAAATTGTCAATTTGTCAGTTAAACCCTTTTTATTCTCAACCCTTCAATTGTCATTTTGCCGGACCTCCCAACAGAACAATACAAATTTTAAGTAATTTTTTGTTATGTTGACAATGGAGACTACGTGAATCAATAATTTTTGATTTCCATTCTCCTCGTGACGCATTTACCAGCTTACTCCCCAAGTCAAGCGTTTCGTATAGAAGTTTTACTTCAAAAGACATACAAAAAGACACTCTTACTACCACGTAATAAAGTGCAATGTAGACGTCGCCAAGTTAAACATCTCTTGGCAAGATGAGTAAATTATCGACGCTCAAAAAGTGATTGGCAGGAACGTTGGTGACATCGGTATGAACCCGGAAGATTCAATATCAAGCGGCTAAAAACAATTCACGTACCAAGCAAATAGTAATTTTAGAGCAATACATAAATTATACAATTAAAAGTACAAAACAAAAAAAATGTTATAATTGAAATTGTAACGTAGTACTCAATATTTATTGTCTAATTATTAACAACTTATACGTAATATGTTTTAATTTATTGAAATTTAAAAACATATTTGTAGACATTTCACATAACGCCATCTAGCTCTAAACTAAGCAAAGCTTGTACTATGTGAACCAGATAACTGATACAATACTTGTAATTTTTTTGTTTGTATACATAGAATACAATATAACACCCAGACACAGAATAAAAATTGATTTTCATCACACATATGTTTGTGCTGGGTGAGAGTCGAACCCACAACCTACAGTTCAGAAGGCAGGGTTACTACCAACTGAGCTATCAGGCCAATCATACAAATCTAATCCATAAAATTACCTTGTCTTAGTGTTTGTAGCAAAACTCCTCAGAAACGGCTTGACCGTTTCCTATGAAATTTTGTGAGCATATTCAGTAGGTCTGAGAACAGGTCTGTCTATACCATCATCACCATCACCGTTTTTATCACTACGCGGGTGAAACTGCGGGGCGCAGCTAGTATTCACATACAATTTAATACAAACATTCAGTGATGATCAGAGGAAAGCTGAAAGGTCTAGTGGCTGGGGAAAAGTTTATAATATCAACCTTTTTTGTAACTAAAATTTAAAACTCGTGTACTGTTTGTTAATCCTAAAAAAATTTAGATATACCCATTTATAGGTGGAAAAGACCTTGATATTTTCACAAAAGCTTGATCAACATTTTTCACCGCAACAACACAAATTTTAACAACATTCAATCTTAATCAAGCCGCTGGGAACACTGTAACGTCTATTCTTGTAAAAAAGAAAATATCCCGACTTGCTGACATCCGCGAAACATTCCCGCATCGTTTATCAACGTCGGGAAAAACGTAGAAATATTAGCAAGGACAAATGATTGGTATCGCTTATCCGATGTTTCGAACATCGTTGGGTTAGATGTGTTAATATAAGTAGGTTTCAGGGTACTGCGGTTGGATTGGTTGAACGCTTTTTTGGGTTTCGAAGGTGAGATTTTGTGGGTCAAACTATTTTGAAGTTTTAAAGTTTTGGTTGAGCTTGGAATAAGATCTTGACCAATGACGTTGAAATAGTGTTTGTACGTAATGAAATACTTTCTTGATTAAAGAGTTAAAATTAAAATAAATAATAAATATGTGTGGACATTTCACACAGTGCCATCTAGCCCCAAACAAAGCAAAGCTTGTACTATGGGAACCAGATAACTGATACAACACTTAGATACGACTGGCCCAATAGCTCAGTTGGTAGTAACCCTGCCTTCTGAACTGTGGGTTGTGGGTTCGATTCCCACCCAGGACAAACATCTGTATGATGAACCTATAGGTGTTTGTTCTGTGTCTGGGTGTTATATTGTATTCTATGTATGTATTTACAAAAAAAAAGTATTTGAGTATTGTATCAGTTATCTGGTTCCCATAGTACAAGCTTTGCTTAGTTTGAGGCTAGATGGCGTTGTGTGAGATGTCCACACATATTATTATTTATTATTTATTTATACTTTTTGTTTGTAAAACATAGAATACAATATAACATCACACAGAACAAACATCGATGTTCATCACTCAAATGTTTGTCCAGGGTGGGGATTGAATGCACAATCCACAGTTCAGAAAGCAGGTTTACTACCAACTGAACTATGGGGCAAGTCAAGTCAATTTCCTACCTTTTGTTTAATATTTATTTAATATTTTGCAATTGAATGGGGTAATGCTGCCAGCATATAGTAGCATATATAGTGGGTTGGAACATTTGAACCGTCTATAGGTCATCGCGGTTAGTATATAGTCCAACTGTTTTTTGTAGTAGGTGTTTAGTATTAGTTATTATATTATTGTAGTATTTTGTTGTGAGAATAAATATATTTGTCCTGTCTCATCTCGCTGACGTGACACGAGCAAAAAATGAAAAGATCATTTTAAGCGTTCATTAAATTTAGGTAACATTTATAAGTAAGACTGTGAGTTCATATTTTGGAAATCGATTCTTTTTAGTGGTTTTTTTTTCGGTTTCACGCCAAAATACCGACTAAGAAATAATTAATTAAGACTTTATGTACCAGATCAAATGCGAGTAAAGTCGGAGGGTGCATCATGTTCCAAATTAAACAAAAATGAATAATCAAGACAAACACTGCATGGTAGATAGATAGATAGATAAAACTCTTTATTGAAACACCAAATTACAGGAACAATTTACAAGCAATGAGTTTTGGCGGGAACGCGAAAATGATTGCGTCACCGCATTGTATTATTTTCCAAAACTTGTGTTATTTTCAGTGTTAGTGCATAAAATTGGTGGCATTCTATTCTTTAAGTGCTGGATTACAGGCGTGAGTGTGGGAAAATGGTATAATGATGGTGAAACGTATCTTCTCGTGTTGTTTCCAAAACTCCATAGAAGCTTCAAGTAAAGTTGCCACCACTTTACTAGGAGTGTGACTTTGACTAGACTATGACTTGACTTGATGATTTCGACTGTGACTTGACACATATTTGCGTGAAATATCATTAATTTGATAAATTATCAATTACTTGACACTGGCTAAATACACGGAGGTGTGGAGCCAAAACATAATAAAAAAGTGTAAAAATTAAGTGTCACAGTGGGTGGTTTTATCGTATTATAATATTATTATTTATTATCTTATCTTATTATAATCTTTTCATGGTATCTCATATCTCAATAAAAAAAGAGTCAAACGAAATGCAGAAATACAAAAGCAATCGGCTTTTACACAGGATATCCTACGGAACCCGGAACTCACAAATAATTCAACGCTCATAATTACGTGACCATATTTTTATTACCACCCAGAGCCTCGTATTTATTACTACGTATTGCAAGAGAGATATCATTTTTATGGAAATTCAGCATTAATATGCTTTTCCTTGAAATAAGCAAATAGAGGAAAATAAGTAATGGTGATTACGCTTATAAGGAAAATATTCGTTGGTGCGAGATTGGATCGTTTGATGCGAGGGATTTCGTTAAATTCTGGATTATTTCAGAGAATTGTAAAGTCGCTAAAGTCGAAGCGTTTTATGTATGATTAATGTTTGTGATATTCCTAATTCCTATGTGGGAATACCGCGCTTAACAACTGAAGGGGTGTGATCAAAAAGGGTTTAACTGATTTTTTTTCACAAAATGACTTATGGGTATCATTGGATTCAGCGTGAAATTATCTACAATAATACATTCTCAAAATACCGATATGAGGCTTAAATATCAAGATTTTCAGTCTAAAAACGGTTTATCTGTCACAGGAATACAGTTCGCTTAGCATAAAAACATTATTATATTTATTATATTAGATTATATTTTTACAGTAATTGTAAGAAATAGTACTATATTTTGTATTTTAAAATAAAATTAATACATTATCAAGCAATTGAAACTTATATTTAGCTTTTCTATTACCTAATAAGCACTCTACATTAAAATGAAGCCGTTGAAGTTTAAGGTCAATTTTCTCGAAACTGTCAATTTGACAGTTAAACCCGTTTTATTCTCAACCCTTCAACTGTGTCTTTATTTATTATACTCTTTGGCGGCTGGCCAAATAAAAGCGTTTCTTTTTAATTTTTAAACAGTTTTCCTTTATGTTTTCATTTCCATTGACATAAAGTGTCACATTTGAGTTCATTTTGGTTACGTGCAGTCGGTTAAGATACATTTTTATTTAATTTTTATTTCAATTATTTAAATATACACTTTATTAATCTTTACACCATCGTAAGCTTTTATTTCTCCACCCGTTTAATTATACAGTCCATCGCTCGCTATAAATACTTATGTAATATTATTGGTTTTATTGGAAGCAATAAAGTCATTTTTACTCACGCATTTTGACTTCAGACAAACTAAAATAGTATCTAAGGCTGCCGATAGCCGCGTCATAGCGTGTGTATGGCGGTTGGTGCTGTACACCTACATAATTATTATTAAATACTGGTCGGGCGGGCTAGAATCCATGTGGTTGGAGTGTGTATAAGCTTGTTGGAAGATTTTTATACGGCATGGTATTATTATTACATCTTGTCGGTGTCAGTAGCGGCGGAACATATGTTATAGCTTTTAATTTTTCCACCTCTCAGAACGAGAAAAACAGAGTGAGTGCTATCGCGCACTCACTCTATTGACGCTGCCGCGCGAAAAGGTACTTCCCCTATCCTTTCGGAGAAATAACGATCCTGAGCGATAGAAAAGGGTAGATCACGAAAAACTACGATTTCACGCTGACAGATGTAGCTCAACTCTTACTGTTCAATGCTATATTTTTATTGCATAACTATATAATATTCCTCAAATGGTAATGCTGCCAGCATTCTGGGAACTTTCCCCACTACCAACGGGTTATTTAAAATTTGTATTTATATTTATTTTAAGTTCTTAGGTATAGTTTAGTTTTTTAGGTCTAGTTTAGTTATTGTTAATTCATTTGATTTGTAATTAATAAATCAAGCTTAAAGCAGTACTTATATTCCTCAAAAGATAGACATACGTAAAAACAAAAATAAAATATGTCAAAAAATGACAAATTTCCATGCAAAATACATGAATAAAAAGAGACAGCTCGAACACGCAGTGACGTCAGTTACTAGTCCTCATTACTAAGTTGTGTTACATTTCCTCTATGCTAGCTCTATATACAATCTCTTTGGCATGTGACGTCACAAGCATCTTTTTAAGGCACCATTAAAATTGGGAGGCAACTAGCTCAAGGGTACCCCTACGTACGGGGGGTACGTCGACCTCGCCGGCGGGGTCGGTGTCTGATTTTGTTACGCTGGTATCCTATACTGGTGCCGAAAGCGGCGTCACAAGCATTGCCGTCATAATAGCTGTGAGGAAGCTCCACACGATATCTGTTTTACGAGAAAGGGACATGTGATGAAACATTTAAAGCATACTACTCGGTCATTTATTTACCAGTTTTACTTATTTTTTCAATTATTTCATTCTGTTTTGAGCTACTTTATGAAAATAATATTTTATTGTTCATTTTTAAAAGTAGTTCAACAGCCTGACTGCGGGAGATGAAGCTGATCTTCTAGCTGAAATTGATATACTCTGTTAAATATATTTTTTGGAATAGAAGACTAGTTAATCTGCAAAAAGTCCAGTCCAGTCTTAATTATTCATTCAAATCTCCAATTTAACTGAACCCAACCTTGCGTGGAGCCCACTTAAGTAATAAACCTTTTTTCACATTAACACCTAATCTACTTAACAGTACATTTCTTTTCTCAGGGGTAGACGACATAAATCAACCCCCATTCGGTCATCTCATTGTGCTAAAAACCCCATTTACTCTTACAATAATTAAGTAACAAAAGCTAAGTAATTATGCAAGCTACGAAACAATCTAGCTAGCGAGAGCAGGAGGTAGGAATCGATGGAAGTGTCATTGGTACACTGGTAGTTCGAGCGTAGTTGCCGTGTTATGTTGAGCGTACTTTAGATAAAAATTAGTTTCACGGCTGTCACTAAATCGGAAGGCATGTTTGATGTCCTTTTTGGGAGCCAATAACTAACGCAAGCCGAAGCGGGCTTCGCAAGCATTTAATAGCCTATTTGACTACTATAAAAAAAAAAAAATATTATTTTCATAAAGTAGGTTAAAACGAATGTAATGATTGAAAATAAATGAAGGGGTGAGAATAAAAAAGGTTTAACTGATTTATTTCACAAAATGACTTATGGGTATCGTTGGATTCAGCGTAAAATTATCTACAGTAATACATTCTCAAAATACCGAAATGATGCTTAAATCTCGAGATTTTGAGTCTAAAAACGGTTTATCTGTCACAGGAATACAGTTTGCTTAGCATAAAAACATTGTTATATTTATTTTATTATATTATATTTTTACAGTAATTGTATGAATTAGTACTATATTTAGTATTTTAAAATAGAATTTAAACATTTTCAAGCAACTGAAACTTACATAAACCTTTTCTATTACCTTATAAGCACTCTACATTAAAATGAAGCCGGTGAAGTTTAAAGTCAATTATCTCGAAACTGTCAATTTGACAGTTAAACCCTTTTTATTCTCAAACCTTCAAATAAGTAACATCGGTAAATAAATCATAGAGTATCACGCCTTAAAAGTTTCTGGAGGGGGCATCGCCTGTTCCTTACATGCAAAACAGAGATCGTGTGAAGCTTCCTCATAGCTACAATAAAAATTTTCTAGTAACATCACATGCCAAAGAAATTGTATGTAGAGTTACCATAGAGGTACCACAGCTAAGTGATGAGTTACTGTGAGGACTGACGTCACTGCATGTTTAGGCTGTCTCTTTTTATTTTAAAACGCCTGTAAATTTGTCCTTTTTTGAGATATTTCGTTTTTGTTTTCACGATTGTCAATTTTTTGAGGTATATTATTTATTTTTGCAACAAATATATTACAATTAAAAAGCCTATTGAAGTGAATTTAGCCGTTGTTAATTTAAAAACAGGTTGTATTTTTTTTTACTGGCCCCTTAGCTCAGTTGGTATCCTGCCTTCTGAACTGCAAGTTGTCGGATTCGATTCCCACCAAGGACAAACATTTGTGTGATGAACATCGATGTTTGTTCTGTGTCTGGGTGTTATATTGTATTTTATGTATGTATTTACAAAACAAAAAGTATTAAAGTATTGTATCAGTTATCTGATTGTTATAGTACAAGCTTTGCTTAGTTTGGGGCTAGATGGCGCTGTGTGAAATGTCCACATATATTTATTTACGAGCTTCTGCCCGCAGTTTTGCCCGCGGCGTGGCTTATTGGAAAATAATTCAACCACCCATTTCACCCTCTTAAGGATGGAATTTCAAAAAATCCTTTTTTAGCGGATGCCTACGTCATAACATCTACCTGCATGCCAAATTTCAGCCCGATCCGTCTATTAGTTTGGGCTGTGCGTTGATAGATCAATATGTGAGTCAGTCAATCAGTCAGTCACCTTTGAGTTATATATACTTAGATTTATCATTCCAGTAATTCTAATTCTAGTACCAGCGCTATTTCGCTAGTGACATCGTCGGTGCGAGTTAATTCCATTAAAAGATTAACAAACCTCAGGAACGTAGAGGTCGTGCGCTGTACATGCAAATATATATAGTTATACCCGATTCATATTTTGTTGGTAATAGTTTAATGCATTTTGGTAGTTTTGTTGCTAAAGTTTGTGGAATTGTGCGTGTGTAATGGAGGATAGAAAGGGTTGCGGTGTGAATCTGCTTGCGTTCACAACCATTATGTTTACATAGTTTTTTTTATGTTAGTGAATGATGTGACGAGCTAGTCGTTTACCTGATGTTAAGCGACACGTCCATCCATAGCAGAACAGTGTCACTTGGATCTCCAAAATATATAGTTTCGTGTGACACTGCACTGCGCACATCATCCTGAGACATCAGCACAGTTTGGTAATAGTTTGATTACTCGACTGTGAGATCAGATCATAAGGTCTCAATTGTCCAGTAATTTCATTAGCTACAGTGCCCTTAAATCCGCAACACAGTAGTGCTTGCGCACTACTACTTGGCGGCAGAATAACCGGCAAAGTTGTGGTACCTACCTAGATGAACTTTGCAGAAAAGTCCTACCACCTAGTATGTGGCATTATGATTATTCCATTCTAGGGTAAGAATAGGAACATCCTTAGAAGACGTTTAAGGGATCCAGGAATATCTAGGGATAGGGTAGTAGGGAATTGGATTACTGCAATCATCAAGACGTGGTGCAAGCGTGCAAAGCGTGCTAAAGCGTGGTGATTATACCCCCTATGTATATATATATATATATATATATTATATATTTTATCTAGTATCTATTAATCATCATCACATATATATAATATATTGTTACAAAATACTTCACTTCGGGAGCTGATGCAAGCGGCGCAGTATATATACGAGCGACGGAGAAGGCTCGGGCTCACTTTTCGGGCAGCGCTCAGAGGCGACGGACATTTTATAAAATCACGATATTAATTATTGTCGGTTCTTAGTAAATCTTAATAAATATTCTTAGCTTGATTGTAAACTTATTTTTTTTAAACTAAAACCACTTAGGATTTCCAACATCAGAAGTGGGATCTAACTCAATTCTGACTTGGTTATTCTGATTTTAAATATTGCTTTACTTTTGCTGTCGTGATTTTAAAGAATATCCGCTTAAATTTTTGTGGCTATGGCCGAGACTAGTAAACGTAAAAGTCGTAAGAGAGATCGAACGTCTATTCCTGGTTTAGAAGCCTAGCTTCAAACTTTAATAAGCCGCTTAGGTGTTTTGGAAGATTCCAGGACACGCAGTGCAAGTGTTGTTGCGAGTACATCGCGCGCCATGTCGGCGCCTGCACCGGATGCTCCGGCACGCCATCCGCGTCGTGCGAGCCGTCTGCCCGCTGACTGCGCCGTGTAGTGCCGAGTCGTACCCTGCAAGTCTGGACCTGTCCGTGCCATGTTCAAGCACGCCTCCGCCCACCGCGGATATGGTTATAAATGAAGTAACCGAAAACCTCGTTTATGCTATTTATGACGTGATTTGTGAGTGTCATGTCATACAGTTGCTGTTTTTGAAATGTTTGTCGTGGTTTGTGAGTGCCATGTCATACAGTTGCCGTTTTTGCAAAGTATGACGTTATTTATGAATGTTATCTTATACAGTTTCCGTTTCTTTTCAATGTACGAAGTGGTTTGTGAGTGCCATGTCATACAGTTGCCGTTTTTGCAAAGTATGACGTTATTTATGAATGTTATCTTATACAGTTACCGTTTTTTGCAATGTAAGACGTGGTTTGTGAGTGCCATATCATACAGTTGCCGTTTTTTGCAATGTGTGACGTGATTTGTGAGTGTCACGTCATACAGTTGCCGTGTTTTCAATGTACGACGTGTTTTGTGAGTATCATATCATACAGTTGCCATGTTTTCAATGTACGACATGTTTTGTGAGTATCATATCATACAGTTGCCGTGTTTTCAATGTACGACGTGTTTTGTGAGTATCATATCATACAGTGGCCGTTTTTGCAATGTATGACGTGGTTTGTGAGTGCCATGTCATACAGTTGCCGTTTATGCTATTTATGACGTGATTTGTGAGTATTACATCATACAGTTGCCGTTTTTGCAATGTATGATGTGGTTTATGAATGTTATCCCATACAGTTGCCGTTTTCTATTACAATGTGTGGCGAAGTTTAGAAGTCCGGAATTCTGAAATTCGCAATACATTTATTTTTCTTTATTTTCTATGCTAAAGTACTAAAGTACTTTCTTACATGCGGTTGGAACCTTACTTTTTCTTACAAATTTTCATAAAATTAGTATGCGAGACCTGTGTTGGTTGTACTTGAGTGCACGCTTGTGCTTCTAACACAGTTGTTTTGCAGTCTCCGTTTTCAATGTTTATTACAAGTACCTGTTGAATTTCTCTAAATTGAAATTTCTTTGAATTGAGCAACAGCTTCATTTTAATTTTGAAATGGTTTCAGTTACCAACGTTATGCCTGTACATCGGGTCCTAAAATCATGTTTTGTTGTGTTATAGAAGAAGACACAACGGCCGAGGTCGACGACAATGTGCCGCTTGAAGATGAAACAGCTGTTGAGGACAACACGCAAGCAGGAACGGCCGTGTTACAAAATACTTCACTTCGGGAGCTGATGCAAGCGGCGCAGTATATATACGAGCGACGGAGAAGGCTCGGGCTCACTTTTCGGGCAGCGCTCAGAGGCGACGGACATTTTATAAAATCACGATATTAATTATTGTCGGTTCTTAGTAAATCTTAATAAATATTCTTAGCTTGATTGTAAACTTATTTTTTTTAAACTAAAACCACTTAGGATTTTCAACAATATATATATATATTATACAAACAAAAAGTATCGAAGTTATTGTATCACTTACCTGGTTCCCATAGTACAAGCTTAACTTAGATTGGGTGCTTTATGGCGCTGTGTGAAATGTCCACAAATATTAATTTATTATTTTATTTATTTTATTTAAACCACCTTGAATATGTTATAACGCAAACTCTTTAATCACATGTAACCTCGAACATCCTAAAATATTCAAGTAGCATTCAGAAGTATCTACTTTGATTGACTTAGTCGAGTTTATCATTGAATACAATCAAAAATACACGCATTAACTTGACAGTGGTCAAAATCGATGTTAATCCGTCTCGAGGTCGTGTTAAGTAATTATCAACTGATTTATGATTTACGTCATACAAACTTGGATGAATCATCGAGGAATAAATAGGCATCAACGTTGCGTCACAGGATCAGGTTTACTAGTGTAAAAATTACACTATAGGTACTATCATCATACAATTTTGTCAAACTTGCATATTATATAGACAAATATATCAAGAAAATCGTTATAAATAAGGTTTTATCAAACCTGTTGCATTATTTATAAAGCTGATTTAGTGTAGCAGACAAAAAATTTAAAAAAAATCAGTACTTTTATAAAAATTAAGCTATTTTTTTCGTTCGGTGATTTAAGCACTATCCCACCGTTAAATCAAACTTAAACTCATGATTACATACCTATTTTATTTTTTAATAAATAATAATAATATTTTAGTGGACATTTCACAGAACGCTATCTAGACCTTAACTAAGTAAAGCTTTTACTATGGGAACCAGATAACTGTTATAATGCTTAAATACTTTTTGTTTATAAATACATACATAGAATACAATATAACACCCAGACACAGAATAAACATCATATCATTTAAGTTCATCACATAAATATTTGTTCCAGGTGGGAATCGAACCCACAACCTGCAGTTCAAAAGGCAGAGATACTACCAACTGAGCTGTTAGGTCAGTCAATAACTTACAGAGTAAAAAACTTTTTACGATTCTGATTAGTGAAAGTATAATATATTCAAAGTATTATAAACTTAGCTTTCATAAACAGCATCGTTGGTTTTTGAATAAATCCTGCATTATGCAATAATTTTCTTGGGGACTGGGAGCTCAAAGTCAAAAGATTTATTGGAAATAGGCTAATTTTAGCACTTTTACAAGTGTAAATTTTATGAGGTACTAAAAATTAAGTTATTTCACTAAGCATATAAAATTACAAAGTGCTTATTGTCAAATAATATATAGCAAGCCCATTACAATATATGAGTTTGAAAAAAAAAGGAGTTCTCTGCTTATCGCGTTTTCAAAAATGTATCAGAGTGCCTGGTCGATGCTACTCGTGACCAAAATGCTGGCACTTATTTTGCACAACGAATAAGCATTGCAATTCAATGGGGCAATGCTACAGCATGTTGGGTACGCTACCTACTGGTAGTGGGCTGGAGCATTTAGACTGTCTATAGGTTATCGCGGCCAGTATAGAGTCCACATTTTTTTTGTAGTAGTAAGAAGTGTTTAGTATTAGTTATTATATAATTGGTGTCGATTCTGTGTTGCATACTCTAAAGCTAAATGAAATTAACATACTTCCGTCTTTTTCATTTTCACTTTATCAGAAGAGTACCGCTATACATTAAGTTTACCTTAATTTTACAGAATACGACACAGAATCGACACCATTGTAGTATTTAATTTGAAAATAATATACCTAATGGGTTTGTAAGCCTCTATATACATAAAGTCGATAGTGTTACGCTATTGCTACGTTACTGTTATACTGAATGATTTAGTAGACACGATTATTATGTGGACGAGAGGATATAGTGTGCATCTTCAGGTAACACACATTTTTTTTTTATGTTACTGTATGATTCGACGAGCTAGCCGTTCACCTTATGTTAAGCGCCACGGCTGCCCATAACAGAACAGTGTCAATCAGAACCCCAAAATAGAGTTTCGAGCAACACTGCACTGCGCACATCATCCTGAGACATCAGCACAGTCAGGTATTAAGATTACTCGACTGTGAGATCAGATCATAAAGTCTCAATTGCCCAGTAATTTCACTAGCTACAGTGCCCTTCATACCGGAACACAGTAGTGCTTGCGCACTACTGCTTGGCGGCAGAATAACTGGCAAAGCGGTGGTACCTACCTAGACGAACTTTGCAACAAAGTCCTACCACCTCCTAAACACATTATGCGAAGTTAAAGTTGCATATTGATTTATACCTCGACGGCATTAGAGTGCAAAGTTTATCAGTAATAAAACAAATGGCAAAATAGTAGAATGCTAAGGGGCCATTCATAAATAATGTCACATGGTTTTTGACTTCTCCTCGTCTTTGTCACAGCTGGTCGCATTTGTGAGACTCTTCCCAAAGTTTAGTGGGTTCGAGTCCGGCATACCCCCTTCTACCATCACCGTTGGTGCTAGAGAAGAAATAGACTTGTGAGGACCATAGTCCCACAAGACCCGGACCCAGGAGTTCCTGGGTCCCTAGACACAGGGAATCCTAGAAAGGGTTCAGGATCTATGTATGTGGTCGTTGGGGTCATTACTATTATTGTTAATAACTCCTTATAAAAAGAGATTTAACCAACTTCAATCCCAATGAGAATATGATTCGGATTTCAATTTCAACTACATTTATGAAAATGTAGTTGAAATTGAAATCCGCATTATGAAGGACAACTCAAAAACTATTTGTCTATAGTAACATATATTTACTTATTATCACACTAATATTATAAAGGCAAAAAATTTTATGTGTGTATGTGTGTTTGTGTGTATGTGTGTATGTTTGGTACTAAGATAGCTTATACTCTGGATTAACATATAGGCTACATTTTTTCCCGGAAAAAAGAAATGTTCCTGTAGGATGAACAAATAATTAAAATGCTTTTTATCCGCGGGTGAACCCGCGGGGCGCAACTAGTAAATAAATATATGTGGACATTACACACAGCGCCATCTAGCCCCAAACTAAGTAAACCTTGTACTATGGGAACCAGATAACTGTTATTATACATAGATACTTTTTGTTTGTAAATATATACATAGAATACAATATAACACCCAGACACGGAACAAACATCGATGTTCATCACACAAATGTTTGTCCTAGGTGGGAATCGAACGAAACGAAATCGCAGTTTAGAAGGCAGGGTTACTACCAACTGAGCTATCATGGCAGTCATCTATGTCTCTATGGTTATTAAAAGTGGTTAAAAACAAAGCTTCCCTTCCGCTCCTAATCTTCTAATCAGAGATGTCATCTAAATCAGTGTTATGGTAATCAGAGTATGATTGATACAGTATGATAATGTCGTTGCTGTCCCAGATTAGTTCACTTAGCCATGGGTAATTGATGTACAATCACACTAAACTTAACTCTATTTGTAGTTATTATGAAATAGCTAAACCGTCCCAGCTTCGCACAGGTTACTCGTTTTTTTAACGCGCTAATACTGTTGCCCTCTATCGACCCTTACAGCATCACCGAGCGGGAGAACAAGCGCTTAAGGCAGCCATCCATAAACCTAGTCATCAAAAGTGGGAGGCAACTAGCTCAAGGGCACCCTCCACCAAAGCTAAGCACCAAAGTGCGAGCCTCGGCTTGGGCCGTTGCCGGGGTACGAGGATCGAGAAGACTACGTCCACTGAAAGAGTGGACCCTATGGAAAATAGCGACCGTTCTATCTAACCTACAGCGGAGTCGATCTCTGATTGTGTTACGCTGGTATCCTATACCGGTGCCGAAAGCAGTACCCGAGGTAGAAGGGCTACACTGGTCCGGTGATCCCAGCGCAGCCGATACTGCTGCTGCTATAGGATCGTCCGGGTCGTTCAAGACGTGTCTCGGTTGGTGAAGACGGGATAAGTTCAGTTAATGAGACAGACTAAGGTCCGTATTACGGAACGATGCTCAGTCATCGTTCGGTATTCAAGCAGAGATTACATTCACTAATTGATCACTTTATGAATGAAATCTCTGCTTGAGCACTGATCGATGACTGAGCATCGTTCTGTAATACGGATCTTAGTATTGGTTTTATCTTCTTTACCTAATACATGAATGTTTTATTGTATCGTGTAGCACGTAATACTTACATCTACACAGGACTGTCTAAGCCAAGTCAGATGCCTTCGGGTGGCATAAAAGCTCTCACACCAGCTAAACACTTACCAAGACGAAAAGAAAGGCATTCCTTCTTTCATAAACAGTTTGAACATGTCTTCTGCTGAACATGAGCCTCCTCCACAGAGCGCTACTTTAAGCATCTGTTTGCCTCCTGCATCCATAGGTTCCCCGCAATTTTGAACATCCCATTAGTCATTCAAAATCAAACACTATTAATATCAAAGAGAACTTCTCATTTGCCAAACAGGGTTCGAGTTTCGAGCACGTTATCACTAGCGAACATTCTGTGCATCGGTCATTAGTTTGATCAAAACAATGGCTGTTTGAAATGGGGTGCAATAAATTGTACGAAATCAACCCTCACTTTGTTCGTATGCAAATTTGTCCTTTGCTATCTATTCGGCAGAACTGCAGCTGCAATGGGCAGCAAACTTTATGTACAGGACCTAAATAAACACAAAGTTATTTGTTGTCTTTTAGACCTGTCTCTAGTATTATGTCCGGAACTGAGTTTTAGGGGACAAAAAGATTAGATGAACTAAAGTTTGTTTTTTTTATTTAAACCAATGACAAACTATCACAGTTGCAATAAGAACTCCAAACCAGTCTAAAATTCATAAAATCTTGTGCGGAAATGTACATTGCAATGCGCTCGTTATTCTGAAAAATCAGCATAGTCTAGTAATATCTCTGCCAAGACATAGAACAATCTAGATTCTAGACTGAAAGTCTCATATTACGCTCAACATTTAAACTAGCTACAGCGCCCTTTAAATCGAAACATATTCGTGCTTTCACACAACCTAATTGGTGACGGAATATTTGCCAAAATGCTGGTCTACCAACACTTATAATTTCAGAAAATACAACACAGTAAAGCACAGCAAAAACGGGTTGACTCTTTCCCTAATCGGCTAGTTTTAATAATCTAAACTGCGAATGTGGATGGATGTGTCGTGTCACAGGATAAATTGAATCAGGGATGAGTACCTCGGGGGAAATCTGAAAGTGGAACCAGATATATACGGACAATTTGAAACGGCTACTGTGGTATGTCTATTGTAGAATCCCCATTCATCTCCACTAAAAGTGTGGTAAATGATTATTTATTACAATTTTAGTAGTACCAGGAGACCTGAAATACTGAAAAGGTTGTTTTGAGTCTAGAGAATCAGCAACCAGAAAGTTTTTCTGTTGAAGATAGTCTTTGCCTTGGGATTGTGAACTTTGCAGTATTTTTTTATTTTGTAGCTCATTAAGCAACTTTTATATTTGTGAATGATATTTGAGAAAAACTGAAGTGTTTCTATATTTATCCAATAAAAAATAACAAAAATGCAATTGATTATATTTATTACTAGTTGCGCCCCGTGGTTTTACCCGCTGATAAAAAGTGTTTTAATTATTTGTTCATCCCACGGGAAAATTTCACTTTTCCGGGATAAAATGTAGCCTATATGTTAATCCAGAGTATAAGCTATCTTGATACCGAATTTCATCCAAATCCATTCAGCCCTTTGAGCGTGAAGGAGTAACAAACATACACACACACGCACACACACACACACAAACATACACACACACACACAAACACACATACAAACTTTCGCTTTTATAATATTAGTGTGATTAATGGTGGTGCCAAAATATGTTTATTTTTATTAGTTAAATATTTGGAGCATTTTTTAAAGATAATGGAATATTTGGGTCTTGTCTTCTTGAATCTCGGATCTTTGTATGTGACATAAAATTATTAAAAATGTGAGTATAAAATACCGCTAAATAAACTCAAAATGTTCATTATACGGTATGACGTGAATAATTTCAACTTCCAAATAATACCATTAAGCAATCACTCTTTGACCGAGGTATTTCTTTGTGTAACGATTAAAACATTTTGGATTTCAGTCGTTAAACATCTACCTTAATAGGTTACAGCTGAAAGCTGTTAGACTTGACTTTGACCGTCCGCCCGGTCATTCTGGCACAACTTAGCAAGGTCGGCACGCTCGATTTAACCCGGCGATGACTAAAAAGATAAAGATATTTCAGATATAATTATCTCCAAGTAAAATATCCTCAGACATTCTTTTAATTAACGAATGGAAGCATACTCAGCTATTCCATAAAAGACCGTCATCTAGAAAAGACAAATTGAAATGTCCTTTCCAATAAAAGATAAACTTTTATACCCGCTGGCGGCTGAGGAAAACATCCTTAGGATCAAAACCGATCGGGTTGTAGGATGCAATACAGGATCTTTACAGATATTAACAAAGCCTTAGCCTTATAAAACAGTAGTTTTTTTAGGGGAGGGGATGACTTTCGCCGTGGTGGGGAAAATTGGGTCGTTCTACCATCTCGCCCTGGAAGTCGTCGCTGTACCTAGTCGGTCGTTAGGAATAAACAAACACTGAGCAAAATTACATTATGAAAAAATCTTAAATTAAATAATAATAATAATAATAATATGTGCGGACATCTCACACAACGCCATCTAGCCCCAAACTAAGCAAAGCTTGTATTATGGGTACCAGATAACTGATACAATACTTAAATACTTTTTGTTTGTGAATATATACATATAATACAATATAACACCCAGACACAGAACAAACACCTATGTTCATCACACAAATGTTTGTCCTGGGTGGGAATCGAACCCACAACCCACAGTCCAGAAGGCAGGGTTACTACCAACTGAGCTATCGGGCCAGTCGTCTGAAATTGTCTGAAATAGATGCACTGTGCTAAAACAATGAGATTGTGGATCAATATTACGCTATAATTGAAACGTGTACTATGTATAAAATATTATGAATACCATTTCATTATTTTTAAGCCTTTTGTGTTATTCTTCATCGTATATTTTATACTATTCAAGACTACTCTCGAATAAACTACTACACTAAACACTAAATTCAACATTTTGTTAGCTCCAAATAAAATAAATCGCCCCGATTCACCAGTATATCTTAAAACTCCAAATTCGCAATATATCCTAGTGGCTACCGCCCTTAAACCTACCGCCTGAGAAAAACATCCCTTAAAAGGTCCTTCTCTATTGTTATTTTTCAGTCAATTTACTCTGTAAAGGTTTTTCCGCTTATCAAGCCTCCGATACCCACCAGGCCTTAGGATTATTAGATCAGGGGGTAGGTGCCGAGAATTTGTTTAGGATAGGGGTAGTTGGGTGTCAAAGAAAAGGTACCATGTCGTCTATCGTAAAAAGGACGGATTACTGTATGTACCTTGTATTCTAGTATATCTCTGGTGCTTTCAGTTGGTTCCTTTGACGGGATGGTGGCTTAGCGATAAGGTGACGTTTGGGTTTGAGTCCTGTATTGAGCTATAAAGAGAAAGTTCTTAATGCGACCTTTTGGGATGCCGTACCCAAAGGGTAAAAACCGCCCTTCAGTGAATGTCTATCTGTTCGACCTATAAACAACTGTATCTCTAGAACTATAATAGATAGGGGGTTGAAATCACAGAAAATCCATTGTTATGATTTTTTTTTCTTAAAAATGTTAATACCTATAATACAAACCTTAAATTTGGTATTATTATATGCATACTCTGTAACCACAATAAAATACTAAAAACCAGCCAAGTGCGAGCTGCACCGAGAGTGCGAGTTTTACGTGTTATGTGTACCCCCTGCCTTACCCTCAATAAAGCGCTGATGCAGCTACTTCGTGACATCGCAGCATCATCGTGCACCGGCCATCAGTCTGATTCGATCGCTGAGACAGCTTACACCTTGACTCCGATAATTCTAGTATAGTAGTAGTTCTTGTATGTGTGTATGTTTGTTACTCCTTCACGCTCAAACGGCTGAATAGATTTAGTTGACATTCGGTACCAAAATAGCTTATACATTGGATTAACATATAGACTACATCTTATAGCGGAAAAATGAAATATTCCCGTGGGATAAGCAAATAATTAAAATACTTTTTATCCGCAGGTGAAACTGCGGGGCGCAACTAGTTATTTATAATTTAAGTACCAAAAAGTCATCATACATAAGAATTTAAAAATGATAAAATTGTTATAAAGAAATTACATAAGAAATAGTATATAATAAAATAATAAGTTTTTAAACAATAACATTCAAAACTATGCATTAGTAAAACTTAACCTAAGAAGCCGCTACCAGTGCCTACTGTGGCCATAATAATAAAATAATAAATCACAAATGTCAAAAATACACAATAATATTAAAAGTCGTAGTGAAACATTATTTTATCGTCATAAAATTGTCAAAACTGTATGTATGTCAATGTAACGTTAGCTCGATAGAACGTCACACATTACATTAGGCGACAGAACTGCGACACCGCGCTACCACGACAAACGCTAACGCGACGTACGTTTGGTGGTCTGTAAATACATTATAGTACATAGTATGTAGAATTATCATAACTAAACTCTTCATAGCTGATATTCAGTGACAATTGAAGTGTTGAGAATAAAAAGGGTTTAACTGTCAAATTGATAGTTTCGAAAAAATTGACTTTAAACTTCAACGGCTTCATTCTAATGTAGAGTGCTTATAAGCTAATAGAAAAGGTTTATGTAAGTTTAATTGAACTGTTTGTGATTGTTTTATGGAAGATTAAACGTAAAACGTAATTAAAATAAAAAAAATATGAAAGTATGTGTATACAAATGTAGGTATAATAGCTAAGTACACTCTGCTGTAATATGTCAAAGGCTATAATGTGTCAAAGCCGCAACGCGTAGCAGAATTTTTGCCTAGTCAGCCAACGTGGCTCGAATGCAGATCAGCCAGTCGATGTTCAAACTTAAGCGCTTGACTCTGGGTTAGAATATAATTGAAGGGGTGAGAACAAAAAGGGTTTAACTGTTTTTTTTTTTTCATCAAATTACTTGTGGATATCGTTGGATTCAGCGTGAAATTATCTACAATAATACATTCTCACAATACCGAAATGAGGCTTGAATTTTGAGATTTTGAGTCTAAAAACGGTTTATCTGTCACAGGAATACAGTTCTCTTAGCATAAAAACATTATTATATTTATTTTATTATATTATATTTTTACAGTAATTGTATGAATCAGTACTATATTACACCTAAAATATTCGTACTATTCTCAACAACTCAGGGCTTAGTCCGGAGGAACAAAAAGTAGTACTATATTTAGTATTTTAAAATAGAACTAAAACATTTTCAAACAACTGAATCTTACATAAACCTTTTCTAT
Organism: Ennomos fuscantarius; assembly: GCA_905220475.3. NCBI lineage: Eukaryota > Metazoa > Arthropoda > Insecta > Lepidoptera > Geometridae > Ennomos > Ennomos fuscantarius. Next base: position 5,148,133 of record HG992049.1, read on the forward strand.
TACCTTATAAGCACTCTACATTAAAATGACGCCGTTGAAGTTTAAAGTCAATTTTCTCGAAACTATCAATTTGACAGTTAAACCCTTTTTATTCTCAACCCTTCAATTGTCCAAGTAGATAAATGAACTTAGTTCTGTAATTAAACGCCTTTGAATTTCTGGTAAGATCGCTAGCTCAATCAGTAGTTAATTGCAGGTTTTGATAACGGTTTCTAAAGCCCTAAGTATCTTTGTTGCCTAGTTTTAACTAAGGTTTTATTTGTTAGGTAGTAAGACTTTTGTGCAAATTTCGTCGAAGAATATTACATCACCGCTTTGCCAGTTATTCTGCGACCAAGCAGTAGTATGCAATCTGTGTCCTGGTTTGAAGTGCACTATTAATGAATGTTATGTTGACAATGGAGATCTACGTAAACCAACTTCAACTTTCGTTCGCCTCGCATTTAACATTTTCTCAAATTTCATTATTAACTTTTGAAGTAAAACTTCTATACAGGCAAATACTTGCTTACTCCCCCGTTTAAGCGTGTATGCATATAAAAGTTTTACTTCAAAAGTTTATAATGAAATTTGAGAAAATGTTCAAAATTATGCTTATTTCCTTATATGCACGCCTAATGAAATTGTTTCTCTGCACGCCTTGGTTGACTAGTAAAAAATTCTGTTAGCATTAAGTCCTCCTTTGTACTTTTTATGTGCATAAAGTAGTAAATGAATAAATAAATAAAAATAAAGAAATAAATAAAAGATTTCACAAACAAACCTTTCATTTAATCGTATCCTAGTTTGAACGTGGAATACTGAAAGCACACCCTGATAGCATTTCCGTCCACAAAATGACAGGTCGATCCCACCTGACGCCGAGATATTCATAACGTACAGTGATTCTGAAGGAGTGTACTTACCCCGGGAATGAAATAATATACATTCCGAAGGGGATATGTGGGGAGTTTTTTGAGGAAAATGGGGTGATTATAAAAAGGTGTCCCTGTATCTAGGGACCTAAGATATATCCCTTTCTGGCGCAAACCTTTGCCAGACCTAGCCAAAATTTCCTGCAAGATGCTTTGATATCATCCCCTTTCTTGCAAGAGGTTTTCCACGACTGCGCGTCTGTACATAGCCACCATTCAGTTAGGAGCACCAGGAAGTAGTTTGAAGAACTTAATTGGACACCACTAATTAGCTGAAAGAACTTAATTTGACACCACTAAGTAGCTGAAAGAACTTAATTTGACACCACTTAGTAGCTCAAAGAACTTAATTTGACACCACTAAGTAGCTCAAAGAACTTAATTTGACACCACTTAGTAGCTCAAAGAACTTAATTTGACACCACTTAGTAGCTCAAAGAACTTAATTTGACACCACTTAGTAGCTCAAAGAACTTAATTTGACACCACTTAGTAGCTCAAAGAACTTAATTTGACACCACTTAGTAGCTCAAAGAACTTAATTTGACACCACTTAGTAGCTCAAAGAACTTAATTTGACACCACTTAGTAGCTCAAAGAACCTAATTTGACACCACTTAGTAACTCAAAGAACTTAATTTGACACCACTTAGTAGCTCAAAGAACTTAATTTGACACCACTTAGTAGCTCAAAGAACTTAATTTGACACCACTAAGTAGCTCAAAGAACTTACTTTGACACCACTTAGTAGCTCAAAGAACTTAATTTGACACCACTTAGTAGCTCAAAGAACTTAATTTGACACCACTTAGTAACTCAAAGAACTTAATTTGACACCACTTAGTAGCTCAAAGAACTTAATTTGACACCACTTAGTAGCTCAAAGAACTTAATTTGACACCACTAAGTAGCTCAAAGAACTTAATTTGACACCACTTAGTAGCTCAAAGAACTTAATTTGACACCACTAAGTAGCTCAAAGAACTTAATTTGACACCACTTAGTAGCTCAAAGAACTTAATTTGACACCACTTAGTAGCTCAAAGAACTTAATTTGACACCACTAAGTAGCTCAAAGAACTTAATTTGACACCACTAAGTAGCTCAAAGAACTTAATCTATACATATAAAATTCAAAGTCCTGACTGACTGACTTATATATCAACGCACAGCCTAAAGACTGAAAACTAAACTAAACTGGTCCTAGAGATTTGAAATTTGGAGGGTGTGTTCTTTGTAAAGTGTAGGTAAGTGTAAGAAAGGGTTTTTTGAAATTCTACCTCTAAAAGTGTGAAACGGGTGGTTGAATTATCTATGGAAAAAATTCTTCTTCTTTTCCTACCGGTTGAAGCCGCGGGCAGAAGCTAGTTTATCCTAATACAAAACCTCAGCACAATAATAAAGCCACATTTTCTAACATATTTCTGCACAGTCCCAGCCTCCCCAGATTGACACCGCACCAAACAATCGCCTCTTGGTTTAATCTCCCCAATAAATTTCCCTTATCTTCCCCGCGCGCAAGACGTTTCCTTAGAAAAAGGGAATTCTTTTATGGAATTCTGTAGCGCGATTAACTGGTGCCGGTAATGAAAGTGTCTTTCTTGGATAGGGCAAATCTTACCATAGTTCTTGGATGATTGGTTTTTGATTAAATCCGGCAATATTTTATGGGCAAGATAGATATGGTCTGAAGGTTTTTATGCCGTGTCATTGTCACCGACACTTCGTCTAATCAAATTACTTAGAGATTTTTGGACAAACGCATGGGATGCCTTTTATTGATAAAGATAAAATTATGTGCAGTGATTTTATTATTTACGAGCTTCTGCCTCCAGCTTCGCCCGTGGTGTGGCCTATAGGAAAATAATTCAACCACCCATTTCACCCTCTTAAGGGTGGAATTTCGAAAAATCCTTTCTTAGTGGATGCCTACGTCATAACATCCTGAAAAATTAAGTTTTTTAAAATACGGATAGCAATAATAATAATAATAATAAAAACGCCCAAGGATCACATACATAGATCCTGGACCCTTAATAAGATTCCCTGTGTAAGGACCTAGGAACTACGCGGACCATGCTCCCACAATAACCAACACTCAAAAAAAGTATTTGCACTTTTTTTCTGTGCAAAAATATTTGTCCTGTCATGGGAATCAAACCCACCGTCTTTAGGATATTACTATAGTAGCTCCCCGCGGTTGCAACAATCACGTACATGGACCCTAACTAAGACTTCCTGTACCTATTCCAGGAACTACGAGGACCATCGTCCCACAACAAGCAGACATTGACATTGTCCTGTCGTGGAAATTGAACCCGCTGCCTCCGGGTTATAAGCCAACCTGCTCAACCACTACCACGCCACAGAGGCTGTCAACAAATCTGTTAATACGCCAAAATCATAACCGGTTGGTCTTAAGTGGCGACCATGAATCGGAAGACGCAGCGACGGCCGAGCGATCACAGAACTTTGATTGCAATGCAACAGAAGAAATTTCATTCTTAATTTGAAAATTTCCGTAGTAACTATGCACAAACTGCGTATTGAAACTGTCAAATCCATACAAACTTGTTTTTCTACCAGTTGCAATCAAGTACCGTGATCGCTGGTCAAAATCACGGGGAGCTGGATGCAAGCAGCCGTTTAAAATAGCGCTCGATGGTGCAGGCTATAAGCAGTGGATTCCTTCAGGACGATCATGACTTACCGGTGAATATAAAAAAATTGCAGGATAAAATATTTTACCCCTGAAGCACAAACAAGTGAAATACTCACGAAGTGGAGTGCCAACGAAACGAAATAATAATTGATCTCTTTTCACAATAATCGTACGTTTTTATGCATACAAAACCATTACCATTTAAATTGAATCCGATTGCTTTATACAGATAGGTAGCAGAAGGCAATCTCTAACCAACCATCTAATGCAGAACTCAAAAATTATGCAAATATATTTCCTTCACTCTTAAATAGGCCTTATTTTATTGTAGGATTTTTTAAGCCGCCTAAATAAAATAGAATATAATTTATTGCGAATGTATGTAATAGTTGGTATTACAATTAAATAGCTCGTACATTCTACCACGACAGTGGTGTGTAATGTTATAGGTTCCTTGAATTTTATCAATTACTGGTCATACAACTGTTAGTACATTATCATTCTTTATGAGTTATATATTAATTTAAGTCGTAAAAACATTACAAAGTTAAAAGTAATAAGAGGTAAATTCTTGTTATGTCAGCTTGCTTCGCATTGGTCTTAAACACTGTTGTCTTATGAAAACATACATACACACACACATACACATATGAAGACAGCATAGCAGGCCCTCCAAAGCAAGTCGTAATTTTTTATACAGATTTATAATTTCTTTTTACATAATATTTTTTACGTTACGAACGTTAAGTGAAAGTAAATATAATATAAAAATTATTTGTTTTATATTTGTAGACATTTAACACGGCGCCATCTAGCCCTAAACTCATCGGAATCGAACCTACAACTTACAGTTCAGAAGGCTGAACTACTAACACCTGAGCTATTGGGTCAGTGAAAATATAAGAATAAATAATAGAAGGTGGTGCAACGTTTTCCACGGATTGAGAAATAGGTCTTAATTGATGAAACATTAGTTAACGTTTCGCTTTACTTATGAGGATAGTAGCTCAAAGCGAGCACTATAAAATTTTATGACATTGTATATAGTTTCATCACGGTAGAAATAGGTACAGGTCATAGGTGTCGATTCTCTAAAACTAAAGTAAACTTAAAGTATTGCGGTACTCTTCTGATAAAGGGGAAATGAAAGAGACGGAAATATGTTAATTTCGTTTAGCTTTAGAGAACGCCACACAGAATCGACACCATTTTCTGTGACAGAACATAATAGGACGTACTTCTACAAAATGGATCCATTCCACACATTGTCAAAATTAGGTGAAGTATACGGAAAGCTTTCAAAATGTACCTTCTATCTTAAACTAAACAAAGATCAAATTGATATGAGAGATAACATTGAGAGCAAAGGGCTTTCAACTTGTGCTAGTGTAAAAACAGAAACGTGTAGTATTCATGATATCGTGGACTTACTATTTTAGTCTACTTATCCAAATCCAGTTTGCATTAACATGAGCGTAATCTGTGAGTAAGAGTGAGACGCGTTACTTTTTGTTTATCCACATTTTTATGATACAGCGCTTCAATTGACCTACTGTTTATAAGTTCGAGATCAAATCCAATGGGCGATGTTTGACAACAAATTGTTGAGGTTGGCGCTCCGAAATATTTACCTCGCATTTATAACGATTTTGTTGTCGGAGTGAAAAGCGTTGTGTATAAAGAGAAAGATATTTTGAAATTGTGCTTTGAGAAAAGCTTTTAACAGTATCTTTAGACTTGTTGTATAGTGAAATGGAGTAATTTATCATTTGTATCTCATTTTTGTTTTTAACTTCGATGTAACATGTCTATGAGATGACTAAATAAACGACTACCAAGTACCGCTAACTAATTTATCCATTTTTTATTGGTTTTAGGCAAAATATTTGACCTCCGTCTCGACTGATGTTAAGTAATGACGTAGTCTAAAACTACGCTGTAATAGATTTCAACTATAACTACACATTTTCTACAGCATCTGTTGTGTGGTTGAGCAGGTCGGCTCATAACCCAGAGGCGGCGGGTTAGATTCCTGCCCAGGACATATGTTAGTGCACAGAAAAAATAAGCGCAAATACCTACTTGTTCTGAGTCTGGGTGTTGTGGGACCATGGTTTTCGTAGTTTCTCGGTCCCTAGACACAGGATATCCTAGTTAGGGTCCAGAATCTGTGTATGTGATCGTTGGGCGCTATAATTATAATTTTCATCCTCTCTCCCGAAGGAACCGTACTAAATTTCAGGATAAAAAGTACCATCGAAGATTGCGTCATCACTTTCCAGTGCGACAGTGGTCAAATACTTTGTTTATAAACAATTTAAAAACGAAGTCATTTACCTACTTTAATCCATTCCCTACGATAAAACATTGTTGACAACAATGATGGAGTCACTTCTTATTCTTTAGTAGGGAAGAGAGAAGGGACAAGGAAAAACCATGAATAATAATAAATGATTCAATAATAAAAACCTTTATTTGCTGACCTACATGCTATGTTAACTCACATGCAATTCTTATAAAACAGTAGTATTCTTAAATCTAATTTACATAGCAAAAATACAAATTTTATTAGCAACTACTTCGGTCAGGTTGTCTGTCGACATAGGCCTCCTCCAATTGTTTCCACGTCTCTCTAACCTTGGCAGACCTTCTCCATCTCTTTGATAAATCATCCTGAAATGGATGAATAGATGACGATAAAGAAAAGCAGATGCACCAGCTCCAGCTTCCATGCGCCGTTTTATCCATTCATTCTTTTGCCGTATCTATTTCTATCGACCTTCTTTTTGTATTTTGGAAAGGGTTTGAGCGTAAAACTAGTAAATCTGTGCGAAGACGGGGCGGGTAAGCCTACCTCCTACCTACCTAGTAATCATCCTGAAAATCGACCTTTTTTTGTTTTTTTTTTTTTTTTTGAGGGTGGAAATGCCCTCGCACTTCCCTGCCACCACGGGGGTGGTGGCAGGGGGTATGTGGGACTTGAACCCACTAAAACCCCCCCGTGAGCCCTCGTCCGCCGTACCGGGGCGAGAAGGGGTCGCGTCTGCAGTCCAGCCAACTCGCCCCCGACCTGTTAATCGACTTACCCAAGCTCCGTTCAATATACACACTTCTTCATCCCCAACCAATTGAAGTAACAAAATTTTATACCCCACACTATGATGTACAACGATACCTATAAATCAATTTTACCCTACGTGCCTTGCCAGCGAAGAAAACTGTGCCATGAATTCATGATTTTTAATGAAAACTCAGCCTTATATCGTACATATAACGTCGAATATTCAGCAAGGAGCTAAAATTTTCGCTAGTTTTGACAGTATTTTCTACGTGTCTTATGATAGGAAGTACCTAAAATAGTGTTTTGGTTGTAATTTAAATGAATTTGACAGGATATATTTATAGGTCTCAGAAAATATAGCTATTAATGCATTTTTATCAGAAATTTAGGCAATGATTCAATACGACAAAAAATGATCCTTCTGGGTTCATTATAAAATAATAATAATAATAATAACGCCCAACGATCACACACAGATCCTGCACCCTAACTAGGATTCCCTGTGTCTAGGGACTCAGAAACTACGAGGACCATGGTCCCGCAACACCCAGACTCAGAACAAGTATTTGCGTTTTTTTTTTCGGTGCATAAATACTTGTCCTGCCGCGGGAATTGAACCCGCCGCCTCCGGGTTATGAGCTGACCTGCTAAATCATCACACCACAGAGGCTGTCAAAATCTTTGTACATTACGTACTTTTTCATTTTTCTATAATTTAATATTCTTTTTTTATATTGTAATTACATAAATTGATATTCTAGTTTCCGTTTTAAATTTAGTTGTAGTTACGTAACTCCAGCGCTACGACCATGCTCATATATTTTAGGGACACTATTTATGGGATCCCAAACACATTCCTTATAGAAAAATACTGCAGTGTAGTAAAATATTGCTTCCCACGTCCAAACGAGTGGATAAAATATACATATGCAAAATATAAATCGGGATGTCAAACATTATATAAATGTTAAATATTATGTTAGGATAAGCAGTGCCATTCAACGGGGCAATGCCGCCAACATTTTGGGCAAGTTGCCGGTAGCGACTTAGATTAAGTTTTGCTACTGCTTAGTTTTTTATTTTATTTTACTCTTTATGTATAATTAGGTTAATATTATGGTGAAACTAAACTAGGTCTTCTTGAAATCTACACTTCAATAAACTTACAAGTTTACATAATTGGGATGCTTAGGTCTTTACCTATGAAATTGCCGTTTTGTTTGAAAAAAGTTGAAGTATTTTTTTTTCGAACTTATTTATTTCTTTTATTGAAAGTAATCACCCCTGCAATCAATGCATCTTTGCCAACGCTGTGGCAGTTTATGGATGCCCTTCTTAAAAAAATCAGCAGGACGGGAGACAACAAACTCTTCAAAGGCGTTTTGTACTGCCTCTCGGGAATTGAATTTTTTTCCCGCTAAAAAGTTGTCCAAATTTTAGAAAAAGTAATAGTCGGTAGGCGCAAGATCTGGTGAGTATGGCGGATGAGGGAGAGCTTCCAAACCCAACTCATGCAGCTTAGAGACGGTCTGTTGTGCAGTATGGGGTCGCGCGTTGTCGTGAAGTAGCAGTGGAGACGACCGATTGACCAAAGCTGGTTGCAGACGTGCGAGTTTCGCCATCATTGTGGTCAGTTCTTCAATGTACACATCTGCAGTAATGCTCTTGCCGTTTTGTAAAAAGCTATGATGAATCACACCAGCACTAGACCACCAAACTGTGACCATCACCTTTCTAGGGGTCATTTTTCGTTTTGCACATTGCTTTGGTACCGAATCAGGATCTAACCAACTTGCTGAGCGCTTTCGATTGTCAAAAAGAATCCATTTTTCGTCGCACGTAACAATTCGGTTCAAAATTCCTTCATTTCTGTGCCTGTTAAGCAGCGCAAGGCAAGTCTCGACGCGTACGTTGCGCTGGCGATCGTTAAGTTCGTGGGGCACCCATCTGTCAAGCTTTTTTATCTTGCCAATCTGTCGCAAATGGACCAATATTGTTTTGATGCTAACATCAAAAGCTGCTGCCAGCTCAGCTGTAGATTGAGATTCATCAGCTTCCACAATCGCCTTTAATTCATCATTGTTGACCAAAGTTTCCGGACGGCCACGAGGTTCATTTTTCAAGTCAAAATTCCCAGAACGGAACCGAGCAAACCAATAACGGGTTGTACGTTCGTTTGTACAAATCTCTCCGTAAACGTCGTTGATGTTACGTGTCGTTTGTGCCGCGTTGGTGCCACGACGGAACTCATATTCCATAAAATCACGAAATTTCAAAGTATCCATTTTGAGGAAAAATGTTGAAATGTAATGAAAATACAACGCTAATCAATAAACAAAAGACTTATATTGTAAATAGAATGTCATATTTTTAAAACAAAATTAATTTGAATTTAGAATTCATAGCCAATCAAAACTTTTTTTTGTTTGAAAAAGTCTGTACTGCAAAACGGCAATTTCATAGGTAAAGACCTATTATAAAATTGACTTGGCCAAACGATTGGAGGCATCACGTGACCAGGATGCTGTCTTTTATTTTGCACAAAAAATCATTACCATTCAACATGATATAATGCTGCCAGCATTCTGGGCACTTTTCCCTCCCTCCACCAACGCATGTTTCTTTTAAGTGTTTTTCAAGATTGAGATTTTAAGTATAGTTTATTTTAGGTCTAGTCTAGTTTAATATTATGTTTATATGTAAACTGAAGAAACTGAATAAATACGACTCATATCTGTCATAAGTCAAAAAGATGATAGATAAATATCTGTGGACATTTCACACAGCGCCATCTAGTCTCGAACTAAGCAAAACTTGTAGTATGGAAACCAGATAACCGATAGAATAGTTAGACATTTTCTGTTAGTAAATGCATAAATAGAATACAATATAACACTCAGACACAGAACAGACATCGATGTTCATCAGACAAATATTTGTTCTGAGTGGGAATCGAACCGATAAACTACAGCTCAGAAGGCGGGGTTGTTACCAACTGAAATATCGGGCCATTCCTCACATAACTAGAAAAGTAATTGGTGCAGAGCAGAGTAAAATTTGAACCTGGATGCGTCGGTTTAATAGTCGCATGGGTTAGCGCTGAGTCACACTCGTTTTATTCTAAGTATTGCACAAAATACTAAAAATCAGAACGTACCTAGAGTACAAAAGTCATAGACGGACTATTTCAACTCCCACAGCAAACCTTGGTAAACTTTTAACCGGGTTATCAACGGATAGCCGGTTACTGGTAATCCTCGGCTCGCGAGGATATCCGGGTGGTTTATCCGGCTGAGGCCGGTAGCTCTACAGGTGGTGAGGTCCGGTTATTGTAAGGAAGTTTGGGCCCGAAAGACTTCAATCGGACAAAATCCAGTGAAGTATTTTGATTTTCGTTCTTATGGTGAATCTATAATTATGTTTTATGATTATTTTTGGATATGAAATAAAGCAGTTTATTTAAACTATTAAAATGTGAAAAAATGTCTTGACGTGATGCTTTCGGCGCCAAAGCTACTGAATTTCGCAACTAGTTGTGATAGAAGAATTATATACTACTCTTAAAACGCTAACTGCTGTAAAATAATTTTATTTATACAACTAATTACGGAAAAAGAATATGTTTATATATGGTAAAATATCAAATCTGATGAAAGGTGAAGTGATTAATCATTGTAAGTATGAGTTGTTTTAGATTACTTACCTATTCTATACAACAGAGAATCATATACCCACTTATGTACTTGTTGCTCGGAAAATGGTCCGCGCAGTTGTAACCAAGAAATTGCAGGTAGAATTAAATAATAGCTATTTGATATTCAATAGCTTTTATCTGTTTGATATACGCTACGTATTTCATACTAGACGTCATATCTCGAACTGGCAAAGTCGTAAACTGTGAGTAAGCTAGCCAGCATACTCTCATTCAATCGAAGCTAGGCACTGGAAGCAACTACACAAAATTTTCTATATGTTTTTTTGGTGTAATTAATGGTGATAATACTTTAACTCTTTTCAGGGGTTGGGTGTGTGTGGGCTACTTACTTCCAATAGGGTCCACTCGTCCAGTGGACGTAGACTTTTCGATCCTCTCAGCAACGACCCAAGGCTTGGGCAACTAGCAACGCAAAAGGCAAAAGGCAACTAGCTGGGCACCCCAGGATTGCCTCCCACTTTTGATGGCTGGGCACCTTAAGCGCCTGTCCTGCAGCCAGGTGACGCTGTAAAGGTCGGTAGAGATCAACAGCATTAGCCCGTTAAAAAAAAAGGGTGCGTGTGGACCGGAACTTGAATAAACTGTCTTATTCACATAACATCAACAGCCGGAAAACATTCACTGCTGAACTTATGCTCCCCTATAATACGCCACTTTGGAAGCTTATCATACGGGGAAGGGGTTGCCATAATCACCACACTTGACAGGCGGCATGGCGAGTAGGTTTTTTTTTATAATTTGGCTCCACACTTTTGTGTATTTAGCCAGTGTCAAATAATTGATAATTTATCAAGTTAATGATATTTCACGCAAATATGTGTCAAGTCACAGTCGAAGTCATCAGGTCAAGTCATAGTCTAGTCAAAGTCATCAAAGTCATACTCCTAGTAAAGTGGTGGCAACTTTACCAGAAGCTTCTATGGAGTTTTGGAAACAACACGAAAAGAAGCGTATCACCATCATTGTACCATTTTCCTACACTCTTGCCTTTAATACAGCACTAAACAAATAAAATGCTACTAATTTTATGCACTAACACTGAAAATAACACAAGTTTTGGAAAATAATACAATGCGGCGACGCAATCTTTTTCGTTTTCCCACCAAATCTCCCAAGACTATCTTAAACCGTGAATATACATTTTCTCTGCTCTGTGATACAATATAATACAATACAAACTCTTTATTGTATACCACATACTTAATAATGTAAATATATGTGGTGCAGCAATGATCTGCATTAAAAAAAATGTATATAAAAATGTTAAGATGAACAAAGTAAAATGCTCTGATGTTTTTATATCATGACATGTTTTCCTACGAGATACTCCCGTAATATTCTTAGAAATCGATGTATGGTCTATTGCACAAGCTTTAGTATCATGTTGATAAGACATGGCTATAATATCCTTGTCCACTATATAGAAATAGAAAGACATTTATTTAATACTTGCCTAATATTAAAGTACAAAAACAGTATATAATATTACTATGTAGTATGGAGTGCGGATCACGTCACCGTATTGTATTATTTTCCAAATGTTGTGTTATATTCAGTGCTAGTGCATACATGCATGAGTGTGGGAAAGTGGTATAATGATGGTGAAACGTTTCTTTTCGTGTTGTTTCCAAAACTCCATAGAAGCTTCTGGTAAAGTTGCCACCACTTTACTAGGAGTATGAATTGACTTGATGACTTGGACTGTGACTTGACTTGAAATACTTTATACATTATATATATTTATTAACTCAAGAAATAATCAATTAATTGACACTGGCTAAATACACAAAAGTGTGGAGCCATAAAAAAAAAAGAATAAGAATAAGTTTATTTCGCAACAAAAGTCAGTTACAAAAGGTTATTTATGTAATTCGGACGATTTTACAGTTTTATTCAGGTATGTATGTATACTCATACTTAAACGTAAAACTGTATTATAAATATTTTTAACAATGTTATCGATAAAGTTAATATTTAAGAGATGCTTTTTTTTCCCAATGTAACATCTCATGGACGCGTTGAGAACCAAGCTAAGAAGAACCTGTGTTATGGCCTACAATTTTTCCGCTCGAGTTTAATCAAATCTAATACAATGAAAATAATTAAACTAATATAATAGGTCTTTACCTATGAAATTGCCGTATTGCAGTACAGACTTTTTCAAACAAAAAAAAGTTTTGATTGGCTATGAATTCTAAATTCAAATTAATTTTGTTTTAAAAATATGACATTCTATTTACAATATAAGTCTTTTGTTTATTGATTAGCGTTGTATTTTCATTACATTTCATCATTTTTCCTCATAATGGATACTTTGAAATTTCGTGTAATTATGGAATATGAGTTCCGTCGTGGCACCAACGCGGCACAAACGACACGTAACATCAACGACGTTTACGGAGAGAACTGTACAAACGAACGTACAACCCGTTATTGGTTTGCTCGGTTCCGTTCTGGGAACTTTGACTTGAAAAATGAACCTCGTGGTCGTCCGGAAACTTTGGTCAACAATGATGAATTAAAGGCGATTGTGGAAGCTGATGAATCTCAATCTACAGCTGAGCTGGCAGCAGCTTTTGATGTTAGCATCAAAACAATATTGGTCCATTTGCGACAGATTGGCAAGATAAAAAAGCTTGATAGATGGGTGCCCCACGAACTTAACGATCGCCAGCGCAACGTACGCGTCGAGACTTGCCTTGCGCTGCTTAACAGGCACAGAAATGAAGGAATTTTGAACCGAATTGTTACGTGCGACGAAAAATGGATTCTTTTCGACAATCGAAAGCGCTCAGCAAGTTGGTTAGATCCTGGTTCGGTACCAAAGCAATGTGCAAAACGAAAAATGACCCCTAGAAAGGTGATGGTCACAAATTGGTGGTCTAGTGCTGGTGTGATTCATCATAGCTTTTTACAAAACGGCGAGAGCATTACTGCAGATGTGTACATTGAAGAACTGACCACAATGATGGCGAAACTCGCATGTCTGCAACCAGCTTTGGTCAATTGGTTGTCTCCACTGCTACTTCACGACAACGCGCGACCCCATACTGCACAACAGACCGTCTCTAAGCTGCATGAGTTGGGTTTGGAAGCTCTCCCTCATCCGCCATACTCACCATATCTTGCGCCTACCGACTATTACTTTTTCCAAAATTTGGACAACTTTTTAGCGGGAAAAAATTCAATTCCCGAGAGGCAGTACAAAACGCCTTTGAAGAGTTTGTTGTCTCCCGTCCTGCTGATTTTTTCAAGAAGGGCATCCATAAACTGCCACAGTGTTGGCAAAGATGCATTGATTGCAGGGGTGATTACTTTGAATAAAAGAAATAAATAAGTTCGAAAAAAAAATACTTAAACTTTTTTCATACAAAACGGCAATTTCATAGGTAAAGACCTAATATTTATTAATATTGATGTAATTTTTTTTAACCCAATGCAACTTCTCACTAAGCTAGGAAGAACCTGTGTTATGGATACTTGTTCTGAGTCTGGGTGTTGGTGAAACCATGGTCCTCGTAGTTCTGGGGTATCTAGATACAGGGAATCCTAGTTAGAGTTCAGAATAAATGTATGTGATCGTTGGGCGTTATTATTATTTATCAGTTATCTGGTGCCAATAGTGCTGTGCTTAGTTTGGGGCTTAGTTTGGGTTGGTTTGGGCATATCTATTTTAATGATGATCCACCATGCTTGGCGGACAGTTCACGAGTTTTGTGATTCTGAAACATGCCCATTTCTTACTGAAGAAATGGGCAACGTACTGACGTTTCATTTCACCGTTGTTAGAATCAAAGCTATACGTTTTGGTAAACGCTCTTAGCTCATATTTTACTCCAAAACCAAATGAACTGTCTGATATTATTGGAATTGAAATTCTCATTGTTATACAGTTCCGATGTTTTCTCTATTTTCCAATTTCTGTTACTCAAATGTTGTAGGTTTAATAGAAATTTTATAAGAGGATCCTTCATTATTGATAGCTTTTATCATTCTGGGAAATATAAATGATTGGAGAAACTGAAGGGTCTCACGGCTTGTACATCTATAAATTGGTTCTGATTTGGCGGAAAATGAGTTCGGGTATTTGAATTTGAATGGAAATTGATTATTTTGAATTTATATTGACCTGGCTCCGGTTTGTTTGACTCCTTAATTCTCCCCTACCCTTCTTCAGCGTCACACTCCATATGCTTTTTCTCTATGTTTTCCATTTCTTCCTTCTCTCCACCCTAAATCCCTCTCTTTTATAATAATAATAATAACCCCTAACAAGGTGTAGGCAAGGCAGCGCTGATGTCAGAATTTTTAAGCTTCTGGCTTGGCTTAACGACAACAGCTCGAACCGACGGCTTAATGTCAAAGCAGGGTAGCGCTCCGATATAAATACCACTTTTTATTAAATATAGGATTATTTACGCATTACACACATTAAGTGTAAAAGAGTTGCTATAGATAGTCAAGTTATTTACAATATTTATTGTCAGAAGAGTAGTATTGAATAGTGTAATTGACTTGTGAACGTCTTGTTGAATTGCCACTAGGTGGCGTTGTTGTCGACTGTCATGGCGGAAACTTGTTCCGTTGCCTATTTAATAAGAGCAGAACGTTGTCCTTCGGCAGCGGAGTGGAGACCACGGAACTATTACCGATTTATTGTGAAACAGGAAACATAACTAGAGGTTTTTTTTTTTCACGGCAAGTTGCTTTTATTTTCCAAATATTACAATGATATAATAACTGATACTAAACACTACTTACTACTATTACAAAAAAAAAACTAAAACGTTAGGACATATAGTAGTTTTTTTGGCTGGCCGCGATGACCTATAGACAGTCCAAATGCTCCAGCCCACTACCAGTAGGTAGCGTACCCAATATGCTGGCAGTATTGCCCCGTTGAATTGCAATGCTTATTCGTTGTGCCAAATAAGTGCCAGCATTTTGGTCACGCGTAGCGTCGACCAGGCGCTCTGATAAACTTTTGAAAGCGCGATGAGCTCCCGGCCCCCAAGGACCCAGGGTCTCAACACCAAACGGCTCAAATATGTGACCGCTACCGAGATTTTGTTTATTAATTGTGCTGCAAATGTCTATGAAGTTAACAGTAGTAGCCGCAGAACATTGCTTAACTTTACAGATCGGCTAGAAGCAACTAGTTGAGCGCTACATAATAACATAATGTTATACTTAATAGTTGTTACAAGTAAAAGTAATATCTTAGGACATATATTTTCTCCTAATTCCACACAGGCCTTAATATTCAGAACTTCGCAATATTTCTTCATTTCTCGTGACCTTTGCTTTATTGTTTGAGCAAGTTATGATATTTTGACGTAAACTAAAAGCAAAACCTATACGTTTTTTGTGAGCTAGATGTTTTTGAGGCTCTTTTATTATAATTTTATATAGAGAAGTATATTTGAATGTAAAAATGTAAATGTATGTAGAAAAGTCTAGTCTATTCTTAGGTAAGCAATGGTTTTTAACATGTTCAATATTTATAGACGTAGATATTCTGCTTCTATCGAAATAAAAAAAAATCATAACCGATATATGAAACATTTTTTTTATTAAACCATTGCAGCGTATGCGCGGCTATCTCGCTCGCACGCTCGTGCCACTTTAGTAATATTACCGTGGCGAGGTCATCGTACGGCATTGACCCCCGTGCGTGTACGTTCACTTATTCTGAAACTAGAGAGCATATTCTGTTTTTCTCTAGATATTTTTTTAATATGGCAATTGTCCACAGATAAAATTTTATATCACGAAAAGTATTGGACCTGTTTAAGACTGCAGCTTGTATTCTTGTAACGTTAATAAGTACAGCTAATATTTTTATACCTGCTTGTAACAAACAGCATAACTTTATTTCCTATGGCATTTGAATTATTAGATCTCACTGTAAACATTATAAGAAAAATAAATTAGATTTCAAAGTACCTACAATATCTTATCTATAATTAAATGATAATTCACCCGAGGGCATATTCGCAATTATGGTATAATCACGTTGCGTAGCTGCGTGTGTACGTTTAATTCAATTTGCTTTCTCGAAAATAGGTACAGAAATTATAAAAGCGAACATCTGAGCATGAATATATAACGTAGAACAAACTAAGGCAATTAATGTAAGGGAATTAACGATAGAATTTTTGAAGTGAAAACTTCTTTGAGCGCTTTGAGCATTTTTGGGTGAACACAAATCATGGAACTCGCGTCATCGTCACCGAACACTTCCTAAGAGCTATATGTCACAAGTTACTTAGTTTCACTACTATCAGCGGTCCAAAAGACTTCCACGCACTTTTTTTTTTTACAGTGCTTCGGCAGGCCTCAGGCTTGAATACCAAACATCAAAGTATCATAGCTAATTTACTTATACGGGTGAAACGTATCAAACTGTCCTAGACTGAGGAAACTTTTTTATAATAATTACTTATAGGCCAAGACGCTATTCAAATTCAACAAGGAAATATTACTGTATCTTTATCATCATCCGCCTAAAGACGTCCGAAGTCGAACGATTGGTAGAGAAGACCAATCGTTGAACAGTGGACGTTTCTAGTCTCCAGCTACGCGACTCAATTGAAGGGGTGAGAACAAAAAGGGCTTAACAGATTTTTTTCCCAAAACGACTTATGGGTATCGATGGATTCAGCGTGAAATTATCTACAATAATACATTCTCAAAATACCGAAATGAGGCTTAAATCTCGAGATTTTGAGTCTAAAAACGGTTTATCTGACACAGGAGTACATTTCGCTTAGCATAAAAACATTATTATATTTATTTTATTATATTATATTTTTACAATAATTGTATAAATTAGTACTATATTTAATATTTTAAAATAGAATTAAAACATTTTCAAGCCACTGAAACTTACATAAACCTTTTTTATTACCTTATAAGCACTCTACATTAAAACGACGCTGTTGAAGTTTAAAGTCAATTTTCTCGAAACTATCAGTTTAACAGTTAAACCCTTTTTATTCTCAACCCTTCAATTGCAAACGACTGAAACAAAATTTGTATGGATTTCACAGTTTGAATATGCAGCTTATGTGCATAGTTAGCATGGAAATTTCTCCTGTCGCATTGCAATCGAAGTTTCGTGATAACCCCCCAGGTAAAGTGCACTTTGAGCAGCTGTTTGCCTTTTGCATCCAACTCTGGTAATAATGATAAACTTGTATCAGTTTGCCATCAATGGTGCTATAATGGCACAAAGGTGAAACTTCAGTCTCTATAAGGGCTCACATGGAGTGATAAAAATTGTATGAAAAAGCATGGATGGATGGTAGGTACCCCACGTGGTTTCATCCATCCAACTACATAGGTATGTACCACGTGGTACATACCTCTGTAGTTAGGTAGTAAGTAAATTATATTATTTATTTATTTAGGTCTTTTATAATAATAATAATAACCCCTAACAAGGTGTAGGCAAGGCAGCGCTGATGTCAGAATTTTTAAGCTTCTGGCTTGGCTTAACGACAAAAGCAGGGTAGCGCTCCGATATAAATACCACTTTTTATTAAATATAGGATTATTTACGCATTACACACATTAAGTGTAAAAGAGTTGCTATAGATAGTCAAGTTATTTACAATATTTATTGTCAGAAGAGTAGTATTGAATAGTGTAATTGACTTGTGAACGTCTTGTTGAATTGCCACTAGGTGGTGTTATTGTCGACTGTCATGGCGGAAACTTGTTCCGTTGCCTATTTAATAAGAGCAGAACGTTGTTCAGTACGGCTCAGTTGTCCTTCGGCAGCGGAGTGGAGACCACGGAACTATTACCGATTTATTGTGAAACAGGAAACATAACTAGAGGTTTTTTTTTTCACGGCAAGTTGCTTTTATTTTCCAAATATTACAATGATATAATAACTGATACTCAACACTACTTACTACTATTACAAAAAAAACTAAAACGTTAGGACATATAGTCGTTTTTTTGGCTGGCCGCGATGACCTATAGACAGTCCAAATGCTCCAGCCCACTACCAAAAGGTAGCGTACCCAACATGCTGGCAGTATTGCCCCGTTGAATTGCAATGCTTATTCGTTGTGCCAAATAAGTGCCAGCATTTTTGTCACGCGTAGCGTCGACCAGGCGCTCTGATAAACTTTTGAAAGCGCGATGAGCTCCCGGCCCCCAAGGACCCAGGGTCTCAACACCAAACGGCTCAAATATGTGACCGCTACCGAAATTTTGTTTATTAATTGTGCTGCAAATGTCTATGAAGTTAACAGTAGTAGTCGCAGAGAACATTGCTTAACTTTACAGATCGGCTAGGAGCAACTAGTTGAGCGCTACATAATAACATAATGTTATACTTAGTAGTTGTTACAAGTAAAAGTAATATCTTAGGACATATATTTTCTCCTAATTCCACACAGGCCTTAATATTCAGAACTTCGCAATATTTCTTCATTTCTCGTGACCTTTGCTTTATTGTTTGAGCAAGTTATGATATTTTGACGTAAACTAAAAGCAAAACCTATACGTTTTTTGTGAGCTAGATGTTTTTGAGGCTCTTTTATTATAATTTTATATAGAGAAGTATATTTGAATGTAAAAATGTAAATGTATGTAGAAAAGTCTAGTCTATTCTTAGGTAAGCAATGGTTTTTAACATGTTCAATATTTATAGACGTAGATATTCTGCTTCTATCGAAATAAAAAAAATCATAACCGATATATGAAACATTTTTTTTATTAAACCATTGCAGCGTATGCGCGGCTATCTCGCTCGCACGCTCGTGCCACTTTAGTAATATTACCGTGGCGAGGTCATCGTACGGCATTGACCCCCGTGCGTGTACGTTCACTTATTCTGAAACTAGAGAGCATATTCTGTTTTTCTCTAGATATTTTTTTAATATGGCAATTGTCCACAGATAAAATTTTATATCACGAAAAGTATTGGACCTGTTTAAGACTGCAGCTTGTATTCTTGTAACGTTAATAAGTACAGCTAATATTTTTATACCTGCTTGTAACAAACAGCATAACTTTATTTCCTATGGCATTTGAATTATTAGATCTCACTGTAAACATTATAAGAAAAATAAATTAGATTTCAAAGTACCTACAATATCTTATCTATAATTAAATGATAATTCACCCGAGGGCATATTCGCAATTATGGTATAATCACGTTGCGTAGCTGCGTGTGTACGTTTAATTCAATTTGCTTTCTCGAAAATAGGTACAGAAATTATAAAAGCGAACATCTGAGCATGAATATATAACGTAGAACAAACTAAGGCAATTAATGTAAGGGAATTAACGATAGAATTTTTGAAGTGAAAACTTCTTTGAGCGCTTTGAGCATTTTTGGGTGAACACAAATCATGGAACTCGCGTCATCGTCACCGAACACTTCCTAAGAGCTATATGTCACAAGTTACTTAGTTTCACTACTATCAGCGGTCCAAAAGACTTCCACGCACTTTTTTTTTTACAGTGCTTCGGCAGGCCTCAGGCTTGAATACCAAACATCAAAGTATCATAGCTAATTTACTTACGGCCGTTTTCAATAACCTACTAAAGATAACAGATAGATAGCTATCTCTGATAAGCAATAACTTTCGATCTATCCTTTGATTGCGTTTCACAAGCACCAGTAACTGCTATCCTTTTGGAGAAAACGATAGATAGCCGCCCTATCTGTGCCCTCCCATGCGTTTCGTTATTGCAAAATCACTCAGAACTCTGATAATTAAATAAGTGGTTACGGAAGTATTTACAGTGATATAATATAATAAAAATAGCAAAAATTAATAAATTAGTACTAGACAATAACTGATTTCCATAAATTCACGTTATGTTTGGCATGATCCAATTTAATAATAATTTTGTTTGTAAATAATTCAATGGAAACAAAACGTTTTTTATAACCGTGTTGTAGTCTGTGGCCACCCGGCACCTTCGTTCTACTATCGTGTTCATAGTATCCTTTACTTGGTCTGTGATCGTGTCGATATTCAGAACAAATAATACCACAAATTACATATAAAGAATAAAACATCTATAGAAGTATTAAAATCATATTAAATAAATATACTTAATATCGCAAAACCCAGCCCTAACAGTGTTTTACTGTTTTGTCTAATGTAAGAAGGGGTTGATGTAATGTTGATATTCCATGATTCCTAAAACAAGAGTAAAGGTATAGGTACTAACATTAGGCATATATTATATACAAATTGCATAGCGTAAGATGTAGACGAAGAATAATAAATTACCTTGCAGAGGTTACTCTTAGACTGGGCTGTATTTCAACCAACAAATCACATACCACTGTTTTACTTAATCTAAATCTATACATAAAATTGTAATCGTCCAATTCCACCATATAGTTTATTCTCTGTTTATAGATTCGACGTCTTCTTTGTAGAATAATATGTTGATCTTCATCATCCCAGTCAGAGAGGACTTCTAATAATTCTATATCACTTTCACTGCTACTACTAAAATTAGCCATTTATAATATTTTATAGAAATATCTTTGAAATTTAAATTGGAAATTGAAGATTTGTATTTTTTGAAGATTTGACCTGAAATTTTCCTTGAAACTTAAGACAACATACAAAAACAAACAACTGGTAATGGAGGTTATCCGTAGAAAATGACAGATAGGCCAAAATTCTATCTTTGGTTATTTGACATACTGACAGATAGCTGCCAAAACTATATTGAAAAGCATTCTAGCGCCATTTCCTACAAAAAGCTATCTTTGGTTATCAGTAACCCCTCCCAAGGATAGATAGCTACTGAAGATAGGAATTGCTATCTGTCGTTGCTATATAGAAACGTAAAAATGTGTCCATGGATAGATTTTTATACTTTAGTAAGGGTAAACCGTGGATAGATAGCTTATTGAAAACGGCCGTTATACGGGTGAAACGTATCAAACTGTCCTAGACTGAGGAAACTTTTTTATAATAATTACTTATAGGCCAAGACGCTATTCAAATTCAACAAGGAAATATTACTGTATCTTTATCATCATCCGCCTAAAGACGTCCGAAGTCGAACGATTGGTAGAGAAGACCAATCGTTGAACAGTGGACGTTTCTAGTCTCCAGCTACGCGACTCAATTGAAGGGGTGAGAACAAAAAGGGCTTAACAGATTTTTTACCCAAAACGACTTATGGGTATCGATGGATTCAGCGTGAAATTATCTACAATAATACATTCTCAAAATACCGAAATGAGGCTTAAATCTCGAGATTTTGAGTCTAAAAACGGTTTATCTGACACAGGAGTACATTTCGCTTAGCATAAAAACATTATTATATTTATTTTATTATATTATATTTTTACAATAATTGTATAAATTAGTACTATATTTAATATTTTAAAATAGAATTAAAACATTTTCAAGCCACTGAAACTTACATAAACCTTTTTTATTACCTTATAAGCACTCTACATTAAAACGACGCTGTTGAAGTTTAAAGTCAATTTTCTCGAAACTATCAGTTTAACAGTTAAACCCTTTTTATTCTCAACCCTTCAATTGCAAACGACTGAAACAAAATTTGTATGGATTTCACAGTTTGAATATGCAGCTTATGTGCATAGTTAGCATGGAAATTTCTCCTGTCGCATTGCAATCGAAGTTTCGTGATAACCCCCCAGGTAAAGTGCACTTTGAGCAGCTGTTTGCCTTTTGCATCCAACTCTGGTAATAATGATAAACTTGTATCAGTTTGCCATCAATGGTGCTATAATGGCACAAAGGTGAAACTTCAGTCTCTATAAGGGCTCACATGGAGTGATAAAAATTGTATGAAAAAGCATGGATGGATGGTAGGTACCCCACGTGGTTTCATCCATCCAACTACATAGGTATGTACCACGTGGTACATACCTCTGTAGTTAGGTAGTAAGTAAATTATATTATTTATTTATTTAGGTCTTTTATAATAATAATAATAACCCCTAACAAGGTGTAGGCAAGGCAGCGCTGATGTCAGAATTTTTAAGCTTCTGGCTTGGCTTAACGACAAAAGCAGGGTAGCGCTCCGATATAAATACCACTTTTTATTAAATATAGGATTATTTACGCATTACACACATTAAGTGTAAAAGAGTTGCTATAGATAGTCAAGTTATTTACAATATTTATTGTCAGAAGAGTAGTATTGAATAGTGTAATTGACTTGTGAACGTCTTGTTGAATTGCCACTAGGTGGTGTTATTGTCGACTGTCATGGCGGAAACTTGTTCCGTTGCCTATTTAATAAGAGCAGAACGTTGTTCAGTACGGCTCAGTTGTCCTTCGGCAGCGGAGTGGAGACCACGGAACTATTACCGATTTATTGTGAAACAGGAAACATAACTAGAGGTTTTTTTTTTCACGGCAAGTTGCTTTTATTTTCCAAATATTACAATGATATAATAACTGATACTCAACACTACTTACTACTATTACAAAAAAAACTAAAACGTTAGGACATATAGTCGTTTTTTTGGCTGGCCGCGATGACCTATAGACAGTCCAAATGCTCCAGCCCACTACCAAAAGGTAGCGTACCCAACATGCTGGCAGTATTGCCCCGTTGAATTGCAATGCTTATTCGTTGTGCCAAATAAGTGCCAGCATTTTTGTCACGCGTAGCGTCGACCAGGCGCTCTGATAAACTTTTGAAAGCGCGATGAGCTCCCGGCCCCCAAGGACCCAGGGTCTCAACACCAAACGGCTCAAATATGTGACCGCTACCGAAATTTTGTTTATTAATTGTGCTGCAAATGTCTATGAAGTTAACAGTAGTAGTCGCAGAGAACATTGCTTAACTTTACAGATCGGCTAGGAGCAACTAGTTGAGCGCTACATAATAACATAATGTTATACTTAGTAGTTGTTACAAGTAAAAGTAATATCTTAGGACATATATTTTCTCCTAATTCCACACAGGCCTTAATATTCAGAACTTCGCAATATTTCTTCATTTCTCGTGACCTTTGCTTTATTGTTTGAGCAAGTTATGATATTTTGACGTAAACTAAAAGCAAAACCTATACGTTTTTTGTGAGCTAGATGTTTTTGAGGCTCTTTTATTATAATTTTATATAGAGAAGTATATTTGAATGTAAAAATGTAAATGTATGTAGAAAAGTCTAGTCTATTCTTAGGTAAGCAATGGTTTTTAACATGTTCAATATTTATAGACGTAGATATTCTGCTTCTATCGAAATAAAAAAAATCATAACCGATATATGAAACATTTTTTTTATTAAACCATTGCAGCGTATGCGCGGCTATCTCGCTCGCACGCTCGTGCCACTTTAGTAATATTACCGTGGCGAGGTCATCGTACGGCATTGACCCCCGTGCGTGTACGTTCACTTATTCTGAAACTAGAGAGCATATTCTGTTTTTCTCTAGATATTTTTTTAATATGGCAATTGTCCACAGATAAAATTTTATATCACGAAAAGTATTGGACCTGTTTAAGACTGCAGCTTGTATTCTTGTAACGTTAATAAGTACAGCTAATATTTTTATACCTGCTTGTAACAAACAGCATAACTTTATTTCCTATGGCATTTGAATTATTAGATCTCACTGTAAACATTATAAGAAAAATAAATTAGATTTCAAAGTACCTACAATATCTTATCTATAATTAAATGATAATTCACCCGAGGGCATATTCGCAATTATGGTATAATCACGTTGCGTAGCTGCGTGTGTACGTTTAATTCAATTTGCTTTCTCGAAAATAGGTACAGAAATTATAAAAGCGAACATCTGAGCATGAATATATAACGTAGAACAAACTAAGGCAATTAATGTAAGGGAATTAACGATAGAATTTTTGAAGTGAAAACTTCTTTGAGCGCTTTGAGCATTTTTGGGTGAACACAAATCATGGAACTCGCGTCATCGTCACCGAACACTTCCTAAGAGCTATATGTCACAAGTTACTTAGTTTCACTACTATCAGCGGTCCAAAAGACTTCCACGCACTTTTTTTTTTACAGTGCTTCGGCAGGCCTCAGGCTTGAATACCAAACATCAAAGTATCATAGCTAATTTACTTACGGCCGTTTTCAATAACCTACTAAAGATAACAGATAGATAGCTATCTCTGATAAGCAATAACTTTCGATCTATCCTTTGATTGCGTTTCACAAGCACCAGTAACTGCTATCCTTTTGGAGAAAACGATAGATAGCCGCCCTATCTGTGCCCTCCCATGCGTTTCGTTATTGCAAAATCACTCAGAACTCTGATAATTAAATAAGTGGTTACGGAAGTATTTACAGTGATATAATATAATAAAAATAGCAAAAATTAATAAATTAGTACTAGACAATAACTGATTTCCATAAATTCACGTTATGTTTGGCATGATCCAATTTAATAATAATTTTGTTTGTAAATAATTCAATGGAAACAAAACGTTTTTTATAACCGTGTTGTAGTCTGTGGCCACCCGGCACCTTCGTTCTACTATCGTGTTCATAGTATCCTTTACTTGGTCTGTGATCGTGTCGATATTCAGAACAAATAATACCACAAATTACATATAAAGAATAAAACATCTATAGAAGTATTAAAATCATATTAAATAAATATACTTAATATCGCAAAACCCAGCCCTAACAGTGTTTTACTGTTTTGTCTAATGTAAGAAGGGGTTGATGTAATGTTGATATTCCATGATTCCTAAAACAAGAGTAAAGGTATAGGTACTAACATTAGGCATATATTATATACAAATTGCATAGCGTAAGATGTAGACGAAGAATAATAAATTACCTTGCAGAGGTTACTCTTAGACTGGGCTGTATTTCAACCAACAAATCACATACCACTGTTTTACTTAATCTAAATCTATACATAAAATTGTAATCGTCCAATTCCACCATATAGTTTATTCTCTGTTTATAGATTCGACGTCTTCTTTGTAGAATAATATGTTGATCTTCATCATCCCAGTCAGAGAGGACTTCTAATAATTCTATATCACTTTCACTGCTACTACTAAAATTAGCCATTTATAATATTTTATAGAAATATCTTTGAAATTTAAATTGGAAATTGAAGATTTGTATTTTTTGAAGATTTGACCTGAAATTTTCCTTGAAACTTAAGACAACATACAAAAACAAACAACTGGTAATGGAGGTTATCCGTAGAAAATGACAGATAGGCCAAAATTCTATCTTTGGTTATTTGACATACTGACAGATAGCTGCCAAAACTATATTGAAAAGCATTCTAGCGCCATTTCCTACAAAAAGCTATCTTTGGTTATCAGTAACCCCTCCCAAGGATAGATAGCTACTGAAGATAGGAATTGCTATCTGTCGTTGCTATATAGAAACGTAAAAATGTGTCCATGGATAGATTTTTATACTTTAGTAAGGGTAAACCGTGGATAGATAGCTTATTGAAAACGGCCGTTATACGGGTGAAACGTATCAAACTGTCCTAGACTGAGGAAACTTTTTTATAATAATTACTTATAGGCCAAGACGCTATTCAAATTCAACAAGGAAATATTACTGTATCTTTATCATCATCCGCCTAAAGACGTCCGAAGTCGAACGATTGGTAGAGAAGACCAATCGTTGAACAGTGGACGTTTCTAGTCTCCAGCTACGCGACTCAATTGAAGGGGTGAGAACAAAAAGGGCTTAACAGATTTTTTACCCAAAACGACTTATGGGTATCGATGGATTCAGCGTGAAATTATCTACAATAATACATTCTCAAAATACCGAAATGAGGCTTAAATCTCGAGATTTTGAGTCTAAAAACGGTTTATCTGACACAGGAGTACATTTCGCTTAGCATAAAAACATTATTATATTTATTTTATTATATTATATTTTTACAATAATTGTATAAATTAGTACTATATTTAATATTTTAAAATAGAATTAAAACATTTTCAAGCCACTGAAACTTACATAAACCTTTTTTATTACCTTATAAGCACTCTACATTAAAACGACGCTGTTGAAGTTTAAAGTCAATTTTCTCGAAACTATCAGTTTAACAGTTAAACCCTTTTTATTCTCAACCCTTCAATTGCAAACGACTGAAACAAAATTTGTATGGATTTCACAGTTTGAATATGCAGCTTATGTGCATAGTTAGCATGGAAATTTCTCCTGTCGCATTGCAATCGAAGTTTCGTGATAACCCCCCAGGTAAAGTGCACTTTGAGCAGCTGTTTGCCTTTTGCATCCAACTCTGGTAATAATGATAAACTTGTATCAGTTTGCCATCAATGGTGCTATAATGGCACAAAGGTGAAACTTCAGTCTCTATAAGGGCTCACATGGAGTGATAAAAATTGTATGAAAAAGCATGGATGGATGGTAGGTACCCCACGTGGTTTCATCCATCCAACTACATAGGTATGTACCACGTGGTACACACCTCTGTAGTTAGGTAGTAAGTAAATTATATTATTTATTTATTTAGGTTTAAGTAAGTTTTTATGTTTAGTTATATGATTATATGTAAATTGAAAAATAAATGAATAAATATCAAGGAGAAAGTTCTTCTTTCGATATCCAAATAGACAAATATAAATCTAACGCAAGCAAAGCTTTGTAAGGTACATTTCGTGTCATGAAATAAACCCCTAACAGAGAGACAATTCAAATCGTTCGCAGTCAACAAATCGTAAATCCTCTCACTAAACAGCTAGACAGGCTGACACGGTAATGAGCCTGATTCCACCGAAATCACGACCGAAAAGGTGCCGTGACACATTTACTTTGTAATGGTAATTCTAAACAGCTCCGACAAATTTACTTGATAATATGGCAATAAACCAGGAATATCTCGTCTACTAACGTGCAACAGTAACTTGTTTTAAAACGAGCTTCTGCCCGCAGCTTCACCCGTGGTGTGGCCTATGGGAAAATAATTCAAACACCCATTTCACCCTCTTAAGGGTGGAATTTCAAAAAATCCTTTCATAGCGGATGCCTACGTCATGACATCTACCTGCATGCCAAATTTTAGCCCAATCCGTCCAGTGGTTTGGGCTGTGCATTGATAGATCACTGTGTCAGTCAGTCAATCAGTCAGTAACCTTTGAGTTATATATATTTAGAAAGAAAGTGACGTCATCGTCTTCGTCTCTTCTGCATACGTTTTTAACGAAAGACGTCCCAATTACAATACAATAGAATTCACCAGAAACTCTGAAATAAATAGCATAAAAATCTTACGTGACAAACAAATTAAAACCTACCCGCATTTATCGCCACAGTAATCTATACATGTGACATGCCATTTACATCCACACATACTGCGAGGCCTCGACCATAAGCCAAAAACTAATATATCTATTCTACCCACAAGACAAAATAGCTAGTCGTAGTAGCTATATAGAAAGACGCAGTATGAAATGTCATAAAGACATGAATAGTTCGAGATAAAGGTTCTTCAAAATTAATAACGTTGTAAAAGTA
The DNA here is from genome assembly GCA_905220475.3 of Ennomos fuscantarius. NCBI lineage: Eukaryota > Metazoa > Arthropoda > Insecta > Lepidoptera > Geometridae > Ennomos > Ennomos fuscantarius. The sequence goes on from HG992049.1 coordinate 5,175,959, forward strand.
CTCTGTTGTTATGTTTCATTTTACAATTACCTTTTTATGATTAAATAATTCAAATATGAGTTTGTAAAAGTACTTGTTTGTTCACTGACTTTTGGGATTTTTTTACAGTACTACATGGAAACACAATCAGGCGGCCTGGCGTTGGGTATTTCCAATATTATTTGGATGCTGTGGGACCATGGTCTTCGTAGTTCCTGGATCCCTAGATGCAGGAAATCCTAGTTAGGATCTATGTACGTATGTAATGTTTGGGCGTTATTTTTATTATTTCCAATGGTGTGATTTTGTACTTTTCATTTCAAAGATTTTTTTTGCCTCTACCGTTTTTATTATTTTGGATCAAGCTCTATAAAATAAGCAACATTTTATTACACACACATCAACAGTCTGGTATAGCTCGCGCAAAACTTTATGAGCTCTCGGAAGTTAGCGCGGATGGCTGCGCAGTACGTGTATTATAGTTATTGTACGGCCGCTTTTACAATGTACTCAACTACGCACTTTGGTACTCGGGCCTAACTTCCGAGAGCTCATGAAGTTTTACGCGAGCTATAACGTCCTTTGCTAAAAACAGATCCTCATAAAACGCCACTTTGGACGCTTATCATAGAGGGGGTTTGCCATAATCACCATGCTTGGCAAGCCTTTGTCAATCGTAGAAGATTTTGATGTACCGAGGTGCATGCTGCGTTACCTTTAGCTGGAAAAAAAATGCTTTGAATTACTATTGGTTTTGTTCTGAGAAAGTATGAGTGTATTACACAAAAATGGTTGTACAAAGTTGTAATACTGTCATTCAACTTTACTGCGTTACAGTTGACACATAGGTCGCTCCCTTAGGATGGAACCCTTTATGTTTTTAGAGATATTCGCCGCAAGGGAACGTCGGGTTCTTGTATAGATTATAGTTTGGTTCTGTAAAATATGCGGTATGAATATTTTAAGGTTTGTTCTGCACTTTAATATGTAGGTGGATGAACTAGTTACCTAAATCATCGAGTCTTTGGACTTTTATATATTATATTTACTAGGTTTTAGAAGACTATCGACTATTATAAGCTAAAATATACAATTAAGTTAGGTAACAACAAAGCCATTAAAAAGTCTTCACATGTAGAAATAAAATGAAAACTAAAACAAAAAATACTACACTATCTACGTTGTATACTAGATTAAGAAAAACAATAATGACATATTGGATAACACAACGTGAGTAGGTACATTTAACACACATTACTACGTCTTACAACAATACAATTACTAATAAACCTGCCTCCTCGCCACCAAAAGCACACGACCACACCTTCCCGTGGGTCTATTCGATATATATATATAGATATATGCGTACTATTGTATATACTTGCAATAATATTAATCTGAGGTTACATAATAATGAGAAGATTATAGAATAACTAGTTGCACCCTGCGGTTTTACCCGCGGATAAAAAGTGTTTTAATTATTTGCTCATCCCACAGGAAAATATTACTTTTCCGGGATAAATTGTAGCCTTTATGTTAATCCAGTGTATAAGCTATTTTGGTATTGAATTTCATCCAAATCCATTCAGCCGTTTGAGCGTGAAGGAGTAACAAACATACACGCATACACGTATACAAACTTTCGCCTTTATAATATTAGTGCGATGTAAGTTAATGAGAAGATCACCGCTAAATCCGACAAAAGTCACCGACATAGATATCAAAATCAGCAAAATTATTTTGGGCCTTTGTCAAAGTCAGTAAAAAAATGAAACTTCTACAAAAATTAGGTGCGTTCAGCACATTTTCGTAACTCGATTGCAACCAATAGAAACACAAATTGGTATGGATTTGAGATTTTAAGTACGCAGCTTATGTGCATAGTTAGTATGGAAAATTTTCTGTTGCATATCAATCAAAGTTTCCTAATCGCCCCCCTTAATTCCAATTCGTGGTCGCACTTCGGGAATTTTTCTTCTAAATCCCGTTGTTGATTTTAATACGAACAATATTGCTTACTACATAAATTACCAGTTTAAACAAAATAACCCACAACGGTTACATACATAGATCCTGGACCTTAACCAGGATTCCTTGCATCTAGGGACCCGGGAACTATGAAGACTACGATCCCACAATACCCATACTCAGAACACGTATTTGGTGCATTTTTTCTGCACAAATACTGCCACGGGAACCAAACCCGTCACCTCTGGGTTATGAGCTGAACTGTTCAACCACGACACCACAGAGGCGGTCGATTTGGGATTAAACAAGTCATTTTTAGACTCAAAATCTCGAAACTATCAATTTTTCAGTTAAACCCTTTTTATTCTCAACCCTTCAATTGTAAGCTAGTTAGTTAACTGTCTTTCAAACTAAGCTAGTGTTATACAATTTACCTCATTTCTAGTTGTACGCGTTACATTCTACGTCCAAATCAAAACGTACGGGTCTGACACTGACAAACGTTGGCCCTCCTGAGAGTAAGGGGTAGACAAATGTGCGAAGGGAATCATGGACCAAAGGTTTGTAACGTAATAAAAATAATATTTCGGTCATAAAAATAGTGCTGATATTACAATTCTGCAACCTATGTGGCTCATTTCGAGGTTCAGAGAAAAACACTGATTGGTCCGCAAATTACTTTTGATTGGCCAATTAGAAACTCAATTTTTGAAAAGATTGCGTCACCGCATTGTATTATTTTCCAAAAGTTGTGCTATTTTCAGTGTTAGTGCATAAAATCTATTCGTTAAGAGTTGGATTACAGGCGTGAGTGTGGGAAAATGGTATAATGATGGTGAAACGTTTCTTTTCGTGTTGTTTCCAAAACTCCATAGAAGGTTCAAGTAGCCACCACGTTACTAGGAGTATGACTTTGACTAGACTATGACTTGACTTGACTTGATACATATTTGCATGAAATATCATTAACTTGATAAATTATCAATTACTTGACACTGGCTAAACACACAATAGTGTGGAGCCAAAACATAAAAAAAACTCAATTTGTGTATGTTATGATTGGCACAATGAAATTTTTAAAATAAAACCCAACAAAGTCACCACCTCTAGAGTTTTGGCGGGAAAATGTAAAAGATCGCGTCACCGCATTGCATTATTTCCCAAAACTTGTGTTATTTTCAGTGTTAGTGCATAAAGTTTTGTGCTACGTTTACCTACTTGTTCTGAGAACTAATACCAATGTATGTATTTGTTTATTTGGTTTTATGAAGCTCAATGTGTTTCTGAGTGCGCTATCTATATTTTTATTTCATGCTGAGGCATAACAGAATACTTACTAAGTCCTAATTCTATTACCAAGCCATAAATTTTTAAGAACATTTTAAGTCCAAAATTTGCTTATTGGTTTCGGCCGTAGTCGGAAGGACAAACAATAAGATTAAGCAAACAATAAATCGATACTGAAAGGAAAGTTAGATACGCGTCAACGTTGGAAACTTTGGAAGTGCCCCATATCTGTGCCCCAAGTCATAAGGGATTCTTAAAAGAAAAATAAAAACAAAGCGTAATATTATTATTAATAGATATACGAGTAATAATAAAAACTTGACTACTGATTCCTCTTTGACTGGCCCGATAGCTCAGTTGCTAGTAACCCTGCCTTCTGAGCTGTGGGTTGTAGGTTCAATTCCCGCCCAGGACAAACATTTGTGTGATGAACATAGGTGTTTGTTTTGTGTCTGGGTGTTATATGTATGTATTTACAAACAAAAAGTATATGAGTATTGTATCAGTTATCTGATTCCCATAGCGCACAAGCTTTGCTTAGTTTAGGGCTAGATGGCGCTGTGTGAAATGTCCACACATTATTATTATATTATCTTCTGAAGGAAATTGTTGACTCAGTCTACGATGGTGCATGCTTGTCTAGAAGATACCTGTTCACTCTTGAGTGTAACTACAGTCACACCTAATTAAAATTTGGTAGTTTTTAAGTCAATGACTTAAAGATTCCCAGATTGTAGTTAGGTAGAAATAAGGACGTCAGAACGTTGTTCTACTCATTGGCTGTTCGCACTATAAAGTGCATAGCTAAACTTTAATGCGGGTTGATGAAATTGCAACCATAAATCTAATATAAATAAGAAGTAGGTTTATTTTTGGTTCAATCTATTGAAAAGGGTAAATTTACTGGAAAGTTGGTTTGGTGGTTCAAAAGTATTTAATTTTCATTTAGGTTTTATCTACCAGTCATTTACAGATACAGATATTATTACAGATTACAGAATAACATGAAAACAAACAAATGGGAACAATATTATAATAAAAAGGAATACATATAAGCAATATTTAATTATTTACGTAGACGTTATAAGCAATATGAAACAAAAAATAGATAGATTTACGAAGATATATATAATTGTCCTTGCAAATTGAAATATTTATAATTTTATAATGCAATGCAATGGATTTATTCACAAAAAACATAGATGATGTTTTTTTAAGGCTTGTTCTTCACATCACACTATCACACTAATATTATAAAGGCGAAATCTTGTATGTGTGTATGTTTGCTGCTCCTTCACGCTCAAACGGCTGAATGGATTAAGATGAAATTCGGTACCAAGACAGCTTATACACTGGATTAACATATAGGCTACATTTTATCCTGGAGAAGTGAAATTTTGCCGTGGGATGAGCAAATAATTAAAATACTTTTTGTCCGCGGGTGAAACCGTGCGGCTCAACTAGTTTGGAAATAAATAAGGTACACTTTTCATAGGTGTTGAAAACAAAACCCATTGTTAATAGTTTTTCAGAAATATAAAAGCAACAGCTATGGAAGTGCTACTACAGGTTGCTATCGGTCAGCTATCGATAGTTAAATCGATATTATGGCGTAACCATCGATAATGTGACATCACTAGTGGCCAAGAAAACGCCCACGCTTCTCACTTAAAACTTCCAAAAATAGGTCAAGTTTCCTGAAAAGGTTTAAGCGTAGGTTTAGCCGTCGTGAAGTCTAGGAAATGGAAGTGAAGTGTTCGGTGTCGGAATATTTCTACCTCTCAGCTACAAAACGTAGCCGAGGTTTACAAAACGATAGACTTAAAATAAAAGGAATACCATATGTAATACTAATGGCGTACTCATTTAGAAAAAAATCTGCTTCTTTGTGAGATTCTTACGCATGTCTACTGCACTAATAGCCTAAGAGTCCGTGAATCCCAGACCTTCGTTATTTTAATAATAACTTTATATTTTGGAGTTCTGAGTGACGCTGTTCTGTTATGGGCGACCATGTCACTTAGCATCAGGTGACAACATAAGGTGGCAACATAAAAAAAAATCATAATTATTTATTTATGTATTTCATTGTTATTTTATAAAAGCTGGTAGTTTTTCAGCGCATGCTCCCAACACAAGTAAGAACGATGGGCCGTTATGAAGTTTGGGTTATCGTGGCTTTGGCAGGTAAGCCGGTCTGGGCTGGTCTGGTCTAGGATGGACGTACCTCTTACTCTATAAAGTTTTGCGTTGCACTGATATCTTTAAAAATTCCCAATTATATCGCAGTAGGTACGTCATAAAAGGATAAGTGATTACAGTAATTCCGCCGCCAAGCAGTAGTGCGCAAGCACTGCTGTGTTTCGGTTTGAAGGGCACTGTAGCTAGTGAAATTACTGGGCAAATGAGACTTTATGATCTGATCTCACAGTTTAGTAATCTTATTACTAGATTGTGCTGATATCTCTGGATGACGTGCGCAGTGCAGTGTCACGCGAAGCTCTATACTTTAGAGTTCCGAGTGACACTGCAGCTGATATGGGCAGCCGTGTCGCTTAACATCAGGCGAACGGCTATCTCGTCCCGTCATTCCTCAACATAAAAAAAGTGAAAACTTAGAGGATCTGTTAAGCAACTGATATGCGCAGCCGTGCGCTTAACATCAGGTGAGTGGCGAGCTCGTCATGTTTTTCCCACAAAAAATGTCTCATTTATTATGGCTACAAAAACTACGCCACTTTAAAGAAAGCAAAAGTAAACCAATAATCAAGTATCACCGTAACTAAACTGCGTAAGCATAAGACCAAAGTAGGTAATCTTGCAAATCCTTAATAGGTAATAAATTCCGCCATTACAACTTTGCAAATAAAATACCTACGCGGAAAATTAGATTTCCCACCGTCTGTAAAGATTCTTAAGTAAAGAAGCGGTGTGTTTGTTTCTGTTTGTTTTGTATTAGAAAAAATGACTTTTTTTGTTTGGTTTTGGCTCCACTCTTTTGTGTATTTAGCCAGTGTCAAGTTATTGGTAATATCTGAAGTTAATTAATATCATATAATGTGTCAAGTCAAGTCACAGTCCAAGTCATTAAGTTAAGTCGTACTCTAGTCTAGTCTAGTCATACTCCTAGTAAAATGGTGGCAACTTTACGAGAAGCTTCTACGTAGTTTTGGAAACAACACGAAAAGAAACGTTCCACCATCATTATACCACTTTCCTATACTCATGCCTGTAATCCAGCACTTAACGAATAAAATGCCAAAACAAAACAAAAAAAGAGATATGTCAAATTTTACAGCTCACACTACCCATGCTGTTTGTGGCATGATACTCTACGAAATGAATGATTCGATTGTTTTGTTGAGTGGATTGTTTATGAACAAGTCGGTCTTTTGGTAATTCTTCTATCCTTGAGGAGATCATGAGTATTCTGGTCTAATAAGTTTTATTTCGAACCAGAGTTTTTTGATTTGAACTACTTTGTTACAAAATTATTACTTATATACGTACTAAAATAAATCCTAAAAATCGAATGGAATGGACAGCAGGTGAGTGTTAATAGTGTAACTATGTAATATTAAAAATATAAAATACTACAATAATATTACAACAACTACTAACAAAATACTTACTATTACAAAAAAAAAAAACATTTGGACTATTTACTAGCCGTGATGACCTATAGACAGTCCAAATGCTCCAACTCACTATCAGTAGGTAGCGTACCCAATATGCTGGCAGCATTGCCCCATAGAATTGCAATGCTGATTCATTGTGCAGAAATTAATATAGGTATTTTATAGTTGTTAATATAAAACTAAATTAGACCTAAAAAACTAAACTATACCTAAAAACTTAAAATAAATAAAAACTAAAAATTTAAGATGGTTGGTGGAGGGGAAAGTGTCCCGAATGCTGGCAGCATTACCACGTTGAATGGCAATGCTTATTTTTTGTGCGAAATAAAAGCCAGCATTCTGGTCACCTGATGCTTCCACCAAACGTTTGGCCAAGTCCCTATATGTTGCCATGGCAGCCGGCCCCCACGGACCCATTGTCTCCACCCTAAACGGCACAAGCATGTAGGCCCTACCAAGGAGCGCATATTTGTGCCGTTTGAGGTTTTCGGCCTTGAAGGCGGCCGCGCCGCGCGCTGGTTAGAACTGCAGTTAAAAGAAGATGGGACAGAGCCACAATAATCATCCATTGTTTAGAATAAGTGCCAGCATAAAAATATTAGACATTCTCCTACGTAGCAACAAGTAACTCCAAAAACAACAAGCTACCTTTTAAAATCACCGGAGACAGGGAAACGAATACATTTTCATTTCAAAAGATAAAAGCGCCAAAGTTGCGTTCAGAAACTTTGCTAACAGGCTAATCTAAACAAAACAAATGCTTTTAGGAGTGAGCGGGCCCCTTTAGCGGTATAACAATAGATTGTTTCGAACGAATAAACGGTATTATTGTCCTTTTGCACAGAAGGAAGCATCTTTACAGCCACAGAATAGATAATAGTACTTTGTAGAATTATAGGTACTGTCAGTAAATAATGTACATTCTACTGAAGATGGATGTAAAACGGTGAGCATTCCCTCTTCAGTTTGAGGCGCAAGGTAGAGCGTCATACTTTTCATAGGGTCCACTCTTCCAGTGGACGTAGTCTTCTCGATCTTCTAATCCCGGCAACGGCCCAAGCCGCTCACACCCCAGGGGTGCCCTTGAGCTAGTTGCCTCCCATGATGGCTGGGTGCCTTAAGCGTCTGCTTTCCCACCCAGTGACGCTGTAAACTTTGGTAGAGACCAATAACCCGTTCAAAAAATAAGGATAGAGTCATCTGTCACGCGTAGCAGTACAGCGACAAATCGTCGCTTAGGTCCGTATTACAGGACGATGCTCAGTCATCGATCGGTGCTCAAACAGAGATTTCATTCATAAAGTGATCAATTAGTGATCTTTTGTTAAGCCGTAAGTTTAAAAAAAAAGTTTTATAAAAACTAGTATTTAAAGTCACTAGGCAGAGCCAATCTTAGAGCTGTCTTCTTTAATCTCCTCAATTATTTGGCACCAAGCTGTAACTATATAACTATGTGTACTAAGTGCACTAATGTCAGGGCATTAGGTAAAACTTTGTTGAGATTAAATTATTCTACCATACACTTGCCACAGATGTACAATGCGAATAAAACAACAGTAAATCGAATGCGTTAACGATATATCGATTACCTTAAAGGCGTCGAGATAATCTCGGTTTATATACCTAACCGATTATAAGTTATTATCGATTACCAGATGTTAATCGATACTTTGTAACCCAATATCAGGGATGTCGTATCCCAACTCCGCACAAATTAAGTATTCTTTGAAATAATTAATAGGCTTTAACGTCCGAATATTTATTGGCCACTGGGTGAATTAAAAAGGAAGAATGTGTAAATAGATTTTAAGTCACTATTTAAGCCAAATTTTTAAGCCTTGACTAGAAGTGGCGAGTGTTATAAGAATCTAAACAGTTATTAGTGAGTCTTTCTGTGACATCGTAGGTACCTTAGTACCTATATTAATAATAATAATAATAACGCCCAACGATCACATACATAGATCCTGGACCCTAACAAGGATTCCCTTTATCTAGAGACCCAGGAACTACGAGGACCATGGTCTCACAACACTCACGCTCAGAACAACTTTTTTTGTGCACAAATACTTGTCCTGCCGCGGGAATCGAATACACCGCCTCCGGATTATGAGCCGGCCTACTCAACCACGACACCAGAGGCTGTCAGCGAATTTGATTTGGCAGTGAATTTTTCTATTTGTGTACATCAAAATCATAATAGGCTAAAAATAACGCTACTTCTGGATCGGGAGCTGGAATGGGAACTGGAACGGAAACTGTAATGGAAGATAAGTTTGTAGTAAGCATAAAAAATATTACTGGCGAACACAATAAAGTCAAAAGTCAAAGTCAAAGATTAGTTGCAAATAGGCTATTTTTAGCACTTTTACAAGTCAAAATGATAGGTATTTAAAATTAAGTTATTGTACTAAGCATATAAAACTACAAAGTGCTTTTTGTAAAATATTACATAGCAAGCCCATTAGGTACGATATGTGAGTTTGAAAAAGGAAATAAGTTCTCTTTCCCACTACTGCCCTTCCGTAGTAATAAGATTTCTAAGCTACACGTATAATTTGCCCAGTAAATTCAGTAGCCATAGCGACCTTCAAACTGGAACACAGAGTGTTTGCACACTACTGCTTGCAGAATAACTAAAAATAAGCGAATTTTATATGAATTTAAAATGAAGAACAAAACAAACAAAAAAACAAAAGTTTATTTCTAACCCCGTAAATAAAGAACATTAATTTAAATAACTTCACATTAAAACCAATTTATAACAATTTAAAACTAATGGGTACGACAGTATGAGGTGTCAAAACAATTTGTTAAAAACAGATACCGATATCCTTATCATATTGATTTCAAGAAACCGTTAAATATATTTGATTGTGTGTCAGAACCATTGGCAGCCTCTGTGCGATGGTTGAGCAGGTCGATTCATAACTCGGAGGCGGCGGGTTCGATTCCTGCAGGACAAGTATTTGTGCACAGGAAAAAAATGCGGCAAATACTTGTCCTGAGTCTGCGTGCTGTGGGACCATGGTCCTTGTAGTTCTTATGGATCTCTAGACACAGGGAATAGGCATGACGAAAGATTTTGAAATCCTCTTCCGTAATGTGGGTATACATTTACTATTTACGAAAAAACCTTTATTTCGGTAATAAACTTAATTTTAACCAAGATTAAAGCCATTTTCATAATATTTTTTAAATGCGGCGCAAAAACAGCTCGAGGTGTCATGGCGTCGGCTCTGACGTCACTCCTAGGTGTTTACCTACACAATGACATGTTTATGTCATTGTGTCTACGCGTAGCGAAGAAAGTAAATAACAAAATCAATCCAAATGCGTATATTCACAACAGCAAAAATCTACGTGTGACGTCATGCGCTGTGATTGGCGTTTCAGTCAAAATGGCCGATCGCGGTATTTTAATGTTTTATTTTATTGAAAATCTAAGTAATCTCAATATTTTTAATAAAACTAAACCAGTGTTTCAACGTTATTTAATATAAATTTTACCCTAAAAACATTAAATCGACCATTTTTTGATACTGTCGTCATGCCTATTCTAGTTAGGGTCCATGATCTATGTTTTTGATTGTTGGGTGTTATTTATTTATTTTCATTTTTGTATTTATTTGTAAAACTTCTTTAGCTCCATGTATCAGCCGGTGTAAGTTTGTTTTTTCATTTTTTAATGTAAATGTCGCCATCTTGACAATTGTAAATTATCATTTTACCGGATATACCAACACCACCACCACCGCCAGTTATTCTGCCGCCAAGCAGTACCATGTTCCGGTGATTTAAAGGGCACTGTAGCTAGTGAAATTACTGGGCAAATGAGACTTTATGATCTGACCTCACAGTCGAGTAATCTTACTACCAGACTGTGCTGATGAAGCAAGTTTTTAAATTTCACTAGGTTACGTTTTGTTTTTTTAAGTGTAATTATGTAATCTTGTGTACAGTTCTTGCAAATAAAGTGCTACTTTCTTTCTTTCTTTCTTTATGTCTCAGAATGATGTGCGCAGTGCAGTGTCACACGAAACTTTATATATTGGAGTTTCGAGTGACACTGTTCTGTTATGGGAGCTGTGTCGCTTAACATTAGGTGAACGACTAGCTCGTCACATCATTCACTAATATAAAAAAAAACATAAAAATACAAATTTTAAGTAATATTAACATTGTTATGTTGACAATAGAGAGCTACTTTAACCAACAACTTTCAGCTTACTCCCCAAGTCAAGCGTGCGTAAGAGGTTTTAATCAAAAAGTTTTTTTAAATAGTTGTATTTTTAACAGCTGGGTCAGGATGGTTAAACTGAAACAACATAATAAAATGAAACGAATTTCCGCTCCCAACGTAAATAAATTTATGTAAAACTACGTTTAAAACTAAATATTTATACAGAGAATTCAAAACTTGCAAATTGTCTTTCAATGATAATAAAATATTGAATTCACTTGCATATCTTCGTAGATAATGACTAAAACTGTTGGCTACATTTCGTCTGGTAAGTTTAACAATAAGTTAACCAGAGTTTATAATTTGCACGAGATTGACTAAATCAACGATTATATCTTATTTTTTGTTTCTAGTAATCCTGCATTTTATCATGGAATTTTATACGAATACACACACTCTACAGTTAAAACTTGCAAAGTGATACAATTTAGAGCTAATTAATCATTTTAAATATGAATAAGAAAATGACGGCGGCAACGTCCAGTTATAAACTCATGCGCAGCGGGCAGTACCGTAATTCAGCCTGTGGTAGCATTTAAATTTATTACGGTGGCAACACCGGCAACTGTCATCGCTCCCTCACCTATCTGGATATATAAAGGGAGCGTTCGGTGTACTACGGATCATTCTAGCTCCAGACACAGCCCGGTGCGCATGCTGACGGCCTGTAGTTATATAGGTTGCAACCTACGCACAACCCGTCAGCCTATTAATATTACATTTAACATTTACTATTAAAACCACTGGAAATGTACCTAATGCAACGTAATAGAGCCCATAATTGTTTATCTATATATTCATTTTATATTTTCATTTCTATTTTTATTCAAAAATCTAATCTATTGAATATAATTCTGTATAAACATTATAATAAATACGGTATTATTATAGGTAGGTAATAATTTTATGAATGAAGAAGAAGTCGTTCGACTAAACTTTTCCTGCCGATTAATTAACTACCACATTGTAAATTTGGGCTTCGCTGACAACAACCAGCAACCAACCTAGGGTAGGTTACATTCTTACTTAAGTTGCATAAATAATTGCAATTGACAGTCATTAACTTGCTTTGTTTAGTAATGCAATGAAACCTTTACCTTAAGGCACAATATTTATTTTAATGGAAAGAAAAATAACACTAATAGTATAAATGTGAAAGTTTGTATGTGTGTATGTTTGTTACTTCTTCGCGTTGAAATAGCTGGACGGATTTGAATGAAATTTTGAATATAGATAGCTTATATCATTGTTTTTTTTTATGTTAAGGAATGACGTGATGAGCTAGCCGTTCGCCTGATGTCAAACGACACGGCTGCCCATATCAGCTGCAGTGTCACTTGGAACTCTAAAGTATAGAGCTTCGCGTGACACTGCACTGCGTACGTCATCCAGAGACATCAGCACAATCTAGTGTAAGTATAAGATTACTAAACTGTGAGATCAGATCATAAAGTCTCATTTGCCGAGTAATTTTACTAGCTACAGTGCCCTTTAAACTGGAACACAGCAGTACTTGCGCACTACTGCTTGGTGGCTGAATAACTGGCAAAGTGGTGGTACCTACCTAGACAAATTTGGCAGTAAAGTCCTACCACCTAGTAAAAAACACACACATAGGCAAGTGTTTATCCGCGGGTGAATCCGCGGGCGCAGTTAGTCTATAATGATATAAGAATACAGCCCTCTGTACCTGCCCTCCCGCCCGGTAACGCTGTAAAGGTCGATAGAGACCAACAGCGTTAGCCCGTTCAAAAACGAGCTTTCGGTGACACACACCAATTTTTCATACTAAGTCTGAATTTTATTGTTAGTACCAAGATTTTTCACAGTTTTTATTTATTTTTTCGTCTCTAAAGTATCTGGAGTACATTAATGATACTCATCTGATAGGCTTGACAAAGCCCTATTCCCATATGTACAGAACTTATATTTGTGCACAGAAAAAAAAGTGCAAATACTTGTTTTATATGGATCATGGTCTTCGTAGTTCCTGGGTACCTAGGTACAGGTCTCTGTATCTAGGTACCCAGTGTGTCAGTCAATATCCAGGATCTATGTGTGTGATCATTAGAGTCATTATTATTATTGTTATGAGTAAATATATAGTGAGCACAAAAAATCATTCCAACATTTTATTTGTTTACGTTTAATACACCATGAATCATCCCACCCATCGATCGCGACCATAACGAGCGAAAAAGCGTAGCGAAAAATCCTAGGTAGCCTTTAGGCTTTTTTTTCTCATTGAAAACCAAAAAGCGTTTATCTAATATAGCCCTTATGCTACTGTGATAATAGCCATCCTGAACGCACAAACAAATTTTGTTGATTCATATTTATATCTCAGATTGACAAGCTTATTTTTACGGCTGATAAAGTTCATGACAGTCTTTATGGTTATTGTTATACAGTCGAATTTATATATGGCACGGTGAATGTTAGTATGGTTTTTCGATTTTTATAGGTTTGCTGGTGTATTCAAGATGAGATTTATGCATGAAAGGTGATTTTGTTTATATTTTTGTGAACAATATTTTTCTTTTCAGTGTCGGTTGAAGCCATATCTCAGGTAAACTTTGTTAAACAATGCTTTCTCACGCCGTTTTTTTTAATAATGTGCAGTGAGTTTGTAAGTGAATTATTCTTTTGAGCGATCGTTTTTATGCTTTTGTAAAAAAAACTAGAGACAGACGCGGTTTCACCCGCGATTCTTTATAAAATCTTGAATACTTGCTGCTTGCATCGTACATGAAATGTCTGTTAAACGTTCAAGGCTACGACACTATAATTGTTTAATATTATTTTATTTTCTCTCTACGTTATTTGTTACTAGTTGCGCCCCGCAGTTTCACCCGCGGATAAAAAGTATTTTAATTATACGCTCATCCCACGAGAAAATTTCACTTTTCCGGGATAAAATGTAGCCTATATGTTAATCCAGGGTATAAGCTATCTTGGTACCGAATTTCATCCAAATCCATTCAGCCGTTTGAGCATGAAGGAGTAACAAATATACACACATGCAAACATACACACTAACACACACAAACTTTCGCTTTTATAATATTAGTGTAAAGTGTGATAACCTATCTTGGTACCGAATTTCATCCAAATTCATTCAGCCGTTTGAGCGTGAAGGAGTAACAAACACACATACACGAAAACACAATGGGAAGTTTTTTCAAAAACTTTAACCCCTACGCCATAAAATAAAGAGTCGTTCCAAATATAAACACTCCCAGCCTTATTAATAAATGGGTATTAGTCTCGGATTAGTTATTTCAGCTTTTGTCCTTTTTTGCTACTGGAATATTTAGTTGGATCGAAAGAGACAAAAGATGGTGTAACTAGTCTAAAGCTAGTTCGTGTTTATTAATAAGGCTGTCCATGTCTAGCGGTTTGGTTTGTGCGTCGTGCTATCAGTCACTCATCTAGGTAATATAAATAAAAATAGATAGAAAAAGGTTATTAAATCTATTAAAAAGAATATGAAAATGGTTTAAATTTAAAGCTAAAATCCCTACATAATATAATAAACGCAAAAAGTACGTATGGATGTTTGTTACTCTTTCGCGCTCAAACGGCTGCGCGGAATTTAATTCAGGTGTAATATGCTTATATAGTGAACGAGCTTCTGCCCGCAGCTTCGCCCGCGGCATGGCCTATGGGAAAATAATTCAACCACCCATTTCACCCTCTTAAGGGTGGAATTTCGAAAAATCCTTTCTTAGCAGATGCCTACATCATAACATCTACCTGCATGCCAATTTTCAGCCCGATCCGTCCAGTGGTTTTGGCTGTGCTTTGATAGATCACTATGTCAGTCAGTCACCTTTGTGTTATATATATATTTAGATAATGAAAAAATAAAAAATAGTTTTAAAATTTCTCCTATAGTCACTAAAGTTTTTACATACCTATCTTTATATATCTACCCAGTTCAATGTTACTTTCAGAAATTGAGGTTACCTAACGACCACAAATGACACAGTACAAACAGCAACAGTAAGGAATCATCAGATTTTTAGTCCAGCGTTGGATATAGGCCTCTACAGATCGTACCATAGAGCCAAATCTTAAAGTATTTGGGTGTATTTTGTACACTACTTGATCCAATTTTGCGCCTCTATTATAAAAAGGTACAGAGAGGTTTTCTGAAATCATAAGAAGAACGTGGAGACTAAACGCGATGGAATACTTTAAAATGTTTGGCTTGAAGTACTGTGCGAGGTGAATTACACTTTATTTCGTTGTAGCAAAGTCGCTATTTATATAAACGTCTTTTTGGAGTAAATATTCTGTACCGTAGGTCGGGCTTACAAATTCCATAAAAATGAAAATAAATGAACCAAAAGTAGGTAATAATTATCAAGCATGAAGATAAAAATTTCGGCTTTTAGTTCATTCATCTTTCGATGTCTGGATAATGTGTTTTTGAACTGATGAAAATTTCGCAACAGAATAACCTTCCTCGTAACTACTATAGTTTATAACGTTTAAAACAAAATGGACGTCAGTAAATGGACAAAATTTCAAATATTTAACGGCTTTTAAGTTATTTAAAAATAAACGTCCAACTCTCACATAGGTACATGGATCGTGGACCCAAGGATTCCCTGTGTCTAGGAACCCAAGAACTACGAAGACCATGGTCACAAAACCCAGACTCAGAACAGGTATTCACGCTTTTTTTCTGGGCACAAATACTTGTCCTGCAGCGGGAATTGAACCCGCCGCCTCCAGTTTATGAGCCAACCTACTCAACCACCACACCACAGAGGCTGTCAACAAGTCATTTGAGGAATAACAGTCACTTTTTTTCTTAAATTTGTCATCGATGCATTAATTAAAATTATATCCTTTTAATTTTGAATAAAGTAAGGCTAAATTAAGATTTTGGCTAGAACCCAGAGTCTTTTTTATTACTTATTACATACTTTAATTGTACAAATTTACGCTTCACACGTTGACATTATAAATCTTTACTTTGTTTTTACTAATAACTTGAGAATTACTGAGTACAAAAATCTTATATTTTTCGTAGTTTACAGGATAGTCTCGAAAAAATTTTCGAGTTTCGGTACCTTGTAATTTGTTTAAAAATTTGTTTTGGCTCCACATTTTTGTGTATTTAGCCAGGATCAAATAATTGATAATTCCTCAACCATAAATGTGTCAAGTCACAGTCCAAGTTATTAAGTCTAGTTACTCTTAGTAAGTGGTGGCAACTTTACTAGAAGCTTCTATGGAGTTTTGGAAACAACACAAAACGAAACGTTTCACTATCATTATACCACTTTCTCACACTCATGCCTGTAATCCAGCACTAACACTGAAAATAACACGAATTATGGAAAATAATACAATGCGGTAAAGCGATCTTTTCGTTGTCCCGCCAAAACACCAACATTAAATATTATTGGTATCAAAGTTAGGCCAATAAGGTCCGTATTACAGAACAATGCTCAGTCATAGGTCAGTGCTCAAACAGAGATTTCATTCATAAAGTGATCAATTAGTGAACGAAATCTCTGCTTGAGCACCGATCGATGACTGAGCATCGTTATGTAATACGGACCTAAGACTAGACCATAGAATAAAACAAAAGCAGTCTTATTAATAAACACGAACTAGCTTTAGACTAGTTACACCATCTTTTGTCTCTTTCGATCCAGCTAAATATTCCAGTAGCAAAAAAAGGACAAAAGCTGAAGTAACTAATCCAAGACTAATACCCGTTTATTAATAAGGCTGAAGGAGTTTATGACAAAAAAATTTTTGTTCTTTTGTCAAGAGTTACCCTACTGCTTCTTCATACCCAACTGAAGAAAGGAGGTAGGAGTCGGCAAATTACTCGACTTTAGAGACCCATTGACAGCAATTAATTGTTGAGAAACTTCAGTTGACTAGGGTTAGGTCACACGTGCGAGGAATTAGCTCGAAGTTTCTGGAGTTTGTGTAATTTTGAACTGGTAGACTTTTTTGGTTCGCTTAATTGTTTGCGGTGTCAAGATCATAATTTTTTTTGTAGGGATTGTATTACTTGATGTCTCTTTTTTTGGCAGTTTATGCAATTTTAGCATCTTTGTTTATTATGACGGACATAAAGCGTTTTTTATTAAACAATTTTTAGAAGTTGCAAGTTTTTATTTATAAATTGTATTTATACAACAATTAATTAATTGTAAACGGCTAGCATTTGTGTTAGTTACTATGATATTATAATTGAAGGGGTGAGATCAAAACGGGTTTAACTGATTTTTTTCACAAAATAACTTATGGGTATCGTTGGATTCAGCGTGAAATTATCTCCAATAATACACTCTCAAAATACCGAAACGAGGCTTAAATCTCGAGATTTTCAGTCAAAAACGGTTTACCTGACATAGGAATACCGTTTTACAGTTTAGCATAAAAACATTATTATATTTATACATTACTATATTTTGTATTTAAAATACAATTAATACATTTTCAAGCAACTGAAACTTACATAAACCTTTTCTATTACCTTATAAGCACTCTATATTAAAGTGAAGCCGTTGAAGTTTAAAGTCAATTTTCTCGAAACTATCAATTTGACAGTTAAACCCTTTTTCTTCTCACCCCTTCCATTGTATAATTAATATAAGTTTTGATATAATTGAATTAATAAATAAATAAATATTTGTGGACATTTCACACAGCGCCTTCTAGTCCCAAAAAAAGCAAAGCTCGTACTATAGGAATCAGATAACTAATACAGTGCTTAGATACTTTGTGTTTGTAAATATATACATAGAATATGTGGGCAGGAAAGTGTTGTGGGTAGGTAGATTGCAACCTATATAACTATAGGCCTTCAGCATGTCCACACCGCGCCGTGTCTGAAACAAGAATGATCAGTAGCACACCAATCGATCCCTTTATATAGCCAGACAGGTAGGGGCGCCATGACAGTTGCCGGTGCTGCCACTGTAATAAATTTAATGCCACCACAGGGTAAATTATGGTGCTCGATCGCTGTGCATAGAGTTTATAACTGGACGTAGCCGCCGTCAAATACAAATATTAAATAATTTCAATTTTTTTTATATGGAACTTTAACATTATCGGAAAAATGCAACCAAATTTAAACATTTTCTTCCATAAAATCTCTCATTAAACTATATTTTCTTCATATAGGTGATAAGCCAGAACATTCAAACATTTGTGTTAAGATCATAGGTGTTTGTTCTGTGTCTGGGTATTATATTGTATTCTATGTATGTATTTACAAACAAAAAGTATCTAAATATTATATCAGTTATCTGGTTCCCATAGTACAAGTTTTGCTTAGTTTGGGGCTAGGTGTGTGATATGCCCACACACACACATATTATACACATATTCAGAATCATACATCACAATCCTTAACTTCCAAACTTACCATAGAATACAAACACACTACTCTTTTGCATCTGAGAGTGTCCATCCAAAGTTTGTCTGGAAGAGATAGATCTCAGCGATAAGACCGCCTATTGTAACCCTAATAATAATTACAATAATGTCCAGCGGTCACATACATAGATCCCGGACCCTAACTGGGATTTCCTGTGTCTAGGGACCCAGGCCATAGTACCACAACACCCAGACAGAGAACCAGTATTTGCGGATTTTTTTTTATTCACATATACTTTTCCGGTTACAAAAACTAGTTTATACGGTTTTCTTAATACTCTTAAATTGCATGGGTGGAACAATAAAGAGTTCTGTATGCATTTATCTATCTACATTACAGAATATTCATTCTAAAAACGCATTCATATAAATAGCAACTCTAGCTGCTGCGCAATTAAGTGTAATTTAGCTCGCAAAACGATGCAAGTCTAAATTTTTGTCGCCTCTATTTTTGTATCAAACCTTTATTTTTTTTTTTATAGACCATTATTATTTGGTGTATATAATATATAGAGTTTATCTATCTCACTTCTCAGCTCTCTGTACTCGCTCTCTTCACACTCATTACTTGTAATGAGAACAGCATACAGGGCTTTGTATTCAGCAGTTTGGCAGAAATGTCTCGTACACAAGTATGAAGACCTTGCAAATGAATAACCAAGATGCTGTATTTCTTGAAATTCCAACGAAATCTCTGTATATTTTTACTGGCTCGAAATATAAAATCGTCCAACCCTGCATTAGCTCGCGCAAAGTCCCCTCGAGCCGGGACACTTGTCACGAGTTATCTTTTCCTTTCCAGTGGGACGCAAGAAACCTCGGCTCCCGCCATATGACAGCTCTCGTACTTGGATTTCTCTACGAATCAAATGAGGTGGATTTATCTTTGAGAGTACTACAGTTATTAGGTTCACTGGTTACTTAGAGATGTGAGTTTTGTGCGGGTAGATTGAAATCTTTTGAATAGAAATATCATAGACGTACTGCAAATCATTTCTAGTTGGAATGACGCTATTTCAGATCTTTAATTTAGTTTGCTAGAACAGTCACGGCTTTTCATGCATTCTTCCATCGGACATAGATCTTTTTGATCGTCTTCTCCCAGCAATAGTTGGTCGAGGTTCACAGTCCAGGGGTGCCTTTATGTTCCCTCTCACTTTTGACAGTTAGACGCCTTGCGATGGTTCAGCGTTGCCTAAGTAAAGGTTTCACATGTACATTGTTTCAGCCTAACACGTTCTCGCTGCTGGGACATGGACCTTTTCTCACACAGCTATAATTCATTATTACATCAACTAAGTTTCGTGATTATGCCGGTTTTTTTACGATTATTTTCACCATTGTAAGAGCAAGTGAAAGTTCCGCGTAACGTTTGAAAAGTCTTTTGCGGCGGGATTTGAGCTTGGGTGCATCGGTTTGGAAGTCGCACGATCTACCGCAAATCCTTTACAATATTAATATTTATGCTAACTGCTCCCCGCGGTTCACACTTTTGGGTGAAAATTTTCAAACTTTTCGTTCAACTTTCTTAATGTTTTCAAACATTAAAACAAATATGTTCCATCCATTCACGCATGATGCTATAACCAAGGGAAATAGAGATTCATTTTAAATAATAAGGATTACTAATTGAATTATATTATGGATTACTTATTGATGAGTAATTGTAAAGCATGCCGTGACGCCACCGAAAAGGTCCCAACAGAAGACTGGCGCCAGCTCCATAACCAGCAACCCACGAATCGGCATATATCTCAGCAACGGGCAAACAATTTTTTTTTTCTTTGCACTTAATTTTACACCGTTGCCTTTTGGCAAGAATAAATATTAATTCTATTCTATTCTAGAATATATATCTATATAATCTAGAATATATCTATTCTAGAATATATATCTATCTATATAATATGAATTAAATTACACAAATCTAATATCAAACGTATGTCCGTAGCTGTCACAAAAATAACAGCCACCGAGTATTTGCAGATTCAAAACAATGATAACACTAGAAGCACCCTCGGGCTTTTCATGAGCACAGTATTCGCGTAAATGTCGTTGGATTAGATTTATAAAACATTCAAAATTAGATCGAATTCACATGCAACGATAGTATTTGTGATTTTTGAAGTAAAACTTTTTTACTCACCTTTTTTACCTAGGTGTGACGTCAGAGCCGACGCCATGACGCCTGCGAGCTATTTTCGCGCCGCATTTAAAAAATATTACGAAAATGGTTAAAGCCATTTTCGTATGGTTAAAATTAAGTTTATTACCGAAATAAAGGTTTTTTCTTAAATAGTAAATGTATACCCACATTACGGAAGAAGATTTCAAAATCTTTCGTCATTCCTATTGTAAATTGACATTTTACTGGAAATACCAGCTATAATACAAAATTTAGGTTCGCCGTTTGCCTCGTCACGCATTCACCAGCCTACTCTCCAAATCAAGCGTGCAAAAGAAGTTTTACTTCAAAACGCTTATGTAAAGACGAGCTTCTGTCCGCAGCTTCGCCCGCGGCGTGACCTGTGGGAAAATAATTCAACCACCCATTTCACCTTCTTAAGGGTGGAATTTCGAATAATCCTTTCTTAGCGGATGCCTACGTCATAACATCTACCTGCGTGCCAAATTTCAGCCCGATCCGTCCAGTGGTTTGGGCTGTGCGATGATATATCACTATATTAGTCAGTCAATCAGTCAGTCACCTTTGAGTTATATATATTTAGATATTATATATAGATACCGCAACGCGAAGACTAGAGTCCGCTTATTGATGTGGCGACAAACGTATTGGCATTTGTCAGGGTCTTCCGTTCAGTACGGACTCACTCGAAATATTATCCAATATATTTCTTCCAAAGGAACTCTTTTGGGTTTGGTGGTCGCTTTAAACGAGAGATTTTTGGTTTAGATTAGATTTCGATAACATTTCATACGAAAATAAGTCTTGAGCTAGTTATGAATAAATCATATTTTCGTTTCAGCAACTAGTAGAAGAGAGAAGAGTATAAGAACTAGTACCTTCACGCCGCGGACTTAAAACCATACCAGATGTTCCGATGCTGCTGACGCCGACAAATGTAATAAAAATAATAATAATAATACCCAACGATGACATACATAGATCCTGAACCCCACTAAGATTCCCTGTACCAAGGAACTACGAGGACTGCGCAGAATTGCGCTTTTTTGTGTGCACAAATACTTGTTCTGTCGCGGAATCGAACCCGAATAATAATACCATGCTGGATATAAATCTTTCGAGAAGCATACACACACTTCAACTCCATGGATTTTACCCCGCCTGACTTACATAATATTTAATAATAATTATGTTGGTGTGAAATAAAGAAATATTATTTATTTATTTTTACTTCAAACTTGTCGAGCATTTGATCACGCTCTCACCTGATGGGAAGTGACGATGCGATCGAAGGTGTAGCATGCTAGCCAAGTAAATACCTATTCACTCTTCTCTTGAACACGCCCGGATCATATTTCGCCGGAAACACAGACGCTGGCAGGGCATTCCATTCCTTAGCCGTTCTAATTAAGAACGTTGAATCAAATCGCTTGGTGCGAATGGGTGGTATTTCAACCACGAAAGGATGGCGCTTAGCCGAGCGTCTAGAAGTCCGGTAGTGGAATAAATAAAAGGTATTTATTTGCTCAAACTAATTTAATGAATTATAAGTCACTAGCTTCTATGGTAAAATATCCTGAGTCTGCGGAAGCTAGTTCTCTTCGAAGTTCAACTATTAGTTATGATTTCGGGGATTATCAATAATGTGTTTTATATAATCCAACAGTCACGTTACTTTTATTTTGTAAACTAAACTTCATAGACATTTGCTGCACAATTACTAAACAACATCCAGATATGTTTCCTGTTTCACATATATCGGAAATAGTTTCGTGTTATTCACTCCTCTGCCGAAGACCAACTGAACTAACTGAACAACGTTGTGCCCTTTTTAAAGAGGCGACGGAACCATGGCAAGTCACCGAACCATCCACAAGTCAAATACACTATTCAATAATACTCTTTTGACGTTTAATATTGTAAATAACTAATCATAGCAACTCTTATACATTTAATGTGTGCAATGTGTAAATAATCCTATATTGTTAACACTTTAAAGTAAAAAAGGTAAAGCCATTTGTCTCTCTTTTACTTTAAAGAGCTTCAAGAAAAACCGGATCCAGATCTCATTACGCAAAATACAAAGCGTTAATCTTCCTAAAGTACTGGCAAATACTTGAGTAGGGATATTTTTTACAAGTCCGTGATGGCGACGGGCGACCGCTCTTCACGACGGAAGACGTTACCAGCTATCATTTGTCAAAATAGACAGCTGGGGACAAAGACACTGTGTAATATACTGACAGTAGATAAACTTTTTTTTTTATGTTTTGGCTCCACACTTTTGTGTATTTAGCCAGTGTCAAGTAATTGATAATTTATCAAGTTAATGATATTTCACGCAGATATGTGTCAAGTCACAGTCGAAGTCATCAAGTCATAGTCTAGTCGAAGTCATGCTCCTAGTAAAGTGGTGGCAACTTTACTTGAAGCTTCTATGGAGTTTTGGAAACAACACGAAAAGAAACGTTTCACCATCATTATACCATTATCCCACACTCACGCCTGTAATCCAGCACTTAACGAATAGAATGTCACCAATTTTATGCACTAACACTGAAAATAACACAAGTTTTGGAAAATAATACAATGCGGTGACGCAATCTTTTTCGCGTTCCCGCCAAAACTCCCGTAGAGAAACTTGTGAGTTTTTGTTTCTAAGGTCCGTATTACAGAACGATGCTCAGTCATCGATCGGTGCTCAAGCAGAGATTTCATTCACTAATTGATCACTTTATGAATGAAATCTCTGCTTGAGCGCCGATCGATGACTGAGCATCGTTCTGTAATACGGACCTTAGAAACAAAAACTCACAAGTTTCTCTACGGGAGTTTTGGCGGGAACGCGAAAAAGATTGCGTCACCGCATTGTATTATTTTCCAAAACTTGTGTTATTTTAAATAATACGAACGAAAAATTAATTATCAATTTAACATAGCTATGGAAATCTCGAATTTTTGAAGTAAAACTTATTTACGCACGCCTGAAATGCGAAGTAAGCTGATAAATTAGCAACAAGGCAAACGGAAGTTTATAGTTGTAGGTTCACGTAGATCTCTATTGTCAGCATAACAAAGTTAAAAATTACTTTAATTTTGTATCAAAAAATCACAGCGTTATCTTAAATTTAAACCTAATTCTACTAGCCTATACAGCATTATGGCTTTATTAGACAGTGGTAAGGCCAACATGCTATTGCATTGTATCATGATGTTGGTATGTCCGGTAAAATTACAATTAATTATTGTCATATTAACATTAAACAAAGCAAAAACAAAGTTATACCAGCCGATAGATGGAGAAGTTTTATTTAGTCGTGTGGTCTAAAGCACACTTGTTCTTTATTTCGTGATAAACAATTTTAATTATCTTAGAAAGGGATTGGTGACAGAGGATACATAATTATGTTGCCTAGATATATTTATTGTACAACATCCCATTAGAATATTGCGCCAGACTGAATTCTCATCCAAATGCAGTCTGCAGTCTGTGGGCAGCGGCCGCCATTTTGGAAAAACTATAGGCTAGATTGACCTGTCACTTATTAAGAGCAAACAAGAAGCTCACACCCTCTTCTTCTTCTCTTCGTTTAATGGCCTTATATAGTTTTTATGCGATAATTCTGCTAATGTCAAATAAGGAATTATTGTACAGTTGTATCATGTCAAAGTCTTACCACGCATAAAAATTCAAAAATATACGGGCTATGGAAAAAACTTCAAAATTCACAACCGCTATTTTGGATTTTTTTCGATAAATTCAAACAACCATCAGTTACATCCTCAATTTGAATTTTTTTTAAATATAAATGTAGCTTATATCATAAGATATCCTGTCAATGTCATAGTCATTGGGCTGCGCCAAGTACAGAATATGAAATTTTTGAGACATAACTTAGGTTGTATCAAATATGGCGCCGGAAAGTTTGAGTACAAATTTTCCGATCCACGTGGTTGGACCCAGGCAAAGATTTGATTGGTTATTTGATATTTGATTTTGATGAAAATTTTAGATGAAAAGGAAAATTAAACTAACAACAATATTTTGATGAAAATAAATTCACTTTGTTTGAATTTCCTACTGCGTCATTCTATACTGTGAAAAGGACGAAAACTTGGGAAAGAATCATTCAGTTAAACCCGCCATTTTCAGCCTTAACACCTGATTTGAGGGTTTAAAATGGAAAAAAAAGAGTTTTAATCGAGTTTGGTGGTTGTGAAACGGGGTTATCGTAGGTATTTCTGGAAAGTCAAATGCATTGAACTTAATTGAATCTATTTAGAGATTATGTTACTCTTACTGACTTACATAAAACTTTTCTTTTTTTTTTAAATACACCTATTTTAAAGATACCGACAATAGATGGAAAGGTTTTCTGAAAACTGCAGAGAAATGTTTTAGTATTAAACTATTACTTCCAAGTCAAGTCAGGTTAGTGCATGATGAGGCCAGATAAAATAATCTTTATTTTATTATTATAGGTATATAGAATGGAGAAATTTGGCACAGCCCAAGTGCATCCAGACTAGATCGCTAGTATAAAGTAAACAATGGCGTAATTCACGTATTTTAGGGAAGTTTAAAAATAAAAATACTTAACAAAGCTTGAGGGAATTTCAGTGTTTTCCTTAAGATGCACTAATTACTTTATAAACTTTTTGTTCTCCGCATGGGCTAATGGTAAATTTTGCTTTTTAATTCCGCGAAAAGTTATTTGGGAAAAAGTTTTTGTGGATGCACGAAACAACTTTACAGTTGGAAACGCTTGAGTAGGCAACTCAAAAGAAAATAACTGAATACTCAAGCATTTTGGCGTTCAGCATGTTCTAATGCTAGAACAAAGGTTTTTTTAGATTATTAAGTGGATAACATATAGAAAAAATAACATAAAAAAATCACATTACACTATCACACTTCACACTAATATTATAAAGGCGGAAGTTTGTATGTGTGTATGTTTGTTACTCCTTCACGCTCAAACGGCTAAGTGGATTTGGATGTAACTCGGTAACAAGATAGCTTAAACATTGGATTAACATATAGGCTACACTTTATCCTGTGGGATGAGCAAATTATTAAAATACTTTAAATCCGCGGGTGAAACCGCGGGGCACAACTAGTAATAAATAAAGAGTTCTACCTATCAATCTATAAAATTATTATAATAATTTGTATTTTAAGTCTTCGCTAGTTTTGCCACTTTGAACGGATGGGTGACGATCAGGCTGTGAATCGATGAGCATGCTAGAGACGATCAAATGACTGACGTCCAGTTGGTCATCCTAGGCACCGCTGGATTGAAAAAGTGATCCTGGAGCTGAACTGGCAGAAGCTAGCTCCAAAAAATAGTGGGTCTTATTATCGGAGTCCAAGACTCATTTTGTATCACTGCGCCATCCTAGTTAGTTTCAATTTTAGATACGCTTGCATTTACCATATTATTTAAGAAGATATTTGGCCACTAAAGAAGTAGTACATAGAAACTATTTCTTTTAAATTCGCATCGAATCAATAATCTGGAATTAGAAAAAAACCTAGTTTAAAGCTAAGAAGTAAACCGCTGGTGCAATTTTTAAACATCCATCGCCATTATTTGCTTAAAAGAAAAATGGTGTCATAGAAAATATTTTAAACCTCAAAAAAACGTGTTCTAGTCGCGCTTATTATTTCAAAGTCAAAGTCAAAAGATTTATTGCAAATAGGCTAATTTCAGTACTTTCCCAGTTTTGTTTTACGTCTACTATTTTTATTGGGATCAAAATAGGAGTTTGTAACAATATTTTGTGGTCTCAGTTGCAAGTTGCAGTTGGTGGAATCCGTTTGGCATTACCGGAATATTAACTTTTTATTTCTTATTTAATTCTTTAGCTATGTTGATTTAAACAGTATACTGCTTTCTCAATTTTTATGGACTGTTTAATAAAACTTTAAGCTTGAATGTCATGATAATATTTAACTGTATTTAGCCAAGAACATTACAGAACTACTTGCCAACTTTTGATGCTGATTAATTATCTCCAAGAAGTTTTGTCAGCATAACGTTGTTTTAACTTAGTTTTGTTTAAGTTGTTTGCCAGTACTGATAGCTGTCTTAAGTTATGTTTGGATGATAAACTGAGGTCAGATATATATAATTTATATTAAGACAATTTGCACACGTTTGTCACGCGTTTGACCATCTGCAGTAAAGTTTGACAGCTTTTAAGTTCGCAACCTCCAAGTTGACATGAATTTAACAAACGTGAGAACCCGGGGGAAAGTGTTGCTTAGCTAAGTTGTGTTTTATAAACTTTAGTGCAAACGAGTATTAGTTTTGTAAAAAATACAAAAACTACTAAAAGATTAACGACTAGCATCCGGTCCTTGCCAACAGCAACTAATATATTTTTTTTTACTTTGACGTCAAGTTATTTTTTCATGGTAATAAAATATAGTAAATAATTTCTCATGGACACGGGACATAGCTTGTAATAAGGCGGAAATCTTCTGAGAAATGTCCATAAAGAAATAATGGAGTTATTACGAAATAATTCAGTTTTAAGATGGCGTGCAGACGTCCAAGATTATATTTACAGTCTTGGAGTCAGCAAAGCTTAGGTACGGTGGAAAGGAGTACGTTGTATAGGAAATTGAGATTATAAAAATAACACCCAACGATTATATACATAGATATCCAGGACCTTGACTAAAATTCCCTGTATCTAGTGACCCAGAAACGACAAGGACCATGGTCCCACAACACTCAGACTCAGAACAAGTTAGCGCCAATTTTACTGTGCACAAATGCTTGCCGGTCGTGGGAATCGAAATCGCCACCTCCAGGCTATGAAACGACCTGCTCAAACCACCACACCACGGAGGCTGGTCGCAGTGTATCTATTAAAGTAGTGCCTTGAACCCATAAAGCAATTCGGGGCGATTGGACAAGAAGGTTAGAACATCGTATAATGTAATTCCTTATAATTTTCATCTGGTCCAATATTCATCTGGTAAATAAATTATAATTTCTGAAATGTCTGAAATCTAAAAACTTAAGTACTGGGTCGACTTATAGTACTGTTGCTTAGTAATAAAGTGTACGTAGGGAACAAAAGTCAGCCCAGCCGCGTGGTTAATAAGTGAAAATCTTTTTTAAATTAAATGAAGCTACCTACATTTGCGCAAATAATTGCACTTAAAGCGTGAATTTATATATTTAATTGCAGAAAAGCTACAGTGTATAGTGCAAAATTAAGAATAGCCTTAAAAGAGGCTTTTAACCCTAAGAGGGGTATACTTAGCAAGTAATATTTTTTTATGTTAAGGAATGAAACGGCGATCTAGTCGTTTGCCTGGTGTTAAGCAACAGGACTGCCCATATCAGTGCAGTGTCACTGAACTGGAGTTCAGAGCATTGTCAGGTGAAACTCTATACTTGCAAAGTATAGAGTTTCACTGCTCTGTGCACATCATCCTAGACATCAGCACATATAGTAATAAGATTACTAGACTGTGACATTTGTTTGTAGTTTTTTTTGCCCAGTAATTTCACTAGCCACAGTGCCCTTCAAACAGGAATACAGTAGAACTAGCGCACTACTGCTTGGCAGCAGAATAACTGGCTAAGTGATACCTACCTAGACGAACTTTGCTGAAAAGTGCTACCATCTAGTAGTAACATATTTTTTGCAATTAAGTGAGAATACAAAGTACACTGTCGTTATGATCTTAGTAAGAGATATGATAATGTTTTACCACCAATCTATAACATCCAACAAATGATCGGCTAGGCAGAATACAGTCCCGTGTATTTCCACTGCAAGTTGTGAAACTTAAAGTTAGTACTTTAATAAGGTCTAAGCTAGACATATAGTGCGCAAGAGTGCAACTTAGCAGCTTACAGCAGGTTTACAAGGTGGCAAATGCTTCTAAAATCTTAACTTTCTTTTTTTACATGTATGGTTACTACACAATAAATCTATATATATATAACTCAAAGATGACTGACTGACATATATAGTGATCTATCAACGCACAGTCCAAACCACTGGACGGATCGGGCTGAAATTTGGCATATGTTATGACGTAGGCATCCACTAAGAAAAGATTTTCCAAAATTCCGCCCTTAAGAGGGTGAAATGGGTGGTTGAATTATTTTCCCACAGGCCACGCCACGGGCGAAGCTGCGGGCAGGAGGTCCTCCTTAATAATTTATAAAAGTGCCACGCTGTGCAGGGAATATCCAGAAAGCAGTTAACAGTAAGCAGTATTATTCCTGGTACATAAAAAAACCGATTGAAATAAAATTCAGTGCATAATAATAATAAATAATACCGCCCTACGATCACATACATCCCGGACCCTAACTAGGATTCCCTGTGTCTAGGGACCAGGAACTACGAGGACCATGGTCTCACAACACCCAGACGTCGTGTCGTGGGAATCGAACTCGCCGTCTTCAGGTTATAAGCCGATCTTCTCAACCATCACACATAAGCTGCCAATGGTATTGACACACAGTCAAATATATATAAAGTTTTCTTAAAATCAATATGAATGACTATTTGGGCACAGAAAAAAAAAGTGCAAGTAGCGCCAGGTGTTGTGGGAGTATAGTCCTCGTAGTTCTTAGATCCCTTAACACAGGGAATCCTAGATAAGGTGTAAGATCTATAGGATCGCTGAGCATTGTAAAAATATATATTTCATAGACAGATATAACTAGAAAACTAGCCAGAAAACAATTTTACACGATTTAATTGAGTGATGTTATATTTCTATCAGTGCTATTGTTAGGTTTAAAGAAAAAGGTTTTCTATAAAATTAAAGTTGATAAATAGAACGTAAATAGAAATAATAACAATACAGAGATTCCTCCTACAGCGTTGTGAATAGGAAACATTTAGATTTTTAACAAATATATCTTGTGTCTACAATAGATATGGGAATATACGAAAATTATTTCGATATCGATAATCGCTAAGAACAACTTTTGTATGTATTTCTAGAGGGCTCTATGTATCAGTTATCTGGTTCCCATAGTACAATTTTTGCTTAGTTTGGGGCTAGATGGCGTTGTGTAAAATATCAACACATATTTATTCAGTTAATTAATTACCATACCAACATCTAACTGCATTCCAAATTTCAGCCCGATCCGTTTAGTGGTTTGGGCTGTGCGTTGATAGATCACTATATTAGTCAGTCACCTTTGAGTTATATATATTTAAATATTCAAAAACACAGACGATTGTAGAGTTCCACTCCTAAGCCGTTCGGATTATAAAGGTCGAATAAAAACACTTGATAGGTCGTCAAGCCAAATTTTTTATTATTATTTTAAAAATCATTTACGCTCTCTCGTTTCCGAGGCTTAAACTAATATTCGTGAGCTTTTGGCCAAACGAAAACTTACCTGCTTATAAATAAGGATTATAATTTACTTATGATAAAAAATTACAAACAATTCTGCACGAGTTTAGAATACCAGCTTTTTGGAGTAATATGAAGGTTATTATAGTTGATGAATGTTTAGCATTTGTAAGCTTGTGTGGAGTGTATGTAGAATTATTTATAGGGTTATGTATATTTATAAAAAGGGTTATTATTACCATCATGGTTTTAACTTATTCCTTCTTCGATATCATTTTTCTTCCAATATCCTTTTTTGAAAAATATATGATGATCCCTCTCATATCAAAGAAACCAAAATAAATAAATTTAAAAAAAAATACTGTACTCGATATTTATTATGAACTTGGGTTTTGCCATCATCCATTTCGATTGACCTACGCTATACCTTTAACACCCACGCTAAAACTTTGCGATAAACATGTTCTGCTGTGCACGTGTTCCATTAAAAAGAAAATAAATAAAGATTGAATAAAAATGTTAGATGACTTACAATTTCAACTAATAAAATTACAGGAGAAACTGTTTCTGTAAAAGTGTCATTTTTATTAAAACGTATTATTAGAATTTTTGGAGTTGTAATTTTCGTCGACGGTTTATATTTTTCATTTTTTTTTTTTTAAGTTAGTGAATGATGTGACGAGCTAGTCGTTCACCTGATGTTCAGCGACACGCCTGCCCATAACAGAACAGTGTCACTCGGAACTCCAAAATATAAAGTTTGGCGTGACACTGCACTGCGCACATTATCCTGAGACATCAGCACAGTCTGGTAATAAAATTACTCGACTGTGAGATCAGATCATAAAGTCTCATTTGCCCAGTAATTTCACTAGCTACAGTGCCCTTCAAACCGGAACACAGTAGTGCTTGCACTACTGCTTGGCGGCAGAATAGCTGGCAAAGCGGTGGTACCTAGACGAACTTAGCAGAAAAGTCCTACCACCTAGTGAATTTTTTTTATGTATCCGTATATTAACGAAAAAACTAGTGAATATACATATAAAAATACATAAATACAGTCTAACATAAAACTTCCTTTTCTTTTTGAAGTCTGATAACAGCAATGAGTATTGGCATTTTAGTTGTGAGCCCGAAGGCACCTCTTTCTTCTTTAGTCGAGGGTCGTGTAAACTTGCCGTTAAGGGTCCAAAAGGCACGGCTTATGCATTATTAATAAGTAGGTTTTGGGGTCGAAATTTGTACGATGTGCCAATTAATTTGGCCAGTTTCGTGTAGAACTTTAAATGACCATTGTAATTTTAAATCGTGTGTGGAATGAATGACAATTTACTAAAACTACAACTATTACACGGCTAAAACTCACGAGATACAGTCGAATAACTCGACCGGTGTTCGGGCAATAAAGATGCCCATCCTCAAGGAGTACGCGCGGCGGCGGTGGTGGCGGCTCGGCGCTGACTGTATCTCGTGAGTTTTAGCCGTGTAATAGTTGTAGTTATGAGTACTACTCACGTCAGTTTCTATAATTTACTAAAAGTTTAAAATTGTAGCAGTCGTTATTCCTTGACAGCCTCTGTGGTATGGTGGTTGAGCAGGTCGGCTCATAGCCCGAAGGCGGCGGGTTTAATTCTTGCGGCAGGACAAATATTTGTGCATAGAACAAAAGCGCAGATACTTGTTCTGAGTCTGGATGTTGTGGGACCATGGTCCTCGTAGACACGAAAATCCTAGTTAAGGTCCAAGACTTATGTATGTGACCAATGGGCGTTATTATTATTATTATATTGATGAGAAAGCGTTAGAGTGAAAAGGAGGAAAACACTAAGAAAAAGAAAGAATAAAAAAAGGGACAGACTCTAAACATTTGCGTTTTTTTTTCTGTACACAAATACCTTGCCATGAGAATCAAACCCGCTGCCTCCAGGTCATGAGCCGATATGCTCAACTAACACACCACAGAAGCTGTCTATCTATCTATACATATGAACCAGGATCATCATCACACTAATATTATAAAGGCGAATGTTTGTATGAGTGTATGTGCGTTTGTGTGTATGTTTGTTACTTTTTCATGCTCAAACGGCTGAATGGATTTGGATGAAATTCGGCAATAAGATAGCTTATACACTAGATTCACATAAAAACTACATTTTATCCCGGAAATTTAGATTTTCCCGTGGGATGAGTAAATAATTAAAATACTTTTTATCCGCAGGCGAAACCACGGAGTGCAACTAGTAACTTAAATTTGAATAATTTTCACTCCGTATAAGATACCTACATCCATTGAGCCTTTACCCGTAGACCCGTTGATGCTTATTACTCGTTACATTGCTCCAAATCTAAGCCCTCACAATATCTACTTTACATAGTTAATTTACTGGAAAGACAATTTCATATTCAGTCCCTGATTATCAGTGCTAATATAACTGCTAAATGGTTAGGGTTCAAATGAAATGAGCTGAAATCTCAGTGGAATTTTGATTAAAATCTATTCTAGAAACTAATAGGGTAACATGTTGATATAGAAAAGCAATTAGCTCTACCATTACACTCTACTAACCATTGAGTTACAACGCATCAGTAGACATAAATCAAACTGAGGCACATAAAACTACTCTAGTAATAAATAGAACTCTAGTGAGTAGCTCGAGGTTTCAGTTTAAAAAAAAAACAACAGCTCTGATAGAGAATTGGCAGCTGACTGTTCTAAAGTTCTAAAATCATTTATACTCGTAGATGGCACTGACGGGAAATGCTCATCTTATATTTGTAATCAAGCCACAGAAAAAAGCAGTAGGCAAAATTATCCCAGATAGCAAAAAAGTCGATATCCTAGTTTTACATTAAGTATAAACTTCTAGGCTGTAGTTCCATAGTTCAAACAAAAACAAGTATGTCGCTGACAGAGTGCTATAATTTTTTTTAAATTGCAATTTATTTTAAATATTATTTAATTTTTATTATTATTTTACGAGGTGGTAAGACTTTTCTGCAAAGTTCGTCTAGGTAGGTACCGCCGCTTTGCCAGTTATTCTGCCGCCAAGCAGTAGTGCGCAAGCACTTCTGTATTCTGGTTTGAAGGGCACTGTAGCTACTGAAATACATAACAAATGAAACTTTATGACCTGATCTCACAGTCTAGTAATCTTATTACCAGACTGTGTTGATGTCTCAGGATGACGTGCGCAGTGCAGTGTCACGCGGAACTTTATACTTTAGAGTTCCGAGTGAGAGCAACTGATATGGGCAGCCGTGTCGCTTAACATCAGGCGAACGGTTAGTTCGTCACGTTATAACTTAACATAAAAAAAAATAACCACAAACATACATTAAAATCGGCCTAGTAAAAACTATGAGAGTTTTAAATGAATAATATGTAGTCATGCTCACTAATTTCCATACTTCTAAGTTTCAGATAGTAATAATCTTAATAAACACAAAATGGGAACGAGTTTGGAGAGAGAATAGAAGCCACGATTATTATAAGCAAACCGGCTTCTGCCGGAGCTTCGCCCGCGTGGCCTATAGGAAAAGAAGAAGATATTTTTGTATGGATAATTCAACCACCCATTTTACACATTTAGGGGCGGAATATCGAAAAACCATTTCTTATTTATATATACTTATACTTTACAAAGAACACACCCTCTACATTTCAAGTCTTTAGGCCCAGCGGCTTAGTCTGTGCGTTGATATATGTCAATCAGTCAGAAGTACAAATAATCTGCATTTATTGAGCTATCCATTCGCAAAATGCCATCTAGTTTGTTCTAATATCGATGCTTCAAACGATAGAAACCATATTATGTTTGAAACTTGACGAGGGTCAATAATGGAGCATGATTTATATGGAATATTGCACGTGTTATAAATTTTAGTTTGGATTTACAGTCGCACCAATTTATCTGTTAAGAATGATTTTTAGCTGTCTCTTTCTTAAAATGCAGGTAATAACCTCATCAAAAAGAGACGATAGATTTAACTGCACAGGTAAATTCCTAGCACCGTAATTGAATCTCCAATTGTTGAATCATTCAAGCTTATATCAGTACATATGACAGCCTCTGTGGTATGGTGGTTAAGCAGGTCGGCTCATAATCCGTAGGTGGTGGCTTAAGTTCCCGCGGCAGGATAAGTATTTGTGAATAGAAAAAAAACGCAAACACTTGTTCTGTGTCTGGATGTTGTGGGACCATAGTCGTTCTAGTTCTTGGGTGCCTTGATACGGGGAATTTTGGTTAGGGTCCTGTAAGGACATCTCATGATGTTTTACTGAAAAAAAAAAACCATTTAAAATCAATAAGGTCGTCTAGAACATAGTATAAAATATGTATCTACTGAATAATATACAAGTAGTTATAATGGGTTTTTGGCGGGAACGCGAAAAAGATTGCGTCACCGCATTGTATTATTTTCCAAAACTTGTGTTATTTTCAGTATTAGTGCATAAAATTGGTGGCATTCTATTCGTTAAGTGCTGGATTACAGGCGTGAGTGTGGGAAAATGGTATAATGATGGTGAAACGTTTCTTTTCGTGTTGTTTCCAAAACTCCATAGAAGCTTTAAGTAAAGTTGCCATCACTTTACTAGGAGTATAACTTTGACTAGACTATGACTTGACTGCGACTTGACTGCGACTTGACTGCGACTTAACTGCGACTTGACTGCGACTTGACTGCGACTTGACTGCGACTTGACTGCGACTTGACTGCGGCTTGACTGCGACTTGACTGCGACTTGACTGCGACTTGACTGCGACTTGACTGCGACTTGACTGCGACTTGACATATATTTGCGTGAAATATCATTAACTTGATAAATTATCAATTACTTGACTCTGGCTAAATACACGGAGGTGTGGAGCCAAAACATAAAAAAAAAAAGTTATAATAGTCATGGATACTACCCGGTTCAAATAGCTGTACCATACAATGACTTGGTGGCCATCTAGCCCTCCTATCCTTCAAAGCGTTTTAATTCGACCTTTATAATGCAAACGCATACGCCTATAGCTTACGCGAAATGTATTGTAAAACACTGTTTAAACTTTCGCGACTTGAACTCATATTGTAAAGATAACTTGGTCTAAACGTCAAGATTATGTAATAAAATTGTGCTTTGATAATTTTTGTTCGCGAAAGGACCAGTTTCATCTTTACAATATAGTAAGACATACTGACATGAAAGTAGACAAAACTTATTCTTTTATGCCTATTTTTATGTTTATAATAATAAGGACGAAAAAATATACTTGAAGTTTAATTTTCTGAAAAAATTTACAACAGTAACTAACAAATCACATACAAAAGGTCTTTACAATCAAAATAGCCCGAAGCAACTTTAAAGTAATCTAACTTCACAAAGTACTTGGCTTGATTAAATGTAAATACCTGGAGCATTCGTAACTAATAAGTAACTTTTAATTAAATTAGTTCAGTAAAGGTTTTATATGATTCATCATTATTTTTTGGGACTGTACCTCATAATTTATTATATATACTAGGTGGTAGGACTTTGTTGCAAAGTTCGCTTGGTAGGTACCACCGCTTTGCCAGTTATTCTGCCGCCAAGCAGTAGTGTGCAAGCACTACTGTGTTCCGGTTTGAAGCGCACTGTAGCTAGCGAAATTACCGGGCAAATGAGACTTTATGATCTGATCTCACAGTCGAGTAATTTTATTACCAGTCTGTGCTGATGTGTCAGGATGATGCGCGCAGTGCAGTGTTATCTTCTGGGGTTCCAAGTGACACTGTTCTGTTATGGGCGGCCGTGTTGCTTAACATCAGGTAAACGACTAGCTCGTCACATCATTCACTAATATAAAAAAAGCAAATCTTGATTATCCATACAGACCGTGGGCAAAGCGTGTGAATATAACCACCCAATCTCTTCCCGTGAGTGCCGGAAGAGCCAGCCAAGAAAAATCTAGCATATAGACAACTGCATTTCTTCGGTACATTAAAATTTTCGGTGCTTTTGTATTATTATGTTGGTACGTACACATTCTTAAAAATGATTTTTTATCTTGAGTTTACTTCAGGGGGTTTATTATATAGTATTATTACTAGCATTATGTTGATACCAGAAGAACTTAGAGCGTAATATATACCTCGGCGTTCATCATAATAGAACAAAATGTAACCACGTGAAGTATTTTTTTTATTTTTTTTTTACTTATTAAACATACTTTTAATATCACTAGGTAGACACGTGCTACGCCGTAGCACGTCTACGTTTCTCTGCTATTTTTTGTAATCCCATAAAGTTAGTTTTTTCCAACTATTTAATAAAAATTCTGATATTACGCTTTGAGTAGCTCATCATTATTTGCTCTGGTATGTTCGTGTTCAAATTTTCTTCATAAAGAGCGAAGAATTAAAAAGAAGTTGGGTTCTGTACACTTACGAATTTATATGGTAATTTGTATGTTTATTTTGCAAATAGTGCATAATTTATCTTGTAATCTACTTCCGAATACTTTTTCTATATACTATAAAGTTGATTATTGAATGGACGGTTCTGGTGACTAAATTCATACTTCTTGTAGAACATACGTGTAAAAATATTACATTTTTATTAAATTAATTACTACTTTATAAAACTTAAAAAAATAAAACAAAGATAACAAAATAAAATTATGCAAAAAAAAACAAGTGTGATTTAGACTATACGACTGAAGATAAACTTCTTTAGTTCATCTTCATCTATCGGCCGGTATAACTTTGTTTTTTCTTTGTTTAATGTTAATGTCGCCATCTTGACAATTGTAAATTGTCATTTTACCGGACATACGAACATAAATAAAAAATTTAAGTCATTTTTAAATTTTTTATGCTGACCATGAAGAACACCTAATTATAAAATTGTAAATATTTACATACTGTGTTACCACTGAACCCTAAAAACTACATTATAGAAAAATTCCAAGCTGGGAAAAAATTAAGGTCGTATACACCAAGTTTCAAAGGGAATAGCAGAATGCAGATTCCATCTCGAAGTATACCCTCTTCATTTTAATGAGGCTAATATTTGAAGCTAGTGATATCTTGCTGTGTACTTTTTTAGCTTTTGACTCCACACTTTTGTGTATTTAGCCAAGTAATCAAATGTCAAGTAATTAATAATAATTTATCAAGTTAATTATATTTCACGCAGATATGTGTCAAGTCACAGTCCAAGTCATCAAGTCAAGTCAGTAGTAGTAGTGGTGGCAACTTTACTATAAACTTCTATGGAGTTTTGAAAACAACACGAAAAGAAACGTTTCACCATCATATACCACTTTCCCACACTCATGCCTGTAATCCAGCACTTAACGAATAAAATGCCAATACCAATTTTATGCACTAACACTGAACATAACACAAGTTTTGGAAAATAATACAATGCGATGATGCGATCTTTTTTCATTTTCCCGCCAAAATCTCCTTGCTGAGTATTCCAGCAATTATAAAGTGACAGTTGACCTTTCCTTGTTGCCATCTGCAATATTAAAAATAGACATTTCATTTTTAAGGTACAAAAACTGGAAAATTATTTTGAGATTACTCTATAAAGAGCTCGAATAAAAATCGACACATTTTGGAAATTCAGTATTTCTCAGGTTATTATAAAAAAATAATTGAGGATTTATGATGTGGACGCGTGAAGCCTAAATTTCTACAATAACCAAGAACGCTAAATTCCTAATTTGACAATGACATTATGACAGCTATTTCAGGCCTGTTGTTGCCTGTTGCCAGGTTGAAAATAGACTACTGAACTATGTTCATGGCTCAGATGTTTGTCCTGGGTGGGAATTGAACCCACAACTTACAGTTCAGAAAGCTAAGCCACTACCAACTGAACTATCAGGACAGTTAATTAAAAATTACTGTTTCAAATTATAATTAATCTACGTACGTTTAATTCCTGTCTATGTGTATGTGAGTTAATAATGTAGAAGTACCTACATTATTAATAAACACAATATACTCCGGAAGTACTAAATCACAGGCGTCACTATCTCGTAGCCTTGCGCATTTTAGTTCGCGACAGGGAGCGCTCCTTTTAGTTCGCAGGTCGTCGGTGAACTAGGTCGTTCTTCTAGTTCAGTAGTTCGCGGCAGGACCGAGAGCGGGTAAGACGATTGCTCTCAGCGATCTCTTGCCTGGTCCCGCAAGAGCGACCTACTTAGTTCGCAACAGCCAAAGAGCTGTAGTTATATCTACTACTATGCTCTATTTTGTTTATAAATTGTTATAGCTTCTGTTGTAATAACTACTAAATAGGTACATTTTGCATATTAATTTATTAATTTAATGCCATTGCATTGATTGCATGGTATTTAAGAAAAAAACATTTTTTTATTAGTACCTATAGGTACTCAGTCTACTTAGGTAATGATATAAAAATATTATACTAGGTAAGTACCTACTAAAAATATGATATACCTAGGTACTTAGTTTCGATGAACATATTAAGTAAGTATTTATTAAAACTATGTAGGTATTCTTAATGTTTGTTAAAGAAAAAAATACTTTAAAATTAACCATCATTTATGTAATCAATATTTAAAATATTCTAAGTAAGAATTAATTATGTACGATCATCGCTCTCTCCCGCTCGCGACACGCGCCTCGGAGCGCGGCTCTCGCCGCTCGCCGCAAGTCGGTCGGTCAAAGAACGAACGAACTAAAATCAGACGCAACCGACACCTAGTTTGCGTCGTTCGCTCAAAGGAGCGCTCTTTTGAATTAGGTCGTTCGCGACCTACACAAGGCTACTATCTCGAGCGCCAGCGCGTCAGTCGCACGAAAGCTGTTGACCAGAGAGGACGTGTGCGTGTCATATTTACACTCAACAAAACACTACACTGTCCAATGCTTTAAAATTCTGACCCACATTCCACAGTCCTCTACCTGATGACCTAATAACTACTCCGTGTATGACACGCTTTGTTTGACGCCCGTTAGACAAACGAATGCGCATAATTTACGCCGTGTTGCCAATTTGAATTCTATTCTCTCGTGTACACAGTAGATTAATTCTTAAACGGTTAATAGCCCTTTCTTTGTGAGGTCAATCATGTCGTGTTTATTAAAGCAGTTTCAAAAAATTATTCCTTGTAGCCAATTCAGTTTGGCAACCTAGTTTGGCTATAAGAAATTACCTGTAACCTTTAAAATTAACTGTAAAAGATAAAAATATTCCCTTCTGGGAATGCTGAGAGGAATGATAAATTTTATTTTTTTTCAACGGGAATACATTAAACAAAGATATATAAATGATAAACAACAATATAATAATAAAAAAAACAATATTTGTGGACATTTCACACAGCGCCATTTAGTCTCAAACTAGGCAAAGCATGTACTAGGGAACTAGATAACACGTAGACACTTTTTTTTTATACAATGTCCAGACACAGAACCAATACCTATGTTCATCACACAAATGTTTTTTCTGGGTGGTAATTTAGCCCACAACCGGCAACAGGAATATTTCATACCTAACTTGCAAATTTTCCTAGTAACTATGTACATAAACTATGCTTTAAAACTGTCAAATCCACACAAATTTGTTTTTTTATCGGTTGTAAGCAAGTTCTGTGATCGCTGAGCTATCACGCCTGTCAATATAAAGTATACAAGCGATTTTACAAATAAACATGCTAAGTATGTAATATGCAGCCATTTTATTTCATACTTAATAAATAAATAATTCAAAAATTCAAATCAATTTGGCGAATAAATTTCTTCACTTTTTCGTCTATACATAAGGCCGGGGCCTGATGATCTTGTGCCTGGAAAATATTAAATAAGGACTTCATTAGCTTTGACTTGCTTTTTTGTGACGGCAATATTATTAAACCTAATAAAATTTCAGCTTAGATATTCCAGGGTATAATTTTAAGTAAACATTTTTGAGATAAAATTTATTATACATTCAATAAGCAAAAATGGCAGTTTTCCTTTACTGTTATAACGTTTGGATCTATATTTATATATCTAATGTTTATCAAATAAAGATAGGAACATGAATGTTATTAAAGAATGTAAAGAAAACAAAAAAGCGTAAAATAGTTTCAGTAAGGAATTTTCTAAATTACATTTTTTAAATATAATATAGACAAACAAGCTGACCTTCGTCTATAGACACCTGCAACATCAAAAGCGCTGCCGATGCGATACCTACCTAATTGGTGCATACCTGATTATTGAAAATAGTTACCCGTATGGCCTGTATAAGGAGATCTTGTCCAATCGCCATGTTGGGAACCTGTGTTTGACAGTCTTAACTCTGGTACCGCCTTTGGGACTGAAACAAGAAATCCCAAGTAATTTTTTTTTTCCCGTCTACACTAAAGTTTGACAGCTCCCAGGTTTTTTTATGTTTTGGCTCCACAATTTTGTGTATTTAGCCAGTGTCAAGTAATTGATAATTTATCAAGGTAATGATATTTCATGCAAATATGTGTCAAGTCATAGTCCAGTCATAGTCTAGTCAAAGTCATACTCCTAGTAAAGTGGTGGCAATTGTACTTGAAGCTTCTATAGAGTTTTATGGAGTTTTGGAAACAACAAAAAGAAACTTTTTACCATCATTATACCATTTTCCCACACTCACGCCTGTAATCCAGCACTTAACGAATAGAATGCCACCAATTTTATGGACTAACACTGAAAATAACACAAGATTTGGAAAATAATACAATGCGGTGACGCAATCTTTTTAGCTTTCCCGCCAAAACTCCAGCTCCCAAGTTTGCACTTGTCCCTCTGTGACATACTTAATGCAATGCATTTGGGTATGTCACAGTGGAATTTATGACGAGTTAGAGCTTCTCTCCTGTTATGACCTTAAGATACCCTAATTTTTTAAATAAATCTGGACTGAATTTTTTTCTGTGTGTCGTTTAAAATGTAGTCTATCATGTTTCCAGCTCTAGCCTTAAATAAAATACGCGTGGGTAAGCAATTACGCTACATCAAAAATTTTGTGAAATAAAAAAATGAAATATAAAACAACTAGCACCTGCCCGCGGCTTCGTCCGCGTGGCCTATAGGAAACGAAGAAGATTTTTTTTATAGATAATTCAACCACTCATTTCACCCTCTTAGAGATAGAATTTTGAAAAACCCTTTCGTAGTGGATACACTTTACAAAGAACATATCCTCCAAATGTCAAGTTTCTAGGACCGGCGGTTTAGGCTCTGCATTGATATATAAGTCAGTCAGTCAGGACTTTGAATTTTATATGTATAGATACAAAAATTTGCAAGTAATAAGACTCAGCGTGACTTTGCTAATATATTATTAATCTTACATAAAAATTGACACAAAAGTTGAGTTCCGGTAAAAGGGTTTCAGCGTAGTTACACTAGGCTACATTTTATCCCCATTTATTTCATTTATGAAATGTTTTCGTGGGATGAGCAAATAATTATTTTTTTTAACTGTGGGTAAAACAGCGGGGCGCAGCTAATATAATATACGGCGAAACGGTCAAATGCTTAATTTCAAACAAAAAGAAACAAAACTGGTAAATTAATTAACGGTAAAAAAAAACTTGTCTTACCTCAAGAAAAAAACGGCACAAACATAAAATCCATGCTACGTACTTTCTGTGGTTTCATAACTTTTTTCTTTATTGTCTTAATTGAGGGTAATCTTAAGTTTTTTGAACTTAACCAATCTGGTTTTAAACTTAACCAATTTGATTTTAAACTACGGAACCTACGAAAAAATTTCATATGTATAGAGATTCTACATGATTGACGATTAATAATAATAATAATACGTGTGGACATCTCACGCAACGCCATCTAGCCCCAAACTAAGCAAAGCTTGTACTATGGGAACCAGATAACTGATACAATACTTAGATACTTTTTGTTTGTAAATACATACATAGAATACAATATAACACCCAGACACAGAACAAACATCGAGTTAATCACACAAATGTTTGTCCTAGGTGGGAATCGAACCCACAACCCGCAGTTCAGAAGGCAGGGTCACTACCAACTGAGCTATCGGATCAGATTGCGTGTAAGTAAAGAAAAGTAAGTAGGTACTTTTAAGTATGTTTCTACCTTGTATTGTAGTACCCTGTGTCAGATTTGGACGCAGTATTCTTCTTTGGATTGAATTTCGTCGTAAAAACTTTCTTTCTGTGAATAATAAAACAAATGATTTTTAATCGACTTCCAAAAAGGGGATACCGACTTCGAATAGATACGTAGCTCTTATACTAATTATATTAATTTATTTTTCGCTTTTGAGTGCCTATTTGTGGTTTTGGAGTCGGTTTATTTATTTATTTTTCATTAACCCTTTTTAGTTATTGTTACTAAACTTAGATAAGTATGCAAAATTCAGCTCAATCGGACTCTAAGAAAAGAGTCAAAATTGACTGCTAAAATTTTATCACTTTTTAACAATAATAAAGAGACCACCTCAAGAGTATTATGCCCTGTGAAACTAAAAAATAATATTTTTAGTCGGTTCACAATTAGCTAAAAAATCGATGAGTATTCAAAAAAAAACATACAGTTGAACATATTACCTCTTCTTTGGAAGTTGGTTGAAAAATTGAGCAAGTAGCGGGATTCGAACCCGCGCCATTCATGTCGTCTGGTTAGATGCTTGTGAGACTCAGGGCGTTGTCACTAGCAATGTAATACTTAACAAGTTAACTAACTGTAATCAAATAGAGCTTTCACCAAAAGCTAACCTACACAAAGAATTCACTTGTAATATTCTACAATGCCGGCAAATTTTTCACCACAGATCTTATTTACAACAAGTAAATAAAAAATAGAGTTTTTAAATACACAGTATGGGTATTACATAGATAATGAAAATAATAAATAAATTAAATTAATCAACCAGCGCCATCTAGCCCCAAACTAAGCAAAGCTTGTGCTATGGGAACCAAATAACTCATCCAATACTTAGATACTTTTTATTTGTAAATACATACATAGAATACAATATAACACCCAGACACAGAACAAACACCTATGTTAATCACAAAATGTTTGTCCTGGGTGGGAATCAAACCCACAACCCACAGTTCAGAAAGCCAGGTTACTACCAACTGAACTATCGGGCCAGTCACAAATACAACATAGTACACCATACAACATAGTACAAAGCTTGTACTATGGGAACCAGATAACTGATATAATACTTAGATACTGTTAGTTTGTAAATGCATACATAGAATACAATATAACACCCAGACATAGAACACACATCAATATTCATCACACAAATATTTGTCTTGGGTGAAAATCGAACCCACAACCTACAACTCAAAGGGCAAGGTTACTAA
The DNA here is from genome assembly GCA_905220475.3 of Ennomos fuscantarius. Taxonomy (NCBI): domain Eukaryota; kingdom Metazoa; phylum Arthropoda; class Insecta; order Lepidoptera; family Geometridae; genus Ennomos; species Ennomos fuscantarius. The sequence goes on from HG992049.1 coordinate 5,219,319, forward strand.
TAACTGAGCTATTGCGTCAGTTAATAATAATTTTATTAAACTTCTAAATTATACTTATAAATGCTACATTATTCGTATAAAACGTTTGTGTATGTATGAATGTATATATTTATTATTTATGTATTATTTATATATTATTTATATTATATATGAAGTGGAAATCTATGCAGGATTTGAACCTCCTCCGCTTGAAAGTGGTACAAGCTACCACTAAACACTCACTGTTGATATGTAGACTGTATTTTCAACCGACTTCAAAAGGAGGAAGTTCTCAATTCAACTGTTTTTTTTATGTTTGTTACCTCAGAACTTTCAACCCGAGTTTGATGATTCTTTTTTTATTTGAAAGCTGATGCTTTTCTTGTGGTCTCATTTAAATTTTATCAAGACCAGCTGGGCGATCACGTAACTCAATTGCAACAGATATAAACACAAACATGTATGGATTTGACAGTTACGAAGATTATGTGCATAGTTGGTATGGAAATTTCTCCTGTTGCATTGCAATCAGTTTCGTGATCATCTTACTGATAAGTAGTTTTGAGTTATATTTAATAATGCGTATTTCGATTTTGACTACACAGACGATGTTCTCTTTGGGAATGAAATCAGTTAAAACCTTTTATGAAAGGAATTATTTCCCATTCATACATAGCCCATACTGCTAGACTGACTACAGCGTCTACGCGTCTAATCCAGTACTAATTAGTATTCACGTACACCCCAGCTCGGGCATGTCTAAGCCAAAAGGGATTTACGAAGCTCTATGCGACCTCCACCGCTCATAATTATTATTTCTGAGATACAATTAGGATTTATTGTGGTGAAGTAAAATCAAATAATGGTACCAAAGTTAATAATAACTAATTAAAAATAACTTAATCTATTAAAAGTTAATACTAAATCCTTTCTCTTTTATACAATGTTTTGTTTACTCCATCCACTCCGCGCTATCTTAAGGAACGTTTTAACTTCATGCACAGTTCGCACACCTTGTCTCTTAGGTCGTCGGAAAACCTGACTCTCAAGATGCCTTTACATCGTAGCAGTTTCTATGATCGGTCTTTTAGCATTCAGGCTGTCCGTCTCTGGAATGCACTACCTGTGACTATACGGAAGGCCCCTTCATTGTACATCTTTAAGGATCAAGTGAAGGAGTTTTACTTGTCTGGATAACTGCTCTGTTTCATTCTTTGATTGTTATTGCTTACTGCTAATACATTTTAATAACTCTGTTTATTATTGCTGCGTTATATATACATATAATTATATGTATTTAGGTACATTGTGTATGTATATTTATACTTATTGCGTTATATATATTTTATGTACGTATGTATGTATTTATTTATTGTATTGTTTAGAATGTGTGTATATGTATATATATATCTATATAATATATAATATATTATATTTTAATATAATATAATATATTTTAATTGGCTTACAAATGTATAACATGATTCTACGATGTAAGAAAAGCTGTTGGTCTTCCCAAAAATAAATAAATAAATAAATAAATATTTATATATAATTCTTCTATATTTTAAGAAGTTAAGTATTATAATTATGTCCTTTATATGAACGAAACCAAACCAAACGAACCACTTCGTCAAATTCTCTCCATCCAAAGGTTGCCTGGAAGAGATCGCTTTTAGCGATAAGGTCGCAATTGATTGTTTTTTTTTTGTATTTTTTATTATTTGGTGTGTACAATAAAGAGTTCATCTATCTATCTATCTACTTAACTATGTACTATAGTAATATAACAACTACTAAATACTACAAGCTATATACCTACAACAACAAAAAATAATTGGACTTTTGACAGCCGCAGTGTGGTAGTTGAGCCGATCGGATCATAACCCAGAGGTGGTGGGTTCGATTCCCAGAATAGGACAAGTATTTATGCACAACAAAAAAGTCTTAAATACTTTTTCAGTCTGGGGTATTGTAGGACCATGGTCCGCGTAGTTTCTGGGTCCCTAGATACGGGAAAACTTAGTTTGGGTCCAGGATCTATGTAAGTAATCAATGGGCGTTATTTATTTTTATACTAAACGCGATCGCGCTATTTTTTAGCGCGTGAATAAAATGCTGGCACTTATTGCTGGTACTTGGCCCAACAACGAATCAGCATTGCAATTCAACGGGGCAATGCTACCAGTATAGGTACGCTACCTACCGGTAGTGGGCTGGAGTATTTGGACACTGTACACTGTAAAGTGTACGTGCAGTTTGTATGGATGTGTACACTGTAGTGTACAATGCTGATTCATTGTGTCATGTAAGTTCTAGCATTTTGTTCACGCGTTACAAAATAGGTCATAGTGACTAGTATAAAATTTCAAAATTATTTGTAATTTGTATAAATTTTTGTAACCTAGATAAATAGATAGATAACTCTTTATTGTCTCACCAACGAAATTCATACAATACAGGAATTATTAAATCTTACATACTAGTGCAACAATGGGCGGTCTTATCGCTAATAACGATCTATTCCAGACAACCTTTGGATGGAAAGTATCAAAAGATAAAACACGGCGGTCTAAAACAATTTAGAATAAAAATAAATACAGATAAAAATAAACTATTACCTATAACTTGGTAAAAATATATATATATAATAAAAAATATATAATAAATACATCCTAATACTTACATATATTATAACAAAATCAACTAATACATATTCATTACAAAAGCAAGAAAAAGTTATATTATAATACTAGATAGCAGCAGTTAACATGACAGATAATAATTGTGCACCATATCTTTAAATATGGCCTGGGACTTGGCGTGTCTGATTTCTGTAGAAAGAGCATTCTACAGACGAACAGCTTGCACTGTAAAGGATTTGTCGTAGAACTGGGAAGTATGGACGGGAGGCTTGAGCTGGAGAGTTTCGGAAGAACGCAGGGACAGGGAGTGGGTCTGGTATAGGAACTTGAAGCGTTCTTTGAGATAAGGTGGGGTGGATGGGATGAATAAAATAGCATAGAGGAGGGATAGGATACGAGCATTCCGGCGAGAACGAATAGGTAACCACTTAGGCATTTCCCATTTATTTCTTCCGAAAGAGGCCTGGAACGCATAATACGGGCCCTGAGCCTAGTGTGGGGACCCAGGATTTTCTAACCTAATGTAATGTACTTATTTGCCTTTATCCAAATAAATGTATTTGTCATTTTCAATTTTTTTTTCATAAAAAAAAGTAACGCCCAGTGGTCACACACATAGAATCCGCAGATGTAAAAACCATACAGTGTAAAGTGTACACTCCATTCAAACTGCGTAAAACGCAAACGCGGTGGGCGCGTAATGATTTTTCAAGTTATATACGACTATGTGTCTGTGACTATACCAGTGCTTCTTCTTTTGTTTGCCGCTTACTCAACATACGCGGTTGTCACGTTTACGCTTAAAAAAAACTTGGCTAACATGCTACACCTTCGATCGCATCGTCACTTCCCATCAGGTAAGAGCGCGGTCAAATGCTAGACAAGTTTGAAGTAAAAAAAAAAAACAAACGCAGTTTAACTACAAAATCAGTACTAAGGTTTACAGGGCTAAGTTCGCCTACATGAGATAAAAATTATAATACTGATATTGTAACTATTTCTGCTTATTAAGAATACAAAGATGTACAGTGTCTTACTTCTTCTGTGGATAATGTATGGTGACTCCTTTTGGAGTGACCTTCTGCTTGCAAGGTCCGTTACTGCCACAGGGGCAGCCCTTGACAGGCTTCAACGATGTCTGATACGCTGGAATTGGTACAACCCTACAAAGGAATTGGATCAATTTTAATTACCTCCACTGCTGAACATACCTTTCCTATAAAATAATAGGTGGTAGGACTTTTTTACTAGGAGGTAGGACATTTCTGCAAAGTTCGTCTAAGTAGGTGCCGCTGATTTGTGAATTAGTTTGCCGCCAAGCAGAAGTGTGCAAGCACTACTGTGTTCCGGTGTGAAGGGCACTGAAGCTAGTAAATTACTGGGCAATTGATACTTTATGATCTCATTACAGTCAAGTTATGCTATTACCAGGCTGTGCTGATGCTGACTACACTGCGCACATCATCTTGAGACATCCTCAAGATGATGTGCGCAGTGTAGTGTCACGTAAAACTTTATATTTTGGAGTTCCGAGTGACACTAATCTGTGATAGGCGGCCGTCTCTTAACATCAGGTGAACGACTAGCTCGTCACATCATTCACTAACATAAAAAAAACCTCTTTGGACGCTTATCATAGGGAAGGATTTGCTTGATTTGATAAGACCTTTCTGCGAAGTTGTCTAGGTAGGTACCACCAATTTGCTCATTATTCTGTAAATGTAATATTTCTTTAAAGCCATATTTAATAATGCTACTCTCCTTTACATAGAGGTAACTTTATAGTAAGTGCCATGAGAAAATAGTTCATGTGCACAAAGCGCTTATACATGAAATTTATTTGATACTTTCTATTTTTTGTTTGAAACTTACTCCCTTTTTCGAAAGACTTTCCACTTTGGTTTTTCTGTAATAACGTAACGCAGGTTCGATAAACTGAAAACAGAAATGTTATTTAATCAAACTTAGTCATGCTAGATAATTTATGTTAATTATTTATTTCACGTGGTGTATGCAATTAATTTTTTTTTAAATATGCTTCTAAAGGCTGCCGCATCAATACATTCGAAGTCTCACGGAATAAATTTTCCACCATAAAAAGTTTAGTTTTACTATGTGGTAGAACTTTTCTGAAAAGTTCGTTTAAATACACGCTTTGCCAGTTATTCTACCGCCAAGCAGTATAGTGTGCAAACACTACTGTATTCCGGTTTGAAGGGCACTCAACTGTATCCAGTGAAATTACCGGGCAATGAGAGTTTATTATATGATCTCAGTAATATGATTACTAGACAGTAATCATATTACAGTACTAGGTGGTAGGACTTTACTGCAAAGTTCGTCTAGGTAGGTACCACCGCTTTGCCAGTTATTCTGCCGCCAAGCAGTAGTACGCAAGCACTGCTGTGTTCCGGTTTGAAGGGCACTGTAGCTAGTGAAATTACTGGGCAAATGAGACTTTATGATCTGATCTCACAGTTGAGTAATCTTATTACTAGATTGTGCTGATGTCTCTGGATGACGTGCGCAGTGCAGTGTCAGGCGAACCTCTATACTTTAGAGTTCCGAGTGACACTGCAGCTGGTATGGGCAGCCGAGTCGTTTAACATCAGGCGAACGGCTAGCTCGTCACGTCATTCCTTAACATAAAAAAAAACAGTACTGATGTCTCAGGATGACTAGCACAGTGCAGTATCACATGAAACTTTACATTAGAGTTCCGAGTAACACTGCAACTGTTAAGGGTGGCAGTCGCTTAACATTAGGTGAACGACTAGCTCGTCACGTTCCTTTGTTAACCTTGCGTAAGAAATCAGTGTGTGTTTTATCGAAATCGTCTCAGTCGTCAACAAATAAATAAACAACCAACATTCGTTTTTGTTTATAATAATATATTAATAGGGGATTGGGAGTAGGTAAATATTGAATAAATTTGATTACCTAGAATTACTCGTCGCTTCATCAATTCTCTTTCTTTTCTTATCCTTGCTTCCAGCCATGCCCATTTTAGCTGCGAATTTCGTGAGGCAAGACATGAGCTTTTCATTTACAAATCTAAAGTTTTAACTCAAAATTTCTATACATTTTTGATCATTTAAAAGTCCGCGGGTATGCATGCTTTAGACATTTTAAATCATTGTTTAGGATATTAATATTTTAGTTTGTTTTATTTACGAAAAATATTGGACATGCTGTGGCGACTTCGCCACAATGTCTAAATGACAATGTCATTTTATATTGTCATTATTATCATAATCAAGATAGACTTTTGGATTAAAAACTTCTTAAATCTATGAAAGAAGAGTTATGATTAGAACTTTTTAACTACTTTAAGCTTTAAAAGGCTTTATTAACGCTTAAGACTCTTAAGCGCCCTTTTGTCCACAATTTTCCGCTTTCTTGCACCTACTTTTAATTTTCATCGTCACAATTTTATGATATCATACCAATTATAAAAATAATAAAAGGATTTGTCCCGTAGAACGAAATAAAAGAGAAAATAAGGTACTAGCTTCTCGATCGGGTCCGCTGAAATTGCGTATAACTAACACAATTTTACTTGCTCAAAAAGAAATAGCACAGTACGCATCTTGAGCGAAAATTAAATCTTAACGCAGATGTAAAAATTAATATTAAAAGGCAGTATGGGGTACATCCACTTCATACTGCCTTTTAATTTAACTTTTCATCAATAACTGTAGTCTGGACGTATTACTGGTATAATGTTTTCGAAAAAATATCTAACTTTTAGCCCCTATCTAAAACTGACTACGACCGCAATAATGTGCAAAGAAAGGAAAATCAACCTTTCGGGTATTGTTTTACTCTCTAAGGTATTCTTATGATGAAAATATTGAAAACAGTATTTCAACTTCGCATTTTTGTTATTATGTTATATTTTTTACTTTATACGGGATTGGGACAGTAAGGGCAGGTTAACCGTTAAGGTAGCATTCGCAGCAACTGCGACACGCGACAGCGACCTGCGACTGTGATAGGTAAGACGCGATGCTTATCACGTGTCGCTTCACGACCAAAAGCATTATAATTTATAATGTCAGCAGACGTGACTGACCGCCACTCTTCCCGCAGTTTTCATCAGCGACTGTTGTCTTCTATAGCGTACGGTATGTCAGATAATTTATTCGTAATTATGAGTAACATTTTTCAAAGTACTCATACTGCCTATACATTGCGCCCACATTGTTCGTATAGGATCCAAAGTCCTAAGCAAATACAGATTAGCTTTCACCCACGAAACTTTGAAAACATGTATTGATGAACTTTCGAAGGCAGAAAGATAAATAACTACTGACCTCATATTAAATGAATGGACCTTATTATTGTGCCATAAAAGATATTATATTTTAATGAAAAAAATTTGCTTATACATAAATAGGTAGTAGTGAGTAACTGAACTGAACATACTAGCGACAAAGCAAGAGGAAAAATGTTTAGCCACCTTATACGATATGACAACCTAATGAAAAACGAGCAAAGGTAGAAGGGAAGAGAGGAAGAGGCAGACCTAGAAGGGCTTAGATAAAATAAAAGAAAAAATAAATTTCCCGTCGTACTTGTCTTACAGGTTAAAGTATTGGCCAAAGATCGAGAACGAAGACTGATACAATACTTTTTTGCTTGTAAATACATACATAGAACTAGCTTCTGGCCTATGAGAAAATAATTGCACCACCCATTTCACTCTCTTAAGGGTGGAATTTCGAAAAATCCTTTCTTAGCGGATGCCTACGTCATAATATCTAACTGCATTCCAAATTTCAGCCCGATCCTTCCAGTGGTTTGGGCTGGTAGATCACTATACTAGTCAGTCAATCAGTCACCTTTGAGTTATAGACATTTAGATACAATATAACACCAAGGCACAGAGCAAACAACTATGTTCATCACAAAAATGTTTGTCCTGGGTGGGAATCGAACCCACAACTCAGAAATTCAGGCAGAGGTACTACCAACTGAGCTATCGGGTCAGGCATATGAATGTATGAATGTAAAACAATAGTTACCTCTTCTTTTAACAGGATGCTCATAAAAAAGCCTATCTAAGTCATCTAGCTTATGGAATAGATTCCATGTGGATTAATCGAAAATCTACCAAAAATTCAATACCATCAATGGACAATACCGTTGATGTGGGTAGGCTATTGATTCTACACCTCCACTGTCGCGGTGATTGATGGAACGATCTGCCACCTGAGGTTCTTGGACGAAAGTAGCTTGTTGAGGAAAACTTTATCTTGGGTTACATATTGGGTTCAAACCACGATATGTTACTGGGGACTAATATAGCCTTTAACTTTTGCTACGTAAAGTTCATTTGGTTTTGGTTTTTATTATGTGTTATGTTCTTATGTTGAAGTAAAGCAAGGCAAATTTTAATATGATCGAAAATGGTTTAAAGTTTTAATCGTCTCCCTAAATATATAGATAGAAAATACTTTATTACATAAACAAACAAAAATTAGGAAAACAAACTTAATGCTAGAGAGCATTCTCTTCCAGTTAATCTAGGTGTAACGTGGAAATTTTTAATATGTAAGATGTAATAAAAAAATAGAAATCGTGCAAAATTTTATGTTTTAATAATAATAATAATAATAATATGTGTGGACATCTCACACAACGCCATCTAGCCCCAAACTAAACAAAGCTTGTATTATGGGAACCAGATAACTGATACAATACTTAGATACTTTTTGTTTGTAAATACATACATAGAATACAATACAATACCCAGACACAGAACAAACACCTATGTTCAACACAAATGTTTGTCCTGGGTGGGTATCGAACCCACGTTCAGAAAAGTCAGCAGGGTTACTACTAACTCAGTTATCAGGCCAGTCATCCAGTTATGTAGGTATATTCAAATATATAATATATCGAACCCACAACCCACAGTTCTGAAGGCAGGGTTACTACCAACTGAGCTATCGGCCCAGTCATGTTGGATCACAAAACTCAAAAGCTTTTCAAATAAGTCGATTACTTGAAATATATTTTTACAGTTGCTTAACCATCCGGTTGGAAGATGCCACAGACCAACACAGAACATGTTTATGATATACACGTTAAACCTAATAACACCCTTTCGTTGTATAAAATAAAAGTGATTCGGCCACGGAATATGGTATTTGATGCCATGAAGATGAATGTACTGCATCATATTAGGGTCACATGACAAGCCAACTCTGACCTGCTCCGACGCAGACGAATTGGGGGACAGAAAAGGAGTTTCGCGCACCTTCTCCAGCCCCTGTAGTGGGGTCGGCGGTGGAGAGTCATGGGACTCCACTGCGCTTACACGGCCCCACACGTCTGATGGGTAAACCAGGTATATGGTAGCCACCCAAAAGCGTATAGTCCAAAAGAGCCTACCGCCAGGGCGATATGGTGAATACTAGCAAGATCCCATCTCGTCCCATCCCGGCGGGAAAGTATCAGGGGGTTTTTGTAGGTTCGAGTCCCATTTCTCCCTGATGAACCCCCGTGGTTGCAGCAGGGAAGAGCAAAAGAATTTCCCCCTTAAAAAAGTGTTACATGAAAAGACTACACCATTTCTAAAAGCTGACGTATCATAAAGATAGGTTTATAAACCCGTTTTATATACAATATCACAGCTACACAAATACATGTACTCATGTAACTCAAGTAGATAGACGCTCTATTATCAAAGACAATATTCTATAGCATCAATACACTAGGGTTGGCACCAAAGCCTCGTCCGCAAAGTGGCCTCGAGTGACACCGCTTTGTGCTGCGCTATTGTCTACACCCCTGCAGACTACAAAGAAAATTTTATTTTTAAAGGCCATCCTAGAACTAAATCTCTGGAAATGTCAGTTTTTGTTCATCATCACTAGGTATACGATGGTCATTTTTTTATATTTTTTTTTTGTGGTAAGCGGTACAATAAGCGTACCGCCGACCTGATGATATCACGAATGTGTTGGTTACCTTGTAGGAAGACTCCTACAGGGTAAGCAACACATTCGTGATAGCACTTTAGAAGGAGGGTGGAACTCTTTCCACCCTCCTTCTAAAGTGCTATCACGCTCCATGTTGCTCTGCTCTGCAGCTCTGCAGAAGACAGCTGGCGGGAGGTCATTCCACATTTTACAGGTGTACGACAAAAAAAGCGTATATCAAGTCGTGAGAGATTTGGATGAGCGGGAGTGAGAGGTGAGATGGTAGAAACGCGATGCCGCTATTCGATTGAATATCTCTTTAGAACATTCCTCATTGTAAAGACGGAAACATAGATAGAGACCAAATAATGATCTCTGATGATGCATACAAAACTATAAGTCTGAACAAAAGAAACACTTTAATTTTTTAAATGACTTAACGGAAATAATTTCTGAGTACATCCAGCGGTTTTAGTTCCGTACCACTTGTCTTTTCCGGTTTGAGAGCAAACTAAGCGCTTGTTCAGTGACGATGGCATTTCGCTATGGACTTGTCAGTTGTGATACACTGCGGCTGGACAAACAACTGCCAAAGACTATACGTTTTTGTTTCCGGTGGTACGTGTATGTATTGCTGTAGTCTTGGTATGCTGCTTTATTACCAAAAAACAGTTTACAACCGAGCAAATCTTTGCTTCAAATTACACTTAATATCGTAGAAAATCAAGACGAAAATTTTGAGTTACATCCATGATGATGTACACGCGCAAATTCTGAAATGACGCCACAATGTAAAAACAATTAACAGTTAGATGAAACTAAATAATAGGTCTTTACCTATGAAATTGCCGTATTGCAGTACAGACTTTTTCAAACAAAAAAAAGTTTTGATTGGCTATGAATTCTAAATTCAAATTAATTTGTTTTAAAAATATGACATTCTATTTACAATATAAGTCTTTTGTTTATTGATTAGCGTTGTATTTTCATTACATTTCAACATTTTTCCTCATAATGGATACTTTGAAATTTCGTGTAATTATGGAATATGAGTTCCGTCGTGGCACCAACGCGGCACAAACGACACGTAACATCAACGACGTTTACGGAGAGAACTGTACAAACGAACGTACAACCCGTTATTGGTTTTCTCGGTTCCGTTCTGGGAATTTTGACTTGAAAAATGAACCTCGTGGTCGTCCGGAAACTTTGGTCAACAATGATGAATTAAAGGCGATTGTGGAAGCTGATAAATCTCAATCTACAGCTGAGCTGGCAGCAGCTGTTGATGTTAGCATCAAAACAATATTGGTCCATTTGCGACAGATTAGCAAGATAAAAAAGCTTGATAGATGGGTGCCCCACGAACTTAACGATCGCCAGCGCAACGTACGCGTCGAGACTTGCCTTGCGCTGCTTAACAGGCACAGAAATGAAGGAATTTTGAACCGAATTGTTACGTGCGACGAAAAATGGATTCTTTTTGACAATCGAAAGCGCTCAGCAAGTTGGTTAGATCCTGGTTCAGTACCAAAGCAATGTGCAAAACGAAAAATGACCCCTAGAAAGGTGATGGTCACAGTTTGGTGGTCTAGTGCTGGTGTGATTCATCATAGCTTTTTACAAAACGGCGAGAGCATTACTGCAGATGTGTACATTGAAGAACTGACCACAATGATGGCGAAACTCGCACGTCTGCAACCAGCTTTGGTCAATCGGTCGTCACCACTGCTACTTCACGACAACGCGCGACCCCATACTGCACAACAGACCGTCTCTAAGCTGCATGAGTTGGGTTTGGAAGCTCTCCCTCATCCGCCATACTCACCAGATTTTGCGCCTACCGACTATTACTTTTTCCAAAATTTGGACAACTTTTTAGCGGGAAAAAAATTCAATTCCCGAGAGGCAGTACAAAACGCCTTTGAAGAGTTTGTTGTCTCCCGTCCTGCTGATTTTTTCAAGAAGGGCATCCATAAACTGCCACAGCGTTGGCAAAGATGCATTGATTGCAGGGGTGATTACTTTGAATAAAAGAAATAAATAAGTTCGAAAAAAAAATACTTTAACTTTTTTCAAACAAAACGGCAATTTCATAGGTAAAGACCAATATATTCTCTAGCCAGATAGTTTTCTTTTGTTGTTTTGGCTCCACATTTTTTTTCATTTAGCCATTGACAAGTAATTGATAATTTACCAAGTTAATGATATTTCACGCAAATATATTATGTGTCAATTCACAGTCGAAGTCATCAATTCAAATCATAGTCAAGTCATAGTCTAGTCAAAGTCATATTCCTAGTAAAGTGGTGGTAACTTTACCAGAAGCTTCTATGTAGTTTTGGAAACAACACGAAAAGAAACGTTTCACTATCTATTTATTATTTTCCCACACTCACGCCTGTAATCCAGCACTTAGCGAATAGAATGCCACCAATTTTATGCACTAACACTGAAAATAACACAAATTTAGGAAAATAATACAATGCGGTGACGCAATCTTTTTCGGTTTCCCGCCAAAACTCCTAGCCAGAGAGTTCTATTTTAAAATTTTGTAATTATTTTTTAAATATTGTTTATGTAAGTGGCCAGTTCCGGAAACATACTGCGCCATAAATATTTAAACACGTTGTCATTATACAGTCAACACGATTGTTGTATTGTAGTATGCTACTAAACTTTACCGATTAAAAAGGGTAGTTAATCTTTACTACCAGCGCTCAGTTGTATTTTTAATATAATATTTCACAACTTCATCCACTCTAGAAATTATATAGGTCACCGTATCAAACGAAAGTCTCATAAAATCTCATAAAACAAAAGACAAATTTATAAGGAATTGTAACACCTAACAATTGTAACAAGGAACGAAATAAATGTTGCCAATTGGGAAACCCGAAGTTTGGATTGGCAAGTATTTGTCATCTTCGTGGATGGTGAGATTTATTAAAATGGGAGGTACGTTATGGACTTATCAATATCGAGTCCAATGAACCTCGTTGTCATAATTGGGTTGCCATTGGTCGGTGTAGGGATATAGATACATTTTATTAGAACCTTATAAGCATTACATTACATTACATGTCAATCAAGAAGGATATTTTTTAAGCACGGCAAATAGCCTTTATTTTCCAAATACTACAATGATTTAATAACTAATACTAAAAACTACTTACTACTACAAAAAAAAACATTTGGACTATATACTGGCCGCGATGACCTATAGACAGTCCAAATGCTCCAGCCCACTACCAGTAGGTAGCGTACCCAACATGCTGGCAGTATTGCCATTACATTAAATAACATTCTGCCCGCGGCTTCGCCAGCGTGGCCTATAGGAAAATAAATCAACCACCCCTTTCAGATGGAATTTTGAAAAACCCTTTCTTAGGATACCTACACCTTACAAAGAACACCCCCTCCAAATTTCAAGTTTCTGGGACCAGCGGTTTAGGCTGTGCGTTGTTATATAAGTCAGTCATTCAGTCAGTCAGTCAAGAATTAGATTTTTTTTAAATCTGCATTTCCACAGACACCTGGTTCCGTGCTTTTTGTTATATTATTTTCATATTTATGAATTAAGCCTATTATTAACATGAACGTATATATAATACAGGATGGGAGGACTTTGAAATTTTAGGACTTTGAATTTTATATGTATAGGTCATAATTATTATCAGTTATAATTTTCGAATGTTTGAATAATTGTCCGGTCTAGGCCCATTTCGTTGTTCACACTTGGTATAAAATTCTAAAAAAAAAAAAAACAGGATACGATATATCGTCATAACGTACAAGTCTACTGTCATAGCAAATTCCAAGCAAATGTTGTTTGTTTGCATTTATTCATTCTTTATTTTTTAGTCATCTAAGATAAGCAGATTTGTATGGGATTTCGTTATAAGTTTACAATGAGTCTACGTTCTCTGTTGGACTAAGGATTTACGAGTTTTAGGGAATTGAAAGGTGTTATAACTTATCAGCGAAGGACTAAAACCTCGATAAGTCAAATAAATATAGATAATATTCCTCTTCAGGGATAATCTTTTCTTTACATTATTGGACTTATAATTTAGAAATTTCAAACATCTGAATTTGATCAAGATCTGATAAGTAGTTTAAAGTTATCCTTTATAATGTTTATTTAGGCTTTAACTAATAGGTCTTTACCTATGAAATTGCCGTATTGCAGTACAGACTTTTTCACACAAAAAAAAGTTTTGATTGGCTATGAATTCTAAATTCAAATTAATTTTGTTTTAAAAATATGACATTCTATTTACAATATAAGTCTTTTGTTTATTGATTAGCGTTGTATTTTCATTACATTTCAACATTTTTCCTCATAATGGATACTTTGAAATTTCGTGTAATTATGGAATATGAGTTCCGTCGTGGCACCAACGCGGCACAAACGACACGTAACATCAACGACGTTTACGGAGAGAACTGTACAAACGAACGTACAACCCGTTATTGGTTTGTTCGATCCCGTTCTGGGAATTTTGACTTGAAAAATGAACCTCGTGGTCGTCCGGAAACTTTGGTCAACAATGATGAATTAAAGGCGATTGTGGAAGCTGATGAATCTCAATCTACAGCTGAGCTGGCAGCAGCTTTTGATGTTAGCATCAAAACAATATTGGTCCATTTGCGACAGATTGGCAAGATAAAAAAGCTTGATAGATGGGTGCCCCACGAACTTAACGATCGTCAGCGCAACGTACGCGTCGAGACTTGCCTTGCGCTGCTTAACAGGCACAGAAATGAAGGAATTTTGAACCGAATTGTTACGTGCGACGAAAAATGGATTCTTTTTGACAATCGAAAGCGCTCAGCAAGTTGGTTAGATCCTGGTTCGGTACCAAAGCAATGTGCAAAACGAAAAATGACCCCTAGAAAGGTGATGGTCACAGTTTGGTGGTCTGGTGCTGGTGTGATTCACCATAGCTTTTTACAAAACGGCGAGAGCATTACTGCAGATGTGTACATTGAAGAACTGACCACAATGATGGCGAAACTCGCACGTCTGCAACCAGCTTTGGTCAATCGGTCGTCTCCACTGCTACTTCACGACAACGCGCGACCCCATACTGCACAACAGACCGTCTCTAAGCTGCATGAGTTGGGTTTGGAAGCTCTCCCTCATCCGCCATACTCACCAGATCTTGCGCCTACCGACTATTACTTTTTCCAAAATTTGGACAACTTTTTAGCGGGAAAAAAATTCAATTCCCGAGAGGCAGTACAAAACGCCTTTTGAAGAGTTTGTTGTCTCCCGTCCTGCTGATTTTTTCAAGAAGGGCATCCATAAACTGCCACAGCGTTGGCAAAGATGCATTGATTGCAGGGGTGATTACTTTGAATAAAAGAAATAAATAAGTTTGAAAAAAAAATACTTTAACTTTTTTCAAACAAAACGGCAATTTCATAGGTAAAGACCTAATACATTGATTATGTAAACATTTTTGATGACAGCCTCTGTGGCGTGTGGTTAAGCGTGTCGACTCATAACCTGGTGGTAGCCGGTTTGATTCCCGCTTTAAGACAAGCATTTATGCACAGAAAAAAGCAGCACAAATACATGTTCTGAGTCCGGGTGTTGTGGGACCTTGGTCTTCGTAGTTCCTGGGTCCCTAGACACAGGGAATCTTAGTTAGGGTCCAGGATCTATGTATGTGAGCGTTGGGCGTTATTAATATTATTATTATCGATGATGTTCTCATTTTTTTGATAAACAAACATGGTGGGATCGAAGTTGGATGGACTATTTTTTTCAAGGAATTATTTCACACCAACTAATCACAGAGTCGCACAGTGCACAATAAGAGAATCGCATTTCTGTGTATTTTTTTTATAATAGTCAATGACACAAGCTAGTCGTTTGATAGTAAGCGATACGGTCACTCATAGCAGTTGCAGTGCCACTTCGAACTCTAAAATATTGAGTCTCCAGTGACACTGCATTTTGCAGTGCGCACGTCATCCTGAGAAATCAGTACAGTCTAGTAACAAAATAACTAATTGCAACCGCAATTTGTATGGATTTGACAGTTTTGATACGTAGTTTAGCAAGAAATTTCAAACAGGACATGAATTTTCTTGTTTTGCATTGCAATCAGAGCTCCATCAGTTATTGTCGTATTTTAACTATTGCCACTCACTCACACTAAATTGTGTTTCTCCATATTTATTTTAGGGCTATTTACACCAGAGTCTCAAGATACAGGATTCGTGCTTAGTTTAGGGTACATAGTTAAACATAACATAGTTTAACAATAAGAATAATAAATGTGTAGACATCTCACACAACGCCATCTAGCCCCAAACTAAGCAAAGCTTGTGCTATGATAACTAATACAATACTTAGATACTTTTTTGTTCGTAAATACATACATAGAATATAATATAACACATATACACAGAACAAACCTATGTTTATCACAGAAATGTTTGTCCTGAGTGAGAATCGAACCGACAACCCACAGTTCAGAAAGCATCAGGTCAGTCAGTCAACAAATTGTAACATTTTAATTTTGGCAATAAAATTCTTATCTATCTATCTCATAGTCTCATTTTCCCAGTAATTTCACTAGCCACAATGTCTTTCAAACCGGAACACAGTAGTACTTGCACACTACTGCTGCACCTACCTAGATGAACTTTGCAGAAAAATTCTATCACCTATATAGCAGTAGTAATTTAGTAGTATTGCACGTACAGTTCGTTACGGCACATTTTAACTTTTTTTATATATTTTGGCTCCACACTTTTGTGTATTTAGCCAGTGTCAAGTAATTGATAATTTATCAAGTTAACGATATTTCACACAAATGTGTGTCAAGTCACAGTCGAAATAATCAAGTCAAGTCACAGTCTAGTCAAAGTCAAAGCCTAGTAAAGTGGTGGCAAATTTACCAGAAGCTTCTATGGAGTTTTGGAAGCAACACGAAAAAAACGTTTCACCATCATTATACCACTTTTCCACACTCATGCCTGTAATTCAGCACTTAACGAATAAAATGCCACCAATTTTATGCACTAACACTGAAAATAACACCAGTTTTAGAAAATAATACAATGCATCGACGTGATCTTTTTCGTTTTCCCGCCAAAACCCCAATTTAACTTCTCATTTCTTAGAATTTATATTTAATAAAGTCTATTTAATATAACTGGTTGCTCTGCTATCCGTTGTAAGAATAGGTAATTTCACGAATTGTGCTAATATAACCAACTATGTAATATTCAATTGTATATAGTGGGAGCTTAGTGGGAGTAGTGATGTGCGTACACTAGGTATCCGGCAATCCGGCAACTTTTCGTAAGCACCTTTATGTTTATTGGCCGAATATACACCACCATAAAAGAATACCAAAATAAAAGAGTGTGGAGAGAGAGAAATGTGGAGAGTATTTACCATCAAAATTTTATTTTCTCTGTCATTTTATCTGATTGTTTTCAGCAGGATAAATTTGATAAGGCTAAATAGGTTTGGCTTTCCACAAAACAACGAAACCGAAAACTATTCATTGTTTATTTTTCATCTTCATGAAATATTAAGATTTATTAAAACTGTCAAAGAACACATGAACAATGTGTCTTCGCCTTAATAGATACAATAAGATTAGTGTTAATGGACACAGTCTTCGATTTAGGTTTTTAGAACTTTAAGCTAAATTAAAATTACTTATTAGCCAAATATGTATGGCTAGATTGTAATTCAATTAGAGTGCCTACCTTGTCGGTACTCTAGGAATAAGAAAAAAAAATTAAAACTGGCCGGATGTATATTGTAAAGATAAACCGGGTCTATTCGCGCACAAAAATTATCAAAACATTATTTTGACTAACTTCGACGTCAACCAAGTTACATTGGCCGTGGTGACGAGGGGACTGGAGTAACATACAATTTGGCCGGATGTAATCCGTCCGAATCGGATACTAACCACAACACTTATTACAAGTTTTCGCGTTGTAATAGAAATATCCCGCGCACAGCTAGAGGAAATTAAACTGAAAGATATATATAACGGTAAACTCTTCCTTTGGATCTAATATTTGGAATTATATGAATAAAATAATAATAATAATAATAGTAATAATAATAATACATAATGCTCAATGATCATATACATAGATCCTGGACCTTAACTAGGGTTCCGTGTATCTAGGGACGAGGAGAATGGTCTCAAAACCCCCGTGTTGCCATTTTCTCTTTAGATATTCCCGGTATCACACGGCAGCTTACTCAATTTAAGTTACTACAAATCTCTAAGCATTCTATGCAAAACTGAAAATAAGAAAGAAATTTAACAGTCATCTATACCTACATATAAAATTCGAAGTCCTGACTGACTGACTGACTGACTTATACCAACGTACAGCCTAAACCGCTGGTCCTAGAGACTTGAAACTTAGAGGGTGTGTTCTTTGTAAAGTTTAAGAATCCACTAAGAAAGGGTTAAAAATCCATTAAGAATCCAATAAAAAAATTCCACCCCTAAGAGGGTGAATTGAGTGGTTGAATTATCTATAAAAATCTTCTTCGTTTCCTATAGGCAACGCGGGCGAAGCCGCGGGCAGAAACTAGTTAATAATAGGAATAATAATGCCCAACGATCACACACATAGAAGAAACCGATTCACTCTAACAAAACTCCCATATAATATTTTTCTGGAAACATTGACGCTGGTAAGTTGTCAAGCTTAAAACTATTTTATGACTTTGTGACGATCAAAGAACGAACCTTAAGTCATCATCTTTACTAAAAGTTAAATGAAGAAAAGAAAATTATATAAATTGTAAACGCCCAACGCTCACACACATAGATCCTGGACCCTAACTAGGATTCCCTGTGTCTAGGGACCAGGAACTATGAGGACCATGGTCCCACAACACCCAGACAGAACAAATATTCGCGCTTTTTTCTGTGACAAATACTTGACAAAACCGCGAGAATCGAACCCACCACCTCCAGGTTATGAGCCGAATAACTCAACCGCTACACCACAGAAGCTGTAATTTTTATTCTCTCAAATACATCACCCTTGTGTGCCATGGGCCGAACAATCGTACTGCTCATAATAATTTACGTTCTTTAATAAAACCTGCCAGTCACCTGCCGTATTAATTTTGCAAAATTTAAGGTCCGCCATTTTTGCCCCCCGCCGCGGGGCGAGGGGCGGGGTGAATGGAGTAACAAATTGGTGACCGTCTCTTTATGACGTTGTTGTTTGATCCGTGACACAGTTGAGCCAGAAGGTCAAGTTCGAGTGGGAGGGAGGAGAAGGCGTTATGCGCACCTCCTCCCTCCCAGTGGGGCCACTGGTGGAGAGTCGGGGGACTCTCTGCCGGCTTGCACGGCCCCACACGTCTGGTGGGTGACCCTGGTGAGCAAGGTCACCCATCCATTGGCGCGAGGAGGCCCTAAAGGGCCTACCGCTGGGGGGCGAGTTGGCTGGACTGCAGTCGCGACCCCTACTCGCCCCCGGTACGGCGGACGAGGTGCTCACGGGGGGGTTTTAGTGGGTTCGAGTCCCACATACCCCCTGCCACCACCCCCGTGGTGGCAGGGAAGTGCGAGGGCATTTCCCCCCCTCAAAAAAAAAAAAAAAAGAAGGTCAAATTAGATTATATACTAACGAACTAAAATGAAACTAGTCACCCGTGGATAAAAAGAAGCCTATGTGTTTATCCACTATATAAGCTATCTATAGAGATTTGGCGGGAAAAAGAAAAAGATCGTGTCACCGCATTGTTTAATTTTCGAAATCTTGTGTTATTTTCAGTGTTAGTGTATAAAATTAGTGTCATTTTATTTGTTAAGTGCTGGATTACAGAGTGTGGGAAAGTGGTATAATGATGGTGAAACGTTACTTTTCGTGTTTTTTTTAAAACTCCATAGAAGCTTCTAGTAAAGTTGCCACCACTTTACTAGGACTATGACTTGACTTAATTGACTTCGACTGTGACTTGACACGTATATATATAATGTTAATTAACTTGAGAAATTAATTACTTGACACTGGCCAAATACACAAAAGTGTGGAGCCAAAACAAAACAAAAGTACAATATAATTTATACATACAGATACAAGATACAAGACAAAAGTTTAAAATGTGTTTTGGGTTCTTAGTTTGTATTTAAATAATTATTATACTAAAATAAATCATGTTTTTCTATTTCAAAGACTTACCCTGCTGATTATTCCAAACTCTGTCCATTCGTACCCAGGTATATAGACTCACATGGGATTCATTAGCTCGCAGTCATTTGGACGGTGAACATTTTCAGGAATGTGTACTCTTTATTTTTTCCCGGCGACTTCAAAAAGGTTTTAATTTGACACGTGTGTATTTGGGTTTTTAGTGTAAACGTTGGATGAAACTGGGGTGGGTGAGTTTTAATGACTATTTGGTGTTTTATGTAACGTCCGTTTTTAGGAGCGTGGTGAATAAAGGAAGAGGCGATTCTGGCAACATTCTCACTCGGCGCAAGCCTGACTTGGCACGAAAAAAAAAAACAAATGAAAGTGTGCGAAATTCTGTATTATGGCGTAATTTGTATACCGTCAAGGCCGTAATATTTTAAGTAAGGTAGGTATAACAACTATTTGTTTAAGTGCAAACAAAACATAAGACTTTTGTTGATCGAAGGAAGCTTGCCGTGTGATCTCAGTGTGAGAATAGTTCCTGTTGGTATCATAAGGGCCAGCTAATATAGTATGTGAATAAACTTATAAACTTCTAAAAGGTGAATGACTCACTAACTGACTTAGTAATCTATCAACGCACAGCCCAAACCACTGGACGGATCGGGCTGAAATTTGGCATGCAGGTAGGTGTTATGACGTAGGCATCCGCTAAGAAAGGATTTTCCTAAATTCCACCCTTAACAAGGTGAAATGGATGGTTGAATTATTTTCCCGCCGCGGGCGAAGCTGCGGGCAGAAGCTTGTAAACTTATAAACTCCTACTAATATTAGGTTTCAAGCTATTTTTTTGTTTGAAAATGTGATTGTTCACTGGTCACAATACGTATTCATTCATTTAACGGTTCATTCACTGTTTTTATCATCGACGGTCCAATTTGGATCCGTGTCGCGTCTGCTATAGAGGAAATGCATTAAGTTTAGAAAGTGGTGGAGCTGGCATTTAAAAATGTGTACATCCTTGATTTTATTCAGAACAGTGTATTACTCACCCTGTCGTGGATCGCGCTAGGGTCACCAGACCAGTACGCAAGCATTACTGTATCCCGGTTTGAAATACAGTCCATTAATAATAATACTAGACATTGCTACATTGAATAAAGTGTGCAGGGCAGTATCACGTGTCATTCAAGTTAATATAAAAAAAATCGGCAATAGCCACTTATCAAGTTATTAAGCTAGTTACAATATTTTATTTAGAATAGCAGAAGATGCCCTCAGCCGTCTTCAAAGCTAAATCAGGACACAAAGCTAAATAATTTACATGTATAGGCTCAGGGTTATGCATGGGTTGTTTACTATAAGGCCTACAGCATGCGCATGGCGCCGCGTCCGCAACAAGAATGATCCGTAGTATACCGAGCGCTCCCTTTTTATAGCCAGATGGGTGGGGGAGCGATGACAGTTACCGGTGTTGCCGTTGTAATAAATTTGAATTCTACCACAGGGTAAATTACGGTGCTTGACGTTCTTGCTGGACGTTGTCACCGTCGCATACATCATTGATACTAGTATATGACGGCGGCAACATCCAGTTATAAACTCTATGCCCAGCGGGCAGTACCGTAATTTACCCTGTGGTGGCATTTAAATTTATTACAGTGGCAACACAGGTATCTGTCACCGCTCCCCCACCCATCTCATCTCATCTGGCAATAAAAAGAGAACGCTCGGTGTACTGCGGATTAGTATCCTCTACTTGGTCTGTGCTGCGGATTATTCTAGCTCCGGACACGGCCCGGTGCGCATGCTGAAGGCCTATAGTTATATAGGTTGCAACCTACGCACAGCCCGTTCCTCCTATATATACATTCCAAATGTTTTTGTATTCAGTGTAATAATTTTCATTAAATAGTAGTTAGTATTTATTGTCGCTAAGCAATAAAGGTATTATTCCCGTAAAAAAATACAAATGAATATGCGATTATCTACTTTCTGAACACTTTTGAAGTTTCCTACATCCACGTCGCTCCACCCATACAATGGTTCGTCAGTCGGAGCTGACGAAGCCATGACGCGGACAGTTTCGCCTTTCAAACTTTTTCATTTCAACCCTGGCGCTATTTACCTGTTGACATTAATATTTTTTAGTTTTCTGCAAACGTTACTTTAAAAATAATAGAATATTTTTAGTTTGACAACTATCGTGAGTATGAATCATTTTAGAAAAATTAATAAAAAAAAGCGCAAAAACTTGTTCTGAGTCTAGGTGTTGAAAGACCATCGTCCCCAGACACGGGCAATACTAGTTATGCTCCAGGATCTATGCATGTGATCGTTGGGCGTTATTATTATTGTTATCTTACAAATAACTCTTAAATTTTACGTTTTTCTTCGGTCACAAACATACATAACATACTATTATAAACTAAACTTCATAGACATTTGCTGCACAATTAATAAACAACCTCCAGATATGTTTCCTGTTTCACAGTATATCGGCAATAGTTTCGTGTTATTCACTCTGCTGCCGAAGACCAACTGGACTCCACTGAACAACGTTCTGCCCTTTTAAAGAGGCGACGGAACAAGTTTCGGCCATGACAGTCGACAACGACGCCACCAAGTGGCAAGTCAACAAATCGTCCACAAGTCAATTACACTATTCAATACTACTTTTGACGATAAATATTGTAAATAACTTGACTAACTATAGCAACTCTTTTACATTTAATTGTTGTAATGTGTAAATAATCCTATATTGCTAACAATACATAAAGCCTCCATAATTATCACCTACGTAATCTACCTACTATAAAAAGCTAGTTATTATTACAATTCACCAATTTTTTTTTCTATCTTTGCACTAAAAGAAATTTGAATATTCAACGCCGATCCTGACACCGTTTTCACAGGATTTCATCGATTTCGCGCGGATTTACAACGTGAAATTTTGACAGTTCAAATCGCGCCAATTCCACGTTACTTTCGCGCGGTTTCGTTACCACGTCATGGAGGATAGATTTTTTGCAGATATGTATGTGATTTGCGTAGTTTTGAAGTAAGAAATCGGTTGTGGCGGGGAACCAAAAAAGATCGCGTCACCGTATTGTAATATTTTCCAAAACTTGTGTTATTTTCAGTGTCAGTGCATAAAATGAATGGCATTTTATTCGTTAAGTGCTGGATTACAGGCATGAGTGTGGGAAAGTGGTATAATGATGGTGAAACGTTTCTTTTCGTGTTGCTTCCAAAACTCCATAGAAGCTTCTGGTAAAGTTGCCACGACTTTACTAGGAGTATGACTTGATAAGACTTGACTAAGACTTGACTTGATGACTCAGACTGTCACTTGACTTGATGACTTGGACTGTGACTTGACTTGATGACTTGGACTGTGACTTGACTTGATGACTTGGACTGTGAACTGACTTGTCACATATATATATATTAAATAATTTGAGAAATTATCAATAACTTGACACTGGCTATATATACAAAAGTGTGGAGCCAAAACAAAAACAAAAAATATTAGAAATCGTAAAGTGGTCACAGAAAGTTAGACCCCACTTGGACCATCAGCTTATTTTCTGTCTGTGCAATAAAAAAACATCTACGTCATACCTAAAGTTTCTAATGCGTAAAACTAGAAAACTCCTTTTCGTTGGTAGGTAAAGAAAATTAACGCTGGAAATGTTTAAAAGAATAAGTTACCCGTGAGCCTGGACTGAAGCTTAAATTAAATTTACGCTTAGTTTTGAAAAAGGAATGTCGAATCTAACTCATTAAATATTCAGCGCGACCGCTGTGTCAGTCCCAAGTGGGCTGTTCAAGGAAAAGGAGGTTAGTGACGGGTTTGACCTTGGACTTGAGTGAACTATTAATGGGAAAAGTGTGGCTCTGGGTGGTTTTGGCGGGAAAGCGAAAAATATTGCGTCACCGCATTGTATTATTTTCCAAAACTTGTGTTATTTTCAGTGTTAGTGCATAAAATTGGTGGCATTCTATTCGTTAAGTGCTGGATTACAGGCGTGAGTGTGGGAAACTTGTATAATGATGGTGAAACGTTTCGTTTCGTGTTGTTTCCAAAACTCCATAGAAGCTTCAAGTAAAGTTGCCACCACTTTACTAGGAGTATGACTTTGACTAGACTATGATTTGACTTGATGACTTCGACTGTGACTTGACACATATTTGTGTGAAATATCATTAACTTGATAAATTATCAATTACTTGACACTGGCTAAATACACAAAAGTGTGGAGCCAAAACATAAAAAAAAGAAACTGTGGCTCAGGATCCCGCTGTATCTATGTTTACATGGTTGAGATATTTGCTTCAACCATTTTGCAGCAATGCAAAAATGTATGTCAATGGTTGAAATGTTCAATAGAATGTTAATGTACAAAAAAAATTCAATACAATAGAATACAAAAAATCTTAATTATATACCAGACAAAAAAAAGCAGATACATATGGTAAAACTTAAAGTTTTAGAACAATGGGCGGACTTATCGCTAAAAGCACAGTCGAATAAGTTTTTCGAAAGAAAAATTATAAACGCCCAACGATCACATACATGATCCTGGACCCTAAGTAGGATTCCCTGTGTCTAGGGACCCAGGAACTACGAGGACCGTGGTCCCACAACACGCAGACTTAGAACAAGCATTAGCGCTTTTTTATCTGCACAAATATTTGTCCTGACGCGGGAATCAAACCCGCCGCCGCCAGGACCCGATAGCTCAGTTGGTAGTAACCCTGCCTTCTGAACTGTGGGTTGTGGGTTCGATTCTCACCCAGGACAAACATTTGTGTGATGAACATAGGTGTTCGTTCTGTGTCTGGGTGTTATATTGTATTATATGTATGAATTTACAAACAAAAAGTATTTAAGTATTGTATCAGTTATCTGGTTCCCATAGCACAAGCTTTGCTTAGTTTGGGGCTAGATGGCGTTGTGTGATATGTCCACACATATGTTCACACATAGGTTATAAGCCAACCAGCTCAACCACCACACCACAGAGGCTGTCAGTAAAGTCAAAAGTAGTAGAAAAGAAACGTTTGCTGTGATTATCAATTGGGTGGATCACCACTATTTAAGTGATATTTACAAATAAGTAGATATAATAATATAGTATGTGTTTAGACATCTCACACAGCACCATCTAGCCCCAAACTAAGCAAAGCTTGTACTATGTGAACCAGATAACTGATACAATACTTAAATACTTTTTTTTTGTAAATACATACATAGAATACAATATAACACCCAGACACAGAACAAACATCGATGTTAATCACACAAATGTTTGTCCTGGGTGGGAATCGAACCCACAACCCGCAGTTCAGAAGGCAGGGTCACTACCAACTGAGCTAACGGGTCAGTCATTACATGTGGTAAAAGTTATAAACAGGATGCTTTGACTATAGTCGGGACGTATTATATGTACGGGAAGAAAAATTTCACCGAAAATTCAACCGGTAAGTTACTAAACGCTTTTCAACATGCTTCCATTATTCACTCGGTATAAAACTGTGGACTTCAAATTATTCCCCTCTTAATTTATTCCAAAGTGGAGATCTGCATTTTCCGAGGACATGAGTGCCTTTTGACAATAAGCTGCAAGTAAAAGGCACTTTGGTGGAACTTTGGATTATGTTTTGAGACCTTTTTTACTGTAAGGTTTTAAAAGTTCTTTTTTTATTTATTTATATCTTTTTTTTTACAGGCAATAATGTGTTGGGTTCCCACCGGTAGTGGGCTGGAGCATTTGGACTGTCCAAAGGTTAACGCGGCCAGTATATAATGATAATGATAAATTTATTGATAATTATAAAGAATTACAAGTCTGAGATTATTAAATAAGCATAAAAAAAAAACAAAATAATAAATGCAATAACATAATTATTGTAAAAATAATGTTATTAAACTTGTAGGTATAAAAAATTAAATTGATCACACCAGTTTTGGAATGAATTCCTCGACGCTATATGGCGCCATATCTATAAGAAAACATTTGATTTTATTTTATAAGTCTGAACATTTTCAACACTGCGTATGGAGACTGGAAGAGCGTTAAACATTTTCAGCCTTATTAATAAATACGAACTAGCTTTAGACTAGTTACACCATCTTTTGTCTCTTTCGATCCAGCTAAATATTCCAGTAGCAAAAAAAGGACAAAAGCTGAAGTAACTAATCCGAGACTAATACCCGTTTATTAATAAGGCTGTTTGACACCAGCTACCTTAGTACATTTCCCGGACTTAGCAAGCCTATATCCGTCTATAGTCCAAATGTTTGTTCTTTTGTAGTTTGTATTGTTAAAGTTGAAAAAATAAAGGCTGTTATGTTATTAAGCGGACTGTAGTTTAGACATGAAAAATATGAAAAAAACGATAGTTAAAATGGACGAAAAAACTCACCAAATCAGCTTGTGATTAGAATTTCACCTACTACTTATGGGGGCAAGTAGAATTGAAGTATTTTGGCCTTTTCCAACACTTCCCTTTTCCTTACCACAGGATCGTTGGTGATGCTGGGATTAGATATTGCGAATAAAACGATAGAATTCCACCGGAACACCCGCGGATCGACAAATTCCGATAGCGAAAGGACGGTTGAAGAACGACAAGTGTCAAAAAATTAGGTGGGAAAAATAAAGTTAGTTGCCAGTGTAAACATACAAAATTTTAACTATTTTGCAAAGTGTGACCACTCTGAATTAAAAATAAATATCAATAATGAACAAGGCACAAAAATATTAACTGATATTAATCATTTTTTTTAACGTATGATGGTAGCATAAATGAGGTACAAGAAAGAAATGTCTTCATTCTTATACCTCAATGCAATGTAATAATAAAATAAGCATGACTTTCACTAGAGGGTCGGATTATTCTGCAAATTTTGCCTAGGTAAGTACCGCCGTTTTGCAAGTAATTATGTCAGCAAGCTGTAGTGCGCAATCACTACTATATTTCAGTTTAAAGGGCACTGTGGTTAGTGAAATTACTGGGCAAATGAGACTATGACCTAATATCACAATCTAGTATCTTAATACCAAGATGATGTGCACAGTGCAGTGTCTCGTCAAACTGTATATTTTAGAGTTCCGATTGACCAACTGATATGGGCAGCCATGTCGCTTAACATCAAGCGAATGACTTGCACCTCACGTCATTACTTTAAAGCGAGTTAATAATTGTGGTTTTGGCACTGAATCAAGAACTGTGTGTGCCATATTTCTCATAGTTAAATTGCCCAACAAGTAAAGCTTTAAGCCAGCTCGCGTAGCTTGGAAACTTTATGCCAGTACACCAAGAAGGTAAATAGACGACATGTTTGCGGATGTGTCTCTTCGCATGAATAAATGTGCATGTAATCTTTGATGAGATAGTAATAATAACGCCCAATGATCACATACGTAGATCCTTGACTCTAACTCTAGGATCCTAGAGAACCAGAAACTACGAGGACCATGGTCCCACAACACTCAGACTTAGAACAAGTATTTGCGATTTTTCTTTGTGCACAAATACTTTTCCTGCCGCGGGAATCGAACCCGCCACCTCCGGCTGTCCTGCTCAACTATCACACCACAGAGGCAGTCTGGAGATGTAGGCCAATTATATTGTTCTTAGATAGCAAATTGATGTGGCAGTGGGCAGGCCACATTGTTTGCAGAACCAATTACTGATTGGGAAGAAATTGGTGACTACGAACTGAAAGATGCAGCGTAAACCCACTTGCACTAAGTGGAAAGAACAGAAAGAGGCAAGTAGCCGCACCAAATGGCATTCTATTTGGAAGGTGGAGAGAGGAGGGAATGATAATGCATGCAAACATCATCAACTGATACTATAGCTGGGTATATACTCTATAGCTGGGATACACTTCTCGCAATGCACGTCACTGAGTCAGGACTCAGTGACGCATACAGGTATGCGACTCTATTCTTGCAGTTTTTAAAGTTGAAGTTGGTTTACGTAGATTTCCTTTGTCAACATAACAAAGCACTTAATTTGTATTGATATTTTGGACAAGATCTCCTTATATGGACAACGAGATTCTGCCTGCAGCTTAGCCCGCGACGTGGCCTATGGGAAATTAATTCAACCCATTTCACCCTCTTAAGGGTGGAATTTTGAAAAATCCTTTCATAGCGGATGCCACTTTTTTAATTATTTAAGATGTGGTGTTTCAATAAAGAGTTTATCTATCTATCTATCTATCTACGTCATAACATCTACCTGCATGCCAAATTTCAGCCCGATCCGTCCAGTGGTTTGGGCTGTGCGTTGATAGATCACTCTGTCAGTCAGTCAGCTTTGAGTTATATATATATTTAGAAGATATGGAAAGCTGTTTTCAATCATCAGAAAAAAAACTCATTCGGTAAAACAAAACCCAATTGAAATAAAAATTGAATTTTGACAACCCATAACTGAAACAAAAGAATGAAGCGAACTGAAGTTGGTTCACGTAGATCTCCATGGTCATCATAACAAAGTGAAAAAATTATATTATTATGTTGATATGTCCTGTAAAATGACAAATTATAATTTTGTCAAGATGATGCCATTAACATTAAACAAAGCAAAAACAAAGTTATACCGGCCGATAGATAGAGCTAAACTAAAAAAGTTTCACTTCAGTCGTGTGGTCTAAAGAACATTCGCTTTTTTAATGGCCTTTATTTCGCAGTCTTGGCTTTTATCTATTCAAAAGTCATACTACTACCAAGCTTAATAACTGATGTATAAATTCTTTCAATAAAATTTCCATAGTATAGCTGTAGTAAAATATTCGCCTTCTCCAACGACGTAGTTTGTTTAAAGTTACTGGGTAATTACTCGTAAATACGAGTTAAAAACTTTCGTCGACCGTTTTCATGTGTTTTGGTTGAGGTTGATTTTAATTGGGTTCTGTTGAAAATTGTATGCAAAGATAGCAAGCGATAGCGATAGATAGTTTCTTCTTTTTACTCTTTGGAAATGGACTTAGGTTGCGCCTACAATTTTTTTATAACTTTGCCGAATCTCTCCAATCAAGAACACTCTTCTTTCAACAGTTGTCGGTTCTATGGAAAATATGGCTAACCCACTGCCATTTCATTTTGTTAATTCAGCGGGATATGTCAGTGACCTTGGGTCTCCGTCGGATCACCTTTCTGATTTGATCCTTCAGAGAAACTCCAAGCATAGCTCTCCATCGTTTTGAGTGACTTTAAGTCAGCGGACTGACCGTACCGTGTCCATAATTGAAGGGATGAGAATAAAAAGGGTTTAACTGATTTTTTTCACAAATTTATGGGTATCGTTGGATTCAGCGTGAAATTATCTACAATAATACATTCTAAAAATACCGAAATGAAGCTTAAATCTCGAGATTTTGAGTCTACAAACGGTTTATCTGTCACAGGAATACAGTTCGCTTAGCATAAAAACATAACTTTATTTCTTTTATTATATTATATTTTTAAAGTAATTGTATGAATTAGTACTATATTTAGTATTTTAAAATAGAATTAAAACATTTTCAAGCAACTGAAACTTACATAAACCTTTTCTATTACCTTATAAGCTGCTACTCTACATTAAAATGACGCCGTTGAAGTTTAAAGTCAATTTTCTCGAAACTATCAATTTGACAGTTAAACCCTTTTTATTCTCAACCCTTCAATTCGGTTCCGTGTGTACTTTAACATAAACCTATTCTAAAACTAGACAACCGAAAATTACCGCTCGTACCACCACAAAGGCCATTAGCGACATAAATTCAGTGGAACTCGCGTGTGAAGTTAGCAAAACCGCTAATTCCTTAGTTTGGCTTTGTGCTCTGTCAAAAACTTGAATATCCTACTGTAGTCTATATTTATTACATTGTAATCAAGTATTTGCATTCAGAATAAAGTTGTTTTTATGTTAATGATGTGACGAGCTAGTCGATCGCTTGATGTTAAGCGACACGGACGCCGTAACAGTTGCAGTGCCACTTGGAACTTTAAAATATGAATTTTCGCGTGACACTGCACTGCGCACATCATCCTGAGACAGATCAGGATCATAAAGTCTGATTTGGCCAGTAATTTCACTAGCTACAGTGCCCTTCAAACCACTTGGTGGCAGAATAACTAGCAAGGCGGTGCTACCTAGCTAGACGAACGTTGCACTCTGAATAAACCAAGGTCCATAAAAAACGTCCTTTCCTTTGCCAACCAAAAATATGAGCTCGCAATATAAGAATATAAAGAAACCGCATTTTCGGAAACGCACTTTTTATTATTAGCGTGACTTCACAAAGGAAAAATAATATAATTTCGCCTCAAGTTCTCCACCCCCAACCTCGGGTGGGAAAATAAAATATGCAAAAAATCAAAGGGTGTGTTTCTAAAACATTACCCCTGGGACCGAATAAAGGGATCCCTTCGCGTTTAAGTGCTTTCATAGCTTCATAAGAAAATATGGCTTGCTAACGTTGACGTACTTCTACCGATAGACATGAACTTTCATGTAAACTCTTCTGTACGAATACTGGTAAGAGTTAAAACTAAAATTACATTACATTACATTACTTGTCATCTATATAAATAATTCAGTTTGTAGTAGTACGTATTACATATAAATGTATGCTTACTAACGTTAACGTTAGAATAAATAGAAGACAATAATATTTTGTAGTTACCTTTACTAGTGGAAAAATTACACTAAGCTGTAGTAAAGACCGGTAATCCACTTGCAGAGAAAAATATATAGAAATAAAGAAAAGCTTTATTATTACGTATGTATTATTGCTTACCAACAGGAGAAATGTAGGTAGTCAAATGCAAAAACGAATTAGTATTTAAAAAAATGTGTATGTTCAAAATTTTATGTACTGTTTTTGCCAAATCGTCATATTTATTTTCGTGTAATGATGACTTTTTTATGTTTTGGCTCCACACTATTGTGTATTTAGCCAGTGTCACGTAATTAATAATTTATCAAGTTAATGATATTTCACGGAAATATGTGTCAAGTCACAGTCGCAGTCATCAAGTCAAGTCATAGTCAAGTCAGTCTAGTCAAAGTCATACTCCTAATAAAGTGGTGGCAACTTTACTTGAAGCTTCTATGGAGTTTTGGAAACAACACGAAAAGAAACGTTTCACCATCATTATACCATTTTCCCACACTCATGCCTGTAATTCCAGCACTTAACGAATAAAATGCCACCAATTTTATGCACTAACACTGAAAATAACACAAGTTTTGGAAAATAATACTATGCGGTGAAGCAATATTTTTCGCTTTTCCGCCAAAAACCGTAATGATGATTGTTTTTCTTATTCGTAATATTATTTCTCTTAAAGCATTTAGGTTTTATTTTATTTTTTATTCTGCTTTGCCACAGAATACTGGGCCCATGCTATTTTTGAAAATACTACTTACATACTGTTAGTTATGTTATTGTTATTATTTATTATATACAGAAGGAACTTATTTTTCCTATTTTCTTAAATTTATGGACACTAAATATATTGGGAACATCAATAGGCTATTTGACTACTATATTTTTATTACATACATAAATAATATACCTCAAAAAATAGATAACTGTGAAAACAAAACTTGAATATCTCAAAAAATGACTAAGTTACAGGCATTTTAAAATACAGAAATAGAAAGAGACAACTCAAACACGCAGTGACGTCAGTTACCAGTCCTCACAGTAACTCATTACTAAGCTGTGGTAGCTCTACATACAATCGTTTTGGCATGTGACGTCACAAGCCATGCCTTCTTAGTAGCTGTGAGGAAGCTCAACACGATCTCTGTTTTGCGAGAAAGGGACAGGCGATAAAACTTTAAACGCGTACTACTCCGTGATTAATTTACCGATTTTACTTATTTTTACATTGATTACATTCAATTTTAACCTACTATATGAAAATAATATTTACTTGTTCATTTTTAATAGTAGTCAAATAGCCTATTTGCATATTTGCGTATATACCACGAGCAGACCAGCTCCCGCAAGCAGTACCCGTTAAAGAGCTTGACGCATGTGCCAGCCATCGCCCTCCTCTACCATTTTTGAGGGAAGTGGACAATACACGTCTAAACCAAGTCTATCGTTATATAAAATCAATGTTTGTAGCTTGCTGTGTTTTTTATATTTAACCATAATATGGCTAAACAAGAGTTTTCTTTTAAATATAATATGAGGACTGTATTGAAATATCGAAAGATGGATTTTTTGTGAATTTATGAGACTCGTGAGTTGTGTGGATCGTCAAACCATTTGTCAATCTTGAAATACTTGCTTTTTTATTTATTTATTTTATTATAACCATGGGCTTTGAGGTTACATTACAGAGTTTCGTATATCTTTCGAATAGATTTGGTTTAATGAAAGCAAATAAATCTAAAAATACCCTCAAAATAGCGATGGTTTTAAAAGTATTGTAGTACATTTAGTAATACTCAGTTAAATTGGTAGGTACCTAGTTGTTGAAGGAAAAAGTTATTTTTTCATAGTAAGCATCCTTCAGTATTAGATAAATCTGACAGAAGCAGCTTAGATCCATTGGTTGACTTTCTAAAAGTAATTACTTTTCCTTGCCATGCTCTTAACCATTTTACCCGAAAACCCCTCAGTGTATTTTATAAACTTAATGCACTATATTTAAAACCTTCCTATTTCGTAGACATTTTTAAATTTAGAATAACTTTTAGCAAACTTTTTAGCGAATCAATTTAAGTTAGTGCGAGTGGGTACGGAGTAAAACCGGAATTGCAGTGGTGACCGCGCCGTGACCGCCATCTAGTGAGATATACCGCTGAACTTTGCACAGCTCGGTGAGTTATGGCAAAGATTATTCAACACAGATATGACATTTCAATGAACGACAAAATTGTATTAATTTACATCAGATATACTTCGAGTGTATTCGATTGTACATTACTGTAATCGCTATGAAGTATCATAAAATATTTGTATAAATCACACTAATATTATAAAGGCGAAAGTTTGTATGTGTGTTTGTGTGTATGTGTGTATGTTTGTTACTCATTCACGCGCAAACGACTGAACAGATTTGAATGAAATTCCGTACCTAGATAGCTTATACACTGGATTAACATATAGGCTACATTTTATCCCGGATAAGTGAAATTTTCCCGGAAGATGAGCAAATAATTAAAATACTTTTTATCCGCAGGTAAAACCGCGGGGCACAACTAGTATATACATAGACCACAATTTATAACACCCAGCCATAGAACAAACACCTGTGTTCATCGCAAAAATGTTTGCCC
The DNA here is from genome assembly GCA_905220475.3 of Ennomos fuscantarius. Taxonomy (NCBI): domain Eukaryota; kingdom Metazoa; phylum Arthropoda; class Insecta; order Lepidoptera; family Geometridae; genus Ennomos; species Ennomos fuscantarius. Next base: position 5,252,335 of record HG992049.1, read on the forward strand.
CGGGTGGATATTGAACCCACAACCCATAGTTCAGAAGGCAGAGCTACTACCAACTGAGCTATTAGGCCAGTCAAATAGAAAGAGAAAGCCTTACAATCACGAGGTCTTCAAGAGTTCTTCTTGGCTTACATACTTCTTCGTAAACTACATTGTGACTTACCATTATGCAGTTGCACTGAACTATATTTTTTTTTAATAAGGTACTTTAAATTCTGCATCATTAAAATTACACTTTACATATTAGTGCGCTTCTGTGAAGGTGGTACTGTATCCGTTCATAGAAATAACTACCTATTTCTTAACTAAAATGATGATGCCATAAATTAAGCCGATAACGATTACCTAATTATAAGTCTATAACGATTACAGCCTTTTTGGTGTGGTGGTTGAACAGGTCGGCTCATAACCCGGAGGCGACGGGTTCTATTCCCGCGGCAGGACAAGTGCACGGAAAACAAAACGCAAATACTTGTTCTGAATCTGGGTGTTATGGGACCATGGTCCTCGTAGTTCTTGGGCCCGTAGACACAGGGAATCCTAGTTAGGGTCCAGGATCTATGTACGCGGTCGTTGGGCGTTATTATTATTATTATTATTATTAATTATAAGATCTGATAGAGCCAGTTGAGAAGGAAAACTAAGCAACTACCTCTATGAGGACCTAACATAATAGGCAAAACTATCTACCTCATTTCAAAGACTATAAAGTATACACTATACAATACAGGGTGAGGCAAAATAGTCGGTAGAAATATTTGTTCTTGGAAAATAGAAAATTAAATAATATTTTGAGAAATAAAGAACTGCATTATTGGACTATAAAACACATAGACAGCCTAAAAACTACATATTATCATAACTTCGTTGGTATGAAATTCGGTTCAATCAACATTCCTTTCCTGATCAATTTACCTTTTTCGACAAAGATTGTTTTAAGCTTATTGTTCTGTGTATTCTTTAAATTCCTAGACATGCTTTTCTCTTAATTCAATATACACCTAATGGTCGCAAAGAACGAAACCTAACTGCAAAGGAAAAATTATCTTTTTTTTTTATGTTATTGAATGATGTGATGAGCTAGTCGTTCACCTGATGTTAAGTGACACGGCCGCCCATAACAGAACAGTGTCACTCGGAACTCCAACATGTAAAGTTTCGCATGACTGCTGCAATGCGCACATCATGCTGAGACATCAACACAGTCTGGTAATAAGATTACACGACTGTGAGATCAGATCATAAAGTCTCATTTGCCCAGTAATTTCACTAGCTACATTGCCCTTCAAACTGCAACACAGTACTGCTTGCACACTACTGCTTGGCGGCAGAATAACTGGCAAAGCGGTGGTATCTACCTAGACGATCTTTGCAGAAAAGTCCTACCACCTAGTCTACCATTGAAGTCCCAATATTTTGCCCCATCCTGTATACCAGTATAAGCAAGAGCCATTGGCGTTCCGCCAAACGTGGACTAATGTAAAAACCGTAGTAATAGCCAACGGTTCCATATGTCTTTATTGGAGCAATTTCAAAAGGGAATTGTCTTTGTGCATTTGAGAACAGCTTCATTTGTTTTAGTTTCTAAAACCGGTTTTGTTTGGATATTCGATTGTTTTATCTCAAATACTCGGATTCAATTGTTTCATGGAAAGAAACGCGTTACTTCGGACGTAGTTTGTTACATAACTATATATATACTATAACATTGGATGTTATTAAAGATAAAAATAAAAATAAATATTTTTATTGCCAAATAAAGAAAAACAAACTGGGTACTTAAAAATAATATTAAACTTAGTATAATTATAATTATTTAACATTATTAGATTTACGTTAATGTAAAGGGAAAAAAAAACACCAACGGGTTCTATCTAGGTGCTAATATGTATGTTCTAAGGATACTAACAAGGACTGGTGCTGTGTGTGTGTTTGTGTGTGCGTGTGTGTGTGCGCGTGTATTTTCTATATTATTTAACGGTTTAGATGAATCGTTAGCCGTCTACTGCTAAACATGGCCTCTTCCACAGAGCGTCACTTTGAACGACTATTTATCTCTTACATCCAACGGCTCTTCGTAATTCTGACCTGAGAGTATCACAAAAGTCTAAAAACACATAAGCTACGTATTAAAACTGTCAAATCCATACAAATATCTGTTGGAATCGAGTTACGTGATCGCCCAGCTGCTCGTTGGCCAGGCAGCCGCTAAAAATGGACGTGTTTGGAAAAAGCATATGCAGCAGTGGAGGTCTTCTAGATGATGACTTAATAACATGTAGGTATTACAATCTTTATCACTAAAAGTGGTCTCTTCCAGGCAAACTTTGGGTGGTGAGTATGTTTGTACAGTACATTAGTAATAGGTATTTTGTATTGTTTTAGTAGTAAAGTAGATAAGTACTACGTACAATCTGAATACAATGCACCAAAACAAGCCACTTGCCGAGACAAAACGAATTTAACAAGCCCAAAATGATCTACAATAAGCTCAATTTAATTTTATCTTTTAAAGCTATGCCATTTTAGTCTTATTTAAATGCGCATACGGTATATTTTAATTTTTTGTTTTATATGGAAACATATTTCAATTTTTATTGCTCACAACATTCCCGAAAACGAATTACAAAAGTGATGTATTGTCTCAGTGTTTTACGAGCAATTTGCGTGAAAACTGTAAGGTATTCTGTACATTGCTTGCTTTATGAGAGCATGTGCTTGTGTGCGGAGTTTTTTTTCATGTGCGTACCGCATTGTATGCATTATGCATCACCTGTAGAAATAGTGAGGTATAAAATAATATTATCAATATTAACTCTTACTAAAAATTCTGATATTTTGGTATAGGTCATGTATGGCCTACATTTAGTCCCCGCGAGAGAAGACAAGCTTCCCAGCAGTGAGAAAGTAAATATGTAATGATTATTTATTAAACTTGATGCATTAAAAATGTCTATTTAAATTCATTATTAGATTCTGAGAAAAACTGTGTTACGCTGACAAGGTCCACTTTGACCATTCTGACAAAGTCCACTCCGACAAGATCCACTCTCATAAAATAACATTTTCACTATTTTGGGGAATTTTCGACTGTAAAAAACGAATTTCTCCAAACTTTTTGACAGGTCACATTTATTTATTTTTTGGCGAATCCATACGTTCATCCCTATAATCCATGGGTGGTCGAAAATTCCATAAATTGCGTCGATTGCAGATTCCAGCGTGAATCATTGTTTTCATATAAATTTTAATACTTTTGTTTGTGTCTGGCGTTGTTGAAGAATGGTACATTTATTATTTTCCATAGTCTACCTACGAGAATAATTGGATCAAATGGGAATTTTTATAACTTGTGGTCCAATTAAAAAAGAGATCTATGGTATAAATTATTTTTATCCTTTTTATACCATGCTATATCGAGTTTCCTTTTGTATTTTAACTGTTATATGAAAAATTTTTTTATGTAAACGAATGGTGTGACAAGCTAGTCGTTTGCATAATGTTAAGAGACACGGCTGCCTATAACATTATAATATGCACATAGTATTTTCTCGTTTCCAATTAATGTTATTAACAAACCTTCAAAAAATTTTCAGATTGCACAATGATATTCCCATAAAAACGAAACTATATTTAATTATTGGAGAAAAAGTAATATTGTAGGTGAAAAGGGCTCATAAATAAAACACAGAATTTAGATCACCTTCTGCGGGAAGCGTACCCAAAAAGTTGGCAACATTCCCTCGTTGAATAGCTAGGCTAATTCGTTGACCGAGGTATATGTGCCAGCCTTTGGGTCGTCAGCTCAACCAGGAGTCTGGACAGCTCCTAGACGAGAAGCCGCGCCTGCGGGCCCCAGGGACCCATTGTTTGAACCCCAAATGGAACAAATATGAAACCCTCACCTAGGAAAATATAACAACTAGGTAGGAAACCCATATTTTCAATGATTAAGTTGAAAAAATACATGAAAATAATCAATGATAATTGGAAAATTTGTGAGTGTTTGTAGAAGTAGGAGCTGTTTTACCCAAATCTCTATGGCTTCGATTTGCATAATTCTAGGTATGTGGAAAATTCCTCCAATGAAAGAAGCCTTTAAGTCTAAAAATCTTTTTTAAATACTACATGTCAAATTCTTATGAACAATATAATAAAAATCGATAACTGGCGATAATTCAAGATATGCTAATATTTAGTAAGTTACCCGTAAATTAAAAAAAATACTGCGTTACGTTTTCCGAGACTTGAGCGTGGATGAAATAACTTCTGAGGAGCTGAAATTCGGGAACTCAGAAATGATTCCAATCACGGTAAATTCTCATACACTTCTATTTATCCCCTTTCGAAGTTAAAATAATGTTTTAAGTCTCCTTACGATTTGCGATAATATCGATGATCATACACAGAAAAAAAATGAGTGTGCTTTAGACCACACGACTAAAGTAAAACTTATTTAGTTTAGCTCCATCTATCGGCCGGTATAACTTTGTTTTTGCTTTGCTTAATGTTAATGTCGCCATCTTGAAAATCGTAAACTGTCATTTTACTAGACGTACCAACATAATAATACACATTTAAAGTAATTTTTAATTTTGTTATGTTAACAACTTTCAACCTCCGTTCGCTTCGTCACGCATTCACCAGCATACTCCCCAAGTCAAGCGTGCGTAAAGAAGTTTGACTTCTAAAACATGAGTATAGAACCTCCTCCTTTTTAAAAGTCATTTAAAAATGAAACAAATGTTTTACATTTTGCACAACAGCAAAGGAACAACCAGTCAAAACGATTAGGGTTGTCACAGCCAACAAATTGACATCTAAAGCAACACCACGAACACTTATCCATCACCCTTGTAACACCAAAGGGTAGCCACCCCTAAGCTTACACGAAGCATCTTAGCAACTTAACAGCGGTTTTGTTTGATTTCCCCCAGTTTGCTTAGGCTAGCATTAAGCAGATTAGCCAATTTAGGCATGTTAAGCACAGATTTCGGAAACAATGTTGGTATAATTAAGTGATGCTTAAACCTTTATGATTTATTGGAGTTTTGTTAAGTAATGTGTATTGAGAGACAATATTTTGCTTGGGATTTAGACGGTCTAGTTCACTGACTTAAAATAAAGGCTCTAAGGATCGATCCTTGTTAACCGACTTCCAAAAAAGAGCGGGTACTTTGTCTGTATGTATTTTTTAATTTGAAAATTTCAATAGTAACTTTCTATGTTACATAAGCTACGTATTGAAACTATCAAACCCATAGACATTTCTGTTTCTATTCGTTGCAATCAAGTTGCACAATCGCTTAGCTGGTCTCTGTCGTATCAATAGGGGTTATATTTGCATGTATTTGAAAGAACACTGAAAAACTTGACTACTCATGAAATTCTTGCCTCCGACTTCGATGGTCATCATTAGACCAATTTCAAAGTACCATAAAAAGTTCATGTCATCGGATACACAACTGCATGACAAATTTTAACTCGATTGAACCCCTGAAAATCATCCTAAAATCGTGTACAATATTTACATAGTACAAACAAATAATGAAAATAAATTTATCATGCATATAAAATGATGATAATAATAATAAATAGATAGAGAACTTTTTGTATAATTTGTACGGGATTTACTCACGTTTAAAATTGGCCGGACTATCTATCACCTTGAGGAAGGCTGCCAAATGCAGTTGAAACTATAGTCGGATAAACGGACAAAATGTGTGAAAACCACGTTAGTTTTCATAATAAGATAGAGAACTCTTTATTGTCACCAATGAAGTACATAAACAGGACTAATAATAATAATAACGCCCAACGATCATGTACATGGACAGTAACTAGGATTCCGTGTGCCTACGGGACCCAGAAACTACGAAGACCAGGGTCCTATAACACCCAGACTCAGACAGAACAAGCATTTGTGCTTTTCTTCTGTACACAAATTTTGTGTTGTCGCGGGAATCGCACCCGCAACCCCCGGGTTATGAGCTGACCTGCTTAACAACCACGACACAGAGGCTGTCAAATAAAAACTTGTAAAAAATTATTTGGGCAGCATCTGACACAACTGGCCGTAACCACTACACTACTTGCCTTCACAGCAAGAAGGGTTGATTTTTCCAATTGGTGATACAACTTTTTTCCCTACTTATTTTTTTTTTTATGTTTTGTCTCCACACTTTTGTGTATTTAGCCAGTGTCAAGTAATTGATAATTTATTAAGTTAATGATATTTCACGCAAATATGTGTCAAGTCACAGTCGAAGTCATCAAATCAAGTCAGCCAAGTCATAGTCTAGTCAAAGTCATACTCCTAGTAAAGTGGTGGCAACTTTACTTGAAGCTTCTATGTAGTTTTGGAAACAACACGAAAAGAAACGTTTCACCATCATTATACTACTTTCCCACACTCTGGTCTTTTCACCTGTAATCCAGCACTAAACGAATAAAATGCCACAAATTTTATGCACTAACACTGAAAATAACACAAGTTTTGGAAAATAATACAATGCGGTGACGCAATCTTTTTCGCTTTCCCGCCAAAACTTCATCTCCTTATTTTAAGATATTAAGATTAAATAACAATAAACATCAATTTTCGTAAACCATTGAATAGAATATATACATTGTAGTTGCATAAACATGATTGAAGGCGTCAATGCAACTAGCAACATGTTTTATATCCATTAGTGTAGTGCGCGCAAGCCCGTGTCGGCGTAGACGTATTCATAATACGGGTACGAAAGCTTATTGACGCGTGGCTGGCGGGGTTAAAATGCTGCATTGCTAATCTGAGAATGGCACAGCTGAATAATGGTGCACCCTCTAGCGATAAACAAAGCAATTGCTCCTCTAAAATTGTGATTGTCAGTATGAATTTCTCAAAACTGCGATGCGATTTTTGAAGTAAATCTTTTCATGCTGGACTTGTGAAGTAAGCTAGTGAATGTTAAGTTAATGTAACTATAATATTGTGTAATTTTACATATCTTTTATTCACTGACAATTGAAGGGTTGAGAATAAAAAGGGTTTAACTTTCAAATTGATAGTTTCGAGAAAATGGACTTTAAACTTCAACGGCGTTATTTTAATGTAGAGTGCTTATAAGGTAATAGAAAAGGTTTATGCAAGTTTCAGTAGCTTGAAAATATTTTAATTCTATTTTAAAATACTAAATATAGTACTAATTCATAAAATTACTGTAAAAATATAATATAATAAAATGAAAATAATAATGTTTTTATGCTAAGCGAACTGTATTCCTGTGACAGATAAACTGTTTTTAGACTCAAAATCTCGAAATTTAAGCCTCATTTACCGAAATTTTGAGAATGTATTTTTGAAGAAAACTGAATCCAACGATACCCATAAGTCATTTTGTGAAAAAAATCAGTTAAACCCTTTTTGTTCTCACCCCTTCAATTCGTGTCAGCCGAAAGTTGACAAAAAATTTTACGGCGTTAAATTAGTTTTTTTAACGTAACGTAACATTTATTTATTTATTTTATTCCAAAACAATATAATTGTATGTGAAATTAATATAACACACATAGCATACATTATTACATATAACAAACAACATTAGTTCTGACCTACCAGCGAATTCTGACAAAATCGTACAACGTAAACATAATTCCAAACCAAAAATTTTGGTAGCATTTTACACACCCCTAAGCCTATCTGTACAAAATAATGTATGTGCATATATTTGTCAGGGTTGTCGTGCAGCCCTATCGGTCGCTTGTGGCACCCCTAATATTTTACATATATGAACATGCACGATTTTTCTAAATACCTATAAAGCCATTTTCATGTCGTCAACATTTTTGACATGGTCGTGAATATTTTATTATGACAGAAATAAGAGATGGAATTGTTTTCGAATATTTTTACGCTTGGATAGAGCTTTTGAGGCAAATATTTATGTTAGTACGAATATTCAATTAAACAGGTAGATTTTAGGAAATATAAACTAAAGGCTTTGTTAAGGTAGCTTTAAAACATTTTTTATTGTGACCTACAAAATTAAATTTACACCTTTTTTTTGCCAACACAAAAGCTTTATTGGATGGAAATTGTATTCCAGTTAGGTATATACGATAGTCTTTTAGAATATAAATTATTTAATTAAGTTTTTTTGGAAATAAATATCCTATGATAATTTTTGTTTATTTTTCCATTCAAAAAATTAAGGATACAATAAATAAAAAGTAACAACGATTAAAAAATTACATAATAAATATGCTATCCAACTCACCACCGCGTGTAAAGCTTCCGAGAATACTGGCAGCATTACCTCGCTGAATTAGAAGAGTTTAAGTTTAAGTTTTAAGAGAATTAGCTTCTGAGCGATATATGTGCCAGCTCTGGGATTCCCCGAGACAAGAACCAATTTAGTAGAAAGAACAGAAATAAAAAATTTGAAAATTATTATAAATTTATTTAATTTCAAATCTAGTGTTTACTCACTTGAAACAAATAAAATGCCTTCGTACATTAAGGATTATACCTCAACATTTACGACCACGCCAAGAGGTTTACAACATCCAGTATTGGACAGGGTCCATTCGCGAACACCCATTGGCAAGCTTCCTGGTGATAATTTCATTTTAGGAATTATACTACTGGCTTACATGGTAACGTACTACCCTCAAATTTGTTAAATTTTCAACTCTATGTAAGTTTGATAGGGTTGGATTTAGAATGTAACATATTTTAGGTATGGTTAGTACAAGAAATTAAAGCTATGTGTGCTGTTTACTTTTATTGTGGGTTTTGTGACGTGGAGTAAGAAAAGGTTTTATTACCGCTTGTTACAATAGTGTTAAAGGAACTGTAGAGTTGATTTAAGGCCAAGGAATAAAGGTGAAAATTTCATAGCAACTCGTTTTATTTTTCAAATAATAAACACCCATACATAGATCCTGGATCCTAATTAGAATTCTCTGTATCTAGGGACCCAGGAACTACGAGCATGTTCCCACAACACCCAGACAGAGAACAAGTATTTTGGCTTATTTTTCTGTGCATAAATTGTTGTCCTGTCGAGGGAATCGAACCTACCGCCTCCAGGCTATATCCAGCCGACCTGATCAACCAAATCATCACAGAGGCTGTCTTAAGCTGTTTGCACCAGATACATTGATACATTGCGTGTTTAGATAGAAATTAGCATTATTCGTGCTCTATTTAACAGCATCGTATACGCGTCAAGAGTCGCGCACAGTATTGTAGGGGTAAAGTTCGACTATTGTAATTTTGTTCGCAGTATTACCTAACAAGTAATAAACCGACTTTGACTTATATGGTTTTCTCATGGATGCCATTATCATAACTAGAGCAAATAGAAATGGGACAACACGGGAATTACCAGCTAAATAAAGAAGAATCATCAAAATCCGTTCACCCAGAAAAGAAAGTTCTGAGGTAACATACATAAAAAAACAGTCGAGTTGAGACCCTTCTCCTTTTTGAAGTCGACTAAAAGGCATGCAGAGGTAAATAGTCAATGGCATTTCTAAGCAATTTTTTTTTTCTTTTTTTTATAGTAATAATAATATGTGTGGACATCTCACATAACGCCATCTAGTCCCAAACTAAGCAAAGCTTGTATTATGGGAACCAGATAACTGATACAATACTTAGATACTTTTTGTTTGAAAATACATACATATAATATAATATAACACCCAGACACAAAAATAAACTCTGTAAGTTGAAAAGGTAAAGTTAAAACTAATACCTCATCCAAAATATCTCGTACTTAACATCCGGAAGAGACATCAGGTACGCGTCAACATTTTGTCATTTGTGACTACCCCCGCCGGCGGTAACCGTAATTACATGATTTAGGACGCCATTGTGCGTTGGACTGGAGATAAAACTTGCCTGGTTAGGTTTCCTGGATAACAGTTGCGACATAATTCAGGGGCATTGTATGGGAGTTGTATTAAGGCATATATTAAATAGAAAAACGTAAATTTCTTGAAGTGTGATATCAAAACTCAGTTCTTGCTACACACGAAACTAAATTTAAACTTCACTCATCGTTTATTAAGTCAGTATGAGTAGTCACTTAGTCAGTAACAGCAGTCACTTACCCATGATTAGTCAGTACATTATCTAAGTCAGTCGCATAGATTAAACAAGGTCAGTAGATATTTAGTAGTAAATAAATTGCGTTCATTTAGTCAATATAAGGAGTCACTTAGTCAGTAACAGCAGTCACTTACCTATGATTAGTCAGTACATTCCCTAAGTCAGTCGCACAGATTATACAAGGTCAGTATATATTGGTAGTAAATAAATAGCGTTTATTTAGTCAGTATGAAGAGTCACTTAGTCAGTAACAGTAGTCAACTTACCTATGATTAGTCAGTACATTCCCTAAGTCAGTCGCACAGATTATACAAAGTCAGTAGATATTTAGTAGTAAATAAATTGCGTTTATTTAGTCAGTATGAGGAGTCGCTTAGTCAGTAACAACAATCACTTATCTATGATAGATTACACTCCTTAAGTCAGTTGCACAGACAAAGACAGTATATATTTAGTAATCGCTTGTTCCACCTGAACTCTAATTTCAATCTCCCATTAATTTAAAATACTGGGATTAAAATACTTTCGCTATTCCACTATGATCCCATAAGTAAGGGTATCAAATAGTTCTTAAAACACACGTGTCTTGAGATATCGAAATGGAAGATTTAAGTGGAATGTACACCATCACTTAGTGCTTCTGTAAGACCTAGGCTATAAGTTTTTTAAGCTTTTTTAAAGTGCATTGTTATGTATTAGTTGGTGTTCAATAAAGTATTATTGTATTGTTATCTTAATATATATAAATCTCGTGTCACAATGTTTGTCCTCAATGGACTCCTAAACCACTTAACCGATTATAATAAAATTCGCCCACCATGTGCAGTTCGATCCAACTTGAGAGATAGGATAGTTGTAAGTTTATATATATCTCAATTTATAATAGACATATATAAAATACCCGTGCAAAGCCGGGGCGGGCTGCTAGTAGTAGTAAAGAGAGATTACTATAGAGATCACTTTTAGTGATAAGGCCGTCCATTGTGCTACCTATTCTAGTACGGTAATATCTAGTTTTTTATGTTGGTATACGCAATAAAGAGTTTTTCTATTCTATTCTATTCTATAAGTATCGAAGCTCATTAAATATATATACTATCGGCTAAACTTCCCGTACCATTTTAATAACCGCCACAATTCACTGCAGATTACATTGAAACTTCTAAATCCGCCCACTGAGCGGCAGGGTCGGATTCTAGATCACGGTGTCTCAGCGCGCGGTTAGCTAAGACCTTGCTAAGACTGCATAACTGACGTAGCTCGGAGTACTCAGTGCCCTGGAAGATGGATAACGGTTGCATAGACAAATAAGCCGGGAAATCTTGTTGCTTAGACTATTCTGTTTGAAATTTATAAAATAAATTGAAGGGGTGAGAACAAAAAGGGTTTAACTGATTTTTTTCACAAAATGACTTATGGGTATCTTTGGATTCAGCGTGAAATTATCTACAATAATATATTCTCAAAAAACCGAAATGATGCTTAAATCTCGAGATTTTGAGTCTACAAACGGTTTATCTGTCACAGCAATACAGTCCGCTTATCATAAAAACATTATTATATTTATTTTATTATATTATATTTTTACAGTAATTGTAGAATTAGTACTATGTTTAGTATTTTAAAATAGAATTAAAACATGAAAATGTTTTAATTCTATTTCTATTATCTATTAGCAACTGAAATTTACATAAACATTTTCTATTACCTTATAAGCACTCTACATTAAAATGAGGCCGTTGAAGTTTAAAGTCAATTTTCTCGAAACTATTAATTTGACAGTTAAACCCTTTTTATTCTCAGCCCTTCAATTGTCAAAGTCGACATCCAAAGATAATAAAGCCCGTGGATTTATTAGTCAATGTTGACAACATAAAAAACTGTTCATCTCGTCTTCATGAAAGATAATCTATACAAAAAAAGCTATTTATATATTTTGAATTTTACGTGTTCCACCTAAATAAATAACGCCCAACGAGCACGTACATAGATCCCGGACCCTAACTAAGATTCCCTGTATCTAAAGATCCAGGTAATACACTGAAAAAAAAAACTTATATGTTAATATGTTTGTTATTAACATATAAGTTTTTGCTATATTATTATTTATGTTATAATGCAAAAATAATTATATAATAAAAGTTTTTTGCATTATTGCGTTATATGTAACAAAACTTCCGTCTCACTGTAACTTAAAAAAGTGACTATATAACTCGAGTAATACCTAACCAAAAGTAGTTGTATCTCTTGTAAAATCGTTGGTTTATACAGGGTTACAGGAAAAATCGTGCTAGACCCGTTAAGGGCGTGGAGTACTCATAATTTCTGACTTACTTCACTATGAAACATCTTTTTTTTTTTTTGAGGGTGATGCCCGCGCTCTTCCCTGTCACCTCGGGGATGGTGGCAGGGGGTATGTGAGACTCGAACCCACTAAAACGTGGATTTTAGTGGGTTCGAGTGAACCCTCGTCTACCATACCGGGAGCGAGAAGAAGTCGCGACTGCAGTCCAGCCAACTCGCCCCCGGCCAACTCGCCCTCCGGCCAACTCGCCCCAAAACAAAATAAACATAATTAAATTCTGTAGCTAATTTTGTAGAAATAATGAGTACTCCACGCCCTTAACGGATCTAGCACGATTTTTCCTATAACCCTGTATATTAAACCAGTTCTGTCAAATCAACTTAACTGTAGTTAGAGCTTTCCAAATTTTTGTTATTAATGAAATTACCGAAACAGTTTTTTTTTCAGTATACGAAGGCCACGACACCCAGCCTCAGTACAAGTATTTGCGCTTTTTTTCTGCGCATAAATACAGGTCCTGCCACGGGAATCAAACACAGTGCCTTCTGGTTATGCCGGAAACTGCAGAACTTAAATTATCCCATTACTTATACTTATAAGGGCCTTAAAAATAAAAATAAAGTCAAAGGTCGTCCACCAAACAAAAAAAAAAGACGTGTGGCACTCGGAGACTGCCGCGGTAAAGCTATTGCATAGCATTTTTTATCAACTTATGCAATTATAATTATTTATTTATTTTATTAATGCAGTATTTTTTTCCTTTGTTTTTTTTTTCTTTGATATTAATTCAAGTTACACTTTGAGCGGGTGACCGATAAAAAATCATTTTTTTTTCACTGTTGTACATAGATGATAAATACCTATACACCTATATACTTTCTCACAAACAGCTGATTACGGTAGTTTTCCAATACAACCAATGCCACCTAAAGGCGGGTTGTATACTCCTTGGGTTGTTGCACTCCGCCCGGCACAGCGGTTCGGAGTGGGGGGTGTTAGGTTTTTTTCGTTACGGAATTTCTGGATTCGGTCCCCACGCTCAAGGCCCGCGATAAAAGCTATGCAATAGCTTAAAAGGAAAATCAAAGTCTGTCAGCCACTTAGGACAATGCCACACACTTAACTTATAACATGCATTTTGGGTCGTCGGTTAAAAACATTTATAAATAAACATTCATATATTGTGTTCAATTTTTTCGTGTGAATTTAATCTAAATACAAGTAATAATAAGCCGAGACCAGTGGACAAAGTGCCCAAAATGCTGGAATTAAATGTTTATAAAACATTATATTAATATTATTTAAAAATTACATCTTTACAAAGCACAAAAGCAAAAAAATCCCAAACGAAGAAGATTTTTTTTCATAGATCATTCAACTACCCATTACAGGATCATTTCACCCTTTTAAGGGTGGGATTTCAAAAAACCCTTTCTTAGTGGATACACTTTACAAAGAACACACCCTCCAAATTTCTCCAAAACAAGTCTCTAGGACCAGCGGTTTAGGCTGTGCGTTGATATATAAGTCAGTCAATCAGTCAGTCAGGACTTTGAATGTTATATGTATAGATTTTAAAACGTAAGTCTGGAATCTACTCAGTCTGTAAAAAGTTACAGGCGAGTACAGGATCCACTTGAAAATTCCATTTCCTCCCGGCATTGTCCGCGCCACTCATACTCCTCCGATTGTACGATACTGACGAATTACATGCATAATGCCGTATTGTGTGAATTATACTTAAAGAAAAATGGGAGGTGAGGTAATGTTTGTTATATAAAATATTCAAAGAGCAAAACATACATGTAATTGTACCTTATGTGATTGTACCAAAAATGCCTTGTGTAACATGCAGTTATATGGCCAATAAATAGGTGGTAGGATTTTGTTGCAAAGTTCGTCTAGGTAGGTACCACCGCTTTGCTAGTTATTCTGCCACCGAGCAGTAGTGTGCAAGCACTACTGTGTTCCGGGCACTATAGCTAGTGAAATTACTAATGATCTGATCTCACAGTCGAGTAATCTTATTACCAGACTGTGCTGATGTCTCAGGATGATGTGCGCAGTGCAGTGTCGCTCGAAACTCTATTTTGGGGTTCCGATTGACACTGTTCTGTTTTGGGCCGTGGCGCTTAACATCAGGTGAACGGCTAGCTCGTCACATTATTCACTAACATAAAAAAAACATACATCTATGATCACGCAGTTTATTTACAGAAGACACAAGTTGCCCTTAAAAGAATATTCACATAAAATAATAATTGAATGGTTGAGAACAAAAAGGGTTTAACTGTCAAATTGATAGTTTCGAGAAAATTGACTTTAAACTTCAACGGATTCATTTTAATGTAGAGTGCTTATAAGGTGATAGAAATGGTTTATGTAAGTTTCAGTTGCTTGAAAATTTTTACAATTCAAAAAACTACAATTCAAAATCAATCATACATTACTGTAAAAATATAATATAATAAAATAATTATAACAATGTTTTTATGCTAAGCGAACTGTATTCCTGTGACAGATAAACCGTTTTTAGACTCAAAATCTCGAGATTTATGCCTTATTTCAGTATTTTGAGAATGTACTTATTAGTGTAGATAATTTCACGCTAAATCCAACGATACCAATAAGTCATTTTGTGACCAAAATCAGTTAAACCCTTTTTGTTTTCATCCCTTCAATTATCATGCAAAATATTGGAAACAGCAGACAAAGTCGCAATCGAAAAGCTATTATTTGTTATGAAAAACGATTTCCGTGTAAGAAAATGGAAAGACGCAATGGAAACAAATAGAATGTAAATTTAATTTGGCCCATTTATGTTTCGTGTTACACAGATAATGGAGTGAATTTATTCAATTGAACACTTGAGAAATAAGCTTGTGTTATTGTATTTTGTATGTCTATAGTCTAGTAGTAAATTACTCAGGTCCGTATTACAGAACGATGCTCAGTCATCGATCGGTGCTCAAACAGAGATTTCATTCACTAATCGATCACTTTATGAATGAAATCTCTGCTTGAGCACCGATCGATGACTGAGCATCGTTCTGTAATACGGACCTTGGACTGTGAGATTAGGTCATAAAGTCTCATTTGTCTAGTAATTTTACTAGCTACAGTGCTCTTCAAACCGGAAAACAGTAGCTTCAACTTTCGTGCGCCTCGCATTCACCAGCTTACTCCCAAATTCAAGCGTGCGTAAAGAAGTTTTACTTCAAAAATTGCAAAATTTACATTTACCTGAACATTCAAAATAAGCGCTGCGTATGATGTCTGTACTTGTTATTATTATGCATCCTTTATGCCACTGCAGGTGCAGTCCAGTAGAGCAAGTTGTTTGAAAATGTTCATTAGTTTCATGTACTGTGCTATTACAGAAACTGACGAGAAGTTCTTGGGTCACTAGATACAGAGAATCCTAGTAAGCGTCCAGGATCTATGTACGTGATCGTAGGTTGCTATTGTTATTATTACCATCATCGTCATCATCATTTACCATCATCATCATCAGTTGCCATCATTATACATAGCAAATAACCGGTACGGCTCGACGACATGTGTACGGAAATACATGTCCCGGCTTAAATAATGCGGGCTTAAATCAGTTCGTAATTCAAATTGTTTATTAAAATTAACCTCCAAAATGTTTTCGGGCTAACTCTTAGGGGCCATCCACAAATGACGTCACAGGTTAAAGGAGAGGGAGGGGATAGACGAAGTGTGACATTGTGTGAGAAAAGGCGGGGAGGAGTGCCAAGTTTTGTGTCCCCACATATTTTCAAAATATAATATGACGTGGGCGATCACGTAACTCGATTGCAACAAATAGAAACATAAATTTGTATGGATTTGACAGTCTGAATACGCAGTTTGTGTGCATAGTTAATATGGAAATTTCTGTATTGCATTGCAATCAAAGTTTCGTGATCACCCCCCCAGCTATGACAAGGACAGGGGAGTGGTCAAGAAATCATGATTTTTATGTGACGTCATTTATTGTTGGCCCCTTATCAGTATATAGGTTGTTAAAAAACTTCATCCCATTAAACACACCCATCGTTTCTCCAAAGAAAAAGCCGCGGTATGAAAAACCTTGTTTCGCCCGCGTTATGAAAGTGGAGCCTGAGTCTAGTCTGGCTATTGTGTGACTCAATCCTGAGACCGTTTGAAGAGTAAACACACTGTATGCTAGGAACAGTCAAGGTGAAAAGTGGTTAGATTAGTTATTTTTTTTTTTGAAGTAAAACTTCTTTACGCTTGCTTTACTTGGGGAGTGAGCTGGTGAATGCGAAGCAAATTGAAGTTGAAGTTTGTTTACATAGATCTCTACTGTCAACATAACAAAGATAAAAATTGAGGAGTTTTGGCGGGAAAGCGAAAAAGATTGCGTCACCGCATTGTATTATTTTCCTAAACTTGTGTTATTTTCAGTGTTAGTGCATAAAATTTATGGCATTCTATTCGTTTAGTGCTGGATTACAGGCGTGAGTGTGGGAAAATGGTATAATGATGGTGAAACGTTTCTTTTCGTGTTGTTTCCAAAGCTCCATAGAAGCTTCAAGTAAAGCTGTCACCACTTTACTAGGAGTATGACTTTGACTAGAGATTGACTTGCCTATGACTTCGACTGTGACTTGACACATATTTGCGTGAAATATCATTTTCTTGATGAATTATAAATTACTTGACACTGGCAAAATACACAAAAGTGTGGAGCCAAAACATTAAAAAAAAAGATAAACATTTGTATTATTATGTTGATTTCCGGTAAAATTACAATTCACAATTCAAGATGGCGATATTAACATCAGACAAATCAAAAACAAAGTTATACCGGCCGATAGATGGATCTAAACTAAAGAAGTTTTACTTCAGTCGTGTGGTTTAAAGCACACTCGTTTTTGTGGCTGATTTTCACTTTACCATTTAAAGTTTGTTATAGCAGAGTACTTAAAGCACCTACTAAATAAATTGGATTGGTAGCTAGAGTCTCAATCTAAAATCTTAGGTTATCTACATTTAACTGTTCAAATTGGACTTAGTGATTGCTTAGTCAAGGATTTAATTAACTATTCTAGTTCTCGAGATGAATTGGAGGTCGTATTGCGCTTATAATCTCCACTGTTTTTTTCTTATACGTGATAGTAGTTATTACTTTTTTTCCTGTTTAACATGTGCCTATAAGGTAACGTAGTAACACAGTATATAAGAAAGGGATCTCTTTAGGAACAGTAAGTAACTCGGATCGTATACCAGGAAGTGTTGTCCCTTCGACGGTAGGAAGCGAAGTGAGCGCTCCGTCCAGTCTTCGCTTATCTTTTAGTCCGGCGTGAAGTTGTACACTACCGACTAGTGTGAAGTCACCGCGTAAACGACATCACAACCAATACAGACTTGTTTAGAGTCATTGCCACTCTTGTTGCCACTCACAAGAGTGGCAATGACTCTAAAGCATCTCTAAGCATGAGTGTCAGATACTACTTTTTCGTAGTCTTGGTATTACTGAATACAACTTTTCACTCCTCCACAGTTAGCATGTTACGTGAGAAGGGCACTGTAGCTACTGAAACTACTGGGCAATGAGAGTTTATAATCTGGGAACTTTAATTGCAATGTAATAGGAGAGATATCATTCCAAATTTCAAAATTTCTTTAGTACCATGCACATAATTTATGTATTGAAACTGCAAAATCCATACAAATTTGTTTTTGTTTTTTGCTGTCTTAGGATGACGTGCGCAGTTCAGTGCTATGCGAAGCTTTACATTAGAGTTCTGAGTGACACTGCAACTGTTATTGGCGGCCGCATCGCTTAAAGTCAGGTGAACAACTAGCTCGTCACGTCATTCATTAATATAAAAAAGGTACTTTTCTTCTCGACTATACCATCATATATTCTGGTGAGCGCGCCGTGTGTCAATGCAACTTTGCTTATGTATGCGTGCATTCGTGCGAGAGTGTGTTAACATGTGTTTGCGGAGCTGTTTGGGTTTCATAAACATATTGTAAACTCGTTTTGTGGAAGCGCTTGAATAGACAAGTATTATAAAATATAAATTTCTAAGCCTGAAAATAATTCTCTGTGAGTCTTTCGGTCTAGTTGGTATCTTTTTAACTGACTGCAACAAGGAGGAGAGGAGAGTTCTCAATTCGACCGGTTTTTTTGTTTGATACATCAGAAGTTTCAAGGTAACAAACATAAAAAACTATATATTGTATAACTTATGTATTTTATAAATATACAAGGTGGCATTTAATTCACTCTTTTCCTTAAATGTATGTACTTACTAGGACCATACTATAGAATATTCGTACAAGGCCCAATAAAAAAAAAATTGTTTCAGTATTTAGTGCCTCTTAACATAACTGTATGACAGCCGAAATGTCTATTTAACGGTACACATATCGCGGGCACCATGCTTTGTAAATGTTTCGTAGGCAATAAAACACCTTCGTTGTTCAAAGTCGCAAGGCTTTTCTTTAGAATTTGAATTTAATAATGCCTAGATTATAGTTTTATTTCATAAGTACTTTTTTGTTTAGTTATATGGGAGTGTTCTATAGCATGGACTGATAAGGAAAAGAACGAATTAAATTCCACCTTGTATAATTGTAAGTCTGAAAATAATGCGTGAGTGTTGGGGGTTTAGTTGGTACCTTTATAACCGATTTCAAAAAAGGATGAGGTTTTCATTTCAACCGTTTTTTATGTTTGTTACCGCAGAAGTTCCGAGGTAACAAACATTAAAAAAATTAGTCAGTCACCCAGTCGAAAGTTGTGAGTCCGAACTTTCGACTGGGTGACTGACTAATGAACCGATTTTGATGATTCTTTATTTATTTGAAAGCTGGTGCTAGTGTGATCCAGTTCTGACAATGGCATCCATGAGAAAACCATATAAGTCTGAAGTCAGTTTTTTACGCTTTGCGTTTGTTACTTGTTATGACTAAACACATATCGAGAGACTCATTTCATAGAAGGGTTTTTTTTTTTACTTAGTTTACTTTTAGTACCAGCTTTCGCAAGCAGCACCCGTTCACGAGCTTGAAGCATGTTTCAGCCATCGCCCTCCTCGACCATATTTGAGGGAAGAGGACGACCCGAAACACGACGCCGCAAGAAGAAGCTTTTTAGTGAGCGTGAATGCTCTTGATGTACATATAGAAGGGGTTTGCCGTAATCACTACGCTTGGCAGACGGCTTAATAATTGTAGAAAATTTAACTGTACCAAAAAGAATCATGCTGCATGCCCGTTCCCTGGATATTTCATTAGCCGGCTCTTACAACACCCGTGAGAAAAGAGGTCAGAAAATTTTCATTTATCTAAGAGAATCATGCTGCTGCCCAATCCCTGGATATTGCATTGGCCAGCTCTTACGGCAACCGCAAGAAGAGATGCGATGGTCCTATGCAAGGGCCAACCGGTTGTTGAATCAAAATAATGTGACAAAAAAATCTTCTCAAAATAACCTAGTAATAGCAAATTAATTATATCCTTGGTTTTCTACTTATGTTACAGTAAACTAGAAAAAGTCCTTATTAAATGTTTTTAGCAGTTTATAAAATAGGTTGATAACGAAAATTTCATTTCAAAGTAAGTAAAATAAAGCCCCCTGAGTCTCCAGACCATTAAAAAAAAGTAAACCCGCCACAATATTAAAAAGCAACAAAAAATATTAACAAGTACACAATAACGGCAAAATATTATACCACTTAATTTGGTGGTAAGCGAAAAAGGCTTAAATAATTGAGCGGGAGTACGATTAAAAACGGCCTTATGTTTAGGGTTGCCACGTGGGGTGGATTAAAAACCTTATGTATATAAGTGGTTCGTCATCATCAGCCGAATACGTTGGGAAACAGCTCTTGTCTCACAAGGAGAAAAAAACGAAAGTACCTAATATTTATTAATTACCAGCTGACTCACCAAACTTCGTTCCGCCTAACAGTCAATGAATCTGCATCTTAAGGATTTTTTTTTATTGATCGATAATCAATTTTATTACTTACTAGTTGCGCCCCGTGGTTTCACCCGCGGATAAAAAGTATTTTAATTATTTGCTCATCCCACTGGAAAATTTTAATTTTCCGGGGTAAAATGTAGCCTATATGTAAATCCAGAGTATAAGCCATCTTCGTACCTAATTTTATCCAAATCTATTCAGTCGTTAGAGCGTGAAGGTAACAAACATACACACATACAAACTATCGCCTTTATAATATTAGTATGATTATCCTATTCCTGACAACTGAATTAATAAACAAATATGCATACATTTCACGCTATCTAGGCCCAAACTAAGCAAATCTTGTACTATGGAAACCAGATAACTGATAGAATACTTATATACTTTTTGTTTGTAAATAATAGGTCTTTACCTATGAAATTGCCGTATTGCAGTACAGACTTTTTCAAACAAAAAAAAGTTTTGATTGGGTATGAATTCTAAATTCAAATTAATTTTGTTTTAAAAATATGACATTCTATTTACAATATAAGTCTTTTGTTTATTGATTAGCGTTGTATTTTCATTACATTTCAACATTTTTCCTCATAATGGATACTTTGAAATTTCGTGTAATTATGGAATATGAGTTCCGTCGTGGCACCAACGCGGCACAAACGACACGTAACATCACCGACGTTTACGGAGAGAACTGTACAAACGAACGTACATCCCGTTATTGGTTTGCTCGGTTCCGTTCTGGGAATTTTGACTTGAAAAATGAACCTCGTGGTCGGCCGGAAACTTTGGTCAACAATGATGAATTAAAGGCAATTTTGTGAAAGCTGATGAATCTCAATCTACAGCTGAGCTGGCAGCAGCTTTTGATGTTAGCATCAAAACAATATTGGTCCATTTGCGACAGATTGGCAAGATAAAAAAGCTTGATAGATGGGTGCCCCACGAACTTAACGATCGCCAGCGCAACGTACGCGTCGAGACTTGCCTTGCGCTGCTTAACAGGCACAGAAATGAAGGAATTTTGAACCGAATTGTTACGTGCGACGAAAAATGGATTCTTTTTGACAATCGAAAGCGCTCAGCAAGTTGGTTAGATCCTGGTTCGGTACCAAAGCAATGTGCAAAACGAAAAATGACCCCTAGAAAGGTGATGGTCACAGTTTGGTGGTCTAGTGCTGGTGTGATTCATCATAGCTTTTTACAAAACGGCGAGAGCATTACTGCAGATGTGTACATTGAAGAACTGACCACAATGATGGCGGAACTCGCACGTCTGCAACCAGCTTTGGTCAATCGGTCGTCTCCACTGCTACTTCACGACAACGCGCGACCCCATACTGCACAACAGACCGTCTCTAAGCTGCATGAGTTGGGTTTGGAAGCTCTCCCTCATCCGCCATACTCACCAGATCTTGCGCCTACCGACTATTACTTTTTCCAAAATTTGGACAACTTTTTAGCGGGAAAAAAATTCAATTCCCGAGAGGCAGTACAAAACGCCTTTGAAGAGTTTGTTGTCTCCCGTCCTGCTGATTTTTTCAAGAAGGGCATCCATAAACTGCCACAGCGTTGGCAAAGATGCATTGATTGCAGGGGTGATTACTTTGAATAAAAGAAATAAATAAGTTCGAAAAAAAAATACTTTAACTTTTTTCAAACAAAACGGCAATTTCATAGGTAAAGACCTAATATATACATAGAATATAATATAACACCTAGATATTGAACAAACATCCGAGTACCAACTACTACCAACTTACCTATCGGGTCATACTGGACTGTGCTGATGTCGCGCAATGTAACACTACATTGCGTGCATGCAAAACTTTATATTTTAGAGTTTCAATTGACACTGCTCCTGGGGCCTTAACGCGTAAGTCTGATGAAGATGGTAATCGTGTTCTCTCCTGCTCGCACTCGTGGACTTGTTAATCGGCGCGTGCAAGATGGCAGGTGAATCTGATTCCCAGAACAGTTACGTGGTAGGGGTGCTGTACTGGCGGCCGTGTCGCTTAGCTGGTCACCTCATTTTATTTACATAAAAAAATTAATGTAGCAACCCTAACGCCACAAAGGTATTGCGTTAAAGGCCCTATAGCATATAAAGGCTCTATAGGGGATGCAAAGGGTTAATTGTATTAATTATGTTGTAGATAAACCGCTGGGTATCTTCAAAGGACGCCCTAAATTTACACTGTTTTCGCGACTTCTTTGCTCTTTATTTCGTGTTTTAGGAATTTTAAAGAAGATTTAATGAGTTCAAAGGCTTACAAATTTTTGGATAAACTCTTAGCTGTGAATATTTGTATGGGATGGTATTTATAGCTATGACACTAGAAAAAAATACATCACTGTAAAGTTTCTTGTAGCTTCTTTTTTACAGTTGTAATCGAAGCTTCGGATCAGAGTTTTCTGTTCTGCATTTTGCCAGATTGCTTGCACCGGTAGTGAGAAAGAAAACTTCCTTTTTTTACAAACTCAAATATTGTAATGGGCTTGCTATACAAGGTGGAATTTAATTCGTTTTTTTCCTTTAATGTATGTATTCAGTCCATGCTATAGAATGCTCCCATATAACTAAATAAAAAAGTACTTATGAAATAAAACTTAAATCTAGGTATTATCAAATTTAAATTCTAAAGAAAAGCTTTGTGACATTGAACAAAGCAGGTGTTTTATTGCCTACGAAACATTTACAAAGCAATCAGCTGATGTCCGCGCTGCGCGTACCGTTAAATAGACATTTCGGCTGTCATGCAGTTATTTTAAGAGGCACTAAATACTAAAACAAAATCTTTTTTTGTTTAATTGAACCTTGTACGAATATTCTATAGCATGGTCTGAGTACATACATTTAAGGAAATGAGTGAATTAAATGCCACCATGTATATATTATTTGACATTTTTACACTGTAATTTTATATGCTCGGTAAAATAACTTAATTTTAAGTACCTAATATAATTTTGCCTTGTAAAAGTGCTAACAATAGCCTATTTGCAATAAATATTTTTGACTTTGACTTTGACTTTATGTTGGGAGTAGTTTTTATCTTAAATATTCTAATGCTGACAGTTCCTAAGTACGCACTTATATAAACCAAACAACCAACACAAACACCATTTGAACAGCATAAAAACCATATAATCTTATGCTGTTACCTAAACGCGACGAGTTCAACCCTGACCTCAAACCCCAGGTATTATGAACCACTTTAACAATGAGGATAAAAATATGAATTCACTTGGCTCTAAATCCCTTAAATCCCAATTTATCAAACAATAATTTTTCTTTTTAATGCAAAAACGTAAAAGTTAACCGTAAACGTGACTAAGGCCAGGTGGATACTAATTCTACTACCAATAAACGAATAATAAACAATCTTTTGAAAAAAAAGGGGGTAAGTCCAACTTTAGTCGACTTTTTTATGTTAAGGAATTACATGACGAGCTAGTCGTTCGAGTGATCTTAAGCGACACGGCCGCCTATATCAGTAGCAGTGTCACTCGGAACTCTAGACTATAGAGAATTTCATACTAGATAATAATAATAATAACGCCCAACTGTCAATTGTTCAATTTTGTGTTTGTCAATTGTTCAATTTTATGCTTGTCAATTGTTCAATTTTGTGCTTGTCAATTATTCAATATTGTGCTTGTCAATTGTTCTTGTGATGTGGTATCTAAATAGATAGGTAAAACTCTTTCCCTTTCATTCCATTTTTTTTTCTCTTTAATCTGTATGCTTCGATCTATAATGTGGTGATTCAATAATATATATCTATATCTATTTAGATAGGTAAAACTCTTTCCCTATCTCTTCCTTTCCCTTGTTTTTTCCGGCTTCCCTTTCTCTCTCTTTAGCCGGCTCTACGAAACTAATGGAAAGGAATGGAAATATATAAGCTCAGTTTAAATAACAATTTACTAAAAAGAAATCATTATGAGCTTAGCTTAACCTAATCCGTCAGGTGTGACGTCTTTCTAAGCTCCGTGATTTATGACTGTTTACCAGTATGATTTGTTTGCGTCCGCTTTGAGATCATAGCCATATTATTATTTTATATAAAAACCAGTATTTTACACAGCAGCATATACCTATCTTATTTTAACAAACAAATATTATAATGATAACACCCAACGATCAACAACATACATAGATCCTGGACCCTAACTAGAATTCCCTGTGTCTAGGGACCGAAGAACTACGAGGACCATGATCCCACAACACCCAGACTCAGAACAAGTATTTGCGCTTTTTTCTGTGCACAAATCTGCCGTCATAAGGAAAAAAGGCGCATCTGACATATTTGTCAAAAATTAGTCTGATATATATCTATATATAGAATATATAGATATATACAATATTCTGGATCAGCAAAAAAAGACGAATCGGCCAATATTTTTTTTATTTCTGAAAACCAACCAGAACCCTAATTTTCGCATTGTCCAAAAAGACGCATCTGCGGTATAACAGTATGTTTACTAACTAAAAAAGATATTTCTGATGAATACTACGTTGAAAAAACACATCTAAGTAGAAGCGTCAAATTTATTTAGAAAATATGTACTAAGTTCATACGTTGAAATGACGTTTCTGACTACTGCTATTGAAAAAAATACGGTTTTGCGTAGAAGTGCCTTTTCATCTTTTTAAACTATTCAACACAAAACATTTTTTTTCTCCATTTATAAAAATACGCAGAAACGTCTTTTTTCCTTATGACGGCAGAAATACTTGTTCTGCTACGGGAATTGAAGCCACCGCATTCGGGCTATGAGCCGACCTGCTCGACCACCACACCACAGAGGATGTCGATAATGTACTATTTTATATACCTCCGTGTAAACTTCATCCGTGTTGTCTAGAAGAGATTGGACTGCGATTTCATGCAGTCTTCTGTTTATTACGTTTTCCATCGCCGTCGTAAAGTGACTGCAATTCCACGCCAAACTTGGATTGTCGTTAATTGCGGAGTAAGCGGGGTTCGAACCAAGGTGCATCGATTTAAAAGTCACATGACCTGTAGCCGTTGAGCCATGCTTTTCATCTTTATTTGATACTTTTTTATGTTAATTAATGATGTGACGAGTTTAGTCGTTCACCTGATGTTAAGCGACATGGACGCCTATAGCAAAGCAGTGTCACTCGGAACTCTAAAATATAAAGTTCCGCACGACACTGTACTGCACACATGATCCTGAGACATCAGCACAGTCTTGTAATAATATTATTTGACTGTGTGATCATATACTAAAGTCTCAATTGCCCAATAATTTCACTAGCCACAATGCCCTTCAAACTGGAACACAGTAGTGCTTGCGCGCTACTGCTTGGCTTTTAGCGTATTATACACTAGTTGCGCTCCGCGTTTTCACCCGCGGATACAGAGTATTTTAATTATTTACTCATCCGATGGAAAAATTTCACTTTTCCGGGATAAAATGTAGCCTATGTGTTAATCTAGTGTATAAGCTATCTTGGTACAGAATTTCATCTAAATCCATTCAGCCGTTTGAGCGTGAAGGAGTAACAAACATACACACATACACACACACACATACAAACTTTCACCTTTATAATATTAGTGTGATGTGATGTGATGTGATAGACTTTGTTGTATAAATAAACTGAACTATGCCTTTAAATTTCATTGTTCTCATCAACCTTAAATCCGTAAAGGTTATGTTTTACAAACTTTATCGTTAGAGGCAATAAAGATGAATAGAAAAGCAAAGTCTGGATGTCATACAATCTATTGTTTCGTCTGGATGCTGGATTAAGACGCTTATATCTAGAATAAATACAACAACAAAGAATAAAAGCTCAGATTTGGTAGACAAAAGCGAAAAGTCACTGATGTCACGGGCATATTTTGAGGAACGATTTTACCTTAACTTTTGAGTGTTTTAAACGATAGTGTAATTTTCCACTATTGGATGCAACTATATTGCATTTTAAGCATTCTTTATTATTACTGGCCTCGATCAGTTAACTTTACATTCGTGATTATTTTATAATTAATTTTTACACTGTATTTTTTTACGTTAAGGAATGACGCAACGATCGAAATTTTATATCAACATTACTTAAATTATCACACTACAAATTATTTACATTTGTTAATTATAATTATTAATTATATAAAACCAAAAACAATTTTTTTTTCTGTATTTGGTTCTGTGTGCAATATAGGTATAAGTTATACCAAAATAACACAAAAAAATTGAAAAATATATTATTGACTTAAAAATCTTCATTAACTACAGACCTTTTTATATACTCTTTTAAATAAAGCTTGGCGTCCGTACGTCCCCTTTAAAACAATAACAGGGGGGTGATCACGAAACTTTGTTTGCAATGCAACAGGAGAAATTTCCTTACTAACTATGCACATAAACTGCGTATTCAAGCTGTCAAATCTATACAAATTTGTGTTTCTTATTGTTGCAATCGAGTTACGTGATCGCCCAGCAGATCGCAATAGCTTCGACTGACGTACGGGCGCCTCATAATATTAATTTATTATTTTCTTTCATTGCCCTTCAGTTTCCGCCTTTTTGTAACCGCATTCTCATAGCATCATCTACAAACGGTAAGCACTAATTGTAATAATTACCTAACTTTATAATATCTACAGTATTTTCTTTGTTTCTAAATAAATATGTGGTAGATATTTTTAAAATGAAATACTAAATTAAATGTAGCATAAACATTTTTTACTTCTTACTTTGGTGTTGCGAACAAAGCTCAAAATTCACCAAATACCAAACCTACTTGATGCAATCATTGTACACCAAATGGCAAAAACAATATTCTTTCAAAGACTTTGCCACTGTAACCAAATTTTAAAATCTCTACAAATTCCTTGAACGAAACGTTGATTTTATTGCGACAAAGTGCTAAAATGCTTACAAACATTTTTGTACGACCAGTGCGCAGGGAAAACAAACAAGTCGCATTAATTTTAAAAGTTGTAACGACTTGCCCCTTCTCACTCTATCAGCTTGTAGGTAATAAAATTTATAAAAACTTTCTGGTGTTTTAATCTTTGAACTTTGGTTGAGGTTTTGTTTAAATTAAGGCGTTTGTTTTGTAGAAAGTTAATTAATAATTAATTGTGTATTTATTTGCGGTTATCATTATGAAAATATTACAATTGGCTTACATTATAGACTGACGTACTAACAAGTAAAATAAAACATACTAAAAGGAAACAAAACTATAAGCTGAAAAAAACAAACAAAAAAACTTAATGTAATAAACCACTGGGCGGCACGTTGCCCAGTGGTTTATTCCTATATATACAGTATTCTGGCAGCATTGCCGCATTAAATGGCAATGCTCAATCTTTGCCCGAAGTAGAGGCCAGCATTTTGGCCATGTATTGCTACGATCAGATGTTTGAAATTATATTTAAAAATTTGGTGAACTCTCGATCCCCATGGCCTCAGTGTCTCAACTGCAAAAGGCGTTAGCAAGTTGAAATGGCAATGGGTAAGCCACATCGCTCGTAGAAGTACTGGGCGATCACATAACTCGATTGCTACTAATAGAAACACAAATTTGTATGGATTTGACAGTTTGAATACGCAGTTTGTGTGCGTAGTTAGTATGGAAATTTCTTCTGTTGCATTGCAATTAAAGTTTCGTGATCACCCGCCTGATAACCGACATGGAGAAAGATTCCAGGAACCAGGAACCAGAAGACATAGCGTAGGCCGGCCCCTTTTTAATATACAATACTCAGATACTTTTTGATTGTATATATATATATATACATATATATCTTCTACTATATATAAAAATAAGTCGGGTTTTCCTTCCTGACGCTATAACTCCAGAACGCACGAACTGATTTCCACGGTTTTGCATTCGTTGGAAAGGTCTCGGGCTCCGTGAGGTTTATAGCAAAGAAAATTCAGGAAAAATTCAGGACAAACAAACATTTTAAGTAGATGGCGCCGGTGCGTGATACATTGTTTTTCGTATATTATAAAATGATTAATAAATAAACGTCCACCCGAGCGAAGCCGGGACGGGCTGCTAGTATATATAGAATACGATATAACACCCGGACACAACAAACATTAACCAACAACAATAAATCACACAAATGTTTGTCCTGGGTAGGAATCGAACCTACAGTTGAGAAAATTCCGCAGGGTTACTACTAACTCAGTTATCAGGCCAGTCTACCAGTTATGTAGGTATATCTTTACATATAATTAATTTTATTGTATATATTACTCTTTTTCAAATAATTAAATATAGTTTAGGATTATGTTTATATGTAAATTAAATCTTTAATTTAGTGTTAATTGTTGGAAATTAATTTTATCACCTTTTTATGTTTTATACTTTTAAACCTTCGTTAGTATAAGTACTAACTTACTAACATAAAAGTACCGACTAACTCCCCGTTAGTAAATGACTTAGGCTACCAAGTTCTTATCAGTTGGAGTCTAACCGCTTCTGATAGCAATCCTTTACTGCAGCTGAATGGGTGCTATCTAGATTTAGCTAGCCGGGTTCCATTTAACCCGCACTTACTTAAATAGGTGTTCTAGTTTCATTAATAATATAATTAATAATATATATATAGTCTCGGATTAGTTACTTCAGCTTTTGTCCTTTTTTTGCTAGTGGAATATTTA
Source organism: Ennomos fuscantarius (assembly GCA_905220475.3). Taxonomy (NCBI): domain Eukaryota; kingdom Metazoa; phylum Arthropoda; class Insecta; order Lepidoptera; family Geometridae; genus Ennomos; species Ennomos fuscantarius. The sequence goes on from HG992049.1 coordinate 5,281,366, forward strand.
GCTGGATCGAAAGAGACAAAAGATGGTGGTACTAGTCTAAAGCTAGTTCGTGTTTATTAATAAGGCTGTGTATGTATAAGGTATCTGGAAAAGTTTCTCCATTCCTGTTATTTGTTCCATATTGTGTATTTATTTTTTGATTATAAAATATAGTGGTTTTTGGGGTTTGGTGGTTGATTAGGTCGGCTCGTAATCCGGAGGCGATGGGTTCGATTCCCACGACAGGACAAGCATTTGTGCTCAGAAATAAAGTGCACATAAGTATGTACTTGTTCTGTGTTTGGGTGTTGTAGTCCCATGGTCCTCGTAGTTCCTGATTCAGGAACCACAGGTCATACAGGGAATTCCAGTGGCAGTCCAGGATCTATGTATGTAATCGTAGGGCGTTTTTCATTTATTTGCTTGGTTTTATTTGTTTACGTATCACCACTGTAAGGTAGATTGCCAAAATGAGCATTACCACATTCTAATCTGTACAATTAGTAGTAAATAATAATAATTATCGTCATGCGTTTTTTTTTATAATATGTGTGGACATCACGCACAACGCCATCTAGCCCCAAACTAAGCAAAGCTTGTGCTATGGGAACAAGATAACTGATACAATACTTAGATACTCTTTTGTTTGTAAATACATACATAGAATACAATGACACCACACTAGAATACAATATTATTAATATTATAATAGGTCTTTACCTATGAAATTGCCGTATTGCAGTACAGACTTTTTCAAACAAAAAAAAGTTTTGATTGGCTATGAATTCTAAATTCAAATTAATTTCGTTTTAAAAATATGACATTCTATTTACAATATAAGTCTTTTGTTTATTGATTAGCGTTGTATTTTCATTACATTTCCGATCGTGTATGGAGTACTGCTGCCACCTGTGGGACGGGTCTGCCAAGTACCAGCTTGAGGCTCTAGACTCGATTGAACGGCGTGCCAAAAGGCTCATTGACGACGACACTTTGGTTGGTGAAAGGCTCCAGAGCCTTGCACATCGACGTAAGGTGGCAAGTCTGTCGGTTTTTTACAGATTACACCACGGTGAATGCGCTCAAGAACTGCATGATCTAATTCTCCCATCACCATTCCACTACCGGACTACTAGACGCTCGGCTAAGCGCCATCCTTTTGTGGTCGAAATACCACCCATTCGTACCAAGCGATTTGACTCAACGTTCTTAATTAGAACGGCTAAGGAATGGAATGCCCTGCCAGCGTCTGTGTTTCCGGCGAAATATGACCCGGGCGTGTTCAAGAGAAGAGTGAATAGGTATTTACTTGGCTAGCATGCTACACCTTCGATCGCATCGTCACTTCCCATCAGGTGAGAGCGTGGTCAAATGCTAGACAAGTTTGAAGTAAAAAAAAAAAAAAAAAAAAAAAAAAACATTTCAACATTTTTCCTCATAATGGATACTTTGAAATTTCGTGTAATTATGGAATATGAGTTCCGTCGTGGCACCAACGCGGCACAAACGACACGTAACATCAACGACGTTTACGGAGAGAACTGTACAAACGAACGTACAACCCGTTATTGGTTCCGTTCCGTTCTGGGAATTTTGACTTGAAAAATGAACCTCGTGGTCGTCCGGAAACTTTGGTCAACAATGATGAATTAAAGGCGATTGTGGAAGCTGATGAATCTCAATCTACAGCTGAGCTGACAGCAGCTTTTGATGTTAGCATCAAAACAATATTGGTCCGTTTGCGACAGATTGGCAAGATAAAAAAGCTTGATAGATGGGTGCCCCACGAACTTAACGATCGCCAGCGCAACGTACGCGTCGAGACTTGCCTTGCGCTGCTTAACAGGCACAGAAATGAAGGAATTTTGAACCGAATTGTTACGTGCGACGAAAAATGGATTCTTTTTGACAATCGAAAGCGCTCAGCAAGTTGGTCAGATCCTGGTTCGGTACCAAAGCAATGTGCAAAACGAAAAATGAACCCTAGAAAGGTGATGGTCACAGTTTGGTGGTCTATTGCTGGTGTGATTCATCATAGCTTTTTACAAAACGGCGAGAGCATTACTGCAGATGTGTACATTGAAGAACTGACCACAATGATGGCGAAACTCGCACGTCTGCAACCAGCTTTGGTCAATCGGTCGTCTCCACTGCTACTTCACGACAAAGCGCGACCCCATACTGCACAACAGACCGTCTCTAAGCTGCATGAGTTGGGTTTGGAAGCTCTCCCTCATCCGCCATACTCACCAGATCTTGCGCCTACCGACTATTACTTTTTCCAAAATTTGGACAACATTTTAGCGGGAAAAAAATTCAATTCCCGAGAGGCAGTACAAAACGCCTCTGAAGAGTTTGTTGTCTCCCGTCCTGCTGATTTTTTCAAAAAGGGCATCCATAAACTGCCACAGCGTTGGCAAAGATGCATTGATTGCAGGGGTGATTACTTTGAATAAAAGAAATAAATAAGTTTGAAAAAAAAATACTTTAACTTTTTTCAAACAAAACGGCAATTTCATAGGTAAAGACCTAATATTTAAAGCATAAATCCTGTTAGAGCATTTTTTTAATAAATAGGCACAATTTAACCGTGCATTGTATTTCAAAACTACCCTCCTATGAGTACCCCATAAAATGTCGTTTAACCCGTTAAAGCCCTAAATATTTTTTATGAAGACCCCCAGTCCGGCCCTGTCGGTAACGGCGTAAACATCGCATGAATTATTTAATCCGACCCTGACATTAATATTACCATATCATTGTTTTTCGCGCAGTGAGCTTCATAGATTTATTTATGTAGGGCCTGAATACGGTCTGGCATTTTTAGTTTTGTGGTGGAATTTGCGGTTTTATTGGTAAAATGTTAGATGCGACGGCATGAATGCAAACTTATTCAGGAATAAATACCTATTTGAAAGGCTGTAGATTTGAATTCTGTAATAAGCCGAAATAAATACATTTTTTTAATGGCAAAATGGGCATGCGTTTGACAACAACTCACCTGATAGTAAGTGACGAAGTTGTCTAAGGTGGAGCACGCTTGCCCATGAGATGCCCATTCACTCTTGACTTAAAAAGACCCAGGTTGTACCCAAGAGAAAACACTGTTGTTGGAAGAGCATTCCATTCCTTAGCCGTTCGGACTATAAATGACCCAGCAAAACGCTAAGTGCGGACTTGGGGTACACTAACGACGTAAGGATGTGAAGAATCATCAAGTCTTGAAGTTCAATGATGGAAAGGGGATGACGGAATTAGTTGATGAAGGGCATGCGCACACTCTCCAAAATGTAGCCGATAGAAAACTGACAGACCGGCGACCTTGCGTCTGTGTTCCAGGCTTACGATTCTCCCTTGTAGTAATACTGTATATTAATTTTATATGTCCTTGTTACTTCTTAATTTACTTATCATTGTATATACTTAAATACCTATAGCTTACTTCATAAGTTACTGTTTGCCTTAACGAAAAATTGCAACACTCTTGGCCGAGTATATATTTTAGGTTACTTTAAGCGTAAACTTAAGCACCAAATATATTTAAATAAAGAAATAAATAAATAAAAACTTTATTGTTCACACAGGTAGCAAGGGAGGTACATAAACTTATAGTATATTTGTTTTGCGTAAAGTTACTGTGTATTTACAATTACACAATAAGTAAATAAATAAATGTATATTTTTCTGAACTTTTTGAAGTAATACTTCTTTACGCAAGCTTGACTTGGGGAGTAAGCTGGCAAGGCGAACGGAAGTTTATAAAGTAGCTGGTTGACGTAGATCTCCATTGTCAACATAACAAAGTCAAAAATTTGTATTATTATGTTGGTACTCGTATATCCGGTAAAATGACAACTTAGAATTATTGTCAAGATGGCGAGATTAACATTAAATAAACCAAAAACAAAGTTATACTGGCCGATAGATAGAGCTAAACCAAATAATTTTTACTTCAGTCATGTAGTCTAAAGCACACTCGTTTTTTTATAGATTAATAATTAGTAATAATAACCAGTAATTTTATATTATACGAGCTTCTGCCCGTAGCTTCGCCTGCGGCGTAGCCTATGGGAAAATAATTCAACCACCCATTTCACCCTCTTAAGGGTGGAATTTCAAAAAATCTTTTCTTAGCGTATGCCTACATCATAATATCTACCTGCAATCCAAATTTCAGCCCGATCCGTCCAGTGGTTTGGGCTGTGCGTTGATTGATCGCTATGTCAGTCAGTCAGTCAGTCAGTCACCTTAGAGTTATATATATTTAGATATATATCAAGGTACAATTGTCACCATCGCCTTATTTATCCTAATGGAAATAAACGGGTGCAACTAAACCCAAGTGCAACATTTTTAAAATTCGTTTAAAAACAATATTAAGTGTAACGCCTCTACTTTAATTGCGTTGAACCAATTTACTTTGGTTTATAAGAGAGAACGCCTCTAATGGTACATTAAAACATATTTAAATGATTTATGAACGAAGAAATTTAAAGCAACTAATAGTTTAACTTTAATGGTTGTATACGGGTCTTTTTTTTTTATTACGGTTTATAGGCCAGGAGGTGGAAATTGGATTGCTATCTCTAAAATCACAAAAAAATCTATTTTATTTTCATTTGAATCAATAAAAGTAAGGATTTAAAGAAATCGGTTAAAAATACAATTCTCTAACACAAAGGAGTATAGTAAAATCTTGATTGTGAGGCGATTGATTATATTTAATGTTAAGTGTTAATTTTATGAGCTAACGACTGGCCCTGCTGACTTTTGACTGGCCCGATAGCTCAGTTGGTAGTAACCCTGCCTTCTGAACTGTGGGTTGTGGGTTCGATTCCCACCCAGGACAAACATTTGTGTCATGAACATAGGTGTTTGTTCTGTGTCTGGGTGTTATATTGTATTCTATGTATGTATTTACAAACAAAAAGTATCTAAGTATTGTATCAGTTATCTGGTTCCCATAGTACAAGCTTTGCTTAGTTTGGGGCTAGATGGCGTTGTGTGAGTTGTCCACACATATTATTATTAACGAAACCCAAAGGGAGCTCCGATTATACCTATATAGAAGAGACCAAAGTTCTCAGGATACGACTTTTACCCATTGCTTGTTTTATCTAGCTAGGCATATTTTATTTAAATAGATGCAAGTTATCTATTTATGAATGTAAATGGAAATTCACCGTCTCTTCGACTATAACGTTAATTACTTACGTAGGTACCTTTGAAATTGATATAAAAAAATTCTCCAAGAATTATTTTGAGTTTAATAATAATATGTACGTAAATCATTAGGTTTAATTAATTTATTTATTTAAGTTCAACTACTCACTGTGTTTACAAAACGCCAAATCAAATAGAGAGCTATAAATAGGTAATAAGTCTAAAATACTTAAATACTAGGTGATATGACTTTCCTGCAAAGTTTGTCTAGATAGATACCACCGCTTTGCCAGTTATTCTGCCGCCAAGCTGTAGTTCGCAATCACTACTGTGTTCCAGTTTGAAAGGCATTATAGCTAGTGAAATTACTGGGCAATTGAGACTTTATGATCTGATCTCACAGTCGAGTAATCTTATTACCAGACTGTGCTGATGTCTCAGGATGACGCGCGCAGTGCAGTGTCACGCGAAACTTTGTATTTTAGAGCTCTGTCTGAGTGACGCGGTACTGTTTACTGTACTGGGCCGCCGTGTTGCTTAACATCAATAAAATGAATGACTACAATAAAAAAATACTGACCTAAACTTGACTTGACTGAATAAAAACTTAGAGATCTTAAAAAAACATTTACGAACTTCGGAATGAATAGTCATTGTAAACGCTACATCCATTCACACAAACTGACGGTATTTTGACAATAATTCCTGTCCCACCGCAAAGGTTTGATTCATAATTGAAGGGGTGAGAACAAAAAGGGTTTAACTGATTTTTTTCACAAAATGACTTATGGGGTTATCGTTGGATTCAGCGTGAAATTATCTACAATAATATATTCTCAAAATACTGAAATGAGGCTTAAATCTCGAGATTTTGAGTCTAAAAACGGTTTATCTGTCACAGGAATACAGTTCGCTTAGCATAAAAACATTATTATATTTATTTTATTATATTATATTTTTACAGTAAATGTATAAATTAGTACTATATTTAGTATTTTAAAATAGAATTAAAACATTTTACAAGCAACTGAAACTTACATAAACCTTTTCTATTACCTTATAAGCCCTCTACATTAAAATGACGCCGTTGAAGTTTTAAGTAAATTTTCTCGAAACTATCAATTTGACAGTTAAACCCTTTTTATTCTCAACCCTTCAATTACAATGGCTTGATCCATTAGGACAATCGTTCAGCATCAGGCCGCCACCTGGGACCTCAAGACCCTTCTCAGCTAGACTGACGGAATCTTAGAAATTGTGACTTGAATTCCGTTATATTACTTCATTAGATAGATATATACAGAACTCTTTATTGTCTCACCAATGAAGTACACAAACAGGAACAAATGTAATTCTTAGGATTTAGTGTAAAAATGGGCGGTTTCATAGCGATGAAAGTTGTCTTGGAAGATATCGCTGTCAGCGGACAGCGATCTCTTCCAAGACAACTTTCGGATGGACAGTAACAGTAGAGAAAATAAACGGCGGTGTAAAACAATGTATAGGTAAAGTAAACATATATAAATTTAAAACTATTATCTGAATTTGATATATATATATACCTTATTATATATATATATTAATTTACTACTACAATTTAGTTCAGTTAGATCAGAATTATTCAGTTGATATAATCAGGAATTATGGTTAAAACATCCTTTTTTTAGAGCTGTAACGAGATAGCTGTTCCCCTGATGTTAAGCGACACAGCCACCGATAACAGGACAGTGTCACTCGGAACTCTAATATATAAAGTTTTGCGTGACACTGCACTGCACACATCATCCTGAGACATCATCAGTCTGGTAATAAGATTACTCGATTGTGAGATCAAATCATAAAATTTAAATTTGATAACAGCTAGATTTAAATTGTATTACTAATAAGTACTTTTTTTTTATTTAGTTATATGGGAGCATTCTATAGCATGGACTGAATACGTACATTAAAGGAAAAGAACGAATTAAAATCCACCTTGCATATACAGTTCTCTATATTTCTAAGGCTTAAATTGTGTTCCCCGCAAAGACCGCGCGCCATCTGACTATAAAATTCTTTATGAGTTCACTTCTACATATAAAAATATTACTTCATTTTGAAATTTTGTATATGTAAAATAAAAATCTTTTGTTTTTTTTTTATATTCTAGGTTTACGAAATATTAGTTATATATATTAATACGATTAGGTATTACGAAATCTATTTTATTTTACTGTGAAACAGTAGGAATAAAATCGGTGATTCCTTAATTCTACTGAAACAGACCATCCTTTGTGATTTCAACTCAACAATCAGTAATTCCTATAATTCCTGAAAAAACTCTTTTATATTCCCCGAAAAACCTTGTGAAATTATAAAAAAGACCGTATTTCAGAGTAAAACTCCCAGTTTATTATAATATCCGACAGCTTTAACACCTTTATGGTAGGCAATAAAAGGAATCGAACGTATTTCCCACTAAGTAGCTTCAGTTGGCTGAGACTGAATTACCGGAATATAGCGGTATTAATCAAAAACTAAATATCAGCGATGTCAATCGACCTGATAAAATCCACATTGCTATCGAATAACTTTAGTTATATGAGTTTTCCGTTCTAGTGTTGGTAGTTACAGGCAAAAAATATCTTGTAGAAAAAGTTATATATTATGTACAAGAGCGATACCTTTAATTATGAATTAATAACTCAATAATCGCAAAAAAGTTTAAAAAATATTTTACATTGGAAACATTTTCATATTTATATCAATTTATTTCTGTGCGTTTGTATTGTATGTTTAATAAAATAAATTATTGAAGCTGTAACAAGTAGATAATAAGCCAACGTTTGACTGCAATTCACCTGATGTTTAAGCGACGATTTAGTTGAAGGCGTAACACGCCTTTAAAAAGTTACCTTAGTCGCCTGGTAGTTTTGTTATTTTTTATAAATATATGACAATACCTATCGAATGAATATTCATTCGATAGGTATTGTCGATATTCGATAGATATGCATGATGGATTAAATTAGGTTTCATAATATAATTTTAAATATTTCAACATATTATTTGTTGTGATGTTTTATGTTATGTCTTCCTTCTCAATTTAATTTCCAATCCTTTTATTTTAAATACCGCTATATCGTTTTCCTATTAAGTGGCATTTATTAAGTTCAGTCCTTGTCTGTAGGTACAGCTGTCAAGCCTTAGCGACTGCAGTTTTACTGCTGCTAATATGATTTTTTTGGGTTGTTGTTATTTTAAAGCAGTTTCAAAGGCAAATATTAAAAAGTTATATCATTTCATCTAATTGCAAATAGCTACCATTTGCATACTACTACCATTTACAGCGGATTCCAGACTCAAAATCGCAATCATTATTGTACGTAGTATTATTCTATGTTTTGAGTTTTAGGTAAGGAATAAATATTTTTAACCGATTCGTTTCCTTTTTTTTCTTATTCCTACTTGTGCTATTTGACGATGTGGTTAAATCGCCTAGACACGTAAAAAATAAAATGTATAAAATTTACAATCTTGTTATATACACACCGGCACAATTAGCGGAACAGAAAAAAAGTGAGACTATGAGATAATAACGCATATATTTGACGAAAATGTAATTAGACACAAAATAACAAATTGTAGTACACCACGGTGAATGCGCTCAAGAACTGCATGATCTAATTCTCCCATCACCATTCCACTACCGGACTACTAGACGCTCGGCTAAGCGCCATCCTTTTGTGGTCGAAATACCACCCATTCGTACCAAGCGATTTGACTCAACGTTCTTAATTAGAACGGCTAAGGAATGGAATGCCCTGCCAGCGTCTGTGTTTCCGGCGAAATATGACCCGGGCGTGTTCAAGAGAAGAGTGAATAGGTATTTACTTGGCTAGCATGCTACACCTTCGATCGCATCATCACTTCCCATCAGGTGAGAGCGTGGTCAAATGCTAGACAAGTTTGAAGAAAAAAAAAAAAAAAAAAAAAAAAAAATGGTACAACATGTTCTTCTAAAATGTCTCTGATGTATCGATCTGCTGTCATGGTCCTTCCTGTGACTATCACTAACTCCGTGCGAGCTCCCAAACATATCCCTCCCCAAACCATAATCGAGCCGCCACCATAAGCCACTGTGTGTTCAAAATTAGACTGTATGTGGCGTTCTCCTTTGCGTCTCCATATTCGCTGTCTCCCATCGATCTGTTTTAAAAGAACTCTGCACTCATCAGTAAAGAGAACCTGCTGCCATTCGTTCAAATCCCAATGACGATGTTCTCGATGTTTTTTTTGTGTTCCGCTAATTGTGCCGGTGTGTATATAAATATCTGTAAAAAACATTGAAAAGCGCAGCAAGTATGTTCGGGGACCATTAGCTATATTTTCTCTAAATGATGCTATTTATAACACATCTAAGTCTAAAATACGGGTTGAATCCACTCTAAATGATATACTATGCACGGGCTCCATCAATAAGGTTGAATCTCATCGCAAGGCATCCATTAGGTTTGTTCTAAACGCTTAGCTATGATACACTGAGCAAAACTGGAGTCGAGAAATTTTGGACAAGTCAAATATACTTATAATTTTTTTTAGCTAGCTAGGCGATGACGTAACTTGATTGCAACCAATTGAAACACATGTGTATGGATTGGACATTTTCAATGCGCAACTTATTTGCATAGTTACCATGGACATTTTAGAATTAGGAATGAAGTTTTTCCTGTCCCATTGCAATCAAAGTTTTATGATCACACCACAGCTGTTATTTTTCCAATGCCCTGATGGCCTAGGCTTTTACTTATGTTAAGCATTACGACCGCCCATAACAACTTCATCAATGGCTCTTGGAAATGTAAAATTTCACTTGGTACTCAGCTGCGCAAGTTATCCTGAGACAGAGTGCGAGAGCTTTATACTATACCAAATTAATCAGATTTGAAGATTTCGTGAGTGCAAAAAGTGCATAAATATACTATATAGAGTGAAATAGATCACTATAACGTATATAATAATAACGCCCAACGATCACATACATAGATCCTGGACCCTAACTAGGATTCCCTGTGTCTAGGGACCCAGGAACTACGAGGACCATGGTCCCACAACACCCAGACTCAGAACAAGTATTTGCGCTTTTTTTTTTCTTTGCACACAAATACTTGTCCTGCCGCGGGAATCGAACCCGCCGCCTCCGGGCTATGAGGGCCTGCTCAACCACCACACTACAGAGGCAGTCGATATATATATAGGTGTACTTATCTAATTTCACATCATTTATCGACGTTTTTTGAAGTGCAAATGATTAAATTCTTTATTCGAAAATTGTGAAATTGTTTTATAGGTACGAATGATTTTGATTCTTTTGAAACTCTTTGTTAACTTGCAAAATTAACAAAAACAGTACTTAGTGATTTTAATTTAAGTAAACATTTTTTTTGGAGTTATTCTCAATACCAAAGCATTTGATTACATAAATTTTCGTCCACACATATCAGGAATAAGTGGATCAAAAGATGCTAATGAATTTAATTACTCAATTATATGAAAAATGTTGAAATGTAATGAAAATACAACGCTAATCAATAAAAAAAAAGACTGATATTGTAAAAAGCATGTCATATTTTTAAAACAAATTTAATTTGAATTTGGAATTCATAAGCCAATGAAAATTTTTTTTTGTTTGAAAAAGTCTGTACTGCAATACGGCAATTTCATAGGTAAAGACCTATTATTATCACATATTTTTCGCACATAAATTGTTTTTCTTTGATTCTCATTTAATTGAAGTGAATACCTACAGCACTAATTGCATTGTACCCTTTACAATTAAGTCTTCAACTGAAGAAGTAATGGTAAGACACAACTAGTTCAGTAATAAAATTACTAGACTCTAATAGCAGGTCATAAAGTCTCATTTAACCAGTAATTTTACCTTCTTCAAAGTATTTATAGCTTCAAGTCACCAATATCGACTCATTAATAATTGCCACGTCGAGAGTGGGCCTTTAAAATAACCTCACCCATTTTGTTTAACAGGCTAATATTGACGAGTACATTTCACTCACCTTTCTTGTTATGCTGTACAGATCGGTTTTTGGTGATGTATCCGTTTTTAGGTACCAACCAAACATAGAAGTGTTGTACCTTGACTTTGTGTATCTTTGTGTCAGCTGTGATTCTTTGTGTAATATTTGACTAGTCTGCTTATGACATCGTAGGTATAACAGGCAAATGAAAAATAATAAATAAAGAAATATCTCAATGTGTGTGTGTGTTTGTGTGTGTGTGTATGTGTATGTGTGTGTATGGGTGTGTGTGTAGGCGCGTGTGTGCGTGTGTGTGTGAGTGCGTGTGTGTTTTTAGAAAGATGAATTGATTGCGAACATACTTAGCTATTCAAGATTGGTTGAGCCGTTTGAAGATTTTCACTTCTTTTCCATTTGATGAACGGATGTGAGCAACTTCACGGAACTAATTGAACAAATCTTGGTGTGTGTGTGAGTGTGTGTGTGAGTGTGTGTGTGAGTGTGTGTGTGTGTGTGTGTGTGTGTGTGTGTGTGAGTACGTGTGTGCGTGCGTGTTGTGTGTGTGTGTGTGGCCGTGTACCACAAAATGACATTTTGATCACCATCACATTCAATATTAGGGATTCGCAACACGAAGTTTTTACCAGGACCTTTAACAAATTAACCAAAAAGCTGTTGGGTTAAAGCATTATAAGAATAAATAATGAGCCTTCCTGTATGGTTTTTATCCATCACGTATATCACGTACATATTAGGTAAACTCTGTTTATCTATTACCTCTTATTTATTTATCTATTTATCTATCTAATCTATAGAGAGATAGATAAATAGGTAAACTTTTTTATTGTACTGTATTGTGAAAAAAATGTGTGATGTACGTAAGTGTTTTGGTCTCTGTCTGGATGTTATATTGTATTCTATGTATGTACTTACAAACAAATAAAAATTGTAAATATCAGTTATCTGGTTCCCTAGATATTTTCACAGCTCCATTTAGCCCCAAACTAAGCAAAGCTTGTACTATGGAAACGAGATAATTTATACGAAAATGAATACTTAGATACTTTTTGCTTGGAAATACATACATATAATACAATATAACACCCAGATACATAACTAACACCTATGTTCATCACAAAAAAAATTGTCTTGGGCGGAATAGAAACTGCAACCCACACTACTGGCCACAACAGTAATAACCGTCTTTTCTTTTTCTTTTATTGTTAGATAGGCTTGCGTTTGACCACTATCGCACCTGATGGTAAGTAACGATTCCGATCCGTCGCGTCGGTGTCTTCATTTCATGCCGTTTACAATAGGGCGCGGTGAGTAATAACCCTGAAGGTGGATCAGGCGAATTCCCTCGGTCTCTCAATTAACGCTGAGTTGAAAATAATTTATTCTAACTAGGGGTACAAGGGTCGTCGTGTGAGGGAATAACTTGATAACTCCCACGCGAGCCCATGCATACGCAACTACTGTTTATAAAGAACTTAAAGATTAACTTCTCCTGATTGGCAGGGATTTCTCAACCGACTTACGAAAAGGACGAGATTCTTTATTCGGTTTTTTAAACTTTTGTTACCTCAGAACTTTGACGTTTATTAATCTATTAAAAAGGTGTTTTTTATTATAACTAGCTGCCCCCCGCGGTTTCACCCGCGGATAAAAGTAGCCTATGTGCTAATCACACTACTCACACTAATATTATAAAAGTGAAAGTTTGTACGTGTGTTTGTGTGTATGTGTGTATAGGCTACATTTTATCCGGGAAAAGTGAAATTTTCCCGTAGGATGAGCAAATAATTAAAATTCTTTTATCTGCGGGTGAAACCACGGGGTGCAACTAGTCCACTATATAAACTATCTATATTCCAACAAAAAAAATCTAAATCTTTTCGCCTTAGTGGCATTTTTTAAAATTAAATAATACCAATTAATAATTTAGTATTTTAATGTTTTTTTATTGTTCATGTATTTTTGTGCATAGGTTCTGGGGAAAAAACAGGATAAAAAGAATCCTATGTCTGTCTCCTGGTTCTAAGCTCCCACCAATTTTCAGTCAAATCGGTTCTGTCGTTCTTGAGTTATAAATAGTGTAACTAACCCGACTTTCTTTTATATATATAGATTACTTTCATATTGTCTCTATAATCTTTTGGCTCCACACTATTGTGTATTTAGCCAGTGTCAAGTAATTAATAATTTATTTTATGTGTCAAGTCACAGTCGAAGTCATCAAGTCAAGTCATAGTCTAGTCAAAGTCATACTTCTAGAAAAGTGGTGGCAACTTTACTTGAAGCTTCTATGGAGTTTTGGAAACAACACGAAAAGAAACGTTTCACCATCATTATACCATTTTCCCACACTCACGCCTGTAATCCAGGACTAAACGAATAGAATGCCACCAATTTTATGCACTAACACTGAAAATAACACAAGTTTAGGAAAATAATACAATGCGGTGACGCAATCTTTTCGCATTCCCGCTAAAATTCCTTTCATAACTTGACAATGTTTCGAATGCTTGAGACATGCTTCACGTCTCGACCAATGACAGCTCTAATCGGAGGAACCAATCAGAGACGAGTAAGATGCGTATGCTCTGGTATCACAGAGCCTTGCTATTGGTCGATCTGAACCCAGAAACAAAACGCGTGAATTTGAATTTAAAAGATTAGAACTAATAGTGAATACACCGTATACCTGCCTATGAGTAACCGTTTAAGACTCCACCTATATTGAATCACACTAATATTATAAAGGCGAAAGTTTGTATGTGTGTATGTTTGTTACTCCTTCACGCTCAAACGGCTCAATGGATTTGGATGAAATTCGGTACCAAGATTGCTTCTACACTGCATTAACATATAGGCTACATTTTTTCTGGAAAAGTGAAATGTTCCCATGGGATGAGCAAATAATTAAAATACTTTTTATCCGTGGGTGAATCCGCGGGTCACAACTACTAAATTATAAACTAGTACCCGTCTGGACTAAAGTTTGACATCTCTTAAGTTCGCACTTATATCTTTAAGATGCATCCAAATGCATTTCAGTAGGTACGTTACAGAAGGACAAGTGCAAACTTAGGAGTTATCACTTTATTGCAAATTGGCATGACAGCCTGAAAAAGACCCACCCATTTATTTATACTAGATTTTTAGTGATAACCAAAAAATGTTTTATGGTGATGAATGAGGTGACGAGCTAGTCGCTTACCTGATGTTAAGAGACACAGCGACCCATGACAGTTGCCGTATCATTCAGAACTTTGCTCTGATGCAAAGTTTCGCGTGACACTGCACTGCGCATATCATCTTGACACATTCTAATAATTAAATTACTATAGACTATCTAGTAATAAGATACTAGTGAGATCAGATCATAGTCTCATTTGCCCAGTGATTTAACTAGCTCCAGTGCCAACCGGAACACAGTAGTGTTGTCTAACTGTTTGGCGGCAGAATAACTGGCAAAGCGGTAGTACTACCTGAGCTTTGCAAAAAAGTCCTGCCACCTAGTAAACAACAATGGCTTGAAGCAATTCTATCAACTTTTTCTAATCGTCAAACTCATAAAAGCCACGGACGTACACTTAATCTTCTTGTACGTCAAAGATAGAAGCGTACAGCGCCAAGGGCGGATCTAGGATGGGCACAAGGGGCTAACATGCAAAAAAATCAACAAGAGCTGTTAAAACTTAAAGTATCATACTTCAATTCAAGTTTGTTTCTACAATTTCAGATATAAAAGTTTATGAAAGTGTAAAATCAATAATTATTGATGAATGCTGCTTATTTATAACTTGCAAACGCAGATTATTGATTGTCATCTCTCATTTGCAAGTAGGTGAAAGGTATGCAAAGAATAAAATTCGCAATTACAGCCAGAAATAAACAAGAGTTCACTCGTGTGCTTTCTGTTATTTTATTCATATATATTAACGACTGATAATTTGATTTGCTTCTAAGTATGTACTGTAATGGAATCTTCACATAAAAATGCCATCTACGGGGGGGAGGAGGCACGTTCCCTCGTGCCCCCCGCTTAAATCCACCCCTGTACGGCGCACTTCGATATTGAATAGTGGCTGCACCGATGTGCATAATAGCCTAAGTTTCTAATCTAAACAGACTGGGTATCATAAGGCTGGATATTGCATCAAAATAAGCGGTATTACTTGAACATATAATAGTTGAAAACATTTGAATACAACCTCTGTGTTGGTTGAACAGGTCAGCTCATAACCCAGCTGTTCGATTCCCGCGGCAGGACAAGTATTTATACACAGAAAAAAAAACGCACATACTTGTTCTGAGTCTGGGTGTTGTGAGACTATGGTCTTCGTAGTTCTGGATCCTAGACACAGGGAATCCTACTTATGGTTCACGGTATCTATGTATGTGATCGTTGGGCGTTATTATTATTATTAATTTGAACAATAACGTAACATTATAGAAACTGACGTGAGTAGTACTCATAACTACAACTATAAACAATAACGCAACGTTGAATTTGGAGGTTATATCCTTCGTATGGAGAAAAGGACACTTAAATAGGTATATTTAAGTGTTTAAATAGAATTTTGTAAGATTGTGCGAACAAAAGCACGGACAAAACCGCGCTCCTAGTCTTAAAATAAAACTCTGGCCTGAAAAATAAATGTATAATTTATTCTTCTAAAAAAATATTTTCTCAAGAACAAAATTATAAGTTTTTAAACAGTAAAACTGAAATATAGTTAAAAACTATGCGTAGCAAAAAATAATCTATGAAGCCACTACCAGTGGCAACGTGCCCAAAACACTGGTGGCATTGCCCCGTTGAATGGCAATGTTTTGGGCTAAATAAAGACCAGCATTGTGGTAACCACGGTATCTCTTGTGTTAGTGTCGAGACGTTGGGGCCATGGGGACCGAGTGCACACAATTTTTTCTAAAATATTTCTTTCACTCAATTTCTAATATCTTACAAGTAACATAAAATTAAGTTAATAATAGAGTCCAGCTAAAAACAGGCATGTAGGTTGCACCCTACTTTGCGTGTTTAAACCTAATGTTACACCTAGATAAGATAAGGCCTTTAACTAACGGTTAGCGCCAAATTAATGATCGTTGTATGATAAAATAATGTAATGAAAATTAAATTTAAAGCGAACTTTAAATTTAAATTTACTAGGTTGTAGGACTTTTTTGCAAAGATCGTCTAGGTACCTACCTAGAAAGTCCTACCTTTGCAGAAAAGGCCTACCACCTTGTAATGTTATAGCTATTTGAAACACGCCTCAAGCATTGTTGAAGTGCAGTCACAAATCTTTTATTTATAAAGTCTCCATTCTCCAGCATTGAAACCTATACATTTCAATTGTTAGGAACTACGTAGTGGCTAAAGTTTTTAATTTCCTGCAGCCGTGTTAGCTTCGCCCGTGTTCTTTGTGCAGCCGATATCGGCTCGTCTATTGTCCATGTCCAGCAATAAGCAGCGACCATGATGAGCGTTGAGACAATTCGGGGCTTAGAAAAGAATTATGAGATGGGAGGAACTTTGGTGAGAGATGGGACAAAAGTTGAAACAAGTCGGTTATGTCGGTGGTTTGATTCTGATGACCACTATTCCCATAGAGGAATTTATATTTCTATGATTATTTCTATTTGTTCACCCAGGATAGGTAGTTTTTTATGAATGGTAGGTGGTAGGACTTTTCTGCAAAGTTCGTCTAGGTAGGTATCACCGCTTAGCCAGTTATTTTAGGCTATTGCATGTCTTCATAATTAGTTGTAGAGGCTTTTAATTGGCTCTTCAAGTTTATGTAATTACTAGTTGCGCCCCGCGGTTACACCCGCGCATAAAAAGTATTTTAATTATTTGCTCATCCCACGGGAAAATTATACTTTTCCGGGATAAAATGTAACAAGTAGATGTTAATCTAGTGTATAAGCTATCTTGGTACCGAATTTCATCCAAATCCATTCAGCCGCTTGAGCGTGAAGGAGTAACAAACATACACACATACACACAAACACACATACAAATTTTCGCATTTATAATATTAGTGTAATATAGTTTAAAAAAAAAAAAAACACTATAAATAAAATATAAAAATAAAATAAAATAAATATAAAAAAATAATACTTACATTTCCATGCCCCCAAATAAAATAAAATAAATATAAAAAAAAATTTCTTACATTTCCATGTTGAAAATAAACTTGACTATTTAACTTAGTTTATTCAAGTGAACAAAATGAAACCACCCAAGATACAATAAAAAACAAGTGTGCTTTAGACCACACGACTGAAGTAAAACTTTTTTAGCTCCATCTATCGGTCGGTATAAGTTTGTTTTTGCTTTATTTAATGTTAATAACGCCATCTAAACAATTGTAAATTATCATTATGTCGGACATACCAATAAATACATTTTTTTTGCTTTGTTATGTTGACAAAGGAAATCTACGAAAACCAACTGCAATTTCCGTTACCCTCGCAAATTTTACTTCAATAGCTTAACTATTTAACTTAATTTATCAAGGTGAACAAAATGAGACCAAACAAAGACTGATTAAAATGTCCATAAAAAATTTGAATCATGGGATTCCTACTGGCGACGACGTCCAGCAACCGCATTGTTTTTGTTTCCAATTCGATAACAAATACGAAAAGTTGGTTCATACGTTCTACATTGCGTGGTATCTGAATTTCAAACATGCCTTGTTCAAATCGAATGGTACGTATAATGTAGTTTCGGTGAAAGCAAAGCTTTGTACGAAAGTTGTTATTGGTGGGTTTTCATTTATACAGACTGCCCCGAAACACACACACTCACACTAGATCCGGGAATAATAAGAGAAAAATTCCACATCAGTTCAGTTGTTGTCGTGAAATGCGATTATTAATCTGTAAGTGAATCGATTCTGATACGAAATTTGGGTTATCTGTGCTGGTAACATTGTATGACAGAAAAATAGGCGGGAATAGTGCTGTTGTAGACATACCTATATTTTGAGTTTTTATATTGCTCAGTGGGTAGATATCGCTTTGTATTGCCTCTCGCTGGTACCGCCCGTCAGTGTCAATCTTGTGCGCGATATGAACGCTGCGAAATCGAAAAACTCCATCTCTTCTCAATTTAAGGACATTTCTAAGCCTTGCTTGAAGGCTGCCAAATCTACCACTGTGAAAGTGCTTGTTGTGCTACTTTCCACTTGGACGGTATCGTCATCACCAAGATCAGCTGGACTGTTGGCTTACATTCCTACCTATTTCTCACTGATCTAATTGATGGGCTGAGAACAAAAAGGGTTTAAATGTCAAATTGATAGTTTCGAGAAAATTTACTTTAAACTTCAACGGCTTCGTTTTAATGTAGAAAGCTTATCAAGTAAAAGAAAAGGTTTATGTAAGCTTCAGTTGCTTGAAAATGTATTAATTCTATTTTAAAATACAAAATATAGTACTAATTCGTACAATTACTGTAAAAATATAATATAATATAATGAATGTAATAATGTTTTTACGCTAAGCGAACTGTATTCCTATGTCAGATAAACAGTTTTTAAACTATCTTGAGATTTAAGCCCCATTTTGGTATTTTGAGAATATATTATTGTAGATAATTTCACGCTGAATCCTACGATACTCATAAGTCATTTTGTGAAAAAAAAAAACAGTGAACCTTTTTTTATCTCATCCCTTCAATTGTGTTGTGTATTAAGGAAGTAGTCTACTAGTTTAATATATTTAAACATAAAGTAAAAGCATTTCTTTTGGAGAAAAGTTATTATAGTATAAATAAGTACTTAACCTATCATTGTGATACCATGAAATTGGTTTTTCTGTTAATTGCCTTATCGTGTGAAGTTACTAGCACCTATTGTAAAATTATATTAATTAGCATGCCAGCAGTATTTAAATTGAATTAAATATGTATATGTTAAAATGTAATTTATTTAAAATTTATATACTTAATGTAATTAACATACAATATAATAACAATAATAATAATAATGGCAATAACCCTCAACGATCATGTGATCGTTGAGTGTACATATACCCTGGACCCTAACTAGGATTCCCTGTCTAGAGAGCCAGGAACTGCGAGAGCCATGGTCCTACAACACCCAGTCTCAGAACAAGTACGAGCGCTTTTTGCAAATAATAATAATAATAGCAATAACCCTCAACGATCATGTGATCGTTGAGTGTACATATACCCTGGACCCTAACTAGGGTTCCCTGTCTAGGGACCCAGGAACTGCGAGAGCCATGGTCCTACAACACCCAGTCTCAGAACAAGTACGAGCGCTTTTTGCAAATAATAATAATAATAGCAATAACCCTCAACGATCATGTCATCGTTGAGCGTGAGACAGGGAATCCTAGTTATTCCTTCCTAGTTAGATTCCCTGTCTAGGGACCCAGGAACTGCGAGAGCCATGGTCCTACAACACCCAGTCTCAGAACAAGTACGAGCGCTTTTTGCAAATACTTGTCCTGCCACGGGAATGGGACTGCCGCCTCCGGGTTATGAGCCGACCTGCTCAACCACCACACCACAGAGGCAGTTATATTCAGTGCTTAATCAAGTATTAATATTATTATGTATCTGGATGTAAATATAATGTACCAATGCGACATAATCAAGTTGATTAAAACTCTTAAATAAATATAAAAAGATAATAATAATAATAAATAATAATAATATGTGTGGACATCTCACACAACGCCATCTAGCCCCAAACTAAGCAAAGCTTGTACTATGGGAACCAGATCACTGATACAATACTTAGATACTTTTTGTTTGTAAATACATACAGAATACAATATAACACCCAGACACAGAACAAACATCGATGTTCATCACACAAATGTTTGTCCAGGGTGGGAATCGAACCCACGACCTGCAGTTCAGAAGGCAGGGTTACTACCAACTGAGCTATCGGGCCAGTCTATCGTAATAGTTGATTAAAACTCTTAAATAAACATAAAAAAGATAAACAACATTTGTTACGTTAGCACATTTCGTACACCAAAGCTTTGTCCAATCACAAATACGTACGAAAGTAGATACGTGGGCACATAAACCAAATGTACCCAATTAGGTACATCCCGTAAAAACAGACAAGTACTCTGGTTAATTCCGCCGAGTCACCGGTAACGGACTGTTATAGGCACAATAACAATAAAACTGTACGTACATTGTACGTATACGTAAGTATTTATATGGACATATATATGTGAAGGGGTGAGAACAAAAAGGGTTTAACTGATTTTTTCCACGAAATGACTTATGGGTATGTTGGATTCAGCGTGAAATTATCTTCAATAATACATTCTCAAAATACCGAAATGAGGCTTTAATCTCGAGATTTTGAGTCTAAAAACGGTTTATCTGTCACAGGAATACAGTTCTCTTAGCATATAAACATTATTATACTTATTTTCTTATATTATATTTTTACAGTAATTGTGTGAATTAGTACTATATTTAGTATTTAAAATAGAATTAAAACATTTTCAAGCAACTGAAACTTACATAAACCTTTTCTATTACCTTATAAGCACTCTACATTAAAATGAAGCCGTTGACGTTTAAAGTCAATTTTCTCGAAACTGTCAATTTGTCAGTTAAACCCTTTTTATTCTCAACCCTTCAATTTTACGCTTAGCCATTTGTTTGGGCAGATAATTTGTGTGTGACCATTTTGAAATGACATAACATATTGGGCAGTCTAAATTTTATATGGGTATTAAAGCGATTGTCTAGTGAAGTCTAGCTATGAAGCAAAGATTAATTGCAACGTGTTATTACTTGGCTGGGTGATGATACTTTGACCGCTACCAAAAAGTTGCAATATGGGGTTAGTATAATACATGCCTAGGGGAATGCGACTACAGTGTAAACATAAATTTCGAGAATGAAACTTTTACTATAATGACACAAGAAAAATGACTCGCATTGATCTCTTTTGCTTTAGACGGTTAAGTGATCACGATGCCTTCAGAAACAATTGTTGTCGTTAAGCTTTTGGGTGGTTTAACTTATTTTTAATTTTATTTATTCTTTTAGATAGGCTTGCGCTTGACCGCTATCGCCTATGATGGTAAATAATGATGCGGGATGTACCACGCTTGCTTTATTGTCAATGGATGGATGGATGAATTGTCAATGGACCAGCAGAAAGCGCCGATCGGCGAAAATGGGAGGCAACTAGCTCAAGAGTATCCTTTGGGTGCGAGCCTTGGTTTGGGCCGTTGTCGGGATAAAAGGATCGAGAAGACTACGTCCACTGGAAGAGTAAATTCTATTGAAAGTCGCGACTGTTCTAGCTAACTTACGAGGGTTAGGACCCTCGTAAGTTAGCAAAAAAAAATTCGGCTAAAAAGTAAGTAAGAGAAAAGTAGTCTTTTGACCGGATCATCAGATTGTCGGCTTACGGGTATAGGAGAGGCCTTCACTGCGTCTCTTCATTCAAAACTAGCTGCCCTGTCCCGGCTAAGCACGGGTTAACCTAACCCTATCACAGAGAATACTTCTTCTTTTCTCACTCAAACTTTCCCTAGACTACGACAAATATTTTAAAACCAAAATCAGCTAAATCGGCAGTTCTCAAGTTTCAGCGAGACAAACGAACAGCAATTGCTGTATAGATAAACGCCGGCATGATCTAAAAATTATTTTATCAGGACTATTCAGTTGACAGCACGATAAAGAAAAAATTGCTACTCTATCAAATATATAGATAGAAAGAAACGAGTGTGCTTTAGACCACACGTCTGAAGTAAAACTTCTTTAGCTCCATCTATCGGCCGGTATAACTTTGTTTTTGCTTTGTTTAATGTTAGTGTCGCCAACTTGACAATTGTAAATTGTCATTTTTACCAGCATAATAATACAAATTTTTAACTTTGTTATGTTGGTAATGGTAATCTACGAGAACCAACTTCAACTTATTTGGCACAACGAATAAGCATTGTAATTCAACGGGGCAATACTGCCAGCATGTTGGGTACGCTACCTACTGGTAGTGGACTGGAACATTTGGATTGTCTATAGGTCATCGCGGCCAGTATATAGTTCAGTTCCTCATGTCATGTCAGTGGCCAGTTCAAAACGTTTTTTTTGTATTGTGTTTAGTAGTAGTTATATCATTGTAGTATTTAGTTTGAAAGCAATTCTGTATACTTCAACTTCAGTACGCCTCGCACTTACCAGCTTACTCCTCAAGTCAAACGTGCGTAAAGAAATGTTACTTCAAAAAAGTTAAAAGAGTAACCCAAAAAAGAAAAATAGCATATTTCATCCCGACCATTATCATCATTCAAGCTTGAATCACACGGGAGCATCACACTGTTTTACGATATATGACTAAACAAAAATGCTTTGTCTGTTTACTCAGACGCGGGCATTTGGCCATTTGTCAAAATCGTACGTGCCGGGGTTTTTACATTATTATCTGTCGCAGATAAGATCAGGCGTGGTTCATATTGGAACTAAAGTGGTGCTGAGACTATACGCAGAGGTAGTTTAGCTGATATGATCGTTTTTTTTTCGAACGGGCTAATGCTGTATGTCTCTACCGACCTTTACGACATCGCGACCGTTTTAGCTAACCTGACTGTGTTTGTATTACGCTGGTATCTTATACCGGTGCTGGAAGTGGTACCTGAGCCAGAAGGGCTAGACTGGTCCGGTGATCCTAGCGCAGCTGATACTACGGCTGCTATAGGATCATCCGGATCGCTCAACGCGTGTCTCGGGAAGCGACGAAAGGGTCCCAATTTTTGCGTAGCGTGGCGCCACCTTCGACCATATTACTTTGAAAAAAAAAACCATATATTTTAAAACAAAACTAATTCGAAATTACAATGTTAATTTTTTTATTCCCAATAGACTATTTTTTTACAAATAACAATCATATGAAGTAGGTACTTACAATTAAATTATTGTACTAACATATAAAATTACAAAGTGCTTAAAGTCAATTATAATATAGCAAGCCATTAGGTACAATATGTGAGTTTGACAAAAAGTTCTCTTTCCCACTACTGGTGCAAGCAATCCGGCACAATGCAGAACAGAAAACTCCGATGCGAAGCTTCGACTACTTCGATTACACCTATAAAGAAGAAGCTACAAGAAACTTTACAGTGATTTATTTTTTATGAGTTTTTTTTTCTACTATAGTTTACCTCTGAGATTAGAATTCGTAGCCAAACCGTATTTTAAATAATTACCTCTTTTACTTCCCACTACTTCTTGTATTTGGGTAACTTTTTGAAACGTTTGCGACTTTACCGGCTCCCATCACACCGTTTCTCATCTGCGCCAGCCAATAACAGAACACCCCTGTACGCCATAAACATTACGGTCTGGACTCGGCGCGAAATAAAATAATCTTTATGGTTTTCTATCTATGGAGGACTGAGGGGGAATCCTAATTAGTGATAGGTACTGATGTTGTTTTTCTGATACAATAAGCGATGAAGAATTTCTGATATAAAATAATAAAAGAAAATGTAGAACATTGTCGTTCATTTGTTTTACGATCTTTTAAGCCACGGTCAAGTCAAAGTCGAGTTCTCGTAAAGCAATAGGATACTTTTGTTAAATTTATTCATCTAAATTTTGGAGGAGACAAAAAGACGAGACTTTCGTATTTTTTCGGCAAGAACACTTAACGGTTATTAATATAATAGTATGCATTGTTGCTGATTGATGATTAATATTATTTTTTTTTAAATCCAATTATTCAGTTTAAGTTTTCATCAAAACAGGCCAGAGACTTCTCGGAGTAGTTTTTGCAATTCGTCATAAATTCGAATTTGGTATCACGCCCACTTGAACTATTCAACATGTATGTAATTTTGGAGATAAGACCACCCATTATGACGCTTAATTTTTAATTTTGTGCCTGTCAATTGTTCCTGTTATGTGGTGTTTCAATAAAGAGTTTTATCTATATATGTATCTTTAATACTGACTGACTGACTGGCCCGATAGCTCAGTTGGTAGTAACCCTGCCTTCTGAACTGTGGGTTGTGGGTTCGATTCCCACCCAGGACAAACATTTGTGTGATGAACATAAGTGTTTGTTCTGTGTCTGGGTGTTATATTGTATTATATGTATATATTTACAAACAAAAAGTATTTAAGTATTGTATCAGTTATCTAGTACCCATAATACGAGCTTTGCTTAGTTTGTGGCTAGATGGCGTTGTGTGAGATGTCCGCACATATTATTATTATTATTATTAATATGCCACAAATCTTAAATATTTTCGCATGGGTCAAACGCACTTGTTTTTTCTCAATACATTATATTCTGACATAAAAATTCACTTATTTCATCACCCGCTTCAGATAGGAATACATATGGATAGTCTATTTATTTCTTTCACCATGGTTTTAACGTATAACTCACTATCTCTTACAATATCGCCCCACGCCATTTCTCGGATGGAACACGCAAGAAATTCAATTTTCTAGCTATCAGCGAAGCACCTCGACTCCATCGGCATTTGCATTCCGAAATAAGATCTTATTAGGTTGTAAAATATCAATCTTTGGAGTTCAGTTTTGATGGAAATTAGGTAATTTTGATTTGTGTATTTGACGGTTGTATTTACGCTCTGTTTGCGTGTGTTACGTTTGCCTTGATAAACTTAATCGTTTCATATTAGTGTGATAAGAAGCAAAACGAGAATATATCACAAAAATATTATAAAAGCGAAAGCTTGTATGTGTATGTTTGTTACTCCTTCACGCTCAAACGGCTGAATGGATTTGTATGAAATTCAGTACCAAGATATCTTATACACTGGATTAACGTATATGCTACATTTTATCCCGGAAAAATGAATTAATATTCCCGTGGGATTAGCAGATAATTAAAATACTTTTTATCCGTGGGTGAAGCCGTGGGGCTCAACTAGTGGCATATAAGAATAGACGTGACTTTTGAAATTGTGAAGTGAAAAATTTAAATGGGAAAATTTAAAAGGTCAGTGAATAGGTTCCACTAGACAGAAAAAAAACTCAGAGAAAAAGATAGAGAAATATTTTTACTGATTGTGAGGGAAAGAGAGGAATGGAGAACGATAGGGGAGGCCCATGCCGCAGAAAGAACAAAAATAATGAATACCTGTGTAAATGTTTATATTCAGTAGAAATAAAGGCTTTTTATATTTTTATGTATTTTATTTATTAGTGAGTGAATAACTAGTCCTTTTATAATCCTACAGAATTATTAGAGCCTCCAACAATGTAGAAAACCATAGCATGTCCATTTAGGTTTAAGACGGGCTTTTAGGTTTAAGAGATCAAATGTATACCGCAGGGCTATGAGATCCCACCACCTAAGCCAGCAGAGTTGCGTTCTTGACAATTAATCTTTGAGTATACCTAAATAGATAAGCACAGTTGAGCAAAATTATACACTTAAGCAACGTATGTACTTGCGCAAAGCAATGAAGGGACCTCCGGAGAAGCGGGCCACATACCACAAACGCGTGGAGTTTGTGGTATCGACCGAAAAGGATGACGCGTGCGTGATTTAATTTTTCCTGTCACAAAATAATAATTTTCCCGCTACACTATGCTTATATGACGGCCTCTGTGGTGTAGTGGTTTAGCAGGTTGACTCAGAACCCGGAGGCGACTGTTCGATTCTCGCGGTAGGCCAAGTATATATTGTGCACAGAAAAAAGCGCAAATGCTTGTTCTGAGTCTGGGTCCCTAAACTCAGGGGATCCTAGTTAGGGTCCAGGATCTATGTATTTGGGCGTTATTATTATTATTAATAAAGAAGTCACACGAAGAGTGACAAACATTACCTTGTGAATAAGTAGTCACCGTCACTAATGGAGATTCCTACGAAAGGAAAAATCCATATTGTTTTACCTCAAAGAGACCGGATTTTATGACCTTTTACCTTTAAAAAACAATATAAATAGTTCATCATTAACATAAAATTATGTGAAAAAGCATAAAAGTTATTATACCACAAACATTAACATTTCATGGACATTTACTCTCCAAGTTCGAAACAAAGAATCTTAAGTGCGGCCATAAAACGATGATTATAAAAAAATTGGGGTGTCCATATTTACGGGGTGAATGCGAAAAGGACAAAAGAACAAAAATTCCGTGCCATTAGTAATTATGGCGGGAGGTGGGAGAAACAATGTTTTATTTACTCTGTGAACTTTTGATAAGGGTTCCGTACTTTTTTTTTTTTTTTTTGTTTTATAGATTGTATTTGACGGCGGCTACGTCCAGTTATAAACTCACGGCAGTACCGTAATTTACCCTATGGTGGCATTTAAATTTATTATAGTGGCAACATCGGCAACTATCATTGCTCCCCCAACCATCTGGCTATAAAAAGGGACCGCTCGGTGTACTACGGATCATTCTTGTTCCAGACACGGCCGGGTGCATTTGCTGAAGGCCTATAGTTATATAGGTTGCAACCTACGCACAACCCCTTCTGCCGATATATTCATATCGATTATCTTTTATTTATGACTTTATATTTCATTTGACAAAATAATAATAACGCTTAACGATCACATACATAGGGGCCGTTCAAGTATTAAGTAAGCAGATTTATTACAATTATTTACCCCCCATCCCCCTTGTCAGCAAAAGTAAGCAAAGGTCTTACCCCCTCCCCCATGCTTACGTAAACATTTTTCAATTAATGTATTGTTTTTTTTTATATTATATTTATAATGTTTAGTGTCTCAAGCCAAGATAATGTGAGTGTTCCTATTCTTGTAAAAAGATAAATAACTACCGATGACGTAATCATCATCTAGACTCCCCTACCCCCCATTTCATCCAAAAAAGCAAAAAAGCAAGCAAAGACCCCCCCGTCCCCCTATATTGCTTACGTAATACTTGAACGGCCACATAGATCCTGGACCCTAACTAGGATTCCCTGTGTCTAGGGACCCAGGAACTACGCGGACCATGGTCCTACAACACCCAGACAGAACAAGTATTTGCGCTTTTTTTTCTGTGCACAAAGACTTGTTCCGTCGCGGGAATCGAACTCGCCGCCTCCACGTTATGAGCCGACCTGCTCAACCACCACACCACAGAGGCTGTCAATGCCAATGGCAAAGTATATTGTTTAGCGAAGTATTCAAAGTTCACCTAGCGGAAAGCCGCAAACTAGTCTACATCTGATTCGTGAATGCCAATCGAAAATTTCTTTAGGAAAACCGGAAAAACTGATGACTCATTAGATTTTCTTGTTTCCTGTTTAGATATCGACTGGCCCAATAGCTCAGTTGGTAGTGTCCCTGCCTTCTGAACTGCAGGTTGTGGGTTCGATTCCCACCCAGGAAAAACATTTGTGTGATGAACATCGATGTTTGTTCTGTGTCTGGATGTTACGAGTATATTGTATTCTATGTATGAATTTACAAACAAAAAGTATCTAAGTATTGTATCAGTTAGCTGGTTCCCATAGTGCAAGCTTTGCTTAGTTTGGGGCTAGATGGCGTTGTGTGAGATGTCCACACATATTATTATTATGGGAACCATATAACTGATACAGTAGTTACTTAGATAGTTTTGTTAGTAAATACACACATAGGATACTATATAACACTCAGACACAGAATAAGCACCTAGAATACCTAAGAGTAGTGATTATGTAACTTTTGTAATTTAGACTCGAGTCAATTGTTTCGCAATAAGATTCTAATACTTAGGTACTTTGACAAGGAGAAAAGGATAGAAATAAAAATATATCAAATCCCCTCTTTGAACAAGGCCGTTACAAATCTCATTATTTCTATTCGGCTATTCAATAAACGTCATAGAGGGAAGGGTCGCAATGTAAATCAAAGTAAGAACTAGTGTTGTGGAGTGTACCAAGACCGGAATCTCCGGAGTTTCGGTAGTATAATGTCCCCTTGAATAGATTGTTCTAGTGTAAAGATAAAACGGGTCTATTCGCGCACAAAAATTATTTTGAATAACCTCGAAGTTTCGACCAAATTACATTCGCGATGGGACTGATTGAGGGAATAGATTGTTCTACTATGATGCCTGTCTGTACTAAAGTACGACATCATCTAAGTGTGCACTTATTCCTTTGCGACATACCCAAATACCCGAGGTAAGTGTGTCATAGGAGTTTTGGCGGGAAAGCGAAAAAGATTGCGTCACCGCATTGTATTATTTTCCTAAACTTGTGTTATTTTCAGTGTTAGTGCATAAAGTTGGTGGCATTCTATTCGTTAAGTGCTGGATTACAGGCGTGAGTGTGGGAAAATGGTATAATGATGGTGAAACGTTTCTTTTCGTGTTGTTTCCAAAACTCCATAGAAGCTTCAAGTTGCCACCACTTTACTAGGAGTATGACTTTGACTACACTATGACTTGACTATGACTTGACACATATTTGCGTGAAATATATTAACTTGATAAATTATCAATTACTTGAGACTGGCTAAATACACAAAAGTGTGGAGCCAAAACATTTAAAAAAATCGTGTCATAAAGGAATAAGTGCGAACTTAAGAGCTGTAAAACTTGCCGTGCATGTTTTAAGGGTTGAATAAGCCATCTTGTTCCATTTGGTGGAAGCTCTTGGCCAGGATGTACTGTTGTTTATTCTTTAGAATTACCAATCCAATTTTAATTTAACACTAGCACCCCGTGGTTTCACCCGCGTAGTAAAATTTTTCTAACTCTAATTTTTTTCTTTCATAAGAACCTTCTCCTGACAATAATAAACACAGTCAAAAAGATTAAGCGAAAATGGTCCATCCGTTCTCGCGTGATGTGATGATCAAGGGAAATAGAGATTCATTTTTATATATACAGAAATACAGGTGAAAAATCCAAGGACATAAAGCTGACTATAACTAAAGCTTTCCCGGTAATCTATAGCGTCCCGAAGTAATCCCAATTTTCACATCACTAGCAAGCCAATTTGGTGTGAATGAACAAGGTCAAATAGCGGAAGGAATTAAATTATTCTATTTCTTTTGCTACGCCATCTGTGAACTCTTTCCGGAACGCGTAATTGAAAGAGGTCGATTTTTGAACGGTTCATTGGATTTACACCGCGTACCTAACTATAGTTAGATATAAATAAACAATGGTATGAGATGATTGAGGACGAATTATTGCTGGTGTACGTTTGAAACCAAAATCAAAACGTAAAACCTATAAATGTAGGTTTTCTTTTCATTTATTATTCCAACTGACTAACCCGATAGCTCAGTTGGTAGTATCCCTGCCTTCTGAACTGCAGGTTGTGAGTTTAAATCCCTCCCAGGATAAACATTTGTGTGATGAAAACCGATGTTTGTTCTATGTCTGTAACAAAATCCCCTAGGTCAGGGGTCGACAACCTTTTGAGTCAGATGAGTCCAAAATTACAATTTACAAAATATCAAAGTTTTTTAAGTAAAATATATGCTGTGGCGTTCGGAACGCGCCTTATCTGTGCTTTCCGAACGCACGACTTTGACGTTGACAGATCGGTTCGCGCGCGACTTGACTTAAGAGATATTTTCCCCCCCGGGATATACTTTCGCTCCTGCAACTTAGTTGTCTCTACAATTATTAATATTATTATTGTGCTGTGCCTTTATTACTGCGTCCTTTATTGACCTGATGTGCAGTGTGAAAGAACATTATAGTTTACTATACTCAAAACAGTGATTTCATTGTGCACCCATCTCCAAGAACTATCAGTAGGTTCAAATACAGACTACAGGGACCGCAATGGTCCCTCAATGGTGACCCTCAACTTTTAACTACGCGACCTTCAATCCACGAGTCATTTGTCATCGTCACCTCATCGTTGGGTGACCTTCCAACTACGTAAACTTGTACGTGAGTCCTTCGTCTTCGTCACCTCAGTCATCGGTGCCAGCTCTCCGAGTTCATCGTCACCTCACAGTGACCTCTTCAGCACTCCGGCGGCGACTACTCAACGAGCACGACGAGACGTACACTTCGTGTAAACCAAGAAAGGTAGCCTGTATTTTGCGCGGCTGTGGTAATGGAGGAGAGCAGTGACTTGCACTATCACATCGTGACAACCGTGATTTGAAGCCTACCTGTGTGGACCTCCAAAACATAGTGCAACATCCTGCAGTTCAGACCCTATTTACCTGCAACAGCATCCTGCGAGCAGTTATTCAACTCCGGTGTGGCATCCTGAGAACACTCAACATCACCCGGACTGGTGCACGCACGTACAACTTTCCTTTACTTACATAACAAAGACTTTTAACTCATTAACTTGGTGATTTGCTCGTATACTAATTTAATTTATTTTGTTGAACCATACTGATTCCAACCGTTTGTTTACATTAACACTTGTATATATAGCAGCTGTGCCCAGCTTTGTTAAAGTAACAAACTCAGGTGGTACATAATAACAATAACACAGCAAGATCTTTGTTGCTAATACAGACCTTAGAAATTAGCTTAAAGTGCTGAATTGTTAAGGTTGTATGACTTATTGTTAAGGCACGGTATTAAGAGACAATACTTGCTATTTTTTTTTTACCTGTTTTTTATTTTGTGGTTTTGGAGCATTGCTTCAACTAAAAAAATTCACAAATTTTATATTTGAATTTTTTTGTGTGTGTTTTATTGTCTTGTGTTGCCATATGTTGTGTTTGTGTGTTTTACTGCAGCAATTTTAAAATTTATTATTGCCAAATTTTTTTTGTGTACTTGCTAACGGTGAACGGTTTTGTTTAAATTTTAAGTTTTTATTTTTTTTATTGGAAATGGAGCCTGACATGCAAGCTATGAATGAGGCTAATGCTTTGTTGCAGCAGCAAAACGCAATTTTATTGGCCGAATTGCAAAAATTTAAAACTTTGCACACAGACAGTATTGAGACTAACACACCACCCGCGGACCCCCTCCCTCCCCCTCAAGCTCCCTCAATATGCAGGGTTGCTATCAAACTTCCCCCTTTCTGGCCTGATCGGCCTGCTTTATGGTTTGCGCAGGTGGAGGCTCAATTTACTATTTCAGGTATCTCTGTTGACCAGACTAAATTCAACCATGTTGTTGCTCAGTTGGACACTCGGGTTATTGGAGAAGTTGAAGATATTATTCTTCAACCACCATCTGAAGATAAATATGGTAGGCTCAAATCTGAGCTAATTCGTAGGCTTTCCACTTCTGAAGAGCAACGCGTCCGACAGCTTGTTAGCGACGAAGAGCTGGGCGACCGCCGCCCTTCCCAGTTTTTAAGGCATCTTAGGTCTTTAGCTGGGACTGCTCTCACAGACGAGAATTTGCTCCGCCAGCTTTGGATGCGCCGCCTTCCACAACACCTGCAAGCGATTTTGGCCGCTCAGTCAGAGCTATCTTTGGGAAAGATAGCAGAGCTGGCGGACAAAATTTTGGAAGTTTCGCCTGGCATAGCCGCACCTCGTTCAACAGCTGTTTTCTCAGCGAGCACTTCTGCCGCCGCGCCTTCATCACTTGATGACATTACGCGGCGCCTAGACGAGTTAACGTGCCAGATCGCTGCACTTACAGCTGACCGTGGTAGGGACAGGTCACGGAGTCGCCCAAACCAGCGTGAACGTTCGCAGACTCCGGGTAAAATTAAAATCTGTTTTTACCACCGGAAGTTTGGTACCAAGGCTGCTAAATGCGTCAAGCCATGCACATGGACGCCGCCGCCACCGTCGGGAAACTTGAACAGCAGTCTTTAGCGGCGACGACTGACTGCTTACCGGAGAGTCGCCGACTATTTGTCACGGAATGCATTTCTAAGCGCCGGTTCCTGATCGACACTGGCTCAGATCTCTCCTGCTATCCATACCAATGGTTAGCGAACAAGCCAACGCGGTCAAACTACACACTGGCTGCTGCCAATGGTAGTGAGATTCGCACCTTCGGCCATATCCAGATGACGCTAAATCTAGGGCTGCGTCGTGCCTTCCAGTGGCACTTCATTGTCGCTGACGTCAGCACCGCCATTATCGGTTCTGACTTTTTGGCGCACTATCGGCTGATGCCAGATTGTGCCAATAAAAGGCTCGTCGATAGCAGTACCGGTTTGTCATGCGTTGCCGCCGTCGCAACTTCGGGTCAGACTAGCATCAAAGTGGTTTCCGCTCCATCGTCTGAATTCGGTGCGCTTCTTGCGGAATTTCCGTCAATCACTAAGCCACCGGGAATTCTTCGGGAGCCGAAGCATAATACGGTCCATCATATTTTGACAACTGAGGGTGCCCCTGTTTCTTGTCGTCCAAGACGTTTGGCGCCTCAGAAGCTTCAAGACACCAAGAAAGTTTTTGATGATATGGTACAGTGCGGGACAGCCAGACCTTCCAAAAGTCCTTGGTCCTCGCCCCTCCATATGGTCCCAAAACGCGATGGCACTTGGCGACCCTGTGGGGACTATCGCGCGTTGAATTCGCGCACAGTACCTGACAGGTATCCGGTCCGCCACATTGGTGATGTTGGCCACAACATCTCTGGTTGTACTATATTTAGTACAATCGACCTCGTTAAGGCCTATCAACAAATACCTGTTGCGCCTGAGGATATTTGCAAAACGGCCATCATCACACCTTTCGGACTTTTCGAATTCAATTACATGACTTTTGGTCTACGCAACGCAGGCCAAACATTTCAAAGATTTATTGATGAAGTCGTCCAAGGCCTTGAATTCTGCTTTGCTTACGTTGATGACATATTGGTATACTCACGCGATGCTCGTCAGCACGCGCAGCACCTCCGTATACTTTTCAAGCGTCTTGAAGAGTACGGAATTGTCATCAACGCAGCAAAATGCGTGTTTGGTGCTCCTGAGGTCACTTTCCTCGGAAACCGCATTTCCGCTGACGGAACGCGACCACCAACTGAGCGCATTCAGGCCTTGAAGGACTTCCCCCTACCCAAGACCGTACAGGGACTCCGCCGTTTTCTTGGGATGGTCAATTATTATCGTCGATTTTTGCGTAATGCTGCAGAGTTGCAAGCACCGCTAGTCAACGCGATCGTGGCCTCCCAAGGCAAAGGTTCCACTCCGGTCACTTGGACACCAGACCTTGAAGAATCCTTTAAGGCATGTAAAGACAGCTTGTCATCTGCTGCTCTTCTAGCTCATCCGCTGCCAAATGTTGAGTTAGGGCTTTTCACCGACGCTTCCAGCTCACATGTTGGTGCCTGCCTTCAGCAGAAAGTTGGTGATGCTTGGGAACCTTTGGGTTTCTTCAGCAAGAAGCTGAACCCCCGACAGTCCCAATGGCCAGCATATTATAGAGAGCTCCTCGCGATTTACGAGAGTGTGCAGCACTATCGGCACTTCCTGGCTGCGCAGCACGTTAGAATTTACACGGACCATAAGCCATTAATTTACGCATTTGCACAGCGTCGCGAAAGGCTCCCGCCGGTCCAGCTAAACCAGCTCTCGTTTATCTCTCAATTCACCACGGACATTGTCCATGTAAAAGGGGTAGACAACACGGTAGCGGACGCCATGTCCCGCATCGAAGCTATTAGTTTCGAAGCTGACCATTCTGCCCTCGCTTCTTGCCAAAAATATGACGACGAATTGAAGAAGTATCGTGACGATACAAATTCGTCTCTTAAATTAGAGAACGTCGTTGTCCCTGGCACTAACACCACTTTGGTCTGCGACATGTCTACTGGACGACCGCGACCGTTTGTCCCGGAGCCTATGCGGAAGAAGATCTTCGCTCAGCTGCATAATCTTAGTCACCCTGGCGCCAGAGCTACCATCCGGCTGGTCTCTGACCGTTTTGTTTGGCCTGGTGTTGCTAAAGATTGTCGCCGTTGGTGCCAATCTTGCTTAGCTTGCCAGCGAAGCAAAGTGACTCGGCATACTCAAGCTCCGCCTGGACATATTTCCAGCCCTTCATCTCGGCTCAAGCATGTCCATATCGACATCATTGGACCTCTGCCGTCTTATTCTGGCTTTCAATATTGCCTCACTGCTATTGACCGCTATACTCGGTGGCCCGAAGCGTGGCCTATGAGTGGTATATCTGCAGAAGAGGTAGCAAGAACTTTTGTGGCTGGCTGGATTTCTCGATTCGGAGTTCCTGCTGTCATTACTACTGACCAGGGACGTCAGTTTGAATCCGACCTTTTCAGACGCCTCACAGAGATGTGCGGTACGAAACG
Source organism: Ennomos fuscantarius (assembly GCA_905220475.3). Lineage (NCBI taxonomy): Eukaryota > Metazoa > Arthropoda > Insecta > Lepidoptera > Geometridae > Ennomos > Ennomos fuscantarius. The sequence goes on from HG992049.1 coordinate 5,315,686, forward strand.
TATTCGCACTACCAGTTACCACCCTTGCGCCAATGGGCTCGTCGAGCGCATGCACAGACAACTAAAGGCATCTCTGATGTGTCACGATGATTCGTGGCTGAGCGCATTACCCCTGGTTTTGCTAGGAATGCGCTCCGCATTTAAAGAAGACTTACAGGCGACAGTTGCGGAACTGCTCTACGGAGAATCGTTAACTCTTCCTGGAGAACTTTTGGCATCTCCCGGACCTACTAAATTTGACGATCCGTCTGATTTTGTTGTCAAATTAAGACAACAAATGTCCAAGTTGCGACCCACTCCGGCTTCGCAACATAGCAAGCCTTCTCCTTTTATCTTTAAGGATCTCACAACCACGTCTCACGTTATGCTGAGAGACGACACTGTCCGGCGTTCTCTGCAGCCTCCCTACTCCGGCCCTCACAGAGTTATTTCTAGAGGTGAGGACGGAAAGACACTGTCTCTAGAGGTCAAAGGCAAGCAGATGACAGTTAGCGTCGATAGACTCAAACCAGCTTTCGTCGAGCATCCATGTCCTTTGGTTGATCCTGCTCCGGCACCTGCACCTTTTGTATCTGTGCCTCCTTCTCCGTCCGTGCCTTCTGCACCTCCGACATCCGCCGTTGCTCCTTCCTCGCACACACCGCAATATACCACCCGGTCAGGTCGTAGAGTCCAGTTCTCTAAACCGTTTGACCTCTAATTCCTTTCCTTTTTCTTTTTCTACGGATTCTCCTTCTCCGTAGGGGGGTGGTGTGGCGTTCGGAACGCGCCTTATCTGTGCTTTCCGAACGCACGACTTTGACGTTGACAGATCGGTTCGCGCGCGACTTGACTTAAGAGATATTTTCCCCCCCGGGATATACTTTCGCTCCTGCAACTTAGTTGTCTCTACAATTATTAATATTATTATTGTGCTGTGCCTTTATTACTGCGTCCTTTATTGACCTGATGTGCAGTGTGAAAGAACATTATAGTTTACTATACTCAAAACAGTGATTTCATTGTGCACCCATCTCCAAGAACTATCAGTAGGTTCAAATACAGACTACAGGGACCGCAATGGTCCCTCAATGCTATTATAGACTAGGTGGTAGGACTGACACAGGAAGTATCACTCGGAACTACAAAATATAAAGTTTCGCATGACTGCACTGTGCACATCATCCTGACACATCAGCACAGTCTGGTAACAATATTATTCAACTGCAAGATCTGAAGTTTCAATAGCTACCCTTTCAAACCGGAACACAGTAGTGCTTACACACTACTGATTGGCACCAAAATAGCTGGCAAAGTGGTACCTACCATCACGAACTTTGCAGAAAATTCCTGCTACCTAGTAAAACATACATGTTTTTGTTTCAATAGGTGCTTTACCACTATAATCTTCTAAAACTGTTTTTTGAGCGGGCAATGCTGTTGGTCGATAACGATCTTTACAGTAGCGTAAACTATCTAAGAGTTTTTTTTATTAAAGACTGATAGACTAAAACTCACGTCAATTAAAAGTCGAAATTACTCCGACCAGGTTTCGGACATATTCGATGACCTTCTTCTGGGAGCCAGTTACTAACGCAAGCCGCGATGTTCACCGGAGGCGCTCGGGGCAGGCTGTGGTCGATCGCAGCGCCAGTTACGTCTGACGCTCGCGAAAGCCGCCGCGGCTTGCGTTAGTAACTGGCTCCCAGAAGAAGGACATCGAATATGTCCGAAACCTGGTCGGAGTAATTTCGACTTTTAATTGACGTGAGTTTTAGCCGTTATTTATCTTACAAAATGTGTCATACTCACGATAGTTTTCAAACTAAAACTGATAGACTACATACAGGCAAATCTTTTTAAAACACTTATAAAATTTTACATTTTAAAGGTAATCATATCACCCATTTAAAGTCCGTATCGCGTGTGATCGTGTGACCCAATTTTACAGGGTGGGTCAGACAAAGTAACAAGGTTTCTAAAAAAACTTTCGTTTTCCCTTTCGTCTATATCCTTGCGATGTTTTGATGTCATGTTCACAAGTTCACTTCGTGAATTTTTAAACAAAGGACCTTTGCAATTCCAATAATTTTACGTCAAAGGGTGCTTGAATGATAGGGAAAGACTTCCTTTAAGAAATGTAGTTATAATATAATAAAGGTTTGAAGGTAGCAATTTTGTTATGAACTAGAGGCAGCCCGTGGTTTTACCCACATTTCTTAATTCTATTTTTGTTAAATAATATTAAGAAATACCCTATTTATCTCCCTTAGGGGGTATAATTTTCAAAAACCTAAAGTACACCCTTACGATATAAAGAGAAAACCACCTCCAAATTATTGTGTTCCTCTGCAAATGTTTAGCAGTTTGACCTGTACGTTATTTTTAAAAATGTGGCTCTAATTACCCCTCTTATGGGATAAATGGGGTATAAGGGGATAATTTTCAAAAACCTATTTTAGTAAACCCCTACCGCATAAAGAGAAAACAACCTTCGAATTGTAAATCCCTATATAAATAATCAGCAGTTTGGTCTGTAGGTTGGCTATCAGTCTTTAATAATATGAATCTTAGATAGATAGTTTACAGTTACACTGTAAAGATCTGTATCGACCAACTAGCTATATATATATAAAACATTTAACTTTATATAAGTATGATATATATATATATATAGCTATACTAGCGGCCCGTCCCGGCTTCGCTCGGGTGGACGTTTATTTATTAAACATTTTATAATATACGAAAAACAATATCACGCACCGGCGCCATCTACTTAAAATGTTGGTTTATCAACAACACGTAGTAATTATGCTGTTAAAATGTAGCTTATATGACACGTTCGTAGATTTACCATAGCAGCGCCATCTATTGATTACTTACTCAACCCAGTCGAAAGGTATCGACATCTGTTAGAATCATTTGGAGTTAACAGATAATTGCGACTGTCAAATAATAACAGACAAATAATTAGAAATAAATTAAAATTGCGACTATAATTTGAGATTTAAACTATCATATCTCTCAAGTTGGATCGAACTGCACATGGTGTGCGAATTTTATTATAATCGGTTAAGTGGTTTAGGAGTCCATTGAGGACAAACATTGTGACACGAGATTTATATATATTAAGATATATCTGTATAGAACAACTAGCCCTCTCAAAAAAACACTTTTAGAGAATTATAGTGGTAAAGCACCTGTTGAAACTCCAAAATGTATTGTTTGTATATTTTACTAGTTAGGACTTTACTGCGAAGTTCGTTAAGTTACCACCGCTTTGCCAGTTATTCTGCCTCTGAGCAGTAGTGTGCAAGCACTACTGTGTTCCGGTTTGAAGGGCACTGTAGCTACTGAAATTAACGGGCAATTGAAACTTTATGATCTGATCTCACAGTCGAGTAATCTTATTACTAGATTGTGCTGATGTCTCAGGATAAAGTGCGCAGTGCAGTGTCACGCGAAAGTTTATATTAGAGATCCGAGCGATACTGCAACTGTTATGGTCGTGTCGCTTAGCATCAGGTAAACGGAAAGCTCGTCACGTCATTGTTTAAAAAAAATATGTTTTTAATAGTGTTAGAGTGAACAGGTTACTTATAGGCGAGCGTGTTGTATCGTCAACCGCGTTGTCGCTTAACAGGAGAAATGTGGTCAAACGTAAACCTATCTAGTATTTTTAAATGCCTAAATTTCTATTAATAATTAATTGGTTATTGGTTTTAATGACGGAGAATGGCCCACATGTCCTTTTCTAATTTACCTCAAGATACTTTATAACTGTTACTTTACTTTAGTTACTTTAATAACAAAATTTCTTGCTGCTATCTTTTAATTACAATTCTCTATTACAAAATCATCTTGCTCTAAAATAACATTTTCGAAACTTCATTAAAAATTTAACAAAAAATTATAATTAGTGGAAGTAAAACATCAACTCGAAAAGGGCTGAGCAAGCTTTTAATTAATTAATAAAATTATTAATAGCTATCTTCACAGATTTAAAATAAATGTAGACAGCACGCTTACAACTTTTAAGTGAAACTATCCGAAGCAATACCGAAACAGAAGAGTTATTATATTATATAATTCTAGTCCTTTTATTCATTCCAGTGCAAACCTAAAGTGAGTCGTTACAATTCAATAATGAACCGTAGCTGTCCAGTTTCACTCTTTAATTTAATCATTCTAAGAGGACTAGGACTAAGGACCCTAAAGACACTGTGAAAATCCTTAGTTCTAAAGGTCGGTGACAATTAGTCTCAGCAACCCAAGCAATATGTGAGATTTTTTTTTACTTCAAACTTGTCTAGCATTTGACTACGCTCTCGTCTGATGGGGAGTGACGATGCAATTGAACGTGTAGTATGCTAGCCAAGTAAAAAAAAAATTAATTTGGAATACTCCACAATTTATTTCACAAAACTAATAGGATTGAAGTAAACGGCACTGTTTTAGGCGCGCATGCTGTTCCCCGAATGAGGTCTCCAAGGTTCTCTCTAACGTACGTGCTATCGAATCGGCGAGCGTGGCGCCACTGGATCAAACGAGCCTGTCGTGGTCCCCGCACCCCGCAACTGTATCTTGGTCTTGATTGCGGCTCTCGTGCTATCTCGCTTACAGTAGTTATTACTTTGAGTAGCTTTATGATTTTGTTCAATGCGCTACGTCTATGTCATTAATTTAGTCCATCGTAGTTTCTAGTATGAAAGTAATTTTATTATTAGACAAAAGATTCTTTCTCGGGCGAATAAAATACATTACCTTAATTAAAGTTTTTATTCGAGACTTTTACAATGTGTAGTTATTCTACAGAACAATTTAATTTCGTTTTATTGAAACAAAAGCTTTTACAAAGATAATTATTTACTGGCCAAGAATTCTTTACTAACATAGGTACCCTACTACTGGAATATTTAAGCAAAATCACAAAAAAGTAAGTATTTGAGACTAACTTTGAAATTAAAATAATTGGCTGCCTGTTGGTCTTTTCCAAATATGGACATTCAAGCAATTCTCTGACAGTGTTCATACAAAAATGAAGTTATTCTTGAATATTTCAAGTAATTTTACTAGGTGGTAGACCTTAGTTGCAAAGTTCGTCTAGGTAGGTGCCACCGCTTTGCAAGTTATTCTTCCGCCAAACAGTAGTGTGCAAGCACTACTGTGTTCCGGTTTGAAGGGCACTGTAGCTAGTGAAATTACTGGGCAATTGAGACTTTATGATCTGATCTCACGGTCGAGTAATCTTATTGCCGGACTGTGTTGATGTCTCAGGATGATGTGCGCAGTGCAGTGTCCCTTGTAACTCTATGTTTTAGGGTTCCGAGTGACACTGTTCTGTTATGGGCGGCCGTGGCGCTTAACATCAGGTGAACGACTAGCTCGTCACATCATTCAATAACATTAAAAAATATATATATATTTTCTTAGAAGTAAAAATAATGTTTTAACTATAAATTACCTTACTAATTGTTAACTTATTTAAAAATTACCATACTACAACTAAACTATATTTAATTATTGGAAAAAAGTAATATTGTAGGTAAAAAGGTATCATAAGAATATTTTTTTTTTTATATTTTGACTTGAGTATTTATTTACTAATTAAGATATTGTTATATTAGCTGCATCCCACAGTTAATAATAATTCATCAATAATTTGTTAATTCACGTGGTGAAAAATTTCAAATCTCCGCTCTTCTACTCTTCTACTTACTTTCTTAAATTTTTTCTTTCATAAGAAAAAACTCTCCCGACAGTAATACACACAACCAAAAAAATTAGTGAAAATGTTCCATCCGTTCACGTGTGATGCGATCACCATTGCGAATAGAGATTCATTTTCATATATATAGGTTACATAAAGACAAAACAAAAAAGACACAAAATATATAGGTACTTAAATAATATTATATAGGTTCAAATCCAACGAACACTTTTGTAACGTCTCAAAAAATTAGAAAAAAAAGTGTTTGTAAAACTGACCTCCACAACACAGGGGATCCTAGTGTGGAGCCCAGGGCTTGAATAATAATATCTACTGTCAACTAAAATCATGACTTTGTATTTGATTAATTCACATACCTACTTAAGTAAGGATGATATTGTTATTGTTGCTTGTTCGATCTTTGCAAGCTAATGGAGGGTATTACGAATTTAAACTCCATCAATTTTTTATCTATACCGTCGAGCGGTGGTAAATTCAGTGAGTCGATGCGAATCGCGCCGTGTGCACGTTGCACAAATTGCCTGCCGTTTCCTTGGCTATTTTGTCGCGAGAAGCCTGGAGCCTCCCTTTCCTCGAGACCAAAGGGTGCTGCAAGTTCATGAAGAATTGGAATACTGGGATACCGACTGCGCAGTGCGGGCCGTGCCTGGATTGCGACCGATGCTGCTGCCCTAGGCGGGCGTGGATAAAAGGTTGGTGGAGTGCTTCTAATTCCTTCTCGAAGCTTGCAGGGATAGAATAATATCCGTTCCTCACCTAACTCTCTTGACGCACCTCATATATATACAGTCCATATCGAATTACCTACCCATAATTGTGTCAATACCGAACAATTCTTTTTGGCCCAGTCGAGCCGTATGGTTATGTGAACCATATAATTTTTAGACTTAGATATCTAGTGAATTCGTAATTCATAGGTACCTAATTTATAGTGCAGACGTTCTGTAGCTATATTCCTCTGACCGTGTCAGAACACCTCTTACGTAATTATCGCTGCGACGTAATTACATTGTTTAGTTTTACCCTAATCTGCCCTGGTATTTGAATATTTTTACAAAACACACATATAATCTTGTCGTACAAGCATTTATCTATGTATTGTGTAATTTATTTGCATTTAATTAACGTAATTTAGTAAAATTATTAACATTTATTTTGTTAACCGCCGCCCGTGTGTAGTTTCATAAAATGGCGACGGCACCCGTTACTAGAAGTAAAGACGTAGACGATAAAATTGATACACCTAATCATGAATTAACCGTTTTAATTCATCGTAAACAACGTATGTTTCAACAGATGCAAATGGTTTATGATATGTCCCGCGAATTATCTGATTCCGATGTTAAGCAGTTATTTTTAATGCGCGTATCTGAAATTAGTAATTTACGTAGTTCATTTGAAAAAGTAATCTTTCAAATATTTGAGAAAGAGCTTGAAACTAATTCAAAATCAACTCTTAGAAGCCATGAATTAAAAAGTTTCGATGATCTTTATTTTCGAGTGAAGTTGTGTGCATCCAAACATAGCCCGACCGTAGAAACTGTTAAGAGCGATAATCCTTCGCACTCTGTGGAGTCCAGACCTCGGTTACCTAAACTTGAGTTGTTTATGTTCGATTCCAATGTTGAGAATTTCAATACATTTTACGAGACGTTCTGTTCTTTGGTTCATAATCAAAAACATATTTCGAATATCGACAAATTTCATTATTTGTTGTCATGCACAAAAGGTTCTGCATTGAACATTGTAAAGAGTGTTCCGATTTCCGCCAACAATTATGACTTAGTTTGGCAGAGTTTAATTGATAAATTTCAAGATCATAGGTTGTTGGTAGGTCGGTACCTAGACAAAATGTTGAACTTTTCTCCGCTGCAAAAGGAGTCTTCTAATCACTTGAATATGTTTATTGAGAACTTTGAGCATTCATATAAAGCAATTCAAGCGATTAATGTTCCAGATTTAAATAGTTACGTAATGTGTCATATTGCGTTAAGGGCTTTGGATCCACAAACACGAAAGTGCTTCGAACAAAAATTGGATCAAAAAACTATACCGACGTTCGATGAACTCATGTCATTTGTTCATAATCATATAAAGATTTTAGATCATTCTGCATCGTATTCTACTTCTAACGTGCAACCAAATAAACGTCAACAAAGCGATCAGCGACAAGTTAATTCCAGAAACTACTCGCATTCTTCTACATGTTCAAAAGTTGTATGTGTGCATTGTGGAGAAAATCATATGATTTTCCGTTGTGATCAATTTCGTAAATTGTCAAACGTTCAACGCATTAGCCGTGCTAATGAATTGAAGTTGTGCCACAATTGTCTTAAACAGAATCATATTGTAAAGACGTGTAAAAGTAACTTTAAATGCCTGATCTGTAAATTGCCTCATCATGTATTGTTGCACCGCGAAGTTAGTGTCCGTGATAACACCAGCCAGGCGACAGGTCAAAGTCCAATTCCACCTGTACCCACGCCGCCGCTGCCGCTGGTACAAAGTCCAGCCGCGCTCATGCCGGTGTCTAGTAAGAATAAGGTAGATGCGCCAGCTGTTGTGAATACTTGTCATGTGACGTCATCGCATACGAATTATGCCGTTATCTTAGGGACAGCCGTTGTGCATGTTTTAGATTCTTTTAATAACTATCAAGCGTGCCGAGTGCTGATCGACTCGGGCGCACAATCAAGTTTTATTTCGATTGATTGTTTTCAACGTTTGGGACTGACTGCAATTAAATGTCCGTATAATATATTCGGACTCGGTGGCGAATATGTAAAAAATTACGGGATAGTTTCGTGTGCTATTCAACCGCGTCATTGCTCGACGCCGAGTTTTAACATCGATGCCGTAATTTTACCTAAAATTACCTCTGATTTGCCGACCGTACCTATTCCTGACAAGTTGGTTAATGAATATAAACATTTGCAGTTAGCCGACCCTAACTTTTATAAAAGGTCTCCGATTGATATAATTTTATCTGGTGACATGTTTCCGTATATATATGACGGAAGGAAGTTTATAATAAATAGTGATGTGCCAGTTGCATTAGGAAGTGTTTTTGGGTTTGTTATAACCGGAAGACTAGAGAACTGTTATTCTTCTAGCAACCTCAATGTTGTACCGTGTGCAACATCGCTAGTGTCGTACACTACCGAAATTAACTCATTAAATGATGTTCTCAAACGGTTTTGGGAGACGGAAGCTTTGCCGTGCGAAGTTCCGGTTGATCCGTTAGACGAATTAGCGGAAAAATTATATGTTGAAAAACAATATCGCGATGAAACTGGTCGTTACGTCTCTCCGATTTTATTGAATCCTGACCACGCACCTATTGGTGATTCTTTTGATGTAGCATTGAAGCGACTCAACCAGGTCGAGCGCCGCCTCGCTCGATCTCCAGACCTTCGTAAGGCCTATGTTGAGTTTATGAGAGAATATGAGTCCCTCGGGCACATGGAGTTGTACCAGGGTTCCGAGCCCTCAGCGTACGTCATACCGCACCACTGTGTTTTGCGTCCTTCTTCAACCAGCACCCCACTTCGTGTCGTGTTTGATGGATCAGCCAAACCAACCCACGGAATCTCCCTAAATGAAGCTCTTCTGACTGGCAGAAAACTACACAAAGACTTATTAAAATTTATCATTAATTTTCGTCTTTATGAAGTGTGTTTTACTGCGGACGTGTCGAAGATGTACAGGGCGGTTCTGATTGATCCAGTTGACAGGAAGTACCAACACATTCTGTGGCGTGAAACCCCGACAGAGCCGGTGCGTGTCTATGAACTTAAAACTAATACTTACGGTCTCCGTAGTGCGCCGTACGTGGCTGTTCGCACATTGCATCAGCTAGCCGAAGACGAGCTGACTCACGTTGAGAAGCCGCGTTCTGAGGCTGCAAGGGTACTCACTCAAGGTTTTTATGTTGATGACGTTTTGTGGTCATGTCAATCAGAAGAAGACGCTTGCACGTTGCAAGCTGATTTGATATCACTACTAAAAAGTGGTGGATTTGATTTAAAAAAGTGGGCGAGTAACTATCCTGGTTTACTGGATCGAATGCAATCGGACCAGGTTTCATCAATTAACTTTCAAGACGATACGTTATCGTCTTCGGTCAAAGTTTTAGGTTTGACATGGTTACCTCCCTGTGATAGTTTCGCTTTTAATTATAACATGACTGACGCCAAACACACCAAACGATCCGTTTTAAAACTGCTCGCGAGCATATTTGATCCGGTTGGTTTCATTTCCCCCTGTGTGTTTGTCGCGAAGTGTATCATGCAAGATCTCTGGAAATTAGGGATAGGATGGGATGATCAGTTGCCGCCAGAGCCGTGCTCTCAGTGGAATCGATTCATTTCTGACTTACCGCTCCTCTCTGAACTGCGCTTCGACCGTCATGTTTTAATAGCTAAATTTCGCGAAGTACAGCTAGTTGCGTTTTGTGATGCGTCATCGCGAGGATTCGCAAGTTGCCTATACCTACGTAGCGTAGATCACGCCGAGAATATTAAGGTTAGGTTGTTGACTAGTAAGTCGAAAGTCGCACCGTTAAACCCTCTCCTGTCAATACCTAGACTAGAACTTGAAGCAGCCGTGCTGCTAAGTAAACTTGTAAGTTTGGTCGAACAAAACTTAACCGACTTAAAATATTCAGTAGTCGCCCTCAGCGACTCAAAGAATGTGTTAGCGTGGATACAAACGCAACCATATATGTTAAAAACATTTGTGGCTAACCGTGTTAGTCAGATAACTGCTGTGGTTCCGGCCAGCTGTTGGCATCACGTGAGGAGCGAGAACAATAGTGCTGACATTTGTTCCCGTGGCGCGTTGCCCGCTCGCTTCGTTGAGGAGGCAACAGAGTGGACTCACGGTCCTGCGTGGCTGTATGATGACCGGCAGACTTGGCCTATCGAAGCATTTCATGTTAAGAAAGAATTTAAGATTTCCGAGCTTAAATCAAATAATGCAACATTTGCATTCAATTCGTGTGAAGACAGAAACGTTTTCTGTAATGACCTCGAAGACACTTTCAATAAGTTTTCTTCATTTAATAGATTACAGCGTGTAATCTCGTGGTGTCATAGGTTTGTAAACAACCTACGATGCAAAAGTTCAGAGCGGTCAGTCGGACCTTTGAAAACATCTGAGCTTAAGCAAGCTCATAAAACTGTCGTTTGTGTGTTACAAACGAATCATTTTAATTCAGAGATTTCGTCCTTGAAGAAAGGCAAATATGTTGCCTCTCTACGAAAGTTGTCTCCTTTTGTGGACTCTCATAATTTCCTCAGGGTGGGGGGTCGGCTTTTGCAAAGCGACCTACCCTATAATGTGAAGCACCCGGTGTTGCTTCCTAAATGTCACACAAGCAATATTTTAATCGAATATTTTCATAAGATGTATTTACACGTGGGTCCTCGTACGTTACAAGGAATCCTATGTAAAATTTATTGGCTCGTCGGAGCTCGTAGCATCATTAGATCAGTTTTGTCTAAATGTAAAACCTGTTTTAAATGTCGACCTACCGCGTTACAACCTCAGATGGGCACGTTGCCCGCACCTCGACTTTTGCCTGAAAAGGTCTTCAGTCACGTAGGTTGCGATCTGGGTGGTCCATTTATCGTGAAAGAAAGTACACGGCGTAACGCAAGGTTGTACAAGGCATACTTATGCTTATTTGTATGCTTTTCCACGAAGGCAGTGCACTGTGAAGTATTGACTGATCTATCATGTGATTGTTTCTTAGCTGCCTTTGATCGATTTGTAGCACGCCGAGGATTAAGTTCCTGTCTATATTCTGATTGCGGTACAAACTTCATTGCAGCAGCTAAGCACCTTAAAGAAGTTGCAAACTTCTTGTCTAATAAAAGGAATCAGGATGAGATTCTTAGTGGATTGACAATTCGTCAAGTCGAATGGCGAACGAATCCGCCGAATGCAGCATCCATGGGTGGACTCTGGGAGGCCGGTATTAAATCCGCTAAGCATCTTCTTCTTCGTTCTGTCGGCGACAGAAGTTTGACGTTTGAAGAGTTGACAACCGTGTTCTGCAGAGTCGAAGCGGTTTTAAACTCCCGACCTTTATGTTCTTTATCTGACAACTCCAATGAGTTTGATGTGTTGACTGCTGGTCATTTTTTGATCGGTCAAAATCTATTGTCTGTTCCGGAATATGAGTTTGAAGACGTTCCTCAGAATAGATTGTCACGCTGGCAATCAATTCAGAAGGTTTCGCAGTCATTTTGGAGACGTTGGTCTGATGATTACCTTCACACTCTTCAACAGAGAGCGAAGTGGTTTTCCTCACCTCCCAACTTAAAAGTTGGAGATTTAGTTTTGTTAAAATCTAACTTGACCCGACCATTGCAGTGGCCGCTAGGTAGGATAGAAGCAACACATCAAGGCGTTGACAAAATTGTTCGCGTTGTCACTCTCAGAACAAAAAACGGTCTAATTAAGAGACCCGTGAATAAAATTTGCCCTTTACCTTATGCAAATTAATTACCTCAATATGTAAATGTCTTATTATAAATTTATGTCCCTTTATGTTTAAATATAATACACACTAAGTTACATTAAGTTTTTGCTATCATTTTATGTATTGTCTGTACACTGCACATAAAGATATAGTTTCACCTCGTTAATAAGCTTCGTAAGTTTATTTAATATTTATGTTTTGTTAATTTCAAATACTTTGTGGATTGTTGTATCCCTCATTCTCTCCCTATATAATTGAGTTTGGGAATTCACTTATTATGAATTCGGTGAGGGGTATGTTCGATCTTTGCAAGCTAATGGAGGGTATTACGAATTTAAACTCCATCAATTTTTTATCTATACCGTCGAGCGGTGGTAAATTCAGTGAGTCGATGCGAATCGCGCCGTGTGCACGTTGCACAAATTGCCTGCCGTTTCCTTGGCTATTTTGTCGCGAGAAGCCTGGAGCCTCCCTTTCCTCGAGACCAAAGGGTGCTGCAAGTTCATGAAGAATTGGAATACTGGGATACCGACTGCGCAGTGCGGGCCGTGCCTGGATTGCGACCGATGCTGCTGCCCTAGGCGGGCGTGGATAAAAGGTTGGTGGAGTGCTTCTAATTCCTTCTCGAAGCTTGCAGGGATAGAATAATATCCGTTCCTCACCTAACTCTCTTGACGCACCTCATATATATACAGTCCATATCGAATTACCTACCCATAATTGTGTCAATACCGAACATTGCTATTGTTTGCTGAAATCAATCTTATTCTTAAAAAAAATAAATCTTATATTTTTCTTCCCATTAAACAAATCACACAAATTCTTGATAAATTGTGTAAATTGCAGATGAAAGCCCAGGCTCTTGTAGTGAAAAGTAAATTCAAATAAAAAATAAACAGTGTGCCCGCAATAGGTACATCTAAATATCGGACTGGAAAAATGAAATGTGATACTCGTTAAAACTGCCAGGCATTTTATTGGGCTATGAAAAATATTATTTTATGTTGAAATTCATGGCGAGATGCCTTTTGAATGTTCATTACTACTAGGTGGTAGGAATTTTTTGCAGTGTTCGTCTAGATAGGTACCACCGCTTTCCCAGTAGTTCTTCCGCCAAGTAGTAGTGTGCAAACACTACTGTTTCGCTTAGAAGGGCACTGTAGCGAGTAAAATTACTGGGCAATAAGTCTTTACGATCTATACTGAATCTTATTATTAGATTGTGCTGATGTCTCAGGATGAGGTGCGCAGTGCAGTGTCACGCGAAACTCTATACTCTTTTCGAGTGACGCTGCAACTGTTATTGGCAACCGTGTTGCTTAACATCAGGCGGACGACTAACTTGTCTTTTCATTTATTATCATTTTTAAAAAAAAACATAATTTATTGAAATTTTGGATTTGCACTCGCTTTTTAAACTACGCAGGAATACATTTGCCAATCGGCAAGTTCAAGAATCGCAAAAATTTCAGTCTCTTTTTTCACCAATCCGCATTAAGCCAGAGTGCATATTAAGTCTACACTATCTCATTGTAACCTACTTATAAGCTTTCCCGTTTTGTAATACGTCATCTCGGTGTCAATAAGGAGTTTATCCCCCTGTGAGACAAAACCAGGGGGGTGATCATGTAACTATAATTGCAATGCATAGGAGAAACTCCATTCTTAATTTGACAATTTCCTTTGTAACTACACTATATGTGCACTACATATATATCTAAATACATATAACTCAAAGGTGACTGACTGACTCACATAGTGATCTATCAACGCACAGCCGACAGAGCACAGGACGAATCGGGCTGAAATTTGGCATGCAGGTAGATGTTATGACGTAGGCATCCGCTAAGAAAGGATTTTTCGAAATTCCACCCTTAAGAGGGTGAAATGGCTGGTTGAATTATTTTCCCATAGGCCACGCCGCGGGTGAAGCTGCGGGCAGAAACTCTTATACTATATGTGTGAATAAAAACTTTAATTAAGGTATTTTATGCACTATACAATATGTGCATGCAATATGTGTGCGTTTAATGGCGAGGAGGCAAGTTTATTAGTAATCGTATTTCTGTAAGACGTAGCAATGTGTGTTAAATGTACCTACTCACGTTTTGTTATCTAAGGTGTAATTATTGTTTTTCTTAATAAAGTATACAACGTAAATAGTGTAGTATTTTTGTGGTTTTCATTTCATTTCTACGTGTGAAGACTTTCTTATGGCTTTATTGTTACTTAATTTTATTGTATATATAGGATGACGGGTTGTGCGTAGGTTGCAACCTATATAATATAGGCGTTAAGCACGCACACTGGGCCGCGTTCGGAGCAAGAATGATCTGTAGTACACCAAGCGCTCCCTTTATAATAGCCAGATGGGTGGGGAAGCGATGACAGTTGCCGGTGTTGCCACTGTAATAAATTTAAATGTTACCACAGGGTAAATAACGGTACTGCCCGCTGCGCATAGAGTTTATAACTGGACGTTGCCGCCGTCATATATTTTAGCTTATAATAATCGATAGTCTTCTAAAACCTAAAAAAACTACGTATTAAAACTGTCAAATCCACGTTTCTATTTTTTGCAATCAAGTTTCGTGATCGCCTAGCAGCACCCTTACCGCGTAACTGTTCTGGGAATCAGCTTCGCCTGCCATCCTGTACGCGCCAATTAACAGGTCCACGAGTGCGAGAAAGAAAGAACACGATTGCCATCTCCACCAGAGTTACGCGGTAAGGCCCCAGATCTCTTTAGTGGGAACATATGGGGCTGCTGAAATAACTTTTCAAAAGTTTTTTCCCTTAAAGTATACTGTAATATCAGTACATACTTTTCCATTGCTGGGGCCAAATAATTGGGTCGTAATCAATGATGGTGGACAAGTGCCGGTTGGTTCATGAAAAGTTTCCTCAATTGTTGATTCTTGAACGTTTCATCAAGATGTTTTTCACAAGGAAACCTTTCCTTCACCACCAGGTGAAAGAAAGGTAAACCTTCCCTACACCTGGTGCAGGGCTGGGCCGAATTCAAACGAGGGTGCGTTACTATAAAGTCTTTTTTTTTTTTTTTTTTTTTTTTTTTTATTGTTAGATAGGCTTGCGTTTGACCACTATCGCACCTGATGGTAAGTAACGATGCGGTCTAGGATGTAGCACGCTTGCCTAGAAGATACCTGTTCACTCTCGATTTGAAGACTCCAAGGTTGTAGTTATCGGGAAATACGGACGCCGGTAAAGCGTTCCAGTCTTTGGCTGTTCGCATGATAAATGTGGAGCCAAAACGCTTTGTTCGCACATGGGGGATATTGACCATGTAACGGTGGCGTTTTTTCGTACATCTGGTTGTTCGATGGTGGAAAGGTGATGGCGGAATCAGGTTATGCAACTCTAATGCGCACTCTCCAAAATGCACTCGATAGAAAACCGATAAACTGGCAACTTTGCGTCTATGGTCAAGGCTTTGCAGTCGGGCCTCAAACAAGTCGCTACCTATGAGCCTCTTAGCACGCCTTTCGATAGAGTCTAAGGCTTCCACCTGGTATTTAGCAGACCCAAGTCACGTGCTACTGCACTACTACGATGCAGTAGCAAATCTAAAAAGCCGCTACCAGTGAGCAACGTGCCCAAAAATGGCAACATTGCCGTCAAATAGCAAAAATAAAGTAGAAATAATGATTTTTCATTTTTACTCTGCTTTTTCTGGGAACGGAAAATGAGTATAAGGCAGACAAAATTATCGCAGCTTCCTTTCCTTCCCCTTCTCTCCTATTCACACAAAAGATATTCCGTATATATTCATAGACACTCGAACTATTGAATAATGTCCGGGAAATTCTGTAAGAGCACAATACTGCCCGTCACATTATAAACAGTATGGGCCGCAGAAATAATGAAAAAATTCAAGTTGTCGTCATTTCGCCTGCATAGCAGATTCCCTCAGTAGATAAAATTCAATGTAAAGGAAAAAAAAACACGAGCGGGATTTCAACCCACATCAATTCATCCTTGTCGATCCCTTAAGTTGTATAGTTTCATATTATAATACACGGTGGAATTAAATTCGTTCTTTTCCTAACATGTATGTACTCAGTCCATGCTATGGAACGCTTCTATATAACTAAATACCAAAAGTTCTTTTGAAATAAAACTTAAATCTAGGCATTATGAAACTACTGCAAATTCAAATTCTAAAGAAAATCCTTACGACATTGAACCTGCTTGGTTCAATGTCGTAAGGATTAAGAAGGAAAGGAAGGAATTAATGAAGAAATGTTAATAAGGAAGAACTTGTTATTAAGGAAGAAATGTTCGTAGGTAGTGTTTTACTACCTACGAACATTTCCAAAGCGTTCAGACGGTGCTCGCGCTGTGTGAAGCGTTAAACAGACACTTCGGCTGTTATCCAATTATTTTAAGAGGCACTTTGATTATTTTTTTCAATTGCACCTTATATTATTATCCTATAGCATCACCTGAGTACATACATTTAAGGTAAAGAACGAACTGAATTCCACCGTGTATTAAAAAAAACTGGCCACTTATATTAACGATATTTAAAAAGTAATATGAACATTTAAAAATGGAAATCTTTGGATGTAGAATACTATAACTGTCACTTGTTTATTGCATAATTTTAGGAATTGCGTGTTTACATCACTAAGGATTTAACTCGTTATAAATTTCGTAGTATGTTTTACGATTTCAAGTGTAATTTGACAGACCAACAGAGCTTTGCTCGGCTTCAAACTGCTTTTGGCGATTAAACACCGTGCAAGACTATTTATAGCTAGTTTGCAGAATTCAAACGTCAACCGTCGGTTGTGTCGATCTCAGTGACGAATTTCTTGATCCTCCTCCTTCTCCGTCTATCGTTGTGTGAAAAACATCAATGCTATACGCCATACTATGATCGAAACAGACAGTAATGTGACCTATTTGAAGGGGTGAGAATAAAAAGGATTTAACTGATTTTTTTGACAAAATGACTTATGGGTATCGTTGGATTCAGCGTGAAATTATCTTCAATAATACATTCTCAAAATACCGAAATGAGGCTTAAATCTCGAGATTTTGAGTCTAAAAAAGGTTTATCTGTCACAGGAATACAGTTTGCTTAACATAATAACATTACTATATTTATTTTATTACATTATATTTTTACTGTAATTGTATGAATTAGTACTATATTTAGTAATTTTAAATAGAATTAAAACATTTTCAAGCAACTGAAACTTACATAAACCTTTTCTATTACCTTATAAGCACTCGACATTAAAATGACGCCGTTGACGTTTAAAGTCAATTTTCTCGAAACTGTCAATTTGTCAGTTAAATCCTTTTTATTCTCAACACTTCAATTAGACTCTGGCATCTTTTGGCATAAGTATGAGTCAAATACTATTAATTCTACACAAAGATTTGGGTCTGAAAAAGCTGTTCTCTAACATATATAACATATACAACATGTTATATTGTATTATATGTATGTATTTACAAACAAAAAGTATTTAAGTATTGTATCAGTTATCTGGTTCCCAGCTTTGCTTAGTTTGGGGTTAGATGGCGTTGTGTGAGATGTCCAACACATATATTTTTTTTTTTTATATATAACCTTCACCTTCACCCGCGTGGCCTATAGGAAAATAAGTCAACTACCCATTTTACCCTCATGGGGGTGGAATTTCGAAAAACCCTTTCTCAGTGAATACCCACACTTTACAAAAAATACACCCTCCAAATTTCAAGTCTCTAGGACCAGCGGTTTAGGCTGTGCGTTGATATATAAGTCAGTCATTCGGTCAGGACTTTGTATAGATTTTGAGACACAATAAATTAATTTAATATGTATTATTAAATTATAAATTAAATGAAAAATTAATCCTAGTATAGTTGAATTAAAACTTGCTCAGACCAAAATATAATAACATAAAAATTAAACTGCGAGATAACTTTTTACAATTTTTTGGAGAAGGAAATATTGTTATTACGATACACTTTGTTTAACTCGGCTAAATATTAATTTCAAGGTGTGAGTGCCCTTACCGTTATTACAACATGCCATTATGAACCTTTTTCCGATCCAATAGTTTTTAAGCGACGAATCGGCACGGTACATTGATTCTGATGTTACGAAAGAGAAAATATTGAACTTTTTTCTATATTGATTAAGTTTTCACGGAGTGGACGTCAGTTTTAATAATCCAAGTATTTTTTCAACGCAATAGTAAAAATAACGTCACCGGGCGGGAGGGCAGGCGCTTAAGGCGCCCAGCCGTCAAAAGTGGGAGGCAACTAGCTCAAGGGCACCCCTGGGGTGCCATTGCCGGGATAAGAGGATCGAGAAGACTACGTCCACTGGAAGAGTGAGGTCCGATCGTGTATGGAGTACTGCTGCCATCTGTGGGACGGGTCTGCCAAGTACCAGCTTGAGGCTCTGGACTCGATTGAACGGCGTGCCAAAAGGCTCATTGACGACGATACTTTGGTTGGTAAAATGCTCCTGAGCCTTGCACATCGACGTAAGGTGGCAAGTCTGTCGGTCTTTTACAGAATACACCACGGTGAATGCGCTCAAGAACTGCATGATCTCATTCTCCCATTACCATTCCACTATCCTTCATCCTTTCGTGGTCGAAATACCACCCATTCGTACCAAGCGATTTGACTCAACGTTCTTAATTAGAACGGCTAAGGAATGGAATGCCCTGCCAGCGTCTGTGTTTCCGGCGAAATATGACCCGGGCGTGTTCAAGAGAAGAGTGAATAGGTATTTACTTGGCTAGCATGCTACACCTTCGATCGCATCGTCACTTCCCATCAGGTGAGAACGTGGTCAAATTTGACAAGTTTGAAGTAAAAAAAAAAGAGTGGACTCTATTGAAAGTCGCGACGTTCTAGCTAACCTACGGGGACTAATACTAAATTGAAGGTAGAGTTAGATACTACAAGGATGAACTGCATATTATACAAACAGCTAACGAATCATCATTTTGACGGTCTATATAGGGTATATTTTACACGTAAACTTAGCAGTGTAGCGAAAATATTCTAGGTACAGACTTAGAACATTTTCGTTTGACCTAGAATTTTATTTGTAATATAGTCTTCAGGACTTTGCTCATGTTTAACACGTAAGAAACATTAGGGCTATGGTCGTCCGACACAAAAAAAAAATTCATCAAATTTCTACTCGATTGGTTCTCGCCTCGGGGGATCCCAGAGCTATCACATACTTCCCTCAGAAGCTAAGTCTTCTAATTCAACGAGGTAATGCTGCCAGTATTCTGGGAACCTTACCACGCGGTGGTGAGTTGGATAGCATATTTATTTTGTAAATATTTTTTTATTAGTTATAACTTTTTATTTATGGAGTGCCTGTACATATTAATGTTTCTAAATAAAGTAAAAATAATTCAAATAACATTATGTGAAACAAAAAAACACGCAAGACAATTAAACCTCAATTACGTGGCATAGTATGAAACTGTTTTTATATAAAACGTCAAATTTTAACTGGTTAAGCTTCATAAATGCACTCCGCGACGCCAACGCTGATTTAGATTTTTTTTTTGACAAGTGGTCTAACATTGTAGTAACAGTATTAACATATTGTGAAAGCGTGAATGACCAATGGAGCAATACGGGTAATCCCGACTATAGCGATAGTGAATAATTTTTCTTTTTATCTAATTAACTCTGACATTATTTTATTTTATTTGACATTACTGTAATAGCCCATTGGTTTCTTTTATTATTTTATAACCCTGATTTGTTTTTTTTTTGTTAATGTATGAAATACTTTGTGTGATAATTGAAGGGTTGAGACTAAAAAGGGTTTAACTGTCAAATTGATAGTTTCGAGAAAATTGACTTTAAACTTCAACGGAGTCATTTTAATGTAGAATGCTTATAAGGTAATTAGAAAAGGTTTATGTAAGTTTCAGTGGCTTGAAAATGTATTAATTTTATTTTAAAATACTAATTATAGTACTAATTCATACAATTACTGTATAAATATGTATAATAAAATAAATATTATAATGTTTTTATGCTAAGCGAACTGTATACCTGTGACAGATAAACCGTTTATAACCTCAAAATCTCAAGATTTAAGCTTCATTTCGGTATTTTGAGGATGTATTATTAAAGATAATTTCACGCAGAATTCAACGACACCCATAAGTCATTTTGTGAAAAAAATCAGTTAAACCCTTTTTATTCTCACCCCTTCAATTGTGATTGATTTTGTCGTTTTTATCAAAATAAATAAATGTTAAATGATGAATGTTAAAATAAAGTCAAAAGTAATTATCACTCATGCCGTCTAAATTTTTGGTCTTCGTTGACTTCGCCCGCAAAACTTTCCTTCACTAACTCGTTAGTGAGTCCCCGCAAACGAGCGTATTAAAAGGGAGCTAGAAAAAGTTATCCCCACAATGAGAGAGTTTTGATTATAACAAATATATATGTCGGCAGAAAGGGTTGTGCGTAAGTTGCAACCTATATAGCTATAGGCCTTCAGCAAGTGCACCGGGCCGTGTCTGGAACAAGAATGATCCATAGTACACCAATCGATCCCTTTATATAGCCAGATGGGTGAGGCAGCGACGACAGTTGCCGGTGTTACCACTGTAATAAATTTAAATGCTGCCACAGGGTAAATTACGGTACTGCCCGCTGCGCATAGAGTTTATAACTGGACGTAGCCGCCGTCATATAGATAAAAAAAAGGAATTTAACCTAAGCTTTTTCCTATGATGACCCGATAAGCTGACCTAATAAGGGTTGTAGACGATGCGATGAGGACGGTCACGAAGAGGCGAAAGTAAAAAATGAAAGAAAATTATAAATTAATATTTCGGGGCGCCCGTACGTCAGTCAAAGCTATCGAGAACTGTTGTTGTTTTAAAGGTGACGTACGGACGCTAAGCTTTATTTAAAAGATTATATAAAAAGGTAGGTTGCACTTGTCCTGAAGGTCTGTAGTCAACAAGGGTAAGTACCGTTTTTTGGTAAATCGTAATCCAAAAAATCTTTGTAAAGTTATAGTGAACTGATATAATAACTATGTTATAATTATTGCACCTACACAAAAAAAAAATCCCATGAATTAGCGACAATTTCAAGTATTTTTTTCGGCAAATTGTCTTTATTATCAAATGAGTACTACAATAATATAATAAATACTACCTACTACAAAAAAAAAACATCTGGACTATATACTGGCCGCGATGACCTATAGACAGTCCTAATGTTCTAGGCCACTACCGGTAGGTAGCGTACCCAACATGCTGGCAGCATTGCCCCGTTGAATTGCAATTCTGAATCGTTGTACCAAATAAGTGCCAGCATTTTGGTCACGCGTAGCGTCGACCAGGCGCTCTGATAAACTTTTGAAAACGCTATGAGCTCCCAGCCCTATTGCCCTTTTCCCTTTAGCCCTAAATTCCTTGTTTTTTTTTGTAGTAGGTAATGTTTAGTATTAGTTATTATATTATTGTAGTATTTATTTGATAATAAATGCAGTATCTCAGATGAAAAAAAGTTATTTTTCTAGATCTCGATGTATCACAAACCTCATAGAAGTTTTCCTGTCCCTCGCACATGCCATAAGCCCCTTGTGCAACAATAATTACTTTGCGCGAAATTATCAAATTATTTTTGTGCTACGTTATTAACGGGACAATGTAAGCGTACCTTTATAGTCAGATGTATAAAGTGTGAATATGGAAAGGGTCTGTTATCTTTCTTTCTTTATTTGTTTTAACCCAAATAAAAGGGAAAAGGTAATTAAAAAAACACACGCACTTATCTTTCTTTTAACGTCTCTACGTTAAGATTAATATCAATGGATACAATTAATGATTAGTTAATAATATGTAATGCTATACCTAAAAATAGTTTGAGTAATTTTACGAACTCCGTAATTCCATCCATAATTCAGGATTTACTGGCAATAACTGTAAAAAAAAATACGCCCAAAGATCACATAAATGGATCCTGGACCTTTACTAGAATTCTATGTATCTAGCGACCTAGGAACTAAGAGAACCATGGTCACACACACACCAACATTCAGACCAAGTACATATTTCGCTTTTATTTCTGTGCACAAATACTGGTCCTGCCACGAAAATTGAACCTGATCCCTCCAGGATATGAGACAACCTGCTCAACCACACCACAGAGGCCGTGGAACAATTGGAAATGTAAAAAGCTAATCGTAAAATATACTGCAATTGATGACGTAGGTATATATGTCACATTCCATTAAACTAAACTAAATTTAATGTCATTGAGCTACGATACAAAATCGACAAAAAGGTAAGCTGCGATGAAGTATTTAATAGAGTACATGTTGTTATTTTGGTGATTGAAGAAAAAAATAAGCTTTTCCGGGACCGTAACCTAAAATAAAGAATTAAAAAACACTTACCTTATTTTCCTCTCCTTTTGTAACCCGTTTTGTAAAAGATTAAAGCAAAGAAATGTGTACAAAGTTTATTTAGCAGGGCTGCCTTAAAATCGAGTCTGCTTTAGACAGTTTTCATAATAGCTTTGGCGTATCCGTTAATTATTAGTATTACCTATATAGTTCGTTATAAAGCTTCCTTATTTTCTTATTTCAATGAATGTAAGGTTCAAAGTTTGTAGAAATATTTTGAAGGTGTTGGTGATTTCTACTAGGTGGTAATAGGACTTTTCTGCAAAGTTCGTCTAGGTACCACCGCTTTGCCTGTGGGTTCTTTACTTTAGCTAACAGCTTTTGTTTTTAGTCTTGCCTTTATTGCATAGCATTTTTGTCAACTTCAAGTATTTCATTCATATATGTTATCAATTGTATATAAAGTGGACCATGGAGTATCATTCCATAAGGTCGTTGAAAAGAATCCAAAAATGGCAGTTGTGAATTTTGAATTTTGTCCATAAACCGTATATTTTTTAATTTTAACGTGTGATAAGGGAGGATTATTATCCATTCGCGGGGCGAGTTGGCTGGACTGCAGTCGCGACCCCTTCTTGCCCCCGGTACGGCGGACAAGGTGCTCACGGGAGTTTTAGTGGGTTCGAGTCCCACATACCCCCTGCCACCTGCCCCGTGGTGGCAGGGATGTGCGAGAGCGATTCCCCCCCCCCCCCCCCCCCCCCCCCCCCTCAAAAAAAGTATTATTAGCTGTTAAGTGTTCGTGTCGTTTATGTCGTGTCGTGGCATTTTGACTGACAAAATAAGACTTTGACATGACATAACCATACAAAAATTACTTACTTGACATTGGCAGAATTATAACCAAAAAGTGATAGAAAGCCATTAAACGAGGAGAAGAAGATCATTATATAACCATAAATGCATGCCTAAATTCACGAATGCCCATCTTCACTAAAGTTTGACAGCTCGCACGTATCTCTCTAGCCCGCGGTTTCTCGTATTCTCGTATTTCGGTATCTCGTTTTTTTTTTTTTTTTTTGGCTCCACACCTCCGTGTATTTAGCCAGTGTCAAGTAATTGATAATTTATCAAGTTAATGATATTTCACGCAAATATGTGTCAAGTCACAGTCGAAGTCATCAAGTCATAGTCTAGTCAAAGTCATACTCCTAGTAAAGTGGTGTCAACTTTACTTGAAGCTTCTATGGAGTTTTGGAAACAACACGAAAAAAAACGTTTCACCATCATTATACCACTTTCCCACACTCATGCTTGTAATCCAGCACTTAACGAATAAAATGCCACCAATTTTATGCATTAACACTGAAAATAACACAAGTTTTGGAAAATAATATAATGCGGTAACGTGATCTTTTTCGTTTTCCCACCAAAACTCCGGTATCTCGTTTGTCAAACTCTTGTCAAGTCAACATAACAAATACTGTACGCTCATTGGTTGAAGTAAGCCGATGATCAGTCGGCAACCAATGAGCGTTCAGTATCTGGTTGTATTTTAATTTTAATAGACTTTAGAGCAGAGAGACATAAATATACGTGCGAGCAAAACAAGGACAATGTTTATAGTTTTAAGACTATTTTAGAGACAGTCCTTACTATAGATAAATAGATAAGACTGACTTGACTGACCCGATAGCTCAGTTGGTAGTAACACTGCCTTCTGAACTGTGGGTTGTGGGTTCGATTCCCACCCAGGGCAAACATTTGTGTGATGAACATAGGTGTTTGTTCTGTGTCTGGGTGTGATATTGTATTCTATGTATATATTTACAAACAAAAAGTATCTAAGTATTGTATCAGGTCCCATAGCACAAGCTTTGCTTAGTTTGGGGCTAGGTGGTGTTGTGTGAGATGTCCAAACGTATTATTATTATTATAGATAAACTCTTTATTGAAACACCACATCTTAAATAATTAAAAAATAGTGAACAAACTTAGCCACAGTGTAACAATGGGCTATGGGCAATAAACATAATGTATATTACCTAAATTAGTAGCGCCCCGCGGTTTCACCCGCGGATAAAAAGTATTTTAATTATTTGCTCATCTCACAGGAAAATTTCACTTTTCCGGGATAAAATGTAGCCTGTATGTTAATCTAGTGTATAAGCTATCTTGGTACCGAATTACATCCAAATCCATTCAACCGTTTGAGCATGAAAGAGTAACAAACAAACACACATACTCCTCACATATCAAACATTGCTGGTAGATTGAGCTCTGCTGCATATGCTGTGCGTAAAATCAGACAGTTTACTGATGAAGCCACTGCAAGATTAGTATACTTTAGTTACTTCCACAGTATTATGTCATACGGCATCTTACTGTGGGGTAAAGCCGCGGACATACAATCAATTTTTGTCTTACAGAAAAGAGCAATTCGTTCTATTTATAACATGAAATCCCGCGACTCTCTCAGGGAACGATTTAAGGAGATAAATATTCTTACAGTGGCTTGTCAATACATTTACGACAATTTGATGTACACTCGCAAAAACATTAGCTCTTTTCCCAGATATTGCGACATTCATAACTTTAATACTAGGAACAAAAATAAATTGAAAGTTCCAAGATTCAGACTGCAGAAAGTTAATGGTTCATGTATGGGAAACTGTATACGCTTTTATAACAAGTTGCCCGACGGTATCGAACAATTGTCAATGCGTAAATTTAAATTATTCATAAAGTCAAACTTAATGAAAAAAGCCTATTACACAATAAATGATTATGTGTCGGACAAAAAAGCTTGGCCTGAATATCCCAAGCTTAACGGTATGAAAGCTTAGGTACTTTGCCTATTGCCTATTCCTATCTATAAATTCAGTTTCTATTTGTAATGTTTATAATAAGATAATCACGGTATTTTTCTTGCACCGGTGTGACGTGGTGGTTATTTTTGTAACTTATTCATTATCTCAATTGTAATGAATTATATACATTGTAAAAGACAGTAGAAAGAAGACAAAAAAAAATACATCACTGTAAAGTTTCTTGTAGCTTCTTCTTTACAGTTGTAATCGAAGCTTCGGATCAAAGTTTTCAATTCTGCATTGTGCCGGATTGCTTGCACCAGTAGTGAGAAAGAGAACTGCTTTTTTTTCAAACTCATATATTGTAATGGGCTTGCTATATTATTTGACAATAAGCACTTTGTAATTTTATATGCTTAGTGAAATAACTTAATTTTAAGTACCTAGTATAATTTTGACTTGTAAAAGTGCTAAAATTAGCCTATTTGCAATAAATCTTTTGACTTTGACTTTGACACATACAAACTTTCGCCTTAATAATATTAGTGTGATTAGTGTGATAAATATGCTGGGTCACTTAACTGCCATTTTATTTTTTATTGGATTATTTTTTATATCCACACGTTGGATTATTTTTTACTAGTTGCGCCACGCGGTTTCACCCGCGGATATATATAATTTTAATTATTTGCTCATCCCCCGGGAACATTTCACTTTTCCGGGATAAAATGTAGCCTATACAATATCCAGTGTATAAGCTATCTTGGTGCCGAATTTCATTTAAATCCATTCAGCCGTTTGAGCGAGAAGGAGTAACAAACATACACACATACAAACTTTCGCTTTTATATTATTAGTATTAGCTTTTATATTATTATCCAAATATGTGTGGATAAAAAATAATCCAGTACAATACAATACAAGGTATGCCTTGCGTGCCAATTAACAAAAAAAAACATGAAAAATTGCGAAGTCTACCAAAGTTTTACCTTGAATGAACCGGACGACGGATCCCATTCCTAACCCATCAATTCTCATCAAGCTGAGGCTTAAGAGCCGCCTTCTTGACCTAAATAACCCAATAAATCCTATTGTCAACTCCGTAAATAAGAAACTTGGAGTTTAGTTGAAATAAATCAATACGGGGCTGAGTGACTCGTCTAAGTTATAATTGAAATGTTGGCGGGTGGAGCTTTCATAAATCATCGCGTAGGCACGGACATAAAGAATAGAAAGGGAAAGAAAAAAAACGAGAGAAAACTATTTCATTGCTTCATTATTCGCGCATTGACTGGCCTGATAGCTCAGTTGGTTGTAACACTGCCTTCTGAGCTATAGGTTGTGGGTTCGATTCTCATTCAGTTCCTTTCCATTCCATCCTGGGGCCTTACCGCGTAAGTCTGATGGAGATGGTAATCGTGTTCTCTCTTGCTCGCACTTGTGAACTTGTTAATTGACGCGAGCAGGATGGCAAGCGAAGCCGATTCCCAGAACAGTTACGCGGTACGGGTGCTGTTCATTCCATTCCATTCAGTTCGATCCGTTTATGACGTTCCATTCAATTGGAATAGCTAAAATTACTGTATCTTCCTATTTTATCTGTATACGAGCTTCTGCCCGCAGCTTCGCCCGTGGCGTGGCCTATAGGAAAATAATTCAACCATCCATTTCACCCTCTTAAGGGTGGAATTTAGAAAAATCCTTAGCGGATGCCTACGTCATATCATCTACCTGCATTCCAAATTTCAGCCTGATCCGTCCAGTGGTTTGGGCTGTGCGTTGATAGATCACTATGTGAGTCAGTCAATCAGTCAGTCACCTTTGAGTATATATATAGATTTCAAATTCAACAGGGAAAAACTAAATATCAAATGACTAATTTTTTTAAAAACATAATATAGGCATAGTGCACAGTGTCTGTAGTCATTATATTAACTACTACAATAATAAAAACTACTACTAAATACTATTAGGTACACTACCTACTAAAAACCTTTTATAGGCCAGTATATAGTCCATATACTAGCCGCGATGACCTATAACAGTTAAAATACTTCAGCTCACTACCAGTAGGTAGCGTACCCAACATGCTGGCGGCATTAAATAAATAATAAATAAACAATAACGCCCAACGATCATATACATACCGACCCAGGAACTACAAGGACCATGATTCCACAACACCCAGACTCAGAACAAGTATTTAAGCTTTTTTTTCTGTGAAATACTTGTTCTGCCACGGGAATAGAACCCGCTGCCACCAGGTTATGAGCCGACCTGCTGAACCACTACACCACAGAGGTCAACTACCACACTCCACACTGCCCCACTATTCAATTATATGCTTATTAAAAGGTGAACTGATTTATTAAGATAAAAATTGCCGCATCCAGCTTTTTTATATCATAACCAAGGCACTTCGGTGAAAGGTGAAAAATGCCATAGTCGTAGGTAATTTTTCACGTCTTCCACGCCAGCTCGGTGATATGAAAATAATCATGCAAAAGCTTGTTTGTACGTCTTTTGTGAATTGTATTTTACGGATACAGTTATACGGATATCCTTTTGATTCCGGGGCTTAGATAGATGGTTTCTTTTTTAGGGTTTCGAACAAAAGGGATACAGGAACCTAGAAAAAGTACCGATAGGCGTAGATAGTATGCAAGTAGATGAAATATGGTGATCACGATCTTCAACCATGATGTTTGTTGTGTGTCTGGGTGTTATATTGTATTCTATGTATGTATTTACAAACAAAAAGTATTTAAGTATTGTATCAGTTATCTGGTTCCCATAGTACAAGCTTTGCTTAGTTTGGGGCTAGATGACGCTGTGTGAAATGTCCACATATATTTATATTTATTATTTATTTATTATTATTGATGGGAAAGATAAATTAAATGGGTAAAAAGGGGACTCTATTACCAAACCTCAAAGTGTCTGTCAAAGTGTGTGTAAAGAAAGGTAGGTAGGTAGTTGATTAGGCTGAAATTTTCACTGATTATGAATGGGACAATGTGATCAGTAGACATCTTGAGGATGATAATGATGACATTCTATTTAATAAAACAATACAATAATAACACAAAACAAAAATATATAATTCGCCATTTTGTGACGGCGGCCACCTTGGATTAGAAATTTTTCAAAGTGTATTGTGTATTGTATTTTACTGGTTAAGTCCTTTCATTTGATACCCATTGAGGGAATTGTGAAATATATTCCGAAATTTTGTGGCGGTGGCCATTTGGGCCGATTTTCATACACATACACAACATAATAAAGAACACTCCCGACTTATTCACCTTTCAAACAAAATCAAAACCGGTTCATTCGTGCACATACACACACACACACACACACACACACATATATATACACACACACAGAGAGGCAGCCACGTCAAACTTACAACACACCATCGTTTTTACGTAAGGGTTTAAAAATTTAGAGATTTTACGAAGAGCACTACGAAAACTATTAAGAGGGGTCGCCATATATGAAACTAGTTTTTAAAGATTCCTTTTAAATATCTTAATAATGTATAAGTACTAGTTAAACTAAGCATGATAGTAGTTCCAAGGGACTTACTATTCAATATATTGATGGTTTTTATTATAATATCTAACACATGTACATATACGGAACCGTCGGTGTGCAAATCCGATTCACACTTAGTTGGTTTTGTTTGTATCAATTTCTTGAATGGATTATATATAACTCAGTTCGTTCTTGGTAGTGAGGTCGACTTGCGATGCTGCATAAATAGATACATTTACATAAATGTATAATTTTATGTACGTAATGCGTCAGAAGAGCAAAAGGAGAGTGAGAGCGAAGCGTTTAAAAGAGAGGCCGCTGTGCGAGCTGAATTCCGCTTTATTGCGTAGTTGCAAGAGTCGCTATTTATTTAACTGACTTCGCGGAGTGAAGCTTCTGTACTTGTAATAAGTCTTCCGTGATATTGAGAAAATCTTTTTCTAATGTATTGAACAAATCTACGAGCATCAGTCATATGACTTCCTAACCACCGTCGTGTTGCCAGCTCTTTTAATACAAAACGATCTCAGCCCTGTCGGTAAGCCTTGAACCTTGAAATATCGGGCTATACATTTTTTATTTCCAACAGTCAGACATGACCTCCGTCAGAGAGACATTTCAATTACTACTGTGACATTATTGAGAAAAAATGTAACCCTTTTTACTGGCAATACGAAACTTCAGATTCAGGATTGAAAAGTTGTTTGGTCTGATATTTTCCATTTTTGATGCGTACTTGACAGCAAATAAAATAATAAATTTAAAAATAAACAAAACCGACTTAAACACCACAAATAGACCCTTTAAAGCGAAAAATAATACAATTATAATAAGCGCTACCCACTCGTCTATTTGATGGCTTTATTGTTACTAAACTTAGATAAGTTTCGGTGTTCAAAATTTCGGTTCCGGGAAGTGGATCAAAATTTAATTCTAAGATTTTATTACATTATTAGTTAGTTTTTCCTCGATTTCCTTGAGATTCCATCATCAGATCCTGACTTGATGATAATGGAACAACCTCAGGAGTATATATACCCTTTCGAACTAAAAATGAATTTTTGAAATTGACTCACAAATGGCGGAAGTAGATGAAATCTATCGAATGGAAAATGTGCCGTGTTACGAATCCGTCCAATACAAAACCTGTCCGAACATTCGGATGAAAAGCAATTATTTGAGTCATACAATAAGTTTGCCGTGAAAGTAAATACAACTTTAGTTTTGTATCAAAGCTTTATTAATACGACGGCTGGGATCCGATCATAGTCAAAAGACGTTTTGACAATGATCGGATCCCAGTCAATGGCTTATCGCAGTTGCTTCAGAGAAGTCTGCAACCGGAAAGCGGCTGCTTTCAGTTAACAGACTTCGGTCATTGCAGTATTCGGGTGAAACCTTTGAATGTCAAAATTCATCTATACTGTAATATTATAAAGAAGAATTTTTTTATGTATGTATGTTTGTAATGAATTGGCTAAAAAAGTACCAGACCGATTTTAATTTTTTTTTCACCATTTGAATGCTCCATTATCATTGATTAATTAATTTTAATTATTAATTAATTTTAATTTGACTGACCCGATAGCTCAGTTGGTAGTGACCCTGCCTTTTGAACTGCGGGTTGTGGGTTCGATTCCCACCCAGGACAAACATTTGTGTGATTAATATCGATGTTTGTTCTGTGTCTGGGTGTTATATTGTATTCTATGTATGTATTTACAAAAAAAAAGTATTTGAGTATTGTATCAGTTATCTGGTTCCCATAGTACAAGCTTTGCTTAGTTTGGGACTAGATGGCGTTGTGTGAGATGTCCACACGTATTATTATTATTATATTAATCAAACATAATATATATATCATTTTAATTTCAAGAAAAAATAAGGATTCTTACTAAAACTATAATAATGTTACCTAAAGTGTAAAAAAATTCTATAAAATATCTTTCCTCGCATGCGCTGCGAAAACTATTGATGATAAAACAAAAATATGTTCCACAATACTAAAGGACAAATCAATATCTACAAAAAAATGCGATAGCACGTGTCTTACTATTGTAGTTATGTCAATATGATTATTATTTAGGTATGCCCTGCATTTACTGTACGTTTATGCCAAAATGTTTAAAAAATGTCCACCCGTGCGAAGCCGGGACGGGCCGCTAGTACCTAAATATACTGCTGTATAAAGACTGCTTTTCTGATTAGATTTTTCATATAAATACTACTATACTAGGTGGTAGGACTTTTCTGCAAAGTTCGTCTAGGTAGGTACCACCTCTTTGCCAGTTATTCTGCCAAAATAGCAAAAATGTACCCAATAAAAAATATATGGCAAGCCATTATAATAAAAGACTGAAAAACTGAAGTTCTCATTCCCGCTGGTGCAATCAACCCAGCACAACGCATCACAACAAACACAATTTCCATAACAAATCACAGAGTGTACAAAATGTAAACCTCGCAGCTGCCTGGCAACCTTGCCGGACTAGCCGTAAATCGGCAGTAATGAATCTGCGAACTGACGAGGGCAGTTGGACCGTGGCCAGCCTCCAATCTATGCAATTAGGATTACCTGCATGCTCTGATGTCACCATTAGATTGCAGTATTTGAGACAGTTTACATCTTTTTTTTATGTTAAGGAATGACGTGACGAGCTAGCCTGATGTTAAACGACACGGCTGCCCATATCAGCTACAGTGTCACTCGGAACTCTAAAGTATAGAGTTTCGCATGACACTGCACTGCGCACGTCATCCTGAGACATCAGCACAATCTAGTAATAAGATTACTAAACTGTGAGATCAGATTATAAAGTCTCATTTGCCCAGTAATTTCACTAGCTACAGTGCCCTTCAAACCGGAACATAGCAGTGCTTGCGCACTACTGCTTGGCGGCAAAATAACTAGCAAAGCGGTGGTACCTACCTCGACGAACTTTGCAGGGAAGTCCTACCACCTAGTACATATAATAAATTTGAGATCGTACGCACTTCGGAACCAATTCATTATGGATCACAAGTAGATTTTTGCCTTATAGCGCTGAACGTACGGAAAATATCGTAACCGCAATTCAGAACTTCATACAAACTACCTCAAATTCCATAGAAACTATCATTGACAACACCAAACAGCGCTATTTAGAAAAAAAATCAAACACTTCTATCTGTCCCTTTATTACGCCATCACGTGAAAACTACTGATTTGGCTGAAAATTGGTGGGAAGGTAGCTTAAAACCAGGAGACGGACATAGAATGCTTTTTATCCTTTTTGACCGCGTTTTACTAATTCACCCGTGCGAAGCCGGGGCAGGTTAACTAGTAATAAAGTAAATCGACACAACATGACAATTGAAGGGGTGAGAACAAAAAGGGTTTAACTAATTTTTTTCACAAAAAGACTTATCGGTATCG
Organism: Ennomos fuscantarius; assembly: GCA_905220475.3. Taxonomy (NCBI): domain Eukaryota; kingdom Metazoa; phylum Arthropoda; class Insecta; order Lepidoptera; family Geometridae; genus Ennomos; species Ennomos fuscantarius. The sequence continues at coordinate 5,348,026 of HG992049.1, forward strand.
TTGGGTTCAGCGTGAAATTATTTACAATAATACATTCTCAAAATACCTAAATGAGGCTTAAATCTCGAGATTTTGAGTCTAAAAACAGTTCGCTTAGCATAAAAACATTATTATATTTATTTTATTATATTATATTTTTACAGTAATTGTAAGAATTAGTACCATATTTTGTATTTTAAAATAGAATTAATACATTTTAAAACAACTGAAACTTACATAAACCTTTAATTATAACCTTACCTAATAAGCACTTTACATTAAAATGAAGCCGTTGAAGTTTAAAGTCAATTTTCTCGAAACTATCAATTTGACAGTTAAATCCTTTTTATTCTCAACCCTTCAATTGTTAATTAAGCATATAGGCTATTTTTAATAAAAAATATTTTAACACAACATTTCTAATTTACAAACCCCCTTATTTTTACAGGCTTTATCAAAATTTTGTTGCAAAAAAAATAGACACGTCTATGTTTTTTTTTTTTATGTTAAGGTATGACGTGACGAGCTAGCCGTTCGCCTGATGTTAAACGACACGGCTGCCCATATCAGCTGCAGTGTCACTCGGAACTCTAAAGTATAGAGGTTCGCGTGACACTGCACTGCGCACGTCATCCAGAGACATCAGCACAATCTAGTAATAAGATTACTAAACTGTGAGATCAGATCATAAAGTCTCATTTGCCCAGTAATTTCACTAACTACAGTGCCCTTCAAACCGGAACACAGCAGTGCTTGCGCACTACTGCTTGGCGGCAGAATAACTGGCAAAGCGGTGGTACCTACCTAGACGAACTTTGCAGTAAAGTCCTACCACCTAGTAAAATTTTGTTTTGTTTTTATTGCAATATTCACTATGTAGAATAATATTTAAAATTGGCTATTTTAAAACTAATATACAATGAAAAATAGTTTTTTAATTAATACTTATGTGCACAACTGTACATTTTCTGCTGTATAGAGAATCCATTCAATCTAAGAATCTGCCCAATCTACGAACCTGTCCAATAGACAATCTGCCGTATTAAGAATCTATCCAAACCAAAATCTGTCCAAAACCGAAAAAATATTTTATTTTAAACCAAAACTGAATATATTAATTTCATATTAATCTACTAATTTTTGACCAAAATGCTGATGCTCTATTTAGCCCAAAGACTAAGCATTGCCATGACGCCAGCACTTTGGGCACTTTGCCTACTGGTAGCGGCTTCTTAGGTCAAGTTTTGCTAATACATAGTTAGTAGTTTTTAATTTTATTTTAGTTTTGCATTAGTTATGTTTTAAATTAGGTATAATTTATGGGACAAAACTTAAGTGAAATTAATAAACATAATAAATAAATAAAAGTAATTTTCTAAATTTCGTAATTTCTAAATTCGACTGGCCCGACAGCTCTGTTGGTAGTATCCTTGCCTACTGAACCGTGGGTTGTGGGTTCGATTACCACCCAGGACAAACATTTGTGTGATGAACATCGATGTTTGTTCTGTGTTTGGGTGTTATATTGTATTATATGTATGTATTTACAAACAAAAAGTATCTAAGTATTGTATCAGTTATCTGGTTCCCATAGTACAAGCTTTGCTTAGCTTGGGGCTAGATGGCGTTGTGTAAAATGTCCACACATATTTATAAAACAAAAAAAATTTAATTAACAATGTTAATACAATTATTTTACTATGAAATAGTACTATGTCATAGTAAAATAATTGTAATGTAGAATTATTTTACTTCATAGTAAAATAATTGTATTAACATTGTTAATGTTCAAACTTTAACACACGTTGACAGTTTAATATAACTGTGTTCACACATTCCAATTATTCAAGAAACGTCGCGCGTCCTTCCGTTTGCCATAACTTCAATTAACGGAAGAGTATGGATCGGTTTATGCAGCGGAACGAATGTGAGGAAGATTGAAATTTATTACGTAGTGATACAATAATTTATTAACATAGTACCTGCTATCGCGAAATGGGTTTCAAATGTTAACTACACCTTATTATGCATATAGTTGGTACACGCGTACACCATTCGTTATTTTGCTAGCAATCTTGATGCCTTTAAATATTTTTACTTTCAATGGGTTTGCTTGTGACTAACATCTCACCTGATGGTAAGCGACAATGTGGTCAAAATTGGAGCATCCTTACCCAGAATAACCCTATTTACTCTTGATTAAGTATCATGTCCCGCGCATGTGTGTAATTAAGAGAAAAAATAAATAATTTGAAAATAATTTTTGAAGACACTCAAGTTGTAGGTGTATGGAAACGCCGACAACGGAAGTGAGTTCCATTCCCTAGGACGCACAATAAACCGTTTCGTACGAACAAAAGGTAAATCAGGGTAAGCATTACAGGGTAAGCAATGCATTGGTGATGCCTCCTCCGGTGTTACAGATGTCCATAGGCTACGGTGACCACTTCCCATCAGGTGGGCCGTATGCTTGTTTGCTCCTTTTAACATAAAAAAAAAAAAATCAACAGCGTATGAATGGTAACTTTGTCCTCGCGGTGAGGTCGTGTAGTGGAATGGAAACATGGAGACGGTGGGATAAAGCTGTAAAGCTCCTGAAAAATACTTTTGCATTCAGCGATTTTTGACTACAGGTGTTTTTCTATTATTTTTATTTATAGGTGTACAAAGGGAAATTTGCTGCTACATCCATCCATTTGCAGGCATATTTTGATAATATTTGGCGGAAACATTGGCTAGGTACTTAATGCGAAATCGATCAAAAGATTGTTCAAAGTTTGTGTTCGAAAAACTACTAGTAACTACTACTAAAAAGAACTACAACTATATATACTATAATACGGCTATTGTATTTTCTGTTGTATTAATAATAATAACGCCCAACGACCACATACATAGATCCTGGACCCTAACTAGGATTCCTTGTATCTAGGGACCCACGAACTAAGAGGACCATGATCCCACAACACCCAGACACAGAACAAGATTTGCATATTTTTTCTGTGCACAAATTTCTTACCCTATCGCGGGAATATAACCCACCATCTCCGGGCTACGAGCCAATCTGTTCAACTGCCACACCACAGAGGCTGTGTGTTATATTTTTAATCTCGAATTTATTATCGTCTAGTTACGCCCCGCGGTTTCGCCCGCGGATAAAAATTATTTTAATTATTTACTGATCCCACGGAAAAATTTCACTTTTCCGGGATAAAATGTATCCTTTATGTTAATCTAGTGCTATCTTGGTACCGAATTCCATTGAAACCCATTCAGCCGTTTGAGCGTGATAACAAACATACACACAAACACGGCATTACATATATGTGGGCAGGAACGGGTTGTGGGTGCGCCGTGTCTGGAACAAGAATGATCCGTAGCACACCAATCGATCCCTTTATATAGCCAGACAGGTAGGGACGCCATGACAGTTGCCGGTGCTGCCACTGTAATAAATTTAATGCCACCACAGGGTAAATTACGGTGCTCGATCGCTGTGCATAGAGTTTATAACTGGACGTAGCCGCCATCATATACAAACTTTTGCCTTTATAATATTAGTGTGATAAGATAAAAAAGATTTTAAAACACAATTCCTGTCTTTGTTCTAAACAACTAGAATAATAGACGGCACTAAAGTTGTTCTTCCATTTGGGGTTTTGAAGGTGCGATGTATTTTTAATAAGATTCTGACTCAACGTTACATACATTGTACTCAATTAACAGCGGTAACAAATTGATGCGGTCATTGTGTACTGAAGGCGTGGTATCAACTGTGACAGCGATTGTCGTGGCGTCCCCAAACAGATGGTTTTCATGGTTAGTATCGCTTATACTAGCAAAATTGAGATTTCAAAAGTAGAAAGAGGAGCTTATTGATAACTTAAAATCTGTACTGATATTCGTTTGTCCGACATTCCTTGGAATAAACTAATAATTAAAATTATTTATACCTGACCTTCCATCTACCATCATCCCTAACTCTTGATGATCATGGAGTTCTATTACGAAGGTAACAAATTGAATTCTAACACATATCAGATACTACAGATCATCATCAAAATTATGCTTTATAATAGGTCTTTACCTATGAAATTGCCGTATTGCAGTACAGACTTTTTCAAACAAAAAAAAGTTTTGATTGGCTATGAATTCTAAATTCAAATTAATTTTATTTTAAAAATATGACATTCTATTTACAATATAAGTCTTTTGTTTCTTGATTAGCGTTGTATTTTCATTACATTTCAACATTTTTCCTCATAATGGATACTTTGAAATTTCGTGTAATTATGGAATATGAGTTCCGTCGTGGTACCAACGCGGCACAAACGACACGTAACATCAACGACGTTTACGGAGAGAACTGTACAAACGAACGTACAACCCGTTATTGGTTTGCTCAGTTCCGTTCTGGGAATTTTGACTTGAAAAATGAACCTCGTGGTCGTCCGGAAACTTTGGTCAACAATGATGAATTAAAGGCGATGGTGGAAGCTGATGAATCTCAATCTACAGCTGAGCTGGCAGCAGCTTTTGATGTTAGCATCAAAACAATATTGGTCCATTTGCGACAGATTGGCAAGATAAAAAAGCTTGATAGATGGGTGCCCCACGAACTTAACGATCGCCAGCGCAACGTACGCGTCGAGACTTGCCTTGCGCTGCTTAACAGGCACAGAAAAGAAGGAATTTTGAACCGAATTGTTACGTGCGACGAAAAATGGATTCTTTTTGACAATCAAAAGCGCTCAGCAAGTTGGTTAGATCCTGGTTCGGTACCAAAGCAATGTGCAAAACGAAAAATGACCCCTAGAAAGGTGATGGTCACAGTTTGGTGGTCTAGTGCTGGTGTGATTCATCATAGCTTTTTACAAAACGGCGAGAGCATTACTGCAGATGTGTACATTGAAGACCTGACCACAATGATGGCGAAACTCGCACGTCTGCAACCAGCTTTGGTCAATCGGTCGTCTCCACTGCTACTTCACGACAACGCGCGACCCCATACTGCACAACAGACCGTCTCTAAGCTGCATGAGTTGGGTTTGGAAGCTCTCCCTCATCCGCCATACTCACCAGATCTTGCGCCTACCGACTATTACTTTTTCCAAAATTTGGACAACTTTTTAGCGGGAAAAAAATTCAATTCCCGAGAGGCAGTACAAAACGCGTTTGAAGAGTTTGTTGTCTCCCGTCCTGCTGATTTTTTCAAGAAGGGCATCCATAAACTGCCACAGCGTTGACAAAGATCCATTGATTGCAGGGGTGATTACTTTGAATAAAAGAAATAAATAAGTTCGAAAAAAAAAATACTTTAACTTTTTTCAAACAAAACGGCAATTTCATAGGTAAAGACCTATATATTTAGCTCCATCTATGATCGGCTGGTATAACTTTTGTTCATTAAATAAAAATGTAATGGCTACTTTTATTAGTATTTGTAATGTCTCTGCGTAAAATAAGTTTAGAAAACATACTCTATGGAAATTGTATCAGAATGGAACTTTACTGTGTTGTTACTTACCTGTGTGATGGATCTTAAGAAAAATAATAACGCTATTAATAAAGAAGTTGCATCATTTTAATCATAGAATTCACCCTACATTAGCCGTTCTACTAGATCCACCGACCCATATTATCAATAACTTTGTTTTTGCTTTGTTTAATGTTAATGTCGCCAACTTGACAATTGTAAATTGTCATTTTACCGAACATACCAATGTAATAATACAAATTTTAAGTAATTTTTAACCTTGTTATGCTAACAATGGAGATCTACGTTAACCAACAACTTTCAACTTCCGTTCGCCTCGTCACGCATTCACCAACTTACTCTCCAAGCATGCATAAAAAAGTTTTATGCACGCTTTATTATTACAATTAATATGTGTTGACAAAAATCCCATATACAACTTAACTTACACAAGTCCAGTGTAGATAGGTACAATACTGTAGAATTAGGCTATAGAAAATTTACGATCGAGAAATGACTACAGAATCTATGTCTTCATACATCTATCCCTGTCATCCGGCGTATCATAAAACGGGACATACCTCTCCATTTGACGGAATATAAATAAACATATCTAACAGCATAAAAAAGCAATAATTCCCCTTACTTTTATATCGCCCTGTAATACACCCAGTGTTTGATGTGACACACAAAATTTCGGCCATAAGAAACGGTGTTTCATAGTTATGGGGTATTCATATTTGGCCGGATAGACGGAGGTTGTCCGGTAAAATTTTCAGATATTATTGATACCTAAACGGTAACCAAACTGTATAATGTAACAAAGAATAAAATAATAGTAATAAAATAATACTTAGTTCATTTGGGTTCTTATGGCTATAAAAAGGTCATGTAAACCAGTTGAGTTACGACAATTTTCTTTATATATCAAATCAAATCAAATATATTCTATTTCAGACAACATGATCCATATAAGTTAAATTAGGTTAAAACTAAAGTTAAAGTTAAAATCAGATAAATTACAATTTTTAAAATTATTTTAAAATAGTGCTGCATCATCGTGCTACGAGGATCTTAATCTGATGACGCAGTATCGGGGAGTAAAATGTATATATGTTAAATTAATTAAAAATAATAATTTACACTATAATAACATATATATATATATATATATATATATATATACAAATGTCAACTTGGAATTGGAAGAAGAATTTAATTCACTCTTTTCCTTAAATATACGTACTCAGACCATGCTATAGAATTTGCCACTTAAAAAAAAATAGGGCATGTAGTAGTAGGGTATGTATGTTTAGTATTTAGTGCCTCCTAAAATAACTGCATGACAGTCTGAATGTCTATTTAACGGTACACACAGCGCGGGCACCAGCTGAGTACCTTGTAAATGTTTCGTAGGCAATAAAACACCTGCTTTATAAATATACGTTATTTAATACGTTAAGACATATATATAGGCGTAAGTCTATGTCACAAGGCTTTTATTTAGAATTTGAATTTGATAATACCTAGATTTAAGTTTTATTTCATAAGTATTGTTTGTTTAGTTATATGGGAGCGTTCTAGAGCATGGACTGAATACATACATTAAACGAAAAGAGCGATTTATGTTCCACCTTGTATATATGTCAACTGTCAAAATCATATTTTGACTATTGACACTTTTCTTAATCACATTCGGATTTGCACGTATTGTGCAAAAATGCAATCACGACGTAAAGGTATATAACGTCAAATAAAGAATCGTGTGTTTCTGTATGTAGTTCTAAGAAACAACAGCCCCTGTAATGTGGTGGTTAACCAGTTCAGATCATAGCCCGGAGGCGGCAGATTCGATTCCTGCAACAGCACAAGTGCACAGAATAAAAGCGTAAATACTTTTTCTGTTTCTGGATGTTGTGGGATAATGATTCTCGTAGTTTTTGGATCCCTACATACAAGTTATCCTAGTTAGGGTCCATGATTTATATGTGTTATCGTTGGGCGCTATTGTTGCTTTTATGAAGAGGTAGCATGGCCTTACATTTTTACCGGGCGATGTGAGAATGCAATTTACTTTCCTTTAATACAATTGAGTGCCTAACAATATTTCTAACAATCAGTAAACATCAGTATATAATTGTATTCCTAATGACATTAAAATTTTAAAGGACAAACTTATTAATAAAACTTTGTATGACTGGTTGTTACAACACGCAAGTGTTAAGGAATTCCAAATGTACTGTAACAAAAATATTATTTAATATTGGCACACTTGCATGCAGGTTGAACACAAAATGTCTAATTATTTTAAGTAACTTATGTTAACATCTCTTGTAAATTGTGTTCTAGCAAATAAACATTTGATTGATTGATTGAACAAAATTAGCCGGAAAACCAGCTGGAATTGACCGGATACAAAATAGCCCCAACCACACATCTCTAATGACCAGTGTTATAATACTGTAATATGGATCGTAAAAAGGCCGAAATTGTGCAAATATTTGTTCATGTGTTTCGGCCGTTCTTTGGGCAATAAATGTTTGAATGTAGAGACCCTAGAAGCGGTACGCAAACACTCCACATTGTTGAGTGTCTTTTGTTTTTGTTTGAAGTGATCTTGAAAACATTGCTTGAAATGCCGTTTGAAAATTCGGAAATTTATTCTCGTCAAACGTCAAAAGGCTCGTTACGATATCTCCGGCATCAAAATTTAAGGAGAATCAATGAAAATAGCACCAAAACCTAACCAAAAAACTCATTAAAATAGTTTATTCCGGGAACATTACTAAAAGAATTACAAAGGCTTAGCTCTCAGAACTACAAAATTAAGCCAACAAAGGAATACGAAATGATTAGATTACGTGTAATATAACTGCCATTACTACTAAAAGTAAATTGTAAGCTTTAATTGAATTTTTTTTTTGATAATTATGTGGATAAATAACATAGTCTAATTGTAAAACTTTTAGATCATTAACGGGAAGACCCTGCTTTTTGCAACACAGTTAATTACTAAAACAAAACGCCGAGCTCACTTTATGATGTAATATAATTAGTGTTATGCAATAAACAATCTGTATTGTGTTGTATTGTAATATATGTAAAAAATGTTTAAATCGGAATTATAAAACAGTAGATAAACGTGAGTATTTATTCTACTGTTACGCAGTGATTATAAGACCTTCTAAATTTATAATATTGTAAGAGGGAGTTTTGGCGGGAAAACGAAAAAGATTGCGTCGCCGCATCTTATTATTTTCCAAAATTTGTGTTATTTTCAGTGCTAGTGCATAAAATTGGTGGCATTTTATTCGTTCAGTGCTGAATTACAGGCATGAGTGTGGGAAAGTGGTATAATGGTGGTGAAACGTTTCTTGTCGTGTTGTTTCCAAAACTCTATAGAAGCTTCTGGTAAAGTTGCCACCACTTTACTAGGAGAATGACTTGACTAGACTAGACTATGACTTAATGACTTGGACTGTGACTGTGACTTGACTTGACACATTATATGATATGAATTAACTAGAGATATTATCACTTACTTGACACTGGCTAAATACACAAAAGTGTGGAGCCAAAGCACGGAAAAAAACAGTGAAAGAATAGCGCCCGGATGGCATAACATTTTTGACATAATACTCACGCAGGAAATGCCACAATCCGCTTAACCATCCTTACATCATCGCCACAAACTTGAGTTACCGTCTGAAATGGTCGCTTGACCACACACCGCAAATAGACATCAATGTAATACCAACCGCAACCGATGGTCGCGCAGAAATGCTGACAGACTGGTTCGGTGGCAAAAAAATCAGACATCTACAACTATAGAGATACCTAGAATATTTGACGCATATGTCTTAGAGCTTCGATGCTTTAAGGCGTAGAATATGGCGAACAATAAGCACGTTTTCTGAAATAAGTAGAGCATGTAGAGCTTTGAATTTGATCTGTATAGTCTGCCGATACATTTAATCATTAAAGTGTGCCTAAATAGACAACAAATCGTAAAGTGCCCAGAAAAAAATTGAATGAACCTATTTTACCCGGTTTCATAAGAAGATATTTTAGGCAAAATAATATATAGAGTATAATACCTACAAAAATGCAAATATTATTGCTTTTCAGAATTTCGGAACATATAATCTTTAAATATATATAACTTAAAGGTGACTGACTGATTGACTGACTGACATAGTGATCTATCAACGCACAGCCCAAACCACTGGACGGATCGGGCTGAAATTTGACATTCAGGTAGATGTTATGACGTAGGCATCCGCTAAGAAAGGATTTTTCGAAATTCCACCCTTAAGAGGGTGAAATAGGTGAGCTGAAGCTGCGGGCAGAAGCTCGTATTATATAAAAATAAACATAAATTAAAACCTATCAAAATCAACCTTGGCCAAACGCACCACGCTGAAGTAGAGAAGATAGATTCGACATGATATTTAAGCCTACGACATTGATGTTTGATCAAAACCAATTTGATCAGCTTATTTTACCATAACTTTCGACTTAAGACGGTTTTGTATTTGATATATTTTATAGGTGGATTTTAAAGTTACGCCACGAAGCAGCAGTATGCAAGCAATGGGCGAGCATGACTCAATGGTAGCTCGGACGACTTTCCAACCGGAACGAGTGAGTTATGCGAGAAAACCGTATGTTGTAGTTTTCTTTAGAATTATTTTTACAATAGCGAGCATCATGTAAATATATCATGTGTATATGAAACAAGACTCCATTCAGTGGCACAAAAAAGGCACAGCACCTCCCAAGAAGTTTAAGGTGTCACAGTCAGCTGGGAAGCTCATGGCAACGATCTTTTGGGACTTGGAAGGAATATTATTGATTGATTATAAAGATAAAGGTGTTTCTATAACCAAAGAATACTACGCTTCAATATTAGAGTGACTAAAGGAAACCATTAAAGAGAAAAGACGGGGAAAATTGACGAAAGGTGTGCTGCTTTTGCACGCCAACGCGCCCGTCCACAAGAGCCGCGTTGCGTTGGCCTAATAAGTTTACCGTCGAAGGAAACATTAGGAAATAAGTCGACCATTAAATTATTGTTTTCTCTCTTAGAAACATAAAATACACAGGAAAAACTAAGAAAATGAGTTTTTGATGACAGCTAATGATTGGTTGTAACCATTCATTATACGTAGCTTTAATGGTCGGTCATGTTCTAAGATGTACATTTATTAGTTTGTTGACGGTAACAAGTAAAGTTTTTATTTATTTGGTTCACCTTAAGAGCCTTCTGATACATTTCATAGTTATATCTTACCTTTTTTATTGGTTTAAGGCATTGTATTTAACCACTGCCTCGCCTGGTGTTAAGCAAACGTGGTCGGTTTTTTTATGTTAAGGATTGACGTGGCGAGCTAGCCGTTTGCCTGATGTTAAACGACACGGCTGCCCATATCAGCTGCAGTGTCAGTCGGAACTTTAAAGTATAGAGCTTCGCGTGACACTGCACTACGCACGTCATCCAGAGACATCAGCACAATCTAGTAATAAGATTACTAAACTGTTAGATCAGATCATAAAGTCTCATTTGCCCAGTAATTTCACTAGCTACACTGCTCTTCAAACCGGACCACAGCAGTGCTTGCGCACTACTGCTTGGCGGCAGAATAACTGGCAAAGCGGTGGTACCTACTTAGACGAACTTTGCAGTAAACTCCTACCACCTAGTTTACCACCTAAAATGGGGCATGCTTGCCTAGAAGATACCTGTTCACTCATAACTTGAAAACTCCCAGGTTTTTGTTAACTGGAAACAAGGGCGCTGGCAAACTGTTCCATTTGACTGGCCCGATAGTTGGTAATAACCCTGCCTTCTGAACTATGGGTTGTGGGTTCGATTCCCACCCAGGACAAATATTTGTATGGTGAACATAGGCGTTTGTTCTGTGTCTAGGTGTTATATTGTATCCTATGTATGTATTTACAAACAAAAAGTATGTAAGTATTCATCAGTTATCTGGATTTTTTTTTTCCCATTTTGATTTCCCATAGTACAAGCTTTGCTTAGTTTGGGGGTAAATGGCACTGTGTGAGATGTCCACACATACTATTATTATTATTATTCACCTACTTCATATTCGGCTATCACACGAACTCCATTCTCTTTCTCATTCAGTACTCACCTTTAGTGTCTTTAGTGCTGGTGTCGTGCTATTATAGAGACTTTAAGTAGCTTATACATCTATAAGAACGCTCAGCAAGTTTTCTTTTACCTCCATTGTATTTTATCGTCAAAATTAAAAAGTAGTATTTATATAGATATTACCTTATTTTTAAACACTCAATAAGCAATATTTATATGCATTATTTTTCTCGCTTTCATGTGTAACTTTTCCCGTCAACAAAAAGTTGACAGAGTAATTATAAATTTAAAAATAAGGGAGTTACGTTTCATCCAAATTAAATAAACTAGGTATAAAAAGGTTTCATGGTTAATAAGTTTATTAACCATGAAATTTACGACACATGACTCAATTTACGCGCACTTTCTGACGTACACTTGTAATGGCAACCCAGCGATATAAAAGTAAATAGATCTACCGAAAATTATCGCTTAATAAAACGTACGTTCATACCAGTTAAATCGACTGCTCTAGTGGGACTACAGTGTCTCATTAGTTCAAATGTTATCTTGCTGGGGTTTTGTTAACTTAACTTTGATAATTTAAACTTAAATAAAATATTCTGCTTTTTTCGGAGACAAAGTTTATTTACTGAAATAATCATATGGCATGCAAAAAAACAAAAACGCTGTATCATGCAATTATTTTTATACATTTTCAGTTTTTTTAACAACAAAACAAATATCATGCCCGTGTATTTAAAATAACATGCCACTTACGAAATTAAATAAACAAAAATCTAATTTTAAACTATTATTTTTACAAGTAATAATAATGTGGCACACAAAAGTATCTTAAAGAATATAAAATAAAATAATTATAACAGAAGGTTGGTATATTTATAATTTGCAGTATTAAAATGCATTTCAACAGCTTCTTTTCTTAGAATTTTATCACAGAAAATACGAATTTCCAACTTAAAATGTAACTGTTTCCCTAAATCATAAACTTTGAAAATTTTGAAATATCCGATTCCATTTACATTTTTATGAGTTTCATTTTAATTCGAACGCTTTTTAGAATCATAATTTTTATCTAATTATTAATAAAGAATTTATTGAGCAATTTTAATGTACTGCTAGAAAAAAATCGTTGAATATAATAACTATAGACAATTATCTAATTATATTTAGCAAAATATACTATTGTTTTTACTAAGCTCACTAGGTAAATATTTACATGTATATATAATCATTATCATAATAAAACTGTTGTGGTTGTGATAAGACTAAATTATAAATTTTTATACACGATAATAATAAATATCGTATATAAAAATCGATACATAAATACCAAAATCGATAATATCGTGTATTATAAAATTTCATAAGAAAAAGATAATAAAGTTAAATGCATAAAGAAATTATCCGTCAAGTTATTGGATAATATGTTTAATTTTTACAAGGATTAAAGAATACAATCGAACGACTCGAAAGATTTTAAAATATACGTTCAATAATCTTTATTATTTACATATTTTTACAATTCAGTCGTCTTATTTTATTTTCTACTTAGGAACATAATATATTACAGAATACAGATAAAATCTGTTTTAGTATTTCTATCACGATACTTTTCAGTGGAAAAAGACTAGAGCATTCTTTTTAAACATAAATAAACGTTTTATAGACAAACTCTAGTATATTCTATACATAGAATAAATTTCCTTCGATATTTGAATGCATTTTCTAGTCTATAATTAAGGTTAAAAGTAAAAAATATTACCGTAACTTGAATATTTTTTAGTGTTTAATTTAACAATAATTAATTTATTGTAGTATTTAAAATTGTTGAACCTTTCATAGTACCTATTATAGAGATTTTTTTGGAATCGTTTTATTATTAAATCAATTTATAATCGATCGATATTATCAGAATTCGTGAAATTGTATTATTCGTACATTTATAAAGGTAATGTTCAAGATAATTTATAAAAATTACATTTTGTACTTCCAATATACGTGTGTATGTATTGAGTGTGTATTTATATGAAATAAACTGTAATGCTCACTATAAAGTTTCTAAAACTCTGTTTATTAATGTCATAATTCTCTGTGTAATCTGTTTGTTACATAGCGAAAATATATTAAACAATGGTGTCGATTCTGTGTCGCATACTCTAAAGCTAAACGAAATTAACATATTTCCGTCTTTTTCATTTCCCCTTTATCAGAAGAATACCGCAATACTTTGAGTTTAGTTTTAGAGAATGCGACACAGAATCGACACCAATATTTTAGAAATCAATATTAATGAAATCCGTTACATTTACACAAATATTGTACACATTTGAATAAAGTTGTAATACTGGTGTAATATAAGGCTCCTTCACACAAGTACTATGACGTCACACGGCTATACGTGGGTTGCTTGCGACGGTTGGCTGCCGTTACCTGTGAAAAATGACAGCAATTAGCTTAAGTGATACTTAGAGCTGATATTGTAGCGCCTTAAATCACTTTTGGAAATTACGGCGTCTTTTGTTTCTTGTGATATTTTTATTAATAAGTGGAAGGTGAGTGTTTTTATTGGGGGTTATTCATTGACAAATGTTCTTTTTTTATTTTTTTTCCTTTTTTCTTTTTCCCCTTCCGAGGAATGAATAAAATGTTCTTTAATGTATTTTTTTGTTTTGGACTGTTAGTAATAATCATCATCTACGTTGTATTTAATTTTTCGCAAGTACATCGTTGTTAATAATTTAAGTTTGAGCTATTTGCTATTTTTTGGAAAATATATTTTTTTGTGTTTTTGTATTATTTTCAGTTTTTTGATTGGTAAGTGTGAGTGATACCCTATTGAAAGCTCTACAAACAATTTTGGCTTTAAATAAACAATATTAAAATTTTGGTGCCAAACGGTTGGTTTATAATGGCAATACTATTCGTTTGTTTCGTCGTTTATCACGTTTTCGCTCGCCTGTGAAGTTGTGAACCCGAAGAGCACTTCGATACCGAGTGTTTGGGTTTTGTTGACTAACTTATTGCGATGTACCCTATTCACGTAAAGAAGTTACAGTGAAAAGTTACTAGGGCTTGAATAATGTTATATTATAATCTAGCATTATTAAGTTATTACTATAATTATGCCTTTATTTTTAGATGTATTAATTAGATTGTATTTACATATCTAATGTTCCATCGCATTCGATTTTGATAAATGAGGTGTCTTTTGAGTAATTAAACAAATAACTAAATAATCAACAAACGGCTTGATATTTGGAGGATTTTTTTATGGCGTAAAAGTGTACTATAGAAAATTTTTTTTATAAAAATAACGAACGTACAATAGATCCCGGACCCTAACTAGGATTCCTTGTAGCTAATGCCCCAAGAACTATGAGAACCATAGTCCTACAACACCCAGACTCAAAACAAGTATTTGTGATTTTTTTTCTGTGATCAAATACTTGCCCTGCCGCGGGAATCAAGCCCGTCGCTTCCGGCTTTTGAGCCAAACTGCTAAACCACACAACAAATGCTATAGATGTAGAAGGTAACTAAGGTTTTAGTACTAATTAGTCAAAATAAACAAAACGATCGCAAACCGAGAAAGTTTTAGTAGTAGCACAGCCACAACCAGTTTTCAAACTCTCATAAATCTAATTGCATCCAAAGAACGGGTTCTTCTAAGAGCGAATAATTTATCGTCGAACGATCATTTATCGACTTTTGTTGAACTTAGTCTCAAGTTTTGTCCTTTACAATTGGTGATGTACGATTTGTGTGAGAGTTATTGGAAGAAAAATTAAATCATCATAAAAAAAAATATGTTAGCAATTGTAAAATTAATTAATAACATAATAAATACTCGTAGTTGGTAGTCACGTTCAAAACTTTGCGTACATACATTTTTGACGGTGTTATTTGTAATGCAAAACATGCAAATTATCAAAGTAGTTAATTAATTTTTAATTATTATATTTATTTTCAAATTTAATTTAGTTTGTCAATGTATCTATATCCAGAGCCTTGCACATCGACGTAAGGTGGCAAGTCTGTCGATCTTTTACAGATTACACCATGGTGAATGCGCTCAAGAACTGCATGATCTCACTGCATCATCATTTCCTCATCACCATTTCACTACCGGGCTACTAGACGCTCGGCTAAGCACCATCCCTTCGTGGTCGAAATACCACCCGTTCGTACCAAACGATTTGACCCACGTTCATAATTAGAACGGCTAAGGAATGGAATGCCAGCCTCTGTGTTTCCGGCGAAATATGACCCGGGCGTGTAAAAGAGAAGAGTGAATAGGTATGTACTTGGCTAGCATGCTACACCTTCGATTGCATCGTCATTTCCCATCAGGTGAGAGCGTGGTCAAATGCTAGACAAATTCGAAGTAAAAAAAAATCTATCACATGAAAATTCTACTTTTATTATCATCACCCATCAAAGTTCAAGTAAACATTTAAAAGACTTTGGACACAATTGAGCGGCGTGCTAAGAGGCTTATCAACGATGAGACACTAATTAAAGGGAAAGTTCAAAGCCTTGAGCACAGACGCAAGGTCGCCGGTCTGTCAGTCTTCTATAGGCTACATTTTGGAGAGTGTGCGCATGCCCTTCATCAACTCATTCCTTCATCTCCTTTCCATCATAGAACTACAAGACTTGGTGATTCGTCACACCCTTACGTTGTTAGTGTACCCCAAGTCCGCACTAAGCGTTTTGCTGACTCATTTATAGTCCGAACGGCCAAGGAATGGAATGCTCTCCCAAAAACAGTGTTTCCTTCAGGATATAACCTAGGTCTTTTTAAGTCAAGAGTGAATAGGCATCTAATGGGCAAGCGTGCTCCACCTTAGACAACTTCGTCACTTATCATCAGGTGAGTTGTTGTCAAACGCATGCCCATTTTATCATAAAAAAAAAAAAAAAAAAAACATACGTTTTGTATATAAAAAAATATTGCCACCTTATATCCTATGTTCAGCTAATAACTATGTTATCAAATCCTAAGTGTTAAAAATTACTACCTATTAGGTTTGTATATGATGCAAATTTGCAATATCCATCATGCTTAGAAAGAAAACATCATATACCTTCAATTACCTGATGGTATGACGACAGAGCTTCTCAAAGATGAATATGGAGGAGGGGCTGGTGTGGACGCAGGTTTAGCTGTGTGCACTTGAGCGCCGTAGCCTGTTGGGACAATACTTATTAAAATTTGTGTAAGAGAGACATGTTGTGAAGATCTGAGACCAAAAGAAAATTTCGTAATTGAAAGTGATCATACAATACAATCTATCATTCAAGATAATTGTTAGATTATGTTTTAATATTATACAGTTTATAATTTGATTGTGAAGATAAACTACGTGTTGTCTAGTTTTTATCCCGATACATTATTATGGGTGATTCAAGAAAAGTGGCAACCCACTGGCAGTGGATAATTTTTCAGGTGAATTATTGACTGTAACGCTGAATTTGAAAATTTAAATTATGATTTATGCCATATTTAATGTACAAGAGTTTGATCTACCTACATGTAGTTATCCCAGAACCGAAATTTTATCAAAATATTTTATCAATTTAAGCACTGAGGAGGAGCGAGATTTGGATATACAAACTTTCCTAATTAAATGTTACACTAAGAACTTGCACTTTATAATAAGTACGTGACCCAGATTTTTTATTTCTGGCAAGAAATAGAATGACCACGATAAATACGTACTTAAATACATACACGTACACGTGATACGTATATGTACATAAATGATAACACCCAACAATTACGTGCATAGATCCTGGACTGTAACTAGGATTCCCTGTATCTTGTAACTACGAGGACCATGCTCCCACAACACTCAGTCACAGAACATTGCAGAACACAGCGCTTTTTTGTGCACGGGAATCGAATCCGCTGCTATGAGTCGACCTGTTCAACCACCACGCCACAAGGGCGATCATTTATTTAGTTGTTATTAGCAGGAGATCAAAATAACAAAATAGAGAAACCAAAAGCTTTCTTTACTTTCTCTAATAAAAATATCCAAAAGCTATATAATATCCGCAAGGTATAAAATCTTCGAACATAATATTATTTGATCAAACAAATATCTAAGAAAACCTTTCACGAGTATTCCAAATTGATACTCCATCAAAACGAAATCAACCTGATAAATATGAACTTACCAAGTGAGCTATTCCTCAAATATGGATTGCCGTAAGTGGCAGCGTATCTGAGGTCGACGCCACCCTGACTCTTTGTATTAGGTTGCGCATATATTGACGTTGGTGGAGCTAGAAGTAAAATTTAAATTGTCAGTGATATACCAATGCCTGTCTGTACAAAAGTCTATTAAAGGACAACTTAGCTAAGCAACACTTTCCCGGGGTTCTCGTATGCGTTTGTTAAATTCGTGTCAACTTGAAAGACCTAATACTGAACGCTCATTGGTTGCTTGTTGATAAACAGCTGTCTGAACCAATGAGCATACAGTATTTTGCAAGTCGACAGGAGTTTGACAAACGTAAGAAAAACCAGGGGCCAATAAGGAGCTGTCAACTTTAGTACAGACAGGCATAATAGAAATCAAATAAGTACTACTAAATAACGTTTAAGTTTGTATATTTTTTTATATTGTTTGCCTTCAAACCAAACATAACCTACAAACAATAAATTCAGCATGGGCAACGGTACATCTTTAAACCCCTTATAAACATTATTATTTAAGCAAAGTTCGATACACTTTTGTTGTAATAGAAGGAGGTCCATAGGTTTGCTGAATTAATGATATGCCGATTGACTTTGTATAAGATATATTAATTAAAAAGATATTTACAAAAACCAAATGCGGAAAATAAAATTTTCTCTAATGTCAAGTCTATATCAACAACATTCGTTGCCCCTAGCAACTAGCTGGAAAAGTTCTCTATTAAACTGATATGTAAACTTTTTCGTGGGCTAGCACGCCACATCACCCCCCTCCAGAGACCGTCCTACGGGCGATAATATTCTGGAAAACGCACTGTTCGTCCTGATCGAGTGGTGGTCACTGGAGCGTCTCGGGTCTCAGGTGCTGCCACGGCGGGAGAATGGTCCAACTCACGAAGTATGTAGGCAGGTTTAATGCGGTCCACTGAGACAGTGACTTCTTTGCCTTTTATGCGGAGCTTGAAAACTTTATCCCCTCGTTCTATCACCTCATGCGGGCCTGTATAAGCTGCTTGAAAAGATGGGTGCGAGGTGTCATCTCTTAGAAAGACGTGGGATGCTGTTGCTAAATCTTTGAAAATGAATATAGAGCGGTTATTCCCATGATGAGAAGTTGGTAATGGCAACAAATTTTTGGCGAATATGCGTAATCTTTCAGTGTATACTGTCAAGTCCTCTGTGCCATCAGCCGATTGACAAAAAATGTCCCCTGGGAGTCGTAGTGTCTCTCCATATACGAGCTCAGCTGGAGTCGCTTGTAAGTCTTCCTTAAATGCCGCCCGGATTCCCAGTAGAACAAGTGGAAGTGTTTCAAGCCAGCTGCTGGTCGCGTGACATGTAATAGCGGCTTTAAGCTGTCTGTGGAATCTTTCGACGAGTCCATTGCATGCTGGATGGTAGGCTGTAGTTCGTCTGCGTTGAAATCCGATGATGTGGGACAGATGCTTAAAAAGTTCTGATTCAAACTGTCGACCACGATCAGTGACGATATCTTCAGGGCAGCCGAATCTGGATATCCATCCGTGAACTAAAGCTTTTGCCACTGTTTCAGCTGTTATCTCCTGTAATGGTATAGCCTCGGGCCATCGTGTGAAGCGATCTACACATGTGAGACAGTAACGATACCCTTGTGAGAGAGGTAAAGGTCCGATCAAATCTATGTGGATTTTCATGAATCTGGCTCGAGGTAAGCTGAATGATGCTAACGGAGATGAGACATGACGTGTTATTTTTGATCGTTGGCATGCTAGGCAGGAACGAGTCCACTCTCTACAATCTTTTCGCATACTAGGCCATACATAGCGTTCCGATATTAGTTTCGTCGTCGCATTTGTGCCAGGGTGGCTAAAAGAATGCAAGTTTTCGAACACTTGCCGTCGCATGTCTTTGGTCACATAAGGTCTGGCCACATTGCTGCTCTTGTCACAATAGATTTCTGTGTGAGATCCAGGCAGTTTGATTTTTGTCAAGCGCAGAGAAGTATCGCTATCCAAAAGTTGTTCTAGTTCAGGATCTGTGCTTTGTGCTTGAGCAAGCTTGGATAGATCGATGGGCTGAGTAATCTCTTCGATGCGTGATAAACTGTCAGCCACAACGTTATCCTTTCCTGAAATATGCCTGATATCTGTGGAAAACTGTGAAATAAAATCCAGATGTCTGAACTGTCTTGGTGAGCACTTTTCTTTTCGTGAATGAAATGCGAAAGTTATGGGCTTATGGTCAGTATAAATAATGAAATCTCTCGCCTCCACCATGTGACGAAAGTATTTTATTGCTTCGTAGATGGCGAGAAGTTCCCTGTCGTAAGGCGAGTATTTCTGTTGACATGGCGAAAGTTTTCGAGAGAAAAATGCTAAAGGTTCCCACAGGCCGTCTCTATGCTGTTGTAAAGCTGCGCCCATTGCTGTGTCTGAAGCATCAGTGACTATAGCGAGCTTCGCTTGGCAGTCTGGATGAGCAAGTAGTGCTGCTTGGCAGAGACTTTCCTTGCAGGCGATGAATGCTTTAGTAGCTTCTTCTGATAAATGCACGGGATGTGAACCTTTAACTGATCCTGTGAGCAGTGCATTCAGAGGCGCTTGATGCCGCGCTGCGTCAGGAATAAACCTTCTGTAAAAGTTCACCATTCCTAGGAATCTTCGCAGTTCTCTAACGGTTTTCGGTGGTGGGTAATTCGCAACTGCTTCTACCTTCGATGGTAACGGCTTAGTGCCAGCTGCTGAGATGCTGTGTCCTAAAAACGTTACCTCTGATACACCGAATATGCACTTGTTCGTGTTGATTACCATGCCGTATTCCTTGAGTCTGTTGAAGAGCAGATGAAGGTGCTTCTTGTGTGATTCTTCATCAGGTGAGAAGATCAAAAAATCGTCCAGAAACGGGAAGCAGAACTCCTCGAGGCCTCTAAGCATCTCGTCCACAAATCGTTGAAACGTTTGGCCAGCATTACGTAGTCCGAACGTCATGAACGGAAATTCGTATAAACCAAACGGCGTTGTGATTGCGGTCTTCGGAATATCCTCAGGGCAGACAGGAATTTGATTATAAGCTTTTACGAGATCGATAACCGAGTATACTTGACAGCCGGAGAGACAATGTGCAAAGTCATGTATGTGCCGAATGGGATAGCTGTCTGGTACGGTTCTAGCGTTGAGCATTCTGTAGTCACCGCATGGACGCCAGCCGTTATCTTTTTTAGGCGCAAGATGAAGTGGTGATGACCATGGTGACTTTGAAGGTCTGGCTGTTCCGTTCCTCAACATATCTGCAAACTCGTCTTTTGCAATTTTTAATTTATCCGGTGCTAGTCTTCGTGGTGTGCTGCTTATTGGCGGTCCTGCAGTAGTCTGTATATGGTGCATGGTATTATGCTTCGGAACACGGTGGACACCGGAAGGTCGAGTAATCTCAGGGTATTCGCTTAGTATGTTATGATATACGGAATTTCCAGAAATAACTTTTACCGATGAAATGTTCCCAGTTGACTGTGCAGGTGAAGCTGGGGACGTAAGGCTTGTAGTGTTGTCGATTAAACGTTGATTTCGACAATCCACGATGAGGTTGTAAAATGATAAAAAATCCACACCTATTATGGCCTTTGTAACGTCCGCTACAATGAATCGCCAAGTGAAGTCACGGCGCAAGCCTAGGTTCAGCACTAAATGAGCGTAGCCGTAAGTAGAAATGGGTGTACCGTTTGCCGCACACAGCTCATAATTTGTTTTCTCACGACGTTCCTTGAGTGCCGATCGGGGGAAGACACATACGTCACTGCCAGTATCGATGAGAAACTGCATCTTCGTAGCGCCGTCCGTGACAAATAGGCGACCGGAAGTTTGGCAATCGGTCGTCGCCATTACCGACTGCTGTTCGCGTTTCCCGCATGGTATTCGCATGGTTTTACGCATTTACTTGCTTCATTGCTAAACTTACTATGATACCAGCACACAGGAAATTTTCTATAGTTCGACTGTGATCGTGTGGAGCTAGAAAGACCGCGCGTTTTCTTGTTTGAACGATTCGGTGCACGTGAATGCCGGTTCACCTGCGCAGTTAGAGCTTGCACTTGTTTGGTAAGTTCAGCAATCTGTTGGTTCATGGCTTCTAAAGAGCTTCCTGGTATGGCACTTGATGTTGATGCTACGTGCGCTGTAGGCGACACAACGTCATGGATGCGGTCAGCGAGATCTGCGAGCGCTTCCAGTGAAGACATCATCTGCGAAGCGATTATCGTTTGCGTGCTACTTGGTAGGCGACTGGTCCATATAGTACGTAGAAAATCTTCGGGAACTCCAGGTCCAGCCAAATGTTGCAAATGTCTTAGAAACTGAGATGGCTTACGGTCTCCAAGTTCTGCGTGCATAAGTAATTGCTTGACCTTCTTTTCTCGTGACGCGGACAGTCGTTTGATAAGTTCCGACTTCAATTTTTCATACCTGTTGGTGTCGGGCGGGTTGATGATTATATCTTCCACCTCAGAAGCATACTGCGGGTCTAGTTGGCCGATAACGTAGAAAAACTTCGTATTGTCCGTAGTAATGTTCGATATCGCGAATTGGCCCTCGATCTGCGCGAACCAAATGGCCGGCTTTTCAGGCCAAAACGGCGGAATGCGCACGCCCACACGACAAATATCTTCGTTCTTATCGGTTGAGAGCGACATCTTTATGTGAATCAGTATCAGAATTATCGCAATCAGCAACAAAATCAAAATCACACACATTTACTGCAAACGTGGACTTTCGGTTCAAAACAGGTCACCAGTAAAGCTAAGTTAGGCACACTATTATTATTATTACACTATACTTGATATTGACTTTGTATAAGATATATTAATTAAAAAGATATTTACAAAAACCAAATGCGGAAAATAAAATTTTCTCTAATGTCAAGTCTATATCAACAACATTCGTTGCCCCTAGCAACTAGCTGGAAAAGTTCTCTATTAAACTGATATGTAAACTTTTTCGTGGGCTAGCACGCCACATTATTTAAAAAAAAAAAAAAATATTATCAAAAATGTATCGCCATCAAACCTAATATTCATAAAAGTCAGTGTATTCTTTAATTATGATAACCATCGATAACATTTATCTATCAAAACAATAGTGTCTCAATAAAACGGTAAAATAGATCAACAAAACAATACTAAAATTATTAGTTATAAGTGAATTAGTAAAAATTCAAAACCAGTGATGTCGTTGCCAAAATCAAAATCAGTAATATTATCATTATCAATATCATTAGCATCGTTATCAAAATTAAAAATCACCATTATCAAAATCAGTAAAATGATAATCGAATCAGTTAGACATAATTTTATAGCCGTGATATTTTTACGGTGGTAAAACGTTAATCTACAATGTATATAAAAAAGCGATATAAGCGATGGTGTAATACTTCGCGACTTGAACTCATATTGTAAAGATAAAACGGGTCTATTCGCGCACAAAAATTATCAAAACATTATTTTGACTAACCTCGACGTTTCAGCCAAGTTAGACCCGTTTTATCCTTACAATATAAGCGATGGTGTAGCCAAAGATAAAGCATATATCTAAAACTTCGGCTTGGAGACATCTATGTAATGTCATATCAATAAAGCTACAGAACCGGATCAAACCAGTATAAGTAAGCACTTACTATTATCACCGCCAACGGGCAGCCCCAAATTGTTGATAGCGTCAGTTTCGTCAGTTTTCGTTCGTTGCAGAGAGTTGGTCTGCGAGTTGTTGCCAGCCGACAGCGGCAGCGTCGATGCTGTGTCGATGCTGCGCGTCAGCGAGCCTTGGAGTGATCTGTTGAGGCAGTTCTATCATCAGCTTTAAAGTTTTCTCTATCACCTATTATTTTAATTTTCTCTATCCCTGCCAGCGTCTGTTTCCGGGAAAATATGACCCAGGCGTGTTCAAGAGAAGAGTGAATAGGTATTTACTTGGCTAGCATGCTACACCTTCGATCGCATCGTCACTCTCTATCGGGTGAGAGCGTGGTCAAATGCTAGAAAAGTTTGAAGTAAAAAAAAATCATCAGTCTGTGTTCTAAATAATGTTGAAACAACATAATTAACGTGAAAATTGTTGTTGAAGTTAAACTACTTTACGCATTCTTGACTTGGGGAATAAGCTGTCTATGCGGACGAAAGTTGAAAGTTCACATAGATCTCATGGTTTCACGTAGATCTCCATTGTCAACATAACAAGTTAAAAATTACTTAAAATTTGTATTATTATGTTGGTATGTCCTATAAAATGACAATTTTCAATTGTTAAGATTAACATTAAACGGCCGATAGATGGTAAAGAAGTTTTACTTCAGTCGTTTGGTCTAAAGCATACTCGTTTAATCTTAACATTCATTACGTGTAAATCCAAAAATAGCTTTGTAATACACTTCACGTGTTGTCAGTCTACCCTCATTCATTCTAATTATTTAAAGATCACTATAAAACTAGTGTTCCGTGAAACGCCTACACAAAACCAACCCTTACAAAACTACCACGCAATTAGGTATAATGTGTGTGCGTCATTGCCATTGTTGGTGGCTGGTCTTTCTCCTACATGACACGGCTTACACTTCGTAAGCCAAATTCCACCGCGCTGGCCAAATGCAGGTTGGAGGATTACACGTGTTCTCTAATTTTTTAATTCTTGTAAGATGTTTTTTTTCCTTCACCGCTGTAAGAGCAGCAAATTACTTGATTTTGAGTGCGATTTGGACCTGGATGGCCTTAAAGTAACATGGGTTACTGCTAGTCTTCACTACACTCTTGAGCCTCACTCGCTTTATAATGTTCAGTTCAGGCATGAATGGAAAGCTTCACGGTTAGCTAATTCGAAATGTGAACAAGAACTAGTTCGACAGTGTTAGTACCTTTTTAAGTTAAAAAAAAAACAAATGTAACATTCGATATTCAAAGCATACTTTAGTAAACATTATTACAAAATGTAAACGAGGTTTGGCGCTGATTTAATAAACTAATTACAGCAGCTGGCCGAACAATTACAACATGTATTATTCTTCACCGCTCAAAGAGTTAGTCACGCTATGGACATAACTTTATGCTGCATGGGGGAGGCTGATCATGCAGATCGAGTCATTTGAAGGGGGATGATCAAGGATTTTTTATTGCAATGCAACAGGAGAAATTCATTCTTATTTTGAAATTTTCCTAAGTTACTATGTACATAAACTACGTCTCAAAACTATCAAATTCATAGGAAGTTCGGTTTTTAACGGTTGCAATCAGGTTTCGTGATCGCTTAGCTGGTCAAAGCCGCGGGAAGATGTTGGATGTAAGAGGCCAGCAACCGCTCAAAGAGGCGCTCTATGTGGGAGGCCCATGTTCAACAGTGGACGTCTTCAGCCTGATGATGATGATTATGAATTAAATTATGTTCTGCGCTATAACAGATAGACTGTTTGTTACTCACTTCATGTCTGTAGGCGATTGTACTCGCAAGTTAGGCGGCGGGGCGTAACCCTGAGGGTAGTCGTATATATAGGCTGCTGGGGGCTGCTGTGGGAGAGAAATCCATTTTCAATATATCATAGAGAAAAAAAATGTAAAAGGCGAAATTGATTCACAACAGGAGAAATTTATTTCTTAATTCGATACTTCTCATAGCATAGCACTATGCATATAATATGCTAATTAAAAATATGAAATGCAAGGATGCATTGTGTTTCAGTTGGTTTCAATCAAATTACACGATCATAAAAAAATTATATGAATATTACATAGAAAAATAATAATAATAATGATAACGCCCAACGAACACATACATAGATCCTGGACCCTAACTAAGATTCCCTGTGTCTAGGAACCCAAGAACTACGTGGACCGTGGTTCCAAAACACCCGGACTCAGAACAAGTATTTGCGCTTTTTTTCTATGCACAAATACTTGTCCAGCCGCGGGAATCGAACCCGCCACCTCCGGGTTATGAGCTGACCTGCTCAACCACCACACTACAGAAGTTATCAAATCAAATAAAAAAATCAATATGTCATCAATATAAGCAAAACCAACTATCACTTTATCTATTATAAAAACATAAACAACATTTTCAGATAATCGCTTCTTACGGCGACAAATCTTTTTCTTTGAAGGCATACCTTAAAGTAAGCATCATTGTAAGCCGGGTCAGAGTAATCATTGCTGTATCTAAACTGCATCAGAGGATCATCATGTCTCATATTAGGCAGCTTCACTGGTCCAGCTAAGGGGAGACCAGCCGGTAGCTTGCTGTCTGACCTTTCTGAGCTGGTGTACTCCTGGAAAAATACTAAGTGATAGGATATTTTTGTAAGAGATCGATCTACACTAATGATCTGCCAGATATTCTGCCATCAAACTGTTCTGCCAGATATTCCAAGTGGTAAAATAAATCAGTAGTCCCCAGTTTGAAAGGCTTAAGTAGGCTAGTGAAATTACTGGGCTCATTTCAGACTTTGTGACGTGATAGTTAAAATAAAACGAGAGAAAGGCTTGAAATAATTATGATCAAGTGAACGAAGAAGACGTGTGCACAGTTTTCTTTATCGCCATTGCATGTTTAGTCATTTCACTAGATTTTTGGCAAGTGTATATTTAGACTTTTCTTACGACATTTTTGAACAAACTATATCGAAATTCCTAGTTGACGTAAAATATGACTTATTTATACCTAATAAGTAATCATAGAATATCACTTACCAGCTCATAGCTTCCGTCACTTCCCGGCAACTGTAACTTCATATCACTAATGTTGGAGCTCCTATCACTCTCCTTATACATATCACCGGTGACAGTAACGTCTGGTTTCTCACTGATCTGGTTCTTCCGTCTTCTTCTGTGGCAGACGACGACCAGAGCGATGAAGGCGGAGAAGAGGATAATGCCAGAAGTCACGCCGATGAGGATTATGAAGAGGGGGAGGGTTTCTAAAAATTTTGAAAAATGTTAAAGTTTACCAGCTCAGAAGAATCTTTTAAAAGATTCACAACCTTCTCTTCTCACGATATCACGGTGTACTTGTCAAGCTTCAACAAAAATCAATTTATTCTGGTAGTCATCAAGTACCTTTCACAAAACACTCGTCAGAGTCATCTCTGAATTTAATTTGACAGTTTTAATTACGTGTGAATCAATTTATTTGCAATCTAATTATACTCTAAGTAACATGCTAACGCTCGCGAAAGCCGTTAGTAACTGACTCCCAGAAGAAAGACATCGAATATGTCCGAAACCTGGTCGGAGTAATTTTGACTTTTAATTGACGTGAGTTTACTAAACTCAGTTTAGCCGTTATTAATTTTACTAAATGTATCATACGATAGTTTTCAACCTGAAATATATGTACTATGTTTGTATATGTTCTGTCTTCTTCATCTGACCTGTAACCTAGATCAATAAACTTACTTAAAGGCTTCAGAATAATCGCAGCATTAGCAGTTCCGTATTCATTAGTGACACTACAGTTGTACTGCCCGTAATGTTTGGACTGACTTGCTCGTATTACTAAGCTGTGTTTGATGATTCCATCCGGTAGTACTTCTTCTACTGTTGCGTAGTCCTAAAAATTTTGAACACTTATTTTTTGTTTTATTGCTATTTACATTTTTAACATGTATGTAGGACTTACGAGTGATTAGGAACGTATTGTGAGAAAACAGGACGGATGATTGGAAGGATGAATGAATGCATGAAGATTGAAAGAGATAGCGGATAGAGAATGGAGGACGATTGAATGACATAAACACGGACCGTTTTGTTAAAAATAATTTTATTAAATAGATCCAAGTTGTGCTGCGAAATCTTAGAGTTTATTTCCTGGCCCCAACGCAGAAAAATCCTACATGTATTTAAAATCTAATTGAGATTTGCACCAGAAAAATAAGTCTTTAAGAACATTTTGGGATAAATTTAAAAATACTGGTGTCGATTCTGTGTCGCATACTCTAAAGCTAAATTAACATATTTCCATCTTTTTCATTTCTCCTTTATCAGAAAAGTACCGCCATACTTTAAATTTACTTTAGTTTTAGAGAATGTGACACAGAATCGATACCATTAAATCATTTATTAAAAACACCAATGTTATAAGTCACCATCGCGTTGTCAAAAGAAATAAATTACTAAGATAATAATAATAAAAATTGCAATCGTTCATTTCATCCAAACATTCTATTCCCTTTTCTCTTGTCTCATTTGACAATGTTAAGGCTTATAAAGCGTGTCATGTTTGCAAGGTATCGGTACTCGGAAACCATTTCGAGATTATCCTACAAAGATTTCATATAAAAAATATCAAATTTTTATACTCAATATTTTCATGGTATTATTTAAAATCAAAATGAGGATTTATACTGTCGACGTGTGAAACCTAAATTTTATACAATGACAGTACCTATGACTTATAAAAAAATACTTCAACGCCAACTTGACGCCAACGCAGTATAGATCGGTGAACGCCAAGAGGTTTTATATCATTATTATTCATAATAATTTAGCGTCACTTAACCATAACATTGAAAAAATCCAAAATCTTAACAAATGCATTAAAACAAAATAAAAAAGAGCGTGTCGGTTATTCTTTAACTTGCTTTTAACAAAATCTGTCAACATTTGAGCTGTCGTTCATTGATTTATGCGATTATATCACACTAATATTATAAAGGCGAAAGTTTGTATGTTTGTATGTGTGTATGTTTGTTACTCCTTCACGCTCAAACGGCGAAATGAATTTGCATGAAATTCGGTACCAAGATAGATTATACACTGGATTAACATATAGGCTACATTTTATCCCGGAAAAATGAAATTTTCCTGTGGGATGAGCAAATAATTAAAATACTTTTTATTCGCGTGTGAAATCGCGGGGCGCAACATTGTATAATATAATTTATTATTTTTATTTAGTTCTATATTGGTGTCGATTCTGTGTAGCATTCTCTAAAGCTAAACGAAATTAACATATTTCCGTCTGTTTCATTTCCCCTTTATCAGAAGAGTACCGCCATACTTCAAGTTTAGTTTTAGAGAATGCGACACAGAATCGACACCATTATGTAGTTTACTTACCGGGTCGGCTTTATCGCTGATTTTTTTTCCTTCAAAGTACCATAGGACCAAAACTGGCTTCGGCACTGAAACTGCAGAACATTCTACTCTCACAGTCTCACCTTCCGTACCTACTTGAGTTTGATTCGATATTATTCTTGGTTCACCTGTTGAAACCAAAAAAAAAAGTAATACAGTTTTAGTTTGAAAACTATCGTGAGTATGACACATTTTGTAAGATAAATAACGGCTAAAACTCACGTCAATTACAAGTCGAAATTACTCCGACCAGCTGACCAATTCAGAACTTTTCTTAATCGAACCGAACCGATTCGATTGGACAGCGTTCTCGTATCGTTCGAAAATTTTTGAGCTATTCAGAAGAATCGTCCGGAGTGTTCGATTCGGTTTCGGTTGCGGTATCGTATTCGATTGTATTACATGCTGCACGCTACATATCCTATCCTATATAAAATTATTTGTGTAACCATGGGTAAATTGCTTTCCAATTATTTATAGGTTATAGGTTATGAATCTTACCTTTATTTCTAGACTAATGGCTAAACATTTGCTTCCTCCTGATAAAAAAAAAAATCCTTTTATTTCCCCTATCAAGGCCAATGCTAAGTCTTGGGAAAGACGATATTTCTCCAAAAACACCGGAGTTGGACTTGAAAAGGGATTGGATTTATCACGGAGTGATTGTAATATACGCCTGCGTGATACTTCTTCTTGGGCACTTCGTCGCTGACTCCATGCTAACACACTTTGCATCTTACGTTTAGCAAGGTTTTTCAATTTTTCCAATGAATATCGAAGAAAACTTGTAATAATATACTACTTGCAAACGTTATCGGGTGCCTTGCAGCTGTCGACTAAGTATCGACTAGAATAATCGGACGTTCGAAAACTTTGTTTCGATAACTGCCTTCTGAATAGCGTTACATGTCGATAAATCGAGTTTATCGTACGGGATGACGTCATCATTCGATTCGTTATGGATTTCGATAAGTTGACAGTATAAACGTCTGTTGTGAATTGCAAATATATATAATCGAACGATACCAAACCGAATCGGTCGACAACTGAGTTATCGTGAGGTTCTGAATCGGCTTGCAGGTTTCGGACATATTCGATGTCCATCTTCTGAGAGCCAGTTACTAACGCAAGCCGCGGCGGCTTTCGCGAGCGTCAGCACGAACTTTTAATTGACGTGAGTTTTAGCCGTTATTTATCTTACAAAAAGAAATACAGTACATACACGTACATACACACAGTACTGTATAGTATAGTTGACTGGTTCTGTGGTGTGGTGGATGAGCAGGCTCATAACCCGGAGGCGGCGGGTTCGATTCCCGCGGCAGGACAAGTATTTGTGCACAGAAAAAAAAAAAACACAAATATTTGTTCTGAGTTTGGGTATTGTGGGACCATGATCCTCGTAATTCCCTAGACTCAGGGAATCCTAGTTAGAGTCCAGGATCTATGTGATGTGATCGTTGGGCGTTATTATTATTAGTATTATTACAGCAGAACCATTAAACTCAAACTGATTCAGGAAATAATGTGGAAAACCCTGTATATGGTACTTATCACCGAACCGTGATGATACTTATATCAATGATGATGATGATCCAAAAACTATTCCGATTAATTCACTTCTTCCGGCTGATGAAGAAAATGATTGATGATGATGAAGGCTGGTGATGCTGAAGATAGTGATGAAGATAAAAAGTACTCCGATTGAACCACCTTCTTCATTGGCTGATGAAGATGACGACGAATTATTTGTGTTGGTGATGAATTTAAAACGGATGATCTTAAAAGCATTCCAATTCCCTTCCGTCTTCAGCCAATCTTTGTTTTTGTGCTTTAATGGTCCCATTATGCTTCTGATGCCTTACGTATTTTTATTAAGTGATTTTTTGTTTGATTATTGTGCTGTATCGTTTGTGTTTTAAATATGTTTAAGTTTGTTAATCTGAAGTTCGTGATGACTATGGTTTCCGCCTAAAAATCAGTTGTGTAGGTCACGCGTTGACCTCATTACATGCTGAGCCGGGACTTGGGGGTGATCACGAAACTTTGATTGCAATGCAACAGGAAAAATCTTCATACTAACTATGCACATAAACTGTGTATTTAAACTGTCAAATCCATACTAATTTGTGTTTCTATCAGTTGCAATCGAGTTACGTGAACGGCCAGCTGGTCAAGCATGACACAACGTTATATTGTTATTTTGTCTCTACTCTAATTGTACTGCATGTCTTCTATATTGTAATGTAATGTTGTGTGATGTCCTGAATAAATCTCTTTTCTTTCTTTCTTGCGCTGGGATGATGATGACAAAATGAGACAATGCTGATTGAACCAGCTTTAAAATTATATAAAGTAGGTATTCATCCAAAGCTACAATAAATACCAACACAGCATCAAACTTAGCAATAGCATACCCCGTTTATCGAGATCGGTTAAGAATTAATCAGCGGTCAACGACCGATTGTAGATTTGAGATGATAATAATATCTTTGTATATTGTACGACAGCCTCCGTGGTGTGGTGGTTGAGCAGGTCGGCTCATAACCCGGAGGCTGCGGGTTCGATTCCCGCGGCAGGACAAGTATTTGTGCACAGAAAAAAAAAAAAGCGCAAATACTTGTCCTGAGTCTGGGTGTTGTGGGACCATGGTCCTCGTAGTTCCTGGGTCCCTAGACACAGGGAATCCTAGTTAGGGTCCAGGATCTATGTATGTGATCGTTTAAAAAAAAAAAAAAAAATATATATATATATAAAATATATAAATATATTTACCCACGCCTAATTTCTTTCGAAACATCCCAAGGGTTTTTTTCTTATTTCATAGCAGCTATTAATTCTTATTTTCAGTAAGTTTAATCTTAATTAAATTGTTACGTACATAAAATACCTACTAAAGTCAGAATAATGCAAGTCATATCAAAAACGTGTATACACACATTGCATAATTACCTAAGGAGCGTTTGCTCCAAACTATCTTACTTTGTGTTAGCTCAACATTGAAATAACGCTGCAAAATTTAACTAGATGGCGCCACTGTGGCGCGTTTCACAGAAAACACTTAAAAATTAGGTTTACTTAAATATTAAACACAAATTTTGTATTGTAGTGTCAAAAACAATTGCGTATGTTGTTAAAAAAAATTACATTAAGAAAAAAGTTTAGAAATTTGTCGTATTTTTAAGTTATTAACGAAAATTCTACATCGCGCAAGCGAAGTTATCGCGCGCGCTTGGTATGTGTAAAGCCAGGCTTGCTATACAGTTGGAAGTGTATCTCCTAGTGTGATGTTACATTACTGTACATAGATCACTAGCGCTAGTTAGAAGGTCTTACAGCTCATAACGTCACGCGCTCGTTGCCAGGCATTGCCCGTGTAGTGTGCGCTATGAGGCCGATCGCCCGCGCGGCTGCGACGGTCAATTCGCGCACGTTCCTTGGGCTGCCTTCCCGAACCTCGCGGTTTTAATTAACTTGTTAGCTTAGCTCCGGTTAAATATAAATCTCGAGCACTTCCATAATATGGCGGCGATGTTAACTCTCGAAGGCCAGTTTTTTGATGAAATATTTCAGAAAACAATCTTTTTTTGGGACTAACACTGGAAAGTTATTTTCTTTGTAATTACTCAATTAATAATAGCTTTTATGAGTTTTGGCGGGAAAACTAAAAAGGACGTGTCGCCTAAAATTGGTGGCATTTAATTCGTTAAGTGCTGAATCACAGGCATGAGTGTGGAAAAGTGGTATAATGATGGTGAAACGTTTCTTTTCGTGTTGTTTTCAAAACTCCATAGAAGCTTCAAGTTGCCACCACTTTACCAGGAGTATGACTTGACTAGACTAGACTATGACTTGACTTGATGACTTGGACTGTGACTTGACTTGACTTGACATATTATATAATATTAATAAACATGAAAAAATATGAATTACTTGACACTGGCTAAATACACAAAAGTGTGAAGCCAAAACAAAAAAAAAAAGTTGCTATTATCATTTAAAAAAAGGATTCTTAACGATCAATTTGTGATATATTGTTTTAATATTAACTTAGTATCAATCAATTAAATAATCCGAATACGATTTGTTTGTATTTATTACGTAACGAAAGTGTTGTAATTATCTAACTAATTTATTAAGTATTATATAATAAATAAAAAACGATAATAATAACGCCCAACGATCACATACATCAAATCCTAGACCTTAACTACGACTCCGGATTTTTATTAACTAAGTAGGTACTAAGTAATTTTGAATTTTGAAACTTAATTATTTTGACATGTAACATATTAGAGCTTTTTTGAGGGGCTTCTCTAAACTATCTTTAAACTAACTTACATGAAACTGAACCGTGAATTATAATAATAATAATATGTGCGGACATCTCACACAACGCCATCTAGCCCCAAACTAAGCAAAGCTCGTATTATGGGAACCAGATAACTGATACAATACTTAAATACTTTTTGTTTATAAATATATACATATATTACGATATAACACCCAGACACAGAACAAACACCCATGATCATCACACAAATGTTTGTCCTGGGTGGGAATCGAACCCACAACCCAAAGTTCAGAACGCAGGATTACTACCAACTGAGCTATCGGGCCGGTAAATATCTACTACTTTATGTAGCCGTCATCTATCTAAGTAAAACGAAATGCCGCGTTACGATTTCATCTCGAGGATCATCCTTCATCTATAGCACAAGGGTATAGCAAGATTCGAACCCACAACTCACTGATCACACGTCGCTTTACCAACTGAGCTATCATTACCAAAACACTTACCATTGATATAAACGGTGACTTCACTTTTTATTTCAGGGTAGCCATCAACAGTTGCCTTGCAGATGTACCGTCCAGCTGTTTCATTATTCACGGCGATCTGGAGTTCAGGTTTCCTCTCTTTGACCTGCTGAAGGGCATGGAACGATCACATAACGTGTCTGATTTAACCAAAGCATGAAAAAAATGAAAGTAGAGACGAAATTCGTGTCAAATTTTGTGCCGAACACATTTGCGCCTAGCGCTTACACTAACGTCATGCTATAATGGAGGTTTAATTCTAAATCGTTTGTCACGTTTTAGAATTAAACCTCAATTGTTAATTGTAGTCCTTAATTAGCGTCCTTAATAAACCCTTAGGAAGCGTTGAGCAAAACGCCGCTATTTGGACGTGAGCTTAATTTTTTTCTGATCTATGAAGGCTATAAATAATAGGTCTTTACCTATGAAATTGCCGTTTTGCAGTACAGACTTTTTCAAACAAAAAAAAGTTTTGATTGGCTATGAATTCTAAATTCAAATTAATTTTGTTTTAAAAATATGACATTCTATTTACAATATAAGTCTTTTGTTTATTGATTAGCGTTGTATTTTCATTACATTTCAACATTTTTCCTCATAATGGATAACTTTGAAATTTCGTGTAATTATGGAATATGAGTTCCGTCGTGGCACCAACGCGGCACAAACGACATGTAACATCAACGACGTTTACGGAGAGAACTGTACAAACGAACGTACAACCCGTTATTGGTTTGCTCGGTTCCGTTCTGGGAATTTTGACTTGAAAAATGAGCCTCGTGGTCGTCCGGAAACTTTGGTCAACAATGATGAATTAAAGGCGATTGTGGAAGCTGATGAATCTCAATCTACAGCTGAGCTGGCAGCAGCTTTTGATGTTAACATCAAAACAATATTGGTCCATTTGCGACAGATTGGCAAGATAAAAAAGCTTGATAGATGGGTGCCCCACGAACTTAACGATCGCCAGCGCAACGTACGCGTCGATACTTGCCTTGCGCTGCTTAACAGGCACAGAAATGAAGGAATTTTGAACCGAATTGTTACGTGCGACGAAAAATGGATTCTTTTTGACAATCGAAAGCGCTCAGCAAGTTGGTTAGATCCTGGTTCGGTACCAAAGCAATGTGCAAAACGAAAAATGACCCCTAGAAAGGTGATGGTCACAGTTTGGTGGTCTAGTGCTGGTGTGATTCATCATAGCTTTTTACAAAACGGCGAGAGCATTACTGCAGATGTGTACATTGAAGAACTGACCACAATGATGGCGAAACTCGCACGTCTGCAACCAGCTTTGGTCAATCGGTCGTCTCCACTGCTACTTCACGACAACGCGCGACCCCATACTGCACAACAGACCGACTCTAAGCTGCATGAGTTGGGTTTGGAAGCTCTCCCTCATCCGCCATACTCACCAGATCTTGCGCCTACCGACTATTACTTTTTCTAAAATTTGGACAACTTTTTAGCGGGAAAAAAATTCAATTCCCGAGAGGCAGTACAAAACGCCTTTGAAGAGTTTGTTGCCTCCCGTCCTGCTGATTTTTTCAAGAAGGGCATCCATAAACTGCCACAGCGTTGGCAAAGATGCATTTATTGCAGGGGATTTTTACTTTGAATAAAAGAAATAAATAAGTTCGAAAAAAAAATACTTTAACTTTTTTCAAACAAAATGGCAATTTCATAGGTAAAGACCTATGCATTTTTATATTAGTTAATGATATGACGAGCTAGTCACACCTACTGGGCGATCACGTAACTCCATCGCAACCAATAGCAACACAACTTCGTATGGATGTGACAGTTTGAATACGCAGTTTATGTGCATAGTTAGTATGGAAATTTCTTCTGTTGCATTGCAATCAAAGTTTCGTAATCCCCCCTCAGATATTAAACGACACGGCCGCCCATAACGGAATAGTGTCATTCGGGACTCCAGTTTTGCGTGACAATTTATGGACTCGCACATTATCCTGAGACATCAGCACAGTCTGGTAATAAGTTTACTAGACTGTGAGATCTGATCATAAAGTCTCAATTGCCTAGTCATTTCACTAGCTACATTGCCCTTCAAACTTGAACACAGTAGTGCTTGCACACTACTGCTCGGCAGAATATCTGGCAAAGCGGTGGCACCTACCTAAACGAACTTAGCAGAAAAGTCCTACCACTTAGTGAAATGTAAGGTTTTACTACGCCTTATGCCTTTATAATAAGTGATAATATTGGGCGATTAAAGTTAAATAAAATCTAAGACGAGTGAAAGTGTGTGGCTCAGTAACCCGTGCGACTTTCAAACCGGTGCATCCAAGTTTTAATCCCACTCGGCCCTATTTTTATGACTTTTCAAGTTAAGTGCGGGATTTGCACTCGCTCTTACAGCGGTGAAGGAAAAACATCGTGAAGAAATCAGCATGTTCAAGAATCACAAAAGTTCGAGTACATACATGACTGTTTGAGTCCATTCTTATTACATGGCTCTTCTCTAAGATTTTAGTAAGTGTAGCCCACACTCACTAAATGTGTGAGGAGGGGTGTGATCCAGCATTGAGACCGTATCATATTGATGACCACTAAAATGAAATGACTACCATCTTGTCCTCTCAAATATGTATCACTTACCCGGGCTTTAGATTTTCCCTTCTATCATGGGTATTCCCTTAACCCGGCTTTAGTGATTTCCCTTTACCATGGCTTTACCCTTGACTTTAGCCTCTCTCCCCTCTACCATAACTTTAGCTTTTTCCCTTCTACCATGGTATTCACTTACCCGGCTTTAGCTTTTTCCTCTACCATGATATTCGGTAATCCTAGCTTTAGCTTTTACCCTCTACCGTGGTATTAACTAATCCTAGCTTTAGCTTTTCCCCCTCTACCACAGTATTCGGTAATCCTAGCTTTAGCTTTTACCCTCTACCGTGGTATTAACTAATCCTAGCTTTAGCTTTTCCCTCTCTACCACAGTATTCGGTAATCCTAGCTTTAGCTTTTACCCTCTACCGTGGTATTAACTAATCCTAGCTTTAGCTTTTCCCCCTCTACCACAGTATTCGGTAATCCTAGCTTTAGCTTTTACCCTCTACCGTGGTATTAACTAATCCTAGCTTTAGCTTTTCCCTCTCTACCACAGTATTCAGTAATCCTAGCTTTAGCTTTTACCCTCTACCGTGGTATTAACTAATCCTAGCTTTAGCTTTTCCCCCTCTACCATGGTATTCACTTACCCCGATTCGGCCCGGCTCGCTGAACAGCCAAAGTATCTTCGGCTTAGGGTTGCCGTCCACATCACATCTCAGAGTCACTTTGGTTCCCTTCGTAGCTTCTACGTTTTGAGGTCGCGTTCGGAACGTAGGAGGGTCTGGGGAAAAAATACTTGTTAAATCTTTTAAATTAATTTTAAAAAATAATCATGCCAAAAATGCACGAAGTAGCAAAGTAATGCGTAATGTTAATTTTTTTTTCCATCTACCCTAAAATGTATGATTTAAATAGAACTGTATATTTATAAACTTTGTTCAGTGTTATTAGTTTTAAGAGGCGCCTTCAGCCTACAAAACAATTAATATTCTTAGAATAAATTTGTAACTTAGACACTAACGCTAAGTCCTACAAAATAAAATGTAATTTTATGTCAGTAAAGGAATTTCAAAATCAATCATTCAATTAAAAAAAAATACCGGCATATCTAATTTAAACACCACAATGATCACAACACAAAGCGTTTGATGATCATTGCGTATGAAATCTTGTCTTGAGCATAAACTCGCGGTTGAGTGTAAATCTGTAGTAGGAGTCTCAATATTTCAAATGACGGAAGCATAATTATGCTAAGTCTTATATTGGGACCCGTAATATTACTTTGAAACGCTATATTACGATTTTTTTTTACATCTTTTGTACTATCTATAGCTTAAACTGTTAAATGCAGATGCTAAGGCAGCAGTGATCATTTTTCATCAAGTGCTTGGAGCCACGCATTTCAATAAAACAAACTATAGTTTATCTAAAAAATCACTACAACTATTACACGGCTAACACTCACGAAATATAGTCGAATAACTCGACCGGCGTTCGGGCAATATAGATGCCCATCCTCAAGGAGTACTTGTAATAGTTGTAGTGATGAGTACTACTCACGTCAGTTTCTATAATATCTAAAAAATGTTGTAAAAGCTATGGAAAATTCCACAAGGAAACTCTAAATCCGCTTGTTATGATTCAAAGAGTTATTGAATAATCCCCAGTTTCCACAGTGACGTCACTCATCGTGGGCGCCGCGTTAGTTTTATAGAAATTTTATATGTTAGAACTTCTTCTATTTATTTATTTATTTATTCATTTGGCACACAAAACAGAATATAACCAACAAAAGAACAAAAAACAACTGTTTACAAACATTTTGAGCTAGGTTACATCCCAAAACATGTGTACACATCACGATTAACAAAACAATAAAATAAGTAGTTAGTAAAAAATTAAATATGTTTTCATGGTACGATTCTTCTTTTAGTTACTCCATGGATATATTACGAGGAAAGACCATGGATCTAAGAGCAACTCAAAAAATTAAGGCACTGTTTTATTTTATTCGTTTAAACAGTACAATCGTAATAGAAAAACTTAAATACTTTTATTTTTGATGTGTATGCAATTCGGTGATTTATATTTCGTCACGACATATTCCAATTTTACTTAATTAACAAGAAATTGAGAACAGTTAAGTGAAATGCGAGCAGTTCCATAAGATTATGAAATATCTATATCTTGATAAAATCACTTTTATACAACTAATTAATTATATTATTATCACGCTAATTTGTCAATCAAATACCAAATAACAATAATAATCTTTGACCTCAAAGCTAAAACAAAAAAAGTTTTGGCACAAGGTATTTTTTTGAGAAATGCTTCAGTAGGTAGTTTCTTTTGGCACACCTTTTGGGCTTAATGTTTTTTATTAATCAGTTTAAGTACCTATGTAGTCATAAGACAAATCGATCGATTCGTAACGTTAGCGGTGCAAAACTAGCAAAGCAGAGTTACGTGAGATGTCCCTGCACTAGTAATGG
The DNA here is from genome assembly GCA_905220475.3 of Ennomos fuscantarius. Taxonomy (NCBI): domain Eukaryota; kingdom Metazoa; phylum Arthropoda; class Insecta; order Lepidoptera; family Geometridae; genus Ennomos; species Ennomos fuscantarius. The sequence continues at coordinate 5,386,777 of HG992049.1, forward strand.
CTGAGATTGAAAATACCGGGAAATGATTGTAATGCAACCGGAGAAATTTCGTCCTTACTTTGAAAATTTCCATAGGAACTATGCACATAGACTGTTGAAACCCATACAAATTTGTGTTTCTATTGGTGGCAATTACGTAACGTGATCGCCTAATACATAGTCTGTTTAGTTGTTTTATAAGATTTGTTATTATAATTGTTTGATATAGATTCTGTTAGTTCCACGTGCGATCTATTTATAGATCTATCCAAATAATTTACTGCCTTATAAGCAAGTATATTCTTGGAAGTACGAAAAAATTTGCTAGATAAGGTACCTTAGTACATAAATTACTCATCTTAGCGGTCGTTAGCAGTTTTCAAATAATCAAGTAATAGATGGTCTATATTTCCAACGGTCAAATTTCCATAAAACAGGATATTATCCACAGATTAGACAAAAAACAATTTTACTCTTATCCTCCTTAAGAATTGAGAATGTAACCTTCTTGCTTATTGTGAACAGAGTGAAAACAATAAAAAAAAAATTCACCAAAAAGTACGGAGTTCAAAACAACCAAGAAGCTTACATAAAACATGGGAGAATGCATTGCGAGCAACATTTTGAAGCAAGGAAAATGGCGTTCTTACTCTTTCTTTAGTGTAACGTTACCCTACTAAAGAAAAAGAAGAAAAATATAGTTACGTCATACCAAACCATGCAGATGTCAGTTACCTACAGTAAACCTAAACCATAGACCACAAATTTAAGAAGAAAACTTACAAGTGACCTCCAGAGTGATTTTTTTTTCACTTTTTCCGACTGAGTTGCTGACTTCACATCGAACAACAGCTTTGTTGTGTTTCCGACTCACATTGAATACAATCTGAAACAAATTAAAAAGTCTGTCGTTTTTAAGAATGTTGATTATGTAGACTAAAGATGTAGCCGTTTGGCTCCATTCATTAGATCATTTAGCCAGTGACAAGCATGAGTAAAGTTTTTGCCTAAAAAAGATCTATAAAGAACAAACATTTCGTTATATACTTTCTAGGTTATGGTGGACGTGGGAAAACAATATTTAAAAAATCTAAATAATGTTTAAGCCTAATAATGGGCGTATAGCTTAGCGGTATCCTGTGCAATTTTCAAACCGACGAATCCTGGTTCCAATTCAGCTCGGCCCCTACTAATGACTTGATGCTATGTGCAAAATTTGCACTAGGTCTTAAAACGGTGAATAAAATCATGTGGAACCCAGTATATTCAAGAATAACAAAACTCAAAGATATGTCATTCATCAACACGCAGTTAGCTAGCGCGAATGGGCCTATACACTTTATGTGAGAAAAGATCAAATTTTATTGAACAAGCGAATGCTGTTGGTCTGTACCGACCTTTACAGGATCACCAGAAGAAAAAAGATCCATTTTCCATAACTGGGAACGTATGGGCTGATAATTTTACAATATTTCAGTGTTTGCTATAACTCACAAAACAATTATTTTAACCTTTAAAAAATTGTTCTTTATTAGTGCAAACCTAATTTTTTAAAGGATTGCATTTGACAACTGTCGCACCTGATGGTAAGTGACAACACGGTTTACGATGCAACATGCTTGCATAGAAGATACCAGTTCACCCTTGCCTTGAAATCTCCCAGATGACAATTTCCAGGAAACAGGCGCTGGTAAGTTTTCCCTTCCTTTGCCATCCACGCAATATTTGTTGAAGCAAAACGCTTTGTGTGGATTCGAGGAATGACTTTATTGCGAAAGTCGTGTTTCCGTGCATCGTGCTTTATTTTATTTTATTTATATTACAAAATCCACAAGCCTTAATTAACGAAGTTTATAATTTACATACTAAACCTACAGCCAAAATCGCAAAAATATTGCAGTGGTAAATTCAGTTTTATCTTGAAACATTAGTTTCAAATAACTAGAAAATTTGAAACTTCTACCGGTATATTTAAAATAATAAACAACATAAACCATAATAACTGCTGCCATTCCAAAATTCATTTCAACAAAAGCACACTCAAAACAACTACCGTAACGCAAAATGCACTCCAAAAATTACAGTACGAAATAATAAATTCAGGTAATTGTGAGTAGCACACGTGTGCTGAGGGTTCCGCATAACTGTTTCACTGAAAATTATACACTATAGCCCGTCTGTACTAAAGTTTGACAGCTCCTAAGTTCGAACTTATTCTTTTGTGATATACTCATGAAGTAGGTATTTCATATGTATTAACATTTTCCCGTTACCTACGCCTTTTTAATATTTCCATGTAATAAGCTCGCAGACGCACAGGTAGCTATCGACAAATGTACATGTTCTATTAATTAAATATCATTTTGATTAATTTTATATCTATTCATTTGTTTAATTTTTATTGTGACAGTCTGTAGTGTTGCTGGTTGAGCAGGTCAGCTTATAACCCGGAGGCGGCGGGTGTGATTCCCACGGCAGGACAAGTATTTGTGCAATGGAAAAAAGCGCTTGGCTTGTTCTGTGTTTGGATGTTGTGGGAGCATGGTCCTCGTAGTTTCTGGGTCCCAAGACACATGGAATCATAGTTAGGCTCCAGGATCTATGTATATGATCATTGGGCTTTATTACTATTATTAATATCTTGGAAATCGATCTAAGAAAAAAGTTCAATAACCTTTGAACTAGGACCAGTCAGTCTGCGTGCATAATTGTTACGTAAAATCCGATAAAATAAAGAAACAGATATACATTCAAATTGGCAAAATTTTACTTTTATAATTTTATAAGAAGTATAATAAGGATGAAAAAGTGTGTAGAAATAGAAATGTGTCACGCCACAACGGATCTATATGAAAGAAAGAAAATGATTAAAAAAAAAAACGGCGAATTTCTTCTTCTTCCCTCTAATCTAGCCGTATTTGTGACAGCATATTTTTTTTCCCTGAAAATCTTTGTCAGCGTGAGATTCTAGCATTTTAGTTTACCCATGTATACCAGTAGAGTAAGGAGTTCCTGAATATACTTTTTTCTGTAATATCTAACCTGCAGAACTCTAAAACGCAGGCACTAATAAATGAGCTGGAGTATATTACCCAATTTAACTCTGCAGAAGGCTGTGTGTGAATTTTTCAGTACAGCGCACATACACATTGTTAATGCATGAACGGGCTCGGGCGGTATGGATACGTACTACCTGCCTTTATTGCGCTGTGCGGGAGAAGTCATGGCAACGAGTAAAAAAAACTGTCAATTTTTATGTATTTTTTGTTTCTAGCTGTTGCAATATGCTCTATTTTTATTGTGTCGACATCATAGTATAGCGCTAGGGTATTTTTTAGTGCTTCTGTGTGGCAATCCCACTGAAAAATATGTAGCCACGCTTTTCTTTCAATAGGTTTCTCACACGCTTCATCATTTTGTGTAACTACTACTGAAAATTTTTCTGTATTTTACTTCAAACTTTTCAATCATTTGACCACGCTATCACCTGATGGAAGTGATGATGCGATCGAAGATGTAACGTGCTAATACATAGGCTTTCTCCATTGCGAAGACGGGAGGGGGACATTCCCTGAATATTCCTTTAGCGGGCTCTTATGGTACTCGCGGTAAGGTTTTTAATTGCGAAAGTAAACTTTACAAATTATATTATCCAACATTAATTGCATACCTACAAGTTCTATAACTTCATCCCTGAACTGTTAACGCACTCCAACTGTACGCTTTTTGAAAATGCCAGAACTGTTACCCGTACGGCCACAGCAAATAAATCAGCATGTTCAATTTTTATAACTGTAGATAAATGTATATAATAACTGTAGATTTAAACGGAACACCGATGGGAATATAAATTCTCGAGTGGCGACTACGACCTGAAAGACACAACGTAGACCAGCTTCCAACTAATTATTAGGGTTACGTTTCTCGTGAGAGAATGTGGAAGTGGCGAGAATAATATAATATGTAAATATTAGAGAATAAAAGATAAAATATAAAACAACCTGGTATATGCTGTAAAGTTTTATATTCAAGTGACATACCAAAAGGCAGGTATCAAAAGGACATAGAACATAAATTATTTGAATTTAAATACTATACGAAAAAGGCTTTACTAACACGCCCCCTTAATTTATGCTCTCAAGGCCTAGTCAACATACCCCCTTAAGTTATACATATATTATCTTGAAGCCCTAATCCTATCATGCATTTATAATGTTTACATCTAGGCAAGGCTTTCGTTAATATATCAGCCGTCATATCATTTGTAGAAATGTATCGTAAAGAAATGTCTTTATTATTCTTTAACACATCTCTAATAAAATGGTATCTTATATCTATGTGCTTACAACGAGAATGGAGAACTGGATCCTTAGCTAGCGCAATAGCACCCTGATTGTCTGCATATAAAGTAATTCTAGCATACCTGAGTAACCCAATTTCAGTAAGCAGACTATTCAGATAAACCGCTTCTTTCATACATTGTGATAGGCTCACGTATTCTGACTCACAAGACGAAGTAGAAACACACCTTTGTTTCTGTGATTTCCACGAAACGCACGCACCACCTAAAATGAAAGCATACCCGGAATATGAACGTCGATCTAGTTCACAACTTCCCCAGTCCGAATCTGAGTATCCTACCATTGACTCACCAGTCTTTTTAAACGAAAGACCGTAATTCTGTGTTCTTTTCAAATATCGCAACACACGCTTTGCGAAATTCCAACTCATTTCATTCGGATTTTCATTGAATTGTGCTAACTTTACCACACAATTCATTATATCTGGTCTACTTCCTGTTGCCAAGTACATCAAGCTTCCTATGAGCTCCCTGTATCCATGTGTATCATTCACAACAGGCACATTAATTTCACTTTTAGAGTATATTAATTTTTCATTCGGACACAATGGAATTGCAACAGATTCTTTACATTTTTCCATTCCAAAATCTTGTAATAATTTCCAAATATATTTCGTTTGTGACAACGTAATGACACCTTTGTCTCTGACAATGTCAATACCTAGAATATATTTGGCCTGTCCAAAGTCTTTTAGTTCAAACTCTTTGGATAGTTCTTTCTTAAAGTCGTCAATGTGAACTCTTTTGTTACATGCTATCAAAATATCATCAACGTAGACCAAAACAAAAAGTTTTGTTCCATTCTCCTCCTTAAAATACAAACAAGGTTCATTTCTGGAAGCCTTGAATTTCATTTTAATAAGTTTTTGATCCAGCATTATGTTCCATTGCCGTCCCGCCTGTTTCAAACCATACAATGCCTTATTTAATCGGCAAACATCTCCTCCGGCTTCAAGATCCTTTAACATCTTTTCAGCTTTGCCTCTAATACCTAAATCTTCACTCTGATTTCTTGAAATGGTCAAAAGACAATCCTTAAGCAATTGAGGAATTTTCATGTAAATTTCTTCTTCCAAAATTCCATTTAAATACGCTGTATTGATGTCCAACTGATGAATTTCCATGTCCATTTCCACTGAAAGAGCCACTAACAGTCTCACAGACTCAAGTCTCGCCACAGGAGCAAATGTACTATGGAAATCAATACCATACCTCTGGCTAAAACCTTGCGCTACTAATCTAGCTTTCTTCTTTTCAGTTTTATCTGGATTTAACTTCGTAGTTAAAACATAGCGACATCCCACTACGTCACGATTTACCGGTTTCTTAACAATATCCCAAGTTCTATTCTTCAGCAAACTTTTGATTTCAGATAAGATAGCTTGTTCCCATCCATACTTCTCATTACTAGAAAGAGCTTGTTTTAATGTTATTTCTGTAACACCTGCAAAATCTTGACAGTCAGTAAACTCATCCGGGTCTGACGATACACCTTCGCCCTCACACGAATATTGTGGTAACGTTTCTTCTCTTTCTGATGTCACTTCAACCAATTTGTATATTTTCTTCGGACGACCCGTACCACTTTTATCTAAGCGTGGTCTCCCTGGAGCTCTCTTGTATATCTTTTCTGATTCTTCATGCCTTATATCCGGTCCCATATCACCACTTTGAAGTACATCGCAGTGTGATTCGATATTTGGCATTGATGACATCGTTGGTTCAATATAAGAATCAACGCAAGTATGCTCACCATCGGGTCCTACTTCATCTAACTTACGATCAGAAACTTCTGCCGAAGTAATCTCTATCTCCGCATATGTAGGTTGCATTTTCAAAGGAGAAACACATTTTCCAATGTTAAGCGGATCTTCTTCTAAATTATCCTGCAAACGATCTCCACTCTGATGAAATCTAACATCTCTCGATACTATGATTTTCTTGTCGGTAGGAATCCAAACTCTATATCCCTTGACATCTCTTGGATAACCAACAAAAACACCTTCTTGACTCCTTTCTGCCAACTTACTTTGGTTGGGTTCTTTATTTAAAACATGTACCTTGGTTCCGAACTTCTGTAGGTAATGCAGTTTAACAGGTCTGCCATACCATTTCTCATATGGTATATCTCCTCCAAGTGCACTCGATGGACATCGATTTCTGACATGGCAAGCCGTCACCACAGCATCTGCCCAAAAACCCGCCGAAAGACCTGAAGATATAAGCATACATCTCGCCATTTCGACTAATGTCCTATTCATCCTCTCAGCAACTCCGTTTTGCTGAGGAGTCCGAGGAGCTGTCAATCTTCTACCAATACCTTCGTTCTTCAAATACTCATCAAACTCTCGATTGCAATATTCACCTCCGTTGTCGGATTGCAAATATTTTATTTTTTACCCGTTACGTTTTCAACATAATTTTTATAAATTTTAAAAACAGTAAAAACGGAACTCTTTTGTTTCAATAGGTACACTTCACACCAACGTGTACTATCGTCGATAAAAGTAACAAAATATTTTGCGCCACCTATCGCCTGCGTATTAAAAGGTCCGACCACATCTGAATATACAATCCTCAAAACCTCATTACAGGGTCCGTTTGATTTTGAAAATGGTAACGCACTCATTTTCCCTCTTGCACACACGTCACAATCATACAGCTCACGCTCATTTATCCTCTGAGTTTTTATACCAACTTTGGTCAAAACTCTCAATAAATCCCTTGCATTCAAGTGTCCCATTCGTTCATGCCACAACCATACATTATCCTCTGATACTACTGATGCAGATTCATTCTGTTCCCTAACGTAATATAAATTACTCTTACGATCCGCAACTACGACAATTTCCCCATGGCAATTTTTCACTATGGCCTCATTCTTAGTAAACATTACAGTATAACCTTTATCTGTAATCCTTGCCACTGAAATTAGGTTACATCGCAGATCGGGAACGTACAATGTGTCTGGCAATTGAACATTTGTTTTGGATTCACCTTTACATGCAGACAGTGTGACCATACCTTTACCTTCAACTTTTGTGGTCAAGTTGGAAGCTAAATTTAATTGACTCGATGACGGTAACAAACCCTCCACAAACTTGTTTACGTCCTTACATAGATGTGATGTACACCCGCTATCTAAGATCCAGTTTCCGTTTCCGTTGTACACACCATTACATTGATCTGTAACACAATTAAAAGAATCAAAACTGGTATCAAAAGGTGTTTTACATGTATCACTATCGACAACGTACTTTGCAGAATCTTTTTCTTTGTTTTCCGTGCATTCTGATGCTTTATGTCCAACTTTATGGCATTTGAAACATTTAAACTTGAATGTTTCCCGTTGTTTGTTAAACTTCTTTTTTCTCAAATTCTCTTTTGCGATCATTGCTTTTTCTTCAGAATTGTGCCTCGAACAGTATTCTTCAACGATTTTGATCTTTAGAGTTTCAGGATTCGGAATTTCGTCTCGAGACTCTATTGCACATCGGAAATTGTCAAACTCTGTAGGAAGACTATAGAGCAACATTATCGAAAATAGGTCATCATGAATCTCCACATCCATTGCACTCAGTTTATCCTTTATATCAAAAAATGTTGAAATATGTTCATAAAAGTCGCCAGGCTCGGTGAATCTCATCATCGTCAACCTTTTCAACAAAGTAGCCTTTTTCGCTGGTCCTTTTGATGCATATATGGATTCTAGCTTTAACCATACCTCTCTAGACGTTTTGCACCCTCTTACATGCCGTAACTCACCAGGAGACATACTCAGGATTAAGTCAGCTCTTGGCCTTGGAATCTCCAACAATCCACGCCTGCGCTGCTCTTTCCTCCATTGGTTTTTGTTTACTACCATCCACATACCCAAACGCATCATTCTTGATCAGTAAAGCCTCTGCTTGTACTCGCCAGCTCTCGTAATTTTCTCTGGTTAACACTTCAATCATTCTTGTTGTAGCCATTTTAACTATTCAATAAAATTACCTCAGCTCTCAATGTTTCCTTCAGCACAATCTTTATATAGAAAATTATTTTTCAGCAATGACACTCACTACAATATTATATTTTTCGCCTTCCGTTCTGGGCCCATAACCATTATTAGGGTTACGTTTCTCGTGAGAGAATGTGGAAGTGGCGAGAATAATATAATATGTAAATATTAGAGAATAAAAGATAAAATATAAAACAACCTGGTATATGCTGTAAAGTTTTATATTCAAGTGACATACCAAAAGGCAGGTATCAAAAGGACATAGAACATAAATTATTTGAATTTAAATACTATACGAAAAAGGCTTTACTAACACTAATTAGATCCAGGACCTGGTCAAAACCGCAGAAAGCTGATGGATTGAAATTTCAAAATTCAGCTGCTTAAAGTGGCTCTCTAAGAGGGAGGTCTATGTTCCGCTGTGGGCAATTTTAAACTGCTAATGACGGTCTCTTTAAAGGCATGACGTGACGAGCCAGTCGTTTACCTGATGTTAAGCGACATGGCTGCTCATATGGGCATCTGATATCAGTTGCACTGTCATTCGGAACTCTAAGATATAAAGTTTCGCGTGACACTGCACTGCGCACGTCATCCCGAGACATCAACACAGTCTAGTAGCAAAATTACCAGACTGTGCGATTAGGTCAAAAAGTCTCTTTTGCCCAGTAATTTCACTAGCTTCAAACCGGAACACAGTAGTGATTGCGCACTACTGCTTGGTGGCAGAATAGCTGGCAAAGCTGTGGTACCTACCTAGACGAACTTTGCCGAAGAGTCCTAGCACATAGATGGATATTAAGACAAGCAAATAGTTACAATGGATGAAGAGTGCTCACCATCTCGTCAGCGTAGTCTCCTACTACTGGGTTATTATTCAAGTACCACCTATACACGAGTGGAGGTGGATTAGCATCAGCATCACAGCGAATTCGCAGCTCCGAACCCTCAGGGATTTGACCCGAGTTCGTGGCCGATTGCACTGTCAGGTTCAACTTGGGTGCGTACTTAACCTGGAAAGAAAGCTGGTTTTAATCTTTTTGTACCTGTGCTTTCTGTTGAACTCAGTTGTATGTAATCCGCGCATAAAGACAGCAAATTGTGGTGAAATTGCAGCGACTGATTAAAAAAAAAAAGATGTTGCAATTTTTATGCTTGAAATTCTGACGCGCAAAGCAAGTTTTTTTTTTTCGAAAAAACGTAGTAATAATTTTTTAAAATATGGGAAGAATGATGATGTTTATGAGATTGTTGATGATTATGATGATGACAGCTAAATAATAATTCTTTTTAAAAAAGTTTTATCCGACTTCAATCCTAATCAGAAAATCATCAATGTAATAGAAATCGAAATACGCATTATTCAGGATTACTCCAAAACCACTTGCCAGATATTGATCAAATTTAGATGGAACTACACGGGAAGCACCAGCTCTTAAATAAAATCATCAAAATTGGTTCACCTCGTCGAAAGTTTTGAAGTAACAAACATAAAAAAATACAGTTGAATTGAGAACATCCTATTTAGAAGTCATTTGAGAAAACCTCCTTTTTGAAATCAGTTAAAAAAGTGCCAATTTTTTCTTTTTTTCTTTCAGTTACCTCAATGTGAACGGTGGCCATTCTCGGTGCCCGGTCGGCGGTGTTCTGCGCCTGACAAGTGATCGTCCGGTTGTGGTGAAGCTTGGATGGGGTGAGCCGCAGCACTGACCTGTAACAGGAAACATTATTCGGTACACTGTTGAAATTGGGGCTTATCATTGACGAAGCTAGCTGCGGTTTGTAAGTAAATGTAAGTGCAAATTTCCACTGCCAATTCCAAATAAATAAATAATAATAAATTAGTAAAATGTGAAACATTATTGGTTTGTTTGAGAGGCAAAACTAAACAGCTGAATCGATTTGGGGGTCATTCTACAAACAGGTTTCTTATACGAGAGCGATCCACATAAAAAACTTTTAACTACAGAATTTCTGTCCTTTCCATTCTTTTTATTAATTATCGTGGGAAATGTGTAAATTGTAGCTAAAGCCACGAGATGCCACTAGTTTATTATAAATAGGGTCTAGAACTGCCTCATTAAAGATTGTATATATGTATGTAGTTTGAAAAATTACCTTTTCTTGAACCTCTGTCCATCAGGCATTTTTTCAATATCATCGTCATCTTTTTTCTTTATTACTGATCCATTGCCGTCCAACCATATGATCTGCAACAAAGAATAAATACTGCTTGCTATTACTCACATTACTGGGTGTTAGAACGTTCTGCAAAGTTTGTCTAGATAGGTCTGTGTGTCTACTACCGCTTTGCCAGTTACTACACACGCTACTACGCTTTGCCAGTTATTTCACTAGCTACAGTTACACTGTAGCTAGTGAAATAACTGGGTAAATAAGACTTTATGACTTAATCTCAGCCGCTAGAGTGGGATGCTACTTGTGTTGACACTCTGGCGCCTTCCCACGTCAATAATACGGCTCGGGCGGCATGCGCAGCGGCAGAAACTGCAGAAAACCTCAAACGGAGGAAATGTGAATCTCTAAGTGAGGGTTACATATTTGTTCCGTTTGGGGTTCAAACAATGGGTCCCTGGAGCCCGCAGGCGCGGCTTCTTGTTAAGGAGCTTTCCAGACGCCTATTTGAGCTGTAGCTCGACCAAAACGCTGGCACATACCTCGGCCAACGAATCAGCGTAGCTATTCAACGAGGTACCCAAAAAGCTGGCAACATTTGCCAGCTTTTTGGGTACGCTTCCCGCAGAAGGTGATCAAAATTCTGTGTTTTATTTATGACCCTTTTTTAACTTCAATATTTCCGCATATTATGAGCATCGATTTTTCTTCTGTGTCTGGGATATTCTATTCTATGTATGTATTACAAAAAAATATTTTGTATTGTATTAGTTATCTGGTCCCCTTTGCTTAGTTTGGGGTTAGATGGCGCTGCGTGAAATGTCTTCAAATATTAATTATTTTTTTATCTTAAGGGAATACGTGACGAGCTAACCGTTTGCCTGATGTTAAGCGACACGGCTGCCCATATCAGTTGCAGTGTCACTCAAAACTCTAAAGTATAGAGTTTCGCGTGACACTGCACGGTGCACGTCATCCTGAGACATCAACACAATCTAGTAAAAGCTGACTAGACTATGAGATCAGGTCATAAAGTCTCATTTGCCCAGTAATTTCACTAGCTACAGTGCCCTTCAAACCGGAACACAGTAGTGCTTGTGCACTACTGCTTGGCGGCAGAATAACTGGCAAAGCGGTGGTACCTACCTAGACAAACTTTGCAGAAAAGTCCTACCACCTAGTAGATTATTATATCATAAGTTAGAAAAAAAAAATGACTCATGTAAAACTTCTTTGGCTTAGCTCCAACTATTGGCTGGTATAACTTTGTTTAATGTTAATCATCAAAAAATGTCGGCATCTTGACAATGGTAAATTGTCATTTTACCGGATATACCAACATAATAATACAATTTTTTAACTTTGTTATGTTGGCAATGAAGATCTAAGTGAATCAATTTCCGTTCGCCTCGCTAAGCATTCACCAGCTTACTTCCGAAGTCAAGCGTGCATATAGAAGTTGTACTTGAAAAAGTCTTACATCAGCAGCAGGCTTTCCACCAACAGAAACACACTCGATGTTCACTGCTTGGCCCTCCGTCGCATCTATAAAGGCCCCTTGAATTATCCGGGGTGGATCCGGGGCTACCAGCACAGTCAATTGGGCGTAACGTGACCTTATTGCTGGTTCACCTGCGAAAATAAAAAAAACAGCATCGATTAATAAAAATAGTGTATTTTGCCCTAGCTTCAATGATGTCCCATTCGCTTTATAGGAAACTAGTTGCGCCCCGCGATTTCACCCGCGGATAGAAAGTATTTTAATTATTTGCTCATACCAAAAAATTTCACTTTTCCGGGATAAAATGTAGCCGATATGTTAATCCAGTGTATAAGCTATCTTGGTACTGAATTTCATCCAAATCCATTCAGGCGTTTGAGCGTGAAGGAGTAACAAACATACACACATACAAACTTTCGCCTTTATAATATTAGTGTGAAATTAATTATAATAACTATATATAATTAACTCATGGTGGGTTCGATTCCCATGCAGGACAAACGTTTTTGCGATAGACATCGACGTTGTTCGGTGAAAAAAAAGTAAAAGAAAAAAGTATTAGATGAACAATAACATATTAGGTGGTATTGTTTGTACAAAAAAGTATTAGATTTTCCGTTGTGATTACGACCATAATGCACCCCTGGATTTTTTGGTAGATGTATATTAGACTAAATAAATTATAAGAACACTTACCGTTCAAACCTGAACTGACTTGGCATTGGTACAGGCCATCATCTTCCAGAGTCACGTCTCGAATGTCCAGGGAGTAATCTCCTGAAACAAAGCTACTCTTAGATACCATCATCGTCACCGTCATCACCATCATCGTAATCATTATCATTATTGCCGTCGTCATCATTTGGTAATGATGATGGTGGTGATGGTTCATAATTACCATCATCGTCATCATTACCGTCATTAACATCGTCATCATTACCATCATTATTATCATCGTCAGTACCATCATCGTCATCATTACCATTATCACCATCATCATCCTTAGCATCATCATAATTATCATCTTTATCACTATAGTAATCATCGATACCATTATTATCTTTACTACTAGCGGTAACATCAAAATACAAATTATGTTTATCTATACATATAAAAATCAACGTCCTAACTGATTGACTGAGTAACTTATATATAGGTATATGTATATCAACGCACAGCCTAAGCCGCTGGTCCAAGAGACTTAAAATTTGAAAGGTGTGTTCTTTGTAAAGTGTAGGTATCCAAAAAGAAAGGGTTTTTCAAAATTCCACCCCTAAGAGCGTGAAAATTTTTCTTCTCTAGATCAATTGACTCCAAAATGTATACACAAAATTTACTTCAATTAAAATTATGAGATAGGTGTATCATAGTTTTCTCAATTTTTCAGTTCTACGAAGTAAAACCATTTGATCATATTAAATAAATAAATAACTGTGTACATTTCACACAGCGCCATCTAGCCCCAAACTAAGCAAAGCTTGAACTATGGGAACCAGATAACTGATACAATACTTAGATACTTTTTGTTTGTAAATACATACATAGAATACAATATAACACCCAGACACGGAACAAACATCGGTGCTCATTACACAAATGTTTGTCCTGGGTGGGAATCGAAACCACAACCCACAGTTTAGAAGGCAGGGTTACTACCAACTGAGCTATCGGGCCCGTATTACTTTGTTTAGAAATACTGCATCCACTTTTTGGTTGTCTCCTAATTAGATCTTTTCACACATGCTTTGAGCTATTATAACCATACTGCTCTCATCCCAGAGTTTCATATTAATGCACTGTTTAGGATATTGTCAATTTGTAAATATATTGAGAGGGAGTAAGAGTGTTTATATTATTTGTTTCGGCAAAAAAATATGGCATTCATTTCCTATACGCCACGCGGGCGAAGCCGCGGGCAGAAGCCAGTTTACAGTATAGAAACCCAGCTGGTCTTTTAATATCAACTATAACATAATATTAACAACTAAATGCTCTCGCCATTTTCTAGCAATCACTTGCCAAATGAATAGAATATGATATCATTTCGTTAAACTACGAGTTAACGACGTCGTTTCAAGCATTTAGTCGTTTACGTAAACGTTAAGATACGTAAGGACGCCCTAGAGCAACCTTTACTATTCAAACTTAATTATTCTTAATATTATATTTATGAGTTAATATTCAGAATAGGAAGCAAACATTTTCATTCGTAAATTAAAATCTTCCACGATAACCAAACCGCCTGCCACGTCGTGAATATAAGATAAATATGAAATTACTTTAAAGTTACTTATAGCTTCTTCTTTACAGGTGTAATCGGAGCTCCGGATGGAAGTTTTCTGTTCTGCATTGTGCCGGATTGCTTGCACCAGTTGTGGGAAAGAGACCCTCTTTTTTCAAACTCGCGTATTTTTATATGCTTGCTATTTAATATTCTACATTAAAATAATAAATAAAATAAATATGTTTGGACATTCCACACAGCGCCATCTAGCCCCAAACTAAGCAAAACTTGTACTATGCGAACCAGATTACTGATATAATAATTAGACACTTTTTGTTTGTAAATACATACGTAGAATAGAATATAACACCCAGACACAGAACAAACATCTATGTTCATGACACAAATATTTGTTCTGGGTGGGAATCGAACCCACTACTTACAGCTCAGAAGGCGGAGCTACTACCGAGTAGCAATCAGGCCAGTCAAAAAAAAAATTGCAAAAAAATAAGACATTACTTTAAAGTTTCTTATAGCTTCTTCTTTACAGGTATAATCGGATCTTCGGATCGGAGTTTTCTTTTCTGCATTGTGCCTTTTATATTATTTTAAGTGTGTATCCAGTTTTGTGAACCTAAAATAAAATGGTATAACAGAAGATAATACCAAAGATTATCCAAGTCTAAGGATCGCAAATTTTATTGTAATAGGCAATCAATATCTAGTTAGAATCCTGGGATCCGAAAGATACTTTGTCACGTAGGCATATAAACGTCGGGCTGGGCTTGTAACTAGCAGCTTCCGACACTGATACCTAACCGGGCACGTACTAAGGATTGGGGCGACAGGTCAAAGAGGTACAAGGTTTAATATAGGTTAATATATTTTTTTACAATAGCATAGGTATCAAAAAGATGATATCAGTCAAAAAATATTTTTGTACGCAAACAGATCCGTTTTATCTTTACAATATAAGATGAATCCAAGCCAAAACTAAAAAATGATATAATTTTATTTTATCTGATCACAATGACATTGTACGTAACTAAAACTATTACACGGCTAAAACTCACGAGATACAGTCGAATAACTCGACCGGTGTTCGGGAAATAAACGGACATTGGACGTACAAATATATATACGAAAGTGTATTTACGAACAAACAAAGATGGTATAATAATTATTTGAGTTCATAGTGTCAAAAAGCATGGTCGCCTAAAACAGATTATAGTTCAATTTGATATGCATAAATCAGTAATTTTATAAATGAAAAAAAAAGTGATTTGTGACTCGGATTATTATTTGCTACTCTAAAAATTACATCAAAACAAAATAACAGTTGTAACACAATTTATATCCCTTTAATATAATGATAATAACGCCCTAGTATGACATACATTTATAAAACAGATTGTTGTATCTAAAAACAAAATTAAACTAAACATTTAATCTTATTCATTCTAGTTACTAACAAAAACACAAACAGACAATCGCTTAAATTTTGAATAACTTATTAATACTGGTAGTTTTATTCTAGTTACATTCACTTATTTTTTCCCTGTTATGGGTCACCCCCTCAAACCTAATCCTTAATCCATTCCATACCTACCAACCATCCATCCCGTCTTAAAAATAGATTAAGAATAGAATAAAACGTTTTCGTCTGTGCTTTCAGAGGGTTCCGCTGAAAAATGGAGTTTCACTATTTTCAGGACGCGTTGAAACGTCGCTCGAAGTATGTGGAAGATGTAGGACGTGCTTAGAGGTATTCCCGGTATTATGTTCTTAATGTGGAATGAAGTAGATCAAGAAAGTGCTGTATGTCGGGATAACAAATTATGTTTTTGTCTGAATACGTAGACGACAGAGACAAATTCAAACAAATTAAATAATCCCACTAATATTACTTATATATAATTTTTCTTCAATAATTATTTGTACGCCTACGTAGGCAAGCATACGTAGCATTCGCATTGTGGACTTAAAAATACCATAACACCAATGCAATGTATATTTTTTGGAAATGTATTTTACTCATGTCCTAACAAGTAAATGATCTTTATCTTTATCTTTAAAGGCGAAAGATTGTATGTGTGTATGTTTGTTACTTCTTCACGCTCAAACGGCGGAGTGGATTTGGATAAAATTCGGTACCAAGATAGCTTATACATTGGATTAACATATAGGCTACATTTTATCACGGAAAAGTGAAATATTCCCGTGGGATGAGCAAATAATTAAAATACTTTTTATCCGCGGGTGAAACCACAAATTAGTGTGCTTTAGATCACATGGCTGAAGTAAAACTTGAGCCGACCTGCTCAACCACCACACCACAGGGGCTGTCAATGATTGTTATAGTTCCAAAATATGTTTGAAGTTGGCTGACACATTTAATTTCTTGTTTTTTGAAAGCAAATAAGAAAACTTTCCTTTCAAACAAGATCAAATAAACAAACAAAATCTATTGTGCAACATAAATTCTAGTACAATTGATACTCGTATAGAAGCAAAAGTTGATAATTGAGTTTTATTAAAACTACTAACAGCTGTTTGTTATGACAAAACGTCACGTGAAAGCACTGTTCAGCATTGAAAGCATTCGGCCGATAATGATAAAGAGATGTATAAACTAAAACAAAGTGCTCCTAAATCACAAGAAAAATTTACATAGCAACTCAAAATACTCACAATAAATCTTCGTAAACGCCATGTCAAGTTAGTCAAGAACTTTGAAAACGATATGTAGAAGATTCCAGATATATTTCGCATGCAAATCTTTCTTCTTTCTTTACTAAAAACAAGTCTATAAAGTCCGTTATGACATAAAGCTTTCAGCTGCTGGCAATAGCTTTCATCCATCTCTGATACTTTAAAATTGTAGCTGAGCCATAACATGTATTTGTAGAATACTTTACATTTAGAGCTATTACAGATTGTTGAACTCGATCAATGAAATTGGTTTCGTTTAGATGGAAAATATATTGAAGATGCTTGAATTATGATTCGTTCTTTTTTTTTTGTTTCTACCGACCTTTACAGCGTCACCGGGCGGGAAGGCGGGCGCTTATGGCGCCCAGCCATCAAAAGTGGGGGGCAACTAGCTCAAGGGCTTATTCCGGCAACGGCAAAGCCGAGGCTTGGGCCGTTGCGGGAATAAGAGGATCGAGAAGAAACTGGAAGAGTGGACCCTATTGAAAGTCGCGACCGTTCTAGCTAACCTACGGGGGGTACGTCGACCTCGCTGGTGGGGTCGGTTTCTGATTGTGTTACGCTGGTATCTTCTATACCGGTGCCGAAAGCGGTACCTGAGCCAGAAGGGCTAGACTGCTCCGTTACTACGGCTGCTATAGGATCATCCGGGTCGCTCAAGCCGTGTCTCGGGCGGCGACGACGGGGTGATCGCGACGACGGGGTGAAATAATATGATATAAAATATATAAATAATATGCGAACAATAATGAACAATGATTCGTTTATTATTCTTTAGCTATACTTAGGATTGTAAGATCACGCGTCACTTTAAACAGATGTCCCGAAATTCAACCATACAAATAGAAGGTCGGTCGTTGAAAAGAATCCGAAAATGGCGGTTATGTATTTTGAACTTTTTTCCATTACCCGTGTATTTCTGAATTTTAATGTGTAATAAGGGTGGATTATTATCGGTTAAGTGTTCGTGAACGTGCACTAGGGTTGGCAAATGGTTCTAAGTTTTAAAACTATACCTTTTCGTTTTCTCTTAAAGGCTTCCTAGACTTTGACTTTTCCATTTTGACTGTCAAAATAAGACTTTTACATGACATAACCGTACAAAATTCCTCACTTGACATTGGCAGAATTGTCGCTAAAAAGCGATAGCAGGCCATTAAACGAAGAAAAGAAGAGGGCGGGGTCAAAAAATAAACTGAAACAGCGGAATTCAAAATCACAAAACCCAATGATATGATTATGGTGTCATTTTTCGGAATTTTTCTCTGACCTGGTATGACTACCCTTACGTTTGACGTTGAGTTTCTAGACGTCCTATACAGGCTATAGGCCTATATATACAAGGTTATGTGGAAAGATTTAGAAACGAATTCGGCCATTTCGGAATTCGATTCACCTAGCTCTTTATAATTTATTGCGGTAAGTTTCAGTGTGACAGTCCATAGCGATACGAAATGCGGTCAACCCAACTAAATCAAAGTCAGTCTTTATAAGAGCACAAAAAGACATTGAGACATCAAGTGACCAGAATGCTGGCTTTCATTTTGCATCATTCATTTCGCCATTTTAACAATTGTAAATTGTCATTTTAACGCACATACCAACATAATAATACAAATTTTATACTTTGTTATGTTGACCATGGAGATCTACGTGAACCAACAACTTTCATTTTCTGCCTTACCAGGCTATTCCCCAAGTCAAGCGTGCGTAAAAAAATTTTACTACAAAAACCACCTAGGATTCAGCAAACGTTTCGCTCGTAATTTTGAGATTACTACAATGATTTACAAAGCCACGCTAGTAACGCTAGTCTAGCAATAGAAGCTTTGCAAATGCTTTTCATCGTCAAATATATCTTTGCATCATAGAATATAATTAGAATTCACGCAAGAAGTCAATGGCCCCGTGGAAAGTTGGCTGCTGAAGCCAGAAGCGATTGTTGATGCGTGATGCGGCATCTCAAGGTCTCTTTTGTGTTATTCTATCAGTCTTTATTCTTTTAGGTAGCTTTGTTTCTGCAAATAAATCAAAAGTTGATTTCCATCTTTATCGATTCTGGATGTGACGAGAACAACAATACTTTGTGTGACATTCTAAAGATTTATGAACGAAAGTCAGAAACATTCTAGTCATCAGCGTCTGTGGTGTGGTAGTTGAGCCGGTCGGCTCATAACCCGGAGGCGAGTTCGATTCCCGCGGCAGGACAAGTAATAGGTCTTTACCTATGAAATTGCCGTATTGCAGTACAGACATTTTCAAACAAAAAAAAGTTTTGATTGGCTATGAATTCTAAATTCAAATTAATTTTGTTTTAAAAATATGACATTCTATTTACAATATAAGTCTTTTGTTTATTGATTAGCGTTGTATTTTCATTACATTTCAACATTTTTCCTCATAATGGATACTTTGAAATTTCGTGTAATTATGGAATATGAGTTCCGTCGTGGCACCAACGCGGCACAAACGACACGTAACATCAACGACGTTTACGGAGAGAACTGTACAAACGAACGTACAACCCGTTATTGGTTTGCTCGGTTCCGTTCTGGGAATTTTGACTTGAAAAATGAACCTCGTGGTCGTCCGGAAACTTTAGTCAACAATGATGAATTAAAGGCGATTGTGGAAGCTGATGAATCTCAATCTACAGCTGAGCTGGCAGCAGCTTTTGATGTTAGCATCAAAACAATATTGGTCCATTTGCGACAGATTGGCAAGATAAAAAGCTTGATAGATGGGTGCCCCACGAACTTAACGATCGCCAGCGCAACGTACGCGTCGAGACTTGCCTTGCGCTGCTTAACAGGCACAGAAATGAAGGAATTTTGAACCGAATTGTTACGTGCGACGAAAAATGGATTCTTTTCGACAATCGAAAGCGCTCAACAAGTTGGTTAGATCCTGGTTCGGTACCAAAGCAATGTGCAAAACGAAAAATGACCCCTAGAAAGGTGATGGTCACAGTTTGGTGGTCTAGTGCTGGTGTGAATCATCATAGCTTTTTACAAAACGGCGAGAGCATTACTGCAGATGTGTACATTGAAGAACTGACCACAATGATGGCGAAACTCGCACGTCTGCAACCAGCTTTGGTCAATCGGTCGTCTCCACTGCTACTTCACGACAACGCGCGACCCCATACTGCACAACAGACCGTCTCTAAGCTGCATGAGTTGGGTTTGGAAGCTCTCCCTCATCCGCCATACTCACCAGATCTTGCGCCTACCGACTATTACTTTTTCCAAAATTTGGACAACTTTTTAGCGGGAAAAAAATTCAATTCCCGAGAGGCAGTACAAAACGCCTTTGAAGAGTTTGTTGTCTCCCGTCCTGCTGATTTTTTCAAGAAGGGCATCCACAAACTGCCACAGCGTTGGTAAAGATGCATTGATTGCAGGGGTGATTACTTTGAATAAAAGAAATAAATAAGTTCGAAAAAAAAAATACTTTAACTTTTTTCAAACAAAACGGCAATTTCATAGGTAAAGACCTAATATTTGTGCAATGGAAAATAAGCGCTTGGCTTGTTCTGTGTTTGGGTGTTGGGACCATGGTCCTCGTAGTTTCTGGGTCCCTAGACACAGGGAATCTTAGTTAGGGTCCAGGATCTATATATGTGATCGTTGGGCATTGTTATTGTTATTATCAGAAATCGGCGTGTTTCTGATCACAACAATTCATCGTTTCGTTTCACAGAATTGAAACATAGTGTTCCAATTTTAAAACTGTTGTTACTTCAGAGAAAGCCCAAGAAAGTTGTTCCATAGCTCGGATTGGTGGACTATGTATGGGTTCACACATAAGATACATTAAGAAGACTGGTCTTCAAACATTGAGGATTTTATAGGATTAAGTAGTTGACTGGCCTTGTAGTTCAGTTGGTAGTAACCCTGCCTTCGGAGCTGTAGGTTTTGGGTTCGATTCCCACCCAGGACAAACATTTGTGTGATGAGCATCAATGTTTGTTCTGTGTCTGGGTGTTTTATTGTATTATATATATATATTATATTTACAAACAAAAAGTATCGAATTATTCTATCAGTTATCTGGTTCTTATAGCACAAGCTTTGCTAAGTTTGGGGCTAGATGGCGCACATATTATATTTATTATTATTGAGTGATGTTTCTAGTGTTGAAAATCAGTCTCCTCTTCTTCTCCATTTATAAGCATGAGGTGCGTTTTAAATTGTCTATTTCATTAAAATTGGTGTTTGCTTCAGCGATTGCTAAATAACGTAGAAAGTAAATATTTCCTAGTGTTCAACCCTGTGCCTATTCTCGTATTCAAACGTAATGATGTACATCGTAACAGGTGGCTAACTTGATCATCCACTTTTTTTAATGGGAACATCACGGGTAGCATATAAGCTGTAGAAATCGGTATATCTCTTCGCCCGAAAACATGCCGATTTTCTCACAATGTTTTCTTTCACCATTGTAATTGGGTGCCAATTTTAACATAAGTTGAACAGTTTTGTTCAGTAAAATTGATAATGGCTAAACTCACGTCAATTAAAAAGTTGAAATTACTCCGACACCTTACATGCTGACTTTTGCGAAAGGCGCCGCGGTTTGCGTTAGTAACTGGCTCCCAAAATAAGGACATCGAATATGTCCGAAACCTGGTCGGCGTAATTTTGACTTTTTAGTCGACGTGAGTGTAGCCGTTATTAATTTTACAAAATGTGTCATACTCACGATTTTTAAACTAAAGTTGAACAGTCATTGGTTCACGGCTGAGCGGGTTTTGAACTTAGATGCGTCGGTTTAAAACCTGCATAGGTTACTACTGAGCTACGGTCATTCCACAAAACTCTAAGCCGATCTCAATTTACTAGGTGGTAAGACTTTTCTGCAAAGTTCGTCTAGGTAGGTACCACCGCTTTGCCAGTTATTCTGCCGCCAAGCAGTAGTTCGCAAGCACTACTGTGTTCCAGTTTGAGGGCACTGTAGCTAGTGAAATTACTAGGCAAATAAGACTTTATAACCTAATCTCTTAGTCTAGTAATCTTACTACTAGACTGGGTTGATGTCTCAGGATAATTTGCGTAGTGCAGTGTCGCGTGAAACTTTGTATCTTAGAGTTCCGAGTTTAGGTTAATACAAAACAGAACCATAACAGAACGCTTAACATCAGGTCATCACGACTAGCTCGACACATCATTCATTTAATATTTTAAAAACCCAAACCCACCAGGTATAATCATCATTTTATAAAAATACTCACGATAAACATGAGTATCATAAAAAAAACATTCACATTTACAGTTTACACGCATCGTTTCCATATTTTAGTGGGCGTACGTTGCGCATGCCAAAACAATCAACATTTTTATATTATGCATGACGCTTCACTTTGTACCTATTCCACAATCTGCATGAGGAATATATTTGGTGTTACATTTTTTTTATAAATATCGTAGTGTTTTTAAAAGCTATATACTTGTTTTAATTAAGAGCGCTGATTTATTCTTTGCATAGGTGCTTTATATACCTAAATATCTCAATTATTATAACTATTATTGTTTAATAAGTGTAGGATAAAATTAATTAGATCTACGGTTAGTCAAATAAAGTAAACTAGATGGCATTGTTGTTAAAACACGCAAGCGTTTGTTTCACGATATTCAAGGTGAATATTTCGCCGCCA
Organism: Ennomos fuscantarius; assembly: GCA_905220475.3. NCBI lineage: Eukaryota > Metazoa > Arthropoda > Insecta > Lepidoptera > Geometridae > Ennomos > Ennomos fuscantarius. Next base: position 5,409,345 of record HG992049.1, read on the forward strand.
TAATTTAAATAATAACCTAACAACCCGACAAGGTGTTTCTTTTACTGCTAAACATAATGCGGTTCTATAGGCTACAAAGGCTAGGTTATACCATTAGTATTATTGTTCACCGCGATCGTCCCACTGCTGGGCAAAGGCCTCCTTTCTTTCTATCAGTCCACCCGATTTTATTGTCCGGTCTTGGTAGTGGGAATCAAGCTCATTCCTCCAGCTCTTTTTGGGTCAACCGCAGCGACTTTTGACTCGATTCGATCGTTACTGTATTAGCCCACAAGTCATCGGACATGACGGCCATATGGCACCTGTCACGTACCTGTCGCAGATAGGTAAGTTATCGATGAAACCGTTATCTTTACTCGAAAGCTTTTTTATGAGTCCTGCTACTTGGCAATCGCTGGCTGTATCAAACTGGTTTTTTGCGTTGTTTGCAGAGAGTTTGCGTCCAGTGAGTTTACTCTCATTCTCTGACTGCGACCCCCAAAAACTCGATAGCTGATTGCAAATCCAGATTATTATGATTATCACAATGTTCAATAACAATCTAAAACTCCAGTTCATTTAGATATTATTGGTACCGAATTCTATCCAAATCTATTCAGCCATTTGCAGCGTGAAGGAGTAACAAACATACACATATACATACATACAAACTTTCGCCTTTATAATATTAGTGTGATAATGTACCTTAGTTTTTGGTTTTTTTAAGGTAGAGCATTGTGATTTCAAGGTAGGACATTGCCCCACAATGCCCCCTCCTAGCTACGGCCGTGAGCTCGTCTAAAGACACGTACCTTCTTCGTCGCTCCCAATCATGGAGTACCGCTCGTATCCACTGAGGTTCCTGTGGGTGCCGAGTCCGAAGTCGTCCTTCGTCCACTGGAGAGACCCAGCTTTGTTCTCCACGCGGCATGGCAGTGTCACCCTGGAGCCGACTATTGCACTCTGTTGGGAAAAAAAACAAGTGTTCTTTAGACCTCACGACTGAATGTAAAAATTCTTTAATTTAGCTCCACCTATCGGCCGGTATAACTTTGTTTTTGCTTTGTTTAATGTCGCCATCTTGTCAATTGTAAATTGTCATTTTTTCAGACATACCAACATAAGAATATAAATTTTAAGTAATTTTTAACTTTTTATGTGACAATGGAGATCTACGTTGACCAACAACTTTTAACTTCCGTTCGCCTCGTTACACATTGTCTAGCCTAGTCTCCAAGTCAAGCGTGCGTAAAAAAGTTTGACTCGGCTGATAGCTCAGTTGGTAGTAAGCCCTGTCTTCTGAACTGTGGATTGTGGGTTCAATTCCCACCCAGGACAAACAATTGTATGATGAACATAGATGCTTGTTATGTGTCTGGGTGTTATGTTGTATTCTATGTATATATTTACAAACAAAAAGTATGTAAGTATTGTATCTGTTAGGTATCCGGTTCCCATAGTACAAGCTTAGTTTGGGGCTAGAGGGCGTTGTGTGAAATGTCCACAAACATTTATTTACTATTATTATTATTATTATTTATTACTTCAAAGAGGGAGATCTTCAAACTGTACAGTGCCTGGTTTAATAATAATTATGATTATAATATTTCACATATACCAAAAAAAGGGTAAATAATATGAGTGGGACCAATAAAAAAAATAACGATATCCGGAAAAAAGTGTAAACAATATGCGTGGGACAAATAAAAAATCAAAGAGACCCGAAGAACCGAGTAGATAATTATGCGCGGGACAAATAAAAAAAATTCATAGATACCCGGAGAAAAGAGTAAATAATATGCACGGGACAAATAAAAAAAGATGAACGATATTGACAAAAGATACCAAATTAAAAACATTTTTAATAGCTAAAAACATGTTTGATGGTAGTTCATCCACCCTGTAGTCAAGTGTTAATTTATTTCTATCCATAAACTTAAATACTTAATAAATATTTAACGAAATCAAAACAAAAGTTTGCTAAATATTCATATAACAAGGAGATTTTTATCAATAAATTAATATTCTCAATTCGAAACATCTGACCTTTTAATTAATAACTATCATAAACTTGGCCAAAACTGTTCATTTAAATTTATTGGATGATTTATGAAACGAAGGTATTCATTAAGTTATACCTAAACTATTTAAGTGTGAATCAAGAATTTTATTTGGAGTTCCGTTCACAATAACTTTTTTTTGAACGCTGTTAGTTTCTATCGGCCTTTACAGCGTCACAGGGCGGGAGGGCGGGCGCTTAAGGCGCCCAGCCGTCAAAAGTGGGAGACAACCAGCGCACGGGCACTCCTCCTTCGGTGCAAACCGCCTTGGCTTCAGCCGTTGCCGGGATAAGAGAGTAATTGAAGGGTTGAGAATAAAAAGGGTTTAACTGGCAAATTGATAGTTTCGAGAAAATTGACTTTAAACTTCAACGGCTTCATTTTAATGTAGAGTGCTTATAAGGTAATAGAAAAGGTTTATGTAAGTTCAGTTGCTTGAAAATATATTAATTTTATTTTTATTTACTAAATATAGTTCTAATTCATACAATTACTGTAAAAATATAATAAATAGAATAATGTTTTTATGCTAAGCGAACTATATTCCTGTGACAGATAAACCGTTTTTAGACTCAAAATCTCGAGATTTAAGCCTCATTTCGTTATTATGAGACTGTATTATTGTAGATAATTTCACGCTGAAACGCTTTTTTCGTGTGATTTGTTTTGTGTAAATGCCTATTTGTAAAAATGTAATGTTGTGTGATGTCTTGAATAAATGTATTTTCTTCTTTCTTCTTCCATAGTACAAGCTTTGCTTAGTTTGGGGCTAGATGGCGTTGTGTGAGATGTCCACACATATTATTATTTTTATTTTTATTTTTTTTTGTTTACAAAACTGGGAATATGTTACTTATGATACTTAAAAAAAAACTAAACTTAATTACTAAAATCATGCGGTGGACATATTCCCTTCTGGATGCAAACCTAATTTACTAACCTAACTTTTATATGTTGTTCAGATTCTCCTCGTGTAAGCATGGGGTCAGCTCTGATGGGCGATCATATAACTCGATTGCAACCGATAAAAACACAATTTATATGGATTTGACAGTTTGAATACGCAGTTTATGTGCATAGTTAGTATGGAAATTTCTCCTGTTGCATTGCAATCAACGTTTCGTGATCACCCCCTGGTGTCAGAACTTCTTACTTTAATTAACGACTATTGTCTTACGACATCATCCGAGACTGTCGGGCTAACGCACGGTGGCGCTCAAGTGAAATCAAAAAGGGTTAAACTGTTAAATTGATATTTTCTAGAAAATTGACTTTAAACTTCAACGGCTTCATTTTAATGTAGAGTGCTTATTAAGTAATAGAAAAGGTTTATGTAAGTTTCAATTGCTTGAAAATGTATTAATTCTATTTTAAATACAAAATATAGTACTCATTCGTACAATTACTGTAAAAATATAATATAATAAAATAAATATAATAATGTTGTTATGCTAAGCGAACTGTACTCCTGTGTCAGATAAACCGTTTTTAGACTGAAAATCTCGAGATTTAAGCCTCATTTCGGTATTTTGAGAATGTATTATTACAGATTATTTCACGCTGAATCCAACGATACCCATAAGTCATTTTGTGAAAAAAATCAGATAAACCCGTTTTGATCTCATTATTCATTCATCGCTTCATTATTGTAAATACCACTATTTGTAGCAGTCACCCATCCGAATAGTGACCGCAGTGCAAGTTGCTTAAAGCGTAGTAGCCTAAATTAAAAATAAAATAGACGTCACTACTGTGACGTGGCGTGTTAAAATAGTCAAGAAAAAATGGTGTAAATAGAAAATGAAACAAATAATGGATCGAAAACAAAACTTAGTTAAAATAGTTAGTATTTTTAAAATAAAATCGTTCTGTTGACCCCAAAATGATAATTTATGAACGTAGTGCTCCAAATTAACAGAAAACACAAGACAATTATTTTACTAATTAAATAGCGGACTAGTGTTCTAAATCAATAATAACGGCGGTAGATCACATACATAGATCCTGGACCCTAACTAGGATTCCCTGTGTCTAGAGACCCAAGAACTACGACGAACATGGTCCCACAACACCCAGATTCAGAACAAGTATTTTAGCTTTTTTTCTGTGCACAAATACGTGTCTTGTCACGGGAATTAAACCCGCCGCCACCGGGTTATGAGTCGACCTGCTCAACCACTACGCCACAAAGGCTGTCCAGAAATGGCCGATATAATAATTATTTGATATCACACAAACTACAAAAGTCCCGCAAAATTAACACATTTTTATGCGCAGTTGTACAAATTATGATCTGCGATTTTTAAAACCGAGGACTCCGGAAAAAACGTGCTTTGACACTTAAAATTTTTTTACAATAACAATACTAAAGAGTTTGGACATAATACCTTATAGCAGCAATTATATTTGTATTTTTAATTTATTCGCGAAATCTGATTCCAACCATCGATAATTTTAAACAACGATTTTACTAAATAACAAAATGTCTATGGAAATTATGCAAATGGGTACCTAATTATAAATTTTAATATATACAGCCTAACGCCAGGTCGGGTTCGGAGTTTTAGCTAAGTATTTTATATTTAGTGGAATCGGAAATCCTTAATTGATTCCTGATTTTCTAATAATGTATTGATTTAAAATTGAAAAACGGTACCTGAGTTAAAACTGTTTTATGTTGAGTTTTTAATCACTTTTAAATAACTAATCTTGACCCGCGGTTTCACCCGTAGATAAAAAGTGTATTCTATGTGATAGTTCAGTGTAATAGCTATGTATATTCCAAATTTCATCAAAATTTGTTTAGTAGTTACGGAGATTAATGGTAACTAACTTTCACACACGCAAACTTTTGCATTTATAATATTAGTAGAATTTAAAAATATAAAAATCTAATAAAATAAAATAAAATCTAACGAAATTTTGAGGTTGAAGGTGTTATAAGAGATTTTATGCCGTTTACTCATGAATTGTACCATTTCATGTAATATTATATTCTTTGCAGTACTAAGCGAGTTTTTGAGTTTGTTACATAATGATCGGTTCATGCAAAAAGGGGTCCACCATACCATCGTTAGTAGCACCGCAATAAATACGATTGAATAAGTTCTAGCTGCTAACTAGGGGTTGGGTAGTTGGATAGAGAAGAGAGGGCGTAAGGACGAATGGGGGAAGGATAGGTATAAAGAAAAGGTATAGAGGGGGAAAGTGTAGAGAAAGGCTGAAAAGGGTAGGGACGGTGAAGGGAGTAGAGGGAGAAAACTTACGGCACGAAATTAATTAGCGCGTTAGAAACCGGTCGAGTCAAAGAGTTAACAAATAAAATATATTTCATTAAATCAACGCAAGTACAACATCGCAAAAACAATATCTACTTAATTAACTTATTAATTAGCATTAGCTTTCAAAAATAATGCAAAGACTTATCTTTGCATTATTTTTGAAAGGTTTAATTAGATTCAGTAAAAATGCTATCAAAGACAGTATTATTTATAAACTAAAATTATATTTTTTTTTAAATAAAATAAATTAAATTTTAGTGAGTTGAATGTGGTTTTTATAAAAAATCTTATCACTATCACCTCCTGAGATTTTATTGTGACTATTAATATTTTAAAACAATAAAAAAAAACTATTTTATGTTAACACTATGCTAATATAGTTAGCATTCTCAGATTAATAACAATAGTAGATGACACCAAAAGAACCAGATAGTGAAGCCAACTAGAGAAAAAAGTAACAATAACAATTCATAACCATTCTGCCTGCATTACATAGTGGCGATAATAATAATAGTAATAATAATAGCGCACAACGATCACATACATAGATCCTGGACCCTATCTAGGGTTGTCTGCCTGTCTAGGGACCCAGGAACTTCAAGGATCATGGTCCCACAACAACCAGACACAGAACAAGTATTTGCGCGTTTTTGTCTGTGCACAAATACTTGTTCGGTCGCGGAAATCGAACCCGCTATCTCTGACTTATGAGCCAACCTGCTCAACCACCACACCACAGAGGTCTACCGATTCTACAAGCTGCAATAAAAGCAAACTAATTTAATTTAATATATTAGAATATATACGTAATTTTGATACTTAGAAAGACTTTTCGGTAGGTCTGCTCAATTGAATGCTGCTTCTTAATATACTTTAATTCTATCACTCCATCTATATTTTTCTTTAATCTGAGTTAACATATGGTAGTTAAGTTAACGAGAATTCTTGACAGTGAAATTTATAATCAATGGTTTGACGAAGTCGGCGCCGATGTTATCAGTTCATTTGACGATAATAATTTTACAACGGACGATCCGATTTAAATTTGAATCAGATAGGTTTGGTTTTTGATTTACTGGAAAAATATTTTGGGAGTTTTGTCTATTGCTTTTTAAGTTCACAATACGGTATATAAATATATTTTACGCTAAATTTCTTTTGTAATTGTAAAAAACAAAAACAAAAATCATAAGCATACCGATTTCAACCTAATGGGTTAAGCCGTTCTGGCACAATAACCACACAAATAATAACCAAAATCGTTTCACTTTTTAATATGTATCAGTGTAGTAGTGTATTTATTTATTTAAGAAAAAATGGAAATTGGACAGAAAGAGCAGGAAAAGAAGGCGGGGGATGAAAAAAGTGCTTTAAATTAATAGTAGGTACGAGTACAAAAAATTGCGATAATAAAGGTACAAAAATTCTTAATATTCCGAAAATTGTAAAGTATTTATACAAGGTAATTTAATAATGAAAACGTGGCGTAAAAAATGTTTTTGTTGTTTTGTTGTTGTCGATCCGAATGGGAATAAGGTAGATAAAGCTGTAATCCTGCGCAGTTTCATTTTTTGAATTACATTTACACGCAACGACTTCGTATCGTCTAAATCAAGTCGTGTGATTTAAAATCGTGTCGGCAGCTATAAATACGTATAGTTATAAACATTAAGGTGGTAGTAATCCTAACGATAAATATTCATAGGATATTACAATAAGTCACCGTTTAGGCTATTATAAACAATTTACCAGATGGGAATCTATACACAGCCTTATTAATAATTGAAATATATGCACATTCATATTGTAAAATGGAGCATTATGGGTCGCATAAGAATAAATAATAAACGTTTGGTGGAAGCATCAGGTGATCAGAATGCAGCTTTTATTTTGCACAAAAAATAAGCATTGCCATTCAACGTGGTAATGCTGCCAGCATTCTGGGCCCATTCCCCTCCACCAACGGGCTATTTTAAAATTTTTAGTTTTATTTTTATTTTATGTTCATAGGTATAATTTGGTTTTTTAGGTCTAGTTTAGTTTTGTATTAATGATTATAAAATATTTATGTTTAATAGAATAAATTATAATTTATCAGATCTTGTTGATTTGTTTGATACTAAAGGAAGATACTAGTAACAGTTGTTTTAATAGATCTTTTCTCATATTTAATCTGTGTTATTATTTAGGTACAAAATGTTTCTGACAACCAAATGACAGCAAAATGTGTGGATTTTTCACACAGCGCCATCTAGCTCTAAACTAAGCAAAGCTTGTACTATGGGAACCAGATACATAACTGGTACAATACTCACATACTTTTTGTTTATAAATACATAGAATACAATAAAACACACACACAGAATAAACATCGATGTTCATCACACAAATGTTTGTCCTGGGTGAGAATCGAACCCACAACCTACAGTTCAGAAAGAGCAAACAATGCAGCAGAGCAACTAACATCTGAGCTATCAGGCCAGTCAAATAATGTATTATAGTCTGTACATATAAACTTACGTTATTTGACTCCATGTGAAGACTTCATGACACAAAATAACAGATGAACAGATAAGCTATGGTATTAGGTGACAATATCTAATATACTATATTTCACTAAGTAAGTCCGTACAAACAGTATGGGCAGAACTGACTAATGTAAAAGCTTCGTACAGACATGATGCTCTGCATGAGCATGGCTGCTACAAGAAATTATTAGCACAAGTTATCTGCAATTTTAATCGAAATTAAATATAAAAGGACTGCTGGACAGTTCTAACGTCTCAGGGTGACATGTGCGACACGAAAATGTATGTGGTAAAGGTTCAAAAGACACTGCATAGTTATGGGCGACTGTGTCACTTAACACAAAGCGAAGGGCAAGCTCTTCACGTAATCCATTAACTTTAAAAATTGCAGTGACTTAAATATTTATCTCTAGTAAAATTTAAGCCAAGATGAACGCGAAGTTCTAAGTTATAATAATTTTCATAGTTTATACAGATGAAATACTCAGATAACATAATCAAGTAAATAAAATTAAAAAAAAAAAACTTATTTATATATTTGTCACCGTCATTATTTGCGGCTGTTGTTAATTAGACAATGTTAATTAGGGCCAATATTATGAATAGCAGGAGAAATGCTAACAGTTAGTCACTTAGTTGAAACCTAACCCTAGGCAAAATGTGGTTAAACATAAGCATATTTTTGATTAAAAAAAAGAACAATAGACTGGTAAAAGATCTACTTTAAACAACTTAAACATACGTCCAAGATGCTTAACATCAATCTAACGACTGACCTGGGGCCTTACCGCGTAAGTCTGGTGGAGATCGTAATCGTGTTCTCTCTTGTTCGCACTCGTGTACTTGTTAATTGGCGCGTGCGGGATGGCAGGCCAAGCCGATTCCCAGAACGGTTACGCGGTAGGAGTGCTGTCCCGTCATTCTTCTATCACACTTCACTCTAATATTATAAAGGCGAAAGTTTGTATGTGTGTATGTTTGTTACTCCTTCACACTCAAACGGCTGAATGGATCTGGATGAAATTCAGTACCAAGATAGCTTATACTTTGGATTAACATATAGGCTACATTTTATCCCAGAAAAGTGAAGTTTTCCTGTGGGACGAGGAAATAATTAAAATACTTTTTACCCGCGCATGAAACCGCGGAGCGCAACTAGTAATACATAAAAAACGTTACAGAATCAATAACTCCGACCGACCGAAGCTTTATTTACGTTTCGATTGTTTCTAATTGAGTTACTGCGTATTATTATATAACGTGACATTGAGTAGACATAACACGACTAAAATAAACAGCCCAATCAAAATCAATGTAGACAACCATAGGACAATGACCTTGCAAAGTAAAGAGATATTCTGTTATCAATTAGTACAGAAGACATAATAGTATCGCTATGCAAAGACATTTAAATAAATAGCAACTCTTGGGACAACGTAAAAAGGTGCAATTCAGCAGGCATATATTATAAACTCAATAATTTATGTTTTTCATCCCTTTTTCAATATAGACAACCATAAGAGAATGACCTTGCAAAGAGAAGAGATATTTTGTTATTAATTAACACAGAGACTTAATCGTATCGATACAGAAGTTACACTATGCTAAGTCATTTAAATAAATAGCAACTCTTGCGCTAACGACAGAAAGTGCCATTTAGCTTGCATACATTATAAAATAAAAAATTAATGTTTTTCATCCCTTTTTAACAGGTTTAATGTGTCACGCGTAAGAAAGATATGAAAAAGATTTTTGCTTTTTAAAAGCTTTTTGATATGGATCAGCTGGTTTATTGTAATACAGAGTGCCTTGCTTTACACTATTATAATTATTTATTCTGTGGCCCGGGCTGCCAATAGTTAATTTAATATAAGTTATTAACTATTGTGAAATTACTGTGAAAATGAGACTTTATGACCTGGATCTCACAATCTAGTAATCTTATTACTATATTGTGCTGATGTCTCAGGATGAAGTGCGCAGTGCAGTGGTCACGCGAGTTTCAAATAATTTTGAGTTTCGAGTGACACTGCATCTGATATGGACAGCCGTGTCGCTTAACATCAGACGAACGGTTAGCTCGTCACGTCATGCCTTAATATTAAAACTATTTATGAATAGTAAATCTACAAAAATAACATTAAAACAGACAAACTTTGGTCTGCATTGCGCTAAAAATAAAATTAAAAATCAACAAGGTCAAAACTTCCACACATGGTATCATAAACAATTTTGCCACCATATGGCCAACATACCAAAATAAATATTGCCAACACAAATAAATACCTGATCCTGGGGCTCCATAGCGAACCTCTGTTCCTGGTAGCCGTGGCAACTGGCCATCAGCACAAAGAGGAGCCAAACTCCGACATCCGGCGCGTGCCATTTCCGCCGACACTTTCCGGTTCTATTTTCGAATTTTGAATCACCCCCGCGCCCTATAAACGTTCCATTTTCGAATTCCCTTTTGAGTACCGACGCCATATTTTTTTACTGGGCATATTGGTGACAGTTATTAGTTTTTTGTCTCATTTGCTCGGATTTTATGAGACGTTTGAATGCATCGCGTTTCTGGAACAAAGAGACAAGAATATTAATTACAGCGAAATAAAAAATAAATATTATTTTACAGACCAATTTGTAGCGGTATTAGAGAAAGTTCCGGAAATTTCTCATATTACTAGTACTCTGTAAATTCACTGTCAATATATCCATTTGCTGCATCAGTATTACCCATTTTTATGTGGTGCCTGCATTTTCTGAGATGGAATGGATCATGTAGGCTATTACATAATATAATTACAACCTAGTGATTTACGCTTTTTCTGTGCACAAATACTTGTCCAGTCGCGGGAATCGAACCCTCCGTTTCGAGGCTATGAGTCGGCCTGCTCAACAACAGACTGTCAAGTTTTAAACTAATTAAATCATTAAATCCAATCAATAAATTTCATGGCGATTATCGATAATCCTACTAATAACCCTAATCCATAAATCAGATTAATAAAACGCTAATCACTCAATAAGTAAAATCGTAAAAGCTGAGTCTCACGTAAACGAAATGTCATAAATAATATGCATAGGATCCAAAGCCGTAAATTAAAGATTTTAATTACCTATGTATAAAACTGGTATGGGTAAATACATAAAGCAGCGGGGAGTAAGTTCAAATTAATACCTTAGCACCATTGAATTAATATTAAAAATATGTTAACACAAGAGTTCGTAAAAATATTTCTGCTAATTTATGTAAACGCCACTGACTTGGCATAGAATATTGAATAGTACAGGAACAAAGTTTTATTCGAATAAATAGCGACCCAACTTTGACTGTGGATCAGTTTGACAAAATGGTGTAACCGATTTGAATTAAATTTTGCGTATGGGTTGTTCATGTTACATGGATCAGCATAGGATACTTTTTACACCGGGAAGTGTTGAGCAAAAACGGGTAAGTTGGGAGTAAAACCGTGGGATGTCTCTACGCTCAAATTACAAAAATTCCACTACGATTACTTATTTATTTATTTTATTTCGATAATCCTAGTGTTTAATGTATTTCAGTTTGAACGGCATTTTTTGTTATTATTATTTATTATCTACTAGTTGCACCCTGTGGTTTCACCCGCGGATAAAAAGTATTTTAATTATTTGCTCATCCCACGGGAACATTTCACTTTTTCGGGATAAAATGTAGCCTATATGTTATCCAGTGTATAAGCTATCTTGGTACCGAATTTCATCCAAATCCATTCAGCCCTTTGAGCGTGAAGGAGTAACAAACATACACACATACAAACAAACACACATACAAACTTTCGCCTTTATAATATTAGTGTGATTGACTTGGATCAAGGGTCGCCAATTTTGAAGCCATAATGATTACTTCAATATCTTCCAATAGCCAAAACTTAAAATAATCTAAAGTTGTTGTGTTGCAATACCTAAAAATAAAAAAAATGTATTTTGAAAAAATGTGATGTCACAAAATTTGGAACCTCTCCCCGCCTCATGTCACACAATGTCACACTTCGTCAACCCCCTCCCTCCCCCTTAACGTGTGACGTAATTTATAGATGGCCTCTAAAAGAAAAATCAAGGAAATTGAGCGGAAATCGGAAAATTGTCACCGCGCGCGCAAGTGTGTGGTGTGGTGGTTAAGTAGGTTGGCTCATAGCCCAGAGGTAGCGGGTTCGATTCCCGCGACAGAACAAGTATTTGGTGCACAGAAAAAAAAAGCGCAAGTACTTGTTCTGTGTCTGGGTGTTGTGGGACCATGGTCCTCGTAGTTCCTGGTTCCTAACACAGGGAATCTTAGTTAGGGTCCAGGATCTATGTATGTGATCGTTGGGCGTTATTATTATTATTATGTATATAATACTGAGAGCTCAATGCAGTCGTTCATACATGTATACCTTTTGTCGTTGCTTCATAGTAATAATACAATCTAATGCATTCCAATTACGTGACAATATGTGACACACATGGTCGAACCATATGGAATCAACCTTATCGGTGATCAAAGATATGCAATACACTGGATGAGACAGTGACATTTTTTTTACATTAAGCACTTTGTAATTGAAGGGTTGAGAATAAAAACGGTTTAACTGTCAAATTAATATTTTCGAGAAAATTGACTTTAAACTTCAACGGCTTCATTTTGATTAAGAGTGCTTATAAGGTAATAGAATATGTTTATGTGTTTCAGTTGCTTGAAAATGTATTAATTCTATTTTAAAATACTAAATATAGTACCAATTAATACAATTACTGTAAAAATATAATATAATAAAATAAATATAATAATGTTTTTATGCTAAGCGAACTATATTCCTGTGACAGATAAACCGATATTTAAGCCGATTTTGATATTTTGAGAATGTATTTTTATAGATAATTTTACGCTGAATCCAACGATACCCATAAGTCATTTTGTGAAAAACATCAGTTAAACCCTTTTTGTTATCACCCCTTCAATTATATTTATATGCTTAGTAAATTAACTTAATTTTAAGTACCTAATATAATTTTGACTTGTAAAAGTGCTAAAAATAGCCCATTGCAATAAATCTTTTGACGTTGACGTTGACTAAATATTATTCAAACAAACACAGCAGTGCTTGCGCACTACTGCTTGGCGGCAGCATAACTGGCAAAGCGGTGGTACCTACCTAGGCGAACTTTGCAGAAAAGTTCTACTACCTAGTCTTACAACTTTGCCCATCCATCCGGTTTGCCCGGGAAGAAAATAACCACCTAAAATAATTTATCAGAAAACGTAAAATGTTTGAATTTGGGAAAATTAATGTAATGATAATATTAACGCCCAACGATCACATGCATAGATCCTGGATTCTAGGATTCCTTATATCTAAGGACACAGGAACTGATATGGGCAGCTATATCGCTTAACATCAGGGGAACGATTAGCTCGTCACGTCATTCATTGACATTAAAAAAAAACTACGAAGACCATGCACAAATACTTACCCTGTTGCGGGAATCAAACCTACCACCTTTGGACTATAAGCCAACATTCTACACCACCAAATCACAGAGGCTTGATCGACTTTTTGAAGTAAAACTTCTTTAAGTGCGATTGAATTAGGGGTAAACTGCTGAGGCAAATGGAATAGAAAGAGAGAGACATTTTGTATATTACTGTAGGGGTAAGAGAGAAGGAGCTATAGAAGTTTTACTTCAGTCGTGTTAAAGCACACTCGTTTTTTTTTTTCCTCAAATATGTATTTATTATATTTATTAGTATTCAACTCTAATTTGGATTGTTTTTGAAAGCTAGTCGAAACTCTATGCATCATTAATTCACTATTCCCGCCCGGTGACGCTGTAAAGGTCGCTAGATAACAACAGCATCATTTTTAGAAATATGTTGATTTCATTGAGTATGTATGTATACCTAAGTATGGCGGATAATATAGAAAACATCACAGACTAAAAATCACCTTTAACATTAATTGTTTATTGGTATAACAATTTCTATAACAAATAATTTAATGGATATAATAAGCTTTCTCCTACCATTATCGTTTAAAATAAAACAATTACGCTCTTCAAAAACATGAAACTACGTTTCAACCATGCCGCTTCCATTTACTCTAACTCCCTCCTAGCCATGTGGCGCGACAAATATTATTTTAACGCCTACTTTTTATAATTATGTGTTTAGTCAACATCATAGATACGAAAATAGAACCTTGTCATAATAAAAAATCGAGATGTTACTATGAAGAAGCGAAGGTAGTGGTTGAAGTTTTAGAGTGATAAAGGAGTATAATACTGAAACGTTTATTTTTAATCATGAGTGTGTACTTTTGTTAATGAACACGGTCTGTGGCCAAGATGGTGTTAACTCCCATGAAAATGGTATTTAGGGCTATAAACGTTATGAATACGAATTAAGGATTTTATAACGACCTCCGTGCTGTCGTGTTTAGGTCGACTCATAATCTGAAAGCTGCGGGTTTGATTCACACGACAGCACAAGTATTATTGCACAAAAAGAGTGTGCTTTAGACCAAATAACTGAAGTAAAACTTCTTCAGCCTTATTAATAAATAAATAAATATGTGTGGACATATCACACAGCGCCATCTAGCCCCAAACTAAGCAAAGCTTGTACTATGGGAACCAGATAACTGATACAATACTTAGATACTTTTTGTTTGTAAATACATACATAGAGTACAATATAACACCCAGACACAGAACAAACATCGATGTTCATCACACAAATGTTTGTCCTGGGTGGGAATCGAACCCACGACCTGCAGTTCAGAAGGCAGGGATACTACCAACTGAGCTATCGGGCCAGTCAGAATAAACACAAACTAACACAAACAAACACAAACACAAACTAGCTGTAGGCTAGTTACACCATCTTTTGTCCCTTTCGATCCAGCTAAATATTCCGGTAGCAAAAAAAGGACAAAAGCTGAAGTACTAATCCGAGACTAATATCAGTTTATTAATAAGGCTGCTTAAGTTTAGCTTTATGTTTGCTGTGTTTAATGTTAACGTCGCCATCTTGACAATTGTAAATTGTTATCTTGCCAGACATACCAACATAATAATACAAAATTTTAAGTAATTTTTTACTTTGTTATGTTGGCAATGGAGAATTACGTTAACCAATTGAAATCAAGTTCGCCTCTAGCGGTAACTAAGTTACTAAGAATTTCATATAAATAAATTACAACACTCTTACTTAGGGATAATGAGAACCTCCTTCACAATTCAATCGAATGAAACCATAAGGAAATTTGTCATTTAATTTCGTTCCATGTTTTTTAACATTATTAATTACCCGATCTTGATGTGAAGATGGTACATTAAATTCTCACGAGCTGAGGACATCCGGACGGCCTCTTTCTATTTTAATTGGATTAGCTCATTATGACGCATAAGATGAGCTTCCTGACGGAATAAACAAATGAGTTGAAGAGTTTATCGATTTCGATTTAAGAATAGAACAATTGCAATCGTTTTATAAAGGTCTTTTAATTTTTTTGTCTCAAAATGATACGACACCTATTATTGGACCTTTTAACTGACTTCCAATAAGAAGGGGGTACTTTGTTCGTCTATTTTTTTTTTGTATCTTCATGAAATATTTTCGGCAATAGTGAAACGATTTAAAAAATTATTTTTTAGTCCGAAAAAGTATGCTCCCAAGGTAGTTATTATGATGATTATGATCAAGTCGGGATTTGAAGATGGAATCTCAAAAAAATCAAGGAAAAACTAACTAACAATGTAATAAAATCCTAAAA
Source organism: Ennomos fuscantarius (assembly GCA_905220475.3). Lineage (NCBI taxonomy): Eukaryota > Metazoa > Arthropoda > Insecta > Lepidoptera > Geometridae > Ennomos > Ennomos fuscantarius. The sequence continues at coordinate 5,424,986 of HG992049.1, forward strand.
GCCAATATTGACCAACATCCCGGTAAGTGTGCAAGATTGCAGCTCAATCGGTTGTACTAAAATCTTGCACACTTACCTAAGTTTAGTAACAATAACTAAAAAGGGTAAAATAAATTATTTAAAAAAAATTAACCGATGTCAAAACCACAAATAGGCACTCAAAAACGAAAAATAAATTAATGTAACTATTAATAATAAATAATAAAAAAATATAATAAAATTATCATAAGCGCTACCCACTCATCTATTTGGAGTCGGTGCCAGCCAAACCAAGTAGATAGTAGATAAAGTCAAAGTCAAAAGATTTTATTGCAAATAGGCTAATTTTAGCACTTTTACAAGTCAAAATTATATTAGGTACCTACTTAAAATTAAGTTATTTCACTAAGTAACTAACTTTTATATGCTTATAAAATTACAAAGTGCTTATTGTCAAATAATATATAGCAAGCCCATTACAGCATATGAGTTTGAAAAAAAAAGCAGTTCTCTTTCGATAGATACTATATATGTAATAAATATGTAGATACTTATAGGTAGTATCTATCTACTACCCATTAGACTTCGCTGGCACTGACTTCAAATATATGAGTGGGTAGCGCTTATAATAAGGATACAAATTTATATTTCGCTTTTAATTGCCTATTTGTGGTTTAGAAGTGAGTTTTTTTTAAAGTAATTAATTGAATTTGTAAACGACGCACCATGCATGCAACCTCTTTGGCACAGCGGCTGTATATGGCCTTCTTTGATTGAGGTAATACTATGTGTCAGTTAGGAAAAAAAGGTAGCTTTTGTTTTTTCAGGATTTTTCGTTAGGATCTTTACATATTAATGTTTTAGAGTATATATTGTTTATTGTGTTTTTAAAAAGTCTCAAATGTTATTTTTTATTAATAGTTGCCCTCAACAAAAAATAATATAAAACGTTGAAAAAACAAACGTCTTCCTGTCTTTATATTCTACTGTGAATAACTAACTAGCGACATTATTCCTCAAAAGAAGAAAAACTAAAACATAAGCATTAAGAAGTTAAAAAATCCGCTAAAAATATACCTATATTCATCCCTAATTTGTTTACGAAGCATGCATATGGTGTCGGAGTTTCTATACGGTTGGCCACACGCATCGCGTGTTTGCAAGGTATGTTAGTAACATTATCTTTTGATGATTGGCTATTTTTACAGTGTATAATAGCTGATAGGTTACATTTTAAAATTGCAATGGTTGCATAACATGACCACTAAATCGCATTCAATCAATATTTGGGTCCAAGTTAGTTATTTTTATATTTTGTGGTAGTAGCGTTTGTCAAATGTAACCTTATGATTAATTGCAATGGAATTAGATTACAATTAAATAAAATAGTTTGACAGCCTCTGTGGTGTGGTGGTTGAGCAGGTCGGCTTATTACCCAGAGGCGGGTTTGATTCCCGCGGCAGGATATGTATTTGCGCACAGAAAAAAAACCGCAGATACTTGTTCTTAGTCTGGATGTTGTGGGACCATGGTCCTCGTAGTTCCTGGGTCCCTAGACACAGGGAATCCTAGTTAGGGTCCAGGATCTGTATGTAATCGTTGGGCGTTATTATTATTACTAAATATCATTACAGTTACAGGTAAAGACTGCATGCATAAGAAAAAAGAGTGAATTATAGTAACAGCTGTTCAAGGAATCTATAAAACACTAGGAATACATATTCAAAATTGTAATATTAATTTGCCTAGAATGTATCTTTGAAAATGTAGATGTATTAAGAGAAGCATGCAGCAAACAAGCAGAAGCATGCACCAAACATTGCTGCATGCTTCTTTTGCTGCATGCTTCTCCTGAAATAAGAACGGAACTGGCTCCTCAGTGAAGCTGAAAATCATTACAAAAAGCATTTACAATATTACTCTTTTTCAAATAATTAAATATAGTTTAGTATTACGTTTATATGTAAATTGAATTTTTAATTTCGTGAGTATTTATGGTTGTCAAATAAATATAAAAACATTTTAAAATTCATTTTCCTAGAATTCTTTGTGAAGCACTCCGTTAATATACGTTAATATGAGTTTAATCTATATCTGTTTGACTAAGGAGTAATTTGAATTTAAAGAGAGGCGAGTTGTACTGGTTCTCGTAGATCTCCATTGCCAACATAACAAAGTTAAAAATTACTTTTATTATATTGGTATGTCTGGTAAAAAGATAGTTTAGAATTATCAAGATGGTGACATTAACATTAAACAAAGCAAAAACAAAGTTATACCAGCCGATAGATGGAGCTAAATAAGTTTTACTTCAGTCATGTAGTCTAAAGCACACTCGTTTTTTTTTAAATAGAAAACTTACAAGAGTTTCCTTTTGACCACAGTTCTTATAATTTTATTTATATATATATTGTGTAACAGACATTTTTCTGTAATCCATTAAATAATATTTATAATTCGGTAGGAGTAATCCATTTGTTCCAATAGAAACCGAGATGTGTATGTAGTCTTTTGGCTTTCCAAAAAGATTATTTTCTCTACTTGATGAACGGTTATGAGATTTCAAGTTATTTTAATGTCCTTTTCCCATTACAGGCAGAATAGTTTAGGGCCATAACAGAGGGAACGAGACAAATAGAGATCCGAGGGTTCAACGCACGGCACAAATATAGATGTGAGGGTTAGAAACACAAAACGAAGAATGCTCTAACGATAATGTATGCGTCTCTTTTTAGCATTTAGTGTTACATGCAAAATAACATCGAAGGGATTCTTAACTTGTCATCCTGAATAAAAGTTTTTTTTTATAATATGTGTGGACATCTCACACAACGCCATCTAGCCCCAAACTAAGCAAAGCTTGTGCTATGGGAGCCAGATATACAGCCTAGATATACTTAGATACTTTTTGTTTGTAAATACATACATAGAATACAAAAAAATTAAATTAAGACTACACAGATCAAATTGGTATATTATTATATGTTTTTGCTAATAATACAAGGGTGAATGATAAAGTGAGTCAGCGGTACGGAAGTATTAAGCCACCGCTTAGCGGGAATTTGATTTTTGACCGTGGACGGGACTGACCCATAGAGAGCATCAGGGAAAGTGGAAAATGAAGCTCGCATTCCGATAAAGATGAAATCGTGTCAAATTTCGTGCCAAACACATACGCGCCAAGCGCTTACACTAATATCAAGACTGCATGGTAATATTAATCATTGAGGTTTTAATCTACAACGTGACACGCTAGGCTAGTAGACTGCTATGTTCTATAGCTCTAGGTGTTGAAAAAAAAAAGTTAGGGGCTAGCATCTATGTATAAGATCGTTGGGCTTTGATTTTGTTGCTATATTTTTAATTGCATTGATGAAAATCAAAATTAAATATCTCAAGAAATGACAGAATTCCAGGCATTTTAAAATACAGGAATAGAAAGAGAGCTCAAACACGCAGTGATGTCAGTTAACCAGTCTTTCATGCTAAGCTGTTATATCTCTTTGGTAGCTCTACATAAATTCTACATGACATGTGACGTCACAAGCTATGCCTTCATAGTAGCTGTGAAGAAGCTCCAAGCGATCTCTGTTTTGAGAGAAAGAGACAGGCGATGCCCCATTCAGTAAATTTAAAAGCTACCCCGTGATTTAATTACCGGTTTCACATATTTTTCCAATTATAACATTCATATTTAAGGTACTTTATGAAAATATTTATATTCACTTGTTTATTTTAATAGTAGTCTAATAGCCTTCAAGCGTCTCAAGCTGCAAGAGTAATTTTTAGCTTAATTAATGTAAATTTCACTTTGGCTACACACCCATGTGGAGCCAACATGAGAAAAAGAAATTTTATGTAATTTTAAACAAGTATTGAATAAATGTCTTTCTATTCTATTCTATTCTATTCTATGGTCTCCCTAACTGAAGGAAGTATTAAGAATGTGCTACACGCTTCGTTCGCTCACTTCCTTGATAGTTGAACTTTCCGCCTTCAGTATAATTGTATGGGGTGCGAAATATGTAAAGTTTTAGACCGTTACTAGGGTAGTTTTGAAACAGTACTTCCTTAAAGCCTTTCCTAGTTTCTTCATGCAGTCAAAATGATTGCCGAGCTGAATATTTTCTACGTTTCTTTTAGGACGGCACAGAGAAAATAATTTAAAAAACAGATTAATTGGTATTGTTTTAAAGGATATTACGAATGTACCAATAAGTTAAATAAATAAAAAAAAAATAAGCAAGTAAATAATGCCCAACGATCACATACATAGATCCTGGATTCTAACAAGGATTCCCTGTGTCTAGGGACCCAGGAACTATGAAGACCACGGTCCCACAACACCCAGACTCGGAACAAGTATTTACGCTTTTTTTTCTGTGCACAAACACTTGGTAACACACAAAATAAAAAAGTCCTATCACTAGGTGATTAGGACGTTTTTTTACAAAGTTTGCTTAAGTAGGTACCACCGCTTTGCCAGTTATTCTGCCAAGCAGTAGCGTGCAAGCACTGCTGTATTCCGGTTGGAAGAGCAATGTAGCTAGTGAAATTACTGGCCAAATGAGACTTTATGACTTAATCTTACAGTTTGGTGATCTGATTACCAGATCGTGCTGGTGTCTCAGGATGACGTGCGCAGTGCAGTGTCGGGCAAAACTTTATATTTCAGAGTTTCGAGTAACACTGCGACTGTTATGGGCGACCACGACGCTTAACATTAGATGAACGACTAGCTCGTCACTTCATTCATTAACATAAAAAATAAAAATAAATTATTTTTCCAAAGGAAAAGGGAATTTTTATTCTTCTACTTACTATTACTTTTTTATGTTTTGGCTCCAAACTTCCGTGTATTTAGCCAGTGTCAAATAATTGTTGATTTATCAAGTTAATGATATTTTACGCAAATATGTGTCTTGTCACAGTCGAAGTCATCAAGTCAAGTCATAGTCTAGTCAAAGTCATACTCCTAGTAAAGTGGTGGCAACTATACTTGAAGCTTCTATGGAGTTTTGGAAACAACACGAAAAGAAACGTTACACCATCATTATACCATTTTCCCACACTCATGCCTGTAATCTAGCACTTAACGAATAGAATGCCACCAATTTTATGCACTAATACTGAAAATAACACAAGTTTTGGAAAATAATACAATGCGGTGACGCTATCTTTTTCGCGTTCCCGCCAAAAACGCCCTATTACTTTTTATTTGACTATTCTCAAAAGGAATTCGCCAAAATTAACCTAAATTTATATATTATCCAACTACGCATAACATCATCTGGTAAACATGTTTCAACAAGTTTAATTATGTTGGCATTGAAATAGAAAAGTGTACGTACATTTTACTTTAAATGTAGCACAAGAAAATCCCGGGAAAAGCGTGCTCTCTTTAAAAAGTCATCCACAAACATTAACCCAAATGTTTGAAAACTACTGTAAAATGAGGTAAAATGGGCTAGACTGTTTACAGTTGCCAACTTCAACTGAAATTTACCTTTATAAAAATGGGTAAAATGGTGATGTGAGTAAAACTTTGTAAAATAATTTCTCTGGAAAGTAATGGATTTTCTTGAAATATTATGCTGCATTGTTAGTAATAAAAAGGTATATTGACAAATCTACATGCAACTTAAAATAAAACAAATTAGAAAAAACGTTCTTAAACCATATAATTCATCTTTTTAAGTTTAAAAAATCCAAAACCTACCAACCTACCAACCTATTGAGGTAAAAGACTTATGTAGAAGACTTGCTAATGTTGCCATAATCGTAATTTTATTTTCACCATTTCATCATTTTATTTTTTATGAGATGTACAATAAAACTACAATCGTGTAGGAGCTTTTATTTTACGATAAAAATGAATATTCATTTTATTTCGGGCAACATCGTAATAAAAAAATATTTACCATGGCGTAATAAATATGATATTTCTCTCACGTGATTTCAAAACAAAGAAAATTAAAAATAAACAATGAATGAGGCTAAGCGCTTCCTGCTAAATATTTAAACAGGGAACGATGTTTGTAGATTACATACTTTCCATTTACGAAAAATACCGGACGTTATTAGTTAAAAGAAAAACGTTCATAAGTTTATTAAAATTATTTAAAAATAGAACCTCAATTCCTTATTAATCACAAAGAACAAACGAAAACTTTTCGTAAAGTAGATACGAGGAACGAAATTTTCAAAAATGAAACACATCAACTCACCCCGCAAAATTCTAACGGTCACAGGCCAAAAGTCAAGAAAACACTGCACCGGATATGGAATTCAAACACTTTCAATCATTTTTCGACGAGTTCGGAGTTCGAAATTTGAATTTTCGAACCGCGGGCGGCCAGGCGCGAGACGTGACTAAGCTTAGACGCAATGTGCGTATGAATTGTATTTTTAGAACACGCCCCCTTGGATATGTGCGAGAAGGTCTACATGTGGTGTATCCGGTGCGGGTTCAGGAACCGCTGATGGATGGCAAGGGATAGCTGTCAGATGTCACTTTTTCTGTCAGATGTCACGTTTTGCTGTAGGATTTCAAGGTTTTTAAAGAAACTGAATTTGGTGGCCGCCGATGCTTTGAAGACTTAAATATGATATAGGTTGCGTGGCCAAATAGTACATACAATAACATTTCTGCCCGTAAAATCCTAACCAGTGTTACGTAGGCAAAAAATAAATTTATGAATGGTAACTCTATATATAGGTGGTAGAAAATTTTGCAAAGTTCGTCTAGGTAGGTACCACCGCTTTGCCAGTTATTCTGCCGCCAAGCAGTAGTGCGCAAGCACTATAGTGTTCCGGTTTGAAGGGCACTCTAATTAATGAAATTACTGGGCAAATGAGATTTTATGACCTAACCTCACGGTCAATCTTACTACTATACTGTGTTGATGTCTCAGGATGACGTGCGCAGTCTCACGCGAAACTCTATACTTTAGAGTTCCGAGTGACACTGCAACTGATATGGGCAGCCGTGTCGCTTAACATCATCTGAACGACTAGTTCGTCATATAATTCCTTAAAAAAACACGACACGTGCCCAGTTACGCAACGATCGGAAGCGTACGTCTAATTACGCATTTCCATTCTATTTGGAACTTATTCTTTTATAAGTGGAATACCTTGGTGGTACTGTCTATTATTTTAGTCTGAGGTTTATACACAGACAGGTACCTAAACAAACAGTAACACACAAAATAACAAGCACTCTAAAGTGCATTTATTTATATTTCTGTTCAAAAGTCATTAATTTCAGTGAAAGTGCCAAGCGAGTAAGTGAAATTTAAATTTATGACTTTTATACTTCGCGCGCGATAACTGATGTTGCTTTGTCGTGAAATTTTAGGATACTAGATAGCATTTTATAGAAAGGCATTGTAGCTGGTCAAACTACTGGGCAATTGAGACTTTATTATTTGATCTTACAGTCGAGTAATCTTATTACTAAACTGCGCTGATATCTCAGGATGATGTGCGCAGTGCAGTGTCACGCGAAACTTTATACTTAGTGCGGGTTAAACGAATTGTAAACAAGAGACAAGTAGGACATCTTTCTTATGTTAAGGAGTGAATGTCTTCCAGCTGATGATGATGAAAATGATGATAATGATGATGATGATGCTCTTTGATTGGTTACGGCGCCGACCCCAAATAGAGATCGGTACAGGAACATGAAAAAGAAAATGTAAGAAATAATGAAAGACGAAATTTGCTACCTCTCCTTAATACCTCTATTTTGTTTTTATATTCATGCTATGCAACTATTTGTCATACATATTCTATTTTTTGTACATTACGAGAAGCATTATATTTTAGATTATTATTACATCTATATATTTAAAACAAAGACGGGCTGGTTCAAACACTTATTACTCGAGAACGGCTGGACCGAGTTTCGTGGTTTTGAAATCTATTGTATTTGTCTCCGTTTCGAATAGCAGAATAACTAAATATCGGAAAATAGGAAAAAACATTTTTCCACAATATCATTCATTTATGTTGGGTAGTACGAAGTTCGCTGGGTCCGCTAGTATTAACATAAAAATGCTATTATGATTTATTTTTGTAACATCAATGAAATTTCAAGTATTAGGATGGCCCAAAATAAAGAGCATCGCCCCGTCTGGAGCATCTAAAAATAATTATGATAACAACACAATCACATTTGCAAGGACCACGTGGGATTATGAATCATAACTTTTGGTGAGAAAACTGAACATATGGATCGAATCACAAAATAGCAGAATGCGATCTTGAAAAAGTCGCCGGAAATACTTCAATCGGTCAACGCACGGATGAAGATAAAAACTGCACACAAAAGATTTTTGAATTCAGAACGTTACGACTTTTATTTATTACCTATTTTTATTTTATGTTAAGGAATGACGTGACGACGGCTGCCCATATCAGCTGCAGTGTTACTCGGAATTCAAAAGTATAGAGTTTCGCGTGACACTGCACTGCGCACGTCATCCTGAGACATCAGCACAATCTAGTAATAAGATTACTAAACTGTGAAATCAGATCAAAAAGTCTCATTTGCCCAGTAATTTCACTAGCTACAGTGCCCTTCAAACCGGAACACAGCAGTGCTTGCGCACTACTGCTTGGCGGCAGAATAACTGACAAAGCGGTGGTACCTACCTAGACGAACTTTGCAGTGAAGTCCTACCACCTAGTAAAATTTGTAAAAATCCTATTGCCGTGTTGCTAACATTTATTGAAACACGGATCAGCAATATTATAACACATCGCCAACAGATTAATAATAACGCTCAACGATCACAGACATAGATCCTGGAACCTAACTAGGATTCCCTGTGTCTAGGGACCCCGAAAATACGAGGACCACGGTCCCACAACACCCAGACTCAGAACAAGTATTTGCGCTTTCTGTGCACAAATACTTGTTCTTCCACGAGGATCGAACCCGCCGCCTCTGGATTATGAGCTGACCTTCTCAACCACAACACCACAGAGGCAGTCAACAAGACTGTTGGCTGTAGAGAGGAGATAATGTCGCGCCCATTCCGACCGGCACACAGCCCCAACATGGGGGTGCTGGACGGATGACGAGCTAGCCGTTCAACTGATGTTAAGCAACACGGCTGCCTATATCAGTTGCAGTGACATTTGGAACTCTAAAGTGCAATATCGTGCATCTAGAACGTAATTTTATTTAAAAATACTGATTTTAAAATGTTATAATAGAGTACTATCTGTATTTTTTTTTTGTTTTGGTTTTGGCTCCACACTTTTGTGTATTTAGCCAGTGTCAAGTAATTGATAATTTTTCAAGTTTAAAGGTATTAAATATATGTCAAGTCAAGTCACAGTCCAAGTCATCAAGTCAAGTCATAATCTAGTCTAGTCTAGTCAAGTCATACTCCTAGTAAAGTGGTGGCAAATTTACCAGAAGCTTCTATAGAGTTTTGGAAACAACACGAAAAGAAACGTTTCACCATCATTATACCACTTTCCCACACTCATGCCTGTAATCCAGCACATAACGAATAAAATGCCACCAATTTTATGCACTAACACTGAAAATAACACAAATTTTGGAAAATAATACAATGCGGCGACGCGATCTTTTTCGTTTTCCCGCCAAAACTCCTACTATATGTGTTCCAAGACTGATATTTTAAAATAATTCCATAGTATTTCACAGACTTTAGTCCATCCGTCAACAATACCAAAAATGAGACCAAACGCGTAGGCGACCAAAACGAAACATTCAACTTCAGGCCAAAGTCTAAGCAAACTATTTCCATCCTTCTTAAGCACGTATAAATCTTGCAAGACAGATAATATAGACAACCTATTTTATTTCACTATTTCAAATTTAGAACACGCTCGTTTCAATTGTTTCAAGATTAGGGCGGAGCGTCGAAGTTAATTACATTTAAAAAATAAAAAAAAAACTATGAGCCTTATTACAAAGGTGGAGAGTTTAAAATTCTTCGTTTAGTTTGTTTGGTTTGTATAATTACGTTTCTTTTTCGGCAAATTGTTTGTATAAGATAGGTAATCAGAGGAAAGATTCTAAATTTAAAATTGCGTACTGGCAACAACACGCATAGGGACGCTAATAATATCGCGCATTAATGGAAAAACGACGTAAGAACCACGGGATAAATAAATGTTATGACGTTTTTCCTCGGGATTTACATGAAAAAAATTTGTAGAGCGTTAGGCGCCTACGTTCAAGCATTTAGGCGCCTGTATTTGTCGTCAATCAGTTTGGAGAAAAGTTTGAAGTTTCAAAAATATGGTGACGAAAGATTGGCCCAGTTTATATATTTGTACTCTTCACATATTTAAATAAAAAAAAAAGTTATTATCAACACAATACATGTAAATTAAATTAAGTATTACTTGCTTATATAATTAAAAAATATAATATATTTTAATTACAAGAAAAAATTAGATAAATGATCATTAAAATATTTTTTTATGGTCAGGAATGACGTGACGAGCTCTCGCCTGATGTTAAGCGACACGGCTACCTATGACAGAACACTGTCACTCGGAACTTCACGTAACACCACTGCGCACCTCATTTTGAGACATCAGCACAATCTAGTAAGATTACTAGATTATGAGATTGGGTCATGAAGTCTCATTTACCCAGTAATTTCACTAGCTAGCAATGATGCCCTTCAAACCGGAATACAGCAAAGCTTGCGCACTACTTCTTGGCAGAATAACTGGCAAAGCAGTGGTACCTAGATGAATTTAGCAGAAAAGTCCTACCACCTAGTAAATCTGCCTGAAATTAAGGATTATTTAAGTTTGTTTGACGACTTAAACCCTTTTTAAATTATTTTTCATTCAATCTACAACTACCGTTGCCGTGCTGACCTATCCAAACCAACAAACCTTTAAAAAATAAACAAGGTTCCATGTTTGAAACTCCCGCCGAAATGCCTTCCTATTTTAACTCCTGAAGTACGGAAATTTACCTTGAAAAAGGGGTGCCAACATCTAAGCCGACTCTTTTTTCACGCTTTTCGCCATCTCTCGCTAAATTTGTCCGCAGTTTTTTTTTTCTCTGAGTCTCGGCAAATGCAGCAGTGCTATTCAGCTTAATATAAACCTTATTTTAGAGATGCAAGTTCCAATTTCAAGTGTTAGTTATTGCTTCAAAGAAGATTGCACGTTAATATTTGAGAAGGAAGGATGAAACTGCAGTGGTCATCAAGTCAGGATAACGGAATATTTGAAGCACGTGTTTTTAGTTTATCCCTTTGGATACGATTTGGCTAAGCGTTTAATTCCGTAGGGCTTATGAGGTATTTTTGATTACCGTCTGTTTAGCTTTCATTTGTTTCTTAGTGCTTCTGTCGGCGAATGGGGGAACAAAGAAACATTTTCATTGGCTGTTTACAGAGCTGCATTGGCTACTTTGAAATTCTTTTTATAACTTATTAACTGTGGTTATCTTTTTTTATGTTAAGGATTGACATGACGAGCTAGTCGTTTGCCTAATGTTAAGCCACACGGCTGCCCATATCAGTTGCAGTGTCACTCGGATTTTTACAGTATATAGTTACGCGTGATATTGCACGGCGCACGACACCCTGAGACGTCTACACAGTCTAGTAATAAGATTACTAGATTGTGAGGTTAAGTCATAAAGTCTCATTTGCTTAGTAATTTCACAGGGTACAGTGCCCTTCAAATCGGAACAGAGTAGTGCTGGCGCACTGCTTAGCAGCTGAATAGCTGGCAGAGCAGTAAAGTCCTATCGCCTAGTAAAATACCTTTTTTTGAGGGGGGGAGACGCCCTCGTACTTTTTTGCCACTACACGGGGGTAGTGGCAGGGCGTATGTGGGACTCGAACCCAATAAAACCCCCGTGAGCCCTAGTCCGCCGTACCGGGGCGAGAAGGGGTCGTGACTGCAGTCCAGCCAATTCGTCCCCGGCGGCAGGCCCTTTCGGGCCTCTCCGCGTTAATGGAAGGGTGACCTTACTCACCAAGGTCACCCACCAGACGTGTGGGGCCATGCAAGCCGGCGGAGAGTCCCCCGACTCTCCACCAGTGGCCCCACTACGGGGGAGGGAGGAGGTGCGCGTAACGCCTCCTCCTCCCTCCCACTTGTCTGCGCCGAAGCGGGTCAGCTCCAGCCAACTCGCCCCCCCAGGCTAGTAAAATACCTAGCACAATAGAAGAGTACCTAGATAAAGTGATATACTTTTATAGCCTGGACTTACACACTGGTGCACACCTTTTAGAATAAAAATAATAATAATAACGCCCAACAACTCTTTTTGGACTCTAACTAGGATTCCCTGTATCTAGGGCTAGTATCTAGGGGTATCAGGAGCTACGAGGACCATGGTCCCATAACACCCAAACTCAGAACAAGTATTTGCGCTTTTTTTTCTGTGTACAAATACTTGTCTTGCCATGGGAATCGAACCCGCCACCGAGTTATGCCGACCATCACACCACAGAGGCTGTTAGAATACAAGACCTGTTTCGAAATATTACCATATATCATCAAAATGTGCTTTAGTAGTAACATGATACTTACTACTTAAGATTTAAGTTGATGTGGCGATAACACGCGTGAAGTAATTAAAATTAATTGGGCAGTTGAGCATAAGTTTTATTTCGGAGAGGTAGATTTCGGTAGGTAATTGAAAAATTCCAACCATTGGAGCCATTTTAACGGCCTCTGGTGTGGCGCTTGAGTAGGTCAGCGCATAGCCTGGAGATGACGAGTTTGATTCCCGCGGCAGGAAAAGTATTTGTGCAGAGAAAAAAAAGCGTAAATACTTGTTCTGAGTCTGGGTGTTGTGGGACCATGGTTCTTGTAGTTCCTGGGTCCCTAAAAAAAGGGTCCAGGATCTATGTAGGTACGTGATCTCTGGGCGTTATTATTATTATTATTGGTTGTGGTATCCGTCGTGCGAAATCCTAACCAAATTCAAATAATTTATAGCTAATGGGTTATTTTTAACAATTTAACACAGTAGTGCGCAAAGCTGGTTCTGGTTTGAAGGGCACTGTAGCTAGTTTAATTACTGGGCAAATAAGACTATATGAGCTAATCTCACAGTCTAGTAATCTTATTGCTAGACTGTGCTGATGTCTCAGAATGGCGTGCGCAGAACTATTCCTTAGTTTCAAGTTTCCTGCAACTGATATGGGCAGTCGTGTCGCTTAACATCAGGCGAGTAACTAGCTCGTCGTGTCATTTGGTAAAATAAAATAAAAAACTGTTTTCAAACACCATACGTAGAGCTTTTGTGATATTAACGCTGTTTTTAATGTCTGTATTAAGAAATCTACCATTCCGATGTGACGTCGTGAATTTTTACGATTTAAAAAGTTTGCGGTTCACCGAGCGCTGATTCGGGAGCAGTTTGGTAATTAGAGGCGAGACGGTATTAAAGGACAAGTTAATTTTTTGGGTTATTAAAGATTCAAATATTAACGGTTTGTATGTAGCATACTGTGGTAGTGGGCGTAGTTATGTTACATTTTTGTACTATGTATCTGGTTCATACATATAATAATAATAACGCCCAACGATCACATACATAGATCCTGGACCCTAACTAGGATTCCCTGTGTCTAGGGACCCAGGAACTACGAGGACCATGGTCCCACAACACCCAGACTCAGGACAAGTATTTGCGCTTATTTTTCTGTGCACAAATACTTGTCCTGCCGCGGAAATCGAACCCGCAGCCTCCGGGTTATGAGCCGACCTGCTCAAGCACCACACCACGGAGGCTGTAAAAATAATAATGGGCATCTTTTTCAAACTTATTAATTTTATCAGGCTATATTGAGAAAATCAGGATTTATGTGATTAAAATAATAATTTAAATTAAATATTTTATTTATTATAATATATATTTTTTTATATTATATATATTTATTGTAAAGGAAAAATTCAAATAAATAATTCTTGGTAATTCAATTCACAGAAAGATTTGCTTCTAAAAACAACACAATACAAAAGTTCTTTATTGTATCAGGCAGAAAAGCAGATAGAGAAAGAAACACCTTAGAGCTATAGTTATACAATGGGTGACCTTACCGCTAAAAACGATCTCTTCCAGTCAAAGTTTGAGTGGAAATAATTGGATAGATAGAGATCGGTGCTGTTAACAACTTAAGTCCTGATTAAATTCACACATCAACTCCGTAAGACGCCTACTGCTAAACATAGGCCTCCTCCATAACCCACCATTTTAGACGCTTTGATTTGGTTAGTCGTTCACCTGATGTTAAGCGACACGGCCCATATCAGTTGCAGTCTCACTCGGACCTCTAAAGTGTAGAGTAAATAAAATTCAATTGTACCCATACCTATTAAAAACAAGCATGAACTTCTTACGTAAATTTTAGACTCTTTCACAGAAAAATGTATGCTAAATGCAAAGTCCAACATTGTATTGACCGTGTAAAGTTGAACGACAATTCATCACGATTTTATTATTAACGCCATAATGTGTATTGATAGAGAGGTATTGACGTGTTAGTTCTAACAATGAGTCTACAATGTCGGCTAGCGGTACTTAGAATGAAGTTAGTTTCATAATCCTCTTTGAGTTTTCCTTTTTTTATATTAAGGAATGATAGCCTATAGAGAGCTAGTCGTTCACCTAATATTCGACACGGCTGTCCATTTCAGTTGCAGACTTATTCGGAAATCTAAAGTATAGAATTTCGCGTGACACTGCACTGAGCACGTCATTCTGAGAAAACAGCAGTTAGCCCAGTCCTTCCCGGGGCGAGATGGTTAATGCAGTGCGTCTCCATCTCGCCTCATCCCGGCGGCGGTCGGATCATGGGGGGGTTTTAGTGGGTTCGAGTCCCACATAACCCTGCCACCACCCCCGTGGTGGCAGGCAAGTGCCAGGGCATTTCCCCCCCTCAAAAAAAAAAGTCCTGAAATAATAATAATAATGCCCAAAGATCACATACATAGATCCTGGACCCTAAAGGATTCCCTGTGTCTAGGGATCAAAGAACTACAAGGACCATAGTCCCACAACACCCGAAATATAACAGGTATAAATAAATACTTGTCGTGCAACGGGAGTCGAACCCGCCGCCTCCGGGCTATGAGCCGACCTGCTTAACCACCACACCACAGAGGCTGTCAGATATAATAAGATACTGTTAAAGTAGATCATATAAGGTCTTTATAAGAGGATTTTAAGACTTTTAATTTTATATTCATCTTTGGAACTGCTAATTCAGGTTTAAAAGGATTTTGACGCAAAAAGTATCATAATGATATTTTTGAACAGGCTAATGCTGTTGACCTATACCGACTTTCACAACGTCACCGGGCGGGAGTACCAAGAAGTTTTTCAAGCGTAATGTTTATGCCAAACCCTCGCTATATATAATGATATTTATAATTATAATATAATAAATAAATTGCTTGCACCAGTAGTGAGAAAGAGAACTGCTTTTTTTTTTTTTTTTTTTTTCAAACATATATTGTAATGGGCTTGCTATATATTATTTGACAATAAGCACTTTGTAATTTTATATGCTTAGTGAAATAACTTAATTTTAAATACCTAATACAATTTTGACTTGTAAAAGTGCTAAAATTAGCCTATTTGCAATAAATTTTTTGACTAGCTAATTTTTAGCTAGTGAAATTACTGGGCAAATGAGACTTTATGATCTGATCTCACAGTTTAGTAATCTTATTACTAGATTGTGCTGATGTCTCAGGATGACGTGCGCAGTGCAGTGTCACGCGAATCTCTATACTTTAGAGTTCCGAGTGACACTGCAGCTGGTGCTGGGCAGCCGTGTCGTTTAACATCAGGCGAACGGCTAGCTCGCCACGTCATTCCTTAACATAAAAAAAAAACGACTTTGATAGGCGTCCAAAGTGGCGTTATATACCGCTTTCAGCAGTGGACGTTTTCCGGCTGATAATGTAGAAAAGACCCAAGAATTAAGCTTAATAAGTACGTTGTTTAACAGAAACTGGGATGTGCAAATTACTTCCGATATGAGCATTAAAGCATACAGTCATATCAAACATCCACGCTTGGCTCGCACAATACGCTCCGCTCACATTGTACCGTAATAGCGATATTGTAAGCTCGTGCGTCTGTTATCCCCGTAAAAGCATTTGTCTAATTGCCACAGATTTGTCAGTAGTGGTATGCTGAGATCGGAGCTGCGTTCAAATGGGTTTAGTTATATTATTTTAGTATTAAAATTCTCATGAGTGTGATTCATTTTAAATTAAAAATCGACATTCTATTCGTGAGTAACAGTCGGGAAAATATTAATTTAAAACGGGTTTAATTACTTGCAGAAATTACTGTAAATATGAACTATTTGGAAATATATACGTAGTTCAGTTTTGGTTATTTGGATTGCGCTATCAAGATCTGTATTGATAGAGATAGAGAAGTCTTTATTGTATCACCAATTAATATATATATAACTCAAAGGTGACTGACTGACATAGTGATCTATCAACGCATAGCCCAAACCACTGGACGGATCGGGCTGAAATTTGGCATGCAGGTAGACGTTAAGACGTAGGCATCCGCTAAGAAAGGATTTTTCGAAATTTCACCCTTAAGAGGGTGAAATGGGTGGTTGAATTATTTTCCCATAGGCCAAGCCACGGGCGAAGCTGCGGGCAGAAGCTCGTGAAATATATGCAGGAATAAAATAAATACGAATCTCTTCCAGGCAACATAACATCCGGAAAGTACAGTAAGAATAGTACAAGAAAACTCAACGTGTCATTACTTTTTGTCATAATATAATATAGGTATAGGTAAAATTATATACCTGTATATAGGTAAAATTCCACACAGCGACATTTGGCCCTAAATTAAGCAAAAGTTTATAATAAACATGTAGAAATGAAAATTACATTATAAGATAGGTACCATAGGTGCTCTCATCGCTAAGAACGATCTCTTCCAGACAATCTTTGATTGATTGATTTATTTGCCAAAAACTTAGCCTAATACGCCGTCCATGCTCATAGTGTTCAAAGCAGTGTGCTTTGAACACTATGAGCACGGACGGCGGTGCAAATAATATACACTTACTTATACTTAAATGATATATAAATTAAAACAGATATACTATTTTAGTATTATAATTCTCATGAGTGTGATTCATTTTAAATGAATATATTTCCGACTGTTACTCACGAACTTACGTTCTCGCTGCGTGAACTCACCTCGTGAGGAAGAGCATCGGATATGCTCGAAACCTGGTCGAGAAATCGACATACTATTCGTGAGTTACAGTCGGGAATATATTAATTTAAGACATACTATTTGTACTACCTACTAGTATCTATCTATCCATCAAATTAACTATGAAGCCAGTCAAATAGTTTAACATCTTTTTTGCAACCTTCATTATGTTCTTTAGACGTTTTGTTAATTTAATTAGGTACATTTGATATTGATGATGGCCATTCTTTGTGTGCTCACGTTTATATAATTAAAGAAACAGTTAAGAGCTCGTGATGATTAGGACTCGGGCGTGAAATATTGGCAGTCTCTGTGGTATAGTGGTTGAGTAAGTCGGCTTACAATCCAGAGCCGGCGGGCACGATTCCTGCAGACAAGTATTTGTGCACAGAAAAGCATTTGCTCTTGTGTGTTGTAAAAGTGCTAAAAATAGCCTATTTGCAATAAATTGACTTTGACTTTGACTTTGTTGAAATAATAATAGTTATTGCTACTAGATACCATATACCGATACACAGTCATGTTTAAACTTACAACAACCTTCTCTTTGACCGGGGGTTAAAAAGCTTATTTCATTTGACTGAATAATATAAAAACCAAAGTAATTTACTTTATAAGAAAATCAAAATATTTGTGGTCATTTCACACAGCGCCATCTAGTGCCAAACTAAGCAAAACTTGTACTATGGGATCCAGATATCTGATACAATACTTAGATACTTTTTGTTTGTAAATACATACATAGAATACAATACAACAGAACAAACATCAATGTTCTACATAGAAATGCTTGTCCTGGGTGGGAATCGAACCCACGACCCACAGTTCAGGAGGCAAATTGTTTCAGTAGTTATTTAGGTCTTTGGCATATTATATAATTATTATTCATATTATTTTACTACATATTATATATTATTATCTACCAATACACAAAAACGTCACGAAGACTTGTGTCAAGAATTAAAACAAAGTTCGCTGCAGCGCTAAAAGATTAGTTGTGTCGTCTAAATTAACTAATAAAAATGCAGCACTAGAGATACTACGGAGTATACGATACTATGGAGTATACTTTTCTCATGACCAAAACGTCGTAAACGCCATGAATTTCATACTTAGCACATATAATAATCATCCATGATGTGGGTATAGAAATCAAAGCCGTATTAAATGTCCTAAATTTTGCTAAAATGGTTTAAAAATCCAAAATAAATGGAAAAAAGTCCATCAAACCCTTTTTATAAAGATAGTTGATGTGAGCACTTCTTTTTTTTTTTGCCAATTTATCTTCGTTTGATTTTTTTTAATATGTTATGAAGAAATCTTTAATAAAAATCAATTTCTCTAAGAAAAATGTAATATTAATGAAAAGGACTACTATTTCACAACAAAAACTGCATTATAATAATATTTTTATTTTTGAAGGTTTTTTTAAAAAGTCATGTACGTATTGCAGTCTGTAAGGTTCAAAATGCCCGGTCAGGTCATCTGATAAAATAAACATGGAAATCAGTTTTCAATCTTCATTTGTGTCACGAAACGCAATTTGTATTCTGCTAAATAGTTATCCAGTCGTATAAAGTGGTGGCGTGCTATCTTGACAAATAAAATGCTTCGGATAAGCAAAATAACTGGCGCAAGGTATAAGCTACGTCGGTATTTTATTATCAACAGCTGGAAGACCTCCAGGGCTGAATATAAAATATATAAAAAATATTAATATTAATATGAGTGGACATTTCACACAACGCCATCTAGCCCCAAACTAAGCAAAGCTTTTGGGAACCAGATAACTGATACAATACTTAGATACTTTTTGTTTGTAAATTAAATAGTATAACACCCAGACACAGAACGAACATCGATATTCATCACACAAATATATGTACTGGGTGGGAATCAAACCCACAATCCATAGTTCAGAAGGCAGGGTTACTATCAACTGAGCTATTGAGCCAGTCTAATAATATAATCGGGTGAATATAAGCCTCCCCCATAAAACGCCATTTAGGATGTTTATCATTGAGGGTAGGGAGGAGATTGGCTAAGCTATAACCACACTCCCAGTAGCCCAAAAATGTATCTATTGTTAAGCCGGCTATGCAACCGCGGCGACCTCTAGAACTTGTGCTACCTTTTGTGGTGTTCCTGTAGCGGGAATCAAACCCGCCGCCTCCGGGCTATGAGCCGACCTGCTCAACCACCATACCACAGAAGCCGTCAAATAATAGTGTGAATTAATAGTAATTTGTCAGTGGAAATAGATTACAGAAGTAAACGTGGGCCAGCTTTTCTGTATTCAGCTTCTTATTTCTATATATTATGTGCATACTTAGAAATCCAGTTGGAATAAAAACTATTAAAAACTTAACTCGTTGTGAATTTACAACAACGCCAGTTTTTTGCAATTGACTATTTTAATAGTTTAGTAAAATATATCTTAGAAAATAATAATAAAGTAAATCAATCAATAAAATTCAAACAAAATCGCTCCCCACTTATAACTTACACTACCAGCCAATTAAAAGACTCCCCTTCTCACAACCTTATTCCAAAGGCATTAAAGTTCATAATGGATCGCAAATTCTAGCATTTTTTGTTAAACTATATTTTTACACCCTTGGAAATGACAAGTTATTACTGTCATATCGCGGTAATTGCAGCTGGTTACCTGACGCGTTTTGGTGTGATTTTATGTAATTGTGCATGTGGATTGCGGAATTGTATGTACTTTTACTAGGTGGTAGGACTTTTCTGCAAAGTTCGTCTAGGTAGGTACCACCGCTTTGCCAGTTATTCTGCCGCCAAGCAGTAGTGCGCAAGCACTACTGTGTTCCGGTTTGAAGGGCACTGTAGCTAGTGAAATTACTGGGCAAATGAGATTTTATGATCTGA
Organism: Ennomos fuscantarius; assembly: GCA_905220475.3. NCBI lineage: Eukaryota > Metazoa > Arthropoda > Insecta > Lepidoptera > Geometridae > Ennomos > Ennomos fuscantarius. Next base: position 5,445,093 of record HG992049.1, read on the forward strand.
TCTCACAGTTTAGTAATCTTATTACTAGATTGTGCTGATGTCTCAGGATGACGTGCGCAGTGCAGTGTCACGTGAAACTATACTATAGAGTTCCGAGTAACACTGCAGCTGATATGGGCAGCCGTGTCGTGTAACATCAGGCGAACGACCAGCTCGTCACGTCATTCCTTAACAAAAAAAAAAAAAAAAAAAAAAAAAAACTCGTGCATGTGAATTGCGGAGTTATATAAACTCTTGCATATGAATTGCGGAGTTATATGTACTCTTGCATATGGATTGCATATATCATCATATTGCATATATGATCATATAATTATATGAACAATTTGTAAAATAAAATTGGTGTTAATTTGAAATAAATGGTTCATATTTTAGAATTGTGACTAGATTACTAAATAAAGATAGGCCGTGATGGCCTCTGATTTGCCTATTGAGTCTTGCTGAAACTAATCTTTGAGAAAATTATAGTTTTTAAATCTACGAACAAACCCTGTGCGAAGCAGATTTTGATATTAAAATAAGTTACACGTGAAAAATTCTAAAATTATAATATTTTAAATCTTATAATGTAAAAGAATTACATTTAAATTACAGTTTAGTATAAAAAATAATCATTGATGTTTCTAAGTGAAAAAATGACTTGAGCTCTTCTTGACTCTATTTACGCCAGAAATCATTTTTCAAGATTTTTATCGACATCAATTTATCGATGTATCCCATCTGTAGATACGACACACATGTTATATTTTTTTCTTTTTTGAACTTAATAACAAAGCTTTGTTTGCTTAAATTGATATATCTCTGGACAGTCTGGTCTGTGTATATGAATACACACAAATCAAATTTTACTGCATTAAACGAAATTGATTGACTCAGGCATGATCTCTCTCAAGTATCTAGTGTTAGTAAATCTGCTCCAAAACAATAAATATCAGGTGAACTAGATACATTATATTTGTTTCATTATAATAATAATAACGCCCAACGTCACATATATGGATCCTGGACCCTAACCAGGATTCCCTATGTCTAGGGATCTACCCAGACTCAAAACAAGTATTTTTCCTTTTTTTTGTGCACAAATCTTGCCGCGGGAATGGAAACTAACTAACTAAATAATAACTTTTTAAAATATTAGGAGAAGCCACTGATTCCTGAAATACAGTTTAAAAACTAGTTCGGGAATCTATGGATTCATTAAATACAATGTAATAATATTTATGTCAATAAACATTTTTGTATTTGTATTTGTTTTATTGGAACCCGCCACCTCTGGGCTATGAGCCGACCTTCTTAACCACCACACCACAGGCGCTGTCGATTTTGTTTAAGTAAGATTTAATTACAATTATTTCAGAAACAGTAGGTACAAAATTTACGCGCACTGAGGCAAAGGCAGAATCTACTCTATCGATAAAATACGACACGTCGATACTAGTCATGTTCAAACATTTATCGATAAAAACATTTAACGTATCGTGTATTTAACACATGTCATGTGTTGTGTGACATCTAGATTACACTGCAGATAAACGGTTTTAAAATGATTTCCTGTTTTTATTTAGGAAATCGATTGGGTGGCATACAAAACTAATTCGGTATATTATTTAATAGACTTTTTTTTAGGTTCCGTTATTTTATATACTCGCACGTATTATATATAGTTACGTTTTATTTTCCTATTAAATAATTGGGTAATTAAGTTTTTTCACACATGATTTAAAAGGAGGACAAAATGCTGAATGTGTTCAGTTTTTTTAAGATTATCTACTTAAACGTTTTGCTAAAATAACTTATATAAGTTCTCATAATCGCCACGTTTGGCAGGCAAAGTAAGATGTTGTTTTATGATTAAATAGGGTTTGTTTTGGGAATTCTCGTAAAATTGTAAATTAACCTTCAAATGTGCTTAATTTTTTTCTTTTTTGTTAAAACATTCTAAAAAATCTTGGTGCTATTTTAAAATTAGCAGCTCAATAAGATCAGACGCATTTCTCATTCCCCCATCATCATTCCACTACCGGACTACTAGACGCTCAGCTAAGCGTCATCCCTTCGTGCTCGAAACACTGCCCATTCGTACCAAGCGATTTGACTCCATGTTCATAAGTAGAACGGCTAAGGAATGGAATGCCCTGCCAGCGTCTGTGTTTCCGGCGAAATATGACCCGGGCGTGTTCAAGAGAAGAGTGAATAGGTATTTACTTGGCTAGCATGCTACACCTTCGATCGCATCGTCACTTCCCATCAGGTGAGAGCGTGGTCAAATGCTAGACAAATTTGAAGTAAAAAAAAAGAAAAATATAGTAAACCCATAATATTCGCGTAATTTACGCAAACATAAAATCAAATTTAATAATTATTTATACATAAATCAATGTCTCTGATATGATATCTTTAATATTTTAAAATCTCTTAGTTAATTGTATCACTGGTTTTAATGAACTACATTTTCAATTAACACAAAAAAAAAAAACACAAAGCGTGTCGAACATTATTTACGCAATGATAATAATATTTTAAAATATGAAATTTTTGTTACGCAATGATAGTAATATTGTATGAAATATCGATTATTCTTACAATATTACTATAAATGCGCGATACCTTTACGACAAGATTTATTCAGCCCATAAGTCATGCTGTAATATTTTTTGTTGGTTTATCTATTTTAAATATTTACCTGATTTTGGAGTGTATGTGTGTATAATTAGACATAAGTATTGCTTAAAATAGATTTTAAAAAATCTTACGACATACATTAATGCAAACATTTTAACACCTTTTTTATTCAATGCTGTCATGTTTTTTATGTTCGAATGAATTGTGTTGAATAGCCCAACCTTTAGATACATTAAAGTGTTGAAATATTTGTTTGCTCAATAGATCAGTGGTTTTTGTCGTGTCATTTTTTATGAATCGGTTTTTATCGTGTTTAATTTTGTAAAGTTGATTAGTTATTATATTTATCTTGCAATTAAAAGGGATTTTTTATGTTAGTGAGTGATGTGACGACCTAGTCTTTCACCCGATGTTAAGCGACACGGCCGCCCATAACAGAACAGTGTCACTCGGAACTTCAAAATATAAAATTTCACGTGACACCGCACTGCGCACATCACCCTGCAGCACAGTCTGGTACCTAATAAGATTACTCGACTGTGAGATCAGATCATAAAGTCGTTAATTGCCCAGTAATTTCACAATGCCCGTCAAACCAAAACACAGTAATGCTTGCACACTACTGCTTAGCTATTAATATATATAGTATAGCTGGCAAAGACCTATACACCTATATAAAAGTATCTACCTAGACGAACTTTGCAGAAAAGTCCTACCACCTAGTAAAGTAAGTAAGTAGTTTATTTGAGTTTGTTGATATAATTTTGTATATAATAACTTTATTGGTGAACTGAAAACGACCCATTTTGTGAAATGTAGCAACCAAACCAAAGGCACAAAAGTCAAATTCCTAATAAATATTTGATACTATAGTTTTGTATCTAGAAGTATAAATAAGTAAACAATATACCAAGACAGACCGATAAGAGACTTAACATTATTTTCAATGGACCAGCAATTTTTCCAATCCATGCAGGTCCATTTCAAACCTTTGCCACTACTTTCTTAAGTATTAAATAAGATTTCAAGCAGCTCTACTCAGCTGCGTTGATTCTCCATTGAAAATAGAGGTTATCGGCTGTCGAACCCGTTTTTTCAAGTCCAACTTTTCTCATAATTATTTGACCAGATCTTAAAATTGTTTCGCATCTGTAAACCATATTTTGCAATACTGGTTTGCAAATTGCGTAGGTACTAAATGTTTCTTTGCAAATTGCGTAGGTACTAAATGTTTCTTCGACGTCTATAATCTCAATTATTCTAATAATACAGACTGTGATGAGTACTAGAAAATGCTAAAATTATTGCCATAAGGCAGTCTTGCTTTCTTCCTTAGTTTGGTGTACTTACATTGTAAAATTTCCTAGGTTTTTTTTACCTTGAGTTTTATTACATGTTTTCATATATGCCACTGGGCTAAATAAAATATATGGGCTGACTGGCTGTGGACACTATAAAGACTAAAAAAATATCTGCAAAATTTACAATGTAACACAGTCAAGTTAGTAATTAACAATAAATTAAGTATTAGAATTTTCGACAATTTATGTGGTGTGGTGTTTGAGTAGGTTGGACATAAGGTTGATTCTAGTGACAGGAAAAATATTTGTGTACAGAAAAAAAAGCGCAAATACTTGTCTGAGTGTTGTGGGACCATCCTCGTAGTTCCTGGGTCTCTAGATACAAGGAATCCTAATTAGGGTCCAGAATCTGTGTATGTGATCGTTGGACGTTATTATTATTATTACCTATCCTACAAAAGTAAAATTAAAATCAGTTTAAATTCGTCAGAAATAACTTGTCAAAGGATATTTTGAAAGTCAAGTCTGGATTTGCGTTCAATGACTTTGCACTAATTAGTTACATTTAATTACGTTAAAATAAATAAGCTTTGATAACAATTACATTTCGTCTAATTATTACAGTTATATAGTATTCGAAAAAATTACTTTAAACGAAAATTTTAATTTTAATAATTTAATTTTTTTGCAGTTGAAGCTAAACTTTAATAATAAATCTTAACAACGCACACTTATTCCCAGACATCGTGATTTTGTTGAAACATGTTATTTTTATTCTGAACGGAATATTATATATTTTCCCCACGAACCTTGTTAGCTTCGACCACAGACAAAAACTCAATGGATACGAAATGCTGGAGGAAGCATACTTTTAATCTATCAACGTAAGTATAAACATATTGGTAAAATTCTAAAAATTAATAAAAAAACAACTGTGCTTTAGACCATACGACTGAAGTAAGACTTCTGTAGCTCCTCTTTTGCCCCTAAAGTAATATACATAACGTGACTCTATCTCTATCTTCACGTATCTCAACTTCTATTCGCCTCACTAGCTTACCCCAAGTACTTACTTACCACAAAAATGTGATAAGTGATTTGTGGAATATGCTACATTCTACACTATCACACTAATATTATAAAGGCGAAAGTTTGTATGTGTGTATGTTTGTTACTCTTTCACGCTCAAATGGCTGAATGGATTTGAATGAAATTCACTACCAAAATAGTTTATACACTGGATTAGCATATAGGTTACATTTTATCCCGGAAAATGCATTTTTTCCGTGGGATGAGTAAATCATTAAAATACTTTTATCCGCGGGTGAAACCGCGAGGCGCCACTACTTCTATATAAAACTAACTGTAAAAGTGCTAAAAATAAAATCTTTTGACTTGACTATCAGACGCTTAAAATCCTATGGACTGTTTTCTTCAAAATGGGTTGCCTCTGACGAGCCAATTATTTTGTTATTGGATGCTCTACTTGTCCTTTCCATTTTTCATCTGACCTCTATTTTCCTTTCCAGATAATTGAAGGGGAGAGATCAAAAAAGGGTTTAACTGATTTTTTTCACAAAATGACTTATGGGTATCGTTGGATTCAGCGTGAAATTATCTACAATAATACATTCTCAAAATACTGAAATGAGAATGAAATCTTGAGATTTTCAGTCTAAAAACGGTTTATCTGACATAGGAATACAGTTCTCTTAGCATAAAAACATTATTATATTTATTATATTTTACACTGATTGTACGAATTAGTACTATATTTTGTATTTTAAAATAGAATTAATACACTTTCAAGCAACTGAAACTTACATAAACCTTTTCTATTACCTTATAAGCACTCTACATTAAAATGAGGCGGTTGAAGTTTAAAGTCAATTTTCTCAAAACTATCAATTTGTCTGTTAAACCCTTTTTGTTCTCACCCCTTCAATTAGCATACTCATCATTACCACTTACACACCATTGTCAACACTATATATTTCCTTTCTATTAGTATTCTTGTTTCGCTAGCAGCAACTTAATTCTTCCTGAACTTACGACCGGTTATTTTTTTGTTTGTGTATATTAAAGCTAAAGTTTTAGAGTGTTCCTGTTTCTTTCAAATGTGTAAACATCTCAGAGCTGTCTAGTGTGCTTCTATAATCTAAAGCCACAGAGAAAGTTTTTTATATTGTTTGTAAAAAACAAAATGGGAGCGAACGTTTGTATTGCAATTTGCATAGATAGGTACGCTGTGGCACACGGGTTTAAAGAAAACACGAATTGTACACACGGAGAGGAAGTTCGTCATGCTATTACAGTGAGCGCTTTGTAAGATTTTCCTTGATTTATTTACTAGCGAGAATTTCGAAAAATCCTTTCTTAGTAGATACCTACACTTTACAAAGAACACACCCTCCAAATTTCAAGTCTCTAGGACTAGCGGTTTAGGCTGTGTGTTCATATATAAGTCAGTCATTCAGTCAGTCAGTCAGGACTTTGAATTGTATATGTATAGCTTTATTTATTTTTAATAAGTTTCAAGTTATGTATATACATGAAATTAATCTTTAAAATATTCTTTGTCGTTAATCTAGTAAACTTTTTAAGCAGTTTATTCTTGTCCATCACTTAGTTAATTAGATGACGCGTCAGCTAGGTCTTTATCTAGATCATAAGCTAGTTCATCAGCCAATTGGTCAGCTAGACCATCAGCTAGTTCATCAGCTAAGTCGTTAGCTAGTTCATCAGCTAGTTCATCAGGTAGTAATTCAGCTGGGTCATCAGCTAGTTAGTCAGATAGGTCATCAACTAGTTAATCAGCTAGGTCATCAGCTATTTCATCAGTTGTTTCTAAGTTTCTTAGTCCGTATATCAAAGATGAAACCGCGACACGTAATTCGCCATTCTATTCCCACAATGTGTACAAAACACGTGTTCTGTACGTACACAAGTAATATGTTTTACATAATTCATTTGCTTTGTTTTCTGTAATGGGGAAATGTCAACGATCTGTTTATGTTAAACAAGATTTTCGAGTCTGATAATATTGAAGAGAGATAAAATAATGAAAGAATGTTTCTCTAGACGTGTTCTTGAAACTGCAGAAACGCAAATTTGCTTGATAAAGAATACCGAAGATTGGAAACAGTTTTGATTCTCTCTCTCTCTCTCTCTTTCTATTTCTCTCTCTCTCTCTCTCTCTCTGTTGTGGAAAGGATTATAAGTATCAAGCTGAAGATGCAATACAATATCGTACCCAATTTTGTTTTGATCTTATTGTTTCTAAGTAAAGCAATTTTTAAGAGTGAAAACAAGAATGCTTCTATTTTTTAACCAACTTCAGAGAGGAAGTTATATATGTACGTATTTGTTAACATATATCTCCGTCAATTATATTTTATCGTTGTGAGTTGTAGACCTTACGAGTCTGGATAATTTTAATTTCAATCCCTGTGGTGGACCATTTTGTGAATTTTCCAAAACCTAGTTCACACAATAACACGACAATTGGTTGAGAAATGTACAACCGGACAGACATACAAAATGATTATTTCCCAAGTTGAATCGAGGACGCTTTTCTCACATCGTTCACTCCGTCATAATAATTGAGACTAGTCTGTACAACAAATAGAAATATATTTGCAATCAAATAAAAAAACAAACACATTGAACTTCGAAAAATTCTTTACCCAAAAAAATTAGCACAAAAACTTAAAGTCCCGTCCTCAGAGAATTAATTACCATTGGTTCTCGACGTACGTTTAATTATGACAAACCGGTATAAAGACGGCGACGAACCGGTATAAATACGGCGACAGGAACCGGTATAAAGACAGTTATGGATGCTCTGCCGACTGGTTTGTCAACAGTTTTATTGATTTATATAGCTGTGGTATCCCAGACGGTAATTCTATAGTTTTTGTAGGTCTCAAAGGTCTTACTTACTTTGGCGTTAAAACAAGTTGAACTTCTCTGGATATGAAAAGAAAAAAGAAAGCTTACTTTACTTGTTATAAAACCTATCTTTAAACACTTAACCCACTCAACCATACCTTAATTTTTTTATGCCAGTTTCTGGTGAAATATGCTGAGCTATTTTCATCTATAATTCTCATAATTTTGTACCATATTCCGAGCAAATAAATAATTTTTCATTTTTTTGTTTTCAACCAAAGTTTCCCATCAGTCGCCAAAAAGTATTTAATTATAGTGTCTAGTAGTTTATTAACTGCTAAAAGATCTATTGAGAATTGATAGTTTCTTTATCTTAGTTTAGGTTGATTTGGTTGCCAGTCTGTACTGAAGCTTATTAAAATACAATTAATAATAATAATAACGCCCAACGATGACGTACATATATCCTGGACCATAACTAGGATTCCCTGTGAGACCTAGGCACTACGAGGACCATGGTCCCACAACACTCAGAACAAGTATTTGCGCTTTTTTTTCTGTGCACAAATACTTGTCCTGTCGCGGGAATCGAAACCGCCGCTTCCGGGTTATGAACCGACCCGCTCAACCACCACAGCACAGAGGCTGTCAAATTTATCTAAGCAACACTTTCCTCCAGGATTTCGTATTTGTTAAATTCGTGTCAACTTGGCAGACCAAATACAGGACGCTCATTGGTTGCTTGTTGATCATCGGCTGTCTCAACCAATAAGCGTGCAGTATTTGGCATGTTGACTGGACGCGTTTGACAAACATACGAGAATTAGTTAGGGAGATAAGTGTGAACTTAAGAGCCATCAAAATTTAGTACAGACGAACCTAAAACAATATTCTACTAAGGGTCTATTTTACCATCACGATGAAAAAAATAATAGCATTCTAACTTGCATAATTATTTACTAGAACGATTTCATCACGATTTCTAACACTTAATGACAGGTCGAAAAGCTTAACAACCTACAAAGGGATTACGATATTATGAACTGTAAAACATACAACTTAAGGTTTTAATTGCCGTGCAGATAACTTTAGGGCTTGCTAGTCGATTGAAGCGAGACATAATTGCGAATCCGTGTTTAAGTATTTTCGATTAAATCGTTACTTATCTCGTTATTCTTTCCCACGGGCGTGGAATAATCGATTTTGTCGATAAACGTTCTTTTCACGGTACTGGCAGCTAGTGATGCGGGCAAGTTATCGATTAAGGGTGCCGCTCTATTTGACGATTATTCGATGTTTCAATCAGCTGGGTAATCAGGCGCGAATTGTGGGCCAATTTTTGACACCTTGCTTCTGGTTAATCAGTGATTTAAATTAGTGTGACGACAAAAAAGCTATATTGTTAAGTTGTAAAGCTAAGATTTGTTGGTTTTTATTCTGTTATCTGTAAAGCAATAGATAATATTATAGTACCTTTATATAAGAGAAAAGTTTTTTTTTTCTAGTTTTTTTATCATGTTACATGTGACATATGACATGATGAGCTAGTCGTTCACGTGATGTTAGGCGACATGGCTGCCCATATCAATTGCAGTGTCACTCGGAAGTGGAGTTTCGCGTGACACTGCACTGCGTACAATAAACATGCATACAATACAACACCCAGCCAAACATCGATGTTCATCACACAAATGTTTGTTCGGAATCGAACCCACAACTACAGTTCGGAAGGCAGAGCTACTAAGTTACTTGTTCTGGTCTGGGTGTTGCGGGACCATGGTCCTCGTCGTTCAGGCAATCCTCGTCCAGGATCTATATATATGATCGTTGGGCGTTTTTTTTTTTTTACAACCTACTGAGCTTCTACCAATAGTCAACAGAAACAATTTCTTGGAATACCCAGTCACCTTTAAGTCTAAGCGAAGTCTTTCAAACGTCAGAGACAATCTTATTACGTACGAGTACACAGAAGCCATAGGTCTTCTGATTGGTTTACTTTACTCGATCTTAAGACTTATTGAAAATGTTTTATATAGAAATGCTTGTGGGAGAGTATAGGTATTATATATTGAAGCGTTCGTACAAAAGATTGCGTTTTTGAAGTAAAACTTCTTTACTTTGGGAGTGATCTGGTAAATGCAAGGACAATAGAAGTTGAAAGTTGTTGGTTAACATAGATCACTTAATACAATGATGAAAATGTTGTTATTTGTTTTAACTTGGTTATATTGAACAAATTTAAATTAATTATACAAGGTGGAATTTAATTCGTTCTTTTCCTTTAATTTATTTATTCTGTCCATGCTATAGAATGCTCCCGTATAAGTAAATAAAAAGTTTAAACTTAAATCTAGGTATTATCAAATTTACATTCTAAAGAAAGCCTTGTGACATTGAACAAAGCGGGTGTTTTATTGCCTACGAAACATTTACAAAGCACTCAGCTGGTGCCCGCGCTGTGTACCGTTCAATAGACATTTTGGCTGTCATGCAGATATTTTAGGAAGCACTATATACAAAAAAAAAAAAACTTTTTTTAAATTGGCTCTTGTACAAATATTCTATAGCATGGTCTGAGTACATACATTTAAAGAAAAAAGTGAATTAAATGCCACCTTTTATTTATATAATAACAAAGTTGTATTATTATGTTGGTATGTCCGGTAAAATGACATTTCACAATTGTCAAGATGGTGACATTAACATTAAACAAAGCAAAAACATAGTTATACCGGCCGATAGATGGAGCTAAACTAAAGAAGTTTTACTTCAGTCATTTGGTCTAAAGCACACTCGTTTTTTTTTTTTCTATTTTAATGAGACTATTTAAATCCAATTATAAAATGACTTCGTCGACACTATGGCGCCGTTAAATCTTCCCGAGACACACGTGGCGCCTTGGCTAATTTAGCTGAACAGCTAAAACGGCGCAAATATACTAACAGATAGACGGCTCAAATATCAATTTGTCGTTTGGTGTTGAGACCTTGGGTCCGTGGGTCCCAATGTTTATCAAAGCGCTTGGTCAATGTGACGAGTGACAAAAATGCTGGCACTTATTTGGCACAACGAACCAGCATTGCAATTCAACGGGGCAATGCCGCCAGCATGTTGGGTACGCTACCTACTGGTAGTGGGCTGGAGCGTTTGGACTGTCTATAGGTCATCACGGCTAGTACATAGCCCTATTGCTTTTTTTTAGTGGCTAGTGTAACTAGATAAATATATGAACTCTTTATTGTACACACCAAATAATAATACAAACAAACAAACAATTATTTATATGAAGTGTAATAATGGGCGACCTTATCGCTAAAAGCGATCTCTTCCAGGCAACCTTTGGATGGAGGGAATTTGACGAAGTGGTGACGAGGTGTACATAACTAATTAGTTATGTATGCTAGTAGCATTTAGTAGTAGTTGTTGTATTATTTTATTATTATTATTGCTGTGTAATAGCCAGTCAGCCACCAGTGACAGCTTCTGTGGTGTGGTGGTTGAGCGGGTCAGCTCACAACCCGGATTTCGGGTTCAATTTCCGTGACAAGATTTGTGCACAGAAAAAAAAATCGCAAACACTTGTTCTGAGTCTGGGGGTTTTTGGAACCATGGCCCTCATAGGTCCTGGGCCCCTAAATACAAAGAATCCTAGTAAGGGTCCAGGATTTATGTATGTGATTGTTGGGCGTTATTATTATTATATTATTGTTATTGTAGTTAGATATAAAAATATGCCAAACATTAAAAGCAACGGGATCTCAATAATACCAAAATTATAGCATAACTTCGTAATGATTTTTGCATCATTAAAATAACAGAAAACGTTAAGATAGGATGTGGTGACCTCCTTTGCGTCACGCCATCTGAAAACTAATTTAAAACGGAGCCTAGATTTAACTTCAACCAAGTCTGGCGTTTCGCTTGTCAGGTTGTGGGTGAGGTTGGAAGTTGACACAAAAAACAGGTGTGTTAATACCACACAACTGAAGTAAAACTTCTTTAATTTAGCTCCATTTATCGGCCGGTATAACTTTGTTTTTGCTTTGTTTAATGTTAATGACGCCATCTTGACAATAATTGTAAGTTGGAGTTTTGGCGGGAAAACGAAAAAGATCGCCTCGCCGCATTGTATTATTTTCCAAAACTTGTGCTATTTTCAGTGTTAATGCATAAAATTGGTGGAATTTTATTAATGAAGTGCTGGATTACAAGGATAGTGTGGGAAACTGGTATAATGATGGTGAAACTTTTTTTTGTGTTGTTTCCAAAACTACATAGAAGCTTCTAGTAAAGTTGCCACCACTTTACTAGGAGTATGACTAAACTGTGACTTGATGACTTGGACTGACTTGATACATATCTGCGTGAAATTACATTAAACTGATAAATTATCATTTACTTGACACTAGCTAAATACACAAAAGCCAAAACACAAAAAATATAAAAAACATAATAATACAATTTTTTTTTTTACTTTGTTATCTTGACAATGGCGATCTACGTTAACCAACAACTTTCATATTCCGTTCGCCTCGCCAGATTGCTCCCCAAATCAAGCGTGCGTAAAGGAGTTATTATTGAAAAACCCATGCTTTCAAACCTTAACTATCTTTCTTCTTCTACATTACAGAGTTCCAATATTTTGTTTTGAGTTAAAAGTGTTAGTTGTGAATTCGTGTCTGCCGATAAACTGTTAAACTATTTGGCAGAATACTGTATATTTAAACTAAGATTATCAACTTACACCAAATAAAAATAAATAGAAAATGTACGAAGCCTCAAGTACAAATCAATGGGCCCGGCCGGTCTTTTTGGTTGTCTAAATAAAACAAAATAAAATATCGCGAGTTATATAGTTTTTCTTTTTGAACTTCACCGAGTCAATCCAGTATTTCAACTTAAGTGAAATGTCAATAAAAATCACTTATTATGAACGACTTTCTATTTATTTAGCTCCAATTTCGAGCACTTCCTTTGTTATTTTGGTGCTAACGACTCCCTTCCGATAATCATTTCGTGTGATAAAACGTTTTTTGTCGGTAGTAAAAAGCTTGTATATGTAATTAAAACTGTTTGGGGTGATTTTTATTTTCTTAAATAAGTTGTTTTGAAAGTAATAAAAACAAAAAATACAGTTGTAAATTATTGTGAATGTATACTAACCACGATAAATTATAGACAGTCCAAATGCTCCAGCCCACTACCAGTAGATAGCGTACCCAACATGCTGGCAACATTGCCCCGATTGCCATTATATTATTGGTATATGATTCGTTGAATGTTTTATTTTATTAAATATACTAGCTGCGCCCCGTGGGTAAAAAGTGACCTAAGTGCTAATCCACTATATAAGCTATCTATATTCCAAATTTCATCCAAATTCGTCCAGCCGTTTGAGCGTAAAAGAGTAACAAACACAAAAACGTGCACTTGAGCTAGTGGCCTCCCATTTTTAACGGCTGGGCCTTAAGCGCCTGTCCATAGAAGCTTCTAGTAAAGTTGCCGCCACTTTGGAGTATGACTTAACTATGACTTGACTTTAATTACTTAGACTGTGATTTTAAATATAATTATGTATGATGGCGGCAACGTCCAGTTATAAACTCCATGCGCAGCGGGCAGTACCGTAATTTACCCTGTGGTAACATTTAAATTTATTACAGTGGCAACACCGGCAACTGTCATCGCTTCCCCACCCATCTGGCTATATAAAGGGAGCGCTCGGTGTACTATGGATCATTCTTGCTCCGGACACGGCCCAGTGCGCATGCTAAAGGCCTATAGTCCTATGGTTTGCCCGCCATGTCTAACCCAGAGTCTATATGTATGAAATATCATTAACTTGAGAAATTATCAAATACTTGACACTGGCTAAATACACATAAGTGTGGAGTAAAAACAAACAAAAAAAGTATAACATTTCACTTTCCCCATATATTTTTCACACAAAGCTCTCTGCGAATGTAATTGATGCTCTATTGTCATAACTGTGTATTTCAACATAATTATGACTAATTTTCAAAACTGAAAGAGGAAGTGTGTTGACTCACGCATACCGCGGAATAATTAACCGTCTGCATTTTAATTGTACTCGTAGTCGTTTGATTTAAGCGGATGAATGCATTGTGGGGCATTCGTCGCAAATTAATAATAATAATATGTGTGGACATCTCACACAACGCCATCTAGTCCCAAACTAAGCAAAGCTTGTATTATGGGAACCAGATAACTGATACAATACTTAGATACTTTGTGTTTGTAAATACATACATAGAATACAATGTAACACCCAGACACAGAACAAACACCTACGTTCGCCACACAAATGTTTGTCCTGGGTGCGAATCTAACCCACAACCCACAGTTCAGAAGGCAAGGTTACTACCAACTGAGCTATCGGGCCAGATAATGAAAGATACTAGGAAAAGGAACTTTTTTGACTATTCACTTTTCTGCAATGTTCCTCTAATAAATATAACCGCTTTGCCAGCTATTCTGCCGTCAAGCAGTAGTAATAATAATAATAATAATAGTAGCGCGATCACAAACATAGATCCTGGACCCTAACTAGGCTTCCCTGTGTCTAGGGACCCAAGAACTACGAGGACCGTGGTCCTACAACACCCAGACTCAGAACAAGTATTTGGGCTTTTTTTGTACAAAAATACTTTCCTGCCGCGGGAATCGACGCCGCCTCCGCGTTATGAGTTGACCTGCTCAACTACCACACCACAGAGGCACTACTGTGTTCTGTTTTCAGGGGCATTGTTGTTGTTTGCTAGTGAAATTACTGCGCAAATGAGACTTTTGGTAATACTGGACTGAGTGATGTCTCTGGATGGCGTGTGCGCAGTGCAGTATTTAGAGTTTCGTGGAACATTGCAATCTGTTATCAATGTACTTTTTTATTTATTAAATTGAAAAAGGGTATTTTAAAATTGAATTGAATCTGTTGAATTGAAGCTGCAGTGATGCTTAACATCCAGCGACTGACTAGCTCATCACGTCATAAAAACATTATAGTTTTCTCATTCAAAGTTTTCTTATATGGCTCCGCTTTGTGCGGCTATTGCTTCCAATATCTCCCCACGGTTTTGACCAGGTCCTGCTAGTGAAGGGCCTGTTCTGCGTCTTCCAGTTAGTGGTCACCACTTGACCACCTTCTTCCCCATCCCAGACGAAACACATCAGGTAAAATTGATTAATTTGCAACAGCAAATGATAATTCTTTAATATGAATATGAATAAAATTCAAAGTCCTGACTGACTGACTTATACATCAACGCACAGCCTAAACTTCTGGTCCTAGAGACTTGAAATTTAGAGGGTGTGTTCTTTGTAAAGTGTAGGTATCCTCTAAGAAAGGATTTTTCGTATTTCCACCCCTAAAAGGGTAACATAGATGGTTATTTCTCTATTAAAAAAACCTTCGTTTCATATAGGCCACGTGAACGAAGACGCGGGCAGAAGCTAGTTCTTTGATATGGTCTAACCTTATTTTCCATAATAATATTATGACGCCTAATTGCACCGGTAACATAATCCGTAGTAGATTAGTGTAGTATTCTCCAATCAAAATTCCACAAGAACATGACTAATATACTAAACATTTTTCAAAGCCTTCATCAAAATAACCTTATATTAAATTAAACCAAAAAGGGTATTTCCCAATACTTTAATCTCTAACGATGTTGTCGAGTGACCAGTGAACGAAGGACCATCCGGCACCGTTACTTGAAGAGATGTACAAGAAAACTATTAAATGGTAGAGATTAATTTACACTGGTCATATTTGTGTATCTATTCAGAGATTTTTGCGTAGGAGTACCTTGTATATTATTATCTTGTTATTGAACTTTTAACCTTAATGTCATACAAATAATGGACATTTATTGGCAGTCAACTACTACAAATAATAGTCAACTTTTGTCATAATTTATGATTGAAATAGCCAGTTATTAACAATAGCAAAAGAGTTCGGAACGAAAAAGTTTTAGACAAAGAAAAGTCTTAAATATTCATTAAATAAAATTGATATATTTAGAACTCATCAAAACCAAGATTTTGTATTTCATTTGAGGCAACATACTATTGCTAATTACAATAAAATCTAAATAATAGGTCTTTACCTATGAAATTGCCGTTTTGCAGTACAGACTTTTTCAAACAAAAAAAAGTTTTGATTGGCTATGAATTCTAAATTCAAATTAATTTTGTTTTAAAAATATGACATTCTATTTACAATATAAGTCTTTTGTTTATTGATTAGCGTTGTATTTTCATTACATTTCAACATTTTTCCTCATAATGGATACTTTGAAATTTCGTGTAATTATGGAATATGAGTTCCGTCGTGGCACCATCGCGGCACAAACGACACGTAACATCAACGACGTTTACGGAGAGAACTGTACAAACGAACGTACAACCCGTTATTGGTTTGCTCGGTTCCGTTCTGGGAATTTTGACTTGAAAAATGAACCTCGTGTTCGTCCGATAACTTTGGTCAACAATGATGAATTAAAGGCGATTGTGGAAGCTGATGAATCTCAAACTACAGCTGAGCTGGCAGCAGCTTTTGATGTTAGCATCAAAACAATATTGGTCCATTTGCGACAGATTGGCAAGATAAAAAAGCTTGATAGATGGGTGCCCCACGAACTTAACGATCGCCAGCGCAACGTACGCGTCGAGGATTGCGTTGCGCTGCTTAACAGGCACAGAAATGAAGGAATTTTGAACCGAATTGTTACGTGCGACGAAAGATGGATTCTTTTTGACAATCGAAAGCGCTCAGCAAGTTGGTTAGATCCTGTTTCGGTACCAAAGCAATGTGCAAAACGAAAAATGACCCCTAGAAAGGTGATGGTCACAGTTTGGTGGTCTAGTGCTGGTGTGATTCATCATAGCTTTTTACAAAACGGCGAGAGCATTACTGCAGATGTGTACATTGAAAAACTGACCACAATGATGGTGAAACTCGCACGTCTGCAACCAGCTTTGGTCAATCGGTCGTCTCCACTGCTACTTCACGACAACGCGCGACCCCATACTGCACAACAGACCGTCTCTAAGCTGCATGAGTTGGGTTTGGAAGCTCTCCCTCATCCGCCATACTCACCAGATCTTGCGCCTACCGACTATTACTTTTTCCAAAATTTGGACAACTTTTTAGCGGGAAAAAAATTCAATTCCCGAGAGGCAGTACAAAACGCCTTTGAAGAGTTTGTTGTCTCCCGTCCTGCTGATTTTTTCAAGAAGGGCATCCATAAACTGCCACAGCGTTGGCAAAGATGCATTGATTGCAGGGGTGATTACTTTGAATAAAAAAAATAAATAACTTCGAAAAAAAAATACTTTAACTTTTTTCAAACAAAACGGCAATTTCATAGGTAAAGACCTAATATATATAAGTCAAAGGTGACTGACTGACATAGTGATCTATCAACGCACAGCCCAAACCACTGGACGAATCGGGCTGAAATTTGGCATGCAGGTAGGTGTTATGACGTAGGCATCCGCTAAGAAAGGATGTTTCGAAATTCCACCCTTAAAGGGGTGAAATGGGTGGTTGAATTATTTTCCCATAGGCCGAGCTGCGGGCGAAGCTGTGGGCAGAAGCTCGTTATTGTATATTAAGCTTGATAATATATCTTATTGCCTGAATTATTTTTAGTGTTAACGTAGGATGTGATATGGAAAAAGATTTCGATAATTTAGTTGTGAATAATTAAACAGTGAAAATAACTTCATAATTTGGAGTTCCGAGTGACACATAAGGTAAACAAACAACTACATCTCGTCACGTCTTTAATATACTTCCATGGACAAAAAAAACTGCCAAATTTTTGACCAATTTTTATTTCTTATTTATTTATTGGGAATAGGCAAAGCATTTGACCACTGCCTCGCCTCATGTTCAGCAATGACGTGGTCTTAGATGGGACATGCTTACATAGAAGATACCTGTTCACTCTTGACTTGAAAACTACCAGTGTATAGTTAACTGGAAACAAGGACGCCGGCAAGCTTTTCCATTCATTATTATTCTAAAAAACCAGGCGAACTGAATACCACTGTAAAATATACACAGTACTTGTATTCACAATTCAATGGAAGTTTTGTACTTGATTAAAATACATCGTATACCTAAATTTTGTTTCATCGTTTGGGTAGATATCGCAATTTTACGTGTAGTTGAGTAACTGCGATTTCACCAGAAAGTTACCTGTTTTACAAATTTCTACTACTACTATAAGCAGTGAAACAATATATTCTTTGGTGCATTTGATGATTTATACTTTTTTAGTTACACGTGGTCTTTTAGTGACCACAGGACTACAGGTATCTGTCGATTTTCAGGACAGTGTTTATTTCTTCTTGTTAGCACTTTAAAATATGTTTTATTAAATGTCGGCTAGGCACTCTGATAAACTTTGGTAAACGCGATGAGCTCCCGACCTTCACGGACCCAGGGTCTCAACACCAAACACTAACCGCTACCGAGACTATTATTTTGCGCCGTTTTAGCCGCTCAGCCGAATTAGCCACGGCGCGCGGCGCCGGCCTTAACGTGTGTCTTAGGAAGATGTGACAGTGCCATAATTTTAACACAAGTAGCGTCCCACACAAAGGGCCGTCTTCATCTTCCAAGGAACCAAAGTCATTACGTCAGGTCTTTTACCATTGGTACACATGAGACCATTCGATTCGAGAAAGGCTGCTATACACCTCCGAAAGTGGCAAAAGCCCAGCAAATGATGTCATAAAGGCTAGCGTGGCGCAAAATTCTACCAGCACTTTTCGAACACGAGAGACCGTTATGACCAAGCTGGTCAACTGCAGTACAGCACTAGCAGCGATGGCTCAAACAGCATCTACAGAAAGTTTCTTTGTAATTTTCATTAAAGTTAATTTTCCATTTATTGGTTAAAAGAACAACACTCAGCTATTTTCATTAGAAATCTCACATTCAATCAACACAAAAAACTTAACACATTCATGATCGCATATGTAAATCAAATAATTAATTACTCTGTTCATTGCACCATTCACTTATAGCTTCCATTTCAGACCTCTGTATGAGCAAATATGTGGCTGGTTAAGTGACGTTCAACGTACTATGTTCAGCCGATGTACCAGCGCTTCGATAAATACAGATCAGCAAACCATGAAATCTACCTTTCAGACTGCTCCACCCATCGCATCAAGGTTTTACTTTTTTTATTAGATAAAGCCACATCCATTAAACTCCACATTGGATTCGCGAACATTTCAACAGATTCACGGGAAAAAATTAAATTATAGAGAAATAAAAGCTGGGCCTTAGTTTTTTTTTGGTATAACAAATTCAATTGTCGTATGATTTGATTGTGTTCCGTTGGAATTGAACTCTATGATATTATTTAGGGTAGAATAAAGTTATTGAGCGCAATCGTGCTTTGGATTGGTTTTTGTTGCTGTCTAAAGATAAATTTCATTAAGCCATCACAGAAAACCTTAGAACGGCTTAAAAATGTGATACTGGGGCGGATCACTTGACTTCACCTGATTTATTAATATATCTACATCAATAAAATTATAAGATATCTATAAATAGCCTCGAAGAATTTAGATTACTTAGTGCATGGGATTTTAAGCAAAACTTTCCAAATTTCCCGTTTAAATTATACATTTTCTGAGATCAAAATATCCGTCCAATCCCAGTAGTTTAGTTATTAGTTCCATTGATCATAATATTGTAAGATAAATAACGGCTAAGCTCACGTCATCGTCACGTCACGTCGTCAAACTCATGTCCGAAACCTGGTTGGAGTAATTTCGACTTTTTAATTGACGTGAGTTTAGTTGTTATTTATCTTACAAAATGTATCATACTCACGGGAGTTTTCAAACTAAAATTGATTATAATAGTGGGGCTTTGGTTTTTTTTTTTTTTTTTTTTGAACGAGCTAATGCTGTTGGTCTCTAACGACCTTTACAGCGTCACCGGGCGGGAGGGCGGGCGCTTAAGGTGCCCAGCCGTCAAAAGTGGGAGGCAACTAGCTCAAGGGCACCCCTGGGGTGCGAGCCTCGGCTTGGGCCGTTGCCGGGATAAGAGGATCGAGAAGACTACGTCCACTGGAAGAGTGGACCCTATTGAAAGTCGCGACCGTTCTAGCTAAACTACGGGGAGTACGTCGACCTCGCCAGCGGGGTCGGTGTCTGATTGTGTTACGCTGGTATCCTATACCGGTGCCGAAAGCGGTACCTGAGTCGGAAGGGCTAGACTGGTCCGGTGATCCTAGCGCAGCCGATACTACGGCTGCTATAGGATCATCCGGGTCGCTCAAGACGTGCCTCGGGCGGCGACGACGGGGTGAAGTGGGGCTTTCATGTCTCATTTGCTAATTAAGGGTAGATGATTGCACTGCTTTCACACGTGTGTTCCCAGAAGTACAATTGCCGATTCAATTGACTGTACTACAGAGACTATGGTCTTTCATCGCGTATTTTAGATTTCAGTAGTCTACCATCCCATAACTCATAGCAATTTTCGTTTTCCTCGATTTTTTTTTCATTTGCCTTATTGTCAAAATGGCTTATCCTGTTAGTCAACACGTTTGACATATGTCAAGCATCATCAAGGTCATTGTAATCATCATATCGTTGATCAAGTAATTTGTTTGCAAAATTTCATCCAAACCAATTCAGCCATTTTAGCGCGCAAGCCACACAAATCTAAGAACACTATCGTTCCTTTTTTGGGTAGAGTAGTTCTTTTCTACTATCATTACACTGTTCAATTGAACTCATTCTATAGTACTTCTGAATTAATTTGAACACACATTAACGTAATCTATATTGCCAGCACTTGATCTCCGAACTCCACAATCAAAATAAAGTAACAGAAACTTAATAAAAAATACATTATCGAGTAGTCGGAACCAAAAAAGTGATGCTGCCTCCAAGACGCAGCCATTTTAAAACGTATTTGTTATACCCTCAAAACGGTTCGATTTTGAATCTTCCGCACTAGGCGTTAGAGTCAAATCAGCATCTATTGAATGTGAATATAAAGTTGTAAATTTTTTATAGCTGAACAGGTTTAAGGTCCATAATTAGGACAGGTGTTCAGTGGAGCCCTTTTTGCGTTATCAACTATATTCTCTTTTTTTATAGTCTTGAAATGCCGGCTTTGTGAGATAAATAGCTTTGATGCGGTTCGAAAGATACTAGATTGTAAAAAATAAGTTTTTGAGTTAAGAATTTATTTTTATTGTTACTATTTATTGGCGATTTAGATTACCTTTGATAGAGACATACTTGCTTCGTAAAAAGAAACACGTAAAATGTTTATGGCGGTCAATTTTTTTTTTATTTTTTTTTTATATTCTACATTTTATGCCTTGAAATTATTCTTGGGAGAAATTTGTATACACCAGTAATATTGTATTATTACGACTACCTAAGTAATTAATTTAGAATGATTTGACGAGCTAGTCCTTCACCTGATGTTAAGCGACACGGCCGCCCATAACAGAACAGTGTCACTCGGAACTTTCAAAATATAAAAAAGAAAAGAGAAAAGAAACGTTTCACCATCATCATACTACTTTCCCACACTCATGCCTGTAATCCAGCACTTAACGAATATAATGCCACCAATTATATGCACTAACACTGAAAATAACACAAGTTCTGGAAAATAATACAATGCGGCGACGCGAACTTTTTCGCTTTCCCGCCAAAACTCCAGAACATTTATTATTAACATAAATTACTTAATATGTAACTAATGGTTACATAAATTACTTGACGCTGGCTAAATACACAAAAGTGTGGAGCCAAAACATAAAAAAAGGTTACATACACAAAGACATAGTAGCGCCATCTGTTGAAATTTTCATTAACTATGCACGTATCACGTATATGAAAAGTATCGCAGATAATAAAAGATGTTATGTACTTGTATTAACTAAGTGGTATCTTATGTTATTAAAATTGATTTCAATACGAATCAACAGGTTAACTTTCTAAACAGAAGTAGGTAGTAAACATGTAAAAATGCATATTTCATAAAAACTTTTTACGAAAAAAGAAAGTTCAAACTTACCCCATATAAATAACCTAGCATCAATTCCAAAGTTCAATTTTGTCACTACACAATACCAAAATAAACTTTACACTCACTAATAATAAAAATAATAAACACTGTCCAATAAAAATCCACACAATTAAAACAAACAAAAAGTTGCAACACACAACGAAAAAATCTTTGCATTGAACAAAAAGTTTGCATGAAACTGCCACAAAAGTAAAAAAAAAAAACAAACTGACGTTCGATCTGACAGTTCGCGCGTTCCCGCCAAACCGTGAAGATCAAAGATCAAAGAGCGCAGACGTCCGACGCGGCGCCGCGTTGTCACCGGACTGTACTGTAAAGTAGTAGGTACCTACGCTACGAGCTACGAGTTGCAGTTATGTCACAGTATAAATGATAGTTAGTATCCTGCAGTGCGAGTTCGTGAGAAACGGTAGCGGCTTATGAGCTTTTGTGAGGTGCTTTTGATGTTTTTCTGTTGTACTTGGCAGTCCTACAATTTAAATAATTAAGCTGTGGAATATGACTGTGTAGTTAGTTTTCATAGAACAATGACAGAAAAGGTCGTCTTGTAAAAT
The DNA here is from genome assembly GCA_905220475.3 of Ennomos fuscantarius. Taxonomy (NCBI): domain Eukaryota; kingdom Metazoa; phylum Arthropoda; class Insecta; order Lepidoptera; family Geometridae; genus Ennomos; species Ennomos fuscantarius. The sequence continues at coordinate 5,467,568 of HG992049.1, forward strand.
TACACGCCTAAACAGTTTACCTCATCTGTTGTTAAGTTTGGTCTTTGTTATTTATTCTGGCACAAACAGTTTTATTTGTAGCGCCACGTTTTTTCGCATATTAAGGCTTGCAGCAACACACGGTCGTTGAAATTCTTTTTTTTATGTTTGAGCATGACAAGCTATTCGTTCGCCTGATATTAAGTGACACGGCTGCCCATATCAGTTGCACTTGGAACTCTAAAGTACAAAGTTTCGCTTAACACTGCACTGCGCACGTCATCCTGAGACACCAGCACAGTCTAGTAATAAAATTACTACATTATGAGATTAGGTTATAAAGTCTCATTTACCCAGTAATTTCACTAGCTACAATGCCCTTCAAAACTACGGGAAAAACTACGCCAAGCACTGGCAAAGCGGTGGTACCTACCTAGACTTAGCAGAAAAGTCCTACCATTTAGTTGTAATAGATCTTGTCTCCAAACGTGGCGATCTTAAGAATTGACCGCCATTTAATATGGCCTATTATTATGGCCATATAAGAAGATATACCCTAACACGTAGCATAATATATGCATAAAACGTTAGGGTATATTATATTTGCGCACTTTTAAAGTCAAGACAAGTATTATAGTCATATGAAGACACACGAGCGAAGCCTTGCATTGACTCAGTCGAACAGAAATACTGGTTGCCCCAGGGCCAGTCAGCTGAAGCCGGCCATATTACATAGGTTACATAGCTTAAATATTATTTTCTTCTCCAGGAAAAAATGACAATTATAATTGTCTCTCTCACAAAGAATCCTTAGAGATCTCTCGTGATCTATAAGTATGTACTTACACAAATATAACGCCCATTGGACCCTTTTTAGGGGTCCGTAACTGTAGGACTTATAATATTGCGCGTTGCAAATTTAGAAATATAAATAATGCCTGTTATATGTTGGATAATAATAATTCAAGACTAGTATATTTGTTTGTACGTGTAGATTATTTTTATGGTTAGGGGCCATCCATAAATTAATTCATACGCTAAGGGAGGGAGGGGTCGAAAAAGTGTGACATTGTGTGACAAGAGGGGAGTCCCAAATGTTGTGACGTAAAATTTTTTCAAAATATCATATTTTATATCTAAGTATTAAAACACCAAATTTTTTATTTCATAAATTTCTAAATATAAATTGCAAAATATGTGACACGAGCTTCTGCCTGCAGCTTCGCCCGCGGCGTGGCCTATGGGAAATAATTTAACCACCCATTTACCCTCTTAAGGGTGGAATTTTGAAAAATCCTTTCTTAGCGGATGCCTACGTCATAACATTTAGCTGCATGCCAAATATCAGCCAGATCCGTCCAGTAGTTGGCTTTGCGTTGATAGATCACTATGTCAGTCAGTCAATCAGTCAGTCACCTTTGAGTTATATATCTCACAAATACGATCAGCTGTGACAAGGATGAGAGAGGGTTCAAAAAAATTAATGAAATAAATTATGTCACATGAATGAATCATTCATGTGACATAATTTATGGATGAACTCTTCAAGCCTTAGAAGTGACTAATTAAATAAAATTAATAATAATAATAACATTCAAATATCACATACGTAGATACCTTATCTGGGTCTGGGTATTATATTGTATTCTATGTATATATTTACAAACAAACGTATCTAAGTATTGATATTAGTTACCTGGTCCCCATAGTACAAGCTTTGCTTAGTTTGGGGCTAGAAAAGATAGGTGGATTTTGAGCTTGTCATTGGATAACAATTGAATCGACGAAAATTAGCAAAAAGGTACAGAAGCTTCACACGTATAAAAAAAACAAGCTTTACTCTCCCTATTGATTTAGTACGTGTCTATCTCTTTCGAATAATCTCGAATGCCATTGGATTGCCATAAAAGATGTTAAACGCTTGTTAGTGTTTATTTTCATTTAACGTATGGAGTAAAAAATTTAATTGAACCCTCTATTGGAGCGAGATTATAAAATGTCAGTTGTCATTGTTCAACTAATTAATTAAACACTACTCAAAGGATTGATAGCACATATTTTACAATTTTCAACAGACTACAATACTCTGTCATTTGTAAACCGATTTGGATTTTGTTATTTTAATTGATTAGATTGATGCTTGGTTCTGTAGTGTGGTTATTAAATCAAATATAATAAAATATAAACTCAAATAAATAAAAAATACGTCAGCCAAGTCCTTCGCAGTACGAATGTAAGGCAATTGAAGTCAATTTTACCTCATTTTTTATTACGATATTATGTAAATATGTTAACTTTTTACTTGTTAATTCCTAACATTTACAACCAAGTCTTATTGTGGCAAGTATTCATTGGCCCAAACATTAATTTTTCTAATATTAATTGGCCCCAAGTATTAATTGGTCCAAGTATTGATTGAACCATGTTTTGTTTCGTTCAATTTTATTCATCTATACTCACACACTTAATTGTACTTAAATTAAGTAAAGTTTGAATAAACGACTGTTAATTTACTTATTTTCATTAAGCATTTTAACCATAAAGTTACTTCTCGAGCTCAATTCCGTCTTGTTACATTATACAGCCGGATTTACAAAATTGAACTCTGTCACCTTGGTATAAGACATGACGTTTCCATGCCCACAATTTTGAATGGAAGTTTCGTAGCAGACGCCCAGATACAAAATAGGCAATGCACTGTCTCTAATGATACCTTAGATTTTAATGCTTTCTGTAATTAATATCCACTAATGGTAGGTCGAAACAAACAATTTGGATCAGCTTAATGTAACTTTTTATTGTTACTATTAAGAGTTGAGCCACGGATGATTGAGTTAGTGGACAACTGAAACTGACGTTAGTTTTAAACTAACCTATGATGGTATTAGTGGAGGTCTTAAGTATAATACTGCTGGTTTTACTACGAAATAGATAAATACTATAAAAATTAATGATTTAATGTACAAGTTGCCGCGATAAAATTTTCATCGACACAGACATTGACACCAGGAGAAACTGTCAAAAACCTTTTTCTACGGTGAATAGAACAAAAGTTGTCACTGCAGCGAGAGGTTTGCTTCGCTGCAGTATAATTAAAACATATTTATATTTAATTAAAGTATAAAAATATATTTACATCTGACCGTTTGAGTATAAAGCGAATGACTAGGTCGTTACGTCATTCGTTTACATTAAAAAAAAACATAAGCAACTGACTACATTCACCCTTCTCGATAATACCTGCTACACACACCTTAATTGTCTTGACTGAGATCAATTTAAATCTATCCAAACCTCAAGGTAAAGGATTTTTGAGCAAATTAGCTCTGGCTTATTTTAAAAAATCAAAAATCGACGTGCTATCATCCAAATGGTTCAGTTAAGTAAGTAGAAAATTGAAAAGATACGTTCTTTGTAAAATGTAGATATCCACTAAGAAAGGGTTTTTCGAAATTCCACCCCTAAAAGCATGAAATGGGTGGTTGAATTATCTATTTAAAAAATCTTCGTTTCCTATAGGCCACGCGGGCGAAGCCGAGGGCAGAAGCTGGTTAATTTATAAATCTTTTAGGGGTGTCTCACAGTTTCACTTGCATATATTTAATCATTTTCCTATGGAAAATTTTCATTTTCAGATGAAATCTAGTGTTGTAATAGAACTAGAACGGAAAATTTTAACCAAATCATTCCAGCCATTTTTAAACAGGTAAATTTACATTAATTAAACATATCACTTTTTATTATTTTGGTTATTATTATGGTTATTAAATATTTAGGAACTTTAATAGAAATTAGTAGGAAGGCTATTCAAATTCACATTTAGCGTTTAAATAGAAAAAGGTTAAAGGTTTCTGGTCTGTTTCTTATAAGCATACTATTGTAAATTCTATGATCTGTCAAGCGGTGTCCACTCCTTCAATCGTCCACGGTACAGTTAAACATTAGTTCACATCGCTGTACTCACACGTTGTACAATTGTACAATTGTACAACGGATATAGGAATGTGTTGTGGCTATTAATTCAGTCTACTTTTACACAATTACAAATGAAGGCCAATGAGGTCATAGAATTTAAAATATCGTTATCATAATGGACAGGAGTATTTTCCTTACAAGGGAAATATGAGGCCATGAGAGCCAAAGTGGCCTAACTGCATTTTTTTCTATTTTCATATTTTTATTGGAGTTTGCTCTTAATGGTAAAAGCTATAGCGCAATAAATAAATCCATCAATAAAAGGCTTCCCATAATTAGGGATTAAAATAGGATGAAAGAATAAGTGAGAAAATGGATCCTCCCTTTATTATAATGTACATAGAATACAATATAATAAGGGTATTTAAAAATGCAGTTACGCCACTTTGGCTCTCATGGCCTCATATATTCTGTACTGTAATACTGGGTTACATAATACGACATCATAATAATAATATTAATATAAATAATAGATTTAATTCACTAGGTGGTAGGACTTTTCTGCAATAACAAAACAGTGTAACTCGGAACTAAAATATAAAATTTCGCGTGACACTGCACTGCGCACATCATCCTGAAACATCAGCACAGTCTGATAATAAGATTACTCGACTGTGTGATCAGATCATAAAGTCTCATTTGTCCAGTAATTTCACTAGCTACTTTGCCCTTCAAACCCGAACACAGTAGTGCTTGCGCACTACTGTGTTCGGGCTTGGCGGCAGAACAACTGGCAAAGCGGTGGTACCTACCTAGACGAACTTTGCAGAAAAATTCTACCACCTAGTAGTAGTTACCTTCTTTCATTCCGATGACCATTTTCTCATTTAAATAAACATTAAAATTTTAAAAGTTGTTTTTAGATAATGCAAGCGGTAACTCATCAGCCGTTACTTTGCTTAATAGTTTCTATTTCCTGCCCTGGTGCAACCCTCAAGAATAACAATTGACGGTATTGGATGGGGTAGGTTGAAATACCCTGGTATTTTTGGAAATACTTGATATTTTCAGCTTGGTAACAGCTGAAGCCAACGATGGCTTATTAGGCTTGTAATCTATGAAATTGAAAATAATATTAATAGAAAGTTATTGAAAGTTATTGTTACAGGTAGTCAACAACTTTCTTTCCTTAGCGACAACTGAAACCTAGGTTTTTTATGTATATTAGTTTAAATTAAGTTTTTCCAGATCTGTAAGCTACTTCAGGTGACCTCCTATTTCATTAAATCGTAACACTAAGCGTTATTCTTCTAAGTCACCTATTCAAAACTCTCGAAAACTATGAATACCTAAAATCACATATCAAATTGAGACCGTTCCAATGAACCCAAACACATTTATCTAAAGTAAGTTAGTGGAGAGTTGGGAATCCTGAAGATCCGTTAATTTTCCATGTTCTTTCAATATCATTGAAACTGCACGATACAAAATTTCAAAATGATCAGACTTGTGGTAGTTGAAAAAAAATCTTGAGTCAGCTAAGAACACTTGATCAAGTCTCCTTTAAAACCGAAAACAAACATCAAAATCAATTCAACCGTTTGATAGCTACGATTCCATACAGACATACACACAAGCACCCCCGTAATCTTATATAATAACCATCGGTTAGTGCGGGGCTTAATAAACGTAAATCAAAATTTAAATCTTCCACAAAACATCAAGCGCGAACTCCAACGCAATTATTCAAGATAATACAAGATCTCGAAATGTATCGGCCCATCTGGCGCTTACCTATACGCCACAAGAGTCAAGAATTCTGGTCAAGCAGCGATATGCACCTGTCACTTCGACCTGTTTCAACGGATGTAACGAACGTTCACCCTTAGAGAACAAGACAGGTATATTAAGCGTGCCAAACGATAAAGACAAGATGAGAATCGTACATAATAAGGAAAGGGATAGAGCAACGTCGCGTGGGGCGAGAGCAGGATAGGTAGGACTTGCGTTTGTTTTTTGTATATAATCCAGTTATAATAAGTAAGGTTGTATCGTAAGGCTTCTCGTTGCAAAGATTTTGAAAGGGTTACTTGGTTATTGAGACGTTGACTTTGTTGTGTTTGTTTTGTAAGTTCTTATGGTATCTTTAGACAGCTCCCGTGGTGTAGAGCTTAGAAATATAATTAACAGAGGGTTAAAAGAGTCCTACAGGGTAAGCAATGCATTGGCGACGCCTCCTCCGGTGTTACAGATACTAGGTGGTAGGACTTTGTTGCAAAGTTCGTCTAGGTAGGTACCACCGCTTTGCCAGTTATTCTGCCGCCAAGCAATAGTGTGCAAGCACTACTGTGTTCCGGTTTGAAGGGCACTGTAGCTAGCGAAATTACTGGGCAAATGAGACTTTATGATCTGATCTCACAGTCGAGTAATTTTATTACCAGTCTGTGCTGATGTCTCAGGATGATGTGCGCAGTGCAGTGTCGCGTGAAACTCTATCTTTTGGGGTTCCGAGTGACACTGTTCTGTTATGGGCGGCCGTGTTGCTTAACATCAGGTAAACGACTAGCTCGTCACATCATGCACTCATATAAAAAAAAATAAAAAAATACAGATGTCCATAGGCTACGGTGACCACTTCCCATCAGGTGGGCCGTATGCTTGTTTGCTCCTTTAACATAAAAAAAGAACAAGTTCGATTTCTGCAAAAGAAAGTATAAATTTTAGACAATAAAACTTAAGATTTTAAACTACCATGGTAATTAATATTTATGAACTAAAAATGACTTTATTAAAAAGTCAATCAATATTAGTTTTTAAGAAAAATAATTATAATAAAAAAACGGACTTCTAAACTACAAATAGGCACTCAAAAACGAAAAATAAATTAATATAGGTCATTATTATAAGCGCTACCCACACATTATTTTAAGTCAGTGCCAACCAAGCTAGATAGCTAGCTTGGTTGGCAACCTTCTTTGTATGTAGTATGACGTCGGTTTAATATATATTTTTTTTGTTTTACCCTTCTATTTATTTTTACTAAACTTATTGTTAAGTTCCCATTTTATTGTTTTCTGTTTTACTTTAATAATAATTTGGTTTAAATAAATACTATGTTATATGGAAAATTAGATTTTTGACGATTCTCTCTATCACTTTCACTATATATATATTATAAAGGCGAAAGTTGTGTGTGTGTGTATGTGTGTATGTTTGTTACTCCTTCACGCTCAAACGGCTGAATGGATTTGGATGAAATTTGGTACTAAGATAGCTTATACATGGATTAACATATAGGCTACATTTTATCTCGAAAAAGTGAAATTTTCCCGTGGGATGAGCAAATAATTAAAATACTTTAAATCCGCGGGTGAAACCGCGAGGCGCAACTAGTTGCATAATAAAATTAAGAACTTATTAACACTGAAAATAATGTTTTGTTACAAGAAAACTCAATAATTAATGTTTACTAAACATAGATAAGTATGCAAAATTTCAGCTTATTCGGAAACCGGGAAGGGGTTAAAAATTGACTACTAAGATTTTATTACATTGTTAATTAGTTAGTTTTTCCTCATTATGGAATTCCATCATCAGATCCTGACTTGATGATAATGGGACCACTTCAGTAATATAGATAGATAGATAGATAGATAGATAAACACTTTATTGTACACCGTAAAAAAGAAAACAATTTACAAATGAAAAACTTACATAATAAACTAGTACTAGTACAACAGGCGGTCTTATCGCTTAGAGCGATCTCTTCCAGACAACCTTTGAATCGGAGGAATCTGTAGCTTAGAATTTTGGGCTTTGGTGTACAGGTAAAAACAAAATGAACTAAAACTATTTCAATAAGTTGTCCTACATTGTTAACTAAAATAAGTATATATACAAATAATATCTAAACATACAAACAAATATACATACTATATAATATTAATATGTACATATATATATATATATATATATATATATATATGTACATATTAATATCGGTATATATATATATATATATATATATATATATATATATATATACCGATTGATTAACATATTTATATATAGGTACCTTCTTTAACAAAAAGTAAATAATAAAAAAAAAAAAAAAAAGAAGGTTGGAGTTGTACCAACTACCAGTAAAATTACTTTACACCGACTTGCGACAAATAAAAGTTTTTAACTTTATCTTTAAAAATTTGCAGAGACTTACGAGTGCCGAATCGACACCGGCAAATTGTTCCAAAGGCGAACAGATTCTATGGTGAAAGAGGCATCATAAAAAGAAGATGTATGCAAAGGCATATGTAAAAGAAGGGTTTTGGTCGACCTCAAAGTGCGGGAGTGCTGAGAGTGAGCAAACCCGAATCTTTCTTTAAGATAGCGCGGGGACATAGGGTTGAAAAGTATATTGTACAGCAGTGAGAGAATATGAGTATTCCGGCGAAGGCGTATAGGAAGCCACTTGAGCTTGTGACGAAATTTGGAAACATGGTCATATTTGCGCAGACCAAATATGAACCGGATGCAGAAGTTTTGAAGGCGCTCAAGCTTATTTAGCTGGTCCTCTGTAAGGTCAGGATAGCAGACGTCAGCATAATCTAAGATAGGGAGCAACAGGGATTGTGCGAGCGTAACTTTGGTAGCAGTTGGAAGGAAATTCCGGAGTCGTTTGATAGAGCCTGCAAAAGCAAACACTTTACGACTGACAGCCTGCAATTGGGGTCCCCATGACATAGTTTGATCGATGATCAACCCCAAGTTTCGTACCTCTTTACTGTAAGGTATTATTACACCGTTAAAAATTATTGGAGGTAAATTAGACCAGTCTACCTTAGGTATCATACGGGAACTACCTATCACAATAACCTGAGTTTTAACTGGGTTAACACTCAGGCCGAACGCCTTGCTTCACTCGGATATACATTCTAAATCACGAATGGTGGTTTCAACACATTCATGTAGCCGATGTGGTGGCGCGTGGGAATAAATTTGAAGGTCGTCTGCATAGAGGTGGTATGACGAAGTAAGTTTGTTGGAGATGGAGTTAATAAAAGTAGTGAAAAGCAAAGGAGAGAGTACGCCGCCTTGTGGGACCCCGGCAGATGTGGTGCACCACGAAGAGAACGTATCTTCAAGGCGAACCCTCTGTCGACGTCCAAACAAGTAGTTATGAAACCAATCAATCACGGTAGGAGATATGTTAATAGAGCGTAACAGTTCCAAGAGAATATCAAAATCAACGGTATTAAACGCGTTGCTAAAGTCAAGAAGAGTTAGCACAGTTAACTGACCCTTTTCCATACCAGATCGAATATCATCTGTAATCTTGACCAAGGCAGTAACTGTGCTGTGAGCTGGACGAAAACCAGACTGAAGTGGATTAAGGAGATCATTTCTATTAAGAAATCTGCTTAGCTGGTTGTGAATTAGTCGTTCAAGGACTTTTGATAGAAAGGGGAGATAATATATCCTTTTGACACAAAAAAGACTTTTAAATCGGTTCATAATTGGCGAAAATGGCAATGAACATACAAAAAAAAAACCATACATAAACACATATTAGATCCTCATTTATGGAAGTTGGTTAAAATAGGTTTATTTTCAACAGACTTCAAAATAAGGTTTACAATTTAGTTTCATATTTTATTCTTTAATTTCATTATTGTATATGTGTAACGTTTGTTAAATGGTTGACACCAATTTAACAAACGTGTAAGAGAACCCGGGGGAAAGTTTTGCTTAGCTAAGTTGTATTTTAATAGACTTTAATAAAGACGAGAAATAGTTTTATACTGAGAAATACTTGAAAAATATTATCATCTTAGGAGTAGCTGAGACGTCAACCGCGAATGCGTTTGTCTCTTCCTTCTTTGACATCTAATGAAAAAAAACAAAAAAAAAAACAAACAGCTACGTCGCCGTCGCTTTGCTTTTAACTGATTACATACAAATATTTATAGATCACTTAAAATCCAATATATACATATGTATTTTTTTATTGTTTGATAGGCTTGCGTTTGACCACTATCGCACCTAAGTAACAATGCGGTCTAGGGTATAACACGCTTGCCTAGAAGATACCTGTTCACTCTCGATTTGAAGACTTCCAGACTCCCAACATTCAAAGTCCTGACTGACTTATACAGCCTAAGCCACTGGTCCTAGAGACTTGAAATTCTGAGGGTGTGTTCTTTGTAAAGTGTAGATATCCACTAAGAAAGGGTTTTTCGAAATTCCACCTTTAAGAGAATGAAATGGGTGGTTGAATTATCTATAAAAAAAACTTCGTTTCCCCCACGCGAGTGAAGCCGCGGGCAGAAGCTAGTTCACATATCAAAGCTTATTTTTGGTCTCCATTTTTTGAATAATAAGTAAAATACGTGCAGATAAATATGCAAAATTGCATGTAAAAGTTGTTTATCCATAATTAGCGCACGCAATATCCGAAATTGGAAAATGTAGCGAGTACCGGCCACATGGAAGGCGCGGTGATTAAGGAAATCACTTTTTTCCGGTTTCGATTTTACGTGGTCGGACTGTGAGCGGTAAGCGGGAGAATTATTGGTATTATTAACATCTTGGATTAGTTATAATAAGTAGGAACGTCACTAAAACTGGCTCTAAAATGAGTATTTAAGATTTTCTTTATGTTATTGAATGATGTGACGAGCTAGTCGTTCACCTGATGTTAAGTGACACGGCCGCCCAAAACAGAACTCCAACATGTAATGTTTCGCAAGACTGCTGCACTGCGCACATCATCCTGAGACATGAGCCTGTGCTGTACCAAAATCTTATTATCAGACTGTTCTGATAATAAGATTTTGGTATAAATTATTATATTTTATAATACAAAAATAAAATAAACTTTAAAAAATTAAAAATTATTATAGTTTAGTATTTTAGGTCTAGTTTAGTTTTGTACTAACGATTATAAAATACTATAATAAAAATATCCAAAAATCTAAAATTAAAAAAAGGGGGGGGAGGAAATTCTGTTGAACTTGTCAATGACTGCTAATTTTTTTTTTATTTATATTTATTATTTCGAAATTAGATGGTGTGAAGACACACTACAAAAAAATCTGACAGCTTCTGTGGTGTGGTGATTGAGCAGATAGGCATAAACTGTAGGTGCTGGGTTCAATTCCCGTGGCAGCACAAGTATTTGTGCATATAAAAAAAAGCGCAAATACTTATTCTGTGTCTGGGTATTGTAGGATCATGGTACTTTTAGTTCTTGGGTCCTTAGATACAGGAAATCCTAGTTAGGGTGCAGAATCTATGGATCGTTAGGCGTTACTTATTTATTTATATTATTTAATCAAAGCCGTCCTGCTGTGTTTGCGGACCGCATCGCTCGCGCATAAAAATTTATAATACTACCCCCCAGTTATTACTCTTTTTTGAATGTTAAATTATTTTATTACCTTTTGCAATTGTTATGCTATCTACTAAAGCAAACAAAAGTATTGATAATAGGACATTTACTATGATTTTACCTTGGATTTCATGCATTGTCTTAGTTAACATATTATATTGTATCATACATTTTTATCATAAGTATATTAAGTGAAATGCTTTAAAAATGTATCAAATATAAATTGTAGTCATATCTAGGATTAATTAGTGTACACTAGATTATGTACTTAGGATTTATTTATGAAAAAATAAAGATTTATGAAATTGAAAGTCAAAGATTTTTAGTATAACTTGTAAAACCATAGTAAACCCAACACCCGCTCAAAACATAGGCACACCTTTACCCGCACTAAAATAGCACAACCCTCATCAAGGAAACATGAACTTCATTCCACGATGTTAAGTTTTAAAGTGCAATGCATTCAATATGCAGTTCTTGAAATAGTGCATTCTCGGAGGTAGGTCGGGTATTTTAGTAGATTTGCATGTCAAGATTGATTTAAAATACGTCTGAGCTGAGTGGTTACCAATATATACTAGGGTTATCCCCTGTCTGTAATAAAAGTTGTTAAATTTATTGCCACAATTGTTTTTAATAAAGGCAAAGTGCCATTATTTATTTTTTACGAGTTACTACAATATTACTAGATAGATAGATAGATAGATGAACTCTTTATTGTACACACCAAATGATAAAAAATACAAAGAAAAGAAAACAATCAATTATATAAAGTGTAACAATGGGCGACCTTATCGCTAAAAGCGATCTCTTCCAGGCAACCTTTGGATGGAGAGAATTTGACGAAGTGGTAAAGGACGGGGTGCACATAACTATTTCGTTCATATAGAGGACATAGCTACACGGTCTAGCTAGAACATATATCTGACGAGCTTCTGCCCGCAGCTTCGCCCGCGGCGTGGCCTATGGGAAAATAATTCAACCATGCATTTCACCCTCTTAAGGGTGGACTTTCGAAAAATCTTTTCTTAGCGGATGCCTACGTCATAACATCTACCTGCATGCCAAATTTCAGCCCGATCCGTCCAGTGACCAGTCACTATGTCAGTCAGTCAGTCAGTCACCTTTGATATATATTTAGAAGATAGAATCCGATTTAAATATGTGTTTCAGTCAAAATGGCCAACTGCAGTATTTTAATGTTTTATTTTATTGAAAATCTTAATAATCTTCATTTTAAATAAAATGAATCCAGTTTTTTTTTTATAATTTATTATATATTTTTTCGCTTAAAAACATGAAATCGACCATTTTGTGATCCTGTCGTTATGCCTATTGTAAATTGTCATTTTACCGGACATGCCAACATAATAATACATTTAAGTAATTTTTTACTTTGTTATGTTGATAAAAGAGATCTACGTGAACCAACTTCAACTTCCGTTCGCCTCGCATTCACCAGCTTACTCCCCAAGTCAAGCGTGCGTAAAGAAGTTTTACTTCAAAAAGTTGTGAATTAAATGATACCTAATAGCTTTTAGGTAAATAATAATAACCATGTATAAGTAAGTAACTAACTGACTTAAAATAATGTTAACCCCCAAGAATCCGGGATTAAACGCAAACGCGATGGGCTCCACAGAATATAATTATTGTACGTGTTGGTGGAGTCGGTGTATTTAGGGTTTGTAAACCCGATAGTGGCATGGGATGGAGGGGACACTGTGAGAGAGGAATGAAAAATAAAAAATAGGATACAAAATATGATCTTATTTTCCCACTCGTACGATTTTAGGTACCAAAAAAAGCTCGGCATTAAGGCCATCCAAGCACATTTTTTGATTGCGAGGTGGTCTAGAGCGCTTTGTTTAAAGTTGAAAATCGCAAATTTGGTGTAAAACTGGGTCTGGAGGTTTGATATACCTTATTCACTTAATCTACTAACTTTTCACTTAATCACTAATCTAGTTTTTTGTAGATTAAGTGAAATAGGACTATAAGTTAATAACTTTTTTTTTCTTTCGAAATATAGAATGTAAATCCGATTTTGGCTGTAGATTTAGCATGTAAATAATAAAATTTGTTACTTAAGGCCTGTGGATTTTGTAAAATAAATAAAATAAAAAATAAAATAAAATAAGTGTAATGTAAAAAAGTATAAGTGAAATATAAAAAAACTGGTGATATGTTTTAAACACCAGGTTATTTAAGTACTACGTTGTCCGACAATTTTTTGGAGGTCATTCTACGGTTTTATTTAGAAAAAAAATAAACTACTGAAGGTCTTCGTTGTATTTCCTATTTACACAAATTTTCATTATTTTTGAGATATGGATAATCCATTTGTTATAGGTCTCCCTTAATTTTCCTTCTTAAATTTTTATTGCTTTTTTTATTGCATTTTTTTCATTAATTTTATTTATTGCTGTGAAAAATTTCAGCCAACCACATATTACGGTTCAAGAGATACAGCTGTTTATAGGTCAGACAGATACCAAACGCTTAGTAATAGGGTTCCTTTTTTACACTTTGACGGAACCCTAAAAGCCAACGCAGAAATTAATTGAATTCTCTCATTGTGTCTTTTATGCGCACAATAATTTTAGATAATCCCGAGCTTTAGGAAGCTCTAATATATTCAGCGCAAAGTTTCAAAAGCGAAATACAATCTTATTTACACGTTGGTATATTTTAATAAATTAATGCGTCGGGAATTTGCGACAACTTAATAAAGTGACTCAATTTCTTTTATTGTTTTAGTATGAGCAGGAAAACAAATTACGCGCAAACACTAATAATTTAAAATACTGAATACGAACATATATTGCGCAGGTAAATTGTAAGGTAATCACACTAATATTATAAAGGTGAAATTTTGTATGTGTGTATGTTTTTTACCCCTTCACGCTCAAACGGCGAATGGATTTGGATGAAATTCAGTACCAAGATAGCTTATACACTGAATTAACATATAAGCTACATTTTATCCCGGTAAAGTGAAATTTTCCTGTGGGATGGGTAAATAATTAAAATACTTTTATCCGCGGGTGAAAACGTGGGGCACAACTTGTTAATTTAAAACGTGATATTCTTGAAAAGTATGATAAGTGTTGAAAAAAACGTCTATATTAGGGCGCAAGCGTTTTTTATTGAAATTGCTTTGTGTATGTATTTATTTGTGAATGTATAATAATTTACGTACGTGTGTTTGTGTGTTTTATTCTATAGTTATAGCCTTTTTAGGGTGGGAAATGCCCTCGCAATTCTTAGCCACCACTGGGATGATGGCGGGTGTATGTGGGACTCGAACCCACCAACCCCCGTGATCCGTATGCCACCAAGATGGGCGAGTTGTGGTCGAGCTAGCATTCACAATTTCGCCCATACTTTTAGCCTGGCGCATTTATCTATATTAATCTATACATATAACATTCAAAGTCTTGACTGATTGAATGACTGAATTATATATCAACACACAGCCTAAACCGCTGGTCTTAGAGTCTTGAAATTTGGAGGATGTGTTCTTTGTAAAGTGTAGGTATCTACTAAGAAAGGATTTTTACAAATTCCACCCCTAAAAGGGTGAAATGGGTGGTTGTATTATTTTCCTATAGGCCACGCCGGTGGAGCCGTAGGCAGAAGCTAATTAGCTATAAACAAATTTAATTATTCCTAATTTTCTCAAAAATGATATCTTTGTTTAAAACTTTATCATATTTGTTACATTGTTTTTAGTTTAGAACTTAACTGTCCCATTTACGAAGGAAAGCGTTGACATCTGCGACACAGTCTCGTACTTCTGCAGGTCATCGATTCTCATTTGCTTTTAAGTGTAACTGTTTTTGGTTCCTAATAAATACTTAAATACCTGTAAAAAAAAATTACAATTATATCGGTAACTTTATTTCTTCCCATACCAGTTTTTTTAATGCTTCTCTACCACAGACGTTAATGGGTTTATGTTCCATTCCGGATTTTATCAGGCAAAGTATAGACAACAATAATATGTCAGACTCCATAATAATAGCACACTCAGGTCCGTATTACAGAACGATGCTCAGTCATAGATCGGTGCTCAAGCAGAGATTTTATTCACTAATTGATCACTTTATGAATGAAATCTCTGCTTTAGCACCATTGATGACTGAGCATCGTTCTGTAATACGAACCTTAGGTCCGTATTGATGACTGAGCATCGTTCTGTTATATGAACCTTAGGTCCGTATTACAGAACGATGCTCAGTCTTCAATCGGTGCTCAAGCAGAGATTTCATTCATAAAGTGATCAATTAGTGAATGAAATCTCTGTTTGAGCACCGATCGATGACTGAGCATCGTTCTGTAATACGGACCTTAATCTACCTACCTACCTACCTACCTAGATTACTAGTAAGTATTGCCCAAGTTGTATTTGAATTAGTGCGACCAGTTTCCTTAAATATCATCCTTGCTTACGAAATGTTGCCCTTTCGACCGACCACACCCGTCCCTATACGCTCACAGAGCAGCACTGTTTCATCACCTTTACTTCGTTGGTCCGATTTATTAGAGTCCATATAGTTTATGCTGTGGCTTCACCTTTTTGAGTCGCTTAATCGTATCATTAAAATAAGTACAATAGAAGTGTCAAATGTGGTTTTAAAAATTTGATTACATTAATGAGGCCAAATAAGATACATAGATAGATGAACTCTTTATTGTACACACCAATAATAAAAATACAAAGAAAAAACAATCAATTACATAAAGTGTAACAAGGGGGACCTTATCGCTAAAAGCGATCTCTTCCAGGCAACCTTTGGATGGAGAGAATTTGACGAAGTGGTACAGGACGGGGTGCACATAACTAAGCAAATAAGGTGTTAATTAAAATTATACTGTATTGTCTTTCAATACTTTTTTTTTTTTCACATTGTATCAAAATTTAGGTAAGTATATCACAAATAAAAATGTATGTTTTGTCAAATGTTACTATGAATCATTAAATTTTTTCCATAGATTACTTTTTCAAACGAGCTAATGCTGTTGGTCTCTCTCCTCTCTCTCCGACCTTTACAGTGTCACTGGGCGAGAAAGCAAACGCTTAAGGCACCCTGCCGTCAAAAGTGGTAGGCAACTAGCTCAAGGGATGTGAGCTTCGGCTTGGGCCGTTGTCGGTATAAAAGGATTGAGAAGACCACGTCCACTGGAATAGTCAACCACAAACTTGTACATAGAGATGTCCATAGGCTGTGGTGACCACTCCTCAGCAGGTTCTTGGGCCTTATAATAAAAATGTTTATATATATTTGTACGCAAGTGCGCATTGGAGTTGCATAACCTGATTCCGCCTTCACTTTCCCACCATCGGATAACCAGATGTACGAAAAAACGCCACCTTTACATGGTTAATATCCCACATGCGCGAACAAAGCTATTTGGTTTATCATGCAAACAGCCAAAGAGTGGAACGCTTTACCGGCGTCCGTATTTCCCGAAAACTACATACTTGGAGTCTCCAAATCGAGAGTGAACAGGTATCTTCTAGGCAAGCGTGTTACATCCTAGACCGTATCGTTACTTACCATCAGGTACGATAGCGGTCAAGCGCAAGCCTATCAAACAATAAAAAAAGAAAAACAAACAGCGCCATCTAGCTATAAACTAAACAAAGCTAAAACTATGGGAACGAGATAACTGATACAATACATAGATACTTTTTGTTTGTAAATACACACATAGAATATAACACCAAGACACAAAACAAACACATATGTTCATCACACAAATGTTTGTCCTCGGTGGGAATGGAACCCACAATCTACAGTTCAGAAGGCAGGGTTACAACCAACTGAGCTATCAAGCCAGTCGTATGCTTGTTTGCACCATTTAACATAATGAAATCTCTTCAAAACAATTTGAACTGCTTACAAACACATGTACCTCGTCCATTATTTTATGAAATAGCATGATAACGACTGTTTACCATTCAACATTCGTGCTATTTCGCAAATGCGAAGCACCGTTAAAGGTGTCTGCCCACTTGATCAAATTCAAGCAAAAGGTTACAATGAATCTTGGGCTTAACTAGATTTATTTACTGCGAATTCGTTCATAAGAGTATCGTTTATATAGTGGCAGACTGACTGGCGTACAGTCCTGCGCTGGAAGACTCGATATATAGAGGATCTCTACATTATATGGCGTAGAGGCGTACTGAAAAAGTGTTTTATAATATCTAATCCAGCTCCAGGAATTAAATGTTCAAAGTACCTAAGGTGCTTGTAAAAACGTATAAGTACAAAATGCTGAAGTCATCCTTTTTGCTTCCAAAATATGACCATCTTAAATTTATGGTGAAAATGCTATAAAGTACATCTTTATTTATTTTTTATATAATTCAAATAGTTTTCGGTACCTTTTCTATTCTGTGTCAGACTCTTCCACGCCGTTATCTACCCCGTAGGTAGATTTACAAAGTAGGGTAACCTTTGTCGGTTTTACCTAGACGTCTATCAGGTTGCCCTATCTGTAAGATTTACCAGACCAAGTTAGTCTTAAAGAAATAAAGGATATCGGAGTTTGGGGATAGATATATTTTTTTTTATGTTAAGAGATGACGCGACGAGATAACCGTTCGCCTGATGTTAAGCGACACGGCTGCCCATATCAGTTGCAGTGTCACTCGGAACTCTAACTCTATAGAGTTTCGCGTGACACTGCACTGCGCACGTCATCCTGAGACATCAGCACAATCTAGTAACAAGATTACTAGACTGTGAGATCAGGTCATAAAGTCTCATTTGCCCAGTAATTTCACTAGCTACAGTGCCCTTCAAACCGGAACACAGTAGTGCTTGCGCACTACTGCTTGGCAACAGAATTACTGGCAAAGCGGTGGTACCACCTAGACGAACTTTGTAGGAAAGTCCTACCACCTAGCACCTTTACCTTTAAATAATAACCTATACTATAAAGATAAATATATTTATATATTTTATAGCAAAATAATTTTAAATAATTTTATTTTTATTTTTGGTACCTATTTTATTTCTATCATTTTGTATTTTTGAATAATATGGGTTTTTGGCTGAAGTAAAGATATTTTTAGTATGTTTATTCATTTATATATTTACCGATAATTTATATGTTTGTTATAATCTGCTATTCATTTTGATTTCTATTCTATTTTATATTATTCTATAAATACCAGGTAGTGTTTGACCACATTTTAATTTGTTTTCCTTTTTGTTCCTTATTTTACGACATATTATCTATGCAATAGGTCATAAAATACAAACACCAATCCATAAAATTCTTCATTTTCATAATATAATAATAATTATATATCAACATAAATGCAGTTACTACTACAGAACTACTGACACTGCGAAACATTATTTAACCCAAGAGCAGTAGTCCGACATTTTATCGACTATCGATATTTCGGTACTCCATTAGTGATGCGCCGCGGTCTCGGATACATTAGCGTCGGCCAGCGCAAGTGGTCGGATTGAAACCGGCTGGGTAATGCAATTATTGATTGTAGTGTTGTACTACATACTGATGCACACTTAATTTTTATTACCTATTATCTATTATTGCTGACTGGCCCGATAGCTCAGTTGGTAGTATCCCTGCCTTCTGAACTGCAGGTCGTGGGTTTGATTCCCACCCAGGACAAACATTTCTGTGATGAACATCGATGTTTGTCCTGTGTCTGGGTGTTTATATTGTATTCTATGTATGTATTTACAAACAAAAAAGTATCTAAGTATTGTATCAGTTATCTGGTTCCCATAGTACAAGCTTTGCTAAGTTTGGGGCTAGATGGCGTTGTGTGAAATGTCCAAACATATTTATTATTATTTATTATTAGATGCTTTCATCTATTAGCGATCCGATAGTGGCAAAGTAAAATCCTAAAAATACACTTTCACTATTTTACTGAACTAGAAGTAGATACATAAAAAAGTAGGCAACGCGCGTCGTAGTCAAGGTTGCGCAAACGACGACTGATCGGTTTTGAAGGTGGGGAGAGGTAGCTGCCCCCCACCTTAGCATGCACCCCACGCATTTAACAATTTAAAATAAAAAGTGTACCTACTTTTTTAAAGTCGGGCAAGCCGCTTGTTAGTGGCGCGTTTTCAACAGGTATCCTGAATAATTATCTTTTGATTCTTTCTTAGCTATGTGAAAGTGTCTATTAAAAATTACCATTTATTTTCTATGGATGTGATCATTGGGCTTTATTTTTTTTTTCAACCTCATTATTATTTATTATTTCATCGTTCTAAATAAAATGTATATGTGATCGTTGAGCGCTATTATTATTATTTTAAAATTTGTTATGGGAACCATTTGCTTTCAAAATTATACAATAAAAGATTCTAGCATAATACAATACAAAAACTCTTTATTGTATAAATACAACAAAATTTATGAATTCTACATAATAACTTGTGATAAGTAAGTTACAATCTAAACAAAACACATATGATTGCTATGTTAAGTAAGGTAGGACAAAAACAAAGTTGATAGATGGAGCTAAACTAAAGAAGTTTTACTTCAGTCGTGTGGTCTAAAGCACACTCATATTTTATAGAATAAATTACTTTAAACTGATGTCGATATCGACATCCTTGGCCCATCACTAAAGCAGCGAAGATTTACAAGCCCGACGCCCGGTGGCTTGGCTAAACTTAGCCTGCATTAACAAGATATCGATCAGGTGGGCAGACACCTTCGCTGCATTTGAGAAAATTAACTTGGCTGTACTGTTGTTGAGTAAACTAAGTTTTACGCTCTGTTGTTGGATTTAGCTAGCATGCTTCAGCTTCAGAAAATTATCCAACTTACCTCCACGTTTCTAGTTGTATTTCTAAGAAAATTAATTGTTTTTTTTTTATGTTATTGAATGATGTGACGAGCTAGTCGTTCACCTGATGTTAAGCGCCACGGCCACCCATAACAGAACGGTGTCACTCGGAACTCTAAAACAGAGTTTCGCGTGACACTGCACTGCGCACATCATCCTGAGACATCAGCACAGTCTGGTAATAAGATTACTCGACTGTGAGATCAGATCATAAAGTCTCAATTGCCCAGTAATTTCACTAGCTACAGTGCCCTTCAAACCGGAATACAGTAGTGCATGCACACTACTGCTTGGCGGCAGAATAACTGGCAAAGCGGTGGTACCTACCTAGACGAACTTTGCAACAAAGTCCTACCACCTAGTAAATACACATTACGTTAAAATAGTGTTGTGTTAAGATAATCTTTATTTTTCATGGCAAACTGCTAAGTAATTTATCTTTGTTAAAAAACAGTAGAAATCTATTCATTATTTGACTACCATAATAGTTATTATTATTTGGAAAAGAAAATATGACAAAAACATTGGGTTTTCAAAGAAATTAATAGATACCTCACAGGCACACTGCTGTGCTATATAGAGCGCTCTATATATTTCCATAACTGGCCAGTTACATAAACTTTTTTTAAATTACAGTAATTGAAAATGGAACTCATTGGCTGTAGAATACAGACAAATGAATTTTTAAATCGTAAATTTACGAGCTGTACTGCATACAGTCTCGACAAGACACATTGTGACTTTTTAGACCGGTCCGATATCTCAGTTGGCAGTAACCCTGCCATCTGAACTGCAGGTTGTGGGTTCGTTTCCCACCCAAGACAAACATTTGTGTCATGAACATCGACGTTTGTTCTGTGTCTGGGTGCTATATTGTATTCTATGTATGCAAAAAGAATCTAAGTATTGTATCAGTTATCTGGTTTTCATAGTACAAGCTTTGCTTAGTTTGTGGCTAGATGGCGCTGTGTGAAAAAAAATTACAAATTTACTTTCCCACATATTTTTGATCCTGATAGATAAATAGACAGATCAACACTTTATCGTACATCGTAAAAAAATACAAAGAGAATAACTTACTTAATGAACTAACACTGGTATAATAGTCCGGTCTTATCGCTTAGAGTGATCTCCTCCAGACAACCTTTGCATTAGAGGAAATCTGTAGCTTAGACTTTTAGGCTTCGGTGTACAGATAAATCAAAACTACATAAAATTATTACAAAAATTTGATATGATATTATATATATTATAGTTAAACACTCTTTTTTCTTCCTATTTTTGAACGATCTCTCTAAAAATGTTAAGTCCATCGATGAAACGACATTATCGACTTATCGATAACTTATCGATGAGTGTGACATCACTAGTGAGAGAAGATTTACACGTTGGGTGCCCGATGTCGGCTAACCCCTTCCTACATTAACAAGATATCGATCAAACACCTTCAATGCTGCATTAAAGGGAATTACTAGACTAATCTACTAACCAAACCCCACCTTGGGACTTGCACATGTGTTTTGAAATGGTTTTCTTCTGGTAAATTTAACTAATACGCTAAATAATAGATTCATATTTAATGTTAAGGAACATTTAGAATTTGACAGCCTCTGTGGTGTGGTGGTTGAGAATGTCGGTTTACTAGGTGGTAGGACTTTTCTGCAAAGTTCGTCTAGGTAGGTACCACCGCTTTGCCAGTTATTCTGCCGCCAAGCAGTAGTGCGCCAGCACTGCTGTGTTCCGGTTTGAAGGGCACTGTAGCCAGTGAAATTACTGGGCAAATGAGACTTTATGATCTGATCTCACAGTTTAGTAATCTTATTACTAGATTGTGCTGATGTCTCTGGATGACGTGCGCAGTGCAGTGTCACGCGAACCTCTATACTTTAGAGTTCCGAGTGACACTGCAGCTGGTATGGGCAGCCGTGTCGTTTAACATCAGCCGAACGGCTAGCTCGTCACGTCATTCCTTAACATAAAAAAAAAAAATTTCGGCTCATAGCCCGGAGTAGGCGAGTTCGGGAATCGAACAGCGGGAGTGCGGGAGATAGTGTTTGTGCACGCCCAACGATCACATACATAGATCCTGGACCCTAACTAGGATTCCCTGTGTCTAAGGACCCAGGAACTACGAGAACCATGATCTGACAACACCCAGACCCAGAACAAGTATTTGCGCTTTTTTTCTATGCACAAATATTTGTCCTGCCACCTCCGGGTTATGAGCCAGCCTGCTCAGCTACCAAACCACAGAGGCTGTCGAACGATGTAATATTATAAAATGAGTAGTGTACTTAAACATCATGGTAAAGCATAAAATAAGTTTCGACATAATGTCGCATGAAGAATCGTTTCGACACAACATCCTCTATTGCATTCAGGAAATTATACTGCCGTGATTCAGCGCGCGAGCGGTACCCACGACCCGGACTGGGCAGACCTGCGACATGGGTATACGACATATCGCCGGGGATAGTGCAATAGCGCGTAACTAGCTCTAGTAAATACCGCGTAAGTGTCATAAACCAAATTTTACAGGAAGTAAATAAAATGTATTTTCCAATCCAGGATTTTGCCATTTACGCGGTTTTGTATTGTCTATTTATATGAAAGTTTGTCTGTATTTCAGTAGATTTGCGGTATTGAATCAAGATATTAACCCCATAAAGCCAATAAAATACCAGGGTTTAGCAGTGAAAAATAGCTTTATTAAAAAAAATAGCTTCTGAACAATTCAAACACTTCAGCACAAAAATCAAACTTAACTTAGGTAATCTTCTTATCTTATAATTAATCATTAACCCTTATAGTTATTTAATTCAATAGGCTAGCAAAAATAAACATTTCTAAGTGCTACATAACAGTGCTATTACTTTAAATATTATACTTAAATTATGTAGCTTCAACTTTTAATCACTCTATAACAATACCTTTTGTAACGTAATTAAATTATTGGCACATAATCAGTCTTAAATCTCAGTACCTATGTATAAGACAATACTTCCATCAAGTCATTACTGTCAATTAAGTCAATAGTTTACTTATAAAATGTAATATTAACAATGCTTTTGTTTCACTTTGTGCCTTCTTAAGTACCGTTCACATCTATTGATCTGACCTGCCTAGCAACACGATTTTCAATATTATTATGATAAAAACGTAAGTAAATTAAAACCTTCATTTCAATAATTATTTTAATAAAATCAGAGGAAACTACCAATTTCTTCAATGGCATTTTTTTTTGAATGGCAATTTGTCATAGTATTCATGACAGTCTCGTGGAATAACATTTTTCAATTGTTGTAGATGGTTGTATTTAGTTTCAGAAATTGGGAGTGGTTCGGAATACAAAGGTCTGTTAGTGGTTGCATCAATAGCCTTTGGGCGCCTTGGCAAGAGTTCGTATTCATCCTCAATATTAAGTTTATATTCAATTGTACCTTCAGGTTTGTATCGCAGAATTCTAATGTCAACTACACATTTTTCCCTGCCCCACGACCGGGCCTAATTGAGTCGTAAATTTGATTCTTTTTGATGCTATAATCCTTAAAAAATGTATGGTCTGCTATGATGACATCATAGGGACAAGGTTTCAACCTTGCCTCTTTCATGATTGCAGCATATTGACTTGGCAGATATATTTCACGGTTTCTTAGTTTTCTCTCAATAACTGAGTGTACGGAGTCTACTTCCATTTGCGTATGACCTTTTTCTAGGAACTTTTGTTGTATGATAACATTATACTCCATAGCTAATCGCAGAATAGCATTAGAAACAACAACATTTCTATTCTGTGCTGTACATGCGTCTGAAAATATTGAAATATCTTTCGGACTTTCTTTTAGTAACTTTTCCAAATAGTCAATAAAGAAAGACGCGTAAGTAGAAGCAACCAATAACAGGCTACTTTAAACTACTACTACTAAAACTTACACAAACCTTTTTTATTACCTTATAAGCACTCTACATTAAAATGAAGCCGTTGAAGTTTAAAGTCAATTTTCTCGAAGCTATCAATTTGACAGTTAAACCCTTTTTGTTCTCAACCCTTCAATTGGCGAGAATATCTATTAAAAAACAAGAATAAACTAGATACGAACATATAAGGAGGTAACGTTAGTAACTGGCTCCCACAAGAAGTATACATCGAATATGTCCGAAACCTGGTCGGAGTAATTCTGACTTTTTTCGAGCTTTGGCGGGAAAGCGAAAAAGGTTGCGTCACCGCATTGTATTATTTTCCAAAATTTGTGTTATTTTCAGTGTTAGTGCATAAAATTGGTGGCATTCTATTCGTTAAGTGCTGGATTACAGCACTTAACGAATATAATATATACTAATAATATACGAATATATACTTACATTATTAATGATGGTGAAACGTTTCTTTTCGTCTTGTTTCCAAAACTCCATAGAAGCTTCAAATAAAGTTGCCACCACTTTACTAGGAGTATGACTTTGACTAGACTGACTTGACTATGACTTGACTTGATGACTTTGACTGTGACTTGATACATATTTGCGTGAAATATCGATAACTTGATAAATTATCAATTACTTGACACTGGCTAAATACACAAAAGTGTGGAGCCAAAACTTAAAAAAAAATTCTGACTTTTTAATTGACGTGAGTTTAGCATTGCGACAAAAAGTCGCACGTCTGCACAACACAAAGTAAACGTTGTTAACGTTACAAGTCGTTCGACATAGTCTGTTTACTTTAAGTAATTACTCAAACTTGTGCCTTTATACACCAGATTAGGTACTATGCAACTTGCTAAGTGTTACTGTTAGGCTAGACTAAATTAAGTTTAGCCTAAATCTAGCCTAGTTTAGCACGAATTTGGTATAGAAACTCGGTTTTGAAGTTTATAATGAACTGAAAATCAGTGCTACGTGTATTTATAATGCATCATTAGCTGTGCGGTTCTAGCGTAAGAATGTGATCACACGTCTTTTCCCTTGGGTGCCGTAAGAATGTGATCACACGTCTTTTCCCCTGGGTGCCGTAAGAATGTGATCACACGTCTTTTCCCCTGGGTGCCGTAAGAATGTGATCGCACGTCTTTTCCCCTGGGTGCCGTAAGAATGTGATCGCACGTCTTTTCCCCTGGGTGCCGTAAGAATGTGATCACACGTCTTTTCCCCTGGTGGCCGTAAGAATGTGATCGCACGTCTTTTCCCCTGGGTGCCGTAAGAATGTGATCACACGTCTTTTCCCCTGGGTGCCGTAAGAATGTGATCACACGTCTTTTCCCCTGGGTGCCGTAAGAATGTGATCACACGTCTTTTCCCCTGGGTGCCGTAAGAATGTGATCACACGTTTTTTCCCCTGGGTGCCGTAAGAATGTGATCGCACGTCTTTTCCCCTGGGTGCCGTAAGAATGTGATCGCACGTCTTTTCCCCTGGGTGCCGTAAGAATGTGATCACACGTCTTTTCCCCTGGGTGCCGTAAGAATGTGATCGCACGTCTTTTCCCCTGGGTGCCGTAAGAACCAGCTGAGATAAAGATTAAGTCTAAGATCCGGATATAAGACGACCCTCACCGAGATGTTTATTTGATGAAACATATTTTATATTTAATTTAATATGCAAATGAATATATTGCGAATGGGTTGCCTAGCAAATTTCAGTCCAGGATATGATTAATTAATAATTGAATTTTAATGACTTGACTTGATTACTTGGACTGTGACACATATCTGCGTGAAATATCACTGACTCGACAAATTATAAATTACTTGACACTGGCTTAATACACAAAATTGTGGAGCCAAAACATAAAAAAGTTAATTTATTTATTCAAATTAGGTTGTTTGAATTGTTTTTTCTGATCGGAATTATCTATACAAAGCTGTAAAGCACTAAATAATCACATAAAATAGCACCAACTTTAAGGCATAAATTTACTACAAAACACATCTTCAATACTAAATAAGGTCTTACCTAACCCTCATTTTACCGCCCAAAGCAGCTTAACCGTAAATTGAAACATCCCCAAAGAAAATAGCAGCAAATAAATAAGAAATCATAAACTATAAAGGTCCTTTAGATAATGCAAAAAATACAAAAAACACTAAACTAAGATTATCTCCAAGATATAAACCTACCCCTGGACCGAGGGATGTAAAGAAAGCATCCCCGCACCCTCGCAAAATTGAATTTATACTTCATTTCCCATAAAATGCCTATACCGAATTTATTTTGTACCATTAGCATATTAAAATGGCATCAGAATATGTACGGATAGCAGCAAAAGTTTGAGGCGTTCATACTTACGGCGTTATTATTTAGG
The DNA here is from genome assembly GCA_905220475.3 of Ennomos fuscantarius. Classification (NCBI taxonomy): domain Eukaryota; kingdom Metazoa; phylum Arthropoda; class Insecta; order Lepidoptera; family Geometridae; genus Ennomos; species Ennomos fuscantarius. The sequence continues at coordinate 5,494,002 of HG992049.1, forward strand.
CTTAAATTAAGATTTGATAGTATAAAAATGGACTGACGTCGTCAGTTCACTGCTTACAGTGAACTAACGACAATTATTGATTGATATTTTGCATAACAATAGATTTACAATGTTATTGAAAGCTGCACACTTGGTGTGCGTCCGACACGATTGAATCTTTCCATGTAAGCGACTTATTTTAAATATACATACAAGATCGTCTAAACTATATAGCTAACCTGTTATAACTGACGTTTGTATCAAATAAACTTATTCTTATTTTTAATTTTTTAGGGAAACTGAATAGCGTATTAATTTGTAGGAATGGAGAATAGAGAAATATTTTTCCTCTCTTCATTTTATGGGGAAAAGGAATGGGCATGCTAGGGGAATGGGCAAAGAGGAATGGGGATGGGGGAGCTACACTCAACGAGGATCAGAGCGATCTCTCATGAAATGTTTTTTCTTTTTCCTAATGTAACAGGGGAATAATGGAATGAGGGTGGGAGAATAGAGATGGGGAATGGTGATGGGAGAATCAAATCATGCTTATTCGATTTTTATGCTACCGCTACATCAGTGACATCTTCCTACGCTATGCTTCCTGAAAAATATGATCGGTCCCGAGTATTTGCACAATATAAGTAAACTTTGTTTATATCTTGACAGTCTCTGTGGTGTTATGGTTGAGCAGGTCGGCTCATAACCCGGAGGCGGCGGGTTCGATTCTCGCGGCAGGACAAATATTTGTGCACAAAAAAAAGCGCCAATACTTATTCTAAGTCTGGGTGTTGTGACCATGGTCCTCGTAGTTCCTGGGTCGCTAGACACATGGAATCTTAGGTCCGTATTACAGAACAATGCTCAGTCATCGATCGGTGCTCAAGCAGAGATTTTATTCACTAATTGATCGCTTTATGAATGAAATATCGGCTTGAGCACCGAGCGATGACTGAGCATCGTTGTAAAATACGGACCTTTGTAGGGTCCGGGATCTATGTATGTGATCGTTGGGCGTTATTATTATTATTTAAAATTATTATTAAAATGAGACAATAGGAATGGGAAGAATATTTTTAATCTGTGCTCCATTTAAGACGTGTTCTGGGTTTCTGTGCAGTGAAAAATATAATTTTATCGCCATGGGTCACGCAAATATCTGGCACACCCTCGTAGATATGGATAGGCCTCCCACTCTTACCGGGCCTGCTCCAATAAACACGGGCTTATCTAAAAATACGGATACACATCTGCATACAGTGTTTTAGAAAGTATGCCAATGACATCGGCTTCAAGAAACTGAACTAAATACTTAGACCAAAATAAACCTTATATTTTTGGGAGTATAATTATATTCGGACAGATGAAAGGCAAGAAAACTTTAATTTTGTAATAACACGATTGACGTCACGTCACGTGCATCGTAGATTACGTGCTGATGCTCGCGAAAGCCGCCGCGGCTTTTGTTTGTAACTGGCTCCCAGAAGAAGGACATGAATTATGTCCGAAACCTGATCGGAGTAATTTCAACTAACGCGAAAGTGAGGAAGATGCAGCCTAGAAGATACACAGATCAAATAAAAGAATAGGTAAATGATGTGTCGTTGAGGTTAAAGCATTGGCAGAAGATCGAGAACGATGCCGATTTTTCACCGATAAGAACAGGACTCTTAAATAGGAAGAGAAATTGACGTGAGTTTAGCCGTGATTAATCTTACAAAATGTGTCATGCTCACGATAATATAAATAGAAATAGAAAGATAGAAATCGATAGTTTTCAAAGCAGATTTTAAGCTTTTACACTGTTTGTTAAACAAAAAAAAACAGGAGTAAAGCTAAAAACGCCTGCTTCAAACTTGCGCAGTTGTCGAGACCCGCTAGGTGCCAGGCGGTACTTTTGAACACTGTTTGAAGTCAAAGAGTATTTTGTGTGCAAGATAAGACTATGTTTTGAATGTCTTAGAAAAAGAGGTAGACGGGAGGAGAGAAAAAAAGATAGCACTATGAAGCCTGCTTAATTATTTCTTACGTCTCTACTTCTACAAAGATCTCAGGTATCTTCTAGGCAAGCGTGTTACATCCTAGACTGCATCGTTACTTACCATCAGGTGCGATAGTGGTCAAACTCAAGCCTATCAAACAATAAAAAAAAGAAGTTTACTGTATTTATGTGGGCCCCAAATGGGCACCAAAACTGTGGTTATGGTGAATCAATAACACCATCTCATCATTTCCCGTGGGTGCTTTAAAAACCGGCTGAGGGTCCCTGGATATTTGCAGGGAATGGCAGCAGGTTTCTCTTCGGTCTGCATTATAATCTACTGCGGTGGTGTGTGATGCACCAAGTGGTGGTGATTATGACTCCCTCCTATAATGGAAGAAACCTATATAATACAGCAATGGATGCAAATGTGTGTATGATATTTCCATAGGATCCGCCATCCATAGGGTTCACCCTTCCAGTAGACGTAGTCTTCTCAATTCTCTTATCCCAGCAACGGCTCAAGCCGAGGCTCGCACTTTCGGGGTGCTCTTGAGCTAGTTGCCTCCCACTTTTGACATCTAGGCGCTTTAAGCGTCTATCCTCCCGCCCGGTGGCGCAAAGGTCGGTACATAAGCCCGTTAAAAAAACTATGTGGTTGGTCAAATATTTCTTGTAAAATAATGTCGAATCACTTATATAACATAATAATAAAACTTATCTATACAAATCTATAGCTTTCACTTACAGATTTATATTTTAGCTGCACACTAATAAACCACTTAGTATTAATATCCATCTTAGTACTGAAAAATGTAAACATTCGGTAGCTTTAAATTTACACTTACTTAAAACAAGAGTGATCTTATAAATTTTTTCCAATTAAAATGAAAACGTTCCTTTAATTTTATTTTTTCTAAAATTATAATTTTCTTATCTGTAAACCCCACCTAACTACTCTTTGAAATAAATAGACGAAACCTCTTTCTATATCGCACACAGTTTTAAGGTTTGCTAACAAAAGTCTTTTGTTAAGCACAGGCACGTTTAAGGCGTCTATTGTACGACCTATTTATATTCTTTGGTTGTTTTTACAGGAAAATAGGAGTAAATAATGTATTCAGTTTGCTTTGGGAGTAAATAATATATCCAAATTATTCAGTTTGCTTTTATAGAGCTTAGCTTTAGGTTCAATTTTCAGCTTTTGAGTTAATTTATTACATAACCTGATTTCATTTGAAGCAATATCAAATTGCCTCTTTTATTAAAGGACTTCTAGGTGGTAGGACTTTTCTGCAAAGTTCGTCTAGGTAGGTACCACCGCTTTGCCAGTTATTTTGCCGCCAAGCAGTAGTGCGCAAGCACTACTGTGTTTCGGTTTGAAGAGCAATGTAGCTAGTGAAATTACTGGGCGAATGAGACTTTATGATCTAATCTCACAGTCGAGTAATCTTATTACCAGACTGTGCTGATGTCTCAGGATGATGTGCGCAGTGCAGCAGTCATGCGAAACTTTACATGTTGTAGTTTCGAGTGACACTGTTCTGTTTTGGGCAGCCGTTTCGCTTAACATCAGGTGAACGTCTAGCTCGTCACATAATTCAATAACATAAATATATGTCGCAATCGAGTCGATTTTGGTACTCCAGCGCCGTCTGTTGACGCAGTCGTAATCGAGTCATATCCGGAACGCAAGCGCCATCTGTTGGTGCTCGATGGAGTTGGTGATACGCGCGCCATTGTGGTGTCGTGACTCGGGTCGGGACGACACTTCTCCGATGGCGGTCGGCGCGTGCGGACATCACTGAACCATCGCGCGTTCCGCTATTTATAACTGCCTACGTGTTTACCTAATTACTTTGTGACTGTTGTGATTATAATATTGAGTTCACAAGTCTGTTTCCTTCATCCAACATTACCCACCGACGCCCACATTGAAAAGATTGACGATGAGTGCTACTGATGACGGTGACGGCCAGCCTCCTCCGTCATATATATATATAATACTCGGTAACTATTTTTATATAAAAATATATTGGGAAGGCTAGCGTTCAGCAATGGATGTTGACGGCTGTTGGTGTATATATGTGATATATTTAAATGTATTTTTTAACGGTAAATTGGTATTTTTTTATTTTAAGAAATGACGTGACGAACAAGTCGTTCGCTTGATGTTAAACGATACGGCTATTCATATCAGTTGCAGTGTCACTCGTAACTCTAAAATATAGTATTTTTTTATGTTAGTGAATGATGTGACGAGCTAGTCGTTCACCTGATGTTAAGCGACACGGCCACCCATAACAGAACAGTCACTCTGAACTCTAAAATAAAAAGTTTCGCGTGACACTGTACTGCGCACATCATCCTGAGACATCAGCACAGTCTAATAATAAGATTTCTCGACTGTGAGGTCAGATCATAAAATTTCATTTGCGCAGTAATTTCACTAGCTACAGTGCCCTTCAAACCGGAACACAGCAGTGCTTGCTCACTACTACTTGGCGGCAGAATAACTGGCAAAGCGGTGGTACCTACCTAGATGAACTTGGCGGAAAAGTCCTGCCACCTAGTTATAGTAATGTACGTAAAAATCGGTCAATTTCAGTTAAAAACGTCAAACTTAGTTACCGGTTAGAAGCCGGTGTGGCATGGCCAGTATGAAATACCTCGGTTGCGCCACAAAACTGGATATTACCCAGCTTTTCTGAGGGTGTAAATACCTTTCATATTTTTGCTGTAATAGAAAATTTTGGTTCAATATCTAGAATTTCTTTTGGAGGCGGCACCTTTGTTCCTCTTCCCCTACAAATTTAATTTGCGGTGGCACATAGTACTTATGACTTTCTAGCCCCACAGTAGTGGTTGACCATTATTTCTACTATTATTATTAATATTTATTATCGACAGCCTCTGCGGCGTGGTGGGTGAGCAGATTGGCCCATAATCTGGAGATGGCAGGTTCGATTCCCGTAACAGGACAATTATTTGTACACAGAAAAAACAAAAGCATAAATACTCATCCTGACTCCTGAGTCTGGGTCTGGTGGGACTATAGTGCTCGTAGTTCCTGGATCCCTAGACACAGAATCCTAGTTATAGTGTATGTGATCGTTGGGCGTAATTATTATTATTATTATACATTAATATTATTGCATTCCAATCCAGAAGTCACATTTTATGTTATTCAATGATGTGGCGAGCTAGTCGTTTACCTGAAGTTAAGCGACACGGCCGCCCATAACAGAAGTGTCACTCTAAACTCCAAAATATAAAGTATCGCGTGACACTGCACTGCGCACATCAGCCTGAGACATCAGCACAGTCTGGTAATAAGATTACTGGACTGTGAGATCAGATCATAAAGTCTCAATTGAAGGATTGAGAATAAAAAGGGTTTAACTGTCAAATTGACAGTTTCGAGAAAATTTACTTTAAACGTCAACGGTGTCATTTTAATGTAGAGTGCTTATAGGGTAATAGAAAAGGTTTATGTAAGTTTCAGTTGCTTGAAAATGTTTTAATTCTATTTTAAAATACTAAATATAGTACTAATTCATAAAAATAAAAAAATATATATTATAATAAAATGAATATGTATAATAATGTTTTTATGCTAAGCGAACTGTATTCCTGTTACAAATAAACCATTTTTAGACTCAAAATCTCGAGATTTAAGCCTCATTTCGGTATTTTGAGAATGTATTATTGAAGATAATTTCACGCTGAATCCAACGATACCCATAAGTCATTTTGTGAAAAAAATTAGTTAAGCCCTTTTTGTTCTCACCCCTTCAATTGACACATGACTTTAAAAGGCTTAAACGTCAAAGGTTTCATTCTCAAAATGTCACGCGACTCAAAAACGAAGCGCCTTTTTACAAAAGATTTCGCAATACATTAACCATTCAACGTCACTCCAGCATAATACCCCATTTGCCTGTTTGAAAAAACAATAAGCCACCTCCAGTGCTAACTACTTTCTCACTTCGAGTTTATTGTCAGGAACGAGCGAACGTCCTCTGTGGCTTCTTTGCTCGAAGTTGCCAAGTTGAATATATGACATTTAATATTTATTTTTCAGTTTTATTACTACTCAGAAGTAAAAACTCCAAACGATCACATACGCAAATCCTGGACCTTAACTAGAATTCCCTGTATGTGACGGAGGGCCATGGTCCCACATACAAGTCTATATTCCTGTATAATTCCTTCATTCTTTTCATTCTTCAGTTCAACCCAGCACGCTTAACGTTACAAACCGTCCTGCTCAACCACCTCGGTTTACCTCGTCACGCATTCACTAGCTTATTCCCCAATTCAAGCGTGCGTAAAAAAGTTTTACTTCAAAAATGTATTATAAATAAGACCATATATTTTTTATTTGTAATTTTTTTATTTCGAGTTAATCCTGTTGCTCTGCACCAACCTTTTCAGCGTTACCTTAGTTGACCAGCTGTCGAATGTGGGAGACAATTAGCTCAAGGGTACCGATCTTGGCTTGGGTCGTTGCCGGAACAAGAGGCCAGAAGCTTTGTCAGTCTTTTTTTATGTTTTGGCTCCACACTTTTGTGTATTTAGCCAGTGTCAAGTAACTGATAATTTATCAAGTTAATGATATTTCACGCAAATATGTGTCAAGTCATAGTCGAAGTCATCAAGTCAAGTCATAGTCTAGTCAAAGTCTAACTCCTAGTAAAGTGGTGGCAACTTTACCAGAAGCTCCTGTGGAGTTTTGGAAACAACACGAAAAGAAACGTTTCACGATCATTGTACCACTTTCCCACACTTATGCCTGTAATCCAGCACTTAACAAATAAGATGCCACCAATTTTATGCACCAATGCCACCAATTTTATGCACTAACACTGAAAATAACACATGTAGAAAATAATACAATACGGTAACGCAATCTTTTTCGTTATCCCGCCAAAACTTTGTACCATATTGTATAACTATAAAAGGATAGCTCAATATAAATTAACAGTAAGGCAATTCACAACACCGTGTAACGATAGAGTTGTTGTAGAGTTGTTCTGCCGTAAGCAGTTTGAGCTAATTAGTTAAACAAACTTAAGTACACCCCTTTGTGCACATGATTCTGTTCCAAACACTGCACTTCCTTTGTAAGACTGCGTTTATATTGGAAAATTTGGAGAACCTTGTTTTACTACTCCTTAAGAGAATTCTCTACAACTTCTTCCCCAATTTATTTCTTCCTTCACGTGATAGGTAAGTGATGATCAGTCCTGGAGTCAGAACTTTTAGGCCACTGGAAGGGTCCTGACTTGGCTAACGACTATATCTATAATAATATCAAGTCATAGTCTAGTCAAAGTCATACTCCTAGTAAAGTGGTGGCAACTTTACTTGAAGCTTCTATGGAGTTTTGGAAACAACACGAAAATAAACGTTTCACCATCATTATACCATTTTCCCATATTCACGCTTGTAATCCAAAACTTAACGAATAGAATGCCACCAATTTTATGCACTAACACTGAAAATAACACAAGTTTTGGAAAATAATACAATGCGGCGACGCAATCTTTTTCGTTTTCCCGCCAAAACTCCCCCGTTATAACTTTGTTGTGGATAATAACAATAATAATAATAATAACGCACAACGATCACATACATAGATCACGAACCCTAATTGTGTTTAAGTGTCAAGGAACCTAGGAACTGCGAGGACTATGGTCCTACAATACCCAGACTCAGAACAAGTATTCGCGTTTTTTTTCTATGCACTAATACTTGTCCTGTCACGGGAATCAAACCCGCCGCCTCCGGGCTATGAGCAGACCACCACACCACAGAGGCTGTCAAAACTGGAAGCTTGAATTTTCAGTAACCAAACAGGCGTTGCATAAACACGGTATTTTTCAAATTTCATTCAATTAGAACCAGTAGTTTAAAAATTATAACTAGTCAAAGTTACTTAATTTTGTGACTGAATTTTAAAAAACATAAATTATTTATACCTACCTATTTCTTCCATCACCTAGGTAGGTATCCATTTCACCAGGTGGTAGGACTTTGTTGCAAAGTTCGTCTAGGTAGGTACCACCGCTTTGGCCAGTTATTCTGCCGCCAAGCAGTAGTGTACAAGGACTACTGTGTTCCGGTTTGAAGGGCACTGTAGCTAGTGAAATTACTGGGCAATTGAGACTTTATGATCTGATTTCACAGTCGAGTAATGCTATTACCAGACTGTGCTGATGTCTCAGGATGATGTGCGCAGTGCAGTGTCGTTGAAACTATATGTTTTGGGGTTCCGAGTGACACTGTTCTGTTATGGGCGGCCGTGACGCTTAACATCAGTTGAACGACTAGCTCGTCACATCATTCAATAACATTTTTTTTAAAAATTACCACTATGGACTGAACCTTATTCCTAATTAGTGCTATTAAGTTACCTGGGTACCTGGGGGCTATAAATCCGGCCTCGTGCTGTAGACGATGCTAATTATTACCTGAAATATCTTTCCTTGGTGAACTTGTCTAGGACCGTTCTAATTAAGTACTAGTTACCAGTTAAATAATGCACATTGAGGGAGGAAATACTTCTTCTCAGTCTGGGTGTTGTGGTAACATAACATAACGAGGACCAGTACTGCGTCATGTTGTATGTGTATTTGTTGAAATATATATTTATTTGTTACCGTAAGACCTAGTTTTCTTTAGAGTCATCCGCACCATAGATGAGAACACGCCTGATTATGTTAGGACAAGAAGAATACGCGTACTGGTAGAGAGACGACTGAGGAGGCCAGAGCGGCGCGGTCGCCGCGTGCAATAATTACTGCCGCGTTAGCATTCTGTACCCCTACAGATCACTTGTCAAAAACAATTTCTCGGCTTTAAAGACGGGTTCGAATCCTGCTCATGCTTAAAAATACATTCAAAATTGACCTTGACAGAATATAAGTTCACCTAAACATCGATATCACCAAGTCTCTGAGGCTGGCAGACCCGCCATCAATTTGGGCAAACGATCCGTATTACCGATTTAAATTTCAAATTTGTTCTCATTCAAATCTGGAGACGTATAAATGGGAAGGCGCCTCGATCCAGGATCGTGGACGTACTAAGTGAGAGGGCGACTTGCCCCTGAAATTAAAAAATCGAATCGGTGGTTTTCCTAATAAATATCAAAGTATGTTGGTGTCGATTCTGTGTCGCATTCTCTAAAACTAAAGTAAACTTAAAGTATAGCGGTACTCTTTTGATAACGGGCAAATGAAAAAGACGGAAATATGTTAATTTTGTTTAGCTTTAGAGTATGCGATACAGAATCGACAGTACTGTCGTGAATGGTCAAATTCATCCTTTGTTGTCATTATTTATTTCTATGTTAATTTCGAATACTGTAATCAAAACATTTTGGTATAACATATTATGAAATATTTATCAAGATTATTGGTAAGTTATGGCCCCCAGCCAGGATGCATTCATGTATTTCATTTAACTATTAAGAAAGTAGAATTAAATTGAATTTTCATAATTGATTGTGTTTTGTCATAGCATTTCCATTTTATACCACAAAGTAGTGCATACGCATTATCAGTAAAGAACGAAATTGAAATTTCTACAAACAATATCAAAATAAAATTACGTAGACAGTTAGATAAACTTTTTATTGTATACACCAAATTATAAAAAATATATAAATAAAACAATTAGGTATTTATAAAAAGTGTAACAATGGGCGACCTTATCGCTAAAAGCGCTTCCAAGCACCCTTTGGGGAGAGAATCCTAAAATATGGAATTTTTAAACTTAGTATACACAATATATATATATATATAGCAATAAGAAACACAGTTATTAAATTGTATTGAATTAATTAATTAAAATTAAAGGCGAGCCCTTATACTTAAACATTAGGGGATGTTACTATCACTAAATAGCCTTATGTGGTGGTAACATCCTTGAAAGGACTCACCTTCTTGCCACTAGCGAACGTGAGTCGAGTTAGGCTACATGATATTCCTTCTTCCATCTATTTACACATAGATGTATAGCTCAGTTGGTAGTAGCTCAGCCTTCTGAACTGTAAGTAGTGCGTTCAATTCCCACCAAGAACAAACATTTGTGTGATGAACATCAATGTTTGTTCTGTGTCTGAGTATACAATACAATACAAACTCTTTATTGCATACCACATGCTTAAATTAATTTTACATAATAACATAGTTGGTAATACAATGGGCGGCCTTATCACTAAAAGCGATCTCTTCCAGGCAACCTTTGGATGGACAGTATTTGACTATAATGGAAGCAGACGGTTGTGAACAATGAAATATTTGTAGTATGTAGTTTGTAATATTTGTATGAAACTAAATACATTCATGTTCACAGTGTATTACGCTGTTTTTCACATATAAACCATTCATTCATTCATAATTATATTACCCCTCTCTCCCAATCCTTAGTACGTCCCCCAAAATCCTTACTCCACTCGCCGATGTTTTCGCCTGATGCCTAATACCGTTTAAATAGAGCCTGACATTACGTTGAATACTCAAGTAGGTAGTTGCAGATTTCATTTAGATAATGTTGCCGGAAGGGGCGTTATTATAAGGATTATCTTAGGGTTGATTAAATTGGAGAAATCTTTAGTGTTTTAATCAGATTGTCTTTGGTGATTGGAGTTTTTTTGTTTAAATAAACGCGTGTGGCGATAGCTCGTATGACTTTCATAACTGACGCAACCTGGTTCGAACTCCACTTCCGATTGCGAAACGAGCTTCTGCCCGCAGTTTCGCCCGCGGCGTGGCCTATGGGAAAATAATTCAACCACCCATTTCACCCTCTTAAGGGTGGAATTTCGAAAAATCTTGTCTTAGCGGATGTCTACGTCATAACATCTAACTGCATGCCAAATTTCAGCCCGATCCGTCCAGTGGTTTGGGCTGTGCGTTGATAGATCACTATGTCAGTCAGTCAGTTACCTTTGAGTTATATATATTAAGATTTATACTCTTACAAATGGTGCAGAAAAATCCTTTGTTCAAGAATCACAGTATGCTTTAATTCGAATATTCACAAACTTTTTGTCATCCACCAAACTACACTCTCTCCTGGCAAGATAAGACTCATGTCTCACATGTGGAAATGTCTGGGCTGATGAAATCTTTTTTGTGTAATCTGTTTTTTTTTAACAGAAATATTTGTTTACAATACCCCAAAAATAAATATGAAAATTTAATGGTAAAAGGAGGTTATAAATAAAACATAAAATTTAGATCATCTTCTGCGGGAAGTTTACCCAAAAAGCGGGCAAAATTCCCTCGTTGAATAGCTAGGTTATTTCGTTGGCCGAAGTATGTGCCTGCCTTTTGGTCGCGCATCAGCTCAACCAGGCGTCTAGTCAGTTCTTTGAATAGAGTAATATTACTCAGTTACTACTTTATAAGATTCATTCTTTTATTTTTTAATCAGATTTATTAGTAGGGATCGTTATAATTAATTTACATGTCAGTCCCATTGTATTCGCGACAAGCTTACAAAATAGGAGGTCACTGGAAGTGACTCATAGATCTGAACAACTTATTTGCTGCGTCCGAAGTTGGACCAGCCAAAATTTTGTTAAATACCCCTACATCACACATACTCAGATTGTGAGACACCACAAGCGACTGCCTTTCGAGCTGAAAACGGACACTCCACCAGCAAGTGGTAAACATCTTCCACTACTCCACATTAATCACAGTTAGGAGTCTACTTTCCAATATAAATGCGAACTTTTTCAGATGCATACGACATACATATTCTTAAGATTCATTATAAAAAGATATGTATTTATATAAATAGTCGCTCTTGGTACAAATTGCAATGAATCTCGCACAGTGCTGTTAAGATTTTGTTTGTCACGCATTTATCTTGAATCGGCTTCTGACAACTCAGCATGTTTTTTTCTCCTTACTTTTTTTTTCAGATGAAAACCATTTTATATAAAAATAACGCTCAACGATTATATACATAGATCCTGGACCGTAAGTAGGATTCCCTGTGTCTAGGAAACCACGCGGATCACAACACCTGGGTATTGGAAAAAATGCTTAAATTAATAACAGAGTCTGGACTCAGAACAAGAATTTAAGCTTTTTTTTTGTTCTGAGTCTGGACTCTTTTTCCGGTGCAAAAATACTTGTCCTGCCAAGGGAATCGAAGCCGCCATCGCTATGAACCGTCTCGCTCAACCACCACACCACAGAGGCTGAGGTATTGGCTTTTAATTCAATCAAAATGTGATCAAAAGCATTTAAATCTAAATTTAAGGTATGAAAAGATGTTGGTACTCCACCGACGAGAACAAGATGAAGAATTAAGCTAAAGCCACAAAATACCTAACAGTAAGCAATGTATATTATTATACGACTATTCAAGACAACATAAACCAATTCGTGGAGATCTAGAGAAACCTTTCAAATTCAGCGCCGGTTCGATCGAGGATTAATAACGCCGTCAACCCCTTTCTTGAAGATTAAAGAACCCCGGGTTAAGTTACGGCTAAGTAAGGGGTTAATTTATTTTGGTACCTATTTTGTTAATCTAAAGATTGTACTTAGGTTTATTGTAGATAGACATGCGATAAAGAAATTAGAATTTGGATCTATCATTGTAGTAATTTAGAGTTCAGATTAAGTAATTTCAATTAATAAAAGTAATTTTCAGTACGCTACCTACTGGTAGTGGGCTGGAGCATTTGGACTGTCTATAAGCCATTACGGCTAGTATAATAATAATAATAATAATGAAGATCCAACGATCACATAAGTAGATCCCGGACCCTAACTAGGATTCCCTGTAACTAGGGACCCAGGAACTACGAAGACCATGGTCCCACAACACCCAGACTCAGAACAAGTATTTGCACCTTTTTTCTGGGCACTAATATATGACCTGCCGTGGGAATCGAACCCGCCACCTCTGAGTTATGAGCCAACCTGCTCAACCACCACACCACAAAGGCTGTCCATAATAGTCCAAGTATTTTTTTTCTTTTGGTAGTATGTAGCGTTTAGTAGTAGTTGTTTTATCATTGTAGTTTTTAGTTGAAAGAATATTAACAGTCTGTAATTTCCAACTAACTAGTCCAACATCCATGTCTTGACGTGACATAATAACCGTTCCATGAATAAGTGGCAATACAAAGCTCTATTGACAGCGCACGCCAGTAATCTCGACAAATTGACGAGGCCTGTGTAATGCAGGATGGATTAATGGTACACCAACTTTTATAATGTGCAAATACATATAAGCTGTAAAATGATGATGGGCATTTGTTAATACAGGAAAAATATATATTAATTTAGTGAAATATTCATCAGGACAGCCAGGGGGGGGGACATTTAAAACAGTTTTTTTTTTTTTTTTTTTTTTCAAATTTGTCTATTATTTGACCACGCTCTCACCTGATGGAAAGTGACGATACGATCAAAGGTGTAGCATGCTAGCCAAGTAAATATAGGTATTTACGTCGAACAAAACCATTGAACGGCGTTTCATACATTACCCGTTGCTAGAGCAGGGGCCCACGGCCTACTTACTTATGAATACCTCTTGTTTAAGTAGATTTTTTAACGGGAATTTTAGTTGTAGTAAATACCAGATATCATAGTTTCATTGTATCTTGGTTCTATCCGTTGGTTTGGATATCCTACAAATCTCTACCAGCAGGCTTAGCACGGCATGTGGAGAAATTGTCTTTCCCCCGGTTTTTTCCACCTGTCAGTGAAAATAATCCCCCTCTCCACCTTACGTAGCACGGCAACGAGGAGAGGAAAGAAATATTTCCCTTTGACATTATCGTAGACATTATATCCCGCTACTCCCCGCTTCAGAGCACGGACTCGGAAAGAAGTGGATAATATTCTCTTGAATTGACACAAAGCAGAGAGTATTTATCTTCGACTCTTGTAGGTGGGTATAAGGAAGTCAAAGTGTTTTAATAGGCACAAAAATGTCGCGTGCCTATTATAACTACGTTTAATCGCGGGAACTCGAATTTTGGAGCGAAAGTTACACCGGGAGGAGCATTCGGAATGCAAGTAATCCCTTCAAATCCCGGGAAATTAGTTTCAATACAAAAAAATTATATAGCGAAATATTCGTGAAAATACAATTATTAGTTTAGTTTTAATAAGGAAATTATTTAATTTACGTAATTAACTTAAATGTTGCATATATTTTTTGAGTATATTTTATTATAAAATACATACATATATAATACATACAATAGGTAACGGGTAATTAAATTGACGTCAAATGAGATTGACGTCACGAACGTCAGTGACAAACAATTTGCACCTCAGTGTTTTTGAAAGTAAAAATTGTTCTAGTTGTCAAAACAAACCAAAACTGTGCAACAGTGAAATATAGAAGAGGCGTATCGTGTGCAAAGTGTGGTTTCCTCCTGGAACGGCAGGGTTTTTACAGTGGGAGTTAGGGATTAAATACGGCAGTGATTTTTTTTTGTACCCTCGGGTGTGATTAAATCGGTGAACAAAAGTTGTAAATTTAAGTGTACAGCGCCATCTGTGAGCAGTGCCGTTGACTATTTACATTTTACTACTTTTCATTGACTCTGAGCGATTTGTAGATACTATGTCTAACAAGTGTGGTGCGTGCGGCCGTTTCGCGTCCACAACAGATGGCGCTAAATGCGCTAAATGTGATGTACTATACCATCGAGGGTGCGTTAGGATCCCCACTGAGGCAAAGGTTACGGCTGCATGGCGCTGCCCTGGCTGTAAGTCCAAGGTACCTCGGAATGACAACACCGAGAGTCCCGTGCGGGGGGAGGGAGCAGATCTAGCAACTGCAGATACCCACTCCACTACCTCAACAGACGACCTGATCCTTCGCGAGGTCCGGCTCATGCGCCAGGAGATGAAGTCCTTCCGGGGGGATTTTAATTCTATGAGGGAGGATATGGCGGTACTCGGAGCCACCGTGGCGGGATTCGGGGGTCGAATGGACGCGATGGAAAATAAGCTTCTCGGCCTCGAAGACAAGTTTGCCGAGTTTCAGGCGCGATCGGATACCGGGGAGCTCCTAGCTACCATCGACCGGCTCAGGGAAGAGATCAATGACCGCGACCAGGAATCGCTCCAAAACGATATTGAGGTTACGGGGATCCCAGAGGAGCAGGGCGAGAACGTGGCCCAGCTCGTCAGCCTTATCGCCGGCAAGCTCGGGGTAGCGTGCGACGTGCGCGACATCGTGTCCGTGGAGCGCGCCGGCCTGCGCCGCGCGCCGGCGGGCGGCGACGTGCTGCCGGCCGCGCCGCGCCCGCGCGCGCTGCGCGTGCGGCTGGCGCGCCGCGCGCTGCGTGACGACTTCCTGCGGAGCGCGCGCGTGCGCCGCCGGCTCACCACGGAAGGCCTGGGGATCGCCGGAAGCGACCCGCCCGTCAGGTTTTATATTAACGAGCGGCTCACCAAACATAACAAAATGTTGTTCTACAAGGTGCGGGAAGAGACTCGGCCGTATTTTTGTACGTCGTGAGTCAGGAACGGCCTCGTTTCGGATCCGTACCGACTTAGACTTGCCGAAAATTTTTGGGTGTGCTGCAGTTGGCTCGCAACCAAACAACAACTGAGGGGATCGCCTGGAATAAATAAAATTACGTTTTGTTTACTTATGTGTTTATTTATGTACATCATTATAGTAAGTAGTATAAAAATATTGAAATTTAATGTGTCACTGATTCATGTAAAAGGAGCCTTTACTAATACGTATTATTATAATAAAATTATTTTAATTCTGCCAGCAATATTGTTGCTAATTTTAATTATTAATTTGGTACATATATTATACATTTTGTAATGCATGATAGGATGCTAAAAGTTGGACTGTTTAATGCTGGCTCATTAGGTACGAGGCACGAGGAGTTTGTTGTGGCGATGGCACAATCGGCAGTGGACATAATGGCTGTTAACGAGACCTGGCTGCGAGACGGAGAGGACGCCCGCGCACCTGTCGTGCCCGGCTACCGCCTGCGGCACACGCCGCGGCCAGCCGCCGTGCGGGGCGGCAGGGGCGGGGGCGTTGGGTTCTACGTTAAACGTGGAATCAACGTAAGAGCTTGCCCTCATCCTCTTACCACATCTGTCGAGCAGATGTGGTTGAGTTTGAAAATAAAAACACAGAAAGTCATAATCGGTACAGCTTATCGTCCGCCCTGGCTTGATGTCAATATATTTCTGGATGGGCTGACGCAGTCGGTGGTCAGTTTTACTAATTATGATTATATAGCGTTGTTTGGCGATTTCAATATTAATTGGCTATGTTCTTCAGAGAACAAAACCAAACTTTTACAATCATTTTTAAACTGCCTAAACCTTTCGCAGTTAGTTCAAGAACCAACACATTTTACGGATAACAGTCAATCACTCATTGACTTAGTATGTACCGATATGAAAGCACGATCTGTCACAGTAAACCATATCCCAGACTTAGGTAATCATGCAATGATTTCTGTGGAGTTCCAAGTCAAGGCAGAGAAACCTAAACCTTATTTTATTACATACAGGCCTTTAAAAAATATAATATTGGAGCTTTTCAATAAGGATTTAACCTCAATAAATTGGCAAAGCATAGAGTACTTACATAACGTAAATGATATGGTCTCTTATTTTAATTCACATATTTTATACCTTTTTGACCTACATTCTCCTAAAAAAACCGTTCTTATAAAAAGCAATTCATATCCTTGGATCACAGACACTATTCGAGAAATGATGCACATACGTAACCATTATCATAGACAATATGCTAAATCTAAGACTGACTCTCTTAAACAATCATACAAGGACATGAAACATATAGTTATTAATGCTATGTATCAGGAGAAGAAAGTATATTTTGATAACCATATAAACAAAAATTTAACTAATCCCCAAAAATTATGGAAAAACCTCAAGTCAACAATAGTACCCAATAGTAAGAATAGCTTTGAAATACCTTCTTCTTGTAACTATCCTGATTTAATAAATGCACATTTCTTAAATGTACCAGGAAATGACTATGTATCTATCTCAGATCTTACCTACCTCGAATATCACAGACTCAGTACATCAATATTTAAATTGGAGCCCGTTAGTGAAGACATTGTCTTAAATAATATAAAGAGACTATCTTCTAATGCTGAGGGTATAGACCAAATCACATTACAAATGATAATATTAACCTTACCAGATACCCTATCTTTCATAACAAAATTAGTCAATTTATCTATTTCAACTGGTATATTTCCCGACCTGTGGAAAGTTTCCCTTATAAAACCGATACCTAAAAAAGCGAATGTAACATCAATAAACGACCTGCGCCCCATAAGTATTTTACCCTGTTTATCAAAAATATTAGAAAAGATTGTTTCTTATCAGTTGATAAAATACCTCGAAAATGAAGAAATTTTGCCAAAAGCTCAGTCAGGTTTCCGCAAGAAGCACAGTACTGCAACTGCTCTGCTTGATGTAGTTGACAACATACTAGCAGCTCAGGATAGGGGTATGGGTACTGTGCTGGTACTGCTGGATTTTTCAAGTGCATTTGATTCAATAAATATTGCTCTGTTGCTATCCAAAATGTCATTCTATGGTTTTGAAACAAAAACTATACAATGGTTTCACAGTTACTTGAATTTGAGGTCTCAAATTGTTGAAGTCTCTGGTATTGATGGAAAAATAGCATCTTCAGCCTGTGAGTATAATCTAAGAGGGGTCCCGCAGGGCTCAATACTTGGACCAATCCTGTTCATTCTATATAGTGCAGACATCATAGATTGTATAAAAAATTGCCAATACCATATTTACGCGGATGACCTACAAGTTTACATGCACTTCCATCCGAAAGATACAGATCTTGCAGTGACTAAAATTAATGATGACTTGGATCGTTTAGCATTATGGTCTGAAAGGAATTGTATGGTGCTAAATCCAACTAAATCCAAGTATATGGTGATGGGATCTAAAAGGCAGATAGCAGATATTTTGCTTCATAACCCTCAGGTTGCTATCCTCAATGAACCTATACAATGTGTTACTGAAGCTCGCAACCTGGGGTTGATAATGGATAATCAACTACGTTTTGAGCATCATGTTCAAGAGGCTGTACGCAACTGCTTATATAGGCTTAAAGTTCTATATAGGGCTAGGCCTTATCTGAGTGTTGATATTAGGGTGTCACTTTGTGAATCCCTTATTCTTTCCAAGCTGAACTATGCTGATGTTGTGTATGGCCCATGCCTATTATCTAGAACTGAACGGCTACTTCAAAGAGTGCAAAATGCATGTGCTCGTTTTTGCTTCAAGGTTCCTCCTCGTTCACATATTACTCCATTTCTAAATCAGGCAAATTTAATGAAAATGTCAGCTCGTAGAAAGCTTCACCTGGCAACTTTGCTATTTGGTGTTATCAAAAACTGCAAGCCTGAGTATCTTTTTAAAAAACTGGTTTGGGCTCAGGAGACTCGCAGGTATGAAGCAAGATCAACAACATTTGTACTCAAGACACATCAACACAGGTCTGCAGCCTTTAGGGGGAGTTTCAGATTTGCTGCAACCAGCTGCTGGAACTGTCTTGATCCTCCATTCCGTGGCCTGAAAACAGTTCAAATCTTTAGTAGGCTTTTGAAGTGGCACCTAATGAATAACCAGAGGGCTTAAGGGGGAATGTAACAGTATTTATTTTTTATAAAAAACACATTAAGATTATTTCCTTTTACTTCCCTGGCATATCTTGGGTGTTTATTTCTTTCTATTTTTTATTATTTTTTTGGTATTTATAATAGTTAATATGTATCTACTTACGTGTTAGGTATGCTCGAAAAACCAAATACAAGTCTGGGACCACTTAGTTTTTAGTTTTATGATTAACCATCATTATTTGCACTTTCCAGTTGTTATATAGTCCTTATGATCGCTTTGTTTTGTCATGTCACGTACTTTTCTCCTTCTCTATCCTTCAATTATTTTCGATTATTTACTGTTTAACGTTTAGTGATTGGATATATAATTGGAAACACCATTTGAATATTGTTTTCCGAGCAGTAGCAGTACTACCAATGAATGAAATAGGAGCAGTCCTATTTTAATCTTTGTATTTAATTTAACACGATACCACGAAATACTTTTCTTCACACGATACTGAATATGACGTGGCAGATGGAAAACGATTATTCCAAATGCATATCCAAATTACAGACTAAGTATAAGTGTCAATGTGTTTGTCACTACTTTTGTCACAGATAAGGTAGTGGATACCTCTATGAAATACGATAAGGTAATACATACTTTAGCGTATTTAGCCAATGATAGTTGTTGTTTTTGTGCCGTTATGCCTTTGTATTATATTATTTTTATTTAGTGATTTATATATTGTATGTGTTTGTATTACATTTCTTGTTGGTGTTTCAAAAATCTTATAAAAGATATATAAAAATTGTTTAAATTCTCTGATGTTCGTGATGTCATGACTACGGGTTCCGCCTGAAAATCAGTTTTTTAAGGTCACGCGTTGACCTTAATCTCATGCTGAGTCGGGACCTGGTCATGACATCACACAACGTTACATTTGTTTATTTATCTGTTCTTTGTTTCTAAATTATACTCCATTCTCTTATAATGTAATGTAATGTTGTGTGGTGTCCTGAATAAATGTCTTTTCTTTCTTTCTTTCTTTTCTTTACATATAAACATTTAAAATATAACTACTACACAATAATTAATCATGCTATTCCGCTCATATTACATACAAAATAAAATTTAATATAAACTATTCACTTACTCTCAGTCATATACATAGTAGTCGTTACATACTCTTTGATTAACACAGGGACACAGACTTATAAACCTTATTTTTTCTTATAAAACCTAATTTTTTTATATTTTGTCTTCAATCCCAGTATATTTAGCCGAACAATTATAGATGGTTTGATGGACTGAACAAAATATTGAAGCATGTAATGTCATTTTAGTTAAATTTTCTCATAGTGGCAACAATACGGTAGAGAAAACTTAAAACGCTACTCCCCTCATTTATCCCCCGGATAAAGCTTTCCACTGCCGCGGCCGAGGATATGTTGATAATTTGAATGAGGATAAGTTTGTTATCCTCTACCTGGGGAGAAGTTGTCTACCGGCCGTGCTAGGCCTGCTGGTTTGACGATTTGATCAGATTTTTTTTTTTTTAAGTTTTGACTCCACACTTTTGTATATTTAGCCAGTGTCAAGTAATTGATAATTTATCAAGTTAATGATATTTCACGCAAATATGTGTCAAGTCATAGTCGAAGTCATCAAGTCAAGTCATAGTCTAGTCAAAGTCATACTCCTAGTAAAGCGGTGGCAACTTTACTTGAAGCTTCTACGGAGTTTTGGAAACAACACGAAAAGAAACGTTTCACCATCATTATACCATTTTCCCACACTCACTCCTGTAATCCAGCACGTAACGAATAGAATGCCACCAATTTTATGCACTAACACTGAAAATAACACAAGTTTTGGAAAATAATACAATGCGGTGACGCAATATTTTTCACTTTCTCGCCAAAACTTATTTTCCATTTTGCTCATTCTAAACAATGGGTAACTAAGACAATATTAAAACTTTTCTGTACATGTTCTACCATATATTGGTCTTTACCTATGAAATTGCCGTTTTGTTTGAAAAAAGTTAAAGTATTTTTTTTTCGAACTTATTTATTTCTTTTATTCAAAGTAATCACCCCTGCAATCAATGCATCTTTGCCAACGCTGTGGCAGTTTATGGATGCCCTTCTTGAAAAAATCAGCAGGACGGGAGACAACAAACTCTTCAAAGGCGTTTTGTACTGCCTCTCGGGAATTGAATTTTTTTCCCGCTAAAAAGTTGTCCAAATTTTGGAAAAAGTAATAGTCGGTAGGCGCAAGATCTGGTGAGTATGGCGGATGAGGGAGAGCTTCCAAACCCAACTCATGCAGCTTAGAGACGGTCTGTTGTGCAGTATGGGGTCGCGCGTTGTCGTGAAGTAGCAGTGGAGACGACCGATTGACCAAAGCTGGTTGCAGAAGTGCGAGTTTCGCCATCATTGTGGTCAGTTCTTCAATGTACACATCTGCAGTAATGCTCTCGCCGTTTTGTAAAAAGCTATGATGAATCACACCAGCACTAAACCACCAAACTGTGACCATCACCTTTCTAGAGGTCATTTTTCGTTTTGCACATTGCTTTGGTACCGAACCAGGATCTAACCAACTTGCTGAGCGCTTTCGATTGTCAAAAAGAATCCATTTTTCGTCGCACGTAACAATTCGGTTCAAAATTCCTTCATTTCTGTTCCTGTTAAGCAGCGCAAGGCAAGTCTCAACGCGTACGTTGCGCTGGCGATCGTTAAGTTCGTGGGGCACCCATCTATCAAGCTTTTTTATCTTGCCAATCTGTCGCAAATGGACCAATATTGTTTTGATGCTAACATCAAAAGCTGCTGCCAGCTCAGCTGTAGATTGAGATTCATCAGCTTCCACAATCGCCTTTAATTCATCATTGTTGACCAAAGTTTCCGGACGATTACGAGGTTCATTTTTCAAGTCAAAATTCCCAGAACGGAACCGAGCAAACCAATAACGGGTTGTACGTTCGTTTGTACAGTTCTCTCCGTAAACGTAGTTGATGTTACGTGTCGTTTGTGCCGCGTTGGTGCCACGACGGAACTCATATTCCATAATTACACGAAATTTCAAAGTATCCATTATGAGGAAAAGTGTTGAAATGTAATGAAAATACAACGCTAATCAATAAACAAAAGACTTATATTGTAAATAGAATGTCATATTTTTAAAACAAAATTAATTTGAATTTAGAATTCATAGCCAATCAAAACTTTTTTTTGTTTGAAAAAGTCTGTACTGCAATACGGCAATTTCATAGGTAAAGACCTATTATAAGTAGTGTACAAAAGAACAAAAATAAGCTCGACATGCAAAAACTATCGAGTTTCAAGCTTATTTATGCTGTTTTTGTTGATCAAATGTTCGAATGTCAAATCACTTTGCATCGGTATAAAACGACGTTATGAGTCATTATAATTTTCAAATACAGTTCTGTGCATTATTTTACCATCTACAGTGCCCTTACAACTGACACACACTAGTGCTTGCGCACTACTGCTTGGTGGCAGATTGGATTTGATTGGATTACTTGCGCTCCTGTTTTTACCACGTAATAAACTAAACTATATCTAAAAACTTAACATAATAATAATAATAATCCGTTGGTGGGGGAAAAGCGCCCAGAATGACGGCAGCATTACCATGTTGAATGGCAATGCTTATTTTTTGTGCGAAATAAAAGCTAGCATTATGGTCACCTGAAGCTTCCACCAAACGTTTGGCCAAGGCCCTGTATGTTTGGCAGCCAGCCCCCAAGGCCCCATTATCACCTCAAACGGCACAATTCTGTAGGCCCGGAAATGTAATTAAAATGTCACATGGCTTGTGAACTATGCAGCATGCATTACGTCAATCATTTCGTTCATTAGACGAGACTGATGCTGGCCGCATTGCATCAAATGTCTGTCACTAATTTGAAGCTTAGGCAACCTAGGTATAGCTTAGTACTATATTAAACTGTGCGTCCTGGGATATGGTGCATAGTAGAGTTCGACTAAGCCAGCTATAAAATCTTTTTGGAGTAAAACTTCTTTACGCACGCAGTGTGGTGACTAACGATTCATAAAATCCTATCCAACAAATTGAGGCGACATAATGAATGGAGTATAGAGGCCTTAACTGCCGAAAGATATGTCAAATATTATTTAAAAAATCTCGCATGTCACGTCACTAAAGTATTCCTATAACATATTTTATTTCTTAACTAACGACTTCAAAACCGTAAATAACACTCAAAAGCTAAAATAAATTAAATAGATAAAATTAAATGGGTATGCAAATGCTCAATCGGAAACCGGGAAGTGGCTCAAAATTGACTTCTAAGATTTTATTACATTGTCAGTTAGTTAGTTTTTCCTCGATTTCCTTCACATTCCATCATTAGATCCTAACTTGATGATAATGGGACCACTTCGGGAGTATAACCTTTTCGAACAAAAAGATATCGTTGAACATACACAAAAAAAATTTTCCTCGATTTCCTTCACATTCCATCATTAGATCCTAACTTGATGATAATGGGACCACCTCGGGGGTATAACCTTTTCGAACAAAAAAATATCGTTGAACATACACAAAAAAATATATACAGACGAACATAGTACCTCCTCATTTTTGGAAGTCTTTTTTTTTTTTTTTACTTCAAACTTGTCTAGCATTTGACCACGCTCTCACCTGATGGGAAGTGACGATGCGATCAAAGGTGTAGCATGCTAGCCAAGTAAATACCTATTCACTCTTCTCTTGAACACGCCCGGGTCATATTTCGCCGGAAACACAGACGCTGGCAGGGCATTCCATTCCTTAGCCGTTCTAATTAAGAAAGTTGAGTCAAATCGCTTGGTACGAATGGGTGGTATTTCGACCACGAAAGGATGGCGCTTAGCCGAACGTCTAGTAGTCGGTCGAAAATACACAATGTTTACGACTCCAAACGACTAAATCCATTGTCCGATTTATTATGACGGATAATTGGCATTGGGGAGAATATCTCCAGTAAACAATACAGATATCCATCTAAGCAATATTTACGGAGGTAGTAATAAGAAATGCCGATGGCTTAATTGAAGAACGAATAACGAAAATAAACATAGTGGTCTTCATATACTTCAATCCTACATCAACCTCTTTTTTTTTGTTTGGTTTTGGCTCCACACTTTTGTGTATTTAGACAGTGTTAAGTAATACATTTTTCAAGTTAATTTATATTATACATATGTATGTTGTATGTGTCAAGTCAAAGTCCAAGTCTTCAAGTCTTGTCTAGTCAAGTCATGCTCCTAGTAAAGTGGTGGGAACTTTACCAGAAGCTTCTATGGAGTTTTGGAAACAACACGAAAAGAAACGTTTCATCATCATTATGCCACTATCCCACAACATGCCTGTAATTCAGCACTTAACGAATAAAATGCCACCAATTTTATGCACTAACACTGAAATAAACACAAGTTTTGGAAAATAATACAATGCGGCGACGTGATCTTTTTCATTTTCCCGCTAAAACTCCATTTGGAAATGTTGTTAATATTTGCGTTCGCGTAGTACAAAGAAAAAGGGCAGGTTTTTCCGTTAAAAAAAAAAACCTTTTTTTTGTGATGAATTTTGATATTTAATCTTACATAATAATTAAAATATTTATTCGTTCATGTGGCCATCGCGGTCATTTTGTGGCACAAATAAAATTAAAGCATCAAAAGCATTCCACTTATTTTTATGACAAAACTTAAAGCAATCGGCAAACGGTAAAACTACTCAGTCCCTTTGAGTTTTAAAACTATTCCAATGTAATTGAACTAGTTCAAATTTCTCGCTAGAACGGTCCGGGCTCCGGAACTCGAGTCCGGGACCTAAACGACTCCGGACCCGCTTTAATCCTTACTTTGCAAGTATAACGTAAGTTTAGTATGTATTTAAAGGCAGGACTACATAATCACGTACCGTTTGTGAAGCTAAATATTTCATTATTATTATTATTTATTAGGTGTTGAGACCCTGGGTCCTTGGGGGCCGGGAGCTCATCGCGTTTTCAAAAGTTTATCAGAGTGTCTGGTCGACGCGACGCGTGAACGTGAAATAAAAATGAAAAAAATGAATCAAAAATGCTGGCACTTATTTGGCACAACGACTAAGCATTGCAATTCAACGGGGCAATGCTGCCTGCCAGGGTATGCTACCTTCTAGTAGTAGGCTGGAGCATTTGGACTGTCTATAGGGGTAAAAAAAAAAAACAATATTTTGTCGAATTCTTCACCGGATATGTTGTGTATGACAGCGGCAATGTCCGGTTGTAAACTCTATGCGCAGCGAGCAGTACTGTAATTTACCCTGTGGTAACATTTAAATTCATTACAGTGGCAACACCGGCAACTGTCATCGCTTTCCCACCCATCTGGCTATATAAAGGGAGCTCTCGGTATACTACGGATCATTCTTGCTCCGGACACGACCCGGTGCGGACGTTGAAGGCCTATAGTTATATAGGTTGCAACCTACGCACAACTCGTTTTTCTATATATACCTAATTTAATCTTGCAAAATAATAATTATAATGGTGTTGATTCTGTCGTCAGTGTTGCATACCTAAAGCTAAACGAAATTAACATATTTCCGTCTTTTTCATTTCCCCTTTATCAGAAGAGTACCGCCATACTTTAAGTTTAGTTTTAGAGAATGCGACACAGAATCGACCCCAATAACCCCCAAAGATCACATACATAGATCCTGGACCCTAATTAGGATACCCTGTGTCTAGAGACCTAGTAGCTACGAGGACCATGGTCACACAGCACCCAGACTCAGAACAAGTATTTGCAATTTTTTGTGCACAAATACTTGTCCTGCCACGGGAATCGCACCAGCCGACCGGCACAACCACCACGCCACAGAGGCTGTCACAAAACTGCTACTAACAAAATTTCAGCTCGAAGTTTTGGCGGGAAAGCGAAAAAGATTGCGTCACCGCATTATACTATTTTCCACAACTTGTGTTATTTTCAGTGTTAGTGTAAGTGCTGGATTACAGGCGTGAGTGTGGGAAAATGGTATAATGATGGTGAAACGTTTCTTTTCTTGATGTTTCCAAAACTCCATAGAAGCTTCAAGTTGCCACCACTTTACAAGAAGTATGACTTTGACTAGACTGACTTGACTTGATGACTTCGACTGTGACTTGACACATATTTGCGTGAAATATCGATAACTTGATAAATTATCAATTACTTGACACTGGCTAAATACACAAAAGTGTGGAGACAAAATAAAAAAAAAATCAGCTCATTCCAGAGACTGGGGTCACGTTAGGTCTGCAAACAGCATCGTGTAGACCACGCCTTATCAGTTCCTATTTCCTGAGGGGTGCTTTAAGTTCAAGTTAGTTTTGGAAATGTTTTGATGAATTGCTGATATGAGTTAATACAATACGGTACGGGCTTGTTTAAACCGTACCTATAATGGGAGAAACTTCTGCGAACTGGTGAAATTGACCTTTGATGTACACAAAGGATTGCGTAGAGGTACGGTTTCCGAGAAGGTACATATAGAACACCTGTGGTGATCACGAAACTTAATGCAATGCAACAGGAGAAATTTCCATACTAACTATGCACATAAACTGTGTATTGAAACTGTCAATCACATACAAATGTGTTTCTATTTGTTGCAATCGAGTTACGTGATCACCCAGCAGATCTGTTAACTCCCCTAAACTTTTACTTAGAAAAAAAAATAGTACTAATTAAATAGGTCGCAGCCTAGCCCCAGCGCATTGCGAGCAATTTCCTAAGGTCAATGTCAAAGTGAAAGTCTAAAGACTTTATTGCAAATAGTCTATTTTTAGCGCTCTTATTTATTTAAGTTTTTTTTTTTACGTTTTGGTTCCACACTTTTGTGTATTTAGCCAGTGTCAAGTAATTGATAATTTAATAAAATTAATATATAAATCACAGTCGAAGTCATCAAATCAAGTCATAGTCTAGTCAAAGTCATACTCCTAGGAAAGTGTTGGCATCTTTACTTGAAGCTTCTATGGAGTTTTGGAAACAACACGAAAAGAAATATTATAATACCATTTTCCCACACTCATGCCTGTAATCGAGCACTTAACGAATAGAATGCCACCAATTTTATGCACTAACACTGAAAATAACACAAGTTTTGGATAATAATACAATGCGGTGACGAATCTTTTTCGCATTCCCGTCATAACTATCTCTGTATTTAGTAGAGATTTTCGATTTACGTTCTTCATAGTGACTCTCCGCCATGTCCATACTAATATCAACTTAACGAAAGGGCCAGTCCAAACTAAACTTGCGTAGGTGTCGCCGAATAAGGTCAATACAATGCGGTGTTTTTTCGCTTTTTTTCCAATCAAAAACATTTTTCTCTAAGTGAATAGTACGAAGGTTGTCCGTCACTGCAACAAGGAGGTTCATTTCGCCCCAACGGCTGCTCGCAATTTTGATCTAATCGTCAAACCTGGTAGAGATTTGTAGGATATCCGAACCAACGGATAGAACCAAGATACAATGAAACTATAATGTCTGATATTTACTACAACTACAAAACGATAATCGAATGCCCACAGTCCTATCGTTTTCAAAATCGGTTCAATTCAAATATAGAACGGTTTTCATTGAATGCATTTAGGAACACATTGTCGAGCGTGGAATAGAAATCACGCCTATTTCCTACAGTGCAACCCTATCTGGAACATTCTATCGTAGATTGTTTCAACCATGGACGTTACGGTTGGTATTTGTGGAAGAATCGGTGGCTATGATGCCCTGAGGTTCAACCAGTGAGATGCCTATTTCCCAAAGATACTCTCAATATTACGAGATAAAAAAAGTATGCCATTGTTAGGAGCATTACTGTGAAAAAGAAAAGATAGTTTAACAATAAATATAAATGATTTATTCCACAATATCTGATTACATGTGTTGTAGTAGCCAATTATAGAACTCTAATAATTACATAACATTGAACATTTTCGTCCCGCCATTCTGGTTTGAAAGCAAACAAAAGAACAGACACAGTACTAACCTTAGCCCTGTCTAACAGAAAACACACCACTCTCGATTACCACTTTCAGGAGAATGCTCGATTATCCACGTTCATCTATCCAATCCTTTTTTTTTATTTTGTTTTGGCTCCACACTTTTGTGTATTTAGCCAGTGTCAAGTAATTGATAATTTCTCAAGTTAATTTAATGTGTCAAGTAAGGTCACAGTCCAAGTCATCAAGTTAAGTCATAGTCTAGTCTAGTCAGGTCATACTCCTAGTAAAGTGGTGGCAACTTTACCAGAAGGTTCTATGGAGTTTTGGAAACAGCACGAAAAAAACGTTTCACCATCATTATATCACTTTCCCACACTCATGCCTGTAATTCAGCACTTAACGAATAAAATGCCACCAATTTTATGCACTAACATTGAAAATAGCACAAGTTTTGGAAAACAGTACAATGCGGCGATGCGACCTCTTTCGTTTTCCCGCCAAAACTCAATTTACAATTGTCAAGATGGCGACATTAACATTAAACAAATCAAAAACAAAGTTGTACCGACCGATAGATGGAGCTACACTAAAGAAGTTTTACTTCAGTCGTGTCTAAAACACACTAGTTTTTGAACAATTATTCTTTTTTTCATTTTGATAGTAAGTACAGCGCTGCGGAATGACATAACAGTAGACATGAATTATACTGTCACAATGATCATGGGCTCCACTTTTAGGCCTCCCACCGCAGTAAGTAATACAGGCCTCCGCAATAACTGTTTATTATAAGAGCATAGGTATCGTAGACTTGGGAGCGATAAGCCTTTATGATACGCCGTGCAAGTCCCGATCATTGTAGTGCTGGCATCAGTACACTTGCGACCACTGAAAATGGTAGAACCGAAATTAAATTAAATTATTGAAGTAAAACTACTTTACGCATACTTAAATAAATAGATATTTTATTTTATTATTTTACATACATTATTTTACTATTTTCTGAATACTACAATGATTTAATAACTACTAAAAACTACCTACTACTACTATTACTAAAAAAAAAACTGTTGTAACTGTTGTAAAAAAAAAGCATGTTGGGTACGCTACCTACTGGTAGTGGGCTGGAGCATTTGGACAACATTTGGACTATAGGAATATAGTCCAGCCCATGCTCCAGCCCACTACCAGAAGGTAGCGTACCCAACATGCTAAAAATAAAATAAAGAATGCCCAACGATTACGTACATAGATCCTGGACCCTAACTAGGATTCCTTGTGTCTACGGACGTAGGAACTACGAGGACCATGGCCCCACATCACCAGACTCAGAACAAGTATTTGGTTTTTTTTTCTGTCCACAAATGCTTGTCCTGCCGCGGGAATTGAACTCGCGGCCTCCGGGCTATGAGCCGACCTGCTCAACCATCACATCACAAAGGCTGTGGCTTGACTTGGGGAGTAAGCTGGTGAATGCGAGGCAAGCTGAAATTGAAGTTGGTTCACGTAGATCTATATTTTAAACATAACATAGTTAGGGCGATGGCTGGAACATGCGTCAAGCTCGTGAACGGGTGCTGCTTGCGGAAGCTGGTTTGCTCGGTGGTGTACGCACAATTAGAAATAAGTACTTATGTTTATGTGTTATTGTCTGTATTGTCCTCCCTGTATTATATATATGTTCATGTTAATAATAGGCTTAATTATTAATATAAAAAATAATCTAACAAAAAGCACGGACCCAGGTGTCTGTAGAAATGCAGTATAATAAAAAAAAAAAATAACATAGTAAAAGAAAAATATTATAATGTTGGTGTGTTCGGTAAAATGACAGTGTATAATTGTCAAGATGGCGACATAAACGGTTAAATAAAGCAAAAACAAAGTTATACCCACCGATAGATGGAAGTAACTTATTTCTATCTTCACGTAGAGGTATATCTCCCTCTCAACTTCCGTTCACCACCAGCTTACCCCCAAGTCAAGCGTAAAAAAGTTTTACTTTTAATTCCCGTTAGCCCATATTTCTGTCCCCAACTGCACACTACTACCACCAACTGTGTATTCCGCTTTATGCCCCCGTTTACCTAACTACTCGGCTCTTTTTGGAATAGGCCTGGAGCGGTATTGTTCCAGTATTTGGCTTTCAGATGTGACTGCCACTATTGCCTTTACTTTACACAGGTGCGGACTCAGGATTGTGTACCGGCGTTACAATAGCACCACTTCATCTCTTCCCGTAAGAACTAGCTAAGGGAATCAGTATCTTGCCTCCAGCCAGCTATGACAGCCTCTGTGGTGTGCTGGTTCGACTCCCGTGGCTGGACAACTGGACAAGTAGTTGCGCTAAGTAAAACTAAAAGCGCAAATAGTTGTTATGAGTCTAGGTGTTGTGGGACCATGGTCCTCGTAGTTCCACAAAGAATCCTAGTTAGGATCCAGGATCTATAATGTGATTGTCGAACGCTATTGCGTACTGGCTCGTTAGCTCAGTTGGTAGTATCTCTGCCTTCTGAACTGCAGGTTGTGGGTTCGATTCCCACCCAGGACAAACATTTTGTGTGTTAAACATCGATGTTTGTTTTGTGTGTCTGTGTTATATAGTATCCCATGTATGTATTTACAAACAAAAAAGTATCTAAGTATTGCATCAGTTATCTGGTTCCAATAGTACGAGCTTTGCTTAGTATGAGTCTAGATGGCGCTGTGTGAAATAACCACAAATATTTATTTTATTTTATTAATTACTGTAGACTGTAGACTAAATCATAACTTACCTTTTTGCCATAGTTATAGAACCCCTTTGTTTTATGGAAAAATGGCGGTTCTTGACACATAAACCAGACGTCGTTGCGCGTGCAAAAGTCGCTATGTGTTGTTTAGCTATTGATAATTTCTCGAGAGATAATTATTATATAACGTGTTCATATGGAATTTTTGATATATGAATAACACATAGCTAGATTTCGTAACTTTTTAAATATTGCATTAACACTTAGCCTTTTTTACAGTGTTTGTATTGAAACAACGATTAAAACTGCATCTAAAACGGAAAATAACGAAATATTACATAGCGACTTTTGCACGCGCAACGACGCAGTATTACATTTGAGCTTCTTGGGTACAGAAGTGAAAATCCCCTGCGTTTACCTAACTCCGTCCCTGCTCCGTACTAGTTATTTGCACACTACTAGTGTAGATATTTGGACTGGGACACTAGATTATTGAAGACAATAGTACTATGTATTGTTGAATTAAATCTAAAGCCCTAGATTGAGACCTAGAATAGGGTGAAAAGTGTACAGTCAGCGGCAAATTTTTCTGGATGAAATAAGTTTTTTTTTATGTTAAGGAATGACGTGACGAGCTATTTGTTCGCCTGATGTTAAGCGATACGGCTGCCCATATCAGTTGCAGTGTCACTCGGAACTCTAAAGTATAGATTTTTACGTGACACTGCATTGCGCACGTCATCCTGAGACATTACACAATCTAGTAATAAGGTTACTAAGTGAAGTGAAATAAGTTTTTTTTTCGTGATAGCAGTACATTTTAATGTATGGAAGATATACTATCTATTGGATAGTGACTAGACCACACGACTAAAGTAAAACTTCTTTAGCTCCATCTATCAGCCATTATAATTTTCTTTATACTTTCGTTAATGTTAATGTCGCTATCTTGACAATTGTAAATTGTCATTTTGCCGGATATACCAATAAATACAATATACACTACCTACTGGTAGTGGGCTGGAGAATTTGGATTGTCTATAGGTCATCGCGGCCTGTATGAAGTCAAAATGTTTTTTTTTGTAGTAGTAGGTAGTGTTTGTATTAGTTATTATATCATTGGTGTCGATTCTGTGTCGCATTTTCTAAAACTAAAGTAAACTCAAAGTATGGCGGCACTCTTCTGATAAGGGGGAAATGAAAAAGACGGAAATATGTTAATTTCGTTTAGCTTTAGAGTGTGCGACACAGAATCGACACCATTGTAGTATTTAGATAGATGATAGATCAACACTTTTTTGTACACCGGAAAAAAGAAAACAATTTACAATAATAAAAAATTACATAATAAACTAGTACTAGTACTATAGGCGGTCTTATCGCTTAGAGCGATCTCTTCAACAACCTTTGAATCGGAGGAATCTGTAGCTTAGAATTTTGGGCTTATTATTTAGTTTGAAAAAAAAAACCTAAATACAATGAATAACAAATTTTAAGTCATTTTCAACTTTGTTTTGTTGACAATAGAGATCTACGTGAACCAATTTCAACATCCGTTTGCGTCGCATTCACCAGTTTACTACCCAAGTCAAAGAGCGTAAAGAAGTTTTACTTAAAAAACTCGGCGGTTTCTTCATATGGAACCATAATTTTACAGTCATAGAACATAGATCATCTTTACACAGAGACTATGCTCTACATAAAGATAGCTATAATGTAGAGGCGTAGGTGGGCAAAACGTGTAGAGGTCCCATTGTACTGGGAGCCTATACTCTCCTAGCATCACAATGTAGAGTACGATGGGCAGACACAGTTTTATTACCTTGGCTATTTTTTTTTACGATGTGCTATAATGAAAATTGTACAAATTACTAATAAACGCTGAATAACAGTAGAATTGTCATTTTCTCTTGCTTTATCTTTCCCTTTTTTTACATATAATAAAACAAAACACAAAAAAGTTTTCTGCGGATACCCAGTCTTATATAAACATTAATTGTTGTCTGGAAGAGATCACTTTTTATAGATAAGACGAGCTTCTGCCCGCAGCTTCGTTCACGGCGTGACTTATGGGAAATTAACTCAACCACCCATTTCACCCTTTGAAGGGTGGAATTTCAAAAAATCCTTTCTTAGCGGATGCCTACGTCATAACATCTACCTGCATGCAAAATTTCAGCCCGATCCGTCCAGTGGTTTGGGCTGTGCGTTGATAGATCACTATGTGAGTGAGTCAATCAGTCAGTCACCTTTGAGTTATATATATTTAGATTACCTACTGTAAACTACTAATAAGCTTTACTGTTTTGTATTTCGTCATCTGGGTACTACTTTTACTAGGTGGTAGGACTTTACTGCAAAGTTCGTCTAGGTAGGTACCACCGCTTTGCCAGTTATTCTGCCGCCAAGCAGTAGTGCGCAAGCACTGCTGTGTTCCGGTTTGAAGGGCACTGTAGCTAGTGAAATTACTGGGCAAATGAGACTTTATGATCTGATCTCACAGTTTAGTAATCTTATTACTAGATTGTGCTGATGTCTCTGTATGACGTGCGCAGTGCAGTGTCACGCGAACCTCTATACTTTAGAGTTCCGAGTGACACTTCAGCTGATATGGGCAGCCGTGTCGTTTAGCATCAGGCGAACAGCTAGCTCGTCACGTCATTCTTAACATCACAAAAAAATCTGGGTATCAATAAAGAGGTCATCATTATAATATATTTACCAGTTTTAAATACCTTTTTAGTGTTCTAGAATATTTCTTCACTGTTGTAAGTTGCGCCTGCAAATTCCGAGATTCCGCACGTAACTTGGCAATTATTTATATGTTACAATGTTAAAGAATTTTATTGTTAATAGGCTATTTTTATCACTTTTACAAATCAAAATGAGATTATTTAAAATGTTTATCGCAGAGCGTAATGGTCGGTCTGAAGTTCACGCGTAACGCTGTAAAAAAAAAATTAAATAAAAAACGTAAAAACGTAACGCTATAAAGGTCGATAGAGACAATACAATACAATACAATACAATACAATAATACTTTATTGAACACCAACTAATACATAACAACCTTAAAAAACTTACAAAAAATGGTAGAACAAAGAGCGGCCTTATCACATTAAGCGATTTCTTCCAGGCTACCTTAGGATGGACAAGAATCAAAGGAGCAAAATTGCGGTTGGTGTTATTACAACTAGAGACAAACAGCGTTAGCCCGTTAAAAAAAAACGCTGTGCTGTAGCAAAAATTACATTTACGTGGAGAGCACTAGGTGACTAGGTGGTAGGACTTTTCTGCAAAGTTCGTCTAGGTAGGTACCATCGCTTTGCCAGTTATTCTGCCGCCAAGCAGTAGTGTGCAAGCACTGCTGTGTTCCGGTTTGAAGGGCAATGTAGCTAGTGAAATTACTGGGCAAATGAGACTTATGATCTGATCTCACAGTCGAGTAATTTTATTACCAGACTGTGTTGATGTCTCAGGATGATGTGCGCAGTGCAGGAGTCATGCGAGACTTTACATGTTAGAGTTCCGAGTGACACTGTTCTGTTATGGGCGGCCGTAGCACTTAACATCAGGTGAACGACTAGCTCGTCACATCATCCACTAATATAAAAAAAAAAAAATTGGTGCAAGCGATCTGGAATAACGCAGAAAAGAAAACTCTAGCCCTACACATGCTACCATTACACCCACTGTAGTCTACCCACAGTGTAATAGAATAAAGAACAGTAAGGAAACTGCGACGTACTTGTAAGAAGCTGCAGAATTTATCCTGAGAGTTTAATCATGCGCGGGATAAACGGGCTCGATAGGGTTGTCACTGTAAAGATGGTACGAGAAGAAAATAAAAATGGGCTGTAAGGTACAAATACAACACAATGATGAAAATATTAAAAATGTCATGCTAACCATAGACACACTAGATTTTTTATTCACCTTGATAGCGACACATAAAATTAAAAAAAGAACGATTGTGCTTTAGACCACATGACTAAAGTAAAACTTCTTTAGCTCCATCTATCGGCCGGTATAATTTTCTTTTTGCTTTGTTTAATGTTAATGTCACCATCTTGACAATTGTAAGTTGTCGTTTCGCCGGACATATCAACATAATAATACACATTTTAAGTAGTTTTTAATTTTGTTGACAATGAAGATCTACGTGAACCAACACAGTCTTTCCACATTATTCCACAGTATTATGTCATACGGCATCTTACTGTGGGGTAAAGCCGCGGACATACAATCAATTTTTGTCTTACAGAAAAGAGCAATTCGTTCCATTTATAACATGAAATCCCGCGACTCTCTCAGGGAACGATTTAAGGAGATAAATATTCTTACAGTGGCTTGTCAATACATTTACGACAATTTGATGTACACTCGCAAAAACATTAGCTCTTTTCCCAGATATTGCGACATTCATAACTTTAATACTAGGAACAAAAATAAATTGAAAGTTCCAAGATTCAGACTGCAGAAAGTTAATGGTTCATTTATGGGAAACTGTATACGCTTTTATAACAAGTTGCCCGACGGTATCGAACAATTGTCAATGCGTAAATTTAAATTATTCATAAAGTCAAACTTAATGAAAAAAGCCTATTACACAATAAATGATTATGTGTCGGACAAAAAAGCTTGGCCTGAATATCCCAAGCTTAACGGTATGAAAGCTTAGGTACTTTGCCTATTGCCTATTCCTATCTATAAATTCAGTTTCTATTTGTAATGTTTATAATAAGATAATCACGGTATTTTTCTTGCACCGGTGTGACGTGGTGGTTATTTTTGTAACATATTCATTATCTCAATTGTAATGAATTATATACATTGTAAAAGACAGTAGAAAGAAGACAAAAAAAAAATACATCACTGTAAAGTTTCTTGTAGCTTCTTCTTTACAGTTGTAATCGAAGCTTCGGATCAAAGTTTTCAATTCTGCATTGTGCCGGATTGCTTGCACCAGTAGTGAGAAAGAGAACTGCTTTTTTTTCAAACTCATATATTGTAATGGGCTTGCTATATTATTTGACAATAAGCACTTTGTAATTTTATATGCTTAGTGAAATAACTTAATTTTAAGTACCTAGTATAATTTTGACTTGTAAAAGTGCTAAAATTAGCCTATTTGCAATAAATCTTTTGACTTTGACTTTGACTTTAACAACTTTCAACTTCCGTTCGCCTTGTCACGCATTCACCCACAAGTCAAGTTTACTTCAAAATTTAGAAGTATTTAGAGATATTCATATAATTAGTAATAATAATATAATAATAGTACTAATTTTTGCCACGCCTTCTTTTAGGTATTCTTTCATATTTTTAGGTATTATGAACCATCTTCTAAATATATATAACTCAAAGGTGACTGACTGAATGACTGACATAGTGATCTATCAACGCACAGCCAAACCATTGGACGGATCGGGCTGAAATTTGGCATGCAGGTAGATGTTATGACGTAGGCATCCGCTTAGAAAGGATTTTTCGTAATTCCACTCTTAAGAGGGTGAAATGGGTGGTTTAATTATTTTCCCATAGGCCACGCTGCGAGCGAAGCTGCGGGCGGAAGCTCGTAAGACATAAAAGATAATAGCGTCAGAAAATTCTGAGCGTTTGCATTTATATCAATAGGTGAACAATTAAAAGAGTGTGACTAACGTACGAATAACAGTCCTTAAAGGGAGTTTTGGCGGGAAAATGAAGGCGATCACGTCGCCGCATTGTATTATTTTCCAAAACTTTTCTTATTTTCAGTGTTTGTGCATAAAATTGATGGCATTTTATTCGTTAAGTGCTGGATTACAGGCATGAGTGTGTGAAAGTGTGGAGCCAAAACATATGTTTATGCAAAAACTTATTATTACACAGCATATTATTTAAGGACTGTTTTTTTATAAAAACTTTTTTGACAAAAAAACTACAAACATGATATACATATTATTCAAAATATTCCAAAAAGAGTAAATAATCGTGTAACTTTGAATTTGACAACCCTACACGTTTTAGAGTGGAGACCTCGGAGACCTTTTGTCAAGTTGCATAGTAGTTAAGCGGTTATACAAAAGCGGTAAATACAAAACGTCATATAAAACAAAGTAAAAATAAATAACTATAAATTTAAATAAATAAAAATATGTGGAAATGTCACACAGCGCCATCTAGCCCTAAACTAAGCAAAGCTGGTACTAAGGGAACCATATATGATACAATATTTTTTGTTTGTAAATACATACATAGAATACAATATAAAAAAAAAAAAAAAAAAAAAAAAATTGTTTATTGCCAAAAAAAAAGTAAAACAAACTGGGTACACACAAATAATATTACATCTAACATAATATAATTAATTGGCAACAGGAGTATGCTCAGCACTATGCTGCGTAGAAATGTTCTACGCAGGGCTGGTTTTCAGCATAACCCAGTTCTCGAACAAAGGTCTTAGCCGAGTTTTAGCGAGTGTGCGCGGGTCATAACTTGGGTCACTTGTTTTATTATATTATATTACAGCTTACAAAAAATAAAATAAACTAAATTAGGGACAATAAAGCAAAAAAAAAGCAATAAAAATTGAGTAAAAGAACAGTAAAATTTTTCAAAATTAACAATCGGGCTGTATTTTTCTAATTATAATTTAAGAATAGTAAGTTAATATTATAGATTAATGTTAATGTAAAGAAAAAAAAAACACTAACGAGTTCCATTCCAATGCTCATATGGACTGGTGGTGTGATGTACCAATAATAGGTTGCGTGAGGAAGTATGTGTGCTAGTGTGTGTGTATGTGTGTGTATGCTTGTGTATATGTGAGTGTTTGTGTATGTGTGCATGTGTGTGTGTGTGTGTGTGTGTGTGTGTGTGTGTGTGTGTGTGTGTGTGTGTGTTAAAGAGTGCCTTTTGTGAATGATTCGTAGGTATATGTGTGGAGAATGCTATGAATATAATTTATTTGAATCTAAAGGTTGTTTCAAACAGATTTTTGTAGTGCTCCAAAAGCAAATTTTTGTATCGAATTTTAAATGCACTGGGACTCATTCTCTTCCTGCTAGGAGGCGGAATATTATTCCAAATTTTGGAGGCACTGTATTTGAAGCAACCTTTAAATCCTGCGGTCTTGTGTTTGGGGATGTATAACTGGTTCAGGAATTTAGAGCGAGTGTTAACAGCGTGAATATCCTTATTCCAGGTTAGCTTATCAAAAAGGTAATCTGGTTTTTTGTTCCATAATACTCTTTGAGTCGTGCAGGCCAGATGAAGTTCTCGCCTAGCCTTCATATTTAATATATTGTTCTTAACGAGGTAAGGAGTAATATGATCTCGTCTGGGTATATAAAAACAGAATCTTGCACACGCATTTTGTACCCTTTGGATTGCAGCTTCTGTTTTTGCGTAAAGTCTTGGCCCATAGACTGCGCTACAGTAATTGAATGGCGACAACACCAGAAGGTCACACAACAACACCCTTACCTCTTGTGAAATATGTTTCCTTATATTATATAGAACCTTCAGTTTATAAAAAGCAGTTTTGATTTTTTCATTAACGTGTTTTACAAATCTCATTTCATTGTCAAATATAAGGCCAAGGTTTCTGGCTTCAGACTCGATCGGTATATCCACTCCATTGATGGATACTCTAGGGTTATGACGTTCCACATTAGCAATTTGAGTTTTAGTACCTAAAAGCAGCATTTTAGATTTAGAAGGATTCAGTATTAATGAATTACGTGCAGCCCATTTGTAAATTTCATTTAAATCATTATTTATTAAATCCATGGCCTTCAAAGTATCATTAGCAGAAAATGAATGATAAATTTGAGTGTCATCTGCATATAAATGATACTTGCAATTTTTTATATACTTTGGTAAATCAGCTGTAAATATTGAAAATAAAATTGGACTCAATATCGAACCTTGCGGCACCCCACGAGTTAATCTGCCCAATTCAGACTGTATCTTAATGCCGTCATGGGACTCTGTTTCTACATACTGCTCTCTGTTGAACAGATATGATTCGAACCACTTACATGCACTTTCTGAGACACCGTAGTATGAAAGCTTTGCAATTAACATAGCCGGATTCAAACAATCAAATGCACGAGAGAAGTCCAATAATATTAGAGCACTACATAGCCCCGAGTCTGACGATGTTATAACGTCATCGGTTACATGTAAAAGGGCAGTCTCTGTACCATGTCCCTTTCTAAAACCTGATTGAAACGAAGGAATTATATTTTCTGAATTGACATATTTTTCCAATTGATTAAACACTACTTTCTCTAAGACCTTTGATAGAACAGGAAGTATACTAATTGGTCTCAGATCCTTAAGCTGCTCTACCGATTGTGACTTTGGTATCGGCTTGACCAATGCTCGTTTCCATGATGCAGGAAAGATATTTTGTTCAATCGAGCGGTTTATGATTGCTGTGATGGCTGGTAAGGTCTCAGAAAGAGTAAGCTTTACCATGTCTGCATTGATTTGATCGTGCCCTGATGCGTTAGTACTAATATGAAGAATAACTTTACCTATTGCTTCCATGGACACGGGATTTAATACAAATATACTATTAGTAGCTTTGTTTGTTTTAAAAAACTGAAGAGTCTCAATGTCTATACTTCCGTCGCCAGGAATAGTTAAAAAGTGATTGTTAATTAAATTTGGGTCATTCAAATTTTCTGGAATAATTATGGGATCTTTGTTAATGGTTTTTATATTTTTGATGTATTTCCACATTTTTTTGGGTTGATTTATATTTTTATTTATGTAATGTGTGAAAAAAGCTTTTTTCTCTCTTTCTAATGCACCTATGACTAAATTTTTGAGACTTTTATAATATTCTTTCGAGGTATCTGTTTTTTTAGTATGAGCATTTACTAGCGCTTTATTTCTTAATGAACTAATAAACTTTATCATATCTGTTATCCATGGTTTGGGTGATTCTATTATTCTCTTTCGCTTAAGTGGAGCATGCCTGTTAAAAAGATTTATCATATTTTCGTTAAATTTTTCGATCATCAATTGAGGCTCTTCCATTAAGATAATATTATTCCATAGAGTTAATTGAAGGTCACTGTTAAAAGAATTTTCGTCAATATTTCTAAAAGAGCGGTTTTCTATGAATCGAGCACTTGGTTTGGGTTTTTTTATGTCAAACTCACTTAGTACAAGGGCATGATCACTCAAGCATATATTATGTACAATAGTAACTTTTTTGCATTTATCGGGGATATTAGTTATTATTAGATCTATTAAACTTTGAGATTCTTCTGTTTTTCTAGTTGGTTCCTGGACAACATTTTCAAGACTTAACTGACTCAGAAAGGTTAACAATTCTTTAGATTTTGGATTATGGGGCTCAAGTAAATTTAAATTAAAGTCTGATAAAAGACAAACATAATCACAATTCGCAAATACACTAAATGACTCGTTGAGGGCGTCTAATGCCGTATTCAATTTGACGCTTTCGGGTCTGTACGCAGTTCCAACAGCCATGCGGGCACCAGGTAGTGTGAGCTCAAGCCACAGCTGCTCCAGCTGTGAGTTTGGGTGTGCACGCACTCGTGCCCTTAAACCTTTCCTAATATAAAAACCAACTCCTCCACCTCTCCTGTTTGTTT
Organism: Ennomos fuscantarius; assembly: GCA_905220475.3. Classification (NCBI taxonomy): domain Eukaryota; kingdom Metazoa; phylum Arthropoda; class Insecta; order Lepidoptera; family Geometridae; genus Ennomos; species Ennomos fuscantarius. The sequence goes on from HG992049.1 coordinate 5,533,973, forward strand.
TACGAGCTCGGTGCTTTAAAACATACCCAGGCAGAACCGGTGCAACCATTTCTTGCCCTTCTTGAATCCATGTTTCGTTTAATGCTAATATATCCGGTTTGTGAGTCACTATAGAAGCTTCCAACTCATCCCTGCCAGTATTTAGTGACCTTACATTAAGAAGACCGAGCTTCAAACGGGTTTTTATTACATTTTTAATAACCATTGATAGACATTAATAATAACTGCATGTCCAAAATTTTCCTTCATTCTGTCTGTGTGTAAGAGTGTCTTTGAAAAATGTAAATAAGGTGTGTAAGTGTGAGTGAATGTAACCCAGACCATGATAAAATTACCGAATAATTAATTAAGATTAAAATATGATTATACAACCAGCGAATCTGTCTATAACTTACAAACGATTTGCTGAAAATGTACATATAAACAAGTTTCCTATAAATACAATTACAAAAATAACAATTATCTAAATGATGCGACATATATTTTTCCTTTAAAAAAGTTAATGTGTTCAAAACCATGAAAATAAAAATTTGTAGCCCCATATTATATTTACTTATTGCTAGAACCAGATGTGTCATGCTTAAAAATCCTGTCCAAATCATTCTCATTGCGTACACGAAATGCAGTTTTTCCATCCGCTTGTCTGACAAGTACTCTTCCCTCACGAGTCCACGCGTACTTCCAGTTATATTGCTTACACAGCAAGCGAGCTTTATTAAAGATCAGTCGGTTTTCTTTAGTCAGCCGCTCGTTAATATAGACCGGTCGCGGAGTGCCATCCAGCCCGAGGTCGCCAGTCGTGACGTTGCGGCGAGCGCGCGCGCACTTCAGCAGCTCGTGGACAGCGCGCCGAGACACACGCAGCACGATAGGACGCGGCCGCTGCTTGCCGTCCTGACCTATGCGCTCAGGGCCCACCCGGCAAGCCTCCACTATATCTCGCTCGTCAATTTTAACACCGATTTTAGCCATAAGTAGTCCCGTGGTGTGTACAACGTTTTCGCCGCTGTGCTCTGTTAACCCACTGATTTCAATATCATTTCGTAATGATGATTGGTCCCTGTTGTTGAGTTCTTGTTTTAGGATGTAAAGCTGCATTTTAAGTTCCTGCATTTCTCTGCAGGAGGCTTCGAGTTGCAGAAGCCTGGAATCCTGATTGTCCAATCTCTCAGAGAACTCGTTTAATCTACTGGTACATCCCTGGTACATATCTCTAAGGTCTTTTAGTTCGCTTCTGACTTCTTCCCGGAAGCACCCAAAGTCCTTTCGGAAACTATTCATTTCACTTCTCAGGGCACGTATTTCTTCCAGCACTAGAGCCTGTTGCTGCTGGTGCTCATTTTTGGAGTCATCAGATTTTTTAGGAGACTTCTCAAGCCCTTGTTTTTCAAGATCTTTCACGGGCGTATTTGTATTGTCTTTCCGTGGTGCGCTAGCAATACAACATGGACATAGCCAGTTCTTAGGGGGTTCGGTAGAATTAATGTTGACGCACTGTCTGTGGAACATCACCTTACACTTCGTACAGACAGCGCCACCTGACAGGAACTTCCCGCAACCGCCACACTTACTCATTGTTACGTATTACGTAGTTGATAATCAATAAGGATGGTCAATAGTGGCTATACCAGTAGTCTTAGTTTCAATCGCCCCCGCTAGATGGCACTGTGCGAATCCCAATCACAATAAATTATTACTGTAATTGATATTATTAATAATAATTTATAGATTTAATCCACTGACCAGCTCACTAGCACAAATAATCCAGAGGTTGGTGAGTTTCTGCTGGAGTAGTTACTTTCCGCAGCATATTCAACCAGGATAGGTTAAATTTATCCCGATATTCTTCTGTCAGGTTATCAGCCCAATTTACCGTGGATAACACTCACACAATTAAATCACACTATTATCTTCAATATGAGAATGATTTTTTACGATTTTACTCCTAATTACTATTTTTAAACAGTAAATAAAAATCAGCTGTTCTGATTATACGAAGTACCCGCTTTTTTTTTCATATATATAACACCCAGACACAGAATAAACATCAATAATCATCACACAAATATTAATCCTAGATGGGAATCGAACCTACAACCTACAGTTCGGAAGGCAGGGTTACTACCAACTGAGCTATCGGCCTATCGACGGTATTGAGGCCTTATTTTAAAGCCTGGAATAGAAACATCAATTCTCGTCTGTAATTAAGTTTGACAGGAACAGAAGCTACACTGATATTACCTTGTCATCATCATCATCATCACCACCACCACCACCACCACCATCATCATCACCATCATCGCCATCACCACATCATCATCATCATCACCACCACCATCATCAGCATCATCGTCACCACCGCCATCATCATCATCACCACCACCATCACCATCACCACCATCATAACCATCATCACCATCATCATCATCACCCCACCATCATCATCATCATCACCACCCCCACCACCATCACCACCATCATCATCATCATCACCGTCATCATCATTTTCATTTCAGAAATTTTTATTTTATTAAATATTACATGTAGCGCTAGAATCTAAGCTATATCTGTTCTAAAATTAATATGTTTTACAGGCTAAAGACCACCTTTTAAAACTTTTAGTACAATATGTAAAAAAATTTAAGTGCTCATTAAATCATATAATCGAGGGTAACTACATTTAGTTTTAACATAATTATTGTTTCTATGTACTGCTGAGCTACTTTATACGTTTATATGCAGATCATCATCATCATCGTCATCATAATCATCATCACCAACTACATCATCATTTTTCAAAAACTACGACGTCTACTTTGGATAATACACTCTTTCCCAATAAATTCAGTTCCCAAGATACAAACTGACAAGAAAACACCGAGCATAGCGTAATCAGATAAACTCACTCAATAAATAAATCCAATAACACCTTTCGTTGGACTTACATACTACTTATATCTACGTCTATTTATCTATATTAATAAAATGTGTATTTGAAATATGTCTGTATGTTGAATGGATTGACGGCCTCTGTGGCGTGGTGGTTGAGCAGGTCGGCTCATAACCCGGAAGCAGTTTGTTCGATTTCTGCGACAGGACAGGTATTTGTGTACAGAGAAAAAGTGCAAATACTTGTTCTGAGTCTGGGTGTTGTGGGGCCATGGTCCAAGTAGTTCCTGAGTCCCTAGACACAGGGAATCCTAGTTAGGGTCCTGGATCTATGTATGTGGTCGTGGGGCGTTATTATTATTATTATCGAAGACATAACACTATTTTTAACGCAGCGCTAAAATCAAATAAGATGGATGGATGGATGGAAGATGGATTATAGGCAAAAAGAATCGAATATAAATAAAAAATAGGTTTAACTTCAGACTTAATATATTTGAATCAATGGAGCAAAAAACCACGCGTTTGCCTAGCAGCCATTCTAAAGCAAAAGAAAAAATAATCTGGGCCATAGAGCAGAGAAAAAAGTGAGACATTTACCACAGGCCACTAATATAAAGCATTGAACTAAGTTTACATTTCCAAAAATATGACTATCAATTCATTTGGACAATAACTTAAACTATGTAATTTTATTCATTTATTTCCTGTCCATCCTAAGGTAGCCTGGAAGAAATCGCTTAATGTGATAAGGCCGCCCTTTGTTCTACCATTTTTTGTAAGTTTTTTTAACGTGCGTTTTTATGTATAAGTTGGTGTTCAATAAAGTATTATTGTATTGTATTGTATGTATAATAAACTTTAATCAACCAGTAAAATATTTATGGCGTTACTTTTTGACCATCACACTTTCTAACTCTATTATTTATTCCAAACCTTTGAACTTTGACTTTGAACAGGAAGTATAGCCAGGATACGGGCATACCAGCCGGGCAGGATCAGCAAGAAGTGGCCCCCGCAGCTAAGTGTGACGTGTTCCATGAGTTAAGTGCTCCTACTTTCTCCTTCATATACATACAATTTTCATAAAAATTGCAATTCATGCACCTACAATAATCCAAATCACATTCCACATCGCACCATTTGCGCATATATAAGTGTTATAACATTCAACAACGTTATTTCAACAATATTTTTCCTATTTTCCGTCACAAAATTTCCGACATTTTGTGATACGATACATTGACCTATTTACAATCTCAACATTCTTTGCATATATTTACACTTATTACAAGCCAAAATGGCAATAATTTCATACAAATCGTAATTCTATAATTAGTAGATTGATATTCTAAATTCCCCAAACTATAATCTCATTCGTTTCTTGCGTAATTACAATCCGAATTGCCGACCGTTTCCAGGGTACTCTGTCCGTGGGCTACAGTCAAAGCCTCAGTCCCGTTACGTCAGTGATAAGGCGATCAGCTGTGAAGGTGCCATATCCAGTTTGCAGCCTGAGCGAGGAGCGTGAGATAACTTTAATTACTAAAATACTACTATTTACAATCATTTTATACAAACTTGATGAACCAGGGTTTTTCAACAATAAGCTAGTAAGCACTATATTATTACTGGTATCCTATACTACTGGCAGTTTGCTAGTACTATTATTTTATTATTGACAATACCTATAATTTAAAATAAAATAAAAATACAAAATGCTTTCCGATAGTGGAAAACCTGGGTCTAGTACGGTTACTTTGAAAGAGTTATTGGTCAAACGTAGCTCAATCAAAGGTCAGATTACCAAATTTAAGAACTATTTAGATAAAATTAATCAAATTTCATGTTTGTCAGCTATTGAGATAGCTGAATTATCGCTTAAACTTGGTAAATTTGAGGGACTGTCATCAAAGTTTGATGCGTTGCAAAGTGAAATCGAGGTCACAATTCACAAAATCTAGATGTTGAGATTGATGAAAGAGACAACATTGAGCAGGATTTTATTACTAACATTGTGACAGCAAAAACTATTATCGAAAAACAAAATAGCATTAAATATGCGATAAGACGAGAATCGATATTTCAAGAAGCTCGAGCATCACCAGAATATTGGTGTCAAATTACCACAAATATCTATTTCTAAATTTAATGGTTCCTATTTCCGCTGGCTTGAATTTCGCGATACATTTACGAACTTAGTTCACAACAATGAGCAAATAACGAACATACACAAATTCCATTATTTGGTTTCATACCTAGAAGGCGACGCGGCTCGTATTATATCTAATCTCGAGATATCCTCAGCTAACTATAAAGAAGCCTGGGCATTGTTATGTTCACGGTACAATAATAAGCGACTTCTAATTAATCATCACTTAAAATCATTATTTAATATTCAAGCGATCACTCGTGAGTCAGAAGGTTCTCTGCGATTTTTGGTAGACCACGTCACAAAAAACCTACGTGCTTTGTCTAGCCTAGAACAACCTACCAACCATTGGGATATATTGCTTATCTATATGTTATCTTCGAAGTTGGATAGCACAACATTAATGAAGTGGGAAGAAAAACGTAACTCGCTTGATGAGGTACCTACTTTAGAGCAATTTAATAAGTTTTTAATAGATCGTGCAGACGTTCTCGAGTCTATTAACCGCAATAAATATGATAATTCTTTCAGATCGCAAACAAATACATCGCGTCTCCCACCTACTAGTAATTACAACAATAACAACAACAATAAACAAGAGCGAAATCCGATAAAGTCATTTGCCAGCACAACAAAAAATACCGTAACTATAAATTCATGTATTATTTGCAAAAACAATCACCGAATATATGATTGTCCTATATTTAAATCAAAATCTATAAAGGAGCGAATAGCCGACGTTGAAAAATTGAAGCTGTGCTATAATTGTCTACGACGAGGTCACGCCGTAAGTCAGTGTGTTAGGCCCTTGTCGCGAATATAAAGAAAAACACAATACTATGATTCATCAGTCCGAGACGGCATCACCGGCATCGGCAGTTTTAAGTAACGCCGCGATGTGCGAGTTCGGGTCCAATGATGTACTCTTATCTACAGCTATGATCGAAGTATCCAACCCTAATACGAACGAGAAATTAGTTGTGCGTGCTTTCTTAGACTGCGGCAGCCAATGGTCATATATACGTAAGTCATTAATGCAAAAATTATTATTACAATCGAATCCTATTGATCTTAGTGTCATTGGAATTAGCAATAAATCAGCGGACACAATTAAAGAAAGTTGTGTAGCCGAAATAGCATCAATGTATTATTCATTCACTGCAAAACTTTCATTCTTTGTTATAAACGAGTTAACAGGTAGACTGCCTATCACTCCTATAAACTTACAAAATTTAAATTTACCAAAGAATATAAAGTTAGCGGACCCTAATTTCCATCAACCAGGTACAGTTGATCTATTAATCGGATCTGATCTTTTTTGGGACATTATAGGAAACAAGAAAAGGTCATTAGGTCCTAACAATCCTATGCTCATAAGCTCCAAACTAGGTTGGTTGGTAGGGGGTCCTATGAGTACATCACATACGATACAACATACACAATACACCAACAATCAATCCATTCCTGGAAATCATATAACAACAAAACCTACACTCCAATACCTTGATGCAAAAGGGCATAAGGCCATTCATGCAAACAATCATTCAAACAATCATAAAAACAATAATTCATGCGAAACCAACAATCGTTCAAGCGATTATACAAACAATTATACAAACGATCATTCACACAATCATACAAATATTCATACCAACAATCAAACCAACAACCATACCAACAATCCTACCAACAATCATACCAACAACCATACCAACAATCATACCAACAATCAGAATTACCAAAACTATCAAAACAATCAAAACACAAAAAACAATCAAAACACTCAAAACAATATTCAAACCAATCTAACTACGGTTCACTGTAACCATGCTACAATTTCGAATTCATCTCATACAACCGATATTGAAACAATGATCACAACATTCTGGGAGATTGAAGATCTGCCCCAAAAGCGAATTATGAGTCAAGAAGAAATAACTTGCGAGAATCATTTTTTAGAAAATACTACTCGCCAAAATCAGGTCGATTTTGCGTTAAGCTACCTATTATTGATTCTCCAGATTGTCTGGGAGACTCCTATACTGTTGCGAAAAAACGTTTTCTTAATTTAGAGAAAAGGTTCCGTAAAAATCCTGACTTAAAAACTCAATATGTTGAATTCATTCGTGAATATTCAAAGTTAGGCCATTTATCTATATCTAATGTTCAGATACCAAATCCATCATATTTTTTATGCCACCATGCCGTTTTCAAAGACACAAGCGAAAGTTCTAAGATTCGCGTTGTGTTCGACGCTTCTAACGCAACTGGCTCTGGCTACGCTGTCAACGACATCTTAATGGTAGGCCCAAGCATTCAAGATTCTCTTTTCTCCATATTGATTAGGGCAAGACAATACAAATATATATTAACCGGCGACATAGAAAAAATGTACCGCCAGGTGATGATACACGAAGATGACCGTAATCTACAACTAATCTTATGGAGGGAGGATGAGTCTATACCTATTGAAACAATGAAATTGAATACTGTCACTTACGGTACCGCAAGTGCAAGCTATTTAAGCACGCGATGTCTTTGGCAAGTCGGAGAAGAATGTGAAGATAATACTATAAAAACGATAATACAAAAGGATTTCTTTGTCGATGACCTAATCACTGGTGCTGATGATGAGCACTCTTTACGCTATATTCTAAATTCAGTTTCAAACGCACTAAACTCAGCTTGTTTCAAATTACGAAAATACAAATCGAATTTACCTACTATTTTTTCAAGATACTTCTATTGATACACAAGAAAATCTAACCTTGAGTGAATCATCAAGCACTCTTGGAATTGGATGGAGTCCATCCAATGACAGTATGCATTTTCCGATATCAACTCCAACTCAAAATACTACAACTACAAAACGAACTATAATGTCAACTTCATTTAGGATTTTTGACCCGTTGGGGGTCTTAAGCGTTGGCATTATACAACCTAAAATGATTTTACAAAAACTATGGCAATTAAAACTTGATTGGGATGAACCGGTCCCTCTAGAAATACAAAACGAATGGAACAATTTTGTCGATAATTTAAACTATATTTCAAAACTACAAATTCCAAGAAGAGTTCTTTGTGACTCGCCTAAAGAAATAGAACTACATACCTATAGTGACGCATCACTAGGGGCTCTAGAAGCATGTGTATATATGAGGTCTATAGATAATAATAATGCCGTCACGGTTAAACTATTATGTGCTAAATCGAAGGTCTCGCCCTTGAAACCAGTAACTATACCTCGCTTAGAACTATGCGCAGCTTTGCTTGCTGCCAGGCTATATAAAGGCGTCATCGATTCATTACGATACAAACTATCACGAGTCGTGCATTGGTGCGATTCTACAGTAGTGTTAGGATGGCTCAACAGCCACCCCGGCAAGCTTAAAACCTTTGTTGCGAATAGAGTAGTCGAAATTCTTGAAACAACACAGCTTTCATCTTGGCGTTACGTGCCAACCGACGCTAATCCAGCTGATTTAATCACTAGAGGTGTTGACGCCAACCAGCTACAAAATCTTGACTTATGGTGGTCAGGTCCAAGCTACCTAGCTCGGGATGAATCTGACTGGCCAATCTTGAATCCAAATTCTATCTGCAAAGAATTACCTGAAACAAAAAATAATCATAAATGTAAAAACATAAATGAAACAAAAAATACTTACCCAAAACACTTACCTGAAGTGATGATCCATCCGGCCACGGTTGTAGAACCTGCAATAAAAATACAAAATTATTCTAAACTAAATAAATTACAAAGAACCTTAGCCTACATAAAACGATTTATACATAATATGAAAAATACTAAAAATAAACTTACCGGTGATTTAAGCATTGAAGAGCTAGACAATTCGTTTACTCACATGGCACAGAGAGACTCATTTTCTATTGAATATAATGCACTAGTTCAAAACAAGCCTTTAAATTGTAAATCTAAAATTTTATCTCTTTCTCCATTTTTGGACGAAAATCAATTGATCAGAGTTGGTGGTAGAATAGAAGCCTCCAACTATCCATATGAGAAAAAACACCCAATACTTCTAGACTCTTCACATCACTTAACAAAACTTATTTTTGAACATGAGCACTTACGAAATCTTCATGCGGGTCCTCAGCTATTACTGGCTACAGTAAGAGAATCCGTGTGGCCAATTAATGGAAGACACCTCGCACGGCGCACAGTCTATAATTGCGTCCGATGCAGACGTATTCAAGGGAAAACCTTATGTCCTAAAATGGGTGATCTTCCTTCACAACGATTAAGTCAGGGGTGACTATCCATTTCTCTCAGTAGGCCTAGATTTTGCCGGTCCTTTTCTAATACTAAATCGTAGAGGGCGCGGTGCGAAACTCATAAAATGCTATTTGTGCTTGTTCATTTGTTTACGATATAAATGTCTACACCTAGAAGCAGTCAGCGATTTAACAAAAGATGCTTTCATAATGACATTACGAAGATTCGTTTCGCGTCGGGGAAAGCCAGCCGAAATATTTTGCGATAACGGGCGGAATTTTGTTGCCGCTGCTAAAGAATTAACTAACTTCCTTCAATCTAATGCTAAACCTCTATCTGACTTTACAACTCAAGAAAAAAATAAATTTGTTTTTACTCCAACTTACGCTCCTCACTTTGGCGGCATTTGGGAGGCAGGAGTGAAATCTGCAAAACACAGTATCAAACGCGTTATGGGAAATACTCATCTCACATTCGAAGAAATTTCAACCTTATTTGCGCAAGTGGAGGCTATTCTTAACAGTCGCCCCTTATATCCTCTATCTTGTTCCCCGGACGATTTCCTATCCTTAACCCCAGGGCACTTTCTCATTGGGAGACCACTAACTGCACTGCCAGCATCTGCCCTGGACGATCACAACCAGAATACACTAAAACGCTCTGCCTGGCTAGAACAAATTCGTCAGCATTTTTGGCAAAGATGGCAACGTGACTACATCTCCGAGTTGCAACAACGAACCAAGTGGAAAACGAATACTTCCAAATTGAATGTCGGAGAACTGGTGCTAATTCAAGAAGACCACGTGCCTCCGCTATCTTGGCGTCTTGGACGAGTTCTTCGCCTGTTCCCGGGACCAGATGGAGTGTCCAGAGTTGCGGACATTTCCACTACACGAGGCTGCGTACGGCGGCCCTTAGTTCGACTTTGTCCTCTACCTACAGTTGAAGATCTTCAAGCTTGAAAGCAGTTCCTTTCAACGAGGGGGAGGATGTTCACGCCTATGATAATTATTTAGCACTTCTATAGCTTGCTAATATATTTTAGTAGGCGTTCATTTTTTTATGCTGTGAGAGGTAGTTCATAAAAACGACACCATTTTCATCTAACCAACAAGCAACACGTAATAATTGTATTCTCGTCTTAATATATCAAAATACAAGTAATTCAGTACTCAAAATGGGTTTAATTTGAAGACTAAACCTACCTATGTCTACTACAAGACACCTTCACTTCCAAACCTTTTTTTTTTTGAACGGGCTTATGCTATTTTTCTCTAACGACGTTTACAGCGTCACCAGGCGGGAGGGCAGGCGCTTAAGGCGCCCAGCCGTCAAAAATGGGAGGTAATAGCTTAAGGGCATCCCTAGGGTGCGAGCCTCAGCTTGGCCGTTGCCGTTGCTGGGAGAGGATCGAGAAGGCTACGTCGACTAGAAGAATGAACCCTATGGAAAGTACTTGACTTCTTGATTCTGTCTGCGACTAAACACCAATATACCTATTCATTTATATTGCGATGACAGCACTATACAAACGTCATTTTTGACAGATTCGCATGCATCTACTAACTCAATTGCTTAATTTTACTATTTCAATGTGATTTACATTTTATACAATACAATGCAATGCAATGCAATACAATACAATACAATATAATACAATATGATGATACTCTATACTAAGAGGTATTTATGTATTCTGATTTTTGAAAGCGATGTCAATGAAATAAAACAATACTTTGTAGAATGCAAAGTGAAGTTAAGATGAAGTATTACAAAGAGGTATGCAAACAAAACCGCAAGTTAAACCTAGTAAAATATGATTCGTAACACGCACACAGCACTTTTCTAGCGCAGCTCTAGTATATCGACATATCGATATATATCTTACTTTATCGATACCGCGGGTATAAGTTCGCGCATTCAAACTGCTTGCTTTGTAAAACTTGGGAGAAATATGTACCAGAACTGCCTCGCGGTTTTACCCGCTTTAAAAACGTCAAAATAGAATTGTATCACAGATTATTGCTAGTTTTTAAAATCTCAGTGCTCATGTGGGAATACTAATTAATATTTAATCAAAGTTACCATAATTATTCTAAATTAATTGTTTCAGATTCACCAATTAATATGATCCAATTACCGGCTCACCAGATGATCGTTTTCACCAATCACTCTATTATTGAATTAAACAGTGCTACTTCGACTGTTCTGCTTGTATAATTCCAAACATTTGATATAACCACAACGCCGATTTATTGAGCTGAGTACCAAACTGGGTAACTATTCTGTTCAGATCCTACTTTGTATCCGATTGAGCGCGGATTCAGCCTGGCTATTAAGCGATTCTGGTTTGATGTGATGTATCCATTATTCCATATGTGAGAACAAAGCGATTTGGCTCCACGTTTATCATGCGAACTGCCAAAGAGTTTTACGCTTTACCGTCCGCATTTCCCGAAAACTACAACCTTGGAGTCTTCAAATCGAGAGTGAACAGGTATCTTCTAGGCAAGCGTGTTCCATCCTAGACCACATCATCACATCAAAAGAGATAGTGGTCAAACTTAAACCTACCAAACAATAAAAAAACGTGTGTGCAGAGGTTAACAAATCAGCAAGGATCTAAAAATGTCACTTAAGCAATTTACGCTGTACTGAAAGCTCGACAATAGTATGGATATTTTGTTGATAATTTTTCGAAATGACGAAGCCATGGTGATTGCTAACGTTTTTCATTATTATTATTTTTATTCAGCTATTTTGTTTTGGGACTGGGCCACCGGGGGCTATTTCAGACCCGTTACAACGTACAAAATCAAGCTTAGTTTAGCATTGCAAAGACCCTCTTAGCTGCTTCGCCCAATAGCACAGATAAGACTATTTGCAGCTCACCGGTATTCATTAGGTTCTGTTCATATTGGCTATCATACATTGTGTCATTTGCTGACTCCAATGACATTGCACCAATAGATAATAAACATCCTCTATGGTTTTTTTTGGCGGGAATGCGAAAAAGATTGAGTCGCCGCAAAAAAAAAACAATAGTCTATTTGACTACTATCAAATGCTAGACAAGTTTGAAGTAAAAAAAGAAAAAAAAAAACAAAAATGAAAAAATAAATGCTATTTTCATAAACTACCATAAAAATGGATGTAATAATTGAAAAAATAAGCAAATTCGGTAAATTAATCACAGAGTAATGCGTATTTATTTTAAGTAAGTAAGTAAGGTATTTTATTTATAAATAAAACAACAATAAAAAATAGCAGTCAAATAGCCTATTGGAGGAGTCAGTTTGCACCGTTTGCCACCGCTGCTAGGTCTACAGCTTGTAGTGTAGCCTACAGTTAAAAGAAAACATTATTATTTACATAGATTATATACATTTATTTACATAAGCCCCTATTTATGGTATGCCCTGAATTTTAAATTAAATTCCTAAAATATATATATTGTTGGAAATCCTAAGTGGTTTTAGTTTTAAAAAAAGTAAGTTTACAATCAAGCTAAGAATATTTATTAAGATTTACTAAGAACCAACAATAATTAATAGCGTGATTTTATAGAACGTCCGTCGCCTCTGAGCGCTGCCCGAAAAGTGAGCCCGAGCCTTCTTCGTCGCTCATATATATACTACGCCGCTTGCATCAGCTCCCGAAGTGAAGTATTTTGTAACACGGCCGTTCCTGCTTGCGTGTTGTCCTCAACAGCTGCTTCATCTTCAAGCGGCACATTGTCGTCGACCTCGGCCGTTGTGTCTTCTATAACACAACAAAACATGATTTTAGGACCCGATGTACAGGCATAACGTTGGTAACTGAAACCATTTCAAAATTAAAATGAAGCTGTTGCTCAATTCAAAGAAATTTCAATTAAGAGAAATTCAACAGGTACTTGTAATAAACATTGAAAACGGAGACTGCAAAACAACTGTGTTAGAAGCACAAGCGTGCACTCAAGTACAACCAACACAGGTCTCGCATACTAATTTTATGAAAATTTGTAAGAAAAAGTAAGGTTCCAACCGCATGTAAGAAAGTACTTTAGTACTTTAGCATAGAAAATAAAGAAAAATAAATGTATTGCGAATTTCAGAATTCCGGACTTCTAAACTTCGCCACACATTGTAATAGAAAACGGCAACTGTATGGGATAACATTCATAAACCACATCATACATTGCAAAAACGGCAACTGTATGACATGGCACTCACAAACCACGTCATACATTGCAAAAACGGCAACTGTATGATATGATACTCACAAAACACGTCGTACATTGAAAACACGGCAACTGTATGATATGATACTCACAAAACATGTCGTACATTGAAAACACGGCAACTGTATGATATGATACTCACAAAACACGTCGTACATTGAAAACACGGCAACTGTATGACGTGACACTCACAAATCACGTCACACATTGCAAAAAACGGCAACTGTATGATATGGCACTCACAAACCACGTCTTACATTGCAAAAACGGCAACTGTACGATATGGCACTCACAAACCACGTCATACATTGCAAAAAACGGCAACTATGTGGAGAGAATAATCTCGTCACATATTGCAAAAGGCAACTGCATGAAGAGGCATAGGCCACCTCACACATTGCAAATAGAGAGAAGGCAACTGTGCGAAATGATCACACATTGCAAACGACGCCACACAAAGTGCAGTCATCGCTGAGTCACATTGGTGAGACAGATATCCGCAGTGGAGAACGCAGAACAAGCCTCCAGCGTCCATTCGCCCCGCCAAAACACCATGTGATCGGCGGCCGCTTGCGTTGTCTTGCCATAAGACCCGCCGCGAAGTTTCGAGCTACAGCGGTGGGTGGCAGCACATGCAGGACCTTGTAGGGCCCCCGCATGCCAGAGTTCAGCTTTCCCGTAGATTGTGACGACCTGTTCACGAACACAAAATCGCCAACGGTGAAGGTTTGTGACTGCTGACGACCCTTGTTGACATAAGCGTCTTGGAGTTGCTGGTCAGCGTCAGGTAGTGTGGACGCAGTATTATTCGTCACCGCATCTTAACGGTACACCATTGCGAGTTTTGTTTTGAATGAATAACCGGGGATGTACCGTCTAAAGTAACAAAAACTAACTTAGTAGCATTAAAAATGTCTAACCTCTTCAGACATTGCTTGGCACTTACGTGTTAACAGAAGCTTCTACCTTGTGCTCGCTCGGTCTCACCTGACCATTAGCAATCATTTGACCTTAGTAATCTATTTAAGTTGTAAAAAATTCAACGTTGATGGAAAATTCTGCCTCACTCTTTAGAATCACTATACTCGCGTTTTCGCTTGTTTTGTTGAACATAACCTTTGCGAAAAACACCACGAGCTCGAACGGGTGTAATTTGATGAGGTTTCACATAAATGGACAGAAAATTCGCTAAATTCATAGCAGTTGCGCGTAACTATCGCCACAATGAACTCATCACTCAAATCGTTAACAATGCGTAACGCAACAACAAACGTCTAGCGTATTCTGCATACGTAGGGTAGTTATCTGAATTAGTTTTCATAACATCAAATAAAATGTTCGCGATATCTACTCGTATAGGGCACAATGCTTGAATTTGCGCTTGAAATTTGACCAACTACGGTCGTTACTATCCCACTCGTATAGCCACGACCTCGCGTCACCTTTTAGACAATTACCTATACGCGCTAAACACTCACTGTCGTCCCATCTATTTAGTTTGCGCACATGATCAATATGACCACACAACGAATCAAAATCATGCAAAGACAGATCGAAATTCGACATAAATACATGGTTCGATCTTACCGGCATGGCATCATAACATTAATGAGGTTTTCGGTTACTTCACATATAACCATATCCGCGGTGGGCGGAGGCGTGCTTGAACACGGCACGGACAGGTCCAGACTTGCAGGGTACGACTCGGCGCTCGACGGCGCAGTCAGCGGGCAGACAGCTCGCACGACGCGGCTGGCGTGCCGGAGCATCCGGTGCGGGCGCCGACATGGCGCGCGATGTACTCGCAACAACACTTGCACTGCATGTCCTGGAATCTTTCAAAACACCTAAGCGGCTTATGAAAGTTTGAAGCTGGGCTTCTAAACCAGGAATAGACGTTCGATCTTGCTTACGACTTTTACGTTTACTAGTCTCAGCCATAGCTACCGAAAGTTTAAGCGAAAATTCTTTAAAACCACAACAGAAAAATCAAAGCAATATTTGAAATCAGAATAACCAAGTCAGAATTGAGTTAGATCCCACTTCTGATGTTGGAAATCCTAAGTGGTTTTAGTTTTAAAAAAAGTAAGTTTACAATCAAGCTAAGAATATTTATTAAGATTTACTAAGAACCAACAATAATTAATAGCGTGATTTTATAGAACGTCCGTCGCCTCTGAGCGCTGCCCGAAAAGTGAGCCCGAGCCTTCTTCGTCGCTCATATATATACTACGCCGCTTGCATCAGCTCCCGAAGTGAAGTATTTTGTAACAATATAATGTAACGTAACCGAGTTGGAGATGAAGAAGCGATGACAGGAAGTTGACTTGACTTGAAGTTGAAGATGATGAAGCAAAGTATGGCCCCGAAGCACACCCTGGAGTCGATGTAGCCGCAGGGAGACGTCCAGAGGCGCAGCGAATGACCGCTGCTTGTGCCGAGCTTAGCAACACGGCGGGCAGCCGTCACAGAAAGCCACCTGCTAATGAAAAGGTCTTATCAACTGTTCACGCCAAATCCACTGCAGGCCGCCGTCACCGGCGGAGATTGCCACCGCTTAAGGCCTGGTTTAAACAGGGGTGGTCCGCAACCG
Organism: Ennomos fuscantarius; assembly: GCA_905220475.3. NCBI lineage: Eukaryota > Metazoa > Arthropoda > Insecta > Lepidoptera > Geometridae > Ennomos > Ennomos fuscantarius. Next base: position 5,550,066 of record HG992049.1, read on the forward strand.
TCACGAATAGATAGGCGAAGCGGAGAGGAACTTAGGACGGAAAACTGCCTATCCGTGGCCACACAGAGTGCCACTTGCACGGCAGTACCAAGTACACTTCAGTTACACTGTTCAGATTCAAGAATACAGCTCTGTTCAGAATATAATTTAGTGGTTAAGTCTAGAGGAAGACTGCCCTCGCGTGGCTATTTTCAGTTTTTTAAGCCTCACGCAGACACCCAAAACAACAGACAAAATCCTTCAAAATCGAGAGAACGAAATATTTGAAATCCTGTCACAATTTAATATCAGCTAGCATTAAAATAGGTCGATGAGCAAAGACTAATACAAAATCCTAAACAACCTAACCTTAAAATGTCGTAAATTCATGAAAACTTATGGTGAGAATCTCTTTCAGGGAATTAGAAAAGTCAATAGATGACATCTGTCCAAAATGTAAACAAACATTAAAATCGTTATTTTAGTGCTCCTACTGGAAGAATCACTACAAAAATGCAATCAAAAGCCATAATAAAATCAGCTTCAACACCAGTGTAAATTTGGTGAAGATCTGTGAGGTAATATGAAAAAGTTATTTCTTCCTGAAACACCCGTAATTTAGGGAAAAACTTAGGGAAACGACACGTAAGATGTTCCTGTGATCTATATCTACCGATCCACTGCCAAAATAACCCATACCAAAGGCTTGAAGTACAATTTTAGAGCACAACATTTTATTCACAATAACCAAGGAAACAAAGTATTGTCTTATTACAAATAATATAAGTGTTATGGAACTTTTCAGGAGCCTGCAAGGAACGTTCAGATTATGCTTTACAGAAGAAATAAAATGAAAAACCAAAAAACCGTAAAAATATCATAAAAAACTGAAACTATTCATTAAGAAAAGTGTGCTACTAAGCACTATGGCGTAGGGGTAACCCTACAAGCTCACAGAGCTATGAAATCGTTCAGCACTGAACCAGTGCTGTGTTTAAACTAGGTTGTAATCAGAATACTGTCTCTGGATTCCTATTACCGCTATTCGATTGCGCCCCGAGCCTAAAGCAATGTTTTCAAATCGATTGATAGTACGCATTCATCGTATCGATATTTCGCTATCCTGTCCGAATAGTAGCGATTGAATGATTGATTTATTTATTTACTAGTTGCGCCCCGCGGTTTCACCCGTGTATAAAAAGTATTTTAATTATATCTTGGTACCGAATTTCATCCGAATCCATTCAGCCCTTTGAGCGTGCAGGGGTAACAAACATACACACATACAAACTTTTGCCTTTGTAATATTAGTGTGATTTGGCAAAAACTTAGCCTATTAGGCTAAGTTTTTACATTTTTTTCTGTGCACAAATACTTGCCCTGCTTCGGGAATCGAACCCGCCGCCTCCGGATTATGAGCCGACTTGCTCAACCACCACACCACAGAGGCTATCTACTAATAATAGATACCACACATATATCTTATACCGCAAGTATTTTAAAGATAGTTTCCGGTATTCCATCCAAAACGCTGTTCTCACAGACTTCTTACAACTATGATGTCGTTACTAGTACAAATAACAACTTTTGACGATCAGGGTTCACGAGAATGGCCTTGCGTATTAATTTTTTTGTAAAGTTTGTTAACGTCCGCCTCATGAGGATAATCACCGGACGTGGATCCAAATATTGCGTGGAGATGAGATCTGACTCGCGGTTGAAATGTATGGAGATGGCTTATAAATCTTATAAATTATTAGACAGCCTCTGTGGCGTAGTGGTTGAGCAGGTCGGCCGGAGGCCGTGGATTTGATTCCCGCGACAGGACAAGTAGTTGTGCACAGAAAAAAAACCTTGTTCTGTGTCTGGGTGATGTGGGACCATGGTCCTCGTAGTTTCTGGGTCCCTAGACACAGGGAATCCTAGTTAGGGTCCAGGATCTATGTACGTGATCGTTGGGTGTTTATTATTTATTATTATTTTTGTTCTTTTTTACTTATTATATTTATTATTTATTAGGTGATAGGACTTTTCTGCAAAGTTCGTCTAGGTAGGTACCACCGCTTTGCCAGTTATTCTGCCGCCAAGCAGTAGTGTGCAAGCACTACTGTGTTCCGGTGTGAAGGGCACTGTAGCTAGTGAAACTACTGGGCAAATGAGACTTTATGATCTGATCTCACAGTCGAATAATCTTATTACCAGACTGTGCTGATGTCTCAGGATGATGTGCGCAGTGCAGTGTCGCACGAAACTTTATAATAGGTCTTTACCTATGAAATTGCCGTATTGCAGTACAGACTTTTTCAAACAAAAAAAAGTTTTGATTGGCTATGAATTCTAAATTCAAATTAATTTTGTTTTAAAAATATGACATTCTATTTACAATATAAGTCTTTTGTTTATTGATTAGCGTTGTAATTTCATTACATTTCAACATTTTTCCTCACAATGGATACTTTGAAATTTCGTTTAATTATGGAATATGAGTTCCGTCGTGGCACCAACGCGGCACAAACTACACGTAACATCAACGACGTTTACGGAGAGAACTGTACAAACGAACGTACAACCCGTTATTGGTTTGCTCGGTTCCGTTCTGGGAATTTTGACTTGAAAATAGAACCTCGTGGTCGTCCGGAAACTTTGGTCAACAATGATGAATTAAAGGCGATTGTGGAAGCTGATGAATCTCAATCTACAGCTGAGCTGGCAGCAGCTTTTGATGTTAGCATCAAAACAATATTGGTCCATTTGCGACAGATTGGCAAGATAAAAAAGCTTGATAGATGGGTGCCCCACGAACTTAACGATCGCCAGCGCAACGTACGCATCGACTCTTGCCTTGCGCTGCTTAACAGGCACAGAAATGAAAGAATTTTGAACCGAATTGTTACGTGCGACGAAAAATGGATTCTTTTTGACAATCGAAAGCGCTCAGCAAGTTGGTTAGATCCTGGTTCGGTACCAAAGCAATGTGCAAAACGAAAAATGACCCCTAGAAAGGTGATGATCACAGTTTGGTGGTCTAGTGCTGGTGTGATTCATCATAGCTTTTTACAAAACGGCGAGAGCATTACTGCAGATGTGTACATTGAAGAACTGACCACAATGATGGCGAAACTCGCACGTCTGGAACCAGCTTTGGTCAATCGGTCGTCTCCACTGCTACTTCACGACAACGCGCGACCCCAAACTGCACAACAGACCGTCTCTAAGCTGCATGAGTTGGGTTTGGAAGCTCTCCCTTATCCGCCATACTCACCAGATCTTGCGCCTACCGACTATTACTTTTTCCAAAATTTGGACAACTTTTTAGCGGGAAAAAAATTCAATTCCCGAGAGGCAGTACAAAACGCCTTTGAAGAGTTTGTTGTCTCCCGTCCTGCTGATTTTTTCAAGAAGGGCATCCATAAACTGCTACAGCGTTGGCAAAGATGCATTGATTGCAGGGGTGATTACTTTGAATAAAAGAAATAAATAAGTTCAAAAAAAAAATACTTTAACTTTTTTCAAACAAAACGGCAATTTCATAGGTAAAGACCTAATATTTTAGAGTTCCGAGTGACTGTTCTATTATGGGCGGTCGGGTCGCTTAACATCAGGTGAACTACGAACTCGTCACAAAATTCATTAACATAAAAAAAAATTATGTATTATAAAAGTGTTGTTGTGTGTTTGTTCCTTTTTGCGCCGAAACTTCTTGACAGATTTGAATGAAATTTGAAATGGTTACAACTTATACGCTGGGTTAGCGTATAAGGAAGTTGTATGCGGGTAAAACTGCAAAGCGTAGCTACTTCTAAATAACTTTGAACGCAAATAACACAATAATGTATACACGGTGGAATTCAACTCGTTCTTTCCCTAAATGTTTGTACTCCGACCATGCAAGATAATAATCGTACATGTATCAATAAAAATAAACTAAAACGTGCCTCCTAAATTGGATTACAGCCAAAATGTCTATATAATGCTACAAACAGCGCGGGCACCAGCTGAGCGCTTTATAAATGTTTCGTGGGTAATAAAACACCTGCTTTGTTCAATATCGCAAGGCTTTTTTTTAGAATTTGAATTTGTAGTAATTTGAATTATCAAATAGGTATTAACCTGGATCTATGTTTTATTTCGTAAGTATTTTTTGTATTTAGTTATATAGGAGCGTTTTATGGCATGGATTAAGTACATACATTTAAGGAAAAGAACGAATTAAATTCCACCGTGTATAAAAAAATTGTACCAAAAATGCTTCTCCATACAAACCAACATAACTCTCTATACATTACGTAGCCCAGATCAAAAACAGTAGGGCAGCAAAAAATGTGACTATAACCCAAATGAAAGGTTTCGAGTTGGACCAGACTAGTGATTGTACAAATTGGGGGCCTCGCGTGAGATCTTTACGTGAAGCCACGAACGATGTAAATTGGGGCGATGTGGTGATGTCTAAACATCATTAACATCACTAACCCACTAAACCTAGAGACCTAGACTAGAATGCTGCGTTGCTTGGCCACCAAAAAAGTTCACAACATGATATCGACTTTAAAGGTGCTACTAGACGGTAAGACTTTTCTGCAAAGTTCGTCTAGGTAGGTACCACCACTTTGCCAGTTATTCAGCCGCCAAGCAGTAGTATGCAAGCACTACTGTGTTTCAGTTTGAAGTGTACTGTAGATAATGAAATTACTGGGCAAATGAGACTTTATGACCTGATCTCACAGTCGAGTAATCTTATTACCAGACTCTGCTGATGTCTCAGGATGTTGTGCGCAGCGCAGTGTCACGGAAAACTTTATATTTTGGAGTTCCGAATGACACTCTTCTGTTACGGGCATCTGTATCACTTAACATCAGGCGAACGACTTTCACATCATTCAATAACATAAAAAAATATTTATTGCATAGCATAAGTTTCTGTCAAGGCAAGCTACTAATGATTTTTAGATAATCATTCGTCTAATGTATATCGTAGCTCCTTTGAAACGCAAGCCAAAATCTACTACGTGTTATCCATTCATAATATTTTCTAATTTCGCAGTAGAGCTCTATCCTCTGCCATCTCAATTTAACGGCGTGATGAGACCGTCCCGAAATGACAAGCTGTTGTATAGTTTTTAAAGTTCCTGGGGCAATTTCATCACTTAGACTTGGCCCTGAATTACAGGTTCCAAGCTTGAGATAGAAGTCAAATTCTAACTTTTCTTATTGCCCCTAAAATTTACCTGGATTTAAGAATGATCTAAAGTATAACCCTGATTTAAAGGATATTTGTAACGATATTTAAATAACTCTAAAAAACAAGTTACATTTATTGGAGAAATAGCCAAATTGTGAGTAAAAAAGGATTATTGTTACAATCAGCAAAATTTCAACCCGCTTTGAACAATATAGTAGGTAAACTCTCCCGGATAAAGCTTAAAAGAACAGGCTGTATATCTTCTATACAATGTCATCACAGTTGGGAGATGTTACTTTTTTATAATGATGTTATATTGATGATGAAAATGACGATGACGATGACGATGATATGGACGTTGATGATGATGATGATGTTGGTGGTGGTGATGATGATGATGATAACGATGATAATGATGATGATGATTGAACCTTAATAGTATGTAACGTTTAAAACAACAACTCTTCTGAGCAAAGTAACATAAGAGTTGTGTCTAACTCCTTGATCAAAATTTAAATTACTTAGCTCCATGGGCCACGTTACAATACAGACAGATAGAACAGACAATATTATACTGTTTGTTTATGATTTACAATTAATTATCTATGATTCTATGGGAAAATAGAATGACTCTCACAGTTATAATAAACAAGTGCACCTACGTGATAGTGAATATGATTTCAATAACTTACTAACCAGAGTAATTATATTAGACCCATTCCATAAAACGAGTGAGATTTAGACCACACGACTGAAGTAAAACTTCTTTAGTTTAGCTCCATCTATCGGCCGGTATAACTTAATTTTCATTTTGTTTAATGTTAATGTCGCCATCTTGACCATTGTAAATTGTCGTTTTACCGGACATACCAACACAATAACACAAGTCTTTAACTTTGTTATGTTGACAATGAAGATCTACTATAGCTCACCCCGTCGTCGCCGCCCGAGACACGTCTTGAGCGACCCGGATAATCCTATAGCAGTTCAGACCATTTGGCTCAGGTACCGCTTTCGGCACCGGTATAGGATACCAGCGTAGCACAATCAGAGACCGACCCCGCCGGCGAGGTCGACGTACCCCCCGTAGGTTAGCTAGAACGGTCGCGACTGTCAATAGGGTCCACTCTTCCAGGAGACGTAGTCTTCTCGATCCTCTTATACCGCTTTATATCATAAGCTTTTTGAAGTTTTACTTCAAAAAGGCGGCAAAAAGTCTAAGGCACTATAAAGGAAACGATCAGGAAGTCTAAATCAGTAAGAAGTCACAAGCCACAAGTCTAAATGTACATACTCTAGAGGAAATGAGAAACACTAAATTAGTGGACAACTAATGACGCACAGCTAGATGAAACAAATTTTGCATGTAGCTCTGCGATCACCTTTTAAAACTCAAGTTTCAAAACTGATGTAAGTATATGGAAATTATAATTTTAGACAGTAAGTTTTTTTTGCTGCGTGGGTTATAGCTGTGTCACAACTAATATTATTAATAATTGTATTACTGATAAATGCTAATAACTACACAAAATATTAGTACTGTATTGCGCTTGGGACCGAGGAAGAATATTTACTGACGAAGTCTGGAGTTTGGAGTCTTAACTCAAATGCATTAATAACACCACATTTATCTAAAACTAAACAACATCTTTGCTACCCAATCCCCAACAAAAAAATTAAAGTTAAATATTAATGAGTTAGTGAGAGTGAGACTAATGAGAAAAGTTATGGCATATTTTAATTACCAATTATTTATATCTGCATTAAAATAATTTTCAAATGTTTAATATTGTTCAATGTCACATTCCACATTGCTCTCATTTCAATTTACTCTGTTATCAATAAAAAATAAATCAAACTTCACAAATCAGTGTTAATTAGACCTTAGTCCAGTTAGTAGGTATCAAACCTTTGTGTTTTATAAATATTTACATAAAAATGTATTGTGAAAATGTGAATAAGCTGTAAAATGTGAAATGTGTGATAAAGCTTTTGCTCTATTATGATGAAGTTGAGACAATTATAAGAGGAGAAAATAAAGAATAATTCTATACTACCAGTGTTTCGGTAGTAGTGGATAATTGCCATTATACTTACGCCATTATTTATCGCTGTGTATATCTGGGCATAGGCCACAGTGAAATAATAGTAAACAGGATCATCGAGTTCACCAGACAGTATAACCGCCGCGTGAGCATCATCTAATCCAAAGTCACCTACTGTATCTTCGGAAAAGTTATCGTCATTGAATCTATTGCTGTCGCCGTCTGCGTCATAGAGCCGGATTAAAAGAAAAGCGCCAATCAATGAATATACATAAATAATATAAATCATGTCTACCGAAATATACAACGGAACATTATACCGGTTTGTAGCTGTGGAATTTTTGATTAAGCCAGGTATAGAACTTGAAATTATTGACTGGGGATGTCTAGCTCTTACCACGCTGTATATATTGTTTTTTGTTTACTATACACTTTCTATTCCTCGTCCAATGAGAATACTAAATTATTTGGCCTTGAATCATCTATCAGCAAGCTATACCCATATATTATGTATATCTTTGTACAATTTATTCATGAATCTTGAGCTAGAAAGAATACAAGGTATGGTATGTGATAATATATTGTATTCCGTATATTCTACGCTAGATTTATTGATAACTTTAACGAGTGCTTCCATATCACTTTGTGTGGCTCTGAGAGTACTTATACCGGAATTTGCAGATATATATACAGTTAAAGATATGAACCTTTTGGCTACCATATTTTTAGTAATAATAGAGGTGTATGAATTTCTATTTTATTATTTGTATAATGACCCTATGTCAGATGATACAGATTATGTGTTATCATCGTCCTTACGGATAACGTCAGTTTTACTAATAATGAGTGTTACTGTTTTTATACTATCAACAATATTAGTAACAATAATAATCAAATGTAAAGTACCAAAATTGTTATGTTTGTATTTTGCTATCCATTTGTCATTATATATTGTAAGTGATTTATTATTTGTTTTGTATAATTTCTTTACAACAACTGGTGTTCTGGGAAATATATTTGCGATTACTTTAATATTGAGACCGGTAATGGAGATGATATATTTCGTAATATCCAATGTATACTTTAATAATTATTTGTTTGTGGAACAATCACTAACATTATCGCGTACAAACAAGGAAGAGGAACAAGAAGAGGAAGATGTGGAATGAAATAATGACATTAATATTAATATAATAAAGAAAACATTACCTACAATAGTACTTTTCAAAAAAAGTAACAATGCATTGGCTTTTTTCTCTAATTCTCATCTAGTATATCTTTTTTTTTTTTTTTTTTTTTTTTTTTTTTTATGTTAAGGATTGACGTGACGAGCTAGCCGTTCGCCTGATGTTAAACGACACGGCTGCCCATACCAGCTGCAGTGTCACTCGGAACTCTAAAGTATAGAGGTTCGCGTGACACTGCATTGCGCACGTCATCCAGAGACATCAGCACAATCTAGTAATAAGATTACTAAACTGTGAGATCAGATCATAAAGTCTCATTTGCCCAGTAATTTCACTAGCTACAGTGCCCTTCAAACCGGAACACAGCAGTGCTTGCACACTACTGCTTGGCGGCAGAATAACTGGCAAAGCGGTGGTACCTACCTAGACGAACTTTGCAGTAAAGTCCTACCACCTAGTAAAACCTCCACCCACCCAAAATTGACAAACACCTTTTGTCAATTTTATAGTGCTACGAAAAGATAACATAATAGGTACCTATTATGCTATCTTTTCTCAAGCTCAAACTTAGTGTGACCGAGGTTATAACATAGTAAATTATTATTTGTGCATTTTAATTGCTATTTTCGGTACTTTTTTGCAAGGGTTGGATTGTTATGTAGTAAAATTATCGTATTCTTATTTTGAACTTACCCAGCAATAGATAGATGGAAAAAATATTCTTTCATTTTAATTAATTATTTAATAATTGTGTATATTTCATAAAGTTAAAAAGGGATTATGCACCCACTGAAATTTATCAAAATATAACTTTATAATAATAATAATATGTGTGAGGTATTATAACATATTATTATTATTATTATATTATAGTATGAGTTCAAGGCGCAAAAGTTTAATAGATGTTTAAAAGTGTATATTATTTTTTTATGTCAAAAAATGACGAACTAATCATTCACCTGATGTTAAGCGACATGGCTGCCCATATCAGTTCTAGTATCACCTGGAACATTACTAGACTGTGAGATTAGGTCATAAAGTCTCATTTGCCCAGTAATTTCACAAGCTACAGTGCCCTTTAAACCAAAACACTTGCGCACTACTGCTTGGCGTCAATATAACTGAAAAAGTGGTGGTAGACCTGGACGAGCTTCATATTATCAAATTATATCATTTTGGTTGAATTTTAAGAGGGACTTGAATAATTTTCACATATGTAATTTTATAGCAACGAAAGACAAATTAGTAGGTGTCTTAACTATCGAGCAAACAAGGGTTGAAAACATTAAACAACCATCGGAAAGACCAATATCCTGAATAATAAGCCTATAAATAATTAATCACGCCACCGAATAATTTGAACGCCATAATTTCTGCAGCCAATCCATACATTGCATTGCATCGACTTAACGCACTATAGACATGCCACAGGCTCATTTGAAGTGGCACCCAGTGTATCATTGACCTATTTACGAATACAACTTTTCGGAAGAGAAAGAGACAGAGAAAGAGAGATAATGGGGAGATTTTATTTATTATAGATAATTTTATCGAGATGGCAATGTATTAAAAATATTCTCTTGATGTGAATATTTTACGTTTTTTTTTTCTTGGATTACCATTATTTACCTTAAATTAAGCAATTATCACAGAAATTAACTAAGCCCGATTTGACTGGCCCGATAGCTCAGTTGGTAGTAACCCTGCTTTCTGAACTATGGGTTGTGGGTTCGATTCCCACCCTGGACAAACATTTGTGTGATGTGACATAGGTGTTTGTTCTGTGTCTGGGTGTCATATTGTATTTATTTACAAACAAAAAGTATCTAAGTATTGTATCAGTTATCTGGTTCCCATAGTACAAGCTTTGCTTAGTTTGGGGCCAGATGGCGTTGTGTGAGATGTCCATATATAAAAAAAAATTTAAAAAAAGCCCGTACACATGAGAGGAGCAATTTTTTAAATTTATTTCTGTTTGCCGACAACTAATTGAGTTCAATTAGCTAAGAGTTTAATATGTGCAAAGTTTGAGGAGCCAGTATCAATAGTACTCAATAAAATGTATGGTGACTGTTGGAGATGAGGATCATGGAAGCGACAAAAAAAAAGTTTTAAACTGAAAATATATACACCGAATTAAAGGGTGAAAATATAAAACAGAAATATATCACAGCAAATTGGCCGCCTGCTAGCTTTCACTTTTATTAACCAAAATGGGAATCCATAAAATAAAACCCTCATGAGCGCGTCGCTAATAGTGACTTAGCCAAAAGGTTGTTAGTTATTATTAATCATTACAGTGTAATTTTTGCACTACCAGAGGCTACTCTGTGACACGATTTATAAATCTATGAACGCTTTCGACGTTACTCTGCCGTAACTCGCCAGTCGGATTTGCATTCGGTTACAATGGAGGTATATTCATAGCCCCATTTATTATTCAGGAAAACCCCCAAATTTAACGAACATTTACTGAATTGGGGCTTAATAGGGGAACGCATGGGCGAACTTGCATGTTTGGGGGCTTTGCTATAAGTACCTGATTTAAGGACGATTACTAGTTTTTTTAACGCTAGATAGGCTTGCGTTTGACAACATTTTTCCTGATGTTAAGTGACAATGTGTTCGACGATAAAGCACGCTCGCCTATAAGAAACTAAAGCACTCTATTCTTGAGTCATCGCCTTATTCTTCTTTTGAGGCTCTAGGGGTGGCAGTTTACGGGGTAATCTTAGAGTGTAAAGTAGGGCCTCTACCATGCCACTGAGACCAGTTGAAAATATATAGTTACGATAGAAAATTTCAAATTAAGATTTTTTTTTGTTCAAAATCGAAGTTTCGTGATCATAGTCCAAGTCATTTAAACCAAGTGAAACATTTCTTTTCGTGTTGTTTCCAAAACTCCATAGAAGCTTCTGATAAAGTTGCCACCACTTTACTGGGAGTATGACTTGACTAGACTAGACTATGACCTGACTTGATGACTTGGACTGTGACTTGACTTGACAAATACATATACATAATACTAATTAACTTGAAAAATTAATTACTTGACACTGGCTAAATACACAAAAGCGTGGAGCCAAAACCAAAACAAAAAATCACAGATTATATGTTGTGGAAAAAACGCAATCCTGCCACGAGCCCCGAACATTTTGTTCGTCCGCATGTGCATATCCAACTTTGTACCGACCCAATTAATTATAACGAAGCGATATTCAATTCAGGTAATTAATGTCGGCGCTGCGTAATTGCGGATTTCATATTTTGATTAGTATTGTTGGTAGCATGTTTATTATTATAAAAAGATTTTATTTAACAATTTTTGAGCCCTCGTCGGAAACGAACAGACTTATAATTTTTATCAAACTAATATTAAATAGGCGAAAGTTTGTATGTGTGTATGTTTGTTACTCCTTCACGCTCAAATGACTGAATGGATTCGGATGAAATTCGGCACCAAGATAGCTAATACACTAGGCTAACATATAGGCTACATTTTATCCCGGAAAATTTAAATTTTCGGGATGGGTAAATAATTAAAATACTTTTTATCCGCGGGTAAAACCGCGGGGCGCAACTAGTGCCTTTATATACAAATGTCACTTGTTTAATCGAGAGGGAATCTTTCCAAATCTGTACACCCACCAGTGGGTTGAAGGGGTATTCCACACAGTTCGTACACTTATCAGTGAGTTCAATAGGAATTCCTCGCAGTTCGTACATCGTACAGTAGGTTAAAAGGAATTCTTTAAATTCCGTACACCCACCAGTCGGTTGAAGGAAAATTCCTCGCTTTTTATACACTTACCAGTGGGTTGAAGAGGAATTACTTACAGTTCGTACACATACCAGTAGGTTGAAGGGGCATTCCTTACAGTTCGTACACTTACCAGTGGGTTGAAGGTGAATTCTTCGCAGTTCGTACACATACCAGTAGGTTGAAGGGGCATTCCTTACAGTTCGTATACTTACCAGTGGGTTGAAGGGGCATTCCTCACAGTTCATACATCTATCAGTCGGTTAAAAGGATTTCTTCGCGATCCGTAAATGCACCAGTGAATTGAAGAAGAATTCTCGCTGTTTATACACTTACTACTTAATGGGTTCAAGGGAAATTCCTCGCAAATCGTAAACCTAAATACCTAAATTTTTCTACAAAATCGAATGAAGGGGAATCTTTTTTTAATTTCGTGCGTATCTAGGCAAAGTTTTCTTTACCGATGCGCACAAAACTATGCTGAAGAAGAAAAAGAAGAAGAGGTAGAGACAGCTTTATGTCAATCGTAATTGGGTCATTTAAAGTTGCGTGATCCAGTGTAAAATTCAGAGCTCAAAGTGACACTGCAACTGCTATAGCCGGGTGTGACTATTCTATGTTTGGCTCCACACTTTTGTGTATTTAGCCAGTGTCAGGTTAAACAATGTAATAATATTTCACGCAGGTATGTGTTAAGTCACAGTTTAAGTCATCAAGTCAAGTCATTGTCTAGTCTAAGTCATACTCTTAGTGGTGGCAACTTTACAAGAAGCTTCTACGTAGTTTTAGAAACAACATGGAAAGAAACATTTCACCATCATTATACCACTTTCCCACAATCAAGCCTGTAATCCAGCACTTAACGAATAAAACGCGGCCAATTTTATGCACTGACACTGAAAATAACACAAGTTTTGGAGAATAATACCTACAATGCGGCGGCGTGATATTTTTCGTTTTCCCGCCAAAACTCAAATAAATTAGTAAGTACGTCCTACTAATATTAAATTTGGAATGCAGATAGTTTCAACGCTAGATTAACACATACGATAATAGTAAGATTAATGTATTCATTGCATTAATAACGAGCTTCTGCCTGCAGCTTCGCCCGCGGCGTGGTTTATGGGAAAACAATTCAACCACCCATTTCACCCTCCTAAGGGTAGAATTTCAAAAAATCCTTTCTTAGCGGATGCCTACGTCATAACATCTAACTGCATTCCAAATTCAGCCCGATCCGTCCAGTGGTTTGGGCTGTGCGTTGATAGATCACTATATTAGTCAGTCAATCAGTTAGTCACCTTTGAGTTATATATATTTAGATAATAAAATTTAATAATAATAATAATTTTAGATAATAACACTTTAATAAAATGATGCAAATATAATTATTATGAAAAAAATATTTTATTTTTATTTTACCCGTATGATTGTGCTTGGTAATAATTTAGAAATCACATCACAATGATTTGACCTTATTCGGCGACACCTACGCAAGTTTAGTTTGGACTGGCCTTTTCGTTAAGTTGATATTAATATGGACATGGCGATGAAGAATGATGATCACTATGAAGAACATAAATCAAAAATCTCTACTAAATACAGAGATAGTTTTGGCGGGAAATGCGAAAAAGATTCGTCACCGCATTGTATTATTTTTCTAAACTTGTGTTATTTTCAGTGTTAGTGCATAAAATTGGTGGCATTCTATTCGGTAAGTGCTGGATTACAGACGTAAGTGTGGGAAAATGGTATAATGATGGTGAAACATCTCTTTCCGAGTTGTTTCCAAAACTCCATAGAAGCTTCAAGTAAAGTTGCCACAACTTTACTACGAGTATGACTTTGACTAGACTATGACTTAACTTGATGACTTCGACTGTAACACATATGTGTCAAGTCAGTATCATTAACTTGACAAATTATCAATTACTTGACACTGGCTAAATACACAAAAGTGTGGAGCCAAGACATTAAAAAAACAGATAATAAAGCCCATTGATAGCTCGTGAACATAATTTCTCATACAAACACGACTCACTAGAGGGGGCAGGGGGCGAGGTAACAGCTGAGGACTATTACTTATTCATTAGTTGACAGGCCCGTTAGCTCAGTTGGTAGTATCCCTGCCTTCTGAACTGCAAGTTGTGGGCTCGATTCCCACCCAAGACAAACATTTGTATGATGAACGTCGATGTTTGTCCAGTGTCTGGGTGTTATATTGTATTCTATGTATGTATTTACAAACAAAAAGTATCTAAGTATTGTATCAGTTATCTGGTTCCCATAGTACAAGCTTTGTTTAGTTTGGGGCTAGATGGCTAATAATATACTAATATTATTTATAAAATATTTAAATATGGGTAAATTGAGAAGTGTTCCAAATTTGACAGTCTGAATAGGTAGTTTTCACATATTGCCACACACAGCTTTTGTCGTGTGGTGGTCGAACTGGTCAGCTCATAACTATGATGCGGCAGGTTCGTTTCCCGTGGGAGGAAAAGTATCTGTGAACAGATAAGCGCAAATAGTCGTTCTGAGTCGGGGTGTTGTGAGACCATGTTCCTCGTAGTTCCTGGGTTCCTAGATAGTATCTAGGTAGATAGGTCTAACTAGATAGTTAGAGCCCCGGATCTATTTATGTGATCGTTGGGCGTTATAATTATTACTATTAAATATTGTTTGTTGCTAAACATGATTCTGTGAGGGTTTGATCACAATTAATGATATTTACAGTCCTTATGCAGTTGAAAGTTTAAACTGTCAAGACAAAACAAAAAAGAAAACAAAAGACAGCTCAGTTCCCGGGCATATTACATATCCCGGGCATGTCCACTTTAGTACTATCGTTCCGGTTACGCGTGCTTTGCCTGGCGCCGCAATGACGGAAGACCGGTCGCTTAGCAAACCAGACGTCGTTATTAAAGCAAAGTAGTCTACTGTGCCACAATCACAATAATATAATAAAGGCGAAAGTTTGTATGTGTGTTTGTATGTATGTGTGATAGATAGATAGATAACTCTTTATTGTCTCACCAACGAAATTCATACAATACAGGAATGATTAAATCTTACATACTAGTGCAACAATGGGCGGTCTTATCGCTAATAACGATCTCTTCCAGACAACCTTTGGATGGAAAGTATCAAAAGATGTGTGTATGTTTGTTACTCCTTCACGCTCAAACGGCTTAATGGACTCGGATGAAATTCGGTACCAAGATAGCTTATACACTAGATTAACATATAGGCTAAATTTTATCCCAGAAAAGTAAAATTTTCCCGTGGGATGGGTAAGTAATTAAAATACTATTTATCCACGGGTGAAACCGTGGGGCGCGGGGCGTGGGGTTTCACCCGCCGATAAAATGTAGCATATGTGTTAATCCGCTGTATAAGCTATCTAGATTGCAAAAAAAATCTTTTAAAATGTGATAAAAAGTATCCTATGTCTATCTCCTGGTTTTAAGCTACCCACCCACCAATTTTCAGCCAAATCGGTTATATAAAATATAAAAGAAAGTCGTGTTAGTTACACTGTTAATAACTCAAGAACGGCTGAACCGATTTGGCTGAAAATTGGTGGGTAGGTAGCTTAAAACCAGACTATATATATATACCAACTATATATATATATATATCTACTTCTACAGATTCTGTTTATAGACAAACGTGCTAGGTTTTTTTTTATGTTACGAAATGACATGACGAGCTAGTCGGTCGCCTGATGTTAAGCTACACGACTGCCCATATCAGTTACAGTGACACTTGAAACTCAAAAGTATAGTTTCGCATGACACTGCACTGCGCATGTCATTCTGAGACATCAGCACAGTCTAGCAATAAAATTACTAGACTGTGTGATAAAGTCTCATTTGCCCAGATTAGGCCCAGGTTAGGACTAGGATTAGGTCATAAAGTCTCATTTGCCCAGTAACTTCACTAGCTACAGTGCTTGGCGGCAGAATAACTGGCAAAGCGGTGGTACCTACCTAGACGAACTTTGCAGAAAAGTCCTACCACCTAGTAAAAGGTATAGTAGAAGTATATGGGTCATTGTCAAATTTCGCGCAGGTAACCTTGTCCCTCGAGTGTGATTTTTTTTTTTTTTGTAATAATTATATAACCTCTTTCAAAATTTATATCAAATACCATATACATCACATTTATAAACATTCAAAATAAAAATAAAGAGATAGTTTTGATTTTTTTAGTGTTTTTTAATAGTAACATTGTGGTAATTTTTGGTAACAGAAAGGTTTTCCTTACAAACTCTATATGTCCCTGGTACCACTCCGTTATAATAAACATCAAATTATTTCATTTTATTCTATATCAACCTACCTTAAATAAATTATTGCCATAAAAAGAGTATTGTTAATATTCACAAAATATGCCGTAAAAGCGGTAGGTACCGAAATTTACTTAATAACTGTTTTTTTAAACTTTGTCCCGCGTACTGTGTGAATCTGTCAGGAATACTCTGTTACTGAGTAAATCGCAACTTCAAATAAAGATGGCCCTGTTTAGACTTTGTACTAGCTTGGGTGGTATGTCTGTATTATTATGTGTTAACCAGTAGAGCGGGGGGAGGGGTATAGGAGGCATCAGTCGGCCGCGAGGCGTTCAACCTGCTGCGTATTTTTATTGTGCGTCTACTTTGTTACCTACCTATTCACGTAAGTATACAACGTATTTTTCATTATTTTAGAGTCAACATGTTGTCAAAGAGGTTAATAATTTGAATATGAAAGAAAAAGTGTAATTTACGCTTTACTTTATCATTTATGTGTTATGGCATGTTAAATTTACTACTCTGTTACTGTGCAACTTTGTTACCATCGCGTAATAACAGAGTTGTTAAGAAAGGAACAGAGTTGTATATGCCTATATTTTTTAACTTTGAACTTTGTAATTTTTTTAATAATCTGTTTTTCTTAAGTGTAAGCATATTGAGTAGAAATAAATTTTGTAGATATATTTTTATAAACTTAAAAATCATGTTACAGGATACTGTTTACTGTAAGAAACTCTTTGTGATTTTGAGATGTCTCTCACGCCTGCTGACGGCGTAAAAATAATCCCGAGAAGGACGTAGAATCTAAAAGAAAAGATCGAGAGAGATACCATGCAAACAAACGCTTAGTACGAGATTTGACAATTCGTGAACATCCAGCAATAAAAAAGAAATGGCGATCTGCAAATGCTAGACGGAATGATAAGATAAGAGCGCTCCCTGTTGTTACATACACCCCAGAGCCATCACCTCGTTTAAATAGTCCAGCCGCTTCAAGTCAAGATCAAATTATTCCAAATGCTGATCATCTTTTTTTTACACCTCAGTTGTCTACTTCCCGTGAAAATACTCCTAGCTCCATCACATTAGCAGCTTCTCGCGGCAGAAAGCAAGTAAAAAGAAATAGATCGAAATTATTAAGAGATAATATAAAGTTAAAGAAACAATTAAAAACAGTAAACAAAAGTTACCAGGAGTATAAAAAGAGATTGAGAAAAACGAAATAAATCTAAAATTTAAGCTGATAGTTCAGCAAATCTACAGAAATTTGAGATCTTATCAAATGTCAACAATCGGCAAGAGAAATGTGCTATTCAGAAGATTTTTGAAGAAAAGAGTATTAAAAGTTCTAGAAAAAAAACAACCTCTGCCTAATAAAAAGGTTTTGAGTACCAAAATGAAGGATTTTTATGAACGTTACATTACATTACACATCAAGAGCGACTGCTGGAAAAAAGGAAACAGTTTCTCTAAAAGGTAATAAAATGCAGAAGCACTATTTACTTGATAATGTGAAGACTCTTTATCAATCTTTTAAACGTGAAAATCTTACGTTGAGGTGTAGTTATAAAGCTTTTACACGATATAGGCCATTTTATGTGTTGCCTCCAACTGTTGCTGTAAGAACTACATGTGATAACCAATGTGAATATTGAGCAGAGTTCAATTCTTATTCTGGAGCATATTGTGCCATTGTAAGGTACCATGAAAGTCCATCAAGTTTTCACTGAAGAAGCTAGAGTTCTAAAATATAGAAATCTATGTTTTTGTCAGCGCGGATTTTGCTCTTGCATGGAACATGGAAATTCCATTAAACAATTTAAAAACTGCAGTGGAACAATTATCTCCTTCCACTTGCGGCAGCAATTATCTGTCTGATATTAACAATCTTCGTCAAAAGCCAAAAGGATTTTTCAACATTGCCTACAGCTCAGATTCTGATGATGATATATCTAATATCATTGAAAGAAAAACCTTTTAGCACTTATTTGTCAGAACAACCCGGCACATCAAAACAAAATGAAGATGCTTTGATCGAGAAGGAAAATATTCATATCTATAAAATAAAACTAGGTGTTTGTGTCTTGGTAAACAGGATTATGTATATCTGGGTAAAGCCTTATCTGAAGTAGAAGAAGATGGTGAAGTTAAAATTATGTTTTAAGTCAATCTGCAAAAAAATTAAAATTGGTCGAGTCTGATTTATCTTGTGTCTTTTGATAATTTACTTGCTATTGTTCCAGAAACTAAAAAAGTCTGTACAGGTAACAGAATATACTATGCTACCATTTTGATAAGGCTTTAGACATATTTAAAAAATGAGTAATTTACATTTTCCAGTTACCCTTTCAAGAATATTTGATATTTTTTATAAAGTTAACTTATAGATTGGTTTATACTAGTCACAAAGTTTATTGTTATTAATATTGAAGCTTACATTTACGTTATTAAGATCACAAGCTTAACTGGGTGCAATTTAGTCAAGTAAGATACAAAAAATAACAACTACGTTACTGTGTTACAACTTTGTTACTTTTCTGTCCCAAGGATATAAAGGACATTCTTCAGATTTTTATGAAAAGTTAATAATATATTATGATAATTTAACAAAATGTTAGTTTATTACCTATTTCTACACTTGTATATTATAGTTAGCAGTTAATAAATAAATATTTAGATTGATTACATAGAAATTAATATTATTAAAATTCAAAGAAGTAACAGAGTTGTTTGGAATTTAATAAATAATCGTTAAACTTAAAAAAAATACTTGTGTTTGTAATTGTGATTATAAGATAAAAGACCGTGATTAACATTAATGCCAAAATATTTGGGTCTGATTTGTTTAATTTCACAATAAAAACTAAAACGTTATGATAACAGAGTTGTATTTTTTTACACCCTAACTCACAAAATCTGAAATAAATCACAAATCATTAGTTAAAGATCGCGGCCAACTGTAACAGCAAAAAGAGCAATTGTTTTAACTGGCATCGATGTAACTACTTTTAGTTACATCGATGCCAGTTAAAACAATCATGACTTTTCATGTTTGAGCAATTTTTTTTTTTTATAAATTTATTATTTTTAGTCACGGTTACCTGCGCAAAATTTGACAATGACCCATATATTAGTTTGTACTTATTAAGATTAAATTTTTAAATCTCAAAATCGTGCATGCTGTGTTTGCCTATAATTGAAAGGGTGAGATCAAAAAGAGTTTAACTGATTTTTTTCCCAAAATGACTTATGGTATCGTTGGATTCAGCGTGAAATTCTCTACAATAATACATTCCCAAAATACCGAAATGAGGCTTAAATCTCGAGATTTTCAGTATAAAATCGGTTTATCTGTCACAGGAATACAGTTCGCATAGCATAAAACATTATTATAATTATTTTATTATATTATACTTTTACAGTAATTGTTGAATTAGTACTAGATTTAGTATTTTAAAATAGAATTAATAAATTTTCAAGCAACTGAAACTTACATAAACCTTTTCTTTTACCTTATAAGCACTTTACATTAAAATGAAGCTGTTGAAGTTTAAAGTCAAATTTCTCGAAACTATCAATTTGACAGTTAAACCCTTTCATTCTCAACCCTTCAATTGGTTGTGCATAGATAATGTTTTGAAGCTTAATTACTGTTATATAAACTGCGTATCAACTGTTGGTGAACAAAATAAATAAAATATATAAACGTGCCCCCATTATATATCCATTCCTATTCCGTAGTTGGCCCCAAACCTGCCCACAAATCCTACTGACGACTTAATCCTAACAGGCTGCAGTTTTTGTCTCAAGGCAGATGTCTTTGATCTTTGGTTTAACCATTGTATTGTGTATATATGTATTGTTTTGTGCCCTTCAGTTACGAATACCATAAAGCAGTGATGTACTTGCACGGGATTTATTTGAATATTTATTGAAGCAAAACTTCATTACGCACTCTTAAAGGGTAAGAGTAAGCTGGTTCTTTACGAACGCTTGACTCGGGGGTGAATGCGGGTCTAAGTAAACGGAAGTTGAAGTTGGTTCACGTAGATCTCCATTGTTCGGGGGGTTAGTTGGCTGGACTGCAGTCGCGACCCCTACTCGCCCCCGGTACGGCGGACGAGGTGCTCACGGGGGGGTTTTAGTGTGAGGGCATTTCCCCCCCCCTCAAAAAAAAAAAACATCTCCATTGTCAACATAACACAGTAAAAAAATTGTAGTATTATGTTGTTATGTCGGGTAAAATGACAATTTACAATTGTCAATATGGCGACTGTAAAATTAAACAAAACAAAAACAAAGTTATACCGGCCGATAGATGGAGCTAAAGAAGTTATACTTCAGTCGTGTGGACAAAACAGGTAATGTTCACAACTAATGTAAGGCTCGACTTCAAGAGAGTTGTTAAAGCTCTACCGATTGTCGTCGAGCCTTGCTATGATTGGTGCAAAAGTTTATACTAGATATTTATTATAGAAGAAATACATATCTTGGTAAAACGGGTTGAGCGTAGGTTGCAACCTATATAACTATAACCCTTCAGCATGCGCACCGGGCCGTATCCGGAGCAAGAATGATGCGTAGTACACCGAGCGCTCCCTTTATATAGCCAGATGGGTGGGGAAGCGATGACAGTTGCCGGTGTTGCCACTGTAGTAAATTTAAATGTTACCACAGGGTAATTTACGGTACTGCCCGCTGCGCATAGAGTTTATTGGACGTTATTATAGTTTATAGTATTTTTTTATTTATATACGACGTTGCCGGGTTTTTCGAAATTCCACCCCTAAGAGGGTAAAATGGGTGGTTAATTTATCTATAAAAAAACTCCTTCGTTTCATCCGCGGGCAAAAGCTTGTAGGTATTATATAGAAGTTATAGTAGAAATTGTATAGGAACATCACTATTCATAAGCCAGCTCCGGTAGATATAATCTTGACAAAAACGTGGGTGGGACGGCAACCGATATGCCAAAGGGCTGTGGTGAATCCTGTTCGATTATTCCGTATTTAAAGACCCTGACAATTTTGGGAGAGATATGACTGTGGTAAGAGAGATTCTTTTTTTAACTAAGACTTTTTATATTTAGTAGTAGAGCTAGTTTGTATTAAAGTTTATAACACTTTTTAAACTTTCGCGACTTCAACTCATATTGTAAAGATAAAACGGGTCTATTCGATAATTTTTGTGCGCGAACAGACCCGTTTTATCTTTACAATATGTATTAAAGTTTGACTGAAAGTTCGCACTATCTCCCTAGATCTGTGGCCTTACCGCGTAAGTCTGATGGAGATGGTAATCGTGTTCTCTCTTGCTCGCACTCGTGGACTTGTTAATTGGCGCCTGCAGGATGGCAGGCGAAGCCAATTTCCAGAATATTACGCGGTAGGGGTGCAGGGCGATCACGTAACTCGATTGCAACCGATAGAAACAAAAATTTGTATGGATTTGACAGTTTGAATACGCAGTTAATGTGCATGGTTAGTAATTTTATTACAACAGTTTATGTGCATTTCTCCTGTTGCATTGCAATCAAAGTTTCGTGATCACACCCCTTGTTTCTCGTACGTTTGTCAAACCCGTATCAAATCACTTATTGGTTGAGACAGCCGATGATCGAAAGACAACCAATGAGCGTCCAGTATTTGGTCTGCCAAGTTTACACGAATTTAACAAACGTACTTATGAAATATCAACAGAAATATTAGAAACAAGACGAAAACGGGCATAAGTATCATAAGTCTATACTAAAAAAACTGTATAACTTAAGTGCAGACAAGCATCAGTATAGACTGATGATTGTCTGCACTTAAGTTTTACGACTCTTAAGTTCATGCTCTCTCTAGGATGTACCCATATGATTTGAAGTATGTACTTACGTCAAATAGGCCTAGGTAAGTGCGAAACCTAGGACTATTCAAACTTTAATGCAGACAAAATGTAGTTGTGTTGCATTCATACAAGTAAAAATCAGTTAAATGATTTATTACGATAAGGCTAATTTTAGCACTTTTACAAGTCAAAATCAAACCCTGTCTATAATTATTATAGGAAATTAAGAGTGTCTTCCAAATATTTCACGTCTCCAAGCATTAGTCTAACGAAATGTAAAAGTACTATATAAAATAATGACTCTCTAACAACCATAGAAATAAGGGTTACTTTCGCACCAGACACTTCGGTAATGGTTTTTTGTCAAAATTTGAGATTCATTCATTACCTGCCATGACATACAGGGTGTTGAAAAATGATGTCTTCCTTGCGCGCTACCTGAATGGTGAAAGGATCGCGTTATGCGAGACGCAGGGGTATGATTTCACCTGAAAATCTATTTTTAAGTGGGTGCACATAGGTAGGGTCAAAATAGAATGGTTCTAATGCAATAATTTTTAAAGTATAACTTCTTTACGCACGCTTGACTTGGGGAGTAAGCTGGTGAATGCGAGGCTAATGGAAGCTGGTACACGTAGATTTTTTAAAATATATTTTGGCTCCACACTTTGTGTTAGCCAGTGGCAAGTAATTGATAATTTATCAAGTTAATGATATTTCACGCAAATATGTGACAAGTCACAGTCGAAGTCATCAAGTAAAGTCATAGTCTAGTCAAAGTCATACTCCTAGTAAAGTGGTAGCAACTTTGCTTGAAGCTTCTATGGAGTTTTGGAAACAACACGAAAAGAAACGTTTCACCATCATTATACCATTTTCGCACACTCACGCCTGTAATCCAGCACTTAACGAATAGAATGCCTGGTGGCATTCTATTCTATTTATGCACTAACACTGAAAATAACACAAGTGTTGGAAAATAATACAATGCGGTGACGCAATCTTTTTCGCTTTCCCGCCAAAATCCTTCACGTAGATCTCTATTGTCAATATAACAAAGTTTATTATGTTGGTATGTCCGGTAAAATGACAATTTACAATTGGCAAGATGGCGACATTAAAATAAGACAAAGCAAAAACAAAGCTATACCGGCCGGTGAATGAAACTAAACTAAAAAAGTTTTACTTCAGTCGTGTGTCTAAAGCACACATGTTTTTTTTCATTATTTATTTAATTTATTTACAAAACTCAAATAACATATTATATCTATTATAATGCCCGTCTGTACGAACGATGAGTGCGTTTAGTGCGAACTTAGGAGCTTTCAAACTTTAGTACAGATAAACATAGTAAACTAAACATGAACTAGTAACTAAAAGTATACCAAAAAATTTGTACTCGTCGTAAATTGGTATGAAGTAATTTATTTGTAGTTGTTACTATAACTCCAATCATATTTTTTATTATAGTTAGTATACATAAATATGTTTATTGGTTCATATTGTAAAGATAAAACGGGTCTATTCGCGAACAATTTTTTTTTAAATATCTGGCCTTAATTTTGACTTGCAAGTTTTTTATTTTGGAACAATGTAGAACAAACTTAGAACCCGCCAACTCCTTGCTATGAGCCGACCGGCTCAACCACCACACTGCAAACGCAGAACAGCTAGCGTAGTATTATTTAGCATGCCTCATAGGTACTTACTTCGATAAACCTGCAAAATCCTGAAACATACTAGTTTTCAGCTTACTAAGTATTTACCAAATGGATATTCTATATTAAAGAGTTTCTGTGGAAACTAATGGGGATCAGGGGCACTCAAGGGTATTTTCAGATTTTAGTTGGGTCGTGAATGCATTAGGCAGATGTACCATTATTTGCATAAGGGGAGTATGGGGTGAACATATATTTGCATTAGGCAAGATTTGTGTTTAAAATGTATGGGAATAATATCTAGTAGACATACGATTTCTTTTCTTTTTTTTTTGTTAATAGCTTTTATTTTCAGCTATGACTAATACTAAAAACTACCTAGTACAATAAAAAATACATTTGATCAACATACTGACCGCGATGACCTATGGACAGTCGAAACGCTCCAACCCACTAACAGTAGGTAGCGTACCCAACATGCTGGCAGCATTGCTCCGTTGAATTGCAATGCTGATTCGTTGTGCCAAATAAGTACATACCATTTTGGCTCATAACAACATTATAATGTGTGAAATTTTTTTGTGTATTATCTAGATAATATTTTTATTATTTATATACTAAATACAAATGTTTAAATATCTAGAAAAAATTATAATAATTCACACGTTTTAAAAAGTGTCTCATCTTGTATGAATGATCCAAAAACTTGGTTAATACAAATGACATTAGTGATTAAAGTTGGGATGTTGAAGAATGATCTACCTGGATCATTTTTCATGAACCATTTAGGGTTGGTTAACCTATTTAAAAATAGCTTTGGGTTCAATAATAGGAAAATAATAAGTACCTAATTGTCCAAGCTGACCGACCTCACATGGACGAAGATAGGATAGTACTTAATGTCAAACAAAAAAATGGAAGTTATAATAATTAATAACTATTAATAATAGGTAGGTAGTTTATTTCAGTTTGTTTATATGAAATAGCTTATAGGCAAGCACAGTGGCGTAGCTAGGCGTGGGCGAAGTGGGCCCTCGCCCACGGGGCCTCGCGAGGCCTCTATAAATGCGATACCACCAGACTTAAAATCCTTGTTTAGTTTTAGTAGTTTCCCCGTAAAAAGGCTTTTTAAGTTAAAAATTATAAAACACTACTTAAGAAACAGTATGAATTTATGTCTGCTTTAGCAATACTCTCAATCGAGGCTGATTTAGCTGTCAAAATCAATTACGAATCCTTACTAGAGGACTTCTGTAAAGCAAAAAGCCGAATATATGTTTTTCAATATTCTACCACCGCGCATTTATATTTTTTCACTAACATAATAGGTATATGTGTCAAAGCATGTTTAGTAAGATTTATTGGGAACAAAAAAATGGGCCTCGCCACGGCCGTAGCTACGGGGGGGGGGGGGGGGGGGGACATTGTGGGGCAATGCCCTTAAAATCACAATACTATTAAATTTTTTCATCGTTTGAAATATCAAAATAATCTTATGTCTATGCTCATGTTCTTTTACAGAAATTTCTCTACGAATAAATAGCTAATAATAAATAAAAAATTTACTTCCGCCCTACCTGTAAGCAATCCTGCCCCACCCCAAATTCGATTCTACCTACAGCCCTGGCCTCGCTGATGTGACGTCTATTTTAGTCCACGCTACGCCACTGGGCGCGAATTTTTAATTTTGTGTTAGGTGGTAGGACTTTGCTGCAAAGTTCGTCTAGGTAGGTACCACCGCTTTGCCAGTTATTCTGCCGCCAAGCAGTAGTGCGCAAGCACTGCTGTGTTCCGGTTTGAAGGGCACTGTAGCTAGTGAAATAACTGGGCAAATGAGACTTTATGATCTGATCTCACAGTTCCGAGTGACACTGCAGCTGGTATGGGCAGCCGTGTCGTTTAACATCAGGCGAACGGCTAGCTCGTCACGCCATTCCTTAATGTGACTCTGTATGGTCATTTTTATGTAGTTTTTTATTGGTTTCATTAAGTTTCTCCACTTTTTTTGCCAATGCAGTGCTCGCACACGTGAAAATATTACATTCATCATTGAATTCCAACTACAGTATAATCACTACTTTGAAATGTAAAAACAATAAAATTATATACGAAACAAATAGTTTGTTATCGAGATGAGATGACTCTTCGTAAACAACTATTGTGATTTCAAATTAATCATCAATAATAAAAACAGATTACTACTTATATAGTGGGTGTAGATAAGAATAACTGTCAGTAAGTTACGAACTGTCTATAACTGCAGTGCCTTTGTTAACAATTTATTAAGATCTATATTTAAATAACAAAGTGATTGTCAAAAGTTTCCAATGCATAACATTTCTTAGACTTAATAGGTTATTGTGTATAAAAAAATTCCTCATCGTTTTTATAAATAAAAGCGTTCAATATTTGATTTTACAAAATGGATTCACAGACGGAGGTGAGTTCGCTTTTCCCTATTTCTAAATAAGGAGGTATGTTAGTTAATTAAATAATAATAATAGTGATGTCCAACGATCATATACATAGATTTTGGACCCCTGTATCTAGAGGCCGAGTAATTACGAGGACCTTAATCCCAAGACACCCAGACTCGGAAAAAGTATTTGTAATTTTTTTCTGTGTACAATTAATACTTGTCCTGCTGCGGGACTAGATCCCGCTGCCCCGGGTTATGACCCGACCTGCTTAAACACCACACACAATGTTATTAAATTAGGTATAAGAAATATTTAGCCGGGAAAAAGTATTTCCAGTTTTTTACGCAGTACCTAGGTATAACCTATAGTACCTAATTATAACAATCGACTTTCTTACGTTTTACTATTTGTATAACTGGCTGGTTGGAATATCATTAAAAGAAGGTAATTTAAAGCAATATAATTTAAAATAAAAAAGTAATAAGTACCAAAATATTATTTTGGTAAAAACAGTAGTACCAAAATAAAATAGTTTTGTTACTACTTTTTTATTTTTTTTATTTTGGTAGGTACTGCACCGTAAAAAAACCTTCCTTTTACCACGAATTCTGAAAACGATCATAGCTTAAGATAAGAAGAAGTTTTATACCAATTATAAAAGCTAAATAAAAGAACAACTTTGTATAAATATTATATTTGCCTTTTACAGATGAGAAAATCGACGTTAATTCTACTTTCGATAGTTTCAATGGTAACCTCTACTCCAGTCATGACCCGACAAAGCCTAATAAACCAAATGAAGACCGAGCTAGTCTGTCAAAATATCATTCACTTCAACAACTTCTATTACAACCTAGATGGCGTTAAAAACGTAACAGGAATCCCCGCAGACATGAGCATACATTGGAAAACTGGAAACGTATTCTTCACTCTTATTAGTGAAGAAATGAAAATGAGTCTTCAAGTCCTACATCCGAGCGGGGAATTTGAAACGATCAAAGTCGCTGGTCTGGGCCAGTCAACCTCAGTTGATAACCTCAATGATATAGTGTACTTGGCTACTGATAATGGTGTATACAAATATAAAGATGACGGTTCTATAGAACTATTCACAGCTTTGGGAGAGGACGTTATGTATATAGCTGTATCAAGTGACGGAACTGCTATGTATATAGCAACCTGGCCACAAAACCGTGTACATAAGATTATTAATGAGGGACAAAAGCAGGAAATGTTTGCCCCCATCCCCAACGGACATGGCTTAACTATAGATTCAAGAAATAACATATACTTTGTAGCTACAAAAACATCTTACATTCTCCAAAATACGCATACGGTTCCGATGAAAATAGGAGGTTTACCTAGCGATAAAATGACTGGAGTATTTGTGAGTCGATCAGATGATGTGTATGCTATGGATGAAAATAGCAACATGTATATCGTTGATGCTGATAACGCTAGTGCAAAACTGCTTGGATCTTTTGGTGTGAATGGAGTTAATACTTTTGCTTTGGACTCGGCGGATAATGTTCTAATTGGAGTTAAAGGTGGAATATTGAAGTTTAACGCATTGGAAAAGAACCCTTGCCCTGTGTCAGAAAAGTAAATAATGCCTGTTTTGTGTGTGTCATTAATAAATGTTGTAAAAGTGACTAATTTTTAATTGTTTGCTAGTTACCTAACAAATTTGGATATATATCATAATAAATTAATAATAATAAAACGCCTAACCATCACCTACATAGATCTTGAACCCTAACTAGGATTCCCTGTGTCTAGGTACCCAGGAACTACGAGGACTATGGTCCCACAACACCCACACACTTATTTGCACGCATATTTGCGCATTTTTGTGCATATATGGTGCATAATGGTGCAAAAATCTACTAGGTGGTAGGACTTTACTGCAAAGTTCGTCTAGGTAGGTACCACCGCTTTGCCAGTTATTCTGCCGCCAAGCAGTAGTCCGCAAGCACTGCTGTGTTCCGGTTTGAAGGGCACTATACTTAGTGGAATTACTGGGCAAATGAGACTTTATGATCTGATCTCACAGTTTAGTTATCTTACTACTAGATTGTGCTGATGTCTCTGGATGACGTGCGTAGTGCAGTGTCTATACTTTAGAGTTCCGAGTAACACTGCAGCTGATATGGGCAGCCGTGTCGTTTAACATCAGGCGAACGGCTCGCTCGTCACGTCATTCCTTATCATAAAAAAATGATTGACCTGCTGCGGGAATCAAACCCACTACTACTATTATGAGCCGACCTGCCCAACCACCACACCACAGAGGCTGTCAAGATTTGTTATTTGTTATAGTAACATAATGATTATTTACGTGTAATTTATGTACCTATAGGCTGAGGGTTATGTATGGCGTTGCTAAATATATAACCATACCACTCAGCACAGGTTAACACAATTTTTCTTGTGTTCAAAATTTCTTTGTCCACAGACCAAGCAAGAAAGGAAAGAGGCACAACAAGAAGCGCAAGCAGAAGAAACATATCACTACCACCACTTCCACAACCGAACCTACCGAAGAAGAAGATGAAGAAGAAAAATAAATAGAGATGATAATATTTTTATAGTTCAAGTCATGCGATATGCTTAGGTCGCGGTTGCTGATTGCGATGGGTACATTACAATACAAAGATGGCCACGATCACACCAAAATATTTTTTAAATTTATTTAAATATATTACCTAAGTTTCATTATAGAAAATAATTTTATTATAACTGCCAAATGCAATACAATACATTTACATACCGTTATCTAAATTGGTTTTAATGCCACCTAGTGGAATTCTACTGAACTTTAACAACTTCTAACATGATGTGTTAATAACATCTTAACATGCATATTTTTTGTGATACCTGCGTGAGTAGGTAACTTATTACAAAAATCGGACCAAGTAAATGAACTGCCGAAAACGCAAATCACTGCAGTCGGAGTCACAGATCAGTAATAATAGTTATTACTAATTAATACTTATAACATGATTATTATGTAGCTAGGTTGGAGCTCATTACACTTATATGGTACATAAATTGGTCACAGCGCCATCTGTAGTTTTTTCCTGCATCACAAAGCATCAACCCTGTTTTGCAAAGCACGCTTGCGTTAGCAATAGGACCTATAGTTCAGAAAAATATCATAGATGACGCTTATCGTGTATGAGCGGCGTTTTGTTACTGCACAATTGAAAATAGGTTCAATGACCGAGATAAACCAAGTACTAGATTACATTAACTTAAATTATAAAACAATATTTTAATTATTTATAATTTGGTCCTACGTAAATAGTACAACAATATTTGAGAATCAACGTGACAAATATTGCTGATATTATAACAACGAAACGCATGCTGCAGTGTTGCTATACTTTAATAGATTTGCCATTTTTAGGGTGAAGTTATTAATGTACGGTACGATAATGTCCTATTACAATATGATTATTAGACTTAGGATGTACAATACCAACAATGACAGATTAAAGCAGAAACAAGTCAATCCAGAAATTATGTGTCTGAAAAACTGCTGTTATGTTTATGACCCATACAATATTAACTCCTTATACATGTGGCTAAAAACCAAACTTAGCTTCGTCAATTTTCTTCTATACTGAGAAACATCACTCCAGTTTTGTTTAAATTTGAATACTCACGTGTACTCTTTCAGTGCGGCCGTTTGCGAATAAAACGTGTTGAAATTGTATGTACTTACTTAGTTATGATCAGATTAATACGTCCAAACTACACGATACGCTTTTTTATTGTTCACCTATAATTATTTAGTAAATAAAGTACTTATATAAAAGAAAATTATACATTACCAACAGGTTTCTTCTAGATGTCTAAGTTAATTATTGTCTTTTGATGGCAACATTGTCCTTTCCCCGATACTACTGTCATTTTGCTCCACCTCCATCCATTCATTACTTTTCTCATTCATTCATTTGTCAAAAATTGTCATACGCGTCGGTAATGTGTCAGTGAACGATCGTTGCATCGTGCGATTATTTGTATCGCAAATCATGTGGAATTGTGCGATTATAAGAAGACACACGCTCGATTATCTGATTATAAAGTGATGAACGCGTTTTGAGTTTAGTGTCGTGATAAAAACCGTTGTTTTCGTTTGTATGTCAACTGAGCATACAACATGGCCGCGGCCCAACGTCAAAGATCACAACAGAAGAACATATCTTCGATATTTTCGAAGTTGCACGGCGCTTTCTCCGATGCCGTGTGTCCCACCAAGCTGGCGACAGACAAAAGGACCCTGGACAAGACTTGGAAGTTGATGGACAAAGTGGTAAAACTATGTCAACACCATAGAATGAATTTGAAAAACAGTCCGCCGTTTATCCTGGATATTTTACCGGATACATATCAGAGACTGCGCGTTATTTATTCTAAATACGAGGACAATATGCAGGCGTTGAATAGTAATGAACATTTTAATATATTTATTAATAATTTGATTAAAAAGTGTAAGCAGGCTATAAAATTATTTAAAGAGGGCAAGGAAAAAATGTTTGATGAGAACTCTCATTATAGAAGAAACTTGACTAAGCTAAGTTTGGTGTTTAGCCACATGTTGAACGAGTTAAAAGCCATGTTTCCGAATGGGACATTTGCGGGTGATCAGTTCAGGATCACTAAAAGCGATGCTGCAGAGTTTTGGAGAACTAACTTCGGTAACAGGTAAGTTCTAATTTATTATCATCAATCATATGAAGATATTTATTCAGAATGGGTTTTGCCAGAATATACCTATTAACAAGTTTAATATTTTTCATTTTTGAAGGCATCATCTATTCACCAATTCTCAAAATGTATGAGCTATTCTGTAAATGTACAGGGCAAAGGTCTCGAAGGTATCTTATAGTAACTGGTCTAATCCTGACGTTTTGCATAAAATTTGATTAACAACTTTAAGACATGTAGATGCATCCATATGTCCAATGTTAGCTGGTGTAAATAGGTGCCTTGAAGTTGATATAAAATAGTGTTTCGGGTAACTCAATGGCTCAAATTGGCCATGGTCCACCCAACCTGTTAAAAATACCACATTACTGGTTTCTGCATAGATTGATATAATTGAATTGAAGTTTTATCTATCTATAAGCAATTCTCGCCTACATTCCATCAATTATACCACATTCTCTATGATTGTTGAACATGTGTAACTGCTTTTAAACTGAAACAATGTCTAATTAATTCCCACAGGCTTTTAGCATACTTCCTTGTTCACACGGTACTGTTTTCATTGAATCTAGTGCTTTTTCCACTAGTTGTTAACATGTTATCTAGGTACAGGCCTATTTGTTGTGTGAATCGTATTGACTATTCGAAGAAATGTCTGCAAGGCAACTATGTAATTATTTAATTAAATATTCAAAACACAGTAAGTTAGTGTACTTATGTACCTACTATGCTTGGAAGCAGACTTCCATTTACGATAAATATTTCATTAAATAAGTTTATCCATAATACTTTGGCTTATACGCAAAACCGAATTCTCAATTATTACTTTTTAATTAATTATCAAATATTACTTTTTTTAATATCTGAAATGATCTCTATATCAAAAGTATTAAGAGCTGATATAATAATATAATATAATATGTGTGGATATCACACAATGCCATCTAGCCCTAAACTAAGCAACCCTTGTATTATGAGAACCAGATAACTGATACAATACTTAAATACTTACTTGTTTGTAAATACATACAATATAAAACCCAGACACAGAACAAACACCTATGTTAATCACAGAAGTGTTTGTCCTGGGGAATCGAACCCACAACCCACAGTTCAGAAGGCAGGATTACTACCAACTGAGCTATTGGGCCAGTCTGCAAGAAAATGTCTAGTGAACATTCTATATTGAATTTTTAACCCAATTGTTAAGTTTATTTGCACATCTTTCACACAGAGACAGAACACAGAACAAACACATATGTTCATCACACAAATGTTTGTCCTGAGTGGGAATCGAATCCACAACCCACAGTTCAGAAGGCAAGGTTACTACCAACTGAGCTATCGGGCCAGTAAAAAAAAAATTAAGTTTAGCTTAGGCTTTTGTACAATAGAATGAGGGTATTGTGTAGATTTTCCACATTTATCTAATCGATTTTTCTCTTGTCCACCACACCCTTACTGATTCATAAATGTACTGTAGCTAGCAATATAATGTATATATTTACACCTTTTATTCAAAGCAATCAGGATCGAATATCATCCATTAACACAATGGACTCACAATGGAAAATGGTTATAGTACACACTCTGATCTATCCGTGGAAGAAAATTGACACAGCCCTATTGTGATGAAAGGCACACTTGGACATTTACTCTGCAATTTCACTTCTATTTCTTAGTACTTTGCTCTGCTTGTTACATGGAAAATTAGTCTAAGATTGTCGAATCTGATGCCACACAGAATCAAAGAATACCATCATTGAGAAATCTAAACTGCTCCTAAACATAGGCATTCAGTGCTAAAGTGAATAGCTTATAAGTGCTTGCATCCAATTTTTGACTTGCCCACCTAGACCAGGAGACTGCAACCTGCACCTCCCGAGCCACATGCAGCACTTTGGATGTGAAGCTGCATCTCTTTAGTTGCAAGTATTTTTATTTTATTTAAAAAAAAAATTATGCCGGTACTGTTTATTGTTGGCAATATAGTTTTTTGTGGCTCTTTAAAAACTTGAAATTTTGTAAATTGTAAGTTTGACTTTTCCGACTGAAAGCGTTGCCGAACCCTGACCTAGACTCTTTATTGGGTCTATGGGGCTGTCGTCGCCGCCTTCCAGATCGTGTCGCTAATCGACGTTTCTTGCCCACTCGTATCATCGTCAGTCTACCCATAGCTGCCGTGTGGTTCCGGTGTGGCAGACGCGTCCTAAATGGAAACCGTCCCTCGTCAAAGAAAATAGATGCCCGTCGCTTCCCGCTCGATCAGAGTGTACAATATGCAGTAGACAGAGCTTGGATAAGAGCAGACTTGGTATTTACGGAAGCATGTGTACAAAGTGATAACGATAATGCCCAATTATTTTCCTTTTAAAGTCAAAGCCAAAGGATATTGTAAATAGGCTATTTTTGGCACTTTTACAAGTCAAAATGGTATTACTTAGGTACTTAAAACTAAGTTGTAGTACTAAGCATATAGAATTATAAAGTGCTTAGTGCTAAAAATTATATGGCAAGCACATTAGGTACATTATGTGAGTTTAAAAAAAACTCTGCCGCTACTGATGCAAGCAATCCGGCATTGCAGAACAGAAAAATCCGATCCGAAGCTTCTATTAAGCCTGTAAAGAAGAAGCTACAAGAAACTTTATTTTTAGTTTATTTTTTGCTGTACTATGTTTTACAATATTTATAATTTATTACAGTTGAGACATAATGAAATAATATTTTACAAAAGTAATTGCCCACACTTCACAACGGTGCAAGAAGAATATTGAAATGTTCTTAATAACGGCGGCGGATTCAATTCCCGTGGCAGGACGATATTTGTGCATAGAAAAAAAGCGCAAATACATGTTCTGAGTGTGGGTGTTATGGGACCATGGTCCTCGTAGTTCCTGAGTCCCTAGACACAGGGGATCCTAGTTAGGATCCAGGGATCGTTGGTTGTATCATTATTATTAATAATATACTAGATGGTAGAACTTTTCTGCAAAGTTAGTCTAGGTAGGTACCACCGCTTTGCCATTTATTCTGCCGCCAAGCAGTAGTGTGCAAGCACTACTGTGTTCCGGTTTGAAGGGCACTGTAGCTAGTGAAATTACTGGGCAAATAAGACTTTATGATCTGACCTCACAGTCGAGTAATCTTATAACCAGACTGCTTATGTCTCAGAATGATGTGCGCAGTGCAGTGTCACGCGAAATATTTATATTTTGGAGTTCCGAGTGCCACTGTTCTGTTATGGGCAGCCATGTCGCTTAATATCAGGTGAACGACTAGCTCGTCAAAAAAAAAAAAAAAACACAGTCAATACCCGCCCAGCTATTTTTCTGCCGACTGCAATTCAGTAATTAGGCAAAGCGATGCTAACATATCTCCCATTCATAACCATTCAAAATCAAAATTGCCTGCACACGCCTGATGAATGGACCGTATCTTTCATATTGACAGTCTATCACTGACTAAAGACCGATAATACTGATAACATGCTATCGCGCCTTCGTCACCCTCGATATCCGGCAGGCTATTATGACCTCTATGTCTAGAATACTGAAGCGTGGTTATTAAGCAACAGATTCGTAGACCTGTCGTTAAAGATACCTGTAATACGTGAATGGTTTTTTTTTGGCGGTAAAACGAAAAGGATCGCGTCACCGCATTGTATTATTTTACAAAACTTGTGTTATTTTCAGTGTTTGTGCATAAAATTGGTGGCATTTTTTTCGTTAAGTGCTGGATTAGAGGCATGAGTGTGGGAAAGTGGTGAAACGATGGTGAAACGTTTATATTCGTGTTTCCAAAACTCTACATAATCTTCTAGTAAAGTTGCCATTACTTAACTAGGAGTATGACTAGACTATGACTTGACTTCATGACTTGGACTGTGACTTGACACATATCTGCGTGAAATATCATTAACTTGATAAATTATCAATTACTTGACACTGGCACTAAAGTATGGAGCCAATACACAAAAATACATGAATGAATAATGTTTCATAATAACCGATCAATGAAAATGCAGGAAGGCTGAAAAGCTCATTGTTAAATAGAAGTACCCATAACTTCATATCAGGTAAATTACCTTTACCATTCAAAATAATATGAGTACTAACCTACCTAACTGCTTATCTGATAATCAGCCAGTATTGTAAAGCCAAAAGAAAAAAAAAATTTCGCCTAATGAAAATTACACGCAAGCGAATTTCCTTTGCTTATTCTTTTCGCTCAGTTACTTTAATTTTCTCTGCCCTAATCAAGTTTATTGTCTTGTTAGATACCTTTTTAGTAAAATTACATTTCCGTTTTCTTATACAAAAAGACGAAAAACGAAAACGACAAAAGAGGTCAAAATTGTTGAAAATGAGACTGTTGAGTTTAGTTTCCAGCTCGGCTTATTGCATTTGATTACTTGTCGGACTTGACCATACGAAGAAAATGGACCACGATTCTCGACCTTTCGATTTGCGTCACCGCATTGTATTATTTTCCAAAACTTGTGTTATTTTTAGTGTTAGTGCATAAAATTGGTGGCATTTTATTCGTTAGGCATGAGTGAGGGAAAGTAGTATAATGATGGTGAAACGTTTCTTTTCGTGTTGTTTCCAAAACTCCATAGAAGCTTCTAATAAAGTTGCCACCGCTTTACTAAGAGTATGACTTGACTAGACTAGACTATGACTTGACTTGATGACTTGGATTGTGACTTGACTTGACATATATACATGTATATTACTTAACTCAAGAAATTACATGACACTGGCTAAATACACAAAAGTGTGGAGCCATACCAACACAAAAAAAAGTCTTCTGTGCTAAAACAATGGTCCAACCCATCGAGATCGATCATTTATCGTATCACATTATATCGTTCCAAAGCGCTTTTCCTTTATTACACTATGCATGATTTCCGCATTAAACACAGGATATTGGTAATCTAATCAGCTTAAAACCATCGACTATCAGCTAGCATTGCTTGTGTAACATTATTCGAAGGCCAAAGTTTCAATGGACTTTGAATTTATACATTTATTCTGCATATTAGAGTCATATTGATCTTCAGGGACAAATCGTCAAGTTGGTCGCACCCAATACCTATTACTGTTTAGGTGCTTTCAAATCTTATGCCCGTCTGATCTAAAGTTTTGTAGCTCGTAAGTTCCTTATCCCTCTAGCCCCCGGTTTCTCGTACGTTTATCAAAACTCGTGTTTGATCAACACTTTGAATATTGTACGCTCACTGTTTGAAGACCGCCGATTATCAACATGCGCGTTCAGTATTTGACGTGCCAAGTTGACACGAATTTAATAAAAATACTAGAACCTGAAGGGATGTTTTTCAAGCAAGTTCTATTTTAATAGACTTTAGTGCAAACGGGCATAAAGTATTAGTATCCTAAATAAAATAGTCACTGTATGAAAGGATCTTCGCTTTGAAAATTACAGAAAACATCTTAACAAAGATTCTTCAAGTAAGCCTGCCGGACCTATTTGGTTTTATTTGAGGACAGTGACGTACAAGTACTAGACTAGACGACTTTGCAGCAATTGTAATTGTTTGCTTCGTTCATTTGTCATTCAAATTTGATTGTAAAAGTGAATAAAAGGTGGTTCGTCATTGAGGAAAATCCGAAAAAGGCGGTTGTGAATTTTGAATAATTTTCCATAAACCACATGGTTTATGGAAAATTAAATATTCAAAATTCATAAATATGTATTCATAAATACATATTTATGAATTTTGATTTGTTATTTAAGGTGTGATAAGGGTGGATTATTATCCGTTCAATGTTCGTGAACGTGCACGAGTGTTGGCAAAAAGTTGCAAGTTGTAAAACCATGCCTTTTAGTTTTCTCTTCAAGGTTTCCTAGAGCTTTCAGTAAAATATCCACCATTTCACTGTGGCATTTTGACTTTGACAAAACGAGACTTTGACATGACATAACCGTACAAAATTCCTTACTTGACATTGGCAGAATTATTTCTAAAAAGCGATAGAAAGTCAGAAGATAGAAATAACGAAGAAGAATAAACAGTGTCATTTGTTGCTTAAAGGTTTCTATTACACTATGTATTATTGTATTACATGTGTATTATACTATTCAACTGTTTTCTTTACAATGACGCCTCTAAACTGTTATTTGGATGGATATAGAATAGGCTTCAACGCACAGAGAGCATAAATTTTCTCTTTTTCCCAATGGTATTGGCTTTTTCTTTGTTTAAAGTAATTGTGCGTGATTATATCTTTAGCTTATCAATTATATTAACTGATTGACAACTGCCAATATACATGCATATATATTGCAGAAAAATTAATCACATACAATTTAAATTATCAGCGGAAATAAAATTGTTTTTCGCAATCGCATTAGCCTTTTACACGAATCACTTATAGGTACTTGATTAGCTACCATTATTCCTCGCATATCTTATCTGTGTGTTTCCGTTTGTTTGCTACTTCACGCACAGGATATACCGGCTTAACTAATCTAATCACTTGTTTTACTTTCCTTTTATCGGCCCATTGAGTTTAGTCACGATCGATTCGCGATTTTATCATGCGGTTCTCAGAAAATTCTTTAGGTGACTAATAGTTATGATTGCTAGAATAAAAATTCTTGATTTTGTTTGTCTGGTGCAAGATTAAACTTATCAGAATCACGTTGCCATAAAGATTATAAAACATGACTTACTATATCCAAGCTATCGAGGAATATTGAAACGCTTGATACAGCATCGACTCGACAGATATAAACCACACCGAACGGTATCGTAATCTCCGTAATCCGTTCCGATCTATAAAGCAGAAACTGCACACTTGTTCAGTTCCATCCAACCGGATCGGTTGTTTCCGATGATATAGATATAGGCAGAGGGCTATGCATGGGGTTGCCTTGCGTGATGTAATTTGGAGTGAACCGATACGCAGAAGAAATGAACGCGCCGTCATCAACTCTCAAAAATAGCAAGTTGAAATGATAATGGGCACGCGACATAGCTTGCAGAAGCGACGACCGATAGCAAAGAAAAGTTCTCGAGTGGCGACATTGAATCGGAAGACACGGAGTAGGCTGGTCCCCCACTAGGTAGATTGACGATCTCATTAAAACTGCGGAGATTCGTTGGATGCAAGAGCCAAGCAACCACTCAAAGTTGAGCTCTATGAGCTGTGTTAAGCAGTCCACAATCTCGAATTGTGGATGGCCTATTCTCCCTGTGACATGGGTAGTGTAGATTTAATGGGTTCATGAGGCGTGCATCGAATCTGCCCCACTCAAATACTATAGTTGAATTGGAACTGCGATCTTCCGGTCGCCCCATGAGTCATGAGTGACACAGGGTCATCGTGGGTAAACATGCGTCTGGATTGGCGTTATACTGGTCGTATAAATGATGTGACTTAAAAGACGGAAGCTCTAGCTTTCCATCTTCTATAAATATAATTTCTTATTATATAATTCACAAAATGATCATTTTATGAATGTAATCTGAACTTGGATTCATGGCTGGCCATAGTTCTGCAATACGGGCCTTAGACGGCCCTAAATCACAGCAGGCCTACGCACGAAATCTCTGGGTGGTAGTAAGCATTACAAATTCATTGCCGCAAACACTACTTACTCTAAGCGCATAACCAAAAGCCACGTGTAAGCGATGCGGTTGCGTGTAACATACGTAAAATAAAAGGAAAGTGATACTTTCAAAGTATCCATTCCAAAATAAAGAAAAAAATTAAGCATATGAAATGCAGGGATAATTAAGTTGAAAGTAAGTACCTGTGCCAGTTTATTTCCATACATACTGAGATCAGTCTAGCCTACATCGTAAGCTGATCTGTGGCACCTATAACATGACTCCATTCTCTACAATCGGTCCATGTGCATAGTTCTTCGCACAAAAGTGCAAGGATCGTTTCAGTGCATTTTAAACCTTTGCACCTCGCACGTTGTTAATGGTAAAACACTAAACAATACCCTCAAAATGCACGAAAAGATAAATCCTACCTATAATTTAAAATAATCATTAGAGACTTAGCAGAATAGCGAGGTCCTTTTGAATTAAAAAAGTTGGGAGTCTTCAAAAGATTAAATACAAGTTACTCCTCAGCTCACACACCTAATCAAACTGGCAAAAATCAAGCCATTCGTAAAAAGGTCCATCTAAAAATATACCGTGTCAAAGGTGGAGGATTTATAGCGTAATGGACATTTCACTAAATCTACGGGTCACGCTTAATTTTTGGACCGTAGAGGTTTAAACGTGGCCTCCGCACGTTGACGACGGTCGACATAGCGTGTGAAAATGGCTCTTTGCTATATTGTTTTAAAATGATGCTCTGCTTGCTGCTACTGATTAATATACTGCTCGGAACAGACGGTGTCCTGTCCTGTCACGGCGGGACCACATTTTTGACGTGTGATAATGAAAACCGCTATGAAAAATGCACGATAAATCCGGTTACTTAGACTGAGTACTTCCTCAATTTAATGATTTTACCAATTCGAAAAGATCATCAGAGTTGATTAAACCTTTGAATACAAATTTCAACTTGGTTAAAAAAGTACCCACTCGCAATTTAGGGCAACGGCGGAACTGCTCTTGTAAAACACATACCTGCAAGTGCGTCAGCTAATGAGCTTTTTTTGCTACTTTCCAATGCTCGTACATTTCTCCCCCTTCAGTGTTCAACACAAAGGTGTGTCGGTACACCTGTCATCCTGTTTTAACTTCGTTGCAAGGCAATTTGCAACATTAGCAATTTAGCAACGGTAGTATGTATACGGGAACCTGGGGGAAAGTGTTGCTTAGCTAAGTTGTATTTTAATAGACTTTAGTACAGACATTAGTGACTCTGGAGTTCAGTTACACTTTCTTGTTACTTAATCTTGAATTATTGAGAAGCTCTTATACCTTCCTACAAGGTTTTAAAAGGTTCCAATTGTTTTCGACTCTGCGGGCGTGTAGGAAGATCATAAAATATTCATAACGAGCTATGGAAAACGACCGGAGTTCTACCTCTAGGGCTTTTCGAGGCTGATGTTGCATTTTATATAATTTAAAAAGCTAAAAACAAGAATCCATCTATTTATTCCATCCGTTTTTATAGCGTTTATTAAACCCAAGAGGTTAGTGGGCTTCGTATTAAAAGGCATTTCGCCAAACTATAATCTTTTTGGTATTATGTAAAAGTTTCTGTTTTGTTCTCAATCTGTTATGATGTTCTTTTTATCAACAAATATCACAGCTCTCACTGTTCTTTTCAAAATCATATAATCGTCATCAACATTAGCCTATTACGTTTTGGACCCGAGCCTTCACTCACGGGGACAGAACTACACGGGCTAACTGCAGATTGGTGGATGACACATTTTTGAATTTTTTTACTATCGGACTCGTTTCCCTACTATGTTTTCCTTCGCCGTTGTAAGAGAAAGTGCAAATTCCACACAACAACTGGAATAGTCGTTGGCAAGGCTGAGCGGGATTCAAACAAAGGAACATCGGCTTGAAACACATACTGGCTACTGCCGAGCTACCCTCGCTCTCGAGAAACAATCAATTATTGCGAAAACACGCATTTATTTTAGGCGCTTATTCGTACCCAGTCAAACTGGTAAAAGTTGTCACAGGATATTATTCTTTAATTATAACCGGTTCAATGGAATTTTATAAAAGTAAATTCCAGAATTTGACAGACAATCGCTTAGTAAATCAAAGCCTTATGCTTTTTGTTATATTGACGAGTTCTTTTTAATTCAGTTAAGATTTGGAACACGTCCAGAGTTAAATACTGAAAGTTGTTTCAAAATGTTTGTTTGCGAGTCCCTAAAACGGCTGAGTTTTGTTCATTGTTCGTAACTTTTAAAATAGATGCGATGAACTCAGCAAGTAAGAGAAAAAAATAAACACTTTATATGCACATTTTTTTTTTTCTTTATTTAAGGGCTTTAATCAACATGACTATGTCGCCCTGGTTTATATGCACATGGAGAGCTTAAATCTTTTAAATTGAGTCATTGCATATTTTAGATATTTGATATGGATGGTAATATATTATTGATTGGGGTGGGGTTGCAAGCTGCAATACATTTGACAGCCTATAAAATTGCCAAGCGATGCTTACTGTGTGTGCTCTTAGTCCTTGTCGCATTGATGACTCTCGGCTACTGGCCAGTATCTGGTGGCTGGTTTCT
Organism: Ennomos fuscantarius; assembly: GCA_905220475.3. NCBI lineage: Eukaryota > Metazoa > Arthropoda > Insecta > Lepidoptera > Geometridae > Ennomos > Ennomos fuscantarius. The sequence goes on from HG992049.1 coordinate 5,591,336, forward strand.
TCTTTTTTTAATGGTAACATACGTAGATGGATTCTAACTAGGATTCCATGTCCCTGTAGGGACCCAAGAACTACGAGGACTATGGTCCCACACCACCCAGACAGAACAAGTATTTTTGTATTTTTGTTCAGTGCCAAAATACTTGTCCTGCGGCGACTTCGGGCTATGAGCCGAACTGCTCAACCACCACACCACAGAAGCTGTCAAATTTTATTATAATTAAAAATAAATAAGTATATGACGGCGGCTACGTCCAGTTATAAACTCTATGCACAGCGATCGAGCACCGTAATTTACCCTGTGGTGGCATTATTACAGTGGCAGCACCGGCAACTGTCATGGCGCCCCTACCTGTCTGGCTATATAAAGGGATCGATTGGTGTGCTACGGATCATTCTTGTTCCAGACACGGCGCGGTGTGGACATGCTGACGGCGTATAGTTATATAGGTTGCAACCTATCTACGCAGAAACCCGTTCCTGCCCACATATATAAATTTTACGATTTGTTTATTTCGTGTTTTGTTTTGGTTTTCATTATCTCAGGGATATAGTTATCAGTGGAAGAACAATTTTTTTTTAATATAACGTTGCTTTGCATAAAAGCGTAGTACGTCAGAACTTGTTTAAAATTTCCACGTTTGCTTTGCTCTTAAATTAAACTGCGCTTTTACATAGAACTAAACCTAACTAATTACGGTGTGGTGGATGAACGGTAACTTCGTATGTTACCTACTGGAATAGTTGTACTTGCGTTAAGCTCCTGTCTAATGCGAGGATTGTACACTCGGAGAATAAAAAGGTTCACCACTTTATAATCTGCTTTTCCTTGCATGGGTGTCAAAAGTTTATTTTACCTACTTGTGTAACAAATTAACAATGTTACTACATTCTTACACAAGTAGATAAAATAAACTTGTTTGACATTGTTGACTCATATCAACAATGTAAATTAACAACGAAATAAATCCATAAACTAAAAGATTCCGCATTTCTCGTCGATGCTCGTAACTTAGTTCCGTAGCAGGAAATTAAATACTAAAAGTGGCGCGAAAAGCCCACGCAGACGGAATTGCGGGAAATAAAATACCCAACTATTTTAAGTTTCGGAAATAGAGGACGAATAGTTCCACTCAAAGTTGAGCTTAGCAAACTAAATTGTATGTTAGTGGAAGGAAAATTTAGGGATCTTGCTTTAACATAATGATGCAGAAGTCATGTCCAAATGTGTGATTCCAGTCCGGTTTAGAGTGTCTTCCGGAATCTGACAGGACGAACGCTACTAGGGTTCAGATTTCAAAAATTCTTTAATGCTTTGCTAGATTTAAGTACTTTCTTTAGAACATGTTTTCAGTGCCTGCCTAGTGCCTAGTCAGCTATTTTCGTTTGTAAATACTCAATTAAAAAGCACTCGATTGACATTTGTCAGGTAAGTGACTGTTTTTAAGACACGATTTCGCGTTGCGATTGAGAAATCATTTGAGTCCAATTTTTTTTTCTATATTTATGTGAGACATAAATGCCATCGCGATGACAAAACGTTAACAAAGGTCAAAGGTTTTAGAGCTGCAGCTCAACCTTTTTTCCTTACTTAAAACTACTAATCTAGTAGTACTCAAGAACTGAGTGAATAGGTAATTGGGTGTATCTTATCGGTAAGCATTATATTATTATCATCAACGCACTGCTCAAACCACTGGACGGATCGGGCTGAAATTTGGCATGCAGGTAGATGTTATGACGTAGGCACCCGCTAAGAAAGGATTTTTCGAAATTCCACCATAAAGAAATGGGTGGTTTTGAATTATTTTCCCATAGGCCACACCGCGGGCGAAGCTGCGGGCAGAAGCTCGTTTACAATAAAAACAACTACAGAAACTTAGTGAGTTTCATAATTCAGATCGTAGTATCCGTCGATGATGTCCAATGAATCCGTTTTTCATATCAGATCATCTGGGATTATTGCAACTTGGAGCGGCGACTATTCAACAAAATGATTTATATCGTGACCTCAGTCCACGACACCCCTTCCCTACCCTCCCAACTTATTCCCTCGGCTAGGAATTTTGTACAGTATTACCGCACTAGATCAAACGGTGTGGGCGTCCTTACAGCCAACATTTAACATCAGTAACGTTTCTTCATACAAATGTTCCAGGTTAGCAAGAGCTAGATCCTTTTCTTTTGCATTCGATAATCATCTATGAAAATTAATTAGCTCTTCGCTAATTTGGTTTTGTGCTGATCATGCTTATTACTTTAATTAGTTCTTTACATCGACATGATTTACTGTACTTTCCAATACATTGCTCTTAGAGTTTCCTTACATTTCCACGCGGGCTTTAACTATGTAGCGGATACAACAAATGGTCCAATTTATCCTGGATATAACGAATCGGTGTGATCTTGCTTTTGGTGTCGATATATATTGCAGGAGAAACGTGGACAACTAAAACTAATACTTTATTCAAGGGATGACAGTTTATCTGATCTGTAATTTTCTCCGCTTTTTCATGTTAGCTTAATCAAAGTTAGATTGGACTTGTAAAATTAGGAATGACCTGCCACCTTCGATCTTTCCTCAGGCTTATAACACGGAGTCCTTTAAAAAGGGTGTCTAAAGATAGGCAATGCATTGCAGCGCCCCTGATCTTTTAATTTTAGAACTTGGTGTATGTGTGGTAAAGCATGTCGTTATCTTTAGTCTCTACTTTACTATTAGTCCCATTAAAATCCGGTTAAAACATATTGACATGTCAAGTTTTCTAGCGATAGATTATTTAGATGATAGTCTTATGTTGAAACTTGCCTGAAGCCATTTTGAGCATCCATCGGCTCACCGCGGTCTAGTCCATAGTCGTCTACCTAGTGGGAGGCCGGATATATGTTGCGTTCTCCTGTTCGTGATCGCCACTTCACAATCTTCCCTGTTGGTTATCAGTTCTATGAGCGATGTTGGTTCTATGAGCGATTCTATGAGCGAGGCCTGACCATTGCCTTTTCAATTTACTAATTCTAAGAGCTATATCGGTCACCTTAGGTCTCCGGTTCATCCACGTCTATCTTGCTTCTTAATTACTGTTAATTAACTATCTTTATTGAAAATTACCCACTCTAGAATATACCTAATAACAAATAACATTGCAAGTTCACGTCGAGCTCGATTTATATAACATATTATTTGACCCAATTCGGTGTTCTCGTTGCAAACAATGACGCCGATGTGAAACTTGCCAAGTGTCGAAGTTTTGATAACACTCGTCAAAGAGGGTTACGGGACTTGCGAGACTGATGTGACAAGCTTGCCGAGTTCAGATTTTAAGCTGGAGAGCAGTGCTTATTTGATGGAAGCTTGCTGTTAAGTTAAATCTATGAAGTTGTTAGAGTTAGTTTTATTTTCTGAATATAAATTTATTTGTAATTTTCTAAAGGCTCTAATATATGTCAGCATCACGAAGTCGCAAAAGTTCATCATGTTCCCTCCGCAATATTCTGTAGGTTTATTACTAAACCTGTTCTGAACGCACTTGAATGTTTCGTTAATACCGAAATCGTGATCGGGCTAAATGTCAAAATGTGGATCTGACATTTAAAGACGTCCAGTGCAACGGTACCCGTGGGCTTTCTAGTTATACTTAGATTAGAGTAGAATGGAATGTATGTCCTTGGTATATTCTCTAATACATTTAAGTCTACGATCCTACGAATTTCAATATTAGCTATCTTCCTGAGTGGGAATCGAACCCACAACCTGCAGCTCAGGAGGCAGGATTGCTTGCGAGTGATCGGGCCAGTCGATTTGTAAATGCCTTAAAAAATGGTTTATCTGGAAGTACCAGGTTAATTGCTATGCCAGTATGACCGTATTTATAGACAGTATCCATCATCATCATCATCATCAGCCTGTATAAGTGCACATCGACCTCTCCTAGTGCACGCCAGTGATCTTCTAATCCAGATGCTGCCAGCCACTCTGCGATATCGTCGTTCCACGCCTATTAAGAAGGCGTCTTCATTGGTTTTGTCTCGTATTAATTTAAAAGGAATCATTGTATCTGATCACAATATCCGACAAGCCAACCAAACTTCCGTTCAATTTATTACACTAAATCTTAGAATAATTCCCATTCAAACCTTTAACTAAATCGCGATAGAATTTCCCCGAATATTGACACAATTTCAATTCCGGTGGTTAGTATCTGTTACACTGTTATTTGAAATATTACCGATGATTGGAATACTGGGTTTTGTTGCGGATTCATCCGTGGTATAAATAGTATTTCTGTTAAATATTAGCAAAATAGACATTTGTCACTAGACAAGTTCTTTAATAATTCGACTATAATGATCATTATACCACTTTTTTTCTTAAATTGGTTATGTCTTTTATTTTCGCACACTTGCATATAAACGTCAATGTATAGTGATTGGTAAAGCTAGCTCGTGTAAATTAATCGGTTTTACACATAAAACATGATTTATTGATTTATATTTTTAATACATAATACTTCACGTTATATCTTGCTTGTTATTTTATTCAAATACCACCAAAAAAATAATACCAAGACCCCTGCCAAATTAGGTGATAATACTGTTAAGTCTAGCAGTGTGTATATATATATATGTAAATATGTATGACGTGTATTTTTTATGTGAAATAAAATTTATTTCATATAAAAAATCATTTAATGACTGTTTGAATTTTTATATGAAAATATGTACCAATATGGTGCCTTCCAAATTTAATTTTATACAGCCTACAATCGTTCCTGTCCATTAAATTTTTATCACATATAAGGCTGAATTAGAACATAGCTGACTTGATATCATGAAGAAATTGCCCACCAAATCCACATTTTACAATCTTTGTGAGCGATTAATTTAAGAATCTTAGATAAATGTTCTGGCAAGAGAGAATGTTTCTACGTAGTATAATTTAGTTTATTACATAGCTTAACTTTCGCATTTTTATTATTATAATTTTTCTAGCCTACTTAGATACTATAGAGATTCACAATCGTGTTCAGTAAAAAGATAACGTCATTATCTCCGACTACCGCTAAGCGCAAGCAATAAACCAATTGATCTCTTCGCGAACTTGACCCCTCGTAAAAAATACGATACGCTTCATTTGCACTTTTGGAATCGCCGCTTGTCAGACTAAAACCACCTTTGAATGAATATCGTGAGTCTCATATTCGACTGTGGTCGTATGATGATATAAGCTTTTGTAGAATTGAGATCGCGTTCTACGTGGATGTCGTCGCAATTCTGTCGTGTTGCCAAGTTCTCTGCCGATTGATACCCGTTTCCCACCTTGCTCCTCTTGAATGGATTTATTTTTGCTCTCATTGTGGAAACTTTCACATGTCTGATACTGGAATTGTGCCAAGGGATTTCTGTTACCAATTCTGTGTCCTCAGTCAAAACGAAACTTTCATTTCCTTCCATTCTCTCGTTATAAATACTTACTGTATCTATAGAGGCTGAGTTTTTGTTGATGCTATTTAATATATTTGCTCTGGAAGATTACCTCCAAATAGGCTGGAAACATTTTAATGTCCCGCTTAATAGTTATTACAAGTTAAAGTGCCATCCGGCCAAAGCCAACGAAACGGCTCCTAAGCTTACTTTACGGCCAATAATCGTTTTATTAGGGTTTTCCATTTCTAGAGCTATTTATTTATAGTTAATCAAGTAAACCAGCTGTTCGGAAAGTGCTTCGTGTGGGAATTAGAATGAGATAATCCTTGAATTAGCTTATATAAATCTATTCACAACTAAATAAACCGTTTTGGATTTCGGCAAGACTGTCGACAGTGGTGACTGAGATTTTGGGGATTTGTTGTCCTCAACTTTTACGAGGGGAGCTGATGCGTTAGCTCGTGTACGTTTTGTGTGTTCAGCTTTTGGTAAGTTATTATTAACAATTCGGTGTGTTAAGAGTTATTAAGGAGTCCAAGTTATATTATATTTCGTTATACTATCGTCATCGATTATGTACCGCACTCATAAAACTGAATAAATAGCTTCATCATGAGCAATAATTACTAGTTTTTGACGTAATTAATGATCGTTTTATCTCACAGTTGTCATAATATGCATTCTTTAATGTCGACGTTATATAAGTTTAGTAAGTTTTATTTATGTAAGTAATTGCATCCATTATATAATTAGTATATTTAATCTTATATATACATGTTTTATTCAATACCAATTTTACTGTACCGCTACCACATTTTTTCTTGCGCATCAATGGTGACTGGTAAATAATGCTTCATTAAGTCCTCCTTGTACATTATTTTGTGGTAAATTATAAATGAATAAATGAATAATTCGATGAACGTAAGGTACGCTTAGTTCGGCGGGCATACCAGGAAAATTGTGTAACGTGGAACATGTAGGTTTGTAGGTACTTTAAAAACGGCTTTCTCCTAAAGTTTAAAAGTAACATAATTGATACCAACTGGTCTGCTAAATACCAGCTGGAACCCTTAGACTCAATCGAAAGGCGTGCTAAGAGGCTCATAGGGAGCGACTTGTTTGAGGCTCGACTGCAAAGCCTCGACCATAGACGCAAAGTTGCCAGTTTATCGGTCTTCTGTCGAGTGCATTTTGGAGAGTGTGTATTGGAGTGGCATAACCTGATTCCGCCGTCACCGTTCCACCATCGGACAACCACATGTAAATAAAAGAGCCACCGGTACATGGTTAATATCCCACATATGCGAACAAAGAGATTTGGCTCCACATCTATCATGCGAACAGCCAAAGAGTGGAACGCTATACCGGCATCCGTATTTCCTGAAAACTACAACCTTGGAGTCTTCAAATCGAGAGTGAACAGGTATCTTCTAGGCAAGCGTGTTACATCCTAGACCGCATCGTTACTTACCATCAGGTGCGATAGTGGTCAAACGCGAGCCTATCAAACAATAAAAAAAGTTAATATCATCGCGAAAATCCATCTGACCGCCAAATAAATATATGATGTTGGAACTGCCCTTCCACCATTTTCTATGATGGACCACGGCGGAAGGGAGCGCTCCAATGAGGTGTCGTGCGAATGTCGCCCATCATATTCCCACAATTTTATGACGTAGATATATCACGTGTATATATGTTACCGGCAGTGTGTATTATCTAGGGATATAGTACAATAGTAAGAAATACGCGACTTTTTTCCTAGAAATTATTTGATCAAACAAAAATATCAACATTACCAAGGTGGCTGAGAGAATTTAAAAGGAACAAGGCTCAATGTATAAAGACACACTCAGGAAACGACCAACGTCTATCGTATCTTCACGCCCTTGAGACACATTCGTGGTATTGAACGCACATGCGCCATGCATGAATGGAAGGAAGCAGTTTCATTGATACATCGCGAATGGGTGTGTCTTGCCTATCTGCTGATATGTTTTCTTCAGCCTGTGCAATGATAAACTTTACCCCCACTCTGATTAGCTTGTTTTATTTATAGCAGAGCTCTAGACTTATGATTTTATGAATATTTTACATAACAATATGCTTAAGGACGTATTATTTGAAGGTCACATGTTCGTTTCGTTGTCTTTTGGTTTTATGACAGTACAATCTGTATATGTAATACAATTAATGAGATGACCTTCAGAGGTCACACGTCGGTGCTGATAAAACTTGTTTTGTAATATGTCGAGTGGAGCTAAGTTATATGATGTTTCATTACATCTTTCAGCATAATATTGTGAATAGCTGACTACTTGTAATATTTTATTTTAGCTTGTTTTAGTTATATTCAGCAATCATCACGATCATCATTAATTCCAAAATTCCTATTGTACTTCTTGAACTCTACAATCATTACTATAATTGCGCCAAGAAAGCATAAGTGGCCCAGATTGTAAAAACCGGCGCACGCTCAAGAGTCACAAATATTAGAAGACGTGTCATCTACCGATTCGAACTCACCAGCGAGGTAGTTGTGGTAGATTATGGCTCTCCTATGAGAGAAAGTCCTTACATGGGTTAATAATAATACAAAAATATCCCAAGCCAGGTCGTTTTTCGGTTAGTTACGAAGGATAGCTACTTCAATTTACTATATCGATACGTTACGTGTGTACGTCTTTTGCGGTTCGTTAATTGGTTATTGCCAATTTAATACTATCTAACTCTATCGTTACCTTTCATTAGACTATTGATATTGATATTAGCCTATTTGATGGCTAATTTTGGATCTGTTTTCGTATTAAATAGGAAATTCCGTTCGGCTTGTTATTTTATGTTAATCCACAATTCTCGAAGGAAGAATCAATTTGCCGAAAAGGCTGTTTTGTTTCCAGTGACGTCGGTGCAAACTGTAAACACTTTGTAAACAACTACGTTTTGAATCAATTCAAGGTTGATGGACATCATCAACAGCCTGAAGACGTTCACTGCTAAATACAGACCTCTCCCATAGAGCGCCACTTTGAGAGACTGCTTGCTTCTGGCATCCATCGACTCCCCGCGGTTTTGTCCATTTCGTCCGTCCACCTAGTGGGGGGCCGTGCTATGAACTTGAGACATGTACCTAGTATCTACCTATATTATTGGTTGAGAAGATTTTCCAATTTGATGCTTATTATTCTTTGTCACGATTGATTCCATTTTGATGATCGTTTTTTATTAGAATAGCTATTACGTCGTCTGATGGTAAGATACGCGGGGCCCACAATAAGTTTCCGGAATGCATAAAAGCAAAATATAAATGGTTGATTTATTCCTTCGAAAGTCCTTCGAATTTAATTTATTCCTTCAAAATATATTCTAAGCGTAAATGCACTTTTTAATACTCATAAACAAATTTTGAACACATTTATGCCACTCTTGTGTGGAAAACTCGCTCTTGACCTCGACTAGACCTCGGAAACATGTTTTAATACTCTTCGACAGTCTCTTTTTGTTGTTCACAGCGGTGGACAGGCGAAATTCGTCGCTGAGATTGAAACAACCGCGTTTGAGTTCTGCAAACCAGCTATAAATAGTCGTCTTGCATGGTGCTTCATTACCAAAAGCAGTTTGAAGCAGAGCAAAGCTCTGTTTGTCTGTCAAATTACACTTAAAATCGTAGAAATTTTTCACGAGCTAAATCCGATGACGCCGAATAAAATAATGTGACAGTCAGATGAAACAAACTGTATTCTACAGTCAGAGTTCCATTTTCAGATCTTGTAATTACTTTTTAAATATTGTTTATCTAAGTAGCCAGTTTCGGAAACATATAATGCGCCCTACGTAGTCGACTTAAGTTGACCATATATTGTAACTAGATTTTCTTCTTACATGACTAACTTTTCTCTGTAGCCCATATTAATTTAAGATTATGTTAATCAAATCTACGTAACGCTACTTTTGATGCCTGTAGGTATAATAATTGATAATATTATCGTATTAGGTAATAAATAACATTTAGGATATCATAAATCAACCCACGTATTATAAAAGTACCCAGGATATTGCCATTGATAAAACAAGCCAGTACTTTGGCGTGGGAGAGGGCTGATTGTTTACGTCCTTTACAGACGCCATTTTTGTTTCCATGAATGAACGAATACGCACTCGGAAAGCCGATATAATAATAAATGAATGGCGATTGAATGACTCATTCAATTGAATGAGATTAGGTATGTCGGGATTGTTTGTTCTTCTTTTGAATTATTGTTGTGAAGTCGTTAAGGTTTTTTAACCTTCACATGTCAATGACTGTGAAACCAGCGTATTGCGAAGTGGGACAAAATAGTTCTTGCCACTTCGTAGTCTTACAAGTGGCAACACACCTCTGGCTACTCGATTTGATTAGTGTTTCTTTATCTGCCCAATATATTCCCACTGCTGCAACATTAGGCCTTCTCAGTTCTCTTACAGGGAGAGAGAATATGCCATTATCCACCTAGCTGGCTGCGGCGAATCATCCGCTGTTTGTTTGACACAAATGTTTTGTGATTATTGAACATGCCCCTTTCCAGCGACGCGATGATTTTCCTCACTGTTGTAAGAGCGAGAGTTTAATGAAACTAAATAATAAATACGTAATATGTATGGAAAATATCGTTTGAAGTGTTCTATAGCTACTTGTTTGATTCAAAACCTTGGAACTTTTGATGAATAAATTATAGAAACAAAACTTGTCGTTTGATCTAATGGTTTAAAAAACAATCTGATACAATCTAAAACTCCTCTAAACAGCTATGCTTTTATATTTTTGTCCTCTTTCATTTCCACAATAAAGATAAACGGAATGGCCGAACGTCTAAATAACACACTACGCTTTGAGATAAACCTTAAGAGTGAATTTATGCAAAGCCTCTATTCGTTGGACTTATATTTTGCACTTCACGCATACGTATAAAAATAGTGTGTTCATAATTATAGATCATCATGCCTGAAGACGCCACTTAGCGGCTGCTTACCTCTTGCCATGGGGTTTACCATAATCACCACGTTTGGCAGGCGTCTTGGTGATCGCAGTAAATTATAATGTAGACCGAGGAAAATGCTGCCGCTGCACACTCTCTGGATATTCCCTTAGCCGGTTCTTACGGCACCCACGGTAATGGAAGGTATGGCCCCTTCGCATTGGTGCCAAGATTTTGATGTTCCACATGGATGCAGCGTTACAAAATGTAGCACGAATTTGTGACTTAAAAGGTAACTGAGCTATGGAGAGTGGTGCTGGTGCTGACCGACTTAACCACCTTTATCAATACTGTACAACAAATATTGGAACTGAAATATAGTGAATGAGGCCACGAGAGCCTAATTGGCCTAACTGCATTTTTTTTCAATTTTCATATTTTTATTGGAGTCTGCTCTAAATGGTAAAAGCTATAGCGCAATAAATAAATCCACCAATAAAAGGCTTCCAATAAATAGGGATTAAAATAGGATGAAAGAAAAAGTGAGAAAATGGCTCCTCCCCTTTATTATAATGTACATAGAGTACAATATAATAAAGGTATTTAAAAATGCAGTTAGGCCACTTTGGCTCTCATGGCCTCATATATAATACTCTCTACATTATCGATATCGTACTGTGCCATGAATGACTGTAGCGCAGACATTCGTTATTTTGCGCGCGCACAACCTTGCAGGCGGGCGGGACTTTGCCAATAGGATGTTACTATTTTAGTTTAGTGGGTCATTAAACGAAACGCTCAGACTGACTATAATCGGGGCTGTGCACTGCACGACAGTTATTGAATTATTAATGAAATTTTATATATATAAGTACCTGCCTGCCGGCAGCATAATTGCTTGTTTTATTATGGTTTTCCTGATTCTTCAGTCCAACCTCCAAACATCTCGTTTCTAGTCTGCAATAGTTATTTAAGGCCTTAGTAGATTTTGAAAACGAAATACCGACTCGATTGAATACGTCAAATTATAGCACCGAATTTTTAGCCTTTGTTGGTATTAAATAATTGAAAATATATTGGTAATTTATTGTCAGTTCTAGCGGGATATCTCAACGTTATTGTCATTGGAGTTCGAACAAAAGAAATCTTCCGATCCCTAAATAAACCCGCCTACTTACTTGAAAAATGCCATACGGTTTCCAAAATAAACGCTCGCAAAGCTATAATTAACAGATACAAGAATAAATCGAAGAATAAACAAATCAAACCTCACTATAATGTGTAGTTATAAATAAAAGTGCTGATTTCTGTCCAGAAATAAAAGTTCTTTTGTTCGTTTTTTTTTCCACTTGAACAGTCGATGTTTTCACGCTTCATTTTACCACAATACCTAAAACTCACAAATACGTAGTATGTACCAATAATGCAAAAATATCTCGACTACCCGCACGCACACATTATCTCGCACGCATGGGTTTCCTTATGTTTCGGTGTCTTGTCGCATGTCTTATTTATTTAGAGCCCCATTGCTGTTGAAGAATTTTTAGAATGTTATCAGGCATTACAGAGATTAGCACCTACATATAAACTCACAAATTCTACAAACTTTACAATATTAGTGTAGTTTGCAGATATGTTCTTACCGTAACCTTATTCTTGTATTTCTCTATGAACATGAGCGAACATTGAAACGATTCTGCGTACACACGGTATTATAAGATACCCCACCGATGAATATTTCCGAATACACTAGAAGATCAAAGGCAGACTAAAATAATGAGTCGTGGGTTCGGAAAAATAGAAGCGCAGGAAACGGAAAGACTTCCAATGCGGATGGAAGGGGTAATTGACAAAGATGATCGATGTTCCCAACTTCCCACGAATATGGACCACCCTTGATGCCACACTTGACCTATTATCTAAATTATTATAAAATATGTAAATACTATGTTTATACTCCTAGAATTCTAGATTAGTGATACAATACATTCAAAATGACTATACGTTAACTAGGATTTCCTGTATCACGGGCATGGAGGGATCCAACAGATTGATCTATGTATGTATGACTATGTTGCAATGCAATATCAATGCAATTTATTGGCGACAACGGTAATCTAAAATGATCTCTGGGTTCTCAGAACGAGAGATTTGAAAAGCATATTTAGTAAAAACGCGATAACTATGTTCGTGGTTTTGCTAAATTTGATTATGTCATCGCCTTCGTTCAAATCTATGTAGAACCACGTCCGGTGACTCCCGACTGCAATCAATCAATCTAAAATTACTCTCCATCATCGCTTACATTCGTCGTGTGAGAAATGGGGCCAGCGTGGCGGCCAGACACATATGACTCGGTTTCCCGCCAAAAGAGAAAAAAGGCATGCGACCGGTAATGATGGCTATCCCGACGATATCGTTGTGTAAAGCAGAACTCAAGGCAAGCAATGCGAGATAATCATATTCGTGCGTACAGACACTATTTGCGATTGCTACATCATGTACTGAGCTATATTGGGTAGTCATAATTCCTTTAAAAAAAAGTTAAAACAATCCCAAGGAGAACATCGTCAATGTAGTCGAAGTTGAAATACGCATTAATAAAGATGACTCAAAAACGACTATATATATTATAGTCAGAATTTGATCAAATTTAATTAGGACCACTCAGAATGCACCAGATTTCAAATAAAAAAGAATCATCACAATCGGTTCACACAGACGAAAGTTCTGAGGTAACAAACATTAACAGTGGAATTGAGAAACTCCTCCTTTTTTTGAAGTTTGTTGAAAATACATGCTAAGAAAATATCTCACTCTTTAAATTGAAAACTTTGTATGTTTTAATATGGATTGTGTTAAGAATTAAATGAAAATAGAAGGTAAGTAGATATTTATGGACCAGTTTTCGTCACCATGAGAGCTCGGTAACTGTTTATAAATATAGAGAAGTGGTATTGCCCGCGTCATACGCTTTCCGGTTAGTCATCCGTCACTGTTTCCGTTCCGGCCATCTTAGATTTATGGCTCAAAAATCGCAGTCTTAAAATCCACGCATTCTTTAGAAGCTTTAGCTAGCTATATGGGATACAAACACGTAGGATGTTGTTGTTGGGTTAATTGAATATTGTGTGGAAATGCGTAGGTATACTAACTTCCGCTAGCTGACAAGTGATTAATCGTAAATGTAACAATGTTTGACAAACACGCGAATGCGTATACATGCGTCTCATAAAAACTGGATGATGTGATGTGACTAACTGTAACTTAACGGTACGGTACTTTACAGAATCATTGAAAATAAAAACTGCAGTTGTTTTTAATCTTTAACCTTTAGCTTCATTATTTCAGTTGGAAAACTTTATTTACCAAAAAGCTCTGGTAATACTAATAAGATTTCCGTAAACGTTAAGGTAATTTAGCAGTGAATATTAAGAAGATTGTTTTGCTGTTGGCAAGCATTTTCTTCAAAATGAGTTTTATGAAGCCTGACATTTAGTTACAACTCGTCACAAATAACATTATACCATTATTTCGTCGACCATCTGCCAGTTCACCTGCTATTTCTTTATTGACGGTTGATCTATAAATAATACATATCGAAACAATTGGTATTATTTCGTTAATCATGGGAACGGAATCGCGTGTTCTTAATGGAAAGATCTGGAAATACGAGTTCTTTGTTCTAACTCGCATTATGTTTAGGGTTACCAGTTAGAAACTCGAATGAGCTAAATTAAAAAAATCCTAACTGCCTAAAATTAAATTGATGGTGGCTTCTATTCTTCCCAATAAATTAGAGTAAGAAATAGACTGAGGCTCCAAAAATTCTAGTTAAAGTCTGATTTAGACAAATTTATTCTTATTCATTAATATAGAAAATTATTGGTTTAAATATCTAATTGATTAGTTTAAACATCAAGAAAGACAACGGTGGCAAAACGGCACTTAAATAATTATAAAACCCTGGTAACCCTATGCCCCATCGAACTATTATTCGATTTCTAATTAGTAACGTTTCGCCGACTATAAAGGCACATCGCATGATCGTTCTAGGAATAATTTGAGACTTAAATCTTTGTAGTTTATATCAATAATGTTGACTTTTCTGCTATTTTGTTTACAGTTATTAGTTGAACGCATACTTTGAACTCTTGTACTCGAAACTTTGGTTAAGTTATAGTTGAGTGTTGGAAGAACTTACTTTTTCTTTCCTTATACCGTAGGAAAATGGTCAGCCTTATCGGAATTTCTAAGCCTGATTTGACTTTAAAACTAGCAAGGTAGCGGTCAGTTGTAAATACCACTTTCGTAGCAGTCCAAGTAGTGACCGCAGCAAACGTTACTTAACTTTACCGATCAGTTAGGAGTTGTGCTTTTCCATGAAAAACTTTAACCACTTTATTATCTTTCTCAGTTCTGAATGTACTTTTTATTATGATTTCATTACATTACTATAATGTTTCATGCCTTTGTTACAGGTACGGCTTACAAACATCAAACGAATGGTGAGGTTTTCTTGCAGCTTTCTTATTTTGTTAGAAGTTAGAACTGGGATATTTGCAAAGGTAGTATATATTTAAGCGAGTGGTGAGTGTGGAAAAACATCTCTGAATATCCATAAAGATAATGATATTTTAACTAATATCTCTCAGTAATTGATATTATAGTAAGTTTCTGATTTTATGAACTTGTATGTAACATGTACATTTTGATTTCCAAACGTGGATTACTAATCATGAGCCCACCACGTTGCCTTTGTTCGTTTATATTCCTCACTTCAAATTATTCACATTTTAAATTAATATCTCCTAAACTCATTATTGTAAACTAGCTCAAATTATAAGCATCGATTTCAAGGCACGATCTGCTCAATGCATGAGTGCAAGTTGCAACAACGCTTGAACAATGCTAAGTTTTGCAAGTATCACTTGTTGTGTAGGTACTTCGATTTACGCAATAGCTTGCTCATTCATTAAACTTGTATTAGGATGTTCAATAGCTAATTTGGTAAAGAGTGTGTACTTACCTGCATACCCCGTTGCCTACAAGTGTTGAATTGAAACTGACTTTTCACTGTGTCTGAACTCTCTGAAGAAATGCGATTAGAGAATAAATATGGAGCTGGAAAATGTACTTGATAAATGTTTAGGTTTGAATACGCTTACGAAATTTGGACCCTGTTTAATCTGCGGTTTGAGAAGGGTTCATGATCCGACGGCTGACAAAACTGGAACAAACTCTTCTATTCCTTAAAAGATGTATATATCGTAAACACCACAAATTGTATTTAATACAAGTTTGGACATGTTAGAAATCTTTGGATTAATTTTTCATACCTTTGAGTGATTATGCAATGTTTGGATCACCCAAAACATATTAGTAAAAAAGATTCGTTTTATCAATATGAAAAATCAAACAAAAGTGCATTCCTCTGCAGTAAAAATAAGATTCACATGAACGAACCCTCGCAGATTTGTCCAGATTTAGACGCAGTCACTCGATCCCAATCCAAGTATTAAACTCAATCTTCTTATTCACAAAGGAAAATATCATTTCGCTTGAGGAGCAGGTACAGCCTAATCCAGCTGTGTATTACATTTAATATTCCGTCTTATAAAATCGTGCTTCAAACCTTACCTGTCCAAACAAAGATGATTTCTTCAAACGTCGAATCTTAGGGCGATGTTAATTAAAAAGCCTCTTGGAACATCTCTGACGGGTTCTACCTACTTCCATTATTGTAGCTCAGGGAAATTGAACTTTCTTTTTCATTACAAATGCTTCACTTTTGTAAGGTATCGTGATATAATAAAGAATAGAATATTATTCTGGAAACCACTTCTTAGATTAAAATATACTTGCCTTAGGATTGTTGCTTCTACGTTACTTCTTTCTTAAATCTCTCGGGATTTTATTATTAAACTTAATAATAGCGGTTACGACATTTTCCCTTTTATCAATAGAAATATTGGTCTTTCCGCTGTGTGTATATATTCCAGTAGATTTCTCTGGAGAATTACGTATACGCGGGGCGAGACTTTGCAATAAATATCTATTATTGTTGTAAATTGTTCTTTTGCGTGGTCGAACTGAATCGAGAGCGAATAAATATTAAACATTTTGGTTATATCTAATTTCATTGTAATCTTGCTTTTCATTACCTTTTGATGAATGCCAATTACGACTGTTGTAACATCGTTATCTTGTTAAAGAAGGTTATTTAAGTCGTTTATGCCGCATGCATATTTCAATTGATCTTTGTTTTTTAGGTTTTTTTTCCCTTTATTTATTGACATTTGTAACTTTACATGAACATAGCTTAAATGTTAGGTTCTGTAGGTTACAGTTGTACGCTAGATTGTGGAGTAGAAAAATCTGCGATTTGATACATATTTTAATACTGCAATCTAGAGAGAGAGTAGAGGTGTAATGGTGCCTACTTATTTATAAAATATAGTGATATTTTGTTTTTTAGGTTAGCTACAATATTTTATAATCATACATTAGTTTTTAGTACTAATGCTTGTGAATCGTTAGTATAATAATAATAGTAATAATAACTGTTATTATTATTATTATTATTATTATGCGTTAGTTATTTATGTTATTTGATGTAACCTATAAGTTAACACTTCCCATCTTTATCTGCCTACGTTATTATGTAGACCTGAAAATTAGCCAAATACATTGTAAATAAATACGCTTGAATAAGGGAAGCCTGATTACAACCCGGTGGAGCGCTTATATTCAACACACGCACGATGCGAGTAATGTGA
Organism: Ennomos fuscantarius; assembly: GCA_905220475.3. NCBI lineage: Eukaryota > Metazoa > Arthropoda > Insecta > Lepidoptera > Geometridae > Ennomos > Ennomos fuscantarius. The sequence continues at coordinate 5,608,493 of HG992049.1, forward strand.
CGGAAATAAGCCTGAACAGCCTGAATAAATCAACATCACAAAATCACTCCAATTTCCTACAATACGCAAATTATTGTCGCCTAACATGGGGAACGTAAGGAAAGGTATTACCGCTGATTTTTTGAATGTCGAAGTGAATCAAATCTACTTCGTATCGTATGAGTTGATCTTAAAATCAGCCACATATTTGCTAGTAAATTGGTCAAAGACAACACAAAGTGTAACATACAATGTTTTCTGATCCTAAGATGCATAACAAACAATGTTATGTAATTGCAATTCATTATCTTCTAAATGTTGTTTACTTAGGCTGACCTGAATCCATTTTCTATACAAATTGCTGCAATTAGTCCCAATGACAATAGATAGTTTCCCCTGTAATTAAAGCCAAGTTAATTTACCGGGAACACCGTATTGGATATTTGTTGCGCTGATACAGTGTTTTGGGTTAAACGATGCTTAATTGTTTTGAACAGTGATTCCCATATCGGGATTCGTACATGTAATTCGTTTGCTTCGGTGTTCAAGCAATCATAATTACCCATGTTGTTGAAACATGGTGAAAGATTTATGATATGATTGCATTTAAAAAGAATTATCTAAATGGTGAACAGTATTCAAACAAAGCTATTTTGGGGTTTACTTATATAAACTTTAATTTTTAATCAATGCCTGAAGTGCTCTGTTTCGTTTTAGCCCGTAACAATTCACGTCCGCGAGAAGATGAAAACACTAACTAAAATACCGACGTTGATAATAAATGTAAAGTTTTGGTGCCTGGTCATAATTATAAGCTTCACGTACCTGCAGATGTCATGAACATTAAAACCTCAGCTTCAAGTTTCGAATGAGTGTTTTTCGATCTGTTGGTATTTGACACGCTCAGTTTACGTACTGACGACATTTAAAATGTTTTCCGCAACAACGTGCATCGCAACCACGCAACGTTCTGAGCAATTACCTAGGACCTCCAAGTAAGACTGTTATTTTGTTATTGGTGTTTACTAAAGTCATGGTTAGTGTAAGTGTGGATTTAATGGTCAATTTAAAGTTTTCTAAATTGATGGTCAAACAAACACTTGTTTGAAGATGAATAAAACCTAAAGTTTCTAGAGATTTCCGCTAAAGAGTCGTGGAACAAAATCAAATATTGACGTCGGTTAAAACTTAACAAATGTTTGAGTTGTTACTTTTGGCAAAAGTAACAGCTTAAACATTTCCAGAGCAGTAAATACTTATTAAATAAAATAACAATGTAAACTTTAATTGGAAAACACAAAAGACACGCCGATGAGACAAAGGCCTGAAGCCCACAAATAAGTAAAAAATTTCAAAGAGAACTTTTACACAGGAAACTCGTAAAGTTCCTCCTTTTTATATGGCAGGTATTAAACAACGTCTAACAAGAAAACTGCCTAAAGCTATCGACGCAGTGCGAAACAGTTATACAACTCTGAGAATTTATGCACACCTTTAAGAGTCACATTAGCTGATAAAGAATTGTAAGTCCTACGCAGAATAAACACCTTATTGATACGAACGCCATGTTTGCTGGATATTGTCAACCGTGAACTTTATTACTACAGACAGACCTGTCAAATTTAATGAACTTTTTAAAATTATAAGTTGCAAATAAAGAGACTATCCCTTGTTATTTATGGACATCATCTACATCACCAGGGGTGCTAAGGTTGCGTTTAGACTACACTTCCTTTGACCTAACAACAGCCTACGGTACGCAGCGGGTATAAACAACCGCGACGTTACTTTAACTAGACCGTTATCGAAATAAAAGTAAATTTCGAATTTTCGAAACTTAAGGTATCAATTTCGAAATTACAGATCATTCATAATTGGTACGAAATTTCGAAACTATGAAGTTTCGAAATTTCGAAATGCATGCCCTAGTTTGGATGCATTGCTGACGCATAAGGCCTTTATTGATACTCTTTTTGAAGAACTTGATGACTCTAATCGCAAAGCTATTCAATTGATCTAGTGCATGTAAACCAGTAGTATCTAAAGACATGACCTTAGATACTGTTGACATCAGTGAAAACGGTGCTATTGAGTTTTCTCCGAAATTAATAACATCGTAAAGAAGCGTGACGTTCTAATAACAAAGCCAATAAGGCCTATTTTCTTTTGAGATCTTATAATTGTATTCAATGACGTTGTTACTGCAAAGTATGGATTGAAAATGTAGTTTGTGAAAAATTGGATGGCGTGTCGGTCCGATTTATTCCTAGATATGAAAAGTTCTTGTTTCAACTCGATTATGGTTACTATGTATGCAGATTGCAGTGCAACATGCGATGATTATCAAATATATTTATATACACCTTATTTTGGTTGCATAGAGCTGCTACTCGGGCATGAAAATTTAAACGTACTTGCAATTGCTAGAAAAGTTAATCACAAATTTAATTACGTTTCCCACGACGAAACGAATGGAAAGCCAATTATGTCCAATAATAAAATGCATGGCGTGCGTGCACGTGTAACTGGACTCGCGAGCTTTCCGAAATATGCTCGCGACACCAAATTATCGACTACCATGCATAGTTTGTCTGTTTCCCATCCCATCTGTTTTCTTTACACCCTTTCTTTGAGCGCATAGCCGCAGTTCCGTTATAAGTTAGCAGCCAACATATCCGAGAAATAATAATAATATCTGTGGACATCTCACACAACGCCATCTAGCCCCGAACTAAGCAAAGCTTGTGCTATGGGAACCAGATAACTGATACAATACTTAGATACTTTTTTGTTTGTAAATACATACATAGAATACAATATGACACCCAGACACAGAACAAACACCCATGTTCATCACACAAATGTTTGTCCTGAGTGGGAATCGAACCCACAACCCACAGTTCAGAAGGCAGGGCTACTACCAACTGAGCTATCGGGCCAGTCAAAAGTCAGAGAAAGACATAAGCCCGTATGAAAATCGATGCTTAAGATGAAATTTCGTTCATAAAATGATCTATTTGTGATCGTATCATGAGCGTCGTAGTCTGTAATATCAAATGATATACGATGTCATATATGCAGTACAGAGAAGTTAGGGTGATGGCGATTACGAGTACATCGCTAATTTTATACTCTTAAAAATATTGCTTTTATTTAATTTTAACTTTTAAATCTACTTTGCTTTTTACTTTTCGAACGAACCATAATAAATTCTCCAAACTAATCACCAAAACCTCAGTCAAACAACAATAGTTTTGATAAGACCTTACTTGTAAAATCCAAATTATTTTACAAGTGTCTTAGCCTCTATTTATACTGGGCTTTACGGCTGTCTTTACGATAAAACAATCCAATATCGATGGTATTTCTACATCGGAATGTATGATATTTCTTCAGAACAACGATTTTCCTTTAAGAAATTTTTCATTATGCGCCGTTCTTTCGCCCATTGGTTGTTTGATCTTTATCGATATGAGGCACTTCTATGCTTTGGCTTTTTGCTTGGTTAAATTTCGTTTTTGGTACGGCAATATTTAAAGGTCAATTTCTAAAAATATCTACTTAATTTTTTGTAACTGGGCGTTATGTCGTTTGCGTTTGCCTGATGTCAACTGCCGCTCATAACTGCAGTTGCAGTGCCACTCGGAACTCCAAATTATAGAATTTTGTGTGACACTTCACTGCGTTCATCATTCAGAGGCAGTAGTACAGTCTAGTTTAATTATTAAGTTTCACTAGCTATATACAAGACCCTTCAAAACTGAACATTGTAGTGCTTGCACACTAATACTTGACGGCAGAATATCTCGCAATGTGGTGGCACACAATAAATATTTGCACAAGGTGATAGAACGTACCTACATGAACTTTTGGAGAAAGTCCTACCATTTATTACTCAACTATTATTATAGTAGTATTGCCAAAGATATCATTTTCTTAACCATGCTAACGTCATAATCTGAGGAAACTTCGAATTGTTTGGCTTCACTGACCTTCACACTGACATTGGATATATGATTATACGCTAACACGTAACATTTTTTTTTTTTAATTTATTTTTTAGGCTTTGTCGCTGAGCGACCACATCGGCCAATTGGAAAAAATCACAACATCTCTTAATTTGGTGCGTTACTTACACTTCTACTTTCCATTGTTAAATATAGTAGAAATTTTCACTACAATATCATATTTTTTCTCTGTACTTCTTTCTAAATAATTTTGGCTTTGGCCGTCTAATTGATAAATAAATGAGATGATATTATCCTGTTCTTAAAGAATCTTATAGATATTATTTTGTCTGTATTAATCCAAGGTGGAAAATAAGCAGAGCTTTAAGTTGTTAACACAATTAGTTGATTGCTTTCTCTGTCATGGCCTACATACGATACGATACGTGGAACTGGAAACCTACATGTTTTAATTGATATTATTCACTTCATTGAAATGAAATCAAATTGGTTTCGGGAATAGGTAACCCTAAATTGAATACATAGTTCAGGCTTCAGACTAAACATTAATCAAACGTGTTTGTTCAGCATAGACTGCGATGTGGTTACTTCTAATTAGTGCTCTGTACGAAACTTTATCATCAATGGTTGTTAATGAGAATCGTTGTGCCGTAAGTCTGTGAAATCCTAACTCAGTTTCTAATTAGGTTTCATTTTCTTTTTGTGTTATTGCGTGAATCATGTAATTATACAATGTGAGAGGTATATTCCAAAAATCTGCACCAAAGATTTCAACTGCTACATATTTTTACAATCTGTCCGAGAGTTGTGCGAGATTCTTCGATTAGGCTTTTTATCCCCACAAATGCCCACTCGTATCTCGTCTTCTGGGTGGGGATTTTTTTGAGCGATGATTACCTCCATAGTTTTCTCTTTCGTAAATACAATATGTATGAGTATTCTAGAAATTAGGGTCAAGCGTAAGTTCAGAGGTCTTCTGGGTACTCTTGCATCACTCTTAGCAAGGTTTTCTTCCAAAAAAAGGAGTACTTATTTATGAATACTTTTAGTTAAGAATCTGTATCTAATAGTGACACCAGTAACCGTTGCATTGTAAAAGTAAATTGAAATAAACCGTATGTCTTCATTTGCTTTATAATTAAATTAATGCCCGCAGCGAGCGCGGTTGTAAAACTGTCGTTCAGTTGTTTTATTGTAGACGGTACTCTATCTACCTCGACTATACAGGGTATTTGTAAGAAGGCTTGCGGTAGCGAGATATCGTCATTTTCTTCTACCGCTTTGCTCATGTTAAAATGTAAAGTATGAGTGAAACTATTAATACAGCACAACATAGACCGTATATTTATAAACCATGTGTTTTATTCGTGTTAATGTACTGAGATTTCGCTTGAGCGAATTCATCAAACCACATTCTAACCACAAGCGTTTATGTCATAAGTTCATTAAGTGTTATGGTTATTGTATCCAAGTGACAATTTATATATTTTGTATGCCAACATAGTTATATTTAACATTTTCTACCCCATTTACCATAATTCGTTTTATGACGTCTTGCTGGTTCCGTTTCAAGCTTTTAAACGTTATAAAACTTTAGTTGGGAAGTCTGCATTTTACAGCAATTTGTTAGTTTCAGCGGTTACACGAAAGTGCAATCTCGGTGTTGGTTTCCCGTGACACATAAAATCTAACTTTGCAAACGTTAGAGAAGTTGCACTCTCGCTTAAAAGCCGAAGCCAATACATAGTTAACGGGTTTTTGAGGGAACGGATAAGCTAACCATGGCTTTTGACGCGTCGCATTGTCGGTGGTTTCTTTGACGATTAATTATTTAGAAGACAAAGTATGCAACGAGGACGTGAAAACAAATTTGCTTTAATTATATTTAAAATGAAAAATTATAAATAAACTTCAATAATGATTTTCTGATTGAAATTCTTTATTGAGCGGATTTTCTTCTAAATATCATCTCTTTTAGGCATTTCTTGTCGTTTCGTTTCCTGCCGTTCGGAGTAATCTTCTTCTTGCCTCTTGTGTTTCGTTTTGATTTTCTACAGCTTGTTTCTTTTCGCTATCATGTCCATTTTTGTACACTTTCTTATCTCTTCATGATCACTTGAACAATCGTGATTATTGGAATAATCAACCGGTAAAGTTGTTCATCTTAGTTGTGTCATATCATAAAACTCTAGGTCATGTCATTCTAATTACCAGGCCATCGCCGATGACACTGATATACCTAGTAGACATATTACTCCATAAAATTCATTAAATGTTAGAATATTTTAAAGATTAATCTGCTAAACATATAATCAGGTTGACTGTCCTTCAATCTATTTCGAGATGCAGCCGATGTCATACCATCGGCGGATGGAACACAACCTGCAATACCAGTTCGCAAGACTAACTGTGCACCACTCTTTAATACTGTAGGACAGTTGCTAAGCTTTTAAACATATCGGTTTGTGATAAGTGTAACCAAAATTTTCTCAATAGTGAATGCTTGCAAGCTACTTTTTCTTTCATAGAGATAATAATGCATTACTTAAAAATATAAGCTCAGTTTTGTCAGTAAATTAGAAATGAGCGTTGATGACGATGACAAAGATATGATAAAGTAAAAATATCTTATGACATTAATTGGAGGAATTTCGGAAAAGATGTGGTTGAAAGTGACGCCAACTTGGAACAGAATGATAACGTAGATATGCGATGAGGATTCTTAGGTCCGCATTACAGAACGATGCTCAGTCATCGATCGGTGCTCAAGCAAAGATTTCATTCACTAATTGATCAATTTATGAATGAAATCTCTGGTTGAGCAGCGATCGATTATTGAACATCGTTCTGTAATACGAACCTAATTAAATCGATGATAGAGCGATCAGACGAGGTTGGTACGTTGGTACATACAACCTTGTATGGCGCCAATTCACTGATTTATATAGCAACACCGTACCGTTACACCTACATACCAATTCAGTTTTTATTGTAACATCTTTACGATCACAATTTGCTTGTGCTCGGGTTATTGGCTATAAAAATCGCAACATTGTCGCCAGTCTACAAAAGAATTTGTGTCTGTTCGGTGTCAACCTAACGATGATTAGAGATACATATTGTTAGTCGGGTTCGCTTCCTCAACTTAATAAGTTGAAATTATTTATAAACGAATGTGTAACCTGTTTTGCTTGTTTATGAAAACTGTGCAAGAAACTCGTTCAACTTCCTCTAGTTAATTGGCGACTGGCTAATTTAAGATGATACATGATGTAAATGTTGATCTCGATCATTAGGCTGCAGTTAAAGTGTCTAACTGTATCAACGTTTGCACCGATTGTATATCTAAATGTTTACTAGGCGGAACCAGCCTAAATAAAGATACGGAACACACTTTCAATTGGAGTTTCACTAAGATCAGTTTCAATTGAACGAAAACTCACTATGAGTAGGCTTAAGGCTATAAGTTTATTTATTTTAGGTACTATACTAAACCACATAACCCTAATAATTGGTTCCCATTTTCACTAGAACCTTATATTAGGTCTTTACCTATGAAATTGCCGTTTTGTTTGAAAAAAGTTAAAGTATTTTTTTTTCGAACTTATTTATTTCTTTTATTCAAAGTAATCACCCCTGCAATCAATGCATCTTTGCCAACGCTGTGGCAGTTTATAGATGCCCTTCTTGAAAAAATCAGCAGGACGGGAGACAACAAACTCTTCAAAGGCGTTTTGTACTGCCTCTCGGGAATTGAATTTTTTTCCCGCTAAAAAGTTGTCCAAATTTTGGAAAAAGTAATAGTCGGTAGGCGCAAGATCTGGTGAGTATGGCGGATGAGGGAGAGCTTCCAAACCCAACTCATGCAGCTTAGAGACGGTCTGTTGTGCAGTATGGGGTCGCGCGTTGTCGTGAAGTAGCAGTGGAGACGACCGATTGACCAAAGCTGGTTGCAGACGTGCGAGTTTCGCCATCATTGTGGTCAGTTCTTCAATGTACACATCTGCAGTAATGCTCTCGCCGTTTTGTAAAAAGCTATGATGAATCACACCAGCACTAGACCACCAAACTGTGACCATCACCTTTCTAGGGGTCATTTATCGTTTTGCACATTGCTTTGGTACCGAACCAGGATCTAACCAACTTGCTGAGCGCTTTCGATTGTCAAAAAGAATCCATTTTTCGTCGCACGTAACAATTCGGTTCAAAATCCTTCATTTCTGTGCCTGTTAAGCAGCGCAAGGCAAGTCTCGACGCGTACGTTGCGCTGGCGATCGTTAAGTTCGTGGGGCACCCATCTATCAAGCTTTTTTATCTTGCCAATCTGTCGCAAATGGACCAATATTGTTTTGATGCTAACATCAAAAGCTGCTGCCAGCTCAGCTGTAGATTGAGATTCATCAGCTTCCACAATCGCCTTTAATTCATCATTGTTGACCAAAGTTTCCGGACGACCACGAGGTTCATTTTCCAAATCAAAATTCCCAGAACGGAACCGAGCAAAGCAATAACGGGTTGTACGTTCGTTTGTACAGTTCTCTCCGAAAACGTCGTTGATGTTACGTGTCGTTTGTGCCGCGTTGGTGCCACGACGGAACTCATATTCCATAATTACACGAAATTTCAAAGTATCCATTATGAGGAAAAATGTTGAAATGTAATGAAAATACAACGCTAATTAATAAACAAAAGACTTATATTGTAAATAGATTGTCATATTTTTAAAACAAAATTAATTTGAATTTAGAATTCATAGCCAATCAAAACTTTTTTTTGTTTGAAAAAGTCTGTACTGCATTACGGCAATTTCATAGGTAAAGACCTATTAGATGGAAACGGATTAGCTATAAGACTTTGGAACAAGGTGCATCATCCAATTTAGTTCCGGGGCTTACCGACAAATCTTATTCGGAGATTTAAGACTTTCGGCTCTATTTTGGTGGTCGAAATAGTAGTATTTTTGTTATAGTCTCTATCATCCAGTTAGAGATCCTCTTTTATAAAGGTACTCAGCTGATTTGTGATAGTGTTTAGGTTTAGGTTTAAAGAAATTTATTCTCAAATAAGACAAAAAAGTCACTTCCATGAGAACGTTAGTTAGTTAATAGTTATAATAGGTAATAATAGTTAGACTTAAAGAATTCTATACAAGTACATTCGTCGTCACTTTAAATAATGTAGGTATAGTAACATATATAAATACGTGCTTAAGTAACATTACATTTCAACACGGCTTAATTTAAAATTTTTACTTCGGCAACTCATCCTTCGTAAGGTATTCAATTGTTTATTGTTAATGTCGCTAGGAAATAATTATTTTTGAGTCACAGTTGGCAAATGGTAATGGAGAGCCGTCTGAATGCAGGTTTTTGCTACGGATCCCTAAGAAGCTTTCGCCTATAACACTTTACTACAGGATCTCACCAGTAAAACATTGAGTGGTCCGTCTGTCACAGCAGTCTGGCTATAATTGGCCATAATTCACCTCAGCCTGCCGCAACACGATTTGCATACTGTTAGAGAATTGCAACTGTGTACCCTGATAAGAAAGCTTTAGAAACCAGATTAGCTTAAACTTATTGGTGTTATAAATGCTAAAATTTGCGAAAGACGATAGCATTGTGACGGTGATCATTTTCACTGAACGGATTTGAATATCCAATGTGGACAGAAATATTGATTAGGTAAATATGGATGTGAAAATAATGTTAAAAAAAAATAGGCACTCAAAAGCGAAAAATCTTCTCGCTCTTGTCTGTTTGCAATTGGCTAAAATATCGATGATCATACACAATAAAAAATACATACAGATGAACATAGTACCTCCTCCTTTTTGGAGTCGGTTAAAAAAGGTATGTCCTCTTAGGTAAGTAAATTTAGATATTATAGAATCATTGCAATCTCATTGCTTTTAGTGGCGCAGTGGTGATAAAGATAGCCATAAACCCCGTAGATTTACGATAAATCTGCATAACAACAATGCACTATATTGCACTCAAGTACACATATAGTGTCGCGGTGATGTCAGATAAAACAATCTTCTATAGATAGATATTAATATAAATCTTTCTGATTTAGCGATATAAAATAATCTTTAATTTTTTGCGCCTGTCTATCTGTTCATCCCTTTGAACACGCATCACGCTAAAAATACTGGACGAGCATCGATACAACTTGGTACCTATGTTCATCGCAATTTAAGATACCTTGTGTTTTCAAAAACGGTCATGTTGCACGAAGCAATAATGAAGTAATTGTTGAAGTAAAACTTCTTTACGCACGCTTGACTTGGGGAGTAAGCTGGTGAATGCGGAGCGAGGCGAACGGAAGTTGATTCACGTGAATCTCCATTGCCTATATAACTAAGTTAATAATTTGTATTATTATGTTAGTATGTCCGGTGAAATGACAATTTACCATTATCAAGATGGCGACATTAACATTAGACAAAGCAAAAACAAAGTTATACCGGCCGATAGATGGAGCTAAAGAAGTTTTACTTCAGTAGTGTGGTTTAAGCACTCTTTTATTTAATCTAAATATATATAACTCAAATGTGACTGACTGATTGACTGACTCACATAGTGATCTATCAACGCACAGCCCAAACCACTGGACGGATCGGGCTGAAATTTTGCATGCAGGTAGATGTTATGACGTAGGCATCCGCTAAGAAAGGATTTTTCGAAATTCCACTCTTAAGAGGGTGGGTGGTTGAATTATTTTCCCATAGGCCACGCCGCGGGCGAAGCTGCGGACAGAAGCTCGTCTTTCATAAAACTAATTAGCGAAGGTTCAAACCTATTAGACCTATATCAAAACAACGGCCTGCCAAACTTTTTGTTCAACGCTCTGCGGTACATTACACTTCACAAACCTGCAAGTGATATTCCATTCAATCTCTTTTTGCAGTACACAGTTACAATAAATAGTCTTTGTGTGTTTGAGATGCCGTCGACGATCTAACGGCAACAGTCATTAATTGATACCAAGTAAACGGTGTCGACGGGTAACGGGTACCTTACCTGTTTTTTGTTCTTTTCAATTCAATTTGACAGCCTCTGTGGTGTGGTGGTTTAGCAAGTCGGCTCATAACCCGGAGGCGACGGGTTTGATTCCCGCGGCAGGACTAGTATTTGTGCAAAAAAAAGCGCAAATATTTGTTCTGAGTCTGGGTGTTGTGGGACCATGGTCCTCGTAGTTCCTGGGTCCCTAGACACGGGGAATCCTAGTTAGGGTCCAGGATCTATGTAAGTGATCGTTGGGCGTTATTATTATTATTAATTCAATTCACTTATTTATTAGAACAACTATCCTAGGATCATAATTAACACAAAATAAAATTACATAGGTAATTTACTTAAAATAAAATAAAAAAAAGTATCTGTTGGTGTAGCTCTTGTTGTGTAGAGATACCCCAACGTTGTTGTTGATGTTGTTAAGTTGCGTAATTAAATGTTATTATGTTAAAGTAAAAGTGAAACGATGTTGTCGGAGCGACTGTTTATTGTCTACTAACTTAAAAATATAAATGTTACATAAAGAGTTGCGTTGCGCTCGGCGCCCGATACCGCTTATTCAGCTAAATAGTTACACCTACTTAAGTAATAATGTACATGGCTCGTACATGCTCCCGATTTAAGAATAAAAAAAAACTAAATTAAAACTAAACACTGCGGCTCGGTATCGGAGAGCTCGCCGTGTCCTCCGTGTTGCGGTACGAGTGGAGTTCGACGCTGTCGATGTCTGCTGCCGCTGTGTTGTCCATATGAACTGTTCCTTTCTTCACTCCTTCGGACTCCGGCATCACCCGGCGCCTGTTTCTAAAACCTCTTTTCATTTTATTGACGCCAAACAACCCAATGATAGCACCAACTTATTTATTGTCAATGGACTTTCCATAGTTTCTATGTCTAACGATTCATTATCTGTTACATTGTAATTGCTTTCTAATTCTATGGACGTATCAGTTTGAGTTATTAGAGAATTTCTGTTTGGCGATTCTGAAGCTTTCTTTTTGGAGAGAACCCTTTGTTCTGATAATTCTATCATTTGATGACTGGCATTTGGAGTATAATTCTGTTGATTATGATCTACCAATTTATTTATTATCAATGGACTTTCCATAGTTTCTTTGTCTAATGATTCATTAGCTGTAACATAGTAACTGCTTTTTAATTCTATGGACGTATCAGTTTGAGTTATTAGAGAATTCCTGTTTGGCGATTTGGAAGCTTTCTTGTTGAAGAGAACCCTTTGTTCTGATAATTCTATCATTTGATGACTTGATTGATTCACCTCTTTAGTATTAGCTCCATTGCTGTTTTCATTTGTTTTAAAAAATAATGTGGTTCTGAAAATTTTCTTTTCACTTGTTGTTACATTATTATCATTTTCTGCCGTTACGCATTATTATATTACATTATTTTTACTAATTTAGCTTTTTTGAAGTTTGGTAATATATTGTCATCATCTAAGTCAGTATCTATGTTTAGTTTCTCAGTGTGTTTTTGAGCTTCATGTTTGGTCTTGTCTGCTGTATCAGCTGAATCTGTATTTTTTTTCTTGATACAGATTCTACAGGTGCTACAATTGTTTTACATATAGCCTTATTCTTGTCTTCTAAATTAATCACAATATTTGGATTGATGTTTTGAGCAGATGGTGCGTTATTGTTTACGCATACATCATACTAAGAAATTCAAAGAATGTTTGTATTTCGAGATTCATATTAACTTTGTCTTTTAAGTCATCTTTATTTTTTAACGAAACGTTGGTGATTATTTCACCGACTCTCATTGTTATTTCTATGTCATCATTTGCAGTAGTATTTGAATCTACGATATGATTAATTGTTTTAACAGTATCTGTTTTAACAGAATTTGGGTGTAAGGCACTTCCTTTGTAAAAAGGTATCCTTACAGTACTTTCTGTTACATTATGTGCGTCTATTTGTTCTGTTTTTGAAGATGATATGATTTCAATATTACTTTCTTTACTAACTCTATAATTTTCTTTATTATTTGCATGTTTTTGTAATGGTTCCTTTTCACAAACATTTTGCATCGTTTTACATGAGTTTGATTTTGTTTCTCTATAATCCTTATTATGTGGTTTTGGAACTTCTTTCACTGTTTGCTTCTCAGTGCGTAAATAAGCTGGAGTATTTTTGTCAATATAACGTACTTTAGAAGTACTTGCTATGGGTGATACATTAAATTTAGTAATACTTTTTGTCTTCTTAGACATTTTTATTGAATCATTTGACTTATTTCTATTCTTATTTGGTTTACTGAACTACAGAGTTCAGTCTCAAATGAATGAGAACAGTCTCATTCTGTTTACTTTATCCTGCTTGCCTTTATTAGATTTTTTATCAACTCCTCCACTTGAGCTAAAAGAGCTTTGCTTTTCCAGTGGGCTGCCTACATTCGTCATATTATCTATGTCTGTGTGTTTAGAATCCCATATCCAAGAACTACTTCGAGAATTGCTTGCAGTGTACTCTTTGCCATCATCAATGTAAAAAGGTTCAATATCCATTGGTCCCACTATATTCTCTTTATTTATTTTAATATTCTTAGTGCCTTGCATCATCATCATCATCATCATCATCAGCCTGTGCTAGTCCACTGCTGGACATAGGCCTCTCCCAAGGTACGCCATTGAGCCCGGTCTTCAGCTCTTCTCATCCAATGACTGCCAGCCACTCGGTGCAAGTCGTCGCTCCACCTAGTCGGCTGGCGTCCTACACTACGTTTGCCATGTCGCGGTCTCCACTCAAGGACACGCTTTCCCCAACGGTTGTCGGTTCTGCGGCAAATATGGCCAGCCCACTGCCACTTCAGTTTGCTAATTCGATAGGCTATGTCGGTGACATTAGTTCTCTGACGGATCACCTCATTTCTGATTCGATCCTTCAGAGAAACTCCAAGCATAGCCCTCTCCATAGCTCTCTGAGCGACTTTAAGTCGGTGGACTAGCCGCACTGTGAGTGTCCATGACTCGGCTCCGTATGTCATAACCGGTAGGACGCACTGGTTGAATACCTTTGTTTTTAGGCATTGAGGTATTCGCGACGAGAAGACTCGACAAAGCTTAGCAAATGCTGCCCAGCCCAGCTGAATTCTTCTATTCACTTCTTTCTCGAAGTTGTTCTTACCTAGTTGGAGCGTTTGCCCTAGGTATACATATTCCTGAACAACTTCAAGCGTAGCCCCGTAAATAGCAACAGGTTCCGGATTAACATGTTCATTGCACATAATTTTGGTCTTGTCTAAGTTCATCCGGAGACCGATGCGTTGAGAAGAATCAGCCAGGCCGTCCAACATTTGCTGTAAGTCCTGCAACGTTTCGGCCATTACGACGATGTCATCTGCAAATCGCAAGTGTGAGATGTAGGCACCGTTTATATTAATGCCCCGTCCTTGCCAGTCCAGAGTCTTGAACATATCCTCCAATGCGTTTGAGAACAGTTTCGGGGATATTACGTCCCCTTGTCTCACACCACGACGCAGGTGGATATGTTCAGACTGCTGGTTCTGTGCTTGGACGGTCATTGTTGCGGCGTCATACAGACATCTCAACACTTGGATATATCGCCAATCAACCTGGCACCGTTGCAAGGACTCCAAAACAGACCAGGTTTCGATGGAGTCAAAAGCCTTTTCATAATCCACAAACGCTAAGCACAAGGGCTGATTATACTCTGTGGACTTCTGTATAATCTGCCTCATTGTGTGAATGTGGTCTATGGTGCTGTATCCTCCTCGAAACCCGGCCTGTTCCGGGGGTTGGAATTCGTCAAGCCTTCGCGCAAGACGATTTGTGATGACTCTCGAAAATAGCTTGTAGACATGGCTCAGGAGGGAAATGGGTCGGTAGTTTTTCAGAAGGGTCTTGTCTCCTTTTGTGAAAAACATAACGACAATACTCCTGTTCCATATCTTTGGAGTTCTCCCAGAGAAGAGGACAGAGTTAAATATGCACTGGAGTTCCCTTAAAACAGGCATACCACCTGCTTTGAGGAGCTCCGTTGTGATTCCGTCCTCTCCTGGGGCTTTTCCATTTTTAAGCTGTTTGAGAGCCAACTCAATTTCGTCTAGGCTGACTTCTGGCAGGTCTTCGGTGAAATGGCGCGTCAAAGTGGCTCTCGAATCCTCCGTGGACTGTTCGGGTTGAGGCGCATGCGACGCGTACAACTGGCTGTAAAAGTCCTTAACTTCTTCCAGAATGTCAGGCTTAGAAGTAACGACTTTCCCACGCGATGTGGTCAACTTCGTCAGTTAGCTTCGGCCGAGCTGTTTCACGAAGACTTTCGACCCCCGGTTTTGCTCTATCGCTTCCTCTATGGAGCGTGTATTGGAGCTTCGGAGATCTCGTCTAACTAGCTTCGTGATTAACTTGCTCAAGGACCGCTGCTCTGACGAAGTGACTGCTGGGTCTTCTCGTCGCTTCTGCATAAGCTCTAATGATTCTGGTGAAAGTTTGGACTTTTTGCCTTTGGGACGCATTTCGCAAAATTTCGTGCCTTCCTCTCGAAGGATTCTTGCCACTTGTTCGAGTTTCTGATCCACGTCAACGTCTACTGTGCTTTCCAAGGCAGAAAATCGGTTCTCCAGTTTAATCTGGAACGTTTCGGATCCCACCACGGATTGGAGCATATTTGGTCGGAGCGTGGACTTCATCAAGCGGACACGTTCAAGCTTGTAATCAATATCCAGAGTGCCTCGTACAAGTCGGTGGTCACTTCCGGTTTTAAACCTTGCGACCACTGAGACATCCCTGAATATGCGCTTCTTGTACGCTATGATGAAATCAATCTCATTTTTGGTCATAGCGTCGGGGCTTTGCCACGTCCACTTCCGTTGGGGCTGTTTGAATGTTTGAATGAATTCATTAAGAAAAGCCCTTCTTTTTCCAGGAAGTTGACGAGCATTTGCCCCCTATGATTCCTAATGCCAAATCCGTGTTGTCCTATTACCGATTCACTGCATGTCTGTACTCCCACTTTGGCGTTGAAATCTCCCATGACGACGTTGAAGTGGGCCTTAGATGTGTTATGCAAGGCCCTCGATATGTCCTCATACATATCTTCGACTTCATCATCCGAGTATGTCGACGTGGGCGCGTACACTTGAATAACTTTGAGATTATACCTCTCAGTTAACTTGATAACAAGATACGCAACCCTCGTCGACACACTGGAGACTTCTACAACGTTGTCAGTGAGGAGCTTATGGACCAGAAACCCAACGCCATCTTGGGATGGATTATCTCCCTCTCTGAAATACATAAGATGGCCTGATTCAAGTGTTATGGTATCCTCCCCCTCTCTTCGGATTTCGCATAACCCAAGAATATGCCACCTTATGTATTTCAGTTCTTCCTCAAGCTGGGCCAAATGCTCGTCATGCCGTAGCGTTCGTCCATTAAAAGTAGTTATGGTCAATCGGGTTGGGTGGCCTTCCGTAGCCCGGGGATTCTTAGCACCCCCCACCCTGCCGTTACCATGTCCGCCGCCTTGGTCAGGAATAGCAGGGCTGCCGGGAACTCGGGGCCATGTTCTATTCTGGCTTATCATTTGGGAGGTAAATGCCCATAATCGCCACGCTGGGCAAGCGGGTTGGCGATCGCAGAACGTAGCTCTTTGCACCGGTGACGCTGCTGCCCGTCACCGGTTAGTGGAATTTAACTACGCTAGTTTGGGATGGGTATACATACCGCCATCAGTCGGTCGCCAGAGCCTCGTTCGTTATCTAGCAGGATGACCACGGGCAGGTGAGGTTGGTTTGGAGTTATAAGGTGGTGATTTACTCCCTTGCATCCCTTTACTCCCTTGCATCCCTTGTGCCTTGCATAGGTTCGATCATGTCCCAATCATCTTGTGGTATTGGCGCATGGACTATGTTCTCAGGACTTTTAGTCTTAATATTAGTGTTGTGTATTTTAATTTTATTGCAAGATACATTCAACAGATCTGGGTGTTCTATTTCTTGAGAACTAGTTAACCAATCTTTAACATTTTTAGATGGAACATTTTCAGATTCTATTTCACCTGTGCCTTTTGAGGATTTGCCTAATTTAATATGAAAAATATTTTCGAATGCTTCAACCAACGCCTGAATATGCTGTGTCAGATCATAGATTGTAGGGTTATACTTTAAATTACTACATTCAATATCACAATATGGGCATGTGCTACATCTTATCCAACACCAACGAAAAAAGGCGTGCCCACAAGCTGAAATCTCTGGTACTATATAATATTTGCGACATTGGAAACATGTAACATCTTCAATTTGTAGATTTATTAGCTTTGATAATTTAATCATATCATCATCTTTAATATTTATTTCCATATTCGTAGCATTTTATTCTCTCTCCAATAGCGGCAAGTCTGGGCTGCACGAAGTAGGTCCTTGGGCTGGAGGTGTCCCAGCACGGTCAGTGCTAGTTCCTTAGGCAGAAGCGAAATGAAATCACGCTGGAATAGTGGCTCAATCGCCTTCATCATGTGGCGAACGTGACTGGCTGCACAGCGGTTGATCAGCGCGTCAATGGCCTGCGTCTTTTCGAAGTTATTCCATGACTGGAACCTCATTAACTATATAGTTTGCATGTAAGCATTTCTTAACCCATTCATAAGACACTATCCATATTGACGAGGCCAATGCACGGATAAACTTTTCTGTCCGTCGAGACTTGTTATGGTCATCAACAGCTACTACCAGATGTGTTAAATCTTTGGCGTATTGATTGGTAAAAATCCACTTGTGTTTGGCACACAATTTCTTCAGGTTAATTATTTCATACAATGTCAAACATGAGGCCGATATTTTATATTGCTTTTTCTTCTTTTCAAGAGTAGTTTTTTTATCATTTGTTGTACACGGAATCGGATCAGGGTTAAGGTCACCAATATTTTCGGCTTCAAAATTCTGAAACATCCTGGCATTTGGAGTAGGACTGTCCATATGTCCATATCCATAGGTCGCTGGTTAATATCCGGCTCGAAGGAATGTTGGGATAGCTCTTGTTGTGTAGAAATACCCCAACGTTGTTATTGATGTTGTTAAGTTGCGTAATTAAATGTTATTATGTTAAAGTAAAAGTGAAACGATGTTGTCGGAGCGACTGTTTATTGTCTACTAACTTAAAAATATAAATGTTACATAAAGAGTTGCGCTCGGCGCCCGATACCGCTTATTCAGCTAAATAATTACACCTACTTAAGTAATAATGTACATGGCTCGTACAGTATTAATAAATACGATGGTCAAAATAGTCGCTAAAATTTTAAAATAACAAATTCAAATACAATAAATGTAAATGGAAAATAAATTAAAATTAAAAAGTAATTTTGACTCCGTTCCATGCTACTCGTAATATAATAGGTCTTTACCTATGAAATTGCCGTATTGCAGTACAGACTTTTTCAAACAAAAAAAAGTTTTGATTGGCTATGAATTCTAAATTCAAATTAATTTTGTTTTAAAAATATGACATTCTATTTACAATATAAGTCTTTTGTTTATTGATTAGCGTTGTATTTTCATTACATTTCAACATTTTTCCTCATAATGGATACTTTGAAATTTCGTGTAATTATGGAATATGAGTTCCGTCGTGGCACCAACGCGGCACAAACGACACGTAACATCAACGACGTTTACGGAGAGAACTGTACAAACGAACGTACAACCCGTTATTGGTTTGCTCGGTTCCGTTCTGGGAATTTTGACTTGAAAAATGAACCTCGTGGTCGTCCGGAAACTTTGGTCAACAATGATGAATTAAAGGCGATTGTGGAAGCTGATGAATCTCAATCTACAGCTGAGCTGGCAGCAGCTTTTGATGTTAGCATCAAAACAATATTGGTCCATTTGCGACAGATTGGCAAGATAAAAAAGCTTGATAGATGGGTGCCCCACGAACTTAACGATCGCCAGCGCAACGTACGCGTCGAGACTTGCCTTGCGCTGCTTAACAGGCACAGAAATGAAGGAATTTTGAACCGAATTGTTACGTGCGACGAAAAATGGATTCTTTTTAACAATCGAAAGTGCTCAGCAAGTTGGTTAGATCCTGGTTCGGTACCAAAGCAATGTGCAAAACGAAAAATGACCCCTAGAAAGGTGATGCTCACAGTTTGGTGGTCTAGTGCTGGTTCATCATAGCTTTTTACAAAACGGCGAGAGCATTACTGCAGATGTGTACATTGAAGAACTGACCACAATGATGGCGAAACTCGCACGTCTGCAACCAGCTTTGGTCAATCGGTCGTCTCCACTGCTACTTCACGACAACGCGCGACCCCATACTGCACAACAGACCGTCTCTAAGCTGCATGAGTTGGGTTTGGAAGCTCTCCCTCATCCGCCATACTCACCAGATCTTGCGCCTACTGACTATTACTTTTTCCAAAATTTGGACAACTTTTTAGCGGGAAAAAAATTCAATTCCCGAGAGGCAGTACAAAACGCCTTTGAAGAGTTTGTTGTCTCCCGTCCTGCTGATTTTTTCAAGAAGGGCATCCATAAACTGCCACAGCGTTGGCAAAGATGCATTGATTGCAGGGGTGATTACTTTGAATAAAAGAAATAAATAAGTTATAAAAAAAAATACTTTAACTTTTTTCAAACAAAACGGCAATTTCATAGGTAAAGACCTAATATTAATGGTACACATACTGACAGTCAAACAGATCAGCAGATATGAGAAATACAGGGTATACATAAAACTAATTACTGTTATTTTATAAAGGTGAGTACTTAAAGCTACGACGCACCTAAAGCGTCGCATTGCATATGGGAACAGAATCTATTAAACTTAACACTTACAAAAGTAACAAAACCGTAGGTACCAATAAGCGTAGGCGTGCGTCAGGGATGTTTGCCGATGCCCATTTGGATTGTTTTCACACAATCATGCGCAAACGGTGCACATCTCTGGTGCGCAGACGCGAGTCAGCCGTAAACAGTATCCTAAATGCATTATTCTTTCATATCACATTTCATATCACGAAATCGGACTTCCTTATGTTGTTCCAAAAAAGTGAACTATAAAACTGCTTTATATGAGAAAAGTGTATTTACAATGGGGCCAAAAATATATAACAAAATTCCAAGCCATATAAAAGAGTGCAATGACCTTCACACATTCAAACGTAAATTATTTCAATATTTAATCGACCAAACATTTTACTCGCTTGCTGAATTTTTTGATAAGTAATTGACTTTAATATAATACAATTAAATGGACCTATTTATTACCTATTGACTTTTATTGTGATGCAATTTGATTAATTTAAGTATTTAGCTTCAGCTTATTTGTAATTTTTGTATGCCGTTGCGGCTGATCGCAGTATGGACTTCATATTATTATTGTAACATCTGTTTTATGACCTGTGTATCACAAAATAAATGATTTGATTTGATTTGATTTGATTTGTTCACATCACAATAATATTATAAAGGCGAAAGTTTGTATGTTTGTTACTCCTTCACGCTCAAACGGCTGAATGGATTTGGATGAAATTCGGTACCGAATTTCATTTTTAACTTTTAAATTAACAATTAACATATAGGCTACATTTTATCCCGGAAAAGTTAAATTTTACCGTGGGACGAGCAAATAATTAAAATATAGCGGGTGAAACCGCGGGGCGCAACTAGTTTAACATATAAGTGAATTGTATTCTTTTGAGAAATAATGATCTTAAACCGGGGATAATAATTATGTAGCTGAGCTACAACATGGGGGACTCCAAACGTCGGGTAAATAGAGTCTTGAAAGGTAGGCAAAGCACTGGCAGCGCCCCCGGTGTTGCAGGTGTCTATAGGCGACGGTAACTGCTTACCATCAGGCGGGCCGTATGCTTGTTTGTCTATGTTATAAAAAATAAAAATAAAAAAAAATGTAGAGATTGGGAACGTGGCATGCTGATAGTGTTCCTCAAAAACGTAAATATTGCGCCATTTTTCTAACCTTGGCGCAATAGATAGATAATAGGTCTTTACCTATGAAATTGCCGTATTGCAGTACAGACTTTTTCAAACAAAAAAAAGTTTTGATTGGCTATGAATTCTAAATTCAAAATAATTTTGTTTTAAAAATATCACATTCATTTACAATATAAGTCTTTTGTTTATTGATTAGCGTTGTATTTTCATTACATTTCAACATTTTTCCTCATAATGGATACTTTGAAATTTCGTGTAATTATGGAATATGAGTTCCATCGTGGCACCAACGCGGCACAAACGACACGTAACATCGACGACGTTTACGGAGAGAACTGTACAAACGAACGTACAACCCGTTATTGGTTTGCTCGGTTCCGTTCTGGGAATTTTGACTTGAAAAATGAACCTCGTGGTCGTCCGGAAACTTTGGTCAACAATGATGAATTAAAGGCGATTGTGGAAGCTGATGAATCTCAATCTACAGCTGAGCTGGCAGCAGCTTTTGATGTTAGCATCAAAACAATATTGGTCCATTTGCGACAGATTGGCAAGATAAAAAAGCTTGATAGATGGGTGCCCCACGAACTTAACGATCGCCAGCGCAACGTACGCGTCGAGACTTGCCTTGCGCTGCTTAACAGGCACAGAAATGAAGGAATTTTGCACCGAATTGTTACGTGCGACGAAAAATGGATTCTTTATGACAATCGAAAGCGCTCAGCAAGTTGGTTAGATCCTGGTTCGGTACCAAAGCAATGTGCAAAACGAAAAATGACCCCTAGAAAGATGATGGTCACAGTTTGGTGGTCTAGTGCTGGTGTGATTCATCATAGCTTTTTACAAAACGGCGAGAGCATTACTGCAGATGTGTACATTGAAGAACTGACCACAATGATGGCGAAACTCGCATGTCTGCAACCAGCTTTGGTCAATCGGTCGTCTCCACTGCTACTTCACGACAACGCGCGACCCCATACTGCACAACAGACCGTCTCTAAGCTGCATGAGTTGTGTTTGGAAGCTCTCCCTCATCCGCCATACTCACCAGATCTTGCGCCTACCGACTATTACTTTTTCCAAAATTTGGACAACTTTTTAGCGGGAAAAAAATTCAATTCCCGAGAGGCAGTACAAAACGCCTTTGAAGAGTTTGTTGTCTCCCGTCCTGCTGATTTTTTCAAGAAGGGCATCCATAAACTGCCACAGCGTTGGCAAAGATGCATTGATTGCAGGGGTGATTACTTTGAATAAAAGAAATAAATAAGTTCGAAAAAAAAATACTTTAACTTTTTTCAAACAAAACGGCAATTTCATAGGTAAAGACCTATATTTAAAATAAAATCAATGCCAAGGTCATATCATCTCGTTAAATGTTTGTGTGAAACAAACCCTTTCGTGAAAACGTGAAAAGTTCTTCGCACACAAATTGAATTTTCAAACAAAAGTCACAAACAGTATTTAAGTAAAACGAAAGTTTCTTCGTAAAAATAAGCCTACGAAATTCAAAAGCCATTGTTTTGTCTTATTAACAGTTAATCGACGACTTCTCAAACGGGAACTAGCCTCGAGCATACGCATACATTAAGTACACGTGTATAGTCAATATTTATTACTACAGAAACATAACTCCAGACAACCAGTTAGCATAGTAAATAACGCAAATATTAATACAACGACGCCTCCGACTCACTTAATTGACAATTAGTCACATCACAAGTCATAGTGTAAATAATGTGTGCCGACTTTCTGTGTGCCAGATTCGAAGCGCGTCTTATTACATGCGTGCTAAGAGCTAAAATGAACTCGACTCATTACAGTATGTAAACAACAATAGGCAATAACTGTAAACGTACAATAAATTTGTTTAAACGTTACTATACAAATATTTGACAACCTCTGTGGTGAGGTGGTTGAGCAGGTCGGCTCATAACCCGGAGGCGCGGGTTCGATTCCCGCGGCAGGACAAGTATTTGTGCACAGAAAAATAAAATTGCGCAAGTACTTGTTCTGAGTCTGGATGTTGTGGGACCATGGTCCCACAACCTGGGCCTAGACACGGAATCCAAGTTAGGGTCCAGGATCATGTATGTGATCGTTGGGCGTTATTATTATTATTATTTAACAATGTTTTTAATAGGAGCTTAACTTTTAATGGCAAATAAAATGAAACAATAAATAAATATTTGTGGACATTTCACACAGCGTCATCTGGTCGGTTGAAGCTCTAGAGATTTCATTAACTATGTGATGATTTTGATAATGAAATCTCGTCTAGAGCATAGATTCACGACTGGGCGTAGTTCTGTAGTCTCCCTCCCTCCCTCTATCTCCCTTTTTTTCTCTTTCTCCAAATTTGATTTTGAATTTGGACACTTAAAGGAAATGGCAATTTCTTAGGAGTAAAATGATGATAATTGCAAAAATAAGAGGAAAAATTGTCGAACATCACTATCGTAGATAAGTAAATTTTGAGGAAGCTAGTAAAGAACTGAATCCAAATATTACGAAACATTTCTAGGGAAAAACAGGAATGAACGGATCTAAAGTTTTCCTTGAACGTAACTATAAACATGTATACTATTTAGATTCCATGTTGATGTTAGAGGTAAATAATACCTCTTACGTTACAATATGATTCCGGAGTTGGTTTGTATCTAAATATATATAACTCAAAGGTGACTGACTGACTGACTGACTTACATAGTGATCTATCAACGCACAGCCCAAACCACTGGACGGAAAGGGCTGAAATTCGGCATGCAGGTAGATGTTATGACGTAGGCACCCGCTAAGAAAGGATTTTTTGAAATTCCACCCTTAAGAGGGTGGAATGGGTGGTTGAATTATTTTCCCATAGGTCACCTCGCGGGTGAAGCTCCGGGCAGAAGCTCGTTCATAAATATAGATAGCTGTGCCGTGGATTCACCTGCGTGGTCAAACATTTTCATACATTCTTAGATTTTTCTTTCATAAGAACCTTCTCCTAAAAGCAATAAACACAATAAAAAAAGAATTAGCGAAAATGTTCCATCCATTCACCCGTGATGCGATGACCAAGGGAAATAGATATATTTATTTTTATATATTAAGATTTACTTAGTATATTAAGGTCCGTATTACAGAACGATGCTCAGTCATCGACCGGTGCTCAAGCAGATATTTCATTCACTAATTTATCACTTTATGAATAAATTCTCTGCTTGAGCACCGATCGATGACTGAGTATCGTTCTATAATACGGACCTTAGTGTTACGATTACTGAGGAATTTACGTGTAAGATAGAGGATAGATACCCAGGATTCACTCTTACGCTATTATCGTGTGATGAAATTTGTTGCTTAGCAACTAACGTCTGCACTAAAGAACGTCATACCCTAAGTTCGCACTTATCCATGTATGACGTACTGCAACGCACTTTGGTACTTCCATTTAAATTATAGATGTTTACTCAGCTTTGTGTTGTTATCGATGAAGATTTCAACCGAGTGATTTCATAGAATAACTCTAGGAGAAGTATTTTAACAGACAAATAAAACAGAAACGCCCAATGATCACATACATAGATCCTGGACCCTAACTAGGAATCCCTATGTCTAGGGACCCAGGAACTACGAGGACCATGGTCCCACAACACTCAGACTCGTAACAAGTATTTGCGCTTTTTTTCTGTTCACAAATACTTGTCCTTGGGAATCGAACCCGATATAAATCCTATTTAAAAAACCTCAAGGAGTACCCTTGGGAGTTTAAGACAATGTTCTTCAGGAAAAGGGAAAGGCATAAATATTCTTATCAGTGCTATTGTTTCCCCATCCGTCCCGGATATTTTATAGGATGTCTGTGATGAAGATTTAAGGGATCCATTGGGGAGTTTCTTTTGGGGTTTTACGGGGAGTGTTACAGACGCTTTCGAAGTCCTGCTCGTCGATCATAGATCACATAACCAAGCCCAAAGATTTGTATACTGTTGTGATCAAAAAAGATAAACCAAAATCGATTCATCCGTTTGAGAGCTACGATGCCAGACACCATTCCGAGTAAACCATATGAAATTCGGCTTAGATATATGATAGTATGAAGTATGGATCTGAATTCTGGACCGTTTTCGGTTTTTATGTTGTTTGTCCGTTTTGATTTAGAGTGTTCTTCCAAAGAAAATCTCTTCAGCTTTTTGGAGATATCGTCCATTTTATAGTGGATGAAGGGAATGTCGAGGGTGTGGTAATAAAATTACTAGTTATTCTAAAATGTCTTCTAGGTACTTGTACCATTTAAGATTTTTAGTTTGAAAACTATCGTGTGTATGACACATTTTGTAAGATAAATAACGGCTAAACTCACGTCAATCAAAATTTCGAAATTACTCCGACCAGGTTTCGGTCACATTCGATGTCCTTCTTCTGGAAGCCAGTTATTAACGCAAGCCGCGGCGGCTTTCGCGAGCGTCAGTACGCAACGAATATGTCCGAAACCTGGTCGGAGTAATTTCGACTTTTTAATTGACGTGAGTTTAGCCTTTATTTATCCTATACTATTAAAGATAATATTGTATACGTAATATAAAATACTGTAGACAGCAAGGCGGAAATTGTAGCTCAACAATGACGCTTTGAGTACTAACGAATTTTCGTGGTTGTCAGGTTTTGGAATACTGTGTTGTGTGTACATGTTTCATATTTACTACATTGAAAAGTCGTCCCGCATTCCCCTGCGCTTTTATTACGTTGCGTAACAAAGAAAATGTTTTGCGACAGACCTGCGGAAAGTTGCTCTTTGTTTTCAGGTGGTTTTCAATATTCATGAAGGGAGGGGATGGAGGGGGAGGTTCATTGTGAATTCGCAACTTTGCAATCTAAATATGGCTCTCCGTCGAATGTTTGCGACGTGCATTAAATTTCTATCAGCTGTGATTAATTGTAAAGAGAATTTAACGTTTTTCTTGTGTAATTTTGGAATGGACGTCTAATGAATGCTTTGCAACGTGGTTTTCGTTTTCTTTTAGACGATGTGGTGGTTCAACAAGTTTCATCATCAACAGCCTGATGATGTACACTGCATCCAGCTCCACCTAGTGGGGGACATAAGCTGCGTCTACTTGGTCGAGGCGTGGTCGTACAAGATTGTGTTGCGTTTAACCTTCTTCTGATATTAAGCGATAATGCGGTTCACGATGCATCAAGCTCGCCTATAAAAAACCTGTTTTTATTGGAAAGCACTTACCTATGATAATTTATTGCACAACTCGTACATAATTTTAATAACTATACCAGGATAATATAAAACAATAACAAATATAAAATTAACACGCTCATGATTACGACGTTCATATTATGTGACGTAATAAATAGATTATTATAAAGGTTAAAGCGATGATAGCTCAGTTGTGGATTTGACTTGCGACCCGTGGGTGGTGAGTTCGAATCCTGCAATGAATTATCAGCGGAGAAAACGTGGTACCATTGCATGGTGGGTCGCATTTTCTAGTATTTATCTGGCTATTCGATACTATCCTTAAGTTGAAAATCCGTCGCAGACTATTAAAAAGTGTGTCAAATTAAATATTTGCCGCCCGTACAGTGTCACTTGGAACTCTAAAACACTCCTAAAGCTACGTACGCGTGACACTGCACTGCGCAAGTCATCCTGAAACATCAGCACAGTCTATTAAAATATTACGAGACTGTGAGATCAGGCCATAAAGTCTAATTTGCCCTGTAATTTCACTAGGGTATATTATAGCTGCTAGTTGAATAGTTGAATACTTCATGCTGCAGGCGCATGTTGCCATTGCCACTCTACATCGGTGCCATTGCATTATAACGTGAAAGGCGATATCAACAAGTGTGGTATACACCGTTTCTTTATCTTTATTGCTCCTTTGAGCGTAAAACCAGCAATTGGACTTAGATTGCAAAATCTGAATTGCATATAAAAAGTAATTGGCAATTGGTTTCAAACTGGTTTGATTTACACAGGAACATCCAATGTTGTGCAGGTGTTACTAGCAGAAAGTATTGTCTGACATTGGTATGGTTAGAAAAAAAAAAATTGACTATATACAATAGCACAGTTTTGGTAAATGGTGAAATTATGAGAACTAGAGATATTAAAAATGATGCTTCTTTAGCGGTCTCATCGACATTGACATTGCAATTCGAATCTTCATAGCTGAACTTTTTTAACATCAGAGGTACAAAGTCATAGTCCGATAATTTATTAGGCTATTTTTGGCCACATCGCTCGCAGTATCGATAAATGGGGAAGAAAGATGCTCGAATGGTGACTATGATCCGGTCGATACCGCACGAAGCCGTTGGATGCAAGAAGCAGGTAGCTATTTAAAGGCATCCCGATCAAATGTCTAATTTCGAAAGGTGACTAAAACGTGAAATTCCTATATTGCTGAAAACTGAAACAGTAATTATATATGATTACGAGCTTCTGCCCGCAGCTTCGCCCGCGCCGTGGCCTATGGGAAAATAATTCAACCACCCATTTCACCCTCTTAAGGGTGGAATTTCGAAAAATCTTTTCTTAGCGGATGCCTACGTCATATCATCTACCTGCATGCCAAATTTCAGCCCGATCCGTCCAGTGGTTTGGGCTGTGCGTTGATAGATCACTATGTCAGTCAGTCACCTTTGATATATATATATATATATATATATATATATATATATATATATATATATAAACTTTCAATAAAAAAAATTCCTAATCTATTTGCATTTTACCCATAGATCCCCCAGCACGCCTATCTTCAGCAGTGGTTGGTTTTCGGCTGATCAGGATGATGAGGCTATTTTTAGCTTTTGTACTCATAACAACGTAAAAAAACAACAAGGTTGTTTATTCCTTATCGGTAAAAAATCCAGTTTATCGAGATTAGTAGCCGTAATTCAACAAACATCAACAATTAATTCAGTCGACAAAGGAAATGGGGCTCGTAACCAACACTTAAAAATTGGTTCAGAGCTCCTCCTTTCCCTCCCGAGGTGGATCCTAAACACCATAAAGGAAAGTATCGATATCGGCAAAATTTCAAGTTAACCAACATTCAGGGGTAATTTTCTAAAAATAAATCAGTAAGATCACGCGGATATCGATAAATCTAGGTGGTAAAAACTAGGTGGTAGGACTTTTCTGCAAAGTTCTTCTAGGTAGGTACCACCGCTTTGCCAAATGAGACTTGATAATCTGATCTCACAGTTGAGTAATCTTATTACCAGACTGTGCTGATGTCTCAGGATGATGTGCGCAGTGCAGTGTCACGCGAAACTTTAACGAGTTTCAAATGACACTGTTCTGTTATGGGCAGCCGTGTCGCTTAACATCAGGTGAACGACCAGCTCGTCACATCATTCAATAACATAAAAAAAACGTGAATGTGCTAGGATAGGAAAGTTCCTAGATTCCCTGAGATAGAAAGTATTCTAATTCTATTTGGGGGCGGTAAAGCCTCCACTGACGTCCTGCATGGGGTCCTGTATTGTGCATTTCCCCCTGGCAGCATCTACCCAAGCCAGCCCAGCTCCTTCATGTAACGGAGCACTGCCTTAGGTCACTGGCACAACTGTTCCAGTGTTGTTGCATTTGATTGTATGAGTGGTTTAGAGACCGATTGCCGTCGATCTTGTGGTCGTTGTTCTTGTTCGTTTAGTAGATGAGTTGTTTCTCCTGTCTCTTCTGAGGCTGTGCAATATGGCAGCACGTTTCTGAGCTGAGGTCCCATCTCAATCGATCCTTAGGGGTAGAACTAAAAAAAAAAACACCTTCCGAATATCAACTTTTCAATAGTTTCGGTATACGTTGTGTTTCAGTCAGTCAGGATAAAGCTTTTTACTAATTTTATTGATTAATTTAATTACTTCTTTACAGAGTCCTTTTGTGCACTAATAGTCTCACTACCGGAATGGGATAAATTAAAGATTAATTGTTACTTTTTACCACATATATTGTCCTCGCGAACCGAACACACAATTAACAATATAAAATGAGCAAGCCCGGAGTATGTGAGGACACGCGTCTCCGAATGCTACTCTAATGCAACTCTCGTGCAACTCTACTGCGACTCTTACGCGACTCTACTACTTACTGTACTGTAATTAAATCACGCGCCCCTTAAATAGGTCGGCGCTGGCGACGTCAACGTAAACAAACGTGTGTCCCTACATCAACCCCCTTCTTAAAAAATAATAATTTTGGTACAAAATTCGACAATAAAAGTCATACACGTTAATAAAGTCACAAAAAAATATCTCTACAATGAACAAAGGAAATCGTATTACTTATATCGACTCAATAAACAAAACATCTTTCAAATGCGTTCTGAAAGTTTAACTCAAGTTCAACGTTATTCGATAAACAAATACTCTACTAACGTCAACTTATATAAACAAAAATAACTAAAACAAAACGATCCCTTTACAAAGTAACTCATTGTTATCCACTCTAAAATCAAAGAATTCATAGACTTCCACTTGATTCGACCCCACTCATTTGCTTATTTTTCAGTTCTCACCGCCACGGACTATTTATATTATTTAGAAACAGCCAGTGTAATATAACTCGGTGTAAATATAACTTTAGCACTTAGGTACGTCGGTCACATAATAAGACGTACAAATAAATACAAATCCAATGAGTAACGTAGTCATAATAAAAACATTGAAGTAAACCATAATAAACTAATATAAACAATGAAACACCGAGTGGTAAAAATATCAAGTACCATAAAAATATTCAAGTATACCTACGTAACTAAACAAATTTAAAATAAACAGTAAGGCATACATATTGAAGAAAAAAAATTCAAAAATTACCATTTTACATTAAGAAGTAAATTACAAAACAAAACATTACCAAAAATATTTATTACACAGTTCATTAATTCAGATTAAACCGAACTGGTTTTTTAATGATGCGACCTGAACGCGTTGTACACATGGGTGAATCTTTTTTCGCAACATCTAGTGATAAATAGCTCTTGTTCGGCCCTGCTTTATCGTTAACAATCTTATCACTAACACTTATCTTTGTACTACAACTTTGACCTGAGTCTGTATCAGTTGATTCAAAGTCTAGCACATATGCGGGCTTCAAACGATCAATGGAAATAAGCGACTGTCTACCCGGTAATTGCACAATAAAACCTTTATCTAGTCTTTTGACTACGGCATATGGTCCGTCATACGGTGTATGCAGTGATTTTCGCACAAAATCATTCCTAACGAAAACTTTTTTACATGCTTTCAAATCTGGGTGTACGAAAATTGTTCTCGAATCTCTGTGAACCATAGGTTTAGATCTTAAGTTGCTGATGGTTTCTTTTAAATGCTTAACGTATTCCTCATCGTCTGCAATTTTACTGTCACTTACTTCAAAAAATTCACCAGGAAGCCTTAACGTTTTTCCGAAGGTTAATTCTGCCGCGGATACACCAGTGTCTGATCGAGGCGCCGAACGCAAACCTAAAATTACTGTGTACATTTCGTCTATCCACGAGCTTCTATTATTTAATCTGGCCATTAATGCAGCCTTAAAACTTCGATGCCATCTTTCAATAGCACCGTTGCTCTGTGGATGATATGGAGTAGTCCTTAACTTGTTTACGCCCAAAAACTTCATTAGCTGAGTAAACAGACTACTTTCAAATTGCCTACCCATATCGCTAGTTAAAAATACAGGTACGCCATAGCGCGTAATCCAACCTTCATAAACTATCTTAGCCACTGTCCTAGCACAAATATCTTTCATCGGAAAAGCTTCCGGCCAGCCTGTCTGCCTATCTATCATGGTAAGACAGTATCTGTAGCCTTCTTCCGTTGTAGGTAACGGACCTACTATATCTATATGCAAATGTTCAAAACGACTTACCTGTGAAAACTGCCCTAGTGCCGACATGGTGTGTCTGTGCACTTTTGATTTCTGACATTCTAGACAAGAACGAGTCCAGATACCTAAATCTCTTTGCATCCCAGGCCAAAAAAATTTACTAGATATCATCTTTCTAGATGTCCTAATACCTGGATGGCTTAAATTATGTATCGACTCGAATGCCAATCGTCTAAACTTTTCGGGTAAGTACGGTCTTGTATAGCCACTTGAGCTTTCGCAAACAATCGGCTCGCTACACCATGGCATCGTTACTTTCATCAGTTTAAAGTTGCTACTTTTTGCTGACCATAGCTCATTAAGCTCTTTGTCGTTACGCTGCATGTGGGCAATTTCAGTATAATCAAGTACGTTTGGGCATGAAATGGTATCTATCTCAATCCTACTTAAAGCATCCGCCACGTGATTTTGCTGTCCTGTCACGTGACGAATATCAGTAGTAAACTCGCTAATATAAAGTAATTGTCGAGTACGTCGCGGAGATTCTTTAATGCTACCCATCTTCTGAAATGCAAAAGTCAACGGCTTGTGGTCAGTATAAACGGTTAAATTGCGGCCTTCAAACATGTTCCTGAAATACTGCATTGACAAATATATCGCAAGTAATTCCCTATCGTAGGTACTGTACTTTTGTTGCGCGTCAGTCAATCTCTTTGAATAATAACCTAAAGGAACCCAGCTATTATTAGCCTGCTGTTGTAAAACCGCACCAATGGCATTGTTTGAAGCGTCCGTCATAATCGCAAGTGGTTTATCGGACAAGGGATACGCTAATGACGTAGCGCTCTTCAAACTAAGCTTACATTGTTCGAAAGCTTGAATAGCACTTTCTGTCCACACAATGATTGACTTGTCCTTTTTTTTACCTCGATGTAAATAATTATTTAACTCGGCTTGATATTTTGCTGCGTGAGGTAGATGATTTCTATAAAAGTTTACCATGCCTAAAAATCTGCGAAGTTCTTCTATGGTGTTTGGCCTTGGATAGTCAATGATGGCTTTGACTTTGCTGTCTAAAGGCTTAAGTCCTTCAACTGAAACTTCGTGGCCTAAAAATTCGATTTTCTCTTGACCCAATGAACATTTCGAGATGTTAATCGTAATACCAAAGCTTTCTAATCGTTTAAAAACTGCGTCTAAGTGCTGTTCATGCAATAACTCATTTTCGCTTGCTATAATCAAATCGTCTAAATAAGAAAAAACAAATTCCGGCTTAAATTCAGAAAATTCAGGATGTTCTTTCTGAAAATCGGATTCTAAATTTTGTAATACGCAATTATTCATGAAACGCTGAAATGTTTGCGCGGCGTTTCTCAAACCGAAAGACATGCGTGGAAACTCATATAAACCAAAAGGTGTTGTTATTGCTGTTTTTTCTACATCCTCCGGAGCTACCATAATAAAATGATAAGCTCTATTAACATCTATCCGGGAGAAAACTTTCTTGTTAGCTAAAATGAACGTGAAGTCCTTTATGTGTGGAATAGGATACCTATCGGGCTTTGTGATGGCATTTAAAGCACGATAGTCACCACATGGACGTATCTGACCATCCTTCTTAGGCACTACGTGCAAAGGAGTGGCCCATGCGCTTTTCGAAGGGCGACATATACCCATCTCCTGCATTAACCTAAACTCTTCGCGTACTTTTTTGTAGCGGTCCGGTGGTAACGGTCTTGTTCGTGCATGTACAGGTGGGCCTGTCGTCTCAATATGGTGATAAACATTATGACGCGGAGGTTCTTTAAAGGATACGGGCTTCGTTAATTCCGGATACTTTTTTAACAGATGGTAAAACGGATGAGTCTCAACGATCGTAAAAATCGATAACTAATCTGAATTAACAATTGATGAAATGACATGCAATTTCGTCACTTGGTCAATTAATCGTTTGCCCTTTATATCGACAAGTAAATCGTAATGATATAAAAAATCAGCTCCCAAAATGGGCTGGTTGACATCGGCAATAACAAATGTCCACTTAAAAGCTCTCCTTAAATTAAGATTAAGTGTAATAGTCTTTGTGCCATATGTCCTAATTTCACTTCCGTTAGCTGCATAAAGTTTATACTCACAGTTTTGTTCGCAATCACGCACTGACCTGTGTCCACGGGGAAGCACTGAGATATTCGCACCAGAATCAACCAAAAAACGCATACCATTTTCACGATCTGTTACGCAAAGTCGGTGGTTGTTGGTCTTGATGCAGGGGACCACCGAAGATACCTGCACCTCCTCTAGTTTTCCGCTTTCTTCCAGTTACACGGTGATATGCACTTCGTAGCGTTGTCTTTGTATCGGTAGTGGTAAAAACATAGCCAGTGAGGGTTACGTCTGCCTCTACTTTTACTTCTTTGTCGGGAACGTGACGGAAAATGTCGACTATTAGGATCTTGCCTGCTCATTGGTCTCGATCTTTCCATTTCCGCCATTCGCACGTTGAGTTTGGCTATCTCCGCTAAAATTAAAGCACTATCTGCTGATGGTGATTGAGCTGACACTTCCGAAATCTGAACTGGTCGCATATTTTC
This sequence comes from Ennomos fuscantarius, assembly GCA_905220475.3. NCBI lineage: Eukaryota > Metazoa > Arthropoda > Insecta > Lepidoptera > Geometridae > Ennomos > Ennomos fuscantarius. Next base: position 5,641,833 of record HG992049.1, read on the forward strand.
GACGACTTTATCTGCGATGTTAGCCAGTCGCTCTAAACTTTTGGTGTCTGTAGCAGCCAAAACTCCTCGCACTGCAGATGGTAAATGATTCTGCCACAGAACACTGAGCGTCTCATCATTTATCTTTCCTCGCGCTAGTTCCTGCATTCTTCTTAGAAGCTGAGTTGGTTTCTGTTCACCCAGCTCCATTTCACCAATTAGTTTCTGTATTTGGCGATTTTCAGATTCCTCGTAAATGGTCAACAATCTAGTTTTAAGCACTTCGTATTTTGTGTCATGTGGCGGGTCAATTAAAATATCTGTTACCTGTTGTATAACTTCTTTTCCCAACTTTGAAATCACAAGGTTGTACTTAACGGTATCTCCCAGTTTTTGCGGAGCCAGTATTGATTCAAATTGTATGAACCAGACGCGTGGCTGGTCGATCCAAAACTCTGGAACTCGCGATGCTAGAGATATGGCTGAAAGTCCCATGTCCTCTGCATTTGCTGCTGTCGGCGTTAACGGTTCCGTGGGTGCTGGATTCATCATGATCACGAAAAAAAATACAGCTTTAAGTGCACGGGTGCGCGGCTGCCGTTATTACGACACAAAAAAGGTTCAGTTCAAAAAAACGAACATAAAAAGTTTAAGCAAAAAAATTGTTCAAAAAAACGAACATAAAAAAAAAGTTTAAGCACTTCACAATTCGTCCATTCCGGTAAGTAACAAAAAAAACGCGGGTGTCACCAGTTTACGAAGGTCCTTATGTGCACTAATAGTCTCACTACCGGAATGGGATAAATTAAAGATTAAATTGTTACTTTTTACCACATATATTGTCCTCGCGAACCGAACACACAATTAACAATATAAAATGAGCAAGCCCGGAGTATGTGAGGACACGCGTCTCCGAATGCTACTCTAATGCAACTCTCGTGCAACTCTACTGCGACTCTTACGCGACTCTACTACTTACTGTACTGTAATTAAATCACGCGCCCCTTAAATAGGTCGGCGCTGGCGACGTCAACGTAAACAAACGTGTGTCCCTACACTTCTAATTCGTGGTATTGTCAACTATCACATTACCTATTTAAGCACAGATTACTATATATGTATGTTGAGTGTTCTTCAAATGAGTATATTACATGACTAGGTTCTCGTTTACTAAATTAATTAATCCTCTATAAACTCCATCGATACCTACTTCACTTCACTTCGCTGGTCTACCGAAGCACCCTCAGGCCCTCAGATAATAAGATCGTAGTGTGTATTAGTTGACTTGACCCACTTCTCGACAATGGCGTGAAGGCGATCTAATAAGGTTTCCATTGAACGATATAAAATTTCCTCAGTCTAGGCACAGACTACCCCAATATTAGGTATTCAGTAATAAACAAAATTGTCTATTTGTAGATAGTAATATAGATTTTTGTATTACATCTATTCGAAAAGAGCTAGTTTGTTCTTCGTAAACAGACTAAAATAGTCATTTACACCTAGTGAACTAAAAGTGATTTCAATTTGTAATGTGGATATTGTTTTAGTGGTTGTAGCGTCATGCCGATAAGATTTGCATGCTGTGATAGCAAACAACATGTACTGAAAAAATCTAAATAACAAATATTAATTATTGTACTGTAAGCATCTTCGACAACCATGTTTTATATGCAAATTAACGATTTGGATTTGTTAGTAAAAATATCCACTTCCACTCACCAAAAATATCAATTACGCTGCTACTTTATGATAAATCACAGATAAATAGATAAAAATCTTTATTGAAACACCACATTACAGAAACTTCACATTACAAGCACAAACTTAAAAATTAAGTGTCACAATTGGCGGTCTTATCGCTTAAAGCGATCTCTTCCAGACAACCCAATAGATAAGTATAATATTACCACTGTGCATGTAAGACATATAAAAAAATTGTAAAAATAATGCGTGAAATACCTTCGTTCCGCCTTTGTTAACACATATTCCGACTCAAATTTATGACAGAAAACAAAAATGTGCCTCTTAACTTGCTAAACGAGCATATCGTAATCCTTCAGCAAGGTACATTTCTAATAAATAGGCCAGTTGACCTAGTTTTTATAATGAGCATTAGACCCGTACTTTGTGGAATATTTAATTTTTGTTTTCGGTGTCAGCAGAAAAGTCATTAAGTCAACGGTCAGGGTACAGGAAAGGCTTACCGGCTAAAGATAACGTAATTACAATGAAAATTTCATGTAAACAGACCTTTTGTTCTGTTAAATGTACCTCATTAAGAATGTACTAATGTCACGGATTTTTTATTTCCTGTTAAGTTATATTATTTCAAGACAGATTTTTAAAATAAATATTTCACTTTTTGCACTTTTTTCTAAAGTAAGATTCGAAAGCGGTAAAGATCCGATAAAGCATCCATAGATGAATATTTGTACCTATTTGTACTCTTCATTTTTTAACATCAATGAAAACACAGCACCATAATGTGCACAGTTCTAAAGTAGACAATTAACGCCAAACCATAGATTATTCCTCTAAGCGCCAAACTATGTATAAAACTTTGAACTTAAACTACACTATAAAGTGGAGTCACGATTCAAAACGAACAGAACTATTCGAGTCACCATCTCCGTTAAAATGTGTACTAGTAATCTAAAAAAGTTCTTGTCGAATCCAGTCGATAGTTCCAAAAGTAGGTCAGAGTCCTTATTGTGAGATACGTGTTTTAGTTTCCACTTGGACGAGTTCGTTATTTTTTATCTCGTGACATGGAAAATAATTGTATTATTTCAAGCTACCCTATGTTTTTATATGACTTTGTTATTCGTCTCATCAGTAAACGGTGTTTTTACAAGTTCTTGTTATGTTGCCTTTAATAACATATGTCATAGCTCGCTTAAAGTTGTTCCTATTGTGCTGCATTTTCCTCGACTTGGCCTTTTATTTTATCTCAATAAAGTAAAATATCTGCTTTGGAGAACTAAGTATTAAAACAGTTGCAGTGATAGCGTTTGGAAATCTCCAATCATTTTACTGCCCAAAATGTTTTTTAAATATCTATCTATTTTGGGTAATTTGAACGAAAGTAACATTGATATTGTTTCCGCAACACCGAAAGTTTCACTTAGCGCAAACAGTAGCTTAACCGTCACAATCCCCGTAATCCTTAATTAAGAATTATAGGATTACGAAGCTCTAAAACATAATAACCCGGCCCGCCTCCGCGCCGCCCGTAATGCTGCGTAATTTTATTCAATCTCCTTCACGGCTCGGGTTATCAAATAATTTCATTTTCCATAAAAGCCTAGGTGCGGTGTAAATCAGAGATCAAAGTTTAATCTTAATAAATTTTGAAGCGATGATGTGACGACGACTTGCGATTTGAGGGTCGTCGGATGGGCAATGCCTTGAGCTTTCGGTGAAAGTAGGCATGGTGATGAAATTAGTATCACAATTGTAGGCTATTTTCGATTCTTACCGTAAAGTTTAAAGTTGGGCGGCAAGCACTTAATGGCGTCTTTCGGTAGACTCATTTGAGAGCTAATCCCCATTTCAGGCGAAACGTAGACCACCTTCAGTCATATTATAGTCACCTTCACACCAGATGTGTGGTCAAACGGTCTTGCTGAAATCAAAAAGCCACAAAAACCTGTTTTTTTCCCCCAACCGAATCATGCAAGATGAGGAAGTGCTTTAAGAATAGCAAAAGTTATCACAAATCGTCTCTCACATTGGAATTTAACGGATGTCTGTAAGTCTTATACCACTTGTCACTGCAATATACTACAACCTGGATACCGCGTCTATAAGCCTTCAAAGTTCATTTTGCTATCCAATAAATAGTAATGGATCTTCATATTCAATTTTTTTTTTCAATTTCTTTTATCCTACCTACGTCTACTAAAAATGTATGAATTTTATATTGTTTATTAAAAGCATCAGTAGATAAGAACGTCTACTACTTTTTTGTATGAATATGGTGGAGTTACTATACCGAATACCAGTCATGTCTTGAAAGTTTTAGGCCTCGTGAAGGTTCATGGATTAACGACATACTGCCAATATTAAAGTACTGCGGCTGAGGCATAACATAATCAAGTACGTCGTAAAACACTCCGCGATAGGTCGGTTAAATTGGCTGTTGTGGTAACAGATGGTTGTTTTTATACGATCCAATTTTGTGTTAAGAAAAGAAATAGAGTTCATAACGTTTCTATTTATAAATGCCTTTCATAACTTTATTAATCAACAGCGCCATCGGCTAAATCAGTGAAGCCTTCAGAGACTGAAGCTTTGAACTTCGAAGTTTGAAAGCGATGTGTTGTCGAAGTCAAGACTCGTTGAATCGTCTCAATTCCAAAATATTTGATCGAAAGGGAAATGTAGCAGGTGGCTCATTTCAAAGGATAGTGTTTTCCATGTTTCCAACCCCCAATCCGCCCGTTCAACGGGCAGTTGCTAACGTTTGCATTCTTCAACAACATTCAGAAACTTGTACAACTAAAATAATGGTTGCATATTGAACAAACTTTGTATTGATCTCATTAATTTTGATGGTTCCTAAACATGGTTCGGCCTGCCCCTACTGTCTATGATCACGTCAAGTATATTTCTATACTCCATAGTCTGTTCGTTGAGTAGGTAATTTTCCATTTTTGGGCTAAGAAGTGGTCGGTCGTTTGAGGCCGCAACGCACCGATGATAGTTCATCCACGCTGCTCAATCATGTCTCTCTGTCACACTAGTTTAATTTAGTAAACCGAGATGGTATTAGAGGTTTCGTTTTCATTCTCAGGTTCAGCAGACACTGAACTTGAGAATGAAAACGTACCCTGCATCATACAAGAATCGTACCTTTCCCTACCCACCATCTCTGCCTACCCTGGAGTTGGCATTTTGATGTTCATTAGTAATTTTATGGCCGTCTGCACGTAAGTTTGACTGCTCATAAGTTTGTACTTATGACGTACATAGTGCAACACATTTGGGTATGCCCTAGACAGAGTGCGAACATAAGAGCTGTAACACTAGAGCAGACGGGCTTTAGTGTAATATAGATAAGCACAGGCCCAGCATCATCTTGCATATGGCACCTTAACTTGATTTTAAAAATAGGATGTGTACGTTTTCCAATAATACAATGTTCACATTTTTCAAATCTCACACACACTATCGTACACAAAACAACATACGACACACAAGAACCAACCCAATAAATAATACATGTTAGCGTCCCAAAAAGTACTTAAGCTATTTTATTCGTACCACGTCTTTTCATAGCACCTTCAATCGCAGATTCTCCTTTGACCTGTCGCCATTCATCCGTAGCCCTATTCATTCGCATTCGCCAGTCTTTATCACCTCGATAATTGAATGTATTAGTCCGCAAAAGTTCGATGGTTCGTTCAAATACATGTGGTCATTAGTGTGCTCATTCGCTTAACGTCCTGTCAATAAAATTAATCTAGTTTCTCTTCGATTTGTTTGGTTCGATGTAGAATTCTGTATTATTGTTTTCTACGTTTCTTTCCTTATTCCTACACTTAATGTTTGTGTTAATTGATTGGATAAGTTCGATCGTGTGCTTAATAGAGATTGTCGTTTTTCTCTTTCAGTTTTCGGTTTCGGTTTGGCGTCCCGTTAATTTACTTTAATTACACGCATTGGAATTGTTTCCATTTATTCAAATGGAAGTAATCCTTGTTTCTTTGGGCCGTGTGGTCCCGCCGGTGTGACCACCCCATCTTTTCTCGTAAGTGCTGCAAGAGCCCGCTAAGGTCCCGCTTTTGCGATCACCAAGACGCCTGCTAAGACTGGTGATTAACCATTATTTATTAGAAAATTTATTATTAATTATGGAGGTCTCGCTTTGTCTGGTAGAGATTGCTTTTAGTAATGATACCGTCTATTATTGTTTCACTTTTGACTATGTTAGTTGTTTTAGTTTTCTTGGACATAATAAATAATTTTAGTTTGAAAACTATCGTGGGTATGACACATTTTGTAAGATAAATAACGGCTAACTTGCGGCTTACGTTAGAACTTCTGTCCCAGAAGAAGGACATCGAATATGTCCGAAACCTGGTCGGAGTAATTTAGACTCTAATCGACGTGAGTTTAGCCGTTATTTATCTTACATAATAAATAATACTTACCTATTTTATCTGTGCAATATTTATATCAATATACGATGTATATGGTAATAGTATGAGAATTCTCTCGACTTTTACAAGATGCAGTGGATCTATAACCCTTAACTTCCTAGGGCTACGACTTTTCCCTTTCTCTTTGTATCTCTGGGTGCTTTAACACGTTCACAAAATTGCTCCGACTTCTCAATAAAAAGTGTAAGTGCCGACCTACTCAACGTATCTTTTATATATTCCGTGTAATAAATAATCTGAATTATTTGGTCGGAGAGAATGAAAACACGCCGCTTTTAATTATATAGATGTATCAAAATAATAGCGGGCTTTACAAAGGTGCGATAAAAAGATTGTGCCGCATTTTTAACGCGGCATCTGTTATTTATGACTGTTAACTGTTCATATTTAGAGATAAAACTTCTTTTTTTTTGTGTGTTCCGGCGTACATAAATGCAACACAATACTAATAAATAAAATACCCTAACACGGCTTTAGATCTATCGGTAATACAAATACTGTTGGCAATCAACAAAAAATTAGTGTGCTTTAGATCGCACAACTGTAAAACTTCTTTAGTTTAGCTCCATCTATCGGCTGGTATAACTTTGTTTTATTTCGCTTTTTTCAATGTTAATGTCGCCAAAATTGTAAATTTTCATTTAACCGGACATACCGCATAATACAAATTTTTAACTTTGTTATATTGACAATGGAGATCTACGTTAACCAACAACTTTCAACTTCCGTTCGCCTCGCCAGCTTACTCCCTATATAAGCGTGCGTAAATAAGTTTTACTTAAAAAAGCTACGCACCCAGCTCTTAACCTCACTTCGCAAAACTGTCAGATATTCTCAATTCACAAGATCATTCGCGCCTTATAATCCCAGGACCCATTCTCGTGACTAATATTCAACAATATAATTTCGCCGCTCACGTTTTGTAATTTAAATAGCGGTGCTCCATTGTTGGTATTCTTGCACAATGCTAATCTCGACCCACTGCAGTGTGCACTAATACGGCATCCGACGAAACTATCGCGGCACCCTACGTGACGATTTAAATCGTTGTCGCAATAAAAAATATCTTCTTCATCACACTAATATTATAAAGGCGAAAGTTTTTATGTGTGTATGTTTGTTGCTCCTTCACGCTCAAACGGCTGAATGGATTTGGATGAAATTCGGTACCAAGATGGCCTATACACTAGATTAATATATAGGCTACATTTTATCCCGGAAAAGTAAAATTTTCCCGTGGGATGAGTAAATAATTAAAATACTTTTTACTTTTTTTTAAACCGCGAGGTGCAACTAGTTACTAATATAATTGTTTATGCTGTAAAGACGGGCTATTGATGATTGGTGAATTTTGTAACAACATTATGACACGGTAAATCTCTGTTATAAAATGGATCCACAAGTCTCCAAGATATTCAAATGCAAAATAAAGGAATATGACTGGCCTGATAGCTCAGTTGGTTCCCAGCCAGGACAACATTTGAAGGGTTGAGAATAAAAAGGGTTTAACTGTCAAATTGATAGGTTCGAGAAAATTGTCTTTAAACTTCAACGGCTTCATTTTAATGTAGAGTGCTTATAAGGTAATAGAAAAGGTTTATGTAAGTTTCAATTTCTTGAAAATGTTTTAATTCTATTTTAAAATACTAAATATAGTACTAATTCATACAATTACTGTAAAAATATAATGTAATAAAATAAATATAATAATGTTTTTATGCTAAGCGAACTGTATTCCTGTGACAGATAAACCGTTTTTAGACTCAAAATCTCGAGAAATCAGTTAAACCCTTTTGTTCTCACCCCTTAATTTGTGTGATAAACATAGGTGTTTGTTCTGGGTATACTGTATTCTATGTATGTATTTACAAACAAAAATATCTAGGTATTCTATTGGTTATCTGGTTTCCATAGTACAAGCTTTGTTTAGTTTGGGACTAGGTGGCGTTGTGTGAAATGTCCACACATTTATTTACGCGAAGATACACTAGACGTGCGTCCACTCCTGTACGTCATTTATTTCCACGGAAAAAGAGATGTACACAATTCTTACGCCGAAACCACACGTCAAATGTTCTAAATGGTTTAATAGTCACGTCACAGTTAATTGAATTAGCCAGATATTCCTCTCAAAATTGAGCTGTCTCTGTCAAATTCCGAAACAAATTCTGCTTAGGTGTCATCAACCTTCATCCAAAATTGTCGAATCATAAAGCAAAATATTTTATTCTCATTTTGAGAGGTTTTCATGATATTTTTGTGTAGGTGTCCTCAAACGGCCACTAGTCTTATAATGACAAGGTACTTTAATGTTGAGCTCTACATTAGGTCGCAGTGTGAATTATAATGCAAGCACTACCTTTTACATTTAACAATGTGACATATAGTTTCCAGTAGCATTGAGTCATGTTGAAGGTATTATGGCCATTGCTAATACAGGTGTTGATTAGGGGTTGCTTGGATAACAGAAAATAGTCTGCAATTTGAAAATATTGATAGTCATAAAAATTGTTCAAACATTGTGCTATTATGAGTATTTTTTCTCGAACGTTTAAAAATGATTTTGTTTCTTTAAGGTAGCGTACATACGAGTATAGGTGGCACATTATGGAACGTCTCCTTTTAAACATTCAGTTACAATAGAAAATCCAATTCTGGAAGTACAAAAATTATGTTAATAAAGCACTTATTTCTTTGTAACAGTGCAATGAAAAAATTTAATGCCTAAGTATAAAATGCCGGGAATATATAATGATATAACAAATACTACTACACCCACTGTTTACGCGGGAAAAGCGAATATTTGCGAAAACGAAATAGAAAGAAAGTTGCTGCAAAGAAAGGATGATAGAACTGCGTAGGAGTTCAGAGAGAAAAAACACAGTTCTAAATACGAAAGGAGCACAATACCTTAATAATCCGATGGCGCTGATCCTTTTAAGAGTCCTTCCGAATGCGGGGGCATCCAAATACACCACTATTTTACACACAAAGTTCTAATTTCAACGACAAAAGCGGAGGTCGGTCGACCATGCGAATTTTCGCATTTACGCTATTTATTTGGCCCACTCGCGTTAGGTTACTCTACCATCGCGAGGGCGCATGTAGCGTTCTCAGTTGCACATATGCAAAAATGTATGTGCAGGAGTGGGATAGAGGTATAGGGAAATAATTGCAACAGCTAAGACGTTACGTTTTACTAAGAAACTTAACATTGAATCAGCGCAACCACTCACTAAACCTACACTAGTTACACTAACTACACTAGTTACACTAACTACACTAACTACACTAGTTACACTACCTACACTTGTTACACTACCTACACTAATTACGCGACCTACAATAGTTACAGTACCTACACTAGTTACACTACCTACTACAAAAATTTCTGACGATACCGAAGTTCTGCTCATTTGTTATTCATCATCAGCTCAGTATTTCTTATTACTGGCCACATTACTGGCACGTACCTGGTGCAACGGTTGGCCACAGTTATCCAGCGTGGCAATGCAGCCAGTGTAATGGGCACCTTTGCACGTTATTCGAATAGGTTATTTGGTGTATTAATATATATATATATTTTTTACTTCAAACTTGTCTAGCATTTGACCGCGCTCTCACCTGATGGGAAGTGACGATGCGGTCCAAGGTGTATCATGCTAGCCAAGTAAATACCTATTCACTCTTCTCTTGAACACGCCCGGGTCATATTTCGCCGCAAACACAGACGCTGGCAAGGCATTCCATTCCTTAGCCGTTCTAATTAAGAACGTTGAGTCACATCGCTTGGTACGAATGGGTGGTATTTCGACCACGAAAGGATGGCGCTTAACCGAGCGTCTAGTAGTCCGGTAGTGGAATGGTGATGGGAGAATTAGATCATGCAGTTCTTGAGCGCATTCACCGTGGTGTAATCTGTAAAAGACCGACAGACTTGTCACCCTACGTCGATGTGCAAGGCTCTGGAGCCTTTCACCAACCAAAGTGTCGTCGTTAATGAGCCTTTTGGCACGCCGTTCAATCGAGTCCAGAGCCTCAAGCTGGTACTTGGCAGACCCGTCCCACAGGTGGCAGTAGTACTCCATACACGATATTATTTTATTTGTATTGTTTTTATTTGTATTTTTGACTTTGGTTTATACCATTAAATAAACACTATTTTGTTATTCTCTTCAATTTTTTTCCCATTTATCATTCAACAATTTCTAGACTCTACTGACTTCTAGTCTATTCCAAGTTTTTCCTTATGTAATAAATTCCTTACAATTACCTCAGTTTATGTAGGTAAACCGTTTTAAACAAACAATGCATTAATTAACATCATTCATTTTTCCGATTTATAGCGTATTGATATATATATATATTTTTTACTGTGAGCTAATTGCTCACAACATCGGGGAAAATGTTTTCTTGCTTTGAAAGTTGTTTCAAAAGTAGTACGTATACTTTTATTTGTGTAAGCGTACATTCAGTTAAATTTTTTGAAAAAGAATTAATTAAAGATCTTTTGGTTTATTTATCTAGAAGATATAGTTACACCGCGAAAAGTCGACTGGGCCAAACTTTAGGGCATTAGTCCTCAAGATCGATTAAGAAGAAAAATAAACCATCATCAGACATCCCGGAGGCTCAAGAAACTCACGCACTAATGTCAGTACAAATTACCCACTCCATTATCTCGACTATCAGTATGCAAATCCGAAGCGTGCGGACCACTGAATAAAATTCAAATGAGTCCAAATAATAAATATTTAAAGCTCGTTCCGCTCGCCAGGCGATTTTCTCGATGTAAATGCGGCTGTGGGAGCGAAGCGAGCGAACGTCTCTTCCGGACAGTGTGAGGTGACGTAAGCATTATGAGGTGTATACTGTGTAGGTTTACCATTGGGAGCATTTGTCCCGGATTAAGGCCGGCATTTAGGTGTTTCGATTGTGTGACGAAATTGGAGTAGGGTTCGAGGAGAGATACGCCCACGAAATTGCACACTAATATTATGGTGACAAGGCTCGCTTTGCTAATACTAAAAATCTCATGGGAATACCTACTCTTTCTGAGTCTTGTAACGTGGTAATTGTGTTTAAATTAGAAAGAAAAGTGTTTTGGCAAGATAAAACGCAAGGTGATTTAAGAATATTTTATTTGAACTTTGTATTAAAATTCATATAATCATGTAGAGTCAACTTAAAACTACTGTTCGTTTCGTGCAGGCAGCCGATCTTCTTCTTCTTATCTATCGAATCTTAATAATTAGGTGGGATTTATGGGAGTGTGGTGATACGTGCCCTTAACACACTTGTTTCATTACAAAGTACTAAGTACAGACAATTGAATAAAACCCGTGTGTAGTATTACCAAATTGACGATCAGATATATCTCATTTGAAGGACCAGTGATTTGGTAAATCGCATGCAGATTACTGAAACATAATCCTCCGAGGATAACTATCTACCGTGAATCCCAGATAAGTTGGCTAGATTGTTATTTGTCAAATTATAAGGGACGTCCAACATTTTTCTGCTTCGGTAGTTCTCTGAACATTTAATTGGTATATGTTAATTTTATACATATATATTAGGTATGTAGCTGTTTATTTCAATTACACCAATGTATAAAACCAGAACACGCTCCAGTCATATTTGATTTTATTAAGGAATGGTGTTACAAGCTAGTCGTTCGCCTGATGGTAAGGAAAAGTTCAAGTGACACTGCAATGCGCACGTCATCCTGAAACATCAGCACAGTCTAGTACCTAATAAGATTTCTGGACTCTTAGATGAGGTTACAAAGTTTCATTTGCCCAAAAGTATCCATCACCGGAACAGTAGTGCTTGCACAAGTTGCACACAAGTTGTTTGGTGGCAGAATATTTGGCAAAACGGTACTACCTACCAGCGAAGTCTTGAAGAAACCCAGAACTCCTACCACCTAGTAAAATTGATTGCCTTATTAAACCCTGTAATATATAGTGACTATAGTATATATATAGTTGACTGGCCCGATAGTTCAGTTGGTAGTAACCCTGCCTTCTGAACTGTGGGTTGTGGGTTCGATTCCCACCCAGGACAAACATTTGTGTGATGAACATAGGTGTTTGTTCTGTGTCTGGGTGTTATATTGTATTCTATGTATGTATTTAAAAACAAAAAGTATCTAAATATTGTATCAGTTATCTGGTTCCCATAGTACAAGCTTTGCTTAGTTTGGGGCTAGATGGCGCTGTGTGAGATGTCCACACATATTATTATTATAGTTTTGAATTATTATTTATTTAAATTACTATTTAAATAACTAACTAACTATACTAAATAACTATACTCTTTACTAAGAGTTCAATAAATAATTCAACATTTTCAATTTATTAAATATCCACTAGTTTAAAGTTAATCGTGTCACACTCTTCGTAACACGTAACACCAACGCACGATGTACTTGCTTTTACGCCCATTCTCACATCTGAATCAATACCGACCGTTGCACACACTGCCATCCTCCTATCAACTAAGCTATAGGAGCTTAGTTTGATGAGATCGTCTGACTCTAACTTGGAAAGTATTGGAACTGGTACTTATGTCGTAATGATCAAATAGTATTGACTTTTCCAAAGTCAAAGGATTTATTGCAAATAGGCTAACTTTAGCACTTTTACAAGTCAAAATTATATTAGGTACTTAAAATCAAGTTATTTCACTAAGCATATAAAATTACAAAATGCTTATTGTCGAATAATATATCCCCTTGAAGGTTCAATGTTGAAATGAATGTTTCTTTTCTTTTTCATTGTGATTCTAGTGTAATGCCGAAAACCAGCGATATGGGGGCTAATAGACTTGGGCACCTTCGTCATCGTTGACGGACCACCTTACCTATGCAGAAAGCTTATGTAGAGTTCTAAATGCCATCTCGCGAAAATGGTAAAGAAAAATATCGTGAACATCGTGATTTTTTTAAAATGTTAAATGACGTGACGAGCTTGCCGTTCGCCTGATGTTAAACGACACGGCTGCCCATATCAGCTGCAGTGTCACTCGGAACTCTAAAGTATAGAGGTTCGCGTGACACTGCACTGCGCACGTCATCCAGAGACATCAGCACAATCTAGTAATAAGATTACTAAACTGTGAGATCAGATCATAAAGTCTCATTTGCCCAGTAATTTCACTAGCTACAGTGCCCTTCAAACCGGAACACAGCAGTGCTTGCGCACTACTGCTTGGCGGCAGAATAACTGGCAAAGCGGTGGTACCTACCTAGGCGAACTTTGCAGTAGTCCTACCACCTAGTAGAATTATGTATAATTATGTATAAATAGTGGTTATAAACCCTTGAAATCGGTTCTGTGCCAGCTACGTAGACCATATTCTCTCTACCTTCTGAAAGTCTGAATTTAGCAATGAGTAGACAAAATATTCTACTGTTACTGTACTGTTGTTTTAATAATATTATTAATAATAATAATAATATGCGTGGACATCTCACACAGCGCCATCTAGCCCCAAACTAAGCAAAGCTTGTACTATGGGAACCAGATAACTGATACAATACTTAGATACTTTTTATTTGTAAATACATACATAGAATACAATATCACCCAGACACAGAACAAACACCTATGTTCATCACACAAATGTTTGTCCTGGTCGGACATCGAACCCACAGCCCGCAGTTCAGAAGGCAGGGTCTCCAACTGAGCTATCGGGCCATTCAGAAAAATAAAAATATTAGGTGGCAATAGACAACCAACGTCGGTACGGTTTTACAGCAGATGCTGAGGAGAGCTTTTTCCAGAACAAGCTATTGATATTAATACGTAACACAATACGATTAGAATCCAACTTCCCATACACAAGAGCGTCATATATCAAAGGAAAACAAACTAGGCCTTAGCGAGCATTGTGCGATTATTCCAAGACTGTTGAATACAAACTCGTGTTGAATACAAGGATGATCCCTTAGATATCTAACCGGATATATCGCTTCGACACTTCTGATTCTTTTGAACGGTGTTTCCATCCCTAGATATCCTTACCTATTGTATATCCTACCTCATCCGTGACTCCGTATCTCGTGTGTATTTGGGATGGGATGCGGTTACTAAATAACCAAATACTATCCTGAAATATTTGAACGTACCGCCACAGACTCAGTCCTATTCAAATTCGCATAATCAACAACTCAGTAATTCATGGAAATTTATTACACAGGTGAGGTGTATTATATATTTTGCTTCAGCGTGTACATATATTATCATGTGAGTTGCGCCCCGCGGTTTCACCCGCGGATAAGAAGTATTTTAATTATTTGCTCATCCCACGGGAAAATTTCACTTTTCCGAGATAAAATGTAGCCTATATGTTAATCCACGTATAAGCTATCTTAGTACCAAATTTCATCCAAATTCATTCAGCCGTTTGTGCGTGAAGGAGTAACAAACATACACACAAACACACATACAAACTTTCGCCTTTATAATATTAGGCTCGTATTATAGAACAGTGCTCAGTCGTAAATCTCGACCTGAAAGTAGATTTGAGTTGAGATTTTATTATAGAACAGTGCTTGAGTCATAATACAGTGACCAGATCTGATCATGGTTCACCTGAGTATTTTCTTATTACAGAAAGTCGCTCAGACGGTAATCGATGCTCAAGCATAGATTTAATCTCTGATTTCCCAAGTGTGGTCGCGACCACGCTTGAGTAATGATTTCATTGCATTAGACCATTGTTTGTTACATTTTTGTAGCTCTATTGTACTACTACTTTTCCGCTCCATGCCGTGTGATTAATACAGACTATTAAATGAGAGATACTAATTCAACATTAATTATTTTTCAATAGCAGGTGTCGAATCTGGTAAATTACATTGGCAAAATTGTGGTTACCAGTAACAGTACCCATAAAGGGAACCATAGAGTCAAAGTTGATAGTGAAAACATAATTTTATACAAATAATTAAAACCTAAACGAAATAGCCACAAACCAAGTAGATGATACTACGGGAACAGCTGTGAGGTGAGGATCGACATTTTTATTTTTACGTTCCGTTGTCGTTATATCAATTTTTTTGTATATTAAAGTAAAATATTCCAAAAACTCAAAAGTTGATCCAAAAAGCATATTTTTTATTTCAAATAGTTTCATAGGATCTATTACAAATAAATGTTAATTTTTTATTATTAAAATGTGTGTTTTTAAGATCTCTTTCTTTTTCTATGAGCGATGACTTACACCTTGACTATGCGTTACGTGGAACGGAATTGTTAAAACTATCGAAATGTAAATGAAAACAGGCTGATTCATAGACAAAAAACACACTCTGCCTGAGGTTTGATTCAAATCTACATTCAGGTAAGTAGCGCTCAAGCACTGTTCTATAATAAGAACGATAGCTGAGCATAGATTCTAATCTCAAGTAATGATTACGTGATTGTAGATCAAACGTCACTTGAGGCACGTTCTATAATACGAGCCTTAGTGTGATATTTCAGTGTGTAACTTTTGGTAGAACTTTGACAGGTCTTTGAAAATGTATTCTTAATAAAGTAAGTAAAAATTGTAATAATATATAACTCAAAGGTAACTGACTGATTGACTGACTGACATAGTGATCTATCAACGCACAGCCCAAACCACGGACGGATCGGGCTGAAATTCTGCATGCAGGTACATGTTATGACGTAGGCATCCGCTAAGAAAGGATTTTTCGAAATTCCACCCTTAAGAGGGTGAAATGGGTGGTTGAATTATTTTCCCATAGGCCACGCCGCGGGCGAAGCTGCGGGTAGAAAGCTCGTTGTAATATAATTTTCAAATTTATAACATACATAGACATCATATACTTCATCTTGGACCTTAACTAGGGTTCTCTGTATCTACGTGGTTGAAGTAGTCCACATTGTTTTGTTCGATTAGATAATGTATGATCCTAGAATGATTACATCTTAGTTAACTCAGCAATAGAAATGAATTTACTAGGTGTAATATTATAGAAACTGACGTGAGTAGTACTCATAACTACAACTATTACACGGCTAACACTCACGAGATACAGTCGAATAACTCGACCGGTGTTCGGGCAATAAAGATGCCCATCCTCAAGGAGTACGCGCGGCGGCGGTGGTGGCGGCTCGGCGCTGACTGCGGACCATGGCTCGCGTCGCCCGCTGTGAGAGCGGCGCGGGGGACGCAGGCCGCGGCGACAGGTGCTCAGTTGTCAGAGCGGCGGCGCACACGCTTACGTCAGTGTCACTATCACTGTCACTGTCACAAACATTACCACAGCGTATGGGATTGTCACATACCACACCGACCGTATCCAATTCACGCATAAATGGTTCGACTCTGGCTGAGACAACATTAAGAGCTGGATTCCACGCAGGTGGTAAGGTCCATCCTCGGTCCCGGTTAAAGTTCGGGTGACGAGCAATCTCAATGGCCTCACGTACTTTTCGCGGCACGAAAAACTTCTCCCTCGCTAGTACGGAGGCCTTATCGAACCTAATAAAATGGCTCGTCTCCTCGATCAGGGCATGCTCTGCAACAGCGGACCTCTCTGTGTCTAAGTTCTTAATGCTCCTAATGTGTTCAGCCAGCCTGGTCGCGATGTTACGTCGTGTTTCCCCAATATAACTCTTCCCGCAGTCACAGGGTATCTTGTATACCCCCGGGACATTCAGTGGCTCTTGGTCTTTGGGCGATCGTAACATTTGTCTGTACGAAGTTGGACGTGTGCGCGGAAGAACGTCCTAATACCATATTTCCGTTGTAGCAGGTATCCGATCTTGTCCGTTATTCCTTTTACAAACGGCAAATAGATAGGCGACCGTTCCACGGTAGATGGCCGTATGCGTACGCTTCCACCCACTAATCGAGAACATTGCCGCCAATTATACCCGTTATTTTCCAGCACCTTCTGTACGTGTTCCAGCTCAACACCGACGTATTGAGGGTCGCAGAGGCTTAACGCACGGTTAATCAATGTTCTCGGTACAGAAGATAAATGCGAGGGGTGATGATGAGAGTCGGCCCGCAAGTACCGATCAGTGTGTGTATGTTTCCGGTATACGGTATGTGACAGTGCCCCGTCAGGTCCTCGAATGACACGAACATCTAAAAACGGCAGCTCTCCCTCCTTCTCTTCTTCTACCGTAAAGGAGATGTTCTTATGCACAGCATTGAGGTGCGACGTGAAATCACATAGTGCATTCTTGTCAATTATAGCGAACACATCATCAACATAACGCCACCACAAACGTGGCTTAACAACGGCGGTGGATAATGCCATACCCTCGAACCATTCCATAAATATATTAGCCACAACCGGAGCTATTGGTGATCCCATTGCCACACCTTCAACTTGCAAGTAGAATTCACCACGCCATAAGAAGTAACCACTTTTCAGACAGTACCTCATCCAGTCAACGTACTCAGCGGGTAAGTCAGTTTCCTGTATCAACCTAGAGATGATAGCGATAGTGTCCTCCACTGGTACATTTGTAAACAAGGAACCCACATCAAAGCTAACCATCACTTCTGACGGCACGTTTGCGCCCACATAACCCTACGTCACCCAAAATTTACGGGTTACCCAAGATCCATAAGCCGGATTGGCCACTTAGACCTATAGTTAGCCAGATCGACGCCCCTACCTACAAGCTCTCCAGGCATATGGCCACTGTTCTGCAACCTTTCACCGGCAAGACTAGTAGCTATGTCAAGGACTCAAGGCACTTTATCCAGTTGTTGGCAGGGGTGCAAGTTCAGCCGTCAGAAGTGATGGTTAGCTTTGATGTGGGTTCCTTGTTTACAAATGTACCAGTGGAGGACACTATCGCTATCATCTCTAGGTTGATACAGGAAACTGACTTACCCGCTGAGTACGTTGACTGGATGAGGTACTGTCTGAAAAGTGGTTACTTCTTATGGCGTGGTGAATTCTACTTGCAAGTTGAAGGTGTGGCAATGGGATCACCAATAGCTCCGGTTGTGGCTAATATATTTATGGAATGGTTCGAGGGTATGGCATTATCCACCGCCGTTGTTAAGCCACGTTTGTGGTGGCGTTATGTTGATGATGTGTTCGCTATAATTGACAAGAATGCACTATGTGATTTCACGTCGCACCTCAATGCTGTGCATAAGAACATCTCCTTTACGGTAGAAGAAGAGAAGGAGGGAGAGCTGCCGTTTTTAGATGTTCGTGTCATTCGAGGACCTGACGGGGCACTGTCACATACCGTATACCGGAAACATACACACACTGATCGGTACTTGCGGGCCGACTCTCATCATCACCCCTCGCATTTATCTTCTGTACCGAGAACATTGATTAACCGTGCGTTAAGCCTCTGCGACCCTCAATACGTCGGTGTTGAGCTGGAACACGTACAGAAGGTGCTGGAAAATAACGGGTATAATTGGCGGCAATGTTCTCGATTAGTGGGTGGAAGCGTACGCATACGGCCATCTACCGTGGAACGGTCGCCTATCTATTTGCCGTTTGTAAAAGGAATAACGGACAAGATCGGATACCTGCTACAACGGAAATATGGTATTAGGACGTTCTTCCGCGCACACGTCCAACTTCGTACAGACAAATGTTACGATCGCCCAAAGACCAAGAGCCACTGAATGTCCCGGGGGTATACAAGATACCCTGTGACTGCGGGAAGAGTTATATTGGGGAAACACGACGTAACATCGCGACCAGGCTGGCTGAACACATTAGGAGCATTAAGAACTTAGACACAGAGAGGTCCGCTGTTGCAGAGCATGCCCTGATCGAGGAGACGAGCCATTTTATTAGGTTCGATAAGGCCTCCGTACTAGCGAGGGAGAAGTTTTTCGTGCCGCGAAAAGTACGTGAGGCCATTGAGATTGCTCGTCACCCGAACTTTAACCGGGACCGAGGATGGACCTTACCACCTGCGTGGAATCCAGCTCTTAATGTTGTCTCAGCCAGAGTCGAACCATTTATGCGTGAATTGGATACGGTCGGTGTGGTATGTGACAATCCCATACGCTGTGGTAATGTTTGTGACAGTGACAGTGATAGTGACACTGACGTAAGCGTGTGCGCCGCCGCTCTGACAACTGAGCACCTGTCGCCGCGGCCTGCGTCCCCCGCGCCGCTCTCACAGCGGGCGACGCGAGCCATGGTCCGCAGTCAGCGCCGAGCCGCCACCACCGCCGCCGCGCGTACTCCTTGAGGATGGGCATCTTTATTGCCCGAACACCGGTCGAGTTATTCGACTGTATCTCGTGAGTGTTAGCCGTGTAATAGTTGTAGTTAATTTACTAGGTGGTAGGAATTTTCTGCAAAGTTCGTCTAGGTCCCTACCTACCACCGCTTTGCCAGCTATTCTGCCGCCAAGCAGTAGTTCGCAAGCACTACTCTGTTCCAGTTTGAAGGAAACTGTAGCTAGTGAAATTGCTGGGCAATTGAGACTTTATGATCCGATCTCACAATCGAGTAATCTTATTAACAGACTGTGCTGATGTCTCAGTCACGCGAAACTATATTTTGGAGTTCCGCAGACACTGTTCTGTTATGGGCAGCCGTGTCGCTTAACATCAGGTAAACGACGAGCTCGTCACATCATTCAATAACATTAAAAAAATATTGAAAATGCATAATAACAGGCTTTATAGAATTGAACCTATATATACAAAAGCTCAATTCTCCAAGTTCTGTCAAAATATTGGTTGTTAGTTTCAACGATAAATATGCCATTAGTTCGTCTAGGTAGGTACCACCGCTTTGCCAGTTATTCTGCCGCCAAGCAGTAGTGTGCAACTACTGTGCACTACTGTGTTCCGGTTTGAAGGACACTGTAGCTAGTGAAATTACTGGGCAATTGAGACTTTATGATCTGATCTCACAGTTGAGTAATCTTATTACTAGACTGTGCTGATGTCTCAGAATGATGTGCGCAGTGCAGTGTCGCGCGAAACTCTGTGTTTTAGTTCCGAGTGACACTGTTCTCGTAGCTCGTCACATCATTAACTAACATAAAAATAAAAAAAAAATTAGTGAAAAACCTTACTCTAAAAACCCACTGCTTGTTTCGTCTTTAATTATCTCAACAACCTTTACCGGTAATATACGAAGAGGTTGTATACCAAGGTAGATACTTGGTAGGTATACCAAGTACCTACGGCGTTATGTTTGTCCATCCCTCCAGCCGCTCCCAAACGTCGAGTACTTATATCGGAAATTAATTCTGTTTGTTGGGAAACACGCACGCCTCTCGCCTGATCCAGTGTTTATAGATAATTAGCATTTTGTGAGGTGTCTGGTATACGTTGAAGGCACGAACTCTATATAACCGTCGGATTTTTCGTATAGCACTTTATTTTTAGCGGTGATATTAAAGGGATTGGTTATTTTTTATTGCGCAGGTCACGCTTCTCCTGTTTAATTGATTACTAACGAGATTTCAGAGAGCGTACAACTGAATTTCGTAATATCATTGAATTTCTAAAAAAATTCGTATTTCGAACAAAAGAAAACAGACGATGAATTGAACTGACAATTTATTTTTGTTGTTGTTTTGTCTCCACATTTGTGTACTGGCTAACCAGTGTCAAGTAATTGTCAATTTTCAAGTTAATAACCCACATACCCAATAACCCACATACCCCCGTACGTGTTACGTGGGACTACGTGGGGTTACGTTATGTGGGACTCGAACCCACTAAAACCCCCCCGTGAGCCGTCGTCCGCCGTGCCGGGGTGAGAAGGGGTCGCGACTGCAATCCAGCCAACTCGCCCCCAGCAGCAGGCCCTTTCGGGCCTCTCCGCGCCAATGGATGCGTGACCTTGCTCACCAAGGTCACCCACCAGACGTGTGGGGCCGTGCAAGCCGGCGGAGAGTCCCCCGACTCTCCACCAGTGGCCCCACTACGGGGGAGGGAGAGGTGCGCGTAACACTTCCTCCTCCCTCCCACTCGTCTGCACCGGAGCGGGTCAGCTCCAGCGGCCTCCTCTCTGACCCGCTCCGCGGTCTCCTTCTGCGCCATCAGGTACTCGCAGAAGGAGACCACCGCCTGCCACGATCTCTCGCTGTCGAGCATGGCTCTCACCACGCTTGGCAGCGAGAGATGGTGGCCAAATTTCATATATATATATATATGTCTCAAGTTAAGTCAAGTCACAGTCCAAGTCATCAAGTCAAGTCATAGTCTAGTCTAAGTCACACTCCTAGTACAGTGGTGGCAACTTTACCAGCTTCTATGGAGTTTTGGAAACACGAAAAGAAACGTTTCACCATCATTATACCACTTTCCCACACTCACGCCCGTAATCCAGCACTTAACGATTATCACTGAAAAACTTGGAAAATAATACAATGCGGTGACAAAATCGTTCTCGTTTACCCGCCAAAACTTATTATTTTCATTTGATTACTAGCATTTTAAACTGTTCGGTTAAAACCGCATAATGAAATCTGTCTCGGATGAACTTCACATCATTACATCATCGTAGAAGACGTCCATTGCTGAACATATGCCTCTCCCATAAAACGCTACTTTGGACGCATAACGCGACGCGAATGAACTTAATCCATCAGTACTCTCAAGGTTCTATCTTTGAATAGGCAATATCGACCCTCCGTTTGACATCGATACGGTTTGATTCCTATTTTCTATTGTACTATATTATCCTTTGTATTGCTAACATTCTATTCAATATTTCACTATTTTGCGCCTAATAATAATATGTGTGGACATCTCACACAACGCCATCTAGCCCCAAACTAAGCAAAGCTTGTACTATGGGAACCAGATAACTGATACAATACTTAGATACTTTGTGTTTGTAAATACATACATAGAATACAATACAACACCCGGACACTGAAGAAACACCTATGTTCATCAGACAAATCTTTGTCCTGGGTGGGAAACCCACAACCCACAGTTCAGAAGGCAGGGTTACTACCAACTGAGCTATAGGGCCAGTCAGTCAATATACTATTTACTTATGTAAGTAAATATTATATTTACGGGACGAAAAAATCTCTTTTATATAATTATAATAACAACGCCCAACGATCACATACATAGATCCTGGACCCTAACTAGGATTCCCTGTGTTAGGGACCCAGGAACTACGAGGACCATGGTCCCACAACACCCAGAATAAGTATTTGCTTTATATAATTATAAGTCCTGCCGCGAGACCCGAACCCGCCGCCTCCGAGTTGAAAAGCTCAACCACCACACCACAGATGCTGTCAATATTTTTAGCATACGTACCTTCTATTACTCAGGCTAATGGGACAGCTATCACAAGTTTTATCTAATAAATAATCAGAAGGCTGTTCCACATTATACATACAATAGATCGTAATTATAATACTTGCTGGCTGCCAATATGTTGCCATATAGAGACAGGATGTAACCTTGTTGAGGATTCAGAGATAACCATAACAAGAATCTGCTTACATACCGGAGCCTATTGAAGTCCTTACCATGTTATGGCTGACCTGATAGCTCAGTTGGTAGTTACCCTGCCTTCTGAGCTGTGTGTTGTGGGTTAGATTCCCGCCAAAGACAAACATTTTTAATTAGCATAGTTTTTTCTGCTTGTTCTGTGTTGTGTGTTATGTTGTATGCTATGTATATATTTACCAGCAACAGAAGTATCTAAGTTTTTTTTTGTAGCATGCTAGCCAAGTAAAGTGCGTATTGTATCAGTTATCTATTTCCTATAGTACAAGCTTTGATTAGTTTGATTACTAGATGATGCTGTGTGAAATTTCTACAAATATTATTACTATATTATGATTCGTAGTTGAGTTGGCAGTATGTATAACTCTCTGGGCTTAGGTTGAGAACTGGATGTCTGCAACAACCATCAACATGCTAAGCCGAAGCCTATTTAATACTTGTGTTCTTTTCAGTGTATTTATATTATTTGGTTAGTATTTAAAAGCGAGTATTGAAAAAATGTTATAATATTCTATGTCTATTGGTTAATCTTGACATACCTAAGGTCCGTATTGCAGAACGATGTTCAGTCATCGATCGGTGCTTAAGCACAGATTTCATTCATAAAGTGATCAATTAGTGAATGAAATCTCTGCTTGAGCAGTGATCTATGACTGAGCATCGTTCTTTAATACGGACCTAAGTATCTAGTAAGCAAAATGACTCCTGATCTGACCAATGACATAGTATGACCTTTGAACGACGTGACCCAACCCAAAACTAAGCTAATTAAACATCTCCATCATTAGACATTTCCCATACATTTTTGTTCGTGCTCACGTCACGTCAAAACATAGTTCTAGCTTTTCAACCCAGAAATAAATAAATACGTATTCATTTTACTCCATGAAATTGTAAACCTTAAGACTACCGTTTTAAAATTATCTTTTCCTTGTTCACAGCACGCTAGTACCATGGAAGATATTTCGAGAGGAACTGAACAACGTGCACCCCATATCATCGGGCTTGGAGACCATGGCGCTAAAAACGACGATAGATCTGACCTGCAACGACTTTATATCCAATTTTGAATTCGACGTGTTTACGAGGTAAGTAAGACCATAAAGTAGGAGTCTCATGGGTCTACTTACCTAACTTACCAATAGGCTAGTAGACCCATGAGATGGGTATGTGCATGTTATGGTCTGCAGCAGGTTTTTTTTTATGTCCTTAACATTAATGACGTGGCGAGCTAGCCGTTCGCCTGATGTTAAACGACACGGCTGCCCATATCAGCTGCATTGTCACTCGGAACTCTAAAGTATAGAGCTTCGCGTGACACTGCACTGCGCACGTTATCCAGAGACATCAGCACAATCTAGTAATAAGATTACTAAACTGTGACATCAAATCCTAGTCCCATTTGCCCAGTAATTTCACTAGCTACAGTGCCTTTCAAACCGGAACACAGCAATGCTTGCGCACTACTGCTTGGCGACAGAATAACTGGCAAAGCAGTGGTACCCACCTAGACGAACTTTGCAGTAAAGTCCTACCACCTAGTAGGTGTAAGTTATGAGATGAGATGACGATTCAGCAGTGAACGTGCGGATTGGGTACCGTGTCCTTCGACTGCTGTACGGATGATCATGAATCTTGATCTGGAATGTGATTGCAACACTTGCTCGAATCTGAATCTCTAGAAAGTCAGTCGTAAGCTTTCTTACGCAGTATATTGTGTACCTATAACTACTAGTACACGGCTAACACTCACGAGATACAGTCAAATAACTCGACCGGTGTTCGGGCAATGTAGATGCCCATCGTCATGGAGTGCGCGCGGCGACGGTGGCGGCTCGGCGCTGACTCCGTAGCCGTGTAATAGTTGTAGTTATGATTACTACTCACCTGCTTCAATGATGTTATATTGTGCAGCCGCAATAACGTACTTACTTTTATTTTAGTAAATTGCATACACTACAACGATGACGATAATTATTATGATAGTGCTAAAAGACTTGAATATTACATCTCGTTTCGAGTGACGACCACGAACCAGAAGACATAGCGTAGGCCGCCCCCCTGGAGTATGGATGGGGGTAGAGAGTACCGCCCGGTGACGCTGTAAAGGTCGATAGAGACCAACAGCATTAGCCCGTTTAAAAATTGGCGGGAGAAAGCGTCTCGCTTATATCAGTTACTTTGACCCCTCTATTCAGCATTGGACTTCTTCCGGCTGATAATTATAAACTAATGCAATAAATGTGAAAGCCTTCAATACTATTAATCCTGCTAGGCTGCATCGAACTTGATTGCAACCAATATAAACACAAATTTGTATGGATTTGTCAGTTTCATTGTATAGTTTATGCGTATAGTTAATATTACTGTTGACGTTTTCAATTTAGGAATTAAATTTCTCCTGTTGCATTGCAATCAAAGCTCTGAGATCACACCACTGAACGCAAGGCTTAAACATAACTAATCTAGGTGCACGTGCACATCAGTTGGTTATGTTCATGAAATATTTTACCACCGGCAGTAACTGCCACCAATGACCTCTCCCGGAAAACGTACAACGGTATGCTTTTAGCTGATATTGATTTCCTGAGGTGAAAACATGCGTGAATTTATGTTGGCTGACTCTGCACGATTTCTGTGAGATACGAGCTGATTTTCACTTGACGCGTTACAGAATATATAAGTAATAGTACTTATTACGCGTTTTAGGTTCTTATAAGATTATACGTATTATGCTAATTAACACATTAGCTTCTTCACTTCACTTCATTCAACCTGAGCTTAAATTTGACACTTATGTTAGTTAGGTATTGAATAAACGATTTGTAAGCAACTTTGAATTCATTTTTAGTACTTTTACATCGGTAACAAAAGGATTGCATTGAAAAGTATTTAGAAGGCTCGGTATATATTTTTTTCGGAATACCGTATTGTCTTACAACGATAAAATATATTATATATAAATATTGGTGGACATTTCACACAGTGTCATCTACCCCCAAACTAAGCTAAGCTTGTACAATAGGAACCAGATAACTGATACAATACTTAGATACCTTATTTTTGTAAATACATACATAGAATATTGGGAGTTGTATTATGTCGGGAAAACAAAGATTTATGTTCACCACACAAATGTTTGTCCTGGTTCGATCCCTAGATCGAACCCACAACCTGCAGTTCAGAAGGCATAGTTACTACCAACTGAGCTATCGGGCCAGTTAAAGAAATAACAGCTAATTCTGCAAACCGACATGTTCAAGAATAACAAAAGAATTAAAGACATGTCTCATTCAGCAGCAGTTAGTATTCCAACAAGCTGGCCTATACTCTCACTCTCTATGAGAAAAGGCACATGTCCCAGCAATAAGAACGTGACATTATCGGCTGATAATGACGCGTTCCTGCTGGTACAAGTCCACTGTTCAATATTGGCTCCCCCACTGTGAACGCCTACTATTCTCTTCCATCCAACGGCGCCCCGCAGCGAGGACGATTATAATATTATTTTTATACCGTAAATCTTTCGTATTTCAGATTATTCCAACCGTGGAGCACGTTGCTTCGAAACTGGCAGTTGTTGGCTGTCACGCATCCTGGGTACGTGGCGTTCCTTACCTACGACGAGGTGAAGGCTCGCCTACAGAAGTACATTCACAAAGCTGGTAGTTACGTATTTAGGTATGTCTGAAAAGATTTTGAGACTATTTTTCATTATACGTAGCTGCGTTTGACCCTTAATTTTGCCACTGTATTCTGTATACCGTAGTATTGTGGTTTGGGTTAGGTTTGAACGCGACCCCTTCTCGCCCCGGTACGGTGGACGAGGGCTCACGGGGGGTTTTAGTGGGTTCGAGTTCCACATACCCCCTGCTGAAGTGCGAGGGCATTTCCCCCCTCAAAAAAAAAAGTTTTGAACACTAGTCATATTATTACCTCGTATATGGTATTTTATGGTACGAAAGAACGAAATAAAAGACATTTATTTATGATATGGGCGAAATATCGTCCATGTTTATGAGAACCTCAAGGGCAAATCTGATAGTTTTTATTTAGTTTAATTGTGATATAATCATATTTTAACAATAGTACTAATAACATCCAACGATATACATAATACGATATAATAAATACATAAATCCTGGATTCTAACTAGGATTCTCTGTATCTAGAGACCCAGGAAATACGAGGACCATGGTCCCACAACATCCAGACTCAGAACAAGTATTTGCGCTTTTTTTCGTGCATAAGCAATTGGTACTTAAAAAATCCGGAACACAGTTTTTTTTTTACTTCAATTTTGTCTAGAATTTGACCACGCTCTCACCTGATTGGAAGTGACGATGCGATCGAAGGTGTAGCATGCTAGCCAAGAAAATACCAATTCACTCTTCTCTTGAACACGCCCGGGTCATATTTCGCCCGAAACACAAAAGCTGGCAGGGCATTCCATTCCTTAGCTGTTCTAATTACACACACACATTAGACAGTAGTGCTTGCATACAACTGCTTGGCGGTAGAATGTGGTGGTATAGAATAGAATAGAATAGAAAAACATTTATTCAATACTTGTCTAAAATTAAATCAGGTGGTACTCACCTAGACGAACTCTTTCAGAGAAGTCTTGTACATTTCAGGAAACTACTTTTTACAAACCTTTCGTAAACTGAATAGGGTTTGTTTTGGTGTACTAAGAATTAGGTTTTTATGAATCTCAGAATCACCAATAGTAAATACTACCTACCCCTTCTGCTTTAAATAGTCCATCGCCAATTTCCAGGTTATCGTGTACGCGGCTCGGCCAGTGGGCGATAGGGTACGTCACAGTCGATGGAGAGATCCTGCAGACGATACCGCAGAACAAGAGCTTGGTGCAGGCGTTGCTGGACGGGTATCGAGAGGGTTTGTAAGTACCAAAGTTCTTTGTACATATCTGTAAGACTGATATTTAAATTTCTTGTTTACTAGCGGCCTGTCCCGGATTAGCACGGGTGCACATTTATTTTTTAAACATTTTGGTATAAGTGTAAATGCAGGACATACCTGAACAATAATCATAGTTGCATAACTACAACAGTTTGGTCCGTATTATAGAACGATGCTCAGTCATCGATCGGTGCTCAAGCAGAGATTTCACTTTATGAATGAAATCTCTGCTTGAGCACTGATCGATGACTGAGCATCGTCCTGTAATACGGACCTTAGACACATGCTAACGTAACATTTTTTGTAGATGTATGTATATGTTCTTTATTATTGTGGAACATTTTTATGTTCTGTCATCAATCGTTTTCGCAGCGTATGCGATGATAGGCGATTTATAGGCATTCTTTTTACACCTTTTGGTAACATTTTTGTAGTTTTAGTAGGATGCTTATTTTTTCTTGCAATTAAAACAGCCTATATTATTCAGTGATAACGTAGCATTCAAATGGTGAAAGAATTTTTAAAATCGGTCCCGTAGTTTTTGAACCAATTCGTTACAAACATACTTATACACAAATCTTTCCTCTTTATAATATTAGTATAGATTATAACATTTCGGATTCGAACCAGGGTGCGGTTTTAAAATCACATAGTCTACAACAATCGCTCTGCTCTTAAAGCGGTAACAGATATTCCGCCGCTGCTGATACCTACAAGATGTAATAATAATAACATGCCGTATAAAAATCCTCCAAAAAGCCTACACACACACTCCAACCGCATGTATTATAACCCGCCCGACCAATATTTAATAATAACTAGTTGCGCACCGCGGTTTCACCCGCGGATAAAAAGTATTTTAATTATTTGCTCATCCCCCGGGATCATTTCACTTTTCCGGGATAAAATGTAGCCTATACGTTAATCCAGTGTATAAGCTATCTTGGTACCGAATTTCATCCAAATCCATTTAGCCGTTTGAACGTGTGAAGGAGTAACAAACATACACATATACAAACTTTCGCCTCTATAATATTAGTGTGATTATGTAGGTATACAGCACCAACCGCCGTACACACGCTATGACTCGGCTGTGGTCAGCCTTCCCGATACCAATAACAATTACAAGAGTGTGATTTGATTTGACTGCCCCGATAGCTCAGTTGGTAGTAACCCCGCCTTCAGAACTATGGGTTGTGGGTTCGATTCCCACCCAGGACAAACAGTTGTGTGATGAACTTAGATGTTTGTTCTGTGTCTGGGTGTTATATTGTATTCTATGTATGTATTTACAAACAAAAAGTATCTAAGTATTGTATCACTTATCTGGTTCCCATAGTACAAGCATTGCTTAGTTTGGGGCTAGATGGTGCTGTGTGAAATGTCCACACACTTTATTATTATTTGATTAACTTCTTAACTTTTCAGCTACCTATACCCGGACGGCCGCGACATCAACCCGGACCTGAGTAGCGCGATCATATCGCCAGCCGAAGACCACATCACGGTCACGCAAGAGCAGTACGAACTGTACTGCGAAATGGGTAAGAAAGAGTATCTTGTATGTAAAACACTGGAGAATGTATTGAGTCCAGAGTTGTGTATGATACATGGTCTCGAATTTTATCATTCTTGAAGCTAACCAAATTTATCTAAATATATATAACTCAAAGGTGACTGACTGATTGACTGACTGACACAGTTATCTATCAACGCACAGCCCAAACCACTGGACGGATCGGGCTGAAATTTGGCATGCAGGTAGATGTTATGAGGAAGGCATCCGCTAAGAAAGTATTTTTCGAAATTCCACCTTCCACCAAGCTTCGGGCAAAAGCTTGTTTTAATGTAAAATTTATTTTAATAAATTAAAGTAAATCAAATTTAAACTGTTTCATATTATCTTTAATTTCAAAGTAGAAAAACAAATTACGCTCTCGCCCCTATATATAATAATTATATCGAGCATATAGGCGCCTAGCGCTTACACTACTGACAAGACAATACATTATGTAATCTGGAGAGTGATCACGGAACTTTGATTGCAATGCAATAGGAGAAATTTCATTTCAAACTAATTCAAAAATTTACATAGTTAACTATTTGTATTTCTATTGTTTGCAATCAAGTTCCGTGATCGCCTATCTGATCAGGAGGATAATCAAGAAACTTATATATACAATGCAACAGGAGAAATTTCATTCCGAATTTGAATACATTCCCATAGTAACTATGGACAAAAGCTGCGTATTGAAACTTACAATTCCATACATATTTATATTTCTACTATTTGCAATCAAGTTCCGTGATCGCCTAGCTGATCAGGGAGGTGATCACGAAACTTATGTATGCAATGCAACAGGAGAAATTCCCATATGCACATAAACTGCGTATTCCAACTGTCAAATGCATCATCATCATCATCAGCCTACTAGTCCACTGCTGGACATAGGCCTCTCCCAAAGCACGCCACTGAGCCCGGTCTTCGGCTCTACTCTTCCAGTTACTGCCAGCTACCTTGCGTATATCATCGCTCCATCTTGCCGCAGGGCGTCCTACACTACGTCTGCCGGTTCGCGGTCTCCACTCTAGAACACGTCTACCCCAACGGTTATCGGTTCTTCGGCAGAATGACCAGCCCACTGCCACTTCAGCTTGCTAATTCGCTGAGCTATGTCGATAACTTTAGTTCTCTGGCGAATGACTTCATTTCGGATCCGATCCCGCAGAGAAACACCGAGCATAGCTCGCTCCATAGCTCGCTGAGCGACCTTAAATTTGTGGACCAGTCCTACCGTGAGTGTCCACGTTTCGGCTCCGTAGGTCATGACTGGTAGGACGCACTGGTTAAAGACTTTCGTCTTGAGACATTGCGATATGGACGATGAAAAGACATGACGAAGTTTCAAATGCATACCCATTTGTATTTCTATTTGTTGCAATCGAGTTACGTGATCGCCTAGCTGATCAGGTAAACCATAGAGGTTGTATTATAAAACGTAACACGCTTGAATTGTACGTAGTGTTGGTCACGGCGTATCTATCAGGGCGGGAACGAAATTATGTCCCCGCTCTAAAGTTATGCTCAAAAAAATTGTCAATGGATTCGTTCCGATTTCAGGAAGCACGTTTCAACTGTGCAAGATCTGTGCGGAAAACGACAAGGATATAAGGATAGAACCGTGCGGGCATCTGCTGTGTACGCCGTGCCTTACTGCTTGGCAGATTGTAAGTATTGTTTTTTTTTTATTTGGCTCCACACTTTTGTGTATTTAGCCAGTGTCAAGTAATAAATAATTTTTCATGTTAATTTATATTACATAATGCGTCAAGTCAAGTCACAGTCCAAGTCATCAAGTTAAGTCATAGTCCAGTCTAGTCAAGTCATACTACTAATAAAGTGGTGGCAACTTTACCAGAAGCTTCTATGGAGTTTTGGAAACAACACTAAAAGAAACGTTTCACCATCATTATACCACTTTCCCACACTCACGCCTGTAATCCAGCACTTAACGAATAAAATGCCACCAATTTTATGCGCTAACACTGAAAATAACACAAGTTTTGGAAAATAATACTTCGGATCTTATTCGTTTTCCCGCCAAAACTCGTAAGTATTGTTTTATTGTGAGTTCTGATTCCTAACCAGCACCCCTACCGCGTAACTGTTCTGGGAATCGGCTTCGCCTGCCATCCTGCACGCGCCAATTAACAGGTCTACTAGTGCGAGCAAGAGAGAACACGATTACCATCTCCACCAGACTTACGCAGTAAGGCTCCAGACGGTCTAGCATGCGCATCGCGAAAAAAAGTTGTCGTCACTGTTAGAGTGAGACGCACTTAGGCGCTACCATAATCTTGTCACGGTCTCTCACGAGAAAAAGTGTCGAGAAATTTAAGTCACGGTGTGCATGCTAGCCGGGCTGGACAAACGTTCGGGTGATGAACATCGATATTTGTTCTGTGTCTGGGTTATATTGTATTCTAGATGTGTATTTACAAACAAATGAACGAGTGTGCAGATTTTTTTGAGGGGGGAAATGGCCTCGCAACCCCCAGCCACCACCATGGGGGTGGTGGCTGGGGGTTGCGAGGGTGCGTATGTAGGACTCGAACCCACTAAAACCCCCCGTGAGCCGTCTTCCGCCGTACCGGGGCGAGAAGGGGTCGTGTTTGCAGATCAGCCATCTCGCCCCAGGAGATCTACGTGAATCTACTTCAAACTTCAAATTCCGTTCGCCTTCGAATCGAATTGAAAGAAGTTTTACTTCAAAAATCATGGTCAAACAAGTGTTTGTGGGAATCGAACCCGCAGTTCACAAGGCAGGACTACCAACTGAGCTATCGTGCCAGTTAATTAATTATTATTCATTATTTCCTCAGGATTCTGAAGGCCAGGGGTGTCCGTTCTGCCGCGCCGAGATCAAAGGCACGGAGCAAGTCGTTGTCGACGCCTTCATTCCGCCAAGACCGCCCAACACCCATTCAGAAGCTAAGTAAGTTCCGATTAAGAAAACGCAGACATTTCATAATAATAAAATGTGGTAGGCTAGGTGGTAGGATTTCTCTGCAAAGTTCGTCTAGGTAGGTACCAACGCTTTGCCAGTTATTCTGCTGCCAAGAAGTTCTGGTTTGAAGGGCATTGTAGCTAGTGAAATTACTGGGCAATCGATACTTTATAATCTGATCTCACAGTCGAGTAATCTTATTAACAGACTGCAGGATGATGTGCGCGGTGCAGTGTCACGCGATACTTTATATTTAGAGTTCCGAGTGACACTGTTCTGTTATGGGCTGCCGCGTCGCTTAACATCAGGTGAACGACTAGCTCGTCACATCATTCATTAACATTAAAAAAAAACGCCCAACGATCATGTATATAGATCCCGGACCCTAACTAGGATTCCCTGTGTCTATTAGGAACTAAAGAAGAAGACCGGACTCAGTGGCGTGCCTTGGGATAGATTTATGTCCAGCTGTGGACTAATAAGGCTGATGATGATGATGATGATTAGGAACTAGAGAACTCTGGCACTACGTGAACTATGGTCCCACAGCAAAAGTATAGATAGATGGATAGAGATACACTCCTTATTTTACACACCACATATTAACAAAATTACAAAGAATACAACGAAGTATCTAAGTATTGTATCAGTTATCTTGTACCAATAGTACAAGCTTTGCTTAGTTTGGGGCTAGATGGCGCTGTGGGAAATGTCCACGAAAATGTATTATTTGAAAGAAAGAAAGAAACTTTATTTGCACGAACTGTACACAAATTAACATTGTATAATTACACCTAAAAGAAGAAAACATAACCTAGTATAATTGAAGGGGTGAGAACAAAAAGGGTTTAACTGATTTTTGTCACAAATTGACTTATGGGTATCGTTGGATTCAACGTGAAATTATCTTCAATAATACATTCTCAACATACCGAAATGAGGCTTAAATCTCGAGATTTTGAGTCTAAAAACGGTTTATCTGTCACAGGAATACAGTTCTCTTAGCATAAAAACATTATTTTATTTATTTTATTATATTATATTTTTACAGTAATTGTATGAATTAGTACTATATTTAGTATTTTAAAATAGAATTAAAACATTTTCAACCAACTGAAACTTATATAAACCTTTTCTATTACATTATAAGCATTCTACATCAAAATGACGCCGTTGAAGTAAAGTCAATTTTCTCGAAACTATCAATTTGTCAGTTAAACCCTTTTTATTCTGAACCCTTCAATTTAGAACTTGCTTATAGCTGTAACCTACTCCTTGCTGTGTGCGAACATCGTTGCTGCCAATATATTG
Source organism: Ennomos fuscantarius (assembly GCA_905220475.3). Classification (NCBI taxonomy): domain Eukaryota; kingdom Metazoa; phylum Arthropoda; class Insecta; order Lepidoptera; family Geometridae; genus Ennomos; species Ennomos fuscantarius. The sequence continues at coordinate 5,675,182 of HG992049.1, forward strand.
ATCAATATTTTGATTTAGAGGGTGAAAACCATTTTCTCCCGAAACGATAATTCACTCACGGGTTCCATTGACTCGTATGGTACTCGTACGTGCAGATTTTTATGCAACCCAGTTTTAATGTTTGCATTATGTATTTCAGACCCAAGACTGCAGTTAAACCAGTGTCATCTAACTCATCCGGCTCATCTGGATCTTCCGGTTGTAACGGATCAAGTGAGTAACTTTACGTATAATAATAATAATAACGCCCAACGATCACATACATAGATCCTAGACCCTAACTAGGATTTCGTATATCTAGGAACCAAGAACTAGGAGGATCATGGTCCCACAACACCTAAACGCAGATTGTTCTGTATCAAAAACAAGTCTGGAAAAAAAGCACAAATACTTGTGCATTTGTGTTTTTTTTTCCAATGCCCAAATAATTGTCCTGCAACGGGAATCGAACCCGCCGCCTCCGGGCTATGAGCCGACCTGCTCAACCACTACACCACAGAGGCTGTGAGTATCGCAGAGGGTACAATTACTATGTAATTAAGGGTGCGTCCATTAATTACGTGATTTAAACGATTTTTCGAATTTCTTCCCCCATTACACTTGGTGAGATGTAGAGATTTGATTTGATCCCCTCCTATAAGGGGGATCTCAATCTTACGTGAGTTTTGTTCTAAATGGGTGGCGTTGAATTTATTTAAAAAATATGTATCTACTTGGATTATGACCATCTTGTACCCGGTTGAATTTAATTCACTCTTTTCCTTGTATGTACTCAGACCATGCCATAGAATATTCGTACAAGGTTAAATAAAACAAAAGTTTTGTTTTAGTATTTAGTGCCTCCTAAAATATCTGCATGACAGCCGAAATGTCTATTTAACGGTACACACATCGCGGGCACCAGCTGAGTGCTTTGTAAATGTTTCGTAGGCAATAAAACACCTGCTTTGTTCAATGTCGCAAGGCTTTAGAATTTAAATTTGCAGTAATTTGATAGTACCTAGATTTAAGTTTTGTTTCATAAGTACCATTTTATTTAGTTATATGGAAGCGTTCTATAGCATGGACTGAATTCATATATTAAAGGAAAAGAACGAATTAAATTCCACCTTGTATAATAAACTACTTGGTTCATAATAGAGAGCTAGAATTTTACTGATTAAATGGGTTTCGGTCGATATCGGCCATAACAAAATAGTTTTTGGTATTCTGCGGACCATCCGCGTAGTAGATTAAAAGGTGGTATAAAAGCTGTATTTTCAAAAGACCACTTTGTAGTGCGTGAAACAAACTTCGTATTGGTAATTGATCATTATGATGATCAAGATTATGATGATGATGATGGTGGCGGTGGTGATGAAGATGGTGCAATTTTATTTCATTTTCGTTTCATTACTTCCAGGTTTAGATGTAACAGTATCAAACAATTCGAACGGTTGGTCGCGAAACGCAACATTCAATGGACTAACGGATGACATAGACGACGCAGAGGTAATTAAAATTATATTTACTACGACATAAGGTTCATTTTAATACTATGATTTCATAGGGTTTGTTAAATTTCAATTTCAATTTCAATTTCAATTTCAATTTTTATTTGTTGCATGGTGTTTGTATTTCTGGTAAGATTCGTTCTTATAACCCATAATAATATTAACTTAATAGATTGGGGGAAAAGTCTTTACGTATTTGTTTTTAAATAATTTGTAATGGAATATCTTTGGTTGTTCTGTTTAAATAAATAAAATAATGAAATAAATATTTGTACACATTTCACACAGCGCCATTTAACCCCAAACTAAGCAAAGCTTGTACTATGGGAACTAGATAAGTGATAGAAAACTTAGATAATTTTTATTTTATTTGGGGGGCTTACAGATATCATAAAAAAAAACGAAATAATGACAGAAACTTGAATAGCCAATTACAAATAAATTTAACATTTTTGTTTGTAAACACATACATAGAATACAATATAACACCTAGAGACAGAACAAACATGTTGTTCATCACACAAATGTTTGTTCTACAGTTCAGAAGGCAGGGTTACTACCAACTCAGATATTGGGCTAGTTAAACAGTCACTTTGTGCCTAATTGATTTGGATATCATTGTAAGAAAGCAATCAAAAAGATCTAAGTATTCTATCTGTTATCTGGTTTCCATAGCACAAGGTTTGCTAATTCAGACCAGATGGTGTTGTGTGAAACATTAAAAAAAAAAACTACCATTTATTATTATTAAATAATTACGTTTTTGCCCTGTTTAAAAAAAATACGGTCTTAAAAACTTTTTTAAAATCACACTAATATTATAAAGGCCAAAGTTTGTATGTGTGTATTTTTCTTAATCCTTCACGCTCAAACGGCTGAATGAATTTGGATAAAATTCGATACCAATACAGCTTATACACTAGATTAACATAATAAGCTATCTTGGTACCGATTTTTATCCAAATTCATTCATTATAGGCTACATTTTATCCGGGAAAAGTGAAATTTTCCAGTGGGATGAGTAAATGATTAAAATAATTTATATCCGCGGTGAAACCGCGACTGGCCTTTGACTGGACCGATAGCTCAGTTGGTAGTATCCCTGCCTTCTGAACTGCAGGTCGTGGGTTCGATTCCCACCCAGGACAAACATTTGTGTGATGAACATTGATGTTTGTTCTGTGTCTGGGTGTTATATTGTATTCTATGTATGTATTTACAAAAAAAAGTATCTAAGTATTGTATCAGTTATCTGGTTCCCATAGTACAAGCTATGTTTAGTTTGGGGCTAGATGGCGCTGTGTGAAATGTCCACACATATTTATTATTATTATAAACCGCGGGGTGCAACTAGTATTATTATTATAAATAATTAATTACCCGCTAATACAAAAAAAAATGCCAACATTTTAACTAATGTCGTTTAACTTTTGTAATGGGTGTATTTACATATTATTGATTAATGTATTTCTTACTAAAATAAATCCGTATAATTACCGGATTATTGATGATAATAATAATAATAACGCCCAACGACACATACATAGATCCTGGACCCCAACTAGGATTCCCTGTGTCTAAAGACCCAGGAACTACGAGGAATTTGGTCCCACAACACCCAGACTCAGAACAAGTATTTGCGCTTTGTTTTTCTGTGCACAAATACTTGTCGTGCCGCGGGAATCGAACCCGCCGCCGGGTTATGAACTGATCTGCTCAACCATCACACCACAGAGCCTAATGATGTCAGTGTGACAGTGGGCCAGCTGTCAATGTCAAAGAAGCTAATGTTTAACTTTTGATATAAGAACGAATACCCTCACCCATGTATGTGTAGCATGAATGTTTCTACTAGAGCTTTTTATTATCATGTGTTTTTTTTGTGGTTTGGTATTTATATGTGCGTTTTTGTTTGGTAGTTTGATAATCTAATTAATTTTTTAAATTACTTTTAATGGCAGCAACGGATTGGGCACACGCGCATTTTAAAATGCTAAATGCTTCAGCTTTGTAAACGATTTATTTAAAAGAAGCAAACTATGCATTGTGTTGATTTTCTCGGTGCAACTCTTTATTGCGATGACCAACATCAAATAAAACTACGCATTGCAGTATTATAATAGGTAGCACAATGGGCGGCCTTATCACTAAAAGTGATCTCTTCCAGGCAACCTTTAGATTAACATAAAAAAAATACAGTCGAAATCGAACTTTTTTGAAGTCGGTATAAAATGCATGCCGGGACTGGCGTTATGCTTGGTACCGTCTTCGAACACCTTGTCATCAGGTGGGTTATCACGAAACTTTGATTGCAATGCAACAGGCGAAATTTCCATACTAACTATGCACATAAATTGCGTATTGAAACAGTCCAATCCATACAAATTTGTTTTTCTAATGGTCGCAATCGAGTTACGTGATCGCCTGGCGGGGGGATGATCACGAAAATATGACTTTAAGGTCCGTATTACAGAAAGATGCTCAGTCGTCGATCGTTGCTCAAGCAGAGATTTCATTCATAATGTATTCAATTAGTGAATGAAATCTCTTTTTGAGCAACGATCGACGACTGAGCATCGTTCTGTAATACGGACCTAAATCTCTGAAATCGCCCAGCTGGTATATTAATATATTTAATAATAGTACATCTAAGACGAGTTTATTCTAGTGTGCATTACATTACGCCATCGAGTAACGTAAAATATCTATATGAAATCCAAAGCGCCCCTAGCGGTAATTGCATGGAACTAAGAATTATATACAAAAAAAGAGCTTCTGCTCGCAGCTTCGCCCGCGGCGTGGCCTATGGGAAATATAATTTGACCACCCATTTCATCCTCTTAAGGAATTTCGAAAAATCCTTTCTTAGCGGATGCCTACGTCATGACATATACCTGCATGCCAAATTTTAGCCCGATCCGTCCAGTGGTTTGGGCTGTGCGTTGATAGATCACTATGTCAGTCAGTCACTTTTGAATTATATATATTTTTATATACCTTTGAGTTTTATATATATAGATTTTACGATACTCGGTACGGTACAGCAATGTACATTCTAACACACTCGTACTAGGTGTACGAGTGACATGCTCGTCAAACTTTCGTTAAAAGGCTATATACCGATGCAATTTGGTGCTCACTATTGAGTCAAACACAAGATTTTATATGGGAAGTTACGAATTCTCGTGAGAAATTGACGGCTCTTCCTTGCATAAAAATGTAAATTTTTACAACGAATGATACTTTGATCAAACTTCCATGCAAACATACCTACAATTCATAGCTTCACCAGCACAAAACACGATGCGCTGTAGTCTCATTTTCCGCCATTATTGGGCAAAAGCAAATCAAATAAAAACGCACAAATCAGATACCAAGCTATCGCATGTCATCATCTAAAATCAGCCATTGTTTTGTTTGCAGAATCACCCGAGAAAGTCACCGCATGCTTAATGTTTGCCGTAATGCATTTTGTACGCACCGCAAAGGTTGTTTCGTTTTTGGAATTGATTATTTAAGAAATGAACGAATGAATGAGCGTTTAAGTTCAAATCGTTCCTTCGTTCATTTATGTACGGCGTTGTTGTAGTCTGAATACATTTGTAGTTAAAAATAACAAAACATATCGTTCGATCTTATTCTTCATTCTTTCGTTACTTCATGTCATTTAACTGGGATATAATGGATCTATTGATTTGATGGTTACAATAATATTTACGATAAAAATGGCTCGTATAAAATACCCATTTTACTTAATTCAAGCCAGATTAGCAACGAAAGAATGAATGAATGAATGATTTAAAGTACGAATGTTTCATTCAGCGTTCTTTTCGTTCATTTAGGTTGGGTGCTCAATTTCTGAGGAACGTTCGTCTTGTGGTATCATAAACACGCATTTTTTTAAATAAATATTTTATCAAATTGACTAGATTTTGTACCAACCGTGTATTCGACGATAAAAAGCTCGATGAGAAAATAAACAATTCATATGATATCGGGTAGCCGCCGTTCAATTAATTTTATTAACTTAAGTTACAAACTACCAGGCTTTATCGATTTACAATTTTTTTTGTCAATTTTTATCAGCTGGTAAAAATTTTATTAAAAATAAATTTAGGTTAAAAATACTTAGCGTATTTGCAACCCTATTATTTGATTTATTTATGAAATTTAAAGTTTTCATGATCTCTAATATTTATAATATATTTTTTATTAACGGGATGTGGGAGCTTATATATTGTTCGAACCAAATGCACAGTATCATTCAGGATCAAGGAACAAATCAGACTTTCAAAAACGACGAGAACGAGAGATAGCCCATTGCTCTACATCTTTTACAGCCTTATTAATAAACGGGTAGCAGCCTTGTGTTACTTAATTCAGCTTTTGTCCTTTTTTGCTACTGGAATATTTAGCTGGATAGAAAAAGACAAAAGTTGGTGTAACTAATCCAAAGCTATTTCGTGTTTATTAATAAGGCTGTTAGAGTCGGGTACGAATCACTGGATAGACTCAGACAACCCTCACCTACTTTCAACAGAACGCCACTACATACCTAGAATGGTTTAGAAAGGCCTGATAGCTCTGTTGGTAGTTGCTCTACCTTCCGAACTATAGGTCCTGGGTTCGATTCCCAACCATGACAAACATTTGTGTGATGAACATAGGTGTTTGTTCTGTGTATTTATTATTATTTTATTAATAAACTATATAGTAAATATCCCTTTAATAAACAATACTTTATAAATGTTTTATTAAATAAAAATTAAATAAATACGACCTCGAATTTCCAGTACATTGTACATACATACATACAGTAGCATTGCTGTTCTTTTTACGTGGATGGATGACCATTTTGTAGTGATAATATGTGTCTATTGCCGAATAATGATCGGTTGTGAAAAATATAATCAATATGGTAGATTTATATTGCAACCCCTTTTAACCTATCGAGCTATCAAATTCTACCATGACCTCCCAAAATGTTAAGTTATTTCTAAAATGTTAAGTTATATTGGATATGTTAATAATAGTCGATGTACAATTGTCAGGCACATATTTTGATGAGCAAATTTATTTATAGGTATTTATTATTTAATTGTTCTAATTATAGTTCGTACTTAATGAATTGATGATTGTTGAACTCAATGCAATTTAGTTTTAATTATTTTGTTGACTATACAATTTATCCAATAATATTATTATTATTTGATTCGCCTATTTTCAACATAGTTATGGAGCTTTTTAGATTAATATAAATACCCAATTCAAAATTATTATTAATTGAAAAAATTCTTATTAATATTATAACGACGCCCATTTCAGTGTTGTTTGATATATATTATGACTTTTTTTTATTAATCACATTTGTGTTGTAAGGCGTATTTACAGCATTTTTGTTTTTTAATTTATTATACTCTTGTTTGTTGAGTTTTTTTGCATATAAAAGCTATAAATTGTGACAAAAAATAAGCAAAGAGTATTTTTGCTATTATTTAAAACTTACTTGAATGTTTCTAAAATACATTTCTATGGACATATGCAAATCAATACTACGCTTAAGCATGTATTTGGTTTAGTCTTAACGATTATTTTAATGCTGACTTAATATTTATTTATTTTTAAGTGTATTTTTAAATGTTGACAATATATGCTTGGTGATATTGTGCTATAGTGTTTTCTTTTGGTTTTGTTTATAGATTTTTTTTTATTAAAGCTATATATTATGATATAATTTAAAGTATGTAATTATTATCATGTTAAACACTAAGTACTACATTATTTTTAAATCGAGTAAAATATTTTGCTAGCTAAAATAGCAATTTGGGGTTGGTAAAACATGGGATAAGCTTATATAAATAAACAAATAAAATAAGAAAACATAAGGTCCCTGGCATCTGAACCATGCATCCTGATTGTTGCACGATTTTGTGCGATGTAAGTATGTTTTTATACGCTTTGCTTGTGTTTCTTGTGGGTTTAATTTTAAATCACCTGCGCGTGTTTTACCGTAGAGGCAGTTAATAAAGTACTTACATTTGCATTTTTTTCTACATATACTTATTAATTTATTATGACACTTTAAAGGTTCGTATTGCGAATATTTTGATTTCTAAAGTTATGAATTGTCCCATGTTGATCATTTTTATATTGTAAAAGTCATGAAAATTAATTGAAAGAAGCTCTTTATATCTTACATTCAGTACTGTAATAATACCGTCCAATGCTATAAAACCCATAACAAAAATTCAATTTGTTAATCGCGATCGACTAAAATTACTCTGACCACAGTAAACACAAGCTCCATTTTCGCTCAACAAGCCAAAATTCCACAGGACTGGGCGGAATTCAACGCAGCGACGTCTACAATTGACGCTCTTCGACCCTCTGTTCGATCTCCCGTTGCCTCCCCTCGTCATTCGCCCCGCGCCACCCGCAAGGCCCCGGCACCTAATGAAAACGCCTATGGAGAGTTGAGAGCTCCGCCTTTACCACCAAGGAAGAGCCTGTCACCTGCCGAACCGTCGATAGTGGCGGCATCTAGCGTTCAAGACATCGCAACTGCAAGCGTTGCAGGTATGTAGGTGCAGGCTAGTTTGCCTGTTTCGATAATAGATGTCGTGACTGTTTTTGAGTTTCATTAGTAAAACCCTATTTCTCGTTAGACATTTAGTAAGGAATTTACTGTAGTTATTATTATAGTCCTCTGAATTATCGACAGCATAGTAAAAATGGCAGTATGTAGTGTTTTCACTTCATATCAGGCTATGCCTATAGGTTTAATGGTATGCTATAGGCCGTATATTTAAGAAAAAGACAAGATGTTTTCCTCCAAAATGCTTATTAGGGTCGAAAGTACATTTAACCGAAAAATACTCAACGCCGTGCCACTAACAGTGGGAGTAGTTAGTTGCTAGAGCTGCAGGTAAGAGCTTGTTTTTATAACAGATGTCGCGACAGTCTTGTTGCACCTGCTCCGATTCTTGCGATGTCTTAAGCGAGAATTGAGAGCACCACTTTTACCGCCAGCGAAGAGTTTATCGCCAGCCGAGCAATCGATGTTGGCGACATCTAATGCTCAAGATATGGCAACTGCCGTAATACAGGTAAGTTCAGTTCGCCGCTGTGATAGATATCAAAAAATTTAAACGTGCTTTAAATAGATTTTAAAATAAAAACGATAATATTGGGAGGGTCCTATTCACTACAGTGAAAGAGCACACTTGGTAAGTAGCTTTTATATGTGCATTAATCCTAACTAACGCGGCTGTTTTGTGGGTTTAACAAAACAGCCGCGTTAGTCTGAGTCAGTGGCGAGATCCTTTCATCGTCGTCCGAGCTCTTAAAGTAAAAGTAACCCTGACGAGGCAGGACTAAATTGTCTAACAGAATCAAACATCATTCATAATTTTAGACTTTAGAAAGGCTTTTGATTTTGTTGACAATCACGTTTTTACACCATTTTAGCTATCACTCCGTCTCAATGTTTTTTCCGATTGGTTTGGTACTGGTTCTTCCCTTGTTCCTGTGATAATGCATCCAGATTGATGAAGTTCACTTTGATTAAAGTGATGCTGATATTGGCGTATCACAAGGAAGTGTACTTACTCCGTTCTTTCTTTCAGCTTTTATATACCTTTTAGTCAGTCGATCCTGACTGATCCTGCTGATCGGCCTGTTTTAGGGTGTTTCCTCCCGTCACTTGTTGAGGATGTTCTAACTATTTATCAACAATAGGCACAATTTGGTCAAACACAAGACTATCTAAAACCTAAGAAAAACCTAGCTACTGCAGCAGACGATCAGAGGATACTAGTGTTGGTAATAGAGTTCGCATTAAAAAATATATACGTTACGAGCTTCTGCCCGCAACTTCCTGGCTGGCCTGTAAGAAAATAATTCAACCACCCATTTCACCCTCTTAAGGGTGGAATTTCGAAAAATCCTTTCTTAGCGGATGCCTACGTCATAACATCTACCTGCATGCCAAATTTCAGCCCGATCCGTCCAGTGGCTTAGGCTGTGCGTTGATAGATCACTATGTCAGTCAGTCACCTTTGAGTTATATATATTTAGATTACATTATAATTAATTAACATACGTTCGCAATTTCTCTATATGCCTTCAGTACTGGTTTCATAATAGTTTGCAGATTAAGTTCCAAAACTTGGTTGTAGGTACTTTTACATTAAACTTAACTTTTGTTTACAGCAGAGCCTAGAAGAAGATCTTCACTGGAACCAGAACCAGATTCTCGACACCGACTCACTTCAATCATCACTGGATCAACGGAAACCATTTCAGGAGTAATAGACACAAGAAACGAGGTAAGAGTCATAACATTAGGGTTTTCGTATCTTGTTCTATGTTTTTGCTACATAATTTTTTTACATTGCATTGGATACTTATATAAATACTTCTATTACAGGTGCCACCAGACCCACGTGCCTTCGAAAAGCCCCGTCGAGCTTGCACCCCTCAATCAAACAGCCGCCCTCTTCCTGCCCCACCTCCTGAAAGAACTGACAACCCACCATTAGAACCCAAATCTGACAAACAAAACGACAGACACTCTGACAGTAGACTAGACAGACACTTAGAATCAAGGCACGTAGAAACTAGACAAGATAGACATTCTATGCCTTTAGAAACAAGAACGGATAGACATTCTATGCCTTTAGAAACCAGAACAGATAGACACTCAAATCCATTAGATCCTAGGCAACAATTAGAAAGACCAGAACGGCACGCTTCCAATCCTGTAGATATTAAACCAATAGACAGACAAGAGAGATCAGAAGCTCAAAGACCAGAAAGGCAAGATAGACAAGTTCAAGAAACAAGACATATAGACAGGCATTTCGTACCAGAGCGGCATCAAGATAGACACTTAGAACGACCTATTTCAAACCAGTCGGATCGATGTAGCGATAGACCGGATAGACCGCCGGAAAGACCAGAAAAGCCCGATTTAAAAGTCCAGGACCGGTGTAGCTTTGAGTCTAAGGTAGAAAGCAGAGCGCCGCCCAGACAAAGATCATTACCTTCGACGACAAGTGGGAGTTTAGACCAGCCTACTAAATCGACGACTATGCCGAAATTCCCGTCGGAGGACATAAAAGATCCACCATATGAAAATGTTGCCGTTGAAAAAAATGAGCTGGCTGTTGCACGTAAGTTTCGATTTTGAATTCAGTGCGGTGAGCAATAAAGACTTTTGGACTATAATTTTGGGACTGACTTTAGGCATTTTCTGAGCAGGATTTCACATATCAAGCTCTCAGATGTTTTATAAATTTGTGTCAAAGGTGTAGTAACATGGTCTCTGCCTAAAAGTAAACGATATGGAAGTAAATCTTGAACATCTAATTTTTGAAGTAAAACTTCTTTATTCACGCTTGACTTGCGGAGTAAGCGAGGCGAACGGAACTTAAAGTTGGTTCACGTAGATCTCTATTGTCAAAATCAAAAAGTAAAAAATGTGTGTTATTATGTTGGTATATCTGGTAAAATTACAATTCACAATTGTCAAGATGTCGACATTTACATTAAACAAAGCAAAAATAAAGTTATACCGACTGATAGATGGAACTAAACTAAAGAAATTTTACTTCAGTCGTGTGGTTTAAAGCACACTCGTTTTTTTAAAGCTCTTTCCATGACAATAATATTATTTTTTCCTCCACAGCAAAGAAAATCAACCCTCTAACTCACGACAAACACGGCCGCAAGTACAACGACAACGTTTCATACGAGAACATAAATTTGGACTACATAGCCCGTTTAGTCGGCGAGGGCTACCCAAAGGACATAGTGGTGCGAGCGCTCGGGATCACGAGAAACGATCTGGAGATGGCATGCGATATATTACACGAGTTTGGAGCTAAGCACGCGGGGAAATGCTAGCGAAAGGTGTGAATTGTGGCGAAGGTGACTTGAAAGTGACTGGCAAAAGTGTGTCGTAAGTGGCTTCCGGAAGTGTCACTTCAACAGTTTTATGAATACGTTTCAATTGTAATTTTTATGGTCTTCTCACATTCTTATTCAGCTGAAAAAGATAAGTTTTTACTAAAGTAGGCAATTAATAGTGAAATTAAAAGTGATAGTTCGCTTAAGAAAGTGTCACTTTTTATATTTTGTTTTTGAGAAGTTGAGAAGTAACATTGATTAGTCTTGTATGCAAAAAAGTCTGCACATATTTTATAAAAAAAAAATAGTAATCACCTTTTGTTGGGAATGAATATTTGAGTAGAAAACTGCAGAATGATTGGTTGTTTTCTTAATCGTTTCGTCACTTTGATCTATCGATATTATTTGTCCAAGGAATCCAAAAATGGTATTCTATCTTCAAATTGTTTTGATTTCTCTAATGGCATTTAATAAGCAGTGTTGTAATCCTAAAATATTATACGTATTGTGTTCAAGAATGAAATGCATACAAAAGGTGTTTGGACTCTATGATTACTTATATCTTCATAGTCACGATATATACCACAATCATAATAGAATAACGAGCACTATGGCTATAATGGTTCTCCGTTGTGACTATTTTTTTACTACGTAATTGTAGATAATACTAAATAATTCACAACTTGGACGGATGCTCTAAAACAATACTTTTAGACTGTCAAGTGAGTATGATACATTTTATAAAATTAATAACTGCTAACACGTCTATTAAAAGTCGAAATTACTCCGACCAAACACACCAGATCAGTTTCGTACATATTCGATGTATTTTTTCTTCTGGGAGCCAGTTACTAACGTAAGCCGCCGCGGCTTGGAAGGACATCGAATATGCCTGAAACCTGGTCGGAGTAATTTCGACTTTTAATTGACGTGAGTTTAGCCGTTATTAACTCACCAAAATTTTAGAGCTCATACATACATCCAATTTAGTTCCAAGTCAACTTATCGGCCGCGCCACTTGTGTAACTTTCAAAGCGTATCTTGAAAACGTGACGCTGGACGATATTTCGTCTCTTACAAACCATCTCTAAAATCTATTGATTGATATGTACTAAGATGGGCCCCGATTATGAAGAAAAAAACAATTATATTATTTGGTGTTATGCCAAAATATTCAGTCTTTTGGAGAAAGCTAGAATATCTGTATGTCAATCTCTGTAAATCGTTACGCAAACGCTTCATAAATAAGACAGTCTGAAAATATTTTTTTTTTAATAATGCGAATTTTGCCTGTTAAGTCGATATTAAATTACTCTTAAAAAGGGTGCTAAGTATCTGAGCCGATCTTAAATTCTAAAACACCATTTTAAATATTTAAAAATCGAATTAAATCTTTGAGTGACATTTAATAAGCATCATTTTAGTATTCATTGGATAGACTGCACAATCTAGAATAATTGTAAAAGTACTAAGAATAGCCTGTTTAAAAATTCATTGCCTTTGCCTCTATAGATTAACAAAATAGATACCAGTTGTAAAATAAATTTACGGTTACACGAAAAAGCAGAAACAATAGAAATAGTTCCTACATAATATTTAGCATACGCCATTATTACAGTAAACAAGAATATTAAATGGGCATTATCCATAAAAATATAAAATTGACTTATTTTAGTGAGAATATTGCCTAAACACTTTTATAGTAAAATTGTAATAATAAACGTAAATACATGCCATTTTTTATATGTTTCTATAAATAATTTTGGTGCATTTTTTAAAGGTTGTACGGGCCAAAAGAAACCTTAAGAATCAATAATTACAAACGTCAATCCCGTTTGGGATGAGAAATAAAACTGCATTATTAAATAGTAGGTAAATATGATAATATTGTGATATTTAACTCAAAGTGATTACGAGGAAAGTGATTACAATATTTTTGTGTTCCCTAACAAAAAAATTCATACAGGGTGCTTATTATTATTGTATTAGTGAGCACCAGAAAAAAAAAATGCATTAATCGGTTAAGTAAAACACATATTAGTAAATTTTAAAAAAAGTAATACTAAAACACATTTCATTTTATGTTACTAGTAACTCAATTAGTTAGAATTTGTAAATATTTTTAATATATTCTAAAGTAAATTTAATCGAAATGCATAGGAACAATTTGGCTTAAGAACGTCAGTTTTGAACGTCAATTTGCGAATGTCAGTTTTGAACGTCAGTTTGAGAACGTCAGTTTGAGGACGTCAGTTTGAGAACGTCAGTTTAAGCCGTTATAATGTAATTAAGTATTTTAATCTCATTCATTTGCCTGTGAATAGTTACGTTCATGTACGATATTTTATTTGTCCTTTGTTAAATGCGACAGACTTGCATATAAAATATACGTAGCTATAACCTAATATTTATCGTGTGGCAAGCGCTCGACACAAGTGTAAACAAAATTATGCAGGTAGGTACAAACAAAATTAGTGTCAATAAAAATCTTAACCTTAATTTGACAATCTTAAAACTATCGCTGTCCTTGTCATTTCTACCGTTATGAAAAAGACAGCAACATTTTTGGGAGTGCCTAATTTATTTAGTTGATAGAGTGAGAGCGAAGCGTCTCCGTTTCAGCTTCGCCAAAATCGTTTCGTATGTCCTGCAGATGAAGTTTTGTGTTCGATAATTATTTTTATGGTTTTATCGAATCACGCTTAAGATATGCAAAGAAAACTCGCGTGGTTACAGAGCTACTAGTTTTTTTTTTACTGATACTGATTATGATTTTGCAGTGTGATTCACACCACCATTATTTACCTACAATAACAATAATAACGCCCAACGACCACATAGTTAGATCCTGAACCCTAATTAGGTTTCCCTGTGTATAGGGACCCAGGAACTATGAAGACCATGGTCCCACAACACCCAGACTAAGTACAAGTATTTGCGCTTTTTTTCCTGTGCACAAATACTTGTCCTGCCGCGGGAATCGAACCCACTGCCTCTGGGATATGAGCCAACCTGCTCAACCACTATACTACAACGGCTGAAAAACCTCATCTGAGAATTTAGGTTACATTATATGATTAATAGGAAAGTATTTACAAAGCAAACACGCGTAACAATTGCCGAATGTAAACTTTTCACATTTGCAAATATTTAAGCAAGCCGGTGATGTAAAACAAACGACAAATAAATGAGTACAAGAAAATACTAGGTGCGTCTTTGGATTTCTTACGAAAGTGCGATAGTATTAAAACTTATAAATAATAACTAGATATAGACACTTTTAATTTATTATCTAATTTTTTAGGTAAATCTTTTACTATTCCAATGCATATTTCTTTTTGATCAGTATTCGTAAGTAAAGAGCTTCGTAAATGTAAATAATCTTTATATTTTTCAAATATTTAAATCGCTAGTTTATATTAATTTCACATATATTTTCATATATAATGATGCATTAAAATTATAAAATTTATACAATTAATGATGCATTAAAATTATAAAATTAATAACATTAATGATGCATTAAAATTATAAAATGTATAATAGTAATGATACATTAAAATTATAAAATTAATGATAAAACTTTTAGACACTTCGACTTATGACACATGCAATATTTAATATATAGCATATTATTTACTATAATACTATACTATTGTAAATAAATATATTAAAAAATGCATTATAAATAATCTTTTTTTATGAAGTTAGTAAACGTAGTTTCATATTTATAATAATTTCTTAATACCTACTTCGGTGAGCTTTGTATCGGCACCAATATTATATTGAAATTATAAATAAATAACGCCCAACGATCACATACATAGACCCTGGGCGCTAACTAGGATTATCTAGCGACCTAGGAATTGCGATGACCATGGTCCCACAACACCACAGCAGAACAAGTATTTGCGATTTTTTTCATACACAAATACTTGTCCTGTCGCAGAATCGAACCCTTCGCCTCCCGGTGTTGTGCCGACCTACTCAACCACAACACAGAGGCTGTCGAATAAAAATAAATATTTGATAGTCACACTTCGTAAATTTGTAGAAGAAAAATTATTAAAAATATAACTTTTTAAGTGCAATTCATAGTTTTTGATGATTAACTTGTCTTGCTTTTTGCAACTTTTTGCTGTAAATGAATATTTGAATTGTTGTTTATGTTTGTTTTTGTTTTTGCGAGTAGCAGTATTGCGCTTTATTGAATGACTGATTTTTAGATAATAATGAATCTAGTCTTAATTCAATTCGCTTATCATTTGATCATCCAAAATTGTATATTTTTAATTTTCAATGCCAATTACCGATTGTATGATAATTAACATTAGATTTTATAAGTACATATCCACCAGATGAAATAGTTTTTATTATTTATTATAAATTTTAAACATTAAATTTAATTTTAATAATAAATAACTTTGTAAATTAATGTTTGTAGACATTTCACACAGCGTCATCTAGCCTCAAACTAAAAGCTTGTACTATGGGAACCAGATAACTGACCAGTACTACGATACTTTTTTATTTGTAAATACATACATAGTACACAAAACAAATATCTATGTTCGTCCTGGGTGGGAATCGACCCCACAACCTACAGTTCAGAAGGCGGTGCTACTACCAACTGAGCTATCCGGTCAGTCAATGTTGGATCATAATTTTACATTTTTACATAACCATGCATCTAATAACAGCCATATAATCGAATTTTATTTTGAATATTATTTTCTATAATTAAAAAAATAAAAAGTATAAAGGTAATAATTTTATTTTATAATATTTAATTCCATAATTAACATCAATTCATGTACAGTCTATTATATTATTTTATGGTATATGCATTTTGCTTAAAATACAAGTTTTAATATAAAATATTGCAGCTATTGTTTATATTTAGTGAAATGTTATAATCTCACGAAAGTAATAACTTTATTATTATTTAATATACATTGAATTAATAAATTCAATGTATATTAAATACATGAAAATACTATGACATTCACATTAAGATATTATTTATCATTTAAATAAAATAAATAACGTGGCTTTGTTTCTATGATAATGATACGTCAACCATCATCGCAACGGGTGATTTTTAAGATCGTCAAAAATATTTGAGAAGTATCACATATAAATAAATTAAATAAAAAACATGGAAATTTTCTAATAAAGAAACGTCAGACTTTGAAGATCGTCTGAAATACTTGAGTCGATCTTAAATTAAAAAATTCTACAATTTAGCACATCTTAGTGTCAACAATGAAAAAGCTGATTTTCGTTTACACAGTTATATATTTGAAAATAATTATCTTTATAAAGTTACGTAACTTTTGGGTAAAACGCGCTTAAACCCAGTTCTGACTAACATATTTTTTCAAAAATAATTGAATCGTCAATTTTACAATATAAACTAAAATATTCACAACTTGTTAATATATTTGGTAATTTATTAATTAAAATTGCCTTAATTATTGTCGTACAGGTTGTTAATAACTTAACGATACTAACTGCTTGCACTCAAATTTGGTAGCTAAGCACTCACCTCTCTACGGTTTCTCGTGCTTTAGTCAAACTCGTGTCACTTCAACACACCAGCTAGACGATCACGTAACTTAATTGCAACCAATAGAAACACAAATTTGTATGGATTTGACAGTTTCAATACGCAGCTTATGTGCATAGTTAGTATAGACATTTCTCCTGTTGTATTGCAACGTTCATCAAAGTTACGTGATCATCCCCCAGCTAGACGATCACGTAACTTAATTGCAACCCATAGAAACACAAATTTGTATGGATTTGACAGTTTATATGGAATACGCAGTTTATGTGCATAGTTAGTATGGAAATTTTTGCTGTTGTATTATAATAATATAATAATGATAATATTTATTGCTATTATGGAAATGTTTAAATTATGAATGAAATTTCACCTGTTGCATTGTCGAAGTTACGTGATCACCCCCTGATACTGTACGGTCATTGGTTGAAGACAGCCGATGATCAATAGCGACTTAGCGTTCAGTGTATGGCGTGCGAAGTTGACATCAATTTAACAAACGCATGAGAACCCGGAGGAAATCGTTGCTTATAGCTAAAGGATATGCAGCCGGGATAGGAGAAAGTATAATACAGCAAGCGTTACGTAACACAGATTTATCCTGACTAATGTTTCAGTCCTACCAACATTGTTGGCTTATTTAAATATCTAAATATATATAACTCAAAGGTAAATAATTCAACCACCCATTTCACCCTTTTAAGGGCGGAATTTCGAAAAATCTTTTCTTAGCGGATGATTCTCTTTTCTACGTCATAACATCTACCTGCATGCAAAATTTCGGCCCGATCCGTCCAGTGGTTTGGGCTGTGCGTTGATAGATTACTATGTCAGTCAGTCACTTGAGTTATAAATATATAGATAGACCCTACCTACATACATTACAATAGCTAAGTACGTATTTTTATAGAATTTAAAAAATAGCCTGTGTGCAATAAATCTTTTGACTTTGACTTTGAATGCAGACGGGCAGAAATGTTGATTATAAAATGTTGATAAACAAAAGAAAAAATTTCATTTAAAATTATTTTGGTAATGAAGCCGGTGTTCTTATTTGGTATCGTAGGTTATTCACCCTAAAAAGTACAAACAGCTATTAAACTAAAGTTACTGTACACAGTTTAATAACTTAAGCGGTATACTAGAAATATTTTAATGTCATATCAAACGACAATATTTCGTGTTGTTTACCAACATTAGTTGTTACTAGCAAATGTTTTATGGAACGTGTGAAAATGATTCCTACATAGGTAAATCTGAGAAAACGTTTTATTGAATTATTCATGTAAATTTGTATCTTATATCATTTATGTTTGGTGTCATTTTAAATTAAATTTGTAAGAATTATAAATATTGCACGCAATGTAAAAAGTTTTCGTTTAGAATTATTTTTCGGCTAAGGTAAGAAGGAATGTAACGGGGAGGCTAAGTCTTGTTTACGCTTTAGTAAGAATACGTTGCAATTATACATACGTAAAAATTACTATATTGTTTTATTGTGTCATCGTCATCAACAGCCCGAAGATCTCTACTGCTGAACATAGCCCTCCCACATAGAGCGCTACTTTAAGTGGTTACTTGCCGTCTGCATCCGTCGGCTCCCCACAGTTCTGGCTTGGGATCATGGACTAGGTGGTAGGACTTTTAAGCAAAGTTTGTCTAGGTAGGTAACACCGCTTTGCCAGTTATTCTGCCACCAAACAGTGGTGAACAAGCACTGCTGTGTTCCGGTTTGTAGCTAGTGAAATGACTGGGCAAATAAGACTATTATCTGATCTCACATTCGAGTAATCTTATTATGTTGCCTACCTTGAAATCGCAATGCCCTATGTAAAAATATCAATAACTAAATCAAATTATAGTAAAAAAAAACTTAGATCCATGGTCATGTTCTGTCACAGAAATTATTTGTCTACGAATAGCTATAGAATATACCACGTGATATACATGGTGATTGATTTAGGAGGCCGTGCTTCGAGGACAGATCAACTATGGTATTTTTTTGCTTCAGCCCTACCTGTATGATATGGGCAGCCGTCGCTTAACATCAGGCGAACGGTTAGCTCGTCACGTCAATCTTTAACATAATAAAAAAGAAAAATCCAACTATATAAAATCCTGTAACCAATGCGGCCTCAAACTCAACTCTAGCTACAGCTTTGCTGGCAGATAAATAAACGCTTTCAATTTAATTCAGATTTTGTTTCTACTGACAACCAACTTCAGATATAACGAGTACTTAAGTATTTATTTTATCAATCAGTTGTAGTGGAGAATGAAGTGATATTGGCGGAACGAAACTAATGAAAATGCAGTCAAGTCAGATGTGCGATGAAATGGGTAGACACTTAATCGAGGAGAATGATTGTTCTGCAATATGTACTTATTGTGTTGGTAAGTAAACGCGAATTATACATTTATGCTAATTTTTTATTATTCGATAGGTTTGCGTTTGGCCACTATCTCACCTGATGGTAAGTGACGATGTGGTCTAGGATGTAACACGCTTGCCTAGAAGATACCTATTCATTTTCGATTGGAAGACTCCAAGGATGTAGTTTTCGGGAAACACGGATGCTGGTAAAGCGTTCCACTCTTTGGCTGTTCACATGATAAACGTGAAACCAAATCGCTTTGTCCGCACATGTGGGATAATAACCATGTAACGGTGGCCTTTTTCGTACATCTAGTTGTCCGATGGCGGAATCAGGTTATGCAACACCAATACGCACTCTCCAAAATGCATTCGATAGAAGACCGATAAACTGGCAACTTTGCGTCTATGGTCGAGCCTTTGCATTCTGGCCTCAAACAAATCGATACCTATGAGCCTCTTAGCACGCCTTTCGATGGAGTCTAAGGCTTCCAGCTAGTATTTAGCAGACCCATCATATAGGTGGCAGCAATACTCCATGCACAATCGAACTCAAGTACTTAATATCTACTCTTAACACGTTAACTGCCTAATGGCAAAAATGTAAATTCTATTGTTATGGTGACAGTCGGCAGTCAAAGCCTTAAAAAGAACCCATTTCCATTTTAAGGACGAGTTTAGTCTTTAAAATTTTCATTGATTTGGTGAGCTGGTCGTTCACCTAATGTTAAGCATCACGGCTGCCCATAACAGTAGCTGGTGGCTCTCGGAACTGCGCATGTCATCCTTAGATATCGGCACATTCTAGACATAAACTCTGAGATCAGGTAATCGAGTCTCGTCTCCAGTAACGTCACTAACAACGGTGCTCTTCAAACCGGAACACAATAGTGCTTGAACGCTTCTACTTGGAGGCAGAATATCTGTCACGTGGTAGTACCTACCTAGCCGAACTTTGCAGTAAAGACCCTTCATTATTATTAGTATTACTAGGCGGCAGTTTTGGGTATCTACTCAGCTGTTCAAACCGTTTTAAGTCTTTGTATCACCCATAAACTTCATAATATCTGCTGCCACGCCATTAATACCATAGCTGACCTCATAATTTTCGCTTTTATTTATTCCTTTATGGATTTCAGATTCAAATCGCACAATCCCAATTTCCAGACCATATAGATCTCAAAAAAGTCAGTGAAATTGTATTAGACAATGAAAAATACAACGTTCTAAAGCCAACTGTTCATAAAGTAACCGATCACTTCGAAGACTTCATGCTAAGAAGTGAAAACATAAATAAAAACGAAAAGATTTTCATAGACGATAACGGTTTCAGACATTTTTGGAGTGGAATGGGTAGGAAGTACAGTAATTTGAGAAAAACCGATATTTCACTTTATGAAATCAATAAGGATTTACAAAATCACGCCAGTGAAGCAGTTGGTAAAAATACAGACCCTAAAAATGTGCAAGAAGCTTCCAACACCACTGACGGAGACGTTAAAGATACAACCAAAGTAGCGGTAAAAAAGAAACCGATCCGACCTAAGACATCTGAGGAGGAAGAAAAAGAAGAGAAAAAAAAGAGAGAAACTGAAATGATGTTAAGAGAATCCGCTGGAGGGAAGAAAGCTAGTGGAAAAACAGTAGCAATAACATCATTCTTCTGTCCTTTCTTCGGGGTTATAAAAATGACTGCGTTTATAGATTAAAATTAGATTTAAACATTGATTTAAAAAAATTATTTAAATATTTTGTCCTGGATATCTACAAAACAATGACATAAAGACCTTTTAGGCTTCAAATAAAAAGAAGTAGTATATCTTGAATTCTTTATTATGTAGGATTTCTAAATACTCTATTTCAATAACCTTTAGAATTACCTCCCATAAATCTTCTGTTGAACCTTCTAGTCATATAAGGATCTTCTTCAGAATCACGATTTGGTTTAAATCTATCAAATGTTCCCATAAAAGAATTCACAGCAGTTTTGAAAGCTCTTCTGTAGCTATCGACGGGCATTCTCTTCCTAAGCATAACGACTGGCTCAAAAGGGATTACCATTCCAGCAGCAGATGCTATCAGAGGTATCAACGGAGCTGGAAAGTAAAAGGAAACAATCTCCATTGCTCCGTTGACTATGCAAATCCCTACATTCTTCAAAACTAACTTTACTTTAGGAGTCTCTAGAAATTCTATTATTGGTTTTTTGAACGCTATGAAAAGTTTTAGCATGAAACCTGGAGTTTGTTCGACCGTTTGTATTGCAGTAGTATCATCATGAATAATCATTTTGGATTGACCTGAAATTTCAGTTGCTTTGTCATGTTTGACTGTTTCTGGATTTTCAGTGCTGGGCGTTGCAGGAATATTGTCTCTGACAGCATTGACTTCGACATGTTGTATGTTCGTCGTTACAACTTCTGTATGGTTCGATTCTTGAAATTGGTCGTTTATTTCTGGCTCTTGCTGCGGCTAAAATACATAATGAATATTGAAAGTAGGCAAATACTATATTTAGGTATCTGTTTTCACTTTCACTTTTGGTACTCACAGCAGAATCGACTAGGTAAATAGACGTGAATAATAAATGATTTATAATAAAAAATACTCTCATTGTTATGTTTATGTATTTCTCGAAAATAAATACATTTATTAAAATAATCGCAGAAAAACGTAGAGTGTAAGTTTATTGATATAGAAAATGTTTGAGGATTACGATTTGATTTTACGATTCTATTTTTCATATTGTGCAAAATTTGAGTTGTTTCAAGTTACTGTATGTATCGTTCCAGATTGACTTATCATCACCTCGCTATTTTTTCCTTATCTAAAATTTTCGTCATATCAGGATAGTTAGTCTCATTAACTTTAGCTTCTCGTTCGTTACGTAGATACCTATAACCTTTATATTCTACTGTGTGTCATTCTAAACGTACTTTACCACTAATTTACATAATATTCTTGACACATACTTATATGTACCTGGATAGGTACCTATTTACAATGTCCACTGGGTAATCTTTAAACTCTTCTTGACGTAAATACTCAGTTTTTTTTTTACTAGGTGGTAGGACTTTTCTGCAAAGTTCATCTAGGTTGGTACCACCGTTTTGACAGTTATTCTGCCGCCAAGCAGTAGTGTGCTAGCACTACTGTGTTCCGGTTTGAAGGGCACTGTAGCTAGTGAAATTACTGGGCAGTTGAGACTTTATGATCTGATCTCACAGTCGAGTAATCTTATTACCAGACTGTGCTGATGTCTCAGGATGATTGATGTGCGCAGTGCGATGTCATGCAAAACTTTATATTTTAGAGTTCTAAGTGACACTGTTCTGTTATGGGCGACCGTGTCGCTCAACAAATTGTCAGGTTTCGTATTTATTTATATTTCGATGTACGTGGGTAGGTGCTTATTTTTAATAAAACAGTCAGCCTCTAACCTCGGCCTTTCATTGATGTTCCATTGGCGACGAGCCGATTTCACGCGTGTTTTTATAGTGTTAAATCAAGTGAATCATAATTTAAAATGCCTATCGGTAAACTAGAACCATTCGACTTGAGTTCGAAACAATGGCCTGCATATATTCGTCGCGTAAAACAGTATATATTGTTGAATGAAATTAAAAAAGAACTATGTGTGTCGTTGTTAATTACGGTGGTCGGGGAAGCAACGTATTCCCTTATGTGTGATTTGTGTTCGCCGGAACACCCAGAGTCGAAATCATTTGACGAGTTAGTGAAACTGGTATCGGATCATTTGGAGCCCCAGCGGTCCGAGATTGCCGAACGTCACGTATTTCGTTTGCATAGACAACATGGCGGCGAATCACTTACGGAGTATTTACAAACTCTTAAACATCTAGCGACTACATGCAATTTTGGAGCGACATTGGAAGAAAATTTACGCGACCAGTTTGTGTCAGGACTATCGAACGAGGCGATGCGCTCGCGTATTTTTGCCGAAAGAAACATTCGGTACAAGCAGGCGGTTGAGCTGGCTCTGGCGCTGGAAGCAGCCGAGCGGCACGCGGAGATGAGCGCGGCCACGGCAGCAGCGGGCGCAAGCGCCGCCCTCGGCGAAGGCGGCGGAAGCGCGGGCGAAGGCCTGCACCAGGCGAGCGCGAGGCGCGCGGGCAGCACGGCCTACGGAGGGCGCGCTGCGGGCGCGGCGCGGCCGGGGCCGAGCGGTGCTGCGTCCGCGCCCCGCCGCAGCTGCTGGCGGTGCGGCAAGTCGCATCGCTCGGACAAGTGTCGGTATGCCCAGTATAATTGTGATGAGTGTGGTGTACGCGGCCATTTGAAAGCTATGTGCAAGGAAGTGCGTTCTAAAGGTCGAGCGAGCGGCCAGCAGAATTACGTGAGTGACAACGACGATTGCGAGGATTTCTACAACATTCAGGTGGACGGCACAGGTGATGAACCTTATATTATTACTGTTCAAGTAGATCGTCAACCGCTTGAGTTCGAGGTTGATACCGGGAGTAGGATTTCCACTATTAATGAGACTTTTTATCGGCGTAACTTTGCACATAAAGTAATTAAACCAGATAATTTAAACTTACGCAGTTACGTCGGTTCACGTATGGAGTCGCTAGGTTCAATCTCGGTTGATTTAGTTCTCGGTGATGTCGTGGTGAATAATTGTGATTTGCATGTCATTCGTAACGGTGGACGACCCTTGCTCGGAAGAGAGTGGGTCCGCATTTTAAAAATAAATAACATTGTCGTTAAGTTGAATGAGATTCAGGACCGGGTTGCGACTAGCGACGATCCATCTGTGAACCGATTAATTAGCGAGTTTCCGCAAGTATTTACTGATAAGCTCGGAACTTGTAAGCGGACCGTTCAACTGCAGCTCACGGATACGTCCCCGGTGTACGTGCGCGCGCGGCCCGTGCCGCTGGCGCTGCGGGCCCGCGTCGAGGCCGAGCTCGAGCGGCTCGAGCGGGAGGGCACCATCTACCGGCTCGAGTCGTCGGATTATGGTACCCCGGTTGTGCCGGTAATCAAGGAATGTGGTGATATCAGAATTTGTGGGGACTATAAAATAACTATTAATCCTAAGCTTAAACGCGATCCGTACCCGCTTCCCCGTGTTGAAGAATTGTTTGCAACGCTTAGTGGGGGGGAGGAGTACTCCAAAATTGATTTAAAAAATAGCTATCAACAATTATTGCTCACGGAGGAGTCCCAAAAGTATACCGCCATCACCACACACCTTGGCACGTTTGCCTATAGCCGTACCCCTTTTGGTTTGTCGTGCATACCGAAAAAATTCCAAAAAATTATGGAAGAAACCCTGAAGGGCATTCCAAACACAGTCGTATTTTTGGACGATATTTGCGTGACAGGTGCTACAAGAAAGGAGCATATAGATAATTTGAGAGCGGTATTTGAACGGTTACGTAACATGGGGTTTACTGTTAAGTCTAATAAGTGTTCCTTCTTACAAAAAAGTGTGAAATATCTCGGGTTTATAATTGATAAAACTGGTTTACATCCCGATAAAAAAAAAACAGAGGCCATTTTCAATGCCCCGCGACCGATCGACGTGACACAATTAAAAAGTTTTCTCGGAATGCTTAATTATTACGGCAAATTTATTCCGAATTTGAGCATATTATTACATCCGTTACATGCACTACTTAAAAAAGGGGCGAGTTGGAAATGGTCCTCTGAGTGTGAAAGTACATTTAATCAAGCCAGACAAGCGTTGTCAAGTGAGAAGGTACTAGCGCACTACGAGGAGGGGCGGCCGCTCGTACTGGCGGTGGATAGTTCTGCGTACGGGCTGGGCGCGGTGTTGGCTCACGTGTACCCAGACGGAAGCGAGCGACCGGTCAGCTGTGTCTCAAGAACACTCAATTCGGCTGAAAAAAATTACAGCCAACTCGATAAGGAGGCACTCGCGATTTTTTTTGGTATCACTAAACACCACCAGTATCTATATGGCCGGAGATTCGTATTACGGACGGATCATCAGCCCTTAAGTTACATATATGGGGAGAAGGGAGGAATCCCGCAAACGGCCGCGAGTCGACTTCAAAGATGGGCAGCGCGGTTAGCGGCATATGATTTTTCGGTGGAGTTTGTGAGGTCAAAGGATAACGGACCGGCGGATGCGCTCTCACGCTTACCCCTCCCGTATGAGCGACGCCCCGCGACTAAAGAACCTATCACGTATGTTAATTTAGTCATGGAAGGGATGCCAGTCAATTTTAAGGAAATTAGTGAGGCCACCGCGAATGATGTCTTGTTAAGTAAGATTAAGGGGTTTGTGATGTTTGGTTGGCCACCGTCGGGGACCAATTGCGAAGAGCAAATTAAACCTTATTACGCCCGAAAAGAAGAAATATTAGTTGAATTAGGATGCCTTATTTACAAATATCGAGTAATCGTGCCTCCATCGTTACGGCCTCGGGTGTTGGAGGAGATCCATGAAGGGCATTTAGGGGTGAATAAAATGAAAAATTTATCGCGGAGCTATGTGTACTGGCCCAGCCTAGACCAGGAGATCGAGAACGTGTGCCGGTCGTGTGGAGCGTGCCGCGCGGTGCGCGACGCGCCCCCGCGCGCGTCCCTACATCCTTGGGAGTTCCCCCAGAGCCCGTGGCAACGCATTCATGCCGACTTTGCAGAATGTGGAGGTAAGAAATATTTGATTTTAATAGATGCACACTCGAAGTGGATTGAAGCGGTGGCAATGAATCGCACAGATGCCAACTCCACAATAGCGGTATTTAGGTCGATATTCTCGAGGTTCGGTCTGCCCTCGCAATTGGTCACTGATAATGGACCCCCCTTTTTGTCGGTTGATTTTAAAGAATATTGTGTTAAAAATTGTATTAAGCACGTGACGTCAGCACCGTATAGGCCGCAAGGGAATGGGGCGGCAGAAAATGCGGTCAAGTCTATTAAAAAGGTGATTAAAAGAGCTTTACACGAAGGCGAAAATGTTTCTCAGGCGCTAAGCAGATTTTTGTTCCAATATCGCAATGTGGAGCATGCGACAACAAACGTCCCGCCGGCTGTGGCGTTGTTGGGACGGCGGCTGCGCGGGCGCCTGGATGCGCTGCGGCCGGACGTGGGGGCAGTCGCGCGCGCAGCGCAGGACCGCCAGGTCGCTAACAAACCGGGCCGAGACCGAGAGATCCAGGTCGGCGACCCGGTCCTCGCCCGCGGCTACTCAGATAAATCTCGAAAATGGGTCGAAGGCAAAGTTACTGACAAAACGGGGCCCGTGTCGTATAAAGTCAATGTGGGTAATGGTTTAGAATGGCGTAGGCATCTAGATCAAATAATACCGCTCAGGCGAAAGAGTAGGTATTCCTTATCTAGACCTAATTTGAACGCTCCCAACACAGACGAGACGAACCTGAAACCGGCTAGCGATGCTGACGATACGTTTGAGGATGCGGCGGGAGAGGAGATGTCGGACTCAGGCGAGAAGGTAGAAGGTCAGGGCGAACAGTCTTCACCAGTAGTTGGTACTACCGCCGGGCGGTCTCCGACACCTCCGCTCCCCAACGCGTCAGCCCGGGCTATAAGAGCTTATAAACGCGCTAAAGCTAATAAGTAGGATATAAATTACGTTAATAATTACATCCAAGTTTATGTCGTTAAGCTGTAGTAAATATATTTAGTGGATGGTTGATTTTACTTGATGAGTATTGTAGGTTAAGAGAATTTATAAAATAAGTTATAGTGTCGTTAAAATTACGTTTTCAAAGACTAGGTACACACATGTTACTTACTGCTATGTTTACTTCCTCTCTACTATATTTACCTTTTATTATGTTTTCTTTAATCTATTTTATTTGTTTATGTATATCCTTCTGATAAGTGCTATTGTTCAAATTAAAAGGGGAAAGATGTCAGGTTTCGTATTTATTTATATTTCGATGTACGTGGGTAGGTGCTTATTTTTAATAAAACAGTCAGCCTCTAACCTCGGCCTTTCATTGATGTTCCACAAATATACTCAGTTCTTTAGATAATACTGAATTATCCAATGACTTTTCAATTATCTCTAAAATCGTTTCAGCTTACAGAATTCGCCTCGGACAAAACAATCAGAATAAAAAATCTTGATTAAACAAATGTCAATTTGAAACATGAGTTAAATTGGCGAAGCGAGAGAAGCACCATCATCGTCAGTACATACCTACCTATATTCGAAAATGAATTTACTTTTATCTGCCGTTTTATTTTTGATCGGAGTGTTTGTCATCGTGGAAGCGGAGCCGAATCCGAAGCCGCAGGTACGGATAATTTAATGAATATCAGCTGTGGCAAAATTTTAATTCAGTGGCAGCATTCGAAGATCGAATTCGATTAAGGAAATTGGAATTTAACAACTGTCGTAAACTTTTTGGGATTATTTGAAATGGATCAATCAACAACCTTTATCTCTTCTTGGTTACAATCCAGCTGTTAGGTACCTAATTAACTTCATTGCTATACTCCTACTACTGCTGGTAATCAATGATATCGGTTTTCATCTGGCGACACTCAACATAAGTACCATTTTCTGGTGTTGAGTGGTGGTTGCTAGCCAAATGTACCTAGCATCGCCAAGCACTTCAAGTCTTTACAAAGTTAGCTTTCTGTACTTTTAGGTAGGTAGATAGATAGATAAAACTCTATTGAAACATCATATTCCAGGAACAATTTGGTAGGTACTATACTAATTCAAATTTTTGATTTTATTGCAAATAGGCTATTTTTTTAGCACTTTTACAACTTTTATTAATAAATATGTATAGATGATTCGGTACCACATATTGTTTTTTAAACAAGTGAAAAGTATATATATATATGTACCTAGGTTTTGTTTCGTCTTACATAAAAAACCTGAAATCTCCAAAACTTGTACTTACGACTTATATTTAGAATCCCGAAGATACTTTGTCTTCAACGTTTTTCTTTTTTTTCTTCTTAGTATTTACGTACCTTTTCTTCGTCTCAATTTATGTTAAACTTGTTGTTTATCTCAGGTTCCTTATGACTACATACCGATAGGAAGGAGTGCTCGTCGCGATCAGGAGTTGGCTAGCCACCCTTCGGACGTGGTCCTCAATTACGAACGCCTCTTCCCGTCGAGGAGGAAGTGGATCGACCACAACTACCAGTTCAGGAGGAATAATGACGACGATGTATAAAATATTACATTACCTAAAAAATTTACAGTAATTTTTGTCCTTTGATCTTTGTGACAGGAAAAAAATTATCCAGGAAAAATCTATTCTTGTTTTAATTTGCATAGTCAAAGTCAAAGGATTTTATTGGATATTAGCTTCAGCCCGCGGCTTCGCCCGCGTGGCCTATAGGAAACGAAGAAAAAAATTTTTCATAGATAATTCAACCACTGTTTTACCCTCTCAGGGATGGAATTTCGAAAAACCCTTTTTAAGTAGATACCTACACTTTATAAAAAAACACCCTCTAAATTTCAAGTCTCTAGGACCAGCGGTTTAGGCTCTGCATATAACTCAGTCGACACGTCAGTCAGTCAGAATTTTGAATTTTATATGTAGGTACATATAGGCTATTTTTAGCACTTTTACAAGTCAAAATTATGTTAGGTACTTAAAATTAAGTTACAGAGTGCTTATTGTCAAATATTATATATCAAGGTCAATACAATATGCGAGTTAAAAAATAAAGAAGTTCTCTTGCCTACTACTGGTGCAAGCAATCTGACACAATGCAGAACAGAAAACTCCGATCCGAAGCTTCGATTACACCTGTAAAGAAAAAGCTGCAAGAAACTACCACTAATTATAATTAGGTACTACAATTACAAACGATAGAATGGTTTTCAAGTGGCGATCACGAACGGGAAGTCGTTAGCGGCCCTTTACAAGGTGATCTAGTCAGAACCGCAGGAAGCCATTGGATTCAAAAGGTAAGGGCCAAGCTGATGTAGACTACATAGCTTATTCAGCCCAGTAATAAAATAGTTTTTGTATTATTTTTACATAATACCGCAAAATATTTTTCAATTTGTACTTGTGTGTTCATTTTCTGCCGTATAGCAAATCCTTTCAAGCTAAAAATCTGCTCTACGAATCTGGTTATTAGGTGGTAGGACTTTTCTGCAAAGTTCGTCGTAGGTAGGTACCACCGCTTTGCCAGTTATTCTGCCGCCAAGCAGTAGTGTGCAAGCATTGCTGTGTTCTGGTTTGAAGGGAACTGTAGCTAGTGAAATTACTGGGCAAATGAGAGTTTATGACCTGATCTCACAGTCGAATAATCTTATTACCATACTGTGCTGTGATGTCTCAGGATGATGTGCGCTGTACAGTGTCGCGAGAAACTTTATATTTTACAGTTCCGAGTTTCACTGTTCTGTTATAGGCGGCCGTGTCACTTACAACAACTAGCTCGTCACATCATGCACTAACATAAAAAAAAAGAATAGAGAATCTGCTGCATTACGAATCTGTCCAATGCAGAATCTGTCTAACACAGAACAATAGTAAATTTCTGCCTTCTCACACGATTTGAGACCGCTGTGTGCGAGAATTTATAAATAAATAACTAAAGTAAAACAAATCCCATGACAGAAAACTACTCTTCACTTTATTGACATAATAAATAAATAAAGTACGAGACAAAATTAACTTCGCTGTAAGTTCTTGCACGTAGGCAACATTTTCCGTCCCTAAGTTTTGCGGTTTTAATGAGCGAGACCAAGGACTTTTAAACTTTATTTCAATAGCTGTTTAGCTAAATAAATAAATATTGTAGGTATTAAAGCATTTAGTGGGAATGCTAAAGCAAGCAAACCAATTATTTTAATCTTTTAAATCCAATTATTACGTAACTAATTGGAAAATAACAGACATCTTTTTCACTTTCAAACTCCTTGGTGGGTAATGCGCGCAATGAGTTCGTTGACATCTACACCAGCTGGCACCGGGGCAGCCATTTGAGCGTAGCGGCTGGTGTAGTCTGGACCATCATCATACGATGCCTGAGGGAAAAAAATACATTAAAATTTTCGCACCATGACTTCAAACTTGATTTTTAGCGACTAGCGTGCGACGTCCTGCGACTTCTTGGAGCGAAAGTCGTGTGGTGGCTTGCAATGACTGGGCAAGAGCAAGCTGAAGGGTAGATTCAGTGTCGGGTCTTAGGAAAAGCCGAAGGCCGAAGTAGACTAAAGTAATCATTTATTATAATTATTTGTTGTTGTTTGATCCCGGTGTGGGAATAGGACCAGCTCTTTTCGTGATTGCCAAAAGAGCCGACTAAGGGAATAAACAGCAGCATGCTCTTTAGTACATTAAAATCTGCGATTACTAAGTCGCCTGCCAAGCGTGATGATTATGACAAACTCTGCTATCATAAGCATTCAAATTATTTTATTGAGTGGTATTTTATGAGGGAAGCCTTAATGTTCAGGAGTACTGGGACGTTTTCTGGCTGATAATATGATGTATTTATGCCTTTTTGGTATGTTGCCATCAATTAAAAGAGCACTCAGAGTCTTAGACCCAAAAAGTTTGCTGAATTTTGGAAACAATTTAAAACATTTTACTCGAGTTTGAAAATTTAAAGTAAGTAGTTAAATTTCGAAAGTTTTAATGAACGGATTTAGACCTTTTCCTATAATGCTAACTTAAAATGCTTGTGAACCTTAATTAACCCTTTCAGTTTTACGAGGTTATTAAATTTGGACAGTTATTGGAACACTGCACTGGCCATCAATCTATACAAATAAAATTCAAAGTCCCGACTAACTGACTGACTTATATATCAACGCACAGCCTAAACCGCTGTTCCTAGAGACTTGAAATTTGGAGGGTGTGTTCTTTGTAAATTGTAGGTATCCCCTAAGAAAGGGGTTTCCAAAATTCCGCCCCTAAGAAGGTGAAATAGGTGGTTGAATTATCTATGAAAAAATTTCTTCATCGTTTCCTATAAGCCACGCGGGCGAAACTGCGGGCATAAGCTAGTATCCTATAATAAGAAATTATAGTAGATATTCCAAGAGACTTAATTTTTCCATTTTCATACAACTTACCATCATGATATCGGTAACCACTCGACTGCAATCCTTCCTTCTTGTGTAATAAATTTAAGCCACCCGAGGGCTTCAGAGTTTGCTTAACGACTGCAACCCTTACCACAACAGCCAAGACCAACGGCTTAACGTGCCCTTTGAAGTACGAAAATGCTATCCTGCTAACATTTTAAATCACGGAACTGCATGGATAAGCAATATTTATACACATCACCAATTATTGTCGCACCCATTCCGACAGCCCCAACACGGTGGTGCCTTAGGAGGGGTCTATATAACTATAAGGTAATCAATTAACTTCATAACTCACCCAAATAGGAACTAAAAGAGCCACGAGAACCAACACCGCTTCAAACCACTTCATGGTTACTCCGACATCTACTGTGTTCCTTCAATTCACGCTCTTTTATACATCTTCCACAATAACCGTGAATATCAATTTAGTTTAATTTAGGAGTGTTATTGTGTGAAACGAATGTTTTAATAATAAAAGGTACTTATAGGTAAGCTTTAAATTCGTTTTGGCTTTAATGAAAATATGACGAGACGTCAAAGTGGGACCATAAAATTCAAAATAGATGTATAGATCTATGCGGAAGAGTGACACAAGGCGCCGGGATCCTTCCCGGCGCCTTGTGTACTAATACACACTAATATACTCATATAATAGAATACTCACTAAAAACTTTTTAGTGAGTATTCCTTCCATTCTGGACAGAGACTCCCACGTATGCTCCAGCTACCCCTTGACTGGTGGAATCCATAAAGGATTTTCCCCGGGACAAAAGAGGTATCCTATAGATCTAGAGTTGTCTAGAAGACTTCAGAATAGCAATCTTTAAAAAGATTTATTTTTTTTAAATAAAAATAAAATCTATAATAATCATAGTATTGTACGTTTGCATGGATTTAGGTTCAGCTAACACAAATAACGGTGAATCAAAATTTGTCAAATATAAAATTTAATTTCAGTTTGTACCTATTTTAAGTGTTATAAAAAACATCGATAAAATGCAATACGATTTCTGTAATAGCCGATACAATCAGCGTTACGAACGCAACGATTCGGCTGTAGCGTTTGACAAGCTGTCCGACTGCTGGTGAAGCGGCTTCAGTAGATATTAGCTGTGCTTCACGTCGAGAGCGCGGCAGTGGGCCAAAGCTGCTCCATAATCCGCCCTGAAACATTATATTTGTATTTCTTGGCTTAATAAATAAAAAAAACGAGTGTACTTTAGACCTTACGACTTAAGTAAAACTTCTTTAGTTTAGCTCCATCTATCGGCCGGTATAACTTTTTTTTTGCTATGTTTAATGTTGCCATCTTGACAATAGCACACTGTCATTTTACCGGACATACCAACATAATAGTACAAAATTTTAACATTGTTATATTAACAATGGAGATCTAACCAACAACTTTCATCTTCCATTCGCCTCGCCAGCCTATTAGCCAAGCCAAGCGTACGTAAAGAAGTTTTACTTCAAAAGAAGTATTTTTTTTATTAGATGGGATTTAGCAGATGGGAGTGATCACCGGTAGCTCAGCACGCTTGGTGTTACATCTGTAACACCAAGCGTGCTCTATACGGGTACTTATGACCCCCCTTTGAAATGCTCCATGAGATTCCGCCTATTTTTCCCCAGAGTTAAGTACAATTAACTTTGAGGAAAGATCTGACTGAATCTCATCCCATTAACAAAATACGGAATGAGATTCCGCCAGATCTTTCTCCAGCGTTAAGGTCTGGCGGAATCTCATTACGTATTTTGTTAGTAGGTATATGGCAAGAAAGTGTCATAAATATTGACTCGTATGTGATTTCGAATAATATCTGGATGATTCACAGTAACGGAAGGTGCGATGGTGTAGACCGGGCAAACGCGACTATTAGATTGAATAGTTTTTCACAGCACATTGAAAATACGGTAGACATTCAACGTTTCTACGTATCTTAAAATATAAGCTACTTTTCTGTAAGCTTAGGATTGTCGACAATAATTGTCGACAATTCTAAGCTAACAGAATTATGACAGCTCTACGTCGTATCGAGTCTAGAGACTAATTTTACTTGGGTGTTCCATTGCAAAAGAGGAGAGCAACAAAAGTATCTACATAAAAAAAGAGAGAAATTATAGACAAATAGAACTAATAATCCGTTCAAACGTTTTGAGATATTGGAGTTTATAACCAATATACAGTAAATGTAAATATCGAAGCTATAGTTAAGCCACCTGCATCTCAAATTAAAAAAGCAAGTTCAGAGAGAAAGGAAAATAAAGGAACAGTCAAATCTAATCTCAATTTCGTACCCTTTAGGTTTGTATCCCTTTGGAAGCTCCTGATTACCATCCTATTGGATTAGCTCACCTTATCTGATACGAAGGCTGGGTTTAACTCTTGTGGCATCAACGCTGATTGCAGCTCCGATTCGCTTTGCACTTTCTTCAAATGAAGATGAAATTTTAAAAATATTTTATTCAATGGAGAGTGAATACGATTTTTTTAAATTGTCGTCTTCACTCTTGGAATCATGGAAAATTTTATTTTATTTTATTTAAAGAATAGCGTGACTATAACCGTTCGCCTGATGTTAAACACGGCTGCCGATATCAGTTGCAGTGTCACTTGGAACTCTAAAGTATAGAGTTTCGGGTAACATTGCACTGCGCACGTCATCCTGAGACATCAGCACAATCTAGTAATACCTACTAGACTGTGAGATCAGGTCATAAAATCTCATTTGCCCAGTAATGTCACTAGCTACAGTGCCCTTCAAACCGGAACACGGTAGTGCTTGCGCACTACTGCTGGCGGCAGAATAACTGGAAAAGCTGTACCTACCTAGACGAACTTTGCAGAAAAGTCCCACCACCTAGTAAACATCTACAACGCCGACTTAAAAAAAAAAAAACCTATGTATCAATAAGTACCTAAGACCATTACGGTACATAAATATGTTTAATATCAATAATAAAAAAAAAGATTATGTTTGTCTGAAATAAATATACCAGTTGATAGGTATACATTGATTTGACATTTCTATTCATGAGTTTACGAGTGACAAGAGCCTATAGATACCTCTTAAGTATACATTGTGTATTAGCCAGTGTTATTCATTGCCTGTACACATTTCAGTATAAAGTATAAGGAAGGTTCCTAAATCATGTGAAATGACAATTGCAACTAAAATAAAAGTTGGGTACAAAAGCAAAACGAGAATTGCACTGATTTTTCACTTGCGTGCCAGTTTGAGTTTACATTCCGTGCATTTTCACGTTTTCCACTTTAGTTTATTCTTTAGAAAGAGTCTACCAATTTTCTGGTGAAATTTTATACATTTGGTGGTATCTTTAATAGAAAATAAGACTATTTTCGTGCTTTTCTCAAGCTAAATCACACTAATATTATAAAGGCGAATGTTTGTATGCGTGTTTGTGTGCATGTTTGTTACTGCTTCACTCTCAAATGGCTGAATGAATTTGAATGAAATTCGGTACCAAGATAGCTTATGCACTAAATTAACATATAGGCTACATTTTATCCCGGAAAAGTGAAATTTTCCCGTGAGATGACTCAATAATTAAAATACTTTTTATCCACGGGTGAAACCGCGGGTATAACTAGTATTATAGTATATGAATTAGTCTGTGTCGCACTAACCACAATGTCAGTTGACATCGATAACAAAACATCACAACGAATGAAATAATAGTTTTTAGTTCATTTTGATTTACCTGCACCTCCAAATCCCAAAACTCTAAGCTACAGATTCCTCCAATTCAAAGGTTGTCTGGAAGAGATCGCTCTAAGCGATAGGACCGCTTATTGTACTATTACTAGTTAATAATGTAAGTTTTTTTTTTTGTAAAATTGTTTTTTTTACGGTGTACAATAAAGTGTTGATCTATCTATAGGTAATTTTCCTAACTCTCACGAAAGAAAATTTTCTACGGAAGACTAGGCGGTATGGTCTCACGACTTTAGCCTACACAATGGGGCGAAC
Source organism: Ennomos fuscantarius (assembly GCA_905220475.3). NCBI lineage: Eukaryota > Metazoa > Arthropoda > Insecta > Lepidoptera > Geometridae > Ennomos > Ennomos fuscantarius. The sequence continues at coordinate 5,710,562 of HG992049.1, forward strand.
AAAAAAAAACAAAACATCACACGTTAGAGTCATAGAATTACGTGTCCAGCCGTTGAAGTTTTGTGTTTAGAGTTTTTAAGTTATGAGCGTATTTAGCCAGAATCAAGTATTCATTTTTACTAGGAGGTCTTTTCTGCTAAGTTCGTCTAGGTAGGTACCACCGCGTTGCCAGTTATACTGCCGCCAAGCAGTAGTGTGCAGGCACTACAGTATTACAGTTTGAAGGGCACTGTAGCTAGTGAAATCACTGGGCACATGAGATCATGGAGATTTGATTGTGATGTAACAGGAGAAATTGAGAAATTTCATACGGAAATTGAAAATTTCCCATTAGCTGCATATTGAAACTGTCAAATTCATACATTTATGTATTTCTTCGATTGCAATCAAGATACATAAATCGCCTAGCTGATCTCAAAGTCTAGTGTAATCTTATAGCTAAACTGTACTAACGTCTCAAGATGACGTGCGTAGTGCAGTGTTACGTGAAACTATATTTTAGATTTCCTAGTGACATTGCATCTGTCCTCAGCGCCCGTGTCCAAGCGAACGACGAGGTCGTCTTAAGTAATAAGTAAGACTTAATCAGCCTTATTAATAAACACGAACTAGCTTTAGACTAGTTACACCATCTTTGTCTCTTTCTGTTGTTCTCTAAAAAGCAAAAAAAGTACAAAAGCTGAAGTAACTAACCCGAGACTAATACCCGTTTATTAATAAGGCTGAATAAGAATAAGCTTAGTCACTGCCCTACACTATATTGTACTATTTGTATCGATCCACCTGGGAACTGTAACATTTGGCATGTACATATTATTGTTTAATTTGCCAAAGCGAAGAAACAACTAGTATAGTTACCTCGATAGAAACAAAACAAAGAAGATATATACTTATGTCTCCTTTCTATGATATCGTAAAATAATGAAATGGAATTCCAAGTTCGTTTTCCTTTCATTTTCCCCATTTTCGTTATACAATTTTAAAAAAAGGAGGAATTTCTCAATTCGGTTGAATGTTTTTATCTTGTTTTATGTTTTGTAATATTCCGTTATTTCACAGTCTCCCTCCGTGGTGTGGTTATTGAGCAGGTAGGCTCGCAACCCGGAGGCAGCGGGTTTGATTCCCACACACTACCACAGAGCCACACTCGCTCTGTAACGTTGTTTAATGGAGAAAATATTAATTTCGAAACCCAAAGTTGACAATGATAATGATTTTCTGATTTCAGTTAAATATTGTAATTTTAGCAAGAAAAGTCTCTCATGTTGTGAATTCATTGATTTGTTCGTATTTTCCGAAATTAAGTTGATTACGTTATTTATTCTGGGCACTGAGTGATTGGACGAGAAGTCTTTTCTTGATCTTTTGGTTTGCTAGCGAAGAGTTATATTGTATACGAGCTTCTGCCTGCAGCTTCGCCTATGGCCTATGGGAAAATAATTCAACCACCCATTTCACCCTCTTAAGGGTGGAATTTCGAAAAATCCTTTCTAACGGATGCCTAAGTCATAACATCTACCTGCATGCCAAATTTTAGTCCGATCCGTCGAGTGGTTTGGGCTGTGCGTTGATAGATCACTATGTCAGTCAGTCAATCAGTCATTCACCTTTGAGTTATATATATTTAGATTGAAGAATAAGAATAAATAAATAAATATTAGTAGACATTTTCATACAGCGCCATCTAGCCCCAAACTAAGTTAAGCTTGTATTATGAGAACCAGAATAACTGATGAAATACTTAGATACTTTTTTTTGGTTTGGAAATACATACATAAAAACCCAGACAGAGTTAGAAAGAGAAGTTTAAGTTTCACCAATAGAAGTTTAAGACACCTGGTTTTGTTCAACTTGTATATAGTAACGATTGGATGATTCAATCTACTGAGCAGCGGGTTCATAGGCACAATAGAATTCAATTGTGATATGGCCGATATCGACCTGCGCCACTCAGCCAAATCCAACAATTTATGCAACACTGTCGCTATAAAATAAAATCAATTTGAACTATAGCTGCGGGTCGTTGCCCCAATTCCATAATATATTGAGAATCAATAGCACAAATTGTCTCTGTGTCTGTCACCGTTAGAGCGTGGATATTTGTAGTAAATAGGATTATACACGGTGGCATTTAATTCACTCTTTTCCTTAAATGTATGTACTCAGACTGTAGAATATTCGTACAAGGTTCAATTTAAAAAATAGATTTTGTTTTCGTATTTAGTGCCTCTTAAAATAACTGCATGACAGCCGTAATGTCTATTTAACGGTACACACAGCGCGGGCACCAGCTGAGTGCTTCGTAGGTGTTTCGTAGGCAATAAAATACCTGCTTTGTTCAATGTCACAAGGATTTTCTTTAGAATTTAAATTTGATAATACCTAGATTTAAGTTTTATTTCATAAGTAATTTTTTTATTTACTTATATGAAAGCATTCTATAGCATGGCTGAATACATACATTAAAAGAAAAAAACGAGTTAAATTCCACCTTGTATAATTATATTTTGCTATACCAGTAGCTACTTATATATTGTATTATTATATGTATTGTGTGGGATAATTTATACAGTGTGGGATAATTTATGTAGTATAGGATAATTTCTTTGTGTGGGATATTTAAGTAGTGTGGAATATAACTATTTGTTAGTAAATATATAATTATATATGTACATATATACATAATCTATACATATAAAATTAAAATACCTGACTGACTGACTGACTTATATATCAACGCACAGCCTAAGCCGCTGCTCCTAGAGATTTGAAATTTGGAGAGTATGTCTTTATAAAGTGAAGGTGCCACTAAGAAATGTTTTTTTTTTTTTATTAAAAAGATGGTGAAATGGGTGGTTGAATTATCTATAAAAAATCTTCGTTTCTAGTAGATCATGCGGGTGAAGCTGCGGGCAGAAGCTAGTACAATATATAATACTCAGACACAGAACAAACATTGATGTTCGTAACGCAAATGTTTGGGAATCAACCCCACAACCTACAGTTCAGAAGGCAAGGTTACCTCCAACTGAAACAATAAAGAATTAGGTAAACGTTTTATCAGGAATTGATTTATAATTTTAAAAGTATCATTAATGTACTTACATTTTCATGTCCATGAATTAAAGAAACGAATAAACAAACATAAAATAATATTAACATGATTAGATTAAGTTATAAATAAAATCAAAGTAAACAGCAATTTTCCTGAAGGTTTTTTTTTTTTTCAAAACATAAAAGTAATATTAAACGAAAGTATATTGAAATTGCCTTGGATCTAATATAACTTAGGTTGCGTTTACACTATACGATGCTATTTGTGTCCTCTGATATACTATAGTATGTATGATGATAAAAAAAATGCATTTTGTTCGTTCTGATCCAGATATCGATGTGATCTTTATTATCTAGAGATCTTAATCACAACCGCCCATTTAAAAAAAATAATAATAATTTTTTTGGTTAAAGTTTGTGATTATTTTCGCATTTGGAACGTGACTGAAGACTCATTCTACAGATAGATAATGAAGATAATATAAAGTGGTGTAGGTACTTAAATAGAAACAAAATGAAATGAAAAATGACAAAATGAAAATACATTTATTTGGATTAGGACATATACGAGTAGGTAACATTGCCTTTGGTCGGTTCATAATCCGGAAGTCGCGGGTTCGATCCCCGCGGCAGGACTAGTATATGTGCACAAAAAAAGGCCGCCAATACCTGTTCTGTGCGTGGGTGTTGTGGGACCATGGTCTTCGTAGTTCCTGGATCCCAAACACAGGGAATCCCAGTTAGGGCATCTATGTGATCGTTAAGCGTTATTATTATTACATTAAGTTAGAAAACCCTGTATTGTTTTATATATTGCGATATCAATGTCCAAAATCAAGTAAAAATAATGAAGTAGGTAAAAATACTGCATCCACTAAAATGGAGCTTAATGATTTTTATACATAGACAGACAAATAATTATAAGAGCTAAGTAAAATTGTATTTATGTAATACAATTCTTTTTTATAGGTGATTATGGTTTAAAACCTCTGTGAATCATAACAAAAACATAGATTTCAAATATAGTTCACTTATAATGATATAAAATTTTTTTGGTGTATTTAATTTAGGTATTTTGTTGGTAGAAGGAGGAGGTACTTAATTCGACTGTTGTTTTTGTTACCTCAGAAGTTTCGACTACCCACAACCAATTTCGATGATTCTTTTTTAATTGGAAGCTGGTGCTTTCCTTGTGGTCCCATTTAAATTTTATAAATATCTGACGAGTCGTTTTTGAGTTTCCTTATTTATAATGCGTATTTTGATTTCGACTACATTAATGATGCTCTCATGGGGATTGAAGTCGTATAAACCCTTTTTTAAGGAATTATATAGCCCTTACGTAGTACGTAGGTAGCTAGGTAGTAGGTACTGGTACTAGGTACTATCGGAAAATAGCAATCGAATCGCATCGTGTAAACATTACCTAAGCGATTTGAAACAAAATAAGGAAAAAATCGAAAATATCGAATAGGTAGCGTTCGAACGATGCTGTGAAACGATGAAATTTCACATATTTATTTTAACCTGGCTTACGGCTTTTTCGTACTATGATGGAGCTGTAAGTACTTTATCCCTGTATTATGAAACTCGATATTATATTCGACGATTTTTGTAATATAACTTCTTTACGCACGCTTGACTTGGGGAGTAAGCTGGCGAATGCGAGGCGAACGGTAGTTGAAGTTGGTTCACGTAGTTCACCATTGTCAACATAACAAAGCTAAAAGTTTGTATTATTACGTTGGTATTACCGTTATAATGACAATTGACAATTGTCAAGATGGCGACATTAACATTAAAGAACGGCCGATAGATGGAGCTAAACTAAAGAAGTTTTACTTTAGTCGTGTGATCTAAAGCATAGTTTTAAGCTCAAAAATCAATTTTTCTTAAGGATGACCTGGTTGTTTCGGTGATGTTCAGCGACACGGCTGCCCATCACAGATGCAGCGCCCTTTGGAACTCTAAATTATGAATTTCCGAGTGACATACTTAGGTCCATATTACAGAACGATGCTCAGTCATCGATCGGTGCTCAAGCAGAGATTTCATTCACAAAGTGATCAATTAGTGAATGAAATCTCTGCTCGAGCAAATCCTTATCTTGTAAATGATTATGAGCCAAACTATACATAACATTGATTTTACTTAACATTGATTTCTTTAACAAGTTACCAATCTATACTTAACATTGATTTCTTTAACAAGTTACCAATCTATAATTAGCATTGATTTCTTTAGCATGGAACCAACCTATACTTACTTACTTTGATTTCTTTAGCATGGTACCAACGTATACTTAACATTGATTTCTTTAGCAAGGTACCAATCTATATTTAACATTAATTTCTTTACCAAGGTAACATCGTTAACATCTTTAGCAAGATTGATTTCTTTAGCGTGAAACCAACCTATACTTTTTTTTTATTTCTATAGCATGGTACCAACCTACACCTACTTACTTTGATTTCTTTAACATGGTACCAACCTATACTTACTTACTTTGATTTCTTTAGCATGGTACCAACTTATACTTACTTTGATTTCTTTAGAATGGAACCAACTTATCAAGGTCCAAGAGAGACGCCGCAGGTGCCCTCCACATAGTAACCAACCACGATACGCCGATCCATGCTGACGTTAAACGTGAACATTCTGCCATAACAGTCGTCGCTGAAAAGGTAAAACATAAGTTCGCACCCGGTATCTCGCACGTTTGTCAAACTCATATCAAGTCTACATACCAAATACTGTACGCTCATTGGCTGAAGACAGCTGATGATCAATAGGCAACCAATGGGCGTTCAATATTTGGTATACATTTGATATGAATGGTGAATTTAACACACCTAAAAGAACCTGGGGGATAATTAATAATAATAATAATAATAATATGTGTGGACATCTCACACAGCGCCATCTAGCCCCAAACTAAGCAAAGCTTGTGCTATGGGAACCAGATAACTGATACAATACTTAGATACTTTTTTGTTTGTAAATACATACATAGAATACAATATAACACCCAGACACAGAACAAACATCGATGTTCATCACACAAATGTTTGTCCTGAGTGGGAATCGAACCCACAACCCACAGTTCAGAAGGCAGGGCTACTACCAACTGAGCTATCGGGCCAGTCAGGGCTTAACTAAGTTGTATTTTAAAAGACTAGTGCAAACGGGCATGAATAGCTATTTCTTTTGAGTAAGTTAGTGTTTAAGACAGTAAGCGTGTCTCTGTCGGCGTATAAAAGGTGTTTCTTTACTTGAACTCATTTGCAGCCGTGTCCAATAAACAATAACTCACCGTCACACATAGAAAATGGAGTAGTATTTCAGGTAAATTACTACTAAAATATAATGCACATCTAGAAGATCGGGGTCGAGCGTCGTCTTTGTCACTCATATAGAAATAGTCGGCTTCGTAGAGCGTTGTCCCTCTCTCTCAGTGTACATTATTTGTAGCCGGTTCTTGTAGTTAATTTAACCTTCCTGTTGTATTGTCTTTTCTTGTTTGTGTGTTGATTTTCCTGCTTCCTTTTTTTATGCTTTCTTTTTACGCATATGTGATCGTTGGGCGTTATTATTCTATGCTATACTATACTATACTATTCTATATTCACTAGGTGGTAGGACTTTGTTGCAAAGTTCGTCTAGGTAGTTACCACTGCTTTGCCAGTTATTACGCCGCCAAGCAGTAGTGTGCAAGAACTACTGTGTTCTGGTTTGAAGGGCGCTGTAGCTAGCGAAATTACTGGGCAAATGAGACTTTATGATCTGATCTCACAGTCGAGTAATTTTATTACCAGTCTGTGCTGATGTCTCACGATGATGTGCGCAGTGCAGTGTCGCGTGAAACTCTATCTTTTGGGGTTCCGAGTAACACTGTTCTGTTATGGGCGGCCGTGTTGCTTAACATCAGGTAAACGACTAGCTCGTTATTTCCTATAATAAAAAAAAATAAATATATATATTATGTTTAATATGTATCGTAGTTCTTTATTCCGTGGTTTTTTAATTTAAGTATATAGGAAAGTATTTTATAAATGCCATTCTTTACTAATACCAGTTAATATTTTTTTATGCAAACGTCAACGTATTTTCATAATAATTAATTAAACATTATTAAACACTGCACTGCCGTCCATTCGTCCGAGGTTCCTCAAGTTAAAGTAGAATTATTGAAACCAGGGTTACCTTTTAAACCGTTGATTCTTCATTCTTCAATTATACATTGTAGTTGCAACTGTTCACTAGTAGCTATATACTAATTAGTTGCACTAAAGTTTGATAGCTCTTAAGTTCGCATTTATCTCTCTAGGACATACCCAAATGCATTGCAGTAGGTTCCTACGTCATAGAGGATTATCCACTTATGTGCAACTAAGAAACTGTCAAACTTTAGTGCATGGTTCAATTGCCTGACTTCTCTCATCCAAACGCGACCCAGTCACTGTTGCCAACCAGAAAATAACATTTCAATCAACTTCATTTAGAAAAATAAGAACAAATTAATATATCCACGATTTATTAAATACAAAACCAAAGGGCTCTATTTTGAATCAAATATATGTGGCAACGTAATGTTATGTGATAATGTGTAAAACGTAATTATATAAAGTTTATTTTCGGATTTCAATAATTCCTTTTAGAGTTTTTCTCGACTTCCTCCTCCAATCACACTAATATTATAAAGGCGAAAGTTTGTATGTGTGTTTGTGTGTATGTTTGTATGTTTGTTACTCCTTCACGCTCAAACGGCTGAATGGATTTGGATGAAATTTGGTATCAAGATAGCTTATACACTAGATAGCTTATACGCTACATGTTATCCCGGAAAAGTGAAATTTTCTCGTGGTATGAGGAAATAATAAAAATACTTATTATCCGCGGGTGAAACCGCGGGGCGCAACTAGTATGAAACAAAATACAAAATCATTTATTGACAAAAATATTTTTAAAACAGTTTATCCAAGAGTTCACGGTGTTTCAGACCTTATACTGGACAGAAAACAGTCTATATTGTGGACGGAAGTTAATCGAGATTTTACAACGTAATAACCATAGTCTCAAAGCAACCCTTGACTGACGGAAAATCATCTTAATTGTGTCATTAATTATGCGAATACTGTGAAATTAGGTCATGGCCCCTTCTCGTAAGCAGTTAATTTTAATGAATTTCATCACATTTTACCTGCGTAGTAATTGTGGAGTGATCACGTTTTGTCCTGGGGGACAGCGAATTCCATGGTTAAAAAAAATAGCGGTAAGTCGTAAATAAGGGGGACAAAATATTTATATAGAACGAGCTTCTGCCTGGGAAAATAATTCAACCACCCATTTCACCCTCTTAAGAGTGGAATTTCGAAAAATCCTTTCTTAACGGATGCCTACGTCATAACATCTACCTGCATGCCAAATTTTAGCCCGATTCGTCCAGTGTTTTAGGCTGTGCGTTGATAGATCACTATGTCAGTCAGTCACTCACCTTTGAGTTATATATATTTAGATACAAATACATCACATATTTACACACATATTACATATTAAAGGCATTTACAACATTTTTAAAGTGCCATAAATACTTTATATTTACATAAAGACTTTGACTTGGGCAACCGGCATCATTTATTGAAAATGTCCTCCTCGTATAACAGAAAAAATGTAGTGTAGTGAAAAACCAAATCGGAAGAGTTTTGAATACGAAATGTAAAAGGATTTTACTAGTAGGTAGGATTTTGCTGCAAAGTTCGTCTAGGTAGGTGCCACCGCTTTGCCAGTTATTCTGCCGCCAAACAGTAGTGCGCAAGCACTTCTGTGTTCCGGTTTGAAGGGCACTGTAGCTAGTGAAATAACTAGGCAATTGAGACTATGATCTGATCTCACAATCGAGTAATCTTATTACCAGACTGTGCTGATGTCTCAGGATGATGTGCGCAGTGCAGCATCACTCGAAACTTTATATTTTGGAGTTCCGAGTGACACTGTTCTGTTATGGGCGGTCGTGTCGCTTAGCATCAGGTGAATGACTAGCTCGTTCCATCATTCACTAACATAAAAAAAGGATTTTCAACTTACCATATACTTCCAATATAAAACAACAGTTGCTACAGTATATTTATTATCTTAAGGTATATAGTTTCTCTCCTACTGCTAATAAAGATACTCTCTTCTTAAATTATATTGGACCTATTACCATGAGTATTATTTACTATTTAGGTACCTTTTTACCCATTTGACTGGTCTGATATCTTACTTATCTTGGTAATAGAATTCAGACAGTTGAAGTTAATGGAGCAAGATCATCTGGTTCTATCACTAAAATGGGGGTCCCGCAGGGTTCAATACTAGGACCATTCTTATTTTTGGCCTATATTAACGATCTTCTATTTTTTGTAAAGAACCTATGTGATATTGTTTTGTTCGCAGATGATACGTCTCTTATTTTTAAGGTTGACCGATCTATTAATGATTTTGACGACGTTAACAAGGCAATTTCACTGGTTTTGAACTGGTTTACTAAAAACAATCTACTGTTAAATAGTAAGAAAACTAAATGTATTAAGTTTTCGTTACCTAATGTTAGGGGGTCTCCTACAAATTTATTACTGAATGGTGAGCCATTAGATTTAGTACCATCTGTCACGTTCCTTGGCATAACTATAGATTCTAAATTACAGTGGGGTCCTCACATATCAAACATTGCTGGTAGATTGAGCTCTGCTGCATATGCTGTGCGTAAAATCAGACAGTTTACTGATGAAGCCACTGCAAGATTAGTATACTTTAGTTACTTCCACAGTATTATGTCATACGGCATCTTACTGTGGGGTAAAGCCGCGGACATACAATCAATTTTTGTCTTACAGAAAAGAGCAATTCGTTCCATTTATAACATGAAATCCCGCGACTCTCTCAGGGAACGATTTAAGGAGATAAATATTCTTACAGTGGCTTGTCAATACATTTACGACAATTTGATGTACACTCGCAAAAACATTAGCTCTTTTCCCAGATATTGCGATATTCATAACTTTAATACTAGGAACAAAAATAAATTGAAAGTTCCAAGATTCAGACTGCAGAAAGTTAATGGTTCATTTATGGGAAACTGTATACGCTTTTATAACAAGTTGCCCGACGGTATCGAACAATTGTCAATGCGTAAATTTAAATTATTCATAAAGTCAAACTTAATGAAAAAAGCCTATTACACAATAAATGATTATGTGTCGGACAAAAAAGCTTGGCCTGAATATCCCAAGCTTAACGGTATGAAATCTTAGGTACTTTGCCTATTGCCTATTTCTATCTATAAATTCAGTTTCTATTTGTAATGTTTATAATAAGATAATCACGGTATTTTTCTTGCACCGGTGTGACGTGGTGGTTATTTTTGTAACATATTCATTATCTCAACTGTAATGAATTATATACATTGTAAAAGACAGTAGAAAGAAGACAAAAAAAATACATCACTGTAAAGTTTCTTGTAGCTTCTTCTTTACAGTTGTAATCGAAGCTTCGGATCAAAGTTTTCAATTCTGCATTGTGCCGGATTGCTTGCACCAGTAGTGAGAAAGAGAACTGCTTTTTTTTTCAAACTCATATATTGTAATGGGCTTGCTATATTATTTGACAATAAGCACTTTGTAATTTTATATGCTTAGTGAAATAACTTAATTTTAAGTACCTAGTATAATTTTGACTTGTAAAAGTGCTAAAATTAGCCTATTTGCAATAAATCTTTTGACTTTGACTTTGACTTTGACTTTGATAGCTCAGTTGGTAGTAGCTCTAGCTTCCGAACTTATAGGTTGTGTATTCGATTCTCGCCCAGGACATACTTTTGTGTCTTGAATTTTGTGTTCTGTGTCTGGGTGTTATCATATTCTATGTGTCTAAGTATTGTACCATTTATCTGGTTCCCATAGCCGTAGCTTAGTTGGAGCTCGATGGCGTTGTGTGAAATGTTCACAAAATATTTATTTATATTTTATGTGCATGGCATTGGTGCGAAGCTGTAACATATTAATATTTTTATTTACAGGCAGATATTTATTTCGTTTTATATAATAGGCTTCCTCTATCTTTGGATGTCTAGTTTTCAACGCTCCATTTATCAAAGCAAAAAGAATATTTTGTTTCAAACTCGAAGAACTTGCGGCGAGAACTTCGCGAGGGCGAAGTTTTGAGTATTATCTCTAGCATATAAAAACTTCTTTTAGAGTCGTACCAAGAGTATTCTTTTATCTACTTTTATGAATGGTACTATTTCATAGCATCTTACAAAAGCAATAAAATAAATAAATAATAATAACGCCCAACGATCACATAAATAGATCCTGGGCCCTAACTAGGATTCCCTGTATTTAGGGACCCAGGAACTAAAAGACCATGGTCCCAGAACACCCACACTCAGAACATGCTTTTTTTTTCGTGCACAATACTTGTTCCGGGTGTTGTGGGACCATGGTCGTCGTAGTTCTTGGGTCCCTAGACACAGGGAATCCTAGTTAGGGTCTAGGATCTATGTATGCGATCGTTGGGCGATATTATTATTATTATTATAGCCTGGCACTAAAACGATGTAATCGTACCAGATATTTTCTTCCACCGAGGAATTGAATTGACAAGTTGACGATAACGTGACTATTAGACAGCTTCTGTGGTGTGGTTGTTGAGCAGGTTGACTCATAACCCGGAGGTGACGGGTTCGATTCTCGTGACAGGACAAGTATTTATGCACGAAAAAGAAGTGTAAATACTTGTTCAGAGTCCCTGTTTCCCACATCAGGAATCATTCCACAGGAATTCCACAGGATTGATTTCCACATCAGGAATCCTAGTTAGGATCAAGGATCTATGAATGTAATAATAATAATAATAATATGTGTGGACATCTCACACAACGCCATCTAGCCCCAAACTAAGCAAAGCTTGTGCTATGGGAACCAGATAACTGATACAATACTTAGATACTTTTTGTTTGTAAATACATACATAGAATACAATATAACACCCAGACACAGAGCAAACACCTATGTTCGTCACACACATGTTTGTCCTGGGTGGGAATCGAACCCACAACCCACAGTTCAGAAGGCAGGGTTACTTACAACTGAGCTATCGGGCCAGTCAATGTGATCGTTGGGCGTTATTATTATTATGATTTAATGAGTTATTGCATCAAAATTATGATTTTACTTAACCTTAAGCCTTATTAGTCTAATTACACACGTCCTTGCATGCTGTTGTGGCGTGTGACGCTGAAATTTAACGTCGCACTGGTTTTGGTGACATGGGTCAACACACACTGTGATATGCCACACGATCACGCATGGAGGTAGACGGATTTTAAACTAATTCATAAACCTCAACCACTAAACTCAAACCGTGGTTCTTTTTTAAGTAAAACTTCTTTACTTGACTTGGGGAGTAAGGAATGCGAGGCGAACGGAAGTTGAAGTTTTGAAGTTGGTTCACGTAAATCTTCTTTTTCACCGCCGGGGGCGAGATGGCTGGACTGCAAACGCGACCCCTTCTCGCCCCAGTACGGTGGAAGACGGCAAATGGAAGTGCAAGGGTATTTCCCCCCTCAAAAAAAGATCTTCATTGTCAACAAAGTTATTTTTTTTTATTATTATATCGGTGTTTCCGGTAAAATGACAATTTACAATTGTCAAGATGGCGACATTAAACAAAGCAAAAACAAAGTTATACCGGGCGATAGATGGAGCTAAACTAAAGAAGTTTTATTTCATTCGTGTTGTCTACAGTAAAGCACACTGGTTTTTTTACCATCTAGTACGATGGGACAGCACTAAAGTTTAACAGCTCCGAAGTTCGCGCTTATCTTTCTAGCCGCCGATTTTTTTTTGTTTTGGTATGGCTCTACACTTTTGTGTATTTACCAGTGTCAAGTAATTGATAATTTTTCGAGTTAAGTAATATATATGTATATCAAGTCAAGTCACAGTCCAAGTCATCAAGTCAAGTCATACAAATATAATAATAGGTCTTTACCTATGAAATTGCCGTATTGCAGTACAGACTTTATCAAACAAAAAAAAGTTTTGATTGGCTATGAATTCTAAATTCAAATTAATTTTGTTTTAAAAATATGACATTCAATTTACAATATACGTCTTTTGTTTATTGATTAGCCTTGTATTTTCATTAAATTTCAACATTTTTCCTCATAATGGATACTTTGAAATTTCGTGTAATTATGGAATATGAGTTCCGTCGTGGCACCAACGCGGCACAAACGACACGTAACATCAACGACGTTTACGGAGAGAACTGTACAAATGAACGTACAACCCGTTATTGGTTTGCTCGGTTCCGTTCTGGGAATTTTGACTTGAAAAATGAACTTCGTGGTCGTCGGAAACTTTGGTCAACAATGATGAATTAAAGGCGATTGTGGAAGCTGATGAATCTCAATCTACAGCTGAGCTGGCAGCAGCTTTTGATGTTAGCATCAAAACAATATTGGTCCATTTGCGACAGATTGGCAAGATAAAAAAGCTTGATAGATGGGTGCCCCACGAACTTAACGATCGCCAGCGCAACGTACGCGTTGAGACTTGCCTTGCGCTGCTTAACAGGCACAGAAATGAAGGAATTTTTAACCGAATTGTTACGTGCGACGAAAAATGGATTCTTTTTGACAATCGAAAGCGCTCAGCAAGTTGGTTAGATCCTGGTTCGGTACCAAAGCAATGTGCAAAACGAAAAATGACCCCTAGAAAGGTGATGGTCACAGTTTGGTGGTCTAGTGCTGGTGTGATTCATCATAGCTTTTTACAAAACGGCGAGAGCATTACTGCAGATGTGTACATTGAAGAACCGACCACAATGATGGCGAAACTGGCACGTCTGCAACCAGCTTTGGTCAATCGGTCGTCTCCAATGCTACTTCACGACAACGCGCGACCCCATACTGCACAACAGACCGTCTCTAAGCTGCATGAGTTGGATTTGGAAGCTCTCCCTCATCCGCCATACTCACCAGATCTTGCGCCTACCGACTATTACTTTTTCCAAAATTTGGACAACTTTTTAGCGGGAAAAAAATTCAATTCCCGAGAGGCAGTACAAAACGCCTTTGAAGAGTTTGTTGTCTCCCGTCCTGCTGATTTTTTCAAGAAGGGCATCCATAAACTGCCACAGCGTTGGCAAAGATGCATTGATTGCAGCGGTGATTACTTTGAATAAAAGAAATAAATAAGTTCGAAAAAAAAAATACTTTAACTTTTTTCAAACAAAACGGCAATTTCATAGGTAAAGACCTAATAATACTCCTAGTAAAGTGGTGGCCACTTTACCAGAAGCTTCTATGGAGATTTGGAAACAACACGAAAAGATACGTTTCACCATCACTATACCAATTTCCCACACTCATGCCTGTAATCCAGCACTTAACGAATATAATGCCACCAATTTTATGCACTAACACTGAAAATAACACAAGTTTTGGAAAATAATACAATGCGGTGACACGATCTTTTTCGTTTTCCCGCCAAAAACCACCGCCTATTTCTCGTACGTTTGTCAAACTCGTGTCAAATTAACGCACAAATATTGGACGCTCATTGGTTGAAGACTGACGATGCTTATTAAGCAACCAATGAGCGTTCAGTATTTGGTGTGCCAAATTGACACAAATTTAACAAACGTACGAGAACTCGAAGGAAGGTGTTCTTTAGCTAAATTGTATTCTAATTGACTTTAGTGTAGAGGCATAATTCTAATTTATAATTTGACTTGGAGGTGGCAAGGCCTGCACTCAAGTCTCGACTTTTGATTCATGTTAATTTGTGTGGATTATTTTAGGATGAAAGGTTTCGACTGAAAATCAGTTATTAAGGTTTTATGACCTTAACACTATAATAATACTATCCATACATATAAAATTCAAAGTCCTGACTGACTGACTGACTTATAAACTAACGCACAGCCTAAACCGCTGGTCCTAGAGACTTGAAATTTGGAGGGTGTTTTCTTTGTAAAGTGTAGGTATCCATTAAGAAAGGGTTTTTCGAAATTCTACTTCTAAAAGGGTGAAATGGGTTGAATTATCTATGATTTTTTTACTTCGTTTCCTATAGAGCGGGCGAAGCCGCGGGCAGAAGCCAGTACTTTATACTATTACACACTGAGTCGGGACCTATAATATGACGTCACACAACATTACATTTTGTAAGATGTGTTATTTATTCTATTAATGTTTTATTTTCATGTATGTAAGAATGTAATATTGTGTGATGTCTTGAATTAAATGAATCTTCTTTCTTTCATTTTTATTTTTTAAATATAGACGAACGTAGTACCTCCTCCTTTTTTTAAGTCGGTTAATAAGAACACATGCGGGTCCATACCTACGCTTATTAACCAAAGATCTCTGTCTCCTAATATTGTATGTATCGGCAAAAACGGTTTGTGGGTAGGTAGGTTGCAACCTATATAACTATAGGCCTTCAGCATGTCCACACCGCGCCGTGTCTGGAACAAGAATGATCCGTAGTACACCGAGCGGTCCCTTTTTATAGCCAGATGGTTGGAGGAGCAATGATAGTCGCCGATGTTGCCACTGTAATAAATTTAAATGCTACCACAGGGTAAATTACGGTACTGCCCGCTGCGCATAGAGTTTATAACTGGACGTAGCCGCCGTCATATGCATAATTCTTCCAGGTAATACCGCCACAAGACATGGTCTACCAGACGAAGTCCCTCCGTAAGTCCCTCCTGGAAACTCCAACCAAGGTGGACCTGATCCGGAGCACTATGAGGGTCATAACGCTAGCTGTACTGGTTGTAACTGCAGTGCTCGAGTTCTATCCACTACTAAACAACCTTTACAACATGCTGTACTCTTTCCTTTACTTGTAGATAAACTGTGGAAAATTAACATGTTGTTTAATTAATCTTCATTAATCTCTGGAACTCGTTACCAGATAAGATCCAGAGGTGCAACGTCAAGGACAATTTCAAACGCCAGGTAAAGGAACATTTGCTAAAAAGTCTCTAAACTTGAATTAGCAGAACATAGAATTATTTATTATTATGTAGTTTGTATTTTATTTAATTATGTATATATTATCTATATCGTAGTATTCATTAATATTTGTATTTTATTAAATTTGTAAAATATGTATATTTATAGCTTTATAGTTGTATTGTTGTTATAGTTTTATTATAATTTATATGATGATTAAAATTATGCTCATTTCCTTATATGTACGCCTAATCAAATTGTTTCTCTGCACGCCTTGGTTCACTGGTAGAAAATGCTGCTAGCATTAAGTCCTCCTTTGTACTTTTATCTACATAAAGTATTAAATAAATAAATCTTGTTTGGTTTACATTGAATTATGTTTAATAAACGTTTTGTTTAGTTTACGTTTGTTTATCTTATCATCCAAAGGTTCTCTGGAAGACATCGCTATAAGCGATAAGACCGCCCATTGTTGCACTAGTACGTAAGATTTATTTTATTCCTGTATTATGTGTATTTATTCCTGTATATATATCTCATTGGTGAGCTAATACAGAGTTATCTATCTATCTTACATGTTTAAATGGCGTGCTTCATTTGTTTTACCGAAAAAATAATTCAGCCCAAAAAAAGTAACAAAACACATTTGGTGGATTTTAAAATCGATTTACTGAAACGTCAAATAAACCTTGAAAGTGCCTGGACAACATGTATTAAATGTAACCATTACCAAAGATGCAAACTGTAGCTAAATAATCTATAAAAAAAAAATAAGCAGAATAGGACGTGACGTCATTATATCGTTCATATTCATTAAAAATTCTGTTTAATTAATCCACACGACCATCATCATAGTTTACAAAACATCCCAGATTACTGGTGTATGTTTAAATTAACCAAGATCCGTAATAAATCAATTTTACAGCAAAAATAGTTCATGTGAAAAATTTCAAAATATATGCTGTAAATGAAAAGATGACATTTGGCGTTGATGAAGCAAGATGAAATGAGCTTTTTAAAACTGTGTAAAATCTGACAGAAATGTGGGCGTCAATATTATTTGTGCTGTGTGCAGTTGTTTTGCACTCTACTTACAGTGATTCAACATGTGAAAAGGTTCAGTTTAATGTATAAAAAAAATTAAGCAAAACCATTTTAGTGAGGTTTTTAATAGTGATCTGTAGAATCAAGTATTCGTTGTTTTACTAATTTGCTTTCAATTTCAGCACCTACAGGCGAATACGTTTACAAACACGCGTATTAAAAGAGAATCGGAAAGTGATAGCGTTAAACGAAAACATAGAGTAAATCTGGCACCTCCCACTACTTCTAGAAAGGCTACTATTCTACCTGGACCTCTTGCACATTCGCAACCTAATTTAGTTATTTCTCCTAATACTGTTTTACCAAATAGAATAATAGTCCCTGTGCGTCACATTAAAGCTAAAGTTCTAACAAACACTACAGAAGCATATATCAATTCAATAAACGTAACTGATGACGATATAGACAGAAAAGTCAAAGACACTGAATTGGACGAAATTTTAAAACCTTTGGAAAAAAACCGAACAGTGGTTGAACCAACTATAGATACCGACATAAATTGTATAGAAAATGATTTCAAAAAGAAGAGTGAAATAAAAAAACAAGTTCTAGAAGCACCAAAAATTGTTACAAAAGCAGAAGAAAAAGAAACTGTTGCGTCTGTTGAAAAAAAAACAAGAAGTTATATAACAAACAAAACAGTTTATCCAAAATTAGATTCTATTCAAAAAGATATTACGTTAAATTTGGATTCCAAGCAAACGTTGCCAATAGATACACCAGATCATTCAGTATTGTTAGTAAAAAACCCGTTGAAAAAATCAGAAGATGCATCAAAACAATTTAAAGACGGTTGTGAGAATATGAGTGATCATAATATTATAAACAATAATGAAGCTTCTATTAATTTAGCAAATAATGTTAGTAATCACTTAAACCCTTCTGCAGTTGGTGTCAAAATTGGCATAATGCCTACTCCCCTATCTTTTACAAGCGCTGCAACAACATCAATTCCAGCCGCGAAGCATGTTGTTGCACCAAAAGTAAAACAAATTCAGTTAGTCCAAGAAATACCTGCTAAACCAGAAATAAAAGAAACCCCCGAGAATTTTACTGATACGATATTCCGTAAGATCGGAAATGATGAAAATAAAACAATAGTTGTCAAAGATATGGGAGATGTTCTACTGCCTAAATCGATGAAAAATGGTGCGTATCAGTGATTTTTTAAAATAGCGATTTTAATAATAGGTCTTTACCTATGAAATTGCCGTTTTGCAGTACAGACTTTTTCAAACAAAAAAAAGTTTTGATTGGCTATGAATTCTAAATTCAAATTAATTTTGTTTTAAAAATATGACATTCTATTTACAATATACGTCTTTTGTTTATTGATTAGCGTTGTATTTTCATTACATTTCAACATTTTTCCTCATAATGGATACTTTGAAATTTCGTGTAATTATGGAATATGAGTTCCGTCGTGGCACCAACGCGGCACAAACGACACGTAACATCAACGACGTTTACGGAGAGAACTGTACAAACGAACGTACAAACCGTTATTGGTTTGCTCGGTTCCGTTCTGGGAATTTTGACTTGAAAAATGAACCTCGTGGTCGTCCGGAAACTTTGGTCAACAATGATGAATTAAAGGCGATTGTGGAAGCTGATGAATCTCAATCTACAGCTGAGCTGGCAGCAGCTTTTGATGTTAGCATCAACACAATATTGGTCCATTTGCGACAGATTGGCAAGATAAAAAAGCTTGATAGATGGGTGCCCCACGAACTTAACGATCGCCAGCGCAACGTACGCGTCGAGACTTGCCTTGCGCTGCTTAACAGGCACAGAAATGAAGGAATTTTGAACCGAATTGTTACGTGCGACGAAAAATGGATTCTTTTTGACAATCGAAAGCGCTCAGCCAGTTGGTTAGATCCTGGTTCTGTACCAAAACAATGTGCAAAACGAAAAATGACCCCTAGAAAGGTGATGGTCACAGTTTGGTGGTCTAGTGCTGGTGTGATTCATCATAGCTTTTTACAAAACGGCGAGAGAATTACTGCAGATATGTACATTGAAGAACTGACCACAATGATGGCGAAACTCGCACGTCTGCAACCAGCTTTGGTCAATCGGTCGTCTCCACTGCTACTTCACGACAACGCGCGACCCCATACTGCACAACAGACCGTCTCTAAGCTGCATGAGTTGGGTTTGAAAGCTCTCCCTCATCCGCCATACTCACCAGATCTTGCGCCTACCGACTATTACTTTTTCCAAAATTTGGACAACTTTTTAGCGGGAAAAAAATTCAATTCCCGAGAGGCAGTACAAAACGCCTTTGAAGAGTTTGTTGTCTCCCGTCCTGCTGATTTTTTCAAGAAGGGCATCCATAAACTGCCACAGCGTTGGTAAAGATGCATTGATTGCAGGGGTGATTACTTTGAATAAAAGAAATAAATAAGTTCGAAAAAAAAAATACTTTAACTTTTTCAAACAAAACGGCAATTTCATAGGTAAAGACCTAATATTTAAGGTCTTAAAAATGTATCTATTAATGAAGCACCAAATAAAAAGATTAATTAAATATTTTGTCGATTCCAGAATCAGATGATGAGA
Source organism: Ennomos fuscantarius (assembly GCA_905220475.3). Classification (NCBI taxonomy): domain Eukaryota; kingdom Metazoa; phylum Arthropoda; class Insecta; order Lepidoptera; family Geometridae; genus Ennomos; species Ennomos fuscantarius. The sequence continues at coordinate 5,730,297 of HG992049.1, forward strand.
TACTCATTCAAAACAACAATTACGAGGAACTTTTTGAATCTTTTCCATCATCTCAATACTTACCTCCAAGACTTAACGCTATAGAACTATGTCCTGCACCTAACTGGAACCATTTTCAGCCAACAACATACACTCCTTTAGAAAAATTTGACGAATCTGGAAACGCTGATATAAATGATAACAAGCCTTATTCATATGATGTGAAAACTTATCCAAATCACTATATTGTCAATGCGTACAATGGATATAAAAATGAATGTTACAATAAAAACTTAAATCAAATTAATCAAGGTAACAATAAACTTAATCAGCCTTTGGCCTCAAACGTTGGACAAACAAGTGATTCTAATTACAGCAAAGGTACTGATTATCCTAGAGATAGAATATGGAGATCATGGCAAAACAATCAAATTGTAATAAAACCTAAGCTTGCAAACTGTGTAAACAATGAAGATCTGTACAAGAACATTAATGAATATGTAGCAAATGCTCGTAAAACAGCTGTTAATAATGGAGCTGTGAAAATTATCAGTGCAAATGGTAAAGTAAATCAAAACGCGTCACCACGTTTGTACAACGATCCGTTTCAGTTGAGCAAAAGGTACGAATATTAAGATAACGATGTTAGTGGTTTGATTGCTTATGGTTCGGCTTGAAATTATAGAATCTTTAATGGTTAATGATTTTACTAGACTTTGTGATAATAGATAAATTCCATAAGTAATTTAAAATATTAGTAAGTCAATTTCAATAATTTTATATTCATTTTATTTCATTCGGGTTTGGTTCCGCGACAGGACAAGTATTTGTGCACAGAAAATAAGCGCAAATACTTGTTCTGAGTCTAGGTGTTGTGGGACCATGGTCTACGTAGTTCCTAGGTCCCTAGACAGGGAATCCTAGTTAGGGTCTATGTATGTGATCGTTATTATTAGGTATTTCTTAAACGCAAAACAATTTTGAGCTTGTTTCAATTATTCTTTGACAATTGTGGTTTCTTAAATTTGTAATTATTTAATAGACAGTTGCACTAAATAAATTGCAACTATATATCTTATTACTATAAGAAAAAATTGATTAATATTATCTAACATGTTTGTAGAATCAATTAAAGTCTTTTATTGTAACCTTCAAGTACGCAATTATAGAAACGAAAACAGGGAAACACTTTAAGAGCTCCATTTATCATCCAGTCGTTAAATTGCACATAATTTTCAGCTTACAGCGTCTGCCTCAGCTGAAACTGTTTACATCCTTCCTTACTCCATCTAAAAAAACATTTTTCTCTTTAATGTGACATAGATGGGGTTGTTCCTTTTCATAAAAAACTCCATAACCTCTAACTTCAATTATAGCTTCTATTATGTCAAAGTTTTTATTAGTTGTTTTACTTTCCGCTTCAAAGTTATATTTTGCTGATTTAATTTAGTTTTCTAATAATTAAATTATGTTTACTTTGTCTGGTTTTATTTTTTTTTATTACTTTTTTATGTTTTGGCTCCACACTTTTGTGTATTTAGCCAGTGTCAAGTAATTGATAATTTATCAAGTTAATGATATTTCACGCAAATATGTGTCAAGTCATAGTCGAAGTCATCAAGTCAAGTCATGGTCTAGTCAAAGTCATACTCCTAGTAAAGTGGTGGCAACTTTACTTGAAGCTTCTATGGAGTTTTGGAAACAACAAGAACAAAAACGTTTCACCATCATTATACCATTTTCCTACACTCACGCCTGTAATCCAGCACTTAACGAATAGAATGCCACCAATTTTATGCACTAACACAGAAAATAACACAAGTTTTGGAAAAGAATACGGTGACGCAATCTTTTTCGCTTTCCCGCCAATTTATTACTTATTAATAATTATTTGAAGTAAACCTCCTTCCTATCAAAAATGAGGTCAACGTTCAGTTAAAATGAACGATTGGTATGGAAGAGTATTATGATGACCATGAATTTTATTAGACAAACATAAGTTTAATGTTGGTACCAATTATTTATGGTTGTTTGGTAAACAGTAAAAACCAATTTACAGGCGAATATTATTTTATTTCATTTAAATCATAAATCATAAAAATTATATAATAAAAGAATCCCGTGTGATATTTATGTAGATTAAAAATATTAATTAGCTGCTAACGGATATAGTATTTTTTATTAATATATTTAAAACTATATTAATGCAAATAAAGCTGTTTTAATAGCCACTAATACTAAAATATGATATCTTACACTACGTTAAATTCTTAAAATTATTAACAAACATGAAAGAAGATAACTTGGAATGTTAATAACTATTCAAGAACAGATAAGAAATAATAAGATTTTCAAGTACAAGAAATATTGTGAAGTTGAATAATAGAAAAATGGGATAGACACCTATAGTAATATTACAAATATTGTTCTTTCCAAATATCTTCCCACTCTCTGGTATTTATGAGTCATTTCATAGCGTAAGGCTTAACAATAATGACGTGGATTAAATTGACATTATTATCAAGAAAATTGACGTTTTTCAAAAAGTAATGACGTTTCTAATTCTGTTTAACTGACTTCGTAAGTATGATTTTAGAGTATTAATCAAAAGCTTTTGTCATGTATTGTTATTTTACCTTTTTATTACAATATTGCATAACGCAAATGAATATATTTATTAATATATCATTAACGCAGATTAGGTACGTCTACTTTAATTTTTAATTAAAATATTTTAGTGTCGGATATTTTACACATTTTTTATATATAATAAAAATAAATCGCTTATTATCAAAATATAATCAGAAATCGGTTGGTATTAAGAGGTTAAATAGTTTTATAACTCGTTTTTTTTTTTTTGGAAAAGATTTAACAAAATCCTCAATACTCCCAATAATAATGTCACCCACACGTACGAAGCCAGGGACTGTCCCACCACCGCATGGTCACCTTAGTTAGTGTCCTTGCGCACCTTGTGGCCACGGAACGAGGCCTGGATCTTAGTGGCGGCCTTGTTTAGGTCAGGGTCAGCCAGGTCGATCTTTTCTATGTCTTCCTGCGGAAAAAAAATTAAAATAATCCTTTTAATAAAAGTAGTTAAACTTACTTCGATCGCTTATATTTTCAATAATTTCAAGAAATACTAATACAATAATAGACGATATTATCATCATCTATACATATAAAATTCAAAATCCTGAATGACTGACTGACTTATATACTAACACACAGCCTAAACCGCTGAGCCTAGAGACTTGAAATTTGGAGGGTGTGTTTTTTGTAAAGTGTAGGTATCCACTAAGAAAGGGTTTTTTGAAATTCCATCCCTAAGAGGGTGACATGGGTGGTTAAATTATCTATTTAAAAAAAATCTTCTTCGTTTCCTATAGGCCACGCGGGCGAAGCCGTGGGCAGAAGCTAGCCTGAATACTATTTCATAAAATTATTTTGTGTTTTACGAGGTAGTAGGAGTTTTCTGCAAAGTTCGTGTAGTAGGTAGTAGGTAGTACAACAGGTAGTAGGGCCAGTTATTCTGCCGCCAAGCAATAGTGTGCAAGCACTACTGTGTTCCGGTTTGAAGGGCACTGTAGTTAGTTAAATTACTGGGCAAATGAGACTTTATGAACTGATCTTACACTCGAGTTATCTTGTAACTAGACGGTGCTGATGGCTCAGGATGATGTGTGCAGTGCAGTGTCACGCGAATCTTTATATTTTGGAATTCCGAGTGACACTTTTCTGTTATGGCCAACCGTATCGCTTAACATCAGGTGAATGACTACCTCGTCACTACATTCAAAAACATAAAAAAAATTCTATGTAACCATTCTAAAAGTATATATCCATTCAAATATAAAAATAATTTTCTAAGCAGACATTATTATGTATAAAATATATTAAAAGCTGTTTCTTAAAACAATTGTTTTAAGAATGCGGAGGCCAATGTTCAGCTGTGCACATAAAAAAGGCATGACGTATGATGTGCTTTGTGTGTGTAAACCAAAACCTGAAACGCAAGGAAACTAGGATTCACCTTATCCTGCTGTTCTTTATCCTTAATGGCCTGGGCGGCTGCGTCGACCTCCTGGGTCTTGCGGGCCTGGTGGCCACGGAACGACGCCTGGATCTTAGTCGCTGCATGGCAAAGTTCTGTGAACAAAAATGATAATAATAATAATAACGCCCAACGATCACATAAATAGATCCCGGACTCTAACTAGGATTTCCTGTATCTAGGGAACCAGGAACTATGAGGAGCATGGTCCCACTACACCCAGGCTCGGAACAAGTATTTGCGCTTTTTTATGCACAAATACTTGTCCTGCTGCGGGTATCGAACCCGCCACCTTCAGGTTATGAGCTGACCTGCTCAACCACCTCACTACGGGGTGTATTTCTGTATGTCTGTTAATGACGAAGTATACTATATGTTAGAGCGATAAAATTTGTTTAAATTGTCAGTAAAATGAACATTATGAGTTTTCTTTACTTTTAAAATAACTTAATAATTATAGAAAACAAGTATTATTAAGGTAACTACAACGAGTACACGGCTAACACTCACGAGATACAGTCGAATAACTCGACCGGTGTTCGGGCAATATAGATGCCCATCCTCAAGGAGTACGCGCGGCGGCGGTAGCGGCTCGGCATTGAACACCGGTCGAGTTATTCGACTGTATCTCGTGAGTGTTAAGCCGTGTACTAGTTGTAGTTATAAGTACTATTCACGTCAGTCTATACAATTGTTAAGGTAAATTTCGATTATTAACTAACAATGTAAAAGTCAGTTGATTTGACTGAAAGTGCCTCGTGACGACACATGTTTACTTACACCTTGATATAAACGAATAATGGCGGCCGCATGGGAGATTCTAAATTGAACCTTTGCCAAATAAGCAGCTCGTACAAAGAGTTCACATAAGGGTGGATTCGACCTAACAAGAGTAAATTTAATTCTTGGAATAAATCGCCATTTGATCGAGAGTAAATCAATTTCACATTTTACCATCTACAATTCTAAGAATAGCAAGTCTATTCGAGTATTATTATTATACTGCCGTTTTTGGTGGAATAACAGAATTATTCCGAGAATATTTTAATTCAAAATAGACAAAGATAAAAAAGACGTCTGACCATGTATTTTGTCATTTATTTTCCTACACTATAATACGACAAAAGCGAGATGATATGACATAAGCTTGAATACCGGGTCATTGTAAAACAACAATTGTTAACTGGGTAATAGATTCGTTCATCATTTATTCCGCTATTCGCGTATAGTAATTCTAAGCGTAGCTAAACTTAGTATTGCGTGGAAAAACGAAGAATGAATTACTCGAGTATAATATCGTGGAATAGATTTATTCTGGTATAGTTACTCGCGTATAAATCCAAGTTTGGTCGAATCCACCCTAAGTCCTACAAGTTCTTTTATTACAAATGAACATAAACATACATGTTGGAACATAATATAAGATACATTATTCATTCATACATATGCTTAACCAGTGGAACGTCAGCGCACTGCATTTTTTATATTTTAACCCTAACCTTATTTACTGAAGAATAAATAAATAAATATCGGTGGACATTTATTACGAAAGTAAATTATAATCCACATAGTAGATTTATGTCAAAATCTAGTTGAATTGATGACAGCGCCATCTGTGTTGATTTTTCTATCCATAGACCAGGTAACGATCCAGGAAAGTATGACGGTCGCTAGGTGGCGCTTTTACAAATTACTCAGCGTTCACCTATATCTGTTCAATGAAATTCGACCCTAGCTAGAAATAAGTTTATTTTTTCGAAATTGTTTAGTAAAATTGACTGTAAAAAAAATGAAACGTGATATAAAAAAAATGACACGTTACAACCTGTCTGTAAGCAAGATTAAACAGGATTATTATCTGAAACTTACGTAACAAAACAGGAACTAAATCACGGTTGACAGGAAACGAATTACACGTTGCTGCGGTGAAGAGGACGTCTTATCCCGAGGGAATGACGCAGAACACAATCTGCTGTACCTTGATTATAAGTACCCATAGAATCTAGAGCGCCATACGGTTTCACCCGTATTTTCATGGGAGCTCTAAACATTCCGGAATAAAAGTATTCTTTGATCTCGGTAATATAATTTCACAGCCTCTGTGGTGTGGTGGTTGAGCAGGTAGGCTCATAACCTGGAGGCAGGGGGTCAATTCCCGCGGCAGGACAAGTATTTGTGCACAGAAAAAAGCGAAAACACTTGTTCTGAATCTGGGTATTGTGGGACCATGGCCCTCGTAGTTCCTGCGTCCCTAGACACAGGTAATCTTAGTCAAGTTCCAGGATCTATGTATGTGATAGTTGGGCGTTATTACATTATAATTATTTCATGCAAATCGGTTGTTAATTTAGCGTAAACACACACAAAAAAATCCCTTTTTATATTAGTAGGAATGGGTTAGTAATATTAGTTTTTAATTTTGTTCATCATTATCCCTTGGCAAATTATGTGCACTGTTTTTAGACGATACTGAGTTTTTGGTGTTTTCATAAAGAGTTGGACCCATGTACATGGTGTTGGCATCAAAATCTCCTAAAGATTCGCATCTTTTATAATAATATAAACGCTAAAAGTATCAAAGTCAAAATGTATAATAATTTCATAAAAAATCCTACCTAAATTTATATTTAGGTAGGATTTTTTATGAAATTATTATAAGGGCTGGACGAGTGAAACACTTTGATTTCATTCAGAAATGTTTGACTATACCTGCCACAAACTAGCCGACCCGATCTCTGTTGACAGCACGCTTTCGCCGCAACTCGGCCAATAACCTAGGGATTACCTGGATCTAGGACTTAGCTTTGATACTACCAGTCTACAGAGCTAAGAATGTAGGTTATGCTTTCTATTTGTATAGGGTTAAAGCCAGTTTAAGTTTGTTTTAGTGCGGTTTATTAGCAGACGAGCTGCTGCCCGCAGCTTCGCCCGCGGCGTGGCCTATGGGAAAATAATTCAACCACCCATTTCACCTTCTTGAGGGTGGAATTTCGAAAAATCCTTTCTTAGCGGATGCCTACGTCATAACATCTACCTGCATGCCAAATTACAGCCCGATCCGTCCAGTGGTTTGGGCTGTGCGTTGATAGATCACTATGTCAGTCAGTCAATCAGTCAGTCACCTTTGAGTTATATATATTTTGATTGAGATGGTATTTAAGTCAAGGGATTAAGGGCTAGTTTTAATTATAGCTCGATTACAATCAAAGTTAGCAACACAGATCTAAAATATTTTCACTAATTTATTTTTTGATAGATTTAAGACAGTTACTCATTCTTAATACATTTAGCTTGGCTTTCAGAGATGTATTAAAGGAACGTTAAAGTCTAGATCTTGCGACACAGGTACGCCTAGTGTAGTAGGCTCCGTAAAATGTTGAAATGTAATATTAAACTTAAGTTATACGAAGTATACATCTTTCTTAAAATATGCATTTTGTATGTGTCCTTGTGCTAAATAATGGAATGAAAAAAAGTTAGACAAACCATTTTTTTTTTTATAGTCATATGGTAGCGGAAATAATATCGATAACTAATATCGTAGATATACCACAACACTATTTAAATAAAAACAACCATTATTGTTTAATTTGTTTGTCTGTCTGGCTTTCACACCAAAATGGCTGAACCAACTTGGCTAAAATTTTTGCATGAAGATAACAGACCGAGATCAACAAAGAGAAGGCACATTTTATCCCGGAAAATTAAGAGTTAAAAACAAGTAGATATTGAGTGAAAAAAATTACGACAATGAATAGGTTTTGATCACAGATAATCCAAGTAAATATTATTTTATATAAATGTAAATAAATATAAATAAAATATTATTATATAGTATATAAATATTATTATATAGTATAAACTATATAATAATATTTATATATTATTACTTATTTGAAACAGAGAACAAATATGAAAGCTAGTCATATTTGAGTGTCCAATTTTAAGATTAGTGGACATTTTTTCAGACTTTATTTGATTATACCACCATTTTGAGAAATTTCTTTGCTTTGTTTAATTTAGATAAAAATTTTGCCTCACAGTGTTTGTTTCCATACTCCTCCGAAACGGCTGAACTGGTTTTGATGAATTTTTTTTATGATGTGGCATTAAAAATACGTACAACCCTAAATTTTCTACCTTCTTCCATCATCCGCTATTTTTATAATTTATATTATGGCAAAACAACGTTTTCCAGGTCAGCTAGTATTTATATAAAACTTTATAACAACTGGCCTCGAAACAGAATTGCGAAATTTTTTGTTTCATAACATGGAAATTAAAATACATAATTTTCATATTAATTCATGCTACTCACATGAAACAACATTTAAATTTTACAAATGTAACAATAACAAAAGCCTGTTGTGTTTAATTAGCAAATATTTCTCTTCGTCATTCTAAAAGCTTTTAAACAAATTAGCGATTGGAAACCGCTAACAGCTGCAATAATAGCTTATCGACGATCATTCGATTTCAATCGTTTCCGCGTCGCCGAGTCGCGTCGACATCGATACGTGCAGCGCACTAGTGTTGTGAAACTATCGATATTATGTACAAAGTTTATATAAAATAACAGCATCTATCCACAATACTATGTCAGTTCTACTATAAATAAGTAATAGACGCAAAGCGTAAAAAACCGACTCAGACGTAATGGTTTCCCCATGGGTTGACAACATCAAAATTGGATAAAAACAGAATCCTCAAAATTGGTTCACCCAGTCGAAAGTTCTAAAGTAACAAACATAAAAATTAGTCCACAATCATTCTTTTTTTTTAAGTTCTCAGGTATAGTTTAGTTTTTAGGTCTAGTTTAGTTTTGTATTAACGATTATTAATAAAACGTGATTCTAATAGTCCAATTGAGTAACCGTTAAATAAAACAAAAACAAAGCTATACCGGTCGATAGATGGAGCTAAACTAAAGAAGTTTTACTTCAGTTATTTGGTCTAAGTCTAAAGCACACTGGTTTTTTTTAAATATTTTTGAAACCTCAGAACTTTTGACTGAGGTTAACCGATGATGATGATGATTTTTTTGTTTGACAGATAGTGTTTTCCGTGTTCCATGTGAATTTGGTAGACCAAATTCACATGGAACACGTCTCACGTGTCTATCTACCATTGCCAGAGCTAGAGCTCTGGCAATGGTAGATAGACAGATAAACACTTTATTGTACACCGTAAAAACATTCCAAAAAAACTTACAAAATTAACTAGTAGTAGTACAATAGGCGGACTTATCGCTTAGAGCAATCTCTTCCAGACAACCTAAAAAACCTAATATAAGGTATAATAATTATACCTTATATGGTTATCCATGAGAAAACCATATAAGCCTGAAGTCAGTTATTTCAGTTAAGTCAGCTTTGCGTTAGATAATAAGTATTCCATAAGGACATCGGAAAATCGCTGAATGGTTATAGTCACGGTGGTTTGATGTTATCGATATAGGCAGGTCAGTACAACACTACTTCGTACTTGAGTACAAATCAAATCAAGCGTAGATCGATTTCAATTTCTTTGCTTTATTGGAGACCGGGATCGATTCTGTGACTTGATGGAGTTATGCAATCTTGGCAGAGGTTTACAGTTACTATTCTAATAGCATACCGGTTCATAAAGTACGCTTACGCTTTATAATTTCATTTTTCCGTGTACACATAGTCGTAAGTTACGATCCAAATCAATTTTTGAGCAATTTTTGTGTACCTTTATAAGATCTTTATTTTTATATTATTTATTGTATATTATTATACAATAAATAATATAAAAATAAAGATCCAGACTTAAATCCAGAGAGAAGATCCAGAAAGAGACAGACAGCGCAGGGCAGCTTGTACCAAATTAAATTTGTAAGAAAATAAATTTTTTCAATAGCACTTTTATGCGTTCATATTATGAAAGAGTAACTTTTGTAGTCCGTTATACCCATATATCAGTCTTAAGTAGGTAGACATTAAGTTCGGAAAAAATGGACTTTTTACTTTCGGCAATCCCTTTGGAATGGGCCATTCATTATTACTGATAACTGGTTGGTCTACAGCTATTATTCTTTGAAAAACATTTATCTATTGAACTAGACAGTGATCATTATCACTGAATTCAATGAGCATCAAGTTAAAAAATGCGTAACGAGGTTGAACGGAAATTGAAAGTTATTCACGTACCTAGATTTCTATTGAACACAACAAAGTTAAAAATTACTTAAAATATACATTATTATGTTGGTATGTTTAGTAAAATGACAATTTACAATCGTCAAGATGGCGACATTAACATTAAACTTAGCAAAATCAAAGTTATACCAGCCGATAGATGGAGCTAAACTAAAAAGTTTTACTTCAGTCGTGTGGTCTAAAGACACACTCGTTTTTTATCGGTTTTGCGATTGTCGTGTTCTGCCCACGGCCATTTCAACTTGCTAATTTTAACTTTGAAGTATGCAAGGATTAATACCCTAGAAAAGCATAATTTTATCAAAGGAAATATAGATTGTTAGATTACTATGGTCTAATGGTCTATCAACCTAACAAGCCAAGTATAAAAACCTCAACGATCCCACTAACGTTTTACTTCAACCACTTAATTAATCTAAATTCTAATCTCAAAACAATTTGTCAGTACCACAATACGCCGATAGAGGCGACACTGGCGCGAATTCTCTCCCCTCGTGATTGGTGAGAAAGTCAGAAACGATTTGTCACTGTCACTTAGGATGGTGAGAATGGCTTAAGATACGAGATAACATACGCAGTGCGCACGACAACTACTGAATTACATAACGTAGTACGTGCAAGTTACGGGCTTGAGAATGACAGGTCAATTTTGTCGGTGATGAAATAAGTTTGAAATGGGTGTTTGCGTTTTTCTATAAATCTCTTGTTAAAATCTCTTTGCTAGCAGAATGGTTTTTTATTGCATATTTCACTGCAAAGTATAAAATTGTTGATATTACTTAATTTGTAAAATGTTCTCTCAGTTATTAAGCCGATTTAAAAAATTATTTCCCTATACTATACTTTCAAATGAATTTCATAGAAATGTTATCAAAATTGGTTCAATGGTTTGATTTTTAAATTAATGTATTGTATGTACTTATAATATGATCCAAGTATTGTTTTTGTATGAAATTAAGGCTATGGATGTCGGTTTAACCGATTTTTTAAATGGTATTGTATAATTCGAGGCCATAGACAAACACTGACTGGTAGACAGGTATATGCGTCGACAGCAATTTTAATATTAGAAATTAAAATTAACTCAGAGTGATTAGTGTAGGTGTAGGTCTAAAAATCTTTAGATTTTGAATTAAAACTACATTACGCACGCTTGTCTTGGGCTGGTGAATACGAAGCAAACGGAAGTTGAAGTTGATTCACGTAAAATCTCCATTGTCAACATAACAAAATTAAAATTCCTAAAAATTTGTATTATTATGTTGGTGTTTTCGGTAAAATGACAATTTACAATTGTCAAGATGGCGACGTTAAACAAAGCAAAAACAAAGTTATACCGGCCAATAGATGGAGCTAAACTAAAGAAGCAAGCTCGTTTTTTTTTCTTTGTAGGATATTTTAAGACTCTTTTAGAGCCATAAATTTTAAAAGAAGAAGAAGTGGATTTGGAAACTTGTTTGCGTTATCCGTAATCGTACAGTCCTTACTCATGTAGATTATGATGCAAAAATGATAAGGCAAAACTAGGTTGAACAGTCAAAGGTTGAAACCCTTTCAATAATATTAATGCCCCATTTTTATCAACTGCCAAAGACCCTACTTTATTTGGTCCCAAGTTTCTCTCATCGCATGTCTAAAAACATTCTGTAAGCCATCTGAAACCGTGAAAATGTTAGGGCCCATAAAATATCAACAATTTGGAGTAAAATATGTCGCTAAAGCAAACCGACGTAGTTAGGTAACTTTCCGGAAAGCTCGTGGTCCACTTAAATTATGTGCAACGCTCATAATTTGTCATGTTAAAAAGCAATACGCGTCCTAAGTGAGTAATGTGACGTGACAGGTCTAAATAACCATATGAAAAAATTGTGTAATTAAAAAATAAAACGAAAAACAGAAGTTACTAAATAAAACTTAACTAAAAATTCTAGTGTTAATAAATAAAATATTTCTTATGACCCCAAAAAAATACTTTATAACCGTAGTTCTTCAAAATTCATATAATGTAAAAATAACACAATTTTTACAAATTAAATGGCCAGTCTGGTGTCTAAAAGAATCACCAGTTAAAATACTTATTTCATATCCATAATTCACGTAGGTACCTAATCCACCAAATAATCCGTTTTCACACATTTTCATGCGCAGACCGAGTTTGATATCAAATTATGAACTGAGCGCTATATAAAGACTTCAGAAAAATAACGTAACAGGGTCTTAACTCGCCTTTATTCACATCTATTAGTCAGGTCAGCTTAGCTTTTTCTACGAAGCCTGAGAAAATATTATTGAAAATTCAAAGCAGTTGAGCGTTAGCAAAGGAACGAGCGAGTGTGGTTGGCATGCACCCATGCAGCCATCAAACCGACGCAACCAGGTTCCTATCCCACTCCACCCACTCCCACAATCCACACCGATCAATGATTCTTCAAATCATGAGCAGAATAGGCACTCACTCATACAACGGTGCAAGTAAACAGGCATGTTCAAGAATCACAAAATTCCCGAAGATGTGTTATCCACTATCCTGAACTTGGGCAGTGTAGTGGATTATATACACTTACACACTCACTCCAATCAGTCTATGTTGCTTCTATTTTGCGTTGGTCTGTACACGATTTCAGGCCTACGACGGCATCATAAACACTTGGGCTTTGTCTAGTTTACGAGCTTTTCAACAATCGTTGTTTGGACAAGCACTTTATATAAAGATCGTTTATCTAAATATATATAACTCAAAGGTGACTGACTGACATAGTGATCTATCGACGCACAGCCCAAACCACTGGACGGATCGTGCTGAAATTTGGCATGCAGGTACATGTTATGACGTAGGCATCCGCTAAGAAAGGATTTTTCGAAATTCCACCCTTAAGATGGTGAAATGGGTGGTTGAATTATTTTTCCATAGGCCATGCCTCGTTATGTATATTACTCAAGTTAGTTCCTATAATGTGAAGTTTTGCACACCAATGGGTGCGAATGACTCAGCTCCCATGTTCAACAACTAAAAAGCAATCAAACCCAACCGACAAAAACCAGTCATCCGTTCACGACCCAGTTCCCAAGTCGCATAGTTTGTAAGCTCCGCATAATACTGGTCACAAAGCCATCAACGAATTTGTTTGCTCAACTGTGCGGTGTAAACAGTTATCAGTCTTGAACTATGATAAGATTGTAGAAGCGTACCGTACACTTCAGTTCAGGGTGTAATGAAGTCATTTTTTTATGTTAAGGAATGACATGACGAACTAGTCTTTCACCTGATGTTAAGGGACACGGCTGCCTAGATCAGTTGCAGTGTCACTCCAAAATTCATAGTACAGAGTTTCACGTGACACTGCACTGCCTTATGTAGTTCGCGAACGACCTAGTTCAAAAGAGCGCTCCTTTGTGCGAAATATGTGAACTAGGTATCGGTTGCGTCTGATTTTAGTTCATTCGTTCTTTGACTGAGACCGACTTGCGGCGAGCGGCGAGAGCCACGCACCGCAGCGCGCCGCGCTCCGAGGCGTGAGTCGCGAGCGGGAGAAAGAGCGGATGATCATACATATCATTCTTACTTAGAATATTTTAAATATAGATTACATAAAGGCTGGTTAATTTTAAAGACTTTTCTTTTCACTTAAATGAAATTATAAATAACTTCCTACATAGTTTTCATAAATACTTACTTATTTTCATCGAAAATACCTATTTCACATTTTGTACCTAGTTAGTAGTTGTTACAACAGAAGCTATAACAATTCAGCTCTTTGGCCGCTGCGAACTAAATGGGTCGCTTTTGCGGGACCAGGCAAGAGATTGCTGAGAGCAATCGTCTTCCCCGCTCTCGGTCCAGCCGCGAACTAGTGAACTAGAAGAACGACCTAGTTCACCAGCGACCTGTGAACTAAAATGAGCGCTCCCTGTCGTGAACTAAAATGCTCAAGGCTACTGCACTGCGCACGTCATCCTGAGACAATAGAATAGTCAAGTAATAAGATCACTAGATAGTGAGATTAAGTCATAAAGTGTCATTTGTCTAGAGTAATTTCACTAGCTAGAGTGCCCTTCAAACCGGAACACTTCTACACTTGACGGCAGAATAACTGGTGAAGTATTATTAAAAATAGTTCTTTGAAAATCTGGATCGTGTGCACTAACCAACCGAAAATTTTTAAACTTTTTTCTCTCGAACTCAGCGTACTCTCGAGTTTTTCTGCGGAGCTTAGTTACTGCTTCCTACGGTCCCTCGCCAGCTAATACCCAACGATGTTTTTCTCAAAGGAAACTTTTTCAATTACCCTCCAAGTTACGTTCTATGGTGCTTTGTCGAAACTTTCTTACTAATGGTTCTGCAGCATGCGAAGTTATTTAAGTTGAATAAAAATCAAATATTATTTAAGTGCTATCTATTAAGTCGTTAGCTAGAAGGAGATAACACGTCGCGCGAAAGGAAGCATGATAGTAATCTTGGAAAATTTATAGCCTTTCTTTTCGAGTTTCGAGTTTCTTTTTGAGTTTTAGAATAGCTTGATTCCAATTCATCACTATCACACTAATATTATAAAGGCGAAAGTTTGTATGTATGTATGTGTGTATGTTTGTTAGTCCTTCACGCTCAAACGGCAGAATGGATTTGGATGAAATTCTGTACCAAGATAGCTTATACACTGGATTAACATATAGGCTACATTTTATCCCGGAAAAGTGATATTTTCCCGCGAGATGAGCAAATAATTAAAATACTTTTTATCCGCGGGTGAAACCGCGGGGCGCATCTAGTAATAAAATAAAAATAAAATAAAATGAAATTCGTTTTTGGAGCTTGGAATCTTTTGTTTTTATCATAGTCTTAAGTTTAATGGTAAGTTAGTAACCTTAAACAACGTTGGGATAGCATAGTACAAGCTTTGCTTGGTTTGGTGCTAGATGGCGCTGCGTTAAATATCTACACATATTTTTTTATTTTTTATGTCTTTATTGCTGAACAGCTGGCAAGATTTGTCTTTTGATGTATTTGATTTCAAAGTGGATTCACATTGAAAAGAAGCAGGAATGCAAAGGTTCAAATCCCACTAGTAAATAAAATTAAATAAATAAACATTCGTGGACATTTCACACAGCGTCATATAGCCCTAAACTAACCAAAGCTTGTACTATGGGAACCAGGTTACTGATAGAATATTTAGATACTTTTCGTTTGTAAATATATACATAGAATACAATATAACACCCAGATACAGAACAAACATCGATGTTCCTCACACAAATATTTGTCCTGGGTGGGAACCAAACCTACAGTTCAGACGGCAGGGTTAATACCAACTGAGCTATCGGGTCAGTCAATTTTATTGGTTGAAGATTTTCCATTGTTTTACGATTGGGCTGAATTGCGTCTACCCAGACCGCCGCTTTCTTTAGTCAGTTTTTATTGACGTCACTAGCTAATATTTTTAAGTGTCATGATCTCCCATAACAGTTGCAGTGTCACTCGGAACACTAAAATATAACTGTTTGCGTGACACTGCACTGCGCACATCATTATCTTAACATTCGACAGCCTCTGTGGTGTGGTGGTTGAGCACAGTTGGTTGGCTCATAGCTCGGAGGCGGCGGGTTCGATTCCCGCGGCAGGACAAGTTTTTGTGCACAGGAAAAAAGCGCAAATACTTGTTCTGAGTCAGAGTGTTTTGGTACCATGGTCCTCGTAGTTCCTGGGTCCCTAGACACAGGGAATCCTAGTTAGGATCCGGGATCTATGTATGTGATCGTTGGGCGTTATTATTATTATTATATATTATTTATGGGACAGTGTAATTAGATTACTACATTGTGAGATCAGATTACCCTTCAAACCGGAACGTAGCTGTGCTAGTACACTATTGCTTGGCGGCAGAATGATCGTCAAAGCGGTGGTACCCACCTAGACGAACTTTGCAGAAAAGTCCTGCTACCTAGCCAACGGCTGTTATAACTTCCACAGAACGGAGCAGTCCTATTCTGCAAGCTGAAACTTGATACTTTTTCCAGAAGATTACGGATAGTTTCAACGGGAAATTCGTATATCAAGGCCATGTACAAATATTTGAGCTAAATCAGAAAATCCGAAGAGAAATTCTCTACCAATCATTGTCAAACCCTCCCTAGACAAATACTCCTACAAAGATGTTGCTCCTACGTAATATTTTTGATGCATTACCACGTTTACGATATTTTTATGAGGGTTGCCATGTAACAAGGTATTTATTTATGCTAATAAATGGTTACGGAATTCGGAGATTTGTTTTATTAGAAGCCATGAAGACTTCTATTGAACATAATCCGGTTTTTTTAGGATGTTTTAGGTAATTTTTTCAGCTTTTGGAAGGCTTCTGTCTCATTTATTTCCATCAATATTGGCTTACTATTCATATTTTTATCGAAGTAAAGTTATACTTTAATAAAAAAAATGTGCCTCTTTACGTACGCTTGATTTGGGGAGTAAACTGGCAAGACGAACGGAATTTGAAAGTTGTTGGTTAACGTAGATATCCAATATCAACATAACAAAGTATAAAAAATATTATTATGTTGGTATGTCCGGTAATATGAAAATTTACAATTGTCAAGATGACGACATTAATATTCAACGAATCAAAAACAAAGTTATACCAGCCAATAGATGGAGCTAAACTAAAGAAGTTTTACTTCAGTCGTGTGGTCTAGAGCACACCCTTTTTTTTTATTCATCAATTATACAATTTAACTCATCAAAGCTCTAACCAATGCCAACCAAGCAACTGTATGAGCTTTCAAACTTTGGTTGACAACGAAACGTTTCATTTATCGGTACAACCAACTTCTAAAACTATCGGTAAACTAAATCAGTATCGAGTTTGGGGCCTTATTAATTAAGCACCAGTACGTCAAATATTTGGGTAAATTCGGAAATTTTCGGGTAAAGTCGGGAATATTTGGTTAAAGTTACTAAAGCAAAGTTATTGACGTTTGCTTGTTTCGGGCTTTACGAATATTGACATGACTTTTTGTTTAGAGCATTATTGAAACAACTGACGTACGTTGAGCATAGCTAATTTTGACAGCCTCTGTAATTTGGTGGTTGAGGCGGTCGACTTAATCCGGAGGTGGCAGGTTCGATCGTGGCCGTGGAAGTTAATCTATAGGGGTTAATATATATGTGTTGGACATCTTACACAACGCCATCTAGCCCCAAACTAAGTAAAGCTCGTATTATGGGAACCAGATAACTGATACAATACTTAAATACTTTTTGTTTGTTAATACATACATATAATACAATATAACACCCAGACACAGAACAAACACCTATGTTCATCACACAAAATTGTTCGTCCTGGGTGGAAATCGAACCCACAACCCACAGTTCAGAAGGCAGTGTTACTACTAACTGAGCTATCGGGCCAGTCAATAATAAGTCAGTTAATAATAATGTTAACGCCCAACGATCACATACATCTATCTATCTTGAACCCTAAGATTCCGTGTGTCTAGGGACCCAGTAACTACGAGGATCATGGTCTCACACACCCAGACTCAGAACAAGTATTTGCGCTTTTTGTTGTGCACAAATATATGTACAGGACAAGCCTGTCACGGAATCAAACCCACCGCCTCCGGATTATAAGCCGACCATCTCAACCGCCACACCACAGAGGCTGTCTGGGGTTTGAAGCAGCAAATTCCGGCTGTATTTCTCCATCAACTTAATTATAATTTTGCACCGCAGAAAAAACTTGCACCTCCATTCGCTCACATCTTCCAATTCAGTCCCCCATTCACAAATTCCATAACTATTTTGAGTTTTACACCTATAGCATAAAGATGCTGCATAAAAGACCTGAGCATCAAATAAAAGCAGAAAGGAGGGTAGATAAACCTTTCAAGAAATATAATAAATACTAAACGTTCACATATCGCCATTCTCAATTGATATCCTCACATGTATCGTTTACATGCCTCCGTTCTCACAATATTCTCAGGATCCGAGAATGATCGTAAATCATCGTCGCATAATTGGGCACGATTGGTGAGTTATAGTTTGTCAATAGCGTGACTATCTCATACAAATAGGGTTATCCAAAATATATCACGCGATTGAGCCCCAATCGTGGATCTTTGAAGATTTCTTTTATTTTATTGCAAGTCAAAAATCGCACATCAATTATCAACTAGGTTTGTTACACGGGTGAATTTATTTTCTGTTGCATTTATTTCTGTTTGGTTTGATTTGCTCCCCAGGTGTATTATTTTTTTTAAATTTATTTATTTGTTTCATCAACAGTTGATACACAGTTTCTATAACAGTAATTAAGTTTAAAAATATAATCTATGTGCGCAACCAATTACAGACAAACACAGCATGCTTTTTGGTTTAATTTGGTCCCCAAGTGTATTCATAATGTTATCGTATGACCAGACGTAAGGCATAAAGCTGGCTTCCTACGGTACGTGATACTGCGGATGGACGTACCGACGCACCATTGGAATACCTACCCGGTGCGGCTGTAGAGGTCGGTAGAGACCAACAGCATAACAACAGCCCGTACAAAAAAAAACATGGGAAGAGTATCGTCCGTGGTAGCACAGACGGTGCGCTGCGGTGCGGTGCGTCTGTTCCGAGTCGAGTCGGTAACCTCAAAGATCCGCAGGTCAGCAGCGATACGTTCTTTTTAACTATTTTGGAATAACAAAATGGCTTCGAATCTCAAGACGTACACAGACCGATACGCACCGGTGTGTCGTACGCAGTATCACGCACCGTAGGAGGCCGGCTTTACATTATCAGTACACGATCATTGGTTACCTATCTTCTCTCCTATTCGCACCGAGCACTTCAACATAGAAGGTGTTAAATCGGGTTTTGGCGGGAACGCGACAAAGATTGCGTCACCGCATTGTATTATTTTCCTAAACTTGTGTTATTTTCAGTGTTAGTGCATAAAATTGGTGGCATTCTATTCGTTAAGTGCTGGATTACATGCGTGAGTGTGGGAAAATGGTATAATGATGGTGAAACGTTTCTTTTCGTGTTGTTTCCAAAACTCCATAGAAGCTTAAGTAAAGTTGCCACCACTTTACTAGGAGTACGACTTTGACTAGACTATGACTTGACTTGATGACTTCGACTGTGACTTGACACATATTTGCGTGAAATATCATTAACTTGATAAATTATCAATTACTTGACACTGTCTAAATACACGGAGGTGTGGAGCCAAAACATAAAAAAGGTGTTAAATCATATCATTATCAACCCGAACACGTCTACTGCTGAACATAATTCATAGAGCGCCACTTTGACCGGGATGCTTGGCTCTTGCATCCAACGGCTCCCCGTTGTTCTGACTATAGGTATCCCACCTAGTGGTGCGGTGGCATGCGTTACGTCTTCCGGTTCGTGGAAGCCACTCGAGAACCCTTCTTCTATATCGGTTGTCACTAAATCGTAGGTCTGACAAGCGCTTTGACTTGTGTGATAAATAAATCCTCATTTTTATTGTCATCGTCTTTTCTTTACTTCTCTTTTTCGTTTTTATTTGAAAGCTAGTGTGCAATATCACTAATCATCAGTTGAAATGTGTCAAACGCAAATCTATAAAATAGTACTTGAGTACTGAATATGGACGTCATTCATTACGTCAAGTAAAACATTTTCTATTAATAAATCAGTGGCATCCCTACGGGCATGACAATGCCCGAAGGGGATCGAAATCTCGTAGCTGCTAGTGAAGGCTCAGACACGTCTCTGTCATTGAAATTCATTCGAAGTTTGCGAATAAATAAAATATCGAGCAGGGATGTATAATAAGAATACGCCTTGCTGTTTCACTAATAAAAAACAGTTTTCGGATTTCATTATTTCCCAAAGTATAATGATAATAATAATAATAATAACGCCCATATACCCTAACTAGGATTCCCATCTAAAGACCCAGAAACTACCAGGACCATGGCCCCACAACGCCCAGACAGAGAACAAGTATAAGTAAGATTTTTTTATGTGCACTCTTATTCTGCCACAGAAATTGAACCCGCCACCTCCGGCTTATGAGCCGACCTTTTCAACCCCCACACTACAGAAGATGTCCAAGTATCCTTCTTAAGTACTTAATTTACAGTAATGGGAACAATTAAATCAATTCAAATTCAATTTAGATTTTTTCTAATCAGTTCAGCTTTTAAAATCAATTTCATTTCAGTCGACTTGAAAGAGGTTTATTTTTAGATTTTTTTATTTCGTACCTCGTAGCTCCTTCATTTATAAACCGATTTGTAAATTGTTTTTTTGTTTGAATGAATATGCTTTTATATTGGTCCCACAGAGATTTTATAAAAATTGTCTTAGTAGTTTGATTTTTCAATTAAAATGATTGGATAAAATATCTAGATGATATCATCCAAGTATTTCTCAGTATGAAATTAAGCCGATTTAAGTCGGCTTAACCTCTTTTTAATAGGCTATTATATATTTTTCATGATATTAAATGATGTGACGAACTAGTCATTCACCTGATGTTGAGTGACATAGCCGCCAAGAACAATTGTAGTGTTACTCGGAACTCTTCTCTAATGTCAAATTTCACGTGACACTGCACTGCGCATGTCATTCTGAGACATCAGACTGTCTAATAATAAGATTGCTAGACTGTAAGATCAGATCATAAAGTCTAATTTCCCAGTAAATTTACTAGCTACAGTGTCTTTCAAACCGGAATACAGTAGTTCTTACGCACTACTGCTTGGCTACAGAATAACTGTCGAAGCAGTGGTACCTACTTCCACGAACTTTGCAGAATAATCCTAATAAAGTACCTACACCTAAAGTAAAATACCAATAGTTTTACCACCAAAAGTGATATAAATGGCGTACTAATTATAATTTAAATAACACAAAAGCTTAACGCCACTGTGTTGTATATTCACTACAAACTTTTTTCAAACTTACTTATCAAGAGGCAACCCTGTTTAACATAAAAGGGATCGCGCCAACACCCCGAACGGTTTGCAATTATTGGAACAGTGAAACGGAATAAATGTTTAATTTCAACTTGGGCACGCTTCTGTAATTGAAATTTTGGAATTCGTTTCATGTCACGGTGAATTATGTACAACTGATGAAATCAAAATGCAAAAAACAAACATTAATTACGTTATAAATATTAATTAAAACTTTCGAGGTTACAGAAAAAACAGTGAAACCTACATTACATTGACAGATTTAATAAAAATAATTATACATTACATTTTTTTTTTATGTTACTGAATGATTTGACGAGCTAGCCCTTCACCTGATGTTAAGCGCCACGGCTGCCCATAACAGAACAGTGTCAATCGGAACCCCAAAATAGAGTTTCGAGCAACACTGCACTGCGCACATCATTCTGAGACATCAGCACAGTCTGGTAATAAGATTACTCGACTGTGAGATCAGATCATAAAGTCTCAATTGCCCAGTAATTTTACTAGCTACAGTGCCTTTCAAACCGGAACACAGTAGTGTTTGCGCACTACTGATTGTCGGCAGAATAACTGGCAAAGCAGTGGTACCTACCTAGACGAACTTTGCAACAAAGTCCTACCACCTAGTAAACAAAGTCCTACCAGTATTTATAGAAATAAAGTTTTTTTCCCACAAAAATGGCTTTAAGATTTTATTACGAAAAGTCTCCAAAGAGCATCATATGGATCGGCCGTGTGATTCAGGTACACATACAATTTTAAAGCCATCTCAATCACAATACATAACGCCTAACGATCACGTAGATTTTGGACCCTAATTAGAATTCCCTGAACCTAGGGACCCAGGAACTACGAGGACCATGGTACCACTACTACACCCAGACACAGAACAAGTATTTGCGTTTTTTTTTTCTAGACACAAATACTTGTCATGTCATGGGAATCGAACCCGCCGCTTTAGGTTTATAAGCCGCATAACCACCAGGCTGTCTGAGCAAAGCTGGCTATGAAAGTAAAGTGGAACTTTATAATTTAGACTTCCGAGTGGCGTTGAAACTGTATGGGAGGCGATGAAGCTTAACATTAGTCGAAACAGTTACTCGTCACGTTATTTCTTAACATAAAAAATATTCATTTGTCGGCTTGGTATTATAATAGTCAAAACATGTGTAATTCCTAGGTGGTAAAACTTTTCTGCAGTTTGTCTAGGTAGGTACCACCGCTTTGCCAATTATTCTACGGCCAAGCAGTAGTGCGCAAGCACTACTGTGTTCCGGTTTGAAGGGCACTGTAGCTAGTGAAATTACTGAGCAAATGAAACTTGTGTATATGTCTCAGGATAGCGTACGCAGTACAGTGTCACGGGAAACTTTATATTTTAGAGCTCTGAGAGACACTGGAACTGTTATGGGCGGCCGTGTCGCTTAACATCAACTGAACAAATAGTTCGTCACGTTATTCATTAACATAAAAATCGATTGTCAAAGCGTATAATAAGAATGGTGGATTATTAATAGTTACGTGTCCGTGGACGTGGAAAGAAAACCTTGTAGTCTTACAAGGTTTGCCATTTTATTTGAAGTAAAATATGAATTGTAGTTCTTTTGGGACCTTAGGTATGGTTTCATCTTTTTGGAACGACGTGAACAAAGGCAAATTTAATATTCCTTCCATTTCCCTTTTATCATTAGACCATAACCGAAAAAGGATTGGAAACACAGGTTAAAGAAAAACAATTGATTATTCAGATTGAGAACTAAAAGGGCAAAAGCGACAGCGTTAAAAATGTCAGTCAAAAGTCAGACTGGACATGTTATCTGTTATATGTTGACTCTGGATTGTACTTTATGGGTTCGATTCCCACCCAGAACAAACATTTTTCTAATGAACATCGGTGTTTTCTGTATCTAGGTGTTATATATTACTACGAGCTTCAGTCTGCCCGCAACTTCGCCTGCGGCGTGGCCTATGGGAAAATAATTCAACCACCCATTTCCTTCTCTTAAGGGTGGAATTTCGAAAAATCCTATTAATTAATCCTTAATCTTTTATCCTCCTTCTTAGCGGATGCCTACGTCATAACATCTACCTGCATGCCAAATTTCAGCCCGATCCGTCCAGTGGTTTGGGCTGTGCGTTGATAGATCACTATGTCAGTCAGTCACCTTTGAGTTATATATATTTAGAAGAAGAAGAAGATTATCAGTTATCTGGTTCCCATAGTACAAGCTTTGATTAGTTTGGGGCTAGATGGGGTTGTGTGTCTACAGATATTTATTTATTTATCTAATCCTTTGTTGTGCTTGGGCTTTATGTTATGGTCAATCTAACCAGATTTCCTCACAAAACTTACCAAAGTAAAGGTCACAATTTACGCTAAAGGGGTGTGCCTCAACCTCTAACGACCTTGTGACGTCACCGGGCTGGCACGATTTTGGGGTTGAATGTAATTGATTACTTCCCGCGGTACAACCCTATTGTTGTGGATTTGGAATTAAATTATTTTAGTTACCTGTAGTTTGGGTTTTGTTTGAATTTGAATGCCGCAGCCATTTTCTCAACCACATCAGTCCATGATTTTATTTTTCAAACGACCTCAGAAAAGTAGTTTCTCAATCCGTCTGCATTTTTTTTTTATGTCCCTCAGAGCTTTTGACTGGGTGAACCGATTTTACCAAAGCTTAGTAATGAGATACTATGGAGGACTGGTAACTGACGTCACTACGTGCTATGTGGATACATTTACATTCGAAAATAACTCTCTTTATCTGCATCTCTATTTGTCTGCCTTTACAATACAATACAAACTCTTTATTGGATACCACATGCTTAATTAATTTTACATAGCAACTTATAGTAGGTAATACAATGGGCGGCCTTATCACTAAACGCGTTCTCTTCCAGGCAACCAAGCCAAAGATGGACCTTTCTGCGGATTACCTTTATTCTTTATTATATTAGTTACCTTTTCACGACAAAACCTAGCCATGTGAGAATAGGGCCATCGCATTTCTTCCCGTGGGTGCCGTAAGCTGGCTAAGGGAGCCCAGAGAATGGGCAGCAACATTCTCGTCGGTACACTAAAATAATAATAATAATAATAAACAGACAAGATCCTAGACCCTTACTAGGATTCCCTGTGTCTAGGGACCCAGAATCTACGAGGACCATAGTCCCACAACATCCAGACTCAGAACAAGTATTTACGCTGTTTTTTCTATGCACAAATACTTGTCCTGCCGCGGGAATTGAACTCGCTGGAGGGTTATGAGCCGACCTGCTCAACCACCACACCACAGAGGCTGTCAAAGATCAGAGGTCTGTTATTTATTGAGATAAATTATAGTCCATGCATATACACTGGTAGCAGCTAGTACGTAACATTTTTTGTATCCTCATCAGAAATGTTCCCGTAGCCTCGTACATTCCATTTCAAAGAAAAATACGCAGAAAAATTAATCTCAAAAGGGAAATTTACAGAAAATATAATAAAAGTTTGTCGGCCTAAAGTCCAAAAATGAGGGCGAATATTATTCCTCCGAGATTTGTAGCGCCAACTTTCTTTCTTAATGCGTCAATATTTGAAATAACTTGAGAGGGAAATAGTAAATATATTGTAGAAGATTAACCCTATAAAAAAATTAAAATATGATTAATGAATACTAATAAACCTTTTTTACCTACAACTTGGCTTTTTAAATTAAATATAGTTTAGCTTTAGATTTTATTTATTTTTATATATTATTACTTTTTTCATACAAAGTCATTACCTTTTTTTTTTGAGTGTGGGAATTGCCCTCGCACTTCACCCACATACCAGGAGGTATGTGGGACTCGAACCCACTAAAACCCCCCCGTGAGCACCTCGTCCGCCGTATCGGGGGCGAGAAGGGGTCGCGACTGCAGTCCAGCCAACTCGCACCCCGATACAAAGTCATTACCTAGTCTAACTAATCTATACAGTACTTAGTTCCAAATATTCCATTATATGAGCCCTGTGAGAGCGTTGCACTTTAGAGTGGAGCATACATCGCCTACCTCTCGTCACATTACAATTCAAGAGGTGAGAATAAAAAGGGTTTAACTGTCAAATCGATAGTTTCGAGAAAATTGACTTTAAACTTCAACGGCCTCATTTTAATGTAGTATATTTTAATATAGTATTAAGTAATAGAAAAGGTTTATGTACGTTTCAGTTGCTTGAAAATGAATCAATTCTTTTTTAAATATAAAATATAGTACTAATTCGTACAATCACTGTCAAAATATAATATAATAAATATAATGATATTTTTATGCTAAGCGAACTGTATTCCTGTGACAGATAAACCGTTTTTAGACTGCAAATCTCGAGATTTAAGCCTCATATCGGTATTTACCTAGGTTCCAATTTTTTTATTGCAAAATTTTGCATGGTGTGAACTGTTAACCAAGTGTATGCAAAGTCGGTTAAAAATGGACAATACGCGAAAAATAAATATAAAAGTGCCACGAGCTACCATTTCAACTGGGACCTTTAAAATGTGGAAAGAAGCGGGTAGTGTTAAAAGCCTTTCACCTGGAGGCTGCATTGTTCCATTATCCTGAAAGGTCGAGCCAGGAATAGATATTCAATACACAACAAAGCTTCGAGCTCGGGTGACCATTATATAGTGTGACTGTATTGATCTGTTTAACGTTCGTTTATAATATAAAAACAAACAATAATATATAAATATTTATGGCCGTTTTACTCAGTGCCATTTAGCTAAGCAAATATTATACTGTGGGGACCATTATTATAGCTTTTTTCTAAAAGCTTACTTATACACATTTTCTGAAGTAAAACTTCTTTACGCACGCTTGACTTGGGGAGTAAGCTGGTGAATGGGTAGCGAGGCGACCGGTAGTTGATTCACATAGATCTCCATTGCAAACATAACAAAGTTAAAAACTTGTATTATTATATTGGTATGTCTGGTAAAATGACGATTTACAATTGTCAAGATAGCGACATTAACATTAAACAAAGCAAAATCAAAGTTATACAGACCGATAGATGGAGCTAAACTAAAGAAGTTTTACTTTAGTCGTGTGGCTCCACTCGTTTATTTATTGTTTATAAACTAATTAGGATCAATACCAACACAGCGCAAACTTTAATTTTTATCACACTAATATTAGTTTGGCTGATTAGGAATCGAACTCACGTTCAGAAGACAGATCTACTACCAACTGCACCAATCTTAAGGCCAATCTTACTACTTGCATTATACCTGTGTGCTTATATGTCTTGTAATCTTTGGTTAGTGACAAGCTATCATGTACCACCCAACGATCACACACATAGATCCTGGAACCTAACGAAGATCCTTTGTATCTAGGTCCCCAGGAACTCCACGGACCATGGTCCCACAAGACCCAGTCACAGCATAAGTATTGGCGCTTTTTTGTTGCACAACTTGTCATAATTATCACGGGAAGCAAACCCACCACTGCCGGGTTATGAGTCGACCAGCTCAACCACCACATCACAGAGTCTATCAAAGTTTTTTTTTTTATGGAATGGTGTGACGAGCTAGCCGTTCGCCTGATGTTAAACGACACGGCTGCCCATATCAGCTACACTGCACACGTCATCCTGAGACATCAGCACAATCTAGTAATAAGATTACTAAACTGTGAGATCAGATCATAAAGTCTCATTTGCCCAGTAATTTCACTACCTACAGTGCCCTTCAAACCGGAACACAGCAATGCTTGCGCACTACTACTTGGCGGCAGAATAACTGGCAAAGCGGTGGTACCTACCTAGACGAACTTTGCAGTAAAGTCCTACCACCTAGTAAAGATATGTTCAAAAGGTGCTGGTTTTATTTACAATAGGTGTACATTAAGATGTTTAACACAGTCATACTATTTCCACCTCTACCCTTAATTAATCTCGCACATGTTCTGGCATATTTCTAAAGGGTTAACGACATCTAATAACACCCCAATCGATGGAGGGCTGAGAATGAATTATTGCTTCCATTTTTATAAGGAACATTTTCCGGTATTAGACGTATTATGCATACAGTAATAAATTGAAGATAAAATTATTTTAAATATTAAAATATTTTTTAGTGTTATTTACCGTATGATGTCTATTCCTTTTTTTATGTTATTGAATAATGTGACGAGCTACTCGTTCACCTGATGTTAAGCGACACGGCCGCCCAAAACAGAACAGTGTCACTCGGAACTCCAATATGTAAAGTTTCGCATGACTGCTGCACTGCGCACATCATCCTGAGACATCAGCACAGTCTGGTTATAAGATTACTTGACTGTGAGATCAGATCATAGTCTCATTTGCCCAGTGATTTCACTAGCTACCTTGCCCTTCAAACCGGAATACAGTAGTGCTTGCACACTACTGTTTGGCGGCAGAATAACTGGCAAAGCGGTGGTACCTACCTAGACGAACTTTGCAGAAAAGTCCTGCCACCTAGTATTATGGGATAAATAATAATAATAATGTCCAAACACATACATAGATCCTGGACCCTAACTAGGATTCCCTGTGTCTAGGGACCCAAAAACTACGAGGACCATGGTCCCACAACACCCAGATTCAGAACAAGTATTTGCGCTTTTTTTTTCTATGTACAAATACTTATCCTGCCGCGGGAATTGAACCCGCCGCTTCCGGGTTATGAGCCGACCTGCTTAATCTCCAGTCTGAAAACCATCTGACAAAAATTAATTTTCAAATTTCCTTATGCTTTATTGTGCTATAGGTAGTACAATGGGTAGAAATAGGAAAAGACTACCGGTTGTACTACGGGAAAGAATTACTGCCCGTATTACTATTGGTAGTACAAGTGATGATAAAAATTTCTTTGTGGAAAATCATTACCTTTCCATACGATCATAACCTAATTTCACTTACCGTCCTTTCCTCAATAAATACCACTGTTCATTGTTATCCGAAATTGACCCATAAATATCTATTATCACGATACTTGTCCCTTTCCCCCACTTTATACAAAGCAAGTATGAGGGAGACAGCAGTTGGCTAAGCTTCAAGCTTACGAATTAGCTTACGGTACGAGATTGTACAGGATGCTTCAATTTATCACTGTTGTGGCTGCTATTTACCAATGTTATAGAGGTGAGGCAGAATACAAATGGGACAGTGATAAGATTTTGGGCCTGGGATAAGTTATATTTGCTGCGAAACGATTTGAATTTTAATTAGTACCTACCTAATAGCAAGGTTATTCTTAATTCACTTTTTAGGTTATAAAAATCTGCAAACTGATTTTAAATTTTCATTAGTATAGCAAGGTTATTTCTAATTCACCTTTTAAGTTAAAAGACTGCAAACTGAATTGAATTTTCATTAGTATAGCATTGTTATTGTGCTATTTCTAATTCACTTTTTAGGTTATAACTTATAATTAGCACTATATACATATAAGTTGTAACTTATATGTAAATATAGTGTTGTACAACTTTCTAAAATTTCAAAAAGTGGTTTTTCCCTAAAAAGTGGTTTATTTTATTTTAATGTGTCCAATGCAAATCAAATAAACGTTAAACCATAAAAAAAAAGTGTCCCTTCAAAAATATATTACCAACGTGTAAATACTCAATAAAATAAATAATAATTTTGGTACAATGTATTTTTGCTCAACACGCATATGTAAAATAATAGTTTATGAAATAATATTTTTAAATCTGGTGTTCAAAATTTAATTTAAATTGGATCAATTTAATAGGCTTGAAAGCCACGAAACGTGTTAAAATGGCCTATTATTTTTACTGATAGATCGTACTCTGTGTCATCCGGTTCGTGGGCGCCACATGGTTGTCAGATTGCCATTTCAACTTACTAAATCTGAGAGATTGGGAGTTTTGGCGGGAAAGCGAAAAAGATTGCGTCACCGCATTGTATTATTTTCCAAAACTTGTGTTATTTTCAGTGTTATTGTATAAAATTGGTGGCATTCTATTCTTTAAGTGCTGGATTACAGGCGTGAGTGTAGGAAAATGGTATAATGTTGGTGAAACGTTTCTTTTCGTGTTGTTTCCAAAACTCCATAGAAGCTTCAAGTAAAGTTGCCACCACTTTACTAGGAGTATGACTTAGACTAGACTATGACTTGACTACGACTTGACTTGATGATTTCGACTATGACTTGACACATATTTATGTGAAATATCATTAACTTGATAAATTATCAATTACTTGACACTGGCTAAATACACAAAAGTGTGGAGCCAAAATATAAAAAAAAAACTGGGAGATATATCGATAACCTTAGTTTTCTTGCGCTTAGTTCTTATCGTGAGGATACCAGAACAATAATAAGCGGTCTTTTCGACTACAGCAATTTCTAACTATCAAACTTTTATAGCTCTTAACGGCCCCTAAGTGCGAAGTACAAAACACTGGAAGTCAGTGTAATAATAACGCAATATTCTCGAAAAGCCAGCAGCGGCCGTAAGTAAGATAAATGTGTACCACACCTCACTTCCGGTTTCTTCCAACTTCGCTTGATGTGGGTAAAATAATGGGGAGGTATAAAAAAGGGGTAAAAAATACTCAGCGAATAGTAGAGCTAAATGCTTGAGAATAATAGCTTCTACATATGATAGCACTAGGAACTCTATAGTTTAGCGTGACACTGCACTGAGCACGTCATCTTGAGACATCACAAACTAGTAATAAGTTTACTAGATAGATAAGTAGATAGATAGATAGATAGATAAACTCTTTATTGAAACACCACATCTTAAATAATTTAAAAAAAGGAACAAACTTAACCGAAATATAACAATGGGCGACTAGACTATTATAGGGCGGCTAGACTGTGAGATTAAGTCATAAAGTCTTATTTGTCCAGTAATTTCACTAGCTACAGTGCCCTCCTAACCGGAACACAATAGTGCTTGCACACTTCTGCTTGGCGGCAGAATAACTGGCAAAGCGATGGTACCTACCTAGACGAACTTTGCAGATAAGTCCTACCACCTAGTGCTACCATCAAGAGTGGTATAAATGGCGATAAATAAAACAAAATTAAGAACGATCAATTTCATTGTTTACCTTCATCGTTACAAGAGTAAACACGAAAACAAAATAGCTGTTGTGAAAACAATTACCCTCCTCTTCGTTGTTATTTATCAATCAGAGATCAGAGGGCTGAGAAGATGCTTGATCTGGTTTGATAATACCAATTTGTTACGTATTTATTACGCTTCCGAGAAATGTTAGAAGTTTTGGTAAACAAACTTGGACTTTATCTAACTGTACTGAATAACAATAAATATTTTTAGAACTTTGCACACAGCGCCGCACAGCGCCCCAAACTAGGCAAAGCTTGTACTATGGGAACCAGATAGAATAATTAGACACTTTTTTGTTTGTAATTATATAAATAGAATACAATATAATACACAGATACAGAACAAGCATCGATATTCATCACACATATAACTGTCCTCGGTGGGAATTGAACCAATAACCTATAGGTTAAAAGGCAGAGCTATTAAGCCAGTCCAAAATAACCAGTGATATGCTTAAAACCCGTTCCTGGCCACTTAATTCATAAAAAAGTGTTGCCATCGCTGAAAATCCAAAAATTAATTAAAGATGACCATCTTGTAATTTGATAGTATTGTGTTAGAAACATGGGACATACTGTGGTAGAACTTTTCTGTCTTCTTTAAAGATTTACTTTTCTTAATGATGATAATGATAATCTTTTTTAATCTTCTTTAAAGATTGTCTAGATAGGTACCACCGCTTAGCCAGTTATTCTGCCACCAAGCAGTAGTGCGCAAGCATACTGTGTTCCGGTTTGAAGGGCGTTGTAGCTAGTGAAATTACTGGGCAATGAGACTTTATGATCTCGCATATTAGAAATCTTGTTATTAGACCGTGTGATTTAGGTTGACGTGTGTCACGCGAAACGTAATGGGCTGATGCTTAACATCAAGTAAACGACTAACTCGTCGTTTGTTGTAAGCGTAGAAGTACTAACATTTCAACTTACTAACTCAATTGTCAATGTTACAAATTCCCGGCAATTCCTTAAAGAACCTGGCCCGTTTATTCGGTCTAGAGGAAAATTCCCTCATTCCTTTGTGCCTACAGCTCCAGATCAATCAAGGATGTACCTTATTAGGGGACATTTTTTTCACCTTTTCACTTTTTTTTTCTAACAGTGACAATCTAAATATATATAACTCAAAGGTGACTGACTGACTGACATATACAGTGATCTATCAACGCACAGCCCAAACCACTGGACGGATCGGGCTGAAATTTGACATGCAGGTAGATGTTATGACGTAGGCATTCGCTAATAAAGGATTTTTTGGATTTCCACCTTTAAGAGGGTGAAATGGGTGGTTGAATTATTTTCCCATAGGCCACGCCGCGGGCGAAGCTGCGGGCAGAAGCTCGTTTTTTAATATATTAATATATTAAAAAACGAGCTTCTGCCCGCAGCTTCGCCCGTGCGATACACGACGATAAGCCCGTTATAGGTATACCTATAACGGGTGAGACATCAGCACAGTCTAGTAGTAAAATTACTAAAGATAAAGAGTCTCATTCGCCCAGTAATTTCACTAGCTACAATGACATACCTACCACCAGATGACGACAGACGAGTTGATCGACACTCAATAACAAAGAAATAAATAATAAAGTACGCAATAAAAGAAAATATCCCCATTCCATCGTCCTGACAACTCCAGATCAATCTGTGACGAACCGCGATGTCAGGCCTCGATCGATCGGAGCAATTACGAGGGCTATTTTTACACTTAAGCCCACCATTTGTAGGATCACAAAATATCTGCGTTTTCTTTGTTTTAGAGATATCGTGGGAACTCTTAAGGTGGGTAAGAAATTGATGTGGAATTTTGAGTCTTAGAGCGTCAGCAGTAGGAATGGTTTTAGTTAGGCTTTACTACGCTTG
The DNA here is from genome assembly GCA_905220475.3 of Ennomos fuscantarius. Lineage (NCBI taxonomy): Eukaryota > Metazoa > Arthropoda > Insecta > Lepidoptera > Geometridae > Ennomos > Ennomos fuscantarius. The sequence goes on from HG992049.1 coordinate 5,762,435, forward strand.
TTTTTACACGTAATTTATACTTCTATACTTAATATTATAAAGAGGAAAAATTTGTATGATAGATAGATAGATAGATAAACTCTTTATTGACACCAAGGCAACAAATACAAAAACAGGAAATAACTAATGAGTAGGTAACAATGGGCGGTTTTATCGCTAAAAAGCGATCTCTTCCAGACAACCTTTGGATGGACAGAGACAGATCAACGAGCAAGAACGGTGGTGCTAAAAATTTACTGTGTACATACATACTAGGACAAATATAAAATAATAAAATAATATAATAATATAAGTATGTTTGTAACGAATTAGCTCAAAACGTACTGGGCCGATTTTAAAAATTTTTCACCTTTTGAATTCTTCATTATCACTGATTAATATAGGCTACTTTAATTGCAAGAAAACAATAAGGATCCCTACTAAAACTACAATAATGATACAAGTAATGGAACAAAAAAAATGTTCCACAATATTAAAGAACATATCAATATCTACAAAAAATGTGGCGATAGCATGTGTCTTACTATTGTAGTTATGTCACTATAACTACTTTTTAACATTTTCAAATTTAGTATAGACATGATGACCTATAGACAGTCCAAATGCTGCAGCCTACGACCAGTAGGTAGCGTACCCAACATGCTGGCAGCATTGCCCCGTTGAATTGCATGTTCGTTGTGCCAAATAAGTGCCATCATTTTGGTCACACGTAGCATCGATATATATACATAACATTCACCTCGGATTGTCTTATACTAAACTGAAGGGTTGAGAATAAAAAGGGTTTAACTGTCAAATTGATAGTTTCGAGAAAATTGACTTTAAACTTCAACGGCGTCATTTTAATATAGAGTGCTTATTGAGTAATAGAAAAGGTTTATGTAAGTTTCAGTTGCTTGAAAATGTTTTAATTCTATTTTAAAATGCTAAATATAATATTAATTAATGCAATTACTGTAAAAATATAATATAATAAAATAAATATAATAATGTTTTTATGCTAAGCGAACTGTATTCCTGTGACAGATAAACCGTTTTTAGACTCAAAATCTCGAGATGTAAGCCTCATTTCGGTATTTTGAGAATGTATTATTGTAGATAATTTCACGCTGAATACAAGGATACCCATAAGTCATTTTGTAAAAAAAGTTAATCCCTTTCAGCCTTATTAATAAACACGAACTAGCTTTAGACTAGTTACACCATCTTTTGTCTCTTTCGATCCAGCTAAATATTCCAGTAGCAAAAAAGGACAAAAGCTGAAGTAACTAATCCGAGACTAATACCCGTTTATTAATAAGGCTGTTTATGTTCTCACCCCTTCAATTGTCTTATGCATGCACACAAAAATAAACTTATGCAAAAGAGCAAAAACAAATAAGTTTAACTGATATAAGAATTTTTTACAGATATTATCTCAGCAGATTAATCACACCAACTAAAAAATTACCACTTTAGAGTTTCAAGTGTCACTGTAACTGATATGGACAGTCGTGCCGCTTAACATCAGGCGAGTGACTAGCTTGTCATGTCATTTGGTAACATAAAAAAGATGTCCACTACTCAACATAAGCCACCCCATCCTTATGTATGATACTCAGGTTGCATCAGATCGACTGGCCCGATAGCTTAGTTGGTAGTAACCCTGCCTTCTGAACTGTGGGTTGTGGGTTCGATTCCCACCCAGGACAAACATTTGTGTGATGAACATAGGTGTTTGTTCTGTGTCTGGGTGTTTATATTGTATTCTATGTATGTATTTACAAACAAAAAGTATCTAAGTATTGTATCAGTTATCCGGTTCCCATAGCACAAGCTTTGCTTAGTTTGGGGCTAGATGGCGTTGTGTGAAATGTCCACACATATTATTATTATTATTATTATCAGATAGAAAAAAAAATACATAGTCATGAAAAACTACTTGCCAAACCCTCAAACAAAAATAACGGCACAAGTCCCACCGGCACTTACCGATCAATGTAATCAATTACGGCCCCTATTTATGCCAATATGGCTGATAATCCGGCCATTTTGAAGAGGCCATATTATTAGCACGTTGATTGAATTATGTGTAAACCAATTTGTTTGACCTTTTTTTTTTTCAGTGTTTTAGAACTTAATTAGGTTGCGAAAAAAAAATCTGTGTTGTTTATATTCTTGAAACGAAAACAGCTTGGCAAATATGTGACTTGAAATGAAACCAAGGATTGGCCAGCATAGAGTATTATGGCCAGTACTTTCTTTGTAATATAGGCTCTAGCCGCGTGTGTGGGAAAGTACATATACTTTGAAAATTGAAAAATTTAAATTCCAGGAAATTGGTTGCGAAACACAAAAAATGGTTTTAATAGTTATTAAGGCGGCTGCAAAAATATACCTCAACAAAAAAGAGGATATAACTACTTTGTTGCTATAGAAGGTTTTACTAGGTGGTAGGACTTTACTGCAAAGTTCGTCTAGGTAGGTACCACCGCTTTGTCAGTTATTCTGCCGCCAAGCAGTAGTGCGCAAGCACTGCTGTGTTCCGGTTTGAAGGGCTAGTGAAATTACTGGGCAAATGAGACTATGATCTGATCTCACAGTTTAGTAATCTTATTACTAGATTGTGCTGATGTCTCTGGATGACGTGCGCAGTGCAGTGTCACGCGAAGCTCTATACTTTAGAGTTCCGAGTGACACAGCGGCTGATATGGGCAGCTGTGTTCTTTAACATCAGGCAAACGGCTAGCTCGCCACGTCATTCCTTAACATATATAAAAAAAGACTGAGTAAAGAAAAAAGAAAATTTGGCCCTTTTATGCCGGCATACTTAATTATTTTTTTCATTTGTGATAACATCTACTGAACCCTTTACTAAGTACAACCCACCAAGCTCTTGGCCAATCATTTTAAGGATTAAATAAAGTGAGTTTTAAAAATTACTTTTGTGCTTTGCCTAGCAAAATTCTACAAAATATAAGTAAAAACCCACTTTGAAAATCTATACATATAAAATTCAAAGTACTGACTGACTTATATATCAACGCACAGCATAAACCGTTGGTCTTAGAGACTTCAAATTTGGAAGGTGTGTTCTTTGTAAAGTGTAGGTATCTACTAAGAAAAGGTTTTTCTAAATTCCATCCCTGAAAAGGTGAAATGGGTGATTGAATTATCTATAAGATTTCTTTTCGTTTCGTTTCCTATAAGCCAAAGGTGAAGCCGCGGGCAGAAGCTAGTCTTATGATAAAGCTGTAACCAAGGAAAAGTTTATGACAGAGGGGTTTATAGGAAAAAAAAATTACTTGGAGTATATTAAAGTAGTGAATCCAAATATATGTTTTTTCGAATGTTTGTCTGTCTTTTTGTCTGTTTATGTGAGAATTCGAATAGAGAGTAAAAAGTTTCGCTGTAAAAATATCAGTTGGACAAATTTTATATCGGTTACATGGAGTGAATCGCGGTTGCGTTATGTAGGCAAACAAATGGTGCGTCGCCAAGCATTGTAAATTAAAATAAATACACTGAAAGCACATACACAAACAGCCTTATTAATAAACACGAACTAGCTTTAGACTAGTTACACCATCTTTTGTCTCTTTCGATCCAGCTAAATATTCCAGTAGCAAAAAAAGGACAAAAGCTGAAGTAACTAATCCGAGACTAATACCCGTTTATTAATAAGGCTGAAAGAGTCTCCACAATGATTTATAAATTTATTTATAAAAAAATAAAAAAATAAATATGTGTGGACATTACACACAGCGCCATCTAGCCCCAAACTAAGCAAAGCTTGTACAATGGGAACCAGATAACTGATACAAAACTTAGATACTTTTTGTTTGTAAATACATACATAGAATACAATATAAACACCCAGACACAGAACAAACATCGATGTTCGTCACACAAATGTTTGTCCTGGGTGGGAATCGAACCCACGACCTGCAGTTCAGAAGGCAGGGATACTACCAACTGAGCTATCGGATAGTCAAAAATTTAAATACATTAAAACTACTACCACATAAATTTATTGCAAACTAGCTGCGCCCCGCAGTGTCAAACACAAAGTGAAAATTTTCTAATTTTCCGCTTAACTTTTTTTTTTCATAGAACTTTCTGGCTATAATAAACACAACAAAAAAAGAATTAGCGAGAATGTTCCATCCATTCACGCGAGATGCGATGACCAAGGGAAATAGAGATTCTTTTTTACATATATAGGTACATATAAGATTCCACGGTATCATAATCTTTTCTTTACATACTCTATTACGCTCCATTTGACTTCAACTGAAACCTCTTTGTTGTTCCAAGATTTTTTCCCGAGAATCGTCGCTTCGGGGTTTTTTTTTTGAACGAGCTAATGCTGTTAGTCTCTATCGACCTTTACAGCGTCACCTTCGCTTAAGGCACCCAGCCGTCAAAAAGTGGGAGGCAACTAGCTCAAGGGCACCCCTGGGGTGCGAGCCTCGGCTTGGGCCGTTGCCGGGATAAGAGGATCGAGAAGACTACGTCCACTGGAAGAGTGGACCCTATTGAAAGTCGCGACCGTTCTAGCTAACCTACGGGGGGTACGTCAACCGCGCCGGCGGGGTCGGTGTCTGATTGTGTGACGCTGGTATCCTATACCGGTGCCGGGCGCGGTACCTGAGCCAGAAGGGCTAGACTGATCCGGTGATCCTAGCGCAGCCGATACTACGGCTGCTATAGGATCATCCGGGTCGCTCAAGACGTGTCTCGGGCGGCGAGGACGGGGGTCGCTTCGGGGTTTATCACGCAACATTGAGCCTAAACCTCATAGAGAGGTTGTTCTATGGCTATGTTCCTATGGCTTGTTTCGCAACTTTAGTCACTAATGAGTGACTTTATAGTGTTATTATTCAGGAGCTATTGATGAACGTAGCTAATTAGCGTAAGCGTAGCTAATTGCGCGTAGTATTAATTTAACTCAAATCAGGTGTATTAAGCTCGAATCTTTGTTTGCACAATTTAGCATCCCTAAACACAGGTGGGGTCGTCATGTTCAATTCATTGCTATAATGAACTTGCGTGACTTATCAGAATTGTACGGATTTTGTTGTATCAAAGTTATTTAATGTTCATATTTTGTTACGATGGAAATAAATGATGTTGTTAACGTCTAAATGAATTCAATCTTCATTTGTTTAAAATTGTTTAAGTTTGGTTAAGTTGGTAGTTGTTTTTAGCATGGCTCTTATTTTTGAGGTTGTGTTTTTTTTTATATTAGTGAATGATGTGACGAGCTAGTCGTTTACCTGATGTTAAGCGACACGGCCGCCCATAACAGAACAGTGTCACTGGGAACCCCAAAACATAGTTTCGAGCGACACTGCACTGCGCACATCATCCTGAGACATCAGCACAGTTTGGTAATAAGATTACTCGACTGTGAGATCAGATCATAAAGTCTCAATTGCCCAGTAATTTCACTAGCTACAGTGCCCTTCAAACCACAACACAATAGCGCTTGCACACCACTGCTTGGCGGCAGAATAACTGGCAAAGCGGTGGTACCTACCTAGACGAACTTTGCAACAAAGTCCTACCACCTAGTAAAACCCAATGAAAGAATCTATGTAAAATGATTTAGGTACTGGTAATCAATTCTATGTCGCATATTCTAAACCGTATCGCTATGGAAGGAAGGCAGGCGCCTCGCCAGTTTCGCTGTCTCATCCATTCATCATTTTCCCCTTTCTTTTTCCGTCTCACTTTAACTTGGACGGGGTTAGGGTGTAAGGTCCGTATTACAGAACGATGATCATCGATCGGTGCTAAAGCAGAGATTTCATTCACTATTTTATCACTTTATGAATGAAATCTCTGCTTGAGCAGTCGATGACTAAGCATCGTTCTGTAATACGGACCAAAACTAATTTACCCGTGCGAATCTAGGGCGGGTCAGCTAGCTATGCTAATAATACTAAATGTTTAAACTTGTTTATTCCCCATTGCTTAATATCACACTCATATTATAAAGGCGAAAGTTTGTATGTGTGTGTGTATGTTTGTTACTCTTTGACACTCAAACGGCTGAATGGATTTGGATGAAATTCGAGATAAATTCAAGATAGCTTATACACTGGATTAATGATTAATTAATTATGTCTATAGGTCATTGCGGCCAATCCAAATGTTTCTTTTTTTGTAGTAGGTAGTTTTTAGTATTAGTTATTAAATCATTGTAGTATTTAGAAAATAAGGCAATTTGTCGTGTTAAAAAAAATCTGGATTAATATATAGGCTACATTTTATCCCGGAAAAGTGAAAGGTTCCCGTGGGATGAGCGAATAATTGAGATGCTGTTTATCCGCAGGTGAAACCGCGGGGCGCAACTAGTAAATTATAGATTGTAAACCCAAGACGTTTCGCTAGTTAAACGACTCACGCTTTTGTCCAATCACGCGCCAGCGAAATTGCCAACAAGAAAAAGAAATTCACCCGAAACCATTTCATAAATAGAAATTTAAATTCACGACGATAGTGAATGATGATATTGACTGCCGAATAAGCGCGCATTTTACGCCTAAAAGATACTAAAACAGCAACATCAATAAAAATGCATGAATAGTGAAACAGTGTGCAATTTGCAAAACGTGTGAAATAAATCTAAATCCTCAGAAACCGTTTAGATTCCCCAAAGCATTAGGTTACGATTTACCCGTCCTCGGAGACGCATTCCACGCGATATAAATCTCTTAAAGTCTCGTGAAATAGTCTTGTGGTTGAAACTATTTCACAGAGTGCACTGAATTTATTGGAATTTATTTCAATAGTAAATAGTTGGAGTGCTCATATGGATGCTCGACCAGCCGTCCGATCGAAGTTAAGTTACGTTCGCTGCGGTCACGACTTGGATGGGTGACCGCTACAAATAGTGGTATTTACAACTGAGCCCTTTGAGTTTTGGCGTGAAAACGAAAAAGATCGCGTCGCCGCATTGTATTATTTTCCAAAACTTGTGTTATTTTCAGTGTTAGTCCATAAAATTGGTGGCATTTTATTCGTTAGTGCTGAATTACAGTCATGAGTGTGGGAACGTGGTATAATGATGGTGAAACGTTTATTTTCGTGTTGTTTTCAAAACTTCATACAAGCTTCTGGTAAAGTTGCCACCACTTTACTAGGAGTATGACTTGACTAGACTAGACTATGACTTAACTTGATGACTTGGACTGTAACTTGACACATTATATGATATTAATTAAATTGAGATATTATCAATTACTTGACACTGGCTCAATACACAAAATTGTGGAGCCAAAACCAAACAAAAAAAAAACTGAGCCCTAAATGTGTCCGTGGTAGTTGTAGACAGCAAAACCGAAACACGCATATGTTTAATTCTTCATTTGTTATCCAACTAGTCTAGTATAGTCATACTTTATGTAACTTTTATCTAATTTTTTTTATTGTAAGATAGGCTCGCGTTTGACCACTATCGCACCTGATGGTAAGTAACGATGCGGTCTAGGATGTAGCACGCTAGCCTAGAAGATAAGTGTTCACTCTCGATTTGAAGACTCCAAGGTTGTAGTTATTGGGATATACGGATGCCGGTAAAGCGTTCCACTCTTTGGCTGTTCGCATGATAAATGTGGAGCCAAATCGCTTTGTTCGCACATGTGGGATATTGACCATGTAACGGTGGCGTTTTTTCGTACATCTGGTTGTTCGATCTATAAAGCGTTTGTAAAATAGCGTTTTGATTGATCTAATTACTTTTTCTTTCAACGATGACTTAAGTAACCGTTTACTTACTCCCTCACTTAAATTACTTCCTCGTATACAATGGATCATTTAGCCTTTTAGCCTTTGTTTAACAATCTACTATTTTTACTCCAAAAAAGTTCATCATAACGATAATGCAATCAATGAATGAAATAAAATAAATACATTGAATGAAATGAATGAACGAATTGAAATGAATGAATGAAATTAAATAATTTCATGAACGGAATGAAACTAAATTAATGAATGAATCGAAATTAATAAATGAACTTAAATAATTTAAATAATGAAATTAATGCATGAATGTATGAAATGCAATGAACTTTATTGCTGATGTACAGTATCGCTTAAGTATTATTAATACAAGGACAATAGAAACTCAATAGGATTCCACATTTACATGGTTAATAGAATAGAAACTCAATAATAATAAATATGTGTGGACATTTTACACAGCGCCATCGAGCCCCAAACTAAGCAAAGCTTGTACTATGAGAAAACCAGATAACTTATACATAGATACGTTTTGTTTGTAAATACATACATAGAATACAATATAACACCCCGACACAGAACCAACACCTATGTTCATCACACAAATGTTTGAATGAAATGAACGAATGTAAAATGGTTGTATCTAAAATAAAATAAAAGTAAAAAATAAAATGTCCAACATAACTCAAACCAATATACAAGTAGGTAAGTAGGTCAACAAAATTTACTAACAAGCTTGCAGAGCGTACCATCGCAATTCACAGTAACAAAGGCGGAAAATTTTAACAGAAATAGGCTTTACCACTCAGGACTTAAGGTGCAAATAGGAAGGAGTGCATAATTGAGCGTTTGCCAACATACATGTCTCATTTGTTAGGCGTCACCCTGTCTATGGAAATTGTTTACTTGCCGCTTCATATTCCTTGAATGGAATTCTAAGCCTTCATACTCGCAATTATGCCTCAGCTTAGGTTTTTTTTTATCCTGTCCGGACGCTAGGCCCGGCCCGCGAGCTAATCTCGTCAGTGTTTCTTTTCTGACGGTTTACAATAAAACAACTAACTAGGAAGTCTGCCCCCCCCCCCCCCCCCCCACCCCACCCCTCTTAAAATTCCTAGTTACTTATGTTTGTTAATACATGTATACTAATGTGGGGTAATGAGTTTTTCAGTCTCCTATCTCTTTATTTTAAAACTACGCTCATTTGACTCCCAGATATATAATTTTGCCTCAGCTTAGGTTAACTTTTACTAGGTTGTAGGAATAATATTATAGAAACTGACGTGAGTAGTATTCATAACTACAACTATTACACGGCTAAAACTCACGAGATACAGTCGAATAACTGTTATTCGAAGTTATTCGACTGTATCTCGTGAGTTTTAGCCGTGTAATAGTTGTAGTTATAGGTTGTAGGAATGTTCGTTTCGTTTTTTGTGAAATTAGCTCACTCTTATATAAGTGGAGAAAAACGTGAGGGAATGGTATGATTAAAATTTGATTGCCCTGGTCAGTTGGTATTAACCCTAAATAAATAAATATCTATGGACATTTCACACAGCGCCATCTAGCCCCAAACTAAGCAAAGCTTGTACAATGAGAACATGATAACTGATACAATACTTAAATACTTTTTGTTTGTAAATACATACATAGAATACAATATAACACCCAGACACGGGACAAACATCAATGTTCGTCACACAAATGTTTGTCCTGGGTGGGAATCGAACCCACAACTCACAGATCAGAAGGTAGGGTTACTACCAACTGAACTATCGGGACAGTCAAACCCTGCCTTCTGAAGGTAGGTTGTGAATTCGATTTTCACCCAGGACAAACGTTTATGTGATGAACATCGATGTTTGTTCTGTGTCTTGGTATTATATTGTATTCTGGGTATATATGTATTTACAAACAAAAATTGTTGCTTACAAGCTAGATGACTTCCCATAGTACAAGCTTTGCTTAATTTGTGGCTAGATGGATTTACAAACAAACATTTTTGCTTACAAGCTAGATGACTTCCCATAGTACAAGCTTTGCTTAATTTGTGGCTAGATGGATTTACAAACAAACATTTTTGCTTACAAGCTAGATGACTTCCCATAGTACAAGCTTTGCTTAATTTGTGGCTAGATGGATTTACAAACAAACATTTTTGCTTACAAGCTAGATGACTTCCCATAGTACAAGCTTTGCTTAATTTGTGGCTAGATGGATTTACAAACAAACATTTTTGCTTACAAGCTAGATGACTTCCCATAGTACAAGCTTTGCTTAATTTGTGGCTAGATGGATTTACAAACAAACATTTTTGCTTACAAGCTAGATGACTTCCCATAGTACAAGCTTTGCTTAATTTGTGGCTAGATGGATTTACAAACAAACATTTTTGCTTACAAGCTAGATGACTTCCCATAGTACAAGCTTTGCTTAATTTGTGGCTAGATGGATTTACAAACAAACATTTTTGCTTACAAGCTAGATGACTTCCCATAGTACAAGCTTTGCTTAATTTGTGGCTAGATGGATTTACAAACAAACATTTTTGCTTACAAGCTAGATGACTTCCCATAGTACAAGCTTTGCTTAATTTGTGGCTAGATGGATTTACAAACAAACATTTTTGCTTACAAGCTAGATGACTTCCCATAGTACAAGCTTTGCCTAATTTGTGGCTAGATGGCGCTGTGGGAAATGTCCACCATTATTTATTATTATTCCTAAATATTACTTATCATAAGTTAAGTAATACACTAATCAATTGCACCAACGTCAATGCTCATAGTATCTCATATCTCTGTCCATTCAAAGGTCTGGAAGAGATTGCGATATTACCGCCCGTATTATCGCTAAGAGCGTACCTATCTAATGTAATTCTCATTTTTACATGTTTAGGTATTTTTGGCATTAATAAAGTGTTTTGTATTGTATTGTACTGTACTGTACTGTACTATACTGTACTGCACTGCACTGTATTTACCTATAATTGAAACTAGCTTTAATCATACATTAACTTACACATGTGGCTTTCTCTCTAACCTATCGAGAATTACCTGTGAAGCCACATGCGAATTTTTTTGGTAGTGTCCTAATTTTTATATTGAAAATACAGCCGTACTACTTGCTTAACATAATAATTGCGTTCTTATTAATATCATGGCTGCGAACCCAATAACTTAATTTTATTGTACAAATGTACAAGAGTAATCTAAATACATATAACTCAAAGGTGACTGACTGACATAGTGATCTATCAACGCACAGCCCAAACCACTGGACGGATCGGGCTGAAATTTGGCATGCAGGTAGATGTTATGACGTAGGCATACGCTAAGAAAGAATTTTTCGAAATTCCACCCTTAAGAGAGTGAAATGGGGGGTTGAATTATATTCCCATAGGCCACGCCACGGGCGAAGCTGCGGACAGAAGCTCGTTTTTAATAAAGCCTCATATTTCATGGCGCATGGCGAAGTCGTTCCACAAAGTAATGTAGGTTCTTCTTCACAGGAACCACATTCCAACAAGTGAGTGACGAGAAAATCCAGGCACGCACTTAGGATATTACAATAAGGGAGCGAGCGTTTCCCCAAATATAAAAAATTACCTATGATTAATCATAGTTAATTAAGAAATCTATATATATAAAAGAGAGTCGTGTTAGTTACACTATTTATAACTCCAGAATGGCTAAACCGATTTGCCTGAAAATTGGTAGGGAGATAATCGACAAGTGTCTATAGACCTACGTTCAGTAGTGGGCGACTATCTGATGATCATAAAGTCTAATCCGATGATGGTGATCATTTGAAAGCAAACCATCATATCTCCTGAGTACGTCCACCCACATTTGTTCAAATATCAAAAGAATTATAGGCTTCATTACATGCTCAATCTGGCGTTGAAATATAGCGATGGAGTAAGAAATGGATTGAGCTGTTGCCAAGTTAACTTGTATCATGATAAGTAAGAGTACTTACGTAAAAGCGTAGGCTCTAAAACTAGTTGATTGTATGTATATAAAAACTTTCAAATCGTACGTTGGGCGAAGTAAATAGGGCATTTGACTGATACCTTTTTATTGCACTCAATACGACACCGAACTACTAGGTTTACTAGGTGGTAGGACTTTTCTGTAGGTACCACCGCTTTGACAGTTATTCTGCCGCCACGCAGTAGTGCGCAAGCACTACTGTGTTCTGGTTTGAAGTCACACTAGCTAGTGAAATTACTGGGCACATAAAACTTTATAACCTAATCTCACAGTCTAGTAATCTTATTGCTAGACTAGTAATCTTTTTGCTAGACTAGTAATCTTATTGCTAGTCTAGTAATCTTATTGCTAGACAAGTAATCTTTTTGCTAGACTAGTAATCTTATTGCTAGACTAGTAATCTTATTGCTAGACTAGTAATCTCATTGCTAGACTAGTAATCTTATTGCTAGACTAGTAATCTTATTGCTAGACTATGCTGATGTCTCAGAATGACGTGCGCAGTGCAGTGTCACGCGAAACTTTAATGTTTCAAGTGTCACTGTTCATACATTTTTACACAAATGTTTAATCGAATTCAGTATAATTCAGTAAATAAAATAATACTACAACTTTGCCCTCCTAAATAGATAACAGAGATTAGCGCGCAAGATGGCGGCGGAGCGTTCAGAAACTTACGACAAAGCCTTTGTTATTTAGCCGCTGGAGCAAGGCGAGTGAATGTGCGTACATAGGGTCGTACATATTCATATATGTCGTAGTATACTCGTAGTAGGGATCGCCAGGCAGTAATGCCATGAACTTTATAACAGGCCTTTATATCGGAGTTACCATTGATGACACTTTTACGTCTTTAGTACCATTAATGGTAAGTTGTATCTTTTATAGTGCTTCTGCCATAAATGTATGTGTACTACTAAACGCGATCTGAATACTCACTATTGTGTATTCGACATTCACGCAGTGTACGCGTATGGAGCGTATGAATCTATTTTTAAAGTATTTGAGCTTAAATAGACACCTAAAATTTTTTTAAATTGTACTTTTCAACTTACCTTATTTACTTAACTATGTAATTGTATTAATGAATTATAAAAACGAGTATTTATAAACTCTTATGAAGTTTTGTGGAAACAAAAGGGATGGACAAAAATATAGGGAAAGTTTTTTTCGATGGGCGGTTGCTGTTGTTTCCTACTACCTCTCAGGAACTTTCCTACCTGGTGACGCTGTGAACCGGAATGTGAATTCACAACACTTCCTTAACCAATTCAAAACATAAAAATCACAATTAAAAATGTTAAGTTATTATTTCTTTAAGTATTTTAGAATCGTTAATATAAAACTAAATTAGACCTAAAAAACTAAATTATAACTAAGAACTTTAAAAATAAAATAAAATAAAACTAAAAATTTAAAATAGCCTGTTGGTGGAGGGGAAGTGCCCAGAATGCTGGCAGCACTACCACATTGAATGGCAATTGCTTATTTTTTTTGCAAAATAAAAGCCAGCATACTTGGCATATTTCTTTTAAGTTTTTAGTTCTAGTTTAGTTTTCTTAGGTCTACTTTAGTTTTGTATAACGGTTGCATAATAGTTACGTTTTAATGTAATCTACACAAACATAAAAAGGAATCTTTTTTTCCCTTGGTCATTGCATCACGCGTGAGCGGCTGGAACATTTTCACTAATTGTTTTTTTGTGTTCATTAATATCAGGAGAAAGTTTTTGTAAAAGAAAAATTAAGAAAGTTGATTGCGAAGCGAAAGCGTTGAAAACGGGTGAAACCACGGGGCACTAGCTGCGCTAGAAGATTAACTATAAATATATATAAATGTCACACAAGAGACAGTCTCCTTAATTGAAGGGGTGAGAACAAAAAGGGTTTAACTGATTTTTTTCACAAAATGACTTATGGGTATCGTTGGATTCAGCGTGAAATTATCTACAATAATACATTCTCAAAATACCGAAATGAGGCTTAAATCTTGAGATTGTCAGTCTAAAAGCGGTTTATCTGTCACAGGAATACAGTGCGCTTAGCTTTGTATTATATTATTACAGTAATTGTATGAATTAGTACTATATTTAGTATTTTAAAATAGAATTAAAACATTTCCAAGCAACTGAATCTTACATAAACATTTGCTATTACCTTATAAGCACTCTACATTAAAATGACGCCGTTGAAGTTTAAAGTCAATTTTCTCGAAACTATCAATTTGACAGTTAAACCCTTTTTATTCTCAACCCTTCAATTCCTACGTACCTGCTTATCTATTATGTATTCAGTAAGTGTACGTCAACAAAGAAAATGGCAAGCTTCTAACTAATTTTACACTCCGCATTCCTTTTAGCCGTATAAAAGCGTTTTAAAAGTAGCTTTCTGTGAGGAATACCACGCTGCGCTTTAATTTTATCTCGTATGTGGTATTTATATGTTTGTGTGCTCACGTTTATGGATCTTGTACACCGTATATACAAACGGTAATATCGTTTGCTTACAGTACTTTCCTTGTGAAAATTCAACGTATCTAAACGAAAACTGCGGCGAAGTCCGACTTTGTATTGTGGCCTTTTTTCCTCGCATTTCATTTATGTTTAACCAAAATACAGTAGTTCTTGTACACTACTACACCGTGGCAAAATGGCGGTGATACCTATCTAGACAAACTCTCAAAAAAGTCTTTGAAAGTCGTTCAAGCTACATGCTGGCATTTTCAGCCTGACCTCGATACTAATTTTCAACCGGATCTCAAACGAGAAACTTTGGCATAAAATTTAATCCTTTTATACGTACGTTAAATACAGAGAGAATTAATTGTGGCTTACAAGCGGGAAGGAAACAGTAAACTTAACTACATTATGTGGAAAAATGTTAAAGAAATTAGTTCCGGGTATTATCCTGGCAGTCTAAGCAGGCAAAGCTACAGTCAGCCCCTATTATTCATAATATATCAATTATAATATAATAAATAATATAATATTTATAACACCCATTCATAAACTCTAGTACAGAAACTAACGAATCAAAATGACGTCATGTTCGTACAAAATGTTGCCATCTATATCAAAAAGTTTCCTCCAAGTTGTCAACACTATTTCCCCAAGTTTTTCATAAAGCCTCCAAGGTTGTTGAATAAAATATGAACTCTTGGACAGTTTATTTTGTGTTAGTTCGGAAGTTGCCGGAAATTTTTATCACAACGCCAAACAACAAAATTTATAGGAAAATAGCTTAACAGATGTTGTTTACATACGGCTATTACGAGAAGAAGGAAAAACACACCTTCGAAAACACGGAAGTCTTTGCACAAAGGAAGAATATATTTTAAAGAAGACGGCTAATCAGACTTCAATTGAGTTAATTTCATACTGGTAAAAACTTAGACGACGACATATATTTATTCAGTGATTTTATTTTAAAACCAATCTAAATATATATAACTCAAAGGTGACTGACAGATTGACTGACTGACATAGTGATCTATCAACGCACAGCCCAAACCACTGGACGGATCGGGCTGAAATTTAGCATGCAGGTAGATGTTATGACGTAGACATCAGTTAAGAAAGGATTTTTTGAAATTCCACCCTTAAGGAGGGTGAAATGGGTGGTTGAATTATTTTCCCATAGGCCACGCCGCGGGCAAAGCTGCGGGCAGAAGCTCGTTTACATATAAAACTGTTTTTTTCAGTGATTTTAATTTTGAAACGAAACTATTAAACTGATTTTGCTAAAATCCCGATGGAATCAATCTGAAAGTACATAATTATCGTTACAAATTTATAAAAAATACATATTTGTAGTATACAAAGATCAGAGGTAACAAACATTTAAAAAAAACACCAGCTAATTCAGAACCTTATTTTTTAAAGTCGTGTGAAAAATTTCTTGTAATACCTTTTAGAGTTTTTACTTTCCGTGACAATTGATTTAGAATATACAATTTTGCAGCTCCATTCGCAATTTACAAAAAAAATCCTACAAATAAACATAGTACCTTTATTTTTGAAAGTAGGTTAAAAGGCTCCGGTTTACACATTCCATTTCCTCCATAATTAATGTAGTGACTGCATACTTCAAATAAAAATTACTAAAATTTAAATAAGAAAAATACGGCAGTAGTTGGCTGTAAAAAAACATGACCGTTATAAAAAATGTAAATGTTCTCAACTAACAAAAACGGTTGTTTTTCGTCCTATTTCCGTAAACTGGCAAGTATTTCACTCGTTATTTATTAACCAGCGGGAAAGAAGAAAGAACTAATTAATATTTTGCTGGAGAGTTTCAAAGTGGAAGTTTTGTGACAGTTAAGTTGAGAAATACGGGATCCGCTTTAGTAACGCTACTAGCATTATTTTCCACTATAAAATGTCCTCCTGGTTTCATTTGCAATTCATTTTTTTTATATGCAAATAGGCCAACTTTTGACTGCAACTTGTGTGTGTCACAAGTGACGATGCAGTCAAAGTAGCACGTTGACTTATGAGCAACCATTAACGTGTGATATTTATTAATAACTTTACTACCGAAATGGAATAAATAAAAAAGTGCTTTAGACCACACGACTGAAGTAAAATTGCTTTAACTCACGTCAATTAAAAGTCGAAATAGGCTATATTTGACTACTATATTTTTATTACATACATAAATAATATACCTCAAAAAATAGATAACTGTGAAAACAAAACTTGAATATCTCAAAAAATGACTAAGTTACAGGCGTTTTAAAATACAGAAATAGAAAGAGACAACTCAAACACGCAGTGACGTCAGTTACCAGTCCTCACAGTAACTCATTACTAAGCTGTGGTAGCGCTACATACAATCTTTATGGCATGTGACGTCACAAGCCATGCCTTCATAGTAGCTGTGAGAAAGCTCAACACGATCTCTGTTTTGCGAGAAAGGGACAGGCGATGAAACTTTAAAAGCGTACTACTCCGTGAAAAATTTACCGATTTTACTTATTTTTACAATGATTACATTCATTTTTAACCTACTTTATGAAAATAATATTTACTTGTTCATTTTTAATAGTAGTCAAATAGCCTATTACTCCGGCCAGGTTTCGGACATATTCGATGTCAGTTAGTTAAGTGCTAACGCTCGCGAAAGCCGCCGCGGCTTGCGTTAGTAACTGGCTCCCAGAAGAAGGACATCGAATATGTCCGAAACCTGGTCGGAGTAATTTCGACGTTTTAATTGACGTGAGTTTAGCCGTTATTTATCTTACAAAATGTGTCCTACTCACGATAGTTTTCAAACTAAAAAACTGCTTTAGTTTAGCTTCATCTATCGGCCGGTATAACTTTTTTTTTTGCTTTGTTTGTTATGTTAACGTCGCCATCTTGACAATTGTAAATTTTCATTTTACCGGACAGACGAACATAATAATACAAAATTTTAACTTTGTTATGTATGAAAGGCACTTTAGCTAGTGAAATTACTAAGCAAATGAAACTTTATGATCTGATCTCATAGTCGAGTAATCTTATTACCAGTCTGTGCTGATGTCTCAGGATGATGTGCGCAGTGCAGTGTCACGCGAAACTTTATATTTTGGAGTTCCGAGTAACACTGTTCTGTTATGGGCAGCCGTGTCGCTTAGCATCAGGTGAATGACTAGCTCGTCACATCATTCACTAACATAAAAAAAAAAAAACAAAAAAAAATGTTGACCGTAGAGATCTACGTGAACCAACTTCAACTTCCGTTCGCCTCGTATTCACCAGCTTACTTCCCAAGTCAAGCGTGGGTAAAGAATGTTTACTTCAAAAATGTTATTGCTTTTCCCAAAAACAAAAAAAAAAAACAAAATTAATTTAAAAAGCGCGTTTATTTTCGGTTTATTTTCTGGTGAAGCCGCAAAAAGCGGCTCTATGGTATGAAATAAGACACCAATTATCAATTGAGACTGCTCCATTACGCAAGAACAATTTTTTCTCCGGTAATAAGATTACCCCGACCGGGTCTCTTTAACCGTAAATTAATTGTCTCGACTGGGACAGGCAACTGGGGATGAATATTTGGAAAACTTAGCCCGAAATAATGTTTGGACAAAAGTAAGGCAACCTATAAATTTTCTGGCAAAGTAAAATGTTCAAAATCATGGAGCGATCAATTTTGGGAAAGTTTTTAGTATTCCTAGTTCACACTGTGACCGCTGAATAGTTTTGAATGACATATGGATTTTTTTAGAAAGACTCATACAAAGGGAAGTTTGTACTATGGGAACCATATATAATTAATGTATCAGTTAACTAATGTATTCGTTATATATGGTTCCCATAGTACAAACTTCCGTTTGTATGAATCGTTCTAAAAAAATCCATATGTCATTCAAAACTGTTCAGCGGTCACAGTGTGAACTAGGAATACTAAAAACTATCACAATATTCATCGCTCAGTGATATTTTTAAGCTTTTTACTTTGACAGAAAATGTATAGGTTGCCTTACTTAGACACTTTCTGTCTGTAAATACAACAAAAAATATTTATTATCTTAACACAAACTTTTTGTCCTGTCAAAACTGTCACCAACTAGAGAGAATAATAGTGATAAAATGACATGAATATCAATACTACAGTGCCATTCAAACCGGAACAAAATAGTGCTTGCACACTACTGCTCGCCGCAGAATAACTGGCAAGCGGTGGTAAGGTGGTAACCTAGATAAAATTTACAGAAAAGTCCTACCACTTTTTTATTTTATTTTAACGCCATCTGTTTTTAATTTGCAACAACTATTTTATTATTTTATTTTATTATTTATGTTCAGTCCCATGTGCCCATACTTCAAAAGGAATATTTTTAGGTACATTTCCACCTCTCCTGTTTTTATTTCCCGTCCGTCCTATTTCCCACCTTTATCTCAACTTAATACAAGTCTATCCACATTTTAATATTTAAGCACTTTCGGACGTCCGTACCCTGCGCAATACAGCAGCAGCAGTATGGAAATTTGTTAAAGTGGCTTTTGAATTTTAAGTTTTACTCTGCATTGCAGTTTTATTTCAATTTTGCGTCGGTATGTGTTATTTTCGTTGTAATTTTTTTTATTGCTTTTACTTGACTTGCTAAAGTTTGTATATCTCTGCTTTCTGAACTGTATAGATTGTGGGTCAGATTCCCGTCTAGCACAAACGTTATATGTTAAATACAATCACTATAATCAGCGACAGCGTTTGTTTTGTGCAAAATTCCATAATGTACATAATTTTAAGAGTTATAAAGATTAAGTTATATTACGTAAGTAGTCAAGCCAATCATAACTAATAAAAGTGGTAAAAGTTTTAAAAACGTTACTGTCTTCTTTAGTTTTTTAAAACTCTATCATCCAATAGCAATGTTGTGACCAGTTTAACGTTGGCAAAAACTGATAGACACAAAAATTTGACCTATCAATGTGGCTCTTTGGAGTGCAGATAATTTGAACAAATAATAATAATAATGTTAATTACAATAACGCCCAACGATCAAATACATAGATCCTGGACGCTAACTAGGATTCCCTGTGTCTAGGGACCCAGGAACTTCGAGTACCATGGTCCCACAGCACCCAGGCTCAAAACAAGTATTTGCGCTTTTTTTCTGTACACAAATACTTATCCTGTCGCGGGAATCCAACCCGCCGCCTCCGGGTTATGAGCCGACCTGCTCAACCACCACTCCACAGAGGCTGTCAAAACTGCTGCGGCTGTAAATGAGCGGTTTTGTCGAGTTCCCATACTGTATCTACGATTTATATATAGCATTGTATTCCACGTAGTTAGATATCTCTTGACGCCACCTAAATATGTATAAGCAATGCAAAGTTCATGCATAATGTATGAGCAATACCGATTGCTGGTGTTTTATGAAGGCTCTTGTTGTTTTTCGTGTAACTTCGATGATAAAATGTAAAAAGATTTTTTAGTGATTTTTTGTTAATATCTGCCGAGCCTGCTGATAAATGAGAAGATTTACTTTGGAAATTTATTCGTGGTAATTAAGTGGGTATTGTAAGTAAGTGGCGTGGTAGTAGATTATTTTTAGTAAGTATCCATTTTTTTAACGAGCTATTACAGTTGGTCTCTACCGACCTCTAAAATATTACCAGGTGGGAGGGTAAGCGCTTAAGACCGTCAAAAGTGGGAAGCAACTAGCTCAAGGGCACCCCTGGGGTGCGAGCCTCGGCTCGAGCCGTTGCCGGGATAAGAGGATCGAGAAGACTACGTCCACTGGAAGAGTGGTTAAAATGAAATTGTGAACATTCAATTTAAAGCGAGCGTGTAAATAGTGGAGTAGGCGTTTGCAGGTTTCTTCTGATTACAAATAGAAGGTTATTGAATGTAACCCTGGAACTCATTTAGGTATTTAGTTACGGTTCGTAATCAATATGAAACCTATAGATTACAGCAAATATATGGCATCTGTACATATATAAGGATTTAACTGCGTATAAGTAGTTCGATACTTTTATTAAAGTAAAATTCTTTACGCACGCTTGACTTAGAAGTAAGCTGGTGAATGAGAGCGAACGGAAGTTTAAGTTGGCTCACGTAGATCTCCACTGACAACATAACAACGTTAAAAATTTGTATTTATATGGCCGGTAAAATTACAATTTACAACTGTCATGATGGCGACATTAACATTAAACAAAGCAAAAATAAAGTTATACTAGCCGATAGATTTAGATGAACTACACACTTTTTTATTTTATACATTTAAAATTTTTATTTGCTATGCCCTAGCAGGGTTGTGTAACTAGTGTGTTAAATGTATCTCCTTGTTACATAATGCAATAAATAAATAAATAAATAAATAAATAAAATAATAATAATAATATTTTACCATAAAAATTAAAAAATAGGGGATGATGGGAGAAGGTAGAAAATTTGGGGCTGTATATATTTTTAATGTCACATCATAAAAAAAATCTAGCCAAAAAATACAAAAAATATTTTTGGGGTGGGCCGCCTTAGGGCCCTTAGGGGATTGAAAAATAGATACCAACCTATCAAGTGTGAATATAAAATTTCATCAAAATTGGTTCAGTCGTTTCGGAAGAGTATGACAACAAACACCGTGACATTTTATATACATTATAAGATATATACTTAATACAATTCACGTTCACGATCCGGACACGAATTCAGTCTGAAAAGTCCTTCAAATATCGTCCGCTGTTTAGGTTACGTCGACACTGTTGGTAAGTAGGCAAAGTTTATTGGGGCGAGTAACGACTATCAACTTACTTAAAGCAAATAAACTAAACTGAACTTACCCTTCTACACTTGTAGTTGCTTAACTTTAGACAAGTTGTCTACTGACAAAGGTAGGAAACAACGAGAGTAAGTGCAAAAATGGTGGAGCTGGCAAACAAAGATTAAACAGCCTCTGTAGTGTTCTGGTCGAGCATTACCGCGTAAGTCTAGTGGAGATCGTAATCGTGTTCTCTCTTACTTGCACTCGTGGACTTGTTAATTGGCGCGTGCAGGATGGCAGGCGAAGCTGATGCCCAGAACGGTTACGCGGTAGGAGTGCAGTCGGCTTAACCCGGAGGCGGCGGATATAATTCCCGTGGCAAGACAAGTATTTAAACAGAAAAAAAGCGCAAATATTTTTGAGTCTGGGTGTTGTGGGACCATGGTCCTCGTAGTTCCGGGTCCATAGACACAGGGAATTTTAGCTAGGGCACAGGAACTATGTAAAAAAAATTAAAGATATATGGTTTTTAAAGGTGTACTTAAGTCAACTTTCCCCTCTACCAACGGGTTATTTTAAACTTTTTGTTTTTATTTATTTTAAGTTCCTAGGTATAGTTTACTATTTATTTATATCACAAAAATAACTATAAACATTAATATTTACAGGCACTATATATATAAATAAAAAGTTACAACTAATAAAACATTATTTACAAAATAAATACGCTATCCAACTCACCACCGCGCGGTAAGGTTCCCAGAATACTGGCAGCATTACCTCGCTGAATTAGAAGACTTAGCTTCTGAGCGAAGTATGTGCCAGCTCTGGGATCCCCCGAGGCGAGAACCAAACGAGTCGAAACTTGTTTAATAATTTTTTTTGTGTCGGACGACCACGGGCCTAATGTTTCTACGAAAGTAAAAATCAATTTTTTTTTATTAATTATTAAAAAATTATTATTACTATTTTATTATTATTAAAAAATTGAAAATTATTATTATATTAAATTATTATAAATTATTATTCTATTAAAAAATTTTCCTAAGGTATAGTTTAGTTTTTTAGGTCTAGTTTAGTTATTGTTAACTCATTTGATAAAGTCAATAAATATGTAGACAAATATAATTGTAAAAGTTAACGAAATAACTTTTAAAATGAACATACTGCAATGGCAATAGGAAGGTCACATCGCTCGTAGAACCGAAAATGAGGAATAAAGGTTCTCGAGTGGCGACCACCAAACGGACGACAATAAACCGGCTCCCTACTATGCTGATTGATGATCTGGGGGATGATCACGAACCTTTGATTGCAATGTAACAGGAGAAATTTCCATGCTAACTATGCACATAAACTGCGTAATCAAGCTGTGTTAAACTAAAAGAAAAACAAAAATTTGTGTTTCTATCTGTTGCAATCAAGTTACGTGATCGCCCAGCAGGTCAAAATAATAATAGTAATAAAATATTTGTATGGATGTAGTTCCTAGCAAGGAAATTATGTATTGACACGGCAATATAAAGTTGAGCGATGAATGAAAATCCTTGAATGAATCTTCTAGTGAAACAATTTAACTCTGCTGGTGACTTCTGCTCTCCTGGTACTTTGGATTGAAAAAAAATGTAGATTCAATGTCTCAACTCAAATCAAGTATGTTTGATTTTTTTTTTTAAGTTTTGGCTCCACACTTTTGTGTATTTAGCCAGTGTCAAGTAATTGATAATTTATCAAGTTATATTTCACGCAAATATGTGTCAAGTCATCAAGTCAAGTCATAGTCCAGTCATAGTCTAGTCAAAGTCATACTCCTTGTAAAGTGGTGGCAACTTTACTTGAAGCTTCTATGGAGTTTTGAAAACAACACGAAAAGAAACGTTTCACCATCATTATACCATTTTCCCACACTCAAGCCTGTAATCTAGCACTTAACGAATAGAATGCCACCAATTTTATGCACTAACACTGAAAATAACACAAGTTTTGGAAAATAATACAATGCGGTGACGCAATCTTTTTCGCTTTCCCACCAAAACTCCCTATGTTTTATTTTGATAACTTCAGTTATTTTGCTTCAACGCAACAAATTGTTTATTAAGTGGAAATGGAATTAATTACTTATAAATGGGTGGAAAATATAGGTTGAAAACAAATGCCACCAATAAAATAGTGCTTTTTATTTAATTGCTTTAATAATAACACCCTTATTTGAAGAGCAAATTGGAATGGAATTGAAAAGGTTGATTACTTTCTTTTTACTGCTTGATTGAATTGAAAGTGGATTTCAGTTGGAAATGTTTCCATTACTTCCAAATGGATACATTAAATTACTCACAAGTTTTTATTGAACATCTATAAAAACTAGAGGATAGGACTAATAAAAATATAGTTCACTTCTACAGCTCGCTCGTAGTTTCTTTGATGAACATGATTAGTACATAAGTTATCCTTCAGAACAAAATAAAATTAATATTAGCTCAAGTTGAGGAAGTGGGCTGGCCACATTTTCTAAATAAATATGTAACCCAAAGAGATTGGATATGCCCCACTACGCTAAGAAATCTCAGTTATGAAAATAAAATATTATAAAATGCGTACTGAAATAACAAATTACAGAGAGTAAATACGGAATGTAAATGAGAAATTCGTCTCACGAATCTAGTAACAAAAAAGTGTCAATAGTTCTAAAAACATTTTCATAAAACTTCTGGGTGTAAACGCAATCAAAACATTACATAAGGGTAAATAAACAGCGTCATTAGCGCCTTTGGTCTTGCAATGTCCATAAGCAACCGCTTACACGATAGGTTATCTCTCTTTTTCTTTACATCCTCTTCTCACTCTCTTTGTATATATGAGATTATTTCTAACTCACTTGCATTCATTCACCAGTATTTGAATAGGGCAGAACGTTTAACAAGCTATAATTAAATAAAAAATAATAATATCGGGGAACTGCGTCAGGGATGCGACACAAAATAAAAAAATGTAATACGCCATGTTGTGGTGGCGGCCATCTTGGATTTGAAATTTATTATAATGTATATTATTCTACTAGACAAGCCATTTATTTCATTTGATACCCAAATTGAGGGAGTTGTAAAAAAGTATTTACCATAAAGTATTATTATCCGTTAATACAAAACTAAACAATACCTAAGAAAAAAATATGTAAAAAGATATGTAATCCGCCATTTTGTGAGGCGGCCATCTTAGACCGGTTTTCATAAAACATAGCTAAGAACACTCCCGAATCATTCACTTTTCAAACTAAAAAAACAAAACCGTTCGGAAGCTACAATATCACAGTGAGACACACACACACGCGCGCACACACACACACACACGCACACACACACACACACATACACACACACACGCGCGTACAGACACGTAAGACACCCCGTCTATTTTACATCGGATAGGGTCCATCAAGACACTGGAGACTCATCTCAACCGTAATCTAAGCACGTCGTAGCTATGGTGTAATCTGCATGCATCATAAATATGTAACCCTTTTCCTCCTTATTATCATGTATAACATGAATATGTAGTATTCTTACATATGTAATCAGTTCAAGTAAACTTCCTTTGTTATGTAAATTCTAATAAACGTAAGTCATCTTACAAGGCCGGAACAAGATTATACCTATCTGATAAAAAAATCTTATATTAGTTTCCTTTCTCGTATACTGTTTAATTAAACTTTCTGAAAGAGCCGAAGTTTCTGTAATATCACAATTATTTTACCAGGGCTAAAGCAGTGAATAAATATTTAAGTGTTTCATGGTAGAGATGCTTACACTCAATAAGAGGGGGAAAACTTAATGAAATCCGTAAGATTTTATTTCCGGCTTTATTTTCTATAATTCAGTTGTATTTTGACAAATTAAAATATTTAGATGAAATCAATAAAACATGTTAACGTATGTATACTTTATTTGTTATAATATCTTTATTAGTGGAAGCAAATGACCAGAATGCTGGTTTTTATTTTGCACAAAAAATAAGCATTGCCATTCAACGTGGTAATGCTGCTAGTATTCTGGTAACTTAACCAATGATTTATTTTAAGTTTTTAGTTTTCATTTATTTTAAGTTCTTAGGTATAGTTTAGTTTTTTAGGTCTAGTTTAGTTTTATATTAACGATTGTTGAAATATGTAACGTAGGTATTATTTATTAGTGTATACAAACTTCTTTATTAGTATCTTTAAATGTACCCATGAATTATATAAATACAACAGTCTCGCCCAACTTTGCCCAATATATGATATATATATTGAGAAAGATATTGGAAATTTGTCTGTAATGATGGTACAATTTTGTTTGATCTCCTTGTACTTTATGAAACCATAAAATAGTAAATCATGCATTTAATTAAGATTGTGGAATTTGATTGAATTGTAACCACAAGGAATGAATCCGTAGTGTAGATTCGATGTATCTGTGACTAATTAGTATAAGCAATAAGCTGACAGTTTAGAAAAATTAGAGACGTTTTGCGAAATCAAAACTAGCCTCGAAGAAATTAGCCAAATTATTATCTTCCTATATAGCTCGATATGCATTATTTTACCGATATCTGTATGTATGGGCAGGTACTATGATATCAAAATTGTCAAAAATGTACGAATGGGGGGTGTCACAAAACAAATCACAAAACTTTGATTGCAATGCATTAGGAGAAATTTCCATACTAACTATGCACATAAACTGTGTATTCAAACTGTCAAATCTATACAAATTTGTGTTTTTATCAGTCGCAATCGAGTTACGTGATCGCCCAGCTGGAAATTGTCAAAAATGTACGAACTGGAAATTGTCAAATATGTACAAACTGGAAATTGTCAAACTGTACAAACTCGAAATTGTCGAAAATTTGTAAGCCCTATTTGTCTACTCTTACCTTTATCATCGGGCCGGAACTCCGCCTCCAGTTCAGCCCTGGTGGGCTCAGGCTCTGGCTTCTGCTGCTTCTGGGGCTGCTGCTGGGGTTGCTGCTTGGCTGCCTTCATGCTCATCGACTTCCTGCTCTGGTGCCCTCGAAAAACCGCTTGGATCTTTGTCGCCGCCTCCTCTTCAGTCGGTTGACTCTTTTCGGTAGTCTTGTTTTGTGCTTCTGTGAAAGAGAAGAAGAGTTACTAGCTACTATTTTTAGAAGTTTGGTTTTTACGTAGTTTGGTTATTATGATAGCCCAAATGGTAGCGATATTACTTATACTTTGGTGATAAGTTCCGATCTTGCAATATATTTTTTAGATGTTTCTTCTGATATCTTATGCAATGAGCTTTATTGGGAAGTGAATCGAGATGGCACTTTTTAATATCATAACAACTGCTACCCTCAAGTTGAAAAGCATTTGTCTAGCACTTGTGTTATCTGGCAGACTATTCCAGATGTACTAATGTTTTTTGGCAGATTATTCCAGGTGTAGACCTGGAATAGTTTGCCAGACAACACAAGTGCTAGACCGTAAAGCAAACGGCCTTATTGCCAATTAAAATTTCAGGAGAAATGTAGTTATGTATTTAAAGAAAAAAAACAGATTTGGAATCTATAAAAATTGTAGTCTTGATATACTCGTATATAATATTATATCAAAGGTGAGATTGGTGAGCAATTCAGTACGACGCGCTGCAGCTGTCGTACGTACAACCGCGCTGCTAGATTTAAATTTTAGTCTGCAATTAAAATTCGGTGTGATTAAATCATTTTAAACGTTTAATATTCCATCATTTATCATAAATGTTCTTATTACCGTTGAAAAATTCCATAATGTAACAAATGGAACTGAATGAAATATTTGAAATACTGCGGACAAAATTTTCTACATCGTAATAATCTTGCTGAAAGATACAAAACGCAAGTATTTTTTGAGTAAAATCTTACCCCACCTTTTTTCAATTTTTTTTTATATTGTAGCGTTTTTTGTGGAGTGTTTAAAATTTGGTAGGTACTGTAATAATAGTTAGTTTTATTATGCTAAGGAATGTCGTGACGAGCTAACCGTTCGCCTGATGTTAAACGACACAGCTACCCATATCATTTACAGTGTCACTCGGAACTCTAAAGTATAGAGTTTCACGTGACACTGCGTAAATCATCCTGAGACATCAGCACAATCCAGTAATAAGATTAGTTATCTTATTACTCAAGGTACATAGAATACAATATAACATCCAGACACAGAAAACAAGCCTATGTTTATCTCTCAAATGTTTGTCCTGGGTGGGAATCGAACCAACAACTTACAATACATTTCAGAAGGCAGAGCTACTACCAACTGAGCTATCAGGCCAGCCAAATTGATAGAGATAATTAATGTTTTAGTGAGACCGGAAATAATTAGTTTCTGTGAGAAATTAGCAGCTGTAACAAGTAATGGGAGCCTGCGCAATAATAATTGAGTAGTTTGTTCTAATAACTTAAGTGAGTGAGAAATAATTTAATCATAAAATAACATACCTTTAGGGTTTATGTTTGGTTAATTGATTTTTTTAACTTTTAATCATCAAATAAATATTTTTAGTAAAAAATTTTAGAAATAAAATAGAATTTTTTTACCTCTTACGTATACAATAACTAAAATCAAATTATAGTAGAAAAATTAATCCAAAAAGTGGCTATTAGTAGGCAACGTGCCCAAAACCTTGGCGGCATTGCTCCGTTGAATGCCAAAAATAATATTAATTATTTTTGTTAAAATAATTACTACTATTTTTTTATATTTATTAGCACATTGATTGAAATAAATCCAAAACACAGAACAAACATCGATGTTCATCACACAAATGTTTGCCCTGGGTGGGAATTGCACCCAAAACCTGCAGCTTTGAAGTAAACTGTTAAGCTACTGTGTAAAGTTAGAGATAGTTTTTTATTTGAAAGTATATACTTATAGTCAGGTCATATAGGTCAGTCATATATAGTCAGGTCCCACAGAATTTTCATCAAAACGGTTAAATACATTTTTCAATCAAAATAACTAGAAAAATATATGCATAATAATCACCAAAGTTTTTTGAGTATGACCAGCTATTGAATTTTCTGCCAATTTGTACGAATACTAAAGGTAGTACAACTTTTAATACATTTCATAGATATTAACGCTTGAACTAATGCGGGCCCTACAAGACCCCACAAAGGGTACCATCGGATAGCCTTTGTGGGGTCTTAGGTAGGTATCGACCTAACCTTTTAACTAAGCACCCGCTGAAGTGAGAGTAAATACTTCTTGGAACTCGATACAGGATCACAAAACTTAGATACAGGACAGGGGTAAAAAATATCAGATGTCCGATCACTTTTATGTAACGTTATTATCAAAAATTTTATGTGAAGGAATGTCATGACAAGCTGGTCGTTCGCTTGATGTTAAGCGATACCATTGCCCATATCAGTAAGTGTCACTCGGAACTCCAGTATAGTTTCGCGTGATACTGCACTGCGCTCGTCATCCTGATACATGAACACAGTATAAGATGTGACTGTGAGCTTAGGTAATAAAGTCTCATTTGCCCAGTAAATCTTGCGCACTACTCCTTGGCGTGAGAATAGCTGGCAAATAGTGGTACCTACCTAGACAAACTTTGCAGAAAAGTCCTACCACCTATTAAAAGCATACAATTTGAAATAACAGAAACACAATTTTTCGGTTAATATTTGATTTGTGTTGTCTCTGTACTCTTAGCTGCTCTATACACATTTTCATCGTAATACCCAAAACAAATAACACGTGGTTTTTCTACTTTGAATTGAATAGTCAAAGTTTTTCAATAATCTAGTGAAATTACTGGGCAAATGAGACTTTATGATCTGATCTCACAGTTTAGTAATCTTATTACTAGATTGTGCTGATGTCTCAGGATGACGTGCGCAATGCAGTGTCACGCGAACCTCTATACTTTAGAGTTCCGAGTGACACTGCAGCTGGTATGGGCAGTCGTGTCGTTTAACATCAGGCGAACGGCTAGCTCGTCACGTCAATCCTTAACAAAAGTTTTTCAGTAGATAAAGCATAAAATGGTAAAAAACAAAAGTTTCACATATTTCTGTGTTGGTCAGTTTATAATTCAACAGTTGTACAATATACTACCATTGTTAAATCGCTCCTAAAATTAAAAGGCAACTCGAAATTAGAACACGAAATACTAAACAAATAACAGTACTAAAATACTGCTAAATTTGACTTCAATTCAAACACTTTATTGTAGCGTCGCGATTTGGGTGTGACGTCGTTACGCAACAACTTCGCTCCAGTTGGTACTGTACAACTTCACGCCGGACTAGGACAAACGACGATTGGATGGAGCGCTCACTTGCCTTCCTACCCTCGAAAAGACAACACTTCCCAGTATGCGCTCCATGTTATTGTTCATAAAAGATCCCTTTGTTATACTATTTTATTTGACGACCTTTGTGGTGTTGTGGTTGAGCAGATTGGCTCATAACCTAGAGGCAGCGGTTTCGATTCCTGGACAATATTTGTGCACGGAAAAAAGGACAAATGTTCTGTGTATGGGTGTTGTGGGACCATGGTCCTCGTAGTTCCTTGGTCACTAGACACAGGGAATCCTAGTTAAGGTCCAGGATCTATGTGTGTGATCGTTGGGCGTTATTATTATTATTATGTTATATTGTTATTATTTAGCAGTCTTTTCTGCAAGAGCTTGTCTAGTTAGGTACCATCGCAATGCTGGATTTTCTGCTGCCAAGCAGTATTGTGCAAGCACTGCTTTGTTTCAGTTTGAGGCATTGCAACTAGTGAAATTTACTGGCCAAATGAGACTATACGATCTGATCTCATTTTAGAAATCTTACTACTAGACTGTGTAAAAATTCTCAGTGGCACTGCAAATGTGAGAGCGCGTTACATCAAGTGAACGACTGGCTCGTCATTTTGTTCGTTTACAAATAAAAACCATGTTCCTAATAGTAACATATTGAAACTTTGGGGTTACTTATGTTACTGTAATTTTATGCATTCCAACGTTGACCTCAATAAAAGTAATATAAAGCTCGCATAGATGTAGTTAGGCTTTAGAGTGCAATTTCGAATAAACCACTCACTCCGTAACATGGAATTTTTGTCTGGAACAAATATTTCCACAAAATAGAACTATGTTTTATATCTCAGTATCAGAGTTCAATTTTCAATGTGCTTATACGACACGTGTCGCGAAATTTCCTACTGAGGAATTAGAATCGATGGCCAAATGGATTCCGAATGCCGATATCATATTGAAAGTTTTGATCTTTTGTAGAGCTTCATCTTGCGTTTTATCCGTTTTCTATTGAAAGGATTGTTTCTATTTGGAGGTTGTTGAAAGTATATAAGATTTTAGTCGCCATTTTGGATTTAGCCTGAAGCAGGGTTTCTTAGGGATGTCATGATAGAGTCCGTGTGTGTTAGGGGTCTACAACAGCTCAATTAACTTATCATAGTCTTTAAATGGATTACTTTGGCACAAACGGTGGCAACGAAAAATGACCTATAATGACGTGAAATGAGACTTAGTGTTAACTAAATTTAAAACAAAAGGTACTTAAAGTCCACTTTTGACAGACATGACGAGCTTGTCATTCACCTGATGTTAAGTGACACATCTGCCCATATAATCACTGCACACGTCATATTGAGATATTAGCATAGATAAGATTCCTAGACTGTCAGAATAGGTCATTAAGTCTCAGAATCGGTCATAAAGTCTCAGAATAGGTCATAAAAGTCTGAATTGCCTAGTAATTTCACTAGCTACAGTGCCTTTCCAACCGGAACATAGTAGTGTTTGCGCACTACTGCTTGGCGGCAGAATAACTAGCAAAGCGTCTACCTACCTAGACAAACTTTGAAAGAAATTCATACCACGTAGTTAAAGTCAAGATATTATCCTCATTTTGTACTACGACCATTTGAAACTACTATATGAGAAGAAAAACTGCACTGTGGTAAGAATTTGGTACATGTAGCAACACTTCTAACCATTTGGCTGACCAATCTTTGAAGATTACTTTTTAAATTACATCTTACTTTTAAAATTACATCTCGATCATCAAAGACTTTTTCCAATTTCCATACCATCATAACTTTACCAAATATTTTTGCGTTTTCCGGATATATCGTCTTTTACGACGAGTGATAATAAAAATATGGCACCAAATTATACTCAAGACTACGCGTTGGCGTCAATGTGTTTTACACCTTACAAACATTTCTAAAAGGTATAATTTCGTCTGGAGACTGGAGTCCCGTAGCCACGCAGTCTCACGTAGCCTGTATTGGTGCTGATCTATCCAAGCCAAATTATGTCTTTTTGAATGACGGCAAAGTCTAAAATGCTTTGGTATAAATAGTACTTTTTGCTGCATTTAAATGCGGGTAGTCAAATACCAAACACACAAGAGAATTGAACAATTTTGAAGGCCTTCCATAAAAAGTGGGCTCCCCTTTGAATAAAATTGTTTTATTGTTCTGAAGAGGGCGCTAAGATGAAAAAAGTTTTGTTTTAAAGAAAATCTGCAATATAGATACCCAGCGGGATTTGAACCTGCGCCTTACAACTCTGATCGTACGCCCCTCTCACCTGAGCTTTAGTCGAATTCCCGAATGATTGGAAAACCTATATTTTATTGACCCAGCCGTGGTCCCATATTTAGAACCCGTTAAAGTTATAGGAAGAAAAAAGATGAAAGCATCTAATCCGATAAGTTGGAAAGCGTGAGCTCAAATCCCGTTAGTTGCTACATTTTGAGGAACTTTAAATATCTATATATACTGTAATAAATCACATCACACTAATATTATAAAGGCGAAAGTTTGTATGTGTGTATGTTTTAACAAACATACACACATACAAACTTAATTGAGTAACCTCCTTCACGCTCAAATGGCTGAATGGATTTGGATGAAAGTCGTTACCAAGATACACTAGATTAACATATAGGCTACATTTTATCCCGGAAAAGTACAATTTTCCCGTGGTATGAGCAAATAAATAGAATACTTTTTATCCGCGGGTGAAACCGCGGGGCGCAACTAGTTACAAATATTGTAAGCACAGTAGGAAAAAAATATATCACTGTAAAGTTTTTTGTAGCTTCTTCTTTACAGGTGTAATCGATGCTTTGGATCGGAGTTTTCTGTTCTGCATTGTGCCAGATTGCTTGCACCAGTAATGAGAAAGAAATTTTTTTTCATACTCACGTATTGTAATGAATTTGCTATATAATATTTGACAATAAGCACTTTGTAAATTTATGCTTAGTACAATAACTGGAATAAAATGTTGTATAATAAAATATTTTTATCTTTTGAAACAGCTGATCGAGGCGACACGTGACCAAAATGTTGATCTCTGTTTAGCCCAAAAGCTTAGGAGCATCCATTCAACGGGGAAAAATAACAAACAAATATAATAACTTAATTTTAAGTACTTTAATATAATTTAAAAAAAGGGTATATTGATATATCCTAGGGTAGATTGATTTCATTCCTCTTCAACTAAGCAAAAGGTTTTTGGCGGGAAAACGAAAAAGATCACGTCACCGCATTTTATTATTTTCCAAAACTTTTGTTACTTTCAGTGTTAGTGCATAAAATTGGTGGCATTTTATTTGTTAAGTGCTGGATTACATGCATGAGTGTGGGAAAGTGGTATAATTATGGTGAAACGTCTCTTTTCGTGTTGTTTCCAAAACTCCCTAGAAGCTTCTGGTAAAGTTACCACCACTTTACTAGGAGTATGACTTGACTAGACTAGACTTGATGACTTGGACTCTGACATGATATTATATTAACTAACTTGAAACTATCAATTACTTGACACTGGCTAAATACACAAAAGTGTGGAGCCAAACCAAAAACAAAAAAAACTAAGCAAAAAGTTTCTCTATAAATCCATATCTGTGGTCTTACTTATTTTTATAAACTTTCTCCTTGTTCCCGTTTTTCTTTGAGCAACCGGGAAATCTCCTTATACGTCTTTCTCATACACTGTATTGTGCTTGTTCACAATAGATCCGTATAATCCGCTTCCGTTGGTGTATTTATACGGTTTGTACACGGCACCAGGATTCCATTGTGTTACGGATTGTTTGGATGTACGGATACGTATTAAGCTGTAGGCTGTCTACCAGCAAAATTTGAAATAGGGTTATAGTACTGTGGCGGCATAGTCGTGTACCACAAGAGCCACACACTTGTCACTGTCAATGTCACCTTGATGTCATGTCAATCATATGCGACATTGACATTAGTGGTGCTTTAATGAGTAGTGACCATTATTATTCTTCTTCATTAAATGGCTTTCTTCTTCTTTGATTAATAGCTTTCTATCGCTTTTTAGCGATAATTCTGCCAATGTCAAGTGATACATTTATGTACGGTTATGTCATGTAAAAGTCTTAAATTGTCAGTCAAATGCTACAGTAAAATGGTGGATATTTTACTGAAGGCTCTAAGAAGCATTGAAGAGAAAACGAAAAGGCATGGTTTTAAAACTTAGAACCATTTGTCAACACTCGTGCACGTTCACGAACACATATAATCCACCCTTATCAAACATTAAAATTCAAAAATACACGGTTTATGGAAAAAAAACAAAATTCACAACCGCCATTTTTGGGTTAAAAACTTAACTCGCAAATTTATTGAGGTCCAAAATAAAATAAAGAACTTACTCTGGGTTAGTCATTTTATTGGCTAACCCGAAGTTAAAACGGAACGCAAAAGTGAACCTTACGTTAGTTTAAAGAATAAAAGCTATTTGATTTAAATAGTTATCCGTACATTCTTTTAGAAGCCTCGTTTCGGTATGATAAAAACACGAAGCTAGCTTGTGAACGGTTATTGCTACAAAAAACCAAACGGCAATTTATAAAACCTTGTCTACCGTATTCACATAACATTTAAGGTTCCAAATTGCTAATCTACTTTCACATTCATCATACGGTAATCCAATTAGACGTGGTGCCGTATATACGCATATTAGGGATCCGTGGTCTTGGGTACGAAGCCTTATAAGAATAGTAAATACTAAAAAAAAACCCGACTCAGACCTTCTAATCTTTTCAGTGAGTGTCAATAAATTTTATTATTAACTAGCCTAGCCCCACGGTTTCACCCGCGGATATAAAGTAGCTCTTGTGTTAATCCACTATGTAAGCTATCAATTTATTTTTTTTAACTAATAAAAAAGTCTAACTCCGTTCCGCCTTAGAGGTAGATAAATAATCAAATTTTGGATTTTATTCAGTCCAATTTTTTACTAATAAATACAAATTAAAATCTTAAATATTTTAATGATTCTTTATTATTCATGTATTTTGGTGCATAGGTTTGTGAAAAAAAGAAAAAAAAAACAGGATAAAAAGTATCCTATGTCCGTCTCCTAGTTTTAAGCCATCTCCCACCAATTTTCAGCCAAATCCGTTCAGCCCTTCTTGAGTTATAAATAGCGTCTGCGCAACAAATGCTGAAGCTCCGGCCCGGTGACTGTGTAAAGGTGGGTAGAGACCAACAACATTATCCCGTTAAAAAAAAAATAAAACAAATGCTAAAGCTAAACTCTTTGTGCGGTTACTTGCATCGTGTAACCTAGTTGACGAAAAATTAAACTGACGTGAGTAGTACTCATAACTACAACTATTACACGGCTAAAACTCACGAGATACAGTCGAATAACTCGACCGGTCAGCGCCGAGCCGCCACGACCGCTGCCGCGCGTACTCCTTGAGGATGGGCATCCTTATTGCCCGAACACCGGTCGAGTTATTCGACTGTATCTCGTGAGTTTTAGCCGTGTAATAGTTGTAGTTAAAAATTAAACTACGGAACCCTGTGTGGTCCGCTACACTCTTGGCCTGTTATACGAAGTTCGTATAAACATATATACGCTGTTTTTCATTACGAACGTTGTTTTATCTGTGGAAGAATTGAATTGGGAAATATGAGTTCTGAATGAAAGTCGAAATGGTTTATAGCATGTAGCGTGCGGTTGAGTTGAATGGAGGGTTGTTTTATGAGTTCTGTTTATACGCCGTTGGTTTTCTTTTGAACCCGTATTTGGCAGTATTATTATATATGACAGCCTCTGTGGTGTATTGCCTGAGCATGTCGGCTCATAACCCGGAGGTGGGTTCGATTCCCACGACAGGACGAGTATTTGTTGTTTTGACGACTGGCCCGATAGCTTAGTTGGTAGTAGCCCTGCCTTCTGAACTGTGGGTTGTGGGTTCGATTTCTACTCAGGACAAACATTTGTGTGATGAACATAGGTGTTTGTTCTGTGTCTGGGTGTCATATTGTATTCTATGTATGTATTTACAAACAAAAAAGTATCTAAGTATTGTACCAGTTATCTGGATCCCATAGCACAAGCTTTGCTTAGTTTGGGGCTAGATGGCGTTGTGTGAGATGTGCACACATATTATTATTGTTATTATTAATATTATTATTTGTGCACAGTGAAAAAAGCGTTAATAGTTCTGAGTCTGGGTGTTGTAGGACTGTAGTTCAGGAACTACAGTCCCCAAACCCAGGGGCTTTAGACATAGGGAATCCTAACCGCCCTTCTGAAAAACCATCCTCTCCAATTAAATACATAGCTATGCTTTTTTGTCCTCTCTTCAACCTTTTACTTTTATGAACAAATGTATATAAAAATGACAGGTTGTAGATACCGCTGGATGGAATTAAATTTGATAGTAATTATGTCTAACGGTGTTGAACAAAAATGTTCCACATTTCTCTAAAGCCAAACCGTTGCTCTCTACTTTTCAAAAATATTTCGTTCCTATTTCATTCAACTGTACGCCTTGTTTCCTCCAGATAATGTAGCTTTTAGAATGAGGGAGGTTTAAATATTTTGTACGTTAAAACACGTCATGCAGATGTGTTCCTTTGTCGTATATTTCGCAAATGTCTTTGTGGTGTTGAAATATCAAGTGGAATTTTCGAGATTCGTTTGTTTCTTTTGTTTCATGGAATTTTTTGGGGCACTAGTGAATTTTAGTGACTTTAAGGACGCTTTTTGATTGCTTTATTTATTTATCTATAAATAGCACCGGCATGTCACGTACATTAAAACTTATAACTGCAAACAAAATTAATACAACACGAAAAGAAACGTTTCTCCATCATTATGCCACTTTCCCACACTCGTGCCTGCAATCACTTAACGAATAAAATGCCACCTATTTTATGCACTAACACTGAAAATAACACAAGTTTTAGAAAATAATTCAATACGGTGACGCGATCTTTTTCGTTTTCCCGCCAAAAAACTCATTACGCCCTTACAAGGTGAATGTAATTATGTTGGGCCAAGGGCCAGATAAGTTTGACCCAGTTATATAGAAGTCACGAGGAAATGCTGACGGCTGGCGTTATTTTTTTTAATACGCTTAGCCTGCAGTAGTGATTATTTAATTGCTTTTCCATCTGAGGTTTACTTAGTATCCTCATTAATCTTTTAGGATTGGAATAATTACTAAAATCAAAGAAACACTAGGTGGTAAGACTTTTCAGCAAAGTTTGTCTAGGTACGTACCACCGTTTTGCCAGTTATTCTGCCGCCAAGCAGTAGTGCGCAAGCACTACTTTGTTCCGGTTTGAAAGGCACTGTAGCTAGTGTAATTATAAATGAGACTTTATGACCTGATCTCACAGTCTAGTAATCTTACTAGATTGTGCTTATGTCTCAGGATGACGTGCGCAGTGCAGTGTCACGCGAAACTCTAGACTTTAGAGTTCCGAGTGACTGCAACTGATATGGGCAGTCGTGTCGCTTAACATCAGGCGAACGGTTAGATCGTCACGTCATTCCTTACCATAACTTTTTTTATTAGAAACAATTCTGTGTTTACTTGTGTGTTTTGTGTGATCCTGTGTAGTCCTGTGTGATTCCGTGTAGTTCCATATAGATCCGAGTTATTCTTTGTGATTACCAGCAAAATATAAATAACTAGTTGCGCCCCGCGGTATCATCCGCGGATAAAACATATCCTATAACACATAGAATCCAGTGTATAATATAGAAGTACATATAGAAGAAATTATTTATAATTGGGTATAATTTGTAATATTTTTAATTGCATGTTGACTAATGAAATAATGGTTTATTTTTCTCTTTTCTAATTTTGCGTGCCCGACAGGATCCACGATGAATTACATGAAAAATATGTAAAATGGGTAATCATATCGGTAAGAGCGATCTCTCCCAGAATCGTTATAACAAAACCATAAATCAGTTGCGGGGCAAAAATTTGTTGAGTCTCGGAAAATTTCTTACGTTTTTCTTCAGCCGCGGTAAATCTATCTAAATATATATAACTCAAAGGTGACCGACTGATTGACTGACTCACATAGTGATCTATCAACTCACAGCCCAAACCACTGGACGGATCGGGCTGAAATTTTGCATGTAGGTAGATGTTATGACGTAGGCATCCGCTAAGAAAGGATTTTTCGAAATTCCACCCTTAAGAGGGTGAAATGGGTGGTTGAATTATTTTTCCATAGGCCACGCCGCGGGCGAAGTTGCGGACAAAAGCTCGTCTTTTATACACCTAAAATATAACCTTTTCTTTTGGCTCAGCCTAGTCGGGTAAAAATTAATACAATACAAAAAAAAATACTGACACCAATAATAAACGAAACGAAATGAGTATTACATAATAAGATTGGTACAATGGGCGGTTTAATCGCTCCCAGAATCAATCAGTCCGCACGAAGAGTTTTGCTGGGTCATTGATAGTCCGAACGACCAAGGAATGGAATGCTCTTTCAACAACAGTGTTTTCTCCTGAGTATAACCTGGGTCTTTTTAAGTCAAGAGCGAATGGGCTTCTCATGGGCAAGCGTGCTCCACCTTAGACAACTTCGTCACTTACCATCAGATGAATTGTTGTCAAACGCATGCCAATTTTACTATTAAATAAAAGTACAACAAAACCATAAATCAGTTTCGAGGCAAAAATTCGATGAGATGAAATTTTCTTAAGTTTTTCTTCGGGCGCAGTTCGTTACGGGTCTCTTGCTACACTCGAGAGCTCTCTAGTGGAGTGTCCGCCAGCTTTGTCAGCTCTACGCGAGAGCGGCGACACTTCAATAGCTGGGTGCTCGACACTTGAGGCATGCGATCTGTTTATTTTGTTTAATTAATTTCATTTCCATTAAGTTTAATTGGCAATGTGATTTTCAAATACTTGCTGAGCCAATACTTGAAAGATGATCATTTTTGAAGTAAAACTTCTTTACGCACGATTGATTTTAGGAGTAAGCTGGTGAATGTGAGGCGAACGCATGTTGAAGTTGGTTCACGTAGATCACAATTGTCAACACAACGAAGTTAAAAATTTGTATTATTATGTTGGTATGTCCGTAAAAATAACAATTCACAATTGAATCTAAACTAAAAAAGTTTTACTTCAGTCGTGTGGTCACACTAAAGCACACAATTTTTTTTTTAAACTGGCAGTTGTAGGCTTGGCATTGCCTCGCCTGATGTTAATCAATGTCGGTCTCAGATGGAGCATACTCACTTTTACTTTACTTACTTTTTTTTTATAAAAAATGAAAGGTAATATTTTTTTTTTTTAATTTTATTTACTTATGTTATTTACGATTTTGGAAAACCACTATAAATATTTGAACCCGTATTTCTCAACTCTTAATGGCGGTTTACTTCCGACCCACAACGATATTTTATCAAACAAAATAGCGGCCAAACTGCTAGCTATTGGCCATTCGTTAGAAGCTATAACACGACTATAGCACCGTGAGACATTGCGTCCAGGTTTCTTTCCGTACGCGTAAGTTTCCTATAAAACGAGTATGCAGTGCAACAGCAGAAATTTCCATACTAACTATGCACATAAATTGCGTATTCAAACTGTCAAATCCATACAAATTTGTGTTTCTATTGGTTGCAATTGAGTTATGTGATTGCCCAGCTGGTTTTACCATAAGTTTAATATCAAAGAACGCCAACGACTTGTCAACTTCGACTTCAACCGAAAACTTAACTCTCTTGTGTACTAATGCAAAATGCGGGTAGTTGGAGACTACGCCCGCTTTGCACGATTCTTACACTCGCTACTCCAGTCCCCTCGTGGCCGCAGTCAATGTAACTTAGTCGAAACGTCGAGGTTAGTCAAAATTATGTTTTGATAATTTTTGGGCCCCATTTCATCTTTATGGTAAAGTTTTACAAGGAGTTTTGGCGGGAAAACGTAAAAGATCGCGTCATTGCATTGTATTATTTTCCAAAACTTGTGTTATTTTTAGTGATAGTGCATAAAATTGGTGGTATTTTATTCGTTAAGTGCTCGATTACAGGCAAGGTTGCCACCACCTGACTAGGAGTATGACTTGACCTAGACTATGACTTGATGACTTGGACTGTGTGACGAATATTATACACACATATAACTTGAGAAATTAATTACTTGTCACTGGCTAAATACACAAAATTTGTGGAGCCAAAACTAACACAATATTTTTTTTTGTAAAGTTAATTAGATTAAGTAAAAGTGAGTGTTGTTTAGTGTAGCCCGTGAGAGTTTCAAACCACCGACGCACCATCGTTGCAATGTCGAACTTGCAGGGCCCGATTCTTGCAAATTTGACTCTGCTCAAGATGACATTAAAATCTATTTTGGAATTTGAATAAAAACGAACGAACGAGAACGAACCAAAATCTGGCCCCTGGATCTGATCCGCAATTAACAACTATTCAAGCTTTCATTGGTGAATGAAAACTATGAGGAAACCTCAGATAGGTTGTTCAAGACTCACATAATTCAAGGACACAGTCAAATGGGCTAAAGATTTTACAAACGCAGTTCAATTACCTAACTATGAACACAATAAAATTAATGCAATTTTTGAAAAGAAAAGTTATTTAGGCGCTTTAGGCGGCGGAACAAAAATTATGGACCTCGCGTCATCGTCACTGAACGCTTTCCATGAGCTACATATA
This sequence comes from Ennomos fuscantarius, assembly GCA_905220475.3. NCBI lineage: Eukaryota > Metazoa > Arthropoda > Insecta > Lepidoptera > Geometridae > Ennomos > Ennomos fuscantarius. The sequence goes on from HG992049.1 coordinate 5,802,342, forward strand.
TAGTGTGTATATATGTGTACATTTTGCGTGAGCAAAAAGCGTTAAACTCGCGTCATCGTGACCGCACGCGTCCCATGAGCTATATGTCACGAGTTACTTCGTTTTTTCTTTTATCGGCAGTTCCTAAAGACTGCCCCACACATTTTCTTTGACTGAACTACAACAAACCTTTTGATACATTTTTTAATAAGTACCTACATTCCTGAGCATACTTCATGATAAAATTATACGCGCCTGAAGCTTAAAAAGCGCAGGCACAATAGCAGAGTAGGTAATTACATATTATGCAGTAATCACCCGAGCGCAAGCCTTCAGTTAATGTGTTTCCCTTGTGTATATTTGCGGAAATGATTTTTAGCTTGCATTTACTTGCGCTGAATAGATTTACCTTGCACACGCTTACGTTGAATGAGCCGACTACAGCCCCGTAAGCTGCGCAACGCGAGGCTTTTTATTAAAATGGTTAATGCTGTTAGTCTCTATCGACTTTTACAGCGTCACCGGGCGGGAGGCCAGGCGTTTAAAGCGCCCAGCCGTCAAAAGTGGGAGGCAACTAGACCAAGGAAGCCCTGGGGTGCGAGCCTCGGCTTGGGCCGTTGCCGGGATAAGAGGATCGAGAAGACTACGTCAAAGTCAAAATCAAAGTCAAAAGATTTATTGCAAATAGGCTAATTTTAGCACTTTTACAAGTCAAAATTATATTAGGTACTTAAAATTAAGTTATTTCACTAAGCATATAAAATTACAAAGTGCTTATTGTCAAATAATATATAGCAAGCCCATTACAATATATGAGTTGGAAAAAAAACAGTTCTCTTTCTCACTACTGGTGCAAGCAATCCGGCACAATGCAGAATTGAAAACTTTGATCCGAAGCTTCGATTACAACTGTAAAGACGAAGCTACAAGAAACTTTACAGTGATGTATTTTTTTTTCTTCTTTCTACTGTCTTTTACAATGTATATAATTAATTACAGTCGTCCACTGGACGAGTGAAAATTTATAACCTGAGGTTAAGGTTGTAAAGGTGTATTAATGAATCTGAATATTGAAGCAGTATTCTATCACAATATTAACTATACTTTTCTTTTCCCCACGTATGCGGCAGTATTGAATAGGTCTTTTAAAATAAACGTACGGCTTCCTACTACTTTCCTTTAAAGACTGCACAGAAAAAGAAATACAGAGAAGAATTACCTTAGCCTGGAAGAAATATTGGGGATTAAAGGAAATCATGAAAAATAGAGAAGTGAACATTGGAATTAAAAAGAAGGTGTTTGAATCGGCAATACTACCATGCTTGACATATGGTTGCCAAACATGGGCGCTTAGGAAAAAAGATGAAGAGAAAATGGCAATCTGTCAGAGAAATATGGAACGAAGCATGTTAGGCATAAGAAGAGCAGACAAAGTAAGCAACCAAGTTATAAGAAACAAAACGAGAGTATATGACATATCAGAACGGACGTGACTTCTAAAATTTTAATGGGCAGGACATATATGTAGACTGGAAAATACAAGGTGGACTAAAAAGGTCACAGAATGTATTCCATTAGACGGAAAAAAGAACTAAAGGATGACAAAGAAAAAGGCAGAGAGATATTTTTACGGAAATATGTGGACCAGACTGGATGCAGCGAGGGAAAGAGAGGAATGGAGAAGGATAGGGGAGGCCTATGCCGCAGAGGCAACTTCTGTAACAAAAAAATAATTAAATGAGTGTATATAATTATATATATATATATATATATATAATTTTATATGCAGTAGAAATAAATGCTTTTTATTTTATTTTTTTATTTATGGTTTCCTTCCACAGTTTTCATTAGACACACCCCTGACTTAATATGGTCCCTCTCCCTGTAAATTCTAAACTACGCATCCTAGAAACTTACCATCTTCTCTATTGATAGATCACATTTAAAACTATCTTTTATCTATTAACTACATTTTAAGGTAATCGGAAAAATGGTTAAATACTTAGGAAGTACTACTTCAAAGATTATTGACAACATTTATATATTTAAGTTTGCCTACGACAATATCCTGATAACAATACCTGCTTAATAGTGTAGGAACAAAGTCGAAAGTCGAAACTATTTTAGCATAGTTGTGCTGTTGTAATGTGTTTCATTCGGGAATTCAAAACCTTTTATACTGATAATTCCTGCTCTTTTTTTTTTGTTTTAGCTTTATACTTTTCTGTATTTAGCCATTGTCAAGTAGTTGATAATTTCTCAAGTTAATGATATTTCATTTATATATTTAAGTCAAGTCACAGTCCAAGTCATCAAGTCAAGTCATAGTCTAGTCTAAGTCATCCTCCTAGTAAAGCGGTGGCAACTTTACCAGAAGCTTCTATGGAGGTTTGGAAACAACACGAAAAGAAACGACTCACCATCATTATACTACTTTCCCACACTCATGCCTGTAATCCATAATACAATGCGTTGACGCGATCCTTCTCGTTTTCCCGCAAGTCTTTGGTCTGTTTGCGGTGGCCATTAAGGTATTGAGTTGCACTTGGAGAACAATCATTTTCCGCGTATCCTTGTAACGAGAGTTGGGCTCCAACTTCAGTTGGAGCATTTATGACAACTTAAAGAAGCTTCGAGTCTTGAAGTGGGAATCTTCTAAAGTTTGAATTATCTTTGAGTGTCTCCACAGTGTTGAGTATCTTAAGGAACTTGAAGCGTATTACACTTGTACGCTTTTAAATTCTTTATGTTTTGTGGATTATATACCGTATACACCATAAAACCTTAACAGCCTTATTAATGAACGGGTATTAGTCTCGGATTAGTTACTTCAGCTTTTGTCCTTTTTTTGCTACTGGAATATTTAGCTGGATCGAAAGAGACAAAACATGGTGTAACTAGTCTAAAGCTAGTTCGTGTTTATTAATAAGGCTGTAACTGTGTATTACTGAATGGTAATCAATTATAAATATTGTAAAAAAAAAAACTATCTAAAAATGTATTGCGTTTGCGATTTTATATCTAATGTTTTTTTTTTTTTTTTTATGTTAACGAATGACGTGACGAGCTAGCCGTTCGCCTGATGTTAAACGACACGGCTGCCCATATCAGCTGCAGTGTCACTCGGAACTCTAAAGTATAGAGATTCGCGTGACACTGCACTGCGCACGTCATCCAGAGACAACAGCACAATCTAGTAATAAGATTACTAAACTGTGAGATCAAACATAGTAGAAAAAATAATTATACAAAAAATTCCAGTTCCTTTATAGGTATAATCGAAGCTTTGGATCGGAGTTCGTGGCACCCATTTGTCAAGCTTTTTTACTTTGACAATTTGACGCAAATAAACCAACATTGTTGGCCAGTACAACAATATTAATACAAAACGGCAATTTCATAGATAAACCTATTACTTAGCGTGAACAACCAGGCTGCCGTAAATTGGTAAAAGGTGAAGGATGAATTTGGACATGAGACTCACTTGTCGCGGTAGCTTAAGTAACACATGTCCTGGCTTCAAGGACGGATGGATGCAGGTTCAAATCCCGTTCGCTATAATTTTTTTTTATGTTAAACAATGACATAACGAGCTAACCGTTCGCCTCATGTTAAGTGACACGGCTGCCCATATCAGTTGCAGTGTCACTCGGAACTAAAGTATAGAGTTTCGTGACACTGCACTGCGCACGTCATCCTGAGACATCAGCATAAATAATAAGATTACTAGACTGTGAAATCTGCTGGGCGATCACGTAACTCGATTGAAACCGTCAGAAACACAAATTTATATGGATTTGACAGTTTTAAATACGCAGTTTATGTGCATAGTTAGCATGGAAATTTCTCCTGTTGCATTGCAATCAAAGTTTCGTGATCACCCGCTAGATAAAGTCTCATTTGTTCAGTAATTTCACTAGCTACAGTGCCCTTCAAACCGGAACACCGCAGTTCCAATACAATCTATAAACATTATTTAAACACAAACGTAAAACAAGAAAGGTCAAGGCAATCCTTTGTGAGTATATTTACAAACTACACATCTCTAAACGGGTGTTATTAGCCCTTAAAAATTCCATGCAATTAGCAACTTCAATCAATGCTCTTCACATATTCATACGTCACATAATGAACCCTTTGATGTGGGGAGAGGCGAAGGATCGTTACTAATTCTACGTGGCAGATGCCTACTTTCTATTTCCCTATAGTACAAATTATTCAAATGCACAATTCCGTACTCGCGTTTAACGAAATGGTATTCCTTTTTAAATGGTTTTATTTAGCTTACCCTGTGTGTTTTTGAAGTGAAACTTTTTTACGCACGCTTGACTTGGGGAGTAAGCTGGTGAAAGCGAGGTGCACGGAAGTTGAAGTTGGTTCACGTAGATCTCCATTGACAACATAACAAACATTGTATTATTATGTTGGTACGTCCAGTAAAATGAAAATTTACAATTGTCAAGATGGCGACGTTAACATTAAACAAAGCAAAGTTATACCGGCCGATAGATGGAGCTAAACTAAAGTTTTACTTCAAAAAATTAAGTACTTACTTATTAGAGTTCGATTTTAGTTCTAATAGTACGCAGTGTACGCTGGTTGCAGTTGCATACGTAATTTTAAAATTTATTCACTATATGCAATTCAGATAGACAACACAATGTTTGGGTTATCTCATACAGAGTTGGATTTAGTGACATACATTTGGCAAACTTTTGAACCACTGCATTAGACTAATTGAAGAGTTGAGAATAAAAAGGGTTTAACTGTCAAATTGATAGTTTCGAGAATTTTGACTTTAAACTTCAACGGCGTCATTTTAATGTACCAGTGCTTATAAGGTGATAGAAATTAATGTATGTTTCAGTTGCTTGAAAATGTTTTAATTCTAGTTTAAAATACTAAATATAGTACTACAATTACTGTAAAAATATAATATAATAAAATAAATATAATATTGTATTTATGCTAAGCAAACTGTATTCCTGTGTCAGATAAACCGTTTTTAGACTGACAATCTCGAGGCTTAAGCCTCATTTCGGTATTTTGAGAATATATTATTGTAGATAATTTTACGCTGAATCCAACGATACGCATAAGTCATTTTGTAAAAAAAAATCAGTTAAATCCTTTTTGTTCTCACCCCTTCAATTGGTACTCGTACTAAAGAGACTTAAAGGAGGTCATGAATTTAGCTTTATCAAAGCACCAAGATAGGTACAGAACAGATTATTATGTCCGTAGGAAACGGAAGACGATTTTTCCTTGACGAATACAGTAACGTCAGGTTATATAGAGCACTTTTCGACTCGCCCGTGTTGTTGCATTATGAATTCTTGACATTTTCGGATGTTTTTATTCACTTTTTGACATTTATGTAGGGACTTTATTATGTTTTTATGACTCTATCAAGTTTTCATACAAAAAAAATGTGTTTTTGCAGCGTATATTTGACTATTCATTACGGCGTACTTTTGGATTTCGTACTTGACTTGAAGTCATTTTAGCGAAGTCCATTACCACAACTCTAAATCATCAAAAATCTATTTAATCGACAGCTTTCATTTATTTCGTAAACTTCAATATTTATACACAATTTTCTCATTAAATTTAATACTTCGAGAGGCCTTTATTTAACTGGATATCTGTCTCCTTTTTGTTGTTGTTTTCCATCTATATCTATCTGGTTCTATCTTTCTTGGTATTGTTTTGTGTTTCTGTTTGTGAACTCGCTTTCCTTTGAATTACGAAAACAATCGTAAAAATTCACTAGATTCTTCAAACCAACTTTTTAACTGACCCTAATTCCCCCACTTTCTTCACCCCCTCTAATTGTCCCATGGCAAATCCTCATTAGATTAAAACGCCAGCAGCCTATTTCAATATCCGCCTCCGCGTCCACCGGAAATTGCCACCGCAGTCGACGATACTGTGACAACTTCACGAGAATGTGTATTTTAACAACAGTTATATTAAAAATGAATATTAGGTTTTACGAAAGACGCTAGGAAGAATTGTTTATAAGGTGAGTGTTTCTTCGAATCCAGAGCGAAGCGAAGGACTCTAGAGTAGAGTAGTTCAAAGAACTTCACTCGTGCTTGAAAATATGACATAATTCTTGATATTTATTATATTAACAATTACTATTATAATTGTGTAATTTGTTAATACAATATTCATGATTGATCTGTGATCGGTGATTGGAAAGTCATTTATAAATTTTGTGAGTATTTTAGTCTTTTTTTTTTGTAACGAAGTACCTTAAATAGTACATCATTAAAATTACAATCTGGCCATTACTACGGCTAATAAGTAATTTAAATTTGACTTAAACTGCTAAACTAATCATAAGAATGTGCCCATTAACACTTTTCTTAATGTCTCTATTAGGGGGAAGACACTTTGTTCATGAGTCTTTTTGAGTAACACTCAGTTGCAGCAATGAGTATTTTAGTGTAATATAATAATAATATATAATATAATAATAATAACTTTACGAATGTCTCTTTGAAGTAAGATTTGTGGTTTTGTGTCGTAAATATTTACGGCTCTGTAAAATAAATATAATAATAATGTCAATAACTGAAAAAACAAAAAGTTTGCATGTATCTATCATCTGATAAAATTGACTGATGCAAGCAGCAAACTATTTTTATTCCCAAGCTATCCCAGATCACATCAAAGATAACAGATATCATAACAACCAGTGCTAAAAACTTAATAAAAAGCCTTTTTTATAAAATTCATTTAAGTAGACCTACTAAAATGAATTTGGCTCTAATATAAAGACTATAGGCCGTACTAAAAGGAAGGTGTGCCCACAAAACTGAGTGTGAAATACAGATAAAAAAAGGTCGAAATAAACACCAAAATACTGGCAACAATTAACACTGAACCCTTTCTATGTGTTCACCTATTTCCAAGATAACAAAACGTAAACATATAAAGTTTTCTCCCTGTAATAAAGATCATTTCGCACACACACATAAAAAGCCACAGTTACATACATAACATTCGAGACATGTAACTTTTTATACGTAACAGTAAAATGTCCACTTTTATTAGAGTTCTTCAAGTTGAAATCAAAAACTCTACATTTTGTAGGACCATCGTGTATTTTTTTTTTTAAGGAAAACTTCTTTATGCACGCTTGACTTAGGGAGTAAGCTGGTAATTGCGAGGCGAACGAAAGTTGAAGTTGGTTCACGTAGATCTCCATTGTCAACATAACAAAGTTAAAAATTTGTATTACAATATTATATGTCCGTAAAATAACAATTTACAATTGTCAAGATAGCAACATTAACATTAAATAAAACGAAAACAAAGTTATACCGGCTCATAGATAGAGCTAAACTAAAGAAGTTTCGCTTCAGTCGTGTGGACTAAAGCACACTCATTTTTTTAATATTCTGGCCCGATAGCTGAGTTGGTAGTAACCCTGCCTTCTGAACTGTGGGTTGTGGGTTCGATTCCCACCCAGGACAAACATTTGTGTGATGAACATAGGTGTTTGTTCTGTGTCTGGGTGTTATATTGTATTCTATGTATGTATTTACAAACAAAAAGTATCTAAGTATTGTATCAGTTATCTGGTTCCCATAATTTATTTATTTATTTATTCATTTGGCACACAAAACAGAATATAACCAACAAAAGAACAAAAAAATAAAAGTTTACAAACATTTTGAGCTAGGTTACATCCCAAAACATGTGTACACATCACGATTAACAAAACAATAAAATAAGTAGTTAGTAAAAAATTAAATATGTTTGCATGGTACGATTTGTTTCTTAAATGCAAAATCTTTAAACATTTAAAGTTCAGAAATGATAGCTAAAACGTCTCTTTTAAATTTTGGTAGTTTTTGGTCAAAGATATCAACTGAGCTGTGGTGTTCCTTCAAGATGTCGTTATACTGACGACACATCCTTACCAAAGGGTTGTAGAATGAGGTGTTATTAGTAAATACCTGAAGTGTGAATATACTTAAATGAGGGTGACGAGCTCTTGGCTTAATATTGAAATTTATTTTTGAAAGCAGAAAAGGCGAGTCAACTAAAGAGTGTATAATTTTGAAAAGATAAATGAAGTCAAAATGTGTACGTCGAGTTTTGAGAGGCTGCAGTTTAAATTTCGAGAGTCTATCAGAATATGACCGAAGTTGGCGATTCAGACCAAGCCTGTGGCATAATATATTCAAACACCGCTTCTGTACACGCTCTATCCTATCACTATGTACATTGTAATGTGGAGACCAAATGGGAGCACAGTATTCGAGAATACTTCGGACCATGGTGCAATAAAGAGTTAGAAAACATTTTGGATTCTTGAAACCCTTAGTAGTACGCGAAATGAAGCCCAAAAGTTGGGTACTTCTGTTAACGATATAATCATAATGGTCTCGGAAAGAAAGTTTTTCGTCAAAATATACGCCTAAATCTCGTACGACTGCTTTCCTCTGTAGCAAATGATCTTTAATTTTATAGTTATGCAAAATTTTGTTTGTTTTAGTTGTAAAAGATACAACGAAGCACTTCTTAACGTTCAACAACATCTTGTTTCGTTGGCACCATACATCAATCACGTCTATATCATTCTGGATAGCCTCAGAGTCTTTGGAGCTACTGACAGTTGAATAAAATTTTAAATCATCAGCATATAATAAACAAGAGCTTTTAATCACGTCAATGAGGTCGTTAATGAACGCAATGAAAAGAAGTGGTCCCAAATGAGATCCCTGTGGGACTCCTGAAGTTATTTCTACAGATGTTGACAAAAAGCCTTTAACTGCAACTAATTGTGTTCTTCTGCTGAGATACGACTCAATCCACCTCAACAAATTGCCATGTACCCCGTAATTAGCCGCCAATTTAGTGCATAAGAGTTCATGGTTAACTTTGTCGAAGGCTTTGGAAAAATCTGTGTAAACACAGTCTACTTGCTGCCTTTTTGCAAATGCATTAAACAAAAAGTATTTGTACTCAAGTAGGTTTGAAGTTGTGGAGCGATTTTGGATAAACCCGTGTTGATTAGGGGATAACAGAGGATGGATGTGATGGTAAAGAACGTCATAAACCAATGATTCAAATAGTTTACCCAAACATGACAAGATACTAATAGGTCTGTAGTTCTCACAGCGAGACTTGTCTCCGGACTTGAAAATGGGTATTATATGAGCTGTTTTCCATTCAGAGGGGAAAATGCCTGATTGGAGTGACGTATTGAATAGGATGAGAAGTGGAATAGTTAACTCTTTGGCACATTTACTGATTAGCACTGGAGGAATGCCATCCGGGCCAGCGCCCTTATTACAGTCAAGTTTTGAAATTTTACGTAGAATATCAGCTCGGGTTATTGAGATAGTACTAATGACATTATTAGAATGCTTGGTTGGAGTGGATTGACCAGAAGAGGAGGATGCTGCTGGCTCGAATACCGAACTAAACACATAACAACATAATACAGGCTTTGCTTAGTTTGGGGCTAGATGACGCTGTGTAAAATGTCCACAAATATTTATTTATTTATTTTTATTATTCTTGTGAATGGCGGACTTTTATTACGAAAATTAATAACGATTGTTGTTTTTTTTTATTTCTATTATTTACATATTTTCATTTTGAATATTTTAAAGATTAATTTTACTGACTGGTGACGGTTGTTCTGTTAATAAAGATTTATTTAAGAGAAACAGGAGGCCAATCGCTAAAATAAAGCCAAATCAAAATCATGATCGTAAACACATAAACACGAACCTCCACGAGATGGCTTTCCATCAGTCAGAAATAATTTCCATCAGTTACTGTTAAACCGAGAAGAGCGAGAAGAAGAAAATGCTTGGCCACCTTATATGACATGACAACCTAATTAAAAACATTATAGAAGGAAAGATAGAAGGAAGAGAGGAAGAGGCAGACCTAGAAGGGCTTATACAGGTCAAATAAAAGAAAAAATAAATGTTATGTCGTACGGGGAGGTTAAAACATAGGCCGAAGACCGATAACGATGACTCTTAAATAAGAAGAAGAATGTCTTCACCTCACTCATCATCATCCGCCGACAAGGGTAGGCTGGGGATAATGACTTATGTTTAATATTAGGTCTTTACCTATGAAATTGCCGTTTTGTTTGAAAAAAGTTAAAGTATTTTTTTTTGGAACTTATTTATTTCTTTTATTCAAAGTAATCACCCCTGCAATCAATGCATCTTTGCCAACGCTGTGGCAGTTTATGGATGCCCTTCTTGAAAAAATCAGCAGGACGGGAGACAACAAAATTTTCAAAGGCGTTTTGTACTGTCTCTCGGGAATTGAATTTTTTTCCCGCTAAAAAGTTGTCCAAATTTTGGAAAAAGTAATAGTCGGTAGGCGCAAGATCTGGTGAGTATGGCGGATGAGGGAGAGCTTCCAAACCCAACTCATGCAGCTTAGAGACGGTCTGTTGTGCAGTATGGGGTCGCGCGTTGTCGTGAAGTAGCAGTGGAGACGACCGATTGACCAAAGCTGGTTGCAGACGTGCGAGTTTCGCCATCATTGTGGTCAGTCCTTCAATGTACACATCTGCAGTAATGCTCTCGCCGTTTTGTAAAAAGCTATGATGAATCACACCAGCACTAGACCACCAAACTGTGACCATCACCTTTCTAGGGGTCATTTTTCGTTTTGTACATTGCTTTGGTACCGAACCAGGATCTAACCAACTTGCTGAGCGCTTTCGATTGTCAAAAAGAATCCACTTTTCGTCGCACGTAACAATTCGGTTCAAAATTCCTTCATTTCTGTGCCTGTTAAGCAGCGCAAGGTAAGTCTCGACGCGTACGTTGCGCTGGCGATCGTTAACTTCGTGGGGCACCCATCTATCAAGCTTTTTTATCTTGCCAATCTGTCGCAAATGGACCAATATTGTTTTGATGCTAACATCAAAAGCTGCTGCCAGCTCAGCTGTAGATTGAGATTCATCAGCTTGCACAATCGCCTTTAATTCATCATTGTTGACCAAAGTTTCCGGACGACCACGAGGTTCATTTTTCAAGTCAAAATTCCCAGAACGGAACCGAGCAAACCAATAACGGGTTGTACGTTCGTTTGTTCAGTTCTCTCCGTAAACGTCGTTAATGTTACGTGTCGTTTGTGCCGCGTTGGTGCCACGACGGAACTCATATTCCATAATTACACGAAATTTCAAAGTATCCATTATGAGGAAAAATGTTGAAATGTAATGAAAATACAACGCTAATCAATAAACAAAAGACTTATATTGTAAATAGAATGTCATATTTTTAAAACAAAATTAATTTGTATTTAGAATTCATAGCCAATAAAAACTTTTTTTTGTTTGAAAAAGTCTGTACTGCAATACGGCAATTTCATAGGTAAAGACCTATTAGATTAGATAGATAGAATTTTTATAAAATTGAAATTTGCACCCCTACTGCGTAAGCGTTCTGGGAATCAGCTTCGTCTGCCATCTCGCACGCCCCAATTAACAAGTCCACGAGTGCGAGCAAGAGAGAACACGATTACATCCATCCACCGTAATCCACCAGACTTACGCGGTAAGGCCCTTGGTTTATGTTTTGTATTTAGTTTGCATTAAGTTATGTAGTTGCCGCATGACATTCAATATCTCGAAATAAAGAATTGAAGCAAAACTATGTACAGAACCCAAGACCGCCGTTTGCTCTCCAACATTTCAGTTTTTATTTTTTGACTTTATTATCTATGTAGAGTAATCACATCTCGACCTGAATACCGTCAGTAAGCCTCAAACTTTTATGTTATTTAGTCTGTGGCAATCACACTAATATTATAAAGGCGAAAGTTTGTATGTGTGTATGTTTGTTACTTCGTCACTCTCAAACGGCTAAATGGATTTAGATGAAATTCGGTACCAAGATAACTTGTACACTGGATTAACATATAAGCTACATTTTATCCCGGAAAAGTGAAATGTTCCCATAGGATGAGCAAATAATTAAAATACTTTTTATTGGCGGGAGAAACCGCGGGGCGCAACTAGATATTATTATATTATATTATTCTCAGTATATTTGATATACTGAGAGTCCGAGACGTCTTTGTAAGTCTAAATATATATAACTCAAAGGTGACTGACTGACTGACATAGTGATCTATCAACGCACAGCCCAAACCACTGGACGGATCGGGCTGAAATTTGGTATGCAGGTAGATGTTATGACGTAGGCATCCGCTAAGAAAGGATTTTTCGAAATTCCACCCTTAAGAGGGTGAAATGGGCGGTTGAATTATTTTCCCAGAGGCGACGCCGCGGGCGAAGCTGCAGGTAGAAGCTCGTTGATATAATATAATAGAATTTTACAGAGATATGAGTAAAGTCTAAGCATTTTTCATGTAAATAACCGAGTTATAATTCTTCAAATATTTATAAGAGCTTTTCTCTCTACTTTTTTAGAAAATAAATAAACAAAACGTGATCAAATAAATGTTTATTTTTTCTCTTCATTTAATGGCTTTCTATCGCTTTTATCGTGTATATATCGTGTATCGTGATAATTCTGCCAATGTCAAGTAAAGAATTTTTATATGGTTATGTCAATATCCACCTTTTACTGTGGCATTTTGACTGGCAAAATAAGACTTTGTATTTTGTCAGTCAAAATGCCATAGAAAAATGGTGGATATTTTACTAAAGGCTCTAGGAAGCCTTGCAGAGTAAAATAAAAGGCATGGTTTAAATATCTACGTGAATTACGGTGAACTTCCGTTCGCCTCGCATTCACCAGTTTACTACACAAGTCAAGCGTGCGTAAAGAAGTTTTACTTCAAAAATGCATTAAAAACAAAACTAACAAGTATTTGTCATTTGCTTCTAATTCCCTAGCACTTTAAGCCGAAATATGAAGGGTCTTTCAAAATAGATACAAAACTAGCTTCTGCCCGTGGTTTCATCCGCGTGGCCTATAAGAAACGAAGAAGAAAATTTTCACCTTCTTAGAATAGAATTTCGAAAAAGCCTTTCTTAGTGGATACCTACACTTTACAAAGAACCCACCATCAAAATTTCAAGTCTCTTGGACCAGCGGTTTAGGCTGTGCGTTGATATATAAGTCAGTCATTCAGTCAGTCAGGACTTTAAATTTTATATGTATAGATGGTGTACGTGTCATTTGCCCCAAAATTATAATCCCGCAGACTGCTGGACCTACATCGCGGGATTAAACTCCCTGTCAGGCCGCCGTCCGTCGGACAGACTAACCGGACTATTGTACGTGAATAATTCATGCTGCAAGATCCAGAATTGTCGGGATATTCATAGCGCTTATTGTTTTGGTGGCTTTGTTAAGATACCGTTGACTGCATTAAATCTTGTTGCGTAAATCGTGTTTATAGACGTGAAATCTTAATTTTTTTTTCTTATTTCTAGAGTACCGTCAAGGTAGGCACTCTAATTTAATTAGTCTAGCCATAGATATTTGGCTAATAAGCAATGATATACACGAATAGAGACTATACACGTTTTATTCGACTTACGTTCTAGTTCTTATCTAGGCCTAAACTTAACAATTTGTACAAAATTTTTGCATGGTCTGACGCAGGCTCCACCAAAATACTATTGCATATGCCGACATCCATATCTCTTGCAGCACCAAACTGCGTACGTCTAAATGCTGAATTCCGGACACACTCCAAAAGAACATGCTGTATGTCTTCTACAACACCGCAGTCTTGACAATTGGGAGATGTAACTTTTTTCATTAGGTATCCGAACTTGTTCGATGGGATGTGTCCAGATCGCAGCCTTAAGGCTGTTACTAACATTTTTCTATTCAGGGCAACTTTATCAATCCATGGGTCATGAGATATCAGTGGTTCAATCGTTTTGTACCATATACCCTTCTCCTTAGATCGCTCAGTAAATATTAAAATGGGAAAAATGATTATATTATTATATTACATTCGCCAATAAGAACGACACTGTTTTCTGTTTTTGATATTATAGGGACTATTGAGTAGATATATACTATGATAATACGGTCCCCAAACCTAGTTGTAGGATCTAGGTTTTCTAACTACATGTAAATTTTACCTACTTATACTAAGATTTTATCCAAATACATGTAGTAATAAATGTACCCGATGATGCTGAAAAAGTCGGTAGACACCAACAGAGTTACCCCATCAAAAAAAGTAGAATAAAAAATAGATAAATAATAATATTACAATATTTACAAATACAAAATATTTAATAATAGTATAATAGTAATTTTTTTTGAGACATCACCACAATCTAGTAATAAGATTACTAAACTCTGAGATCAGATCATAAAGTCTCATTTGCCCAGTAATTTCACTAGCTACAGTACCCTTCAAACCGGAACACAGCAGTGCTTGCGCACTACTGCTTGGCGGCAGAATAACTGGCAAAGCGGTGGTACCTACTACCTATCCTACCACCTAGTAAAAATTATGCTTTTATAGTATTAATACTATTATTACTTTTGTAGTACCATTCGTTATGTCCTTGATACCAAGTTATAATAATAATATTAGCAAAAGATAGTACCTACAAACTTGATAGAATCTATTCATCCATTTTGTTTTAACGGCCTAATGCTTTTGGCCTCTACTAACCTTTAAAGCGTCGCCAGGCTAAAGGGCAGGTGAAGCGTTAAGTGCGCATTTTTTAAAATGTAGATATTAAAAAGAATCCAAGTATCACGTCAGAAAGTTCCAAGCGTGATAAAATCAATTTCTTTTCACTATTACAAACGATCTTTGTAAGTTAATTTTCAGCTCTCGAATTTTATTCTACTCGCCATTTCGCACTCCGAGCTAAAATTCGAGGGTAACTGGCTTACCCTCGATTTGAAATCTAAACATGTGTTCGTTAGTCTGTCTGAAAATGGAAACCGCATAGTGTTAGGTTCATTTACCGCCACGGAATGAGCTTTTAGATGAAATTCCATACAACAACTCGCGACACTAAATTATCTTCTGTTTTACGTTCTCTTCTTTTTTTATGACGAGCTTCTGCCCGCAGCTTCGCCCGCGGCGTGGCCTGTGAGAAAATAATTCAACCACCCATTTCACCCTCTTTCGAAAAATCCTTTCTTAGCGGATGCCTACGTCATAACATCTACCTGCATGCCAAATTTCAGCCCAATCCGTCCAGTGGTTTGGGCTGTGCGTTGATAGATCACTATGTCAGTCAGTCAATCAGTCAGTCACCTTTGAGTTATATATATTTAGATGACGTAACAAGCTAGTCTTTTACTATAACCGACACGGCCGCCCTTACGGTTATCCGTTGCAGTGTCTCTCAGAACTCTAATGTAAATTTTCGCGTGGCGCAGCACTGCGCACGTCATCCTGAGATATATCATAAAAGTCTCATTGCCCAGTAATTTAAATAGCTACAGTAGGGTTTTTACGGTGGCAGAATAACTGGCAAAGCGAAGGTATCTCACGATGGTATGCCTAGTACTTTGCCGAAAAGTCCTACCACCTAGTAAAGGGTCACCTATTTTTCCCATTAAAAGGTATTTTGAGACTTTTAATCTTAGAGAGGTTATATTGAAAGTCATAGACAAACCATTTGTTTCTGTCTGCCATTTTCTATTTGCTAGACAAATTTTATCACGCCTGTTTATTTATTACCACAGACGGTAAAGAAAACATAACGTTGTCGAAATAGGTTTCTTTAGACAGACGGTAAGTTATCAGGGATAACAAATGTGAAATGATAATGCAAAGGAAATGTTATTTTCTACCACAAATAACCCCCGAGGGTTGGAGGTTTGGGGGTTATCTGTGTTTTTAACCAATTTTCAAAAAGGTCCATGATCAGTTTTGTGTAATGTTTGTCACTGTGGATCTCCGTAATTTATTAACAAAGGGAAAATTATTTTTGTATTTATATTTTTTAGATTGGTTTCAAAGAAATTTTATCGAAATCAGTTCAGCACGGGCCTTATAGATATTATTACATTATGAAACTTACAAGGAAACTTAAATTAATTAACAATTGTTATGAATGTATAAAAAAAAATACAATCACAGATATAAAACCTAGTAAATAAATGAATGAAAAAACTTTCATTAATAATAATTAGTATCTTCCCGTGTGTGTGTGCGCAGAAGCATATTCAACTACATCCTTCATGGTTGTGTGTGAATGTATACAATTGTGTGTGATTTTGGATTCATCTCGTTTTGGCTCCAACCTTACCCGCATCGATTTGGGCCACCTCCCGTTTGAAACTAAATTTACTAACGTGATATGAATTTTAAGACGTATCTATAAAATGAACAAACAACGTTTTCTTTACTCAATTTCAATTAACTTCACCTCACGTCTCTCGGCAATTTAAATTATCCCATTTTTACTATTTTAGAACTTCCAACAAGTACTGAAGCACTTGTTAAATTCACCCACGTTTTGTCTTTTCTCACGTCCTTCTCTTATAGAATCGAAACACGTAGAGTTCGTTAACACCCTTTAGTATTGTATTGTATTTGATGAAGTATTGTTAGAGAGAACAATAAATAGCTTTAAATATTGCTAGGGTTTGAACTAAAAGGTTATATTAGGACTTGTCAAACTACAAAATAAAGATTATTATTATAGGACCTACAAATCACACTAATCACACTAATATTATAAAGGCGAAAGTTTGTATGTGTGTTTGTGTGTATGTGTGTATGTTTGTTACTCTTTCACGCTCATACGGCTGAATGGATTTGGATGAAATTCGGTACCAAGATAGCTTATACACGGGATTAACATATAGGCTTCATTTTATCCCGGAAAAGTGAAATTTTCCCGTGGGATGAGCAAGTAATTAAATTACTTTTTATCCGCGGGTGAAACCACGCAACTAGTATATATATATAAATAAAATTCTCGTGTCAGTGTTTGTAATAAAACACCTCTGAAACGGCTTGAAATGGACCTTAAATCGTAAACGGTAAGGTTTACAAAAAAGTTTACGAAAATACGAAAATAAAATTTCGCATCTTTTATCTTATGATAAAATAGAAAATTTTATTTTCCACAATAATAGTATCAACAACTTTTCCCCTAAAGAGCATAGTTTCAGAGATATCGGTCTGTCAGCATTTTGTGATTTTATGCTCAGTAACATAAACAGCTATAAAACATGGATCAAAAATTTAGCGTGGGGTTGAATTCTATTTTTACTGGCCTAAAAGAAGTCGTTTAACAATAGCCAAGTAAGAGTTACATCATGCACGTAAAAACCTCTCATTCATCCACATCAATCAGGATTCACGTCAAAGGACCTTTTGCCAAATACACCGGCTAAAAAACTCAACTCGACTGACCTACATTTCCCTTGAAACACCCTATTGTACTACGACCAAAAATTCAGACAATTTATTAAAGTATATATATAGCGAGAACAATGTTGCAGCTGTAGAAAACAGTATAACAGCTCACATACGCACAGTCGCTGCAAATCTTTAAAGATAAAGTCAAAATCTTCTATTTCGGCCATCTATAAATTACGTCACATGATTTTCATGATTTTTTGACCTCTCCCCCGTTCTTGACCACCTTGGACCAGCTGTGAAGCTGGTCACATTTGTGAGACCCCCCCCCCCCTCCTACTAGTGTGAAATTACATATTTTGCAATTTTACATTTACAAATATAGTCCTGACTCATTTATAGTCCGAACGGCCAAGGAATGGAATGCTCTCCCAAAATCAGTATTTCCTTCAAGGTATAACCTAGGTCTTTTTAAGTCAAGAGTGAATGGGCATCTCATGGGCAAGTGTGCTCCACCTTAGACAACTTCGTCACTTACCATCAGGTGTGTTGTTGTCAAACGCATGCCCATTTTAACATATTTTTTTTTATAAAATATGAAATTAAAAAAACAGTGTTCCGATTTTTTTTTCTCGGCAAGGCGTTGTGTTGCGGCATTTGTCAAAGGTCAGCTCGTGACAATTGTACATTGAGTCATCCACCACTTGGCCAGCAGACTGTCTGTGGAAGAAGGGCTGTGTCGTATATAGATAGATAGATAGATAGATAGATAGATAGGTCAACACTTTATTGTACACCGTAAAAAAGAAAACAATTTACAAAAAGAAAAACTTACATAATAAACTAGTACTAGTACCTACAAAAGGCGGTCTTATCCCTTAGAGCGATCTTCCAGACAACTTTTGAATCGGAGGAATCTTTAGCTTAGAATTTTGGGCTTTGTTATATTTATTTATTTATTTATTGCAATAAGAACGGTTTTAGACCAATTACACTTACTACTAAATTATTAATTATAATATATTTAAAATTAAATGTCATAAATCAAATTCAAAAAAAGCACCAATTAATAATACATTGACAATACAGATCAAACATTTTCGCAATAGGTCAAACACACATATAAAACAGTTTTCCAATTGTCAAAAAAGATATCAAAATCAGGGTTGGCGTCGAGGAGTGCATTGAGGTTCCGCAGGGACCGGCATAAGGGAGACTCGGCTCGGGCCACAGTACGGGAACCTGGGACAGCAAACAGCCTGTGTCGTCTACTGGGCCTGTGTCGCACATATTTAGATAGATAGATAGATAGATAAACTCTTTATTGACACCAAGGCAACAAATACAAAAACAGGAAATAAGTAATGAGTAGGTAACAATGGGCGGTCTTATCGCTAAAAAGCGATCTCTTCCAGACAACCTTTGGATGGACAGAGATAGATCAACGAGCAAGGACGGTGGTGCTAAAAAGTTACTGTGTACATACATACTAAGACAAATATAAAATTATATACTACTTAAAATACAATACTACTATACATAAACATACACAAATAATACATAATATACAAATACTAAGGAAACAATGAAGGTTTATTTCGAAGTCAAACTAGAGAGATAGAAGTGCTTAATTTGAGTCTTAAAAGCAGTGAGTGATTGAGCCTGTTTAATATTGAGAGGTAGTTCATTCCACAAGCGTACAGCCTGAGCAGTAAATGAGCGGTCGTAGAAGGTGGTACGACGCACCGGTGGCTTGAGGAGAAGGTTCTCTGATGACCTGAGACACATAGTATTAGAGTGAGAATTATAAAGGTAGTCGAATCGTTCCTTTAAATATTGGGGAGTACAGGGATTGAACAGTATATTATAGAGAAGAGATAAGATATGAGTATTCCGGCGAAAACGTATGGGGAGCCACTTGAGCTTACAACGAAACTGTGAGACATGATCATATTTGCGGAGACTGAAAATAAATCTAATGCAGAAATTTTGAAGCCGCTCAAGTTTGTTCAGCTGGTCCTCGGTAAGATCTAAATAGCAGGCGTCAGCATAGTCAAGGATAGGAAGAAGGAGAGATTGTGCGAGCGTAACTTTAGTGGCAATAGGCAAAAAATTACGCAGTCTATTGAGAGAACGTCCTGACGCAAATATCTTACGGCTAACGGATTGCAGTTGAGGACCCCAGGACAAACATCTGTCGATGATCACTCCGAGATTTTTTACTTCTGCGCTGTAGGGAACTGTAGTCCCACCAAACTCTATCTTCGGAAGTGTAGTGTAATCAAGCCGTGAGATCAACCTTGAGCTTCCTATAATAATGGCCTGAGTTTTAGCCGGATTGACTGTGAGTCCATATGATTTGCTCCAGTATTCAATACGTCTTAAATCACCATTAATAGAGTCTACACCCATACTTAACTTGTCAAGTGTAGCTTGAGTATATATTTGGAGATCATCTGCATAGAGGTGGTAGGGAGAAGCTAAGAAGTGGGATATCGAGTTAATAAAGACAGCAAAGAGAAGAGGAGAAAGCACACCGCCTTGTGGTACACCGACATTCGTATCACACCATGAAGAAAACGAATCTTCGAGGCGGACATGCTGCCGACGCCCAAACAGATAACTGTGAAACCATTCAGTTGCCATTGGAGATATGTTAATAGAGCGGAGCAGGGCCAAGAGGATATCGAAATCAACAGTGTTGAAAGCATTGCTGAAATCGAGTAGCGTCAGGATTGTAAGCTGACAGTTTTCCATACCTAGCCTGATGTCATCTGTAATTTTGACAAGTGCTGAGACAGTGCTATGACCAGGTCGAAAACCGGACTGAAAAGGATTGAGGAGGTGGTTTTTGTTGAGGAAACTACTAAGTTGAGCGTGCACTAGCCGTTCAAGGACTTTAGAAAGGAAGGGGAGGATTGAAATAGGACGGTATTCGGAAAATGATTTAGGATTCGACTTCTTGGGTAAAGGGATAATATGGGCTTCCTTCCAGCATGATGGTACAGCAACCTTCGAGACAGAAACGTTCAGTATATGGCACAAAATTGGCAAGATTTCATCCAATATAGGAACGATCATGTTTCGACTGATGCTGTCTCCACCCACCGCATTAGAAGAGATGGACAGAATGCTCTTTTTAACATCACAAGCGGCAAAGTCACTGATAAAAAAGGAGCATAATCAGGAGTTGGGAGAGACGAAAGATGGTTAATCGTGGCAATTTTGTCATTCAAAGCAATGTTGGATGACGAAGAAAAGTGAATATTGAGGGAATTAATATCTAAACTGCTCGGAATGGATTCTTGACGTGATTTCCCAACTCCCAGTGATCGTAGAAATTTCCAAACTTTAGCAGGATCTTCATTTTCTACTGAATTATGAATGTGGCGCCGCTGTGCATCCCTACATACTCTATTACAGTGATTCCGTGAGCGCAGATACTTCTCTTTATTTAGGTCATTAGAACAACATTTAAGTTTGGCCTTGGAAACAGCTTTCTTATGCATAAGTTTTCTAATATCATCTGTAATCCATGGAGCCGGAAGGTGTTTCATTTTAACTGGCCGTAGCGGAGCATGGTCATCGTACAGTTGTATTAGCTTAGAGTTGAAAATACTGATTTTATCATCTATGTTGCCAGCATCGATCACTTGAGTCCAGTCAATAGACCTGGCATCGTTACGGAGTTTTTCCGAGTCTATGGCACCAAAGTTACGCTGCAGAAGAATATTGGGTTTGCATTTAGGAGGACGAAGTTTATAGGATACGAAAATCAAGTCATGGTAAGAGAAAGCATCCGCGGAACATTGGCCATGCTTAGCAACGCGCTGTAATGAAGTTACAAGTATAAAGTCTAGTAGAGATGGAGTACAGTTTGGAAAGTTATGTGTGGCATTAAGCGGAAGAATATGCATGTTGCTAGCATTCACAATAGATTCCAACGTAGAAGAACGCGAATCTTTTTTAAGGATACATGTATTAAAGTCACCCATGATTATGTTATGTGAATATGAAGGAATGAGATTTTCCAAGACCTTTTCGAAGGATGAGAAGTAGTTAACTCGCAGAGAAGGGCTATAGTAGACTCCGAGAAGAATTTTGGTGTGAGAAATTTCAACTGCTATAAAAAGATGTTCACCGGCATTGGCAGGTGGAGGCTGCGGAGACATGTCTACCACGGAATAGGAAAAATAAGAGCGCAGATAAATGGCCACACCACCACCACCACTGCCAGTTCTATCATTACGGATTAGAATGAAGCCGGGGAGAGAGTAAGATGTAGATGGGAGACAGGGTTTTAACCAAGATTCGGAGACTAGTATAGCATGGACATTTTTATGGTCAAATGACGCCAGCATTTCAGGGTAATGAGCCGGAATACTTTGGGCATTTATGTGAATAACATTAAAGTTCTTAGGCACATCAGAGAAATGACTCGAAATAGTATCACTCAGAGTAGGAATGCTCAAAAAACTTTCATCACTACTGGACACGCTGTCAGATGAACAAGACAGAAATTGGTCACTGCTATTAATATCTTCATCATCAGACATGATATAAGAATGTATAAAATAAATAAAAAATAAAATATCAATAAACAATAATAAAAATAACAATACTAATAATAAATAATAAAAATCTATACAATTAACATAAATACTTTTGAATAACTATTAACTAACAATAATTACATACTTCATCTGCCAGTTTGTGGAGAGAGATAGCAATATATTAACGTAACAAAACAGTATTAACAATAAAAGATAAATATCTTTGAACTAACTTACAAGTTTTAGGTAGGTAATTATGTAATCCAAATCTAATCCAGCCCATTAAATTGATGCAGCTCGATGAAGATAATATTTAATATTATAACATTATAATTTAATTCATTGTATTTATCTAGTTCAAAAAATAAAAATAAAATAAAATAACACGATGGATAGTAACTTATAAACTAACACTTCACACTGACTAATAAAGATTAAATTTATTAGCTAAAGAAAAATTTAAAAATACGGAACAAAATAATTTGCCTAAATACGATACAAGCACAAAGTAAAACAAAAAAAAAAAGAAAATATATAATAGACCGTCATTATCAGCTTAAAATGTCAGTTGTCTGACTGTCAACATAGTGACAAGTGACAACAAATTATGAACATGACGTATCGATCGAGCAGCCCTGTGACTGCAAAACAAAAATCTATAGTGGGCTGGATTAAAAACTATGACAGGGGTTGTCAAAATCTTGTCAAAGAGGGCGGTCGCTTTGGCAATCTTTTAATTGAAAAATATCTTATTTATAGTGTATTTTGTGTAAAATATTAGTGTAAAACGTATGTAGATAAAGTTTGTTACATTATTTATTGGTAAGTTCTTGTAAATTCGCATATTTTCATTTCTTTTACATAGTCTTCATTTGTTTTATCCTGTTTACTTTTGGGGTTGATGGAAACGGATTCTAGGGGCGGTTGGCCCCCTGATAATAGTCAACCAACTCAAAATGACATCATCTTCGCAGATAGCTGTTCTATTCCCTCGCCGGTAGAATTTGTTTCTATCGCGTCGGACTCTTCAGATGTTGTGGAACGTTCCCTCCAGCAGGGTTCCTTCACTACTATTAAACGAAAAAAACATTCGAAAAAACATTTAAAAAAGAGCAAAGATGAAAAACCATCGCAGGATTCTATCATACCCTTGGGTCAGGTTGTGTCATCATTGAACTCTAATCATGATTCACAACTTACTGATTCTCTTGCCTCTCCGTCTGCTACGGTATCGCAGACGCCAGCTATACCTCCTTACATCCCTTCAGGTAGGCAGATTTATAAGTCTACAGATAAAGGTCCTTTTGTCGTGCATGTCCAAAAAATTGAGCCCTCTCCAACTTCTGGCACCGTCTTACATCCAGTAAATTTTGGTCGGTTCCTAGCAAAAAATCAAATCCGTAATATAATAGATGGTAGCGTTCAGAGAATTGGGCGCAATAGAATTTCTTTGACATTCACTGATGCAAACTCTGCCAACAATTTTGTGGCAAATGATATCATTAAGGACAATGATTACAAAGCATTCATCCCTTCATTTAGCACCATTCGTTTGGGCCTTGTTAAAGGTATCCCAATTGAATGGTCAGAAGATGAAATTATAGAAAGCATTAATGTTCCTATTGATGGTTGCCCAATAATAAAAGTACGCCGATTAAACTATAAAGTAGTCATTGATGGGGTTCCTGTTTTCAAACCATCTCAGTCGTGTGTTCTTTCTTTTGATGGTCAAATTCTTCCTCCACGGGTATTTATGTGTTTCAATTCTCTTGTTGTTGAACGATACTATTACCCTACTGTTCAGTGTTTCCAGTGCTGCCGATTTGGTCACACAAAAAACAGCTGTAGGTCAAAGCCACGTTGCTATAAGTGTGGAGAAGGCCACACTGGTGACTCCTGTGATGTTGAAGAAGGCACTTCCCCCTGTTTATCTTGTTCAGGTCTTCACTACTCCACAAGTAAGAATTGTCCTGAATTCAGTAGACAAAAGCAAATAAAGATCACAATGGCAGAAAAAAATATGTCCTATCCTGAAGCCTCTAAATTGCATTCACCCATAAGAGGCAAAAGTTATAGTGACGCAGCTAAAACATCCTATGCCAATGCTACCGCTGTTCCTTTATCCTCTTCCAATAAATCTCCTAGTTCAGCCTCTCAGTCTTATAGAAAAACAATCTTCCTCAAACCTAGAGCTCCCCCATTACAAAGACAAGGCTATGATCGTTCTGCTCATCAGGCTATAATTAATAATCCAGCTATACCTAGTAATAATGGTGTTGCTTTTAATCATCCCAATACTGACCCTTCTCCATCCTCTAGTAGCATTTTGGAGCTTATTCAAGCTCTCACTAGGCTACTTAACTCTCCTGCTTTTGTACCGTCCAACGCTGCCCATAATCCTTCCACTTCTATATTACAATCCCTCCATGATGGCGCCCTCTCTAGGGCTGCAATGGAATTGTCAAAGTCTTAACAGTAAAAAATCTGACCTATTGTATATTATTAATAAATATGATCCATCTATTATTGCCATCTCTGAGACTTGGCTTAAGCCTGGTTCCTTTTTTAAGGTCCCTCGGTATCTTTGTTTCAGAGATGACAAAGCTGATGGGTATGGTGGCTCTGCCATACTTGTCAGAAACTCTGTAAATAATCATCTTGTAAATATCCCTTCTGCCTCCGTTGTTGACAATCTTTCGATAGTTGCAGTTAGATTAAAAAACATAACGTTTATTTCACTATATATCCCCAGACCTTCATTTGATATATTAAATAAAATTCTTCATATCTTATCGCAAATGCAAGGTCCGTTTATCATAATGGGTGATTTTAATATTCATCATCCTGCCTGGGGGTGTCAGGCTTCAGATCCTCTTGCTAGTTACGTATTTAACATTATGGATAGTTTAGGGTTGTGTTTACTGAATACTGGTTCTCCCACGCGTCGTACAAAGCCGAATGAACGGGTTAGTGCCATTGACCTGACCATGGTGTCAGCAAGTCTAGCTCCATCAATGTCCTGGAAAACTTTATCTTCTTCCTTTGGTAGTGATCATTTCCCAATTCTATTTGACCTTCCTTTTTCTAAAATACAGCCACCTCCATTCAAACCGTTGTTAGAATATAATCTTAAAAGTAATACTCATTCTGATGAATGGTCAAAATTTTCATCATTCCTTGAACAATCTGCTTCTGAACTTCCTGTAATTTTTCCTGATTTTTTAGGCAATTGTCTTAGAGCATTAATAAATTGTATTCATTCTGCTGCTAAACACTCATTTCCTGCAAAGATACAAAATTTAAAGCACAGATCTCCTCCATGGTGGGATCAAGACTGTAGGGCTGCTGTCGCAGATAGATTAAGTGCTGAAAACATATATTGTCAGAACATGACAAATGATAATTATGACAATTTAATCATAACTATGTCTAACACTAAACAAATTCTTCACTCCAAAAAGTCAGAGGGGTGGCAAAGTTTCTGCTCTACCATTTCTCCTAATGTCTGCTCCTCTTTTGTGTGGAATTCAATCCGAAAGTTCCGTGGTTCATATAGAGAACCATCCCCTCCATTCCCTAGTTGTGAGAGTTGGTTTGAACAATTTATGGATAGATTGGCTCCCCCCTTTGTCCCTAATTTTATCAATACTATGACTTCCAGTTCTTCTGTAAATGATCCAAGTTTTAGTCCTTTCTCGATGCGAGAATTACGCCTTGTTCTATCTTCTCTTAAAGACTCTTCTCCTGGTCCAGATGGAATCCCATATTCTTTTTTGGTTAACGCTGGAGAAAAAATTTTGAGTTATTACCTGCAAATGGTAAATATGATGTTAGATTTAGGATTTGTTCCAGCTGAAATGAAAACCCAAATAATTGTTCCAGTTTTAAAGCCTGGAAAAGACCCTGAAAAATCTGATAGCTATCGCCCAATAGCCATGTCTTCTGTTCTAATAAAGATTGTAGAACATCTCATAAAAAATCGACTTGAATGGTTAATTGAATTTAATAATATTTTGCCTGAATCACAATATGGTTTTCGAAAAGGTAGAGGTACTTTGGATAGTTTATCCATTTTTGTCACTGATATTAGACTCTCTTTTTCTAGAAATGAGTCCATTGTAGCTGCATTCCTTGATATATGCTCTGCCTATGATAACGTCATTCTTTCAATCCTCAAAAATAAAATGGAACAACTGTGTCTTCCAAGGAAAATGATTAACTTCATAATTAATCTTTTTTTGGATCGTACTGCTCAACTTAGAATTAATGGTGAGATAAAATGTTCCAGATCGGTAAATAAGGGTCTGCCTCAAGGGTCTGTATTAAGCCCTCTTCTCTTTAATCTTTATACTTATGACTTAAACAAGTCTGTCTCACCCTATTGTAGATTACTTCAATATGCAGATGATCTCGTTTTATATATGGCAGATTGTAATATAGTAAGTGCTGCACACAATTTATCTCAAGCTCTTGACTCATTAAATGTTTGGCTAGGTCATAATGGCCTGGATATAGCTCCATCAAAGAGTTCCATTGTTATCTTTACAAGAAAACGGTTGAAACCGAGACTTAACATATTTCTTAATAATACCAGGATTCCTATTGAAAATGAAAAAAAATTTTTAGGCCTTATTTTAGACAGTAAATTGAACTTTACTTCGCATATTAACTATATTTCAGTTAAATGCGAAAAAAATCTCAATATTTTAAGATGTTTGGCTGGTGTTTGGTGGGGTGCTCACCCCTATTATCTTAAACTTCTCTACAATGCCATTATTCGTGGTGTTATAGATTATGCCTCGTTCCTTTATGAACCTGCTTCTAAAAGAAGTCTTAATGCATTGGACTTGATTCAAGCAAGAGCGTTACGAATTATCATAGGAGCAATGAAGTCTACCCCTAAAAATGCTATGCAAGTAGAGTGTGATGATCCTCCTTTGGATTTAAGACGTCAATATTTATCAGATATGTTTTTATTCCGTTTGTTTCAGTTTTCTTCACATCCTCTTTTCCCAAAATTACAGCTTTTGTTTAATTATATGTCGTTACCTTATTGGATTCATAAAAAGACTCCTTGTTTAGTTATTAGTTACTCAAAAATTATAAGCTTTAGATACACTACCCATAGAACTCCTAAGCTACCTGTATTTGAATTTAACTTCCAAACAATATTATGTCAACCCTCTTTACACCTTAATTTAGATTTGTTGAAAGGGGACACCTTTGCAAACAAACATTTTCTTAGGATTAGAGATAATTCTTGGCTTGGCTGGCATAACATTTTCACGGATGCTTCTAAGGTATCCCAAAATGGATGTGTTGGCGTTGGCTTGTTTCACCAAAATTATAATATAGTTCAAAAGATCAAGTGCCCCCCTGAAACATCAGTTTTTGTTGGTGAGTGCAGGGGCATTATGGAAGCCATCAACTATATTTTGTTGTTTAAATTAAATAAAACGGTAATATTCTCGGATTCACTGAGTGCACTTCAAGCTTTCAACAGTAACCCTTTTAAAGCAGGCTCCAAGAACTGGATTATATTTAAATGTAAAGAACTTCTGTTGAGATGCTTCGATTTAGGTTATTCTGTACACATAGCTTGGATTCCTAGTCATAGCAATATTTCTGGCAATGAAAAGGCAGACAAGATTGCCAAACAAGCAATTGTCTGTGGTGATAAAGTTCCTTTTAAAAATTATCCCCAAGATCTTTTGCTTCTTCCTATCCATGACTTAAAATCTAGATGGCTGAAAAGGTGGTCGGTAACTAGTAGACGGACAGGATCAAATTTTGCTAAATATCAACCTCACATTCAAACTAAACCCTGGTTCTTTAAGTTTAAATGCAATAGGAAAATCTGTTCCATAATATCTAGACTGAGATTTGGCCATTGTTGTTCTGGTGTTCACCTGAAGAAACTTAGAATAAGAGATTCATCTATCTGTGAGTGTGGTATGGATGAAGCTGATCTGAATCACATTTTCTTTTCTTGTCCCAAATTTGATCATAGTTCATTATTCAATTTGTTACTTCATTATAAATTTCCATTCCCAGTTCACATAGACAATATTTTGTGTAATATAGACTCTATTTCCATTGATATATTATCATCTTTTATTACTGAAAATAATATTAAACTGTAGTCGTTTATCATTTAACACATTTATTTAATAATGTTCATTCTTATGTTATGATTAGTATTATTTAATTACCTATGTTTTTCTCATGTAATATAATGTATGTAATATAATGTAATGTAGCGTAGTTTGTAGTTATAGGATATTTTTCTTTTGTTTCAGATACTCATAATTCAAAATTCCGTATTTGATTCTCTTTTGACATGATGCTGGCAAAAATGTAAAAACAATTGCCATAAAAAAAAAAAAAAAAAAAAAAAAAAAAACTATGACACAAAAGTTTATGGAATACCTTCAACAATAATATTCAATAAGGTGGGTAAAGGTGAAGTTATAATAAGAAAAATCATTAATATTATCTACCTACCTACTAGACACGGAAACTTATTTTTTAGACGTTGATGCAGCATTCCGTTTCGATCTTGTGGTGACATGGGCATCTTCCTTGGGCACCACAACCGGCACAACTGGAACCGGCATTATGAGGCTGACCGGCGCGATTTTTTGCACTTCGCCAAGGCTGCTGATGCGGTGTCGCGTACCATCAGGCCCAAGGACATGAATATACCCATCCCTGGTCCAACATTTGGTCACACCGAAGAGCTTCCTCGCTTCCATAAATGCTTGGTTGTATCCATAGCGAAGGTAGTGAGTGCTTGTAATTGTGACAATTAAGTGGTGATACTTAAGTAGTGCTTTCACAAAGGAGATACTGTATGGCAGGTGAAGTATGTTTTCTAATCCACCATGTAAAACATGAATTAAGGGTTTGGGAACACTTTAAACTATTTTAATTAATAATATTAAATAAGAGCAATTTCGAAAAATGTTATCACACCTACCCGCCCAAGGCGAAAATGCTATATATTTATATATAGCATATATGCTATATATTTATATATATATTTGTCCGGGACAAACAAGTTGCACACTCGGTCGTGTAAATCACGGGAATCAACTAAGCCTCTTAGAACTTTACAGCACATAGTGAGTTGATCTAACACTCTTCTCACTGCTAAAGAATTAAAACCCAGTTGACCGAGCAGGAACTTAGTGGTATATAAAAATGGATAGTATCCGTAAAGTCTCTTATACAAAGCTCTTAAGAAAGCTTTCTGAACTTTCTCAAGCAACAAAGTGTAAGTAACATGGAAAGGGTTCCACACACATGCACTTGCCTCTAATTTACCTCTCACAAGAGAATTGTAGAGTGTTCGTAGCACCAGTGGGTCCCGGAAGTTTTTGGTGTTACGAAGGACAAAACCCAGTCGTCGAAATGCTTCTTTAGCAAGGTTTGATATATGATCGTGGAAAGTCAAACTGCGATCGAAATTGACTCCCAAGTCCTTTATGCTCTTTCAATATAAGTGTTATTTAAATTATAATTAAAATTAATTGGCATTCGTTTACGGTCAAAAGACATTACATAACATTTATTTAAATTAAATTGCATTTTATTAGTCAAACTCCATTTAAATATTAAGTCAATGTCATTTTGTAAAAGATAACAGTAATTTTGTGATTTAATCTCAAGAAAAAGCTTTAGGTCGTCAGCGTACAAGAGACTTTTAGCAGAATTCACCACCGAAGCAAGGTCATTGATCATTATTAAGAAGAGGAGTGGGCCAAGCACCGATCCCTGGCTCACTCCGGATCGGGTATGATAAGGTTCTGAGACGTATATACCGTGCCTCACAAATTGACGACGGTCCCTCATATAGTCTGAAAAAAAATTCAGTAGTCGTGGGGTAAAACCAAGGTCATGTAGCTTATGCAACAAGATATCATTGTCAATTTTGTCGAATGCTTTCTGAAAATCAAAATAAACCACATCAACCTGGACTCCACGATCCAAAGCGCTCGAAATGTAATCAACCAGAGACAACAGGTTGGTATTGACGGATCGCGCCGGCCGGAAACCGTGCTGCTCATCGCCTAGATATTGACTAATTTGCCTATATATTTCTTTATGTAATATGTATTCAAATACCTTAGCAGGTGAACATAAAATTGCTATTGGACGATATTCTTCGACTGCTGTCCTATTACTGCTTTTAGGGATTGGTGTCACTCTGGATAACTTCCACTGAGTAGGGTATGCACCATCTCGAAGTGAGAGATTAAATATATAAGAAAGTGGGAGCACAAAATACTTTTTACAAGTTTTCAGAACAAAACCGGGCAGGTTATCCGGTCCAGATGAACTACCAGGCTTGAGCTTCCTAAGACCACCTTCAATATCTTCAGGAGAAAGGGGAGGTATATCCACATACCCTCCGTACACAGTATCCTCGCGGAATTTATTTGGGTTTAGTACTGGTGACTCAGCCAGAAAAACACTACAGAAATAATCCGCGAAAGCCTCAGCAGCAGCAACTCCGGTATGAGATTTACCTTCATAAGACACACTAGGCTCAAAACCACCTTTTGATCTTAAACTCTGTACATGGTGCCAAAAATGTTTTGGATTAAGTTTTAAATTATTCTCAATATCAGATAAGTAATTACTGTACGCCTGAGCAACGCGAGTTTTTAAAACGGCACGTAAATCCGAAAACAATCTGTATGTATCTGTACATTTCGAGATCTTCCAATCTTTATGCAATTTAAGTTTCCGGCGAATACCCGCTATGATATCAGCATTAAACCAAACCGGATATCTGTTGCACTTAGCTATTTTCCTTTTCTTTTTAGGGGCAGTAAGATCAAATAGGTTGTAAAGTATTTCATAGAAAGCATCTGTTGCTGAACGGGCATCATTTGATTCTATGACACGGGCCCAAGACGTTTCAGTGAGCAGAGACATAAATAGAGAAAGATCCATTTTATTAAAATTCCAATCGCGAGATGGATCTAAATTACTCGGTTGCAAGCGGTTAGAGATATTACACAATCGGAGACTCACTGTTATCTCCAGCGGGGGGTGATAGGTGTCGGGCGGGACGAGGCCGTCGGCAATAGCAACACATACCTGCCGCACCTGTGTCTCGATGCACTCCTGCGCCAACACCACGTCAAGCTTACTTCCATGCGAATTGATTATGTCATTACACTCTATTAGGTTACAGTATGTCAAAAAATAACAATAATAATTTTTTACATTGATGGATGCACTGTTTAAGTTTAAGTCACCTAAAATTAAGATTTTACCGTTCAAATCTGATATAAAGGACTCAATGTTGGAGAATAAATTCATATACACGTCATCGGTGGCACTCGTATATATATATATGCTATGCTATATTAGCAAGTAAAAAGGAACTGCTGTTCAAAATGATATGATTTCAGTAATTCAACATGTCAAATGTCAATGCACCTGCATTAAAATATAAATTGAGCTAATTTGAATTCATGACCAAAACTTTACGTACCGCAAATTATCCATACTGAGATGGAAATACTGAAATACTTTATCCGGGGGTCCATGACGTCATACGCCAGGTGCGCTCCCCCGCCTACCCTTTTAGCCACCTAGCCACCTGGCGGATGCGCGAAAAACAGAGGTGGTAATATAAAAAGGTCATTGACTGAAGTGGTGTAGTATTTGGTGAGGCAAGAAAAATAGAGGTTACAATAATACATGAAGGAGTTTGGCGGGAAAACGAAAAATATCGAGTAACCGCATTGTATTATTTTCCAAAACTTGCAGTGCATAAAAAGTGCATAAAATGGGTGGCATTTTATTCGTTAAATGCTGGATTACAGGCATGAGTGTGGGAAAGTAGTATAGTGATGGTGAAACGTTTTTTTTCGTGTCGTTCCCAAAACTCTGTAGAAGCTTAAAGTTGCTACCACTTTACTACTATGACTTGACTTGATGACTTGGACTGTGACTGGACTTGAAACTTATATATTATACTATTTGCGCCCCGCGGTTGCTCATCTTACGGGAAAATTTCACTTTTCCGGGATAAAATGTAGCCAAAAGTTAATCCATTGTATCAGCTATCTTAGTACCGAATTTCATCCCAATCCATTCAGTTGTTTGCGCGTGAAGGAGTAACAAACATACACACATACACACAAACACACATACAAACTTTATAATATTATTGTGATAGTTTGAAGTGTGATAGTGTGATGATTAATTACCTTAAGAAATTATCAATTACTTGCTTGCTAAATACACAAATGTGTAGCCAAAAATACAAAATAGTAATAATGTCTTATGTAGAGTTTAGTCAAGACTTTCTCAATTAAAAGACATCATCATTTATCACAGAGTAAGCAAAGTATTCGTGGCACGACTAATGTTAGATGTACACAGACTACGTTGACCTTTTAACCATAGCACGACACACACGGAGCTCGATATAATAGGTCTTTACCTATGAAATTGCCGTATTGCAGTACAGACTTTTTCAAACAAAAAAAAGTTTTGAATGGCTATGAATTCTAAATTCAAATTAATTTTGTTTTAAAAATATGACATTCTATTTACAATATAAGTCTTTAGTTTATTGATTAGCGTAGTATTTTCATTACATTTCAACATTTTTCCTCATAATGGATACCTTGAAATTTCGTGTAATTATGGAATATGAGTTCCGGCGTGGCACCAACGCGGCACAAACGACACGTAACATCAACTGTACAAACGAACATACAACCCGTTATTGGTTTGCTCGGTTCCGTTCTGGGAATTTTGACTTGAAAAATGAACCTCGTGGTCGTCCGGAAACTTTGGTCAACAATGATGAATTAAAGGCAATTGTGGAAGCTGATGAATCTCAATCTACAGCTGAGCTGGCAGCAGCTTTTGACGTTAGCATCAAAACAATATTGGTCCATTTGCGACAGATTGGCAAGATAAAAAAGCTTGATAGATGGGTGCCCCACGAACTTAACGATCGCCAGCGCAACGTACGCGTCGAGACTTGCCTTGCGCTGCTTAACAGGCACAGAAATGAAGGAATTTTGAACCGAATTGTTACGTGCGACGAAAAATGGATTCTTTTTGAGAATCGAAAGCGCTCAACAAGTTGGTTAGATCCTGTTTCGGTACCAAAGCAATGTGCAAAACGAAAAATGACCCCTAGAAAGGTGATGGTCACAGTTTGGTGGTCTAGTGCTGGTGTGATTCATCATAGCTTTTTACAAAACGGTGAGAGCATTACTGCAGATGTGTACATTGAAGAACTGACCACAATGATGGTGAAATTCGCACGTCTGCAACCAGCTTTGGTCAATCGGTCGTCTCCACTGCTACTTCACGACAACGCGCGACCCCATACTGCACAACAGACCGTCTCTAAGCTGCATGAGTTGGGTTTGGAAGCTCTCTCTCATCCGCCATACTCACCAGATCTTGCGCCTACCGACTATTACTTTTTCCAAAATTTGGACAACTTTTTAGCGGGAAAAAAATTCAATTCCCGAGAGGCAGTACAAAACGCCTTTGAAGAGTTTGTTGTCTCCCGTCCTGTTGGTTTTTTCAAAAAGGGCATCCATAAACTGCTACAGCGTTGGCAAAGATGCATTGATTGCAGGGGTGATTACTTGGAATAAAAGAAATAAATAAGTTCGAAAAAAAAATACTTTAACTTTTTTCAAACAAAACGGCAATTTCATAGGTAAAGACCTAATATATAGTGGGCATTTTATTATTTAATTTTACTTATTTTACAAAATTCACAGCCCTTAATTAACAAAGTTTATAATTTACATGCTAAACCTACAGCCAAAATCGGATTTACATTCTATATTTCGATAGAAAAAAATTTACATGACAGTCACTAGAAAAACAATAAAAATAAAAAACAACAAAGAGTCAAGAGTAAATTCAGTATTATATATATATATATATTTTTTACTTCGAACTTGTCTAGCATTTGACCACGCTCTCACCTGATGGGAAGTGACGATGCGATCGAAGGTGTAGCATGCTAGCAAAGTAAATACCTAGTATTATATGCGCACGCGCATGTTGATAGTGTGATTGTTTCCAAAACTCCATAGAAGCTTTTGGTAAAGTTGCCACCACTTTACTAGGAGTATGACTTTGACTAGACTATGGCTTGACTTGATGACTTCGACTGTGACTTGACACATATTTCCGTGAAATATCATTAACTTGATAAATTATCAATTACTTGACACTGGCTCAATACACAAAAGTGTGGAGCCAAAATGTAAAAAAAGCGTTTCTTTTCAACATTTACTGCGTGGACGGCAAAGTAATGAAATAAATTACCAGCGTTTCTGTTTCCTGGAAAATATATATATATTCAAGGAATTTTCAAGGCGAGAGTGAACCAGCTCTGGTCAAGCATGTTTCATCGTCAACCGCATCGTCACTTACCATCAGATGAGACAGTGGTCAAACGCAAACCTATCAAAGGGGAAAACCTATTCCCATCAAAAGGGCCCGAATCTTTGTTTAAACTCTGTACCATAAAATAATTTACAGTGCTTAGTGTGCTAACTTTCATGGGTATTGTGGGTCCATGGGCTTTGTAGACCTGTGTCCTTAGATATAGAGAATACTAGTTAGAGTCCAGGATCTTTATGAGTGATTGTTGATTCATTATCAAATGGTAAGCAATAACAATAATAATAATAAAGCCCAACCATCACATAGATCCTGCACCCTAACTAGGTTTCCCTGTGTCTAGGGGCCCAGTAACTACGAGGACCATAGTCTCACAACACCCAGACTCAGAACAAGTATTTGCGCTTTTTTTTCTGTGCTCAAATACTTGTCCTGCCGCGGGAATCAAACCCGCGGCCTCCGGGCTATGAGCCGACCTGCTCAACCACTACACCACAGAGGCTGTCAGAGCAATGCATCAGTGGCACGTCTAGAGGTACAGATGTCCATAGGTAGTAGGACCGTATGCTTGTTTGCAACCTATACCATATTACCATACCAGGATCTAGAAAAAAGCAAAGTAAAATTACTTTGCTTTTTCTAGGTCCATAGTCTTCGTAGTTCCTGTGCCCCTATATAGATAGAGAATCCTAGTTAGTGTCCAGGATCTTTGTATGTGATCATTGGGCGCTATTTATTTATGTCATCCATCACGTTTGTAGCTTGTGGGCGGGTGTACACGAGAAGCAGGCTGAACTGACCCATTTGCGTGGCATTTAAACTGCCGACACAAAACATTCGTAATACGTTTGAGAACAATAGTTTTATGGTGATCCATAAATGTGCAATGGCGATGGTGGCTCAGTAGTCACTTGAGCGGCTTTCCATCTGACTCATCCAGGTTCTCCACTCAGCCTTACACCAATAACTTTATTATATTAAATAACATATGCACTCGCTTTTGAAGGAAAACATAATTTATGAAATTCGATAGCATCTGTCAATAGCATTTTTGTAGAGTCATTGACACTCAGAAGTCTAAAATATATAGTTTCGAGAGATACTGCACTGAGCACGTCATCCTGAGACATTACCACAGTCTGGTAATCAAATCACTAGTGTGTGAGAACAGATCATAAAAAACCTGGCTACAAAAACGCCCTTTTGCCTTCCCTCTTGCCCTTTAAAAAGGCGCTAACGTGAAGGAGTATGTGTGAATGGTATGGACGCATTTTGCGGAAAGGCAGTGGCTTTTAGGAGCGAGGGATGATGGGCTTAAAAGATTAAAGAATGGTCAGGTCAGCGTTCCGGCTAATACTCTCTCTCTTTGTATTTTAAATACCACACTGGTAAAATTGAAATTTACGCCGAATATATAAAATACGAACTTCTGTTCGCAGCTTCGCCCACAACATGGCCTATGGGAAAATAATGGAATTTCGAAAAATTCTTTCTTAGCGGATGCCTACGTCATAACATCTACCTGCATGCCAAATTTCAGCCCGATCCGTCAAGTGGTTTGGGCTGTGCGTTGATAGATCACTATGTCAGTCACCTTTGAGTTATATATATATAGATTAAAGTTGGAAACCAACTTAAATAATAAAAATGATCTATGTATTGCTACAAGCTTTGCTTAGTTTGGGGCTAGATGGCGCTGTGTGAAATGACTATAAATATGTATTTATTTATGCTTCATAATTTAAAAGTCACCTTAGTTCACCTAACATGCTCTATTGATGAACATTGCTGTAAGCTATCTGATACTGCAGGTGGATATTGGACCATGGATAGAATGCCTTAAGTATAGAACCTAGGAAAATGCTTTGCTATTCAAGCGCACTGCCTCGGAAACGTTTGAGATAGGAAACCGTTATCGAATACCTTCCTGGGCATCTCCTACCTAGGATTTTCGCTTTTAACTTCAAGCCCGTTAGAGAATCATCATTGTGTCTATGTTACAGAGTTCATATTGGAAAAGCTGCCGCGCAACAATATTTGAAATTTCTAAAATTCAATTAGATTGAGAGCCTTGTTTTCATTAACTAAAATAAATATCATCAACTTGATAAATGATCACTGGCTAAATACACAAAAGTGTGGAGCCAAAACGTAAAAATAAAAAATAAAAAACTTTATACCGGGGTGACTTCATCTTAAATACAGAGCGATACAGAAATATCTAATGTAGTTTTTTTTAACAGAACTGCGTAGGCATTTTTATTAATAGGAAAAATTTGAATCACGAACCGGTTTGGAACCTGCACCCATCCTTAATGCCGGGAAATGCTTCGTGACAAGTGTTCTCATGTCCAAATTTATCCATCACCTTTTACAACCAACTCACGGGGTTGATATCATTTCGTATATTCAACCTTATGTGGAACTCTCAAGATTCAATTATTTTTGGTAGAAACAATATTTTTTCATAAAACTCTGCTGATTCTCTTTACTCATGGCTCTTAAGAGAGACCTTAAAAAATCTATAATATTTTATAAGTACCTGAAGTACTTAGCTTTGGTGGAGGCATCAGGTGACTAGAAAACGGCTTTTACTTTTTACAAAAAATAATCATATTCATTCTGGGCACTTTCCCCTCCACCAACGGGCTATTAAAAGTTTTTTTTAGTTTTATATAATTTTAAGTTTATTTATACTTTATCACAAAATAATGTAAGGTACAGGAGCCAATTAAGGCCCACTTAATTTCAAAACCTCGTGAAATCTTGCAGATAAATAAAGTATACAAAAAACATAATGGAAGTTGTAATAATAATAATTAAAACACACTTGCATTATTGTCTATGGTACTAGTAGCATAAACCCGCGAAAATGTTTCGTTTAATCATAACTGTATTTTTTTTAAAGTGGGCTATCCTAGGAGCCGGGCCATCTTCGGCGACACTACCTTACATAATAAAGACTTAATGGTATGAAGTATTATCTACCAGTCAACCTGGAAGTTATAGAAAAAACATGGTAGCGAGTTTATAGGTATAGTTTAGACTTTTTAGTACCTAAACATTTTAATAGTTAAATGTAATAATTGTTGCAGATATTACAAACCAAACTTAATAATAATCTACATAAAACATTCATACCGTAGAAATTAACTTGTAAATATTTATCATCTGTAAACATGAAAAGTCCTTTGTAGCTGCGATTAACGTTTTACGAAGCAGTAAAATTTTATTATAGTGAATTCTGTGCAGTTTGGACAACGCAGCTAAGAATAGCTTTGCTTAGCTTATCTATGAAATAGTGCTTTAATTTACCATCCCATTTACTCGATTTATATATCTGACGGTGGCAACGTCCAGTTATAAACTCTAGGTACAGCGGGCAGTACCGTAATTTACCCTGTGGTAGCATTTAAATTTATTACAGTGGCAACACCGGTAACTGTCATCGCTACCCCGCCCATCTGGCTATAAAAAGGGAGCGCTCAGTGTACTACGGATCATTCTTGCTCCGGACGCGGCCCGGTGCGCATGCTGAAGGTCTATAGTTCTATACGTTGCAACCTACGCACAGCCCGTCAGCCGATATATCCATTTTCTATTTCTTTAAGTAACTGACTTTATACATAGATAATTTGATAATAATTATAATAAATATTGACAGTCTTTGTGGTGTGGTGGTTGAGCAGGTCGGCTCATAACCCGGAGGTGGTGGGTTCGATTCCCGCGGCAGATCAAGTATTTGTGCACAGATAAAAAAGCTCAAATACTTGTTCTGAGTCTGGGTGTTGTGGGACCATGGTCCTCGTAGTTCATGAATCCCTAGACACAGGGAATCCTTATTAGGGTCCAGGATCTATGTATGTGATCGTTGAGCGTTATTATTATTATTATAGATGCTAGTTACGTAAGCCATTCTTTTAAAACGAGCTTTACATCAGCTCTACACAAACTCATTAATTATTAAGTCACAAGACATGTCAGTTTAAAAAAGCAAAGTCACTTACAGTAATTAACGTAGCTATAGGCTGGGGTCGTGCTTTGTATTTTGACCTCATATTCTTAATTTAAATATAGACACGGTTCATATTAGGAGTCTTTTAAATTATTATTTCTAATAAATGGCTTAAACTTAATATAATATAACCTTTAGACAGATCACGCCGAACTTAAATTTGAAGCACCTCAAGCACGCCGCGCCGATTTTCTTGTCGGTTCAAAGTCCACACACTGACACGCAAAAACACCGACGCACAATCACAAAAAGATAACATTTTTTCCGGTTTCCAGTTAAAATTTTCCAAAACAGCAATCGAATAAATCACGCGGAATTAAAAAATCAGCTAAATCGGCCCAGCAGTCCTCGAGTTTTAGCGAGATAAACGAACAGCAATTGATTTTTTATATATAGAAGATTTCCACATTTAGAATTTTAAAAATATATATAGCAACATACACATACATTTTGAGCGTCACTTGTATCAATGGTTATGCGGATTGTGTAAGTACTAAATATATGAGCTCAAAATACTAACATAAGCTTGTCATTAATTGACAGCCTCTGTGGTGTGGTGGTTGAGCAGATCGGTTCATAACCCGGAGGCGGCGGGCTCAATTCCCGCGGCAGAACAAGTACTTGCACAGTAAAAAAGCGCATATACTTTTTCTGAGTCTGGGTGTTGTGGGACCATGGTCCTCGTAGTTCCTGGGTCCCTAGACACAGGGAATCCTACGGGACCTTAAGACCTTAGGGTCCAGGATCTACGTATGTGATCGTTGGGCATTATTATTTATTTATTTTCATTAGACTAACATTGTGAACGAGTTTTGGCGGGAAAGCGACAAAGATTGCGTCACCGCATTGTATTATTTTCCTAAACTTGTGTTATTTTCAGTGTTAGTGCATAAAATTGGTGGCATTCTATTCGTTAAGTGCTGGATTACAGGCACGAGTGTGGGAAAATGGTATAATGATGGTGAAACGTTTCTTTTCGTGTTATTTCCAAAGCTCCATAGAAGCTTCAAGTAAAGTTGCCACCACTTTACTAGGAGTATGACTTTGACTAGACTATGACTTGACTATTACTTGACTTGATGACTTCGACTGTGATTTGACACATATTTGCGTGAAATATCATTAACTTGATGAATTATCAATTACTTGACACTGGCTAAATACACAAAAGTGTGGAGCCACAACATTAAAAAAAAACATTGTGAACAATGACTTACTGCTACAATTTTCTTTTGAGGGGTTCTCAAATCTTTGACTGGCAACACATTAAATAATTTAAAATAAACACTTTCGTAGGTACTACGTTACGCTACCCTCATCTCTCTCAATTTAATCAAGGACTTGTTATAACTTAACAACTCTCTTCCATCAAGTCATAGTATAAATACAATTAACCTTTTCTGAAAAGCAAGTTAATAACAGTTGATGGGGTTTCAACAATCATTTGGCGAATACTGCCTGCCATTAGAACCGCCATTTTGTTGTAGCTGTGTTGCCAGGTAACCGGTGATTAGTAGTATGGTAGTATTTAAGATACTTTTGACTGAAAATAAATTTGGCATGACAATGTGCTACAATCGGCCTATTTAAAACTCTATTTTGTTTCTACAAAACTGATTAACCAAATTGGTTGCATACAGGTTATGCATCAGACACAAGCGAGATCAATATAGAGTACTTTTATCCGGGAAAATTAAGATTTCCTGACGGAAAATTATAACATTCCTTTATTGGGAGTTACATTTTATTAAATATGTACTTATAAAACAAAAAGTACATAAGTATTGCATCAGTTATCTGGTTCCTTTAGTACAATCTTTGCTTAGCTTGGAGCTAGATGGCGCTGTGTGAAATGTCCACAAGTATATATTTAGTTACTAGTTTCTGCTTTTATTTCTAAATTATCTATGAAAAAGAAAATTTTTCATAGATAATTCAACTACCCATTTCACCCTCTTAAGGGAGGAATTTCGAAAAGTCCTTTCTTAGTTGACCTACACCTTACAAAGAACACACCCTCCAAATTTTCATCATTCCAGAGACCTTTAAAGCGTCACCGGACGGGAGGGCAGGCGCTTAAGATGCTCAATTTAAACCAACTTCCCTCTAGTTGGACCTACGACCTCGTCAAAATAGCGAGGACATGAATGAAAGAGGTAGCTGTTCAAAGTGATGTGACAGCAGTAGAAGTTTTCAGCTGATGATGATGATGATGATGAAAACGTATCAGTGGCGTAAGGAAGGTCCAGCACTCGACCAGTGCAAGCTGAACATAACTCTAAATAATTTTCGAGTGAAATAAAAGTTTAATTTTACTTAGTTATTAATCTGTCAATCAGTGTGAATAAAGGACCGATGTCTATTGTTTCCTAACCATTTATCCATTAACCCGGGTAAAAAGCCCCGGTAGCTGGCAACACCGATAATTTACTAAAATGGCGGATGACTGGCGTTTCTCGGCACGCTGATTTATTGGGGTATTTACGAAAACATCCTTTTCAAGGTGACGCTTTGCGTTAAGGTCTGAAATTCTGTGAAAACGAGCTTTATTCGAAAATAGGTATTATAAACAGATCTCTACCAAGAAAAAGTTATCACAACTTTTTCTTGGTAGAGATTTGTTGATAATGCCTACTGATGGTTACGGAATATATCTATCACAATATTTACGCAAACGCGAGTGAAAAAAAGCAAACTGTTTTGTTTTATAAATAGAGAGCAAACGCGAAATTTAAAACATATACCTATATAGCGATATACACGAGGTAGTTTTTTAAATAAAACAAAGTGCATTTAAATTTTGTAAGTAAGAAATTACTCGGATTTGTTTTAAAAATCTTTTACCCCAATAAATTGCACTTCTGAAAATAATGTAAGTTTGTCTCAATCAGCTCTTTCCCACTAGATTTTTTAAAATAACTTTAAAAAATTAATATTAATAATATAATTTCATTTTGCAAAAACTGAAACATTACGTGTAGTTTAAGAGTCTTTAGTCCAAAGGAATACCAAAAATGTATTCCA
This sequence comes from Ennomos fuscantarius, assembly GCA_905220475.3. Taxonomy (NCBI): domain Eukaryota; kingdom Metazoa; phylum Arthropoda; class Insecta; order Lepidoptera; family Geometridae; genus Ennomos; species Ennomos fuscantarius. Next base: position 5,843,595 of record HG992049.1, read on the forward strand.
AAGGAATTATTGTCAATTCCATAAAAACCCCACGTATTTTTATTTCATACGAAACAAAATTGGACATGTCCAACGATCCCATTCTTATGGCCCTTATCAATAAAACCTTTCTAATGTGACCTTTTTTCCAAAGGGGTAAGGTACCCGATGGTATCCACTAAACACATAAATTTAGTTCAACGCAATTTCTCCTTCGCCAAACAATTATTTATTTATACAACGGCCTTTGTGATTCCACCTTTATATGTTAGGGTTGCAAAACATCGGATTTAGCCGGACATGTTGAGAACTTGCCTTTTCCGGTCAAAAATATGTGATGAATTGTATTTTCTCACGAAATTGATCACCTATGGGAAGAAAGCTTTTGAAGTTTAGAAGAAGATTAAATAACCACGGAAACACATAGTTGGGTCCCATATAACTTTTTTGACTTATCAAGATTGTTTTAAGGTTTTATAACTATATATTATAGGTTTTGGCATAAATTACTAGAAAGCGTAGTGGTTTTGGTACATACGCCTCGTTGCAGCTAACTTATTCTGGCTAAGGTACAAATAAGATTATTGCATTCTTTCTTTCTATTCGTAATAATTTATAAATTTAAATTTAAATTTTTAAAATTATTTATAGTGGAAAATTAATAAGGACTAAGCTCACGTCAATTAAAAGTCGAAATTACTCCGAAGCCGCGGCTTGCGTTGTAAACCGGCTCCCAGAAGAAGGACATCGAATATGCCCGAAACCTGGTCGGGGTAATTTCGACTTTTAATTGACTTGAGTTTAGCCGTTATTAGTTTTCAAACTAAAATTATATATATTTTTAATGATGATATTATTATTATTACCGTAATCATGAACTCAGAAACGATTCCAATCTCAAAAGATCCCTCATGTACATTAAACACGTAATAAAACTTCGTGAAAGTAAGAAACTATGTTTTAATCGATACAATTTATTATTGCGATTTAGAAAAATTCGGCGTAAATTTATAAGCTCCGGCGGTTTAAATTTTTTTGTATGTGGCAACTCTATGTTGTACGGTAACGTCCTTGTAGGTTAAAATCGTAAAGCTGTACATCGCCTTAGCTCGAAGAATGGATAGTTCACGGTTTTATGATTCACTAGCATAATGTACAATCCATACTCATTCCGTGGGGCGTTCCTTGTTTGATGAGATATTTATGGTAAGATACGGTACTTACTGTGGGTAATTGAATTTAGTAGGAATTTCTATGATGGAAATGTCATTAGAGTACCTATTCGTTTATTGCGACCTCTTTAACTTAAAACTTCTAGTTCTCTGACAGCCTTAGTGGTGTGGTGGTTGAGTAAGCCGGCTCATAGCCCGGTGGGTTCGATTCCAGCTGCAGGATAAGTCTTTGTGCACAGAAAAAAACGTAAATACTTGTTCTAAGTCTGGGTGTTTGTGAGACCATGGTCCTCGTAATTTCTGGGTCAGGACAGGGAATCCTAGTTAGGGTCCAGGATTATTATTATATTGATGTCGATTCTGTGTCGCATTCTCTAAAACTAAAGTAAACTTAAAGTATGGCGGTACTCTTCTGATAAAGGGGAAATGAAAAAGACGGAAATATGTAAATTTTGTTTAGCTTTAGAGTATGCGACAGAGAATCGACACCATTAGCCTACTATAATACCATTTTCTAGAAAAACTTGTGGTTTGTTGTTGTGAGTTCCCATGTATGACAGCTAATCAACACAGAAATTGAAACTTTTTTTGTTATTGATTGATGTGACGAGCTAATCGTTCACCTGATGTTAAGCGACGCGGCCGCCCATAACAGAACAAAATCACTTGGAATTCCAAAATATAAAGTTTCGCGTCACACTGCACTGCGCACATCATCCTGAAACATCAGCACAGTCTGGTAATAAGATTACTCGACTGTGAGATCAGATCATAAAGTCTCATTTGCCCAGTAATTTCACAAGCTACAATGCCCTTCAAACCGGAACACAGTAGTGCTTGCATACTACTGCTTGGCGGCAGAATAACTGGCAAACCGCTGGTACCTACCTAGACGAACTTTGCAGAAGAGTCCTAACACCTAGTACTGTTAACTGACTAGTTTTTTTCCACGAAAGTGTCATCCCAAACAATCCTTCATCCAAACCAAACCACGTGCGACAGACTCGGCTGCTAGCCGTTTGCAATATAGCTGTTTATGAATATACCAGCAAGTCATTAAAAATATAATGGCCTCGCCCGGGGTTGGAAAACATGCAAAATGGAGCCAAAGTTAGGAAACAAACGGAGATAAAAATATAGAAACGGTTTCTTTATTATTCGGCGAAGCGGTTTGAGTAGATTTTTGTGATAGAGTAGCGTTTGACCACATAGTGTCAATTGGTGAGATCTTGGACCCGGAAGACGCAGCATAGGATCACGATTATGATTATTATGATGGTATTACCTTTTGAACTGTAGGTTGTGGGTTCAATTTATTTTCATATATTTATTTCTTTTCTTAGTTCACCCAGGACAAACATTTGTGTGATGAAAATAGGTGTATATGTAGGCAGAAACGGGTTATGCTTAGGTTGCAACCTATATAACTATAGGCCTTTAGCGTGCGCACCGGGCCGCGTCCGCAGCAAGAAATGAATCGTAGTACACCGACCGTTCCCTTTATATAGCCAGATGAGTGGGGAAGCGATGACAGTAGCCGGTGTTGCCACTGTAATAAATTTAAATGCTGCTACAGGGTAAATTACGCCCGCCCGCTGAGCATAGAGTTTACAACTGGACGTTGCCGCCGTCATATATATTGTGTCTGGGTATTATTACATTGTATTATGTATGTATTTACAACATTTAAGTATTATATCAGTTTTCTAGTTCCAATAGTGCAAGCTTTGCTTAGTTTGGGACTAGATGGCGTCGTGTGAAATGTCCACAAATATTTATTTATTATCATTAATATAAATCTGCTGTATACGCACTGCCTGGATGAACTTTACAGAAAATTTCTATCACCTAGTGCAACTTATTAACTTCATGTTATTTATTACAAGCCCACACATACACACTTACACACTATCTCACATCTTACACAGTACAAACTAACACACTCGTACACTTAAACATAAAATATGAGTGTGCTTTAGACCCGCAGGCGATACTATAAATCACAATTTCTATCTATTTTGCTTAAATTTTCCGTTCACATTGAGATATTGAATGAACATAAATATGAAATCTGGTTGTTTTGTAGCAACTAATACTCCTAGTTGGCACCCAACTTCCTGTGATTCCAAGAGCGCCTAATAATAGAATGTTTCTACCTACAACTACCTATAGAAGGTTGACATCGAAATATTCCGGCGTTCTGTTACCTCTCCCGACCGCAATCAATGAGACCGATCGTCTGACGGCGAAATTGGCGAAACGGTGAATTTCAGACATCAATCATTGAATGCTGAGGGATCGTGAAACGGTGCGATAACAGTTTTGGTCCGTGATTTTGAAGTAACAGAATAGGTTTGCTTTTGGCCAAAGTCAAAGCATATAGTCTATTTTTAGCACTTTTCACTTTTTTTAGTCAAAATCAGTACTAAAAAAGATGCGAATGCTTTCGACGACTGAAGTAAAACTTCTTTAATTTAGCTCCATTTATTAGCTGGTATAGCTTTGTTTTTACTTTGCTTGATGTTAATGTCGCTATCTAGACAATTGTAAATTGTTATTTCACCGGGCATACCGACATACCAATCCATCCGCACAATATAAAAACATCTGAATTTAAAGAATCCATCCGCACAAAAAATTACTTCTGAATTTTGAAGAATTCATCCGCACAATAAAAAAACCTCTTAATTTTGAAGAATCCATCCATACAGTAAAAAAACTTCTGAAATTTGAAGGATCCATCCGCACAATAAAAAAACCTCTTAATTTTGAAGAATCCATCCATACAGTAAAAAAAACTTCTGAATTTATAAGAATCCATCCGCACAATAAAAAAAAACCTCTTAATTTTGAAGAATCCATCCATACAGTAAAAAAAACTTCTGAATTTTGAAGAATCCATCCGCACAATAAAAAAACCCCTTAATTTTGAAGAATTCATCCATACAGTAAAAAAAACTTCTGAATTTTGAAGGATCCATCCGCACAATAAAAAAACCTCTTAATTTTGAAGAATCCATCCATACAGTAAAAAAAACTTCTGAATTTTGAAGGATCCATCCGCACAATAAAAAAACCTCTTAATTTTTAAGAATCCATCCATACAGTAAAAAAAACTTCTGAATTTTGAAGAATCCATCCGCACAATATAAATACTTCTGATATTTAAAGAATCCATGCGCACAATAACAAAACTTCTGAATTTCAAAGAATCCATCCGCACAGAAAAAAACTTCTGAATTTTAAAGAATCCATCCACAAAATAAAAAAACTCCTGAATTTTGAAGGATCCATCCACACAATGAAAACTGAATTCGCAAATTAGAGTAAAATCTAACTGTGCATTACCAGTCATAAATAAAGACGTGTGGTACCTTTTCATCATATAAAAAAATCAATAAAAGATAAATATATAATCAGAACCTTCCTTAACCTATTTTTGTTACACACTTATAATTTGTTTTTCTACGCCACGCCCGCTCGATTTTATGGAGAGACGCTGCTGGCAGAGAATTCCACTCTCTGTGATGAATGTTTAACTGTGGAACTTCGTGCGTGGGCCATGGAATGGTAGCCCGCAGGCTTATGCGCCATAAAAATATGGCGCACTGCCATTGGATATACCATTTGTCAGCAAGAATATACGGTTACTTACATAATAGAGTAGTAGAAAATATAAAGTCTCTGGAACTAAATTAGAAACTCTGGTCTATTATCATTAAATTTACAATTGAGATTTGAAAACGACATTGTCTAAAAAAATGTGCGGGGCAGTCTTTGGGGATAGAAGTAAAAACTAAGTAACTTGTGACATAAACGACTGACTGAAAATCAGCTATTAGAGTCCTAGGACCTTAATTGTATGCTGAGTTGGAGCCCCATTGTGGCACCACGTAGCATTGTTTTATTGTTTTTGTATTATATTATTAGTTGTGTGTCACGAATAAACGTTTTTTCTTTCTTTCTTTTTTTACATATAGCTCATGGGAAGCGTACGGTGACAATGATGCGAGTTTCACGCTTTTTGTTCACCCAAAAAGTACACTTATAAACAGAATAGATTACGAGCTTCTACCCGCAGCTTTGCCCACGGCGCGGCCTATGAGAAAATAATTCAACCACCCATATCACCCTCCTGATTCTAGGAGGAATTTCGAAAAATTCTTTCTTAGCGGATGCCTACGTCATAACATCTACCTGCATGCCAAATTTCAACCAGATCCGTCCAGTGGTTTGGGCTGTGCGTTGATAGATCACTATGTCAGTCAGTCAGTCACCTTTGAGTTATATATATTTAGATGGAAAGCGTTCGGTGACGATGACGCGAATTCCTTGATTATTGTTTACTCAAAAAGTGCTCAATGCGCCTAAAGAAGTTGTTACAGTACAGTATGTTGGCAGGGAACCGAAGTAACGGACTCGCAGATATTTTTGTTTCTCTGAAAAATTGAATCAGGTGAACCATGGTCCTCGTAGTTCCTGGGTCCCTAGACACAGGGAATCCTAGTTAGGGTCCAGGATCTATGTATATGATCATTGGACGTTATTATATTATTATTAATATTAAAAATAGAAAGCAGAAAGTACAAACTTAAGTAGGTTACATTGACAAGAAGGAAATGGAAGAGGATATATAAGAGTTATAGAAATAACGTTGCTATTTTTAGGTTTTCTTCTCAAATCATAAAGAATCTCTAATGGCTTTATATAGCCGCGCGCCTCGTAACAAATGAGCTCATTCGAGGTGTTCGAACAAAGAGCCAACATCGATAGCTTACAAAAACGGCTACAAAACCCCTGTTATATTTGAAAAACTTTTTTATCGTAATGGCCGTGAATAAATTCGGGGAAAAGCTTTGAGATATCAAAAAGAAAGATGTGGTGTCCGCTTACATTTAGGGTGCAAAGTCTTTCACAAAAAAAAGTTTTTATATACGTGTCACTTATAAAAATACGTTGACCTTTTGGCTTAGTATTCAATTTCAAGAAAAGTCTCTAACACATCTTCAGCATTCATGAATGGTCTGAGCTTTTTAAGCGTTGTTTTTTCGTTGTTGACACAACGCAAAAGTTTTTATATCCTGCCGATTTTTCCGGATTTAGGCGAGATTTCGCTGATAGAATGATTGTTTCTCTTTAGCTTATAAAAGCTACTTAAAAGTTTGGAGATTCAGACGGTAAACAAATGGTAAAGATGTTGAAACAAAGGGAGGTGCTTAGTCTGGCAGTATTCGGTTTCAACCCACGTTTTAAGTACAAAAGAAATAAAAAGTAATATTAATTAATTCTGTTTCTACTCGATTAGTTTTGGAATAGTTATTGACAAGCCTGATAGCTCAGTTGGTAGTAACCCTGCCTTCTGAACTGTAGGTTATGGGTTCGATTCCCACCCAGGACAAACACTTGTGTGACAACGATTTCTGTTCTGTGTCAGAGTTTTATATTGTATTCTATGTATGTATTTACAAACAAAAAAAATATAAGTATTGTATCAGTTATTTGGTTCCCATAGCTTTCTTTACTTTGGGGCTAGTCGGCGTGATGTGTCTACAAATATTTGTTATCATTTGATTATTTAATTTGAATAATAATAATAATTTTTTTTTTTTTTATGTTAAAGGGAGCAATCAAGCATACGGCCCACCTGATGGGAAGTGGTCACCGTAGCCTATGGACATCTGTAACACCGGAGGAGGCGCCACCAATGCATTGCTTACCCTGAAGGACTCTTTTAACCCTCCTTTTAAAGAACTCCATGTTGTAACTCGTTGGAAAGACTGCGGGCGGGAGCTCATTCCACATTTTGCAGGTGTACGGCAAGAAAGACCGCATGAATCGAGTCGTATGCGACTTCCATGACTCAATTATATGTGGATGAGCTTTTTTGCGGTGGCGAGAGGTGCGATGGAAGAAACGCGATGCCGGAATCAGGTTGAATAGCTCTTCAGAACACTCCCCATTGTAAAGGCGGTAAAAAATACAGAGAGATCCAATATCCCTACGAATATTGAGTGGTTCAAGGCGCTCAGTGATCTTGGGACTGTCGACAATTCTGATAGCTCTACGCTGTATCGCGTCAAGAGGCTGGACTTGATACTTGGGTGCTCCATTCCAGAGGTGAGAACAGTACTCCACGTGAGGTCGGACTTGTGCTTTGTAAAGCACAAGTCTTTGGCTCGGCGTGAAGTACCGCTTCGCCTTATTGAGCACGCCAAGTTTCTTAGAAGCAAGTTTAGCCTTGCCCGCAATGTGACAGCGGAACTGTACATTGGCAGAAATGTCAACACCCAAGATCCCAATACTGTCTGAAACCGTAAGAGGAGCATTCTGAAATTTGGGAGCCACAACAAATGGAGATTTTTTAGCGGTGAATGCGCAAACTTGTGTCTTAGCTGGGTTGAATTGCACTAAATTCAGTTTCCCCCAATCTGAAACCTGTTCAAGGGAAGCTTCAACTTCAGACACAAGCTTGTTCCTACTTTCTACAAATTTTTCGTGAGGGGTATTTGCATGACCGGCATATTGTGCATCACCAGTGCTGTCATCCGCATAGCAATGCATGTTGCTAGTTTGCAACAAGTCATTTATATGCAGAATAAACAACGTTGGTGAAAGCACAGATCCCTGAGGGACGCCAGCATTGATAGGCATACTCTCGGAGCAGGAGCCCTCAAGAACTACCTTAATTCTCCGGTTGGAGAGAAAGCTGGCGACCCATGCACATAGCCCCTCGGAAAGGCCGTAAAGGCTCACTAGGATTCCTTGTGTCTAGGGAACTACGAGGACCATGGTCCCACAACACCCAGACTCTGAATACAAGTATTTGCGCTTTTTTTTTGTGCACTAATACTTGTCCTGCCTTATGAATTAAACCCACTGCCTCCGAGTCATGAGCCGACCTGCTAAATCACCACACCACAGAAGCTGTGAATATGTTTTCATTCTGCATAGAAACTAAAAGTATATAAAGAAGCAAAAAATTCGCCGTACCTGTAGAAAATCTTAAAGGATATAAATAATTTTTATTATATCAAAGTATCAGCGGAGCAGAAATTATTAGGAGAGTTTTTAACGGTATAATGCCCGGGCTTAGCTGACCTACGATCGATTTAGCTGCGATGTTTTTGTTCACTCTTTGTTAGTTATTCTGCTCCCAAGCAGTAGTGCGCAAGCAATATTATGTTCCGGTTTGAAGGGCACTGTAGCTAGTGAAGTTACTGGACAAATGAGACTTTATGATCTGATCTCACAGTCAAGTAATCTTATTATCAGACTGTGCTGATGTCTCAGGATGACGTGCGCAGTGCAGTGTCTCGCAAAACTTTATATTTGATAGTTCCAAGTGACACTGTTCTGTTATGGGCGGCCACGTCGCTTAACATTTGATGAAGGACTAGCTCGTCCTAATCTAACATTTTTTTGTAATTACCGAGATTTCAGATCGGATACAATAAAATTGTTTGACTCTAGAAGCTAACTGTAAATAAATAAAAGTCATGGTTGCGATCGAAGAAAAAAACTCTTTGCAGTCTAATCATAATTATTTGCCATGTCATAACTGGTTTTGTAACCAGAAGACCAATACGCATAAATTAAAACACAGCCTTTGTGGTGTAGTGGTTGAGCAGGTCGGCTTATAGCTCGTCGGTGAGTTCGATTCCCGGGACAAGACAAGTATGTGCACAGGAAAAAGCGCAAATACGCCGGGTGCTGTAGAACCATGGTCCTCGTAATTCCTAGGTACAGGGAATTCTATAATATTATAGAAACTGACGTGAGTAGTACTCATCACTACAACTATTACACGGCTAACACTCACGAGATACACCGGTCGAGTTATTCGACTGTGTTTCGTGAGTGTTAGCCGTGTAATAGTTGTAGTAACAGGGAATTCTAGTTAAGGTTAAGTCCAGGTATGTGATATTTGGGAGTAATTTTGTATTTCAGATACATTTCAGGTCTCTATCGTAGTCTCTCGAATAGGTAAGCAATAGTTAGCTTTGCGTGTCAGTATTTTCAGGCGACCCAAAAGTTTCTGACTTGGCTTAACGACTATTGTCTTACGACAACCCACGGCTTAACCCGACCTCCGAAGCACAAAGCGCTCAGTTGTGTGTACTTTTTATAGCAGTCACATATCTGATTATATTTATTTAACTACAAAACAAGCGCTATTTTAAGTCTACCCCTTTTTTAAATTATTGAACACACTATTCTCTACCTAATGCTAGTGAACCTAGAGTAAAATGTAGTCTACTTATGCTATAAACGATCGAATGAATAATATTTTCGCTTTACCTATTTCTAACGGCACCGTTGCACGTAACTGCATACTTGATTTTTACATATGAAAATGACGGTGGATTCGATTCCCGTGACAAGACAAGCATTTGTGTACCGTATAAATGGGATAGATAGATAAACTCTTTATTGTACACATACGACATAATAATAAAAATTTCAAATAAAACCATGAATCACAAGTAGTGGGAAACAATGGGCGACCTTATTACGGCTTTACGGTAACCTTTATACCTTTACCAAATACTTGTTCAGTGTCTGCGTGTTGTGAGACCATGGTCCTTGTAATTCCTGGGTCCCTCTATACAGGGAATCCTTAGGGTCCTATTATGTATGTGAGCGTTGGGCGTTATTTATTTTTTTACATCTTGACAACTTCTTGGACGATTTTGCTTAAAACTTTGAAATTATTTCTTATATATATATATAGAATTAGATATATAGAATACCTAAAAAAAAAAAAAAAAAAAAAAAAAAAAAAAAAAAAAAAAAAAAAAAAAAAAATTGACTTTGTCGCGGTTGGACGCATTTAAAACTGTTTATTTTAAATAAATTGTTTTCCGACCCTATACTTATCCCTCCAAGATATGCTTTTACAAAATTAAAGCCCACATCAATATTTTATGCTAAACCACTGCAGAAATTCCAGATTTTGCATCAAATAATACAGAGAAGTGTTGAAAGGCAATATATTTTTGCAGTTTGACACGAAGTTGACACCATGATTGACATGGTTGCTCGGAGCAACTACAGTGCCTAGCCGAGTTTTGTATTGTGCGCAGCGCGCAGTACATGTGCGCATGTGCCCAACACATCAAGAATATAAGAAAAACTTGTTTTTAATTTATTTAATTTTGTATGCCGCTGCTGTCTCCACTTTCTAACGACGATGACGACCAATTCCATACTCCTGAAGAAATTTCAAAACACCCACTACTTCCGCCTCAACAGTCTCCACACTGCAGACGGCAGCTACCTTTCCTAGACAATGAAGCCGCAGGACCATCCAGTCAGCTTCCACTCATTGCTCCTGTTGCTTTTACTTCGAATTTGAATCTGCAAGATACGGCTAACCGCAATGTTACTCAAAATTCTAGTGTGAACGCCAACGTATCCTTGGAAAACCTAGTTAAGTGTGACCAGTGCTCCCAACCTCGTTTTTTCAAAGGTAATCGAGGCTTGAAAATTCATTTAAGCAAGGCCCATCGTTTAGATTTAAATTCCAACCAGGTGCAACATCCTACAACTCAAGTTTCTACTAATTTCTGGCAAACTTTATCAGATTTCAAAAACAACTTACCAATCGTGAAAAGAATCCCACGTGGTGCTCGCATTAGCGTTGCAAAATGCCTCCTACAAGACATAAAAAACGTCACCTCATGCAATAGTTCCACTTCACTTCAGGCTTGGGAGCACTTGTTGACTTTTCCCTATAGAATTCTTCATGTTTCGAAAAACCCATTAGACCAAAATTCTTTGACTAAAAAAATCAAACAAAATTGTCTACAAAATTCTAAGTCTTGCCCTGTTTTCTCTTTCTCATCACGTTCTGCAACAAAAGCTACCTGCTCTGTGCCCTACAGGTTAGTTGAAGATAAAATGGCCGAAGGAGACATCAGAGGTTCTGCAAGACTTTTGTTTTCCAATGACACAATGGCACCTAACACTTCGGAAACTTTGTTGGCTCTGAAAGAAAAACACCCATCTTCACCAGTTAACAATCAAAATCTCCCTCTGCCTCCAGATTCATCCGTAGAGAACTCTTTGACAGCTACTGCCGATGACGTCAGATTAGCGATTGCCTCCTTCCCAAGCGGTTCTGCGGGCGGGCTCGACTCTCTAACACCACAGCATCTGAAAGACCTAACTGGCCCAGGTTGTGGCGAGACCGGGGATGCCCTCCTAAAAGAGTTGACAATTTTAATAAACATAATGCTTGGAGGTAAGGTGGCTGCTAATATCATTGACATTCTCTATGGAGCAAACCTTTGCGCCCTCCTTAAAAAGGATGGAGGAATAAGGCCGATTGCCGTAGGTACTGTATACCGTCGTCTCGCAGCCAAAATCTGTTGTAAAAATATAAAAGAATCCCTATGTAAGGAATTTCAACCTCAGCAATTAGGATTCGGATCACGTGGTGGCTGCGAGGCAGCGGTACATGCACTGCGAACTTTCTTAGCCCACCAAGGAGGTGAGGTGCTGTTGAAGGTTGACGTCAAAAACGCTTTTAACTCGGTGGGAAGGAGCGTTCTTCTAACCAGAGTTAAAGACAAAATTCCACTTATCTACAATTTTATTTGGCAGTGTTATGGTAAACCCACAAAATTAATATATAAAAATAATCTTATTTCATCTGAAGTAGGATGCCAACAAGGCGATCCGCTTGGGCCAGCTCTTTTTAGCCTAGCTATTCATCCTATAATTAAAAAATTAAAATCAAAATTTAATGTTTGGTACTTAGATGATGGAACCCTAGGAGGCGATGTCAACACAGTTTATGATGATCTAAATTTAATAATAACTGAATTTGATGCAATAGGCCTTACACTTAATTATTCAAAATGTGAAATTTTTATCCCCAACATATCGATAACCTCACAAAAAGTTACTTTAAATCTTTTCGAACAAATTGCCCCCAAAATTAAGTTATTAGATAGCCAATCTCTTCGCCTATTAGGGTCTCCTATCCTAGACGATTCAATACCAAATTTTGTAAACGAAAAAATTCAAAATTTTCTTTCTGTTTCTGACCGACTTGGAAAAATAAATACACATGTTGCTTATTTTATATTACGTTATTGCCTTTTTGTCCCAAAATTTATGTATGTCCTTCGTTGTTGTCAGCTTTGGAATCACCCTATACTTTTACAACAGCTTGACAACATTCAAAGGGATACAATCACCGCCATACTGAACACATCTTTCGATGACCGCGCTTGGCGCCAGGCCTCACTGCCTATAAGGTTTGGAGGTCTAGGCATACGCAAAATTTCCAGTGTATCATTGCCAGCTTTCCTGTCATCAGCCTACAGTACTCAAAAATTAGTAAGCTCTATTTTGTCCCCATCACTTCAAAATTATAATCTAGATTTTCTTGCTGAGGCTACGGAAAGCTGGAGAGCAGCTTGCCCAAGCGTTTCATTGCCCAAAACACCCAATTCTCAGAGGCAGTGGGACGGACCGCTCTGTGCTTCAGAATATAAGGAACTTTTAGACACTTCGAATTCTTCCGCAGAGCGCGCTCGCTTACTTGCAGTTGCTTGTTGGGAATCGGGGCTTTGGCTGCATGCTTTGCCATCACGAAATTTCGGTAATCTTTTAGACAACAACACCTTTCGGTTAGCCGCATCTTTGCGAATAGGTGCACCTAGCCAAGTCCCTCATCATTGTTCTTCTTGTGGTGAAATGGTACACGGGCTCGGATACCACGGACTGTCCTGTATAAAAAGTACAGGACGAATACCACGACACGCCGACTTGAACGATATCATCCGTCGGGCTTTAGTTAGTGCCGGTATCCCATCTGTCCTAGAACCTAATGGACTGATGCGAGATGACGGCAAAAGACCCGACGGGATGACCCTCATCCCCTGGAAGATGGGACGGCCTCTAGTGTGGGATGCCACATGTGTTGACACTATGGCTCTGTCCCATCTTCCTTTAACTACAGTTCAAGCCGGCGCGGCCGCCATCAAGGCCGAAAACCTCAAACGACACAAATATGCACTTCTTGACAGGGCCTACATGTTTGTGCCGTTTGGGGTGGAGACAATGGGTCCGTGGGGGCCGGCTGCCATGGAAACATATAGAGACTTGGCCAAACGTTTGGTGGAAGCATCAGGTGACCAGAATGCTGGCTTTTATTTTGCACAAAAAATAAGCATTGCCATTCAACGTGGTAATGCTGCCAGCATTCTGGGCACTTTCCCTTCCACCAACGGGCTATTTTAAAATTTTTAGTTTTATTTTTTATTTTTCTTTATTTTAATTTCTTAGGTGTAATGTAGTTTTTTAGGTCTAGTTTAGTTTTGTATTTATAACTATGAAATAGAATACCTTAGATATATAGAAATTATAACTTAGAATGGAGCACAGGTTAGAGAAAAATTATAGACTATACGAGCATGTGCATTTTAATAACCATTTTTTTCTGCCAAATATCATCAAAATTGGCCGTTAAATAGCACCGTAAATTTTCCACCATTTTGGGGAAAAAAACACCATCAAAAACGACCGACGATAAAAAATCTCTAAAATTGTACCTAGGTTCTAACCTAAGTATACCAAGTTTCATCAAGATAAGTTGAGCTTATACCAAGTTTCATCAAGAAAATTTGAAAACCATGACCTCTTTGTTAAATTAAATTTACTTGACAAAATAATTTCTGAAGCAACAGATGATTTTTAAACGTAACTAGTCACTGGCAACGCTTTCCATTAATCCTTATTAGTCGAGATTAATTAAGGGAATCTTTATTATAAAATAGCTCCTAAGTTAAAAACATAAATCTACCCCTTCATGAATTTGGCAATCGAATTAATCACGTTTCAACCCCTATCAACGCCACGGGGTAAACGGCAGGGTGGTAAATAAGTAGGGATAAAATATCGCTTAAATATTCAAATTTCATACCTAGCGCATTCAGAGATTGCGTGATCAATACGTTTACCGTTTGAATACTAAAATTGTGACACGGCGTGACTTCTGAACATTCTTTGTAATAAATATCTTTGACCGATTTAGGGAAGCGAGCGAAGTCTCTGACACCAACGCTGACCTACACTAGAAAAAGCAAGACCAAGAATTTATTCCTGACTATAATTCGTGAACTGAAAAATCGTGCGAATAATTAAACCGATATAATAGTAATAATAATAACGCCCAATGATCACATAGGTAACTCCTGGACCCTAACTAGGATTCTCTGTATCTAGGGACCAAAAACTACGAGGACCATAGTCCCACTACACCCAAGCTCAGAACAAGTATCCAGACTCAGAACAAGTTTTAGCACTTTTTTTCTGTGTCATACTTATCCAGCTGCGGCAATCGAACCCGCCGCCTCCGGGTTATAAGACGACCTGTTCAACCATCACACCACAGAGGCTTTCAAATGTATATGATAATAATGTAACATTCGTAAATAATTATTAATATTTTGAATTGAATTTTTTATAACAGACAGATAAACAAGCTGGCGGCCTGCCTGATGGTAAGCAGCTACCGTCGCGTATACACCTGCAACACTGGGGGCGCTGCCAATGCGTTGCCTACCTTTTAAGGCTCATTGACGACGACACTTTGGTTGGTGAAAGGCTCCAGAGCCTTGCACATCGACGCAAAGTGGCAAGTCTGTCGGTTTTTTACAGATTACACCACGGTGAATGCGCTCAAGAACTGCATGATCTAATTCTCCCATCACCATTCCACTATAGGACTACTAGACGCTCGGCTAAGCGCCATCCTTTTGTGGTCGAAATACCACCCATTCGTACCAAGCGATTTGACTCAACGTTCTTAATTAGAACGGCTAAGGAATGGAATGCCCTGCCAGCGTCTGTGTTTCCGGCGAAATATGACCCGGGCGCGTTCAAGAGAAGAGTGAATAGGTATTTACTTGGCTAGCATGCTACACCTTCGATCGCATCGTCACTTCCCATCAGGTGAGAGCGTGGTCAAATGCTAGACAAGTTTGAAGTAAAAAAAAAAAAAAACTATTTACCCGATGTTTGCAGTGCCCCATGTTGTAGCTCATTCCACATCTCACTCTCTCTTTTATGACAAAGAAACCGAAACCAAAGAGACGGTAATAGTTTTAAAACCGTCAAACTATGATTATTTTAGAGCTTTGTGATATCTGCCACAACATGACCAAAACATTAGTTCCAATCCAATAAACTTACGTGAACTCTACGATGAAGCGTAATCCACGAGAAGCCCCGACGTTGTACAATAGGCACATAGATAAGTGGCTATGAAGTAGATAATGGCTGGAATTATGTAGGTGGGACTTATCTAAGCTCTAAGAGGAATGCTGCCAGTATTTTGAGGCTTTATTTTTAGATTTATGAATATAGGTAATTGCTGAATCTCGTAAGTGCTAACCGTTATTAATTACCTATAATTACTAGTTGCTCTGTGTTATCTATAGGACCAGGAGTTGATCTTTGTATAGCTTTTGTTCATAAATAAAAAAACGAGTGTGCTTTAGACCACGCGACTGAAGTAAAACTTTAGTTAAGCTTCATCTATCGGCCGGTGCTTTGTTAATGTCGCCATCTTGCAAATTCTAAATTGTCATTTTACCGGACCTACCAATTATAAAATACAAATTTTTAACTTTGTTTTGTTGACAATGGAGATCTACTTTAACCAACAACTTTCAATTTCCGTTCGCCGCGCCAGCTTACTCTCCAAGTCAAGAGTGCGTAAAGAAGTTCTACTTCAAAATTTTATTTTTAAAATTTTCAACCTTTTTGGTAATTTCACAATGTATGGGTACATTGTGAAATTACCAAAAAAAAATTTTTCGATAACATTGTGGTCGGACATCCACCGGACACACGAAATCATTTTTGTAAGTACTTGAACACGCCCGGGTCATATTTCGCTGAAACACGCGCTGGCGTGGCAATCCATTCTTTAGCCGTTCTAATTATGAAGGTGGAATCAAACCACTTGGTACGTAAAGGTGGTATTTCGACCATAAAAGGATGGCGCTTAGCCGAGCGTCTAGTAGTCCAGTAGTGGAATGGTGATTGGAAGAACTAGATCAAGCAGTTCTTGTGCATAACCATGGTGTAATCTGTAAAAGACCGACAGACTTGCCACTTTACATCTACTCACGTTAGTCATATTTTTAAAGCATGTCTATTATTGTTGTGCAAATAGAATGAAATCATTTCAAAATAGGGTGTGGAGTGCTTTCAGATATTTTATTAAGAGGTGAAGGTTAGATCAAATCGTCCAGTTTAATTACCTATAATAAATAAAAGGAAAAATTTAAAGTAGCATACCATTAATTAAATGTCTTATGTACGTACGAAACAAAAACATTAATTATACTTCAAAGCGAAAAAATGGGCAACAAATACGTATAGGAAAAAACTAAGGAAAATCATGAAAATGAACGTCGTCCAACGAATATATTTTTCTTGCAAATCTTTGAATGTATTTTTTATACTGCTTCTATGTAAGTTGGTGCGTAAAGATTTCAATTTGGATAAGCATCTATTTGTGCTATTCGGTAGGTTTTTCTTAAGACTTGGTTATGAGAATGCCTTGAAGTTAGTATCAAGGTAAGGTAATTTTGTCATGATCCTTATAATGTAAAATTGTATCATCATCATCAAATATCGAGCTTATTGCTGTATAATAGAAGCTTACAACCATAGATAAAATTATATTAATATATTTTTAAACTTTGTTTTGACTCGTATCATTATCTATGCAAATAAAACAAACCTAAAACTAAGACGCGAAAACAAGAATTCTCTTCTTTATTACTGATGCAAAACATCCGGCGAAAACAAAGAAAATTCCGGTCCGGAGTTTCGATTAATCGAGAAGAAACTTTACAAGGTTACTTCCTACTACAACAGTAAACACAAATCTAAATGTGTTTACTTGCCAAAGCACCAGATTACCAAAGGGCACGTTTTATCGAAAGCACTATCGTAAGGTTACCAGAGGGCTCGATGATAAACAATGGAATCGACATTTTGAAGGCCGCCGCCCCGGTCGCACGCGACTGAAAGGGCAGTCGGATAATTCTAAAGGTGAAACATTCGGACAATCCTACATTTCAATATGGAATTAAGTACAAATGCTATATGAAAAGTAGTATAACATTTTTGGAATTAATTATTATTCGGAAATAATGAAGACCAAAAGTTGTAACGACACTTTTTGAAGCCGTGCGGCGTGCGCGTGTCTCTCTGTCTGTCTGTCTCTCATAGAAAGCAAGCCAGTTATTTTCGTTTCGTCTTTCTATTTCGCATTGAACAGTGTGGTGTCGCGACGATTATTTTTGTTGAGTGTCTACAGGTTTTTTTGTACATAATAAATAATAAAAAATAACAACAATAATGAATCTTGACAGTGTTTCTGCACAAGTTCCGAAAAATTTAAAATTTTATTACAATTCCTTCACTAATTAATCGAAAGGAACTTCGCTCCATCCGGGTGTCCCTTGACACCTCTCAAGTTTTTTTTGCATTGATTAAGAGAGAGAGTAACAGAGTAACAGTTTGGTCACATTTCACCAGTCTATAGTCTTTAATCACCTGGGTACAAATTTCAATAGTACATATAATATACTATAGAATATCTTTACATATAAAATTCGAAGTCCTGACTGACTGACTTATATATCAACGCACAGCCTAAGCCGCTGGTCTTAGAGACTTGAAATTTGGAGAGTGTGTTCTTTTTAAAGCGTAGATATCCATTAATAAAAGGTTTTTCGAAATTCCACCCCTAAGAAAATGAAATTGGTGGTTGCAGTATGAATGAAAAAAATTTCTTATCTTTTTTTTTATGTTAAGGAATGACGTGACGAGCTAGCCGTTCGCCTGATGTTAAACGACACGGCTGCCCATACCAGCTGCAGTGTCACTCGGAACTCTAAAGTATAGAGGTTCGCGTGACACTGCACTGCGCACGTCATCCAGAGACATCAGCACAATCTAGTAATAAGATTACTAAACTGTGAGATCAGATCATAAAGTCTCATTTGCCCAGTAATTTCACTAGCTACAGTGCCCTTCAAACCGGAACACAGCAGTGCTTGCGCACTACTGCTTGGCGGCAGAATAACTGGCAAAGCCGTGGTACCTACCTAGACGAACTTTGCAGAAAAGTCCTACCACCTAGTATCTGGACTAATTGACTCAAAAATTTATATACAACATTTTCTTCAATTAATATTATGCGATTCGTGTATCACAGCTTTCTCAAAATCATCCTCCAATAGAGACAAAAATGGCTTCAAAAATCCTACACTGATAAATGTGTACTTTAAAACCATACTACTCTCATCCCAGAGTTTCATATTATTGCACTGTTTGGGATATTGTCACTTTGTATAATGCATCGAGAGAGAGTGAGAGTGTTTATAATGTTTGTTTCGGCAGAAAAATGTGTCATTTGTTTCCTATAGATGACGCGGGCAAAGCCGCGGGCAGAAGCTATTTTTACTATAGAACTCTCTTGCCTGGGTAAGTTTTGTGACAATATAGCTAAAGCGGCCAAATCTCATGATCTTTTTGATTTAAATTTTTAAATAGTATGTCGTTACAGTATTATCTACGACAATATACCCATAACAATATACTATAACCATACATCTAAATATATATAACTCAAAGGTGACTGACTGACTGACATAGTGATCTATCAACGCACAGCCCAAACCACTGGATGGATCGGGCTGAAATTAGGCATGCAGGTAGATGTTATAACGTAGGCATGCGCTAAAAAGGATTTTTAGAAATTCCACCCTTAAGAGGGTGAAATGGGTGGTTGAATTATTTTTCCATAGATCACGCCGCGGGCGAAGCTGCTGGCACAAGCTTGTTATCTATAATATTGAGTAAAGGTTTTGATCTAGGTTATAATTTTAGACGTGTTGTAGATTGTCAAATATATTTTTTTTATTGGAGGATATAAAATACAATGCCGTCTATCCCTATACCAAGCAGAGCTTGAACTGTGGGAAACAGATAACTGATATAATACTTAGATATTTTTTGTTTGTACATACATAGAATACAACATACCCAGACACAGAACAAACATCGATATTCTTCATACAAATGTTTGTCCTGGGTGGGAATTGAACCTACCACCTACACTGTGACTATCAACTGAGCTATCGGGTCAGAGTAAATCGTAAAGTTTACATAGTCCGATAAATCGAACCTACCGAAAAAGTTTACAAAGTTCGATTTATAGGACAAAGTAGTACGACCACGTGGCCATCCGGAATGAGCACATACTCATATACATTTCATACTGCAGCATTTCGCGTAAAAATACTAATAATAATAATAAAGCTCAAAGATAATATCTAATATATATCCTGGACCCTAGGCTAGGCTAGGCACTAGGCTTCCCTGTATCTAGAGACCCAACACGGAACCAGTATTTGCGCTTTTTTCTGTGATTTAAATACTTGTCTTATCGCGGGAGTTGAACCCACCGCCTCCAAGTTATAAGCCAACCTGCTCAACCATCACACCACAGGGGCTATCAAATAATATACCGTTAATTTATATATAAAAAATGAATCTCTATTTCCCTTGGTCCTCGCATCACGCGTGAACGGATGGAACATTTTCGCTAATTCTTTTTTGTTGAGTTTATTATTGTCAGGAAAAAGAAAATATTAGGAAAGTTTAGAAAAAAATTACCACGAGAGTGAAACCGTGGGGCGAAGCTAGTCTCTATATATAAAAATCAATTTCTACTTCCCTTGGTCATCGCATCATTCGAGTAAACTTATTACCAGACTGTGCTGATGTCTCAGGATGATGTGCGCGGTGCAGTGTCACGCGAAACTTTACATGTTGGAGTTCCGAATGACGCTGTTCTGTTATGGGCCGCCGTGTCGCTTAACATCGGGTGAACGACTAGCTCGTCACATCATTCACTAACATAAAAAAAAATCACACGTGAACATTTTCACTAATTCTTTTTTGTTGTGTTTGTTATTGTCAAGAGAAGGTTCTTATAAAAGAAAAAATTAAGTAAGTTAAAAAGTCCCTACGCAGGTGAATCCGCGGGGTGCAGCTAATATTTTACAAAAACCACCGTGTAACGGCTGTCTCTACGTGTTCCAACCCTTAACTTGTTCATACCGTTACGTGGACTTATTCGGCACGAGCTTCTGCCCGCAGCTTCGCCCGCGGCGTGACCTATGGCAGAATAATTCAACCACCCATTTCACCCTCTTAAGGGTGGAATTTCGAAAAATCCTTTCTTAGCGGATGCCTACGTCATAACATTTACCTGCATGCCAAATTTCAGCCCAATCCGTCCAGTGGTTTGGGCTGAAATTTTATATTTTATATAGCAGTTATAATTATACCTTTGAGTTATATATATTTAGATTAATAAATAGTGGAGGTTTACATAGGTACTTGCTTTACGTGCTCGACTTATCGAAGTACGGTATATAAAAAACGTAATTTTATTGCAGTTTTCTCCGAACTTGTGTTACCCTTTTCCAATACCGAGAGCAAATAAAATTAGAATTCTAGGATAGTGCTGGTAATAAAATTAATTACCGTTGTTCTTAACGCAGTGAACATTTTAACTCTAGAAGCTCGACAATGTTTCGGTCTGTATGTATCAAGATATTCGAATCTTAGTAAAAAAAATACTCTCCATTCAAAGGCTGTAGAAGATATTGCCTTATACTAGTGGCTATTTAGAGCAATGACGTTTATCAAAACGTTAGGATAATGCAACGAGCGGTCTTATAGTTCTGAGCTTAATTTATCAGACAATCTTAAAATTATTTTTCTTTACGCCCAACGATCACATACATAGATCCTGGACCGTAACTAGGATTCCCTGTATCTAGGGACCCAGGAAACGAGGACCATAGTCCCACAACACCCAGACACAAAACAAGTATTTGCGCTTTTTTTTCTGAGCTCAAATACTTGTCCTATCGCGGGAATCGAACCCGACACCTCTGTGTACAGATATATACAGGATACATGTCACACTATCACACTCATATTATAAAAGCGAAAGTTTGTATGTGTGTATGTTTGTTACTCCTTTACGCTCAAACGGCTGAATTGATTTGGATGAAATTCGGTACCAAGATAGCTTATACCCCGGTTTAACATATAGGTTACATTTTATCCCGGAAAAGTGAAATTTTGGGATTTGAAATGAAATTTTATTTGGGATGAGCAATTAATTAAAATACTTTTTATCCGCAGGTCATACCGCGGGGCGCAACTAGTAGATACATAAATGGATACAGGATTAATAAGATTTTTGAGTTTTATTAAACTTTACATAATTATTACATAATTCAAGGACATTTACCATCCACTAATACGTACGTAATTATACAGTGGTGTATTATGGAACTTACCAAGAGCTGATTAGTGGAAGCTCATTTCATATCTTACTGGTGCCATAGCACGAATGTGTGCATACAGCTCGTGGAAGGATAGGCGAATGATTATCGTTAAGTGCATGTGCACTAAGCAATTCATTCTGCTTCTGTGGTGTGGTGGTTGAGCAGGTCGGCTTATAACCTGGAGGTGGCGGGTTCGATTCCCGTAGGATGACAAGTATTTTTGCACAGAAAATGCAGCGCAAATACTTGTTCTGAGTCTGGTTGTTGCGGGACCATGTTCTTCATAGTTCCTGGGACACAGGGAATCCTAGTTAGAGTCCAGGACTTATGTATGTGATCGTTGGGCGTTATTATTATAATTTATCCTTTATGCACAGACGGACGTGCTCGCCATCCTTTTCACCGTATGTACGACTTTTAATAGGATTGCGGTTCCCACATTAAGGTCGCCGTTGTGTCTTTGTTTCGCAATTAGATTCTGTAACTGCTGTTTAACGTGGCTGTCTCCGATTTTATCAGCTATTCACCCATGATGGGGTAATTTTGGCGAAATTTTATTACTGTCGGGTGGTTACTGATATTGGAAAAGACGTTTAATTAAAAAGTACGTGCAGGAAAACGACATACTATTTAAAAATTGAAATCAAAAAGATCAAAAGATTTCATCGCCTTTAACTATATTATCACTTAACTTACCCAGGTACTAGGTAAGTTAGTGACAATATATTTTTTTTTTACTTCAAACTTGTCTAGCATTTGATCGCGCTCTCACCTGATGAGAAGTGACGATGCGATCGAAGGTGTAGCATGCTAGCCAAGTAAATACCTATTCACTCTTCTCTTGAACACGCCCGGGTCATATTTCGCCGGAAACACAGACGCTGGCAGGGCATTCCATTCCTTAGCCGTTATAGCCAATATAGTTAATTCGGCCAGAGAGTTCTATAGTAAAATATTCTAAAGCATATTAAATGCTCGTTACTTATCATCAGGTGCAATAGTGGTCAAAAGCAAACCTATCCAACAATAAAAAAATAACAAACATGAAGTGGAAATAATATTAAGAGATCTCGTTATATCTGAACAATTTTATTATATTCTGTATTATCCAGATAATTAATGTATGTAGCTATACGTACGTAATATACTTGTTTACGAGCCATGTTTAACAAGCATACTTCGATAACAACAACTCCCAAATAATAGGTTGACAAAATGACTTGTAATGATGATCATAAGAGCCAAATGTATTAACATCATTAATATAAATAAAAGGCTTTTTTTTAAATAATCATATACGTAGATCTTGGACCCTAACTAGGATTCCCTGTGTTTAGGGATCCAGGAACTACGAGGACCATGGTACCACAACACCCAGACTCAAAACAAGTATTTGTGCTTTTTTTCTGTGCACAAATACTTATCCGGATTATGAGCCTTCGGATTATGAGCCGACCTGCTCAACCACCACACCACAGAGGCTGTCAAAAAAGCTTTATCCGACTAATTGCCAGAAAATTGTTATGAGAGGCCACCAAACCTTTTTCTTGTATTTGTTTTTATATATTCCAAACCTACCCGGTGAAATTATAAACCGCGTCTACAATCCTGCGTTAGGTATTAACATTGCGTGGAATAATTTATTTAAGACCAGAGGCACTCGGCGGTTTCACTCACTCGTTTTCCTAGGCGACCTGTACAATTTTCTGGATCAAGGGTTTTATTAGTTTCAGCTGTGTATTGGATGTTGGTGAAATTATGTCTCAATCGGTTGGGCAGGTTTGATGTGAAAAGAAATCATAAAGGCCAACAACCAAACAACAATTTCATTGAATTCTTTACTACGATCCAATTAAATATATTTTATTAAACACTAAAATATAATAATAATAACACCCAACGATCACATCACATAGATCCTGGACCCTAACTAGGATTCCCTGTCTCCTTAAACCAGACCCAGGAACTATGACGATCATATTCCCACAACACCCAGACACATAACAAGTATTTCGCTTTTTTTTCTGTGCACAAATACTCGTCCTGTCGCGGGAATCGAACCCGCCGCATCCGGGCCTTGAGCCGACCCGCTCAACCATCACACCACAGAGGCTGTCATGATGTCATAATGATGCACAAACTCAAAACAAAGAATGGTAGAACAACGGGGGCTTATTACATCAAACAATTCAGTTTCAAATATTTATTTATTTATTATTTATTTGTTAAGACTATCTATGGCTAGTTCATATGTATTTAAAAACAGACACACCAAAACGCTATTTTACATAACGATTTAAAATCACTAATAGGTAATTAATAAATGGAAGTGCTTTATATAATAGTAAAGAGGTCTCTGAGCTACAGACAACAGTACAGCAGTAATCAAGCAGTAAGTTATATTCCTACAAAATTGTGAAAGTGCTTCATTTGTAGGTATTATTTTATCACACAAGGATTTTTTTTAAACTGGCAATATGTAGTAGGACTTTGTTGCAAAGTTCGTCTAGGTACCTACCTAGGCGAACTTTGCAACAAAGACCTACCTAGACGAATACCTAGTCGAAGTACCTACCTAGACGAATTTTGCAAACCGCTTTGCCAGTTATTCTGCGGCCAAGCAACTGAACGGCACTGTAGCTAGTGAAATTACTGGGCAATTGAGACTTTATGATCTGATCTCACAGTCGAGTAATCTTATTACCAGACCGTGCTGATGTCTCAGGATGATGTGCGCAGTGCAGTGTCGCTTGAAACTATGTTTTTGGGTTCCAAGTGACACTGTTCTGTTATGAGCGGCCGTAGCGCTTAACATCAGGTGAACGACTAGTTCGTCACATCATTCAATAACATGAAAAAAAAATTGCTCTCCATACCTACTATTTTCCCAAAATTACAATTTGATTTTTTTAACGTCAAATAAGGAAGAGGTTATCAATTTGATTGTAGTTTTTATGTTTGTTATTTCTGAACTTTTGACTGGATGAACTGACTTTGATGATACTTTACTTATTTGAAAGCTATTGCTTCGCATGTCCCATTTCAACTTGGTCCAGCTCTGACAATTGAAGGGTTGAGGATAAAAAGGGTTTAACTGTCAAATTGACATTTTCGAGAAAATTGACTTTAAACTTCAACGGCCTCATTTTAATGTAGAGTACTTATAAGGTAATAGAAAAGGTTTATGTAAGTTTTAGTTGCTTGAAAATGTATTAATTCTATTTTAAAATACTAAATATAGCACTAATTCATACAATGACTGTAAAAATATAATATTTTAAAATAAATATAATAATGTTTTTATGCTAAGCGAACTGTATTCCTGTGACAGATAAACCGTTTTTAGACTCAAAATCTCGAGATTTGAGCCTCATTTCGGTATTTTGAGAATGTATTATTGTAGATAATTTCACGCGGAATCCAACGATACCCATAAGTCATTTTGTGAAAAAAAAATCAGTTAAACCCTTTTTGTTCTCACCCCTTCAATTGCATCCATGAGAAAACCATATGCCTGAAGACGGTTCTTTACGCTTTGTGCGGAATATGGATGAATTGGTACAAACAAGTTGTTACTTGTTTGTACCAATTCATCCATTTTCCATAATATTGACTTGCATAATAGCACTCTTCTCGCTCTATAAAATTACGATCTTGAGCGATAGTAAAAGATGGAGTATGGAAAATACGATTCCATGCTGACAGATGTGGTTCAATCCTAAAAGTTACCACAATTTCATAATTATTTACCGCATTGCGACACACAATTCGTTTCCAATTTTCCATGCCCCGTGCACATTGCAAGTTGATTTACTGTTTGTTTTACTGTAGATATTGTTATTAAATCTCCCCGCTTGTTGAATTTTAACCTTTTTTCCAGTCGCACAAAATGTATGTAGAATTTTCTATTTTCTGTGATAACATTCGACTACGGAAATTACGATTGACGTTTGTTTACGAGTTTTATTTGTTTATGAACAATAATTGGTTTGGACGAGCTGGATTTGAAAACAACGATGTTTTATTGACTTTTATTCATTTCACCGTTTTTTAAAGGTGTACCTACTGCTCAAGCAATCGTATGAAATCACGTTTTTTCTTGTTTTATCGTTAAGAAATTATGTTAGTGTTTTTATATGTTTATTTAGACAATCTATATTTAAGCTGCGTTGCACTGCCCCAAAAAAATTCCACGTTACACCCAGGTTAACTGGAAGATAATGCTCTCAAGCATTAAGTTCGCCTACTACATGTGTTGTTTGTGCAATAAAGTATTTTTTTATGTTAAAGGGAGCAAACAAGCATACGGCCCACCTGATGAGAAGTGGTCACCGTAGCCTATGGACATCTGTAACACCGGAGGAGGCGTCACCAATGCATTGCTTACCCTGTAGGACTCTTTTAACCCTCCTTTTGAAGTACTCCATGTATTTTATGTATTTTCTATCTATCTACCTATTTTAAATATGATAAAATGTAACAAAACACAAAATAACTATTGTTCAGTTAAAAGTTTGATGTAAGTCATACTAGTTCAATCATTCTAAACTAGATGGTGCTAGCATGCAAATTAGCACACGCAAGCGTTTGGTTACAGACGCTTGGTAACTCATTTTTACTGTTTTTGTATAATGATCTTTGCAGAGAGATGCATAGAACAGCAGTATTTAATTAAAACGAGCGCCTCACCAGCAGCACCTTAGGCCAGCTATGCGATCATGCAACTTCATTGCAACCATTAGATACAGTTTACTTATATATTACTATGATTATAGATACTAATAATATGATCAAATTAGTTCGACTTATTTACCACAAAGATCCAACATCGGGACAATTCTGAACACTGACTAAGTACACTGGCGTTTTGATTTGACTAACTTTATCTGAAATTTCTATAATGTTTCAATAAAGTATTTAAATTTTTCAATGTTTTAGAAATTTGATTAAATAAAAAGTTAAGTAAACACGTAATCTAGCAAAAAGAATAGATCGAAGAACAAAACTAACACTCCTCAAAATTTCTAAGTCGGCATTACTTAGAGCTCAAGGGTTACAGAGGCTCAAAGGAATCGATTCCACTCAGATATTAATGCGTACTGCAGTTAGCCGTGAAACCTTATTCAATATGTATCCGTTGATGATACCTTTGTTTCATTGTACAGTAGAATTATTATAGTTTTGTTCCAACGCAGATGTTTGTTTTCATCCTTTTTATTAACAGTCAATAATTAATGCCTTTTTCTTTCCGGTTCATCCTGCGCATTTATCATTCAGAATGTTTGGATTTTTTTATTGAATTGAAAAAAAGCTATACGGTTTGTTAAATAACCTTGCTTTGTTTCTTTTTACGGCGTAAAGGATACACTAAAAAGGTTTTTGAAAATTTAACCCTTTTGAGGGTGTAATACGGTATTAAATACTGTGTAAAAAATGCATTAAAAACACTGGGTCTCTCTAGTTTAATACAAATGCCTGCAATGCAATTTGAGGTCACCTAAATTAACAGTTAAGTGACCTATACCCACCACTGAATTCTAGTGGTTTGTAGTCGCTGTAATGTACCGTAATAAGCAGCAATAATCTTACTATGTTTATTATTTCACACACACATCATCGATTGGAAAACGCCTACTTCTAAATATAGGCCTCTCTAAAACGCCACTTTAGGCCCTTAGCATAGGGGGCTTTGCCATTATCACCAGTCTTGGCAGGCATATTGGCGATCTCAATGATGGTTCTACGAGCGATGTGAAATATTACCACCGCTTGCTAATTCTAAGAGCTATATCAGTGACTTTAGTGGTCCTCCAGATCTCCTCTTTTCGGATTTCATCACCCAGGCATACCTCCTTCCATAGCTTGTTGCGCGACTTTGAACTTAATCATGAGGGAGATAAAAAGAGACCAAGTCTCCGTACAGTCATCGTTTTTTTTTAATTCCATTAATTAATTGTCACCGTTTTGTTGTTCTTAGCGTTAACTTATCCTTCTTCTAAGGACCTGCATTTTTCATATAATATTTATCGTCCATTTTTTTATATGTTTGGAAATTGTAATCCTAACGCTAAACCTTTTAGGGTTATAATTTCCAAAAATATATTATTACACTTATGATGTAAAAAAAAGAGACCCGCCAAATATATACATTTTCTTCGTTTAGCGGTTATGGCTGTACAAAGAATTTTATTTTTACTGATATCGGTTGATTGATTGACATGCACTGATTGATTTTGAGATAAATAGATAAATTTCTAGCTTAATGCGTCCAACTGCAATTTATAACCTTGCTGCGCAAATATAGATACATCACCCTCTTCACGTGTTATAAATAACCAGAGGGAAACCACCCCTTCTAATTAGTTCTAACCTAATTAGTTGTCGACCCTTCTTGAGTGCGACCTTTGAGGTAGACTGAATGTTCAGGATTACTGTAGCCACAATCAGCTTAAAAATATGAGTTGAATAATCGGTCAAATCATTGATGTAAAACCTTATAAATGTTTGAAGACATTGAGACACTAGATGAACTAAGCGTATTTTTTAATTAATTCCCTTCATTTACAGTTGTTGTGAATGTAGCATTCATATTCTAAGTGTCTCTTTTATCATATTTGAATTGTATACTTTGCGGTGATAAGCTTTTATGTAAAAAAATACGACTTCAGTTAAAAATAAGCTTAACACACAACATGGGAGTCCATTATAGTATAATCACTACGCTACGTTTTACGCGACCCCATTACAGTTTTAAATTTCGAATTTCAGTTCCATTTTAGTCTCCTTTTTACATCGTTTTTAAAACCTCCCAGATTTTCGTCTCTAAAAACTAAACTCACCGTTTGAAGTTCAAAATTCGCGCTTCAACTGCTTCGACGGCAGTAAGAAAGGTAGGTTCACTGTGCCAGTGGCTCAAGGGTTCACGAGTTAATAACGACCGCGACGTGCGAACCCTACGGCTCCCGAAGCAACTGTGACTTGGCAGTTGCGCGGCGTAGGGATGTGCTTGCACGATGACTTTTATCGATATTATTTTTATGACAGAATTATGCTAAGCAAGCCGTTTGGGTAATGAAATGGTGTGATTACAGATAAAAGAGGTTTTTAGGTGGATTAAAATGAGGTGCTCTATTACAGTAAGTGGATTGTAAGCGGTGTATTGTTGTTTGGTAGAAAAGAGTTTGGTTCTCAGCTAAGTTTGTTTTGAAATCTCAACGTAAGCTTTAGCTTAGCTTACGTTGAGAATTCATGAAAGTTATATACAACAGCTTCTAATAATAACTGAATGCCAAGTTATAGTTAATATAATTATGGTTCACAATTTCGTACTGATTTTATGTCTTTTTTTGTCATTATTGGAGAGTGATAAATTAAGAATTTTTAGTTCGGCTTCACCCAGTGTATGCCCGATTTATTGTTACTTTATAATCTACCATACTATACAACATCAAATAGTCCAAGTCGAAATTGATTAATAGGCGTTTTTTTTTTGTTTTCACTATCGATACTCGACTTTCATCTCTAACCCTACAGTTGCAATGATGCTTACTCGATTGCACATCGATAGTCACAAGCACACCGGCTCACTAGTTCACCTCAGCGATTAGTTATAAATCACTTCTGTCAACCCCTTTGTCAACTCGGTCGACTATCAACTCAATCGATTAAATGTCAACAGGCTCATTATCCGTGCTGTGTTGAAACTCAATCGGTATTGATTATATTCAATGAGTTACAATGGCTTTGTCGGTCATCATTTGGTTATTTTAGTTTATAATCTACAAAGTAGTAGGATTTTTGTGCAAAGTTCGTCTGGATAGGCCCCACTGCTTTGCCAGATATTCTACCACCAAGCAGTAGTGCGCGAGCACTACTGTGTTCCAGTTTGAAGGGAATTGTAGGTGTGAAATCACTGGGCAAATGAGACTTTCTGACCTAATCTTACAGTCTAGTCATCTGATTACCAGACTGCGGCGAAGCCTCAAGATGGCGTGCGCAGTTCAGTGTCACGTGAAACTTAATATTTTAAAATTACGAGTGACACTGCAACTGTTATGAGCGGCCGTGTCGCTTAACATCAGGCGAACGACTAACTCGTCACATCATTAATTAACATTAAAAAATCATATTATTGTGGGATTTCTAGAATAGTATCCGAACGTGTGAACGAGTGATAGGGGTGGATGTGTAAGAGAGATAGAAGACGAGTGACTGAGAGCAACTAATACAGTGTTACGGTGACATAATAAGCATCAAGAAATAAAAAAAAGAAACGTTTAAGATTACAAGTCGTTTCTATTTTTTTGAGCCTACACCACATTATTATTATATTATATAATACTCGCTAGTTTTACGCACCACGATACAGAAAAAACTCAAAATAAATTTGCTTTAATAATGTAGTTTATATACAAAAAACCAAAAAAAATGCATTAAATATAACCGATGCATAATGAATAAAACTATCTCTCTTGAGTTTTTGCTTTTTATTCTATGAGGTTAAAGAGTCACACTATCACGAGTGATGTTTTAGAATCCCAAAAAATATCGATATCGATCAATTGATTCGTACCCCATCACTAGTTACGGATTAGGGTGGCGTGTGGCGAAAATAAATGTACCTATACTTTCCGGATAATAAAAGGTGATTAATTATTACAGTGACTGAAAAATAGAGTGACCGATTTATGTGACGTCATTATTATCATTTAAATAGAACATTGTGTTATCAACTTTCTATAAAGCGAATACTTTTCTATTAAATAATTAAGTCCCTTTTATAATGTTTAAATATCAAACTGTTGTTTTTTGTCTTTCATGTCAAGACGGATTTCACACTACCGAAATCGACTCCAATTATCGGATAATCATGATGAAACGGATCGCGGATCAAGTGAATTATATTTCCGTGGTACTATGTGCTAATAAATTATTATCCATAATACTAAAAAAACGGTAATATTTTTTTTGGATTCGAGATCAGTATAAGCTGTATGTAAGTCTACAAATATGGAACCTGGTGCAAACCACAGCTTGCTTGGTGAA
This sequence comes from Ennomos fuscantarius, assembly GCA_905220475.3. NCBI lineage: Eukaryota > Metazoa > Arthropoda > Insecta > Lepidoptera > Geometridae > Ennomos > Ennomos fuscantarius. The sequence goes on from HG992049.1 coordinate 5,874,196, forward strand.
ATTTATTAACTTTTGAGTCTACCTTTTACATATTCTATTTAAATTATAATAATAAAAACACCAGCTAAAATGGCGCAAATATATCTGAGTAGCGTTACATTATTTGAACCATTGGTGTTGAGACCCTGGGTCCGAGGGGACCGGGAACTCATCGCGTTTTCCAATGTTTATCAGAGCCTGGTTGATGCGACGCGTGACCGAATTACTGGCACAACGAATCAGCATTACAATTCAACGGGTCAATGCTGCCAGCATGTTGGGTATGCTACCTACCGGTAGTGGGTGTCTTTAGGGCATCGCGGCTAGTATATAATCCAAATGTTTTTCTGATAGTAGGTAGTATGGCTAATAATATTTAGTAGTGTTTGTTATATCATTGTAGTAATATTTATATAAAAGAATAAAGGCACTATGTACGTAAAAAACATTGAATATCAATAACTTTATCCGAAAATAAAACCAACCGTATAAAATGTACATTTTCATATAAACATCTGCTACATGCTGTAGTCGTAACTTCATACGAATAAAAAACACTGCCGACGCGTTGTCTACGAGTTCTCGTAGCCGCGTAGCACTGTAGCGCTACGGGACTCGTAGCCTACGTAGAAGTAATTTACATAACTTATAACAAGTCGGCCGGTTGGCGTTTGTTTTGTGTTTTTGTTCTGTAAAAGATTTTCATTTATTTTTGAACGAAATTAGTTAGTAAATTTTTGCAATATATCATCATATTTTAATGTATTTTCTAAGCTCGAATACATTTCATTTATATTTCTCTTACGAATAAATATGATGATAATATGTAAATATTTGATCTAGTTCTGTGTTAATATTTTAATATGTAAATCGGGTAGCTAGCCATTTATATTTATATCCACAGCGCACCTGCTGTGACTATATTATTTATGCATTAATCCAATTTTACATTTGAGCTTTTTGGTCGAGCAAGTGAAGCATGCAATGTCTGTTCCAAATCGTAAAATTTGCTTTCATATGTAATTGTATGTAATTGCGTACAGGTCGCATTTTTCAACGTATTGTCGAAACTTGGTATGCAGATATTTTATAGATTTTTTGTCGTTAGCAGTTTTTGATTAGATCGTTGAAGTTTGCTGTGGCGTCATTTACCGACTGATTTTGATAACATTTAAAAAAGCATTTGATACTCCATTCTAAACAAGTATTTCAAATTATTACAACATTTGTGGTATGGTGGTTGAGCAGATCGGCTCATAGCCCGGAAGAGGCGGGTTCGATTCCGGCAAGACAAGTATTTGTGCAAAGAAAACAAAGGCGCAAATACTTGTTCTGAGTCTGGGTGTTGTGGAACCATGGTCCTTATATTTCCTGGGTCCCTAGACACAGGGAATCCTATTTAGGGTCCAGTATCTATGTATGTGATCGTTGGGCGTTATTGTTATTATTATATTGTAACTTTTTCGTGCTTTTGTAATAAATATGTATTAGTTTATTTTACTATAAAATATTTTAGTATTAGGATGTAGGTATATTTACCAAGCTATAGGTAAAAGTTTATATTTATCTGTATTTCTTTTTATTCGAAATTGTTTCACACCCCCATGTATTATTTTTATCTTTTGATACTTTCCATCCAATGGTTACCTGGAAGAGATCGCTATTATCGCCAATTATTGCACAAATACGTAAGGTTTATTCATTTCTGCATTATATAAATTTCATTGGTGAGACAATAAAGAGTTATGTATCTATAGATCTATATATATACATATAAAAATCAATTGCTGTTTGTTAGTTTCGCTAAAACTCGAGAACGGTTGAACGGATTTATCTTATCTTGGTCTTAAAATGTTCGTGGAGGTCTAGGGAAGGTTTAGAACGTGAGAAAAGAAAAAAAAGAAGAACTATTCTCTTGAACAGGGTTACGGTGTCAAACAATTAACCCGTGCGTAGCCGGGGCGGGTCAACTCGTAGAAATATAATACGTCGAAGTATAATTCGTCCAGTAAAACTAGCTCCCTACTATGTTAAAATTATTGTATACTAGATGCGCTCCGCGTTTTCACCCGCGAATAATAAGTATTTTATTTGCTCATCCTATGGTGAAATTTCACATTTCCGGGATAAAATGTAGCCTATATGTTAATCCAGTGTATCAGATATCTTAGTTCCAAATTTCATCCAAATCCATTCAGCCGATTACGCGTGAAGGAGTAACAAACGTGCACACATACACACATACACACATACAAACTTTTGACTTTATAATATTAGTGTGATAGAGAGAAAGAAAAAAGATTTATTTAAGACATCACACAACATTACATTTTTATTCATAGGCACTTACACAAAACAAATCACACGAAAAAAAGGGAGAAACGAAAAATATAATGTTGCATGACGTCATGATATAGGTCGGGACTTAGCATGCAATTAAGGTCGTAAGACCTTAATAACTGATTTTCAGTCGGAACCCACATTCATATATATATTCTCTATTGTAAATACATTTCACAACACAAAGACTTTGTCTTAGGCTCAAGCTAATTAAATCTATTTACTTAACTAAGTAAAAGCTGAGCATTATCTTACTGAAACTGGTAGGCAGTAGCAAAATTAGTTCGCGAATTGAGCTTAGCTTTATAAATATCTTGTTTTCCATCAATTTTGTAAAGTAGTTTTAAATATAGACTAGATATTAGCTACTAAAGTTGACAAACACAAATATTCTAGGGCCTGTGAAACTCTATTGTAGGCATCTATGAATATTGTAGCACCATCTACGAATATCGACGCACAGGCTACAAGTATTGTAGCGACATCTACGAAAACTGTAGGCCATCTACGAATGTTGTAGCATTATCTACAAACACTATAGCATCATCTGCGAAAGTTACAAGCGCCACCTACAAAAAATTGTGGATTCATGAACAGATTTTTTTTGTGGCGCCATCTAGTTCAGATATGGTGAAACGTTTAGGTAGCTGGCAAAGTACGAACGCTTTTTCGTATATGATGAAACAGTAGGTGAAGGTATGATTTTGTTTTAAGCAGACATCCAGAGATGGCGCTTATATAAACCTACAGAAAAGGTTTTAGGTGTACGATTATTGTCATTTAAAAATTACTTAGATTGTTTAGTCCTTAAGGCGAATGCATAAGGACTAAACAATCTAAGTCAATAATAAGTAATAATAAAAGGTATCCAACATTAATCTCCGTAGTATTGTCATTCTGTGTGAAAAATTTCATCCAAATCTTTTCAGCTATTTTGGCATGAAACCCACACATATAAACAAACCAAAAATACATCAAGAATGTATCTAGAAGATACAGGTTTACTTTTGCCTCTATCTAGGGTTTTCTTAACTATTATTATACATATAAAATTCAATGTCCTGACTGACTAACTGACTGACTTATATATCAACGCACAGCCTAGACCGCTGGCCTTAGAGACTAGAAATCTGGAGGGTGTGTTTTTTGTAAAATGTAAGTATTTAATAAAAGAGGGTTTTTCGAAATTTTATCCCTAAGAGGGTGAAATGGGTAGGTGAATTATCTATAAAAAAACTTCGTTTCCTGTAGGCCACGTGGGTGAAGCCGCGGGCAGAAGCTAGTATAATATATAACTTACCCGTCGCCGCATTCACGTTATTATCTTGAGTGTTATCCTTCTCTTCAGTCCCCGGTTTTGCTTCAGAACTAGTATTGCAACCCATTGCACTTAATATACACTAATCTACTAACTAGTGTCAAAAGTACACTAAACTTTACACTAATTAGTGTAAAGTTGGATAAATGTTATCTAAAAGTACTAACAACACTACTCTGTACACTGTTTGGGTTTCACTACAACATAGTTCCTTTGATTTGGCAGTTGTGTATCTGAAACAAAGATAAATCATAATAAGTAAGTAATTAAGTGTATGTTTCGCTCACTGGGGCTTATAAGAAAAAGTAAAATAGCTCCCTATATTTAATGGTTTTTTTACCCGTAAAACGTCTATATTCGTTCAACTGACTGGCCCGATAGCTCAGTTGGTAGTGACCCTGCCTTCTAAACTGCGGGTTGTGGGTTCGATTCCCACCCAGGACAAACATTTGTGTGATTAATATAGGTGTTTGTTCTGTGTCTGGGTGTTATATTGTAATCTATGTATGTATTTACAGTATCTAAGTATTGTATCAGTTATCTGGTTGCCATAACACAAGCTTTGCTTAGTTTGGGGCTAGATGGCGTTGTGTGAGATGTCTTAAAAAAAAACTAAATACTACAATGATATAATACTAACTACTACTGAACAATAAGCATTTACTACTACAAAAAAAACATTTGGGCTATATTGAATGGTCGTTAAAACATTTATCGAATCGCCATTTCTGGTTGGTTTTTAGTATTCCTTGTTATTATGCACTATATTATGAGAGATACAGACAGAATGACAGACAAACATAAAAAACGAAGGTTGTTACAGTCCTGTATTTACACTTTGGGTACGGAACCTTAAAATTTTTCTACAACTCCTTAGCTACCTTTGCAAATAAACTTTCGCTTATATAATATTAGTGTGGTATATCGGGCAGAAAGGCCCCACTACGTTAGAAACCTAACTTTATTTTTTCAAGTTAATTTGTGATGAGATAAGCTAGTCATACGCCTGATGTTAAGTGACATGGCTGCCCATAACAAACTGCAGTGGCACTCGGAAATCTAAAGTATAAAGTTTCACGTGACACTGCACTGCGCATGTCATCCTGAGACGTCAGCAAAGTATAGCAATAAGATTACTAGACTATAAGATCATATTTTCTTAATAATTTCACTAGCTACAGTGCTCTTCAAACCAGAACACAGTATTGCTTGCACACTACTGCTTGACGGCAGAATAACTAGCAATGCCGTAGTAACTACCTAAATGAACTTTGCAGTAAAGTCCTACCACTGAGTAAATAAATAAAAATCTTAAATCCAAGGACATAGAATTCTAAATAATGTGAACCCAAAATCTTTTACGAAGTTACGTTCAGCAAACCTGTCAAAAATCCTTTACGTTGGATCTCCTGCGGGTAAACCGCCCTTGCATCCCCGATCCTCTCTGAATAAGATTCATTAGCACCACGGCGTCAGCCCTTTTGTTCCACCCTTCGATTGCAGTAAGGGTTGGCGTAAGTTTTGTTTTATTTTTGGGATATTTTTCTTTAACATTTGGACTAATGTGTTCAAACCAAGCCTATTCAGTATAAAGTAATATATTGTTATTTAGACGTTGCCGTCTTTAATAAATGAATCGTTTATGTTTTCTATATATATTCTTAGTCCTGAAAATCTGTTAGTCTTCTGAAGTAACTTTGCGATTTAGGCACACAGCTGACTCGAAAGCCTCACCCACGGGAAATACTCAAAGGTAGGTGTAATGAGTTGTTGCGAGTTGTGAAATCGCTGAGTCGCACCGGGCTCTGGTGAGTGCTAGGAATGCATGACTATGTTATATATGACGGCGGCAACGTTCAGTTATAAACTCTATGCGCAGCGGGCAGTACCGTAATTTACCCTGTGGTGGCATTTCATTTTATTACAGTGGCAACACCGGCAACTGTCATCGCTTCCCCAACCATCTGGCTATATAAAGGGAGCGCATGCTGAAGGCTTATAGTTATATAGGTTGCAACTGGTATTACTATATTACTACATAAACATACATAACATAAATAAACCATACATATTATAAATAAATAAGAAAACAAAGTATGTCTTACAAAACATATTAAAATGGTCACCCTACTAGCACCCTAATGGTAAAACCGCTGCAAAGAGATAACGCTGATTGTAGCTGTACATAGTACTATTAAGGCGCGGCGTAAGCCAAAAATCAAGAAAAAACACTTTTTTGACATCACTATTACCTGATGTGTCAAAATAATGATATAAGAAAAATTGTGTTAATAGAAAAAACGAAAAAATTAACGTATTGTTGTGAATGTTAAATTTTATCTACTAAACCTACCCTCATCATATTAATCTGTAGTGCCCTACAGGGTCCATATTGTTACTATTAATATTATGATATATATGTATAATAGATGAAATGTAAGATCAATATGCACATATGGTAACAGAATAAATGAATATGAATATAGTTGAATTTTGTTAGGTCATTCCTGACCTAATACTAGGTCATAACTGATCTAACAAAATTCAACTAATTACTTTGGTTTTTCTATAATAAATTTATTTTAAAAAAATGCTTTATGACCTCCAAACTTTCAGCGACAACAACACATTTTTATTACAAGTTAAATAGCTAGACCAGATTAGATTTATTTATTATTACCAGACTGATCGAGGCAACACGTGACCAAAATGCTGATCTATATGTAACCCAAAGCATTGCCATTCAACGGGGCAATGCCGTTAGCATTTTGGGCACGTTGCTTACTGGTAGCGGCTTCTTAGATTAAGTTTTGCTAATGCATAGTTTTTAATTTTATTTTAGTTTTTTTGCTAGAATAGTGGTCTAAAGGAATGACGAGATAAAATACTTATTTGTTATCCGTATTCCACGTGATTTACAAAAAATCAGCAAATTTAACACATTTTTATGCGCAGACCCACTTTGCCATCAAATTATGATCTGCGATTTTAAACTTTAAACAGAGCGCTATAGAAGCTCCATCAAAAAACGTGCTATGACAAGGCCTTAAAAATCTTTGCAGATGTTCCCTTGGTCGTTAATTACGGTTCAACGATTTTGAACACCGAGTACTTAGCTGAGATTAAAAAAGAGGTTTTCAATTTGGTTTTATGTTTTTTTTTTATTAAAAGGTTTTTAAAAATCTTTTTTTAAATTTTAGCAATACATTCCTACTTTCAGATATATAAATTAAACTGAATAGAGCTTAAACTCATACCGTCTTATTACAAAACGCAGACCAAGCGTGGACTAAAGTTAGTACTAGGTCTAAACCTAGACTATTTAAAAACCTTATTACAAAAACGAGTTTATCGCTGATAAGGGGATCGTCCATGGTCTAAAGTTAGTCCTCCGACGACCCTAGTTTAACTATGGTACTAACTCGCTAAAGCAAAGAAACTAGCGCCACGGTGGTGGAAAAATGAAACTTTTAAGATTAAAAACTATTTACGCCCTTAATGCCAATGTTGGGTTATCAACCTTCTTTGTTACACGATTTCGAGGTTGTCTTGGTCTTTAATAAAATATATCTACTCGGTTCAGTTTTTATATTTTGTTGCTTCATTTTTACGATATTTATTATAGTTACAGTTAGTTATAACAACAATAAACAGAAATCTCAATTTTCGCGCGTTAAGCAATGCCATATTTACGTTCTGATTCTCGCAAGCCTCGTTGGTAACTATTAAAACTTAATAGTTTTATGAGTTGAAAATCATTGTAGCAAAGCTGACTTTTATGAATCTGATTATTTATTCATTAAAAAATATGCAAACAATAAGCTTTCCAAGGCCAATGCACGTATATTATAGACGAAAACAAAAAATCTAAATATATGAAACGTGAAAAAAGGATCGTGTAAATAAATGTGGTCCAAATGAACAAACTTTTTTCGTATTTAGTATATGGTCAATATTTAAGCCATGGACTATCTCTGGTATCAGCTGATCTTTGGTTAGTCGCCGTTTTGTAATAAAGTCAAGGTCTAACTACTTAGTACCGTAACAAACTAGGACTAGTTGGTCCAGGCTTAAATGTCTATTTAGTCCACGTTTTGTAATAAGACTGATAGAAATTTAACTGAAATCTAGTAGTTTGTTTAAAAATATTTAATATGATATTATCCAAGTATGTTCTCCATATAAGGGTTGACTGGAAGAGATCGGTTTTTGAGATAAGTCCGCCCATTGTACTATAGCTCTAAGTTTCTAAGTCGTCTAGGTACCATCGCTTTACCAGTTATTCTGCTACCAATCAGACTGCAACCGGAACACAATAGTGCTTGCACACTACCGTGTTCCGGTTTGAAAGGCACTATAGCTCCTGAAATTACTGGGCAAATGAGACTTAATGACTTGATACAACAGTCGAGTAATCTTATTGCAAGACTGTGCTGATGTCTCAAGATAACGTTCGTAGTGGCAGTGTCACGCGTAATTACACAATTTAGAGTTCCGAGTGACACTGCAACTGATATAGACAGTCGTGTCGCTTAGCATCAGGCGAACGACTAGCTTTTTTTTTTCAATATATTTAATGGGCTTTGTCGCTGAGCGACCACATCGCCCAATTGAACGACTAGCTTGTCAAGCTTATTTCTAACACGTTTATTTGCTTCTTATAGCATAAAAAGTAACTGACGCGGAAGGCTGCGTGGCCTATGGTAATGACAGCTTGCCACGGGCAGCTGCTATATTCCACATGACCTATAAACAGCTGCACGAGGCGGTGAAGGCCAGTTTTCAGTTCATAACCAGCTGTGAAAACATTCTAATTTTCCACTCAAGTTTCTGAATTCCTTCTTTCATAAGAACCTACTACTAGGTGGTAGGACTTTACTGCAAAGTTCGTCTAGGTAGGTTCCACCGCTTTGCCAGTTATTCTGCCGCCAAGCAGTAGTGCGCAAGCACTGCTGTGTTCTGGTTTGAAGGGCACTGTAGCTAGTGAAATTACTGGGCAAATGAGACTTTGTGATCTGATCTCACAGTTTAGTAATCTTATTACTAGATTGTGCTGATGTCTCAGGATGACGTGCGCAGTGCAGTGTCACGCAAAACTCGATACTTTAGAGTTCCGAGTGACACTGCAGCTAATATGGGCAGCCGTGTCGTTTAACATCAGGCGAACGGCTAGCTCGTCACATCATCCTTAACATAAAAAAAAGTATTTATACACAGATAAAAAAATTGCAAATACTTGTTCTGTGTCTGGGTGTTGTGGCACCATGGTCCTCGTAGTTCCTGGGTCCCTAGCCACAGGGAATCTTAGTTAGGGTCCAGGATCTATGTATATGATCGATAGGCGTTATTATTATTATTTATTATGCTATGCGTACAGATGATATATCAAGCCTCATTCACTTTTACTATTGTTTTATTTCTCAAAGTTATTCCATTTTTCGTAGCAATCATCATAAATAGATATAGATACGACCTTTCAAGATCAAATCCAAGTTCAATAGAACGTAAATAAATGAGTAACATACAGAATTACACATACATATCTGTAATAACAGTCTTATAGAAATAAGACGTAATAAATATACGCGATACGCATACTAGGTATCTGTCTAGTACGCGTCCAAAGATACTTATTTCAAATACTCGTTTATGAGCATCATCACGTTTTTCTAAGCACCCATTACTATGATCCCTGTGAGTCCACATACGAATAGTGGCTTTTGAAGTAAGGTATTTTTTTATTGCCACAGTGGAATATGTACATCTTGTACTATCTTATATATACAAATTTCGTGTCACAGTGTTTGTTACCATACTCCTCAAAACCGATTTTGATGAAATTTGAGATTCACACTTGGTAGGTTTGAAAATAGGTTGTTATCTACTTATCATCATCATGACAGTTTTTCGTCACCACGCGGGTGTAATCGCAGGGCGCAACTAGTGTTATATAAAAGCTACAACTAGTGAACGGGTCGTGAGTAACTACTTTTTTACTTTTCGGTTTATGTAGAACGCAGTCTAAAACTATTTACGTTCCTAAATACATATTTAAATACTCCATTTTGTTTATTTTTCACTTTTGAGTGTAAATTGTGTGTAGTTATTATATTATATTAATTTACCTAATTTATATTACCTATACTTTGAAGAACCAATATTGTTTAGGTAAATTATTTCTTACAATATAATTTATTTTTGTTTTTTACGTCATAACTTTCGATTGGGTGAACCGATTTTGAAGACTCTTTACATACTATTTTTTGTTAATGACTGATGTGATGAGCCAGTCGTCGGCCGCCCATAACAGATCAGTGTCTCTCGGAACTCTAAAATATAAAGTATCGCGTGACACTGCACTGCGCACATCATGCTGAGACACCAGCACAGTCTGGTAATAAGTTACTCGACTGTGAGATCAGATCATAAAATCTGAATTGCCCAGCAATTTCACTAGCTACAATGACCTTCAAACCGAAACACAGTAGTGCTTGCGCACTAAGAATAACTGGCAAACTGATGATGATGATGATGAATGGATTACATATATATTACAGATAGATACATTCGCTCCACGTGGGTAAAGACCTCTTGTCTCAACAGTACGATCCCACGTATTGGGCTTATGGCAAATTATAAGAAATGGGGGGCGATCACGAAACTTCGATTGCAATGCAACAGGCAAAATTTCCATACCAACTATGCACATAAGCTGCGTATTCAAACTGTCAAATCCATAGTGTTTTGTGTTTCTATTGGTTGCAATCGAGATACATAATCGCGCAGCTGTTCCCAATACTTGTTCCGTTTGATACAGGTACAACTCTATTGGCATCACGTCGCCTTTAATTTTATCAGTCTGTGATCTCAGCTCGGATTTCGGTGTAACGCGGCGCTCTTTGATTAGAAACGTGGCGTTTATCTAGAAATTGATTATTTTATCTAAACAAGGCTTTTGCTGAATAACAGTGATAAAAATACCGAAGTTAGTGGGAGCTACAACATATTTTTAGGATTATATGTATATAAGTTTATATTGTTTCTTTTTATTGAACTGTCTAATGTTGTTGGCCTCTATTGACCTTTACAGTGTCACTGGGCGGGAGAGCAGGCGCTTAAGGTACCCAACTATTAAAAGTTGCTTCCCAACTAGCCACCCACCCAAAAAAACAAATCAATCAGATTAATGCAGAAAGTAAAGCAACTTTCATCTGGAGTCAAAAGACAATATTACTTAAGTACACTACAAATATATATAGTTCCTCTCGACACCAAATAAATTATAAAAGCCTTTTTTTATGTTATTGAATGATGTGACGAGCTAGTCGTTCACCTGATGTTAAGTGACACGGCCGCCCATAACAGAACAGTGTCACTCGAAACCAACATATAAAGTTTCGCATGACTGCTGCACTGCGCACATCATCCTAAGACATCAGCACAGTCTGGTAATAAGATTACTCGACTGTGAGATCAGATCATAAAGTCTCATTTGCCCAGTAATTTCACTAGCTACATTGCTCTTCAAACCGGAACACAGTAGTGCTTGCACACTAACACCCGGAGAATAACTGGCAAAGCGGTGGTACCTACCTAGACTTTGCAGAAAAGTCCTACCACCTAGTAAACTTAGCCTTACTTTGACATGGTACTAAAAAGAAAACAATTTCACAGTTTGTTGAGCTGACTATATCTAGACATCCAGACTATCCAGCTACCTAGACCTAGATGATCGATCAAACACCGTCTAGGGTGACTTAGAGTGTCTTATTTTGTCGAAAAGTTCTTGGAAAATCTTATTCAACGAGATATATCGTTATATTTAGACGTCGTGCTGTCTGAGATTTTACTGTATTTTGACTGGTATATAATTTTTATACAGTAGGGAGAGCGTACATATATTTTACACGCTTCTCAAGATCGACAAGGGTTTCTAGGTAACCATGCTCTATCGTCAGCCGCATCATCACTTACCATTAGATGAGATTACCTTTTTTGAGAGGTGAAATGCCCTTGCACTTCCCACATAACAGGGGTTGTGTGGGACTCGAACCCACTAAAGCCCCCCGAAAGCCCTCGTCTAGTAAGGCCCAGATGAAATATCTGGATATAACCAGGATGGACACCTCATCCAGTATCACCCGCGTGAGATCGTGGCCTAATTAACCTTATCTATGATAAACGAAAATGCCAAATCATACTTAAACTTATTAAAAAATACGCACCAAATAAACTAAAAGAAATAAATAGTAACAAGTTAATAAGGTAATAACAAGTTGTTAGGAATTTTCTGCTAAGTTCGTCTAACTAAGTACCACCGCTTTACACTATTCTGCCGCCTAGCAGTAGTGCGCACAGCGTGACTGTCTTCCGGTTTGAAGGGTAGCTAGTGAAATTACTGGGCAAATCAGAGTTTATGGCCTAATCTCACAGCCTAGTAATCTTGTTACTAGAGTGTGTTTATGTCCCAGGATGACGTGCGCAGTGCAGTGTCACGCGAAACTATACTTTAGAGTTCCAAGTGACTCCTCATCAAAGTTATTTAAAAAACATGACCTAATACGTAAATATCAATAAACATCCGGACAGATTAAAGCAAATTTAGCAAGTTGATGCGGCTACGCTCGCTTAACATACGTTAGTTAGGTTGATAATCGTTGGAATACAAATGGAATAATTATGTTACGGTAAATTAATTGGGTGTATCCTACAGGGAGCGGAACTCAGTCTGCTGTTTTGTAATTAAATAAACGAGCTGTTTCACGAAATTCACGGTTTTAAATATCACACAGTTTTTTATGGACATGGTATTTTTTTTCCACACGTCACCTGTTAAGGAACATAGCCAAAGATGGAGGTACTATTTAACGTATGGCTGCGCATGGAATGACAAGTGAAGCTATAAGATCACACCGTTATCGAAGTGCTGCAGTTTCTAAACAAGAACTACTGTATTCCGGTTAGAAGGGACGGGCTAGCGAAATTACTGGGCAAATGAGACTATGACCTAGGGCCTTACCGCGTAAGTTTGGTGGAGATCGTAATCGTGTTCTCTCTTGCTCGCACTCGTAGTATTGTTAATTGGCGCGTGCAGGATGGCAGGCAAAGACGATTCCCAGAACAATTACGGGGTAAGGATACTGATATCGGGGAGTCCGTGACAGGAAGGTGATGATTGGGGGTAAGAGCCATTCTAATTCTACCCTAAAGTTCGAACATGATGCTATTGACGCTAAGTACGCAAATGTGGATAATTTGAGCGGCGAAAGGCTGCATTTGAAACGGTGCAAGCCGAACATATAGAGAAGGATTTACGCCCTTGAGGTGAAGGGATCTCACAGTTTAGTAATATTATTATTAGATACAGTGTCTAGTAATCTTTTTATTAGCCTGTACTGGTGTCTTAGGATGACGTGTGCAGCGGAAAATATTGTTACACTTTTTCAAATTTTTTTTTATTACCTTACCTAACAGTATAGACCGTATGGACAGTATATATAACGCTTAACCGAGTAGTTTAAGTGCTCCTTCCAATTACTTTCAATTTCACAATTAAAATGGAAAGGATATGAAACTTAAGGCTACTAATGACTTAAACTCTAATTAGACTTAAGTATTTTTGCTCATATCAGTTGCAGTACTTGCAGTGTCACTCGAAACTGTACAGTATAGAGTTTCGCGTGACACTGTACAGCGCACATCATCTTGAGACATCAGCACAATCTAGTAACAAGATTACTAGACTGTGAGATCAGGTCATAAAGTCTCATTTGCCCAGTAATTTCACTAGTAACAGTACCCTTCAAACCTGAATACAGCACTGCTTGCGCACCACAACTTGGTGGCAGAAGCACTAGCAAAGCTGTGGTAGACCTAGATAAAAAGTCCGAAGAGTCCTACTACCTAGTACACATATAGTATATAAAAGTTACCAGATAGGCGAATTTTATTATTGCGCAGAATTACTACCACAAAATAGTTTATGCCACACATCAAATTAACATAATTACCGTGATCCATGGTCTTTTATTCTAATTTCATAATAGGGTGAATGGAATCAATTAGCGAGTAGTCAGGTTATCAGGTCGCGTGAGAGAGTACCGTTTGGGACGGGCGGCTGGGTGGTATTCACGACAGCCCGCAGACGTAGCACAAGCGAAGCGAGTGCTATATCTAAGATCTATCCCACAAAACCGATCCCATCTAATCTTGCAACTGATCCCACAAAATAAATGTGTAATCCTATATAATAGGTTGGGTAGGTAGTCTTAGCATTTTGTGCGTATGAATTTGAAATCGAAAGTCTATGGTTGTAGTGTTTATACCCGGTTATTATTTATACCGGTTTGGATATTATTAAAAGAAGCCACTTCAAAGATATAAAATGTATTAAAAAGTACAAAAGTACTTGAAGAAAATTAGTTAAAAGAACTAAAACATCGGTATTATAGTTCCAAATCCAAATTTCTACCAAAACCAAAATTGTTACACTTATTTTTGGGACACAATTTTTTGGGTCAATACCATCTGTTGTGTAAGTGAGGATGGTAAATGTTCTAGCTTTTCCAGTAATAAACGTCGAAAATCCAGCGAGATCCGTACATTCTATACAGCTCTGAAAAAAAGACTTTGTCCGACTGAATTAATTATGGTAACACCAAGTTATTAAACTTAAAATTAACGATAAATAAATTGATATTATGGTACATTCCTTTATTCCATTTTCCCACCCATACATGCAAGTACTACCGCACCGCCGGGTCTCTAGTGGCTACTGCAGAAAACGCATACTGACTTGAACGTCTTGCCAAAAAAAGATGGCCGTAGACGCATCCGCGCGAATTGTCCTATGATTGTATAAATTGTTGTACCGCAGTCAAGCATTGTGCTTTTGTAATTTTTCCCACAAATATTCGAGTGCAATTGGATACGGTGTTGTTGATGGTGTTTAAGGACTCTCAGTCCACTATTATAATTCTTGATCGAAGATATTCGGTAAAATATTGGCGTGATCAAATTAAATAACTAATTTATTAATTTTGAATGTAAAACGAATAATAAACGTTGCCAACACACATTTATTGACATCAAAAATTACCAGTGCTAATAAAAAAACAGTTACCTTGCTGCTGCAAGACACTGTTTGTATACAATTACAGAAAGATAGATAAACTCTTTATTAAAACACCACATCATAAATAATTAAAGAGTAAACATACTTAACCAAGCGTAACAATGGCTGCATCTTATATTATACATCTGGTATTCTTTGAATACATAACTGTATAAACACCGCCTAGCTATAGCATAGCTACAGTTACCACACCAGCTTTACCAAGTGGCCATGGCGGAGTTTCGCTTCATTACTGAAAGTACTATCTTCCACATTAAGATTTATTTAGCGTTCGTGACAAACGTCTTTAGACTGCGCCCAGCATTGGGAGTATTGAACGGGAGTAATCGATTTGAAATATTACATTTGCAAGCGAACGAGCTAATTTTTCAATCGATTTCAATTAAATTTCAAAAATCTTAATTTTTGCATGTATAAATCCTAAGTATATAATCTAGTGTACATTAATTAATCCTAGATATGGCTACAATTTATATTTGATACATTTTTAAAGAATTGCACTTATGATAAACATTTATGATACGATTTTTCAATTTCATTTTTCAGTAGGGTTCAAAAAGAAGCAAATTCTCGATTCGGTTGTTTCCTTTTTTTAATATTTGTTACTTCAAAAATCCATTACTTATGATACAAATACTTGCGCCCCGCGGTTAGGTACCAACGCTTTGCCAGTTATTCTGCCGCCAAGCAGCAAGTGTGCAAGCACTACTGTGTTCCAGTTTGAAGGGCACTGTAGCTAGTGAAATTACTGGGCAAGTGAGATTTTATGATCTGATCTCACAGTCGAGTAATCTTATTACCAGACTGTGCTGATGTCTCAGGATGATGTGCGCAGTGCAGCAGTCATGCAAAACTTTACATGTTGGAGTTCGGAGTGACACTGTTCTGTTATGTGCGGCCGTGTCGCTTAACATCAGGTGAGCGACCAGCTCGTCACATCATTCAATAACATAAAAAAAAATCTCAGTATGACATTAACGCTACTGAAGTCGGCTTAAAGGATATTTGTAATCACTCAAACGCAAACCAGAATATTGCAAAAATGTTCTTTGATCGCTGTCAACGATAGTATTATTCATCAAAAAAATATTATTGCCATTATTTTTTCTTAATATTCTGAAAGATTGGGGAAGATGCCAAGTGATATACATCACTCTTGACGTTTGGATCGTGCCGTTTGTCCTTTTGGCAGCTCAAGTGGCAATATAGTAGGAGATTGAGTGAGCAGAGGTTAAAGGGCACTGACCTCATTGGCTACCGCACATAGAGGCTTTATTTTATGTACATTCGTAACTATCTATAGAATTTTATATTATACTAGGTGGTAGGACTTTACTGCAAAGTTCGTCTAGGTAGGTACCACCGCTTTGCCAGTTATTCTGCCGCCAAGCAGTAGTGCTTAAGCACTGCTGTGTTCCGGTTTGAAGGGCACTGTAGCTAGTGAAATTACTGGGCAAATGAGACTTTATGATCTGATCTCACAGTTTAGTAATCTTATTACTAGATTGTGCTGATATCTCTGGATGACGTGCGCAGTGCAGTGTCCTGCGAACCTCTATACTTTAGAGTTCCAAGTGACACTGCAGCTGATATGGGCAGCCGTGTCGTTTAACACCAGGCGAACGGCTAGATCGCCACGTCATTCCTTAACATAAAAAAAAAAAAAATGTGAATAATGTTGCAACCGCTGGGTAAGAAAAGTTCTCAAGTGACCAAAAAACCGGAACATGCATTATAGGCGAACTAGGTTAACCAACGATGTGGTTAAAATCGTGGAAAGCCGTTAGACGATAATAATAATAATACCCAAAGATCACATACATAGATCCTGGACCCTAACTAGGATTCCCTGTGTCTAGAGACCCAGGAACTACAAGGACCATGGTCCCGCAACACCCAGAGTCAGAACAAGTATTTGCGCTTTTTTTCTGTGCACAAATACTTGTGTACAGTAAGTGTGTGTAATATACCTGACGCGGGAATCGAACCCACTGCCTCCGAGCAATGAGCCTGCTTAATCACCACACCACCGAGGCTATCACATCCACCACTCAAATTGCTGCAGCTACCGCTAACTTACCCAAATTTCTCACCTACCCACTTCACTACCTATCAACCGAAACAAACGCTAATTTGCGCGTCTTGAGAACCATTGCTGTTACTCCATTAGGGTCACTAGCGTTATTGACGTCCAGAGGGCGCAGTGCTTGGCGAACCTCTGTCGAAGAACCAGATGCAAATTTCTGGTAAACCAGACCCGCATCATGGTAGAGGGGGTGTTTCACCAGCAGCATCTTAATGAGATAATGAGATATAGCTTTATCAAGACTATAATACTATACAATGAAATAAAAACCCAAATAATTCCTCACGGCCTGACTGTTTCGTTTAAAAATGCCATAATCCTTTCCATTTTAATTATTCACGGATTTTAAACGTTAACAAGCTTTCGACAAAGCGCGGTCGGATGTAGATAAAGAGCTAGGCAGATTGAAAAATTACCTAATTTAAATTTTTGCTTTTTTTTATTGTCGTGTAGTGACCCAGTAAGAAGTATTTTTAATATACATTTTTAACACTTTCATCGTTTAATGTTCGAAACTGAAAACAACAATAGATCCTATATTTTGAGGGAAAAAAATCACTAAATATTTTAAACGTAAAGTATTGATGGACGATACCATTTGTCCTTAAGGGCCATTCGATAACAATAGATTATTTTATACTTAATAAAAAATTAAATCTTAGTTTGAAAACTATCGTGAGTATGACACATTTTGTAAGATAAATAACGGCTAAAAGTCACGTCAATTAAACGTCGAAAATTACTCCGACCAGGAAAAATTACTTACCGCCGCGGCTTGCGTTAGTAATTGGCTCCCAGAACAAGGACATCGAATATGTCCGAAACCTGGTCGGAGTTCGACTTTTAACTGACGTGAGTTTTAGCCGTTATTCATCTAACAAAAATTAAATCTGTTGATTACTGCTACAAATCATACATCTTTTCAAATTATTACAAAAAACATTTTAATTTCATATTATTATTATTGGGTGTCTCTGATGACCAGCAATATGCTGAGCCGACGCCCATTCTATACTTGTTTGTTTCTATTTATTATGTGCATATTATGTATATGTCGGCGGCAACGTCAATTTATAAGTAGGGGGCATAAGTAGGGGGCGCGGGCAGTACCGTAATTTACCCTGTGGCAGCATTTAAATTGATTACAGTGGCAACACCGGCATCTGTCATTGCTCCCCCACCCATCTGGCTATAAAAAAGGACCGCTCGGTGTACTACAGATCATTCTTGCTCCGGACACGGCACGGTGTGCACTTGCTGATAGCCTATAGTTATATAGGTTGCAACCTACGCACAACCCATTCTGCCTACATATATTAATTTAACCTGTTTTTGTACTTAAATTTTAGGCAAGTATTGGATAAATGTATTAACTACCACAGTTAAAGAAACCCAGCGCTGAGAGTGAGCAAGAGATACAAATTACTCCCGAACTACATGATATAAGTATGTGTGGTAATCAGGGGAAGTAGAGCGACCACACGGCGGTAACTGCTTCCACTCAAAGGTAGACCTTATTTCCATAACGCTAACGTTGTATTTTATACTGAAGAGAAGCTTTTGACCACATGCAGCCCAGTGATTTTCATTAAGCGGCTGTAACGAACCTTTTTCCTCAATGGAAATGGGTTCGAGTAATCTGCAAAGTACAGAAGTAAAGACGTGAATAGAATAATATTATATTGATTAATCGTAAGAATACCAATCCCGAAATAGTTTCCTCCAAAATTTTTTGAATAATATGTTTGTTTAATCAATCATGTGTAAGTGTACTATTAGTATGCAAGGTATCGGCAATGCTGCCATTTAATTGGCACAGCCAATCAGCATTGCAATAGGCTATTTGACTACTATCAAAAATGAACAAGTAAATACTATTTTCATAAAGGGTAGGGTAGGGTTTCATAGGTTAAAAATGAATGTAATCATTGTAAAAATAAGTAAAATCGGTAAATTAATCACGGAGTAGTACGCTTTTAAAGTTTCATCGCCTGTCCCATTCTCGCAAAACAGAGATCGTGTTGAGCTTCCTCACAGCTACTATGAAGGCATGGCTTGTGACGTCACATGCCAAAAAGTTTTTATGTAGAGCTACCACAGCTTAGTAATGAGTTACTGTGAGTACTGGTAACTGACGTCACTGCGTGTTTGAGTTGTCTCTTTCTATTTCTGTATTTTAAAATGCCTGTAACTTAGTCAGTTTTTGAGATATTCAAGTTTTGTTTTCACAGTTATCTATTTTTTGAGGTATATTATTCATGTATGTAATAAAAATATAGTACTCAAATAGCCTATTCAACTGAATAACTATTCGCGTGAAACTGTCATCACACGTCATCCTGAAATGACTAGACTTTGAGATCGATCGAACCCGCTGCAGCTGGGCTATGAGCCGACCTGCTCAACCACTGACGAACCTACTGCAACATTCTATTTTATCTCACAGTCTAGTAATCTTACTACTAGACCGAATTGATGTCTCAGGATGATGTGCGCAGTGCAGTGTCACGCAATTTCTATATTTTAGAGTTCCGACTGCAACTGATATGGGGTAGCAGTGTTGCTTAACATCAAGTAAACGAGTATTGTGCGTACACGTGCGTATTTGTGTACTCGTACGTCCTACGGGAGACATGAAATGTGCAAATGGGCGTAAGCGTCATTCATTTACTATAATAAAAAAGATTTTGCCACATTCTCCCCATAGTTTTTTTTTTCACTTTTGTATATTTAGCCAGTGTCAAGTAATTGATAATTTATCAAGTTAATGATATTTCACGCAAATATATGTCAAGTCATAGTCGAAGTCATCAAGTCAAGTCATAGTCAAAGTCACACTCCTATTAAAGTGGTGGCAACTTTACTTGAAGCTTCTATGGAGTTTTGGAAACGGCACGAAAAGAAACGTTTCACCATCATTATAAAATTTTCCCACACTCACGCCTGTAATCCAGCACTTAACGAATAGAATGCCACCAATTTTATGCACTAACACTGAAAATAACACAAGTTTTGGAAAATAAAACAATGCTGTGACGCGATCTTTTTCGCTTTCCCGCCAAACCTCCCTTCCCCATAGTTCTAAATGAACTTCACATGTATCGTGTATGTTAGTAGATTAACGACTGAACTTTTGGAAAACTTTGCATATTTTCCCTTGGAAACCAGGTCAAACTGGCAACGGACGGTTTCCGTGGTTTATCGAGCAAACGGACTGATTGGTTATATGGAAGACAATTGAAGGGATGAGATCAAAAAAGGTTTAACTAATTTTATTCACAAAATGATATCTTTGGATTCAGCGTGAAATTATCTACAATAATACATTCTCAAAATACCGATATAAGGCTTAAATCTCGAGATTGTCAGTCTATAAACGATTTATCTGATACAGGAATACAGTTCGCTTAGCATGAAAACATTATTATATTTATTATATATTTACAGTAATTGTACGAAGCAATCAAGTTACATGATCGCCTAGCTATTATGTACCCTCACATTTATTTTTAGATTACATTCGCAAGCATGCACCATCGTAGACTGCGTCTCTTGCTGTCAGGTGAGTCAGTAAAAAATAAAAATTTACCCAGATAATCTAATTATCTAGGCAGATAATCACATTATCTGAGTTGATAATCAAATTATCTGAGAAGATAATCTATATCTTATTCTCTAGGTAGAGATTATCTAATTAAAAAAGTAAATAATCAAATTATCTGAGTGGATAATCTCAGCATATTGTAAGTTTAACTCCACAATTTACCCGTTTTTCCCGTGAATTCATAATTTTCCGGCATAAAAGTAATATATTGTGTTGAATTTTGGTATTTCATACAAATCGGTTCAGCCGTACATATTTTGTGGTCCGGATAAACGTTTTCTCTTAATGACTGTCCGGCCATATTTTTATTTACAATATAAATCCAATTTTGCTCTAAGTTTTTGAAGAAAAATGAAAATTGTAATATATCTGAGCTCTGCATTTAATAAAATATATTAAATTAACAAGAACTAAATATATTTTGTGTTATGCTACATATTTCAACTAGCCATGTGATTGTTAGCTTAGCTTATTTAGCAATTTGGCTTTTATTGAAACACGAGCTTTCAAAATCAACGAAATCAGTACTCCCAGTTGAAATTTTTGAGGTAGAAAACATAAATTTTGAATTGAGAACCTCTTGTTTTTTGAAGTCGGTTGAAAATGTAGAAGAATGTTTCAACGTTCGACCCAATCATTATTTGAAAAAGTAAATTACAACTATATTTTGTACGCGCACGTTTTGAAACCGACCTTGAATACACACTCGAGAACGGGCAACGAACTGATTATTAAGAACTCGAACAATTTATTAACTGGGTATCTGTTTAATAGAACTGCTGTGTATGATAAACAGTGGTTCATACCACGAATGTAAATATTTAGCACTATTTTTGAAGCACAAATCGATAGAGAATTGCATCATCACTGAAGACTCAGGTCGGTATTATAGAACGATGCTCAGTCATCGATCGCTGCTCAAGCAGATATTTTATTCATAAAGTGATCAATTAGAGAATGAAATCTCTGCTTGAGCGCCGATGGTTGACTGAGCGTCGTTCTGTAATACAGACCTCAGACTAACACAGCGCCACGATGGTGAGTCAAAGTCAAAATCAAAAGATTTATTGCAAATAGGTTTTACGAGTTTACGAGAAGTTACGAGTTAGTTACGAGAGTTTACGTAAAACGAGTCAAAAATCAAAGTTGCTCTCATAACTAAAAGGTTGAAGGAAAAAAGGTAGTCTATATCTGGTTGTTTCCCTATGTTTTTGGGTTGTCTGAAAGACATCGCTGTAAGAAATAAGACCGCCCATGATGACACTTAATTTTTAATTTTGTGCTTGTCAATTGTTCCTGTAATGTATTGTTTCAATAAAAAGTTTTATTTATCTATCCATCAAAAATCTATCATCTTTCACGATTTGACTTAAAACATAAATGATGAGTTTTTTTTTGGCAGGATAACGAAAGAGATCGCGTTGCGGTGACGTTGTATTATTTTCCAAAACTTGTGTTATTTTCAGTGCTGGTGCATAAAATTGGTGGCATTTTATTCGTTAAGTGCTGGACTACATGCATGAGTGTGGGAAATTGGTATAACGATGGTGAAACGTTTCTTTTCGTGTTGTTTCCAAAACTCAATAGAAGCTTCTGGTAAAGTTGCCATCGCTTTACTAGGAGTATGACTTGACTAGACTTGACGTGATTATTTTTTAAATCGGCTACATCTTTCACTATTTGACCAATAATGATTTTTTTTTATGTCCAATTGTGTACTTAATCCCAAAATAGTTTCGCTATTATGAAATCAAATTAGAATGCATTCCTTCAGAAAACAGATTAATTAACATTACACAGCTTTGTTTTTATTCAATGCTTCTAATGCAGTCTACTTCTCATAGGTTTTCAATTTGAGAAGCGAAAATATGACAGGGCATTCAAAAAAGAGTTCTCATTTCGTTTTTTTTGTTAATGCAGTATCTCGTTTATAAACCGATTCGGAAAATTATTTTGTTGAAGTAAAAGTTCTTTACGCACGCTTGACTTAGGAAGTTGAATGCGTGGCGAACGGAAGTTGATTTACGTAGATCTCCATTGTCAACATAACAAAGTTAAAAATTTATATTAGTGTGTTTGTATATCCGCTAAAATAACACTTTACAATTACCAAGATGGCGACACTAACATTAAACAAAGACAAAACAAAGTTATACCGGCCGATAGATGGAGCTAAAGAAGTTTTACTTCAGTCGTGTGGTCTAAAGCACACTCGTTTATCTTTTAAATGACATACTTTCAGATTTGCTTTTTCAACTCAAACAACTGGAAAAAAACATATAATATCATCCAAAAATTTCTCAGTTTGAAATTATGCCGATTGAAGTCAGTTTAACCCCTTTTTGTACGAATAATAAAGCACTTCTTATATGTAATTTATGTCACTCGAAACGTAAGGTTCATAATTCAGACATACAGCGAGGTGATTCGGAATACGTAATACACCATGAAAACGTAAACTCCTGAATCCACCCCTAATGTATGTTTTATACGAAAGGGTGGAACGTGCCATGCACAATTACACTTCAGCTTTTATGTCACACCAAAAGCTGTAAAATACAGACATCGTACTTATTTATGAGACAATACAATAATAATGACAGCTTGTGATGTGGCTGTTGAGCAGGTTGGCTCATAACTTTGAGGCGGCGGGTTCGGTTCCCGCCGCAGGACAAGTATTTGTGCACAGAAAACGCAAATACTTGTTCTGAGTCTGGGTGTTGTGGGACCATGATTCTCGTTGCTCCTGGGTCCCTAGATACAGGAAATCCTAGTTAGGGTCCAGGATCTATGTAAGTGATCATTGGGTGTTATTATTTATTTATTTTAATACCTACTGTTCCATATTTATTGTGACAGCAGTTTCGCCCTTTTGTTTAACATGTGTGGGCACAATTTTCTGATCACATAAATGTGGGGTTTTTTTTAATTTTGACTTTAATACTTTTATACTAATACTCAAAATTAAAAAAACCCCTGACTTAACACAAAAAAATGCAATTCGCCATTTTATTGTGGCGGCCATCTTATATTTGAAATTTATCATACAGAATAGTATTCTACTATTCAAGCCCTTTCATTCGATACCCGTATTGAGGGAGTTGTGAAAAATATGTAAGCCACCATTTTGTGCCGGCGGCCATCTTAGACTGATTTTCATAAACAGCTAAGAACACTCCCGATTAATTCACCTTTCATACAAAAAAAAGAGACAAAAAAATCGGTTCATCAATGTCAAAAAATCAAAAGATTTGTGAGTCTTGGGCTGGTATATATATCTCTCCAGACTAGTCGGTTTCTTGCTTTGTTTCCAGCCTCTAACACCAATTGTCTTCAGGTCTTGCTCGACGCCATCTATCCAGCGGAGCTTTGGTCTACCACGATTTCTGTGACCATCTGAATTGCCTTCTAGGAGACGTTTGAGAGTTCTCGTCTCTTCCATGCGTTCCACATGGCCTAGCCAGCGAAGGCGGCCGAGCTTTATATACTTGACTACAATCGGTTCGCCAAACAAGTTGTATAGTTCATGGTTGTATCTCGACCGCCAGTAATCACGGTCTAATTCATATATTTCGAGCACACTAAATCCACCTCACTATTTGTACCCTGCAGAACTTCTAATTATAAACGTTAAACATGAAAATGGGAGTTCATCGCTCGGAAACGGCTTATACAGAAAACGCTTTGAATATGCTCGACTTAGTAAAAGTTTAATTTCACAACGGTAACTCAAAGGGTTTAATATTATATGAAGAGTTATTGTTTAATTTTTAAATGGCTGAATGTATTTTTTTGTATTCCAATATTTATTTTAGTTTTGCGTACTTGGATTACAAGTGGATCAGAGTAAAAGATTCTGCTAATGTGGGACCATGCAACTTTGATGATAATTTAAAATATTATCTACTTATTTAGAAATTTGGAAATGTTAGTAACGGTTTTATTTATTTATTAAGAAACACCAACATTGTTATTATCGGTCACACTAATATTATAAAGGCGAAAGTTTGTATGTGTGTATGTGCGTATGTGTGTACGTTTGTTACTCCTTCACGCCCAAACCGCTGAACTGATCTGAATGAAATTCGGCACCAAGATAGCTTATACACTGCATTAACACATAGGCTACATTTTATCCCCGAAAAGTGTAATGTTCATCTATCGGCTGGTATAATTTTGTTATTGCTTTGTTTAATATTAATGTCGCCATTTTGACAATGGTAAATCGATATTTTCCCTGACGTACCAATATAAAAATACAAATTTTTAACTTAATTATATTGCCAATGGAGATTCCGTTTGCCTCGCATTCACCAGCTTACTCCCCAAGTCAAGCGTGCCTAAAGAATTTTAACTTCAAAAAACATGGAACATGCGTCAAGCTCGTGAACGGGTGCTGCTTGCGGAAGCTGGTTTTCTCGGTGGTGTACGCACAATGAGAAATAAGAACTTAAGTAAGTACTTAAGTTCTTATTTCTAACATGAACATATATATAATACAGGAAGGACAATACAGCCAATAAACATACTTATGTTGTGGTTATATGTTCATGTTAAGAATAGGCTTAATTCATAAATATAAAAAATAATCTAACAAAAAGCACGGACCCAGGTGTCTGTGGAAATGCAGTATAAAAAAACTTTAGAAAACAAAAAATAATCCTAACTATAAGAGAGATTGGTAAACGCATTCATGTACCTTAATCATCATTGAATACACCCGACTGAGCGCGACGACCGCGCGTTACTTCGTGCCATCATGTTCGAGGCTTTATGCCTGAGGCTTTGTCTCAACATGATGGCTTGTCAAAAACGAGGCTACATTTACTCAGTGACTCCATTTGCAGACGACAGCCTTATTTGCGTATAGAGCCAAGTATAAAAGGAAATGTCGCGTCATGCATGTTTTAGCCGATGGCGAATTATGTTTAGATTGTGTTCTGTCTATCATATTTTGAACCTCCGATACAAACGTGTGTCTATGGCATCGTAGCTCCCAAATGGATACACCAATTTTGATGTTTAGTTTGAAATGCGACTTTATTTATAGTGTTATTAGCTATGATTTAAGAAAATTGGTTCAGCCGTTCAAAGATCATCAGCTAGTTGATGAAGCGAATAATAATAATAAATATTTGTAAATGTTTCACACAGCGCCATCTAGTCCCAAACTAAGCAAAGCTTTTACTATGGGAACCAGATAACTGATTCATCTCTTAGATACTTTTTATTTGTAAATACATACATAGAATACAATATAACATCCGAACACAAAACAAACACTACGTCCATTCACAAATTTTTGTCCTAGGTGGGAATCGAACCCACAACTTACAGTTCAGAAGGGCTAATACTAACTAAGCTATCAGGCTAGTAAATGTCCAGTTTTATTATTTATTTTGTTCAAGCTCTTATGACGTTTCCAAAGTAGAGTAAGGTAGCACCAGCCCATTCGGGCTACGCCCAAGCAATTGTTTTCCTTTCCCAAAATTTAATAATTTTCTATAAATTCGTAAATAATGTGTTTAAAACTCTTTAGGCAATTCTTATAACACACTAAACAATCACACTAAATAATAGCCGTAGTCATTTATTCATTTAAAAAATTCACATCAAATAATCATAATTTTGGTGTGGGACGCTACATGTGTCGACACCCTTGGGCCGTCACATCTTCCTGGAACACAAATTAAGGCTGGCGCGGCGGCGAATTCTGCTGAGCAGCTAAAAAGGCGCAAATATAGTAATCTTGACAGCGGTTTTATATTTGCGCCTTTTGCAGTTGAGACACTGGGGCCTTGGGGACCGAGTGCTCACCAAATTTTAAAGACCTTTCTAAACGTCTGGTTGAAGCTACACGTGACCAAAATGCTGGCCTCTACTTCGCCCAAAGATTGAGCATTACCATTCAACGTGGCAATGCTGCCAGAATATTGGGCTTGTTGCCTACTGGTGGTTTGTTTGATTAAGCTCCCTTTTTATTGTTTTATGTAAAAACTTTACATCAAATATTAGGTCTTTACCTATGAAATTGCCGTTTTGTTTGAAAAAAGTTAAAGTATTTTTTTTTCGAAGTTATTTATTTCTTTTATTCAAAGTAATCACCCCTGCAATCAATGCATCTTTGCCAACGCTGTGGCAGTTTATGGATGCCCTTCTTGAAAAAATCAGCAGGACGGGAGACAACAAACTCTTCAAAGGCGTTTTGTACTGCCTCTCGGGAATTGAATTTTTTTCCCGCTAAAAAGTTGTCCAAATTTTGGAAAAAGTAATAGTCGGTAGGCGCAAGATCTGGTGAGTATGGCGGATGAGGGAGAGCTTCCAAACCCAACTCATGCAGCTTAGAGACGGTCTGTTGTGCAGTATGGGGTCGCGCGTTGTCGTGAAGTAGCAGTGGAGACGACCGATTGACCAAAGCTGGTTGCAGACGTGCGAGTTTCACCATCATTGTGGTCAGTTTTTCAATGTACACATCTGCAGTAATGCTCTCGCCGTTTTGTAAAAAGCTATGATGAATCACACCAGCACTAGACCACCAAACTGTGACCATCACCTTTCTAGGGGTCATTTTTCGTTTTGCACATTGCTTTGGTACCGAAACAGGATCTAACCAACTTGCTGAGCGCTTTCGATTGTCAAAAAGAATCCATCTTTCGTCGCACGTAACAATTCGGTTCAAAATTCCTTCATTTCTGTGCCTGTTAAGCAGCGCAACGCAATTCTCGACGCGTACGTTGCGCTGGCGATCGTTAAGTTCGTGGGGCACCCATCTATCAAGCTTTTTTATCTTGCCAATCTGTCGCAAATGGACCAATATTGTTTTGATGCTAACATCAAAAGCTGCTGCCAGCTCAGCTGTAGATTGAGATTCATCAGCTTCCACAATCGCCTTTAATTCATCATTGTTGACCAAAGTTTCCGGACGACCACGAGGTTCATTTTTCAAGTCAAAATTCCCAGAACGGAACCGAGCAAACCAATAACGGGTTGTACGTTCGTTTGTACAGTTCTCTCCGTAAACGTCGTTGATGTTACGTGTCGTTTGTGCCGCGTTGGTGCCACGACGGAACTCATATTCCATAATTACACGAAATTTCAAAGTATCCATTATGAGGAAAAATGTTGAAATGTAATGAAAATACAACGCTAATCAATAAACAAAAGACTTATATTGTAAATAGAATGTCATATTTTTAAAACAAAATTAATTTGAATTTAGAATTCATAGCCAATCAAAACTTTTTTTTGTTTGAAAAAGTCTGTACTGCAAAACGGCAATTTCATAGGTAAAGACCTATTATATACACGTAGTATGTACGTATATAAGTACATCTATCTGTATATATAAGAAAGTCGTGTTAGTTACACTATTTATCGCTCAGAATGGCTGAACCGATTTGGGTGAAAATTGATGGGGAGGTAGCTTAGAACCAGGAGATGGACATAGGATACTTTTTATCCCGTTCGACCGTGTTTTACTAATTCACCCGTGCGAAGCCGGGGCCGGTCAGCTAGCATCAAATAATTTCCAATTCTACGATTATGCAGTTTTTTATAATCGTTATTTTATCATACAAAACTAAACTAGACCTAAAAAACTAAATTATACCTAAGAACTTAAAATATAAAAAAATAAATTTGTAATAGCCCGTTGGTGGAGGGGAATGTGCCCAGAATGCTGGCAGCATTACCACGTTGAATGGCAATGCTTATTTTTTGTGCAAAATAAAAGCCAGCATTCTAGTCACCTGATGCTTTCACCAAACGTTTGGCCAAGTCCCTATATGTTTCCATGGCATAATATGATTATGACTATATATATATATTTTTTTTTTTTCCTTATTATGTTTTGGCTCCACACCTTCGTAAATTTAGTCAGTGTCAAGTAATTGATAATTTATCAAGTTAATGATATTTCACGCAAATATGTGTCAAGTCATAGTCAAGTCACAGTCAAGTCACAGTCAAGTCACAGTCAAGTCACAGTCAAGTCACAGTCAAGTCACAGTCAAGTCACAGTCAAGTCACAGTCAAGTCACAGTCAAGTCACAGTCAAGTCACAGTCAAGTCACAGTCAAGTCACAGTCAAGTCACAGTCAAGTCACAGTCAAGTCACAGTCAAGTCACAGTCAAGTCACAGTCAAGTCACAGTCAAGTCACAGTCAAGTCACAGTCAAGTCACAGTCAAGTCACAGTCAAGTCACAGTCAAGTCACAGTCAAGTCACAGTCAAGTCACAGTCAAGTCACAGTCAAGTCACAGTCAAGTCACAGTCAAGTCACAGTCAAGTCACAGTCAAGTCACAGTCAAGTCACAGTCAAGTCACAGTCAAGTCACAGTCAAGTCACAGTCAAGTCACAGTCAAGTCACAGTCAAGTCACAGTCAAGTCACAGTCAAGTCACAGTCAAGTCACAGTCAAGTCACAGTCAAGTCACAGTCAAGTCACAGTCAAGTCACAGTCAAGTCACAGTCAAGTCACAGTCAAGTCACAGTCAAGTCACAGTCAAGTCTCAGTCAAGTCACAGTCAAGTCACAGTCAAGTCACAGTCAAGTCACAGTCAAGTCACAGTCAAGTCACAGTCAAGTCACAGTCAAGTCACAGTCACACTCCTAGTAAAGTGGTGGCAACTTTACTTGAAGCTTCTATGGAGTTTTGGAAACAACACGAAAAGAGACGTTTCACCATCATTATACCATTTTCCTACACTCACGCCTGTAATCCAGCACTTAACGAATAGAATGCCACCAATTTTATGCACTAACACTGAAAATAATACAAGTTTTGGAAAGTAATACAATGCGGTAACGCAATCTTTTTCGCGTTCCCGCCAAAAAAAAACTCATTTTAGATATATATTATTATTATTAACAAATTAAATAGTATTACATTAATAAAAAATAAGAAAATTTTCATAATAAAACTAAATAAAATGAAACATAAAATAATTAAAAAATGTCACGACAATCCTCAACAATCATCCTCTATACTAAATAATCATACTCAAAACCACGTTAAATAAATACTCCTTCCCATCTCATATCAACAGGCTAAGGGCCGGCCTATCATCTTTCGTTTGATTGATAACATAGTGTAAGGAAGGGACAGTTGGGCATGTCAAGCACATATAACATGTCCGCGGCAGCTGGCTTTGTATAGTAAGGAAGGGGAGACAATGGAGGAGTGCTGGACCCTTTTCACACACTGGGCGGCTGTCATTTTGTAGATAGGCTTTCTAGGCTAGTTGGTCTGGGATTTCATTCCAGTACAGTACAGTCTGTGCTAGTTAAAAACAATTTGACGTGACCACGCCTACGCTAATTATTTTGCACTGTGGCGTGATCATTAAATATTTACTTTTGATAAAAATTATCATGCTGTTACTACACGACATTTTTATAATGAAATTTTTTCGACCAAAGACCCTTTGTACGTTATACTAAGTACTACACCCAACCGGTAAAAGGGCTGCAATCAGTGATATTTTTTATGTTAATTAATATGACGAGCTAGTCGTTCACCTGATATTAAGCTTAAGACACGGCCGCTTAATAGAACAGTGTCATTCAGGACATTTAAAATATAAAGTTTCGCGTGACACTGCACTCCGAACATCATCCTGAGACATCAGCACAGTCTGGTAATAACATTACTCTATTGTGAGATCAGATCATAAAGTCTCAATTGCCCAGTAATTTCACTAGCTAAGTGCCCTTCAAACTGGAGCACAGCTTGCACACTACTACTTGGCAGCAGAGTAACTGGCAAAAGTCCTACCCACCTAATAATTAGTAATTATCTTAATAAATGTTGTATTGATTTGCGTTAAACCACTGAATATTTATCCATATTTATCCTATACCTAATGTCTTATACCTTCCATTCATCTTCACCAGCCTGTGTTAGTACATAGGCTTCCATCATTGCTGGTTCAAAACTGTTTGATATTTGATAGCGCATCTCTTTCGTTCTCCTCTAAATCTTTCCATTTGAGTTTCAGGAGTACCTTCGCATGAATGAACAGTTAATAACTAAGTCTATACATTACAAGTCAATGGGTCCATTTCAAGCACCCACACACGCTTACTTCCGTGTCTGAAGAGTTGTTAAAGCTGAGTTAATGGAAAAGTTGATACTACCTACTTATTCATAAGTGAACGAGAATGGATAATTAATGAGATTAAATGGCACCCTCGTTCTTCTTAATGGGTTTGTTGTTTTGCGCGTTCTACACAAAACGACTACATTGGTTTAGAAAACAACAATAAACAAATTGGGCGTCTCTAATAAAATAAACTTTCTTCGTCGTTCAAAGTTGTTTGGCGATGGGAGATGGCTCAATCTAAATTAAAAAGTTCCATAATGACACTTAATTTTCAAAATTCATCAATTTTTATAATAAATATAAAATAAATTAATAAATAATAAAAAGGAAATGCTAGGTATTCGTCGCTAAGCTCACTGGGGACCAGCATAGGCTATTTTTTATTTTAAAATGTTTCTTATAGACAGAGTTATAGGAAAAGTTGCCTGAAAATTCAAATTAACTCGCTTTTTTTATCCTGTCTCTAGGTATTCTTTAGGTATTTATTTTATAGGAGACTGAACAACATCAGGTCAGCTAGTCACAAATATATAATACTTAGTATATTAATATAAATTACATTAATATAATAATTATAATATTCAATTTTAATATTCCACGAATATAATTATTATTTATTATTATTATTCTTATCATATATAGTAGTTATTTTACTGATAAAATACCCTGATAAAAATTGCAAATGTTCTATGTGTAATGCTTAATGTAAAAACATACAACACAATTTTAACAATTTAAAAACATATGTTGATATGTTGCCGCATGAATGGGTGGGGCACGTTACTGTAAGCTCGCGCAATCATTACGAACAAGCAACTATTAGCGGGTTACCATCAAGTTAACGACTTGCTCATTCTCCTCCACAAGCGATAACATTCTATCTTCTCATATAAACAAGTATAACTATATCTAACAGAAAGGGCGTAACGCTAGACATAAATATGAATTCTCACCAACGCAGCACGTACGTAATCATTCACAAATGCACATATATAAGTACTCATACTCTCAAATCGCTCTCACTGGTTTAAAAGACTCCGCGTCAAATCATATTTGGAGAAGCGTGGAAAGAGGGTTTCATATATCGAGCAGCAAAGACTTAAACATAACTAGACACACACACACATATATGACTTTTTCTCTTACGCTGCATTATCGTTGCACGTACGTAATTATAAACACATACACGTCAGAAAGAAAGAAAACACAATTATTAAGGAAATAAGGTCCTCACTGTTTTTATAAGAACCTATCAAATTATATTCGACAAAATGTGCTAAAGAATTCATCCTTATTTAATAAAAATGGATCTTTACAATTTCTCATCAATAGATATCATTCTCCTCTCATAATATTAGCTTCGAAGGCAAAATAAAATGACAATAGAGATATTAACGAACGTATCAGACGAGTGCTTTATTTAATAAAAGAATAATGGGGATACGAGAGGACGACTTTGCACGGACGAGAGTGCTGATGAATAGGGTTGGCAGAGTGATATTAGCAAATTGAAGTGAACGCTTTTGCTCTATTTTCTTTTGAGTATTATGAACATAGTGATGATTTAATATTTTTGTTCTTATATTTCGGCATGTATTTAGTTAATATTATTTAAAATGATAGAAAAATATGGCCAAAAAAGAAAGTTTATTTAGTTATCATCTATTTAGACGATATTTTTGCCTTCAGCACCTTAATCAGATCATATTTTTTAGTTATTTCCCGTGACTTTATTCACGTAGCAGCAGGTCAGGCCTCACCATAACGCTCTTATTCGATTTTCCTCTATATAAAATATCGAATTTGGTCCAGCCGTTCTCAATTGATGTGCTTAGCAATAAATAGCATTTCATTAGTTTTAAAAAAATAATGGTATCTAGATAGATTTAAAATATTTTCCGAAATTGCATGCCAACTAAACTAACCTTGGTTGAAAATCATAGATATTGCCTAGAGATGTTCTTACTCTAAGCATCTTCTTTTACTTCTTCTACTACTACTTTTACAAGGTGGCAGGACTTTTCTGGAAAGTTCATTTAGTACCACCGCTTTGCCACTTATTCTACAGCCATGCATGTGTGTACAAGCACTACTGCGTTCTGGTTGGAAGGGCATTGTAGCTAGATAAATTATTGGATAAATAATTCTTTATGATCTTATCTCAAAGTGTAGAGATTTTATTACTAAACCATGTGATGTCTCAAGATGACGTGGCGCAGGATCACGCGAAATTTTAAGGTTAAGTTAAAGTCACTGCAATCTGTTATGGGCGGTCAGCCATAGCGGTTAACACCAAGCGAATGACTTGTACGCCACTTCAATTGTTATACGTAGACATAACAACAAAACTAATTGAATATTTACACCCTTGTGGGCGTGAATCATGCTGTGAAATTTCACATATAACTCATGTGAATTGTTTCACATGAGTCATAAGTGAAATTTTTCAGCATGCAAGTATTTTCGTGCCTTATAACGTTTACGGTTAAAATCGATAGATATTGGCCACAGGTGTATTTGGACACACTAACCTTATATTACACAGTACTGGTAAATATGAATAAAAATCCTACACAAGCAAATAGAATAGTAAAATCCACAAAGCGAGTAGCTATACTGTAACAGATATTAAAGTTTCAACGATTTACCCGACAGCACGCTATTTTTACCAAGGTCGTAAGAGCAAATATGAACTTTCAGTTCTTTATAAACATCTTGCATGACTGTTCAATGTCAAATAAAATTTTAGCCAAAAATTTCAGTCTTTTACGTTATTGAGGGGTCATGGCACTTCTGCAATGTTTACTGTTCACCTTGTTACTTAGTAAATGAGTTACCAACTAAGTTATGTCTCTCTCTCTGATCGATCTTTCATGTGGTTAAAGATCGTTTTCGGGCGTCACTATCGGTTATTTCTGTAGCCATCTGTATGGTTTCAAATTGCCCTCCTATACGATTTCATATGCATTGATAGTCGCAGTCCTTTATCTCTGGTCGAAATAATCATAAATAAAGTAATCACCCATGCAATCAGTGCATCTTTGCCAACGCAGTATCAGTTTCTTTCTAAGCCCTTCTTGAAGAAATCAGCTGGACAAGAGGCAACTCAACCAATTCTTCAGAAGCATTTTGTGCTGTCTCTCGGGTATTGAGTTTTTTTGAGAGACCACCAAAAAGTTCTCCAAATTCTGGAAAAAGTAGAAATCTGCAGGCGTAAGGTCTAGTGAGTACGGCGGATGACGTGGAGATTCCAACCCCAGCTCCTGCAACTTGGAGAGCGTCTGCTGTGTGTGGAAGTCGCGTAATAATACCTTTTTCTACATATTATTATTAACTAGTTGCGCCCCGCGGTTTTACCAGCGGATAAAATATGTTATTTATTTGCTCATCCCACGGGAAAATTTCACTTTTCCTGGATAAAATGTAGCCTATATGTTAATCCAGCGTATAAGCTATCTTGGTACCAAATTTCATCCCAATTCATTCAGCCGTTTGAGCGTGAAGGAGTAACAAACATACACACATACAAACTTTCGCCTTTATAATATTAGTGTGAAGTGTGATTTAATATTAACGATTATTTTTGTTGCCTGTTTGACCAAATAAATATCACTGAAACACTACGTATTAATAAAGAAGAAAAAACCTAATTATACAGAAAAAACCTTATTGTGAAGAAAACAATATTTTTTTACACTGAGCTCGTGAGATAAACGCGCGACTTCGCACACACACAGCATTAAACTGCGCAGCTCATCTAAAATGGAGCCTAAATATGCATATAACCAGATAGTATATGTTACTGTCCAAAATTTCAGTTATTGGTCATCACACAAGTGATTACTGGAACGTGCGTCAACCCTACCTAACGGGATTTAAGAGAATTACATTTAATGAAATCCGGTATTAAAAGGGATTTAATTTACTGTATGGCAAATACGTATAGCTAACGAATGATTCAACATATGGTTATTAATCTACTTTCTATTGAATAAAAGCGAGTAAAGGTTTATGTTTGACGAGCTTCTGCCCGCAGCTTCGCCCGCGGCGTGGCCTATGGGAAAATAATTCAACCACCCATTTCACCCTCTTAAGGGTGGAATTTCGAAAAATCCTTTCTTAGCGGATGCTTACGTCATAACATCTACCTGCATGCCAAATTTCAGCCCGATCCGTAAAGTGGTTTGGGCTGTGCGTTGATAGATCATTATGTCAGTCAGTCAGTCAACTTTGAGTTATATATATTTAGATTGTTTCCTTCCCGACTTTAGTGTATTTATTTATTTTTTTAAGTCCAAAATTTGTTTGAATGATTATTACTAGTGATAATGATGATATGATTATATTTAACACATTTGAAGTATATAAAAAAACGAGTGTCCTTTGGACCACACGACTGATGTAAAACTCCTTTAGTTTAACTCATTTTGTCAGCCGGTATAACTTTTATTTTATGTTTAATGTTAATGTCGCCATCTTGACAATTGTCGATTGTCATTTTACCGGACATACCAACTTCATAATAAAATATTTTACCTTTGTTATGTTGACAATGGAGATCTACATGAACCAACAACTTTCAACTTCCGTTCGCCTCGCCAGCTTACTCCCCAAATCAAACGTTAAATACTTTTTGTTTGTAAATACATACATAGAATAAATTATAACACCCAGACACAGAACCAACATCGATGTTCATCACACAAATGTTTGTCCTGTGTGGGAATCGAACCCACAACTTACAGTTCAGAAGGCAGAGCTACTAACTGAGCTATCAGGCAGGTCAGTCAATTCTGCTGCGGATCTCTTCATTTTGGATCTTATCTTTAAAGGAAACCCTCTATTAAAATCCTTTATTTTTTTATATATAAAAACTGGAGTACGAAAAACCACACGGCGTTGCCCCGCCCAATGACGCTGTAAATGTCGGCAGAGACCAACAGTATTAGCCCGTTCAAAAAAAAAAGTACGAAATTAAACATGCAAACAGTTTAAATTGAAGGACCGCATCTCTTAGCCGAATTAAATGATCCCCTTTCAGCTTTTATCTCAAATTGTCAACGAGTATTATTGACTTACTCTTTTAAAATTTAAATTCACTGAATTCCCTCGCCTTTGTGTACGTAAGGAGAAAGTTATGAGCTTCTATTACACCATTTTACTATAAAATATATTTTATATTAAAATTCTCATTTTTTATATTAACGAATAACATGATGAGCTCGTTCACCCGATGTTAAGGGAGACGGCTGCCGATATCAGTCGACTGAAAATCAGTTTTTGATTTTCTTGATTTTGTTTGACTGCACGATAGCTCAGTCGGTAGTAACTCTGCCTTCTGAACTCTGAGGTCGTGGGTTCGATTCCCACCCAAGACAAACATTTGTGTGATGAACATCGATGTTTGTTCTGTGTCTGGGTGTTATATGGTATTCTATGTATGTATTTACAAATAAAGTATATAAGTATTATAATATCAGTTATCTGGTTCCCATAGTACAAACTTTGCTTAGTTTGGGGCTAGATGGCGCTGTGTGAAATGTCACACATATTTAAAAAAAAAGTTATTAAGGTCTTGCGACCTTAATTGCATGCTGAGTCGGGGCCTACATCATTACGTCACGCAACATTATATATTTTAGTTTGTCTTTTTTTGTGTGATTTGTCTTGTATGATTGCCTATTTGTAAAAATGTAATGTTGTGTGATGTCTTGAATAATTGTATTTTTTTTTCTTTCTTTTCACTTTCACTTGGAACATTAGGTCATAAAATCTCATTTGCCCAGTAATTTCACTAGGTACCAGAACACAGTAGTGCGCAAGCCGGCCCATTCTGGTTGATGGTAGAATAACTGGCAATGCGGTGGTACCTACCTAGACAAACTTTGCAATAATTTTTACCACTTAGCACCATTCGTGTGATTCAATTCAAAAGCACCTATTATTACTGGCCCAATAGCTGAGTTGGTCCCCCTACCCTATCTCCTGAATTTAGGGGGACGCGGGGCCATGGTCCTCATAGCTCCTGACGTCTAAGGGATACAATACAATGCAATAACAATGAAATGGTCCCAACGGAAGACCAGCCGCTGGTTGCATGACCAGCAATATGCTGAGTTGGGACCGATTCGTGGTAACGGGCAAATGTTTTTATTTTTTTGTTACACTAAAATTTTTAAGCCTTTTTTTTGCCTTTTTGTCATGAATAAATATCTATTCTATTCTATACAAAACGCTTTATTGAAACCAAAAATAAACATGTAGAAAAAAAATCACATAATAAAATAAGTACAATGGGCGGTTAGGATCCTAGTTAAGGTCCAAGATCTATGTGTGTGTCGGTTGGGCGTTATTATTATTATTATTTAGATGAAAATTTTTTCCAGTTTTTTTTTTTTAATTTAAAAACTAAACTATTGTACCGATGTTGATAAAAATTTATGGGACCAATCCGAAAGTATATTGTTTGAAATAAAAAAAAAATTTCTGAAGGAACAAACATAAAAACTTTATTGAGTGCCTTCCCCTTACAGAAGTTCATCAATATATCCTTCAAATGGCAATATTACCCGCACATAAATGGCGGTGTAATAGTCAGCCACATCAAAGGACTGAGGAAAATGTTGCCATGTCGTCCGAATTATCTTGATTGAGTCATTTGTACCTCAGAGTGCCTCGGTGAAATGCGGAGGAAATGGGGTCAGGGCGAATTTTGAAGATAGGCATGTGTTTTTGGGTAAAACTGTGAAAAGGTATGCGCGATCAAGACTGCTTCTCTTGTCAAATATACAAAATAAATATTTGTGGATATTTCACACAGCGCCATCTAGCCTCAAACTAAGCAAAACTTATACTATGGGAAACAGATAACTGATACAATACTTAGATACTTTTTGTTTGCAAATATATACATAGAATACAATATAACGGACACAGAATAAACATCAATGTTTATCACACAAACCTTTGTCCTTGGGAATTCAACCCACAACCCATAGTTCAGAAGGCAGGGCTTATATAAACTATCGGGCGAGTCGAAAGAAGTATATAGTCCAAATGTTTTTTTGTAGTAGTAGTAGGTAGTGTTTAGTATTAGTTATTATATAATGTAGTATTTAGTTGAATATAAAGGCAATTAGCATTGTTAACTATAAAATTAAAACGTCTAAAAATTAAAAATTGGCGATATATAGCTCGGGGGCCTTAGCACCCGGACAGGGAAAAAACCCAACAAAGAATAATTCATAGAATAGAGAGGGCGATCGGTGAAGGAAGAACAAAAATAACATGGGTGTAGGTATGGCTTTTGTGACTAGTTGTCCTAGATTACAATCAAATGATACTAAAATTGAAACAAAAATAAAAACGAATTATCACTTGGATATTAATGCAACAGGTGACATTTCATTATAAACTTACAATTTTCCATATGTATTTTTTGGTAAAATAGACACGCATTTGACAACAACTCACCTGATGGTAAGTGACGAAGTTGTCTAAGGTGGAGCACGCTTGCCCATGAGATGTCCATTCACACTTGACTTAAAAAGACCCAGGTTATATAGTGCGCAAGTACTACTGTGTTCCGGTGTGAAGGGCATTGTAGCTAGTGAAATTACTGGGCAAGTGAGACTTTATGACCTGATCTCACAGTCTAGTAATCTTATTACTAGATTGTGCTGAAGTCTCAGGATGACGTGCGCAATGCAGTGTCACGCGGAACTCTATACTTTAGAGTTCCAAATTACAGTGAAACTGATATAGGCAGCCGTGTCGCTTAACATCAGGTGAACGGTTGGCTCGTCAAGTCATTCCGTAGCAAAAAAAAACTGTTGTTGGAAGAGCATTCCACTCCTTGGCCGTTCGGACTATAAGGCCCGTATTACAGAATAATGCTCAAGCAGAGATTTCATTCATAAAGTGATCAATTAGTGAACGAAATCTCTGCTTGAGCGCCGATCGATGACTGAGCATCGTTCTGTAATACGGACCATAATGACCCAGCAAAACACTGTACACCGTAGTAACTATTCACATGAGTTTTGGCGGGGAAACGAAAAAGATCGCGTCGCCGCATTGTATTATTTTCCAAAACTTGTGTTATTTTCAGTGTTAGTGCATAAAATTGGTGGCATTTTATTCGTTAAGTGCTGGATTACAGGCGTGAGTGTGGGAAAATGGTATAATGATGGTGAAACGTTTTTTTCGTGTTGTTTTTAAAACTCGATAGAAGCTTCTGGTAAAGTTGCCACCACTTTACTAGGAGTATGACTTGACTAGACTAGACTATGACTTAACTTCATGACTTGGACTGTGACTTGACTTATTATATAATAATAGGTCTTTACCTATGAAATTGCCGTATTGCAGTACAGACTTTTTCAAACAAAAAAAAGTTTTGATTGGCTATGAATTCTAAATTCAAATTAATTTTGTTTTAAAAATATGACATTCTATTTACAATATAAGTCTTTTGTTTATTGATTAGCGTTGTATTTTCATTACATTTCAACATTTTTCCTCATAATGGATACTTTGAAATTTCGTGTAATTATGGAATATGAGTTCCGTCGTGGCACCAACGCGGCACAAACGACACGTAACATCAACGACGTTTACGGAGAGAACTGTACAAACGAACGTACAACCCGTTATTGGTTTGCTCGGTTCCGTTCTGGGAACTTTGACTTGAAAAATGAACCTCGTGGTCGTCCGGAAACTTTGGTCAACAATGATGAATTAAAGGCGATTGTGGAAGCTGATGAATCTCAATCTACAGCTGAGCTGGCAGCAGCTTTTGATGTTAGCATTAAAACAATATTGGTCCATTTGCGACAGATTGGCAAGATAAAAAAGCTTGATAGATGGGTGCCCCACGAACTTAACGATCGCCAGCGCAACGTACGCGTCGAGACTGGCCTTGCGCTGCTTAACAGGCACAGAAATGAAGGAATTTTGAACCGAATTGTTACGTGCGACGAAAAATGGATTCTTTTTGACAATCCAAGGCGCTCAGCAAGTTGGTTAGATCCTGGTTCGGTACCAAAGCAATGTGCAAAACGAAAAATGACCCCTAGAAAGGTGATGGTCACAGTTTGGTGGTCTAGTGCTGGTGTGATTCATCATAGCTTTTTACAAAACGGCGAGAGCATTACTGCAGATGTGTACATTGAAGAACTGACCACAATGATGGCGAAACTCGCACGTCTGCAACCAGCTTTGGTCAATCGGTCGTCTCCACTGCTACTTCACGACAACGCGCGACCCCATACTGCACAACAGACCGTCTCTAAGCTGCATGAGTTGGGTTTGGAAGCTCTCCCTCATCCGCCATACTCACCAGATCTTGCGCCTACCGACTATTACTTTTTCCAAAATTTGAACAACTTTTTAGCGGGAAAAAAATTCAATTCCCGAGAGGCAGTACAAAACGCCTTTGAAGAGTTTGTTGTCTCCCGTCCTGCTGATTTTTTCAAGAAGGGCATCCGTAAACTGCCACAGCGTTGGCAAAGATGCATTGATTGCAGGGGTGATTACTTTGAATAAAAGAAATAAATAAGTTCGAAAAAAAAATACTTTAACTTTTTTCAAACAAAACGGCAATTTCATAGGTAAAGACCATATTAATAACTTAAGAAATTATCAATTACTTGACACTGGCTAAATACACGTAAGTGTGGAACCAAAACAAAACAAACAAGAACTATTCACATAATTACTGCGAATTGTCAAGTCGTATGACTTTGACAGACGATTCGCTTTGGTATATTTGTATGTTTTTTTTTTTCTTTATGGCAACTGTCCTTTTGACATTTCTGCAGTTTCACGTCAATTAAACGGGAGAAGTAAATATAAAGAAAACAACGAAATATTGAAAATGTAAATTTAGAATTAAATTTCACCTGTTGCATTGTTATCCAAGTGATTACCCTCTTGGGTATACGTCAAAGTGTCATTTACGAAGTTGAAAGTTGCCGCGTTGGAAAACTTTACCGATCAGGCTGCAAACTTTCGCAGCACCAGTAAAATGAAAAACACATCGATCGAAGAACATCGATGCTTTTTCTATGTCTGGGTATTATATTGCATTCTATATTTTCCATAAAAAGGTAAACAATAATGTACGAAATATAAA
The DNA here is from genome assembly GCA_905220475.3 of Ennomos fuscantarius. Lineage (NCBI taxonomy): Eukaryota > Metazoa > Arthropoda > Insecta > Lepidoptera > Geometridae > Ennomos > Ennomos fuscantarius. Next base: position 5,914,895 of record HG992049.1, read on the forward strand.
GAAGCGGCAGACGTGGCGAAAAATATAAAAAAAAAATTTACATTAAACTAAACCGACATTTTCTTTTTGTCACAACAAAACGTTCTCAAAAACTAAATCTAAAAAGCAACCAAAAGTAGGCCCTACGCTACAACCTCCGTGTCGCTTCACTCCCTCTATAGAATGCAATATAATACCCAGACACAGAACAAGCATCGATGTTCTTTTTTACCAACAAAAAACTTTTTGTTGGTAAAAAAGAACATCGATGCGTTTGACAACAACTCACCTGATGGTAAGTGACAAAGTTGTCTAAGGTGGAGCACGCTTGCCCATGAGATGCCCATTCACTCTTGACTTAAAAAGACCCAGGTTGTACCCAGGAGGAAACACTGTTTTTGGTTGAGCATTCCATTCCTTGGCCGTTCGGACTATAAATGACTCAGCAAAACGCTTAGTGCGGACTTGGGATACGCTAGCGACGTATAGTTTCATTAATCTGGTTCCCATAGCTCACGCTTTGCTTAGTTTGGGGCTAGATGGTGCTGTGTGAAATGTCCATAAATATTTATTTTTAAAAGTCTAGACAGGAATCAGTGGCAGGCTTCTTCCGCGTGAATTAGTAGCAAATTCTTTCGCTGCGAATGAAAATACATTCTAATATTTACGACGGCATTATTTATGATTTATTCTGATCTATTTTCGTTTAAACGCAATCATAAACATAAGCTATGAAGATCACGCGTATACTTTAATGTTGGTAGAATTGCATAGTAGTAGTACATAATTCATAAATGCTTGGTACTTTTTAAACAAAACTTTCAAAAGTTTTGCGATTATAGTATTTGAAAAAGTTATTGGTTAGGTAAAACAAAACACAGTGCAAATAAAATATGAATTTCGATAACAAAACACTGAGAAAATAAACGTTGGGCGGAGTTTTGGCGGGAAAGTGAAAAAGATTGTGTCACCGCATTAAAACTTGTGTTATTTTCAGTGTTAGTGCATAAAATTGATGGTATTTTATTCGTTAAATGCTGGACTACAGGCATGAGTGTGGGAGAGTGGTATCATGATGGTGAAACGTTACTTTTCGTGTTGTTTCCAAAACTACATAGAAGCTTCTGGTAAAGATGCCACCACTTTACTAGGCGTATGACTTGACTATGACTTGACACATATATTTTATACTATATATATAATTATCAATTACTTGACACAGGCTAAATACACAAAAATGAGGAGCCAAAACAAAAGAAGAAATAATTTTTATTCAAAATGGCTTATAATTTATAAACTGTAAAATAGCTAAATAATCGATGTTGTGTAGTAGTTGAAATCACAAATCAGCTATCGTCCCCTAAACTATCAACACAAACATCAACACGCCCCAATTTTTCTATCTCTGCAGGCCTTCAGCGCCTACAAGAAGGCGTTACTTTAAAACAGACTAGTCGAAGAACCACAATCCAATCAAAAATTCGCCATAAACCGAAGAAAAAAAAACTGCATCTAAACAAAAGACAAATAATAAAAACATTAACGTAAGTTTCGTTTGATCTAGAATTATCATAATAAAACATTGTTTACAACACAAAACTAGCCGTATTCATGTTTAACTTCCATTACAATATATTTTTAGCTTCATTGCGCTAGTTTCAAGGCAGGAGTGGCATACCTTCATGATGTGCTGAACTGTCCGATTATATTTAACTATACACCTCGCTGTTTCACACAAGTGTTATCTACATATACCAAGCTCTATACTAATAAACATTGTGTAAGCGACACGGAGGAAAAAGCATAAGGCCTCTTTTGGTTACTTTTTATATTTAGTTTTTTAAGAACGTTGTGTTTTAACAGTAGGGAAAATGTCTATAATATTATAGAAACTGACGTGAGTAGTACTCACCACTACAACTATTACACGGCCAACACTCACGAAATACAGTCGAATAACTCGACCGGTGTTCGGGCAATATAGATGCTCAGAAGTCAGCGCCGAGCAGCCACCGCCGCCGCGCGTTCTCCTTGAGGATGGGCATTTATATCGCCCGAACACCGGTCGAGTTATTCGACTGTATCTCGTGAGTGTTAGCCGTGTAATAGTTGTAGGGAAAATGGGGTGTAGTAGGTAGTAAGGGTAATTCAATCTACTGGCTGGTCTCTTGACGTAGATTCAAACCACTTAAAACTTGCATTCTCTCACCAGTGGCTCCTAGTAGCTGTCATACACACAGCGGCCACACCCCGGTACACCACGTCAGCTCGTGGGCTAAACCTGGTAGAGGGGGGCTTATCGTGTTTCACAATCTAGCCCTGAACGGTTACTCCCCGTTTTAGTGTATAAGAGTCTGTCTTGGTGACGAAGGCACATCAAAGCTGATAAGCACTCGATGTTGGTGGATTCGGCGAGGCAGCAAGGCATCGTGGAAGGCCCAAGGCGGCGGTAGGAGTCAGAGTAGTTACCGTCAGCTAGACACTGCATCTTGCTCCCTCTCAATTGTAGCGGGCAGCCGTTCCATTGGGGTCTGGGGAGTGTGGACGAGAGAGTGCATTTGTGTGTGCGCAAACACTTATGCACTTAAATATTTCCTGCGCAAATGACCTGTTTCTGTTAACTGGATCCTGAGATGAAAGACCTTTGGCGACAGACAGAGGTAGAGAGGTCTGACAATGATGCCTGTCAGGCTTTGTCTGATGTCTGCACAGAGGCGGCGGAGAGAGTGGTCGCTTCAGCATCGATTTGGAGCAACGATGTAACTCGGCAGCACACTATGCGTCGAAGCAGCTCTATTTAGAGAAGCACTGCTTCCCCCGCTCAGCCGGGGAGGGGGCTAGAAAAGGTGCCCTAAAAAAAACGCTTGTTCCAAAACACTGGGGAGGTAGTAACCGCGGCTGCCTGCGCATCCCATCAACGTGGTCGACGTAACAATAGTAAAATAAGAACCAAACCAATGATTTTCGGCGCATGGAATGTGCGAACATTACTTGATCGTCCTAACAACCTTTGCCCTGAACGTAAAACTGCCATTGTCGCTCGAGAGTTAAAACGCTATAATGTTAGCATTGCTGCCTTAAGCGAAACCCATTTAGCGGAAGAAGGTGAGCTGGTAGAGCATGGTGGTGGGTATACGTTTTACTGGAAGGGAACTACAATTAATGATCCAAGACGCTCTGGCGTGGGATTTGCTATCAAAACCCAAATAGCCACTAAACTGGATGAGTACCCGGCGTTTATTTCTGATCGCCTAATATCTTTGCGTGTTCATATAGGTGATGGCAATTACCTTAATGTTATCAGCGTATATGCGCCCACGATGGATAACACGGATGAAATAAAAGATAAGTTTTATGACGATCTCATTCAAACCTTAACTAAAATTCAGCCTAAGGAACAAATTCTTCTGCTCGGTGACTTCAATGCTAGAGTCGGGCGTGACTATGAATCGTGGCCTCGTGTTTTGGGCAGGCATGGTATTGGAAGCATGAACAGTAACGGGCAGTTGCTGCTTGACCTCTGCTCGCAGTTCCAATTAGCGATTACCAATACTATGTTTAGACTTCCTGCTAAGTACAAGGCCACTTGGATGCACCCGAGGTCCAAACACTGGCATCTCATTGACTATGCTATCGTACGTCAAAGAGACATTTCTCAAGTTCATTTGACTCGAGTTATGCGTGGAGCTCATTGTTGGTCCGATCACAGACTGGTAGTCTGTAAGTTACAGATACGGCTTCACCCTTCTCGTCGATCTAGCAGATCCAAAATCTGTCGCATGGATTTAGATAAACTGCAGGATATGGAGATAAGGGAGTTATACCAACAAAACATTGGTGACCACGTATCGCAAATGGATATTGAGGGTGGAAATTTGCAACTAAAGTGGCAAGACCTTACTAGTTACATAATTAAAACTGCTTCTGACACGCTTGGATTACAAAAGCGAGTTAATGAAGACTGGTTTGATGAAAATAATAAGGTCCTTATTGACGCCATCGCCATACACCGGGAGCTCTTACATAAACAGAGTTTCACGCTTGATAATACTTATGATAAAGATAAGATCAAAGAAAGCTCATCCCAATTACGAAAGCTAACGCGGACCATTAAGGATAAATGGTGGCAGGAAAAAGCTGACCTTATGCAAATGCTTTCTGATACTAACCAACTTGGTCTCTTCTTTGGAGAAGTGCGAAGACTGATTGGACCGCAGTATAAATTTAATGTGCCCATAAAAACTGCTGATGGGAGGTTGATTTTTGATAAAAGCGAGACTTTGCAGAGGTGGGCAGAACATTTTAGATTGCTATTAAACATTGATCGATCAGCTGATCTTACTTACATTAACTTGCTACATGAACGCCCGCAAGTCACTGAGCTAGATGCTGAGCCCACGTTCTCTGAGGTGGTAGCTGCCATATGACAGCAACGGAATAAAAAAGCTGTAGGCCTTGATAAAATTGCAGGAGAGCTTATAAAATATGGCGGAGATGAATTGCACGATGTCCTGTGGAAGTTCTTTATGCGAATGTGGTTGGAAGAACGTATACCTTCGGATTTTAGTACGTCGAATATATGCGTACTCTATAAAAATAAGGGCAATCGAGCCGATTGCAATTCATACAGAGGTATCTCACTTCTCTCTGTCCCTGGAAAAATATTTGCTAGAGTTCTCCTCAATCGCCTTGTCAAGCTATCTGAAACTATATTACCCGAGACTCAATTTGGGTTTCGTCCCAGTAGAGGGACCTGTGAAGCCATATTCTCTATCCGTCAATTATAAGAGAAAAGTAGAGAACAGTGCCAGTGTCTCTATCTCTGTTTTGTCGATTTGGAGAAAGCCTTTGACAGTGTTCCTCGTGAGGCTCTGTGGATTGTTTTGCGTAAGCTGGGGTGTACCGACAAGTTCGTCAGAATGCTAAAGCTTTTGCATGATGGCATGGACTGTTGTGTCTCAGCCAATGGTGACCGGTCTGACTTCTTCCTAGTCAGCTGTGGGGTAAAACAGGGTTGAGTAATAGCGCCGACTCTGTTCGCTCTATATTTTGCTGTTGTTGTGGAGGAAGCTCTACGAAATTCAATACATGGCATTTGTTCATTTGACACCATCAGGGAGATCATGTATGCTGACGACCTCTGCTTTGTGGCAGAAAGTCCGGATGGTTTGAAGCATCTCATGAAAAGCCTTAATGATGCATGTCACAAATTTGGTTTGAATATCAACGCCACGAAGACCGAAGTCATGGCAATGGACCACACAAGTTTGAATATACCGCTCGGAACTCATGTCCTTAGGCAAGTAGACAAATTTAAATACCTTGGCAGCTCGCTGACATATAAAGGGAACCTGGATCCAGAAATAAATAGTAGGATTGGTGCTGCTTCTGCTGTTTACGGAAAGCTTCGGGAAAAGTGTTTCATTCTCACGACATCTCGTTAAACACTAAAGTCAAAGTCTACATGGCCATTGTTTTGCCAAATTTACTTTATTCTTCTGAGACGTGGTGCCTATATCACAAGCATATACGCGTATTGGATAGGTTTCACCTCAAGTATCTCCGTGACATCATGTGCATAACGTGGTCAGATCGTGTCAGAAACACGGAGATTTTGAGAAGAGCTAACGTTAGTGGGGTAGAGGCTTATCTGATGCGGCGTCAGTTGCGTTGGTGTGGTCATGTCTCAAGGATGCCCGATGAGAGTGTAACAAAGCGCATCTTCTATTCTGAGCTCCTGGATGGTAAGCGGAAGAGCGGTGGCCAGTTCTTAAGATATAAAGATGTTCAGAAGAGGCACATGAGAAGATGCAATATTGAGCCCTCTCATTGGGAAGTACTTGCTCAGAATCGTTCCAAGTGGAGGCGCCTGGTGCAGCAGAGTGTATACACTTTTGAGGACGATAGAAGGCGCGATCTTGACTCTAAACGTGACGATCTAAAAAATAGGCCGCCTTCTAATATGGTCTATAATTATATTAACGGTACCCTAACGTGTAGCATATGTTTGCGCACTTTTAAAGCTAAAATAGGGTACTATAGTCATATGAAGGCACACGAGCGAAGCCTTGCATTGACTTAACAGAAACATTGGTCGCCGTGGCCGAAACCGGCTTGGAACCATATATATATATATGTAGGGAAAATGTCTGTTTAGTTTCATGTAATTTTTTAAATATATTTTTCGCCAACTCTGCCGCTCCTTTATATTTCGCACAGTATTATTTTCCGGAAACGCCTAAGCCTAGTCGTCACCAACACTTTGGTTACCGAAGAAATTGTTATATTTGGTTTTAATAATAACTAGTTGACCCGCCCCGGCTTCGCACGGGTGAGTTAGTATTCTATGTCCGTTTCCTGGTTCTCAGCTACCTCCTCACCAATTTTCAGCCAATTCAGTTCAGCCGTTCTTGAGTTATCAATACCACCGCTTTGCCAGCTATTCTGCCGCCAAGCAGTAGTGCGCAAGCTTGTTTGAAGGGCATTGTAGCTAGTGAAATCATTGGGCAATTGAGACTATGATCTGATCTCATAGTCGAGTAATCTTATTACCAGACTGTGCTGATATCTCAGGATGATGTGCGCAGTGCACTATCACGAAATTTTACATTTTATTGTTCCGAGTGACACTGTTCTATGATCAGGTGAATGACTAGCTTGTCATATCATTCATTGACAAAATAAAAATTGTATATAGTATTATTATTTACCTATGTTTTTCTCATAATAATGTAGTGTAGTTTGTAGTTATAGGATATTTTTCTTTTGTTTCAGATACTCAAAATTCAAAATTCCGTATTTGATTCTCTTTTGACGTGATGCTGGCAAAAATGTGAAAACAAGTGGCATAAAAAAAATTTATTGAATAACGTGACGAGCTAGTCGTCAGCCTGACGTTAAGCGTCACAGTCGCCCATAGAAAAATTGTAGTGCCACTAGGAACTTTAAAATATATAGTTTCACGTGACACTGCACTGCGCACGTCATCCTGAGATATCAGCACTTTCTGATGTTACTTAGACTGTGACATCACGTCACGTTGATTGCAGTGCAACTAAATTTCATTTCTGATTTGAAAATTTCCACAGTAACTATTCACATAAACTATGTATTCAAACTGTACATCCATACAAATTTGTGTTCTTATCGGTTGCAATAAGTTGCATTATCGCGTAGACTCATAAAGTCTCATTTGCCCACTAATTTTACTAGCTACCAGTGCCCGTTAAAACGAAACATAATTTCTTGCACAATATTGTTTAACGAACTTATGCCATTCAACAAATTTTCAAAGCTTTTCTTATCTTCATAGTTATCAAGAGTAACAAAATCTTATAAATAGCCCATAGATATTTTATGATCTATAAACTCACCAGACGAGTCGGTTTGAAGCTTAGACTAGAAGAAATAACAATTTAGAAGGTACATAAATATAAATCGAAGCCTCTAAAGAGATACCAAAATAGAATACCAAAAACTCGCTGAATACCGTCAAGTCGGCTGCATGATTCTTGAGTGGTCACCACATGAGTCTAATAAAAACTGTCTTCTTATTACAACATATACATAAACAAGGCTTAGATAAAGAGTTTTGGCGGGAAAACGAAAAAGATCGCGTCACAGCACTGTATTATTTTCCAAAACTTGTGTTATATTCAGAGTGCATATAATTGGTGGAATTTTATTCGGATTACAAATATGAGTGTGGGAAAGTAGTATAATGATGTGAAATGTTTCTTTTCGTGTTGTTTCCAAAACTCCATAGAAGCTTCAAGTAAAGTTGCCACCACTTTACTAGGAGTATGATTTTGACTAGACTATGACTAGACTATGACTTGGACTGAGACTTGACACATATATACATGTAATATTACTATTAATAATATATTATATATTATTATTAATATATTATATATTATTAATAGTAATATAGATATATATATTAGGTCTTTACCTATGAAATTGCCGTTTTGTTTGAAAAAAGTTAAAGTATTTTTTTTTCGAACTTATTTATTTCTTTTATTCAAAGTAATCACCCCTGCAATCAATGCATCTTTGCCAACGCTGTGGCAGTTTATGGATGCCCTTCTTGAAAAAAATCAGCAGGACGGGAGACAACAAACTCTTCAAAGGCGTTTTGTACTGCCTCTCGCGAATTGAATTTTTTTCCCGCTAAAAAGTTGTCCAAATTTTGGAAAAAGTAATAGTCGGTAGGCGCAAGATCTGGTGAGTATGGCGGATGAGGGAGAGCTTCCAAACACAACTCATGCAGCTTAGAGTCGGTCTGTTGTGCTGTATGGGGTCGCGCGTTGCCGTGAAGTAGCAGTGGAGACGACCGATTGACCAAAGCTGGTTGCAGACGTGCGAGTTTCGCCATCATTGTGGTCAGTTCTTCAATGTACACATCTGCAGTAATGCTCTCGCCGTTTTGTAAAAAGCTATGATGAATCACACCAGCACTAGACCACCAAACTGTGACCATCACCTTTCTAGGGGTCATTTTTCGTTTTGCACATTGCTTTGGTACCGAACCAGGATCTAACCAACTTGCTGAGCGCTTTCGATTGTCAAAAAGAATCCATTTTTCGTCGCACGTAACAATTCGTTTCAAAATTCCTTCATTTCTGTGCCTGTTAAGCAGCGCAAGGCAAGTCTCGACGCGTACGTTGCGCTGGCGATCGTTAAGTTCGTGGGGCACCCATCTATCAAGCTTTTTATCTTGCCAATCTGTCGCAAATGGACCAATATTGTTTTGATGCTAACATCAAAAGCTGCTGCCAGCTCAGCTGTAGATTGAGATTCATCAGCTTCCACAATCGCCTTTAATTCATCATTCTTGACCAAAGTTTCCGGACGACCACGAGGTTCATTTTTCAAGTCAAAATTCCCAGAACGGAACCGAGCAAACCAATAACGGGTTGTACGTTCGTTTGTACAGTTCTCTCCGTAAACATCGTTGATGTTACGTGTCGTTTGTGCCGCGTTGGTGCCACGACGGAACTCATATTCCATAATTACACGAAATTTCAAAGTATCCATTATGAGGAAAAATGTTGAAATGTAATGAAAATAAAACGCTAATCAATAAACAAAAGACTTATATTGTAAATAGAATGTCATATTTTTAAAACAAAATTAATTTGAATTTAGAATTCATAGCCAATCAAAACTTTTTTTTGTTTGAAAAAGTCTGTACTGCAATACGGCAATTTCATAGGTAAAGACCTATTATATAGATAATTTCTCAAGTTAATACTTGAGAAATTATCAATTACATGACACTGGCTAAATACACAAAAGTGTGGAGCTAAAACAAAAAAAAGGCTTAGATAGACGTCAAACGTATATTTAACAATACAAAACAGCAGTTTAACACTAGTTTAAGGCTCGTTTAAATCTTTTGTGGTTAAACCGTTAATTATAAGGGTTGTAGGTTCCTGTTTTGCTCAGGAATACTTCGGGTGTGTAATTCTATGAGATTGTTATTTTGTATAGTTGATACCTTAGTAAAAACTTTTTCTTTAAATTATTTCAAAAATAATATAATAATAACATTTTTAAATTATAAAATACTTAATAACCTGTAAATACTTAGAACTTACTTCAAATGACGTCTTATTTTTTTAATTAGGACGTTATTCGAAGTTATTTGAACTGGTCATTAAATATTTCTCCAAAGTCAATTGTTTCATGATTTTCAAAGGATATAAAAGGAACGTTTTTAGTTTGTGGTTAAAGCCAAAAATACCTGTTCGTCTACGGGATCCTAAGTACTAAGTATGGCCCGCCATGCTTTTGACATGATTTTACTTTATTATGGTCAGTATTACAGGACGATGCTCAGTCATCGATCGGTGCTCAAGCAGAGATTTCTTTCACTAATTGATCACTTTATGAATGAAATCTTTGCTTGAGCACCGATCGATGACTGAGCATCGTTCTGTAATACGGACCTTAGAGTCTATGAGCATAGCATCTCTTGCTGTTCATAAGTCTCGGGTCAAACTGGAAGTTTTCTCATTTCGCTCCCGCAGTGATCTCTCAACTTTTATTTCTTAGCTTTTCCATTCCTTTAGAGTGCTTTTCATTAATTATGTAGACGGTTCACAATAAAACCCGTACTAATGGTCCGGTTGTTCTGTTTTCGTAATTAGGCTGGCAAATTGTTGCATCTAAATATTTTGACAGTTTATTTCTAAGCCAATTTAAAACATAGTTATTTTGTAAAGAAAAATAACTAACAGGATTATAATATACACCTGACTGGCTAAATACTTGAAACACAAGGATAAAACATTAAATAAAAAATTAAAATTACATAATTTAATTAATAATTCATAATTTATACGTGATAAAATTATTTCTTTATTTTACTGCTCTGATAACATATTAAATATTTAATAATCTAAATAAAATATTTTTTTTTGTAAGGGATAATAAAATATAATCTAAATATATATAACTCAAAGGTGACTGACTGATTGACTGACTGACATAGTGATCTATCAACGCACAGCCCAAATCACTGGACTGATCGGGCTGAAATTTTGCATGCAGGTAGATGTTATGACGTAAGCATCCGCTAAAAAAAGGTTTTTCCGAAATTCCACCCTTAAGAGGGTGAAATGGGTGGTTGAATTATTTTCCCATAGGCCACGCCGCGGCCGAAGCTGCGGGCAGTAGCTCGTCTTGAATAAAAACATTAATATGTACAGGCACTATAAAAATAATTAGGGTTACATGATTTAATACATATTATTCATTAGATACACTACTACATATAATTAATGTTTTTAAATGATTTTTTAGCGGGCAAAGATCCTTTATGGTTCAGCTAACTACTACAATAATACAAACTACTGCTATATGCCACTCGTTTACATTAATTAAAATCATCTTATTAAGATTAAAGTTAATCACACTAATATTATAAAGGCGAAAGTTTGTATGTGTGTTTATGTGTATGTTTGTTACTCCTTCACGCTCAAACGGCTGAATGGATTTGGATGAAATTCGGTACCAAGATAGCTTATACACTGGATTAACATATAGGCTACATTTTATCCCGATAAAGAGAAATTTTCCCGTGGGATGAGCAAATAATTAAAATACTTTTTTCCGCGGGTGAAACCGCGGGGCGCAACTTGTAAGAAATATAAATATAAAATATTTAACAATAAGCACTTTGTAATTCTATATGCTTAAGTAGTAGTATCTTAGTAAAATAATTTAATTTTAAGTGCTTAATATAATTTTGACTTGTAATAGTACTAAAAACAGCCTATTTGCAATAAATCTTTTGATTTTGACTTTGACTTTGAAAGACTCAATGCAATTTAACCACATCTCTAGTAACATTACCAAAATCATTTCTTATTGGAAGTGGCCCTAAATTATACGTCCTAAGTACAAGGATAGATGTACCCTTTTAGTTAAGTGCTATGGGGCGGGGGTGCTAATGAAGATCGATTTATACTAACCGGGTGCATTATGTGTGGTATAAATCACAACCAACGATTATTGTGAAACCAGGAAAAATAGACGTAAAAGAAAATTGACTGCCCCGATAGATCAGTTGGTAGTAACCCTGCCTTCTAAGCTGTAGGATGTGGATTTGATTCCCACCTAGCACAAACGTTTGTGTGATGAACATCGATGTTTGTTCGGTGTCTGGGTGTTATATTGTATTCAATGTATGTTCAAACAAAAAGTATCTAAGTAATTATTTTTTTTACTTTAAACTTGTCTAGCATTTGACCACGCTTTCACCTGATGGAAAGTGACGATGCGATCGATGGTGTACCATGCCGGCCAAGTAAAAGTAGCCATTGTATCAGGTATCTGGTTCCCATAGTACAAGCGTTGCTTAGTTTGGGACTATATGGCGTTGTGTGAAATGTCCACATATATTTATTTATTAATATAAAAATAAACAAGTCGATTGCTACTCGGTCTGCGGAGAAACGTGGATAAAACCAAGATTTTTTTACTTATATGGGCAGCCGTTTCGCTTAACATTAGGAAAACGACCAGGTCGTCATGACATTCATTAACATGTCGACAACAAAACAACAAAATATCGAATCAACATGTTATTCCGGAACTGCTTGCGGTTCACGGGTTTTTTTTTTTGACAGACAGAACAAGCGCAACTGCGCTTTTTTTCTGTGCACAATCGCTGGATTATATTCACGCCAAAATATGATGTACAAATAATTTCCTGATGGCACCAATAGTAAGGGACAAAGGATATAAAACATGTGCCAAAATTCAGGACCTGGGCGTCTAGCGTCATAACATAAAATATTTATTATCTTCACGTCTCTAAGCTAGCCAAAAAGATTATTTATAGCGTCTACCAAAAAAACTTGAGTATATAAACAGACTTTAGATAGGGGAGTATTAATTTATTCTATTTCATACTGGAGGCAACTGTGAGCGAAACGTCTCCTTGTCAATTTTTTTTTTTTAATGATGTGACGAGCTAGTCGTTCACCTGATGTTAAGCGGCACTGCAGCCCATAACAGAACAGTGTCACTCGAAACTCCAAAATATAAAGCTTCGTGTGACACTGCACACATCATCCTGAGACATCAGCACAGTCTGATAATAAGATTACTCGACTGTGAGATCAGATCATAAGGCCCTCAATTGTGCAGTAATTTCCTACAAACCGCTTCAAACCAGAACACAGTAGTGCTTTCACACTACTGCTTGGTGGCAGAATAACTGGCAAAGCGTTCTACCTAGACGAACTTTGCAGATAGGTCCTACCACCTAGTAAATTTGGACAAAACTGATTTCGTATGTCCGGCGAATGTTAGTCCGGCTGTTCTCCACAAGCTGCATTTTTCAACTGATTCTCGTGAATTTTGTGAGCAGGTTCGATTATTGCCTGATTTTATTTTGTATCAGTATTTGATGTTTCAATATAATAGATTCGTGTATTTGAAAACGTAACGTTTTTTAGTTTTAATCTATACAAACGCAGACTTGGGAGGTACGCAATTCACAGAGCCGCTAGTCACTTGGAAAGCTAACAGCTGCTTAATTTCTAATAGATTACGATTATAAAGTCTTAAATCTTAAAGTTTCCATTATCCATACTATTTCCATACTATCATGTATAAGCATCAGTATATTTTTTCATGTGGTGTGTTTTCAGTTAGGAGATCAAAAAAAATCATCTCCTACTCGGATGAATAATAATAACGCTCAACGAATCACATACATAGATCCTGGACCCTAACTAGGATTCCCTGTGTGTATGAGAACCATGGTTCCATAATACCCAGACACGGAACCAGTATTTGCGCTTTTTTCGTGTAAAAATACCATTTTTCCGCGGGAATCAAACACGCCACCTCCGGGTGGTCAAACACCACACGACATAGGTTGTCAGAATGAAGAAAACAGTTGTAGATATAGAGAAGCGATTAATATGCAGGGTCATAAAAAGTGCGTAAAAACTTAAAATATTTCGTCGTTCGAATTACAAAAGAAAATACTAGAATTTTCTATATGAAATATATTTTTTCTTTTATTTCATAGTATTTGAAGCACAAACAAAGAAGTACCTACTCTTATCGCAGTTAGCAATTTCTTCCAGGCACCATGTCGATGCAAGTAATAATGTACGATTCATCATGGAAATATTGATAAGGGACCTCGGGCTAGTTCATCTTAAATACAAAATGAAACAGGAATCTGTATGAACTCTTCTAAAAACAAACAAATATACTAACTGGGAACATAGTTATTTATACTAATTGTAATCGTTCTAAATTATTTTCTATAATATTAGAGGTTATTTGGATCACATTTAAGTCAGTGAGTGTTAAAATTACAGTTGCACTGAACTGGAAGCCTCTTCGACTTAATTAAAGATCAAATGAGCACTATTTAGGTAGTAATCAAAGCACTAAGTAAGCTTTGATATTAATTAGTGCTTTATAAAATATAGTAACACCGCTTACAAATCGATCGCATATAAAGCAGACAAAAAAAGAAAAAAATACTCACGAATGACTGGCTGTTTTTTCCTCGAGCAGGGGCAGAACAATCCGAATAAAAAAGCGCACGCACTGTCACTTGGATTCCAAATTCAAAACTCACATTTAAATGTGGAAAAGCGCGCGAGTGTTTGCGTGGGACGACGCGGCCGTGCTCTATGGCGGAATGCTAGCTACTGCCTGTGCCCGGGTTTGTTAGGGTAGGATCAAGTCAGGTGTCCTGTTATACTCTATGGTTTTGCAAAGGTTGCGGCTTGGGCGAGGGTCCGTTCTATTTTTAATTATTGATCATTGGTTGTTTATTTTTATTATTTAATAGAAAAGGAAGAAGCTAGTATGACTCAGCGGTAGTTGTGTAACTTTAGCGCCATGGATCGAATCCAAATCGGCGTCACCGAAATGCATTTTCAATTTATATGCGGAATTTGCAATCGCTTTTACAACGGTGAAGGAAAACGTTGTAAATGCACACTGAGAACTCCAAAATTCGAGGACTTTGTGTCATCCAATAACCAAAGCCAATGTGACGGATTACGGCGTACACTGTACTTTTTTTTGGTTTGGTTTTGGCTCCACACTTTTGTGTATTTAGTCAGTGTGAAGTAATTGATAATTTCTCAAGTTAATTAATTTTAATATTGTATATACGTGTCAAGTCACAAGTCTAGTCAAGTCATACTCCTAGTAAAGTGGTGGCAACATTACTAAAAGCATCTATGTAGTTTTGGAAACAACACGAAAAGAAACGTTTCACTATCATCATACCACTTTCCCACACTCATGTTTGTAATCCAGCTCTTAACGAATAAAATGCCACCAAGTTTATTCTCCAACATGGAAAATAGCACAAGTTTTAGAAAATAATACAATGCGGTGTCGCGATCTTTTTCGTTTTCTCTCCAAAACTCCTACACTGTACTTATGAGAGCGCCCATGTTCCAGCGGTGAGAATAATTATTTAAACCGATACTATTAACTTATAATTGTCAACATTTACGCAGTTCTCCAACAAAAATAGCATCATCATCATCCTCATCAGCCTACACTAGTCCACTGCTGGGCATAGGCCTCTCCCGAAGCACGCCACTGAGCCCGGTCTTCGACTCTACTCTTCCTAACTCCAAATTTCAAGTCTCTAGGACCAGCGGTTTAGGCCCTGCGTTGATATATAAGTCAGTCAGTCAGTCAGGAGTTTTCATTTTATATGTATAGATTAGGTACCTTATGTTGACATTAATGTAATAATTATAAACGATAGTAAGCTATCAAATGACAACATTTCCGGAAAAACTCTTGCATGTCATGTCGAGGGAAATAATCACACCATTATCTTACTTTTGACAGCCTCTGTAGTGTGGTGGTTGAGCAGGTCGGCTCATAACCCGGAGGAGGTGGGTTCGATGCCCGCGGTAGTACAAGTATTTTTGCACGGGAAAAAAGGGCAAATACTTGTTCTGAGTCTGGGTGCTATGGGAATTGTCCCATAGCACCCAGACTCAGAACAAGTATTCAAGAACTATATAGACCATTGGGTCTATATAGTTCCTGAGTCTCTAGACACAGGGAATCCTAGTTAGGGTCCAGAATTTACGTATACGTTAGGCGTTATTATTATTAATATCACATTATTTGTTTCACCTACAAGCAAATAAATCGATTTGATTTGATTTAAAAAATCTTTAAAAGATATTATCTATCTTATCTTTGGTTTTCTAATTAACACAGGGTAAAATATTCGCCTTTTTTCTACAGGGATTTTCGTTTAAATATAAAGTCTGTAAGCGCTATATTAATATGGTAACAATTTTGTGCTCCTTTTTATGTTATTACGTTCAACAAAGCTGTTTACCTCATAACTCAATTACGGCGTAAATATGTTCTGCATATTGTTCTACATGGCATTCAATATTTCACTCTATTTTTATAGAGGTAGGGTTTTTTTTTAGACTAGTTTTGGTCTCGTGTTGAAACAGTGTAGAGTTGGCGAAAGTTGCTGATCAAACCCAAAGTTTCGATTGATCGTGTCTAAAACTGCGGGGCACAGTTGGCGGTCTCATATCACTGTTTTACATAATCCTTTTAGAAAATGTTAAATCGACTTCGAATATTAAGAAGTTTTGTTGTTTATCTCCAAAGATCTTCAATCAATCTTCACCAAAGAGGTTCAAACATTTCTGTGTGGAATTTTGTCAAAGTGGCGGTGGCTCAATTTTTCACTTTGGTTTGAACCCCTTTATATGAGACCACCACGCAAGGTACCAAACATAAAAAACCACATCGTACTAGAAATTTAGTGAAAATCTTTGAAAATACAACCAAACGTAGAACTTTCAACTTTTCTTACGTCGGTCAAAACTATATATAACTTTTACTAGGTGGTAGGACTTTTCTGCAAAGTTCGTCTAGGTAGGTACCACCGCTTTGCCAGTTATTCTGCCACCAAGCAGTAGTGCGCAAGCACTGCTGTGTTCCGGTTTGAAGAGCACTGTAGCTAGTAAAATTACTGAGCAAATGAGACTTTTTGACCTGATCTCGCAGTCTAGTAATCTTATTACTAGATTGTGCTGATGTCTCAGAATGACGTGCGCAGTCCAGTGTCATGCGAAACTCTATATTTTACAGTTTCGAGGACGCTGCAACTGATATGGGCAGCCATATCGCTTAACATCAGGCGAACGCTCAGCTCGTCACGTCATTCCATAACATATAAAAAAAATAGCAAGCATAAATTTAAAAGCAAAAGCTTGCAGACTCCACGGGTGGTTCATTCAGAAAGTCATTGCTACAATCATTCGCAGTATTTCATTGTAAAACCACTATTATTGCAGTCGCAAACAGTTTGAGTAACTTTCGCAATGTAAAACGAAGTACTACTACATAGGCGTCGATTCTGTGTCGCATTCTCTAAAACTTAGGTAAACTTAAAGTATGGCGTTACTCTTCTGATAAAGGGGAAATGAAAAAGACGGAAATATGTTAATTTCGTTTAGCTTTAGAGAATGTGACACAGAATCGACACCATTGTTCACTTATTTATGTAATTAAGTTCTATAATAATGGATAACATTTAAATTTAAAGACCCCCAGAAGCATGAGGTGACCAGAATGCTGGCTTTTATTTTGCACAAAAAATAAGCATTGCCATTCAACGTGGTGATGTGAAATATGAAGTGGTGCCAGCATTCTGGGAACTTTCCCCTCCATCAACGGTTTATTTTAAATTTTTAGTTTTCATTTATTTTAAGTTCTTAGGTATAGTTTAGTTTTTAGGTCTAGTTTAGTTTTGTATTAACGATTATTGAAATAAAAATAAATGACGATATAATGCTTAAGACCCCAATTTTGATTTGTTCTGTTAAAAGTTAATTGAAAACCTTTTTTTGTGATTACTTGTACAAATTTAGCTTCACGCGTCAATATCGTAAATAACCCTCTTAAATTTTAATTTTGTTGTTACCTTCCAAAAAATTAAATTAAACGTTGTCTATGATGTGCTTCTTAGATATTACCATTGACAAATCGTAGAGTTAAAAGTGAAGACTTTACAGATTCAGTTAACACAAAAATCACGCGTGCGAAGCCGCGGGTAAAAGCTAGTAAATACATAAAAAGTCTAAATACAAACCACCTATGTACGAACTGCTACGCTTGCAGATCACGATTCGTATGACGTCACCACTTTCGGAAACTATCGACTGACACCCCTATTCACATTTCCGGGAAAATAAGCGCACGGGAAAACCAATCTCTCTGTGTCACATGGTAATTGTGAATCAATTCCGAGAAACATGGATCTGCTACGGTGAGTCAGCTACGTGAGCTACGACTTTCGTAGATTCGTAGCTGCGTAGCAGCGTAGTTATCCCTCTACGATCATTTCTTTTTTCACTACTTTTTGGATTACACACATCAAGACATATTAGAAAGCGGAATGACACAGAGAAAATTAAATATTTATACGTGAAATGACTCTAAAGCAAAATGATCCTTGCGCATAGCGCATAAATATGCGAAATGACTGACACATAAAATAATTATTCTAGCCCTGGCCTAGTTCGTTCTTTTCAGCATTATCAACAGCCTGAAAAAGATAACCCTACAAGTTTTTTTATCCGAACAAATTGTCATGCTTTCTTGTTCGATTTCCTGTTGAAACGTGGCACCACCAGCCATAACAGTTGTCGTGCTGGAACCCTGAATTATAAAGTTTTACATGACACTGCACTGTGCATGTTATCCTAAGACAGTACAGTCTAATAAAGACTGTAAGAATAGATCACAAATAGATCAAAGAATTTAATAATATCGAAAAGACAATTTTGCTCTGTTATGAAGTTTTCTCCAAAAGATACTATGAGGTAATATCCAATCCTAAAAATAAGACTTTCTATTCAGGCAATTAAAATAGAATATTAAAAAAGCCAGAAAGCGCAAATCGTGATACAAAAATTACTATAAAACTTGCAATCCACGGCCAAACGTGAACAAATAAAATTATTATTGTGCCGTCTGCCTCGTACCACGATACGACCAGTTGCAATGGCGACAGAATACCAATAAGTTTCTATTAAAAATGAAGAAAAACATATGTGTAATAAGCGGCAAAAACATTGAGCTCTGGTACGCTAGTACTTCAGGGTCTATTCCATGAGACAATTTCTGACTGGCCGGATCGTAGTATTCTTGCCTTCTGAACTGCAGGTTGTGGGTTTGATTCCCACCCAGGACAGTCATTTGTGTGATGAACATAGATGTTTGTTCTGTGTCTGTGTGTTATATTGTATATATTTACAAACAAAAAAGTATATAAGCATTCCATAAGTTATCTGGTTCCCATGGTACAAGCTTTGCTTAGTTTGGAGCTAGATGGCGCTGTGTAAAAGCTGCCTTTCAGCTACTCGCAGGCCTGGCGCACTCCGCACAAGGTTTTAAAAAAAATTAAAGCTTCTTTTTGCCCATTAAACCCTTTTTTGGTCAACAAAAATCATGGAACTCGTGTCATTGTCACCGAACGCTTTCCATGAGCTATATGTATACTGTGTATATAAGAAATAAAACGTGAAACTTGCGTCATCGTCACCGAACGCTTTTCATGAACTATATGTATATTGTGTATATATGTGTGTTTTTGGGTGAACGAAAAGCGTGAAGCTCTCGGCATCTTCACCGCACGCTTCCCATGAGCTATATATCACAAGTTACTTAGTTTTCCCTTCTATCGGCAGTGCCCAAAGACTGCCCCGGACATTTTTTTAAATAAAGAAATGCTGATAATCTCTGACTAAGGTTTACAGCATCACCGGAAAAGCGGGTGCATAAAGCACTCAGCAGTCAAAAGTGAGAGCGAGTTCAAGGGCACCATTGTGTCGTGAGGCTCAGCTTAGGCAGTTTTCGGGAGAAGAGGATCGAGATGACTATGTCCACTGGAAGAGTGGTTCCTATTGCAAGTCACGACCGTTCTAGATAACCTACGGGGGGTACATTGACCTTGCCAGCGAGATCATTGTCTGATGGTGCCATGCTGATACTGGTGCCTAAAACGGTACTTTTTTTTATGTTAAGGAATGACGTGACGAGCTAACCGTTCGCCTGATTTTAAGCGACACAGCTGCCCATATCACTTGCAGTGTCACTCGGAACTCCAATGTATGGAGTTTTGCGTGACACTGCACTGGGCATGTCATCCTGAGACATCAGCACAATCTAGTTAGATTACTAGATTGTGAGATCAGGTCATAAAGTCTCATTTTCCCAGTAATTTCACTAGCTACAGTGCCTTTCAAACCGGAACACAGCAGTGCTTGCACACTACTGCTTAGCGGCAGAATAACTGGCAAAGACGAACTTTGCAGAAAAGTCCTACCAAGTAAAAGTTAGAGTGGCTGAGCTAGAAGTGCTGGATATCGCTGTTCCAACGATCCTAATGCAATTGATACTCTTCTGTTACCAGCCCCCGTATTACGGAATAGAGGGCTGGTCGCCTAAGGCGTATCTAGGTGTTATTTTGAACAAATCTTATGGAAATAAGCTTAAGGCTCAATTCATTTGCCGCGTACTATACGTATCGTGGTAAGGGAAGCCCGGAGAACGAATTCACGCGTCGGCGACGTGTTGTCTGCAAAGAATGTAGAGTAATGTAGGTACGTTGGTTTAATGAAATACATGTCTTAAGGGACTTTTATTTAGTTATTTGGGTTTCTTGTTATTAAAGCCAGCAAAATATAGCGAAAAAATAGGAACTGATTTGAAGGGTTGAGAAGAAAAAGGGTTTAACTGTCAAATTGTCAGTTTCGAGAAAATTGACTTTAAACTTCAACAGCGTCATTTTAATGTAGAGTGATTATAAGGTAATAGAAAAGGTTTATGTAAGTTTCAGTTGCTTGAAAATGTTTTAATTCTATTTTAAAATACTAAATATAGTACCAATTCATACAATTACTATAAAAATATAATAAAATAATATAAATATAATAATGTTTTTATGCTAAGCGAACTGTATTCCTGTGACAGATAAACCGTTTTAGACTCAAAATATCGAGATTTAAACCTCATTTCGGTATTTTGAGAATGTATTATTGTAGATAATTTCACGCTGAATCCAAAGATACCCATAAGTCATTTTGTGAAAAAAATCAGTTAAACCCTTTTTATTTTCACCCCTTCATTTGTGACATCAATAGGATATGAAATTTCTTTTACCGCACATCGTAGTGTGTCATAAGCGTTTTATGGCAGTAGATAAAAAAACATGATAAAAGTAATTTTGCATTATTTTTAATTTACTCATGAAGTCTCAAAAGAAAACAGCTCTAAGGTTCGGTTATTTATTTATCCACTAGTTGCGCCCCACGGTTTCACTCGCGGATTAAAAGTATTTTAATTATTTGCTCATCCCACGGCAACATTTCACATTTCCGGGATAAAATGTAACCTATATGTCAATCCAGTGTATAAGCTATCTTGGTACTGAATTTCATCCAAATCCATTCAGCTGTTTAAGCCTGAAGGTGCAACAAACATACACACATACAAACTTTCACCTTTATGAAATGAAATGAAATAATATAAATTAATAGTGTATTCTTGCAAATGAACAAATGATTTGATTTGATCTGATAAAGTAAACAAATGAAGATCACTACCAGAGGTCTATTTTACTGCACAAATACTTGTCCTGTCACGGGAATCGAACTCGCCGCCTCCGGGCTATGAGCTGACTTACACAACCACCGCACTACAGAGATTGTCTGACAATAAAGACTTATACACGGTGGAATTGAATTCGCTCTTTTCCTTAAATGTATCTACTCAGACCATGCTATAGAATATTCGTACAAGGTCCAATTTAAAAAAATGTTATTTTTTAGTATTTAGTGCTTCCTAAAATAACTGCACGACAGCCGAAATGTCTATTTAACGCTTCACACAGCGCAAGCACTGGCTGAGTGCTTTGTAGATGTCTCGTAGGTAATAAAACACCTGCTTTGTTTAATGTCGCAAGGCTTTTCTTTAGAATTTAAATTTGCAGTAATTTGATAATACCTAGATTTAAGTTTTATTTCATAAGTGCTTTTTTATTTAGTTATTTGGGAGAGTTATATGCTATAGCATGGTCTGAATACATACATTAAAGGAAAATAACGAATTAAATTCCACCTTGTATATCTATCTAATTAAATGACTACTGTCCTTTATAATCATTCTAAATTCGAAAGTGCAAAGCTCCAAACTAGCATCAGTAAATAATTAGGCCCCTATTATGCACAATGCATAATTAAACAGTTTAACCTGCTCGATGCTCATCAGTATTCAAAACCGCATGCACCAATCGCATGCATCATCACATGCATACTATTGGTATATTCAAATTTCGAATCAATCACGTTGTCTCTGTGTCTACCTACTCTATGCGTATCTGAGAGACGGTTGCCAGGCAACCGACCGATCGTTCCCCACGCTCCGATTTCATTGCGTTCAGGCAAAGATTATTATGTCTGCTGTAGATGGAGTAATTGATTGTGGAGATCCCAAAAATCGCCTAATTTTATAAATATAATAAAAATTTAGTTTTTCACACTAAGAGAGGTAGTTTATAGTTATTACCCGTTAGCTTGCGCACTGAGAATAATATAATGAGTTTTATGATATAGTTCAAATTGCAAATTAAACTTCATGTGCTACATTTAAAATATTAGAGTACAACCTTATAGACCGTTTTTTTTAAACGACAGCTATTTTTATTTTTTTGTCAGCCGCGGTAAATTTTTTAGGCTCAGTTTCAGCTCAGTCTTTAGTTCTGAGAGCGAGAGAGAGAGAGAGAGAAAGATAGAGATTATTTTATTTGGCAAATGCATACAATGCTAATGTTCAACGGTGGACACACTTAGCGACTGTACAATTATCGTAATATGCTTTGTAGCCCTCAATTTATTTATTTATTTATTCATTTGGCACACAAAACAGAATATAACCAACAAAAGAACAAAAAAAAATTGTTTACAAACATTTTGAGCTGGGTTACATCCCAAAACATGTGTATACATCATGATTAAGAAAACAATAAAATAAGTAGTTAGTAAAAAATTAAATATGTTTTCATGGTATCGATTTGTATCTTAAATGCAAAATCTTTAAGCATTTGAAGTTCAGAAATGATAGCTAAAACGTCTCTTTTAAATTTTGGTAGTTTTTGGTCAAAGATATCAACTGAGCTGTGGTGTTCCTTCAAGATGTCAATTAGATAGACCGACCACTTTGTCAGAACCATTCGGAGCTGGTGGATGCAAGAGTCATGTAGAGCTACATTTGGCGCTCTTTGGGCGAGGTTTATGTACACCAGTGAACGTTTTCAGGCTGATAATGGTGATGATTTGTGGTCCTAGTCACCCGATTCCAGACCTTCTTCCCTATTGATAGAGTACCATGATAATACTGCTATCTTATTCCAGCTGAATCATAATTTGTCAAACTAGGGATCGACAAGCGTGGGTTGGTGAATCATGTCTTTGAATTTTTGTTTTGAACATATTGACTGATGTTTTCCTAGACCATTGTAAAAGCGTCACAAAAAAGTTTTTTTTTACTTCAAACTTGTCTAGCATTTGACCACGCTCTCACCTGATGAAAAGTGACGATGCGATCGAAGGTGTAGCATGCTAGCCAAGTAAATACCTATTCACTTTTCTCTTGAACACGCCCGGGTCATATTTAGCCGGAAACATAGACGCTGGCAGGGCATTCCATTCCTTAGCCATTCCAATTAAGAACGTTGAGTTGAGAAAAGTTGTTGATACAGGGCTTTGCAGGATTCAAACCAGGGTGCATCGGTCTAAAAGCAGCACGAGTAATTGCTGAACCGTACTCAGTCTGTTTCCTACTAACTAGGTACAGTAAACAGTAATTGTAGTCAATTATTTTGCACTTGACTCCAAATGCAATCGTATCATTTCCGAAGTGTAGGAAATGTCTGATCTGTTGCTAGGCAACGCTCGATCGTTGTGTTGTTTGAACGCTATGTCCTAGATCATAGATTACGAAGTCTGGGCCCCAGAAGCGATAATTTATTGCAATTAAGTTTCATTTTTGCATTATATATCATACAAGTTTTTTTCTGGATGAGAAGTGAACCTCCGATTGCCAGCGTCAAAAACAGATCTACCAATTAAACTGTAAACCCAGTCTAAATTATGCACAAGAATTCCTCAAATTGACCATTCTAGTTTTTGCAATCGCTACTTAGGTTATCACACTAATATTATAAAGGCGAAAGCTTGTATATGTGTATGTTTGTTACTCCTTCACGCTCAAACGGCTGAATAGATTTGGATGAAATTCGGTACCAAGGTGGCTTTACACTGGATTAACATATAGGCTACATTTATCCCGGAAAAGTGAAGTTTTCCCGTGGGATGAGCAAGTAATTAAAATACTTTTTATCCGCGGGTGAAACCGCGATGCGCAACTAGTATTAAATATTGTTCCCTTAGAAATTGTTTTCAGAAAATTACTTCTTGTTCATTTAGAGACTTTTTTTGATTTGATTAATGTAAACATCGTTTGTTTTAATGGAATCGTGCAATATTTAATGTACTGTTTGAATAAATCACTTAGGTATTTAGTGTTCGGTAAAAAGTAGTAACCGGTAAGAGGAATCTTCTACGGAACCCTTGATTTTTCATAACAAACTGATGATATAATGTACTACGGTAAAAAATAGATGCATTTCAATTCAAAGCCTTGAACACAGATGCAAGGTCGCTGGTCTGTCAGTCTTCTATCGGCTACATTTTGGAGAGTGTCCACATGCCCTTTTTTTTTTTTTTTTTTTTGAGGGGAGGAAATGCCCTCGCACTTCCCTGCCACCACGGGGGTAGTGGCAGGGGGTATGTGGGACTCGAACCCACTAAAACCCCCCCGTGATCCGACCGCCGCCGGGATGGGGCGAGATGGAGACGCACTGCATTAACCATCTCGCCCCGGCGGTAGGCCCTTCCGGGCCTCTGCGCCAGTGGGTGGGCAACCTTTCACCTCAGTTGCCCACCAGACGTGTGGGGCCATGTAAGTGCAGCGGAGAGTCCCCCGACTCTCCGCCACTGGCCCCACTACGGGGGATGGAGAAAGCGCTCAATGAAGCGCCTTCTCCGTCTCCCCACCCGTCTGCGCCGGAGGGGGTCAGAGTTGGCATTATCCTCCCTGACCCGCTCCGCGGCCTCCTTCTGCGTCATCAATGTCCGCATGCCCTTCATCAACCCATTCCTTCATCTCCTTTCCATCACAGAACTACAAGGCTTGGTGATTCGTCACATCCTTACATCGTTAGTGTACCCCAAGTCCGCACTAAGCGTTTTGCTGAGTCATTTATAGTCCGAACGGCCAAGGAATGGAATGCTCTTCCAAAAACAGTGTTTCCTCTTAGGTATAACCTGGGTCTTTTTAAGTCAAGAGTGAATGGGCATCTCATGGGCAAGCGTGCTCCACCTTAGACCAGACCAAGTGAGTTGTTCTCAAACGCATGTCCATTTCACCGTAAAAAAAAAAAGCGCTTTTTTGTGCACAAATACTTGCCCTGCTACGGGAATCGAACCCCGCCGGGATATAAGCCAGCTGCTCAACCACAAAGTTTGTCATGCAAATTACTGCCTGCAGCAAAAAACATGCTCATTTTTAAACACCTAAAAAGTAACAATCGAATACCAAATATCGTATTTCACGCTCGATTATTTGACATCACTGGCTAATTAGTATCGATTTTTTATGGTCTCGCCGATAATTTATAAGGGTAAATCGCGTCCGTATTTTCCATTAGTGCGCTGCGGTGAAAAATGAAGTCACTAATCTTAGTCTGTCTTTTTGCCACTGCTGTCATAGCGGGACCATGGGTAAGCTATCATCTCAATTAACTAATTATTTGGCACAACGAATAAGCATTGCAATTCAACGGGGCAATGCTGCCAGCATGTTGGGTACGCTACCTACTGGTAGCGGGCTGGAGCATTTGGACTGTCTATAGGTCATCGCGGCCAGTATACAGTCCAAATGTTTTTTTTTTTGTAGTAGTAGTAGTAGGTAGTTTTTAGTATTAGTTATTAAATCATTGTAGTGTTTAGAAAATAACGGCAATTTGCCGTGTTTAAAAAAAATACTAATATATATACCTACATGTAATTTGAAATATGAATTTGGAACTTTTTTCATTACCCGTGTATATTGAATTTTAATGTGTAATAAGGGTGGATTATTATCCGTTAAGCGTTCGTGAACGTGCACGAGTTTTGGCAAATGGTTCCAAGTTTAAAAACATGCCTGTTCGTTTTTTCTTCAAAGCTTCCTAGAGCCAGTAAAATATCCACCATTTTACTGTGGCATTTTTACTAACAAAATAAGACTTTAACATGACATAACCGTACAAAATTCCTCACTTGACATTGGCAGAATCATCGCTAAAAAGCAATAGCAGGCCATTAAACGAAGAGAAGAAGTTCATGTAATTTGGTCCTGGTGTAAAATAGCACCAATTTCTTCCCGTGGGTTTTTTTTTTACTTCAAACTTGTCTAGCATTTGACCGCGCTCTCACCTGATTGGAAGTGACGATGTGATCGAAGGTGTAGCATGCTAGCCAAGTAAATACCTATTCACTCTTCTCTTGAACACGCCTGGGTCATATTTCGCCGGAAACACAGACGCTGGCAGGGCATTTCCAATTGGGTGCCGTAAGTTCCTTCTAAGGGAATATCCAGAATGGGCAACAGCATTCTGCTCGGTACATTGAAATCAGCAATCACTAAGAAGCGGCGAGAACGTAATTCGATTGCAACAGATAAAAACTCAAATTTGTATGGATTTGACAGTTTGAATACGCAGCTTATGTACATAGTTAGTATGGAAATTTCTCCTGTTGAATTGCAATTAAAGTTTCGTGATTACCCCCCGTAATGTGCAGAATTTTCACTCGCTTTTAAAACGGTGAAGTAAATTTGGACATGTTCAAGAATCATACAATTTGAGGGCGTGTCTTCCACCAATGTGTGTGGCTTACGGCATACACGTAATAAACATAAACAAAATAAACATAAACATTATTAATTTAAAAAATATATATATATACAATCAATATAACAATCACATGTACAATGTTTTAATGACATGTGACATACATTTTTGTGATTCAAAAATGTGCAAAAATATAATAAAATATACCTATTAAACTTCTTCATTTTTCTGACTTGTAATAGTGCTAAAATTAGGCTATTTGCAATAAATTGATTGATGTTTTTTTGCCTTATGTGGGTGTCGTTTTTTGGGCGAACTTTAGAATAGGTTTCTAAGATTAGATTTTTGTTGTATTGTTATTAATTGATTCGTGTTGTTTTTATTTGTATTTTGACATTTACAAAACAACTTTACTTTACAACATTTACAAACTTTTTTTGTTACCAAATGTCACATTTTAATAGAAAATTTAAACAACAATGGTAGGAGGTCCTAAAATATGCCTTGTCTATTACGATAAATTTAATTAAAAAAAGGAACTATAAAAAGTTTGGTCCGGGAACATATTGAAATAAACCCTCGATCAAATATCGACAGCAGTGCAGTGTTACGAAGACTAGCTCGACATGTGATTCGTCAACTTAAAAATTATTACACTCCGCCTGATAAAGACGCCTTTTTGGCAATTTTCATTCAATTCATCCATGTCACTTTAAGAATTAAACCTTACCTTTTATCTGAGCAGATGACATGTTACACTCGCAACCCGATAGACACGCCTTTTTGACACTATTCATACAAAATAAATACAAAAATAAATTGATAACAATTCTTTGGATAAAACATAAAATTTAACTTAGTAATATTTATTCTTTTAATTTAAATAAGTATATTAAGTAATAATTATTTAGGTACCTACAACATAATATTATTTAATAAACATAAAACAATAAAAAGGGAACTTAATCAAACAAACCACTACCAGTAGGCAGTTACTTAGTTAGGTGTTAGATGGCGCTGTTTGAAATGTCCACCAAAATACTTTTTTATTTTCGTTTAATTATAGCAGCAGCAACAACAGCAACAACAATTGGATCAGGTATGAAGGCTTTAACAAAAATCTCCTCTACGTATTAAGAAAATAGTTTTTGACGAGTCAGATACCATGACCTTTTATAAAATAATAATAATAAATATGTGTGGACATTTCAAATAGCCCCAAACTAAGCAAAGCTTGTACTATGGGAACCAGATAACTGATACAATACTAAGATACTTTTTGTTTGCAAATATACAGGTGCTAGATCCATTAAGGGCGTGGAGTACCCATCATTTCTGACTTATTTCACTATGAAACAGCCCTTTTTTTTTGAGGGGGGGAATTTTTCCTCGCACTTCCTTGCCACCTTGGGTGGTGGCAGGGGGTATGTGGGACTCAAACCCACTAAAACCCCCCGTGAGCCCTCGTCCGCCGTACCGGGGGCGAGAAGGGGTCGCGACTGCAGTCCAGCCAACTCGCCCCCAAACAAAATAAACATAATGAAAGCTTAGCTTTTTATAAAAGGTAGGACTTTTCTGCAAAGTTCGTCTAGGTGGGTACTGCTTTACCAGTTATTCTGCCGCTAAGCAGTAATGCGCAAGCACTACTGTGTTTTTGTTTGAAGGGTACTGTAGCTAGTAAAATTATTGGGCAAATGAGACTTTATAACCTGATCTCACAATCTAGTAAGATTACTAGATTGTGCTGATGTCTCAGGATGACGTGCGCAGTGCAGTGTCACGCGAAACTCTATACTTTAGAGTTCCGAGTGACACTGCAACTAATATGGGCAGCCGTGTTGTTTAACATCAGGTGAACGGTTAACTCGTCACGTCATTTCTTAACATAAAAAAAAGATGGTAGGACGGTCTAGCTAGACCTAGACTTACTTTGTATATACTCTAGCTAGTAAAATTACTGGGCAAATGAGACTTTATGATCTGATCTCACAGCCTTGTAATACTATTACTAGTCTCTTATATTATTACTAGACTGTGCTGATGTCTAAGAATGACGTGCGCAGTACAGTGTCACGCGAAACTCTATACTTTAAAGTTCCGAGTGACACTGCAACTGATACGGGCAGCCGTGTCGCTAAACATCAGGTTGAAAACGAGCTCGTCATGTCATTCGTCAACTTAAAAATTACTACACTCCACCTTATAGAGATGCCTTTTTGGCACTTTTCATTCAATTCATCCATGTCACTTTAAGAATTAAACCTTACCTTTTATCTGAGCAGATGACACGTTACACTCGCAACCCGATAGACACGCCTTTTTGAAACTATTCATACAATTCATCCATGTCACGTTTAAGTATTAAACCTTACGTTTTAGGTAAAAGGTCAAAAATAGAGCTTAGATAAGCAGATGACGTGTATCTTGCCATTAATGTGTGCAATCGGCGCTTATTACTAGGCACCAATTAGAATATTCTACTATCGTGAAACGCGTGATTTGTTGTCCTGCTCTGTGCCCACACCAATGTAGGTCTACCTGTATGTAGTTCTGTTTCATTCACTACTATTTTTTTTCTGTAATCTAAACATTAAATCCTTTTTAACTGTTCAAATCCAACGAACACTATTATAACGTCTCAAAAAATTAGAAAAACAATTGTTTGTAAAACTGGCCTCGGAGTTTTGGCGGGAACGCGGAAAAGATGCGTCACCACATTGTATTATTTTCCAATACTCGTGTTATTTTCAGTGTTAGTGCATAAAATTGGTGGCATTCTATTCGTTAAGTGCTGGATTACAGGCGTGAGTGTGGGAAAATGGTATAATGATGGTGAAACGTTTCTTTTCGTGTTGTTTCCAAACTCCATAGAAGCTTCAAGTAAAGTTGCCACCACTTTACTAGGAGTATGACTTTGACTAGACTGTGACTTCGACTATGACTTGACACATATTTGCGTGAAATATCATTAACTTGATAAATGATCAATAACTTGACACTGGCTAAATACACAAAAGTGTGGAGCCAAAACATTAAAAATAAAAACTGGCCTCCACAACACAGGGAATCCTAGTGTGGAGCCCAGGGCTCGAATAATAATATCTACTGTCAACTAAAATCATGACTTGTATTTGATTAATTCACATACCTAATTAAGTAAGGATGATATTGTAATCGTTGCTATTGTTTGCTGAAATAAATCTTAATCTTATTCATATTCTATCTTCAGCTGCTGCAGCAGCAGCTGCAGTTGGTAGTAGCTCAGCCTCCAGCTTGATGTGGATTCGATTCCCACCTAAGACAAACATTTTTTTTATGAACATCGATGTTTATTGTGATGTATGTTATACCGCATTCTATGTATGTATTTACAAACAAAGTGTTTACCTGAGTATCACATACCTTTGTTTACTTTATAGCTAGATTCACATTCTAAAACGTCTATGTCTTTATTTATTTCGACTGGCCTGATAGCTCAATTGGTAGTAATCCTGCCTTCTAAACTGTGGGTTGTGGGTTCGATTTCCACCCAGGACAAATATTTTTGTGATGAACATATGTGTTTGATCTGTGTCTGGGTGTTATATTGTATTCCATGTATGTATTTACAAACAAAAATTATCTAAGTATTGTATTATTTATCCGGTCCCCATAGTACAAGCTTTGCTTAGTTTGTGGCTAGATGGCGCTGTGTGAAATGTCCACAGATATTTATTTGTTTATTTATTTTACATTTTAGGGGGATCTGCAAACCCGAAGACGATTGCAATCTCTGAGTGTTAAGGTGAGCATTAAATAATCTTGACTTGGTATATCAAATAAAATTATCAGGGCCAAATGTGCATAAAATACTGCAGCCATCTCTGGGATAGCTCAGCTAAGTATCAGCTCGTTGCCATTAATTACTGGGCAATTGAGGCTTTTTGATCTGATCTCACGTCTAGTAATGTTATGACCAGACTGTGCTGATGTCTCAGGATGATGTGCGCAGTGCAGTGTCACGCAAAACTTTATTATTTGGAGTTCCGAATGACACTGTTATGTTGTGAGCAACCGTGTCGCTTAACATCAGGCGAACGACTAGCTCGTCACATCATTCAATAACATTTTTTCAAAAACCTCCAGTCCCACAAAGCGTTTCGTTTCAACATTTATTGCGCGGACGGAAAAGAAATGGAACAAATTACAAGCGACTCTGTTTTCTAAAATATGTAATTTGGGAGTTTTCAAAGCCGGTTCACTTTTACCCAGTATCTTTTAGGCAAGTATGCTCCATCATCAACCGCGTCGTCACTTACTATCAGGTGAGGCAGTGGTCAAATGCCACCCTGTCAAGGTAAAAACAAGCCGGCTAAGGGAATATCCGGGGAAAAATCTGAATCTACTGCGATCATCAAGCTGCCTTCAAAGCGTGTTTATTATGGAAAACATCTCCCCTATAATTGGGGATGGGGGGGTACTGCAGTGGACGTCTTATGGCTGATGTTGTAATTAAATAAAATAAAGCGTTTCTACAAAAATTGCACTATTGCTTAACCATGATCTAATAGCATGATCCGAACATATAGTTAATAGTATCACAAAACTTTTTTTTTTCAGGTTATCCATGATGATGATGATAATGGCAAACATGGTGATAATAACAACGACAACGTAAGAATAATAATAATAATAATATGTGTGGACATCTCACACAGCGCCATCTAGCCCCAAACTAAGCAAAGCTTGCACTATGGGAACCAGATAACTTATACAATGCTTAGATACTTTTTGTTTGTAAATACATACATAGAATACAATATAACACCCAGACACAGAGCAAACACCTATGTTCATCACACTATTTGTCCTGGGTGGGAATCGAACCCACAACCCACAGTTCAGAAGGCAGGGTTACTACCAACTGCGCTATCGGGCCAGTGCTTAGTGCCTCATTTTTATTAAATACAACAACTTACCGGCGTCCTTATTTCCACCTAACTACAATCTGGGAGTCTTCAAGTCAAGTTTGTGGTTGCCTTGAAAACCTTCTTCATCGTTTCTTCGTATTACGAGTGGTGTGGCGTACCCATTACCATTTCAACTTAAATTCTAAGAGCTATATCGGTCACTTTATTACTCGTACGGATTATCTCATTTCGGATCTTATCTTGCAGGGAAACACTGTGCATAGCTCTTCTCATTTCAGCGACTTTGAGCTGACTAATAAGGCCAACAGTAAGAGTGCCATAAGTCATGACTAGCAACGCACAACCTTTGTTTTCAAGCTCTGCGGTATTTTGTACGAAAAGCTAGATCAAAACCATAACAAAACCGTAAAATTAGCATAAATAAATACGAATTAGAGTTAGAATAGCTAATTGTCATCTCATTTAATAAGTGATTCTCATTTCAGAAGGTCGCATATGATCGAAGCAATTGGGAAGGCCGAGACAACGCTAATGAGCAAAGAAGTAGCGACAGATGGGAGAGTTCCAACAGAAACAGCATGAAACAGGATCGCACAGAAGATAGAAGAGAATACTGGTATAGAGGTGACCGCCATAGACAATTTAACGACAGAGAAGATTGGCACAGACAAAATAACGATAAAGAACAACGCCACTGGGCACAAAACTGGTACAGACAAAATAATGATAAAGAAGACTGGCAGAGAAAAGATGATGATAGAGAAGATTGGCACAGAAAAGATAGTGATAAAAAAAACTGGCACAGACAAGATAGTGACAGAGAAGACTGGCACAGAAAAGATGACAGAGACGACTGGCACGGAAAAGATAATGATAGAGAAGACTGGCACAGAAAAGATAGTGACAAAAAAAACTGGCACAGACAAGATAGTGACAGAGAAGACTGGCACAGAAAAGATGACAGAGACGACTGGCACGGAAAAGATAATGATAGAGAAGACTGGCACAGAAAAGATAGTGATAAAAAAAACTGGCACAGACAAGATAGTTACAGAGAAGACTGGCACAGAAAAGATGACAGAGACGACTGGCACGGAAAAGATGACAGAGACGACTGGCACGGAAAAGATAATGATAGAGAAGACTGGCACAGAAAAGATAGTGATAAAAAAAACTGGCACAGACAAGATAGTGACAGAGAAAACTGGCACAGAAAAGATGACAGAGACGACTGGCACGGAAAAGATGACAGAGACGACTGGCACGGAAAAGATGACAGAGACGACTGGCACGGAAAAGATGACAGAGACGACTGGCCCGGAAAAGATAATGATAGAGAAGACTGGCACAGAAAAGATAGTGATAAAAAAAACTGGCACAGACAAGATAGTGACAGAGAAGCCTGGTACAGAGCATACCTAAATAGAATAGAACGTGAAAAACCCTACGTAAGTCTGGTCAATTTAGTTTAAGTAATCGTAATAAATAAAATAGGTAGATTGTAAAAAAGCTGTTCATGCTTGTACCCACCAGGACGCAAATCATTTCTATGTGACCACGATCACGATTAAATTATTTATTACTGATCACGGAAAAGAGATAATAGTTTACTGGGCTTGACCAGTTGCCCACAATGATTTAGAGAGATCGCTTTGAGCGATATGACCGGTCTGTGTATTAAAGTTTATAGTATTTAGTGTTTTGTGTTGTAATTGGTAACGTAGGCAAACTATTGTGACCACGGTGGTATTTATTGCTTTTTCCATATCTGATCACGGACTAACCATGGCAATAAACAGGTGGTGTTGCCATGTTAACTCGCAATAAATAATTTATTTGGAATGTTCAACTCAACATAATTACCTGACATATTGTTCACAGAGAAATCATCTTACTGAGAACGGTGCATTGCTTTCAACATTACTTAGGGGAGATTAGTCCAAATTTAAAGTTGACAGGTTCTTAAAAGAATAAAAACTACTTAATAAAAACAATAACCGATTTTTTTTTTGTTTTGGTATGGCTCCACACTTTTGTGTATTTAGCCAGTGTCAAGTAATTGATAATTTTTCGAGTTAAGTAATATATATGTATGTCAAAGTGAAATGAGTAATAGAAAATAAAACAAAACGTAGTTTAGTGTAGCGGAAGCTGGTTTTACTCGGTGTACGCACAATTAGAAATAAGTACTTATGTTTATGTATGTTTTTGTTATTGGCTGTATTGTCCTTCCTGTATCTAAATATATATTAGGTCTTTACCTATGAAATAGCCGTTTTGTTTGAAAAAAGTTATAGTATTTTTTTTTCGAACTTATTTATTTCTTTTATTCATAGTAATCACCCCTGCAATCAATGCATCTTTGCCAACGCTGTGGCTGTTTATGGATGCCCTTCTTGAAAAAATCAGCAGGACGGGAGACAACAAACTCTTCAAAGGCGTTTTGTACTGCCTCTCGGGAATTGATTTTTTTTCCCGCTAAAAATTTGTCCAAATTTTGGAAAAAGTAATAGTCGGTAGGCGCAAGATCTGGTGAGTATGCCGGATGAGGGAGAGCTTCCAAACCCAACTCATGCAGCTTAGAGACGGTCTGTTGTGCAGTATGGGGTTGCGCGTTGTCGTGAAGTAGCAGTGGAGACGACCGATTGACCAAAGCTGGTTACAGACGTGCGAGTTTCGCCATCATTGTGGTCAGTTCTTCAATGTACACATCTGCAGTAATGCTCTCGCCGTTTTGTAAAAAGCTATGATGAATCACACCAGCACTAGACCACCAAACTGTGACCATCACCTTTCTAGGGGTCATTTTTCGTTTTGCACATTGCTTTGGTACCGAACCAGGATCTAACCAACTTGCTGAGCGCTTTCGATTGTCAAAAAGAATCCATTTTTCGCCGCACGTAACTATTCGGTTCAAAATTCCTTCATTTCTGTGCCTGTTAAGCAGCGCAAGGCAAGAATCGACGCGTACGTTGCGCTGGCGATCGTTAAGTTCGTGGGGCACCCATCTATCAAGCTTTATTATCTTGCCAATCTGTCGCAAATGGACCAATATTGTTTTGATGCTAACATCAAAAGCTGCTGCCAGCTCAGCTGTAGATTGAGATTCATCAGCTTCCACAATCGCCTTTAATTTATCATTGTTGACCAAAGTTTCCGGACGACCACGAGGTTCATTTTTCAAGTCAAAATTCCCAGAACGGAACCGAGCAAACCAATAACGGGTTGTACGTTCGTTTGTACAGTTCTCTCCGTAAACGTCGTTGATGTTACGTGTCGTTTGTGCCGCGTTGGTGCCACGACGGAACTCATATTCCATAATTACACGAAATTTCAAAGTATCCATTATGAGGAAAAATGTTGAAATGTAATGAAAATACAACGCTAATCAATAAACAAAAGACTTATATTGTAAATAGAATGTCATATTTTTAAAACAAAATTAATTTGAATTTAGAATTCATAGCCAATCAAAACTTTTTTTTGTTTGAAAAAGTCTGTACTGCAATACGGCAATTTCATAGGTAAAGACCTATTATAACTCAAAGCTGACTGACATAGTGATCTATCAACGCACAGCCCAAACTACTGGATGGATCGGGCTGAAATTTGGCATGCAGGTAGATGTTATGACGTAGACATCCCCTAAGAAAGTATTTTTCGAAATTCCACCCTTAGGAGGGTGAAATGGGTGGTTGAATTATTTCCGCATAGGCCACGCCGCGGGCGAAGCTGCGGGCAGAAGCTCGTTATAATATGTTCATGTTAATAATAGGCTTAATTCATAAATATAAAAAATTATCTAACAAAAAGCACGGTCCCAGGTGTCTGTGGAAATGCAGATATAAAAAGAAAACAAATAAAACAAAACGTAGTACTATGACTGACGTCTGATGACCAAGTCAAAATCAGATGAAGCCAGTAGATTTGGTGTACCATCTTATAAAAAAACTACTTTTTCAGAACCAAGACCAAAGGCGGCAAGTTAGAAAAGATGATGTAAGTTTAGAATTTAAATTTTGTACATAATGAAGGGGTGAGAACAAAAAGGGCTTAACTAATTTTTTTCACAAAATGACTTATGGGTATAGTTGGATTCAGCGTAAAATTATTTTTTGGGGGTCCAAGTTTGCTCGCGTCCGTAGGATTTCGCCCTTGCTGTCCTACACGTGACCCCTGGGTGGTGCCAAAGGAGCAACCGAATAACTGGTGGAAGGCTTCGGCCGCCGGCTTAGTTACCACCCCCTGGACTAAGCCACAGTGCCAAGCGATTCGTCGTGTTCCACTGTGTTGTCTAGGGAAGCCGTTGGATGGGTTGATGGTGATTGTTGTGCTGAGTGTGTAGACCGGTTTTGGATTTAGCGTGCGTTTGCGTTGGAGGCCTTGTTTCGGAGGGTAGCGGGATCCGAAGAAACGGTTCTCTGCTGGCCGACCGCAGGTTGTAGGGGGCCCAAGTAATTGATTAGCCAACAACGAAAGGCTGCCCCACCGCCTGTGAAAAATCCTAGGGTGCTCCATCGGGCCGACTGGCGACCGGAGGAGAGGAACCGATGGCCACTTCTAGGGGGGTTCGGGCGTCCCCGCAGTCTCCGCGCAAGTCCTCCGCTAACGTAACCTGCATTCTATTTTTTCCATGGGTTAACTGCTTAGCACCTGGTCTCCGTCAACTCGTTCGCCCATTTCTCTCTTATCATGAAAAAGTACATTAAAAGGAATAAGTTTTCACAGCAGAAGCACGTCCTCTCTCTAAAAGTGCATCTCACAAATATTAGAGGCTTGCACTCAAATCTCAACGCTGTCCACCACCATCTCGAGACTGAGAGGCCTCATTTGCTCTTCCTGACTGAGACCCAAATACGTTGTCCATCTGACGTAGCCTATTTAGACTACCCTGGCTTTACGCTTGAGCACAATCTTAAGCCACGGGCTGGCGTGTGTGTATATGTTCGCGACGACATATGTGTGAAACGTCTTCGTAATTTTGAAAGGTCGAAGTATTCTGTATTGTGGACTTTGGTGGATACTGGAATAGATCAAGTTATCTACGCTGGAGTGTACCGCTCTCACACTGGTGACCAGGAAACCACAAGGCTTTTCGATTACTTGAGTGACACCGCGGATATCGTCCAGCATAAGTATCCTCGTGCTCAAATCGTGTTCTTGGGGGACTTTAATGCTCACCACCAAGAGTGGTTGTGCCCATACCGAGATACCGATCATGCAGGAAGAGAGGCTCGTAGATTTGCCTTGTCGTCAAACCTATCCCAGTTGGTTGACCAGCCAACCAGAATTCCTGATGTAGTCGGGCACACTGCTTACTGTTTAGACCTTGTCCTTGCGTCGGAACCTGACAAGTACTCTGTGTCGGTGACGTCTCCGCTTGGAACCTCGGATCATTGCTTAATTAAGGCTATTTCCTGTTTCTCACCACCTGACTGTAGCCCAAGAGGTAATAGGCGGGTGTGGCGTTATAAATCTGCGGATTGGGACGAAATGCGTCACTTCTTTGCTTCATACCCATGGCAGCAGGTATGTTTTCAGACTGACGATCCTTCCATCTGCGCTGATGCAATAGTCGAGGTGGTGCGTCAGGGAATGGAATATTTTATCCCATTTTCTGATGTACCAGTTGGCGTTAGGGCTCGTCCATGGTTCAATGGTGACTGCGCTTTGGCTGAGCAACAAAAACAAAGCGCATACCAAGAGTGGGCTCGAGCACGCGCTTGCAAGGATCCTCAACTGTCGGACAAGAAAAAAGTTTTTAACCGTGCTGCCAAGGCATGTAAGCGAGCCATGCGGAGTGCCCGTCTTGATAGAATTGGCCGTATAAGAGATAAATTAGCTGCTTCGCCATCGGGCAGTAAGGCTTTTTGGTCTCTTGCCAAGTCTATAGAGGGTAACTTTTGTCGTCCTACGCTGCCACCTTTGGTTAAATCTGACGGGTCGTTGGCCCACTCAGCGGTTGATAAAGCTAATCTTTTCGCTGCCTTGTTTGCTGAAAACTCGCGTCTGGACCCGGGTCTTGAGGTTCCACCTACCCTGCCCCATCACGGCTCTGTAATGCCTGATATTTCAGTTAGGCAGGTGGAGGTTCTTAAAGTTCTTCGTGGCCTGGATGTCAACAAGGCCAGTGGCCCCGATGGTATTCCAGCGGTGGTTTTAAAAAGCTGCGCACCTGAGCTTTCTCCCTTTTTGACTCGCCTATATCGTCTCTCGCTCTTAACCGGTATTGTGCCTAAAGCTTGGAAGCTTGCTAATGTCCAGCCTGTCCCCAAGAAAGGAAGCCGAGCTGAGCCTAGCAACTACAGACCAATAGCTATTACCTCCATTTTCTGTAAGGTTATGGAGCGTGTCCTTAATGCTAGGCTTCTTAACTTTCTGGAAGACAATGAGATCCTCAGCGACCAACAATATGGCTTTCGCCGGAATCGTTCGACTGGGGATCTCCTGGCCTACGCTACGCACTTTTGGGGTGAAGCTATCGAGCACCATGGTGAGGCAGTTGCTGTCTCACTTGATATATCAAAAGCTTTCGACAGAGTGTGGCATGCGAGTCTTTTGAGTAAGCTTCCTGCTTACGGCATCCCTCCTGGCTTATGCTCGTGGATCTCCGACTTTTTGTCGGAGAGATTTATACGTGTAGTGGTAGATGGCTGCTCGTCAGATCTCAAGCCTATTAATGACGGTGTTCCTCAGGGCTCGGTTCTCTCTGCAACATTGTTTCTCCTGCATATCAACGACCTGTTTTTGCCAGGAATTTTGGGTTATGCAGATGATAGCACTGTTGTGGAGAGATACCTGTCTGACGCGCGTGCTGGAGCAAGTGCCACACAGGCACAAAGGGAGGAGATGCTAAAAAGAATGAACTTAATCCTTGAAGCAGTATCCCATTGGGGTGCTGCTAATTTGGTTAAGTTCAATGCTTCCAAAACACAGGCCTGTGTGTTCTCTGCTAAAAAGACACCTCTTTCTACCACTCCGCTTTTTGAGGGTTTAACAGTACCTTTTAGCGATCATCTTGAGCTCCTTGGTGTCCAAATCTCATCTACCCTAAACTTCGGTCGCTTTATTGAGTCCAGAGCCAAGATAGCTGCAAAGAAGCTTGGTGTTTTATCTAAGGTTAAGCAGTTTTTTTCGTCAAATCAGCTGCTTCACCTTTACCAAGCTCAGGTCAGGGCCTGCATGGAGTACTGTAGCCATCTGTGGGATGGCTCGGCCCGATACCAGCTTGCGACTTTGGACACAATTGAGCGGCGTGCTAAGAGGCTTATCAACGATGAGACACTAATTAAAGGGAAAGTTCAAAGCCTTGAGCATAGACGCAAGGTCGCCGGTCTGTCAGTCTTCTATAGGCTACATTTTGGAGAGTGTGCGCATGCCCTTCATCAACTCATTCCTTCATCTCCTTTCCATCATAGAACTACAAGACTTGGTGATTCGTCACACCCTTACGTTGTTAGTGTACCCCAAGTCCGCACTAAGCGTTTTGCTGACTCATTTATAGTCCGAACGGCCAAGGAATGGAATGCTCTCCCAAAAACAGTGTTTCCTTCAAGATATAACATAGGTCTTTTTAAGTCAAGAGTGAATAGGCATCTCATGGGCAAGCGTGCTCCACCTTAGACAACTTCGTCGCTTACCATCAGGTGAGTTGTTGTCAAACGCATGCCCATTACATCAAAAAAAAAAAAAAAAAAAAAAAAAAAAAATCTACAATAATACATTCTCAAAATACCGAAATGAGGCTTCAATCTGGGATATGGGGAGTAAGCTGGCGAATGCGAGGCGAACGAAAGTTGAACTTGGCTCACGTAGATCTCCAGTCAACATAACAAAGTTAAAAAATTGTATTTTTATGATGGTATGTCCGGTAAAATGACAATTTGCAATTGTCCAGATGGCGACAGTAACATTAAACAAAGCGAAAACAAAGTTATACCAGCCGATAGATGGAGCTAAACTAAAGAAGTTTTACTTCAGTTGTGTAACTAAAGCACACTCATTTTTTTTGGCACCTGCTCCGTCATTAATAAACCGATTTAGATTCTTGTTTTTATTTATTTAAAGGCAAAGCATTTGACCATCGCCTCGCCTGATGTTAAGCAATGACGTGTTCTAAGATGGGGCATGCTTGCCTAGAAGCAAGGGCGGATTTAAGGGGGGGGGGGGGCACGGGGGCACGTGCCCCTCCTCGACGGCATTTTTGTGTACTGTGGAAATTCCATTACTGTATATACTTACAAGCAAATACTTGTAGAAACAAACTTGACTTTTTTTAATTTTTTTTTATTTTAGGGATGACGTGACGAGCTAGCTGTTCGCCTGATGTTAAACGACACGGCTGCCCATATCAGCTGCAGTGTTACTCGGAACTCTAAAGTATAGAGTTTCACGTGCCACTGCACTGCGCACGTCATCCAGTGACATCAGCACAATCTAGTATTAAGA
The DNA here is from genome assembly GCA_905220475.3 of Ennomos fuscantarius. Classification (NCBI taxonomy): domain Eukaryota; kingdom Metazoa; phylum Arthropoda; class Insecta; order Lepidoptera; family Geometridae; genus Ennomos; species Ennomos fuscantarius. The sequence goes on from HG992049.1 coordinate 5,954,735, forward strand.
TTACTAAACTATGAGATCAGATCATAAAGTTTGGTTTTAAAAAGTTTGGTTTTTCAAATTAAAATACCTGGAAAAAATGTAATAGATTATATTGTCATTCAAGGGATTATTTCTCAGTGTAAAATTAAGGCGATCGAAGCTGGTTGAACCCTTTCTTTAACAGGTGATTATTGTGTAGGTGCGCTCGATAAGTCGAATTCCAATTGACGACATTTTCTTTTCCTTTATTTTATTCTTTCTTTTCTAGGTGACCCTTGAGAGCAGCGAAGATGACGTAAGTCAAACTAAACTTTACAAATTGGGATTGTATTTTAGTTCTTACCTAATAAGGGATAAAACCATAATTCACTTATCAAGCGGACGTTTTAACAGTGTTGGTGATGATGATGATAATAAAGCTTCCTTTAACCACAATTTAATTTGGTAAAAGGTTGTCTGGAAGAGATCGCTTTTTAGCGATAAGACCGCCGATTGTGTCCTACTTATATGCTTTTCTGTTTTGTATTTCGTCATCTTGGTGTCAATAAAGAGTTTATCTATCTATCTATTTAATTTTATTACAGGTAACGCTCGAAAACCGCGCAAATGATGTAAGTCGAGGCGCGGTGTAAGCCCAAAATCAACAAAAAGCAATTTTTCGACGTCATGTGACATTAATGTGACGTTTTAATTTAATTTTATTTTTGTTTTTGTTTTGGCTCCACACTTTTGTGTATTAGCCAGTGTCAAGTAATTGATAATTATATTATTAAATTAAAGATAGTATTAAATATATGTGTCAAGTCAAGTCACAGTCCAAGTCATCACGTCAAGTCATAATCTAGTCTAGTCTAGTCAAGTCATACTCCTAGTAAAGTGGTGGCAACTTTACTTCAAGCTTCTATGGAGTTTTGGAAACAACACGAAAAGAAACGTTTCACCATCATTATACCATTTTCCCACACTCACGCCTGTAATCCAGCACTTAACTAAAAATAGAATGCCACCAATTTTATGCACTAACACTGAAAATAATATAATGCGGTGACGCAATCTTTTTCGCGTTCCCGCCAAAACTCCCTAAGACTCTTTTATGATGGCGACATTTAAAAAAAGCAAAAACCAAGTTATACCAGCCGATAGATGGAGCTAAACTAAAAAGTTTTACTTCAGCCGTGTGGTCTAAAGCATACTTGTTTTTATTATTGGTTATAGGGAAATCATTTTATATATGTAGTTGTTAAATAATAATAATAACGGTTGGAGTTAATATTCATCCACAGTAATAATTATTTATATTTATTTATTATAGGTAACAGTCGAAAATATCAAAGATGTAAGTAAAATGTCAAATAGTAGGTGTAAAGTAAAATACTGCTGGCTTTACTGCGAAATAGATATAAACTAAAATAATTAATACATGTAAAAGTTGCCGTGATAAAAATTTCACTATTTTTTTTTGTTTTGGCTCCACACTTTTGTGTATTTAGCCAGTGTCAAGTAATTGGTAATTTCTCAAGTTTATTATATAATGTGTCAAGTCAAGTAAAGTCACGGTTCAAGTCATCAAGTTAAGTCATAGTCTAGTCTAGTCAAGTCATACTCCTAGTAAAGTGGTGGCAACTTTACCAGAAACTATGTAGTTTTGGAAACAAGTCGGAAAGAAACGTTTCACCATCATTATACCACTTTCTCACACTCATGTCAAATACTTGTTCTGAGTCTGGGTGTTGTGGGACTATGGTCTTAGTTCCTGGGTCCCGAAACACAGGGAATCCTAGTTAGGGTCCAGGATCTATGTATGTGATCGTTGGGCGTTATTATTAATTAATATTATTATATCGTTGTTTTATCTATGGTTTTAAATATTTTATGTCATTATAGGTAACGCTCGAAAACCACAAAGAAGGCGTAAGTAAAAGTAAAATAAATAAATTACTAGGTATTAGGAAATTTCTGCAAAGTTCGTCTAGGTAAGTATCACCTCTTTTTCAGTTATTATGCCGCCAAGCAGTAGTGTGCAAACACTGCTGGCTCTGGTTTGAAGGGCACTGTAGGTAGTGAAATTACTGGGCAATGAGACGTTATGATCTGAACCTAGACTTCTGATGTCTCAGGATGACGTGCGCAGTGCAGTGTCACGTGAAACTTCACATTAGAGTTCCGAGTGACACTGCAACTGTTATGGGTGAATGTGTAGCTTATCATTAGGTGAACGACTAGCTCGTCACGTCATTCATTATTTATTAATAATATATAATTATTATTTTATTACTAGCTATGCCCCGCGATTTACATTCTTATTGTCGCCTACAAAACTATAATTTACAACTATCTTTATTTTATTACTGGCCCGATAGCTCAGTTGGTAGTAACCTTGTTGTCTAACTGTAGGTTGTGGGTCCGATTCCCACCCAGGACACACATTTTTGTGATGAACATCGATGTTTGTTCTGTGTCCAGGGTTTCACTGTATTGTATCAGTTACTTATCTGGTTTCCATAGTACAAGCTTTGCTTAATTTGGGGCTAGACGACGCTGTGTGAAATGTGGACAAATATTTATTTATTATTTATTTATTACTTAAGGTAAAGCTTGATAACCACCAAGGTCATCAGCAACGTGATCGAGCATTAAGGGTGAGTGAACCAACCGATTTATTCCTCGTGATTCCATAAGCTACATTGTTTATAAGAAATTAGTTCTAAATAAATGGTGTGGTGGTTGAGCAGGTCGGCTCATAACCCGGAGGCGGTGGGTTCGATTCCCGCGGCAGAACAAGTATTTGGGCACACAAAAAAAGCGCAAATAGTTGTTCTGAGTCTGGGTGTTGTGGGACCATGGTCCTTGTAGCTTGGTCCCTAGACACAGGGAATCCTAGTTAGGGTCCATGATCTATGTATGTGATCGTTGGGCGTTGTTATTATTATTATAATTCCTACCATTTCACCAACTTCAATCCCAATGAGAACATCATTAATGTAGTCGAAATCGAAATACGCATTATTAAAGATCAAAAATGAGTTTTTGGCGGGTAAGCGAAAAAGATTGCGTCACCGCATTGTATTATTTTGCAAAACTTGTGTTATTTTCAGTGTTAGTGCATAAAATTGGTGGCATTCTATTCGTTAAGTGCAGGATTACAGGCGTGAGTGTGGGAAAATGGTATAATGATGGTGAAACGTTTCTTTTCGTGTTGCTTCCAAAACTCCATAGAAGCTTCAAGTCAAGATGCCACCGCTTTACTAGGAGTATGACTTTGACTAGACTATGACTTGAGTTGATGACTTCGACTATGACTTGACACATATTTGCGTGAAATATCATTAATTTGATAAATTATCAATTACTTGACACTGGCTAAATACACAAAAGTGTGGAGCCAAAACTAAAAAAAAAAACTTTGTGATGTTGACAATGGAGATCTACGTTAACCAACAACTTTCAACTTCCGTTCGCCTCGCCGGCTTACTCCCCAAGTCAAGCATGCGTAAAGAAGTTATCTAATGTTAATTTTCTATTACAGAGCTCCCACTTGGACGCTCTGGCTCGGCAAATGGATGTCATTGCAACGGTAAGCCACGCATTATTGTTTGTTTATTTATTTTTTTTTTTTTTTTTTTTTCTAGAGTACCTATTTTGAGCACTCTAATAATATTACAATCTAGCCATCCATGTGGCTAATAAGTAATTTACATTTAACCTAATCTCCGAAACATTTAATTATCTAAGAATGTGTCCAATAACACTTTTCTTATTGTCTCTATTAAGGTGAAGACACATTGTTCTTGTGTTCTTTTTAAGTAGGTAGCACTTACTTGCACTGCACTACATTACGTTATAGCACTAAATACACACTACACTAACTCGAATGGTTTTGTTCTTTTCAATCTTCTAACTATATCAATGTGATCGAGCAGCTGGATTGCTTCAACATTCACATGATGGTGAAGTCGGCGATGATGACTTTCTGCGTACTTCTGGATGACTTTGGTGACGACCTCTATATTAAGGTCCCGATGGAGGTCATCATTTCGTATGTACCAAGGTGCATTTACAATTTCCCTCAGTACCTTGTTCTGAAAGCGTTGAATTATGGCTACATTACTCTGTTTGGTACCACCCCACAGCTGTATTCCATAAGTCCATACTGGCATCAGGACTTGTTTATATAACAATAGTTTATTGTGCACTGACAGGGTGGAGTATCTTCCAAGCAACCAGTACATTCTCTTAAAGCGTTTGCTGAGTTCTTCTTTTTTTTTCTTGACGTGGGCTTTCCAGCGCAGCTTTGCATCAAGAGTCATACCCAAATATTTTGCTGTATTTTCATATGGAATTTGGCGATTGTTGATAAAAATCGGGAAATACTGATGATGTTTGTTACTAAAATCTATATGAATTGATTTGGATTCATTAAGTTTGATCCTCCATTTTAGGGTCCATTTATGGATTTTATTGACTGCTGCTTGCACCTTTTCTGTTGCTTCTTCATGAGTATTTCCCACGGCCATTATAGCAGTATCATCAGCAAAGGTTGCCATGGTGTTATTTTCTAATTCAGGAATATCACAGGTGTATAGCAGGTACAGGACCGGACCTAAGACACTACCTTGTGGTACGCCAGCTTTTATTTCTTTAATATCTGAGAATGCATTCTCTTGTCTTATTCTAAATACTCTATTTGATATGTATGATTCCAAGATATCAGCAAACTGTCTTGGTAACATCATTCTAAGCTTATATATAAGGCCTTCATGCCAAACTTTATCAAAAGCTTGCGCTACATCTAGAAATACAGTAGAGCACACTTTTTTATCTTCAAGAGCTTTTTCTATGATACTTGTAATTCTGTGTACCTGATCAACAGTCGAGTGGCCTTCTCTAAAGCCAAACTGATGATTTGGTATCAGGTTTAATTTATCGATGACCGGTTTCAACCTTTTAAGCAAAAGCTTTTCCTTTAGCTTGGACATAATGGGGAGCAGGGAAATCGGCCTGTATGATGTTGTTTCATGAAGCGGTTTCCCTGGTTTTGCTATCATTATGACTTCAGCGACTTTCCAGAGATCTGGTATATATTTCAACCTAAATAATGTTTGTTTATGAATAATTTAAATTAATTTTCAAATTTTTATCAACCATAAATTACAGAAAAAAATCGGAACACATACATAACAAATTTTTTACCAACATAATAAAGAGGGAGAATAAAAAGGGTTTAACTGTCAAATTGATAGTTTCGAGAAAATCGACTTTAAACGTCAACGGCGTCATTTTAATGTAGAGTGCTTATAAGATAATAGAAAAGGTTTATGTAAGTTTCAGTTGCTTGAAAATATTTTGATTCTATTTGAAAATACTAAATATAATACTAATTCATAGAATTACTGTAAAAATATAATCTAATATAATAAATATATTAATGTTTTTATGCTAAGTGAACTGTATTCCTGTGGCAGAGAAACCGTTTTTAGACTGAAAATCTCGAGATTTAAGCCTCATATCGGTATTTTGAGAATGTATTATTGTAGATAATTTCACGCTGAATCCAACGATACCCATAAGTAATTTTGTGAAAAAAAATCAATTAAACCCTTTTTGTTCTCACCCCTTCAATTATTTAAATCACAAAATTTTAATTCATTTTACCTTCCTTTACAGAAATACGGGTCCCAAGGCGTAAGTACTTATTTAACATAGGTAACTTCTAGGTACTTTGTCAAGATAATTATAAATGACTAGCTTCTGCCCGCGGCTTCGCCCGTGAGGCCTTATAGGAAAAGAACAAAAATAATTCCACCACCCATTTCACCCTCTTAGGGATGGAATTTCGAAAAAGCCTTTCTTAGTGGATGCCTACACTTTACAAACAACACACCCTCAATTTCAAGTCTCTATGACCAGGCTGTGCGTTGATATATAAGTCAGTCAGGACTTTGAATATATATTTCTATACATATATAGTACCCCCCTTTTCAAAGAATTATTAGTAGTATGTATATATTGAACCACCATCCATGCCCATAGTTTCCCATATATCTGCCGTCCAAAGGTTGTGTAGAAGAGATCGCTCTTAGAGATAAGACCGCTCATTGTACCTATCTAATCATGTGGCTCTCGTTTCTACATGTTTATATATTTTACTACTGCAATAATATAACAACTTATACTAAATACTACCAAGCTACACTACAATAAACGTTTGGACTATATACTGGCCGCGATGACCAATAGACAACCCAAATGCTCCAGCCCACTACCAGTAGGTAGCGTACCCAACATGCTAGCAACATTGCCGCGTTGCATTGCAATGTTGATTTAGTTTAGTACTAACAGTACTACAGTAGTAGTAGTGTAGTGTAGTAGCGTAGTGTAGTAGGGGTAGTGGGTTGGAGCATTTGGACTGTCTATAGGCCATCGCGGCCAGTATATAGTCCAAACATTTTTTGTAGTGTAGCTTGGTAGTATTTATTATAAGTTGTTATATTATTACAGTAGTAAAATATATATCAAATTATTTATCAAAACGCTGGCACTTATTTAGATAAGTATTGTACTTAGTACTTAGTTGGATTTCGTAGATGGTATACATGCCTATTAATCATAATGTATTCAATGGTTTTCTCAAACTAGGCATATCTAAGTATTTAAATCAACGGAATTTAAAGTTAACGTTTTGAAGATTAGATCAACAGAAAAAAATGTGTAAAACCATCCAAAAACTTTGGATTTTTTACATACTTAATTATTCATTGTTGTTTTCAGAGCGTGAAAGTATCATACGTAAGTGTTTTTTTTTATGTTAAGGAATGACGTGGCGAGCTAGCCTTTCGCCTGATGTTAAACGACACTGCTGCCCATATCAGCTGCAGCGTCACTCGGAACTCTAAAGTATAGAGGTTCGCGTGACACTGCACTGCGCACGTCATCCAGAGACAAATCAGCACAATCTAGTAAAAAGATAATTAAACTGTGAGATCAGATCATAAAGTCTCATTTGCCCAGTAATTTCACTAGCAGAGTGCCCTTCAAACCGGAACACAGCAGTGCTTGCGCACTACTGCTTGGCGGCAGAATAACTGGCAAAGCGGTGGTACCTACCTAGACGAACTTTGCAGTAAAGTCCTACCACCTACTAAACTATATTTACGATATAATTAATTAGAACTTAGGTTTTTTTTTTGCATTATTAAGTCAACCTCTGTGGTGTAGTAGTTAAGCAGGTCGGCTCATAACCCACAGGCGGTGAGTTCGATTCCCGTCACATGACAAGTGATTGTGCACATAAATAAAAGCGCAAATACGTGTTGTGTCTGGATGTTGTGGGACCATAGTCCTGGGTCCCTAGATACAGGGAATCCTAGTTAAGTCCCTGGTCTATGTGTGTGATCGTTGGGTGCTATTTATTTATTTAATTATTTATGTGTTTTTATATAACATTGACTGCATTTTCGCTTAAAATCAGACTAAATGTGGTAAAACATAAGCCTCAGTTGGTAGTTGCTTTTCCTTCTCCAGCAGCTGGGTGGAAATCAAACCTACAACAGCTAGACACCAAGACAAACGTTTGTGTGATGAACATCGATGTTTATTCTATGTCTGGGTGTTATATTGTATTCTATGTATGTATTTACAAACAAAAAGTATCTAAGTATTGTATCAGTTAACTAGTTCCAAGTACAAGTTTTGCTTAGTTTGGGGCTAGATGGCGCTGTGTAAAATGTCCACAAATATTTATTTATAATAAAAATGTTTAGCAGATGCCACCTACTCAACAATCTTCTATGTACTCTCAAGATCTTGGAGTGAGTATAACTTAATGCTTTTAAGACTGCTTTTAAATAAAATGAAACAGGCATTTAAAACTAATCTTTCTGTAATATTGTTTACAGTCACTCAACTTCAGATATGTGAGTTATAAAAGCTATAAATCATTACTATACAACGATGAACATACACAAAAAAAAGTACATACAGACGAATAGTACCTCCTCCTTTTTGGTAGTCAGCTAAAAATAAATCTCTATTTCCCTTAGTCATCGCATCATGCCTGAACGGATGGAACATTTTCGCTAATTCTTTTTATTTTGTGTTTAATATTGTCAGGAGAAGGTCATTTTTTATGTTAGTGAATAATGTGACGAGCTAGACGTTTACCTGATGTTAAGCGACACCGCTGCCCATAATAGAACAGTGAAATTCGGAACTCTAAAATATTCAGTTTCGAGCAACACTGCACTGCGCACATCATCCTGAGACATCAGCACAGTCTGGTGATAAGATTACTCGACTGTGAGATCAGATCATAGTCTCATTTGCCCAGTAACTTCACTAGCTACAGTGCCCTTCAACCGGAACACAGTAGTGCTTGCATACTACTTGGCGCGAAATTAGAAAGAATAACTGGCAAAGCGGTGGTACCTACCTAGACAAACTTGTCAGGAAAATAAAAATACAATGGGTAAAGCCACCGGGTGCAGCTAAAAATCTATATGTAAAATTCTCGTGTCACAGTGTTTCTAACAAAACTCCGAAACAGCTTGACCGATTCTTATGAAATTTTGTGTATATATCCAGTAGGTCTGAGAATAGCCGCCATCGCCGTTTTTATCACCACGTGGGCGAAACCGCGAGGCACCGCTAGTAATATCATGCTAAAAATAATTAATTATAGAAATTGGTGACTAAATTATATTTTTTATTTTTAGATACCATCTAGAAACAGAGAGGTAAATTCCAAAATAACTATATAATGTAATTTTAAACAATTATGGTAAATTAATATAAAAGGGCAAAGTGCCATTATTCTAACTACTACAATAATATAACAACTCCTAAATGCTACTAACCTAACTTAACCAAAATACCTACTACAAAAAAAATACTTTTGGACTTTACTAGCCGCGATGACCTAAAGACAGTCCAAACGCTCCAGCCCACACTAGGTTTTAGGTTTGTTAACCTTTGTCCAGCAATTATTCCTACCTATTAAAGAAAGATTATAATGTCGACCTTAAGAATAAATTAAGTAATAAGTACGACCTTAAGAGATGTCAAACTTTAATGCAAAAGTGCAAAACCTAAGTCAAGAAACTGCCTACTAATATTAGGTTTGCATAGTATGTCTGTTAACTTAGTGCAATAAGTAATGTGTTTTCTTTACATGCCATATTGATTGCCTCTGTGGTGTAATTGTAGAGCAGGTCGGCTGATAACCCGGAGACGGCGGGTTCGATTCCCGCGGCAGGACAAATTATTTGTGCACAGAGAAAAATGCGCAAATACTTGTTCTGAATCTGGGTGTTGTGGGACCATGGCATGGTAGCTCCTGGGTCCCTAGACACAGGGAATTCTAGTTAGGGTCCAGGATCTATGTATTTGATCTCTAGGCGTTATTTTTATTAGTAATGGGTAGAATATTGTTATAGATAAAATGGTTTTGCAATAATGTTTTCTATGAATATGACGGCGGCAACGTCCAGTTATAACTCTATGCACAGCGGGCAGTACCGTAATTTACCCTGTGGTGGCATTTAAATTTATAACAGTGGCAACACCGGCAACTGTCATCGCTTCCCCACCCATCTGGCTATATAAATGGAGCGCTTGGTGTACTACGATCATTCTTGCGCCGAACATGGACCGGTGCGCATGCTGAAGGCCTATAGTTATATAGGTTGCAACCTACACACAACCCGTTCTGCCTATACTTATTTTACAGGCTGCTTTATAAAATGTTATAATTTTATTCCCAGCAGGTTCAAATGCAATCTTATATGAATCCCATGTACACCAATAGGGCAGAAGTAAGTTAATCAACGATCAAAATAAAATTTACTATTTTATATTAATTGGCTGGTCCGATAACTCAGTTGGTAGTAACCCTGCCCTCTGAACTGTAGGTTATGGGTTCTATTCCCACCCAGGACAAACATTTGTGTGATGAACATTGATGTTTGTTCTGTGTCTGGGTGTTATATTGTATTCTATGTATGTTACAAACAAAAAATATCTAAGTTTTGTATCAGTTATCTGGTTCCCATAGTACAAGCTTTGCTTAGTTTTGAGCTAGATGGCGTTGCATGAAATGTCAATGTCAGTGTTATTATTTTTTTTTTTTTATGGTTTGGCTCCACACTTTTGTGTATTTAGCCAGTGTCAAGTAATTAATAATTTATCAAGTTAATGATATTTCACGCAAAAATATGTGTCAAGTGACAGTCGAAGTCATCAAGTCAAGTCATAATCTAGTCAAAGTCATACTAGTAAAGTGGTGGCAACTTTACTTGAAGCTTCTATGGAGTTTTGGAAACAACACGAAAAGAAACGTTTCACCATCATTATACCATTTTCTCACACTCACGCCTGTAATCCAGCACTTAACGAATAGAATGCCACCAATTTTATGCACTTACACTGAAAATAACACAAGTTTAGGAAAATAATGCAATGCGGTGACGCATTCTTTTTCGCTTTCCCGCCAAAACTCCTATTATTATTTTATTATTTAGTTTTGTACACTAGAAATCCCACATAATTTTTTTTCTAATTCCAGGAACCTTCTAGATACAACGTTAGTAACAAATCTTATTTAGACTCCTAGTTCTATGTAACGATATCTATAAATATATATAACTCAAAGGTGACTGACTTACATAGTGATCTATCAACGCACAGCCCAAACCACTGGACGGATCGGGCTGAAATTTGGCATGCAGGTAGATGTTATGACGTAGGCATCTGCTAAGAAAGGATTTTTCGGAATTGCACCCTTAAGAGGGTGAAATGGGTGGTTGAATTATTTTCCCATAGGCCACGCCGTGGGCGAAGCTGCGGGCAGACGCTCGTTCGTATAATACGTACAAGCGTTTTATTAATAAGACAATAAAAAAAATACTAATGGGCCGTCTGTACTAAAGTGTGAGCTCTTATGTTAGTACTTATCCTGTGACGCAGCTTTTATTTGAGGGAGGGAAATGCCCTCACACTTCCCGCCCACCATGGGTGATGGCAGGGGATATGTGGGACTCGAACCTACTAAAACCCTTGATCCATCCACCGCCAGGATGGGGCGAGATGGGGTCGCCCTAACATTCACCATCTTGCCCCGGCGGTAATACTCCAACGCATTTGGGTACGACCTAGAGAGATAATCATATCTGCCGAAGAACCGACAACCGTTGGGGTAGACGTGTTCTGGAGTAGAGACCGCGGATCGGCAGACGTAGTGTAGGACGACCTGCGGCGAGATGGAGCGATGACATACGCAAGGTAGCTGGGAATAACTGGAAAAATAGAGCCGAAGACCGGGCTCAGTGGCGTGCCTTGGGAGAGGCCTATGTCCAGCAGTGGACTAATATAGGCTGATGATGATGATGATGATAGAGAGTTAAGTGAGAACTTAAGATCTTTCGAACTTTGGTGCACACGGACATAAGTTTTACTAGTATATCTGCCTACATAATCAAAAGTGAAATAGGTATAGAGGAGGGGTCGGCAACCTTTTGAATTGTAAAAACAAAAAAATTACAATTTACAAAATTTCAAAGTTTTTGAAGAGCCACTATTTTTTTTTTGCCAACAATTAATAGTACCGCAGTATGGACTTCATATTATTATTGTAACATCTGTTTTATGACCTGTGTATCACAAAATAAATGATTTGAATTTGAATTTGAGTACCTACATGCATAAATGTGATTTTTTTTTTTTTTTTAAATAAAATAGATTATTTTCGCGTAAGGAACTAAAGTGCCCCGCAGCTTCACATCAAAGAGCCGCAGATTTCCGACCCCTGGTATAGAGCGAAACAAATAATACGTACATAGCATTTATTAGAACGATTATTTTAACGAATTTAATCATCTTCTTGTGCATAAATAATTATATGTGCAATAAAGGAGCACATTTGACTTTTGCTTCGAGCGCTGATGTGAAATCCCGAGCAAGCGAAGGATTCTGTTATTGAATCAGGAGCGTAGCAAATGATAAGTTAGAATCCTAAGCGAACATGTTACGCCATGTTGAATCCTTAGGGATTCACGAGGACTTAGGGATGAACGTATAGGCTGAGGATGTTGTTTTGATTCAATGTATACGTAAATACTATCTTAGTATTGATTAAATAGACTCAGTTTAATATTAAATTTATTTCTTTTGTTTTATCGCTGCTTTTGTCGTCGCTGCACGTCTCCTCAAATATAGTGGGTAGGTACCTAGAGTTTCTCTATAGACCTACCAACCAATGCTACAACTATATAATAATAAGAATAATAATAACGCCCAACGATCAGATACATAGATCTTGGACCCTAACATAGGGTTCCCTGTGTCTAGGGACCCAGAAACTACGAGGCTCATGGTCCCACAACACCCAGACGCAGAACAAGTATTTGTGCTTTTTTTCTGTGCATAAATACTTCTACCGCGGGTATCGAACTCGCCGCCTCCGGGTTATGAGCCGACCCACTTAACCACCGCACCACAGACTGTCAAACTATTATTTTATTATTATCCACTACGGCCCAATGTCGAAAACACAAAAAACCATAGTATTATTTTATTCCACAGCCAATAAACTACAACCCGTATTTGTCTGCCCAATTGGTGAGTTACAAAAACAAAAACAATCATTCCTAAGTCCTAAGTAAACAAGTATCATTTATACAATCAATATCAGAGAATGAGATGGCAATTAATACTTTAGCTACAAGTGTGAACGAGACGCACGATCAGTTTTTAGCTAACCAATGTATCAGAATTCAGAGCTAAATGAAATAGATCATAGACCATAGATATAGATACCATAGACCCAAATAACCACATGCATAGACATAAATGTATGTGATGGACTAACTTTTGTTTCCCGTTTTTCAGAGGATGCCACTCAACCAGGATCGAGATGATGGAAATGGCGACATATAATGACAGCAGAATGATATGTGGAACCAATTTTTATATCACTGGAATTTGAGCTTAATATCATATAAATACTAACCGGCGGCGATCTAAAGGATGATGATTCTCAAACAAAACTAGGTTTAATAAATCAATCATATCAATAAAGAGGGTATCACAAAATGAATAATTGGTTTTTTTATTATAAGTATATAACGATTGAAGTAAAATTAGTTTAGCTCCATCTAACGGCCAGTATAACTTTGTTTTTGCTTTGTTTAATGTTAATGTTGCCATCTTGACAATTGTAAATTGTCATTCACCGCACATATCAACATAATACAAATTTTTATTTTGTTATTTCGATAATGGAGATCTAGGTTAACCAACCACTTTTACCGTTCGCCTCGCCAGTTTACTCCCCAAGTCAAACGGGCGTAAAGAATTTTACTTAAAAATCTCCATCTAAAAAAGTACCTATGTTTATAATTTGTTTAATATAATATTAAACTTTTTATGTACATTAAATTAAATGCAATTTTGTTTGCTTCGCAAAAAATACAATGAAATATATCGCAGCGTACCTAATGCAGATTTCATTCATAAGCGTTCAACGTTACTGGAACTCGCAACAAAAAATAAGCAGACAACGAAAAAATATATATATAGTCAATAATAGCCGTTGTTTCAAGTCTAGTAGGTACGTACTACGACTTAAACTTAGGTCCGTATTATAGAACGATGCTCAGTCATAGTTCGGTGCTCAAGCAGAGGTTTCATTCAAAATCTCTGCTTGAGCACCGATCGATGACTGAGCGTCGTTCTGTAATACGGACCTTAGTGTGCGATTCGTCTGTGATTCAATCTTAATGGCATCTGTGTAGTCAGTCGGCGCGAAACGCTGCGCAGTAAGCACATAATATAATAATTATAATGCATAGCTGTAGCAAAATATAGTTGTGCGTGGGCAGTCTTAAGCCCGTATTACAGAACCATACTCAGTCGTCGATTGATGCTCTAGTAGAGATTTCAATCTCTATTTAATGATTTTGTGAATGAAGTCTCGTCTTGAGCAGAGATTCACGACTGAGTGTAGTTCTGTAATACGGGTATGCTCTCTAGTACAAAAAGTTACTCCATGGTCTTAGCGTAGTACATACGAAGCGTAGACTGAGAATATACTCTACGAAGTATCTCTCCGTGTGAGCAAAATTGTGATTATATACTTCGTCACCCAAATACTCTTTGTGTGCAATGCATAGAGTATGTACATTGAATAATAATAATAATGTTGAAGTAAACTTGCATATTTGATTTTAATTTTTACCTCAATTATTGTGAAACAGGGTGAATTGTACGGTGAAACCATGTCTACATCGGTAGATCAAAAGGCGTATTTGCAAAAGTACCTTGGTGGGCCATCAAAAGACAAAAAGAAAAAGAAGAAAAAAGTTATAAAAGGAAAGGGGTAAGTTTTCTGGATTACCAATGAAATTCTATAAATGTAAACTGTCTACAGTTAACACTTTAGAAACTCACAAGCGTTGCTTCCTAATATTTACGCAATACGTGCTTGGTTTACAAAAGAATGCGTATATAATTGTTGTCTACCACAGTCCTACCTAGATGCTAGCTTAGAAAAGAATATGCATGGAATTATTCTATGCATATTATTTTCGGTATTGAAATTTATCAGCCATAATATAATCAAAATAGCCTTACTAAGATTTTGTCACTGTGGTGCTTTTATTTTACCTTTTAATAAATGTATCCAGCTGGTTAACCTCAAAATGATTCATTGAGAATTGCAACAAAAAATCACATTTTCATCTATAGAACTATGAAATCTAAAGGTTCCCAATATTCCAGCTTCAAGATAATAGATGATGACATAGACCTGTCCAAGCTTCGTCCCCTCGAAGGTGATGAGTTGGACATCCTTGATGAAGGTGAGGATGCTCCGCAGATAGCTGGGATTGTTGATGAGAGACCTGAGGAATTAAAAAAGTTGGAGCAGTTCAAAAGTAGTTCGAAATGGAGGGTTGTTAATCAAGTAAGCATTTACTGCTAGAATGAAATCCATAAATTTTATTGAGTTATATTACTAACTATTTTATATATTACTAGTTGCTGCCAGCAGCTTATATGAAGCTGCTACATAATATAGGGCATAGGTTACTTTTATAACAATAAGCTATAGCTTATTGTTATAATATATATATTATTATAATGAGCTATAGCTTATTGTGATAAAAGTAACCCTTAAAGAGCACAGACCATGTTTCCATAAAGCAATTTATGATACTATTTAAAAATCTCCCTGGGAATATATTAATAACTAACCTATATCTATATATAGGAAGAAAGGTTCTTGAGGGGTTACCGTGAATGAGAAGATGCGGTGTAAGTTGGGGGCCAACTAGGTGGACCAATGACCCGATCAACACCGCAGGCGCCTTTGGATGCCGAAGGAAAGTGGCTGGTCAAAGTGGCATTCTGTGGGGAAGGCCTATGTTCAGCTGTGGACATCTTCTGGCTGATGAACCTATTATTTAGAAATAAATGATAAATAGTTTAAGCTTGGTGATGATATGGTTCTGGTTATTTTATAGATATCCAAAAATTCAATTGTGTTATTAACCAGTCTATCTATATTTTCTAGTTATATCTATATAGTCTAGTTTTTTGGAACTGGTTAAATATTTTCTATTTGTAATAATCATTAGCACATCCTGTTTTTTGGCAACAATTTGGCGTAAGTTCATCTGAACATCTGTACAAGCTTCGGCAAAGATTAGTTCAGTATTCTTGAAAATATAACAAATAACAGACAGGTACTTAGGAGGCATTAAAATGGATTTTCTAGTAAACATCCCATCCAATTATGCTCCAGGATGATGGATTCAACAGTAAACTACAAGTTGAAGAAATTAAAAAAGATGTAAAAGCAACAGAGAAAGAAAATGAAGTCATATTCGGAAAAATGTACAGTGATTCCGAAGATGATAAACAGAATGACTCTGACTTATCACCACCACGGAAAAACTCGAAAAAGAAGCATGACAAAGACAGTAATTTTAGTCCTCCGAGGAAAAGAGAGCTGTCAAGTAAACGGAAAGAGAAAAAAACAATGTATGACTCGGATGCCTCACCACCTAAAAAACAAGTTAATAAGGAGAGAGCTAGAAAGCCTAGTCGTTGGGGTGATGCTGACCCTATAAGTATGTCAGATTCCTCTAAGAGAAATGAATCAAAGTCCAACAGATCACAAAGTTCTGATGTGTCTCCACCAAGGAAAAAAAAGAGTTACGATTCTGATGAATCGCCACCAAGGAAAAAGAGGAGTTACGATTCTGATGAATCGCCACCTAGAAAAAAGAAATCTCATACCAAAAATGAACAGGGTAGGAAAGCGAAGTCGCCAAGCTCAGATCTTTCGCCTCCAAGAAAAAATTATAGGCGAAATTCTTTATCACCTGTTAGGAAATCTAAGAAATCAACAGAAAGAAGTAAAGTCAACCATGACAGAGAATCTTCTAGAAGAGATAAGGGGAGAAAAGAGTTTTTAGAGAGAAGACAGAACAGCGATTCAGATATATCACCACCTCGAAAACATAATGGAAACAGTTCTGATAGAGGTAGAAACAGAAATATATCAAAAGATAAAAGAAAATATAATAGCAATTCTGATACGTCACCACCTAGAAAAGGAAAAGATAAAAACATTTCTAAAGACAAGAGACGGAAAAGAAGTCCATGTCTACAAAATAGTAATACAAAATACAACAGTGATTCTGATCTGTCACCGCCTCGTAAAGGCAGTGATAGAAATAAACGCAGAAATAGCGATAGTCCCCCACTCACTAATAAAAAAATGGCTAAAACTTTAGAGGGTAAACAAGCAGGGCTGCAAGATGCGAGGCAGTTGAGAGAAGAGAATGAAGAGTTTCGACGGAAAGAAGATGAAGTATTTAAGAGATTAGCGGACAATGTTTCTGGGAGGAATGCTCAAGCAGTATCTAGGAAGAGTAAGTAAAGATCTAATATCAGCATTCGTTTGTACATTTGAAAACAAATAAAATAATTTTTAAATCAGATCATAATTGGCGAAGATATCAATGAACATACACAAAAAAAATACATACAGACGAACATAGTACCTACTCCTTTTTGGAAGTCGGTTAATAACTCATTTTGTAAAAACGACAGGGTGTTATAAGTTTCATGGGTCTGTGTGTGTGTGTGTGTGTCTGTGGCATCGTAGCTCCGGAACGGATGAAATGTTTTTGGTTATGTTTTGTTTTTTGAAAGGTGAATTAGGTTGGGAATGTTCTTAGCCATGTTATATGAAAATCGGTCCAAAATGGTTACCGCCACAAAATGGAGGATTACATATTTATCACAATTCCATCAATATGATGATCAAATGAAAGGAGAAAAACTAGTAGAATACAATACAATATGATCAAACCCGACTGGCCCGATAGCTCAGTTGGTAGTAACCCTGCCTTCTGAACTGTGGGTTGTGGGTTCGATTCCCACCCACGACAAACATTTGTGTGTCGAAATAGGTGTTTGTTCTGTGTCTGGGTGTTATATTGTATTCTATGTATGTATTTACAAACAAAAAGTATCTAAGTATTTGTAATCAGTTATCTGGTTTCCATAGTACAAGCTTTGCTTAGTTTGGGACCAGATGGCGTTGTGTGAGATGTCCACACATATTATTATTATTAAATCTAAGATCACTTTTTTATTATTATTATTTAGTTTCGGGAGTTTTTTAAATTTTTAATTAAATATTTGATGTTTATATTGCATATCAAGTTAAAGCACTACAAAGCCGACAACAAACCCCCTGTGAGTGAAAGAGACGACGCTATATCAAGCCGATTTTGTCGTTTTGCATTATTAGTCACTGGCACATGTTACACAAATGAATGAAATCGATTTTTGAAAGTTTTATACATTATTTCAGGTAAGAGAGAGACTTCCGAAGATAGACAGAAGCAAAAAGAGAAAGAAGAGAGACAGAAGGAATTGGATGCCAAATATAAAATGTGGAGCAAAGGGTAAGTAAAACTAAAAAACTTATTTCTCTTGTATAGAATGTTTATTGTGTTGGTATGTCCGGTGAAATGACAATTTACAATTGTCAAGATGGCGACATTAACATTAAACAAAACGAAAACAAAGTTATACTGGCCGATAATAATATATAAATCCTTTTATTTTATTTTTATGATTTGGCTCCACACTATTGTGTATTTAGCCAGTGTCAAGTAATTGATAATTTATCAAGTTAATGATATTTTACGCAAATATGTGTCAAGTCACAATCGAAGTCATCATGTCAAATCATAGTCTAGTCAAAGTCATACTCCTAGTAAAGTGTTGGCAACTTTACTTGAAGTTTCTATGGAGTTTTGGAAACAACACGAAAAGAAACGTTTCACCATCATTATACCATTTTCCCCACACTCACGCCTGTAATCGAGCACTTAACGAATAGAATGCCACCAATTTTATGCACTAACACTGAAAATAACACAAGGTTTGGAAAATAATACAATGCGGTGACGCAATCTTTTTCGCATTCCCGCCAAAACACCAATCCTTTTATTATTCCTTGCTATTCTTTGAAATAATAGATTTTTGTCTGTCTATATCTATTTAAATATTTTTTTCTTGTTCCTCTGCTTGTTCTCTCACTTAGCAAGACCCCGTAAAAGGAGGACGGGTAAAGGTCTTCTCCATAGAAACCCAGTTTTCTGTCTTCTGCTTCCTGTATCCAATCATTTCCGTCTATTACTCTTATTTTTAGCTATTTATATTACCTACTTATTATATACACGTTGGAATTTAATTCGTTCTTTTCCTTAAATGTACTCAGTCCATACTATAGAATAACTGTACAAGATGCAAATAAAATAACTGGATAATAACCGAAATAAAAAATACGTTAGGTAGCTGGCAGTACCTGGAAAAATAGAGCCGTTTTATTTAAACCCTTTTAAATCTCATTCCTTGTTTAGGCTTAATTCATAAATATAAAAAATTATCTAACAAAAAGCACGGACCCAGGTGTCTGTGGAAATGCAGATTATAAAAAAAATCATCCCTTCATTACTTTAAAGTTTAAAACAAGTGGAAGCGGAAGAATCCCGAGCGCAGTACTACAGTCACGAAGCGAACAAGCCGCTGGCGAGGCTCGCGGGCGACCGCGACCTGGAGCGCAGCCTCAAGCGGGTCGAGCGGGCGGGCGACCCCATGCTCGCCTACATCAGGGACACAAAGCGGGAGCGGGGCGAGCTGCCCCCAGGTATCGATTATAGATTATATATTAGGTCTTTACCTATGAAATTGCCGTTTTGTTTGAAAAAAGTTAAAGTATTTTTTTTTTCGAACTTATTTATTTCTTTTATTCAAAGTAATCACCCCTGCAATCAATACATCTTTGCCAACGCTGTGGCAGTTTATGGATGCCCTTCTTGAAAAAGTCAGCAGGACGGGAGACAAACAAACTCTTCAAAGGCGTTTTGTACTGCCTCTCGGGAATTGAATTTTTTTCCCGCTAAAAAGTTGTCCAAATTTTGGAAAAAGTAATAGTCGGTAGGCGCAAGATCTGGTGAGTGTGGCGGATGAGGGAGAGCTTCCAAACCCAACTCATGCAGCTTAGAGACGGTCTGTTGTGCAGTATGAGGTCGCGCGTTGTCGTGAAGTAGCAGTGGAGACGACCGATTGACCAAAGCTGGTTGCAGACGCGCGAGTTTCGCCATCATTGTGGTCAGTTCTTCAATGTACACATCTGCAGTAATGCTCTCGCCGTTTTGTAAAAAGCTATGATGAATCATACCAGCACTAGACCACCAAACTGTGACCATCACCTTTCTAGGGGTCATTTTTCGTTTTGCACATTGCTTTGGTACCGAACCAGGATCTAACCAACTTGCTGAGCGCTTTCGATTGTCAAAAAGAATCCATTTTTCGTCGCACGTAACAATTCGGTTCAAAATTCCTTCATTTCTGTGCCTGTTAAGCAGCGCAAGGCAAGTCTCGACGCGTACGTTGCGCTGGCGATCGTTAAGTTCGTGGGGCACCCATCTATCAAGCTTTTTTATCTTGCCAATCTGTCGCAAATGGACCAATATTGTTTTGATGCTAACATCAAAAGCTGCTGCCAGCACAGCTGTAGATTGAGATTCAACAGCTTCCACAATCGCCTTTAATTCATCATTGTTGACCAAAGTTTCCGGACGACCACGAGGTTTATTTTTCAAGTCATAATTCCCAGAATGGAACCGAGTAAACCAATAACGGGTTGTACGTTCGTTTGTACAGTTCTCTCCGTAAACGTCGTTGATGTTACGTGTCGTTTGTGCCGCGTTGGTGCCACGACGGAACTCATATTCCATAATTACACGAAATTTCAAAGTATCCATTATGAGGAAAAATGTTGAAATGTAATGAAAATACAACGCTAATCAATAAACAAAAGACTTATATTGTAAATAGAATGTCATATTTTTAAAACAAAATTAATTTGAATTTAGAATTCATAGCCAATCAAAACTTTTTTTTGTTTGAAAAAGTCTGTACTGCAATACGGCAATTTCATAGGTAAAGACCTATTAGATAGGATTAGGATCTCCATATCACTTTCAAATTATTTTCTTTATGTTAATGAATGATGTGACGAGCTAGTCGTTCACCTGATGTTAAGCGCCACGGCCGCCCATAACATAACAGTGTCACTCGGAACTCTAAAACATAGTTTCTGCCCGACACTGTACTGCGCACATCATCTGGCATAAGAGCACAGTCTGGTAATAAGATTACTCGACTGTGAGATCAGATCATAAAGTCTCATTTGCCCAGTAATTTCACTAGCTACAGTGCCCTTCAAACCGGAACACAGTAGTGCTTGCGCACTACTGCTTGGCGGCAGAATAACTGGCAAAGCGGTGGTACCTACCTAGACGAACTTTGCAACAAAGTCCTACCACCTAGTAACGTCAAAACATCGGTGCAGCATGGACGGTGGGAGTGAAACAGCAATAGATATCTCTATTGCTGTTTCACTCCCACCGTCCATGCTCATCCCTTTCCATCCAAAGATAGTCTGGAAGATGCTGTTTATTGAAGGAAAACTTCTTTACGCATATGCTTTACCAATAGAGTAAGCTGATGAATGCGTAACGAGGCGGACAGAAGTTGAAAGTTTTTTTTTTGTTTGGTTTTGGCTCCACACCCTTGTGTGTTTAGCCAGTGTCAAGTAATTGATATCTTAAGTTAATTAATATCATATATTGTGTCAAGTCAAGTAAAGTCACAGCCCAAGTCATCAAGTTAAGTCATAGTCTAGTCAAGTCAAGTCATACTCCTAGTAAAGTAGCCTTGCGCATTTTAGTTCGCGACAGGGAGCGCTCCTTTTAGTTCGCAGGTCGTCGGTGAACTAGGTCGTTTTTCTAGTTCAGTAGTTCGCGGCAGGACCGAGAGCGGGTAAGACGATTGCTCTCAGCGATCTCTTGCCTGGTCCCGCAAGAGCGACCTACTTAGTTCGCAACAGCCAAAGAGCTGTAGTTATATCTACTACTATGCTCTATTTTGTTTATAAATTGTTATAGCTTCTGTTGCAATAACTACTAAATAGGTACATTTTGCATATTAATTTAATGCCATTGCATTGATTGCATGGTATTTAAGAAAAAACATTTTTTTATTATTACCTATAGGTACTCAGTCTACTTAGGTAATGAAAAAAAAATATTATACTAGGTAAGTACCTACTAAAAATATGATATACCTAGGTACTTAGTTTCGATGAACATATTAAGTAAGTATTTATTAAAACTATGTAGGTATTCTTACTGTTTGTTAAAGAAAAAAAGACTTTAAAATTAACCATCATTTATGTAATCAATATTTAAAATATTCTAAGTAAGAATGATATGTACGATCATCGCTCTCTCCCGCTCGCGACACGCGCTCGGAGCGCGGCTCTCGCCGCTCGCCGCAAGTCGGTCGGTCAAAGAACGAACGAACTAAAATCAGACGCAACCGACACCTAGTTTGCGTCGTTCCCTCAAAGGAGCGCTCTTTTGAACTAGGTCGTTCGCGACCTACACAAGGCTATAGTAAAGTGGTGGCAACTTTACCAGAAGCTTCTATGGAGTTTTGGAAACGACACGAAAAAAAGAGTTTCACCATCATTATACCACTTTCCCACACTCATGCGTCTAATCCAGCACTTATCGAATAAAATGCCACCAATTTTATGCACTAACACTGAAAATAACACAAGTTTTGGAAAATAATGCGTTAACGTGATTTTTTTCGTTTTCCCGCCAAAACTCAGCTCCAGTTGTGTGGTCTAAAGCACACACGATTTTGTATTTTGTTACCTTGGCAGAGTGGTGGAGTTACTTGGTGGTGGTAGAGTTTATCTCTATCCCACTACAGTGTCAACATGTTGTGGGAGAGAGAAAACAATAGTCCGTATTCGTGAAAACTGCTTTTCCAATCAGACGTTCGTTTTCATACGGTTTACTTTTCTTTATTTACAGAAAGAGCAATGTACAAAGGCAATTTCCCTCCGAACCGGTTTAACATCAGGCCGGGCTACCGCTGGGATGGAGTGGACCGTTCCAACGGATACGAGAACAAGTTCTTCCAGCACCAGAATAAGAGGAAGGCTCAGGAAGAAGAAGCTTATAAATGGAGCATTGAAGATCTTTGAGTATTATTACTTTAACAAAGAGTTCAGATTTGTAAACGATCATATTCTGTTAAAGACATACTTCAAAGTAAAGTGACGTGTTTGTATGGAACAATTACCAGCTTAAAATTATGAGGATATAGTAGTTACCCACGGTAAGTAAAATTATGTATGTGATCCTGAAATTCTCAAAAAAATATCTCTGCTGCAATTTTTTATATGTCGCTTGAGATAGAGGGCGATGAAAGTTGACTGACAGTGTGGATTGACATGATTGTTCGGGCTGTTAGAATTATGGCGAGTATAAATTATTTATAGGGAAGCATAGAAGATGTTTCTGTATCAGAAAAATCTGACATTATCACAAAGCCAAGCTAGGCAAGCGTGTTACATCCTAGACTGCTTCGTCACTTACCATCAGGTGTGATAGTGGTCAAACGCGAGCCTATCAACCAATAAAAAAGAAAAAGCCTGAAGATGAAGTACTTTTTTTTTACTTCAAACTTGTCTAGCATTTGACCGCGCTCTCACCTGATGGGAAATGACGATGCGATCGAAGGTGTAGCATGCTAGCAAAGATTTTGCTTTTTTTTTGTTGTTTTTTAGCTGGATCGTCGTTGCGGTCGAATATTGGCCTATTCGTACATTTAAAAACCCTGTATACTATACATTACTTGATGCTCTGATATAATACGACAATCATAAATCCTACAATTATATAACAATGGCGATTTATTACGAATTTAAAGTTTATAAGTACATATACAAAATAAAATGTAATAAAACCTAATTTATAAGATTTTTTTACCAGGGCATTCCAGAGCGAATTTATTCCCTATTTTGTATCAATTATGTAATTTGTAAAGTGAAGGCGAACAGTTACAGCGAAGTTGTTTTATCTCAATGTAAAATAAATTATTTATTAATGATACCTTGTGTTTTCTTCTTCAAAAATGTATCTTACATTAATTTCAGTAACCTAACTACAAAGTTAGGTATAAAATCGTCGTCAGCTCAATATAATCCCACTGAGATAGGGTGTGGGCTAAATCCACTTCGAGTATTATGATTAGAACATTTCACTTTTCCGGGATAAAATGTAGCCTATATGTTAATCAAGTGTAAAAGTTATCTTGGTACCGAATTTCATCCAAATCCATTCAGCCGGTTGAGCGTGAAGGAGTAACAAACATACACATACAAACTCGCCTTTATAATATTAGTGATGCACATTCGAATCAACTCGTTCGAAATCATTAAATAATAACGCCCAACGATCACATACGTAGATCCTAGACCTAGACCTTAACTTCGATTCCCTGTGTCTAGGGACCCAGAAACTACGAGGACCAAGGTCTCCCAATACCCAGAACAAGATTTGGGCTTATTTCTGTGCACAAATACTTGTACTACCGCGGGAATCGATTCCGCCGCCTCCGGGTTATGAGCCGGGCAGGTCGGCACCACACCACAGAGGCTGTGTACAATAGTATTGACTTAGTGAGACTTTCGATTTGCTGTTTTAGATAACATTTATATAAAGGCAATTTAATCTCACCTTACTGTCAGATAAGACCTTAAATCTAATAAATAAAAGACATTTTTAAATGAAAGCAAAATATTTAAGGCTTTATTAGTACTTACATTTGTAGGTAGTAGGTATAAATATTTCTGTTTATTGCTTTTGCATTTCATTCGGACAGTAATATTAAGGCATAGTAAGTAGGTAGTTGTAACTTTATTAAAAATATCATGGTGTTGATTCTGTGTCGCTTACTCTAAAGCTAAACAAAATTAACATATTTCCGTCTTTTTCATTTCCCCTTTATCAGAAGAGTACCGCCATACTTTAAGTTTACTTTAGTTTTAGAGAATGCGACACAGAATCGACACCATACTATAAAATTTAAGTCGACAATTAAACTGTGAAAAACGAATTAGAGTGTTTTTGTTATTTATTACAAATTAAAAACAAAGTTATAATTGCATACATAAGTAAAAGAAATTTAGAAAGCTAATTAAAACTATACAGTACATATTTTTCTAATATTAAATATATCGGCATTATTTTTATATATTTTTAAACTGCTGCTAGATTATTACTTATAAATAAATAAAAGCAATAGTATAGTTAAAATATTTCGAAATATAAAGTACAATTTACTAACTGATTTGCTATAAAATTCACGATCAAATTATTTGTCTAATCAAACGTACGACTTTTAAACATACCCCAAACAAATATTTGTTTCAATTGGTTGCAACAAAGTTACATGATTGTCTAGCTGGTATCATCTAGGCAAGCATTTACCATCGTAAACTCCAAATAAAGTCTGTTATGATAATGCTTTATAACAAAAATAACGTGTCCACTTTTCATGGTTGAAATTTGTAGTGGCTCAAAAGTGATACGTCTGAATCGGACTAAACAAGCATAAGTAATGCGCGTCTAAAGCCTAAGTTTGCATTTATCGTAGCCACTGCAACGAATTTGGGTACGTCCTAGAAATTAAGCAAGAACTTAAGACCTGTCAAATTTAGCCCAGACGGGCATTATGATCGTCTGTACTAAAGTTAGACAGCTGTTAAGTTCGCACTTATTCTTCTGTGATATACCCAAATGCATTGCAGTTAGCCTTGTGTAGGTCGCGAACGACCTAGTTCAAAAGAGCGCTCCTTTGAGCGAACGACGCAAACTAGGTGTCGGTTGCGTCTGATTTTAGTTCGTTCGTTCTTTGACCGACCGACTTGCGAGAGCCGCGCTCCCCAGCGCGCCGCGCTCCGAGGCGCGTGTCGCGAGCGGGAGAGAGCGATGATCGTACATATCATTCTTACTTAGAATATTTTAAATATTGATTACAAAATGATGGTTAATTTTAAAGTCTTTTTTTCTTTAACAAACATTAAGAATACCTACATAGTTTTAATAAATACTTACTTAATATGTTCATCGAAACTAAGTACCTAGGTATATCATATTTTTAGTAGGTACTTACTTAGTATAATATTTTTATATCATTACCTAAGTAGACTGAGTACCTATAGGTACTAATAAAAAAATGTTTTTTTCTTAAATACCATGCAATCAATGCAATGGCATTAAATTAATAAATTAATATGCAAAATGTACCTATTTAGTAGTTATTACAATAGAAGCTATAACAATTTATAAACAAAATAGAGCATAGTAGTAGATATAACTACAGCTCTTTGGCTGTTGCGAACTAAGTAGGTCGCTCTTGCGGGACCAGGCAAGAGATCGCTGAGAGCAATCGTCTTACCCGCTCTCGGTCCTGCCGCGAATTACTGAACTAGAAGAACGACCTAGTTCACCGACGACCTGCGAACTAAAAGGAGCGCTCCCTGTCGCGAACTAAAATGCGCAAGGCTAATTGCAGTAGATATGTCATAGAAGGATAAGTGCAAACTTACGAGTTGTTAAACTTTTTTTTTTTTTTTTTTTTAAGATTTGGCTCCACACTTTTGTGTATTTAGCCAGTGTCAAGTTATTGATATTTTATCAAGTTATCGATATTTCACGCAAATATGTGTCAAGTCACAGTCGAAGTCACCAAGTCAATCCATAGTCAAGTCAGTCTAGTCAAAGTCATACTCCTAGTAAAGTGGTGGCAACTTTACTTGAAGCTTCTATGGAGTTTTGGAAACAACACGAAAAGAAACGTTTCACCATCATTATACCATTTTCCCACACTCACGCCTGTAATCCAGCACTTAACGAATAAAATGCCACCAATTTTATGCACTAACACTGAAAATAACATAAGTTTTGGAAAATAATACAATGCGGCGACGCGATCTTTTTCGTTTTCCCGCCAAAACTCCGTTGTTAAACTTTATACACCATTTAGTGATTTATAGTTTCTTATGATGAACACTATTATAACAATTTTATTGTATAACAATTAAAAGCTTCACTGCCGTCCGTACGTCAACGACATTCCTTGTTTATTCGTTACATTATCAAGGAAAGATATTTGCTAGCTAACAGATAAATAAGCATTTTCCAATAAAAAAAAAACAGTCATACAGTACGATGACTTTTATAATTTATATTTTTTTAGCAATGCAACAGGTGAAATTTTCATACTAACTATGCACTTAAACTGCGTATTGAAACTGTCAAATCCATACAAACTTGTGTTTCTATCGTTTGCAATCAAGTTCCGTGATCGCCCAGCTGTTTCATAATTCAACACAATAAAAACACTGCCGATATATTTAAGGTCTATCAACGCCTCCCCCTGTAACCACCCCTTCCTCTACCCCTTGAGTCGCGGTCGTCGTGTTCGTTCTGGTACCCCCCCCTTTGGTAGCCTTGATTCTGACCCTGGTATCCTTGCTGGCCTTGGTAGCTTTGAGATTGGTACCCTTTGTAATTACCGCCACCACCGCCTGAAGAAGAAAAAAATTTTTAATCATGGCAACAAATAAATGTGTACTTTTTTTTGTTAAGGAATGACGTGACGAGCTAGCCGTTCGCCTGATGTTAAACGACACGGCTGCCTATACCAGCTGCAGTGTCACTCGGACCTCTAAAGTATAGAGGTTCGCGTGACACTGCACTGCGCACGTCATCCAGAGACATCAGCACAATCTAGTAATAAGATTACTAAACTGTGAGATCAGATCATAAAGTCTCATTTGCCCAGTAATTTCACTAGCTACAGTGCCCTTCAAACCGGAACACAGCAGTGCTTGCACACTACTGCTTGGCGGGAGAATAACTGGCAAAGCGGTGGTACCTACCTAGACGAACTTTGCAGTAAAGTCCTACCACCTAGTCAATACTAGTATTCGTAATAAATAGTGTAATTGGCAGTTGCCACGAACCGATCCCAAGTCAGCATGATGCTGGTCGTACGAGCAGCGCTGATCTTCCGTTGGGGCCGTTTCGGTGTCACGAGTCCGCTTACAATATTAAAAGTAACAAAATAACAAAGAGAAAAAAATAAAATAAGAATATAATAGGTAAGTAGGTGGTAGGAATTTGTTGCAAAGTTCGTCTAGGTAGGTACCACCGCTTTGCCAGTTATTCTGCCGCCAAGCAGTAGTGTGCAAGCACTACTGTGTTCCGGTTTGAAGGGCACTGTAGCTAGTGAAATTACTGGGCAATAGAGACTTTATGAACTGATCTCACAGTCGAGTAATCTTATTACCAGACTGTGCTGATGTCACAGGATTACGTGCGCAGTGCAGTGTCGCGCGAAACTTTAAATTTTGGACTTCCGAGTGACATAGTTCTGTTATGGGCGGCCGTGTCGCTTAACATCAGGTGAACGACGAGCTCATCACATCGTTCACTAACATAAAAAAAGACCCAACATGCTGCGCGTTTTCCCAAACCTTCTAATGATCATACAAGTACAAATAGTACAACCAAAGAAGTTTATTGTTGAATGTTGGGTACTCTACCTACTGGTAGTGGACTGGAGCATTTGGACTGTCTATAGGTCATAGCGGCACGTATATAGAACAAACGTTTTTTTTTTAGTAATAGGCAGTGTTTAGTATTAGTTATTATATCATTATAGTATTTAGCTTGAAAATAAAAGGTTCAACAAATAAAAAATAAAATACATACTTTAAATAAATAAATATAATATAATAATAGCCACAAACTAAGCAAAGCTTGTACTATGGGATCCAGATAACTGATACAATACTTAGATACCTTTTATTTGTAAATACATACATAGAATACAATATAACACCCAGACACAGAACAAACACCTATGTTCATCACACAAATGTTTGTTCTGGGTGGGGATCGAACCCACAACCCACAGTTCAGAAGGCAGGGTTACTACCAACTAAGCAATCGGGTTAGATACCTTTTATTTGTAAATACATACATAGAATACAATATAACATACAGACACAGAACAAACACCTATGTTCATCACACAAATGTTTGTTCTGGGTGGGGATCGAACCCAAAACCCACAGTTCAGAAGGCAGGGTTACTACCAACTAAGCTACCGGGTTAGTCAAACTCACACAAAACTTTTTCCCCGACATATCATAAGCAACAAAACGTAGATGATGTTGACGGTGGAGAAGCATACCTTGGCTATAGCCTTGATTGTAGCTGCCCGCACTATCGTAGCCCGGTTGGTAACCACCGCCGCCGTAGCCTAGTGAGAAACAATATGGCGAAATTTTAAATATATATAACTCAAAGGTGACTAACTGATTGACTGACATATATAGTGATCTATCAACGCACAGGCCAAACCACTGGACGGATCGGGCTGAAATTTGGCATGCAGGTAGATGTTATGACGTAGGCATCCGCTAAGAAAGGATTTGTAATTCCACCCTTAATAGGGTGGAATGGGTGGTTGAATTATTTTCTTATATGCCACGCCGCGGGCGAAGCTGCGGGCAGAAGCTCGTGATCACATATGAATGCATTTTTTATTTATAACACTTTATTTTGTTTTTATATTTGTTTCAAACTTTTGTGTATTTAGCCAGTGTCAAGTTTCTCAAGTTAATGATATGTCACGCATATATGTGTCAAGTCACAGTCCAAGTCATCAAGTAAAGTTATAGTAAGCAATTAATTTATGTAGAACTTATTAAAAATACCACCTTGATGCATCCTAAGTATTGTTCAAAGCTCTGATTTGTATCACATTAAAAAAGGGTTAAAAGTAAAGACTTTTAACCACTTTGATGCAACTTTAGCATTGTTCCAAACTCCGATTTGTTTCACATAAAAAAGGGTTAAAAATCTAAGGTCCGTATTACAGAACGATGCTCAGCCATCGATCAGTGCTCAAGCACAGATTTCATTCATAAAGTGATCAATTAGTGAATGAAATATCTGCTTGAGCACCGATCGATGACTGAGCATCGTTCTGTAATACGGACCTTAGACTTTCAACCCAAAAATTTTTAAAAATACCTAAAAAGCTCTACATAAATTAATTGCTTCAATTAATACTTACTATAAATTTACTTGATCACTTACTTATATGACGGCGGCAACGTTCAGTTGTAAACTCTATGCGCAGCGGGGAGTACCGTAATTTACCCTGTGGCAGCATTTAAATTTATTACAGTGGCAACACAGGCAACTGTCATCGCTCCCCTACCCATCTGGCTATATAAAGAAGCGCTCGGTGTACTACGGGACATTCTTGCTCGGGACACGGCGCGGTGTGGACATGCTGAAGGCCTATAGTTATATAGGTTGCAACCTACGCACAACCCGTTCTGCCTACATATACATATGTTTTTAGCACAATTTGTTATTTTATCTTTGTTAATCTTTGTAAGCATATTTATAAACCATTCTTTCAAATATACAACGTGATTTAGCATTGGAAATAGCAATAAACTTTTTAAAAAACCAACCTTGATTATAACCTCCTCTATCATGACCTCCGCGGTTATCGTAACCTCCTTGATGACCATGACCAGATCGGTTATCATAACCACCGCTACGGTTGTCGTAACCGCCGTTGTTTTGGTTGCTGTAACCGCCCGGCGGGACTTCGTACGTTTGGTAGTTACGTTGATTCGAAGCGAAAGGTGCTGGGCTGGTTTGGGGCCTGGAACAGATTATATTTTGTTACATAAATATTCATGAAAATGTTCCCACATATAATAATAAACACTCAACGAACACATACATAGATCCTGGACCCTAATTAGAGTTCCCTGTATCTAGGGACCCAGGAATTACGAGGACCATGGCCCCTTAACACCCAGACACAGAACAAGTTGACTGGCCCGATAGGTCAGTTGGTAGTATCCCTGTCTTCTGAACTGCAGGTTGTGGGTTCGATTCCCACCCAGGACAAACATTTGTGTGATGAACATCGGTGTTTGTTCTGTGTCTGGGTGTTGTATTGTATTCTTTGCATTGTATTCTATGTATGTATTTACAAACAAAAAAGTATCTAAGTATTGTATCAGTTATCTAGTTCCCATAGTACAAGCTTTGCTTAGTTTGGGGCTAGATGGCGCTGTGTGAAATGTCCACACGTATTTATTATATTTATTATAAGTATTTGG
Organism: Ennomos fuscantarius; assembly: GCA_905220475.3. NCBI lineage: Eukaryota > Metazoa > Arthropoda > Insecta > Lepidoptera > Geometridae > Ennomos > Ennomos fuscantarius. Next base: position 5,985,378 of record HG992049.1, read on the forward strand.
GCTTTTTTCTGTGCGCAAATACTTGTCCTGTCGCGGAAATCGAACCAACCACTTCCAGGTAATGAGCCCACCTTCTCAACCACTACGCCACAGAGGCTGTCAATGTACCCGGTGTGAGATTAGAACCGCCCCAATGTCATCCCACATACGTACATATGTCGCATGTGACCAGGATTTGGTATGGCTGGTGAGGATTTTCGGACTATATATATTTCTGGACTGGATACCAGAAAATACCGCTAGTATTCGTTTTTGGAATTAACTCCATTCCGTTTAGCTGTTAGCATTTAGCCACGAATACAGAAATAATAAAGTTTCATTTAACCGTAAGGATTTATTGAAATAAACATGAAATTCCTCCTCCATTTTTGTTGACTGCATCTGTGGTGTGGTGGTTGACCAGGGGCCTTACAGCGTAAGTCTGGTGGAGATGGCAATCATGTTCTCTTGCTCGCACTCGTGGACTTGTTAACTGGCGCGTGCAGGATGGCAGGTACAGTGGCAGGCAACGTGGAATTTAGTAAATAAAATAATTATTTAAAATTAAATTGATGTATACTAAACATATAAAATTACGAAGTGCTTAATGTCAAATATAGCCATTAGGTACAATAAGTGAGTTTGAAAAAAAAATCTTTCCCACTAGTGGTGCAATCAATTCGGCACAATGCAGAAAATAAAACCCCGATCCTTAACATTAGGCGGATGACTAGCTCGGCATAGAATATATCAGAAAAATTCATTCGACAACATCTATCGTGTCATTCTACTTAAAACTAGAAAAAAAGATACAAACCTTGCCACGTCTTAAATACGGTCCTGAACCAGTGCTTAAGTTATCGAATTCGCGGCAAAACGTATGACGCTGTGTTGGGTTCTTTTATTTTTAAGTTAAGCAGAGTTTATAAGTAAATCCGATAATATTTACTTGTGCCTATTTGGGTTTGGGCTCATTTGCACCAATCAAAGTTAGGTTTAACTCCAAACCAAAATAATAAGTCACGCCAGAGTCAATCAATTATAAAACAAATACAACCTTATTAATAAACACGAACTAGCTTTAGACTAGTTACACCATCTTTTGTCTCTTTTGATCCAGCGAAATATTCCAGTAGCAAAAAAAGGACAAAAGCTGAAGTAACTAATCCGTGACTAATTTATTAGTCACGGATTAGTTACTTTATTAGATTAGATTACTAGTTTATTAAAAAGGCTGATAGGGTATAAGTGAAACCAAATCAAGAATTTTAGTGTAGTCAAATTCACGAGTTTAAACAAACTAGATTCCAGCTAAAGCTTAATAATAACAACCCCTTAGGGATTTACTTATATACGCCTCTTTAAGTTAAATGACGATGGTTAAAATTGCGCACTATATTTTTGTATTGCGCAGAACTTCAGGACCGGTGTAAGTCCTTTTTGTTGTCCAGTTTGACAGGCCCGTTAGCTCAGTTTGTAGTATCCCTGCCTTCTGGACTGCAGGTTGTGGGTTCGATTCCCACCCAGGACATACATTTGTGTGATGAACATAGGTGTTTGTTCTGTGTCTGGGTGTTATATTGTATTCTATGTATGTATTTACAAACAAAAAGTATCTAAGTATTGTATCAGTTGTCTGGTTCCCATAGTACAAGCTTTGCTTAGTTTGGGGCTAGATGGCGCTGTGTGAAATGTCCACATATATTATTATTATTATTATTCTTGTTGTGAAACAGTATTACTTAAAACAAGAACAAAGGAAACTAAAGAAAAAAAAGTTCAGACTAAACCTAAAAGGATGATCCTAACGACCGCCCGCGCCCGCTCGCAATCAGTCTAAGGCCAATAAGCTCGTTTCTATCCTGATTATCCAACACCCAAAAACGGTCCATCTCCCTCGCCATCCAATCAGAATCATCAATTAATGATCCATTCAAAACCGCCTTAGCGTCCGCATTATACCCTTTCACAGTTACATAAATTTGCGCTAGCTTATAGTTAATCCTAAAATCATCCCGTTTCAATTTCTCCAAATCTTCCGTTGGAATACCAACAGATAACACGTGGTCAAAACCTGCGGCCGTTTTACGAGCTCGCTTCACGTAAATAGCCCATTTTCTGACGCCCAAATCGGGGTTTAGCGCTGCTAGGAACGAAATTAGAGCGTCGTGATTTATTAGATTAAAGTCCGGTAAATACATAACTCCCGAATGGTATAAAGGCATGACTTTGACATCGTAACCCGGCGAACCTTCCCATAATCCAGGCAGAAGCAATACGGTAGACGTTACCCATGTGAGAGAGAAATCGTCTTTCGGAGCTAAACGTATTCCGCCGCGGGTTAGAATCGGCTGTTGAATGAACCGAGGCAGTTTGCGATCGCGACTTTTCTTTGTGTACAACTCATACTGTGCCGTTTCTATAACTTGTTTCAGTATCGTAGCGCGTGTTTCATCCATTTGTACACCGCTTCTGTCTGAAACTGTGACAAAGCAGTGTCTAAATGGCTTATCCGCTAAATCAGTCGATGAAGAAGGCTCGTCGGTTTCTACGGATTCCTTTCTTTCTGCGGAAGATTTCAGGCATGCCTTTTTTGCATGCGGTGCCTGTTCCATGTTCAAACCTCGCTTTTGTCCTTTCATTTCTTCTACCACAACTTGGTTTGCTGGTTTAGACTTTTGCACATTCACCGAGGGTAAGTTGAGGTCTACATTTGGAGGGTTTGGAGTTGAAACGGCGACAGTGGTGGCGTCAAATGATGCGTTTTGTAACTTTGCCTTGCGTTTTTTAGTTTTCTTGTTGCGCCGGTTTTTATTTTTATTAAAAGCTGCCAACACAGCGTCGTTATGCGGAATTACCCCGCTTTTGACTCTAATTTGGTGACTTTTAAGCGCGTTAATGCTGGCAACATGCCCCGACATTGTCAGCACTGGTCCAGGACTTTCAACGTCTTCGGTTTTGATAACCGGTTCCATCTTCGGTCCCGTCAGACTGAGAGGTTCAGCCTTCACAGCTACCGGTTCTGGTGGAAGTCGTGCTGGCATTGCTGTAACCGGTTCTGGAAGCTGTTTGGTTTGCTCGGCCGGGATTTGGCTCGGTTGTTCGCTCAGGTTGTCCGCCGGGTCGTCTGGCATCCCACTATTACAAATCTTCGTGTTTGTCATTTTGTCAAGATTTCTTGATCAGGGAGAGGGGAGCAATAGATGAGAACCATCAAGATATGGTATCGACTTTTTGATACTTTTCATCGGATATATAATAAAGATTGATATAACTGCCCCAAAATTGCTATTGGAGATTATAGTGTTACCTTTCACACTCGTTACAAAACGCCCTTAGAGCGAGCGAGTGCGAGTTAACCACTGTTACATGACGTGTGAAGATTGATAGAACCGTAATATGTAACTATGCCAAAATTTATATTGGAGATTATAGCGTTGCCTTTCACACTCGTTACGAAACGCCCTAAGAGCGAGCGAGTGCGCGTTAACCGCCGTTACACGTCGTGTAACATACGCAATTTTTTTCAACTTCCGGTTTCAAAAATTAAATTTTACTATTATAAAACACCTAACTTTCTACAAATATCCTATAAGTTCGTAGTCTAACACCTAAGACGCCATATTTTCTATATTGGCCATTACGTAATGTGTAACTATGCCAAAATTTATATTGGAGATTATAGCGTTGCCTTTCACTCGTTACGAAACGCCCTTAGAGCGAGCCAGTGCGCGTTAACCGCCGTTACACGTCGTGTAACATACGCAGTTTTTTTCAACTTCAGGTTTCAAATATTAAATTTTTCTATTATAAAACACCTACATTTCTACAAATATCCTATAAGCTCGTAGTCTAACACCTAAGACGCCTATTTTCTATATTGGCCATTACGTGTCTTGATCATTTCGCTCGTTACGGTTTGGTCATTATACCTAAACCGAAAATACATTCTTATAAAATACTAGTCCTCTATAATACAGTTATTCGTCATGAGTCTTAATGCTCTTATGTGCAGTTCGGCAATTATAACTTGGTGCTGCCATGAATAAATGTATTTTTTTTTCTCTCTTTGGCACTTACTTGTCACACATTATTATTTGTGCTAAGTTCGGGTGAAAGAATAAAACCTCTAATTTATTAACATTATGTCAAAGATGTTTTAAGCAAATAAAGGCAATAATCGATATATTTGACTACTATTAAAAATACTGAAGATATACACTGAATACAAGAACTGCATGATCTCATTGTCCCATCACCATTCCACTACCGGACTACTACACGCTCGGCTAAGCGCCATCCTTTCGTGGTCGAAATACCACCCATTCGTACCAAGCGATTTGATTCCACGTTCTTAATTAGAACGGCTAAGGAATGGAATGCCCTGCCAGCGTCTGTGTTTCCGGCGAAATATGACCCGGGCGTGTTCAAGAGAAGAGTGAATAGGTATTTACTTGGCTAGCATGCTACACCTTCGATCGCATCGTCACTTCCCATCAGGTGAGAGCGTGGTCAAATGCTAGACAAGTTTGAAGTAAAAAAAAAAAAAACAAGTAAATATTATTTTTATAATTTAGAATAAAAATGAATTCAATAATTGAAAAAAAAAAGAAATATCGGTAAATTAATCACAGAGTAATACACTTTTAAACTTTCATGGCCTGTCCGCAAAACAGATATCGTGTGGAGCTTCCTCACAGGTACTATGAAGGCATAGCTAGTGACGTCACATGCCAAAGAGATTGTACGTAGAAGTACCACAGCTTAGTAATGAGTTACTATGACTTATACTAGTACTTGTCGGACTGTAGTTACGGTAGTGGACTAACCTCGGTTGGTCATGCCCCGTAGCCTGGCTGTATCCCCCTTGCACTCTTCCGCCGCGACCCCCTCTTCCACCCCGGCCTTCGTCCCCTCCCCCCCGACCTCCTCGCTCTCCCCCTCGGCCTCCACCACCCCCCCGGCCTCCGCCGCCCCCTCGGCCACCACCAGCCTGAAGATAAAAACAATATCATGTGACCAAAAATTTTCAGCATTAACTATACTTTTTTTACATATAAAAAATATATTAAAAGAATGTTTAAATCGTAAAAAGGAATGCCAGTTAAAATATTTAAATGATATCCATACTTCACGTAATCCACAAAAATCTATTCGAATTCATACAATATTGCGTTTGTATTTGTTGCAATCAAGTCTACAAGTAATCGCCGAGTAGATCGTCAATCCACCACATGGACGGACTAAATTAAATTTTATAATTATACTAGTATTACGCCCCGTGCATTTGTATTGGTATAAGCAAAAAAGAAAGTGTATATTTCGATAAATGTACCCTTGTATGGCGCTCATCTTTAAAAATGGCGGGATCCAAAATGTTTTTTCAAATATGGCATCAGCGGCCCGAAAAACCCACCGATGCGAAAAATCAGTCGGATCGGACCAACTTTCAAAATGGCCGCCATCTTGAATCCGCCATTTTGGATTTTCATGGCCACCGTCAGAACCCCTATCGTCCCCTATGACATTTGGTCGAGCACCCCCCTAACTTTTACCGTTTCCGATTTATAAGCGTTTCCATTTTGTATGAAATTTTAATTTTTTGTATGGCCACACTATTTTTATTTTATTTCTCTGAAAGCATCCCAGTGTTTCCTAGAACTTTAGTTTAAGCAGGACATCCATCCGACTTGTAGTTTCCGAGAGCCGTTGAGCAGTTCCATCATGGAGACGACTTTCTGGTAAAATCAGATTTTTCTGGTACTCACCTGACCCATCTCTATCCACCCTTATACTTGGTTTTTACCCACCACACCTGACGGTCGAGATGAATTATGTCAATATCTATCTATATGGGTGGGTCTTTAGCTTTATAGTATATCAATCAATCAAAAACAAATCATAATTATAGCTATCATAAATTCTAATTTTAATTTGCTCTTTTTATTACCTGTGGTGCCGACCTCTGTTGCCAAGAAGGCATTTCCGGTGGAGGCGGTTGCTGTTCGTTAGGACGCCCCCCTCGGTCCGGTACCTGTGACAAACAAACAAACGCGTTACAAATAAATACAAGCACGATAGTTTTTGGCGGGAATGCGAAAAAGATTGCTCCACCGCATTGTATTATTTTCCAAAACTTGTGTTATTTTCAGTGTTAGTGCATAAAATTGGTGGCATTCTATTCGTTAAGTGCTGGATTACAAGCGTGAGTGTGGGAAAATGGTTTAATGATGGTGAAACGTTTCTTTTCGTGTTGTTTCGAAAACTTCATAGAAGCTTCAAGTAAAGTTGCCACCACATTACTACTTGACTATGACTTCACTTGATGACTTCGACTGTGACTTGACACATATTTGCGTGAAATATCATTAACTTGATTAATTATTAATTACTTGACACTGGCTAAATACACAATATTGTGGAGCCAAAACATTTAAAAAAAATACAAGCACAATGTTCATCTTTGATAAATCTTATTACTAGACTGCGATGGTGTTTCCGGATGAAACTGCATGCGATGCAATGGACGGGGGCTGTATAGTGTCGCGCAAATATTTTATGCCTGTATGCACTAAAGTTTTATTTGCTCCTAAGTTCGCACTTATTTCTCTAGACCTCAGCTTCTCGTACGTTTATCAAACTCCCGTCAAATCAATACGCCAAATACTCATTGGTTAAGACAGCCGATGATCAAATAGGCACCAATGAGCATTCAATATTTGGTATGCCAAGTTAAAAAGAATTTGACAAACGTACGAGAACCCAGGAGAATGTGTTGCTTAGCTAAGTTGTATGTATTATAACTAAACTTCATAGACATTTGCTGCACAATTAATAAACAACCTCCAGATATGTTTCCTGTTTCACAGTATATCGGCAATAGTTTCGTGTTATTCACTCCGCTGCCGAAGACCAATTGAACTCCATTGAACAACGTTCTGCCCTTTTTAGAGGCGACGGAACAAGTTTCGGCCATGACAGTCGATAACGACGGCACCAAGTGGCAAGTCAACAAACCTTCCACAAGTCTATTACACTACTCAATACTACTTTTGACGATAAATATTGTAAATAACTTGACTAACTATAGCAACTCTTTTACATTTAATGTGTGTAATGTGTAAATAATCCTATATTGTTAACATATGAAACAAGCGGGTAAAAAAGACGAGTGTGCTTTAGACCACACGACTGAAGTAAAACTTCTTTAGTTTAGCTCCATCTATCGGCCGGTATAACTTTTGTTTTTGCTTTGTTTTTATTCTTTTCTTGTTTTTTAACATTAAGTTAATGTCGCCATCGTGACAATTGTAAATTGTCATTTTACCGGACATACCAACATAATAATACAAATTTTAAACTTTATTTTGACAATGGACAACTTTCAACTTTCGTATGCCTCGCCACCGGACTTCCTCCGGACATACGAAATCATTTTAACCATGTTTCTTTAAATAATAAACTGGTATAACTCGCGCAAAACTTTATGAGCTCTCGGAAGTGAAGCGCGGATGGCTGCGCAGTACGCATATTATAGTTACTGTATGGCTGCTTTTACAATATTCATAATGCACTCAACTGTAGCATGCGCGGTTTGGCACTCGGGCCTAACTTCCGAGAGCTCATAAAGTTTTGCGCGAGCTAGTTACCGCTTAGCGCTCGCTCGGTCAATGAACGATATACCCTACGATTTATTTCATTTGCCGTACATTAATAGGAACAAGTACTTTGTTCTACTTACCATATTGTACTGTTTCCTCGAACGTAAAACACTTCGTAATATAGCAGACGCAATTATGAAGTTGAATGATGGTGTATTATTAAAGAATACAAAAAAATATTTGCTAAAAAATTGAGTCTATAAAACATATGTTAACTAAACTAAATAAACAAAAAAATGGCTGAACTCACGTCAATTAAAAAGTCGAAATTACTCCGACCAGCACCCCTACCGCGTAACCGTTCTGGGAATCGGCTTCGCCTGCCATCCTGTACTCTCCAATTAACAAGTCCACGAGTGCGAGCAAGAGAGAACACGATTACCATCTCCACCGGACTTACGCGGTAAGGCCCCAGGTTTCGGTTTTGTTTTTTATCTTACAAAATGTGTAATACTCACGAAAAAAAAATTAGTTGTCTCTTATAAAAAAAAATCTACAGATAACTAAAAAAAAAAAAGAAACAATCATTTAATCAGTAATTTTCAACTGTAATTATCATTTGCTTATTAGAAGTAATAAAAATCGGAATTAGAATTAAGTAAACCAATTATTCTTAAGCTTTTAGCATCTCGGTCTTTTCTTGTTCACGTTCCTTCCCATTTTTTCCATATTCCTCATTTTAATCAGGTCCTTTTCGTAAATGACCTCGAGTCCCTCGGACCATCTCCACAGACTGCCTAGCTCATCAACAGTGTGTCGAACCCATTTCACTGTGAACACATCTGCTGGATGTAATCTTATACCTCGGTGTTTGAATCGGGGCTGTTTTTTGAAAACCGGCATTTTACAATGTTCCGGCTTATACGGATTCTTTTGATACCTCTTCAAAGCTATTTCAATTGTTAAGCGAACGACCACGTATTTGTACAAATCAAAGTGCATCTTATTCTTATCCAATATCACTATGTTTAATGTATCATCGTTAAGCTTTTGGGAGAAGAATTCGTAGCTTGCGATTTCGGTTGGCTCTTTCCGAACTTTGTTCTTGCGCTCTTTTTTTGTTTTGGTTTGGTTTTGAGTACTTTTGGTGTTACATTTGAGATATTGACTTGCAATATTGTTAATTTGTGTATTCTGTGATACTTTATTAGCAGCGAGAGATATTACATTTGAAAAATGCGCTTCGTTTTCAGTATCTTTGACAATATCTAATGTTGCATTGGTTTCTTTCTGTACTGGCTTAGACATGTTCTGAAATATATTTTCATAGGGTTCCATTTTCATAGAGCATGGTTGTTTACCAGGTAATTGTATGATACCTTCAAGATGCTGTTTATAGATTATATCTTCCATTTCACGTTCTATTTCTATCTCATGTTGTCGTCTTAATTTATAATCATCATCACAATTATTATTTCCATGTTCTAACGTTTCTGTGCATTTCGATGCGTTTGGAAAGTTTTTACATTCATCCTGTAGCTTTATAGATTCCTTTTCGGACTCTTTTACTTTTATCATAGACAATTTTTCGGGAATTCTAGAATACCGGTAGATCAAATCAGCTATTTCTCGTTCAAAGTATTTTTCTAGTTTTTTTGATGGTTTGTGATTTTTATTACTTTCTGATTGTGGGTTTCTGTTTATGTCGATCTCTTTTTGTGAACGTTTGGTATGGTTTGATGGAATTTCTTTTACCGTAGATGCGTTTGGTTGTATATCGAACTCTTTTGGTTGTACCACGGGATCATTGGGTTGAACCACAGAGTGATTCGGTTGAACCACGGAATGTTTTGGTAGGACCTCAGACTCTTTTGGTGGAGTCACTAACGTTTTTGGTTGTAAAGACTCATTTAGTTTTATTTTAGACTCGGGCAAAATTATATTTTTGTTAGTATGAGCTAAGTCTTGTTTTGGTTTATTTAAATCGGAAGTGTTAGCTACATTTCCACCATCATCCAACTTATCTATATCTTCACTCTCACACCCCACGCACAGTGGTTCCCTTGTATTGCTGCATTTTTCTGGCTTCTTTTTCTGTGATTTACATACTAACGATGTGGTGACAAGCGAAAAAATGCATGCATTGTAAAAAAAATAATTAAATTGAAATACAGTGAAACTTAAGGTCTCTTGTGGGTGGTCAAGTCTGTTTTATGAACGATTCAGATAGAGACTCGGATAAGAATAGATAAATAAATAATATATGTGGACATTTCACGCAGCGCCATCTAGGCCCAAACTAAGCAAAGCTTGTACTATCGGAACCAGATAACTGATACAATACTTAGATAATTTTTGTTTGTAAATATATACATAGAATACAATATAACACCCAGACACCGAACAAACGTTGTTGTTCATCATACAAATGTTTGTCCTAGCTGGGAATTGAACCCACAACCTACAGTTCTGAAGGCTACTACTGAGAACAGAGGTATAAAGCTAGCAAGAATGTTTCGATGTTTGTTATTATGTTAGTTATTTAACCTGTGGTTTGTCGACATGCTACAGAACCATACATTTATGAATGAAAACTGTTCACCGAACACATCTCTGTTTAATAATGAAGTATAGTAATGTTTTTACTCGCTGCAGACTGGGACATAAAACATAATAATGATAATGAATGAATGTGTTTTAAGTCGTCTTAGATCACAGTTAAGATAAAATTATTTAATACGAGCTTCTGCCCGCAGCTTCGCCCGCGGCGTGGCTTATTGGAAAATAATTCAACCACCCATTTCACACACTTAAGGCTGGAATTTCGAAAAATCCTTTCTTAGCGGATGCCTACGTCATAACATCTACCTGTAGGCAAAATTTCAGCCCGATCCGTCCAGTGGTTTAGGCTGTGCATTGATAGATCACTATGTTCATAATCAGTCAGTCAATCAGTTAGTCACCTTTGAGTTATATATTATTTAATATTATCGTATGATAAAAACTGTACTTAATTATTATTTTTGATTAAATGGATTTTTTTCAACTTTACTACTTTTTATTCTTATTTTAATAGATATATTGTTTTTACTCTTATTTTTTTTTAATTTTATAACTTACTCAAAAACAACAAAATTATATAAATTATATTTTATCGATATTATTTATCGATAGCAATAACACGCAGCACTACGCCCGCCCAATAGACACGTGAGTGGAGTTGGAGAGAGAGAGCGATATAGGTACTCGCTCCACCACTCCCATGCAGCGAGTATAAAGCACTACTATACCTGTTAATATCCTAGTCAACTATTACAATCCACCGTTTTTGAAGTAAAACTTCTTTACGCACGCTTGATTGGGGAGTAAGCTGGTGAATGCGAGGCGAACGTAAGCTGATCCGCGTAAATCTCCATTGCCAACATAACAAAGTTAAAAATTTGTATTATGTTGGCATATCCGGTAAAAATGTCAATCTACAATTGTCAAGAGGTTGTCATTAACATTAAAAAAAAAACAAAGTTATACCAGCCGATAGATAGAGCTAAACTAAAGAAGTTTTACTTCAGACGGCCTAAAGCAAAAAAAAAACTCACCTTATTGTATCATAAATAACGGCGAAGCTCACGTCAATTAAGGCGTCGAAATTACTCCGACCAGGACATATTTGAAGGGGTGAGAATAAAAAGGGTTTAACTGATTTTTTTGACAAAATGACTTATGGGTATCGTTGGATTCAGCGTGAAATTATCTTCAATAATACATTCTCAAAATACCGAAATGAGGCTTAAATCTCGAGATTTTCAGTCTAAAAACGGTTTATCTGTCACAGTTCGCTTAGCATAAAAACATTATTATATTTATTTTATTATATTATATTTTTACAGTAATTGTATGAATTAGTACAATATTTAGTAATTTTAAATGGGATTAAAACATTTTCAAGCAACTGAATCTTACATAAACCTTTTCTATTATCTATATATATCTTATAAGCACTCTACATTAAAATGACGCCGTTGACGTTTAAAGTCAATTTTCTCGAAACTGTCAATTTGACAGTTGAACCCTTTTTATTCTCAACCCTTCATTTGATGTCCAAAACCTGGCGATAGCGATGTGACGACGTAACTATTAACGTTACGTGCTGACGCTCGCGAAAACCGCTGCGGCTTGCGTTAGTAGCTCCCAGAAGAATGACATCGAATATGTTCGAAACCTGATCGAAGTAATTTCGACGTTTTAATTGACGTGAGTTTGGCCGTTATTTATCTTACAAAATGTGTCATACTAACGATAGTTAACTAAAAAGAAACTCACCTGTCCAATAATGACTTTGTTCACATCGCTCTGTGTATTCTTCCTGACACTAGCGCTGGAAGTTTTCTCGACGAGTAGCAGGGAAGAGCGTGCGGCCAAGAAGTCTGATATCTTTACGTTAGGCTTCACTTTCAGGGTATCCCGTTTGGGACGGTACGCAGTTTGGATCACGTCCTTCTTCCCTTTCAGACGGTCGGACCACTGTACATGTAAATAGAATAAACTAAGTAAATAAACAAACAATGAATAAATAAACGAACAATAAATAACTAAACGAACAATAAATAACTAAACAATTTTTAAGTAGTGTGCAGTAGTGCTGCTGTGTTCCGGTTTGAAGGGCACTGTAGCTAGTGAAATTACTGGGCAAATGATACTTTATGACCTGATCTCACAGTCTAGTAATCTCACTAGATTGTGCTGATGTCTCAGGATGACGTGCGAAATGCAGTGTCACGCGAAACTCTATACTTTAAAGTTCCGAGTGACACTGCAACTGATATGGGCACACGTGTCGCTTAACATCAGGCGAACGGTTAGCTCGTCACGTCATTACATAGCAAAAAAGTTAATAAACGAACAATAAGTAAACAAACGAACAATAAATAAACAAACGAACAATAAATAAACAAACGAACAATAAATAAACAAACTAACAATAATTAAATAAACATAACAACATAAACAATAAGTGAAAAATTTCACTCGCAAAGTACAACCATCTGTTCCAAACCGATCGGTAAAGTTAAGCAATGTTCGCTGCGGTCACTACTATGGTGGGTGACAGCTATAAAAAAGGTATTTACAACTAGCACTGGAGGCACGGACACTCGGAGGACACGTTAAGCCGCCGGTTCCGACTGTTGTCGTTAAGCCAAGTTAAGAAACCTTTGGGCGGCTTATAATTTTTTTTAAAAAGGCTGACCACTTGCTTACACAAGAGAAAAATATAACCATCAGTAAGGAAATAAACTAACAATAAGTACGTAAATAAGATAACAATAAGTAAATGAACCTAGAAAATAAATAAACGAATGTAAAAAATTTATCGATTCCAAACCACTACCTGAAATATTATTGAGCTCGGAACTTACACATAAAGTGGGGGTTACCTCAAAACTCTGTATGGTGCACTCAAGCCGAGTAATAAGTGTTTCTCTCCTTAATCTGTACTCTTCATACATTTCACTATAAGTGGTTTCTAGATTCTTCCAGTCCTTCTCCGATAGTGCCTTGTTGTAGAGAGGCTTACCAACCAGTTTGTCACCTGATAAAATAACATTTTCCTAATGTACAAGTATTATATACATAAATATTTGCCTATATATTTGTGTCTAATATACTACAAGCATTATTTACCATCGGTATCTGTAACTATGTGTACATAGTTACAGATACCGATGGTAAATAATGCTAGAGAGAGATAGTGTCAGTTTCATTGAGGGTTGTCTCTGTCACTCAAAGGGACTCCCCAAGTTTTGTCTGATTCTTTTGTGAATGTTCACTTTGGTTTAGTGAATTTCTTTTAGCATTTACCTTTGGTTGTACCGGGGACTCTTTAGTTTGAACCACTGACTCTTTTGGTTGAACCACACTCTTTTGGGTGAACCACATATTTTTTGGTTGTAGCATAGACTTATTTTTTATTTATTTTACAGCATATTTTAGTCTATAAATCGTTTAAGCATAACAATACACAGTTATTTACCTTCTTTCTGTATGGTTTCCTTTAGTTTAGCCTCTAGTTTTGTAAAAAGCATCTCCGGTGTTATGTTTGGTGGTGGCTTATTGAACTTCAAGGCTATTAGGATTTCTTTTAAGTCTTTAGCTGTTGATGATTCTTGCTGTAACAAGAAATAAATAAAAATAAATAAAAAATTGAAGGGAGAAATTGAAATTTAAATCATTCTTTCTTTCATAATACATAAAATTATCAAAACACATTTCACACAGCGCCATCTAGTTCTAAACTACAAAAAACTTGTACTGTGGACTGTGATAAACCAATAGCTGATTGAATTCTTTATGTATCTCTTTTTATCATCAGCCTATACATGCCCACTGCTGACAAATTTGCTTCCTTCTTTTCCGCTTATCACAGGCAGATTGTGGGAGGACAGCCTCTGTGGTGTGGTGTGGTGAGTTGAGCAGGTTGGCTCATAACTCTGAGGTGGCAGGTTCGATTCCCGCAGCAGCACAAATATTTGTGCACAAAAAAAGTGCAAATACTTGTTCTGAGTCTGGGTATCGTGGGACCATGGTCCTCGTAGTTCCTGGGTCCCTAGACACAGGGAATCCTAGTTAGGGTCCAGGATCTATGTATGTGATCGTTGGGCGTTATTATTATTATTATTGTGAAGGCCATACACTGATCAAGTGCAAGTTGGTGGATGAAATTGTCCTCGAATTTCTATCATTGACTGAACATTCTAGTTTCTTCACAACGTTTCCTTCACTGTTGTAAGAGTGAGTGCCAATTCCTTACATAACTTGAGTTGGTGCGGGGCAGAGAGAGGGACTCATATCAGGGTTTGTCAGTTCGAAAGTCACACGCATCACGATTGAGCCACTCATATTGTAGCTAAACAAACATTCAATAATTTTTATTTTGTTAGAACAGATATTATAAAAAGCGTAATTTGTATCTATTATTAAGTAAATTATATCTATTACCATGACAATCTCCAAGGCAGCACTCTGCTTGTCATTGGGACAGTCAACGCGCACCATCCGCGCAGCCATCAACTCTGATATCATGTAGTCAAGGAGTAGAAGACAATCATCCCTGTTTTGAAGACGAGATGACATATGCCCTGGAGAAAACCAAATAGTTGGTTGGTTGCATAGTTGGTTGGTTGCATAGTTGGTTGGTTGCATAGTTGGTTGGTTGCATAGTTAGTTGGTTGCATAGTTGGTTGGTTGGTTGCATAGTTGGTTGTTTTGTAAGTGATCAGTTGCTTTGTATGAAATTTTGCAAGCAGGTTGCTTACACTACCAAAGCACTAAAGAGGTGCCTAAAGTACTTTTTATATCAGAAAATTAATAATTCACACAAGATAGGGTGAAAACTTGGGTCTCTATAATTAAATGTACACCAGTACACCATGAAATCGTGATTTGTTATACTTATTTAGTGTATGAAAATATTCATATTTCAATTAATCACAAAGAAACTCTTAATATATAATTTAAATTCACTGGATGAGTGATTTTCTACAGAAATCTATTAACCATAAGATTACAATAAAGATGTTCATGTACTACAAATTTTCCATTATGGCCTTTTGTTTGTGGAATTCCTTGCCTAAGAAATTGTCACAGCTATTACATTAAAAATAAATTTGTTGAAAATAATTATTCATGAAAATTGTATCTCACAGTTATCATTATACTCCCTCTTTAATCTCGATATTATATAAGTAAAGTAGGTTTTATTTATGTAAGAAATTGTATCTTATATTATTTAACGTTATAAATACGCATTTTATTCTAATATCAAATTTACTGCACCACTACCATTTTTTTACCGGGTTGATTTGTAGATAATGCTTTATAGCATTAAGTCCTCCTTGTACAAATAATAAAACCTTGTATAAATAAATAAATATTACCTGTAACCAAGCATTTATAAGGGCACCCGAGTTCCTTCAAAAAAGAACTGAGCTCAAGCAAGAAAGAGCTGCTTTCATCAGGATCATTCATGATACTGACTGCCTCCTCAAGACGACAGAGAGTCTTCAGCTCCACAGCTAATATGTGGACTAGCTTTGTGAACTCCAAGGACTTTGCCCCTCCATCCAGGGCCTTGGCAAAGGCGATCTCATTGGTTAGTGGGCCCTGATAACTGTAAAAACATTGGCATTGGGTATATCTATTTTTTTAAAGGACAAATGCAGATTTTAATAAATATCTGGTATTGTGTATATGGTACAACAGATGGTACAATAATTACACTGAAAAACCAAATTACAATGACAGTGATTATGTAACTTTGAACAAGCAAAATTTAATTTCTAATTGCATACTAGTTTTAGTTTTAATTGGTTGGTATTATAATCAAATGGGATGCACTTGCAGTCTCTTAAAATCAAGAGTGAATGGCCAACATCCACCTTTAGACAACATCATCGCTTCCCATTAGATGAGATGTTGTTAAACTACGGAGTACTTAATAGTACAGCTGGTAAAGAATATTCACTCTGCAAAGTCACTTAACAAATAGCAACTCTTGCTTCAATGCAATAAAATGTAATTCAGCTTACACAAGGCTACAAGCCTACCCTAAACAGCTGCCGAACATTTTATCACTATATTGCTCCTCTTCTGATGTATTATGCATAATAAACCAACTCGGTGAGACAGAGGTTCATGCACATGCAGCTTTGAACATGAAGTGTGCTTTGCCAAGTCAAACATAATGCCCATTTTAGCATTAAAAAATGATGTGATTGCCTAGCTCACTTACAAATCGAGATATTATGATATCAATGCAGCATGGTTAATATCTCACAATGTCGTTCAAATATGGGGGTAGGATCCCTTAATATTATTATTTTGTGCCTATTCACTAAAAACATTTCTCTCGAATGAATACAATGTTTCCTTATTCAGTTATCAAACTGGAAACAATGTTAAAATTAGCTATGTACCCTAAATAGGCACATAACTAATTTTAACTATATGGTTACACATATAGTTTCCCAAACCAAATTGCACATATATAGCAACCAGTTAGGTGATCAAGAAGCTTGATTGCAATCAAAAGAAACACAAATTTGTATGGATTGAGTTTCAATATGCAGTTGTACATTTATAATTACTGAATTTTAAAATTAGGAATGAGATTTCTCCTGTTGCATTGCAATCAAAGTTTCGTGATTGTGACGCTGAGTAGGTCTTGGCTAAAAGGATAGAGGAAGAAGAACGTGCCTCATCTTAGCCCCGTTTAATTGCATCTATAGTCGAGTGACTAAGGCCGATATTACAGAACTATGCTGTAATCAATTGATGCTCAAGTAGATTAGGAGTCATGTAGATTTGATTCACAATTTGATGATTTTGAAAATTGAATCTCGTTTTGAGCAGAGACTCACGACTGAGCGTAGTACTATAATGCGGGCTTAAGAATTTTAATAGTTATTAGTTTAAATTTAGTTCTTTTCGCCAGTAGTTACCTACATACCTAAATAGGTGCATAAAATAGAGTGTAACTTTTAGTTAGTATAGAAAGCTTCACTATATATACGAAAACTTTAATTATTGAGAAAAACAGATCAAGATGTAGTAACCATAACCCTAAAACTACAGACACCAAAAAGACTCACCCCAAATCATTTAACGAGTCCAATATATCGTTTTCCATATTGTTTACGTGTTATTCCATCCGCAGGACAATAATATTTTCAATAGCCACCTGTAATGGCCGTCAATCGTACGGAATACTATTAACCCTAAGTCAATCGCCAATTCGCCGACAGAGATTAGAAAATAGCAAAAAGCAAAGAGCATATAACCAATTAACCACTACAGTAAACTGCTAAAGATATTTTTTTTGTTGGTGGCAGTGGCAATCAACAACATACCATTAGCAAAGAAAAGCAAAAGAGTTTTGGCGGGAAAACGAAAAAGATCGCGTCACCGCATTGTATTATTTTCCAAAACTTGTGTTACTTTCAGTGTTAGTGCATAAATTTGGTGGCATTTTATTCGTTATGTACTGGATTACATGCAGGAGTCTGGGAAAGTGGTATAATGATGGTGAAACGCTTCTTTTCGTGTTGTTTCCAAAACTCCATAGAAGCTTCTGGTAAAGTTGCCACCACTTTACTAGGAGTATGACTTGACTAGACTAGACTAGATTATGACTTGACTTGATGACTCGGACTGTGACTTGACACATATATATATATTAATTAACGTGAAAAATTATCCATTACTTGACACTGGCTAAATACACAAAAGTGTGAAGCCAAACAAAAAAAACCAAAGAGAATATGACGCATGTGGCTATTGGCGCGTTCCAGTCGCTGCAAAAACGCACAAAACGATTAGTCTGAAAAGTTTAGTATAAGTAGTACTTACTATAATCAGCAATGACACCATAACTATTACACGGTTAACACTCACGAGATACAGTCGAATAACTCGTCATCGCCGAGTCGCCAGCGCCGCCGCGCGTACTCTTTGAGGATGGGCTTCTATATTGCCCGAACACCGGTCGAGTTATCCGACTGTATCTCGTGAGTGTTAGCCGTGTAATAGTTGTAGTTATGAGTACTACTCACGTCAGTTTCTATAATATTATGGCAATGACACCACTGGCTAACATATGAGCTGAGCGTAATTTTCTAATAAGGGCGTATGGTTCATCTTTGTAGTTAATTGTTGAAGTAAAACTTCCGTACGCCCGTTTGACTTGAGGAGTAAGCTGGTGAGGCGAATGGTAGTTGAAAGTGGTTGGTTAACGTAGATCTCCGTCGTCAACATAACAAAGTTAAAAATTTCTATTATTATGTTGACATGTAAAATTACAATTTAACGTGACTTTTTTTATAGGATCTGTGATGGCGAATGTTAAACATTAAACAAAGCAAAACTCAAGTTATACCAACCGATAGATAGAGCTAAACTAAAGTTTTACTTCAGTCGTGTGATCTCACAAGCACACTTGTTTTTTTTCTATAACCTGTGGCCCTTGTGGGGTATGTTCTTCGAGCAAGGGTGTAGTTTTATAGCGCCATCTAGTATTGAGTAGCAGTAGCAAACAAGTAGGCAATACGTTTGCCAGAGGGCGCTTTTTTATTACCTTGATTTAGTACTTTGACTAATTAATAATGAATGAAATGAAAAACCGCGGGCAGTGGGATTTTTAGGAACTATTTTTTTTAAATTGCCTGCCAAAAAACTTTCTATTCTAGATATACATATTCTGCGTGGCTCTACAACACAACTAGGTACAAGAAAACAACTTCATGTAATTTTTTACTGTACTTTCAGTTACTTATTCTTATTGTCTTTAATACCTATAAAATCGCCGTTTTTACAAAGCAAGGTTTCGTATTATTTTAAAACCGTATTAGTGATATAAAATTTCTTTACGCACTCTTGACTTGTGGAACGGAAATTGAAGTAGGTTCACGAAGATCTCTTGTCAAAATTTCAACATAACAAAGTTAAATATTTGTATTATTATATTGGTATGTCCGGTAAAATTACAATTGATAATTGTTTAGATAGCAACATTAACATTAAACTGGTGGAATGCAAATAAAAATTGAAAATTGAAATAAACAAATTGTACCGGCAGATAGATGGAGCTAAACTAAAGCAGCCTTATTAATAAACACGAACTAGCTTTAGATTAGTTACATCATCTTTTGTCTGTTTCGATCCAGCGAAATATTCCAGTAGCAAAAAAAGGACAAAAGCTGAAGTGACTAATCCGAGACTAATACCCCTTCATTAATAAGTCTGAAGAAGTTTAACTTCAGTCGGGGGTGGTCTAAAGCACACTCCTTTTTTTTCAGATTGAACTTCAAGAATGTATGCGTAAAACTATAAGTGCTCGAAGGGGAAAACCAATATATATGACTGGCCCGATAGCTCAGTTGGTAGCAACCCTGCTTTCTGACCTATGGGTTGTGGGTTCGATTCCCACCTAGGACAAACATTTGTGTGATGAACATAGGTGTTTGTTCTGTGTCTGGGTGTAAAAAAAGTATCTAAGTATTCTATCAGTTATCTGGTTCCCATAGTACAAGCTTTGCTTAGTTTGGGGCTAGATGGCGCTGTGTGAAATGTCCTCACATATTATTATTATTAATAACTAGGAGTGCGTTTGTTTTGTAGTGTTCGCTCCGTAAATATTGTTGATGTTGTTATACTGCGTTACTGCCACGGCAACACTCATATTCCATAATTACTCGAATTTTTAACGTATCCATGATGACGAAAAAGATACAAATGCGATGAAAACATAACGTTAAACAATAAACAAATGAACAATTTTGAAAAAAACCATTCCGAGTTTTCAATACCAAATTGATTTGAAATGAGAATTAATCCAAACAAAAAATATTTTGATTTGAAATGGCCAAAACTACAGAACAGCAATTCCATATTTAAATAAAATGTACCTATTATATGCTTTTCACAGGATGCAGATAGTGGTCCCTATTTTGAGGTCACTGAAAACAAATCTATTTATTGACTTAAACATATTAGCTACTAGTTGCGCCCCGCAGTTTTACCCGTGGATAAAAAGTATTTTAACTATTTGCTCATCCCACAGGAAAATTTCACTTTTCCGGGATAACATGTAGCCTATATGTTAATCCAGTGTATAAGCTATCTTAGTACCGAATTTCATCCAAATCCATTCATCTGTTTGAGCGTGAAGGAGTAATAAATATACACACATACACACATACAAATTTTCGCCTTTATAATATTAGTGTGATTGATTAGTGTTAAGTGTGACAATATTTGTGTGATGTGATAGTGTGAAGTGTGATGTGTGATGGATGCATTTTGATGATTTTGATGTAGTTTTTACAGGTACCTACTAAACTATTAAGTTGCGCTGAAAATGCCTGAGAGCATCCTCTATGAGAGCCTAGCTTGTAATATTATCCTGGCGTTGGCGTAGACAGAGCAGTCACGGGCCGACACTGAATAAAACGTGGTAAATACACTCAGATAAGCACAGCCACCACGACGCACGCCATTCGCCGTCGCTATCCAAACCCAAACACGTTTTCCACACACGCTCCACTGTTCCACAATCACAGCAAAGCCTTTTCACAACCAAACGTGAACGTGAAACGGACAATCGTACTCGTACGCGCGCTTGCCACCACCACAGACACCAGAGTCGACCGCGCAGGCTGACGCGGCGGACGCCTTCTGCGACTGCGCAACCTAAAAACAAAATCCCATGCATTCCAAATTCGAAAACATTCAAATTTTAGGAATGTGACCGGTGTCTTCGGATAAACGATTTATGTGCCATAAAATAGTGATGTGAATATTGATGTAATATATAAAAATGAGTGTTATTTTTTTGTTTTTCGTAACGGTTTTGGTGCCGTGTGTATTTGGCCAAGAGGCTGGTGCTTGTTATGGTGCAGGGAGCGTCGCCGGTGCGGCGATCGGTGCTTTCATCGCTGCACTTTTACTAGTCGCAGTTGCTTATTACTTAAGGAAGTTGTATTGGAAATCGCGCAAAGGTAAGTTGAGAGATAATACGCCGACGTGTTTCTCGTTTTTTTCAACGCTCGACGTAGTAGATGAGTTGACGTCTCGCCCGCGGCCCACGTAAGTAGGTAACTTGATAAACTTGAATTTAAAATCAATGACCCATGTTTCATATTTATAATAATTAAAAAATATTTAAGTTCCTACCCTCTCTCTCGTAATCTACCCTCATAAGTAGAATGCAAAACATAAGGCAAAAATGTATACTAGTTACCTAGGCAAAGTAGACCGTAGATACCTATCACTTTAAATTGTTCTGCAGCTGACTGTACGGTCATTGAAAGTCGCATTAGCTGCGTTATTTAGATATTAGCTTAACAAAACCGTTCATTGTTGTTCAAACTTGGTTTAAACATGGCATGAAGCTAGCCCGATTGTTGCAAATTAACGGCAACCTAGGTAAATACGTAGGTATTAGCGTATTGCATAGATCTTCGGTAGGTAGGTACTACAGAATAGGCTTAACATAGGTTCCTAGAACTTTTTTCAATAGGGTCCACTCTTCCAATGGACGTAGTCTTCTCGATCCTCTTATCCCGACAAGCCGAGGCTGGCACCCCAGGGGTGCCCTTGAGCTAGTTGCCTCCCACTTTTGACGGCTGGGCGCCTTAAGCGCCTGTACTAACGCCCGGTGACGCTGTAAAGGTGGATAGGGACCAACAGCATTAGCCCGTTAAAAAAAAAGTTTACCGGGGCGAAATGGTGGAGGCTAGCGCGGTGGGTTTTAGTGGGTTCGAGTCCCATTATACAACGTTAGGACGGCAAGGAAGTGCGAGCGCATTTCCAGCCCTCTAAAAAAGGTTTTTTTGAAATTTAACCTGACTATTTGGCTCATGTTCGAAATCAAGATAATCTATGGTAAGGCTAAGAAAAACCTGTTGTACTCATTTCAGGTTGGTAGGTGACTAGTCTATAGACACTTGTAACTAATTTGCTGAGATGTTAGGATTACATTTTAATAACTTAACTCTTAAGATACTGCGATGGCCTAAGCCGTGTCTCGTGGTCCGTTGTGTGTCTGTATAACGGTATGAAAATTAGAGTCCATTTGTAGTCACATAGTTACAATACTTCTACAACTTACAATTGTAACCATTACTGAATAAATACATTGATTGATATTGATTGATTGAATTTCTTATTATTATCTTCTAGATAAACAGGTATAATTACATAAGTACCAGCGATTATGTAATTTAATAAATAATAGTATTTATAAATATTGTAATTAAACTCCGCAAATTCATATAACATTCAAACTTTAGCTAAAAATTTCATTTTTAGTTTTAGACTGGACTGGCTGTGTAGCTTAGTTGTTAGTAGCCCTGCCTTCTGAGCTTCCATTTTTATACTTAATCACTAGAAATTACTCCATAAGGGACTGGAGGGTTGTTTTAAGACATAGTTAACGTTTAAGTTAACCTTTGTTTAACATTCATTGCGCGCACGCAACTAACCTACCTACCTACCTTACCAGCTACAAACTGGGTGCCTTTAAATTATTCTATGCTACAATTTTACACGAACACATACGTAAATCGTGCATTCGGTCAAACCGAAATTTTTATTCATCTATCTATACATATTAAGTACTAACTGACTGACTGACTTATATATCAACGGACAGCCTAAACCGCTGGTCCTAGAGACTTGAAATTTGGAGGGTGTGTTCTTTGTAAAGTGTAGGTATCCACCAAGAAAGGGTTTTTCGAAATTCCACCCCTAAGAAATGGGTGATTGAATTATCTATGAAAAAATTTCTTCTTCGTTTCCTATAGTTCACGCGGGCAGAAGCTGGTTCGTAAATAAAATAACGAATAGGTAGTTACTCAATAAAGGCTGTTTTGCTCAATAACAAGAGGTAATGCCAGCAAGCCTGCGAAATGTAAAAAATAAAATAATAGCTTTGCTGGCTGTATTGCTGGTGAGCATGAAGCCAATACATTGCGATGACGGTAAATCAAAAGATCATTGAATAAAAAACGAGTGACCACACGTCTGAAGTAAAACTTCTTTAGTTTAGCTCCATTTATCGGCCGGTACAACTTTGTTATGCTTTTTTTAATGTTAATATCGCTATCTTGACAATTGAAGGGGTGTAAACAAAAACGGTTTAACTAATTTTTTTCACAAAATGACTTATTGGTATCGTTGCATTCAGCGTGAAATTCTCTACAATAATACATTCTCAAAATGACGGAAATGAGGCTTAAATCTCGAGATTATCAGTCTAAAAACGGTTTATCTAACACAGGAATAAAGTTCGCTTAGCATAAAAACATTATTTTATTTATTATTTTATAATAGGTCTTTACCTATGAAATTGCCGTTTTGCAGTACAGACTTTTTCAAACAAAAAAAAGTTTTGATTGGCTACGAATTCTAAATTCAAATTAATTTTGTTTTAAAAATATGACATTCTATTTACAATATAAGTCTTTTGTTTATTGATTAGCGTTGTATTTTCATTACATTTCAACAATTTTCCTCATAATGGATACTTTGAAATTTCGTGTAATTTTGGAATATGAGTTCCGTCGTGGCACCAACGCGGCACAAACGACACGTAACATCAACGACGTTTACGGAGAGAACTGTACAAACGAACGCACAACCCGTTATTGGTTTGCTCGGTTACGTTCTGGGAATTTTGACTTGAAAAATGAACCTCGTGGTCGTCCGGAAACTTTGGTCAACAATGATGAATTAAAGGCGATTGTGGAAGCTGATGAATCTCAGTCTACAGCTGAGCTGGCAGCAGCTTTTGATGTTAGCATCAAAACAATATTGGTCCATTTGCGACAGATTGGCAAGATAAAAAAGCTTGATAGATGGGTGCCCCACGAACTTAACGATCGCCAGCGCAACGTACGCGTCGAGACTTGCCTTGCGCTGCTTAACAGGCACAGAAATGAAGGAATTTTGTACCGAATTGTTACGTGCGACGAAAAATGGATTCTTTTTGACAATCGAAAGCGTTCAGCAAGTTGGTTAGATCCTGGTTCGGTACCAAAGCAATGTGCAAAACGAAAAATGACCCCTAGAAAGGTGATGGTCACAGTTTGGTGGTCTAGTGCTGATGTGATTCTTCATAGCTTTTTACAAAACGGTGAGAGCATTACTGCAGATGTGTACATTGAAGAACTGACCACAATGATGGCGAAACTCGCACGTCTGCAACCAGCTTTGGTCAATCGGTCGTCTCCACTGCTACTTCACGACAACGCGCGACCCCATACTGCACAACAGACTGTCTCTAAGCTGCATGAGTTGGGTTTGGAAGCTCTCCCTCATCCGCCATACTCACCAGATCTTGCGCCTACCGACTATTACTTTTTCCAAAATTTGGACAACTTTTTAGCGGGAAAAAAATTCAATTCCCGAGAGGCAGTACAAAACGCCTTTGAAGAGTTTGTTGTCTCCCGTCCTGCTGATTTTTTCAAGAAGGGCATCCATAAACGGCCACAGCGTTGGCAAAGATGCATTGATTGCAGGGGTGATTACTTTGAATAAAAGAAATAAATAAGTTCGAAAAAAAAATACTTTAACTTTTTTCAAACAAAACGGCAATTTCATAGGTAAAGACCTAATTATATTTTTACAGTAACTGTACGAATTAGTACTATATTTTGTATTTTAAAATAGAATTAATATATTTTCAAGCAACTGAAACTTACATAAGCCTTTTCTATTACCTTATAAGCACTCTACATTAAAATGAAGCCGTTGAAGTTTAAAGTCAATTTTCTCGAAACTATCAATTTGACAGTTAAAACCTTTTTATTCTCAACCCTTCAATTGTAAATTGACATTTTACCGGATATACCGACATTATAATACAAATGTTTAACTTTTTTATGATGGCAATTAGATCGGACAATGGAAAGAGAGAGAGATCTTGAGAGATCTTGAGATCTGGACTGGAGTTGCACCATGATTCACACATCAATCTCCGACAGAGCTGGCAGAATGCTACATACTTTCACAGTTTTTGCTCGTTAGACAGTGCATCAATCATCTAAAGCTAAAATTATGATCACAGATTATTGTAAGTAATTCATTTGCCGAAATAAGAAAAAAATGGCGGCCACCTAGACAGGGCAAGCAAGCTTAGATCAACATACTTCATCAAAGGGGCCATGTCACTTTCCCTAGTTTTATTAATAGTAGGGGAGCCCAAGCGGGGATTTCGGGATTTACTAAAGCGCGGCAGATTAATATACAGGGGGATACCTTGTACCCGGTTAAGTACCTCCACAAAACATGAGGCCCATATGTAAGGCCGGCCGTGAAGGATACAGGATCAGATTAGTAAAAAAAATTGACCATCAGAAGTTCTCGAGCGCGTCAGATTAAGGTGAGGTGAGTTAATTACATCCTAAAAAGTGTATATTCCACTAATCTGACAATTTGAGAGTGACGTAAAAAAAGGGGAGGGCAACAAAATTGTAAAAAAAAACGTCATCTCGACATTCTCGAGCGTAACTAATTTTTTTTTATTTTGAAGGAAATAATTCAAGAATAATGAAAAATATATAATCTGACGATTTCCGCAAGCCGAAATAACAAAAATTCGTCGATAAAGTTAAATGCGTGCAGCTGCGTGATGCCTACATTTCCTTCTCCGCGTTTCTATTCCTCTCTCACTCTTTCTCTATCTATTACTCTCTCACCCCGTCCCCACTCTGGTTTGTGAATTTGAACCGATTCGGACCGATAGATTTTGAGAAATTTTGAAAAATCTCAAAAAAAAGAAATTTTTTTTTAAAAGTGGTTTTTTTGGAATAACTTTTAACCGGCTTTATCGATTTACTTCAAAAACTAATTCGCCTTTGAGCTTGCAAAACCACGTCGATCGCCACCACAAGTTGGTGAAAATCGGTTGATTCGTTCGAGAGATATCGTGAACGAAAGAAACCCGAAAAAGTGTTTTTTCGGGATTACTCCGAAATTTGTGGTTCGATCAATTAAAATTGCACAATTAGTTATGAGGATGATAAAACTGCGTCGAATGCCGTAGACCGCGTGAAAATTGCTTGATCCATTCAAAAGTTATTGCGGTTTGAAAATTCCAAAAATTGTGTTCTATGAAACTTCTATCAAACTTTCGAGCTGGGAGAGCTGAAATATTATTTCTTTGAACATAAATTATATTTCGAGCTCAAAAATGTCATAAGTACAATTTTAAGCGCCCAGGAATGGAATTAGTGGGAAGTTGCAGGGATGGCCTTTAAGGTGAACCGTTTTTCTAATTTTTTTTTGTCAGATCAGGCGAATTCCTCTAGATAATCGTCAGATTATGAGACAGTACGTTTAGAACATAAAGATGAACCATATATATCTTAATCTGACGCGCTTGAGTATTTCAAAATGGTGATTTTTTTTGCACATTATGAAAATGGCCTCTAGTTTGCGTCCCATCGAAATCGTCAGATTAGTGAATGAGAGCTTTTTTTTGGTGCACTTAACACTCCCTTAGAAAATCTGACGCGCTCGATATTTTTTTTTTTTTTTCATTTTCAACCCTTAAATACAACCACCCGCATCATGCAAACGATCAGATTAACATACGTACATTATTAAAAATACGTAGGGCATTGATGCTATCAATATCTGACGCGCTCGAGGATGTCCATGCAACAGTTTTTTTTATATATTTAAAAATCTATAGCCGCTTTCCTCACCGATGTAAAGGTATATATCATATAACATTTTTTTCTTCTTATCATCTAAGCTTTGCATCCCAATAGGTCTCTACGACGCTCGAGTAAATCCCCATTTAGCATCGTGGGCTCCCCTACTATAATTCATGTATTTTACCATAAATCAATTAAGTAGGTATTTAACGATTTACTTAATTCTTTTAGTCGTTTATACTGATAAGTTTAAATTACCTATTCTAAATTACAAACAAATTAAAATCATCAGCTGGTGATTCACAGTCCATTGGAAAAGTACATATTCGAAATTTCCAGATGGTTGGATTTTTCTGCTAAATTCTTCTAAGTAGGTACCACCGCTTTGACAGTTTTCAGCAGTAGTGAGCAAGCATTACTGTGTTCTGGTTGGAAGGGCACTGTACTGTGTGAAATTACTGGGACAAATGAGACTACGACCAGGGGGGTGATCACGAAACTGACTATTGCAGTCAGTTTCGTGATCACCCCCCTGGTCGGGCAATAATAAAAATTTCCATACTAACTATGCACTTAAACTGTGTATTGAAACTGTAAATTCAATACAAATTTGTGTTTCTATTGGTTGCAATCGAGTTACGTGATCGCCCAACTGATCGCAGTCTGTTAATTTATATTACTAGACATCTGCAGCCTTATTAATAAACGGGTATTAGTCCCGGATTAGTTACTTCAGCATTTGTCCTTTTTTTGCTACTGGAATATTTAGCTGGATCGAAAGAGACAAAAGATGGTGTGACTAGTCTAAAGCTAGTTCGTGTTTATTAATAAGGCTGTTATTGTCTCAGCGCAGTGCAGTGTCACGCGAAGCTTAATATCTAACAGCCTTATTAATAAACGGGTATTACTCGGGTTAGTTACTTCAGCTTTTGTCCTTTTTTGCTACTGGAATATTTAGCTGGATCGAAAGAGACAAGAGATGGTGTAGTCCAAAGCTATTTTGTAAACGGGTATTAGTCTCGGATTATTTACTTCAGCTTTTGTCAGTTTTTTGCTACTGGAATATTTAGCTGGATCGAAAGAGACAAAAGATGGTGTAACTAGTCTAAAGCTAGTTCGTGTTTATTAATAAGGCTGGAGTTTTGGCACTACGACTGTTATGGACAGTCACGTGACGCTAAACATCAGGCGAACGACTAGCGCATCATGTTTTACCGTGTTTACCATTTTTAAAAACATCATACTTCTCATTCACCCTACAATGTAAATAAAAGAGACGGTGTTTCCAATGAATTCTGAATAAGGGTGCAGAAAACAAAACCAGCGGACGCCATTGTACCCTACTTCTGGGAACCTAAAAAAGTAGATAAGTACCTACAAATCATTCTAAGAACCTTCTAATGAGAAAGCTCACTTCATACATACTTATAGGCGACAGCATCTGTGGTGTCGTGGTTGAGCTGGTCGGCAGGTGACAGGTTCAATTCCCGCGGCAGGACAAGTATTTGTGCACAGAAAAAAAGCGCAAATACTTGTTCTGTGTCTGGGTGTTGTGGGATGGTAGTGGTGTGGATGGTCCTCGTAGTTCCTGGGTCCATACAGGGAATCCTAGTTAGGATTCAGGATCGAAATATGTGATCGTTGGGCGTTATTTATTTATTTATATTTATACTTTACATAGAGGCATTGTCGTTTCTTTTCTCCAAAATCGTGAACTGTGTGTATCTTAATTTATTTATTATAATTATAATATTATCTGAAATAAATAATATAAAATAAAAATAATAAATATAAAATCATTATAATTATAAAACTGTTTATTTTAAATAAATTGTTTTCCGACCCTATACTTATCCCTCCAAGATATGCTTTTACAAAATTAAAGCCCACATCAATATTTTATGCTAAACCACTGCAGAAATTCCAGATTTTGCATCAAATAATACAGAGAAGTGTTGAAAGGCAATATATTTTTGCAGTTTGACACGAAGTTGACACCATGATTGACATGGTTGCTCGGAGCAACTACAGTGCCTAGCCGAGTTTTGTATTGTGCGCAGCGCGCAGTACATGTGCGCATGTGCCCAACACATCAAGAATATAAGAAAAACTTGTTTTTAATTTATTTAATTTTGTATGCCGCTGCTGTCTCCACTTTCTAACGACGATGACGACCAATTCCATACTCCTGAAGAAATTTCAAAACACCCACTACTTCCGCCTCAACAGTCTCCACACTGCAGACGGCAGCTACCTTTCCTAGACAATGAAGCCGCAGGACCATCCAGTCAGCTTCCACTCATTGCTCCTGTTGCTTTTACTTCGAATTTGAATCTGCAAGATACGGCTAACCGCAATGTTACTCAAAATTCTAGTGTGAACGCCAACGTATCCTTGGAAAACCTAGTTAAGTGTGACCAGTGCTCCCAACCTCGTTTTTTCAAAGGTAATCGAGGCTTGAAAATTCATTTAAGCAAGGCCCATCGTTTAGATTTAAATTCCAACCAGGTGCAACATCCTACAACTCAAGTTTCTACTAATTTCTGGCAAACTTTATCAGATTTCAAAAACAACTTACCAATCGTGAAAAGAATCCCACGTGGTGCTCGCATTAGCGTTGCAAAATGCCTCCTACAAGACATAAAAAACGTCACCTCATGCAATAGTTCCACTTCACTTCAGGCTTGGGAGCACTTGTTGACTTTTCCCTATAGAATTCTTCATGTTTCGAAAAACCCATTAGACCAAAATTCTTTGACTAAAAAAATCAAACAAAATTGTCTACAAAATTCTAAGTCTTGCCCTGTTTTCTCTTTCTCATCACGTTCTGCAACAAAAGCTACCTGCTCTGTGCCCTACAGGTTAGTTGAAGATAAAATGGCCGAAGGAGACATCAGAGGTTCTGCAAGACTTTTGTTTTCCAATGACACAATGGCACCTAACACTTCGGAAACTTTGTTGGCTCTGAAAGAAAAACACCCATCTTCACCAGTTAACAATCAAAATCTCCCTCTGCCTCCAGATTCATCCGTAGAGAACTCTTTGACAGCTACTGCCGATGACGTCAGATTAGCGATTGCCTCCTTCCCAAGCGGTTCTGCGGGCGGGCTCGACTCTCTAACACCACAGCATCTGAAAGACCTAACTGGCCCAGGTTGTGGCGAGACCGGGGATGCCCTCCTAAAAGAGTTGACAATTTTAATAAACATAATGCTTGGAGGTAAGGTGGCTGCTAATATCATTGACATTCTCTATGGAGCAAACCTTTGCGCCCTCCTTAAAAAGGATGGAGGAATAAGGCCGATTGCCGTAGGTACTGTATACCGTCGTCTCGCAGCCAAAATCTGTTGTAAAAATATAAAAGAATCCCTATGTAAGGAATTTCAACCTCAGCAATTAGGATTCGGATCACGTGGTGGCTGCGAGGCAGCGGTACATGCACTGCGAACTTTCTTAGCCCACCAAGGAGGTGAGGTGCTGTTGAAGGTTGACGTCAAAAACGCTTTTAACTCGGTGGGAAGGAGCGTTCTTCTAACCAGAGTTAAAGACAAAATTCCACTTATCTACAATTTTATTTGGCAGTGTTATGGTAAACCCACAAAATTAATATATAAAAATAATCTTATTTCATCTGAAGTAGGATGCCAACAAGGCGATCCGCTTGGGCCAGCTCTTTTTAGCCTAGCTATTCATCCTATAATTAAAAAATTAAAATCAAAATTTAATGTTTGGTACTTAGATGATGGAACCCTAGGAGGCGATGTCAACACAGTTTATGATGATCTAAATTTAATAATAACTGAATTTGATGCAATAGGCCTTACACTTAATTATTCAAAATGTGAAATTTTTATCCCCAACATATCGATAACCTCACAAAAAGTTACTTTAAATCTTTTCGAACAAATTGCCCCCAAAATTAAGTTATTAGATAGCCAATCTCTTCGCCTATTAGGGTCTCCTATCCTAGACGATTCAATACCAAATTTTGTAAACGAAAAAATTCAAAATTTTCTTTCTGTTTCTGACCGACTTGGAAAAATAAATACACATGTTGCTTATTTTATATTACGTTATTGCCTTTTTGTCCCAAAATTTATGTATGTCCTTCGTTGTTGTCAGCTTTGGAATCACCCTATACTTTTACAACAGCTTGACAACATTCAAAGGGATACAATCACCGCCATACTGAACACATCTTTCGATGACCGCGCTTGGCGCCAGGCCTCACTGCCTATAAGGTTTGGAGGTCTAGGCATACGCAAAATTTCCAGTGTATCATTGCCAGCTTTCCTGTCATCAGCCTACAGTACTCAAAAATTAGTAAGCTCTATTTTGTCCCCATCACTTCAAAATTATAATCTAGATTTTCTTGCTGAGGCTACGGAAAGCTGGAGAGCAGCTTGCCCAAGCGTTTCATTGCCCAAAACACCCAATTCTCAGAGGCAGTGGGACGGACCGCTCTGTGCTTCAGAATATAAGGAACTTTTAGACACTTCGAATTCTTCCGCAGAGCGCGCTCGCTTACTTGCAGTTGCTTGTTGGGAATCGGGGCTTTGGCTGCATGCTTTGCCATCACGAAATTTCGGTAATCTTTTAGACAACAACACCTTTCGGTTAGCCGCATCTTTGCGAATAGGTGCACCTAGCCAAGTCCCTCATCATTGTTCTTCTTGTGGTGAAATGGTACACGGGCTCGGATACCACGGACTGTCCTGTATAAAAAGTACAGGACGAATACCACGACACGCCGACTTGAACGATATCATCCGTCGGGCTTTAGTTAGTGCCGGTATCCCATCTGTCCTAGAACCTAATGGACTGATGCGAGATGACGGCAAAAGACCCGACGGGATGACCCTCATCCCCTGGAAGATGGGACGGCCTCTAGTGTGGGATGCCACATGTGTTGACACTATGGCTCTGTCCCATCTTCCTTTAACTACAGTTCAAGCCGGCGCGGCCGCCATCAAGGCCGAAAACCTCAAACGACACAAATATGCACTTCTTGACAGGGCCTACATGTTTGTGCCGTTTGGGGTGGAGACAATGGGTCCGTGGGGGCCGGCTGCCATGGAAACATATAGAGACTTGGCCAAACGTTTGGTGGAAGCATCAGGTGACCAGAATGCTGGCTTTTATTTTGCACAAAAAATAAGCATTGCCATTCAACGTGGTAATGCTGCCAGCATTCTGGGCACTTTCCCTTCCACCAACGGGCTATTTTAAAATTTTTAGTTTTATTTTTTATTTTTCTTTATTTTAATTTCTTAGGTGTAATGTAGTTTTTTATTAAATATATATAACTCAAAGGTGACTGACTGACTGACATAGTGATCTATCAACGCACAGCCCAAACCACTGGACGGATCGGGCTGAAATCTTGCATGCAGGTAGATGTTATGACGTAGGCATACGCTAAGAAAGGATTTTTCGGAATTCCACCCTTAAGAGGGTGAAATGGGTGGTTGAATTAATTTCCCATAGGCCACGCCGCGGGCGAAGTTGCGGGCAGAAGCTCTTATGATCATATATCCTAAAATAGCAAGCGACTACGAAATCTCAGACCTCTATACTAAGTACGAAGAACGCTAATAGCCTATTTTGTACCTACCTTGTATTCGTAATAACATTCCTCAGTAGACACGTAGAGATAAGCCACGGCGACGGCGCGCGTACCTACCCCACCTGACCGTAGCACCACAGAATAAAATAACACATGGCAGCACTACGAAAGTGATATAGAATTATCTATTCAGCACTAATATCTTATTCACTCAAGTTACTGAATAGTATAATTCTACTATTTTTTATTAAGCTATTGCATAGCTTTTATCGCGGGCCTTGAGTGTGGGGACCGAATCCAGAAATTCCGTAACGAAAAAAACCTAACACCTCCCCACTCCGAAGCGCTGTGCCGGTCGGAGTACAACAACCCTAGGAGTATACAACCCGCCTTTAGGCGGCATTGGTTGTATTGGAAAACTACCGTAATCAGCTGTTTGTGAGAAAGTATATAGGTGTATAGGTATTGATCATCTATGTACAACAGTGAATATCTGTACTCGTATAATTTTTGTACAAAGTGTTTTAAATATGAATAAATAAAGTGCATTTATTAATGAAGAAAGTCACATATATAATTATATATATATTATAATTATAATTGCATAAGTTGATAAAAAATGCTATGCAATAGCTTTACCGCGGCCGCGGCAGTCTCCGAGTGCCACACGTCTTTTTTTTTATTATTTTAACTATCACATACATAGGTGCCGTTCAAGTATTACGTAAGCAGATTTATTACAATTAACCCCCCACCCCCCTTGTCAGCAAAAGTAAGCAAAGCCCCCCTCCTTACCCCCTCCCCCATGCTTACGTAAACATTTTCAATTAATGTATTGTTTTTTAAATATTATAATTAGAATGTTTAGTGTTTCAAGCAGACAATGTGAGGGTTGCTATTCGTATAAAAAGGTAAATAACTACCGATGACGTAATCATCATCTAGACTCCCCTACCCCCCCATGTCATCCAAAATAAGCAAAGCAATGACCCCCCGCCCCCCCCATAATGCTTACGTAATATGAACAGCCCCATAGATCCTGGACCCTAACTAGGGTTCCTTGTATTTAGGGACCCGGGACGAGGAACATGATCCTACAACATCCAGACACATAACAAGTAGTTGCGCTTTTATTATCTGTCCCCAAATTCTTATCCTGTCGCATTAAAATCTCCTTTTTCATTCGAGTGTTTTTATTGGACATGTTAGATGTATATCTTAATCACACGTAAATAAAACCTCAAGTAAGTACTTACTTAATGACGCATGGCATGGATGACGTAATTCAATACACTGGATCCGATAAACGATCCGTACGTGACTATTCTACCTTAATTATATAAAAACCTTAGAAGAAATAAACTTTTTTTTTGTTTTGGTATAGCTCCACACTTTTGTGTATTTAGCCTGTGTCAAGTAATTGATAATTTTGTGAGTTAAGTAATATATATGTATGTCAAGTCACAGACCAAGTCATCAAGTCAAGTCATAGTCTAGTCTAGTCAAGTCATACTCCTAGTAAAGTGGTGGCGACTTTACCAGAAGCTTCTATGGAGTTTTGGAAACAACACGAAAAGATACGTTTCACCATCACTATACCACTTTCCCACATTCATGCCTGTAATCCAGCACTTAACGAATAAAATGCCACCAATTTTATGCACTAACACTGAAAATAACACAAGTTTTGGAAAAATAATACAATGCGGTGACACGATCTTTTTTGTTTTCCCGCCAAAAACCGAAATAAACTTTATTAGTAGTTTACAAAAGTATGCGGTCTGTGGATAGGCCTTAGGTAGTTAATATTAAATATTTGCCTCCCGGCAAAGCTTGCTCGCACATACTGTTCAACACACGCACCAGTTAAAAATGTAACCTTGTAAACACCTTGAAAATAAGACTTTAAATCAACGCGGTGAGCATATAAATTATATTTTTAATGGTAGTATAGTATAGCTCGCATGACCTTTAGTACGTCGTAGGTGTTTACTATAGAGACGGTAATGGATGGAATGGTTCTCAAAATTTATACCCATAGACGAAAGAAGTGACCCCATACGGATGACTATACATAATAATAGGTCTTTACCTATGAAATTGCCTTATTGCAGTACAGACTTTTTCAAACAAAAAAAAGTTTTGATTGGCTATGAATTCTAAATTCAAATTAATTTTGTTTTAAAAATATGACATTCTATTTACAATATAAGTCTTTTGTTTATTGATTAGCGTTGTATTTTCATTACATTTCAACATTTTTCCTCATAATGGATACTTTGAAATTTCGTGTAATTATGGAATATGAGTTCCGTCGTGGCACCAACGCGGCACAAACGATACGTAACATCAACGACGTTTACGGAGAGAACTGTACAAACGAACTTACAACCCGTTATTGGTTTGCTCGGTTCCGTTCTGGGAATTTTGACTTGAAAAATGAACCTCGTGGTCGTCCGGAAACTTTGGTCAACAATGATGAATTAAAGGCGATTGTGGAAGCTGATGAATCTCAATCTACAGCTGAGCTGGCAGCAGCTTTTGATGTTAGCATCAAAACAATATTGCTCCATTTGCGACAGATTGGCAAGATAAAAAAGCTTGATAGATGGGTGCCCCACGAACTTAACGATCGCCAGCGCAACGTACGCGTCGAGACTTGCCTTACGCTGCTTAACAGGCACAGAAATGAAGGAATTTTTAACCGAATTGTTACGTGCGTCGAAAAATGGACTCTTTTTGACAATCGAAAGCGCTCAGCAAGTTGGTTAGATTCCTGGTTCGGTACCAAAGCAATGTGCAAAACGAAAAATGACCCCTGGAAAGGTAATGGTCACAGTTTGGTGGTCTAGTGCTGGTGTGATTCATCATAGCTTTTTACAAAACGGCGAGAGCATTACTGCAGATGTGTACATTGAAGAACTGACCACAATGATGGCGAAACTCGCACGTCTGCAACCAGCTTTGGTCAATCGGTCGTCTCCACTGCTACTTCACGACAACGCGCGACCCCATACTGCACAACAGACCGTCTCTAAGCTGCATGAGTTGGGTTTGGAAGCTCTCCCTCATCCGCCATACTCACCAGATCTTGCGCCTACCGACTATTACTTTTTCCAAAATTTTGACAACTTTTTAGTGGGAAAAAAATTCAATTCCCGAGAGGCAGTACAAAACGCCTTTGAAGAGTTTGTTGTCTCCCGTCCTGCTGATTTTTTCAAGAAGGGCATCCATAAACTGCCACAGCGTTGGCAAAGATGCATTGATTGCAGGGGTGATTACTTTG
Source organism: Ennomos fuscantarius (assembly GCA_905220475.3). Classification (NCBI taxonomy): domain Eukaryota; kingdom Metazoa; phylum Arthropoda; class Insecta; order Lepidoptera; family Geometridae; genus Ennomos; species Ennomos fuscantarius. The sequence goes on from HG992049.1 coordinate 6,021,021, forward strand.
AATAAAAGAAATAAATAAGTACGAAAAAAAAATACTTTAACTTTTTTCAAACAAAACGGCAATTTCATAGGTAAAGACCTAATAATATTATAAAGGCGAAAGTTTGTATGTGTATGTTTGTTACTCCTTCACGCTCAAACGGCTGAATGGATTTGGATGAAATTCGGTAACAAGATAGCTTATACACTGGATTGACATATAGGCTACATTTTATCCCGGAAAAATGAAATGTTCCCGTGGGATGAGCAAATAATTAAAATACTTTATATCCGCGGGTGAAACCGCGGGGCGCAACTAGTAAATAATAATAATAAATATGTGTGGACATTTCACACAGCGCCATCTAGCCCCAAACTAAGCAAATACGGATGTTACTACTGGATATTTCCCTGGTGATTCTGCACTTGGTTCAGAATCCATGGGAAAGATGATGATAGATAGAGAATGCTTTATTGCACAAACAACAAATGTAAGTACGTAGGCGAACTTAATGCTAGAGAGCATTATCTTCCAGTTAACCTGAGTGTAACGTGGAAATTTTTGTGTAGAAATTCAACGCAGCTTAAATATTATTTGTCTATATAAAAGTTAAGGTATAAGGTTCAGTTTCATTCTGTCTCCATAATTTATATTCAGAATACAGGAAACTTGAGAGTTAGATTAGATTCTGAATTGGAACGTTTGCGTTAGATTCTGAATCATTCCGTAAGATATCTTGGCGACTGAATCGATTCATCAGAGGAAATCAAGAGGTAATCTTCGAAGAATTTATGTATATTATAATAGTATTACGCAGGCAAGTGAGTATATTAATTGGTGTGATAATGTCTGTGTAATATGTAGTATTTTTATTTATAACAGTGTTAGGTATATTCTGTGGTTATACTTTGATAAAACAGTACAAAATCATTAATACAAATACAAATTTATTTATTGACACATTTGGTTACAAAGTTATAATGAATCCATAAGACTCCCGAACTAGTGGATACTGTGTTTCAGGAGTCAGTGGCTTCTCCCATTATTAATTTTATCTAAGCTATGTCATACTAATTAGTTTTACAGAACATCATAAAAATAAACAATATCTAAGAATAAGGCAAATTGTGTGTGTGTGAGTGTGTGTGTGTGTGTGTGTGAAAGTGTGCGTGCGTGCGTTTGATTTGAGTAATATTATAAATAATACTATGTAGATACAATATATATGTGTGTTATACAATAATGTATATATATATATATATATATATATATATTGGTCTTTACCTATGAAATTGCCGTTTTGTTTGAAAAAAGTTAAAGTTTTTTTTTTTTTCGAACTTATTTATTTCTTTTATTCAAAGTAATCACCCCTGCAATCAATGCATCTTTGCCAACGCTGTGGCAGTTTATGGATGCCCTTCTTGAAAAAATCAGCAGGACGAGAGACAACAAACTCTTCAAAAGCGTTTTGTACTGCCTCTCGGGAATTGAATTTTTTTTCCCGCTAAAAAGTTGTCCAAATTTTGGAAAAAGTAATAGTCGGTAGGCGCAAGATCTGGTGAGTATGGCGGATGAGGGAGAGCTTCCAAACCCAACTCATGCAGCTTAGAGACGGTCTGTTGTGCAGTATGGGGTCGCGCGTTGTCGTTAAGTAGCAGTGGAGACGACCGATTGACCAAAGCTGGTTGCAGACGTGCGAGTTTCGCCATCATTGTGGTCAGTTCTTCAATGTACACATCTGCAGTAATGCTCTCGGTAAAAAGCTATGATGAATCACACCAGCACTAGACCACCAAACTGTGACCATCACCTTTCTAGGGGTCATTTTTCGTTTTGCACATTGCTTTGGTACCGAACCAGGATCTAACCAACTTGCTGAGCGCTTTCGATTGTCAAAAAGAATCCATTTTTCGTCGCACGTAACAATTCGGTTCAAAATTCCTTCATTTCTGTGCCTGTTAAGCAGCGGAAGGCAAGTCTCGACGCGTACGTTGCGCTGGCGATCGTTAAGTTCGTGGGGCACCCATCTATCAAGCTTTTTTATCTTGCCAATCTGTCGCAAATAGACCAATATTGTTTTGATGCCAACATCAAAAGCTGCTGCCAGCTCAGCTGTAGATTGAGATTCATCAGCTTCCACAATCGCCTTTAATTCATCATTGTTGACCAAAGTTTCCGGACGACCACGAGGTTCATTTTTCAAGTCAAAATTCCCAGAACGGAACCGAGAAAACCAATAACGGGTTGTACGTTCGTTTGTACAGTTCTCTCCGTAAACGTCGTTGATGTTACGTGTCGTTTGTGCCGCGTTGGTGCCACGACGGAACTCATATTCCATAATTACACGAAATTTCAAAGTATCCATTATGAGGAAAAATGTTGAAATGTAATGAAAATACAACGCTAATCAATAAACAAAAGACTTATATTGTAAATAGAAAGTCATATTTTTAAAACAAAATTAATTGGAATTTAGAGTTCATAGCCAATCAAAACTTTTTTTTGTTTGAAAAAGTCTGTACTGCAATACGGCAATTTCATAGGTAAAGACTTATTATATATTATAAGTACAACAATGTAAAAATTGTGTAAATTAACTAATTTTAGAATGTGCCTAGTTTTTTACATCTATCGAACCATGATCAAAATAATCTCTTGTCCTACGTCATGAACCAATTGACCCGCTCCCATCTCCCGACTATTCCCCCAGTCCGGTGAACTACAGAACTTAGTTTGAGAACCGCTGCCATATTTAATTACACCACAGAATAAATTATAGTTAGTTACACACCTACTATTCATATTATGATATATTAATATGACAGGGTGCAGTACAATGCATACCTCCACGTCACTCCGTGTCGCATGACCCAAGGAGTAGGTAACATTAATACCTACTTTTTTTTTATGTATTGGCTCCACACTTTTGTGTATTTATCCAGTGTCAAGTAATTGATAATTTTTAAAGTTAATAATGTTTACGCAAATATGTGTCAAGTCACAATTGTTGTGACTTGACACATATTTGCGAGTTGGAAACACCACGAAAAGAAACGTTTCACCATCATTATAACACTTCCCCACACTCATGCCTGTAATCCAGCACTTAACGAATAAAATGCCACCATTTTTATGCACTAACACTGAAAATAACACAAGTTTTGGAAAATAATACAATGCGGCGACGCGATCTTTTTCGTTTTCCCGCCAAAACTCCTAATACCTACTTATCTACCTCATGTCTTGTAAACATACTTAAGTCTTTGGATTTCCCCTTTTAAATCGTCAAAGAATATTATTTACATACCTACTATCTACGCTCACGTAACTTATGTTTTAATATATTTTTTAATTACCTGTTTTATATTACGTTCCTATTAGGTTTGATAATTTAATCGTACATTGTTATGTTGAGTTTGCAATATAGGTAAAATTTATTCAAGTATATTTTCAACTGACTTCAAAGGATGTTGTGGGACCATGGTGATTTGTAGCAGTAATCAACAGATATTAATTTGTATTAAGTATAAAATAATCTATTGTTATCCAATGTTTCTTAAGGATGGATCGAAGCGTCCATCTTTAGTTTTCGTTTAGTTTTTTAGTATTCGTGATCAGAAGAAAAAAGCGCAAATACTTGTTCTGTGTCTGAGTGTTGTGGGACCATGGTCCTCGTAGTCCATCCTGTGTCTAGGGACCCATCTCTAGACACAGGGAATCCTAGTTAGGGTCCATCTACTCGTATGTATGTGGTCGTTGGGTGTTATTATTCTTTGCCATGAGTAGCTTTTTATCTATCTACACATAACATTAGGATTATAAAGATATAGTGTAGGCCTAAATAGTTTATTAAAATGATAATGCGTTATCTTTCATAATTTTAGAGGCTATATATTTATAATTATAATTTAAGTTAGAACAAAAATGTGGTATGTAGCTAGGCGGTAGGACTTTTCTGCAAAGTTCGTCTAGGTATTTACCACCGCTTTGCCAGTTATTCTGCCGCCCAGCAGTAGTGTGCAAGTACTACCGTGTTCTGGTGTGAAAGTCACTGTAGCTAGTGAAATTACTGGGCAAATGAGACTATAACCTGTCAGTATAATATCACAGTCTAGTAATATTATTACTAATTGACTATGCTGATGTCTCAGGATGACGTGCACAGTGTGGTGTCGCGTGAAACTTTATATTTTAGAGTTCCGAGTGACAATGTTCTGTTATGGGCAGCCGTGTCGCTTAACATCAGGCGAACAGTTAGCTCGTCACGTTATTCCATAACATAAAAAAACCTCTTATCCCGGCAACGGTCCAAGCCCCCTTGAGCTAGTTGCCTCCCACTTTTGATGGCTGGGCGCCTTAATCGCCTGTACTCCCGCCCGGTGACGCTGTAAAGGTCGATAGAGACCAACAGCATTAGCCCATTTAAAAAAACCATTAGTGGGAGAGAACGTATTGGGCTGGTGATGAACTTAGATGAAAGTAATAAAAATATGAGGAATATTCTAGAAAATCAAACAATTTTCGTCTCTAAAACACTATAAAATCAGTAGCATGATAATCTCATAGGAACTATTTATCATTTTATAACAGTTTGCTCATAAGAAAGTATTCTTAATTGCATTTTCAATGAGTTGAGATTATATTTATGCAATTTACGAGGAGAAACGTCCGCTTTCACCGCACTGCTGAATTCCGAGATACCGACGATGCTCATTTGGTCAGAAATATGACGTAACGAGAAGGCTTAGATGAAGTCAAGTGGTCTCACCTAGAAATCTACCATTTCGCGGCTGAATCGATCGCTTGGTATCATGTAGTCTGTGTTGGACATCACTAATTTCCCATCCCTATAGTAATATCGTAATAATACTCTGTGACGTAACAGTATTCTTCGGTCCTTTTTTTAATAGCGAGTAGGCTGTGTGAGTAGTAGTGAGTGAATGCGAGCGAACGGTTCCCCCGAAGTCGAACTTGGTTCACGTAGATAGATCTCCATTGTCAACATAACAAAGTTTTTTTTTAAGTTTTGGCTCCAAACTTTTGTGTATTTAGCCAGTGTCAAGTAATTGATAATTTATCAAGTTAATGATATTTCACGCAGATATGTCAAGTCACAGTCAAAGTCATTAAGTCAATGGTAGTAGTCTAGTCTAAGTCATACTCCTAGTAAAGTGGTGGCAACTATACTAGAAGCTTCTATGGATTTTTGGAAACAACATGAAAAGAAACGTTTCACCATCATTATACCACTTTCCCACACTCATGCCTGTAATCCAGCACTGAATGAATAAAATACCACCAATTTTATGCACTAACACTGAAAATAACACAAGTTTTAGAAAATTACAATGCGGTGAAGCGATCTTTCTCGTTATCCCGCCAAAACTCATATAACAAAGTTAAAAGTTTGTATTATTAAACATAATTGTTAGTATGTATGGTAAAACGACAGTCAAGACGGCGACATTAACAGTAAACAAAGTTATATAGGCCAATAGATGGAGCTAAAATAAAGAAGTTTTACTTCAGTCGTGTGGTCTAAAGCACGCTCGGTTTTTTAAATCTGGTACGGAACGTAAATTTTTTACCGTTACCTCTAATTTATGCATAGATCCCAAAGTTGTCTACCCAAAACAGTTCACAAAAACGCCTTTCAAAAAGTAAACATTCCGAATTTGAAACAGAATTTATTTTTAAACTCGTCATCGGTGTTGCCAGATAAGGTGCGAGTCCTATTTTATGCGATCCGGTCTGTTGTAGACTGACTATACAGTTATACCGGCTGATACGCGAAGCTGTATGTTTTATGTATTCTGTGGCTGGATGAAAAATTTCTTTGATAGTGAGTAAAATAAGAAAATAAAATTTTTGAAGAACATTCATTTTATACTTTGATATTTTTTAGTCCTTATAGCATTTTAATATTGTAATGTTAATAAATACTTGGTTTTATACCCATATAGATACTGTAAGTGCTGTATACCCAACTATATTATTGTACGTCCGGAATGGATAATACTGTCTGACCATTTTTATAGCTTAAGACCTTTGCATGTACACAGTTTTATACAATAAAGTAAATTCTGATTCTGATTCTGAAAAATAAAAAAAGATAGATGCGACGTATAACTGCAACATGCCACACTAACCCAAGTTTCCCCGTTTTCAAAAAAAAAAGTAAAAATGAAACAAATCACAAAAATAACGAAACTAAATACCAATAGTACCAGATTATTGAATTGTTACTAAACATAGTAAAGTGTGCAAAATTTCAGCTCAATCCGAAACCTGTAAGTAGGTCAAAATTGACTTCTAAGACTGTATTATATTGTTAGTTAATTTTTCCTCGACTCCTGACTTGATGATAATGGAACTACCTCGGGAGTTATATATATACCCATTCGAGCTAAATAATAATTTTTAAATCAGTTCGCAATTGGCGAAAGTTTCGATCAACATACACAAAAAAACACACTGACGAACATAGAACCTCGTCCTTTTTGGAAGGCAGTTAAGAAACAGCGGTATTCACATTCAGGCAACGATATTACTTAATTTTCCATTAACTTTTACTAGGTGGTAGGACTTTTCTGCAAAGTTCGTCTAGGTAGGTACTACCGCTTTGCCAGTTATTCTGCCGCCAAGCAGTAGTGTGCAAGCACGACTGTGTTCCGGTTTGAAGGGCACTGTAGCTATTGAAATTTCTGGGCAAATGAGACTATGATCTGATCTCACAGTCGAGTAATATTATTACCAGACTGTGCTGATGTCTCAGGATAATGTGCTCAGTGCAGTGTCGCGCGAAACTATATTTTGGAGTTCCGAGTGACACTGTTCTGTTATGGGCAGGCGTGTCGCTCAACATCAGGTGAACGAATAGCTCGTCACATCATTTACTAACATAAAAAATAAAATAAAAAAACTCAATTAGTATAGACCCAACCATAGTACCAATTCGCACTCAAACGCATTTAAAAAATATGTACTTATTAGTGTAGTAAATATCTATCTAATATTCCATTTTATTTGTACCAGATACTAGATGGATCTAGGTACCAGTATATGTAGATACTCGATACCAGTCGGACAAGTGACTTGAACGGCGGGTTCTGGTTTCTACTCTTACAAGGACATAAAGATTGATTAGATACCTTTGAATAATAACTATAAAAAGATTGATTCTATCAAACGTCAACAATTTATGTAAGTAATTGCTAAAACAAAGTAAAAATAATTATATTTTTTATACCAAATACAGATACACACTTTCAACAACTTCTCTTTTAATCAAAGATAATAAAGCCCCCTATGGATTTATAGTCAATGCTTTTACTAGTACCTATGGATTTTTGTTTTTTTTTTAACGGGCTAATACTGTTGGTCTCTGCCGACCTTTACAGCGTCACCGGGTGTGAGGGCAGGCACTTAAGACGCCCAGCCGTCAAAAGTGTGAGGCAACTAGCTCAAGGGCACCCCTGGGGTGCTAGCCTCGGCTTGGGCCGTTGCCGGGATAGAGGATCGAAAAGATTACGTCCACTGGATGAGTGAAAGAAAGAAAGAACACATTTATTCGTGACACGTAACTGATAAAAAATACGTAACACAAAAACAATAAAACAATGCTACGTGGTGTCACGAATGGGCTCCGACTCAGCATACAATTAAGGTCCTATGTATGACCTATGTATGTATGACCTTAATAACTGATTTTCAGTCGGAACACATTGAGTGGACCCTATTGAAAGTATAGTTCCTATGCATATTGGACTGGCCCGATAGCTCAGTTGGTAGTGACACTGCCTTCTGAACTGCGGGTCGTGGGTTCGATTCCCACCCAGGACAAACATTTGTGTGATGAACATCGATGTTTGTTCTGTGTCTGGGTGTTATATTGTATTCTACGTATGTATTTACAAACAAAAAGTATATAAGTATTGTATCAGTTATCTGGTTCCCATAGTACAAGCTTTGCTTAGTTTGGGGCTAGATGGCGTTGTGTGAGATGTCCACACATATTATTTATTTATTTATTTATATTTTCGAGGAGATCGATGGCACATGCGTCAAGCTCGTGAACGGGTGCTGCTTGTGGAAGCTGATCTGCTCGTGGTGTATGAACAATTTAACAGCCTCTGTGGTGTGGTTGAGCAGGTCGGCTCATAACCCGGAGGCGGCGGGTCGATTCCCGCGTCAGGACTAGTGTGCACAGAAAAAATAAGCTCAAATACTTGTTCTGAGTCTGGGTTTTGTGGGACCATGGTCTTCGTAGTTCCTAGACACAGACACAGGGAATCCTAGTTAAGGTCCAGGATCTATGTATGTGATCGTTCGGCGTTATTATTATTATTATTTTGAAATAAATATGTTTAAAAATTGTTTCTGGGTAAAATAAGTATTTGTCCCCTCTGTATATTGTATTTATGTTCATCTATACATATAAAATTCAATGTCCTGTGACTGACTGACTTATATATCAACGAACAGCCTAAAGCGCTGGTCCTAGAGACTTGAAATTTGGAGGGTGTGTTCTTTATAAAGTGTAGGTATCCAATAACAAAGGGTTTTTCGATATTCCACCTAATAGGGTGAAATGAGTGGTTGAATTATGTATGTATTATCTTCTTTCCTATAGGCCAAGCGGGCGAAACCGCGGGCAGAAGCTAGTTATTAATAATAAGTTAAAGTAACAAATTAAACAAAGAGCACGGACCCAGGTGTCTGTGGTAATGCAGAACCTATGGATACCTATATTTAGGTATTTTTAAAAGGCCTATTCAATCATATTCTGTGCCAATATTAGACAATGATTTAAATTAGAAAATCAGTTATCATTGTCAAACATTCAAAGAATTTGAATTGTGATAAGTTATCAAATAACATAATCAGCGGGTTATCAATTATAAATATTCTTGTAACAGATATACCTACCGTTTTTACGTAAAACGTGGGAAATTTAGTACTTCCTTCTAAATATTCGCGTGTATGTGTAAACAATAAGCTACCAAGTGATGCAAAAAAGGAATACGAAATACGAAATGGTATTCGATCGGGGCTCATTGTATGATGGGATTGCATAATTGATAGAAGGGGCCTGTGACCCATAGTAGGTACTAACTCTTTGATGATATTTATTTATTCATTATTTTTACTAGGTGGTAGGACTTTTCTGCAAAGTTCGTCTAGGTAGGTACCACCGCTTTGCCGCCAAGCAGTAGTGTGCAAGCACTACTGTGTTCCGGTTTGAAGGGCACTGTAGCTAATGAAATTACTAGGCAAATGAAACCTTATGACCTGATCTCACAGTATAGTAATCTTATGGCCAGATTGTGTTGATGTCTCAGGATGACGTGCGCAGTGCAGTGTAGCGAAACAAAAAAAAAATAAAGACTGAATTCTAATCAATATATATAATAATACATAGGTACTTAGAAATTCTCAAATAATTTATTTTACAAACTCTAACATCTAATAATTTTGTCTATGGAGGCCGTCCACAAATGTTTCCAGCAACAACAAAAAGGCCCGCTTTATTGTTTTGGGAATGGAAACTACGAAAAGAAAAAATCCTTCGGCATTTGAAGGTCGGTGACGTCACAGATACGATGCAGGTACTGGGTACTGTAGTGGGTCCAATGGAAATTGGTGCAAGTGACAAATATGTACATTACTAATTTTAAACTTGGCACTAACAAATTGAACTGTTTTATATATGAAGCTGTAAGATTAATAACATAGTTTTTATGATTGAAATGAGGTTTATTACTTAAGGTGGTGGTTATTAATTTTGTAAAGTAATAATATAATATGTGTGGACATCTCACACAACGCCATCTAGCCCCAAACTAAGCAAAGCTTGTGCTATTGGAACCAGATAACTGATACAATACTTAGATACTTTTTGTTTGTAAATACATACGTAGAATATAATATGACACCCAGACACAGAACAAACACCTATGTTCATCACACAAATGTTTGTCCTGAGTGGGAATCGAACCCACAACCCACAGTTGAAGAAAGTCATTAGTATTATAAAAAGTCAAAAGTGACTGTGAAAGTAACGTATTATTTACATGCCTCTGTAATAGCTTGCAATACACCGACATTAATGAGCAATAATGAAAATAATGGCTTTGATGGTATAAATCACTACAAAATAAAACCCCACAATATTACGTAAATAAAGAAGATACATAATTATTCTGCATTTAATTTATATTATGCGATTTACATACCATCCTACCTGCATTGTTCATGCTATTATTAGAATAGAAGTTATTTTATAGTAAATAAGAAATAGTTTTCATGTTTATACATTATTAGTGTCTCTATAATAAATAATCATTACATATTTACTTTAGATTCAGTCTAGTATGAAGAGTTTTCTTCCAGCTTGCGTTGAGGAAAAATATTTATAATTCTTATTATTTTAAATACAACACAATATAAATAAAGAAATAGTAAAAAATGCACCTATGAAAATAAGAAGTCCTAAAAAGGCACGTTAGTAATATCTATTATTTAATGTACTTAATAATAGCTAAGTAACAACATTGCTTATAATAGTTTTATTGTGAAAATACTGTCTTAAACCACTCACTCACTAACCGCGTAACCTATTAATTTACCTCTCATTCAAGATCATTCATCATTATCAGGAAAACGTGAACAATCAGGTTTTTTTCCAAGGCTGCAGCAAAATGACGAGCAACTTTGACATTATGAGGCCCACATTTACCGATAAGCTGAGTGTAGAATGCAGATGATGACATTTCATAACATTTATTTTTATAATATAATATATACGAGTTATATGCTTAAAATAGCGGAAGTCTACATAGGCATGATTATTTTTATTACTAAATGAATTGAATCCCGCGATACAACTGCTAAATTACATAAATAAGACATAAAATCAATACATATAATTGCTTTTAATCGATGAATAAATCAACGTGTTGTTTATATTGCGTACTAACGTATCTTAAATAATAATAATTAATGCCTCACACCACGTCCACTGCAGAGCATAGGCCTCCTTCATAAAACGCACTTTCGACGCTTATTGTGGGAGGGTTTGCTATAATCACCACAGTTGGCAGGTGTCTAGGTGATCGCAGATTTTTTTCATACCGAGAAGAACGCTGCTTTCCATTTCCTGGTGATTCCCTGAGCCGGCTTTTACGGCACCAGTGGGAAAAGTTAGGGTATTCCTATTCCCAAACCGGTACCACATGGCAAATAATTAATGTCTGCAGCCTCAAATCTATAAATCTAAAATATATAAGTCAAGGTGACTGACTGACATAGTGATCTATCAACGCACAGCCCAATCCACTGGACAGATCGGGCTGAAATTTGGCATGCAGGTAGATGTTATGACGTAGGCATCCGCTAAGAAAGGATTTTTCGAAATTCCACCCTTAAGAGGGTGAAATGGGTGGTTGAATTATTTTCTCATAGGAAGCTGCGGGCAGAAGCTCGTTATTTATAAAGTCCTGTATTGTGCACATGATCCTGAGATATCAAAACAGTCTAGTTGAATGAGTTCAGAGTCACGGTCTTATGTTATGTTTGGTAATTTCACTAGCTACATTGCGCTTCTAATTGGAGCGCAGTAGTGCCTGCACACTGAATAACTGCGCAGCTATATTTTGCGCAGTTGAATGCATTTGACTCTCAAGTATCAATACTTAGCAGTGGAATCGATAAATAAATACGCTGTTTCGTGACTTACCTCTTACGACATCACGTGAATGCAGGCCGTGGTCGCGATGTCGTGATAAAAATGTGCATTTGTAATAGTTACTCAGAATAAAATTTAAATGGATGACCGTTATGGATAGAGATTCTTGCGATTCCTTGATAATTAATCACGAGCTATTTTGTTTAATAGATGCCATTAACAGTAATTATTAATCGATTATGATATTTTCCAATGTTTGATTAATTCTGTTATTTTTATTAAGTAAAACACAGATATCGTATTTTAGCCCGCCATATAAACCAACTTCAGCTATAACAAGTTGTATTATATTAGAAGGTACATAATCAAAATGATAGAATACAATGCTAATAAAAAATTAAGAACACTTCAATTTGGTACTAAATTATTTCCAAATACGACCCTAATATAAAAATTCTTAATCCCACCGGCCAATACACACCAACCCGGCTAAAGTAAAGCTATGTGGGTCACAAGAGGAATGCCACCCGGCGGCCGCTCCCACCTGTGCACGCACACCGACGCAACAGCACCTGTACCTTATTCACCCACATGTGTGCGTGACGTAGAGATGAGCGCCCGATAGAGTAAAAACTTTTTTCTCAGTCGTAGTGGCCAGTGATATTTCCGCTTTTAGTGGCTGTAAAATGAAGGGCACAGTTTTTTTTGGGGGGAAAACGAAAAAGATCGCGTCGCCGCATTGTATTATTTTCCAAAACTTGTGTTATTTTCAGTGTTAGTGCACAAAATTGGTGGCATTTTATTCATTGAGTGCTGGATTACAAGCATGAGTGTATAATGATGGTGAAACGTTTCTACGAAACGCGGTTTACTACGACAAAATTCTAAAATGTTAATACTGACAAATGTTTGGATCGCTAATGTTTACTTTGTTATCAGCTTCCTTCGTTATCAGATAAGACTGGCGAGATCGCGGTAAATAGGTCTATGATTAACGAACTAGGTATGTAAAGTCCATAAAGACATTGTAGACATTACTGGGTAGAAGTAGGTACTTATAGATTAGGAAACTTTAAATATTGCGTTATTAATTAATGAGCTGAAACGATAAAACAATCCTTCAAATTTAATCGCTTCTGTGGTGTGGTGGTTAACAGGTCGGCTCATAACCCGGAGGCGGTTAGTTCTATTCCCGCGGCAGGACAAGTATTTGAGCACAGAAAGAAGTACAAATACTTGTTCTGAGCGTGGGTGTTGTGGGACCATGGTCCTCGTAGTTTGGGAATCCTAGTTAGGGTCTAGTCAAAGTCAAAGTCAAAAGATTTATTGCAAATAGGCTATTTTTAGCACTTTTACAACTAGGATCTATGTATGTGATTGTTGGACATTATTATTACTATTATTAATGCAAAAGCGCAAAGGAATAAAACAATCTTTTACAGCCGTAAGAAGAACACTAGCCGTTACCTGCGCAATGAGCAGTTTTTTTAATTCCTGCTTATTCTAAAATACTAAACTGTAGCTAGTGCAGTATCTAATTATGTATAATATTTACTGTAGAATCATATTACGTACTTAACTAGCTACTTTTTACTAGGTGGTAGGACTTTACTGCAAAGTTCGTCTAGGTAGGTTTCATTTACCACCGCTTTGCCAGTTATTCTGCCGCCAAGCAGTAGTGCTTTGATTTGTTTGTTTGATTTGATTGGTTTGAAGGGCACTGTAGCTAGTGAAATTACTGGGCAAATGAGACTTTATGATCTGATCTCACAGTTTAGTAATCTTATTACTAGATTGTGCTGATGTCTCTGGATGACGTGCGCAGTGCAGTGTCACGCGAAGCTCTATACTTTAGAGTTCCGAGTGACACTGCAGCTGATATGGGCAGCCGTGTCGTTTAACATCAGGCGAACGGCTAGCTCGCCACGTCATTCCTTAACATAAAAAAAACTAGTACTTTAGAATATGTAATAATCAAACAAAACCGTCCGGGACCGTCTACGACCATCGTTCAGCGTTCAACTCAAAAATATATTGTTTCGCGTGACACTGCACTGCACACATCATCCAGAGACATCAGCACAATCTAGTAATAAGATTACTAAACTGTGAGGTATGATCATAAAGTCTCATTTGCCCAGTAATTTCACTAGATACAGTGCCCTTCAAACCGGAACACAGCAGTGCTTGCGCACTACTGCTTGGCGGCAGAATAACTTACAAAGCGGTGGTACCTACCTAGACGAACTTTGCAGAAAAGTCCTACCACCTAGTAAAATATGAACGTGACCTTTACCTATATCTAAAGACATTAATAGAGATCTCTTTTAATGTCTGCCTATTTCCTACTTCCTACTATGTATAGATGAATGTTTGTTACTCTTTCACGCAAAAACTACTAAACGGGTTTGGATGAAATTTGGAACACGGATAGTTTATAGCCTACATTACACATAGGATACTTTTTATCCCGATAGTATGTTACTTATCGAACACCACGAAGGCGACGCGCGGGTATTTGCGTTTTATTTTTATAAGCCATTATCGTCAAAATCGTAAATGAACCATAAACACAATAAAAATTGACATAAGGCTAAAGTTTTTTTTTTGTTGTGATTTCGTCAGTGTCAAGTAATTAATTTTTCAAGTTATATTATGTTGTATGTGTCCAGTCAAGTCGAGTCGCAGTCCAAGTCATAGTCTAGTCCAGTCAAGTCATACTCCTAGTAAAGTGGTGGCAACTTTACCAGAAGTTTCTATGGAGTTTTAGAAACAACACGAAAAGGAACGTTTTACCATCATTATACCACTTTCCCACACTCATGCCTGTAATCCAGCACTTAACGAATAAAATACCACCAATTTTATGCACTAACATTGAAAATAACACAAGTTTTGAAAAATAATACAATGCGGTGACGCGATCTTTTTCGTTTTCACGCCAAAACTCAACGCGAAAGTTAGTGTGTATGGATGTTTGATTATTGCGCAAATTTTGGGAAGGCAGAAAGCTTATACGCTACACTACATATACTTTTTATCCGCGGGTGAAACCGTGGCGCGCAACTAGTTATATATGGTTGACTGGTAAATAAATATCGTAAATTACTTCCAAATGTAAGTAAGTATTTAATCAATTTAACAAGTCGACCTGTTTCACAACAGTCCAACAATGTAACCATGTGTTAATCGTGGGTTAAAGATCTTCAAATCTGACATTGACATTTAGATAATTAATCTTCACTCAAATCATTCACAAAAGTGTTTGTCTCGTCCTAGATTGCTTTACGCAACGCCAAAGTTTAGGTAAGAGTTACAAGTACCTTCGCGATCTTCAATAGCGACTTGAGACAATAGTGAGCCTGCACTGAATTACAATGAATGGCAAAAGTGTGGTAACCTTTGCAATTGATCAATTCCGGTCACAAACATGGCAGCTATTTATATTATATACCAGAGTTATTCTTGAGTAGAGTTTAGAATTAATTATATTGTGCATTAGTGAAGTTATAATTAAGAGGATGGCTGAAAGATAGGTTATTCAAAAGATTAAACGAGAGTTTTGGCGGGAAAACGAGAAAGATCGCTTCACCGCATTGTATTATTTGCCAAAAATTGTGTTATTTTCAGTGTTAGTGCATAAAATTGGAGGTGTTTTATTCGTTGTACTGGATCACAGGCATGAGTGTGGGAAAGTTGTATAATGATGGTGAAACGTTTCTTTTCGTGTTGTTTCCAAAACTACATAGAAGCTTCTGGTAAAGTTGCCACCACTTTGCTAGAAGTATGACTATGACTTGATTATGACTTGACTTCATGACTTCGACTGTGACTTGACACATATCGGCGTGAAATATCATTAACTTGAAAATTATCAATTAATTGACACTGGCTGAATACACAAAAGTGTGGAACTAAAATCATAAACCTATTTAATTTACTATGAGATTTTCCGCCACTTTAAAACAGGGAAACTCGATGTAGATTTCGCTGACTAGATTTGTTTGTCACTCACTGTCAAGTTGTCAACGTCATTCGTTTGAATAGGTAATATTGACCTTGAATTAGGGGTCATTGAAAAGTATGGCGGTTGTAATTTTTATTTATTTATTTAAAATTGTAGTGAGGGTGTATTATGTCTTTATGTCTTTATGTGTTCTTTATGTGTTCGTGAACACACGAGCACGAGTGTTGGCAAATGGTTCCAAGTTTTAAAACCATGCCTTTTCGTTTTCTCTTCAAGGCTTTCTAAAGCTTTCATTAATAATCCTTTATTTTACTGTGGTATTTTGACTTTGACAAAATAAGACTTTGACATGACATAATCTTACAAAAACTCCTTACTTTGGCAGAATTATCGCTAAAAAGCAATAGAAACGAAAAAAAAATGAAGAAGAATGCCTTGATTATACTTCAATCGTTTTATCTCTCATTGAATTTACCTCCACGTACCGTTTTTGATGAGATTTTTTTTAAAACTTGTTTGACAATCCCTCATTGCCACTTTAAGACATACCAGAGCGTTGGAATGCTGTTCAATATCGAAATCAACTATACCTCCTACTTGCTGATTGCAGACATGCTAATACGCAGTTGTGTCACAGAATACACAACAATCACCCGCGGTGGAGCACGGGTCAAGGCACCTAGTATTACCTATGATATTACCTATTCAGGTCTTGTAAGCAACCAGGCGATTTATGCTAAGTAAAGAGTTTTTATGTTTTTATAAAGATAAAATGTGAAATAATAGACACGATTAAACTTCTGAGGTCGAATGTGCGTTTAACGAGTTAAACTGACCCTCAATTAAATCTTATTGGTGATTAATTATTTTGTAATGATAATATAATTATGTTCAGTGATTTTGGTAAAAAATGTATGAAGGTATTTATTATCCTAAAGTCTGTTATTTAGGTATTTGTCATTTACTCTGTGGTAAAATTTTCCTTTCTAAAGGTGATGGTAGAAGATATTTATTTTGGGAGTTTTGGCGGGAAAGCGAAAAAGATTGCGTCACCGCATTGTATTATTTTCCAAAACTTGTGTTATTTTCAGTGTTAATGCATAAAATTGGTGGCATTCTATTCGTTACGTGCTGGGTTACAGGCGTGAGTGTGGGAAAATGGTATAATGATGGTGAAACGTTTCTTTTCGTTTTGTTTCCAAAACTCCATAGAAGCTTCAAGTAAAGTTGCCACCACTTTACTAGGAGTATGACTTTGACTAGACTATGACTTCGACTGTGACTTGACACATATTTACGTGAAATATCATTAACTTGATAAATTAGAATATTTCTATTAATTACTTGACACTGGCTAAATACACAAGAGTGTGGAGCCAAAATATTAAAAAGAAAAAGATATTTATTTTGTTTTTGGGTTTACTTTCAGTTGGATTTCTAACAAAAATGTTCAGCCAATGCTGAACGTTTCCTGGTTTCATTAGAGTCATCGTCACGTCAATCGTACAATCATAGAAACTAGCACCGATTGAATTTTACTTTCTCTCGATTACTCATGCAACCCGAATCAACTGAATGTCTTTAAGTAATCGATAGTGTTTTATTTTGTTACGTTTTTTGGCAAATGTTCGAGAACATTATTTAAAGTACTGTTTACTTTATAATCAAATGTGGAACAAGGTCTATACTAGAGGACCTAAAGATCTACTCGTTTGATTAACTTCATCCCTTCTAGGTTATTCGCCGTTAAACCAAGTTGATCAAGTACAGCGATGGTGAGTATGCACATAATGCTGATGGTTTGTTAATTGTTAATTGTGTTCTTGTGTGCTGAAGATGTCTAAGCCGTTAAGGGACGCCTCCGGGCGCTTCCTGAGGGACCCTTCCCAGGGACAGCTCAGGGGTCCTCCTCAGGGCCCACCGGTTTTGGTGGACCTTGAGAAGGACTCTTGCGCTTCTCAGGGCAGGGTTGTGTTGTAGAGGACGTTGGAGTCCGACGACTCCTCCGTCATATCGGAGAGGTCGGGTGGACGGGAGACCGCTGACGAGAGCGGTGCTGGCCGGAAGCGGCCGTACTCTTCATTTTTCGTGCCTGGGTATTTGGACTCAGACACGGAGACTGAAGAGATGGCGGCCGCCAAGGTCAACTCGGCGAGGAGAGGTAGGAGGAAGACCACCCAGGCGGGTCCGTCTAGGGAGACCTTCCTTAAGCCTGCTCCTGTTGATAAGGAGCTCGAGACGCTTCTGCAGGGCAGAAGGTTTAGGAAGGGGCAGGCTGCTGCGGTCAGCGACGTCGAGCCGAGCACCGGGACTGATTCCGATGCTCGTCCGATGGTCGTTGACCTCAGCGTCCTCAACGCCCAGGAGCTGAGAGCACGGGCGGGGGAGGAGCTCACCCGCATTCTTGAGGTTGCCAGGAAATCTGGCAACCTCAAGGGTGAGTTCGTCGGCCGCCTCAAGAAGTCCGCGTCGACCCTAGGCGAGGTGGTCGACACCCTGACTGGGAGGAGCGAGGCGGAGGAGACGCGGCGGCTCAGGGCGGAAAATACCCGCCTACGGTTGGAGGTGGAGGCAATGAAGGCGGAGGTGAAGGCGCTTCGTCTTGGCTTCAGTGAGGCCAAGACGGAGGCCGCCACTGCCACCGCTGCTGCCGCCACCGCCACCGCTACCGCTGCCGCTACGCAGAGGCCTGCAGCCCCCTCAGTGCTGGGTGCCGCTGACTTTTTGGAGGAGCTCAGGGGGTCCTTGACTGCCACGTTCGGGCAAATGCTCAATGCCCGACTCGCAGTGATCGAGGACCGCCTTCTGCCTGCAAAGACGGTGCGTCCACCACTGAGGGCAGATGCCAAGAGGGCAGCGGCGGAGGCCGCAGGAGTGGTGGAGTCTGCTCACCAGCAGGCTGGAGTTGCGGGTCCTTCCACCTCCAGGAGGACCCCAAGTGCCCAGGTTCCTGAGGGGAGGGAAACCTGGGCCCAGGTGGTGGGAAAAGGCAAGGGGAGGGGAAAAGGAACGGGGAAGCTCTCCGTCCCCACCCCTGCCCCTGCAGCCCCTAAGCCCCGCGCCCCAACGGCCCCTGTCCCCACGGCCCGTGTCCCCGCTGCCCGTACCCCCGCGGCCCGTGCCCCCCCCGCGTCCCGTGCCCCCACAGTCCGTGCCCCCGCGGCCCGTGCCCCTGCGGCCCGTGTCCCTGCAGGGGGGGCTGATGCAGGGGTGCGGGCCCCCTGCATCAGCCCCCCCTGCCGGTAGGACTACGACGGTGCTGAGGAGTCCCCCAAATTCCGCGGCCGTGGTGCTGTCATTGCACCCCGATGCCGTGGAAAAAGGGATGACCTACAGCACCGTCCTCCAAACGGTGCAGGATAAGATTGACCTGCAGGAGCTGGGGATCGAGGGGATCCGCATTCGCCAGACGGCTACGGGAGCCAGGATGCTACAGATCCCCGGCTCCCAAAGCGGGGAGAAAGCGGATCGCCTCGCGGAAAAGCTCCGTGGGGTCGTGATGGAGGTGGCCAGTATCACTAGGCCGGTTAAATCCACTGATCTGAGGATCAGTGGTTTGGATGATGCGGCCACCAAGGAAAAGGTGGTGGCAGCGGTCGCACGTGCGGGGGAGTGCGACCCGCAGCTGGTAAAGGCCGGGCAGATTCGCCCCGGTCCAAGAGGGGCTGGCTCCACTCTCGTCTCCCTCCCGGTTGCAGCAGCTAAGGTGCTGCTGCAGAAAGGGACGCTGCTAATTGGGTGGAGCTCAGTACAGGTGGTAGCGCTGGGGGAACGCCCCATGCGCTGCTACCGGTGCCTGGGGCTGGGGCACACTCGCCCCCTGTGCCCCGCTGTGGCGGACAGGGGTGACCTGTGCTTCCGATGTGGAGAAGCAGGTCACCGGGCGGCCAGCTGTGGGAAGATAGTCCCACGCTGTGCCATCTGCGCAGAGTCGGGGCGGCCCTCTGGGCACGTAATGGGGGGACGCAGCTGCGTTCCCCCTAAGACGAAGGGGAAGGCCACCCGGACCCAGGCCACCCCAGCTGCCACAAGCCAGGCCGCCCCGGAGGTAGTACGCCCAGCGGCGTGCGAGGAGGTTGTGATGTCCGATTAATGGATCAGGTCGGACATCACAACTTCCTCCAGACGAATCTAAACCACTGCGCCAGGGCCCAAGATCTGCTTATGCAGTCCCTGGCGCAGTGGCGGTCGCTGCGGAGCCGTACTATGTCCCCCCCCAACATACTTGTTGGGCTGGGGACCTGGACGACTCCGTGGCTATCATTAGGCGATCCGGCGGGTCCACCCCCCTCTCAGTTGAGGAGAGGGGGTCGGGGTACGTGGTGGCAAAGTGGGGGGAGTATGCGATTGTCGGCGCATACTTCTCCCCCAACAAAACCGCTGCGGAGCTGGAGGTCTTTGTGGACCTTCTGGCCGCGGCGGTGAGGAGACAGGCCCCACGTCAGGTCCTCTTCATGGGGGACCTGAATGCCAAGGCCCGGGATTGGGGCAACCCTTCTACTAACCCTCGCGGCGAGATCGTGAGGGAGTGGGCGGTTGCCACAGGACTGACCCTGCTTAATAGAGGGTCGGTCCACACGTGCGTGCGGCAGCGCGGGGGGTCCGTGGTGGACGTCTCGTTCGCCACCCCCGCTGTCGCAGCACGTGTCCGGGCCTGGAGGGTGTTGTCGGAGGTGGAGACTCTCTCGGACCACAAATACATAAGGTTCGAGATCTCCACCTCCAACAACCGAGGGGGGCCCCTGCGGGTGGCGCGTTCGGTCTTCCCGCGCTGGGCTATTAGTCGCCTCGACGCCGAACTGGCAAAAGAGGCGGCTATAGTCCAGGCTTGGCAGGCTGGCCCCGCGCACCCGGAAGTGGACGTTGCGGCGGGCCACTTCCGTGCGGCAGTGACGGCCGTGTGCGACACGGCCATGCCGAGGGCCCGCCGCCGCCCCGAACGCCGCCAGGTGTACTGGTGGAACCCGGAGATTGCCGATCTCTGGGCCACCAGTTCGGCGGCGAGGCGGGCCTACGTGCACCGCAGGAGGAGGCGCAGGGGCCGGACGGACGAGCAGCTGTCAGCTGAGGAGCTGGCAGCTGAGGGCCGGCTGTACGGTGCCTACCGCGACGCGCGGTGGGACCTGCAGCTGGCCATCGGCCGAGCAAAGGCGGAGGGCTGGAGCGAGACGCTGGAGGACCTCAACAGGGACCCGTGGGGACGTCCATATAGGGCTGCCCGGAACAAGTTCCGGGGCCAGACGTCCCCAGTCGCGGAGTCCCTGGAGCCGGAGCTCCTGGGCAGGGTGTTGGAGGGGCTCTTCCCCGACAGAGATCCCCTCCACAACCCTCCGACGATGGCGCCGTCCTTCCCCTTCCCCGAGGCAGACTCGCCGGACTCCATCCCGCCTCTGACGGAGGCGGAGATGGAGGTCGCGGTCGCACGCCTACGGGGCAAGAGGACCGCCCCGGGTCCTCAAGGGGAGGGACCTCAGGGAAACGGTGCGGCTGGCCACGGTGGGAACAACCCTCGTGGTTGACCGCATCCGCTCTCTGGGACTGGAGGTTGCCCTCTCCAAGACCGAGGCCCTGTTGTTCCACGGGCCTCGGGGGGGACCCCCTCCAGGAACGCGGGTGCTTCTGGATGGGGTCCCGGTCCCGGTTGGGACCCAGATGAAATATCTGGGTCTCATCCTGGACGGGAGGTGGACTTTTGGGGCCCACTTCACTCAACTGGCCCCAAAAGTTCTAGGAGCGGCCGCCGCTCTAGGGAGGCTGCTGCCCAATGTGGGTGGCCCGAAGAGTAATCCGGAGTATGGCCATGTACGGGGCACCGGTCTGGGTGGACGCCCTCGGTCGCAATAACAAGGCCCGGCTGCGTCGTCCGCAGCGGGTCATTGCGACGAGGGCGATCCGCGGATACCGGACGGTGTCCTGGACGGCGGCATGTGTGCTGGCCAGTGATCCCCCCTGGGAGCTCGAAGCGGAGACCCTCGCCGAAGTTTACCACTTCGTGGCGGCGAGGAGGTCCCGTGGAGAGCCCCCAGCGTGGGGGGAGGTCAAGCGCCTGTGAAAGCAGGCGCGGGCCGCCCTGTTGCGGCGGTGGACGGAGGACCTGGCTCCACCGGTCCATGGACAGAGGACGGTGGAGGCCATCCGCCCGGTCCTCCGGGAGTGGGTGCGGCGGCCCTTTGGGTCGCTGACGTTCCGTTTGGTGCAGATGCTTTCCGGACATGGATGTTTCGGAAAGTACCTGCATCAAATTGCGAGACGGGAGGCGACCCCGGCCTGCCACGAATGTGGGGCGCCAGAGGACACGGCGCCCCACACGCTGGAGGTGTGCGCTGCTTGGGACTCCGAGCGGCGCACACTTTCAGCGGTCGTTGGCCGGGACCTCTCGTTGCCGAGCGTGGTGAAAGCCATGCTCGGCAGCGAGAGTGCGTGGCAGGCCACGGTCTCCTTCTGCGAGAGGGTGATGACGCAGAAGGAGGCCGCGGAGCGGGTCAGGGAGGATAATACCAACTCTGACCCCCTCCGGCGCAGACGGGTGGGGAGACGGAAGAGGCGCTTCATTGAGCGCTTTCTCCATCCCCCGTAGTGGGGCCAGTGGCGGAGAGTCGGGGGACTCTCCGCTGCACTTACATGGCCCCACACGTCTGGTGGGCAACTGAGGTGAAAGGTTGCCCACCCACTGGCGCAGAGGCCCGGAAGGGCCTACCGCCGGGGCGAGATGGTTAATGCAGTGCGTCTCCATCTCGCCCCATCCCGGCGGCGGTCGGATCACGGGGGGGTTTTAGTGGGTTCGAGTCCCACATAAAAAAAAAAAAAAAAAAGTACAGCGATGGTGTCCAATAAATCGGACATGTACCCTCATAATGACTAGATTTTTTTAAAATGCTACTACGTAACTATACTGTACCAATTTTAGTTTAAAAACGTTAGTATGATACATTTTGTAAAATTCATAACGGCTATACTCACGTCAATCGAAAGTCGAAATCATTCCGTGCAGTTTTAGGATATATATGATGTCCTTCTTCTGGGAACCACATACTAACGTAAGTCGCTGGCCAAGCCCAAACCAAGTAACTAGCTCGCAGAAGAAAACACAATTAAAAAAATTGACAGGCAAAAATAAGGACTAGACCTCTATGTAAATAGGACGAATTCTGTAGACCTTATCCTCGCTGGTGGTATGCTACAATGACATACTTTTTGAGCAAGAGAGTGAAATGACGTTTATACAATACTTGCTTAGATTAGAAATAATGTTTTAAGGCGCCACAAATAACTTATTTCTCTGACTATTTTTTTAAGATAAATAAAATAGATAAATTGTACAAATTTCACACAACGCCATATAGCCCTAAACTAAGTAAAGCTTGTACTATGAGAACTAGATAACTGATACAATACTTAAATACTTGTAAATACATACATAAAATACAATATAACACCCAGACACAGAACAAACATCGATGTTCATCACACAAATGTTTATTCTGGGTGAGAATCGAACTCACAACCTGCAGCTCAGAAGGCAGAGTTACTACCAACTGAGCTATCAGGCCAGTCAAGAAGATGTCAACGAATCCGCTCTGAAGTTATGTCTTGTGCATGTAACGTCATATGATTTTTGTATAAAAAATTCTAATGCGCAGTCATCAACTAACTTCTAAAAACTTCGTTACCTTCAAGTTAACGTAGTGGACACTAAGGAAACAATTGCCACAGTTTTAGCAGTTCATTAACTAAACCAAAATAAGTGATTTAAATCAATTACACAAATAAAAGACGCGAGAATAACAACGCGATAAGGTCATACCTATTTACAGCGATCTTTTATTCTTTTAAGCTCACTAACTAAACACAGCTGATGTCTTTTTAGAGCTTTGTCAAAATAAACATGAAAATACTGCGTTTGAAAATAAAAATGCACATTGAGATAAAGAGACAACATTCTACGAAGCTGACTCTGATCTCCTTGTGAGTGACAGAGACAACGCTATTCTAAGCCGATATATATGTGCATTATTTTCCGTGCTAGATGACTAGGTACATGACGTGCTAACCTCTAAAGCCTCCGATCTTTTAATGAGACAAAGTGATTTTGTAGTATCTACAGCTACAGCTGACTTCCTTAACAGATCATCGCAGTACAACCTTGATTTGGAGAACCGTAAAAAACTGTAAATGCTGTTCGAATAGGCAATATCGTTTTTATGACGTTTTTTTGTTTATTATTCCGGCTGTAGTAGGATACGAGAGTACAAATCAATGAAGTTAGATAATATCGTTTGGTAAATTTTGGATATCTAATGTAAATCTTTTGCTCAAGGTACGTGGAAAAATTAAATTACATAGTTTTTGTTGTGCATCTTATGTACTTACCTACAAATAGTTATTTATGGGCTGTTGGGAATAAATATGAGCAAAAAATTTTTTAACTTGGAACTCACTTCAATCACCTATTATTATTATTAATTAGGTAAGTATAGAAAAGTTGATATCCTTAATTTTAATGGTACTGTGACCGATTCCTCTTTAAAATAAATTAAATTCTTGAAATGATATAAATTTTAATAAATATGGACGTAGGTAATGATTTATAGATATAATGTCTTTAGATTTGTTCTGAGATATGGTTGGGATGATTCTCAACAATCAATAGATACGAGTAAGTCTTCGTAAATTGGTTGTAGAAGGTGAAGGATAAAAGATATTATTAGATCACTTGTCACGGTAGGTATATAAAAATGTCCCGGTTTTATGGACGGATAGATGCGGGTTCAAATCAAAGTTATTTTTATATTAAAAACTAATCTATTAAGTATAACATACTATGTATGGCAGTATGGTATACACAATGTAGTAAATCTATGTAGTTGCTTTCATAATGCATCTATGCAGTTGCTATCTATACCTAATCCTCCAAGCAAACATCCCGAATGAATAGCACCAACAGCTGGTGCTGATACCAGATACCGGTTTGTTTTGTCCAATGATTCTAGTAAAAGGTCAGTATTACATAATAATAGATATGGTTATAACACCGTCTATTATTAACAATTTATATTTTATACTTATGAATGCTTCCATATTATAAATAAGAGGCATTAGAAGCCCCGTTGTTTCATAACTTACCTGTTTGGAAAAAAATCATGAATATGCGGTATTTATAAGAGTACGGATGTTATGTCCTTATTTAAAATTTCGATGTAAGAAACAAACAGACGATATTTTATATTTGTAGTTAAATATGAGTACAGATAGCAAGCATTGGTAAGTAAGGCATATCTTAAAACGGCTTAAAACTCATGTTTTGTTTCTTGATGTCTACACAAGTCAAGAACCATTCAAATGCTTCAAGCCCGAGACAGCGGACACAATATAAAAACTCATTTAAATACAATCGCTTCGCACCTAGACACCACGTCAGAAGATGAACATCATTAAAATATGACGGTATAACAGTTGAGTAGGTATGATGGAACGGAAATTGGTCGAGTTAATTTTCTTGTAGATTAAATAGATTATGATCTGAAATAAGAACATTTATAAACTTTTATAAAGAATTATCATCATATCAATATTACCGATCCTAAAGAAGTAAACACTACAAATAGGATCTCATGTAATACTTACCTGTTTTCCTATCTCGCTAATAACTATGACCAATTGAGAAAAAGCTTGATTTTGCTTATGAATTAAGAAGTCAAAATATTGCACCTGTACATTTATAATTGAGACGAGTTTTGTCTAATCTCCCGAGACCCGGAATATCTAAATAATTAATGCAATGAACGGGTAAAGAAACATAACAAAATTTGAATGATATTCCATTGCATCACGCTGCGGTATACTTAAAGTCAGACAAACAACATTAACCTTTTGGCAATAAACAAGTTTTCAGCAAACACATAAAGGTCAGTAAAAAAAAAACTACTAACACCTCACTTATTTGTGTGTATATATATATAAATATATGTATGTATCTTTAAAATAACATATAAACTGGAAAATAAAGTCTTTAAACTATGGCGTCTTAAACTTAAATGCCAAACGAATCATTTGAATGTTTTGCTTGTATATGAATATTCATAATAAATATTTGCTTTGCATGCATGGTCAACAAGCTTCATTGGTACGTACCCTGATATATACCTTGTTCTGTGCATAACATATATTCGATACTCATTATTAATGTAATATGATTTTCAAATGTAAATATATTGAACAAAGGTTAATTAAATGAAGGAAAGTATTTGCTCCGGCATTCGACAGAGTCGATCACAACGCAAATGTCAATCAATTTATCTTTATACGTGCCACCTTTCCTCAACCGGTGGTTGGTACATCTGTGGCGTTGGATTGCTTGGAATTGGAATGATTCCAGTTTTTGCGACGCGATTCGCTTACGAGATGTGGCTAGTATTCCACAAGGTCGCAAGTTGGGGCCGTTTCTTTACAACATTTATACCAAAGCGTGTTTATAATTTTTAGTTCCAAGATGTTTTTTTGGACATTTTTGTAATTTTGAGACTCCTGCCAATATTTCGCCTGCCTAATTTTCAGTGGCATGAGTAGAGACAAAATTAGCTTAACAATAGAATGTGAAGTCAATGTTAAATTTTTGTCGTGTGTGCACAAGTGTTCAGTGTAAAGCGTTAAGACATTGAACATTAACGTGATTTGCATAATACATAAGAATGATGCCACACATGTGTAACATAGTTGAGTAGTAAGTTACTGTTTTAGGTATTTAAATAGCTTTAGTTTTCGTAATACACACACTGAATATCAATTCTTCTTCTATTAACCTCAAAGGATAATGAAATAACTTATGTTTCGAAGACAAATAGTCTAGTCAAACACGTCGAATCTTTTTGCAGAACCTAATAATTACAGATGGTAAGAAATAAATAAAAAAATATAAACCCAAAACACTATTAAATAATTTAACAAATAAAATGATTACAGTT
Source organism: Ennomos fuscantarius (assembly GCA_905220475.3). Taxonomy (NCBI): domain Eukaryota; kingdom Metazoa; phylum Arthropoda; class Insecta; order Lepidoptera; family Geometridae; genus Ennomos; species Ennomos fuscantarius. The sequence continues at coordinate 6,047,614 of HG992049.1, forward strand.
TGTGAATAAAATGATCACACTTCAATTGACCTTGACTTGGAATAATTACGTATCTCGATGGTAAACATTCAAAATTACGTCAATGTGTAATATTTCATTTATTGTTGTGTACTCTGCGATTCCTGCTTTTGTTTCTTGTAACACTGTGTAGGCTGATACTTGCTTTGGAATTCTATCATCAGGTGTAGAATGATGTTGTTGCTTTACTATTATATTCAAAGATAAATTGTTTGTCGTATTCTGTTGAAATCAGTTCACAAACAGAAAATACCTGACCGATTATTTACACTCCATTGTTTTTATTGAGGACGTTTAACATTGTCTGGTCACGATTACTTCGATTTGAATTCAGATAAAGCCAATGTGTTGATTAATGCCTCATAACGTCTACAGTTCACATTATAAGCCGGTAGACATCCACTGCTGAACATGGGCCTCCCATCAGGTTTTCCATAGTCATTACGCTTGGCAAGCGTCTTGGTGATCGCAGCAGTAGATTATGATGCAGACCGAGAGAATGCTGATGCCCATTTTCTGCATATTCCTTTAGACAGCTCTTACGGCACCCATGGAAAGAGATGGGATTCAATGTTACCTTGAATTATAATATAGCATTTGCAAATTATGTAAGGATGATCTAGTCTCGACTGAAGTTATGCTGTTATGCATATCTTTTAGGTGAAATAAAACAATTTGCTAATGAGGATGGAGAATGTTGGCATCAGAGGGTTAGCATGGAATTGGTTTTCAGACTATCTTTCCGGTAGAACACAGAGTGTACGGGTTGAGGATCATGAAAGCGAGAGTGCTTCGTGTACATATGGCGTTCCTCAGGGTAGTACGCTAGGGCCTACGCTTTTTCTAATTTATATAAACGACCTATGCTGCACTACCCTGCCCGGTTTGGATTTATTAATGTTTGCGGATGACACGGTCTTGCTGCTTCATGATCGAACCTGGCAGAAGGTGACAGAACGGGCTGAGATGTGTCTCTCTGTGGTTACAAAATGGTTAGAGAATAGTCTTTTATCACTGAACACCGCCAAAACTAAATATATGTGCTTCAGCTTAACTAAAGCGGGCGGCCCTACATCAAATGATTTTAAAATACACACTTTTCCATGCAACCGTTGTACTTCTCGTAGGGCATGCATTTCGAAATTTCGAAATTTCATAGTTTCGAAATTTCGGACCATTTTTTCATGTTCTGTAATTTCGAAATTGATACCTTAAGTTTCGAAATTTCGAAATTTACTTTTATTTCGATAACGGTCTTGTTAAAGTAGCGTTGCGGTTGCTTATAGCCGCTGCGTACCGTAGATTGTCGCTAGGTCAAAGGAGCTTCCTTCCTAGGACGTGGCAGAGCCTCGATTGTATTACAAAAATGACGGACGACAAACGAAACGGACAAACGGCGTAGATTTAGAAATGTCTCAGTGATCACAAGGTGAACATCACATGATCACAGGCAGGAGGCACTCTGAATATCGACTTTAAGCTGGAACGAGCTCGTTTAATGAAGTCCAAGTTCCGACCGAGCATGGACAAATCATGGAATCATGGAACATCAAGAGTTTGAAACATTCCAGCTAAAACTGGAAAATCAATTCGTGGCCTTGGAAACCACAGATGATGTGGACAGGAAGCTTGGCTAAGTGGTAAATCTTCAGCGAAGAAAGCGCGAAGTGCAAAGCAGCGTACTGGCAGAAAGTCTAAGCTTTCAAGAGTTACTATGAAGCTTATAGAGAAACAACGTGTAAACCCCCAGTCTACTTCATCAGAATACTAGCAGGTACTCAACAAGTCAATTAAAAAGCTGGTACGATGTGACCTCCGATTCTCCAATGCGCTCGAAATTGGAAGACCTATAGAGCAGAATCAGGGGTCAAAAGTGTTCGTCCATCAGCAACTTGAAAGAAGCTACCTGACGAAAATGACCACGTCAGCAGAGAAATTTGTCTCTTCAAAGCTGGAGTTCCTTTCGGAAGTTGAAGATTTATTTTGGCCAACTTTTCGCATCACGTTCTTCTTAATTTGACCCTCATTTAGAGGACTGTAGAGCCACTTCAACATGCCACTACACAGAAGAGCTGCCTGAAGTCAGCCAGGACGAGATCCTGATGGCCCTTAAACAGCCCAAAAATGGAAAAGCCTTAGGTGAGGACGGAGTAACGACTGAGCTCTTGAAAGCTGAAGGGGCTCCAGTAGTCAGTGAGCTACAGGCATTTTTTGAGTCTGTCTTCTTTACTGGCTGAACTCCAAAGGAATAGAAGCACGTTTTGTTCTTAGAAAAGGATGATAAAAACCTTTTGAAGAATTATCAACCCATATCGCTTCTGAGCCATGTTTACATGCTGTTTTCCAGGATTATCACGAATTGTCTGGCGCGAAGGCTTGACGAGTCGCCAGAACAGGCCGGGTTTTTACGGGTATAGCACCAGTGCGGCAGATTGTATAGAAAACAAGGGGATTGTATGTGAGACAAGGGGATGTTATATCCCCGAAATTATTCATAATCGCTTTGGAGGAAATGTTTAAGACGCTGGACTGGAATAGTTGTGGCATCAACATAAATTACTAGTACGTTTCTCACTTGTGATTCGCAGACGTCATCGTCATAATGGCTGAATCGCTGAAGGACCTACAACGAATGCGGAACGACGCATCGATATGCGTAGAGAAGAATCAGCTAGGTCGTTTCAGTACACCAGTACGGATGAACTTGGATAAAACCAAGGTCATATTCAACGAGCACGTTGTTCTGAGACCGATTATCATAAATGGAGTAGCTCTTGAAGTTGTTAGGAAGTACGTTTACCTAGGGCAGACGCTTCAACTAGGAAAATAATTTCGAGAGTGAAGCCAAAAGAAAAATATAGCTGGGCTAGATAGCATTTGAGAAGCTTCACCGAGTCTTCTCATCGCTCATGCCGCAAAGTCTTAAGATTAAAGTTTTTGAGCAGTGCGTCTTACCGGTCATGACCTACGGAGCCGAAACGTGGACACTCACGTGGACAGTAGGACTAGTCCCTCAATTCAAGGTCGCTCAGCGAGCTATGGAAAGAGCTATGTTAGGGGTATTTTCACGGGCTGGTCATATCTGACGAAGAATCGATAACCGTTGGGGTAGATATGACTAGAGTGGAGACCGCTATCGGCAGACGTAGTGTAGGACGCCCTGCGGCAGGACATGGAAGAGTAGAGCCGAAGACCAGGCTGAGTGGCGTGCCTTGGGAGAAGTTTATGTCTAATATAGGCTGATGATGATGATGATGATAACGATGACTTTCATCATTGATCATCAGTGAGTAAAAATGTATTTCATTTTTCCTAGACACACCTATTTATACATTTTTACACTTTAATTCAAGACTAAAGCATAAAGCCTTCTGGTCGGTTTGGTCCACTTCTTGAATGGCCCATTTCCAAAACTATCCTCAGAGCAAAACGATATAGCAAGAAGTGCAATTTGTACTACAGAGTTGCTTTCGTCATGAGTTTCGAAATTTCGAAATTTCGAAACTCATGACACTAATTTCATAGGCCAATTTCGAAACTGAAAATCTATGAAACTGCACGCCCTAACTTCTCGCCAGTCAGGGTGTACATGCGAGGTTCTTTCAAGAGTTGAGACCATTAAGTATCTTGGAGTACACATAGATGAACAACTGAACTGGAGCACCCATATTAATCAAGTAGCGTCAAGAGTAAGAAAACTCATTTATGTATTTAAATCGCTTAGGACTGTAACGGATTCTGAACTAATTATTAAAATCTACAAAGCTCTATGTGAGTGCCTCATTAGGTACTGCATATGTGCATGGGGTCGTGCTGCAAAAACTCACATAATCACAGTGGAACGCGCTCAACGCGCGGTCTTAAAAGTGCTACTTTACCTACCGTTCCGACATCCTACTTCGGCAGTATATGAAAAAGCAAATGTGCTAACTGTACGGAAACTATTTATATACGAAGGACTTCGACGTTTTCATAAGACAATAGTACCAACTCTACCTATATCTTCCAAAAGAGTTGATCGAGTTCCCGTACAATGGGTGAAAACTAGATTTGCACAGAAGCAGTTTACTGTAGTTGTTCCACAGATCTACAATAAATTAATTAAAACACTTAATATACATAATATTAAAAAAACTAGCAATAACGAATTTAAAAAAACTATTGATAAATGGCTAAAAAATTATGATTATGATGGAATAGAAAACATGCTGGCAAATTTATATATTCAATAACTAATTAATTTATATATTAAATAAATAATTATTTTGTATAAATATACATGCACATACACATATACATACACAAACACATATACATACACACATACATACACATACACACACATACACCAACACATCATACACATACATACACATTCATACGATCTGACATAAATCAAATGTAACTAGATATTAAATAGGAGAAGCCACTGACTCCTGAAACACAGTGAACACTAGTTCAGGAGTCTATGGATTCACTACATAAACTGTTGTAAAATATTTATGTCAATAAATGATTTGTATTTGTATTTGTATTTGTAATTGACAACTGTAAGTAAACGTTGAACAAAACATGAATACTTCTATGTATTCTGTCACACAGTACAGCTTTCAGTCTACCGGCCTTCACCATCGGTTCATTTATAAACCCTCACAAAGATCCAATGTTGAAGCAGGTAAAATGGTAAAAGCGTAATCAATATCCTATTCTTCAAATGCACATATCAAATTGGACTTTATGCTGGGGGAATAAAAAACGAAATCTAACTCTTTCAATATATTCGTCAAGATAATAGTCAGTAGAATGCTAAAATTATAAAATGTAAAAAAGGTCTCGATTGAAAAGGCTTTAAACATCTGATTTTGTATTATTTTTATTTTTAATTCCATAACATGGAACTCGGCATTTTCGCCTAAACATGTATTAATTTTAATTTAGCTTGAGTTCCATATTGTTATTTTATAGTTGTTACGATCAAGAATCTTAAAACTCCCGACCCCAAATAATAAATGGTAGGCTCGTCAGGCTCCTTGTCATTGTTCTGTAATGTTTCTCGTATGACGATGACAATATGACAACCCAAGCCATAGACTACCTTTACTAAAAACCTTTGGGTACCTATAATATTCTTGCTAACGAAGGTGTGTAGATTGATGACTATAACCTAAAGATTCTTTGGTGATATTTCAGTGTTTGCAAAAAGTTGCATTATAGGTTTTCTTAGCTATTTGACTTCGTTTTATTCCACATCCATATTTCATGATGGCGATCACAATCGAAACTGTGATCAAAACTAAAGCATGCGATGTTAAAGTTAAAATATCAGCGTCATAAAGATTAGACTCTTCATCGCAATGCAGCCATAAGATGAACTACATATAAGAAATTCTTGAAAATTAAATTACTTTGAACAATCCAGTATGGTAACTTCAATTAAAACGAGCGGTAGAGGAAATTCAGGTCCGGTTACACAATTTCCAACTATTCAACTCAGATTAAATATCAATTTTTTACAATTTAATTAGGAGAAATTAGGTATAATATACTGTTATTTTCTTGTCTCTAGCGGAACGATAAGCCATGATATATCTGTCTCAGATATACTTACTTATACTGCTCGCTAGTAGTACGTATTCTACTTCTGTATATTTAACAAATTATTTTGATAATAAAAGTTAATAACTGATATTCATTATTAAAATAATTTAAGCAATACATTTAATAACAAAAGTATCATTGCATTTTTTAGTGTAATCAAATTTTAATTAAAAAATACGTGGTATGTATTGCTCGGAAGACAACAGTTCAATTTGTGGTTAATCAACTCTGACATTGACAGAGTGCGGGTGGTTAGCAATTAATGGCATTTGTGGAGCTGGCCTTCTTTTCACACGACAATTTCCTGTTTTATCCGAAAGTTAAAGGTCGGAAAACCTTTATTGCTCGAAGTGGATAACATATTAGGTATTTATATAAGTTAATAAGGTTGTCATGTAAGTTATTTCATACCTAAGTAATATTATATTCTTTACTTAGGTGAAAATAAAGAGTTGAAATACATAAATAATGAAATATGGATCGTGGTAAGAGACAAGTACAATAATTTTTGTACCTGACGAGGAGTCACGTGGCTACCAAAATTCTACCACAAATGAATCTGTCATTTAATTTGTCTTCTTCGTTTAATGGCTTTCTATCACTTTTTAGCGATAATTCTGGCAATGTCAAGTAAGGAATTTTTGTAAGGTCATGTCAAAGTATAATTTCGTCAAAGTCAAAATGGCACAATAAAAAGGCTGGATATTTTACTGAAGGCTCTAGGAAGCCTTGAAGAGAAAGGGAATAAGTATGATTTTAAAACTTGGAACCACTTGCCAAATCGTGCCGAGTTCACAACCTACCAAAATTCACAACCGCCGTTTTCGGATTCTTTTCAACGACCATTAAATATGTCGAAAACGCACTATGGTGTTCCGGCTCCCCATCACATTCTCGACAGATTGAAGAGTGAAATTGAATGACTCTTAGCACTTTATTTAGTTACTAAATTGTCGTTGATTAACAAAAGGCATTAAAAGTAAGTTCTAAAGAAAATGTGTGGCTGCCACCACAAAATGGTGAATGTACTCGTACATTGTTTTTTTATTATTTTGTGACGGGGGTTTTGTAATTTTTTTATGGAGAATATTGTGTGCGATAGTAGACATGCCTTATACGTATTATACGATAGTCTCATCTTCCCCTTGTAATAAGGTATCATTTTGTAGTGATTGTTATCTTAAGGCAGCTGATTTCTTTCAGTTAATCGGCCACAGCCTAAATCATGACTTCCTTCGACACGGCCTCGAAATAATTAGCGTGAAGCTGAGGCCGTCGTGTCAAGGTCGATTCAAACTTCGAATGTTACTAGATGGTAGATGCTGTGTGGAAGAAAACTTTGCCCGTGGTTTTTGTAATGCAATACAAAATTACTTTATTATATACCAACATATAATTATATGTATAACTATTAGTTATATATTTACACGTCCTATGCCCAGTTTTTTAAAGATGTTTTCCTTTTATTTATATGATTTTTAGTTAATAACTATATATACCTAATAATTATAAGCCACTAGCATAAGATTGTTATTTACTTATTGGCAAATAAATAAATTACTAATTAATTACTAATTACTACTAATTATGCCCGTCTGTCAAGTTTGACAGTTCCCGCTCCAACAAGTGACAGTTGGTGAAGTTGACAAGTTTTTTTTTAAAGTTTAGGCTCCCCACTTTTGTGTATTTAGCCAGTGTCAAGTAATTGATAATTTATCAAGTTATCGATATTTCACGCAAATATATGTCAAGACACAGTCGAAGTCATCAAGTCAAGTCAGTCTAGTCAAAGTCATACTCCTAGTAAAGTCGTGGCAACTTTACTTGAAGCTTCTATTGAGTTTTGAAAAACAACACGAATAGGAACGTTTCACCACCATTGTACCATTTTCCCACACTCACGCCTGTAATCCAGCACTTAATTAATACAATGCCACCAATTTTATGCACAAACACTGAAAATAACACAAGTTTTGGAAAATAATACAATGTGGTGACGCAATCTTTTTCGCTTTCCCGCCAAAACTCAGTCGACAAGTTCGCAATTATCTATCTAGCCCTCGGTTTCTCCTACACGTCAAACTTGTGTCAAGTCAAAACGCTAAATACTGTACGCTCATTGGTTAAAAACAGCCGATGGTCAACAGGCAACCAATAAGCGTCCAGTATATGGTCTGTCCAAGTTGACACGAATTTAACAAACGTATACGAGAACCCGGCTTAAAGTTGCTTAACTAAGATGTGTTTTAGTGTAACTTGAGCCACATCTAATCCTAACCTGATGATCGATTCGTCCGAGTGATTTCATTAATTAGTTAATTACCTGATTGACTACAAAAACAGCAGTAAGATTGTGACGTGTTTAGTTTGTGAACAAATTATTTGTGTTAAACGTTAGGTATGTACTTAAGTAAGCACGAACTATTATCCACTATCCAGTCTGTGGTATAAGGTAAATTTTACCTCTATGAGTGTTCAGTTTTATTGGTTGGTATTTTGATGACCGGTTGACATTTTATAAGTACTTAAATGTTTGGGCTCGAAGGAGGCACTGGTTGGATCGTTTAAAAAAAAAAAAAAAAGGCGGTTGTGAATTTTTCTATAACCCGTGTATTTTTGAATTTTAATGTGAGATATGTGTGGATTTATTATTCGTGAAGTGAACGTGCACGAGTGTTTGCAAAGTTTCCAAGTTTTAAAACCATGCCTTTTCGTTTTCTCTTCAAAGTTTCCTAGAACCTTCAGTAAAATATCCAACATTTTACTTTGGCATTTAGCAAAATAATACTTTGACATGACATAGATGTACAAAAACTTCTTACTTGACATTGGCAGAATTATCGCTAAAAAACGATGGAAAGCCACGAACGAAGAAGAGGAGCCACGAAGAAGGTTGGTTACCACTGAACTAAATGTTGTTCCAAGCACAGGAGTTTTGTTTTGAAAGAAGATCAGACTTGTACGTAGGTCCAACGGAGCATTGTTACAATAAATCATTCTTAGCGTTAGATGCCGTTGACTAACCGACCACGATCAATTCTTTTTTTAAACAAACTTGCGATCGGCGGCGGTCTGAGAGTCACTCGCTGTAGCGAATTTATTACTCAACCATAGACAATTACTTAACGTTCCCGCCATTACGAGTGGAGCTGTCACATCGGATCCAATATGGCGGCGGCCTTTAGTAGTGCCAGTGGAAAACGACACCACAGAATAATAAATAGTACAAGATAAAACGATTGACGGCTGAAGCTGGATATAGACGGGGCGTGTGGGAGCATCTAATTACTTGTGAAAAACGAAACCTATATAATCTGTGCTTAAAATAACTAAATGCCAATCTCCGCTTGGAAACTGAAAGTTAATCCTCACCACTTTATCGTTCATCATCATCATCATAGTTGGAACAGCTGTGCCACCGCCGCCATCTTGTTTGCGCCCTTTTTTTATTTTGCTCTGCTACTCTTCTATTTTGAAGATTTAAGTTGGCTAATTTAAGATAACAATGCTGCGCGTTGCTATTATAGGTACTTGCAGTTATATTATTCCATTAAAGATAATAGAGCTCCCATCAATGGTAGAAGCGTCAAATAAGCGGGAAATCCAAATACAAAGTACTTAGTAAATCTCTCGTCCAATAGTGTCGGCGTCGTGTTCAGAAAATCAGATGTTCAGTAGGAGAGTACTCGCAACCAAACTATCCAGTACCTCGCAACCTATACGATTGATAGCTGAATGGGCAAATTGTACTAACTATTGCCAAACACCGTTTGATGTAACTTCATTATTATGTAAATTCATTGTAACGTTATTTTTTTATGTTAACGAATATCGTGACGAGCTAGTCGTTGGTCTGATGTGAAGCGACACGGCCGCCCATAACAGTTGCAGTGTCACTCGGAACTCGTTAAGGTCCGTATTACAGAACGATCTTAGTCATCGGTCGGTGCTCAAGCAGAGATTTCATTCACTAATTGATCACTTTATGAATGAAATCTCTGCTTGAGCACCGATTGATGACTGAGCATCGTTCTGTAATACGGACATAAAATATAAAGTTTCGCGTGACACTGCACTGCGCACGTCACCCTGAGACACCTGAACTGTGAGATTTGGTCATAAAGTCTCATTTGCCCAGTAATTTCACTAGCTACAGTGCCCTTCAAACCGGAACGCAGTAGTGTTATTCTACCGTTAAGTAGTACGCAAGCGGTCGAATAACTAAAGCGGTGGTACCACCTAGTAAATCTATCTACAATAGTGGCCCATTATAGTTGCAGTGCCACCTGGGACTCTGGAACCACGTGGTTAGGTACAGCACGTGGTTTGAACTTTGACTACAGACTATATGGGGCTCTGATTCTTGAAGTCCACGTGAAACTGGAAAAATATTCACAATTCACATAAATGACCGGCTAAGGAGTCGGGCGGATCACTATCTTCGTGGCACAAACAAAGTCTTCTGTATTTCTGTTACGTAGTAATTATAATTTATTCTACGTCAGTGATATTTTTTTTTTGGAAGGAATTCCTTATCGCGCGTTGCGAAAAGGGGCTAGATGGAAAAAATTAAGACCAAAAGTTGTAACGACACTTTTTACTATAGTTGTACTTGTAAGCCGTGCGGCGTGCGCGTGTTTCTCTGTCTGTCTCATAGAAAGCAAGCCAGTTATTTTCGTTTCGTCTTTCTATTTCGCATTGAACAGTGTGGTGTCACGACGGTATAAAATAACTTTAAAAAATATTTTTTTATTACCATTCCTTCACTAATTAATCGAAAGGAATTTCGTTTAATCCGGGTGTCCCTTGACACCTCTCAAGTTTGTTTTACCTTAAACTTGTCTAGCATTTGACCACGCTCTCCAGGTGAGAGCGTGGTCAAATGCTAGACAAGTCAATTCCTATCAGGATAGGAAGTGACGATGCGATCGTAGGTGTAGCATGCTAGCAGAGTAAATACCTATTCACTCTTCTCTTGAACACGCCCAAGAAACACGGTCGCTGGCAGGGCATTCCATTCTTTAGCCATCCTAATTACGAACGTGGATTAGTTCCCATGCCCCGCTACCTTTACTAAGTATTAAGTGTTCTGTGATATGTAACGTAAGTGCATTTAACTGCATGCGATGCCGCCCCTTGACATTGACCCGGCATTCGAGCCACACTTTCACTGCATTGTTATTTTCTATTAGCTTTTTAGCTTTCACATAGTGTTATGTCTTCTTCATTTTCCTGCATGTGGGTACTTTGTGAAGTATTTAAGTATTTGTGCACAGAAGAATGTGCAAATGGACCATGAAAGGGACCATGGTACTCGTGGTTCTGGGGTCCATATTTATGTATTTATTATAATCCTGTATCTACAGGGAATCCTGGTTATGATCCAGGATGTATGATGTAATTATAAAAATGTCATTATAAAAATGTCATTATTAAAAAAATGTGTTTATTGGGCGTTATTATTATTCTTTTATTATTTAATTACTAGCTGCCTCCCGTGGTTCCAGCCGCGGATAAAAATTAGCCTATATGTTAATCCACTGCATAAGCTATCTGTATTCCAAATTTCATCCAAATCCGTCCAGCTTTTTGAGCGTGAAAGAGTAACACATATACATACAAACTTTCACATTTATAATATTAGTAAGAGTTCTTGGTAAAGCTGAGTTTTAGGTCCGTATTACAGAACGATGCTCAGTCATCGATCGGTGCTCAAGCAGAGATTTCCTTCATAAAGTGATCAATTAGCGAATTAAATCTCTGCTTGAGCACGGATCGATGACTGAGCATCGTTCTTTAATACGGACCTTAAAGGGTTGATTAAGGACTTGTACACTTTTTGTCCGGTAAATATTATCATAATGACCGAGAGATGCTAGTTAGTGTCTTTCGGTCTGTTGGTAATGGTTTACGACAGACGAGCTGTTTTTAATGAATTATATATTATTAAATTATAACTACGTACCTATATTCTGGTATTTTGCAATCATTTTTCACTTCTATCGGGCTGTAATTTGGCATATGCTTACGTTTAGTTTGGATGACAATGCATGGTTAGCTAATTTGAAGTCATTAGAAATCCAATATGGCGGACTGCCCAAGATGGCCGACTAGTTATTTTTTGTGCACGCCCATGATCGCTCAATAAAATGTATCAAATAAATATAAATAAATAATGGGTATTAAATGAAAACGTTTGCTGAGAACACGAAAAATTAAGAGCTTGTTTATAAAAATGATTTTATTTTAACTGCTTTTTTTAAAAGCATGCGCCACTACTATTACTTTTCACAACCAAAGGAAATCCATAAATCATAAATTTACATTTCTAGGTGGAATAAACGGATGAAAAACTTTAGTTGGTAGTTACCTAATCGTTTTTACAAGACCTTAAAGCCAGTATATATTTTTATCCACTTATAATAAACAATGTTGTCGATTCTGTGTCGCATACTCTAAAGCTAAACGAAATTAACATATTTCCGTCTTTTTCACTTCCCCTTTATCAGAAGAGTACAACCATACTTTGAGTTTAGTTTTAGAGAATGCGACACAGAATCGACACCAATATACCTATATTTTATGTATTAAAAAACGTAATAAACCAAAAATTAAAAATATTAAATTTTTCATCTAAATTCTAACTAAACTTGTGAATTCACACGATATCAACAATTTAGTACCTACCTAGGTATATCAGCACAAAACAATGGTTAGGTTAACTATCTCAAATTACTTAATTGAGCCAGTCTTCATGTTTCCTTGTGAACTTTATACCGTGTTATTGGCACGAACAAAATAATTGCAAGGAAGAGAACACACTAATATTATAAAGGCGAAAGTTTGTATGTGTGTATGTTTGTTACTTGACGCTGAAACGGCTGAATGCATTTGGATGAAATTCGGCACCAAGATAGCTTATACACTGGATTAACATATAGGCTACATTTTATCCAGGAAAAGTGAAATGTTCCCGAGGGATGAGCAAATAATTAAAATTCTTTTTATGTGCGGGGCGCAACTAGTAACAGATAATAATAATATATAATAATATGTGTGGACATCTCACACAACGCCATCTAGCCCCAAAACTAAGCATAGCTTTAATATTATAGAAACTGACGTGATTAGTACTCATAACTACAACTATTACACGGCTACCACTCACGAGATACAGTCGAATAACTGGACCGGTGTTCGGGCAATATAGATGCCCATCCTCAAGGAGTACGCGCGGCGGCGAGTCAGCGCCGAGCCGCCACCGCCGCCGCGCATACTCCTTGAGGATGGGCATCTTTATTGCCCGAACACCGGTCCAGTTATTCGACTGTATCTCGTGAGTTTTAGCCGTGTAATAGTTGTAGTTATAAGCATAGCTTGTATTATGGGAACCAGATAACTGATAGAATTCATACAATACTTAGATACTATTTGTTTGTAAATACATACATAGCATACAATGCAACTCCCAGACACAGAACAAACACCCATGTTCATCACACAAATGTTTGTCCTGGGTGGGAATCGAACCCACAACCTACAGTTCAGAAAGCAGGATTATTACCAACTGAGCTATCGGTATATATACAGTTCTTGCATCTAACAGCTTCCCGCAGCCATTCAGTGCACTCATTGAATGATGCGACACACTGGGCGGCCTTTTTTGTTTTGTTTTGGCTCCACACTTTTGTGTATTTAGCCAGTGTCAAGTAATTGATAATTTCTCAAGGTAATTAATATTATACATATGTGTGTCATGTCTTGGTTCTTCATTAGTCCAGGTTATCAAGTCAAGTCATAGTCTAGTCAAGTCATACTCCTAGTAAAGTGGTGGCAACTTTACCAGAAGCTTCTATGGAATTTTGGAAATAACACGAAAAGAAACGTTTCACCATCATTATACCACTTCCCCACACTCATGCCTGTAATCTAGCACTTAACGAGTAAAATGCCTCCAATTTTATGCACTAACACTGAAAATAAACACAAGTTAAGGAAAATAATACAATGCGGCGACGTGATCTTTTTCGTTTTCCCGCCAAAACTTACTTAAAACTGGCTAAATACACAAAAGTGTAGAGCCAAAACAAAAAAAACTAGTAGGTAGGTAGGTACTGTTATTAATGCTGTGACAGTAGATCATACATCGATAGAGATTAGAGTGATAATACATAATACTGACATAATCTGAGATCTAGTTCCCATCGCATATTTTCCCGCCGTTTCACGTGATGTTGCCATTATAATGGGGGGATTAATCTGCCTATCTCTTGTTACGAAATAGTAATAGGCTGTGGTAATTTAATTACTTAGTCATATTTAATTATGTGGAATTTAATTCGTTCTTTTCTTTTAATGTACTTTTAATGTAATTTAGTCCATGTTATAGAATGCTAAATTGAAAATATTCATATTCATTTATTCTGTTACCATATGTGCATATTGATCTTACATTTCAAATATTATATATATATCATAATATTAAATGTAACAATATGGACCCTGTAGGGCACTACAGATTAATATGATGAGGGTAGGGTTAGTAGATAAAATTTAACATATTTCATGCGATACGCTATAAAATTTCAATAAAATTTAACATTCACAACATAATTAACAGATTTATATTTTATGATTATCTTCGAAAAATTCTTTCAAAGAATAGTAGCACTTTTTAACGAGATGTGACTTCAACCGACCAATAAAGGCATATTCGTTTTGTATCTCTTTTAGACGAAGGGGTATATGGTTATATATTTTTATACACATTACGTAAGTACTCGTGCTGTGCATTTTGAGTTTTGAAATTCCCATACTAATGCACCTAATTAATGTATTGAAACTGTCAAATTCATTTAATTTTATTTTACACCCTCCGGTTCCTTGTACGCTTGTCAAACTCATATCAACTATGCACACCAAATAGTGAACGCTTATTGGTTGCCTGTTGATCATCGGCTGTATTCAACCAATAAGCGTATATTTCGTGTGGTGACGAGTTTGTGAAACCGACTACAGACATGAAGCTAAGATAACTATTAAATAATCTATGTATTCGCTCTAAGAAATTTCTACAATGGCTTTTCTTCCCGGTATTCCGTAAACGACCCAGTTTCTATGTGAAATCATTAGAGCGCATTCACGCGGCGTTATCTTTGTTACCGATCGCATGTGATCATCGCGCGTAACTGGCAAGGTCGCGGAATGACTGATCTTATTCTGCCGCCAAGCAGTAGTGCGCAAGCAAGTACTGCTTGGCGGCAGAATTATACTTTTATATATTTTTTGTTTCTATCTGCATTTCCACAGACACCTGGGTCCGTGCTTTTTGTTAAAGTATTTTAAATTTATTACTTTAGCTTATTATCAAGATGAACATAAATACAATCATCCATGGTAATAGATGTAAATATTTAATTATATCCTTTAAAAAAATGCTTCGCTTTAAATTCATACTGAGAAATACTTTTTTTTTTATTTGCTATGTAAATTTATAACCTGTTTTTGTACATTAATTTTAGTATTGAATTAATGTTGTTGTTGAAATGTCTTTCTATTCTATTCTATACTTGGATGTAACGAAAAACAATTTTTCTATAACTCTGGTTTCGGACTTGGACCTTCTCAAAAAACCAACCGTGTGTCGATTTTTCCATGAGTTTAGTGAATGATGGAGTTCTGCCAAGGTGGTGAAAACCGAGTGTGCTTGACCACACGACTGAAGTAAAACTTATTTAGCTCCATCTATCGGCCGGTATAACTTTGTTTGTGCTTTGTTCAATGTTTTTTTTTGTTTGGCTCCACACTTTTGTGTATTTAGCCAGTGACAATTGGTAATTTCTCGAGTTAATTAATGTATATTAATATAAGGCAAGTCAAGTCAAGTCACAGTTCAAGTCATCAAGTCAAGTCAAAGTCTAGTCTAGTCCAGTCAATATTTGCACTAACACTGAAAATAACACAAGTTAAATAATACAATGCGGTGACGCGATCTTTTTCGTTTTCCCGCCAAAACTCTTGCTCAATCTTGACAATTGCAAATTGTCATTTTACCGGACTTACCAATAATAATACAAATCTTTATCTTTGTTATGTTGACAATGAAGATCTACGTGAATCGACTTCAACTTCCGTTCGCCTCGCATTCACCAACCTACTCCCCAGTATTTGTCGCAATTATGTAGAACTTTGCTATCGTTCAATACATTTATAATGTTGGTTAATTCACACGTAATTACTTTCGCTGCCGATATGTCGGATGCGGCGACGCGCGACAATGCGACGCGCCACTTTCTCATCTTATATCTTGTGTGTTTGCACGACTTTTTGTCGTGTGTTGATTTTCTAGTAATGTAGGTCTTGCTTCTTGCGATCACGACTTATGAACGCAAGAATTCTATTTATCCGTGATTGATTAAGAAAAACAGGTACGCTTAACTTTCGCCAATGCTTTTGAAACCGTTACAATGCATTGACATTTAAAAAATGTTTTTAACCTTTAAATTGTACAAAATAGTTTATGATATGTCAGAATATAAGAAATAAGTTTGTATAATTTTTTGGCGGGAAAATAAAAAGATCGCGTCACCGCATTATATTATTTTCCAAAACTTGTGTTATTTTCAGTGTTTGTGCATAAAATTGGTGGCATTTTATTCGTTAAGTGCTGGACTACAGGCATGAGTTTCTGAGAGACTTTCCCACAAGTGGTATAATGATAGTGCAACGTTTCTTTTCGTGTTGTTTCAGCTTCTGGTAAACAGCTGCCACTTTACTATGAGTATGACTTAGACTAGACTACTACTACTAGTCAGTAGTTAAGTCTAACTTGAAGACTTGGATTGTCACATATCGGCATGAAATATCATCAACTTGACAAATTATCAATTACTTGATACTGGCTAAATACACAAAAGTGTGGAGCCAAAATATTAAAAAAGTCAAATAAAGCTTAGTCTATAGTGTGCATGTTAGGATTTATCGACAAAAGTTCCACAGATAGATAAACATTCGAGTTATCTCTTCATTTGACAGAACGAGATGAGTTCTTTGCGCTGCGATGTTAGCAGGTATAGACAACACGATATATATTCATTTTTCACGAGATAAAGAGACGACAAAATTATGTCACAGTGCGCGTTATATTCAACAGGGCTCCTTGGTAAGTCTTAATAAATAGGAAAATAATAATAATAGTTTAAACGCAGACGTTCTAAATGCTGTTATTACTTATTCAAAATTCTTGTTAGCCTACCAGCACCGGGTAACTAACTTAGTAAATCTACAAGATGTATAGGTAGATATATATCTATCATAGATACTATGAGAAGGTACGCCCACCAGTCATGCCTTTTGCATTTTAATGTGTCAAATTTGAAAGTATTCTAACTAATTTGCACATAAGAGAAGTTGTCGTTTTGCGCTGTCATAATGTCATTTATAACGAGTTTAATATTCGGTAGCAAGCGTAGTGATAGCCAGCAACAGTCCAAAAGAATAGCTGAAGATGTGCACTGCTCGGCATAGTTTGGGAGAGGTAGAGGCCTATGTCGAGGAATACGCCGGTGATACTTTTAATTTTATTAGCATATTATTACTGGTAGGTACTGAGACATAGCATAACGACTAACGTAACCTCAAAATCAACTATTCAGGACTAGGTATTGTATCAACTAAATACTACAATAATATAACAACTACTACTAAACACTACCTTCTACAAAAAAAGTTTCGTGTTTTCCAAAGCTTATTAGTAGATACTAATAAGAGTTTTTGGCGGGAAAACGAAAAACATCGCGTCGCCGCATTGTATTATTTTCCAAAACTTGTGTTATTTTCAGTGTTAGTGCATAAAATTGGTGGCATTCTATTTGTTAAGTGCTGGATTACAGGCATGAGTGTGGGAAAGTGGTATAATGATGGTGAAACGTTTTTTTCGTGTTTTTTCCAAAACTCTATAGAAGCTTCAAGTAAAGTTGCCACCACTTTACTAGGAGTATGACTTTGACTAGACTATGACTTGACTTGATGACTTCGACTGTGACTTGACACATATTTGCGTAAATATCATTAACTTGAAAAATTATCAATTACTTGAAACTGGCTAAATACACAAAAGCGTGGAGCTAAAACAAAAAAAAATACTAATAAGCTTTGGAAAACACGAGGAGTTTAACTAAATAGTTAAAAGAATAAATTCAGTATTATACCTACTTTACAATATTAGGAAAGAAAGTTGATAAATAAAAACCGCCAAAAATAGTCCTTGCCCACATTGCCTACAGTAAGCACCGCGCTGAATTTCAGACTGAATTGATTTTTAAGTCTACCCTCGACGTCAGATCTATGTATTTTATAAAAGACTAGCGGCCCGCCCCGGCTTCGCACGGGTATTTAATATATATCTATTATAGATTGAGATATAAACTATTGTTGGAAATCCTAAGTGGTTTTAGTTTAAAAAAAAGTAAGTTTACAATCAAGCTAACAATATTTATTAAAATTTACTAAGAACCGACAATAATTAATAGCGTGATTTTATAAAACGTCCGTCGCCTCTGAGCGCTGCCCGAAAAGTGAGCCCGAGCCTTCTCCGTCGCTCGTATATATACTACGCCGCTTGCATCAGCTCCCGAAGTGAAGTATTTTGTAACACGGCCGTTCCTGCTTGCGTGTTGTCCTCAACAGCTGCTTCATCTTCAAGCGGCACATTGTCGTCGACCTCGACCGTTGTGTCTTCTTCTATAACACAACAAAACATGATTCTAGGACCTAATGTACAGGCATAACGTTGGTAACTGAAACCATTTCAAAATTAAAATGAAGTTGTTGCTCAATTCAAAGAAATTTCAATTTAGAGAAATTCAACAGGTACTTGTAATAAACATTGAAAACGGAGACTGCAAAACAACTGTGTTAGAAGCACAAGCGTGCACTCAAGTACAACCAACGCAGTTTTCATAACAATTTTATGAAAAGATGTAAGAAGAAGTAATGGTTATAGGCGCATGTTAGCATTGTAAATAAAGAAAAATAAATGTATTGCGAATTTCAGAATTCCGGACTTCTAAACTTCGCCACACATTGTAATAGAAAACGGCAACTGTATGATATGACACTCATTAACACGTCATACATTTCAACAACGGTAACTGTATGACATGGCACTCACAAACCACGTCACACATTGCAAAAATGGCAACTGTATGACGTGACACTCACAAATCACGTCATACATTGCAAAAACGGAAACTGTATGACATAACACTCACAAATAACGTAATACATTGAAAAAAGGGCAACTGTATGACATGGCACTCACAAACCACGTCACACATTGCAAAAACGGCAACTGTATAATGTAATACTCACAAATCACGTCATAAATAGCATAAACGGCAACTGTATGACATGGCACTCACAAACCACGTCACACATTGCAAAAACGGCAACTGTATAATGTAATACTCACAAATCACGTCATAAATAGCATAAACGGCAACTGTATGACATGGCACTCACAAACCACGTCACACATTGCAAAAACGGTAACTGTATAATGTAATACTCACAAATCACGTCATAAATAGCATAAACGGCAACTGTATGACATGGCACTCACAAACCACGTCACACATTGCAAAAACGGTAACTGTATAAGATAACATTCATAAATAACGTCATACTTTGCAAAAACGGCAACTGTATGACATGGCACTCACAAACCACGTCACACATTGCAAAAACGGTAACTGTATAAGATAACATTCATAAATAACGTCATACTTTGCAAAAACGGCAACTATGTGGAGAGAATAATCTCGTCACATATTGCAAAAGGCAACTGCATGAAGAGGCATAGGCCACCTCACACATTGCAAATAGAGAGAAGGCAACTGTGCGAAATGATCACACATTGCAAACGACGCCACACAAAGTGCAGTCATCGCTGTGTCACATTGGTGAGACAGATATCCGCAGTGGAGAACGCAGAACAAGCCTCCAGCGTCCATTCGCCCCGCCAAAACACCATGTGATCGGCGGCCGCTTGCGTTGTCTTGCCATAAGACCCGCCGCGAAGTTTCGAGCTACAGCGGTGGGTGGCAGCACATGCAGGACCTTGTAGGGCCCCAGCATGCCAGAGTCCAGCTTTCCCGTAGATTGTGACGACCTGTTCACGAACACAAAATCGCCAACGGTGAAGGTTCGTGACTGCTAACGACCCTTGTTGACATAAGCGTCTTGGAGTTGCTTGTCAGCGTCAGGTAGTGTGGACGCAGTATTATTCGTCACCGCATCTTAACGGTACACCATTGCGAGTTTTGTTTTGAATGAATAACCGGGGATGTACCGTCTAAAGTAACAAAAACTAACTTAGTAGCATTAAAAATGTCTAACCTCTTCAGACATTGCTTGGCACTTACGTGTTAACAGAAGCTTCTACCTTATGCTCGCTCGGTCTCACCTGACCATTAGTAATCATTTGACCTTAGTAATATATTTCAGTTGTAATAAATTCACATTTCTCAACGCTGATGCAAAATCCTGCCTCAGTCAAAGTCTTTAGAATCACTATACTCGCGTTTTCGCTTGTTTTGTTGAACATAACCTTTGCGAAAAACACCACGAGCTCGAACGGGTGTAATCTGATGAGGTTTCACATAAATGGGCAAAAAACTCACTAAATTCATAGCAGCTGCGCGAATTTGAGTATCAGTAACACCAGCGTGTAACTATCGCTACAATGAACTCATTCATCACTCAAATCTTTAACAATGCGTAACGTAACAACAAACGTCTAGCATATTCTGCATACGTGGGGTAGTTATCAGAATCAGTTTTCATAGCATCAAATAAAATGTTCGCGATATTTACTCGTATAGGGCACAATGCCTTAAATTCACTCTTGAAATTTGGCCAACTACGATCATTACTAACCCAATCGTATAGCCACGACCTCGCGTCACCTTCAGACAATTACCTATACGTGCTAAACACTCACTGTCGTCCCATCTATTTAGTTTGCGCACATGATCAATTTGACCACACAACAAATCAAAATCATGCAAAGACAGATCGAAATTCGACATAAATACATGGTTCGATCTTACCACCATGGCATCATAGCATTAACGAGGTTTTCGGTTACTTCATTTATAACCATATCCGTGGTGGGCGGAGGCGTGCTTGTACACGGCACGGACAGGTCTAGACTGGTAGGGCAGTGCAGACGGCGCAGTCAGCGGGCAGACGGCTCGCACGACGCGGCTGGCGTGCCGGAGCATCCGGTGCAGGCGCCGACATGGCGCGCGATGTACTCGCAACAACACATGCACTGCGTGTCCTGGAATCTTCCAAAACACCTAAGCAGCTTATGAAAGTTTGAAGCTGGGCTTCTAAACCAGGAATAGACGATCGATTTCGCTTACGACTTTTACGTTTACTAGTCTCAGACATAGCTACAAATATGTTAAGCGGAAAATCTTTAAAATCACAACAGCAAAATCAAAACAATATTTGAAATCAGAATAACCAAGTCAGAATTGAGTTAGATCCCGCTTCTGATGTTGGAAATCCTAAGTGGTTTTAGTTTAAAAAAAAGTAAGTTTACAATCAAGCTAACAATATTTATTAAAATTTACTAAGAACCGACAATAATTAATAGCGTGATTTTATAAAACGTCCGTCGCCTCTGAGCGCTGCCCGAAAAGTGAGCCCGAGCCTTCTCCGTCGCTCGTATATATACTACGCCGCTTGCATCAGCTCCCGAAGTGAAGTATTTTGTAACACTATCCTATCTCTCAAGTTGGATCGAACTGCACATGGTGTGCGAATTTTATTATAATCGGTTAAGTGGTTTAGGAGTCCATTGAGGACAAACATTGTGACACGAGATTTATATATATTAAGATAAGATTTGACCAGCTTCTTTTGCCCGTTTATTCCCACTAGTTCTATAAATGTTTGTGGGCTATGATTTATAATAAAAGCTTCTTTCTGCTGTAAAAATCTGTAGTTTTATTTTGAAAGAAACCGCACCTCCATTTCAGGCAGTACAAAGTAAGGTTAGATCTTTGACTGACAAACAGGCCACGGCAGAATAATCTGAGTTTGACGTTTTACCCAATGACTGTGACAACTAATAGTGAATGCGTTCATTGGAGTCCATTATTAAAGAAATTACGGATTAGGGATACCTCGAATTGCGAGTGCGGTCTAGATATGGGAAAAGTAGACCACATTTTTTTCAGGTCCTATCTCATTTAAGTGTCTTTTCTCCTTGATTTTTGCTCCTTTTGTAAGTATTAGTTAGTTATGATTAGTTTTGTGTTGTTATATTTGTGTATTATTGTATTTTAGATTAGTTTCAAAATCATCATAGTACTCATTTTCACAGACCATTATTAAACCCGACCGATGAATTTTAAAAAAATCGAAAAATTTACTTTTTTTAAAGGTCTTTCTTAGGTAGATAGATAGATGAACACTATTACACCGTAAAAAAAAAAACAATTATACAAAAAGAAAATCTTACATAATTAACTAGTACTAGTTCAATAGGCGGTCTTATCGCTTGGAGCGATCTCTTCCAGACAACCCATTGGTACACGAAATTGGCTAATGTGTGGTGAAATTGCCGCAGAAGCCACTAACATTCAATTGAAGTTCAATTATTTGTTCAATGTACCAAACTTAACACATTTTCAAAAGCACTTAATTCTAGTTACTCTTTCAACCGTAGCTGCGCTAGTGTAGTCCTGTCCGTTTCTGGTATTTGATGTCACCGACCCGTAATAAGGTACAGGAGCCAATGAAGGCCCACTTAATTTCAAAACCTCATGAAATCTTGCAGATAAATAAAGTATAGAAAAAACATAATGGAAGTTATAATAATAATAATTAAAACACACTTGCATTATTGTCTATGGTACTAGTAGCATAAACCCGCGAAATTTAAAATGTTTCGTTTAATCATAACTGTATTTTTTTTAAAGTGGGCTATCCTAGGAGCCGGGCCATCTTCGGCGACACTACCTTAGTACGTGGGTGTGGACGTAGCTTTACAAATTGCACAAACGCGTCTCGTTCGTTGTTTGTTTGATCTGCCATTGATAGATTTTTTGTTAGTAATATGCCGTTTTAAGTGGGTGGGTACTAAGTACATAATAATTAATAATGATATAGGCTATTAAAGGCTTAAAAATCTTATAGATAAGTACTGCTTTGCCTTGAATCGAATAGCCTGGGTGCCTACTGATCCAGGTAGACCAGGCTTTCGCATGGCATCGAGCCTAGCTAGCGTGAATGCTATGCGAGTGCCTAGTCCCACTATGCAATACACGGCCACCTATCAATAGCTTTCTCTAAAAATTCAGTCAGGCTAAAGGCTGTATTAGAAATAAGTGTCTAAAATTTTACAATCAATGATCCGATCGGAGTCTGATTAATTGATTTTTGGGATCGTAACGGATTATCAAGGTTTGTGCAATAATAATAGATACTATAAAATATTAATAATACGCCATTGCTGCTTTCACCGGGGTAGCTCCCAATAGACCCCACAAAACGGATCCCATTTTTCAAATATATTCTCATCCGATCCCAAAGACCAATTAATCAGACTCCCATCGTCGGATCTTGCGTTAAATTCTATGATTGTAAAATTTTCAACTTAAACTAAAAATTGTACGAAGAATCGAGAGCGAAATCATAAGTCTATTTTCTTAATCTATAAAAATGAATCTCTATTTCCCTTGGTCCTCGCATCACGCGTGAACGGATGCAAAATATTCGCTAATTCTTTTTTTGTTGTTCATTATTGTCAGGAGAAGGTTCTTATGAAAGAACACCCGACAGGGTCCACGATTAACTGTTATTTTAAAAAAAAGTACCTACACCTGTAAACAGCATTGTGGTATGCAAATAAAATTTACATTGAAAAAATTTAAGAAAGTTGAGCGGAAAAACATTTTCACTACGCAGATGAAACCTTGGGGCTCAGCTAGTATAAAATAAAACTAACAATACTTTGTATCGTTCACAGGAAAGCATCTGGTATTCTCCACGGACCCGGAATCTGTGAAAGATGAGTTCGCGTTCGACAACCCTGGGTTCAGACAAGACGAGCGGCACGCGTGGCAGCACGACGCGCCAACCCTGCCGCTGGGGGGCAAACCGCATGTACTTCGGGCGGAGTTCACCAAACCTGACCAGAGCAAGGACGACTCACACTTACAGGTAAGACCATCATCATCATCATCACCACCATCATCATCATCATCATCATCTTCATCATAATCAAATAGGTGGTAGGACTTTGTTGCAAAGTTCGTCTAGGTAGGCACCACCTTTGCAGTTATTCTGCCGCCAAGCAGTAGCGTGCAAGCACTACTGTGTTCCGGTTTGAAGGGCACTGTAGCTAGTGAAATTACTGGGCAATTGAGACTCTATGATCTGATCTCACAGTCGAGTAAACTTATTACCAGACTGTGCTGATGTCTCAGGATGATGTGCGCAGTGCAGTGTCACGCGAAACTTTATATTTTGGAGTTCAGAGTGACTGTTTTGCTATGGGCGGCCGTGTCTCTTAACATCAGGTGAACGACTAGCTCGTCACATCTTACAATAACATAGTTTTTTTTTTATAGTATAGTACCTAAGTACTTAATTGTAAACTCTGTGTCACTTTCAACATTTCTTGAAATTCTGGTACTGAATCCAGTATTGTATAGGTGTACCTTACGTAAAATCCCTGCTGTTTACAAAGAAATATAATGTACTAGCTGGTTATTGTAAACAATGGACATCAATTCGAATAAATATATTTAATTTATTTTTAAATATATTAAATATATTTTAATTCTTATCTCAATCTCAGAGGCTCCTCTTTGCATCTTTTGGTATTCTCATTTCTCTATACTTTCGGATATGCCCATCCATATGAAAAATTCACCTTTGTTTAAGTAAGCAAATACGTAGATAGAAGGTAAGTAATACGACGCAAATATTTACAAACACAATTTCACATTAGGTATATTACTTACTTGGATAGATACGTAATGTTTGACAAACATGAGAAAGGAAAGCTAAACAGTTTGCATATTGCATAACAAACTATGCATACCAACCAACAATCTAATAGGTCTTTACCTATGAAATTGCCGTATTGCAGTACCGACTTTTTCAAACAAAAAAAAGTTTTGATTGGCTATGAATTCTAAATTCAAATTAATTTTGTTTTAAAAATATGACATTCTATTTACAATATAAGTCTTTTGTTTATTGATTAGCGTTGTATTTTCATTACATTTCAACATTTTTCCTCATAATGGATACTTTGAAATTTCGTGTAATTATGGAATATGAGTTCCGTCGTGGCACCAACGCGGCACAAACGACACGTAACATCAACGACGTTTACGGAGAGAACTGTACAAACGAACGTACAACCCGTTATTGGTTTGCTCGATTCCGTTCTGGGAATTTTGACTTGGAAAATGAACCTCGTGGTCGTCCGGAAACTTTGGTCAACAATGATGAATTAAAGGCGATTGTGGAAGCTGATGAATCTCAATCTACAGCTGAGCTGGCAGCAGCTTTTGATGTTAGCATCAAAACAATATTGGTCCATTTGCGACAGATTGGCAAGATAAAAAAGCTTGATAGATGGGTGCCCCACGAACTTAACGATTGCCAGCGCAACGTACGCGTCGAGACTTGCCTTGCGCTGCTTAACAGGCACAGAAATGAAGGAATTTTGAACCGAATTGTAACTTGCGACGAAAAATGGATTCTTTTTGACAATCGAAAGCGCTCAGCAAGTTGGTTAGATCCTGGTTCGGTACCAAAGCAATGTGCAAAACGAAAAATGACCCCTAGAAAGGTGATGGTCACAGTTTGGTGGTCTAGTGCTGGTGTGATTCATCATAGCTTTTTACAAAACGGCGAGAGCATTACTGCAGATGTGTACATTGAAGAACTGACCACAATGATGGCGAAACTCGCACGTCTGCAACCAGCTTTGGTCAATCGGTCGTCTCCACTGCTACTTCACGACAACGCGCGACCCCATACTGCACAACAGACCGTCTCTAAGCTGCATGAGTTGGGTTTGGAAGCTCTCCCTCATCCGCCATACTCACCAGATCTTGCGCCTACCGACTATTACTTTTTCCAAAATTTGGACAACTTTTTAGCGGGAAAAAAATTCAATTCCCGAGAGGCAGTACAAAACGCCTTTGAAGAGTTTGTTGTCTCCCGTCCTGCTGATTTTTTCAAGAAGGGCATCCATAAACTGCCACAGCGTTGGCAAAGATGCATTGATTGCAGGTGTGATTACTTTGAATAAAAGAAATAAATAAGTTCGAAAAAAAAAATACTTTAACTTTTTTCAAACAAAACGGCAATTTCATAGGTAAAGACCTAATATGTATAAGTAACACTATACTTAGGTTTGAGTAGCTAAAATATTATTGGTCTGCGTTTGACGATAAACGTGTTTACTTGACAATTCAATACAAATTTAATTTGAAATAATCGAAAAATTAAAACAGTTCTTCCACAGATAATGTAATACCATGATCATATGTATGGCTCACTTGTACAATATACCTTGTTTAAATTAGAATTTAATCAATAACTTTTTTTAAACGCTCTCAGTTGCAAATATAGGGTTCATGTACGTACTAAACTAGTTGTTAAGACCTGACATAATGTATAAATAGTACATAAATGCGAATAAATAAATATGAACCCCGAATGCTACTTAATCAAGGATATAATAGGTCTTTACCTATGAAATTGCCGTATTGCAGTACAGACTTTTTCAAACAAAAAAAAATTTTGATTGGCTATGAATTCTAAATTCAAATTAATTTTGTTTTAAAAATATGACATTCTATTTACAATATAAGTCTTTTGTTTATTGATTAGCGTTGTATTTTCATTACATTTCAACATTTTTCCTCATAATGGATACTTTGAAATTTCGTGTAATTATGGAATATGAGTTCCGTCGTGGCACCAACGCGGCACAAACGACACGTAACATCAACGACGTTTACGGAGAGAACTGTACAAACGAACGTACAACCCGTTATTGGTTTGCTCGGTTCCGTTCTGGGAATTTTGACTTGAAAAATGAACCTCGTGGTCGTCCGGAAACTTTGGTCAACAATGATGAATTAAAGGCGATTGTGGAAGCTGATGAATCTCAATCTACAGCTGAGCTGGCAGCAGCTTTTGATGTTAGCATCAAAACAATATTGGTCCATTTGCGATAGATTGGCAAGATAAAAAAGCTTGATAGATGGGTGCCCCACGAACTTAACGATCGCCAGCGCAACGTACGCGTCGAGACTTGCCTTGCGCTGCTTAACAGGCACAGAAATGAAGGAATTTTGAACCGAATTGTTACGTGCGACGAAAAATGGATTCTTTTTGACAATCGAAAGCGCTCAGCAAGTTGGTTAGATCCTGGTTCGGTACCAAAGCAATGTGCAAAACGAAAAATGACCCCTAGAAAGGTGATGGTCACAGTTTGGGCGTCTAGTGCTGGTGTGATTCATCATAGCTTTTTACAAAACGGCGAGAGCATTACTGCAGATGTGTACATTGAAGAACTGACCACAATGATGGCGAAACTCGCACGTCTGCAACCAGCTTTGGTCAATCGGTCGTCTCCACTGCTACTTCACGACAACGCGCGACCCCATACTGCACAACAGACCGTCTTTAAGCTGCATGAGTTGGGTTTGGAAGCTCTCCCTCATCCGCCATACTCACCAGATCTTGCGCCTACCGACTATTACTTTTTCCAAAATTTGGACAACTTTTTAGCGGGAAAAAAATTCAATTCCCGAGAGGCAGTACAAAACGCCTTTGAAGAGTTTGTTGTCTCCCGTCCTGCTGATTTTTTCAAGAAGGGCATCCATAAACTGCCACAGCGTTGGCCAAGATGCATTGATTGCAGGGGTGATTACTTTGAATAAAAGAAATAAATAAATTCGAAAAAAAAATACTTTAACTTTTTTCAAACAAAACGGCAATTTCATAGGTAAAGACCTAATAGATTAATGGAAGAGGAAAGATTTCAAGAGATTTTCGATTAAATTAGCCATAATCAATTAATCATATCATCAATTACCTTACTTAAGCTTTTTTTTTACAAAAGTAGCGGCACGAAACTAGCGCATTTCGCATTAGTCGCAGCGCTAGAGTTTCGTGACGCTTCTTATACCTTGGGTGCGTCGCACAAAATTAGGAACACAATTTGACTGACCGATGCTAGGACGTGTCTCATCCTTTAAATATTTCTGCGTATATGGCTAACCTACCGTAGGACCCCTCCAGGCGTAGGCCAGGCATCAAACTCGGGAAAATTAAGCAGTAATTTTTTGAAGTAAAGGTCTTTACGCACGCTTAACTTGGGGAGTAAGCTGGTGAATGCGAGGCGAACGAAATTTGTAGTTGGTTCACGTAGATCTCCATTGTCATATGACAAAGTTAAAAAATTGTGTTATTATGTTGGTATGTCCGGTAAAATGAAAATTTCCAATTGTCAAGATGGCGACATTAACATTAAACTATGCAAAAACAAAGTTATACCGGCCGGTAGATGGAGCTAAACTAAAGAAGATTTACTTCAGTCGTGTGGTCTAAAGCACACTCGTTTTTTTTTAAATTCGGATCGTGGACGAGACAGCAATCTAGGATCGAATCATTAGACGTGCTCATGCACCAACAAATCACAAGCTATCTATTCATATGCCTAGCTTTCTAGATAGCCTATGTCTGGTCTAGTAGGCCTACGATCAATACTATCAGTTTATTCGTATTCAAACCTGATCGATTTGTTTCGCGTCGCCGAGGTATGCAGATTGGTCTTGCGTAGATTACAGTGATAGAACGTCGTGACATTCTAAATTCATCCTTACTTTGGCAAGAATAAGGCGAGAGAGCGTGGACCATTAAGTCTGGGTATAACTTTACTCTAATACGTGCACACGTTTATGTTGGCATGTTTGAGGAATTTAAGAGAGGTTCTATAGTGAGGTAGGAGCGATATAGGCGAGGTTGCCTCAAAATGAAGATTCTCTATCATGCTTTTTGCCTGATGCTCTTTTATTTCTTGGTGAAAGTGTAGTGGAATAAAATATAAAATATAGAGTACCTACATACTCACCATACCCTACCTAAATAGATACTGTGCCTACTTGTTTTAACAGCCTTGCAAGGTCTATCATAACCAAGAAGGTCACACTGCGCGCTCGCTTCAAACAGAACCTCTTTGCTGTCCGACGAATGTCAGGTGATGTCATGTAATGGCGCGAAAAAACTGCGAAATAGACCTCGCGCTCGACGCTTGCTCGTAGTCGTAAAACTGAAAACTGGCAATTCAGCGATTACAATTACAATAAAGGTTCCGGTAAAATATTGTTTAAGAAAAACGTTTCCTACCGTAATTATATTTTGCACCAAATCGATGTTGATTTCTGGGTCTTGACTCTTGAGCAAGGTCATTTTTTTGTTCAGAAATATATCAAAGAATTATCTTCGCGCCAAATTCACACGGATGCAAGATCCTGACAGTGACTGCCTGACTGGTGATGTCATAGCCATGGAGGTTGGTTTATGTGCTTATGGGAATGAAATCACCGGTAGATTATCTTGAGGTTTTGTTTTAGTACCATGTGGCTTAAAGGTTGGTCAAGGAGACAATTATATTTTTTGTCAGATTTTTATTGAGCTACGTTTTCACCTCGTACATAGACTTATTCACTGCGGCCCTCTACGTAGACCTATATGCGTGCCAGAAAGAGAACGATAGTCAACCGGAGAATTGTCTCATGAAACATTCACTCTCGATGAAACTTTGCTATCAATAAGTTCCATTTATCACGATCATCAACAACAGGCTGCAGAAAACAGAGTGCCACTTTGAGCGGCTGCTTGGATCCTGCATCCATTGCCTCCCCGTGGTTTTGACCAGATCGTCGATCCACATAGCGGGCGCCAGCCTCAACTTGCTAATTCTAAAAACTATAGTATGTGTTGGCGACGCGCCACTATCAAGCGGAATTGCCCGACTTTAAAAAGGGAGGGGTCACATTTTATTGTAAATTGTTTAAGGCAAAGCGCGGGGTGCGTGCTGAGGTGGGGGGTAGCTATCTACCCACCTTCAAATTATTCAGTCGTCGTTTGCGCCACCTCCTCGCACGACGCGGGTTGCCTACTATATTTTTTATGTATCTACCTCCAGTTTAAATAAATCAGTAAAAGTGCAGTTTTTGAATTTTACTTCGACTACTTTTGGGTGCGGCATAGTCGGCAACAGTATGGGTCACCTTAGTTCTCCTCATTTTATTCCATTACTATACCGTCTCTTATATCTAGATGAGTAGAGGACACATCTTGCTTACTCACTATTATAGACGACCTTCTGCCCGCAGCTTCGCCCGCGGCGTGGCCTATGGGAAAATAATTCAATCACCCATTTCACCCCCTTAAGGGTGGAATTTCGAAAAATCCTTTCTTAGCGGATGCCTACGTCATAACGTCTACCTGCATGCCAAATTTGAGCCCGATCCGTCCAGTGGTTTGGGCTGTGCGTTGATAGATCACTGTCAGTCAGTCACCTTTGAGTTATATATATTTAGATAGAAGATAGATAGATACAGGATGAGTCTGTCAACTGGGCGAAAGACATTTGTAGCGTCTCTGTAGCATCGCGGGCAATCTCTGAGTTGACCTGTCTATAAATAAGGTATTATTGTCCGCAGCGTGCCAGAATCCGTCGCGTGAAGCTATGGGCGCGGGACTTCACCGGGCTAGGCTTGCGTTGCGGAGGCGGCGCAAGGGATGGAGTCCACATCCATTCTTTACTACGGAGCGGACCAGCAGCTGCAGCGAAACTGCAACCAGGTACGTCACTATTCTGCGAGACCAGGCTCCTTTTATTCTCAGATCTTAATTCATCTTGTTGAAGTGGTGATGGGCAGGATGAATTAGCAGAACACAACAGCGGTGACTATTGCTCTGTGGTGACGATATACTTTTAAGCAGCCAGTCGGATGGTGCCATTACTAAAAAAACAATAAGCACCTGGTGACATTTTGATAGCAAGATGATATTTAGGTTTACTATATTGTGGTAAGCCACTAAAATTAGCTGGAGCCCCTTTTTCATGCATCGCAGAGTTTGGGAACCTTTAAGAGGCAAGAGAAATGGTCACAGAAATGAAACAAAAGGTTAAAACGGGTGTATCATATAGGTGTGAAATTGGTCTATACTGTAACATAAAATATCGTCTAGTTTTTTATGTTTTTTTTTATTGTTAGATAGGCTTGCGTTTTACCACTATCGCACCTGATGGTAAGTAACGATGCGGTCTAGGATGTAACACGCTTGCATAGAAGATACATTTTTATGGGTCATGTGGGTGGGTTTGTGTTTGAAAGTGTCGTCGTGATTATTCAGTTTGAAAGCTACGATGGAGCCAGGCTAAAATACCTATGAGAAATACAAAGAAAATGTATACATTGGCGAGTTGAAAACGCCCATTTTGTGTATTTCCCAGGGAATGCAGGCTCCGACGCCAGTACCACTCTCACGTATATAAGTTGTGTCAACATCTGAGTACTCCTCACGGCCAAAGCATAACAATCTTAATAAAACAAAAGATGGTGCTCAAAACGAATGATAGCTGTAATTCTGTTTCCTTTCGGACACTAGTTTTAGCAAACTAGTCATTGATTCGTAGTATCAAGTCTTCAACACATTTACTTTAGTTTTATAGTACAGCACCTTGTAATACTTGCATGACGGATGAATTAATGATGTGGTTTATTTATCCAAAGCGTCTTGTTCTTGCGCAGCAGTGACATATACTAAGACCATTTCTTTCATTACCCCCTTTTTTGAGGGGGAAACGCCCTTGCATTTCCCTGATACCACGGGCGTTATGACAGGGGGTGTGTGGGACTCAAACCCACTAAAACTCTCTCGTAATCGCGTCCGCTGAGATGGGGTCGAGCTAGCAATCACCATCTCGCCCCGGTTCTCTCATTGCTCTACCTCAACGCCGGTTTATTGTCTTCCAGGTGACAAAATCAAGAGCATAAAGATAGAGTTCGTGGGCACTCCCCTGGAGGATGCCGTGAGCATCCTGTCTCTTGCGTCTCCATACCCTGTGGAGTTGGAAGTGGCTGAGGGAGGTCGAGCGAGCGGCGCCGGCCAGCCGGTGTACCATCCGCTGCTGAAGCGAGCGGGATCCACAGGCGATGTTAGCACGGTACGTAGCGGTGTGATAGATTGATGTTTGGCTTGAGCGAAGCGAGTAAATTCTTACT
Source organism: Ennomos fuscantarius (assembly GCA_905220475.3). Lineage (NCBI taxonomy): Eukaryota > Metazoa > Arthropoda > Insecta > Lepidoptera > Geometridae > Ennomos > Ennomos fuscantarius. Next base: position 6,079,578 of record HG992049.1, read on the forward strand.
ATATGAAGGTCTCATTCGCTGCTGAAACGTGCTAGATCCACGGCACATACGTGGCGTGTGATTGAAGTTTGGCTTAAGCGAAGCGAGCAGATAGTCACTCGCTGCTTAAGTAGACGACAGCCTCCATATAGAGTCAGGACGATACCTATAATACTTTTCCTCCCTACATTCTGGCTGGTAGTAAAATAAATAAGAATGGGGGTAAATTGGTTGTTATCTCACATTTGACATTTCTGACACCATTTTAAACAAAGCCTACTTATATATTATTTGAAACTAGTTGCGCCTTGCGGATAAAAAGTATCCTATGTGTTAATCCAGCGTATAAGCTATCTACATTCCAAGTTTCATTAAAATCCATTCAGTAGTTTTTGGGTGCAAGAGTAACATCCATGCATACAAACTTTCGCGTTTATAATATTAGTAAGGATAAGTTGACTTCTTTATTGAAAGTTATAAACAATAGGTGAATAACAATCTCTTAGGTTTAATACGACTAAAACAACAAAATCCCAATAAGGTAATATTTAAATTTTCACACACCACCAATATTTCATTGACAAATTACATGCAAATTGTCTACCTACATGTGCGAGGTTTCTACAAAATGGCATGTTAGTGCTAATTTGTGTCCATACTCGTTTATTGCCCGTGTTACTACCAAATCCACCTATCTTGCAACAGTTGCGACATCAATCGTTATCAGTTATCACATCCGAAATCTGTCTTCACTTCAAACCTCTGAGCACAAAATAAATTATACTATCTTAAATGAATCACGCATTTGTTTTGAAGACTCTATAATCCCTTATTTCGGGTCATATCAAATCAATTGATAAACTACTAAATCAGAGTCGATGATGCTACGACTGCGATAGGATCGTCCGAATCGCTCAAGACTTCTTAGGTGGCGACGGGTTGATAAAGATTTTGACGTTCCGCGTGTCATGTATTCTGAATTTTTCCTTCCAGTCTATTTATCCTACCCTAGCCAACATAGCAGAGCAAAAGCATGGCTTGACCCCACTGTCACACCTGACCCATGATCAACCTAACTCATTTAGCGGATCAAAAGCATGCCTAGAAACTCTCTAGCCACGCCTATGCTCTGCAGTGACTCCACTGCCACACCTGACCATGATCAACCTAACTCATTTAGCGGATCAAAAGCATGCCTAGAAACTCTCTAGCCACGCCTATGCTCTGCAGTGACTCCACTGCCACACCTGACCATGATCAACCTAACTCATTTAGCGGATCAAAAGCATGCCTAGAAACTCTCTAGCCACGCCTATGCTCTGCAGTGACTCCACTGCCACACCTGACCATGATCAACCTAACTCATTTAGCGGATCAAAAGCATGCCTAGAAACTCTCTAGCCACGCCTATGCTCTGCAGTGACTCCACTGCCACACCTGACCATGATCAACCTAACTCATTTAGCGGATCAAAAGCATGCCTAGAAACTCTCTAGCCACGCCTATGCTCTGCAGTGACTCCACTGTCACACCTGACCATGATCAACCTAACTCATTTAGCGGATCAAAAGCATGCCTAGAAACTCTCTAGCCACGCCTATGCTCTGCAGTGACTCCACTGTCACACCTGACCCATAACCAACCTAACCGATTTAGCGGACCAAAAGCATGGCTAGATACTGTCTACCCACGTCTATTCTCTGCAGTGACCCCTGCCACAGCTGCGCTCAAAAAAAATGTTGGACAGCAACAATCAAACGCGATGGGGCCTTTGACTATTCCGCCTGTAAAGTCAAAAGATTGGTCGAAAGCAAAGTAAAAAATTCAAATTTTCAGTAAAAAATAAAGGGAGGTGCATCTTTTTATAAATTACTAGTCGCGCCCCGCGGTTTCACCCGTGGATAAAAACTATATTTGCTCATCCCACGGGAAAATTTCACTTTTCCGGGATAAGATGTAGCCTATATGTTCAGTGTATAAGATATCTTGGTACCGAATTTCATCCAAATCCATTTAGCTGTTTGAGCGTGAAGAAGTAACAAACATACACACATACAAACTTTCGCCTTTATAATATTAGTGTGATAAATTTTGCGACGCATTTTAAACATAAGTAAACATAACCACAAATCGTAACTATTTGGTGACTGTCCATTCATATCTAAGAGTTAACAAGAATACCAGTTGAAAGCGACCAAGCACACGTTTAACTTTCCTATGGTACGTACTTTCTCATACGTCTGATGATTTGGTATTTACTTTTTTAATATTTGCCGCGTTTTATATTATACAGATTTAATATTTTGACTAGGTAATAATAATGAAGGTGGTTTTTGGCGGGAATGCGAGAAAGATTGCGTCACCGCATTGTATTATTTTTCAAAACTTGTGTTATTTTCAGTGTTACTGCATAAAATTGGTGGTATTATATTCGTTAAGTGCTGGATTACAGGCGTGAGTGTGGGAAAATGGTATAATGATGGTGAAACGTTTCTTTTCGTGTTGTTTCCAAAACTCCATAGAAGCTTCAAGTAAAGTTGCCACCACTTTACTAGGAGTATTACTTTGACTAGACTATGACTTGACTTGATGACTTCGACTGTGACTTGACACATATTTGCGTGAAATATCATTAACTTGATAAATTATTAATTACTTGACACTGGCTAAATACACAATAGTGTGGAGCCAATACATAAAAAAAAATTAAGGTACCTATTCACTCTAATATTATAAAGGCCAAAGTTTGTATATGTATGAATGTTTGTTACTCCTTCACGATCAAACGGCTGGACGGATTTAGATGAATTTTGCGTATGAGCTATCTATTCCAAAATAACCAATCTACAAAAGTATTAAGTTAGTGCTATTTATAGTGGATTAACACATAGGCATAGCTACATTTAAATAAATTCAAAAACATAAAAGTCTTTATGTAAACGCGAATTTTCACAAAATGCACTGACAAAATGCAATGCGCATCGAATAAATTACTCATACATTCTACCTGACATTATGTAAGTAGCTAATTATTTTAATAGTCTCCATGTAGCGTATACATTACTCATCAATGCCTTTCAAACCATTACTTTTAGATCTTCACAACCTCAACTTGAAACTAACATCTCATAACATTGAGAGATCTACTCTTACTGGTCACGTGTCTTAATAAAGTAATATCAGAACGTCATAACATTGAAATATAAACGAGCGATATTCGACACTAATGTGTAAAAAAATAGGGAAGTTATTCATACAACAAATGCATCGGTCTTTTGTTTTGAACCCTGGAATGGTTGTTTGGAATACAATGTCGGTACGTAAAGGAATGCTTATTGGTTATGGTTCCATTGTCTTTGGAGTCGAACAATGTAGTACGTGCGCATTGATTCACTGTAGATGTTGGATAGATAACTTTATGATTCCTATTATAGAAGTTTTACGTGTCGCCGAACACATGTGCCAAAACATGAAAATTAATATGAGGAACATTTCAAGTTGGCTACAGTACCAACGATCCTAAGCTTACCAATCACAGACATCACGCCACAGAATCCAAAGCCTGGAACACAGACGCAAGGTCGCCGGGCTGTCCGTTTTCTATCGGCTACATTTTGGAGAGTTCGCATGCCCTTCATTAACTAATTCTGTCATCCCCTTTCCATCATAGAACTACAAGACTTGGTGATTCTTCACATTCTTACGACGACGTAACTACTAACGATAGTATACCCCACGTCCGCACTAAGCGTTTTGCTGGGTCATTTATAGTCCGAACGGCAAAGGAATGAAATCCTCTTCCAACAACAGTGTTTCCTCCTGGGCACAATCTGGGTCGTTTTAAGTCAAGAGTGAATGGGCATCTCATGGGCAAGCGTGCTCCACCTTAGACAACTTCGTCACTTACCATCAGGTGAGTTGTTGTCAAACGCATGCCCATTTTCCTATAGAAAAAAAAACCCAAAGATTTAGAACTACTGAGTTTACGCCGAGATAACTACAAAATCTTTGATGGGGAATGCTCTGAAGAGCTATTTAACCTAATACCAACGTCGCGGTTTTATAATCGCACAGCTCGTCACCGTGAGAAAGCTCATCCACACCTCGCAGACCCGTGGAAGTCTCGCACAGTTCGTTACTCGAGATCATTTCTGCCACATATCTGAAAGTTGTAGAATGAGCTACCATCTGAGGTATTTCCGCTGAGCTTTAACATGGGGCACTTCGAACGTAGGGTAAATAGACTTAAAAGGTAGGCAACGCATTGGCAGGGCCCTTGGAATTACAGGTGTCTATAGGTAACGGTAACTGCTTACGTGAATTCCAGTCACTCTGCGAAAGCTAGCAGCTGTAGCCTAGTGGTAGGGGTAAGGGTAGGTGTCCAGCAGTGGACATACGCTGATGGTGATGATGATGATGATGATATATTTTACAACAATTCTATTTGTTAAAATACTTACTTATACATTGTACCTAATCATCAAACAAAGGGACCCTGATTAAGGTCCAGTAACAGGTCGACCGTTTCCGTTTCCTGGATTCTTATAGTTTGTGACATAAGCCCAAGCCAACAAAGAAAAAAACTAAATCCAAAAACTAATTTTATGTTTCCTATATTACAGCTTGAAAAAGAAGCGAAGCTGCTACACCCGCCGAAATCGCCAAACACGTCGCATTCCAACAATTCTACATTAGAAACAAAACAGAAGAGCGGCGGAATTAAAAAAATCATCACAGACAAAATCATCACTTCCACAACTCTAGAACGAAACAAGAAAGAGAAGAAAGATGGAACAACCACGTTGGAAAGAGAGAACGAAAAGAATTACAAGCTGGCTAACAAGACCAGGTATTCAGATGTACCGTCGAACACGAATGTAAACAAACCGGAAAGAAATAAGAACAGACATTCTACAGGAAGCGATATTCAAATAATTCAACCAGAAAACGGTGTAACGCATATTGAACATGCAGAAGTTCAAAAGAAAGACTACGATCCAAAACGCGCAATGAAATTTGGTATTCGTGTCCTTCCGCCCAACGTTCCTGATGATGGCGTCTTGAAACAGAAAGGCGTAGAAAACGGCGTGATAGCAACCGAAAAGAAAACAGTGGATGAAATAGATAAGCCCGAGCCTCAAAGACCGGCACCCACAACGCAAATCAAACACGAAAACGAAGCGGAACCAAAAAAACCAGTCGTTGCTAAAAGGAGAGAAAAACTCGCACCGCCAATACCCAACGCCAGAGTTAAGGCAAGTGAATCCGATGTTAGTATTACTCAAAAGGATATTAATACTTCTAAGGCATCGGAAACGTCAATGACCACATTTGCAAGGAATGATTTGAATTCCAGTGGTATAAAGAGGGACGAGAATGGCATACCGCAAGAGTTACCTCAGCATATGCTAGACGCTGCAAAAGCGGCTAGAACTAATAGAAAAAGCTCAGCAGATCTAATTAGCGAGAAAGAGAAACCAGAACACAAAAAGGAGGAAGCTCCGAAACAAACCAAGAAATCTAAAGGCAAAGCACCTTCGCCTCCTGATACCGACAAAAATAAAACGGATGACAGTATACTAGAACAACTGAAAAATGTTAAAGATTTCTTAAAAAGCGAAAAGCAATTCTCCAGTTTACTCCAAGAATCCACGGTTACAACTCCCAATAAATCAGTATCTACAGTTAATACTTCGACGCCAAAAGTAAACAAATCTAGAAGCTCTAACATGTCACGGGCCGAAGAATCGATAAACTTTAGTCAAGATGACATAGACGATATTGTGTCGAAACCTTTCAAGAGGGAAAGCGATTCTCTTAATAACTTCTTTGAAGATTCTAAATCTAATCTTTCATCGAATCAAGATGGTCAATCTGTCATGTCATTGAATCAAAGTGACAAAAGCGAGAAAGGTTCTACCACTATTGAACTTAACAACAGTGACATAACTATCCACAGTTCTCCTCTGAACGATACCACCCATTCTGGTTCTGATGACACTTCAATTTTAGACGAGAGTGAACGCAAAGCTGCTTCGTTAGGTGATTTGTCGAGATTCGAAATGAGAGCTAAAACGAATAAACCCTCTACTGGTACTTTAGAAAGAGCTCAAAGTCTCGATATATCTGCTGACGACACTGAAATCGTTGAAAGCCCTATTTCGCCGATAAAGAGAAAAGCTAAATCAGTTGTAGAGACTGCGTTCTTTGATGCAGGTGGCGAAGATATTTTACCAGACATGATTGACTCGAATAAAGGTGTTATGATTAAAAAAAAAGAGCCAAGGCTAAGTTTAAATGTTGCACCTGCAATGGAAGGCCTCAATGCATTCCAGAGTAACCGATTAAAGAAAAGTACTGAGTTCGGAACTCTAGCTGATGCTATCGTGAAAGGATCGAGCAGTTCAATTGAGTCTGAAAAAACTGACGAAACTGACTCACCAAATAAAAGAAGCAAAGACTTTGAGTTACATAAAAAAAGCGAACACGAGTCTTCCGATCACCTGGCTAAAAGGATAATGGATGAAAATATGAAAGTACACTTGAAACTAGTTTCAGAATTTGCTAAATCGACATCCGATGGGAGCAACACGTCTTCTCTTGACAGTTTTCACGAAGGTCAATCCTCGACTATCAAAAAAGATACATCACCTAATAAATATGATGAGAAAGTAACAATGACATACGATACAAATATTCCAGATGATATGAAAGTATCTCGCAATACTTACGCAAACAGCTTGGAAAGACCCAAATCTGATATGATGAAGAAATTGCTTGCCAAAAATCCAATACTGAATGTTCACATAGACCAAAGTGCTCCAGAAGCCGAGGCCAGTACTAGCAAAGAGACTACCACACCAATGACAGATGCTCATAAATCTTTACGCCAGCCAGATATAGTAAACTTCGACTTAAAATCTTACGCTGAGAATGCTAAATCAAAAGAAAGAGACTACGAAGACTTCGTCAGCAACATACGAGTAGGTTCAAACAACAACAGCTTGAAATATGAAAAGAAACCTGTACTTACTACTTTTACGTCAGAGTGGACTAAATCTAAAGACTCCCAGAACAGCAATAATGTCGTAACGATAACAACTGAAAAGGACAAACCAGCTGAAGAACAGAAAGTTAAATCTTATACGAAATCCATCGAAATAGGTGAGCCTATAGTTAGAATGATGCCACCTGATGTCCTAGAAGGTATAAGAAGGAGGCAAGATGAAAGAGAAAGTAGAACGTTGTACATGGAACCGGCAAATGTATCTTTAACGATGACACAAGAGCCGGTGCAAAAAACAGTCACTGTAAATGTAGCTGAAGATGAATATGGAAATAAAGTAATAACGCAAAATGTTGAGAAAATATCCACAAAGTACATAACAACGAAATCGGAAGTACCTTTACTGGTTGAACAAGTGAGTTTCGGCATTGTACGAAACCCAGGAGATATCGATGAATTAAATTTAGAAGAAGGAAACGTCAAAGACATTGATAAAAGAGTTTTGGATGAGATCAGTAGACAGAATCCTCATATGCATTTTACTACTGATGAACCAGCTTACACGAAAACCGAAACTATAATATTGAACACTACAGACATGGATGAAGAACAAGCGAAAGCTTTGATGTACAAGCTCCAGAATGATCCCAGTTTTATGGCACAGAAGTCACCAGAAGAGTTATCAAAGTTAGGAATAAGAATCATTCAAGATTTAGAAGACGTACAGACTGCGAGCGATGACGCCGTTGAAGTGACGAAAACAAGATATTCAATAAATCCTTCAGCGATGACCGAAACGAAATATACGAAAAGCGAGGGGCAAAATATAAAAGAGCAAACAGATAACAGAAACATTACAGAAATACAAGTGGTAACGCCGCGTACTGAACAACAGACGAAACAAAAATCAGACATGTCTAAAGAAAAAATCTCTAGCAGACAAAGGATCCCGTCATACGAAGAACCGCCTCTATCATATGAATTGGACATAGAATTGTTAAACGACTTCATCCACAACGAACGACATCACTCAGCCAAGCAGCAAGCAGACGCGAAGAAACGAACGAATAACGAACCAAAGAAGCGGCATTCCGATTTCGATCTACCAAGAAACAGTCATATCAAATTCCGCACCGCGACATACGAATCTCCAAAAGGCACGATTGTGACGAGCACAGATCTTGAGAACAGGAGGCTTTCGCAGCTCGATCAGATGCAATTACGAGCGGCAGATCAAGCGGCGCAAAAGCCCGCTTTAGCGGCCAAACCGAGCAACATTCCAGTTAAACATGAAGACAAGAAACAAAAGCTAGTTGTAGTATCCTCCAAAATACCGGTATTCGCGACTCAAAAATCTCTAAGTCAGGAAAATCTTACCGAAACAAAGTTTTCCTTACCTCGCTCCCCTCCTCCCCAATTTAGTAGTTCTGGCAACATTTCTGTGACTTCCATCAAAACTAGTTCTAGAAATCCAAGTGGTGGCAAAATATTGTAAATTTTTAATATAATTCAAGATATAACAAAATATCGCGATGCCTTGTTGGTATTTACAATATGAAATTTATGATAAGTGATATGTGTATAAATATTATTAAATTAGTTATAGGCTATAATAAATATAATAATACATTTTCAAATACTTATTTGATAAAATTTTACGTATTGTATATGCTATTGTAATGTACACGACTTGCAATATTGCAGAAAGAAAGACTAATCGAGTCAAAAATAATGATTATATTTAAATTAAGGCATTTACTGCCAGTAAACAGTGTACTTAATGTCATTTTTACCGAAAGTGCCTTAACGCTTCTCCGTTTTATACTACACGGTAAAGAAAAGATCACATAAGTAAAGATTCTTCAAGAACTATGATAAATTGGCTTTTGTCTACCGTTACCATTGCAGTATCGAAAGTTGATAAACTAGATTTAGAAGTAGGTTCTTGAATGTCTTAAAATTTATAATGTTTATTTTATCATAAGTTTGACTTAGATATTTGTCTAGGAAACTTTGGGTTGTGAAAAATTGGAAAAACTACTTACTGTACCTTATTGTTCTGTAACCATATGTCACAATTTTGAAATCAAATATACATGTGTCATTTCACAATAAATATGAAATAATAGAGTATTATTATATACTTGGATATATTATTATAGATAATGTTAATATGTTTATTAATAATTTACTTACAGTTTGACATTCCGTCCCAAAAGTATTACCATTTATGATAATGATAAATATAAGGAAATGCTAGTTTACTTAAAAATATGATATTTTTTTCAGTTATAGGTATACAGGAACAAAGATTTTTGAGCCATTTACTATGTAAGAGGTAGCTTTAGTATAAAAATATATTTATTAGCGATTCACTTGTTTTGTTAAACGAAAAGTTATGAATTTTGGGATAATAATTTTATGTTCAATTTATATTACTCACATTAACAAAATATTACAAGTTATTGTATTTTATTGATGTAAATGAAAAATAAATAAATGTTTAAAAGTTTGATGTTATTTTAATCAAAGATCAAATTCAGTAGGAGGAGAATCTTTCTTTGCATTCGTCCTTACAATTTCTTTTGAAAGAACGTTTCATGCTGTGACTGCATTTATATGTCGAACAAACGTTTTTATAAGCTTCTTTGCACGCTTTTTTGCATTCCTTTACTGCTTTTTTAGCACAGCTTCTCCATCTCAAAATATCTTTGGTAACCATTTTTGGATCAAACTCGGCAACTGAAGATTCGTTGTTGATTTCTGTTCCGTGATTTAAGTTGTCAATTTGATGTATATCTAAAGATTTCTCATCAGCATAACCTTTGTTTAGATACTTAATATCTTGGCGTAGTTCCTCTAATTTTATTTCGTCATCCGTTTCATAGTCATCTTGTTCTTTCATCACTTGGATATAATCCCTTAACTCGCTATTCTTCGTTCCTCTAGTTTTGCCATCCATTTTATATTGTAAACCATTAGCCTCATTCATGTTCTTCTATAATTGAAACATAAAAAGAGACAGCTAATATACCGCATTTAATTAAATAAATATGGACGTTTAATCATTGATGGATGAAAAGAAAAAATGCCCTACCAAACAGAGGGCTGGAGAATAAATTTCAGTGTAAACGTAACGTAAATATACCATTCTATAATGACACAGATTCTACATTTTTAGTTTAAAAACTATCTTAAGTATGACACATTTTGTAAGATAAATAACGGCTAAACTCACGTCAATTAAAAAGTTGAAATTACACCGATCAGGTTTTTTCGGACATATTCGATGTCCTTCTTATGGCAGCCTGTTACTAACGTAAGCCGCGACGGCTTTCGCGAGCATCAGCACGTAACTCCTACCCAGAACTCTAACAGATCCTACTTTTTTTTTACTTCAAACTTGTCTAGCATTTGACCACGCTCTCACCTGATGGGAAGTGACGATTTGATCGAAGGTGTAGCATGCTAGCCAACTAAATACCTATTCACTCTTCTCTTGAACACGCCCGGGTCATATTTCGCCGGAAACAGACGCTGGCAGGGCATTCCATTCTGAACATTATCTGGGTATTCCTATAGCCGGCTTTTGCGACACTGTGATATAGATAGAAATAACCTAGAGCTTATAGTGATATCTTCCAGTTAACTTTAGATAAAAATAATTATTGGACAGATAGAGGTAACTAGCAGCAATAAATTTAAGTGTCTCCCCCTTACAAATTTTTACTATTGATGTTAGCATTAGCACTACCAGAATAACAGCTATTAAAGGCCCATTTTGATCGTCAGTATCCCTCAGATATCCGCTGGCATCTTTAAAATCATCCAATGCAAACAATTTCTTCAAAGATTGCAGCCGTTGCTCGTTCGCGTTAGCTATTGAATCAAGTAGTATACCAAACTTTCCTCTTGCATCTTCATTTTTTATAAAGTAGCCTGATTTCACGTTCTCTGGCGCCTGAGAAGTTTATTTAATTCATTCAATCATCATCAATAAAAAATTAGGCGCTATATTTTGACTAACGATACGGCGCGATCGGTGCTCAAGAAGAGATTTCATTCACTAATTGATCACTTTATGAATGAAATCTCTACTTGAGCGCCGATAGATGACTGAGCATCGTTCTATAATACGGACCTTAGACTTATTTACGCACTCTTGAGTTGGGGAGTAACCTGCGTGATGTAAATCTCCAATATCAACATAGCAAAGTTAAAAATGATTTAAAATATGTATTATTATGTCGGTATGTCCGGTAAAATAAAAAAATTGCAATTGTCAAGATGACGACATTAACATCAAATAAAGCAAAAACATGCCGGCCGATAGATGGAGCTAAAGAAATTTTACTTCAGTCGCGTGGTCTAAAGCACATTCGTATTTTTAAACAGTACAACAAACTCAAACAATTTTTAATTAGTTACTTTGCAGGTATAGTGATGATAAATTTACTTACAATGCACAAAATGACAAGTGAAATAAAATTAATGGTCGAGAACTGCACCATCGTAAAAGTACGAACGGCATGAACCTAACAATAATTGCGGTTTATGCAACTGCACGTCGCAATAATGTCACAATAATCGCGATTTCCCTTGTAAGTAATTTCATTTCATTTTTATTTGATTTGATTTCTACAATTTAATTATGATTAACAGTAGCGGTGAAATGAATTATTTAATCCGTGGTAGGTAGGTACTGGATGTTGATTTATGGTACGTACTAAACACAATATTGTGCGTTTTTTATAGATTTGACGGCGGCTACGTCCAGTTATAAACTCTATGCGCAGTGGGCAGTACCGTAATTTACCCTATGGTGGCATTTAAATTTATTACAGTGGCAACATCGGCAACTATCATTGCTTCCACAACCATCTGGCTATAAAAAGGGCCCGCTCGGTGCACTACGGATCATTCTTGTTCCAGACACGGCGCGGTGTGGACATGGCATGAGGCTGAAGGCCTATAGTTATATAGGTTGCAACCTACGCACAACCCGTTCTGCCCACAGATTTATATTAGGAAAGGTATTATGTACGCCCACAGAATTACAAACTATGCTTATCTAGTTGCGCCCCGCGGTTTCACCCACGGATAAAAAGTATTTTAATTATTTGCTCATCTCACGGTAAAATTTCACTTTCCGGGATAAAATGTAGCCCATATGTTAATCCAGTGTATAAGCTATGTTGGTACTGAATTTCATCCAAATCTGTCCAGCCGTTTAAGCGTGAAGGAGTAACAAACATACACACATACAAACTTTCGCCTTTATAATATTAGTGTGATTCTATGGGTGCGCCTGCTTTTTTTTAAATGTTAAGGAATGACTTGACAAGCTAGCCGTTTGCCTGAGATTAAGCGACACGGCTACCCATATCAGTTGCAGTATCACTCAGAACTCTAAAGTAGTTTCGCGTGACACTGCACTGCGCACGTTGTTCTGACATCAGAATAATTTAGTAATATGATTAGGTACTAGACTGAGGTCAAAGTCTCATTTGCCCAGTAATTTCACTAGCTAAAATGCAGCCTGCTATGAATATTGTAAATTATACTTTTTCAATAAGAATTGTTTTAGGAATTGGAAACATTATGATAATCTCAAAATATAAATGAAATATTTAGTATAACAATACTTTAATAAATACAAGTTTTTATTCTGAATAGCGTTCATGTTTAAACTTGATATTACAATTTATTTTACATTCTTTTTTAAATCTTCTCTTAGATTTAGTACTGCAACTAAACACTTTACAAAAACTCTTTTGAGCATCTATACATGCTCTCTTACAAACTTTAGCCGCCTTTTTACTGTAAGTGTCTATCCAGTGTTTTCGTAAATCATCAACTGTCACGTTGACTCTTTGATCCTCGATTGTAAGACCTATCTCATTTTCGTCATTCGGTATTTCAAATGCTTTATCATCTTGAACTTCATTTTCCATAAAATTAATATCGATAGTCATTTGTTTATTATCGACTTTACTTCGAACTTCTTCAATAGCATCGCTAGTATTTTTTAGCTCTGAATTATTATTTTCTTTTATTTTCATTGGATTCGCTTTAATATTATTATCAACATCGATAGGTACAAATATATTTCCATTATTAGGTTTCTTTTGATAGTTAAACTTAAGTGTTCTTCTGAAGGTATCATTGTTCTGACAAAAAAAAATAAAGGGACATTAAAATACGAAAGTTATGTTTACTTCTAAATTAGGTATTATGGTTCTTTGTTTTTGGGTGTTACGATCATGAATTTGACTTTGTAATTGGACCTATGTTTTGAATCATGGATCGCTATAAAAATATAAATTCCTGGATTTTAAAATATGAAATTGTTCTCTGATATTTTTTCACCATTGCTTACTGAGTTATATATTAGGTCTTTACCTATGAAATTGCCGTTTTGTTTGAAAAAAGTTAAAGTATTTTTTTTTCGAACTTATTTATTTCTTTTTTTCAAAGTAATCACCCCTGCAATCTATGCATCTTTGCCAACGCTGTGGCAGTTTATGGAAGCCCTTCTTGAAAAAATCAGCAGGACGGGAGACAACAAACTCTTCAAAGGCGTTTTGTACTGCCTCTCGGGAATTGAATTTTTTTCCCGCTAAAAAGTTGTCCAAATTTTGGAAAAAGTAATAGTCGGTAGGCGCAAGATCTGGTGAGTATGGCGGATGAGGGAGAGCTTCCAAACCCAACTCATGCAGCTTAGAGACGGTCTGTTGTGCAGTATGGGGTCGCGCGTTGTCGTGAAGTAGCAGTGGAGACGACCGATTGACCAAAGCTGGTTGCAGACGTGCGAGTTTCGCCATCATTGTGGTCAGTTCTTCAATGTACACATCTGCAGTAATGCTCTCGCCGTTTTCTAAAAAGCTATGATGAATCACACCAGCACTAGACCACCAAACTGTGACCATCACCTTTCTAGGGGTCATTTTTCGTTTTGCACATTGCTTTGGTACCGAACCAGGATCTAACCAACTTGCTGAGCGCTTTAGATTGTCAAAAAGAATCCATTTTTCGTTGCTCGTAACAATTCGGTTCAAAATTCCTTCATTTCTGTGCCTGTTAAGCAGCGCAAGGCAAGTCTCAACGCGTACGTTGCGCTGGCGATCGTTAAGTTCGTGGGGCACCCATCTGTCAAGCTTTTTTATCTTGCCAATCTGTCGCAAATGGACTAATATTGTTTTGATGCTAACATCAAAAGCTGCTGCCAGCTCAGCTGTAGATTGAGATTCATCAGCTTCCACAATCGCCTTTAATTCATCATTGTTGACCAAAGTTTCCGGACGACCACGAGGTTCATTTTTCAAGTCAAAATTCCCAGAACGGAACCGAGCAAACCAATAACGGGTTGTACGTTCGTTTGTACAGTTCTCTCCGTAAACGTCGTTGATGTTACGTGTCGTTTGTGCCGCGTTGGTGCCACGACGGAACTCATATTCCATAATTACACGAAATTTCAAAGTATCCATTATGAGGAAAAATGTTGAAATGTAATGAAAATACAACGCTAATCAATAAACAAAAGACTTATATTGTAAATAGAATGTCGTATTTTTAAAACAAAATTAATTTGAATTTAGAATTCATAGCCAATCAAAACTTTTTTTTGTTTGAAAAAGTCTGTACTGCAATACGGCAATTTCATAGGTAAAGACCTATTATTATTCTGGAAGATTAATAACGGCTGAACTCATGTCACTGGCTCCCAGAAGAAGGACATCGAATATGTCCAAACCCTGGGTTGTAATTTCGACTTTTAATGGACGTGAGCCGTTATTAATTTTCCGAAATGTATCATATTCACGACAGTTTTCAAAACTATTATTGTACCTACAATTATTCTGTGGTTGTAGTATAGAAGCGATCGTAGGAGCACTCATTAATATAGAACAAGATGTAGGTACTAGTCTTGCGCAAAATGTCTCATGAACTATTTGTAACTGAACTAGAGAACGAAGATCGGAAACCAACTGATGCTACTTTATTTGATGGATTCATTGGTGAACGACACACGTCTAGTAGGGTACCTACTTCACATACACAAATCATCAGCTTGGCTGGCGTCTGTGATCGCGGATTTTATTTGATAACGATAAATAAAACATTTGAGAATTTTTTTAATAAACTTTATTCCACATCACTAAATCTGTTATTTTGAAACTTATCTTTACAACTTCTTTTACATTCTAACCTCAATCTTCTCTTAGCTCTTCTACTGCAACTATAGATTGAGCAAAAATTTCTTTGAGAACTATAACAAGCTTGCTTGCAAACTTTTGCTGCTTTTTTTGTGCAACTTTGCATCCAATGTCTTCTTATATCATCAACAGATACATCTATTCTCTTGCCACCGACTCTTAGACTTATTATGTCCTCGACATCTGTTAAATCTGCGTTGAATTTATCGTTGTGATCTTGGATTTTTCCTTTGCTTGAAGAGTCTTTTCTTTCTTTGCTGCCGATAATATCGGTGTTTTTCTCTTGCTCTTTAATATTTGGTCTGCTATAAAGTTCAGTTTCATTTCCATCCGTATTATCTTTTAATTCCGAACTTTTATCATTTGTTTCATTCTTAGTATTATTTATATCAATGTTTAAGTTTTGTTTAGAGGACATGCTTTGATTGTTCATTTTAAGCATTCTTCTAAGCGTGCCATTATTCTAGGAAAGAATAATAGTCTTTGTTATTTTTTTTTTAATTAACCACCACTTTTGTATTTAAATTAATGAATATACTACACATTAATATTCGTAATTAATACATTTTAATATACGTAAAGGTTTTGGGTTTGGCCTTGGTGTATGCACTTTGATATAATAATATGTTTATTTATTTATTTATACTTTAGCACAAAATAATGTACAAGGAGGACTTAATGCTATGAAGCATTATCTACCAGTCATACTGGATGTGCAAGAAAAGAAATGGTAGCATGTTAGTGTCCTATATGTTTCAGAGTAAATAAATAAACTTGATATAAAAAAATCTTTATAACCGACAAAAACTTTTTAGACAATACAAATCTCCATTTTGCTTGTTCCACGCGACATTCGAAAAGACTTTGCAGCCTTGTTCAAACAACATATAAAGAAGGATGTTGAAATTTTATGATAGTTTATCATTTGGTGTTATCCTGTGCCTACCCTATACTACAATGGTGAAGAAAATCTGCAGTGGGATCTCATACTATTAAGGGAAAATTATTTCGAGGAGCCAACTAACTTTCATACATACGAAACACCACCATACAGAAACATTGCTGGTGATTGCGTTTCTGTCTCTTTTGTATTTATTTCAATATCAATATGAGTAAAAGGGAAACTTACATGCATCATTTTAAGGAAAGCTGCTACAGCATTTTGATTTGAATCACTTTCAGTTGAATATTCTTTAGGCTCTACATGAAAAGATCTTGACTGTGGTATCAAGGAGTCCTGCCCACCGATAACCTTTTTAAGAGCTTCCATCCCACTCTCATTAACTTTAGTGATGTTTCTTAACATGGTTATGAATAGTTCCTTCACATGATTCTCTGTGTTCTCGTTAAGTTCTGCAAAAACCTGAATATTAAAGTTTTCACTAAATAACATTCAACAATTTCAATAAGGAAAAATATTTTGTTTTTTAGGTTCTTTTTCAGGTCTTGATAAGGTTAGCAGAATTGATTATTCAACAAGAAAGCATTTGAAACCATGGTTCTTTGAGATCCTTTATAATGCTTAATTACTTGGGCTAAGATTGGCCATTTGATCACTGTCTCACTGTGACGACGAGGTCATGTAGATGTAATTATTATAAGGCGGAAGATGATGCATGATCACTTACTCAACTCTCAACACTGGCATTCCCCTCAAACAAACTGCTCAAGATATGTATTGCTATTTCTTTCTTAGCATGTTAATTTGTTTGCATTGCACTTTACTTAATCAGATCACTTCCGAGAAGCTATTGCCTTGTATTTTCTCAATTATTTACTTCTTTATATGAATAAAAATTTAAAAAAAGCATTTGCTTACCATATAAAACATAGTAATTCCAACCAAAAATATATGGTTAAAAAATATCATTTCAAAACACAAGTTCCATAAAATCATAATAGGAAAAACCTGACCAACAAAATACGAAATTAAATTTTACCGTTCACCGATCCACAATTACTTTTAGATATTAAAACCACAATTTAATTTCTTACACATATTATGGCTGTTGTTTTTGACATGAGCTGGCTCATAATAATAATAGCACTGCATAGTAATTGTGTTGAACGTGAACAGGAAGATGCAGCATCTAGATCCAGGTCATCAGCCCACCTGCAGAAAGCTTTTGGATGCACGAGCAAGCAGCCGATCTAAGTGGCACTCTATGGGGGAGTATATTCAGCATTGGATGTCTTCTAGAGGTGATGATGGTGATGATAACACCTATATTATTTGACAATAAGCACTTTATAGTTTTATATTCTTAGTGAAATAATTTAATTTTAAGTACTTAATAAAATTTTGACTTGTAGAAATGCTAAAAATAGCCTATATGCAATAAATCTTTTGTTGCAACACATATTGACAGGTTCTGTGATGTTGTGGTGGAACATGACTCATAACATGGAGGCTGTGGGTTTGATTCCCATGTCAGGACAAATATTTGTGCACAAAAACCACAGTTCCATGTTTAGGTGTTGCAGGACCAATACCCCTCATAGTTCTTGGGTCAAGGATCTATGTGTGAGATTTTTGGATAATTTCTATCGCTCCTAATCAGAACTTTTAATTTATTAATATGGTTGTTGGTTATCATCATATCTGAAATGTTTATTAAGTCAAAGAAAACCCTTACAAATAAATAGAAAAGTCACAATTATATAATATAAGTGTATTAAATTAACTTACCTATAATATGTACATACAGCTTAAGACATAATATTTCTATAATTCTATTGTAGATCTTATTACAATTATGTAGCACTTTGTCTATAGTTCTTTGTGTCCAAGATCTTCTTTCCGCACATTGCGCAGATTCCTTTCTTATATGCACAGGCCTGACAGTAGTGAGAGCCAACTTGGTGAACTTTGGTACGGCATATTCTGAAAATTTTGCTCAATGTTAATTTTTTTAAAGTGGCAAAACAATCTTAACCAGTATCTGGTAGTTCCTCTGGATTACCAATATGGACTCTACCAATCCCAGGAATAGAATAATTTTTACTTAGTTTAAAACTATCGTGAGTATGACACATTTTGTAAGATAAATAACGGCTAACACAACAATATTACAATTTTTACTTACTTGCACTCTCCGAACTTAGAAGTATATGGATTGAATCGCGCCTTAGAAGCCGTCAGGGCTTTATTTTCGCCCACTTTCCTGCCACCTGATTCCACGGTGTTTCTAGCACCAGCTTTCCAAGGGTCTGGGGTGATTACCCGGCCTAGTTTCTTTTCACACTTATCACAAACCATTTTCTGTTTACATACAGAATTTATAACCTCTGAATAGTTTCGTTAGTATTTGATATGTAGTAATGGTTTTCATAGAGTAAAGTAAACAAGTAAATTGTTTTGTTTTAAAATGTATCCATTGTAAAAGGACAAACAGATAAGTATGATATGGTGAAAGAAACTCTCGAAAACAAATTAAATTAATTAATCCAAAATCTATTTCACGATTTGACGTTTGGCTTATGCTTTTCACAGACCAAGTAGAGGATACTATGATGCTTTTGACACAATTGACACTGACGATAATAAAGTGCCTGTCATTAAATTTTGACTTTGACTTTGACTGAAAGAAACCTAGGCCGCTTTTTTCCTTGACCTTTTAGTCGAATGTGGTTATTACAAAATAAAACATTCATCAAGCAAGCATTCTCCTCGGTACATTAAAAACTTCTTCTATCACCAACTTCACCAAGCCGCCTACCAATCGTGGTTAACATGTTGTTGCCGGCTGTGTACATAATAAAAGAAGTAAATAATAAAAAAAACATATATAACATTACATACTGCGTTTTATTATTAATAACAAGAATGAATAATAAATTGACAAACAAAACCAATAGCTACATAGGTACTTATGATCTACTCAGATACGGCATACATACTTCATGGCAGAAATAAAATTTTAAAATACAGTGGTGGGAGTTGTTTATAATAATTATATCATTCACAGTGCCATCTAGCGGCGAGTAGCAAGATAGGAAAATTCGAAATAGCTAAAGGTAAAGGAAAACATTAGGGAAAACAAGACGATCACGAATCACAAAATTTATCCACCAACCCAAAATTGGGCAACGTAATTAATTATTATGGCCCACGCTATCTCCCTGTGAAAAAAAGCCGTGTTCATTGGAAATGCATGTGGATTTTTATATGTGGATAATACTCATATTTATAATTACCTACCTATAACTACAATAAAAACAAGAGCAAATATGCAAATTTGTTATAAATTTATACTCGCTAATTTACTTGCAGTCCTCACCAATAATTGTAATGATTGCCTTTATGTAATGTAATGTTTGTATTATTACTGTCATAGTGTGCATCGTGCTGTTGTTCAATAAATAAATAAATAAGAGCATAATGATTAAATACTGTGAAAGAACTTTAATTTTAATCAACAGGCATTTTAATTATTAAAATAGGTACCTACTTCACGGCTACTTTATTAATTGATCTAAGTTTTTACGATACAAATTACAACATAAATTATTCTAGGCTCCCGAAAAAAAGGACAACTTGTATGTAAATTATTATTTACTTAGATCATGAAAAAAAATGAAAAAAAAAAAATGAAAAATACAATTTATTTGGATAAAGGCAAATAAGTACATTACATTAGGTTAGAAAAACCTGGGTCCCCACACTATGCTCAGAGCCCGTATTATGCGGTCCAGGCCTCTTTCGCCGGAAATAATACGGGAAATGCCTAAGCTAGGTTACAAAACTTTATATAATTATATCACAAATAATTTTAAATTAAAGATTAAATTTACTACATGACAAAAAAATAAATACGCACTAATTTTTAGATTAATATTCGCATGCTAGAATACTAATCTAACCAAGTTTTGCGAATGTGAGAAAGTAAATTTTCAGTTTATAAATAGCTTAGTGAACAGAGTTTTTTTTAGTTCAAACACACTGAGGGATTTAATGTTATTATCTGTATTTAGTTTGTTATAGAGAAAAGGCCCAAGGAATTTCATAAATTTGCCAGCAAATGCTGTTCTAACGTGAGGAACAGTAGGTACATACATTATGTGACGACTAGGTTGAGTAAATTTTTTAAGTTACATATCTACTTAGTACATAAAATAAGGTAATTGTGATTATTTTAGTAAATCAGTTTTTTTGAGAACACTGTTGTAATCCTATTAAGTATTTGTCAATAATCAATCTTAGTTTTTCCATAAATTTTTCTCTAGCATGCGTGTCGCAGTTCCCAAACTTGTCATCTCCCCACTGTCTTAGGGTTTTTTTCACGACATTATGATTTATTTTCTTGTTGTCACTTACAACATTTTTATCTGGCTGTGTTTGATTGATTAGATTAATCTTGTCTATTACTATATCAATTTCTATTCTTGTAGCTCTACGGCAATTAGAATCATCTATATATTTTTGAAACGCTGTATTTACGTATGTTTTTAAATTATCTTCATTAATTTTGGCGCAGAGTACGTCGTCTTTGGCCCCTGTGTCTGGCGTAGCAATATCTACGATCAAATCAGCAATTTTTACAGTTGTATGCTCATCAATCACGTCAATTAGCAAACCCTTAACTTTACTCAAGATGTCACTTACAACCGGTTCGTTAATGTTAGTTTTAGCATCTGTGCTAGTCAAATCTTTACCGTTCTCATTGTTTGAACTTTCATGATGATCTAAATACGCCTTTACTATGAGAGCAATGTTGTGTAGAGCCATTTTGTTGGGTGCATCGTGGGTGTCAATAATATCGCACTTGTTCAGCTTGTCCCAAAGTTTTAGAAGGTTGTGGTTGTAGATTTTGCAGATGTCCGGATTGCTGGTGTAACCAGCATGTGTGGCAGCCCTGTTGTTGCGCCTAGTAAACAGATTTTCCTGTAAAAAGGAATAAGAAAACGATAGATATGAGGCGACGACAATAATGTCGTCGCCTCATATCTATAAACTGTTTACGTATAAACGTAAGGCAAGAACAACTGTTAGAGTAGAGCCGATGACCGAGCTCGGAGCGTGCCTTAAAAGAGGACTTATCTCCAACATTGTATTAACACAGATTTGAGTCACAGAATACAATTTGATTTGAGTTAACATTTGGTTACGCGCAGTCGGTTTACTTTTATTTTCTTACTAGTTGCGCCCCGCGGTTTCACCCGTGGGTAAAAAGTATTTTAATTATTTGCTTATCCCACAGGAGCATTTCACTTTTCCGGGATAAAATGTAGCCTATATGTTAATCCAGTGTATAAGCTGTCTTAGTACTGAATTTCATCCAAATCCATTCAGCCGTTTGAGCGTGAAGGAGTAACAAATATACACACACACACACACACACACACACACACACACACACACAAAATCGCCTTTATGTGTGTGATATGTTTATTGTAAATATTTAAATATACAGTTTATTAATCCTTACACCATCGTACGCCTTTATTTCCTTTCACCCGTTTCATTATACAGTTCACCGCTCGCTATCAACCACTTACCTGCTTATTATCCCACTCCTTATTATTATTATTTTTACAGTCATTTAAACATTTGAAATCTCCATCGTCCTCCTTAAATTCTTTTTCAGGGAATTCTTTCTCATGTATGTGAAATCGAAGGCCTGTTGGTAGAGCTTTTAGTGCATCATAAAAATCTATCATCAGGTTATCTGGGACATACACTTGAACGATACGGGCCTGTCAATGGAGAAGGTACTTATTTAAGCGCTAGTTAATTCATAAAAGTTAAACAGGTTACAAAGTAAAACAGGTTTCCAAGCGCAGCAATCGTCGCGGTAGCCTTCTTGTACTTCCGAAACCTCGAACAAATTATGGCAAAACAATGCTTACTTTTGAAGGAGCACAACTTTATAATAAAATATCCTCGCATTTTAAAAAAATATATTGATTTAACGAATTCAAGAAACAATTGACTCAATACCTTACGACGGATGCGTTGCCGAAGTAAACATTTTAAATTATGTCGTGTTGAAATGTAATGTTACTTAAGCACGTACTTATATTAGGTCTTTACCTATGAAATTGCCGTTTTGTTTGAAAAAAGTTAAAGCATTTTTTTTTCGAACTTATTTATTTCTTTTATTCAAAGTAATCACCCCTGCAATCAATGCATCTTTGCCAACACTGTGGCAGTTTATGGATGCCCTTCTTGAAAAAATCAGCAGGACGGGAGACAACAAACTCTTCAAAGGCGTTTTGTACTGCCTCTCGGGAATTGAATTTTTTTCCCGCTAAAAAGTTGTCCAAATTTTGGAAAAAGTAATAGTTGGTAGGCGCAAAATCTGGTGAGTATGGCGGACGAGGGAGAGCTTCCAAACCCAACTCATGCAGCTTAGAGACGGTCTGTTGTGCAGTATGGGGTCGCGCGTTGTCGTGAAGTAGCAGTGGAGACGACCGATTGACCAAAGTTGGTTGCAGACGTGCGAGTTTCGCCATCATTGTGGTCAGTTCTTCAATGTACACATCTGCAGTAATGCTCTCGCCGTTTTGTAAAAAGCTATGATGAATCACACCAGCACTAGACCACCAAACTGTGACCATCACCTTTCTAGGGGTCATTTTTCGTTTTGCACATTGCTTTGGTACCGAACCAGGATCTAACCAACTTGCTGAGCGCTTTCGATTGTCAAAAAGAATCCATTTTTCGTCCCACGTAACAATTCGGTTCAAAATTCCTTCATTTCTGTGCCTGTTAAGCAGCGCAAGGCAAGTCTCGACGCGTACGTTGCGCTGGCGATCGTTAAGTTCATGGGGCACCCATCTATCAAGCTTTTTTATCTTGCCAATCTGTCGCAAATGGACCAATATTGTTTTGATGCTAACATCAAAAGCTGCTGCCAGCTCAGCTGTAGATTGAGATTCATCAGCTTCCACAATCGCCTTTAATTCATCATTGTTGACCAAAGTTTCCGGACGACCACGAGGTTCATTTTTCAAGTCAAAATTCCCAGAACGGAACCGAGCAAACCAATAACGGGTTGTACGTTCGTTTGTACAGTTCTCTCCGTAAACGTCGTTGATGTTACGTGTCGTTTGTGCCGCGTTGGTGCCACGACGGAACTCATATTCCATAATTACACGAAATTTCAAAGTATCCATTATGAGGAAAAATGTTGAAATGTAATGAAAATACAACGCTAATCAATAAACAAAAGACTTATATTGTAAATAGAATGTCATATTTTTAAAACAAAATTAATTTGAATTTAGAATTCATAGCCAATCAAAACTTTTTTTGTTTGAAAAAGTCTGTACTGTAATACGGCAATTTCATAGGTAAAGACCTATTATTTATGTTACTATACCTACATTATTTAAAGTGACGACGAATGTACTTGTATAGAATTCTTTAAGTCTAACTATGTTCTCATGGAAGTGACTTTTTGTCTTATTTGAGAATAAATTTCTTTAAACCTAAGTTAATTAATACCTTATTTCCAGAGGTTTACCGCTACAAATCTCGTGCTCAAGAGGACGTCAATATTCTACTCTATCCGAACGCTGTCGGCTGTGGCTGGGATCTTTTTATCTCTACCACTTTTTTTACTAATTCAGTGATATAGACTACTTTAGCCCATACCCCATTATTATCTATTGTAATTATAAATATTTAACTCAATGAATGTTATTCGTTCAACAAACGTACAGCCTCTGTGGTGTGGTGGTTGAGCAGGTCGGCTCATAATATAATATCATCTCCTCATGTGGGAGGCGGTGGGTTCGATTCCCGCGGCAGGACCAGTATTTGTGCACAGAAAAAAAGCGCAAATACTTTTTTTGAGTCTGGGTGTTGTGGGACCATGGTCCTCATAGTTCCTCGGTCCTGGGTGATTGTTGGGCGTTATTATTATTATTTTACCTACTCTTAATTGAAGGGTTGAGAATAAAAGATTGAATTGTCGCTTGAAACTCTATGTTTTAGGGTTCCGAGTGACACAGTTCAGTTATGGGCAGCCGTGGCGCTTAACATCAGGTGAACGACTAGCTCGTCACATCATTCAATAATATAGAAAAAAAAAAATAAAATAAAATAAAAAAAAAAAAAAAAAAAAGGGTTTAACTGTCAAATTGACAGCTTCGAGAAAATTGACTTTAAACTTCAACGGCGTCCTTTTCATGTAGAGTGCTTATAAGGTGATATAATTAATAGAAAGGGTTTATGTAAGTTTCAGTCCTTTTTATTCTCACCCCTTCAATTGTTCATCTAATTGTTATGCAAATTGATGGCATCCGACTTGTTTAAGACATTGATTTGAAACAGTTTATAATATACTTACACTTAAGACATCATTACCATAGAATAATAAAAAACACAAAACTATCCGAAAATTTTGATCCAACATGGTCGAAAGGTTCTACATTAATATAATTAGAGTACAGTTGTAACATTCGACATTGGTTTGAGTGTAGCGAATTCTTACAAGTTTCAATCAGTGTACTATTTATTATTTCTTATATTGAAGAGTTTACCAATTAGGTTATAAATTGCGTAAAACTTACCTGTAGCTATTTTACTACTGCGTAGAAGGAAATTGGCGTCATCATTATGTAGTATGTATTTTAAGGCCGTCGCGTCACTGCACTTTTTGACGCGGTCTCTATAGTGAAAATCACAGATCATAATTTGATGTCAAACTGGATCTGCGCATGAAAATGTGTTAATTTTGCGGTGTATGAAAAATATAGATATCAAACAAACATCTGGTCATTCCTTGAGAACGCCAGTCCGGCTATTTAATTTACAAAAATGTGTTGTTATCGCTGAAAAATTAAAGAACTACGTTCATAATGTATTTTTTTGGGGTCATCAGAACGTTATTTAAAATTGAATTACTTATTTAAGTTTTGTTTAAATAAATACTTTAATTCCTGTTATATTTACACTTTTTTCATATGATTAAGACACGTCACGTCAAATTAATGTCGCAAAAACGTGCTTATGTTGATTTTGGGCTTACACCTCGCCTTATATCTAGTTGCAGCGGGTCTGCTGTTTAATATAAATATATGTCATCATAATCAGAAGACTTTCATAACTATCATCATCATTTCCATCCAAAAAAAACTTGAAAAACTAAACAAACGTTTTCGGCCTTTAACTGTTTAACCCGTGTCTAAATATTTGGCCTCCATTCAGGCATCCTCCTATAACGTATAGTACATTATAAGCACTCTAATATTTTTAAAGATGCTTAGTACAATAACTTAATTTACTTGACTGGCCCGATAGCTCAGTTGGTAGTGACCCTGCCTTCTGAACTGCGGGTTGTGGGTTCGATTCCCACCCAGGACAAACATTTTGTGTGATGAACATCGATGTTTGTTCTGTGTCTGGGTGTTATATTGTATTCTATGTATGTATTTACAAACAAAAAGTATCTTAGTATTGTATCAGTTATCTGGTCCCCATAGTACAAGCTTTGCTTAGTTTATGGCTAGATGGCGTTGTGTGAGATGTCCACACATATTATTATTATTATATTAATTTTAAGTAAGTACCTAATCTCATTTTGTCTTGAATAATTGCTAAAAATAGCCTATTTGCAATAAAATCCTTTGACTCATACATTTTGTTCGTGGCGCTACTGGGTTCCGCCGCCATGGAGAAATCGTTAAATAAAACTCCTCAGATACAATGTAAAGTTTATTTTATTGAGCAAATTTATTTATTTCAACTCAATGTATTTGTTATTATTCCAATATTTAACATCAAATGTAACCAGAAAATGTGTTGTAAGTATGTCCGTGTAAGATTAGGTGCATCATTAATATTGTCCTACATTCTAAATCCTGTTTGCATCTGTAATTTAGCATTGCATGATTTTTTTAAAATATAGGTACCGACTTCATTACGTGGTATGTATCGTAATTATGTCTGAAATAAATTTTAATTAAGACGTCTAAACATCTAAAGCTTTGTATTTTTTTTTATAGCATGAGTATCAGGTGACGAGACGATATCTCACAATATTCTTTTATTAAAATTTACTTTTTGATTTTCCAAAGCTTAAATTGTTTCATTTGGAATCAAAAAATACCACAGTAGAAAATTCAATTTCATTCAAAATTTAAGCCTACAGAACAAAATAGACAAAAACACGAAAAATGTATGCACTTTTCGTAGCCACGTCCTTTTCTACTAAAATACTAAACTCTTTTATAACATCCTCTTTGTTCCAATATTCTAGACTAGCACAAATACATAAACAAAAGCTTTACAAATCATAATAACAAAATATTGCACGTTAAATATAACTTAAGCTAGCTAACTCTGACTAGGCACAAAATCTTTACTTTCCATTGCTTCGGGCTGCACGTCTTGGTACTGGGGAGTTTCTTGATATTCTTGATTATACTGAGCTGTGTCATAGGCTTGTTCAGTTTCATAGTTACCATCGCGTGCGTAGTTTTCGTACTGTGCGTTAGGATCTACTGGATATTGCACGTTCGGATCTGCTTCGTATTGTGTATTAGGATCTGCTTCGTATTGTGTATTAGGATCTGTGTACTGTTGAGGATATTGCTCATAGTTCCCATATTGTCCTTCTGTGAACGCTGGCTGCTCATAATTCTGCTCATACTCCGGATTCTGATATTCCGTTTCAGTCACAGGTTGATTCTCTTCGTAGTTTTCAAAGTTTTGAGCTGGGAATTCCGTTTGTGGCTGTTCGACTTCCATTACCTCATCTTCTTCTATTCCGATAGAATCTTGTTTCGCGTCAACTGTTTCCTCGTTGTACTCAACAGGTTCATTGATTTGTTGTGTTTCAGAAGCGTCTTCTTGCGGTTGGTTGTAAAGTGAGCCTCGAGATTCTTGTTTAGTTAGATTTCTTGTTGTTTGGTCGTTGTCACGCTCGTCTCTGATTGGTTGGACGGTTGAGAGCGTGCCGAGCCCGGAGGGGTGTCCGGGGGGCTCAGCTCGGGGATCGTCTTGTCCGGGACTGGGTGAGGCGGGTACATCTCGGTTGGCAGAGGTAGCGTGCGTGGTAGGTGCTAGAATTTTAATATAAGATTTAGGGGATATGGAAAAGGATAAAAAATGTTGAGTGATATTATTAGACAGTTCAGTGTTTTGTTTAGTTATCATATCATATTATATATCATGAATAACTCAAAACTAGTTTAATGAGATGCAAAATTCCAGCTTATTTACACGGCTGTGTTGCTTTTGATAACACATCAATTTCGAACGCTAAGATATGTATAATAGTAGATTTGGTAGTAGTAGATTAAGTATCAGTACATCCAATTGATACCAAATTTACTTTCAAGATTGTCTATAAAAGTGTCTGTATTTAAGTTTTACATGGAGCCAAAAATTCTCTTACCTTCCCTAATGTTTATCAACATTCACTCTCACCACCCCTTACCTTCGTAACTGCTAGGTGTCGTGCGTGGTGATGCCTGGAAGCTCCTCCCCAGGGTGTCTACTTGACGCTGCAGAGTGGCCAGTTCTTGCCTGCATCACACACCCAAACGTGTGACAAACAAACACACGTGCATGAAAACAACAACATGCAACAAGATAACCGGTCTGGACTTCACAAATGCATACGGTCAAGTTCCAGTCGAAATTAATTTAACTTGTAACCAATTTAAACTTTTTGATAGGGATATAGAGTTGGTTCTTGCTTAGTTTGTAAGTATGAGGTATAATGCAAAAACAGAATTAATATTAATCTATGTAAAATAGAGTTTTCCAAATAACTTACTTTAATTTATTATGAGGTGGTTTCAAATAAACTATTGACACATTGTTTATGAAAGCATTTCCAACATAATGAGATAATTAAAACGTCTACATAAAATGCCAAATTAGTGCTTTGTTTCGATTTTTAGTGTCAGTGTTGTATGTACCGTTCATTAATTTTAAGTGATGGTAAGTGAGAAAAGCACGGTTGATTTTTCTAGATACGTTTACATCAATTCCAATATTCATGCAACTAGCTCAAGCTCGCCCAACGTCAACCCGTCTTACCTTCGTCGGATCGTCATCAGAATCATCGATTCTATCAATCGACAAGTCACTCAGACATCTCGTCAGATTCCCAAAGTCGTGACTGAATCTAGATTCAGGTCTTCTATATCTATTGGTGTAAGGCGTCGATGTATAGTACGTGCGATCTAGGTCATATGATGATCTGCTATTAGGGTAGCCACTGATGGGAGTGTAACTCCTTAAAGGAGGTACAGTGGTAGTGCAATATTTCTTATGTGAACACCATAGGTTTCTAAGCTTTCTCATAAGTTCATTATTCCTGCAAAGCAATTGCGTTCTTTCTGTTCTGAAACGGAAAGAATTTGTGAGCGATGGGTGATGAAATGTAGCCGTTGTGTAAAAAGAATTAACTTTTTATATTTAGTTATATTTTATTGCACACTTTTACATTATCATTACCCATTTAATACCAATGGTTAAATTTATACGTTCACATTTAATAAGCTACGGTTCTAAAGTAATTAACGCATAACATCGAATACACATAATCGTTCATGCTAAGCTAAATAAAATCAATATAGAAAGTAACATGCTTTCAATAAATAACTTTAAGATTCATTTTAATATAGGTTAACAAACAAGACGTAAGATATTCATCACATTGCATTGCACAGTACGTTACTTAGATAAATCACAAGCTAATAATAACAAATCTTAAAATATTAATTACAGGTGCAAAACATTTTGGTAAGAATAACATTTAGTATAGATTGAGATAACAATTACTTATTCATATTAGACACAGTACATGATGTTATATAGAATAGAAACATTACGAAAGACAAGATATAGTGTATGAAAACATACGTAAACAATATGTAAATTTATTAAGAAACAGTCAGAAATTCACAAATATTCTATTGCTAAAACATTTTTGTTTTAGCAATAGAATTTTTAAGCATTTTCAACATTTTTAAATCCAACTCAACTAAAACCATTTGGGTTTCTGTGTTTAAATTTTAAGATATTTCGTCATTAGTGTTTAAGTTTTCTTGCATCTCTTCATTTGATTTTTTTTTCTCATTTTGCGTTTCATCTACATGAACTGTACTTTCCACATCTTTGCTATTTTCTTCAACATTTTCTTGCGTAACTATTTCATTTTCTGTTAGTTTAAGCTCGTCATCTTTTGTTTTTTCGACAGCCTCTTCATTTTCATCATATTCTTCTAACCCTGTATTTTGTACCACAATCTTAGGAATATCTTTCTCCTCTATTGTTATGTTGGGACTATCCCTCTCATCCATTTTTGAATCCTTCCCACTGTCTCTACCTTCGTCTTCGAATACCTCTATTGTTTCATTTAAAATGTTTATATTTCCGTTTGCCACTTCCATACTAATGCTATTCTTAACCCCTCTATGGTCATCGTCTACTACGATTTCTTCGACCTGTGCTCCTCGTCTCTTGCGTTCTTTTTTCCTTGGCTTAGGTATCAGCTTGACGCTTATGTCAACTTTGATAGGCTCCTTTTTCTCCCGTAAAAAGGGCTGTTGAATCATAAGCGGCAGATTGTATGTTTTCTCCCCTTTGACGTCAGTGAGATCCTGATTGGTCGTCAACGGGCCAACGATTATTGGCGGGTAATTATTCGACGAAACGGACTCTTTTTCTGAGCGGTGCTTGGAACGGCGACTCGCGATAGGCCGGTCTCGAGACGTGGAACGGTCGCGCTGTGTTCTGATTGGTTCGTCTGAACGGCCGCGACTCTGCGCACTGCCTGCCACCAATGAAAACACAGCACGACGTTAGGAATTTTGAATTTCAAATGGGCAATGATAATGTTTACGAATTAAAAACAATTGGGAATTTTCATACAAATACAAAAGAATTGCAAGTAGTGGAAGAAATAAAGATAGGTGAAGTAAGTCATGCTGTAGTTATTAAAACGTTCCGTACTTGTGCCTACGGTTTGCGTCGTCGAGCTTGTCAGTGAGCAAGCGACATTCCCCTGTCAGTTTCTCCATCAGACTGTTTTGTGAATGTATCATGGACTCCAACTCAGCGACGGTTTTAGCTGTGAACCAAATGTTCTCGCTTTAAACTCCCGTAAATCTCCCAAACATTATCAAAATGAAATTGAACAATCTGATGAATAAACTATTGAAAGTTGAGAAAGAGAAGCCCTTTCATTACACTACAGACAATCATGCAAGCGTTTAAGATGAAAGGGTAAAGTATGAATGTTTTGAAGTTAAATCTAATTAGTGACTGAATTAGTGGCGTCTTTCAAAACATCAATAGTTTACCCAAACCTATGATACATCCCAAGAAGTTAATTAAGTGCCGCAACATTTATGTTATATAACTAGAATTAGAACGTACCATGCTTGTTCTCCATCGATTCTAGCATTGTCGAGAGTTCCTTTTCTTTCTTGTTCTTCTCGGGAGTAATTGGAGTCAGGTTTTTCATGTTCAGCTGTGGAATTATTATTCGGATTAAGTACCCACATTATATTTAAAAAACAGACTATGACATTGTAATTTTTATCAATATTCTATTTTGTATTTAGGTGGAGGGAACTACCTCTTTCTCCAAAGTAGAAATCTGTTCAGAGAGGCGTAGATTTTCCCGACGAGAGTGCACTAGGTCAGCATCGGCGCGGTCTAAACGCTGGCGGAGAGATTGGATCTGTGGAAGAACAAACATTACTGAATCTATCAGAATTTTAATACTACATTAACACAATCGTGGCAAGATGTTCTCAAGCTCATTAATTTTTGACTTCATTTGATCGTTTGATTATCGAATGAGGATCTGCCGTCGTATAACTAACAGTGCGTTCCCGCTTAGTTAGCTTTGAGAGTCACTTTCCAATCCGAAGACCACTAAAGCCACTTCACACATTATACCTGCTGAGCTGTAACACTAATTATGAAGAAACGTTGCCATACCCTGTTTTAAAAATATTAGCGAACTGTATTGTGTAGTATTTGAAGACAATGAAAAGACGATGTGGTGGACGGCAAGTTACATTACCCACCTCTGAGTTCAGCCGGTTGGTCTCATGCTTGGCTTGCCGCTGGTGGCGCTCGATGGCGAGACGAGCGCTCGCTAGTTCCTCGTCCAGTGACGCCTTCTCAGCGTGAGCCTGAGCTAAATCTGCTTGTAGCGTCGCTAGATTGGTAGTTATATAGACTGTTAGATATATAGACCACAAAAACGGACAAAAACGAAATAAACGATACAAAGAGAGAGAGAGAAGAGAGATTCAAAAATATAAAAGTAAGTAGAGGAGGAAATCAGTAAATTATATTTCTTAAGAGTTATATTTACCTTTCAATGGTAATTCTAGCTGAAAAGGAGCTCTTTTTACTAAAACGTTTACTTCCATTCCGTTCCGCTGTGGGTTGATTTTAACACGAATTTTTAATGATAGTAATATATTAATAGTAAATAAATAAATATATAAATAAATAACACCCAACGATCACATACATAGATCTTGGACCCTAACTAGGATTCCCTGTGTCTAGGAACCCAGGAACTGCGAGGACCACGGTCCCACAACACCCAGACTCAGAACAAGTATTTGCGCTTTTTTTCTGTGCACAAATACTTGTCCTGTCGCGGGAATCGAACCCGCCACCTCCAGGTTATGAGCCGACCAGCTCAACCACCACACCACAGAGGCTGTCAGAGTAATGCTTGTTTTTTCTTATTCGATTAGTCTTACCAGTCTTGTTCTTGAGCTCCATTTTAAGATCGTCGACTGCGTTGTTCTTCATCGAAAGTTCTCGCTTTAGCTCATTCTCTTCGCGACGATTACGCTCCAACTCCAACTGCAATTATCGTGTTAATATAATCCTCATAATGTTCACCAAGATTACTGTCGACATCACCATAATCGATTTAACCGTCGCTATTATCATCATCATCATCATCATCTACATCAGTAGCGATAGTACTTCTGTTTCTACCTTATACCTGATACCTCTTTACTAGAACTACTTGGGACCACCTGGTTAATGTTTTATTTTTTATGGTTTGTATTTGTTTCATCTACTCGTACATACACTCAATCTTCGATCTAATCTTTTTGCTAGCCTGTACCAAGTTTCTTTCTTTCACACCTGAACATACCCATATTACTTTATCTCCCTCTCACCTGCAGCTTAGCCACGTTGTCATACTGTGCAGCTAGATCATGTTGCAGCTCATCGAAGTGCGCATTGTACCGCTGCTCCGCTGCACTGCGCTCTTGTATGGCGCGCCGAGCACCTTCGCCCGCTAGCTCACGTACCTTGCTTCGCTCTTTAGCGAGGTCGTCCTATAAAAAGTATTTTTTCATTCATCAAGCGAGCAAATTGAGCGCAGTCTCTGCTCCAACTAGTGAAATTTGATTTTATCTGCCGTCGTATTTTTTAATCAATCTTGATGAAACTTGGTGTACAGGTTCTAAATACAGTTTCATAACTTTTTTTGTCGTTTGTGGCTCACGAAGTTTAATTTTCACTGCACCACTTGCATTATCTAATACTAGTATCTATATTGCAGTGTTAACAGACTTCATAAAATTTCTGCTCTAATAATTTCGTTATTTTGGCAATAAGGAAAATTTACCTTCAGCCGACGCAGTTCCGCTTCCAAGTTGTTCCGCTCATCTCTGAGCTGATTTTCAACACCGTCGTTACGTTTATAGTTCGTGTCATCGCGGCTCTCCAAATTTAACTTTAGCTTTGATATCTGTGACTCTAGAGCCGATTTGTCCCTTGAGAAAAGCAAAAGAACTGCTAATAAATTGAATCGTGTAAGAAATTATTCAATTGTAGTAAAGAATGAATTAAAGAAAGAAATTAAGCATTTTTATACGGATAGTAGATACTAATAAGGGTTCGATGTTGATAAAACGACAGAAGTTTGCATGGATACCACATCACACACGGTAAAGCAGCATTGCATACTCTCCGATTACCCCAAAACCAAAACACTTAGTTTCATAATAGTAGTAAAAATATTAATTTGCTAACCATCACAATAAATTAGAAAGAAGAATAATATAGTAACAATAACTCAGAAAGAAGAATACTAGAATAGTGGCGAGAAACATACCTTTAAGAACAATGGGTAAAGTATAGAGTCGTTAAAATACCTCTGCAAGTTATCGATTTGCCGCTTGAAGCCGTCAAGACACGTCGAGTCGACGAGTCCGGAGGCAAGTTTGCGTTTGTTTTCGTTGTTTTCGTCCTAGAATACAATCCATACTACATCACTGATCAGAAAAAACCTTTTGAAAATGACATTTGTATTTTTATAATCATCTAGGTCAGTCTTTTTGGCTCATAAGTCATAAGTATTCAATTTTTTATTTCAGTAAAACTCTTTCAGTTATTTAGAAAATAGTTTATAAATCAAAACTCTGAACTGCCTTTCATACCTGGACTTTCTTCAAATCAATCTTCGCCTGCGTCAGCTGCGCCTCCAACTCAGCGATGCGAGATTCGAATACAATGTTGGGTCCCTCCAGACGGGTAGATCGAAACTTGGCTGCTTTGCGTGCCTTTGACGGTGATATCTGGAAAATTCTTATGAGTTAAAGCTAGAAGGCACAGAATTAGCCCTGCTTACAATGCTGCTATGCGTATAATATTAGAAGGTTAATGGGAATAAAGACAGTTCACGCGTTAGCTCTAGTTTGGCTCTAGAATTTTTATTTAGTTAGCAGGAAAAAAATGCTTGCATTCTTTTGTACACATTTGTACTTCTTTACCCCTATTATCTTTTTATATATGATCTCATTAATATCCAACTTCTCACTCTCTTTACTATTACTACACTTTACTTTACTAACTCACTTTATTATAAAAACTACGTACTTGTCCCGAACGAAATTTTTCCATTTTCACTTTTAGCTTCTTTTTTTTACTATCATCACTAAACTCTTCTCTACAATCTTCCACTCTCTAAGGTAAGTCATTTCATTCATATCCTTCCCGCAAGTACTTCCTTACCTAGTTCTTCTTAATTCTTACCTTATTATCACTATCAAGTCCAGTGCTGTCCCCCACGTCATCTAAGTCGTCAGTTTCAGACCCTCCGTTGTATGAATGGAACATACGCGTGATGAGCTTGTTCTTCTGCGCCTCGTGGAGGTTCTCATTCTCCGATATCACTTCCTTCACTTTACCTAGTAAGTTGTTCAACTCATCCTGAGGAAGATGTATGGTTTGGATGAAAGATATTTCAAGTACCTCTAATCATTATTAGCTGATGCTCGAAGGCGTCCACGCTAAACGTAGGCCTACTCTTAGAATGCTACCTTTGAATGGTTACGCGACTCTTGCATCTAATGGCTTCTCGTAGTTTTGACCAGGTCGTGAAGTCTGATGACTTATCCACTAACCTAATAGACGACCGTCTTGCAGTTCGTGGTTTGTTAGCTCAAAGTCGCGCAATTAGCTATAGAAAGGGTAGCTATGATCAGAGTTTCTTTGCTTGATAAAATTCCAGATGAGCAGGAAGCAAAAACTAAAGTCACAAATCAAAATGACATAATCAAAATTACCAAAATGAAATGACAAAGAAAATAGGATAATCACGAAACTTTGATTGGAATGTAAGTATGTAGTAATGATAGTAACGATATACATACACTATGCATTGAAACTGAAAATCCATTAAAAAATCTGTTTCTTTCCGTGATCGCCTAGGAGGCCGCATTGCTTGCAAAACATACCCATGGAAAAGAGAGTTTTCAATTGTCAACTGTACTTAATAAAGAAAGATATATCACCCTGCAATATTGGCTCTCTCGCTCTAGTTGCTCGATGTACTCTTCTTGCTTCTGGATGAAGTTGATGACATCAGGGTTGGTCCCGCCAGCGTCAGCCGATGGGTTGGTCGTAGGTGCAGCAGGTACCGTTGCTGATAAGTTTGAAAAGATAAAAATGATTTAATCAATGTCAATTATATTATACTAGACAAGCTTCTGCCCGCGGCTTCGCACGCGTGGGCTATCCCTCAGAAACCATTAATTTTTCAGGATGAAATTAAATTAACCCTCTTAAATTAATAAATGGCTAGAATCTCGTGCGTGCATTGATCTCTTATAGCGGCATTTTTAGACTTTGCATTAGGTATATGACAATATCGCAAATTTTTCAACCAACGAAAAAAATTCGTAAAGTAGAATTTATTTAATTTTTCAATAATATATAGGTCTTGAATGATGTAACTTAATAATCAATATGTATTCGTTATTAAGAAAAATAAATGAATTTATTAAAGAATCCTTATTTTAATACTTTTAACATATTTATTATATAACATTTTAACTTCCATGGTATACTAACAACAACAACAAACTCAACTAACAAATAACGGCAACTCGAAACCAATAAAATACATGGTAAATATCCCGTTAATCTTCCATTATATAAAAGGCTTTGTCCTGACTGACAGACAACGCACAGCCAAAACTGCTGGACTTATATACTTGAAATTTGGAAGGTGAAGATGGCTACCTTTTAAACGTAAGCGCGTGCTAATTAAGGATTTTTGAAAATTCAACTCCTAAATAAACCTTAGAGTATGTACTGTATATACTTACTCTGAGGTTAAAACTGTACCTATGTTGGCTATAAATAAACGTTTTCTATTCTATTCTATTCTATTCGTGAGAACCTAATTAATAATTGGCTTTCTACGGTCAAATTGATGTATATGACGGCGGCAACGTCCAGTTGTAAATGTAAACTCTATGCGCAGCGGGCAGCAATCGAGCACCGTAATTTACCCTGTGGTGGCATTAAATTTATTACAGTGACAACACCGGCAACTGTCATGGCGCCCCTACCCGTCTGGCTATAAAAAGAGAGCGCTCGGCGTACTACAGATCATTCTTGCGCCGGACACGGCCCGGTGCGCATGCTGAAGGCCTATAGTTATATAGGTTGCAACCTACACACAACCCGTTCAGCCTACATATATGTTGTTAAGATAAGCTTTTCCTATAAATAAATAAATAAATTCTATGCTATTCTAAATGAAAATTGTTTACAGCATGGCAGCTACCGGTTCGAGAACAGTACCACCCTACCTTCCCATGGGTGACGTAAGAGCCGGCTAAGGGAATATGCAGGGAATGAGCAGCACCATTCTCCTCGATACATTGAAATCTCCTGTGATCACCAAGTCGCCTACCAACTGTAGTAACTATAGCATGCACACTATGATAAGCGTCCTAAGTCCGAAAAAAGCGCAAATACTTGTTCTGTATCTGGGTGTTTTTGGACCATGGTCCTCGTAGTTCCTGGGTCTCTAGACACTGGGAATCCTTGTTAGAGTTCAGGTTCTATGTTTGTGATACTTTTTTTTTATGTTTTGGCTCCACACTTTTGTGTAATTAGCCAGTGTCAAGTAATTGATAATTTATCAAGTTATGATATTTCACGCAAATATGTGTCAAGTCACAGTCGAAGCCATCAAGTCAAGTCATAGTCTAGTCAAAGTTATACTCCTAATAAAGCGGTGGAAACTTTACTAGAAGCTTCTATGGAGTTTTGGAAACACGAAAAGAATCATTTCACCATCATTATACCACTTTCCCACACTCATGCCTGTAATCCAGCACTTAACGAATAAAATGCCACCAATTTTATGCACTAACACTGAAAATAGCACAAGTTTTGGAAAATAATGGAATGCGGTGACGCGATCTATTTCGTTTTCCCGCAAAAACTCCAGGTTCTATGGTCCGTATTACAGAACGAGGCTCAGTCATCGATCGGTGCTCAAGCAGAGATTTCATTCACTAATTGATCACTTTATGAATGAAATCTCTGCTTGAGCACCGATCGATGACTGAGCATTGTTCTGTAATACGGACCTATGTTTGTGATACTTGGGCGTTAATATTTCTGAAACGACTGTCATTTGTTTTGTATAATAAAAATAAAACGTCGTATATGCCTTACCACTAGTGTTGTGCTGAGGCGTATAATTGTTCAAGCTGTCGGCATACAGCGTCGTGTATTTAGCCGTCAGCCTCGGCCGTGGTTTGTATTCCGTTAACGTGTGGGAGTACGGCGAGTACTTCTTGTCGAGGTCACCATCTGATTCGTCGAGGTTCTTGAGGGACGCTGATCCGCCTCCGTAGCTGCGGACCTATAGGATGAGAAAACTTTTTTTTAGTAAGTAAAACTTCTTTATGCACGATTGAATTGCGGAACGGAAGTTGCAGTTGGTTTACGTAGATTTACATTGTAAATATAACAATTTTTTTTTATTATTATGTTGGTATGTACGGTGAAATTACCCTTTACAATTGTCAAGATGGCGACATTAACATTAAACAAAGCAAAACCAAAGATATGTAGTTATAATCCTAGTAAGCGTCCAGGATCTATGTATGTGATCGTTGGAAGTTATTCACATTATTATTAATATAATTCTTGTAAAAACAAAAAACGGCAGTTTGCGTTAAAATATCTAAATAGTGGTGTCGATTCTGTGTCGCATCGCATACTCTAAAGCTAAACGATATTAACATATTTCCCCTTTATCAGAAGAGTATATGTAACTATGATTACCTACAGGCGCGTGCAAAAGTCGCTCTTTGTTATTTAGTTATTGACAATTTCTCAAGAGTTAATTAATTATTATATAACGTGTTCATATGGAACTTTTGATATATGAATAACATATAGCTAGATTTCGTAACTCTTTAAATATTGCATTTATGACATAGCCCATTTTACAGTATTGTATTGAAACAACGATTAAAACTGCATCTAAAACGGAAAATAACTAAATAGCGACTTTTGCACTCGCAATGACGATATGTAAGTAACTAACTAAGTTAATCACAACATAATAAATTCAAAATGGAACTAACATTATAAAAACATTTTAAATCTAATAAACGCATGATCGTTTATGCATAAGTAGTGTAGAAATGTAGAAAGTAGGTGATTTAGGTTGGGTTGGCTTATAAGCTAGGTATATTTACATTATAATTATGGCAATACAGGAATAAGTAAATGGAAAATTACTACTATAATAGTGGAAAACTGCGCACCATTTAGTCACGTATGATAGACTATCTTATCATCCGATTAGTTATAAAGCCTACCCCTAAAGTCACTTTTAATCATATTAGTATAAGTAAGCATAGAAACACGGATAATTATTTATTACAAAACAGAGAAAACGGGTATTTTATATTAATTCAGAATCATCTTATATCTCTGTTTCACGGTCGTTTTTTAAGCGGTTTTTTTTTTTAAATTAATATTTTGTCAATGGTGTCGATTCTGTGTCGCATTCTCTAAAGCTAAACAAAATTAACATATTTCCGTCTTTTTCATTTCCCCTTTATCAGAAGAGTATCGCCATACTTTAAGTTTACATTAGTTTTAGAGAATGCGACACAGAATCGACACCAATGTATATATACCTATATGAAAAGTGCAGTTTAAACACCTACATAAAATGTACTTAGAGTTTTGGCGGGAAAACGAAAAAGATCGCGTCACCGCATTGTATTATTTTCCTAAAATTGTGTTATTTTTAGTGTTAGTACATAAAGTTGGTGGCATATTATTCGTTAAGTGCTGGATTACAGGCATGAGTGTGGGAAAGTGAAATAATGATGGTGAAACGTTTCTTTTCGTGCTGTTTCCAAAACTACTACTACTACTAGGAGTATGACTTGACTAGACTATGACTTGACGTGATGACTTGACTGTGACTTGACTTGACCATTGTATAATATTAATTATGTAACTTGTACTTGAGAGATTATCAATTACTTGACACTGGCTAAATACACAAAAGTGTGGAGCCAAAAAAATAAAAATAAAAATAGAATGTACTTATGTAGGTAGGTATTTTGATTACGACGAAATATTTATGCTTACACTTGGCGCGTAGTTTCCCGACAAGAAGTATCTCAGCTTGGATACAGCCTCTTTGTAAGCCAACTCCGTATAGTCCGGAATCCTCTTCAAACCGTACTCGTTCATCTTGGTCGGCCTCCTGTACGAATATTTCGAATAAAAATAAGTCATATTATTTACATAAAAGCCGTGTATACGGCTAAATTTGTCGATACCGTCCCCTCACTATACAAGAAATACAAAACATAGGTAATCACATTTTGAATTTAGAAAATAGAACAAAAATAAAATGAAGATTTAGAAACTAGGGTTGCGCATTGCGCTGAATATTTGAGTCGAGTGGTGTTTTTGATAAAAGGAATGGTATCGATTTCACAAAAGAGTTGCCATGGCAACCGTTGTTGATGTCAACAATCCTTAGCTGCAGGTACAGTTAGACAAAAAAATACTTTGAAATGATATGCCCCACTCTAGTATCTAAAGAATAATATCCGAAGGGATATAGCCACCCTTTTATTTTCTTTTTGTTATGGCTCCACACTTTTATGTATTTAGCCAGTGTCTTGTAATTTCTCGAGTCAATTAATATGATGTATATTTGTGTCAAGTCATAGTCTAGTCAAGTCAAGTCAAATCACTGAAAATAACATAAAATGTGGAAAATAATATATCGATCTATTTCGTCTTCCCGCTAAAACTCTAGCCTAACTTTACTTGTATATTTTATGGTCACAGATCCTAAAAAAAGTTTTTAGTTTCTATAAAAATAAAATATGTATACTATAAACACAGATGTTTATATATATATAGGTAATTAAATAAAAAATCTATATAAAATAATCATATCTCCCACTGTATCAACCTAATCCAAAATTATAGTCGCTACGCTAAGGCCAGATTTCTATCTGCCTTTATTCTGTGTCTGGTATAGCCACAGAATAGATAATAGTACAATCAATAGAGGCATAAAATATTGCAATATTTCATTGCTTTGGTATCGTAGTTCATAAAATGTAAATTTCATTGTTGTATGTAAATGTAAATTTCATTGTTGTATGTAAAAGTAAACACCAAGTCGTCTGTATTAAAGGCAGACTATCTTTTGTTTCATCTATTCTATGACTCTGCAAGACGGTAAGGAATTTATTATATCTATTCTATGACTTTCAAAGGTTTGAGAATGGAAGAAAGAAATATATTAAAGTATACGGCCTTACTGAAAGAGCTTGACTTCCTTTAAGTTCTATTTTTTCTGGTTACAATTTTTTGAAGTAAAACTTTTTACGCACGCTTGACTTGAGGAGTAAATGCGAGGCAAACGGAAATTGAAGTTGGATGACGTAAATCTTCATTGTCAACATAACAAAAGTTAGTTTTTTATTATTATGTTGGTATATCCGGTAAAATGTCATTAGATGACGACAGTAACATTAAACAAAGCCAAAACAAAGTTATACCGGCCGATAGATGGAGCTAAATTAAATAAATTTTACTTCAGTCGTGTGGTCAAAAGCACACTCTTTTTTTCTACTTACAATTTTTTGTGATGAGCGAGCGAGAATCGAGCATAGCGTCCGTCAGTTTGATAGAAAACGGTAACGTAAACGGTAAAAAAATAACTATGGGCGTTGCCGATGGGTTGCCAGCTTAATAAGGTATTAAATAAGGAAAGTAGGTGTATTATTTTAGTCACTAGTATGAATACGTTTGGGAGAGCTCATGCAATAATAGATCTTGAGACAAGATTTTTTTCTTTTTATAGTACCTAATGTAATTTTTGTAAACTATAAAGTAGGTAGAAAAATGGCATGGCAATGGCAAGTCGACATTGATGTTAAAGTTTATTGACGATCAGAATAGGGGGCAGATCATTAAGTAGATGCACTATAATTAATAATAGTAGAGGTCATGTAGTGGTAAAATGTTAGCCTATCTAAAATTTAAAATAAAAGATATATCAAGTTAGATAGGAAAAGGATAGGAGGATTTTTGTTTCCATAACCTCTATCAGAAAGACAGAGAACGTAATTTCTTTATGCTCTGTTTATTTTAATTTTAAAGAGATGTTAGTGAGACCACCGCGTTAGTGAGTTGAAAACGTCGGTCGTCAAACGTAAAACGTCAGTTGATCATTTGAAGTTTGTTTCACTAATTTTTGCATTTGAACTATGTTACCATAAATACATAAACAAAGCTTAGACAGACGTCAAACGTGTGTTTAACAATACAAAACAGCAGTTTAACAATTGTTTAAGGCTTGTGGGGTTAAGCCGTATATACTTAACAGCTTTAGGACTCCAAGGAAAAAAAACGGCACCATGAACTTTGTTTTGGCAGGATATGGAGGAGAAATAAAATTTTAGACACGGGAAACTCACCAGGAACAAATTAAAAATAGTTCAAATAAGTTTTAATAGATGGCGTTACATGTAACGAATTTTTAATTAGCAAAATTCTATTTTATAATTTGTGCTTTAAGAAATTAGATTGGACAAACAGCTGTATCTCAATAGATTTTATTGAAAAAAATTTAGTCATTTGGGAAGACATCTGGTTCATAGCAGCTCTTTTTAAAAACATAATAACTGACATAAAGAGCGCGAAGCACGAGCGAAGCGTCGAATCTCCATTTCAGGAAAATATGATTAGTGTGTCTATCCGGTCGTTTTCCTCTACAGATTGCATTTCTTTACCGATTCTCGTCAAATTTAGTGACCAAATTCAATAACTGTATCGATTTTTTTTTCATTTTCATTATGGCTGAATTTTTGGTTTTGAGGATGTAAAAAATGATTTTTCAGTTATATGACGTCTACAGATAACAGTGTCATTAGTATAATTTCATAACAAAAAATTTAACAAATGGGTATTTAAAAATTACGAATTAAGATATGTATTTATATAAATAAGACCCTATAAATATATAAATAATTCATAAAGCCCCTTTAACCCCTAAAACATTGTACGTGCTGCAGTTTTATGTGTATTAGTAGTCAAAGCTGCATAGTATACTAGCACTCACCTAATTTTATTCCTCTTCAGCTTTCCATTCATCTCCTTGTCTGACCCCGCACTCGATCCGCTCTTCGCCCGGTACCCGGCAGCTTTCGGTTTCGCCAAATAACTCGTCGATCCCATCACTATTTATCACCCACTTGTCAAAACTCCCGCCAAAATCTATGCCAATTTTATTGCAACAGTATCTCCCGCCCGATCACTGGCCCGTTTATCTTTTATTAGTAGAAGAGAACACGCGAATATTGTACAATTCAAAAATAGAATGAAATTTTGATTATGGAACGCATCGCGACGCACCGATTCAGCCAATAGACGGTAGAAGGAATGAATTTGAAATGAAATTTTTCGTGTTTCCTGTGTTGTGTCTCGCTCGCACATGCGTGGAGGAAGCGTGTGTTGGTGCCGCTCTAACAGATTACTTTTCTTTAGGACATCGTAGTCGAGGAGCTTGATAAAATATATATGCAAGCCTTTTGCAAGCTATAGCATTTTATTATTCCTATAGCATTTTATTAAGCCTTTCTACGTTTTATTTGCAGAAAAACCAAAAGAAATTAGACATTTAAATATGGCTTATTGTTATGTTTGA
Organism: Ennomos fuscantarius; assembly: GCA_905220475.3. NCBI lineage: Eukaryota > Metazoa > Arthropoda > Insecta > Lepidoptera > Geometridae > Ennomos > Ennomos fuscantarius. Next base: position 6,122,243 of record HG992049.1, read on the forward strand.
AGCATTTTCTGTTTGGTAGAATCCTTGTACAAGCCTACAAGAAATGAAAGAGTATGAGGTTCCATTTTTTAACCATTTTGCTTTTTACATTCTTGTCTTAGTAGATTTTTTTCACATATACATATAATTAAGTGATTATTATTTAAGTAAATATTGAGAACTTAATATTATCGACGTTTCCCATCCGAAGATAGTAATATGTATAAATAATAAAGCGATTTGAATTAAATTTAGTACACAGGTCGATTAAATATGACTGGGATCTACTATAATTGTAGATCCCAGTAGACACTTCATCCCAGTAGATCCATGTAGGATACTTTTATCCTAGAAAATTGTGTATCCGCGGGTAATAGGGAAAGTTGTGGGGACCTCTATTCTAATGTATAAAATGAACAAACAAAAAACCAAGTATGCTTTAAACCACACAACTGAAGTAAAACTTCTTCACTTTAGCTCCATCTATCGGCCGGTATAACTTTGTTTTTGCTTTGTTTAATGTTAACGTCGGTATCTTGACAATTATGAATTGTCATTTTACCAAAGATACCAACATAATAATAAAAAAAAATAACTTTGTTATGTTGACAATAGAGGGCTATGTGAACCAACTTCAACTTACGTCCGCTTCGCATTCACCAGCTTACTCCCCAAGTCAAGCGTGCGTAAAGAAGTTTTAATTCAGAATTGTTTTGATGTTACTGTCCCGAAAGACCTTAGCTCATTAATAAAGCACGAGCCACCTCTCCTACCACGCGACTGGCAGTATCTTGCGTGCGTACAAGACAAGACACTGGCGGCATCAAAACGACGGCGGCAGCCATTTTGGAGGGGTCTATGGCAGAGCTGTCACGCGAGCGTGTCATGTAAATCATGATGCCTTCGCGTGACGCAGCCTGCAAGCGTTTTAGGCTTTGGTATACATTGATTGGTTTGTTTCGCATTTATATGCAACGTCGGTTTCAACAGATATTCTATGAAGTTTTCAATATCCCGTGATAAAAATGGTACCCAGGGCTGTAGCTAGAGTCGAATTTGAGGTTGCAGCATTGGTTACAGGAAGGGTGGAAGTTTTTTTTTTATCAAGGCACGGGATCGTATCACCATCAATAAGTATTCGTAGACTAATAATTTCTGTGACAGAACATGAGCATGGATTTACGATTTTTTTAAATATCAAACTATGAACAAACAATTTAATTATAATAATATTTTTTTTTTCTTTTAATGGCCTGCTATCACTTTTATTTATTTATTTTTTAAGCGATAATAAATCTTAGCTCGTAGTATTTATTTGTGATTTCAATGTTGCCCCACAATGCCCTCCCCTAGCTACGGCCGCGGTGGTACCCTATGTTGATTTTGATAATGTACGCAATCAGAGCCTTGTGGTCCCAGCGCTGTGAGAATAGGTAATATATAAAACCACCCCATCTTTTCCTGCGGGTGCCAGTTAAGGGAATAACCAGAGTATGGGTAGCAGCATTCTTCTCAGTACTTTAAAATCTGGGTGCACCAAGCAGGGATGGGATAGGGATGAAATACAAAAGGTTACCCACCCACTGGCGCAGAGGCCCGGAAGGGCCTACCGCCGGGGCGAGATGGTTAATGCAGTGTGTCTCCATCTCGCCCCATCCCGGCGGCGGTCGGATCACGGGGGGGTTTTAGTGGGTTCGAGTCCCACATAATTGACATGTAATTTAAAATATTACGAACAAATGTTTATGATTATGATTATATAATCTAAATATATATAACTCAAAGGTGACCGACTGACTGACATAGTGATCTATTAACGCACAGCCCAAACCACTGGACGGATCGGGCTGAAATTTTGCCTACAGGTAGATGTTATGACGTAGGCATCCGCTAAGAACGGATTTTTCGAAATTCCACCCTTAAGAGGGTGAAATGGGTGGTTGAATTATTTTCCCATAGGCCACGCCGCGGGCCAGTCTATGAATAGCTGGCAATGCGGTGGTAACCTAGACGAACTTTGCGAAAAAGTCCTACCTTCTTTACCTTCTTCTTTTCCTTACCTTTCTTCTTTTATTATACACTAGTTGCGCCCCGCAGTTTCACCCGCGGATAAAAAGTATTTTAATTATTTCCACATCCCATGGGAAAATTTCACTTTTCCGGAATAAAATGCCTATATGTTAATCTAGTGTATAAGCTATCTTGATGCCGAATTTCATCCAAATCCGTTCAGCCGTTTGAACGTGAACGAGTAACAAACATACACATACAAACTTTCGCCTTTATAATATTAGTGTAATGTGATTTAGGCACATACGTACTACCTACCTATAACTGTTACAATACAATACAATACAATAATACTTTATTGAACACCACTAATACATAACAACCTTAAAAAAAACTTACAAAAAATGGTAGAACAAATGGCGGCCTTATCACATTAAGCGATGTCTTCCAGGCTACCTTAACTAGAATAAATAACTAGATCTAAAAGACTTTCTATTGAACATCGGCACCATAACCACCGCCAGCGAGCATTCGTGGCAGGCCGTACCTCGCGTGATCACCGCCATTACGAGCAAGGTACAACCTTAATTTTCATATTCTTTTTATTGAAGAAAACAAACAGTTCCCTCGCTTTTCGATAGTAATCTTGTGAAAAGGAAAATCGATTTTTGGTGTAAGTTGTGATTCGATACTTCAGGTATCATGAGCTTTAGAATCAACATATCTCTTCTCTCAAGATATAGGTATATATCTATATAATAAGTTAATGATATTTCACGCAGATATGTGTCAAGTCATCAAGTCAAATCATAGTATACTCCTAGTAAAGTGGTGGCAACTTTACTTGAAGCTTCTATGGAGTTTTGGAAACAACGCGAAAAGAAACGTTTCACCATCATTATACCACTTTTCCAGACTCATGCCTGCAATCCAGTACTTAACGAATAAAACGCCACCACACATAAATTTTTATGCACTAACACTGAAAATATCTCAAGTTTTGGAAAATAATACAAAATTCCATAGGAGCTTCTGGTAAAGTTGCCACCACTTTACTAGGGGAATGACTTAGACTAGACTATGACTTGGACTTTGACTTGACTTCACACATACATATATAATGGTGTCGATTCTGCGTCGCATTCTCTAAAACTAAAGTAACCTTAAGTATGGCGGTACTCTTCTGATAAAGGGGAAATTAAAAAGACAGAAATATGTCAATTTTGTTTAGCTTTAGAGAATGCGACACAGAATCGACACCACTATATAATTAACTTCAAAAATCAATTACTTGACACTAGCTAAGTTCACAAAAAGTGGAGCCAAAAAACAAAACAAAAAAAAAGTTTTTTGACATTGACATCGTTGTGTGGGAAAATAACGAGTGTGCTTTGACCACACGGCTGAAGTAAAACTTCTTTACGAAACGTTATTCTCACTCTTTCTATCTTTACTAACTTATATTCCCTCTCAACTTCCGTTCATCTCGCCCGATCAATTTCCACAACGCCCTCGTCACCCATTCACCAGCTTACTCCCCAAGTCCAGCGTGCAAGTTTTACTTTAATAAACAGACAGTCGTACAAGCAAAAATCGACTCTAGGGTCCGAATTACAGAACGATGCTCAGTCAGCGATCGGTGCTAAGCAGAGATTTCATTCATTAATTGATCACTTTATGAATGAAATCTCTGCTTGAGCACCGATCGATTACTGAGCATCGTTCTGTAATACGGACCTAAGATGACGAAGCTTTTCATTCCACGAGTGTACTTTACTAAAACCACACTCCTAAATATACGTCTAAGAAAAATATTAGAATGAAGAAAGAAATGGATTCGTAGACATTTTTTTTACAAAAAGACAAGTAATATGGAAATAACATTTAATATTCGTATAAAAATCACTACACTACAGATTATAAAAATAATGAATGATTAGTAAAAAATACAATTTTTAAAAGGCATACGATTTAAACGCTAGGTACTAGAGTTCACAATTTCACAACAATTTTGAACATACTTTGACTTGAAGGAACTGCCTGTCAATAATTACTAATAAAATTGTTCAAGCATATTAAGTAAATTACATAATTTTTATATATGAATAGAATAGAATAGAAAATGTTTATTCATAGCCAACACAGGTGCAGTTTTAACCTTAGAGAATATACAGTACATACTCTAAGGTTTAACAAAGTGGGTTATAAATTATACTAAGGCTAAGTGTACTTATGGCTATAAAAAGGTCACAGCTCAGCATAATGCGCCACTATATAATTTTTTATTGGTTATTTTAAGCATTTGACCACTGCCTTGCTGATGTTAAGCAATGATGACTGTGGTCTTTGCGGCATGCTTGCCTAGAAGCTTTGCTGTTATTGTTACCAAAAACAGTGGCGTAGCTAGGCGTGGGTGAAGTGGGCCCTCACACACGGTCTCGCACTTAAAGGGGCCTCGCAAGGCCTCTTAAATGCGATGCCACCAGACTTAAAAACCATTTTATTTTTCGTAGTTATCTCTCGTATGCTTTTTTTTTCCGTTAGAAGTTAAAAGTTATAAAAAACTACTTAAGAAACAGTATGAAGCAGGATCGACTGTATGCTTTAGCAATAACTTTCAATCGAAACAGATTTAGCCGCCAAAACAATTACAAATCCTTACTAGAGGACTTCTGTAAAGCAAAAAGCCTAAGCACATTATTTTTATCAAAAAATTAAACACTTACAGCCTTATTAATAAACACGAACTAGCTTTAGACTAGTTACACCATCTTTTGTCTCTTTCGATCCAGCTAAATATTCCAGGAGCAAAAAAAGGACAAAAGCTGAACTAATCCGAGACTAATACCCATTTATTAACAAGGCTGTTAAGGTACAAAATCTAAATACTTTTCAATATTCTCTCACCGCGCATTTATATTTTTTCACTATCATAAGTAGGTGTGTCGTGTCAAAGTATATTTAGTAAGATAGATTTATTGGGTAGATCTTGGGAACGAAAGAAAAGGGGCCCCGCTGATGCGACTTTGCCCACATATTAGTCCACGGTAAAATAAAATCTTAAGGATGAATAAAACAAAAAAAAAAATACGTCAATTTATTAGTAAAAAAATAAAAATAATACTAAAACATCTACTTTTTGGTGTTAGTAGTTACATGAGAAAACCTTAACTAAATAAATCTAACAGAAAATAAATAATTTTAAATAAACCAATTTCAATTGAATTGCACGAATTAGTGAAAAAAAAGTATTTTGAAATACGATTTTCCAAATGGCACTTTTGAAAGTAGAAAAGCTTTAAATTTAAAATAACTATATACATGAGAAAAAAATACTTAAGTATATTTTGTGCTGGATATAAGTATTATGCCAAAAATATCATGGTATGGCACAAGGTATATCAACGCCCAAAGGTTTGATAATTACAAAAAAATATTTACAAATTGAATAACAATTACAATCTAAAATGCTTAAACTTAAAAAAAAATCCAACGTAGTCTAAAAGATCGCTTATTATTTCATTAGAAATATGAGTTCAAAATTTATTACATATAAGGTCTGAGCGAGCTTGCAAAGTGGTTTGAAATTGATGACTGGCAGGGCTACACAGATAAAGAAAAATTCGAAAAAAGTTTGTATATGAAATCTCTAATGCATCTATAGCGTCGCGCGGTAAGTTTGTAGCACTCACGCGAAAAGCGCGGCACACACGATGTCCGAAATCTGGTAAAGTCAAAGTCAAATAATTTACTGGCAATAAATTAATTTCTATTTTTTTTTGGTTTTGTTTTTGGCTCTACATTTTTGTGTAATTAGCCAGCGTCAAGCAATTGACAATTTCTCAAGCCAATTAATCCTGTGTATATTTGTGTCAAGTCACCAAGCCTAATTTCTATTTATTTTACAAGGTTCTGATACAGCTGCAGATTGGCATCTGGCTTAGTTACTACCGGAGTCTTTTTTAACCCTCACTGACGTTTCCTTGACACTTTAGCCAGTTATTGATTTCAAAACACTACATACAAAAATGTGCACTAATTAACTTAGACCTTAATTATTTATATCCCCAAACTGAACCGAACTCGGAATAGAATAGTTAGTACAAAAATGATTTTATAAAATCTGGAGAACAAAACAGACGGATTTGAATAAGTCAAATTACTACATTAGTAGCTAATAAGATTTCAGAAATACATGAAATTCTCTAAGAAGCAGGTAAGCGAAATGAATATTTTGCTACGCTTCGCTTGTTTCAAACTTCATTGTGAAAGTTATTATAATGTATATAAATGCAATGTTATCACTTGGTCAAGTTCATTGGAATTTATTAACAACTTGCTTCACCCAACTGCTTTTTGGGTCGTCGCCTTCTGGGTTAATACTGTTTCTACTGGAAGGAATGTTTGCTCGCTCGGTGCTGTTGCTTGGAGTTATATTTGTGCTTCTCACTTCTCGTTTGCCAACTTCGCTTTTTTCTATTTCGCTTCTGCCAGTATCGCTAACGCTCCTCTCGAAAGAAGCTACTTTCGTTGTTACTGACTTCGGTTTTTCTAATTGATTTGGCTTTTTGATTTGACTCGGTTTCGCTACTTGAATTTTCGACATCGATTCTATCTCCATTCTTCTTTCGAACACAGATTTCGTTGTAGCTTTCGGTGGTTCGCTAATTGGTTTTTTGATTTCATTCGTTTTATTTTTCCTGGTTAGGGAATCAAGACTGGCTCTTTCAAAGCTCAGTCTTTTAATTTGAATGTTACTTTGTGACTTCGAATTAAACTTATTAGTGGAAGTTTCAATGTGATCTTTATCGTCTTTTGTTGCAGTCAGTGTGGTTTTTACTTCTTTTAATTTATCTTCTGTTGGTTTACTTTCATTAGGAGTTGATTCAGATCTAACAACATTTGGTTTGAAGTTAGTGTTTCTTTTGATAGTTTTAGTGTTTACAGAGTCGCTTGACGAAGATTTTTCGACGTGTTTACTTACGGAATTATTTCTATTAATCAAATGCGACTGAAAAGATGTAGTTGCAGGTATTTGACTAATTTTAGGTTTGACCGGGACTGGTGGAGCTATCTTTGTTTTAGATTTCTCAATAGCTTCAGTTTGTTTTTTACTAACATTATAAATTTTTTCTATGTCTGGTTTATTTGCTATGATAGTCATTTTAGTTTGAGTGTTGTTTTTTTCATTAACGGTGCTGACAAGTGTTCCTTGACTTTTAACTGAAGATTTAAGTTTTATGCTTTCGACTCTTGTCATACCTTTGTTAACAATTTTACAAGCTGCATCTGTCTTAGATTCATCTGGATCTTCTTGATCAGAATAAACTGCAGAGTCTCTAAAAACATCTTCATCCTTCACTTGTTCTATCTTTTCGAATGATTTCTCGTAAAAACTATCATCTGAATTAATTTGTGTCGAAGATTCTGATGATTTTTCTTTATTCTCGGGTTGACTCGCATTTATTTTATGACTTTCAAGATAAGTACCTTCACTGGATGTAGTTACAAAAGAAGAGTTTGAAAACAAACTATCGGGTCTGACAGCATTTTTGTTGATAAGTACATTTATATTCTTCAGAGCGGATTTTTCGCTCTTCAACGTTGTGGGATCAACGTAGTCAGATTGAGCAATTCTTGCCCCTAAATGTTTGCTGCCTTGCATGTAAATAGGCATTTTATTCAAATTTTGATAGGAACTAGTATTTGATCTTGACGGTGAAACGACAGTGCTAGAAACATTTGTAATCATGCTGACGCTTTTTTCATACGTTGATCGTATACATTCTTTCTTGTGTATAATATTGTCACAACTGAGAGATAACGCCTCAAGATTATTTTTTTCATTTTGGCTTTCTGTTATTGAGCTTTGTTCACATACGCTTTTACTTAGTAAATCACTGTTAACCGTGTAAACGATAGTAGAAGTAGCAGGGCTTGCATCAGTTGAAGTGATTACTACTTTTATTTCACTCTTAGCTAAGTTATTGTGGGCATCTTCAACAGAATTTTGAGTTCTTACTGGAGACTGAGATCTATTTTCATTGGTGTCTGGATGGTCGTCACCAATAATGCTTCTGAAGCGCTGCAATAAATTTTTTGAATAACTTCTAGGGTTTAAACCAGATTTTTTTTCACTTGTAGGGCTTTTTAAATCTGATTTTATGCTATCAGGGCTACTTTGATCGTTGGCATTAATTTCTAGTTCTTCATTTTTATTTGGGGAACGATTTTTAAACCGGTTCAGGACATTTTTAATTGATAGCATATGACTCGCTGGCTTATAAATCTTGTGCTCTGGGTGTATTACTTCTAGAACGGTGGGTTTTTCATCACTGGGTTCCAACGGTAAGATTTCGCAAGAAGATGTCATAGACGTGTTTAAATTCGGTTGGGATACTGTTAGAAGATTTTCATTCTTATTCTTATCTAAATTGTTTGAGCTTTGGAAGTTGTTTTTGTAACATCGGTCAATTTCTTCTTCAAGTTCTAAAGTTGATTGACTTATGTTTTGTTGATAATCAGTCTCCGACTTTGAGCTTTTATTGAATTTAAGTATATCACCTTCACTCATGTAGTTTTCTACATCATCATAACTTAATTCGCTTTGATCTGAAGCAATTGTATAGGGTCTATCAGTGCTTTTCACTTTACCATCTCTATTTAAATACGTTTTACTATTGCTATTAGGCATGCATTTGAATGTAGTCATGCTATTATCTTCAGTGCTACTGGTTACTACTTGAAAACTTCTGGGTAGTGAACCGGATTTTCTATCTCTAGACACATTGAAATGTTCTTTTTGGCGACTCAACCATATTTCAGGGGTATTGGGACTCTGCTGATCGGGACTCATAGGTAAGTAGTCTGTTGGTAGTTCATTAGGCGCGTCTTTCTTACGTCGACAAATTTCAACAAGGCTATCGTAAATATTAGGGTAATTATTAGGACCATTAAGTAGACCTGGATTTTCCATAGTGACGTAATAATCTGTGGGTACTTTCGATTCTACTTTTTGTGGAGATTTAATTGGCACATCGTAAATTCCTTCAACGTCTTGTATTTTGTTTATTTTATCAAATGACAGATAGACGTAATCTGATTCTCGGCCATGACCTTTAGGAGTTTCAACTAAAACTGGGGGAAAGCTTGGTGGAGACGGCAACCTTTTAGGTCTAGTAATATGAGAATGCTGAATCAGTTTGCTTTTATTATCCAGACTGTGCAGACTTTCATCAACTCTATTATCCATACGTAATGTTTCATAAATGTGATCTTCTTCTAGGTTAGATGACACAGACACATCATCAAGAGGTTGAAGAAGTGTTTCTTTCTCATCATCTTTAGAGTCCATGACTTCTGAATGATGTCTTATGTATTTGGGTTTTAATGTGAGATCGAGGGTTTTTGCAACAATCACGTGTTCAGGATTTGAATGCGATTTCATAAGTCGCTGATGTCGCCTTTGTGCGCTATTTCTGAGTTGCTGCTTTTTAACCAGTTTTTGGAATTCTCTATTTTGCAGTAATAGCTGCGATATTATTTGTTCAAGTGGCTGTTCAAGTTCTTCACAGCTCTCATGTACTTCATCTTGCTTAATCTCCATTTCACAACTTTTGTCCTCCACTTCCGAACCCTCATTTATAACTTTTTGTTTATTTAAGTACTTCACTTTTTCTAGCTCATTCTTTTTGAATGAATCTGTTTTTTCTATTAGCTTTTTATATGTTTCTTCATCGATATCTTCGTCCTTACTAATTGTACTAGGCAATCGACTCTGTATATCTTTAGGTTTATCGACGTTAAGACTATCATTAGATTCTGATATGTGCAGAATATTTTCAGTTGACACATCTGTGGAAAAATCTGCATAAAATTTGGCAGTAGTGTCAGATCCAAGACGTAGTCCCTTTGCTCTATTTTTCTTCAGCTTTGATATTTTCTTTGGCACATTCTTCGTGGTATACATTCTAATTTCTAAATTCGGTTTTAAGGCGTTAATTCCTCTCTTTTGACTATCCAGTTCAGGGTCAGATATGATAGTTCCATCATTAGATCTCAATTTTTTTGTTATTTTGTTTGTTCCACAATTTCTGCATTCGAATTCTATCTTTTCGCTTCCTTTGGATTCATTTCTTTCACTATCGCTATCTTGAGATTTCTTGATCAATATTCCAACAGAATTTTGTTGCAGCCCTGGTTCAGACTTTCTTCTCCAAGTTCCGATTTTGGAAAGTTTAGATCTCTGAGGATCGTCTTTAGATTTTGATCTTAAAGATTCTGTTTTGTTTCTATCCAAATCACTACATCTAGACCGCCTTTGTAACGTATCTGTTATAACAATATTTTCTTTGATTTTAGCACACTTTAAACAGGTCTTAGGAATATTTCTTATACTTGTCATAGAATTCTTAGTTTCACTCAAATCTTCTTTACTTTTAGTGGTCTCTTTATAACTGACAATATTATCAGAAGAATGATATTCTCTAGTGTTGTTCAAGGTTCCTCCAAATTCTTTATTGAAACTTTCCTGTGAAGACTGAAAGTCAGAACATTTACAGGAGGCCGGTTTTTTATCTAAATGTTCTGAGCTGCCTGCATCTATGTAATGCAAGGCTCGATCGCATTCCAGGCACTTGTCTCCGGTTAGTTCCTTATTGTTCCGTTTGCATTCGCATTTGTCATCTACTTTTTTGTCTTTATTGAGTTCTGTTTCACAATCAGAACATAGATCTATGTAACAATTATCGCAGGTATAGTCAATTCCTTTTTCGGCTGAAACTTGTGTGCAGTCACAGTCATGAATTTCTTCAGACCTGGAAGTAGTGAGAGTATATTTTCTAGTTTTCTTTAGTCGTCCTCTGATGCCGTTTTCGAAAGACTTTCTTCTTTCTCGGTCCAGTTTACGTTTCTCTAGGTACTCTGGCGCAGATAGTTGTTTTCTCATCGATGCTTGCGTTATGAGATTGTGCGATTTCTCCGCCAGCATGTCATCTGTTGAAGAAAATATCATGGTAAATATTATATCTTTAATTATCTCATAAAATGACAAAGTTACAAGAATAAAAAGAAACAGGCCAAACAGAAGTTATTACTTCATAGTATTCATTTCGTAGCTCTACATACAATCTCTTTAGCATGTGACATTACAAAATTATTTGCCTTTGCTTCATAGTAGCTGTGGGATAGCTGCATATAATCTGTTTTACGAAAAAGTCGCAGGGATGCTCAAGAAACTTTAAAAACGTATTTCTACATTTTTTCAATTATCAAATTCTTTTTCAACCTACTTTATGCTTCATCAGTTTAGCATTTCGTAGTCATATTAACTAATAAACATATTGCTGGAATAATAAAACTAACCGTCAGTCTTGTTTTGTCCAAGTTCCATGACCAGCTGCCGCGCGTGGGACGGGATCACTGCGTTATAGTTTTCCAAGATGACCTGAAAATAAAACAAAATGATACAATGAAACCAAAACATTCATCATCATCATCATCACACATCTATTAATTCAATCTAACTCAAAGTCTCAACCTCAAAGTCTAACACCCTTGAGCTCCGTCTGAATATCAGTCCACTATAATTCCTACGCTTCGTCTGTTGCAGTATAATATAGATATTTGTATTTTGTTAGCCTACCCTCTTGAGCAAAAGCGTCCATTCCCGCTTGTGGCGGTGCGAGCGCGCCTGCAGCGTGAGCTGCGCGCGCGGCGCGTCCCACGGGATGACGTGGAACGACAGCGGGGCGCCCGCTATCGACTCCACTAGCATCATGTTGTTGCACTGGAAAAAGGAACTAAGGGAGTTTTGGCGGGAAAACGAAAATGATTGCGTCACCGCATTGTATTATTTTCCAAAACTTGTGTTATTTTCAGTGTTAGTGCATACATTTGGTGGCATTTTATTCGTTAAGTGCTGGATTACAAGCATGAGTGTGGGAAAGTTGTATAATGATGGTGAAACGTTTCTTTTCGTATTGTTTCCAAAACTCCATAGAAGCTTCTGGTAAAGTTGCCACCACTTTATTAGTAGTATGACTTGACTAGACTATGACTTAACTTGATGACTTGGACTGTGACTTGACTTGACTTGACACATTGTATAATATAAATTAACATGAAAAAATATTAATTACTTGACACTGGCTAAATACACAAGTGTGGAGCCAAAACAAAAAAAAGGATCTAAGGTCTATTTCGGGGTCATACGCCATAGCCCAACGCCATGGGCCTTGCTGTCCTACCATACATAATAAGACCACCTCATCTCTTCCCGTGGTTGGCATAAGAGCCGGCTTCGGCCCCTGCCTGTCGGCAACATTTTGAATCGAAAGAGTAAAAAATAAAAAACAACGGTTCAAAGTATTTAAAGAGTCACATTTTTTTGCCAGTAATTACAGACATTTATGCCTCTCAAATTATGTTATACCACTAATAGTGTATCAATTCTTGCTGTCATCTGTATTCATTTATTCATATTTTATTATTCATTTCCCGTTTTAAAAAATATGTGAGGCAAATTATACCTACATCTATAAACTGTTAAAGTTTCAAAAGAACACAGTTTTAATATCGTAACATGTAAATTCAAGTTTATATAAGTATGTTTTTACTGGGTGTTAGGACTTTTCTGCAAAGTTCGTCTAGGTAGGTACCACCACTTTGCCAGTTATTCTACCGCCAAGCAGTAGTGTGCAAGCACGACTGTGTTCTGGCTTTGAAGGGCAATGTAGCTAGTGTGCGCGTACGTACGTGCGTGCGTGCGTGCGTGCATGCGTGCGTGCGTACGTGCGTGCGTGCGTGCGTGCGTGCGTGCGTGCGTGAGTGCGTGCATGCATGCGTGCGTGCGTGCGTGTGTGTGTGAATTAGTAAAGTATACTGACCATTATGTGCGACTTGTAAGCCAAGATGCCGTCTTCCCGGTTCTTGGTGACGAGAAGCATTTTGTCGAAGAGGAAGGCGTGACGCATTGCCTTCGCGCCGAACACTCTGTAAACGCAAATATGGACGAATCATAGAAAAATTTGATAGAAAATTTTGACAAAACTTTCTTGCCTTCATGTTTTTACTACTTTGCAATTGTAGGTTTGTAGCCTCTGTAGTGACCACACCAGGCTCAGCAGGTCAGCAGGGTTCGATTCCCGCGGCAGGACAAGTATTTGTGCACAGAAAAAAAACGCAAATACTTGTTCTGAGTCTCGGTGTGGTGGGACCATGGTCCTCGTAGTTTAGTTTCCTAGACACAGGGTATCCTAGTTAGGATTCAGGATCTATGTATGAGATCGTTGGGCGTGATTATTACTCGTATTATATAAGGTTTACTGGTAAAACCAGAATATAATAAAAGTACCAAAAGAGGCCACAAATGATCATAATCCCAAGTAAAATCGAAAAATCATCAAATGCCAGATCCATTTTAAACTGTTCTTATAATTCTAGATCGAAGAACGAGAATCGAGAACGAGAGGCTCACAGGGGGGTTTAAATGGGTTCGAGTCCCACATAAGCAGATTACACTACTTTGTACCGCAAAACTATATCCGCGTGGGTCAAAGACGTCGCCACCAGCTGTTTGCTGCGCCTCCTGCCTTACGCACGTGGCACGCTCATAATGCTCCAACGGCAAGGGCTGTAGCTGTTATCTACCGCTTCTTAAGCGAAGTCCAAGATGCTACCATACATACTGACCCCATTAGTCGGCTTTATAAATATATATTGCTTAGTCCATATAAGAACTTAGTATAACAATGTGAATGTTTTGGCGTAGCTGTAAGTTCACAGTGTATTTAACAAATAAATAAAATAAATAAATAAATCTCCCTGCCACCACCACCGTGGTGGCAGGGAAGTGCGAGGGCATTTCCCCCCTCAAAAAAAGGTTTGTTCCTAATTAACTCACCGAAATGTCCCTTCGGCGCACAACTCTCCATAAGTAGTCAGGTCTGGGCCGTTCCATCCGTACAGGAGTGACTGGATCTCCTGGAATTTTAATAGAACAGTGAGAAAAAATTCCATCAACATCAACAAGATTTTTTATGGTTTGTTTTGAGGGAAACTAAAAATAAAAAATATTTGTTTATGGTGTATTTTTTTATTCCCATTGACTGTTGCTGTTCGCTAATTGGAACTTTGCAAGGGCTTGCAATACGACCCTAATACAAGCTTTAGCGTACCGGATGGTAGCACCAGAATAAAGAAAGAAAAAAAAAATAGAAAAAAAGTCAATTTTTTCGTAACTATCAATTTGACAGTCAAACCCTTTTTGATCTCACCCCTTGAATTATCCACCACGTTAGTAAGTAGTTCTGGAGTTTTGGCGGGAAAACGAAAAAGATCGCGTCGCCGCATTGTATTATTTTCCAAAAGTGTTAGTGAGTGTAGTCCAGTGTTAGTGAGTAAAATTGGTGGCATTTTATTCGTTAAGTGCTGGATTACAGGCATGAGTGTGGGAAAGTGGTATAATGATGGTGAAACACTTCTTTTCGTGTTGTTTCCAAAACTCCATAGAAGCTTCAAGTAAAGTTGCCAACACTTTACTAGGAGTATGACTTTGACTCGATTATGACTTGACTATGACTTGACTTGATGACTTTGACTGTGACTTGACACATATTTGCGTAAATATCATTAACTTGAAAAATTATCAATTACTTGACAATGGCTATATACAAAAAAGTGTGGAGCCAAAATATAAAAAAAAGTAGTTCTGACCTGCACTCTAACGGCATGCTCGTGTCGCCTCTTCATATCGTCGATGTGCTGGGCGATGCCGGTCATTTTTAGCAGAGCGTATTCCGTCTCAGTCGACGCACACTGCTTCACCACATTCTAGAAAGAGAACACAAATTGTTTAGTAACTTAACTGACATGATAAGACAAGGCAAGACCTTTAAGTATACTCTTGAAATTAAAAGTTCTGTTGTTACTGTCACAGCAACAGTTATTGCGGACGAGCTGCTTACCAATTGACGAAAACTTTATTTTCTTCTAGCTTCTGCCCGCGGCTTCGCCCGAGTGGCGTAGGAAACGAATGGCATATTTTTCTGCCGTATGTAACGCACTATTTTTTACCTCTGTTGGATAATTTTGGTAAAACTGTGATACACGTATCTCACAATTTTAATTGAAGAACATGTTGTATATAAATTTTATTTTTCATACATAATTCACCCAGTTACCCTCTTAGAGGTGGAATTTCGAAAAACCCTTTCTTATTGGACTTGTGATATATACTAGTGGGACACAATCAGTTCATAACAATTACTTACTGAATGAAAGTAATCAACATAGAGGAAGTACTACGCAACATAATTAACAAACACGAAGCGTTAAAAACCGACCTCAAACTTATATGGTTTTCTCATGGATGCCATAGTCCGAACTGGACCAAATTGGGGAAAAGCAAAGGGACGACATCGGGAAGCATCAACTTTTAAATAAAAAAAGAATCACCCAGTCTAAAGTTCTGAGGTAACAAACATTTAAAAAAGCAGTCGTTTTGAGAACCTCTTCCTTTTTTGAGGTCAGTTGAAAAAAGAAAGCAATCGAAAATATAATAGCAAAGAATGGCTTAAAATACGCTTACCTGTAGCAACAAATGGTACTTCAATATCCTCTGAACAGGCTTCAACAGGTACGAAGCAAGCGGCAAAAGATGACCCAGCGCGATCTGCCGCTCTCTGAACTCCCTCGCACTCTGAGGGTTGGAGGCCAGCGCTGCGAGCACTTCCATGGTCCTGGGGTAGCCAGTGCAATAGGACGTGTAGACGGAGAAGCCAGAGGTGTTGTCGACGAAGCAGCGGGCGATGCAAGTAGCGTCAAGTCGACAGCTGTTCAGAGCTTCGCAGAGAGAACTGAAAATATAGAAGTTGGTATATTTAATGTTAAAAAAACTAATGTTCCCACACGACTGAAGTGAAACTTCTTTAGTTTAGCTCCATCTATCGGCCGGTATAACTTAATTTGCTTTGTTTAATGTTAATGTCACTATCTTGACAATTGTAAATTGTCATTTTACCGGACATAACAACATAATATTTTTTTAACTTTGTTATGTTGACAATGGAGATCTATGTGAACCAACTTCATATTCCGTTCGCCTGGCATTTACCAACTTAAATAATAATAATATGTGTGGACATCTCACACAACGCCATCTAGCCCCAAACCAAGCAAAGCTTATACTATGGGAACCAGATAACTGATACAATACTTAGATACTTTTTGTTTGTAAATTGTTTTTTGTTTGTAAGTACATATATAGAATACAATACTAAAGAATTCATGAATACATCGTAAGCTTATCGAAGCAAATAAATAATAGCATTGTAGGATGAGCAAATTGTAGAAAGGTCCTAAATAATAAGTACAGCAAGACCATATGAGCTATTCCCCGATTTTTTTTCTTGAGCCAGACCTAAAACTTTGCTAGTGGGGTTCACGGTTAGGGATCACGTCGGGGTCACCACAATGGTGACCCTCAACTTTTAACTACGCGACCTTCAATCCACGAGTCATTTGTCATCGTCACCTCATCGTTGGGTGACCTTCCAACTACGTAAACTTGTACGCAAGTCCTTCGTCTTCGTCACCTCAGTCAACGGTGCCAGCTCTCCGAGTTCATCGTCACCTCACAGTGACCTCTTCAGCACTCCGGCGGCGACTACTCAACGAGCACGACGAGACGACCACTTTGTGTAAACCAAGAAAGGTAGCCTGTATTTTGCGCGGCTGTGGTAATGAAGGAGAGCAGTGACTTGCACTATCACATCGTGACAACCGTGATTTGAAGCCTACAGTATCCTGTGGACCTCCAAAACATAGTGCAACATCCTGCAGTTCAGACCCTATTTACCTGCAACAGCATCCCGCAGGCAGTTTTTCAACTCCAGTGTGGCATCCTGAGAACACTCAACATCACCCGGACTGGTGCACGCACGTACAACTTTCCTTTACTTACATAACAAAGACTTTTAACTCATTAACTTGGTGATTTGCTCGTATACTAATTTAATTTAACTTATTTTGTTGAACCATACTGATTCCAACCGTTTGTTTACATTAACACTTGTATATATAGCAGCTGTGCCCAGCTTTGTTAAAGTAACAAACTCAGGTGGTACATAATAACAATAACACAGCAAGATCTTTGTTGCTAATACAGACCTTAGAAATTAGCTTAAAGTGCTGAATTGTTAAGGTTGTATGACTTATTGTTAAGGCACGGTATTAAGAGACAATATTTGCTATTTTTTTTAACCTGTTTTTATTTTGTGGTTTTGGAGCATTGCTTCAACTAAAAAAATTGTATTGCTTGGTTATTTTGTGGGAACATTTTACATCAGGGGCAGTGGATATTTTATTACTTTTTTTTTTCACAAATTTTTTATTTGAATTTTTTTGTGTGTGTTTTATTGTCTTGTGTTTTTGTTTGTGTTGCCATATTTTGTGTTTGTGTGTTTTACTGCAGCAATTTTAAAATTTATTATTGCCAATTTTTTTTGTGTACTTGCTAACGGTGAACGGTTTTGTTTAAATTTTAAGTTTTTATTTTTTTATTGGAAATGAGCCTGACATGCAAGCTATGAATGAGGCTAATGCTTTGTTGCAGCAGCAAAACGCAATTTTATTGGCCGAATTGCAAAAATTTAAAACTTTGCACACAGACAGTATTGAGACTAACACACCACCCGCGGACCCCCTCCCTCCCCCTCAAGCTCCCTCAATATGCAGGGTTGCTATCAAACTTCCCCCTTTCTGGCCTGATCGGCCTGCTTTATGGTTTGCGCAGGTGGAGGCTCAATTTACCATTTCAGGTATCTCTGTTGACCAGACTAAATTCAACCATGTTGTTGCTCAGTTGGACACTCGGGTTATTGGAGAAGTTGAAGATATTATTCTTCAACCACCATCTGAAGATAAATATGGTAGGCTCAAATCTGAGCTAATTCGTAGGCTTTCCACTTCTGAAGAGCAACGCGTCCGACAGCTTGTTAGCGACGAAGAGCTGGGCGATCGCCGCCCTTCCCAGTTTTTAAGGCATCTTAGGTCTTTAGCTGGGACTGCTCTCACAGACGAGAATTTGCTTCGCCAGCTTTGGATGCGCCGCCTCCCACAACACCTGCAAGCAATTTTGGCCGCTCAGTCAGAGCTATCTTTGGGAAAGATAGCAGAGCTGGCGGACAAAATTTTGGAAGTTTCGCCTGGCATAGCCGCTCCTCGTTCAACAGCTGTTTTCTCAGCGAGCACTTCTGCCGCCGCGCCTTCATCATTTGATGACATTACGCGGCGCCTAGACGAGTTAACGTGCCAGATCGCTGCACTTACAGCTGACCGTGGTAGGGACAGGTCACGGAGTCGCCCAAACCAGCGTGAACGTTCGCAGACTCCGGGTAAAATTAAAATCTGTTTTTATCATCGAAAGTTTGGTACCAAGGCTGCTAAATGTGTCAAGCCATGCACATGGACGCCACCGCCGCCGTCGGGAAACTTGAACAGCAGTCTTTAGCGGCGACGACTGACTGCTTACCGGAGAGTCGCCGACTATTTGTCACGGAATGCCTTTCTAAGCGCCGGTTCCTGATCGACACTGGCTCAGATCTCTCCTGCTATCCATACCAATGGTTAGCGAACAAGCCAACGCGGTCAAACTACACACTGGCTGCTGCCAATGGTAGTGAGATTCGCACCTTCGGCCATATCCAGATGACGCTAAATCTAGGGCTGCGTCGTGCCTTCCAGTGGCACTTCATCGTCGCTGACGTCAGCACCGCTATTATCGGTTCTGACTTTTTGGCGCACTATCGGCTGATGCCAGATTGTGCCAATAAAAGGCTCGTCGATAGCAGTACTGGTTTGTCATGCGTTGCCGCCGTCGCAACTTTGGGTCAGACTAGCATCAAAGTGGTTTCCGCTCCATCGTCTGAATTCGGTGCGCTTCTTGCGGAATTTCCGTCAATCACTAAGCCACCGGGAATTCTTCGGGAGCCGAAGCATAATACGGTCCATCATATTTTGACAACTGAGGGTGCCCCTGTTTCTTGTCGTCCAAGACGTCTGGCGCCTCAGAAGCTTCAAGACACCAAGAAAGTTTTTGATGATATGGTACAGTGCGGGACAGCCAGACCTTCCAAAAGTCCTTGGTCCTCGCCCCTCCATATGGTCCCAAAACGCGATGGCACCTGGCGACCCTGTGGGGACTATCGTGCGTTGAATTCGCGCACGGTACCCGACAGGTATCCGGTCCGCCACATTGGTGATGTTGGCCACAACATCTCTGGTTGTACTATATTTAGTACAATCGACCTCGTTAAGGCCTATCAACAAATACCGGTTGCGCCTGAGGATATTTGCAAAACGGCCATCATCACACCTTTCGGACTTTTCGAATTCAATTACATGACTTTTGGTCTGCGCAACGCAGGCCAAACATTTCAAAGATTTATTGATGAAGTCGTCCAAGGCCTTGAATTCTGCTTTGCTTACGTTGATGACATATTGGTCTACTCACGCGATGCTCGTCAGCACGCGCAGCACCTCCGTATACTTTTCAAGCGTCTTGAAGAGTATGGAATTGTCATAAACGCAGCAAAATGCGTGTTTGGTGCTCCTGAGGTCACTTTCCTCGGAAACCGCATTTCCGCTGACGGAACGCGACCACCAACTGAGCGCATTCAGGCCTTGAAGGACTTCCCCCTACCCAAGACCGTACAGGGACTCCGCCGTTTTCTTGGGATGGTCAATTATTATCGTCGATTTTTGCGTAATGCTGCAGAATTGCAAGCACCGCTAGTCAACGCGATCGTGGCCTCCCAAGGTAAAGGTTCCACCCCGGTCACTTGGACACCAGACCTTGAAGAATCCTTTAAGGCATGTAAAGACAGCTTGTCATCTGCTGCTCTTCTAGCTCATCCGTTGCCAAATGTTGAGTTAGGGCTTTTCACCGACGCTTCCAGCTCACATGTTGGTGCCTGCCTTCAGCAGAAAGTTGGTGATGCTTGGGAACCTTTGGGTTTCTTCAGCAAGAAGCTGAACCCCCGACAGTCCCAATGGCCAGCATATTATAGAGAGCTCCTCGCGATTTACGAGAGTGTGCAGCACTATCGGCACTTCCTGGCTGCGCAGCACGTTAGAATTTACACGGACCATAAGCCATTAATTTACGCGTTTGCACAGCGTCGCGAAAGGCTTCCGCCGGTCCAGCTAAACCAGCTCTCGTTTATCTCGCAATTCACCACGGACATTGTTCATGTAAAAGGGGTAGACAACACGGTAGCGGACGCCATGTCCCGCATCGAAGCTATTAGTTTCGAAGCTGACCATTCTGCCCTCGCTTCTTGCCAAAAATATGACGACGAATTGAAGAAGTATCGTGACGATACAAATACGTCTCTTAAATTAGAGAACGTCGTTGTCCCTGGCACTAACACCACTTTGGTCTGCGACATGTCTACTGGACGACCGCGACCGTTTGTCCCGGAGCCTATGCGGAAGAAGATCTTCGCTCAGCTGCATAATCTTAGTCACCCTGGCGCCAGAGCTACCATCCGGCTGGTCTCTGACCGTTTTGTTTGGCCTGGTGTTGCTAAAGATTGTCGCCGTTGGTGCCAATCTTGCTTAGCTTGCCAGCGAAGCAAAGTGACTCGGCATACTCAAGCTCCGCCTGGACATATTTCCAGCCCTTCATCTCGGCTCAAGCATGTCCATATCGACATCATTGGACCTCTGCCGTCTTATTCTGGCTTTCAATATTGCCTCACTGCTATTGACCGCTATACTCGGTGGCCCGAAGCGTGGCCTATGAGTGGTATATCTGCAGAAGAGGTAGCAAGAACTTTTGTGGCTGGCTGGATTTCTCGATTCGGAGTTCCTGCTGTCATTACTACTGACCAGGGACGTCAGTTTGAATCCGACCTTTTCAGACGCCTCACAGAGATGTGCGGTACGAAACGTATTCGCACTACCAGTTACCACCCTTGCGCCAATGGGCTCGTCGAGCGCATGCACAGACAACTAAAGGCATCTCTGATGTGTCACGATGATTCGTGGCTGAGCGCATTACCCCTGGTTTTGCTAGGAATGCGCTCCGCATTTAAAGAAGACTTACAGGCGACAGTTGCGGAACTGCTCTACGGAGAACCATTAACTCTTCCTGGAGAACTTTTGGCATCTCCCGGACCTACTAAATTTGACGATCCGTCTGATTTTGTTGTCAAATTAAGACGACAAATGTCCAAGTTGCGACCCACTCCGGCTTCGCAACATAGCAAGCCTTCTCCTTTTATCTTTAAGGATCTCACAACCACGTCTCACGTTATGCTGAGAGACGACACTGTCCGGCGTTCTCTGCAGCCTCCCTACTCCGGCCCTCACAGAGTTATTTCTAGAGGTGAGGACGGAAAGACACTGTCTCTAGAGGTCAAAGGCAAGCAGATGACAGTTAGCGTCGATAGACTCAAACCAGCTTTCGTCGAGCATCCATGTCCTTTGGTTGATCCTGCTCCGGCACCTGCACCTTTTGTATCTGTGCCTCCTTCTCCGTCCGTGCCTTCTGCACCTCCGACATCCGCCGTTGCTCCTTCCTCGCACACACCGCAATATACCACCCGGTCAGGTCGTAGAGTCCAGTTCTCTAAACCGTTTGACCTCTAATTCCTTTCCTTTTTCTTTTTCTACGGATTCTCCTTCTCCGTAGGGGGGTGGTGTGGCGTTCGGAACGCGCCTTATCTGTGCTTTCCGAACGCACGACTTTGACGTTGACAGATCGGTTCGCGCGCGACTTGACTTAGAGATATTTTCCCGCCCGGGATATACTTTTGCTCCTGCAACTTAGTTGTCTCTACAATTATTAATATTATTATTGTGCTGTGCCTTTATTACTACCTTGTTATTGACCTGATGTGCAGTGTGAAAGAACATTATAGTTTACTATACTCAAAACAGTGATTTCATTGTGCACCCATCTCCAAGAACTATCAGTAGGTTCTAATACAGACTACAGGGACCGCAATGGTCCCTCACTGTTATGCTCAGAGACTAACTACAATATAAATTTCATATAAGAAGAGACTGAACCAAGTGCAAAAAGAATCCTAAATGACGGTACTGTTATAGATAGCAAGCTTTGTGTCTCTGGTATGGCAAAGAAGTTTTTGCTCCTTATTCCTTGGGCAAAACCATCTTGAAATTGTTTCTAATGCATCTATACCGACTGGCCCGATAGCTCAGTTGGTAGTAACCCTGCCTTCTGGGCTGTGGGTTGTGGGTTCGATCCCCACCAGGACAAACATTTATGTGATGAATCGATGTTTGTTCTGAGTCTGGATGTTATATTATATTCTATGTATGTATTTACAAACAAAAAGTAACTAAATATTGTATCAGTTACCTGGTTCCCATAGTACAAGCTTTGCTTAGTTAGGGATTAGATGGCGCTGTGTGAAATGTTCACAGATATTTGTCATTATTATTATTATACACAATCAAACGGAACGCACGTTGTATCATTTCTGCTACTGTTCCCGGTTGCGTTGATACTCACTATCAATGGTCAATTATCAAAACCTATGTCTCAGACCTCAGAGCAACCTGTAAACGTTGCCTTTGAGTATAATTTAGAGAAATGTCTTACAATCAATCATTATGCAAGTATTCTTAGTTTGAAAAACCAGTCTGTCCCTGACACGTCCCGAGTCCGCGGTGACCTTAGCCAACAACACCCCATTGTAGTGTTTTACGGCCCGCAGACCGCGACCTGGCGGCGACGTGACCATTTGAAGGTAATGCGACTTTGGATTTTTCTGGTTTTGTTACGACTGCTATATGATGCTGGAATTTGCCGGCGTTTTTTAAGATGAAGAATAAAACTATTTTTTTCGTAAAAGGTTTGTACATTAGCAAACATTATTAAACAAGGTACGTCAAAAATACAATTGAGCCTGGCGTGACCTAGCCAAAGTTCATCTTAAATACAAAATGATAAAATATTATACCGGAATATCAAGCGTAGCAACACTAAATAGGACCCTACGGACTTATATATATAAGGTACATAGGTATTCCTGTATGGCCCCATATATCATGGCGTCACGCAACATTACCTATATTTTTTAAATAAAAGATCTTTGTTGTTGGTTGTTGGTTGGTTAATGTAGATCTCCATTGTCAACGTAACAAAGTAAAAAAAATGTATTATTATGTTGGTATGTCCAGTAAAATGACAATTTACAATTGTCAAGATGGCGACATTAACATTAAACAAAGCCAAAACAAAGTTACACCAGTCGATAGATAGAGCTAAACTAAAGAAGTTTTACTTCAGTCGTGTGGTCTAAAGCACACTCGTTTTTTTTAAATCATCTTTTTGTCATTTTTTTATATTTAATTTTAACATGTGCTTTTGTGTGATCTCTTGAATATATGTATTTACTTTCTTTCTTTGAAGCTAAGATAATTATTTGTTTTTATATTGGTATCGAGAGCTTTAGTTTATTTGGTTGTTTGTAGTTCGGTGCCTTGGTACACGGCGTAGTAGGTTCAAATCCCGCTGCCGTATGTTAAATATCTAGTAACTATAACAAGCATCTAATTTTTATAGGTTATGTTTCATTGTAAAAGTAATCGATTAAATTAATTCATAAAATTGTAACCTATTCTATTGACACATAAAAAGCTGTTGGTAGAGTTTTATGCCTATCGTAAAACCTTAACAAAAGTAATAAAAGTTGTGCCATGTAATTCGATTCTTTACACAATCTGTGGATCTTTAAGGGACCACACACAGTTCAATTTTTAGTCTGTCTCAGAAAAAATAGTGAATAGCTAAGCCGATGTGAAAATTCAATAATAATAAGAACGCCCAACGATCACATACATAGATCCTGGACCCTAACTAGGATTCCCTGTGTCTAGGGACCCAGGAACTACGAGGACCATGGTCCCACAACACCCAGAACAAGTATTTGCGCTTTTTTTCTGTGCAAAAATACTTGTCCTGCCGCGGGAATCGAACACGCTGCCTACGGGTTATGAGCCGACCTGTTCAACCACCACACCACGGAGGCTGTCAATGTAAATTCAATTCCTCTATTAATTTAAATACAGGCTTACAAGATGGAAAAAAAAATGTATGCAAAAAAAGGTTTATAAAAAGCCAAAAAATGTTTCATTTCATTAAAATTATTCGAATGTAACAGTTGACTGGCCTGTTAGCTCAGTTGGTAGTATCTCTGACTTCTGAACTACAGGTTGTGGGTTCGCTTCCCACCCAGGACAAATATTTGTGTGATGAACATCGATGTTTGTTCTGTGTCTGGGTGTTATATTGTATTCTATGTATGTATTTACAAACAAAAAGTATGTAAGTATTGTATCAGTTATCTGGTTCCCATAGTAAAAGCTTTGCTTAGTTTAGGACTAGATGGCGCTGTGTGAAATGTCCACACATATTTATTTATTATTTGTAACATTTCACTATAAATAATTTTTTGTGCATAGTTAAAGTTCAAATATTGGACCAAATATTTTAATCCCCAATATTGCCGCATACATTTCATACCATACTAAAGTATCCAAGCATATTTAAAGAATACAAAGCGGAGACGCGTCCTATGCAGGAAGCTTTTACAAAACTACCCTCTTTTGGCTCCCTTGGGGACCCTTCGCTATTATTTTAACACCCTCGCTTGTACAGGGGCGCACTATGCGCCTAAATGAATGACTGAAATTGCACCGAATCTTAAACTTATAATTGCTTTATGAGACGACAGCTCCTGTGGTGTGGTGGTTGAGCAAGTCAGCTCATATCCCGGAGGTGGCGGGTTCGATTCCCACGACAGAACAAGTGATTGTGCATAGGAAAAAAAACGCAAATACTGGTTCTGAGTCTGAGTGTTGTGGGACCATGGTTCTCGTAGTTCCTTGGTCCCTAGACACAGGGAATCCTAGTTAGGGTCCAGGATCTATGTATGTGATCGTTGGGCGTTATTATTATTATTAATCGCATTTATATAAATCATTTTATTGCACCTTAAAATTTTCAGAGGTTTGTAACCTAGTTACAGCCACTGAAAATAGGTAATTACTACCTAGTTTATTAGGCCCTGAATTTTCGATCTACATAGATTGATTTCGTCCCCCAAAGTCCACTTTTCAAAATGAACACTCCCACATTGACCCCATAAAGTCCACTTCCCACTAACACTTCCAGGAAGACCAACAGATCACGATCTTATACAAGGTGGAATTTAATTCGTTCTTTTCCTTTAATGTATGTATTCAGTCCATGCTATAGAACGCTCCCATATAACTAAATAAAAAAGTACTCATGAAATAAACTTAAATCTAGGTATCATCAAATTTAAATTCTAAAGAAAAGCCTTGCGACATTGAACAAAGCAGGTGTTTTATTGCCTACGAAACATTTACAAAGCACTCAGCTGGTGCCCGCGATGTGTGTACCGTTAAATACACATTTCGGATATCATGCAGTTATTTTAGGAGGCACTAAATACTAAAACAAAACCAAATTTTTTTAAATTGGACCTTGTACGATTATTCTATAGCATGGTCTGAGTAGAAACATACATTTAAGGATAAGAGCAAATTAAATTCCACTGTGTATTGGAATGCGACCTATGAAGGTAAGGTATCTAAATCCATCCCTGTGGCGCCCTACCCGAAACAGCACTAGTCGATATCTCAATGAGTGGGGGACGTCAATTATGTCCACCTTGTATGTTGTGAAAAAACACAATAAAGCAATATGTCGAGTAATTCTAGAATACTTCACGATACCAATACTTGTTTGGATTGGGTTTTTGCAGTTGGCTTTGGTTTTTTGTTGTCTGACAGCCTCTGTGGTGTGGTGGTTATGCAGGTCGGCTCATAACCCGGATATGGTGGGTTCGATTCCCGCGGCAGGACAAGTGATTGTGCACAGAAAAAAAAGCGCAAATACGTGTTGTCTGGGTATTGTGGGACCATGGTCCTCGTAGTCCCTGGGTCCCTAGACACAGGGAATCCTAGTTAGGGTCAAGTATGACTGGCCCGATAGCTCAGTTGGTAGTAGTTGGTAGGTGTGTCTAGCAAAGAAGTTTTTGCTCCTGATTCTTTGGGCAAGACCATCTTGAAATTGTTTCTAATGCATCTATACTGACTGGCCCGATAGCTCAGTTGGTAGTAACTCTGCCTTCTGGACTGTGGGTTGTGGGTTCGATTCCCACCCAGGACATCATTTGTGTGATGAACATAGGTGTTTGTTCTGTTTCTGGGTGTTATATTGTATTATATGTATATATTTACAAAAAAAAGTATTTAAGTATTGTATCAGTTATCTGGTACCCATAATACGAGCTTTGCTTAGTTTGGGGCTAGATGGCGTTGTGTGAGATGTCCGCACATATTATTATTATTATGTATGCGATTGTTGAGCTGTATTGTTATTGCTATTATTCTTAGTAGTAAAAGAGACTTTCAGGCGAACTAAAAAACCTAGATAACTAGCTTTGAATCTAGGAAAATAGTGGATAAATTCTGTATACTGTAGAACTATTGGCTAGTCCTATTGATTATTTCTACTAACGACCACTAAGCTGACTTTATATTTTTCATTGCTTAACCATCAAGAAAATACAACACAAAATCAAAGTCAAAGTAAGATTTTATTGCAAATAGGCTATTTTTAGCACTTTTACAAGTCAACATTATATAAGGGAATTAAAATCAAGTTATTATACTAAGCATATAGAATTACAAAGTGCTTATTGTCAAATATTAAATAGCAAGCCCATTACAATATATGAGTTTGAAAAAAAAGAAGTACTCTTTCTCACTACTGGTGCAAGCAATCCGGCACAATGCAGAACAGAAAACTCCGATCCGAAGCTTCGATTACAACTGTAAAGAAGCTACAAGATACTACACTAACCACGAATACTGACAAATATACATTTGATAAATATATATATATGTTTTCAACGCATTTAACTGTGTCGAGTATTTATTTGTTGAGTGATTTATTTCCATGCCGAGTTGAAATAGATATAAGAAAAAAAAAGAAGACTCAGGTCCGTATTACAGAACGATGCTCAGTCATCGGTCGGTGCTCAAGCAGAGATTTCATTCACTAACTGATCACTTTATGAATGAAATCTCTGCTTGAGCACCGATCGATGTCTGAGCATTGTTCTGTAATACGGACCTCAGACTGTGACTCTAGTAAGCAAGATGGATTTTGTTTAATTATTTTTTAATTTTTTGTTTAATTTTTATATCTTATTATGAGTCACGATGACTCACTATCGTGTAGAAAAAAATACATTTATTCATATAATATATGAATAAATGTCTTTCTTTTTGTTTCCTCTTTCTAGACAGTCAATAGTCATTTATCCAAATACAATACACGTCTGAAATTAGATAATAATGTAAATAGAATTGTACAATACAACTGGTACAGAATTTAAAATTATTTAATTTTTTACATAGAAAATTCATTAATAATACGAAGGAATATCAAAATAATACACTAATATTATAAAGGCGAAAGTTTGTATGTGTGTATGTGTGTTTGTGTGTATGTTTGTTACTCCTTCACGCTCAAACGGCTGAATGGATTTGGATGAAATTCGGTACCAAGATAGCTTATACACTAGATTAACATATAGGCTACATTTTATCTCGGAAAATTGAAATTTTCCCGTGAGATGAGTAAATAATTAAAATACTTTTTATCCACGGGTGAAACCGCGGGGCGCAACTAGTATATCATAAATATATAGCCATGTTTACCTGTTAAAAGTGTAGATTTGTTCGATATTGTTGAACAGCTCTGATAGCTCTTCACCAGAAAATGTAGTGTCTCGTCGCCACACGTGAAGGTAACCCTGAAATCAAAGATACAACACCAATTAAAAAACTTAAATTAGCTAATGGTATAACTCGCGCAAAACTTTATGAGCTCTCGGAAGTTAGCGCGGATGGCTGCGCAGTACGCATATTATAGTTATTGTACGGCCGCTTTTACAATATTCACAATGCACTCAACTGTAGCTTGCGCGGTTTGGTACTCGGGCCTAACTTCCGAGAGCTCATAAAGTTTTGCGCGAGCTACAGCTCGGAAGTCTCGGAAGTTAGCGCGGATGACTGAGCAGTACGCATATTATAGTTATGGTACGGCCGCTTTTACAATATTCACAATGCACTCAACTGTAGCATGCGCGGTTTGGTACTCGGGCCTTACTTCCGAGAGGTCATAAAGTTTTGCGCGATCTATAATAGCTGATTGAAAATGAGATAGCAAGATAGGGCTCACTCATATAATTTAAAAACAAAATATAGTTCGGTACCACATCTCAATCCTTTCATTAAAGAAAAAACGAATGATGACAAAGAGTAAGCGGCACATGATAAATAAATATATATGAATGATTTAATTCAGGCTATAGACCAATAAAAAATCACACTAATATTATAAAGGCGAAAGTTTGTATGTGTGTATGTTTGTTACTCCTTTACGCTCTAACGGCTGAATGGATTTGGATGAAATTCGGTACCAAGATAGCTTATACACTGGATTAACATATAGGATACATTTTATCCCGGATAAATGAAATGTTCCCGTGGGATGAGCAGATAATTAAAATACTTTTAGTCCGCGAGTGAAATGCAACTAGTAAAATAATATATCAAAGGATTGACCGAAGGAATTACCAATCTATATCTATATGTATATATACAAAAGAAAGTCGTATTAGTTACACTATTTATAACTCAAGAACGGCTGAACCGATTTGGCTGAAAATTGGTGGGGAGGTAGCTTAGAACCAGGAGACGGACATAGGATACCTTTTATTCCGTTCGACTGCGTATTAATAATTCACCCGTACAAAGCCGGGACGGGTCAACTTGTTACCAATAATGGTAAAACAAAAAATAAAACGAATAAAGAGAGAAAAAAAGACGACGTACGACGACGGCTACACACTGTTGTGCTGCGTAATACTCCATAATATCCGTAACAATCATTATGAACGAAAGCTGTCGAAACAAATCGACATTCCGTGCCAACTCGGTGCCAACACCCCGGTCCCCATTCCCGTAACAGTGCAATAAGCTCATGTCAATAATACATTCTATAGCGCATTGTCAAAGCTCACTCGCCCCGGGCGTGCAGTTACTCGCGCGATTATATGGTCAACAATTTGCAGTTGTACTAGGGTTACCAAAGGTATAGAAATTATAGCATTTTCTTAGTTCAAAACATTAAGAAAATAATAATAATAACGCCCAACGATCACATACATAGATCATGGACTCTAATAATAGGATTCCCTGTGTCTAGGGACCCAGGAACTACGAGGACCATGGTCCCACAATGGCCGCGGGAATCGAACACGCCTCCGGGCTAAGAGCCGACCTGATCAACCACCACACCACAGAGGCTGTAATAGCTCTTATTAAAATAGATTTGACAGCCTGTGTGGTGAGTGAGCAGGTCGGCTCATATCGGACGCGTTCGATTCCCGAGGTAGGGCAAGTATTGGTGCACAGGAAAAATAAAAGCTGCAATTCTGTTGCTTGGGTGTTGTGGGATCATGGTCGTCATAGTTTCTGGGTGCCTAGATACAGGGAATCCTATAGACGGTCCAGGATCTATAAATGTGATCGTTGGGCGTTATTATTATTATTATTTCAGAAACAGCGGCCTTATCGTACTTCTTTGACAACTCTTCGACATTGATTTGAAAGAATTAGCTAAGTATTTGGTTCACAACTAGTCGTCACCTGATGTTAAGCGACACGGCCACCCATAACAGAACAGTGTAACTCGGAACTAAAATATAAAGTTTCGCGTGACACCGCACTGCGCATATCATCCTGAGATATCAGCACAGTGTGGTAATAAGATTACTCGACGTGAGATCAGAACATAGTCTCAATTGCCCAGTAATTTCACTAGCCATAGTGCCCTTCTAACCGGAACACAGTAGTGCTTGCAGTGCTGCTTGGCGGCTGAATAACTGGCAAAGCGGTGGTACCTACCTAGACGAACTTTGCAGAAACATCCTACCACCTACCTTTCGATATCAAGTTACATTGGCCGTGGTCACTAGGGAAGGGGTTTAGGGAACTTTAAGTCAAAGTCAAAGTCAAAGTCAAAAGATTTATTGCAAATAGGCTAATTTTAGCACTTTTACAAGTCAAAATTATACTAGGTACTTAAAATTAAGTTATTTCACTAAGCATATAAAATTACAAAGTGCTTATTGTCAAATAATATAGCAAGCCCATTACAATATATGAGTTTGAAAAAAAAAGCAGTTCTCTTTCTCACTACTGGTGCAAGCAATCCGGCACAATGCAGAATTGAAAACTTTGATCCGAAGCTTCGATTACAACTGTAAAGAAGAAGCTACAAGAAACTTTACAGTGATGTATTTTTTTTGTCTTCTTTCTACTGTCTTTTACAATGTATATAATTCATTACAGTTGAGATAATGAATATGTTACAAAAATAACCACCACGTCACACCGGTGCAAGAAAAATACCGTGATTATCTTATTATAAACATTACAAATAGAAACTGAATTTATAGATAGAAATAGGCAATAGGCAAAGTACCTAAGATTTCATACCGTTAAGCTTGGGATATTCAGGCCAAGCTTTTTTGTCCGACACATAATCATTTATTGTGTAATAGGCTTTTTTCATTAAGTTTGACTTTATGAATAATTTAAATTTACGCATTGACAATTGTTCGATACCGTCGGGCAACTTGTTATAAAACTTTATGATATGATATCAAGTCGCGAAAGCCTAAAAAATGTTAAGGGACATTTCAAAATTTATCCTTTAACTTATAGAAACAAGGATATCTTTGGTAGCCCTAATAGAGAAATGGTTTGTGCGTGTGTTTGCACCGGCAAGCTGCAAACTAGGCCTTGGACTAATGGACTATTGTGTCGAGAAATTACTTTTGTGCTTTTGTACATACATTATTATCGTGTTTCTTGAAGAAGGAACTGAAAAATAATATTCAATTTGTATTCCTTCTTTTCTTTTTGACCCCTGACGTTCTAAAAGCAAGGCTTTTGTCTGCTCTCCATCTTTGTTTCTGTGTTTGTCGATTGTTTTAGTTGTTTTCACTCATTTTCAAAGACGGAAAAAATGGAAAAATTACGGATTAAAAAATAATTAATACTTTTATATTGGATTGCTTTAAATTGCTTTCTTCTAGTGATATACAAATCAGTCTATATATACCTGATTGATTAGAGATTGGTAGAGTGTTATGTAGAGTAGGGAGAGTGGTAGAGATTGAGTATGCTGTCTACTCTCTGAGATTGATAAATAGATAGATAAACTCTTTATTGACACCAAGATGATGAAGTACAGGACAGGAAAGCTTATAAGTAGGTTACAATGGGCGGTCTTATTGCTAAAAAGTGATCTCTTCCAGACAACCTGTGAGAGTGAGAGTGTAGTCTGTACCTCTGTTTTGCCTCTACTACAAACAGTAAACCAAAGAAATTCGTTTTCAAATTCGTACATACAAAATACGAAAACAATTTCCTATGTTTCTATAATTTTATTAAAATAGGTACATTAACATATTCAATCATTTCTATGGGGCCGTTCAAGTATTACGTAAGCTGTGTTACGTAAGGGGGGGGGGGGGTTCTTAGCTTTGCTTATTTTGGATGACATGGGGGGTAAGGGAGTCTAGATGATGATTACGTCATTTACCTTTTTACACGAATAACAACCCTCACATTGTCTTTGTTTGAAACATAATATGTAATTATAATATTATAAAAAAAAAAAATTATTGAAAAATGTTTACGTAAGCATGGGGGGAGAGTAAGAGAGTAAGAGCTTTGCTTACTTTTGCTGACAAGGGGGATGGGGGGTAAATAATTGTAATAAATCTGCTTACGTAATACTTGAACGGCCCCTATGTATGAGGATTGAGTATTAAACACCGTAATCATAGTCTCATTATCGTGTCCTAGTTTTCAGTGAATTTGTGACCAACGTGGGCACTGGTCATCCAAGTCTCATCCGTTCCACTTAGGCTTAAAATACTGAGTGGGATAATTTAGGATAATTCATGCCTTACATTTTAGTTACTGGCTCTAGGTACGTAAAACGCAAAACGTTTGGATTATGTGTACATTGACCGTTGCTGACCTTAGACAGTAAAAATCCACCTGGAGGACAGGGATGAGACCCAAGAGCAATAAAATGCCTTTCGCCCCGTGGGACTAAAGATATGGGCCACAACCGGAATAACCCAATCGTTACTTTTTGAAGTAAAACCTCTTTACGCACGCTTGACTTGGGGAGTAAGCTGTAGAGGCGAACGGTAGTTGAAAGTTGTTGTATAACGTAGATCTCCATTTTCAATAAAACAAAGTTAAAATTTTCTAAAAATTTGTATTATTATGTTGGTATGTCCAGTAAAATGACAATTTACAGTTGTCAAGATGGCGACATTAACATTAAACAAAGCAAAAACAAAGTTATACCAGCCGAGAGATGGAGCGAAACTAAAGAAGTTTTACTTCAGTTATGTGGCCTATATGCACACTCGTTTTTTTTAACTGCATGCAGATCACAACCATTATGCTTCCATAGACATCGAACTTCAAGAACGAGAACCCGGCGCATAAAACATAGAACAACATAACAAACATAAAACAAACACCTTGACGATTTGCGAAATCGTGTCGAATTGGGAATTTTTGTTAAGTATTTTTATTTCCGTGTCGAGTAGGGATCGTGATGGGTTGGGATGACGGGTCCAACACTCATCAAGACACCGAAATATGCGAATAGTATTTTTTTGTACTCGTTGGAGAATGTAGGGTGTAAGTTGAAAAGTCAGTTTAGTATAATAGGTATCACACATATTACACATTCACAAGTCAATTAACTTTCTAATGGCCAATGTAACTTGGTCGAAACATCGAGGTTACTCCAAATTGAAGGGTTGAGAATAAAAAGGGTTTAACTGTCAAATTGATAGTTTCGAGAAAATTGACATTAAACTTCAATGGCTTCATTTTAATGTAGAGTGCTTATAAGGTAATAGAAAAGGTTTATATAAGTTTCGGTTGCTTGAAAATGTATTAATTCTATTTTAAAATACCAAATATAGTACTAATTCATACAATTACTGTAAAAATATAATATAATAAAATAAATATATTAATGTTTTTATGCTAAGCGAACTGTATTCCTGTGACAGATAAAGCGTTTTTAGACTCAAAATCTCGAGATTTAAGCCTCATTTCTGTATTTTGAGGATGTATTATTGTAGATAATTTCACGCTGAATCAAACGATACCCATAAGTCATTTTGTGAACAAAATCAGTTAAACCATTTTTGTTCTCACCCCTTCAATTATGTTTTGATAATTTTTGGTACGCGAAGGGACCCTTTTACACATTAATTCGTCACAGGTTACATTGTGACAGAAGAATAGCCATTTTGTGTTTCTCTCTATCCAATTTGAAATAGACAATGATAAAACAAGACAAAACACCGTGTAGCTATTAATGCACTGTTTATTAAGGGACTAGAGTTTAAATGAAATGTCTCTTACGCCTGTATAAAATTGCGCTGGTTTCATTTAATTATTATCCGTACATTTGACAACAAACGTAATCTACCATCAGACTATACAGGGCGTGCTGAAACACCACGCGCGCTGGTAGAAAGCGCGATGCCGCGTGATAACCGTATCACGAAGCAGCCATATTTGGAGCAACCTGTGTTACTGAACAAGGATATAATTCGAGACCACCCGGACTGTGTAATTGTTTTAGTCGATTTGACTTTCTCTCACTCCTAAACACTACTCCCGTCATCGCCACCTTTTTTTTTTGGGGGGGGGGGGGGAAATGCCCTCTCACTTCCCTGCCACCACCCCCGTGGTGGCAGGGGGTATGTGGTACTCCAACCCACTAACCCCCCCGTGATCCGATCGCCGCCGGGATGGGACGAGATGGATACGCACTGCATTAACCATTTCGCCCCGGCGGTAGGACCTTCCGGGCCTCTGCGCCAGGGGGTGGGCAACCTTCCACCTCAGTTGCCCACCAGACGTGTGGGGCCATGTAAGTGCAGCGGAGAGTCCCCCGACTCTCCGCCACTGGCCCCACTACGGGGGATGGAGGAAGCGCTTAATGAAGCGCCTCCTCCGTCTCCCCACCCGTCATCGCCAACTAAGACACGTCTTGAGCGACCCAGATGATCGTATAGCAGCGGTAGTATCGGCTGCGCTAGGATTGTCTAAAATGTTAAATCTTAATTTGAAAATAGTTAATCAGGATGCAACTAGATGGCGTTAGAGTCTAATTAGCCCGCGGTGGTGTTTGTCGCCTATGCCACTACTGTTTTTGTGATTGTTAAATAAGTGTCTGGACGATCCGGAGCTTGTTTACGAGTTTCTGGCTCTGTACACCCTTCGCCAAAGATCACCGGACCAGTCTAGCCCTTCTGGCTCAGGTACTACTTTCAGCATCGGTATTGAATGCCAGCTAGTGGTGGGTCGTTGACGCCTTTACAGTCGACGCAACGAGACCGTTTATCGTCAACCATAGACTAGTTGATAAAACAGTTCAATATTCGACTAGTTTATGTCGTAGACGCTTAGACAGGACGTCTAAGCGTCTACGACGGTTTATGCGACGGACGAGCGAACCAATAGATATGCCGTTCATGCGTAAACATGTTTATCAGTGAACTATAAACTAGTCTATTCGTTCACGGCAGAGAAACAGTTGAAAAAAAACTGTTCGTTTATTCAACGACCACTACTAATACCAGCGTAACACAACCAGACCCCGACCCCGCCGGCGAGGTCGACGTACCCCCCGTAGGTTAGCTAGAACAGTCGCGACTTACAATAGGGTCCACTCTGCCAGTGGACGTAGTCTTTTCGATCCTCTTATTCCGGCAACAGCCCAAGCCGAGGCTCGCACCCCAGAGGTGCCCTCAAGCTAGTTGCCTAATAATAATAAGAAAAATACTGATTGAAGATAACAGATCTAGCAATAAAACAGGAGCTCCATAGTATTTATCTATGGAAAATCATCATAAAATAAACCGTGTTCGTCATAAAATAAGCCATTTCTCCATAAAATAAGCCTTATGGACGCCTGTAACAGTATTATATTACATGTGGGATAATGGATGATATAGTTTGACAAGACTGAACTGTATTCTGGTCTTTAGTGCAGTGTTTACGGTATTCCAGCAACTTGAAAGAAAGTGAAAAATAGTCAAAATTTAAAACCTTTTTTAGGCTTGCGTTTGACTACTATCTCGCCTGATTTTGGGTGACGATGCGGTCTAGGATTGAACACGCTTGCCTAATCAAATAGTGTGTACAATACATGCGTATATTCTGAATCATTAAAAACTTTAGGTGTATCATAAACATAATCCTTTTTTCAATTTTATATGACACCAGCAAAATAAATGCACAAAGTAAAATTGGAAAGGAGATAAACGAAATCCAGTCAAAGTGAACAATTTGGAGTTCCGAGAGACATTGCAACTGATATGGGCAGCCGTGTCCCTTAACATTAGGCGAACAGTTAGCTCGTTAGATATATTTTATCCCGGAAACTTAAGAGTTCCGCGAGAAAACGGGTATGGTGCATGTGAAACCACAAGATGTTTCTAGTCACAGTTTAACTTTTAATAAGTAAACCCTGTTTTTGAACTTTATGATATCATAATCATAATCAATCATTTATTTGCTAGGATACACACATCAAACACATTTCAGATTTCAAGTAATATCACAGACACTGTACCCGGCCCGCGAGCTGGCGTGCAAATATTTATATAAATTTATGGAAATTCAAATATCTATTATTATTATTACATGTCAATTATCTTAATTAAAATTATCACTGTTATAATTAAACCTACTTAAAATTTAAAAACTCTAGCATGCTGTAAAAACACTTGTCGACCAGCCAACTATATAAATATCTTTTAAATATATTTCCCTGCAGTACCTTAATATTATCCGGCAACTTATTATACGCTAATATTCTCATATTAACTATGTTCTTCTTATAAATGTCTTTATGATACCGCAACATGAATGGCGTTCAGTCTTCATCCTATAGAGCAACTTTTGCCATCCTTTAACGTTCCAGTAGCTGGCCCGTCTAAACGCAGCGCACAAGTAAACAATAGAGGCCGGTGGCGTAGCGGCGTACAACGTAACTGGCTAGCATCACCGGTTCTGTTTTTTTTTTTCATTGTCATTGTCACACACGTGGCTTGAACAATGTTTAGATAGAGACAACTCGCGTGACTCAACTTTTTATAAGTTGGTTAGTGAAATAGTTATAGTTGCCGCGCGGTTTCGTTTGCAATTTACGTGATTTCCTACGTGAACTTTCCGAGATAAAAAGTGTTTGTTGGTATCGGCAGAGCAAGTAAAATTTAATTCTAATCGGTTCAGCGGTTCATTTATAGTCCGAACGGCCAAGGAATGGAATGCTCTCCCAAAAACAGTGTTTCCTTCAAGGTATAACCTAGGTCTTTTTAAGTCACGAGTGAATGGGCATCTCATGGGCAAGCGTGCTCCACCTTAGACAACTTCGTCACTTACCATCAGGTGAGTTGTTGTCAAAGCATGCCCATTTAATCAAAAAAAAAGCTATTTTGACGTGAAAGCTACACAAAAACAGATAACGGTTCACTTTTATATATTAGTACAGCATTAATATAAATGGGGGAACTACGACTGACTTAGGTAATAGTTCCCTTAACTGTGATTTAAAATAAATATAATAAATACTAACGCCCAGCGATCACATACATAGATCCTGGTCTAAAACACCCAGACGCAGATCAAGTATTTACTTATTTTCGGTTCACAATTTTATTATGTTACGTAATGAATTATATTTAATTATATTCAACTTTACTAAAGCACTGGTAGTGCGGCTTGGTGTTGCCATGGCGAATTTACAAAAACTCACATTATAGTTTAATAAAATAAACTACGGTAACTTTATACCTAACAAAGTTTCCATAATAATAAGTTTAGTGAAGTTTTGTCGGGAAAACGAAAAAGATCGTGTCACCGCATTGTATTATTTTCCGAAATTTGTGTTATTTTCAGTGTTAGTGCATAAAATTGGTGGCATTTTAGTCGTTAAGTGCTGGATTACAGGCATGAGTGTGGGAAAGTGGTATAGTGATGGCAAAACGTATCTTTTCGTGTTGTTTCCAAAACTCCATAGAAGCTTCTGGTAAAGTGGCCACCACTTTACTAGGTGTATGACTTGACTAGACTAGACTATGACTTGACTTGATGACTTGGACTGTGACTTGACTTGACTTGACATACCATACATATATATAACTTAACTCGAGAAATTATTAATTATTTGACACTGGCTAAATACACGAAAGTGTGGAGCCATACCAACACAAAAAAAAAGTTTAGTGAACAATGTCCCTTTTCCAGTAGTCATAAAAAAATTCATAAATCTAGCCAAAATTCAAACAAACAGAAAATAAAAAAGTAAATGTAAAATTCTTGAAGGCATTACGACAGTCATACATAGTTACTGTACGTTTCCACTCAAACTCTGCCTTCAATTAGTATTTTTAATTATTCCTAACCACATATTTATCTCGGCCTCATGTCAATAAGAATTAACTCGTAGAAAACCGAGTCAAGTACAACCTACACACTTATACCTCAAATATGCCTACACAAACAACTTGATTGAACTCAAGGTGTGGCGAAGAACTATGTCTAAGTAATAATAGCCTTAGTCACTTCACTTCTGGCGTATCTCTTGAAAGAGTTCCCATAGACTTAGATCTTTCCTCTTTATAAGTACTTTGGTACCTCAATTTATTCATCTGTGCAGTTTCTAAGAAGATTTTTTTTAAAGTTCCGTTGCCATGCTTTATCTTTATCTAAGGTCCGTATTACAGAAAGATGCCCAGTCATCGATCGGTGCTCAAGTAGAGATTTCATACACTAATTGATCACTTTATGAATGAAATCTCTGCTTGAACACCGATCGATAATAATAATAATAATATGTGTGGACATCTCACACAACGCCATCTAGCCCCAAACTAAGCAAAGCTTGTACTATGGGAACCAGATAACTAATACAATACTTAGATACTTTTTGTTTGTAAATACATAAATAGCATACAATATAACACCCAGACACAGAACAAACACCTACGTTCATCACACAAATGTTTGTCCTGAGTGGGAATCGAACCCACAACCCACAGTTCAGAAGGCAGGGCTACTACCAACTGAGCTATCGGTCCAGTCGATGACCGAGCATTGTTCTGTAATACGTACCTTATAGTCTAAGATTAGTCCCTACATGTTATCATAGAATCAGCCAAATTTTAATAATGACTGCGAAACACCTTAAAAATAGTAATAATAATAACGTCCAACGATCACATACATAGATGCCTGACCCTAAATAGGATTCTCTGTAACACTGCAAGTGTTATGAGCCGTCGTGTCGCTTAACATCAGGTGAACTAGCTCGCAACGTCCATAAAAAACACATCACACACTCACACACCACAGCACACACCAAATCTAAGCATCTTAAATGGGAATTGTTACTGGGCAACATAACTCCATTGATGCATCATGCATGCAGACATAACCATAGGAAAATCAGCTCTTTCAAACACCCCTTTACTATACCAAAACAAAAATAATGTCAAAGAACAAGGATTCTTATTGTGACAAGGTTTTGAGTTAAAATATATATTATAATAGAAACCTGACCGTATAATATAGTTTAACAGTAATACGCCTACAATAAAATAGTGCGGTACAATTTTTATCGATATAGCGCATAAACTAACGATATCGTAGGTAAATCTTGAATGGTTTCATTATCTCTAACTTAATATCAAAGTCAAAGAATTTATATAAAATAGACTATTTTTGATACACGTTTAATTCTGCAAACCTGTAGATAGTTGCCTTGCATGGTGCTTTATTGCCAAAAGCAATTTAAAGCTGAGCAATAAAAGCTCTGCTAAGCTGTCAAATTACATTTAAAATCCTAGAAAATCATACTACGAAAACTTTTACGAGTTAAATGCGTGGCTGTGGAGACACAATTCATTACAAAAACGCCACAATGTAAAAACAAATGACAGTTAGATGAAAGAAACTATCTCTACAGTCAAAGAGTTCCGTTTTCAAATGTTGTAATTTTTAAATATTGTTTACGTAAGTGGCCAGTTCTGGAAACATATAGGCTATATAATTGAATCTGAAGCACGATCATCGTAATAAGATTTTTTGTAAAAAAATCTAGATCATTTATAAAAAAATATATCGATATGATCTTTATCGACCAGTCCCAACACTAGCAGTCTCGTCGAAGCATCCCGTCCATACATAAAGCCCACGTGCCACTTCCGATGCAGTCGCCGTCGCGTATTAGGTTCACGCGCGTTGTCGACCCTTGTTGCTTGCAAGTTAAAAGATTACGGCGATATGTATAAAACTAGGTGGTAGGACTTTTCTGCAAAGTTCGTATAGATAGGCACCACCGCTTTGCCAATTATTCTGCCGCCAAGCAGTAGTGTGCAAGCACTACTGTGCTCTGGTTTGAAGGGCACTGTAGCTAGTGAAATCACTGGGCAAATGAGACTATGACCTGATCTCACAGTCTAGTAATATTACTAGATTGTGTTGATGGTTCAGGATGACGTGCGCAGTGCAGTGTCACGCGAAACTGTATACTTTAGAGTTCCGAGTGACACTGCAATTGATATAGGCAGCCGTGTCACTTAACATCAGGCGAACGGATCGTCACGTCATTCCTTAACACAAAAAAACTGGTGTGAACTATGAAGTTAGTTGTAGGGTTGGTACTAAATAGGGATGTTCAGTGCTAAAACCATCGATAGCCGGTGTTCAACAAACATATGTTGTAGAACCCCTCACAGTTGGGCATCATTCTGTAATGTTGGTTTTTATGTAGACAAATAAATAAATAATTGGATCGATAACCAAAAGTCAATCTAAACATATATAACTCAAAGGTGACTGACTGATTGACTGACTCACATATTGATCTGTCAACGCACAGCCCAAACCACTGGACGTATCGGGCTGAAATTTGGCATGCAGGTAGATGTTATGACGTAGGCATCCGCTAAGAAAGGATTTTTCGAAACTCCACCCTTAAGAGAATGAAATGGGTTTGTGGTACCCACTACCTACTTACTGGAGTTATAATAAATAATAGTCCAAATATCCAAGTAAATTCACTGTTTTAATTTCGTAGCAAGTCCACATACAATTTTTAGAAGAACGTTCACAGGAGTATAGAAAGCACACACACGCGACAGAACAGGTTCAGAAGGACGAAGAGTAGAAATAGAAAAGAGTAAGAAACAATTAGCAACAGAAAACGTAAAAATTTGATTGCAACCGCTGAGCGCAAACGGGCGTGCATTCGCCGTCGGAACTGGAGTCTGACTGCGCGGGCGACCGAGCGTCGGTGAATTTAAATGGTACGGCATTCCAGCCGCGGACACCGGTCCGCGCAAGATCGTTTTGCGCGAGTTAACTTTGCGCCGTGGGTTCGCTTGCTGCGCCCTGATGTTCCTACACTACTCCCCCGCTGAGACCGAAGGTTACTGAGGGCGATAGTAATCCGGGAAACGGACGGTGCGGCCCGATCTGGTCTTCCTCACAGGGGCAGGATCAGCTGCAGGTGGATTGGAGTTAGAAGTACCGGTCTTGGTGTCATCACGAGCCATGTGAGCGGACTTCAGCCGGTCTATTGAGACTGTAGATTCTCGATTAGAAATAGCGAGCTTGAACGTTTTGTTTCCTCTTTCTAGTACCTTGTAGGGGCCGGTGTACGGAGGTTCCAGGGAGCGCCGGGTGGCGTCCTGTCGCAGGAAGACGTACTCTGCGGTTGCCAGATCTTTAGGTACGTAGAATGTTTTTTGTGTATGTCTGCTTGCAGGTTCTGGAGACAGCTTCGCCATATGGAGACGGAGTCGTGATGCGAAGTCAGTGACATCGTAGGTTGCGTTAGAGGGGGTGAAGAATTCGCCGGGAAGACGGAGGGGCTCCCCGTAGACGAGCTCCGCTGCTGAAGCCTTGACGTCTTCTTTCCAGGCGCTGCGGATACCGAGCAGCACTAGGGGAAGTACTTCTGTCCAGCTGGAGGTCTGGTTGCACATGATCGCAGCCTTCAATTGACGGTGTAAGCGTTCTACCATACCATTGCAGGAAGGATGATATGCTGTGGTGGGACGATGCTGAGTACCAAGAATGGCAGTCATGGTGCGGAAGAGCTCGCACACAAACTGCTTAGCTCTGTCGGTGGTGATCTTGTGCGGACAACCGAAGCGAGACACCCAGCCAGCGATGAAGGCGCGGGCGCATGTCTCCGCCGTGATGTCGGGCAGAGGATATGCCTCAGGCCAACGAGTGAAACGATCGATGACGGTGAGGCAGTACCTGTAACCACACGAAATAGGTAAAGGCCCTACTATGTCCATGTGGACATGGGAAAAGCGTTCGGTAGGAACTGGGAATGGAGATGTGGGAGAATGGGTGTGCCGGAAAACTTTATTTTTCTGGCAATCTATGCATTCCTGGGCCCATTGTCGGCAATCTTTCTGTGCTCCGGGCCAAATAAATCTCTCAGTGACCAATCTTGCAGTCGCTTTTACACCTGGATGGCTCAGACGGTGCAGTGATGTGAATGCCTGTTTTCGGAAGGCAGCTGTCACAAATGGACGAGGGCGAGGAGTTGAAACGTCACAATAAAGGTGAGCGTCTGAGTCTGGAATTTCGATTTTTTTAAGATCGAGCGCTGAGCCATTTTTCAGAAGTTCTTGCAGTTCTGGATCTTTGTCTTGAGAATTTGCAAGAGCTTGATAATCCACGGCAACGTATAATTCCTCAATTCGCGAAAGCGCGTCTGCGACTACGTTTTGGTCTCCTTTCACGAAGCGGATATCCGTCGTAAATTGAGAAATATAGTCCAAGTATCGGAATTGTCTCGGTGAGCATTTGTCACGGTTGTGGGAGAAGACGAAAGTCAGAGGCTTATGGTCTGTAAAAACTATGAAAGGTCTGGCCTCGACCATATGCCTGAAGTGACGGATTGCATCATAGACAGCCAGCAGTTCACGGTCGTATGGGCTATATTTCTTTTGCGCAGATGAAAGGCGACGAGAAAAGAATGCGAGTGGTTTCCAGCTGTTCCCGCATTTTTGCTACAGCGCTGCTCCGATCGAGGTATCTGATGCGTCAGTGAATATTGCCATCTCAGCGTTTGGATCTGGGTGGGCAAGCATGGCTGCGTCAGAGAGACTAGTTTTGCAGGTGTTAAAAGCTTCCAGCATTTCCGGTGTCATCGTGATGCTTTGTGATCCTTTTGATTTAGGTCCAGATAGCACACCATTCAGCGGTGCTTGGAACTTGGCTGCTCCAGGTACAAATCGGC
The DNA here is from genome assembly GCA_905220475.3 of Ennomos fuscantarius. Classification (NCBI taxonomy): domain Eukaryota; kingdom Metazoa; phylum Arthropoda; class Insecta; order Lepidoptera; family Geometridae; genus Ennomos; species Ennomos fuscantarius. The sequence continues at coordinate 6,164,757 of HG992049.1, forward strand.
GATAAAAGTTGTACATACCAAGAATCGGCGCATTTCTTTTACCGTCGTTGGTGTCGGGTACTCTCGAATCGCCTGCACTTTATCCGGGAGGGGTCGAATTCCTTCAGCCGATACTTTATGGCCCAAAAACGTGATATGCGTCTTGCCAAACTCACACTTTGCTGTGTTTATGAGCATACCATATTCTGCCAAGCGCTGGAACAGCTGCCGGAGGTGCTGGAGGTGCTGGCTCTCGTTCTGGGAATATAATAAAATATCGTCCAAAAATCCGTAGCAGAATGGCAGTCCTTTAAGCATTTCATCGACGAATCGCTGGAAAGTCTGCGCCGCATTTCGTAGACCAAAGGTCATAAACGGGAATTCAAATAACCCGAATGGTGTCGTGATTGCCGTCTTTGGAATATCGTCTGAAAACACGGGAATTTGATTATAGGCCTTTATCAAATCGATTTTTGAGTAGATTTTTGTACCCATTAGTTGATGTGAAAAGTCCTGTATATGCCTAATTGGGTATTTGTCTGGTACGGTCCGGGAATTCAGTGCTCGGTAGTCCCCGCAGGGCCGCCAGCCGTTGTCCTTTTTAGGGGCGAGATGTAGGGCCGATGACCAAGGGCTTTCTGACCTGCGGGCGGTTCCGTTCGCGAGCATGTCCTCGAACTCCTTTTGGGCAATCTTCAACCTGTCCGGTGGAAGTCTCCTAGGACGGCTTGAGACAGGTGGACCAGGCGTTGTCCGAATATGATGCACCGTACCGTGTTTCACTTCGCGGTGAGTTCCAGCAGGTCGTGTAATATCAGGGTACTCACGCAGAAGCTGGTGATACACGGAGTCTCCGGATACTGCCTTTATTGACGCGATGTCTGTTGCCTCCTTTCCAGGTGTTGCTGCAGTAGACAGTGACGTCAGGCCATCGACCAAGCGGCGGTTCCTCAGATCTACAAGCAGATTATAATGTCTGAGAAAGTCTGCTCCAATAATTGCTTTTGAGACGTCAGCTACAACGAATCTCCAGCTGTAGACTCGGCGTAGACCTATGTTGAGCTGCAAGTGAATCCAGCCGTATGTTGCTATTGCAGAGCCATTGGCAGCGTAAAGCTGGTAATCCGTCTTGGAACGGGTTTGGTTGAGCGCTGACCGAGGGTACACGCACAGGTCCGAACCCGTATCAACGAGATATAGCATTTTAGTGACATGGTCTGTAATAAATAAGCGGCCTGGTGTGGAGAGGCAGTCGTTAGCCGCTACTTCCGGCTGCCGTTCATGTTTTCCGATGAACTGAATTTGCATGGAGTCGTGCATTTAGTAGCTCGGTTGCCGAACCGGTTATGGTACCAACAGAAATCTGGGTTACGTTGGCTAGAGCGTGAGCGACTTCTATTGCGGTTAGAAAATTGCGATCTACCTCCACGCGCGTCTTGCCTATTGTAATTGTTATTATTAGAACGTGATACATGACCTTTTAATGATGCTACCTCTCGTGTCAGCTCTGCGATCTGCCTTGCCATGTCGCTGAAGTTGAACTCGGTGCTAGCGACAACTGGTGCTGCTGGTGCCGCTGGAACGATCTCGTAAACTCGGTCCGCTAGGTCAGCCACAGTTTCCAGGGGCGAGTCTGCTTGTGATGCTATCACCGTCTGTATATTATGAGGTAAGCGACTCGACCACAGCGTTCTCAAAAATGAGTCGGGTACATTGGGTCCAGCTAAAGTCTGAAGATGTCGAAGAAACTGCGACGGTTTTCTGTCCCCAAGCTCCTCATGCATCAAAAGTTGTTTTACCTTTTTCTCCTGTGACGCAGAAAGTCTTTTGATCAACTCCGTTTTTAATTTTATATATTTATTTTCCGCCGGTGGTGAAGTAATAACATCTTTTACCTCGGCCGCATATTGCTGGTCCAACTGCGCAATTACATGGTAAAATTTCGTTGCATCAGACGTAATTCCCGAAATAAGAAATTGGCCTTCTATTTGGGCAAACCAAAGAGCAGGTTCTTCTGGCCAGAACGGAGGAATTTTCACGCCCACTTTAAAAACTTCTACATTTGTGACTGGCACACAGTGGTCCCATTTTGAAAAAAGGTGGACTTAGGACCGAAAGTCGGAATTTCGGGCTGTTTTTTTTTTAAAGAATAGGTCTTAACTATCCTAACAACATCTATTCTATAAATAAAATCCGTAGGATGCATAGTTTTCGAGAAAAAAAATAATCTTTTTTTTCTTGTATGGAGAAAAACATACTTTATTATTTTTCTCAAGTTGGGTGAAATTGTGACGGCTTTTGTTGATATTTTATGAAAGCCCTAGTGGTATTGTATCCAGAAAAAAATAAAACCAATGCGGTCACCTGCGGCCGCGGGAATAATCAGATGTCAAAAATTGATTAATTTTTTTTGCGTATTTTGCAAACATTGTTCGTTTCTGGCCAATTATTTATGTATTTAAGGTTAGCGCTCCATACTTTAATTCGAACTATTATATAACATTTCAAAAAAGTTAATTAAAATCGAGTAATTTTTTTTTTATAATTGCTGTTTTACTCATGAAATTGCACGCATACATGGTTAGTTCAAAATGCAAATCCTATATTACTCAGTATAATGTACAAAATAAACATGCACGTACCTAAAACGTAAAAAAAAATATTTTAGTTTTTCGTTTATGCTTACTAAAAGTCACCGGTAATGGTTACCGACATTACTTACCTACCACTGGCGGGCATTATCTGCATAATCGATTTCTTGCTTTGTATTTTCAAAACTGGATTTGCGACAGCATTTTCACAACCGCGGTTGTTGAATGCGAGGCAGGATATAAACAAACGAGTCACATCTGATACTAGCTGTGACTGGTCGCTAGCTGGTCGCTTTGTTCCTGACAAATCCTGACAACAGGATAACTCGTATATGCATGCAAGTAACTACCCCCTAAAAATAAAAGTGATATAGCTACATCAATAATAATTGGCGTATGTTATACACCAATAATGTTTGTTATTGGTGTGTTTTAATCTTTCTGTCATCTGTATACGTATGATTTTCTACCAGAAAAAATGACTCATTACTGTACACCACATTACTGTCGGCCAGTGAAATTCACGTTTACTTCAGAGACTGCGGAGTTCATAAAAGGGGAACACTTAGAAATGCAGCGCGAAATTACAAAATTGGTACCAACAAATTGTGGTGATGTGGAGATAGCCCACGAACTGCACATGACTATGATCGATGGGAAAGTGGCGAATATTATTGCAGATGTACCTTCATCAGCAACGTGCCCCATTTGCTTGGCGAAACCAAGTGAAATGAATAACTTGGAGCTTTTGGCCACGAGACCGCTTCGACAGGATTTGTACCAATATGGAATTTCATCGTTACATATGAAGATAAGATGTATGGAGTGTCTACTTCATATATCTTATAATATGGACTTCCAGCGCTGGAGTGCTCGTGGCGATCACAAGGAATTGAAGCAAGCAAAGAAAAATGCCACACAACAAGAGTTTCGGGAACAGACTGGAATACTCATCGATATTGTAAAACAGGTAATTTTTCCTTTAATTTGCTTCCTTTATATTATATACTCGTCTGTTTTTGTATGCCCTACTAACTTAATTTCTTCTTTGCAGGGCTTTGGAACAACTAACGATGGAAACACTGCAAGACGTTTTTTCCGAGATTATAAAAGATCATCGAGAATCACTGGAGTTGATGAAGATTTGTTACTCCGATTTTCTGTCATTCTGCAAGTTATATCTTCAGGAAAGAACGTCAATATTGCGAACTTCAGACGTTATTGCAAAGAAATAGCAGAACTGTATGTGCATCTCTATCCGTGGTACTACATGCCTGTTAGTGTCCACAAACTTCTGATGCACGGAGCAGATATTTGCAGTCATTTTTCAGTTCTGCCTATTGGTAAGTAATAATAGATCAAGACAAATGAAATATAAAGCAGTTAACTAACTGTAAATCTATAAACACTAAAATAATAGTTTCAATGTCAACTTCAACGTATAATTATAGCATATTTTTTATTATTTTTAGGGTCCTTGTCGGAGGAAGCTTCCGAGGCTCGTAATAAAGACTTCCGGAACGTAAGAGAGAAGAACACGAGAAAGACAGGAAGGATCCAAACAAACGAGGACATACTGCGGGCTTTTAATAAGTTCAGACCCCCACATATCATGGCTTAGACCAAAATTTTCAAAGCCTAATCATCTAGAGATGCTTCCTGAGGCAATTCAGTTGCTCGAAATAGACTCGGAGTGCGTATACGTGGAAGAAGAGTAGAAAATGAAAATATACCAGATCCAATGCTATAATTTTTTATTTATTTTATCCTTTAAAAAACTACATATAAAACAGCCCTTTTCAAGGCTACACATTTATCTTATGTTTCTGGTAGAAAATCATACGTACACAACTACATAAGATTAAAACACACACCAATAACAAACATTATTGGTGTATAACATACGCCAATTATTATTGATGAGCTATATCACTTTTATGTTTAGGGGGTAGTTACTTGCATGCATATACGAGTTATCCTGTTGTCAGGATTTGTCAGGATTTGTCAGGAACAAAGCGACCAGTCATAGCTAGTATCAGATGTGACTCGTTTGTTTATATCCTGCCTCGCATTCAACAACCGCGGTTGTGAAAATGCTGTCGCAAAACCAGTTTTGAAAATACAAAGCAAGAAATCGATTATGCAGATAATGCCCGCCAGTGGTAGGTAAGTAATGTCGGTAACCATTACCGGTGACTTTTAGTAAGCATAAACGAAAAACTAAAATATTTTTTTTTACGTCTTAGGCACGTGCATGTTTATTTTGTACATTATACTGAGTAATATAGGATTTGCATTTTGAATTAACCATGTATGCGTGCATTTTCATGAATAAAACAGCAATTATAAAAAAAAAATAACTCGATTTTGATTAATTTTTTTGAAATGTTATATAATAGTTCGAATTAAAGTATGGAGCGCTAACCTAAAATACATAAATAATTGGCCAGAAACGAACAATGTTTGCAAAATACGCAAAAAAAATTAATCAATTTTGACATCTGATTATTCCCGCGGCCGCAGGTGACCGCATTGGTTTTATTTTTTTCTGGATACAATACCACTAGGGCTTTCATAAAATATCAACAAAAGCCGTCACTATTTCACCCAACTTGAGAAAAATAATAAAGTATGTTTTTCTCCATACAAGAAAAAAAAGATTATTTTTTTTCTCGAAAACTATGCATCCTACGGATTTTCTTTATAGAATAGATGTTGTTAGGATAGTTAAGACCTATTCTATAAAAAAAAAACAGACCGAAATTCCGACTTTCGGTCCTAAGTCCACCTTTTTTCAAAATGGGACCACTGTGTGGCATTGCACTGTCGACTGTACGGTTCGCGGCGCTTCCAGAAGGTTCGTCCAAAACTCGGTCTTGTCTTTGTCCGCGTTCCATTTTCCTTGTCTTCTTTTTTCGGGGTCACCAATTATGTGGTACCCACTACCTACTTACTGGAGTTATAATAAATAATAGTCCAAATATCCAAGTAAATTCACTGTTTTAATTTCGTAGCAAGTCCACATACAATTTTTAGAAGAACGTTCACAGGAGTATAGAAAGCACACACACGCGACAGAACAGGTTCAGAAGGACGAAGAGTAGAAATAGAAAAGAGTAAGAAACAATTAGCAACAGAAAACGTAAAAATTTGATTGCAACCGCTGAGCGCAAACGGGCGTGCATTCGCCGTCGGAACTGGAGTCTGACTGCGCGGGCGACCGAGCGTCGGTGAATTTAAATGGTACGGCATTCCAGCCGCGGACACCGGTCCGCGCAAGATCGTTTTGCGCGAGTTAACTTTGCGCCGTGGGTTCGCTTGCTGCGCCCTGATGTTCCTACAGGTTGTTGAATTATTTTTATTTTCCCATAGACCACGCCGCGGACGAATTTGCGGGCAGAAGTGCGTTATTTATATAATGCCAATAATAAATAGGCGACAAACGTCATCTGTGTATTTGGCGGGAAATCGAAAAAGATCGCGTCACCGCATTGTATAATTTTCCAAAACTTGACACATATAAGTATATATACAATATTAAATAGCTTGAGAAATTATCAATTACTTGACACTGGCTAAATACACAAAAGTGAGGAGCCAAAACAAAAACAGTCATCTGTCTTTGATTTGGACTACTAATTAAAAGCTCAGCCTATCACATACAATCTAAAGATTATAACACATTTTAACGGTAACACGTGATAAATCGCCAGATTTATTATTATTTTATATGCCACGAGCACACGACAACACCAGTGCCGGATTAAGCAAGCGCGGGGCCCGTAGCTAATTCTTTCAGAGCCCCCAATCTACTATGGGTTCTTAGTATAAAATGGTTAAAAAAAAACAATTCAATCGATACATATAATATTCAAACTTCTGACTGACTGACTTATATACACACAGCCTAAACCGCTGGTCCTGGACTTTAAATTTAGAGGATGTATTCTTTGTAAAGTGTAGGTATCCACTAAGAAAGGGTTTATCGAAATTTCAACCCTAAGAGGGTGAATTGGGTGGTTGAATTATTGATGAAAAAATTCTTCGTTTCCTATAAGCCACGCGGGCCCGAAGCCGCGGGCAGAAGCTAGTACTCAATGTGTTTATTTGTCATCTATAGGTTACAATTTGTTCACGTTTTTGTGACATCAAGGAAATTCAATATAACACATCTTAATAAATTTCACTAAAAAAAACGAGTTTGCTTTAGAACACACGACTGAAGTAAAACTTCTTTAGTTTAGCTCCATCTATCGGCTGGTGTAACTTTGTTTTTGCTTTGTTTAATATTAGGTCTTTACCTATGAAATTGCCGTTTTGTTTGAAAAAAGTTAAAGTATTTTTTTTTCGAACTTATTTATTTCTTTTATTCAAAGTAATCACCCCAGCAATCAATGCATCTTTGCCAACGCTGTGGCAGTTTATGGATGCCCTTCTTGAAAAAATCAGCAGGACGGGAGACAACAAACTCTTCAAAGGCGTTTTGTACTGCCTCTCGGGAATTGAATTTTTTTCCCGCTAAAAATTTGTCCAAATTTTGGAAAAAGTAATAGTCGGTAGGCGCAAGATCTGGTGAGTATGGCGGATGAGGGAGAGCTTCCAAACCCAACTCATGCAGCTTAGAGACGGTCTGTTGTGCAGTATGGGGTCGCGCGTTGTCGTGAAGTAGCAGTGGAGACGACCGATTGACCAAAGCTGGTTGCAGACGTGCGAGTTTCGCCATCATTGTGGTCAGTTCTTCAATGTACACATCTGCAGTAATGCTCTCGCCGTTTTGTAAAAAGCTATGATGAATCACACCAGCACTGGACCACCAAACTGTGACCATCACCTTTCTAGGGGTCATTTTTCGTTTTGCGCATTGCTTTGGTACCGAACCAGGATCTAACCAACTTGCTGAGCGCTTTCGATTGTCAAAAAGAATCCATTTTTCGTCGCACGTAACAATTCGGTTCGAAATTCCTTCATTTCTGTGCCTGTTAAGCAGCGCAAGGCAAGTCTCGACGCGTACGTTGCGCTGGCGATCGTTAAGTTCGTGGGGCACCCATCTATCAAGCTTTTTTATCTTGCCAATCTGTCGCAAATGGACCAATATTGTTTTGATGCTAACATCAAAAGCTGCTACCAGCTCAGCTGTAGATTGAGATTCATCAGCTTCCACAATCGCCTTTAATTCATCATTGTTGACCAATGTTTCCGGACGACCGCGAGGTTCAATTTTCAAGTCAAAATTCCCAGAACGGAACCGAGCAAACCAATAACGGGTTGTACGTTCGTTTGTACAGTTCTCTCCGTAAACGTCGTTGATGTTACGTGTCGTTTGTGCCGCGTTGGTGCCACGACGGAACTCATATTCCATATTGACACGAAATTTCAAAGTATCCATTATGAGGAAAAATGTTGAAATGTAATAAAAATACAACGCTAATCAATAAACAAAAGACTTATATTGTAAATAGAATGTCATATTTTTAAAACAAAATTAATTTGAATTTAGAATTCATAGCCAATCAAAACTTTTTTTTGTTTGAAAAAGTCTGTACTGCAATACGGCAATTTCATAGGTAAAGACCTATTATTAATGTCGCCATCTTGACATTTGTAAATTGTTATTTTACCGGAGATACCAACGTAATAATAATAAAAAAAACTTTGTTATAGACAATGGAGATCTACATGAGCCAATTTCAACTTCTGTTTGGGAGTTTTGGCGGATAAAACGAAAAAGATTGCGTCGCCGCATTGTGTTATTTTCCAAAACTTGTGTTATTTTCAGTGTTAGTGCATAAAATGGGTGGCATTTTATTCGTTAAGTGCTGGATTATAGGCATGAGTGTGGGATAGTGGTATAATGATGGTGAAACGTTTCTTTTCGTTTTGTTTCCAAAACTCCATGGAAGTTTCAAGTAAAGTTGCCACCACTTTACTAGGAGTATGCCTTGACTTGATGAATTTGACTGTGACTTGACACATATTTTCGTAAATATCATTAACTTGAAAAATTATCAATTACTTGACACTGGCTAAATACACAAAAGTGTGGAGCCAAAACATAAAAAAAAACTTCTGTTTTCCTCGCATTAGTTTACTCCCCAAGTCAAGCGTGCGTAAAGAAATTTTACTTCAATTACAGTAGAGATGAGTGGGTTTAAATATGCGGGGCCCCTTTCGCGCGGGGCCCGTAGCAATTGCTATTCTTCCTACGTGGTTAATCCGGCACTGCACCAATACAAATGGTGAAATAATAAAACTTAGATTTATTTTATCATAAATCATTGTACAATATCACGTGGGTGGCTTTGTGGCACTTTCATCACAATGCATGGTATAAATAATAATTTATATAATAATAATAACGCCCAACGATCACATACATAGATCATAGACCCTAACTAGGATTCCCTATGGACCCAGGAACTACGAGAAATATAGCCCCACAACACCCAGACACAGAACAAGTATTTGCGCTTTTTTTCTGCGCACAAATACTTGTCCTGCCGCGGGAATCGAGCCCACCGCTTCCGGGTTATGAGGTGACCTGCTTAACCACCACACCACAGGTTGTCAATCATCATCATCATCATCAGCCTGTGTTAGTCCACTGCTGGACATAGGCCTCTCCCAAGGAACGCCATTGAGCCCGGTCTGTCATCTGACATCAAAGTTTATAGCAAACATAACTGATTAGAATGCACAAGCGAGTATTTTTATACACCATTCCACCCACGCCGAGCTCTGTTTTGGTTTATAAATACACTTCAATGCCCACGGTTGTGTTCGGAGTCATCTTAAATAGAATATGAATGGATATAACCCGTTTTATAGATAATAGTATCATTGAATAAATAATACTACCTACTACATGGTTTGAAGAAAAAGCTCTTGAAGCTTTTATAGAATAGATGTGATAAAAATAAATTTATTTACCCGTCAATTATAATGGCTTGCAATAGAATTAAATAGTTCAAGTAATGGTTATTTATAGAGTGCCTTTACATATTAATGTTTCTGTTGAATAAAGTTTATGATATTATATTTAAAAAAAGTAATGCTGGGTTCAATACAGCGCAGTTGCTAGTAACCCTGCCTTCTGAACTATTGGTTGTGGGTTCGATTCTCACTCAAGACAAACGTTTGTGTGATGAACATCGATGTTTGTTCTGTGTCTGGGTGTTATATTGTATTGTATGTATGTATTTACAAACCAAAAGTATCTAAGTATTGTATAAGGTTTCCATAGTACAAAGCTTTTCTCAGATTTGGGCTAGATGGCGTTGTCCGAAATGTCCACAATAAATATATAAAAATAATAATAATTGTAACAGATAAATATTTAAAAAAAACCCTAATTATAGCGAACAAAATAAAGCAGTTAAAAAGAGTTTATAAATAAAACACAGCATTTAGATCACCTTCTGCGGGGAGCGTACTCAAAAAGCTGGCAACATTCCCCCGCTGAATAGTATTAGCCCCTTCTCGCCCCCGGTACGGCGGACGAGGGCTCACAGGAGGGGAGGGTTTTAGTGGGTTCGAGTCCCATATACCTACCCTATGGGAAAATAATTCAACCACCCATTTCACCCTCTTAAGGGTGGAATTTCGCAAAAACCTTTCTTAGCGGATGCCTACGTCATAACATCTACCTGCATGCCAAATTTCAGCCCGAACCGTCCAGTGGTTTGGGCTGTGCGTTAATAGATCACTATGTCAGTCAGTCAGTCACCTTTGAATTGTATATATGACGGCGGCTACGTCCAGTTATAAACTCTATGCGCAGCGGGCAGTACCGTAATTTACCCTATGGTGGCATTTAAATTTATTACAGTGGCAACATCGGCAACTATCATTGCTCCCCCAACCATCTGGCTATAAAAAGGGACCGCTCGGTGTACTACGGATCATTCTTGCTCCAGACACGGCGCGGTGTGGACATGCTGAAGGCCTATATAGGTTGCAACATACGCACGACCCGTTCTGCCTACATATATATATAAGATTTAATAATAATTAAATCTTAAGATCATCAAAGTAGGATCACCAGGAAAATTTCCTTTGGAGATGAAATATGAATGCATTTAAAATTGGAAACAAATATACTTAAAAAATACTAAAGCACCTAATCATATGCGTAACTCATTATCAGACATTGGTCTTCTAGAAAGCATGCAGCTAAAAGTAGCTTGTCAAATGAAGTCTGCCGTGCCATAAAGAGCTAAATAGTTGCACCAATCATTTAATAGTAGCGAAAGCGCCGATAATTTCGCTGTAACGGATTATTATTCTATGATCTATGCCATAAATAACGGTTAGTTTTATAACATAGTTACTTTTACAACACAGCTATTAAAGAACAAATAAAGTGAGTGAGAATTTTGCTTTATGCTTATTTTAATACTTTTGGATTGTTTAGATCGCTTTACGTCGACCGCCCATTGTGACACTAGATTTTTAAGTTTGAGCTTGTAAATTGTTCCTGTAATGTGGTGTTTTAATCATTTTATCTATAGGTACTTATAGTTGTCGTTATACTTCATACATTAGGGCCTGTCTGCACTACATTTGGACAGCTCTTAAGTTCGCACTTATGTGACGCCGTAATAAAATGCGTTGCAGTAAGTCATAGACGCATAAGTGAACAAGTGCTCGGTCATGTCATGTCAAAGTCTTATTTTGTCAGTCAAAATGCCACAGTAAAATGGTGGATATTTTACTGAAGCCTCTAGAAAGCCTTGAAGAGAAAACGAAAAGGCATGGTTTTAAAACTTGGAACCATTTGCCAACACTCGTGCACGTTCACGAACACTTAACGAATAATAATCCATCCTTATTACACATTAATTTTCAAAAATACACGGGTAATGGGAAAAAGTTCAAAATTCACAACCGTCATTTCCGAATTCTTTTCAACGACTCGGGATTGAAGTCAGTTGGACTCTTTTTTTAAAAGGTATTATTTTGAAGTCAGCAAAAAATGGTTATTTACTAGGTTAATTCCAGCGATAAGATACATAAATAAACTATTCTATGGCTATTTCAATACTCAGAGTAACTGTTTTCTTTAATCTGTGTTCCGATATCCAACCATTGTAATTTCCACAGGACTGGAATATATTCGCTCCTCAAGTTTTTTTTTTATGTTATTGAGTGATGTGACGAGCTAGTCGTTCACCATATGTTAAGTGACACGGCCGCCCATAACAGAACAGTGTCACTCGGAACTCTAACATGTAAAGTTTCGCATGACTGCTGCACTGCGCACATCATCCTGAGACATCAACACAGTCTGGTAATAAGATTACTCGACTGTGAGATATAGATCATAAGTCTCATTTGCCCAGTAATTTCACTAGCTACAGTGCCCTTCAAACCGGAACACAGCAGTGCTTGCACACTACTGCTTGGCGGCAGAATAACTGGCAAAGCGGTGGTACCTACCTAGACGAACTTTGCATAAAAGTCCTACCACCAAGTGATTTCTATCAAGGTTATTTTTAGACATTTCAGATTGCACGGGAAATAACTCATGATACATTCAGGCTACTTGACCTACCACCATGGTGACCGCCATGTCAACGCCGAGGCGGCGCCATCGCGGACTCTCTGACCCGATGAATATAATACATTCGACCTACTTTTTATTTTAAGCGCTAATGGGTTGATTCAGCAGAATTAGCAAATTTGGATTAGAACAACATAAACTATTGATAACAAGCTGCGCCCCGCGGCTTTACCCGCGTGATAATTTTTTTCTAATCTTCCCTAGTTTTTGCTTTCATAAGAATTCTCTCCTGATAATAATAAATACAACAAAAATATTAGCGAAGAAATTCCATCCGTTCACGCGTGATTCGATGACAAGGGAAATAGGAATTCATATATGTTTTTTTTTATATTAAAAGATACATGATGGGTTTTTGGCGAGAAAGCGAAAAAGATTGCGTCACCACATTATATTATTTTCCAAAACTTGTGTTATTTTCAGTGTTAGTGCATAAAATTGGTGGCATTTTATTCGTTAAGTGCTGAATTACAGGCATGAGTGCGGGAAAGTGGTATAATGATGGTGAAACGTTTCTTTTCGTGTTGTTTCCAAAACTCCATAGAAGCTTCTGGTAAAGTTGCCACCACTTTACTAGGAGTATGACTTGACTAGACTAGACTATGACTTAACTTGATGACTTGGACTGTGACTTAACTTGACACATTATATGGTATTAATTAACTTGAGATATTATCAATAACTTGACACTGGCTAAATACACAAAAGTGTGGAGCCAAAACCAAACAAAAAAAAAAAGATACATGATCATCACTGTAAAGTTTCTTGTAGCTTCTTAGTTACAGGCGTAATCGAAGCTTCGGATCGTAGTTTTCTGTTCTGCATTGTGCCGGATTGCTAGCACCAGTAACGAGAAAAATTTTTTTTTCAAACTCGCATATTGTAATGTGCTTGCATTTGACAATAAACACTGTAATTTTATATGCTTAGTACGATAACTCAATTTTAAGTAACTAATATAATTTTGACTCCATAAAAGTGCAAAAACTGGAGCATTTGGACTATCTACAGGTCATCGCGGCCAGTATAGAGTCCAAATGTTTTTTTTTGTAGTTGTAGGTAGTGTTTGGAATTGGTTGTTGTATCGTTGTGGTATTTAGTTTGAAAATAAAAGTTGTAGTAATTTCTATCAAGGTTATTTTTAGACATTTCAGGTTGCATGGTAAAAAGTAGGTCAAAGCTTTCATTGGGTCAGTGCGACGGCGGTCGCTGCGTGTCATAAACCTACCCATACCCAAGGAGTTACCATAATGATAGCATTTGCATTGTATTGTACAGATCCAAACTATTTTTGAAGTAAAGTATTTTTAGTAGTATTTAGTGAAGTATTTTTACTAGGTGGTAGGACTTTGTTGCAAAGTTCGTCTAGGTAGGTACCACCGCTTTGCCAGTTATTCTGCCGCCAAGCAGTAGTGTGTAAGCACTACTGTGTTCCGGTTTGAAGGGCACTGTAGCTAGGGAAATTGAGACTTTATGATTTGATCTCACAGTCAAGTAATCTTATTACCAGACTGTGCTGATGTCTCAGGATGATGTGCGCAGTGCAGTGTCGCTTGAAACTCTATGTTTTAGGGTTCCCAGTGACACTGTTCTATTATGGGCGGCCGTGGCGCTTAACATCAGGTGAATGGCTAGCTCGTCACATTATTCAATAACATAAAAAAAAAACTTCTTTACGCACGCTAAACTTGGGGAGTAAGCTGGTGAATGCGAGGCGAACGGTAGTTGAAGTTGGTTCACGTAGATCTCCATTGTCAACATAGCCACGTTAATAAATTGTATTATTATGTCGGTATGTCCGGTAAAATGACAATATTCATTACAAGATGGCGACATTAACATAAAGCAAAAACAAAGTTATACCGACCGTTAGATAAAGCTAAACTAAAGCAGCCTCATTAATAAGCACGAACTAGCTTTAGACTAGTTACACCATCTTTTGTCTCTTTCGATCCAGCTAAATATTCCTGTAGCAAAAAAAGTCTTAGAAGTCAAGTCGTTAGAAGTAACTAACCAGAAACTAATACCCGTTTATTAATAAGGCTGAAGAAGTTTTACTTTAGTCGTGTGGTCCAAAAGCACACTCGTTTTTTTTTTCTTTCTTTGAATTTCAAACAAAATGTATTCAAAGTTCAAAACGATTACTTACGTATTATATAAAAAAATAGATCAGATTCCTTTATTTATTGCTTTCGTATCTCCTAAACTATAAGAGCTAGAAATACAAGTTTTTGCCACAATGTGTATGATTGCCTTCTAAGCTGTTTGCCCAAAAACTTTGGCAAAAATTTAGAAAAAAAAAAGTTTGCCGTGGAGGGGACGACATTTCCTGGCCTTAATTTATGTTATGTCGACCTATGTAAATATGCCGAACTCAGTGGTTATTTTATGACACGCGACGCCACGTGTGATGTCTACGGTCAAAGTTGCAATTTGCACGGTAAGTATATTATTTTGAAACGAAGTTCCTTATCGCGCGTTGCGAAAGAGGGCTAGACGGAAAAAATTAAGACCAAAAGTTGTAGTAACGACACTTTTAGAAGCCGTGCGGCGTGCGCGTGTTTCTCTGCCTCTCTCTCTCTCTCTCTCATAGAAAGCAAGCCAGTTATTTTCGTTTCGTCTTTCTATTTACATTATATATGTAAATAATAAAAAAAAATTATAACCAAGACAAATAAATCTTTATTACAATTCCTTCACTAATTAATCGAAAGGAACTTCGTTCTATCCGGATGTCCCTTGACACCTCTCAACTTTTTATTTTCACTTTTATTGCACTAATTTAGATACGTCTGTTTCTTTAACGCCTAATGTGTCTACCTACATTAATAAACTTATTCTTGTAGTTGAAATAAGAATGCAGATAGAGATTATCTTACCAAAATATAAAGTATTCCCTTGAAGTGCAATTAAGAGTTTTTGGCGGGAAAACGAAGAAGATTGTGTCACCACATTGTATTATTTTCCACAACTTGTGTTATTTTCATTTTATTCGTTAAGTACTGGATTACAGGCATGAGTGTGGGAAAGTGGTATAATGATGGTGAAACGTTTCTTTTCGTGTTGTTTCCAAAACTCTATAGAAGCTTCTGGTAAAGTTGCCACCACTTTACAAGAACTTGACTAGACTAGACTATGATTTGACTTGATGACTTGGACTGTGAATTGACTTGACACATACAACATACATATGTATAATATAAATTAACTTGAAATATTAATTACTTGACACTGGCTAAATACACAAAAGTGTGGAGCCAAAACCAAACCAAAAAAAAAAGTGCAATTAAGCAATGAAATAATTGTTGAAGTGAAAACTCTAGACGCGTTGAGCACTTTTTGGGTGAACAAAGATCGTGGTACTCGCGCCATCGTCACCGAACGCTTTTTTTTTTGAACGAGCTGATGCTGTTGGTCTCTATCGACCTTTACAGCGTCAGCGAGCGGGAGGGCGGGCGCTTAAGGCCCAGCCGTCAAAAGTGGGAGGCAACTAGCTCAAGGGCACCCCTGGGGGGCGAGCCTCGGCTTGGGCCGTCGCCGGGATAAGGGGGTCGAGAAGACTACTACTGGAAGAGTGGACCCTATTGAAAGTCGCGACCGTTCTAGCTAACCTACGGAGGGTACGTCGACCTCGCCGGCGGGGTCGGTGTCTGATTGTGTTACGCGGGTATCCTATACCGGTGCCGAAAGCGGTAGCTGAGCCAGAAGGGGTAGTCTGGTCCGGTGATCCTATAGCAGCCGATACTACGGCTGCTATAGGATCATCTGGGTCGCTCAAGGCGTGTCTCGGGCGGCGCCGCGCTGCACCGAACGCTTTCCACGAGCTACTCGTATGTGCATACTGTGTACCTATATTATTATATGTGTACTTTTTGGGTAAACAAAAAGCGTGAAACTCGCGTTATCGTCACCGCACGCTTCTCATGAGCTATATATGTCGCAAATTACTTAGTATTCACTTCTAACGGCAATCCCCAAAACACTGCCCCGCACATTTTTTTAATAAAAGGTACAGTGATATTTTTTTAAAATTCAAATTAATCAACACATATATACCCGACTTCGCAACAAAAAGAAACCTCAAAAACATGTGTCAGCTTTCAGAAACTTGCATAACTGTAACCGGTGGCAAGATCTGGCACACAGCTGATGTTTCAAAGCCGAAATCGAAACGAAAGGAAATGCAAAAATAAACCTCAAATATAACAAGTGGAACGGGAGTCTTTCTATCGTAAAGCCCGAGTTTGAAGACATCAAACGTGACACCTATTTCTGTATCAAAAATCGTCTTACATTTCTATCATCGGATGACACGATGTTTAAGATTCCCTTATTTATAATGACATATTGAGTTGAACCTTAGATTAACACACAATTCGTTCCATATTCGCTCAACTGCTTAACATCAGGCGAATGACTAGCTGATCATATCATTAATTTAAATTTAGTATTGGGGCATCCAATAATAATAATAATAATATGTGTGGACATCTCACACAACGCCATCTAGTACCCAAACTAAGCAATGCTTAAGCTATACTTCTTGTTTGTAAATCTAAATATATATATAACTCAAAGGTGACTGACTGACATAGTGATCTATCAACGCACAGCCCAAACCACTGGACGGATCGGGCTGAAATTTGGCATGCAGGTAGATATTATGACGTAGGCATCCGCTAAGAAAGGATTTTTCGAAATTCCACCCTTAAGAGGGTGAAATGGGTGGTTGACTTATTTTACCATAGGCCTCGCCGCGGGCGAAGCTGCGGGCAGAAGCTCGCAGACACAGAACAAACACCTATATTCATCACACAAATTTTTGTCCTGGGTGGAAATCGTTGGTACCCACAACCCACAGTTCAGAAGGCGGGGTTACTACCAACTGAGCCATCGGGCCAGTCAATGTCTTCAAGTTTTTTGCATGATTAAACATTCCAACGTGTCATAGATGATTCCGGCGGCGATTCAATTCCAGCCATCGGTAGCGCAGTAGTTTGGTACCCAAAAATGTAACCACCGTAATGAGGTTTAACATAACTTTCTTTTCAATAAAGCTTTGCAGTTTTTGCTAGAGTTATTATTTAGGAATCTTACCTCAACCACCTGCCTCAAGTCTTCCACATAAACGTTTTCGGTCTGCACGATCTCAGCGCAGACTCGTTCCAGCTGGGACATCCCAGACATTTCGTCCACAATTTGTTTACCTGTAAGAAATTGTTACTTTAGAAGTATTTGGCAGGCTAATTAGCAATAATTAGAACTCTGATGAAAATTCTTATCTGCCTATGTGGATATTATTTAATGTAACACGTGTATCGCCGCCGATGCCTATTGATTACTTTTATTGAAGAAGTTTATCTTGTTCTCCAAAGTCTTCGAAATCCATCATCACGATCTTCAAGACAAGTAGCTACTTAGAAGTTTATTCTACATGAACATAATTAAGTCACGAAAGTGTCAATATTATCATCAAGTACTTAAATTCGCTGTATTGTACGTTGTTTCCTTTGATTATTTTACC
The DNA here is from genome assembly GCA_905220475.3 of Ennomos fuscantarius. Lineage (NCBI taxonomy): Eukaryota > Metazoa > Arthropoda > Insecta > Lepidoptera > Geometridae > Ennomos > Ennomos fuscantarius. The sequence continues at coordinate 6,182,410 of HG992049.1, forward strand.
TGTATAAACAAAGTTACTTTGGTACTTACGTAAAAGGTACTTAAGGTTGACAATGGTTTTGAAATGAACTATTGAAGATGATTAGTGGATTAAGAGCTGCTGCACAGAGCAGGGAAAAAAAATTATGCTCTCTGTGCGAGTTTCTTCTTTTCGAAAACAACATTTAAAAAATCACGACATTAGATGACTGGCCCGTTAGCTCAGTTGGTAGTATCCCTGCCTTCTGAACTGTACGTTGTGGGTTCGATTCCCACCCAGGACAAACATTTGTGTGATGAACATCGATGTTTGTTCTGTGTGTTTGTTTGTGTGTGTGTTTGTTCTGGGTGTTATATTGTATTCTGTGTATGTATTTACAAACAAAAAGTATCTAAGTATTGTTTCAGTTATCTGGTTCCCATAGTACAAGCTTTGCTTAATTTGGGGCTAGATGGCGCTGTGTGAAATGTCCACAGATATTTATTTATTTATTATCCTCAAATATCGGCATGCTTACATTAACAAATCAGATCATCAAGGTATAATTAATTGATGATAGCCGGAATTTTTTAATTCTTGAATGATAATTTAAGAAACACTTTGACACTTGACACTTTGATACTACAGCTAACGTTGTTAACTATGTTTGCTGTATGTTTTGACTGGCCCGATAGCTCAGTTGGTAGTGACCCTGCCTTCTGAACTGCGGGTTGTGGGTTCGATTCCCACCCAGGACAAACATTTGTGTGATGAACATCGATGTTTGTTCTGTGTCTGGATGTTATATTGTATTCTATGTATGTATTTACAAACAAAAAGTATCTAAGTATTGTATCAGTTATCTGGTTCCCATAGTACAAGCTTTGCTTAGTTTGGGGCTAGATGGCGTTGTGTGAGATGTCCACACATATTATTATTATTATTATTATTATTATGTTTAAAAATGTCTGTATTATAAACACTAAAATTAAATTGCTACATAACGTAAGTGCAATCAAGTCCGACGTCAAACAGTTCAGTATTCGAATTGGTTTGGATATCATTAACGATGCTATAAGCTGTATTATAAAAGGACATCACAGCATAGACAAACCTAGATCAATCCATATATAAGCACAAGAAACATACAGCTACATATATAATTATTTGTTTCGTTACGTTGTGGCTATTGTTACTTACTTTAAAGGAGAACAATAAATATGTTTCAAAAGTAAGCAAGATTTACTTACGTGGAGCATCTTCACAATTTCTTTCTTCCGATATGCTGTTGTTCAACATGCCGGCACTGTTAACAAAGTTGTTACTACCGTTGGCAGAGTTCATGTCGGCATCGCTGTGATCGTCCAGACTTTCGATCGAAGCCAAGTACGCAGAGTTGACTCCTCCCTTATTCTGCACGCCGCTGCTCGATGTCGAGCTCGATGAAGCAATGGAACTCATGGACAACGGCCGAATCACCTCCGTAGATGGCGGATTTAATCTCACCACTTCTTTCTCAGGTATTGCACAAGTCTTCAAATTCCCAGTAGACCCTATCGCTTCGGGATAAGGTCCAGATTTAGCCAACTTTTTCGGACTATCGTTTTTAAAATCATTACGATTCAGACTGTTGGTCCCAGCTACTTTAGGAAACTTTGGCGGAGACCCAGCGGAACCTTTTCTTGGAGGGACTTTAGGAGCGGGTTTTTGAGGAGATGATTCTTTAGACGAAAGTTTGGTATCGAATTCTCTATCGTTACAAGTTATAGAGAGTTCGATGGACTGGTCGATGTAAGGTAAAGACAACGATTCGAAAGCAGTCTTATTAGAGTTAGGTACGTCATATATAGCTGGCCTGTTGTTTTTTGGGACATCGTAGGTCGCTTCACTGTCTTCTATTTTAAATTCAGGTTTCACTGGTTCAGTTTTATCTTCTTTGATCTTGACTTGCTCGTAAATTTCTACTGATGGTAGTATTTCGACACCAGACTGAGATATTTTTGATGTCGCTCCCACTAGAGGAATGTTAGATCTAAGTCTCGTTGACGATCTCACAGAATTCAACGTTTTCTTTTGAAACTTCAAAGTCGTCGATTCGGTTGCACTTGATATCATTCGCTGAACGTTTGGAGAGAGAGTTCCTAAGCTAACGTCGGTTTTAGTTTCTTTAAACGTCCTTTGTTTATCTTTGATAATAATTGACGAATCACTGCACGTAAGATCATATTTTCCATCACTTTCACTTATTTTATCACTTTTTGTTCTCATAGATGAATATAGGGAGCTTTTGTTCACTGTCGCGATCGGTAATTTTACACTGCCAGCTATCATCGTTGGATCTTTACGTCTATTGTCTTCTGCGATAGCTTCTCCTTCAATTTCAACTTCTTTTATAAGATTTCTAGTTTCATTAATTATTTCTGTAACTGTTGTTTCTAATTTCACAGGGGGATCGTTACGAGCATCTTTAGCAGTTTCTACTTGAGCAGGTCCCTGTTTCTTTGAAGGCTCTAGTAGTGAATCATAAATTCCAATCAGGGCAGGTGTCAGATCTGTCGTGCTACCTGTAACAAAATAGAAATGTTTAAAATTTACAATCACATTTTAAAAATATACAATGGTTTACTTTATGCGATGGATCATATTCACGTGCAGTTGAAAATGTACCTAAATGGGTGAAATTTAGAATGCCTTTAAATAAATACATCATAAACAGCGAAACAAACATTAAAAGCCGTCCTTGGCAGCATGAAAATTATAATCCATGAGTCTAACAAATTATAAAACCTGGTTTCTCCATATTTGTTTTACTTAATACTCCTCTATCTAGGGAAAGTTTACTGTCATAACAAGGTAAACACTAAACGGTCAATTAGCGACTAACTGCAGTTTAATGGTTCTTTACATTCTTTTTGTAAGGTTACGCCCTTACCACTGAGTTCATTTATATTAAACCTATGTCTACTATATCTGAGACTTATTTTATAAATAAACAATTTCCTTGTTGTGTAGGCGATTCAATAGATAAATAAATATTTGTCGCCATTTGACACAACGCCATCTTCTTTTTTCCCCATTATTTCCCATAGCCAAGTTTAAAGGGCAATCCATTTCAACTTGCTACTTCTAAGACATATATCGGTCACCTTCTATCTCTAGACTCAATATAATGTAACTTTGTTGTTTGTTTACACAGGACTTCATTATAATAATACAGATTTAGGTTTAATTAATATGTCAGCGTCCAAGTTGATGCAATGTTTAAATAATTGTTTCTTTAACTCTTGAAATCAGTCTTGTTTTAAAATCTTTAAGAGAGTAGTTACCTAGTTGTGAATTTTTTTATTAGCCATAAGTTAATTACATATAATAACAATAATACGTGTGGACATCTCACACTCCAGCCACAAACTAAGCAAAGCTTGTATTATGGAAAACCAGATAACTGATACAATACTTACATACTTTTTGTTTGTAAATACATACATAGAATACAATATAACACCCAGATATAAATATATAAACATATATATCTATCACACTAATATTATAAAGGCGAAAGTTTGTATGTGTATGTGTGTATGTTTGTTACTCCTTCACGCTCAAACGGCTGAATGGATTTGGATGAAATTCGGTACCAAGATAGCTTACACACTGGATTAACATATAGGCTACATTTTATCCCGGTAAAGTCAAATGTTCCCGTGGGATGAGCAAATAATTAAAATACTTTTTATTCTCGGGTGAAACCGCGGGGCGCAACTAGTTGTTATATATTTAAGTGTTAGTTTTCCGCAGAAATTAAAATAAAATATTAATTACACCCACGATCACAAATGCAGATCCATGCCCTCACTAGGATCCCTGTATCTTGGGACCTAGGAACTACGAGGACCATGCTTCCACAACACCAAAACACAGAACAAACAGCTGCACATATTATTCTATGCGCAAAGTTTTGTTATAATTATTTCATCGCATGGTTACAAATTAAACAAAGCAATTCGATGTTTCAAATTAGATTAGAACGCTAACAAAAAAGCTTTCCGGGTAATAACCGATGGTATTCCGATAAAACAGATTGCAGGCGCAGTTTCTTAATAACTTTAATTGAAAAAAAAAAAACAGTTTTAATTAATTGTTGGGAATATGGGAGGGTATTTTTTGCCAGCAATATATAAATAAATAAATATGTGTGGACATTTCACACAGCGCCATCTAGCCCCAAACTAAGCAAAGCTTGTACTATGGGAACCAGATAACTGATACAATACTTGGATACTTTTTGTTTGTAAATACATACATAGAATACAGTATAAACACCGATGTTCGAACAAACATCGATGTTCATCACACAAATGTTTGTCCTGGGTGGGAATCGAACCCACGACCTGCAGTTCAGAAGGCAATATTACTACCAACTGAGCTATCGGGTCAGTCAATAATACTATCAACTAATAAAAACATTAGTGAATAAACAATCACACTAATATTATAAAGGCGAAAGTTTTTATGTGTGTTTGTGTGTATGTTTGTTAATCCTTCACGCTCAAACGGCTGAGGCGATTTGGATGAAATTCGGTACCAAGATAGCTTATACACTATATTAACATATAGGCTACATTTTATCCTGGAAAAGTGAAATTTTCCAGTGGGATGAGTAAATAATTAAAGTACTTTTTATCCGCTGGTGAAATCGCGGGGCGCAACTAGTATGAAATAAATGTTTATTCTGCCATCAAGCAGTAGTGCTTGCACACTGCTTGAAGGCAGAATACCTACCTATACGAACTTTACAGAAAATTCCTACCACTTATAGTAAAAGAAAATCACTTCCTCGTATACAACTAAGGTGATAAAAGATTCTCACGAATCTTAGTAATGGTAAACCGTTTCCCGCGGCAACTATTAATTTAGAGAAAAACGTTCCTGTATGTTTATCTCAGAAGTTTAAGTAACCTGTATGCAGAATTTAATGCAAATCGGTTAAGCCATTTCAACGCTAAAGCCGCGCATACCAACATACAGACCAGGTTTTTTTCTATTTAAATAAATATTGGTTCATCTGTTTGGTAGTGGATCAACGCTTTCATTCTATTGTACATCATAATGCTTCTAGAGACAATGAAGCAATCTAATATACACGGTAGAATTTAATTCGTTATTTTCCTTAAACTTCTCTGTCTATAGAACGCTCCTATATAACTAGTACCAAAAGCACTTATGAAATAAAACTTAAATCTAGGTACATTTTATCAAATTACTGCAAATTCTAAAGAAAAGCTTCACGACATTTGAATACAGCAGATGTTTTATTACCTACGAACCATTTACAAAGCGATCATCTGGTGCCCGCGCTGTGTGAAGTGTTAAATAGACATTTCGGCTGTTATGCAGCTATTTGAGGAAGCATTAATTTTATTCTTTATTTATTTGCACCTTGTACGATTATTCTATAGCATGCTCTGTGTTCGGTCAAATTACTCCCACAAAGCGCTAACAGCAATCAACAAAGTGGTGCAGTGAAGTGACGATAATTTTTTATTTTCCCTACCTACATATGTACATTTTCTGTTCTACTTTTTCGATGGAATAATTTTTTTTTTGAGGGGGGTAATGCCTTTGCACTTCCCTGCCACCACCCCCGTGTATGTGAAACTCGAACCCACTAAAACCCCCCCGTGAGCATCTCGTCCGCCGTACGGGGGCGAGAAGGGGTCACGACTGCAGTCCAGCCAGCTCGCTTCCCGTCGATGGAATAATCTAATCTATTATTCATACTACCTGACCATTGTATAAGTACACTCTAAGTACACACATTTTAGGAAAAAAACTAATTATATTCCACCGTGTATAAAATTCCCGTGTTTGTAACAAAACTCCTCCAAAACGGCCTTTTTTCATCATCACCATCAACGTTTTTCATCACCACGCGGGTTGAACCGCGGCGGGCAGTTAGTATTGTATAATAACAGTAAAGGACAGGACATCCTTGAACCAACGACCTTTCACGGCCCAAGTACGAAACTATAATGGAGTAACAATACAAGAATAGGCCGAGACAAATGGAATTTATAGCTGACAACCATTGTCCATTATTTTCTAGTTTAACGAGCCGTGGAATTGTCATAAAAAAATGGTGTTAGAATTTTACTAGTTAAAATAAGTCTTCGACTGCCTTGCTGTAGTATGTCCAGACACTGACAATAAAAGTTACTATTACTTCTTATTTAGGCTTATAAACAGAGTGTCCGATAAAAAAAGTGTCAAGAGAAAGGCTTTGAGAAAATCTGAGGTAGAGGTAATCACTATTATTTAGTAGAAAGAGAGAGAGGGGGGATGAGGGACACAGGGAGAGAGGGGGAAAAAACAGAGACAGAGAGAGAAAGAACCAAAAAGTTACGCAATTTTACTAGTTAAAATAAGTCTTCGACTGCCTTGCTGTAGTATGTCCAGACATTGACAATAAAAGTTACTATTACTTCTTATTTAGGCTTATAAACAGAGTGTCCGATAAAAAAAGAGTCAAGAGAAAGGCTTGAGAGAAAATCTGAGGTAGAGGTAATCACTATTATTTAGTAGAAAGAGAGAGGGGGGATGAGGGACACAGGGAGAGAGGGGGAAAAAACAGAGACAGAGAGAGAAAGAACCAAAAAGTTACGCAATTTTACTAGTTAAAATAAGTCTTCGACTGCCTTGCTGTAGTATGTCCAGACATTGACAATAAAAGTTACTATTACTTCTTATTTAGGCTTATAAACAGAGTGTCCGATAAAAAAAGAGTCAAGAGAAAGGCTTTGAGAAAATCTGAGGTAGAGGTAATCACTATTATTTAGTAGAAAGAGAGAGAGGGGGGATGAGGGACACAGGGAGAGAGGGGGAAAAAACAGAGACAGAGAGAGAAAGAACCAAAAAGTTACGCAATTTTACTAGTTAAAATAAGTCTTCGACTGCCTTGCTGTAGTATGTCCAGACACTGACAATAAAAGTTACTATTACTTCTTATTTAGGCTTATAAACAGAGTGTCCGATAAAAAAAGTGTCAAGAGAAAGGCTTTGAGAAAATCTGAGGTAGAGGTAATCACTATTATTTAGTAGAAAGAGAGAGAGGGGGGATGAGGGACACAGGGAGAGAGGGGGAAAAAACAGAGACAGAGAGAGAAAGAACCAAAAAGTTACGCAATTTTACTAGTTAAAATAAGTCTTCGACTGCCTTGCTGTAGTATGTCCAGACATTGACAATAAAAGTTACTATTACTTCTTATTTAGGCTTATAAACAGAGTGTCCGATAAAAAAAGAGTCAAGAGAAAGGCTTGAGAGAAAATCTGAGGTAGAGGTAATCACTATTATTTAGTAGAAAGAGAGAGGGGGGATGAGGGACACAGGGAGAGAGGGGGAAAAAACAGAGACAGAGAGAGAAAGAACCAAAAAGTTACGCAATTTTACTAGTTAAAATAAGTCTTCGACTGCCTTGCTGTAGTATGTCCAGACACTGACAATAAAAGTGACTATTACTTCTTATTTAGGCTTATAAACAGAGTGTCCGATAAAAAGAGTCAAGAGAAAGGCTTAAAATCTGAGGTAGAGGTAATCACTATTATTTTGTGGTAGAAAGAGAGGGGGGGAAGATAGTAGAAAGAGAAGAGAGAGGGAGGAGTTACTGAAAGAGAGGAGGGAGAGGGAGATCGAGGGGGAGGGACACAGATGTACGAAAAAACACCACCGTTACATGGTTAATATCCCACATGTGTCAACAAAGAGATTTGGCTCCACGTTTATCATGCGAACAGCCAAAGAGTGGAACGCTTTACTACAACCTGGGAGTCTTCAAATCGAGAGTGAACAGGTATCTTCTAGGCAAGCTTGGTACATCCTAGACCGCATCGTTACTTACCATCAGGTAGGACAGTGGTCAAGCGGGAGCCTATCTAACAATTTTAAAAAAAAACAGAGATAGAGGGTTCTCTCTACAAAATTAAAAAAAAAGTTTACTAAACTAAAAATTGCGTACCTAAATGTTAGTGTGTGTGATGCGTAATTTTTCCTAGTCCCACTGCTGGGACTCAGGCCTGCTCGGACAGGGATAGAGTGTAGTCTACAATACACAACGCTGGCCAAGTACGGGTTAGTAGTGCATAGCACGACTATGCTTTCGAATTTTGGTGATTCTTTACCATGTCAGTGTCCTCACTTTTCATTCCCTCTTACAACCGTGAAGGAAAACTTCACCGTTGTAAGAAGTGAAAAGAGTTACGTACGATATTTCTTTCAGTTTCAGAATTTCCGATTTTCTCATATAAATATTCTAGTTATTCTTGAATAGGATAAAATACATAATATATCTTTGTACCTAATACGATCCATTGTTATCTATGATTTTAAATAAGGAATTTTTACAAGGTATTATAAAAAAAGTATTTCGTTCTTTTATTTTTACTCAATACCAACACAAAGTGTTTTACTCTGCTAAGTAGGCATAGCGTAGACACTTGAAAGCAGTCATGTAGTATGAACTATGGCCCGTTAGTTGGCCAAAAATATACTGACTCATTCTCAAGTATGGAAGCATCGCAGACACTCTACATCTATAGAGCGGTTCAAACACATTCAAATCATACATTTTAAGTTTAAAATCCGTTCGATAGTCTTATAAGACGTTTTAACTAGTGAACACTATAAACCTGCGATAAGCATTTTTTATGAATAAGACCGTAACAGCCTTATTAATAAACGGGTATTAGTCTCGGATTAGTTACTTCAGCTTTTGTCCTTTTTTTGCTACTGGAATATTTAGCTGGATCGAAAGAAACACTTTTGTTTCTTTCGATCCAGCTAATGTGTATGGTGGTGGTAATGGTGTAACTAGTCTAAAGCTAGTTCGTGTTTATTAATAAGGCTGTCTGTGTGTATCAAGTAACGATTTCACGATTTTTTAACTTCCTCATAATATAACCTTCAACACAGACTTAGAGTGGCGTGTTTCTGCATTTTCCAGAATCCATTTTGGAGAATTTGCCCAGGAACTTCCCACCGTCCCATTCCACCACTGGACCACACGGCGAGTACAGACTTACCATCTTTACGTTGTTGATTTACCTTTTGTTCGTACGAAACGCTTTGCAGATTCCTTTATTGTGCGTACAGCTAGAGAATGGAACTCACTCCCGTCGTCCATCTACCTACAACTTACGTGTCTTAAAACTAAAATAAATAGATTATTTCTGGGTATGCGTGCTCCGCCTTAGACCTCATCATCACTTACCATCGGGTGACAAACGCAAAGCCCGTTGTTAATGCAGATTATAAAAGCGTGGCAACACTTTTTGCCCCACCGCCCGCACCTCACTCCCCGATCGGCGATGACAAGTTGTTAATTTTTATTGTCCTTAATAAATAGCGAGATACATAATGTATTCATTATTATTTAAACAAATTGTCAAGAGCATCCAAAATTAAAGATGATAAGTATCTAACAGTTCCTGATCCATACGACCGGATTATTCTTAGCAAGAACCAGCAAACAAGCAAGTTCGCCACGCGGCGTTCGCAATGGCCGCGAACAGCGTAATCGATTTGGAAAATTGATCATCGCCAAGCATCGAGGATCCAGATAGCCGTCGGCAGCGAGTCATCTTTATACATAACAATACAAGCAACATAATTTTTACGAAAATACACGGCAAGAAGTGTCGTTTATTACAAAGAATCTACGTGGTCTTTAGTGGAATTGTCACAACTACGTAGTGTTCGTCATACAAGCAATACGAAAATCAGCTCTGAATACACTTTGATGGAGATACCACACCTGGAACCAGAACAACAATCGAAACAAACGTGAGTTCGTTCCATATCTCTTGTTAATTCGCACAATTCGTAAAGTCAAGTCACTTTTATCCGTTCAAACAATACCTAACCTAACGTATTCAATCATTATTTCCATCTTTTTATGAACAGATAACTTCAGTCAAACTTAGTTCTATCTTGAAAAAATACGCAGTAGGTATTCCATACCTATTCCTTTACAAATTGGCCGTAAATATATATATATTTCCCAGTAAAATTACAAGAAGTGTTGAACATTCTATTGTTCAACATTCCATTAAACTGTAAGTTCGGTTAAGCTATTATAGGCACCTCAACTTCAGTATTACAATTGATTGTGTGCTGCAATCTGAGGGAAACACAAGCAATTCTGCTTTGTTCTGCACGCATATGCATGACAAGTATTCAACTATATACATACAATAATCATTGCACTTTGAATATTAACTTTAATTTGCATCAGCAACATACAATACTTCTGATATTCATTGTTGGCAGTTACTATTCAGTATAACAATACAAAATGTCTACCAGCTACAAAGATTTGAAGAAAAAGCGTTCTTCATACAAGGCTAAATTAACACAATTTAAAAAATTCTTGGAAAAAATCACATCATGCCCAAAGCTAACCAGCACTCAAGTTGCTGAGCTAAATCTTAGATTGTCAAAAATTGATGAAATGTACAATGAATATGATTGTGTACAACTTAGTATAGAAGGTCAATCGGATTTTTCAGACGGAGATGATACAACAGAGTACCTAGAACGGGAGGAGTTTGAGAGCCAGTACTTCTCAACCATTGCCTGTGCCAGAAACTTGCTGAGCAGCTACAACTCTGCGGAGCCAGCGGAGGACAACCTCTCAGTGACAGGTTCTATGATGCATGCGGCAGGTGGGCCAAGCTTGAAATTACCTATTATCCAACTCTCAACCTTTTCTGGGCGGCTACAAGATTGGTTAGAATTCCATGACACATATGTTTCATTGATTCATTTGAATCCAAGTATACCTAAAATAAATAAGTTTCATTACCTACGGTCTGCTTTGAAAGACAGTGCAAAGCAAGTCATTGGCTCATTAGACTTCTCAGCTAGCAATTATGAGGTGGCATGGCAGCTTTTATGTGAAAGATATCACAATGATAAACTTTTAATTAGTAATCATATACAAGCATTATTTGAAATAGAGATGATTTCAAAGGAATCATCTGTTGCATTGCGAACATTAATTGATACAGTAAACAAGAACCTTAGAGCCCTAAATTCTTTGAACATAAACACAGAAAATTGGGATATTATGATCATACATATGATATCCAGTAAGTTAGATTCAACTACTAGTAGGGTTTGGAAGGAACACATAAATCTTCATAAAGAGTTACCTACCTTAAACATGTTCATTACTTTCTTGAAGGGCCGTGCAGAGCTCTTGGAAACAGTTGAACACACTAATGTGAAACGTAGATACAGTGATCAGACACATAACCGTCCAAAGTCATTTGTGACAAATGCAAATATACAAAACAAATCAATGAATTGTCCTTACTGTAAACAAGATCATCCCATCTATCAATGCTTACAATTTAAATCATTGTCACAACAGGCAAGGTTGCAAAAAACAAAACAATTGAATCTTTGTATAAATTGTTTGCGGCAAGGACATCACTTAAAGCAATGTAAGCTGGGTCCATGTAAGATTTGTGCAAAATGGCATAATACCATCTTGCATATTGATGAGTCTCCAGTTAGTACATCTACTCCATCAACTAGTAAGGATAGTGAGCGTGTGGTTTTAACCACAAATGAGTCATCTGAGTCAACTCACTCTGAGGACAACCTCGAGAGTGACATCGTTTTGTCATCAACCATTCACTACAATAATTGTGTTCTTTTGTCAACGGCACTTATCGACGTAGTCGACCGACATGGTGCTACTTATACAGTGCGTGCCTTACTTGACAATGGTAGTACCACAAATTTCATGACTGAAACATTGAGTAACAAGTTGAAGTTGCCGGTTCATTCAACTTCAACTAAGGTAGAAGGACTGAGTCGTAACTCAGTATACATAAACAAGAGAACAGTAGTTCAATTATTCTCTCGAACTGATCAAACATATGTCAATAAAATAGATTGTTTTATTGTACCACAGATAACACAGCAGCTACCTACCGTACAAATTGATACCTCACACTTCAGAATTCCATCCAACATTCAGTTAGCAGATCCAGGTTTTCATACACCATCTGAAATTGACCTGTTGTTGAGTGCAGAAATATTCTGGGGTGTGCTAGGTAGTAATCGTATTTCCTTAGGAAAAAACAATCCTACTCTTACTGAAACCAAGCTAGGCTGGTTGGTGTCTGGTAGTGTACCAACACAAAATAAAAATAAGAATTTAACACACAATAATACAGTCCACTGTCACTTTTCAAATGATATTCAAGTTCAGCACCAACTTGATAGGTTCTTTGAATTAGAGTCTTTCTCATTACCTCGCAAAACTACAAAGGAAGAGGATGAGTGTGAACAACATTTTTTACAAACTACAACTAGACAAGAAGATGGCCGGTTTGTTGTCAAGATTCCATTGAAACAACCCCCAGATGTCCTAGGTGATTCTCATCAACAGGCATTGACTAGATTTTATTCACTAGAGAAAAGATTTAAACGTGACCCACCCTTTAAAGAAAAATATGGTGAATTCATGAAAGAGTATCTAGACTTAGGTCATATGTCTTTAAATGAGAACAATAATGACATACATTCATACATACTCCCTCATCACGGTATCCTGAAAGAAACTAATTTAACTTCAAAAATTCGAACAGTATTTGATGGTTCTGCAGTTACTTCCTCAGGGCATTCTCTCAACTCTATTCAACATGTGGGACCAACCATTCAGGAAGATTTGATCAGTATTTTGATACGGTTTAGACAACACAAATATGTAGTCACATCTGATTGTGAAAAAATGTACCGGTGTATATTAGTAGCAGAGGAGCAACGATGCTTACAACAAATACTATGGCGATTTGACTCTTCTCATGCTATTCAGTTATATAAGTTGAACACTGTAACATACGGCACTGCTTCAGCTCCATATTTAGCTACCCGTTGCTTAGCACAGCTGGGGCGTGAGTGTCAGGATGCAGATGTACGTGAAACCATTTTACACGATTTTTATGTAGATGACTATATAAGTGGGAATGAAAGTGAAACCGAGCTATTGCGTATCTGTCAAGGTGTGATTAGTCAGCTTAAAAAAGGTCAATTTCATTTAAGAAAATGGCGTTCTAATAATTCAAACATATTGGCACAAATACAAGATGATGGTAAAGATAACTTTTTAAAATTAGTAAACGAGGATAATGCTAAAACACTAGGACTGAGATGGTCGTGCAGCTCAGACATGTTGTTTTTCTCAGTAAATATACATGCTGACCCTAAAAATGTAAACAAAAGGTCAGTTCTCTCTGGCATAGGTCAGCTTTTCGATCCTTTGGGCCTTGTCAATCCCTGCCTACTCCAAGCTAAGCTTATTTTGCAAAAGCTTTGGGCTTCTAATGTATCATGGGATGATAGGCTACCCGCTGAGGCTGAAAACGAATGGCTAGCTTTCTTAAAATCCATTCCATCATTAAATGAGATTGCTATACCGCGACGTGTACTGTGTGACGCATGTGTCAGCATTGAACTTCATTCATTTAGTGATGCATCATTGTTAGCTTTCAGTGCATGTGTTTATGCAAGGTCAGTGTCCGCCGATGGTCACATTGAAGTACATTTGATTACAGCTAAAAGCAAGGTGGCGCCACTAAAAGGTATGACAGTACCACGCCTAGAGCTTTGTGGAGCCTTATTAGCAGTTAGATTAGCAAAAAGGGTAAAACAAGCTTTAAGGCTCAACATAGATGGATGGCGATTTTGGTGTGATTCTACAGTAGTTTTAGGTTGGATAAGAACACCAAAATCAAGCTTAAAGTCATTTGTACTGAATAGAATTAATGAAATAACAGAATATACAGATTCAACCATGTGGGGCTATGTACCTACCAATATCAACCCAGCTGATATTGGCTCTAAAACATGTAATGCAAAACAATTGAAAAATTCAAAGCTATGGTGGACGGGTCCACAATATTTACAATTTCCTGAATCTCAGTGGCCTCAACAACCCAACAAAATCACCACTGATTTACCTGAAATTAAATTTCAGTGTGGTTTGGCTACCCTAGCTAGTTTAGATAATGATTTTGTCACTAAATTTTCTGATTTCAGTAAATTGCAACGCATCACAGCATTTATGCTGCGCTTCATTCACAACTGTCGTTGCTCAAGTGACAGGTTTACTGGACATCTTAAGGTGTCAGAACTAAATGACGCTACTAAAACATTATGTAAAAATTGTTCAAATTAATATGTTTTCAAAAGACTATAGTAGTCTACAAAGTAAAGGTCAATTACCGAATAAGTCACAATTACTAAACCTGAACCCATTTCTGTCAAAGGAAATGCTCATACGTGTAGGTGGCAGGTTATGCAACTCAAATTACGACTATGATACTAAACACCCTATAATACTGCACTCGTCACATCACGTTACGTTGCTGCTATTTAGGTATTATCATAAAATTCTTATGCACGCTGGACCCCAGCTGCTTCTATCCATTATGCGACATAGGTATTGGACAATAGGAGGTAGAAATCTAGTTAAAGTAATAGAAATCTAGTTGTAGGAGCTTATAACGAATTTTCAAAATTTCTTAAGTCAAAATGCAATGATATAAGTGTATACGCGTCTGAACAATCCATCGATTTTAAATTTTCACCTGCCTATAGTCCGCACTTTAATGGCTTAGCTGAAGGCTCAGTCAAATCTGTCAAATATCATCTGAAGAGAGTTTTATCTCTAACTCATTTAACATACGAAGAAATGAATTCCGTTCTTATTCAAATAGAAGGTATTCTCAATTCACGGCCTTTAACTCCGCTTTCGTCGGATCCTAACGATCTCGTTCCTCTTACTCCATCTCACTTTCTTCTGGGACGAACTCTCACAATGTTGCCAACCTCGCCGGGTAACGTCGATAAAGGTGCACAGATATGCACACTGCCACGCTACAAGAGAGTAAGGTTACTAGCTAACCACTTTTGGAACCGTTACTACCAAGAATACGTCTCAGAGCTTCAGAAACGCGTTAAGTGGCAACGAAAGGACGAAAGACAGCTGCGCCTTGGAGACCTGGTGGTGGTCAAAGATGATCGCCTCCCCCCTAACAGATGGCTGCTCGGACGAGTCGTCCGCCTGTATCCTGGTGCAGACAACTGCATACGCGTCGTCGATGTCAACACTGCTGGAGGAATCTTGAAGAGGGCATACAATCGGATTTGCCCATTACCCGTCAACGATTCCGTGGAACAGAATGTTCCACCCGGGGGAGCCTGTTAATGCAGATTATAAAAGCGTGGCAACACTTTTTGCCCCACCGCCCGCACCTCACTCCCCGATCGGCGATGACAAGTTGTTAATTTTTATTGTCCTTAATAAATAGCGAGATACATAATGTATTCATTATTATTTAAACAAATTGTCAAGAGCATCCAAAATTAAAGATGATAAGTATCTAACACCCGTTAAGAGTTTAAAAAAATGTGTAAATGCCTAAAATATACTAGACGCAGCGCGCGGTTTCACTCGCTTGTTCATACAGATACCTACACTTTTAACACCCCATTTAACGCAACGCTATGTATGTGATCGTTGGGCGTTATTATTTTTTTTTTTTGGCTCCATACTTTTGTGTATTTAGCCAGTGTCAAGTAATTGATAATTTATCAAGTTATATTTCACGCAAATATGTGTCAAGTCATCAAGTCAAGTCATAGTCAAGTCATAGTCTAGTCAAAGTCATACTCCTAGTAAAGTGGTGGCTACTTTACCAGAAGTTTCTATGGAGTTTTAGAAACAACACGAAAAGAAACGTTTCACCATAATTATACCATTTTCCCACAGTCACGCCTGTAAACCAGCACTTAACGAATAGAATGCCACCAATTTTATGCACTAACACTGAAAATAAAACAAGTTTTGGAAAATAATACAATGCGGTGACGCAATCTTTTTCGCTTTCCCGCCAAAACTCCGTTATTATTATTATTCAACGATTCAATTTTCAAAATCTCTTTGTACATGTTTAGCCGAAACGCCTAATTCTTTGCACCTTTTTGAATCTAAAAAGACCTTCGAGAAGCCACAAAAGACCTGTAATAAGATCTATTTAAAAAAATATATCAATAAACCATGTAAATAGTTCTTACAAGCAGTTGTTGTTGTATCATCCTCTCTATATATTTCCTCTGTGCCAGTGAACTCTAGCCTCTATAATAGAGCACTTCCGGCGAAGATACCGTACCTAACTCCGAAGTCCAGACTATCAGCTTCCAGTCAATTGAGTTACTCTTAAGGTTATATTTTATATATAATATAATATTATATTTTATATATTATATTTTACTCTTAAAGTTACTCTTACTATTTATCTTTGGCTTTTACAACAAGAACCACCTCGCGATTCTATTCATCATTTTTTCACATGATTTATTCAAATCATGTCATTCAATAGTAAATTTTATTATTTGTATTAGTTGTAACTTTTTATTTATAGAATGCCTGTAATGTTTCAGTTATAAATAAATTAGGATTCCCCAGAACAACCATTAATTTTCGGTTCATAAAGTATTCTAACGAGTGTGTTTATTGGTTTGGTATACAGGGCGAAATTTCATCCAAAGCGGTTTAGCCATTTTGGTGTCAAATCGACACAAATTAACAGACGTTTTTCAACCTTAACATCTCTGCTGTTTTAGATTTCTTCCTTCATTTCCTTCCCTTCTAAATAAAAGCTAAACCCCAGCTTTGTTTTATTCCTTCACAAGAGGCGCGCGGCGCTCTCCTATGGGTGATGCTCCACAGCTACAGGTAACCAAGAAACCCAAAGGTTTTTTGGCGGGAAAGCGAATAAGATTGCGTCACCGCATTGTATTATTTTCCAAAACTTGTGTTATTTTCAGTGTTAGTGCGTAAAATTGGTGGGATTCTATTCGTTAAGTGCTGGATTACAGGCGTGAGTGTGGGAAAGTGGTATAATGATGGTGAAACGTTTCTTTTCGTGTTGTATCCAAAACTCCATAGTAGCTTCAAGTAAAGTTGCCACCACTTTACTAGGAGTATGACTTTGACTCGACTATGACTTGACTATGACTTGACGACTTCGACTGTGACTTGACAGATAATTGCGTGAAATATCATTGACTTGATAAATTATCAATTACTTGACACTGGCTAAATACACAAAAGTGTGGAGCCAAAACATGAAAAAACAAAGAAACCCAAATGAATCTTTGATTCCTGTTACCCCCAAAGTATATATAGTTTGGATATAAGATTTACGTTGGAAACGAATCTATACTTTGACTAAATTACTTTTACATATACTTTACATATACCTTTACCTTTTGACTTTTTATTAAACTTTGGTAATATATCCTTATATACATCAATATAAAAATAAGTCGGGTTTTCCTTCCTGACGCTATAACTCCAGAACGCACGAACCGATTTCCACGATTTTGCATTCGTTGGAAAGGTCTCGGGCTCCGTGAGGTTTATAGCAAAGAAAATTCAGGAAAAATTCAGGACAAACCAACATTTTAAGTAGATGGCGCCGGTGCGTGATACATTGTTTTTCGTATATTATAAAATGTTTAATAAATAAACGTCCACCCGAGCGAAGCCGGGACGGGCCGCTAGTACATCATAAAAATAACTAGTACACAGCGCAACTGTACAGATATGTACTTATTCATAAAGTACAATTCACATAATAATAAATACAAAGATAATAATCCGGCCCCGCCGATGTTATTGAGCAGTAAAATCACTATAAAACTATATTGAGAGATAATTTTAATGTTATTGGAAAGTTAGTGCATTAATGTCTTCATACCATGAGAAGGCAATATCGTAAATCCTGGAATTTTCAACCGAGACACGAAAGAAAAATTTTAAATGCCATTTTGCATTAATTTTTTTTTGTCATTTCACACAGCGCCATCTAGCCCCAAACTAAGCAAAGCTTGTACTATAGAAACTAGATAACTGATACAATACTTAGATACTTTTTTGTTTGTAATACAAATTGTGTTAATTGTGTGTTGTAAAATACATACATAGAATACAATATAACACCCAGACACAGAACAAACATCTATGTTCATCACACATATGTTTGTCCTGGGTGGGAATCGAACCCATAACCTGCAGTTCAGAAGGCAAGGATACTACCAACTGAGCTAACGGGCCAGTCGGCCCCATTGGATTCTCACTATACAGTAACTAATAATAATAATAAAAGCTAAACGATCACATACATAGATCCTGGAACCTTACTAGGATTCCCTGTGTCTAGGGACCCAGGAACTACGAAGACCTTGGTCCCACAACACCTAGACACAGAACAAATATTTACGCTTTTTTCTGTGCACAAATACTTGTCCTGCTGCGGGGACCGAACCGGCCGTCTCTGGGTTATAAGCTGACCTGCTCAACTACCCTACCACAGAGGCTGTTAAAGGGTTTAAGATAAACCTGTATATAAAGGATATCAATGAACAAATGCGCCTAAAATAGCCAATACAGTTCCTATGGAGAATACATAACAAAAATGAGCTACTAATATATAATAACGTAATTTGTTAGAAAATGTTAGATTTATAAAACAAAAAAATGTACCAAACATCATCCAAATCCCTAATCAAGAGCTACAAAATCAAGCATCAAAACGCAATTAGGTTTGAAGTTCAAATTACTAAGCCCAAATAACATATCAAACCCAGGGATCCCAAGATCTTAATTTAATTGTAAAACAAGACTATACGGTCGTCCTATCTTGTTTTTATTTTAATTCCTTTAGACGCTTCATCGGTAAGGCATTTAAGGTATGGAAACGGGAAGCAGACTACAGAACTGGCCTGGTAGGTAAGTTTTGTTTGTTTTCATTAGTCTGGTAAGGATATCGTAGATTAAAACTTTAGCCAAAGATTATTATGCCAGTAAACACGGCTATCATTTGCTACCAATCATAGTTCAGAACTTCGAATTAAACTGTTTATTTGATCAATCACAGCAGCGTGCCGACCAATCAGAGCAGTGCATTTTCGACCGACGCTAACCGATGTTGTTTACAAGAAATACGACCACTGGATCATTCATTTATGATGATCTGCAATAGCAATCTGTGGTCAAAGGCAAATCTTGATCAGGGATTAACTTAAAGCAGTTAATCAAGACGCCCTAATTAAATAGCCATCCAATTTTTTACTCTTTGTTCCAAACATAACCTAATTTTCGTTCTAACCAGCACCAGCACCGCCAATTAAAAATGTAGGCCGTTCGGAAAAATCACCGTTCATAACGTAACCAGGAAGCTGGGCTATTTCCACACATGGACTCAAGACGCTTTGATCTGGCTGCATCTATAGCTGCTTTGGTATTGGTACTTGTGTTACCGTTAGCGTATAGGTGCTTCTCAGAACTGTGGTGAGGCAGGTAATTTGTTGGTGGATTATTGGATCTGTTACTATCGCGGTCCTTATTTCTCTTTCTTGTTTTAATCTGTTTGAAAAGGATGGCAACATTTTTAGAAGGCACCTTTAAGGATTTTGAATAAAAGAACCGACAACGACCGACAACCGAATTGACTGATGGAGGGTTTTACGAATGCTTTAGGATTTTGGCAAGTTTTTATTCCGGCAAGACTCTGCCATGATCCATCTCTGACTCATGCTAACTTTTCAGAGCATTACCGTTATTAATTATTTATAATGAAGTTGGTAATTAAGTGGGAACATTTCTAAACTATGGTTTACTAGTTCCTCACGGTTTCAGCCGCGGATAAAAAGTGTCCTATGTTATTCCAGCGTATAAGCTGTCTGCATTCCAAATGTCATGAAAATTGATTGAGTAGTTACGGAGATTAGTGGTAACATGCCTTGCTAATACATAGCATGCCTTGATTATGCAATACCTACTGGAAAAACTGAGTTTCTATTTTCCCACATAATGTCTAGTTTCCACTCATCGTTGGCAAATGACGAGCTTTCCCTAGGGACGGCTATATGCCGTAGACCACGCCTTGCTATTGCTTACGTTGCGTTGTCTATGCAACTCATTGTCCCAGCTAATATTCCTTTCACTTCGTATCGTATGTGATCGGGCTGTCACAAATGAGCAGTTTACGTATATTTCTGCACTTGCTTTTAATACCTGACGAAACAGAAAGGTGTTTGTGAAATGGTGTGTATCTTGTGTGGTTGCCACCTATGTGTGGTTTGTCCGAGGCATCGTTAACTTCCAAATGAACCGATTTTTCCTTTTGTTTGCAAGGTGACTTCATCGAGAATGTTCTTAGCTATGACTCGAGAAAATCTGTTCAGCCGTTTGGGATTCGATTTTTTTTAGTTGATGAAGGATATGTCAGGGATTTTTAAATCAATGTACTTACAAAATTTATTTTCGAAGTAAAACTTCTTTACGCACACTTGACTTGGGTAGTAAGCTGGTGAATGCGTGACGAGGCGAACGGAAGTTGTGAGGGTATAAGTTAGTAAAGATAGAAAGAGAGAGTTACGTTTCGTATTATATTGCTGTAGGGGCAACAGAAAGAAGCGGGTTGTAATGGTTCTCGTAAATTTCCATTGTCAAAATAACAAAGTTATAAATTATTTATAATTTGTAATATTATGTTGGTATATCCGGTAAAATGATTATTTACAATTGTCAAGATGGCACATTAACATTAAACAAAGCAAAAACAAAGTTTACCAGCCAGTGACGGAGCTAAAGAAATTATACTTCAGTCGTGTGATCTAAAGCACACTCGTTTTTTTATTTACTAATATTTTGGACGTTACTGGCCACTTAGAAAAATCTTTGTAAATGCAAACATGGCGTCTTATTTATTACTTTATGCATTGTAAATAAACGAAATAAGACTCGTAAGACTGCACGATGAGAACCAGCGCAAAAAACGTGATCGCGGTTCGACTAGATTATCCAGTTTTCAAGCTAAGCATTTATAAATTAGATGCTTTCATGCTTGTGAGATGGTGAGCTCCACTGTTTTCCCGCGTCTTTGTGGCGCCGCTGGCGTTGGCGGGAATCGCCATTTTTGTCAGACAACTTCCAGGCATAGATAAATAACCTGCTAGGAGTTACAGGTTTGTTTTCTTTTTTATTTATACATACATAAAATGCTAATTTTATGTAGTGTTGCAATTACAAAATTAAAAACTATTTGCAGTTATACTAAATAAAGAAAAGGAGTTTTTGGCGGGAAAACGAAAAAGATCGCGTCGCCGCATTGTATTATTTTCCAAAACTTGTGTTATTTTCAGTGTTAGTGCATAAAATTGGTGGCATTTTATTCGTTACGTGTGAGACTACAGGCATGAGTGTGGGAAAGTGGTATAATGATGGTGAAACTTTTCTTTTCGTGTTGTTTCCAAAACTCCATAGAAGCTTCTGGTAAAGTTGTCTACGCTTTACTAGGAGTATGACTTGAGGGACTAGACTATGACTTGACTTGACTTGACACATATATAATTATATTACTTAACTCGAGTAGTTATCAACTACTTGACCCTGGCTAAATACACGAAAGTGTGGAGCCATACCAAAACAAAAAAAATAAAAAATAAGATAAGTATTTAAAAAACGGCTAGTTGAGTTATGTTATAAGATTTATGCACAGATTTTATAAAATAATATGCTATATATAAATAATAATAGTTATGCCATAGAATACTTTTCTTTAGTTTCAGATACACTAAATTCAATTCAAAATTCTATTTTTCTTTTTATTCCTCTTTTGACATGACGCTGGCATGGTTATGGTAATATTCCTATTTAAAAAAAAGAAAGGGAACCTGACGAAACTAATCAAGCTATTGAAAAAAAACAATAGTAAATGAGTTTGGCTTGGACATTTCTCATTTCGCAACCAGATTTTGGTAGCACCTAAACACGGACACATCTGTGTTTCGATGACCTAGTAAGTAATAAGTGTTATGAATGCAAAATGTGTGAAAAGTGTTTCAAACTACTAAATGGACTCAATACTGTGGGTAGGTTCTCTATGTCCTATACTATTCTCTGTATCCTAAGTGCTGAGCTTTGTTTTTAAATTTATTTAATGGGCTTTGTCTCCTTTTAGATAATGTTAAGCACATTGTACTAAATACGAAGTTCTAAACGTTTGAGTACTAAACAGTGGCGTACCTAGATAACTAATGGCCCTGTGCAAAAAAATAACCCACCTATACTATTTAAAATAACCCACCTATACTGTTTAAAATAACCCACCTATACTATTTGAAATAACCCACCTATACTATAAAATAACCCTCCTATATTATTTAAAATAACCCACCTATACTATTTAAAATAACCCACCGATACTAGTTAAAATAACCCACCTATACTATTTAAAATCGGTTGTTACGTATTCGTTGTGTTTCGAATTCGTCGTACTCCAGATATGGCGTAATCCAGATTCGTCGTACTTCTTTATTTATACTCCGAATGTTGGAGACATTTTCGCCAGTTAACACACAAACACACACACACTTAGTACATACACACACACACACACACACTTACACACTTAGTACATACACACACACACACTTACAAACTTAGTACATACACACACACACACACACTTAGTAGTCAATTTATAGTTTGTAAGTCAGAGTCCGAGGGGCCCCTGAGCCTTGGGGCCCCAAGGAAGTACCCCGTCTTACCCTCCGGTAGCTACGCCACTGGGTCCAAGATAAAGTGTGTGAACAAGACCGGTATTCTGTACCCTACCAACCTTATTAATAAACGGGTATTAGTCTCGTGTTAGTTACTTCAGCTTTTGTCCTTTTTTTGCTACTGGAATATTTAGCTGGATCGAAAGAGACAAAAGATGGTGTAACTAGTCTAAAGCTAGTTCGTGTTTATTAATAAGGCTGTAAAGTCCACAGTAGCAAATACCAATGTTCACTGAGAAGCTTTCAAATTACAAAGTCTAAAATGGCGGCCGCATGCCAAGCTTGATGCATATGCATTGGACAGTTACACGCATAAATAAATTATCTGTGTATTATTTAACATTTATTCTGCCGCCATGCAGTAGTGCGCAAGCACTGTTGCTTTGAATGGCACTGTAGCTAGAGAAATTACTGGGCAAATGTGACTTTATGATCTGATCTCACAGTCTAGTAATCTTTTTACTAGACTGTGCTAATGTCTCAGAATGAGCGCAGTGCAGTGCCACGCGGAACTCTATACTTTAGAGTTCCGAATGACACTGCAACTGATATGGGCAGCCGTGTCGCTTAACATCAGGCGTCACGTCATTCCTTACAATAAAGAAAAAACTGAGCTTTGTGAATGTGTCATGTGTTATTCGTATGCCCTGTGAAAAGTAATTTGAAAAATATACGTTGGTCTGCCTAATACTTTGGCAGCTTTTACTGATGTATTAGTAGAAGATCAACTATCAATAACAACGGCAATTGAAATTTAAAAGATACGAGTGTGCTTTACACCACACGACTGAACTGACTGATTGACTGACTGACTTAATCTCATTATTATATAATAAAAATAAATAATAGTTAATACTATTATTATTCATTTATTTATTTACAATCTTAAGTTTAAGTTTTTTACAATATTTTTATAAAAGTAACATTACAAAAATACAATAAAAAACCTAAACCTAGTGTGCCGCCAGCCGCTGCAGAGTGAGGAACCTCCTGACAATACGTGCCGTGTCAAGGAGTACTGCCTTCTGAATTTGACCCTTGATCCAACCGTCTAACGAGAGCCTCTCGAGGTGTTAGTCGAGGCTCTTCGCTATAAGGCCGTTCGCCGAAACAACTATCGGAACAATGCTCGTTGAGTCAACACTATTATTATTATTATTAAAGACTGACATAGTTAAATTCAATTCAATTACTTAAATGAATAATCCAATACTTTAATTACTTTAATAAATAAATAATAGTTAATACTATTATTATTATTAAAGACTGACTTAGTTAAATTAAATCCAATTACTTAAAGAAATAATCCAATACTTTAATTACTTTGATAAATAAATAATAGTTAATACTATTATTATTATTAATATTAAATACTGACATAGTTAAATTAAATCCAATTACGAATATTTGTACGCCTGTACCTATGGACAGAGTTTTGTTGGAAGAATTATGGGCTGAACCATCTTTGCAATATTGTAACCAAAAATTCTTACAAATAAAATTATTAGGTCTTTACCTATGAAATTGCCGTTTTGTTTGAAAAAAGTTATAGTATTTTTTTTTCGAACTTATTTATTTCTTTTATTCAAAGTAATCACCCCTGCAATCAATGCATCTTTGCCAACGCAGTGGCAGTTTATGGATGCCCTTCTTGAAAAAATCAGCAGGACGGGAGACAACAAACTCTTCAAAGGCGTTTTGTACTGCCTCTCGGGAATTGAATTTTTTTCCCGCTAAAAAGTTGTCCAAATTTTGGAAAAAGTAATAGTCGGTAGGCGCAAGATCTGGTGAGTATGGCGGATGAGGGAGAGCTTCCAAACCCAACTCATGCAGCTTAGAGACGGTCTGTTGTGCAGTATGGGGTCGCGCGTTGTCGTGAAGTAGCAGTGGAGACGACCGATTGACCAAAGCTGGTTGCAGACGTGCGAGTTTCGCCATCATTGTGGTCAGTTCTTCAATGTACACATCTGCAGTAATGCTCTCGCCGTTTTGTAAAAAGCTATGATGAATCACACCAGCACTAGACCACCAAACTGTGACCATCACCTTTCTAGGGGCCATTTTTCGTTTTGCACATTGCTTTGGTACCGAACCAGGATCTAACCAACTTGCTGAGCGCTTTCGATTGTCAAAAAGAATCCATTTTTCGTCGCACGTAACAATTCGGTTCAAAATTCCTTCATTTCTGTGCCTGTTAAGCAGCGCAAGGCAAGTCTCGACGCGTACGTTGCGCTGGCGATCGTTAAGTTCGTGGGGCACCCATCTATCAAGCATTTTTATCTTGCCAATCTGTCGCAAATGGACCAATATTGTTTTGATGCTAACATCAAAAGCTGCTGCTAGCTCAGCTGTAGATTGAGATTCATCAGCTTCCACAATCGCCTTTAATTCATCATTGTTGACCAAAGTTTCCGGACGACCACGAGGTTCATTTTTCAAGTCAAAATTCCCAGAACGGAACCGAGCAAACCAATAACGGGTTGTGCGTTCGTTTGTACAGTTCTCTCCGTAAACGTCGTTGATGTTACGTGTCGTTTGTGCCGCGTTGGTGCCACGACGGAACTCATATTCCATAATTACACGAAATTTCAAAGTATTCATTATGAGGAAAAATGTTGAAATGTAATGAAAATACAACGCTAATCAATAAACAAAAGACTTATATTATAAATAGAATGTCATATTTTTAAAACAAAATTAATTTGAATTTAGAATTCATAGCCAATCAAAACTTTTTTTTGTTTGAAAAAGTCTGTACTGCAATACGGCAATTTCATAGGTAAAGACCTATTATTTTCGCCTCTGTGGTGTGGTGGTTAAGCAGGTCGGCTCATAACCTGGAGGCGGCGGGTTCGATTCCCGCGACAGGGCAAGTGTTTGTGCACAGAAAAAAAAGCGTAAATACTTGTTCTGAGTCCGGGTGTTGTGGGACCATGGTCCTCGTAGTTCCTGGGTCCCTAGACACAGGGAATCCTAGTTAGGGACCCGGATCTATGTATGTTATGCGTTATTATTATTTATTATGTCATTTCATTTTGTTTCAAGTACAACTTCTTTAGTTTAGCTCCATCTATCGGCCGGTATAAGTTTGATTTTGCTTTTTTTAATGATAATGTCGCCATCTTGACAATTCTAAATTGTCGTTTTACCGGACTTACAAACAATAATACAAAGTAAATCTTTGAATGTTATGTTGACAATGGTGATCTACCTAAACCAAAAACTTTCAATTCGTTCGCCTGGTTACGCATTCACCAGCTCACTCCCCAAGTCAAGCGTGCGTAAAGAAGTTTTACTTCAAAACGTTAACGTGTTAACTTTTGTCACCTGCCAGGAATGCTTGCCGCTGACAGTGACTTAACACGCGTAGGTTAAATCAGCAATTCTCGTTTAAATCACTCAGACAAAAGAAAAGTCTTCCATGGCGACTCGATTAACATCTCAGAGATGTTATTAACATTTTCTACGATTACATTACTTATGTATTCAAACCAAATCCGATAGCTGTTGGCGCCAAGACGCGTCAGCACGCGCTTGCCGCCAAAATCCCACGGTAACGCTGACACATTGTGTTCAGAATTCGAAATTCCGGAAATTCCATTTTCAAACCTTTTTATTTCTATCAAGGTTTTTTAAGTACCTACCTACACTAAATTTAAAAATAATGCGAGACAGCGTACAACGTTCGTTTTTAGTTTTCAATCACTATACATTTTCATTTGTTGTTTTTGTTTTGCCTAATGTGTTTGAATTTTCTTAACTGGCAATTAATTTCTATAAAAATGCTTAAAGTGGTTGGCTGAAGTAGTAGAAAGGCGCATTTTCGTATTCGTTACCGAGAGAAACTATTTTTACCTACCTACTTAAGCACTTAAGCGCTTAAGCGCTCTACCGTTAAGAATGCTGATTCTGATTACTCTACCACTATTTAGATTTTTAAATGAGGAAGGTAATGTGTAAAACGAATTCATTTTAGCACTCGCCCGTTAATTCGTTCCAAATTTGAACGTGACGTTTATTACTGTGTTCGTAAACCGCCCACGGAGTATCACAGTTACCTTACATGCACTCTGAATTAAGCATATTAAAGTGTTGACAGAATTAAACAAATCCAAGAAACTTACAGTGTAGAATACCATAAAAGCTCCTTGAATAAATCAGTTAAGACTATATTATGTAATTGGATAATAATAATAATAATAATAACACCCAACGATCACATACATAGATTCTGGACCCTAACTAGGATTCCCTGTGTCTAGGAACCCAGGAACTACGAGGACCATGGTCCCACAACACCCAGACTCAGAACAAGTATTTGCGCTTTTTTTCTGTGCACAAATACTTGTCCTGCTGCGGGAATTGAATCCACCACCTCCGGGTTACGAGCCGACCGTCTCAACCACCACACCACAGAGGCTGGATAAAACTGATGTAACAGTTATTCCTAATTCCTGTGGCGAGTTGGTAAGATTAATAAACATAAACATTTTAGATTCGATCCCCAACCAATAAATTAGGCATGTATGAAAGATCTTTAATTTAAAACTATTTTATTAGTCTTAGGCATTCCATGGGATACTAGGGTAGTACTATGCACCCCGTCGTCGCCGTCCGAGACACGTCTTGAGCGACCCGGATGTTCCTATAGCAGCCGTAGTATTGGCTGATAGTTAAAATACTTTTCATCCGCGGGTGAAACAGCGGGGCGCAACTAATGTCCTCATATTATATGTCAGACACACAATGTCACTGATGTATTTTTTTGGTTTTGTTTTGGCTAATCACTTTTGTGTATTTAGCCAGTGTCAAGTAATTGATAATTTCTCAAGTTAATTACTATCATATAATGTGTCAAGTCAAGTCACAGTCCAAGTCATCAAGTTGCGTCATAGTCTAGTCCTTCATAAAGGAAATCCTACTAGAGTTGCGAAACTACCGCAACGATAAATGATTGCGCATTATCTGATAAGCTAGTGATGTGCCTCAAGTTGTCGATAAATCGAATGCCCTTATTCGAGTGATGTTCGATTTGAATTTAGAATGATGTCATTTTTAAAGGTCAGTTCAATTGATTGGGTGTTATTCTGTCAATCATTTTACGTAAGTCATGTTAAGTTATGTAGGTAGGTGATTTTGCAACTAAATGAACGTAACTTGAATCATTGCAAAATTATTTTAGTTAAATGCAAACTTTTTTGTTATAAATTATAAGTTACTCTGAAAATTGATAATAAAAATCTACGGTAGTTCAAACATTAAAAAAATAACTTCTCATACATGGACCCTAGGATTCCTTGTATCTAGGGACACAGGAACTACGAGGACCATGCTCCCATAACACCCACAAATACTTGTCTTGCCGCGGGAATCGAACCTGCCATCTCCGGGTTATGAGCCGACCTGCTCAGCCACCACACCAGAGAGTCTAACGTAACGTAAACGTAATCTATTAAGATTTAATAGATCCAAAACACAGCCACAACTATGATATGTTTGGTAACAAAC
The DNA here is from genome assembly GCA_905220475.3 of Ennomos fuscantarius. NCBI lineage: Eukaryota > Metazoa > Arthropoda > Insecta > Lepidoptera > Geometridae > Ennomos > Ennomos fuscantarius. The sequence goes on from HG992049.1 coordinate 6,210,575, forward strand.
ATGACTCATTTGTGTGGGCTTTGCTATACACGTGAAACAAAAACTCTTATCCCAAAGGAATAAGGTTTAAAATCTATTTACAAATGTAATTTCACACTGCATGTCATTGTACGATATCAGTAATTGCTGTTACTATAGCTGACATGCAATGTTTATTACAAGTTATGTTTTGGTTGATAACTTCAAAGGTAATTTATTATTTCAATAAATCTTTTGCTGTCTTCTGAACTGTAGGTTTGGATTCCCACCCAGGATTTGTGTGATGAACATCGATGTTTGTTCTGTGTCTGGGTGTTGTATTGTATTCTATGTATGTATTTACAAACAAAAAGTATCTGGTGTCCATGGTAAAAGCTTTGCTTAGTTTGGGACTAGATGAAGCTGTAAGAAATGTCCACAAATATTTATCGATGAGCTCGAGGTAATATAAATAAAATTTAAAAAAACGAGTTTGCTTTAGACCACACGACTGAAGTAAAGCTTCTTTAGCTCATCTATCGGCCGGTATAACTTTGTTTTCGCTTTGTTTAATGTTAACGTCGCCATCTTGAAAATTATAAATTATCATATTACCGGCCATACCAACATAATAATACAAATTTTTAGTAATTTTTAATTTTGTTATATTGTCAATGGAGATCTACGTTAACAAACAACTTTCAACTTCCGTTCGCATCGTCACGCATTCACCAGCTTACTCCCCAAGTCAAGCGTGCGTAAAGAAGTTTAACTTCAATAAACACGAATTAGCTTTAGACTAGTTACACCATCTTTTGTCTCTTTCGATCCAGCTAAATATTCCAGTAGCAAAAAAAGGACAAAAGCTGAAGTAACTAATCCGAGACTAATACCCGTTTATTAATGAGGCTGTATAACGCCATCTTGATTGTTGGTGACGATCAGGCTTAGGTGTTTCCAGAAAATAATACTATTGTGCGAAATATAAAGAAGCGGCAGATTTGGCAAAAATATATTAAAAAATTATAAATTTTACATTAAACTAAACCGACATTTTTTCTCACGTCAAAGCATAACTTTCTAAAAAACTAAAAATAAAAAGCAACCAAAAGAGGCCTTATGCTTTTTTCTCCGTGTCGCTTACATTCGCTTAAACCTTATTATGGACAAGACACGGTGTATAAAGAAACGAGTGAAATTGTTACTATATTGAGATGCCAGAGAGGTACTATCATAGGCTTATCTAAATATCTAACGCTCGAGGGCAACAATTACAAAGGCAGGTATTCCAGAAACTTCCTGCCTTATGTAACCTGTAGTGATGTAACATAGATGGTTGTGGAAACACATGATTGAGGATAGCTCGCGCAAAACTTTATGAGCTCTCGGAAGTTAGCGCGGATGGCTGCGCAGTACGCATATTTTAGTTACTGTATGGCTGCTTTTACAATGCACTCGACTGTACCATTCGCAGTTTTGTACTCGGGCCTAACTTCCGAAAGCTCATCAAGTTTTGCGCGAGCTATTACTAAGTTAAATGGTTAAAATCTATAACACGCCTCTAAACCAGCCTCCTCCAAAACTTGTGTTATTTTCAGTGTTAGTGCATAAATTTGGTGAGTGAGTGTGGGAAAGTGGTATAATGATGGTGAAACGTTTCTTTTCGTGTTGTTTCCAAAACTCCATAGGAGCTTCTAGTAAAGTTGCCATCATTTTACTAGGAGTATGACTTGGCTATGTCTTGATTTGATAACTTGTACTGTGACTTGATGACTTGGCACATATCTGCGTGAAATATCAATAACTTGATAAATTATCAATTAGCATAATATTATTTAATAAACATAAAACAATAAAAAGGGAACTTAATCAAACAAACCACTACCAGTAGGCAACGTGCCCATTATGCTGACAGCATTGCCACGTTGAATGGCAATGCTCAATCTTAGGCCGAAGTAGAGGCCAGCATTTTGGTCACGTGTGGCTTCAACCAGACGTTTCGAAAGGTCTTTAAAATTTGGTGAGCACTCAGTCCCCAAGGCCCCAGTGTCTCAACTGCAAAAGGCGCAAATATAAAACCGCTATCAAGATTACTATATTTGCGCCTTTTTAGAAATTATAAATTATAAAAATAAATATAAATAAATTATAATTATCAATTACTTGACACTGGCTAAATACACAAAATTGTGGAGCCAAAACATTTAAAAAAACTGATATTATAATAGCTAAAACTAAAATGATTAGATAAGCTCTACCTCTTATTTTGTTCGTATTTTCCACAATAATAAATAAATAAAAAAACTAAAATCCTATATTACATAGGAAGAATAATATAAATTCTTCTAATATATGATTTCAGTCTACCATACGCCACTTACTTTTTCCTTTTGGTGCTTCGGAGAGCATGCAAAAGTAAAATATAATTAGAACAATAAACAGTTGGCTTTAAGTAATCTATATATATATATAAAAGAAAGTCGTGTTAGTTACGCTATTCATAACTCGAGAACAGCTGGACCGTAGCTGAAAAGTGGGGAAGTAGCTTAGACTGGTCTAAGAGAGACGGACATAGGATACTTTTTAGCCCGTTCGACCGCGTATCAATAATTCACCCGTGCGTAGCCGGGACCGGTCACCTAGTACCCAATATGCATTATTCATGTGTATTTTCTCTTTTTATTTGTTTGTTGAGTAATTTTTATTCAACAGAAACATTAATATGTTCAGGCACTCTATGAATAAAAAGTTACAACTAATAAAACATTATTTACAAAATAAATACGCTATCCAACTCACCACCGCGCGGTAAGGTTATTTCTTATTTTTCATGTGTATAAATTAAAGTTTTTATTTTGCAAAAATAGCAAGTCAAAAACCAAAACGATCATCTCTTTTTATTATTCTCTTTCTTTGTGACATAATAAAAATCAAATCAATCGATAATTTCATTTGTTTATAGAACTACGCAAAAAATTACAGAGATGAAGAAATTACATCAAAGACATCATATATGATTTTTTTTTTATGTTAGTAAATGATGTGACGAGCTAGTCGTTCACCTGATGCTAAGTGCCACGGCCGCCCATAACAGAACAGTGTCACTCGGAACTCCAGAATATAAAGTTTCGCGTGACACTGCACTGCGCACATCATCCTGAGACATCAGCACAGTCTGGTAATAAGATTACTCGACTGTGAGATCAGATCATAAAGTCTCAATTGCCCAGTAATTTCACTAGCTACAGTGCCCTTCAAACCGGAACACAGTAGTGCTTGCACACTACTGCTTGGCGGCAGAATAACTGGCAAAGCGGTGGTACCTAGACGAACTTTGGAACAAAGATTCGTAACTGATTTCCAAGGATTAAATTATTTACGGTCGATAGCAATCGCGCGCCGATCAATTAAAATTATTATTTAATATTTGTAGCAAAGTTGCTACTTATTATATTTAAATTAATCTCATACTAACAAAACATGAATTTTCAACATTAGATATTCAAAGCAATTAAGTGATTGAATAAAATTTTTAACTCAACATTTTATAATGTATAGTTAATAATTCATAATAGTTGATTAGGCAATCATACCAAAATAAAGATTAGCGTATATGTAAAATAATATTTAAAAACAGGTAGCTAACGGTTATCCGTAAGCAGATGATTCAATGCACCAAAACACTATCAGCCTTATTTATAAACGGGTATTAGTCTCGGATTACTTACTTCAGGTTTTGTTCTGTTTTTGCTACTGCAATATTTAGCTGGAGCGAAAGAGACAAAAGATGGTGTAACTAGTCTAAAGCTAGTTCGTGTTTATTAATAAGGCTGTATGAGTCAGAAATATAAAACAAGTTTAGTTACCTAGTGACGAATTCTCGAGGTAGGTAAAGGAAAAATTTGTACCAGTTCATTTGTACTTTATCCTACTTATTTATAAATGCGAAAGTTTGTGAGTATGGACGTATGGATGTATCTTTGTTACACTTCGTAATTCGTCTAGGTAGGTACCACCGCTTGCCAGTTATTCTGCCGCCAAGCAGTAGTGTGCAAGCACTACTGTGTTCCGGTTTGAAGGGCACTGTAGCTAGTGAAATTACTGGGCAAATGGACTTTATGATCTGCTGGTAATAAGATTACTCGTACTCCGTCTCAGGATGATGTGCGCAGTGCAGTGTCACACGAAACTATATATTTTGGAGGTCCGAGTGACACTGTTCTGTTATGGGCGGCCGTGTCGCTTAACATCAGGACAATGACTAGCACGTCACATCATTCACTCACATAAAAAAGGGGTATCGGTATCGCTTCTCAAGTTCGAAATTTAAAATGAGCGTAAAATTTATGATGAATCTCTTAGAAATCTTTATAACTTTTCGTTAAATCAATTTCAAACCAATTCGTCACAGCACAGTCTTGGAAAACTTGAAAGTAACAGAAATTCTTTACACTATCACTCAATAAATTCCATAAAATATTGCAACCTTTTATTTCTATCTCCCGTCTACTATAGGCGATCGTGGAACTTACAACATACAAAAACAGAAATTTGGTAGAAATTTGGAAGAATGGATTTGACAGTTTCAATATGTAGTTTATGTGCATAGTTACTATTTTATGTTAAGGAATGACGTCACGAGCTAACCGTTCGCCTGACGTTAAGCGACACGACTGCCCATATCAGTTGCAGTGTCACTCGGAACTCCAAAATATAATGTTTCGCGTGACAATGCACTGCGCACTGAGACATCAGCACCACCTATTAATAAGATTACTAGACTGTGAGATCAGGTCATAAAGTCTCATTTGCCCAATAATTTCACTAGCTACAGTGCCCTTCTCTTCAGTCCTTGGCGGCAGAATAGCTGGCAAAGCGGTGGTACCTACCTAGACGAACTTTGCAGAAAAGTCCTACCACCTAGTAAACTAAACTATGGAAATTTTCAAATTAGGAATGAAATCTTTCTTGTTACATTGCGATCAAACTTTCGTGATCACCCTACTGCTCCCTACTACTACACCCTACAGGTGAACACGAATGTAGTTAAATTTCAAGTCAATCGCAAAAACCGACATTGCTGACAGTCTCTGTTAACAAGTCGCCTAGATGACATCATTACGATGAGTATCTTCAACTAAGCACAGTTAGAGTCTTAACTCACTCAAAGTTAACTATTCAACTATTAACTTAACTATTTACTATTAACTTAACTATTCAATATTCAAAAATCTGTTAATGGAAACCTTGACATGAAAACCGCAGCTCATGTGATGGATTTAAAAAAATGTCAAGATTCTATTGAAGCAACCTAAATAATAAGTCTATTAAACTCACCAAAAGGTTCAATTTATGATACAAAATTTTGTAAACCACAAAACTTGATAAACCACAGTAACTTGTCCACACACTATCCCAAATTAGACTGAACAATGTTGCACATGTCACACGCACCGAATAAAAAACCAAAATTAAAAAGTTGGCAGTACCGAGACGCGCGCTACATGCCTTCCTTGCGACTTGACTGACTGGATGAATCACGAAACAAGGCAAAATAATACCAATTAACTACTGCTACAACTATATTTACTCGATTACTTTTATTTGCATACGATTCTAGTCTTTATTACTGAGGTATAAGAGCAACAATTGATTTAGAAAGGAAAATTCTAAGTGTAAAAAAAACTTGACGCTATTTTACATGACGCGTTAACCAGTTTTATGAATGAACTATTAGCTGACTTGACCTCCTTAAGCGTTCGCTGTTTTCTCGGTGAGCGTAATATTTTTTAGGCATCGATATTTAGCTATAGAGTATGTAAGGTGCATCACTAATGTACAATATGATAAGGATGTGCGTATATTTATCGATAAAATTTGTAGACAAACTTAATCATGACATGAAATATGAATGAAATATTTCCTTTGTAATCTGTAAGTACCTAATAACCGGTACTTATTCTCAAAATTAATTAAGATTTTTTTATTTAATTTTTTCTTGAAAGATAACAGCTCTAAAATGAATGCAGATATACACGGTGGAATTTAATTAACTCTTTTTTTTTTAATGTATCTACTCAGACCATACTATATAATTATAGCATTATTATTATTCCGCGCCTGCCTCCAAGAGTAACACCCCCCACCCGGTGACGCTGTAAAGGTTGGTAGAGACCAACAGCATTAGCCCGTTCAAGAAAAAAAAGGTATCACCCTGTACGCGGTGGCCCATTGTTATGTAACACTTATGGCTATCCAGGCCCGTACCCCAAATAGGTTAGCTAGAACGGTCGCGACTTTCAATAGGGTCCACTCTTCCAGTGGACGTAGTCTTCGCGATCCTCTTATCCCGGCAACGGCCCAAGCCGAGGCTCGCACCCCACGCCCTTAAGTTAGTCAGTAAGCCTCCCACTTTTGATGACTGGACGCCTTAAGCACCTGCTCTCCCACCTGGTAACGCTGTAAAGATCGGTAGAGACTAACAGCATAAGCCCATTTTAAAAAATGGCTATCCAGCCGCGCCCCGTGGTGGAGGATAGTCCATAATACACAAATCAAATATTTCTTAAAAACAACCGTTACTTTCTAATCCTTATTCAATTATCTGTGAACAGGCATCTTCTAGGCAAGCGTGCTACATCCTAGACCGCATCGTTACTTACCATCAGGTGCGATAGTGGTCAAACGCAGGCCTTAATACTATAAAAAAAAAAAAATATGTTGACTGGCCCGATAGCTTAGTTGGTAGTAACCCTGCCTTCTGAAATGTGGGTTGTGGGTTTGATTCCCACTCAGGACAAATGTTTGTGTGATGAATATAGATGTTTGTTCTGGGTCTGGGTGTTATATTGTATTCTAAGTATGTATTTACTAACAAAAAGTATCTAAGTATTGTATCAGTTATCTGGTTCCCATAGTACATGATTTGCTTAGTTTGGGGCTAGATGGCGTTGTGAGAAATTTCCACACATATTATTATTATTAATATTAAAGGGTCAATACAAAATAGAGATACGACCAGCTCTCGCAAAATACTTTCAAGGAAAAGTATTTTTTTAGTCAACCATTATCAAGCTTGATGAAACCAATCGCGATTAAAATTCTTAAGGTCGCTCACACAAGGCTACCGGCTGTCAGATGAATAGGAGACCTTCCTCCTACGTCCTATTGTAATGTTACATGTAAACATAATCATAAACATGGATTTCAAGATTTTCTGATGTTTTATGGCTCCTTACTTACTTAAGCACCTAATTTATTGAGCAGCACCCCGCGGTTCCACCCGCGTATAAAAAGTATTTTAATTATTTGCTTATCCCTCGGGAACGTTTCACTTTTCCGGGATAAAATGTAGCCTATGTGTTAATCCAGTTTATAAGCTATCTTGGCCAAATTTCATCCAAATCCATTCAGCCGTTTGAGCGTGCAGGAGTAACAAACATACACAGTACACTTATACAAACTTTCGCCTTTATAATATTAGTGTGAAGTGTGATTAGTATGATGTGATATCGAGAGACAGTGAAAGGGTTTATCATGTTTGTTTCGGCAGAAAAATATGTCATTCGTTTCCTATAAGTTCCGCGAAGTCGCGGGCAGAAGCTAGTTCTGTATAAGCGGCATGTATGCGCATAACTTTTAAGATAAGAAAAACCCTTATCGTCTTAAAATAAACAGCACTTCAAAAAGTCAATACATAATCTAGTTTCTCATTCGTTTTCTCAAGGGCCTACGACCGGCTGGATATATTTTTTTAATGCTTTTTTATCTGAGTGCATTCAGTGCAGAGGGCATTGAACCCTTGTCATATCGCACGCAGTGCGGTGCGTGTGTTCGATAGCGGTCTGAGATTTTTTATCGATTATCGATTATATATAACATCGATAACGAAATGATAATAAAACTTGTGTGTAATAAGTGTGTGAATTTTTTTTTACCCATAATTATTTTAATTGTTTTTCGTTGTGGTTGCTTATGACTAATTCAGAATTTTAAAATATTTGAATACTTTAAAATTCTGAAACGTGTAAGTAGTTTTTTTTTTAAATTAAAATAGTAGAGAAATTATTAGAGTTACGTTGTCATTAGGTTATCAGATTTTATAATAATTTAATTTTAATTACCTACCGGAAATTATTCCACTATTCAATGTTTAATTCTAGTAACCAGACACTAATTTTACGGGATAAAATGGACGTTGCGTTTCGTGCCCAACCATTGCGTTATTCCGGGACTTAAATAAGCGCAATATATAAACTCATTCGTAATACCTATTAGTAACATAATTACAATGATATAAGGGATCTAAGTTGTTCTTTAGTTTACCGTGCTTTCATAACGTTTATCAAGTATGTACCATGACGTAGAGTAAATTTTTTTACGGACAAAGTGCCTTTTTTACACATTCATTTAACTAAATACTACAATAATATAACAACTAATAACTAAACACTACCTACCATTATGTATCTACTTAATAACTCCAACAGCCTCTGTAGAGAGTGTGATTGAGCAGGTCGGGTCATAGCCTGGAGGCGGTGGGTTCCATTCCCGCGACAGGACAAGTATTTGTGCGTAAGAATAGAAAAGCGCAAACACTTGTTCTGTGTCTGGATGTTGTGGGACCATGGTCCTCGTAGTTCCTGGGTCCCTAGACACAGGGAGTCTTAGGGTCCAGGATCTATGTTTGTGATCGTTGGGCGTTCAAACACACGCAAGTTGGCTGAACACTGACTTTATTGTCTATTAATTATTGAGGGTACCTGAAGTACCCTCGTAAATATTATATACTACATCTCTGCCCTGATATAAACAAAACAAATAAAAATATAGAATCTAAACAGAACTAAGTACTAGGCAATAATTTAATATTTACTTCAGTATTTTTAAATCTATACTAACACTACGTTTTTAAAGTTACATACATCAAATATAACTAAACCTATTTTTTTTATTTATTTTTTTAAAGTATATATTAAGTTACAGAAAAATTACTTAAAAGTATTTATCTATATATAACAACCCAAAACTTTCTAATCGGACCTGATAATACAATAATAATTGCGGTATTTACTTTTCAGTGAATCATAATAACAAGTTAGAAATAATGATACCGATTTAGTACTATAGGTATGAGGTGATACATACAAAAGACCTACTCTTCGTTACTAGACCCAAAAAATAAATTTGACAACATTCGTGCTGCTCTTTCTGTTGACCTCGTTATCGGAACAGTTGGTGCTGATGAAATAGAATCACACTACACTGGTGACGTCTGTAGCCATCCCAGCGTTTGATTACAAGTTTAATGAAGAGCACAATGACGCCATGCTGTTGGGCGTTGCTGGAACTGAGGTCGCTATTGACAGCATCGCCAAACTTGCGCAGCCGCATCAGGTAAACAAATGTAACTAAATATAACATTGAAATAAATAGGTTAGGTTAGGTTAGGTTAGGTTAGGTTAGGTTAGGTTAGGTTAGGTTGGGGTGCAATGCCAGGATACCTCCACGAAACCCCGGGTGTTGTAGTTCCTCTTGAATGCTTGCATTCGGGGGGAAGGGCAACACTTGGCTCGGTGCACCCTGGGCAACGGTTAATAACTTTCCTTCGGGGATCTTGTTAGCCGTTGGCTGAATTCCTGGCGGGGTCTCTCTGCGATCCCTATGTCTCGGCATAGGGCGCAGCAGATGAGACGGGAGGCGTGGTCACAGCCTGTGTCCACGCGCGGGACTCACCCCGGCGCCCTGGATAGTCCGGGAAGCGGCGGTGTGAGTTCTGGGGGGCGGTGTGCCTTCATGGCACTGAGCGCGCGGTAGGGAGGGTCAACCCGGCCACCCTGTCGGGCAGCTTGTGGGGCAGCTTAGGCTGCAGAGGGCCTTCGGGCCGGTGGATGGCAAGCCTGCAAGGCCTGCGTTGCGCGGCAGGGAGGGTCAATCCGGCCACCCTGTCGGGCAAAACACGATGAGCGGCTACGTGATAGCCGCAGCGGACCCTCGGGTCGTGGGATGGCCCGCCTACTAGGCCGGCGGCGCGGCAGGGAGGGTCAACCCGGCCACCCTGCCGGGCTTATGCGTCTCCAAATCCCAAGGTTTGGTGCCCGCTGAGGGGATGGATGGTCGGGGGGAACCCGGCCGCTAGGGCATCACAAGGGGATCCCACCCCTTGTATAAAAATAAAAGAAACAAAAATGGAAAGTGAAGCATTTGTAAATATTCCTCAGGGGGGTAATTGTAGATCCCTCCCTTCTTCTGAAGGCAGCCCCATCGTATCTGGGGGGGGCAACAACTGCTTCGCGGGTTCCGGCCCGCGCAATAACGACCTCGGCAATAGCTTAACGGACACCGATTCTGCAAATAAAACGAACCAACCTGGCAATAAAATGGATATTGGAGATGGCTCCGATGGAGCATACGGCGTAAAGTTACGCCCACGGAGGAAGAAAGAGATAGAGGAAAGGCACGAGTCTGACACAGACGGAAGTGTGCGATCAATGCGGTCGGTGAGGTCCACAGAGACCGACACCCAGAAAATGAGGGGAGCGAAGCGGAGACGACAGGATGGCGGGGAGTCGTCGAGCGACGCAGAGAGTTTGACGCGCGAGGGATTCAGGACGTCCATCCCGGTGGTCGTACTGGATCCCACGAGCGTCAACAGACGACGAGAATTCCTCGCGCAGAAGCGAGATGAATCTCACGTTGATGCGGAGAGCGAGATAGAAGAGCTCTGTAAGAAAGCCAGTGCGAGCCGGGCTGCACTGAGTCTGGAGGTTTCTGGTGACGGAGATGACCGCAATGCAGAAGCCCTAAACAGCCAGGTGCTGAACGACCTAGCGGTTGTACGGAGGGTTGCCCAAAGGTCAAAACACCTGAAAGGCACCTTCCAAAAAGCCCTTAATAGGTCGGCAGCATCCATACAGGCTGCAGTGGATGCATTGCACAGCAGGACGGCATCTGAGGAGGCGGCAAAGCTGCGGGCGGATAATGCCCGCCTGCAAAAGGAAGTCGAACAACTTCGCAAGGAGATGACGGAGCTCAGGGAGGAGGTGATGCGTAGCCAGAAGGGCCCGGCAAGACCGTCCCCCAAGGTACCTCCATCACCACCGGTGACGAGAATGGAGACAGCGGACGTTGGTTCCGCACCTGGACGTGACATAGTAGAGGAGTTGACGCAGAACATCATGCGGCAGGTGGGAGGCATGATGAGCGCGCGTCTCGAGGCCCTGGAAGGACGCCTCCTCCCCGAGAAGAGGCTGCGTCCACCACTGGCTGCGGACCGGAGAAATGCTGCCACTGTTACGGTGATGTCTCAAAGGTCTCAGCCAGTGTCAAGACCTACAAAGGCAAAGGCAGGAGACCCTACTCCCCCCAAGACAGGGAAAGGCCAGCCGAAGAGTGGTGGAAAGGTGGCAAAAGCCCCGGTTGTAGCACGCTCGCTCCCGCCGGCCCCTAAGTCCTTGGACCAGGGATGGACGACGGTAGTGAAGCGCAGCAAGAAGAAGGTGGATTCTCGGCCGGTAGTTACTGCGGCAGCTGCTGCAGCTACTCCAAAGCCGAAGAACCAGCCAGCGCGGGTGAAGTTGCGACCTCCTCGCTCGGCGGCGGTGGTGATAACACTGCAGCCTGGAGCCATTGAGAAGGGTGCAACGTATGCCAAAGTGCTGGCTGAGGCACGGCAGAAGGTCGACTTGGCGGGATGTGGGATTACCGGACTGAAATGCCGCAAGACAGCAACCGGCGCTAGAGTTCTGGAGGTGCCAGGCGCGACGAGCGGCGATAAGGCAGACTCCCTGGCTGCAAAGCTTAGGGAGGCCTTGGGCGCGGAGGTGGCGAGAGTGTCAAGACCCACGAGGTCTGCAGAACTGCGGATTTCTGGGCTGGATGACTCCGTCTCCTCTGCTGAAGTCGTTGCTGCGGTTGCGCAGCGAGGGGGATGCCCTGTTGATCGGGTTAAAGCTGGTGAGCTGAAGCCGGATTTCCAGGGCACCGCCTGTGTATGGGTACGTTGCCCGATGGCTGCGGCAAAGACACTAGGACAGGAAGGTCGGCTCCTAGTGGGCTGGGTAGCAGCGCGGGTAGTACTGCTGGAGCCGAGGCCTATGCGGTGTTATCGATGCCTGATGAAAGGACACGTGCGTGCGCAGTGCACGGAGGAGGTAGACCGGAGCAATGATTGCTACCGGTGTGGTCAGACCGGCCACAAGGCGGCTAGGTGCTCCGAACCTGCGGCCAAATGCGCAGTCTGCGCAGCCGCAAAAAGACCATCGGACCACAGACTAGGGAGCAAGGCGTGCTCCCCTCCCAAGCCTAAGAGAGGAGCCAGGGTGGCCACTAAGGTAACCGCCCTGACTCCGGCAACACAGCACTGCCCCCCTACTCCATCAGGGGGAGAGGAGGCGATGATATGTAACTAGGATTAGTTATGGCTCATCGCTTTCTTCAGGCGAATATTAATCACGCCGCCGGAGCGCAGGACTTGCTTCTGCAAAGCATGGCGGAGTGGCGAATTGAGGTGGCGGTGGTAGCCGAGCCATACTTTGTGCCTCCTCGGGATAACTGGGTGGGCGACGTGGATGGTTCGGTGGCCATTGTTTCCTCTAGTGCAACTGGAGCTCCGCCCCTCAAAGTGATAGCGAGGGGCCGAGGATACACGGCGGTTGAGTGGAGGGAGACCATCCTCATCGGGGTGTACTTTTCCCCAAACCGGAGCCTCGCTGAGTTTGAGGCGTTCCTGGTAGGTGTGGGGGCCCTTGTTGGGCAGACCCTACCCCGGCCAGCGTTGCTGATAGGCGACCTAAACGCCAAATCTTTGGCTTGGGGTTGTCCGGCAACTGATGCGCGTGGCGAGGTCCTGGAGGAGTGGGCGACGATGACGGGCCTACTGGTACTCAACCGTGGGTCGGTGAACACGTGCGTGCGACGGAATGGTGGTTCTATTGTAGACGTAACGTTTGCAGCCCCGTCCGTCGCACGCCGAGCTCAGAGCTGGAGGGTTCTGGAGGATGTGGAGACGCTTTCCGATCATCGCTATGTTCGGTTTGATGTCTCCGCATCTGCAGATACCCCGGCTGCCCGTCGCCCTACAAGGGGCGCCCCGATGTCTCCTAGATGGGTATTGAAGAGCATGGACAAGGAAGCGCTGGTGGAAGCTGCCATTGTACAGGCATGGGTCTCTCCTCCGGAGGGGCCGGTGGAAGTTGAGGAGGAGGCGGAGTGGTTCCGTGGCGCCATGTCGCAAATTTGCGATGCTGGCATGCCACGAGCCAAGTTGCAGTCTCCCAGGCGTCAGGTGTACTGGTGGTCTCAGGAGATCGGTGATCTCAGGAGGCACTGTATAGAGGCGAGACGTCAGTACACCAGACAGCGGAGACGTCGTCGCCGGAACGAACAGGTGGAGGAGCAGCTGTATGATGCCTACAGGGGGTGGGTTAGGGTCCTGCAGCTGTCCATCTCCAACGCCAAGACGCAGGCAAGGGAGGAGTTGTTGGAGACTCTCAATCATGATCCATGGGGGCGACCGTATAAAATGGTAAGGGGCAAACTTCGCCCATGGGCCCCTCCTCTGACGGAGAGTCTTCAACCGCACCTTCTTGAGGAGGTGGTGGCCACTCTGTTTCCGAACGGACCGGCCCACCGGCCTCCTGTCATGGGGCCTGAGGGCTCTGTCGAGGAGCAGACTGAAGTTCCGCCGGTGTCGCCAGGCGAGCTGGGGGCGGCGGTCTTGAAGCTTCGTGCCAAAAGTAGGGCACCTGGACCGGACGGGATTCCTGGTCAGGCCTGGGTCCTGGCGTTGGAGGTTTTAGAGGAACGATTCCGCAGGCTATGTGATGCCTGCTTGGAGATGGGTCGGTTCCCCTCCCTGTGGAAGACGGGCAGGCTGGTTCTCCTGAGAAAGGAAGGGCGCCCCGCAGATTCTCCTTCCGCCTACCGCCCTATAGTGATGCTAGATGAGGCAGACAAGCTCTTTGAGCGAGTTATTGCCGGCCGCATCACTCGACATCTTGGCGAGGTGGGACCGGACTTGTCTGACCAGCAGTTTGGTTTCCGGGCGGGTCGGTCTACGCTTGATGCAGTCAGGCGTATACGGACCTGCTCAGATGAGACTGTAGCTCAGGGCGGTGTTCTGTTGGCGGTGTCGCTAGACATCGCTAACGCGTTCAACACCATGCCTTGGGCCTGTGTAATGGAGGCACTGAAGTACCATGAAGTGCCTCCTTATCTTCGTCGGATCGTTGGGTCCTACCTCTCTGAGAGGTACGTCACGTACCCGGGGCGGGAAGGCCAATTGCACAGGAAGGAAATGTCGTGCGGTGTTCCACAGGGATCGGTTCTCGGGCCGCTCCTGTGGAACATCGGGTACGACTGGGTATTGCGGGGTGATCTCCCCTCTGGTGCTGATGTCACGTGCTATGCAGATGACACCTTAGTCACGGTCAGGGGGGGGACGTACCAGGAGGCTGCCCGTCTTGCCACGGAGGTTGTGGCACTGGTCGTCGGTAGGATTGAGATGTTAGGACTTCGGGTTGCGCTCCATAAATCCGAGGCCCTATGTTTTCACGGGCCACGGAAGGGGCCTCCCAATGGGTCCCACATCTCAATCGGTGAGATCCGTATCGGGGTGGGTTCCTCGATGAGATATCTAGGACTCTTCCTCGATGGTAGATGGAACTTCCGCGAGCACTTCCGGAGAATGGCCCCCCGGCTGATGGCTGCGGCCTCTGCACTGAAGCGGTTGCTGCCGAATCTGGGGGGACCTAAGGAGGGAAGCCGCCGCCTATATCTCGGTGTGGTGCGGTCCATGGCCCTTTATGGGGCACCCATTTGGGTCGATGCCCTGACGGAGCCGAACATCGCTCTCCTGAGGAGATCTCAGCGAGCGATGGCGGTCGGGGTCATCCGTGGATACCGAACTATATCCTACGAAGCGGCGTGCTTATTGGCGGGATCCCCTCCATGGGATCTGGAGGCGGTGGTCCACGCGTCAATGTACGATTGGCAAGCGGAGCTGCGGCTTCGAGGCGAACATCCCCCGCCAAGGGAGGTAGAGGTGCGGAGGTTCTATGCGCGGCGGTCCTTGCTCAGGATGTGGGGAGAGCGGCTTGCCCGTCCCAGGGCAGGCATAAGGACTGTAGAGGCGATCCGCCCAGTCCTCGTGGACTGGGTGGACCGGGAACACGGATCATTAACCTTCCGACTAGTGCAGGTCCTGTCGGACCACGGGTGCTTTGGCAAGTACCTGTGCCGCATAGCTGGAAGGGAGCCGACGACGGAGTGCCACCATTGTGGCAGTGATGAGGACACGGCACAGCATACGCTCGAGGTGTGTGTGGCCTGGGCGTCTCAGCGCAGTGACCTCGTCACTGCGGTAGGGGCCGACCTCTCGCTCCCGGCATTGATTAACGCAATGGTTGAGAGCGAGGAGTCGTGGAATGCGGGCGTGGCCTTTTGCGAGGATGTGATGGCGCGAAAGGAGGCTGCCGAGCGCGAGAGAGAGATTACGTCTCAGCTCGCAATCCGCAGCCGGAGAGCCGGGAGGAGGAGGCGGCTCTACCACGCCCTCTTCCAACCCCCATAACAGAGGTCTGGGTGCCGGTCCCCGGGGGGGGGGCCGGTGCCTAACAAATGACCTCGAGATGGCGCGCGCAGGTGTCCTGCGTGCCATTTCCTAGGTGGACGGGGTGGAGAAATCTCCACCTCTACCCCGTTACAAGAGGAGGGGCCCTGGACTAGGGCCAGACGCCGTTGGGGCCGCGGAGGTGTACAGCCGAGTACCCGTAGCCACAACTTCATGGCGTCCCGAGGACACTCGTTGGGTTTTTAGTCGGTGGGAGTCCGACATAACCACCCCGCTGCCCCCGCGGCGGGTGGTATCCATAATGGATTTTCCCAACGTAAAAAAAAAAAAAAAAAAAAAAAAAAAAAAAAAAAAAAAAAAAAGGTTAGGTTAGGTTAGGTTAGTACGTTACCAAACGTTATAATAATTAGTTGCATTCCGAGCGTAATGTTGCAGTTTGCAAATGTAATACGAGTAGAAATCGATATGCATAAATGAAAACATAAGTGCCCCAGTTGTTGCTATGACGCATTATGTGAGATGTGAAACGTACCAAGCTTGTTTAATTTTCTTAAAAGTCATGATTTATTGATTTAGTCATGAGTTCATGATTTATGATACATTTTGATTAAAATAAATTAAAAGTGAGCAATGAATAAAATCTTTTGTCTTATCAAGGAAATAAATGAATTTATCAACATACTTCTTCAATCTATCTTCTAAATATATATAACTCAAAGGTGACTGACTGATTGACTGACTGACAGTGATCTATCTGATCTGATACAGCCCAAACCACTGCATGGATCGGCCTGTAATTTTGCATGCAGGTAGATGTTATGACGTAGGCATCCGCTAAGAAAGGATTTTTCGAAATTCCACCCTTAAGAGGGTAAAATGGGTGGATGAATTTTTTCCCCATAGGCCGCGCCGCGGGCGAAGCTGCGGGCAGAAGCTTGTTTACATATAAACATAATATTACGCTAATCTATACCTAAAAACGTAAAATAGATTCAGCTAAAGTGAAGGAAAAAATGCACAGAATGCTGGCAAATCACCACATTGATGCTATGCTTATTTTTTGTGCAAAATAAAAGCCAGCATTCTGGCTACAAGAGGCCTAAACGTTTGGCCAATAATGATAAATAAATAAACTCTACTATTGTAAGCGACGTGCCTCCTTAGAATAATCAAAAAAAAATATGTCGTAGTGTCAATCTGTCAAGGATTTTTCCCAAAATATATACACCACTTCACGATACAATTAGTTTCTCTGTTATAAAAAAGATTCCCTGATCCATATCCCGACGTTGCGTCGCTTATAACTAAGTATAATGAAAGTAAAACTGTAACCCAAGACTGAAAATAATATCTTATCTTTAATAATGTACTACATTAACGAAGACTTTTTATACTACTACTTCTACCTTAAGCTTTTCGCATGATGATTAATAATTCAGCATTCAATTAAAACGATACGATACCACATATGAGCTACTAGATGCGCCCCGCGGTTTCACCAGCGGATATAAAGTAGCCTATGTGTTAATCACCTATATAAGCTATCTATATTCCACATTTCATCCAAATCCGTCCAGCCGCTTACGCTTGTAAGAATAACAAGCATACATACAAACTTTCGCGTTTATAGAGGTTAGTAGGATTTATCGATAATTTAAGGAAGATTTCGATATTGGTCGCATCCCTAAATCTCAAGTCATAATATCCTTCGTACACGTGTGTACTTCGTACAATGCGCCACATTTAGAACTCGCCTCGGATTATTGAATGAATTGCTCTCTGTAGTAAATACACTGTTGCACTATATTTGTTTATGTTCTTATTTATTTAGAGGTAGCGTAGTGAATTACTGATCCTGCCCGTTAGTCGAGAGAAATCTGCATAGAACTTAAAGGTAGTAAGCTACCTACCAGAAATAACAATAACGCCCAACGATCACATACATAGATATTGGACCCTAGGATTCCCTGTGTCTTGGGTTCCAGTAACTACGAGGACCATGGTCCCTTAACACCCAGACTCAGAACAAGTATTTGCGCTTTTTTTCTGTGCACAAATATTTGTCCTGTCGTAGAAATCGAACCCATCGCCATCTTGATAATTGTAAATTGTAATTTTACCGGACATACCAACAAAATAATGGAAATTTTTAACTTTATGTTGACAATGAAGATCGAACTTCAACTTCCGTTGCGCTCACCAGATTACTCCCCAAGTCAAGCGTGCTCTGCGTGCGTAAAGAAACTTTACTTTAAAAATTTAAAACTTCCTTTTTTTTTATTTGGCTCTACACTTTTATGTATTTAGCCAGTGTCAAGTAATTGGTAATTTCTCGAGTTATTGTAATCTCGAGTAAGTCTCGAGTAATTAACATATGTATATACTTCAAGTCAAGTCACAGTCCAAGTCATAGTCTAGTCAAGTCATACTCCTAGTAAAGTGTTGGCAACTTTACCAGAAGCTTCTATGGAGTTTTGGAAACAACACGAAAAGAAACGTTTCACCATCATTATACCACTTTCCCAAACTCATGCCTGTAATCCAGCACTTAACGAATAAAATGCTACCAATTTTATGCACTAACAATGAAAATAACACAAGTTTTGGAAAATAATACAATGCGGTGACGCATTTTTCGTTTTCCCGCCAAAACTCCCTATAACGTGTTCAGTTTCGAATGTTCTAAAGCTTTTGAATTGTAATTCAAAAGCTTTAGAACATTCGAAACTGTTAAAGTGTCAAAATAGCAACACCGTAACAAAAACATCCGTTTCCTCAGAAACATAACACCTAAGTTTAGTGTATTTTTCGCGGCGATCCTGAGAAGGGTTAAAATAGAAGATGGCCGCCTACCGTGCTCCCAAATTATACCATCTGAGCCCGTTGGTCTGCTGAGTATTTTAGATTAATTAACGAGTGTTGCCATCTGCGTGTAGCCGGATATAGTTAGCATTGTTTTTATTTTTTAAGAACTTTATTTTAATGAATGAAGCTGTTAATATACCTACCTAATTAAGTAACATTTTGATCAACTGACAGACGTTAAAAATGCCAACAGAAAATGCTATCTGAATTACATGATAAAAATTACAAATAAAGTAATAAACGAGTGTGCTTTACACCACACGACTGAAGTAAAACTTATTTAGTTCAGCTCCATCTATCGGCCGGTATAACTTTGTTTTTGCTTTGTTTAATGTTAATGTCGCCATCTTGAAAATTGTAAATTATAATTTTATTTATTTAGTTATTTACTTAATATTGTATGCACATAGAAAGTACAAAGGAGAACTTAATGCTAAAAGCATTTTCTACCATTTAACCAAAGCGTGCAGATAAACAATTTGATTAGGCATGTATATAAGGAAATGAGCATTATTTTGAACATTAATTTTGATCATCATATAAATTAAAAAAAAACTATAACAACAATACTACTGTTAAGGTATAAATATACATGTTTTCCAAATTTAATAAAATACAAATATTAATGAATACTACAATATATATATTAAATAAAATAAATTATTTATTTATTTATTTCCTATTTAATTAAATAAAATACAAACTACATAATAATAAATAATTCTATGTTCTGCTAGTTCAAGTTTAGAGATTTTTTAGTAAATGTTCCTTTTAATTTTAATTAAAAGGAACGTACAAAATAATTATAATTTTACTTGACATATCAACAAAATAAAACATATTTTTAACTTCGTTATGTTGACAATGGAGATCTACGTGAACCAACTTCAACTTCCGTCCGCCTCGCATTCACCAGCTTACTGCCCAACACACGCTTGACTTCAAGCTTGCTTGAAGACGTGCGTAAAGAAGTTTTACTTAAAAAAGAACGGTAATCTTTCTCTAACTTATCAAATATTCCATGGTACTAGTCTCTAAAGTACGCCTGTAAACTTTTTCTCCAAGTTCGTTCTTTAGAACAAATCTACTATATAAAAAAAATCTGTCGATCTTCGGTTGTCTCAGCCAATGAGCGTACAGTATTTGGCATATAAAGGTAAGTGCGAACTACAGTTTTGGCGGGAAAGCGAAAAAGATTGCGTCGCCGCATTGTGTTATTTTCCAAAACTTGTGTTATTTTCAGTGTTAGTGCATAAAATTGGTGGCATTCTATTCGCTAAGTGCTGGATTACAGGCGTGAGTGTGGGAAAATGGAATAATGATGGTGAAACGATTCTTTTCGTGTTGTTTCCAAAACTCCATAAAAGCTTCAAGTAAAGTTGTCACCACTTTACTAGAAGTATAACTTTGACTAGACTATGACTTGACTTGATGACTTCGACTGTGACTTGAAACATATTTGCGTGAAATATCAAACTTGATAAATTATCAATTACTTGACACTGGCTAAATACACAAAAGTATGGAGCCAAAACATTAAAAAAAAAGTGCGAACTAAGGAACTGTCAGACTTTAGTACCTACAGACGAGCAGAATAGTTGCTAAAGGACATTGGTTTTTTTTTTTCGAAGATTGGTTTAAAACCGACTGCATCTTTTTTTGTAATTGCGATTGCGAATTGCAATGCGACTCACGTGACACTTGCGACATAGCTAAGTATTTCCTAACAAAAGGAGTTATTTTAGTTCTTCTATTAAATAATGCTAAGTTCAGTTCCGTTACTCCCGTTACGTTGTAGCGTACACATAAAATCTCTACTTTACGATGCAACAGTCTTGCAGTGTAAAATTAATATTCACCTATATTAAACTTGAAGAAGGCGCTGAGAAATGCGTTTGACAGCTAAAAAATGTGATCTATCGGGAAGACCTAATCCTCATAAAATAAAAATAAAAACAGATTGGAACAAGAAAGAAAAAAAAATGGTAAGAATAAGTATTGGTATGGTAAAAAGTATATGTATAAATATATATATAAAATAAAGAGGTGATCGGAAACTTACGTACGCATTTAAATCATGTAAGTCTAATTTAAAATTTAAGACATGCTGTATTAAACCAGTTGCTAGGTAGGTATAAATATGATAAGTTAGTTTATAATTATGTAATAATAATAGCGCCCAACGATCACATACATAGATCCTGGGGCCTTACCGCGTAAGTCTGGTGGAGATCGTAATCGTGTTCTCTCTTGCGCACTCGTGGACTTGTTAATTGGCGCGTGCAGGATGGTAGGCGAAGCCGATTCCCAGAACGGCTACGCGGTAGGGGTGCTGGACCCTAACTAGGAGTCGCTGTGTCTAGGGACCCAGGAACTACGAGGACCATGGTCCCACAACACCCAGACTCAAAATAAGTAATTGCGCTTTTTTTCTGTACACAAATACTTGTCCTGACGCGGGAATCGAACCCGCCGCCTCCAGTCTATGAGTCGACCTGCTCAACCACCACACCACAGAGGCTGTCAAGTCAAGATATTACGCATATTGCCAACTTCTTTCGTTTATTGTAGTTTTTATGACTGATGTGTTGAATAATATTTAACAGGATCTGTATCTAACGATTATATTGCGTGATACCTAACATTACACGGACCGTGGGTAAACGAAATTAATTGAGATTTATACTTAACGTGTTATTATGTAACGCTAGCTATAAAAATGATATAAATGATTATACTAACTTATTTGAGCCGTTTGGTGTTGACACCTTGGGTCCGTGGGGGCCGGGAGCTCATCGCGTTTTCCAATTCAAATCGGAGCGCCTGGTCGATGCTACGCGTAACCAAAATGCTGGCACTTATTTGACACAGCGAATCAGCATTGCAATTCAACGGGGCAATGCTGCCAGCATGTTGGGTACGCTACCTACTGGTAGTGGGCTGGAGCATTTGGATTGTCTATAGGTCATCGCGGCTAAATATATATAACTCAAAGGTAACTGACTGATTGACTGACTGACATAGAGATCTATCAACGCACAGCCCAAACCACTGGACGGATCGAGCTGAAACTTGGCATGCAGGTAGATGTTATGATGTAGGCATCCGCTAAGAAAGGATATTCGAAATTCCACCCTTAACGAGGGTGAAATGAATGGTTGAATTATTTTCCCATAGGCTACGCCGTGGGTGAAGCTGCGGGCAGAAGCTCGTTTGTGTATAATGATGTTTTCTGTAGTAGGTAGTGTATGCTAGTAGTATTTAGCAGTAGTTGTTATATTTTTGTAATAGTTATTTAAAAGAATAAAGGCACTTCTAACTTGCAATATCATCTCTAAACATATAAAATTCAAAGTCCTGACTGACTGACTTATATATCAACGTACAGCCTAAACCGCTGGTCCTAGAGACTTGAAATTTGGAGGGTGTGTTCTTTGTAAAGTGAAGGTATGCACTAAAAAAGTATTTTTCGAAATTCCATCCCTAAGAGGGTGAAATGGGTGGTTGAATTATTTTCCTATAGGCCGGGGCAGAAGCTAGTTATAGATAAGTATCTACTT
The DNA here is from genome assembly GCA_905220475.3 of Ennomos fuscantarius. Taxonomy (NCBI): domain Eukaryota; kingdom Metazoa; phylum Arthropoda; class Insecta; order Lepidoptera; family Geometridae; genus Ennomos; species Ennomos fuscantarius. The sequence continues at coordinate 6,232,529 of HG992049.1, forward strand.
AATAAAAATGTTTTTGTGGATAGTCTGATTACAGATTAGATGGTATATAATATAATTACTATAGGTCTGGATAACTCTTTGTACCGAACGTTTCAACGTTTCTTAAGTCGACACGGATTTAAAATGTATTTGGCTATTATATCACAGAATAAACAATAGTACAACGCAGTTATACCGTCATTAAATTTTTTTTGTCTATAAAGGCCATAAATGTTTAAACACAGGTCCCGATTTCGAACAGCAAAAAATATACTTTAAACTCTACGTTCTTATTTTACAACGACAATAATTTATCTGGACTGGTTATAGTTAACAGCTGTAGGTGTATTGTAATAATGAAAGCATCGACAGGGACAATAGATGGAGGATTAACAACTGACAAGTTGACATAATTGACGACGGTTGGAATGGCCCTTGTAAATCCATCATCACGCCACGGGCGAGACAGGCGCGACGGTGAAAGATGAACAATATCAACATAGGTGTAATTTCATATAGGAGCTGCACCACAGATTACTAAATATGTTACTACGTATACTTCTTCTTCGTTTAATGACTTTCTATAGTTTTTAGCGATAACTGCAGTCGTTGAAAATAATCCGAAAATGGCGGTTGTACCTAAATTTCGTTAGTTAATATAATGTACTCGTAGTTAGTAAATTAATATAGTTGTAAGCCGTGCGGCGGGCGCGTGTTTCTCTGTCTCTCTCTCTCTCTCTCTCTCTCTCTCTTATATAATATAATAAGATTTTTTTTTCTCTTATATAATATAATTACTTAGATTTATTTTTAAACTTATTTTTATTTTTTTTCTTGATTCGATAATTTCTAATTGAAACTGTTTTAAAAACAACAATTTTTTAAATTATTTTTGTTTGGACTTCGTTCCATAGGGTGTCCCTTGACACATAATTTTTTTTTAATTTCATGTGATAAGGGTGAATTATTATAGTAAATTAATATTAGTTGTAAGCCGTGCGGCGTGCGCGTGTTTCTCTGTCTGTCTGTCTCTCTCTCTCTCTCTCTCTCGCTCTCTCTCTCTCTCTCGCTCTCTCTCTCTCTCTCTCTCTCTCTCTCTCATAGGATATAATTAGATTAATTTTTTTTTCTTATATAATATAATTAAATTTATTTTTTTAAACATATTTTTATTTTATTCATAATAATTTTTTTTTTCTTGATTCGATAATTTCTAATTGAAACTGTTTTAAAACCAATTTTTTTTTAATTAATTTTGTTTTAACTTTGTTCCATAGGGTGTCCCTTGACACTTTTCAAGTTTTTTTAAATTTCATGTGATAAGGGTGGATTATTATTCGTTAAGTGTTCGTGAACGTGCACGAGTGTTGTCAAATAGTTCCAAGTTTTTAAACCATGCCTTTTCGTTTTCTCTTCAAGACTTTCTAGAGCCTTCAGTAAAATATCCACCATTTTACTGTGGCATTTAGACAGCCAAAATAAGGCTTTAACATGACATAACCATTTTAAAATTCCTCACTTGACATTGGCAGAATTATCGCTAAAAAACGATAGTAAGCCATTAAACGAAAAGAAGAAGAAGACATTCATTCTCGTACGCTTATCAGACTTGTGTCAACTTAACATACCAAATTAATAATTGGTTGTCCCTTGATCTTCGGCTGTTTTCAATGAACAAGCGCAAAGTATATGGCGTTGTAAGTTGCCGATCACCCCATCGTCGCCGCCCGAGACACGTCTTGAGCGACCCGGATCCTAGGATCACCGGACCAGTCTAGCCCTTCTGGCTCAGGTACCGCTTTCGGCACCGGTATAGGATACCAGCTTAACACAATCAGACACCGACCCCGCCGGCGGTCGACGTACCCCCCGTAGGTTAGCTAGAACGGTCGCGACTTTCAACAGGGTCCACTCTTCCAGTGGACGTAGTCTTCTCGACCCCCTTATCCCGGCAACGGCCCAAGCCGAGGCTCACACCCCAGGGGTGCCCGCCAGCTAGTTGCCCCTTTTGACGGCTGGGCGCCTTAAGCGATGTGACGCTGTAAAGGTCGATAGAGATCAACAGCATTAGCTCGTTAAAAAAAAAACAAGTGGTAAGTTACCATGAGTTTAGCAAATCAGGATTAGTTTAGGGAACCATTGGCGACAGCGTCACTATCAATAAACTACTTACTAACAACACCCATAATTACGTAAACTGTGCTTAATTACCTGCAAAAAAAAGAAAAACAAAATAAAAAAATTATCAATGTATCTATTTACACACACCACGTCACATCAAGCTGCTGAACTGTTGAATTCAGGCCTCCCCCATGTTACGCCACTTTAGATGTCATACGAAGGGTTGCCATAATATGTGTGGACATTTCACACAGCGCCATCTAGCCCCACACTAAGCAAAGCTTGTACTACAAACATTTGTGTGATGAATATAGGTGTTTGTTCTGTGTCTGGGTGTTATATTGTATTTGACGGCGGCTACGTCCAGTTATAAACTCTATGCACAGCGATCGAGCACCGTAATTTACCCTGTGGTGGCATTAAATTTATTACAGTGGCAGCACCGGCAACTGTCATGGCGCCCCTACCTGTCTGACTATATAAAGGGATCGATTGGTGTGCTACGGATCATTCTTGTTCCAGACACGGCGCGGTGCGGACATGCTGAAGGCCTATAGTTATATAGGTTGCAACCTACGCAAAACACGTTCCTGCCCACATAAGAAGTGGGATTGCCCATTTCTACATCACTCCTCAAGCAACGCGAAACGTGACGTGACGTGAATGATGACGTGACGGCGGGTGATAATAATATCAAATTTAGTTGCAGGGTTAACCCGGACCAGTGAAAAAAAAAAAGAGAATAAAAGTTTTGGTAAAAAAAGTAATGATTCGTGAGAGAAAAAAAAGAGAAAAAAAAGGGTAAGAAAAAGAGAAAAAAAAAAGTAAAAAAAAAAGTGAAAAAAAAAATGAAAGAAAAGAGAATGATGACAAAAAAACGTGTGTCTGAATGCTAAAGGGATAATCTATCCGGTCTAGCACTAATTGGTATTAGTTGAAAAGATGATTTTTGGTTGCTAAAGGGATATCTATCCGGTCTAGCACTATCCGGTCCATTTTTTATAAATGAAGGGATAAGGTAAATGATGATTTTTGGTTGCTAAAGGGATATCTATCCGGTCTAGCACTATCCGGTCCATTTTTATAAATGAAGGGATAAGGTATTAGTTTGTTGATTTTTGGTTGCTAAAGGGATATCTATCCGGTCTAGCACCATCCAGTCCACTTTTTGTAAATGAATGGATACTGATGGTCCTGAAGGGTTAACCCTTCAATTACAACTCTTTGTAAATGGCCTTTGTGGAGAGGAGACCAGGGTTAACCCTGACGATGACTGGAAGGTTAAAATACTTTTGACTAATCAATATGAAAACTAATGTTTTGACTTTGACTTAGACTCCAAGTTTAACTCAATTTAATTGTCAGGATGAACGAGCAATAACACTGATACTTATGTCCTTCACCAGGTACAAAGTGAAGCTAAGCGTACGAGGACGTACGCACGTCAGTATGGCCGTGACGGCGGCTACGTCCAGTTATAAACTCTATGCACAGCGATCGAGCACCGTAATTTACCCTGTGGTGGCATTAAATTTATTACAGTGGCAGCACCGGCAACTGTCATGGCGCCCCTACCTGTCTGACTATATAAAGGGATCGATTGGTGTGCTACGGATCATTCTTGTTCCAGACACGGCGCGGTGCGGACATGCTGAAGGCCTATAGTTATATAGGTTGCAACCTACCCACAACACGTTCCTGCCCACATATTCTTTGTATGTATTTACAAACAAAAAGTATCTAAGTATCAGTTATCTGGTTCCCATAATACAAGCTTTGCTTAGTTTGGGGCTAGATGGCGTTGTGTGAGGTGTCCACACATCGACCCCTGCCTGCCATGAGTGTGGGCGCTGGAGGATACAGCGCCCCACACACTGGAAGTGTGTGCCGCTTGGGACCCGCAGCGGCACACACTTTCCATGGCAGTAGGCCACGATCTCTCGCTGCCAAGCGTGGTGAGAGCCATGCTTGACAGCGAGAGATCGTGGCATCGGTGGTCTCCTTCTGCGAGTACCTGATGGCGCAGAAGAAGACCGCGGAGCGGGTCAGAGAGGAGGCCGCTGGAGCTAACCCGATCCGGCGCAGGCGAGTGGAAGGGAGGAGGAGGCGTTACGCGCACCTCCTCCCTCCCCCGTAGTGGGGCCACTGGTGGAGAGTCGGGGGACTCTCCGCCGGCTTGCACGGCCCCACACGTCTGGTGGGTGACCTTGGTGAGCAAGGTCACCCATCCATTGGCGCGGAGAGGCCCGAAAGGGCCTGCCGCCGGGGGCGAGTTGGCTGGACTGCAGTCGCGACCCCTTCTCGCCCCGGTACGGCGGACGAGGGCTCACGGGGGGGGTTTTAGTGGGTTCGAGTCCCACATACCCCCTGCTACCACCCCCGTGGTGGCAGGGAAGTGCGAGGGCAATTCCCCCCCTCAAAAAAAAAAAGGTGTCCACACTGATTATTATATTATTATTATTATAAATCAGTGAAGTAATTCAAACAACTTTACTGTAATAAGTGAGATTCTACACAAAGGTGCTGGAACGTTACAAGAATGCATTTTTTATGAGTTCATTCCGTTTAATCTTCCGCCTCCTTTGTTCCATAAAGAACACTTATTGAGCTAAGTGCATGTAGCGATTTACGGAATGAGAATTTATTTCAGTCAATTAAAACCGCTTTAAACGAAATAGACGTTCAAACTGCAAACTTTAATATGTTAAAATAACTTGGTAGCACGTAAATTTTGTACATAGAGCATAAAAATTTACTTTGTAGTACTTTTACGTGAAATTGCTCATAAATAAATTAATATTTGTTGACATTTCACACAACGCCATCTAGCCCCAATCTAAGTAAAGCTTGCACTATGGGAACCAAATAACTGATCAATACTTAGATACTGTTTGTTTATAAATACACACATAGAATATAACACCCAGACACAGAACAAACATCGATGTTTTATCACAGAAATGTTTGTCCTGGGACTCCTGGGTGGGCATCTAGCCTACAGCTCGAAAGATAGAGCTACTACCAACTGAGCTGAGACTATAAGCCTTGGGCTTTATAGACGGAAAACTCAATATTCAATATTTTTACTAGGTGGTAGGACTTTTCTGCAAAGTTCGTCTAGGTAGGTACCACCGCTTTGCCAGTTATTCTGCCGCCAAGCAGTAGTGCGCAAGCACTACTGTGTTCCGGTTTGAAGGGCACTGTAGCTAGTGAAGTTACTGGGCAAATGAGACTTTATGACCTAATCTCACAGTTTTGTAATCTTATTACCAGACTGTGCTGTCTCAGAATGACGTGCGCAGTGCAGTGTCACGCGAAACTATTATTTAGTGTTTCAAGTGTCACTGCAACTGATATGGGCAGTCGTGTCGCTTAACATCAGGCGAGCGACTAGCTCGTCATGTCATTTCATAACGTTAAAAAAATACATACTCGTAGTAAGACCAAAGTAGATAGAAATAAATAAGATAGAAATAAAAAATCGTCTTTGGTAGAACCAAGTATTTAATAACAATAGTCCTACGTCAATGATTTTATTGTATGGCATTATTTTCTAATAAAAATAGCCTATCCGCCGTATGTATTTATTTCAATTATAAAATAAGCGAAATTGTTCGCAAATACCTGGGCGTTTGTTAGGCATATTTTTTGCCATTTAAGTAACACAAAGTATCCGTTCCCACGATATTTCTGTTGATAATGATTTCATCGCTATTCTATGTTAAACCATCTTCATACGTGCTAGTTATAAATAAAGTGTCTAGAGTACCTAGTACCTATGACCTAGTGCGAATAGGATCATCTCATCTCTTCCCGTAGTTGCCATAAAGAGCCGACTAATGGAACATCTAGGGAATGGACAGCAGCATTGTTCAGCACCGGCATGTTTTTTTTAGATTTATGATATTTATTTTCACTTAAAGAATCATATTCACTTACAAGTGAAAATAAAAAATTATATTTTTAAATGCGAGTAGGAACGGTGACATAAAGGTTAGCCAGACTTAAGTATTTAACTAAAATAATGTTTAAAAATGTACTAATGAATATTTAAATATTTAATTTAGGGTAGTTGCATAATAGCTAAGCTACATATCGGAATGGATTGCAAAGTGCAAACCACACCGAAAGACACAACCATTAGATACATATTACACATAGTAGGCAGTTTTTTTTTTATGTTTTGGCTCCACACTATTGTGTATTTAGTCAAGTAATTAATAATTTATCAAGTTAATGATATTTCACGCAAATATGTGTCAAGTCACAGTCGAAGTCATCAAGTCAAGTCATAGTCAAGTCATAGTCTAGTCAAAGTCATACTCCTAGTAAAGTGGTGGCAACTTTACCAGAAGCTTCTATGGAGTTTTGGAAACAACACGAAAAGAAACGTTTCACCATCATTATACCGTTTTCCCACACTCACGCCTGTAATCCAGCACTTAACGAATAAAATGCCACCAATTTTATGCACTAACACTGAAAATACCACAAGTTTTGGAAAATAATACAATGCGGTGACGCAATCTTTTTCGCTTTCCCGCCAAAACTCATGTAAATAATTATTATTTATTACTACAAGACCTGGGGCCTTACCGCGTAAGTCTGGTGGAGATCGTAATCGTATTCTCTCTTGCTCGCTCTTGTAGACTTATTAATTGGCGCGTGCAGGATGGTAGGCGAAGCCGATTTCCAGAATGGTTACGCGGTAGGGGTGCTGCTTATACGCATAAGTAAATAAAGCTCGCGCAAAACTTTATGAGCTCTCGGAAGTTAGCGCGGATGGCTGCGCAGTACGCATATTATAGTTACCGCTTTTACAATGCACTCGACTGTACCATGCGCAGTTTGGCACTCGGGCCTAACTTCCGAGAGCTCATAAAATTTTGCACGAGCTATACCTCTGTGCTCTATCTTTCCCAAGGGACAAGGGTTAGTAAATCAGGAATACGCTGGCAACAACTTCCTTTTTGCGCACAAAACTCACTTTCATAAGAGCGTAATCATCAAATCTGTCCTCTTTGTAATATTAGTTTAGATTCATTCAAGACCTGCTTATACATATAAGTAGGTGTTGGAGATGAGGATCACGGAAGCGACAAGAAAAAGATAAAGTTTTAAAATTAACGTATATACATCGAATGAAAGGGTAAAAAGAAACAAATATATCACAGAAAATTGGCCACCTGCTAGCTTTTACTTTTGACACCGAATAAATATGACAAAAACTTAAAAAGGGAATACATAAAATAAAAACCTAAGATGTTACAGCCTTCATGAGCGCGTCGCTAACAGTAGGTATCTCTGTGCATTATATCTTTCCCAAGGGACTAAAGTGAAAGGTTAGTTTATCAGGCATACGCTGACAATGACTTCCTTTTTGCGCATAAAACTCACTTTCATATACAAGAGTGTAATCATCCGTCCGACTTTATATTCCATGCTCGCTCGATTACTGCGACGTTAACATAAAGCCAGTACATACTGGATCCAATCCGATCCGATCCAATTTTCCGATTTAAAGCATTAATTAAATCGTATCGTACTTATTTTTTATTTATGTAGTGACATAATAATAATAATGGTTTTTTAAATGTATTTATGTAATTTATTTTTATAGAAATATTGTAAAAAAAATTAACACTACGACTCATATGAGATAGTGATAAATCACAAACCTAGCAAACAATAAACAAAAGTTGTTAGAACGGCGTAAGCGCCTTAAAATTCGTGGGCTTCCAATTTTTCGATAACAAAAAATGTATACTCTATAGACCGTCTAGCATTGCATTTTTTATTAGTTTAGACAAAACAACTATAGTCTGGGGTTAGTTACTTCAGCTTTTGTCCTTTTTTTGCTACTGGAATATTTAGCTGGATCGAAAGAGACAAAAGATGGTGTAACTAATCCAAAGCTATTTCGAGGTTATTAATAAGGCTAATGTTTCAGCGCGGCATCGAACTTTAGTTTTAACTATTACCAGTATTTGGACATGGAGTTTTCATGAACGTTCTTGTACATCGTTAGAATATAAAGGTTGTTGCACTTTTTTGTTCCTATCAACTATTCTATGGTCCGTATTACAGAACGATGCTCAGTCATCGATCGGTGCTCAAGCAGAGATTTCGTTCATAAAGTGATCAATTAGTGAATGAAATCTCTGCTTGAGCAGCGATCGATGACTGAGCATCGTTCTGTAATACGGACCTATGATTTCTGTATTTGAATCCATGGAGAATTAAAGCTGTGGGAATTTTTCGTAGTTCTCATTTAAATTGGATACGACAGCAGTAGCCGCTATTGACTCATAAAAAAATCAATGGAAATTTTGAAATATTTGTACAAACTTTATACACCTTTGTACCTTTAGGGCTAGTGCTGGACTGCAATTATGTAAACTATGAGAAACATAATGTAAATTTTCATAACAAAAGCTTTTACTTTACGCAGTAATAATAATAATAATAGTATGTGTGGACATTTCACACAGCGCTATCTAGCCCCAAACTAAGCGAAGCTTGTACTATGGGAAACAAATAACTGATACAATACTTAGATACTTTTGTTTGTAAATACATACAAAGAATACAATATGACACCCAGACACAGAACAAACACTTATGTTCATCCCACAAATGTTTGTCCTGGGTGGGAATCGAACCCACAACCCACAGTTCAGAAGGCAGGGCTACTACCAGCTGAGCTATTGGGCCAGTCATCAGTAGATCGGATCAAGTATTGAGCTGTGAGCACCCGCCTTTAGAGCTACGCTCCGTGCATGCAATATTAATTTAATGCAGATGTTATTAATTTTGTATTGTTTTGTTTGTTTTTAAACGACTTGAAGACTGATACTGAATACTTGCTAGTTAAATTAAGCTATAAACTTATCTTCAATCAATATTAGCATGCGATGATGATTATAATTGTAATTTATGATTTTACTGCAGTATCGCCTGCTTAGCGTAATATATAGATTAATTTGTAAGAAAAAATTGAATCAAGAACGGGATTTGAGATGTTCGAAATTTGAATTAAAATTCCACTGAGTTGGTTGTAAAAGGTGAAAGATCAGTTTTTTGGCGGGAAAACGAAAAAGATTGCGTCACCGCATCGAATTATTTTCCAAAACTTGTGTTATTTTCAGTGTTAGTGCATAAAATTGGTGGCATTTTATTCGTTAAGTGCTGGACTACAGGCATGAGTGAATCAAGTCAAGTCATAGTCTAGTCTAGTCAAGTTATACTCCTAGTAAAGTGGTGGCAACTTAAACCAGAAGCTTCTATGGAGCTTTGGAAACAAAACGAAAAGAAACGTTTCACCACTTTACCACACTCACGCCTGTAATCCGACACTTAACGAATAAAATGCCACCAATTTTATGCACTAATACTGAAAATAACAAAAGTTTTGGTAAATAATACAATGCGGTGACGCGATCTTTTACGTTTTCCAGCCAAAACTCCAAATCCTATTATTTATCCATTATGTTATCCATCTTGACTTGATAACGACACATCTAAATCTACTATTGTAGCATTTAGGGTACCTATGATGACGTAATAATAATACCGACGTGACCAAAATGCTGGCACTTATTTGGCACAACGAATATGCATTGCAATTTTACGGGGCAATGCTGCCAGCATGTTGGATACGCTACCTACGGGTAGTGGGCTGGAGCATTTGGACTGTCTATAGGTCATCGCGGCCAGTATATAGAACAAACGTTTCTTTTTTTTGTAGTAGGTAGTTTTTAGTATTAGTTATTAAATCATTGTAGTATTTAGAAAATAAAGGCAATTAGCCGTGTTAAAATTGTGATTTGTGCACCTTATACAAAATTGTTAATGGTATGTTTGGTAATGAACTGGTAATGAATGTCAATTTCAAAGTACCCTCACGTTCTGTACGTAGTTTTCAGCTATTTAACATGCCGCCTACCTACAATAACGTTTCACGGAACAGTCTTTGCGGATGTCCTATTGTTCACTAATAATTTCACTACCGGAATGGGATAAATTAAAGATTAATTATTACTTTTTACCACATATATTGTCCTCGCGAACCGAACACACAATTAAATATATAAAAAGGAGTAAGCCCGGAGTATGTGAGGACACGCGTCTCCGAATGCTACTCTTACGCGACTCGCGTGCAACTCTAGTGCAACTCTAATGCAACTCTACTGCTTACTGTTACGCGACTCCACTGCTTACTGTACTGTAATTAAATCACGCGCCCCTTAAATAGGTCGGCGCTGGCGACGTCAACATAAACAAACGTGTGTCCCTACAAGTCCTTTAGTTAGGATGTGCCGCGCATATGATTAATTAAGTAATCCCAGTGACATGTTTTCATGTAGTTTTGCATCCTTCAAACTCATTCATTCATTTCATTTCATTCATTTCATTGACCACATTATAACATCACGTTACATTAGGCATGTCATTATATTATTATACAATAGTATTTCACAATAGTTCCTTCAGTTCCATAACTATTACCATAACCATCATTATTATTATTTTTATATTATTAACCATCTAACCTGACTCATATTTTATTTTATTTATTTATCTTCTATATAATTCAAGCACGATATTTTAGTTTGCAAACTTACTTATTTATAATCAGAAAATGAACATATTTGCATTCCAGCATTTTGTCATAAATTCGTTTAGTTTATAAAATGGATGTATTTCAAAAAAAGCTTTAGTTCTGAGTTTAAATTCTAATAGAGGTAATTTAGTTACTTCAATAGGCAATTTATTATACATGTCTATCAATAATTATCAACTTGCTATCAATAATTTAATTAAGTAACTAATATTGTATAAATTTACTTGTATTTAGAATAATAGTTTATTAAAAAATAGTTTATTTATATAGTGTCAAAGAATTCTTAGTTTAAGTTGTGTACGGTTATAATTGGACTTTAGGTTTATATAGCTGTATCAATGTTGTTTGTACTAATGTATGTAATGGCCTATTGTCTGTTACCGAACCTATTACAATAAAAAAAAATAAAAAAAAGGGTACCTATGACTATGATTATTTGCTCTTTACTATACAGAACAAGTTGGTTCCCGTCGCGTGTCCTACGACCATTCCGTCACAGAACCATTCGTCACTGTCTTACAGATTGTGTTGTACTGCAGTTATGGGGTCAACTTGGTAATAAAACTTTCTGCACTATTTATGATGACGTCACACAAAAATATTCTTCTTCTCTTCTTATTTAAGAGTCCAGCTCTTGTCGGTGCAGTAATCGCCATCGTTCTCGGTCTTCGGCCAACGTTTTAACCTCCCTGTACGACATGACATCTATTTTTTCTTTTATTTGACCTGTGTAAGCCCTTCTAGGTCTGCCTCTTCCTCTCTTCCCTTCTATCTTTCCTTCTATGATGTTTTTCATAAGGTTGTCATGTCGTATAAGGTGGCCAAACATTTTTCCTCTTCTCGCTTCTATTGTCGCTAGTATGTTCCGTTTTCTTGAACCAGGGTAAGCACTTCTTCATTGTTTTTTTTTTAACAAAAATATAAGGATCATAATAATAATAACGCCCAAAAATCATATACATAGACCCTAGACCTTAACTAGGATACCTTCGGCTTAGCCACTAAAGATTTAAACAAACCTTAAACTAGTGTTAAGCTGTTGTTTTTATTGCTAAACACACGTTTGACCGTCGGTCTAAACCTGGTTTATGTATTTGTGGTCGTACGGCCTGTGTCTAGAGACCCAGGAACTAGTGGACCATGGTACAACAACACCTAGATTCAGAACAAGTAATTGCGCTTTTTTCTCTGTGCACATATACCTACCGCGGGAATCGAACCCATCGCTTCTGCGATATGAGCCGACCCAGCTCTACCGCTACACCACAGAGGCTGTCAATATGTAATAATAACGTAATGGAAGGATGATATGATTTTTTTTTACGATCTGTAGCTATGTGTTCTTAAAATTTATATATGGTGCATGAGTGAGACGTTTACAATGAACGGTGGACCTTTCTTCTACTGATTATTAACTATTATTAAATGTTCGAGGCAGGCATTATTATTATTATTATTTGTGCACAGAAAAAAAGAGCGAAAATAATTGTTCCGTGTCTGGGTGTTGTGGGACCATGGTCTTCGTAGCTCCTGGGTCACAAGGAATTCTAGTTAGGGTCCAGGATCTATGTATGTGATCGTGGGTCGTTGGTCGTCGTAAATATTTAAGACTCTTAAACTCTCTCAAGTACAAATAAAACAACAAAATCCCGCCATATTTTCTCCAGCATTTTTATTAATACGTTTCAATACACGCAGTTAAATAAAGTTTTTGAAGTAATTCTTCTACGCACGCTTATCTTGCAGAGTAAGCTGGTGAATGCGAGGCGAACATAAGTTGATTTTTGGTTCAAGTAGATCTCCACACGTTTCAGCCACGGGTGTGCGTAAGAGCATTTACTCCACGTAAAAAAAAAAAAAAAAAAAAAAAAAAAAATCCCCACACGGCTGGTGGGCAACTGACGCGGAAGGTTTGCCCTGTTTTGTGTTTGAAGGGCCTACCGCTGGGGCGAGATGGTTAATGCAGTGCGTCTCCATCTCGCCCCATCCAGGTAGCGGTCGGATTACGGGGGGATTTTAGTGGGTTCGAATCCCACATACGCCCTGCCACGGGGGTGGTGGCAGGGAAGTGCGAGGGCATTTCCCCACTTCAAAAAAAAACTAAACGATCGCCATTGTCATTATAACAAAGTTAAAAATTTATATTATTATGTTGGTATGACCGGTACAATTTACAAATAGTCAAAATGGCGACATTGACATCAAACAAAGGAAAAACAAAACTAAAAAAGTTTTACTTCAGTCGTGTGGTCTAAAGCACACTCGTTTTTTTATTATATTCCTATTTCGCTAGGTATGTATGACTTTACAACAAATGGTGACATAATTAACGATTACGAATTACATAAAAACAAATAACATATCCTGGAATTAGAACCACTGCTACTGCACCTCTCAGTGACGATCATGTTTTTGTCATCAATGAGACATGTTTACATAATTTATTTAAATATACCTATATAAAATACATAATGTCTCCCACTTTTCCGTCAAAAGTGGGAGGCAACTGGGCGCCTTAAGCACCTGCCCTCCGGTAAATTGTACAATACCAACGGCATATCCGGTAAAATGACAATTTACAATTGTCAAGATGGCGACATTAACATTAAACAAAGCCAAAACAAAGTTATACCGGCCGATAGATGGAGCTATTTGCTTCAGGCGTGTGGTTTAAAGCACACTCTTTTTTCTAGTTACAATTTTTTGTGATGAGCGATAATCGAGCAAAGCGTCCGTCAGTTTGATAGAAAACGGTAAAAAAATAACTAGGGGCGTTGCCGATGGGTTGCCAGCTTAATAAGGTATTAAATAAGCAAAGTAGGTGTATTATTTTAGTCAATAGTATGAATACGTTTGGGAGAGCTCATGCAATAATAGATCTTGAAACAAGATTTTTTTCTTTTTATAGTACACAATGTAATTTTTTTAAACTATAAACTTACCTACGTTGGGTGAAAGTAGGTAGAAAAATGGCATGGCAATGGCAAGTCGACATTGATGTTAAAGTTTATTGACGATCAGAATAAGGGGCAGATCATTAAGTAGATGCACTATAGTTAATAATAGTAGAGGTCATGTAGTGGTAAAATGTTAGCCTATCTAAAATTAAAAATAAAAGCTATATCAAGATAGATACAATAGAAGATCAAGATTTCACTAGGTGGTAGGACTTTGTTGCAAAGTTCGTCTAGGTAGGTACCACCGCTTTGCCAGTTATTCTGCCGCCAAGCAGTATTGTGCAAGCACTACTGTGTTCCGGTTTGAAGGGCAATGTAGCTAGTGAAATTACTGGGCAATTGAGACTTTATGATCTGATCTCACAGTCGAGTAATTTTATTACCAGACTGTGCTGATGTCTCAGGATGATGTGCGCAGTGCAGTGTCGCGCGAAACTCGTTTATAGTTTCGAGTGACACTGTTCTGTTATGGGCGGCCGTGGCGCTTAACATCGGGTGGATGACTGGCTCGTCACATCATACATTAACATAAAAATGTGAATGTGCCTATTCTCACACCGCCGGCACTACAAGGTCAAGTATCAGCCCTTACATATCTTTTATTTTCATTAAAATTGGAATTACAATGTTTAACTAGCTTCTGCCTGCGGCTTCACCCGCGTGGCCTATAGCAAAATAACTCAACCACCCATTTCACCCACTTAGGGATGGAATTTCGAAAAACCCTTTCTTAGTAGATACCTACACTTTACAAAGAACACACCCTCCATATTTCAAGTCTCTAGGACCAGCGGTTTAGGCTGTGCGTTGATATATAAGTCATTCAGGACTTTGAATTTTATATGTACAGATTATTATCTTACCCCACTTACAGTCAACCCAATTTCTTAGAAAAAACACGTAGTTTTATTAGAGAAGGCAATAAAGTTAAGGCTTTATACACACCGGCTATCTCCAATGCAAACTTTGCTAATCACAAGCAAACTGGAGATAGTCATGATAACAATGAAAATCTAGGACATTGAATACTTCTAGATTTAATGACGCACTGGTTATGGCTAAATCTATACATATAAAATTCAAAGTCCTGACTGACTGACTGACTTATATATCAACGCACAGCCTAAACCGCTGGTCCTAGAGACTTGAAATTTGGAGGGTATGTTCTTTGTAAAGTGTAGGTATCCACTAAAAAGTTTTTCGAAATTCCACCCCTAAGAGGGTGAAATGGGTGGTTGAATAATCTATGAAAAAAATTCTTCTTTGTTTCCACCACGTATAGGCCACGCGGGCGAAGCCACGGGCAGAAGCTAGGTCACTGATTATTTATTTGTCAATCGACATCGTATACAAACAGGCGGACAGGTAAATGACCCGTATAGGTGTTCTATTTTTAAAACGGTGACGGTACCCTAAAAACTCCAACAAATGATCCTGACATTTTAGTCTCTTGCATAATTCCATCGAACTTGAGAGAAAGTCAACTTTTAAGGCATCCTTCAGTCAAGATCTCGTCTGGTTATGACAAGACCAGTATTCATAATGAAAGTACTTTACCAAAATAAGCAAACCTCTTTGGTATTCGAAAACGCATTAAAACTTATCTGGAAAGGTCGTCAGGTGTCGCTTTATGGATCGTTACGTCATAGCTGTCATTGAACTTGAATTTCGAATGATCGTTTCGTTCAAATTCGGTCATTTATATCACAGAATACTATGATTTTTGAGAGTTTTGGCGGGAAAGCGAAAAAGATTGCGTCACCGCATTGTATTATTTTCCAAAACTTGTGTTATTTTCAGTGTTAGTGCATAAAATTGGTGGCATTTTATTCGTGAGTGTGGGAAAATGGTATAATGACGGTGAAATGTTTCTTTTCGTGTGGTTTCCAAAACTCCATAGAAGCTTCAAGTTGCCACCACTTTACTAGGAGTATGACTTTGACTAGACTCTGACTTGACACGTATTTGCGTGAAATATCATTAACTTGATAAATTATCAATTACTTGACACTGGCTAAATATACAAAAATGTGGAGCCAAACATTAAAAATAAAATACTATGATTTATATTATAGAAATAAACTAAAAAATAGCTTACTTACCTACTACTTAGTGAGTAAGCTAATACACCATATATATAATAAACCATAGACTTAGGTTGAGAATTCTAGCGAAGATGTTCTAGATCTGGTAGCGTACCCACCATGCTGGCAGCATTGCCCCATTGAACTGCAATGCTGATTCGTTGTGCCAAGTAAGTGCCAGCATTTTGGTCACGCATCGTATCGACCAGGCCCTCTGATAAACTTCGAAAATGCGTAGTATTTGTTATATTATTGTAGTTAGTACAAAGATTAAGGCACTTTACCAGTTTAAAAAAACGAGTGTGTTTTAGACCACACGACTGAAGTAAAACTTCTGTACGAAACGTGACTCTCTTTCTATCTTCACTAACTTCCGTTCGCCACGCCCGATGAATTTCCGTAACGCTCTCGTCACGCATTCATACTCCCCAAGTCAAGCGTGCGTAATTAAGTTAAACATCATAAAAATTACAAATCAGAGCAGTAATTACGCCTAATGTAATCGCGCCTCATTCTTATGATTTGTACATGAAATATTGAAATATTGGGGAGTTTTGGCGGGAAAGCGAAAAAGATTGCGTCACCGCATTGTATTATTTTCCTAAACTTGTGTTACTTTCAGTGTTAGTGCATAAAATTGGTGGCATTCTATTCGTTAAGTGCTGAATTACAGGCGTGAGTGTGAGAAAATGGTATAATGATGGTGAAACGTTTCTTTTCGTGTTGTTTCCAAAACTCCATAGAAGCTTCAAGTAAAGTTGCCACCACTTTACTAGGAGTATGACTTTGACTAGACTATGACTTGATGACTTCGACTGTGACTTGACCATATATTTCCGTGAAATATTATTAACTTGATGAATTATATATATCAATTACTTGACACTGGCTAAATACACAAAAGTGTGGAGCCAAAACATAAAAAAAAAAATTGAAGGCAATAACGGTTGTTCAGACGCAATACAAAAATATGTCAACGGCTGGGCGAGCCGTGCACCGGTCCGCCCACTGGCTATCACGCAGCCTCTCGTCATGCAGTCAGTGGCTGTGGAAAAATATTGAATGGAAACACTTTAACTGACTCGGCATCTTAGTACTTACACTAGATTGCTCTTATCTAATTATTGCTCTTTCACAGTTTTAAGTTCATCGATATATTTGCCAATTATTATTGAGAACCGATTTAAAAAAATCTCTTTTAGTTCGAAAGGGTGATGTGGTGTGGTGGGTGACTCCTGATGTGGTCCAATTATCATCAAGTATGGATCTGATGGAATCTCAAGGAAATCGAGGAAAAACTAACTAACTACAATAACTACAATGTAATAAAATCTTGAATCTTGAAGTCAATTTTGACCCATTTTCCGGTTTCCGCTTGAGCTGAAATTTTGCAGTTATTTATGTTTACAATATCATCCACGGAATTCCGGTTCCTTTAGCAATAACCCGGTACCAAAAATTGAACCCTCAAACGGTACTGGTTTTTCATTCTCTAATAAGTGTACCTAGCATAAATCTTAGAATAGAATAATAATAATAATAATAACGCCCAACCTGGACCCTACCTAAGATTCCCTCAGCCTTATCAATAAACACGAACTAGCTTTAGTCTAGTTACACCATCTTTTGTCTTTCGATCAAGCTAAATATTCCAGCAGTGAAAAAAGGAAAAAAGCTGTAACTAATACGAGACTAATACCCGTTTATTAATAAGGCTGCCTGTGTCTAGGGATCCAGGGTCTACGAGGACCATAGTCCCACAACACCCAGACTTAGAAAATATATATGCGCTTTTTTTCTGTGCACAAATACTTGTCCTGCTGCATAGAATAGAAAAACATTTATTTCATAAAATAAAACTTAAACTTAACTTAAACTTGCCTAAAATTAAAGTTTTATACTTTAATTTTAGGCAAGTATTAAATAAATAAAAAGGGTTATATTAATATACATAATATGTACATAACGAATTTAAAAAACACGTATCGAATTAACAAACAATCTTATTAAATCTTATTTAACAATCACATAAATATTTAATAACAAAAAAATATTGTATGACAGCTTATTTAAATTGTTGTTCATATTAAGTACATTTTATTCTGCACACAGATTCATAAAAATATTTTTACTACAAAAATATCATAAATATTACACAGCTGACATTGTAAGTTACAACAATCTATAAAAAAGTAAGTTGTCAAGAGAATGTTGAGTCATGTATTACTTAGGGTTCCGTAGATATCTAAATATATATAAGTCAAAGGTGACTGACTGACATAGTCTAATCTATCAACGCACAGCCCAAACCACTGGACGGATCGGGCTGAAATTTGGCATGCAGGTAGATGTTATGACGTAGGCATCCGCTAAGAAAGGATTTTTCGAGTGGTTGAACTATTTTCCCATAAGCCGAAAAGAAAAATGCACTTATTAATAGCATATTTCTTCCAATTATCTATAAAAAAATTATTGTCGTCATCTTGCACCTTACTCGAAGTAATTATAATTACTTCGATTAATTATAACCGTACACATATTTGATAAATTGTCTAGGAAACCATAATTTCATTTTAAACGACACAGGAGGAGAAACGGATTTCTTTTTATCCCCACTATTTGTACATATATTTTTTGTGTAGGTATGATATCGATCAACCGATCAACCGATTAATCGATCAACCGATAATCGAGCAACCGATCAATCTTTTAATCTATCATATGATCAATTGATCAATCAGTCAACAGATCAATCAATCGATTGAACGGACCAATCGATCTATTTATCAATCGATAATTGATCAACCGATTAATGGATCAACCAATCAACCGATCGACCGATCAATCGGTCAATTAATCAATCGATCAACCGATTCACTGATGAATCTATCTCTCAACTGACTGGCCTGGTAGCTCAGTTGGTAGTATCCCTGCTTTCTGAACTGTGGGTTGTGGGTTCGATTCCCACTCAAGACAAACATTTATGTGACGAACATAGATGTTTATTCTGTGTCTGGGTGTTATATTGTATTCTATGTATGTATTTACAAACAAAAGGTATATAAATATTCTATTAGTTATCTGGTACCCATAATACAAGCTTTGCTTAGTTTGGGACTAGATGGCGCTGAGTGAAATGACCACACGTAAAATAAAAAAGGTTGTAAAGTAATCAAGTTTATATTCAGATGGACAGACAGATAAACAAGGTGGGCCGTAAAAGGGTTCCTTGTAGGACTGCGGAACCATAAAAACAAAACCAAGGCGTCAACCAATCAGACACTCCGCAAGCGGCACTTCGATGCTTGACGCCATTGCCGCGCCGGTGCGGTCGACACTTAACACTATAATATGTAATGCATAGGGCTTGTCATTATTATTAAATGTATCGCAATCATTGGTTGTAATGTTGTAAAATTCATATTTATCTTTTTTATAGCACAAACTTATTACCCACAAATGAAGTGGTTCAATCGTTGAAATACTTTAAGCGTTGCCGTTGGCCTCTAATATTTGTTACTAGTTGCGCCCCGCGGTTTCACCCGCGGATAAAAAGTATTTGAATTATTTGCTCATCCCATGGGAAAATTTCACTTTTCTGGGATAAAATGTAGCCTATATGTTAATCCAGTGTATTTAAGCTAATCTTGGTACCGAATTTCATCCAAATCCATTCAACCGTTTCACACTAATATTATAAAGGCAAAAGTTTGTATGTGTGTATGTTTGTTACTCCTTCACGCACAAACGGCTAAGTGGATGGATTTGGATGAAATTCGGTACTACGATAGCTTATGCGCTGGATTAACATATAGGCTACATCTAATCCCGGAAAAGTGAAATTTTCCCGGCAAGCAAATAATTAAAATACTTTCTAACCGCGGGTGAAACCGCGGGGCGCGACTAGTTCTTAATAATGCGTATTTAGATTTCGACTACATTGATGATGTTCTCATTGGGATTGAAGTCTGTTATAACCCTTATTTTTAAATGAATTGAAGGTTTGAGAATTTAAAGGGTTTAACTGTCAAATTGATAGTTTCGAGAAAATTGACTTTAAACTTCAACGGCGTCATTTTAATGTAGAGTGATTATAAGGTAATAGAAAAGGTTTATGTAAGTTTCAGTTGCTTGAAAATGTATTAATTCTATTTTAAAATACTAATATAGTACTAATTCATACAACTACTGTAAAATTATAATATGATAAAATAATTATAATAATGTTTTTATGCTAAGCGAACTGTATTCCTGTGACAGATAAACCGTTTTTTGACTCAAAATCTCGAGATTTAAGCCTCATTTCGGTATTTTGAGAATGTATTATTGTAGATAATTTCATGCTGAATCCAACGATACCCATAAGTCATTTTGTGAAAAAAATCAGTTAAACCCTTTCTGTTCTCACCCCTTCAATTATCATTGAGTAGGTATGATACCTCACACTCCCTGTAAGTAGAGCTCTGTATATTTTCATTTTCATTACCGTTATGCATATCTAAAGCACGTGGTGATTCAGCTATCAAACGCATATGTCTGCAGGATGCAGTCCGTGTGTGCAGCGCAAAGATAATAAAGCCCAAAGAAAGATGCACAGCCAGATGTCTTGCTATTCTTCCCGCACAATTTCACTGAGCAATAACTCATTTTTCTAATATTTTTTCTTTAGCAGTCTCCGTGGAAATCCAGAACGAAACTGACGTACTCGCAAAGGCTAGTAGTGGGAGTTTTGGCGGGAAAACGAAAAAGATCGCGTCGCCGCATTGTATAATTTATAAAACTTGTGTTATTTTCAGTGTTAGTTCATAAAATTGGTGGCATTTTATTCGTTAAATGCTGGATTACAGGCATGAGTGTGGGAAAGTGGTATAATGATGGTAAAATGTTTCTTTTCGTGTTGTTTCCAAAACTCCATAGAAGCTTCTGGTAAAGTTGCCACCGCTTTACTAGGAGTTTGACTTGACTAGACTAGACTATGACTTGACTTGATGACTTGGACTGTCACTTGACACATTATATGATATTAATTCCACCCTTAAGAGGGTGAAATGGGTGGTTGAATTATTTTCCCATAGGCCACGCCGCGGGCGAAGCTGCGGGCAGAAGCTCGTGTTGTAAATAAAATGCGTAACTTTGTGTGCGTTTGTTCCCTTCACGCCGCAACAGCTGAACGGACTTGAGTGAAATTTGGAATCGAGACAGTTTATACAGTAGACAGAAAAGTGAAACTCTAAGGCTTATACGCAAATAGGATACTTGACAGGCTCTGTGGTGTGGTGATTGAGCAGGGCAGCTCATAGTCCGGAGACGGCGCGTTCGATTCCCGCGGCAGGACAAGTATTTGTGCACAGTGTGCCGCTTTGCCAGTTATTCTGCCGCCAAGCAGTAGTGTGCAAGCACTACTGTGTTCCGGTTTGAAGGGCACTGTAGCTAGTGAAATTACTGGGCAATTGAGACTTGTATGACCTGATCTCACAGTCTAGTAATATTATTACCAGGCTGTGCTGATGTCTCAGGATGATGTGCGCAGTGCAGTGTCACTCGTAACTCTGTTTTGGGGTTCCGAATGACACTATTCTGTTATGGGCGGCCGTGGCGCTTAACATCAGGTGAACGACTAGCTCGTCACATAACTCAGTAGCATAAAAAAAAAAAAACTGTTCTGTGTCTGGGTGTTGTGGGACCATGGTCCTCGTAGTTCCTGAGTCCCAATGATATGATGAATTCTAGTTAGGGTCCAGGATCTATGTATGTGATCGTGTTTATCATTTATTATTGTATTTATTTTATTTTAGTTTTTATCCGCGTGTGAAACCGCGAGGCGCAGCTAGTGTTACTCGCTGTTTTCTAAATTATACAACACACAACATTACATTAGAATGTAATGTTGTGTGATGTCACAACATTACATTAGAATGTAATGTTGTGTGATGTCATGTGAAAATGAATGTAATGTTGTGTGATGTCATGTGAAAATGTCTTTCCTTTCTTTCTTTCTAGTGCGTAATATATTTTCCATATGTGTCATTAATATTGGCCCCAAGTGTATCTCATAGGAAATAGTAGGAATCGTGGAATAACAAAACATCAGTCAGTATTGCGCAATGAATAATGTAACGCGCGTTCGATCTGTAACTCGACACTATCAAGACTTGAAATCCTTTCATTGGCACCCACTGGATGATTGGCTTGCCAGTTGTACATTACTAGGTAAGACTTTACTGCAAAGTTCGTCTAGGTAGGTACCACCGCTTTGCCAGTTATTCTGCCGCCAAGCAGTAGTGCACAAGCACTGCTGCGTTCCGGTTTGAAGGGCACTAGCTAGTGAAATTACTGGGCAAATGAGACTTATGACCTAATCTCACAGTCTAGTTATCTTATTACTAGATTGTGCTGATGTCTCAGAATGACGTGCGCAGTGCAGTGTCACGCGAAACTCTGTACTTTAGAGTTACGGTGGCACTGAAACTGATATGGGCAGCCGTGTCGCTTAACATCAGGCGAACTGTTAGCTCGTCACGTAATTCTTTATAAAAAAAAACATGAATTACAAGCACTGATTTCTATAATAATTACAATAGCTATCTACTTACTTGTGCTGACTTATATGAAAGTGGAAACCATTTTTAAGAATGACGAAAGTTCGAGAACGATTGGTCGTCATAAACTTCATTACAAAGATTTGCCGATTAGATAAAGTGAAGGCCATAAAACGGTCGTTGAAAATATTCCGAAAATGGCGGTTGTGGATTTTGAATTTTCCTTTAACCCTTAATTTTAACGTGAGATAAGGGTGGATTATTATTCATGAGTGTTCGTGAACGTGCACGAGTGTTGGCAAATGGTTCCAAGTTTTTAAACCATGTCTTTTCGTTTTCTCTTCAAGGCTTCCTAGAGCCTTCAGTAATATATCCACCATATTACTGTGGCATTTTGACTTTGACAAAATAAGACGTTGTCATCACATAAAATTACAAAAATTCCTTACTTGACATTGGCAGAGGAATTTGGCAGCCCCGCAGAAGCCATAATAATAAGAAGTTGAAGTTGACATTGGCAGAATTATCGCTAAAAAGCGATAGAAAGCTATTGAATGAGTTTTGGCGGGAAAACGAGAAAGATCGCATCAACGCATTATATTCCTAAACTTGTGTTATTTTCAGTGTTAGTGCATAAACTTGGTGACGTTTTATTCGTTAAGTGCTGGATGGGCACTCGTGCCTGTATGTGGGAAAGTGGTATAATGATGGTGAAACGTTTCTTTCGTTGTTGTTTCCAAAACTCCATAGAAGCTTTTAGTAAAGTTGCCACCACTTTACTGGCGCCACTTGAAGGCGTTTAAGAAAAAGAGATCAGTCTCTTGGTCTTTGACATGCTAGCGAACACTTACAACATTTGACTATAAATCCACTTGACCAATGATACAACTTTCCCTCATACGAAAAATAGTAGTTGATTTCCACTTCTAGCCTTTGCGAGTACGTCAGTGTCGTTTAGGATTTCCGCGGAGAAACAGCTAACGAAAAAAATCACAGAATGTTAGAAAAAGAAAAAAAGTTATTGCTAAGTGAAATTGTGCTGGGAGTATAGCAAGACGTCTGGCTGTGCGTGTGACGCCATATCATTCCACAAAGTTATAAGTTGGTAACATTTGGAATGAGTTTTGGCGGGAACGCGAAAAAGATTGCGTCACCGCATTGTATTATGTTCCATAACTTGTTTTATTTTCAGTGTTAGTGCATAAAATTGGTGGCATTCTATTCTTTAAGTGCTGGATTACAGGCGTGAGTGTGGGAAAATGGTATAATGGTGAAACGATTCTTTTCGTGTTGTTTCCAAAACTCCATAGAAGCTTCAGGTAAAGTTGCCACCACTTTACTAGGAGTATGACTGACTAGACTATGACTTGACTATGACGACTTGATGACTTCGACTGTGACTTGACACATACAGGGAGTAACAAAAACCCTGTTAAATAAATGAAGTATGTGTACAGATCATTACAAGTAGTCATATAAAAATGTCTAACAATACCTAAGTTATACGTATCTGAAGTTACACGCAGTATCTAAACACAAAAAAATAATACCATTTCCCAAAAATGTTTATGACACAAGCCGTGCCTATTTTTAATTTGAGTTTGAACAAACGCGGAACCGACAAACGGGGGCCGCCTTTGTCGGCTCTTTTGTAGGATGCCGCTCCTGCACCTGTGTGCCTACGGGGAAATGGGGTGCGCGGGCGGCGCGGCATCACTCGGCATAGGTGCGGCGCGGCCCGCGGCTTACACTCAGTCGCACGTGCTCTCTCATGCTATTTAGTCGTTTCCAGTTTGATCGTCGCGAATTTAGTGTCGAGTGTGATGTCGTATTCTAACGACGAATACTACAATATGTTAATGTGCCTTGGTAGAAGCATTTGTGTGATGTGTTTTTGAAAGCTCTTTTAAGAGCTAAAAATGATGTACCTATCTTGTTTCTTAACAATACAAAATCACACGTGAATTCGATTGTTTAGCCTTTGCTTGACGTAAAATGATTAGAATATGTCAGTGCGGCAGAACGGCACGCAGCACTCGTGTGCTTACCACTATTGGTCAAAGAGACCTTTTACGTCATTAAGTTACGGTCTCGCAATCCTACAACGTTGTGGTATGTGGTATAGGGCACATAAACGTATGGAAAACGCATAAGAAGTAATCTGTGGAATGGCCTCTAGTTCCGTCGCAGTAGGTATGCGCGGTGACTTAGCGTAGCATGGCGGGCGGTGCGGGGTGCGGGCAACAGGCAGCAGGCTGCGTCGGTGGTGCAAGTACCTATGTTGTCAATATCTGAGGTCGTAAACATTTTTAGTAACGGCATAAAAGGTATTAATAAAAAGCACACGTAAGTTTTGTATGTCTCGTATTTAAATAGAACTAGTATTACTACAACCTTGAGTTGACACTGGATACGCAGCTCGCGGATATAACAGGGTTTTTGTTACACCCTGTATTTGCGTGAAATATCATTAACTTGATAAATTATCAATTACTTGACACTGGCTAAATACACATAGTAGAGGAGCCAAAACATAAAAAAAATGATTTTGGACATTGGAAATTTGTCTGTAATGATGCTACAATTCTGTTTTTGAATAAATAAACAAGTAAGCGATTTTCATATGACTTTATTATCTTTAATATTAAAGAATGAAGATTAACTGCAGTTGTAAAAAGAGCTCCAGGTTTTACTTCCACAGGTATGAATGTGTGATACCTCCTTGCACAATAGTTCCCCGAGGCCACCCCACGCCACCGACCGTGCCGGGTGCGTCCTCGATCGATGACTATATCTAAATGTCAGTGAACTTGAATTCCATCATAATAATGAGAGCCTCGCCGTGAAACCTGAGCTGTATGAACTTTATTTACTACTAGTTGCGCCCCGCGGTTTCACCCTAGGATAAAAAAGTATTTTAATCATTTGCTCATCCCAAATTTCTTTTTTCCGGGATAAAATGTAGCCTACATGTTAATCTAGTGTATAAGCTATCTTGGTACCGAATTTCATACAAACCCATTCAGCCGTTTGAGCGTGAAGGAGTAACAAACATACACACATAAACACACATACAAACTTTCGCATTTGTGGACAGAAACGTGTTGTGGGTAGGTTGCAACCTATATAACTATAGGCCTTCAGCATGTCCGCACCGCGCCGTGTCTGGAACAAGAATGATCCGTAGCACACCAATCGATCCCTTTATATAGCCAGACAGGTATGGGCGCCATGACAGTTGCCGGTGCTGCCACTGTAATAAATTTAATGCCACCACAGGGTAAATTACGGTGCTCGATCGCTGTGCATAGAGTTTATAACTGGACGTTGCCGCCGTCACATTTATAATATTAGTGTCATATGCATAGTTGACGGTAATAATTTGTAACGGCGAACTGCAGTATACCATGACTGGATACAAATTCAATATTAATTTTATGACAGATTAGATCTGAATATATATAACTCAAAGGTGACTGACTGACTGACTGACTGACTGACATAGTGATCTATCAACGCACAGCCCAAACCACTGGATGGATCGGGCTGAAATTTGGCATGCAGGTAGATGTTATGACGTAGGTATCCGCTAAGAAAGGATTTTTCGAAACTCAACCCTTAAGAGGGTGAAATGGGTGGTTGAATTATTTTCCCATAAGCCACGCCGCGGGCGAAGCTGCGGGCAGAAGCTCGTAATTGTATATTATAATGTACGATGCCAAATGTCCGCTCTTATAAGTCACAAACCTAAAAGTGTTTATCGACAGGCTGTCACCGATACAAATTTTCAACATTGTTATGTTGATAATGGAGATCTACGTGAACCGATTTCAACTTTCGTTCGCCTCGCATTCGCCAGCTTACTCCCCAAGTCTCTTGACTTGAAAAAAAATTAAACTTCTTTACGCTCTCTTGAGCGTAAAGAAGTTTAATTTTTTTTACCTAGAGAATTGAGAACCTCCTCCTTTTTTGAAATCGGTTAAAAGTCTTATAAAAAATATTAATACGCCAAAGAATTCTGTGAATACGCCCTTCACTTGGGCACTAATGGGATGCTGAAACTGGTCACGATCATGATAAATAGTGAATTCGTCTGGACATTGAATAATTAATCAATATGACTAATCACTTTGAGACTCATGCCGTGACAAGACTGCCTGAAGACTGAGCTTGACACGTGGAACATCTGATTTGATTGTGTAATGCTTATTATAAATATGACGGCGGCAACGTCCAGTTATAAACTCTATGCGCAGCGGGCAGTACCGTAATTTACTCTGTGGTAACATTTAAATTTATTACAGTGGCAGCACCGGCAACTGTCATCGCTTCCCCACCCATCTGGCTATATAAAGGGAGCGCTCGGTGTACTACAGATCATTTTTGCGCCGGACACAGCCCGGTACGCACGCTGAAGGCCTATAGTTATCTATAGTTATATAGGTTGTTGTGCCTATAAATATTTATGTTAGCTTTTGTTAAGATTTGTTTTATAAAAATAGCTAATTACGCTCCCGAATGTTATTCGCACAACTATTGTACCTATTAGCGTATATTAATAAAGCCTAAATTCGCTCAATTTCATAAACCTCCATTTTAAAAAATTTAGGGCTGCCCTTTCATTCCTGTAGTAACATGTAAAGTAGAGGAAATTAAATTTTTTGCACTCGTATTCATGTAAATACAAAACAACTCAACTATCGTCACGAAATCTATTGGGATATTATTATTTGTATGTATACACACCGGCCAATGTAGCGATAATCGTGGCGTTGGACATTTTCACTAGAAAATCTACAGACTTCCCTAGGAAGAACGCTCCTTTCATTCTTTACTCTTGCTTGCTTGTCTTTTGACATCTGTCAAAAAATTCAAACCAATCCAGAACCCGTCTCGAAAATCCGTTCTTTCGCACCATTTCTTTTGATATCCAATATCAACAACGTGATTACAAACAGAGAAACATCCACATGCCGCGGCAGTAAAATACACGATTACGCACATCCGATCATTCCCCTTTCCATTTCTACAGTTCTTTAAATAGAATAGTTCCTGCTAAGGAACTAATCCCACCGGCCGCCCAGCTCAGGCAGAATGCATTTGCAATGACATACAACAAAGCATGTAACGCCTAATTCTATAGTATTATATAAGCTGTGACCTTACTTTTTTTTCACCTCACTGGGCAGGCTAAAGTTGTGAGACCATACCGCCTAATCTTGCGTATAACTGTGACTTAACTAATAAATATTGGCATGACACCTTTTTCATGCAACAAAAATACTGCATATCAATGAAAAAGCTACTATAATATATCATAATTATAAATATTCAGCGTTTTCTATTTCAAATTTGAAGTGAAACAAAACATATTTTAGTACACTTAATATTTCCTTACTAATAAATACTGCATCTTAGCTACTGAGTTTTTTCTCTCGTTTTATCTTTGCTCATATTAAACTCAATAGAGAGCAACAAAATACTTCTAAATAACTATTCCTCCACTACACAACGTTCATTAGCATAATGCGGACTTAGAGTAAATATATGGTCTCAGAGGAGAATGCAAAAATTAGCTCCAGCTGGTATACCTTGTAACTTGCGCAATATGTGATTTATATTATGCATTTTTTACTTACTATGTAATTACAGGAATTCAGAGTTTTCCTAGATCCCTTACTGCATATACTCAGTAAACCATTTGTTTTTTCTACAGTGTTATTTGTAGTTGCGTATAATATTTTTTAGCAGTTTTATATGACTATTTGGTGCTGTTGATTTATTGAAGTAAATCTTCTTCACGCTCGCTTGACTTGGGGGGTAAGCTGGCGAGGCAAACGGAACTGGAAAGTTGTAGGTTCACGTAGATCTCCATTGTCAATATAACCAAGTTAAAAATTCGTATTATTGTGTTGGTATGTCCAGTAAAATGACAATTTACTATTGTCAAGATGGCAACATTAAACAAAGCAAAAACAAAGTTATACCGGCCGATAGATGGAGCTAAACTAAAGAAGTTTTACTTCAGTCGTGTGGTCTAAAGCACATTCGTGGAGTTTTGGCGGGAAAACGAAAAAGATCGTGTCACCGCATTGTATTATTTTCCAAAACTTGTGTTATTTTCAGTGTTAGTGCATAGAATTGATAGCATTTTCTTCGTTAAGTGCTGGATCACAGGCATGAGTGTGGGAAAGTGATATAGATGGTGAAACGTATCTTTTCGTGTTGTTTCCAAAACTCTATTTCTTCAAAGCTTCTGGTAAAGTCGCCACCACTTTACTAGGAGTATGACTTGACTAGACTAGACTATGACTTGACTTGATGACTTGGACTGTGACTTGACTTGACTTGACATACATATATATTACTTAACTCGAAAAATTATAAATTACTTGACACTGGCTAAATACACAAAAGTGTGGAGCCATACCAAAACAAAAAAAAAAAAAAAGCATATTCGTTTTTTGTTTTTGTCATACTACTCATATTATTCTGGTCCGGTGAGTTTAAACGATTCTAAATAGTATATAACTACTGTTTGACTACAATCGATCGCGAATAACTGTTTGTTTAGACAAACCACGATCAGTGTCTGGCATTCCTCGTTTACACACATAGTGGTTTAGTGATGGGGTGCTTTTTTCGAAATACATCCATTTATACACTAAACGAATTTATGACAAAATGCTGGAATGCAAATATGTTCATTTTCTCATTGTAAATAAGTAAGATTGCAAACTAAAATATCTTAATTGAATATGAGTAAGGTTAGATGGTTAATATAATGAACTGTAAGAACTATTGTGTAATATATTTTTTTTTATGACATAGACAGACAAACAAGCTGACGGCCCGCCTGATGGTAAGCAGTTACTGTAGGGGCACAGAATGCTAACGCGGCAGAAATTATTGCACGCGGCGACCGCGCCGCTCTGGCCTCCTCAGTCGTCTCTCCACCAGTACCGCGTCAAGTTGTAGTTTAACTTATTATGTGTACCGACTCGAAATATATATATTTATTCAGTGAACCCTAGTTTTCCTTGGAGTCCCCCGCACCATAGATGAGAACACGCCTGACAATGGGAGACGAGACAGAATACATCATCCCCCACAGTTACCGTCGCCTATAGACACCTGCAACGCCGGGGGCGCTGCCAGTGCGTTGCCTACCTTTTAAGACTCTATTTACCCGACGTTTGAAGTGCCCCATGTTGTAGCTCAGCGGAAATACCTTAGATGGTAGCTCATTCCACAACTTGCAGGTGTGATAATGACATAATGACATGCCTAATGTAACGTTATGTTATAATGTGGTCAATGAAATGAACGAAATGAAAATGTATCTATGTAGTGTAAGAGTAATATTTTTTCGATTATTTTGTAAGTACCAACCTACATATTAGTGTCTCCCATTGGGACAGGTACGGATTAATTATGAATACAAATGAATGTAAATGCTGATTCAATCAATTCAATATGTAAGTGTTTAAATATTACTGGTCAAATCATATGCAAAACTAGTTTCTATAGTTTGACTCAAACATATGTCATTCTGCTGTAAAATGAGCGAAATAAATATTTATAGTTTCAGTTTTGGCGGGAAAACGAAAAAGATCGCGTCACCGCATTGTATTATTTTCCAAAACTTGTGTTATTTTTTTTATTTTTTTTTTATGTTAAGGAATGACGTGACGAGCTAACCGTTCGCCTGGTGTTAAACGACACGGCTGCCCATATCAGCTGCAGTGTTACTCGGAACTCTAAAGTATAGAGGTTCGCGGGACACTGCACTGCGCACGTCATCCAGAGACATCAGCACAATCTAGTAATAAGATTACTAAACTGTGAAATCAGATCATAAAGTCTCATTTGCCCAGTAATTTCACTAGCTACAGTGCCCTTCAAACCGGAACACAGCAGTGCTTAAGCACTACTGCTTGGCGGCAGAATAACTGGCAAAGCGGTGGTACCTACCTAGACGAAATTTGCAGTAAAGTCCTACCACCTAGTAAAAATTTTCAGTGTTAGTGCATAAAATTGGTGGCATTCTATTCGTTAAGTGCTGGATCACAGGCGTGAGTGTGGAAAAATGGTATAATGATGGTGAAACGTTTCTTTTCGTGTGGTTTCTAAAACTCCATAGAAGCTTCAAGTAAAGTTGCCACCACTTTACTAGGAGTATGATTTTGACTAGACTATGACTTGACTTGATGACTTCAACTGTAACTTGATAAATTATCAATTACTTGACACTGGCTAAATACACAAAAGTGTGGAGCCAAAATGTAAAATAAATAAAAAATTTTAGTTATACGTTATATAAGTACAATAAAAGAAACTGATCTGTTTTAATCTGATCATGTGAAAAAGAATATATCCCTCCAACAAAAATCCGATCTAACAAGTCTGCTTCCTTCCCATCACTATATTCCAATTCAGCTGAAACGCCGAGGTCTTTGCCCGCAGGAATAAATAGCCAGCACAAATACAAATATATTAATAGTATCTCAAACAACGCCTTATTCGGTGAATCTTTAACGTTAGAAAGTGCACTTTCTTCGAATTAATCATTGTCAGATCGCAGATCTTATCTACTAATGATGTCAATTGATGCCTCATTATACGGTGAATATTTCTATGGAGGTTGTAAGTCGATTTATGATTTTTCCCAAGGAGATTATATAGTCATAAAAATATTATAATATATAAGGAGTTATAATATTTCTCCATCATTTTATTTTTAACTAGCATTATTACATGATTTTGTCAGGTTTATCTCCATAGACTTAAATCATTAGTAAAAATAGTTGTAAATATTGTTTGAAGTCAAATGCCGATGTAAAACATACACAGCCTTATTAATAAATACGAACTAGCTTTAGACTAGTTACACCATATTTTGTCTCTTTCGATCCAGCTAAATATTCCAGCAAAAAAAGGACAAAAGCTGAAGTAACTAATCCGAGACTAATACCCGTTTATTAATAAGGCTGACACGGTTTAAACACAAAAAAATTAAACGAGCCTTAAACTAGTATTAAACTGCTGTTTGCATACGTTTGACGTCTAGTGACATTGCGGAACAGTGTTCCGCGCCGTATCCAAGATTTATTATCGAAAGAAAAAATATAAATTGTATAGTTTTTTAAATGTATAACTACTAGACTTGAATAATAATTCCAATTTTAATATATCGACTGAGGCCTCAGTATCCAGGTCAAGAAAAAATTACAAAAAAAAAATGGTTGTACTGTAAGGCATATACCTAAGTAATGTTATGCTGCCGCTTAGTCGTGACTCGAGACGGTGATCGCAGATTTTAATCCACCGAGGTTCTCATCAGTACATTAAAGTCTGCGATCACATGGATCCCATGCTCTGGATATTCCTTTACCCGGCTCTTACGGAACCCACGGGAAGTGTTGGGGTGATTCTATTATTCTCACACCGCCATTGCATCTTTAAACATCATATTTATAAAACGATGATTGGACGTCATCTTCATCAGCTCTATAATTCCCCACTACTGACTGGCCCAATAGCTCAGTTGGCAGAAGGCAGGGTACTATGCCTTCTGAACTGCAGGTCGTGGGTTCGATTCCCACCCAGGGCAAAAATTTGTGTGATGAACATCGATGTTTCTTCTGTGTCTGGGTGTTTATATTGTATTTATGTATTTACAAACAAAAAAAGTATCCAAGTATTGTATCAGTTATCTGGTTCCCATAGTACAAGCTTTGCTTAGTTTGGGGCTAGATGGCGCTGTGTGAAATGTCCACACATATTTATTTATTTATCATTTACTACTGAGAGAAGTCCTACATGACTTTTATGAGATTCTAAGCCATAATCCACATTTTCTTGACGTCTTCTCAACTTGAACGGGTTTCGAACCTAGGTGCGTCGCGGTTTGAAAGTTGCACGAGCTACCGTTGAGCCTACTCCCTCGTTTTTTGAACGGGCAATGATGTGGGTCTCTGATGACAAGAAACAACTGTTGGGTACGTAAGAACGTACCTACCTATTTAATATGTACCATAATACCTAATTGGGAAAACTGTGAAAGAAATACTGCTTTCATAGAGTTCTAAAAGGCTCCACTGCATTCGAAATATTTATTTATTTACTATGCAAAATTTCTACCTGTATGAACATTTCCTATAAAATTGCTAACATTACGTAATTGATTTCAATTAAAACTAATTTGAAAGGTTTCTTAGAAACAAGTGAAAATATGTACCTATATTGCGTAATTTTGCATTTTAATTTGAGAATACATTTTCCTAAAAAAATATTTTAGATTTGATACAGGACCAAACGCCACCCTAAAAAGTGCTGAGCTGATCATCTTAGAAAGAGTTCTCATAAAAAATCCAGGTCCCTAGACACAGGGTATCCTAGTTAGGGTCCAGGATGTATGTGATCGTTGGGCGTCATCATTATTATATATTCCGAAGTGTATGTACCATAATGTTTTTATTCGTTATTTCAAGCGAATACTCTACCGAATACCGAACATAATAATAACAATAATAATAAAAATTATGCCGAAAATGGCTAATTACCGAATACTCGGCGCATCCCTAAGTATTAATGTACTAGGGTTGTGTTACTCTACTATTAACAAAGACTTAGAAAGAAAGGTTAAGCTATACGTTAGTTAATGACATGACAAGCTAGTCGTTCACCTGATGTTAAGCGACACGCCAGCCCATAACAGTACAGTGTCACTAGGAACTCTATAGTATAAAGTTTCGTGTGACACTGCACTGCGCACATCATGCTGAGACATCAGCACAGTCTGGTAATAAGGTTACTTGACTGTGAGATCAGATAATAAAGTCTCAATTGACCAGTAATTTCACTAGCTACAGTGCCCTTCAAACCGGAACACAGTGGTGCTTGCACACTATACTGCTTGGCGGCAGAATAACAGGCAAAGCCTAAGTACCTATCTAGACGAACTTTGCAGAAAAGTCCTACCATCTAGTAAAAGTAGTGCTTAGAAATATTGTACTATATATATAGGTACTTTACCAAAATCAAAAACCTCTATTTGACCTTTATTTTTATGTAAAAAAAAACGTTCTATTATACGCAAGCAAGGCAAATTACGTTCCGTTCTCCCCTGCAACTTCTGTTTTATATAAGTAGGGTGTTTCGCCATAAATCAGTTTAAGTGTGCTTGGGCAATCCTTTCCCGCAGTTTTAATTATTTCCAGCCAATGGGTTTCATTAATTTTAGATAGGGAACACTCATAAAACGTACGTAATGCTTAGGAGTTAGAACCAAGAGTTTTATGGTCGTGCGCCAGATAATATAGCTTGAAATATTGTGTAAAAGTGCCGCTACGTAAAACGGGCTATTGAATCCAAGCACAAAAGCATAGTGTTACTACTTTATCTATAAGGTATCCAATACATTGTAACTCATCAAAAGCTTTAACATTTTTTGATAAAAACTTCTTAACGCACGCTTGGTGAGTACGCTGGTGAATGCGTAACGAGGCGAATGGAAGTTGAAAATTGTAGGTTTAGATCTCTATTGTCAACATAACAAAGTTATGTTACTTAAAATTTGTATTATTATGTTGGTATGCCCGATAAAATGACAATTTGCAATTGTCCAGGCGCTATTAAGATGACAATAAGTTATACCGGCCGATAGATGGAGCTGAACTAAAGAAGTTTTACTTCAGGCGTGTGGTCTTGGAAAAACAAACGCAAATACATGTTCTGAGCATGGGTGTTGTGGGACCATGGTCCTCGTAGTTCCCTGATAGACACAGGGAATCCTAGTTAAGGTCCAGGATCGATGTATGCGATGTTTGGGCGTTATTATTATTATTATTATCCGCGAGTGAAACCGCAGAGCGCATAATTGTAGTAAATAAATAAATCGTATACAGTGCCACTAATTTACCAGATCACATCGATTTTTGCTATGCTCTTCTAATGCAGGAAATAGCCGCATTAAAAAGGTACCAGTATTCAGATACGTTGCTTGCACTATATGCTTGCTGACTCGACATGTACCGGTCACAAGTACACGTCACAAACAATAAAATTACAAGACATAAACATTTTGGGAGTTATCGACCGGGCCGCGACGCGACGCCTGGCGCCGCCCGACCTATCCCAAACTGCAGATACGGGTCTAGGGTTGGCAACTTGGCAATACGTAAATATATGAAAATAAACGTGAAGTAAAACTTCTTTACGCACGCTTGACTAGCTAGGGAGTAAGCTGGCGAAGCGAACGGAAATAAAAATGGTTGGTTAATGTAGATCTCCATTGACAACATAACAAAGTTAAAAATTTGTATCATTATGTTGGTATGTCCGGTAAAATGACAATTTACTATTGTCAAGATGGCAACATAAACATTAAACAAAGCAAAAACAAAATTATATCGGCCGATAGATGGAGCTATACTAAACAAGTTTTAAAGTGTGAAGCAAAACAAACTTTAAACTATTATTAAGCTGAGTTGAGTTCTACAAATTGTTAATTATATTTTATCAGTTTTATTTCTCATCTTAATACTACCAAATCCCTTTTTAGGTAGAATAATTAACAAGTTTTTTGTTGCTAATAAAGTCGGTTTGTGATTTCGAAGAATCCATTCTCAAGTCTCATTTTTTAATTAAAACTCTTCGTCATAACGGCTCATGTCGTGAGACCACAATGCCTGGCGTACATAATTCAAATTCACTGGAGAAACTGGTGTAATAACTGAAATTAAAAACAAAACAAGCCGCCAGACAATGATAGTGTTGTTCCTTTCAGAATAACGTGCTATTTTGTGGCGCGATTACGACGCCGCCAAACGCCATACTGCCTGAGTATGCGGCAGCATGCCGGCGCAGCTGTTATCGATTACTCGATATAAAACTGGTACAATCTGAAATATAATCTTGTTACCGAAACAGTAATTTAGTAGCTTTTGAAGTGAAACTTCTTTACGCACGCTTGACTTGAGGAGTAAGCTGGTGAATGCGAGGCGAACTGAAGTTTAAGTTGGTTTATGTAGATCTCCGTTGTCAACATAACAAAGTTAAAATTTTGTATTATTATGTTGGTATGTCCAGTAAAATGACAATTTACAACTGTCAACATGGCGACATTAAACAAAGCAAAAGCAAAGTTATACCGGCTGATAGATGGAAACTAAAAAAGTTTTACTTCAGTCCTGTGGTCTAAAGCACAATCGTTTTTTTATACCAGTAAAGATATCTAAGTATATCTACGAGTAAGTACCTACTAATTCATAAATTGTGACTTTGTCCTGACACATGTGTAACTGACTGACAACTGAGACAACATTGTGGAAACTAGAATTTGATATGTAGAGAATATCTTCGGACTAAGGCAGGGTCCTTCTAGATTTGTACAAAGACATGGTTTTAAAGGGTGTCCAATAAGAAACGCGGCTTTGTTCTCTTTAGTTATCACTAAGCTAAAATTAATTATATTGTAACTACACAATAAATAGTATTATTACCAATGGTTAATAGAATGCTCGTAACTCGTGACGAATTTCATCTCAAACAATTTCCACCCAACGCATGTTCGATAAAATTATGAAAGCATCACTAGTCAGCGTCATTTAGACGTCTGCTACGCTTTTATGTTGCCTTTTTTGTTGCCAGTATCTCAGGGTAATGCACTAATTTAGGTATAAATTGAGACAGATGATGGTGATGGCCATTTTATGAGTAAAAAAGCAATCGGTCTTGTCTTAAATGATTCTAATTTATCTATTTTTCTTCGTCAACAGTCTCAGATGCTTTTAGTTGAGATTGTTTGAAGCCATTATTTATAGTTAGGTGGCAACTCCAAATAAATAAATTTCATAGAGTTAAACGAAAATATTTATTTTTTTAATCCCGATTATAAATAATATTTTAGAAATTTTGGACCATGGATAATTTAATATTATAAGGCGCTAGTTATGTCCTGTTATACTTGAACGCGGGTATTTTTGAATTTATTTTTCTTTCAGTTCAGTTTATTCTCTCCGTCCTCCAGCAGCACATTCTCTGAATTTTAAACATTTCCAACATTTCTCGGATTTTTGGGTCATGCTACCGTAGAAAGATTAAGTTATTGTGCATCATCAAAATGTGGAATGAGCTCCCACCAGCGGTCTTTCCAACGAGTTACAACATGGAGTTCTTTAAAGGGAGGGTTAAAAGAGTCCTACAGGGTAAGGAATGCATTGGTGACGCCTCCTCCGGTGTTACAGATGTTCACAGGCTACGTTGACAACTTCCCATCAGGTGGGCCGTATGCTTGTTTGCTCCATTTAACATAAAAATAAAAAAAAATCCTCTTCTCAGACTATTAGTCTGTATGATGAATGAATCGTCAATAATTTATTGATACGTAAGCATATAAAATTGTACTATTATACTCCTACCAGATTTTATTTTTTTTATTTGAATCTCTTTTATTATGCTCGACCCACGCGGACAACTTTCACTCATGGCGACACCCACTTTGACATCCACACTAAACTTCTTCATAACACTCTGTCACAAGCAAAAAGATGCTTACAAACACATTATAAAAGCTGTGGATTTTGTTATATAAAAGACATTTTAGTTAGCAGGCAACCAGCTTATACAATATTAGCCTATATTAAAAATACCTTGAAGACAACATAGATAAATAGAATATGTTATTACAATAAATTTTACTAGTCACGTAAAGTCGTAAAGAAATTTTTTTTTTAAATCCATGCTTTTGCTTTATCCTGTGAAATAATCACTTAAAAGTAAAATTCATTTTATATAATTATTTCATTTATATCAATAAATCAAAAATAGTAAGTTGACAACCCTTGTTTCTTATCTTTCCACACCCCCGTTAATAAAATCTACCCCAATTCATTGCCAAGACCGTGGTGTTCACATATTAGATAATACGTCGTGCCTGCGTGTTTTCGCTCTGTCGTTTGTTGTTATCGCCAATGTGGCAACTGGCGCCCGCATGGCAACACTGACGATTGATTTGTGGCGGGAAAACATTGAACATGGCGGACAAGTGTTTGAAAAAAAAAACTTTTGAAAGAGTAAGTAGAAACGGTGATAAAACAAAAAGGTACAGAATCAAATTTATTAAAATTGATACCAATATTCTAGTACCTACCTAACTGTCTCAGGTCCGTATTACAGAACGATGCTCAGTTATCGATCCGTGCTCAAGCAGAGATTTCGTTCACTAATTGATCACTTTATGAATGAAACCCTCCTTGAGCACCGATTAATGACTGAGCAACGTTCTGTAATGCGGACCTAAGTGTCTGTCTAAGTACTCTCTCTTTCTCTCTCTCTCTCTCTCTTTCTCCCTATAGTACATACGATCTTTATACATCGTAATTATTGTACTAGTTCTATACCTGTATTTATTTCTAGAGCTCAGATTGACGACTGCTAAGCATCGTCCAGCAATACGATAGTATATTTAATGAAAAAATTTATGAAAAAGACATTTATTAGGATAAACAGTTTGAGTTAGAAAAACCTGGGTCTCCACACTAGGCTCAGGGCCCGTATTACCTCTTTCGCCGGAAATAAAGGAAATACCAAATCAAAAAAAATTAATTAAAAAATTTGATAAATAAAATAAAATCGATTAAATATTAGGTTTATATTCGCGTAGAATAATAATCTAACCAGATTAGGTATTATGTGTACCCTTATTAGGCTCAACTCTCAAGCCTAAGGCCTGTTTCACACGCTATACGATTATGGCACGGTCACCGTGCCGTAACAGCGAAAACTGCAACCAAAACTAGCAACATTGGCCTTCTGCCAAGATTAACAAAATCTTCACCTTCCGCATGCGTCCACCCGACATTACTGACCCCTGTGAGACCATCCTTTCTATATAAATGGAAACGACACAAAGCTACCAACGAGACCATTTTATACTTGTCATAAAGCCCACCCCGTCTAGACGAGTCTGGTGGAACACATGCGCAGTGTAATAGCATTTAAGTAAGCAAATTGCACTTTTGGGAATTGAAATGGGAAATCGGAAGCAATGAAGCGGAACGAGTAAGAAAATTCATGGTATATTCAAATCGTGGATTTGAAAATACGGAAGCACTGCCGTGAGCTGAACAAACATATTTTAGTTACCTAATATAATATTGACTTCTTCTATTCGTTTAATGGCTTGCTATCGCTTTTTAGCGACAATTCTGCCAATGTCAAATAAGGAACCTTTTTTTTCAAAGTCACGTCATAGTCAAGTCATAGTCTAGTCAAAGTCATACTCCTAGTAAAGTGGTGGCAACTTTACTTGAAGCTTTTATGGAGTTTTGGAAGCAACACGAAGAGAAACGTTTCACCATCATTATACCACTTTCCCACACTCATGCCTGTAATCCAGCACTTAATGAATAAAATTCCACCTTTATGCACTAACACTGAAAATAACACAAGTTTTGGAAAATAATACAATGCGGTGACGCGATCTTTTTCGTTTTCCCGCCAAAACTCCAAGGAACTATTGTATGGTTATGTCATGTCAAAGTCATATTTTGTCAGTTAAAACGCCACAGTAAAATGGTGGATATTTTACAGAAGGATCTATGAAGAGGTCGTTGAAAAGAATCCGCAAATGGCGGTTTTGAATTTTGAACTTTTTTTCATTACCCGTGTATGAGTTTTGTAGCTAATTAGTATAGTATAGATAGTAAGGTATTGTAGCAGATTAACATAAAAAAAATTGTACAATACCAACGGCATATCCGGTAAAAAAAATGTCGCCATCTTCAAATCAAACGGCGACATTAACATTAAACAAAGCCAAAACAAAGTTATACTGGCCGGTAGATGGAGCTAAAGTTTTGCTTCAGTCGTGTAGTCTAAAGCACACTCTTTTTTTATTTCTTCAGTGATCTTCAATAATAATTACTATACATATCTACTCGTCTTTTTGACGTCATAATAAGCGTGCGAACATGTAAATTACGAATGCCTGTCATCAATTTAAATAAGAAAAAAAAGTATTAAGTTTCATGGCACCATATACAGCGTCCAATCAGTTATCAACTTTATGGAAACAGAAATAAAGCATAAAAGAATTACGCGATGCATGGTTATAAAGGTTGCAGTGAACGCCTGTTGCGTAAAAACCAGCGATTACACACATGGTCGGGCGTGTAAAGTAAACCTTAGATAAGGCTAGTGTGTAATTGTATACAAAGATCAAGATTCAAAATAAAACGGCCACTGGTCTATTAAAGTAACCTAATTATGCGAAAGCTAGAACCAGTGGGTTACTACAACCTCCTCGCACTAAATTTCCGATCCAATTTTTAATGAGGTTTAAGGTCTCTTACTGGGCATAAAATCACAATTTTTATATCAAATCAAATCACTTGTTTATTTGCAAGAATACACTATTAATTTGGGTATATTGGGCAGTAATATGGTGAGATATCGGCCGAGATAGAAAAATCGGTTCATTAAATGGGCCATAAGTCTTAAACGGTAAGTTTTACAAAAAAAATTACAGGTAATAAAACATGCGAAATTTTATTCTCTACAATAATGGTCTCAATATTTTTTGCTCTAAAGTGCATATTTTCTGAGATATCAACCAAAAACTTCTATTTTTATTGACCTATTATGGAAGCAATAAAATCTGAATTTGTATTACTTCAGTACGATTTTCGTATGAATAACATTCATTAAGTTTCCTTCCGACTTAACTCTGACAAAGGTTTTGTCGGGAAAACGAAAAAGATCGCGTCACCACATTGTATTATTTTCCAAAAACTGTGTTATTTTCAGTGTTATTTAGTTAGTTTATAGTGCATTAAATTGGTGGCTTTATATTCGTTACGTGCTGGACTACAGGCATGAGTGTGGGAAAGTGGTATAATAATGGTGAAACGGTTTTTTTCGTGTTGTTTCCAAAACTCCATAGAAGCTTCTGGTAAAGTTGCCACCACTTTACTAGGAGTATGTCTTGACTAGACTAGATTATGACTTGACTTGATGACTTGGACTGTGACTTGACTTGACACATATATCTAATACCTTTAACTTGAAAAATTATCAATTACTTGAAACTGGCTAAATACACAAAAGTGTGGAGCCAAAACAAAAACAAAATAAATAAAAAAAATCCTACCAAACCTCTTATACCAAAGAGTAGGAATACCTATCTACAAGGATATCAAATAAAATTATTGTCACATGCATTATTATTGTGTAATCGATCGTGTTGCTTGAATGCCTGAACTATGACTCGTGCTTATTATTGTGGTTTGCGGCCGATTAAT
The DNA here is from genome assembly GCA_905220475.3 of Ennomos fuscantarius. Lineage (NCBI taxonomy): Eukaryota > Metazoa > Arthropoda > Insecta > Lepidoptera > Geometridae > Ennomos > Ennomos fuscantarius. Next base: position 6,273,137 of record HG992049.1, read on the forward strand.
TTCAAGTTTTAAGTACTTTTTAGTACTATTGCGTATTCTGCGGTACTATTGTCATTGTAGTGTGTTGTTCCAAGTTATTCTGCTGACACATACTATACATAATCACACATTTTTTTTTTGTTTTGGTATGGCTCCACACTTTTGTGTATTTAGCCAGTGTCAAGTAATTGATAATAATTTTTCGAGTTAAGTAATATATATGCATGTCAAGTCAAGTCAAGTCAAGTCAAAGTCCAAGTCATCAAGTCAAGTCATAGTCTAGTCAAGTCATACTCCTAGTAAAGTGGTGGCCACTTTACCAGAAGCTTCTATGGAGTTTTGGAAACAACACGAATAGATACGTTTCACCATCACTTTACCACTTTCCCACACTCATGCCTGTAATCCAGCACTTAACGAATAAAATGCCACCAATTTTATGCACTAACACTAAAAATAACACAAGTTTTGGAAAATAATACAATGCGGTGACACGATCTTTTGCGTTTTCCCGCCAAAAATCGAACCACACATATTATTTGCGAAACTTTTCAATGTAACTTAAACCACACATTTAATAAATAAACCACACGTAAAATAGTACTGTGAATTTTATAAATACCTATCAATAACTATGTAATATGAAAAAAACGAGTGTGCTTTAAACCACACGACTGAAGTAAAACTTCTTTAGCTCTATCTATCGGCCGGTATAACTTTGAAGCTTTGATATAGGCACGTGGGGCGCACTAAAAGTTTCAAGAATGAATTTTTGAAAATTAACAACAACAATCAATTCGTTTTTGAACATTTATTTATGTTTTTTTTTTTCTTTTTTATAATAACGCCCAACGATCACATACATAGATCCTGGACTCTAACTAGGATTCCCTGTGTCTAGGGACCCAGGAACTACGAGGACCATGGTCCCACAATACCCAGACTCAGAACAAGTATTTGCACTTTTTTTTTCTGTGCACAAATACTTGTCCTGCCGCGGGAATCGAACCCGCTACCTCCGGGTTATGAGCCGACCTGCTCAACCACCACACCACAGAGGCTGTCAAAGAATGCTGAGGCTGTTAAAAAATGAATTGATTGTTTGATCATTTTTAAGTTATAAAATGAATTGATTATTTGAACATTTATATGTTAATAAATGAATTGTTTTAAAATGTATATTGTTTTTCAAAATGTTTTCCGGCTACGGCTACCTTAAAATTGCGTCAATCCACTAAGGCTTACTGCGGCCTTACATTTCTATGGAATTAGGTAACTGCGGATTTCATACAAATATTTCACGGTACTCAATCGAGTATAATGCACATGTATCCGAGTCAAAGATACCAGTCAGTCTACCTACACCAGTAGCTTCCATTGGCACAGTATAAATGCCAGTTGGTATGTATTGCGCCAGACAGCGCGAAGCTCGATTACAGCTGGCGTGGATATCGCAATATGAGACGACCACAGGAAATCAGCGGCGCCGCCTGACTATCCCTATACATACCCGCATATTTATACAGTTTTTTTTTTACACCCAATGATCACGTATATATAGATCCTGGACCCTAAATAGGATTCCGTGTCTAGGGCAGGGTTGGATTTCGTAGTATAATTATACTATTTGTACCATTATTTCATAGTGTGTAGTGTGTAGAATCGTAATGCTACTATACTACGCGAAAATACCATAATTTTATCTTCAGGTTTACCGACTTATATTAAATAGTAGTAGTAGTAAACAAATTAACTTTTTAATATTTACCTTACAATATCGGGAATTTCTTACTTGATTTTCCTTAAGATTTCGTGAATATTTGTGATTAAAATGAAATATCACTAAGGACAAACGCAAACACTAAAAAACGCCGATAATATCGATAATCGAAACATATACGATATAAAAAAACAGAAAACCTCAAACGTGGTATAATTTTGGATAAATAGTATAATTTTATTTTAAACGTACAATATTTTTCTGAGGTTCTGAATTTGGATTCTAGATCCCTGGTCTAGGGACCCACGAACCACGAGGGCAATGGTCCCACAACACTCAGGTTCAGAACAAGTATTTGCGCTTTTTTTTCTATGCACAAATACTTGTCCTGACGCGGGAATCGAGCCCGCCGCCTCCGGGTTATGAGCCGACCACCACACCACAGAGGCTGCGAAACTGTTTACATACACAGTGCCATCTTCATTCAGTGCCAGCCACGTGTTTTCGAAGTAAAACTTCTTTACGCACACTTGGGGAGTAAGCTGGTGAATGTGTTTTTTTTTTTATGTTAAGTGATGACGTGACGAGCTAGCCGTTCGCCTGATGTTAAACGACACGGCTGCCCATACCAGCTGCAGTGTCACTCGGAACTCTAAAGTATAGAGGTTCGCGTGACACTGCATTGCGCACGTCATCCTGAGACATCAGCACAATCTAGTAATAAGATTACTAAACAGTGAGATTAGATCATAAAGTCTCATTTGCCCAGTAATTTCACTAGCTACAGTGCCCTTCAAACCGGAACACAGCAGTGCTTGCACACTACTGCTTGGCGGCAGAATAACTGGCAAAGCGGTGGTACCTACCTAGACGAACTTTGCAGTAAAGTCCTACCGCCTAGTAAAAGTGTAACGGAAATTGAAAGTTGTTGGTTAGCGTAAATCTCCACTGTCAACATACCAGTATTGTTATGTTGGTATGCCCGGTAAAATGACAATTTACAATTGTCAAGATGGCGACATTAACAAACTAAGCAAAAGTTTTGGCGGGAACGCGAAAAAGATTGCGTCACCGCGTTGTATTATTTTCCAAAACTTGTGTTATTTTCAGTGTTAGTGCATAAAATTGGTGGCATTTTATTCGTTAAGTGCTGGATTACATGCATGAGTGTCGGAAAGTGATATAATGATGGTGAAACGTTTCTTTCGTGTTATTTCCAAAACTCCATAGAAGCTAAAGTTGCCACCTCTTTACTAGGAATATGACTTTGACTAGACTATGACTTGACTTGATGACTTCGACTGTGACTTGACATATATTTGCGTGAAATATCATTAACTTGATAAATTATCAATTACGTGACACTGGCTAAATACATAAAAGTGTAGAGCCAAAACATAAAAAAATCTGCATATGATTAATTAGTTTAGGTACTTATATAACTTGTAATAAGCAAGCTATCATTAGTGAGTTTAACCGTTGCTCAATTATCGTGACAGCCATCCAAGACTTATAGAGTACTAGCAAACCCGGCGAACTCCGTTTCGCCACCAGATGGCTTCGTTTTATGTAACAGTAGCTGTCAAACAATGTATCACACACCGGCGCCATCTACTTAAAATGTTGGTTTATCCTGAATTTTTCCTGAATTTTCTTTGCTATAAACCTCACGGAGCCCGAGACCTTTACAACGAATGCAAAACCGTGAATCGGTTCGTGCGTTCTGGAGTTAAAGCGTCAGGAAGGAAAACCCGACTTATTTTTATATAGTAGACTGATAAGTGAGACAGGTAGCGTTGTTCAGAACTCGTCCCTCGACACCTTTATCTCTTGTACGTGCATTCTCGAGATAGTGGTAATTATCTGCTTCATATACTGACGTACCTATGTATGTAGATGTCTCGACGTCTTGCTCACGACTGCAGGTTTAAGGGCAAGAGTGGTGCACTATTAAATATAGACTAGCAGCCCGCCCCGGCTTTGCACGTGTATTTTATATACATATCTAATATAAATATACTATCTTTCAAGTTGGATAAAACTGCATACAGTGTGCAAAATTTTATTAAAATCGGTTCAGTAGTTTAAGAGTCCATAGCGGACAAACAACGTTGTCACGTTGTTATTTATATATATGTACTAGCGGCCCGCCCCGGCTTCGCACGGGTATTTAATATATATCTATTATAGATTGAGATATAAACTATCCTATCTCTCAAGTTGGATCGAACTGCACATGGTGTGCGAATTTTATTATAATCGGTTAAGTGGTTTAGGAGTCCATTGAGGACAAACATTGTGACACGAGATTTATATATATTAAGATTATATGAGTTACGATATCGCTTTGCCATCATAATTTATTGACCTGTAAGCTAGAACTCTTTGCGGGTTGTTCCAGACTCGTCCCTCGTTAACTCATCCGCTGGCAAACATTTTTGTAAGTATATTTTGGAAGTATATTTGTTTAAAAAGATACTTAATGAACAAGAATCCGAGCTTTTCGCGAATACTCTGGTTTATAATTATTATTCTAAAGCTCAGAATTCAACCTATTGGTCTATATTCAATAGTAATTGGTAAGTAAATAACGCATTTTTGTTTATAGAACTCACTGCGAGTTGGATATTTTTAGGACTAAATTAAATATATATCTAAGAGAAAAATGAGTACAAACTCACTTTTCCATTGACCTTGAGAGCTCAGAAATTGTGGGGTTCGATCACCCTCGTCTTACTGAGTATTATTTAACTGACCCCTGTTTATTTGACCCTTTTAATTTTCTAACTACTCGACTGGCCTCTGCACACTATTCTTATATTTTTTACCAAAATGTACTATTATTTATTGTGCCGGTATAATAAATTATTAATAATAATATAATAATATTTTTTTAATGATTATTATATTATTTAGTCGCCATAAAAATAAATCAATATGAATAAATAACTCCCAACATGCGTAGAACCTGGGACCCTAACTAGGATTCCCTGTGTCTAGGGACCCCAGTAACTACGAGGGCCATGGTCCCACAACACCCAGACTCAGAACAAGTATCTGCGCTATTTATTCTGCCGCGAGAATCGAACCTGCCGCCTCCGGGTTATGAGCCCACCCGCTTATCCACACCACAGACGCTGTCAAAATAAAAAACTATGTGCTTCGATATCGACATAGTTTTCAAATAAGTATTTATATATGTGCTTATTACCCGTAATTATTATTTTACGCTTACCTAATTATACCTACCTACTTATCTAATAAAAAAATGTTATGGTTTGTTTGTTTTTAACGTAATTTATTGTAAAAAAAAAACAACTGATTATTTAATTCCTTTTCTCGGTATAACGTTACCTACAATACAAAATGATTGATCACGTTTCATGCATTGCTTGCAGGCAATGAACGCATTGCATGCAGGCCATGCAGCCTGCTATAAGTGGAAGTACAGCAAACCTGTCCATATCCAGTACCATCTCTAGGTTCACCTAGGGAAAATCACGATCGATTATTACAAATCGATACAATTTGCAAATTAGAGCACGCAATCAATTTTATTTGAATTAATTAGTGCTACTAATGCTACTTGTTTAGTTTTATCCATAATTTTCCTTTATTATTTCTACAATTATGACTTTAAAGAACTTACCAAAAAAGTCCTCCCAAGTCATAGAATGATCTGAGTCAGCGCTCGCACCTTCCATTTTCGTACACTATTATTCAGAGATAACTTAACATAACTGCATAAGAATATAACAAGAGACACTAGTTTCCCGGTTAATTTAACACTGATCACATACTGTTATAGTTTTAGTGATAAATGAAAAAACATCACGTAAATTTGTTTCGATAGAGCGGCGCGACGACGACACGCGCTCCCACCGCATGCACGTACCCGTGAATGAGTAGCAACTTAGCAAGGGGCAATACAATACAACCAGTGTTGGAATTGTATAGATAAAAAATATTGTACGTTTCGTTCAAAAAGATTTTATTTTATAAAAAAATGATCGACATCTTGAAAAACACCAGTTTAATACGAAAGCTTCTCGCAGTATTACACCGTAAAGGAAGAATAATTAAAAGAACTAAGAAAATATGGAAGACACAATATAAACATTAATAAAACAACTTTAAATTATCAATTAACATATAATTATAAATAATGGAATATTTATTTAGATATCTGCAACTTGTTCAATGTATTGCATACCGTCATTATTTTTATCATCTCTTCCCACACTAGACAATTCATTGCTTTTTACAGGTATTTATTGAAAATAACTTGTCAACTCAGAAATATCGTAGTTTTGGGTACGATCATTATAAGAGAATAGTAAATCGTACATTATGACAAATAATCGTACAAATACGATAATTATCGTACAAAACCCAACTCTGAATACAACATAAGCAAAGTTTGGCTTGCGCGTGGTTGGTGCAGTTAGTGACAGCTCTGAGAACATTAAAGCAGTGCGGTCTGCAAGACTACAATTTACGCATTTCATTTATCTAGACTCAAACAGCCTTATTAATAAACACGAACTAGCTTTAGACTAGTTACACCATCTTTTGTCTCTTTCGATCCAGCTAAATATTCCAGTGCAAAAAAAAGACAAACGCTGAAGTAACTAACCCGAGACTAATACCCGTTTTTTAATAAGGCTGTAACCGTTAATTTATTAAATTAAATGTTGTCTCGATACAATCTTTAATTATTGTAAAAGAATTATTGTTCCTAATATTTTATTTTCATTAAATGTACAAACTAAATTAAGTAGAACAGTTTTTAATTTTACCAATATTTGAGTATGTAGTAGACTAGGTATTTAATTTAACCTAGTAAAACAACATAATAATCGCTATGTTTGGTTCAACCAAAGACGATTTTCTATCAATACTACAAACAAACTAACAAAATTACTATAATAGGTACTTAGTAATGATTAAGTAGTAGAGATTTTATATAGCTATCTAAATATGAATTAGTTAGTATTGCTTTATTTTTGAAGTATAACTTCTTCACGCAGCTTGACTTGGGAAGTAAGCTAGTGAATGCGTGACGAACGGAAGTTTAAGTTGTTTCACGTAGATCTCCGTTACTATAGTACTATATTAAAATGTGTGGTTTATTTATGATTTGATGTTGAGCGCTGACGTACCTAGTCGGTGAAGGCTACCTTGAAATTTCGTTAATCCGCTAGAGCCTACTTATATCTGTATGGTAGTTGTATGGTAGTAGATAACTACCGATTTTTTATATTATTACATTTTGACTTCGACAAAGTATGATTTGATTTCGACAAACTATGATTTTGACGTCACATAACCGTACAAATCTTCTTCACTTGACATTGGCAGAATTATTGCTAAAAAGCTATAAAAGCCATTAAAAGAAAGAAGAAAATTTATATTTAATCCAGTAAAAGATTGAAACAAGTAAAACGGGCAGAATATCAAAAAGACAGTTGCAATAAAAAAGTGAATATATACTCTTTGGATTGAAACGTCAAATGCCACTACCAACGAGAGGAAGAGGTCAACATTACACAAACAACATGGCGGATCAATAATCAGTTGTTCGATTTCGATCAGTTATTCGTAAAAATTTCGAATTGCCGTAGTAATAATAATATAACACGTCCGCTGTTATTTGCAACTCATTTGATAAGAATTTGTCTTCTATGTTAGAACTGGACCAACTGTCGCCTGTTAAGGTGTAATATGGTTTGAAGTAATTATCGTGTTGGGTAACCGACAATAAATCTGGTATTTATTGTCACATTCAATATCACGTTGTTATTTATTGGATTAAATGAAGACTGCCGTGTGTAATCCAGTTTTATTCATCATTTGCAGCTGCGGTACATACACACACTTGACTTTGAAGTGAGAGAGAGTCGTGGTACTTTTGAAGTTGAAGCTGAATGTTTTCAAGATGCCGCGACGGGGTGCCGAACTAGTGCAACTGCCTTTGCCACCTAGGAAGAAGGTAAAGGCTGTGGAAGAGCTCCCGGAGCCTTCGACTCCAAGTTTAGACGTCAGTTTCTGTGACGACGAGGCTTTGCCTCCTGGCATTATTTTCACTGATGTTAATCAAAAGAAGTGGAAACTTGGACAGCCCATTGGTAAGATTTTGCTTCTAATACTTCTTTACCACAAGTTGTCACCTAATTTGCTTGTTTGTACCAACATTTTACAATTTCTGTTCATTGCATTCAAGAGATCTTTCTAGAGCTTGTGCATAGTTTCCAGACTTGGACATATCTTAGAATAAATCACCTGCCATTTATTCCTGCAAGAATGTGTTCATAATTTCATATAACAGGAGCATTTCCATTTTACAGTGAATTCATGCATGAATAAATACCCCCAACATAGAAAAATAAAGGTTGTTACAAGTTTTACACAGCTATGCTTGTTTGTGGTGTGTATTGGGAATTTTTTCTGGATTGAAACTACTTGAGTCGTATCAGCTCCATGTAAGAAAATGTGGCTTAGAGCCGACATAGGTCTGCCTCAGTACTGTCTGGTCAGGTGCTGTTTCAAAACACTCAAAACTTAAATAATGCAGCAAATAGACTAATTGTAGTACTTTTAAAAGTCTAAAATAAAAAAAAACCCTAATTTTTTATATTGATCTAAGCATATAATATAACAAACAGCTTAATTTCAAAAACAGCAAGCATAATAAGAAGTTCTCTTTTCCACTACCGATGCAGGCAATCCAGCACAATGCAGGAAAGGAAACTCCCATCTGGATCTTTGATTACACAGTGTTTTATTTTTATTTTGTATAGTATTGTAGTGTAAATCCAGACCCAGATGACCAGATTTCGATTGTTGCTTTGTAATAGAAGAACAAACCAACAAAAAGAAATATCAGATTGATATTGATTTTGAAGTTCAATTATTACTAAAAATAATCAGTTGAAATCCTTAAGTGAAAATAAAATAAATTAAATCCCATCAGGTGAGAGTGTGGTCAAATGCTAGACAAGTTTGAAGTAAAAAAAAAAGTATTTCCTACACCAAATTGGCAGTAAAGTGGTACTTCCAGTTTTGGAACAAGTTTTCTCTCAAGAATTTACGCAACTGGTCAAATATATATAACAAATATATTTAATTGCAGATATTATTTACTTCTCAACTACATATTGTCACAGAATAGATAATAGTATATAGTATAAGTTCCCACTACTGGGATATGGGTCTTCTCTCACAGAAAAGAGTTAAGGCCTTAATCCACCATGCTGGCCAAATGGGGGTTGTTGTTCATTATAGCATTTGGTTCACAGTTGTAAGAGTGAATGCTTATTTAGCAAGTAACATTGAAAAGTCATTGGTGCAGTGCTAAGCAGGGTTTGAACCAGGGTGTGTTAGTTTGTGGTGTACATAGGCTATCACTGAGCCACACTCTCTTCTTAGACTCAATTGACCCTATTTCACACCAGCAACACATCCTGAAGTCCAAATTATATCATAAGATTTTGCAAAAAATTCTAAATTACATTTTCCATACATTTTCTGTGAGATTAGTCATTTTAAGGGTGGAGCAGAAAGGCAGGCTTTAGCTAATAGAAAACATTCTTATGGTACAGTCCTTAACTTTTGATGATATTTTAATGAACATGATGCAGTTGAAATAAAAAATTTAGACAGCAGATCCTTCTTAATGCAAAGGAAAGGTACCAGCGTTGGCCCCACCTGTATACATAATGCAAGCATAAGTAACGTGCATTTCCTTAGGTGTCATAAGAGCTGGCTAAGGGAATGTCCTGAGAATGGGTAGCAGCATTCTCCTCGGTACATTAAAATCTGCATTCTGTAAGCCACCTGTCAGGCGTGGGGATTATGGCCAATGTGGATGTGTTGGTTACCCTATGATACGCATCCACAGTGGTGTTTTATGGGAGAGGCCTGTGTTCAGCAGTGGATGTCTTCTGGCTGTTGGTTTGAAGCAGCATGCTTATTTATTTAGGCTCTTGTGCATGGTAGGGATTGAAATTATAAATGAATGAACTTGAACTCAGTTGATAAGCAGATACCCAAACTTTTAATTTGCACTTTAAAATAATGGTCAATTATCCCATTATATTTTTATATCACGCTTAATAAACCTAGATTTGATTATTTATCTAGTTAAACTGGGTTAAAACCAAACACGCAAGTGGACCTAGGTGTAACATATTAGTTAATTGGTGCCAATTTTAAATTATAGGTAGAGGTAGCTTTGGCAGAATTTACCTCGCTTCGGATGAAATAGACAAGGAAGTTTCAAAAGTTGGTGCCCAATATGTTGTCAAGATAGAGCCTCACACCAACGGGCCTCTCTTCGTTGAGATACACTGCCTTAAGAGGACTGCTAAAGCTGAGAAATGTAAGTTTAATTTAATATTTAGAATATTACAATGATATGTTAATGGATCAAAGAATCAAAGTAATATATTTGAATCTCAATGAGTGACTTGTCAGTTCACTTATTTGGAATGTACTGTTATCAGAGTCTCATTATTCAACACTATTTTTTTTTCTTGTAAATGTGACTTCCTACTAATTTTCATGTCGTAATTTGAATGAAATGTCCTAATGCAACCTCTAATTTTCTGTTACAAAGTACACTATGACGATTTCGGTAGTCTAAACAGTCTGTGTGTATTCCATCCAAATCGGCTAAGCAGTTATGCAGCCGTTTATAGGATGTACAATAAAAAAGCCTTTCACTTTATACAGTAAAGATTAATGTTATAAATGTTTAATTATAGTGAAGGAGTGGCGCCGCGAGAATAAACAAAAACGTCTAGGCATGCCCGTGTACATAGCCAGCGGTTCATTCACAGATGAATCTTCAGGCACTAAGTACAGGTTCCTCATCCTCCCGCGGTATGACGTCGACCTTCACAAAATCATCAGCATAACAAAAGTATTAGATGTCAAACATGTCTTAATACTTGCCATTCAAATACTGGATGTATTAGAGTACTTACACAATGAAGGATACACTCATTCCGACATCAAAAGCTCAAATTTAATGTTGGGACATGATAACAAAGTTCCGATAGTCAAGCTAACCCCACCATTCCACAAAGACTTGTCCAGCAAACACAGAAAATCGAAATCCGGGAAATCTAGAACATCGTCAAATTACTATATCGATGAGGACTTTATCATGAAAGATTACAAAAGCCCAACGAGCTCTGGTGATGAGAATGAAAAAAGGCTAGCAAATGTTAAAAAAAAGTTAAGGAAAATACTCACGGATAAAGACAGTAGAAGTTTCCATCGACACCACGCGTTCAATTTACGGCAGCTTTCAAATTACGCGAATTATGAAGACATGAATAGCTCGGTGTGTTCTGATCAGTCGTACCAGAAACTGATAGATGATTTCGGAAACAAAAACGTGATTCAAACCACGAAACAATTTCAGCAATCTAAAGCGAGGAATGTTAAAGCCATAAGTGATTCTGAAGGTGGTGATGATTTATACAAGGAAGCTATTGCGTCACAATCGGCTGGACAGATATATCTGCTGGACTATGGACTAGCATCCAAATTTTTAGATTCAGAAGGAAACCATAAAGAGTTTGGAATGGATGCGAGAAAGGCACATGATGGAACTCTCGAATACAGTTCAAGAGATTCTCATATCGGAGCACATTCCCGTAGATCTGATTTGGAAACCTTAGGGTACAATCTCCTAGAATGGTTAACTGGATCATTACCATGGAAAACGCCAGAAGTGCTTGCCGAGCCCGATTTAGTTCACGCCCTAAAGAAAAACTTCATGAGTGATATCAAACTGCTTCTAAAAACTTGCTTCAAAACTGAATTCTACCCTCCGTTTATGGAGAAATATTTGCAGTACGTCACAAGTTTAGACTTTAAGGAGAAACCGGATTATAATTTCTGCAGGAATCTTTTCAAAAGTGAGCTAAACAAAAATGGAAACAAAATCACAACACTCAACTTTATGGATGTGTTGAAGCCGCACATGAATCGCAGTAAACTGCTTCACGCAAGATTCGGAAGGAAGAATACTCCACCAAACTTTTTGGCGTTAAATGGCATCAGAAAGGCTTGCGAACGGGAGAACGTTTTCTCGTTTGAAAATGATTTGAAGCTAGAGCTTCTAAGGCAGATATTGAACACATCCAGAGATGGTATACGAAAGCCGTGCACTTCGAGAAACTTCTTCGTATCCGACGCCGATCTAGTAGCGAGACTGAAAAAATCGCTCATTCCCCACGGCGTTTTCGGCAAAAAACTATCGCCGAAAAATTTGCGGTCCAAACAGAAAACCGTTCAAAAACGCAAGGGCGTGAGAAGACACAGAAACAGCATCGGGAAATTTGGTAACTTTATGGGTTCCGCGAAACAGTTTTCTTGGGCGGAGATTTTAGCCCAGAACCCTGAACATATCATTCGGAAGGAACGCAACGCCGCAAGCGACGAAGACGATGACGACACCTGCAAATATCGCATCAGAAAACTATCCAATGCATCGGAGTGCAGTGACTCAGAGCAATCACCGTTGTTACAAAAAGATTACCTACAAGAACTTAATCCTACTTACGCTATGAAAGACGTTATCAATTCTCTGAAAAAGAAGGTATCCGGAAAAGCCATGAAAGACTCTGAAGAGACTACAGACAATATTGAAGGATACACTCCGGCTATGATGAGAGTTTACAGAATGAAAGAAAAGCGAGAAGCAAAGGAAAGACAGGAAGTGTTAAAGCAAAATTCTCCTAAGATAGAAGTAACACAAAGATGCACTCGATCAACAAGAAGTAAAACCGTCAAAACTATTCCACCATCATCAAGAATGACGAGACAGAAAACCAGTCTAGACAATGTCGAAAATGCAGATAAATCAAAGCCTAAAATTTGCAAGAGTCGTAAAAATAAAAAAGTTGCCACTAAGAAAGAAGTCAAAATTGTTGAAGAGCCGAAGTTGCCTGCCTCAAAACCTAACAAGAGTGAGTTTCTTTAAAATGTTTCTTTTGTTTTCAATTGTTAATGCCATATTCAGTTATAAGTTCTCAAGAGATATCAAGAGAATCTGAATCTAATGAAAAAAAAAAAAAGTTCTCTTAAATTTCTTATGATGATTTTTTTAATGTATTAATATGCCAAAGCTTGACTGCAACTCACCTGAGGTTAAGTGACGATTAGGTCGAAGGTAAAAATGTTGGCCTATGGTGATGGTGGTGATTACAGGTCAAGGCTTTCCATAGTTGGGTTTAGAGATATATCAAATAACTTGAAAAATTTTAAAAAAATTTGACTTGTAATTGTTTAATATTGATCCATGCTCAATCTAACACGAACAATACAAATTAATTGAAAACTGACTAAACTTGAGTTTCTGTAGTGTTCTATGATTGATAGAAAAATGTTTGTGTATTTCAGAATCATCACTGAAAACCAAGGCGTTGTCAGTGCCCAACAGGCGGCGCTTGCGCAGCAGTAAACGTAATAAATAAATGTTTTTTTCGTCTGGCAATTTTTTCCCCCTGTTCCAGATTAGAATTTAAAAGTGTGAACTACCGCCTTTTGCTTGTATGTATGGCACTTTTGGTATTGATTCAAATTAATTACTTATATTATTTTTGTAATTTGGTTGTATTAGGTATTGTATAAGTCTGTGTAATAAGAAAATGAGAAGCCCACCACTTTTTTATGAATCAAAATGTATGTATCATATATTTTATATATGTGTAATCTCTAAAGCTGAGAATGTGAAATTTCGTTTAGTTATCTATAGATCTTATTCTCCAGACTAATCAAATATAAATGAATATTAAAAAATCAACATTATTTTTCCAAGTCTAGGACAAACTTTTACACATAAAAAATTTAATTAAATCTTAAGAAGTCTGTAGTTGTAGTATTAAATTGGTCATTTTCTATATTATATTGAGCCTAGGCCTTGTAGGGTGTGCTTCAGCTTTTCTAGTTATGATTTGCATTTAGCAACACTGTTCCATTCTAAATGTAACTATTTTTTGTAGTTGCGAGTTGTGCCGAGTAATTGTATTTCCTCTTGTATCCTATGATTATAAGAAAAATAAAAAATCTTTTGGTAAGAAGATTTTTTACTGTTTTTATTTTAAAAATAAAAATCTGTAACCATTTGTTATCTGCTGGGATCTGGGATGGATGTCACGTTAATTTGTAGAAGTGTGTTAAACGATTTAACAAGTTCTAGAACTATTTTTATTTACTATGAAAGTCACAGTTTCACACGGCGGGTCTGCCGTGTATCATCTACAGTTATATAATCTACAGTTGGTACAAATTATGTAGTTAGCGCCCCTGCTCCGTCCATCTATAGACGACTAATAGAGATAATATACTCTTTGTAAGCGACTAATTGCTTGCCATCAGGCGGACCGCAATATTTTATTTAAAAAAGTTAAGTGATCTGTAAAGCCTATTGGCACGCAAGGAAGTTTTATAGTATATTTTCTATTAGAATTTAGAATATACTAAAACGTCTTTGTTTGACTGTTAGTTACTTCGAGCACTTGTTATTGCTCGAAGGTTAGTTACGTAATTATTAACGCGGAAACGGCCAAGTGGTAGTTATTACATTTTTACCATTGACATCAGCTCAATCACTGAACAGTTATTTTACTTATTTATCAGAGAGTGATAGGCTTACCTAAGTACTTGGCTTTTATTCGTGTAGTGTGTGTAGTGTACTTGCAACTGAAATGGCGAAGTACGGCCAAGCAAACAAATATTGCCTCGACAAATCTTAATACATGCCAGTTCACCGACAGTGTCGCGATATTAACATTCGTTATGATTCGTGATAATCGTGATTCACGAACTACTCGGCCGCGCTCGTCGGGGTAAATAACCCAAATATTTGCCAAATCCCGCCAATGTGGCCGCAGCATAGTTATTTACCCAGTTAATTAATTAGCAGTCTTTTAACCTTTTCATATGGAGTTTAGGCGGGAAAGCGAAAAAGATTGCGTCACCGCATTGTATTATTTTCCAAAACTTGTGTTATTTTCAGTCTTAGTGCATAAAATTGGTGGCATTCTATTCGTTAAGTGCTGGATTACAGGCGTGAGTTTGGGCAAATGGTATAATGATGGTGAAACGTTTATTTTCGTGTTGTTTCCAAAACTCCATAGAAGCTTCAAGTAAACTTGCCACCACTTTACTAGGAGTATGACTTTGACTAGACTATGACTTGACTTGATGATTTCGACTGTGACTTGACACGTATTTGCGTGAAATATCATTAACTTGATAAATCATCAATCACTTGACACTGGCTAAATACACAAAAGTGTGAAGCCAAAATCAAACAAAAAGAAATCTTTTCTTGTCATGTGTCATTATCAGTCACTGTATTCACTCATCACTGTCACTGTCAGTGTCACCAACACCAGTCCATGAGTCCACCCAGTCCCCTCCCCTCGGGAGAAGTAATAGTATTCTGTGAGTCCACCAGTCGAATTGGATTCTAGTGGATTGCAGAATGTGTTGTTTAGAATAAAATAATTTTTAATTAATACATTATTACTTCATCGACCACTTGTCCACTACAGTGCTAGTGACAAGCTACTTTAAGTCGATGATAGCCAGGTCCGCTGCTTGTTCATGCTAAAACATAACCATAAAGTGCTACAATATCCTGTGATTACATTTGGTTACATAAATTAGTAATTCCCGGCGTTCGACAATGGAAAGTAGCTCAAAGAATGTTATAAGAGTCGGCTCAAGGAAAAGCGAGGTAAATTATTTAATCTAATCGTAATCTTACAAAGGCCAGTCCCTTATTGCCACATCACATTTTTATTTAGAAGTAACTTACAATATCTTATAAATAATTACTATTCATTTCATTTGCATAGTAATTATGTATCTATCTGTTTATTCCAAAAACAAGTACAATATGTATTAACATATTAATTCAGTTACTTTGTTTAAGTTTACATTGGGTATTATTTTCAGCTGGCTTTAATTCAAACACATCATGTAATAGACCTGCTAAAGAAGGCTCATCCAGAAAAAGAGTTTACAACAGGTAAGCATACTGTGTGGTCCCAGTGTAGGAATAATACCACCCTATCTCTTCCCATGGATGCCGTAAAAGTGGGCTAAAGGAATAGCATGTAAATGGGCAGCAGTAATATTTGGGTGCATTAAAATGTTCTGTGATAAATTATGGAGATTATGGCCAATACCTTCCTATGATAAGGTTCCAAAGTTGCGTTTTTATACAGCAGGCTTGTACTCAGCAGTGGACCACTTCCTAAATGCATTTTAAATGAAACATACTAATTAGTCACAATTATGTGAACCTCTAATTTTTTCATTACTGTCTCTATATTTAATTTTCTGGTTTATCTTCTTTTTGAAATAACTAGATTACTAGACAGACCAAGAGCCTACTAGACATATTTGATGTTATTCTTGATCACTGAAAGTAATGCATATTGCATACATCATATTATAAGTACTGTGAGAATTAATTTTTTAGTCTTATTACTATAGTATAAAATATTAAAAAGCATTTTCCTCTTGTAGTGACAATGGAAACTCTTGGTGATCGAATTCTAGATGTGTCACTCCCTAAGATAGGTGAAAAGGCTCTCTTCACCAAAGACCTAGAAGATGCGTTAAGAAGTGACACAGTTGATTTTGTAGTACACTCATTGAAAGACTTGCCAACTACGCTGCCTGAGGGACTTGCCATTGGAGCTGTGTTTGAACGGTGAGATATAGTTATTTGACTTCAGACTAGGTCACAGAATACTTAATAGTACAAAGACATACTAAACTACCAAAGCCTAGTGTCACTATACTGAATTCTTTATTTATTACTGAATTCTTTGGATAAACTGGAGTGGATGGATTGTCACTATGAGTAACCAGAATACCCTGTTAACATAAATTAATTCTGCAAAAACAAATAATAATAATATATATGTAAATTTCACATGGCGCCATCTAGCCCCAAACTAAGCAAATGGTTGGGCTTTTCTTACTATGTATTATATTATCTGTGTGACTACTAAAGATAGATAGATTTTTAGTATACAAGTCATAATTTTAATATTTTACTCATTTATTTATTGTAGGGAAGACCCACGCGATGCATTGATTCTCCGTGAAGATTTGAAAGGACACACCCTAGCCACATTGCCAGCAGGTTCTGTCATTGGTAAGTATTAAGATGTACTATTACAATTTATTGTCAAAATGGTGGGAAAAATTTTCAATGCCATCCCTCAAGCTAACACCAAAAAGTTTTTAATGTGAAGAAGTAAAACCTCAGGAATAAAACTCAGCATACTTTTAATGTGTGAGTAGGACAACTCCAGCTAGTTTAGTATAATAAAAATGTATGTTTCCTGAAATAATAGCTTTTATGTACGTAGCTAGAAAAGAAATTTTGGGCCATGATTATTTTCAATCTAAAAGACGACTTGATTAAGTGTCTTCTTGGGTATAGAGAATTTAATTTATCTGGTGTTCTTCACAAATCCATCATAATAGTAGGCACTCGGTAACATTGTTGATATCTATATCTTCATACTTTTTGTTATTCTTATGAAAACAGATAAGTCATTCCTGATAACATTTAGCCCAATCATCTTGAGGTTTTTTTTTATAGGCTGTGTTAGGCAAAAAGTGGGTGAAAAAAGTTTATTGATAAGAAACTTTGATTTAGAATTCTCAAATTATTAATTTTTGCTTGTTGTTATGCAAAATAAATATGTACAATTATTTATAACAACAAATCAAAAAACAACAAGTTTTCATACATAAAAACAGGATAGAAAAAAAAACTTGGATTCGGTTTCTATGTATGAAAATTTGTTTGGATTTACGTGTTTTTTTTTTACATTTCTTATGTATTATATATTTACTTTTCCTAAGTAAATAAATTCAATTATTTTTTAATTTCCCACCGAGGATGATCTAAATTCTAAATTTTAGTTAAAACTCCTTTTTACCTACGAATTTACTTTTTCTCCAATTCAGTTATTTAATTTCTTCAAATAAGTCTAAATGCGCGAGAAAAATAGAATCCATAATAAGAAATAGATTCAGGTATTCAGGGACCATTAAAGTAAATATCGAAGGCGTAGATCCGAAATACCTTACAAAACCATATTTACGGGAAAGAGACAATTTAGTAGTTTCTTTTTGGCAAAAATAAAATTAACTGTGATTATTTTATATGTAAGTATGTGATATATATCACTATATATATATAGAGACAGTCTCTGTGGCGTGGTGGTTTAGTAGGTCGGCACCCGGAGGTGGCGAGTTTGATTCCCGCGGCAGGATAAGTATTTTTGCACAGAAAAAAAAAAGCGCAAATACTTGTTCTATATCTGGGTGTTGTGGGAGCATAGTACTCGTAGTTCTTGGTTCTTTAGACACAGGCAGCCTTATTAATAAACACGAACTAGCTTTAGACTAGTTACACCATTTTTTGTCTCTTTCGATCCAGCTAAATATTCCAGTAGCAAAAAAAGGACAAAAACTGAAGTAACTAATCCGAAGTAATACCCGTTTATTAATAAGGCTGAAGGACACTAGTATTTTTTTTTCTATCTGCATTACATGGGTCCGGGCTTTTTGTTAAATTATTTTATATATATAAATTTAGCTTATTATTAACATGAATCCTAGTTAGGGTCAAAGAACTATCGATCGTTGGGCGTTATTATTATTATTATTATTGTAATATTCTCAGGCACGTCATCTCTCCGCCGCACCGCGCAGCTTCGCGCGTCGTATCCCCTCCTAACGGTGGAGAACGTGCGAGGTAACCTTAACACGCGGTTTCGGAAGCTAGACGCGACAGCCGGTGCTTACTCTGCCCTTATACTGGCCGCCGCCGGCGTGGAGAGGATGGGGTGGATGGAAAGGGTTAATAAGGTAACTATTTATAAAAAAAAAATCTGTATATTCTTCAATTTTTAATACACTGTACCTTTGCACTGACAAGCCAAAGACGATGGCTTTTCCTGTTCAACCGCCTGATCCTCCCCTCTCGTCCAATCGCGCGCCTATAAGTGCTGCCAACTAGTAAAAAAACTACTTGATTCCTTGGTTTATGGCTTCTGTGGCTAACTGTCAAAATTCTGCCAAGTCCATTTAATGAATTGAAGTAGACTAATTAAAATATTTGATAGACAGATAACTCTTTGTCTAATCTCTTGTCTAAATGTCTCAATTAAATTTTCAATGTGCTGGAATAAAATAAATCTTACGTACTAGTGAAACAATGGTCGCTAATATCAATGTCTTCCAGACAACCTTTGGATGGAATGTATCAGCAGATAAAGATAATCTGTTATACGTTATACGTAATAAATTATTTAAAAAAAAAACGTAATAAAACACGAAATGATAACGTTATTAGTGGAATTTAAATTCTCAATTCTATGTTAATACGCGATATTGATGACATTGTTTGAGGCCCGACTACAAAGCCTCGACCATAGACGCAAAGTTGCCAGTTAATCCGTATTCTATCGAGTACATTTTGGAGAGTGCGCATTGGAGTTGCATAACCTGATTGCACCATCACCTTCCCATCATCGGACAACCAGATGTATGAAAAAACGCCAGCGTTACATGGTTAATATCCCACATGTGCGAACAAAGCGATTTGGCTCCACATTTTCATGCGAACAGCCAACGAGTGGAACGCTTTACTTCCTAGACCGCACCGTTACTTACCGTCAGGTGCGATAGTGGTCAAACGCAAGCCTATCTAATAATTAAAAAAAACCGTTCTCACTGGTGTGGAGGTCAATGGATAAATATAGGTATCTAGTTGCACCCGCGGTTTTCCGGTTTTCCAGGGATAAAAAGTATTTTAATTATTTGCTAATAATTTGCGAATATTTCATAAAATGTAGCCTATATGTTAATCCAGTGTATAAGCTATCTTGGTACTTAATTTCATCCAAATCCATTAAACCGTATGAGTGTGAAGGAGTAACACATACACACACACACACACACATACAAACTTTTGCCTTTATAATATTAGTGTGATATACAATTTTAGTGGGTAAGTTTTTTAATTAATACTTTTTATTTTTATATTTTTTATATATTCTCCAATGCAGGTACTAAACTGCTCAGAAATGTTATACGCGGTGGGTCAAGGCGCTTTAGCGGTTGAATGCCGCGCGGACAACGAGCCTATTCTCAACATGTTGGCGCCTTTCAACCATGCGGAGACTTACTGTCGAATATTGACTGAGAGGAGCTTCCTTAAAACCTTGGGTGAGTTGCACTATTTACGTTATTTTCAATTTTTTGGTGAATTTATTTAGATAATTGTGGCAACTGCAGAGATCAAATAATATACTTGTAGCGGCAACACCGTTTTGCCCACGGTGAAAAAGGCCAGAGAGAGATATGGCAACAATAAAAGGGGGTGTTTGATTATGGATTAAAAGTATGTAAGTGATACATGTACTTTAAAAAAGCACCTTTTTCTCATACTGAGAACATATTTGACAGCCTCTGTGGTGTGGTGGTTGAGCAGGTCGGCTCATAACCCGGAGGCGGCGGGTTCGATTCGTATTTGTGCACATAAAAAAGCAAGCGCAAATACTTGTTCTGAGTCTGGGTGTTGGGACCATGGTCCTCGTAGTTCCTGGGTCCCTAGACACGGAGTCCTAGTTAGGGTCCAGGATCTATGTATGTGATCGTTGGGTGTTATTATTATTATTATACTTCGATGTATACATCTATCAGGATTAATTTTCCAATAAGGCGTGGTAGTCCAACCGCGGGGCGTAACTAGTTCTAATATATAAAAGTGTTGCGTATCCCGTTTGTTCGATTGGTTCTCACACCAAAACGGCTGAATCGATTCAGATTACGTTTTCCACTAAGATAGCTCATTTATACCGAGAAAAACATACAATACTTTTTAAAGGGAATTTAAATAAAAAGTTGAAAAAAAATTAAGTTAATAGCGAATGGATAATTTAAATTGTGGACACGCGTCTCTAGTAAAGAATATAATATCACATATATATATATATACGGGCTCCTGCCCGCGGCGTGGCCTATGGGAATATAATTCAACCAACCATTTCACCCTCTTAAGGGTGTAATTGCAAAAAATCCTTTCTTAGCGGATGCCTACGTCATAACATCTACCTGCATGCCAAATTTCAGCCCGATCCGTCCAGTGGTTTGGGCTGTGCGTTGATATTTCACTATGTCAGTCAGTCACCTCTGAGTTATATATGGCGGCAGAAAACGGGTTGAGGGTAGGTTGCAACCTATATTACTATAGGCCTTCAGCATGTCCACACCGCGCCGTGTCTGGAACAAGAATGATCCGTAGTACACTGAGCGGTCCCTTTTTATAGCCAGATGGTTGGGGGAGCAATGATAGTTGCCGATGTTGCCACTGTAATAAAATTGAATGCTACCACAGGGTAAATTACGGTACTGCCCGCTGCGCATAGAGTTTATAATTGGACGTAGCCGCCGTCATATATATTTAGATGTAGTTCAATATACGTAAGTTTGATAATTGTAAAAAACTGCGTTATCAGTTAGGTTCACTTGATAGTAAGTTGGCTTCTAGAGTCACGTATTTCACGCTATCGCTATTTTTTATGTATAATTTAAAACACCGTTTACAACATTATATTTATAATTTAGCATTATTATTTATTAGCGTGGTGATAGTAAATGTTGTAAGGGCCCATACTGCCTCCATCTCGCTCGCGCATTGCGACACTTTTGATTATATTAAAACACGAGCTTCTGCCCGCAGCTTCGCCCGCGGCGTGGCCTATGGGATAATAATTCAACCACCCATTTCACCCTCTTAAGGGTGGAATTTCGAAAAATCCTTTCTTAGCGGATGCCTACGTCATAACATCTACCTGCATGCCAAATTTCAGCCCGATCCGTCCAGTGGTTTGGGCTGTGCGTTGATAGATCACTATGTCAGTCAGTCAATCAGTCAGTCACCTTTGAGTTATATATATTTAGATTGAATTTATTAACGAAAAATCTGGCTGACATCGGCCCTACAGAATAAAATATCAAATTAATCCAAACAAGTTTTCAGACACAAAATTCATTTTGAAGTAAAACATCTTTACAACGCTTGACTTGGGAGTAATCTGATGGTGAATGCGTAACGAGGCGAACGGAAGTTGAAGTTTGTCCACGTGGATCTCCTTTGTCAACATAGCAAAGTTACAAATTACTTTAAATTTGTATTATTATGTTGGTAAAATGACAATATACAATTGTCAAGATGGCGACATTAAACAAAACAAAAACAAAGGTATACCTTTGTTTTTGTTTTACCGGCCGATAGATGGAGCTAAACTAAAGAAGTTTTACTTCAGTCGTGTGTTCTAAAGCTCACACGTTTTTTTTTTTGTCTATCCTGATTTCGAATTTTGATTTTTTTCATTTCCAGGTGGTGGCTGCAGCGCTCCTGTTGGCGTATCAACTAAACTAAAACAGCTGGACTCTCAATTCAAATTAACTATCACGGGCGCGGTATGGAGCCTAGATGGCACCACCCGCCTCGACCAAACGTCCGACCAGACCTTCGCACAAGTAAAAAAAACGCAAAAACACAAACTCAGCCCCACAGAGGAAAACGAACCAAAAAAGTTAAAAACCGATGAAGAAAACTCTCTAAACCCCATAGAAGTACTTAACCAAAAGATATCCGATAAGACTGATAATTTGAACTGCGAGGAGATACGAAACTCAGAAGAAATATTTATAGAGGATGACAACCGAATCTTTTGCGGTTTGACAGTTAACGCAAATGTACCGACAGATGTCATCATTAAATGTGATAATCTTGGACGCGATGTCGCCAATGCTTTAATAGCCAAAGGCGCTTTGGATGTCATGAAAATATCCCAAGATTATATCAGAAATTCAACCGTTGACAGGAAAACATGATTGTTGGCGTATTCTTTTTAGTTAGAAACTAAATATGGATGTCTAATGACAACTAAAATTACTAGTAACTAGGGTCTTGGAAAGTTTTAGTGTTACGTCAACGTTTAGTAAAATGGTGCTCGCAGTGTTCATGTTATCTGTGGTCTGATAAGTGAACTGTATGACACAAAGCTGTAAGGCTATTGACATAAAAAATCGTGTAAAAAAATTGGCTGTGCCACAGAAAAAACTATTATAGGCTAAGTGCGCTTGGAGTACGAAATGACAATATAATTTTTAATTACTTTTAATCATGAGTTGAATTACTATCCGTGGCATACATTGACTGGTCCGATAGCTCAGTTGGTTGTAGCCCTGCCTTCTGATCTTTAGGTTGTGGGTTCGATTCCCACCCAGTACAAACATTTGTGTGATGAACATAAGTGTTTGTTCTGTGTCTGGGTGTTATATTGTATTCTATGTATGTATTTACAAAACAAAAAAGTATTTAAGTATTGTATCAGTTATCTGGTTCCCATAGCACAAGCTTTGCTTAGTTTGGGGCTAGATGGCGTTGTGTGAGATGTCCACACATATTATTATTATAAATGACAAATATTTGTAGACATTTCACACAGTGCCATCTAGCCCCAAACTAAGCAAAGTACTATGGGAACCAGATAACTGATACAATACTTAGATACTTTTTTGTTTGTAAATATATAAATAAAATATAAAACCCAGACACAGACAAACATCGATGTTCATCACACAAATGTTTGTCCTGGGTGGGAATCGAACCCACAACCTACAGTTCAGTAGGAAGGGCTACTACCAACTGAGCTATCCGGAAAGTCAATATTTGCATTTTGGGATCAGTTAATCATGTAATATATTATTCTCTTCTGTTTATGATTTCAAAACTGTTCACTGTACACATTTGCGAATAAATAGGATTATTCGCTCGTTTCTACTACCTACATTTATTACTACATCTACAATGACCATACTTATCACTAAGATCTTTCTTCCAGGCAACATTTTCTTGAGCCATTTAAAACTGAATGTTTAGTAAAATATACTATAATTCATTTATATCATTCGCAATCCAAACCTTAATTTTCCATCAGTAATACAAAATCCAATGATAACTGCTTACCATCAGGCGGCTGTCAGCTTGTTTGTCCGGTATTATTCAACTTCTATATATTGGCCTTTGTGGACAGCTACAATTGTAAAGTACCTGAGCTAAATGTAATTTGACATTTCTAAAGAGGTTGCTGTCCTTTTCACATACATAGTTAAAAATGACAAGGACCCAACCCAAGTACATCCTCAACAACCGAATAGTTTTAGCAACCGCCTAGTTATGTTAGATTTTGTTTTCAATTAAATATATTTTGACATATATTAAAATATTGCGCTCCCTTTCATATAGTTGAAAATGACAAGGATCGCAATAGTTTTAGCAACTGTCAAATTCTTTAAGATTTTGTATAAATGAAATCTAATTTATTCATCATAAAATTCATTTTCACCAGCCAAATTCTTTAAAATCGAAAGATCTTCGTTTGATGGTCTATCTTAGTACATGGTACTGGCGAAATTGTGGTGAAATTGCCGCAGAAGCCATTAAACTAACAATTCGACATATTTTAAAATTTTAGCAAATGTCAAATTAAATTTAAGATGTTCAACTTCAACTTCAACTCTTTGTAAATGGCCTTTGTGGAGAGGTTACCACAATTTTGCCAATATCACGTAGAAAGACAGCACATCAAACGAAGATTTTTCAGTGAGAAATTTTGGTATATGTGGAGAATGAGGTCAACTATGAAAGTACTAGATGAATCTAAAATGCTGAAACAAAACAAAAGAATACAATATTTACAACAAGTAATAATATTGATAATGAAATAATAAATAATCTAAAACTAATATTTAAGTACACAATATAACATAAATACTTACACAATTTCTAAAATAACTACCTACTTACAACTTAATTTTATTCACTTTAATAAATTTACATAAAATACCTATAAACGGAGAAAATACCAGACATAATAAACACTTGAGGGAAGTGGGACGAGGGATATTGTTTGGAATAACATCATACAATGAAAACTGTAATTTGGAACAACTGAAAAATATATGGTCCACATTTCCTTGATCTAAACCACATTCACAGAGAGAATTATCCCTAATCCTAAGTTTATTTAGGAAAACCGGAGTACAAGAGTGATTCAAGCGTAAACGACAAACAACTGAAGTGGTCAATTTGTCTGCCTTTTTAAATTTAGAGAACCAGGGTTTATGAGGAATCTCAGGCTGAACATCGCCAAAAAATTTACCTTTAATAGATTTAGAATTTTGCCATGCACTAGACCATGTCTTGAATAAAGCCGGTTCAAAGGTGGTACATAAATCATGAAAATATATTTGAGAATGGTCAAGAGATCCTGTATGAACAGCTGACCTAGCACAAGAATCAGCCGACTCATTACCGAGGATACCTGAATGGCCAGGAATCCAAGCTAAAACAACATTAATACCTAATCTGTTACATTGAAATAGAAGCTCTCTAATTTTAAGGATTACAGGGAACCTGGTTTTTGAACGGAACTGATTGGAGAGAATGGACTGAAGACAACTTTTAGAATCAGAAAAAATAATAGATTTATTAATGTTGTGCGATTTAACGAATTTAATGGCTTCTAGAATGGCGACAGATTCCCCTGTAAAAACTGAATAAACTGAAGGGCACTTGTAAGCTAAAATAATTCTAGTAGATGGAACCCAAACTGCAGCACCAACAGAGCTATCAGCAGATTTGGAAGCATCCGTGTATAAAGTGAACCAATCCTTGAAATCAGTATGTAATATGTGGGAGAAGGACCAATTGGCGTCCATTGAGCCCTTATCGATTCCAAAGTCCAAGATAATGTTGGGTTTGAAAATTAACGCATCCTAAGGAGTACAATATAACGGCATTAATTGACTTTGAAAAAGTGGGTTAGGGAGACGAATAAATTGTCGATAACTATGTACAAGACAGCAAATCTTTTCCGGTTGCTGGTGACCAAGAGAATCATAAAGAGAAGATAATTGGGCTAACTTCCCAAGAAGAGGATGACCGGAATTTTGCACTAGTTTGAAGAAAAATCTGTTGGAAAGAAACTGTCTGCGAAGATGGAGAGGGGGATCCACACACTCTACTTGCATGGCATTGATGGGGGAAGATTTCATAGCACCAAGAATGATGCGCAGGCATTTTGACTGAATCTTATCAATTTTCTTAAGACCAGATTTGTTACAAGGGTCTAGAAGAAAAGATCCATAGTCCATATGAGAACGAACTATGGCATTATAAAGTAATTTTTGGGTGTATGGGTGTGCACCCCACCAAACTCCAGACAAAGAACGAAGAATATTGATATTCTTTTCACATTTTTGAGAAACAAAATCAAAATGTTCTAGACCTGATAGTTTGTTGTCAAGCCACACCCCCAGAAATTTCACCTTGTTGTCTTGTGGAACAATTTCACTGTCAACTGAGATATTAACCAGAGGAACATGTCTTTTTCTAGAAAACACCACTACACTACTTTTGGCAGTCGATAGGGATAGACCATGCTGTACAAGCCAATCAGATAAATAACCAAGAGCGGAAGTTAAACGGTTAGAAGCCGTTGACAAATTTTTGTCAGATATGTAAAGGGCTATATCATCAGCATACTGTAAAATTTGACAAAAAGATTGTACCGAAAGTTCCAGATCACAAGTGTACAAGCTGTAGAGTATAGGACTGAGTACAGACCCTTGAGGCAAGCCTTTCCAAACAACCCTTGGGGAAAGAATAGAATACTGGCTTTTAATAGATATAGTTCTTTCTGTTAGCATGTTAAATATAAAACGGACCAGTTTCTCAGGAATACCCAACAAGGAGAGTTTATCCCTGAGAACAGGAAGTAAAACATTGTCATATGCCGAGGCAATATCTAAGAAAACTCCTACTAAATATTCTTTCTGTAAAAGGGAGATGCGAATATCAGATACCAATATGCTTAAGCTGTCCATAGTGCTCATTCCTTTTCTGAACCCAAACTGGGTTTTAGCCAACAAATTTTTACTCTCTACAAACCATTCAATCCTATGTTTAATCATGTGCTCTGAGACTTTGGCTAAAACCGATGACAGAGCTATGGGTCTATAGCTATTCGAATCCGAGGGATTCTTCCCAGGTTTAGCAATAGGGATGATTATTTGGTTTTTCCATTGCTGAGGAATAAATCCCCAATTTAAAAAGTTATTGATTAAGTCTAGATAATACTGCTTACTGTTATCAGATGAATTTTTTAAAAATGAGTATGGGATACCGTCAGCCCCAGGAGATGAATCTATAAGACCATCAAGCGCCAACTGAAGTTCTTGAAATGAGAATGAAGAATCAAAGCTATTAACTGATGGTATAAAACATGGAGCGGAAGGGAAAGCGTCCACACTTGGAACAAAGGGAGGAGACATCTTATCAGAAAAGCCCTCAATCCATGAAAAAGGGTCATTGATGGAAATATCATTGATATTGTAAGCACCCCTGAACCGTCTTATTTGCATCCAAACTAAAGATGAAGGAGTACGCGGGGACAGATTTTCACAATAAATAAACCAACCATCTCTTTTCTTTTTATTTAAGAGTTTTTTTGCTTTGGCAGCAATCCTTTGATATTTAATAAAGTTGTTTAAAGACATGACTGCATTATATTCTTGTTCAGCCTGCTTTCTTTCTCTAACAACCTCTGAACAATCAGCATCCCACCAGGGAGTTGAAACAATAAAATTGTATGGTTTTTTTAATGGAAAATGCTCTTCAGCACTGGAAATAACGCATTCAACAAATTTAGAATATGATTCAGAGAGGGTAAAAAGGTCAGAGCTGTTAGAAACAGCAAGAGCACTCAATTTATTATCCAAAGTGGAAGAATAAGAAGACCATTTATCTTTAGATAAACCAGATAATCGGAATTTAAGAGAAGGACAGAAGTTCCGTGCAGGAGTTACTCTATCTGGGATAGACATAACTATGGGAAAGTGGTCACTGCCATAGGAAAGGTCTAGGACCTTCCATGAAATGACAGATGCCAGAACAGGAGAACAAACTGTAATATCAACAGCACTTCTAGGGTTCTGTGACGGATACACCCTACGAGTGGGCGAACCATCATTTATGATACAAAGATTCGCATCATCAAACATTTCTAAGAGGGCAAGGCCAAAAGCATCGTCGTGGCTAGAGCCCCATGACATATGGTGGGCGTTGAAATCCCCCATTAAAATAATGGGAGAGGATACTGAAGATATAACAGAAGATATATCAGGGATCATATTTGAATGAGGATGGGGGATGTAAACAGACAAAAATGTGATGTTGAACATTTTTACAGCTATAATGTTAATGTCAGGTGAAATAGGAGGGAAAGGAACTAGTGAAAATGGAAATGAGCGCCTTACAAGTAAGGCGCAACCAGCATACCCGTCAGCCCTGTCATCTCGGAGACAGGAGTACCCTGAAACCCTAAAACGGGATCCAGGTACCAACCATGTCTCCGAGATGGCAATCACTGACGGGTGAAATTTATTAATGAGGTGGAGCAATTCAGGCTTCCTGCGCCGAATGCTTTTCGTGTTCCACTGGAGAATGGACACTTGATCCATGATTGTTAAGTAATGAGATGACTTGTGAAAGTTTATGGGCAACGTTGGACGGTAGATTTGTATTTGTTTGGGAAATGATGCTGATGACAATGGACAACAGCATGGAAATGTTATCAAACTGAGATGAAGGGGAACATGATTGTTGGGAAGACAATAATGCATGACCATTGGGGAGAGATGATGGATAATGAGCAACTATGGCATCATGAGCGGCTTTGTCATATGATTTACCTAATGGAGATTTGGGGCTAGGGGAAGAATACACAGTTTTTCTATATGAAACTTGTGGGGAACAAACAGACTGACTAGTCTGAGAAGAAGATATGTTAACACCTTTAACTACTTCTGCATAAGGTCTGATGGTTTTCGGGTACTGGAAAGCAGCCTCTTCATACGACAAATTTTCTTGTGACATGACAAGCTTAATTGATTTTTGTCTAGCCTGTTCGGGACAAAACCTGCTATTCGCATAATGTTGCCCGGAACAGTGGAGACATGAAGCTTTTGTGGAGTCCACGTCGCAGGAATCACCTGAATGTGGTTGAGCACATTTGAAACACCTGGCCTTTGACCTACATTGTGCCTTTATATGACCAAAGCGACAACAGTTGTTGCACTGTACTGTCGGGAATTGATACAATTCAACAGGTAGGGAAGTGTGAAAGGAAAATACTTTAGTTGGAAGGGTTTGCCCTTGAAAAGTGACAACAACTGTTTGAGTTGGTACCCATGTTGCCTTGCCCTCATCTAAAACCTTGCGGTTGAGTCTGCGAGCCTTTAAAACTGTACCACATCCATTGGGAAGAACTAATGAATCCACAAATTCATCCATGGACATGTCCACGGGAACATGTCGAACCACACCCATTTTGGTGATGTTATAAGATGGGATGCGCACTTCGTATTTGAACTTTTCTAAAAGAGGATTCAATAAAAATTTGTTGGCGTCATCCGCACTCTTAAATTCTACACTAATTTTATTTCTACCAACTTTTTTGACGCCGTCAGGACATATGTTTGATATTTTGTTTTGGCATAAGAATTGTCCAAATTTAATGGGTCTAATTGATGTTCCTGCAGCGGGATCTGGTTCGGAACGTGAAACGTGGACCATAAATGGACCTTTATCGGTTTCAGTATAGGCTTTTATACCTATAACTAGGCTGGGATGAACGTAAATATTTTGGATGGAGGCAACAGTCATATCTCTAGATAAAATAGATTTTTTTGGCCTTCCACTCTCATCACTTAAAATTTCAAATAATCTCCGTTTAGAAGCATGCACCGGGCGATCGGGGGGATCGGGAGGGTCAGGGGGATCAGGCACCATTGGGTCAAGCCACAAATCCTTCTCCATTTTCAACAAATCTTAACTACTTACCTATTTTATGACGAATCACTAAAATAAAACTACACTAACGCAATGAAAACACAAATTTTGCCGAAATTGAACGGAAAAATAAATTTAAATAATTTTATCGAAAAAACTCAACTGAACTCTTCACGTGTGACAGCTGTCCCTCATTTAAGATGTTAGATCAACACTTTATTGTGACACTAATTTGACATATTTGGGAATGTTGCTGTCCTTTTCATGTTTAGTCGAAATGCAATAGTTAAATGTTGAATTAAGTTTAGATTTTTTTACAACGACACAATTTGGTGGTTATACTTTGCTTACAGATCAATGTAACTAGTCAATGTATAGTGTCACTAACTTATCAACGCAGGAATATTCCATCGTTTTTGGTTATTCCTTGCATTGCAAGAAGTTTAATATCCTCAATATTCTTGAGCTGCATTGTTAAATACACAATTAAATGTATTGATGTCAAATGTCGTATTCGGAGCGATTGGTCTGAACAAGACATAGCTTAATATAAATGTATATTTTTGACAAAGATATAGTTTATATTATACACACAATGAGGAGTTTTAAATTTGATGGTACAAAAATGAATGTTACACAGTTTTAATAGAATACAAAAAAATATGTTTATTGACCTAAATATTATTACGTTAAATGAATGAATCCATAGATTCCTGAACTAGTTCTTAAACTGTATTTCAGGAATCAGTGGCTTCTCTCAATAATTTAAAATTTTATTATTATGTAACACGAAAAAAAAACAATTTAATGTAATAATATTTATGTCAATAAATATTTTTGTATTAATAATTTAGTCAATTGACCATTTTTTCACTACCCAAGATATGAATAGTGGTTTACATAACATGATTTTTTTAAAAGCTTTGTTCAGCTTGTATTGCGCTGCTTGGCATTGCACTGTCCGACCTGATGGTAAGTGGCAACGCGGTTGACGGTGGAACATGCTCACCTAGAAGATACCAGTTCACTCTTCCCTTGAAAACTCCCAGATTATATTTTCCAGGAAACAGAGACGCTGGTACGAGTAAGTTATTCCATTCCTTTGCCGTCTGCGCAATAAATTTTGAAACGAAAGCCTTTGCAATTATAGCTAAATATGTCATTTTCCATAACAGGGTATCACAGTATTTTTTTGTATTGTGATAACATTGGCGTTAGCTACTAAGATATTGTTGTATCAATGACTATAAAATATATCTGAAGTTACTATATTTGTTTAGATAATGGATGAGTGTAATAGATTTTATAATAAATTATATAGTGTTATTTTTAGTTAAATGGGTACTTACTTTTATGTTAAAGGGGCCATCATGTTGAATTTTATTTTACGAATTGTAAATTATGCATATTTATTTTAGGGTTAGACCAAAACAATGCGATTTTATTATATTAGAACAAAACATTTTTTGAGCATTATGTTGGTTAACTTTGTTTTGTTAATTATGTGACGAATAAAATGGTGAACTGGGTTAATTTATTTTATTGCCATAACATAACCGATATTACATCCCAATTACAACCAATATTAATTATTTATTTATTTTATACTTTCGCACAAAATAATGTACAAGAGGACTTAATGCTATGAAGCATTATCTACCAGTAAACCTGGATGTGCAAGAAAAAAAGGTAGCAGTGCAGTAAAATTGATATTAGAATAAAATACGTATATATAAGAAAAATAATAATAATATACTTAATTATAAATATAATATAATAACCTTCTTACATAATTATAATGAATACAATTACATATATAAAACTTACTATACTTATATAACGTCGATCTTTTTTTAATCTTCAAATATAATATTATAGCTATGAGAAACAACAACGGTTATTAATTTTTATTAATTAATTTGGTTTTAATTTAATAGTAATGATTAGGGGGAGTTTTATTCAGTGTAATATTTTTTTACATAATATTCCAAACTTGCTTCTTAAACACATCTTTGGACGTAATCTTTTTAATTCCTTAGGTAAGGAATTCCACAACTTGACAGCTACAACGGAAAAAGATTTGTCACGAAAGGAGGTATGGTCATATGGTGGTTGGGAGAAGGTTAGAAGTTGATCTAAGCTCTCGCACATGAGTCGCATAATATTCAGTATAAAAAGCCGTTTATTATGTTTTGTATGAATGGGATAGGTCTTTCTTCCCCGCATAGGTCAACAGTGACATACTTAATACTGTAACAGTATTATACAGATCTTTTAGTATCAATATTATTGTGAACCTAGGTACACTATTTACTAATTACCTCAACTTAAGCATTCGGTTCTCAAATATAATAAAACTCAAATGTTTGTACAATCTTTTATTTGAGACATAAGCCTTCTTTCAGAGAGGTGCAGGCCATAATAGGAGTGAATGAGTGATGAAAAATTCTCGAATATTGCGATTCTTAATCATACCGGTTTAATTTACCGTTTGTAAAGAGCGGGTGTAAATTCCGCAATAGGTGCTGTACAATATAATAATAACGGTATATATAACTATATATATAATATATCCTGGACCCTAATTAGGATCCCCTGTATCTGCCCTAGATAACTACGAACTACGAGGACCATGGTCCCACAACACCCAAACTCGGAACAAGTATTTGCGCATTTTTTTTAGAATAACTTCGCACGCTTGACTTGAAAAGTTGGTAAATGCAAGGCGAACGGAAGTTGAAGTTGGTTCACGTAGATATCCATTTTCTACATAACAAAGCTAAAGTTTTGGCGGGAAAACGAAAAAGATCGCGTCACTGCATTATTTTCCAAAACTTGTGTTATATTCAATGTTAGTGCATAAAATTGTTGGCATTTTAAACGGTGAAACGTTTCTTTTCGTGTTTTTTCCAAAACCGCCTCCAGGTTATGATCCAACCTACTCAACCGCGACACCAGAGGCAATACTCACTAGTATTATTAGCAAAATATCAGTGAACATCTCAGTTAAAAATAAATAAGAAATTTATTATATTCATTATTTTTCGCGAGTCTGGTGTCGATTCTGTGTCGCATACTCTAAAGCTAAACAAAATTAATATATTTCCGTCTTTTTCATTTCCCCTTTATCAGAAGAGTACCGCCATACTTTAAGTTTAGTTTTAGAGAATACGGCACAGAATCGACACTTCTGTTTGGTTTACTTACGCCACGGATAATATAATACTGTAACAGTATTATACAGATATTTTAGTATCAATATTATTGTGAACCTAGGTACACTACTTAATAATTACCACAACTTAAGCATTCGGTTCTCAAATATAATAAAACTCAAATGTTTGTACAATCTTTTATTTTCACAATAAAATCTCAATCAAAACTCACAAGCATCCTTATCCAGTTGTGAACACAAAACAAAACCTAAATAACTAACAAATACATACCTACATAATCATTGAACCTGCAAAATCTTGCTTTCGTCGATATTGTTACAACTTCAAAATGGCGGATTTGATATTTGCCAAGCATGTTTATCTTATCACAGCCCAATGCAATCATGATTTGGCGCGCTTTTTACTTTTTAATTTATCATGGCAACAACAAACTTGAGCAAGTCAGATATTATGAAAAATGCATTTCTTGCATCTTAAGGCACCTCTCATGCAAGTAAATGATTAAATTACTGCATGTCTAAAATCTCCGGCGTATTATTTCCTAAACTGTTATTATTAAGATATTTATCTTTTTTTAAAATTAATGGCTAGTGTCTGTGGCATTCATCCATTGGAGTTATATTTTGGCATGAGATCTGCCGAGTTATGCATTATTTTGAGAGAAATTACAGCATTGTGCTGCATCACAAAACAATCTCACATTACTTATTGCTTGACCAAGATTACTTTATTAGGAACATTACAGCATGCTTGTTATAGGTTGTAAGGCAGACACTAAAATTTTTATTCCGATGATCTAACATATTTTCTACATGCCATGCCAACCATTATTTCTGAATCAATGCAACCTGATTATCCTAAAACTTAGCTCTAAATCTACTAAGCCGATAGTACTAAATATAACAAAATTATTCTTGTTAATGAAGTACTAAAAAAAAATTACAACAAATAGCTGGAAGAATTCAGATTTCAACCTATTTCAAGACCGATTGAGTTAAAATTGCAACAAGGATGTCAACTACTTTCAATCTAATTTAAGATGCATTGTTATTCGCAAATTTTGACATCCTTCAAAAATAAATATTGAACCCTAACAGGTTGTTATAAAGGTTAATAATCAACAATCGCGTGCGCTACGCTTATTCGACATCTTCCTCTTGGAGCACATTTCCACTGGCCTTCATGGAGGCGCGGAGTCTTTCAGACACTTCGGGTAGTTTCTTAAGCAGCAGGTGGAAGATAGGCGCTGGCATTGTTTGTTGGAGTACCTGGAAAAAGAATTTCTTGCTGCAGAAAAATTTAACTAAATTGATTTTGGGCACACATCATCTGCATACACTAGCTCTCCCAAGGCACGCCACTGCCCAACAGCCAATATTAAGCTGTCACATCCATCAAAAGCTGATTTATCTGCACTCTTTACACAGTCAGGTAATAGACGAGGTTGTTACATGCAGTTGTAGTAAAATTACATTAATGTTGTTAAAAAACCCTGACCAATGCGTAAATTACCCAAAATTGCGTAAAAAATAACGATAATACTGCTGACGAAACAACGCAACTGTGCTCCATTGCCAAAATAGACCACTGAAATTATATTTATTTTATCGCATTTCTTATTTTGGCTTTCCTTGTCACGTCTCACATTTCTTATTATGTTTGCTTGTTCATTTTTTCTTCTAATTTTTACAGAGTGCATGTTTTTTTTTCATTTTAATTGTTTTATTTTGCACTTTTTATATCAATATCACGGCTTTTTGACTAAATTAGGCACGGAGATAATACATCACTACTACACATATCCGCACCAGAGAAAAATGAGTACTCACACTTAGGAGCTGCTGTGTCTGCCCACAGACGGCCACAGCCTGCCCGAGGTGCTCCACACCGGCATCGAGGTCTCCAGCCGCTAACAGCTCTTCACCCAGTTGGATCTGCAATACAAAGTGATGAAAACTAAGTATGGTGTTCAGTAGATCTACTTAAAATATTATATCTAAAAAAGACACTTAAATGGTTGTAATATTGTTTTCTAATGTTTACAAAAACACATGACAGTCATTCTAAAGGAAAATTTCTAGATAACCATGTTACATATTAGTTACATAACTCTATTGAAAATGGATCTTAAGCAATAGTGTATGTAGGGCTTGTTTTTGATTTAGCAATGGCAGGATGCCCCTTTAATTATGTCTATGGATATTTATATAATATATACCTGCTGCAAAAAGAACCTCTGCATGGCCTCATGGTCGCTCATATCTGGCAGAGGCCCTGAAAGTGTGTGGCTTCGGTTTGAACTTTGCTGTGCTTTTTGTCTGCCTGGAATAGATATATCATTATTTCATTAGTTGTTTTTATAAATCTGGTATTTACCTGTAAGATAGATGTAGGTTCTGAATAAAAGATTAGATAGATAGAGAACTCTTTATTGTTCCACCAATGAAATATACAAGTATTAAGATAACCTTATAAACTAGTGTTACAATGGGCGGTCTTATCGCTGACAGCAATCTCATTCAGAAAACCTTTCTGTTGTGCATAAACCTAAACTGAACTTAATTTGACTAAAAATATTGCAGTCCAACAAGGACTGCCCATTGTAACACTTATTTATATGGTCCTTGTTATTTAAATTCTAAATGAAAGGGACAGCAACATTATTAGAACTGGAACAATAGATTTAGTTGAGTATTTAGCACATTTTAGAATCATCGTGAATGAATCTTAAATTAATTTAAAAATACTACCCATGAAACTAGAAAAAAAACCCGTTTTTTTATTAATCTCTTGCTCATTTTAAAACCCGGCAAGCTGCTATAAATAATAAACTCTTCAATTTTTAGGTTAATTATGAATGGGCTGTTTGTTGTAGTTAAAATTGCATTTGTAACTATACATCTGTTTAATTAGACAGGTGATAAAGAATTATCACTTTCTGTGTTGGCAGGTGGTTGGTATACAACTATGCAGCTGCTTACTATAATTACTCTGCTTCAGTTGATGCACCTACGCAAACAACTCAATGTTTTATCTTGCAATAAATCCAATGGCATTATGTGAAGCTTCAATGTGTTATACAATAAAATATTGTATGTGTTCACATATCATGAATAAATAGCAGTCGTATTGCAGGCTACCGTATTGCACTGTAGTTTCTTTTGAAAATGATTGAAATTTGTCCCGCAATTCCAAACAAGATGAACCAAATAGTTGACATTTTTTAGGTTATCATGAAAGTAAATGCTTTGCCAGGTGAGCTTAATTGTTAATGATAGTTCTGAAAACTGTAATTGACACATAGTTTGGTATAGATTTAAAGGAATAAAGTATCGCCTCACGTTCTCTCAGCTTTTTCTTGAACATTGGGTCCTTGCGACGTTGTTGGTCAAAGTACACACAATATCCAAGGAACAGGGTCCCCGCTATTCCTACTGCAATTCCTAATGTTGCGCGAGTGATCTCCATGATTGTATTTTCACTTTTATCGATAAATTCGCAATAGAAATGGTTCGCTTTTGTTAGAAAATTTTGAGATCCGCCATTTACAAAAAGAAAGATTTGTTTTGAAGGGTTGGCAGTACTTGTTTTTCTTCTTTTTTTACGATTATCATTGCATGCGATCACAGTTTTTAATTTTTCTGACAATTTGAAATAACTTACTTCGATCGACTGAAGCATATGATATAGAAATAATAAAATAATAATTCTATAAATTAATTGTATAGCCACTGGTATACCCAGCCAAATTTATTGTTGTTTTATACTAAGAATAAATATCAATACATGAGGATCATTGATTTCTAAATTAGGGTGTTGTGGGACCATGGTTCTCGTAGTTCCTACCCAAGAGCCCAGGAAAGTGTCCCTAGATACAGGGAATTCTAGTTAGGTGTGATTTGAAGTTAAAAATTATTTAAAAAACAATCTTTTTTCAATCCAATCCAAGACCAACACAATTTGATACGATCAAACTGATTGACGTAAGAAAGGGTCGCGATGGACTGAGCGTGTGCAGCTTAGATGACTGTGGTCTGTGTTACAGAAGGATGCTCAGTCATC
The DNA here is from genome assembly GCA_905220475.3 of Ennomos fuscantarius. Classification (NCBI taxonomy): domain Eukaryota; kingdom Metazoa; phylum Arthropoda; class Insecta; order Lepidoptera; family Geometridae; genus Ennomos; species Ennomos fuscantarius. Next base: position 6,310,059 of record HG992049.1, read on the forward strand.
GATCGGTGCTCAAGCAGAGATTTCATTCATAAAGTGATCAATTAGAGAATGAAATCTCTGCTTGAGCACCGATTGATGACTGAGCATCGTTCTGTAATACGGACCTGTGTGCAGTAAACCCATATTTATAAATTGTTGCCATGACAAAAATATTGTCACTTTTGTACACATATGACTGAAATTCAAGCTTTTCTGGGACTTTTCTTCGTAAGACGCTGAAATTTTCATATATGTCGAAAGACCCTTGTAAGAAATTTGCCTGTGAACTCCAAAGATGCCTCGTTGGTGAGTTTTTACTTCATAATTTTACTTCATAACCTGTTGGCGACAGCCGACGTAAATTCAGTCGCCATCTTTGCTTCTATCTTTCAATCGCCTATACGGATTCGCGGGCGTTTCATCGCCGTTTTTCAATGTTTTGCTCAAATATTTCGTTAATTTGCTTGTCGAAAACCACGTGAAAACTTTTCGGTGAAACGCGTAATACACTAATATAAAAATGAGCTTCTTCGGATTCGGGCAGACTGCAGACATCGAAATCGTTTTTGATGATGCTGACAAGCGGAAGGTTGCAGAAGTGAAAACGGATGACGGAAAAAAAGAAAAATTATTACTATATTACGACGGCGAAACAGTTTCCGGACGTGTGAATGTGACTCTGAGGAAGCCAGGCTCCAAACTCGAGCACCAAGGAATCAAGGTCGAGCTTATAGGTCAGATCGAATTATTTTACGACAGAGGCAATCATCATGAATTTATATCGCTGGTGAAGGAACTGGCTCGTCCCGGGGACTTGCTGCAGCATACTTCTTACCAGTTCGAGTTCGCAAACGTCGAAAAACCTTACGAAGTGTACACAGGCGCTAACGTCAGACTCAGGTATTTCCTGCGAGCGACAATAGTCCGCCGCCTCACAGACATAGTAAAGGAGGTAGATATCGCAGTACACACGCTATGCAGCTACCCCGACGCCTTAAACTCCATAAAAATGGAGGTTGGAATAGAAGACTGTCTACACATAGAGTTTGAATACAACAAGTCCAAATACCATCTCAAAGATGTTATTGTAGGCAAAATATATTTCCTTCTTGTCCGTATCAAGATTAAACACATGGAAATATCGATTATCAAGCGAGAAACCACTGGCTCTGGGCCTAACACATTTACAGAAAATGAAACTGTTGCAAAATATGAAATTATGGATGGTGCACCTGTCAGAGGAGAAAGTATTCCAATCAGAGTGTTCCTAGCTGGGTATGACCTTACTCCAACCATGAGAGATATAAATAATAAGTTCTCCGTGCGTTACTATCTAAACCTCGTCCTTATGGACACAGAAGACCGCCGCTATTTCAAACAGCAGGAAGTAACCTTATGGAGGAAGAGTGATAAGTCTCGGCTACCATTACATAACCCTCACCTACCACAAACACTGTCTCATCCAAGTCAACAAATGCCACGACAACTGAGTGCTTCCAGCGAAGACTCTAGAGCTATATCACCTGCCATTCCTGACAATACCATGCAGAGGTCTATTTCTCCCGCGATGTCTGATGTAGGCAAACAAAATGGACCCTCTGAAATGGAACAGGAGAAACCTGATGTTATAACAAATAAGCTCTCAAATGTGCGCATTGATAATGATGTGGACAACAATGAAAATTCAACCAATAACATTAACGAAAAACCTCTGGAGAAACCACAAATTGCTGAAAAACCGCAAATAGCTGAGAAACCGGTGGTGGCTGAGAAACCTCAAATTGCAGAAAAACCTGTTTTATCCAGACCAGACAGTGTGGAAGCGAGTCCGAGTCAATAGCCTATATGCATCTGCGCAGTCCGAGAGACAAGCGCTGAAGACATGAACTGTATGTTTACATACTTAAGAACTGTTGTTTGAAGGGTACAACCCCAGGTTACGCAGGCATTCTCGTTTCAGCTTTTTATTAATTTAACGCGTTAGGTAGATGGATTGTATAAAAATAATAGCATATTGTAAAAAATGGCAATTTGTGCTAACAAATAGATGTCTCATTACAGAGATAAGTACAGATAATGAGTCAAATACAAATTATTAAGTCAATGACTCATAGCAACTGCTTATTCAGTATTGTCAGTGTGAAAGAACATGAGATAGTAACATTATCATTATTTATTAGTAATAACAAGAAAACAGTTTAGTTTGCCAAAACATCCTGCTTTTTATAACTGAACATTTACAGTTTATCTATCCAGTTCACACAGAGTAAATATTTCAAGGGGCGGATCATACATTACATAATAATGTAAAAAGTTTTGTTCCATTTATGTTCATTTTAAGTTAACAAGTGTCAGCAAGAAATTTCAAGACTGACAAAAAATCTGATGTACACAGTAAAATTAATAAATATAGGGTTTCTAATTTTTAAATTACACATTTTTGTTGTGCCTTCAATAAAAACGAATATATGGCAGGCAATATATCCCATACAAAAATATCTCACATTATAGTTATAAATATGTGTTAGTGTACCTATGCTAAATTATCAGGCATAGCTTGAATTCAATTTCAATGAAATATTTTATCTGAAAAGCAATTCATTACATTCAATGTGATTATTTTTATCAAATCAAAACACTAGAACATTCACTGTATTTTTAATGTATTTATTATTAAATTTAGTAGTTATACAGCAATTATGTTTATATTTTATATATATATACTTTTTTAATTAATGTCCTGAAAGCAATAATGCTGGTGCCATTTAAAAAAAAAACTAATTTTAAAATCAATGCAATCATATAAATCATGCAGTCAGTTTAGTTAACTTTGCTTAAATCGAAAACTTGTTAAATTTGTTCTAACTGATTTCTAAAATAAGGACTGAAAACTGCTTTATTTTTATTTAATTTTAGTGTTCTTATGAACCACCAAATGCAAATGAAACTCTAAACCAAGGGAGTACATGTGAAATTAGGTTTGCAGAGCTGCACAAACATTTGTTTCTTAAACATTAATATCTAGTCTGAAATTAATGAGTGGGGTATTCAATTTGCAAAACTAACATTTACTTTTTTTAAACGCAAAGTCGCTTTGAGATTTTCAAGGAAAATGTAGTTTACAAAAATTAACAATATACAATAATTTTCCCCATTAAGTGCCTACATGAATAACCAGATTGCTTTTTTTAAAATAAAAATAGCTTTTATTTTTGTTACCATAGCACAAATCAAACTTACTATTAATGCATGGAATGTTAAGTGACCCACATTCATACTCCTTTTAATTGTTCATATAATGCAAATATTTAATAGCATTCAACCGGTCATAGTCATGTATCAAAGAAAAAAAAATAAAAACTAAACTGAATGAGGTGTAATCTAAACTCCCTACATGTAAAATTTACAAAGTAGCCTATTGCACCAATTGAAATCAATTGAAACCTATCGAGGCAATTGAATCTACTATGTTTTATTAGGAAACTATTGATATCAACAGTAACGACTAACAAAAATAAGAAGATAGCTATGTATTTCTGTTTTAAAACTTCCAAAAACTTGAAATGTAGGTTTATAGCATTATAGCGTGCTTATGGTAACCAGCAATTTTATTGTAAAGGAAGAATCCTGCCCCATTTGTGATTAAAAAAATATCCTTCACAAAAATGAATCTATGAAATAATTATATAAGCAAGTTGCATTCATAACATAAATGAAACAGTGAAGCTTGTTTACTGGGGTATTATTTTAAATTGTGATCATAAAAATGTGTGTAAAATGTAATTTTTTCCCCGTTCGAAATTCGACATTGGTGGTTAGTGTTGCTATCATAGATTTAAAAAATTCACATAAATACCTAAGTTGTAGGTAGTTTGAATGTTATGTCATCAGCACGGCACTACAACACGTTTGTTTCTGCATATATTGCAATGTATAATTATTAGATTAATTATGTTTATTAGGTTTTATATATTCATGGTACTAATATTAACAATATTATGTCACCGACAACAAAACTTAACAAATACGGGAACAATACGAAAGGACGCGGGGTGCACACGTACATTCGCGACAATGACGGCTTTTGCGCTACATTTAAAAAAAAACTTACTCAAAAATCTCTAAATTGAATCAACATGAATTATTTAAAACTATCGCTTGAAAACAATTACTAAAACAAATTATTCCGTTTTTTTTATGATGTTTTATTATCTGAGTCAGAACATCCGAAGTATAGCTTACTTGAGTTAAAACAAACATGTCCGTCTGGACTAAAGTTTCACAGCTCTTAAGTTCGCTCTTGTTCCTCTGTAACATAGGTATGTTACGTGCCAACTTGGAGCTGTCACACTTCAGTACATACGGGCATTATTTGTTATATTATTATTATTTGCCCAGCTACGTATTTTTATTTTGTATAAAGTATACTAAAATCTAAGGGAGTGGTCGAATGAAGAATATTACGTAGTTCTATAAGTTATAAATATACATAGCTGGCTGTGACAGGCATGTGAGATATATTTATTCCCAATAGGGCCCGTTGTCCGATTTCCTAGCTAAAATATGAAAACTAGTTTGTAAAACAAAGTTACAGATCATTATGAATTCACATGTTGTTCTATAAATATCCACTGATGTCGACAGCCAGTTTTTAACTGTTATAATTATTTTTATGTAAATTAGAAGACGTCATCTATGTATAAAGTATATGATTATTCTGTTATTATCGTATGATTTTAGTACTATATTGTATAAAGAAATTATCTCTGTCAAAATGAGATTAAGATCGCGATATCATATTGTTAATAAAATGTATGTATAAATTGCTGAGATTTAGCGTTTTACTGTTTCGACACCTCATACAACCACAGAGCAGGAGAAACGCCCATTTTTTTTTTTTTTTTTTTTTTTTTTTAGGATTTGGCTCCACACCTTTGTGTATTTAGCCAGTGTCAAGTAATTGATAATTTATCAAGTTATCGATATTTCACGCAAATATGTGTCAAGTCACAGTCGAAGTCATCAAGTCAAGTCACAGTCAAGTCAGTCTAGTCAAAATCATACTCCTAGTAAAGTGGTGGCAACTTTACTTGAAGCTTCTATGGAGTTTTGGAAACAACACGAAAAGAAACGTTTCACCATCATTATACTATTTTCCTACACTCATGCCTGTAATCCAGCACTTAACGAATAAAATGCCACCAATTTTATACACTAACACTGAAAATAACACAAGTTTTGGAAAATAATACGATGCGGCGACGCAATCTTTTTCGCTTTCCCGCCAAAACTCCGAGATTAGTGACGCCCATTTTTACACTTTTCATACAATTCAGGCGTGTCACGTTTTAGAATTAAAACTCTTTTATTTACCTGTGCATCTGTAGAGGCGCGAACGGCATTTTTCTGCTCTGTGGGTTCAACTATTCCTAAGTTATTGTGAATAAAAACTAGGGCCTTGAAAAGTAGGTAGGTATTTCTGAGCAGGTTTTTTAAAGTAGGTACGTACAAGTTAACTGAAAAATTCAAAAATAATGATGGATTTCGTGACGATGAGTACACATATACCGAGTATGAAAACAATATGTGATGATAGTAAACTTGGCATGTCCTGTTTGACAGCCTCTGTGGTATGGTGGTTGAGCAGGTCGGTTCATAACCCGGAGGCGGCGGGTTCAATTCCCGCGGCAGGACAAGTATTTCTACACAGAAAATAAGCGCAAATACTTGTTTTGAGTCTGGGTGTTGTAGAACCATGGTCCTCGTAGTTCCTAGGTCGCTAGCTAGACACGGAATCCTAGTTAGGGTCCAGGATCTATGTATGTGATCGTAATTTTTAGCATGAACGGACGTCATGAGGTGCGTTCATAAGTTATTTAAGATCTGTATGTATCTATATACAGGTTTACAGGAAAAATCGTGCTAGATCCGTTAAGGGCGTGGAGTACCCATCATTTCTGACTTGTTTCGCTATGAAACACCATAGCCTAAATTTAACCCTTTTCGAGATATTCGACAATTATTTTTTTTATTGAAAATTGCCGATTTTTAGGCTACAAAATTTAATTATGTTTATTTTGTTTGGGGGCGAGTTGGCTGGACTGCAGTCGCGACCCCTTCTCGCCCCCGGTACGGCGGACGAGGGCTCACGGGGGGGTTTTAGTGGGTTCGAGTGTCACATCACCACCCCTGTACTCCACGCCCTTAACGGATCTAGCACAATTTCTCCTGTAACACTGTATATATCACAGCAGACAGACAGGTACTAAGTATCGTCAGATGATCACGTCACTCGAATCTATCAAAGGCGTCCAACTCAACAATTAACGAAGACCTATAAAACGTGTGTCAATTTCGTTTTCGTCTTTATTTTGATGGAATACAGTATAAAATAGATTAGATGGATCACATATACGCCCACATTTAGGTTATTTAGATATATCGTGTGGTTAACCGGTTACGAATACTTGCTGGAAGTTACTGATATAGATATTTTGATTGTAGAATGGATATGCATTGGCGTGGAATTATACTTGATATTATGCGGCCTTAGATTATGGATATAACTAAGGTTTATGTCTTTAAATAAGGTCAAAACAAAGAATATTAAATACTACCTTCTCCCCGCGGCTTCGCTTATAAAAAACGAAGAAAATTTTTCATAGATAATTCAACCACCCATTTAGCCCTCTTAGGGATGGAATATCGAAAAACCCTTTCTTAGTGGATACCTACACTTTACAAAGAACACACCCTCCAAATTTCAAGTCTCTAGGACAAACGGTTTAGGCTGCGCGTTGATATATAAGTCAGTCAGTCAGGACTTTGAATTTTATATGTATAGAATATTAACTTATTAGAAGATTTAATTACTGGGCAAATGAAACTTTATGACCTAATCTCACAAGGTAGTAATCTTATTTATATATTTATTATTACCAGACTGCTGATGTCTCAGGATGAGGTACGCAGTGTACTGTCCCGCGAAACTTCATCGTTCGTTTACCTGGCATTCACCAGCTTACTCCCCAAGTCAAGCGCGCGTTTACCTACTTAAAAAAAGTTATTTCTATTCCACAGAACAAAACTTCCAAGAAGTGCGTTGCGACCGCGTGTTCGAAGTTTTGCGCCAATGCTGCATAAAACACAAACCCAACTCACTAGTGTGTAGCGGCTACGACCTGCAGCCGCGCAAATTTGCACCTGTCACCGACAGGCCTGATAAAGCTTAAGGTGAACCCATCTTTAAGTCTTTCATCATCTTCGTCAGCATCAGCCTGTATGGCTGCTGGACATAGGTCTCTCCTAATGCACGCCACTTAGCCCGATCCTCGGCTACAGCAATGCTGCCGCCAGCCATTCTACAGCCAGCTGCTTTTACGGTAAGGCGAAGCGGCGTTATGCTACGGGCGCCCTGGACATGGTGTTGCACCAGTGAGTTACGCTAGTATGTGGAAATTGACGTAGCGTACCTCCGTGTTTTTAATTTAATTTTAATTATATTTCATTTATATTTTAACTAGAAATGTAGAGCTGAACTGAAGAACGTGCTCAAGTTGCTACTAGAGTATAACAGTTTACTTCTTATTTACTAGGTGGTAGGACTTTTCTGTTCCTCTAGGTAGGTACCACCGCTTTGCCAGTTATTCTGCCAAGCAGTAGTGCGCAAGCACTGCTGTTCCGATTTCAAGGGGACTTTATGACCTGATCTCACAGTCTAGTAATCTTACTACATTGTGCTGATGTCTCAGGATGACGTGCGCACGCGAAACTCTATATTTTTAGAGTTCCGAGTGACACTGAAACTGATATGGGCAGCCGTGTCGCTTAACATTAGGCGAACAGTTTGCTCGTCACGTTATTCCTTAACATAAAAAAAGTTTATAGCTCATAACACCACGGAAATATACTTCACATTGCCAACTTTCTTGAGCACACCTGATCCATTTCGGCAGCCTGTGCAGCTTAGAGGCTAGCATATCATCGTACAGCACGTGTAGAAAGTGCAAGTGTGTACTTTTTTCGTTGTGCCAAACTCATAAAAAATCTACCAGGATTCAATGCATCTAAAATGACTACGGTTTATTTTGGACATATCATATAATCAATGATCGTTAGCCAATACTATACATTGTTTTACAGAAGGCAATGGACAATCGTCGTGGAAAAACAAGCACCACACTCGGACAAAGAAGCTGGATTTACAAGTACCCGAAGACATTTCAAGTCACCTTTACACTTGCAGCTCTCGGGATTTTCTTCTCGAAGCCCATCTACGACATTTTCTTTCGTCCTCGAGAAGAAATCGATTTCGCGGAACCGCCCACCACTCTCCAGCAGCAAGCTCTCAGGTCTACAAAAGCACACTATGGAAGCAGTGGCCAAAGCTAGAGACAGATTCGCAAAATACCCGCTGGTTTTCGCAAAGTGTTCCCAGCAAGCTTCGTTGTACGCCCGCTGTGTTTTACTGAAGGAGACTTCCGTGAAGAAAGACGAGTGCGCCAAAGAGTTTCAAGAGTTCAACGCATGCTTACTGTCTGCAGCGAAGAGCATGAAAACAAGACTTTGAAATGGAGACCTTTAGAACTTTTATCAACCTTCCTTTGAAGTACCATCTGCTGATCGGAACATTCGTTCGTCTTGCTTTGATTTGCTATGCCATCTTTCACGATGACAACTTCGCCGTATCTTACACAGATATTGATTACAAAGTTTTCACTGACGCTGCGCGACACGTTTATAACGGAAAATCTCCTTACAAACGACACACGTATAGATACTCCCCTCTCATCGCATATCTCCTACTCCCAAACATATTTCTTTTCAAAGAATTTGGCAAGATTCTCTTCACCGCATTCGATGTTTTTATAACTCTCGCGGTTAAGAAGTTAGTGGAGTATCAGTTAGGATGGAAGGATAAGACGAAGCAGAGCTTAATCTCTAATTATTGTGCGTTATTTTGGCTTTACAACCCGATGAGTATAGCTATATCCACTAGGGGTAATGCCGATTCGGTGCCGTGTTTCTTTATAATTCTTTCAGTGTTTTTTTTACAAACAGACATGATAAAATCAAGACTAAAATACGCCTTTTCTGGGATTTTGCTCGGATTTTCAATACATTTACGTTTGTATCCCATCTTCTTCAGTTTCCCAATGTATCTGAGCTTGAAACCGAATATGCGACGGGTGACTTTCAAAGATGTGTTGCTTTTAATTGTGCCTAACAAAAGCCAGTTGATTTTGGCTTTGAGTTGCGTTCTAACTCTCGTTTTTCTTACACTGGGTATGTATTTCCTATATGGCTACGAGTTCCTATTCGAAACGTACCTTTACCATCTGTTTAGAAAGGACACAAAGCATAACTTCTCGATCTTGTTTTACCATTCGTATTTGACGATGAACGATACGCAGTTCGATATCTTGAACCCAGTAGTTCACTTCCTCAAGTCAGTGATTTTGTTCGTGCTCAGTTTGACTTTTGGTCTCGATCCGAAGACGTTGCCTTTCGGTTTGTTTTGTCAAACTGTTGTTCTAGTTGCGTACAACAGTGTTATGACGTCACAGTATTTTGTTTGGTTTTTATCGTTGCTTCCTTTAGTTGTGCACAGTTTTAAAATACGTTTTGTGGACGCATTGACGTTGGTTTTGATCTGGGTGACGCCTCAAGCAGCTTGGCTTTTCTTTGCTTATTTATTAGAGTTTCAATCTAGGGAAGTTTTCTTTTACATTTGGATGATGAGCGTGGTTTTTTTCTGTGCGAATATCGTAGTTCTTTCCCGACTGATCAAGTGCTTTACGCCTGGATATAGCTTCGGAGAAATCGACACTCCTCTCCAAGTTAAAAAACATACTTAGGCATAGTTTTAGTTACTTAGTCAGAAATTACGTGTACATTTTTGTAGAATAGCATAGTATTTGATAATGTTATGAAATAAATACAAAGTAATTAATTTAAATTGTTTTAATTTCTAACAACAACTACTATCTAAAAATAATTAGCCCTTTACTAAAAAATAATAAAATGCATCTCACCAATATATCTTTCGATTAGATGTTAAGCTAAAATAGGAATTCAAACTTTGTGAGGTATTTTAATTTAATAAATTTCTTTTATTGAAGTGTAACTTAGAATGAATTGTATATACCTTGAATATGAAACATGTGTTTTTTAAGAAATTTCAACAAGTCCTAACTGCAAAAGCCGGTAAGGAAAAACGCCCTTGTTACCACTTTATATAATAAAATAAATTATATGTATTTAAAGTAATAGAAATAATCATTTTCATTGGATCTCTTAATGGCCCAATTGATTTTTATTGCCAGTAATTTGCTGCAAAATTAGAGAAAACTTTATGCATTCTATTAATAAGTATTGCCCGGATTTGCGGGCCAGTTTATTATAGTACCAAAATTTGGAGGGCTTTTAAATTTTTATTTTTCTGTTGTTTACTGGGGGACATAACAGATTTTTTTTTGTCTAGTTTGTCAAAACAACGGGACAAAGCGTACGATGGGAAGAAAAATTCCGATTTAAACTAATTCATCTGATTTAAGTTGAGTACGTTGTTTTGATTAGTCGAAATTTCAATTGTATCGATAATTTAAACCTTATATAGAATATTTGTTAAAGAAATTATTTGTTTATTGCTATTGAGTTTAGTAGAACATTAATATGAAATCTAGCGCAGCGCCACTAGCGGCGACTACACGTACTAAGTAACAAACATTTTATTATAATCTATAGCATAAATATTATAAAATCGTTATAGGGGTACTGGTAAATCAGCCACGCGATTTTAAAATTATTATGATTGTTTTTTGCCCATTTGGAAAGTGTTAAATATTCATAATAAGTTACACATATATTGTTTATTATTTCTTTTCAGGTAGGTTCATTTTGGTTAGGTCTTCTTCACCTTGCGACATGTTTGATAGCTTCTTTCCGATGCGCTCGTGAACATCCAGGTATTTAGCTACACAGCGGTCTAGGCAGACCGACTCACCTTTACCTAGAAAAAAATTGTATTACCTATAGATAGATAGATAGAAAATTCTTTATTGCACAAACAACAATGGACGGTACATAGGCGAACTTAATGCTATAGAGCATTGTCTTCCAGTTAACCCTGGTATATTGTGAAAGGCTTAATGCGGTAGTGTAATATTGATGGGACATAAAGTCCCATCAATAAATATAAAATTTAATAAAGTAAATAATTAAAATCATACCAAGCTCAGGTTCATGGTATTTAATAGGTATGCACTTCCTGTGGCATGCTCCAACCAGCCGATTGTACATGTCCGACATCATTTCGATCTCTAGGTCTTGCACCAGCTGCAGTTTTGCCGGGTCTAAGTTTGGTACTGCCATTGTGCCTTCAATTTGCGGTCTTCAGGACCTGAAAGATACATACAAAAGTGATCATTATAGATATATTACCTACCGACTGAAGAAGAATATGATTAAAGAAGAATTAGTAGCATTCATCACTAATGGTGCACTCTGGAAATAATCCAATTGCATCGTCAATTTAATTTAAAATAAACAGTATAAATCATAAATCTCAAGTCTAATTAATTTGTTTATTCAATTTCATATTTATATATATAGATTCTAAACCATCCAATGACCCACTCGAACACACAATAATTATATTATTACAAAATTGTGTATGTCACTGACTCCTAAATGGCTGCATTTAAAAGTTCAGTGACATACACACAAAGAGGAATTATATACATGGAAATAAAAAATAACTGTTTGGTGACTATGCCTAAAGTTCTAAAATTTTACTTGAAATGTGGGAATGCAATTGAAAGTGACATTTTTGACTAACAATAATTAGTTGTAGCTCGGAGACCTGTAGAACTGTATATTTCATAGGGAACAGTAAGAACTAAACTCTTACTCTAAATTTCGCCCAAACAACACTGTTATCAAAGATAATATAATAGTCCTCATAAATTAATTTCTGTTCACTAGATGTAAACAATCTTATTAATGACTACAATTACATTTTATTTATTAACTTACAACACTATGTTTACAGTTTCCTGTAGACGTCTCCGTAGTCACCTTTGTTGGATTTTCGCATGCGTTCACGAATTCGCATGTTCTCTAGACGTTGACCATTTATGTGGTTCTTTGCCACCACAAACAGAGATAGACTGCTCACTGTCACTACGAACCTGTAAACGGTTGGAGAACCTTTTTGTAGTAGTTTAGTACTTAACCTAAGTCACCTACTGTAAATTGGAGTCAATTTGAAGAAAAGCTAGGGGGATATCTGCTCTATAGGCAGATGGCACATGATTAAACAACTAAGGAATAGATATGTACCAGTTTGATTGAGGCTTAATATAGTTTTAACCTGTAATTTTAATATATAAAACATTCTGAGAATTTTTTTATAATTATTATTGGCTCACCACAAAAATACAATGTTGCAACTCAAAATTATATGTCGTTATTTACTGTACAAATAATTACCACGAAATTGTAATTTTCCCGAATTTTCCAAGCGGCATACTAATTTCGTAAAATCTCAAAATCAAATATATTATTTTTGAGGTTACTATTTTAGTTTGAAATTTCAACACATTACGTCACATTAAGAAGTCGCTACTGTAGCAATGATAAATGTCATAATCATTGATTTCCGGTTCTCGGTACTAAAGTGTTGCATCAGGGTTGCATCACCGCCATAGGATTACATTACTACGATCACCAGCAAACCCCATCAAGCAAGACGTCAAACCGAAAGAAAAAGATAAACAGTCAAGAATATATTCTCGAGTTATAACCCACAGTCATAGTCAAGAAGAGTTATAAACGCGCGATTATGATAACAATGATTACGAAAATGAGATAACGCACACGTTTAATTATGGATGTGTGTGAGCATGACGCTGATAAAGGACCAAAATGTTCTCTATTTTACTACTTCTATTATATACTCAAATAAAAAAAACGTTATTTATTATACGATTTAAAACAAATAATACTAATTTGACCGAAATGCCACAGTCATAACAACACAGGAATGCCATAGATCAGATAGACAAGACAAGTGAATACTCCTCAAACCACATATAAAAGACATATAACACACTACCCTTAGTAATATTGTGATCGAATCTCAGGAGTTACACATTAGACCAAAATCTATTCATAAAATACCAAATTAAAATATATAATTAAGTGCAGAACATTAACAGAAGTTCCAACCTTTCGTTGCCTAGTGATCTGAGTTACATACTTTAAAGCGCTTCGCCGCCGGCCTAGTGGCTAATATTAGCGTGCCGGCTCGGTCTTTACCTATGAAATTGCCGTTTTGTTTGAAAAAAGTTAAAGTATTTTTTTTTCGAACTTATTTATTTCTTTTATTCAAAGTAATCACCCCTGCAATCAATGCATCTTTGCCAACGCTGTGGCAGTTTATGGATGCCCTTCTTGAAAAAATCAGCAGGACGGGAGACAACAAACTCTTCAAAGGCGTTTTGTACTGCCTCTCGGGAATTGAATTTTTTTCCCGCTAAAAAGTTGTCCAAATTTTGGAAAAAGTAATAGTCGGTAGGCGCAAGATCTGGTGAGTATGGCGGATGAGGGAGAGCTTCCAAACCCAACTCATGCAGCTTAGAGACGGTCTGTTGTGCAGTATGGGGTCGCGCGTTGTCGTGAAGTAGCAGTGGAGACGACCGATTGACCAAAGCTGGTTGCAGACGTGCGAGTTTCGCCATCATTGTGGTCAGTTCTTCAATGTACACATCTGCAGTAATGCTCTCGCCGTTTTGTAAAAAGCTATGATGAATCACACCAGCACTAGACCACCAAACTGTGACCATCACCTTTCTAGGGGTCATTTTTCGTTTTGCACATTGCTTTGGTACCGAACCAGGATCTAACCAACTTGCTGAGCGCTTTCGATTGTCAAAAAGAATCCATTTTTCGTCGCACGTAACAATTCGGTTCAAAATTCCTTCATTTCTGTGCCTGTTAAGCAGCGCAAGGCAAGTCTCGACGCGTACGTTGCGCTGGCGATCGTTAAGTTCGTGGGGCACCCATCTATCAAGCTTTTTTATCTTGCCAATCTGTCGCAAATGGACCAATATTGTTTTGATGCTAACATCAAAAGCTGCTGCCAGCTCAGCTGTAGATTGAGATTCATCAGCTTCCACAATCGCCTCTAATTCATCATTGTTCACCAAAGTTTCCGGACGACCACGAGGTTCATTTTTCAAGTCAAAATTCCCAGAACGGAACCGAGCAAACCAATAACGGGTTGTACGTTCGTTTGTACAGTTCTCTCCGTAAACTTCGTTGATGTTACGTGTCATTTGTGCCGCGTTGGTGCCACGACGGAACTCATATTCCATAATTACACGAAATTTCAAAGTATCCATTATGAGGAAAAATGTTGAAATGTAATGAAAATACAACGCTAATCAATAAACAAAAGACTTATATTGTAAATAGAATGTCATATTTTTAAAACAAAATTAATTTGTATTTAGAATTCATAGCCAATCGAAACTTTTTTTTGTTTGAAAAAGTCTGTACTGCAATACGGCAATTTCATAGGTAAAGACCTATTATAATACTGGCCAAACGTGAAATATTATATATTTCACGCTTGGCCAGTATTATATTGTGTTTTCGCATTTCAAATATAACCGAACCTGCTGCAATACATATTTACGCTTACGCACTTTGCTAGTCGCTGCTGGGACACGCTCGCTTTGCTCGCTCAACCTGCGCGTTGTATTGTTGCAGTTCGAACAAAACAGAACCCAGCAATCTGCACTACATATATTTTATGATGATTGATGAGGACTTATTAGATTTCATTTATGATAGTGTTTTGAACCATCCTACTAATTAATTATTGTACCTCCACTCCCATGTTTTGGTCTAATATTCAGTTACAATGTACTTAAGTCATAATTAATAATATATCATTATGATTCTCTTATAGAGAGAGTAATTTATATATTTATATAACTACAAATTACTCTTCATAATTATAAGAATTTTTCTTTTGTTTCAGATACTCTAAATTAAAAATTCCGTATGTTATTTTCTCTTTTGACATGATATTTTGACATTTGAGTTTTGCCGCAGATGCCACCAACTAAGGTCCATATTACAGGACGATGCTCAGTCATCGATCGGTGCTCAAGCAGGGATTTCATTCATAAAGTGATCAATTAGTGAATAAAATCTCTGCTTGAGCACCGTTCGATGACTGAGCATCGTTCTGTAATACGGACCTAAGATTCAATTCAATTTGATACGTAGCGTAGCGTTACATGCTCTATGGACACGACGCTGGAAAAAAAGTGATAAACAATTACCATTTTATCCTCTACTTAGTCTGTGACAATTACCATTAAAAAAGCAAAACGTGTGTCGTGGTTGAATCGGTGTTAGTATTGGCTTTCTGAATTTTTAATTAATTTAAGATTTACACAATGCCCAAAGCAACTAAATTACACTCCAAAGGCAAAAGCAATACCTTACAAAAACCTTGCAAAGTTGAAAAAGATGGCACTGATAACGCGGACCCCGAAGAATCTATGAGACAATTTCAACTTGAGCTTTGCTGGTGTGTTCAGCAGTGTGAGCGATTCTTAAGCGAAAAGAAAGGGACCGAAAAGCAGAGTAAGTTAATAATAATAACCAAAATAAAACTTATGAATCACTCGATTTCGCAGTAGTGAGGCAATAGTTTTCTACTTTTTGTTTTGTAGGCGAATTTTATGGGATAAAAGTTTTGATCTCGGACTGTCGTGTCAACTTAGCTATCTGTGTTCAAAATTTCAGCCGTTACAGCGCAAAATAAACAAACAAACGGTTTCACTATATATATGTTAGTCTAAGTACAAACCTTAGCATGACAGTCAAAATAGATTACTTTACAAAGTGTCAATAATTAAACAATTACTATTTTCAGTGCAAGAAACATGGAAAGTATTAACAGTCCTCAAAAACAACAACCAGCCTATGATACGCAAGAGACAACTCATGCGGACACACTTTGGTGACTATAGAGCTAAAATGGCAGCAGAGGAAAAGAAATTAGCTAAATGTAAGTAACATTTTCTTTAATTCTCTAGCTGTAATACCTTCAACATTTAGAATTTTAAAATTCACAACTATCAGTTACGCACCTTTCATTTAATGTTAGCTGAAAATTTGAGCATACACTGCAATTCAACACTGCTGGTTATCTTTATTTAAAACTTTGTGTAATGGTAATTCAAATACTAGTTTATTTCTAAGTGTAGCAATCTCAAATGCTTTTCACATCTTAATTGTTTTTAATATAGACTAATTTTGTGCCAAAATTTATAAATTTTACTGTCATTTTAGAGTTGTTTACCAATGAAATGAAAAAAAAACCTTAATCTCTCATAATGTTTATCCCCTTATAAGGGGCTGTTCAAGTATTACTTAAGCACTGTGGGGGGGGGGGGTCTGCTTTGCTTATTTTGGATGACATGGGGGATAGGGGAGTCTACATGATGATTATGTCATCGGTAGTTATTTACCTTTTTATACAAATAGCAACCCTCACATTGTCTTTGCTTGAAATGCTAAACATTATAATAAAATATATTTAAAAAAATAATACATTAATTGAAAAATGTTTACGTAAACATAGGGAGGGGGTAAGAGCTTTGCTTACTTTTGCTGACAAGAGGTATGGGGTGTAAATAATTGTAATCAATCTGCTTACGTGATACTTGAACGGCCCCTAGTAAAAAAAAAATTGTTTTAAACTTGAGATCACTTATTAGGTAATTGTCGTGCAAAATTTTATTGGTGCATAACTTTGGATGTTATAAGGTTTTCAAGCATTCAGATGGACTCAGGCTAAACATTAACATTACAAAATGTTACTTGATTGACTCTGGCGTGAACTTGCGGAAATTCATCTTAGATACAAAATGAAACAAGAATATCTAGTGTAATTCCACTAGAAACAAACAATAAGCCTTACCTTTACAACTGCTCCAATATAGATAATCTTATTGTTTGTTTTTAGCAGAATCACACTAGATATTCTTGTTTCATTTTGTACATAAAATGTCTTGATAAAGAAATTGATGTTGCAGACATATCCTGAAACTGTAGAACCAATAACACAAAACAAGTATAATATGGCTGCAATCTTTACAAGAAGCAGCCTATGACCACCTTAATTAAATTTAGAAAAGAACTGATAATCCAAAGGTATTTAATACAATCGATTATTTAAGGTAATATGCATAGAAACAACTAGTTGTTTAAACTTGTTTTCTTTATTTACAGTGGCAAGCAAAATCAAGATCTGCGACACTCCAGATAAACCAAAGGCTACATTTGTGAGGAAATCAGCATTTTTAACAACAGGAGATAGTACTTTCAGATTCAGTTTTAATTTAACTCCAGAGAAAATAGATAATGGCAATACTTCTGTATCAGATGAAAGCAACACTAAGCAAACTGTAGAAGGTAGCAACACTGAATCTACTGAGGGCAATACAGAGCAAAAATCAGAAGCAAACAATACTGATCCAAGTGGTGCTAACTCTACGGAACAAACTCCAGATGTTTGCAAAAGTTCAGGAAACTTCAAGTTTTCTTTCACTGAATCACAGTTCAAATTTAATTTTAATGTAAAATCGTAAGTTTAAGTATATCCTAATGTAAACTAAATAATAGTGGCTAAGAATAAAATAGTGTAATAAACTAATGATTGAAATAAAAGTTTGTAATAAAAATTCAAAATGTGTTGTTTAATTACAAAACTGCTGATAACTTTCCCCTGATGTCGCCGCAGCTGCATTCCTAACCTTCTTTGCGCATGTGAAATCTTCATAAAAGCTGTTTGAATTCACAATGGAAAAGCCAACTGGCATTTCAAGTAGAGAGTAATATGCACCCCATGTCGCCAGTCCAAGTAGTCTTTTTTTATTAATATCTATTAATGCTCCTCCCTCAACGCCGTGATAATTCTGACAAACATTTGCCTTGATATTAGATTCTTTGACAGTGCATGAATGGTAGCACGGAACTTTATATCCTTTAATGATGTCGCGGTATATAAGCAGTGAGGGGCACAGATCCATGCCGATCACTACAGGCAGTTCCGTGAGCTGAAATGGTTTATTCGGTGTCTTCACTTTGTGGATACCCTGCGAAACACCCAGAAAAAAATTACCGAACAGGTACTATGAGTTTTGTTTTGCAAGCTATTTTCTTCAAGTTTTCTGTGACTTCGAAGTGAAAACGTACTATGGAAAGAGGAAAATAATATTAATATATAAGGTACAGGAGCCAATGAAGGCCCACTTAATTTCAAAACCTCGTGAAATCTTGCAGATAAATAAAGTATAGAAAAAACATAATGGAAGTTGTAATAATAATAATTAAAACACACCTGCATTATTGTCTATGGTACTAGTAGCATAAACCCGCAAAATTTAAAATGTTTCGTTTAATCATAACTGTATTTTTTTTAAAGTGGGCTATCCTAGGAGCCGGGCCATCTTCGGCGACACTACCTTAGTATTAATTATTTGCCCATATTGGTATACAAAAACGCCATTGACGGGCCCAATAAAAAGAGCTGTAAATACGCCAATAAAGAGGGAGCAGAATCAAGAACCAACTTTGAAGATGGTTTTAAATAGCTTCAGAATGAGGGGACCTCAAAAGTGCCTAAAGCGGCTCTGGCTCTGTGCCTGTTGACGCAATAACATAAGTCCAAAATGACAACTTACATACTCGTAGATAAGGACCTTCCTTTATTTTTTTAAACCAAATTATCAATTTTTAATCAAGATATAGGTACTTAATCTGTCTTGGTCAATGGTACAATTATTATATTTCCTTCTTAATCAAATAGCTGTGGCCACAATCATCGATGTTCATCACACAAATGTTTGTTCTGTGTGTGAATCGAACCCACAACCTACAGTTCAGATGGCAGGGATACAACCAATTGAGCTAAAGGGCCAGTAATATTTTATTTCAAATCAAATCAAATTAAGTAGACCTTACGCTGAAAGAGTGCACGCTATCACGTGCCAACTGAATACCGGCGCTGGTTGCTTGCTACTAGCATCTTGCTAAGTTAGGGCTGGGTTGTGGTAAATACTATTACTATTGTTGTTAAATTGTAGCCTGAGTGTGTGTTGTGGGACCATGTTCCTGGTAGTTCCTGGGTACCTACACACAGGGAATCCTAGATAGAGTCCAGGATCTATGTATGTGATCGTTGGGCGTTATTATTATTATTTTCATTTCATATAATTTGACTTAGGTACTTACCTTCCTACTTTACTTTTAATAATTTTTACTTTTTACTAACTGGAAAATTTGTAGGTAATAAAAGGCTTTTTTATTTTATTTATTTATTTATTTACTTACCTTCCGAGTAGTATATCCAACCACTTTGTACTTCCCACTAAGATAGGTACTAGTATTAAACCACTGGAACAACTCATCCGTCCGTTTCGTATTAATCAGTTGTATTGTGTTATACGTTTCGGTTCCCATTTCTATAACTATGAAACCGATGTCGTCGAACAGTTGTATGGTAGGCTTTGACGGGAGGATGAAAGCTCGCACTGGGAGACGTTTTGCTTTGTAGACTACAGATGTATATTTTACTTTTAGGCTGAAATAATTACAAATCCCGGGGCAACATTTAGTTAAATATGCAGAAATAATAGTTATCACACTAATATTATAAAGGCGAAAGTTTATATGTGTGTTTGTTACTCCTTCACGCTCAATGGGCTGAACGGATTTAGATGAAATTCAGTACCAAGATAGCATATACACTAGATTAACATATAGGCTACATTTTATCCCGGAAGTGAAATTTTCCCGTGGAATGAGTAAATAATTAAAATGCTATCTATCCGCGGGTGAAACCGCGGGGCGCAACTAGTTGAAACATATAAATCGTAATCACTGTTTTAACACTACTCATAATAAAAGTTTACTTCACAAAGAGTTATGAATTGCCAAAGAATCCATCCTCGCCATCGAATTTGAGTAATGAAATTCAATTCTTTTTTTTAAACAAAAGTATTAAACCATTCATAACTTATCCATAAATTTAGTAACAGTAAATAAAACATCGAATTTAGATCACCTTCTGCGAGGGGTGTACCAAAAAACGAGTGTGCTTTAGACCACGCGAATGAAGTAAAACTTCTTTAGTTTAGCTCCATCTATCAGCCTTTGTTTAATGTTAATGTCCCAACTGTAAATTGTCATTTTACCGGACATACCGACATAAATTTTTTTGAAACTTTATTATGTTGACAATGGAGATCTATGTGTACCAACTTCAACTTCTGTTCACCTCGCATTCACCAGCTTACTCCCCAAGTCAAAGAAGTTTTACTTCAAAAAGCTGGCGACATTTTCTCGTTGAAATCTCGTAGCTAGGCCGATTCGTTGAGCCTGCCATGAGTGTGGGGCGCTGGAGGATACAGCGCCCCACACACTGGAAGTGTGTGCCGCTTGGGACCCGCCGCGGCACACACTTTCCTTGGCAGTAGGCCACGATCTCTCGCTGCCAAGCGTGGTGAGAGCCATGCTTGATAGCGAGAGATCGTGGCAGGCGGTGGTCTCCTTCTGCGAGTACGTGATGGCGCAGAAGGAGACCGCGGAGCGGGTCAGAGAGGAGGCCGCTGGAGCTGACCCGCTCCGGCGCAGACGAGTGGGAGGGAGGAGGAGGCGTTACGCGCACCTCTTCCCTCCCCCGTAGTAGGGCCACTGGTGGAGAGTCGGGGGACTCTCCGCCGGCTTGCACGGCCCCACACGTCTGGTGGGTGACCTTGGTGAGCAAGGTCACCCATCCTTTGGCGCGGAGAGGCCCGAAAGGGCCTGCCGCCGGGGGCGAGCTGGCTGGACTGCAGTCGCGACCCCTTCTCGCCCCGGTACGGCGGACGAGGGCTCACGGGGGGGTTTTAGTGGGTTCGAGTCCCACATACCCCCTGCCACCACCCCCGTGGTGGCAGGGAAGTGCGAGGGCATTTCCCCCCTCAAAAAAAAAAAAAAAAAAAAAAGGCCGATTCGTTGACCGAGGTATATGCCAGCCATTTGCGTCAGCTCAAGCAGGCAAGACAAGAAGCCTGCGGGCCCCAAGTACCTATTTTTTCAGCCTTAAACGGAACAAATATGTACCCTTCACAATTCTTAGCTCGTCTGTAATATAATTTTACCTGTTAATACATCTAGCAGCAGTTATAAATATTCCCTTGTCGATACAGGTAGCTGTGCACATATGTGGCCAGTTGGTGGTCCTAGAGTGTACCACCCGAGCTACCCACGGGTGTTCCGTTGTTGTAACGGTTTTAGCATTTACTTGGTAATGTTCTAAGGGAGGGAAAACTGCAATAAATGAGCAAAACTCCGTCAAAAAGTATAATCTAAAGAGACGGACCTATAACACTTCCTTGGGGCACACCTGTCAAAAGAATAACAATGGCGTTTCGTACATGGCTACTTGATAGCTTTTGTTTGTTCTGTCGGAAATTAAACGAATACTTTTGTATGTAGTGTAAAAAAAAAACTGAATATGTGTGCCCATGTTTTTAATTTTATAAACAACAGAGTTGAAAGCGTACGATTTGTCCATAATTTCATGCAATCGTTGAACTTGGAATAAGGAATAAATTCACAAAAAAATATTATTAGGTAAGACCTAAATAATATTATATTTTTCCAAATAATCAATATAGTGATAAAATATTGGCTAGATAAGAAATTAAACTGTGTAACGCGGGAACGGGCCCCGCGTAGCCATAGCAACCGATCGTCCCTCCTCCAACCGCGCCGCGCCCGCCAACTCCGCTCGCGCGCATTCTTTAGTCGGCCGATAGAAATTTGTCTGCGTGCACGTCTGCGCCGCACACGCACCCTCCGCAAATCGCGTCACCTCGTTAGGTTACTTTTTCCGTGATTGACTCTTGTTTGTATGTTATTGTGTTTATTTCAAGTAAAGTTTTATTATTTAACTCTACGCGGTGTTTTCATCGAATCCCAGAGTTAAAGTGGCGCTCCAACTAGAGGCCGAACACGTACCGACGTGCTCGAAGAAGATACCTACTACCTGCCGACGCTGAGGTAGCACGGAAGAACAAGGGATGCCAATGACGACGCGAAAAGGAGCACTTCGTCTTCAGAAGCTCGACGAGAACGAGGATGACGAAGCGATGATGGCGGAGGACGATGATGGCACCTCAAACGGCAACTGCGACCGCGCCGCCGCCGACGTAACCATGGTCAGCGGCACGAGCGCGAGGCCGACGCAGTCACCGCAGGTACCGACGGAGCAGTTTCTCGCTTCGTTGATGGAAACCATCACCCGCGCGCAAGCAGAAGCAAACCGGAACCTCCTTAGCTCGCTTTTCAACCCGACCGCGGCCGGCGGCGCGAGCGGAAACTTCCGGACATCGAGCCCTATCAACATGCCATCGACCAGCATGGCCAGCAACAGCACCGCGGCCGGCGGTAACTTCAGTAGGTGTACAGCACGGTTCAACGGAGCGGCGCACGACGGCGAGGTTTTGGAGGCGTTTTTAGATTCCGTAGAAATCTTTAAAGAATGCACCGCCGTCAGTGACGATCACGCACTACGTGGCCTGCCGATGCTACTGGAAGGAGAGGCAGCGATATGGTGGAGAGGCGTCAAGGCGTCCGTGACGTCATGGACGGACGCGATCACCCGGCTCCGCGCAGTTTACGGCGTGACGCAGCCGGCGCACAAAATATTTCGACAAATCTTCGCCGCGGAGCAAAGTGATGATGAACGTGGTGAAGTGTTTATATGTCGTGTGAGGGCCTTAATGGCAAAGTTACCGTATAAGTTACCCGAAATCGCGCTTATCGATATTGTATACGGCTTATTGCACCGTCGCGTAAAAAAACGAGTGCAACGGGAGTGCGTAACTAGTTTAGATGAGTTATTGTATAAAGTGCGGATTGCGGAGGATGCGGTAAAGGAAACAGAGGTACTGAAACCTATCCAGGCAAGTGCAAAAAACATTTTCAAACCCGATTCTAAAATGTCCCCTACCACGAGTGCGGTTAAGTGTTCGAGTTCGACCGCGAACTCGAATACGACTGGTTCGAACGATCATTCGAATAATAGTTCAAGTTTTGGTCGCGGTAAAAATCGCACTCGTTGTAGCTTTTGTCGAATTTTCGGTCATAACGCTAACGAATGCAGGAATCGTGAGAGGACGGAGGTCACTGAACCGAGAACGAGTAAATCGAACGGGGACAGTAGTAGTGGCCCGCATCGCGGTATTCGTTGTTATGGTTGCGGGAAAGCGGGAGTCGTGAGGTCGAAATGTGATATTTGCAATTCGGTTAAATCCGCAGATTTTAATACTATGACTATAGATAATGTTATACCGTCGCGATCGAAAGTGCCCAACATCGATGGTACTATGTCCGATGTTGATCGCAGATCCGACGTCAAAATTAAGCGCGATGTCGATGGCAGGTCCGACATCAATAGCGACTCAGACGTCGACGGTGAATCCGACGTCGATAGTAAAAAGGACGTCAACGGTGAAACTGACGTCGATAAAAAAAAAGACGTCAATGGTGAATCTGACATCAGTAAATCCGATGTCGAGTATAACTTCGATACAGGGAGTATGTTCGTAGTCAAATCTTCACCCACGTGTAGTACAGTCACGCACGAAAGTGCTTCGCATCCTTTAGTTAATGTTAACATCATGGGTCGTAGCGGCGTGGCAATAATTGATACGGGAGCCACACACTGTATTGCCAGTCCGACGTTATACAGGATTTTGGTGGATTCGGGTGTAGAATTTATTGATAAGCAACGTAACATACGATTGGCGGATGGTTCCTGCATTTCGAGGAAAATATTATCTGCTCAGGTACCAGTATGCATAGAAGGACGTGAGTTGCCAGCTGAGTTTTTGGTACTTCCTGGTGACGAAACGAAGACTCTTCTGGGTATTGAGTTCTTGACCCGAGCCGGTATGGTAGTTGACATCGCATGTGGTAAGTGGACGTTTGCAGACGCCCCCGAACAGGCGTATAGTTTCGTTCGTGACTACCAATTGAACTCGACGGCAGAAGCGATGCGAGCAGAAACTGTGGATCTTTCCTTGCGTGACGATGAAGGTACTAAGCTGACGGTAGAGCAGAGATGCAAGCTCAATGAGTTCATTGACCGCAGATCTGCACAGTTTGCGTACGACGGGCCGGCCACAGAATTCGCTACGCACCGCATTAAGGTAAGCGCAGATCAGGAACCGATCGCGTCCCCACCCTACAGGATGTCCCAAAATAAAAAGGAAGCTCTCAAAATAGAGATTGAAAAACTTCTTCGCGATGACATCATTGAGGAATGCGAGTCCCCTTGGGCTTCCAATGTTGTCCTCGTTGCGAAGAAGAATGGAGGCTGGAGACTCTGTATTGACTACCGGAAGCTCAACGCAGTGACGGAGCCAGACCGGTATCCTCTCCCACGCATCGAAGATATACTCCACGCAGCCAAAAGTAGTGAGTACATGAGTACTTGCGATCTCCGATCAGGGTACCATCAGGTGAGTGTCTGCGAGGAAGACCGAGACAAGACCGCGTTTACTAGCCCTCTAGGTACGTACCGATTTAAGCGAATGCCGATGGGACTCCGAAATTCGGGAGCTACTTTTCAAAGGCTCATCGACAGGTTCCGATCTAACCTGAAAGGAGTGGAACTTCTGGCGTATTTGGACGATTTGGTTTTATTGTCCCCTGGACCCTTCCAGAAGCACCTGGAGGACCTGGAAGCTGTCTTCGATCACCTTGAGATGTTTAACCTCAGAGTAAATAGAGAAAAAAGCCATTTCGCACGGGATTCCGTCAAGTTTCTCGGCCACGTCATTGTTCCGGGAGGTATCCAGGTGGACCCTGACAAGACAGCGGCAGTAGCAGGTATGGCTATTCCACAAAACATTAAACACCTTAAGTGTTTTCTACAGACGTCGAGTTGGTTCCGACGTTTTATCCCTAACTACGCGGAAGTTGCGAGACCGCTTACGCAACTTCTAAAAAAGGAAAGTATATGGCAGTGGCAAAGTGAGCAGCAGGAGGCGTTCGAACGGATAAAAGCTCTCCTCGTATCCGCCCCTATACTGCGCCAAGTGGACGAAACGAAGCCGTTTGTTCTCCGTACGGACAGCAGCGGATATTGCCTTGGGGCCGTTCTAATGCAGGGGGAGGGCCCCGACGAGAGGCCAATTGAATACGCGAGTCGGCTACTCACCAGTGCCGAAAGAAATTATTCGACGACGGAGCGAGAGGCCCTCGCTGTAGTTTGGGCCGTAGGTAAGTTTCGCGGGTACATAGAAGGAGCCAAGGTGGTGGTGAGGACAGACCACCAAACCTTGAGGTGGCTCATGAGCCAAAGGTCTCCGAGCGGTCGGTTAGCTCGATGGGCCCTTACACTACAGGAATTTGACCTTAGCATCGAGTACACCCCAGGGCGCTCTAATGTGGTTGCAGACACTATGTCTAGACCCGTTTGCTCACAGGATCCGGATTGTGACATATGTTTCACAGTCGTCGACATGCCTAAGAGGAGCAGCGGCGATATACGAGAGAACCAGCGGAAAGACCCCGAGGTATGTAAGGTCATTGATGATTTGGAATCCGACGAACCATCTAGGGGGAGGCCGTGGTCCGACCGAGGTATTACTCCATATCTCAAGGGGCTGGCGGCTACCCTGGACGATGCTAGAGACACCCATGAGAAAGCGCAGGAGGTCCAAAGGTCGAGAGCTGACAAGGGAAGAAGAGAGCCTCCGGTGTACAAGGTAGGTGACCTTGTCCTTCTCAAGACACAAGGTCCGAACGACGCAGGTCGAGGCCAAACCGCGAAGTTGATTCCACGCCGCGACGGCCCATATAAAATAGGAGCGATCGTAAGCCCTATGACCTATAGGTTAGTGACCGTACAAGATGAGAGCAAGGATATAGGCAAATATCATGTTTCGCACCTCACGCCTTTCGCCGGGACTGTGGAGCCACCAGTCAGGGAAAAGCGTAAGCGTGGCAGGCCCCGCAGATACGCAGATTTCGTAGATTGCTAGCCCAACTGCGAGGGCGCTTGTGTAGGGCTAGAGGGGGAGGTTGTAACGCGGGAACGGGCCCCGCGTAGCCATAGCAACCGATCGTCCCTCCTCCAACCGCGCCGCGCCCGCCAACTCCGCTCGCGCGCATTCTTTAGTCGGCCGATAGAAATTTGTCTGCGTGCACGTCTGCGCCGCACACGCACCCTCCGCAAATCGCGTCACCTCGTTAGGTTACTTTTTCCGTGATTGACTCTTGTTTGTATGTTATTGTGTTTATTTCAAGTAAAGTTTTATTATTTAACTCTACGCGGTGTTTTCATCGAATCCCAGAGTTAAAACTGTAGCTTTATTGGGTACGCTCTTTTGTATTTATTGCTTATTTTAACGTTATAATGAGCTT
This sequence comes from Ennomos fuscantarius, assembly GCA_905220475.3. Lineage (NCBI taxonomy): Eukaryota > Metazoa > Arthropoda > Insecta > Lepidoptera > Geometridae > Ennomos > Ennomos fuscantarius. The sequence continues at coordinate 6,336,546 of HG992049.1, forward strand.
TGTAATCGCTACATGAAATTTTTTCTTAGCGTTCTCTAAGTATAATGTTTCAAGACACAATGTAAGTATGTCGATCATCGATTGTCCCAAAAATCTCTCTTCTCTAATCATTACTCGGCACCTGCAGCAATAGTCACTCACAAGTTTGTGTAAAGTCGAGTCCCGTCGTCGCAGCGCGCAAATTTTCAGTGTCTATATCCTCTAAAATGTCATAGGGATCAAAATCGAACCCCCCACATAGTTTCAACATATAAAATAGCAATTTTAACATCACGTTGAAATAAAACGACATTTATTACAATAACTTTATTATATAAAACGATAAGGCATTCAATAAATAATACGTAGTCAGAATGCTTGTAAAAATGTTATTTTCTGTTGAAGTCTACGAGCAAAGAGCAGGAAAAAATATATAAGCTTACACTCAAATCCCGATAAATACGCCTTTTTTTATGTTAAGGAATGACATGACGAGCTAGCCGTTCGCCTGATGTTAAACGACACGGCTGCCTATATTAGCTGCAGTGTCACTCGGAACTCTAAAGTATAGAGGTTCGCGTAACACTGCACTGCGCACGTCATCCAGAGACATCAGCACAATCTAGTAATAAGATTACTAAACTGTGAGATCAGATCATAAAGTCTCATTTGCCCAGTAATTTCACTAGCTACAGTGCCCTTCAAACCGGAACACAGCAGTGCCTGCGCACTATTGCTTGGCGGCAGAATAACTGGCAAAGCAGTGGTTTTTGGTTTACTGGTTTCTGGCGTTTTTGACACTTTTCAAATTCAAGCGGTTTAGTGTTTTAGAATAATGCATCCAGTACCCAGTCATACAATGTATCCTTGTCTTGTCTTTAGTGTATGCGCTCGGCGCCTATTGCTCGGCACGAATATACTTATTACTCTCGACTCTATCGTAATTTATTTTCCTGCTCTGTGTCTTCAAAAATACTTAATATAATTTCTATATAGGAATGTTGATATATAGTGTAAGAATACATTTTGAAATAAAATTAATTATCAACTTTGACAAACGAAACAAAACTTAGGTTAAAGTGATATCGAATTAAACGATCTCATATTTATCGGCGTTGAAAGTGATTTCGTGTGAGAAATCTACCGGTGTACCATCTTCGGCCATCGTGACCTTCTTAGCCGTGAGGAGAGCTAGCGAAGTATTGGAGGCCCAGGAGACGGTCAGCGGGAAGAAATCATTCGGAATCGCTGGCGTCACGCTGCGGAATACATATGACAATGCTATACCGGAGTGCATACATTCAAGGAAAAGAAAAAATTAAATTCCACTGTGTATATTCTAATATTTTTGTAACAATTGTAATACTCACGTGGGAAAACGACTTGGCGGGAAAACGAAAAAGATCGCGTCACCGCATTGTATTATTATCCAAAACTTGTGTTATTTTCAGTGTTAGTGCATAAAATTGGTGGCATTTTATTCGTTAAGTGCTGGATTACAGACATGAGTGTGGGATAGTGGTATAATGATGGTGAAACGATTCTTTTCGTGTTGTTTCCAAAACTAAATAGAAGCGTCTGGTAAAGTTGCCACCACTTTACTAGGAGTATGACTTGACTAGACTAGACTATGACTTAACTTGATGACTTGGACTGTGACTTGAAACATCTATATAATGTTAATTAGCTTGAGAAATTATCAATTACTTAACACTGGCTAAATACACAAAAGTGTGGAGCCAAACCAAAAAGAAAAGAAATACTCACGTGAACTCGAGCGTGCCACTTTTCTGCTGCTTATTGATGATGGGTACGCTCCACACCAGGGTGCGACCTTTTTGCGCGTAACTACCTTCCCATTGATGTACTACCAGCGAACTGTTGCCAGACCTAGGGAAATAATAATAATAATAATAACGCCCAACGATCACATACATAGATCCTGGACCCTTACTAGGATTCCCTGTCTAGGGACCCAGGAACGACGAGGACCATGGTCCCACCATATTTATTCGTATAATAATATTAGCTGCGGAAATATTCAGGATTACATTTTGTATCGACTTAGCAGGAGGAAGATTTCCGCAGCCACTTGGCATGCGACCATGGCGTAGTTGGAAGAGCGCACAATCCGGCGAACTGGAAGGCGCGTGTCCAATTCAAATCCCGTTGTTTGCTAACATTTTTACCCTCTTATGTAGACATACCTTTTTATTAGGGGGGAGGGGGGCGCAGTTAGTAAAAAATGTGAACGTGAATAGTGATCGTTAAAAGATACAGTTAACTGATGCACTCATCGTAATTCCCTGTCTAGGGACCCAGGAACTACGAGGACCCACAACACCCAGACTCAGAACAAGCATTTTCGCTTTTTTTCCCTGTGCAGAAATACTTGTCCTGCCGCGGGAATCGACCCGCCGCCTCCGGGTATTTTTATTTTAAATTGTTTTGCACCGCCGTGTATTATTTTTATCTGTTGATACTTTCCATCCAAAGGTTGTCTGGAAGAGATCGCTTTTAGCGATAAGACCGCCCATCGTTACACTATCTATCTAACCTCCACTTTTTTTAATTCGGTTGTTAACTTATTATTTTAAAAAAACTCACGGCAAGGGTATGTGTATATTGACATCAGACAGCACGAGGTGGTCTTGCTCCAGCTCGTACTCGATGTTGACGTCACAGCCGCCGCCAGCGCCCTCTGACGGCCAGCAGTTCACTGGAACAACCCGGACCAAACTACAATATTAATAATAACTAGCTGACCCGCCCCTACGCACGATTAATAGTTATACACCCTGACCCTATCCAAGAGAATACTTCTTCTTCTTCTCACATCTCACCTTCTAGACTACGACAAACATTTTATAACCAAAATCAGCTAAATCATCATCGTATTATTTTCCAAAACTTGTGTTATTTTCAGTGTTAGTGCATAAAATTGGTGGCATTTTATTCGTTAAGTGCTGGATTACAGGCGTGAGTGTGGGAAAATGGTATAATGATGGTGAAACGTTTCTTTTCGTGTTGTTTCCAAAACTCCATAGAAGCTTCAAGTAAAGTTGCCACCACTTTACTAGGAGTATGACTTTGACTAGACTGACTTGACTTGATGACTTCGACTGTGACTTGACACATATATGCGTGAAATATCGATAACTTGATAAATTATCGATTACTTGACACTGGCTAAATACACAAAAGTGTGGAGCCAAATCTAAAAAAAAAGAACATATTTTTTTAATATGTGAAGGTATTTTATTATATATTTACTTTGGTTCGGGTCGGAGTTTTCCGTTGTATTTACTATTTTAATGACAAACACGCAAAAACAAGGGAATTACACTTTCAAAGGGAAGTTTACGTGAAATTTTAATTTTATCATGGAGTATAATATGTTAATCAATCGGTATATTTATATGTGGGCAGAAATGGGTTGAGGGTAGGTTGTAACCTATATAACTATAGGCCTTCAGCAAGTGCACCGGGCTGTGTCTGGAACAAGAATGATCGGTAGTACACCAAGCGGTCCCTTTTTATAGCCAAATGGTTGGGGGAGCGATGATAGTTGCCGATGTTGCCACTGTAATAAATTTAAATGCTACCACAGGGTAAATTACGGTACTGCCCGCTGCGCATAGAGTTTATAACTGGACGTAGCCGCCGTCATATATGTATATACTTAATTAAATATATTTATATTATATAGTATGTATATTTGTTTGTATGTTTAGATATTATTTGTATATACATTTTAGTTAATATTGTAGGACAACTTATTGAAATAGTTCTAGTTCATTTTATTTCTACCTGTACACCAAAGCCCAAAATTCTAAGCTACAGATTCCTCCGATTCAAATGTTGTCTGGAAGAGATTGCTCTAAGCGATAAGACCGCCTGTAGTACTAGTTTATTATGTAAGTTTTTCTTTATGTAAATTGTTTTCTTTTTTTACAGTGTACAATAAAGTGTTGATCTATCTATCTGTATATGAGGGGTATAGAATCAAATGCAGCTAAGAGCACAACCTTAAATTTAAAATTTAAGCTGTCTTTGATGTTTGCATGCCGTTTTTAAGCTGACTTTGACCCCGATGCAGATTTTTAATCTGGTATTTGTATTATTTTAAGCTGGTTTCGATGCAAAATTATAAATTGAGATCATACACAATTGACAGACCTATATTTTTGCATTCATAGGTCAGATTTAAAAAAAATGCAACTAGCTGCTTTTGATTCTATACCCCTCATATATTACCTGATAAAGGAGCGAGCTTGTCGTCGTTGGTCGACGCGAGCCTCCACTTCAAAACGCCGACGTCGCTATTCAAGGGGAAATTCCTTTGGGATTGTTTCAATCCGATGACTCCGTTCGAACGGAACGCTTCTTTGTCAACGTTAGGGTGCGTCTGTAATCATAAACAAACCTGGGGATTTACCGCGTAAGTCTGGTGGAGATGGTAATCGTGTTCTCTTGCTCGCACTCGTGGAGTCGTTAATTGGCGAGTGCAGGATGGCAGGCGAAGCCGATTCTCACAGTTACGCGGTAGGGTTGCAAATTGACACACAGTTTTGGCGGGAAAACGAAAAAGATCGCGTCGCCGCATTGTATTATTTTCCAAAACGTGTGTTATTTTCAGTGTTAGTGCATAAAATTGGTGGCATTCTATTCGTTAAGTGCTGGATTACAGGCGTGAGTGTGGGAAAATGGTAGAATGATGGTGAAACGTTTCTTTTCGTGTTGTTTCCAAAACTCCATAGAAGCTTCAAGTAAAGTTGCCACCACTTTACTAGGAGTATGACTTTGATTAGACTGACTTGACTTGATGACTTCGACTGTGACTTGACACATATTTGCGTGAAATATCAACTTCAACTCTTTGTAAATGGCCTTTATGGAGAGGTTACCACAATTTGCCAATATCACGTAGAAAGATAGCGCATCAAACGAAGATATATATGAAATATCATTAACTTGATAAATTATCAATTACTTGACATTGACACTGGCTAAATACACAAAAGTGCGGAGCCAAAACATAAAAAAAAATTGGACACATTCGGAGTGGACGATGCTCCAATCAAACCATGCATTATGTTCAAATCCTGTTGGTGTCTACCGAACTTTACAGCGTCAGCGGGCGGGTTTGAACGAGTTACTTGCCTGCAGTTGTAGAGGCCTCGTGTCCTTATTATCTACGTGAACTTGAATCCGTCCGTATTGCTCGTTAGATATATTCAGTGTCAGCAAACCTAAGGAAAATTTACATTATAATAATGTACTAGCTGCGCCCCGCGAATTCACTCGTGGATAAAAAGGTAGCTTATATGTTAATCCTACTTCCTACTAATATTATAAATGCCAGTTTGTGAGTATGGACTGTCACGAAAAAACTACCAATTGGATGAAATTTGAAACACATATGAAGGGGTGAGAACAAAAAGGGTTTAACTGATTTTTTTTTCACAAAATGACTTATGGGTGTCGTTGAATTCAGCATGAAATTATCTAGCATGGTACATTCTCAAAATACCGAAATGAGGCTTAAATCTCGAGATTTTGAGGCTAAAAATGGTTTATCTGTCACAGGAATACAGTTCGCTTAGCATAAAAACATTATTATATTTATTTTATTATATTTTACAGTCATTGTATGAATTAGTACTATATTTAGTATTTTAAAATAGAATTAAAACATTTTCAAGCAACTGAAACTTACATAAACCTTTTCTATTACCTTACAAGCACTCCACATTAAAATGACGCCGTTGACGTTTAAAGTCAATTTTCTCGAAACTATCAATTTGACAGTTAAGCCCTTTTTATTCTCAACCCTTCATATAATTTATAGCCCGGATTAAGCCATAGGATACTTTTTATGACGGGTGAAACCGCGGGGCGCAATTAGTGCACTATATAAGCTATCTATATTCCTAATTTCAACCGAATCCATCTAGTTGTTTGAGCTTGACAGAGTAACAAAGATCTATACACACAAACATTCGCGTTTATAATATTAGTAAGATTATACCTATAATTGTATAATTTATAACTTTTACGTACCTAACACTATTTTGCAATGCAACTTTTTATTTTTATATCTAACTAGTTACGCCCCGCGGTTACACCTGGGGATAACAACGTTTTTTTAAAGTCGATTTTCCAATGTTTTAAATAGTTATTCTGCTATTCGGGACGGCGACAAATACAATAAATTAATAACTATGAATCACAGTCCAACCGTTTTCGAGTTATAAGTAAATAAATAAATAAATAATAACGCCCAACGAGTGCATACATAGATCCTGGACCTTAACTAGGGACCCAAGAACTTACGAGGACCGTGGTCCCAACCAACAACACCCAGACTCAGGACAAATATTTGAGCTTTTTTTTTCTGTGCATAAATGTCCTGTCGCGGGAATCGAACCCGCCGCCTCCGGGTTATGAGCGACCCTGCTAAACCACAACACCGCAATCGCTGTCGAAGTGCACGAACAAACCCGACTTTGTTTAAAAAAATAGATTAGTTTAATATTATGTAATGACGTACGAGGTGGCAGGACTTATTCGCAAATCTCGTCTAGGTACTAGTTTGGGGCTAGATGGCGCTGTGTGAAATGTCCACACATTTATTTTATTTATCCTGAAAAATTAATAATGCACGCGGGATGAGGGGTAAATTGGAAGTGAAACCGGGGCGCCCTCTGTAGACTAAGTACAGAGGGCGCCCCGGTTTCACTTTCAATTACCCAGTTTAACTAATTACTAAACTAGTTGTACAAACCGGACAATTCAAAGCTTTGTATATCTCCATCTCTGCCTGCGACCAGATTGAGTCTCTCTTCAAAGCGCAGATGGACACTGTTGGAAAAATATCATAATATGTATGTAATCCTAGGCGGTAGGACTTTTCTGCAAAGTTCGTCTAGGTAGGTACCAGGTATTAAACAGGCTCAATCACTCACTGCTTTTAAGACTCAAATTAAGCACTTCTATCTCTCTAGTTTGACTTCGAAATAAACCTTCATTGTTTCCTTAGTATTTGTATATTATGTATTATTTGTGTATGTTTATGTATAGTAGTATTGTATTTTAAGTAGTATATAATTTTATATTTGTCTTAGTATGTATGTACACAGTAAATTTTTAGCACCACCGTCCTTGCTCGTTGATCTATCTCTGTCCATCCAAAGGTTGTCTGGAAGAGATCGCTTTTTAGCGATAAGACCGCCCATTGTTACCTACTCATTACTTATTTCCTGTTTTTGTATTTGTTGCCTTGGTGTCAATAAAGAGTTTATCTATCTATCTACCACCGCTTTGCCAGTTATTATGCCGCCAAGCAGTAGTGCGCAATCACTGCTGTTCCGGTTTGAACGGCACTGTAGCTAGTGAAATTACTGGGCATATGTGTTAGAGTTTTCTTTTTTTTAAATTCCACACCGCTTGAACTCCTTCTCCCAATCAATCTTAACATCTCAGACTATCTAATTATTCGCATAAGAATCAGAGAGAAAAACCACGAACCACAGACTAACTCGGCTTAAGCGATACGCTTATCGATTAATAATTGTTGCCATTAAATATACAAAATAATATTCAAGCTAAATGCACTGTCAATAATCGCTCACGTTTACAAAACACCACCAAAATATCTATTTATTATATTTATGAGAAATTCGTATATGAAAGGATTAATTCTATTAATTAAGTGACTGGTTGTATGGCTTCACATTTGAAGTACTAGCGGTGTTCGTTAACATATGAGACTTTTTGATCTGTTACACAGTCTAGTAATCTTACTACTAGAGTGTGCTGATGTCTCAGGATGACGTGGACAGTGCAGTGTCACGCGAAACTATACTTTAGAATTTCGAGTGACACTGCAACTGATATGCACAGCCGTGTCGGTTAGCATCAGGCGAACGGTTAGCCCGTCGCGTAAATTCTAAACATAAAAAAGGGTATAAAACAAAATGTAAATAAAAAAATGTAACATAAAATAAAACGGCACTCACTCCTTCTGGTTGGGCGCGGGTGTGGCCCCACTGGCGGCGGCGGGCGAGGCGGCCGGCACCACGTCGCCCTCGCTGCGCAGGCGGGACACGAACGACTCCGCGTCCGTGCCGCGCGACCCCAGCTTCATGGCCGACCGGCCCAGCGGCCGCCTGCCGGCACACGCCGCATTCATATATATATATATTTTTAGCGGGCTAATGCTGTTGGTCCCTATCGACCATTACATTTAAATTTAATGATTACGTCTAAAGATGTGTTTAAAAAGCAAGTTCGCAACTATTATGTTCAAAATTATTATGCCAAATAAAGCTCCAACTAATCATTATTAATAATAACCGTTGTTGATTCTCAGAGCTATCATAATATGAACTCTTCAATCTCGACGTTATAAATATAAGTACAGTAAGTTTTATATATGTAAGTAATTTTATTCATTATACTTATGTAAGTAGGTATATTATATTATTTTTATATAATTAAGTATATTATACGTAATAAATATATATATATATATATCTATATTATATACATAGACGTTTTTTATTCTAACATCAATTTTTACTGCACCGCTACCATTTCTTTTCTTGCACATCCAGGTTGACTGGTAGATAATGCTTCATAGCATTAAGTCCTCCTTGTACATTATTTTGTGCTAAAGTATAAATAAATAAATTACAGCGCCACTTCGCTTAAGGCGCCCAGCCGTCAAAAGTGGGAGGAAACTAGCTGGCGAGCACCGCTGGGGTGCGAGCCTCGGCTTGGGCCGTTGCCGGGATAGAGGATCGAGAAGACTACGTCCACTGGAAGAGTGGACCCTATGGAAAGTCGCGACCGTTCTAGCTAACCTACGGGGGGTACGTCGACCTCGCCGGCGGGGTCGGTGTCTGATTGTGTTACGCTGGTATCCTATACCGGTGCCGGGCGCGGTACCTGAGCCAGAAGGGCTAGACTGGTCCGGTGATCCTATAGCAGCCGATACTACGGCTGCTATAGGATCATCCGGGTCGCTCAAGACGTGTCTCGGGCAGCGACGACGGGGTGACAGGGGCATTCATATAGCTCGCGCGAAACTTTATGAGCTTTTTTAGTTTGATAACTATCGTGAGTAATCATGGGCGGATTTAAGGGGACATGGGGACACGACACCCCCTCAAATCCTCGCTGACGACATATTTATGTACTGAAAATATTCCATCACAGTATATAGGGTAATCCACCTAATAACTGGCCATTTTAGTGCACTGGCCAGTTCGTTTCAGTTCGTGCTAGTTTCCATACGGTAAACATTGTGAACTAATATGAAAGCTTATAGATAAGGTAATGTTAAAACCATGATCACAGATGGCGTTACGTGAATCTAATTCTTATTTCAAGCAAATGTAGTAATAGTGGCCAATGACTAATAGCGGCCAGTTACACTTTTTGAATAACCTCAAACTACCAACCTAAAACTCAAATAACCAACGCAAAGCGTAATAAACCGATTTCAGGCTTATATGGTTTTCTCGTGGATGCCATTGTCAAAACTGGACCAAATTGCACCACTTGAAGCACCAGCTTTCAAATAAAAAAAGAATCATTAAAATCGGTTCACCCAGTCGAAAGTTCTGAGGTAACAAATAAAACCAATAAATAATAGTCGAAGAACTCCTCCGTTTTAGGTGTATGACGGCGGCAACGTCGAGTTGTAAACTCTATGCGCAACGGGCAGTACCGTTATTTACCCTGTGGTAGCATTTAAATTTATTACAGTGGCAACACCAGTAACTGTCATCGCTCCCCCACCCATCTGGCTATAAAAAGGGAGCGCTCGGTGTACTACGGATCATTCTTGCTCCGGACGCGGCCCGGTGCGCATGCTGTAGACCTATAGTCTTATAGTTTGCCCGCCATGCCTAACCTGGAGCCTATATGTACAATAAAGGGTTTTTCTAAGTGAATCAATGTAAACAAATAAATAATTCCGCTGTCTGGTAGTAACTTACGCATCTCTAGCAGGGGTGGTTGGTATCTTCTCGGTCATGGGTTCAGAGGCGGCGGAAGATGATATCGAGGAGCTGCCGAATCCACCGCTACTGCCTGTTCAATGCAATTATTATAAGTAAGTGAAATATGTAAAAATATTTGTTTATTTTTCACCCAGCAACAATAACGAGGTATATCTACAAAGGCAATATATTTCAGTTCCTAAAATATTTAGCAACTCACGGGTTTGTACCCGCGACTTCCAAATCATAAATTGTACGATTGTAAACTATCAAGTTGGCAATTGAAGGGGTGAGAACAAAAAGGGTTTAATTGATTTTTTTCACAAAATGACTTATGGGTATCGTTGGATTCAGCGTGAAATTATCTACAATAATACATCCTCAAAATACCGAAATGAGGCTTAAATCTCGAGATTTTTAGTCTAAAAACGGTTTATCTGTCACAGGAATACAGTTCGCTTAGCATAAAAAAAACATTATATTTATTTTATTATATTATACTTTTACAGTGATTGTATGAATTAGTACTATATTTAGTATATTAAAATAGAATTGAAACATTTTCAAGCAAATGAAACTTACATAAACCTTTTCTATTACCTTACAAGCACTCTACATTAAAATGAAGCCATTGAAGTTTAAAGTTAATTTTCTCGAAACTATCAATTTGACAGTTAAGCCCTTTTTATTCTCAACCCTTCAATTTAGTGATGTTAATTTACCGGACACGCAAATATAACAATACAATTTTTTAATTTCTTTATATTGACAATGGTGATCTACGCGAACCTTCAACTTTCGTTTGCTTCGCATTCACCAGCTTACTCCGCAAGGCAAGCGTGCCTAAAGTTTTACTTCTGTGGGCTACTCCCACACTTCTAAAATGGGGTTCAGTTCGCGACTTACCGAAGGACATCTGCGATCGTGTCGGCAACCCTTTCTTGGCGGCCTCGAGCCGTTCTCGCTGAAGTTCCTTCGCTCGCTCCCGCATACGGTTGGCTGCCTCACGCTCCTGCGTCTATTGTACGTGGCAAAAAAATATTCAAGACGTTATCTATACATATAAAATTGAAAGACTGACTGACTGACTTATATATCACTGTAAAGTTTCTTGTAACTTCTTCTTTACAGGTGTAATCGAAGCTTCGGATCGGAGTTTTCTGTTCTGCATTGTTCCGGATTGCTTGCACCAGTAGTGAGAAAGAGAACTGCTTTTCTTTAACTCATATATTGTAATGGGTTTGCTATATATTATTTGACAATAAGCACTTTGTAATTTTATATGCTTAGTAAAACAACTTAATTTTAAGTACCTAATATAATTTTGACTTGTAAAAGTGCTAAAAATAGCATATCTATACATATAAAGTTCAAAGTCCTGACTGACTGACTTATACATCAACGCACAGGCTAAACCTCTGGTCCTAGAGACTTGAAATTTGGAGACTGTGTTCTTTGTAAAGTGTAGGTACCAACTAAGAAAGGGTTTTTCGAAAATCCACCGCTAAAAGGGTGAAACCGGTGGTTGAATTAACTATGAAAACTTTTCCTTTTCGTTTCCTATAGTCCACGAGGCCAAGCCGCGGGCAGAAGCTAGTTGTTTATAACACATCTTGAAAATTCACGCTCGATTGGGACAGCCTCTGTGTGTAGTTGTTGAGCAGGTCAGCTCACCCTAACCCGAAGGTGGCGGGTTCGATTCCCGCAGCAGGACAAGTATTTGGACACCGAAAGTGCAAATACTTGTTTTGAGTCTGGGTATCGTGGGACCATGGTCCTGTTCCTGGTCCATGGTTCCTGGGTCCCTAGACACAGGGAATCCTAGTTACGGTCCAGGATCTATGTATGTGATCGTTGGATGTTATTATTATTACTTGATTTTCATTGTTAAAAATTGGACTATCTGAGGATTAAATTGACAATTGGTCTTTTTAGCATGTAGACATTGTATAAAATATGATTGTTTGTGGCAATAATATATCACTGGTGTCAATTCTGTGTGGCATACTCTAAAGCTAAACGAAATTGACATATTTCCGTCTCTTTCATTTCCCATTTATCAGAAGAGTACCTCCATACTTTAAGTTTACTTTAGTTTTGGAGAACGCGACACAAAATCGACACCATTATCATAATATAATATATCATAATAGGTCTTTACCTATGAAATTGCCGTATTGCAGTACAGACTTTTTCAAACAAAAAAAAGTTTTGATTAGCTATGAATTCTAAATTCAAATTAATTTTGTTTTAAAAATATGACATTCTATTTACAATATAAGTCTTTTGTTTATTGATTAGCGTTGTATTTTCATTACATTTCAACATTTTTCCTCATAATGGATACTTTGAAATTTCGTGTAATTATGGAATATGAGTTCCGTCGTGGCACCAACGCGGCACAAACGACACGTAACATCAACGACGTTTACGGAGAGAACTGTACAAACGAACGTACAACCCGTTATTGGTTTGCTCGGTTCCGTTCTGGGAATTTTGACTTGAAAAATGAACCTCGCGGTCGTCCGGAAACTTTGGTCAACAATGATGAATTAAAGGCGATTGTGGAAGCTGATGAATCTCAATCTACAGCTGAGCTGGCAGCAGCTTTTGATGTTAGCATCAAAACAATATTGGTCCATTTGCGACAGATTGGCAAGATAAAAAAGCTTGATAGATGGGTGCCCCACGAACTTAACGATCGCCAGCGCAACGTACGCGTCGAGACTTGCCTTGCGCTGCTTAACAGGCACAGAAATGAAGGAATTTTGAACCGAATTGTTACGTGCGACGAAAAATGGATTCTTTTTGACAATCGAAAGCGCTCAGCAAGTTGGTTAGATCCTGGTTCGGTACCAAAGCAATGTGCAAAACGAAAAATGACCCCTAGAAAGGTGATGGTCACAGTTTGGTGGTCTAGTGCTGGTGTGATTCATCATAGCTTTTTACAAAACGGCGAGAGCATTACTGCAGATGTGTACATTGAAGAACTGACCACAATGATGGCGAAACTCGCACGTCTGCAACCAACTTTGGTCAATCGGTCGTCTCCACTGCTACTTCACGACAACGCGCGACCCCATACTGCACAACAGACCGTCTCTAAGCTGCATGAGTTGGGTTTGGAAGCTCTCCCTCATCCGCCATACTCACCAGATCTTGCGCCTACCGACTATTACTTTTTCAAAAATTTCGACAACTTTTTAGCGGGAAAAAAATTCAATTTCCGAGAGGCAGTACAAAACGCCTTTGAAGAGTTTGTTGTCTCCCGTCCTGCTGATTTTTTCAAGAAGGGCATCCATAAACTGCCACAGCGTTGGCAAAGATGCATTAATTGCAGGGGTTGATTACTTTGAATAAAAGAAATAAATAAGTTCGAAAAAAAAAATACTTTAACTTTTTTCAAACAAAACGGCAATTTCATAGGTAAAGACCTTATCATAATCAAAGACATCTGCTTGTAGACTACCCACATTAGGCTGTGAAAAACAGCAAGAAAAAGAAAAGAAGAAAAAAGAAGATTAAGAAAACTCATACATTATATTGAAGAAAGATCATACCTGTCTCACTGCCTGGAAGATCTTCTCTTCATGGGAATCCATTTCTACAAATGAACGGACCTAAAAATAAAATAAACCGATTATTTGTGTATATGCCTTCAATTGTTCCTATTTTTCTAATTCAAGTTGGGTGAAATGTCGTTTCTGGTTGGCAACACTGACTTGCATGTGATTTGATGACTCCAATATATATATTATAACCTTACTATATTAGAAAATCATTCAGATAAGTTAAAAAGATATAATAAAGCTTTAATTTAGGCTTAGAATATTGTTCAGTATCTTAATTTTAAATGAGAAAGTGTAATAATTTTAAATTCAGCTCTTTGTCAGTTTAAATGAAAAAAACCTTTTTTTTTAAATAATGTAACCAATGATTATTTTACTATATTAGAATCTGCATTTAGCAGACAAGTTTTTAAAGTAATGGGCATCAATGGCAGTACATTTTTATTTACACAATTCACAGCTGAAATTTGATGATTTGTTAGATATGGTAGTTGACATTTGAATTAAATGCTTATGTACTTAGTACCTTTTGATTTTAAATGGAAAAAGTATTTGGATTTGATTGATCATACATTCGGATTCGGATCATACATCAATTTAAAAAAAAATTGTATCATTTGTTGAAATTGTAATCAAATTATTAACACAATGCATCGATTTTCTTAAAAATAAGTTTTATCTAAATTTAATTATTTTGAGACCCCTCATTAAAAATTATTTAAATTCTACTATGAGATAGTATCTACTATCTACGAGCTCTACTATCAATCGACATCTTCACTTTTTTTAAAATAAAAAATAAACAGTTTTATTTGCATTTGCAATTATGCCGCCCTAGTTATTTTAACAGGTACTAATACTGAAACTAATATAACCGTTGGACCACTAATTATGTATTACACCTGTATAGGTGTTTGTAGTTTTTGTAGTTACCTGAGCCAAGTTCACACTCTCCCTGTATCCAAGCGCTACAATCTCATCGAAAGCAAACAGCAGGTTGAAAGCTTGGTTCAGCACCTCAGCTTCTGTCAGCTGACTGCAGTATTCAGGTACCTGGGAATATAACGACATAAGCCAAAACTTCATCAACTTTTTCTGATTTAATGAATGAATAAATCTTTTATTTTGTTGATCAACAACAACAACACACAATACACAACGGTGTATTGCACACCGTAAAAAATAATTTTACAAAAAGAAAAACTCACATATTTAACAAATACTAGTGCAATAGGTGGTCTTAACGCTTAGAGCCACTTCTTCCAGACAAATTTTGTATTGGAGGAATCTATAGCTCAGATTTTTTAGGTTTTATAGGTTTTGCTTGGATTTGGGTTATTTTTTTTATCGGTATTGTGCGTTTATTCTCTAAACTAACTACCACAAATTACAATTTCATATCAACTACATGGTACTTAAGCAACTATAATATTATCTACTACAAAATACATTTGGATTGTATACTGGCCTTATCTATAGTGAGTTCTAATGTTTTAGCCCACTACCAGTAGGTAGCATGCTGCCAGCATTGCCTGGTTGAGTTGCAATGCCGATGCCATAGTTCCAAATAAATAAATCTCATTTGTTCTATGTTGATAAAACACGAAATTTAAAACCTTTTATTGATAAGTAGTGGAGGAATTGTAATTTTGTGTTCTGTTTCTCTCTTTTATTAATAAGTAGTGGAAGAATAGTTATTTTGTGTTTTGTTTCTCTATCAAATTTGAAATATGCAATGATAAAAGAAGAGAAAACACTGAATAGCTAATACACTGTCATGCACAGTTTATTAGTAAGAGTGTACAGATTTTAGTGTGTTGAAAGCCTAAAAGATATGGTGGCTGTACTCACCACTCTACTAAAAAGACGGAGAGTTTCCAAGTCTTCAAGGATGTTGCTTGCTTTGGTAGTGATCAGCAACATGTATAGTTTATCCAGAGGTTGGTACACATATCTGTAGGAAGTTGAATAAATTTTATACTCAAACCCACATTTTAATGTTTAGGTAATATTATGTTGAATGGATTTAAGTATAACCCACATTTATGAGGCATCTAGGTGGGTTTGATTACAGTGGCAGGACAAGTATTAGTGCACAGAAAAAAAAGTGCAAATACTTGTTCTGAGTCTGGGTGTTGTGGGACCGTGGTCCTCATATTTCCTGCATACCTAGATACAGGGAATCCTAGTTAGGGTCTAGGATCTATGTATGTGATTGTTGGGTGTTATTAATATTACTATCTATTAATAATTCAGGGATTTAAAAATAACCAGTGTGTTAATTTTAATGCAAACGATTACGTGATTTAGTCACATTCTATGTTCTAAGCATACAAGCAACAAAGCCCCTCCGCGTAACTGTTCTGGGAATCGGTTTCATCTGCCATCCTACACATGTCAATTAACAAGTCCACGAGTGTGAGCAAGAGAGAACACGATTACCATCTCCACGAGACTTACGCGGTAAGGCCCCTGGACTGAATGACGGAACAATATCTGCCTCTGATTTATTTTAGCAAATCTTCAGCTCATACCTGACAGACTCAGTCTCCACGAAAGTATGTTGGCGGCTCCCAGTCATAAGCTTGGGGAAGGCGGCTAGCAACCCTTCTATGCGAGCTTTCGTCATCTCTACAAATTGCCGGGACACCAACGCTGTAAAATTACACGAATCTCGTTGGTGTTGCGTGTACAATGAAATCATAATGAACTGTTTAAAGTCTACAGACAAACGTTCAGACTAAATTTATAGATGAGAATCTATGATAGATTACCTTTTCCAGATTTTGTGCATACTGTAGCAGCAATTAACACCTGTAAACACATAAAAATACGACTAAAAATTATGTATTAATGCCGCATTGTAAAACCACCATTTACAGTCAAATTCGTCTATGTTGTCATGACACTGATATCATGTATGTTTTTAATGAAAACAAAATCACAGTTACCATTATATTATTTGATATTTCTTCAAATTAACATCTAAATTAATAAAAATATTGAAAATCTGATTTGTCTGACACCACCACAAATTGACAATTACGGCTCAAAACAAGATGACGTGTGATGTCACAGAATTACAATAGCAATTTATTTGCACAGGCTGAGTTTTGATTTGTAATCTGTGACCCAAAAGAAAAGTAAAGTAAAGCGTAAGAATCTACATCAAGCCTATCAAGCCGCCAAATAACATAAAATGTGTTATGTATAGGACTCTTATAAAAACTTAATATATTTGTCTATGCTCTAAGTATGAACGACGTAGCGTAAAAAATGTCAGTAAACGTCAAAATCATCCAATCAAAATTGTCAAAAATAAGCAAAGCACATTGGGGTTATTGTTAATTAATATTTTCATATTTTTTTACATTTTTGCTTTATTTTCCCAGTGAAAAAACTGTTTTCATGAAGAATTTTATGCTTATGTACGGACAATGGAGCCTAATAATTGAATAGTTGGTTAAATTCTATGGAATACGTTTGCATTACACAGAAAACTATTAACAGTGGTAAGTCGACAGCTTTTTATTATATTGTATGGTTTTATAGAATGTAGCTCATTGGGTCACATGGCTCTCGTATTCCGGGTGTACTGTAACTTGCAGTTCAATCATTATTTCGCTAATGGTCAGTCCATTTGATTTGCATACAATGATACTTGCCTGATCTATAGTTCATTTTAATTCAAGTGTTATTGGTCACAGTTGATGCGATGCGATGATCCGTCACTATAGACGGGTGTAGTTTGTTTTTGAGTCTATTCCCTAGTCTGTCTTGTTTTATTTATTTCTGTTAAAAAATATTGTTCCACTCAACTTTTGTGCAATGGAAGAAACTTCTCTGATTGATAGTGATAACGAGGTACTTATGTTTACTTTAGATAACATAATACATAGAATTTAATTAGTTATTGATAAAGAGTTCAATACTTCCAACTAATTGTCAATCTGTAGAAAACATACCTGATAAGATCCATTTGTACTTACAGTTTATGGAACTCTCAAAGGACAAAATTAATAGCTTACACAAAACAATGGCTTGTGGCTACTAAACGTTTTCCTGGTAGTAAAATGTAATAAAATCCATATATGGTTAACTTGACTGTTGTTAATTATATTAATTAACACAGGAAAATAGCTTTAGTTTATTGAACCTTATTTTGTATTGAAATTATATAGAAACTGAAGGACATTATTGACAGTCCACAGTTGAGAAGTATGTGTAGAAATGAAGAGATGTGATGTGTGCCGTGTCCGTACGGAAAGGGTGGCGGCTGATGACCGCGAGGAGGGTGAACGAGACCCCTTGATAGATTCACCCACTGTCTCGCAGGAGGAGAACTACGATAATATCAATTTTGTAAGATTTATGTTCCGTGTTTTCATGTCAAACTGACCACCTACTGTTATTTTGAGTATTTAAAACAAAAGAAGAATGATTTTGTGTAACAAAGTGCAAATATCTTGAATCTTAAGCCTGTCTAGACTTAAGTTTGACAACTTTAAGTTTACACTTATCTCTGTAGGACATACCCAAATGTTTTGCAGTAGGCTCATAAAAGAGGGATAAATGCAAACTTAGGAACTGTTAAACTTAAGTGCTGATGGTCATTAAGCCCTGGAAAGGAACCACATAACTTCTGCTCTGCTTGTTTACCTTCTGTTATAACAAGCTATCTAGTACTGAGTATGAAAGCACCATGTAAAGTATTTGTAACCTTAAATGGTTGTCAGAATAAATGTACACATTATCTCATAATTTTTATTATAATAAACACAAAATTATGTTGATTAGAAATTGAGGCTGATGGAATAAAAAAAACTTGCTCCAAACCACAAAAACTAATAATAGAATTATGTAATTAGTGTTTCTTAAATTGTCGCGTTTTGATATCATAGTTATTTGTTTACATAGGAATTAATAGGCAAAATTTAATTTCATTTGCAAGATATGGAAACTCATAAACCATTTTGAGATTATTCTATAAAGAGCTCATATAATTAATATCAAACTTTCATATTCATTATATCCAAAGTTATTATTGAAAAACAAAGTAAGGATTTTAGATGTTGATGTGTAAAACCTAAATTTGTACAATAACAGTATGACAGTAACTTAAAAAAAAACTTCAACACCATGGCATTTTTATTTTTATATTTTTTTAGCTAAAATGTAAACCTATCTCCAAAATTTAGAAATATCTACAATTTATAAATTAATTAAATTATGATAAACTCTTTGTTATTTTTTAACTATCTCAATAAAACCAATAAAAACTAGGAGTAAAAAAGTTTTTTAAATGTGGTCCATTGCTTTAAGAACATATTTTTGTAAAGAATTAAATGAGTTATGCACAATTTTATCTAAAAATCTACCCCTTTGTATTGTTCAAACAAAATCATGGTCAGTTTGATGTGTGAACACAGGTAGCAAGTATTAAGTGCACCAATGTCAAACATGCACTTTATTTATTTCATGTGGTGTCTGTTAGATGGATGTTTAGAGTTGACATTTTTTTGTCATATCTTTTGATAGTTAGTGCATTGGATTATTTATAATTATTTATTAGTTTGATGCACCAGCTTCTTTATTTGTCATGTGCAAGTTTATTTCATGTATTTATAATGATTATTATTTGATGCAAAACAGATATTATAAATACTGTATTTAGTTACCAGTTATATTGATGTACTATAATCGGAGATCAATTATAATTTGTTTCTGGCTTCCATAATTATTATAAAAGTTGGAGACAACTTGGCAATGCCTTGATGCTGTGGTGAGTTTGGTTAGTAAAGCCATGGGGTCTCATCCATGCCTGATAGCTCAGTTGGTAGTAGCACTGCCTTCTGAACTGTAGATTGTGGGTTCGATTCCCACCCAGGACAAACATTTGTGTGATGAACATAGGTGTTTGTTCTGTGTCTGGGTGTTATATTGTATTCTATGTATGTATTTACAAACAAAAAGTATGTAAGTTTTGGTATTAGTTATCTGGGTCCCATAGTACAAGCTTTGCTTAGTTTAGTTTTAGGGGCAAGATGGCGCTGTGCGAAATGAAAAAAAAAAAAACTTCAAACAAATCAATAGATACATGTAACAATTAACTATAGTATTTTAAAATCTGTGCTAACAACTTAATTAGTTTTATATAATGCAAACAGTTTATTGATTCATCGTAATTCTTCTCATCATTGATAACTCATCTATCATCATCACCTTTCTGAATTTTTGGTGAAGGAAAAGGTGATGAAACCATAAATTGGTAGTTTTCTACTAGTTTACTTACTTTGCTATCTACCACTCTTTAAACCTCAAGTGACTCATTTAAGAGGGACTTTCCAAATGATTCAAAATTCCCTACTTACACTAAAAATTTACTTTAAACACCAATAATACCGAAAATATTAACACATGAACTGATTACAGACACAATTAAGCAATCAGCAACCTTGCTATGTCTTGTAACAATTTCTCTATTGTTTCCACTTTGGCCAGTTGAAATATTCATTGCTGGTTACTTATGAATTATGCCCCATTCATAATTCTATAGAACCTTGTCTCGGTATTCTGAAAATAACTTCTATAAAATGATATGTTTGTAGTTCTAGGAATGTCGGACGTACGACAACCGTGCGTCTTTTAATTTTTCATTCAACGTCAATTTCAGTATGAATTTTTGCCACTGAATAATTCTTAACTGTTATGTATTCATTTACATTTATACTTAGCTGGCTCAGTTGGCAGTAGCTCTGCCTTCTGAACTGTAGGGTGTGGGTTCAATTCCCACCCAGTACAAACATTTGTGTGATGAACATGGTGTTTGTTCTGTGTCTGAGTCTTATATTGTACGTACGTATGTATTTACAAACAAAAAAGGTATTCTATCAGTTATTTGGTTCCCACAGTACAAGCTTTGCTTAGTTTGGGGCTAGATGGCGCTGTGTGAAATGTCCTCAAATATTTATTCAAGTAAACTTTACGCACGCTTGACTTGGGGAGTAAGCTGGAGAATGCGAGGCGAACGGAAGTGGGTTCACTTAGATCTTCACTGTCAACATAACAAAGTTAAAAAAATATATTATGTTGGTATGTCCGGTAAAATGACAATACAATTTGTCAACATCAAACAAAACAAAAACAAAGATATACCGGCTGATGAAATGGAGCTAAACTAAAGAAGTTTTACTTCAGTCGTGTGGTCTAAAGCACACTCGTTTTTTATTTTTATTTATTGACTAGCTTCTGCCCGTGGCTCGCTGGCGTGGTCTATACAAAACTAAGAAGATTTTTTTCCATAGATAATTTAACCACTAATTTCACCCTCTTAGAAGTCGAATATCGAAAAACCCTTTCTTAGTGGGTACCTACACTTTACAAAGAACACACCCTCCAAATTTCAAGTCTCTAGGACCACCTGTTTAGGCTGTGCGTTGATATAAAAGTCAGTCAGTCAGGACTTTGAATTTTATATGTATAGATTACTTGACCAGTGGCCACACTCCCAGTGTGAGGTTTATTAAACAAATCCTTGAACTGTTGAGTACCAACAGATAGTTGCTATCTTGCGGGTAAACAAAGAAATCGTTTAAAGGACGTTAACTGGCAGATAGAAGATATTTATACGATTATGTCGGATTAAAGAAGTTAGATAACGAAAGTAGCGCCATTGTATTTAGATCCGTCATTGACCGTACGACTAGAATTCTTAGTCGCGTCGCGTGGTATTTCAATCGGTTCTAATTCCATATGCTTAGTACAATAACTTAATTTTTAGTATTCGATATAATTTTGACTAGTAAAAGTGCTAAAAATAGCCTATTTGCAATAAAATCTTTTGACTTTGACTTTGGTAGGTTGTATTAGAATTTTTGTAACAACACAATGGCTCGACACAATAAATATTATAATGAACGCAAACCGTAAGAAACCGACTTTAGACTTATATGGTTTTCTCGTGGATGCCATTGTCAGAACTGGACCAAACTGAAATAGGACCAAACGGGAAGTACCAGCTTTCAAATAAAGAAACAATCATCAAAATCGCTTCACCCAGTCGAAAGTTCTTATAAACAAACAAAAACTGTTGAATTGAAAACCTCCTTTTTCAAGTCGGTTAAAAATGTAAAGGAAGTAAATAATCTAATAATAACATGCATATATTTTCTTTTATAAAAACTTTATTTTATAATATAATATTTATTTAAAAAAAAAACGAGTTCATTCACTATATTTAAGAACCGTAGTAACGCAGTATAACAGACCCAAAAAAAAATCTTGACTAATGTGCAAACCCTATATCTGTAAAATTAAAGCGTAAACTACACAAAATGTACCTACATTTCTACCTAATACGTACGGAACGAGAAAAAAATTTAAAAGACCTAGCGAAACTACCTAAAGGACGCTTACTTTTTCATAATGCCTACGCATAACATTATATCGTAATATTCCGAGTTAGAAAGAATCGTTATTTTTCAAAAAATGTTGGAAAAAAAACTCGATACAGTTGTAGGATATCGATTAGAAGATTTGAAATTGATAACATATTTTTTTTTCAAACTTGACATTCTTTGAAACCAGTACTTGAGTATAATGACATCCTTGTATTGAGGTAGCAAACATAGAAAAATAGAAAAACTATTAATGTAGACAATTATTTGGTAAAATAGGCCTTTCTGTTAAATAATCTGGTTCCCTGACATGACAGCTTACTAGGGTTGACAAAAATTTTTGGGTTTGATAATCACACTAATATTATAAAGGCGAAAGTTTGTATGTGTGTATGTTTGTTACTCTTTCACGCTCAAACGGCTGCATGGATTTGGGTGAAATTCGGTACCAAGATAGCTTATAAACTTGATTAACATATAGGCTACATTTTATCCTGGAAAAATGAAATTTTCGCGTGGGATGAGTAAATAATTAAAATATTTTTATCCGCGGGTGAAACCGCGGGGCGCAACTAGTTAATTATATTTTTACGGTGTATAGTGTAACACGTTGTATATAGATCCTGTAGCCTTTTATGTACTTATTTAGCGGTTAAAAGAACTAGTTTTTCAGGGCTCTCAGTAAAATGGTCGCTTTTTTCTCGCCCATGATAATTGAATCCTATTCAGCGTGTAAAGTATATCATTGTAAACAGTGTGTAAGCTGACATGAGACTGAGTAGAGTGGTTACGTATTGACATGAGCAACTCGCGTTTTTATTTTCTATTAAAAATCCTGCAAAAATACATTTTATCGTCGGTAAAATGTCATTGTGATAAATTGGAATAAAAACAACGGAACTTAAATGATATTGTAAAAGCTGTGAAGATCCCCCAAAAGAACGAGATGAAAAAGAAACTGAAGATTAATGTGACGTCTAAAAAGGTACATACTTTTTTTGTTTGGTTTTGGGTCCACACTTTTGTGTATGTAGCCAGTGTCAAGTAATTGATAATATCTCAAGTTAATTAATATCATATAATGTGTCGAGTCAAGTCGCAGTCCAAGTCATCAAGTTAAGTCATAGTCTAGTCTAGTCAAGTCATACTCCTAGTAAAGTGGTGGCATCTTTACCAGAAGCTTCTATGGAGTTTTGGAAACAACACGAAAAGAAACGTTTCACCATCATTATACAACTTTCCCACACTCATGCCTGTAATCCAGCACTTAACGAATAAAATGCCACCAATTTTATGCACGAACACTGATAATAACACAAGTTTTGGAAAATAATACAATGCGGCGACGCGATCTTTTTCGTTTTCCCGCCAAAACTCCAATGTAGATATTTAATATAACATAATTTTATGACACCCCCCTTAAAATAAATGAAACGCCAGCTTCTAGAAACGTTATTAATGTATGTAAGATTCAAACGTCTGCTTTTTTGTATTTTTGTTTGTTTATATGGCTTTTATGCCAAAACTGCTGGAAAAGTTTTAATGAAATTTTGCACACGGGTTTTGCTTATATTACCGGGGCCAACATGAATACCTCTTATCCCAGAAAATTTAGAGTTCCCGTGGGATAACGGGAAAGTTGCGGTTGTAACCGCGTAGCGTTTCTAGAAACGAATAATAAATATATTGTCTCACGAAAAGATCTAACAAAAACTACAATGCTTGTACAACAATAGGTAGTAATAATAATAATAATAAAAACAACAAATACAAACCATTCAAAAACGGGTTATATTGTTTATCGTTATGGTGTTTTTCCAATTTAAAAAGTGTTCTTTCAATAAATAAAAGAAACAATTGTTAAGTTAAAAAAACAATTGGTAGACGGAAAAAATAAAATAAATGTGTTTTTTTAATTTTAAGAATGTCAAAGTTAAAATATCGCGTGACACTGCACTGCGCACGTCATCCTGAGACATCAGCACAATCTAGTAAGATTACTAGACTGTGAGATCAGGTCATAAATTCTCGTTTACCCAGTAATTTCACTAGCTACAGTGCCCTTCAAACCGGAACACAGCAGTGCTTACAATACTCTGTATTGCTGTTAATAAAATTGCTTTCTAATGTATCCAAACCAGTCAAATACAAACAGTAAAACCGAATAGTTCGATTTCAAATTCACTCGTACAAAATACGAAAACTCTTTTCCCTTCGTGTTGTTTCCAAAACTCCATAGAAGCTTCTGGTAAAGTGCCACCAATTTACTAGGAGTATGACTTACGACCATAGAGTAACTTATTATAGAGTCATCAGCTTTATCGCCGATCAGCGCCATCTCGTGAAACCGAAAGAAATCACATTGTTCTATATCTATATAAAACAAAAAAAAAACTCCCCCTCGACCAATTACAGCTGCGAAACAAAGCTTTATAATATGCGTGTCTAAAGTAAATCCAGGTTAATCAACTACTTAATTATATGAACTTCTTGACCCCTTGAAACGTTACAGGTGAATGTATCGTTAGTTACATCAGTCCTTGTAAAGTTAATGTATTCAGTTGCATGCGCCCGTCGCTGTAAGGTTTCCTGTTTCATGGAACCTTGGTATGTGTCAGGGACTAGAACTAGGTTAGCAGTTTAGGGGTTAACTTAAGACTAGTTTCCTACATTAAACGTTCTCGTGGTTTTTTATGGGCACTTAATCACACCAATATTATAAAGGTGAAAGTTTGTATGTTTGTATGTGTGTTTGTTTGTTACTCCTTCACGCTCAAACGGCGAATGGATTTGCTAAAGGGTTATTAAGCACTTTTTCAAAACGCTTTAAAGTAAAAACTAGCACTCTTCTTATCGCTCAAGATGCGTATTGCTATCTCTCTCTGTCTCGTGTAAAATTGTGTGCATTGCACCTGATTTAAGCTACTGCGTTTCTTTATTCGCCTTTCATCTAAACTAATTTTCCTTTTCTGGAACTCCGATTTTTATGCAAAATTTCATACAAATCAGTTCAGCCGTATTGACGTGCTACAACGTCTATTTACTCGTAGGAATTGTTACTTTTTTGTTACCGATAATATTTTTGCTCCGGCTTAAATCTAAATATATATAACTCAAACGTGACTGACTGACAGACATCGTGATCTATCGACGCACAGCCCAAACAACTGGACGGATCGGGCTGAAATTTGGCGTGCAGGTAGATGTTATGACGTAGGCATTTGCTAAGAAAGGATTTTTCGAAATTACACCCTTAAGAGGGTGAAATGGGTGGTTAAATTATTTTCCCATAGACCACGCCGCGGGCGAAGCTGCGGGCAGAAGCTCGTCTGGTATAGAATGCTAAATAAAGTAATTTGGAAATTTTGCGGGTTAGTAAATTCAGAGTCCCTTCGTAGTCGATCATTCGGTTATATGCCGCTTATATTGCTTGACACATTAGATTGCTTATAAAATAAGAGATATATAAATAAATAAATATCTGTGGACATTTCACACAGCGCCATCTAGCCCCAAACTAAGCAAAGCTTGTACTATGGGAACCGGATAACTGATACAATACTTAAATACTTTTTGTTTATAAATACATCCATAGAATACAATATAACAACCAGACACAGGACAAACATCGACGTTCATCACACAAATGTTTGTCCTGGGTGGGAATCGAACCCACAACCTGCAGTTCAGAAGGCAGTACTACCAACTGAGCTAAAGGGCCAGTCGAGTAAGTCTTGATCATATTATTTAATTTAATTATTATTTATTTAGGCAACCGAATAATTTTCCCAAGTTATAAAAACGCCTGATAATGATTCCGTGACGGCGGTCAATGAAACACTATCAAATTGAGGCTAGTCAAAGTAATCATATCGATCGTACGATAGATTCGATAATATCTCAAATACACACAAACTAATCGCGATTCTAATCGATATCTCCCAATCTGCCTGATTACTAATGCGATATTAACAAAAGGAACCTGGCCACGCGTTTATCCTTCATTCATCACAGTTTTAACCGACCTCCAAAAAGAGGAGGTACTATGTTCGTCTGTGTGTTTTTGGTGTCAATTTTTCTGTTTTTGGTGCGAATTGAGAACCGATTTCAAAAAATATTTTTTAGTTCGAGGGTATACTCCCGAGGTGCTCCCATTATCATCAAGTCAGGATCTGATGATGGAATCTCAAGGAAATCAAGGATAAACTAACATTTTAATAAAATCTTAGAAGTCAATTTTGACCCACTTCCCGGTTTCCGATTGAGCTGAAATTTTGCATATTTATCAAGTTTAGTAACAATAACTAAAAAGATTAAACAATTATAAAAAACTAGCTTTTTCCCGTTGCTTCGCCCGCGTGGCCTATATGGAAAGAAGAAGATTTTTTAATAGATAATTCAACCACCTATTTCACCCTCTTAGAGATGGAATTTCGAAAAACCCTTTCTTAGTCGATACCTACACTTACAAAGAACACGCCCTCCAAATTTCAAGTGTCTAGGACCAGCGGTTTAGGCTGTGCGTTGATATGTAAGTCAGTCAGTTAGTCAGGATTTGAATTTTATATGGAAAACGACTTCAAAACCACAAATAGGCACTCAAAGTTAACAATAAATTGATATAATTATTATAAGCGCTACCCACTCATCTATTTAAAGTCGGTGCCAACCAAGCCAAGTAGGTAGTAGATAGATACTATGTGTGTAGTAAGTAGGTAGATACTCGTAGGTAGTATCTATCTACTACCTATTAGACCTCACTGGCACCGATTTCAAATAGATGAGTGGGTAGTGCTTATAATAATTATATTAATTTATTTTTCGCTTTTGAGTGACTATTTTTTTAACTGCATTTCCACAGACACCTTGGTCCGTGCTTTTTGTTAAATTATTTTTATATTTATAAATTTAGCCTATTATTTACATGAACATATATACAATACAGGAAGGACAATACACCCAACTTGAGTGCCTATTTGTAGTTTTGAAGACGGTTTTTTTTTTTAAATTTTTTTATTCAGTATTCTTGAGATATCTTTAAATAGCACATTGACGGGGTTAGAAACCTTTTGTAGTAGCTGATGTAGTTTATAAAAGCAAGTCTTCCAATGATAAATTATACTCTGTTATCATCATGATAATTATTATTAAGTAATAAATATTTGTGGACTTTTCACACAACGCCATCTAGTCCCAAACTAAGCAAAGCTTGTACTATGTAACTCAGATAACTGATACAATCTTTATATACTTTTTGTTTGTAAATACATGAATAGAAACAATATAACACCCAGACACAGAACAGACACCGATGTCTGTCATACAAATGTTGGTCCTGGGTGGGAATCGATACCATAACCTACAGTTCAGAAGGCAGAGCTAGTGTTATATTAGTTTTTGGTGATACCTGAATGTCCAGTGTAATGAAATAATAATAATATTTTTTAGTATAACAGCTATTACTAACTGAGCTATCAGGCCAGTTTAACAAAGCCTTTCCCTCCTTGGTGTCCTATTCTACGCATTTAATAGACCTATTTTATTTATTTTACAAAATCCACAACCCTTGTAACAAAGTTTATAATTTACATGCTAAACCTACAGCCAAAATCGGATTTACAAACTATATTTCTAAAGAAAAAAAATTACATGACGGTCACTAGAAAAACGATAACAATAAAAAAAAACAAAGAAACAAGAGTAAATTTAGTTTTATATATGCGCACACGCATGTTGATGGCGTATTATATTGCGCTTGCTGCGTGTGGTGTGTGCTGTACGATCTTAATTGCGTTAAATATATATTCTAAAATTATGCATTAATATTGACGAGGATAATTGAAGGGGTGAGAACAAAAAGGGTTTAACTGATTTTTGTCACAAATCGACTTATGAGTATCGTTGGATTCAGCGTGAAATAAGCTACCATAATGCATTCTCAAAATACCGAAATGAGGTTTAAATCTCGAGATTTTGAGTCTAAAAACGGTTTATCTGTCACAGGAATACAGTTCTCTTAGCATAAAAACATTATTATATTTATTTTATTATATTATATTCTTACAGTAATTGTATCAATATTTTGTATTTTAAAATAGAATTAAAACATTTTCAAGCAACTGAAACTTTTCTATTACTTTATAATATACTTTATATTGAAACTTTTCTATTACACATAAACCTTTTCTATTACTTTATAAGCACTGTACATTAAAATGACGCCGTTGAAGTTTAAAGTCAATTTTCTCGAAACTATCAATTTGACAGTTGAACCCTTTTTATTCTGAACCCTTCAATTATGTTCTTAATCCAACAAAAGTTTAATTACCTCATTCTTAAAATTCATCTTACTCTCATTAAAAACATCAACACAAGACTTGTTCAATAATTAGTTCAATATTGATCTGCTGGACAATGTATATTGAAGTTTAAAGTTCAAGTTAATCACCGCAGCGTCCTTCACCGGTCCACCCCAACCTTGGAGTGACCACGGCAGTCCTTCAAGACATTTGTCGTTTCACAACTTCGAATAATTTATCCTTCAGCTGACACTTCTCAAGTCATTTTTGAATATTTTATATTTTATATATATAAGGGCACACCCTTTGGTGAGCATAATCGAAGTCCGAGAACTCTGTAACCGAGACCGAGTTCTTTGTAAAGTGTAGGTTGTCAGGTTTCGTATTTATTTATATTTCGATGTACGTGGGTAGGTGCTTATTTTTAATAAAACAGTCAGCCTCTAACCTCGGCCTTTCATTGATGTTCCATTGGCGACGAGCCGATTTCACGCGTGTTTTTATAGTGTTAAATCAAGTGAATCATAATTTAAAATGCCTATCGGTAAACTAGAACCAGTTCGAAACAATGGCCTGCATATATTCGTCGCGTAAAACAGTACATATTGTTGAATGAAATTAAAAAAGAACTATGTGTGGACTTGTTAATTACGGTGGTCGGGGAAGCAACGTATTCCCTTATGTGTGATTTGTGTTCGCCGGAACACCCAGAGTCGAAATCATTTGACGAGTTAGTGAAACTGGTATCGGAGCATTTGGAGCCCCAGCGGTCCGAGATTGCCGAACGTCACGTATTTCGTTTGCGTAGACAACATGGCGGCGAATCACTTACGGAGTATTTACAAACTCTTAAACATCTAGCGACTACATGCAATTTTGGAGCGACATTGGAAGAAAATTTACGCGACCAGTTTGTGTCAGGACTATCGAACGAGGCGATGCGCTCGCGTATTTTTGCCGAAAGAAACATTCGGTACAAGCAGGCGGTTGAGCTGGCTCTGGCGCTGGAAGCAGCCGAGCGGCACGCGGAGATGAGCGCGGCCACGGCAGCAGCGGGCGCAAGCGCCGCCCTCGGCGGAGGCGGCGAAGGCGCGGGCGAAGGCCTGCACCAGGCGAGCGCGAGGCGCGCGGGCAGCACGGCCTACGGAGGGCGCGCTGCGGGCGCGGCGCGGCCGGGGCCGAGCGGTGCTGCGTCCGCGCCCCGCCGCAGCTGCTGGCGGTGCGGCAAGTCGCATCGCTCGGACAAGTGTCGGTATGCCCAGTATAATTGTGATGAGTGTGGTGTACGCGGCCATTTGAAAGCTATGTGCAAGGAAGTGCGTTCTAAAGGTCGAGCGAGCGGCCAGCAGAATTACGTGAGTGACAACGACGATTGCGAGGATTTCTACAACATTCAGGTGGACGGCACAGGTGATGAACCTTATATTATTACTGTTCAAGTAGATCGTCAACCGCTTGAGTTCGAGGTAGATACCGGGAGTAGGATTTCCACTATTAATGAGACTTTTTAATTGTGTCACGTCGATCGGTCGCGGGGCATTGAAAATGGCCTCTGTTTTTTTTTATATTGGGATGTAAACCAGTTTTATCAATTATAAACCCGAGATATTTCACACTTTTTTGTAAGAAGGAACACTTATTAGACTTAACAGTAAACCCCATGTTACGTAACCGTTCAAATACCGCTCTCAAATTATCTATATGCTCCTTTCTTGTAGCACCTGTCACGCAAATATCGTCCAAAAATACGACTGTGTTTGGAATGCCCTTCAGGGTTTCTTCCATAATTTTTTGGAATTTTTCCGGTATGCACGACAAACCAAAAGGGGT
Organism: Ennomos fuscantarius; assembly: GCA_905220475.3. Classification (NCBI taxonomy): domain Eukaryota; kingdom Metazoa; phylum Arthropoda; class Insecta; order Lepidoptera; family Geometridae; genus Ennomos; species Ennomos fuscantarius. The sequence goes on from HG992049.1 coordinate 6,366,629, forward strand.
ACGGCTATAGGCAAACGTGCCAAGGTGTGTGGTGATGGCGGTATACTTTTGGGACTCCTCCGTGAGCAATAATTGTTGATAGCTATTTTTTAAATCAATTTTGGAGTACTCCTCCCCCCCACTAAGCGTTGCAAACAATTCTTCAATACGGGGAAGCGGGTACGGATCGCGTTTAAGCTTAGGATTAATAGTTATTTTATAGTCCCCACAAATTCTGATATCACCACATTCCTTGATTACCGGCACAACCGGGGTACCATAATCCGACGACTCGAGCCGGTAGATGGTGCCCTCCCGCTCGAGCCGCTCGAGCTCGGCCTCGACGCGGGCCCGCAGCGCCAGCGGCACGGGCCGCGCGCGCACGTACACCGGGGACGTATCCGTGAGCTGCAGTTGAACGGTCCGCTTACAAGTTCCGAGCTTATCAGTAAATACTTGCGGAAACTCGCTAATTAATCGGTTCACAGATGGATCGTCGCTAGTCGCAACCCGGTCCTGAATCTCAAGAATAAGAATATCCACTAAGAAAGGGTTTTTCGATATTCGACTTCTAAGAGGGTGAAATTAGTGGTTAAATTATCTATGGAAAAATTTCTTCTTAGTTTCGTATAGGTCACGCGGGCGAGCCGCGGGCAGAAGCTAGTCAATAAATAAAAATAAAAAACGAGTGTGCTTTAGACCGCACATCTGAAGTAAAACTTCTTTAGTTTAGCTCCATCTATCGGCCGGTATAACTTTGTTTTTGTTTTGTTTATAGATAGATAAAAAATTCTTTATTGCACAAACAACAACAATTGAAGGTACATAGGCGAATTTAATGCTATAGAGCATTATCTTCCAGTTAACCCTGGTGTAATGTGGAAGGCTTAATGCTTTGTTTAATGTTAATTATCATTTTACCGGACATACTAACAATATAATACAAATATTAAGTAATTTATAAATTTGTTATGTTGACAATGGAGATTCTACGTACGAACCAGTACAACCCGCCTATCTCTCTTGCCCCTACAGTAATATATAAAACGTAACTCTCTCTTTCCATCTTTACAATTTTTTTTTTGTTGTGCTTGCGCACTACTGCTTGGCGGCAGAATAACTGGCAAAGCGGTGGTACCTACCTAGACCAATTTTGCAGTAAAGTCCTACCACCTAGTAAACCTACCAACTAGCTTATATCTCCCTCTTATCTTCCGGTCGGCTCGTCACACATTCACCAGCTTACTCCCCAAGTCAAGCGTGCGTATAGAAGTTTTACTTCAAAAACTTTTCGCTATAAACTTTGAAAATCAACGAAATGGCTACCTTTCAGAACGAAGAATCGCATAAGTAGGTAATTTAGACTCCCGTTCGGATCTAGCATCGATGATCTTGTTTCTTCTGTAATATTATTTTGTAGAGACATTTTTGTCAACGCGGAAACCGCCCAAACTTGCTTAGAGCAAAATTAACTCTTATTATAACAGTCATTAAGATTATGATGAAGGCAAAACCGTGTAAATACTGCTTATCTTGAAAACTAATTTCCATTTTACCTGATGTAATGAATTCCCGAGGCCAAACTGGTGTTATTTCTAACAATTACAGGTTTTCTTTCGCAAATTACTTATTTAAATAGTTAAAGTTTACGTCACAAGGTTACGTGAATAGGTCCAATTGGAAAACAAAGTGGTTGAAAGGCGGTTAATATCTGTAACAAAATATGTTAAAATGAAGATCTTCGGTGGCGTGGCGTGAACCATTGAAAAAGGGAAAAAACGAAATATGCACTCTCTTTCATGTACACTAAAGATGAAGGAGACGGAGAGTGTAGATTTAGAATAGAAACGTTTCTGAAGGATTATGAACGCTGACATATTCGGAAAGTTTACGAATGATGTGTTTTTGGCCTGCACAAAGTTCCATTTTTAAGTATTACCTTTTCCACCACTACCTACCTAAGCAAATTTAATCTATACATATAAAATTCAAAGTCCTGACAGACTGACTTATATATCAACGCACAGTCTAAACCGCTGATCCCAGAGACTTGAAATTTGGAGGGCGTGTTCTTTGTAAAGTGTAGGTATCCACTAAGACAGAGTTTTTCGAAATTCCACCTCTAAGAGGGTAAAATGGGTGGTTGAATTATCTATGAAAAAAATTCTTCCCTGGATCAATTGACTTGAAAATTTATACACAACAAGTTCTTCAATTAAAATTGTGAAATACGTCTATCACAGTTTTAGCAAAATCATCCTCCAACAGGGAAAAAAGTAAGATCGTTTTAATGTATGTTTCGGCAGAAAAATATGCCATTCGTTTCCGATACGCGGGCAGAAGCTAGTACAAATATAAAATTGAAACGTTGTTTGTTTGCTTATTTGTCTTTCATGTGTGGTGACTTTCTCGCCATAACGTCTGAACGTATTTGACTCAAATATTGAATAAAGATTGTTGACACAACCTACGTAAACATTATTACTTTAATACTTCTAGGTACTAAGGTACCTAATTTATATCCCGTAAAATGAAGAGTTGCCGTGGAAAGTCGTTTTTTTTATTTATTTCGGGGTGACTAGCTTTTTATGTACCCACCTAGCAGCTGTTATAGAATTATCTATTTTAGAATAGAATAGAATAGAATAGAAAAACATTTATTCAATACTTGTCTAAAATTAAAAATACAAGTTATTTCGGATTGCTGTTGATCTTCAAAACTTTCTGAATTCGACAGTCTGAATGCCGTACTAATTTTGATGATAAAATAGAAAGTATTACAATACAGTATTAAACCTTTCTGGTACTTCGACTTACACACACATAAACAAATCTGTTCAAAGTGGATATCGCAGTTTTTTGCAAGCACTTGCATGGTAGCTTAGAGCACTAGCAAGATGCTTTCGCTGTATTTTTTTTTATAAACTCCATTAATCCATTGGTGAGTAATATTGCAATGTTGAATCTAGCCAATAGGAACGAGGCTAGTAGAGTGGTGGTTGGTTGATGAATGACGACTGGACAAGACTGGATCAGCAATTTACCATCGCATGCCATATTGCCATCATAGAATACTCACCAATGGATAATGCTTTGTGTGTTGCCCCAAATAAGGGTCAGCGGCAATCCAGCTTTAGCAATAATTTTTGGTTGAAAATATTTAGAGCTATCATCAGCAATGTAATACTTGAGGCTTGATGGACCTGCATAGTCCAAGCCGACAGTTTAAAAATAAAGCTCTCAAAGAAAACCGTTGCTTAAATTATCTTTATACTAAACACACAATAAACCACAATGTAATGGCGTGTTCACATTGCCCGTTATCGGTATTTTTTGTCGAATTTGTTATTCGAAGTGAAATTTTTCGAAAAGGCAATGTAAAAATGCCTTAAAATGTACTATAAGACTACTTTATTAGTTTCGTAACATGTTATTGTTGCAATGTTGCAGTCGTGCGGCATCTGCGGCATGTTTCCGTCGTGCATGTCGCTGATGTCGCGTCGCTCGGAGTCGCGCCCGCCGCGCCCCGGCCAAGCGCCGGTCATGCTGAACGTATACGATATGTACTGGACGAACTGGTAAGTCTTACACAGATCTGCTAGGCGATCACGTAACTCGATTGCAACCTATACAAACACAAAATTTGTATGTGTAGGCAGAACGGGTTGTGTTTAGGTTGGTTGCAACCTATATAACTATAGCCTTCAGCGTGTGCACCGCGCCGGGCTGTGTCTGGAACAAGAATCATTATACACACCGAGCGGTCCCTTTTTATAGCCAGATGGTTGGGGGAGCAATGATAGTTGCCGATGTTGCCACTGTAATAAATTTAAATGCCACCATAGGGTAAATTACGGTACTGCCCGCTGCGCATAGAGTTTATAACTGGACGTAGCCGCCGTCATATGGATTTGACTACTACTGAGTATTCTGTGGTAACAGGTATACGGCGAGTGCAGGCGTGGGCGTGTTCCACAGCGGAGTGCAGGTCCACGGCTCGGAGTGGGCGTACGGCGGGCACCCGTACGCCTTCACCGGCGTCTTCGAGATCTCTCCCCGGGACGAGAGGGAGCTCGGGGATCAATTCCGGTTCAGGTAAACTTTTTTTTTTATGTTATTGAATGATGTAACGAGTTAGTCGTTCACCTGAAGCGCCACGGTCGCCCATAACAGAACAGTGCCACTCGGAACCCTAAAACATAGAGTTAGCAGCGACACCGCACTGCGCACATCATCCTGAGACATCAGCACAGTCTGGTAATAAGATCACTCGACTGTGAGATCAGATCATAAAGTCTCAATTGCCCTGTAATTTCACTAGCTACAGTGCCCTTCAAACCGGAACACAGTAGTGCTTGCACACTACTGCTTGGCGACAGAATAACTGGCAAAGCGGTGGTACCTACCTAGACGAACTTTGCAACAAAGTCCTACCACCTAGTAACTATATTTATTTACTAGTTGCGCCCCGCAGTTTCACGCCACGTGGACATTTAGGTATCACCAAAACTAATATAACACTAGCTCTGCCTTCTGAACTGTAGGTTATGGTATCGATTCCCACCCAGGACCAACATTTGTATGACAGACATCGGTGTCTGTTCTGTGTCTGGGTGTTATATTGTTTCTATTCATGTATTTACAAACAAAAAGTACATAAAGATTCTAACAGTTATCTGAGTTACATAGTACAAGCTTTGCTTAGTTTGGGACTATAGATGGCGTTGTGTGAAATTTCCACAAATATTTATTATTTAACTAGTTGCGCCCCGCGGTTTCACCCGCGGCTATAAGGTATTTTAATTATTTCCTCATCATTTCAATTTTCCGGGCTATATGTTAATCCAGTGTATAAGCTATCTTGGTACCGAATTTCATCCAAATCCATTCAGCCGTTTGAGCGTGAAGGAGTAACAAACATACACACATACAAACTTTCGCCTTTATAATATTAGTGTGATTTCTGGTTTAAGATATTTATTTCTCATTATGTATAAATTCACTGACATGAGAAATACAAAATTACATTTAACATTAGGGCTAATCGTTCTTACATTACATAGATTATATATATATTTAGCTTATAAAACTTGTTTATACACACATGCAACTTACAAAAATGTTTTTATTGATTATTAATTATTTATTTATTTCGTTTTAGAAGATCAACAGCTGTTATAATAGTTAGATATACAATTACAAAAAAAAGTAAGCCAATTAAAGAACCTCACGTATAGACATTATTTAAATATAATATGCATATAAGAAATGCAGTGAACACCTAAGAGAACTACTAAAAAATTTGTTTTTTTTTGTGTATTTTACTTTAAAAGGAGGGTTTAAAGAGTCCTTCAGGGTAAGCAATGCATTGGTGACGCCTCCGGTGTTACAGATGTCCATAGGCTACGGTGACCACTTCCCATCAGGTGGGCCGTATGCTTGTTTGCTCAACATAAAAAAAAAATAACAAATTATAAGTCAATAAATAATTAAGGTAGCAGCTAGCCTTATAATTAAGAATATTACAGTTAATTACGCATTAGTCAAAAAACTCATATACGTCAAATAATAACTTTCGACTTCCGTTCGCCTCGTAAAGCATTCACCATCTTACTCCCCAATTCAATCGTGCGAAAAGAAGTTTTACTTCTGTAACGGCTTGTTTTTCATTCTTATGATAATTTAATTGAGATTGGTTCGATTCATTTTTCTTAACCAGTGGCTGGCTAAATAATGCTCCGGCACAAGTCAGTCTCAAAAACTCAACAACAACCATAACTTTCCGACACGAAATGTCAATGTCACGTTTGGTTGTCACATCAACGACGTCAAAATTAAAGTTGACATATGACGTTATCGTTGGGTGACCCTAACCGAAGAGAAATGTGCAAATTTTGATAATAATAATTTATTCTGTATCCTAATTTCAAGTTAAAACCATAACAAGCGAATCGTTTTATTTAGTAAACAATAATAGAAAAGACTGGAATAAACAACCTGCGTAGTAAAAAAAAAAAAAAAAAAAAAAAAAAAAAAAAAAAAAAAAAAAAAAAAAAAAAAACCCTGTTGAAGAACAGGAAAGAATTAGTTTTATTGGCACTTTTACCATGAAGTCTACGACTTGATGCACATTTATATTTAAAGATGGGGAAACTTACCCTGTAGAGGGGTTTTTCTTTCAATAGAGAGCGTGAGCTACAGGCTCACGCTGAGCGTGGTGGAGGTCAGCTCACTCCTACCACGAGGGTGACGCAGCAGCGGCCAAATGGAGGCAGCGACTTGCTACGACCCAACAACTCAGACGCAGGGCGCAGCTGTCTGCGGAAAGATGGAACCGGGTGAAGCTACCGGATTCTGAACACGGCACGGGGATGGAACCCGGCCCTCAATTGTTATAAAATCTCATGGAAAACTCACCTGCAGCAAAAGAAGAGGTTGAATTGGCCGTTTGGGGACAGGCCCAACGGTCAGCAGCTACGCCCTCGCCGAAATCAAACAAACAAAGGGAGCGGCCTCCGACTTTTAAAGTCGTAACCGTCGTTCTGACTGGGCGGATTTTCGTCACGAGATCCCCCTCCCAGCCAATGCAGAATTCTCTCGAAAAGTGGTTGCCTGCATCCCTGACCACAAAAGTTGCTACTTCGCGTATCACCAAAAGCGAGACTCAAACTAGTGAACCAGGGACTGCACTTTTCCACACGAGCTCTCACTACGAAGGTTGTTTATTCCAGTCTTTTCTATTATTGTTTACTAAATAAAACGATTCGCTTGTTATGGTTTTAACTTGAAATTAGGATACAGAATAAATTATTATTATCAAAATTTGCACATTTCTCTTCGGTTAGGGTCACCCAACGATAACGTCATATGTCAACTTTAATTTTGACGTCGTTGATGTGACAACCAAACGTGACATTGACATTTCGTGTCGGAAAGTTATGGTTGTTGTTGAGTTTTTGAGACTGACTTGTGCCGGAGCATTATTTAGCCAGCCACTGGTTAAGAAAAATGAATCGAACCAATCTCAATTAAATTATCATAAGAATGAAAAACAAGCCGTTACAACTTCAAAAATTATAATGATTTGATATATACTCTGTCAGCCTTATTAATAAACGGGTATTAGTCTCGGATTAGTTACATCAGCTTTTGCCCTTTTTTTGCCACTGGAATATTTATCTGGATCGAAAGAGACTAAAGATGGTGTAACTAGTCTAAAGCTAGTTCGTGTTTATTAATAAGGCTGTGTGTGTTTCCAGACAAAGTGTACACATAGGATATACGGACTTCAGCGAAGAGGAAGTGAGACGGCTGGTCGCAGAACTGGGCAAGCAGTTCCGCGGTGACAGGTGAATATGCTCAACTTCAGTTCTTGGTTAGGAGTTTTGGCGGGAAAACGAAAAAGATCGCGTCGCCGCATTGTATTATTTTCCACAAACTTTTGTTTTTTTCAGTGTTAGTGCATAAAGTTGGTGGCATTTTATTCGTTAAGTGCTGGATTACAAGCGTGAGTGTGGGAAAGTGGTGTAATGATGGTGAAACGTTTCTTTTCGTGTTGTTTCCAAAACTCCATAGAAGCTTCTGGTAAAGTTGCCACCACTTTACTAGGAGTACGACGTGACTTGACTTATATATAATATAATAATAATTTAACTTGAGAAATTATCAATTACTTGACACTGGCTAAATACACAAAAGTGTGGGGCCAAAAAAAGAAAAAAAAACTCTTGGTTAGTGGCCTTTGTGGAGAGGTCATTACAAATTTGCCATTGTCACGTAGAATAAATAAATAATAACGCTCAACGATCACATACGTAGATCCTGGACCCTAACTAGGATTCCCTGTATCAAGGGACCCAGGAACTACGAGGAACATGCTAACACAACACCCAGACTCAGAACAAGTGCTTGCCGCTTTTTATTCTTGTACACAAATAATATTCCAGCCGCGGGAATCGAAGCCGCCGTCTCCGGGTAATGAGCCGACCAGCGCAACCACTACACCAAAAAAAGAAAAGAAAAAGACTTAGGTCCGTATTACAGAACGATGCTCAGTCATCGATCGGTGCTCAAGCAGAGATTTCATTCAGTAATGGATCACTTTATGAATGAAATCTCTGCTTGAGCACTGACCGATGACTGATCATTGTTCTGTAATACCGACCTTAATGGTTTCAAGACGCAATATATATTTAATGCAAAATTATTATCTTCTATCTTCTAAATATATATAACTCAAAGGTGACATTGACTGACTGACATGGTGATCTATCAACGCACAGCCCAAACCGCTGAACGGATCGGGCTGTTATTTGGCATGCAGGCAGATGTTATGACGTAGGCTAAGAAAGGATTTTTCGAAATTCCACCCTTAAGAGGGTGAAATGGGTGGTTGAATTATTTTCCCATAGGCCACGCCGCGGGCGAAGCTGCGGGCAGAATCTCGTTACAGAATAAGACTTAATGGTTCCAAGACACATTCCCGTATTTCCTATGGATTTCACCGTCTCAGTTAAAAACTTAAGTTGTGAACATTCGTCTCGTATAATGTCTAACCAACTGTTAAAACTTTGTTCTTGTACGTATTCCAGGTACCATTTAATGAACAACAATTGCAACCACTTCACATCTGCATTTTGTTTGGTAAGTGAACATGTTTTGTTAAGTTATTGGAACGAAGTTCCTTATCGCGCGTTGCGAAAGGGGGCTAGACGGAAAAGATTAAAACCTAAAAGTTGTAACGACACTTTTTGAAGCCGTGCGGCGTGCGTTTATTTCTCTCTCTCTCTCTCTCTCTCTCTCTCTCTCTCTCTCTCTCTCATAGAAAGCAAGCCAGTTATTTACGTTTCGTCTTTCTATTTCGCATTCATATTATATTAATATTCTTTCTATTTACATTATATTTGTTAATAATAAAAAAATATTAATTAATATCAAAAAATAATATTACAATTCATTCATCGAAAGAAACTTCGTTCCCTTGACACTTCTCAAGTTTTTTCTTTGTTCTGGCTCCACACTTTTGTGTTAATACACACACGCTTAATTACTTAATTACTAAAGTTAATGATATTTCACGCAATTAAGTCTCAAGTTACAGTCGAAGTCATCAAGTCAAGTCATAGTCTATTTATTGACAATTACACTATTTTAAATAATATTACTTACTAAACATACAATTTTGCTGAATGCATTATCTATTTAAAGGAAACACAGCATGCAAAAAATACCAGATAAATAATATCTAACCACATTGCAAATCGAAAAGGACTCTTATAGAATAAAAATAAATACACCTATTGTAGTTGCAGAACTATTGTATTATAGTTCTAGTAAAGTGTTAATTGGTTACGGGCAGTCGTTTTAGTTATATTTTTCTTTAATTTTTATTGTAAATATTTAAATATACAATTTTTAACGTACGCCTTTATTTCTCCACCCGTTTCATTACACAGTCCACTGCTGACTTCTACTTTTTCCACGATTTGGATAACTTTTTGGCGAGAAAAAAATTCAATATCCGAGTTTTTCAGTATACCTTTGAAGAATTTGTTGCCTCCCGTCCAGCTGATTTCTTTAAGAATCGATTGCATGGGTGATTCATAATAATAATAAGGAAGATATAGATCCTGGACCCTAACTAGGATTCCCTGTGTCTAGGGACCCAGGAACTACGAGGACCATGGTCCCACAACACCCAGGCTCAAACAAGTACTTGCGCTTTTTTTTCTGTGCACTAATACTTGTCCTGCCTCGGGAATCGAACTCGCCGCCTCCGGGCTATGAGCCGACCTGTACAACCATCACACCACAGAGGCTGCCAATTACTTTATTTGATAGAAAAAAAAATGCGTTAATTTAATAAAAAAACGTCAAGTTCATAGGTAAAACCCTAGTATTATTTGCTCACGTATTAGGAAAGGAAAACATTCTGTTCTACGAGTTTAATATTTATAGTTAATAGGATATAGTCGTTTATTGATTAACAGGTACTTTTTAAACTGCTTTAAATTATCCTAAGTCGTATTTCAAAGACGTGAAGTCACATTATCGTCATAATCGTTCAATATTAATAACCACGCGGTGGGCCCATTGTTTTACATCTTGTATTCATTGCCGTAATTGTTCAGCGATTGGTTTAATTGAGACTTGTTTGCAATCTGCATTTAATTGGCTCTGTTTAATGGTCTAAGTCAAAGGCGGTTGACTTGATTTACATTCCTGAAACGATAACTTAAAATGTCCAACGATCACATACATAGATCCTGGACCCTAACTAGGATTCCCTGTGATTAGAGACCCAGGTACTAAGAGAAACATCCCACTTACCCAGACTCAGAACAAGTATTTGCGCTTTTTTTTGTGCACAAATACTTGTCCTGCCGCGGGAATCGAACCTCCGGGCTATGAGTCGACGTTGCTCAAAATCTGCTGTCAAAGTAAAGTGTATAGATGTTTTTTTTTATGTTTTAGGCTCCACACTTTTGTGTATTTAGCCAGTGTCAAGTAATTGATCATTTTTCAAGTTATCGATATTTCACGCAAATATGTGTCAAGTCACAGTCGAAGTCATCAAGTCAAGTCAGTCTAGTCAAAGTCATACTCCTAGTAAAGTGGTGGCAACTTGAAGCTTTTATGGAGTTTTGGAAACAACACGAAAAGAAACGTTACACCATCATTGTACCATTTTCCCACACTCACGCCTGTAATCCAGCACTTAATGAAATGCCACCAATTTTATGCACTAACACTGAAAATAACACGAGTTTTGGAAAATAATACAATGCGGTGACGCAATCTTTTTCGCTTTCCCGCCAAAACTCCTGTATAGATGTTATCTGTGACCATTATTGTGTTTCCCAGGCGTTATGCGACCGCGACATCCCGGCGTGGGTCAACCGGCTCGCATACGTCAGTTCCTGCGTGCCCTTCCTACAACGGTGTTTGCCGAAGTACGTACACCCACATTTATAATGATAATGTTTTATTACAGAGGATATATACCAGCGTTGTTGCGGATGCAAAAAATTTGACATCCGCGGATGCGGATGCGGATTATTAGAGGGCCACATCCGCGGATGCGGATGCAGATTTCAGGCTTATTTATAAATATTTCTGAACATATGAACAAAAAATACATTTTTGTCTTATATAAGTTCAGATACTGCTTTTTATTGATGGCGACAGTTTTATTCACTTTTACACTTAATATTTACGTCCAAGTATTCTAAACACTTGGATAAACAGAGTAAACAAACACTAATTAATGCGCAGTGAGAATCGCGTCGATAAACAAAACTTGTGGGATCTTGTCATCAATGTTTCCTATGGAATAGGAAATTACAAAATCGCGCGCGGCACTCACCATTCTGGCTCACTTTCTTTGCATGTTGGTACTTGCCGCAGATATGAATCCGCATTCATTAAAGCTCCGCATGAATTTGATGCGGATGCAGATGCGGATGAAGATGTCTGAATTAATGCGAATACTCCGCATTTGCGGATGCGGATGCGAATATTCGTAACATCTGTAATATGTTTACTAGGTGGTAGGACTTTACTGCAAAGCTCGTCTAGGTAGGTACCACCGATTTGCCAGTTATTCTGCCGCCAAGCAGTAGTGCGCAAGCACTGCTCTGTTCCGGTTTGAAGGGCACTGTAGCTAGTGAAATTACTGGGCAAATGAGACTTTATGATCTGATCTCACAGTTTAGTAATCTTATTACTAGATTGTGCTGATGTCTCTGGATGACGTGCGCAGTGCAGTGTCACGCGAACCTCTATACTTTAGAGTTCCGAGTGACACTGCAGCTGGTATGGGCAGCCGTGTCGTTTAACATCAGGCGAACGGCTAGCTCGTCACGTCATTCCTTAACATAAAAAAAAAACATACCTACAACTTTCAAATAATAATTAAAATTGACGTGTCTTTGCTAAGTTTTTAAATCTCGCACTGCCGCATCCAGCAATGTCTAAATTCGTCGCCTACCATCCCCTGTCCCAACATTTCTTTTTTTATCTGTAATATATTTATATATAATTATATAACCAGGGAATGGCTGACGCCGGCTGCGTTGCAGCAGTCGTTAGCGGCGCACTCGCGATCTTCGTCGCCACAGACGCCACAATAGCAACGTGAGTATCCATCATCAGACCCTCTATCATCATCCCTTTACCATTTTATATATAGTGAAACTAAAAAATTATATCTAAAACTAGCTTCTGCCCGCAGCTTCGAAGGAGGCAAGCAGGAAACGAAGATTTTTATAGATAAATCAACCATCCATTTCACCCTCTTAGGGGTGGGATTTCGAAAAACCCTTAAGTTGATACCTACACTTTACAAACAACACACCCTCCAAATTTCAAAGCAGCGCATATATAAGCCAGTCAGTCAGGACGTTGAATTTTTTATGTATTAACTAGTTGCGCCCCGCGGTTTCACCCACGGATAAAAAGTATTTTAGTTATCCGTTCATCCCACAGGAAATTTTCACTTTTCCGGGATAAAATGTAGCCTATATGTTAATCCAGTGTATAAGCTATCTTGGTACTGAATTTCATCCAAATCCATTCAGACGTTTGAGCGTGAACGAGTAACAAACATACACTCATACACACAAACACACATACAAACTTTCGCCTTAGTAAATAATATTAGTGTGAAATGTGATGAATGACGTGACGATGTTAAGCGACACATAACATCGTCACGTCACGTTCCAAAAAATTTCGCGTGACACTGCACTGCGCACGTCATCCTGAGACATCAGCACAATCTTGTAATAAGATTACATGAATATCACCAAGACCACTAACATGTCCTTTGTTTTGTCCGCAGAAGACCCGCCGCGACATAGCGGAATACAAAGATCGTGTTGTGGTAACTAACGCCTAGTTATAGATCTAATATTTAAACTGTTTGACGCGTTGTCGAATTTGTGACAAGACAGGGCCGCGCTTTACTCATAAAGAAAGAAAGTAAGAAAACACAATTATTCAAGACTTACAAGATAAATAAAAAAGAAATAACGCCCAACGATCACATACATAGATTCCCTAATTAGGATTCCTGTATCTCCTTCCAGTACCATGGTCCCACAACAGGCAGAACAAGTATTTACCCTTTTTTCCGTACACTAATACGGACGGGAATCGAACCCGCCGCCTCTGGATAATGAGCCAACATGCTCGTCTACCACACAGGATAGGCGATCATGTAACTCGATTGCAGCCAATTGAAACATAAATAAATGGATTTGCCAGTTTCAATGCGCAGTTTATGCACATGGTTACTACGAAAATTTATAAATTAGGAATTAAAGGGGTTTGAGTAAATTTGTAAAATATTGACCATTGACCTGTTGTATTGCAATCAAAGTTCCGTGATTACGTAATTCAGCTGGGCGATCACATAACTCGATTGCAACTAAAAAAAAAAACAAATTTATATGGATTTGACAGTTTGAATACGCAGTTTATGTGCATAGTTAGTATGGAAATTTCTCCTGTTGCATTGCAATTTAAGTTTCGTGATCACCATCCAGGCGTATCGTCATTACCATCGAACATATTGGCAGGTAACAACTGTAAACTTAGTCTTCTCGATCCTCTTATCCCGGCAACGGCCCAAGCCGAGGCTCGCACCCCAGGGGTGCCCGCCAGCTAGTTGCCTCCCACTATTGACCTGGGCGCCTTAAGCGCCTGCCCCCCACCCGGTGACAATGTAAAGTTCGGTAGAGACCAACTGCATTAGCCCGTTAAAAAGAAGTTAAAAATCTGAGTGAGCCGTTATTTCTGTATCATTTCGAAGCGCGGCCTTGTCTTAGAAAATTAATTCAAATGAACCAAAACCCTTTTACCTTACTGAGATGTGTATAAAATATGTACTCCCCAATGACTATGAAATATATTTAGAACTACCGTAGATTTATCTCGAATATTATTTCTAAATTCTAAGTAATACACGCGTTATTAGAGAAATGTTCTGGAATGAGCATGCTTATATTGCCGTCTCACTCCCGCTACACGTTCGATATAACAGTGGAAGTGAGAGAATGGTGTTCTATAGCATGCATCTCAAATCACTTTTCCAGTGGCGCGTGTCGTATAGTATTAGTACATAGTGTCGTTTTTCTAAATCGTTGTTATGGAATTAATTGTATGTTTTCCTTTCATGATCTAGTATTGAATATATAAAAGTTATTTATTAGATAAAATAAAACACACCTAAAGTGAAAATGTGATTTTGTAAACCGAATACAGAAAAAGTAAATGATTTTTGATTTAGTCGGTTTATAATTCAAAGTTATTTATTAGATAAAATAAAACACAAAGTAAAACAGCCGAATACAGAAAAAATCAATGTTTTTCGTTTTGGTCGGTTTATAATTCAAATTTATTGGTCAGATAACGTTTGTTTATCGGATAGCCATTGAAATATCGCCCCTAAGATACACTTTATCCATAATAAGAAAAAAATTCATAAGAATCGCTTATTCAATTGTTATTCACACGTTAAATTTTAGCATTCAATGAATACTACATTAGAACAGCTCAATGAATACACTTTTAAATGTATTCAAAATGATTCTGTCGCATAATGACCCATTCTCTAATTGACCCATCACATATGTCTACGTGTAAATATACACAATAAATTTAATTTATAAACATCTGTGGACATTTCACACAGCGCCATCTAGCCCCAAACTAAGCAAAGCTTGTACTATGGGAACCAGATAACTGATACAATACTTGGACACTTTTTGATTGTAAATACATACATAGGATACAATATAACACCTAACAAAAATTAATTAACAAAATATCCTATATTCCCAAGACGACTAATATGCAGGAAGGTAAATATTTTGTGACGTTGATTTGAATCTCCACCGAACTAATACATACTTAGTTTATTATAATAATAACGCCCAACGATTATATACATAGATCCTGGACCCTAACTGGGATTCCCTATAGGTATCTAGGGATTCAGAAACTACGAGGACCATGGTCCCACAACACCCACACTCAAAACAAGTATTTGTGTATAAATACTTGTCTTGTCGCGGGAATCGAACCCGCTGCCTCCGGCTATGAACCGACTGCTCACCCACCATACCACAGAGGGTGTCTGCCAATAATATCTACTTAGGTACGGAATTTTATAGGTTTAAACGTGTTTGTGACTGAATGAGTGTTTCGTGTACGAATTATTACTTAGGTTGTAGTCCGTCCGCTGTTTTTCTACTCTACTATAAATTAATAAATAATATTTAAATCGTATATTGTTTCAACAATAGATCAATACAGTGCCAGGCTTTAAAATGGCGCAACGATACAATATTCACAGTTCTTTTTATATTATTTTTTAATTTGCATTACCTCAGACACCTGGATCCGTGCTTTTTGTTAAATTAGTTTAAATTTATTACTTTACCTTATTATCAACAAAATATTTTTTGTAAAGGACAAATTTGTGTCACGATCGCGAATTGAACCCGCATCCATTCGTCCCTAAAGCCGGTATGCTTGCTTTGCTTAAGCTACCGTGATAAGGGATCTCATGTCCAAATTTTATCCTTCACCTTTTATGTGGCTTATATGGGGTTGGCAACGCCATCTATTGAGAGATTCTTGACAATCACCCCAACGAGAATTTTCAAGTTACATAAACACAAATTCTGTGAGAAGATAACGCTTTCCAAATCAATATTTATGATTTTTATAACAGTCACCCCGCCTGCCTTGGGCAATGTACAGATTAATTTGTAATGGAAAATTTTGAATCATGATCGGGATTTGAACCCGCACCCTCCCGTCCCTAAAGCCGGGACATGCTTTACTTTAGCTACCGTGACAAGTGATTTCGTGTCCGAATATATGTTTCACCTTTACAATGAGACAATGGTGTCGATTCTGTGTTGCATTCTCTAAAACTAAAGTAAACTTAAAGTATGGGCGTACTCATCTGATAAAGAGGAAATGAAAAAGACGGAAATATGTTAATTTCGTTTAGATTTAGAGAATGCGACACAGAATCGACACCATTATAAATTGATCGTGCTTCATTACAATATTAATTCTTCTTTCTGGCAATTTTTTTTTTGTGTCCAAAAAAAATTCCCTTAATTTTAATTCGATAATTACTTTTAGGAACGCAGCGATGCAAAGTACTATCAAACATTGTTAAAGAACAAATTGTAAGTTTTTAAACAATTAAATTAAAATTGCATTAGAAAAACTTAATCTAAGAAGCCGCTACCAGTAGGCAACGTGCCCAAAATGCTGGCGGCATTGCCCCGTTGAATGGCAATCCTTAGTCTTTGGGCTAAAAATTGTTTAAATGAATTACTGTTAGGGACGATCCATAAATTACGTTACACAAATTCCATGCTTTTTTTGAGTCCTCCCCCGTCACATTTGTGAGGACCGACCCACTAAAAATGTGATGTCGCAAAATTTGGGACCCCTCCCTACCCCTGCCTCCCTTGTCACTCAATGTCAATGTCACACTTCGTCGACTCCTTTCCACCCCCTTAACGTGATATAATTTATGGATTACCCCTTATTGTACTTGTAATAATTATTATAACTTAAGTTAAACGAAGCTGCGATCCTATTAAGTGCCATTGGTTAAACTTAAATGTAAAAAAAGGAATTGTTAAATGTAGATGTAATAGCATAGTTAAAAATGTAATATTCCCTTTTACCTTTAACCTACTTTATTTTGTCAATCTTAGCGTGTTATAATTATATTAATAGTAGTAAGGTAAAAAAAAATATATACCAACGGTTCATTTTTATTTGTAACATCTCGACAACGCGCCAAACGAAACGGCGCATTTCAAATAGAGACATTTTTTTCGGTGAAATGGATTTTTTATAAAAACCACAAACCGCCTAATTGAAATATGCCACGTATTCCAATTTACCGCAATATACTTGAATTTTCTGAGACTTTCTGTAAAAAAAAATGATATCTGTAAAATCAATTATATCACCATTAAATTTACACAGAAATATCTCAGGAAGTACTTTAAATGCGTGAATGGGAATTATTCCATAAAAGTTAAATGTATTATGTACGAGTAACCCACGATATGTGCCACTTTACTCCTCAGTGATTCATCAGGTTATGACATTTTTACAAAAATAATAACATAGCGTAAGGTGTTTAACTCATCGTGAATTATCGGTTAATTTTTTTGTACCTTGTACATAACACAAAGTAAAATTAATGTAAATTAATTATACAAAATTATGTATAATAAAATACAAAAAAGTTGAGCTCTGTTAACTAGAACTTATTTGCAGTATAACATGGCAGTAAATATGTTACATAATAATAACTCTATGTAGTGAAACATCTACGAGCTTTTTTGATAAAAAAAAAATTATAAGCAATTAAATCCTATCGAAAATTTATCGGTTGATGCAAATGAAAAATAACTGTGATTTTTAGCCGTTCCATATTTGCTGTCAGGTAGTGTACGTACATTTTGAAGTACCTAGGCGGAATTGTTGTATAACATCATTGTTAATTTGTCTTACGTGACAATTTTTACTGAATAAATTCAGTGTACTGTGAACTGTGAAAGAATCAATGTATAAATACTGATCAGCTGACTGTTGTATGGTTATTGATCATTTGAATCAGTGAAACCAAAGACATTATTGCCATACTTGCGATTTATTTATCGCCAAAATTTTTATTTCGCTTTTATTTTTAAAGTTGCGCCAAAATGATTCCGAAATGTATTAAAATGGTAAGTTAGAATCATAAATTTTCACGTACGTGTCTTTTAGATAATCATTCTTAGTTAGTTTTTAACTTTTTATTTACTTAAGTTATTAGTTAGGTCAACTGAAACTCAAAAATAATAATCGTATGTACTTTGTATCTTTACTAACTAGCTCTCGCGCTAACATGACAATATTTTTAAACAGAACTTTGAACAAGCCAAGCGTTCTTATAAAAGTGTATTTCAACTTATGTTACTGTTGCCAATAACAACAGACACGTTACTTTATGAACCAGTATCATTAGTCTGTAAGCTGATCACATAAAACCTTGCTTTTTATGCACATTTTTTATCAATAACTTGTTAGTTCTAAAATAAAATCTAACTTTATTTTGTTAGTAGCAATATTACAGTTAGGTGAAGTAGCTTACTTAGATCTTGGGCACGAGAAATTAAAAAAAGTGAAGGTTCTTGGTACATTCTCCACCACAAAGGTACTTAATACCTGCAAAGCAACGGTTGCTGAATCTGCGATTTCTATATGTAGCGGCATATTGTGCTGTGCCCAATATTTGCGTCGGCAGCTCGGTATCAGTTTGCATTTATTTATTTAAAACGGTTTTCGTGTTCGTTTTCATAGCTATGGATATTTTTACATGTTTTATTGTGTCAACATCATTTGCATTCTAATCTAATTTTTGTAAGAATTGTGATTTTATTGAAATTTGATGTTAGTTGTGAGGAGTAAAATCTATTTTACTAAAAGATGATGTAACTAATTAGAATAATTAAAATATATAAACTGTTATTATGACTATGTAATGTGTATGATCCTGATATTCGCTCGTTGAATAGCGAGGTTGGTTCAAAATATTGTCAATGTTCTAATTGATTGGCAGTACAACGAGTTTTTGAGAGAATAAACCGTGTAAAAAGTTTTCAATTTGTGGTTTTATTAATGTACTTTATATGTAGGTATAGTATGACTATCACTGAAACTCCAGGCACTCAGCACGGCGAAGTAAATTCTGCAGCTATTCAACGGCGACTTTAGAGGGCCTCCCAAGTAGGTACAGATCTCAAAAGCCAGAAACCGAGCCGAATTTATTCTCGGTTCTGAGTAAAAATCTTTTTTATATAATAATTTAGAATAAATTCTTTACTTTGAAGGAATGTTCAGTTTGGCGCCCAAAACGGGGAGCTGAATAAAAAGTAGAAATTGAGTTATAAAACAATCACTAACCTATCATTCGATGCGAGTCTTTTCTTGTAAAATATAAAATAGCCAGCACGGGTACAGTACGTAATTTTGAGACTAGACAAAAAAAATACAGGTCTAAATATTTTCAGAAGGGGTTATATTGAGAAATATTTTCCTTGTGAGAAATTTTTAATTTTGGTTTCAAAACCGAACTTGTTTAAAAAAACCCACTCATTTCCTCGATTTCTTTATCAAAAACATTAAAACTACAAAAGAAAAAGTAGACCTACCGATCCAACTGTTGTAGAATAATAATACTTCAGTGTCATGAACCGAGTTATTTACAGGAGTGAAAAATAATACACATGAATCCTTATTCATTAATTTTATTTCAATTTCTTATGTAGTCACTCCCACAGTTTACCACTGTTTGTATACAAACCAAAGCTTCAGCTTACACAAGCACGCACACATCCTCGCCGTTACTTCCAAGTAACATAGTCAAACACTATCTTCTAAGACCCAGTAACATCTAACCTATCATTAGATAATAAAAACATAGAGATTTAAATCACTGTATACATATTTACGGCTTTATTCATAAAAAAGTAACACGCCTTTGAAACCTTAACCCAGATAAGCCTACTGTCCTATATTTAGGACAGTAGAAATAAAAAAAATATCAGAATACCCTCTTTATCTAAGATTATTTAGTCTTATGATTTGCAGTAAGAAACGTATCAGCTTTATTATAAAAATAAAAAGACAGTTATTTTAACAGTTTTTACCTTATATATTACCTTATAAGTGTGTAATAAAAGTGCGTTGCAGACATGGCAAATGACAGGTATGTATAAAAAGTTATATTTTACTCGTGAGTTGTTTTTTTCTGTGTTAATATCTAGTTGATAACCTTAACTTTTGTACTAAATAAATATTCTAGCAAAATAATATAAATAAATTACGTATAACTTGTTACAAATACTAGCGTACTATATATAGGACAGTAGGATAATATACATGATTTTAGTACAATAATACAACTTTTTCTTTACAGACCGTTAGCTGCGCATGAAATTTTAGATGCTTTAGAAAATGTTTCTGATAATGAAGAAGATTATAGAGAACGACTGATATGTATTCTACCTCCTCCTGTTGATCCTGACTGTCTCACTGACGAAGATTCGGGTGAAGAAGATAATGTAACTTTGAATAATTTGCCACGAAACATTCTGCTTCAACCGGCTGAAGTAATGATTCAAGGGCAGATTATGGCGAGTGATACAGAAGAAGAACCTTCTGATTCTACAGGTCGAACTAAACGTAGGCGTACCTACGCATGGAGAAAACGGGACTTGGCAAAAAATCCCGTGAATTGGCCAGATGTTCAAGGCGCTTGCCAAGATAAGCGCCCAATTGAGTGGTTTGAAAACTTCTTAGATGAAGATGTTATTTCGTTGTTGGTGTCAGAGAGCAATAAATATGCTGTCAAAAAGAATTTGCCTGGAGACATAACCACTGAAGATATGAAATGTTTCATCGGCATATTGTTGGTTAGTGGTTATTCATGGCTCCCCCGTAGAAGAATGTATTGGGAAAACTCCCTTGATACAAAGAATGAATTGATCAGCTCGGCTATGACTAGGGATAGATTTGACTTTATTTTTCGCCACCTTCATGTCAATGATAATCTGGATTTGCAAGACAAATACACAAAAGTACGCCCCCTAGTTACACTTCTAAATAAAAGGTTCTTAGAGTTTTCTCCTCTTGAAGAGCATTACAGTGTAGACGAGGCCATGATCCCCTACTATGGTAGACATGGCTGCAAACAGCACATAAAAGGTAAACCTATTAGGTACGGGTTCAAAGCTTGGGTTGGTGCTACACGGTTAGGGTATGTTTTATGGATGGAACCATACCAAGGTGCTACAACTATGTGCAATCCAATATATAAAGAATTGGGGCTGGGTGCAAGCGTTGTTCTCACTTTTTGCGATGTGCTGATTTCACGTGGCTTCGACCTTCCTTACCACGTAGTTTTTGATAATTTTTTTACTGGGACGCCCTTGCTGGAAGAGATAACAAAGAAAGGCCTTCGTTGCACTGGGACAGTTCGAGAAAACAGGACATCTAGTTGTCCTCTGATTACATCGAAGTTACTGAAAAAAAGGAACGTGGTGCTGTCGATTACAGAACGACACATGACAACACGTTCATTATTGTTAAATGGCATGACAATAATATATTCAGTATTGCTTCTAATGCTGTAGGAATAAATCCTAAACAATCTGCCAAACGCTTCTCACAAAGTGAAAAGAGAAACATTGTCATAGAAGAACCACATATAGTGTCCATCTATAACAAATATATGGGAGGAGTGGATCGGTCTGATGAAAATATTTCACATTACCGAATTGGTATACGAGGTAAGAAATGGTACATGCCGTTGCTCACACACATGATTGATCTTGCCGTACATAATGCATGGCAGTTATATAAAATAAATCATGGAAAACTGGATCATCTTGGCTTTCGCAGAAGGGTAGCAATTGCTTTGATTGAATCAAACAGAAAAAATGCCAAAAGAGGGCCTAGCCGACCCTCCCATCATGAACATGCTGATAGTCGTAAAGACCAAATGAATCATCTGGTTATTCCTCAATCGAAGCAAACACACTGTCGTCAATGTCACAAAAAATGTTTGACACATTGCAAGAAATGTGATGTTGGAGTGTGTGTCAAGTGTTTTGAAACATATCATTCATAAATAGTGTTAATCTAGTAAATTACATATAAAAATGGGTAATATAATCAATAGTTATCTAATAAACTACACTTTTTGATTACATTCTGTTTTGTCATAAATGGTCTTTTATTTCCTCTTATTATCCTACTGTCCTACATATAGGACGGCTGTTTCCCTGAAAGCCTTACACTTAATTTTATTTTCATAATTTTTTTTATGTTGCATAAGATCTAACAAACTAAATAATGTAACTTTTTTCAAAATTTTCAGAAAATTTTAGTTTCAGGCTTATCTGGGTTAAACTAGTTTTGTTCCGTTTTCGCACCTGACTGTTATTAGTAAATTAGTGCGACTACGACAACACTTTGTAAGGATTCAGGGTTTTCAACGTTTTATATATGAATAAAGTAGTTATTGTGAGCCCAAGGTAAGTGATCTGGGGGGGGGGATCCCATCTCGCCCCACCTCGAGAGGGAGCATTTCATACGGGTTCATTTGTAACTAACATAACCTTTCACTATTATCCACACAAAAAAAAGGAAAATATTCCAACCCGAGAAATACTTGTGGTTTATGTAGATTCATACAATTTAACGTAAAAAAATACATCACCAATTATTTTCTAAGGTATATAAATGCTACGGTAAAACTCCTTACAATCCATCTATAAATTTAATGGGGTTTAAAATCATTCGACTTTGAATAATGCAAAACTTTGTGAAATAGATTTGAAGTGCAGAAAGGGACGAACTCTGGCGAGGTACCACATCAGCAAAATGCATAAAAATTTAAGGGGTGAGAATAAAAAGGATTTAACTGTTTTTTTTTTACAAAACGACTTATGGGTATCGTTGGATTCAGCGTGAATATATCTTCAATAATACATTCTAAAAATACCGAAATGAGGCTTAAATCTCGAGATTTTGAGTCTAAAAATGGTTTATCTGTCACAGGAATACAGTTTGCTTAGCATAAAAACATTACTATATTTATTTTATTATATTATATTTTTTAAGTAATTGTATGAATTAGTACTATATTTAGTAATTTTAAATAGAATTAAAACATTGTCAAGCAACTGAAACTTACATAAACCTTTTCTATGACCTTATAAGCACTCTACATTAAAATGACGCCGTTGACGTTTAAAGTCAATTTTCTCGAAACTGTAAATTTGACAGTTAAACCCTTTTTATTCTCAACCCTTCAATTGTGAACTTATTATGGGTCACATAGTTCTTCACTAGAGTGTCTCATAAATCTATAGTATAAATATATATTGGCGAATGTGACAAATTTGTGTAAATGAAGCGTAATAGTTTTCAAATTTGTTTACATAGATAATTAGATTAAAAATGTTATGCACATAACTATACTTTTTATAGACTTTATGCCCGTGTGTACTTGTTTGACCACTCCTAAGTTCGCACTTTTTCCTCTGCGACATACCCAAACGCATTGCAGCAGTATGTCATAAACTGATGCGAACTTAGGAGCTATCAAACTTCAGTACAGACGGACATAGGAAAAATACCAAGTGTAAATTAGGTACAAAGTATATGACAGTATATTTAGAAGTACATAAGTATAGAGGTTGATTGAGATAAAACTGAAAACAAACAAATTCCACACGTAGGAATCAAACAAGAACAGAATTATATTACTAACTTATTTCATTGTTAACCTAATTTTAATTTACAATGGTGGTTGACCTAATGACACACGGTTATTCCTAAAGTAACTGCGACGATTGCGATTTTTGGATGAGACGTGCGATTAGTAAGAAAATACAATAATTTCGATTGAATTATCTGCGAGCATACACACTATTTGATATAATTATAACTACCAACTTTTTATACAAATTATGAATTTAAGAGAGAGAAAAAAACCTAATAATATCCTGTATTACTATTATAGTATATATATAATATATATACATGTACATACTATAATAATATATAGTATACTATTGTTGCATTGCACCGCTTACATAATAAATCACGTGCTAGAGCAAGACAAAACACATTAACTAATAACAATAAATGTTCCCTAGATGTTCTCTCATTTTAATAGATAAGATGAAAGTTAATTACCTATGATTATAAAATTTATTTTATGCTATACATATTAACATCAAAAATAATCGCGGTTTTAGTGACTGGTAGTGGAGGAAAAGTTTTGGATCGCAGTCGGTATTAGAACCGCGACTTCTACGCTGCAATATTTGTCCTTTCGAAATATTCAGATATATTATAGAATTATCAAATTAGGTTGAACTTACGATACTATATCAAAGAATCGACACACTAGCATAGTAGAAACGGATAAGTATGTTCTCTTCATAAAGTGATACCAAACGCGACTTGTAAGCGTAAAGTTAGCGTTGTTACGCTTGTATGCGTAAAGCGTAGCTTGTGCTACGAAAAAATATAACGACTAATCAATTATCATGAAACTTTTATGTATTTTTTTTATTATAATGAGGATACCTTTTTAGATAGATTTGCGTTTGACAACTACCCCGAGCTGATTATGTGACGATGGCATCTATGTAATACGCTTACTACAAGATCCACTAATGACTTCCAACTTCATGAAGTACCTGTAGAACTATAGCGAGATAGGAACTAACCTACGCACCCGGACTGGATTCGCTAGGGTATTGCATTACGAGATTCTTTAATGCCCGTTTATGCTAAAGTTAAAAAGCTCCTAAATTAGTACTTATTTCAGTGACATACCCAAATGCATTGCAATAGGTGTGTCATAGATAAGTGCGAACTTAAGAACTGTTAAAGTTTAGTACAGACGGGCATAAAAGTCGTAAGGTTCTCTAGGGCATTTTCTTCGGTACATTAAAATCTTCTGCGATCGCCTGCCAAGTAATTATGGCAAACCCACCATATGATAAGCGCCTAAATTGGTGCTATACGGGGAAGGCATTGGACGTTTGATGTGAAGGTACTTTATTAGGAATGCTGCGTGGATCTCTTATCTGTTGCTATTATGCTAATATTTTGCTTTTTGTAAGATAAATAACGGCTAAAACTCACGTCAATTAAGTCTTCATAAATTTAATTGACGTGAGTTTAGCCGTTATTTATCTTACAAAATGTGTCATACTCACGATAGTTTTCAAACTAATATTTTGCTAATGCCCGATAAAAAATTTCCTTCAGTGGTAGTATTAAATGTCTGTGCACATAGTAACCGTGTGTCCGTCGCGTCATTTCGCGGTATGCACCTTGATTTGGTTGGCCTCTCGCGGAGTGTGACGTCACTTCTTCTCAGAGTTCGTGACCGCCGCCGCCGCTGCGGCCGCGTTGTTAGCCGCATTCGCTCCGTAGTTCTGGAAACGTACATTTGTGTTATGTATTGTGTTCTAATATAATGTGTGAAAGTGCTAAAAATAGCATATTTGCAAGAAAATTATTTAACTTTGTTACTGGTTTGCACCGGTTTTTTAGTTGGTAAAGTGTTTTTTTTTCAACTAGCAATAATAGCCCCTCGGATTAACCTCATCTAAATATATATAACTCAAAGGTGGCTGACTGATTGACTGACTAATATAGTGATCTATCAACGCACAGCCCAAACCTTACTTACTTACTTACATTACTAGGTGGTAGGACTTTGTTGCAAAGTTCGTCTAGGTAGGTACCACCGCTTTGCCAGTTATTCTGCCGCCAAGCAGTAGTGTGCAAGCACTACTGTGTTCCGGTTTGAAGGGCACTGTAGCTAGCGAAATTACTGGGCAAATGAGACTTTATGATCTGATGTCACAGTCGAGTAATTTTATTACCAGTCTGTGCTGATGTCTCAGGATGATGTGCGCAGTGCAGTGTCGCGTGAAACTCTATCTTTTGGGGTTCCGAGTGACACTGTTCTGTTATGGGCGGCCGTGTTGCTTAACATCAGGTAAACGACTAGCTCGTCACATCATTCACTCATATAAAAAAAAAAAAAAAAAAAAAAAAAAAAAAAAAAAAAAAAAAAAACCACTGGACGGATCGGGCTGAAATTTGGCATGCAGGTAGATGTTATGACGTAGGCATCCGCTATGAAAGGATTTTTCGAAATTCGCCCCTAAAGGGGGTGAAATGGGTGGTTCAATTATTTTCCCATAGGCCAAGCCGCGGGCGAAGCTGCGGGCAGAAGATATATACAAGGTGGCATTTAATTCACTCTTTTCCTTAAATGTATGTACTCAGACCATGCTATAGAATATTAGTACAAGGTCCAATTTAAAATAAAATTGACTTTGTTTTAGTATTTAGTGCCTCTTAAAATAACAGCATGACAGCCGAAATATCTATTTAACGTTACACACAGCGCGGACACCAGCTGAGTGCTTTGTAAATGTTTCGTAGGCAATAAAACACCTGCTTTGTTCAATGTCACAAGGCTTTTCTATAGAATTTAAATTTGTTAATACCTAGATTTAAGATTTATTTCATAAGTACTTTTTTTTATTTAGTTATATAGGAGCATTCTATAGCATGACTGAATACATATATCAAAGGAAAAGAACGAATTAAATTCCACCTTGTATATATAACCATATTGCCTCTGCGCAAAGCAATTGCAATGTCAAACACAACATAACTTCAAGTGTTGGAATTTTTTTCAAGTAAAACTTATTTACGCGTTAAATGAATGGTGAATGCGTTACGAGGCAAACGGAAGTTGAGTTGTTGGTTCACATAGATTACACAAGTTAAAAATTACTTATAATTAAAATAACAATTTACAATTGTCAAGATAGCGACATTAACATTAAATGAAGCAAAAAGAAAGTTATACCGGCCGATAGATGGAGATACAGAAGTTTTACTTCACATTTTAGTACTTAGTTATTTCAAGACCTTCAGAGTGACTGTTTTGTATCTAGTTACATTAGTAGTTCGGTCACATCTACACCATTATGATAATATTAAGATTACATTATGACAAGTTACTAGTTGAGTTTTGGCGGGAATGCGAAAAAGATTCCGTCACCGCATTGTATTATTTTCCAAAACTTGTGTTATTTTCAGTGTTAGTGCATAAAATTGGTGGCATTCTATTCGTTAAGTGCTGGATTACAGGCGTGAGTGTGGGAAAATGGTATAATAATGGTGAAACGTTTCTTTTCGTGTTGTTTCCAAAACTCCATAGAAGCTTCAAGTTGCCACACTTTACTAGGAGTATGACTTTGACAAGACTATGACTTGACTTGATGACTTTGACTGTGTCTTGACACATATTTGCGGGAAATATCATTAACTTGATAAATTATTAATTACTAGACACTGGCTAAATACACAATAGTGTGGAGCCAACCAATAAAAAAAACAAAAAAAAAACAAGTTACAAGTTACCTGGTAATACTGCGCCCACGCTTGTTGGGCCTCCTGCGCAGTCGGTTGTTGCTGGTTACCTTGTTGCCCGTACTGGAACAATGTACAAAACATTGTAGAAATTAGATTATCATAATTCCTCATAAAAAAGGGGTTAAAGTGACTTCAGTCGCCTTAACTGAGTACTGCGTAACATGGATGATATGTATAATTTTTTAAGTAATATTGATTTAAAAACCAAACTACTGACCGATTTTTATAAAATTTCTATGGGACCAATAGAATGCCTATATTGGTCTGACAGTCTTTCAGCCAGCCGCCAAAGCTTCTGTCATTTTCAGTGTGCTCATTGGTAGTATTTTATTCGTTATATATATATATATATATAACGAAGAAAATGCTATGCATTATATCTTAATATATATAAATCTCGTGTCACAATGTTTGTCCTCAATGGACTCCTAAACCACTTAACCGATTATAATAAAATTCGCACTCCATGTGCAGTTCGATCCAACTTGAGAGATAGGATAGTTTATATCTCAATCTATAATAGATATATATTAAATACCCGTGCGAAGCCGGGGCGGGCCGCTAGTATATATATATATATATATATATATAAAACGAATAAAATGCTACCAATTTTATGCTTATATTTTATATATATATAACGAATAAAATATATAAATTTAATTAATATGATATTATGGTGAAACATATCTTTATGTGTGTGTCAAGTCACAGTCCAAGTCGTCAAGTTAAGTCATAGTCTGTGGTATATAAAGTGGTGGCAACTTCACCAGAAGCTTCTATAGAGTTTTTGAAACAACACGAAAAGATACGTTTCACCATCATATCA
Organism: Ennomos fuscantarius; assembly: GCA_905220475.3. Classification (NCBI taxonomy): domain Eukaryota; kingdom Metazoa; phylum Arthropoda; class Insecta; order Lepidoptera; family Geometridae; genus Ennomos; species Ennomos fuscantarius. The sequence goes on from HG992049.1 coordinate 6,394,512, forward strand.
TATTAATTAGAAATTATGAATTACTTGACACTGGCTAAATACACAACAGTGTGAAACCAAAACAAAAACAAAAAAATGTGTCCCTACAATTATTATCTTTCTTATTTTGAAGTAAATATTTTACTAGGTGGTAGAACTTTTCTGCAAAGTTCGTCTAGGTAGGTACCACCGCTTTGCCAGTTATTCTGCCGCCAAGCAGTAGTGTGCAAGCACTACTGTGTTCCGGTTTGAAGGGCACTGTAGCTAGTGAAATTACTGGGCAATTGAGACTTTATGATCTGATCTCACAGTCGAGTAATCTTATTACCAGACTGTGCTGATGTCTCAGGATGATGTGCGCAGTGCAGCAGTCACGCGAAACTTTACATGTTGGAGTTCCGAGTGACACTGTTCTGTTATGAGCGGCCGTGTCGCTTAACATCAGGTGAACGACTAGCTCGTCACATCATTCAATAACATAAAAAAAAAAAAAAAAAGTGGTAAAATAACTTACCCCAGGCCACCCCTGCTGCTGCTGTTGTTGCTGCCACTGTTGCCACTGGTACCACTGCGCGGCGGTGTAGTTGGCGGGCCATTGTTGTTGTTGCTGTTGTTGTTGTTGTTGTTGCGGTGGTTGTGGTTGCTGTTGTTGTTGGCTGTTCGGTTGTTGCTGCACCTTATTGCCCGGCTGCTGCCCACCTTGCTGTTGGTTGCCCGCTGCGTTTTGCCCAGCGTTCCAATTACCCCAGTTGCCCCAATTGCCCCAGCCTGCTGCTATGGGTAAATATAATATTAAGTACTCGACAGGGAAAATCAGCAAACGTATCCGTAGTGGATTTAAGAACTAAAATTGCATGAGTGAATGTCGTCTTTCACTAACATAAATCAATTTCTGTCTTAGGTCCATGTTACAGAACTATGCAGTCGCTAATCTCTGTTCAAGACGCGATTTCATTCACAGAATCATCAAATAGTGAATGAAATATCTTTACTTGGGCATTGGGACGACTGAGCATCGTTCTGTAATACGGGCCTTTAAACGCGTGGCATCTTTTTCTAATGTCAAAAATGGTTAGTGTCCAAGTTTACAGTAATAAAAATTTATTTATGCATGTTATTTATATATGTTAAATGTATTTTTTGTTTGTTTAAATGCCTCCTTTAGCTCACTACTGCGGCAGTGCCAAGTAAGTAGGGAAATTGGCAGATTTATTTTTTGTACATTTTCTTGATCACTCGCGCGGGTGTAAGCCGAGTTTAAAGGACAAGGAAAGAAAATCATTTCGATCATGCCCGCGAGTAACACTGCCTCTGCACGGCAATAATAATAATTATTATATTATTATTAGTGTTCAATTTCACATTGGCGGAATTGGCGGATTGCTGTGCTCTTGTCCAAGCATTCAGGCAATATTCTACAACTACATTATTTGCCAATAGTGGCACTTGCGTTTCGAACCTGTGAATCGTGCAAATGCCATTTGGAAACACATAAGACATTTATTTAGAAATAAAAAGCAATTTGCAATTTACCCGTTTTTTTGCGAGTAGGTATTTAACTTTCTGAAATAAAAAGTACACTATGTTGACCTCGACATAGTCAGCAATCTTTGGGAAAAATTCCAGCTAAATCAGTTCAGCAGTTTTAGCTTGAAAGCAACAAAAAAACAGACTAATTTTTAAAACACTTTTTAATAAACTGTGCGCATATAGACCCGTTTTAACTTTATAATACAGTAATGTAAATACATTGGTTACCTTGGTTCTGGTTCCAGTTCCCTCCCCAGCCGCCCCAGCCGCCGGCCCACTGGTTCCACCCCTGCTGTCCCTGCTGACCCTGCTGGTTCTGGTTTGGCCCATCCGGCTGCAGGTTTATAAATTAATTTTAATATAGAGGTAAGATCTGAATCCGAACTCATTCGTCCATAAAGCCAGGACATGCTTTTCTAACGAAAATAGTCATAAAAACCAGTCAGCTTAAGAGTGAAATTACTGAAACTAATAGTAAACAAGTATTTTCTACATTGTGCACACCAAGTTACGCAAGCGACTGGGAACACAAAGAGCTGCTCAAATATTAGCAATGACATGTGATTTATTAAGATACTGTTTGTTATAAACCTTAATTTCTAAGATAGATTATTTTGAAATCAGAAATAAAGACCATTAAATCTTTATTTTTTAATGACACAATAAAAGCAATTGATTTATATCATGAGTTAAATTAAAATGATCAAATAATGCTAATCCGGCAGTTGAGCAAGAAAAGCGTTTAACTTTGGTTTGCCAGCAAAATGCGACTATGTATACTGGAGATTGAAAAATAAACGGAAGTTTAAAAGTTTGCTCTTTGTTCTATTTAAAATTGTAATTTCTGAACCAATATGATTATGAGATATATACGGGACAATCATAACAAATAAAAATTATTGGACCAAGCGTTAATGAACTACAATGCAGTTCACAGTTTGACTTTCATTCCTCTCCTAAAGGATTTGGAACTGTGATTCCATTTTTTATTTATTTAATGATGTGACGGGCTAGTTGGCCCGTCGTCGGCAGAGTAACTGGCAAAGCGGTGGTACCTAGACGAACTTTGCAACATTTTTTTTTTTACTTTAAACTTGTCTAGCATTTGATCGCGCTCTCACCTGATGGGAAGTGACGATGCGATCGAAGGTGTAGCATGCTAGCCAAGTAAATACCTATTCAATCTTCTCTTGAACACGCCCGGTTCATATTTCGCCGGAAACACAGACGCTGGCAGGGCATTCCATTCCTTAGCCGTTCTAATTAAGAACGTTGAGTCAAATCGCTTGGTACATTTTTTTTTTGTGACGAGCTAGTCGTTCACCTGATGTTAAGCGCCACGGCCGCCCATAACAGAACAGTGTCACTCGGAACCCTAAAACATAGAGTTTCAAACGACACTGCACTGCACACATCATCCTGAGACATCAGCACAGTCTGGTAATAAGATTACTCGACTGTGAGATCAGATCATAAAGTCTCAATTGCCCAGTAATTTCACTAGCTAGTGCCCTTCAAGCCGGAACACAGTAGTGCTTGCACACTACTGCTTGGTGGCAGAATAACTGGCAAAGCGGTGGTACCTACCTAGACGAACTTTGCAACAAAGTCCTACCACCTAGTGTCACCTAGTTCTTAAATTTAAAAAAAATACGAATAATTCCTACCCTAGGTGGTACGCTAAATGATATTTTTAGAGCTGTTAAAATGTAAAATAAAGTATGTAGAGATAGATGCGCGGTGCGTTACCTTCCCGGGCGCTGGGGGCCGCACCTGCGAGTGGGGCCCGCGCGGCGGCCCGCCGCCCCGCGGCGCGGGCTGCCCGCCGCGCTGCCACGAGCCCGCGCCGCCGCCCGCCGCCGCAGGGCCACCTGCCGACACGGAACAACCCATTAATAAATAACGCCATCACATACTCCTGCTGGACGATCATAGATACACCAATTTATATGGATTTGACAGTTTAATACACAGTTTATGTGCACAGTTAGCATGGAAAATTCCTGTTTTTTTATCATTTAGAGTCTGTTCCGTGGCTTCACCAAACGGTCCCAACGGAAGACCAGCGCCGGTTCGCAAGAACTAGCACCATGCTGAGTTGGGGCCGGTTTGTGACAGAACTATGAACTCAACGTTCTTAGGAAATTTTTAGCCCTTTTCTTAAATTATATTATTTATGAATTAATTTTTAAAGATTCAAACTCTGTTTGAAATTTTGGAAACAGTGTAAGTAATACAAAATTTGTTATATATTGATAGACAGTAGACTGTTTAGGTCTCTTGACCTAAACCCTCCGCCAAGTTTAATGCACTATATGGTGCCACACAATTAAAAAAAACACAAATACAACACATCAATAAGTATGTCCTTAACCCTTATTCAAGTATAGTCATTAATATAGCGTGTGTGCGACTAGCCTTTGTAAATATTGACAATGACAATGCGCAATTAAAGCATTGTACCTTTTATTCTATTACTGCCTTTTACGCTAGCCTATAATATTATCAACAGGGTTATCACATAACTGTGGCAGCAATGCTATAATTTTTAATAGTAATCAATAATTAAGATCGAAAATTATACAATCATTAATTATTAAATAAAACAAATAACAGCCAACGCGTCCGGATTATGAGCCATCCTGCTCAACCACCATACCACAAAAGCTGAAGCTGAGAATTTTATTTTAATTTAAACCGATATTCATTTTATAGTGACCAATCCTCAATATCTGTTTCGTATCGCTCGTTACAGATTAGTTTGTTCAAACATGTCTAGTTGCTAACCTTGTGGTCCGGGTCCTCCAGGCCCCTGCAGCGGCCGTTTGTCTCTATCTCCCGAGCCGGGCATGCCCCTAGGCCCGCGGTTATCCCGGTTGAAACCACCGCGATCGCCGCCGGGAGGTCCCCCGGGGCCCCTGCCACCCATGCCGCCGGGGCCACCAGGACCACGGTCGCCCCGCGGGGGCCCCCCTGGGCCTCCTAGCCCGCCTCGACCGCCGCGGAAGCTGTCGCGGTCGCGGTTGCCGAAGTCGTTGCCTCTGTTGATGGTACAAAAATGTGATAAAATTTCAATTATATTTGTTTCTTTTTATAGTCTCTCTAAGAATACCATATAGATAATACAGAGTTACATACGTTAGAAAACTTGAATCAACGTCGTCAATTTTAACTGACGTAAAAATATTACGAACGAAAACAAGACGACATTATAAGTATTGATTAATAAAAACTAATGTTTAAGTAAGGCCCATGTAATAAAGTGGTCCTGAGGAGCGAACGAATGCTCTGCTTCTAGAGCGTTACGGTTGAAAATAAAGAATGTTAGGTATGTTGTGTGAAGTATTTTTTGTTTATTGATTTTATGAGTAACGGGGGTACCGCGAAAACATTTTAACTTTATTAATACAATTGGCAACACTTAACAAATGCACAAAGTCAAAGTCAAAAGATTTATTGCAAATAGGCTAATTTTAGCACTTTTACAAGTCAAAATTATATTAGGTACTTAAAATTAAGTTATTAGACTAAGCATATAAAATTACAAAGTGCTTATTGTCAAATAATATAGCAAGCCCATTACAATATATGAGTTTGAAAAAAAGCAGTTCTTTTTCTCACTACTGGTGCAAGCAATCCGGCACAATGCAGAATAGAAAACTTTGATCCGAGTAAGAGTAATACGAAAAAAGGCAAACAAAATAGATTGTTTAACAAAGGAGCAAAGTACATACTATTTTTAAGATAAACACTCGTTTCATTAATTCAGAGTAAAGGAAAAAATTAGAAAGTATAACTGATCGCAGCGAAGGATTCAAAGTACATTACTCGAGCTTAATATAGTGTTGCTCCCGAGGCGGACACTTTTTATCACTTTCTATGAGAAAATTAGTACCTACCTAACTGCAACTTATTTGTGTCACAGTTTTAGCGTCCGATACAATGTTCTCCGGAGTTACTTACATTGCATACTTTCATTCTCACTACTTGAGGAAGATACAGTAATTTTTAATTAAATAAAGTAAAATCCGAATTTGATTAAACAATTATTGTGAACGAAGGCGGTATGCATTTCACGGGACTTTGGTGGTTTTCATAAAATTAAAAAAATATATCCCTTTCTCTAACAATATCCATATACTAAATTCAAATCAATTTTATTTAAAAAGCTATACTTAATCCTTGTTTAGCTCTTACCGAATAGATGTGTTAACTATATGTGCTGAATAAGGTTTCCGACTGAAAATCAGTTATTAAGGTCTCACGACCTTAATAATGCATGCGGAGTCGGGACCTATAACATGACGTCACGCAACATTTTAGTTTCTCTTTTTTTGTGTGATTAGTGTTGTATGAGCGCCTATTTATAAAAATGTAGTGTTGTGTGATGTCTTGAATAAAAGTATTTTCTTTCTTTCTTTCGTTCATAAAAAAACTGATATTCTCTATTGTTAATTATTAATATTAGATAGATTAGATACATACCGTTGCGGTGGAGGTCCCCATCGGTCGAACCTCGCGGGCGGCGGCACGGCTGCCCGCTCCCGCCCTCCCCACCGACTGCCGCCTCGGCCGCCGCCGCCGCCCCCGCCCCCGCCGCCGCCCCAGCGACTGCCGCCACCGCCGCCGCCACCTCCCCAGCGGTCCTCTATACAATACAATACAATATACATAGGCTGTCCCAACGACCAATCTGGATATAGAGGGTTAGAGGCTTCATAACTACAACTATTACACGGCTGAAACTCACGAGATACAGTCGAATAACTCGACCGGTGTTCGGGCAATAAGGATGCCCATCCTCAAGGAGTACGCGCGGCGGAGGTGCCGTGTAATAGTTGTAGTTATGAGTACTAATCACGTCAGTTTCTATAATATTATAGAGGCTTCATGTTAATGAATGACGTGACGAGCTATACGTTTCCTTTCGTACCTTTCGCCTGATGTTAAGCGATACGGCTGCTCATATCAGTTGCAGTGTCACTCGGAACTCTAAAGTATAGAGTTTCGCGTGACACTGCACTGCGCACTTCATCCTGAGATATCAGCACAATCTAGTAATAAGATTACTAGACTGTGAGATCAGGTCATAAACTCTCATTTGCCCAGTAATTTCACTAGCTACAGTGCCCTTCAAACCGGAACACAGCAATGCTTGCACACTACTGCTTGGCACCAGAGTAACTGGCAAAGCGGTGGTACCTACCTAGACGAACTTTGCAGAAAAGTCCTACCACCTAAAGTTCCAAATATACCAATATTACTGGTGTATGAGATTTTATTTTGGCCGTGTAGTCCACCCCACCACTATATCTCTTCCCGTGGATGCCGTAAGATCCTAAGGGAATATTTAGATTATGGGCAGCAGAATTCTAACAAAGCTCGATGATTACGGCATACAATAACCGTCCAAAATGGCGTTTTATGAGGTAAATCTGTGTTCAGCAGTGGACGTCTTCCGGATGTTGGTGTACAATTTAATCAACTGGGAATCTATAATAGTGTATTACTATAATATTGAGGTACAAAAATTAAAAGAAATTGAAAGAGGCATATCGGTATTATTACCGATATACCGATACCTAATCTTAATAATAGGTCTTTACCTATGAAATTGCCGTATTGCAGTACAGACTTTTTCAAACAAAAAAAAGTTTTGATTGGCTATGAATTCTAAATTCAAATTAATTTTGTTTTAAAAATATGACATTCTATTTACAATATAAGTCTTTTGTTTATTGATTAGCGTTGTATTTTCATTACATTTCAACATTTTTCCTCATAATGGATACTTTGAAATTTCGTGTAATTATGGAATATGAGTTCCGTAGTGGCACCAACGCGGCACAAACGACACGTAACATCAACGACGTTTACGGAGAGAACTGTACAAACGAACGTACAACCCGTTATTGGTTTGCTCGGTTCCGTTCTGGGAATTTTGACTTGAAAAATGAACCTCGTGGTCGTCCGGAAACTTTGGTCAACAATGATGAATTAAAGGCGATTGTGGAAGCTGATGAATCTCAATCTACAGCTGAGCTGGCAGCAGCTTTTGATGTTAGCATCAAAACAATATTGGTCCATTTGCGACAGATTGGCAAGATAAAAAAGCTTGATAGATGGGTGCCCCACGAACTTAACGATCGCCAGCGCAACGTACGCGTCGAGACTTGCCTTGCGCTGCTTAACAGGCACAAAAATGAAGGAATTTTGAACCGAATTGTTACGTGCGACGAAAAATGGATTCTTTTTGACAATCGAAAGCGCTCAGCAAGTTGGTTAGATCCTGGTTCGGTACCAAAGCAATGTGCAAAACGAAAAATGACCCCTAGAAAGGTGATGGTCACAGTTTGGTGGTCTAGTGCTGGTGTGACTCATCATAGCTTTTTACAAAACGGCGAGAGCATTACTGCATATACATTGAAGAACTGACCACAATGATGGCGTAACTCGCACGTCTGCAACCAGCTTTGGTCAATCGGTCGTCTCCACTGCTACTTCACGACAACGCGCGACCCCATACTGCACAACAGACCGTCTCTAAGCTGCATGAGTTGGGTTTGGAAGCTCTCCCTCATCCGCCATACTCACCAGATCTTGCGCCTACCGACTATTACTTTTTCCAAAATTTGGACAACTTTTTAGCGGGAAAAAAATTCAATTCCCGAGAGGCAGTACAAAACGCCTTTGAAGAGTTTGTTGTCTCCCGTCCTGCTGATTTTTTCAAGAAGGGCATCCATAAACTGCCACAGAGTTGGCAAAGATGCATTGATTGCAGGGGTGATTACTTTGAATAAAAGAAATAAATAAGTTCGAAAAAAAAATACTTTAACTTTTTTCAAACAAAACGGCAATTTCATAGGTAAAGACCTAATATATATAAATCTCGTGTCACAATGTTTGTCCTCAATGGACTCCTAAACCACTTAACCGATTATAATAAAATTCGCACACCATGTGCAGTTCGATCCAACTTGAGAGATAGGATAGTTTAAATCTCAAATTATAGTCGCATATTTAATTTATTGCTAATTATTTGTCTGTTATTATTTGACAGTCGCAATTATCTGTTAACTCCAAATGATTCCTAGACCGATTTTAAAAATTCTTTCACCATTTGAATGCTAAATTATCACTGATTAATATATACTATTTTAATTGCAAGAAAAAAAATGTTTATGCCACAATAAATTTCCACCCGTGCGAAGCCGGGACGGGCCGCTAGTAGTTTATAAAGAGTAATTTAAAAAAATACGAGTGTGCTTTAGACTATAGGACTGAAGTAAAACTTCTTCTAGTTTAGCTCTATCGGCCGGTATAACTCGTTTGTTTTGTTTAGTGTCGCCATCTTGACAATCATTGTAAAACTAGTTGCGCCCCGCGGTTTCACCCACGGTTAAAAAGTATTTTAATTATTTGGTCATACCACGGGAAAATTCCATTTTTCCGGGATAAAATATAGCCTACATTTTATCCCGGAAAAATGAAATTTTATCTGTTATTGTAATTAATATGTTAATGCAGTGTATAAGCTATCTTGGTACCGAATTTCATACAAATCCATTCAGCCCTTTTGGCTTGAAGGAGTAACCAACATACACACATACAAACTTTCGCCTTTATAATATTAGTGTGATGTCATTTTATCGGATATACCAACGTAATAATACAAAAATGTAACTTTGTTATGTTGACAATGGAGATCTACGTTAACCGACAACTTTCAATCATTCGCCTCACCAGCTTACTTACTCCCCAAGTATGGAGCGAAACTCCCAATTCTGAAAATTCCGGTACCTCCTAAACACCTGTGCAAAGCTATATACAATAAATTTCCAAAGAATGGTAGTTCATACAAATGATATGATAATTGACTCTCAAGTTAAATTTATCTTGTAATACTTCCACCTTAAATTCATATTTTCTGGTAGCTATTTTACCTTAATCGTGGTACAAACATTCATTTATACCAAATTTCAAGGTTCTACAACAACGGGAAATAACCTATAGGTTAAGAATACGCGAAAAACCTAACTTGGCTAAAAGTTTCAATTTTAATCATAATTTGTTTATTGTATTTTTGTAAGAATCCTGAATTTTCTAGGATCATAAAAGTGTGGACCTAAGTAATAATAATAACAATAACGCTCAACGATCTTATGCATAGATCCTGGAACCTAACTAGGATTCCCTATATGTAGGGGACCTAGGAACTACGAGGACCATAGTCCCACAAAATCCAGACTCAGAACAACCGACCGGCTCAACCACCACTCCACAGAGGCTGTCAAAGCATTTGCATACCTTGGCATACAGACAGATGCACAGCAAAATGAAACTATAAGGATTCCGTTTTTCTAATACTAGTGCAGAACCTTAAAAGTTCTCAACATGCGCTTTGCTTGGCCATTTAATCTGTTTTCTGTTCATTTATGTTTAGTGACAATATGTCCAAAAGTGGCGCCATGCTACGCGTGGAACTGGCTTGCAAGCGAGAAAGTCGGTTCTCGACGACAGATTCTAACTTGAAAGCAAAGGTAAGAAGTTTGCGCAAACTCGTTCACCTTGATGAAGTCGTTTATTAAATCTCGTTCAATAGTGAATTCATTCAGCAGTTCTTTTCTTTCGGTGGATCCGTACGAGATCGATGTACATACGAATCTACGGTAATAATTCCCGCAGAAGCCATTAACTAAGATTCAATACATACGAAATTGAGAGACGAGTAAGATGACGAATTGAACCAGCGTCGGTGTTTCCAAATAGCTATAATCTGTACGTTTTCAAGATAAGAGTGAACAGGTTCCTTATATGCGATCTGTTTTTCTAAAAACAACCACTTGAACACATGTCAATAGTATTTAGTGTAATAGCAACAAGCTTTAAAAATTGTGTTCCGTACTTACCGCGTTCTCTGGGGAAGTCCCTGGATCTGGCCCTCTCATCCCCCCGCTGATGGCGCTTATCTTCCCTCCCGCGCTTGGCGGGAGGCGCGTCCCTCCCGGCGGACCGATCCCGGCGTTCCTTCTCCCGCACTACACCGGCCGCGCGAGCCTCCTTGTGGAACGCTTCCAGAACGGCCTTGGCTTCTTCTAGCCCCAGCGCGGGGAATATCACGTCGTCAAGGTACGAGCAGCGCTCCGGCAGCGCGAAGTTAGCTGTAGACGGAATCGAGATTAGACGGTTGCAACTGCGAGGCGGCAGCGGGAGGACATTTTCGTTTTTTTTTGTATGCGCGGTTTGAAACTCATAGTTATTTGTAACGGGACTTGATCGCGCTAAAAAGTTGGTTTGGAAATGCTAAACGGCCACTACGTCAAGGTTTATCTGGACGTTGCGACCGTTTTGCATTGCTACTAGGATGTGGTCAAAAAGATTTTAACTGTGGATTAAATATTGAATAATTAGGATTTTAACATTACAACTGATTTACCGAGTTAAACCTCCATAAATCTGTTATAATGTTAAAAACGGGCATGTTTTGATCGGTAAACCGTTATAGATTGAAGTTTAGTTTGACAGTAGAGTTTGTAACGCGAGGAAGTCCCGTGCGTACAAATAACTACCAACCTTTCATGTCCACGATGGCCGGGTCAGGCACCTCCTTGCCATCAGCCTCTTCGCGGCGCTTGCATCGCTCGCGGTAAGTGTCTGCGTCCGTAACGATGACAACGGCGATGCGCCTATATCCCTCAAATTCCCTTAGCTTACGACGCTGAGCGGAGGGGTAGACGTTTGTCTATTTAATTATCCCATCGGAGTCGCCGGCGAAGATGAAAAAAAAAAACATTTTCTCGTCGTTAGACATTTTGCGCTTCGGTTTCTGTTGCGTTCGCTCGACCTAGAACATGGTGTCTCCAAACCGATGAGTTTTACAACCGTTTGGCTTATTGTGCGCCGCTCGCTCCCGCTTCATACTCACGCGTCTACAAGCCCTGGGCGGGAGCGACGCGGGCAAACATTTACAACTACTTATCATAGAACGTACCTTACGATGCGTAGATTAAATACAAGGGGGGAAACAGTAACAATTCAAAGTCATGGGGGGGAGTGAGATACCGAAGTCCACAGAGAGCGTAGAGCCGGCAGTAATATCGGAACGAGCCTCACCTGATCCAGAATAAAGTTTCTCCTGCGTCCGCGCGCCATTTCCAACAATTTAAGCACGCATTTAGCGCACTTAGACACCAATGCATCCCACCGTCCCTCGTAGGTCGATCTGAAGGGCTTACAGTCCACCTGAATCGATGTACACACTTATACAGTAAACTATGCGAGGCAGGCGCGATCGAGCTTACGCTAACTTACGCTAAAGAGATAAAGGTTTCGATACCAGGGATTCCTTGTAGGGTAGACAGTTCTCTTGCCACGCTGTTCCCACTTGTTGCTCGACTGTTCATTATAATATAGTTATATATGGGCGCGTCCCGGAGACGGCCAGATAGTGCTGAATGCTGATCCACTGGTATCACATATAACTAATCGATGCGACCTCTAAAAGGTCAAGGATATGTTTGGTTTTTAGATTGTTTGATATAATTTGTCGCTCATATTTGGCATCCTGTTGAAAACACAGACGAACATTAGTATCAATGTTGTAAGGACGATGGTAAAATGCTTTTCGCTGTTTTATTCAAACCTCAAGTGCTGGAATGGAAATTTTTATTAAAGCGTGTGTTTAAGTGTTCAGTGTGTTACACAGACAGTTGAGTAAACTATTGAAAATATAACAGAACATTTGAAAAATTGCAATGTCAATATGAGTAAACAATTTTCATCAACTTTCATTCTTTACTTACCATATTATTTTTTTCAATCGCATACATCTTTCACGCTTCTGCCTTTTATATACTATAAAGTACTTACCCGTTTACATCATTCTACTATTGCAATAATTTAAGACCATATTTTTATCAATTTATTTTACTTAAATTAATTAGCAAAGTACGCAAAGTGTGTTAATTATTGTAGACTTCTCACGATGAAATGTTCCAAAAATGTCTTGTTTTGAGAAATAAGTAGTGTCACATAACAATAGAATGTTGAGGCACGTCCTATGTACATGTTGTATATATTATGATTAAAAACTTACCTTCCATTCCACGGGCAAGAATGGCGATTTTGTCAAGTATTTAGCTGTTTTTATTATAACATGATTTAAAAAATAACGAGGTCTGCCGGTCCGACACTTACAATTGTTTTATTTATTTTTTAAACACATACATAGATCCTGAACCCTACTAGGATTCCCTGTGTCTAGAGACCCAAGAACTACGAGGACAATGGTCCCACATCACCCAGACTCAGAACAAGTATGTGCGCTTTTTTTTGTGTGCACGAATACTTGTCCTGCCGCGGGAATCGAGCCCGCCGCCTCCGTGTTATGAGCCGACCTGCTCAACCACCACACCACAGAGGCTGTCGTGATATTCGTAATGTATCGTTAATTTTTATTCAGTATTTTTATGAAAAAATAAATTTTGTTGGGAATTTAGTCAGCTATTCCTGAGTGTTCTAATACCCCATAATAAGATCCTGGGCACTCTTCTCATTTATTTACTTTATTTATTTATTCGACAGGGGGTGGTAATTCCTGCATGGGCATCCCACTTGGGATAGGCCAACATATACCCGAGCCATTCCAGCTTCTTGAAGTGACAGTGTGAGTTGGCTGCTGTCATATAGCTGTTCCAGCGATATTGAGTATTGTGTGCTGCCACTTCATATATTTTATTTTTTCCTAAAGGTTTTTATACAATTGTATGTAATACAATAATATCACTGAATGGAACAAAGAAGGTTGTTCCTTATTCTGAATGATGTATTTACTCCATTTAAACTAAGGAAGAGGCGTTACCTATTGCAGTGCATTTGAGTATATCATAGAGGAATAAGTGCGAACTTAAGTGTCAAACTTTAGCACAGATAGGCAAATGTTGTTAAAACTACTTAAACTAAGTTAATGATTACCTAAAGACACAATTTTAAGCTATGTAACATCATAAACTAATATGCTAAAAATTTGACATTGCAATTTATCAATGTTATTAAAAATATACACAATTAAAAAATTGAATTAACTGGTCATTAATGTGTAGTGTTTTGCGGGTCTGTTATTCAATGAGATTTGTTTACATAGACATGATACGCAAACGAAACCGGATAAAAGTTAAAACTAGCAAACTTTGGATAGCTTGCAACATACATTGAAAATATAGCCATAACATAAGTCAATTGCAATCATTTGCAAAGCTAACTGACGGTAAATTACATAGTATAATAAGAAAACATTGAATGTTCAGAAATCAAACCAAAACTCATAGAACCAACCGACGCTGTAGCTACATTTTCTATCCTTGCCAAGCATCCAGAGTAATCTAGAACCAAATCAACTTTCGACAAGTTCACTTGTTTCGAATGAGGAGCTCAGTAGCACCATGTCGTCTGCATACATTTCCCGACAGTGTTGTGTATGGTGCTCGACGTGAGTACATACCTTCATCTTGTCGAACAGAGCTCCGGTAGATAGAATGTTGTACCGTCGCTCGGGATGCGCGGCGCAATGCTCCTTCGCCCAGTAAGTCTTGCCGGCGCCTGGCATGCCAACCATGAGGATCACCTGAAAATTACATGCTTGCTTAGTACGGTTTTCAATCTTGTTTACTTTCTTGTAGAGCTGTTATTTGAATGAGTGGTGTTATTATGAAACATTGATTTTTGGCATATCACTCCACTTCTCGACCGAATCTAGTCGTTTATGGTCGCGAGTTATACATGTCAGTTTAAACCTGTACGTTATCCCGAAAAACGAGTATTGGGACCATGGTTGTCCATGTGATTCCACCATACAAAGAAAATACACTATCAGCCTTATTAATAAACACGAACTAGCTTTAGACTAGTTACACCAACTTTTGTCTCTTTCGATCCAGCTAAATATTCCAGTAGCAAAAAAGGACAAAAGCTGAAGTAACTAATCCGAGACTAATACCCGTTTATTAATAAGGCTGCTACGGTCTGTATTATAGAACGATGCTCAGTCATCGATCGGCGCCCAAGTAGAGATTTCATTCATTAAGTGATCAATTAGTGAATTAAATCTCTGCTTGAGCACCGATCGATGATGAGCATCGTTCTGTAATACGGACCTAAGTCCTTCACCTTGTGTTGTGTGTCACCTTAACACCTTTTCTCTTCTGTTCAAATCAGTACCAGTCAACGATAAAGTTCAACTTAATCAGCTCTATTAAGGCGCCCTCGCAATCGATTGAACATAATTAATCCCAGAAATGTTAAACGTACGACACTCGTACGCATTTTAATTGTTCATCTATTGTTATGCAAAACGTCAGCAATTGACAGGACGTACCATTAAGTTCTTTTTACACCCTGTCAAACACTTCTACCCATTTCGTTAATGGAAAAGTCGTCAACCTTTAAGAGTAGATTATTAACCCCTATGCGAGATTACATAGGGTAAACCATCTAATAACTGGCCCCTTTAGTGCACTGGCTAGTTCATGCTAGTTTCCATACGGTAAAAATTGTGAACTAATATGAAAGCTTATAGATAAGGTAATGTTAAACCATGATCACAGATGGCGTTACGTGAATGTAAGCCATATTTTATGCAAATGTAGTAAATAGTGGTCAATTAATAATAGCGGCCAGTTACATCAAGTTATACCCTACCACAAATGAAGAGGTGAGAATAAAAAGGGTTTATCTGATTTTTCCCTCAAAATGACTTATGGGTATCGTTGGATTCAGCGTGAAATTATCTACAATAATACATTCTCAAAATACCGAAATGAGGCTTGAATCTCGAGATTTCCAGTCTAAAAACGGTTTATCTGTCACAGGAATACAGTTCGCTTAGCATAAAAACATTATTATATTTATTTAATTATATTATATTTTTACAGTAATTGTATGAATTAGTACCGTATTTAGTATTTTAAAATAGAATTAAAACATTTTCAAGCAACTGAAACTTACATAAATCCTTTCTATTACCTTATAAGCACTCTACATGCAAATGACGCCGTTGAAGTTTAAAGTCAATTTTCTCGAAGCTGTCAATTTGACAGTTAAACCCTTTTTATTCTCAACCCTTCAAATGTAAAGTCAACTGTATAACAGTACTGACCTCACAATCGGCGAGCGTGCTGGGCCGCAGAGGTCCCTCCAGTAGGTTGGCTTGTGCGATGAGCACGTACCCCGGGACAAGGCACGCCTCCGTGCCGTCCAGCTCCTCATCCACAGTGTAACTGCAGACAAACATCAATAACAAACAATTACTACAACACAGGATAAAATAACAATGAAAATACGCGAATTGCGTCATTCGCTAGGTGGTAGGACTTTGTTGCAAAGTTTGTCTAGGTAGGTACCACCGCTTTGCCAGTTATTCTGCCGCCAAGCAGTAGTGTGCAAGCACTACTGTGTTCCGATTTGAAGGGCACTGTAGCTAGTGAAATTACTGGGCAATTGAGGCTTTATGATCTGATCTCACAGTGGAGTAATCTTATTACCAGACTGTGCTTATGTCTCAGGATGATGTGCGCAGTGCAGTGTCGCGCGAAACTGTTTTAGGGTTCCGAGTGACACTGTTCTGTTATGGGCGGCCGTGGCGCTTAACATCAGGTGAACGACGTATTAGTAATTCGCGTATTTTCATTGTAATAAATAAATAAAGTTCCATTAATATCCCTGCTGGCCGATCATGTAACTCCATTGCAACAAATAGAAACACAAGTTTGTATGCATTTGAGTGTATGAATATACTGGGGAAATTTAACCTGTTGCATTGGAATCAAAGTTTCATCATCACCCTGGTCTAAGAACATTCAAGCAGCTCAAGGATTGGCTTAACGACTGTTGTATTACTACAAACACAGAGGCTAGCGGATAGACGGAAAGTATGGTCTTTCATACAGCTAAACAACAACTAAACTCTGGTTTAGATGATTACCATTTTATGTAGGGGTCACCCAATAAAGCAATGATAACAGCGAATGTTAAGAAAGCGACAATAACTTACCGGATGACGAATTTGATCCTCTTGTCCAAGACATGCCCCTGAAGAACTTGTTCTTCGGTGACCTCCATTACTTCTCCTTCTGTACCTTTAAAGTATACGGTAAAGTTCAAGGTAGCTGTAAAGCATGTCTTGGCTGTAGGTGGATGGAAAAATGCAGATTCAATCTGCCTCAGGAGAGGTAATCCCGACGGTAATGATAGTAAATCATTTATCTTTTAATCTATTTGACATTATTGTAATAACCCATTGTATTATTTTAACCCTTACTTGTTTATTCTTAATGTATGAGATATTTTGTGGTCTTTATCACAGTATATAATAAATCAAAAATGGTTTAACTGTCAAGTTGGTAGTTTCGAGAAAATTGACTTTAACCTTCAACAACTTCATTTTAATGTAGAGTGCTTATTAAGTAATAGAAAATGTTTATGTAAGTTTCAGTTGCTTGAAAATGTATTAATTCTATTTTAAAATACAAAATATAGTACTAATTCGTACCATTATTATAATAATATAATAGATGTATGTGATAATGTTTTTATGCTAAGCGAACTGTATTCCTGTGTCAGATAAACCGTTTTTAGACTGACATTGGTGTCGATTCTGTGTCGCATTCTCTAAAACTAAAGTAAACTTAAAGTATGGCGGTACTCTTCTGATAAAAGGGAAATGAAAAAGACGGAAATATGTTAATTTCCAACCGACCGGTCGAGTTATTCGACTGTATTTCGTGAGTTTTAGCCGTGTAATAGTTGTAGTTATGAGTACTACTCACGTCAGTTTCTATAATATATTATATGTTAATTTCGTTTAGCTTTAGAGAATGCGACACAGAATCGACACCAATCTCGAGATTTAAGCCACATTTCGGTATTTTGAGAATGTGTTATTGTAAATAATTTCACGCTGAATCCAATGATAACCATGTCATTTTGTGACATGATTATCATTACCTTCTTGATTTCATCCCTTCATTAATGTGATGGCAAAAAAATCTATGGTAGTGTTACTAACCAGGTTCTTCCTTGACCTCCTTGTTTTCAGTTGGAACAACAGGTGGCTGGTCTGTCTCCATGGGTTCCACCTTTACCTCTGGAATCTCCACTGGGGTTTCACCATTCTCCTATTAAAAATATTGCACTAGATTACACACCCTGCTGAAGCCATACTTTAGTGGTACTTGATAGTGCATTTTTAACTACCAGACATTCAATTTAAGAATAGCGCACCGTGGCATAATAAACAGACATATTGCTGTTACTAAAATCAGATGAAATGTGATAACCGACTGAAAATCAGTTATTAAGGTCTTACGACCTTAATTGCATGCTTAGTCGGGACCTAATATCCAGACGTCGCGCAACATTATATTTTTGAGTTTTTTTTTTCATGTGATTTGTCTTGTATTAGCGCCTATTTGTAAAATTGTAATGTTGCGTGATGTCTTGAATAAATGTATTCTCTTTCTTTCGTTATGACATATCTATTTGCGCCCCGCGGTTTCACCCGCGGATAAAAATTATTTTAATTATTAGCTCATCCCATGGGAAAATTTCACTTTTCCGGGATAAAATGTAGCCTAAATGTTAAACCAGTGTATAAGCTATCTTGGTACCGAATTTCATTTCATGCTTAAGCGTGAAGGGGTAACTAACATACACACATATAAACTTTCGCCTTTATAATATTAGTGTGATACCCTGCTGAAGTAATAATATCCTTTAAAAAAACTGTTAAAAAGACTTCAGTCACCTTAGTGTCATACTGAGAAATACTTGAATAATATTATCATGCATACATCTTTTTCCAGCTATTAAACTGACTTTGATGGGATTTCTATGGGACCAATCTGAAAGTGCCTCTTTCAAATAAAAGAAAGTTGTTTTAGAAATCGGTTCACAAAGCACTATGGCTCTACGGTTCATAAAGGTTCTATGTTCAGCAGTGGAGGTCTACAGGCTCAGATGATGAGGTTCAAAATCTCTAACAAGTCAAGCCGCAAAACGACACTAATATTTTGAACATTATTGAACGTTATTGATGAAAAAATCTATAACGCTTATAAATTTCGGCACTTTTTATTCAAGATACTGTGCATTCGAGCAAGTAGTGAGAAAACAGTAAATGAAAAAACACCCCTCATTTTTTATTTTGCAGTAAATATATCAACAAACCTTAAGTTGATCCTGTTTGTCCTTATCGGCTAAATCTTTTTCAGCCGCATCTTTTTCCGATAATTCTTTTTCGGCTACATCTTTTTCGGCCGCATCTTTTTCGGGTGTATCTTTTTCGGGCGCAACTTTGTCCTTAGTGGTGTCGTCTCCTACCTCTTCACCTTTGTCGCGTTTCTCTTGAGCTTCTTTCTCTTTCCTTTCCTTTTCTACCCTTTCGCGCTCCTATAAAACCAAAACAAACAAGAATATATTACCAGATTTTAAAATTAATCTCAATATTTTTTACACATCAATGTTCAGATATGAGAAGTAGAGTTTCCTATCTATCTTTATACATATATATCTGTATATGTATATATATATATATATATATATATATATATATATATATAGTATATATATATATATATATATATATATGTATTTTGTCTCCATCCCGAATAGCAGAATAACTATTAAAAACATTGGAAAATCTACTAAAAATTAAAACATAGAAAAAACATTATTCCATACAAAATGTTCTACGAGATATAGGACAAAGTTGGGTTTGATCGAACACTTCTCGAGATTGATTGTTAGGCGGTACGAAGTTCGCTAGATCAGCTAGTATCGAATAAAATGAATGCAAGCCGACTGACACATTTTTTTTTGCATAAAATATGTCGTAACAGACATTACCAAAAAATATTACTAACGAAAAAATGATTCGATTAAAGAAAAAGAACACAAGTAGTGCACAAATGTGCATGCACTGCCGGAAGCAAATCTTACCTCTCTCTTCTTCCTATTCCTCTCTTCACGCTCTTGTCTTTCTTTTTCTCTTCTCTCCTTCTCCTTGCGTATTGCTTCATCCTTTTGCCGCTGGAGTTCCGCTTCCAACGCTCGCTTCTCTTCCAAAACTTGCTCTACGGGGATCTCGATGCGGTTGCGCACTATCTTCGTTTTTGTTATCATGTTGTATCTGTGAGGATGTGGTAGGTTATTTAACAAATGGTTTTTCTAGCTTTTGATGATATGTAGGCTAGCGGAGTGAATGTTGAGATAAAATCTCTTTAGAAATGAGTGGAAGAGTATAACATGCACTAACCCCATTTAAATTGATGGTTTTTAACCTTCGCGATGGCATTTTTAGCGCGATTCTGATTTGTTATGGAACATATTATGTAGCACTTTTTTTTCAAATTTTAAGTTGAGAGTTCAGCTATCAAATGCCGAAATCTACATCCAAATCTATCAAATAGTTTCCAAGCCTAAAGTACCAATCAAAATTCCGTTTTAGAAGGCATTTTTTAATGTCAACGCTCACATCATCAGCCGGAAGACGTCCAGTGCTGAACATAGAGGCCTCCCCATTAGGAATGAGAAAGGGTCAATGCCACACTTAGCAGTCTATCTTGGCTGGATCGCAGTAGATAATAATGAAGACCAAAAAGAAACCTGTTTTGTTCATTCCTTGCATATTTTTCCCTTAGCGGGACCTTACGGCACGATAAGATAGTTCAGTAAAATGTAATTCCGCTTGCGATCTCCCACGTTACAGAACGCACGAGAGTAAATACGAATTATTCAATCTGCCTGCTCTTGCGCATCACAACATCAATAGACAAAGTTATGAACAAATTGAAAAGCAGGCGGCGAGATTCGAACTTGCTATATCGGGTTCGGAAATCGGTCATAATAACCACAACACCAAAGTTGATATAGAAGGATTGATGAATTTTTGTACAGTATTGTACAAATGCCTTTATTTGGTCGTATGTAAGTCATAATATGGACTAACCTGTCATAACCAAAGTTGACTCTATAGCACTGATTCTTGGTCAGTATGTGCGGGAACAGAGTTTTCCCTCCGAGCACAGACTTGTCAAACTCGAAAGCTGTACCGAGCTCATCGCCGTTGAGCGTGTATGAAATCTTGCATGGGTTAGATTCCAAATCCTGTAAAGAGATTTAATATTTAGTAGATGTGAATATTATAGTAACATGTTACTCCATTTAAAAAGCTGTAGAAAAGCTTTAGGTATAGGTGTTCCACTCTCACAACTACGTCAATTGAAACTATAAAAGAACAACATCCATTGTTTTCAGGACTAAAAAGGTCAAGGTTTGATAATAAATTGCAATATCAACAAAACAAGTTTTATAATGCCGTATTCACTTAAATTTTGGTACAGATTTTGCATATTGCATGCATTGCCAAAATTCTTGGATTATTTTATAGTACATATAAAATGTGGGCATATTTGCTGATTGTATCAATTTTTTTTTATAAACTTTAAGAGGCGGGCCATATTAGCTAAACAATCCTTTCTATTCAAAAATTGCATATAAGATAACCCTTATTACAGTTAGCAGAGAGATTACAAGTAAATACTTCACATCGAGCTGATAAGTAGTGGTTTTTGTTATGTATCTAGAACTTAACTAAGCAATACTGTGGAATACGAAATAAAAATGATTTCATACTAATGTAGTTGAGTTGATGCCTACGGTATCTCAGCTGATGGCAGGTAGGTAGCGGCGGTGGTATGAAACAGTGAAGATGATAGAAACAAAGTTTAATTAGGTTGACAGGCGATACAAATAGGTGCGAATAGGAAACGATACAGAAAATACAATAGAGAAGATGAAAAGTAAACACTCGCGTGATTTTTTTGGCGTCGGATGCGCGGCAAACGAGTACGTGTGTGCTCGGCGCGGGCGCTCGCTCTGTATATGGTGCGGCGGCGGCCGGCGGTGGCAACGACCTCGTTCCTTGCCTCCGCTCCCTCGCGTCGCTCCGCTCCCCGCGGTCGCCTGTGGCTTGGGCCGGTTGCATCGACGCGTGTTTGTCCATTATCATCGGCCACCACACTACTACTAACCAAATAAACGCCTACGACATCCTTCTCGCTGAGCTGTTTCCCGTACTCCTTGAACTCGCTGTTGTTGACGATGCGCCCATTGGTTTCAAAGCCCCAGCTAAGCTCACTGTCACCTACAAAAATTTAATTTATTTGGATATCTAAAAAAACTATTAATCATTGTTATTGAGTCCTAAAACAACAAATGAAGTGATTTAATAAAAAAAAAGATTTTTTTAGTTTTCATCAAACTCGGGCCCAAGACTCCATTGGTTACTTTATTTCTTTTCTGCTTTCCCTCATATTTTCAGATTACGCCTACTTGAAAAATTCACCGGATTCGTTTAATCGGTCAATAACGATTTGAAAAATATTTTTTTATTTGAATCCGTTTAATAGGTGAATTTACTAATCCGGTAAATTTTATTTTTCAAGTAGGATTACGGAGTTCTGAAGTAACAAACATAAAAAAAAAACATACAACCAAATCGAGAACCTTTTATTTATAAAACAAGACGTCAAAATTCAGGGAATCATCATTTCCTCCAATAAAATGAATTAAGAATTCTACAAGCCAGTCCACTTAGGCCTGGGTTTAGCCGCTACTATCCGCGGAAAATTGAATAATTCTACTCAGCCACATGAACAAAAGATACAAAAAAACTGAGTAGAGATTAAAACTTACCGAGATGCAATGAGGAATCTTCTGTGGACCATCCCACCCTCAACCCTGTGGAGATGGCTTCCTTCTCTGCATTTTCAGTAGTCGTTATCACTGAACCAATTCTCACCTGTAATGGAGAAAATTTAGACATTGAGTAAATTTGAGTAGTCTGATTACTTACTAATATAGTCTCAAAATAATATATTATTTACATAAATCGTGGTCAATAATATACCCAAATTTAGCACATTTATTAAGTATTTTGGTAATATATAAAAATATAACGCATTCATTGATAAATGAACACCTTAAATTTAATTATCCTACAAAATAAAATACATTGGACAAAGTGAGGCTTTGCTGTAATTAGGTATGCTTACGTTTGGCCAGATTTCACCTGTTTAAGCAATTAAGTTTGAGGTTACATAAATACATATTCACAGCAATGAAAATATCATAGTCCTATAGTTTTAAGTAACCTGTAGATACAATCGTCATTATGTCGTCATATATTTACCTCATAGCAGACTCGTCCAGAATTGACGCCATGTGAGGCACGCACTCCGGCCCACGCGTGGGCAAACGCACCTTCGCTGAGCGGTACCACGCCTTGCAAGTCCGGTTCCAGATACTGGTTCAAGTCGCTGTCATCTGGGAAACATACATAAATGTTTATGTAGCGCTAAACTTGAGCTCTCAGTTGTTATTCGTACGACAGTTTTACAGTATTTGGTCATCTATTGTTATGCAAATTAAAGGCATCCGATGAATAGCCTAAGAATAAACAATATTAATTTATTTACAGAAGATTTCCATCATCATCACAAGTTCTCAACTATTCCTTCGCAACGCTCCGATGATGTGATCTGCTAGGTGATCACTTAACTTGATTGCAGTAATTGAAACATAAAGTATAAATAAAGTATAAAGACAGTTTCAATACGCAGTTTATGTGCATAGTCAGTATGGAAATTTTCAATATAAGAATTAACTCTTCTTGTATTGTAATCAAGTTGATCATGATCATCCCCTTGGTTGTCTCTTTTCAGCTGGACCATTACCAAATGACAGAAACTTATTTCTTTTTTTAAATAATTTATTTCCCCCTTTTTTATGTCATTAAAAGTTAAGCTTAGAAGTTAGTAATGAATGATACTTACACCAAGACAGAGTGATTTTGTTTTCGTCGTATTCCGGCTCAACCATTTTTGTTTCCACGATTTCCTTCTTGCCTTTGTGTTGTATCTTGTAGTCCTCCTAAATTGAAACACATACACACATAATTAAGGTATTTCTTATAAACGATTTGGAGAATATTTACAATAAAACTAATGCCCACTAATGGACTATGGGTATCCTTTAGTGTCACCGAGTGGCACAAGGCCGCGAAATGTGGGAGACAACTAGCTTTTCGACACCACTGCTTCCGTGCTATTATCTACTCTTTTATTTCCCTTACTAAATACTTCTAACTAGGTACTGTTTATATTTAATTGTATTCTCTTGTTGTATGTATATTCTTGTATGTTCTTGTAAATTTTATTTTATTTTTGTAAGTGAGTGTTGAATTAATGTTTTTCTTTCTTTCTCAAGGGCACGAACCGTTCGAACCGTTGCTCAAAGACCAGGGTAGAGAAGAATACGTCCACGGGACGAGCGGACCCAATGGCAAGTCGCAACCGTACTAGCCTATGGGATTTACGTCGTCCTTACCGGCGAAGTCTATGACTAAGCTTGCTTGGCTGAGACATCTTGTGATTTTTGCAGTTAAGATGGTGCCTCAAGAGTTAAAATCAGGTTAGTCAAGTTTTTGTATCTTGATAAAGAGAGGAAACTCTAAACTGCATTGGATTCTGTACCAAATACATAATAACGTAGTGGTTTCCTATCTCTACTAATACAAGTTGTACTTTGTCCGGTTGAGTGGCTTTCAGGTCGCAATTTCTGAGCCGACTTGTGTTGCATATGTTTGATACGGCTGAAGTGTGCCACGTCAAGGCAAGAGAAAAAATTCCTTTAGCATTACTGATAAAAGAAAAGCTATATTGTCACAGATGATAAACGGACAATATAATACCTATGTTTTATGATACAAGAAGCTTAAAAAGCGTTAAAAGCTAATTAAGACAATTAAGGGATATGAAATTAAAAAGATAAACATGCATTATCTTCCTCTTCTCAATCAAAATAGTATTAATAAACGTATTACTGGCAAAATATAATGTACCAACACATTTCCGGTTATTTGTTATCACAATTTTCCTGACCTCAAAACCTGATAACAGCGTCAAATGTAACGTTCTGAACATTGAAATAGATACGACACGTTTTAAATGACGCCAGTGATTTGATCAAAGGACCAATATGAATCTTCAAAATTTGATTGGCCCGATAGCTCAGTTGGTAGTAACCCTACCTTCTGAACTGTGGGTTGTGGGTTCGATTCCCAACCAGGACAAACATTTGTGTGATGAACATAGGTGCTTGTTCTGTGTCTGGGTGTTATATTGTATTATATGTATTTACAAACAAAAAAGTATTTAAGTATTGTATCAGTTATCTGGTTCCCATAATACGAGCTTTGCTTAGTTTGGGGCTAGATGGCGTTGTGCGAGATGTCCAACAAAAAAAAAATGAATCAGTCTGTACCGTTAAAATATATTAAGATATTCAATAAAACGCTAAGTAACAACATAAAATATCCCCTTAACTTTCACGGTTGTTCGCACATTGAATCATCAGGCGGAAGACGTCCACTACTAAACATAAGCACAGAAAGATAGCATCACCGCATTGTATTATTTTCCAAAACTTGTGTTATTTTCAGTGTTAGTGCATATAATTGGTGGTGTTTTATTCGTTAAGTGCTGGATTACAGGCATGAGTGTGGGAAAGTGGTATAATGATTGTGAAACGTTTCTTTTCGTGTTGTTTCCAAAACTCCATAGAAGCATCTAGTAAAGTTGCCACCACTTTAATAGGAGTATGACTTAGACTAGACTACTACTACCGACTTGACGACTTGGACTGTGACTTGACTCATATCTGCGTGAAATATCATTAACTCGATAAATTACCAATTACTGGACACTGGTTAAAAACACAAAAGTGTGGAGCCAAAACGTAAAAAAAAAAACGCTCGCGTCATTAAAAGTTTTGAAGAGAGCACATCTCTATTTCATTCCCATTTGCACTACACCTTTGAAATAGTAGTGGGAGTGAGAAAACAATATTCAGCATCCATCATCGCTTTTTAATGTAACGAGCAGTGCCAACTTGTAAAGGACATAGAACATACCTCGTTGGGTGGCGTTAGTACTTCATTAGTGACCTCCACGGCTCTGTAGAAGTTGCTCCAGCGCGCTTTCTTCTCTTGCTTGCGCTTCAAGCGGTTCAGTTTCACCGGGTCCTGAACAATATTATATTCTCTAAATAGATAACTAATTTCTCTAGTCCAGTGATCGTCTAAATTTTTGTACATAATATACTACGCGTGATCAAAATGCTGGCACTTATTTGGCACAACGAATAAGCATTGCAATTCAACGGGGCAATGCTGCCAGCATGTTGGGTACGCTACGCTGCTCCCCGCGGTTTCACCCGTGTAATGCAAGTTTTCCAATTTTCCGCCAAATTACATAATTTTTTTTCTTTCATAAGAACCTTCTCCTGACATTAATAAACACGACAAAAAAAGAATTAGCAAAAATGTTCCATCCGTTCACGCGTGATGAGATGACCAAGGGAAATAGAGATTCATATTTATATATAAAGAAGATAAAATACCTTGCTCAACTCTTCCAATCGCTTAGCATCTTCTTCAGCCTGTTTCTTTTCCCTTTCGATGCGCTCCTGCTCTTTGATCTTGAGCCGCTCGTTTAATTCCTCCCATTCTTCCTCCTCAGTCTTCTCCCGACGCTGTGGTGATAAAAATTACTCTCATTTTTTTTTAAATATATACCGTCTTATGACAAAACGCAGACCAAGCGTGGACTAAAGTTAGTACTAGGTCTACCTAGACTATTTAAAAACCTTATTAGAAAAACGAGTTTATCGCTGATAAGGGGATCGTCCATGGTCTAAAGTTAAATTTAGTAAATTTCTAAATATATGAAACGTGAAAAAAGGATCGTATGAATAAATGTGGTCCAAATAAACAAACTTTTTTCGTATTTAGTCTATGGTCAATATTTAAGCTATGAACTATCTCTGGTATCAGCTGGTCTTCGATTAGTCGCCGTTTTGTAATAAAGTCAATGTCTAACTACTTAGTACCGTAACAAACTAGGACTAGTTGGTCCAGGCTGAAACCTCTACTTAGTCCACGTTTTGTAATAAGACTGATAGGGTTTAGTCTTAGGTCCGTATTACAGAACGATGCTCAGTCATCAATCGGTGCTCAAGCAGAGATTTCATTAATAAAGTGATCAATTAGTGAATGAAATCTCTGCTTGAGCACCGACCGATGACTGAGCATCGTTCTGTAATACGGATCTTAGATTTATATCCAAGATTAAGTGTTCCTATATACAGTTCCTTTTTTTATGTTAATTAATTATGTGACGAGCTGGTTAATCACATGAAGTTAAGCCACACGGCTGCCCATAACAGTTGCAGTTTAATCAGAACTCTAATGTAAAGTTTCGTGTGACACTGCACTGCGCACGTCAAGCTGAGACATCAATACAGTCTAATAATCTTATTACTGAGACTTCTCATTGCCCAGTAATTGTACTAGCTACAGTGCCCTTCAAACTAGAACACATTAGTGTTTGCACACTACTGCTTGGCGGCAAAATAACTGGTAAAGCGATGGCACCTACCTAGACACTTATAGAAAATGCTATAGACAGATTAGCCTTCACTAACTCTAAACTAAAAATGCATTTTATGAGTTTACCCACATAAATCTTAAGTTAAAATTTTAACCACATTGTGAAACATGTGTTTTGTGTATTATGGCAAATTACAGAACTCCAATCTTTAAATTAATTTTAAATGTTTAAACAAATTAACTTATGCGATATGTTCGCCTCACAGAAATTATAAAAAAATTACTTTTTTACATTTAAAAAAATGTTATTCAACAGAATTTCACTGCTCAATTCAAACATTTCGATATAATTAAGAAAAACATTAATTTACTTAAGATTTATTTACTTGGCTAGCATGCTACACCTTCGATCGCATCGTCACTTCCCATCAAGTGAGAGCGTGGTCAAATGCTAGACAAGTTTGAAGTAAAAAAAAAAAAAAAAAACAAGCACCCGCGGATAAAATTTAGCCTATGTGTTAATCCACTTTATAAGCTATCAATTTTCCAAATTTCATCCAAATCCGTTCAGCCGTTTGAGCGTGAAAGAGTAACTAACATTCAAACTTTCTTTCTTTCAAACATACAAACTTTCGCGTTTATAATATTAGTAGAATAGAAAGTATAAAATTATTTTGTTAATGTTGACATGAAACTGACCTCAAACTGTTTTCGCCGTTCCTCCCTGTCTTTATCTTTCTCTTTTTGTTCCGAATTTTCTTCTCCGTCCACCTCCATTTTGATCTTATCGCCTTCTTTACCATCATCCTTCTTGTCTTCAACTGCCGGTTCTGCGACTGTAGCGGCGACCGCAGCGGGGGCGACCGCAGCGGCGGCGACCGCAGTGGTGGCTTCCTCACCTAAGTCACAAATCATGAGTTTAGAAAAATCACTCTGCACTAAATTCACTATACACCTATATTTAACCACCACTTAATTGTATTATCGAAAATGTTGTTGGTTCGCCCTTGTTTTACGCAGCAACGTAGCTTTTTATATTATAGTTTACTAGTTGCGCCCCGCGGTTTCATCCGCGGATAAAAGACGGGAGAATTTCACTTTTCCGGGATAAAATGTAGCCTATATGTTAATCCAGTGTATCAGCTATCGTTGTACGGAATTTCATCCAAATCCATTCAGCCGTTTGCGCGTGAAGGAGTAACAAACATACACTCATACAAACCAAAAATCCCCGAAATTTTGTATATCCGGGTGTAATCACGGGCCGCCCTTACAACCTACTGAATCTTAAATTGTATTTTTTTCACCATAACAAATTTAGGTTTACAAAGTAATAGTAGTTAGTATATACATAAATTTACATAGGGATGTTACCCATGGTACTTTTCGAAACCTAATAATTGTCTGTAAAATAGAAACTTTGCACTAGTTTGCCGAAATGGCAATTTCGTCCTCGAAAAATCAATTTTATCGCGTTTGTTCAAAAATACCTACTCATACACAAATCGTAAAAATACGCGACGCGGTTGTTTCCGATAAAACTTTAACTCTGATTAAAAGTCGCCCTGCGGTTTCACACAAACTATACCAATATGACTGTAAATTATCGTGAGGCTGAACTACCACATCAGTACTTAACAATTCCAATAAAGAAAATTAACTCTAACTCAGTCAAAATACGTATATTTATTTGTTAGAGTTAGGACCGTTGCATCTAGAATCTAGACTAGGTATCCAGTATATCTAGACTATTGATCTAGTAAGTCGTTTCATCTAATTCAAGGTCATAATAATCACATACGGTTTAACTACAAAAGATTTGAACAACCCCAACAAACAACTAATGTAAGACTGTTTTTTTGTATTGCTAAACGCACAAGCCTTAAACTAATGTTAAACTGCCTTTGGGGGGCGAGTTGGCTGGACTACAGTCGCGACCCCTTCTCGCCCCCGGTACGGCGTTTAGTGGGTTCGACTCCCACATACCCCCTGCCACCACGGGGGTGGGAGTGCGAGGGCATTTCCCACACTCAAAAAAAAAGTGTTAGACTGCTTTTTTGTATTGTTAAACACAAGTTTGACGTCTGTTTAAAAGCCTTGTTTATTTTTGTGGTAACACGGCTAATGTTTAATTACCGTTGCCTCATAATCGACAGCCTCTGTGGTGTGGTTGAGCAGATCAGCTCATAGCCCGGAGGCGGCGGGTTCTGTTCCCGCCGCAGGACAACACAGAAAAAAAAGCGCAAATACATGTTCCGAGTCTGGGTGTTGTGGGACCATGGTCCTCGCAGTTTCTGGGTCTCTACACAGGGTATCCTAGTTAGGGTCCAGGATCTATGTATGTTATCGTTGGGCGTTATTATTATTATTAATCATCATCAACATCCCTGCTTATGGGGTGGTCCTATTCATAACCGGGGCCACACAGAATGGGGATGCACGGGTGTTGTGTCAAATTACCATTCCATCACATCTCTACTAGTCTACCATTTTTATCCACATCTAGCATACTAGACAGAGAGAAATCAAATAATCCATTCTTACCTTGTCCTTCTTCATCGTCATCTTTGACTTCAACAGGGGATGAAGACCTGAAAGAATGAACTCATATCAGCAAATATATATATATATATCATAATTTTATTCTTACATTCTTAGGTTGTAATCTATCTAAATATATATAACTCAAAGGTGACTGACTGACATAGTGACCTATCAACACACAACCCAAACCACTGGACGGATCGGGCTGAAATTTTGCATGCAGGTAGATGTTATGACGTAGGCATCCGCTAAGGATTTTTCGAAATTCCACCCTTAAGAGGGTGAAATGGCTGGTTGAATTATTTACCCATAGGCCACGCCGCGGGCGAAGCTGCGGGCAGAAGGTCGTGGTTGTATGTAACTAATAAGTTCAAATATTCATTATATAAGATTTTAATTACGAATCGTGTGTTGAGCTAGGGATTTAAAAAAAAGTAAAATGAAAGTACCCGCTAATCAATTCTGACAATCTATCCACAAAAAATAGAATTAATACATATGACAGTAATCATGTGGAATAACATCTTGTGGCCATGTCTATAGATACATTTATTTTTAATACCATTGTCACCATTATTCTTAACAAACAATCAAATAGATCATAAACACAACTTTGGAATTGACAACTATCTATACCAAGTGGCATTTAATTCACTCTTTTCCTTAAATGTATGTACTCAGACCATGCTATAGAATATTAGTGCAAGGTCCATATTTAAAAAAAAATATTTTGTTTTAGTATTTAGTGCCTCTTAAAATAACTGAATGACAGCCGAATTGTATATTTAACGGTACACACAGCGCGGGCACCGGCTGAGTGCTTTGTAAATGTTTCGTAGGCAATAAAACACCTGCTTAGTTCAATGACACAAGGCTTTTCTTTAGAATTTAAATTTGATAATACCTAGATTTAAGTTTTATTTCATAAGTACTTTTTTATTTAGTTATATGGGAGCATTCTATAGCATGGACTGAATACATACATTAAAGGAAAATAACAAATTAAATTCCACCTTGTATATAAAAATTTCATGCCAGTGTTTGTTACCATACTCCTCCGAAACCGATTTTGACGGAATTTTATGTTCACACTTGGTAGGTCTGAGAATAGGTTAAGTATCAAGTTTGAGTGAATGTTCAGTGTTGAGTTATATTGACTGGCCCGATAGCTCAGTTGTTAGTGACCCTGCATTCTGAACTACAGGTTGTGGGTTTGATTCCCACCCAGGACAAAGATTTGTGTGATGAACACAGGTGTTTGTTCTGTGTCTGGGTGTTATATTGTATTCTATGTATGTATTTACAAATAAAAAGTATGTAAATATTGTATCAGTTATTTGGTTCACATAATACAAGCTCTGCTTAGTTTGGGGCTGGATGGCGTTGTGTGAGATGACCACAGATATTATTATTATTACTCAGTGAACAATAAATGGAATTAGCCAAAGGGATATTAATAAGAGTGTAAACATAGTTACTTTTCATCATCCTCATCATCAATGCTGTAGATGTCTTCCTGTGGCTGAGGTTTCTTCTCCGGAGACTTTTCAACCAGTTTAACGGGAGACTTCTCCTTCACTGGCTCCGGCACAGGCACCGGAGCAGGCACAGAATTCAAGTTGGATTCCCCTGAATCTGGTTTGGGAGAGTAGCAATCACTGCTTTCTTCTTTAGACTCTTCAATGGGCTCGGGAGACTCTCTCTTTGCATGCTGCAAGATATTTTTTTTTAAATTGGTTAGTACATAATAAGTTGACTACCAGCTGCTTGCTACTGCTTCCCAAGACAAATTAACCACCATGGAATAAAGATGAAATGTATTTTTGGGCACAATACATTTAATCTTTATTCCAGGATTATCTATAAACTAAGACCAAAATAACCAGTTGAATGCTTATGTTTTTGCTAACAATTAAAAGCTGTATTGGCATCCGTTCAGCCGAAATCCCATGAATTACAAGAGAGATAACAAACGACAGAGAGTTACTCTCAAAAACATGGTCAGATGTAGTGTGCTTAGGTATCTTCTAGGCATATATATTTATTATTGACCTCTGTCACATATGGTAATAATAATAGAGATAGACTAACATATCCTCCAATTTTTTAGTAAACCATTTAAGCACATGTCCATAATAACAAACATGGAGGTCACCTTGTGAAATGACCTTAATTCAATATAAAACATGATGTTTGTAAGAATATGTAGTTAATTAACATAATTACTCAACTGTTTATTTATTTGACTGCTTATACTATAATTCATTACTGAACAACATAACTTCAACATAGCTGTGATCTATTAACTTTTAATTTGATGGTTATTTTATAATATGAGACTTTAAAATTTAAGTTGATTACACTAAGCATAGGTGATATTGCAATTGTTCATAAATCTCATTAAAATTAAGTGTTCATATATTTCTATGTCGCTATGCTATTGTTTTTTGCTACCAAAAGCAACATCTGCAATAATAAACTTACTTTAGCCGGTGTAGCAATCAGTCTAGTCGATGAGGATCTCCGGCGGGTCCTCGCCGCCGGGCCAGCGCGGCGCGGCGTTCCTTCATCGTCACCTTCCGTGGAAGTGTCCAGAATTGACGTGTCCGGGAGAGCTGTTCAAAAAATACTTGACTTTATTTTTGTTGGTTGTTTACATGACACAGATAAAGTAAAGATGAACCCTGGAAATATTGACCATGTCACCTGTGTAGCTCAAGGGTTATGTATTTTGCGTTTTCCTTACTGTGCAAAACACGAGGTTCCTCACCAGGGCTCAAAATATTTGCCTCATGTTATATGGCATTGTTACATAAATACACCTAGATTAAGACTGTCTCAGAGAGGCCCCTAAGCATTGTAGTATTGCCTACTGCCTACTCAAATTCCGCATTTCGAGTTCAATATCTGTTATCAAGCACTTTGCAGTTCCTGTGTATTGCTATGATAATAATATGCTTCAGCATTCAAATATACATATT
Source organism: Ennomos fuscantarius (assembly GCA_905220475.3). NCBI lineage: Eukaryota > Metazoa > Arthropoda > Insecta > Lepidoptera > Geometridae > Ennomos > Ennomos fuscantarius. Next base: position 6,427,047 of record HG992049.1, read on the forward strand.
GAATGATGTCCATTACAGTTTGTTTTCTATTTCAGTTCACAGATTTTTAATTTAGGTAAAGGATTTTTTTATCACAGTGGATTTGAACCAGCATACATCAGTCCCTAAAGTTATGGATGGAATAAACCCAATACTTTTATATTAAGGCCTGAAGTGTTTGAATGAATAAATTATTACCTACATACCACTTCCTAGCTAGAAATGAGTATAATGCAGACATGAGTTATTACAAGTACAAATAAAAGACATCTGTGTTTAACTTGATCATTGTGTAAAATAAAATATTGATATACCCACAAGGGCTAATATTATTAATTATTAATAATAATCATTGCATTGTAACAGTTTACAGTTAAACCTGCATATTAGATGCATAAGATGCAGCCACTGGCTGGCCCAATTACTTATTTGGTAGTAAACCTGCCGTCTGAACTAGGTTGTAGGTTCAATTCCCACCCCAGACAAATATTTGAGTGATGAACATCACATGTTTGTTTAGAGTCTAGGTGTTGTATTGTATTCAATGTATGTATTCATAAGCAAATAGGTATCTAAGAATATTATCAGTTATCTGGTTGCCATATTACAAGCTATGCTTAGTTTGGGACTAGATGATGCAGTGTGAAATGTCCAAAAATATTGCTGTAAACTGCTAACTGCAAAAATGCCAACAAAAAATATATATTCAAATTTTGTGTTGATGATTGTTGACAGTAAGTTATTTCCAAAAATCAAATAATATAACCACCAATCAGCTACAATTACCCATTTATTTATAAAATCTAGTCATCTTGATTAGCTAAAACAGTAAGTGATTATAGCTATGTTTGAATCTCTCGCCAGTCTATATGGAATGATTAAAACATGTCAAATGTGCACAATGTGTGCAGTTTTTGCAATTGTAAATACATTATTATAGAAAGATGAATGTTCAACTGAATAATGAAAGTGGCTGTTAGTGGACTATAATTCATCATTTATAATCATTGTGACTTGACAGTGTGTTCTGGGCTGATCGGTTGCTTTTGCTAGTTGCCTAATTGCATGAATGACTTATGATTAGTTAACTGATATAAGTTTATGTGAATAACAACTAAAAAGCCATATCAATTGGTCCTTGAGGTGGCTTCCAAACTGACACCCAGAATCTCCAGCCACTTACAATTAGGGCTTTGAGGCTTTTTGAATTTTGAATTAGGCTATTTACATAGCAGATAGATATATATACATTTTGAGCCTTGAAAATGAGACCGATAAATTACGGCAAATACCAGCGACATACATTTACAAGTCTGCCAAAGAATTGGTAAGGTTGGTGATTATCGGTATCATTACGAAAGTTACGAATAGAATATGACGTCACTTACATTAATGAACTCGCGTAAAAACAGGGAGAACATTTGAGAGGCCATGTACAATTGTACACGTGCAAGTCATCGGAAATGTTTACGGAATACCAAATTGCAACTGATGCAGCCAATGTTTGCAATAGACATTAAAATAGTTCAGCAAAAATACAACGACTTACCCTTCCCCGTTTTCGATTCCAACGCCTTTTTCAATCTTTCAACCAAAGCCGGCTTATTCCCCTTCGTGTCCAAGCCTAAGGCGCCAAGCTCCGACCTCAGATCCACCACTTTCATCTTTGCAGGATCCATAGTCAATGTTTATGTATTTTATCACCTCACAAATCACAAAATGTTTCTATTAGCACTAAAAACAGCAAAAATTACGTAAAATCAATCATTACTAGCGAAAAAACACATCAAGAAAGCGCGAAGCCAAATCAAGATGGCGTTCTTACAGGAAGTTTATTATCATAGACAATACACCGTTACCAAATTGGCGACATTAAAAATCATAGAGAAAGAAACAATGCTTTTAAGCCGTGGTCTAAACTTAGTTACAAGTGTACTATATTCTTTGCTAAAACCTGGCAACATTTTACTTCCGTACAATATTAGTTTGAAAATCTGTGCTTCCGGTTTATCATAGACAATTTTTTATTGGCGGAAATTTCAGTTACCTGGAAACCGACTAAGTGGGGTCATGTTTGTTTGATATACAGTTTTACATTTATAATTTCAAATATATTGATATTAATACAGAATCTCATTAAATTCTAGTAATAATGGCTCGAAAAGAAGAACCAAAAAGTAATATTCAAAACTTGGAAAATTTTGCGCTTTACGATTGCTATTATATGATATTAATATAAAAAAAAACTACTTTGCAGTTCAACCGAACAACGATTTGGAGAAGAAAATAATAGAAGCATTTGAAGTATTTGATCATTCGGGAAAGCAAGTGGTAGATGTACGAGAAATCGGGACCATTCTGCGTTCGTTAGGTATCACAAATTTGTTTTGACATAGTTTTAAAAAGTTTCAATTAATTTACAATATTTTACAATGCTTTTTCCCTTACTCACAGACCGGATAGGTAATAGTCATTGCAAGCTATAATGTTACCTGCTGCCTAATTTTAAGCGACCAATTATATATGAAATCACTATTTAAAACTACATATTTATGATATTTTCATAACAGTTCGTGTAAAGGTTTTTATTTATTTTATTCATTTATTTCAGTTAATCAGTTATAAATCATATAAAATAGAAAATAAAACAATCTATAATTTTAAAAAATTAAAGATTATAGGTAATTCATAAAAATTATATAATAGGGTAGAGTTGACTTGGTTGTTTGTTCCAAATACAAATCCCGCCGTTGCCCACGCAGGTTGCTGCCCAACCGAAGCCGAGATCCAGGAAGTGATTCTGGCCACGGAGAACAAGGAAGCTACCGGAAACGTGCCGCTTGTCAACTTCCTACCGTACATGTGCAAAGTTATGATAGAACACAGGTAAGTAATCACCGAACTCGCCATATTTACATAAATCTAGTGAAATTGCACGTACGCAGTGCAGTGTTACGCGAAACTATACTTTAGTTTCAAGTGTCACTGCAACTGATATGGGCAGTCGTGCGACTAGCTCTTCATTGAAGTGATCTTCGTAACATAAAAAAAAAACTATAGTATGTTATTCATGTTACTGTGAATGTCCGATATGCTCAGACCTAGCTACTACATATTACTGATCTGTCACTCATACGTTTAAGATATTCTTGTTGAATGTGTAACTGTTAGAATGCTCCTTGGCGTACGTCAACAATCACCAAATTGGATGGTGTAATGTAAGTTAATATTTTGTCAAAACGGTAAATGTAGCATATGTAAATTTTTTTTTTGTATTGGTTGATAGGCTCGCGTTTGATCACTATCACACCATTGTTTGTAGACTACCAATAGTGTCAAAATCGGTCATTATGGTGCAATTCATGAACAATTGTGAAACAATTGAAATAGTAGACTTGAGGCCCAGAAGGTAAGTGACGATGCGGTCTAGGATGTAACACGCTTGCCTAGAAGATACCTGTTCACTCTCGATTTGAAGACTCCAAGGTTGCAGGTTTCGGGAAATACGGATGCCGGTAAAGCGTTCCACTCCTTGGCTGTTCGCATGATAAATGTAGATGATGTACATAGAGGCGATTGAATGAATCATTGATTTGAAGATTTTAATGTACCATGGAGAATGCTGGTACCATTCCCTGGATATTCCCTTTGCAGAAACTTACCAGCAGGAAGAGATGGTGTGGTCCTATTCCCATACCGGGACCATACGTCGACGGACACACAACAACCCGGTTCGATTCCCGCGGCAGGACAAGTATTTTTGTACAGGGAAAAAAGCGCAAATACTTGTTCTGAGTCTGGGTGTTGTGGGACGATGGTCCTCGTAGTTCGTGAGTCCCTAGACAGGGAATACTAGTTAGGGTCCAGGATCAATGTATGTGATCGCTGGGCGTTGTTATTATCTACATACAATTATAAAGCCGTGTTAGTTATACTATTTATCACTCAAGAACCGATTTGGCTTAAAACCAGGAGACGGACATACGATACTTTTTATCCCGTTCGACAATGTTTTCTAATTCACCCGTGCGAAGCTTACTCAACTAATTATAAAAAACAGCTCTTTGTACAAATACTTTTTCGCTCGATGTTTAGGAGGATTTTGAAAGTCTGAATCAGACCCACGGTTCCAGATTCTATCCAGCAAGTGCGGAAATGTTGCTGGCTGCCTTCCGCTACTTCGACAGCGAAGGGCGCGGGTTCCTTCCTAAAGAGCGGTTCACGCGGCTCATGATGGAAGAAGGCGAACCATTTACACAGGTTACTGTATAAATAAACTAGCTTCTATCCGCAGCTTCGCCCGCGTGGCCTATAGGAAAATAATTCAACCACCCATTTCACCCTTTTAGGAGTGGAATTTAGAAAAACCCTTTCTCACACTGTACAAAGAACACACCTAAAGGCATTAAAAGAGATATATTTTAATGTATTTGAAATTTTGAACACACCCTCCACAAGTCTCTAGGACCAGCGGTTTAGGCTGTGCGTTGATATATAAGTCAGTCATTCAATATGTCAGTCAGGACTTTGAACTTTATCAGCCTTATTAATAAACACGAACTAGCTTTAGACTAGTTACACCATCTTTTGTCTCTTTCGATCCAGCTAAATATTCCAGTAGCAAAAAAAGGACAAAAGCTGAAGTAACTAATCCGAGACTAATACCCATTTATTAATAAGGCTGTATATGTATAGAAGATATTTATTCAGGACATCACACATTACCATACCATGAGACGTATGCCTACACTAATAGAAAAAATTAACCGTGTAATGTTGTGTGAAATCATGAATATGACTCCAGTGAACAATGGGAATAGATACAATGTAACAAGTGTGATGCCATGATATACAAGTATGTCCCGATATTTTCTATTGAAAAAGTAACAATGTAATTTGACTGGCCCGACAGCTCAGTTGGTAGTATCCCTGCCTTCTGAACTGCAGGTTGTGGGTTCGATTCCCACCCAGGACAAATATATTATTATTATATTATTATTGTGTGATGAGCATCGATGTTTGTTCTGTGTCTGGGTGTTATATTGTATTCTATGTATGTATTTACAAACAAAAAGTATATAAGTATTGTATCAGTTATCTGGTTCCCACAGTACAAGCTTTGCTTAGTTTGGGGCTAGATGGCGCTGTGTGAAATGTCCACACACATTTATTTTTATAATGTTCCGTAATGTCATGACATGTCCCGACTGAACATGCCAAGGACAGCGTGTGAACTTTTTTAATTCTCAATAAAGTTTTTCATATACTTACTGTAAAAAAATCATATTATTCAAATCACAATAGTTGTGGCTGAGTCTTGCCACCAACCAGCTTGTTTCCTTCACCGAAAGCTCAAATCATTTTGAGGTGCGTATTACAGAACGATCCTCATTCATCGATCGTTGCTTAAGCAGAGATTTCATTCATAAAGCCATCAAATAGTGAATGAAATCTCCGCTTGAGCACCGATCGATGACTGGGCATCGTTCTGTAATACGGACCTAAGTATATACACGGCTATTCTGTGGTGTGTAACCGCGGGTACCTCTAGATTTTTTATGTTTCCAGGAAGAATTCGATGAGATGATGCAAACTGCACTGGACCCGGTTACAGATACCATCACATACGAGTATTACATCAATCAACTTATGGTAAATATCAAGTGTTCTAATAGTAAACGTAATTATAAACTCGCGCAACGCATCAACGGTTTTAAATTGGCTGATACTTTGCCAAAGTATAGCGGGAGCGAGAAAGAAAAAACAGCTCTCTATATTTACTATAAGGCGCGATACAGATTTATATTGTTTTAGTCAGCAGATGGGTCGATAGTGACATAATTATTGGCATTCACAAGTGCTCGTACAGCGTTATCGACAAAGGCCCGTTCGAAGGACAATCATAGTTCATCATTAATTTTATTATATATAATTACGATATAGGCCATGTTGGTCCTTCGAGCGGGCCTTAGAACATGTCTTCTTTTAACTAACAACTACAACTGAAAACTACCAAGTACTACAAAAAAAAAAAAAAACATTTGGACATTGGACTGTATACTAGCCGCAATGACCTAGACAGTCTAAGGTCCGTATTATAGAACGATGCTGTTCTCGATCGGTGCTCAAGCAGATTTCATTAACTAATTGATCACTTAATGAATGAAATCTCTGCTTGAGCACCAATCGATGACTGAGCATTGTTCTGTAATACGGACCTAAATGCTCCAGTCGAATACCTACCGGTAGGCGCTTTGATAAACTTTAGAAAACGGGGAAGCCCCGGGTCCCCACCGACCCAGGATCTCAACACCAAACGGCTCAAATTTGTAACCACTAATACTTTGTAGCAGCTCAGCTAAATTGGCCGCGGTGCCGGCCCTAATGTATCTCGGGAAGATTTGACGGCCTCATAGTGTCGACGCAAATAGCGTCCCACACTAAAGATCGCCCCATCTTCCAGGGTATGAGTAATTCCGTCAGGTCTTTTACTATCGTCACGCATGATACCTTTTGGTTCAATAATGGCTGCAACATTAGCGGTGGCGAAAGCCCGCCGAATGTCAACATTCGACCAACACTTTTCGAACGTGATGACAGCTGGACAATTGCAGTAACCGCACTGGCAGCGATGGGCCACACAGCATCTTGCACCCAAACGAAGGCTGATAGCAAAACGAAAAGCGGTCAGGTTTAAAAGGTTACCAGTGTTAAGGGGATGTGGTCAACTAAAGTCCCTACTCCCACGAAGACTGTGAGAAGCCGAGCACTATCCGCGACGCTAGGACTCGTATTTAAATGATTTTTCCGTGCTAGTTCGCAGAGCGGTCGGTCCCCCAGAAGAAAGAGCTACAAGGAAACCGGAATTCGAACAAGGCAAATTATCTTCTTCAAAAAATTGTTTACCTTTTTATTTATTTATAGATTTATTTTTAATTTATTTCTTTTGTCATCTGTTGCCTATAAGGGCAGTACAATCATCTTTCGTAGCCTCGTGAATAACCTCCACAGCCTCAATTTGAAAATCTTTCCTTTAATTTTACAAGTTTGTGTTTTCAATTATAGGTTTACGCAATTTTGATACCTACTATCCAGTAAATAAGGGTTGTATTGAGGTGTAGTGTTGCCTACACAAGATTATCTAACAGTCGAGTAATCTTATGACCAGACTGTGCTGATGTCTCAGGATGATGTGCGCAGTGCAGTGTCACGCGAAACTTTATATTTTAGTTCCGAGTGACACTGTTATGTTATGGGCGGCCGTCGCTTAACATCAGGTGAACTACTTGCTCATAACATCATTCATTTACATAAAGTTTTGTAATTTATGTCATTTATTACTTTACACATACACCAGTTCTATTATATTATTTTGGACGAATTAACGACGGTTTTTACGACGGGAATTAATGATGAAAAAAAAAATTGCTTCTTATTTTATATATATAATTTTAATTTAACGCCTTCCTAACACCACATGTCCCGTGGTTTATTTTTTAGAGTCCATGTATTGTTTAGTCCTATACACCTCAGGTTACTTTGATATTTTCCAATTCTAAAACATAAAGGAATCACAGATTTGCTTAACCAATCGACTTTCGCGTTGTTAACAGAATACTCATTAAAATAACAAATTACTGGTATGTACTCATATAGTTAGTATAATGGACAAGTTTAGTCGCCTAAGTGACATAAATCGTATGCCTTGCCAAGGCTCAACTTGCTTCTACCATATTTTACAAAGAAAAAAATATTGTATCGTGAAAAAAAAAAACAATAATTCAATTATAAATTGATGGACCATTTGTAAAATTTTAGCTTCACATTACCTTCATTAATCCTGTATGAAATAAAAATCATAATTACGTCTAAAATTACGATGAACATAATTAAACTAAACAAATATCTTAGTTAAATAAGAAGCTACATAAAACCATGTCTGACTATGAGAATTTAAAACCGTTAGTTCACTCAGCCAGTTTGCTCATTCGCCTGGTCCTGATTCCGCAGGGAGTGGCCAACCTCGCCGAAGCTCTGACGGGAGTTCCCTTAACATCTTTCACTTCCGTCTTTAACGCTTCCACATCTTTTTTTTCTGCTTCCACATCTTTATTTTCTGCTTCCACATCTTTCTTTTCTGCTTCCACATCTTTCTTTTCTGCTTCCCCAACTACCGTGTTCTCAGCTTCACCATTATCAGGTATAGCCTGAGCTTCAACGTCTTTAATTTCAATAACTTCGTCATCATTTTGAGGAACGTCCTTAACCTCAATCACGTCTTCATCATTTGCAGCAGTGTCCTCGTCCTTCTTCACGTCATCTTGGGATAAATCGCAATCAACTGAAGTTGATTCCGTTTCAGCCTTCTCCTCGGAAATTACTTGTTTTTCCGGCGATTCCATTACGATATCATCGGATAAACTTTCTTCCTCGTTTTTTCTTATAGACGTAAGCAAGTCATTGATCTGTTCATCAAGATCGGTGCCGATCGTATCAGTGTCGATCTCGTTTGTTTTGTCTTTATCAGGTATGTCCAAGCTGTCAGTATTACCTGGTTTTGTCTTGTCGTTATTCCTCTCACTGACCTTGATGTCGAGAGTGAAACGCCCTATAAAGAAGTTTGTACTTTATTCAACTACTTTTTATTTAGTTTACTCAACTACTTTGAAAGGAGTGGAATATTCTTTCCTGACTAGTTTTAATAGTAGTACTTACCTATAACAGTTCCACTGGCAGCAAGCATTTTCTCAAAGGGTTCTTTATCAGCAAAGCCAACAAATAGCAGATTGTGGATATTTCTGTGCTTCTTGATAGATTTAGGCTGGTATTGCTCGAAGAAAGACTCCATGGCCTTGCGTTTTGGCAGAGATGGCTTGCCAAGGATCTAAAGGAAGGATCAACAATATAAAATTATATCATATTTTATATATGTATATCATACACCTGACATAAAAATGACAAAAGAGCAGAGATGGACCAAGTTCAACACTTTCATATCTTTATTATGTGTAATGGATAAGGAAACGTGGGTGCTTGATAAAATTGAATTTGCTTAAAATACCTTGACATAATACTGCAAAGGGGTGAGGAATCGCTTTTCATTTGTCACTTTTTTCGGCGCGTTTTGTTGATGCGGAGTAGTAGCCTCCTTGTTTCCCCCCAATTTCTTTTTGGTCTCATTGATTATGGACGCCTTAGTTTTGCGATACATTCCATCAACATCCATGACCTTTAGGATAGTCTGTAAGAGAATTTTAGAAATTATAATATGCTTTTATTGTGATGTTTCAAGTGAATTGAAAGACTAATTTTTCAACTTACCGGAGAGAATTTCTTGATCAAATGTACTATTTTGCATGTCATGAGCCTATCAAGAGCCATATACTTTTCATCGTTGATAAAACTTAGATACCTATCGTTTCCAGGAGCTTGATCACCAGCCTCTGAAGAGGTTGATTGATCTTTGTTTTGTGCGTCATCAGTAGTTTCATTTGGTTCAGTCGTATTATCTGAAGCACCCTGAGTTTCATCTGGATTCGCCTGTGCATCGGCTGTTTCAAGCACTCCCTCTGTTTTAAACTCGCCTTCTGTTTGAGGCTCGCCGTCAGTTGAAGGTTTGCCTTCCGTTTGAGGCTCGCCGTCAGTTGCAGATTCGCCTTCAGTTTTAGGCTCACTGTCGGCTTTAGTTTCGCCATTCTCAACATTCGACTGGGATTCCGCAGCCTGGCCATCATCTGTTTTAGACCCTGCTCCATTTGCTTTAGCTGCTCCTGGAGCCTTGCGCTTTCCCGAGTTAGCCCTTGGCTTTTTTTTTAAAACATGACCAGGATTGTCTGAGCAATATATTTCCTCAAGCTTAAATAAGAAATAAACATAGATGAATCACCATGTGAAAATATTTTTAAGAAGAACCTAGAGAAGTGAATGTCATCATAAAAGCATTCTCTTAGAGCATATTACATAAAACATGAAATATTTTTATTCTGAAGGTTTTAAGGGTCTTTTAAGCTACATGACCATCCTAGCCCCATTGGTTACACAATCATAGTCACAGTCTTAATCACAACATAGCATAGACCAATGTGTCCCAGCTGGGACTGATGTGGACTCGCTATGACACTTTAGATGTCACCAATATCTAAGTAGTTCAGACTTGTGAAATATTGTTTTGTTTGTTAGTTGGTTTAGCTAAAAAAAACTGTACCGACATTTTAATGACATTTTGCACATGGGCTGCTTTTATAATACTATTATCAGGCTCGACATAGAATATCTTTATTATGAAATTGAAAAAAAAAAAAAAATTAATCTACAACACTAATTTAAATACCCATACCTTATTGGTCATTTCCTCTAATTTTCCAGTCATAAGTTTCATTATGTTCCTTTTGAAATATTGTTCAGGGTCATCTGAAAACATACAGCAAAATTATATCGGGGAATAATGTTTCTTTTTTTCTCTGTTGATGTGTCCTCACCTCTGACGACCTGATAAATTTGAACTATAACGATGTTGGTAACTCTCATTTAATGATACATCCAAGGAAAGCTAATGCCCTTCACTGAAAATGTCCATATGAAAATGTCTTACTCCAATATTCAAGTGAGATTTTTCATCTTACTATATCTTACGGTACTGCAGTATTTAGATAAGTACAAAATACTTCTGATACAAACTAGTTAATTATTTGAATCATTCGTATTTCGATTTCCGGCAAGTGGATCTTATGAAAACTATTATAAGGTCTGAAATTTCCGTAAATGTCTAATACACAGTCTTTCTATTGAACAACTTTTGGATAAACACTCATCTACGAAACGCAAGAGAAAAATGTCAGAATACAATCCACAGTCACGTGTGGATACAAAAATCGGAATGTATTGTTTGATACATTGATAGCACTGATCCTGGTGAAGAAAAATGCACCAAAATGCATTTACTTCCTAATGCTATCAATTTGTGCATCAATTAACAAATAAAAAGCTTACTTAATATCTCGTTTTATCTTGCGCTAAGCAGCATGACATGCCGTAGGCCATGATATTTAATAAACTTGAATGTTTTATATGTTACAGTCTACCGGAAAACAACTATAACGATATCAGACAAATTTTAAATCAAAAATTCATTATAATTTGTCTGTGGATAATAGGCTAAGGCTGTCGAGTGGAAATTTTGATTTTGCGTCGTCCAGAAAAAAATGGACACATTGTATTAAAACACAATTCCACCATTTAACTGGACAAGGCAACTGTATATGCCAAAACCAAAAGATTGATCAACTAGAGAAGATAAGACTGTACAATAGACACTAGTGTACTTCAGCTACATTTCAGGGAAGAGATACGAGTCAAATTTCACTACCTGATTTGGTGGCAATATAGTCACAATCTTTGTGAGTGACTTCATAGCCCTTCATTATGACATCTTCATCCATGGAAGTGGGAAACATTTCGTAATAAGCGGTTCTTACACTCTCGGTTGAGTTGACCACTTTGCCAATCATGGCCGTCCTAATGCGCTCACGGACGCATTGTTTCATCGCGCGCAACGGGAGTTGCTGTTTAAAAAGATCTGCAGACTCAGGGTTCTTGTACTTTAGATCTTTTATAATGCTGCCGAGTCCAAGCTCAAGGCGGCCGTTCAACTGGCGGGACGGCATCGTGTCGACGCGCAAAATCCAGTCCAGCTGGGCCGAAGGATTGCGGACCGTGGCCTGGGAGTGCGCCAATGATTCCGTTACCAACTTCTTGCGGTCCGCCTGCTGGTAATTAGCCAGTTTGACGGGAGGCACAGCCGCCGAAGGTTTAGTCACCTTTGTTGGGTGGAATTCTTTTTTTCTTTGGGGCTGGACGAACTGTGCTGGCCGCGATTTGAACGGCTTGGGAGCGGCAGGACGGATGTTTGGGCGATGGAACTCCGGGCGCGGGTTGTTCGGCGGAGGGCCCAGACGGGAGCTGAAGGCCTTCCGGGCGCCCCTGCTCGGGGCTGCCACCCGTTTGGGAGGCGATTCGTTCTCCCACACTTGGATGTGGGCACGCTTCCGGCTGGGCGCTTCTCCGCCGTACAAGTCAGAATCACGCGGGTTATCGTACAGACGCGTGTAATCATCGTAACGATTCTCACGCGGCTGATCAAACGCGGGCTGTTCATAATCATTCCGCTGAAATATAATACAAATGTTAATGGATATTTGAAGGGATTATTAACACCTGACATTTATTTAACACCTGTATTGTGTTGTCATTCCTTGATGTCACCAAACATTCAATATTGCAATTGTTTGTATTAGCATGCAAAAATAACTTATGTAGAGCTAGTATCAATGTATATGGTAGTATATTTAACTCACGAAAAAATTCAAATAAATGTTTTTATAAGCAAATCTGCTTATTTAGAATCTATTTGAGAAACTATTAGCGGCCATTGTTACACATAGGTAGCATTGCCCAGGCATCCAGATCAAGGATAGATATAGGCTTTTTGGATGTTTGTCTGGTCAAACTAGCCAGTTGCCGACGTCATCCGGTCAATTCCCCTCTAGTGTTTTAAATAATGTTTAAATAATTAATGTGTAATAATAAAGAGGAATAATTCATATTCATTATCAACTACAATTGGGTATTGGCCATGATCTGACAAAACAAAATGATATGAGATATAACTTTTTAACTTCACTAGACCATATGGTGTTTGTATGCATTTCAAACACTGGCCAATATATCAATCAAATCTGCTGTACTAGGTTTTAGTCTGAAAATCAATATTGTTGAACCAATTTGCAACTGGGCAATTAATCTAAACTAATTATCTATCTTAGTTACATACTTTGACCTCCTAACTTCAATTTGTTATTATCACTGCATATCAAACCTGTCTTAATTTTTTTCTTCTATAGTGGTCAGACTTCAGTATGAGAATTGAATGTATTTAATGTTGAGTTTAGAATTGAATATTATTTTAGTTTAATTAATTGAATAGAAATGTCTAGTTTATATGTGTAAAATTAGTAGTCATTAAGTAGTTATGTATGTGAATAGGTATACAAGAAAGTAAAATTTATGTTAGTGTTTTTATATGTTCATATGGACAATCTATATTTAAGTTTTGCTGCACTGTCCCACAAAAATTTCCATGTTACACCCAGGTTAACTGGAAGATAATGCTCTCTAGCACTAAGTATGCCTTTGTACCTACATTTATTGTTTGTGCAATAAAGTATTTTTTATCTATGTTCAGCAGTGGATGTATTCAGGCCATAGATGGTGTTAAATGTTGAATTTAAATAAAACCAGACCCTTATTGAACTTACCGGTCTGTAGTTGTCAGATAACATCTGTTGTTGCTGCTCAATTATCTCCCTCTTACGCTTTAGAAGCTTAAGCTCCATGTCTATATCCTAGTAATAAAAACAAAGAATTCTACAGTGGCATTCTATATTGTGACTGGCTCAGTTGGTAGTAACCCTGCCTTCTGAACTGTGGGTTGTGGGTTCGATTTCCACCCAGGACAAACATTTGTGTGATGAACATAGGTGTTTGTTCTGTGTCTGGGTGTTATATTGTATTATATGTATATATTTACAAACAAAAAGTATTTAAGTATTGTATCAGTTTTCTGGTTCCCATAGTACAAGCTTTGCTTAGTTTGGGGCTAGATGGCGCTGTGTGAGATGTCCTCACATATTATTTTTATTATTATCATGTTTATTTGTTTGCTTAATATGGCATTCTTTTTACTGTTTTGACCGAGTAGTCCCATAGAAAATATACAACTTTATTGGTATAAAATGAAACAGGGGTATCTTGTGTCATTTTGTATTTAAAATTAACTTCCACAATGTCACGTCTTGCCCTAATCAATTACTTTATTAGATGTTTCTAATTGACGACTATTTTCTTATTAACTAATTATTCTTTACCTAGTTACCAGGAGGTCAGATAAATTGAATCTTAGTTAAGGTCCAGGATCTATGTAAAAAATGAAAAATTATATTTGAGAAATAAAATTAATAGCCTTGAGCTCTTTCCAAGTATATAATGATACTACATTGCTTAGACATACTAGTCGTTTCATTTGTCATGGCTAAAACGAGAGTGCTTTATAAAACATTTTAACATCGATTCACGATCAAAAAAATAAATGCGTTGGGCGCAATGGCCGAAGAAGTGTACCTTTAGTCCTTGTAAATGGCCGGTCATGATGGGGCCGCTGCTGACCTGTTGATGTTGCTGCTGCCTATTTTGATTCTGATGCTGAGGACGATGCATTTGCCTGTTCCCGCGACCACGGGGATGTCCACGTCTCATTTTTGATAAATTTCACGGTTTTCACAGCGATACACCAAATCAATAAAGAATTCGGTCGGAGCAATCAGCAAAGAGTATGTAACGCTAAGAACAGACAGCAACGAAGTAACCAAAGAGTATATAATCACTAGAAGCCAAAGAGTATGCTACGCTAGATAAGACTAGAAGCAACCAACAATTATAAGCAACTCTTGAATAAATCAAAGAGTATACAAACTTTTCAGTATAGAAGGAAATATAATCGCGGAGTTTGGCGGGAAAGCGAAAAGATTGCGTCACCGCATTGTATTATTTTCTAAAACTTGTGTTATTTTCAGTGTTAGTGCATAAAATTGGTGGCATTCTATTCGTTAAGTGCTGGATTACAGGCGTGAGTGTGGGAAAATGGTATAATGATGGTGAAACGTTTCTTTTCGTGTTGTTTCCATAACTCCGTAGAAGCTTCTAGTAAAGTGGCCATCACTTTACTAGGAGTATGACTTGACTAGACTAGACTATGACTTGACTTGATGACTTGGACTGTGACTTGACTTGACATACATATATATTACTTAACTCGAAAAATTATCAATTACTTGACACTGGCTAAATACACAAAAGTGTGGAGCCATACCAAAACAAAAAAAAATATAATCGCAGAGAATGAATCACAATCATAGAGATAGTGACTCTTTCACTGCCTACGTATCATTAATGAAGGAATCAAGGGGACCTTACATCACAATCCGATACAATAATAGAAACCGCTACCTCTACTGCGCTTTACGTGAGGGATACGTTCCAAAAAAAATAGCGTTAACATAAGTTCGCGTACATCGAGGTTTATGATTAAACATAGTCAAAATTTAATACAAACAAATACAAATCATTTTAATCAATTACTTTAATTCTAAGAACACTATGCGCATAACGGGGTCGCTTAAAGCGGCGTATTATACTGTACTAGGTCCATGGAATTCATGAAGGAAATTCTGTAGTATATTCTATTTTAACTGAAATAAGCTCGTATCATAAATTATACAAAACTAAAATTTAACTTTATGGCGTAAAGTTGATATTAGATTATATTTTGTTTGGAGAGAATTGCAGTCCGAGAGAAACAGTACACAGGGAACTATCTTTTTCTTAAGAATCCCATAGCCCTAGACTTGTCCGTAGTGTGGAGTTACAATGTTTTTTTTTACTTCGGGAAAGTACCTTTTTTCTTTAAATAACTAACTACCACAATCATATAACAGCAATAGTGTAGTACTACTAAATACTATTAGATATATTTACACTTAGCTTTGCGCTTTGATTATTTACATTTAGCGTTTTTCTAAACATATATAGGCTCGGGGTTATGCATGGGTTGCAAACTATAGTACTATAGGCCTACAGCATGCGCACCGGGCCGTGTCCGCAATAAGAATGATCCGTAGTACTTTTTTTTAACGAGCTAATGTTGTTGGTCTCTACCGACCTTTACAGCGTCACTTCGCTTAAGGTGCCTAGCCGTCAAAAGTGGGAGGCAACTAGCTCAAGGGCACCCCTGGGGTCCGAGCCTCGGCTTGGGCCATTGCCGGGATAGGAGGATCGAGAAGACTACGTCCACTGGAAGAGTGGAACCTATTGAAAGTAGCGACCGTTCTAGCTAACCTATGGGGGGTACATCGACATCGCCGACGGGGTTGGTGTTACGCTGGTATCCTATAGCGGTGCCGAAAGCGGTACCTGAGCCAGAAGGGCTAGACTGGTCCGGTGATCCTAGCGCAGCCGATACTACGGCTGCTATAGGATCATCCGGGTCGCTCAAGACGGGTCTCGGACGGCGACGACGGGGTGAGGTTCCGTAGTACACCAAGCGCGTTCTTTTTATAGCCAGATGAGTGGGGAGGGGAGCGATGCCAGTCACCGGTGCTGGCACTGTAATAAATTTAAATTACACCACACAGGGTAAATTGCGGTACTGCCCGCTGCGCATAGCGTTGCCGCCGTCATATATTTTGATTTTGAGAGATCTACTGATTTTGTTATCTGCTCCCGTATTTACCTGCCTTTCTTTTTCCTACAGATTAGAATTTTGATTCTTTTCCTTATATCTACCTATTCCTGCAGATAGCCCCAAAAGACGTTTACAATATTGCTGACATTATGGAAGAAGAGAGAAAGAAAATAGAAGCAGCCGCTCCCAAGAAGAGAAAACTTGTGTAGTGTCTGTTAGTCTCAAACTGAATTAGGGTATGTTGGATCACATCTAGCAGATCCCCTATTCTAAGTCATAAATCGTTTTTTAAAGGTCACTTTTATCACGTAGCTATGTCGATTATTATATTTCTATGACCGAAGGGAGAAACAACCACATTTTCGCAATCGGCAATCACCGCATTAGAATCGAATGTGTAAAATATCTAATAAACATTGTAAATTGTACCTACTCTAATATACATCTAGCGGGGTACTCAATCAGGCATTCTTATTGGGTATTTTAACGATATCACGTTTTGGTTGAAATAATTTACAAAGACAGATATTTACTAAGGTATATCAACAGAGATGCTGATGATATTACTGGGCTGCATAGTTTAAAATTATTTTTATTATCTAAACCTGATAAATATTTCTGTAAATTGTTGCCTAAACTGTAATAAATTGGAAATAAATAAAGATTCAGTTTTTTGAATGTATTTTTTTTTTTAAATACTTTTTTGATGACTATCATGACTTGGTCAATCACCTGTTTCCAGTATGACGTCAACTTCTCGGACAACCTGTATAAATACTGAAGAATTCATTGAGTAACATTCCTTGAAGCTCAGAAATATGGCCTTGATGAAATTTTTACCTCATTCTTACGCGTCGTAACACGTTACCCGTAAAAATGCTTCAAAGCGTGGTGGTTCTAACGTAGCGTTTGATGCGTACTCTACTCTGGGTTTACATTCCAATGTATTCTCCAGTGTTTCATATAAGCTTCTTGGAACCGTAGTATCATCTACTTGGGCATAAAATTTTATTTATTTAATACTTTATGCACATAAAAAGTACAAAGGAGGACTTAATGCTAACAGCATTTTCTACCAGTCAACCAAGGCGTGCAGAGAAACAATTTGATTAGGCGTGCATATAAGGAAAAGAGCATAATTTTGAACATCCATTTTGACCATCAAATAAATTAAAATAAAACTATAACAACGATACAACTATTAAGGTATAAAAATACATATTTTACAAATTTAATAAAATACAAATATTAATGAATACTACAATATAGACAATATATACATAATTAAATAAAATACAAACTACATAATAATAAATAATTCTATGTTCTGCTAGTTCAAGTTTAGAGACTTTTTAGCAAATGTTCCTTTACCTGGCGTTTAAAATTGTCCTTGACGTTGCACCTCTGGATCTTATCTGGTAACGAGTTCCAGAGATGAACCGCTGTGACTTGGAAAGAGTTGTCTAAGAAAGATGTAGTATGTCGTGGAGTTGCAAGCACAAGTGTGTTTGAAGAGCGGAGTTGTCTTTGGTGTGTGTCAGATAAGTAGGTAAACATGTTTTTAAGGTAAGTCGGAGAATTGGGGTCTTTTAGAACAGAAAAAAGGAGACAGAGAATTCGTAGGTTACGTCGCTCGCGGATTGGGAGCCATTTGAGCTCAGCTCGGAATTTAGAGACGTGATCATACTTCCTGAGGCCATAAATGAAACGGATGCAGTTATTAAGTAAGCGGTCGAGTTTGTTAAGCTGGTCTTCAGTTAGATCCAAGGAACAAACATCAGCGTAATCGAGAATCGGAATAAGGAGGGAGTTAACTAATGAAATTTTTGTTTGGGTGGGGAGAAAGTTTTTGAGACGAATAATAGAATGGAATGATGCATAAAATTTACGAGAGATTTCTTTGACATAAGGAGTCCAATTCAGATTCGAGTCAATTAAAATTTTCATAGTAATATTTTCTTAAAAACGTAACAAATATTTTTTTCCCAACGGACACCACCTAAACATAACTTTATTCAAATTAATTTTGTTTTCAGGTAGAAGAAGATATTACAGAAATGCCGGAGCCACCAAAACTGCCTACTCAAATAATTGAGGAATAAATATTTCACAAAGAGAAGATTCCTCAGAAGTAAAAAGATACTCAATGGTATTGGTACTACCTTAAATGTACATAAATACTCCACAAGTTCTACACTATTACTTTTTGATGTATCCTTAATTATTAATTGTGCAATAGCCACATATGCCTATTACAAACCATACTTATAAAAAAAATAAAAAGCAAAAAGTAAATGTTGCTTACGTTATTTATGAAGTACCATACAAGTACTTTACCTACTTCTTTATCTATATAACGAATCGAATCTTATTTCCCTTGGTCATCGCATCACGCGAGAACCGATGTGACATTTTCGCTAATTCTTTTTTTGTTGTGTTTATTATTGTCAGAAGGTACTTATGAAAGAAAACAATCACCGGTCAGCCGGTTTTAGGCCCGTATTACAGAACAATGCTCAGTCATCGGTGCTCAAGCAGAGATTTCATTCATAAAATGATCAATTAATGAATGAATTCTCTGCTTGAGCAGCGATCGATGACTGTGACATCCTTCTATAATACGAACCTTAGACGCTTTGATATAACACTAGTTTAGGAAAGTCTATGGTACAGCCAAATCAGACTCCATATTGACGACTAAGTATCTCTAGGAATCCATGTGCATAAATCGCGCATTCCTGGCTGTAAATACTCAATTTTTAGAGTGATAAATAAACTTTTGACCAAGTCTGAGGAACTGCGCGTACCAGATAGGGCCAAATAAAACAAAATAATATTGACTTCTACTTTTATTTAATACCCATAACATAAAAATATTGTGACAATACATGATGGATAATTGTGAAGAATTACGTTTAAACTAAGTTAAAATCTTTTTAAAATCCTATTATTTTATAGGAATCATAATATATCATAATTATAATATAATATAATTATGCCCGTTTGTACTAAAGTCTATTAAAATACAATTTAGCTAAGCAACATTTTCCCCGGGATTGTATATGTTTGTTAAATAAATGTCAACATGGCAGACCAAATACACTGCGCTCATTGGTTGCCTGTTGATCATCGGCTGTCTCAACCAATGGGCATACAGTATGTGTTATGTTGATTTGACAAACCTACACAAAACCGTCAAAATTTAGTACACATGGGTATTAGAAACTTAACATTTATCAAAAATTTCCTTTCCACTTGGAATTGACATACTTATGACTATTTAATTCCTTAAATCTCATCTTCTGAGCCACTGCACTCGTCTAAAACAATTCCTTCTGATATAAGAGCGAGAATGTCATGGTCATCTAATTCGTCATAATCATTCTCTTGTTTCTTTTTACCTACTGTAGGTTTAGCAGTCGTCACTTTCGCCTTATCACTTGCTTGATAAGGTTTAGGTTTAGCAGGAGTTTTAACCGCTGCCGGTTTAGCAGGCTGCGGTTTTGTCGCGACTTTACTGTTTGGTGCTGGCTTAGATGGAGTCGCTGTTTGAGTAGCTGGTGCTACTTTTGGAGTAGTTGCTGCTGAAGGTTTCGCAGGGGTCATTTTTGGAGTAACTTCATTATTTGCAGCTACCGGCGTTACTTTAGGAGAGGCATTTTGACTGTTTGCAGCTGCCGGTGTTACTTTAGGAGTGGCCTTTTGATTATTTGCTGCTGTCGGTGTTACTTTAGGAGTGGCCTTTTGATTATTTGCTGCTGTCGGTGTTACTTTAGGACTCGCCTTTTGATTATTTGTAGCTGCCGGTGTTACTTTAGGAGTGGCCTTTTGATTATTTGCAGCTGCCGGTGTTACTTTGGGAGTGGTCTTTTGATTGTTTGCTGCTGTCGGCGTTACATTAGGAGTGACATTTTGATTGTCTGCAGCTGCCGGTGTTACTTTAGGAGTGGTCTTTTGATTGTTTGCAGCTGCCGGTATTACTTTAGGAGTGGCATTTTGATTGTCTGCAGCTGCCGGTGTTACTTTAGGAGTGGTCTTTTGACTGTCTGCAGCTGCCGGTGTTACTTTAGGAGTGGTCTTTTGATTGTCAGCAGCTGCCGGTGTTACTTTAGGAGTGGTCTTTTGATTGTTTGCAGCTACCGGCGTTACTTTGGGAGTGGCCTTTTGATTGTCTGCAGCTGACGGCGTTACTTTAAGAGTGGCTTTATTTGCAGCGGCTGGCTTAGCAGGCACTGCTTTATCGGTAGCATTTTGGTCACTTGCAGCTGCTGACTTAGCAGGTGTTACTTTAGGAGATACATTTTGATCACTAGCTGGAGCTGGTTTGGCAGGAGTCACTTTAGAAGCAGTATTCTGTTTCTCAGCAACTGGAGTGGGTTTATCTGTTGTTATTTTCGATGTTTTCGATTGATTTGACTTCGTTGGCGTTACTTTGGGAGTAACACATTGTTTATTTGCGTCCGTTTGTACAATAGTTACTTCTTGAACAGATTTTGCTTCCTGAGATTCAGTTAGGTTTGCCGTTCCGGTGTTGGCGACAGAATTTTTTGTAGGACTGTTCTTACTAACTTCCTTGATAGCGTAGCGTGTTCTGAGATTCGGTGGGCATGTCATGAACTGGTAGCATGGTGTTACGGTCACACGGACTGTGCCTGGAATGGAAAGTCAAATATTTACATGTAAGTTATGGTTATTGACTGATCCGATAGCTCAGTTGGTAGTAACCCTGCCTTCTGAACTGTGGGTTTGTGGGTTCGATTCCCACCCAGGACAAATATTTGTGTGATGAACATAGGTGTTTGTTGTGTCTGGGTTTTATATAGTATGTATGTATTTACAAACAAAAAGTATCTAAGTATTGTATCAGTTATCTGGTTCCCATAGTACAAGCTTTGGTTAGTTTGGGGCTAGATGGCGCTGTGTGATATATCCACACATATTATTATTATTATTTAAGATATGGGTACATACCATGCTTTCTGGACCTAAATAAACTCACAAAATGTCTAACCAACTTACTTGTGACTTATTTTGCCTCTTATGTGAGTGTAATGAGATATGTAACGTCAGGCTTTGAAGTCTCTGGATCGATTTCTATGCTGTGGTAAGTATATTTAATTATAAATATAGCACATACCGCACGACAAGTCGTCATTGGTGCACAGTTGGTCGAAATCTTGGAAATTGCGCATTTTTGCTGCGAAAATCCCACCGTGGGTGCCGGCGCGTTTGAACGCGGACACATTGTACTTCTTGAGGAAGCTGACCAAGTCCGCCCTCGCCGGCTTCGCCGAGAATACCATCTGCAAACAATTACGGGACAATTGCAGCTACGCAGAATAATTGAAGGGTTGAGAATAAAAAGGATTTAACTGACAAATAGATAGTTTCGAGAAAATTGACTTTAAACTTCAACGGTGTCATTTTAATGGTTTCAGTTGCTTGAAAATGTTTTAATTCTATTTTAAAATACTAAATATAGTACTAATTCATACAATTACTGTAAAAATATAATATATTAAAATAAATATGATGTTTTTATGTTAAGCGAACTGTATTCCTGTGACAGATAAACCGTTTTTAAGTTCAAATCTCGAGATTTATGCATCATTTCGGTATTTTGAGAACGTATTATTGTAGATAATTTCACGCTGAATCCAAAGATACCCATAAGTCATTTTGTGAAAAAAAATCAGTTAACCCCTTTTTGTTCTCACCCCTTCAATTATAATTAATAATTGAATACGCAGTTTATGTGCATAGTTAGTATGGAAATTTCTCCTGTTGCGTTGCAATCAAAGTTTCGTTATCACTCCCCAGGCGCTCTCACTTGTTTTGGTCTAATAAAGTATGCAGCACTTTAAAAGGAGAGTTAAAAGACAAAGTAAACAACGCATTAGTGACATCCTCTGTGGTGTGGTGGTTAAGCAGGTCGGCTCATAGCCCGGAGGCAGCGGGTTCGATTTCCGCGGCAGGACATGTATTTGTGCACACTAATAAACACTGCGTAATAGTAAGATAGCTACTACTTAGTGTTTTCTCTTATTTTCTCTTTGCCTATTTCAAACTTGATAGAGAAATAAAAACACAAAACTATCCTATTTATAACTAACTAACTTAATTATTCAGAGTTTTGGCGGGAAAGCGAAAAAGATTGCGTCGCCGCATTGTATTATTTTTCAAAACTTGTGTTATTTTCAGTGTTAGTGCATAAATTGGTGGCATTCTATTCGTTAAGTGCTGGATTACAGGCGTGAGTGTGGGAAAATGGTATAATGATGGTGAAACGTTTCTTTTCGTGTTGTTTCCAAAACTCCATACAAGCTTCTAGTAAAGTTGCCACCACTTTACTAGGAGTATGACTTTGACTAAACTATGACTTGACACATATAATATTTGCGTGAAATATCATTAACTTGATAAATTATCAATTACTTGACACTGGCTAAATACACAAAAGTGTGGAGCCAAAACATTAAAAAAAAAACTTACTTATCCTATCCTAGCACTACACTACAGCACTACACACTAGCACTCCAATGTTTATAAGTAAAAGTCGAAACTTTTTTAGTGTTAAACCAAGTAAAGACCTGGAGAGGCAGGCGAGCAAGTATGTGACCTGCGTAGTAGTAATACTGTGCTGAGCTGCACAGGTCGTCAGCTCGTCCCTTACAAATCCTATTAAAATAATTTCCTTACCTTTACATAAAGGGGATTGTGAACGTTCAGCAACCGCTTGGTTACGTTAAGTCCTATGGTCTGAAACAAAAAAAAAACCAGTGTGCTTTAGACCACACGACTGAAGTAAAACTTCTTTAGCTCCATCTATCGGCCGGTATAACTTTGTTTAATGTTAATGTCGCCATCTTGACAATTGTAAATTGTCATTTTACCGGACATACCAACATAATAATAGAGTTTTGGCGGGAAAATGAAAAAGATTGCGTCACCGCATTGTATTATTTTCCACAATTTTCAGTATTAGTGCATAAAGTTGGTGGCATTTTATTCGTTAAGTGTTAGATTATGGCATGAGTGTGGGAAAGTGGTATAATGATGGTGAAACGTTTCATTTCGTGTTGTTTTCAAAACTACATAGAAGCTTCTGGTAAAGTTGCATCCACTTTACTAGGAGTATGACTTGAGTCATCAAGTGAACTCATAGTCTAGACTAGACTACGAATTCACTTGATGACTTGGACTGTAACTTGATTTGACACATATATATATAATTAACTTGAGAAATTATTAATTACTTGACACTGGCTAACTGCACAAAAGTGATGAGCCAAAAAAAAACATAATAACACAAATTTTAAGTAATTTTTAACTTTGTTATGTTGACAATGGACCAACAACATTCAAAATCGGTCAAATACCCTATTGTATAAACTTACATTCCGAATCGCCTCTCCCGCTTTGTTCTTAAACGTATCAACAACTATTTTCTCAGCTTCACTGCGCGTCGTGTTCGGAGTAATCTTCCCCACCTGATAACAAATAAAAAAAAAATTAACTAGGTTGTAGAACTTTCCTGCAAAGTTCGTCTAGGTAGGTACCACCGCTTTGCCAGTTATTCTGCCACCAAGCAGTAGTGCGCAAGAACTACTGTGTTTCTGTTTGAAGGACACTGTAGGTAGTGAAATTACTGGGCAAATGACACTATGACCTAACCTCACAGTCAGTAATCTCACATAATGTGCTGATGTCTCAGGATGACGTGCGCAGTGCAGTGTCACGCGAAACTCTGTACTTACGAGTTACGAGTGGCACTGCAACTGATATGGGCAGCGGTGTCGCTTCGCGTCATGTCATTTCTTAACATAAAAAATCTCATATTTTAATTATTTTAACCACAGCTGTGTCTTAATTTGACAATCTCTGTGGTGTGGTGGTTGAGCGGGACGGCTCATAGCCCGGAGGCGGCGGGTTCGTTTCCCGCGACATGACAAGTATTTCAGCTGCGAAAAAAAAGCGCAAATACTTGTTCCGTATCTGGGTGTTTATTTATTTATTTATTTTATTCTTGGAAGACCAACAGCTGTTGTAATTATATAGATATACATTTACAAAAAAGAAAGCCAATTAAAGGTCCGGATCCGAACGGCTAGACAAAAAAAGAGTACAATTTAAATGAAGTGGACACTTAAGAGCACTACTTACATACGCACTGCATGGTATTACTTACTAAGTTATGGAATAGCTATGCACAATAATAAATTATAGGTAAATAAATAATTAAGGTAGCAGCTAGCCTAGTAACTAAAAATATTACAGTTAATTATTGGTAATTAGTCAAAAAATTCACTGCTCAATCGCTTCCTGACCGACGACGCCACGCTTGTACAGAATAGGTCAAAGTTAAGACGCTTGTCAAATACATTAAACCCATTGCTGGCTCTCCATAAATACAAGTTTTGTCTATAGTTTGTTTACTACCGGTGCACTTAGAATGGAATTAAATCTCAACGATTTCGAGTGAGCGACAAAGTTAATTTTGTATAAGAGTTCGGGACAATAAATTTCATTTGAACAAGTTTTGAGTAGGTAAGTTATATCAGCTATTTCTCTTCTTTTAAAGGGAGTGTGGGACCATGGTCTTCGTAGTTCCTAGACACAGGGAATCCTAGTCAGGGTCCAGGATCTATGTATGTGATCATTGGGCGTTATTATTATTATTATAATTGCTGTTAGTAGTCTCTTTTGGTAGTCCAGTGTAGTGACGCAAGTCTCCACCCAAAAAAAGGAGGGTGCTTTAGACCACACGACTGAAATAAAACTTCTTTAGCTCCATCTCCCTTGCTCCTATAGTAGAAACGTAAATCTTTCTATATTCACGTATCTTCCGTTCGCCTCACCAGCTTACCCCCAAGTCAAGCGTGCGTAAAGAAGTTTTACTTCAAAAATATACGTTTCTTGACCAGTGCAGGTTATACCTTGTCCATGACGTCATCCAACTCCTCCTCCAACAGCTTACTCATGAGGGGACTGAGCTCGTAATGTCCTTCGGCAGTCGGCTCCAGCGAGGGCGGCGCCAGCTTTTCTTCTACCGCTGAAATATACACGCCATCATGACATCCTCCTCTCACACGGAGAGAATGACACGGGCTTTATATATTCTCCCATCTATTGACTTATATAATAATGTCAGTATTTTTTTGAACACGCCGGTGAAAGAGCGAGTGCAAAATCCGCGCATAAATTGAAGTCATACCGATGAATTTATGCACGGATTTTGCAAGGCCGAGCGTGATTCGAACCTGGGTGCCTCAGTTGGAAAGTAGCTCTTAAAATATGTACGCTCTGTTAGATGTAAATATTTTTTTTCATTCTTCTGGTGTTGTTTATAATCTGTTATGTGTGCCAAATATTAAATATATATAACTCAAAGGTGACTGACTGAATGACTGACTGACAGTGATCTATCAACGCACAGCCCAAACCACTGGACGGATCGGGCTGAAATTTGGCATGCAGGTAGATGTTATGACGTAGGTATCCGCTAAGAAAGGATTTATCGAAATTCCACCCTTAAGAGGGTGAAATGGGTGGTTGAATTATTTTCTCATAGGCCACGCCGCGGGCGAAGATTTGGACGTGAGATCAATTATAACGGTAGCTCAAGTAAAGCATGTCCCGTTTTTACGGACGGATGGATGCGGGTTCAAATATTTCCTTAACATTAAAATTAATCTATATGAGATCATTGACCTTAATCCTTACTAATAAACACTGCATTACAGTAGATTAGCTACACAGTGTTTTATCTTGATTTATTCTTACCCATTATGAACTCGATAGACAGAAAAAAAACACAAAAGAACTATTTCTTCATTATACAATTCTTATTGACTGGCCCGATAGCTCAGTTGGTAGTAACCCTGCCTTCTGACCTATGGGTTGTGAGTTCGATTCCCATTGTTGTGTCTTGTTATTCTATTCTATTTATATATTATAAACAAAAAAGTATCTAAGTATTGTATTAGTTATCTAGTTCCCATAGTACAAGCTTTGCTTAGTTTGGGGCTAGATAGCGCTGTGTGAAATGTCCACACATATTATTATATTATATTACTAGCGGCCCGCCCCGGCTTCGCACGGGTATTTAATATATATCTATTATAGATTGAGATATAAACTATCCTATCTCTCAAGTTGGATCGAACTGCACATGGTGTGCGAATTTTATTATAATCGGTTAAGTGGTTTAGGAGTCCATTGAGGACAAACATTGTGACACGAGATTTATATATATTAAGATTACCACTAGCCTGATAGCTCAGTTGGCAGTAGCCTTGCCTTTTGATCAATAGGTTGTGGGTTCAATTCCTACAAACACTTGAGTGATAAACATCGGTGTTTGTTCTGTGTCTAGAGTTATATTCTATTCTATGTATATGTTTACAAACAAAAATATCAAGTATTGTATCAGTTATCTAGTTCCCATAGTACAGCTTTGCTTAGTTTGGGGCTAGATGGCGCTGTGGGAAATGTTAAGAAAAGTAAGGCGGTTAGTAAACAAAAAAGAAACAAATATACATTTCACTAATTATCTAAGAATCATCAGTTAAAAGCTTGGTGCCCCCTTCCCATGTAAATCTAAAGGTACCTTGAATTTTTGGTGCAGGTTCAGCCCTGGCAGGTTCTGCCTTTGCAGGCGCATGTGGAGTCTTCTTGACAGGTCTTTCCTCTTGGGCATCAGTTTTACCGTACAGCACGGCTTCTCTAGTAATAACGCGTTCCGGCGCCCGTCTCTTTATCGGACGGGAGAATTGTTTGAATCCAATGCCATGGCGCCTGTCTGCGTCATACTGCCTGGGTGTAAAATGTCTGCGATCAGAGGAAACATATTTCCTCTCTGTAAAAGAAAAAAAAAAATCGTTTATAACGCTTTATATCGGCAACTCTTCATTGTAAAACGTGCGTTATTTTCGTTCTTTCGCCGTGAAGTTTCCCCCTGAAATCACGAAAATATAATGACTAAAATGAAAGACATTAAAGTTTTTTGTAAAAGATGTTGAGTTGTGGTCGTGTAAACAATGTTATGCACACTGAATAAACCCCTTTTTGAAGTTGATTAACGAGACAGGCAGGACAGGCAAAACCGACCAAAGTAGATATCTGAAAACATTTGCATGATTGACAAAAAAAAAAGCATTTTTCTGTTAACCTTTCGAAGATACTCGCATAGAACTGCACTGCGGGTCTAAAAGGTCACCCTTGAGCAATACGTCTACAAAGAATCAATTTTTTAAAGTTCCAACAAACACTCTTTCATTCCCTCTAGTACTTCAAGAACCATTGGTATAATCTCGTACACAATTTGTTTCATTCGGAGATACGCCAAAGCCTTTCGTAATTTACGTCAACATATATACAATTAAAATCCTACAAAATTTTACCTGACCGTGATGTATTTCGTGTATAAATAAGCAAGTATACACGCTGCCGGTGTGTTCCTGTAGTGGGTCCTTTAAAATAACGTACCTTGTGTAAATGCGACGCCTGTATAATCACCTCCGTCCAAAAAAATCAAGTACATGACTTTTGCTAACCCATTCGTTTCTTCATAAGATAGCTGAAAGTCCTCACGTACCTTATCTATCAGATGATGCCATTGGTCCATAAAGCTTCGCGGAGCCGGAGGCATATTACGTACTTGTCGTATTACGTACTTTCAAGGACATTTCGAGCAGTTCAAATGAATACCTTTTATTCATGATCCAAAATTACACACCAATGGAACTGATAGAATGATGCTGAAAAATATAAAAGAAACATGTTAGCTGTACCAACCTGCGATGACTCTCGTACGTAAGCCATTGGATCTTCGACAGCACGACAACGACGAGACCGATCTTCAAGATACCGTCGCTATTGGGGAGACTGCAAACTCCACTGAAACTCTTCCAAACATAAGTGCAGAAGAAAATACAAATTGCTCATCTAGCAATCAATTCAAAGCAGGTGTTTCGCTGAAACAGTTTAAATATTTTATTTATAATTAGTGAAGACTAGATTTAAAAACATTATAAAGCAATAACACCCAATAAATTGACATTACTCGTAATATTTCTATAGCACTATATAAATAAAAATTTAACTTACCTCCTTACTTCTTATTATAAAAAGGAAACAAGAAAATAATCCAAAAACAAAATTTAATTATTAAGACATTTATTTAAACCTAGACTTACACCTCAAAAACCTGAACTGAAAAGTCACACTGAACAGCATATTGATACGGTGAAGCTTAATTATTTCACAATGAACATTAAGCTATTGAATATGTAAATAATGAACCTTAATCTAAACAAATAACGTCTTCTTTTTCAGATTCCGAATCCAAATCCATGTTAGCTACATCGTAGCTATCCACCTGCTCCATTTTGCATTTCCTGATTTTCTCCTCGAGCTTCGTCAAAGAATATTCAGATTTGAAATCGACGACCTGAATGCCGAACTCGCCAACATAATCCAACTTATATTTCATCTTAGAAAGCACCTCAACCGATTCCAGATCCACCTCGAGTTCCAGCAGAGCTTTCTTCCGATCGTTTGTGATCCTAACCGGCTTCCACAAGTTGAAATGAATGCCCTTGATGCCCTGATTGCTCTGCTTGAGCCTTTCGAAAGCGAGATGAGTGGACGTGTGGTACTCGTGAGGGATGTAAGCGATCATTTTGAAATACTTCGTGTTGTCGTCATCAATGCCGAGCACAACGATATTGTGACGGTTCAACTTGCCGAAGTTGCGGCTCGTCAGCCATCGCTTGGACTCGGCGTTTTCTGGAACGATGCCGATGTAGCAAGGCGCGCAATACCCATACTTCACAAAATCCGTCTTGCTACAGAGACCTTCGACTTGAAGGTACTTGAAGAGGAAGTACACGATCACTTCCTTGATTTTACGCACCTGCTCTACGGTCAAGGATTTCTGACCGTTGACACCGATTTTGACTATGCCCGGCTCGGTGTTTGGGTTGAGAGTAGGCATCGGCGAGTTCTGAACGGCACTAACTAGCAGCGAGCGGTCCGTAATGGAAGGCTCTTTCAAGCCAGCGTCGAACGAATCCTTGTCGACAGCCACGGCCTTTAGGAAAACGTTGACCTTTTGGAGTTCGTAGCTAAGCATCATCTTGTGCTTCTCCAGCGCGCGAGCGGACGACGGCGGCATGTCGACGTACAAGCGAGTACCCTTGGTGGTCACGATTTTCTTCACGAATTTCCACTTACTTAGGTTGACGCCATCCAACCGTTTGTTTTGCATCTTGAGCTTATCGAGAGGCTCGATGTTCCTATTTCGTGAGTGTCCTGGCAGCCAGATGGCTGCGCGTTCGTACCACAACTCCTCCTTGGTGTAAACAAGAACGTTAAAGAATTCAAACTCGCTGAAGTTCAGATTGAGGACCCAATCTTTCGACATTTCGTCCTTGGTGCAGAGCTCGTAGCGGAACAAGCTCTGCAGACCCTTGAGCGTAATATCTGGCGCCCAGCCGTTAGAATTTTCCGTCTGCTTCACTATTTGATTCACGAGGAAGTTTTTGAGGTACTCCGCTTGAATTTCCGAGAAAGGCTCGAAGTCATCCTGGCAAAGATACAGGTTGTATAACCCGGTGGATTCATTAGCCGGGTCGAAATGAGGTTGTTGCACGGAACTGTTGCGGAATTGCTGTTGCTGTAAAGAATTGTCGTCAAATTGCTGCTGTACCACCGGGCTGCTACCAAACTGTTGTTGCTGCATTTGATTCCCACCAAATTGCTGGATCTGTTGCAGCTGCTGTTGTGCTTGGTAAACTTGTTGTTGTTGCATGTTGACGTGTGTCGGAACGTAAACTGGCGGCGGCACCATGACCGGATTAGACAAATTCATCACTGGATTCATCGCGTTCATTCCAGTGAACGCCATTGCGACGACCTTCGGTGGTTCCAGGCCCTTGTTCCAATCTGGAACTGGTTTTAAAGCAATCAGCCCATGGACTTAAGGAGAAAACTGTTCGAAAAATGTTGAGGATACTTACTGACTGCGTCGGACAGTTTCGGACGTGCCTCTGGAAAATATTAGTTCGGTGAAGATTTAAACTTTATAGACTAAAGTCAGTACTTACAAATCAAGTGATTTTCAACTATATGGATATTCGATTAGATAAGAGAACTTTTAGTATGTAAGTGGGCTCTAACCTTCTCTAGCGTGGCGTTGGGGGGAACGACGGGAAGTTTTCGACGGGACTTCCGACGTATCTGAAAACATACCGCCATATTGAATCCAAACTGTTTTATGTATCTAACTTTGTCATTATATATTTACATACAGCAAGGCTTAATTTTACTGGTAAAACAATTTTCATTTGTTATTTATAGCGGTGATAAAAAAATTGACTGAAAAATCTGACTAACTTTAGGACTCGCAGTCTAGAAAATAAATGATTGATCATGTTTGATGATTATGATTCATTAAGTCAAGAAAACATAAGGTATACAACAAAACAAAAAAGAATGTTAACTAATCAAAATGAATACTAAACGGATTAAATAGAGTAAACTAAAAAGAAAATGAAATGAAATTCCTTACCTCCATCAGTTTTCCTCTTCAAATTTCTGTACTGACTGGGAAGTCTCGACAGCACATCATGCATTAGCTTTTCCTCTTCCTTGGCGTCATACCGCGCTTGGTACTTAATGACCAGCTCAATGAATGATACATCCTTATTCGAAAACATCTCCATGAAAATATTGTGAAGCGTCACCTTCAATTCTTCCATTACTCTGTACCTTTGGTCACCGCTGATCTTGTACTTGTCTACAATCCTGTTGCTTATCTCTTCGACCGCCTTGTCCCGCTTCGACTTGATGGCCGGAGTAAGCAAGATGCGCTTGCGGTCCTGCGTGTTCCATTCAGCTTTTTGATCTTTTCGGTCGCGGCGAGGAGAGTCCTCGCGCGCTGTCGGACGGTACCGGTCTTCGTAATCATCGCGCCGCCTTTCGCCAGATTTCCGCTCTTCGGTCTTCTTTCTAAACTCGACGGCTCGCTTGTATATGTCCTGGAAGTCCTTGTCGATATCGCTGAACGGTTTCTTTTCGTCGCGTCTCGGCGATTCGCGGGTGAACTTTGGACGGTCGTCATCATCGCGTGGACTCGGCCTCGATGCGGCGAATTTATTTTCCAAGTCGGTGCGCACGCGCAATTTGGTCTCAAATGGGCGCGGCTCTTCGGAGCGGCGATCAGGCAACTCCCAGACGGGTTCACGCTTCGATTCCTCAAACCGCTTTCTCTTGTCGGGATCTTGTCCTGGCCAGATCGGCGGTGGCGGAGGTTCACGGATCGGTTCAGGGCTGCTTCGTTTCTCTAGGGCCCAGGATCGGCGAGGGGAGCGCGACGATCGCGGCGACGGCGAATGTCGTCTGTAGCGGTCTTTTAGAGGCGAACGTTCGCGACGCGGCGAGCGAGACAGCCTGCTAGGGGAGTTCTCCATCCCAATATCTGGGCGTCGTGCCATGTCGCGTCGTTCGTCGTCTTTCTTGGATGGATACATGATCTTTTCGGCCCACGGCTCGGGCCGACCGCCGTACGGGGCGGAGTCGCGGTACCCACCTGTGTACGTTTGGTTCTGTGCCTGGAAATGGGAAATTATGTTTGCAAACACGAAAAATTCAATGGTTTAATTTAAAAAAATGCAGTTTTGTGTAACGGAACGACGATAATGGTGTTAAACCCAGCAAAATTACATAATTGAGGTACTGGTTGGTTGAAGTGTTACTTGATGTATTTTGTGTATATTCTTTGTTGCAACCGCAATGCTGTAGTTGGAAACGTGTTGATTCTGCGGACACCGTTAATATACGGATATCATATTCAATTTTTTTTTAGTTCTAGGCAACTTGATGGAACTGCTTTGTTAGAGATTATAGAGTGATTTATTTCTTGCGTCCTGCTGTTGTTTTTTGTAGTTTTTGCCCATGAATTGTAGGTTAAATGTCATTAGAACATTTTTCTGCTTGTGGTAAAATAAGATCTAAATAACAAGACATCACAAATGATACTGATATACACATTTTTGGGTCAAGATCTTCTATTTTCTCGTGCTGATGTACTGAGTTGTAGTTTATTTCTCTGGAGCTTCCGTTATTTAAATCTTTATTATGGCTCTTTATTAGGGCAGACCAACTTCCTTTTCGACGTATTTTGTGAATTTTCCCCAGTTAGCATCAACGCAAGTCAGCCCAACGCTTTTATAGAGCGGAGCATGTGGCTTTCAGTCGCAGGCTCGACTGTCACAGTCAATGTTGTTAGAGAAAGACCTCCTTCACCCGATTACACATCGTATAATTTATTGCATTGTTTCCTTTAACTAATTTCCTTCAAATGCTTTTTATGGATACATTTTTAAACCACGCTTGCTTGTGCTTTTTTTTAACAATAGTTCAATAGTCAACAACGGTTTAATTACAACATCAAAATTTGTATATTGATGTGTTTTCCATAACGGGGGTGATGGCAGCACCAATCAATGAAGCAAAAGTGGAATTAAACTCGCAACCAACGCTGCGATAATGTTACAATAGATCATCATGTTACAACTACTAAATGCTTTGCTATGTGCCCTTAGGAAAATGTTGCTAGGCCAAGCACCATCTTAATATGGCCTCGAGATAATACAAACAAATATTTTTATATTTTTGTTCACGTAATCTACTGTTTTAGCCAGCGATATTTTGCCATTATGATCATTAAGTCAGTCATCTGATTCATAATTTCACTTTTTCTTCTTACTCGCATTGGTGTCAAAATTTTGAACCCTTCCATTTTGGTTTAACGACTGTTAAGCAAGAATCTTATATAATTCGTATTATTTGATGAACCGAAAAAACTTTTATTTTCAACAGTAAAGCTGGCAATGACTACAAGTAGAACATCGAAGAACGAGTTTAGTGCTTCTTTCGAGACTGTGGCGGCTTATATCCAGCTTATATAAGGATGAATGATATGAATCATAGAGGCTGTCTGATGACGGTAGACAAAGCGATTGGTCTTCGCATTGTAACGTTCTTTGTAGCAGATTTCATCAGGTGAGTTGAGAGGTGAGATTCTGTTCTGAGGTCCTCTTTCCTACTGATTCAAACACTGTTTCGAGAGCTGACGACATGGTCAATGGTCATTGGTGAGGTGTTAGCAGTAGCCATATCAGAAGTGTTTAATTCAACATCGTAACTTTACAAAAAAATATTTATTCAGTTGTGCTAAATTTTTGTTGTCTCTTTGCAGCAACTTTGTTTAGCAATTTTATTATTGCGTTCACAGCTTCAACATCAACAGATCAGTTTTACAATTCCATCGTCAACGCATTTATAGCTTACTTGGTTGAAATGACGTCTTCGCATTTAGTTTGCATGGGCAATTACTGTTTATCTTTTATTCCATTGTTGAAATGATTTCTAAACATATCTTTCTTAATTCTTGCATTATATGGTTTTATTCTAATTTTCTGCGGATATCCTGGGACTGCCTTCATTGAAGTCCCACCTGAATTGTCACATCTAACCAAGTCAGCTCAACTTCTCTGGACATTGAGAGTGTGCTCATTGGTATCTACTATTCATGGAATCTATTATCATAAAAGAAAAAAAAATCACTGTAAAGTTTCTTGTAGCTTCTTCTTCAGGTGTAATTGAAGCTTCGAATCGGAGTTTTCTTTCTGCATTGCGCCGGATTGCTTGCACCAGTAGTGAGAAAGAGAACTTTGTAATTTTATATGCTTAGTAAAATAACTTAATTTTAAGTACCTAATATAATTTTCCCTTGTAAAAGTGCTAAAAATAGCCGATTTGCAATAAATCTTTTGACTTTGACTTATCTCTTTGTTGATGTACGGTTTTCTTTCGTCGGATTTCCGCTACTCTTTATGAACTCGACGATTTGCTTGTTTGTATTGATAGACGATTCTTTTCATCACGTTTCGGCAAGTCACGGGAGAATTTTGAATTGTCGTCATCGCGTGGACTCGTCCTCGACGCGGCTAACTTTTCAAGTCATTCATAATTCATCACAAAAGGGGCCCATCGCAACTAGTTTTTGTCTGAGTATATTATACTGCTGTATGATATCTCCGCTTTTTGTGAAAATATATTGACGATTCCTTATTATCCTGTCAAGTAGGTATACTTACAGGCAGGTGAGCATCTGATGAATACGGATAAAAACTGGAAATGGCTCATTCGATCACAGCAAATTCATCGTGGATTGGTTTTTATACTTCTATTATTATGGAACAGCTTTAGGAACCTATCAGATCTCAACTGACCTAGTCAAGGACTTGGAAATTTACCCCACGAAACTCATCCACGAAAAGTGGCTATGCTCTTGATAATCGATAGACGCAGATGGCATTATTAGAGTAGATGTTTTGATTCCTCTTCAATAGGCTTCTCAATGTAGAACTTGAGGAATCTAATGAAACATTCTACACCACCTTTCTCTGTGTACCCATCTTTTGATGATTACATTATTGCATTCCATTTCATAGCCCTTTTTCGTCCATTTCTGGACATGGGCCTCTTCCATGGGAGAGAGAGAGAAAGGGAGATGTATTCATACAGAATTTAAAACCATTTTACGACTCTATTTTTTTACTTGAAGGTCATCAGCATGTCGTGTATTCGCAGTCTCATATAGGAAATAGTATCTTCTCTCACTAATAATACGTTAAGCCGGTTCCTCCAAATAGCTAAGAATTGGGAGCATAGTTTTAATTTTGTGACGAAATATAAACCTTCATTTAAATCGTGAATAACTTGATGCTGCATTTATCGAATTTAAATCTTATACACCTGTAAATAGTTTACAAATTCGTAGCAAACAATTTGTATAAATTCTGTTTTTACACATTTTTGAGACTGAGTTATTACTAGCACATCACTTACCTGAGCGGGTTCGTAAGCGGGACGAACAGGCTTCAGTACTTTGCCGTCATCTATGAAATTATCAACGGTCTTATCGCCGAGGAGGTTCGGAGAAAACCTGAGGACAAATATAATACGTTGATTTTGATTGTGTGAACAGTTGGGGTAGAATGTGCTATAGACATGGAGTTGCCATCCCGTATTTACATATCAACTCCGTGGACCTAGTTTCTCTGCGCATAGTGGCTAGTTCACCACCGTTATCATCGAACGTAGATTTTTTCTAGGTCGATCGACGAAGAAGTTTACATTTTCATTAGGGAAGGGCGAGGGCGTATCCCCATATATATAGGGTATGTGGGACTCGAACCTACTAAAGTGTAAAAATAAATAAATGTGGTTTCTTTCTTTCTTTCTTTAAAGCCCTAGTGAGCCCTCGTCCGCCGTACCGGGGCGAGAAGGGGTCGCGACTGCAGTCCAACCAACTCGCCCCGAAACAAAATAAACATAATTAAATTTTGTAGCATAAAAATCGGCATTTTCAATCAAAAAATTTAAAGTGAATATCTCGAAAAGGGTTAAGTTTAGGCTAGGGTGTTTCAATTTTTTCTTACAATTAGTGTTTGTAGGGTATTACCTGCTAGCCCGAAGCGGTGGTGAGGCGAGGCGTCTTGTGGCGCCAGGGGATGCCCGCTTTGGGGAGAAACGGCGAGGGGAGTCGCGCCGACCCGCCCTTCTCTCATCTGGAAATAATGATACTCATTAAACGGATCTATACACTACTAGTCAAAATAATGCTGACGACTACTAAATCAGAACACAATCACAGTTCAAAAGAGCGGAACTATAATTTGCCGCTACAACAATGTCATTTTAGCTCTAAATACTATCGCCAACAATGGTTTGGTTTGAATTTTTCAATACTGAATAAAATATTGAATAAACTTGTTTCTATTTTGCTAATCTCGGAATTTTTATTTAAATATATTGCATTACGCACAGGCCGCTCATTAACGTAAATCACAAATTAGGCGGGAATTACGATTTTTAGGAAATGTATATAAAATAATGGAATAGATCACTAAATTGACATCTTTCATGAAAAAGTTGCAACACTCGTAATGTCATCGTAATAGCAAACGGGCTTTAGTAAGAGTATATTCGAATATCTGCGATCCTCTCCTTACCTAGGAAGGGAAGGAAGCTACGATTCAGTATATTATGGCCCGATAGCTCAGTTGGTAGTAGCCCTGCCTTCTGAACTGTGGGTTGTGGGTTCGATTCCCACTCAGGACAAACATTTGTGTGATGAACATAGGTGCTTGTTCTGTGTCTGGGTGTTATATTGTATTCTATGTATGTATTTACAAACAAAAAGTATCTAAGTATTGTATCAGTTATCTGGTTCCCATAGAACAAGCTTTGCTTAGTTTGGGGCTAGATGGCGTTGTGTGAGATGTCCACACATATTATTATTATTATTTATTATTATTATCTGCATAAGTGCCAGTACAATCGATCATATTAATACATAACAAAAGCGAAATAGTATTAATAATAATAACAATAATCTAAATATATATAACTCAAAGGAGACTGACTGACTGATATAGCGATCTATTAACGCACAGCCCAAACCACTGGACGGATCGGGCTGAAATTTGGCACTCAGGTAGATGCTAGGACGCAGGAAAGAAAATAAGAAAAGCTAAGAAAGGATTTTTCGAAATTCCACCCTTAAGAGGGTGAAATGGGTGGTTGAATTATTTTCCCATAGGCCACGCCGCGGGCAAAACTGCAGGCAGAAGCTCGTACTATATAATAATAACGCTCAACGATCACATACATTCTGGACTCTAACAAGGATTCAGTGCCCATGGTCCAACAACACCCAGACTCAGAATAAGTATTTGCGCTTTTTTTTCTGTGCACAAATACTTATCCTGCCACGGGAATGGAACCCGCCGCCTCACGGTTATGAGCCGACCTGCTCAACCACACAACAGAGGCTATCAAAACTAATGTTTCACTAATGAACAATAATCTTTTCCAGTTAGTAATCTTGGAGAGTTATATGAAAAATTCATGCAATAGACTAATTTGCGGAAGATTTTTTTAATGTGTTATACAGAGCTACAGGAAAATTCGTGCTAGATCCTTTAAGGGCGCTTTAAGGTGTTTCATAGTTAAATAAGTCAGAAATGATGGGTACTCCTCCACCCATAATTTCTGACTTATTTCACTATGAAACACCCTTTTTTTTTGAGGGGAGGAAATGCCCTCGCACTACCCTGCCACCACGGGGGTGATGGCAGAGGGTATGTGGGACTCGAACCCACTAAAACCCCCCCGTGAGCCCTCGTCCGCCGTACCGGGGGCGAGAAGGGGTCGCGACTACAGTCCGGCCAAGTCGCCCCCAAACAAAATAAACATAATTTAATTTTGTAGCCTAAAAATCGGCAATTTCCAATAAAAAAAATTAAAAGTCGAATATCCCGAAAAGGGTTAAGTTTAGGCTAGGGTGTTTCATAGTGAAACAAGTCAGAAATGATGGGTACTCCACGCCCGTAACGGATCTAGCACGATTTTTCCTGTAACCCTGTATAGAGAGAACCACACTTCTATTATTAAAGATAGTATTAATAGTACGCGCAATCAACTGGCTTCCTTATCTGTGGAGCCAAAATACCGACAAACTTAAAACGATCCATTTTAATTTAGCCAAGAGTAAAAAAGCAATAAAACCATTACCTTTTACGTAAAAATTATTGAGCATCATACTTGGTGAGATCCGGCGAGGTTCGTTTCTTCCCGGAGACATTCTTCGGCCGGGCGACATTTTTCTACCAGGGGGCGAAATTCTTCTATCACCAGGTAAACCTCCTCGGCCGGTAGGCGAAACTCTTCTGCCGGGGGGAGAAACTCTCCGGCCAGTAGGCGAAACTCTTCTGCCTGGAGGCGAAATTCTTCTACCTGGAGGCGAAACTCTTCTTCCCGGAGGCGAAACTCTTCTGCCAGGGGGCGAAACTCTTCTGCCATTCGGTGAAATTCTTCTGCCATTCGGTGAAATTCTTCTGCCGGGAGGCGAAACTCTTCTGCCAGTAGGTGAGATCCTTCTGCCAGAGGGTGAAAACTCCCTAACCGGCGGACCGAGTCGCCTAGTTGGAGATATACGACGATCGCCAATAGGAAAAGCTCCAGCCGGCTCCTGGTAATTCCTGCCCACATTTGAAGGTTGTATGTTCCGGCTAGGGGATACCAATCGGTTTCTAGGCGGTGAAAATTGGTCACGTTTGTCGTAGCCCTGGTTCATCTGTTTGGGCATGTCCGGGCGCTTGTCTACTCCTGGGTGGCGACGGTCATTGTACGGTTGATTTGGTTTATTTTGTTGTCCCTGGATCATGGAGGATACAATACAATGATGAAAAGAGAACAAAACTTACAAATCTTAACGTCTTTGAAAAAAAATGGATCAGCACTTCATGTTTTTACTAGGTGGTAGGACTTTTCTGCAATGTCGTCTAGGTAGGTACCACCGCTTTGCCAGTTATTCTGCCGCCAAGCAGTAGTGCGCAAACACTACTGTATTCCGGTTTGAAGGGCAATGTAGCTAGTGAAATTACTGGGCATATGAGACTTTATAACCTAATCTCACAGTCTAGTAATGTTATTGCTAGAGTGTACTGATGTCTCAGAATGACGTGCGCAGTGCAGTCACGCGAAACTATACTTTTGCGTTTCAAGTGTCACTACAACTGATATGGGCAGTCGTGTAGCTTAACATCAGGCGAGCGACTAGCTCGTCATGTCATTTCGTAACATAAAAAAAAAGTAACCATGTAACGCACCGGTTGCGCCCACGCAGAGATCGGGCCTTGTTCTTGTGCAGGAAAATGTCCCCGCTGCGGCTGTTGCCCCGGATTGTTATATTGCGACGGGCCTTGGAAGTTATCCTTCATGATAGTCACCGGCTTATCTTGCTGGTAGGGCCGCGCCGTGTCCACTATTTCCACCGACCGTAATACGTGCGGACGAGTCTCCCGCGCCGGTGCCTGTGTTAACACATCTTTATAAGATATCGAAATCGAAATACCATTATTAAGGACTAGTCGCGCCCCGCGGTTTCACCCTCGGATAAAAAGTATTTTAATTATTTGCTCATCCCACGGGAACATTTCACTTTTCCGGGATAAAATGTAGCCTATATGTTAATCCAGTGTATAAGCTATCTTGGTACCGAATTTCATCCAAATCCATTCAGACGTTTGAGCGTGAAGGAGTAACAAACATACACACATACAAACTTTCGCCTTTATAATATTAGTGTGATAACTCAAAAACTGCTTCTCAGATCTTGAATTAATTTAAATGAGATCTCACGGCAAGCATCAGCTTTAAAATAAAAATAGAATCATCAAAATCAGTTTACTCAGTCAAAAGTTCTGTGAAGTGTGAAAGTTGTGTGTGTTCTGTAAAGTATATACATTTCCAAGAATTCAGTTGCCTTACAGTCTATAACAAGAGAATAGGTTATACAACATACCCCTCGTTCTGGCACATTCGTTTTGGATGGAAATCCGTAACCTTGATCCGGTGGTCCTCTGCCTTGAGCATAGTGATCTGGACCTTGAGAGTGCTGCAAACAGAATATTACGGATATAAGCCCAAAAATTAAAATGTACAGTTTTGTTTGTAATTCACCCAAAATCTTTGGTCAAAACACTCGGATAACTCAATATTATCTATATTTTTTAATCGTGTCAACAAACAGTTAATTTAACTCTTTCTATAAGTTGTAATGGGTAAATATACTTAAAAACCTAATTTCTTTTGTGTGTTTGGCAGTAATTAGGTAATGTAATCTCTAGTCGAGATTGATGTTTCCATATCTTGCCCGACAACTTGGAGATCTTGATAATACCAACATTAAGATCCATAGAACTCAGTCATGAGCCACTACTGAAGTCAAGATTTCATTAGTAAACTGATCATTTTTGTAAATGTAATGAACAAATTAAAAAAAAATTGAACTCAATGATAATTACTCTGGGTAATAATACTATCATAGGTTGAATCTTCAATAAATACATCATAATCCAGCAGTTTTACACACAATTTAACTCTTGTGAACCTTTTATCACTATATTTCAATTGAATGGGAGTCTCAGAAATGTGTATGCAAAACCACCAAATGACTGTTTTTGAGGTAAAAGCCACATTGTTTTAATTTTATAAATGTTAATAGGCGAATAGGGATTTCACTGAGCCACACTCACTTAAAAAATTGGGAAAGTCGGGAACTCAACTTCTTTCCCTTACTATATACTTACTTACTTATATATCACTATAAAACACGGCTTACCTGTGACCCAAAACCTAATTCAGGTCTCTGATTGTAAGAATTTTGCGATTGCATTTGACCTCCAGGACCTTGAGGACCCCACTGATTGTTAGGCGAGTTCACATTAGGACCCCAAGGTTGTCCACGGATAGCATCTTGCGGCCCTTGAGGATTTCTATTATCAATAGACCCTTGTGATGCCTGGTGCCTATTATCAGAAGTACCATGATGTCTGATTTCAGGGGGTCTTAGCGGCCCTCTAGAGTCTGGTCCTCCGTGTTCTATATGTCTCTGATCTGGCCCACCGTAATGTCTGCTGTCTTGATTACCCTGTCCACCAGGTCCAGGATGTCTGGAGTCTGAAGAACCCCGAGCCCCATGAGGTCCACCACGGTTAGCATAATCATTCATAGGTTGATTCTGATAGTCCGGTCTTGACTGATTAGGGTAGTCATTTCTAGGTTGTTTGGAAAACCCTGACCTTTGATCATAGTTTTGTTGCGATGGAACGTTTAATGACTGCAAAGAAATCACGCCAATTACATACTTTACTTATCTATCAAAATCTACCAAATACTCAATTGGGTAGTACTCAATACTTATTAATTATATTACCTTTCCAACTGGCACAATTTTCAATAGATGGCTAGGAGACATTCGGAATCCGTCAAGACATTTCATCAGGCGGTACCCTTCTGTATCATCCGACACGCCAATACGCACTTTCTTAGAATTTGGACCATCGTCCACTAGATTATCCAGGATGAAATCAATTATATTGCATTCTTGCTTTACTAAAGCTTTAACAGCTTGGAAAGTAGTCTGAAATTTAAGGATGTATAGATAATGTAAGGAATGAATCCTAGATGGATTTCGTAACAAACAAAAATCAAAAAGCAACGAAAAGTATAAAGCTACAAAATCACTTACCCTCGGCGGCAGCCCATGTATTGTTATCATCATCTTGATAGATTTTAGAAGTGTACTATAACGTATTTTTAATCTCTACATACATACATTAAGAATTAGCTTTAAAGCATTTAGATTTACATTAGTTTTCCTATAGATTATGATTAAAATGAAAATAGAAATGGAACAAACTCATATTTTAAAGAAAAAATCAAAGAGTATGTAATGTAACGCTACGCGAAAAAATTGCATAGAGTATTTAACGAACCACTTACATAAAGATGCGCGAGTACGAATGACAGTAATCGATTCTTTAGATAGGCGGTTATTCGAAATGTTCGACAAGAATAGTCGAACATGTCGAGATTGTCGCTAAGAATCAATTCCAAATCAATAGTAGTTTGAAAATAACCGCACATCGATTTTGGCTCAGGGAAACTTACTTAACAGGTAAAAAACTAATCACGTCGTGATTTGGTGCATAGATTCTGGAAAGTACACTTGACAGATTCTACAGTACACACAGCTTTAAAATCCTTTATTTAATTATTCGGCGGTGTTAAATTATTTTCGTGTTGTTTCCAAAACTCCATAGAAGCTTCTGGTAAAGTTGCCACCACTTTACTAGGAGTATGACTTGACTCTGACTTGACTTGATGACTTCGACTGTGATCTGAGTCTGGTCACATTATTTACGTGAAATATCATTAACTTGATAAATAATTATCGATTACTTGACACTGGCTAAATACACAAAAGTGTGGAGCCAAAACACAAAAAAAAGATATTCTTATGTACAA
Source organism: Ennomos fuscantarius (assembly GCA_905220475.3). Taxonomy (NCBI): domain Eukaryota; kingdom Metazoa; phylum Arthropoda; class Insecta; order Lepidoptera; family Geometridae; genus Ennomos; species Ennomos fuscantarius. The sequence goes on from HG992049.1 coordinate 6,469,267, forward strand.
TAGGCTATTTGACTACTATTAAAAATGAACAAGTAAATATTATTTTCATAAAGTAGGTTAAAAATGAATGTAATCATTGTAAAAATTAGTAAAATCGGTAAATTAATCACGGAGTAGTACGCTTTTAAAGTTTCATCGCCTGTCCCTTTCTCGCAAAACAGAGATCGTGTTGAGCTTCCTCACAGCTACTATGAAGGCATGGCTTGTGACGTCACATGCCAAAAAGATTGTATGTAGAGCTACCACAGCTTAGTAATGAGTTACTGTGAGGACTGGTAACTGACGTCACTGCGAGTTGTCTCTTTCTATTTCTGTATTTTAAAATGCCTGTGACTTAGTCATTTTTTGAGATATTCAAGTTTTGTTTTCACAGTTATCTATTTTTTTAGGTATATTATTTATGTATGTAATAAAAATATAGTAGTCAAATAGCCTATTGTACATTGCATTAGTATCCTCTACTTGGTCTGTGATTGCATTTATAATTTATAACTTGTAGTCATAGAGTAACTTATTCTTGAAGTCTTGTATATATGTGCGGAAAGGCCCATGAATTAAGTAAAATAAGTAGATATTATGTGCATAGTTACATACTTAACGTATAACAAAATCAAATACTAATTTACCCATCCAAAATGCTTCTTACTATTCACAACTTACCAATTAACGTAAGTACATAAAGTTTTTTATTTCAACCTTTATTCGTATATTCCATCCAGTTACATATTGCACTCACCATTCACTCCCTGGTATATTTACTCTAGTATAGCTTACTTCATGTATTTAGTGATTCTGCTTTGAAAATATTTCTACCAACGTGATTGCTCCCGTCGGCGTCGTCGTCGTATTGTTTGATTTAAAAGACTTGCACCAGATCAATCAGGCTCTCGTACGCTATGATTGCATTGATGAATAGAAGTCGAATTAGAAGTAGTAATACAGCTGCATTTACTTCCTAGTCCTCTGCCTAATCTACTGTCTAAATCGGGGGCGCGCGCCACCCTTTTGGCAGAGAGTAGAGAGAAGATTCCAAGTCCAAGTCCAGTCCAAGTGCGTAAAAACATGGTTAGACCGAAAACCGGCATTTTTTCATCGCCACTATGGTGTCTATCTGCAGCCCCTTTCAATTTTGTCCTTATCTACACTACCTTTCCTCGGCTATTACACAGCTGTTTGAAGAAGTCAACTTCTACACTTAGAGCATGTGGATAGTGGGTTGAGCTGCATTTTTTAAAATTGGATATTTGAAGAATAGTTGTTGGCCGTAATTACTGTCTATAGCATATACTTCCGAGGCTGTATTTGGAAATAAGAAGTTTAGGGCGTTTCCAATTTCCATATAATTTACAATATTTTCAGAACTGTACTACTCAGCTGATGTGAATTCTTGAATTATACAACATGTAATTCCCTTTGGTATGGTAATACAATTAGAGTGCCTATCCTAAATGCACCCTAGGAATAGAAAAAAAGATATAGTTTTTAAATTCTCAAGTCCTATAATGTCCCATATATTACATATGGTGCTTTTTGTAGTTCTGCAAATCTATTGTCTGTTCAGATTGTTAAAGTCAATGTTGGTATAAATATCATTTTATTTCTACCATTTTTATTTGATGAAAATTTTTCTTGTTACTCATCTTCCATTACCAATTTCAAAATTATTCTTTATTTCAGACGCAGTATGTTCAGGTGAAAGAGCTTATCATTAATAAATGTGGATTGAAAGAGGCAATCCTCGATAATCTTGAAAATGAAGGCAATGGGATGAGGGTGACCGTTGGGGTCATAGAAGAAGAAGATGCTGCCTTACTGGTTAGGAAGATCAACGGGCTATACTATAAAGGACAGCAGTTGTATGTAAAGAATAAAAAACAAACAAAGGTATTTCAGTTTAATCTTTATATGTTATTAGTTTCTGCCGGCAGCTTCACCTGCGTGGAAATGAAGAAGAAAAATTTTCATAGTTGATTCAACCACCCATTACACCCTCTTGGGGATGGAATTTCGAAAAACCCTTTCTTAGTGGGTACCTACACTTTACAAAGAACACACCCTCTAAATTTCAAGTCTCTAGGACCAGTGGTTTAGGGTGTACATCTTCTAAATATATATAACTCAAAGGTGACTGACTGACATAGTGATCTATCAACGCACAGCCCAAACCACTGGACGGATCGGGCTGAAATTTGGCATGCAGGTAGATGTTATGATGTAGGCAACCGCTAAAAAGGATTATTCGAAATTCCACCCTTAACAGGGTGAAATGCGTGATAGTAACGCTCAACGATCACATACATTCTGGACTCTAAAAAGGCTTCAGTGTCCATGGTCCAGGGGTTTTGAATTATTTTCCCATAGGCCACGCCGCGGGCGAAGCTGCGGGTAGAAGCTCGTTGATATATAAGTCAGTCAGTCAGGACTTTGAGTTTTATATGTATAGATTCTTATTTCAAAATCCGTTTCATCATTTGTAACCATGATAGTTAGTGTAATTAAAATGCATGCTGTTAATGAGTGTGTTGGGTAAACAGCAGCTGGTGTAAGTAAACAGTATGTATTTTAAATAGGCACCAGCAAATTGGGTAAGTAAATAATAAAAATAAACAGGTTTCAGAACAGGTGTTTAAATATTTGTTATCCAATATACATTTAACCCATATTTATCATAGCATAAATTAGCAAAACTATCATAATAAATAAAACCCTCATTGAATAAACACAACAATTGCATGTAGAAAAAATGGTTGCCTGTAAAGTCGGTTCATAGACGACTATTTTACGTGCTTCAAGAAAACACTTACGTTGATCGTGCATCACCCCGTCGTCGCCGCCCGAGACACGTCTTGAGCGACCCGGATGATCCTATAGCAGCCGTAGTATCGGCTGCGCTAGGATCACCGGACCAGTCTAGCCCTTCTGGCTCAGGTACCGCTTTCGGCACCGGTATAGGATACCAGCGTAACACAATCAGACACCGACCCCGCCGGCGAGGTCGACGTACCCCCCGTAGGTTAGCTAGAACGGTCGCGACTTTCAATAGGGTCCACTCTTCCAGTGGACGTAGTCTTCTCGATCCTCTTATCCCGGCAACGGCCCAAGCCGAGGCTCGCACCCCAGGGGTGCCCTTGAGCTAGTTGCCTCCCACTTTTGACGGCTGGGCGCCCTAAGCGCCCGCCCTCCCGCCCGGTGACGCTGTAAAGGTCGATAGAGACCAACAGCATTAGCTCGTTCAAAAAAAAAAAAAAAAAAGTTGATCGTGCATCGCGATCGTTTGCTCAGCGCTCTCGCTTGCACGCTCGGCTCAGGCGGAATGGGTCATGTTTCGTGCGTGTAGCCGGCTTTCATTGATTTATAAGACGTTATCACGTCAATTCAATTCAATTTATTCATGTAGGTACACAACATATTACGCAGGTAAACTTATGATAGTCAGGAGTTTACAATCAGTCCTTATTATTATTGTTTATGGTAGGTATGATAAATTTTCTAATGTGAATAAATTAATACATCAATCAAATAAAAATAAAATTACAGAGAGATATTTCTCCATGATTTTTCGTTCGCAAGGAAGTCGTCATAAAAGGTTACCAAGGATGACCCACATCTTTAACAATCCTGAACTCTAATTGGTTTGCGTGATATATATAATAATGAATATGTCATGAGAGACGGCAGACCTACACAAGGCTACTCACTATTAACTGACCAGCGCTGCACACACTCAGTAATAGAGTGGTTTACAACAGGCTGGTTTGACAACTCTGCGAATAGCTTATAATTATTTATAATATAGTATAATACTAGGTGGTAGGACTTTGTTGCAAAGTTCGTCTAGGTAGGTACCACCGCTTTGCCAGTTATTCTGCCGCCAAGCAGTAGTGTGCAAGCACTACTATGTTTCGGTTTATAGTTTGTAGCTAGTGAAATTACTGGGCAATTGAGACTTTATGATCTGATCTCACAGTCAAGTAATCTTATTACCAGACTGTGCTGATGTCTCAGGATGATGTGCGCAGTGCAGTGTCGCACGAAACTCTATGTTTTAGAGTTCCGAGTGACACTGTTCTGTTATGGGCGGCCGTGACGCTTTACATCAGGTGAACGACTAGCTTGTCACATCATTCAGTAACATAAAAAAAAACCTTCAAGAAAAAATTCGACAAGGTATTACGCGAGCATCCTACATTATCAAAAACATTGTTGCTTAACATCAGGAGAAATGTGGTCAATTCCAAGCCTATTTAGTATTTTAAAAAAAAACTGGTTAAGTAGGCCTATCACTGTTACAAAAATGAACATTGGAAGTGAATTCTTGTCTATCCACTTAAAATTATTTTGAATAAAAAAATATGTTTAATATACTAAATGATTCATTCAGACATTTTATCATAAAGGTGGCATATTTGTTTTCAGGAATCAGATCAGCCGTACCGTTTCTCTGGGCCCCAACAACCCATGTACCCAGCTATTAATGTTGCTGCTTCAATGCAACAGCAACAACACCAGGGGTATGAATATACTTCTCTGCAGCAGGCCTCAATGCAGTATGCAATGCAAAACAATTATACCATGTACCAACCTCAAGCTAATCATCAGGTATGAGGAAAAAGAAAGTCAATTGACTTTAAAAATAATTAACTCCAACTTTACAGTTTATCATAATTATTACCAGCAAACTTGATCTATATGTGTTATGCATGCATATGGGTTACTACAACACGGAAATATAAGAAAAAAGAAAGTCAAGTTTCAAGCAAAGTCTGGCTTATCTAAGCCAGACTTTGCTTGAAACTTGACTTTCGTTTTGGTAGAGATGTCAGCTTTAAAGGTATCCCTAGGGATGCTCCTGAAGTATCAATACCTATCCACATGAGTTGTACTCAAATCCTTATTCCATACTACTTATATAAATACTCTAAAAGTATTAATACCTATACTCATATAATTTTAGCTGTATTTTCACAATACTTCACACTTCTAAACCCTGCTTACATTTTGCGCTTGTAACATTTAACTTTATGAAATATGTCCATGCTTTTAATTTAGGAGACGCCATATCGCACAGATTCCCTTATTATGTAAAATGCAAAGAAAATAACTGAATAATAAATAAAGCCCGGCCGCCGAATGAACAATTTTATTAATAGTAAAAGAATGGTAACCCACGATGGGTCGTCATGTTATAGTAGAATACATACGTCACGAAAGTGCGTGCGAGCGAGGAAAAAATGGTATTCAACAAAGATAGAAAGGGAAAACGGTTGGCGGGATAGAGTGTGGCTCCGGATTATTTTTTTGTTTTGGCTCCACACTTTTGTGTATTTAGCCAGTGTCAAGTAATGGATAATTTATCAAGATAATGATATTTCACGCAAATATGTGTCAAGTCACAGTCGAAGTCATCAAGTCAAGTCATAGTCTAGTCAAAGTCATACTCCTAGTAAAGTGGTGGCAACTTTACTTGAAGCTTCTATGGAAACGTTTCACCATCATTATACCACTTTCCCACACTCATGCCTGTAATCCATCACTTAACGAATAAAATGCCACCAATTTTATGCACTAACACTGAAAATAACACAAGTTTTGTAAAATAATACAATGCGTCAACACGATCTTTTCGTTTTCCCGCCAAAACTCCTGGCTCGGGATTAGTCGCAAATAATCGGACGTTCGATCACTAGTATGCGTTCAGAAATATTTTATTTCGATACAAATACTTACCGATACCGAGTAGGTATAGCAAGACTTGACAAAACGTACTTGGTATGGAAAGAAGAGTATCCAAATAGTAATTTACTCGAATTTACTAATATCTATGGTCCTGAAAGTCACATAATGTCTAGCTCAAGACAGATATCTAACCTTAATACAGGGTTACAGGAAAAATCGTGCTAGATCCGTTAAGGGCGTAGAGTACCCATCATTTCTGACTTATTTCACTATGAAACACATTTTTTTTGTTGAGGGGGAAATGCCCTCGCCCTTTCCTGTCACCACGGGGTGGTAGCAGGGGGTATGTGGGACTTGAACCCACTAACCCCCCCTCCCCCCGTGAGCCCTCGTCCGCCGTACCGGGGGCGAGAAGGGGTCGCAACCGCAGTCCAGCCAACTCGCCCCCAAACAAAATAAACGTAATAAAATTTTGTAACCTAAAAATCGGAAATTTTCAATAAAAAAATTAAAAGTCGAATATCTCGAAAAGGGTTAAGTTTAGGCTAGGGTGTTTCATAGTGAAATAAGTCAGAAATGATGGGTACTCCACGCCCTTAACGAATCTAGCACAATTTTTCCTGTAACCCTGTATATACGACCACAATTGGTCAGTCTACTACCCTCATTTTCTTTTCTTTTCACAAAATGTTGGATGGACATGGATGAGACACAAATTCAAACTGCTTCTGCATTGCACCAAAATCTTTTCTTATTGGTCTTTATAGTGTAATACATCTACAGACAACTAAGTATATGACTGTATTTTGTACAATTTAAGCCACCGGAAGATTAGTTCTGGCGAAAGTCACAGAACACTGTTCTCTTGTCTCTCTAAATTTGAGAAAATTGTTATTATTAAATGAGACTTTATGACCTGATCTCACAGTCGAGTAATCTTATTACCAGTCTGTGCTGATGTCTCGGGATGATGTGCGCAGTGCAGTTTCACCCGAAGCTATATATTTTGGAGTTCCGAGTGACACTGTTCTGTTATGAGCGGCCGTATCGCTTAACATCAGGCGAGAGACTAGCTCGTCACATCATTCAATAACATAAAAAAAATGTGGAAAGTGCAGTGGGACTGAGACAGTTGGCTGCTGAAAAGCTGCTTTTGATGTCAACTCCTTTACATATAAATCTCTACAGGCTGCCCAGCGGCAGCTTAAAGTAGCCCTGAAGGATATGAATCGTAATATGGTTAAAAAATAATCAAAGCACAGTGACATTGCTATAAGGATTAGCAATTTGAAGTAGCAGTGGGTGGGCAGTTGTTCTAAGAACTGATAGCCACTGGAGTAGACGAGTTCTTGAGAGACATCTTATGAGCATAAGTGTAGACACCCTGCAATCAGGTGGAGTGATGACTTGCGGAAAGCGGCTAGCAGAACTAGATTCAGAGAGCAGTAAACCAAGCTCAACTATACGCACAGCCTAAATAACCGGAGGTCTAAAAGAGGTTTATGTCGGGTCAGTGGATGATGGTGATGATGTCTCTGGTAATACTTTATCCTGAGAGCTTTCAATGTCCATAGGAATAAAAGTAAACACATTGATTCGGTCCCACATGAATTAATCTGCTTGCATTTTGGAAGCAGCGTGTGACAGGCTCTACATGGGTTAAAGGAACTTTTAAATATTTATGTGTAAAGAGCATCAATACTTTTAAGGCACTAGCAGCCCGCCCCGGCTTTGCACGGGTATTTTATATATGTCTATTATAAATTGAGATATATATAAACTTACAACTATCGTATCTCTCAAGTTGGATCGAACTGCACATGGTGTGCGAATTTTATTATAATCGGTTAAGTGGTTTAGGAGTCCATTGAGGACAAACATTGTGACACGAGATTTATATATATTAAGATTGATTAAAACTGATTTGAATCCAAGGATAATATTACGTGATATAATCATAATTGCCATTATTGGAAAAGGCGATAGGGTAACTAAGCTAGCATGGGGAAATACAGAAAACACCCCAAGCGGGATGTCAGTGCAGGCCTTTATCGCCCCATTCTGACTAAGAATGTCAAATGGTGACATCCAAGGTTTACCCTGTTTCCTTATACAAGTAAACTTAAATGGGACGAAATTAAAAATACAAAACGAGTGTGCTTTAGACCACACGACTGAAGTAAAACTTCTTTAGTTCAGCTCCATCTATCGACCGGTAAAACTTTGTTTAAAGTCGCCATCCGCCGCCAATTGTAAATTGTCATATTACCGGACATATGTACCAACATAATAATACAAATTTTTTACTTTGTTATGTTGACAATGGAGACCTACGTGAACCAAGAGCTTTCAACTTCCGTCCGCCTCGCCGCCTTTGTCCCCAAGTCAAGCGTGCGTAAAGAAGTTTTACTTCAAATAGACCTTTGTGTTTGTTTCATATATCGCAATGACGTATTGAAGACGTCGCAATCAAAGTCACTTGATATTATCAGATAATTTGACTTTGCCTGACTTAAGTAATTTTAGGGGCTCCCTTGACAGACTGTACATTTAGTTTGATTCAAGAACAGCCCCATTATGGCTTAAACTTTGACTATTAACTTGCAATTACTGAAGATATAATTCCTCAGTAAAGCAGAAAGCTCAAAAAGGGCATAAAGTACAGTAAAAACATTGTGCTAAAACTAATATTTGCTATGTTAACAGACAGTGATTTGTTTGCAGAACGTCCAGAAATCTTTCATGGCGTACGGAGGGAACCAGCCGCAGATGCTTCTGCCTCAGTACAACGAGTACGCACAGCAATCGTACGGTCCATTAGGTCAGGGGGGCAAGGTGGCAGCCCAACTTGGTCATAGGTCACCTTCCCCAATGAACCAGCGTCAATGGCCCGAAGAAGATATGGAGAGAGGGGACAACGGCCGTGGCCGTGACAGTTCGCGCTCCCGCGATGGGCCCTCAAACTACAATTACGACTTTAACAGAGACTCCACACAATTACAGGATCGATTCGAGACACGTGGAACGCGCCAGAATGAAAATAACCGTGGTGGTCATGCTCCTTTTGATCGTGACCAGTACTGTGGTCACGCTCCTTTCGATCGTGACCAAGGCAATCATTATGGCCCTTCCAATCGTGACTCACTTGGTGGTCACTCTTCCTTCAATAGAGAATCACGTGGTGGTCACTCTTCTTTCGATCTTAACTCACGTGGTGGTCATCCTTCTCTCGATCATAACTCACGTGGTAGTCGATCTTCTTTCGACCGTAACTCACGTGGTGGTCACACTCCCGTTGTACACGACTCACGTGGTGGTCACTCTTCTTTCGACCGCAACTCACGTGGTGGTCACTCTTCTTTCGACCGTAACTTACGTGGTGGTCACTCTTCTTTCGACCGTAACTCACGTGGTGGTCACTCTTCTTTCGACCGTAACTCACGTGGTGGTCACTCTTCTTTCGATCATAAGTCACGTGGTGGTCACTCTTCTTTCGATCATAACTCGCGTGGTGGTCATACTTCTATGGATCGTAACTCACGTGATGGTCAATCTTCTTTCGACCGCAAATCACGCGGTGGTCACGCTCCCGCCGTACGTGACTCACGTGGTGGTCACACTCCTTTCAATCGCAACTCGCGCGATATTAGCCACACTTCAAATGATAGTCGTGAGGGCAATTCGCAATACATTCGGGATTCTCGTGGTGATCAGGGTCCAAACAGTCCTAAAACCTCACGTAAAAGACGATGGGACGAAATACCAGACCAATACGAACCCATACCGGAACCGAAAGATAAGCCACTCGAGATTCCGCACCAACCGCCAAAACAGTTTGGAGCCCCGATGCCTCCTTCATACACGAAAATGATACGCTTTAGCAAATTGAAAGGAATTGGCAAAATGATGTTTGAGATAGCGCAGAATCTGAATATTCTGGAAATGTTTTCAAAGCCGAATCCCATTAAGAAAGCTCTGAGGAAAGTGGTGACCCACCGCGTTGCCGAGGTCGTGGACCGAGATATCCTCTCGCAGGAGGAAATCTTTGCGCGCTACAGAGCAAAATATCCTGCGGTCGACGACATCGTGCTTTACGACTATATCAAGCGGAGTGTAGGTAATGTAATCATATTCATGTCACTATTTAACGGTAAGTTCTTCGCGACTTGTCATAATAAATATTGGTGTTGATACTGTTTTACAAAGTCATATACTAACTTAATTGGACAGCTCTAAATTTATTGTTGTTCTTGTCATTTTAAAGTATATGAAAAGGACAGCAACAATTTTAGGACTCAAATTGAAATTGGGTTAAGATTTTGCAAAACAATCGACACAATTATTTGTCAGATGGCATTGACAGTTGGCTTCGGGCCGCTGGGCCTTGTAGCAGAGTTGGTTCTCTGCTCTGATCATAAACCATAATCCTTACAGAGATTAGGGAGGCAGTAGCGCAATTTTGCGAAACTTTATGGCATATAAATCACAACGACTGTTTATTAACGAGTTTTTCTTTTCGGATACCTCTAAAATCTTTACTTAACATAATCTTTTGTCTTACTGCCATTCATTAATAGCAGCTTAATTAATTTTGTAAGGTAAAAATTAATATATCGTAAAAAGATATTACAATATTTATCAGCTGTTTCATCGATAAACCACAAAAGACTTGATAGTACTTTAATGATCTACACACTGAAGTAATTAACACGCATCCACGAACCTAGGCCATGTGGTCCCAGCGGTGTGAGAATCGGACCACCCATCTCTTCCCGTGACGTAAGTGTCGGCTAAGGGAATATCTAGAGAATGGGCAGCAGTATTCTTCTCGGTACATTAAAATTTACGATCACTCAAGTGCCTGTCAAGCGTGTTGATTATGGCAGACCCCTCCCCCTATGATAAGCGTCTAAATGGGCGATTTAGGGGGTTCGTCTTCCGGCTGTTGATGATGTTATTTTGATCCTAAAGAACGCATCAAAACGCATTCCAGGTTGTTTCACAAGACGATGAACCACGTGGGTATTGAATTAAACGCTTGGTGTTCTTAAAACACGTGTTTCGTACGATCTTAAAAGCCAGCACCTTCCTTGGCGCCTTTACCAATAGCCTGTATTGGTATAGTACTGTATTACATTACATGCAACATATTGGCATAACCAAGTGGAGAATTGATCTGGTGAAATCTGATTGCTTAAACAGTGTTGGTACAAAAACTATGCAGACATGTACGATATCCACACAGTATTGAGTAAAATCAAACTCCGTTGAATCAGTCATTCCTTTGCTCGATGTTTTTTCGTTCATTTGCAATCAACGAGTTGTGCAAGAATAAGCATCTACAGTTGAATGGCGAGTGATGGGTGTCAAATCGTACACAGATATCCTCAATCCTGGACTGGAGTTGATTTTACCTGGAAGCTGTTTGCTTTTTAAAACTGATTTCCATTCAGAATTTTAGATGGCAAATTGATGCAAAAAATTTGACGATGGAAGTGGAGTTCAGTCAGACAGCAATATAGTGTTGGATAAATTACATCTGTTTGCTCATTGCTCATAAATACCAAAGACAGTCTTAAATCAGGATGGCCTGTGTGAAACTGACTGATCTCAAACGAAGACATTTGGAAATTGTCCATATGAAGGTGTCATCTGGTTCAGGCTCTTCAAAACTGCACTCGGAATTTCTTTTGCGTGAATAAATCAAGACGCGCAAAAGACCCGTTGCGAAGTAAGATCCTCTGAAATTTCAGTAGATTCAGGGATCGGGCCCGTAAACCTAATATTTGTTAATCAACACCAGGAGACTCTGAATGCTCCAAGTATGGTCTTCATTCCAAAACATAGTCTATATTTGACTATTAAATCGTAATTAGCTACTAAAAAACAGACCACATCTGTGCATCGTGAGTGACCAGCGTACGCCGCTATCTTGGACTTATCCTGTGGCCAGATGCAGCCTTGATAGAACACGGAACTATTCTTCGTAGAATGTTGCAAATTCTTATGTAAGGTTCTGGATTTTAGAGATTATAAAGAGGAAATTGCATGGCCCATAACCTTGAACTTTTTGGTTCCTGAACATTTGGCTTCTCAAGATGTGGTTTTGGCCGTCACGCGATTGTCACAAAATGGCAAATATCTTGGGATTCTAAACAGCGAGTGCGGTTACGTTACATTTTCAAACCGATGCACCCTGGTTCTAATCCCGCTTGTTCAAGGATCACTAAATTCGAGAACATGACGTGTTATCCACCAACCAGCAGGCTGATGGGGATTCAAAAGGAAAATCTGTCGTTTCCATAACATAATCTAGTTTACGTGATGCTATGTCCAAAGTTATTTGTAAGAATTAATTCATACTATGTACAGTGTGTCGGAAAAATATTAATACCAGCGGTTTCTCAATTTATTTCAAAACATAAACTTACTTGGGTTTGGTGCTCAAGTCGTAATCGGTGCTTTCATTATTACGACACGATGTGATTATTATTTTAGTTAATATTAGGTACTGATGTTGGTATTAAAACTCAAAGTTAAGGGGTTGAACCTTTGTTGAACCTGAACATATCGAGCAGCCGCCATTTTGTTTTTTTTCTCTATGTATCCGCGCACGATGAAAGTAGTTTCTATTTAGGTTTCAATAATAACTTGACAAATACTAAATATACATAAAAATCATATTTTTTTTCATATAAGCTCTTTTTATATAATCTCGAAATAGATTTCGTATTTCGTTTCTTTCTTAAAAAAAATTAATTGTTTTCCATTGTTTTGTTTATGACATTAATAGTAAAATGTTCATCAATATAAGTTTTATGTTTTCAGAAACTGGCACCAGAATTCCAAACACTAAGCTCGGTTAGTATAAAAAAATGTAAAACCTTTTTTTGTTTATGAATGAATGACGTGACGTCGTTCTCCTGATGTTAAGCGACACTGCACTGCCCATATCAGTTGCAGTGTCACTCGGAAATAAGTTTAAACCATGAACTTAACTTTATATGAAAAAATCAGGCCTTTGATTTCCTTCTACGTTTTTAGAATTTGTGCCCAATAAAACTGGACTGACCAATAAAGAACTGAAGGAGGCTAAGAAAATGGCGACAGTCCCGAGAAAGCGACCAAGGCTGCCCTCAACTCATCCTGTAAACCCTGAGAAAAATCAACCTGTGAAACCTGAGAAAAATCAACCTGTGAACCCTGAGAAAATTCAGCCTGCAAAACCCGAGAAAATACCCAACTACCCAAAAGGGGGTGAGTATTGAAATGGAAGTTATAATAGGGTTACGAGTATGATACGACGACCTATATTTGTCAGATTACGATACCTACGATATAAGTAACCCATTTTCTAAAGGGACTCTAAAAACGAGGGAAAAAGTATTCAATATTATTCTCGGCAGTACAATCTAATGTATCCAAATTTTGGTTTTGCCGTTTAAACGTGAAAGCCACACAAACTTTTGACACTAGAGGTAGGGATTTAGGTGCGTTAAATTGTTTATGGTTAGGGATTTAGTAGTGTTTATACTAGGGTTAGGGTTCTAGTAGTGTCTAAAAAAATAACGCCCTACGATCACATACATAGATCCCGGACCCTAACAAGGATTCCTGTATCTAGGGACCCAGGAACTACAAGGACCCACAATACCCAAATTCAGAATATGTATTTGCCAATATTAATAATTTGTCTTTTTTCTTGTGCTGTGCTTTAGTTTGTGTTTTACTTGAGCTGCCGCGGGAATCGAAGCCGCCGCCTCTGGTTTACGAGCTGACGTATGAGCTGAGCAACCATCACACCACAGGCTGTCTATACTAGTGTTTATACAAGGGGGGAGTTAGATTTAGTAGTGTTTATACTAGAGAGGGATGTAGAGATTTAGTAGTGTTTATACTAAAGGTAGGGATTTAGGTGTATTTGTACTAGTTGTTGGGATTTAGTAGTGTTTATACTAGGGGTAGGGATTTAGTAGTGTTGATACTAGGTGTAGGGATTTAGTAGTGAAGGTACTACTTACGTCAGTTATGATAAATTAAAAGCAGTTTAAGCGACGGCGAAGAGATATTTTCTCACTCTCATTAGGTCGAAAGCTTAGTGGGAGTGAGAGAGAAAAGGCCGCTTATGTCTAAGTGCATTATTAAGTATTAATGCATTACGCGTACTAGCCGTACACAGACCTCCCCCATAAACATCACTTTGGACGCTTATCATATGGGATTCTTTGCAGGCTGCTTGGTAATCGCAGATTTTAAGGATAAGATAAGGATTTGTGTGTTTGTGTTTGTTTGTGTGTGTGTGTGTGTGTGTGTGTGTGTGTGTCTGTGAGCGCGTGCGTGCGTGTGATTTTGTGTGGCATCGTAGCGAATACATGAACTGATTTTGATTTTGTTATTTTTTTTAAAGGTGAATTAGTCGGGAGTGTTCGTAGTTATGTTTTATGAAAATCGGTCCAAGATGACCGCCGCAACAAAATTGCTAATTACACATTTTTTTTTATTATTATTTTGTGTCGGGGGATTTTTATATTTTAAATATAATACTTGTATCTATTATGAAATTAAATGCGATGCAGTGAAATGCGGTTCCCGTGGGATAAAAAACAATCATTATCAACGCGCGGGTGAAACAGCGGGGCGCAGTTAGTTATATGAGTAAGTTCTATTCCATGTGAACGATGCTAAATTATATTCTTTCTCTCTTTACAGATAAGAAGTTATTCACCAGTAAGTACTCTTTTTATCTCCTAATATTGCACAACTTTAAATTTTCAAGATTAAAAAATGGTAAATTATCAATGAACTTTACTACATTATATTAGAGTTAGGTCTGTTTCACTGCGCTTGAGGTATGAATCTACGAGTACATTGTACGCGTCAGAATAGCTGCGCTATAGCGATAGACCGAAAGCCAACTGCTTAGTGTAGGCTTGTAGCGCTGTGCGAGCTGAACTATACCTTATTGCATTGTAAGCAGAGTCGCTATTTATTTAATTGAATTCGCGGAGTGAAGCTTCTGTACCTGTTCTGTGGTAGAGTAAAGGTTTCAAGTTGAGCGTCGGGGAGACACCTGCGTAGGAGTAAATCCCTGTTGGAAATACTCAGACGTCAACACTGTTGGGGGAAAAAGCCTCTTACGTTCAGTGTTGACGGAGGCAACTTATTGAAGTAAAAGTTCTTTAAAAGGCGAACGGAAGTTGAAGTTGGTTCACGTAGATTTCCATTGTCAACATAACAAAGCTAAATATTTGTGTTATGTCGCCATCTTAACAATTGTAATTTTTTTTTAATGTTACTGGATGGTTTGACGAGCTAACCGTTCACCTGATGTTAAGCGACACGGCTGCCCTTATTAGTTGCACTGTCATTTGGAATTTCACTAGCTACAGTGCCCTTCAAACCGGAACACAGTAGTGCTTGCGCACTACTGCTTGGCGGCAGAATAACTGGCAAAGCGGTGATACCTAGACGAGCTTTGCAGAAAAGTCCTACCACCTAGTAAATTGTCGTTGTATCGGACATACCAACATTATAATAAAAACCAAATTCCGTTCGCCTCGCATTCACCAGCTTACTCCCTAAGTCAAGCGTGCGTAAAGATGTACTTCAAAAAGATGACCCGAAGCCAAAAATTATTTAGTTGGAATTACCCCTGAGTAATATACGCATAATCCTCAAGCTACGGAACAAAAGATTATTTAAAAAAAATACGAATAATTTATTTCAGAACTTAAAAAACAAAACAAGGAGGATATGACTACCTTGGCACCGTATGAAGTAAACGAAACCTACCAAAAGGCGATGGATGAAGAAGCCAGCGCGATTGCTAAATTAGTGAGTATTCTTTATTTGTCACCATAGTAGCTAATGAATAACCGAATCTTCAAAAATATAGCAATTTTCATATTTTAAGACTAACAAAAAATCAAGATGAAGATTTTTTTAAAATTGTGCTTTAGACCACACGACCGAAGTAAAACTTCTTTAGCTCCATCTATCGGCCGGTATAACTTGGTTTAATGTTAATGTCGCCATCTTGACAATCATAAATTGTCATTTTGCCGGACATACCAACATAATAATACAAATTTTAAGTAATTTTAAACTTTATTTTGTTGACAATGGAGATCTACGTATACCAAACTTCCGTTCGCCTCGTCACGCATTCACCAGCTTACTCCCCAATTAAAGCGTGCGTAAAGAAGTTTCATTTCAAAAACTTGGTTACTCTTTTCATATCTCCAGTTTGGAGTCTTATAAATCCTAAAAGTCATTCCACAACCTACACTATAAAATTGAATTCTAATGAAAATAACTAAATACCAAATTTCAATAATAGCCTGTAATTTGTTCGCAAGCCGAACATACTTCATAGTAGTACTCTGCATGTGTTATACTTGTGCATTTTGTAAGATAAATAACGGCTAAAATTCACGTCAAATAAAAGTCGAAATTACTCCGACCAGGTTTCGGACATATTCGATGTCCTTCTTCTGAGCATTATGCATTTTGTGGGGAATAAAATCATTTTCTATTTTATTCTACAAGTAAACATACAGTTTATAAATGTAGGTGAAAAACTGTGATAGTTTATAGAAGCATTGTAATTTTTTTTCCATTATTTATAATTTTTACGTTAGAAACAAATGAAACTAAAAAAATTATTTGTTTTTATTTCAGCTTGAAAATGAATTCAATAAGCCTCAAAACCAAAACGAGAAAACGATTTATGAAAGTGTTGATAAACGTTCGTGTGTCGAGGAATCTAAGAAGGTAATGTGTCGCGGCGTCCGACCTCTTTGACAACGACCATGGACAACGACTGACGAAACATTTGAATTGACAAAGGACTTCAGAGACGACAGGACAAAAGAAAGGACGACTTTTACATTTTCACGTTTTTATACATATTTTATAGTTTTATTTTGCACCCTCTTGTTCCCGACGACACGACCAGACATCCGGCTCGAAGGACCACCTTGAATGGTCGTTCAAGAAGTCGGGATTTTGGATTGTGCTGCAAAATCGATGGGAAAATCAATTAATGATTTTTTGATGAGTGGTCCCGATTTTATCACGTCCCTGCCAGGTGTACTCATTGGTTTTCGATTTGGTAAAATAGCAGTAATAGGTGATATTCAAGAGATGTTTCACAGGGTTCTGATTAGAGAGGAGGACAGACAAGCTCAGAGACTTTTGTGGGACGGTGATGAGTATGTCATGAATGTTATGACTTTTGGCGCTATATGCTCGCCATCATCAGCCCAGTACGTCAAAAATGTTAATGCCAAAAGATTTCAGATCACGCACCCAAAAGCTGTTACAGCTATAGTTCAACATCATTATGTAGACGATTTTATATACTCTGTAGACTCCGTCGACGAAGCTAAGGCAATTGTTGATGACGTAATTTCTATTCATTCATCAGGTGGATTTAACATGAGGAATTTCATGTCAAATTCCAAAGATCTTCTGCAACACTTACCAAACGACAAGGTGGCTCCGACAGGTCTAAAGATGCTGACTGACGCAAAATGTGAACTCACTGCAGTACCTGAGCGTGTACTTGGAGTGAACTGGAACCCGGAAACTGACAGTTTCAGCTACCTTTTGAAACTTGACAAAGTAAGTGATATGATCAAGTCGGGTATGAAAAGACCAACTAAACGAGAGGTTTTAAAGGTAATAATGACGGTTTTTGATCCTTTGGGATTTCTTCTATTCATTACAGTTAAAGCTAGAATCTTGTTCCAAGACATTTGGAAATCCAGAATCGGATGGGACGACGAAATTGAGTCGAGTCATTTTGAAAAGTGGCAGTCATGGCTACAGGAATTATTTAAAGTACGAGACATTCAAATTTCTCGTTGGATGTTTTCCGACGCTTTTGATAAAGCAGGAGACGTAGAATTGCATATTTTCTGTGACGCAAGTTCAAGAGCCTTTGCAAGTGTTGCATATCTGAGATGGCAGTTAGCTGATAGCTCATGGCAGGTATCACTGGTAATGGCAAGAGCTAGGGTGGCACCGTTGAAGTCGTTAAGCATACCACGCCTTGAACTTCAGGCGGCTCTCCTAGGAGCAAGATTAGGACATTTTCTTAAAGGGTATATGGCTGTGTCTCTAAAGCGTCTTTGTTACTGGTCTGACTCAAAAACTGCGTTGGCTTGGATAAGATCCGAGAGCGGTAGGTTCAAGCCTTTTGTTGCTCACCGTGTAAGTGAAATTGCAGAACTAACAGAAGTCTGCAACTGGAGATGGGTCCCAACAGGCTTAAACGCAGCTGATGATGCCACACGGGACACGTCCTCTTCGTCTGGGGATAATAAGAGATGGTTAATTGGGCCTGATTTTCTATACGAATCCAAGACTCGATGGCAATTTGAGGATGAAGGTGAGTTATGTCTGGACCCAGACGATGTGGAAGTGAAAAACGTCTGTTTTGTTTTGCTAGAGAATTCAGGTGATGCTTTGCCAGACGACGGTAGATTCTCAAATTATTGGCGCTTGATCAGGGCAACAGCTTGGTCTCAACGGTTCCTGAACAATGCCCGAGTCCACAGAGACAAACAGGCCGGTGAATTGACAGCACAAGAGTTAACCAAAGCAGAACTTTTATGGTTGAAATTGAGTCAAGGAAGGAGATTCGCCAGTGACATTAATGAGTTAATTAAAAATAAGTGCGTTCAGAAAGACAGTGCAATATGCCAACTGACGCCATTTTTGGATGCTGATGGAGTAATGCGAGTAGGTGGAAGAATTGAGCTGGCTGACGTCCACGACGATACTAAGCATCCTATTATTTTACATCCAAAAGATAATTTTACACGGCTGCTTATAAATCGCTACCACAGGGAGGTTGCTCATAATGGAAGGGAGTTAGTACTCAATAATTTGAGGAAAAGATACTGGGTATTAAATGGTCGCAACGCTGTCAAATCAGTTTGGAATGACTGCCAAGCATGTAAAAATCGACGTTCACAACCTGTACCACCTCTCATGGGACAGCTCCCAGAAGTAAGACTTACAGACAGAAATCGAGCGTTCACTTTTACTGGACTGGACTACTTTGGTCCGATGACAGTTAAGGTAGGCCGCCGAGTGGAAAAGAGATACGGAGCTCTCTTTACATGCCTGACAGTGAGAGCTATACATATCGAGTTAGTAAACGACCTATCTACTAGTAGTGCCATAATGGCTCTAAGGCGATTCATAGCACGACGGGGATGTCCACGCGAAATTTGGAGTGATAATGCGACCACGTTTAGGGGAGCTGACAACGAGCTGAAGCTGTGCTTGTCGCTAATTGATAGACAAGAATTACTAAAGTTTGGTTCTATACGACAGTTAAAATGGAATTTTATCGCTCCGACTGCAGCGCATATGGGAGGCTGTTGGGAACGCCTTATTCGTTCCGTCAAAACTTCTTTAAAGGTTATTTTAAAGGACAGGATTCCAACCGATCAAACTTTACTGACTGTGATGGCTGAGACAGAGTTCATGATCAATAGTCGACCCTTGACCTATGTACCTCTTGATCATGCTGACGACTTACCGCTGACGCCAATGAACTTTTTACTGACAGCAACTGAATTCAAAGACTATCCGTTTGACTTTTATACCGACCGTGATCTACTTCGCCGCAACTGGCGCGAGTCACAGCGCCTGGTGGACTTGTTGTGGCGGAGGTGGGTTCACGAATATTTACCGACATTGACGCGACGAGACAAATGGTTTAGACAGACACAACCACTCACGACAGGAGACTTGATGATCATTGCCGACAGCCAAATGCCTCGGAACTTGTGGTTACGAGGGATGGTCACCCAAGTGTACCCAGGACGAGACGGACACATCAGAGTTGTAGACGTTAGGACTGGACCAGGACAAAATGGAGCTACATACAGACGACCCGTGACGAAGCTATGTAGACTGGACGTCCGCTCCCAAGCTTGAGTATTAGGCCAGGACCCTAATACTGGAGGTGGGGATGTCGCGGCGTCCGACCTCTTTGACAACGACCATGGACAACGACTGACGAAACATTTGAATTGACAAAGGACTTCAGAGACGACAGGACAAAAGAAAGGACGACTTTTACATTTTCACGTTTTTATACATATTTTATAGTTTTATTTTGCACCCTCTTGTTCCCGACGACACGACCAGACATCCCGACTCCTTGAACGACCATTCATAATTTATTATAAATATATAAATATGTGTGGACATTTCACACAGCGCCATCTAGCCCGAAACTATTTTTTTTTTTGAGGGGGGAAATGCCCTCGCACTTCTGACTGATGACGTGATGTGAGACTCGAACCCACTAAACCCCCGTACCGGCGGCGAGAAGGGGCCGCGACTGCAGTCTGGCCAAGTCGCCCCCGAACAAAATAAAGATTAAATTTTGTAGCAAAAAGATCTTGGACCCTAACTAGGATTCCCTGTGTCTAGCGACCTAGGAACTACGAGGGCCATGGTCCCACAACTCCCAGACTCAATTGCGCTTTTTTTTTCTCACGGGTGAATTAGTAAAACGCGTTCGAACGGAATAAAAAGTATCGCATGTCCGTCTCCAATTAAGTGTTAGATTGCAGTGAAAACAAGTGCTACCTAAAAATAACACGAGAACAACGTGTCTTCGCCTTAATAGAGGCAATAATAAACGTCTTATTGAACACATTCTTAGATAATTCGATGTAAAAGTTTACGTTAAATTCAAATTACTCATTAGTCAAATAGTTGGCTAGATTGTAATATTAGCTTTTTTTTTTTTTTTTACTTCAAACTTGTCTAGCATTTGACCACGCTCTCACCTGATGGGAAGTGACGATGCGATCGAAGGTGTAGCATGCTAGCCAAGTAAATACCTATTCACTCTTCTCTTGAACACGCCCGGGTCATATTTCGCCGGAAACACAGACGCTGGCAGGGCATTCCATTCCTTAGCCGTTCTAATTAAGGACGTTGAGTCGAATCGCTTGGTACGAATGGGTGGTATTTCGACCACAAAAGGATGGCGCTTAGCCGAGCGTCTAGTAGTCCGGTAGTGGAATGGTGATGGGAGAATTAGATCATGCAGTTCTTGAGCGCATTCACCGTGGTGTAATCTGTAAAAAACTGACAGACTTGCCACCTTACGTCGATGTGCAAGGCTCTGGAGCCTTTCACCAACCAAAGTGTCGTCGTCAATGAGCCTTTTGGCACGCCGTTCAATCGAGTCCAGAGCCTCAAGCTGGTACTTGGCAGACCCGTCCCACAGGTGGCAGCAGTACTCCATACACGATCGGACTTGTGCTTGATACAGATTTAGAAGCTGTCCAGGTGTGAAGTACCGCCTTACCTTGGACAATATGCCGAGTTTTTTTGAAGCTACTTTGGCTTTGGACTCGATGTAGGATCCAAAGTTTAGGTTTGACGTGAGATCAACACCCAAAAGCTCAAGATGGTTTCCTAAACTTACAGATACACCACGGAATGAAGGAGCCAGATGGAGTGGGCTCTTTTTAGCAGTGAATAAACACGCCTGTGTTTTTGCAGCATTGAACCTAACCAAGTTAGCATCGCCCCAATCGGACACGGCTTTCAAAGCCAGGTTCATGCGCTCAACCATAGCCTCTCTCTCAATCCGGACGTCGTCACCACTGGCTCGGGCACTGGATGTGTATCTTTCAACAACAGTACTATCATCTGCATACCCAAAGGTACCGGGCTTTAGCAGATCATTGATGTGGAGTAAGAATAGTGTTGCTGAAAGAACTGACCCCTGAGGTACACCAGCATTAATAGCTAATTGATCGGAAGAGCAGCCATCAAGAACTACTCTAAGCGATCGTTCCCTCAAAAAGTCTGATATCCAAGTGCACAAACCAGCAGGTAGTCCGTAAGATGGAAGCTTATTCAGAAGACCGTCGTGCCAGACCCGATCAAATGCCTTAGAGACGTCTAGAGATACAGCAAGTGCCTCTCCATGCATCTCTAAGGCTTCGCTCAATATGTGAGTGGCATACGCAAGAAGATCCCCAGTGGACCGGTTTCGGCGAAATCCGTATTGCCGGTCACTGAGGAGATCATTGTCTTCAAGGTATGCCAAGAGCTTGTTGTTAATTATACGCTCCATACTCTTACAGAGAATGGAGGTAATTGAGATGGGTCGATAGTTGGCAGGATCAGCACGACTGCCCTTCTTAGGTACAGGTTGTACGTTGGCTAGCTTCCAACTCATAGGGACTATTCCGGTGTCTAGAGAGAGGCGAAATAGGCGTGTTAGAATGGGAGACAACTCGGGTGCACAGCTCTTAAGTACAATTGCAGGTATACCATCGGGACCACTGGCTTTGTTCACGTCTAGACTGCGTAATGTTTTTAGTACTTCCTTCTGACGTATGCGTATTTCCGGCATGAAAACACCGCATTGTGGAAGGCAGGGAGGTACCTCATTAGCAGTATCTAAACGCGAAGCTTCTGCAAAGAGAGTGGCAAACAAGTTTGCTTTTTCTTTTGCAGTGTGAGCCAGCGATCCATCTGGTTTCAATAATGGAGGCAGTGAGGATCGACAGAAGTTCGCTTCAATCGATTTGGCTAGGGACCAAAAAGCCTTACTACCCGCTGGGTAGGAAGCAAGTTTAGTCCCTATTCGACCAATATGATTGAAACGAGCCTTCCTTAATTCCTTCTTACAGGCCTTGGCGGCAACGTTAAAGGCTTTCTTCTTAGCTCGAGTGTCCGAGGCCTTGCGTTTTCGAGCGTCAGCCCATGCCAGATATGCCGCATGCTTCTGCGCTTCAGCACGTGCACATTCGAGCAGTGTCATTGTGCATTCTAGGAATAAGAAAAAAAAAAGTCCATCTCCTGGTTCTAAGCTAACCTTCCCACCAAATTTCAGCCGAATCGATTCAGTCGTTCCTGAGTTTATTAGTGTAACACTACTTTCTTTTTTATATATTAAATTAATTAATAATAATAATATAATAATAATATGTGTGGACATCTCACACAACGCCATCTAGCCCCAAACTAAGCAAAGCTTGTACTATGGGAACCAGATAACTGATACAATACTTAGATAGTTTTTGTTTGTAAATATATACATATAATACAATATAACACCCAGACACCAGAACAAACATCGATGTTCATCACACAAATGTTTGTCCTGGGTGGGGATCGTTATAATTTATATATAATATGTATATATTTATATATCGGGATAATTCCAGCTGATAATCCATCACATATCACGTCGCCTCACAAACGAAGGAGTGAAGTTGGTCCGCGTGCTGTTCCGGCCGAAGCCCCCCCGTCGGCAGGTGCTAGAACAGCTGCTGGCCGAGCACGGGTGCCTCTCGCTCAAGAAGTCTCTCCGGTCACCGTTCTACACCGCTTCCTTTGACAGCTACGAGACCATCGACAGGCTGTGTGCGATGAAACCGGTGCATGTTGGTGGTAAGTATTCTTTTGTTTTTAATACTGGACCATAGAATATAATTATCTAATATTATATAATTTTAACCAGTTTTGGCGGGAAAACGAAAAAGATGGCGTCGCCGCATTGTATAGTTTTCCAAAACTTGTGTTATTTTCAGTGTTAGTAAATTTAATTGGTGGTATTTTATTAGTTAAGTGCTGGATTACAGGCATGAGTGTGGGAAAGTGGTATAATGATGGTGAAACGTTTCTTTTCGTGTTGTTTCCTAAACTCGAAGATCATATAAGCTTCAAGTAAAGTTGCCACTGCTTTACTAGGAGTATGAGTTTGACTAGACTATTTGATTGACATGATGACTTCGACTGTGGCTTGACACATATTTGCATAAAATATCATACATATATATAAAATTGTCTGTATTAGTGTCAGTCCTGACATAGGTTTTGAATTGAATTGAATCTAGTGGCTGCGGCAATTTCACCACAATTTCGACATAGGTCTTGTCGAGTTGGCTATTTTGGCAAAATGATACATAGACATTTAATCTCCAAAAACGTTTAGCCCCTAAAATGGTTTTGTCTTGTTTCTTATTTTTGTCTCATCTTTCGTTTTCAGATAACATATACGTACACTTTAAGCCTATGCACGTCGCGCCCAAAATACTGAGAGACACCGGTGCACAGATACACAGCAAGATTGAATCACTTAGGAAGAAATATCTCAAGAGCCTAAAAGAGGAAACAAAAGTTAACCTCCTGGACAAAGACTGGCAGACTCAAGAAGAACAGGAGAAGAAACTTGAGGAGACCAGTGATGTAGTAGACACCGATGATGTCATACTTGTTAGTAACTGTGCCGAAACTACCATAGATATAACACAAGAAGAGGACGTTAAGGCAGCTGATGCAAACCAATCGGAAGATAACCAAGACTTCTTGCATGCAGATTTCCAGGTTATAGACGAAGTAAGAGGAAGCGATAATGATGAATCAGCCAATAAAGATGGCGGAAATGATACTCAGATTAGCAAGGATTGGGATGAAACTGGGAACGACTGGGGTGGTGACTTGACTGGCGGTGATGGTGATGAAAATGAGAATAGTGATGAAGGTAAAAAATGGGATGAAACTGAAGACGACTGGGGTGGTGACTTGATTGGCGGTGATGGTGATAAAAATGAGAATAATGATGAAGGTAAAAAAACTGCTGGCGGCGATGATGCCGAAGATGATGATGCTGTTGCAGATGATGTCGATGATGATAACGATGACGTTGATTTCGATGCAGAAGGCATCGCCGCTGACTTTGACGTTGCAGACGTAGATTGGGACGACGTTAATGAAGATGATTTAGAAGATTACTAATGTTTAATATGAAGAAATTAAATGCAGAAATAAAGCTAATATGATGATTATGGTGTTTTTCCTGCTTTGTTAGTGATTAGATCCCAAACATGCTAGTCTGCATTGAAGTTTGACAGGCCTGGGTGTTTACCTGCAATTTTAGAATAGAATAGATATTTATTCATGACAAAAAGGCTTAAAAATTAAGTGTAACAAAAAAATAAAATCATTTGCCCGTTGCCACGAATCGATCCCAACTCAGCATATTGCTGGTCATGCAACCGGCGCTGGTCTTCCGTTGGGACCGTTTCGGTGGCGTCACGGCACGGATTACAATAACTTAAACTAATAATAAACATAAACAGAAAAATGAGAGACGAATACATATACATATATAAATATAACGTAGAAGAGAAGAATAGCAACTACGAGTACTTAGATTATATTGCACGCGTGTGTGTGTGTATATATGTGTGTGAATAAAATAAATGTAGCTAGCGTAGCCAGAAAAATTATGTGTACATTACATAGCACTTGTATCGTAACATAAGTTTTCTTTCGCTTTCTGATGATCAAAAAATATTTTTTTTAGTTTAATTCTAAAGCTTTGAACAGACTGCAGGTTCCTTATGGGCGGTGGAATATTGTTCCAGTATTTGGAAGCTGCGTAGCGGAAACTTCCTCTAAAAGCTACTGACCTATGATGTTGTGTCATAAGCTGCACCGCGCACTCCCGCGGCCCCTGTGGTCTACGACTGCATGTCCAAGACAATTTGTCAAACAGATAGCTTGGTGATTGGTGTTTTATAACACCAAAAAGAAGACAAGCCAAATGTAACTTACGACAATGTTTCATTTTCAGCAAGGAGTGTTCGTTCAAAAATTTTATATTAAGTTTATAAATTAGATTTTCTATTTATCACACACTTTTGTAACACTAGTAATAATAATGATGATGATAATGACGCCCAACGATCACATACATAGGTCGCGGACCCTAACTAGGATTGCCTGTCTAGGGACCCAGGAATTACGAGGACTATGGTCCCACAACACCCAGACTCGGAACAAGTATTTGCGCTTTTTTTCTGTCATACATGTCCTGCCGCGGGAATCAAATCCGCCGCCTCCGGGTTATGAGCCGACCTGCTCAACCACCACACCACAGAGGCTGTCTTCTAGTAATAATGCTTTAATCTATACATACAAAATTCAAAGTCCTCACTGACTTATAATATCAACGCACAACCTAAACCGCTGGTCCTAGAGACTTGAAATTTGGAGGGTGTGTTCTTTATAAAGTGTAGCTGTAGGTATTCACTAAGAAAGGGATTTTCGAAATTTCATCATCAAAATTTGGCTCTGTTAGTGTGAAATCCACAAAAACACTGCAATCACAGACATGTATGCAACGACCTTATGTATATAAGAAAACGATCTTCATAATTTCACGTACTAAATAATACAAACAATTCATTTTATTAAATATATTTCACCTTTAATTATACTTATACATAAACTGCGAAACGCATTTTTTTGGCTTGATTTTATTGCCAATGTTAATAAGATCGGTAACGTCAAATAGAATTATACAACATACCGAGTGAAATATTTATAAAACTCGCTATTAAGTAAATATTGACATGAGACAACCTATAAAATAAAAATAGTGTGCTTAGACCAACCGACTGAAGTAAAACTTCTATACGAATCGTAGCTCTCTCTTACTTCATTAAATTATCTCCCTCTCAAATTCTGTTCCCATCGCCCGATCAATGTTCGTAACGCTCTCGTCACGCATTCACCAGCTTTCAAGTGTGCGTAAAGAAGTTTTACTTCAATAAATATAAATCTTCTGATTTTGAAATAACGGTGGAAGTGGGACCGCAATAATCACTGGGTTCCGTCAGAACTTTTAATGGCGGGTAGTAATAAACTAGCTGCAAATAATACAAATAGATTTTACATTCTGTGAATCTACTAAAGCACTACAAAAAATCAAAATACAGTTTAGAAAACGGCTATCTTCAAACGGCCACCTCAGTAGATGGCTTAATTATTTAGGAAATACGTGTAAACGTATGTAATTCCTAAAATTATCATTCATTCATTCATAATTCCTATAATTAAATTTTTTAATTTGTTAATTAAGTTTGACTACTCCTAAGTTCGCGCTTACCTCTATAGCCCTCGGTCTTTATGTTTCTCAAACTCGTGTAAAACACACCAAATACTGTATGCTCATTGGTTGAAGACAACCGACGATCAACAGGCACCCAATCAGCGTTCAGTATTTGGTGTGCAAAGTTGACAGGAATTTTACAAACGTTCGAGAACCCGGGGAGAGTGTTGCTTAGGCTAAGTTTAATAAACATTGGTGCAGACAGGCATAAGTTGCTCTCTATATGCATTATTGTATACTACTCATCTGGGGTGACTATAACCATCAATATTAAAATGTATTGTGAAACCAGATTTTATCAAATCCTACTTTGGAAAATTATGAACAAGAAAACAACCAACAAAATTAAAGCATAGTAACCTATATTATCACATTTTAGAAAGTTCGATCTTTCTGACGCTGATTGTACCTAACTAAACAAAAACGTTCAACTGGAACATTCAATGGCTTGTTTTTTGCAAGAAATTCTGAATTGATTGTATGCTTTCTTCTACATCTTCTATGACCAACCTACTATTCCTCTCCTCGCATGATCTGACTATTCCCTCTGTAACCTTTTCCGAGTTATTAGACAACACTGTTTCATTGCACACGTTTTCTGTTTCATTAATATTTATAGCTTTTACTTGAGGTCTTATTTTACTTAATTCAACATGTACAGTAGCTATTTTTAACATATCATTTGTTTCACTTGTGTTTTGATCGATATCACTTTCATTTAGTTTTATAGCACAGTCTTCTAAATGTTCTACGTTTAATATTAGAGTTTCTACACTAGCATTGTCGTTGTTATCGCCTATGATGTTAACTTCATCATC
The DNA here is from genome assembly GCA_905220475.3 of Ennomos fuscantarius. Lineage (NCBI taxonomy): Eukaryota > Metazoa > Arthropoda > Insecta > Lepidoptera > Geometridae > Ennomos > Ennomos fuscantarius. The sequence continues at coordinate 6,496,717 of HG992049.1, forward strand.
ATCATTGCCGTTCTCTTCATCACCAACATTGCCGTTTTCTTCATAATTAACATTACCATTTTCTTCATCATTAATATTACCGTTTACTTTATCATTAACATTACCGTTTACATTAACATTACCATTATCTTCATCATTAATATTACCGTTTACTTTATCATTAACATTACCATTTTCTTCATCATTAATATTACCGTTTACTTTATCATTAACATTACCGTTTTCTTCATCATTAACATTACAGTTTTCTTCATAATTAACATTACCATTTTCTTCATCATTGATATTAGCGTTTACTTTATCATTAACATTACAGTTTTCTTCATAATTAACATTACCATTTTCTTCATCATTTATATTATCGTTTACTTTATCATTAACAGTACCGTTTTCTTCAGCGGAAACTGTTTCAGTTTCTTTGCTAACACGTTCAGCACCTTCGAGCAGTTTATGACCTGCTTCGAATTTTGTTTTAGAGTCCAATGGCCCTTCGCAGTCAACAACTTCAATAACATCGTTTTCATTGTCGGATAGACATACGATATCATCGTCGATGCTTTGTTTATTCATAGTTTTTGCGCCTGAAAATATAACTGTATTAATTCACATTCCTTGTGATTTGAAACAGTAATGATAAAAGAGAGTTTTGGCGGGAAAATGAAAAAGATCGCGTCACCGCATTGTATTATTTTTCAAAACTTGTGTTATTATCAGTATTAGTGCATAAACACTAAACTAAGAATGGTGGCATTTTATTCGTTAATTGCTGGTTTTTTTTAAACGATCACATACATAGATTCTGGACCCTAAATAGGATTCCCTGTGTCTAGGGACCCAGGAACTACGAGGACCACGGTCCCACAACACCCAGACTCAGAACAAGTACTTGCGCTATTTTTTTTGTGCACAAATACTTGTCCTGCCGCGGGAATCGAACCCGCCGCCTTCAGGCTATGAGCCAACCTGCTCAACCAACACACCACAGAGGCTGTCAACTGTGAGGATTACAGGCAGAGTGTGGGAAAGTGGTATAATGACGCTGTAAAGGTCTGTGGAGAACAACAGCGTTAGCCCGTTAATAAAAAAAAGGCGACGTTAAAGTTGATAGTTTTTACCTCCGTCCGATAGATCAATGAGTTCGATTTTTGATTCCACAACCAGGACATCATCATCATCATCATCATTGCTAGGTTTATCACATTCGCTTTTAATTGTATCTGAAATAAAATTAATTGTGGTTAAACAAACTGGAAGTATCAAATAATGCGAATTAACATCAGGCGAACGACTAGCTCGTCATCCAGGAATGGATAGGAATATGATGGTATTAATAAATAAATAAATAACGCCCAACGATCAAAATACATAGATCCTGGACGCTAAGATTCTCTATGTCTAGGGACCCAGGAACTACGAGGACCCTATGGTCCTCAACCTTTCCCACAATACAAGTATTGGGCTTTTTTTCTGTGCACAAATACTTGTAATGCCGCGAGGATCGAAGCCTACACCACCACACCACAGAGGCTGTCAAATACCTAAATAAATATTACCAAAATAAATAAGATGCACCATAAAAAAACTACCTTTATTCGGAGAGGTTGTATTAATTATATCGACTTCTTTCGCTTCGTTTTTTATTTGAACAGCATCGTTTTCTTTAGTTAGTTCCGATATTTCTTTGTCTTTTTCCATTTTTACTTCTGGAGTTACTTTGGAAACTATATCATTTACTTTGTTCTTTTTCGGTTTTACCTCAGGATTTTTTTGGAATATTCCGTTAGCATCTTTAAACATTTCCGTTTTAACTTCTGTCGTTGCCTGGGATATTACGGGAACTTCGTCATCTTTTTCCGTTTTAACCGCTGGAGTTTCCTTAGGTGTCTCATTAATTTCTTTGTTCTTTTCCATTTCATTAGAATTAGCATCGTTAACAGCTGTAAGAAACGAATACTCAATTCAAATAATCCTCAGCAAAATATACTATTGTATCTGAAAACTAGTGGTGTCACGGGAGGGATAAAAATTCTATACCATTCTGTATATCATTTTATCATCTGTTTATTTTACCAGTTATAATGACTTAAAAAAGCCAACGCACTGAACCGATTTTGAAAAAAATTTATTGCTTAAATATTGCTTTAGCAAACAGTAACTTATGAACATAAAGCTATAGGTATTGAAGTATTTACAATGATAAGTAAAGTAACAAGTAATAGTAATAAGTAAGTAATAGTTATAGTAATAATAATCATGAGTAACAATATTAGTATAAATAATCCGACAGATAAGATTTAAAACATTGATTTTGGCTAATAAATGACGAAGAAATGAGGGAAAAAAAAACATAACTTCGAATTTGGAATCTCCTCCTTATTATCATCGAAACCATTCCACAAATATATATAATAAGTTCACCTGTATCGTTTTCGAATGCGACATACTCGTCGTTGTATTTCCCTTCCCAAATGTCATGCACAGTTTGAAGTACAAATGGGCCATCCTCTTCCAGGGTATATTTTTTTCTATATAGCAACAACACTGATTTGGCTTTCATATACTCCTTCCCATGTAGCAGCTCAGCTATCCTCTTCTCCAAAATTCCCCATAACACATATTGCAGTAACTCAAAGTACACATAATTTGTGTATTTCTTTATATGAGTTTTCATTTGTTTGAGTATTATTTTAATGGTGATATAGAATTTGTTTGATCTGTTCTTATCCATTATTATGTTTATATAATGTTCATTTACTTCGTCGTGTATTGTGTACTGCATTTTAGTTTTATCTTTGTCGAAAGTGACTGTAATTTTGACTTTTTCCGGTTCTTCTGGTAGCTCGATTTTAGGTTTTATATCTTCCAACTGGGAATAAACGGTATGCAATTAGCGAATAACTTAAAATCTGTCTTCTTTAGAATATACACCTTAGAAACGTATCTGATATTTTCCTGTGATGTATGTACTCAGTATATTCTTATCATATTTTGTGAAGGTGAGTATTATAATTTGTTAATGTTTGTTCATTTATACTGAATATGATAATAATAATAACGCCCAACGATCACATACATAGATCCTGGACCCAAACTAGGATTCCCTGTGTCCAGGGACCCAGGAACAGGACCATGGTCCCGCAACATCTAGACTAGACTAAATATTTGCGCTTTTTTTCTGTGCACAAATACGTGTCCTGTCACGGGAATCGAACCCGCCACCCTGGGTTATGAGCCGACCTGCTCAACCACCACACCGCAGAGGCTGTCAAGATCTGTTTAAGTCTAGTTACCATTTCCTTTTAGTGAACTTACCGTCTCTAACTCAAATTCTTGCAACACCGCATCCACAATGTTCCATATATTATCAGCAGCAGGGGACGGTTCTGTAATGATCTAACAATAATTAATCTCCAAATTATATTTAACAGGCAACACTAAAACTATAAGCGGGAGGTTTTCTAACAGGCAATTACATATGAAAATTGTTTACCTGTTTCTTGTTGTGTTTCATTTTCATTACTAAACGGAACCAATTTTTCGAACAACTCCGTCAAAAAATCATTGTCTTCGATCTTGCTGTATTTGCACCTATAATGCATGACTACACAACTAACGCCCATCTCGCTCGTGACTTTAAGCGTTTTCATTCTTTTATTGATAACGTCAAAAAAATACTTGAGTATCCTCTTTTTGTCTGCATCACAAACTGTGTGTTTCGCGCAGAGATCGTTGAATAGTTTTTCGGTTTTGAGCAAAATGTCTTTGATGGCTTCATCTCTTAAATTAATGCCAGTTTGGCTCTCCAAAAGTTCGACTTTTACTTCCGTTTTTGCATCTATATTTGTATTTTGTGGTATCGGCACTTTTTCACTCGCATAGCTAAAATTTTGGAAAAGTTAAAAATCATAAAAATGACAATTAAAAGATACTTCAAACACTTTTAAATTTTGCGTACTTTTACAGTTAGTAAATGAAATATTTTAGGCCGTGAGGGTTAGTGTGAATGCTTAGAATTAGTGACACATTTTTTTTTATGTTAAGGAATGACGTGACGAGCTAGCCATTCGCCTGATGTTAAACGACACGGCTACCCATATCAGCTGCAGTGTCACTCGGAACTCTAAAGTATAGAGGTTCGCGTGACACTGCACTGCGCACGTCATCCAGAGACATCAGCACAATCTAGTAATAAGATTACTAAACTGTGAGATCAGATCATAAAGTCTCATTTGCCCAGTAATTTCACTAGCTACAGTGCCCTTCAAACCGGAACACAGCAGTGCTTGCGCACTACTGCTTGGCGGCAGAATAACTGGCGAAGCGGTGGTACCTACCTAGACGAACTTTGCAGTAAAGTCCTACCACCTAGTATTATATTAGTAACTACTAAAATATAGCTAGCTAGCTGCGCACCGCGGTTTACCGCGTGGTGATGAAAAACTTTCTTAATTTTTTCTTTCATAAGAAGACATGAATAATGTATATTTAATTACTAACTAGTACTCTAATATTTTATTTATACAATTTTTATTTGTATTTTTATTGACATTTTTATTGTTTATTATAATCATATAGTGGTGTCGATTCTGTGTCGCATTCTCTAAAGCTAAACGAAATTAACATATTTCCGTCTATTTCATTTCTCCTTTATCAGAAGAGTACCGCCATTATTTAAGTTTACTTTAGTTTTAGAGAATGCAGCACAGAATCGACACCAGTATCATATTTCCTATGAAATAACTCCATTGGCATAATTTTTTTTATACTATTTTGTATGTTTCGACTATGGAGAAGGATATGCTTGGAGTTTGTCTGAAGGATCGAATCAGAAATGGAGTGATCCGTCAGAGAACTAAGGTCACGGACATATTCCACCGAATTAGCAAACTGAAGTGGCAGTGAGCTGCCATATTTGCCGCAGAATCGACAACCTTTGGGGAAAGCGTGTCCTTGAGTGGAGACCACGACTTTGCAAACGTAGTGTAGAGTTTTTGGCGGGAAAGCGAAAAAGATTGCGTCACTGCATTGTATTATTTTCCAAAACTTGTGTTATTTTCAGTGTTAGTACATAAAATTGGTGGCATTTTATTCGTTAAGTGCTGGATTACATGCGTGAGTGTGGGAAAATGGTATAATGATGGTGAAACGTTTCTTTTCGTGTTGTTTCCAAAACTCCATAGAAGCTTCAAGTAAAGTTGCCACCACTTTACTAGGAGTATGACTTTGACTAGACTATGACTTGACTATGACTTGACTTGATGACTTCGACTGTGACTTGACACATATTTGCGTGAAATATCATTAACTTGATAAATTATCAATTACTTGACACTGGCTAAATACACAAAAGGGTGGAGCCAAAACATAAAAAAAACGTAGTGTAGGACGCCCATCGACTTGGTGGATGAGAAGAGCCAAAGACCGGACCTTGGAGAGCCCTATGCCCAGCAGTGGACTAACACAGGCTGATGAATGAAATACTTACCTGATTCCATTACTACCCAATCATAAAAAATACTTACATACTTTTAGACATATCGTTGGATATATCTGGAGGGTTCCGCTGTATAGGAGATTTCGGAGTTTTGGTGATGCGGGTTCGGAGTTTTTGTGATCTATATTTTTCCTTATTTAGCTCACGAAGATAATTATCCTTCGAATCATAGTATGACGTTTCTCCAAATTCACGACTCAAACTGTCCATTGGGTCACGAGATAATCTGAGCCTTAAGTCATGGTATGAACTGCGCCTACCATCAAGGGATGATATTTTTCGCTTTCTGTCACAGGATAAACTGACCCTTTGGTCTTTAGATGTACCATATCTAGGGTAACGGTTTAAAATATCTCTTGTATCTCGTGAACTGTCTCTCCAGTCTCGATATGAACTATCTTTTGGGTCATGGAATGAACTGTCCCTTGGATAACGGGACTTACTACGCCTAGGGTCACATGACGAACTGTCCCTTGCATCACGGGGTAAACTACGAGTTGGTTCACGAGACAAACTGCGCCTTGAGTCTAGAGTTGGACTATCCATGTCATCGTAATTCTTCTTTCGGAGCAATTTGCTGGAGAAATGGTCAGCAGACGACATTATTTTAGAACAAACATCAGGTGATTCGATAGCACGTCGTTTTTTCGGACGGACATCTTCACAGTCACTCTGTAACAGAATTAGTTTTACTCCATTCACTTCTTGTTTAGACGGTGTTTGTGAAGCTGCTACGCCAAAATTTTGCCATTGCCGAGTTGATTAATAAACCCAATAAAAAGGATCCAAGGCATCGCCATGGTTAAAGCCAAAGTCAAAAGATTTATTGCAAATAGGCTAATTTTAGCACTTTTACAAGTCAAAAATATATTAGGTACTTAAAATTAAGTTATTTCACTAAGCATATAAAATTACAAAGTGCTTATTGTCAAATAATATATAGCAAGCCCATTACAATATATAAGTTTGAAAAAAAAGCAGTTCTCTTTCCCACTACTGGTGCAAGCAATCCGGCACAATGCAGAACAGAAAACTCCGATCCAAAGCTTCGATTACAACTGTAAAGAAGAAGCTACAAGAAACTTTACAGTGATGTATATTTTTTTTCTTCTTTCTACTGTCTTTTACAATGTATATAATTTATTACAGTTGAGATAATGAATATGTTACAAAAGTAACCACCACGTCACACCGGTGCAAGAAAAATACCGTGATTATCTTAATAAACATTACAAATAGAAACTGAAATTATAGATAGGAACAGGCAATAGGCAAAATACCTAAGATTAAGCTTGGGATATTCAGGCCAAGCTTTTTTGTCCGACACATAATCATTTATTGTGTAATAAGCTTTTCATTAAGTTTAACTTTATGAATAATTTAAATTTACGCATTGACAATTGATCGATACCGTCAGGCAACTTGTTATAAAAGCGTATACAAATCCCCATGAATGATTTATAAATAGTATAACTGAACTGCACCCCACGTCATCGGATGAACTGCCTATGTTATGAGATAAGGGTCATAAAATGCATTGTTTTAAAGTCACGGCCTATAATACTACTCACGAGTTCTGAAGAATTATCCCTTCGGGTCCGGGATGAACTAGCTCTTAGGTCACGTGATGAACTGCGCCTCGGAGATGAGTTATCTGAGAAATGGTCGATCAGTGTATTTCTTTTGGAACCAACTTCAGATCCGCGTCGTATCTTCGGAGGGACGTCTTCAGAGTCGCTCTGTTAAATGCCAAGTACTTAAAATTTTGATTAGACAATTGAAGGGTTGAGAATAAGAAGGATTTAACTGACAAATTGACAGTTTTGAGAAAATTGACTTTAAACGTCAATGGCGTCATTTTAATGTAGAGTGCTTATAAGGTAATAGAAAAGGTTTATGTAAGTTTCAGTTGCTTGAAAATGTTTTAATTCTATTTAAAATTACTAAATATAGTACTAATTCATACAATTACTGTAAAAATATAATATAATAAAATAAATATAGTAATGTTTTTATGCTAAGCAAACTGTATTCCTGTGACAGATAAACCATTTTTAGACTCAAAATCTCGAGATTTAAGCCTCATTTCAGTATTTTGAGAATGTATCATTGAAGATAATTTCACGCTGAATCCAACGATACCCATAAGTCATTTTGTCAAAATAATCAGTTAAATCCTTTTTATTCTCACCCCTTCAATTAATAGGGTCTTACACCTTAATCAAATTATAATCTAATATTATGACGTAAAGTTTAGGTCCAAAAAAATTTGGACTGCACTTCAGACAGGATAAAAGTTGCTGCAAATATTATTTTTGTCAAACAATGCCGATATTGGGTGGTTGGACCAAGTGCACCACCTCATCACGCAAAAAGCAGTTGCAGAAACCAGCTGCACATATATTGAGGATTAAGCGAATAAAAATTATAATTTATGAACCAACCAACGAACAACAAGCAGCCACTCTGAAGTGTAACATTATATGAAACACGAGCTTCTGCCCGCAGCTTCGTCCGCGGCGTGACCTATGGGAAAATAATTCAACCACCCATTTCACCCTCTTAAGGGTGGAATTTCGAAAAATCCTTTCTTAGCGGATGCACGTCATAATATCTACCTGCATGCAAATTTTCAGCCCGATCTATCCAGTGGTTTGGGCTGTGCATTGATAGATCACTATGTGAGTCAGTCAATCAGTCAGTCACCTTTGAGTTATATTAGGTCTTTACCTATGAAATTGCCGTTTTGTTCGAAAAAAGTTGAAGTATTTTTTTTTCGAACTTATTTATTTCTTTTATTCAAAGTAATCACCCCTGCAATCAATGCATCTTTGCCAACGCTGTGGCAGTTTATGGATGCCCTTCTTGAAAAAATCAGCAGGACGGGAGACAACAAACTCTTCAAAGGCGTTTTGTACTGCCTCTCGGAAATAGAATTTTTTCCCGCTAAAAAGTTGTCCAAATTTTGGAAAAAGTAATAGTCGGTAGGCGCAAGATCTGGTGAGTATGGCGGATGAGGGAGAGCTTCCAAACCCAACTCATGCAGCTTAGAGATGGTCTGTTGTGCAGTATGGGGTCGCGCGTTGTCGTGAAGCAGCAGTGGAGACGACCGATTGACCAAAGCTGGTTGCAGACGTGCGAGTTTCGCCATCATTGTGGTCAGTTCTTCAATGTACACATCTGCAGTAATGCTCTCGCCGTTTTGTAAAAAGCTATGATGAATCACACCAGCACTAGACCACCAAACTGTGACCATCACCTTTCTAGGGGTAATTTTTCGTTTTGCACATTGCTTTGGTACCGAACCAGGATCTAACCAACTTGCTGAGCGCTTTCGATTGTCAAAAAGAATCCATTTTTTGTCGCACGTAACAATTCAGTTCAAAATTCCTTCATTTCTGTGCCTGTTAAGCAGCGCAAGGCAAGTCTCGACGCGTACGTTGCGCTGGCGATCGTTAAGTTCGTGGGGCACCCCAAGCTTTTTTATCTTGCCAATCTGTCGCAAATGGACCAATATCGTTTTGATGCTAACATCAAAAGCTGCTGCCAGCTCAGCTGTAGATTGAAATTCATCAGCTTCCACAATCGCCTTTAATTCATCATTGTTGACCAAAGTTTCCGGACGACCACGAGGTTCATTTTTCAAGTCAAAATTCCCAGAACGGAACCGAGCAAACCAATAACGGGTTGTACGTTCGTTTGTACAGTTCTCTCCGTAAACGTCGTTGATGTTACGTGTCGTTTGTGCCGCGTTGGTGCCACGACGGAACTCATATTCCATAATTACACGAAATTTCAAAGTATCCATTATGAGGAAAAATGTTGAAATGTAATGAAAATACAACGCTAATCAATAAACAAAAGACTTATATTGTAAATAGAATGTCATATTTTTAAAACAAAATTAATTTGAATTTAGAATTCATAGCCAATCAAAACTTTTTTTTGTTTGAAAAAGTCTGTACTGCAATACGGCAATTTCATAGGTAAAGACCTATTATTTAGATTACATAACCTTCTTAGCTTGCTTAGCTATTTATTTTTGAAAAAGTATGGAATAACTATACAGATGTAACTTCTTAAAATCAATATATATTAATATCTGTACAACTTACCAGTTCCATTAATTCTCTTTGAAGCCTAGCCTTCTCCATATGAAGCTCATATTCTTTCTTTTCTATTTCCTTAAGTTTTGACTGCAAATAAATACATAATTTGTTTATCGGCGCAATGTTTCATGAAGCTCCGAATACTATTTGTATGTCAAACTAAAATTCAAATTTTGAAACTTTTTGTTAGGGGCCAGTTTGTAAAGATTTAAGGTGGTTTCCAACTAAAAGTTTTTGTCCACAAAAGGGATAAAAAAAATCCTTATTTTACTACTGATATGATATGCATATCCTTCTATCATTCTGCTATTCATCTATCTATTGCTCATTTTTATCCCATTTGGGCCAGTAAGTAAAGTAAGGCCTGCACTGACATCAAGCATGAGGTGTACTTTGCATTTTGCAAGCATCTACCCTAGCCAGACCAACTTTTAGGCCCATGTTACAAAACTAACGATGTGCGCGTGTCACGCGAAACTCTGTACTTTAAAGTTCCGAGTGACACTGCAACTGATAAGGGCAGCCGTGTCACTTAGCATCAGGTGAACTGTTAGCTTGTCGCATCATTCCTTACAATAAAAAAAACTAAGTCATAAATCTCTACTCAAGAGATTTCATTCACAAAATGGTCAAATAGTGAAGGATCTACTTGAGCATCAATTAACGATAGAGAATAGTTCTGTAATATGGGTCTTTGTAGTGTAACACTAGCTAGGGTCACTAGCATAGCTGCTTACTCCAATAAATCAAATAAATTAAATATAATCTTAGGTGGTATGTGGAGTTGGAGTCCAATTATGGTTAACAACAAACAAAATGTTGATGAAATTTTGTTTACATAATAATCCTAAAATACACTTAAAAAATGTTGAGCTGTAATGAAACTGGATGAAATGTTACCTTGATTTTCTTATCTGATTTCTGGTGTGGTTTATTTTTATGCTTTGTTAGGTCATTGCCTATAGGCAGTATACTACTACTGTTGCTTATTTCCTCAACTGGGTGATGCAATGCTTCTTTTGGCAGTGTACTTTTCAGCGTATCAAAAGAATCTAGTGGCATGTGTTTTGGATCTTTCGTGACTTTCGCTTGCAATACTATGATTGTACTATCAGGGAGAGTATACTTTTTGCCATGAAGCGAGTCCTGTGCATACATGGCATCATAACCAGAGCTGAAGTCTAGTGCTATTAATCGCCTATTAAATTTGTGCATATCCAATTCCCTCACTCGGAATGTCCCTATCTCAGGGTTATCCAACATTTTATTAAGATGAACAGCTAAATCCTCAACAGTCACCTGGGGAAAAATTATTAAGTTCATAAATCAAGTACGTGCGCCCGACATCTGCGAAGTATTATTATAATTTCTAATGTGCACAGCAGTACCGAAGCTAGTCGATACGAGTATTATGTACACCGAAGGACATAGAATGCAGCGGCAATCGGTAATGTTTAGATGCCCTTTCGAAAATGGTAGGAGCCGACAAGACAGCAAAAAAAATAGATAAAAGACGCTTTCACGTACATCTATGATGTTGGTTTTTATAATATAATGATTAATTGGTTGTAGTTTACTTACAAAACGCGGTACACCAGCTAATTTCACAGTAACTCCCATTTTACATGATCAAGAGAAGATATAGCTAACACTATATAGGTACTTTAAAAAGTATAACAATTAATCCAATAATCTGTTGCAGTGCATTAGACAAGCACAATATACCAGCGAATTTTATATGCAAAATAACACAAAGTTAACCACATAAACATAAACAATATAACCATAACACGATACGGAATTACGGATAATATCAAAGAGTATAGAATCAGTATGTTCTATTTTAGCAGGAACCAAAGAGCATATAACCACTACGTTTTAGCAGGAACCTAGTATTTTGCAGCTAGCTACATTACATATTATGTGTATATTACACAGACTACTCTTGTGCTCTGTGGACTACTCTAGGATGCTAACTCTTATGTTGTCATGATTTGTGTGATAGTGATTTATAATGGTTCGCATATCAACTTTTGTCTTTTTTGACATCGAAACGACTGGGCTGCCTTATCAGGAACACAATAGAACGAAAATCATAGAACTAAGTTTTGTTGCAATTACAAGAAATGATATGAGGAAGAATAAAGGCAACGTGCCCCCCCTCAGTAAGTTAACGTTTGTGTTAAATCCACATAAAACTATCAATTCAGCATCAGCTTCATTAACCGGCCTGAATAATGAAATGTTAAAATACGCGCCAACATTTAAAGACAAATTTAACACTATGTATTATTTTTTGGAAGACTTAGTTAAGCCTGTATGTTTAGTGGCGCATAACGGGAATACTTTTGACTATAAAATATTATTAGCTGAATGCATCGACGCAGATGTGAAACTTCCAGCAGACTTATTTTGTGTCGACTCATTGCCGGGCTTTAGGAAGTTGCTTAAAAATAAAATAACTATTGATGACTCAATATTGACTGATGATGAAGATGAATGGCCGGACTTGAATATAACACCAGAAGAATTCCAGGAAATGGACGATTTATGCTCAAAACTATCCGACATCACCTGCGAGCCTTTAAAGAAAAATAAGGATACAATTAACAGTAAGAAAACGACTAAACAGAGGAAGCCGCGGGAAAGTTTAAAATTGAGTGACATCTACAGAAAACTACTAAAAAGAGAACCAGAGAATGCTCACAGAGCAGAGGACGATTGTTTGATGTTGCTGAAATGTGTCGGAGTTTGCCAGAACACTAATGATACGTCGGAAGATTTTCTACGATGGATAGATGACAACTGCAAACAGTTGAACGAAATAACGCCATTAAAGAGGAAGTAGAGATATATGATCCTTAAAAACAAATATATGAAAAACTCTTTATACATTTCCTTGAGAATCAAAACTTATACACATGTAAGAAGTAAGGTTTTTTAAGAAAAATCAAAATAGATCACGAAAGATTTTTATTATATTTAAATGATCAATCACTTGTAATATAATTACAACTCATTAAATGATATAGTATACCATCTAACATTTTTTTGTCTACAATAATAATATTAAATTAATTGCTTATTGTACTTACTCGGTATCGAGACTATTTTCTCGATACAATGTTTAGAAATCCAGCCCATGCACACTTTTGTGGATTTAGCCAGTGTCCTAGGTATTTGATAATTTCTCAGGTAATTACTATTATATATAATTATGTGTCAAGTCACAGTCCAAGTCATCAAGTCAAGAATCATGGAGTTTTAGCGGGAAAACGAAAAAGATCGCCTCGCCGACGTGGTAAGTATTCTTTTGTTTTTAATACTAGACCATAGAATATAATTACCTAATATTATATAATTTTACCAGTTTTGGCGGGAACACGAAAAAGATGGCGTCGCCGCATTGTATTATTTTCCAAAACTTGTGTTATTTTTAGTGTTAGTGCATAAAACTGGTGGCATTTTATTCGTTAAGTGCTGAATCAGAGGCATGAGTGTGGGAAAGTGGTATAATGATGGTGAAACGTTTCTTTTCGTGTTGTTTCCAAAACTCCATAGAAGCTTCAAGTAAAGTTGCCACCACTTTACTAGGAGTATGACTTTGACTAGACTGACTTGACTATGACTTCACTTGATGACTTGGACTGTGACTTGACACATATCTGCGTGAAATATCACTAACTTGATAACTTGACACTGGCTATACACAAAAGTGTGGAGCTAAAACATAAAAAAAAAAGGTTTTTTTTCAGTTTTAAGCTATGCAGAGTAACCTATTATTGCAACCAGCCTGATTGGTGACCAGTTAGGGATATTCACTCTTAGGTCCGTATTACAGAACGATGCTCAGTCATCGATCGGTTCTCAAGTAGTTTCATTCACTAATTGACCACTTTATGAATGAAATCTCTGCTTGAGCACCGATCGATGACTGAGTATCGTTCTGTAATACGGATCTGTATCTAATAAATAAGTAATTATCTTAATTAAATTTTTCATCAGAGGTGAAAAATAAAACAGCCATTGGTACAAGTAAGTAATTGTATTGTATTAACTGGCCCCTATATGACGTCATCGTCCAGTGGGCCAACCTTCCCCGGCGTGCCGCCGTAGATCGCGGCTAGTTCGGCGCGAAGTGTAGTCGACACCGCGCGCAGTGGGATTTCGCTGCGGATCGTTAGTTTGGCGCCGTCTGGAGATTTAATGATCCAGTTATTAAGGGTCTTAATTGAAAACTAGTAGCTCTCATGAGCACAATTGAAGGGGTGAGAACAAAAAGGGTTTAACTGATTTTTTTTCACAAAATGACTTATGGGTATCGCTGGATTCAGCGTGAAATTATCTACAATAATACATTCTCATAATACCGAAATGAGGCTTAAATCTCGAGATTTTGAGTCTAAAAACGGTTTATCTGTCACAAGAATACAGTTTGCTTAGCATAAAAACATTATTATATTTATTTTATTATATTACATTTTTACAGTAATTGTATGAATTAGTACTATATTTTGTATTTTAAAATAGAATTAATACATTTTCAAGCAACTGAAACTTACATTAACCTTTACTATTACTTAATACGCAGTCTACATTAAAATGAGGCCGTTGAAGTTTAAAGTCAGTTTTCTTGAAACTATCAATTTTACAGTTAAACCCTTTTTATTCTCAACCCTTCAATTTTCTTTGCAACATTTTTTTATGTTAATGAATGATGTGACGAGCTAGTCGCTCGCCTGATGTTAAGTGACACGGTCGCCCAAAATATGACAGTGTCATTCGGAACTCTATAATATATAGTTTCGTTAGACACTGCACTGCGCACGTCATCCTGAGACAGCACGGTTTTAATAAGATCACTCGAATGTGAGATGGGAGGTGATCACGAAACTATGATTGCAATGCAACAGGAGAAATTTCCATACTAACTATACACATAAACTGCGTTTTCAAGCTGTCAAATCCATACATTTTTTTGTTTCCAGCGTTTGCAATCGAGTTACGCGATTGCCCAGCTGATCATAAAGTCTCAATTGCCCGGTAATTTCACTAGCAACAATTCTCTTCATACCGGAACACAGTAGTGCTTGCGTACTACTGTTTATCGGCAGAATAACTGGCAAAGCAGTGGTACCTACCTAGACGAACTTTACAGAAAAGTCCTACCACCTAGTAAGTCTCTTTATCGAGAAAGCGTTTGACAAATGAACGATCACGCGATTCAAGTCATTTTTTATTGTTTGATAGGTTTTCGTTTGACCACTATCTCTTTTGATGGTAAAAAGTATTTTTAAAGAAATTTTTGAGAAAGTAGAATTATTAGTTGTTATGTTGATAATGATGGAGATCTACGTGAAACAGTACAACCCGCCACTCTTTTGCCCCTAAAGTAATACACAAAACGTAACTCTCTCTTTCTATCTTCACTAACTTATATCTCCCTCTCAACTTCCGTTCGCCTCGTCACGCATTCACCAGCTGACTCCCCAAGTCAAGCGAGCGTAAATAAGTTTTACTTTAAAGAATTGACATTCTGCCATCTATATATACAAAATTAAAAGTCCTGACTGACTGACTTATATATCAATGCACAGCCTAAACCGCTGCTCCTAGAGACTTGAAATTTGGAGGGTGTGTTCTTTGTAAACTGTAAGTATCCACTAAGAAAGGGTTTTCCGAAATTCCACCCCTAAGAGGGTGGTTGAATTATTTTCCTATAGTCCGCGGGCAGAAGCTAGTTATTTATACACATAAATAAGTAGATGTGTGGACATTTCACACGGCGCCATCTAGCCCCAAACTAAGCAAAGCTTGTACTATGGGAACCAGATAACTGATACAATACTTAGATACTTTTTGTTTGTAAATACATACATAGAATACAATATAACACCCAGACGCAGAACAAACATCGATGTTCATCACACAAATGTTTGTCTTAGGTGGGAATCGAACTCACAACCTACAGCTCAGAAGGCAGAGCGACCAACTGAGCTATCAAAAAATATGATACAAAAACTCCCAAACTTACTGATCACGGTTGCATCCATGGCCCGAAGCGCGGCGTACTGAGATTGTTCCACGTTAAACCTGATCAGGTTGTACATGCGACTCGACCGTATGGGACCTTTGAAGGTGTTCGCGCAGTAGCGACGTATGAACGGGTTCATCGCTTCCCTAGTGGGCAGGAACGGCTCGCCATATATCTACCAAAAGCACAGTAAACTCAATAAATTGGCGTTTGTGGACATTTCACACAGCGCCTTCTTTTTTTATTTTTTGTTTTTTATGTTATTGAATGATTACACAATAAATGATTATGTGTCGGACAAAAAAGCTTGGCCTGAATATCCCAAGCTCAACGGTATGAAATCTTAGGTACTTTACCTATTGCCTATTCCTATCTATAAATTCAGTTTCTATTTGTAATGTTTATAATAAGATAATCACGGTATTTTTCTTGCACCGGTGTAACGTGGTGGTTATTTTTGTAACATATTCATTATCTCAATTGTAATGAATTATATACATTGTAAAAGACAGTAGAAAGAAGACAAAAAAAATACATCACTGTAAAGGTTCTTGTAGCTTCTTCTTTACAGTTGTAATCGAAGCTTCGGATCAAAGTTTTCAATTCTGCATTGTGCCGGATTGCTTGCACCAGTAGTGAGGAAGAGAACTGCTTTTTTTTCAAACTCATATATTGTAATGGGCTTGCTATATTATTTGACAATAAGCACTTTGTAATTTTATATGCTTAGTGAAATAACTTAATTTTAAGTACCTAGTATAATTTTGACTTGTAAATGTGCTAAAATTAGCCTATTTGCAATAAATCTTTTGACTTTGACTTTGATGTTACGAGCTAGTCGTTCACCTGATGTTAAGCGCCACGGCCGCCCATAACAGAACAGTGTCACTCGGAACCCTAAAACATAGTTTCAAGCGACACTGCACTGCGCATATCATCCTGAGACGTCAGCACAGTCTAGTCTCAGATTACTCGACTGTGAGATCAGATCATAAAGTCTCAATTGCCCAGTAATTTCACTAGCTACAGTGCCCTTCAAACCGGAACACAGTAGTGCTTGCACACTACTGCTTGGCGGCAGAATAACTGGCAAAGCGGTGGTACCTACCTAGAGGAACTTTGCAACAAATTCCTACCACCTAGTAAAACACTGAACTATAAAGCAAAGCTTCCGCAAATCGTCATACAAGTACAACAACAATCATTTAATTGAACGCCTATGTGGTGTGGTCGTTGAGCAGTGCAGCTGAGGCGGCGGGTTCGATTCCCGCAACAGGACAAGTGTTTGTGGACAGCAAAAAAAGCGCAAATACTTGTTCTGTGTCTGGGTGTTGTGGGACCATGGTCCTCGCAGTTCCTGGGTCCCTAGACAGGGAATCCTAGTTAGGGTCCAGGATCTATGTATGTGATTGTTGGGCGTTATTATTATTATTACTATAATTAATTAATGATAATAATAGTGCGTTGCACTGCCCTGCAAGAATTTCCACGTTACACCCAGGTTAACTGGAAGATAATGCTCTCTAGCATTAAGTTCGCCTACTACATTTGTTGTTTGGGCAATAAAGCATTTTCTATCTATCTATCTAATAATAATAGTAATGAATATAATGTATAGAAGATTAGTGTATTAAATAATAACAAATATAATAACAAATAATGAATAAATAACAATAATAACGCCTAACGATCACATACATAGATCCTGGACCTAGTAGGTCCACCTACTAGGATTCCCTGTGTCTAGGGACCTAGGAACTACGAGGACCATGGTCCCACAAGACCCAGACTCAGGACAAGTATTTGCGCTTTTTTTTTCTGTGTATAAATACTTGTCCCGCCGCGGGAATCGAACGCGCCAGATTATGAGCCGACCAGCTCAACCACCACACCACAGAGGCTGTTCTTTAAGTAAACATCCTCATCGAACAGAGTATTGCACGAGCTAGTTTATTCGAATGACACAATGATTACAATTTGGAGAACTACGTTCACAAAGTATTATTTTTGGCATTAAAACTAATTAATTAATTAATTAACAAAAAATTAAATTAAATTTATTAAAAAAAAAAAATTATTTAACATTATTGATTTTATTTTAGAAAACGATTAGTAAATTTTGTTCGAACATATATAGTTTTATTTTCTATTTACACTATTTTTTTCATATATTTTGAAACGTCACTTCACGTTAGTGACGTCAAAAAAGTGTTTTTGTTGATATTTGGTTTTTTGAACGGTCTAATTCTGTTGGTCTCTACCGACCGACAGCGTCACCGGGCGGGTTGATTTTGGGCTTACACCACACCTTAATTCCACCTACGCTACGTATTCCATTATTGGTAGCTATTGGCCAAGCAAATATAACATTTAAAGGCAGTTAATGAGATAAAAGCAATTTTTGTTACTTACCCTCATTTTACGATGCGGCATTGGTTCTGGGATGATATGCAGTGAAGCTACTTGTTTCAACGCCTGTAAAAGAAAAACAAGTGAGTTTTGGCGGGAAGGCGAAAAAGATTGCGTTACCGCATTGTATTATTTTCCAAAACTTGTGTTATTTTCAGTGTTAGTGCATAAAATTGGTGGCATTCTATTCGTTAAGTGCTGGATTACAGGCATGAGTGTGGGAAAGTGGTATAATGATGGTAAAACGTTTCTTTTCGTGTTGTTTCCATAACTCCATACAAGCTTCTGGTAAAGTTGCCACCACTTTACTAGGAGTATGACTTGACTAGACTATGACTTGACTTGACTTGATGACTTGGACTGTGACTTGAGTTGACTTGACTATATAATATTAATTAACTTAAGAAATTATCAATAATTGACACTGGCAAAATACAAAAAAGTGTAAAGCCAAAATAAAACAAAAAGAAAATATGTGTGGACATTTCACACAGCGCCATCTAGCCCCAAACTAAGCAAAGCTTGTACTATAAGAACCAGATAACGGATACAATACTTATACACTTTTTGTTTGTAAATACATACATAGAATACAATATAAACACCCAGACATAGAACAAACATCAATGCTCATCACACAAATGTTTGTCCTGGGTGGAAATCGAACCCACAACCTGCAGTTCAGAAGGATACTACCAACTGAGCTATCGGGCCAGTCAGTCAGTCAGGGCCAAATTATTTCATTACTGTCTCCACCTGATGGAAAGTGACGATTGCAATGCAATACATAAGCTGCGTATTCAATCTGTCAAGTCTATACAAATATGTTTCTGTTGTTTGCAAACAAGTTACGTGATCGCCCAGCTGTTCACTCTTGACTTGCTCCGCATTGTATTGTAAAGATAAAACGGGTCTATTCGCGCACAAAAATTATCAAAAGATAATATTGACTAACCTCGACGTTTCGACCAAGTTACACGTAACCACGGCCAATGTAACTTGGTCGAAACGTCGAGGTTAGTTAAAATTATGTTTTGATAATTGAGGGGTATAGAATCAAATGCAGCTAAGAGCACAACCTTCAATTTAAAATTGAAGCTGTCTTTGATGTTTGCATGCCGTTTTTAAGCTGACTTTGACCCCAATGCAGATTTTTAATCTGGTTTTTGTATTATTTTAAGCTGGTTTCGATGCAAAATTATAAGTTGAGATCATACACAATTGACAGACCTATATTTTTGCATTCATAGGTCAGATTAAAAAAAAAATTTAACTAGCTGCTTTTGATTCTATACCCCTCAATTTTTGTGCACGAATAGACCCGTTTTATCTTTACAATACGAGTTCAAGTCGCGAAAGTTTAAAAAGTCCCACATTGTAGTTAGGTGGAAACAAAGGCGCCGGCAAGTTGTTCTACTCATTGGCTCTTTGCACTATACAGTTATAGTAGGGAAACGCACATAGCGGGAAGATAATTTGATCTTCTTTACGCACGCTTGACTTGGGGACTAAGCTGGTCAATGCGGAACGAGGTGAAAAATTGCTGGTTAACGTAGATATCCATTGTCAACATAACAAACTTAATAATTACCTACCGACCTAATTTGGCTTCACACTTTTGTGTATTGAGCCAGTGTCAAGTTATTGATAATTTATCAAGTTATCGATATTTCACGCAATTATGTGTCAAGTCACAGTCGAAGTCATTAAGTCAAGTCATAGTCAAGTCAGTCTAGTCAAAGTCATACTCCTAGTAAAGTGGTGGCAACTTTACTTGAAGCTTCTATGGAGTTTTGGAAACAACAAGAAACGTTTCACCATCATTATACAATTTTCCCACACTCACGCCTGTAATCCAGCACTTAACGAATAAAATGCCACCAATTCTATGCACTAACACTGAAAATAACACAAGTTTTGGAAAATAATACGATGCGGTGACGCATCTTTTTCGCTTTCCCGCAAAAAAACCTACCGACCTAATTATTGACAATTTAATTCTACTCCTAAGTACTCCTTATAACTTTATCCTATTACGAAGTAGTACTCCTTCTTTTGTAAGTCTGTTGAGGAATCATCTATTCTGCTGTACATAGATGAAATGAAACGAATAAAACGAAAAGAACGATGAAATGAAAGGAACGAGTAAAACGAATTAAACGAATGAAATGAACGAAATGAATGAAATAAACGTAACGAATAAAATGAATGATATGAAGGGGTGAGAACAAAAAGGATTTAACTGATTTTTTTCACAAAATGACTTATGGGTATCGTTGGATTCAGCGTGAAATTATCTACAATAATACATTCTCAAAATACCGAAATGAGGCTTAAATCTCGAGATTTTGAGTCGAAAAACGGTTTATCTGTCACAGGAATACAGTTCGCTTAGCATAAAAACATTATTATAATTAATTTATTATATTATATTATTACAGTAATTGCACGAATTAGTACTATATTTTGTATTTTAAAATAGAATTAATATATTTTCAAGCAACTAAAACTTACACGAACCTTTTCTATTACCTTACAAGGACTCTACATTAAAATGAATCCGTTGAAGTTTATAGTCAATGTTCTCGAAACAATCAAATTGACAGTTAAACCCTTGTTATTCTCAACCATTCATATGAGTTAAATGAAAGCGGCTTGGTGATCGCAGGTTTGACTCACAGAGGGTATGTACGGCATTATTTTCTTCAGCTCCTCGCGCACTTTCTTCCTGGCGACGGTTTCCTCGTCATCGTCGGGAGTGACGTCACAGTCCAGCGCCGCCACGTGGGCGGCGACGGCCGCGGCCGCGCGCTGGCTGTACTTCCCGCTCACCGCCTTTACTACGTCCAGGGGGACCTTCCCTATCACTGGATTTATTTTTAATGTTATTGGATTTTTTTTTTGAACGAGCTAATGCTGTTGGTCTCTAACGACCTTTACAGCGTCACCTCGCTTAAAGCGCCCAGCCGTCAAAAGTGGGAGGCAACTAGCTGGCGGGCACCCCTGGGGTGCGAGCCTCGGCTTGGGCCGTTGCCGGGATAAGAGGATCGAGAAGACTACGTCCACTGGAAGAGTGGACCCTATTGAAAGTCGCGACCGTTCTAGCTAACCTACGGGGGGTACGTCGACCTCGCCGGCGGGGTCGGTGTCTGATTGTGTTACGCTGGTATCCTATACCGGTGCCGGACGGTACCTGAGCCAGAAGGGCTAGGGTCCGGTGATCCTAGCGCAGCCGATACTACGGCTGCTGTAGGATCATCCGGGTCGCTCAAGACGTGTCTCGGACGGCGACGACGGGGTGAGAGCCAGGTATCCTAGCCACTAGACCATATCGGATCTTAATGTTATTGGATATTGTGACGAGCTAGTATAGGATAGTATAGGAATATTTATGTATGTTTATTTATTATGTAGTTAATATTATATTATGGTAAATTATCTCATTAGTATGCTGTAGTTAAGTGCACCCCGTCTATACGACTTTGTAATAAATCCTCTCCGTCCAAAGGTTGCCTGGAAGAGATCGCTTTTAGCGATAAGGTCGCCCATTGTTCCCACTACTTGTGCTTCATAGTATTATTTGATATTTTTGTTATTATGTGGTGTGTACAATAAAGAGTTTATCTATCTATCTAGTCGTTCACCTGATGTTAAGCGACACGGCCGCCCAAAACAGAACAGCGTCACTCGAAACTTTAACATGTAAAGTTTCGCATGACTGCTGCACTGCACACATCATCCTGAGACATCAGCACAGGCTGGTTATATATATATATAAATAGGAATCACACTAATATTATAAAGGCGAAAGTTTTTATGTGTATGTGTATGTTTGTTACTCCTTCACGCTCAAACGGCTGAATGGATTTGGATGAAATTCGGTACCAAGATAGCTTATACACTGGATTAACATATAGGCTACATTTTATCCCGAAAAAATTAAATGTACCCGTGGGATGAGGAAATATTTAAAATACTTTTTAACCGCGGGGCGCAACTAGTATATATTATATATAAATAAAATATTGTGGACATTTCGCACAACGCCATATAGCCCCAAACTAAGCAAATTTTGAACCAGATAACTGATACTATTATTTATTATTATTATTTTCTTATTAGATTTTCTCAAAGTATAATGAGATACTTTGGTAAATTTTAATACAGCCCACGGGTCTAAACCAAGTGTGCTGTATGTTCTGTCATCGGTTGGGTTATTGAATCCTCCTGTAGAAATTTTCTAACTATTCTGCATGTATTAAGTATGGCAGCTTTTTGCATATTTATGTAAGTGTTTTCTTTTTATTATTATATTATTATTATTATATTATTATTATTATTAATACTTAGATACTTTTTGAATGTAAATTAAATATAATAAATTAAAAATTATAACGTCCAACGATCACACATAGATCCAGGACCCTAACTAGGATTTCGTGTGTCTAAGGACCCAGGAACTGCGAGGACCTTGGTCCCACAATACCCAGACTCAGAACAAGTATGTGCATTTTTTTTTTCTGTGCACAAATTCTTGTGTTACCGCGGGAATCAAACCCGCCGCCTCCGAGTTATGAGCAACCATCACACCACAGAGGCTATCAAACATAAAAAAATAATAAATAGATAATTTAATTTTAAGTTCTTGCAAATAAAGTGTAAAAAATTCTTTCTTTTTTTTTACCATCAGCCTGCGTATTGACAGCTGATAACTCGGACTCTTGCACCTGAGCCCTGGGCGCTCCGCTAGCGTCCTGCAGGCGGTGCAACGTGGTCAGGATCATCTGGAAGTCTCCGAAGTGTGGGTGGTTCTTGCGGTAACACTTGCTTAGCTTGAAGCAGGAGTCGCGATTGTCCGGGTTCTGCTCCATTAGGACCTTTAGGCGGTCGCCTAGAACCTGACAACATACTTTTTTTTGTTTTTGTTTTGGCTCCACACTTTTGTATTTAGCCAGTGTCAAGTGTTTAATAATTTCTTAAGTCAAAAGTCAAGTCTCCTTCCATATTCCATAGTCCATACTCCTAGTGAAATGGTGACAATTTTACTAGAAGCTTCTATGGAGTTTTGGAAACAACACGAAAAGAAACGTTTCACCATCATTATACCATTTTCCCACACTCACGCCTGTAATCCAGCACTTAACGAATAAAATGCCACCAATTTTATGAAACTAACACTGAAAATAACACAAGTTTTGGAAAATAATACAATGCGGTGACGCGATCTTTTTTTCGTTTTCCCGCCAAAACTCCAACATAGACTTTATATGACTTGACGTTTATGTTATACACGGTGGAATTTAATTTGTTCTTTTCCTTAAATGTATGTACTCAGTCCATGTCCAGTCCACTCCTATAAAACTAAATAAAAAGTACTTATGAAATAAAACTTAAATCAAGGTATCATCAAACTACTGCGAATACAAATTTTAAAGAAAAGGCTTGCGACAATGTACCAAGCAGGTGTTTTATTACCTACGAAACATTTACAAAGTGCTCAGCCGGTGCCCGTGCTATGTGTAGCGTTAAATAGACATTTCGGCTGTTATTCAGTTATTTTTGGAGGCATTTTTAAATATACAAGGTGGAATTTAATTCGTTCTTTTTCATTAATGTATGTATTCAGTCCATGCTATAGAACGCTCTCATATAACTAAAAATAAAAAAGTACTTACGAAATAAAACTTAAATTTAGGTATTATCAAAATACTGAAAATTTTAATTCTAAAGAAAAACCTTGCGACATGAACAAAGCTGAAGTTTTATTGCCTACGAAACATTTACAAAGCACTCAGCTGGTGCCTGCGCTGTGTGTACCGTTAAATAGTCATTTCGGCTGTCAGAGTGCAGATGCAGTTATTTTAGAAGGCACTAAATACTAAAACAAAACCTATTTTTTTTTTAATTGGACCTTGTACGAATATTCTATAGCATGGTCTGAGTAAACACATTTAAGGAAAAGAGTGAATAAAATTCCGCCCTGTATATAAATTTTAAATTACACCTACGATTATTCTATAGCATGGTCTGAGTACATACATTTAAGTAAAAGAACGAATTAAATTCCACCGTGTATATTGAATACGAGTTTCTGCCCGCAGCTTCGCCCGCGGCATGGCCCGCGGCATGGCCTATGGGATAATAATTCAACCACCCATTTCACCCTCTTAAGGGTGGAATTGCGAAAAATCTTTTCTTAGCCGATTCCTACGTCAAAGCATGCCAAATTTCAGCACGATCCATCCAGTGGTTTGGGCTGTGTGTTGATAGGTCACTATGTCAGTCAGTCAGTCAGTCACCTTTGAGTTATATAATAGGCTATTTGACTGTTATAATAGGTCTTTACCTATGAAATTGCCGTATTGCAGTTTACTAGGTGGTAGGACTTTACTGCAAAGTTCGTCTAGGTAGGTACCACCGCTTTGCCAGTTATTCTGCCGCCAAGCAGTAGTGTGCAAGCACTGCTGTGTTCCGGTTTGAAGGGCACTGTAGCTAGTGAAATTACTGGGCAAATGAGACTTAATGATCTGATCTCACAGTTTAGTAATCTTATTACTAGATTGTGTTGATGTCTCAGGATGACGTGCGCAATGCAGTGTCACGCGAATCTCTATACTTTAGAGTTCCGAGTGACACTGCAGCTGATATGGGCAGCCGTGTCGTTTAACATCAGGCGAACGGCTAGCTCGTCACGTCATTCCTTAACATAAAAAAAAAAAAAAAAAAAAAAAAAAAAAAAAGACTTTCAAACAAAAAAAAGTTTTGATTGGCTATGAATTCTAAATTCAAATTAATTTTGTTTTAAAAATATGACATTCTATTTACAATATAAGTCTTTTGTTTATTGATTAGCGTTGTATTTTCATTACATTTCAACATTTTTCCTCATAATGGATACTTTGAAATTTCGTGTAATTATGGAATATGAGTTCCGTCGTGGCACCAACGCGGCACAAACGACACGTAACATCAACGACGTTTACGGAGAGAACTGTACAAACGAACGTACAACCCGTTATTGGTTTGCTCCGTTCCGTTCTGGGAATTTTGACCTGAAAAATGAACCTCGTGGTCGTCCGGAAACTTTGGTCAACAATGATGAATTAAAGGCGATTGTGGAAGCTGATGAATCTCAATCTACAGCTGCGCTGGCAGCAGCTTTTGATGTTAGCATCAAAACAATATTGGTCCATTTGCGACAGATTGGCAAGATAAAAAAGCTTGATAGATGGGTGCCCCACGAACTTAACGATCGCCAGCGCAACGTACGCGTCGAGACTTGCCTTGCGCTGCTTAACAGGCACAGAAATGAAGGAATTTTGAACCGAATTGTTACGTGCGACGAAAAATGGATTCTTTTTGACAATCGAAAGCGCTCAGCAAGTTGGTTAGATCCTGGTTCGGTACCAAAGCAATGTGCAAAACGAAAAATGACCCCTAGAAAGGTGATGGTCACAGTTTGGTGGTCTAGTGCTGGTGTGATTCATGGTAGCTTTTTACAAAACGGCGAGAGCATTACTGCAGATGTGTACATTGAAGAACTGACCACAATGATGGCGAAACTCGCACGTCTGCAACCAGCTTTGGTCAATCGGTCGTCTCCACGGCTACTTCACGACAACGCGCGACCCCATACTGCACAACAGACCGTCTCTAAGCTGCATGAGTTGGGTTTGGAAGCTCTCCCTCATCCGCCATACTCACCAGATCTTGCGCCTACCGACTATTACTTTTTCCAAAATTTGGACAACTTTTTAGCGGGAAAAAAATTCAATTCCCGAGAGGCAGTACAAAACGCCTTTGAAGAGTTTGTTGTCTCCCGTCCTGCTGATTTTTTCAAGAAGGGCATCCATAAACTGTCACAGCGTTGGCAAAGATGCATTGATTGCAGGGGTGATTACTTTGAATAAAAGAAATAAATAAGTTCGAAAAAAAAAACTTTAACTTTTTTCAAACATAACGGCAATTTCATAGGTAAAGACCTAAATTTTTATTGCACATATAAATAATATACCTCAAAAAATAGATAACTGTGAAAACAAAACTTGAATATCTCAAAAAATGACTAAGATACAGGCATTTTAAAATACAGGAATAGAAAGAGACAACTCAAACACGCAGTGACGTCAGTTACCAGTCCTCACAGTAACTCATTACTAAGCTGTGGTAGCTCTATATACAATCTCTTTGGCATGTGACGTCACAAGTCATGCCTTCATAGTAGCTGTGAGGAAGCTCAACACGATCTCTGTTTTGCGAGAAAGGGACAGGCGATGAAACTTTAAAAGCGTACTACTCCGTGATTAATTTACCGATTTTACTTATTTTTACAATGATTACATTCATTTTTAACCTACTTCATGACAACAATATTTACTCGATTATTTTTAATAGTAGTCAAATAGCCTATTATATTTAGATAAACATGTATGTGACGGCGGCTACGTCCAGTTATAAACTCTATGCACAGCGATCGAGCACCGTAATTTACCCTGTGGTGGCATTAAATTTATTACAGTGGCAGCACCGGCAACTGTCATGGCGCCCCTACCTGTCTGGCTATATAAAGGGATCGATTGGTGCACTACGGATCATTCTTGTTCCAGACACGGCGCGGTGCGGACATGCTGAAGGCCTATAGTTATACAGGTTGCAACCTACCCACAAACCGTTCCGTCTACATATGCATTAATGATATAATACCTGTGCAAGTTCATCCAGTAATTTGTGTCCAGTTTTAAGACTCAGGTTGTACAGTCTTGGATACCTGAACTGCAGCTCAAGGAAAAGCTCGTAATGCGTGTTCACAATCACCTAGAAAACACATAAAAATTTAGTGAACCAAATGTTGTAGTTTATTTTTTATAAAAATTTTGCATTGCCATATGTCTATAAAAGAAAGTTGGGACACAAAGGGACACGTTTGTTTACGTTGACGTCGCCAGCGCCGACCTATATAAGGGGCGCGTGATTAAATTAGTAGGCAGTAGAGTTGCACGCGAGTCTCATTAGAGTAGCATTCGGAGACGCGTGTCCTCACATTGTTTTTTTTTGTTTTGTTTTTTTTTTATGTTAAGGGATGACGTGACGAGCTAGCCGTTCGCCTGATGTTAAACAACACGGCTGCCCATATCAGCTGCAGTGTCACTCGGAACTCTAAAGTATAGAGTTTCGCGTGACACTGCACTGCGCACGTCAACCTGAGACATCAGCACAAGATTGTGCTGATGTCTCAGGTTATTACTAGATAGTAATGAGATTACTAAACTGTGAGATCAGATCATAAAGTCTCATTTGCCCAGTAATTTCACTAGCTACAGTGCCCTTCAAACCGGAACACAACAGTGCTTGCGCACTACTGCTTGGCGGCAGATACACATACTGCGGGCTTACTCATTTTATTTTCTTAATTGTGTGTTCGGTTCGCGAGGACAATATATGTGGTGAAAAGTAACAATAAATCTTTAATTTATCCCATCCCGTAATTAGATTATTAGTGCGCATAAAGACCTTTAAAGTTACACTATTTATAACTTGAAAATGGTTAAACCGATTTGACTGAAAATTGGTGGGGAGGTAGCTTCGAACCAGGAGACGGACATCAGATAATTTTTATCCCTTTTTTAATTAGTTTTTTTTGTATAGATAGCTTATATAGTCGATTAACAGATAGACTAATTTTCATACGCGAGTGAAACCGCGGCGCGTATTACACAACATATATTATAACTAGCGGCCCGCCCCGGCTTCGCACGGGTATTTAATATATATCTACTAGCGGCCCGCCCCGGCTTCGCACGGGTATTTAATATATATCTATTATAGATTGAGATATAAACTATCCTATCTCTCAAGTTGGATCGAACTGCACATGGTGTGCGAATTTTATTATAATCGGTTAAGTGGTTTAGGAGTCCATTGAGGACAAACATTGTGACACGAGATTTATATATATTAAGATATATAGCAATGCAAAATATATGGTTATAAAATCCTTGATTGCTATTCATCATGGTAATACTTCCAGCGATCTGGGCACTTTTCCCTCCATCATTGGGTTAAATAACCCAGGTGTGACACTAAACCTAAAACTTCTCCAGCCTTATTAATAAACGGGTATTAGTCTCGCATTAGTTACTTCAGCTTTTGTCCTTTTTTTGCTACTGGAATATTTAGCTGGATCGAAAGAGACAAAAGATGGTGTAACTAGTCTAAAGCTAGTTCGTGTTTATTAATAAGGCTGCTTAAGTCTTAGCTTAAGTGTCACGCCTGGTTATTCTTGCGCCATCCAATAATTGAGCTAATTACGAATAAGTTCCAGTGATGATGAATTGAAAATATTAAGTGGGTAGTTAGGCCTTTACACTGCCGCAGAATGGAATAAAATCAAACAGAATTGTGTATAGCATAATGAACTTTATATCAATTGTTGTTTAGTCTGTTTATGTTACCACAGAATACTTAATACTAACTAACTTTTGGGTTTTTGGCGGGAAAACGAAAAAGATCGTGTCAACGTATTGTATTATTTTCCAAAACTTGTGTTATTTTCAGTGTGTGCACAAAATTGGTGGCATTTTATTCATTAAGTGCTGGATTACAGGCGTGAGTGTGGGAAAATGGTATAATGGTAGTGAAACGTTTCTTTTTTTGTTGTTTCCAAAACTCCATAGAAGCTTCAAGTAAAGTTGCCACCACTTTACTAGGAGTTTGAATTTGACTACACTGACTTGACTTGATGACTTGGACTGTGACTTGACACATAACGATAACTTGATAAATTATTTACTTGACACTGGCTAAATACACAAAAGTGTGGAGCCAAAACGTAAAAAAAGTTTAAGTTTTGATACAATGCAATAAAGTGTAGTTTATTCGCATCTACAAGCCAACAATACAGTTACCTCTCATTCGTTCCTCTGAAACTCTCCAGCTCATGCCTCCTGTCCATACTTCCCAATTCTATGACAAGTCCTTCACAGTGCAATCTATTCGCCTGTGGAATGCGCTTTTTTTATGCTACTGAGTGATGTGACGAGCTAGTCGTTCACCTGATGTTAAGCGCCACGGCTGCCCATAACAGAACAGTGTCACTACGAACCCCAAAACAGAGTTACGAGTGACACTGCACTGCGCACATCATCCTGAGACATCAGCACAGCCTGGTAATAAGATTACTAGACTGATGATGATCCCACTGATGTTAGAAGTCCTTGTCCATATTTAAAAGTATGGTGCAAAGGCATTATTTACTTTCATAGCTGCTGCATTAATTCATCACGCTAGTTTATGATATGCTTTATAAGTAATATAGAATATGTATTAGTTTACTATAATATTATGATTATATAAGTATTAGGATGTAGGTATATTTATTGCTAAAAATTAAGTATTTGTTTTTTAATTACTGTTATTATATTTCTTTTAAATTGTCATACACCACCATCTACTCTTTTGCATTTGATACTGCCCATCCAAAGGTTGTCTGGAAGAGATCGCTTTCAGCGATAAGACCGCCCATTGCAACACTAGTTTATAAATTTTTCTTGATAATTTATATTTCATTGGTGGAACAATAAAGAGTTCTCTATCTATCTTTCGCTATAGCCTGCTCTTCTGTCGCATTATGCGTAATGAACCCCGCTTCTCATTCTCACATCGCATGCACATTAGCTTCCTACCTAAAGCATGAAGTGAGCCAGGCCTAATGTTACACAAATGACAAAGTTCATTATGGGAGTTTTGGCGGGAAAGCGAAAAAGATTGCGTCACCGCATTGTATTATTTTCCAAAGCTTGTGTTATTTTCAGTGTTAGTGCATAAAATTGGTGGCATTTTATTCGTTAAGTGCTGGATTACAGGCGTGAGTGTGGGAAAATGGTATAATGATGGTGAAACGTTTCTTTTCGTGTTGTTTCCAAAACTCCATATAAGCTTCAAGTAAAGTTGCCACCACTTTACTAGGAGTATGACTTTGACTAGACTGACTTGACTTGATGACCTTGACTGTAACTTGACACATATTTGTGTGAAATATCGATAACTTGATAAATTATCAATTACTTGACACTGGCTAAGTAAACAAAAGTGGAGCCAAAACTTTAAAAAAAGTTCATTATGCCATTCTGTAGGCTTCCACTCTGTACCATGGAGTAAGGAATGTAGAATTCTGTTCACATCCAATCCGTTCCAAGGCAATGTAAATTGAACCTTAGTCTGTGGTAATTCCCATAATGCAATCTGTACATTAGTTGAGGTACATCAAATTGAAATTAAATATGTTTTACCTCATGTGGTAACTCCAATTTTGGTATATGAAGCTTGTCCAGAATTTTCTTAGGAATTTTATTTTTTTTATGCAAAGGAAGCTGCAAACAAAAAAAGAATGTATATATTAACATGCATATGTAGTCAAATCCCTGAAAAAATAAACAATTTATGTAATTTAAACACCTGCACTACCACAAAGGATAATTTATGTCCACTTGTCAAAATGTCCAATATATAAACAGATTGTCAAACTGTTATGTTAACAGGTAGAAAATAAAATTGAAAGTACCGAACCGATTATGCAAGTATCAAAATGATAAATTGTTGTAGTCCATAAGTATAATGGTTAAAATGCTGTTATGTCTAATGAGTAGTAATGGTTTAAAGTGTGGTGGTTTACAATATAGTCTCAGAATATTAGCTATGGCAACACTACTCGAGTCTATTATCGTTAGTAATTTGTTCTTAGAAGTTGTCAATAAAAAGCTTGGTCTCTCTGTACCTATATGTAATCCTGAAAATGTAGAAGCTAAAGAAACAGTGCTAGTTTATTTTGTGCTTCATTTATTCCACTGCAGATATGCTAATATAAGTGTTCATAGAATGATTGAAACAATATATGTATAGTACCTAAGCTTACATCCATATTTGCACATTAAATATTGGTTTATAAAACATTTTGGTTGATTAATGGATCCACTTTGTTCAATCATGGATTAATGGTTTATCAACTGTTGATTGATGAAAGATTTTTGAGTATTTAATAGTGAATCGCACATCCGTGTTTCCCATCAGTACTACCACACTCGTGAAAACTGCTTACAAGCGGACAGCGGGTGAGCTGTCCGCTTCAGCTGGCCAAGTTATTTGGGGGAAATATATTGTTTTTACACTAAAAATTATGATCATAAGCTATCGACGAAACACATGTGACTTATGTGTGTCAAAGGTAGGACACACTTTTTAAAAACTAAAATTATTTATTGACAACCGCGTAAATGATTTGAATTATTGGAGCTAAGGTGTGAGCTGTCTCAGCGATCGAATCAGACTGATGTTCGGTGCACGGTGATTCTGCGACGTCACGAAGTAGCTGCATCAGCGCTTTATTGAGGGTAAAGCAGGGGGTACACATAACACGTAAAACTCGCACTCTCGGTGCAGCTCGCTTAGTATTTTATTGTGGTTACAGAGTATGCATAAAATAACACTAAATTTAAGGTTTTTGTATAGGTATTAAAATTTTTAAGATAAAATAAATCATAGCAATGGATTTTGTTTGATTTCCACCCCCTATCTATTACAGTTCTAGAGATACAGTTGTTTATAGGTCGAACAGATAGACATTCACTGAAGGGCGGTTTTTACCCTTTGGGTACGGCATCCCAAAAGGTCGCAGTAAGAACTTTCTCTTTATAGCTCAATACAGGACTCAAACCCAAACGTCACCTTATCGCTAAGCCACCATCCCGTCAAAGGAACCAACTGAAAGCACCAGAGATATACTAGAATACAAGGTACATACAGTAATCCCTCCTTTTTACGATAGACGACATGGTACCTTTTCTTTGACACCCAACTACCCCTATCCTAAACAAATTCTCGGCACCTACCCCCTGATCTAATAATCCTAAGGCCTGGTGGGTATCGGAGGCTTGATAAGCGGAAAAACCTTTACAGAGTAAATTGACTGAAAAATAACAATAGAGAAGGACCTTTTAAGGGATGTTTTTCTCAGGCGGCAGGTTTAAGGGTGGTAGCCACTAGGATATATTGCGAATTTGGAGTTTTAAGATATACTGGTGAATCGGGGCGATTTATTTTATTTGGAGCTAACAAAGTGTTGAATTTAGTGTTTAGTGTAGTAGTTTATTTGAGAGTAGTCTTGAATAGTATAAAATATACGATGAAGAATAACACAAAAGGCTTAAAAATAATGAAATGGTATTCATAATATTTTATACATATTACACGTTTCAATTATAGCGTAATATTGATCCACAATCTCATTGTTTTAGCACAGTGCATCTATTTCAGACAATTTAATTTGAGATTTTTTCATAATGTAATTTTGCTCAGTGTTTGTTTATTCCTAACGACCGACTAGGTACAGCGACGACTTCCAGGGCGAGATGGTAGAACGACCCAATTTTCCCCACCACGGCGAAAGTCATCCCCTCCCCTAAAAAAACTACTGTTTTATACTAAGGCTTTGTAAATTTCTGTAAAGATCCTATTGCATCCTACAACCCGATCGGTTTTGATCCTAAGGATGTTTTCCTCAGCCGCCAGCGGGTATAAAAGTTTATCTTTTATTGGAAAGGACATTTCAATTTGTCTTTTCTAGATGACGGTCTTTTATGGAATAGCTGAGTATGCTTCCATTCGTTAATTAAAAGAATGTCTGAGGATATTTTACTTGGAGATAATTATATCTGAAATATCTTTATCTTTTTAGTCATCGCCGGGTTAAATCGAGCGTGCCGACCTTGCTAAGTTGTGCCAGAATGACCGGGCGGACGGTCAAAGTCAAGTCTAACAGCTTTCAGCTTGTAACCTATAAAGGTAGAGGGTTAACGACTGAAATCCAAAATGTTTTAATCGTTACACAAAGAAATGCCTCGGTCAAAGAGTGATTGCTTAATGGCATTGTTTGGAAGTTGAAATTATTCACGTCATACTTTACAATGAACATTTTTGTGTTTATTTAGCAGTATTTTATACTCACATTTTTAATAATTTTATGTCACATACAAAGATCCAAGATTCAAGAAGATAAGACCCAAATATTCCATTATCTTTAAAAAATGCTCCAAATATTTAACTAATAAAAATAAACATATTTTGGCACCACCATTAATCACACTAATATTATAAAAGCGAAAGTTTGTATGTGTGTTTGTGTGTGTGTGTGTGTATGTTTTTTACTCCTTCACGCTCAAAGGGCTGAATGGATTTGGATGAAATTAGGTACCAGGATAGCTTATACTCTGGACTAACATATAAGCTACATTTTATCCCGGAAAAGTGACATTTTCCCGTGGGATGAACAAATAATTAAAACACTTTTTATCAGCGGGTAAAACCACGGGGCGCAACTAGTAATTAATATAATCAATAATATATTTTACTAATAGTCATTAATATATTTTTTATTGGATAAATATAGAAACACTTCAATTTTTCTCAAATACCATTCACAAATATAAAAGTTGCTTAATGAGCTACAAAATAAAAAATACTGCAATGTTGACAATCCCTAGACAAAGACTATTTTCAACAGAAAAACTTTCTGGTTGCTGAGTCTCTAGACTCAAAACAACCTTTTCAGTATTTCAGGTCTCCTGGTACTACTAAAATTGTAATTATATAACCAATATGATAAATAAATAATCATTTACCACACTTTTAGTGGAGATGAATGGAGATTCTACAATAGACATACCACAGTAGCCGTTTTCGTAAATATTGGTTTATAAAACATTTTGGTTGATTAATGGATCCACTTTGTTCAATCATGGATTAATGGTTTATCAACTGTTGATTGATGAAAGATTGATTGTCAATCAGATTGGATGTATGACAAGCATTGGTCTACACTGTGCCAGCTAGGGCACGAAATATCACACAAAAGTTATGTCACATCTGGGGACACGGCAGTGGCCTGCCATTTGAGCAAATATACATACATACTTGACTGGCCCGATAGCTCAGTTGGTAGTAACCCTTCTGAACTGTGGGTCATGGGTTCCATTCCCACCCAAGACAAACATTTGTGTGATGAACATCGAGGTTTGTTTGAGGCAGAGTGTCTGGGTGTTATATGGTATTCTATGTATGTATTTACAAACAAAAAAGTATATAAGTATGACGGCGGCTACATCCAGTTATAAACTCTATGCGCAGCGGGCAATACCGTAATTTACCCTGTGTCAGCATTTAAATTTATTACAGTGGCAACACCGGCAACTGTCGTCGCTGCCCCACCCATCTGGCTTTATAAAGAAATCGCTCGGTGTACTACGATCATTCTTGTTCCAGACACGGCGCGGTGTGGACATGCTGAAGGCATATAGTTATATAGGTTGCAACCTACCCACAACCCCTTCTGCCCACAAGTATTATATCAGTTATCTGGTTCCCATAGTACAAGCTTTGCTTAGTTTGGGGCTAGATGGCGCTGTGTGAATTGTTCACACATATTTATTTATTATTATTATATACAATAAATATACATACATCAGGTACATGTTCCGGGACAGACGCTACGAACTTGTGTGGCATTGTCTTGGAGCTCTTCCAGGTGATTGTCGCAGAATTAATCTTTTCCACGACTCTCACCGGGTCTAGCCTCTCTGACAGTCGTATGTAGCAAATCTTCGTAAAAGCTTTTCCTGTAGTAAAATTCAACGGGTCAAATGGTCCAGCTATCAGTTTCGCCAGCGCTTTCACTACATCTACTAAGCCCCACTGAAAATGTAAAAAGTAGATTTAATGATAATGTTATTGTACCGACTCTACAAGCTGGGTTTGGGTTTGGGTTCCACGAGGATGTATAGAATTTTAACTCGTTACCTTCGCCGGTATCCCCTTTACCGCTATTACAGACATTTTAATCAAATTAACTTTTAAAGTTCAACTCAACTCTTTAATCGACACTATAGTGAGGATTCAAGAAGACAGAACAAGTGTTTACGTAAACAATTGTATAAATAATAAATATTTAACATATTTAATTTGTTGCGATATTTGTAGTAATGTGTTCTTTTAAGACAGTTATTATACTCTTTGGTAATGTGCAAAGTTATGATTACAGCACTAATCTGTGCAATGTCATCTGTCAAAAATCAATATTAGTGATGTGTACGCCAATATTAGATTCGATAATTAACGATTATTTGAGATACATAATACCGATTAACAATTCTAAATTTACATCTAAATTAACATCCACATATTATTTCCTTGTGTTTCCTCTAATTTCAACAATAGGAATAATATATTATTTAACACGCACTCTAAGGTAGTGTAGATAGATATCATGATGATTATACGATATCTATATCGTATATTATTTTTACAAGAAAATAAAACATGGATGTTAATTTAGATGATAAGAATTTATTGCGGAAATAAAATCCTTGACACATTGTCATCGGAGCTTTCATCATCATCCGATTCTAATGTGGAGTCTTCCAAATTAATTATCATTTGTTGATCAGTCATATTGTCAATGTAAATATCCCTGTCCGAGTCATCTGCAATTGTTCTTTTTTGGGTTTTTGGACGACCCGTCTCCAGACTTCAGCGATGACTGTCTGGCAAGCTTCTTCTAGAAGCTGCATCATTTTATTCACAGTGAAGGAAGGTGCAGTATTGTTTCGTGCTGCGTATCCTAGAAGGGAAAGGAACGTTTACTTGTGTATATGACACACACATATAATGCTATACTATATATACAATCCCTCAGGAAATAACAGCAAAATTAAAACGTAGAAACAAAAAATACAACAGTCAATAACAACAAAAAACAATCCACAATGAAAAAATATGTGACGCATACAATGCTTTCGCAATTGTACTAACCACTACCATACCACTTGACTTTGACATTGTAATGTGTAAACAAAATGGCGGGCGTAGTGTTGCAGTAAAAGTAATACACACTTGATCAAGTTAGTTCTATACTATACGTACCTGGAATTCGTATTCGTTGAAAACTATGAAGAACTACGCAAGTCGTACATCTGATTCCGGACAAACGAAAGCAAAAGTCGCGAGTTGAAACCAGACGAGCAGTGGATGAGTGCTTATTTGTGAAAATTCAATTTTACAGTATCTTTTTTTTATTTCAACTATCGATTTTCTTTTAAAATACCGATTTTTCAGATGATTTTTGCCGAATCTTTTTTTTACGGCTGGCAACACTGTATTTTGTGACTACGCTGTTTTGCAATAGATTCAGATTTTTTATTGACCTTATAACAGTGGTTTGTTACATCTGGCACGTCAGTTACAATAATTAGTGAAAACTTATCGACACTTAAGAAATATAACAAAAAAATTCATTACCTATGACAGTATGGTCGAATGTCAAATATCAGATTAGTATAATGATTTCATTCATCACTATTGTCAAATGTCAAATATAAAGATAAGTATAATACTATTTTCATTACGTCACTATTGTCAAAGGTCAAAAATAAAAATATGTATAGTTTAAATTAAATTTGATAAAACATCTTGGTAACAATGGTAACATTGATTAACTAACTTTGTACAGAAAAAAAAGTTTCTCAATATCCTCATATAAAAAAGAGCGTTCAGTAAAATTCATTTTCATAAAGTCATTAAGCTTGTAGAGTGCTTTCTTGGCAAAATATGGTTTATCTTTTTTTTTAATCAAGAGTTGACACGTTTCCTAAAGCAACTGGCAACAATACAAAAAAATACAAGTAATCCAAACGATTTATCATTTTGTTTTCGATTATTCTTCGATTGTGGTAATCGTTGATGTCCGCCCCTATGGTCAAGTGTCATTATTCAACCAAAGAGCATATAACCACTACTTTTACGGTTTTTTTTTGTATTCAACATAAGAACGTAATTTTGCAATCAACGAATTTAATATTTTATTTATATCTTTTTTATTGGAAAGTGAGTAAAAAGCGAACTAACTGCCTTCATTCCATTTCTTGTATATGTTACTGTTCCTTTTAGTAGTTTTTCTCAAACATTAGCATTGAATTTTCGCCACAAAATGAAAAATGTTTAATGTTTTGGATGACGTCACCTGTTTTTCTTACATAACATTTTACGTTTTATCGACCTGTCACAGGTGCCTTCCAGTTTTGAAACAATTGTAGGTGCAAAGATAATGTAATAGTGATTATGATTATATAGTCTTTGAAACTAGGTAGGTGGAGATCACAGATTAGTAATATGTAATTTTTTTTGACGTTTTTTTGGCGCGAATGCGAAAAAGATTGCCTCACCGCATTGTATTATTTTCCAAAACTTGTGTTATTTTCAGTTAGTGCATAAAATTGGTGGAATTTTATTCGTTAAGTGCTGGATTACAGGCATGAGTGCGGGAAGTGGTATAATGAGGGTGAAACGTTTTTTTTTCGTGTTGTTGCCAAAACTCCATAGAAGCTTCTGGTAAAGTTGCCACCACTTTACTAGGGGTATGACTCGACTAGACTATACTATGATTTGACTCTGACTTGATGATTTCGACTGTGACCTGACACATTATGTACGTGAAATATCATTAATTTGATAAATTTTATCATCAATTACTTGACACTGGTTAAATACACAAAAGTGTGGAGCCAAAACAAAAAAAAAAACAGCTAAATTGAGTAGGTAGACTGGCGCATTCAATGCGACCATGTGAGAAAAATTTAAGACGACTATTTCAAAAACGACGGTCTCATTGATGTGGAAATGGAAAGATTCATCATCTCTACAGAAAGTGACAGTGATACTGAATCAGATCACGACAGTGAAATAATTTATACAAGCGACAGTGACTGCGATATGTCAGGCATAAAATCTATCAACGAAGACCATAATTACAGTAAAAAGTTATTTTAAATAAATAAATATAAAATAAATTTAAATTATTTTGTTTTATTTTAGTTAGAAACAAAAGCAGGTACTGACTTTCACGTTGACAATATTCATTTTATTAGTTTAATTACTCATCCGTAATCTTTACAATGGTAATGAGTAAATTATTTTTCTGAATACGGCAACATTAGTATACTCGATTGCAGCGCCCCGCCTATCGGACTTCAGTGGTGGCGCGGACTCTAGTTACGTCATCGCGTGGCACCATTTATATCGCCGCATAGCGCCCACGCAGTGACCACCGTGTTTTGTCGATACTGCACTTTTAGTTTTAAAGAGTGTTTAGTTTTAAAGTAGTGATTTGTGTCTCTTTATTAAGTAAGTCTTTGTTCAACTCTCGACGTGAAAATACATTATTTAAATTTTAAATTGATTTTTGTATTATTTAAAAACTTCCTTTCGGTCCGTCGCAACTTGAGAATAGTTATTATTTACATGTCTTCATTTTATTTTTGTTAAGTTATTTAATAGTATATTATTTCAATATATAAATAAAATATCTAAAATATTGTATTATTATTTAAAATATATCTAAGATATTATAATTTTTATTATCTATAGGTAGGTACCTCTTAATATTTATAATTATACCATTTTAAACAGTAAGTAGGTACCTATCATTTTGTAATAATACTAAAGCGAAATTTCGATTTAGTTTGTTAATTGTCCTCATTCTTTTTTCAACCAGCACTACCACTCGTTCTATTTTAATACACAAATGTTAGCTGGAAGAAAATGCTAGTTAGCATTATTAAGTCCGCCTGTGGACTTGTTTGATTCTTGTGCAATAAAGTATTTTATACCCATCTACCTCTTTGTTAATGGATGATAGGTATAAATTGCTAATATAATAAATAATAATTAGGTAAAATAGGTAAGTAGGATTGTATGTTTATTGTATATGTGTGTGTAGTAAATATGTAATGTGGGTTACCTAAAAAAAACACCGCCATCACTACACCACAAACATAATTTTATTGCATTAAGTAATAAATAAACAAATAAAATTAAAATTAAATGTCTTTCAGGTTATAAAATCCATAAATTACAAAATAAAAGCAATACATAACTGTACATTGCACTAGGAATAAAGTTATAGTCAAATTATTTCAAGGTCGTTGTTATAATTTGAATTATCACACTTCACACTAATGTTATAAAGGCGAAAGTTTGTGTGTGTATGTTTGTTAAATTCGGTACCAAGATAGTTTATACACTGGATTAACACATAGGCTACAGTTTATCCCGGAAAACTGAAACGTTCCCGTAGGATAAGCAAATAATTTTTATCCGCGGGCTAAACTGCCGGGCGCAACTAGTAGGTAATATAGTTTCCATAGCACGGTAAAATATGAACATAATATTTTAATCACATAATTCGCTCTATATGGTAATTTGCCTTTATTTTCAACGAAATACTACAATGATATAATAAATAAAACTACCTACTACTAAAAAAACATTTGGACTAATATACTGGCCGCGATGATCTATAGACTGTCCAAATGCTCCAGTCCACTATCAGTAGGTAGAGTATAACTCTATATTACATACATAGGTCAATAAAAATTCAGCATCTCAAACCAAGGTCATCTAAAATGTCACCTATAGGATCGTTAGCAATGATACCATCGTTACTGCCTTCCTGCGAGATAAAAGGTCGTATGTCCAATAAGTATTTGCAATTTTCCTCAGCCCACGATAAAAACTCATCCTTAGTATGCAATATGCACTGCAGTAACATTTTCGCTTTCTCTTCCGCACGCATGGGAGTTATGTCGATTCCTACAAACCTTTTGTATAAAGCGGGAAGTCCGTACTGCTTCTTCCCTGGTTCACCTTTGAGTAACTTCTGGAAGCCGAGCTTGGAGTCAGCGCAGAGTAAATCTTCTGGCAAAGACTGGTGTATGCAGGCGCACTCATTTCTTATGTATCTGAAATCGAACGCGTTCCCGTTGTGAGCGACCAGACACACCGGTTTCGGCAGCTCCGCCAAAAAATGATAGAGTTCCTTGAATATCATTTGAAATGTAGGACAATAAGTGGTATAATGGTTTGTGAATCCCGTGGATTGACTTGCTCCGTAGTCAATGTATCTCTCAGGGTTGAGAACATGATGAAATACTTTCGGTGATTTCGTTTGACATTCCATTGGGCCGTGTCCATTTCCCGCCAAATCTTGCCTTGATATGGCGATGCAGTACAGCTCTACTATCTTACTGTTCCATTGTTCCCATGCATATCCTGAGGTTTCGACTTTTGAAATAACAAAAGTAGCAATAGCATTGCGTTCGTTTGTTAAACTTGCAGCCATTTTAGTATATGAATCAACGTGTGATCGAGTTAAATATAGTAAACGCGTAGAGTCAAACACACAAGTAAGTACTATAGGTACTTTAGGTACTGACCGAATGCACTAGACCCGAGTGAATCACCCAAGCTCTCCCCCCCAACCCACTAGGGAAGTAAGATTAATGAAAAATAAACGATTAAGCAAAATCGGTTTTTCTTTATTTAAGATTAATCGATTTGTCAAAGATCGATTTTAATTAAAATAATTATTCGATTTCTGGGAAAAAGTATTCTTTGAATATTATTTACAATTTATTATTTAAAAAGTACATGCTTTTCATATGAGATTAAAAATAAAATAAAATTTTAAGAAAATAAAAATAACCAATTCAAAACTAAAAATCAAAATGTTCCAGGTAAAGAATTAAGAAAACAAATAGCATTAATGATACAAATTTTAGTACTAGGTATTAAACGTTGTATTTATTTTAATAAAAATAAAATAATGAGCATCCCAATAAAATTAGGTACTTATTGTATCAAAAATGAAAATATAAATCAATTTAAAAAAAAATGTGAGCCGTCACGTGACGCCTGGCAGATGTGAAACATCGACATTATTTTGTAAAAGTAATATGCCGACATGATGGCGTTTATTTTTTTATTAGGAGAAATGTACACAACAATCATCAAGCCAGATCGAGTGGGAGAGAATCGCACAGTCGATTGCGCATGGCGACGCGTCGCCACCCCGTACACACTACTGCATATAGACTGTATATATATACCATCGTATAGCGTGGCGACGCGTCGCCACGGCATGCGTCGCCGCGCCAGAAATCGCTTTTACGTGCGGCTATAGATGTTTCACATCAAAAAATTGCCATAAGTGTCCAATCCTAGTCATATGACTAGTTTTGAACTTAATTCGTGATTTTTCATAAAACGCACAACGGCACTGTAAAATAAAATTAAAACTTACTGCAAGATTTTTTTCATCCGTGGCAAAGATACGAGCCATTTCTGAAAATAGATTTAAACACGTAATTTATATAATTGATTTAATAAAAATCGATTAATATTACTATAAAACTCGATAATAAAAAAACGATTATAACAAATCAACAATCGATTTAAACTAAAATCGATTATTTTTTTACATCCCTACAACCCACCAGTGACGCGTTGTTTAATTTCATATGATAATAATAATAATAACGCACAACAATCACATAGGTACATAGATCCTGGACCCTAACTAGGATTCCCTGTGTCTAGAGACCCAGGAACTACGAGGACCCACAACACCCAGACTCAGAACAAGTATTTGCGTTTTTTTTTCTGTGCACTAATACTTGTCCTGCCGCTGGAATCGAAACCGCTACCTCCAGGTTATGAGCCGACCTGCTCAACCACCACAACACAGAGGCTTTCAGGTATATGTATATATGGATTATCTGAACTCACTGTTACATTCGGACACAAGTAAGTCAGCGTAGTGCTTTGATAAAATTAAACAGAAAGTCACTGGCATGAGTCACTATGTGTGTGGAGTCACTCTTTGTTAATTTTGTGAAGGACATCTCGTGATGCGCCAGATTCGCGCCGAGCGTAGCTCTGTAATAAGAATAAGAATATCATTATTGCTCATAAAAAATAAACAGAACCTTAAATATTCGAAACCTAGGTACATTAACAGTTAGATTTTCGTAATACAACAACAGGTAAGCTAGTAGGTAGGTGCTGAGTGAAATTCTATTGTTCTAAATATGATAATACGAGCCTATGTTAGTTGAGTTTGTCTGCATCGTCAAATCAAGGCAAGATTTGGCGGGAAATGGACACGACCCAATCAAAAGTCAAACGAAATAACGCAAGTATTTCATCGCGATCACGTTAACATTGACGATGAAGCAAGTCAATCCACGGGATTCACGAGCATCTTTATAATTTGGCACAAAACAGAACGCGCTAGACATTAGAGTGAAAATAAGTGCAAACTTATCCACGAAATCAGTGCACCTGCATACATCGGTCTTTGCTGGAAGATTCAATGTTCGCTGATTTCAAGCTCAGCTTCCAGAAATTACTTAAAGGTGAACCAGGGAAGAACTACGGACTTCCCGCTATATATAAAATGTTTGCCAGGCGTGCGGAAGAGAAAGTGCAAATATTATTAGTGCCTAATGATTACCTATATATTACCTATGACGCACTGTTTCATTTCATATAATAATAATAATAACGCCCAACGATCACATACATAGATCCTGTAACCTAACTAGAATTCCCTGTGTCTAGGAACGCAGGAACTATAAGGACCATGGTCCCACAACACCTAGACTCGGAACAAGTATTCGCGTTTTTTTTTCACAAGTAGGGCTGTCGGAACATGAGAAAAAACAAGTGTTTTTGCGACATTTGGCTTGGTTTAGACTTTATTTAGAGGTACACAGTCGGACTGGACCTTCGTATTACACTGGTAAAACAATTTCGATGCAGTGCTCCGACTGCTCTGTACAACTAGTTAATATATAAAAATAGTTATACCTTTTGGGAGTTCCGTGGTCTAATTAATAAAACATCAATACTAAATAGCACAGAAACAATAACAATTATTTTTGATGATGTT
Source organism: Ennomos fuscantarius (assembly GCA_905220475.3). Taxonomy (NCBI): domain Eukaryota; kingdom Metazoa; phylum Arthropoda; class Insecta; order Lepidoptera; family Geometridae; genus Ennomos; species Ennomos fuscantarius. Next base: position 6,539,592 of record HG992049.1, read on the forward strand.
AATGATAAGTGTAATCAGCTTGACAGTGCAGCCTCTGTGGTATGGGGTTGAGTAGGTCGGCTCATAATCCGGAGGCGGCGGGTTCGATTCCCGCGGTACGACAAGTATTTGTGCACAAAAAAGCGCAAATACTTGTTCCCAGTCTGGGTGTTGTGGGACCATGGTCCTCGTAGTTCCTAGGAATCCTAGTTAGGGCCCAGGATCTATGGGCGTTATTATTATAAGCTTCGCACGGGTTAATTAATGTACGCCTAAATCCAGGTCCAAGGTAAGGGAGAAGGAAAAAGGATGAATGGTAATTATTCTTTCACAGGTTTATTAAAACGAGGCACCCACGGTTTCACCCACAACTTACCGCGAGAAGAAAAAGTATCTTTTTTGTTAAATCAGTTAAGCTGTTTCAGGATGATAGACGTTTCATTCTTGCTTATAAGTAGGGAAACAGGGAAGGTAAATAATAATTAAATTTATTAAACTTTGTAATTAAAAAGTTTATTATTAATGTATGAAACGCAAGTTTGTCAGATTATTGGGTGACATTTGTATAAATTTATATCACAGAGAAAAAATAACAATTTTTCCCGTGACTTCCGTCGTCCCTGCTTTCTTGAAGATATTAACAAACTGTTGGCGTGGAGTAAATGAAACGACTGACAAAAATAAAATCAGTTAGTAAATATAATAATAAACATTTATTTTTCAGATCTCAAATATTACATACTTGTTATCATAAATAATAGAAACATTGCAAAAAATGCGTTGTCAATGCAACAGAGTGCAAAAAAATTAATATACGAATACAGATTATAAATATATTTCATACGCAAATTTGTTGTTCTACAGCTAACTTCGCACAGTACTGAGAAGAAAAAATTGGAATGAAGCATCGGTGGATAAGAAAATACTGTTTCTATTGATTACAGTTTATATAATATAAATCGTACAAAATATTTTAGTAAGTATTCAGAATAATACCCGTATTATCGATATTAATAATAACATTTACAAAAAGGAAAATTATTTTGTGACAGATCCTTTAAAACTAAATTGACTTAATTTTTCTTATTGGCACCATTACAATAGTGGTGGTGAGCCAATGTTGAAAAAAATTAATAAGGCATAGAGATTTCCTGTTTTATTTAATTTATGAGTATACTGTGCGGTTTAGCCATTCTTCCAGGGAGAAAGTGGCGTAATCGCCGCCCGTAGACCGTCCCTTGAACGTATCTGTAAAATAATAATAATGAGTTAAAACAAAATAAAAATTGGCGCGAAAACGTACATTTTAGTTTTAAGCGTGTTAGTGCTAGAATGTAGACATTTCATAAGAACAAAAGAGTATTTCATCAAAGAGTATTTAAATATATTTAAAAAAAAAACATTGTACCATGTTAAAAATCTCAATAACCTTATAAAATGTCCAATCAGGTGATATCATTTGCGAGTAGTTTCGATTCATAAAACATTTATTTGCAAAAAACAAGAGTGACATATCTCAAGATATTACAAAGCTACAATACATTACTACTGCAAATGACAAAAAAAGGACCTACTTGGTGTATACATGTACATTTACTTATTTGTAATTTTTAACGAATTTCTAGCAATCATTAATGTAAATTGTATTTTTAACACCAAAGCCGCCCTTTTCTGTGATCAGTGAGAAGATATTATAGAGTGAGCTGTTCACGTGAACAAAGTGTTTCCTTTACAGTGGTACAGTCTTAGGATCGTATGGAAAATTGCGATTTTGTTTGAATGGGTTAATACTGTTGGTCACTATAGATTTTTATAGCGACACCGAGTGGGGAATTATAGGGCATCTCGCCATCAAAAATGTGAACGAACTAGCACGAGGAGTTTTTGTCGAGAAAACGAGAAAGATCGCGCCACCGCATTGTATTATTTTCCAAAACTTGTGTTATTTTCAGAGTGAGTGCATAAAATTGGTGGCGTTTTATTCGTTAAGTGCTGGATTACAGGCATGAGTGTGGGCAAGTGGTATAATGATGGTGAAACGTTTATTTTCGTGTTGTTTCCAAAACTCCATAGAAGCTTCCAGTAAAATTGCCACCATTTTACTAGGCGTATGACTTAACTTGAGAAATTATGAAATACTTGACTGGCTAAATACACAAAAGTGTGAAGCCAAAACAAAAACAAAAAAAAACTAGCACTAGGGCTCATTGGGCGTGCGAGCCTCAATTTGGTGCCGTGACACCAGGATCGAGTTAACTACGTCCACTGGATAAATGGACCCTATAAAATCACGACTCTTCCAGCTAACCTACACTCCCATCGACCTCTTCGGTGACGTCTGATTATATTACGCCGGTAACAGCAATAAATGAATTTGAATTTGGTTTTTTATAATGGTAAAATGGGCATGCGTTTGACAACAACTCACCTGATGGTAAATGACAAAGTTGTCTAAGGTGGAGCACGCTTGCCCATGAGATGCACATTCACTCTTGACTTAAAAAGACCTAGGTTATACCCAGGAGGAAACAATATTGCTGGAAGAGCATTCCATTCCTTGGCCGTTTGGACTATAAATGACCCAGCAAAACGCTTAGTGCGGACTTGGGGTACACTAACGACGTAAGGATATGAAGAATCACCATCAAGTCTTGTAGTTCTATGATAGAAAGGGGATGATCGGATGATGGAATGCGTTGATGAAGGCCATGCGCGTATTGTAATACGGGTGCCGAAAACGGTATCTGAGCCAGAAGGGATAGGCTGGTCCGAGGATCATCAGACCAGTTTAACCCTTATCGGCCGAGTCGCCTATTACATGTAATAGTATGATAGGAAGATTACAGCTTATTATGTCAATAAATGCAAATGTTCTGTACAGTAAACTGACCACTGTTAAGGGCACATTTTGGTCGCGTTTCGTAATATTATTGTATATATTATATACTTGTTACGTATGTTGTCGATCAGTGTTGTTGTACGCTTCACGCGTTCCACTGCATATCTCGTTCGAGATTCTCGAGAGGTTCGTTGTTGGCTGCATATTATATTATATTATATTACATAATACTACATAACATATTACATGGTATATAAGAACAAAACCTTTGGATAAATCAAGGAATAATTATATAGTAAAACTAGAGACATCCCGCGGTCTCAACCATGTCGCTTTATACAATCTTAACTTTATTTGACACTCTTAAAAGTTGAACTTTCAAAAACCCTTTGTTACTACCTACGCCATAAAAAGAAGATACCCTCTAAATATCAAGACTCTAGATAAAGCGGTTTGGTCTGTACATTTTCTATCACTTAAAGATATGTATCAATATGCATAATTAGATATACTAACTGCGCAGTTGAAGACTGTCGGTTAAATCGATTGACCTTTAGGCCTGCAGGTTCGATTCTCAACATTTTATTGTATGTAAAATAATAATAATAATAACATGTGTAAACTTGTCACACAACGCCATCTAGCCCCAAACTAAGCAAAGTTTGTATTATGGGAGAACCAGATAACTGATACAATACTTAGATACTTTTTATTGGTAAATACATACATAGAATACAATATAACACCCAGACACCAGAACAAACACCAATGTTCGACACACAAATGTTTGTCCTATGTGGGAATCGAACCCACAACCCACAGTTCAGAAGGCAGGGTTATTACCAACTGAGCTATCGGGCAAGTCCAATAACTTTTTAGATTAAAAAAAAAATCCAATTTAGGCCCCATTAATTTTCCAAATTTTGCGCAGCATTTTCCCACAGTCTTACAACAGTGAAGGAAAACATCATGAAAAAAAAATTACATGTCCAGGGATCCCAATTTGAGGACATGTGTCATCCACCAACCCGCACTTGTCCAGAATAATGCTTTGCGAGGGAATGGTCGTGTCCCAGCAGTGGGAAGGCATGGTAGTCCAGAAAAACTTAACAGATATATTAAGGAAATGAAAGATAAAACTATTCTCACCAATCATGGTCTTCAGTCGGACCGCGCACATGATGAAATCATCGAACTGAATGTAGCCATCTGATGAACCGTATCTGAAATATGACATTTAATATTAATAACAAATAAATAATAATAACGCCCGATTAACGGCTGAACCGATTTGGCTGAAAATTGGTGGGGAGGTAGCTTAGAACCAGGAAACGGACGTAATTCTATGTGTTATTTTTTGTATTTACCACAATAAACAAACACAACCACATGTCTGTCTATACCGTTAGCTCGTATATATTACATATATATATATATATATATATATATATATAGATACTAGTTGCGCCCCGTGGTTTCACCCGCGGATAAAAAGTATTTTAATTATTTGCTCTTCCTACGAGAATATTTCACTTTTCCGGGATAAAATGTAGCCTATATGTTAATCCAGTGTATAAGCTATCTTGGTACCAAATTTCATTCAAATCCATTCAGCCGTTTGAGCGTGAAGGAGTAACAAACATACACACAAACACACATACAAACTTTCGCCTTTATAATATTAGTGTGATATAGAAGATAATAATATAGATTTAAGTGCTGAATGTCAGATATTATATAACAATATACGAGTTTGAAAAAAAAAAAGACAAATTTCCCACTACTGGTGCAAGCAATCCGGCACAAGCCAGACCAGAAAACTCCGATTCAGAGCTTCGATTACACCTGCAAAGAGCAACGAATAAGTTCAGCAGTGCAAGCGCACCTGTGAGCCAGCACGTTGAGTATGTGAGCGTTGACGGTGTACCCGGCCGAGTGCAGCGCGTCCCGCAGCGCGTGTGCCGGGATGGCGCCGCGCCGCTCCACGTCGTACAGCCGGAACACCGCCTGCAGTTGCAACACCGCACTCTTATTTTATTTAACTTTAGGTTCCACACTTTTGTGTATTTATTTATTATTTTTATGTATTTTATTATTTACTAGGTGGTAGGACTTTACTGCAAAGTTCGTCTAGGTAGGTACCACCGCTTTGCCAGTTATTCTGCCGCCAAGCAGTAGTGCGCAAGCACTGCTGTGTTCCGGTTTGAAGGGCACTGTAGCTAGTGAAATTACTGGGCAAATGAGACTTTATGATCTGATCTCACAGTTTAGTAATCTTATTACTAGATTGTGCTGATGTCTCTGGATGACGTGCGCAGTGCAGTGTCACGCGAACTTTTATACTTTAGAGTTCCGAGTGACACTGCAGCTGATATGGGCAGCCGTGTCGTTTAACACCAGGCGAACGGCTAGCTCGTCACGTCATAGCTCAACATAAAAAAAAATAAATAAAAATTAGCCAGTGTCAAGTAATTAATTTCTCAAGTTAATTAATATTATATATATGTAGTAGAACCGAGGACCGGGCTCAGTGGCGTGCTTTAGAAGAGGCCTATGTCCAGCAATGGACTAGCGTAGGCTGATCATGATGATATATATGTGTCAAGTCACAGTCCAAGTCATCAAGTCAAGTCATAGTCTAGTCTAGTCAAGTCATACTCCTAATAAAGTGGTGGCAATTTTACCAGAAGGTTCTATGGAGTTTTGGAAACAACACGAAAAGAAACGTTTCAGCAAACATTATATCAAGCAGTAGTATGCAAGCACTACTGTGTTCCGGTTTGAAGAGCACTGTAGCTAGTGAAATTACTGGGCAAATGAGACTTAACGACCTAATATGCTTAGTGAAATAACTTAATTTTAAGTACCTAATATAATTTTGACTTGTAAAAGTGCTAAAATTAGCCTGTTTGCAATAAATCTTTTGACTTTGACTTTTGACTTTAATCTCATAGTCTAGTAATATTATTACTGGACTGTGTTGATGTCTCATGATGACTTGCGCAGTGCAGTGTCACGCGAAACTATACTTTAAAGTGTCACTGCAACTGATATGGGCAGTCGTGTAGCTTAACATCAGGCGAGCGAATAGCTCGTCATGTAATTCCGTAACATAAAAAAAATGAAACCCACCCTCCAATTGCGCAGATCTATCCACAGAGACTTGAACTCCTCGAATCCGAGTCCACCTGAGCCGTCCTTGTCTAGCATGGCTATCATGCTTCGGCATACATCCTTCGAGAAGCCCGCGCCTTTGAGTTCTGCCAGTCATACAGATATATTACGATGTGGTACAGATATAACGACGATGAAGTATCAATATCTTCTATTTAAGAAAACTGAGATAGAATATATTGCTACTCTGTCGTCGATATGTGAAATCAAGATTTTGATCGTACAAAGCGTTCCGTATCATTGAACAGGTTTTATACTATAATCCAACCTAAAAAAATATATGAATAGGTCTGTTCTATTGCTTTCTCACTCCCGCATTAATTGGGTTAATGAGTGAGCAATATAATAGATCGATTCAATGAAAAGGGGTTTTTTTAGATAACCCATTAAAGTTCAAATCAAATCAGTTTTAATAAAAAGATATTTTTAATGAAGATCTATAAAACCAGCTCAATTATACTGTACACCAAATTTCTAAAATGGTTTCTGTGCCTAATAGAAATAAAGACTGTTTTGAAAGTTCATGATGTTATTTTAAACTTGGATCTTAGATCCATGTCCTATTCAGAAATCAGATCCGAAACAACATCAACGATTATCAAAAAAGCCTTTATTTTTTTTTAATTTATTGAAATGGAGGTTGCTTAAAAACTACGAAATTTAATATTACATAAATAATATCTAATGATATTTATGTGTAACTTATTTAAAATGCCCATTTTTGTGTATATTCAATGTTTGCTGTAAAACCATGCTTACAAAAAGCGTAAAACGTAAAAACTTTCAAAATTATATTTTTGAAAATTTCTACCGTTTGTTAAACTGTGTTAGTGGCAACATTAAGCATATTTTTGCAAAATTATACTTAAAATATAAATAAAAGTAATACAAGATTTATAAGTAATAGTATAATTTTACAAAAAAAAAAACTCCTACATTAAAATATAAAAGTATGGGATGTCTATTTTCTTTTCGTTGTAGGGGGAAATCTGAAAACAATACATAATATAAAAATAGCCAGGCGAAATCATATTTTATTTACAAAACAAAAACAGACATTTTAAATTACGCCTCCATTTCGATAAAAAAAAGAAAAACGTATTTGATCGCATGCAACCGCTTTGTATCCTGTAAAAAAGAATCAAATTATTAACAATACATAATAAAATATATCAGTATTAATCAACTTTTTATTTATTAATTTCTTTATGTAACAGGTTGATACATAATACAAGTTACACAACCCTGTAAGGGTGTAACAAAACCACACAGTTTTCAATTTGCAATAATTGATTATATTCATCGTATCATTTCAGTTTGTTGACATACTTAAAGGTCTCCTATAAAAAGAGCTAATTTCAGCAAATTAAACGATTACCTACTTGAAACTTTATTTTCTAAATTTTTTATAATTAGTCCGTTAAATCTTATGAACAATGAAAACATTATGTAGACCACCAAAAATCCTCAAAAAAGTTTATGCTAAATTCATCATCTTCATTTCAATTGAAGGAGAGTAATTGCTTTATTTATCTGTTAAGACCACTAATATTCACTAACACACTAGCTTTGAAATTACGTACAATAGACTGTGCTGATGTCTCAGGATGACGTGCGCAGTGCAGTGTTACGTGAACCATTTTACACTTCTGAGTGATACTACAACTTTTATGTGCAACCGTGTCGCTTAACATCAGACCAACGATTAGCTCATCACGTCATTCATTAACATAAAAAAAATCGAATTGTATTTATTTATTGTACTCTTATGCTGACATAGGCTAAATAAAAATTTAAAAATACCTTTCCTTGTTTTAAGATAACTAAAACTCATTTGAAAAACTCCCAATTTTACTTAGCCCTAAAAAAACTAACTTCAAAAAAACACCTTTTAAAATAGCTTCTAGTGGGAATCTGGTCATACGAAAACTTTTTCAATACAATAAATGAACTCATCCGAACGGCCTTACCTTGCGGCTGTGGCTGCGTTAAGTGAACTTGTTCCTGATTTTGATTCTGCATCTGTTGCAAGTCGACGCCGATCTCCTTGCAGATGGGGGCACATAGAGCACAGAGCAGCTGTTCCAGGCAGCTTTGCTCCTGAGGGGCCGCGGCGACCCCGCCCCCGCCATCGTAGGCGCCATGTCTCGCGACCCCGCCGATCATTGCCATTTCTGTTCAGTAGTATGTACTGTCTATTGATTTTTTACCTTTACATTTTATAAATCAACTTTGTATTGTTTATTTTAAACGTAACAAGGAGAGATCTTGAGATGTAATCCTGATTAATAATTAATGTAAAAAAAAATGTGTAAGATCCATATAGATGCATTTTTATCAAATTGTTTTAAAATGTTAAGATCTCTTCCCAGCTCCCAGAACTTACGGGCTATATGGAATTCAAAATTGTTAAAAAATTTGATCTATTTCTAATGCTTTTATTTAAATTTTTAGATATATTATTTATTTTATATTTTGTTTTTAAATTCAAATAACTACTCATGGGAACTTTGAATACAAACGATATTACAGATTTCTCGATATTGAGATCACAAAGATACGCATAGGTACCTAAGTACATAAAAATATATGCAAGGTGATAATATAAGAGAAAATATGACGTAAGCTTAAAAAAAATTAAATCTATTTTTTTACTTTTTATGACATAATATAGAAAATTAAAAAAAAAACTAATACATTTTTCACTATTATTAATCACAAAAAAAAAATTACAATCATAACAAAAATTAGAAATTAAAAAAGAAAGTGCATTATAATTAAAAACAGTGCATTCGTTTAATACATATAAATACTTACATTACGTATCTCACGGACAGCGAAAAAAAAAACGTAAAAGCGGCTTTATATTGACACAACAAGCGTTAAACGTAGAAAGCTCAAAAATGGGCATTTTATACTATTTATTATATATAAGAATAATTGTTGAATAAAACATATTTCATTTAGTATAATGTAAAAAAAAACCTCGTAAGCGCGCATAGAATTAATATGTTTACATAAAATTAAAAATTAAAATTATTAATAAGCTTTTTTTAAATAACACCGTCAGTCAAGTGTCATTGGTTTATGTTATGGACCGCAATGTTAGTTTTAAAATTAGATATACAGTCAATTCATTTGACTTTGAAATAATCGCAAACGAAAAAGACCTTAACAAAATAGCAATCTAATAAAAATAATGTATAATAAGTAATTACGTCACGCCGCGTCATTGCTTAACATCAGTCGAGACTGTGGTCAAATGCTTTGTTAATAAAAATAATATAAAAAGAAAATAGTTAACAAAATAATAATCATCGGAAACTGTATTGATGTTACTTTCTATTTCCTTACTATATTCTTATTTTTTTCCATATAATTTAAATACATACATGTGATATGATAAATAAATAAGATCTATAAAATCCTACTACGTTTAGGTCTAAAGTGAAATGCTTAGGGCAAAAGATGGACTCGTATTAGCCCGAAATTGTAAGTAAAAATCTCGGAAATATATAATAAAGGAGTTGGTCTTTCAAATATACGGACAACGTGTGAATTTGACTACATCAAAACGCGTAAATTGAAGTATTTAAATGAAATTGCTTACATCAAACGTTCAATACTTCTTACTCATAAATCAGTGGGTGGGATAAGCGTATAATTATATTTAAATTATAGGCAGGTATTCCATTGTAAGTCACATGTCAGATTCATTTTCTGCTTGAATGGTTATTCCAGGGAAAATCACCCCCCAACGTGAGAAAACTGCCATTTGAAAAAAAAAAACAAAATACTCTTTAATCCTAATACAAACCTCCTTCAAATCAAGAACGGGATTGCCGCAATTTTTAATATTAAACAATCGCACTCAAAGAAGGTCTGGCTTATATCAGAACTTTAATTCAATGCAAGACGTTAGTTAGCGCAATGCTACATTTTGAAAAAGAAAATTGATGTGAAATAATTAGACACCGATAACAGCTCATTAAGACGAGTCAACTGATAAATCACTCATTGAGATTGAATGCTACGAGACTTTGATCACCATCCTTTAATTGTAATGTAATATTGGAAATCCTATACGACGACGTCACCTAATAAATATAAATATTAATATTTAATAAATAATAATAATAATAAATATTTATATATAAATATTAATATTTAAATATAAATATTTTGGGTGATTGATACACATTTCACATGTTAATTGGAACTGTAGCCACCACTGTTGGTTTAGGTGTGGCAACACTGATTCGTGTTTTGACGTTTTGTCAGCTAGCTGTCAAATCGTCAATCGAATTAAGTCTTAGGCTATTTGGCTACAGTCTCATCCTGTCCAAATAAATACCTGGACATTTGGCTCGGCCTTTTGGACATCAGAAGTGGTATGTGTCACGTACCTTCTCTCATGGCGTAGTCGAGGATCTCCTTCAGTTCCTCCCAATCCACCTCTCCGTCGGAGCCGGCCAGCCGGGTGAAAAAATCACGCACAGGGTCTGCGGGCTCAGGATTAGGGGCCACTTCTTTCACCTGAACGAATGGAATAACCAATATTTTATTTTTGCAAAATGGCAAATCTCGACATCATTTCTAGATTAATCTTTAAAGAGCTCATATAGATATGAGCTCTTTAAAGAACATATATAACTTCACTAACATACGATAACATACGAACATATATAACAGCATTATAAAAAATCTAATATTTCTTCTAAGATATATCAGATTTTTTATAATCAATATTTCTCAAGTCATTATTAAAAAACGACACAAGGATTTACGATGTCGACGTGTGAAGCCTTTTGTACATTGACAGTTATATAAAAAAAAAGAATTCAACACCAAGATGATGTATTCTTTCTAGTTTCTAGCAAAAAAATTAATTTGACCTTGGTGCAATAAAAAAATAAATTATAATCAATTCTGAAAATAAAATAAAAAATTCGTGTCTGTTATTTTTCAACTAACTTTTAATAAAACCAATAAAGAGTGGGGTCAAAAATTGGAAATGGTATCTTTTTTTATTTACCCAAATAAACATAATATGGACATTTAACTCAGCGCCATCTAGTTTGTACTATGGGTACCAGGATAGAATACTTGGTACTTTAATATTTCCTATTTCAAGCTTGGTACAGAGAAACAAAATAACTATTCTTCTGCTATACAATGTTTATTATGGGGATGAAATCCAGCCAAGCGCCACTATCGATTTCATACAAAAAATTAACTATATTGATAGCTCAGACGCGTTATTAAGCTCAACTTTGATTGCAATGCAACTCGTGTGAAATTATCTTCTTAAACTTTTCCATAGTGACTATGGACTATTACATACATCAATTGCAACTTTTTTTTGTCAAAAAAGTTTCAATAAAGTTAATTATATACTATCTGAAATGATATGTAAATAATAGATGTTTCAAACAGCTGTTATTATTATACTCTTTTTTATTGTGCATGCACAGTTACAGGTAAAGACTGCTCTTTACCTGTAACTGTGATGACACTTCCTTTTAAATTTTTAATTGTGTTTTCTACTACTTTCCTTTTTAATTGTGTTATCGGATCTGGCTACGGTGTACATTATGTTGGTAATCGAAATAAATAAATAAAATAAATAAAGTAAAGGAAAGGTTTGCTTACCCTGTCATCTACATCGCCCATACCGATGTCTTCATCATTTTCTCTGAAAAGAAATTCATACAATACAATCAGCGAGTTAGGAAAAAAATTGATGGTTGACTTGTAAAAGTGCTAAAAATAGCTTATTTGCAATAAATCTTTTGACTTTGACTTTGTAACTTACGCCATGTTGTTGTCCTTTTCAGAGAAGACTCGCACTAAAAATTCACCTTCTTCGTTGGGTTCAAAAGTGGACGGCACGATTACGTAGCTGCCAGGCTCGAATTTGAACCTTAAAGAGACGGTAATAGAGATTAGATTCTAAGAGAAGGAGAAATAAAATTAAAGAATGTGGTGTAAGTTGAAATAATTAAACTTCTGTAATCGGATAGAGTCACAATTTCGAATAGAATAAGGTCTAATTTTGCACTTATTTTTACCGAAAAAAAAAACCAATACCATTATATAAATAAGGTTAAAATTATCAAGAACTGACTTCCCTAAGAAGCGTTATACTTGAAGAATTTAACATCTAGCGATTTTGGCACATGTCGAAATTGGGAAAATGAAAATAAACCATAGCATTATACAAATAAGGTTAAAATTATCAAGAGCTGACTTCCCTAAGAAGCGTTATACTTGAAGAATTTAACATCTAGCGATTTTGGCACATGTCGAAATTGGGAAAATGAAAATAAACCATAGCATTATACAAATAAGGTTAAAATTATCAAGAGCTGACTTCCCTAAGAAGCGTTATACTTGAAGAATTTAACATCTAGCGATTATTATGGCACATATCGAAATTGGGAAAGTGAAAATAAACCATAGCATTATACAAATAAGGTTAAAATTATCAAGAGCTGACTTCCCTAAGAAGCGTTATACTTGAAGTATTTAACATCTAGCGATTTTGGCACATATCAAAATTGGTTTTTTTTTTTTTATGTTAAGGAATGACGTGACGAGCTAGCCGTTCGCCTGATGTTAAACGACACGGCTGCCCATATCAGCTGCAGTGTCACTCGGAACTCTAAAGTATAGAGGTTCGCGTGACACTGCACTGCGCACGTCATCCAGAGACATCAGCACAATCCAGTAATAAGATTACTAAACTGTGAGTTCAGATCATAGTCTCATTTGCCCAGTAATTTCACTAGCTACAGTGCCCTTCAAACCGGAACACAGCAGTGCTTGCGCAGTACGGAAAGTGAAAATAAAGCAGAGCATTATACAAATAAGGTTGAAATTACCTAGCGCTGACTTCCCTAAGGTTGATAAACGCCTGCGATCGCCCCACAGAAGCGTTGTACTTGAAGAAGTTGATGTCCAACGGTTTGGGCACGTGACCGTAGTCCGGCAGGCGGTAGATGGCGAAGCCGATGGTGAGACATTCGAGGCCAGCGTGGCGTTGTGAGCGGCGGTTCTTCTGCATAAGAGCTACAATGATCTGGAAATATCAAAATTAAATTGTTTTTTTTTAACACTCAGTTACAAAAGTAACAAACATTTACACACACAGAAACCCTTGTACAAAATTTCTCTTCGATAATATTAGTAAGATAGAATATCACACCACACTAATATTAGTGGAGTTGGAGTTTGTTAGTCCTTCACGCTCAAACGGCTGAATGGATATGGATGAAATTCGGTTCCAAGTTAGCTTGTACACTAGATTAGCATATAGGCTACATATTATCCCGGAAAAGTGAAATTTTCCTGTGGGATGAGTAAGTAATCAAAATACTTTTTATCCGCGGGTGAAACCGCAACTAGTAGGCAATAATGTCATCAAGTATTTACCAATATGAAATTAAGCAATTGAATTATTTTAAGATTGTTATGCATATGGTTAATACTGTTGGTCACTAAAGACCTTTACAGCGTCCAAATCGCATTAGGCGGCCAGCTGCCAAAAAAAGGCAACTAACTCAAGGCCTCAACTAGGATTGGTGCCGTGATACCAGGATCGAGAAGACTACGTCCACTAAGTCCCAATGGGAAGTAGCCAAGAGCCTATTGGTTGTACTCACGGTACATTTGTTCTCATCGTCTCCTTCATCGGGGTCCGTCAATGTGACCGTGTACTGCGGATTCCGCCAGAACGACTCCAAGTAGTTACGGCAACCACCCGCCGTTACTCCTGTAATTTACAATTCATTGATAGACAACGCGGATAAAAAAGAAGTTGGATATACGCAATTAAGTCTGATAACAGTTGAGACACCAAATAGTATATATAATAATAAATAAATATATAAACGTATGATAGAAAAAAATCACGTGGTGCGATCGAGTAATCTATGCTGATCACTATCATTCTATCCCTTCAATATTTATTTTTAGACTAATACTAGCTTCTGCCCGCGGCTTCACCCGCGTGGCCTATAGGAAACAAGGAAGAATTTTTTTCATAGATAATTCAACTGTTGTTTCACCATCTTATGGGTGGAATTTCGAGAAAACAAGGACGAAAAATTTTCAAACATAATTCAACCACTGAATTCACCGTTTCCGAGAGCTCATAAAGTTCTGCACGAGCTACACTCAGCGCTAGAATCTAAGCTATAACTATTTTAAGGCTAAAGAACGCCTTTTTAGGTCCGTATCACAGAACGATGCTCAGTCATCGATTGGTGCTCAAGCAGAGATTTCATTTACTAATTGATCACTTTATGAATGAAATCTCTGCTTGAGCACCGATCGATGACTGAGCGTCGTTCTGTAATACGGACCTTAAACTTTAAGTACAAAATGATAAACATTAAAACATACTTATGAAGGGTGCCACCGATTAGGAAAACAAATTACGCTTCCGCTCCAGTATAGACGCCTTATTGACGTGAGAATAACAACCGTTCAGTTATCCTACAATTGAAAGATCAGCGCTTACTATTAACAAAACTCACCCCTGACCCATTCCCCTTCGAACACGGACATCTCCCACTTCTTGGTGCATCCCTCGGGACATTCCTCAGGATCCAGGGAATCTGGGTTTAAATTGCAGATCTCCACTCTGGAACGATATTATACAATTAATAAAACAGAAAACTTTTCAGGCGATACATAAATACTGAGAATGGTGTCAAGGTAAGTTTGGTCCGTAGATTTAATTTTACATTACATTTTTAAAGTAATTGTATGAATTAGTACTATATTTAGTATTTTAAAATAGAATTAAAACATTTTCAAGCAACTGAAACTTACATAAACCTTTTCTATTACCTTAAAAGCACTCTACATTAAAATGACGCCGTTGAAGTTTAAGGTCAATTTTCTCGAAACTATCAATTTGACAGTTAAACCCTTTTTATTCTCAACCCTTCGATTAAAGTAAATACTATTTACGTACTACCAGTAGGTAGCATACTCAACATGCATTCAGCATTGCTTCGTTAAATTGCAATGCTGATTCATTGTGGCAAATAAGTTCCAGCATTAATTGCATGTAAAATATCTTTATCATCATCATGAAAACAAATGTGGTAAAACACTAACCTGTCTGACATAAAAAAAACATTAAATAATTGTATCTTATTAAAGCTAACAACAACTGTATCTCGTGAGTGTTAGCTGTATACTAGTTGTAGTTATGAATACTACTCACGTCAGTTTCTATAATATTACTTACTACTTTAGTTGCACCCCGCGGTTTTACCCGCGAATAAAAAGTGTTTTAATCATTTGCGCATCCCACGGGAAAATTTCACTTTTCCGGGATAAAATGTAGCCTATATGTTAATCTAGTGTATAAGCTACCTTGATACCGAATTTAAACCAAATCCATTCAGCCGTTTGAGCGTGAAGGAGTAACAAACACACACACATAAAAACTTTCGCCTTTATAATATTACCAGCTGCGCCCCGCGGATAAAAACATTTTTTAATTATAATAAATATATTTTAATTATTTACTCATCCCACAGGAAAATTTTACTTTTCCGGGATAAAATGTAGCCTATATGTTAATCTAGTGTATAAGCTACCTTGGTACCGAATTTAAACCAAATCCATTCAGCCGTTTGAGCGTGAAGGAGTAACAAACACACACACATAAAAACTTTCGCCTTTATAATATTACCAGCTGCGCCCCGCGGATAAAAAGTATTTTTTATTATAACAAATATATTTTAATTATTTACTCATCCCACAGGAAAATTTTACTATTCCGGCATAAAATTTAGCCTATATGTTAATCTAGTGCATAAGCTATCTTGGTACCGAATTTAAACCAAATCCATTCAGCCGTTTGAGCGTGAAGGAGTAACAAACACACACACATAAAAACTTTCGCCTTTATAATATTACCAGCTGCGCCCCGCGGATAAAAAGTATTTTTTATTATAACAAATATATTTTAATTATTTACTCATCCCACAGGAAAATTTTACTATTCCGGCATAAAATTTAGCCTATATGTTAATCTAGTGCATAAGCTATCTTGGTACCGAATTTAAACCAAATCCATTCAGCCGTTTAAGCGTTAAGGAGTAACAAACATACACACATAAAAACTTTCGCCTTTATAATATTACCAGCTGCGCCCCGCGGATAAAAAGTATTTTTTATTATAACAAATATATTTTAATTATTTACTCATCCCACAGGAAAATTTCACTTTTCCGGGATAAAATGTAGCCTATATGTTAATCTAGTGTATAAGCTATCTTGGTACTGAATTTAAACCAAATCCATTCAGCCGTTTAAGCGTTAAGGAGTAACAAACATACACATAAAAAATTTCGCCTCTATAATATTAGTGTGATTAAAGTAGCTAGGTATTTCCTTCTCTTCGGTTTATTGAGTGATTACAAATATATTACCTAGAGAAGTGAGTGGTGAAGTCCTTGAAAGACATCCAGAACTCTCCATCATCATCAAATGTCAGCCCCAGCTCCTCCTTCTCTGACTCCGGTATGAAACGCCACTCCGGTGATCTGGAAGATAAGCTCTAGTTTAGATAGATAGATAGATGAACTCTTTATTATACACACCAAATAATAAAAAATACAAAGAAAAAAACAATCAATTATATAAGGTGTAACAATGGGCGACCGTATCGCTAAAAGCGATCTCTTCCAGGCAACCTTTGGATGGAGAGAATTTGACGAAGTGGTAATCCTTTACCACACGGGGTGCACATAACTATTTCGTTCATATAAAGGATATAATTGAAGAGGTGAGAATAAAAAGGATTTAACTAATTTTTTTGACAAAATGACTTATGGGTATCGTTGGATTCAGCGTGAAATTATCTTCAATAATACATTCTCAAAATACCGAAATGAGGTATAAATCTCGAGATTTTGAGTCTAAAAATGGTTTATCTGTCACAGGAATACAGTACGCTTAGCATAAAAACATTACTTTATTTCTTTTATTATATTATATTTTTACAGTAATTTTATGAATTATAATATTATTATTATTAATTATATAATTATAAGTACTATATTTGGTAATTTTAAATAGAAATAAAACATTTTCAAGCAACTGAAACTTACATAAACCTTTTCTATTACCTTATAAGCACTCTACATAAAAATGACGAGGTTGACGTTTAAAGTCAATTTTCTCGAAACTGTCAATTTGTCAGTTAAATCCTTTTTATTCTCAACCCTTCAATTATAAAAGATACATTTAACTGCCTCTGTGGCGTGGTGCGAAAGCGGAGGTCGGTCGGCATTGCGAAATTTTCGAGCTCACTCTTTAGTTTTGTCCCACTCACGTTAGGGTACGCTACTGTCTCCGAATGCGCGTGTAGCGGTCTCCGTTGCACATATGCAGACAGGTATGTGCAGGAGTGGGATAGAGATATAGGGAAATAATTGAAGCAACTAAAACGTTACGTTTTACTAAGAAACTTAACATTGAATCAGCGCAACCAATGGTTATAGCTAGACATACTAACTTGTCGCTCCATGGTCCGTTCCATTCGGCCTCATTCCCCCAGGGGTTCCTCAACCGCAGCAGGGGAATCTTCCCCTGGCGGCCAGGGGTCTCGATATCAACGTATTTGACGCGTGTGATGGAATACGCGTGACCCCGGATTAAGCCCACGGGCGTTTCCGCTTCCAGAATGTTTGGGTCCGGCTGGAAAAGGAATCATATTAAACTTTCAAAAGCAAAATGTACGTATCAATTATTTTTGTTATCTTAATTCTTGACGTGTGTTATCTTAAAACAAGGAAAGCTTTTTTAACAAATTTTGACATAAAAGTACAATAAAAAATATTATTACATATTTTAAGATAGTGAATGACGTGACGAGCTAGTCGTTCGCCTGATGTTAACCGACACGATATAACGGATATCAGTTGAAATGTCACTCGGAACTCATTATAGTGTCCCGTGTCACTGCACTGCGCACGTCATCCTGAGACATTAGCTGTCTTGTAATAGGATTACTAGACTGATATGCGACACGGCTGCCCATATTAGATGCACTGTCATTCGGAACTCTAAAGTATATTTTCGCTTGACACTGCACTGCGCACGTCATCCTGAGACATCAGGATCTATCTATCTTTTACAGTCTTGTAATAAGATTACTAGACTGAGATAGATAGATAGATCAACACTTTATTGTACACCGTAAAAAAGAAAAAAAAAATACATAAAGAAAAACTTACATAATAAACTAGTACTAGTATAATAGGCGGTTTTATCGCTTAGAGCAATCTCTTCCAGACAACCTATGAATCGCAGGAATCTGTAGCTTAGAATTTTGGGCTTTGGTGTACAGGTAAAACAAAATGAACTAAAAACTATTACAATAAGTTGTCTTGCAATATTAACTAAAATATATATACAAATAATATCTAAACATACAAACAAATATACATACTATATAATATATATATATATATGACGGCGGCAACGTCCAGTCATAAACTCTATGCGCAGCGGGCAGTACCGTAATTTAACCTGTGGTAACATTTAAATTTATCACAGTGGCAACACCGGCAACTGTCATCACTTCTCCCCATCTGGCTTTATAAAGGGAGCGCTCGGTGTACTACGGATCATTCTTGCTCCGGACACGGCCCGGTGCTTATGCTGAAGCCCTAAAGTTATATAGGTTGCAACTTACGCACAACCTGTTCCTCCTACACATATATATATATATATATATGTATTATATTAACATATTTAAATATATTATGCCGGTCGAGCACTCGCCACAGTCTTCGCCGCTTCCATCTGCTTTCGCAACGCCTATACATCACTACCCTTCTGACTCCAACGTGTCTGAAATTGGCCAGGACGCTGCAATGAGTACCGCCTCTTCTTGTAGTAATGTTACGTCACGAAACGTTCCAAAACGGAAGCGCGGCGACACGGATGACATCAGTAAGACCCAAATGATGGAGATGTTCGCTGCACTACAACAACGACAGGATGACAAATTCGATATAATTTTGAACTCCATTAACGACGTTAAAATATCTGTGGATTGCATGTCTACTAAATATGAGGAGGCACTACAAAGAATTCACTTTTTGGAAGAAGAACGAAAATCTGATAAAACCTTCATTCAGCGACTACAAAGTCAGGTTGAAATGCTGCAGCACAATGCACGTTGCACTAGCATTGAGATAAGAAATATTCCACAAAAAGAAAAAGAATCGAAAGATGATCTACTAAAAATAATTAGCACCACAGCTGAGGTGCTCAACATACCGTTCCAAAGCTTGGAAATCAAGGATGTATATCGCATCAACTCAAAGGCGGCAATCAAACCTATTATAGCAGACTTCACCACAGTTTTGTTGAGAGATAACTTCTTGAGTTCCGCTAAAAAATTTAACAATCAACATAAGAATCAAAAATTGAATACCATGCATATTAATGCTAACGGACCGAGTAGGCCGGTGTACATATCGGAAAATCTCACGCAGAACGAACGACGCCTATATTACCTTGCACGTGAATTTGCTAAGAACAATGGATATGCTTTCTGTTGGACGTCCTTTGGCCGTATATTCCTACGCAAACAAGAAGGTTCGCCGCACACACGTATCAACAGCGAAAGCGACCTGTGCAAGCTGCAAGACAAATGACTGGGCCTGAAGTATATAAATGAAACTCTTATTTTTACCTGTGCTAGATTTAAAAGTATATTCTTGCTTTTTATTTTATTCATGGTATACAGCTGGTGCAATGTTATTATGTTAGGTAATAATTTAGAATATTATTGTAGTCACATATACCCCAGCCAGCTAATCTTCAACACACCGTTGTTTATAGAAACTGTAACACGACCATCACCTACCCTCACAACACAAAAAATTACACACTTATCAAACACAAACAACACAACGCCTAGGCCTTTCTATACTTATTATTACTATATATTACCAAACTTACACTATTATTCTTCTAAAATAAATTATAATAAAATACAAACCGTTCTCATTATAACGTACTGCTTTTATTGGTTGAATAGATTAGTTCGCTACATCCATAACCTTTGGCACACTAGTCTGTTAGTAAAACATACGGAACAAAAAAACAAATTTGCCTGGTTAAAGACACTGCATTATTTAAAACAATTTACTTCATTGTATACTGCGTTTTGTTCTGTCATTGAACATCCAATTGCTAACTTTACGACCCATCGAAATGTTTACTGGCTAAATTTAACTGACTTTTTAAAGTTCATTACACTTCACCGGGGCGCAGGCGCACGCGCCGGTGGATGTTATGTAACAAAAGCAATTTACTCCTTATTTCACGTCGTCTTACACAAATGTATCCTCACGGCTATACCAACCTGTGAAATAGTCTTAGATTTCTACAAGTTATCTGTTACCTACGCGACTAATAACTGTGAATGCCCAGAATTGTTTCCTATGAGTTGTCTAATAATCAACTGTTGTCAGTGCAATAATGTTAATCTTCATCATAGTAAAATACACAGGAGTTCCTGTGTTGACAAAAAAATATGTTATTATGATAGAACAATCTGACTTAATTGAAAGCATTGACAACACAACACTGATTGACAACTTTAGGGTAGGTGCGGCAGAGGAGTGTAGGGATAGATTAGGTGATTATTTGAACCAAATTACAGTAATTACGCAAAATATAAGAAGTGTTCACAAAAATTTTGACCAATTTTTATTATTTTTAAGTAGACTAAAATTTCTTCCAGATTTAATTATACTTACAGAATGCTGGATAAATGACACTTTTACCAAAATTAATTTAGACAACTATAACTGCTACTCATCTACCTTACTCAGAAACCAGAATGATGGATTAATTGTATTATCTAAGGTAGGATTAAATATTGAAATTAACGAACCCGCGTTTAATGACGCTAACTGTCTAGTGATAAATCTGGGTTCTGAATTAAGTATCATAGCAATATATCGTACCCCATCAATACGTGACACAACTAGGTTTTTGGAATCTCTTGAAAATACTATTACTACTGTCTCTAGTAATTCTTGTATCATAACGGGTGACATAAATATCGATATTACAATGAGCTCATCTGACTCCAGGTCTCATGACTACATTGAACTCACTGCTCACCATGGATTCATTCCAGGTCATACCTTGCCAACACGTGGCCCAAGTTGTTTAGATCATGCACTTATAAGATCTAAACTAACGGGACGTGTTATTGTCTGTGACTCTGGCATCACTGATCATGAAACTGTTCTAATAGGTATTGATAAGAATAACATTATAAATTGCCCCTCTAAACCTAAAGTAATGACTAAACTAAACTATGTGAACATAATTGCCTACCTCGAAAGCATAGACTGGTCTAAATTCTACTTAGAAACAGACGTCAACCTTGTGACCAATCTATTAATTAATCATATCATTTTTGCTATCAGAGAAAATACATCTAGAAGAAAGCTGCGTAGTTCTGAAGTCATAACTAAACCATGGATGACTTCTAAGCTTGTGAATTGCGTAAGGCATAGAGACACCTTGCATATGAAGGCCAAAAAGTATCCTAAAAACGAAGCCTTGCAAAACAAATATAAGATTTATCGAAATCACTGTCACTTGTTACTCCAAAACCGAAAGAACAAACATGAATCTGATCAAATTATTGCTAACAAAGACAATAGTAGAAAGTTATGGACTACTATTAAGGACATTTGCAACATTAAGGAAAATAAATCAGGTCCAAGTGATCTTCTTAAAATTCAACCAAATCCTAGTGACTCTCTAAATGCGGTAAATTACTTTTTTTCATCGATTGGACTTGACCTGGCTCAGGCTACCCTTTCACGGTTGCATAAAAATGAGGCGCAGTTAGCCAACTTTATTACTGTTGACAAATCACCTTCTAATTCTCTATTTATGTCTCCAACTGATGAAATTGAAAT
The DNA here is from genome assembly GCA_905220475.3 of Ennomos fuscantarius. Lineage (NCBI taxonomy): Eukaryota > Metazoa > Arthropoda > Insecta > Lepidoptera > Geometridae > Ennomos > Ennomos fuscantarius. The sequence goes on from HG992049.1 coordinate 6,561,570, forward strand.
TAACAAGATAATCTCAGGCCTTAAATCTCGGTCTGCCCCAGGCTGTGATGAAATCAGTAACGAGTTTCTAAAATGTACCAGGCACATATTATCCTCTCCGATTTCACATATATGCAACCTGAGCATGTCGTCAGGTGTAGTTCCAGGCTGCTTTAAAATAGCAGACATCTGTCCCATTTTCAAGTCTGGCAGCACCTCAGTCACCTCTAATTACCGCCCAATATCATTGTTATCTTCCTTATCAAAGATACTGGAAAAGGTAGTGAATAAACGCCTTCTAGGTTTTCTGGAGACAAACAACATCCTGTCCCCTAATCAATTTGGTTTTAGGTCGAACAAATCGACTGAGGATGCTGTTATTGACCTGACTGATCAAGTGTCTAAGAATCTTGACTTGAGCCGCAACTGCATAGGTGTATTTCTGGATTTGGCCAAGGCATTTGACACCGTGTCTTGGCCTATCCTCCTTAGAAAGCTGGAGCTTCTTGGAGTCCGGGGAACCTCATTAAATTGGTTCAGTTCCTACTTAAGTGACAGAAAGCAAAGAGTACGCATCTTAAACCACCACAGCGACTATGCTTCTGTCTCAATCGGTGTTCCCCAGGGAAGCGTGCTAGGTCCAACACTTTTTCTGGTTTACATCAATGACCTCTGCCAACTAAAAATCAACCAGGCCAATATTTATACATTTGCTGACGATACAGCAATTATTTTTCATGGTGACAATTGGGAAGAGGTCATTGATACAGCACAAAGGGGGCTTTCACAAGTAGCACACTGGCTTGAAAACAACCTGCTAACATTGAACGTAAGCAAAACCAAATATATGACTTTCCGAATCTCAAAGCGAACACACCCTAGTTCTGTCAATTTAAAACTACATTCATGTGCACCAACAAACAACCAAATTTGTGGTTGTCCTGAATTAGAGAGAGTTGATCACATTAAATACTTAGGCATCACAATAGATCACCAGTTAAACTGGGAATATCAAATAAATACTCTTTGTGGCCGACTCCGAAAGTTAACTCATATATTCAAAAGGTTGGGTTCTGTAGCAGATCCGGGTACTCTAAAATTAGTATATCAAGCCCTTTTTTTTTTTTTTTTTTTTGAGGGGGGGAAATGCCCTCGCACTTCCCTGCCACCACGGGGGTGGTGGCAGGGGGTATGTGGGACTCGAACCCACTAAAACCCCCCCGTGATCCGACCGCCGCCGGGATGGGGCGACATGGAGACGCACTGCATTAACCATCTCGCCCCGGCGGTAGGCCCTTCCGGGCCTCTGCGCCAGTGGGTGGGCAACCTTTCACCTCAGTTGCCCACCAGACGTGTGGGGCCATGTAAGTGCAGCGGAGAGTCCCCCGACTCTCCGCCACTGGCCCCACTACGGGGGATGGAGAAAGCGCTCAATGAAGCGCCTTCTCCGTCTCCCCACCCGTCTGCGCCGGAGGGGGTCAGAGTTGGCATTATCCTCCCTGACCCGCTCCGCGGCCTCCTTCTGCGTCATCACCCTCTCGCAGAAGGAGACCGTGGCCTGCCACGCACTCTCGCTGCCGAGCATGGCTTTCACCACGCTCGGCAGCGAGAGGTCCCGGCCAACGACCGCTGAAAGTGTGCGCCGCTCGGAGTCCCAAGCAGCGCACACCTCCAGCGTGTGGGGCGCCGTGTCCTCTGGCGCCCCACATTCGTGGCAGGCCGGGGTCGCCTCCCGTCTCGCGATTTGATGCAGGTACTTTCCGAAACATCCATGTCCGGAAAGCACCTGCACCAAACGAAACGTCAGCGACCCGAAGGGCCGCCGTACCCACTCCCGGAGGACCGGGCGGATGGCCTCCACCGTCCTCTGTCCAGGGACCGGTGGAGCCAGGTCCTCCGTCCACCGCCGCAACAAGGCGGCCCGCGCCTGCTTTCGCAGGCGCTTGACCTCCCCCCACGCTGGGGGCTCTCCACGGGACCTCCTCGCCGCCACGAAGTGGTAAACTTCGGCGAGGGTCTCCGCTTCGAGCTCCCAGGGGGGATCACTGGCCAGCACACATGCCGCCGTCCAGGACACCGTCCGGTATCCGCGGATCGCCCTCGTCGCAATGACCCGCTGCGGACGTCGCAGCAGGGCCTTGTTATTGCGACCGAGGGCGTCCACCCAGACCGGTGCCCCGTACATGGCCATACTCCGGATCACTCCGGAGTACAGCCGACGGCACGTGGCGTTCGGGCCACCCACGTTGGGCAGCAGCCTCCCCAGAGCGGCGGCCGCTCCTAGGACTTTTGGGGCCAGTTGAGTGAAGTGGGCCCCAAAAGTCCACCTCCCGTCCAGGATGAGACCCAGATATTTCATCTGGGTCCCAACCGGGACCGGGACCCCATCCAGAAGCACCCGCGTTCCCGGAGGGGGTCCCCCCCGAGGCCCGTGGAACAACAGGGCCTCGGTCTTGGAGAGGGCAACCTCCAGTCCCAGGGAGCGGATGCGGTCGACCACGAGGGTTGTTCCCACCGTGGCCAGCCGCACCGTCTCCCTGAGGTCCCTCCCCTTGAGGTATATCAAGCCCTGTGCCAATCCGTACTCAACTATTGCATAGCTTGCTGGGGATCTGCAACTAAAACTTTATTTATGAAAGTTGAAAGAGCACAACGAGCTCTTATAAAAGTGGCCTACAAAAAGCCGTTCAGGTTTTCCACAGACCTCCTTTACGAAGAGACCAAATATCTTCGTGTGCGGCAGCTGTATATTCTGGCGGTAACACTACGGTTTCATAAAACAGCACTAATGACAGTCTCCCAACCAACTAGATCTTCGCGTCGTAATACTTGGGTAGCTCCTCGCACCAAGACCCTGCAAGCGCAACGAGCCTTTTCTTTTAAAGGACCGCACCTATATGAGCGCTTGGATAAAACCATCGGAATATTAAAGACGTCCCGATTTATCTGCAAAGTCAGGATTAAGGCCTGGCTCTCCACGCTGGGCTACAATGACACGGAAAACATACTAAAAATAATCAAATAACATTAAGGGGCCTGTTCCTACACCAGCTGGTGGATTTCGGTGCGGGATATGATGTTACTGTTTGTACTCCTCAAAAAGTTAAAGCCACTTTTAGCACTGGATGTAAAACTTATATTCTGCTAGAGAATTGCCAGCGGGTGGTCTGGACCAGGCCCCATATATAAGATATAAATTATTTATACATCAACTTGATTACTCCCACTACATAGATCCGTAAATATCACTAGAGCTAGAATGCGACTATAATGGGCAATGAACAACAAATCAAATTCCCAATGTCTTCAAAGTCTCACTGTTCCACCTTGACATTGAAGTATATAAAAGCAAATTAATAAACTAGAACGGTACCACACAGCTATAATTAACAACTGTTACAATTATTTGAGTAAATATTTTTTACTCCTATATGTATATTGTATGAACCTAAATATATATATATATATTATGTGTATTATTTATATGCAATATAACTTTTTTGTATAGTATTATTATAATTTTTCTCATTTTAATATTGAAACTGGCCTGATAAAAAATAAACAGTCTCATGCATACTCTAACCTCACTTACCCTCAACAAATCATATTACACACACACACACACACACACTCACACAAATACAACACGTGCATACATACCTAATCCTCATTCTTCCTTACAATCTCGTACTATGGTTTTGTTGTAATTCCGTACTTGATTGCTGGTTTGTAACCGATTGAAGTAGAATTTTGGATTTGTTTGTTTCAATATGCAGTCAAAGAAAATGATTATTATTTTTTTCCTCTTTTTAAGTGTACCTACTACATTAAATACGTATAAATTAGTCTACCCCTATTCTTAAGTTTTTTTTATATAAATTGGAAGAGACTGAATCCCACGACACAGGTCATCCTAGTGTGGGATCCAGGGATCAACCCTAGACTATGTTTCTTTTTTTAATGTTTGAATAAATAAATTATTATTATTATTATTATTATATATACCTTACCTATGAAATTAGGTCATTGTACGCGCCGCTTAAATAGTTATATTTATTATCTATATTTTTATACAGACATCACACACTTAATTACTCTTTACGCATTTCCTTTTCCATCCTACCCTCCAGTCTACAATTGCCTGTGGTAGTCGTCTGACGGTAAAAACGCAACGCAACGCACGCTACTCCCAAAATATATAAAATTCTTAAAAATATCCCGCGGCCGCGAGTGTGTGGACTTCTAACGCAAAAACTATTGTTAGAATGTGATATACGTGCATCAAAACCAGTGCCGATTTGAATAGATTACTCCACATCGAAGGACTTTAAAACAAAACCACCAGGTACCCCATTCCGTACTTCCAACTATATATCACAATTGAAGGGGTGAGAATAAAAGGATTTAACTGATTTTTTTGACCAAATGACTTATGGGTATCGTTGGGTTCAGCGTGAAATTATCTTCAATGATACATTCTCAAAATACCGAAATGAGGCTTAAATCTCGAGATTTTGAGTTTAAAAATGGTTTATCTGTCACAGGAATACAGTTTGCTTAGCATAAAAACATTACTATATTTATTTTATTATTATATTATATTTTTACAGTAATTGTATGAATTAGTACTATATTTAGTAATTTTAAATAGAATTAAAACATTTTCAAGCAACTGAAACTTACATAAACCTTTTCTATTACCTTATAAGCACTCTACATTAAAATGACGCCGTTGACGTTTAAAGTCAATTTTCTCGAAACTGTCAATTTGTCAGTTAAATCCTTTTTATTCTCAACCCTTCAATTCTTCCCAGTCATAAAATCTAATTTGCCCAGTAATTTCACTAGCTTCAGTGTCCTTCAAATACACACAATATTCTATGTATATATTCTGTGTTCAGTGTCTCCATGTGTGAGAAGACTTGTGTGTCCTTCCAGACAACCTTTGAATCGGAGGAATCTGTAGCTTAGAATCTTGGGCTTTGGTGTACAGGTGAAACAAAATGAACTAAAAACTATTACAATAAGTTGTCCTGCAATATTAACTAAAATATATGTACAAATAATATCTAAACATACAAACAAATATACATACTATATAATATAAATATATATAATTATATATATATCGGCGGCAACGATTTTCGAGTTACGTACCTCAATACTGCAGCCCATAAGCGAATTCCGTTCATATGCTTTCAACAGGATGGTGTAGAAGTTGGGCGGGAGCTCGGCAATGTCGTACATTTCCGTGACGCCGCCGGTGAAGTCTTCCATCGCTTCACACGTCGACCCGCCCTTTAGGGCTTCGTACGAACCGTGCAATCTGTTGGACGGCAAACGATACCGTAAAACCAGAAACAAAGTTTTTTTCGTTCTATCTTAAATTAAATGAACAATAATATTGAAACTAATTAAACATTTTTTTTCCTTATTTTGAAAAATGTATTTCCTATTTTGTCGAACTTGCAATTGTAATCACTACTGAATAAATATATTATTGATTGATTCATACAAAAAAAAATGTTTGTTTTTTTTGGTTACGAATGACATGACGAGCTTATCGCTCGCCTGATGTTTAAGCGACACGAGTGCCCATACCAGTTGTAGTAACACTTGGAACTTTAAAGTATAGTTCCGCTTGACACTGCACTGCGCACGTCATCCTGATGATGATGATGCCTATCAGCGCAGTCTAGCAATAAGATTACTTGAGATTAGGTCATAAAGTCTCATTTGCCCAGTAATTTCACTAGCTACAGTGCTCGCCAAGCGCGTAAAGCGTCAGCGTTTTTCCACCTTTAAATGTTATCTGATTTCGATATTTCATTGTAATTGTCTACACATTATTTTTAACGCGATGACGAATTTTTTTAAATCGAAATTATGACGAAGAAAAGTAACTTTAATTAGAATATAAAAAAACATATTTTAGAAAAAATAATAATTTATTGGCATAGGTAATAATAATCTATTCAAACAATTGACCGCATAAACAAATGATTTTGTTATGATTTAAGAGGGTGAAAACCATTTTCCCCCGAAACGCTATTCTCACTCAAGGGTTCTATCGTCTCTATCGCTCAGAACGACAAGGGCCCACGTTAATGGGATTCTCAATCTCGCTCGCGCATTGCGACGTTTTTGAAGATATTGTGAAAGTTATATGTAAATAAAATAGAAAATAATTTATAAATATTAATATCTTATACATAAACGACTGAATTTTCTTAGACAAGTCTGTCTAATAAGGCCCGCAAAAACCACATTACTAATGAAAAATATATTTCTTCTGGAAATAAATAATTCTATTCTCCAGTACATTACAAAAAAAACATTTTTATTTATTTTTTTATATTACTTACTTAGCATAAGCCTTTTCAAGCAACGCGCTCCAGAACTCGTTGTTTTCTGAAGAATGAAGGTAGACCAGCTTCCCCCTGTACGTGGGCAGGCGGTCGTCGATGACCACGTCCACCCACCGACCGTACTGCCAGAATCTGTGCAAAGGGAGATAACTGGCTATTTGATTGCATAAATTAATAATATACCTCAAAAAAATACACGGTCGTAAAAACAAAAGTTAAATATCTCAAAAAATTACAAAATTACAGGCTATCTTTTTTTTATGTTTTGGATCCGCACTTTTGTGTATTTAGCCAGTGTCAAGTAATTGATAATTTATCAATGATATTTCACGCAAATGTGTGTCAAGTCACAGTCCAAGTCAAAGTCATACTCCTAGTAACGTGGTGGCAACTTTACCAGAAGCTTCTATGGAGTTTTGGAAACATTTTATTATATTTTTACAGTAATTGTATGAATTAGAACTATATTTAGTATATTAAAGTAGAATTAAAAAATTTTCAAGTAACTGAAACTTACATAAACCTTTTCTATTACCTTATAAGCACTCTACATTAAAATGACGCCGTTGAAGTTAAAAGTCAATTTTCTCGAAACTATCAATTTGACAGTTAAACCTTTTTTATTCTCAACCCTTCAATTATTGGTTTTACAATTTTTATTTGGTCATAAATGTTTGTAACTCGATGTGTGGGATATATTCTACTCCTACCCTTGATTCAAGGCTTGTTAATCTATACATATAAAATTCAAAGTCTTGACTGACTGACTGACTTATATATCAACGCACAGCCTAAACTGCTCGCCTTAGATACTTGAAATTTTGCTTTCTTTGTGTAGGTATCCACTAAGAAAGGGTTTTTTAAAATTGCACCCCTAATAGGGTGAAATAGGTGGATGAATTATCTATGAAAAAAATTCTTCTTCGTTTCCTATAGGCCACGCGGGCGAAGCCGCGGGCAGAAGCTAGTTATTACCTAAAATGGAAGACCCCAGCGTAATCTTCATCGAAACTCTGGTCATCAGGCACCACTTGGAAGAACAATCTGGAATTAAACATAAAAAAAAGTTAACATATAATAAAATCACAGAGATTTAGGCTTTTCTGCATTAAAGTCTATTTTAAAAATGATTAGTTTAATACTTTCCCCCGGGTTCTCGTACCTTCGTTTATTAAATTCGTGTCAACTTGGCACACCGAATACTTAATGCTCATTGGTTGTCTGTTGATCATCGCTATCTCCAACCAATAAGCGTCAGAATGTGGCGTGTTAACATGACAAGACTATAAAAAAAAATAATAAATAATAAATATGTGTGGACATTTCACACAGCGTCATCTAGCCCCAAACTAAGCAAAGCTTGTACTATGGGAACCAGATAACTGATAGAATACTTAGATACTTTTTGTTTGTAAATACATACATAGAATACAATATAACACCCAGACACAGAACAATGTCACCCAATGTCAAATGAACCCATGTCCTGGGTGGGAATCGAACCCACAACCCACAGTTCCGAAGGCAGGGTTACTACCAACTGAGCTATCGGGCCAGTCATTCTGACTTTGACAAACGTTCGAGAAACCGGGGGCTAGAGAGATAAGTAGAAATTTAGACGCAATCAAAATTAAGTGCAGACCGGCATTCATATTACAGTTACAGAAGTATCACCCCGAGAAGTCACTTAAATAAATAGCGACTCTGGCTACAAAGCAATAAAGTGCAGTTCAGCTGGCACAGTACTACCCTAAAAAGGTACCGAGTCGGAGCCTATTCCTCATACAATATCTATCTGTATAGATCACTGTCAGCGATAAGACCGTCCATTGTTAAACTAGTTGTTAAGATTTATCTATATATGTCGTTTGTTTTTTTTTTCAAAGTAAGCATAACTTGTGTTTTAGTTTCATGATAGTGTGTATTTTTGGAATACATGTTTGTTTTTTATTTTTTCTCTGTGTAACTATGCTCTTTTTGAAGTAAAACTTCTTTAAGCAAGCTTGACTAGGGGAGTTAGTTGGTGAATGCGTAACGACGCGAACGGAAGTCGAAAGTTGTTGGTTCACCTAGATCTCCGTTGTCAACATACAAAATAAAAAAAATGTTTTATGTTGGTACATGTCCGGTAAAATGACAATTTACAATTGTCAAGATGGCGACATTAACTCGACTGGCCCAATAGCTCAGTTGGTAGTAACTCTGCCTTCTGAACTGTGGGTTGTGGGTTCGATTCCCACCCAGGGCAAACATTTGTGTGATGAACATAGGTGTTTGTTCTGTGGCTGGGTGTAATATTGTATTCTATGTATGTATTTACAAACAAAAAGTATCTAAGTATTGTATCAGTTATCTGGTTCCCATAATACAAGCTTTGCTTAGTTTGGGGCTAGATGGCGTTATGTGAGATGTCCACACATATTATTATTATTAGAATTAAACAAAGCAAAAACAAAGTTATACCGGCCGATAGATGGAGCTAAACTAAAGAAGTTTTACTTCAGTCGTGTGGTCTAAAGCACACTCGTTTTTTTCCGACCGCCTGCTTATATAAGCAAAACACTTACTTTCTATGCAGGGTGAGGTTGGCAACGGCGGCCAGCAGCCAGCAGTCACCTAACTCGCCCTGTTGCACGTCGAAACGACTGTAGCCTTCTACGAACAGCTGGGGATCCTCTGCGATCTCCTGTAATGTACATTAAAATAGAGTTCAAATTTTTACAAATAATGTTATACAGTCAAAGTCATAAGCCCCGTATTACAGAACGATGTTTTCGATTAGTGCTCAAGTTTGGAATCTCAACTTGAATACATACTAATCGATGACTTACGTACGATGGATAATTAATTTCCAAATTGATTATCGTACGAAGTCTCATCTTCAACACCTGTTTACGACTGAGCATGCGTAGTTGACAGCCTCTGTCGCGTTGTGGTTGAGCAGGTTGGCTCATAACTCGGAGGCGGCGGGTTCGATTCCCGCGGCAGGACAAGTATTGGTGCACAGGAAAAAAAGCACAAATATTTGTTCTGAGTCTGAGTGTTGTGGGACCATGGTCTAGTAGTTCCTGGGTCCGTGGACACAGGGAATCCTAGTTAGGGTCCTGGATCTATGTATGTAATCGTCATTCATTGGGGCGTCATTATTATCATTCATGGTTCTGTAATACGGGCAATATTAGCATAAAAAGTGGTTATAGGCAATTTGACCACTGCCTCGCCTGATGTTAAGCAGTGACGTGGTCTGCGATGGTGCATGCTCGCCTAAAGATACCTGTTAACTCTTCACTTGAAATCTCCCAGAGTATATATTAACTGGAAACAAGGACGCCGGCAAGCTGTTCCATTCATTAGCTGTTCGCACCATAAAGTTAGTAGCGAAACGTTTAGTGCTGATAGCTATGGATATAAGTAAATATACTTATCTAGAGATAATGACATCTTCATCCGCTTTCTTTTTGAAAACGTTATGATCCAGATACTACAATAGCTACAAAAAAATCAGTTTTGAACTATACGGATTCAATTTCTTGCCAACGTTGCGTAATAATTTCTACGGAAATACAATTGATACATTTCTAATTGCATTGAAATTAATTTTCACTCAAAGCAAGCTCATCAGCGTTATCGAAGTCAAAAGGCTCCTCAATATTACTCTCGTCATCAGTCCAATCAGTTTCCACTTCTGAAACACGGGCCATCTCTCCCCTCGCATGACATGAACACATTGATTTCATCATAAGAACTTATCAATTATCAAAAATACGTACAAAAACGTCGACTTACTCCAGGTCGAAGCCATGTTATAGGTCTATCCAGACGTTCCTTGAAGTAAAGACTGCGGTCAATCGCCGGAAACTCTGGGTCCTCGAACAGCCTGCCTTCGCTTAGACACCGTGACCTGATCTCCTTGAAGTCCTGGTAAGTTGCTGGTCCGAAGGAAGACGGACGGGTCTCGCCGAGCTGAAAAAATAATATAGTTTCATAAGTTTAGGGAACAGAGATCATCTTTGAATCATAAGGCAGTTCTTTTTTTTATTTCTACTTAATCACCGATTCACAACTGAGTTTTGAAATCAACGATTTTGTAATACGACCCACATAAGGGGTGGCTATAGGGAACTAAACTAATATACTCTAATATACCGGGCGTGTTCAAGAAAAGAGTGAATAGGTATTTACTTGGCTAGCATGCTACACCTTCGATCGCATCGTCACTTCCCATCAGGTGAGAGCGTGGTCAAATACTAGACAAGTTTGAAGTAAAAAAATACGCAGTCGTGAAACGGTTCTCAAGACGAGATTTCATACATAAGAACTTTGAATGAAATCTCAACTTGAGCCCCGATCGACGAATGAGAAAATCGTTCTGTAATACGGGGCTTGGTAAGGACGTCGAAATGACGATCTACATTTTCTTATTTTTAAGAATTAGCCGCGGTTTTTCCATAATCTGATAAAAGCTATTCATTGGATAAAACAAAACACAGTGAATATAAAAGAATAATTTCGTATAGTGAACACTGCATTAATAATGGTGCTTTTATTTTAGTCAGATTATAATTTGTTAGATGAATAAATGTTATTCACCTAACTATTAGCCGTTGAAAAATAGCACCTTAGGATAACACCTTTGGATGGCTTGACAGTCCTGAAATTCTGACAGGCAAGGAGGTGTGTTCAATTTAGACAATTTAGTTTCCGGTGCAAGACTTAAGATTTCAAGATCTTCCATTAATTTTGAACTTAACGTTTGCATAGAAATTAATGATGCCAACAAACAAAATAATGGTTTTGTATGTTTTTACAATTCAATTGAGAAGCAAGTATGCTTGAAATATTTCGTAGGTAACAGAATACTTAATAGCACAGACGTAGATTACACTACCGGACTCGTAACTACTCATGAACATTGTTGTGGCAGACGAATAGTTATTATGTGTTCTGTTCCTCTCTATCAAATTTGGAATAGGTAAAGATAGAGCAAGAGATAACACTGAGTTATTCCATCAGTGTTTATTAGTAAGGAAATTTACACAGAACAGCTAAATAGCGAGCGCAATTATAATAGTTTGTACTGTGTACCTGGTCGGAGTAATTTCGACTTTTAATTGACGTGAGTTTCAGCCGTTATTTATCTTACAAAAATTATAATAGTGTTTATTTTTGAAGCAATATAGGACATTCATTTTTATTCCCATTATCAGACTGTGCCATACACACGTAGGAGTTCCTTTTCCTCCATCACAATATTTGCACAATACTGTTTGTAGAACATCGTTTTCCGGTCATTCCAAACAGTTTAAATTGAATCCAATTATTTATAGTTTTTTATAATACATAATTATATTGTCATATCGGTTGTTCGGTGTAGGACAGATTCTAGTAGACAGATTCGTAATTGGGCATTTTTTTTTATTCGATATATTCGTAGATTGGGTATAGATTCTAGCCCAATAGCTCAGTTGGTAGTATTCTTGCCTTCTAAGCTGTAGGTTGTGAGTTGAATTCTCACCCAGGACACAACATTTGTGTCACGAACATCGATGTTTGTTCTGTGTCTGTGTGTTATATTGTATTCTATGTATGTATTTACAAACAAAAAGTATTTAATTATTCTATCAGTTATCTGGTTCCCATAATACAAGCTGTGCTTAGTTTCTGGCTAGATGGTGCTGTGAGAAATCTCCACCAATATTTATTAATTTATTTATTCTCGGATTCATCAGTTTAACTATACGGTAAAAATATAGGTGTACATAAAGTAGCAAGTGGATACAAAATTAAAACAAAGTACGTTATACTTACACATCACTTATCACGAAGTTCTCAAATGGGATAGAATAACGAAAATGTGGAATAGTAACTGATACATCACCGATCAAAAATAGCACCAAAGACGTTCCTTTAAAGCAGCAATTTTTCGTTAAGTACTTATTGCGGACTAATAGAGAAGCTCAACTAGCCGTTCCTAACCAATCGGTAAAGTTAAGCAACGTTATGGTGACTGCTACAAAAAGAGGTATTTACAATTGACTTTTACCGTGATTCGGAGAGTACGTTAAGCCATCGGTGCCGCCTGTTGTTGTATGGCAATAGTCGTTATGCCAAGTCAGAAGCCTTAGAGCGTACTCTTGTCTATAGGAGAAGAAACGAACCAAAAAAATTCAAGTAAAATAAAAACAAAACACACCCAATACAAGTTTTCTCCCGTAGGCATGAACATTTTACTTCCTTTGTAGTACGGAGGCATCTTCAGCGTGTGATCCTTGTGGTGTATTACAGTCGAGAGCCTCTTGACAGGCGATTTCACCATGACGTCTTTCGTGAGAGTCACTTTCGGAGAACCAATGCGACCTTTGTCTAATACCTTGCTTCTTTCTATAGATTTCACAATCTTCGAAAGAGCGATAGGTTCGGCTTTATTTTCATGAATGATTTTATTACTGCATGCTACGTCGACATCTTCACCTGTCTCTACTATTTCTGGAATGGTATTCCCTTCGCTTTTAGGTTTCTTAATCGCTTCTACCACCCTCGTCGCCCAAAACGGTTTGTAAGCACTATCCTGTCTAATTTTCGATTGTTGGTATTCGTAATCGGACACTTTAACTTTCCTAAAATCTTCAAATAGTTTAGATATTCGATTCAACGAGAACCTATCTTTAGATTTCTCTTGAATTTTCGATGTTCGCTTCTCCGGGGTTTTCTTATGGCGAAAAATTCGTCCTGACTTTGGAGATTTGATGGAAACGGACTTGTTCTTCCAGGTCTCCACCGCTTTGACCACATTTTCAGTAGCATAAAACGTGAACAGATGCCCAACATCTTCTTTATTTAATTTGATATGTTCATCTTCTTTCACTTCTAGTTCTGGAGTCATTTTAAACAGGTTTTGTTCGCTCTATAGCACTGGTTTGATTCAAATGAGGATTCAATGTTTCGAATCCTTTCCTGAACTAAGTTATCCTTGAAATATTGGCGCAAGGCCTTATGATTAACGCTTGAAAACGATAATATTATTTAACTGAATGTAGTTTATGATATCCTTTGTTAGCGTGTAAATAAGATAAACCGTTTCCCCATTAGTGACTATATAGCTGGATATAGCAACAACATTTATATAATTATTTTGGTGCACATATAACTCAAATATATAATCTTTTGTTTCAATCAGTATAATCAAAGTATTAGTATTAGGTTTATTTAAAATTAACAATTTTAGATGTTATACATAATCATTATGTGTATTTAAATAGTAAACTATTTAGTCCAAACAAAACGTCACGCTTAGTATGTGAATAAATGATATTGTGCGTCCTTGAATGATTTACATCAATCGATTTTTACAATACGACACTACACCCTTTAAGGAAAATGTTTAGATTCTCACTTGTTCTAAAGATTATTTTTATCTTCGAAAGTTAAGTCGTTTACGTTTCTTATAAACTTTTCACGTGTATAACAAGTTCAAAAAACACTTATGATATTTGAATTTTCTTCAGCTTTTTCAGAAATATGTTCACTAGGGCGGTAATATGACAAACGAAATGTCCGGTCACCCATAACTGAACGTATTGACTGGCTGAATCGTAGTGATAACGAGCAACCTATTAAATATAGTGCAGTACGTATTACATATACTGTATTATGTTCAGGACACTCATGGGGAGGAGCGTAAAGCTCACGATCTAGAGATAGCTGTGCGAATAAGCTTGAAAGCTAAATTTAGGGCTTTTAAGAGATAAAAAGATTATTTTTATATGTATTATCTATTGGAATTATAGCGTCGTTATCTAGTGATACGACGATAGGTAAGTTTATTAGCACATAACGCCCCGGAAATAATACTTCGCATTGCCAACTTGACGATAATAATCAAAATATTCAGCAATATTTTATTCATATTAATATGATATATTAACGTAAATAATATACACAAGGTGGAATTTAATTCGTTCTTTTCCTTTAATGTATGTATTCAGTCCATGCTATAGAATGCTCCCATACAACTAAATAAAAAAGTACTTATGAAATAAAGCTTAAATCTAGGTATTGTCAAAATTTTTTTTATAGTTTTTTTAATGGGAATATAGGTATGCGTTTGACAACAACTCACCTGATGGTAAGTGACGAAGTTGTCTAAGATGGAGCACGCTTGCCCATGAGATGCCCATTCACTCTTGACTTAAAAAGACCCAGGTTGTACCCAGGAGGAAACACTGTTCTGTTAAATTCTAAAGAAAAGCCTTGCGACATTGAATAAAGCAAGTTTTTTAATGCTTAGGAAACATTTACAAAGCTATTAGCTGGTGCCTGCGATGTGTGTACCGTTAAATAGACATTTCGGCTGTCATGCAGTTATTTTAGGAGGCACTAAATTCTAAAACAAAACCTTTTTTTTTAATTGGACTTAGTACGAGTATTCTGTAGCATGATATTATAGAAACTGACGTGAGTAGTACTCATATCAGTCAGCGCCGAGCCGCCACCACCGCCGCCGCGCGTACTCCTTGAGGATGGGCATCTTTATTGCCCGAACACCGGTCGAGTTATTCGACTGTATCTCGTGAGTTTTAGCCGTGTAATAGTTGTAGTTATTCTGTAGCATGGTCTGAGTACATACATTTAAGGAAAAGAGTAAATTAAATTCCACCGTGTATAGATAAGATATATTTATACTAGGGCAACAAACTACTGTGTTCCGGTTTGAAGGGCACTGTAGTGAAATTACTGGGCAATTGAGACTTTATGGCCTGATCTCACAGTCTAGTAATCTTATTACCAGGCTGTGCTGATGTCTCAGGATGATGTGCGCAGTGCAGTGTCACTCGTAACTCTGTTTTGGGGTTCCGAATGACACTGTTCTGTTATGGGCGGCCGTGGCGCTTAACATCGGGTGAACGACTAGCTCGTCCCATCACTCAGTAGCATAAAAAAATAAAACAAAGACTCAATACCACTACTTCAAATATATCGATGAAAATACATACATATATGTACCTATGTAATGTAATATCATATGAATCATTATTTTTGATATGATGATAAATTACACACATTTCTCACTAAGCTGCATTAACCTGCATTGTGTTAAGTACTCAAGAGTATAAGAAATCATTCCTAGTGAGTACTCACTAGGAATGATTGCCCAACAAACTGTCCCGGTTCTCGATAAACGTGTTGTTATCTCAATAAATACTGCTGTTAAGACTGGGCTACCTGAGAGTGTACAGAGTTAGATTTTTTTAAGTTTATTGCAGGAAAATACCAAATTGGTGTAATTAGATCTTCGATTATTATTTTTTGACCACCTCTGTGGTGCGGTGGTTGAGTAGCCCATAGCCCTGAGGCAGCGGGTTTGATTCCCGCGGCAAGACAAGTATTTGTGCACAGAAAAAATAGTGCCAACACTTGTTGTGTCAGGATGTAGTGGGACTATGGTCCTCGTAGTTCCTGGATCCCTGCACAGGGAATCCTAGTTAGGGTCCCGGATCTATGTATGCGATTGTTGGGCGTTATTTATTTATTATAGAGTAAAATACACATTTGTATAAAACTCGGCTAGCAAAAGCTTTAGGTACATAATAATGATAAGAAAAAATTACTAGTAACGTAATGGCAAAGTGATAGTAAGTAGCTTTATTAATAAAAGGTAACTAATTTACTGCGCGACTAAAGTAATAACAATACTATTAGCACACATGATATCATTGAAAGCGCTTAGTCAAATTTAATCTTATCAGTGATACTATACAAAGATATCAAAGTGAAAGTGGTAACAAAGGTAAAAATAGCCAGAGAGAAATAGCATATATGTCAAGTATTACATGCCTTACTTGGCAGCTTTAAAATAAAGTAATTAGTCGAGGGTCTATTAAACGGGTCCCAGGAGTAAACCTTGTGGGACACCCCATCCTACAACATAGGCGTGGTCTTGAATAATAGTTTTTATCTACGCCTGTGATCGATAACAGTCATAAAAGTATAATTTACCATCGTTTGTTCGTTTTTTACGTAGCTTTTAAGCTAATAAGTTCGGTAAGCCGTTGTGGATAGAGTCGAACGCTTTGGACGTGTTACAGACATAGCACTACGCTAAGTCACTAACGCGAAATTTTTTCGTTTGTTTGTTTTAATGAACATAAGGTTTAAAAACTAATGTTACTTGTGAAAACAATTTAATTATGATTATTTGTTGTTGATTGGTAGAGTTCGATGTTTTATTTCTTTTTACTGCGCATTATAAGTCCTAGGGTAAGTTATTTATTTTAATATGTCACTGACATTTTATGTAGCGAATGTTAGAAAACTTCATTCATATTGGTTTTATAATTTCGCTTTGACAGAAGTTGATGATTTTGGTGGGGCATGGCTTATCGATGTGATAACAACATCCCTTCAAACTATGTTTGACAACGATAATATACTTAAACTTCAGATATATAGTATCGAGTACCGACATTTAACATATACATCTAAAAATGTGCACACTTAGAATTTGCGACCATAATGCAGTGGCATTTAGAATCATATTAAACAGGTATACTCTAAACTTGCATTGATAGCAGTAGATATACGATAAGCAAGGTAGTGTAAATATAGGTATAGCGTTATCACATTCTGATTCTGAGACATTCGTCAAAGTATCTATATTATGATTTGGTCAATAGTTGACGCAATCACGAACGCTCAACCAGTATGATATGAACCGTGGTCAGATCACAGTATTTGGAATAGTACCTAGTAGTTTTCTTGTTTGGTGGGTTATTTATATTATGGTCCTTGTAGTATTTCTTAAACTTTCTTGGTTATGTTTTTAGTCCTGTGAAAAACAAATAATTATGTAATAATTTTGTTGATTTTTTACGACCAGAAGAAAATTAGTTGTAGTGTCTGTGCTACCCTAAACTTTGTATGCCAAATGACAATAATTATAGTTCTCCGCAGTTAAGAGTACTGCATTGAGCTTATTTGTCACCAACGATGCAGAACTATTTAAAATTATGTTCAAATAAAAATACAATTGTGAAACCAATTTCAAAATAAATAATACATAGACAACGAAAAATCGTACGGTCGATAACTGTCTAGACATGGGCGTTATTATAATGACTCCCGCAGTTTCCGTCTAGACAGGGGGTCTGAGAGCAAACTGCTGTTATTTTGTAAAACAAGCATCCTGTAAACGCATATTTAAATTCAGAACATTAGGCTAATTTATCTGACATTTGATACAAATAATCGCATCAAAATCAAATCAGCTTAATTAGTGAAAACTTAAAAGCATTAAGCAGTGTTGCGAACAAGTCATCGATAGATACAAGTGCGTGGATCGATCGTGATTCTTCTCGAAACCAACCCATTCTTTCTGCGAATATCAGGGCTTTAGGTAGAGATTATACTATGAAGGTATGGACTTATGAACTCCTCAGGCCTAATCGAAAGCGCATCTTTATTGCGTCTCAGTTTCCGTACAATGGCTACTGTGTACTACAATTAGTGAAAGTTTTTAATTTGCAATTTTTCTAATTTTTATAGAGCTTAACGAACTTTAAAATTATTTTTATAAGGTATTAATTGACCATTTTCCTTGACCACATTATGACGTTCATGATACATTAAATTTTACTCGACATTTATTTTATCAACTATTATTTACTTGTAAAACTTTTGCTTATTTGCTTCTCTTCATCTTATTTTTTAACCCCCGACCAAACAGAAAGGCGTTCATCGTTTCTGTGTTTGGCATCGTAGCTAATTTATATAAGTGTCTTGGTCGTAGCTATGATTAATAAAAACTAAGTTTTTTTGATTATGAGCAAATTTACTTGTTGACACGTTAGACCTACTCGTAATAAGTATAATTAGCATTGCCGTTCTAATACATACTTAAGTCTTTTTCGATTCGTTTTGATAATAATAGCTTTTTAGTCTCAGTAAGATTTATAATTCTCAGTTTTGCTCAACAATCTGCGGTTTAGTAGTGATTAACAGCACAAATAGCTGACGTACTATAAACAACAGGATGTACAGAAATATTCGCGGTACCTATATGACTGGAGTTGAAATGTTTGGGAATTTCAATATGGGGAGCTGGTGTTTCGCATTCGTGAAATTTTGGCTTACATTAATAGAGTTTCTCTGTATTTACTTATACAACATTTACAATTTGGATATTTTGGAAGTGGTTTGATTGGTACAGAATGTTGCAATAGAAAGGATAATTGAAGGGTTGAGAATAAAAAGGGTTTAACTGTCAAATTTACAGTTTCGAGAAAATTGACTTTAAACTTCAACGGCGTCATTTTAATGTAGAGTGCTTATAAGGTAATAGAAAAGGTTTGTGTAAGTTTCAGTTGCTTGAAAATGTTTTAATTCTATTTTAAAATACTAAATATAGTACTAACTCATACAATTACTGTAAAAATATAATAAAATAAAATAAATATAATAATGTTTTTATGCTAAGCGAACTGTATTCCTGACAGATAAACCATTTTTAGACTCAAAATATCGACATTTAAGCCTCATTTCGGTATTTTGAGAATGTATTATTGTAGATAATTTCACGCTGAATCCAACGATACCCATAGGTCATTTTGTGAAAAAAATCAGTTAAACCCTTTTTATTCTCATCCCTTCAATTATCCTTTCTATTACAACATTCTGTACCAATCAAACCACTTCCAAAATATCCAAATTGTAAATGTTGTGTTAAAATATATTAGTTATGTATTTTTAGAGCACAATAAAAAATAAATTTACCAATAATGTTTACCTGGTTACTACATCCATTACGTTTTGTTTATTTTGTAAATCTTGTAAGTGGGTAAGTGACGGTTCATATCACAGCGTCTAGTGGAGTCTGGCATGCTGTCAATATTTATCTATTTTTATAATTCACATGTAAGCGCAACATTCGAAGCCATTAACCTGTCTGTATATTATACAAAGTAACGTAGAATTGGCAACTTTTGGGAGATAAAGGTTCTCGCGACTATTGTCTTAAACTGTTATGTACGATATGTTTAAAAAAAAAAATTCTAAATCGGTTCACAATTGAAGGGGTGAGAACAAAAAGGGTTTAACTGATTTTTTTTCACAAAATGACTTATGGGTATCGGTGGATTCAGCGTGAAATTATCTTCAATAATACATTCTCAAAATACCGAAATGAGGCTTATATCTCGAGATTTTGAGTCTAAAAACGGTTTATCTGTCACAGGAATACAGTTCGCTTAGCATAAAAACATTATTATATTTATTTTATTATATCATATTTTTATATTATATTTAGTATTTAAAATAGAATTAAAACATTTTCAAGCAACTGAAACTTACATAAACCTTTTCTATTACCTTATAAGCATTCTACATTAAAATGAAGCCGTTGAAGTTTAAAGTCAATTTTCTCGAAACTATCAGTTTGACAGTTAAACCCTTTTTAATCTCAACCCTTCAATTGGCGAATACATTTATGAATTACACACAAAAAAAAAACTTACAGACGAACATAGTAGGTATCTAATCTTTTTTGGAACTCTGTTAAAAATAATCTGTAGATTCAAACCGGGTTTTCCGTATCGCACATTATAATGAACACGAATTAAAATGCGTTCAGAAATAGCTTTTTGCCACCTTTCCACAAGGAAAGTCCCCCTTTTTTTCCCCGTATACATCTCTCCCATGCCAATTTAAATACAAACTCGATCCTGAATACTGTAACGATCGGACCTTCAAACAAGACGTTTATAACAACAAGTGAATTGGACAATTACATGCAGCAATGTTGGTTTCGAGTTGAATAACGAACTATCCACGAATCCTGATAGTACTAGGTAGTAGTAGTTTATTAGGTGGTAGGACTTTACTGCAAAGTTCGTCTAGGTAGGTACCACCGCTTTGCCAGTTATTCTGCCGCCAAGTAGAAGTGCTTGTGTGTTTCGGTTTGAAAGGCACTGTAGCTAGAGAAATTACTGGGCAAATGAGACTTTATGATCTGATCTCACAGTTTAGTAATCTTATTACTAGATTGTGCTGATGTCTCTGGATGACGTGCGCAGTGCAGTGTCACGCGAACCTCTATACTTTAGTTACTTTACTATTTTTTTTACCAAGTGACACTGCAGCTGATATGGGCAGCCGTGTCGTTTAACATCAGACGAACGGCTAGCTCGTCACGTCATTCATTAACATAAAAATAAGTACTCTAGCGCAAGAGAAGTGTCGAATCGAGGAAAGTTTCCAATTAGCGAAATTAGAGAATTAATTAAAGTAGTCAATTAGGGAAAGTATCGATCTGTTACTGGACCCCGGACATAGTCTACTTGATCAATGATGCAGATGATGATGCCAGTCATTGATAATCATGACGATGGTGATGATAAATGCAGATCTTAACCTGATGTAGGTAATTATTTATTAGTATCGCTAACGTGCGTATTGGATACGGCAGGCGATGCATTTAATAGATTATAGATGGAATTCGATTAACTCAGACATAACTTCGCGGAAGTTCTACTTAAATATAGGTTAGAAAAATTATGGGCAATAGTATAATGTGTGTTATTTGCTGTTCAATTATAATAATGACTGTAAGTAAATATTGAAAAAGGTTTCGTAGATCTCTACATGTGTCCAATATTAATTACAAGTTGCGCCCCGCGGTTTCACCCGCAGATAAAGAGTATTTTAATTATTTGCTCATCCCACGGTAGCATTTCAGTTTTCCGGGATAACATGTAGCCTATATGTTAATCCAGTGTATAAGCTATCTTGGTACCGAATTTCATCTAAATCCATTCAGCCGTTTGAGCGTGAAGGAGTAACAAACATACACACATACACATATACAAACTTTCGCCTTTATAATATTAGTGTGATTATCAGCTTTGTAGCGTGTGTGTACATTCATTCTTACTATTAGGGCTCTGTCTGACTAATCTATCCGTAATTAACAAAGTTGGGCTACTGGCAACGTCGCGTCGGCTGATAGAAGTCACACATGCCCTTGAATATTTTGGTTGATGGACATGCTAGTTTTTACGCGATGTTTTCTTTTAACGTGAGCGATTGTATTGTTTACCTTTAAACCAATGGAAGACCATTTTCATGTTAATTTGAGATCTATAAACCGAATAAACCAGTTGTGTTTAATTTCTCAATCAGTATTTAGAGATGACCGTTTGATGGGATCGCTTCCCATACTCGTGCCTACTTTGTTCTAGGAAATGATTTCTCTCCGTACACTTTAGATTCTATTTTGGGATCGTTTGAGTACACGTTTGACCTGTTCGATGGATCCATATTGTTTGCTTCATGTTTAAAATGATTGATGGTGCCAATAATATATTATAAATACGTTTATTACAAACGCAGTACATTTTAATTTTGTCGATTTGAGTAAACAACGAAAATAGGAAGTTATCTTTAACAAATAATGTCTCCTTTATTTTCAATTACCGTACACAGAAAGTAGACAAGTCCGTGTTGGGAATGGAATTTTTTTTTTTTTATAATCTTTTGGCTCCACACTATTGTGCATTTAGCCAGTGTCAAGTAATTAATAATTTATCAAGTTCATGTTATTTCACGCAAATATGTGTCAAGTCACAGTCGAAGTCATCAAGTCATAGTCAATTCATAGTCTAGTCAAAGTCATACTTCTAGTAAAGTGGTGGCAACTATACTTGAAGCTTCTATGGAGTTTTGGAAACAACACGAAAAGAAACGTTTCACCATCATTATACCATTTTCCCACACTCACGCCTGTAATCCAGAACTTAACGAATAGAATGCCACCAACTTTATGCACTAACACTGAAAATAAAACAAGTTTTGGAAAATAATACAATGTGGTGACGCAATCTTTTTCGCATTCCCGCCAAAACTCAATGGAAATGTTTATACAGGTTGATTGGTTTGCAGACTGTATTCTTTAAGGACATGTAGGTCCGTATTACAGAACGATGCTCAGTCATCGATCGGTGCTCAAGCAGAGATTTCATTCACTAATTGATCACTTTATGAATGAAATCTCTGCTTGAGCACCGATCGATGACTGAGCATCGTTCTGTAATACGGACCGTACATTCTTTCAGATACGCGGTCTCTTTCGCTCCTATTATATTTATATGATGCAGCGGTTAGTTATATCTGAAATGGGAATCAAGTAATGAGACTTTATAAATACTCCAATTCAAACACTCGTGAACATTTCTTTTAGAACCAATCTCAGAGTTACTCATACAGTTCTACTTCTCGGTAGTTATGTGTAAAATCAACATTAGCAATGATTTTACTGAGCTTAGTCACTTTCAAACAATGTAAATAATTATTTGCTTGTGAGTCTTTAGGCATTCAATTGTGTACTAACACTAGCTATTGGTAACAATTTATTACTTTTAAACTTTCACGAATTCATGTTTTAATCTCAAATTAATGATGTCTGTGGTGCAGTTAATTTTATTCATTGAGTTTGCCAACTCTTTCGGCAAACGATGTCATCAAAAAACCTATGAGCATATATTCAAGTTTCCTACTTTCCGGGAATTCGTCACGATCGAAGTTTATTTATATTTGAGGGAAAGTCTTGGCATTAAGGTAATGAATATCATGGTGTTATGATAGTAATACAGATATAGATTATAGATATCTCATTTCATCCGACTTCAAAAAACTAGAAGGTTCTCAAATCGACTCTATTTTTTATGTCTGTTACCGCAGAACTTTGAAAGCAGATGCCTCCCATGTGGCCCCATTTCTATTTGGTCCAGCTCTGACAATGGCATCCATGAGAAAACCTGAAGTCTGAAGTTGTTTTTTTAATCTTTGCGTTTGTTATTGTTTCTGCATCTCCAAGATGTTCTGTTCGGCAAGCATCTTCATAAATTCTTCATGATTAATGGTACTGTTTCGACGCTATGTTGGCTCTTTACTAATGTCAGCCGTGATTTCAGAATCCGTTATTTTTATATGCTTTTTTTGTAAATTGGTTTCGTTCTCAGTCTCTTTCACTATAGTTCTATTACATCAGTGAATATTTCCTATGAGGTTCCATTAACTTGATTTCTTATTAACATAACAAAAGCATCACTAGGTGGTAGGATTTTTCTGCAAAGTTCGTCTAGGTAGGTACCACCGCTTTGCCAGTTATTCTGCCGCCAAGCAGTAGTGCGCAAGCACTACTGTGTTCCGGTTTGAAGGGCACTGTAGATAGTGAAATTACTGGGCAAATGAGACTTTATGACCTGATCTCACAGTCTAGTAATCTTGTTACTAGATTGTGTTGATGTCTCAGGATGACGTGCGCAGTGCAGTGTCACGCGAAACTCTATACTTTAGAGTTCCGAGTGACACTGCAACTGATATGGGCAGCCGTGTCGCTTAACATCAGGCGAACGGTTAGCTCGTCGCGTCATCCCTTAACATAAAAAAAAAAAAAAAAACAGTTTGCTATATTTATTTCTAGCAATGATATTAATGCCCTTGTCTTTGCTAATCTACTATTGTCTGTCTTTGTCGAAAGAGAGCTTGGACATTAAATAATTTGTATTAAATCATTGACCCCAAAGTACCATAATATCAACGTGGGCGATTGACTAAAGAAGATTTGAGAAATTGAGACCCACGCTTAAACCCGCATGTGAACATTGCGAGGTCGTATACCTTCTGACTATTTTAATTATTCAAAACGTACCGCTAATTTTCGGCTTGTATGTTCTTGCTTTAGTAGTTAATATAGATTATTTTTTAATAATGTTAATTAATGACTTAACGACCTAGTCGTTTCCTGTCGTGTCACAGCAACCCATAACAGTTGCAGTGTCAATACAGAAAGTGAGAACAAAAGAAGATTAGTTAGTGAAATATAGCCGGTTTACGAGAAAAATAAAATTTGAATAGTTAAGTACCATTTTACCAACCACACGCGTAACAAATACCAAACTGATTACCATAGTTAACATTTCTGACTATGCTAATTTAGTCATAATTTATTTTTGGCTTGGGTGCCCAATATCGTCATCTGTCTGAATCCGCAGGGATTGAGACACTGTGACCGGTGACACTGGGATGACTATTTGCTTAAACGGGAAGAGGACTATTTGTTACACACTAGATCGTAAGCATAGAGAGTTCCCAATATCGTCTTCTGTCTGAATCCCTGAATACATTCAGATGTATATAGTAATTTATTGGGAAACCTCTATGCTTACGATCTAGTGTTTAACAAATAGTCCTCTTCCCGTTTAGTCAAATAGTCGTCCCAGTGTCACCGGGTCCACTGGTGGCGGTAGCTAATACTTCTTAATTACGTGTAAAAAAGTGGTCGAAACAAAGATATTCACGGTAGCGCTCAGTTATTAAAAAAATACAAATAACAGCGAGTTAGTCGAGTTTTGCTATTAGCGTTAGGTACTGGAACGAGCAGAGCCATCAACAAATTGACTGGCATGTCGTAAAATCATTTATCAATTATTGGGCGGCACATTTATACATAGCACAAGGCCATTCGAACCTCTTGAATTAAGACCGACGCGTTGTATACAATGCGATTCGGTTCGACTGTCCCGTAAATAATTAGAAAACGGGGAACACATAACATCAATTCATATTAAACCTTTAGCCTCTCTGGTGTGGTGGCGGTGTTCGATTCCCGCTACAGAACAAGTATATGAGCACAGAAAATGGAGCGCAAAAACTTCTGAGTCTGGGTGTTGTTGGGCCATTGTCCTCGTAGTTCCTAGGTCCCTAGACACAGGGAATCCTAGTTAGGATCCAGGATGTATGTGATCATTGGTTGTTATTATTATTATATAAAAATATTATAAGCAAGTAGATATAATTAAAATTCTAGGGTGAGATTTGTGCACATTGGCTGGTGGTGTTTCTTCCTGCTAGCATCTACCAAGCCCAGAATATGCCCTTAGGCTTTTGCTATAGCTAGTATAGCTCCACAGCTCCAGTACTAGAGCTGACAAGTATACATACACATTGATGTGCATTAAGTACCTATGATACCATCTAGAGTAGAAGTCTAATATTTAAAGAACTGGAACTGGCTTCAGCTGTTAGAAATGACAAGACAATGCCTTAAGTACAGGAAATATTGAATAATATTTGTTATAATGAGTCTTGGACTCTTAAAATCACATGTCCTCACCTAATGTGTAAATCTATATTGCCCGAACACCGGTCGAGTTATTCGACTGTATCTCGTGAGTGTTAGCCATGTAATAGTTGTAGTGAATCACATGTCAATAAAATATCATTTGAAATGATTTGATATATGTACTTAAAATAATGGTGCATTATTTCATGGTTAGCAATTTTATATGTACCCACCACTTTGTAGTTCTTTATGCTTGGCAGGAATCTCTTTTGTTCCACCTCTTTCTTCTGAAACACCTCATTGATGATGTTCCCGATAGCCTGTGCACCATACTGCAGCAACGCTTGCCCTCCTTGGTTTAACAGCTGCCTTCCAGCACCACTTATCATGGAGCCGAAATCGGCCCTGCCATTTTGGACCGCCATCTTGCGGCCAAACAGGCACACTACACACTACTGTCTGTTTTCACACATTTGCTAGGACATGTTGACGATGTTGACTGTTGAAAAGAAGTTTTTAGAACAAACTCCTTTTTTTTGCTATTTCGCTGTGTGCTGCATTTAATTTACTTTTTTTACAATACTCTGGTGTGGTCGCTTTAAGATACCATTTTGGTTGCTTTGGTGTAAAATAGAAACGTAAATGTCAATGAGAATAAACATCAATGAGAATACACAACAACTCTATTGCCCATATTATAGAGATCACTTTAGTTTTGATGAAGCAAAATTTCATTTATAAGTGATTGTGTGAATTAAATATTGACATGATGTTAACTGTACTTAACGTAAAACACTTTTGCAACTATACCAAACATTAAAATAATGTTTAATAATAATAAAAAAATAACAATTTCTTAAATCATCTACAGGACCAATCCATTAAACAAAAGTATGTTTCAAGAACATTTCACATTTAAAATACTTAATTTTACTTAAAATGCCAACACAAATGGTCACACCCATTACCGAGTATAACGCTGACATTGTAGGATTCTGTACGGAGGCCACATAGATTACTCTGTGTGACATCATGCGGCAAGTGATAATTAGGCACCTGGTAGTATTTTTTAAACATTACTGTCTTATAGTTACAACTTCCAATGTTATTTTGTAAGTGAAGAGTTAAACTGTAATCAATTGGCATAAAAATAATTTCTGATTGTTAATTTTATATTGCATATCTAGATGTCTATAATCTTTGTGAATAATAAAAGATAGTGTCAGTTTTAAGTCTTACAATATTAAAACTGTCCAAAAATAATGATCTAGAAATGTATGGGATAATCAATCAATACTTCTATAGGACAATAAATATTTCTAAATATTTTGCCAAGTAACAGTATACTTTTTATTTAATTTTTTTCTATTATAAAATGATCAAGCAATTATTTTTTTATATCAAATGTTATAATTTCATCCCATGTTAAAACATGTAATACTCTGATAAAAATAAAACCAATATATAGGTAATCACTAATATGGAAATAAGTCATGACTTAGTAACTGATATGATAATATAAAGTCCAAGTTTAGATTAAATAACAAAGTTGTGATAGTGATCTCTATCTCAACAACTGGTAATTAATAAGTTTTGATTATAAATAACACTTTAACAATTTTGATCACAAACTGTGTAACTTTTGTTGAAACCTCAAGGTTAGTCAAAATTATATTTTGATTAAGTTCTGTGTGCAAGTAAACCCATTTTAACTTTTGTAATAGGTGCAAGACTTGGATGTTTTGTAAGCAGGGTGTGAATGCTGTGTGGATAGAATATCGTTAAATATGGAAGAAACTCTTGAGATAATCATTCTTGCGATACGCAACATGATTCTGTCTGTACACTATAATTAAAATGGGTCAGTAGTTCACCACATTGCACATTTCTAATGAATGATCTCACGGAAAACATAATATTTTCTACATACTTAAATTATCAGTTCATACACATTATCTAGTTAGAAATAGGTGAGGTCATATGTAACACGGTTAACTAACAACAGAGCGATGTAGAAGAATGTTTGTTTCTAGCATTTCCAGCCACCACACACTCAAAATATACCGCCGAAATTGTTACTAAACGACACGTCAGAGCCAGGTATTTATAAACACAGCACAACAGCGAAATTGCCATAGA
Source organism: Ennomos fuscantarius (assembly GCA_905220475.3). NCBI lineage: Eukaryota > Metazoa > Arthropoda > Insecta > Lepidoptera > Geometridae > Ennomos > Ennomos fuscantarius. The sequence continues at coordinate 6,589,170 of HG992049.1, forward strand.
CCTTCACATGGTTAAAAACTTCTGCAGGACATGATTTATTTAAAAATTAAGATTTTACTCAACACACACACCGTCCACATGAAATATGCTTTGAAAACTGACAGCAGAGAAACCGAACAAATCAGAGAGATTTTTGTATTCACAAAGATGCTTGTATTGACCGACCTACGTAACTTGGCCGCATTAGGTCTGAGATTGCCATGACTCGCCCTAGCAATGACGTAAGCTATATAATTTGGTACCACCATTGATTTCCTTGAATTGTAGTTTTATTGCTTCCGTTTTAAAGGCAAAAACTACGTTGAAAAAAGGCAAATGTAAATTATCTTTAATTCAGGACGAGAAGATTTACTAATAATTTTTCTTGGTTACCACGATTTTTCTTATATCCTGGCAGCATTTTGTGACATTGACCTTGAATCCTTGAGTGTTTCCGGGAATTAAATCTCTTCCGGGAGGTTGTGAGTTTTACAGTTACCAGAAAATCCACGTCGATAAGATACATATTGCTAAACATAAAAAACAATGCCCACAGTGCAAATAAAAATATCAAAAATTACATTTGGAGTAAATTGTAATAATCAAATTATTAGTTACGTTATGGGACTACAATTTAATTTTAAAAGTCTTACAATATGAGTAGTTATAGTAGGTATACGTTTATGCATATACGTTTTGCATAATTATATTAAAAGCTATACTGGCGTTCATCGGACATCACATTACTCATATTATAATAATAATGTGTATGCAGTGATAAAAAATTAAATGAGAAAGTATTATATTAGTTGATGTACCGCAGATAGTAAACATAATATAATACATTTATATTGGTACCTATGTATTTACTAAATCCCATCATTCAACAATAAGAATTTTATGGGAATTAAATGCTACGAATCAATTGTGGCAGTTATGGAGATGTATGAGGAAATTTTTCTTTAAAAATTGTACTTTGATGAGTAATCCCAATAAATTACTTTTCCTCCTATAAAAATGAATAGTGTGCTTTAGACCACACGACTGAAGTAAAACTTCTTTAGTTTAGCTCCATCTATCGACCGGTATAACTTTGTTTTTGCTATGTTTAATGTTCATGTCGCTATCTTGACAATTGTAAATTGTCATTTTACCGGACATACCAACATAATAATACAATTTTTTAACTTTGGTATGTTGAAAATGGAGACCTACGTAAACCAACTTCCACTTCCTTTGGCCTTGCATTCACCAGCTTACTCCCCAAGTCAAGTGTGCGTAAAGAAGTTTTATTTTAAAAATTAATTACAACGATTAAATAGTTATCTATCGTACCATTCAAAGTAGTAAAACGAGTATGCTAATTTAGTTAGCACTGATTCACAAGATTGGGAATTTGAAGTGTAATTAAAAATTGGATCGAAAAGTTCAATGTCACAACCATAATTAAAATCAAGATGTTTTTTTTTATTTTTATAACATAGATAGACAAATAAGCTGACGGCTCGCCTGATGGTAAGCAGTTACCGTCGTCGCCTATAGACACAGACGAAGTAGAGGATTGCCTATAGACACCTGCTACACCCGGTGTTGAGTTAAAAAAAAATCGACAAAAGTTTTATAAGAGGTTCTATAGCTTCTATAGGATAAGCTGGGAGTTTTTCAAACCATAGTTGGGTAAGTAGGTACTTATAATAATTTGTATCTAATAATCTAATCAAGCATGTTTAAAACTAGTGGCTTTGTGAGATATAGTTCTCGCGAGTCTGTTTGCTTAAATGCAGAGCTTCGCCTGTCGGCTGTCCTTTTCTCGCAAAGACATCGTGTGGAGTTTCCTCCAGGTACTATGAAGGCATTGATTGGACGTCATATGCCAAAGAGATTGTATGTAAACTTCTTTACGCGCGCTTGACTTGGGGAGTAAGTTGGTGAATGCGAGGCGAACGGAAGTTAAAGTTGGTTCACGTAGATCTCCATTGTCAACATAACAAAGTTTGAAAACTATCGTGAGTGTGACACATTTTGTAAGATAAATAACGGCAAAACTCACGTTAATGTTACGTGCTGACGCTCGCGAAAGCCGCCGCGGCTTGCGTTAGTAACTGGCTCCCAGAAGAAGGACATCGAATATGTCCAAAACCTGGTCGGAGTAATTTCGACTTTTAATTGACGTGAGTTTTAGCCGTTATTTGTCTTACAAAACATAACAAAGTTAAAAAAATTTATAATTGTGCTGGTATTTTCGATAAAATGACAATTTACAATTGTTAAGATGGCGCCATTAAACAAAGCAAAAACAAAGTTATACCGGCCGATAGATGGAGCTAAACTAAAGAAGTTTTACTTCAGTTGTGTAGTCTAAGGCACACTCGTTTTTGTTGTTTTTAAAATAAGTACTATTATACTTAAAATCTTATAATTTACACATAAATATACAGATATATTGTGATTTTAGTGCCGATACCGGCCTGTCCACAGCTTTCGGGCATTCGGCCAACAAACGTTAAGTTTTGTATGGAAGGCCATACAAACGGAATCAATTGTTGTTTTGTTCAAGACGTAAATCAAATCACCGGTTCCATTTGCTTAGGTTACATAGGTATCTATTTATAATACCTACCTAACTTTTAAATTAATCTTCGATCATAAGTTTAAACTGAACATTGTTTATTAATAAGGCTGTTTAAGACTATTTTAGGCTAGTTACACCATCTTTTGTCTCTTTCGATCCAGCTAAATATTCCAGTAGCAAAAAAAGGACAAAAGCTGAAGTAACTGGTCCGAGACTAATACCCGTTTATTAATAAGGCTGAAAAAGACTGTCCTAGAGACATAGATAACCATAGGATAGATTATTATTATTATTATTATTTTTTTTATGTTTTGGCTCCACACTTTTGTGTATTTAGCCATGTCAAGTAATTGATAATTTATCAAGTTAATGATATTTCACGCAAATATGTGTCAAGTCACAGTCGAAGTCATCAAGTCAAGTCATAATCAAGTCATAGTCTAGTCAAAGTCATACTCCTAGTAAAGAGGTGGCAACTTTACTTGAAGCTTCTATGGAGTTTTGGAAACAACACGAAAAGAAACGTTTCACCATTATTATACCATTTTCCCACACTCACGCCTGTAATCCAGCACTTAACGAATAGAATGCCACCAATTTTATGCAGTAACACTGAAAATAACACAAGTTTTGGAAAATAATACAATGCGGTGAGGCGATCTTTTTCGCTTTCCCGCCAAAATTCGGATAGATTAGACATGAGTCCTGACACATCATCACCACCATGCTGTTGTCTCTGGATGATGTTCGCAGTGTAGTTTCACGTGTATGTGTACCTATTATGTATAGTATAACCCGTTTTTATTATTTAATTTTAGGCAAGTATTGAATAAATGTCATTCTATTCTATTCTTTAGAAATTATAACACGGGATCAGACACTAATCCTCGACCATAGACACAAAGTTGCCAGTTTATCGGTATTTTATTGAGTGCGTTTTGGAGACTGGCGTATTGGAGTTGTAGCCCAATTCCAACATCGAACAACCAGATTTACGAAATAAGTACGCCACCGATACAGAATGTTTTAGTTTAATTATTGAGAAGAATATATTTATACAAAGAAAGAAGGCGATTTCATTTACGGGTATGAAATTCTGAAGATTATTTTCACATAATTTAAAATAACCAATGCTGCCCTACCTCAAATGACTACTTTTCATTAATAATACTTTTCAACATTAGTTCCATATACTTGCTAAAATTTATTACAGATATTCATCGAGATCGCAAATTGTTCTCGTTGCTGTCCATCTCTCTGGCCAGTTATAGTCCTATTCTATATTCGTTTTATTTAGTCTTTTAGTGCTTTTGCGCTTTGAAATGCATTTGCACAACGGAAGCCATAAAACATTACGCTTACTTTCGTACTTATATATTATATTCGCTGTTTCCACCACGTTAGATTCGTAGAAACAAAAATATATAAAATGGACCACATGGCCACAGTACTATTAATTACCATGGCCACAGTATGTTTTGGCTCCACACTTTTATGTATTTAGCCAGTGTCATGTAATTTATCAAGTTAATAATATTTCATCCAAATATGTGTAAGTCACAGTCGAAGTCATCAAGTCAAGTCATAATCAAGTCAAAGTCTAGTCAAAGTCATACTCCTAGTAAAGTGGTGGCAACTTTACTTGAAGCTTCTATGGAGTTTTGGAAACAACACGAAAAGAAACGTTGCACCATCATTATACCACTTTCCCACACTCACGCCTGTAATCCAGCACTGAACGAATAGAATGCCACCAATTTTATGCACTAACACTGAAAATAACACAAGTTTTGGAAAATAATACAATGCGGTGACGCAATCTTTTTCGCTTTCCCGCCAAAACTCCATGGTCACAGTTTATTATCAATATCTCTATATCTTCATAATAAAAAAGGTTTGTACGGATTTATGTAATTTTATGTAATCTACTATATAAAAATAAGTCGGGTTTTCCTTCCTGACGCTATAACTCCAGAACGCACGAACCGATTTCTACGGTTTTGCATTCGTTGGAAAGGTCTCGGGCTCCGCGAGGTTTGTAGCAAAGAAAATTCAGGAAAAATTTTAAGAACATTTTAAGTAGATGGCGCCGGTGCGTGATACATTGTTTTTCGTATATTATAAAATGTTTAGGAAATTAACGTCCACCCGAGCGAAGCCGGGACGGGCCGCTAGTAATATGTAATTTTATGTGTAAGTATTCTTGTTTATCCATTCTTTAAATATTAATAAAAATATCTTTTTCGAATTGTGCATTGGTTCCACCCCCTCTGGGTTTAGGCTGAAAATCAGGGCTGGATGTCTCCGATGACCAACAATATGCTGAGCCGACGCCCATTCGATACTTGTTTGTTTCTATTCATTATGTACATACTATGTGTATAAATTTAACCTGTTTTTGTACTCTAATTTTAGACAAGTATTGAATAAATGTTTTTATATTCTATTTATAGAGCTGTTATTGCAATTCTGCAATGAGTTCATCTCATATTTATCATTTGCTGAAATCGATAGTTTGAGGGTTAACAACATACACAAAAAACAAACAATTTGAAATTGCAACAATTTGCGGGTTCGATTCCCGCTGCAGGGTATTTGTGCACAGAAGAAAAAGCGCAAATACTTGTTCTGAGTCTGGGTGTTGTGGAACCATGGTCCTCGTTGTTCCTGGGTCCCTAGACACAGGGAATCCTAGTTAGGGTACCGATGTATGTGATCGTTGGACGTTTATAATAATAATAATAATAATTGTTAATGTTGATTGAAAATTTAACCACCCAAAGAAGCACACGCGTACGCATTACATACGAGTACATAAGTATAAAATAAAAGACGCTATAGGTGCTTTGGTGGACGCAAACGAAATTCAATCAAATTTTTGCATTACAATTTATCCATAGAGAATTTCACCGCTATAATTTACCAATCTATAGTAACAGCGCAAGATTAACTCTTCCTTCACAGTAAATTATAAGACTCGATTTCAACAGGCTATTTTAATCTCGGAAACACGTACCAGAGTATAAATAACTTTCGTATACACACTCCTCCCTTTGAATTCTTTTGCGTGACGGCAGGCGCCCTACATCATGTTTAGATGGGACATTTTTAATTTTAACCAAACGAAATAATACCTTATCTTTTTCGGACTAAGTTATAAAATAAATAAGTCCCTAATTATGATTATGTTGGCAATAATTGGTGCTTTTGGTACCTTTCTTGCCCGACGATAAACAATATTTTTATTCACAAAATCAATAAGTTTTGACCATTATTCCGTTTTTAGTTATTACGACTAAAATAACTATTGAGTCGTAGTTGCATATCTGATCTGAACATTACTGTTCAATAAAGTCTATTGCTCTATATATTTTTTTATGTTACGAGCCAGTCGTTCGCCTGATATCCAAAATATACAGTTACGCGTGACACTGCACTGCGCACATCAGCTGAAACATCAGCACAGTCACAAACAGGTAATAGGATCACTAGACTGTGAGATCAGATCATAAAGTCTCAATTGCCCAGTAATTTTACTAGCTACAGGGCCCTTTAAACCGGAACACAGTAGTGCTTACTCACTACTGCTTGGCGGCAGAATAACTGGCAAAGCGGTGGCACCTACTTAGACGAACTTTGCAGAAAAGTCCTCCCACCTAGTAAATATATATGTAGTATATAGTAAGTATATGATGCATTTATTATCAGAGTGAATATTATTTAAGTTTTCAACGTATCTTTCAGAGACAGAAGAAAATCTGAGCTATCCTCACTATCTAAATATATATAACTCAAAGGTGACTGACTGATTGACTGTTAGTGATCTATCAACGCACAGCCCAAACCACTGGACGGATCGGGTTGTAATTTGGAATGCAGGTAGATGTTATGACGTAGGCATTCGCTAAGAAAGGATTTTTCGAAATTCCATCCTTAAGAGGGTGAAGTGGGTGGTTGAATTATTTTCCCATAGGCCACGCCGCGGGCGAAGCTGCGGGCTTAAGCTCGTTCGACTATAAAATATCTCACACAAAGCCAGTAAATAAAATTGTTTGGCACTGAATCTGAGTCTTACTGGCGCCTAGCCTGTGACCTAGCGGAATGAACAATACTTCCGGTCAGTCATGACCCTGATTAATACAATACGACCTTTCTCTATAGATAAAACCAGATAACTATATTATTTTATTATAGTAGGTACTTCTGTACCAATACATTTTATCAGTTCAATGAACATTTAAGTATTTATCAAGTTACTAGTTGCGCCCGCGGATAAAAAGTATTTTAATTATTTCCTCATCCCACGGGAAAATTTCACTTTTCCGGGATAAAATGTAGCCTATATGTTAATCCAGTGTATAAGCTATATTGGTACCGAATTTCATCCAAATCTATTCAGCCGTTTAAGCGTGAAGGAGTAACAAACATACACACTTACACACAAACAAACATACAAACTTTCGCCTTTATAATATTAGTGTGATTGTTAAAAAACAAAGTGAGGCTGAATGATGATCGACGTGTGAAGCCTACTTTGTATATTATCAATGGCTGCCATAAAAAAGAATACGATAAAAAGAAGGTTTTATCCTCATTCTTGAATTAGTTTGTTCCGAAACTAAGGAGTTTTTTTCTTTCTGGCTTCTAGATAATATTTTCATTAGCCTTACATTAGGCAAAATTAAAAATAAATCATTAAATAAGGGGTAAACAATTTGAAATACTATTTATTGATCTATAATAATATTGCTTTACTATAATTTAATATTATTAATAATATAAATATAATTGCGTAGGAGTACTTATATCGAAGTGCATAAATCAATATAACCAAAAACAATAAATAATAGAGGGTCACTACAATAGCATCGCCAAAAAAATAAAAAAATATTTAGTTAGTAAAACATTAAAAATTTGTGTAATTTAACGATAGTAACGTAGACTTACCTAAATAGTGCTAATTCTGTGGATAGTAAGTATACATATCTGGGTAAATACACAAAAGTGTGGAGCCAAAACAAAGACAAAAAAAGTATATATATGTTTAGGTACTGGCTAAACTTACCGTCAGATTCCCAATGTATTGCTTGTAAAAATTAATGTAGATATTAGTAAAAGTTATGTATGTGATCGTTGGGCGTTATTATTATTATTATTATTATAGTTATCGTAAGAAAGTTATCGATAAAATGACGTACCTACTTATGCGCTCATTACCTAATTAATATGCAAACAGCTGTAAGAAATTTTGAATAAGTAAATCAAACTAAAAAAAAATAGAGTGTAAAGCACACTAGATTTTTTTCCAACACCACCAGACCACACTACTGAAGTAAAACTTCTTTAGCTCCATCTATCGGACGGTATAACATTGTTTTTGCTTTGTTTAATGTTAATGTCGCCATCATGTAATTTGTCATGTTTTATTATGTTGGACATACCAACGTACCTAATAATTCAAATTTCATTTTTTTTTGTTTTATTGACAATGGAGATCTACGTGAACCAAGAAATTTCAACTTTCGTTCGCCTCGCCAGGTTACTCCACAAGTCAAGCGCGTGTAAAGAAGTTTTACTTAAAAAATTTAATCCTATTTGTATATTTTATTTATTGAGACATTCATGAACATTTTTTTTATGCGACTGATGATTTAAGTTTAATTAAAATACTAATGTTAACAAGTGATCCATAGTAGTGTCATAGAAAGTAATTTCAATCACAGAATCACACTAATATTATAAAGGCGAAAGTATGTGTGTATGTTTGCTACTCCTTCACGCTCAAACGGCTTTTTTTTATGTTAAGGAATGACGTGACGAGCTAGCCGTTCGCCTGGTGTTAAACGACACGGCTGCCCATATCAGCTGCAGTGTCACTCGGAACTCTAAAGTATAGAGGTTCGCGTGACACTGCACTGCGCACGTCATCCAGAGACATCATCACAATCTAGTAATAAGATTATTAAACTGTGAGATCAGTTCATTAAGTCTCATTTGCCCAGTAATTTCACTAGCTACAGTGCCCTTCAAACCGGAACACAGCAGTGCTTGCGCACTACTGCTTGGCGGCAGAATAACTGGCAAAGCGGTGGTACCTACCTAGACGAACTTTGCAGTAAAGTCCTACCACCTAGTGCTTTGCATGCATTTTGCATTTTAATTTGCATCTAACAAATTTAAAAGTTTGTAGTCAATTGACAGCCTCTGTGGTGTGGTGGTTGAACAGATCGGCTCATAGCCCGGAGGCGGCGGGTTCGATTACCGCGACAGGACAAGTATTTACCAAAAAAAGCGCAAATACTTGTTGTGATAAGGTGTTGTGGGACCATGGTCTTAGTAGATACTGGGTCCCTAGACACAGGAATCCTAGTTAGGGTCCAGGATGATAGTATGTGATCGTTGGGTGTTATTATTATTGTTATTATTATTTATTCATTTACTTTTATTTGCCTTATCCGCCATATACCCATTTATGGTCCGGTGGATTACATTCATTGAATGCCACTTTTTTAACGTGCAGTTTTAATGTCACTTGTTTACCGACAAAGAAGTTGACCTTACGAAAAAAAAAAAAATGTTAAGACTGCCTTACCTACTTACATAAATATATTTTTATTTAATGCTATTCAACGATGTGACGAGCTAGTCGTTCACCTGATGTTAAGCGACACGGCCGCCCAAAAAAGACAGTGTCAGTCGGAACTCCAACATGTAAAGTTCCGCATGACTGCTGCACTGCGCACATCATCTTCAGACATGCACAGTCTGCTAATAAGATTACTCGACTGTGAGATCAGATCATAAAGTGTCATTTGCCCAGTAATTTCACTAGCTACATTGCCCTTCAAACCGGAACACAGTAGTGCTTGACTGCTTGATGGCAGAATAACTGGCAAAGCGGTGGTACCTACGTAGACGAACTTTGCAGAACATTTCTACCACCTAGTAAATATCCTTCATAAATTTCATATTTTACGGCTTTCCACTTGTGATGTTTTAACCAACTATACTATGTACTCATATTTACGAGAAAAAAATCGGATCTTGAATATATATATAACAGTCGATCATAATGACAATCAATCAAAAAATCCAATTATATATTAACAGTAGCACGAAAAAATAAGTTCATAACGGCACTTGTAATGACTAAGCCACATGTGTAGGTTTTTAAAATTAGATTTTACGCAAACGCATTACATCTTTTCCTTAGGCGGAACTGCGGAGTTCAAGCGCCATTCGCCAATGATTCAGGGCTTTATGTCAGGTCATAAAACCCTGACTCATTTAAAGATCACGGCGCTTATTGCACGCATTTTGCCTTGTCATTAATTACGGAATAAGATAAGTGAATAATATCCACTGATGATTATGAGAATATATATATATATATATATATATCTATATATACGGCTCTTTATTCTTCAAACAATACTCCGTAAACATCCATTGATACCTTACAACGCAAATGAGCCTGCAAAAAAGCGTAGGAATGATATAGTTTGTGTTGTGGATAGGCATCGCACCAGCTTCTATGGCCGCCTCTTCCCGATCATAGGCAATCAATTATACAACAGAGTCAATAAATATCTTTGCATATTCCCGCTGTCTAAATATGAGACTAAAACTAAAGTTACAAGCTGGCTCCTAGGCCTAAACTATGTAAAACTGAAGCTTTAATTCAGTTTGATTTTTAAAAATAAGTGACATAATAGTTGTTGTATATTGTAATAAGTCATTGATACATACAACCGTAACATACTTTTTCTTGTTCGTATAAATTAATTATCTTCATCCTCTCACTCCACTCGACAATCATTCTCAGCACCACTACACAACAATACATGCATATTCTTTCATTGGCATTCACATACACACCATACATACATAGTAAACTTCACACACGATCAGAAACATACAACCCAGCACGCACACTAAATACACATAAATAATGTAAAGTGATAATAGCAATATTAAGGTATTATTAGTTCTACTACTTATGAAAAGAAAAAAAAAGAAAGAAGCGCGATAGTGATCTTTTCATTTCCTTAATTATAAAAAAAAAGAAATTGTAGATGCTCTATATACAGGTATATAATCACCTTAACAGGGCATCTTTTAGTAGGAGACACACTTTTGTCGTTAGTTGTATGTCAACTTACACATAAGTCTCTAACGTAACTTCTAGCCGTATTAATCTTTATTCACTCATCAAAACATTGTAATGGGCACAACAATAATGCTTGGTCTAGTTGCCCCCTGCCTTAAGAGTTCTCTGTACTCTGAGATACAAGTTTTCACTTAGTTCGGAGTTGGAGATCTCTGAAAGGCAGTATGGGTACTGGAATTATAAACTACCATATTGCTACGGCAAAAATTGTTTGTGCCGCCACTTTTACATATTTCTTTGCGTTGTGTAAAATTGTAGAGTAATATTGTAATATTTGTGTAATATTAAAAAAATTAAAATTAAAAATAAAAATTAAAAATTAAAATATATAATTAATAAGAAGAATTATTATATATTATTAGGTCTTTACCTATGAAATTGCCGTTTTGTTTGAAAAAAGTTAAAGTATTTTTTTTTCGAACTTATTTATTTCTTTTATTCAAAGTAATCACCCCTGCAATCAATGCATCTTTGCCAACGCTGTGGCAGTTTATGGATGCCCTTCTTGAAAAAATCAGCAGGACGGGAGACAACAAACTCTTCAAAGGCGTTTTGTTCTGCCTCTCGGGAATTGAATTTTTTTCCCGCTAAAAAGTTGTCCAAATTTTGGAAAAAGTAATAGTCGGTAGGCGCAAGATCTGGTGAGTATGGCGGATGAAGGAGAACTTCCAAACCCAACTCATGCAGCTTAGAGATGGTCTGTTGTGCAGTATGGGGTCGCGCGTTGTCGTGAAGTAGCAGTGGAGACGACCGATTGACCAAAGCTGGTTGCAGACGTGCGAGTTTCGCCATCATTGTGGTCAGTTCTTCAATGTACACATCTGCAGTAATGCTCTCGCCGTTTTGTAAAAAGCTATGATGAATCACACCAGCACTAGACCACCAAACTGTGACCATCACCTTTCTAGAGGTCATTTTTCGTTTTGCACATTGCTTTGGTACCGAACCAGGATCTAACCAACTTGCTGAGCGCTTTCGATTGTCAAAAAGAATCCATTTTTCGTCGCACGTAACAATTCGGTTCAAAATTCCTTCATTTCTGTGCCTGTTAAGCAGCGCAAGGCAAGTCTCGACGCGTACGTTGCGCTGGCGATCGTTAAGTTCGTGGGGCACCCATCTATCAAGCTTTTTTATCTTGCCAATCTGTCGCAAATGGACCAATATTGTTTTGATGCTAACATCAAAAGCTGCTGCCAGCTCAGCTGTAGATTGAGATTCATCAGCTTCCACAATCGCCTTTAATTCATCATTGTTGACCAAAGTTTCCGGACGACCACGAGGTTCATTTTTCAAGTCAAAATTCCCAGAACGGAACCGAGCAAACCAATAACGGGTTGTACGTTCGTTTGTACAGTTCGCTCCGTAAACGTCGTTGATGTTACGTGTCGGTTGTGCCGCGTTGGTGCCACGACGGAACTCATATTCCATAATTACATGAAATTTCAAAGTATCCATTATGAGGAAAAATGTTGAAATGTAATGAAAATACAACGCTAATCAATAAACAAAAGACTTATATTGTAAATAGAATGTCATATTTTTAAAATAAAATTAATTTGAATTTAGAATTCATAGCCAATCAAAACTTTTTTTTGTTTGAAAAAGTCTGTACTGCAATACGGCAATTTCATAGGTAAAGACCTATTATATTATTATATTTAACAAAATCTTTTTTTATTGTTCCACTAGTAGCGCCCCGCGGTTTCACTCGCGGATTAAAAGTATTTTAATTGTTTGCTCATCCCACGGGAAAATTTAACTTTTCCGGGATAAAATATAGCCTATATGTTAATCCAGTGTATAAGCTATCTCGGGTACCGAATTTCATCCAAATGCATTCAGCCGTTTGAGCGTGAAGGAGTAACAAACATACACACATACAAACTTTCGCCTTTATAATATTAGTGTGATGTGATATTTTGAATTATCGTTTTCAGATATTTCTCAAAGTAACCAAATTTCCCTTATTTCTAGTTAAGAATGTGAACGACTCGTTTCGCAGATGTACTCCGATATATATATAGCATTATAGTAGTTTACATACTAATCTAAAAATAAAACTTTATGGTATCATTTAACGCACCACAGATGTTAACATTAACATCAAAGCTTTTCTAACTTTTAAATGTACTCTACCATTAGTTTTAATTTCTAACAAGTACGTAGCCTATTACTAGTATTTACTTATCATTAATAGGTATTATTAATTCAAAGTTGTACTTTCACTATCTATCATAAAATTTATGCATTAAAATTTCAAACTAGTAGAAAAAAAAACACGCGAAATCTTTGAAATTTTGCTACAAAAAAGTAATAATTTTTATGCGGCCCTCACCGTGACGCAAATCATACTAAAAATTACACTATTTTGAAATTGATATGACAAATTGATAAGTAGATATTTGTAAACGTAGGTTTGTATAGAGGACGACGGGTTTGGCATACCATGATGATAAAAAAACCTCTAAATAAATGAAGAATAAAAACTGCTTTGTTTTGTTTCAGAGAATACGAAGTGGTTTACAAAACTTTTTTTTATTACCAAATCTTATTGTATATAATAATATTATTAGATTTAAATTCAAGCGTGAGTTTCAGCCGATGATCTGTGAAGGCGAGCCCTGGACTATATATATTATATATATAAATTTCCAGAAAAAAAGAATTTTACAAGATTTTCCTATAGTTGTTACATTACGTTGAATACCACAACTTCCAATAAAATGGTGTTTGAAATATCAAAAACACTTACCACAGCATTGGCGTTGATAGACGCGCAGACTTCCTCCACCACTTCTTCCACTGCTCCATTTTCGTACTCCTCAACTGGCAACGCCGGATACAGCCTAGTAGTTCCAGCATTGAACACCGTATCGTCTTCATTTGGGAGGCTTGGGTAAAGACTTCCATTGCCAACCAGCGGTCCAGAGCCACCCTGTCCTCTTTCGCCTTTCAAGAAGCCATTGACGGCCGTAGCAGCATTGGCAGATCTATGCCACCCCCAACCACTAGCCTTCAGGTTCTTCGGGTAATAATTTAACATCATTTTGACTCACGTCGTCTCCCGTAAGAGTTTGGACGTAGAATGTCGGAGGAATACTGAAAGCTGTAACAAAGAAGTGAGCGTATTTTCCTTAATTTGTATGTAGCTTTGAATATATCGTCATGCGGTTGTGTTGTGGGACGAACGTCTTTGATAAATTACGTTAATTAATTGGTGTTTCCCTATTGTTACATAATATTTTTTCAATTAACGCTAGTGCGGGTAAAAATTATGAAATTTCTTTTAAGCTTGCGTTATTCCCATTATTTTCTGTTTTGTTTAGTAAAAACATTATGCGTTTGTTTTTATGATGCTACTTTATAAATAAACAAGTTGGTTAGTAAGTACGTCAGTGATTCAGAGTTTTAGGGAAACATTTGGCGAACAAACGTGTGAGAATCTCAGTCCATAGACATTAGAGTCGAGTAATGACCTTGCGCTGCTCTATCAATCGTAACTATCGTGAACTCGAACTACATACCTATTATATTTACAAGTAGCGGCCCGCTCCGGCTTCGCACGGGTATAAAATATAGCAAATGTCATTCACTGAAAAAAATATTAAAATCGATGCAGTAGTTTTGAATTATTCATTACTGCCCGTGGCCCGTACGCGTTAAACTTAGAGTAAAACAATCCTTCTTTCTCTAAACCATGAAGATTTCCTGCTAACTTTGGAATATCTAAATTTATACACTACATTTTTACATGTTATTATACATATAAACTTTACTCTTTAATCACTCTATCCATTAAAAAAAGCCGCATGTAAATCTGTTGTGTAGTTTTAAAGATTTAAGCATGTATACATAGGGACAGAGAAAGCGACATTGTTTTATACTATGTAGTGATTGTTGTGTTTTTAACGTCTTATCATAGCCGTAGTAAATACTTTAATTTAGTGTAGTAGGAAAAGAAACCACTCAGGGCTCGTAAAAAATACATTAAAATTGTCACAGTTTTTAAGTGGAGTTCAGTGACACGACATGTTCAGAAAAATTAAATATATTACGATATGTGGAGTGATACCTAATGATTCGACAATTAAATTGTCCAAAATAAGCAACTTATAGAAAAAATAATTTTATGTGCTTAAAAGAAGACATTTTTTCATTATCATAGAAATTCTTTAATCAAAATTAATTCACGTGTACGAAAATGATGTAAAAATAACATTAGCTAATTATAAAATTTTCTAGACTAATTTTTAAATATATGTAATGGGGTGGGTTTAATAGACGGTTACTTGGGGAACAAACGGCGCTCCCTTTAAGGTGTGTAAACTATGTCGTCAGCGTTACTGACCTTCTTTGTACCTACTCTAATCAGCTTAATTAAAAACTAGCTTTTGTTTACCTTTTACCTAAGCTTAGAGATGTTGGACGAGCTCATAGATGTACTTACTGTAGGAACTATTTGATTTTTATACAACCTTCTTCGTATATCATTTGATAGGCCAATATTATTTTTAAGTTTATATATATTCTTTGTAATGTCATATCATTGTTCTCTGTCCAAATTTCCCTAAAGATGCAATAAAATAATTTATATCTTTTACACACTATTTTAATTCAGAGTCTATAAAATCCACTAAAACGTATCACCACCTTTTACGTGGCTGTATATAAAATTTTTAATAAAACGAGGTTCTTATTTCAGTAAAACTTCTATACGCACGTTTGACTTTTTTTTTTATGTTAGTGAATGAAGCTAGTCGTTTACCCGATGTTAAGCGACATGGCCGCCCATAACAGAACAGTGTCAATTGGGTCTCCCAAATATATAGAAAGCACGTTTGACTTGGGGAGTAAGCTGGTGAGGCGAATGGAAGTTGGACATTTTACGTAGATCTCCATTGTCAAGACAGAAGAAGAAAAGGTATCACTAATTTTTTTTTTATTACTCGCTCATTTTTCCACCATTTATTTTTTCTGTGCTCTACATTTTCTTTCAATACTCTGGAGTATCTAAATTGTCATGTCGGTAAGGTAATCATCCTGTTTGGTCCCGCCCAGTGACGCTGTAAGGGTCGGTAGAGACCAACAGCAATAGCCCGTACAAAAAAAAATCCTGCCTGGAAATAGTGGAGAATTTTCAAATAGGTACGTATAAATTTAACAAGTTTGTATAAACTCTACCCACAGCTGACTAAAATGACGTATTCAAAAAAATTTAAGGAATTTCGAGCTAGTCGTTGACCTGATGTTAAGCGACACGGCTGCCCAAGTGCCCATATCAGTTGCAGTGTCGCCCGAGACTCTATTAAAGTTACGCGCGACACTGCACTGCGCACGTCATCCTGAGACAGCACTGTCTAGGAATAAGATATTGTTACTTGGCGGCAGAATAATTGGCAAACCTAGACAAACTTAGCAATAAACTTCTACCACCACTCTATCGGACTAGAGAATCGTCCTTAAATAAATCTCTAAATCTAAAATCTATAACCACTACTTAACTCTTCGAAATCAAATCGCGAACTGAAAGCAATCCATCTAATTATTTGTATATGTATGTATATTATAGTATGTATTATATTAGGTCTTTACCTATGAAATTGCCGTTTTGTTTGAAAAAAGTTAAAGTATTTTTTTTTTCAAACTTATTTATTTCTTTTATTCAAAGTAATCACCCCTGCAATCAATGCATCTTTGCCAACGCTGTGGCAGTTTATGGATGCCCTTCTTGAAAAAATCAGCAGGACGGGAGACAACAAACTCTTCAAAGGCGTTTTGTACTGCTTCTCGGGAATTGAATTTTTTTCCCGCTAAAAAGTTGTCCAAATTTTGGAAAAAGTAATAGTCGGTAGGCGCAAGATCTGGTGAGTATGGCGTATGAGGGAAAGCTTCCAAACCCAACTCATGCAGCTTAGAGACGGTCTGTTGTGCAGTATGGGGTCACGCGTTGTCGTGAAGTAGCAGTGGAGACGACCGATTGACCAAAGCTGGTTGCAGACGTGCGAGTTTCGCCATCATTGTGGTCAGTTCTTCAATGTACACATCTGCAGTAATGCTCTCGCCGTTTTGTAAAAAGCTATGATGAATCACACCAGCACTAGACCACCAAACTGTGACCATCACCTTTCTAGGGGTCATTTTTCGTTTTGCACATTGCTTTAGTACCGAACCAGGATCTAACCAACTTGCTGAGCGCTTTCGATTGTCAAAAAGGATCCATTTTTCTTCGCACGTAACAATTCGGTTCAAAATTCCTTAATTTCTGTGCCTGTTAAGCAGCGCAAGGCAAGTCTCGACGCGTACGTTGCGCTGGCGATCGTTAAGTTCGTGGGGCACCCATCTATCAAGCTTTTTTATCTTGCCAATCTGTCGCAAATGGACCAATATTGTTTTGATGCTAACATCAAAAGCTGCTGCCAGCTCAGCTGTAGATTGAGATTCATCAGCTTCCACAATCGCCTTTAATTCATCATTGTTGACCAAAGTTTCCGGACGACCACGAGGTTCATTTATCAAGTCAAAATTCCCAGAACAGAACCGAGCAAACCAATAACGGGTTGTACGTTCGTTTGTACAGTTCTCTCCGTAAACGTCGTTGATGTTACGTGTCGTTTGTGCCGCGTTGGTGCCACGACGGAACTCATATTCCATAATTACACGAAATTTCAAAGTATCCATTATGAGGAAAAATGTTGAAATGTAATGAAAATACAACGCTAATCAATAAACAAAAGACTTATATTGTAAATAGAATGTCATATTTTTAAAACAAAATTAATTTGAATTTAGAACTCATAGCCAATCAAAACTTTTTTTTGGTTGAAAAAGTCTGTACTGCAATACGGCAATTTCATAGGTAAAGACCTATTATTTGTATTATTATTATGTATATTTAATTTTGTATATTTATCATGGTGTTATTGGCTGATACACCTGCATACATATACACTACACATTTCAAACAAGTGTAAATATTAAAAATAATTTGAATGAAACCTGCAATTATTGATTATATAATTAAGTTTAGTTACACTAGCAGTTCTGCAAACAGTATAATCTTTTCCTCACAAATGTAATCATTTTTGCAACAATTGTGCATTTTGGCGCGCGCAATAATTCACCTAATAACACTAATAATAATTATCAATTTTCGAATACAACCTCTAATGAAAAATACCACATTGAAAATTAATTCAAAGTTGTTACTTATTAGTTCAAAGTCAAAGTCAAAAGATTTATTGCAAATAGGCTAATTTTAGCACTTTTATAAGTCAAAATTATATTAGGTACTTAAAATTAAGTTGTTTTACCAAGCATATAAAATTACAAAGTGCTTATTGTCAAATATAGTAATATATATATATTAGCATGTATATATGGCTTACAATATATATATATATATATATAGTAAGCCCATTACAATATATGAGTTTGAAAAATAGCAGTTCTCTTTCTCACTACTTACTTTAGTTGTATTTTAGTTTACGTTAAGTCAATAATCATTACCAATTTTCGAATATAAAATTTAACGTGAAGTAGCCTCTAGGGGGGCGGAGTAGTAGAATTATTATGTCAGTACAAGCGCTTTACCCGTAAACCAAAATAAAATATAAAAAATTAACAGTGCGAGCGAAGCGAGCCCGAAAACATTTTGAATTTGCTATATTGTATTTCAGTAAATACGTACAGTATGGTTCCTTGAGCAATTAATGCCACAGCGCGCAAAAACCAACTTACTGTGTTTTAATGCGAAAGCACCTTATAATTATATTTATCTCAATTTATTTCAAAATGGGTTTAGTAATTTTGAGGTCTAAAAGCACGAAAACGACCTGTTTTTATAAATAAATGTTATAATTAACACGTAGAGCAAATTAATGCAGTAATTAATACAAACAATTACAATTATAATAAAAAAAGTTGGGACGCGTTTTCTTTGTGACAATATAACACTGCATAATTATGCTCTGCACAGCGTAATCTCATTTACAATGCAAACCGTTATCCCATCAGCAAACATATGACGTGTAATATAATCCTTACTCGGTCATTTATGTACGTTGTGTGACTCAAAAGCGACGGGCAATGAGCGGATGAAAGAATTTGCGCATACGGATGCAAATATTCACGCTCACTAAATGAATAATAAATGTTTGTTAGCAGTCTTTAATAGCATGATTGAGAGTAGAAAATAATATTCTAGACTTTATACCTACGCCAAAAACAAATGTCTAATTATGATACATGCTAATAATTTTCTAATTCTTAACTGTAAGTACAGATATTTAATAGGTACATAATATTATGGTCCTAAATATATTTTAATGAGTAAAAATCTACAAACATTAATGATGTGACGAGCTAATCGTTTGTCTGATAAGCGACACGCCCGCCCATAACAAATGCAATGTCACTCGGAACTCTTATAAAGCTTCGCGTGACACTGCAGCGCACATCATCCTGAGACAACAGCCCAGTCCAGTAATAGGATTACCAGACTGTGAGATTAGGGTAAAGTTAAAGGGAAAGTCAAAATTTCCCAGTAATTTCACTAGCTACAGTACACTTCAAATCGGAATACAGTAGTGCTTGCACACTACTGCTTGGCGACAGAATAACTGGCAAAGCGGTGGTACCTACCAAGACGAACTTTGCAGAAAAGTCACCTTTGTTTGTTTTGTTTTTCATTATGCTAGTAGCTGAACCGATTTCGATAATTTGTACACATAGATATATAGGTATATCTTAATATATATAAATCTCGTGTCACAATGTTTGTCCTCAATGGACTCCTAAACCACTTAACCGATTATAATAAAATTCGCACACCATGTGCAGTTCGATCCAACTTGAGAGATATGATAGTTGTAAGTTTATATATATCTCAATTTATAATAGACATATATAAAATACCCGTGCAAAGCCGGGGCGGGCTGCTAGTATAATATAGATTGTTCACTCAACGATCATTATTATTGTAATCGTAGTTCCTTGGGATTCAGGGAATCCTATTTAGGGTCCAGGATCTACGTTTGTGATCGTTGGGCGTTATTATTCTGAAAAATTATACGCTGGAAAACGGGTTAGTCGTAAATGAAAAGGCGGGGCAGTAGGACTAGCCTTTGATTAGACACTTAAATAAGCTTAAGTAGTCTTTTTTTGATATATTGGATTGAAAACCGCTTGAGGAAAATTCTAAGTGTTCACTGTTCCATCATGTTATTTTAGGATATAGTTCAAGTATTTAATGGTAAATAAATACGGTTCAACGATTGAAAAAAAGTAGACAATAAATAAATAGGATTTTTTTTAACCGAAAGTTTAGCAAAAATAATTAGGTACTTATACATACACTATATATGCGAACGTTGAACTCGGCATATGCAAAGCTTGTACTTTGCCGAAAGGCAAAATACCTAATAGTTAATTGACTAGTTAGTTCATTTTGTTGTCGTCACGTGCTATACGCTCTCTTGTTTATTTCATGGACAGAAAACAAAACAGATGTGTTAAAACAAACATTATCCTTCTACATGGCGTAACGAAGCTATTATTAATCAGCTAAAACTAAAATCTCTCATTTAAACTCAAAGAGAAAAATAGTGAATAAAAATGTATCGTAGATAAACCACCGTAAAAAGTGGTAAAAAGTTAAAGAAAGTTGACTTACCACCTTTCTCACTTCCACTTTACGAAAACTGTAGAATGAAATTGAATGAATGAGTACGAGTTTGATAGTAATTGAATGAAGCTCTATTCGAGTGAAGTTGGTCGCGCTAAATCACAGTAAGAAAATAATACATAGAAAAGTCTTAACAACGCAATGGAGATCAACTTCTACACGAGATGGACACGAGATAGAGATAATAATAGATGTGATGATGGAGAAACTTATTAGTTCCTTTAGTTTTAAAAAGTAGTATTACTATTAAAATGACAGTCTATCAATGTGGTTGTTATTTTTACCATACATTTTTGTTTGTATTTTGTTGATTAAACCAATTTATTAAAACTGGTTGGACATGTGCGTGATTCTCCATTGTCATCATCAGTTCTACACAATAAAAATCTGCAGTGCTCATCCTGTTTGGTAAGAAGCTGTGATGAATCATACCAATGCTAGGCCACTAAACAGTGCCTATCACATTTCAATAGGTAAGTTTCCATTCAAAGTATTGGATCAGGACAAAATGTTATTACTTATTGATAAATACCGCAGTTATCCCCAACTGTGAGGCCTACACATGAATACCATTTAAATGAAATTGATATAAAAGTAACGCAGCACACAATCATGACCACTATATGCATATACTAGACTACATTTTTATTTGATCTGATGTTTTCAGCTGGTTTATGCTTATGATAGAGTTTCTGCCCGCAGCTTCGCCCACGGCGTGGCCTGTGGGAAAATAATTCAACCACCCATTCCACCCTTTTAAGGGTGGAATTTCGAAAAACCCTTTCTTAGCGGATGCCTACTTCATAACATCCACCTGCATGCCAAATTTCAGCCCGATTAGTCCATTGGTTTGGGCTGTGCGTTGATGGAAAAAATCTATCACTCTGGATCACTATGTCAGTCAGTCAGTCACCTTTGAGTTATATATATTTAGATATATATTATGGCAGACCATGCTAGTTTAGTAGACATATTTAGGCATTTGCTCACAGCGAGCTAATGCTCACTACAATATTGTATAGTACGAATATTCACATTGAACAAATGTCATTGGCTAGATTTTGGGTTCACTCATTATAGCCACCAACACCAGTCTGTGCTAAAAATGCAATCATCGAAGGCCATGTGAAAAATATGTAACTGTCAATCATGCATAGCTGTCAATGTCAAAATCAATCAATGCAGAGCCTGGTCTGCCGAATACACGTGTCTTTATTTTTATTTTGTTGATTTGTTAAAAAGTAATAAAAAATGAGAGTACTATCAGAGGAAAGAACGCGAATACTTTTCGAAAAGCTGACAAAATAGTAAGTTATCATGATTGGACGTGATTTTTCGTTCAACCAAAATCATGCCAGTTAATTGCTAAACAAATATTTCTCAACCTTTCAGTATAGGCGCCAACGTGAAACTTCTAATAGATAGGCCCGATGGCACATACTGCTTCCGTGAGAAAAAAGACCGCGTATATTACATCTCCGAGAAACTACTCCAGTTAGCCCACACAGTAAAGCCAGACCACTTGATATCGGCTGGAACATGTTTTGGAAAGTTCACAAAGACTAATAAATTCAGGTTGCATATCACAGCATTGACTTACATAGCTCCATATGCACCTTACAAACTGTGGGTGAAGTCCTCAGCTGAACAGCAGTTCTTATATGGACATCATGTTATTAAAAGTGGTAAGTACATCGCAACAGTACAATGCAACTGACTTGCTCAGTACACAATTTATATGCAGGATTTTTCTAAGCAATAGGATGGCAAGGTGTGCATAGTAACTATTCCTTGTGCTCCCATGTTTATGTAGTGCCTTTGCCATAGCTCAAATAATGTTTTGACAGTAACCTCAAATGCTCAAATACTCTTATAGGCAAACTAAGTTTATAAGGTTCGTATTACAGAATGATGCTCAGTCATCGATCAATGCTCAAGCAGAGATTTCATTCATAAATTGATCAATTACTGAATGAAATCTCTACTTGAGCCCCGGTTGATGACTGAGTATCGTCCTGTAATATGGACCTTCGTCATTCGGGCTTAAAAATGAGTAGTTACAAAATATACATGGTGTACACACAATGACATTATATCTCAGAAAAAAAGCTGCGAAAGCAAGAAATTTACCAGTCTGTATTTATACTAAAATATCATTCCAGGTCTTGGCCGCATCACAGATAACACTCCAAAACACCAAGGTGTAGTCGTCTTGACAATGTCCGATATCCCGATTGGCTTTGGAGTTGCAGCTAGGGCAACAGCAGACTGTAGGCATGCAGACCCATTAGCTACTATTGCATTTCACCAGGCAGACATTGGAGAATATATTAGATCGGAGGATACATTAACATAGGAATAAATATTTTTTTGTATTGTGTCCTGTTTTTTTAATGTCCCACAAATTCAAATATTGGTTCAAATTATTGGATGTTTCTGCTATTAATTTTCTCATAGTATTTTATGCATATATCTGTGGTCTCGTGTATTGATAAAATTTGTTGGGTACAGACGTATTTCTATGAATAATTAATTAATATTGTTTTGTTTAAAGAACTGCCAGAATAATACTGATGATAATTATTGTTTGTTTTTTTTATTGGATGGAAATCTGAGACTGGGTTTTATTTATATGTACAAGGCGCGTACTATGAACAGGTTACAGTATAAAATAACACTAGTCTTAAGGTAATGAAAGGATTATTATAGGTACTAGAAAAAAATAATGCACCGTATATGAACATTTATTAAAGCGCCATCTGTCGTTTAAGGGTATGGACGGAATAAAGCTAGCTTCGGCTAACAGCGGTTGGCTAGGTCACTCCTAGTGTGACTGCTCGTGACCGAGTATCTTACAAAAATAACTAGATGGCGCTGTCGATACGTACAGACCGGAACTTAAAAATAATGTATGTAATCTTTAGTATTATATAGAAGTCTAAGCTAAATCTTGTAAATAAATTACTACCCCTACCGATCTTTTGCAAATCTTAAGCCCGTATTACAGAACTACGCTCAGTCATGATGGCGGAGTCGTTTAAGGATCTCGGTAGTCTCCCAACAGTTGGTCTTGAAAATGAACATTGTCCGAAAGAATATGATTTATATTTAAAATAAAATAGTAATAAGGGTATATAATAATAATATGTGTGTACATCATTTTTATTTTTATTTTAATAAGAATGTAAATTATGTGTACAGTGTACACCCCGGAGCATTCACGCTCACTAAAAAGGTTTTTGCGGCGGCGTCGTGTGTCGGGTCGTCCTCTTCCCTCAAACATGGTCGAGGAGGGCGATGGCTGGAACATGCGTCAAGCTCGTGAACGGGTGCTGCTTGCGGTGTATGCACAATTAGCAATAAGTACTTATGTTTAATAATTTGTTTTGTCCCTCCTGTATTGTATTTATGTTCATGATTAATAAGGTAAAGTAAGAAATTTAAAATAATTTAACTAAAAGCGCGGATCCAGGAGTCTGTTGTAATGCAGGTAAGAAAAAAAAAAAACAAAAAAAGGATTATAATGTCGGTGTTACAAACTATTAGTAGAAGTTTTCGGCGGCAAAACGAAAAAAATTGCGTCACCGCATTGTATTATTTTCCAAAACTTGTGTTTTTTCAGTGTTAGTGCATAAAATTGGTGGCATTCTATTCGTTAAGTGCTGGATTACAGGCATGAGTGTGAGAAAATGGTATAATGATGGTGAAACGTTTCTTTTTGTGTTGTTTCCAAAACTCCATAGAAGATTCAAGTAAAGTTGCCACCACTTTACTAGGAGTATGACTTTGACTAGACTATGACTTGACTATGACTTGACTTGATGACTTCGACTGTGACTTGACACCTATTTGCGTGAAATATCATTAACTTGATAAATTATCAATTACTTGACACTGACTAAATACTCAAAAGTGTGGAGCCAAAACAAAACAACAACAACAACTATTAGTACAGAATATAAAAAAGAATATAAAATAGATAATGAAGATAATAAAAGCCCGTGGATTTATAGTCAATGGACTAAACAAAGGTTTTCCACCAGTGTGTGCCAGTGATGACTTTTGGCACTGACACGTGGTCTCTCACTTTTTAATAAGTTATGTAAAGTCAAAGAGAGAGCTATGCTCAGGGTTTCCTTGTGAGATAAAATCCGATATGATATATATGTAGCACTTTTTATTTTTATTTTTTATTGTTTTGGCTCCACACCTCCGTGTATTTAGCCAGTGTCAAGTAATTGATAATGTATCAAGTTAATGATATTTCACGCAAATATGTGTCATCAAGTCAAGTTATAGTCTAGTCAAAGTCATACTCCTAGTAAAGTGGTGGCAACTTTACTTAAAGCTTCTATGGGTTTTGGAAACAACACGAAAAGAAGCGTTTCACCATCATTATACCATTTTCCCACACTCACGCCTGTAATCCAGCACTTAACGAATAAAATGCCACCAATTTTATGCACTAACACTGAAAATAACACAAGTTTTGGAAAATAATACAATGCGGTGACGCAATCTTTTTCGCGTTCCCGCCAAAAAAAAACTATGTAGCACTTAAAGTTAATAATTTAGCAGACCACATTCCTCGGAGAAAGTTCTCTCGATCGGGAAGCAAGCTTCTCACTGATTCAAGACATAATTATTTATCTGTCTGCCAAAGTATTGTAGGATAATGCAAAGTTAGTAATTGACTACGACAGCATAGTCTAGAACTTTCCTTTGTGCCTTTGTGACTAGATTAGCCCGCCATCCTTTAGCTTTATCTTGATATCTTAAGTTCGTAAGGATTAATTATTATTATCTTACAGTATAAATCCAACTAAGTATTAGGTTAAACTTTAAACTTAAACTTTTACCACAGATTAAAATTCCAATAAATATAAACATTATTAAATAAATTAATATTATATTATATATATTATATTATATAGTTATCTACATAACTTACTTTCCTAAAGTACATACTGTAGACTTGCTATAAAATAACTAATCACTGTATAAAACTGAAGCGGTGTCCAAGCTATCATATGCGTAGGATACACATCTATAGGATAAACCTAAAACGATCATATTTGTGGTTCCAGAAAAGGTACCTGGGCATAGCTACTTATACGACAAATCACGTCTAATTTGTGTAAACCGTTTCCAGGGTGATTTGTAAACAAACTGTTTATACATAAGTATCTTTATATAGATATATAAGTACCTAAACGGTGTTTTGTATTAATACTGTTTAAAAATCCAATAGCTACTCAATTATGGGATTTATTAGTTGTCTAACTTTACGTTGGTAATCTGATATTTACTACAATACATTAATATGTTTTGGATTATTCTAAAGCAAAGATCTAATTCAATTTCTCAATTCAATTGTTTACCTGTTTGTATTCTTTAATATTGTTTACAAAATCAAATATGCGCTTTATTGATTTGGTTTAGTTCACTATCTATCTAAGATTGCTGGTTTTGTCATTTTTGAAAATGTTAGATTCTATAGATACTGTCTGTTTCTATATGTGATGCTACATATTATTGTTTTTAGTGTCAAGTAGATACAATTAGTTTTAAGTATACGATAAAATATAAATTAGTTTCATATCATGTATTTCTCATATAAGTGAATAGTATTCTTTTGAGAAATAAAGTTCTTAAACCAGAGGAATATTACTATTTCTCCAAGTGACATAATCATAATTTCCTTCGACCTGAATTATTGTAATGTGACGAGAGTTAGGCAATGTATGCTCCACTCTAAAGTGCAACGCCTTCACAGGACTCATACAATGTAATATTGGGAACTAAGTACTTTATAGATTAGTTAGACTAAGAAATGACATTGTATGAAGGCGTGTAATAATAAATAAATAATTAAATAATGTATTGTGGACATTTTCACACAGCGCCATCTAGCCCCAAACTAGCAAATCTTGTACTAGGCACCAGATAACTGTTACAATACTTAGATACCTTTTGTTTGTAAATACATACATAGAATACAATATAACACCCAGACACAGAACAAACATCGATGTTCATCACACAAATGTTTGTCTTGGGTGGGAAATTGGGAATCGGACGCACAACCTGTAGTTCAAAAGGCAGGGTTACTACCAATTGAGCTATCGGGCTAGTCAATAGTATCATACGTAGCTACGGATAAGCGATGGCTGAAAAAAAATATTATAGTGGGTTATTTATTGGGTTATTTATTCTCTTTGGTACCATTAACGTCTTCTTTGCAGTTTTGGCGGGAAAACGAGAAAGATCGTTGTACCGCATTGTATTATTTTCCAAAACTTGTGCTATTTTCAGTGTTAGTACATAAAATTGGTGGCGTTTTATTCGTTGAGTGCTGGATTACAGGCGCGAGTGTGGAAATGATGGTAAAATGTTTCTTTTCGTGTTGTTTCCAAAACTCCATATAAGCTTCTAGTAAAGTTGCCATCACTTTACTAGGAGTATGACTAGACTCTGACTTGACTTCATGACTTGGACTGTGACTTGACACATGTCTGCGTGAAATATCATTAATTTGATAAATTATCAATTACTTGACAGTGGCTAAATAAACAAAAGTGTGGAGCCAATACACAAAAAATAAATAGGATTCTACTAATATAGCTGTAAGTCTGAGTGTTACTAAAAAATTGTATTTAATTATCTGAAATAAAAATAAATTATTATTAAAAGTATTTACGGTGTTCTGTGTGCAAATACATATCAGGCCGAGGGAATCAAACCCGCCACCTCCGTTGTAAAAGCCGAATAGCTCAACCACACCACAGAGGCTGTAATTAACAGCAAATACTGCCGTTGAAGCTGCTTTATTGCGCTGGGTGCCGCTAATAATTAGAGTGCCTGACTATTATCTAATAAATCGTGACTATAAAGACTTACCTACCTAGACATAAATCCAGGTACCCTAGATAGGTAATTTACTAAGTGGCTAAGTGGTAGGACTTTTTTTGTTTTTAGTTTGGCTCCACACTTTTGTGTATTTAGCCAGTGTCAAGTAATTTATAATATTTCAAGTTAATTAATTTTTTTTTTATGTTAAGGAATGACGTGACGAGCTAGCCGTTCGCCTGATATTAAACGACACGGCTGCCCATATCAGCTGCAGTGTCACTCGGAACTCTAAAGTATAGAGGCTCGCGTGACACTGCACTGCGCACGTCATCCAGAGACATCAGCACAATCTAGTTATAAGATTACTAAACTGTGAGATCACATCATAAAGTCTCATTTGCCCAGTAATTTCACTAGCTACAGTGCCCTTCAAACCGGAACACAGCAGTGCTTGCGCACTACTGCTTGGCGGCAGAATAACTGGCAAAGCGGTGGTACCTACCTAGACGAACTTTGCAGTAAAGTCCTACCACCTAGTAAATTACTACTAACTATATATGCATATATGTGTCAAGTCACAGTCCAAGTCATCAAGTCAAGTTAATCTAGTTTAGTCTAGTCAAGTCATACACCTAGTAAAGTGGTGGCAACTTTACCAGAAGCTTCTATGGAGTTTTGGAAACAACACGGAAAGAAACGTTTCACCATCATTATACCACTTTCCCACACTCACGCCTGTAATCCAGCACTTAACGAATAAAATGCCACCAATTTTATGCACAAACACTGAGAATAACACAAGTTTTGGAAAATAATACAATGCGGTGACGTAATCTTTTTCGCTTTCCCGCCAAAACTTTATTTTTATTTCACTAATTGTTGAGTCCATGGAGTTAAAAGATGATGGATAAGTCGCCTATGTGGTGTGGTGGTTCAGCAAGTGGGCTCATATCCCGGAGGCAGCGGATTCGATTCCCGCGGCAGGACAAGTATTTGTGCATAGGAAAAAAAGCGCAAATACTTGTTCTGAGTTTGGGTATAATCGGGACATGGTCTTCGTAGTTCCCGGGTCCCTAGACAGGGAATCCTATAGTTAGGGTCCAGGATCTTTGTATGTGATCGTTGGGCGTTATTATTATTAATTATTATATAGAGTAGGCATCTCATGATACCCTCATTGAAGTCCACAAGAAGTAATAATATTATTAGCCGATCTTGTGGTAGGCAATATCGGTACCCACCACCGGCTATAAAAGCAAGCGCTCAATCGAATGCCGGCTCATCGCACCCCGTCGTCGCCGCCCGAGACACGTCTTGAGCGACCCGGATGATCCTATAGCAGCCGTAGTATCGGCTGCGCTAGGATCACCGGACCAGTCTAGCCCTTCTGGCTCAGGTACCGCTTTCGGCACCGGTATAGGATACCAGCGTAACACAATCAGACACCGACCCCGCCGGCGAGGTCGACGTACCCCCCGTAGGTTAGCTAGAACGGTCGCGACTTTCAATAGGGTCCACTCTTCCAGTGGACGTAGTCTTGTCGATCCTCTTATCCCGGCAACGGCCCAAGCCGAGGCTCGCACCCCAGGGGTGCCCTTGAGCTAGTTGCCTCCCACTTTTGACGGCTGGGCGCCCTAAGCGCCCGCCCTCCCGCCCGGTGACGCTGTAAAGGTCGATAGAGACCAAAAGCATTAGCTCGTTCAAAAAAAAAAAAAA
Organism: Ennomos fuscantarius; assembly: GCA_905220475.3. Lineage (NCBI taxonomy): Eukaryota > Metazoa > Arthropoda > Insecta > Lepidoptera > Geometridae > Ennomos > Ennomos fuscantarius. The sequence continues at coordinate 6,618,141 of HG992049.1, forward strand.
AAAAAAAAAAAAAAAAAAAAAAAAAAAAAAAAAAAAAAAAAGAATGCCGGCTCATTTGCTGCTCAGTCGCCGGTCGGTAAGGTGGTTGGTTCCGACGCTGCCTACTGTGAGTTTGTTCCATATTTTAATTTGTTGTGATTTTGTCTTATTGTGATAATTCTTATTGTATGTAAATTAACGGCTGTTTGTGCGCTCGAAACTTTATTGATTTATTAAATTATTGCTTAAATAAATTGATTCTGAATTAAATTAGTGTAATGACGTGTAAATGTTTGTTTTTTTTATATTTTAACACTTCTGATTCCTAAAATCAGAAGTGGGATAGGATTCCGCTCACAACTTGCCCTAAAAATCAATCAACTAAACGGCCGTTAATTTACAAGCAAGAATGCCACGTGCGTCACATGCACGGTCCGTTGCTACGCCGCCACGCTCCGGAGTCGTGCCTACTAGTCGCAGCGAGTCCCCGCGAGTCCCCGCGACGCAGCAGACGCCGTTCGCAGTCGCATAGTAACAGGTCACGTCTACACTCGAGCAGGGAGCGGTCGCGCTATGTTCACGCTATGCTGGAAAACGTTCGCGTTCACGTCACGCTAGGGACCGTTCACGTTCTGATAGCCCACGTTCGCGTGCACGTTACGATAGAACTCGTTCACGCCGCAATCGCTCACGTACTAGTGTCTATTATCGTTCACGTGAAAGGTCCAGGTCTCGTTCGGTTATATCGCGTTCTCGCCAGAGTGAATATCGACACCATCGTCACGATATATCCATAAACGAAGCGTTAGGCTCAATAATGTCGCGGCTAACCGCCATCGAAGAGAACACGGCTAGTAGTTTGCAGGAACCAACCGGTCGTGATAACACGCCCCTGCCAGATGCAAGCAATACTTCCACGAATAAAATGCTCGTCGATGCGTTAGCCGTGTTGACAAAAAATAGGCCTAGCAATTACTATGTCTCGAATTTTGACCCAGCTATAAATAACTTTGAGGTATGGTGCAATAAAGTAGAGAGAGCTAATCGTGCAAACCACTGGGATGGTTTTGAGTGTTTTTCCCGTGTGGCTCATTGTTTAAAGGGGGATGCGAAAACCTGGCTAAATGAGTGGTCTACGAATGATCGTTCGTGGTCCAATTTTGTTAGAGAGTTTAAGTCTTTGTGTCCGCAAAAAGTAAACTACGCGCAGATTCTTCATGAGGTTATAAATTCGACATCTGACAAGTTTCTGTCATACGCTGAGTATGCACGTCGTTCTTTATTACACCTACGTGTAATAAAAGGGTTAAGCGAAGAACTTGTGGTACAAATAATAATCCATGGCATTAGTGACGTACAAGTACGTGCAGCAGCTACCAACGCTGACTTAACGACAGATAATTTAATTTAATTTTGTTAAGATAATTTAAAACTGTGAGTTTGTTCCATATTTTAATTTGTTGTGATTTTGTCTTATTGTGAATTCTTATTCTATGTAAATTAACGGCTGTTTGTGCGCTCGAAACTTTATTGATTTATTAAATTATTGCTTAAATAAATTGATTCTGAATTAAATTAGTGTAATGACGTGTAAATGTTTGTTTTTTTTATATTTTAACACTTCTGATTCCTAAAAATATTAATAATGATAGAATTGAAATAATAGAATTGGTTATAACCAATTCTGAAAATATTGGGTAATGTATTATTTTCCAAAATTTGTGTTATTCAGTGTTAGTGCATGAATTTGGTGGCATTGTATTCGTTAAGTGCTGGATTGGATTATATAGGCATGAGTGTTGGAAAGTGGTATAATGATGGTGAAACGTTATATTTCGGGTTGTTTCCAAAACTACATAGAAGCTTCTGGAAAAGTGGCCACCACTTTACTAGGAGTATGACTTGACTAGACTAGACTTATGACTTGACTTGATGACTTGGTCTGTGACTTGACTTGACACTTACATATATATATATATATATATTTATAATATTAATTAACTTGAGAAACTAATTACTTGACACTGGCTAAAAAAAAAAAGTGTGGCAAAAACAAAAATAAAAAAATTTGGAAAATTCCCCAAGAGACACAGTTCCACATAATCACTTTCAACCAAGACCGATAACTATATAAAATACACTATAGATAAATCGAATTTCTAATTAGAATACGAAAAGGGCTGGGTCTTAATTTAAGCCACTAACGACTACAGACACCTAAACACTGGACCCGTGAAAGCTTAATGGCCAGGTTCAAGTGTCGGTCCTCTAGCAAAGCGCTTTAGACTTAATTAGCTATTCTAGCGTTAGACGAATCAATTCTCTGAAGTAACACAATGGACTTTAAATTAATGAGCAAACTTAAGTTAGATAATTTAGGTATGTATTGGCCGTAGTAGACTGTGTTATAACATTTTTACAGATGTCAAAATTCAAGGGGTGAGAATAAAAACTGTCAAATTGATAGTTTCGAGAAAATTGACTTTAAACTTCAACGGCTTCATTTTAATGTAGAGTGAGTATTAAGTAATAGAGAAGGTAATTAAGTAAGTTTCAGTTGCCAGTACTATTTTAAAATACAAAATATAGTACTAATTCGTACAATTACTGTAAAAATATAATATAAGATAATAAATATAATAATGTTTTTATGCTAAGCGAACTGTATTCCTGTGTCAGATAAATCGTTTTTAGACTAAAATCTCGAGATTTAAGCCTCATATCGGTATTTTGAGAATGTATTATTGCAGATAATTTCACACTGAATCCAACGATACACGTAAGTCATTTAAAAATTTCAGACATTTAAAAAATCAGTTAAACCGTTTTTGATCTCATCCCTTCAATTATGATGGGTAGTTGTAAACATCTGTGACAGGAAAAAAGCTTCGTTCTATCGTTCGTTGTCTGTCTGTTTCAAATTATTATTTTTTTCCTTTTTTTTCTAAATTCCGAATGAATAAATAAATAATCACAATGTACTCGTGCGAAGCAATTCGTCACAAAACATGAAAGAATACTCCGATCTGGAGCTTGATCAGACTTATCCTTAATAGGAAGCAGCCATTACAATTTTTTTTTATGTTTTGGCTCCACACTTTTGTATATTTAGCCAGTGTCGAATAATTGATAATTTCTTCAAGTTTAAGTTCAAGTTATATATATATATATGTGTTAAGTCAAGTCATAGTTTAGTCAAATTATTGTCTAGTCAAGTCATAGTCTAGTCAAGTCATAGTCTAGTCAAGTCATAGTCTAGTCAAATCATAGTCTAGTCAAGTCATAGTCTAGTCAAGTCATAGTCTAGTCAAGTCATAGTTTATTCAAGTCATAGTCTAGTCAAGTCATAGTCTAGTCAAGTCATAGTCAAGTCATAGTCTAGTCAAAGTCATACTCCTAGTGAAGTGGTGGCAACTTTACCAGAAGCTATGGAGTTTTGGAAACAACACGAAAAGAAACGTTTCACCATCATTATACCACTTTCCCACACGTCTGTAATCCAGTACTTACACCAATTTTATGCATAACACTGAAAATAACACAAATATTGGAAAGTAATACAATGTGGTAGCGCGATCTATTTTGTTTTTCCGCCAAAACTCCATTAGAAATAATTAAGGAATTATTAAAAATATTAATAAAATTATTAGAAATATTAATAATTCCAAATAAATAATTTATAAGTATTAAAGTAACGTATACCAACTTTTTTCTTAAAGCGTGCCAAATGTACGCACTGAGTGAAGTCACCACAACCTATGGGTATCTGTAACACTTGGGGCATTATTAATTCTTTGGTTTTATAATAAACGGCAAATTACCTTTATTTTGAACTAAACACTACAACGATATTATAACTAATACTAATCACTAGTTTCATCACACAAACGTTTGTCCTGAGTGGGAATCGAACCCACAACCTACAGTTCAGAAGGCAGGGTTACTACCAACTGAGCTATGCCGGTCTTAGCCAGGTCTTACGGCATCCACGGGTCTATCATTGCTTCAAAATTACCACCATTCATTATGAGTAGGTAAGTACATCTCTCAATCCCTTTTCACGCCAAATCTTATTAGATTGCCACCTGAAAGCTTCTTTTGTTAAAATAAATGGATGTGCCTATTAAATACATTTTAATTGCACGACACTCAGAAAGGGCCGGAGTAAAGTGATCCGTTTTTGTCCTACGTTGCCCTTACCCCGTGAAATTCCATTAGATATAGCAAAGGATGATGCAGGGTAAATGATTAAATAAGCCATTTTCCATATATATTTTTGTACTTTTCAACCGACTTAAAAAAAGGAGTTCGTCAATTCATTTCATGTTCTATATGTTTGTTATCTGAAAACTCAGTCATTTACAGACTTTTCAATATGAATGGACATACTTTTGGATTGATCCCATCGAAATTACAAAATCTATTCATTAGTATGGTTTTTAAATAACTGAAAAAATGCATGTACTATAATATCATATATATTACAGGAAATTACTAGTAGGACAAAACTATATAGGTCTACAAGGAACTGCGGTTTTTCGTGGGTCCTAGTAGGATAAATTAGTAGGATAGTTAGTAATAAATTAGTAGTAGTAATTAGTAGTAGTAGTACCTAGTAGGTCCACTAGGAACTCTTTCTGGTGGTCAAAGTCAAAGTCAAGTCAAAGTCAAAAGATTTATTGCAAATAGGCTAATTTTAGCACTTTTACAAGTCAAAATTATACTAGGTACTTAAAATTAAGTTATTTCACTAAGCATATAAAATTACAAAGTGCTTATTGTCAAATAATATAGCAAGCCCATTACAATATATGAGTTTGAAAAAAAAAAGCAGTTCTCTTTCTCACTACTGGTGCAAGCAATCCGGCACAATGCAGAATTGAAAACTTTGATCCGAAGCTTCGATTACAACTGTAAAGAAGAAGCTACAAGAAACTTTACAGTGATGGTCCTTCGATAAATTATTAAGTCCATGAGAAACGGGGCTTCTTCGTGGATCGATAGGATACATATTGATAAGTTCATTGGGAAACAGCCATATATATTTATTCTGTGCTATATTAATAAATCCGTCCAAAGGTTGTCTGGAAGAGATCGCTTTTACTGATAAGGTTGCTTATTCACTACTTGTAATTTTTTGTATTGTTTGAAATTTTTGTTAATATGTAGTGTGTACAATTAATATCCTGGACCCTAACTAGGATTCCCTGAGTCTAGCGACCTAGGAGCTACGAGGACCGTGGTTCCACAACACCCAGACTCAAAACAAGTATTGCGCTTCGGTGCACAAATACTTGTCCTGCCGCGGAAATCGAACCCACCGCCTCCGGGTTATGAGCCGACCTGCTCAACCACCACACCACAGAGGCTGTCGAAGGCTGTAAAGAGTTTATCTATATATTTATGATGCTATTTTTTTGTATACCCTCGACTGCGACCCCCCTTCGTTGTAAATCCAATAATGTTACCTAGAGTACCCTTGAAATGAAATGAAATAATTTATTTGTAAGAATTTTGGGTTACAATATTGCAAAGATGGATCAGCACATAATTCCTCCAACAAAACTCTGCCCATAGGTACAGGCGTACAAATATTCGTAATCAGATTTAATTTAACAGTGTCAGTATTTAATAATGAGATTAAGCAATATAGTCATTATTTTGTATTATTTGTACGGGATTTACTCACGTTTAAAATTGGCCGGACTATCCGACTATAGTTTCAACTGCATTCGGCAGCCTTCCTCAAGGTGAGTGCGCGCGCGCGACGGCGACTTGCTTAGCACTCTTCACTTCACTTAGGAGTGCTAAGCAAGTCGCCGTCGCGCGCGCGCACTCACCTTGAGGAAGGCTGCCGAATGCAGTTGAAACTATAGTCGGATAGTCCGGCCAATTTTAAACGGGAGTAAATCCCGTACAAATAATACAAAATGTGTGAAAACCACGTTAGTTTCCATAATAAAATAGTCATTATTGTTAAACATTGAGTTATTATTTAAAAAAAAAATGATTTGGTCAAATTAATCTGTATCTATAAGTACTAATCGAAGAGTCATTTAAAAAGTCTTTCACAGAATAGTAACTTTTATCCAGTAGGAAATCAAATATTTTTTTCTTAAATTTATTAATGTCATATACTTTCAAAGTGTCAGGTAATTTATTAAATATTCTGATTGCCATACAATTTACATTTTGACTAGTCAACTGGATTCTTTGTATGGGAACATATAGCTCATGAACATTTCGATTTCGTTTTAAAACTTCATGTTGTATAAACCCTTAGCTGTACAACCCAGCCATACCAGTAGTCTGCTGGAAAGACGGTCTATAGTTGTGTTTGTATCAAATCTCATTCTTGAAGTACCAGGGTATCATAATTTAAAGAAAGACTAGTCTACTGAAAGGATTTTGGTAGCTAGTACATATGGTGCCATAGATAGACAAGGTGCAAATATAGTTCCTAAGTTAGAATGTTCACGATGCTTCAGACAGTCAATATTCAACTTTTGCTACCTTATTTCAAGTTTGAGATTGCTTGCAAAGATTTAAAATGTAAAGGATATGGCATATCAAAGTAGTGTCCAATACAAGTATTTTTTTAATTTTATTTTTTATTATTTTAGTGAATGATGTGACGAGCTAGTCGTTTACCTGATGTTAAGCGACACGGCTGCCCACAGAACAGTGAAACTCGGAACTCTAAAATATTAAGTTTCGCGCGACACTGCACTGCGCATATCATCCTGAGACATCAGCACAGTAGACATAAGATTACTCGACTGTGAGATCAGATCATAAAGTCTCATTTGCCCAGTAATTTCACTAGCTACAGTGCCCTTCAACCAAAACACAGTATTGCTTGCATACTACTGCTTGGCGGCAGAATAACTGGCAAAGCGGTGGTACCTACCTAGACGACCATTTTACCATAAAAAAAAGAACTTTGCAGAAAATTCCTACCACCTAGTAAAATATTTGTGAACAGAAAAAAAAGCGCAAATACTGGTTCTGTGTCTGGGTGTTATGGGACCATGGTCCTTGTAGTTCCTGTAGTCCCTAGACACAGGGAATCCTTGTTAGGGTCCTGTATCTATGTACGTGATCGTTGGGCATTATTATTATTATTACTTCATAAGATATCAATACAAAAATACTTTATTGACACTAATAATACAAAAACATAAATAAATATAAATATGTGTGGACATTTCACACAGCGCCATCTAGCCCCAAACTACGCAAAGCTTGTACTATGGGAACCAGATAACTGATAAAATACTTAGATAACTGTACATAAATAATATAATAAACATGTAGAATGAAATCACCTATAATTAAAATAGTTACAATGGCCGATCTTATTGTTAAGAGCAATCTCTTCCAGACAGAAACAGAAGAACATGTATCTAACTCAAAAAGTTCTGAGGTAACGTCACATCCAGCCAAAATTTTAAATTTATTATGTTGCATTGAAAGCACAACTTCGGGGCCGAAGCAACAATCTCCATTAAAACTTGACTTCATATGATACATGAGGATATTAAGCGCGGGCTTGTCCTAGAGATATAAATACGAACTTAAGAGCTATCAAAATTTATTGCAGACGTGCTAAAGTCACAAACCATAGAACTGTGCCAGTTTCGTACACTAATATGCACTCGACTGTTATTGGTACTGTGGTGCGCTTTTAATTTTTCATCTATATTTTTTTTCATGTTAAGGAATGACGTGACGAGCTAGCTGTTCGCCTGATGTTAAACGACACGACTGCCCATATCAGCTGCAGTGTCACTCGGAACTCTAATGTATAGAGGTTCGCGTGACACTGCACTGCGCACGTCATCCAGAGACATCAGCACAATCTAGTAATAAGATTACTAAACTGTGAGATCAGATCAAAAAGTCTCATTTGCCCAGTAATTTCACTAGCTACAGTGCCCTTCAAACCGGAACACAGCAGTGCTTGCGCACTACTGCTTGGCGGCAGAATAACTGCAAAGCGGTGGTACCTACCTAGACGAACTTTGCAGTAAAGTCCTACCACCTAGTAAATAATATAATAATAACGCCCAACGCCCTGTGTCTAGGGATATAACTTTGTTTTTGCTTTGTTTAATTTTAATGTCGCCATCTTGACAATCGAAGGGATGAGATCAAAAAAGGGTTTAACTGATTTTTTTCACTAAATGACTTATGGGTATCGTTGGATTCAGCATGAAATTATCTACAATAATACATTCTCAAAATACCGATATGAGGCTTAAATCTCGAGATTTCCGGAATAAAAACGGTTTATCTGACACAGGAATAAAGTTTGTTTAGCATGAAAACATTATTAATTAATATATATATATAATAATAATATATAACAATATTAATTATATTATATTATATTTTTACAGTAATTGTACGAATTCGTACAATATTTTGTATTTTAAAATAGTATTAATACATTTCAAGCAACTAAAACTCACATAAACCTTTTCTATTACTTAATACGCACTCTGCATTAAAATGAGGTCGTTGAAGTATAAAGTAAATTTTCTCGAAACTATCAATGTGACAGTTAAACCCTTTTTATTCTCAACCCTTCAATTGTAAATTATCATTTACCGGATATCCCAACGTAATAATACAAATTTTTTACATTGTTATGTTGTCAGTGTCAAAGTTTTCAATTCTGCATTGTGCCGGATTGCTTGCACCAGTAGTGAGAAAGAGAACTGCTTTTTTTTCAAACTCATATATTGTAATGGGCTTGCTATATTATTTGACAATAAGCACTTTGTAATTTTATATGCTTAGTGAAATAACTTAATTTTAAGTACCTAGTATAATTTTGACTTGTAAAAGTGCTAAAATTAGCCTATTTGCAATAAATCTTTTGACTTTGACTTTGACTTTGATCTCGCAGTCTAGTAATCTTATTACTGATTTTGCTGGTGTCTCAGGATGACTTGCGCAGTGTCACGCGAAACTCTATTCTAGAGATTCTCAAAACATAACACTGCGACTAAGATGGGCAGCCGTGTCGCTCAACATCATGGGAACGGTTAGCTCGTCACGTCATTCCATAACATAAAAATAAAAATAAAACTTCGAACCTGTCCGTGGAGTATTCTACACTCTTAAACCCAAATAACACACCGAGTCATGATCTCCACTCAGGGTGAACCTGACCCAACTTCTGGAATCCTCACTATATTTGTGTGGTCAACTATATCAAAAAGGAAAGGTCTATTCTTCGAAGCGTCTATTGTATGCCTTGAATTCAAGAATGATATTTCGGTGAATATGTATAATTTGACAAGGGTATGCATTGAAATTGAGCCGGTTCGTTAGGCCGACGCTAACAAGTACCGTCCTATTGTTAGATTCAATTTGTTTGCTACCTTTATAAAATTGTACAGAGGCGAGTGTATAATGATTTGTAAACTCGGTTCAGGACTTCTTTGTGCGACTTTACAAAAGGAGACCGTTCTTAATTAGGCTGTATTTTTTTAATAGACTTCATATCTTCGATAGTTGCTAACTGATTTTGATGACACGTTTTCTATTTTATTTCTATTCTATTTACTAGGTGGTAGGACTTCTCTGCAAAGTTCGATGGTAGGTACCATCGATATGCCAGTTATTCTGCCGTCAAGCAGTAGTGTGCAAGCACTGGTGTTTCGGTTTGAAGGGCAATCTGGCTAGTGAAATTACTGGAACTACGTGATCTAATATCACAGTATATTAATCTTACTACTAGACTGTGCTGATGCCTGAGGATGACGTGCATAGTGCAGTGTCACGCCAAACTCTATATAGTTTCGAGTGACACTGCAACTGATATGGGCAGCCATATCGCTTAACATCAGGCGAGAGACTAGCTCGTCATGTAATTCCGTAATATAAAAAAAAACTGTCTGCCATATAAATCTAGTGAGGAATTGATATAGTTCGAAACTGAATCTGGAAACTCTCCAATGGATTACAGTAAACGCCTTGCGATATGGTTACTAATTTGGAATCGCATAGGGCTATTTACTTACCGGGAAAAAATAAGCTTTTGTCTACTTATATATCCCTTTGATCCTATTATAACTGAGCACGACCTTACTCAGTATAAAATTGGCAAGATGGCAGAAAATTTCAGGCCAAAAACAACTTAAATGCGCAATAGTAGGACTAAATGGAAATTAGCCCAAGTAGCATAATGTAAAATTCTCAAACTGTCTACGATACAAAACTACGATGCAGACAATTCACCTGAATATCGGTCTATAACACAAATCGTACAAACAAGCCGACTAATTAACAAAATTTCAAACTCTTAATTAACAAACTTTTTAGAGACCTAATTACCGTTGTTTATTATATACTGAACCCCTATAGGGAATCCCTATAAATAAAAACGTGCCAATTCACGTAATTTAAGTGTAGCATTTAGATGTCACGTCACGTGAACCATGCGGAAGTAGAAAACGAACAGTAAACGCTGAAGCCGCCGTCAAAATTATTCGCATTGCATTTCCGCTACGTTGAACTCGTAGCACCTCTACAAAAGCGTAGTCAGCGTAGACTTGCTACGAAAGTGCTACAATATTACGCAGCGATATTATTTTACAAACGTTAGTTGTGGCTAGACGCAGAGATAATTAATAACTGTTATATGAACCTAAATAAAAGTTATGTTACTTTTATAATCACCCAATTCAGCATCATTACCATCATCATCATTGACGATTTGCTCAACAGTTTGATCGTCCCGTTCGTTCCCAATTCGATCGCCCATTCTTCTGATATTTCCTTAGATGGTTCTTACAGCAACCACGAGAAAAAATGTAGTAGTCTAATCTCACACTGCGACCATACGCCTTACAAAAACAATACTACAGTTTGACTATAAATAAATTAATGGTAATGGCCGGTGAGGCTGCATCGCGTGGAAAGTAAAACATAAAAGGAACTGACCAAAAAACTCTCTAAAAAGTTTTCCATAAAGACTGCACACCGTCCTTTTACTCGTGAATTATTTCTCATAACCGTGGGCAATAAAACTCAGTGAGATGGAAATTTAAGTAGGAATAAAAATCTTTATGAAATAATGTTTAAAATGTTCACTGCGAAATGCGAGTGTTTAAAGTTAACGGGAGAGTAAAATTGCGCCGTACTGGATGGAATGACTTTGATACCATCTTTGTTGGTAGTGGGCGTAGATGACTTTATCTCCAGCCAGGGTCTCCTGGCCTATGAAATATTTTGTAATCTTAATCTATAAAAATGAATCTCCATTTCCCTTGGTCATCGCATCACGGATGAACGGATAAAACATTTTCACTAATTCTTTTTTTATTGTGTTTATTATATTCAGGAGAAGGTTCTTGTGAAAAAACAAGTTAAGAAAGTATAGAAAATTATCCCCACGCGTGTGAAACCGCGGGGCACAGCCAGTACTGTTTTTAATCGCATGTTGAATGCAATAATAATCTATTCTCCTCTCTTCTAGTTTAGCGTGCCCGATAGGGTCCACGATGAAAATTTATTTAAAAAATATACAACTGTAAACAATATTGTGGAATGCAAATAAATATTGAAATCGAAAAAAAACATTATCATATCATCATCATTATTTATTATTGACTGTCCCAATATCTCAGTCGGTACTGTTGGTAGTAAACCTGCTCTTCTGAGCTGTAGGTTCGATTCACACTTGTTCTGAGTCTGGGCGTTGTGGGACCATGGTCCTCCATGGGTTACTAGACACAGGGAATCCTAGTTAGGGTCCAGGATCTATGTGATCGTTGGGCGTAATTATTATTATTATCATCTATATTCCTCTTGTTTTATCTATGTGAATTCATCATCTTTGAAATCTTTATAGCTCTAAGCAAAGCCTAACTAGGTCATAGTTACGCTGGCTTACGTCACGTTCTATTGTACTGGATAATTTGTGTTTCACCGGCGCAAGGGTAGTTAGTGTGAACTGCGGTGTGGATTAGACATTACAGTTTAGACATTACAGTTCCAAATTGCCTGTCGTAGTGTATTAAAATGATTAGTTTATTTAATCTATCCTTTCTTAGTTGATTAAAGTAGATGTAAAGTGTACATACGTAGCACTTTGCATATACTAGGTGGTAGGACTTTTCTGCAATGTTCGTCTAGGTAGGTACCACCGCTTTGCCAGTTATTCTGCCGCCAAGCAGTAGTGTGCAAGCACTACTGTGTTCCGGTTTGAAGGGCACTGTAGCTAGTGAAATTACTGGGCTAACCATTCGCCTGATGTTAAGCGACACGGCTACCCATATTAGTTACAGTGTCACTCGGAACTCTAAAGTATAGAGTTTCACGTGACACGCCACTGCGCACGTCATCCAGAGACATCAACACAATCTAGTAACAAGATTACTAGACTGTGAGAACAGGTCATAAAGCCTCATATGCCCAGTAATTTCACTAGCTACACTGCCCTTCAAACCGGAACACAGTAGTGCTTGCGCAGTACTGCTTGGCGGCAGAATAATTGGCAAAGCGGTGGTACCTACCTAGACGAACTTTGAAGAAAAGTCGTACCACCTAGTAACGGGCCATTCGATTATTTATTATTATTATTCATGTTCACTACTTATCCTAATCTGTATCAGGAGTACCATAATTGAAGGTACTAATGATCCTAAATCAGTGTCACTTCGACTTCGGCATTGCTGGTACTAATGATACAATGTTGTGTAATTTGTACCATCAATGGTACTACTGACATAAAGGCTTAACACTTTACAACTTTACTTAACTCCCTGCATAATTATCGCTTACTGTAGGAACTTAGTTGGCTACGTTATCCAGAATATCCATAGACTAGTCGCGCCACGCGGTTTCACCCGTGGATAAAAAGTGTTTTAATTATTTGCTCTTTCTACGGGAAAATTTCACTTTTCCGGGATAAAATGTAGCTTATATGTTAACGAGCTTCTACCCGCAACTTCGCCCACGGCGTGTCCTATGGGAAAATAATTCAACCACCCATTTCACTCTCTTGGGGGTGGAATTACAAAAAATCCTTTCTTAGCGGATGCCTACGTCATAACATCTACCTGCATGCCAAATTTCAGCCCGATCCGTCCAGTGGTTTGGGCTGTGCGTTGATAGATCACTATGTCAGTCAGTCACCTTTGAGTTTTATATATATAGATCTAGTGTATAAGCTATCTTGGTACCGAATTTCAACCAAATTCATTCAGCCGTTTGCGCGTGAAGGAGTAACAAACATACACACACATACACACATACAAACTTTCGCCTTTATAATATTAGTGTGATTGATACAGTATAATATAGACACCATATATCCATCTTTATGCTCCCTACGGCGGCAATATTAATGTTTCACGTTATTGGAACGGTCTTATTGTTAGGGTTGCCACACAAAAACGAATTAACTTCAGTTATTATTATTATCACTGAAGTTAATGAAACGAAACGAAACGAATTAACTTTAGTGTTATTATTATATATTATTAATATTATTATACTTATTTATTATTATTATAAATCTTCAGTGATGATAATAATAATAATAATTACTATTATTATTGTGTGTTATTATTATTAGGATAATAAAAAAAATCTTCACTGAAGATTTATAATAATAATATTTATTAAAATAATAATAAATAGTAATAATTATTATTATTACTATTATTATCATCATCACTGAAGATTTTTTTTATTATCCTAATAATAATAACACCCAACGATCACATACATAAATTCTGGACCCTAACTACGATGAATTGATGTATCTAACTGTATTGGATTAAAATGAGTAACTATATAAGATAAAAAATAATTCAAGTACAGATACAAAACAGCCAGGTATCATCGAACTTAAGTTATTTAATAGTAACTTTAAAAATGATACCTGTTCTGAAATTTACCCTGTTAGTTTTTTTTTTGTTTTGGTATTGCTCCACACTTTTGTGTATCTAGCCAGTGTCAAGTAATTGATAATTTTTCGAGTTAAGTAATATATATGTATGTCAAGTCAAGTCACAGTCCAAGTCATCAAGTCAAGTCATAGTCTAGTCAAGTCATACTCCTGGTAAAGTGGTGGCCACTTTACCAAAAGCTTCTACGGAGTTTTGGAAACAACACGAAAAGAAACGTTTCACCATCACTATACCACTTTCCCACACTCATGCCTGTAATCCAGCACTTAACGAATAAAATGCCACCAATTTTATTGCACTAACACTGAAAATAACACAAGTTTTGGAAAATAATACAATGCGGTGACACGATCTTTTGCGTTTTCCCGCCAAAACTCCACCCTGTTAGTTAAACACACCAACTAACACAAACACACACACCCAAACTAACCCTAATCACAGATACTATAATACTATACTAGTAGATACTGCCCTACCTATGTCTTCTTTGAATTAAGGTATGTAATGTAAGCAATGGAAATATTATTTCTTCGTTTCTATTATGTATGTAAATTATTTTAGAAGATAAATTTATCTTTATTCTTGCAGCGTTCTAGCATAAGTATTTTACTAGGTGGTAGGACTTTGTTGCAAAGTTCGTCTAGGTAGGTACCACCGCTTTGCCAGTTATTCTGCCGCCAAGCAGTAGTGTGCAAGCACTACTGTGTTTCGGTTTGAAGGGAACTGTAGCTAGTGAAATTACTGGGCAATTGAGACTTAATGATCTGATCTCACAGTCGAGTAATCTTATTACCAGACTGTGCTGATGTCTCAGGATGATGTGCGCAGTGCAGTGTCACTTGAAACTCTATATTTTAGGGTTCCAAGTGACACTGTTCTGTTATGGGCGGCCGTGGCGCTTAACATCAGGTGAACGACTAGCTCGTCACATCATTCATGAACATAAAAATGTACTTTTATTCGCATAAATAAATTCTCAGAAGCAAACGATACCATGATTTATCGATGCAACAAAATACGCCGTAATAAAAGGAAACCTAAAAGGCCAAACTTAACCATTTCCAAATAGCCAAAAGCGTATCGACCGCTCGACCGCAATAAAAACTAGAAAAGCCGAGGTGACACCCCTAACCGTAAACAATATAGGTTTACGATTGTTATGAAGCTAGGCGCGCCGCATGATTGGCCATAATGCAATAGGGCTGTCCAGAGACATCCCTCTTATTGGAGTTTTATTGTATTAGCTCTATGCCTGTAAGTGTGTATAATTAACTGTAGGGATGCGCCGCTTAGATAATTATTCGTATTCGGCATAATTTTTATTCGGCCGAATAGTTCGGTTGAAGTGCCGAATTATAACCCCAAATTATGTTAAATAATTTCAGTTACATACTTCCAAATTTATGATTTGTTATGAGAACTAATTTTAAGGTGATTAATGCACTCAGCACTTTTTGATCGTTTTTCTAAATACAACCTGCTAACTGGGGACTGCCGATAGAAGTGAAAACTAAGTAAATTGTGACGTATAGCTCATGGAAAGCGTGCGGTGATGATGACGCAAGCCTCACACTTTTTGTTCACCAAAAAATACGCTTATATACACAGTATACATATAGCCCATTGAAAGCGTTCGGTGACGATGACGCGAGTTTCATGATTTTTGTTCACCTAAAAAGTGCTCCACGTGCCTAGAGATTTTACTTTAAAAAATTCAAGTGGAGCTTTTATTGAAGTTTTATTACGACTGAATGTAACGCAACGGTAGCGTAAATTTAACGAGATGGTTCGGCCTAATAATGTTCACTATTCGGTTCGCTTCAAAAATCTATCCCAGTATCCCTAACAGATCGTAGTTTTGGATTGCTTAGTTCGTTTTCAGTTTGAAATCTGTCGTAAGTATGACACATTCTGGAAAATTATTTATACTACACTTACGTCGATTGAAAGTCGAAATTACTCCATCCAGCACCCCTACCGCATAACTGTTCTGGACATCAGCTTCGCCTGCCATCCTGCACGCGCCAATTAAGAAGTCCACGAGTGTGAGCAAGAGAGAACACGATTACCATCTCCACCAAACTTACGCGGTAACTGGTTACTGGTGTCGGACATATTCGATGTCCTCCTGGGAGCCAGTTACTAACGCAGCAAGTAACTGTAATAACAGTAATATTGCTTTTAATTGACGTGACTTTAGTCTTTATTAATTTCCCCAGCTCGTGTTCAAATTATTTTTTGCAATTGCATTACTATTAGGTCATATTTTTATTAGGTCAGGTTACCAATGAAAAAAAAAATTATTTTACATTTTTTATTGAATACGCACCTAGAATTTCGTACAGACACGACCTGCCATGGTCAATTACATATTTATACAAAAATTACACAAATACATTAAAGTATTAAATTTAAACAAACAAAAGCTTTAATACTAATGCAATATAAATTAAACAGTGTTTTTATAAAGTCTCTAAAACATTTTTTTTTAATAAATTCTCTAAAAGTACACATATAATGTTTAAGACTATACATTTCTTGTATATTACATTGATATATTAAATATAATTAATTTACAAACTTACACTTAGCACAATGAGAACAAAATTATGTATATTATATATAAAATTGAGAACAAAATTATCATTATTAAGTATATAAATACATATTTACATTACGAAAACATTTGTTATATAAAAAAAAGTAAGGTACTTTTTCTTAAATGGGGGCTCACCATTCAAAGACTGTGCGGATAGCTAATTAGTTTAACATAAAATATAATAAAAAGTTTTAAAAAAATTACCCTAAAAACTATTAATTAGATAACCTCACAGCCAAGAAAAAGTACCAAAATATTATTCTAAACCATTTATTTGAAAGCGAAATCATAATTACTTTAATTACATACATTCATATCTTAAACATCTAAATGTTGACATCGTTTTGTCTTAAAGTTAATCTATATTCTATCTAATATTTAAACTAGTTAGGCTCGCAAGTTTCAAAAATATAGTTGCGATGAAAAATATGATACCGTCATTGCGCGTGCAAAAGTTGCTATGTGCTATTTAGTTATTTTCCGTTTTAGATGCAGTTTTAATAGTTGTTTCAATACAAGCATACTGTAAAAATGCAATGTTTAAAGAGTTACGAAATGCTAGCTATGTGTTATTCATATATCAAAATTTCCATATGAATACGTTATATATTTTTTATTTTATTTTTTTATGCTAAGGAATGACGTGACTAGCTAGCCGTTGGCCTGATGTTAAACTACACGGCTGCCCATATCAGCTGCAGTGTCACTCGGAACTCTAAAGTATTGAGGTTCGCGTGACACTGCACTGCGCACGTCATCCAGAGACATCAGCACAATCTAGTAATAAGATTACTAAACTGTGAGATCAGATCATAAAGTCTCATTTGCCCAGTAATTTCACTAGCTACAGTGCCCTTCAAACCGGAACACAGCAGTGCTTGAGCACTACTGCTTGGCGGCAGAATAACTGGCAAAGCGGTGGTACCTACCTAGACGAACTTTGCAGTAAAGTCCTACCACGTAGTATATTATATCATATATTCATTGAATTTAGACAAATTATCAATAAATAAATAACACATAGCGACTTTTGCACGCGCAACGAAGATACGTCCATATATAAGACAAAACAATTGTTCCAAAAACTCTATAGAAAAAAAAATCGTAAACACTGAAGTCATACCAAGTATTTGAAATAATATCGAGTATATATAATACAAGTATTTTAAAGCACAGTTTCGTTTGTACACGTCCTAGGCCCGTTTACAAGAGAATATCTACTAGACCCGCCATTTTTCCTACTAGTCACAGCTCCTCTTATAAATAACTCCTTAAAAGTTTCCCTAAATTGTCTCGACATACCACAATAAATAGCAAAATTTATCGGATAAGATACTATGATAAAGAAATTGGTAATTAAAATTAGTATATTCGCAATGTGGTAATCTAGTATTTCTACGAGCGTACTCGATATAATATGAAGTATGGTTACTACGGCAACAGGTATTTCAACCAATAAGAATACAGTTACAACGACAATCAACATGAGTGTTGTGCAATTTGAATCCCTTAATCTTTTACATTCAGATTTTCTGTTCTCTTTGAACAGTTTCTGTCGGTTCAGCTGGGCGGTTCTCATGGCTCTAAACAGTAGAACGTTCAATACGACTAAAGAAGTACAAGGTATTAGGTGAACGAACAATACTCGGAATACGAAGTATGTAATGAAGTATGCGTCCATCGATACAGTCTTGACCCACGGTGCCATCTCGATCTGAAAAAAAAAAAGAAAAATATTTTAATAATAATAATATTAACGCCCAACGATCACATACATAGATCCTGGCAGGGTACTAGATACAGGGTACTAGGTACTATATACAGGGTACTAGATACGGGGTACTAGATACTAGATACAGGGTACTAGGTACTAGATACAGGGTTCTAGGTACTAGATACAGGGTACTAGGTATTAGATACAGGGAACTAGGTACTAGATACAGGGTACTAGGTACTAGATACAGGGTACTTAGTACTAGATACAGGGTTCTAGGTACTAGATACAGGGACTAGGTACTAGATACAGGGTACTAGGTACTAGATACAGGTTACTAGATACACGGTACTAGGTACTAGATACAGGGTACTAGATACAGGGTACTAGGTACCAGATACAGGGTACTAGGTACCAGATACAGGGTACTAGGTAATAGATATAGGGTACTAGGTACTAGATACAGGGTACTAGGTACTAGATACAGGGTACTAGGTACTAGATACAGGGTACTAGGTACTAGATACAGGGACCCAGGAACTACGAGGATGGTCCCACAAGACCCAGACTCAGAAACAAGTGTTTACTTTTTTTTTGTGCACAAGTACTTGTCCGTCGCGGGAATCGAACCCGCCGCTTCCGGGCTATCAACCGTTCTGTACAACAACCACACAACAGACGCTGTCAACATTTTAAAACTCTATTTAAAAAAAATACTAGTTTATCAGGAAAAAATACTCGTAGTATAGTAGTGGTAACTTTACTAGAAACTTCAATGATTTAATAACTAATACTAAACACTACATACTACAAAAAAAATAATTTGGACTATATACTGGCCGCGATGACCTATAGACAGTCCAAATGCTCCAGCCCACTACCAGTAGGTAGCGTACCCAACATGCTGTCAGCATTGCCCTGTTGAATTGCAATGCTTATTCGTTGTGCCAAAAGAAAGAAAATTACACTAGATGGTTGAACTTTTCTGCAAAGTTCGTCCAGGTAGGTACCACCGCTTTGCCAGTTATTCTGCCGCCAAGCAGTAGTGCGCAAGCAGTACTGTGTTCCGGTTTGAAGGGCACTGTAGCTAGTGAAATTACTGGGCAAATGAGACTTTATGACCTAATCTCACAGTCTAGTAATTTTTTTGCTAGACTGTGATGATGTCTCAGAATGGCGTGCGCAGTGCAGTGTCACGCGAAACTATAATTTAGAGTTTCAAGTGTTACTGTAACTGATATGGGCAGTCGTGTCGCCTAACATCAGGCGAGCGAGATAAAAAAAATTAAAAAAAAAGGATATAATAATTATTATGTGAGGGTATGAAAAAATAATACAGATTAGCTATCCCCCGTTATCCCTTTTACCCAACGAAGATTTAATTTCGGTTGTAAACGGGTATCTCATTATATTTTAATGAGATCGGTACTCGTTCGTGAAAATTCATATCATTTTACGATTTTTAATTTACATAAAAAAGTTATTAACGATCGAATTACTTAACTTTACATCCTTCTAGGAAATTCTGATTTTCAGGTCCCAAAGTTTATGATGAAAATTTTTTGAGAGCTGGTCGTAAAATGAAATTAAAATATAAAATTGACACTTTAATATACAGCCAGCTCATGTTGTTCCCACTGCTGAGACACAGGCCTTTTCCCACAGCGAGAGTGTAGGCCACAATCTACTACGCTAGCCACTTGACCACTTAGATTTTATGATTCTTAGGTCCGTATTACAGAACGATGCTCAGTCACCAATCGGTGCTCAAGCAGAGATTTCATTCATTAATTGATCACTTTATGAATGAAATCTGTGCTTGAGCACCGACCGATGACTGAGCATCGTCATGTAATACGGACCTATAACATATAAGAGTGAGTGCAAATCCGCACATGACTTGATATGTCATTATACACTTTTTAAAGTGCTACTCACATTTCCTGGCTAAAACTTACAGCATTGTATTGAACCTGTTTAAAACCTCAGCTGATATAACTATCCATTTAAAACAAAATAAATACTAATTTAATTCCTTTAAAAAAGAGCCCATCTCACTTCGATCCCATCGCATTTATTTATCACAAAAATGATAACATCATTAATGTAGTTGACGTCGAAATAAACATTTTTAAGGATAACTCAAAAGCCACCCATTACGGTAATCATGAAACTTTGATAGCAATGCAACAGTAGAAATTTCCATACTATGCATATAAACTGCGAATTCAAACTATCGAATCCATACAAATTTGTGTTTCTATTGGTTGCCATCGAGTCACCGTAATTGCCCAGCTGATCTTGATTAAATTAAAATGGGCCAAACGGAAAGCACCAGCTTTTAAATAAAAAAGGATCATTGAAATCGGTTCACCTAGTCGAAAGTTCTGAGGTAAAAAATTCAGTTGAATTGAGAATTGAGAACACTCACAAACTCACACTTTCACTCGTCTCTCTCTCACTCACACTCGAAACACCTAAATATAATGTTTCACGTGACACTGCACTGCGCACATCATCCTGAGACATCAGCACAGTCTGGTAATAAGATTACTCGACTGTGAGATCAGATCATAAAGTCCCTTCAAACCGGAACACAGTAGTGCATGCACGCTACTGCTTGGCGGCAGAATAACTGGCAAAGCGGTGGTACTTACCTAGACGAACTTTGCAGGAAAGTCCCACCACCTAGTAAACGTTACAAGTGACACTTCTGTTATGGGCGGCCCTGTCACTTAACATCAGGTGAACGACTAGCTCGGACGACTAGCTCGTCACAACATTCACAAACATTAAAAATATCTTCCTTTTTTGATGGAAATAAACAAACAAGCTCACCCTGCAGACGTGTTCAATATGGCCCCTCCACACGGTTAAGTGGGGGACATACTGCCTGTCGAAGAACCGCGGCAGCTGATGCAGGAAGGCGGCTATACCGATGTAGATGAGGCATTTCATCACGTTGGGCATTGTGCACCTGGAATAAACAAAACACGACTTTAGGTTGGTAATGCCATCCTACTTTTTGTCTTAGGCTTTTGGACCCGTGGGTCTGTCCAGGTCTAAAGTTTTGACGTAGCTATATCGATCTATATTTTATTCGATGTGGAAATGTCTTTTCTTTCTTCTTTCAATTTATTCAGACATACATACTGTACAGTACCATATACCATACCGGCGTACCATACTGTACAGTATGGTACGCGTACCATACCGGCGTACCATACTGTACAGTATGGTACGCGTACCATACCGGCGTACCATACTGTACAGTATGGTACGCCGGTTATATTATCCCTGAGCAGCCGTTCCAACGAGGCGGAAGCCGTGTAGAAGATGGAATAGAAGACGTGTAGAGCCAAATGCTATGGCGTTCAGAGGATGTTCCAGAGAGATGAAAGCACCTTTTTTTTTGGTTTGGTTTTGGCTCCACACTTTTGTGTATTTAACCAGTGTCAAGTAATTATTTTTTTAAGTTAATTTATATTATACATATGTATGTTGTATGTGTCAAGTCAAGTCACCGTGCAAGTTATCAAGTCAAGTCATAGTCTAGTCTAGTCAAGTCATACTCCTAGTAAAGTAGTTGCAACTTTACCAGAAGCTTCTATGGAGTTTTGGAAACAACACGAAAAGAAATGTATCACCATCATCATACCACTATCCCACACTCATGCATGTAATCCAGCACTTAACGAATAAAACACCACCAATTTTATGCACTAACACTGAAAATAACACAAGTTTTGGAAAATAATACAATGCGGTGACGCGATCTTTTACGTTTTCCCGCCAAAACTCTGGAAGCACCTACATGCAGCTACAGGCATTGAGATTGTCGTTAATTATACTTCGTGAACGAAACGCTTGTGTGTTTTAAGGGTTGGGAACGCCATCTAGTTTCATTTAGTGAAAGCTCTTGGTCGGGGAGTTACAAAATGCATTCAAGAAATCAAGAAATTCTTTCCATAAAAGAAAGATCAAGATCGTTCGTCGACCAAATCATCAATTGCGGATATAAAACTTGAAAGAGTCGATCCGCTCCACCATTTTAAATGCAAACACGAATCGCCAGGCTCTCGTAAAATTTATCACCTAACCACAAACGCGCTTTGTAAAATTATTAAACAAGTCGTTACTTTTTTAGGGATGTTAAGAGTCTGTTTTAGCCGGACGATTGATCGATCGGCCACGAACGCTTTCCTAACATAATATAAGGATAAAAACCAATATTTTATATTGATTTCTTAACGGAAATAAGTACAATACTGTTGCTTTTACAAAAAGACCAAAAAAAAACCTGTAAAATGATAAAAATTGTTGTGGAGTGTTGCAAAACTGCATAAAATATGGATTTATGAACGAAAACTGCGCGTTGTAACAATATGACATTACATTACATTACATTTTGACAAGTAGTCGTTTTTGAGCCCATCACGGCAGGGATGACGTAGTTTTATCCATTAATTGACACAAAAATAACTACTTTACGGCGGATTTTTCCTAACTTATTTGTGAGACTATTAAACATTTTTCGATAATATAAATATCGCATTTGTTCATACTAACTTAAAACCAACGCAATGAGCTGAGAACGCCTTCTTGAAAGTCGACTAATTAAAAATTAATGTGCATATGTTGTGAGCAACCTAAATAACATAGCAGTAGTATTGTAGATCAAATTATTGTAAGTATTGGTCTCTATTTAGCCCAAAGACTAAGCATTGCCATTCAACGAGGCAATGCCGCCAGCATTTTGGGCACATTGCCTACTGGTAGCGGCTTCTTAGATTATGTTTAGATACTGCATTGTTTAAAATTTTAATTTTAATATTGCAAATAAACTCTAATCTTGAGGCTATATAGCCAGACCAAAGTTTAAAGGCATTTTGCTCGTTAAAAAACTGAACAAATCAACCAATAATAAAATCAATTGCTTAGCCAAAGATGCTGTAAAGAAAGCAACAAAGTTATTACAAATGGCTAGATTGAAAAAAAGTTAGGGCTGTGTCCGGCATTTTTGCCGGACACAGCCCTAACATATAAGCCCTCACATATAATCACATCCTTATACCACTATATCTCTGTTACACCAACCGAAATATAAAATTTGTGGTCAAAACGTACTTAACATTTGATGAGGGTGCTTAAATTTCAAAAGCTCAAAGGTGTTTCTGAAGAGCTTTCGGTGTATTTTTTAAAGATTAATAAGGGAAGCACTCATTTTGGCCTAAGTACTTGATTATGTGGCGTAAACTCGTTGGAGTGAGACCGCACCAACCCCTTTTGATTTAGTTTTTACAAAAATAACCTTTTTTTTAAGTTTTGGCTCCACATTTTTGTATTAAGCCAGTATCAAGTAATCGATAATTTATCAAATTTATGATATTTCACGCAAATGTGTCAAGTCACAGTCGAAATCACAAAGTCAAGTAATAGTATAGTCAAAGTCATACTCCTAGTAAAGTGGTGGCAACTTTACTTGAAGCTTCTATGGAGTTTTGGAAACAACACGAAAAGAAACGTTTCACCATCATTATACCATTTTCCCACACTCATGCCTGTAATCCAGCACTTAACGAATAAAATGCTACCAAATGCACTAACACTGAAAATAGCACAAGTTTTGGAAAATAATTCAATGCCATGGTGCGATCATTTTCGTTTTCCGCCAAAACCCGAAAACAACCCGAAAATTAATATGGATTTTTTAAAATTCTAAAATTTTTTGATTTGCTTCACTCAATTGTTTTTCACTCAACTGTAGATCGTGAAATCCGGCCTTGAACAGATAAAAAGTCTGACGACGTACAAACGCGAATGAAACCACAAATACGATCTAGCAACACAAAATGAAATAGTCCTGTTTATTATACTACACGCTATCGTAGCGTGTAGTAAAACAAGCCCTTGTAGATTTACCTCACCTCATCAAAATTCAATGAATTACCCACTCAAAGATTCGTAGAAACATATTATTTCCTCAAATATCGTACGTTGTGTAATATCCCAAGCGTGTATAGATATCAAATCAGATAAATATATTAAAAAACGAGTATGTTTTAGACGACTGAAGAAAAACTTCTTTATTACAGCTCCATCTATCGGCCGGTATAACTTTCTTTTTGCTTTGCTTAATATTAATGTCGCCATCTTGATTAGAGATTAGATTAGATAGATAGAGATAAGATTACTCGACTGAGAGATCAGTTAATAAAGACTCAATTGCACAGTAATTTCACTAGCTACAATGCACTTCAAACCGAAACACAGTAGCTGCTTGGCGGTAGAATAACTGGCAATGCGGTGGTACCTACCTAGATGAAGTATGAAAGAAAATTCCTACCTATTATTCTACTATTACTATTCTGTGGTTCCTACCCCGTACATAACCATGTCGGTCTGTCGGTGTGTCGGTCACGGAATGTCGGCTAATAATCATAAACTGCAAGTAAACAGGACGCTGATATTTTATTCCACCAAATTTTTTATTAGAGTCGTAAACGTTTCCCACTTTCATAGTATTGACCACTACCATCGGATGTCTTATTGAGCTTTCCTACGAAAAGGTTATTCCTAGACTGGCCCTATAGCTCAGTTGGTAGTAACCCTGCCTTCTGAACTATAGGTTGTGGGTTCGATTCCCACCCAGGACAAACATTTGTATGATTAACATAGGTGTTTGTTCTGTGTCTGGGTGTTATATTGTATTCTATGTATGTATTTACAAAATAAAAAGTATCTAAGAATTGTATCAGTTATCTGGTTCTCATAGTACAAGCTTTGCTTAGTTTGGGGCTAGGTGGCGTTGTGTGAGATGTCCACACATATTATTATTATTATTATTATTCCCTTTTACACATCACACTAATATTATAAAGGCGAAAGTTTGTATGTGTGTTTGTGTGTATGTGTTTATGTTTTTTAGTCCTTCACGCTCAAACGGCTGAATGGATTTGGATGAAATTCGGCACCGAGATAGCTTATACACTGGTTTAACATATAAGCTACGTTTTATCCCGGAAAAGTGATTTTTTTCCGTGGGATGAGCAATTAATTAAATTATATTATTGATCATGTAATCATCTTTCTTTTGGGAAGTATTTTTAATATATAATGTGTATTAATAACTTCACTACCGAAATGGGATAAATAATTTTTGAAATGAAACTTTTTTACGCTCGCTTGACTTGGGGGTAAATTGTTTTGGAACAAAAGTGTGGAGACAAAAATCACAAAAAAAAACATATAACGCCGTTTTTCTTTGCGTTTTACTCTACGTGTAGACCCACGGATACTTTTCTAATATCCTTTTAAATCCACATTAAATTGGATTCACACGAGGAAAAGAAATAAACACGTACGAGTAAAAAACCAATAATAATCCTTACTTCAATACAAAAGCGGCCTAAACTTTTGCACACAATATAAAAGTCAGTTTCACCGTCAACCTTCCACGTTCCCTGGCATTAACCGCCCATTATCTTTAATACAAGAACATGTTAAAATAAATACCAGAATTATACCGTTCACACACAAAAGTTCCGCAAACCTGGCAAGCCGATAGTAGGGGTTCGGTCACGTAAAAGTAATTTTGATGAAACGGCGGAAAAAACGGATTGTACGTATACTGGGACCGTCGTAAAAGTATTTCATGACCGCGATGACCGAAAATAGCTCCGCGGAGTAGTGACTTGTGTAGTAACTACGGATGGCCGTTCTCGAGTGATCGGTTAAGTTAAAAAGAGAATATCCCCAAAAGGGGGTACCCCCTTTTTGTTCATACAAAAAGCGCCCCAGTATGATATCAGATTTCGATACAATTTCTTAGTTTTGTTATTCTTTACAGTTGTAATCGAAACTTCGGATCAAAGTTGTCTATTCTGCATTGTACCGGATTGCTTGCACCAGTAGTGAGAAAGAGAACTGCTTTTTTTTCAAACTCATTATATAGCAAGCCCATTACAATATATTATATTGTA
Organism: Ennomos fuscantarius; assembly: GCA_905220475.3. Lineage (NCBI taxonomy): Eukaryota > Metazoa > Arthropoda > Insecta > Lepidoptera > Geometridae > Ennomos > Ennomos fuscantarius. Next base: position 6,644,346 of record HG992049.1, read on the forward strand.
ATGGGCTTGCTATATATTATTTGACAGTAAGCACTTTGTAATTTTATATGCTTAGTGAAATAACTTAATTTTAAGTACCTAATATAATTTTGACTTGTAAATGTGCTAAAATTAGCCTATTTGCAATAAATCTTTTGACTTTGACTTTAACTTTGATGATTTTTTTAATATCTTGTCTACACAGTGAAAACCTATAACACGTTTTCTTTCTTTGAGCTTTTGCAATATCTTCGTATTTATATTCTAGATAACTACGAAGATATTGCAAAAGCTCAAGTGACAAATTTTTAGTATCAAAACTATGACGAAGGAAAATAGTTGTAATGAGAATACAAACATCACACTAATATTATAAAGGCGAAAGTTTGTGTGTATATGTGTGTATGTTTGTTACTCCTTCACGCTCAAACGGCTGAATGGATTTGGATGAAATTCGGTACCAAGATAGCTTATACACTGGATTAACATATAGGCAAAATTTTATCCCGGAAAAGTGAAATTTTCCCGTGGGATGAGCAAATAATTAAAATACCTTTTATCCGCTGGTGAAACCGCGAGGCGCAACTAGTATTTAAATAAAAACAAAACGTAAAAGCATAGGTAATTTATCTATTCAAAAGTTGACACCAAAAACAAAATATTTTGTTATGATTTAAGAAACCGTTTTCCCCCGAAACGCTAAAATTTAGGCAAATTGACTAACGGGTTCTATCTCTATCACACGTACAGGTAACAGAGCGATGGCAATAACATTTACAAATTATAACCAGGACGGTCATATGCACAGAATACCGCTACAATAAGTGGTCTTTATGTCAAAGTCAAAGATTTTATTTGAAATAGGATATTTTTAGCACTTTTACAAGTCAAAATCATTGACAGAATTATCACTAAAAAGCCATGAAACGAAGAGAAGAAAAAGTCACAATTATATTAAGTACTTAAATCAAGTTATTGTACTAAGCATAAGAATTACTAAGTGCTTATTGTCAAATATTATATAACACGCCCATTACAATATATGAGTTTGAAAAAAAAAGAAGTTCTCTTTTTCACTACTGGTGCAAGCACTCCGGCACAATGTGATAATATGACTGAGCTCTACCGTGCTTAAGAGGACACGTTAAGTCATCGGACCCGGCTGTTCTTGTAAGGCAATAATCGTAAGCCAAATCAGAAACCTTTGGTTAAAAAAAAGTAAGGACGAAGAGAGGGCGAAGGAATAGATAGGGAGTAGAGAGAAAGGGAAAATAGAGTGGGATGATGGAGAGGGGTAAGGGATTAGTGTCTAAGGCGTACAATAAATTAACCTACGCGAAACCGGAGTGCATGATAAATAGCGGTAAAAAGCTTTTGCTCTATTTTCAATATCAAGCAGTCAAGATGTCTGACGCAATGTTAACCAATCCAGAAGACATAACACTAAATTAAATACACCACTAAATTCTTCACAATCCATATTTCTCTACTAACTCCCTTGTGTAAACAAATCACCGTCTGTGGCTTGCCAACACATCTTTAAACACTCTCGTGTAAACATAAATACCCCATACCTGCCGAGTGGCGAAGTCTGCAGGATAAACAGCTTTATAAATAACTTTATCGCTCTTTTACAGCATTTTTCCGATGCCAAACCAAGGATTTTATACGATTTTCGAATAATGTGCGTTCGTTCGCCGGAATTCGATGTTTCTCGGCCGAAGTATTTTTTTATAGGTGCTAAGCTACGTGCGAGTTTTCGAATTGAGTTCTTCTTGAAATAAACCGTGCTATTTTCTTGTAATAAACCGTGGTTTCCCAGAAACTGATTTAGTAAAGGTTTCCCAGAAATCTTGGGAAGTTTGTGTGTTTCACGATTTATTCCAATTTTATTTCTATATAATAAATAATAACAACGCCTAACGATCACATACATAGATCCAGGACTCTAACTAGGATTCCCTGTATCCATTAACCTAAAAACTACGAGGACCGTGGTCCCACAACACCCAGACATAGAATTGCGCATATTTGCGCTTTTTTTTTCTGTGGGAAAATACTTATCCCATCGCGGGAATCGAACCCGTCACGTCCGTGTTATGAGCCAACCTGCGCAACCACCACACCACATAGGCTGTCAAATGTTAAATGCTTGGCGATACCTCCTTAACTTGAGTGTGTTACACCTAAGGCCAGCACCAAAAATATCTGAACAGGTAGTTTCAAAGATTGAATTCTCTACTTCATATTATTACACGAGCTGTTGACGTAAAACCCAACTGTAAGGAACCGATCGATAGAAATATATGGGACCAGCTGGATGAAGAAAAATGAAGTATCGTGTGACCTTAATACCGTTGCTACGTAACGGCTGCGTAATCTCGCCTGGCATTCTTTCAAAATGCCTACAAGCTCCGAGATGAAACTGCGCCTTGTTATAAGCATACGTATAAGTCAATCTGTATCATAATTATATAATTATAGAGTAGAAACATTGTCTGTAATGTTCGATTTGGATGAAGTTTTGTATATTGATTGATTATATCATCGGAGTCATTATATTAAGCCTTTTATGCCGAAATGTTAATAGTTGCCGCGGGAAAACGGGTAATTGAGCGTGAAACCGCAACACATCTATGTAGGTTACAATATCAAAAGTTGTTATTAAATTAAACACACATAATTCTAAGAACGAATCTAATATCAAACTACCGCTATGGGAACTATTTACATTAGATCACTAAAACCAACAAAGCCACAGATTACGTAATACTATAGTAATAAAGTTAATAATCTATGTCACATACGCCAGTTTATCAAGGGTAGTGAATTATACATGTTACGTAATGGTACGCGACACGTGATCCGATAGGTAACCATGAAGATGCCATTACTTGCGTTATAAATGGAGTCAAGACTCTCTTAAACCGGATCGTGTCGAATCCTAATATATCGATATTTAATGCACTCAAGTGGTTCTTTCATCTCTCTCTTTCCTACTTGATCTTGTCAATACAATGGGACGTTTTTTGACAGGCTACTAAAAAAAGTTTATAAAAATCCGTTAGATGGCGTTGACGAGACATGGTTTGGAATGGTTCTGAATAATATCACTACTTCGACTGCGGTTCTAAAGATTTTGAATTAATGAAGTGATGTCAAAAGCTCAAAAAAAGGTTAAATGCTAAATGAAAGAAGAATCTACTGAGATTCCATAAAAAAATAATAATATGATATTGCAGCGGTTATTGTAAGTATGTGTAAAATGTAAAAGTGATATAGACGCGATTAATATAGGCCTATGGGAACCAGGTAACTGATACAATACTTAGATACTTTTTACATAGAATACAATATAAAATATAACACCCAGACACAGAACAAACACTTATATTCATCACACAAAAGTTTGTCCTGGGTGGGAATCGAACCCACATCCCATAGTTTACTACCAACTGAGCTGTTGGGCCAGTCGTATCAAATAGATAGGTCTTTACCTATGAAATTGCCGTTTTGTTTGAAAAAAGTTAAAGTATTTTTTTTTCGAACTTATGTATTTCTTTTATTCAAAGTAATCACCCCTGCAATCAATGCATCTTTGCCAACGCTGTGGCAGTTTATGGATGCCCTTCTTGAAAAAATCAGCAGGACGGGAGACAACAAACTCTTCAAAGGCGTTTTGTACTGCCTCTCGGGAATTGAATTTTTTTCCCGCTAAAAAGTTGTCCAAATTTTGGAAAAAGTAATAGTCGGTAGGCGCAAGATCTGGTGAGTATGGCGGATGAGGGAGAGCTTCCAAACCCAACTCATGCAGCTTAGAGACGGTCTGTTGTGCAGTATGGGGTCGCGCGTTGTCGTGAAGTAGCAGTGGAGACGACCGATTGACCAAAGCTGGTTGCAGACGTGCGAGTTTCGCCATCATTGTGGTCAGTTCTTCAATGTACACATCTGCAGTAATGCTCTCGCCGTTTTGTAAAAAGCTATGATGAATCACACCAGCACTAGACCACCAAACTGTGACCATCACCTTTCTAGGGGTAATTTTTCGTTTTGCACATTGCTTTGGTACCGAACCAGGATCTAACCAACTTGCTGAGCGCTTTCGATTGTCAAAAAGAATCCATTTTTCGTCGCACGTAACAATTCGGTTCAAAATTCCTTCATTTCTGTGCCTGTTAAGCAGCGCAAGGCAAGTCTCGACGCGTACGTTGCGCTGGCGATCGTTAAGTTCGTGGGGCACCCATCTATCAAGCTTTTTTATCTTGCCAATCTGTCGCAAATGGACCAATATTGTTTTGATGCTAACATCAAAAGCTGCTGCCAGCTCAGCTGTAGATTGAGATTCATCAGCTTCCACAATCGCCTTTAATTCATCATTGTTGACCAAAGTTTCCGGACGACCACGAGGTTCATTTTTCAAGTCAAAATTCCCAGAACGGAACCGAGCAAACCAATAACGGGTTGTACGTTCGTTTGTACAGTTCTCTCCGTAAACGTCGTTGATGTTACGTGTCGTTTGTGCCGCGTTGGTGCCACGACGGAACTCATATTCCATAATTACACGAAATTTCAAAGTATCCATTATGAGGAAAAATGTTGAAATGTAATGAAAATACAACGCTAATCAATAAACAAAAGACTTATATTGTAAATAGAATGTCATATTTTTAAAACAAAATTAATTTGAATTTAGAATTCATAACCAATCAAAAAATTTTTTGTTTGAAAAAGTCTGTACTGCAAAACGGCAATTTCATAGGTAAAGACCTATTATTTAAAGTGTGGACTCCATATTCACATAAATCTTCATGCAAGTATGTATGTAAGTACTTATGTATGCCTCGTGTTACGAATTCGTGGTATTTCTGAGATGAATAGTTTGTAGCAGGGACATTCGAGGAAAGTTTAGCTGTTTGTACATTTTAGACTCTACTCACAAATCAGCGTCCTTTTATAAATAAACCTAAGCTTGACTAGAAAATAAAGCCCATTTTTGTTTAATCTTTTTGATATTTTTTTTCTATTTGAGGATTATCCTTCTCGTAAACGTTGAGAAGAAAATAAAATACATAAATATCATCCAACGATCACATACATAGATCCCGGACCCTAACTAAGATTCTCTGTATTTAAGGACCAAGTAACTACGAGGACCATGGCTCCACAACATTCAGACTCAGAACAAGTATTTGCGAATTTTTTTGTGCACTAATTAAGAAGAAAATAAAATACATAAATATCGTCCAACGATCACATATATATAGATCCCGGACCCTAACTAGGATTATCTGTATTTAAGGACCAAGCAACTACGAGGACCATGGCTCCACAACATTCAGACTCAGAACAAGTATTTGCGAATTTTTTTGTGCACTAATAAGAAGAAAATAAAATACATAAATATCGTCCAACGATCACATATATAGATCCCGGACCCTAACTAGGATTGTCTGTATTTAAGGACCAAGCAACTACGAGGATCATGGTCCCACAAACTCCAGACTCAGAACAAGTTTTGCGCTTTATTTGTGCACTAATACTTGTCCTGCCGCGGGAATCGAACTCGCCGCCTCCGAGTCATAAGCCAACCTGCTCAACCACCACGCTGAGGCTGTCCATCGATCAATAAGCTTGTCTATCCATCTATTAGAGTCTACATATCGAGGAGTAACCTCAGGAGCTCCATGATCTCGTCCCACCTTATTTCTGTCAAAGAGACGCGGTGAAACCTTATATTATTAGTTAACATACCCTCAGTTCACACAAACTATCTCGGAAATTCCTTCATAATCCGCACATCTAACGAATGGAACTTGTTTCCTGTAATGATGGTTCCTGCCACAAATAATCTAAGCATAATCAAGAGCGGAGTGAATAGATATCTTTAGGGTAAGCGTTTCCCATCTGTGACTTCAACTGTACTTACCATCAGGTAATGATGACGGTAACTCATCTAAAATTAAAATAAAAGAGTGTGCTTTAGACCACACGACTGATTTAGATCACTAGGTGGTAGGACTTTTCTGCAAAGTTCGTCTAGGTACCACCGCTTTGCCAGTTATTCAGCCGCCAAGCAGTACTGCGCAAGTACTGTGTTCCGGTTTGAAGGGCACTATAGCTAGTGAAATTACTGGGCAAATGAGACTTTATGACCTGATCTCACAGTCTAGTAATCTTGTTACTAGATTGTGTTGATGTCTCAGGATGACGTGCGCAGTGTAGTGTCACGCGAAACTCTATACCTTAGAGTTCCGAGTGACACTGCAACTGATATGTGCAGCCGTGTCGCTTAACATCAGGCGAACGGTTAGCTCGTCGCGTCATCCCTTAACATAAAAAAAGTAAAACTTTTTTACTTTAGCTCCATCTATCAGCTGGTATCAATTTGTTTTTGCTTAGTTTTCATGTTAATGTCGCCATCTTGATAATCGTAAGATGTGATTTTACCGGATATACCAATATAATTTGTTTTGGGTCGTTGAAAAGAATTCGAAAATGATGGTTGTGAAATTTGAACTATTTTCCATTACCCGTGTATTTTTGAATTTTAATGTTTAATAAGGGTGGATTATTATCCGATAAGTGTTCGTGAACGTGCACGAGTGTTGGTAAATGGTTCTAAGTTTTAAAACTATGCCTGTTCGTTTTCTCTTCAAGGTTTCCTAGAGCCTTCAGTAAAATATCCACCAATTTACTGTGGCATTTTGACTGACAAAATAAGACTTTGACAAGACATAACCGTACAAAATTCCTCACTTGACATTGGCAGAATTATCGCTAAAAAGCGATGGCAGGCCATTAAACGAAGAGAAGATTGTTTTTGTTTGTTTGTATGTTTGATAATGGTGATCTACGTGAACCAACTTCAACTTCCATTCGACTGGCCCGATAGCTCAGTTGGTAGTAGCCCTGCCTTCTGAACTGTGGGTTGTGGGTTCGATTCCCACTCAGGACAAACATTTGTGTGATGAACATAGGTGCTTGTTCTGTGTCTGGGTGTTATATTGTATTCTATGTATGTATTTACAAACAAAAAGTATCTAAGTATTGTATCAGTTATCTGGTTCCCATAGCACAAGCTTTGCTTAGTTTGGGGCTAGATGGCGTTGTGTGAGATGTCCACACATATTATTATTATTATTATTATTCGCGGCGTATTGACAAGCTGACTCCCCAAGTCAAGCGGGCGTAAAGAAGTTATACTTCAAAAAGGTGTCTCCTCCATCCCTCATGTCCCGGGCCGTAACCAATAATTACACTAAAAGTTATTAACCAAGTGGCGTCGGATGAAACATGCGTCAAGTTTTTTGGCGGGAAAACGAAAAAGATCGCGTCACCGCATAGTATTATTTTCCAAAACTTGTGTTATTTTCAGTGTTAGCGCATAAAATTGGTGGCATTTTATTCGTTAAGTGCTGGATTACAGGCGTGAGTGTGGAAAAGTAGTATAATGATTGTGAAACGTTTCATTTCGTGTTGATTCCAAAACTACATAGAAGCTTCTAGTTGCCACCACATTTAATTACTGGGAGTATAACTTGGCTAGACTATACATGATGAGATGACTTGGACTGTGACTTGATTTGACACATAAATAATTAACTTGAGAAATTATTAATTACTTGACACTGGCTAAATACACAAAAGTGTGGACTGAAATAAAAAAAAAAACGTGCGTCTCTGTCTCCACAGCTGCTCGATTGGTCAAAACGTTTACCCGCATCACTAAACTAAATTATGGAGTTTTGGCGGGAAAGCGAAAAAGATTGCGTCACCGCATTGTATTATTTTCCTAAACTTGTGTTATTTTTAGTGTAAGTGCATAAAGTTGGTGGCATTCTATTCGTTAAGTGCTAGACTACGACTGGGACTTGACACATATTTGCGTAAAATATCATTAGATTGATAAATTATCCATTACTTGACACTGGCTAAATACACAAAAGTGTGGAGCCAAAACATTAAAAAAAACTACATTTTAACCGTCTGTATACACTGTATACACGTACAGGGTACATGTTTGAGTAGTAGCACCCTTATTTAACTGGTAAACTGTACCAGGAGTAACTTTTCGAAACTTTAATGATTGCCTTGTTCAGTAAATACGTATAGGTCGGTCGGTAAAGATTAGGTTTGATACACGAAGGAAAAGTTGCCTTTAATGAGTAGAGAGGCTGTTTTCTGTTATAATCATCTTTGTAGATTTAGGAGAGTGAGTTTTGGTTTGTTAGGCAGGGTCTTCTATCAGAGTCTTCTCATATAGGCAAGTATTTTTTGACTGAACCGATAGCTGAGTTGCTAGTAACCCTGCCTTCAAATGGGTTCGATTCTCACTCAGGACAAACATTTGTGATATGAACATAGATGCTTGTTCTATGTTTGGGTGTTATATTTTATTCTATGTATGTATTTACAAACAAAAAGTATCTAAGTATTGTAACAGTCGTCTGGTTTTCATTGTACAAGCTTTGCTTGGTTTGGGACTAAATCATGTTGTGTGAAATGTCCACAAATGTTTTATTATTTATTTATTTATTTTAATGAAAACAAATGACACTGTCAAAAGCAAAAGTTTAAGAGCTCTGTAATTAATTAAATTTTAAATAAAATTTAAGTCTGTTAGTTATTGTATTGTATCGTGTGCTATTATGTATTAGTATGTTTATTAAGTTATTACCTTCCTCTTCCATTTCCTTCTTGTCAATGTAACCTACTTAAGTTTGTACTTTCTGCTCTCTATTTTCAATATGGAATTTTATAAAATAAAGTAAATCCGTAATTGGATGTAAGTTCTAATATTAAGTGAAACTATTTCTTAAGATCTGTGGATTTTGTGAAATAAATAAATAAAATAATAAAATAAAATGACGTAAAGTGCAAGTCAGTCGTATAATGATAAGCGTCATGGGTGCCCATAATATCAGCTTGCAGTGTCACTACACACACATATAATGACTCAACTGACACTGCACTGCGTGCGCAAGTCATCCTGTTACAATTTTTTTTATTACGATCTATTCATTCAGCTGATATTTTTAGCATTACAGCCACCCATATCAGTCGCAGTGCCTCTCGGAACTCTGCTTTGCGATCAAAATTGTAGGGGTGAGAACAAAAAGGGTTTAACTGATTTTTTTTCACAAAATGACTTATGGGTATCGTTGGATTCAGCGTGAAATTATCTACAATAATACATTCTCAAAATACCGAAATGAAGCTTAAATCTCGAGATTTTGAGTATAAAAACGGTTTATCTGTCACAGGAATACAGTTCGCTTAGCATAAACACATTATTATATTTATTTTATCATATTACATTTTTACAGTAGTATGAATTTGTACTATATTTAGTATTTTAAAATATAATTAAAACATTTACAAGCAACTGAAACTTATATAAACCTTTTCTATTACCAATAAGCACTCTACAATAAAATGACGCTGTTGAAGTTTAAAGTCAATTTTCTCGAAACTATCAGTTTGACAGTTAAGCCCTTTTTATTCTCAACCCTTCAATTATGTGACCACCACTCGAATACTTACCAAGTTCTTGCTACAGGCGCGTGGCACACGTAGATATATCTCTGGACAGCCAGCGCCAGCGTGAGCCATATGCTTGCTGTGTGGAACATTGCTGGTATAACCTGGACAAATAGAAAATACGCTTATATTATTCGGTGCTGGTATAACCTGGACAAATAGAAAAAACGCTGTTATTATTCGGTACTAGTATAACCTGGACAAATAGAAAATACGCTTTTATTATTCGGTGCTGGTATAACCTGGACAAATAGAAAATACGCTTTTATTATTCGGTGCTGGTATAACCTGGACAAATAGAAAATACGCTGTTATTATTCGGTGCTGGTATAACGTGGACAAATACAAAGTCCGCTTTTATTATTCGGTGCTGGTATAACCCGGACAAATAGAACATGCGCTTTTATTATTCGGTGCTCGTATAGCCTGTACAAATAGAAAATGCGCTTTTATTATTCGGTGCTGGTATAACCCGGACAAATAGAAAATGCGCTTCTATTATTCGGTGCTCGTATAACCTGTACAAATAGAAAATGCGCTTTTATTATTCGGTGCTGGTATAACCCGGACAAATAGAACATGCGCTTTTATTATTCGGTGCAAATGCTTAGCGTCCCATATCCTGTCTGGGAAGACATGCTAATATAAAAGCAATATATTTCGGGTACTTGCAAAATAAATATATACAGGTTACAAAACTTCCCGTAAAGCCGAAAGAAGGTTAAATGGGGCCCTATAACGAGTTCATTTACAATATTTAAGAACTGTAGTAACGCTGAATAACATACATCACCCAACAAAAAATTTTTTTTCCTAAAAAACCCAATACCAGTAAAATTAATTATGGCAGAAAAAAAAGGCCTACGTACCTATTTTATCTAATAATTGTCTACTAGGAGTTTTGGCGGGAAAACGAAAAAGATCGCGTCGCCGCCATTGTATTATTTTCCAAAACTTGTGTTATTTTTAGTGTTAGTGCATAAAATTGGTGGCATTTTATTCGTTAAGTGCTGGACTACAGGCATGAGTGTGGGAAAGTGGTATAATGATGGTAAAACTTTTTTTTCGTGTTGTTTCCAAAACTCCATAGAAGCTTCTGGTAAAGTTGTCACCGCTTTACTAGGAATATGACTTGAATAGACTAGAATATGACTTAAAATAATGACTTGGACTGTGACTTACTTGACTTGTCATATATATTATTTAACTCGAGAAATTATCAATTACTTGACACTGGCTAAATACACAAAAGTGTGGAGCCATACCAAAAAAACATCAGTGCGCCGACCAATCCCAGCCATGCATTTACCTTCGCTCCAAACCTGTCTTGTTGCTATACACTAACGCAAGTTTTCGTCGGTCTGTAATTGACTGAGAGATATTCGAAAGACATCAAAATGGCAACGCGCACTAAACAATAATATAGTCTCCATTTGTCACTGGGAAAATAAGTTTTTATACGTCCAAAACCTACATTATTCACTCTGTGAAAGCACAAAAACACTACGCGTTCTTGCACGGAGACAAACGTCTCTTGCATAATACCGGAGTATATTATGTAAGCATCTCAGACCACCAGACGAGATCATAAAAATTGGAAACTAAAGGAATACCAAAATCTCTATTTTTTTTATGTTTTGGCTCCACACTTTTGTGTATTTAGCCAGTGTCAAGTAATTGATAATTTATCAAGTTAATGATATTTCACGCAAATATGTGTCAAGTCACAGTCGAAGTCATTAAGTCAAGTCATAGTCTAGTCAAAGTCATACTCCTAGTAAAGTGGCAACTTTACTTTAAGCTTCTATGGAGTTTTGGAAACAACACAAAAAGAAACGTTTCACCATCATTATACCATTTTCCCACACTCACGCCTGTAATCCAGCACTTAACAAATAGAATGCCACCAATTTTATGCACTAACACTGAAAATAACACAAGTTTAGGAAAATAATACAATGCGGTGACGCAATCTTTTTCGCTTTCCCGCCAAAAACCAAAATTTCTATTAGTGGTCGGTATTCTAACTGGTAAAAGAGCTATTTTGGAAGAACAAATTGTCTATGACTTTGACTTTACGATTCTGTTGAAGAAGCAAAAATAATAAGAGTGAATAGTTCCAGTAGAACGACGAAACCTTGTGGCTCTGAGTTAGGTGCTCTAAGTCACGCATTTACAGCCACATGAACGATTTTACGGAACAGTTATGATCCTGGCTTGGGTAGTCCCACCCGCCGCTCTATTTCTTCCAATGAGTGCGGGTAAGGGAATGTCCATTGAATGGGCAGCAGCATCCTGCTTGGTATCTGTAGATACGCTCACCAAGACGCCTGTCAAGCGTGGTGATTATGGCAAACTCCTCTCTCTAATGGCAAACTGCTCTCCCTAATGGCAAACTCCTCGCTCTAATGGCAAACTCCTCGCCCTAATGGAAGGCGCCTACTTTCAGCAGACGATAAAATGAAGTGAAAAGTTACTTTTTACTATTTGAAAAAATGCTTAGTCATGGGATTTGTTGATGAATTCATAAAAGGAAGAGTAGGAAAGAAGAATATAAGATGAAGTCTAAGATGAACACTCGAGGATTACCTTAAAGGCAAAGCTAATGTTAAAATTATCAAAAGCTCAAAATCAACATCATCACTTTTGTGTATATAGCCAGTGACAAGTACTTAATTAATTTTTCAAGTTAATTTATATTATATGTATGTTGTATGTGTCAAGTCAAGTCACAATCTAAGTCATCAAGTCAAGTCATAGTTAAGTCATACAGCTTCTATGTAGTTTTAGAAACAACACAAAAAGAAACGTTTCATTATCATTATACCACTTTCCCACACTCATTCCTTTAATCCACCACTTAACGAATAAAACGCCAACAATTTTATGCAATATAACACTGAAAATAACACCAGTTATGGAAAATAATAAAATGTGGTGACGCGATCTTTTTGTTTTCCCACTAAAACTGCCCACCACATTGTATTATTTTCGATATCTGTTTCTGACAACTGTCATAAAATCTTCACTAAATGTCACCTAAAGATACTTCTTTAGGTTACATTTAGAGTCTTTAGGTGACCGTGAAAATTTAATGACGGCAATTTGTACGTATCTTAATTCTTTTAAAACTGTGTATATTTATTTATATCGCAGTAAAACCAAACAATTTTAAAAGAATTAATACATTTACAAATTGCTGTGATAAAATTTTCACGGTTACTATTATTAGCTAAGTTTATAAGTAGCTGCTATCTGAATTAGCTTTATTTTGCAGTGGTATTTCTTGGGCGTGTTCTCTTTTGTGTTTCAGTCTAAGGCAAACTTGATCTTTATTTTATGAAGCGGACTTTTTTATCCATATGAAGCTAGTTTTTTCGCTTTATCACGGATGAAGGAAAAATGTTTCTTTATGGTTTTTTTAAATGTTATGGAATGACACAATGAGCTAGTTATTCGCCTGATGTTAAGTGACACGGCTGTCTATATCAGTTGCTGTGTCACTGGGAACCCTAAAGTATAGAGTTTCGCGTGAGACTGCACTGCGAACGTCGTCCTGAGACACAGTCAATTAATAAAATTACTCGATTGTGAGATTAGGGCGTAAAGTTTCATTTGCCCAGTAATTTTACTAGCTACAGTGCTCTTCACATTTTCACATTTATTTGTTTACTAGGTGGTAGGACTTTTCTGCAAAGTTCGTCTAGGTAGGTACCACCGCTTTGCCAGTTATTCTGCCGCCAAGTAGTAGTGTGCTGACAACTGTGTTCCGGTTTAAAAGGCACTGTAGCTGGTGAAATTACTGGGCACTTAGACTGTGTATCTCAGGATGACAATCGCAGTGCAGTGTCACGCGAAACTTTACATTAGTTAGTTAGTTCCGGATGAGACTGCAACTGATATGGGCAGCCGTGTCGCTTAACGTTAGGCGAACGACTAGCTTGTCATGTAATGACATGACTTATATGACCTTAACATATAAAAATGCTATAAAACTTGTCCGCTGACTCAGCATGCAGTACTTTGGTACGTGGAGCAGAGTTCTTACAACAGTTCCTTTGGTAATTTGACAAGTTCACTTGGTCTCTCGAGTTTGAAACGGTCAGAGAAGTTTCGCGAGTTGCACTCTTGACTTTATTACTTGTGGAGAGAAATATAGCGTAAGATGACTCCACGAGAATTCGAATTTGTGTTTGAGAATGTTCTAGAGTACGATTTTGAATATAGAATACAATAGAAAAATTATTCAACGCGTAGTTCGTTTATCCGTACGTTGATACACTTTATTGCTGGTTTGTAACCGATTGAAGTAGAATTTTGGATTTGTTTGTTTCAATATGCAGTCTAAGAAAATGATTATTATTCTTTTCCTCTTTTTAAGTGTACCTACTACATTAAATACGTATAAATTAGTCTACCCCTATTCTTAAGTTTTTTTTAAAAATAAAAATTGGAAGAGACTGAATCCCACGACACAGGTCATCCTAGTGTGGGATCCAGGGATCAACCCTAGACTATGTTTCTTTTTTAATGTTTGAATAAATAAATTATTATTATATTATTCGTTCACTTGAGATTTAGTATTTCTTTTATCCGTCTTTCTTCTTTTTTTGTTAATCTATACCAGCTACAGTTTAAAATCTCCGCTAGGAGTAATAGTAGGTATTTTGTGGTTTAAAATTATCTATGGATTTTTTTTATCTTTCACTATTGTATTTTTATTTAAAAAAATGATAATTTGGAATTTTATGAATTTGTAATATTAATAATGTGTAAATTTAATAATGCGGACAATCCAAAACATGTAAAAAACAGATTTTGGTATGAGGACTTGGAATTTTTTTGTTTTGTTTTGGCTCCATTCTTTTGTGTATTTAACCAGTGTCAAGTAAATAAAAATATTTCATGTTCATTTATATTATATAATGTGTCAAGTCAAGTCACAGTCCAAGTCATAGTTTAGTCATGTCATACTTCTAATAAAGTGGTGGCAACTTTACCAGAAGCTTCTATGGAGTTTTGGAAACAACACGAAAAGAAACGTTTCACCATCATTATACAACTTTCACACACTCATGCATGTAATCCAGCACTTAACGAATTTAATGCCACCAAATTTATGCACTAACACTGAAAATAACAGAAGTTTTGGAAAATAATACAATGCGGCGACGCGATCTTTTTCGTTTTCCCGCCAAAAAAAACTCGTAAAATTAATTACTCAAAAAGAAACGCTGACATCTGTTTTTGGAATGTAATTTTTTTAGCCTTATTGGTAAAACAAAAGCCAAAAAAGGAGCAACTTTATTAGTAAAAAAAATTAAAAGTAATAAATTTGTTAAAATTACGAAGAAAAGTCAGTCTGTGTTCGCCATCTTGTCGTTTCATTTCACGTTGCAGGTGGAACCGTGAATTACTTATAGTTAAGAAATACAGCCCCGTTCAAGAGCACAATTTCCTGCAGGAAGCTCTACCGAGGAAATAAACTCGGCAAACGTTGGTGACACGTCTGCAGAGTCTGGCAAACCGTTTATTGGTACAAAATCACGTCTTTTCTTTATTACTTGTAATGTTATGTCGTGAGCACAAAGTTTCTGGGAACAATTTGGTTGGAAATTTGTTTTTTAAGTATCTACCTTGCCTACCTAGGGCTTTTCCGTAGTTCGTCTAGAAAGGTACCAGCAGTTATTCTGTCGCCAAGCAGTAGTACGCAAGTACTACTGTGTTTCGGTTTGAAAAATACTATAGCTAGTGAAATTACGAGATTTTATGACCTAATTGAGATTACCAAATCCGAATTTTTTATGTCTCAGGATAACGTGAGCAGTGCAGTGTCACGCAAAACTCTGTACTCTAGTTTTTTTTTATGTTAGTGAATGATGTGATGAGCCAGTCGTTCATCTGACGTTAAGCGATACGGCCGCCCATAGCAGTACAGTGTCACTTGGAACTCCAAAATATAGTTTCGCGTGACACTGCACTGCGCACATTATTCTGAGACATCAGCACAGTCTGGTAATAACACTACTCGACTGTGAGATCAGATGATAAAGTCTCATTTGCCCAGTAATTTCACTAGCTACAGTGCCCTTCTAACCGGAACACAGTAGTGCTTGCACACTACTGCTTGGCGGCAGAATAACTGGCTAAGCGATGGTACCTAGTAACTGAGTAATACCGTACTTCTGAGTGATACTGCAAGTGATATGGGCAGCCGTATCACTTAACATCGGGCGAAGGACGAGCTCGTCATGTAATTCCTTAACATAAAAAAGATTAGTTGGAAAATTAGTTCTGTAAGAGAGACCAACATTTGGACAGATGAAAGTGAAGCAGAGACATCATTCACTTGTTTTATTATATTATAACACTCAGCAAAGTCTGCGAATATACCTCAGCGATGGCTTAGGTATGACAGTGCCTTTCAATTCTGCGCACTAGGGTTCGAGTCCTACTCAACCCTTCAAGACAAAAATTAAGGGGATGAACATAGGTGTTTCTTATATCTAAAAATTTGTGTTTTTAGCAAAACATTCCATCAGTTATCTGGTTCCCATAGTACAAGCTTTGCTTAGTTTGGGGCTAGATGGCGCTGTGTGAAATGTCCACACATATTTATTTACTGACGCTTTTCCAACGGAATTTGCGCACTGTTACCCAGTGAAACAAATTATCATAAAGAAACTGCTTTGATAATGATAAGTAAAGGTTGTCTAAATTGGTAGCGGATCAAATAGGTACCTTGTAAGTCTATCTCAAAATATTGTCCCGCTCTTTAAAATTCCAGTGATGTCGAGCACATATCCGATAATGTCCGGAATAATTCGGTATAATCATTGGATGTTATTCTTCGCAAGGTCGCCATGAAATGGAAAGGGTTTTTATCGCAGATATGTGACGTGAACAAAAAAATTGAGAGAGTTGAAAATTGAGCGTGTGGGATTATGTTCTCTTCACGCCGCTACAGCTATGAATATAACTTGGAATCCAGATAGCCTAGACGCTGGTTAGACACATGACATAAAATAATAAATAAATAAATATGTGTGGACATTTCACACAGCGCCAAACTAAGCAAAGCTTGTGCTATGGGAACCAGATAACTGATAGAATAATTACGCAGCTTATGTGCAAACTATGCACATAAGCTGCGTATTCAAACTAAAATCCATACAAATTTGTGTGTCATCAAGTCAAGTCATAGTCTAGTCTAGTCAAGTCAAGTCTAGTAAGGTGGTGGCAACTTTACCAGAAGCTTCTATGGAGTTTTGGAAACAACACGAAAAGAAACGTTTCATCATCATCATACCAATTTCCCACACTCACGCCTATAATCCAGCACTTAACGAATAAAATGCCACCAATTTTATGCACTAACACTGAAAATAACACAAGTTTTGGAAAATAATACAATGCGGTGACGCGATCTTTCTCGTTTTCCCTCTTGAATTCTACTAAGTTTGAAATTCGTCATCTTATAAGTTTTATATCATAGTGTCGTTCGTCAGAGAACAGGTAATAACGGAAATGGGTTTCGGTTACGGATAGACTTTTACGGATACGTGAGTGACGGAAAATGATGGAGTGCGGTTCGCCTGCTTCCAAAGTTGTTGTAGTTATGCTTCCAAAGTGCCTATTTGTTGCCTTTATAAACTTTTCGGTATGTGTTTCGTTTTGGAAAATTGGATTAAAACAATTTTAAGGAGAAATTTTTTATTAAACTTATTTTATTGTTGCTTATTTTTTAAATAATGTTTAATATTGAAGTGTGATACGTTTGATATGATTGTTTGGTATGATTTAGGGTGATCTAAATTCTGTTTTATATTTATAACCTCTTTTTACCTTTTTTGTAGTTGGCAGTGTAGCAAGTAACATTTAGTAGTAGTTTCTATATTATTGTAGTAGTTAATTAAATTCCTAGATGATTAAAATATTGTTAAAAATATATATAATTATATAATTTTTGCAATTAAAAAAAAAATACATCTTTTTGGGCACCTTAAACGTGGTTTTTTATTCATAAGCTTAGTTATTTATAGTTTGGGATTTAGATACTTAGTTTACTTAAGTATAGATTTAATTTAGTTTTCATTTTTTACTGTCTATAGGTCATCGCAGCCAGTATACATTTGTACTAACAAATGTTTTTACTTATATCATTGCAGTATTTAGTTGACAGAATAAAATCAATGAGCCGATAGAAAAAAATATTAGTTTTAGTTATTATATTTTGTCACTCAAGTAACATAGGTCTTTTTGGCATATCGAGTTACATAGGTCTTTTTGGCATATCATTAGATCATTTTGGCATATCATTCACCGAAATCATCGTATTCAATTTTTAAATTGTTTTGTTTTTCAAATAAAAATATTCTTTAGGCTTAAACATAATAACATTTTTTTAGCTTTTAAATTATTTTTTTCTATTTTTTTAAAATCTAGTTTTGTGCATGGCGAAATTAATTTCAACACCCATTGCACTAGTTTATTATTATTGATAATTCTGCCGTCAAATCCGTAGTATCGTGAATGGCCTCATCAAAGTTTTGTTTTTAACAGCGCATAATGAACGCATAATGAACCAGATAAGATCCAGAGGTGCAACGTCAAGGACAATTTCAAACGCCAGGTAAAGGAACATTTGCTAAAAAGTCTCTAAACTTGAACTAGCAGAACATAGAATTATTTATTATTATGTAGTTTGTATTTTATTTAATTATGTATATCTTATCTATATTGTGGTATTCATTAATATTTGTATTTTATTAAATTTGTAAAATATGTATATATATACCTTAATAGTTGTATCGTTATTATAGTTTTATTTTAATTTATATGATGATCAAAATTAATGTTCAAAATTATGCTCATTTCCTTATATGCACGCCTAATCAAATTGTTTCTCTGCACGCCTTGTTTGACTGGTAGAAAATGCTGTTAGCATTAAGTCCTCCTTTGTACTTTTTATGTGCATAAAATATTAAATAAATAAATAAATGAATAACAATAATTGAATACCTACCTCAATAAGAACACAGGATGAAATATAACGATGAGGCTTTGGCGTAATTGAGTAAATAAATAAAAGGATTAAGTAGAGAAACGTCAGCATAATTCAAATGTAAGCTCATCTCCCCTTTTAATTTTATTCCTGTTATGAAAAATATGAAATACCTTGTAATATATATAAAAAAATTAACGACAGCTTTACGACTGTAGGCATGCAAATCCGGAACTTAATCGTACCTGGTAATTTATGCGGTGTTTCCAGAGTACGGACAGCTGTGCGCGTCCATCACTATTTACTCCGGATATGCAAGGATATCCGTTATCAGGATTTTCGTGGTAAGCGTATAAATTGTTGTGTAGAGTTTTGGCGGGAACGCGAAAAAGATTCTTCTTCTTCTCAATCGTGTCACTCTTGACAGAGCGGTCGTGGTCGTCACGAAGAGTGGTGGGCCGCTGTAGCTTGCCTCACGACCTCTCGCCATCTCTCCCTACTGGTGGTCATTTTGATACACTCATGCAAGGGACCGCCCACCGCAGATTTGATCTGGTCGGTCCATCGCATCGGTGACCTTCCACGCGGTCTGGTGCCCTCGACTTTACCCTGTACTACGAGACGTTCAATGGAGTCGTTGTTCCGCCTTGAGACGTGTCCGAAGAACTTGAGGATGCGAGTTTGAACTAATGTCGATAGACGCTGTTCAATGCGGAGTTCTTGAAGTATCGAGACGTTTGTGCGAAATTCGGTCCACGATACCCCAAGCATTCTTCTCCAGCACCACATTTCTAAAGCATCTATTTTATTCTTCTCAATTTCTCGCAGCGTCCACGTCTCTGCAGCATATAAAAATATGGGAAAAACCAGTGTTCGCACGAGCCGAGTCTTAGTGGCTTTGGTGATATTTCTATTCCTCCATATTTTCCTCAACTTATCCATTGCCGTTCTAGTTATCGCCATTCGTCGCTTGATCTCATCAATACATCCACCGTTGTTTGAGATTAACGTGCCAAGATAAATATATGACTGGACCACTTTACAGTTCGCAATCTGAGTCACTTGCGGCGAGTTGTTGTTGACACGGTCAGTGATCATCATCTTGGTCTTACTGCGATTAATCTTTAACCCGAATTCTAGGCTCACGCGTTCCATCTTAAGGAGCAGTTCCTCCATATGGCGAATACTAGTAGCAAATAGAGTTGTGTCATCTGCATAACGTAAGTTTGCAATTTTGTAGCCACCAAGCACAACGCCATCCGTCCAGTCTTCCAGAGTGATGCGCATGATGAGCTCGGTATATACGTTAAATAAGAGTGGTGATATAATACATCCTTGGCGGACGCCTGCACTAGGGTGGAAATTCACAGAAAATACGTCATCAGTGCGCACCGAAGCTGTGCCCTCTTCATACAGACGTCTTAAGAGGTGTATAAGATGTTTTGGAGTTCCCATTTTCAGCAGTGTATCCCACAGAATCGGCCATTTCACAGAGTCAAACGCTTTGGAGAAGTCAACAAAGCAGATGTAGGTTG
The DNA here is from genome assembly GCA_905220475.3 of Ennomos fuscantarius. Classification (NCBI taxonomy): domain Eukaryota; kingdom Metazoa; phylum Arthropoda; class Insecta; order Lepidoptera; family Geometridae; genus Ennomos; species Ennomos fuscantarius. The sequence continues at coordinate 6,664,404 of HG992049.1, forward strand.
GCTTATTATACTCTCGAGCCTTCTCTATGATCTGACGAACAATGAGTATTTGCTCCCTAGTACCTCTTCCCTTCACAAATCCAGCCTGCTCCTGTGCAATCTCTTTGGAGAGATAGGCTTTCAGTCGTTCGTTAAGAATATGCAGCAAGATTTTACTGGCGTGAGATATTAACGCAATAAGTCGGTAATTACTACATTTCTTCGTAGAGCCTTTTTTATGCAATGGGTTGAAAACAGTATGAGCCCACTCAATAGGCCATACTCCCGTTTGCCATATTCTATTGCAAATGACGTGAAAAATGTGGACGCCGTATTCTCCTAATTCTTTTATTATTTCAATAGGGATTAAATCTCTACCTGTAGCTTTCCCATTTTTCAGGTGTCTAATGGCAGCCTCAACTTCCGACAGAAGAATATCCGGCTCCAGGTCTTCGTTTGCTGGTTCTGTAGGTGGGAAATTTTGCGACTGGGGATCTGAAAATAGAGACTGACAGTAACTCTTCCATGCCTCTGAGATTTGGTCTAGCTCAGTCACAATCATATTATTGCTGTCTTCAATGGCCCATGTATTAGAAGGCATAGTTTTTGTGATAAAACGTATTTTATGGTATAAATCTTTGGTCTCATAGTTTTCCGAATGCGCTTCAATCTCTTCGCATATTTTGCGAAGGTAGGCATTATGATCTCGTCTGGAATATGCCTGTATCTGAGCAGATAGTTTATTGAGGCATTTTATATCAGATCCCTTCACTTTCATTTCCCGTCTCTCTTCGACTAAGGCAAGGGTACTAGCAGACATCCAGTGTTGCTTTTTCCGTTTTTCTGTTGGTAATTTAGATTTTGCAATCGCATTTTGAATGAGATGTTTGGCGTGCTCCCACAGCTTTTCTGGTGTTTCTTCGTTATGGTTTAGGTCAGCCCACTTTGCCCAGTTTTGATGTATCGCTGACATGAATGCAGATTTGTCTTTTACTTCAATCCTTTTTTGTTTATCAATCGTTCTTGCTGCTGTTAGCTTGATTTTCAGCTTAGCAACCAAGAGTTGGTGGTCTGATCCACAATCAGCTCCGGGTAGTGTGTGGGCATTTCGGATTGATGACCTCCATCGTGAACGGACTAGGATGTAGTCGATCTGATTGCGGTAATTACCATCTGGTGATGTCCAAGTGTAAAGTCTACGTGGATGGTTTTGGAAGAAACTATTTGTCACAACTAGATTATTCTCGGTTGCGAACTGAATAAACCGTTCACCCCTCTCATTGCGTTCTCCAAGTCCAAAATTTCCCACGCAGTTGCTTAACTGATTGGCGTTGGCTCCAATTTTGGCATTAAAGTCACCCAAGATGATAAGCAACTCTCTGTTGGGGATTTTAGCGATAGTTGTTTCTAATTCAGAGTAAAAGCCCTCCAAAATGTCATCACTTGCAGTACTGGTGGGAGCATAGATTTGTATGAGATTCAGGTTTACCGGTGACGCCTTCAGTTTCACGCTCAGTATCCGATCACTTACTGGTTCATAGCCCATCACACAATTCCTCTGATGTATAGGAATAAGAAATGCTACTCCATTCCGGCTGCTGTTGTCATTGCCAGAAAAATAAACAGCGTGAGTGTCGGTCAATGTGTGCCCGCTACTCCTCCAGTGAGTTTCACTCAATCCGCAGATGTTTATACCACACCTGGTGATTTCCCTTTCCAAGATGGTAAGTTTTCCAGGAGTTAGTAGGCCGCGCACATTCCATGTTCCCATCTTTTGGATTTGTCGCAGCTTAAAAGGGTTTCCAGTAACAGTGTTTCCATTAGGAGCCTGGTCTCCCACTCCTACGTGGCCGGTAGCACATTTATCACCGCGCGCCCCGGACGCAGCGCGGCGCCGGTTGCTAAGCGGTTCGCATGGCGATCGTGATATCTTTAATTGTACTTTCATGACGATTTTCTTGGGAAGATAGTTGCAGTGGTTTCCCCTTGCCTTCTGCACCAGATACTTTTTGGGATCATTTATAACCCAAGGTCACTGAAGCCTCTTCCAACTGGTTTTCCGGTCGGGTGTATGGTTATACCGCCATTGTTCGGTCGCCAGAGCCTCGTCTGTTTTCTAGCAGGGGGACCGCAGTACTCTGGATGGTACTGCCGCCAGTGGTTCGAGTGAACCACCGGCGCGTGCAGGTGAGGTTGACAATAAGGGTCGGAAAGATGTTATATCCGTTCTCCCCCATACCCCCCAAAAAATAAGATTGCGTCACCGCATTGTAATATTTTCGAAAACTTGTGTTATTTTCAGTGTTAGTGCATAAAATTGGTGAAATTCTATTCGTTAAGTGCTGGATTACAGGCGTGAGTGTGGGTAAATGCTATAATTATGGTGAAACGTTTCTTTTCGTGTTGTTTCTAAAACTCCATAGAAGCTTCAAGTAAAGTTGCCACCACTTTACTAGGAGTATGACTTTGACTAGACTATGACTTGACTTGATGACTTCGACTGTGACTTGACACATATTTGCGTGAAATATCATTAACTTGATAATTATCAATTACTTGACACTGGCTAAATACACGGAGGTGTGGAGCCAAAACATATAAAAAAAAATTGTTGTGTGGGGCTGGGCTTGTTATAATAAATAAATACAAATATTATCTTCCATATTTTTTAATAGTATTTCGTTGACTTCTAGTGGCTTCTCCACGCAATTATATGTAGCGGTTAAACGTATCCTATTTTCTTCCCCAGAACTTACACTATCTCCGTACCAAATTTCATTGAATACGGTTCAGCCGTATATACGAAAGTAACTTCAAATTATTAATTAATTATAATTAATTAATTATTAAATATTAATTTAATTCGTAATCAGAATATTTTAACCATTCCAAAATAATCTCTTCAAATGAATTATTGCTGTATTTTTTAACTTTATATTTTTTATTCAAACTATTATAAAGGTTACCATTACTGCTTTTTTTTATGCAAATTTAGTTTTAAGTCAATCTATCCTTTTAGTACAGTCAGTTAAGTTTGGTATACCAAGCATGTTTATGAAAACGTCGTAAGCTCTCGTATACAATTTGTTTTATAATATTAACGGCATATAAATTGTACAATACCACTGTATTTTGTATCTCTGTGAATTTTTGTATCTAGAAATAAATTATTAAACCTGTTATAAACGTCATCGGATACTACCGCCACACTACAGAAATAATGAGGTCGTTTTCGAACGCAGCGATGAAAAATACGATGTAGTCTGTGGTAGATGAGGTAGTTGGTTTTTTGGAGGGAAGTGATGAAAGCTGTCTTGTGATATAAACGGATGTGAATATTAAAAATGTGGTGAAGAAGAAAAAATTAGTATGCTTTAAACTACACGACTGAAGTAAGACTTCTTTAGTTTAGCTCCATATATCGGCCGGGATAACTTTGTTTTTGCTTTGTTTAATCTTGACATTGTAAATTGTCATTTTACCGGACATACCAACATAATAATACAAACTTTTAACATTGTAATGTTGACAATGGAGATATACGTGAACCAACTTCAATTTCCGTTCGCCTCGCATTCACCAGCTTACTCCCCAAGTCAAGCTTCTTAAAACTTCGTGAAAACTTACTTCAATACAAAAGGTGTCAAGTGTGTCTGTACTTTTATTCTGGCCTCCATAATAAACCGTAATTTAGTGGTAAAACGGGAAGGTTACCGTGCTGAGCCCCAGAGTTTACGGTTCAATGCTTTTAATTCCAGCACTTCGGCAGCAACGGCGGCGCGACGCTCTCAACCGTGCTGATGCCCGACCTCGACGCGTAGGCGCTATGATCCTGTCCTCTATACATACATGCTTGCGCAAGCTGGTTTGCTCGTGGTGTATGCATGATTAGAAATAAGTATTTATGTCTCTGTTATTGGTTGTATTGTCCTTCCTGTATTGTATATTATGTTTATGTTAATAATAAGCTAAATTTATAAATATAAAAATAATTTAACAAAAAGCACGGACCCAGGTGTCTGTGGAAATGTGGATGGAGAAAATAAAATCGATACTAAAAAAATTTAAGTCCTGACTGACTTATATACACGCAGCCTAAGCCGCCGGTCCCAGAGACTTGAAATTTGGAGGGTGTGTTCTTTGTAAAGTGTAGATATCCACCAATAAAGGGTTTTTCGAAATTCCATCCCTAAGTGGGTGAAATGGGTGGTTGAATTATCTATGAAAATTTTTCTTCCTTGTTGTCTATAAGCCACGCGGGCGAAGCTGCGGGCAGAACTAGTCTAATACAAATACGAGGAAAAGTTAATGGTGTAAAAGTTTATAGTTAAGAGGAACAAGTCATGGTTTCTGGATAGTTGTAAACAACTTTTTAGAGCATGCAATATTCTTCTTCTGCCTTGCATGTATATTTTGTTTCCTTTGTATTTTTACTAAGACTCACCCCGAATTCTTCAAAAAACGAAGTGATGTTATTACTAGACAAAAAAGATCTACGTTCGCGAACCTGCTGTACCAACCTCCTTGCCGTAAAAACATTTATAAGAAAAACGTATATTGGTAGCATGTGTATAATTATTTTTACCAATTTGCGTAATAAACTCAAATCTTTAGAAGGAAATATATTTAAAAAAACATGAGTGACTTTTAGACAAATGTTTCTATAGCGTCAAGGAATATGTAACATGTAATAACAAATGTTAATGTAGTAACAAAAATATTTATTACGTTTTCACGCTTGCTTGCAGGCTGAATACACGTATTTACTATTTACTATGGAAGCTTGTAGCCAAATTAATAGTGTATTCTTGAAAATAAACAATAGCTTTGATTTAATTTGAATACAATTTAAAGGTAAAGATTATTGACGACGCCGGGACCTATATAAAGGGCGCGACATTTAATAATTAAACATGTCACCCCGTCGTCGCCGCCCGAGACACGTCTTGAGCGACCCGGATGATCCTATAGCAGCCGTAGTATCGGCTGCGCTAGGATCACCGGACCAGTCTAGCCCTTCTGGCTCAGGTACCGTCCGGCACCGGTATAGGATACCAGCGTAACACAATCAGACACCGACCCCGCCGGCGAGGTCGACGTACCCCCCGTAGGTTAGCTAGAACGGTCGCGACTTTCAATAGGGTTCCACTCTTCCAGTGGACGTAGTCTTCTCGATCCCCTTATCCCGGCAACGGCCCAAGCCGAGGCTCGCACCCCAGGGGTGCCCTTCAGCTAGTTGCCTCCCACTTTTGACGGCTAGGCGCCTTAAGCGACGGTGACGCTGTAAAGGTCGATAGAGACCAACAGCATTAGATCGTTCAAAAAAAAATAAAATTAAACAGTTGCATAAGCAGTTCTAAGGCGTTCGCATAGAGTTGTAGATTAGTCGTAGTTATACTTGCAAAGAGTTGAATTCGATAGTTCCCCCTTAGCCTTTGAGACGCGTGTCCGCACACACCCCGGGCCTATTAAAGGGCCATTCATAAATTACGTCACATGAATTTCATGATTTTTTTGACCCGTCCCTCGTCCTTGTCACAGTCTAGTGTGATATCAAATATTTTGTTTTTTTTTTATGTTTTGGCTCCACACTTTTGTGTATTTCGCCAGTGTCAAGTAATTGATAATTTTTCAAGTTAATGATATTTACGCAAATATGTGTCAAGTCACAGTCGAAGTCATAGTCAAGTCATAGTCTAGTCAAAGTCATACTCCTAGTAAAGTGGTGGCAACTTTACTTGAAGCTTCTATGGAGTTTTGGAAACAACACGAAAAAAAAACGTTTTACCATCATTATACCATTTTCCTACACTCACGCTTGTAATCCAGCACTTAACGAATAAAATGCCACCAATTTTATGCACTAACACTGAAAATAACACAAGGTTTGGAAAATAATACAATGAGGCGACGCGATCTTTTTCGTATTCCCGCCAAAAACTCTATTTAGGAATTTTACATTTAGAAATTTTAAAAATTAATGTGTAAGTGTTGTTATATGAATACGTATGGAGTCGCACATATACTAGGTACTACTTAGGTCGTACGTACTAGTAAGTACGTACTTATATTTATAATACTTAGTACGCGCTGCTCTGTAGCGTTTGATATGGTTGAGTTGAACCACGATATAACAGATATTCTTGGATGTGTTGAACCGTAAATGATCGGGCGTTAAACTTATTGTTTTGTAGCCTACAATATTCTCTGCTTTCTGAACTGTAGGTTCAATATGTGGGATCAATTTCCCCCCATCAGTGTGATGAACATATGTGTTTGTTCTGTGTCTGAGTGTTATATTGTATTCTATGTATATATTTACGAACAAAAAAGTATCTTAGGTCCGTATTACAGAACGATGCTCAGTCATCGATCGGTGCTCAAGCAGAGATTTCATTCACTAATTGATCACTTCATGAATGAAACCTCTGCTTGAGCACTGATCGATGACTGAGCATCGTTCGTCGAGGTATGTATCAGTTATCTGGTTCCCATAGTACTAGCTTTGCTTAGTTTGGGGCTAGATGGTGCTGTGTGGAATGTCCACTAATATTTATTTATTTATTTATATTTTTTTTTTTTTTTTTTTTTTTTTTACTTCAAACTTGTCTAGCATTTGACCACGCTCTCACCTGATGGGAAGTGACGATGCGATCGAAGATGTAGCATGCTAGCCAAGTAAATACCTATTCACTCTTCTCTTGAACACGCCCGGGTCATATTTCGCCGGAAACACAGACGCTGGCAGGGCATTCCATTCCTTAGCCGTTCTAATTAAGAAAGTTGAGTCGAATCGCTTGGTACGAATGGGTGGTATTTCGACCACGAAAGGATGGCGCTTAGCCGAGCGTCTAGTAGTCCGGTAGTGGAATGGTGATGGGAGAATGAGATCATGCAGTTCTTGAGCGCATTCACCGTGGTGTATTCTGTAAAAGACCGACAGACTTGCCACCTTACGTCGATGTGCAAGGCTCAGGAGCCTTTTACCAACCAAAGTGTCGTCGTCAATGAGCCTTTTGGCACGCCGTTCAATCGAGTCCAGAGCCTCAAGCTGGTACTTGGCAGACCCGTCCCACAGGTGGCAGCAGTACTCCATACACGATCGGACCTGTGCTTGATACAGATTTAGAAGCTGTCCAGGTGTGAAGTACCGCCTTACCTTGGACAATATGCCGAGTTTTTTTGAAGCTACTTTGGCTTTGGACTCGATGTAGGATCCAAAGTTTAGGTTTGACGTGAGATCAACACCCAAAAGCTCAAGATGGTTTCCTAAACTTACAGATACACCACGGAATGAAGGAGCCAGATGGAGTGGGCTCTTTTTAGCAGTGAATAAACACGTCTGTGTTTTTGCAGCATTGAACCTAACCAAGTTAGCATCGCCCCAATCGGACACGGCTTTCAAAGCAAGGTTCATGCGCTCAACCATAGCCTCTCTCTCAATCCGGACGTCGTCACCACTGGCACGGGCACTGGATGTGTATCTTTCAACAACAGTACTATCATCTGCATACCCAAAGGTACCGGGCTTTAGCAGATCATTGATGTGGAGTAAGAATAGTGTTGCTGAAAGAACTGACCCCTGAGGTACACCAGCATTAATAGCTAATTGATCGGAGGAGCAGCCATCAAGAACTACTCTTAGCGATCGTTCCCTCAAAAAGTCTGATATCCAAGTGCACAGACCAACAGGTAGTCCGTAAGATGGAAGCTTATTCAGAAGTCCGTCATGCCAGACCCGATCAAATGCCTTAGAGACGTCTAGAGATACAGCAAGTGCCTCTCCATGCATCTCCAAGGCTTCGCTCAATATGTGAGTGGCATACGCGAGAAGATCCCCAGTGGACCGGTTTCGGCGAAATCCGTATTGCCGGTCACTGAGGAGATCATTGTCTTCAAGGTATGCCAAGAGCTTGTTGTTAATTATACGCTCCATACTCTTACAGAGAATGGAGGTAATTGAGATGGGTCGATAGTTGGCAGGATCAGCACGACTGCCCTTCTTAGGTACAGGTTGTACGTTGGCTAGCTTCCAACTCATAGGGACTATTCCGGTGTCTAGAGAGAGGCGAAATAGGCGTGTTAGAATGGGAGACAACTCGGGTGCACAGCTCTTAAGTACAATTGCTGGTATACCATCGGGACCACTGGCTTTGTTCACGTCTAGACTGCGTAATGTTTTTAGTACTTCCTTCTGACGTATGCGTATTTCCGGCATGAAAACACCGCATTGTGGAAGGCAGGGAGGTACCTCATTAGCAGAATCTAGACGCGAAGCTTCCGCAAAGAGAGTGGCAAACAAGTTTGCTTTTTCTTTTGCAGTGTGAGCCAGCGATCCGTCTGGTTTCAATAATGGAGGCAGTGAGGATCGACAGAAGTTCGCTTCAACCGATTTGGCTAGGGACCAAAAAGCCTTACTACCAGCTGGGTAGGAAGCAAGTTTAGTCCCTATTCGACCAATATGATTGAAACGAGCCTTCCTTAATTCCTTCTTACAGGCCTTGGCGGCAACGTTAAAGGCTTTCTTCTTAGCTCGAGTGTCCGAGGCCTTGCGTTTTCGAGCGTCAGCCCATGCCAGATATGCCGCATGCTTCTGCGCTTCAGCGCGTGCACAGTCGGCTCCAAACCATGGGCTGGCTTTGCTGGTCACGGGCTTATCGGAAAATGGAATAAAATATTCCATAGCCCGACATATTACCTCAGTAACCGCATTCGCGCAGACCGTCGGATCTCCAGAAGAAAAACACGTTTGCCGCCAAGGATATGAAGCGAAGAAATGTCGCATCTCGTCCCAGTCTGCTAAGTTGTATCTCCAGACACGCCGATTGCTCTTAGGGCTTGGGTCAGGCGGGGAGTATACTGAAACGGACTTGACCAGACAGTGATCGGAGCTACCAATGGGTGAGGATACCGCCACAGAGTATCGGTCTGGTTCAGTCGTGAGCAGAAGGTCGAGGCAGTTAGCAGTGTGGCTATCAATGTCAGGCACTCGCGTTGGCTCTTTAACAATCTGCGTTAAATTGAGCGCCAAAGCGAGCTTACGCGTCTCTCTCCCAGCGTGGTCCGTGATCCGGTGTGGGACTAACCACTCCTGGTGGTGAGCATTAAAGTCCCCCAGAACAACAAGCTGAGCAGAAGGATAGCGTTGCTGAGCCACATCTGCCGTTTCACTGAGATACTCCATTAGAAGAGTTGTCTCCCGGTCACCGCTATGTGATCTGTACACACCAGCATAGAGAATTTTCTCAATGCCGGTGTCCACAAGCACCCAAATCACCGAAAAGTGGGGATGTTCAAGGTTTCGGAGACGCAAACTGCAAATGTCATCACGGACGTAAACGCAGATACCAGCGCGTGGAAGGAAGCGGTTTTCCAAGATGAATCCTGGATAGTCCAGATATGCCGTGTCTGATGGACATCCTATTTGCGTCTCAGTCAAGAAGAGCAAGTGCGGTTTGTTGGTCTCCAGATGATGATGGACCGCTTGCAGATTTGAGTGCAGCCCACGAATATTTGTGAGGTGCACTTTAAGAGTGAGGACGTGCATCTGCCGTTTAAACTTGCTCAATTTATTTGACTTTTTCATAATTGGGTGAGTTAGGTAGACAAGTAGGAAGTGGACGAGATATTGGGATGCTAACCCTCAGTAATAGAGAAGCTCCTACGCCAATGGAGAACTTGCCCGGAGACTGCGGGGACGCCCGAACCCCCCTGAAATTGCCCACAAGTTCCTCACTTCCAGTCGCCAACTGGCCCTGTGGACAACCTCAGGATTTTACACAAGCGGTGGGGCAGCCTTTCGTAGTTGGCTAGACTACTACTTGGGCCCCCTACAACTTGCGGTCGGCCAGCAGAGAGCACCGTGCTTCGGATCCCGCTACCCTCCGAAGCAAGGTCTCCGACGCGAAAGCATCTCCATCACCAATACCGGTCTGCATACCCAACACAACTGTCCACATCTACTCGTCAGAACGGCTTCATTAGACATCACGATGGAACACGACGAGTCGTTTGGCATCGTGGTTTTGTCTAATGGGTGGTAACTAAGCCGGCGGCTAAGGCCTTCCACCAGTTATTTGGTTGCTCTTTTGGCACCACCCAGGGGTCACGTGTAGGGAAACTAGGGTTAAAGCCTACGGACGCGAGCAAACATAAACCCCCAAAAATTATATAGGTAGTTACTTGTGTTATCACATCGAATTATATATGACGGCGGCAACGTCCAGTTGTGAACTCTATGCGCAGCGGACAGTATCGTATTTTACCCTGTGGTAGCCCTTAGATTTATTACAGTGGCAACACCGGTAGCTGTCATCGCTCCCCCACCCTATAAACAGCTATAAAAAGGGAGCGCTCGGTGTACTACGGATCATTCTTGCGCCGGACACGGCCCGGTGCACGTGCTGAAGGCTATATTAGTTATATAGGTTGCAACCTACGCACAACCCGTCAGCCTATATATGTTCATGTTAATAATAAGCTAAATTCATAAATATTTAAACATAATAATAAACATATACACTCGTATTTTTATCATAAAAACATATGATGTATAGATATAATGTTATATTAGGTATCGAAAGTTTAGCGTGATCACCATATTAATTTTCAATCTAAAAAAAATTGTATCACGAGCGGCATTTGAATATAATTTTAGATCACTACAAAAATTATCGAAATGCCAAATTAATAGTGTATTCTTGAAAATAAACAATAGCTTTGATTTAATTTGAATACAATTTAAAGGTAAAGATTATTGACGACGCCGGGACCTATATAAAGGGCGCGACATTTAATAATTAAACATGTCACCCCGTCGTCGCCGCCCGAGACACGTCTTGAGCGACCCGGATGATCCTATAGCAGCCGTAGTATCGGCTGCGCTAGGATCACCGGACCAGTCTAGCCCTTCTGGCTCAGGTACCGTCCGGCACCGGTATAGGATACCAGCGTAACACAATCAGACACCGACCCCGCCGGCGAGGTCGACGTACCCCCCGTAGGTTAGCTAGAACGGTCGCGACTTTCAATAGGGTTCCACTCTTCCAGTGGACGTAGTCTTCTCGATCCCCTTATCCCGGCAACGGCCCAAGCCGAGGCTCGCACCCCAGGGGTGCCCTTCAGCTAGTTGCCTCCCACTTTTGACGGCTAGGCGCCTTAAGCGACGGTGATGCTGTAAAGGTCGATAGAGACCAACAGCATTAGATCGTTTAAAAAAAAAAAAAAAATTAAACAGTTGCATAAGCAGTTCTAAGGCGTTCGCATAGAGTTGTAGATTAGTCGTAGTTATACTTGCAAAGAGTTGAATTCGATAGTTCCCCCTTAGCCTTTGAGACGCGTGTCCGCACACACCCCGGGCCTATTAAAGGGCCATTCATAAATTACGTCACATGAATTTCATGATTTTTTTGACCCGTCCCTCGTCCTTGTCACAGTCTAGTGTGATATCAAATATTTTGTTTTTTTTTTTATTTTTGGCTCCACACTTTTGTGTATTTCGCCAGTGTCAAGTAATTGATAATTTTTCAAGTTAATGATATTTACGCAAATATGTGTCAAGTCACAGTCGAAGTCATAGTCAAGTCATAGTCTAGTCAAAGTCATACTCCTAGTAAAGTGGTGGCAACTTTACTTGAAGCTTCTATGGAGTTTTGGAAACAACACGAAAAAAAAACGTTTCACCATCATTATACCATTTTCCTACACTCACGCTTGTAATCCAGCACTTAACGAATAAAATGCCACCAATTTTATGCACTAACACTGAAAATAACACAAGTCTTGGAAAATAATACAATGCGGCGACGCAATCTTTTTCGTATTCCCGCCAAAAACTCTATTTAGGAATTTTACATTTAGAAATTTTAAAAATTAATGTGTAAGTGTTGTTATATGAATACGTATGGAGTCGCACATATACTAGGTACTACGTAGGTCGTACGTACTAGTAAGTACGTACTTATATTTATAATACTTAGTACGCGCTGCTCTGTAGCGTTTGATACGGTTGAGTTGAACCACGATATAACAGATATTCTTGGATGTGTTGAACCGTAAATGATCGGGCGTTAAACTTATTGTTTTGTAGCCTACAATATTCTCTGCTTTCTGAACTGTAGGTTCAATATGTGGGATCAATTTCCCCCCATCAGTGTGATGAACATATGTGTTTGTTCTGTGTCTGAGTGTTATATTGTATTCTATGTATATATTTACGAACAAAAAAGTATCTTAGGTCCGTATTACAGAACGATGCTCAGTCATCGATCGGTGCTCAAGCAGAGATTTCATTCACTAATTGATCACTTCATGAATGAAACCTCTGCTTGAGCACTGATCGATGACTGAGCATCGTTCGTCGAGGTATGTATCAGTTATCTGGTTCCCATAGTACTAGCTTTGCTTAGTTTGGGGCTAGATGGTGCTGTGTGGAATGTCCACTAATATTTATTTATTTATTTATATAGGTAGTTACTTGTGTTATCACATCGAATTATATATGACGGCGGCAACGTCCAGTTGTGAACTCTATGCGCAGCGGACAGTATCGTATTTTACCCTGTGGTAGCCCTTAGATTTATTACAGTGGCAACACCGGTAGCTGTCATCGCTCCCCCACCCTATAAACAGCTATAAAAAGGGAGCGCTCGGTGTACTACGGATCATTCTTGCGCCGGACACGGCCCGGTGCACGTGCTGAAGGCTATATTAGTTATATAGGTTGCAACCTACGCACAACCCGTCAGCCTATATATGTTCATGTTAATAATAAGCTAAATTCATAAATATTTAAACATAATAATAAACATATACACTCGTATTTTTATCATAAAAACATATGATGTACAGATATAATGTTATAATTAGGCATCGAAAGTTTAGCGTGATCAGCAAATTAATTTTCAATATAAAAAAAAATTGTATCGCGAGCGGCATTTGAATATAATTTCAGATCACTACAAAAATATTATCGAAATAGGTTTAGTAATTTGCTTTGTAAACAAAAGTAACTGGAAAAATATCATGGGAAGTACAATGATACTTCCAAGTTTAAAATGAAGACCATTGAAGTCATATCAACTACTTTTTTCTATTACAGGTGAAGCGCCTTCCCATAATACTCTATTGGCTAAAACAGTCTCTTCTAGACAGCGGTACCATTTTATTGCGACTTTCCGTCGACTCCATGCACTCCATTTTACTTACTATTCCGTCTGTACATTTTCTAAAGCGCAGTAAGTGAAATCTGCCACAGAATACAGACGTGAAGTATGGTTGGTTATCTTCATATATGTATTATATATTACTTCATAATTTTTTCTAGGTGGTAGGACTTTGCAGTTAGTCTAGGTAGGTACCACCGCTTTGCCAGCTATTTTCCCGCCAAGCAGTAGTGTAGCACTGCTGTGTTCCGGTTTGAAGGGCACTGTAGCTAGTGAAATTACTGAGCAATGAAAACTTTACGATCTGATCTCATAGTCGAGTAATCTTATTACCAGAGTGCTCATATCTCAGGATGATGTGCGCAGTGCAGTGTCACGAAAAACGGGCATGGTCATGGTCACCTCAAAAACGGGCATGGTCATCGTCACCTGAGAAACGGGCATGGTCATCGTCACCTGAGAAACGGGCATGGTCATGGTCACCTGAGAAACTTTCTTCCCGATTGGTTTTCGGTACTGCGATTGATACCTACCCATTGCCATTTCAACTTGTCGATTGTAAAATAGCGTGGGCGTCTTTTATTCTCCTGTGGACTCACTTCAGCTTTAAAATGATAAGAAAACCCAAGCATTGCCCTTCTCCATAGCTCAAACCATAACAACAAAACCTTATCCTTACCCACGCGGAATAAATGATTTAACTATGTAAAGGAAAAGTTTGTACCACAAACAGGATTTCACACTCACAGAACATCGATGTTTGTTCTGTCTGGGTGTTATTGTATTCTATGTTTACAAACAAAAAGTATTTAAGTATTCTATCAGTTTTCCTGGTTCCCATAACAAGCTTTACTTATAGTTTCGGGCTAGATAATGTGTGAAATGTACACAATTATTTATTTATTTTATGCAGTATCCGTCCTTAAAGCCGGGATGCGTTAAGCTACTTGTATCTAGGATACTAGGATCCCCTGTATCCCAGAAACTAAGAGGACCATGATTCCATAACGCCCAGACACAGAAAAATTATTTACCCTTTTTTTCTGTGAACAAATACTTGTCCTGCTGCGGATGGAACCTGTCGTCCCAGGTTATGGGCTGACCAGCTCAACCAGTACACCACAGAGGCTGACAAAATTTAAAGATGAGTTTTGGCGGGAAAGCGAAAAAGATTACGTCACTGCATTGTATTATTTTCCAAAACTTGTGTTATTTTCAGTGTTAGTGCATAAAATTGGTGGCATTCTATTCGTTAAGTGCTGGATTACAGGCGTGAGTGTGGGAAAAGGGTATAATGATGGTGAAACGTTTCTTTTCGTGTTGTTTCCAAAACTCCATAGAAGCTTCAAGTGAAGTTTACTACGAGTATGACTTTGACTAGACTATGACTTCGACTGAAATATCATTAACTTGATAAATTATCAATTACCTACTTGACACTGGCTAAATACACAAGAATGTGGAGCCAAAACATTAAAAAAAATATATTTAAAGATGAGACAATCGTTCCGGGCTTGAAACGCTTAAAGTGCGGGTTTCAGGTATTTGAAACCCGCACTTTAAGCGTTTCAAATACAGAATAAGTTGACATACTTGTCTGTTCATACTATGATTCTGCGGTCGTTTTGTCACCCTTTGAACGAGCCCCGACAGCGGTCGGACTGACATTCATGCTCGGACGCGTTTGCAGTTTCACAACTTTCACGCTGTTGGTTGTTCACGTACGGCAAGCTGAGGGGTTACAGCGTTTTTACATTGTCCGACACGATATCGTATCGGAAGCGTTATCTCGAAACCGACATTGTTACTTTATTAAAGTTTGAAGTAAAACTTCTTTACGCATACTTGATTTTGAGAGCAAGCTGGTGAATGCGTGACGAGAGCGTTACGGAAATTGATCGGGCGAGGCGAACGGAAGTTGGGGAGGGGAGGGAGATATAAGTTAGTGAAGATAAAGAGAGAGTTACGTTTCGTATAGAAGTTTTACTTTAGTCGTGTGGTCTAAGCACACTCTTTTTTTTAAATTATATTTGTTCACATAATAAATAACAATCATAAGTTACGTGACAAATACGAAATATAAGACAACAGCGATCAGGATTACTTCTAGATTATCTAGATTAGATTCAAAGTTATGTGAAACTGTCAAATTGATAGTTTCGAGAAAATTAACTTTAAACTTCACAAGCTTCATTTTAATGTAGAGTGCTTATTAAGTAATAGAAAAGGTTTATGTAAGTTTTAATTGCTTGAAAATGTATTAATTCTATTTTAAAATACAAAATATGGTACAAATTCGTGCAGTTACTGTAAAAATATAATATAATAAAATAAATATAATACTATTTTTATGTTAAGCGAACTGTATCCCTGTGTCAGATAAACCGTTTTTAGACTGAAAATCTCGAGATTTAAGCATCATTTTGGTGTTTTAAGAATGTATTATTGTAGATAATTTCACTCTGAATCCAACGATACCCATAAGTCATTTTGTGAAAAAAATCAGTTAAACCCTTCTTGATCTCATCCCTTCAATTTAAAGCGACGTTGTACTCTGTCATCTAGCATGGCCTTACGAAGTAATATACAAGGTGGAATTTAATTCGTTCTTTTCCTTTAATGTATGTATTCATTCCATACTATAGAACGCTCCCATATAACTAAATAATAAAAGTTGTTATGAAATAAAACTTAAATATAGATATTATCAACTTACTGCAAATTTAAATTCTAAAGAAAAGCCTTGCGACATTAAACAAAGCAGGTGTTTTATTGCCTACGAAACATTTACAAAGCACTCGGCTGGTGCCCGCGCTGTGTGTACCGTTAAATAGACATTTCGGCTGCTATGCAGTTATTTTAAGAGGCACTAAAAACTAAAACAAAAGCAGTTTTTTTTAAATTGGACCTTATACGAATATTCTATAGCATGGTCTGAGTACATACGTTTAAGAAAAGGGTGAATTCAATTCCACCGTGTATATGATAGCACGATAAAATTTGATAAACATTGTCAGTAATCACACTAATATTATAAAGGCAAAACTTTGTATGTGTGTTTGTGTGTATGTGTGTATGTTTGTTACTCCTTCACGCTCAAACGGCTGAACGAATTTTGATGAAATTCGGTACCAAGATAGCTTATACATTGGATTAACACATAGGCTACATTTTATCCCGGAAAAATGAAACGTTCCCGTGGAATGAGCAATTAATTAAAATATTTGTCCGCGGGTGAAACCGCGGGGCGCAACTAGTACTAAAAATAAAGTTTTTAATGTCAAGAAGTTCTCTTTTGAGTGTGGGAAAAGGGTATAATGATGGTGAAACGTTTCTTTTCGTGTTGTTTCCAAAACTCCATAGTCGCTTCAAGTAAAGTTGCCACCACTTTACTACGAGTATGACTTTGACTAGACTATGACTTCGACTGTGACTTGACATATATTTACGTGAAATATCATTAACTTAATAAATTATTAATTACTTGACACTGGCTAAATACACAAGAATGTGGTGCCAAAACATAAAAAAAATATATTTAAAGATGAGACAATCGTTCCGGGCTTGAAACGCTTAAAGTGCGGGTGCTCACTACTAAACTTTAAATGGAGGCTCCTACATATGTCAGTTGTCATTATTAAACTCACCTCATTCATATAGTTCCACGCCTGGCAAGCTCGGACCGGGCTGAGTGGCTTGTAATGGTTCCCAAAGGTGTACATGTAGAAGAGCCACGGCGCCGGAAACAGCATAGTGAACATGTCACAGAGAGCCATGGCCATTAGGACAACGTTTGTGGGAGTCCTCATGTGACGACGTGAGAGCACCACGACGATTAAAGTATTGGCGACAATCGTAGTCGCTAGGAGAAACGGCGCAATGTACCTGCAATAAACAAAAAACGAGTGTGCTTTAGGTCACAAGTAATACTTATTCAGCCTTATTAATAAACACGAACTAGCTTTAGATTAGTTACACCATCTTTTGTCTCTTTCGATCCAGCTAAATATTCCGGTAGCAAAAAAGGACAAAAGCTGAAGTAACTAATCCGAGACTAATACCCGTTTATTAATAAGGCTGATTTAGTTTAGCTCCATCTATCGGCCGGTATGACTTTGTTTTATGATGTCGCCATCTTGACAATTGTAAATTGTCATTTTACCGGAAATACTAACATAATAATACAAATTTTGGAGTTTTGGCGGGAAACGAAAAAGTTCGCGTCACCGCATTGTATTATTTTCCAAAACTTGTGTTATTTTCAGTGTTAGTGCATAAAATTAGTGGCATTTTATTCGTTAAGTGCTGGATTACAAACATGAGTGTGGGAAAGAGGCATAATGATAGTGAAATGTTTCTTTTCCTATTATTTCCAAAACTCCATAGAAGATTCTTGTAAAGTTGCCACCCCTTTACTAGGAATATGACTTGACTAGACCAGACTATGACTTAACTTTATGACTTGGACTGTGACTTGACTTGACTTGACATATTATATGATATTAATTAACTTGAGATATTATCAATTACTCGACACTGGCTAAATACACAAAAGTGTGGAGCCAAAACCAAACAAAAAAAACTGTCTTCACCATATAAACACCACTTCGTACACATAGGGGTCCATTGTGACGTTATCATCCTCTTTCATCATCATTCCAGCTTTCCACCTGCTTTCGTAGTTTTCGCATCGAACATTGGCCATTCACAATTTAGATTCAAATTCAAGTTTAGGGAATTGGTCGCATTTTCATTTTCCATACATTTATAGCATTCTACCAAGATACGCGGAAGCGAAAACTTCGCTCCTCGATGTTTTGTTTAAAACTAAAATGATAATATTTAATGATACGTCATTCGATTTTTGTGACTAACTACGATCTAAATTATTATTGACTAGCTTCTGCCCGTGGCTTCGCCCGCATGGCCTATAGGAAATTCAACCACCCATTTCACCCTTTTAGGGGTGGAATTTCGAAAAACCCTTTCTTAGTGGAACACACCCTCCAAATTTCTAGTCTCTAGGACCAGCAGTTTAGGCTGTGCGTTGATATATAAGTCAGTCAGGACTTTGACTTTGAATTTTATATGCATAGATTTTACCAATTGTTACAAATATTAGATTTAAAAAAAATAGGCAAAATTTAAGTTTCATTTCATCTGTTCGTGTATTTCCCACTACTTCGTGTTCCCGTGAGTGTCCCTCCCTATAGACCTGGTGGGAATAAGGTTTGGAGGGACCTCCGGGAATCCATTTGCCATAATCACCACGCTTGGAAGTTGGTTTGGTGATCACAATACATTTGAATGTACGGAAGAAAAGTACTGCTAACCAATCCCTGGATATTTTCTGAGCCGGCTCTTACAGCATCCACGGGACGAGATTGCGTGGTCCTATTCGCAAATATGGACCACATGAAACTGTACAAGTTTCTTGTGGTCCGTGTATTGATCATGAATATAAATTTTCAGGAACCCCGCCTGTTTTTTTCCATTATATAAAATTAATTTGTTTACAAAGCACCCCAAGGGTTTTCTTCCACAAATAATATTATTTTTACTCAATAGAGCCTGCTAAACTCAATTATAATTTACAGGCATTATTAAAAAAAAAGCTTTTGAGTTGATGTAAACCCCGGGTCATACTTAAGCGAGCTTCCCGCTGTGAGGAGTAGAAGATGAGTAAATTAATTGATATATTATTATTATTATTTGTTAATTAGTATAAAAAAGAGTTATTTCCATTATGATAATTCGTGCCGAGCAATAGGCGCTGAGCGCTTACACAACTGAAAAGACAATAGGTACATTTAAAATGACATCTGCGCAAGTAAAAAATAAGGGTTTTTAACGCACGCTTGACTTGGAGAGAGACAATATTGTCCACATAACAAAGTAAAAAATCTAAATATATATAATTCAAAGGTGACTGACTGACTGACATAGTGATCTATCAATGCACAGCCCAAACCACAGGACGGATCGGGCTGAAATTTGGCATGCAAGTAGATGTTATGACGTAAGCATCCGCTAAGAAAGGACTTTTCGAAATTCCACCCTTAAGAGGTGAAATGGGTAGTTGAATTATTTTCCCATAAACCACGCAACGGGCGAAGCTGCGGTCAGAAGCTCTTTACTAATAAATTTGTATTATTATGTTGGTAGGTATGTCCGGTAAAATGATTAAGATGGCGACATTAACATTAAACAAAAGTTATACCGGCTGATAGATGGAGCTAAAGAAGTTTTACTTCAGTCGTGTGGTCTACAGCACACTCGTTTTTTTAAATATTTATTATTAGGAACCATAAACAATTTAACTTAAAAGAAACAAATGAGAATCGATACCTGAAGAAGTACGAGACTGTGTCGCAGATGTCAACGCCCTCCTCCGTAAATGGGACAGTAAAGTGCCAAACTAAAAACGATGTAACAAGCAACACAAATTGCAGATCTATCTTATAAAATTACTATTGTGCTAATTTATGCTAATGCGAAATGCAACCACAATGAAATGAGCATTAAAAGAAATGGAGAAGTCTTGAAAATCTTGCTTTCTTAGGTACTCGAAACTCATTTTATAAAAGCGTACTGAAATTTTTACTAGGTGGTAGGACTTTTCTGCAAAGTTCGTCTAGGTAGGTACCACCGCTTTGCCAGTTATTTTGCCGCCAAGCAGTAGTATGCAAGCACTACTGTGTTCCGGTTTGAAGGGCACTGTAGCTAGTGAAATTACTAGGCAAATGAGACTTAATGATCTGATCTCACAGTCGAGTAATCTTATTACCAGACTGTGCTGATGTCTCAGGACGTGCGCAGTGCAGTGTCACGCGAAACTTTATATTTTGGAGTTCCGAATGACACTGTTCTGTTATGGGCAGCCGTGTCGCTTAACATCAGGTGAACGCTCGCCACATATTCAATAACACATTCAATAACATAAAAAAAATCTAAGCGAAGTAAAAAAATAACGTAGATTATTTATATATGCTTTTGATCAATCGCCGCTTTTACTCTGAATCCAGGTCCATTTCTAAAGTACAAATGTCTTTACTGAACCATAATGGATAATTTTGAGAAATCATTTAGATAAGAAATAAGTAAAAAAGTAAGTATTAAAGTATTTTTTATTATTGTTATAAAGTATTTTTAGTCATTTAATTGAGACGTAATGCTATGACGTTGTAATTTACAGATTCGATCGCACGAACCACCGCGCTGGTATGTTCCAACCTTTACTCCAGAAGAACAAACTGAAAGTTCACTTGATCGTAAAAAATAAAGGAAAAAGATTTATCGTCGAAGTCTCCGGGGAAATAGAACAGAAATCGTTGTTTTCTAAAGTCTAAGTTGAAAAGTTCAATTGAATAACATTTAGACGTACAATAAAAAGATTTTGTTGAACTGTCGTGTTCTGACAAGCTGAAAAAATTAAATATCTTTCAAAATAATTGTTTTGGTTCTTCATATTATTTTACTAAATTTTCCTTAGATATTCTAGACGAGTCAATTATCTAAGGAATTTTACGTTCTGATTTTAATCTCGATAATCGTTAGTTACACTATTTTTATTTATAACTCAAAACGGCTGAACCGATTTGGCAGAAAATTGGTGAGGAGGTAGCTTAGATCTAGGAGACGGACATACCTTTGTCCCGTTCAACCGCGTTTTACTAATTATCCCTGCGAAGCCGGGGCGGGTCAACTTGTAAATATATATTATAGTAGTCATTATATAATTACTAGTCAGGCCCTGCGGTTTTACCCGCGTATTACAATTATTTTAATTATTTGCTCATCCCGCGGCAACATTTCACTTATTCGGGATAAAATGTAGCCTATATGTTAATCCAGTGTATAAGCTATCTTGGTACCGAATTTCATCCAAATCCATTCAACCATTTGAGCGTGAAGGAGTAACAAACATATACATAAACACACATACAAACATTCGCCTTTATAACAATATATATAGACAATAAACAACAATATATATATACAGAGGGCGCGTATTGTAAACAATGTGTTTGTATCGGGTCCGAGAATAAATTCGAAAATAAATAGTTATTGTGCTTTTCGTTGCACCATGAGCATATAATCAATGTTAATAAGTGATAAATGAACTATATGTGTGTTATCTATGATTGACTGCCTGGTATTATCAAAATAAACCAGTTATTATAAAAGTGACCGTTACAAATTTTTCAAATATTTGAATTATTCGTGCTTTGGTATTTATTATATCAACTAAGTGGCGTAGTTAGTACGTCATTAAGTGTGTAAAATACTCGTTGTAGCAGTTTGGTGTGTGCTTATGAATTTAAAGAATTCTAGAAACATAAACAAAACAACATTACTTGGCATACGTGTAAGAGAGTCAACTGGAACTTTAATATAGCGCCACCTACTGCATGCAGAACTGAAACCCAAAAATATTGATCTTTTCAAAACAATACGTAAAAATGGCGCTTTCATGTACTTTGTGCCTTAATCCAATTAAAACCAGGCAATATTTAAACTGTTCAGAATGCAAGAAAACCTACGATCTGGACTGCGGAAGAGTGGGAGTTAAGCGATATTACTTGATGTCACCAACCAAGAAAGTGAGCTGGAGATGTGTTCCATGCATAGAGACAAAAACCAAAAATACCTGTAATTCGCCTATGAAACAGCAAAGTAAGAGCAATGAGGGTGAAGACGGTCTCATGGCAAACATAGCCCTAGTAAAGCATACTCCACCTGCTAATCGTGCGAAATATGCCACTCCAAAATATAGCCCCCCACCCCCAACGTCCAGTACAAATACGCATGGATCTTCCAAAATCCATTATGCCGCACAAACAATAGAAAACGGATGCAATGTTGTCTCCAATGAATTAATTTTATCCGAACTTAAAGCAATGCGTGAGTTTGTTTCAAGCGAATTCCAGAACCAAGAAGTAAGAATAGTTACAGCTTGTGAATTGATAAAAGAGTTAAAGTCCAGCTTTAATACTCTAAGCAATAATTACAGCATCTTACGAAATGATGTAGATGGTATAACGATATCCTCAGAAAGCTTTACAGACGACCATCACATATTAAAAACTACAGTTGATTCAAATTATGAGCTGTGCATAGAGATGGTAAAGCAAAATGAAAAAATTGAACAGGAGCTTTTTACCGCAAATCGAAGATTAATATCTATAGAACAACAAGTTCAACACCACACATCAAACCAAACTGAAGTGGGGGTACCGTGTATACGTCTAGAACAAGAGGATAATCCGACATTCTCTGAATCTCTTACATCTTTGCCAGGCGCTATTAATGTACAATATGACCTGAAAAATAACAGTTGCATATTGCCAAAAAGCACAAACAAAGCGCAAGTAAAGAAAAAACAGGAAAAAAATGAGAAAAATAGTACAAATACACATTGTGCTGCTACAAATAGCAAATTATTAAGTACAATCCCTCAAAGAGCTATCGATCAAATAGCCACAAACAGCAAGGATCAGGAAGATGATAGCACCGATGAACCATGGACAAAGGTACAGAGGCGAAAGTTTAAGTTCCCACGTAGTCAGGTAGTAAAAGGTAATGGACAGCCCGAAGATCTCAAAGCTGTAGAAAAGACAAGAAAAATACACGCTTGCTTTTTCAAACCTGAGACCTCATCAGATGCGCTTCATACTCACTTAGAAAAAGTATCCAAAAGTGTGAATTTTCACGTAGAAAAGATGAAATTAAGACACAACTACTATGCATCTTTTGTAGTTACGGTCCCTGAACGTGCCTTCACTAATTTCATGGCACCAGAAATCTGGCCAGCCGGTACAGAAATAAGAGAGTGGTTTCGTAGAGTCGCCGAGCGTGAACCACAGCACAGAAGACCCCACACTCTCGGCCAGAACATCTTCAAGAGGGGCAACGAAGTCGATAATACAGAATCGACCCATAACCAACAATAGTACATTTCTACTCTATTTAACCTACCAAAATGTTAGAGGCCTTAAAACTAAACTTCAATATTGGCGACAAACTACTGCAATAATCAACACCGACTTCATTGCGGCCACAGAGACTTACCTTGACCAGTCAGTAACTGATGCTGAGGTAGCACCTCCTGGCTGGGACCTTTTGCGCCGCGACCGTTGCTCGAGAGGTGGAGGAGTACTTTTTACTGCAAAATCAAGTATGCAGCTGCAACGCCATCAAGGCCTAGAGACGGAACATGGCGAAGATTTGTGGGCATCGTTTACATGTCAAGGACGAGTATATTATGTGTGTGTAGTCTACATTAAACCAAGCGCTAAAGATGAGGACTATATGGCATGGTTCTGCAAAGTAGAACAAAATATTATGTCTTCAGTATTAAATAATGAGACAATAATTATAGTTTTAGGAGATTTAAATTTGAAGAGTGCCAGTGTGAACGTTAATAACTACTTTTGTTATTTTTGTAACTTCTGTGATTTAATGGAACGTAATGATATTGTCAATGAATTAGGTAGTAAGCTTGATGTAGTTCTGGTCAGTCAGAATGTGAAAGACGTGAACGTATGTGCGGCAGATGAGGGACTTGTAGAACATCCAGACAAATACCACCCTCCTTTGGACATCTCAATAACTCTTGAGCGCAATTCAAGACATACACAGCTAGAACCTAGCAACATCGACGAAGATTTCGATTGGAACTTTGGTAAGGCAGATTTTCCCTTATTATTTCAGTACGTAAATAATATAGACTGGAGCGATGTTTTGAATAAATCTGACCCAAACAATGCTGTAGAATGTCTATACGATTTATTATATAGGTCATTCAATATGTGCATTCCTAAAAAAAGGCGCTTTTCCAAATTTACTAGAAGATATCCTACCTGGTTCACCAAAGATATAATATCTGATCTTAAGTTAAAATCTATACTACATAAAATATACAAATCTAACAAAGACGTCTTAGTATATAGTTTTTTTAAAGCAATCAGGGCTAGTATCAAATACAGAGCCTCTTTAGCATACCAATTATACATAGCAAATATACAAAACGAACTGGTACAAAATCCACGTGCCTTTTGGAGCCACATCTCAAGTCTGAAAACTAAAGGAGGATTCCAACCAACTATTGAATATGATGGACAACAACATTCGGGCCAAGCTGCGGCAGCAGCTTTTGCCGATTACTTCAGCAGCGTATTCCTACCACACTCACCTGCTCTTGACCTTTCCCAAACTACAACATCTACTAGCAACCATAGACTAATTAATATATCACAGTGTAACAGGAACCAGATTGAGCTCTGTATAAGCAAATTAAAAGCAAAGAGTTCACCTGGCCCAGACAATGTTCCTCCATATGTCGTAAAAGCTTTTAAGTCACAACTGGTGGTACCATTAATGCACATTATAAACATTTCCATTAGCACGGGAAAATACCCTGAGGCTTGGAAAAAATCGCGTGTGACACCTATTCCCAAGACAGGTGATAAATCCCTGGCAGAAAACTATAGGCCTATTGCAGTACTGTCATGTTTTGCTAAAGTTTTTGAGAGTACATTGCATGATGGAATTTACAGGCAACTGGAGCCGTTCCTAAACAACGCTCAACACGCTTTTCGGAAAAGACGTTCAGTAAATACCAACTTACTTACAATCGTGGACTATGTATCAAAAAGTCTTGACCAGGGTACCCAAGTAGATGTCATTTATCTTGATTTTCGAAAAGCATTTGACCAAGTTGATAATGATGTTCTTCTTACAAAACTTGCTTCCATCGGGTGTGCCCCAAAATTAGTACACCTATTTGCTAACTACCTACGAGATCGAACACAGTTTGTACGCCTAGGTTGCTTTGATTCGGCACTCTATCACACACGCTCTGGAGTCAGTCAGGGATCTTCTTTAGGGCCATTACTTTTTTCTATCATGATAAATGACTTACCCGAATGCCTGATGTATGCCAAGTGTTTACTTTATGCAGATGACCTTAAACTTTTTATTAAAATCAAAACACCTGAAGATGGCGAAGTCCTTCAAAGAGATCTTAATGCAGTTTTGACTTGGTGCAATAATAATAGGTTATTACTCAATACGTCCAAGTGCCAAGTAATGAGTTTCACTCGTGCTAACAAGCCGATAAATATCGATTATAATTTGAACGGTGAACAAATTACTAGATGTCAGTCTGTAAAAGATTTAGGCGTTCTGTTCGATCCCAGCCTTACATTTCATGACCATATGCGAGCCCTTGCAGCTGATTGTTTTCAAAAGCTAGGGTTTGTCACACGTAACTGTAAACAGTTCACCAATATTAAGGCAATCAAACTTTTATATACAGCACTGGTTAGGTCGAAGCTGGAAACAAGCGCCTGTGTATGGAACCCATACGAATCATCGTACACCCTCATGTTGGAAAAGGTACAAAAACGTTTCTTACGCTTTTTGTATCAGAAAATGTTTGTATACTATCCTTTTATGTATCCCACAAAGTTTCTACAAGGGACTCTAGGATTTCAGTCGCTTCAAACTCGTAGGATGTACGACCAAATTATCACGGCAATACAAATACTACGCGGTAGGCTGGATAGCCCAGAGCTCCTTTGTGAGGTGAGCAGACTGTGTATACCGGAGCAGCGTGCTCGGTTCCGAAGTGGGCGTGTCCCTCTATTTGCACCTACACCAGCGCGCACTGCAGCGCGTCAACAATCTCCCGTCTGCCGTGCACAGCGCCATCTCAATGGCCTTAATGCAAAACGTCCATACTTAGATATATTTGCGGATGAATGGAAGGCAGTTGAAGCAATGTGCCTTAACTATTGTGAATAGGACTGATTAGAGTATAGATATTGGATAAGTGTTATTATTATTATAAGTGTTACCTGTTAGGTATTTTGTTATTCAGAAGTTTTTGTTAATATTTTATGTTTTGTTTTGTTTTATACATATGTATGTATACTATAGGTTAAAGTTTTTATATTTATATTGATTCCATAGTTTAAGTGTAAATAATAATTGTAGAATAATAAGGTTATAAATATTTTCCTTTTTTAAATTGTGATAAAATGTAACGCATTAGAACATTCTGTAATGTTATGTTTTATATATAAATAAATAAATAAATAAATAAATAAATAAATATATATAGTGTGATTAGTGTGACTATAGTTGTAACTATATAATGACTACACTATAATGACTAGTAACTAATATTTATTTATATTAGGTCTTTACCTATGAAATTGCCGTTTTGTTTGAAAAAAGTTAAAGTTTTTTTTTTTCGAACTTATTTATTTCTTTTATTCATTTTATCACCCCTGCAATCAATGCATCTTTGCCAACGCTGTGGCAGTTTATGGACGCCCTTCTTGAAAAAATCAGCAGGACGGGAGACAACAAACTCTTCCAAGGCGTTTTGTACTGCCTCTCGGGAATTGAATTTTTTTCCCGCTAAAAAGTTGTCCAAATTTTGGAAAAAGTAATAGTCGGTAGGCGCAAGATCTGGTGAGTATGGCGGATGAGGGAGATCTTCCAAACCCAACTCATGCAGCTTAGAGACGGTCTGTTGTGCATTTGTGTATAGGGTCGCGCGTTGTCGTGAAGTAGCAGTGGAGACGACCGATTGACCAAAGCTGGTTGCAGACGTGCGAGTTTCGCCATCATTGTGGTCAGTTCTTCAATGTACACATCTGCAGTAATGCTCTCGCCGTTTTGTAAAAAGCTATGATGAATCACACCAGCCTAGACCACCAAACTGTGACCATCACCTTTCTAGGGGTCATTTTTCGTTTTGCACATTGCTTTGGTACCGAACCAGGATCTAACCAACTTGCTGAGCGCTTTCGATTGTCAAAAAGAATCCATTTTTCGTCGCACGTAACAATTCGGTTCAAAATTCCTTCATTTCTGTGCCTGTTAAGCAGCGCAAGGCAAGTCTCGACGCGTACGTTGCGCTGGCGATCGTTAAGTTCGTGGGGCACCCATCTATCAAGCTTTTTTATCTTGCCAATCTGTCGCAAATGGACCAATATTGTTTTGATGCTAACATCAAAAGCTGCTGCCAGCTCAGCTGTAGATTGAGATTCATCAGCTTCCACAATCGAATTTAATTCATCATTGTTGACCAAAGTTTCCGGACGACCACGAGGTTCATTTTTCAAGTCAAAATTCCCAGAACGGAACCGAGCAAACCAATAACGGTCGGCCGTAAAAGTCGTTGATGTTACGTGTCGTTTGTGCCGCGTTGGTGCCACGACGGAACTCATATTCCATAATTAAACGAAATTTCAAAGTATCCATTATGAGGAAAAATGTTGAAATGTAATGAAAATACAACGCTAATCAATAAACAAAAGACTTATATTGTAAATAGAATCTCATATTTTTAAAACAAAATTAATTTGAATTTAGAATTCATAGCCAATCAAAACTTTTTTTTGTTTGAAAAAGTCTGTACTGCAATACGGCAATTTCATAGATAAAGACCTATTATATACAGAACCATTCAGCACGAAAGTACGATGTAACGTTACAGAAAAAATAAATTCGTTATTTTCTTTATGTAGTTTGTAAAGATATTCCACGCAACGCCTAAAAGCTGCCTTAAGCTTTTAGTGACGCGACTCCAATGAGGCGGAATCTGTCGATATCGATTTTCTATAAAGCATTGAATGTTAGTTGACATGCCTAAGCAACGGCGCGGTGATCATCAAAGGATTTTTCGAACACAACATTTTTTTTTATTGTGTTCCACATGAATAATGATTATGGGTTTGAAACTGTCGTCTTTGAGCCGAAGCCTTCGGGCTAGTGCTCATTTTTTCTAAAAAGATTTGAAATTTATTTGGGAGCTTTGATGCTTTCTAACCTATTTCGATTGTGAATATGAATAATGAGTGTTTTCAAACACTTATAGCAAAAACAATTTTATTTTTTACATACAAAATCCTGATTGCAACGTACAAAATGCTGTGTACATATAATAAGCAAAGACTTTGCATTCCATTTCAAGTAAATAATATTATTATTCAATTTGCAAAGTCATAACATTATTATATACTAACTGACCCGCCCCAGCTTCGCACGGGTTAGTTTAACGCCCTAACCCTGTCCAATGGAAGAAAGACCCTTCTCTCTTCCCTAGCACAGGATAAGTGGCTTTATCTTCGTTACCGACGTTGTTTTATGCCAACGCATGGATCACGGCACGTACGTACCTTTGCCTACATAGCTCTGCACTATGGATGTCAGCCGTATTAGTCTTATACCATGAAAATAACGTAAGCTTTAAATTGAATAAATTTACATTTTTTTAAACATTGATTATTTTACTTGTGTTAATTGTTACTTTATTATTGCATCGTGCTTTTCGCACTTGGCCGTTTTCAAAACATAAAATATTTTAAAGGTAATTCTGTAAAATTTGCTATAACCTTACCAAATTTTATTGAATTTCGTCCTGCAGTTGCAGCGTGATCCGTGTTCAAAGGGACAGACAGACAGACATACAGACAAACAATTCAAGAAGTTATTTTTACTTTTCTATCTATAGATAATACAATAAAAGAAACAGGAACAGTTTAATTATATGTAATTATATTATATGTAACTTATTAAAAATAAAGTATGAAGCTTGCGGAAGCTGGTTTGGTCGGTGGTAGACGCACAATTAGAAATAAGTACTTATGTTTATGTATGTTTTTGTTATTGGCTGTATTATCCTTCCTGTATTATATATATTTTCATGTTAATAATAAGCTTAATTCATAAATATAAAAATAATTTAACAAAAAGCACGGACCCAGGTGTCTGTGGAAATGCCGATTTAAAAAAAAAGTAGATAGTTTTGATACATACCCATACATAGGCTCAGCATAGTTGATTGGAAATTCACAGGTAACATTCAAATAAACGTGCGAGTTATTCGACGAGCAGAAATCATCCGTAGTAAAATTGGAGTATTCGTAATGGGTGACATTTTCAAAATATGACGTATTATGTAACTTCGGCAATTCTATGACGTCTCTTTCGGGATTCGGCCTCGATATATTGTAGTCGCCGAAATAGTCGACCCAATCCTTATCTTTACCCTCCATTTTGGTTTTCGGCTATCTAACAGTTCTGACAGTTGTGTGTGACATGTTTGTTTTTTTTTCCTCGTGGCCAACGGTGTGTTACGTCATTCTGCTTCCTTTATCTGTGGACAAAAGAAAACGAATGTTAGTTTTCTATCACAAGGTCTACGTAAGAGGCTTAGAAAAGTCCTATTCTCGTGCTAGAGTACAATACGTATATTCTAATGGTTCTATCAGATAATAATAGATTATTCGGTATAAAAATATTATATGTAGAGATACAACAGACAAAAGTCGTTATCCTTAAATATACAAGGGTACCTAAATAATTTAGAAACTGAATCACTTTTTTCTCAAACTGAGCTCTGGGGTAACCACAGCACAGATCTCAGCACGCTTGCCTAGTGAATACTTATTCGCTCTTGATTTAAACAATCCAGGATTGTTTTTTTTCTAGAAACATTGACCAGGGCAACGCATTCCATACTTTTGCAGTTCTTTTTCAGTTTTTTTTTTGTTGCAAATTTATCTAGTCATATTTCATATATAAATATATAAAAATACAGAATAGAATAAAAAATAGAACAAAAATCAAAATCAATATTACGTACAGATAAAAATAAATAATAAATAAATAAATATTGATAATATGAAATATTGATTGGTCATAGGTAATTTAAGTATATCATTTATTTTTGTAACCGGCTAATTGCCTTTGTTTTTAACTAAATACTACAATGATATAACAACTAAGTAATTAATTATCGTCAAAGATATTAAATGTAGTACTTCTAGTTCAGTAATATAGGTTACCAAACTATATTGAATGTAATGAAAACAAAACAGTCCGCCCACAAGTGATGAGAGGCAAATGTTTAATTACTAGATTGTTTACACGAAATAAAGCGGTTTGTTTATCTATTAGCCTTTACTAATTACTTTCACTGAGCTATAGTGCCTAGGGGACGGATAAGGCGTGGTCGTGTTTACAGCGGAACTCTTGTAGATATTTATTTAAATTTATTTATTCATTTGGCACACAAAACAGAATATAACCAACAAAAGGTAATTAAAAAAAATAAAGGTTTACAAACATTTTGAGCTAGGTTACATCCCAAAACATGTGTACACATCATGATTAACAAAACAATAAAATAAGTAGTTAGTATAAAATTAAATATGTTTTCATGGTATCGATTTGTATCTTAAATGCAAAATTTCACAAACATTCAAAGTTTAGAATTTACGGAATGTCCACGTGATGTAATAAAAAATTACGAGTAAGTGAGCGTTACTAGCTCGCATTCTTTATTCTGTATCGGTAACTTATTATGGAAAATTATTTGGATATTATTATAGAAAGTTTTCCAAACTCGACAAAATCCCAGCTTGAAAGTAAAATGCTTTTTGAAGTAAAACTTCTTTACGCACGCTTGACTTGGGGAGTAAGCGGGTGAATGCGTAATGAGGCGAACGGTTGATTAAAGTTGCTAGTTCACGTAGATCTCCATTGTCAACATAACAAAGTTAGAAAGTATTATGTTGGTACGTGGATTATATGTATGGCATCGTAGAATAAATGATAATACTGCCGCACTGTCTCGATAACTGCATTGCATAAAACATAAAAGTTTCTGTGGTGGTTGAGCGGTTGGTTTATAAACCAGATGCAGCGGGATCGGTTCCCGCGACAGGACATAAAAAGAATGTTTGTGCATAGAAAGAAATTGCAAATCTTGGTTCTGTGTCTGGGTGTTGTGGGACTCCTTAGTTCCTGGGTCTCTAGATACAAGGATTCTTAGTTAGGGCCCAGAATCTATGTATGTGATCGTTAGGCGTTAATGAAGTAAAACTTCTTTAGGTACTAGGTGGTAGGACTTTGTTGCAAAGTTCGTCTAGGTAGGTACCACCGCTTTGCCAGTTATTATGCCGCCAAGCAGTAGTGTGCAAGCACTCTGTGTTCCGGTTTGAAGGGCACTGTAGCTAGTGAAATTACTGGGCAATTGAGACTTTATGACCTGGTCTCACAGTCTAGTAATCTTATTACCAGACTGTGCTGATGTCTCAGGATGATGTGCGCAGTGCAGTGCCACTCGTAACTCTGTTTTAGGGTTCCGAAAGACACTGTTCTGTTATGGGCGGCCGTGGCGCTTAACATCAGGTGAACGACTAGCTCGTCACATCACTCAGTAGCATAAAAAAAAAGGTACGCTTGACTTGGGGGTAGGTTGGTGAGGTGAACGGAAGTTGAGAAGGAGATTCATTTATATTTCCCTTTCTTTATGAAGACATGAAAGAAAAACGTTTTACGTTTCTTATTATTATTACTGTAGAGGCAACAGAGATAGAGCTAAAGAAGTTTTACTTCAGTCGTGTGGTCTAAACACACTCGTATTTTTTAAACATTCTCTTTTTGTAGGAGGAAGTTTTTGTGCCAGTAATGAGAACGTATCTGCAGATGATAATACCTCTATAATACCCACACATTTAAACTAACAAATAAAAATTGAATGTTAATTCTAGACTAGGCATTTGCTTTACCATTTTTTATTATTTTACCGCTTTCACTCGGTCCGTACCCGAAAGTACGTTTGATAAGTCATTAGGTTAATGAAATTACTTCACCTTTATGTATGTTATAGTTTCACCATTGTCATTTATCTTCTATCTTTACTATTGTACGAGCTTACCGACCCATTGGAAGTTGGCATTTTTTTTCAGAGCTGTTGTCGAAAAACTTTACCTTTACATCAAGTTAATTAATTCTCAATTTTTAATGAGTAATTATTTACAGTATGTGTACAGTACATCTAATAGCAATTGGAACTAGGACAAAATACATGCATCATCATCATCATCAGCCTATATTAGTCCACTGCTGGACATAAGCCTCTTCTAAAGCACGCCGCTGAGCCCGGTCTTCGGCTCTATAATACACGCATAAAAGTACTAAATTAACAAAAATGAAATCTATTCGTTATAAATTATATTATATTATAATTTTTATCTATGGCCTTATTACTACTTTCAATAGGGTCCACTCTTCCAGTGGACGTAGTCTTCTCGATCCTCTTATCCCGGCAACGGCCCAAGCCGAGGCTCGCACCCCAGGGGTGTTTCAGTTTTTCTATATTTCTGTATATAAAATTCGACATAAAAAAATTTGGAGAATTCGCGGTCTGGCCACAGTTTAAACAAACATCTCAGGTATAAACTCAAGGGTTGATTATAAATCACAAAGTATGCTCATTCAATTCAGGCCCTTTTAGGGCTGCGACCTCTAGGGTTTCAAATTAATAGACTCGTTTGATTCTGGCAAAATATGTCACGGCGCAGGTCAATGCCCTCAAGAAATGAATATGTGAAACAATGATTACTTAGTAATTCATAATTAATTTCTGTTTTTTTTTGCCACGTTTATTGAATGGAAACGCAGCGTATATCCAGCCAACTTTACCTAGTAACCATTAACAGTTTTATTAGTTGTGGCGTTCAGTTTGTGAACGCATATTTGGTGCGCTAAGAGCGCGGAACAAGCGAGACCCGCGATTGGCCTAAATGTTTTCTTATGTATACATTATCACGTAAAATTATCGTCCGTAAACCGACTTTGATGTCATTGATGTCATGGATGTCTTATGAAGGAGAATTATGGATAATTTGCCACGTTTATTGGATGGTAGTGTATATCTAGCCAACTTTCCCGAGTAACCAATCAATTATCAGTTGTGGCGTTCAGTTTGTGAACGCATTTTTGCTGCGCTTTCCGAACGCAACTTTTTTATCTTAACTGGGCCGATAGCTCAGTTGGTAATAGCCCTACCTTCTAAAAAGGTGGCGGGTTCGATTCCCACCCAGAATAAACATTTGTGTGAACATCGATGTTTGTTCAGTGTCTGGGTGTTATTATGTATTTACAAACAAAAAGTATCTAAGTATTGTAACAGTTATCTGGTTCCCATAGTACAAGCTTTGCTTAGTTTGGCTCTAGATGGCGCTGAATGTGCACAAATATTAATATTTATTTGTCTTGGACACTGGAGCTCGATGGCTAAGGAAGAAAATCTTTTCACACCAAGAAAATAGCTAGAACATGTACAAGGAAAAATTGAACCTTGAACGGGATTTAAACCCGAATTCATCAACCCGAAAGTTGGGAAATGGTTTACTTAAGCTACTGCCATAACTGATCTCAGGTCCAAAATCATATAATATTTATAATAAGAATATTTACCTTTCACAGCCAACGCCGGCGGCCTTGGCCTTTATGGGCGGCCGTGGTACTTAACATCAGGTAAACGACTAGCTCGTCACATCGCTCACTAAGAAAAAAAAAAAAAAAAAACTTACAAGTAGGTTGGTCAACTAATGAGAAAAAAAAAATCTTGTACACAGTCTCTAGAAAGTAATAACAACAATAATAACGCCCAACGATCACATACATAGATCCTGAACCCTAACTAGGATTCCCTGTGTCTAGGGACCCCGGAACTACGAGGACCATGGTCCCACAACACCCAGACTCAGAACAAGTGTTTGCGCTTTTTTTCTGTGCACAAATACTTGTCCTGCCGAGGGAATTGAACCCGCAGCCTCCGGGTTAGAAGCCGACCTGCTCAACCACCACACCACTGAGGCTGTCGAGCGTGTGTCAGCCCTATACCAACTTACGCCATTTATTTGTAACTTAAGATCTAAATTACATATTTCAGGTGCTTTACGTGTTACAAATATGTAATTGCGCGTCCATAATGAAGCATAACTTGAAGCGAAGGCTGATGTTCTCAAAATTTTCCCAAAGTTGTAGATTATTTGAGACGGGACGTTGGGAATATTTATTTCACTTCTGCTTTGTAATAATGTTTTATAATTCTACTAGGTGGTAGGACTTTTCTGCAAAGTTCGTCTAGGTAGGTACCACCGCTTTGCCAGTTATTCTGCCGCCAAGCAGTAGTGTGCATGCATTACTGTGTTCCGGTTTGAAGGGCACTGTAGCTAGTGAAATTACTGGGCAAATGAGACTACCATCTGATCTCACAGTCGAGTAATCTTATTACCAGACTGTGCTGATGTCTCAGGATGATGTGCGCAGTGCAGTGTCACGCGAAACTTTATATTTTGGAGTTCCGAGTGACACTGTTCTGTTATGGGCAGCCATGTAGCTTAACATCAGGTGAACGACAGGCTCGTCACATCATTCTTAACATAAAAAAAAGTACTTAAGTTTAGTCTCGAACTTCACCGCAGTTAAGATTGAATTAATTATTTATAAAAAAATTAAACTCACTTCAAAACCACAAATAGGCACTCAAAAGCGAAAAATACTTGACTTGGCTGGCACCGAATCTGAATAGATAAGTGGGTAGTGCTTATAATAATTATATTAATTTATTTTTCACTCTTGAGTGCCTATTTGTGGTTTTGAGGTCGGTTTGATTATTATTATTATTTAATACTTTATGCACATAAAAAGTACAAAGGAGGCTTAATGCAATAGCATTTTCTACCATTTGATTACTTTTTTAAATATAAAATAAGTAAATATAAAATAATAAATAATTTTTAAAATATAAATAATAAAAAGTAATCAAATGCATTTTTGTGCAAAAATGCAAATTTTGCACAAATAATAAGCATTGCCATTCAACGTGGTAATGCTGCCAGCATTCTGGGCACATTCCCCTCCTCCAACGGGCTATTTTAAAATATTTAGTTTTTTTTTTTTTAAGTTTTTAGGTATAATTTAGTTTTTTAGGTCTAATTTAGTTTTGTATTAAGGATTATAAAATATTTATGTTTAATGTAATAAATAAATTATATCTTTTTTAAATATTATTTTAATCCTTTTTAGTGCAAAACAAGTTTAAACTTATTATTTAAAGACAAGGTTTATTAATCTAGCAGCCACGCCATGACGAAGTTTAAACGGGCTATCACAGTTAAATGCATATACAAAAAATTCATGTCTATTGTATTCACTGTTGAAGAGTTCCCTCGCTGGAAGTCAACCCTGGGTGCATCAGCCATGTCATGATAGAGTTAAGAACAGGCTATATTATAGTTAAATCCATTAAAAAAATCTTGGTGTCTTTGCTGTTCGCCGTTGAGGAGTTCCACTATCCACCTATTGACGCCATCATCAGATCAGCTCAATATTACCAGATTATTACATTGTTACTAAACTTACATATGCGAAATTTCAGCAGTCAAAGATTTTATTGCAAACTAGTTGCGCCCCGCGGTTTCACCCGCGGATAAAAAGTATTTTAGTTATTTGCTCATCCCATGGGAAAATTTCACTTTTCCGGTATAAAATGTAGCCTATATGTTAATCCAGTGTATAACCTATCTTGGCACCGAATTTCATCCAAATGTATTCAGCCGTTTGAGCGTGATGGAGTAATAAACATATATACATACACAAACACACATACAAACTTTCGCCTTTATAATATTAGTGTGATAGTGTGATTGCCTATTTTGAGCACTTTTACAATCGGAATCTCAATTGGAAACTGGAAAGTGGGTCAAAATTGATTTCTAAGATTTTATTACATGATAATGGGACCACCTAGTTACCTTTTCGAACTAAAAAAAGTTTAATCGGTTTACAATTGGCAAAAATATCGATGAATATACATAAAAAACAAAACTACAGATGAACATAGTACCTCCTGCTTTTTGGAAGTCAGTAAAAAAAACTAAAGTAGAGGACGCACTTAGAAAAATATAAATATTAAAATGAAAACTATTAAATCTAAAACACTAAAATGTCGTGGTAGTAAAGATAAATATGAAAATAAATAAAGAACGTAAGTAAGAAAATACATTTATTTAAGACATCACAACAAAAAGGAGAGAGACTAAAAATAAAATGTTGCGTGTTGTCATGATATAGGTCCCTCAGAAAAAAAATGATGATGACGATAATGTGACGATTTCGATGATGATTACGTAACCATATAGGTACCTACACGAACGCTGAGCATTTGTATATCAAGAATAAAAACTCCAAAATATATATTTCCTTGCTATCAGAACCATAACATAAAAATTAAAGTTTAAATAAATGGTAAAAATAGGTATAGGTACATGTGGTACAATTTCAGAGGATATGAACTTCGTTATTTACACTTAAGTGACAAACACTCAAGCAAAAATGAAATGAATAAAGGAAACGTCACAATACGATGAAAAAGTTCAATAAAAGTGAGTAAAATTTGTTCTGTTCTTGAACCGCTCGCCGTCAAGAGGCTAGCTAGGAGCTACATCCGAAATTGACTCTTGCTGTCTGAGCTTGGGGCATTTTTCAAGATTACGGACCCGAAGCGGTAGATATTCAACGGGACTTTACCGGTACTAAAAGAATGACATCTTTAACTGTTCGTAGCATACCGCTTTTTAATCTTGAGTACGGGCAACAATCAAAAATATTACTATCATAAACTATCATGTATCAAGATATTAATAAATACTTTATTATATTAATACATACCTATAAGTTGTTGAGAAGAATAATCCCATAATCAAAACCTTCTTTTCATAGTGAAATACCCAAATTAAAGGCCAAATCACAGCCCAATTGCCAGTATTTAATAAAGCCAATATTTTACCAAATTTCTGGAATAATTTGGTACTTGAAATCTCAATACTTCAGTGACTATGATGCAATATCTGAGATCATCTTTGTCCATAAAACAAAATTAGGCTGGGTGAGACTGGGTATTTCTTTCGATTACACAAATATATTAAAATTTTAGTCAGTAGTGTCATAACTATACAGAATTCAACACGAACTTATATTTAATCAAAAAGAGAAAAAAGATAAAACTACCAAGTGTAATAGCGATATTAGGATTTGGCACGAACTTAAATTATTGGAGTCAGTGGAGACTCCACCTTTACCGCAGGAAACTGATACCTATGTGGCTTTTCCTATGCCTTAATATTATGACAACATAGAGGCAGAAACAGTGCAAAACTTGGATCAAATAAGATTAAAAAAAAGTGATTTGGACATAATAATACCAAAACTTGAACGAAAAATGTGAGGAATTTTTTTTAGGTTATTCAGTCCACTGTGAAAGGTATCAAGACGACATGAATATTCAGCGATGCAATTTAATGCTGGCATTTAATTGAACAACTTCTACAGTTAAGTTTTATTTTACTCATTGGTTAAAATAATGTCATTGAACTTTGAACAATCTATCTTCTATCTAAATATATATAACTCAAAGGTGACTGACTGATTGACTGACTGACATAGTGATCTATCAACGCACAGCCCAAACCACTGGACGGATCGGGCTGAAATTTTGCGTGCAGGTAGATGTTATGACGTAGGCATCCGCTAAGAAAGGATTTTTCGAAATTCTACCCTTAAGTGGGTGAAATGGGTGGTTGAATTATTTTCCCATAGGCCACGCCGCGGGCGAAGCTGCGGGCAGAAGCTCGTGTTAGATATAGGTATATAATGAATATTAACTACTCATACTTTAAAAGTTCCATTTCAATTAAAATTATTGTCGACTGGCCCGATAGCTCAGTTGGTAGTAACCATGCCTTCAGAGCTTTTGGTTGTGGGTTCAATTCCCACCCAGGATAATCATTTGTGTGATGAACATCGATGTTTGTTCTGTGTCTTGGTATTATATTGTTGTATTTTATGTATATATTTACAAACATAAAGTATTTAAGTTTAGTATCAATTATTTGGACTCCATAAGCTTTGCTTAGTTTAGTGCTAAATGGCGCTGTGTGAAATGTCCACAAATCCCCAATCCCAAAGTCCCGTGTCCCAGTTGTGGGAATTAATTGGGCTGATTTTGAATATGGCCCTGCCACTTTGAAAGCAAAGTCAAATCAAATCTCACAAGCTATTTAAGTTATTACTAAAATATTAAATCCGAAGAAAATCTCGAAACTTAGGCATCCGTTAACAAAAGTTTCAATAAAACTCTCGTACTAACTTAACCACTTGACTCTGAGACTTTATGGGCCGCAAAATTCATAAGACTTTATAAAGTTGCCTAAGGTTAAGTAGAACAAGGTTTCATAAAGGATGTACGTCATGCCATATTTTCTTTTGCTAAGTTATTTTTTTATGGATATGAGTCGAGTTAAGAAAATTTACTAAATGTAGCGTACATTTGCAGGTTGTGGTTTCGTTGGATTCCGTGGCAATTTTAACTTTTCACAAGTTGTAGAATTCTGACAGTTACGTCGTTTGTGTTTTTTCCCCTACTTTACTTCCTGTTTAAGCTTTTGTGAGTGGGGCAAAACAAAAGGACAATTTTATTTTAAAACAACTGCAAACTGTGTTGACGATTAATAATAGCGTCCTACGGCCACACACACAGATTCTGGACTCTAAATAGGATTCCCAAGGATCATGGTCACACAACACTCAGACACAGTATAAGTATTATTATAGAAAATGACGTGAGTAGTACCTACTCATAACTATAATAATAATATGTGTGGAAATCTCACACAAACGCCATCTAGCCCCAAACTAAGCAAAGCTTTGGGAACCAGATAACTGATACAATACTTAGATACTTTTTTGTTTGTAAATACATACATAGAATACAATAATAACACCCAGACACAGAACAAACACCTATATGTTCATCACACAAATGTTTGTCCTGGGTGGGAATCGAACCCACAACCCACAGTTCAGAAGGCAGGGCTACTACCAACTGAGCTATCGGGCCAGTCAAATAAACTACAACTAGTACACGGCTAACACTCACGAGATACAGTCGAATAACTTGACCGGTGTTCGGGCAATATAGATGCCCATCCTCAAGGAGTACGCGGCGGCTAAATAAATACTTTTCCTACCACGGGAATCGAAGCCACCACCTTCGGATTATGAGCCGATCTGCTTAAACATCCACCACAGGGACTGTCTAAATATAACAACGAAACCGTTGAAAATATTCTATGTTGTTATGTGATGGGTTCAAAGGGCCGTGGAAGGCTTTTGATAATAAATGTGTTTTCACTTCATAATTTTATTGTGTTAATAGGTCTTTACCTATGAAATTGCCGTATTGCAGTACAGACTTTTTCAAACAAAAAAAAGTTTTGATTGGCTATGAATTCTAAATTCAAATTAATTTTGTTTTAAAAATATGACATTCTATTTACAATATAAGTCTTTTGTTTATTGATTAGCGTTGTATTTTCATTACATTTCAACATTTTTCCTCATAATGGATACTTTGAAATTTCGTGTAATTATGGAATATGAGTTCCGTCGTGGCACCAACGCGGCACAAACGACACGTAACATCAACGACGTTTACGGAGAGAACTGTACAAACGAACGTACAACCCGTTATTGGTTTGCTCGGTTCCGTTCTGGGAATTTTGACTTGAAAAATGAACCTCGTGGTCGTCCGGAAACTTTGGTCAACAATGATGAATTAAAGGCGATTGTGGAAGCTGATGAATCTCAATCTACAGCTGAGCTGGCAGCAGCTTTTGATGTTAGCATCAAAACAATATTGGTCCATTTGCGACAGATTGGCAAGATAAAAAAGCTTGATAGATGTGTGCCCCACGAACTTAACGATCGCCAGCGCAACGTACGCGTCGAGACTTGCCTTGCGCTGCTTAACAGGCACAGAAATGAAAGAATTTTGAACCGAATTGTTACGTGCGACGAAAAATGGATTCTTTTTGACAATCGAAAGCGCTCAGCAAGTTGGTTAGATCCTGGTTCGGTACCAAAGCAATGTGCAAAACGAAAAAAGACCCCTAGAAAGGTGATGGTCACAGTTTGGTGGTCTAGTGCTGGTGTGATTCATCATAGCTTTTTACAAAACGGCGAGAGCATTACTGCAGATGTGTACATTGAAGAACTGACCACAATGATGGCGAAACTCGCACGTCTGCAATCAGCTTTGGTCAATCGGTCGTCTCCACTGCTACTTCACGACAACGCGCGACCCCATACTGCACAACAGACCGTCTCTAAGCTGCATGAGTTGGGTTTGGGAGCTCTCCCTCATCCGCCATACTCACCAGATCTTGCGCCTACCGAATATTACTTTTTCCAAAATTTGGACAACTTTTTAGCGGGAAAAAAATTCAATTCCTTAGAGGCAGTACAAAACGCCTTTGAAGAGTTTGTTGTCTCCCGTCCTGCTGATTTTTTCAAGAAGGGCATCCATAAACTGCCACAGCGTTGGCAAAGATGCATTGATTGCAGGGGTGATTACTTTAAATAAAAGAAATAAATAAGTTCGAAAAAAAAATACTTTAAGTTTTTTCAAACAAAACGGCAATTTCATAGGTAAAGACCTAATATTTAGTCGCTGGAGATAAAAGACATGTCTATAAAAGGAACATGATCCTTTGTAAATATTTTTTGATGAAGCATTTTTGTAATTTATG
This sequence comes from Ennomos fuscantarius, assembly GCA_905220475.3. Taxonomy (NCBI): domain Eukaryota; kingdom Metazoa; phylum Arthropoda; class Insecta; order Lepidoptera; family Geometridae; genus Ennomos; species Ennomos fuscantarius. The sequence goes on from HG992049.1 coordinate 6,705,010, forward strand.
TTAGAAAAAAAAATTGAACGAATTATAACGAACTTAAAGCGACTAGGCACTACAGCACTAACTTTTTTTTTATTGTTTGATAGGCTCGCGTTTGACCACTATCCCACCTGATTTTAAGTGACGATGCGGTCTATGATGTAACTTTTCTTTGCGATTGTTGGATGCAGGTATGCGTTAGTAAATAAAACTTGTTGAAAGATTGAAAAAAAAATTGCATGTTTATGTTGTTTAAAATGAGCCATTCAATAGAAGATATAATAATAATATATATAACTAGTTGCGCCCCGCGGTTCTACCCGCGGATGAAAAGTACTTTTATTATTTGCTCATCCCACGGGAAAATTTCACTTTTCCGGGATAAAATGCCTATATGTTAATCCAGTGTATAAACTATCTTGGTACCGAATTTCCTCCAAATCCTTTCAGCCGTTTGAGCGTGAAGGAGTAACAAAAATACACACACACATACAAGCTTTCGCCTTTATAATATTAGTGTGATATAATTAATATAGAAATAATAATAAAGATAAATGAGAACCCATCTTGTTAAATGAAAAAAAAAAAAAAAAATTAATAATACGATACTACAATCAATATAAAAATAATAATAGAGTTAAGTAAGAAGCTACCTTGTTAAATGAAAAATAGAGTGTTTAACTCGGTACTAAAACTCTACCATACCTACTTCATTCTATTATATACCTTAATGTCGCCCGGAAGGCAAAACATCTCGGATGAAATGGCTCGTTTTAAAGTCCCTCGAACAATCTGCTATTATGTATGTACCTGTTATAAGTTGAAGGTTTCTAGTTCGAGAATACTTAATAACACAGAATTTGATAGAAACTTCTTAGTTCATTAATTATGTGGTTAAATCCAAAGATAGCAAACGCTAATTCAGAAGAATGTGACTGTGAATAAAAGTAGAACTCATGAATGAAAATAAATATTTTGTTTAAATTAAGAAGTACTTACAGGAGAGTTATTTATTAAATACAAGTTATACTCCACGGTTACACCCGCGGACAAAAATCCCATGTATAAACTATCTGTAGACTAAATTTCATTAAGATTGATTCAGTAGTTAGGGAGATTGGTAACAAACATTCGAATTTGTAATATTATAGTAGGACTAGCTTCTGCCCGCGGCTTCGCCTGCGTGTCCTTTAGGAAACGAAGAAGATTTTTTTAGATACCCTCTTAGGGATGAAATTTCTAACAACCCTTTCTTAGTGGATACCTACACTTTACAAAGAACACACCCTCTAAATTTCAAGTCTCTAGGACCAGCGGTTTAGGCTCTGCGTTGATGTATAAATAAGGCAGGCAGTCAGTCAGAACTTTGAATTTTATATATATAGATAGGTTAGATATTTTAAACTAGATACAGTGCCCTTAATAATGCTCGAGGAACACCTATGTATATATCCATAATAAAAGTATGCCAAGTATCTATCTATCTAATAAAATAACCTAATCACAAAAAGCTATCCACAACGCTATTTTCGGTGGAGTAATTCAATTTAGCATCCCGTATTCCCAAAATGATTACGCCGAATTAGTTGCCCGTTATTTAGCTATTATTATACGTTATTTAGCCGTTATTTCGGCTATAATTATGCGTTATCACAGCGTAAGCGCGCTATTGTTCGCGTTAATTACCAATTTTGTTTGTATTTAATTTTGCCGTGGCAATTTTGCTGTGAGATGGACGGGCAATTTATTAGCATAATGCGTGAAGTAAGCAACTAGTGGAGTACATAACACTTATTATTTATAGTTTAAATAAAGACTTAGCAATTCCGGAGTATATATAAATAAATAATCAATACATATAAAATTCAAATTCCTGACTGACTGACTTATATATAAACTCAAAATAAACCACTGATCCTAGAGATTTGAAATTTGGGGGTATGTTCTTTGTAAAGTGTAGGCATCCACTAAGAAAATGTTTTTTGAAATTCCACTCTTAAGAGGGTGAAATTGGCAATTGAATTGGAAAAAAAATCTTCCTCGTTTCCTATAGGCCACGCAGGCGAAGCTGCCGGCAGAAGCTAGTATAAATATAAAAATAATATAAATAAATTTATAATGTCACGTCCAAGGATCACATACATAGATCCTGGCTCCTAACTAGGAATCCCTGTATCTAGAGACGCGAGCACTACGAGGACCATGGTCCCACAACCAGACACAGAACAAGTATTTGAGCTTTTTTTCTGTGCGCAATTACTGATCCTGTCACGGGAATCGAAAGCGACTTCCGAGTTATGAGCCAACCTGCTCAATCACCACACCACAGTGTCTGACTTCTTTGGTTAACTGGACAGTAACATAAAATGTCCCCGATGGAAATGTATGCCATAAATAGCAAGGTATTCGTGACTGAAGAGAACTCGTATTAACTAGCAGTTGATTGGATTGATCATTTTTGGCATGACGTGACTAAATATTAAGGTACCTACAATATAATTTGGTATTGATATTGAATTTTGGGACCCTTTGTCAACACTTGTTGATACAGCGTGTTCCAAAACTCAATTAAAAGGCTGAAAGAGGTGCATATTTGCATAATTATAAACGTTTACAAGATGAGCAAAACTGCTATAGCTTTATAGCTTTTTATAGCTTTTAGCGATAGCTCCAAAAACAGTGCTAAATTTTGACGTTAGACATCACACGTTGATCTAGACGTTATTAAATATTTGACATATACAATAGAGATAAAAATGGGTTTTTTCAATCAGATATATTGATATAAATTATTGTATCCATTAATATTTTTACTGACAAAATGTTGTTATTTAGTTTTTTATTTATTTATCTTTAATCGACGTTAAGTGGCAACTATCTCAAGGGCAGTAATTATAAATAATAATAAACAATTGACCTTAATACTTGATCAAATAAGTTGAGCAAAAATAGTTACAACTTCGGTAATACAAATTATGTTCTACTGCTCAAATGTTCAACTCGTTGAGCAATCCAGTTGAGCAGTGGGAAAGAATCGCTTTTATTTCAGAGAAATGTAATCTACGAAATAAAATATATACACGTTCCCACAAAGGCCATTTTTGAAAATATCGTGTTTCAAACTCTCCATTCGTTTTATATTGTTTTTTACATTTCCACACCAAACGATTTCCGTCCTACATGACGTCAAAGGACGTCTTGTGTATCCTTTTAATGGCCGCCTTGACAAAAACAAAGCACATTACACAAGTGAAATTCGCTTGGAAGTATTTTCATGTGGATGGGTGTGGTTTTTGTTTATTAACGGGTGTTTATGTATGGAGCCTGGGGCCTTAACAACCATCTAGTTGGTCATGCTAAGAAGTGACGACGGTAAGGCATCTATTTTGTATATATTTTGAATCTGTTTGACTGACCTAATAGCTCCGTTGGTATTACTAGTGCCTTTTGAACTGTAAGTTATGCGATTCCTTTTTTTTTTGAGGGGGGAAATGCCCTCGCTCTTCCCTTCCACCACGGGGGTGGTGGCATTCGGTATGTGGGATTCGAACCCACTAAAACCCCCCCGTCAGCCCTCGTCCGCCGTACCGGGGGCGAGAAGGGGTCACGACTGCAGTCCAGCCAACTCGCCCCCGAAGTTCGATTCCTACCCAGAACAAGCCTTTGTGTGATGAACATCGATGTATGTTCTATGTTACAAGCAAAGAGATAAAATGCAACTGAATTTCTGGAGGAAAACGAACCTTAACTTACTTAAAACAGGTTTAGTATTTGATAAAATGTCTCGCACACCTTTCCAGCCATAAATAAGTCTACACTAAATAGACCGATCAGTGATGTGAAAAGCGCTAACTGCGATTTAATCTCGTTAAACGTCAAAGCTACAGTAACGATAATTTCGTTATTCGTTACTGGCGGTAACGTAAGAGGTTCATACAGCCTTAAACTTTGTATATTGAGTTTAGAAACGGGTAAACGAGGAAATAGAAGCCGGCGAAGTATTTTATGATAAAACGAGCTTCTGCCCGCAGCTTCGCCCGTGGCGTGGCCTATGGGAAAATAATTCAACCACCCATTTCACCCTTTCCATTCTACCCTCTTGAGCAGGTCGACTCATAGAGTCTGGCATCATGGAGTTCTGGAGGCGGTGGGTTCGATTCCCGCGGTAGGAGAAGTATTTGTGAACAGAAAAAGTGCAAATACTTGTTTTGAGTCTGGGTGTTGTAGGACCATTGTCCTTGTAATTTCTGGGTCCTAAGATACAGGGAATCCTAGTTAGGGTCCAGTATCTATGTATGTGATCGTTAGGCGTTATTACTATTATTATTAATACTAAATAGAGTCTCTCAAGCAAGTCTAAAAGCCGCTTCCAGGGAAGTGAAACGCCAGTTATTTTAATTTTTTTTTAAAGATTTAAGGAATATAGTTTTATTATTTGAAATTGTTTGAAGATTGAAGACTTATTTTAAAAATGAAACACTAGTATCTAAACATAAGACAAATTTCATGTAATTAAGTAAAGAAATCAAAATAAAAGAAATCGATAAGTAAAAGTTTTATTAAAACCTATAATCTTCAATCTGATTATTCTAATATAAAATTACGCTAAATAACGTTACACGTTACCGTTTAAAATAGCGCGTTACTAAAATGTTATATTTTTTCGTTGCGAACGCGAAATATAAAAGGATTTTCATCGAGCGAACATAACTTAATAAGTGAAATATTTTATGAGAAAGCAGGTGATATGTAAGCTATAACTGGTTGTACAATGTTGTTAAAACTTCGTCGATATTAATAATGAGTAATGACACAGGTTTGCATATTATTACACTTTATTAAGTATCGACTTGCTCGATAGCTCAGTTGGTAGTATAGTAACCCTGCCCTCTGAACTGTAGGATTTGGGTTCAATTTCCACCCAGGACAAACATATGTGTGACTAGTTGCACCCCGCAGTTTCACCCGTGGATAAAAAGTATTTTAATTATTTGTTCATTCCAAAAGAAAATTTCATTTTTCCGGCATGAAATGTAGCCTATATGTAAATCCGGTGTATAAGCTATCTTGGTACCCAATTTCATTCAAATCCATTCAGCCGTTTGAGCGTGAAGGAGTAACAAACATACACACAAACACACATTTTTTGCCTTTATAATATTAGTGTGATGATTAATGCGATTAAATAATAATAATTTAATTAACACACAATTACTTTTTTAGTAAGTATATGCGAAATTATTCGTTTTATTTTTAGTTTGTATGAAATCCGTCCGTGATGTCATGAATTAGGGTTTCGGCTGAAAATCAGTAACTGAGGTTGTAATTTTCAACCTCAGTTGTATGCTGAGCCGGAACCTATTCCTGACATCACATAGTGTGACACTTAATTATGTTCTTCTCTCTTATTGTATTGTTTTCATTTGTATTTATATTATTGTGTTACATTGTGTGTGTCTAGAATAAATATGTTTCATTTCATTTCATTTCAAATTTTAGCATGCCTTTACAACGAAGAATAGTAGAGTATAGAGTAGTTGTCGTCGACAACTACTTAACTTCTAATCTTCTACTTAATTTCTAATTAATTTTTTAATAAATTTCTTTCTATTCTATACAATGTACCTTTATCAGCTGATGATCAGACACAGGTATTGGAAAAGTTAGTAAGCACTAACTTTTCAGCACTTTATTAAGTATCGACTTGCTCGATAGCTCAGTTGGTAGTAACCCTGCCCTCTGAACTGTAGGGTTTGGGTTCGATTTCCACCCAGGACAAACATATGTGTGACTAGTTGCAACCCGCTACCTGTGTCTACGAGTTCAGAGCTCCAAAGCAGAACAAGTTTTGAAATTTAATTTTTGTTGAGAAGATAATTCGATACTTTATTGCTCACGATGAAAATGTCAACTTCCAGTATAAGCTGATACTTCGAAGTTTTAATGAGCAACCTTACCTTAATCAAGTTAAAGTCTACCGTTATTTTAGACTTGGAAAGTTGAGTTGTGCATCTTTCAAGGCTTACCTTTCACGTTTACTAGGTGGTAGTACTTTGTTGCAAAGTTCGTCTAGGTAGGTACCATCGCTTTGCCAGTTATTCTGCCGCCAAGCAGTAGTGTGCAAGCACTACTGTGTTCCGGTTTTAAGGGCACTGTAGCTAGTTAAATTACTGGGCAATTGAGACTATATGACCTGATCTCACAGTCTAGAAATCTTATTACCAGGCTGTGCTGATGTCTCTGGATGACGTGCGCAGTGCAGTGTCACGCGAAACTCTATACCTACTTTAGAGTTCCGAGTGACACTGCAGCTGATATGGGCAGCCGTGTCGTTTAACATCAGGTGAAAGGCTAGATCGTCACGTCATTCCTTAACATAAAAAAAAAAAACGTAATGTTGGAGATTGGAACACCTGGCTCCCACACTAGGCTCGAAACCCGTGCTAAGTATTAATGAATCTCTATGTCTCAGGATGATGTGCGCAGTGCAGTGTCACGCGAAATTCTGTTTTGGGGTTCCGAATGACACTGTTCTGTTATGGGCGGCCGTGGCGCTTAACATCAGGTGAACGACTAGCTCGTCACATCACTCAGTAGCATAAAAAAAATGTATTACTGTGACCAAAGTAAATTGTAACATTTGTGTATATTTCACACAGCGCCATCTAGCACCAAACTAAGCAGTTTGTAGCATGGGAACCAGATAACTGATACAATACTTAGATACTTTAATAATAAAGATAATGTTTGAACTTCCGTTCGCCTCGTCATGCATTCACCGGCTTACTCCTAAAGTCAAGCATGAGTAATGAAGTTTTACTTTGCGGCTGTGGTAGCCACATAAATATTTTAAATAAAAATCAGTTTAAATTTTGCGTGTCGATGTCTTTTAATTTTTGTGACAATTACTGTCACAGAATAATATTACTTCATATTCATATTCATTTATTTGCATTCATGTACAATTTATACATATGTCAGGTCTTAACAACTAGTTTAGTGGGTACATGAACCCTGTATGGGCGATTGCAACTGAGTGCGATTTAAAAAAAAATTATTGATTTCAATTACATAATAGATATATCGTCAAAATTTAATAATATAATATTTTCAAGCATTTCATTATTTAATTATTTGATTATTCAATGATTCAATTAATTACCTATTGAAGATGGCAACTCAATAGGTAACTTCTCCCGAGTACTGTTTACTATAAAAAGCACTACTGCGCAGGCGCGAATGCGCGCGCCACGGCACAGTAGCAAAGTAAAAATTAAATAATGCCACAACTTCAATACCATGCCTGATAAGAATACTCCAACCGCATAGATTCTACCCCACCCGACTAGTATTTAATAATAATTAAAGGGGTGTGAATAAAAAGGATTTAACTGATTTTTTTGACAAAATGACTTATGGGTATCGTTGGATTCAGCGTGAAATTATCTTCAATAATACATCCTCAAAATACCGAAATGAGGCTTAAATCTCGAGATTTTGAGTCTAAAAATGGTTTATCTGTCACAGGAATACAGTTTGCTTAGCATAAAAACATTACTATATTTATTTTATTATAATATATTTTTACAGTAATTGTATGATTTAGTAATATATTTAGTAATTTTAAATAGAATTAAAACATTTTCAAGCAACTGAAACTTACATAAACCTTTTCTATTACCTTATAAGCACTCTACATTAAAATGACGCCGTTGACGTTTAAAGTCAATTTTCTCGAAACTGTCAATTTGTCAGTTAAATCCTTTTTATTCTCAACCCTTCAATTACGTAGGTATATCAGTACCATCAGGATAGCAAGTGGCGGCGCTTTTGATTTGAATCCTGCAAAATCTTTGGTGAAAATGGCTACACGCTGCGAAAAGCTCTAAACAATTTTCAAGACGGCTCTTTTCATTCCTCACACGCTGCCGATCAGACTTATCGCCGGTTCATAACGCCGTCATGTGTGAATGTTATTCACGTGTCAATGGGTACCTGACGTCATGTTTGATGAAGGTAGAGTGGTCGAGGTACGCCGCGGTTGATACTTCGCGTGTGAAGAAACTGACGTTTGCAGCACTTTGTAAGTTGGCGCCTTACTACCCTAAAGACACATAATAATTAATTACACTTTATTTGAATGGCCGTGCATTAATAAAGTGACTTTACCTTGACAAATATTAACATTAATTTTAATATTATATAGACATAGACAACATTTTCACAAACTGTGCCTTTTCCGATTTTTTTGGATTTTTATTTTATAACAGCTGCGCCTTGCACACACGTGGTGAAAATTTTGCAATATTCCGCTGAAATATCTAAATTTTTTCTTTCATAAGTACCTTATTCTGACAATAATAAACACAAAAAAAATTGCAAAAATGTCCCATCCGTTCACGCGCGATGGGATGACCAAAGGAAATAGAGATTCATTTTTAAGTATATTATTATATAGATTTAAAAACTAGTATTTCTATGAATGAATTTTGAAATTTATTTGCGAAAAATAGTAGAGCTTTCGTAAAATAAGTATTATATTATCTGTGACATGTGTAATTGCTAAAGTAATATCCTTGCTTTAGCTTTGATCATAATAATTATGTACTCACTCTTACAGTTGTAAAGAAAAATCGTAAAAAAAAGAAGCCAATACGTAAAATAAATATGTATTTAAATTAAATTCTTCTGCGTATTCTAAGTAAGCCAGTATGTTCAAGAATCATTTTAAAAAATTACCTGCGTTTAAAAGAAATTCTTATGTATATTCTATCTTGGTCTATTCCCCTGTACTACGTTGCTCCGGGGTCGATCTTCGAATCCCAAACAAATACGCGCGCTGGCATTATTTATAGAATTTTCGGGTCAATAAGTAAACTCGGAGGGAATGAGGCGCGCTAGATCCCAATCGCGGTTTTATTTTCTGTACCTACTCCCGCACAGACAATTTCATTTCACGATATAGTAATAAGAGGTATAGCGGTATATACAAGGTGGAATTTTAAAAGTTTTCATATTTATTACATTAAACATAACTATTTTATAATCGTTAATACAAAACTAAACTAGATCTAAAAAACTAAATTATACCTAGAGAAATTAAAATATAAAAAAAATAAAACTAAAAATTGAAAATAGCCCGTTAGTGGAAGAGAATGTGCCCAGATTGCTGGCAGCATTACCGCGTTGAATGACAATGATTATTTTTTGTGCAAAAAAGGTGGAATTTAATTCGTTCTTTTCTTTTAATGTATGTATTCAGTCCAAGCTATAGAATGCTCCCATATAACTAAATAAATGAAAAAAAGTACTTAGGAAATAAAACTTAAATCTAGGTATTATCAAATTTAAATTCTAAAGAAAACCCTTGGGACATTGAACAAAGCAGGTGTTTTATTGCTTACGAAACATTTACAAAGCACTCGGCTGGTGCCCGTGCTTTGTGTATCTTTAAAAAGACATTTCGGCTGTCATGCATTTTAAGAGGCACTAAATATTAAAACAAAACCTATTTTTTTTAATTGGACCTTGTACGAGCATTTTATGGCATGGTCTGAGTACATAAATTTAAGGAAAAGAGTGAATTAAATTCCATATATAGGTATATATAAGGGACAGATAGCGTTCTTCCTTTTATATACCTAGGTGATATAATTCTGAAGTGAAAACTTCTTTAGCCGTGTTGAGCAGTTTTTGGATGAACAAAAATCATGGAACTCGCGTCATCGTCACCGAACGCTTTCCATGAGCTATATGTATACTGTGTATATATTTGTACGTTTTGAGTGAACAAAAAGCGTGAAACTCGCGTCATCGTCACCGCACGCTTCCCACGAGCTATGCACAAGTTACTTTGTTTTTACTTCTATAGGCAGCCCCAAAGACAGACTCGCTCAATTTTCATAGTATAAATAAATGAATAATCAAATAAATTGATTGATAATTTTTTTTAAAGGCCTTTAATTGACTTCAATGCCAATGAGAACATCATCAATGTAGCTGACAACGAAATACGAATTATTAAGGATAACTCAAAAACTGCTTGTCAGATCTTGATCAAATTTAAATGGGATCATACGGGCAGCACCAGCTTTCAAATGGAAAAATACAATTGAATTCAGAACCACCTCCTTTTTTGAAGTGGGTTCAAAAAACTGATTGAAAATACATAGCTTTATAATAATTGAAGGGTTGAGAATAAAAAGGGTTTAACTGTCAAATTGATAGTTTCGAGAAAATTGACTTTAAACTTCAACAGCCTCATTTTTATGTAGAATGCTTATAAGCTAATAGAAAAGGTTTATGTAAGTTTCAGTTGCTTGAAAATGTATTAGTTCTATTTTAAAACACTAAATATAGTACTAATTCATACAATTACTGTAAAAATATAATATAATAAAATAAATATAATAATGTTTTATGCTAAACGAACTGTATTCCAGTGACAGATAAACCGTTTTTAGACTCAAAATCTCGAGATAAATCTCTAATAAGGCTTAAAAGCCTCATTTCGGTATTTTGATGATGCATTATTGTAGATAATTTCACGCTGAATCCAACGATACCCATAAGTCATTTTGTGAAAAAAAAAGTTAAGCCCTTTTTATTCTCACCCCTTCAATTATAAATATATAACTTATTAAAAGTTTTAAGCGTTTTGCTGGGTCATTTTTAGTCCGAAAGGTCAAGGAATAGAATGCTCTTCCAACAATAGTGTTTCCTCCTGGGTATAACCTGGGTCTTTTAAGTCAAGAGTGAATGGGCATCTCATGGGCAAGCGTGTTCCACCTTAGACAACTTCGTCACTTACCATCAGGTGAGTTGTTATAAAACGCATGCCCATTTTACAATAAAAAAAATTACAAACGTTGACAAATATCACCTCAATAAAATACAAAGTGCTCGTTCAATTATGAAGAAACTTGAAACCCACTACGGCTATTTTATTTACAGAATGGTTCATCAATCTCGCGTTATACTTCAACTATATTTATCTCGCCGAGGAGAGCCGCACTAATATTTATATATAGCACTTATTACGTGTCATAGAAAGCTTTGGTTAATGCACAAGACGTACGACGCCATTAATCTTCAAAGGAGGAGACATAAAAACGCTTAGGTTATGATTGGTGGCGTTTAAAAATCGTGTGTTAAAAAACAGTCGTCGTTGTCAGTGCTACAAAGCTTAAAAAAAAAACTTGACGATGATTTCTATGCCTCTCCGTTCTCTGTCTTCCATCAACCATTGTTATGTTATGTTACTTTACCATTCTATACATCAATTAAAATATCCCTTGTTTGTCCGATCAATTCTGGCTGTTTTTATTTGTAGTTTCACACATACACACACACACTCAATGTTAAAAAAGCCTATTGCTATCACTTTTCCAATTTGATTTAAGTATATTATGCTCAGGCTAGCTTGTGCTCGATAAATCTTTTCTTATTGGGTACCCACACTTCACAAAGAATACACCTTCAAAATTTCTATAAGGCCAGCGGTTTAGGCTGTGCGTTGATATATAATGTCAGGACTTAGAATTTTATATGTATAGATTGTGAGCATGATAAGTAAAGATGTAAAGAAGTAAAGACTATGTTGTAATAGATATAGGTCGTCTTAACCATATGCCAATACTGGCAATATTGTAAATAGTTTTTAGATACTTTTTGGTGGTGTGACCGGGCAACATTGATCATTGCATCATCTCATACGCATTATATTGTTTGATCTAATAAAAGTCTAAAATTAAATTAAAAGTGTATTTTACTTAAATACTACTAAAATATGGTGTCAGAAGTAAACAAGATATAATAAACTATGTCAAGTCACGAAGAAAACGATAATGTCACACACCGACCACCGAAAATAAGAAAACCGATTGAAATGGCGTCGTCAAGTTCAACAAAATTCAATATGGCTGGTTGTGCGCCAATGATATTTTCAGGAAACTTATGTGTTAACTGGAGAAGATTCCGCCAAGCTTTTAAAATATATTTACGTGCTGCATTGCTCGATGAAGAAAATAATGCAAGAAAAGTCGCCTTATTTTTGCATTACATAGGTGAAAAAGGTGTAGAAATTTTCAACTCATTCGGCGTGGACGAAGATGAGGTTACGTTCGAACAGGTACTCAAACTTTTCGAAGAACATTTTGTACCGAAAACTAATGTAACATTCGAGTCGCACAAGTTTTTTACATATAAACAAGGGCCAGACGAGTCCATAGAAGATTTTGTCGCTACATTGAAAAACTTAAGCCAGTCCTGCAAGTTTTCTTCGTTACAAGATCGCCTCGTCAAAGATATTTTTATTTGCAACATGCATGACAAGTACAAACATATAAAAGAAAAACTTCTTCTCGAAGATAAGTTTTCTTTAGACGAATCGGTAGAATATGCAAAAACCGTTTTCCAAACCAGTCAACAAGCGTCAACATTGTCTTCAGTAGACGACCAGTCGTCAGTACTGTACATGCAAAAGAAAAAGTCGACAAACTACAATAATAAGAATAGATCAACGTCACAGTCTCGTAACAACAGTAAGTCACAAGATCAATCCAAGTTAGTTTCAAAGTCAGTATGTGGAAGATGCGGTCAAGTCCATAGATACAAGTGTCCAGCTTTTGGTGCTGTATGCCGTGCATGTGGTGTCAAGAATCATTTCCAGTCAATGTGTCGCAACAGAAAAAACGTCAGGAATATTCAAGTTGATCAAGAAACAGAAGAACTATTTATAGGTCATATTAAATCACAAATTAAATCAAGTGCTGATTGGTGTATACCCTTAGTAATCAATAATGTCAATGTCAGCTGTGTGCTTGATACAGGCAGCGATGCAAATGTCATATCCTATAAAATATTTAAGTCTTTAAATGTTAATGTGCCCGTAAATAAGTGTTCCAGTAAAATAATGTCATACAGTGGTGATACAATTTCTGTTTTTGGTGAATGTAAGCTATTAATACAATATAAATTACAAAACAAAAATATGTCGAGTCGAGTCACTTTCATAATTGCCAATACAAATTCACCGACAGTGATTGGACACCACACGTGTACTAAATTAGGCCTAGTACAGCGTATATATCATATGAATAGTGAAATTTCAGTGAGTCAAGAAAGTCAGTCTAGGGAACAACTTAATAATTTGATCGATAATTATAAGTCTGTATTTGAAGGGTTAGGCTGTCTCCCAGGTCTTTGTCACATTACAGTACAAGAAGGTGTCCAGCCAAAAGTCGATGCACCACGAAAAGTACCATTTGCGTTATACAAGAGCCTCGAGAATGAGCTACATAACATGGAAACCATGGATGTCATCATGAAGGTCACGGAGCCTACAGACTGGGTAAGCTCACTTTTATTAGTAGAGAAGAAAAATGGGAAATTACGTGTCTGCCTAGATCCTAGAAACTTAAATGAAGCTGTCTCTAGATCACATTACCCAATTCCAACAGTAGATATGATTCGTTCCAAGGTCGCAGGTTCAAAATTCTTTTCAACCCTTGATGCCAGTAGTGGTTTTTGGATGTGCCGTCTGGATGAGGAAAGTTCATACCTCACCACATTCAATACACCTTTTGGTAGGTATCGTTTCAAACGACTTCCATATGGTATCAACTGTGCACCAGAATATTTCCATCGGGTGATGACTGAAACCTTTGGAGATATCCCTGGAATTGCTGTCTACAGCGATGATCTGATGATATCAGGAGCTACTTTGGCTGAACATAATGAGCGTCTAAGGTTAGTCTTTGAAAGAGCAGCACAGTTCAATGTCAAATTCAATAAGTCAAAATGTACTTTTGCTACTCAGCAGGTTAAATACCTAGGTCATATTTTCTCAGGTGATGGAATTACACCTGATCCAGACAAAGTCAGAGCCATAAAAGACATGCCTTCTCCATCATGCACAAAAGATTTGCAAAGGTTTTTAGGTCTTTTGAATTATTTGAGTCCTTTCATAAATAATCTTGCTTTTGAAGTTAGTCCTTTAAGAGATTTACTCAAAAAAGATGCTATGTTCATGTGGAATGCTAATTATGAGCAAGTTTTTAATCATCTTAAAAGTCTAATTTGCAGTGTTCCAGTTTTAGGGCATTTTGATGTCAATGAACAGATCACTTTGTCTGTTGATGCAAGTAGCATTGCTGTGGGTGCAGTTTTGTTACAAAAAGGTCACCCTATATACTATGCATCTAAAACACTAACTCAAACACAACAAAGAATGGCACAAATTGAAAAAGAATTATATGCAATAGTCTTTGGTTGTATCAGATTTCATCAATTCATTTATGGTCAAGTAGTCACCGTTGAAACTGATCACCGTCCATTGATTACTTTATTCAAAAAGCCTCTTGTGGAAGTTCCAACTCGTCTACAGCGCATGATGATGAAAATACAAGCCTATTGTCTAGAAGTCTGCTATAAAAGAGGTTCTGAAATGTACATTGCTGATACATTATCTCGAGCAGCCTTACCAGAATCTAGTTCAGATGAACTTGATGATGATGTCATTGTCCATGTCAATATGCTAATTAAAAATTTACCTGTCTCTTCAGAACGTCTGCAGTGGCTGAAAGAATCTACAACCACCGACGATAGCATGCAGATGTTGAAGACCTACTGTCAAACAGGCTGGCCATCATGTAAGAAAAAAGTACACAAGTCAGTACAAGAATATTGGAACTTCAGAAGTGACATACATACCGAAGCTGATCTGGTATTCCGAGGTAACAGCATTATTATACCTAAGAAAATTCGACCAGAAATTCTCAAGATAATACACAGTGGTCACCTTGGGATTGACAGATCAAAAAGCTTTGCACGAGGTATTGTTTTCTGGCCATTCATGTCAACAGATATAAAAAATATAGTTGAGTCATGTCTAACATGCTTAGCACATAGGAATGCTAATAATCCACCTGAACCAATGCAGCCACATGAGCAAACTACTTTGCCATGGGAGAAAGTAGGTGTAGATTTCTTTGACTGCAAAGGTAAAAAGTATGTAGTTATTGAAGATTATTACTCAAACTTCATAGAATTAGCTACAATACCTAACACAAGCGCTAAAGCTCTAATTATGGTATTAAAATCAGTTTTCAGTCGTCAAGGCATACCAGTAATTCTTCAGTCTGATAATGGACCTCCATTCTCATCAGCTGAGTTTAAAAATTTCATATATGAGTGGGGTATCCAACATACTACCTCGAGTCCATACTTGCCAAGATCAAATGGTTTGGCCGAGTCAGGTGTGAAAGTAGCTAAGAGAATCCTAACAAAGTGCCAAGAAGCAGGCACAGATCCTTACCTTGCTCTACTACAATACCGTACTACACCAAGAGGTAAAATTGCTTCACCTGCTCAATTATTGATGTCACGTTCACTTAGAACACAGCTTCCCACGGTGAAAGAAAATTTAAAATCAAAAGTTATCAAGTTTGATGATCATATTAATTGTAAAAATGAAAATGTAGATAGAATGAAACAGTACTATGATAGGAAAACAAAAAAAATTATCAAATTTAGAAGAAGGAGATCAGATATTATATAAGAAAAGTCCTGAAAGCTTATGGTCACCTGGCATAGTCAAGAAGAAGTGTACAGAACCTAGATCTTACATAGTAGAAGCACCAGAAGGTTCAAGTTGCAGAAGAAACAGGCAGCACATCTTGAAAGTTCCAAGACCTCCAATATTAAGTCCGGTACAAGCTAAACATGTAAGTAAACAGCAGACTAGCAGTGATCCTGATCCTCCAGATGTTCCAGGTGCTGACAGTAAGTATTCACATAAGTATGTGACAAGGAGCGGGAGGCAGATTAAACCTGTTCAAAGATTTATACAGCAGTAGGTGTCTTAGGTCTTAATCTATGTACTCATTATGTCTATAGTTAGGCACTAACTAAAACAACTTTGTGTAAAATAACATATTTAATTTCATACTTTCTATACTTACTGAGTTGATTAGATACTTAATTTGTGTTTATCATGATAATCTGGAAAAGATAATTAAAAATAAACTATTATGTCCTAAAATACATGTTACCTACCATAACTATAAGTTAAGTTTGTAAATTGTCTTAAGTCGGTTCTTACCTTGTGATGTATGATGCCTTTTGATATATATTACTATTATTTTGTCTGATATATCTACCTAACCATTATAGTTCCAGTCCTAGCAGTTCTGTATAGGTGTAGTAAATGCATTAAAAGCATTTTTAAATAAAATAAGGATGATGTTGTAATAGATATAGGTCGTCTTAACCATATGCCAATACTGGCAATATTGTAAATAGTTTTTAGATACTTTTTGGTGGTGTGACCGGGCAACATTGATCATTGCATCATCTCATACGCATTATATTGTTTGATCTAATAAAAGTCTAAAATTAAATTAAAAGTGTATTTTACTTAAATACTACTAAAATAGACTAGTATATAAGTAAAGTAACAAAGCTCTACCGCATCGGATGCTGTGCGTGTTTTCCATTCATTACCATGCTGGCTTAAAAAGTTAAATATGTTACACCCACTCCTTTATAGTCTATTATTGATATCAATGTAATACGGATTGGAGGTGTTTATGTCTCAATATGACACCACGACTTGCATGTGTCAATGTCACTGACGTCTCGGCATTGATATTGACACCGGCCTGTGATTCGAGACTAACTTCACTCGCTTTGGCGGCGACACTCGGGATGGAGATTCATTCTGTAACGGGCGGCGGTAGACTAAGGTTAGTATTATGATTTATTGTATTTTGCAACCTGTGATGTTGTGTAATGAATGTGAATATGTTTTATCAATGTGATATTATGTAGTAAATGTGAATATATTGTATCAATTAAATAGTTCATGTATTGTTTAATTTCGTGCTGCTTCTGAGGTGCTTAACAAATACGTCAAACAACAGACGTCAAACGTGTATTTAACAATGCAAAACCGCAGTTTAACACAAGTTTAAGGCTTGTTTGAATCTTTTGTGGTTAAACAGCGAGAGTTGATGGAAGAAACTTTTCTAATAATTGTCACCTATATGAAAATATATCTCTTGAGAATATTGTACCAATTTCTATCGGCATACCGATACGTAATACCACCCTTTTGATAGATGGGGTGTCGCCTACACATACCCAGGTGTAATATACCCTGAAAACTTAACGCTGATATATTTCGCACTGAAACAAAATCCTGAAAGAAATGATTACCTGCCAGATTTATGAATATCAGGTTGTCTTTTTACTCTATAATATGAGGTGATTTTTTATGTTCTTGTTAAGTTTGGGTAACATTATTTTACACTTATCTACTACTTTTTATGATGTAACTGTGTAGTAAGTATAAAAGTGATTTTAATTAATAATATTTTAGTAATTATTTTTGAAACACTGAAGGCTTTGACAGGTTTTCATTTATTTCATCATCATCATCATTAGCTTGTGTTAGTCCACTGGACATAAGCCATAAGCCTCTCCTAAGGTACGCCATTGAGCCCGGTCTTCTGCTCTTCTCATCCAATTACTGCTAGCAAATTGCCGGTCTTCTGCTCTTCTCATCCAATTACTGCTAGCAAATCGCCGGTCTTCTGCTCTTCTCATCCAATTACTGCTAGCAAATCGCCGGTCTTCTGCTCTTCTCATCCAATAACTGCTAGAAAATCGCCGGTCTTCTGCTCTTCTCATCCAATTACTGCTAGCAAATCGCCGGTCTTCTGCTCTTCTCATCCAATTACTGCTAGCAACTCGGCACAAGTCGTCGCTCCACCTAGTCGGTGGGCGTTTTAGACTACGCTTGCCAAGTCGCGGTCTCCACTCAAGGACACGCTTTCCCCAACGATTGTCGGTTCTGCGGCTAATATGGCCAGCCCACTGCCGCTTCAGTTTGATAATTCGGTGGGATATGTGGGTGACCTCTGTCAGATCCCCTGATTTCTGATTTGATCCTTCAGAGAAACTCCAAGCATAGCCCTCTCCTAGCTCTCATAGCTCTCTGAGCGACTGTAAGTCGGTGGACTAGCCGCACTGTGAGTGTCCATTATTCGGCTCCGTATGTCATAACTATCCTTTGGAGTTTTAGCGGGAAAGCGAAAAAGATCGTCACCGTCACGCGTCACCGCATTGTATTATTTTCCAAAACTTGTGTTATTTTCAGTGTTAGTCCATAAAATTGGTGGCATTCTATTCGTTAAGTGCTGGATTACAGGCGTGAGTGTGGGAAAATGGTATAATGATGGTGAAACGTTTCTTTTCGTGTTGTTTCCAAAACTCCATAGAAGCTTCAAGTAAAGTTGCCACCACTTTACTAGAAGTATGACTTTGACTAGACTATGACTTGACTTGATGACTTCGACTGTGACTTGACATACATTTGCGTGAAATATCATTTACGTGACAAATTATTAATTACTTGATACTGGCTAAATACACGAAAATGTGGAGCCAAAACATAAAAAAACTATCCTTTATTTATTTATTATTTATCAAGTTATTTAGGTAATTAGAAAGTACCTACATACTAATGAACATTAGGTACCACAATATAGATATGACGGCGGCTACGTCCAGTTATAAACTCTATGCGCAGCGTGCAGTACCGTAATTTACCCTGTGGCAGCATTTAAATTTATTACAGTGGCAACACCGGTAGCTGTCGTCGCTGCCCCACACATCTGGCTATATAAAGGGATCGATTGGTGTACTACGGATCATTGTTCCAGACACGGCGCGGTGTGGACATGCTGAAGGCCTATAGTTATATAGGTTGCAACCTACGCAGAACCCGTTCTGCCGACAGATACTTAAAAGGTCCGTATTGCAGAACGGTGTTTAGTCATCGATCAGTGCTCAAGCAGAGATTTCATTCATAAAGTGATCAAATAGTGACTGAAATCTCTGCTTGAGCGCCGATCTATGACTGAGCATCGTTCTGTAATACGGACCTTAAGTGTGTATTATCTATCTACTAACTCTTCAAACAGAAATAAACTACCTACCCTACATTTACAAAAAAATAACCACCCAAACTTCACACCGGTGCAAGAAGAAAATTAAGATGAACTTAATAATAATAATAATCGTGCTACATCCTAGACCGCATCGTTACTTACCACCAGGTGCGATAGTGGTCAAACGCAAGCCTATCTAACAATAAAAAAAAAAAAAAATAAAAAAAAAAAAAACATTACAAATAGAAACTGAAATTATAAATTATTAATATAGCAACAGGCAATAGGCAAAGTACCTAAGATTTAGAACTGATTCTAGAACATTGAGCTTGGGATATTCAGGCCAAGCTTTTTTGTCTGACACATAATCATTTATAGTGAATAGGCTTTTTTCATTAGGTTTGACTGAACAAACAATTTAAATTAAATTATTAAAAACTATGGCAGCATCTCGCAGATTCACGCAACTTTTAATTTAACATTGTTTTTTACTTGGCTTTTACGCAACCCTGCCGACTATGAGGTTCCGAAATGTCAACACTTCAAAGGAACGAGATTTCATTTATAATTCAAAAGGAATATTAAATGAACATTTGGTATCATTCCCACGCGATCAGAGCTCAAATTTATTTTACGGGTATATTTTTACCGTTAATTTCCCGCAGAATATAAGGGTTACAATTTAAAAGCTGCGATTTGGTTTGTTTGAGATATTTTCATTATAAATTGAAGTCTTTAAGGACCAGCACGACTTATTCAAAATTCTGACAGTTCCAAGCGGTTTTTTTAAATGTTAGTGAACGTTGCTACAAGCTTGTCGTTCACCTGATGTTAAGCAACACGGCTGCCCATAACACGTGACACTGCACTGCGCACATCATCCTGAGACATCAGAACAGTCTGGTAATAAAATGTTATTACCAGACAATGGTACTAAAATGTTATCACTGAGCAAATGAGACTTTATGATCTGATCTCACAGTCGAGTTTCAGCTACAGTGCCCTTCAAACCGAAACATAGTAGTGCTTGCACACTACTGCTTGGCGGCAGAATAACTGGCAAAGCGGTGGAACCTACCTAGACGAACTTTGCAGAAAAGTCCTACCACCTAGTGAAACAACTGTTATGAGCAGGCGAGAAGCTTAATCCCAAACTTATTATTAGCCCATTGTTTTATTCGTGTACAGAAAACAAAATGCATAAATTAATTCCTTCATGTCTTTTTACCTTTTTGACTGGCCCGATAGCTCAGTTGGTATTAATCCTGCCTTCTGAACTGTTGGTTGTGGGTTGGATTCCCACCCAGGACAAACATTTGTGTGATGAATTTGTGTTTGTTATATGTCTGGGTGTTATATTAAACAAAAAGTATTAAACAATTTATTACCTTGCGAAATAGGTAATACAAAAATTGTGGTCTTATTCTAATGTAATGTAATAATATAGTCTCTCTATTTCCGTCGTTAAGACATGCAAGCATTTAAGTATTGTATCAGTTATCTGGTTCCGATAATACATTTGCTTAGTTTGGGGCTAGATGGCGTTGTGTGAGATGTCCACACAGATTATTATTATTTTTACAACACGACGCAAGGAAACACGACATCTATATACGGCGAGCATTCCTGAATTCCACACAACGCGTTTTTCTTCAACATTTATTGTACGGATAGCAAAAGAATGGAACCAGTTACAAGCCTCTGTTTCCTAAAAAATATAATCTGGGAGTTGTCAAGGCAACACAGAAATGGCATCTTTTAGGCAAGCATGTTCCACCGTCGAGCGCGTAGTCACTTACCATCAGAGGGTGATTACTTTGATTGCAATGCAACAGGGCATATTTCAATACTATGCACATAAACTGCGAATTCAATCTGTCAAATACATACAAATTTGTGTTTCTATTCATTGCAATCGAGTTACGTGATCGCCCAGCAGGTGAACAAATGCAAGCTTAACTAAGGTAAAAAAAACAAGTGTGCCTTAGACCACACGACTGAAGTAAAACTTCTTTAGTTTAGCTCCATCTATCGGTCGGTATTATTTTGTTTTTGCTTTTTTTGAATATTAATGTTTTCATTTTGACAGTTACAAATTGTCATTTTACCGGACATACCGACATAATAATACAAACTTTTAACTTTTGCTGACAATGTAGATCTACGTTAACCAACAACTTTCAACTTTCCGTTCGCCTCACCAGCTCACACCCAAGTCAAGAGTGCGTAAAGAAGTTTGACTTCAAAAATCTTATTTTTATTTACCTACCCACCGAAAACGAAATATGATGTGTTATTCCGCTCGTATAAACCCAATCTAATATCAATTCACCGGCAACTTTGATCGTTGTTTTATCTTGCGCCTCATATTCGTCTCCTTTGTCCCGAATTTGCCTAATCATGGGCGCCACTAGAGAGCGCGTTTTCCCCACCGATTATTGGGGTTATGTTGTAGATGGTGTCAGATCCATTGCCTCTTCAACATGGTAAATGCCTTTTGTAGTAGCTTTCTGAAGAGTGAATATTGTGATGGACGACATGATACAACTCTCTACGGCGCGGCGCATTGCATAGAAATAAAAGAATGAGTGTGCTTTTGACCACAAGGCTGAAGTAAAACTTCTTTAGTTTAGCTCCATCGGCCAGTATAACTTTGTTTTTGCTTTGTTTAATGTTTATGTCGCCATCTTGATAATTGTAAATTATCATTTTACCAGATATATCAACATAGTAACACATTTTTTTTACTTTGTTATGTTGACAATGGAGATGTACTTGAACCAACTTCCAACTTCCGTTCGCCTCGCAATCACCAGCCTACTCCCTAAGACAAGCGTGCGTAAAGTAGTTTTACTTCAACAAATAAAAAATAAATAAAACACGCTCAACGGTTACATAATACTCGTATATAGACCTTGGACCTTAACTAGGATTCCCTGTATTTAGAGACCCAGGAACTATGAAGACCACGGTCCCACTACACCCTGACATAGAACAACCAACTTAAAAACTATGGAGTAACTAATTTATAAAATATATATGTGGGCAGGAACGGGTTGAGGGTAGGTAGGTTGCAACCTATATAACTATAGGCCTTCAGCATGTCCACACCGCGCCGTGTCTGGAACAAGAATGATCCGTAGCACACCAATCGATCCCTTTATATAGCCAGACAGGTATGGGCGCCATGACAGTTGCCGGTGCTGCCACTGTAATAAATTTAATGCCACCACAGGGTAAATTACGGTGCTCGATCGCTGTGCATAGAGTTTATAACTGGACGTTGCCGCCGTCATATATAATATATGTATAATAATAATAATAAACCAGATGGAAAGCACCAGCATACAAATAAAAAAGCATCGTAATTGGTTCACCCTCGAAAGTTCGGAGGTAACTTTTTTGTAGTAAATTTTTTTCACTTCAAACTTGTCTAGCGTTTGACCACGTCTCTCACCTAAATACCTATTCACTCTTCCCTTGAACACGCCCGGGTCATATTTCGCCGGAAACACAGACACTGGCAGGGCATTCCATTCCTTAGCCGTTCTAATTAAGAACGTGGAATCAAATCGCTTGGTACGAATGGGTAGTATTTCGACCACGAAAGGATGGCGCTTAGCCGAGCGTCTAGTAGTCCGGTAGTGGAATGGTGATGGGGGAATGAGATCATGCAGCTCTTGGTGGTGTAATCTGTAAAGACCGACAGCCTTACCTTACGTCGATGTGCTAGGCTCTGGAGCTTTTCACCAACCAAAGTGTCCATTGGAGTTTTGGCGGGATAGCGAAAAAGATTGCGTCACCACATTGTATTATTTTCCAAAACTTGTGTTATTTTCATGTTAGTCCATAAAATTGGTGGCATTTTATTCGTTAAGTGCTGGAGGCGTGAGTGTGGGAAAATGGTATAATGATGGTGAAACGCTTCTTGCGTGTTGTTTCGAAAACTCCATAGAAGCTTCAAGTAAAGTTGCCACCACTTTACTAGAAGTATGACTGACTAGACTGATTTGACTATGACTTGACTTGATGACTTCGACTGTGACTTGACACATATTTGCGTGTAATATCGATAACTTGATAAATTATCAATTACTTGACACTGGCTAAATACACAAAAGTGTGGACCAAAACGTAAAAAAAAGTGTCCATTAAAAAACTTGATAACGAGTAGAGTATGTCCATTCGAATAAACAAGAGAGGTATAGTTTTGTCCCAGCAATTATTCCTTTCAGCGTAGGTAACCGTATGAACGTGGAACGGATGAGTGAACGTCGATCCTCCGAAAGCGAGCTTCGAACGTGATTTCATATTGAATTCTCGAAAGTTATATGACAGTACCCGGGTTTTACAGTTATTGGGTATTGGATGTGCGGTGTTATATTCTTGTTATTTGACGTTGTTTAACGTTTGCTTTCATGTCAGTACCTAGCAAGCTTTGATCAAAAGTCAAAGTTAAATAGTATTATAGAAACTGACGTGAGTAGTACTCATAACTACAACTATTACACGGCTAAAACTCACGAGATACAGTCGAATAACTCGACCGGTGTTCGGGCAATAAAGATGCCCATCCTCAAGGAGTGCGCGCGGTGGCGGTGGTGGCGGCTCGGCGCTGACTCGAAAAGTTCAATAAAGTTAAATAGTTTAATAATAGTTTTGCAGCGCGTCCTCCATGTTTGCAGAGGCACGCACTGATGGCTTCGCAGCCATCATGCGAAAAAAGGTTGCCTCACTGTTAAGCAAGACGCGCGCGAGTAGCAACAGCATTCTGAGAGCTGTTACTGATACATTTGACTCCCCGATACTGCGTCATCAGATTAAGATCCTCGTAGCACGATGATGCAGCACTATTTTAAAATAATTTTAAAAATTTTAATTTAATCTGTTTTTAACTTTAACTTAATAATAATATGGATCATGTTGTCTGAAATAAAATATATTTGATTTTGATTTTTAATGAAAATATGCTATTTTTAGCCTTAATAATAACGGCCAACGATCACATACATAGATCCTGGATCCTAATTAGGATTCCTTGTGTCGTAGGACCTAAGTAGCTCCTAGGTTCAATAATATCAAGACTCGGAACAAATATTTGCGCAAATACTTGTCCTGTTGCGGGAATTGAATCCACCGCCTCCAGGCTATGCCGGCCTGTTCAACCACCAAATCACAGAGGCTGTCAAACTGACTTGATGATAGATAATAACAATAAATATGTGTGGACATTTCACACAGCGCCATCTAGCCCCAAACTAAGCAAAGCTTGTACTATGGGAACCAGATAACTGATACAATACTTGATACTTTTTGTTTGTAAATACATACATAGAATACTATATAAACACCCAGACACAGAACAAACATTGATGTTCATCACACAAATGTTTGTCCTGGGTGGGAATCGAACCCACGACCTGCAGTTCAGAAGGCAGGGATACTACCAACTGAGCTATCGGGCCAGTCGAGATCACTTGATAGTACTTCTGAACAGGATAACCAACAACAACTCCCACTCAGGATAAACAAGTGTTTGTTTTGTATCTGGGTGTTATAAATACTTGTGGGAAATGTCAAAAAAACATTTTTTTTGTTTTGATACATGATGTGATGTAACAATTACCAATTACTGCCAGCTACCTTGCGTGTCATTGCATCTTGGATGGGTGACCGCTACCAGAGTGGTATTTACAAGTAAGTAAGACAACAACTATAGCAATGTCAATTATACAAGTATTACTAAATAATAATAATAATATTGGTGGACATTCACAGCGCTATCTAGTCCCAAACTAAGTAAAGCCGGATACTTTTTGTTTGTAAATACATACATAGAGTACAATATAACACTCAGACACAGAACAAACATCACAGAAAATGTTCGTTCTGGGTAGGAATCGAACCCACAACTTACAGTTCAGAAGGCAGGGCAACCAACTGAGCTATCGGGTCAGTCAAATAATGGTATACATATAATCCAGACCATACATAAACTAGGGTTGCTACCTGAAAGCTAGAGAAATATTAGTCATGAAATGTCATAACAAATTCTCTAGCTTTCAGACTGTTAACAAAAGAGTTTTGTTTGCAGACAACCCTGCATATGACAACGAGGGAATAAAGCGTACACTTTATACATTTTTAGTATTTTTGAATCAGAAATATATGTGAGCTTTACTAGCGTAGACTTAAAGTTGAAATCAAAGGCTTTAAAAAAAGATTCAAAAGTTTTTGCTCCATTTTTACTAGGTGGTAGGACTTTTCTGCAAAGTTCGTCTAGGTAGGTACCACCGCTTTGCCAGTTATTCTGCCGCCAAGCAGTAGTGTGCAAGCACTACTGTGTTCCGGTTTGAAGGGCAATGTAGCTAGTGAAATTACTGGGCAAATGAGACTTTATGATCTGATCTCATAGTCGAGTAATCTTATTACCAGACTGTGCTGATGTCTCAGAATGATGTGCGCAGTGCAGCAGTCATGCGAAACTTTACATGTTGGAGTTCCGAGTGACATTGTTCTGTTATAGGCGGCCGTGTCATTTAACATCAGGTGAACGACTAGCTCGTCACACCATTCAATAACATTTAAAAAAAAGCTTTGTTGGGATGTGACCGTATTACCGTATATTTGGTGATAGTTTTCGATTACAGAGCATATAAATATATGCTCTATGTAATCAACTAGCTACGGTACGGTATCGCTTGCGTAAGTAAATGAACTACGTACATCGATTACAGAGCATATATTTATATGTGTGAATGTTCATTTAACAGCTTACGTGTGCGATACATCAAAAGTTGAAGAAAATGAGCAATTATCGATATTTCAAGCTATAAAGAATTATCGAGAAATTTGTAGCTATTTGGTGACATACATAACAAGGTTTTTTTTTTTTTTTTTGTGTTTTGGCTCCACACTTTTGTGTATTTAGCCAGTGTCAAATAATTGATAATTTAGCAAGTTAATGATATTTCACGTAAATAATGTGTCAGGTCACAGTCAAAGTCATCAAGTCAAGTCATAGTCTAGTCTAGTCAAGTCATACTCCTAGTAAAGTGGTGGCAACTTTACCAGAAGCTTCTATGGAGTTTTGGAAACAACACGAAAAGAAACGTTTCACCATCATTTATTATTTATTTATTATTATTATTATTTATTATTTTCATATTATTTGTTTATGAATAATTAAGTTAGTAAACATATTAGGATAACACCAAGGATTTTTTCATTAGGAATTATCTTATCAATATTGCAATTGCATAAGTTTGTGAATGTTTGTTACCATTAATCTCTGTAACTGCTGATTTCAATGAAATTTCGAATGCTCGATCAACACATACGTTGCTTAGTTGGCGCGGAGTGAAACTTATCTCAATATTATACCTGTATTTTCTCACTGGTATATAATGTATTAGTTCATACCCTGATGCTTTGTGGGTGTGAGATGAGTGAGTTAGTTAATATATGTAAAGGTATATATAATATATATATATATTATATAAGTGTGTATTTATTCTATTAGTTGTAGTTCATAGACCCACGGGAAGGTGTGGTCGTGTGCGTTTGGTGGCGAGGAGGCAGGTTTATTAGTAATTGTATTGTTGTAAGACGTAGTAATGTGTGTTAAATGTACCTACTCACGTTGTGGTTATCTAATGTGTAATTATTGTTTTTTCTTAATCTAGTATACAACGTAGATAGTGTAGTAGTTTTTGTTTTAGTTTTCATTTTATTTCTACATGTGAAGACTTTTTAATGGCTTTGTTGTTACCTAAATTTATTGTATATTTTAGCTTATAATAGTCGATAGCCTTCTAAAACCTAATAAATTAAATTAAATTAAATCATTATACCATTTTCCCACACTCACGCCTGTAATCCAGCACTTAACGAATAAAATGCCACCAATTTTATGCACTAACACTGAAAATAACACAAGTTTTGGAAAATAATATAATGCGGTAACGTGATCTTTTTCGTTTTCCCGCCAAAACTCTACATTACTACTTATACATACTTGGTTCTTACATACATATACATACTTGGTATAAATAATAGAAAGTTGCATAGACAAGCTGACAGTTTGCAAAAAAGGAGATTTTATTGTTCCGAGATCTAGGCATTCGGGGCACTCTATCTAAAATACTGTCGTCATTGTAGAGAAGATAGGTACCTGACATAACTTGGAATGTCATTGGTGCGGGATTAGAACAACAGCGCGTAGGTTTGTAAGCCGTTCTAACTACCGAGGTATGCCCATGCATGCCCTTTATAAAGTCAAACTTAATGAAAAAAGCCTATTACACAATAAATGATTATGTGTCGGACAAAAAAGCTTGGCCTGAATATCCCAAGCTTAACGGTATGAAATCTTAGGTACTTCGCCTATTTTCTATTCCTATCTATAAATTCAGTTTCTATTTGTAATGTTTATAATAAGATAATCACGGTATTTTTCTTGCACCGATGTGATGTGGTGGTTATTTTTGTAACATATTCATTATCTCAACTGTAATGAATTATATACATTGTAAAAGACAGTAGAAAGAAAACTAAAAAAAATACATCACTGTAAAGTTTCTTGTAGCTTCTTCTTTACAGTTGTAATCGAAGCTTCGGATCAAAGTTTTCAATTCTGCATTGTGCCGGATTGCTTGCACTAGTAGTGAGAAAGAGAACTGCTTTTTTTTCAAATTCATAATTATTGTAATGGGCTTGCTATATTATTTGACAATAAGCACTTTGTAATTTTATATGCTTAGTGAAATAACTTACTTTTAAGTACCTTATATAATTTTGACTAGTAAAAGTGCTAAAATTAGCCTATTTGCAATAAATCTTTTGACTTTGACTTTGACTTTGACAAAAGTTGAGCGATATACTTAAATGCGAATTTTATTTTGCTAACGCCGACCATGGCTTTATGATCCAATCAAAAGTTTTACTGGCGCATAAGACACAGTTACTCACTTAACTTTGTAGTTTAGTATGAGGGAAAGGATAGTCAGCACTTCTAGACATAAAGCCAATATACAATTCAGTTATTAAAACTACAAAAAAAATGTGCGTCTTTGGGGACTGCCGATAGAAGTGAAAACTAAGTAAATCGTGACATATCTTATGGGAAGCGATTCACGTCTTTTGTTCACCCAAAAAGTACACATATATAAACAGTATACATATAGTTTTAAGGAAACGTGCGGTGACGATGACGCGAGCATTACATATTTTTTTATGTTAATGAATGATGTGACGAGTTAGTCATTCGCCTGATGTTAAGCGATACGGCCGCCCATGACAGAACAGTGTCATTCAGAACTCCAAAATATAAAGTTTCGCGTGACACTGCACTGCGCACAACATCCTGAGACATCAGCACAGTCTTGTAATAAGATTACTAGACTGTGAGATCAGATCATAAAGTCTCATTTGCCCAGTAATTTCACTAGCTACAGTGCCCTTCAAACCGGAACACAGTAGTGCTTGCACACTACTGCTTGGCGGCAGAATAACTGGCAAAGCGGTGGTACCTACCTAGACGAACTTTGAAGAAAAGTCCTACCACCTAGTAAAACGTTTTTATGCACCCGAAAAGTACACATTATATAAACAGTATACATATAGTTCATGGGAAACGTGCGGTGACGATGACGCGAGTTTCACGCTTTTTGTTCACCCAAAACGTATACATATATAAACAGTATGCACATAGTTCATGGAAAGCATTCGGTGGCGATGACGTAAGTTCCATGATTTTTGTTCACCCAAAAAGTTCTCAAAGCGCCTTAAAAATTTATCACATCATTAAGGTCACTCACACATACTTTATTAAGACCAAGTTTGGGTACATAATTTCTATTCATTTTGACCTTGTTAGTATAAAGTCCAATTTCTTTCTTTTTGTAATGAATACTGTAGCTAGTTTAAATAAGGCCGTAAAATGACAGTATTGTTTGTGAAAATTGTTAACAAATATTTCGTGTATTTAATATATATACATAATATGTGTGGACACCTCACACAACGCTATCTAGCCCCAAACTAAGCAAAGCTTGTATACTATGGGAACCAGATAACTGATACAATACTTAGATACTTTTTGTTTGTAAATACATACATAGAATACAATATTTTGACTGCGAGTGAAAAAACCTTGGTCTGTTTAACACATAACCAAAGGAAAAAACTCAATAAACATTTTGTATACAGTTTTTTTCTTTTTTAGTAGTTGTTATTTATACTTGCTCGTCGGATGAAAGTGTGAACTCTTTGAAACGTGGTGTCGGATGGCTATTTCGTGGGTTGTTAATGCCTTTTTGCGATGTGTTTGGCTTGTAGGTATTTTTGGATCAAAGCTGAATAAAATACGACCGTTTATAGGTATTTACTCTTTGAAGGTTTTTTGTTGTTTTGTCTCCACACTTTTATGTATTTAGCCAGTGTCAAGTAAGTGGTAGTTTCTCAGTTAATTAATATTTATATATGTGTCATGTCAAGTCACAGTCATCAAGTCAAGTCATAGTCTAGTCTAGTCAAGTCATAATCCTAGTAAAGTGGTGGCAACTTTACCAGAAGTTTCTATGTAGACACAACACTAAAATAAACGTTTCACCATCATTATACCATTTTCACACACTCATGCCTGTAATCCAACTCTTAACAAATAAAATGGCACGAATTTTATGCACTAACACTGAAAATAATACAAGTTTTGAAAAATAATACAATGCGGTGACGCGATCTTTTTCGTTCTTTGAAGGTCTTGAAAGTTCTTTGAAGGTTTTGGCAGAGATTATGCTGTACCTACCTATACTCGTTACGTTATACAGATACCTAAGTATATCTACTTGACTTGACTTGACTTCTTGGTTTTGGCCTCTGCGACTAACAGACGTCGCAATTTTGCCAGTGTCGCGTACTATACTAGGATAACAAGTGATGGAGAATAATCTGTGTGTACGTAGTAAGTACGGTGTATAATATGGGAGAATCAAACTCCGGCCTTCAGATTCAAGGGATTTTTATCTACAACAAATAGAACATCACATAAGCACAACACAATCTACATAAAAAAAAATATATATACACTCAGGGCATAACAAATATAAAGATTTAAAGTTATTTATCGAAATGGTTAAAAAAAAAAAAAATATTATAATTTTAATTTATTATTTACAATAAATTTACATAAAAAATAAACAAAAGGGGTATGGGAAAGTGATAGGAGGGACTTCAGAGAGGTGGGACGGGGGATCTTAGGGGGGAGAATATCATATAGTGACATCTGCAGTTTCTGACACTCAAAAAAGAGATGGTCCATGTTTCCCTCGTCTAAACCACATTCACACAACGAGTGATCCCTAACCCGAATTTTTGTTAAATGAACAGGAGTACTTGCGTGTCCGAGTCGAAGTCGACATACTACTGAGGTGGGAAGCTTATCCGCCTTCCTGAATTTAAAAAACCATGGCTTAATCGGTATTTCTGGTTGTATTTCGCCGTAAAATCTACCCTTTACCGTTTTAGAGATTTGCCATTCTTTTGTCCAGGCATCTTTCATTTGTAGCTTAACCGACGCACATAAATTGTGGAGATAAATTTTAAAATGTTCTAGAGTACCCACATGAATAGCCTGTCTGGCGCAAGCGTCTGCGGATTCATTACCTGCAATTCCCTTGTGACCTGGTATCCACGCTAGAATAATATTAATCCTTGATTGATGACAGTTAAATAATTCTTGTCTAATTTTTAAGATCAATGGAAACCTAGATTTGGATCGAAAAGGATTTGAAAGAACGGCTTGAAGGCAAGATTTTGAGTCAGAGAAAATTATTATGTTATTTAAATTATGGGTTTTAATGAAAATAATAGCTTCGAGGATAGCTATAGATTCTGCGGTAAATACGGAAGTAACAGGAGGACATTTAAAACTTAATATAACTCGAGACGAAGGGACCCAAACAGCTGCACCTACCGGGCTATTTTTGTCCATTTTAGAAGCGTCTGTAAATATGGGGAGCCAACCATCATATGAAGTGGACATATTTATCCTAAATATTTTATCAGACTCTAAAGAATCTTTATTTATTCCAAAGTCTAGAAGAACTGGAGGTTGGAAAACTAGGGCATCATATGGTAAAAGAAAAAGGGGGGAAGAGGGTAACTGTGTAATAGGAAAAGGCAAAGAGAAGAGCTTTTTGTAGCTACGAAGAAGACACGGCAAGTCATGTAAAGAGCGGTAACCTTGGGACTCAACTAGGGTCAATAAGTGTCTAAGCATTGGGAGAATAGGATGGCAGGAATTTTGAGCAAGTTTATAAAAGAATCTATCTGACATAAATTGTCGTCTTAGATGGAGGGGGGGATCGACACACTCAACCTGCATCGCATTAATTGGGGAGGACTTCATCGCACCTAAGATTATTCTTAAACATTTAGATTGTATTTTACATAGTTTTGCTAGAGACATTTTATTACAAGGGTCTAAGAAAAAAGTTCCATAATCCAAATGACTGCGCGTAATGGCGTTATATAGTAACTTTTGGGTATAAGGATGAGCACCCCACCAAACACCTGATAATGATCGTAAAATATTAACAGTCCCTTCACATTTTTTCGAGATATAATCACAGTGAGGCACGCCGTTCATTCTTGAGTCCAGAATAATCCCCAAGAATTTGACATGATTATCTTGAGGAATAATTTGGTCATTGACGACTAATACTATGGGAGGAATAATTTTTTTTCTAGTAAATACTACGACTTTGCACTTGGGAGCCGAAAGTGATAGTCCATGTTCCGTTAGCCAATCATTCAAATGAAAAAGGGCAGTATTTAATTGGGATGCTGCCTCGTCAGTGGTTTTAGCGGAAACGTAAAGAGCCAAGTCGTCAGCGTATTGGAGAATTTTACAGAATGGTAGAACTGAATGCTCAAGATCATGGGTGTAAAGGCTGTAGAGGAGCGGACTTAAAACGGAACCTTGGGGAAGACCCTTCCAAACCGTTTTATTAGGAAGATATTCACCTTGACATTTGATTTTTATTGTCCTTTCCATTAAAAGGTTACAAATAAATCGTACTATCTTCACTGGTATATTCAGCTTGAACAATTTGTTCCTGAGCACCGGAAGACAAACGTTGTCGTAGGCCGAAACTATATCCAAGAAAGCTCCAACTAAATATTCTTTTTTGCGGTAGCTAATATGGATGTCTGTTGTTAACATGCCAAGGCTGTCATAAGTGCTATAACCTTTACGAAAGCCAATCTGCGTTTCCGCGATAAATCCCTTGCTTTCCGCAATCCACTCAAGACGATGCTTGATCAGATGCTCTGTTATTTTAGCCAGAACTGACGACAAAGCGATAGGTCTCCTACTATTGGTATCAGATAAATTTTTACCGGGTTTAGGAATTGGAATTATAATTTGAGTTTTCCATGTGACAGGAATGATACCTGAATTGTAAAATGAGTTAATTACATCTAAAAGGAACTGTTGACACTTAAGTGAAGCATTGAGCAAGAAAGAGTAAGGAATCCCATCTATTCCAGGGGAAGAATCAACCAGCCCGTCCAGAGCTAGTTGTAGTTCAGGAAATGAAAACTCTCCATCTAGACAACCCTGTGAAGGAAGATAACAAGGAGGAGTTGGAAAAGAGTCAATCGAAGGGACTGAAGGAGGGGCTAGTTTGTCAGCGAAAGATTCAACCCATGATGATGGGTCATTTGATGTTAGATTTTGATCAGTGTATGAACCCCTGAAGCGACGAATTTGTTTCCATACCAAGGAAGAAGGAGTTCTTGGGGATAAGTCTTCGCAGTATTTAATCCAGCCTCGCTTCTTCTTAGATGAAAGAATCCGCCTGGCTTTTGCTGCCTTCTGTTGGTATATCAAAAAGTTGTCCATAGTCATGGATGAATTGTAGTTAAGCTCAGCCTCATATCTTTCTCTAACAACTCTGGAACATTCAGAACCCCACCAAGGAGTGGAGACATAGAATTTAGGAGACTCTTTAAGCGGAAATAGTCCATCAGCAGTTAAAGTGATCGCATCAACAAAATTTGCATAAGATTGGAGAGGGTCAAGAGGGTTCACAGGGGGAATGTGTTCAATTTTAAGATCAAGAGAAGAAGAATATGCAGACCAATCTGCATCATTCAGTCTATATTTAAGGGTAGGGGTGAAATTACACCTTGGTAATGATCTGTTTGGAATAGTAATTAAAATAGGAAAGTGATCACTGCCGTGTGAGGAATTTAATGTCCGCCATGTCAAAAGGGACGAAAGAGTAGAAGAGCATATTGATAGGTCAACTGCACTTCTAGGATTCTGAGAAGGCCGAACTCTTCGAGTAGGCGAACCATCATTTATTATGCAGAGGTTAGCCTCATCCAATAACTCTATCAAGAGATGACCAAAAGAATCAGAATGACTGGAGCCCCAAGAGGTATGGTGAGCGTTAAAATCCCCCATCAAGAGAATGGGAGATGGAATAGAAGAAATAACAAACAGAAGATCGGGAATTAAAGAGCCATTAGGGTGGGGAATGTAAAGAGAAACAAAGGAAATATCAAAAGCTCTTACAGCAGAGATATTTATGTCTGGGGAATAGGTAGGGAGAGAAATTTGGGAAAAGGGAAGGTTGCGTCTTATTAAAAGTGCACAACCTCCATACCCGTCAGCCCTGTCGTCCCGTAGGCAGGAGTAGCCCGAGACTCTGAAACGAGAACCGGGCACAAGCCATGTCTCCGAGACGGCAATTACTGACGGGTGGAACTTGGAAATGAGGTGAATTAATTCATGCGTCTTTGGAGGCAGACTTTGGCTGTTCCATTGCAGAACGGTCACCTGATCCATATTGACCTAAAAGAGAAGTAAGAGTAGAAAGTGTACTGGCAACGTTGGGCGGTAGAGAAGAGTTATTGTGTGAAATCAGATCAATAATGATCTTGAGGAGTAATTGAATAAGATTATCATTGTGGGAGAATACAGGTAGAGAGGAGTTTTGTAATGCACAGCCATTAGGCATAGCAGATGGGACATCCGCTACAATTGCCTGGTGTGCCGCCTTATCGTAGGATTTACCGAGTGGGGCTCTAGGGGTACGGGTGGCATAGACTGTCTTTGTATGCGACTGGGAGGGAGGGGTAGGATTTGTGGCGATAGAGCTTTGAGCTTGTGGCGAAGAAGTAACCTGAGCCTGGGTTACCTCTGTGTAACGTTTGTACACTTGCGGAAACTGAAGTGCAGCTTCCTCATAAGAGATACCTTCTTCAGCCATAAACTTCTTAATAGATATCTGTCGGCTATGTTCAGGGCAGCACTTATTTGAAGCAAAGTGGCGTCCTGAACAGTACAGACAGGTAGAGTTTGCCTCTGTGACTTCGCATGCTTCTCCTGTATGGGGTTGGGTGCATCGGTAGCATCTAGGCTTAGACCTACACTGGACTTTGGTGTGCCCAAACCGGCAGCAGTTAAGACATTGAATGGTAGGATACTGGTATATCTCCACACGCATAGAGGTATGGAATGAGAAAATCCTCTCAGGCAGCATTTGTCCACGGAAAGTTAGGACCACCGTTTGGGTGGGTATCCAGGATGTCTTACCATCATTAATGACTTTTCTATTTAATCGGCGAGCTTTCAAAATATGCCCACAGCCATTAGGGAGAACAACGCTCTCTGCAAACTCCTCCATGGAAATGTCTACAGGGACATCACGGACAAGGCCCATACGGGTTATGTTGTAGCTAGGAATTATAGCCACATACTTGTTCTGACTCAGAAGTGGATTCGTAATGAAGTCATTGGCATCCAAATGAGAGCGAAACTCGACAGCTATTTTGTTTCTGCCGACTCGCTTAACACCATCTGGGCAGATGTTGATAATCCTATGTTTCGACAAAAACTGCCCAAATTTGATTGGGCGGATTGACAGTCCTGCAGCGGGATCTGGTTCGACGCGAGAAACATGGACAATAAAAGGACCTTTGTCCATATTAGAGTAGGCCTGAGAGCCTACTACAACACTCGGATGAATGTATATAGTCTGGATAGAAGCCGCGGCCATATCCACACTAGTAACCGTTTTTTTGGCACTGACTTGTTCAGCAGAATCTGCTTCCAAACGACGTTTGGAGCCAGATTGCGTATCCTTACTCATTGGAGCATGAGGGGGATCAGGGGGTTTCGGGGGGACCTCCTCCACCTCCATCTTGTCTAAAAAAAGGTTAGTAAGCGGCGAAACAAACAACTGTATTAATACATAAAACTTACCACCTTCACCAAGTTTAAATGATTATATACAGTTAGATGTAAACAAATCCGCTTGAAAAAGAGGGTTTCACTAGTGAAAAAGAATTTTAATAACGATTATCTCACTGACACACGTGTCGTCTAGCACCTCCGTTTTGACACCCGTATATCTACTTCCCTACGAACATAATGAAAATGTAGCGTGTTTGGTTATGTGGCTCTTATGCCAAAACGGCTAAGGGATTTAGATGAAATTTTGCACACAGATGATTGCTCACAACATCGAATTAAAAAATAAACGCACAGCAAAGTGAACCTAAAAAGGTTTTCAAAGGTTCCTCTTTTTATTCAGCAACAAAAACTATTTGGTTTATTTTTGTTTTTGTATAGCTGTCTCCCTTGATGTTAAATCTTGTGATATTCCCCGTTAAATATCTAAAAGTTATTTTTTGACAGTAACATTGTCACGTTTATTTTCCTACTTTATCTCAAATGCTGTCAAAACTTTCCATAAGTCCTGAGGGCACAAATAAAATGGACACTCCAAAAAGTTTACACTACTCTGAAAATAGCATCTATACTGAGTTGTGAAATCTCGGGGGACTTTAAAACTGCCAACATGGCAACACAGAACAAATTTGCTACGTTCCTTCATACGCAAGTCTCCGCTACGTTCCTTTATACGCAAGTTACCTCTGCGTTCCATTTTACGCAAGTTTTGTTGTTTTGTGAGCACGGACGAGTGCTTATCTCGCGCAGTTTTGCAACTTTAAAAAGTGGAGAATAACTCCCGGTTAAAATATTTACTTGTGTAACTTTCTACGAGTTTGGCGGCGTTGTTTTGTGCTGATAAAATGTTGGAGTTTGTATGCTAATATTGAAATATAATCAGTAAATCAGCTGCGAAAAAATAAGGCCTAAGCAAAATTGGTATTTTTGATCTGATTTTACACGGGCTGTTCTGTCATAGGTTAAAAACAAAAAAGTATAAGTATAATTAATACTAAATGTCGTAAATCAAAAATAATTTATTACTAGAAAAGTTATTAACCTAAATTTTTTATCTTATAAACTCAAACATATACCCGGAAAATTATTAAATTATTTAAAATTGGTAATCTAAGAATTGTTTCATAAATAATAAAGTGTTTGCAATAATACTTTCAAAGCATTGTATTCCCAAAAAATATTCAGTTTTTGAATTTGGAATATATATAGGTTAAAGTTTATTTTTAAACTATTTCCATAAAATGCTTTTAGCATACGTTTTTTTCCCGCTAAAGTAATTTTTTTTTCATTTTTTTTCCGTTGCGTGTCAATCTCAACTGCTAGCGTTTATCTTTGTTTCATAAATCTGTTGCTAATGTTACAATACATTTTCCTACCAATAAGCACACTTTTATTGCGAAACTTTGAAAAACGTTCATTAATGCTTTTAAAATGGAACACGTCATAATTTTAAATCTCTTTATTTACTTACATAATAATCGCTCGATCTTTAGTTACTTACATAATTTGAAAAAATCTCACACTAAAATATTTTTTTTTAAACAATTCTTGTGTGTCAACACCCCATACTGTTATTACGCTGTAGGTCTTTAAATAAGTCTCTGTTTACGGTTATACTTTGCTCAAGTCAATGTTTTGAAAGGCGTTAAGCGGCTTAGTTGGAAAATGGCGTAGACTCTGTCTTTGCAAACTGAATTGTTGTTGTTGTATGTTAAACAACACTAAAGCAGTTACAGTGCAGTGATTGGAAAAGTTACCTCTTTGCCTAACAAGCTGAGGCAGACGGCTTCGCTTTCAGTATTGAAAAAGAAATCAGGAATCATTTCAGAACAAATCAAAAGTTACTATTACAATCACACAGCTTCTGTGGAGTGGTGGTTGAGCAGGTCGGCTCATAACCCAAAGGCCGTGGGTTCGATTACCACGTCAGGACAAGTATTTGTCCAAAAAAAGCGCATATACTTGTTCTGAGTTTGGGTGTTGTGGGACCATGGTCCTCGTAGTTCCTGGGTCCCTAGACACAGGGAAACCTAGTTAGGGTCCAGGATCTATGTATGTGATCGTTGGGCGTTATTATTACTACTCTCCACCAAAGGTCTTTTTAAAAATATCTCATTTATAATTGTATGTATCTACCACCTGCAGGTTGTGAGCCGACTCAACTACTCACACCACAGAGGCTGTCGTAATTGCCAATATTCGTTTAAAGTATTTTCCTGACTTCACATCTGAAAATTTCTGTCGTGTTTTTCTAGTTTAGTTTGTAAGTAATTACTAAGGAATATAAAAGTTTTCGAAACTCAATTACAAGTTGATACTTTAAGTA
The DNA here is from genome assembly GCA_905220475.3 of Ennomos fuscantarius. Taxonomy (NCBI): domain Eukaryota; kingdom Metazoa; phylum Arthropoda; class Insecta; order Lepidoptera; family Geometridae; genus Ennomos; species Ennomos fuscantarius. The sequence continues at coordinate 6,742,529 of HG992049.1, forward strand.
GATGTTGAAGGAGAAAACAAATTTTCCAATGGATACCTACTTACTTCATAATCTTTGTCATGTACATATATATGGCAAAATGCTGGCACTTATTTGGCACAACGAATCAGCATTGCAATTCAACGGGGCAAGCTGCCAGCACGTTGGGTACGCTACCTATTGGCTGGAGTATTTAGACTGTCTATAGGTCATCGCGGCCAGTATATAGTCCAAATGTTTTTTTTAGTATTAGTTGTAGTTATTAATCATTGTAGTATTTATTTCATAATAAAAGCAATTAGTCGGAAAAAAAGTACATATAAATTTACTAGGTGGTAGGACTTTTCTTTAAAGTTTATCTAGGTACTAAAGCTTTGCCAGTTATGTTTAGTTTGAATGGCCCAATAACTCAGTAGGTAGTAACTCTGCCGTCTGAACTGCAGGTTGTTCGACCCCACCTACAACCACAAACATTTTTTTTTATTCTGCATTTCCACAGACAGCTGTGTCCGTGCTTTTTGTTAGATAATTTTTTATCTTTATGAATTAAGCCTATTATTAACATGAACTTATATATAATACACCCAGGACAAACATTTGTGTTATGAACATCGATGTTTGTTCTGTGTCTGGATGTTATATATTCTATGTGTGTACATAAGCAAAAAGTATCTAAGTATTGTATCAATTATATAGTTCCCATAGTACAAGCTTTGTTTAGTTTGGGGCTAGAAGGCGCTGTATGAAATGTCAAAAAATAAGTTATTGTGCTGCTTGCAAACTACTGTGTTGCGGGTTGATGGATGACTAATTACAGTGATTAGTGAAAAATGAGACTTTACGACCTAACCTCACAGTCTAGTAACCTACCTAGACGAACTTTGGAGGGTAGTCCTACCATCTTTGACTAGGTGGTAGGACTTTTCTGCAACGTTCGTCTAGGTAGGTACCACCGCTTTGCCAGCTATTCTGCCGCCAAGCAGTAGTGCGCAAGCACTGCCGTGTTCCAGTTTGAAGGTCACTGTAGCTAGTGAAATTACTGGGCAAATGAGACTTTATGACTTGATCTCACAGTCTAGTTATCTTATTACTAGATTGTGCAGTTCGACGTGCGTAGTGTAGTGTCACGCGAAACTATACTTTAGAGTTCCGAGTGACACTGCAACTGATATGGGCAGTCGTGTCACTTAACATCAGGCGAACGGTTAGCTCGTCACGGCATTCCTTAACATAAAAAACTTAGTAGTAATGTTGAAAGTAGTTAAGATATTTAAAAGCATGGTCCTTATAATAGGTAGCCTCTGTGGCGTTGTGGTTGAGCAGGTTGGCTTATAACCCAGAGATAACGGGACAAGTAATACAACACTGTTGTAAACGTTCAATAAAAAAAAAACGCACGGGACAAGTATTACAAGTATTTATGCATAGAAAAAAGCATGAATACTTGTTCTGAGTCTGGGTGTTGAACCATGGTCCTGTTAGTTCCTGGGTCCATAGATACAGAGAATCCTATTAAGGGTCTAGTTGTATGTAATCGTTAGGCGTTATTATAATTTAAGTATATTCAAAGTTAATCAAAAGGTATATTAGAAAAAGCAATTACGTAACCTCACTTTAAAAATAATTTCAAGAAAGGGACTTGTATTTTATTTTTCACTAGTTGCGCCTCACGGTTTCACCCGCAGATAAGTATTTTAATTATCTGCTCATCCCACGGGAACGTTTCATTTTTCCGGGATGAAATGAAACCTTTATGTTAATCCAGTGTATAAGCTATCTTGGTACCGAATTTCATCCAAATCCAGCGGTTTGAGCGTGAAAGAGTAACAAACATACACACATACACACATACAAACTTTCGCCTTTATAATATTAGTGGTACAAGGTATTTTATATTCTAGAACTACACAACAAATCCGATTACATTTTAAAAATTACATGTAAAAATTTTGCGCGAGAACGCAATTTGTGTTAGTATAATCTGTGTTTCAATTAGGTCTGGGCGGCCATGATGGCTATTTTGGCGCCAAAACGAATGCCGCAGGCAATTTCCCGCGCAAACTGTATAATTCGAAGCCAGATTGGCGTATCTACCCTCTTCTCGTGTGGTACTGTGAAAGATTCCGTTGCTGTTTGTTTATGCTAGAAATAAATACCTACTAAATTTTAATGGGAAAAATTAATTTCTTGCAAAATTACTTCACAAAGAGCTGGTTCTTACCGCGGTCAAAGACTAAGGTCCGTTTTACAGAACGATGCTCAGTCATCGATCGATGCTCAAGCAGAGATTTTATTCACTAATTGATCACTTTATGAAATCTCTGCTTGAGCACCGATCGATGACTGAACATCGTTCTGTAATACGGACCTAAGTTTGGTCATTCAATGACGTAAAGTTCAGTTATAGTTTTAGATTTAGATAATTGTGTTATTTTACTTTAGATTTAATTTACTTTTAACCATTGTATTTTGTTTACTTATTAGTACTTACTTATTGAATTAAATATTTTTAAATACTAAATGTTATAATAAGCGTTAGATTAAATATTATATTATACACGGTGGAATTCAATTCGTTCTTTTCCTTTAATGTATGTATTCAGTCCATGCTATAGAACGATCCCATATAAATAAATAAATAAAAAAGTACTTATGAAATAAAACTTAAATCTAGGTTTTATCAAATTACTGCAAATTTAAATTCTAAAGAAAAGCCTTGTGACATTGAACGAAGCAGGTGTTTTATTGCCTACAAGACATTTCTGTCATGCAGTTATTTTAGGAGGCACTAAATACTAAAACAAAACCAATTTTTTTTAAATTGGACTTTGTACGAATATTCTATAGCATGGTCTAAGTACACACATTTAAGGAAAACAGCGAATTCTATTCCACCGTGTATTAGAATCTCTATAGACTATATAAAATTGCTTCTCTTTGGTTGTAAAAAAATAGCACAATATTTAATTTTTGTTATTGTACATGTCTGGAATAGTTAATAAGTTTTATTTTATATTAGATATTTATTTATTTCATTGGTGAGACAATAAAGAGTTTAATCTATTTATCTAATGGCATGAGAAACACTACTTAATTCTACCCAGTCTATAGATTTCCAAGATGAAAAGAGATAGCAACATACTTCGCTCTCTTGTCTTGCATTCAAATTCAGAGTAGCTCAACCCCGTGTAAGACGTAAAATCGTTTAGCAGGTGTTCCATAAAAGCAAATGGTCAGCCGTTAGCCGAGCGATTTAAGGAACGAATCGAAAATTTCACATTAGGCCTTGCAAGCAAGACGTAGCCACCTGCTTAGCATCAGAATTAAGCTTTTTGCCTCAATCGGATTAGGCACATTACATTAACAAGGTATTTTTTTTTATGTTTTGGCTCCACACTTTTGTGTATTTAGCTAGTGTCAAGTAATTGATAATTTATTAATTTAATGATATTTCTCGCAAATGTGTCAAGTCACAGTCGAAGTCATCAAGTCAAGTCATAGTCAAGTCAGTCTAGTCAGTCATACTCTTAGTAAAGTAGTGGCAACTTTACTTGAAGCTTCTATGGAGTATTGGAAACAACACGAAAAGAAACGTTTCACCATCATTATACCATTTTCCCACACTCACGCCTGTAATTCAGCACTTAACGAATAAAATGCCACCAATTTTATGAATTTACTTTACAAACGAGACTTTCTGACCTAGTCTCACAGGCTAGTAATCTTATTACCAGAATGTGCTGATGTCTCAGGATGATGTGCGCAGTGGAGTGTCGCGTGAAACTATACTTTAGAGTTCCGAGTTATAATATAATAATAATAACGCCCCAACGATCACATACATAGATCCTGGACCCTAACTAGGATTCCGTGTGTCTAGGGACCCAGGAACTATGAGGACCATGGCAGCAAAACACCCAGACTCAGAACAATTATTTGCGCTAATATTTTTCTGTACACAAATACTAGTTCTGCTGCGGGAACAGAACCCGTCGTTTCGGGTTATGAGCCGACCTGCTCAACCAACAGGTCGGCTCATAACCCGAAAGCGACGGGTTCTATTCCCGCAGCAGAACTCACCACCACACCACAGAGGCTGTGAAAATGACACTGCAACCAATATGGACAGCCGTGTCGCTTAAGATCAGGTGAACGACTAGCTCGTCATATCATACCGTACCATAAAAAGCCGTGGAAGTTAAAACCTTAACGACGTTTCCTTAATTAAACCTATCAGTAATTAACTCTGTAACTCCAATAAAAATACAGATAAAGCACGACACTGCTGTATTTCCAACGTAATGACTTCGATTGGAATTTCAGAGCGATGCGTACTTTTTTAACTACCCTTAGTAAAAGAGCTAGGCGGTGTTAAATTTAGATTCAGTATTATAGAAAACTAAATTACAACTACTTTTTGAAGTAAAACTTCTTTACGCTTGCTTGATTTGGGGAGTAAGCTGGTGGCGAATGGAAATTGATTCACGTAGATCTCCATTGCTAACATAACAACGTAAAAAAGTTGTATAATTATGTTGGTACATCCGGTAAAATAACAATTTATAATTGTCAAGATGGCGACATTAATATTAAACAAAGCAAAAACAAAGTTATACCAACCGATAGATTGAGCTAAATTAAAGAAGTTTTACTTCAGTCGTGTAGTATAAAGCAGTCTAGTTATTTTTTCAAGATTATTTTTTTGCCTTTTATCATTTTAATGAACTTGCCGCTAGCGATAATTTACTATTAAAAGTGAATCAATAAAATTAAAATATTGGGAGCCTCTATATAGCTCAAGTCCGTTCCTGTATGTACTGTAGCCATCTCTGCCACACCACAGAAGCTTAGAGCTGGTATTTTTCAGATTGGTCGCCTCATAACCCGTAGGTGGTGGGTTCGATTCCTGCGACAGGACAAATATTTGTGCCCAGAAAAAAAAGCCCAAATACTAGCTTTGAGTTTGGGTGTTGTGAGACCATTGGTCCTCGTAGTTCCTGGGGTCCCTAGACACAGGGAATCCTAGTTAGGGTCCAGAATCTATGTATGTGATCGTTGGGCGCTATCATAATAATATTATTTTTATTTTGGAGAAAAACAAGACGGCGGGCAGTATCCAAGCTTGCCAACATCTTCAAAGTTCCTTAAGTAGCGTTTAAAGTAAAGCTGTAAGTTAATACTTAAGGCCCTTATATTAATTTACCGATCTTAGGAAAACCATTTTATTTATTTTAGTAGTTTTTTTTAGTTTTGTTTTTTTAATATTCGCGTTTGATCTAGATATTTCTACGAAGCACTAAGTTGATGCTTTATATACTGTTACAATAGGCCATGAGCTCAAAAGCGCTCTTGAGATGAATTACCAACTAAATAAATAAATAAAAAAAAAAAAAAAAAATTATTAATTTTGTTCCAAGATTTTAAATAATAACTACAACTATTACACGGCTAAAACTCACGAGATATAGTCGAATAACTCGACCGGTGTTCGGGCAATAAAGATGCCCATCCTCAAGGAGTACGCGCGGCGGCGCACAGTGGTCCCATTTTGAAAAAAGGTGGACTTAGGACCGAAAGTCGGAATTTCGGGCTGTTTTTTTTTTATAGAATAGGTCTTAACTATCCTAACAACATCTATTCTATAAAGAAAATCCGTAGGATGCATAGTTTTCGAGAAAAAAAATAATCTTTTTTTTCTTGTATGGAGAAAAACATACTTTATTATTTTTCTCAAGTTGGGTGAAATAGTGACGGCTTTTGTTGATATTTTATGAAAGCCCTAGTGGTATTGTATCCAGAAAAAAATAAAACCAATGCGGTCACCTGCGGCCGCGGGAATAATCAGATGTCAAAAATTGATTAATTTTTTTTGCGTATTTTGCAAACATTGTTCGTTTCTGGCCAATTATTTATGTATTTTAGGTTAGCGCTCCATACTTTAATTCGAACTATTATATAACATTTCAAAAAAGTTAATCAAAATCGAGTAATTTTTTTTTATAATTGCTGTTTTACTCATGAAATTGCACGCATACATGGTTAGTTCAAAATGCAAATCCTATATTACTCAGTATAATGTACAAAATAAACATGCACGTACCTAAAACGTAAAAAAAAAAAAAAAAAATATTTTAGTTTTTCGTTTATGCTTACTAAAAGTCACCGGTAATGGTTACCGACATTACTTACCTACCACTGGCGGGCATTATCTGCATAATCGATTTCTTGCTTTGTATTTTCAAAACTGGTTTTGCGACAGCATTTTCACAACCGCGGTTGTTGAATGCGAGGCAGGATATAAACAAACGAGTCACATCTGATACTAGCTGTGACTGGTCGCTAGCTGGTCGCTTTGTTCCTGACAAATCCTGACAACAGGATAACTCGTATATGCATGCAAGTAACTACCCCCTAAAAATAAAAGTGATATAGCTACATCAATAATAATTGGCGTATGTTATACACCAATAATGTTTGTTATTGGTGTGTTTTAATCTTTCTGTCATCTGTATACGTATGATTTTCTACCAGAAAAAATGACTCATTTGTTTGTGCAGATTCCTGATTACTTATTACACGTTACTTAGCTCCCATTGGCGGACTTTATCTATACAAACAAATGAGTCATTTTTGATAAATGGCTGTGATTGGTCGTTTACTATTACCTTGCTCTTGCACATAGTGACTAATGACCTATCTGTTATGGCGTATTAAATACAGAGCAATGTTAATTTAAATTGATTCATCGCTAACTGTGAAGTACTAAAAATTACTATTTTGAATTTGCAATGGCTGGCTTAGGCACATATTTTGATATGTTCTTGATTCTTAAAGATAGTGGAAATCTTAAGGATTACAATAAATTGTGTGAATTTATAGTTTCCAAAATACCATGTGAAATATCTGAAGATGACCATCAAACAATTAAGGAGTTTTGTCGGCTATTCACCAATCTTGTAACTAAGAAGTGGAAAGATGCAAGCAGAAACTTGAAGACATTTATGAATCGGGAAAACAACCGCAAGTGGTTAGAGACCAATATTAATTGGCCTACTTGCAATACGGTTGATCTTGTTACTACAATGAGAATGCCAGAGGACTTAGTTGAAGAGCCGGAATTACTGCCGGTTGCTATTCCATCTGTCTGCACTGCGGAAGCAGGTACCTCTACTGTAAAAGAAGTTAGAGTGCCCTTTGCCGATTTGGGCAACAAACAAAAGAAAAGACGTTCCAGTGTCTTTGTTAACGATAACTCTGAAGAAGAACTACAGTATTATTTTATTTCCAAGTTAAAAGAAAATGGAAAATATGCTTTAGCGAAGATTGTGGAATATCTGTGCGAGACTCCCGAAGTTGTATCAGATGTAACAAAACTCCTTTTCAAGGAAGAAAAAGTAGTCAGTATAGCAGAGGATACATCTTTGGCTTTGTACACAGCCCTTAGCCTATCCAAATGGCAATACTTATCCTTGAGAATGTTTCTGAAGGATGAAAATTGTTCAGCTGCCTTTCCGTCTTATCACAAGTTACTTGACGCTAAAAAGAGATGTTACCCATCTGAAGAACACGTGGAAGTAACGGAAATGGGAGCTCGCATAAGGTATTTATAAAATTATACTATATGTTGTTTTAAAATTTTTAAGTTTCATTAGCTTACTTTTATTAATTTATTTTATTTTTCAGGTTGCAAGGACTTCTTAACCACACAGTGGAAAGAATTTTGCTAGACTTAAGACCAATCACAAGTTCAACCAAAGAAGGACTGAAGTTGATATGGAAATGGGGCCTTGACGGAGCATCGTCACAGAGTAATTACAAACAAGTCTCAGCTCCTGAGTTTGACGATTCCTCTGTTGTATTGATCAGCATCGTCCCACTCCGACTAGTTGATGGGGGAGAAATGATTATTTGGGAAAACCCAAATCCTTGCTCACCACATTACTGTCGGCCAGTGAAATTCACGTTTACTTCAGAGACTGCGGAGTTCATAAAAGGGGAACACTTAGAAATGCAGCGCGAAATTACAAAATTGGTACCAACAAATTGTGGTGATGTGGAGATAGCCCACGAACTGCACATGACTATGATCGATGGGAAAGTGGCGAATATTATTGCAGATGTACCTTCATCAGCAACGTGCCCCATTTGCTTGGCGAAACCAAGTGAAATGAATAACTTGGAGCTTTTGGCCACGAGACCGCTTCGACAGGATTTGTACCAATATGGAATTTCATCGTTACATATGAAGATAAGATGTATGGAGTGTCTACTTCATATATCTTATAATATGGACTTCCAGCGCTGGAGTGCTCGTGGCGATCACAAGGAATTGAAGCAAGCAAAGAAAAATGCCACACAACAAGAGTTTCGGGAACAGACTGGAATACTCATCGATATTGTAAAACAGGTAATTTTTCCTTTAATTTGCTTCCTTTATATTATATACTCGTCTGTTTTTGTATGCCCTACTAACTTAATTTCTTCTTTGCAGGGCTTTGGAACAACTAACGATGGAAACACTGCAAGACGTTTTTTCCGAGATTATAAAAGATCATCGAGAATCACTGGAGTTGATGAAGATTTGTTACTCCGATTTTCTGTCATTCTGCAAGTTATATCTTCAGGAAAGAACGTCAATATTGCGAACTTCAGACGTTATTGCAAAGAAACAGCAGAACTGTATGTGCATCTCTATCCATGGTACTACATGCCTGTTAGTGTCCACAAACTTCTGATGCACGGAGCAGATATTTGCAGTCATTTTTCAGTTCTGCCTATTGGTAAGTAATAATAGATCAAGACAAATGAAATATAAAGCAGTTAACTAACTGTAAATCTATAAACACTAAAATAATAGTTTCAATGTCAACTTCAACGTATAATTATAGCATATTTTTTATTATTTTTAGGGTCCTTGTCGGAGGAAGCTTCCGAGGCTCGTAATAAAGACTTCCGGAACGTAAGAGAGAAGAACACGAGAAAGACAGGAAGGATCCAAACAAACGAGGACATACTACACGGGCTTTTAATAAGTTCAGACCCCCACATATCATGGCTTAGACCAAAATTTTCAAAGCCTAATCATCTAGAGATGCTTCCTGAGGCAATTCAGTTGCTCGAAATAGACTCGGAGTGCGTATACGTGGAAGAAGAGTAGAAAATGAAAATATACCAGATCCAATGCTATAATTTTTTATTTATTTTATCCTTTAAAAAACTACATATAAAACAGCCCTTTTCAAGGCTACACATTTATCTTATGTTTCTGGTAGAAAATCATACGTACACAACTACATAAGATTAAAACACACACCAATAACAAACATTATTGGTGTATAACATACGCCAATTATTATTGATGAGCTATATCACTTTTATGTTTAGGGGGTAGTTACTTGCATGCATATACGAGTTATCCTGTTGTCAGGATTTGTCAGGAACAAAGCGACCAGCTAGCGACCAGTCATAGCTAGTATCAGATGTGACTCGTTTGTTTATATCCTGCCTCGCATTCAACAACCGCGGTTGTGAAAATGCTGTCGCAAAACCAGTTTTGAAAATACAAAGCAACAAATCGATTATGCAGATAATGCCCGCCAGTGGTAGGTAAGTAATGTCGGTAACCATTACCGGTGACTTTTAGTAAGCATAAACAAAAAACTAAAATATTTTTTTTTTTTTTTTTACGTTTTAGGTACGTGCATGTTTATTTTGTACATTATACTGAGTAATATAGGATTTGCATTTTGAATTAACCATGTATGCGTGCATTTTCATGAATGAAACAGCAATTATAAAAAAAAAACTCGATTTTGATTAATTTTTTTGAAATGTTATATAATAGTTCGAATTAAAGTATGGAGCGCTAACCTAAAATACATAAATAATTGGCCAGAAACGAACAATGTTTGCAAAATACGCAAAAAAAATTAATCAATTTTTGACATCTGATTATTCCCGCGGCCGCAGGTGACCGCATTGGTTTTATTTTTTTCTGGATACAATACCACTAGGGCTTTCATAAAATATCAACAAAAGCCGTCACTATTTCACCCAACTTGAGAAAAATAATAAAGTATGTTTTTCTCCATACAAGAAAAAAAAGATTATTTTTTTTCTCGAAAACTATGCATCCTACGGATTTTCTTTATAGAATAGATGTTGTTAGGATAGTTAAGACCTATTCTATAAAAAAAAAACAGCCCGAAATTCCGACTTTCGGTCCTAAGTCCACCTTTTTTCAAAATGGGACCACTGTGCGGCGGTGGCGGCTCAGAGCCGAGCCGCCACCGCCGCCGCGCGTACTCCTACTACTCACGTCACTGACGTGACTCACTCACGTACTCACGTCAGTTTCTATAATGTTTTAAATAATGTTGGGTGATTTTTTTTTCTGGTTGGCAAAACCGACTTGCAATTCGTTGGACGGTCACGATAGTTAGTCAGTTAAAAAATAATAACAAGTAGTCTTTTATACTCGTTTGTACTAAAGTCATTTAAAATACAACTTAGCTAAGCAACATTTTCTATATGACATACCTACTGCAATGCATTTGGGTATGTCAAAAAGGAATAAGTGCGAACTTAGGAGCTATAAACTTTAGTACAGACGGCTTTTATTTTTTTTACTAGATAATTAGATAAAACATTAAGCATCTATATTTGACTTATTTACAATGAAAATTGAGTACTGATCATCCTGTATCAATATATATATATTATTCACTATTTAACCAGTAATCCAGTAGATACGGGCCTTTAGTGGTCACTTTCGGCCAGGTCATAATCTATTCAACGTCTATTCGAAATTTGAAATAAAGCGGGAACAACTCATAAAATAACTTAATTTTTCCAATCACTAGCTCCAGGTCTAAACTGCACGTGACTTAATTTTAAGCTCAATGTCATATGCGGTAAGGATGAAAATTAAACGATTTCCGTTAAAATTAATGGATGTCCGTGAAATCGGTAGTAAATAAAGTAAAATAAAACGTTATTGGCTAGAACCGAAGGAATAAACTTAATTAGAAAATCGGTAGGAATGAGAAAATAAATAATAAGAAAATAAAAAGTTCGTCTAAGTAGGTACGCTTTGCCAGTTATTCTGCCGCCAGGCATTAGTGCGCAAGCACTGCTGTGTACCGGATTGAAAGGCACCGTAGCTAGTGAAATTACTGGGCAAATGAGACTTTATGATCTGATCTCACAGTCTAGTAATCTTATTACTAGATTGTGCCGATGTCTAGGATGACGTGCGCAATGCAGTGTCATGCGAAACTCTATACCTTATATTTTGCATTGCATAGTGTGGTGGTTGCGCAGGTCGGCTTATAACCCGGAGGCGGCGGGTTGGATTTCCGCAGCAGAACAAGTATTTGTGCACAGAAAAATAAGCCCAAAAACTTAAATCAATCAATCAATCATTTGTTTATTTGCAAGAATACACAATATACAATTTGGATACAGCGTCACATAGTATAAGTCGTGGTTACGTGCATTCAGCCTGCATGCAAGCGTGCAAATATTAAAAATAATATTTTTGTTACTACTTAACATTTGTTATTACCTGTTCAATATTCTTTGACACTATAGAAACATTTGCTTAAAAGCCAGTCACTCAAATGTTTTTTAAATATATTTTCTTCCAGACATTTAATTTCATTCGGCAAATTATTAAAAATAGTTATGCACATGTTATATACGTTTTTCTTATAAATGTCTTTACAGCAAGGAGGTTGGTACAGCAGGTTCGCGAACTTAGATCTTTTTTGTCTAGTAAAGACATCACTACGCTTTTTAAAGAATTCGGGGTGAGTCTTGGTGAAAACACAAAGGTCCCTAATATACATGCAAGGCAGAGGAAGAATGACTTCTGAGTCCTTGTAGTTCCTGGGTCCATGGACACAAGGAAACCTAGTTAGGGTCCAGGATCTATGTATGTGATCGTTGGGGCGTTTATTGTTATTATCAATCAAATCATTCTAAAGCGTAATGACCTCCACAACTTCGTTAATTGATTGCGCACTATTACTTACCGTTTTAATCACAAACCTACAGTATTTTAACTTAATTTTTAAAGGATAAGAGATCTTTTGCTATAAAGATTTGTTTTAGATCAAACGAAAAATATGCGTCTCATAAAAATTCATAATCAAAACCATTTAGCTACATTTCATATTATAAACTTTGCTTTTGACGCTATTTTAATTCATAAAGATTTTTTAATTATAAAGTTTTCGAATAATAAAATGATAGTCGAATAAAAATTTACTTTGTATATTTAAGACTGACTGATGTTCGGCAACCCACGTAGGATCCAAATTTCAATCATTCAAAGCAATTATAAAACTTACGTTTCTCAGAATCTAGTTCAAAAATTTCAATTATTTTGTACCACCATCTCTATTAATTTGTAAGTAAAGTAATGCTTAGACTAAAAGAAGAAATAGACGGGTTGGGTTTGATCAATAAGAAAGTAAATTCAAAAAAGAAGATCGAAAGAAATCGCAAGGCCACGTGTAATAAATGCTATCAAGAGTTTCAATTTATGACAGTTTGTACGCTTTTTCTTGTATAATAAAACATCCTCGTCATATTCCGAATTCTAATATATATAAATATTATTCATCTTCATCATGATCAGCCATTTTGCCATTTAGTTATTTTCAAAACTACTGTACCAATTTTGATGAAATTTGGAATACAGATAGCTTATACGCTGAATTCACACATAAAATACATTTAACCACGGATGAAACCGCAGGGAGCAACTAGTACATAATATAAATTGTTATATAATATGAAAGTATAATTACAATTATACTTATTATATTTGACAGCTTCTGTGGTGTGGTGGTTTAGCAGCTCGGCTCATAGCCCAAAAGCGGCGGGTTCGATTCCCGCAACAGGACAAGGACTTATGCACACAAAAGCGTAAATATTTATTCTGTGTCTGAGTGTTGTGTTGTGGGATCATGGTCCTCGTAGTTCCTGGGTCTTTAGATACAGGGAATCCTAGTTAGGGTCCAGAATATATGTACTCGTATGTGATCGCTAGGAACTACGAAAATCATGGTCCCACAACACCCAGACACAGAACAAGTATTTGCGCTTTTTTTCTTCGCTCAAATACTGGTCCTTTTTTTTGTTTTTGAGGGGGAAATGCCCTCGCCCTTCCCTGCCACCACGGGGGTGGTGGCAGGGGGTATGTGGGACTCGAACCCACTAAAACCCCCCGTGATCCGACCGCCGCCGGGATGGAGCGAGATGGAGGCGCACTGCATTAACCATCTCGCCCCGGCGGTAGGCCCTTCCGGGCCTCTGCTGGTCCTGCTTTCCAGGTTATGAGCTGACCTACTCCACCACACTACAGAGGCTGTTTTGATTCATATAACAACTGAGTGAAGAAGTAGCTAGAACCCAAATAGGCCATCAACCACTCTACCGAAGAATATAAGATATAAAAGAAAGATAAAAGATGAGTTTTGATGAGAGAAAAGGGAAAGCGAAAAAGATTGCGTCACCGCATTATATTATTTTCCAAAACTTGTGTTATTTTCAGTGTTAGTGCACAAAATTGGTAGCATTCTATTCGTTAAGTGCTGGATTACAGGCGTGAGTGTGGGAAAATGGTATAATGATGGTGAAACGTTTCTTTTCGTGTTTCCAAAACTCCATAGAAGCTTTAAGTAAAGTTACCACCACTTTACTAGGAGTATGACTTTGACTAGACTATGACTTGACTTGATGACTTCGACTATGACTTGACATATATTTGCGTGAAATATCATTAACTTGATAAATTATCAATTACTTGACACTGGCTAAATACATGGAGGTGTGGAGCTAAAACATAAAAAAAGATGAAAGATAGACAAGTGAAAGAAAGGTAAGAATAATAAAAGAAAGTCTACAAAGGTCAAAAGACACTTTTCCTTTTCTTTGTCATTAAAAGCAAAAGGCTCAAGTTTTTCCCGTTTTTAAATAAAAAAATCACCAATGAATAATAAACTAGAAAGAAATCAACAGGGAATATTAAAAACGCAATCAAAGCTGGTCCCTCAAATGAATTATTGAGCGGCAAATTAATTAACTTCGGATACGAACGCAGAATAAATTTATTGTTTGTAATAACTTTGGGTACCGGAAAAATATAGAGAAAGTACGGGGAAGAGCCTGAGACTAAAATGATGGCGTAGATGTGGGTGCGGGATAAGTAAGTGAGACCAATTAAGGTAATACCAATTATCGAAGCATTGTCGTATAATCTGCCTGCACAATTATCCATCCATCCAACGACAGTACATTTAATAAGTAATTAAATTTAAAAAGCACATCGGTCTATTCGTTGAATCATTCAAACATTTTTAGTATTCTGATTATAATTCGCAAAAGTACTAATAATAGCCTATTTGCAATAAATTATTTGACTTTGATTCACGTACGCTTTGATTACTGAAAATGGCGGCAAAATCGACAAATCAAATGGAAAAATGTATTGCCACTAGTAAGTTGTTAAGTTGGTACGAGTGTATAGCAACTTACACAGGCATACTAAATACAACTAACTACACTAATCTAAATATATAACTCAAAGGTGACTGACTGATTGACTGACTGACATAGTGATCTATCAACGCACAGCCCAAACCACTGGACGGATCGGGCTGAAATTTGGCATGCAGGTAGATGTTATGACGTAGGCATCCGTTAAGAAAGGATTTTTCGAAATTCCACTTTTAAGAGAGTGAAATGGGTGGTTGAATTATTTTCCCATAGGCCACGCCGCGGGCGAAGCTGCGGGCAGAAGCTCGTCACAACATAAACATTCAGACCTGTATTTTACTTACTAGTATTTAGTAATTCTATATTCTGGAATGGGGTATAATAATTATTATTCATTTTGCTATTTTGTAATGCGATATAAGTATTACAACGGCTAAACAAACGAGTTTGACGCGACTCATCTTCTTCATTATTTTGGTCTGAGGGAACTAAGAAAGAATATCTTGGAATTAGGTCTACGCATCGTGATGGTTATAAATGAAGGCATTTTCCTTTTTACTTATGGATTGTCGATTGAGCGCATTCTGAAGTTTTTGAGACTCACCAATACGTGGTAAAGGTTGGTAGAGATCAAGTAATTGGAACGTATATTGAAAATATTTGTTGTGTGAATTGTGGTTCATCGCAGTTGGTCGCTAGGGTGAGGCTAGGTTCAAAGGGTTATCCGACCGAATTCATTCTACCAAATGTACGGAACGACCAAATTAGTTGCAGCACAGATTGTATGTGGTATGGGTTTCAGCCGAATGAAAAAATATGTACTTTTATAATATAAAATATTAAGATGACTTAGATTCGAATAGCTGTCCGTTTGTTAGTATGTTTTAATCCTGTTAAGTTTTTTTGTACTGGTTATAGGAAAAGCATTTGACCACTTTCTCAAACAATGAATTTATTATTTTAAGAAATGACATGACTAGCTAGTCGTTCACCTGACGTTAAGGGACACGGTTGCCCATATCAGTTGCAGTGTCACTCGAATCTCTAAATTAGAGTTTGGCGTGACACTGAACTGTGAACGTCAACCTGAGTCATCAACACAATCTAGTAAATTACCAGACTGTGAGATTAGGTGATAAAGTTTCATTTGTCCAGTAATTTCACTAGCTATAGCGCTCTTAAAACCAGAACACAGTAGTTCTTGCGCTCCTGCTTGGCGGCAGAATATCTAGAAAAGCGGTGGTAGGCGGACTTTGTACTAACGCAAGCCGCGGAGGCTTGCGTTAGTACAAAATCCTTATATATTTAACGAGCTTCTGCTCGCAGCTTTGCCCACGGCGATGGGAAAATAATTCAACCACCCATTTCACCCTCTTAAGGGTGGAATTTCGAAAAATCCTTTCTTAGCGGATGCCTACGTCATAACATCTGCCTGCATGCCAAATTTCAGCCCGATCCGTCCAGTGGTTTGGGCTGTGCGTTGGTAGATCACTATGTCAGTCAGTCAGTCAGTCAGTCACCTTTGAGTTATTTATATTTAGATAATACTCGGTATATCTCTAAGATTATACAGTTATTATTCAATTTGTTTTATAAGAGAATGCATAATGCAACGTATAGGGTGTCCATGGATGATAAAAAGAAATCTGGAGAATAGAAACTAATCTAATAAATATAATAGAACAGGGGAAATCACAAAACTTTGATTGCAATGCAACAGAAGAAATTTCCATACTAACTATGGACATAAACTGCGTATTCAAACTCTCAAATCCATAGAAATATGTGTTTCTAACGGTTGCAATCGAGTTACGTGATCGTCCAGCAAGTTATTTACTGTGAAGTAATTACTTAGTAAATAGTAACTTCTCTTTCTCTCTCCTTCTATTTCTCTCTCTTCAAAGAAGACTTTTAGTAGCTTTTATGTAATGAATGATGTGATGAGCTAGTCGATCACCTAAGTTAAGCGACACGGCTGCCCATAACAGAACAGTGTCACTCGGAACTCTAAAATATACAATCAGACACCAACCCCGCCGGCGAGGTCGCCGTACCCCCCGTAGGTTAGCTAGGACGGTCGCGCCTATCAATAGGGTCCACTCTTCCAGTGGACGTAGTCTTCTCGATCCTCTTATCCTGGCAACGGCACAAGCCGAGGCTCGCACCCCAGGGGTGCCCGCCAGCTAGTTGCCTCCCGCTTTTGACGGCTGGGCGCCTTAAGCAACCGCCCTCCCGCCCAGTGACGCTGTAAAGATCGGTAAAAACCAACAGCATTAGCTCGTTAAAACAAAAATTGGAACTCTAAAATATAAATTTTCACGTGGCACTGCACTGCGCACGTCATCCTGAGACATCAGCACAGTCTGGTTATCAGATCACTAGACTATGAGATCAGGTTGTAAAGTCTCATTTGCTGAGTAATTTCACTAGCGAGAGTGCCCTACAAACTTGAATACAGTAGTCCTTGCGTACTACTGCTTGGCGGCGGAATAACTGGCAAAGCGATGGTACCTACCTAAATGAACTATGCAGAAAAGTCCTACCGCCTAGTAAAATGTCTTGGATGGGAACCGAACCCACAACCTACAGTTCAGAAGGCCGGGTAAACGGAGCTATTGAACCAGTTAAAAAGTGAATCACTAATAAATAATTGTAACATCAAAAATATAATATATTCAAAATTTAGAAATAATGCTAAATATGGATTTTTTTCTCGTTTATATGGCTACCTCCAGGTAAAATTTGAATCGCAAAACATTGCGTTTAGCAATTGTAATGCCTTCCAGGAGATGCGATTGTAGAGGGCAGGAATAATAAAGGATTGCATACAATGCATTATTAATCAGGTAAGAAAAGTTGCTACGTCTAAGTGATTTTGCACAAGTACAATCCAAAAATCCCCTGATGGGATCAAGAAGATTCGTCCAAAAATGCCTATAGCTATAGAGGAAGCTTCTGGTTCAAAACTACCCACGAGTCGTCTGCAACCTCGTGGGGGTTATTGGAAAATACAATCCCATCAAAAACATAAATGTAAAATGGCAGCCCAGTTTAATATTAGTTATACATATAAAATTCAAAGTCCTGACTGACTGACTGACTTATATATTAAGGCACAGCCGAAACCGCTGGTCATAGAGACTTAAAATTTGGAGGGTGTGTTCTTTGTAAAGTTTAGGTATCCACTTAGAAAGGGTTTTTCGAAATTACACCTCTAAGAGGGTGAAATGAGTGGTTGAATTATTTTCCTATAGGCCACGCGGGCGAAGTGGCGGGCGGAACGTCGTATCTATTTATATATATAACTGGCCTCGTAGCTCAATTGTAGCTCTGCCTTAGGTGAGCTGTAGGTGGTGGGTTCGATTCCCACCCAGGACAAACATTTGTGTGATGAACATGGGTGTTTGTTCTGTGTCTGGGTGTTATATTGTATTCTATGTATGTATTTACGAACAAAAAGTATCTAAGTATTTTATCAGTTATCTGGTTCCCATAGTACAAGTTTTGCTTAGTTTGGGGCTAGATGCAAATAAACGATTGCAAACTCTCATGTCTCGTCCTTCTTTATACGTATATTTCATGAAAAATCTTTGGTTTTATAGCACAACGGTTAACGTTAAACAAAGTGGATCATTCCGAGGGCGAAACGTCAAAAAGGGCGCTTCTGAATGCTGAAAACATCAAAGAAAAACGATTTTATTGTTTACCTAGGGATGCTACTATTCATGATGTGTAAATTTACAGTAATCTATGTATGTATTAATGAAAATGAAAATGGAAAAAAAAATGAAATAAAAAAACAATTATTTGACAAAAGGCAAAATTACTTACTAGGTGGTAGGACTTTATTGCAAAGTTCGTCTAGGTAGGTACCACCGCTTTGCCAGTTATTCTGCCGCTAAGCAGTAGTGCGCAAGCACTGCTGTGTTCCGGTTTGAAGGGCACTGTAGCTAGTGAAATTACTGGGCAAATGAGACTTTATGATCTGATCTCACAGTTTAGTAATCTTATTACTAGATTGTGCTGATGTCTCTGGATGACGTGCGTAGTGCAGTGTCACGCGAAACTATACTTTAGAGTTCCGAGTGACACTGCAGCTGATATGGTCAGCCGTGTCGTTTAACATCAGGCGAACGGCTAGCTCGTCACGTCATTCCTTAACATACAAAAAAAATACGTAATGTTGGAGATTGGAACACCTGGCTCCCACACTAGGCTCGAAACCCGTGCTAAGTATTAATGAATCTCTATTTTCCTTGGTCATCGCATCGCGTGAACGGATGGAACATTTTAGCTAACTTTTTTGTTGTTGTGATTATTATTAGCAGAAGAAGGTTCTTATGAAAGAAAAATTAAGAAAACTGAGCGGTGCAACCGCAGGATGCAGCTAGTAACTTTACTAGGTGGTAGGACTTTGTTGCAAAGTTCGTCTAGGTAGGTACCACCGCTTTGCCAGTTATTCTTCCGCCAAGCAGTAGTGCGCAAGCACTACTGTGTTCCGGTTTGAAGGGCACTGTAGCTAGTGAAATTACTGGGCAAATGAGACTTTATTATCTGATCTCACAGTCGAGTAATCTTATTACCAGACTGCGCTGATGTCTCAGGATGATGTGCACAGTGCAGTGTTGCTCGAAACTCTATTTTGGGGTTCCGATTGACACTGTTGTTATGGGCAGCCGTGGCGCTTAACAGGTGAACGGCTAGCTCGTCAAATCATTCAGTAACATAAAAAAAAAATAGTAACAATATAATTATTAATCATCGAACTGCTTGTCACCGCCGAAAAGCTTATTCGTAGTTTGTGGACTTTTTTAGTTTGAAATCGAATATGTCCGAAACCTGGTCGGAGTAATTTTGACTTTTCATTGACCTGAGTTTAGCCGTAATTTATCTTACAGTTTGTGGACTCATGGAAATCTTACACTCCGTTTTACAAGGTCACTTTTGCCACACACACACATGTAAGATGTGTAATGAGCACTTTAAAAAAGCAGGTGTAAAAAGTATTGAAGGGCAGGCAAAGCAGCTGTACCTCTTCTGGTGCTGCAGATATCCATAGAAGACGGGAACTGCTTACCAAAAGGCAGGCTGCCAGCTTGTTTATCCATCCATGTTATAAAAAAATCGAGTGTGCTTTAGACCACACGACTGAAGTAAAACTTGTTTAGTTTAGCTCCATCTATCGGCCAGAATAACTTTGTTTTTGCTTTGTTTAATGTTAATAATAATAATAATAATAATATGTGTGGACATCTCACACAACGCCATCTAGCCCCAAACTAAGCAAAGCTTGTGCTATGGGAACCAGATAACTGATACAATACTTAGATACTTTTTTGTTTGTAAATACATACATAGAATACAATATGACACCCAGACACAGAACAAACACCTATGTTCATCACACAAATGTTTGTCCTGAGTGGGAATCGAACCCACGACCCACAGTTCAGAAGGCAGGGCTACTACCAACTGAGCTATCGGGCCATCTTGACAATTCTATTTTGTCAATATATGTACAATTGTCATTTTACCGGATATAACATCATAATTATACAATTTTACTTTGTTATGCTGGCAATGGAGATCTACGTGAATCAACTTCCATTCGCCTCGAATTCACCAGCTTACTCCCCAAGTCAAGCGTGCGTAAAGAAGTTTTACTTCAACAAAATGGAGTTACGGGACAAAAGACATACTGGGGGTGTTACTGAGCAACCCCAGTGTTGCAATGTCTAAAAGTTCGGGAACATAATTGTTGCAAAAAATGTTTGTGCTTGCAAAGTCTACCATTTGTTGAACTACTAGTGATTATTTTGATTGGACCATGCCAACCCTATCCAATCTACCTGTGAATCCCAGTCATTAAGTACCCTCCCTGATCCAGTGTTCAGGTTACAATCCAGACGTCTAGACTGGTTTACGACTCCTCAAAATTATTAGCATATAGATTAGCTTTTAAACGTGGGATATTTACGAGTTAAATCTCTGCGTTTTATGTTTTAGGATTTGTATTTTTCTATTAGACAAGTGATTTTTGGCAAAAATAAGTACCAAAATAGCTCGTATACGATACCTCAATGCGTGCATAAACACTTTATTATATGCAGGGATGCCACGAAAAAGTGTTTTCATATTTTTTTTTGTTTTGGTTTTGGCTCCACCATTTTGTATATTTAGCCAGTGTCAAGTAATTGATAATTTGTCAAGTTAATGATATTTCACGCAAATATGTGTCCAGTCACAGTCGAAGTCATCAAGTCAAGTCAGTCTAGTCAAAGTCATACTCCTAGTAAAGTGGTGGCAACTTTACTTGAAGCTTCTATGGAGTTTTGGAAACAACACGAAAAGAAACGTTTCACCATCATTATACCATTTTTCCACACTCACGCCTGTAATCCAGCACTTAACGAATAGAATGCCACCAATTTTATGCACTAACACTGAAAATAACACAAGTTTTGGAAAATAATACAATGCGGTGACGCAATCTTTTTCGCGATCCCGCCAAAAACCTCTGGCTAGTTTTGAACTCAATAAAAAGGTGACAATTAAAAAAAAATATTAAGGCTGTTCCGCCATTTTTCAATTGTTTTCTTTTCTCTCGACGTTGGCTAAAATTATAGGAATTTGAATTAGAAAGAACATCAAGTCTCACGAGTAAAGATTTTTTTTCTTTTTTATTAAGTTAAGGTTATGTTTTTAAAAATGTCTATAGGTCTATTTTGAAGATAACCACTTCATATGTTTCCTCCTTACTTGGATGGGTGACCGCTATGAAAAGTAGGCAACCACGGTCTCCGAATCACGGTAGACCTCAGTTGTAAGCAGGTACTTACAACTGAGGTCTACCGTCATTCGGAGGGTATGATAAGCCTATACCTAGCAGTTGTTGTATTGTATTGTATTTTATTCATGAACAACATACATTGTTTGAATTACGTTAATTATTATTAGTTGTAAGACACATGTAAGAAGCCTTGGAGGCGTAAGAAATCTGACACGACGACTTGCCTACCTGACAAGACCAGAAAAGAAGCAGTCACTATAATCCACCACCGTCCATGCTCATTGATCTATCTCTGTCCAAAGGTCATCCAAAGGTTGTCTGGAAGAGATCGCTTTTTAGTGACAAGACCGCCCATTGTAACCTTATAAACTTTCCTGTTTTGTATTTCGTCATCTTGGTATCAATACAAGCTTTGCTTAGTTTGGGACTAGATGGCGCTGTGTGAAATGTCCATAGAATAAAGAGTTTATCTATCTATATATAGGTCTTCCAGAAATGGTAGAGAGTAGGTAACTTAATAATATAACATTGCTAAAACGAAATACGTGTAATATTCTTGGTTTTTCGCTAATCTGGCTTGCAGTTTTTGCTTTGAATTTTGGAAAAACACGAGCCTAAAATAATTAAGAAAATGACACTCCTTGAGCCGGCCCGAGGTTAAATAAAATAAAACAAGTAAATATTGCCAGCTGCCGGCATAATAAAAGGTAGGCTTATGCTACAGTGAAACACAAAACAGTAAGGATAGTCAAGCATTTACTTAAAGCACAGATTTAAAGGTCAAAGTCAAGGATTTATTGCAAGTAGGCTATTTTTAGCACTTATACTAGTCAAAATTAATTTTTAAATTAAAATAAATTACTTAACATTAAGTTCTTGTACTAAACATATAAAATTATAAAGAAAATAAATAATTTAATATTTCTACATATTTCACGCAGCGCCATCTTGCCCCTAACAAAGCAAAGCTTGTACTATAGGAACCAGATAACTGATACAATACTTAGATACTTTTTGTTTGTAAATACATACATAGAATACAATATAAAACCCAGATACAGAACAAACATCGATGTTCATCACACAAATGTTTGTCGTGGGTGGGAATAGAACTCACAACCTACTGCTCAGAAGGCAGGGTTACTACCAACTGAGCTATCGGGCTAGTCTTAATGTCAAATATTATACACGGTATGTAATACTGTAGTAATTTTAAATCATATTCTAATTTAAATACTCATGAAAAATCTGTAGTGATACAGTTGATGCGGTGAAATAGAAACAATAATATTTAATAGAAATAAAAATTTATCAACATCAGTAAAAAGACCGCAAGTTGTATGTTCTGTTATATAATTGCATTCTATCATAAATATTATACATAGGTATTTGTTCTGTATCTGGGTATTATATTGTATTATATGTATGTATTTACAAACAAAAGTATCTTAGTATTGTATCAGTTATCTGGTTTCCATAACACAAGCTTTGCTTAGTTTGGGGATAGATGGCGCTGTGCGAAATGTCCACACATACTATTATTATTATTATTATTATCAAACAAACAAAAACGAGTGTGTGTAGTCAGGAAACGGGTTGTGCGTAGGTTGGAACCTATATAACTATAGGCCTTCAGCATGTCCACACCGCGCCGTGTCTGGAACAAGAATGATCCGTAGTACACCGAGCGCTCCTTTTTTATAGCCAGACAGGTAGGGGCGCCATGACAGTTGCCGGTGCTGCCACTGTAACAAATTTAATGCCACCACAGGGTAAATTACGGTGCTCGATCGCTGTGCATAGTTTATAACTGGACGTTGCCGCCGTCATGTGCTTTAGACCACACCCCTGAAGTGAAACTTCTTTAGTAAAACGAGTGTGACTTAACTAGTTTTTTCAAAAGGTACGAGCGTCCTTACTGCAAAAATATTGTTCTGTACTAATAATCTGGTCTAAAAATAACCGCTAGATATAAGTTACGGGAGGGTAAAGTTTTTAATTAAGTTCGGCACTGCGGATTAAAAAGTTTGTTTATTGGCCATCGAAAGGGTAATGCGATGCTTTTATTAGACTCAGTATCACCATCTTTGTTTTCGTAGACGTAGCATAAATTTGTGTTGTTTTTAACCCCTGACGGAAAAACGACTGGGTGTTATAGTTTGACGTGGCATCGTCGCTCCCGAATGGGTGTACCGATTTAAATTTGTTTTTTTTTTTTGTTTGAAAATCGAATTAGTCGGAAGTGTTCTTAGCTATATTTAAAAAAAATAACGGTCCAAGATGGCCGCCGACACAAAATGGCGGATTATATATTTTTCAACAACTCCCTCAATGAATGAGGAAATCAAAGGAAAGAGCTTGACTAGTAGAATACTCTAGATTGATTACTATAGATTGTAAGATCAGATAAAGATAAAGATCATTTTATTTGTTCAAACATGTGTATGCGTACTAATAGCATGCCAGATATTATAAAATTAATTGTACTACATGTTTTGCCTGATAAGGCGTCCAAATTTAACTACAAATACAATAATTATTAATACTTATACAGGTTATAGTCTCATTTGCCCAGTAATTTTACTAGGTACAGTGCTCTTCAAACTGGAACACAGTAGTGCTTGCACACTACTGCTTGGCGGCAGAATAACTGGCAAAGCGGTGGTATCTACCTAGGCGAACTTGGCAGGTAAGTCCTACCTAGAAAAATTCAAGAATTGGAACCTTTTAAGGCTCCAATTTGAAAATGGGTGATTTATACTGTAATTTGCAGCTGTCCCGTAAGCAGATTACGTTTTTAGCACTTCAGTACATAAACTGATTATGTTAATATCGATCCTTTCAGGCTCAGAAATTTTATGACAATAAATGATAATGGAATTAGAATAATGGTTTAAGGCATAAAATTAAGGCGCGAGGAAGGTTCGCAGCTGTGTTTTATGATCTCCTTTCCCAGGGCTTCAAATTTCCTGATGAATCAATATTCAGAATCTGGTGATATCGGAAATTTTGTCCTGTCATTATTCTTTTAAGGCATGATCGTGAGACTGTAGAATTCCGGATAGCATCGTAGATTAGAATTACTAAGTCTGTTTTATTCCTCTGTTAGCAAGCTGGTTAATCTTGTAGTTGTTGTTTTACCGGGAGGTGCGTGTGGGTTGGAGGTTGGATGACGACTAATATACTTGTTTCCATATAATGTTCCATTTTTTTTTTCTCTACCAACCTTCACAGCGTCACTGGGCGGGAGGCGCAGGCGCCCAGCCGACAAAAGTGGGAGGCAACTAGCTGGCGGGCACTCCTGGGGTGCGAGCCTCGGCTCGGGCTGTTGCCGGGATAAGAGAATCGAGAAGACTACGTCCACTGTAAGAGTGGACCCTATTGAAAGTTGCAACCGTTCTAGCTAACCTGCGAGGGTACGTTGACCCCACCACACCACAGAGGCTGTCAAAATAGTAATTCATAAGCACGCAAGACAATTATTTGGAGTTCTAAGTAGCATTGCAGCTGCAGGCTAGCTACAACTAGCTCGTCAGGTCATCGGTTTACATAAAAAACGAGTGCGCTATTTAGACCACACGACTGAAGTAAAACTTCTTTAGTTTAGCTCCATCTATCGGTCGGTATAACTTTGTTTTTGCTTTGTTTGATGTTAATGTTGCCACGTTTTTGGCAGGAAGACGAAAAAGATCACGTTACGGCATTATATTATTTTGCAAAACTTGTGTTATTTTCAGTGTTAGTGCATAAAATTGGTGGCATTTTATTCGTTAAGGGCATTGATTACAAGCATGAGTGTGGGAAAGTGGTATAATGATGGTGAAACGTTTCTTTTCGTGTTGTTTCCAAAACTCCATAGAAGCTTCTGGTAAAGTTGCCACCACTTTACTGCGAGTATGACTTGACTAGACTAGACTATGACTTGATTCTGAATTGACTTGATGACTTCGACTGTGACCTGATACATTATTTACGTGAAATATCATTAACTTGCTAAATTATCAATTACTTGACACTGGCTAAATACACAAAAGCCAAAGGAGTGGAGCCAAAACACAAAAAAAAAATGTTGCCATCTTGACAACGTATCACATTTTTGTACCAGAAAATTAAGAGTTAATGAGAGGAAAATTGCGGGTAAATACATAACGACTTGAGTCTAATTATACAAAATAGCATACACCTTACCTCATTATTTAGTTAATTTTCCATATAATTTAATATTAAATCAACGAAATAACTTTGCTAACACAATTGAAGGGGTGAGAACAAAAAGGGTTTAACTGATTTTTTTCACAAAATGACTTATGGTTATCGTTGGATTCAGCGTGAAATTATCTACAATAATACATTCTCAAAACACCAAAAGTAGGCTTAAATCTCGAGATTTTGAGTCTAAAATCGGTTTATCTGTCACAGGAATACAGTTCGCTTAGCATAAAAACATCATTATAATTAGTTTATTATATTATATTTTTACAGTAATTGTATGAATTAGTACTATATTTAGTATTTTAAAATAGAATTAAACCATTTTCAAGCAACCTTAACTTACATAAACCTTTTCTATTACATTATAAGCACTCTACATTAAAATGACGCCGTTGACGTTTAAAGTCAATTTTCTCGAAACTGTCAATTTGACAGTTAAACCCTTTTTATTCTCAAACCTTCAATTATAACCTCTAACTCAGTATCTATGCAGCACCAGTAAATCGGAATGAATAGAGATTAGTGGGTAGACTGGGAGATACCGGTAGGTATTGTTACTAAAGTAAATACGGCTCGAAGTGCCAATAAGGAAAAAAATGCTATTCACGGAAATTTAAAAGGAGTGATTCAGTTAATGATTAAAAATTTCAACAGCAATTTCATTTTCTTTATCTCATTATATACAATACAATACAATACAAAACGCTTTATTGACACCAAAAATAAACATGTAGAAAATAGAATCACATAATAAGATAGGTACAATGGGTGGTCTTATCGCTAAGAGCGATCTCTTCCAGACAACCTTTGGATGGACAGAGATATGAGACACTATGAGCAAGGACGGCGGTGCAAATAAATACTATATACTAACTTATATTTAAATAATATAATACATAAGAATAAATAATAATAAAATAATACGCTATTGGTACTTCTACACTTTTGTTTTACGAAAGAAAATTAATTTTCTACTGTGAGTCGGGGGTATACTTCAATCATAAGATATATCTTTGTTTTATAAATAGATTATAGATAGAAAAGGTTTTTTTCTTAAAACAAAAGTGTAGAAGTACCAATCAGTTATATAATTTTTTTACATTTTGATGGCTTTCGGCGCACTATCACGGAGTCAAAGCATCCCGGAGACAGTGATATATATTAATATCTCCCTACAAAAAGGGTTCAACAAAAAAAAGTTACTAGGTTTTTTGGCGGGAATGCGAAAAAGATTGCGTCACCGCATTGTATTATTTTCCAAAACTTGTGTTATTTTCAGTGTTAGTGCATAAAATTGGTGGCATTCTATTCGTTTAGTGCTGGATTATAGGCGTGAGTGTGGGAAAATGGTATACATGATGGTGAAACGTTTCTTTTCGTGTTGTTTCCAAAACTCCATAGAAGCTTCAAGTAAAGTTGCCACCACCTTACTAGGAATATGACTTTGACTAGACTATGACTTGACTTGATGACTTCGACTGTGACTTGACACATATTTGCGTGAAATATCATTAACTTGATAAATTATCAATTTCTTGACACTGGCTAAATACACAAAAGTGTGGAGCCAAACCATAAAAAAAAGTAAGTATACAAGCTTATTAAAAATGGAAACCATATTTTTTAAATTTTTTTATGTATCGGCCAAAAAATGATGATGATATTTGTTAATTTTTACATTTACATGTTACGATTTTTAAAGTTGGAACAACCGGTACACAATTTTATCCCTGTCAGATTTATCAGCTTCGACGCGTAATTAAACCACCCAGCGAGTCCCAGACTAGCGATCTCTATATCTGTTTGGCAGTGTATAACGAATTATCTCTGAGACATACCGATCAACCAATTAACGAGCTCGGGATACCGGAAACTATGATATATTAGCCTTTGTATTATACATTGAGATTGTGGACATAGAGTAAAGTTTGTAATAGGGTTGGATCAAGTGTAATCCATACTAATATCATAAAGAGGAAAGATTTGTATGTTTGTCACGAATTGGCTCAAAACGTACTGGACCGATTTTAGAAATTCTTTCACCATTTGAATAATAATAATAATAATATTTGTGGACATCTCACACAACGCCATCTAGCCCCAAACTAAGCAAAGCTTGTGCTATGGGAACCAGATAACTGATACAATACTTAGATACTTTTTGTTTGTAAATACATACATAGAATATAATATGACACCCAGACACAGAACAAACACCTATGTTCATCACACAAGTGTTTATCCTGGGTGGGAATCGAACCCACAACCCACAGTTCAGAAGGCAGGGTTACTACCAACTGAGCTATCGGGCCTGTCAATTTGAATGCTACATTATCACTGATTAATATAGGCTATTTTAATTGCAAGCGTTTATGCCAAAATGTTAAACAAAAATTGTCCACCCATGCGAAGCCGGGACGGGCCGCTAGTAATCATAATGTAATAATACTAATAATAGCGCCTAGGGATTAGAGGACCATGGTCCTACAACACCCAAACCCAGAACAAGTATTTGCGCTTTTTTCCTCTCTGCACTAATACTTGTCCTGCCGCGGGAATCAAACCCGCCACCTCCGGGTTATGAGGCGACCTGTCAACCACCACAGAGGCTGCCCATAATTATGTGAATATAATTTATTATTAAGTAACATCAATCATTCGATCTCGGCGTGAATGATAGTTTCAGTTTAATCAGTATCCCGGCTTCGAAGACGAAGCTCAGAAGCTCTGAAGCTGGCGAAACCAAGATATTGTACCTTTGTTTCTTGTTTCCATTGTGTAAGACTTCTTGACGTTGGGCTTTTTCCGCAGACATACCGTCAGCACGTCATATTCAGAGCCACAGCAGTAGTCAGTCCGCAGTATTTCCGCAGTATATTTATACATTAGAAGTACTAGATACAAAAACAAACTCTACTTTCCTCAGTGCAAGCTAGAACTGTACAGAAGGAATGCTTATAAACGCTAAAAGAATGTTCAATAATTTCATTAACATTAAAAAGAATTTACTTTTAATTACTTTTAAGAGAAAATTGACTCAATGGCTCTTAGATAAATGTTTTTACGATTTAAATGAATATATGACTTATAAAGAATGATAATGTACCAACAATTGTATGACAAGTAATCAATAAATTTAAGTAACTTATAACATTGCACACCACTGTCGTGGTATAATGTACGATCTATTTAATTGTAATACAAAGTATTTATGTACTACATTCTGTAATAATGATATTCTATTCTATTTTATTCCATTCCATTCCATTCTATTCCATTCTATTCCATTACATTCCATTCCATTCCATTCTATTCCATTTAAATAAGGATAATGTTTATCAACGGATGAAACCGCGAGTCGCAGCTAGCTTATAATAAAGTACGGGTAGAGATCCTAATCCCGCGGCCTACGCCTGAGTACTAACCTAAGATCCAAAAAAGAAAAAACAGCTTTGATTTCCGACCAATTTATTTTCGTATAATTTGAGCTTCAAAGGCCGAAATATCTTAGAGAAGTCCTCTAAGAAACTACAGGCTTCGTAAGCTTTCTTTCGAAATACAAACCAAATGGTTTTCTTTTCGCAAGAAATAAATATGTGTAAACATTTCACACAGGTCATCTAGCCCCAAACTAAGCAAAGCTTATACTATGGGAATCAGATACTTAAATACTTTTTTGTTTGTAAATATATACATAGAATACAATATAACACCCAGACACAGAACAAACATCGCTGTAATTCTTATCGATAGGTAAGGTAGGACTAAATCTTTGGGCGGCTTAAAAATTCAGACTCGGCTGATAACTGATAATGATAAAGTCTGCTTCAACTAGCGAAATTTGCTTTAATCTGTCCGGATGTGCGTACTCGAGTACAGCACTCTTATCGCGTAAGTTCTGGGAATCGGCTTCGCATGCCATCCTGCACGCGCAAATTAACAAGTCCACGAGAGCGAGCAAGAGGGAACACGATAACCATCTCCACCAGACTTACGCGGTAAGGCCCCATAAGATCGCATTTTTCATCAACTTAAGGAATATTGACATCTTGTTTTGTCTCGGCGATTTTTGATCAGAGGCGTATTTCCCCCAAAAAAGAGGGGAAGTTTGCAGTGGCACCATTTACCAGCTTATTTTGATAATATTTTGCAGAAGCATTGGGTTCTCAATTCAATATTATCATGTTATTACCTACTCATTCTCAACTAGCTTCTACCCGTGGCTTCGCCCGCGTGGCCTATAAAAAACAAATGGTATATTTTTCTACTGAAACAAACATTATAAACGCTCTCGTTTTTTCGCTTGTTGGGGGATGATTTTGATAAAACTGTGATACACGTATCTCACAATTTTAATTGAAGAACATGTTTGTGTTTAAATTTTCGAGTTAATTGATTCAGAGAAGAAATATTTTCATAGATTATTCAACCACCTATTTCACTCTCTTAGAGATGGAATTTCGAAAAACCCTTTCTTAGTGGATACCTACACTTTCCAAAAAATACACCCTCCAAATTTCAAGCCTTGTGGACTAGCGGTTTAGGATTTGCGTTGATATATAAGTCAGTCAGGACTTTATATATATATTTTACGAGCTTCTGCACGCAGCTACGCCCGCGGCGTTACCTATGGGAAAATAATTGAACCACCCATTTCACCCTCTTAAGGGTGGAATTTTGAAAAATCCTCTCTTAGCGGATGCCTACGTCATAACATCTAACTGCATTCCAAATGCCTTGAGCCCGATCCGTCCAGTAGTTTGGGCTGTGCGTTGATAGATCACTATATTAGTCAGTCAATCAGTCAGTCACCTGTGAGTTAAATATATTTAGAGATAGAGATATATGTATAGATAATCGAAAAAATATTTTGTGCTGGTTATTTCTACTTTAAAACAAGGAACAGTAAAATCCGGTTCACACCCTAAAGCTTCTTGCAAATTGTTCAAAGCAGAAATTTTCCACCTACTTGTTTTGTAACCAAAACCACTGTTGGCAAAGATTGCCGTAACTTGCAGGAACTTGCCGTAACTCACTCTAAGTCGGCAAAAACAATGGCAGCAAATTGGATTATTTCAAACGGCTGGAATTTAAAATATCAATCGAGAGTTTAAGGTGTGGCAGAGTTTGCAGCGATGTACAGTTTTTATTTGTTATATGATATATGATATATGCTAATGATGACGTAAAATAGCATCCATACTTTTTAAAAATATGCAACTTTTACTTATTATTTTTTAATTTATACATTGATATATTTTTACATTACTCTGTCAGTACCAAGCGACGCAAATGGAGGAATATTATTGTACGCTAATGTCACGTCAAAGTCACAATTTTGTCGAAGTCAAAAATGCTGCAGTGAAATGGTGGATCTTTCTTAAATTTACAAAAAAGTTAACAAGATAAGCAGCACAAAAAACGCATTTTGCAAAATGTTATATCGAACAGAATACTTATCAACCTACTAAATGAACTATTTAATGCAACCACTTGGCTTTCTTAAACAAAAGCACAACCAGAATGCTGTTTAAATATTACCAATACCATATGTATTGTGCTTATTTATAAATTTTAAGTAATATCTTTCAGTTTGGATCTCTGGATACACTCCACCATGATATTTATATTTTTCCTCATAAAAACAAATAGGTAACCTACCTAAGTACGTATTATAATAAAAATTGAATACAAAAAAATTACGCTAGTTTGAATACTCGTTATACCCTTTTGTTATGCTCTTCGCTACCCGCTACCTCTCGGGCTACACCTCGTTTGCCCCTAAATCTAAAGTTTGCCACAAGTTGCGCGGCTGTCAAACTTTCCTGTCGCCCCGCGTTCGGTGACATCGATTCAGACATTATTGCTGTCAGGTGAGTTTGGCAGTTTCGAGTTCTTGCCAGGCATGTAGCTAGGATTTGAGGGATTGGGGCGCAAGATATTTTGGATAGAAGTAAAATGGTTTTGAAGTAAGACTTCTTTACGCCCGCTTGACTTGGGGAGTAAGCTGGCGAGGCGAACGGAAGTTACAAGTTGTTGATTCACGTTAGAACACACGGCTGAAGTAAAACTTCTTTAGTTTAGCTCTATCTGCCGGTATAACTTTGTTTTTATTTTGTTTAATGTTAATGTCGCATTCTTGACAATTGTAATTATATAAATTTGTTGAAATCACCTGAGTTTGTCATGCAATGATTTTGTATTTTTAGAAAGGAAGCAATTGGCAATATAATTTGAAATATACTATATAGATGCTATCTCAAAATATCCCGTCCTTTTAAGGTTCAGGTGTGTCATTCCAAATACGTTCATATTTAATGAGAAACGTCTACGCACTTTACCGTACCAGCGTACCTATTATATTATATATATATAGGTAAAGGGCATAAGGTGCCTACTGGTGTGGGCTTTAGAAAGTGGGCGTCCATTATTATAACCATCTAGAAAGAAAGTGAGAAAAAATAGATAGATAACTCGTTATTGACTCACCAATGAAATGTACATAATACAGAAATAAAATGAATCTTACGTACTAGCAACAATGGCCCCCATAGCTAATAGCGATCTCTTTTAGACATCCTTTGAAAGATATTAAGGTCATCACACGACACCACATAAAAAAACACAGGTACACACAACATAGATAGATAGATCAACACTTTATTGTACACCGTAAAAAAGAAAACAATTTACAAAAAGAAAACAATTTACAAAAGAAAAACTTACTTAATAAATTACTACTAGTACAATAGGCGGTCTTATTCTTAGAGCGATCTCTTCCTGACAACCTTTGAATCGGAAGAATCTGTAGCTTAGAATTTTGGGCTTTGGTGTACAGGTAAAATAAATTAAACTAAAAACTATTACAATAAGTTGTCCTACAATATTAACTAAAATATATGTACAAATAATATCTAAACATACAAACAAATATACATACTATATAATATAAATATATATGATTATATATATACATATAAACCGATTGATTAACATATTTATATATAGCTTCTTTAATAAAAATTAAATTAAATAAAAATTGATTGGAGTTGTATCTACCAACTACCAGTAAATTATTTCATACGGACTTGCGACAAATAATAAAACATAATGCAATGTGACGGTGATCGGGTTATAATTCTGTAGCTTAAAATAGTCGAAATACCTATGCAACAAAGTCGCAAAACTGTTAGAGTTTGCAACATTACTTTTTTATGTTAAATGATGTGACGATCTAGTCGTTTACCTGATGTTAAGTGCCACGGCGGCCTATAACAGAACAGTGCCACTTGGAACTCTAAAATATAAAGTTTCGCGTGACACTGCACTGCGCACATCATCCTGAGACATCAGCAGTCTGGTAATAAGATTACTCGACTGTGAGATCAGATCATAAAGTCTCAATTGCCTAGTAATTTTACTAGCTTCAAACCGGAACACAGTAGTGCTTGCACACTACTGCTTGGCGGCAGAATAACTGGCAAAGCGGTGATACCTACCTAGACGAACTTTGCAACAAAGTCCTACCACCTAGTAAACCGTACAGTAATAGTTACAGTAGTAACTGATACAATTTTTGGTTGTCTGTATATATATATATATATATATATACATATATATAGGTTATATATATATATACATATATATAGGTTATATATATATATATACACAGCCGGACACAGCCCAGTGCGCATGCTGAAGGCCTATACTTATATAGGTTGCAACCTACGCACAAACCGTTCTGCCTATATATATCTATAAATATGTGTGGACATTTCACACAGCGCCATCTAGCCCCAAACTAAGCAAAGCTTGTACTATGGAAACCAGATAACTGATACAATACTTAGATACTTTTTTGTTTGTAAATACATACATAGAATACAGTATATATAGGTTATATATACTATAGGTTGTATATATATACAACCTATATATATATATATATATATAACCTATATATATATATATGTATATATAAACTATATATATGTATATATAACCTATATATATGTATATATGTATATATATATAGGTTGTATATATATACAACCTATAGTATATATAACCTATATATACTGTATTATATGTATGTATTTACAAACAAAAAAGTATCTAAGTATTGTATCAGTTATCTGGTTTCCATAGTACAAGCTTTGCTTAGTTTGGGGCTAGATGGCGCTGTGTGAAATGTCCACACATATTTATAGATATATATAGGCAGAACGGTTTGTGCGTAGGTTGCAACCTATATAAGTATAGGCCTTCAGCATGCGCACTGGGCTGTGTCCGGCGCAAGAATGATCCGTAGTACACCGAGCGTTCCTTTTTTATAGCCAGAAGGGTGGGGGAGCGATGACAGCTACCGGTGTTGCCACTGTAATAAATTTAAATGCTACCACAGGGTAAATCACGGTACTGCCCGCTGTGCATGGAGTTTACAACTGGACGTTGCCGCCGTCATATACATAGAATACAACATAACACTCAGACACAGAAAAACACTTATATTCATCACACAAATATTTGTTCTGCGTGGGAATGGAACCCAACGAGCTATCAGGGCAATCCCATTTTCAAGAAGTTTGTTTCATTTTCCCTCTTTTATTTATATTTACGCTTTTATATTCCTTTTGATGTAATTTCGAGCTAGAGTTTCCGAGAATCGAGCCGTGTTCCCTTTCTAGATTAACAAAGCACGGTCTAGCTACAGGTACAACAATTTTCTACCTCATGTGTTCTTTTTGCGTCATTATTACGTTTCATAGATAGATAAACTCTTTATTGAAACACCACATCTTAAATATTTAAAAAAAAGTGAACAAACTTAACCAAAGTGTCACAATGGGCGGTCTTTACGCTCAGAGCGATCTCTTCCAGACAACCTTGCACGGAAAGGAATAACGCAGTAATATATGGACGGTGGTTTTCATATTAAAAAAAAAAACAAAAACACTGTAGATATACGTACATAATATACCTATAAATATACAGTACATACATATCATAAAGAAACCTACATAAACATAATACATATTTATTATTTCATAGTTGTTTATTGCTCTATAATTACATTATTAGACAGCTTTTGTGGTGTAGTGGTTGAGTAGGTTGGCTCATAGGCCCGAGTGGCCGTGGCGGGTTCGA
Source organism: Ennomos fuscantarius (assembly GCA_905220475.3). Taxonomy (NCBI): domain Eukaryota; kingdom Metazoa; phylum Arthropoda; class Insecta; order Lepidoptera; family Geometridae; genus Ennomos; species Ennomos fuscantarius. The sequence continues at coordinate 6,777,162 of HG992049.1, forward strand.
TTCCCGCGACAGAACAAGTATTTGCGCACAGAAAAGTGGAAATACTTGTTCTGTGTCTGGGTGTTGTGGGACCATGGTAGTAGTTCTTGGGTGCCTAGATACCGGGAATCCTAGTTAGGGTCCAGGATCTATGTATGTGATCGTTGGACGTTATTATTATTAACGAAATAATTCTTTTCCTATCTAATTATTTGACTCGCCTGATAGCTCATTCAGTAGTAACCATGCCTGTAGGTTGTGGGTTCGAGTCCCATTCAGGATTGTCATCATTTGTGTGATGAATATCGATGTTTGCACTGTCTGGGTGTTATGTTGTATTTATGTATATATTTACAAACAAAAAGTAGTATAAGTAAGTATCTCTAAAGTATGTAAGTATTTTATCAGTTATCTGGTTCCCATAGGATAGTACAAGCTTTGCTTAGTTTAATATTGGTATAATAGAACTGTATTAATTAGAATTATAAAATTACATTTGACTTGGAGTATCTTCAATTAGAGAACATTAGAATTGAAGAGAATAGAATAAGTTGTTTCAGCGAGCACGTAAATGTTATATATTAAAATGTTATAAAATAAAATATATCCAAAATGTTTTAAATTTTTTTTTTAAATTAATTATTTAATTATTAATTATTTTAAAATTCCAGTATTTTATTTCTTGGTTTGGCAATTGAATTTTAATTTAGTTCAGACCTTAAGTTCAGTCTAGGCAAGTTCAATATTGAACTTCGATTAAAATTCAATTGCCAAACCAAGAAAAAAAATACACGAATTTTAAAACCTTGACTTTAAAACTTGAGGTCTGAGACGGGGCATGCTTGCGTAGAAGATACCTGTTCACTCTTGACTTAAAACCTCCCAGGTTATAGTTAACTGGAAACAAGGACGTCGGCAAGCTGTTCCATTCATTAGCTGTTCGCACTATAAAGTTAGTAGCGAAACCCTTAGTGTGGGTTGAAGGAATTTCAACCATATTTCGAAGCCGTGTTTCTATGCGTCTTGTAGTCCAATGAAAGAAAGATAAGGGAATTAGATCGTGTAATTCCTATTAAAGTAGAACTTTTATTTTCGTCTGTACCAAAGTTTGACAGCGCCTAAATTCGCACTCCTTATACATACCTACTGCAATGCGTTTTGGGTAAGTCACAGAGGGATAAATTCTAACTTAATTGAAGGGGTGAGAACATTTACAGCCTTATTAAAACGGGTATTAGTCTCGGATAAGTTACTTCAGCTTTTGTCCTTTTTTTGCTACTGGAATATTTAGCTAGATCGAAAGAGACAAAAGATGGTGTAACTAGTCTAAAGCTAGTTCGTTCAATCCGAAACACAGTAGTGCTTGTATATTACTGCTTCTTAGACGAACTTTGCAGAATAGTGCTGCCACCATTTTATGTTATTGAAACACAAAATCAGTACCTAACATCGTTTTGGATACATGGATAGATAGATAGATAAACTCTTTATTGACACCAAGGCAACAAATACAAAAACAGGAAATAACTAATGAGTAGGTAACAATGGGCGGTCTTATCGCTAAAAAGCGATCTCTTCCAGACAACCTTTGGATGGGCAGAGATAGATCAACGAGCAAGGACGGTGGTGCTAAAAAGTGACTGTGTACATACATACTAAGACAAATATAAATTATATACTACTTAAAATACAATACCACTATACATAAACATACACAAATAATACATAATATACAAATACTAAGGAAACAATGAAGGTTTATTTCGAAGTCAAACTAGAGAGATAGAAGTGCTTAATTTGAGTCTTAAAAGCAAATACATAGTTAATTGTAATTATTAAAAAGGTACGTGAGTGTAGATCCAGTAGGTATTCATACTACCTCGTGTTATGAAATATACGTCCTTACCCTCCCTTCTAACATTGGCCTTTAATTAAACTCTGCTTAAATTAACTAACGTCCGTCTTAACTTAAATTAACTAGGTTCTGCATATCACAAAAATATGGGGCGCATTTTTAATTAGCATGACGAAAATTAAAAGGCGCTTGCAATTAAGGCTGCTGGAGGCCAAATTAGTATTTAATAAGATAGAAATAAGATCAAAATTTAAAGATATTAACTTTGTTTTGTTTATTAATTAATAGCATACATTGGGGATAACTCTGGTAATTATAAAAATGAATAATAATAACGCCCAACAATCACATACATAGATCCACTACCCTAACTAGGATTCCCTGACTCTAGGGATACAGGAACTACGAGGACCATGATCCCACAACATCCAGACTCAGAACAAGTATATGCATTTTTTTTCTGTGCACAAAAACAGGCCTGCCACGGGAATCGAACCCGCCACTTCCGGGTTATGAGTCGACTTGCTCAACCACCGCACCACAGAGGCTTATTCTTTGTATCGATACAGCTTACTTTATTTGTATCGGTATAATACTCATAAATCTTTGTAATATCGTTGCGCAAAATTTGACGCTTTCGTCTTATTTTCTGAATTCTTTATAAGGTGAAAACTAGTGTACCATATGTTTTTGATGTGGTCATAAAAGCTGATTATTATCCGTTAAGTGTTTGTGAACGTGCACGAGTGTTGGAAAAACGTTCCAAGTTTCAAAACCAGGCCATTTTGTGCTCTTCAAGGCTTTCTAGTCTTCTTCTCTTCGTTTAACGGCCTGCTATCGCTTTTTAGCGCTAATTCTGCCAATGTCAAGTGAGGAATTAGAGCCTTCAGTAAGATATCAACAAAGTTTTTTTGCCGGAAAACGAAAAAGATCGCGTCGCCGCATTGTATTATTTTCCAAAACTTGTGTTATTTTCAGTGTTAGTGCATAAAATTGGTGGCATTTTATTTGTTAAGTGCTGAATTACAGGCATGAGTGTAGGAAATGTTGATTTATTTCATTTTGATTTGCAAAAATTAATCTGTAAACTCGATTACAGAATATCGATTTTAATATTAAAGTAAACCGCCCGCCATCTTAGATTTTTATTCCGTCATTCTGTGTGGTAGGAGTCAGTCGCATCGCTTCCTAGTTATAAAAGGAAAAGGATAATATACGTTTATATCTTCTTAAATCCTTACACCACGTTCTTTTATTGCCCACAAACCTCAATTTCCTATAGGTTTTGGGCCCAGTGTACGTTTTTAGTTACTGTGTTCGGACATTTGGTGGTTTGAAAATCGAACGTTACTTGTGGGTATTACAATGGAAAATTCAAAAGTCAAACGGAACATTAAACCTTTCGATGGTGAAAAGTATAGTGTCTGGAAGTTTAGAATACGGGCATTATTAAGTGAATTAGACGTTTTAAACGTGATTGACGAAGATCCGATAATACGCAGCAAAGAGTGGGAGAAAAACAATCGAATCGCAAAAAGTATTCTTGTCGAGTACCTTGCAGATTCTTATCTCGGCTTTGCAAAAGAAAATAATACAGCGAAAGATATTTTTCAAAGTTTGGATTCGCTATACGAACGAAAAAGTATTGCAACACAGTTAGCGTTGCGTAAAAAGTTATTGGCGTTAAAGCTGCAGGGTGACGTACCGCTAATAAAACATTTTTCCATATTCGATGACCTCATTACTGAATTATTAGCAGCTGGAGCAAAGTTGGAAGAGACAGATAAGGTAGCTCATTTATTACTCACCCTACCCTCAACTTATGACGGAGTTATAACCGCGATCGAAACGTTGTCTGAAGATAGCTTAACGTTAGCTTTTGTAAAAACGCGACTGATGGACCATGAAGTGAAGTTGAAAAATGAATCTAATGATAATAGCGCTAAAGTACTTCAAGTAGAAAGTAAAAATATTACATTTAAGAAACGAAAGTTAGAAAATTCGCAACAGACTAACAATCACCAGAATAACAAACAATCGAAGAAAAATCAACAATTTATAAAGTGTCACCATTGTGGACGCAAGGGACATAAGAAGAACGATTGTTACTATTTTAAGAGAATGAATCCGCAAAAATCAAATTATGGAAATAAAGAAAGAACACGGACAGTTCAGGCAGTTGAGATAAGCCAACCATCTACATCGAATGATTTTTCTGGCTTTGCTTTTATGACCGGAGAGTACCAACAAGAGAATCATGAAAATAAAATTACATTTCTATTGGATTCTGGAGCATCGGATCACATAATAAACAGAGAAGACCTTTTCACTAATTATACTGATTTACAGACACCTTTAAAAATTTCAGTTGCTAAAAATGGTCAATTTATTTCAGCTACTAAAAAGGGAACACTACAGGTTACAAGTAACGTGGGCGTTCAAGGTGCTTTGGAGAACGTACTATTCTGCCGCGAGGTTCCTTACAACCTACTATCCGTCTCGAAGATGCAGCGGGCTGGATATACAGTCATTTTCGACCAACATGGTGCTCAAATATGTAAGGACGGTAAAACCATCATGCGAGGTAGGTCAACAAACAATTTAATTGCTATAGATTTTGTGGTTTCGGTAAACGTGAGTCATCCTGTTTCTCAAGCATGCAATAGTGACAAAAATAGTTACAAGTTGTGGCATCAACGGTTAGGGCACATAGGTAAAAATAAATTCTTACAAATAAAACAGAATCACATGGTAGATGATATCAATCAAATTGATGCTGTAGTGCCAAATGATGATTTATGTGAAGCTTGCATAAATGGGAAACAGAGTCGACTTCCGTTTAACCAAGTCAAAGACAAAAGTCATATTAATCGACCGTTATTTGCTGTGAGTTCAGACGTCTGTGGCCCTATCACTCCGACAACTATTGACAATAAGAACTACTTTGTAATATTTGTTGATCAATATACTCATTACTGTGTTACGTATCTACTAACGCATAAATCAGAGGTATTCAATGCTTTCAAAGATTTTGTTGCAAAAAGTGAGGCAAAGTTTAATTTAAAGTTAGCTAATTTATATTGTGATAACGGTGGAGAATATTTATCTACTGAAATGAAAAGCTACTGTACTGAAAAAGGAATCACTTATCATTTGACAGTTCCGAGAACTCCACAATTGAATGGTGTTTCTGAACGAATGGTGAGGACCATTACTGAAAAAGCTCGTTCGATGATAAACGGTGCTAAATTAGGTAAAGTTTTCTGGGGTCAAGCAGTGTTGACTGCTGTATACTTGATAAATTTAACACCAACTCGGGCCCTAAAACTTTCACAAACACCATTCGAGATGTGGCATAATAAAAAACCTCAAATAAAATATTTAAAGGTTTTCGGCTCAACTGTTTATGTCCATGACAAAACAAGTAAATCTAAGTTTGATGATAAATCATGGAAAGGTATACTCGTGGGCTATGAACCAAACGGTTATAAGGTTTGGAACCCTGAATGTGAAAGGTTTGTGATAGTCAGAGATGTTATAGTGGATGAGACTAATTTTGTTCAATCCAGGCCTATGTTAAAGCCTGAAGGCAATAGTGGAAATTGTCATGACAAAACTGATAATGACGAAAGGTCTAAATCAGTGTCAGTAAAGTCTCGAAACTCTGACGGTACTAAATCAGATAGATTTAAATCTGATGGACATGAGTGTCCTAGTAAAATTCGCAAAATTAACCATGATATAATCGAATCGGAGCAAGCAGGTGATACGCGTTCTGATGATAATAGTTCCTCTGCAGAGAATAAAAACACAGATAAAGGGTTAGAACTAAGAAGGAGTGATAGGCTCAAAGATCGTCCCCCTGTATCTTATAATGAAATTGATGATGATGATTATTTGATGTGTGCTCAATCTGTTCCATGCAATGTACCGAATTCGTTTGATGAAATTAAAACTAGGGATGATAGAACTCATTGGGAAAGTGCAATCAGGGATGAATTGCATTCATTAGCAAAGAATAAAACATGGACTTTGGTACCACGACCAGCGAATAAAAACATTGTTGATTGTAAATGGATTTTCACAGTTAAAAATGATGAATTTGGAAATCCTTTAAGGTTTAAGGCACGTTTAGTTGCTAGAGGCTTTAGCCAGGAGTATTTAATAGACTATAAAGAAACTTTTGCACCGGTTGCACGAATTGCTAGTTTCAGATTTATTATTAGCTTTGCAAATCAGTTTAATTTATTGGTTCATCACATGGACGTTAAAACAGCCTTTCTGAATGGTGAATTAAAAGAGGAAATATATATGAAAGTTCCTGAAGGTGTTTTAAGTAAAAATAATCATGTCTGTCGACTACACAAAGCATTATACGGTCTGAAACAGGCAGCTAGGTGTTGGTTTGAAGTGTTTGAAAAATCATTGAAAGAGGAAGGGTTTCACAATTCATCTGTTGATAGGTGTATTTACTTGCTAGACAATGGAGATATACGTAAAAATATATACGTGGTACTTTATGTCGATGATTTAGTAGTTGCGTGTGCTGAAATTGACACAATGAATAATTTTAAAAGGTATTTAATGAGCAAATTCGAGATGACTGATTTAGGTGACATTAGATTATTTCTTGGTATAAAAATTACAAGAGAAAATAATCAAATGACTTTGGACCAAAGTGCATACATTAAAACAGTTTTGACTAAGTTTAATATGCATGATTGCAAACCTGTCAATACCCCGCTAGAAAATAAGCTTAACTATGATGCACTAAACTCTGAGGAAAAATATAACGCTCCATGCCGAAACGTTATAGGGTGCTTGATGTATATCATGTTGTGTACCCGTCCTGATTTAAGTATAAGCGTGAATATACTGAGCAGGTACACAAACAAAAATAATAAAGAACTGTGGTTATGCCTTAAGAGGGTGCTGAGGTACCTAAAAGGCACTATTGATTTAAAGTTATGTTACAAGAGGTGTGACTATAATGATATTTTGTGTGGGTATGTAGACTCAGATTGGGGTGGAAATGATACGCGTGACAGGAAGAGTACAACTGGGTATTTATTTAAGTTGTTTGACCAATGCACCATTACCTGGAGTACGAGAAAACAGTTATCAGTCGCAGCCTCTTCCACTGAGGCTGAATATATGGCATTGTATGAAGCTGTTAGGGAAGCATTGTGGTTGAAATCATTAGCGATGAGTGTAAATATGTACATTGATAAACCTATAATAATTTATGAAGACAACAATGGTTGTATCAGCATTGCTAATAATCCAACAAGTCACAAGCGGTCAAAACACATTGATATAAAATATCATTTTTCTAGAGAACAAGTTGAGAAAAATGTAATTGAATTAAATTACATTCCTACAGGTGATCAGCTGGCAGATGCTTTGACGAAGCCGTTACCAGCTACAACTTTTCAAGCAATGAGAAGTAAAATGGGTTTAAAATAAGATCAATCGTGTTTATAAAATTGATTCTATTGATAGTAAATTTAAGTAAAGATTATAAATTATTGTACATAAAATTTCGTTGATTTATAGACAATTTAATTTAAATGATTTTGTAAATGAAATGGTCTGATTAGGTTTTTCTGGGTTTCCCTAATCCATGCAACAAATGTTGGACCATAATAATTATTGTATTCCCCAGTAAATACTAGGAAGTGTATGTGTTCTGGTTAGTCAATTATATTGATTTTGTATTATATAATGGGAGATTAATTTTTGAGGGGGCGTGTTGATTTATTTCATTTTGATTTGCAAAAATTAATCTGTAAACTCGATTACAGAATATCGATTTTAATATTAAAGTAAACCGCCCGCCATCTTAGATTTTTATTCCGTCATTCTGTGTGGTAGGAGTCAGTCGCATCGCTTCCTAGTTATAAAAGGAAAAGGATAATATACGTTTATATCTTCTTAAATCCTTACACCACGTTCTTTTATTGCCCACAAACCTCAATTTCCTATAGGAAAGTGGTATAATGATGATGAAACGTTTCTTTTCGTGTTGTTTCCAAAACTCCATAGAAGCTTCTGGTAAAGTTGCCACCACTTTACTAGGAGTATGACTTGACTAGACTAGACTATGACTTAACTTGATGACTTGGACTGTGACTTGACTTGACGTGACACATTATATGATATTAATTAACTTGAGATATTATCCATTACTTGACACTGGCTAAATACACAAAAGTGTGGAGCCAAAACTTAACAAAAAAAAGGTATCAACAATTTTACTGTGGGATTTTGACTTTGACAAACAATGACTTTGACTTGAATCGTACAATTTTTTCCTCACTTGACATTGACAGCAATTATCGTTTAAAAACGATATAAATCCGTTGACCAAAAAAAGAAAAAAGAGCATGTATTTGAACCAAAGAATTTCTTTAGTACAAGTATATGTTACTATAGAGTATATGCTACAGAAGTTCCTTGATTTGAACGTTTAAATACACCACCGAGTATGTTCGCGTTTCTCAGTTAGTAACATATTTAGTAATATGTGGTGGACAAAGACTTTTGCTTTGCTTTTCTGACTACCAAATGGAATTTGGATGAAAAGGACAAAAAGTACGGTAACCTTAAAAATGATGTCCGATGAAAACCTATAAAAATAGTCGCGGTAGATGGAAAATGCCAGAGTTTTGTTTTATTTTCGGAACTCGGATTCTGATGAAATATCGCTTTGTAGGGGACACTAGTAAATGTTGAAGTTTCCCGGAATTTATTTTGCTGTCCTGTTTTGTAGGACGCCCTGTTGTGCTGTTCTCGCGTTTGAGTATTGTCCTTTTTGTGTATAGGAATTTGAATCAATTTTATATTATTATAGGGCTTTTTTTGTATTGTGCTTAGCGAAATTAAATAGTTTTTATTTGTAATTACATACATAGAATATGACGGCGGCAACGTCCAGTTATAAACTCTATGCGCAGCGGGCAGTACCGTAATTTACCCTGTGGTTGCATTTAAATTTATTACAGTGGCAACACCGGTAGCTGTCATCGCTCCCCCACCCATTTGGCTATAAAAAGGGAGCGCTCGGCGTACTACGGAGCATTCTTGCTCCGGAAACGGCGCGGTGATGACATGCTGAAGGCCTATAGTTATATAGGTTGCAACCTACGCGCAACCCATCATCCTATAAATACAATATCACCCAGACACAGAACGAACATTGATGTTCATCATATTACAAATGTTTGTCCTGCGTGACATCGGACCCACTACCTACATTTCAAAAGGCAGGGTTACTACCAACTGAGCTATCAAGACAGTCTTAGTTATTGTGTTTGATTTGACCTTTTCACGCTTGGTGAATGTAAGGTCACCAACTTAAAATATCGCTTATTTTTCACCGGCACATAACAAAACCCGTACAGATAGAAGCAACTTTAACAACTTAAGCCCACTTCCCTGTGAGCTCCACAGTATTTGGCAAACTTCCAACTAGCAAAATTAACGGTTGAGAGTGCAGCTTTTAATCCGGTCCGTCCGGAGACCAGCTTGACCGGCTTTCCGATTTTTGCGGGGCTCTAGACTGGATGCATCGGGATTTGGATGGATGCTGCTTTTGGTGACTGAATGTTGAATTTGACATTGTCGGTCTGTGGTATTACCTGTGTAGATAGATATTACATTTTTGAAGTAAAACTTCTTTTGTCTGGACTTGGGGGGTATGCTGGAAATGCAAGGCGAATGGAGGTTTAAGTAGTTTTTTTTTAAGACTGAAAATTACAATGGTTGGATAGGAACCTAGTACATATACTAATCTACAATTTTTTTTTGACATGGCGAATTGCCTTTATTTTTTTGACATGGCAAATTGCCTTTATTTTTTTGACATGGTAAATTGCCTTTATTTTTTTGACATGGCGAATTGCCTTTATTTTTTTGTCATGGCAAATTGCCTTTATTTTCCAAATACTAAAATAGAGGCGTTTTCCCCCCGAAGGGTAGAAAACGCTTATTTAGGTTTCAGCCGTTAGGCTTGACCCACCTTGAGATTACACCTTCGCATTCTGTCGTGATTGGTGTGAAGTTCGTTCGTATGCAGCTGCAATGCGTCGATTGGCGCTCCAACTTCACTTCAGATCTGTGACGTTCAGCGCGCTGGCTGAGTGTTTCTTCAGTACCTTTCGTAGAATATGAGCCGGCAAGGCACACTATTTAGGGTGGGTCAAGCCTAACGGCTGAAACCTAAATAAGCGTTTTCTACCCTTCGGGGGGAAAACGCACCTATTTAGGTGTTCGAGCCTAAAGGCTTGACCCACCTTGAGACGTGTTTACTATCTGCCGGCGCTGAACGATCTAAGTGTACTGTGATCATATATTTAGAGTGAGGATGATAATAAAAAATCATTTTATATAACAAAAGAAAAATACTAATAGCATATATTGAAAGGCGCCAAAACATAATATAATCAACAAGAGAATAAACTTTATAAGAGATCAACAGGATGATCAGTAATGAGCTTATGTTGGGTGTTATTTGTAATAATTTAGACTTATTGAATAATCAACATGGGGAGAAATCGGATGATATTACAGTAGTGTCTTTATTACTGAATCGTGGGCTGATTTCCCTGCAGTAGTACGTTTTAAAAGTGTTGCTTTTCCTCCAATTCCCTTTCTTTAGGACCTCGTCTAAGTCCATGTGTTGGTTGATGAAGTTATCTGAGGCAACCGCGGCGCGGCAGCTGCCCGGAGAAGCCATCATATTAGCTTCCTTAAATAAAGTGCGGATCCACCCAGCAATAACCGTTCTTGATGCGGCTTTGGCTGTGCCTCGTGTTGTTAAGAACAGGTTTGTGAGGGCGCCCCTTCTATCCTTCGATGCTTCAAGGAGTCGTCTTGTCCAGAATACTAGGTCCAGTTTCTGGTTCGGGTTTGATTTGATTTCCCAACCACTTTGGATGTATGTGGAAGAGTCAGTTTTGCTGCCATGTATGGGCCAGAGTCTTATAGAGTCACCGTTATCCTCGTAGTGATCCCTACTTATGTCTAGCAGGGTTAGGTCATGAATTCTTCTGCCTGTGGTGAGTAAGAAGAGGATTGCCACATGCCGGGAGGTTTGAAATATACTCCGCTCGTCGATACTGCGACTGTCTAGCCACTCTGTAAAAGCGCTGACGTTCCAAATGGGGGCTCGTGGTCTTGCTTTTGGTCGACTGGTTGCGATTCCTTTGCGCACATGCTTTATGAGGGGGTGATTGGCTAAAGATTCGCTTATCTCGGGATCACAAAAGGAGCATACTACTGATTTGTGTACTAATATAGTGTTAAGTGCCAATTTTCTATCCGTGTAAAGGTAGCACAAGAATTGCGCCAATGCATTTGGATTTGGCCTTTTCGTTGATAGCTGGTTTCTTTCGGTCCATTCTACCCATTTTCTCCAGGCCGGTCGGTATGTCTTGAGCGTTGAATTCCTCCAAGACGCTTGCACTATATTTTTATGTTCTTCTGGCCATCCTTGTAGTAAATCATTCCAGCATGAACCTTCCAGGCCTCCAAAGTTATGTTGTCCACGTCTGGAGGTGGCAGACCTGTTCTCAGGTCTATTAAGTTTTCTCGGAGGTTGTGGATCTGTATCGGGGGATGTAGGGCTCTCAGTTCCAGTTCCGATCGCCAGTGGGCATTCTCCCAGCTGGGAGCGATCAACAGGTAGCATCCCGTACTTTTCTCCAGATGTTGAAGTACTCTGGGAATGAGTGCTGGTGGTGGAAATGCCCACCCGAGTTGGAATCACCAAGGTCGGCTGAAAGCATCCGTAAACAGGCTTTGGCGATCTCGTACGTCTTCGCTTACATAGGGGTGGATCACAGCTGATCTTTTCGAGGCGAAAAGGTCTACGTGAGGCGTCCCCCACTTTTGAAAGATCAGGTTCAGAGCTTGCTTTGATAATTGCCATTCTGGGGGGGAGTTTCCTCGCGATAGGCTGTCCGCTATTCCGTTGAATTTTCCTGGCAAGTATCTGGCTCTCAACCGAATGTTCCAGTAGTTGGTGAGCAGCAGTATTTTCGACGCTATTTCTAGGAGGGCTATGGATCTCGTTCCTCCCTGTTTGTTGATATAAGCAATGGTTGTTTTGTTGTCTGATTGAAAAGTTACGGATTCTCCTTCTAGTTTCGGTGCATTCCTTTTCAAGACCTCGTATGACGCCCATAGCTCTTTTCGATTGCTGTGCCAGTTCTGTTGTTTTTTCTTCCAGAACTCGCATAATTTTTGATTGTTTAAAATTGCGCCCCAGCCGTGGTCCGCGGCGTCTGTCGTTATAAATTTTGATGGTGGTTCGTAATGAATTGGGGTAGTTCTTTGAATATTTTTCGTCCACCAGTATATTTCTTTTGCCACGATTGCTGGTAATCGCGACTTTCGGTATGGGTCTGATGCGTGTAGTTTGTGTGCCATTCGTTGGATTGCGCGACAGTGCAGTCGGCCTAGTGGTACTACCTCGGAGGCAAAGTTTAACTTCCCGAGCAGTATTTTTGCATCCATCCAGCTCCAAAACCCTTTTTGTTGAAGGTTTTCTAAGTAATTCCGATGGTGCACTACTTTCGAGTCCGGTAGACGTTTTTCGTTTCTTTCTGTGTCCCATATGACGCCTAGGTACTCGACGCACCGTCTTGGGATAATACTGGTTTTCTGATGGTTGATGCACCATCCCAGTTCTTCCAGTAATTGTATTGCACAGTTTCCTTGATGCTGGAGCTGTGCTGGATCTTTGTGCATGATGAGGAAGTCATCCAGATAGACAAGAGTTTTTATGTTTCTTTGTCTCAGATATTGCGCTACCCAGCCTGTTATTTTGGCAAAAATGGACGGTGCACTGGCAAGGCCAAACGGTAGGCATGTCATGTGGTATATTTTGCGTTTGTGTAGGAGTGTGAGGTACGTCTGGTGTGCCTCTGCGATAGGTATGTGGTAATAGGCTTGAGAGATATCTATCTTGAACATGAAATCCTGCCTCTTCAGAATTTCTGGGATTTTGTGCAGGTTCACTAGATGGAATTTTGGTGTAGCGACAAAAAAGTTCAGGCGTTTCAAGTTGAAAATCAAGCGGTGGGTTCCGTCTGTTTTCTTTCTCAAAAACATTGGTGATACGAATCCCCGCTGGAATTTTTGTTCTATAATCGCTCTTGAATTTTGTAGTTTGTTCAGCTGCTCGTCCATTGCCTTTGATTCTTTGCAAGCAATGTTTTGATTTTGACGATTCAGTAAATTTATTGAAGGTTTGTTTAAGAATGGTATCCTGTATCCCGATAGAACTGATAGAATAGTTTTGGGGGCACCTAGCTGTTGCCATACTTGAACTTTTTTGTGTAACTGTCCTGCTCGAAAATAGTCATTTCTTCTTTTCTCCTTGCTTACTTTTGTTCTGCTGAAATTTCGATCCTTGTTGTTTTTGAAAATTAGGTTTCTCCTCACGCCTGTACTCATTTTTGTAGCTGTCCCTTCCTCTCTTTTTTTGTGTTGAAAATCTTGTTGGTTTGCTTTTATTGTAAGTATGGTTTCGTTTAGTTTTGGGAGGAAACATTTTGTGCGTACCTCCTTGGTCTTTAATGGTCTCTGCCAGTTTTGTTTCTGAGAATAGGTACGTTTCAGACGGTGGTATGTCGTGTAGGATGTCATTGATTACCTTATTCGGGGCTTTGTAGAGCTCTCTCCTTTGTTGGATTATTTCTGCTCTTTTTCCACATGTGTATTGTAGGAGATTCTCCGAGGTAATTCTGAATTGTGTATCATGCGCCAACTCATTTACATGTTCTCTTGTCTCAGGATTAAGGTTCTGACATATCTCTTGGAGTGCTTGACGTTGTAGTAGGAGTCCATGAGTAATCGCAGCAAGTGTACCTTCGAACTTTTCTAGCATTGTTACACTATGCCAAAAAGGCGTGGCTAACGCTAGCTGAGGGTTCACCTTTAGTGGGCAGAATACAGGGGTTGCTTGGAAGTGTTTCTGTACGTCCTTATACTTGACATTTTTCCAGCCGTCTTCCCCTAATCTTTGGCAATCAGCTCCGAGTTTTGCTAGCTTCGGGCATGCTTTGGAGATTTTGGCTTCTGTTTCCGTCACCCTGGGCGTAAAATCCAGCACCGTATTTCTCGGTTTCTGCTGAAGCTCTGATAGCTGTCTCTGTGCTTCCGCGATCTTTTGTCTAAGTTTTTCTTCATTTGATTGTGCCGGTTGCCACACACTCGTTGTTTCTTCGTGATTATCCGCATCCGCATCGTCTTCATCCTGCGATGTACTATCGGCGAAAGAGTTATTGAGAGAGTCAGGCTCTTTAGATTGTGAACGCTGTGTTTCCGCAAGTTGTTCCTGTAAAAGTTTGATGGATTCTCCTTGGCGGTTTGAGATATCTAGTATGGTCGTAAACATGGTTTTTTGTTGATCCATTAGTTGTTCGAGCCAGTCGTCACGAGTTCTCTTTTCTGGGGGCTGTTTACTGGTTCCTGGTTGAGGGGAATCTTCTCTTTGCCGCTTGGTTCGTTCTGCAGAAGAGGTTCGTCGTGGTGTTGATGAAGCTGTGCTTTGTGACCTAGATTCATTAGCGTTTTCATGGCCTCCGAGTGCAGCTATTGTGGCCTTTCTTGATAGAATGAGGGGCTTTATCTTCTTCACTATGTCCGTGAAGTTGTTGTAAGTACAAGCGTTGTCATGTATTTTTGCCATAATGTCATGTGGGGCATATATGAGCGCCCTACCAAATGGCCAGTCTAATAACTGTCGTTTTAGGGTCCGGTAACTCCGTTCAGAGATTTGACTGGATTGTGGATCGAATGCTAGGGCTAGGCCAGAGGATGGCAGTGCAAATCTAATTTTCTTATCCATTTCGGGACTGATGATGTCGCCGAACAGCTCGTTGACCGGGATGTCTCTCACTACCCACGATTCCCATCCTGGAGGGTAATATTCACGTACTAGTTCCAGTACCCGTTTGTAAAAATCTTTTTTGGGTGATGATCTCTGGGCTAACTCGCCCAAGGTGGTGAGTGACATTTTCCTGAAAGGAAAGTAAAAGGTAATGTGACGTATGAAAACGATCGATATGTCGTATGAGCTGATACGACTGGTTTCAGTGAAACGACATGGGAGCAAAGTGACGTTTGAATGGTCGTATCACCACGCAGGGGTTTAAACGACGAGCAACGTTTGATGGTTGCGTTCAAGCGTCGTATCGAATGTGTCGTATGACGGCCACATCGAATATCGAGCTACCCACATTTGGGTTTTGTCATATCTATACGACGGTTGACGGTGCAAGGACGCGCCAATGAGTTTTGGTAGTATCAATTGATACTTCGTTGTACCTACGAAGTGACGTTTGAAAATTATATTATGGACTTACCGTTCGCGATACGTGTTTATCTTGACAGAATACTAAGCGTACTGAAGAAACACTCAGCCAGCGCGCTGAACGTCACAGATCTGAAGTGAAGTTGGAGCGCCAATCGACGCATTGCAGCTGCATACGAACGAACTTCACACCAATCACGACAGAATGCGAAGGTGTAATCTCAAGGTGGGTCAAGCCTTTAGGCTCGAACACCTAAATGATTTAATAACTAATACTAAAAACTACCTACTACTAAAAAGAAACATTTGGACTATATACTGGCCGCGATGACGTATACAGTCCAAATGCTCAAGCCCACTACCAGAAGGTAAAAAGAGAAAAAAGAAGTTGAAGTTGGTTCACGCAGATCTCCATTGTTAACATAACAAAGTTAAAATTTTGTATTATTATGTTGGTATGTCCGGTAAAATGAAAATTTTCAATTTAGATTGAAGTAAAAACAAAGTTATACCGGGCGATGTGCGTGTCTATGTATGTGATCGTTGGTTGTTATTATTATTATTATTGTAAAAGCTCGATCCGTTTATATATTCGTCTTCTCGTTACTACAGATTCGGATACGCAGAAGATATTATATAATTATACAAAAATGTACCTAATGCATAGGTTAATAAGCCTTCAAACAGAACGGTCGATTGATATTTACTTAACACTGTTATAATTACCATTCATTTTCATGCTTCAACAATTTTAAAACAATATTATTTTGTTTAAACAACGTTGTTTAAATTCGTAATATGTTTCAATTGTTTTAACGCGCTTCGCGAAAATTGATGTATTTTTAGTTTAGCTTTATTTTTATTAGGGCGAGATTATTTGAAAGTAATTCGTGCGCCGCGCCGTAAAAAGGTTCAATTTAGGATGTACATATCATTTACCTTTTCTTTCCTTCCTTTCCTAATTCATTGAGTTGTCGACTACGCTCTGCTTTTGCCCGTCTGCCCATGGACTCCTGGAGTCCGAATGTCTGCCTGCCTTCCTCTTTGAAGTAAAACTACTTTACGCACGCTTGACTTAGGGCGTAAGCTGGTGAATGCGAGGCGAATGGAAGTTGAAGTTGGTTCACGTAGATCTCCATTGTAAACATAAAAAACTTTAAAATTTGTATTATGTTGGTAGGCCCAGTAAAATGAGAGTAATTTGTCATTTTACCGGGCCAATCAAGATATTGTCAAGATGGCGACATTAACATTAAACCAAGCAAAAACAAAGTTATACCGGCCGATAGATGGAACTAAACTAAATAAATTTTACTTCAGTCGTGTGGTCTGAAATTACACTCGTTTTTTGTCATAGATACACTTACATTTAATGTTAATATTATAATTAATGTTCAATAAAATGTTTAATATTAGTCAAATAAAAAACAATATTAAATATTAACATTAATTGTTAGTCCATCTATGATAAAAAACGAGTGTGGTTTTGACCACAGTCTCACCTGATGATAAGTGACGATGCGGTCCGCTGGAGCATGCTTACAGAAGATACCGGTTCACTCTAGCATTCAAAACTCTCCAATTTCATTTGCCTGCTTGTCTGCCTGCTTATTTATCTATCAATCTATTAATGCTCGTGTTCTTTAAAGTACGACAGCTTCTAAGTTCACTCTTATTCCTATATAACGCATTTGGGCACGTTAAGACGTATAAAGGTATCAATTAGTGAATGAAATCTGTTCCGGACGACCGAGCCACCAAGGACAACGAATAGAGTCGCATAATGTACATAGAAATTTAAGCTGATTGTTTACATGTTTAAGATAATTTTGTTTATAATATTTATTTGGCAAATAAATATTTCCGGCCAATGGGTTTCATTCGGGGCAACAAAGGCTTCATAACAGGCAATAGGAGCGGGAAAGGGAAATAGGTAGAATCTAGGCAAACAATTAAAAACTAGGTAGGCTAAAACAGTAGCTTAGTTTCGTCCCTTTCCCGCCTCCACATCTCTCGCTCAGCCCCCCGTCTCTCTCTAGCACACTATTGCCATCTCCCTCACCAGGGCCGATCTATGATTGGCTAGGCGACAGCGATACGGCCGCCACTAGTCGCCTACATAGACCACGGGGAGATGGCATAAATATAGAGAGACGAGGCCCACACGAACACTGTACACCCCGTCGTCGCCGCCCGAGACACGTCTTGAGCGACCCGGATGATCCTATAGCAGCCGTAGTATCGGCTGCGCTAGGATCACCGGACCAGTCTAGCCCTTCTGGCTCAGGTACCGCTTTCGGCACCGGTATAGGATACCAGCGTAACACAATCAGACACCGACCCCGCCGGCGAGGTCGACGTACCCCCCGTAGGTTAGCTAGAACGGTCGCGACTTTCAATAGGGTCCACTCTTCCAGTGGACGTAGCCTTCTCGATCCTCTTATCCCGGCAACGGCCCAAGCCGAGGCTCGCACCCCAGGGGTGCCCTTGAGCTAGTTGCCTCCCACTTTTGACGGCTGGGCGCCCTAAGCGCCTGCCCTCCCGCCCGGTGACGCTGTAAAGGTCGATAGAGACCAACAGCATTAGCTCGTTAAAAAAAAAAAAAAAAAAAAACCCACACGAACACTCCACTGCTGGCAGCGAGACGTAAAACACTCTCATAGAAGAAGCCTGACTCCGCCCCGAAGAGACCCCGCTGACCAGATTCTTAGTTTCATACAACTCTTTTCTTCGAACAATCCCAGCCTTAGAAAACGAGCCCCCGGTTCGGTGACGAGTCCGACGCCCGCCTTTACAGTCCACGTCGAGAAACACCGTGTTGGACTCCCGGATCGGGACGCTCCGTTTTATTGGTCCTTCATAGCCGGATATCGTCGGGGAAAAGTGAAAAGAAATGCCAAGAACACGATCGACTAGCGGGAAAAGACCGAACATGCGGAGTCAGGCCGAGTCAGCGGTGGATGTCGCCACAACGGAGGAAACGTCTTCCACCGACGCCACCCTGCGCACAGGGGGCTCCAGCACGACGCATCGCGCTGCACCAACCGCCACCACGGTGTCCACCGCCACCGAGACGGCCCACACAGAGGCAGCCGCCGCCTCATTCGCCGTGCCGCAGCGACGTGCCCACATCACGCCACCGCCCGCGCTCGCCGCCTACCTCGCCGCGAACGCAACGCTACAGCCGCCATACGCCATGGCACCTCAAGAGGATGCGCCACACGACACGACGCATTACGCCGCAGCGACCACACCAATGCGCAACGTCCTGACTACAGTCGCCGCAGCGACACCCGCCTCCGTCACGACGCCTGCCACTGCGACGCTCACCACGTCGACGCCACATGCAACGTCGACGCCCAACAACACCGCGATCGAAAGAAGAGTGAAGACCACTTCGAATAGAAGTACCCACTCCGTGCGCTCACTACGTTTAGCGCGAGCCAAAGAAGAGCATCTCCGATTGCAAGTCGAACTCGCCGCCGCCCGCATAGCAACTATAGAAGCCGAAGAAGAGTGCGAAGATGAACAAGTCGACGCGCGCACCGAAGCCACGGAACGGCAAGCAACACAGCGGGTCGACACATGGCTGGACCTCAATGAAACCCACTTCCTGGCACTGCCCGAAGAACCGCACGCCGCCGCCCCGGAGACCAGAGCCGCGCCTCCGCCTGCCGCACAACGTCAACAGTACCAGCCACCGAGTTTCTACGAGCCACAAAACACCCATGCACCACCACGCAACAACGACGTCGCCTTACCGCAACAACCGAAAATCGAGATAGCCGACCTAGCAGCCGCCCTCGCGATGGCCAACTCGCAGCCACGCCCATGTATGCCACGTTTTTACACCGAGCTTCCAATCTTCAATGGATCTCATCAAGACTGGCTATCGTTCAGGGCCGCATACATGGAAACCGCCGGCTTCTTCAGCGACGTCGAAAACACAGCACGCCTACGACGCAACCTGCGCGGAAGAGCGCGCGAATCCGTAGACAATATGCTCATCAACTGCGCGCACCCACAGAAGATTATGGAATCTCTGGAAACTCGCTTCGGACGTCCAGACACTATCGCAACAACAGAACTGGAACGACTACGTCAGCTTCCGCGGCCAATCGACTCACCGAGGGAAATATGTATCTTTGCGAACAGAGTTTCAAACAGTGTCGCAGCTCTTCAAGCTCTTAACAATGAACACTACCTCTTCAACCCGGAGGCGATGAAGATGCTATCAGAGAAACTGCCCTCTTCGCTGCGACCAAGATGGTTTGAATTCGCTGCCGCCCAGCCCCAAGAAGAACCAGACCTGCTCAAGTTTTCCCACTTCCTCGAACGAGAGGCCAAATATCACAGCCCGTTCGCGCAACCGGAACATGTCACCGCCACGTCAAGCACCGAAAATCGGCAACAGCAACGCCGACCGCCGCCGTCGCAACGGACACACGCTACACAAGACCGTCCGACCAGCAAGTGTCTGACGTGCCAGGAGACCGGCCACGGAGTCACCGAATGCGAAAAATTCAAGAACACCGAGGTCAATGAGCGCTGGGACATGGCAAAGAAAGCACGCCTATGCTTCCGCTGCCTGCGAATCCGAACGAAGAACCATACGTGCAAAACGAAGAAGTGCGAAGTCGACGGATGCCCATACACCCATCACAGACTGCTGCATCACACGAAAAATCCAGAACAACCATCACCAAAGCCAGAGTCAGTCACGTCAACATGGACAAAAAAGATGGGGCACGCTTACCTGAAGATAGCACCAGTCACAGTTTCTGGACCGGCGGGAGAAGTCAACACGTGGGCACTCTTGGATGACGGATCCACCGTCACACTAATAGATTCGGCGATTGCAGACGAGGTCGGCGCGAAAGGACCAGTCGACCCACTGGCCATAGAAGCAATCGCCGACACGAAGCTGAGCTCATCGCGGTCTCGCAGGGTCTCTCTCACCATACAAGGGCAGACTCGCGGGCGCCACCGCATCCAGTTCAGAACGATAGAACAACTGAAGCTCTCACCGCAAGAAGTCACCGAAGAAGACCTGAAGTCGTGCAATCACCTACAGGACTTGCACGATCAATTGAAGACCGACTTCGCGACGCCGAGGCTTCTCATCGGCCAGGACAACTGGCACTTGCTCCTCGCCGAGCAGACAAGAAGAGGAAGACGGAACCAACCGGTTGCCTCACTCACTCCACTCGGCTGGGTACTACACGGGGCGCACACGCGCTCGCTGGGACAGCGCGTCAATTTCATCACCGAACACGAGAAGACCATGGATGAACAGCTTCGACAATACTTTGCGTTGGAAAACCTGACCATCAACCCAAAGTCACCACGATGCGACCCCGACCGCCGAGCCTTGGACATACTAAAGAAAGAGACAAAACAAATAGAAGGCGGCTACTACCAAACTTCGCTTCTATGGAAAGAGGACGCTGCGAAGATGCCAGAGAACTATGACGCTGCACTCAACAGATTGATCTCAACAGAAAGAAAAATCAACAAAGAGCCTGCACTAGCCGCCAAGTACAGAGATCACATGAACGCCCTAGTCGAGAAGGGCTACGCCGAGCGCGCTCCACCAAACAAGACGCCAAGTACTTCTGGACTGACAGCAGAACGGTGCTCACTTGGCTGAAAACCGGCGCGCGTTCATACCGTCCATTCGTCGCACATCGCATCGCCGCCATAGAAGAGCATAGCACCCTACAAGAGTGGGCATGGGTACCCACCAGACGACGCAACCAGAGACGTACCACGTGACTTCAACAACCAACATCGCTGGTTCCACGGCCCGGACTTCCTGCGCGACGAAGAAGTAACATGGCCTACGGAGAAACTCACGCCCTGCGCTACCACCGGCGAAGAGAAGTGCAACGTCGTGAAAATAAAGAACAAGACGGGGGAAGCCGTCCCTGACCCGGAGCGCTTCTCAAAGTGGGAGCGGTATCTTCGAGCGACAGCGCGAGTACTCCAGTTCATAGATCTCTGTCGGCCAAACCGTCATCGCGTGCACTACAAACGCACCAAGAAGAATAGAGAGGAAGATCCAACATGGAGAAAACAGAATGCAACAAAAACAACGACGTTACCCGCAAAAAAGACAAGCACGCCGGCGCCGCGACGCTTCTTACAAATCAACGCTGACACCCAACGTCGCGCCGAAACACTCATCTGGAGATATAGTCAACAGGAAGCTTTCGCAGAAGAAATCGAAAACTTGAAACACGACAGACCAGTCGCGAGAAGTAGCAGGCTACGCCCCCTATCGACGAAATATGAAAATGGGCTGATTCGACTTAACAGCCGCATAGAAAACGCAAGTGGAATCACCGAGGCCGTGAAGACGCCACCAGTACTCGACGGCAACCGACCGGAAGTGAAGCTCATCATCGAACACACCCACAGACAGCTGCTGCACGCGGGACCGGAAGCCACCATCAACGAGTGTCGGCAGCATTACTGGATCCTTCGCCTCCGACCAATCACCAAAATGGTGATCCACCGCTGCCTCCCGTGCCGCATCCGAAAAGACACACCGCCGCAGCCGTCAACTGGAAATCACCCACGATGTCGACTAGCGCACCATCGCCGCCCCTTCACTTTCTGCGGAATAGACTACTTTGGCCCACTCCTGACGACCGTGGGCCGAAGCACACAGAAGAGATACGTGGCGATCTTCACCTGCCTGACGACACGCGCGATACACTTAGAACTCGCAGCGTCCCTGGGCACCGATTCCGCCGTGATGGCACTTCGCAGAATGATAGCGAGGCGAGGCGCCCCCACCGAAATCTGGTCCGATAATGGGACGAACCTGCACGGCGCCGACCGAGAACTCCGAAAAGCCATAGACGACGCCACACAAGAGGAGGCGTCGAAAAGAACGATCAACTGGCGCTACATCCCTCCTGGCGCCCCGTTCATGGGAGGGGCGTGGGAGCGATTGGTTCGCGCCACCAAGATAGCACTCGCAGCAACACAGCAGAGCCGCCGTCCGACTGACGAAGTGCTCACCACACTGCTCGCCGAGGCCGAATACACCGTTAACAGCCGGCCGCTCACCCACGTCTCCATGAGCGCTGACGACCCCGAAGCCATCACCCCGAACCACTTCATCCTCGGTGGGTCAGCGCGCGTGCCAATGCCCGGCACATTCGACGACACCGATCTGATGGGGCGCAACCAGTGGCGCGCCTCTCAGCGCCTAGCCGACATCTTCTGGAGCAGGTGGCTCCGAGAGTACCTTCCTGACCTACAGCACCGGCGGGAGCCTATTAGCCAAGGCCCTGCCATCACCGTCGGAGACGTCGTCCTCATTGCCGATAACACACTGCCCCGCAACACATGGCCGCGCGGGGTAGTGATCACCACGTACCCAGGAACCGACGGCATCACCAGAGCGGTCGACGTGAGGACAGAGGGAGGTGTACTCCGAAGACCCACGAAGAAGTTGATAATCATCCCAACAAGCTCGGCCACCCTTCTGCCAGGATGCAACGCCGCGGCGGGCGTTACACGGCGGGAGGATGTTCCGGACGACCGAGCCACCAAGGACAACGAATAGAGTCGCATAATGTACATAGAAATTTAAGCTGATTGTTTACATGTTTAAGATAATTTTGTTTATAATATTTATTTGGCAAATAAATATTTCCGGCCAATGGGTTTCATTCGGGGCAACAAAGGCTTCATAACAGGCAATAGGAGCGGGAAAGGGAAATAGGTAGAATCTAGGCAAACAATTAAAAACTAGGTAGGCTAAAACAGTAGCTTAGTTTCGTCCCTTTCCCGCCTCCACATCTCTCGCTCAGCCCCCCGTCTCTCTCTAGCACACTATTGCCATCTCCCTCACCAGGGCCGATCTATGATTGGCTAGGCGACAGCGATACGGCCGCCACTAGTCGCCTACATAGACCACGGGGAGATGGCATAAATATAGAGAGACGAGGCCCACACGAACACTCCACTGCTGGCAGCGAGACGTAAAACACTCTCATAGAAGAAGCCTGACTCCGCCCCGAAGAGACCCCGCTGACCAGATTCTTAGTTTCATACAACTCTTTTCTTCGAACAATCCCAGCCTTAGAAAACGAGCCCCCGGTTCGGTGACGAGTCCGACGCCCGCCTTTACAGTCCACGTCGAGAAACACCGTGTTGGACTCCCGGATCGGGACGCTCCGTTTTAAATCTCTGCTTGAGCACCGATCGATGACTGAGCATCGTTCTGTAATACGGACCTTAGAGAGCCAAGTGCAAACTTAGGAGTTGTCAAACTTAAGTTTCCCTGGAAATTGGGTAAAAAGCTGGTAAAACCACGGGCACGTTTGATCATATTTCACGTTATAACAGCTTATGGTCCAAACTACCAATAAAAGGTAGTAAACTAACAAAAACTATATGAGAGGAATAAAAACGGTATAAAATATATTACGGTATAAGTTATTGCAATAAAACGGCAGTTCAGAGACGTTTGTGTTATACGGCACGAGTTATTGCTGCTCGAGCTACTCTTGTGTTGCTATGTCGAGAATCTTACACGAGAATATGTTGCAATTTTTTACTTTCAGTTGGCAACACTGTCTTTAAGCGATTTTTTTTTATGTTTTGGCTCCACACTTTTGTGTGTTCAGCCAGTGTCAAGTAATTGATAATTTATCAAGTTAATGATATTTCACGCAAGTGTTAAGTCATCAAGTCAAGTCATAGTCTAGTCAAAGTCATACTCCTAGTAAAGTGGTGGCAACTTTACTAGAAGCTTCTATGGAGTTTTGGAAACAACACGAAAAGAAACGTTTCACCATCATTATACCATTTTCCCACACTCACGCCTGTAATCCAGTACTTAACGAATAGAATGCGGCAATTTTATGCACTAACACTGAAAATAACACAAGTTTTGGAAAATAATACAATGCGGTGACGTAATCGTTTTCGCTTTCCCGCCAAAACTCAATTAAGCGATTGAGTGACGCGTCTAAGATCTTTATTCTCTTTTATAAATATATATTTTAAGTTTACGAATGAGATAATGAGCTAGTCGTTCGCCTAATGTTAAGCGACACGGCTCCCATATCAATTGCAGTGTCACTCGGAACTCTGCCTTTCAAACTAGAACTGTTTGGCGGCATATAGTGATATTATTATACTGTGTAACCATTTTGAGGTTAAAAAAATGTAAGAATTCGGTGTTTGTAATTTTGCATTTTTATCTCATAATTGAAGATCTCACTTTCAAAAAGGGTTTAACTGATTTTTTTTTACAAAATGACTTATGGGTATCGTTGGATTCAGCGTGAAATTATCTACAATAATACATTCTCAAAATACTGAAATGAGGCTTAAATCTTGAGATTTTCAGTCTAAAAACGGTTTATCTGACACAGGAATACAGTTCGCTTAGCATAAAAACATTATTATATTACTTATGTTTTTACAGTAATTGTACGTATTAGTACTATATTTAGTATTTTAAAATAGTATTAATACATTTTCAAGCAACTGAAACTTACATAAACCTTTTCTATTACCTAATAAGCACTCTCATCGCACCTCATTAAAAAGAGGTCGTTGAAGTTTAAAGTCAATTTTCTCGAAACTATCAATTTGTCAGTTAAACCCTTTTGGTTCTCACTCCTTCAATTGTGTTGTAACTAAGGAAAATATAATAACGCTAAATGCTAAACGCTATGGTAAAGTCATTCACGGGCTCTATTGACTCTATCACACTTGCAGATAGCAAAGCGACGGCAATATCATTTTAAAATACCAGCCTATTAAATCGATTTAAAAAAGAAATTATGTGCGGTATCCTTAAGCCGCGAGTACGACTCACATTAATAATAAATAATAATAATCACGCTCAACGATCACATACATAGAACCTGGACCCTAACTAGGATTCCCTGTGTCTAGGCACCCAGGAACTACGAGGACCATGGTCCCACAACACCCAGACTCAGAACAAGTATTTGCACTTTTTTTCTGTGCACAAATACTTATCCTGCGGGAATCGAACCCGCCACCTCCGAGTTATGAGCCAACCTGCTCAACCACCACACCACAGAGGATGTCAAACATTGGTCGAATTATTTTGAATTCAATGTAGGAAATTAACTATAAGATTTTACACCCCACATCTTCACGTACTTAACAAACTAGGACATTCTAATCATTGCCCATAACAGTTTTACTATTCCACGAGCATAAAGCCCCTTCAGACTAATATTTATCATGCTAGTTGAACAAGACCACCCACTAGTTTGATATAATTTTATTATGTCGATTGAATATACCGTAAACGAGGCGTCATAGTGCGTTGCTCATAACGAAGTCTGTATAAAATGTTATATTACCTACTTGATAGTGTCGATTCTGTAGATTTGCTAAGAATACTCGTAATACTAGTTTACTTGATACTAGGTAGTATTTTTTTTTAATGTTTTGGCTCCATACATTTGTGTATTTAGCCAGTGTCAAGTAATTGATAATTTGTCAAGTTAATGATATTTCACGCAAATATGTGTCAAGTCACAGTCGAAGTCATCAAGTCAAGTCATAGTCTAGTCAAAGTCATACTACTAGTAAAGTGTTGGCAACTTTACTTGAAGCTTCTATGGAGTTTTGGAAACGACACGAAAAGAAACGTTTCACCATCATTATACCATTTTCCCACACTCACGCCTGTAATCCAGCACTTAACGAATAAAATGCCACTAAATTTATGCACTGACACTGAAAATAACACAAGTTTTGGAAAATAATACAATGCGGTGACGCAGTCTTTTTCGCTTTCCCGCCAAAACTCCTAGGTAGTATTATGTATGTTATCAATTTAAAAAAAAAGTAATACTTCTTTACGCAGGCTTGACTTGGAGAGTAAGCTGGTGATTGCGAGGCGAACAGGAGTTGAAGTTGGTTTATGTAGATCTTCATTGTCAACAAAAAAAGTGAAAAATTTGTATTATTATGTTGGTATAATGACATTACGTTGGTAAAATGAAAATTTGCAATTGTCAAGAAGGTGACATAAACATTTTTTTATGTTTTGGCTTCACACTTTTGTGTATTTAGCCAGTGTCAAGTAATTGATAATCTATCAAGTTTTTCACGCAAATATGTGTCAAGTCATAGTCGAAGTCATCAAGTCAAGTCATAGTCTAGTTAAAGTCATACTCCTAGTAAAATGGTGCCAACTTCACTTGAAGCTTCTATGGAGTTTTGGAAACAACACGAAAAAAAACGTTTCACCATCATTATACCATTTTCCCACACTCATGCCTGTAATCTAGCACTTAAAGAATATAATGCCACCAATTTTATGCACTAACACTGAAAATAACACAAGTTTTGGAAAATAATACAATGCGGTGACGCAATCTTTATCGCGTTCCCGCCAAAACTCCTACATTAACATTAAACAAAGCAAAAGCAAAGTTATACCGACCGATAGATGAAGCTAAACTAAGAAGTTTTACTTCAGTCGTGTGGTCTAAATCACACTCGTTTTTTACTTCTTAATACTGGTATCATTAAAAATGGAAGGCAGTATTTTAAGTGGATGTTTCTATTAAAGCTTAGATTAACATACATTATACAGTTGGACTCATTTACATAGAAAAATGGCAAAGGTAAGGGCATACAATAAATCACTTTGATAAATTGTTTTATATTTACATTAATTTTACATATTTAAGACTCAAAATATGTGGTATAACATGATTGTATGTATTTACCATAAAAATTAGCCTTTCTTTTGTTGTTAACAGCTTTTTTGATTGTCTGTTATGAAAACGAAGCTGATAAATTTAAGCAAAAGAAATATCGTATCGTAATCAGGTAAATTGACATTACAATAAAACCTATTTTTATTAAAATATAAAACAATATTTTTAGCTTCGAAAATGTTGCTATCAACATAACAAATACTATATGTATAGTACTATAGCCATAGAAACATTTTTATCAATCAAAATTATAGAAAGTAATTTAAAACCCGTAGAACGGTTACAAGTATCATGTAGCGTATCCATACCCGTTATCCAATAACAGGTATAGATATCAAAGTATTACCGAGTATGTATTAGTATCATAATTGGTATCGGACCTAGTCAGCAGGAGCTCAGCGTGTGATCGAGTGACGTCATCCCGCAAATTAAACCGAAGCCATCTCAGAATGTGTTGCGTATAAAGGTTATTTTAGCATATTTGTTTGTTACGAAACGGGAAAATTAATTGCTGTTGACAGAACTTTAACTTGACATTTCTGTAATTGGATCTCTATTTAAACGAAAGCGCGTATTTTGTAGTTCTACAACTTTTATAATTACTTTACTTTGTCAGTTGATTGTCGTGTAGTTTTTTATTAAACTGTGGCTCACATCCTGTTATATTTTATTCTGTGGCTATAGATCTTATGAATAATATGAAGAGCTAGTCTTTCAACTGATGTTACGCGATACGGCCGCCCATAACAGAACAGTGTCACTCGGAACTAAAAGTTTCGCGCAGCACTGCACTGCGCACATCATCCTGAGACATCAGCACAGTCTGGTAATAAGATTAGTGAATGATGTGCCGAGCTAGTCGTTCACCTGATGATAAGCGACATGGCCGCCCAAAAACGAAACAGCGTCACTTGGAACTTCAAATTATAAAGTTTCGCGCGACACTGCACTGCGCACATCATCCTGAGACATCAGCACAGTCTGGTAATAAGATTAGTGAATGATGTGACGAGCTAGTCGTTCACCTGATGATAAGCGACATGGCCGCCCAAAAACGAAACAGCGTCACTTGGAACTTCAAAATATAAAGTTTCGCGCGACACTGCGCTGCGCACATCATCCTGAGACATCAGCGCAGTCTATAGTAATAAGATTACTCGACTGTGAGATGAGATCATAAAGTCTCAATTGCCCAGTTTTGTAACCCATCAATATTGCACTACCGCATTAAACCTTCCACAATCCACCGGGGCTAACTGGTAGATAATGCTCTATAGCAATAAGTTCGCCTATCTACCTATCTATCTTGTATTGTTGTTTTTTTGCATTAAATAATTTTTTTGACTTGAATATAATTATTTTTTATTTTTCTTTATTAGGAATAGTAAACAGCACACATTATCAATATTAAGCTAAAATATAACTATGATAAACTTAGTAATAATGCAGCCCACAACAACACTATCCTCAGATTGTTAAATAGTATAAATAAATTTAATGCTAGGGGAAGATGACATGCTAAACACAAACATTCGTATTTACTTAAAATGTACACAAAAGAAATAAAATGAAATGAAATGAGGTGAAAAGAAGTAATAAATTATGTTAAAAACTAAAAAATTTTGATATTGCAAAATATTCATTATAAGTACTTATTGTTTACTTGTAATGTTACAAAATATATAACATCTGATAAAATTATATAATAAATATTCATGCGATAACAAAAATTATTATGAAGAAAGATTTTGAAAAACTGCTAATTTGAATTGAATCATGTTACAGGCAAAAATGTCAATATTAATAAAATGTTTATTATATGTTTCTACCATCCGGCGAATAGGAACACGTAGGCCAGCATTCGTGTGACAAGTACCAACTGCGAACAAACGGCCAGCACGCGCCTCTCGCCTGTGTATAGTTCTCGGTACAATATAACAAATACGTCTCACTAAATCTATGCAGTCGAATTGATTACTTATAATTTTATACAAGGTGGTGACTTCAAGATATTTCCTTCTTGATTCTAATGTAACCATGTTGTAAATGGTGAGCAACTGGGAATAAGGTAAGTAGCCTCTATGACATCTATAATGCACTGTACGTAAAAACTTTTTTTGAACTCTCTCAATAGCATCCACATATTTTTTGTAATAAGGATTCCAGATAGGCACTGCGTACTCAAGTTGAGAACGTACTAGAGTGCAATAGAGATTATGACTTGTAAAGAATTATAATGTACCAACAATTGTATGACTAGTCACACTATCACACTAATATTATAAAGGCGAAAGTTTGTATGTGTATGTGTGTATGTTTGTTACTCCTTCACGCTCAAACGGCTGAATGGATTTGGATGAAATTCGGTACCAAGATAGTTTATACACTGGATTAACATATAGGCTACATTCTATCCCGAAAATTTCCCGTGGGATGATTAAAATACTTTTTATCCGCGGGTGAAACTGCAGGGCGCAACTAGTAATTAATAAATTTAAGGAACTATAACATTGCACACTACTGTCGTGGTAGAATGTACGAGCCATTTAATTGTAATACCAACTATTTATGTACTACATTTCTATTGTGGGTTCGATTCCCACCCAGGACAAACATTTGTGTGATGAACATAGGTGTTTGTTCTGTGTCTGGGTGTTATATTGTATTGTATGTATATATTTACAAACAAAAAGTATCTAAGGATTGTATCAGTTATCTGGTACCTATAATACGAGCATTGCTTAGTTTGGGGCTAGATGGCGTTGTGTGAGATGTCCGCATATATTATTATTATTATTATTCTATTCAATATGTATTTATTTCTTCATGCCCTTAGTCATGAATAAATATCTATTCTATTCTCTTCATTAGCTTTTAAAGTTGAATCAAAGTCTTTATAGGCTCTGTCGATCCCTACTATAAGATAAATCTGTTACTGCTCTATAAACAGAATGCAGTTGGCAGGAAGCCAAGAAACTGTGTAAAATTACGTTTTCCTGAAAACTACTCTCTGCTGCCATATAAATTGTAACTTCAGAGTTTTATTTACTCGATATTACGGTGCATTTTCACCATCATTTTTTGGTCGAAAACATGTAAAATCTATTGATCTACCACAACTTAATATTTTCACCAAAAACATGTAAAAGTTGCAAGATCTTTGCAATGTATTGTACAGTTAATGTTTTTTTATGATTTTGTTCCATAGAACTGTTAGCAAATTAGCACAAGCTATAATTACAAAAAAAAAATAAAAAAAACGACACAATATAAAATAATTTAAAATGTATTGCCTTTTAATGTAGGCGGCCATCTTGGCCAATTTTAAATTATTCATAGTGTACTTTACTAGTCAAGCCCTTTCATTTGATACTCATATTGAGGGAGTTGTGAAAAAATATGTGATCCGCCATTTTGTGGTGACGGCCATCTTGGACTGATTTTCATGAAACATAGCTAAGGAAACTCGATTAATTCACATTTCAAACAAAAAAAAAACTAAAATCGGTTTATGCGTTCTGGAGCTACGATGCCACAAACAGGCACACAGACACGTCAAACTTATAACACCCCATCGTTTTTACGTCAGGGTTAAAAAGATGGCTTAGGTTTTTGCCGGGAACGCGAAAAAGATTGCGTCACCGCATTGTATTATTTTCCAAAACTTGTGTTATTTTCAGTGTTAGTTCATAAAATTGGTGGCATTCTATTCTTTAAGTGCTGGATTACAGGCGTGAGTGTGGGAAAATGGTATAATGATGGTGAAACGTTTCTTTTCGTGTTGTTTCCAAAACTCCATAGACGCTTCAAGTAAAGTTGCCACCACTTTACTAGGAGTATGACTTTGACTAGACTATGACTTGACTTGATGACTTCGACTATGACTTGACACATATTTGCGTGAAATATCATTAACTTGATAAATTATCGATTACTTGACACTGGCTAAATACACAAAAGTGTGGAGCCAACACATAAAAAAAAATAGAAAGCCATTTAACGAAAAGAAGAAGAAGAAGAAGAAGGACGAAATGTCAAAATTTTTCGTAGTATAGATTGCATTCCAGTAGGAAAGCTAACCTAAAACCTTTGTGTTCGGTGGAAGTTTCACGCTTTTTGTTCACCCAAAAAGTACACATATATATATATACATAGTATACATATAGTATGGAATGTGACCTATGTATCTACCCGTTACACCTACGGAGAATATATCTGGCCACAAAGTATTGCTTGAAAGTTCAATGTTCTTCTAACATGACTGTCAAAATAATCAATGAGCTGACAGACTTAACTCGGACAAGATATTGGATGACCAAAAAGATCCCACTTCTGACTCTGATATTCGATGACACCAAACCAGAAAATGTCAGAGTTAGAAATCCCTTAGATATGTTCGTTATAAATACCTGGGTATCTAGCATAAGTACAGATTTTATTGTCACAGAAATTGAAGGTATAAAGGAGGCTAAAGACAGATATGATACAACAGTGCTGAAACAGTATACACTCGACATTATTGATGTCAAATACGCTGAATGGCATCAAATCTAGACTGATGGCTCTAAATCTGATGATGGTATTGGGGCTGCTTATTTTGACCAAAAAGAAAATAGAAGCGAAGTTTATAAGGTAGTATCAAAATGTAACTCAATAATGTCAGTGGAACTTCTTGCAATTTCAGAAGCACTATCCTATATACTCACATTACACCACAAAAAAGTAGTAATTTTTTCTGACAGCCGAAGTGCTTTACAGCATATTGCTCGATGCGCCTCTGGTATCAGAGGTGCATCGATAGCATATGCCATTTTACAGAAAATACTTCTTCTTAGAGAGAATGGTGTAGATCTGGGATTGCAATGGGTTCCCTCACATATTGGAATTAAAGGAAATGATGAAGTAGATAGACTGGCAAAGGATGCTATAACAACCGGGTCGGAAGTGTACATGATGCCAGAGGTTACGGAAGTTTTATATAAATACAGGTATAAAGTTTTTGAAAGGTGGAAGTCACATTTTAATACCATTTCCCTTGAAAAAGGAATTTGGTATAAGATATTGCAGAATGAACCACTAATAATACCATGGTTCGGGAACAGCAACTTAAAGAGGCACTTGATAGTTATAGCTCACAGACTGCGCTCCGGGCACATGCCACTAAACAAGTTTAAACACTTGATGAATAAAAAAGACTCCCCAAATTGTGTCTCCTGTGGAGTCCCAGAAGATGTCCATCATATCTTGGTGGAATGTGCGCGGAGCCAGTCAATAAGAAGCAACATGCTCACTCAATACGGAACCAATCTTCTCGATGTCGGTGCAGTACAAGCGGTCTTGTCCGCTCCACATAGTGAAGCGGCAAGAGCGCTGTATAAAATGGTGTATCACTTAATGAAAGTCTGAGATACGGATTGTAGACAATGGTGCCGGCATAGTCGCGAAGCGACTCAAGACACCTAAAAAATCTAAGATTTAAAAAAAAAAAAAAAAAAAGTATACATATAGCTCATGGAAAGCGTTCGGTGACGATGAAGTGTTCAACGCGCCTAAAGAAGTTTTCACTTCAATTATAAATATCAGCTATCCATCATTATCATCTAGCTGCTATTAAATGAGCCTATTTTGGGCCAAAATCCAAAGGGGTCAAGATTTATGCCCATAATTTGTTTATCTGTACCACAGTGTAAAATAAATTAGAAGGCAAACTATTTTGGCACCACGCCGTACTTCAGTTTACGTAACTGGATATAAGGTAGATACACTCCGAAGCGGAACATTAAAATATGGCGATTTTTTTAACTGTTGTAACCAGAGATATTACAGAGGTGTTTTTATCGGAACCGAAATCGGATTCGGAAGTATCAAATTTGGTTTGCCGAAGTCGGAGTCGGAGTTGGAGTCGGAGTCGGAGTCGGAGTCGGAGTTGGAGTCGGAGTCCGAGTTGGAGTCGGAGTCGGAGTCGGAGGCGGGAGAAAGACGTGCTAGTTAAGGGCGGGTCTAATAAAATAAAATATTACAAACATTAATCAGCATCTTAAACTTCTAATTTCTTGGTAAATCATTCCCATCACTGAGCTTCAAACTTCGATATAACCTCCGGTTCGAAAGTATCGGGACGGACTTTTGGCGGGAACGCGAAAAAGATTGCGTCACCGCATTGTATTATTTTCCAAAACTTGTGTTATTTTCAGTGTTAGTGCATAAAATTGGTGGCATTTTATTCGTTAAGTGCTGGATTACAGGCATGAGTGTGGGAAAGTGGTATAATGATGGTGAAACGTTTCTTTTCGTGTTGTTTCCAAAACTCCATAGAAGCTTCAAGTAAAGTTGCCACCACTTTACTAGGAGTATGACTTTGACTAGACTATGGCTTGACTATGACTTGACTTGATGACTTCGACTGTGAATTGACACATATTTGCGTGAAATATCATTCATTTGATAAATTATCAATTACTTGACACTGGCTAAATATACATAAGTGTGGAGCCAAAACATAAAATAAAAGTATCGGAACCGAAGTCGAAGTCGGAGGTGGTGGAAGTTCCGACTTTTCGTAGTCGGAACCGAAGTTTCGTAACATCCCTTGTTGTAACTATTAAAAATAATTAACAAAAAATGCAACTGATTCCTCACATTAGTTTCAAAATCATTATATCCGAAATTATAAGGAAGAATTGTTGAAATTTCTTTAAGTAGGTTATGTAAAGTATAAATTCGCTTTCAGTCATTTTTATCATTACGTAAAACAATAGTTACTAAGTAGGACTTTTTCGCAAAGTTCGTCTAGGTAGGTACCACCGCTTTGCCAGTAATTCTGTCACCAAGCTTACGCACTACTGTGTTTTGGTTTGAAGGGCACTGTAGCTCACTAGCTACTGGGCATATATATAGATTACTGGGCAAATGAGACTATGATATAATTTCATAGTCTATTAATCTTACTACCTGACTGCGTTGATGTCTCATGATAACGTGCGCAGTGCAGTGTCACGCGACTCTTTATTTTAGAGTTCCAAGTGCAACTGATATGGGTAGCCGTGTTGCTTAACATCAGGCGAACTACTTGCTCATGTTAATCCTTAAAATAAAAAATAAGTTTACCATACGAGGTAACAAAACAAAAAAAATAAAACACAGATTACGCGATGCATAATAATAGATTTATGAATGGAAACTAGATTATATAGATTTATGAATGTACACTCACGCGTCTTGGTTTAATACATGAAATGCTATTGTTTATTTTCGTTACTCTGTGTACAGTTAATAAATCAGTAACAAACTATTTCAGCCACGGCGTCTGACCGCCACTTTATGACAGGTGTTGTCTTATCTAGACGAGAAACAGGCAATTTTGAGCTTCCAGCAGCGATTTTAATGGAAAACTTTACGAGATTTCCGCAGTGAACGCAAACCAGAACGCGTTAATCGCGTCGGAGCTCGGTCAAAAAACATGGAAGGGTTAAATAGCTGCCTGAGATAAATTTGCCACTTAGTTTAGTTAGTTTGGTTGGTTTGGTTAGTTTGGTTAGTTGGGTTACTTTGGTTGCTTTGGTTAGTTTGGTTAGTTTGGTTAATTTGGTTAATTTGGTTAGTTTGGTTAGTTTGGTTACTTTGGTTACTTTGGTTACTTTGGTTACTTTGGTTACTTTGGTTACTTTGGTTACTTTGGTTACTTTGGTTACTTTGGTTACTTTGGTTACTTTGGTTACTTTGGTTACTTTGGTTACTTTGGTTACTTTGGTTACTTTGGTTACTTTGGTTACTTTGGTTACTTTGGTTACTTTGGTTTGGTTACTTTGGTTACTTTGGTTACTTTTGGTTACTTTGGTTACTTTGGTTACTTTGGTTACTTTGGTTACTTTGGTTACTTTGGTTACTTTGGTTACTTTGGTTACTTTGGTTACTTTGGTTACTTTGGTTACTTTGAATGAAGGGTTTGAAGGGCACTTTATCTAGTGAAATTACTGGGCAATTGAGACTATGAACTGATTTCACAGTCGAGTAGTCTAATTACTAGATGATGATGTGCGCAGCACAAATCATTTGCGGTGAAGTGTCACGAGAAACTTTCTATTATGGAGTTCCGAGTGATACTGATCTGTCCGTGTCGCTTAACATCAGGTGAACGACAAGCTTGTCCACCATTCACTAACATAAAAACTACGGTGTATAGATTGCAAAAAATCCCGGCGTCCAACTACAAAAAGAAATGAAACCTGTTCGACAAAGCGTTCCCGAAAACTATAAATTACTTTCCGCCCGCAATCCATCAAAGTCGTAATGGGACACAATGGACAAAATAATAACACGATAATGACGTTGAAAAATTGAACGGTAAATTGATGGGGTTTTGAAGCGGGGAAAATGTTCCAGCGTAATTGGGCGAATGCTAGACAAGAAAACTAAAAGTTTTACGTTATACTATGTGGTTATATGTTAGTTTTTAATCAATGCTTAAGATGCCCTGTCTCGTGTACGCTCGTAAAGTTTCACGTCATAAACAATGCAAATGGAATGAAGTGGAATTGTAATGTAATGGAATGGAATAAAATGGGATGGAATAGAATGGGATGGGATGGAATGGAATGAAAACTATATTTATTTGGTATATTCGAAATATGGTACAATATGATGATAATAGAAGAAAATAGTTCAGTCTCTTTCACCAAAAATTGGCATTAAAATTAAATGAAACACAATATAATACAGGAAAAACGTTTGTGTGACGAACATTGGTGTTTGTTCTGTGTCTGGGTGTTATATTGTATTCTATGTATGTATTTACAAAAGGACGAAAGTACAATGTAACAAAATAAGAATTACAAAATACATTCGATTTTCGTTCATTCAAAGCTGCGATAATTCGAACCTCTCTATAGTTCAAAGTTCACTAGTTCCCTAGAAAATCTCTTTATATTTTGAACTAAATCAATACCTACATTTTTATGCACTTGGTAATTCGAACGAAAAAATGAACGCTACACAACAAAATGACGCGTTAAATCCAACTTATCGGCGTTAAACACTCGACAATTCGTAAAGAATAAGTCAGTTGATCCTCTTATAAACAAGTCCGAGTAATCCATCTTTTTTTTCTATTGCTAGATAGGCTTGCGTTTGACCACTGTCGCACCTGATCGCAAGTAACGATGCGGTCTAGGATGTAGCACGCTTGCCTAGAAGATACCTGTTCTCTCTCGGTTTGAAGACTCCAAGGTTGTAGTTGTAAGGAAATACGGACGCCGGTAAAGTGTTCCACTCTTTGGCTGTTCGCATGATAAATGTGGAGCCAAATCGTTTTGTCCGCACATGTGGGATATTGACCATGTAACGGTGGCGTTTTTTCGTACATCTGGTTTTTTTTAAATGTTAATGAATGATGTGACGAGCAAGTCATTCGCCTGATGTTAAGCGATACGGCCACCCATAACAGAACAGTGTCGTTCAGAACTCCAAAATATAAAGTTTCGCGTGACACTACACTGCGCACAACATCCCGAGACATCAGCACAGTCTTGTAATAAGATTACATGACTGTGAGATCAGATCATAAAGTCTCATTTGCCCAGTAATTTCAATAGCTACAGTGCCCTTCAAACCGGAACACAGTAGTGCTTGCACACTACTGCTTGGCGGCAGAATAACTGGCAAAGCGGTGGCTAACCTAGGCGAACTTTGCAGTAAAGTCCTACCACCTAGTAATGGTTGTAATGTGTTGTAGTAATGGTTGTTCGATGGTGGAAAGGTGATGGTGGAATCAGGTTATGCAACTCCAATGCGCACTCTCCAAAACTCTCCAACCGGCCGCGGAGACATCAGAGTACATTGCAGAACAAGTTCAGTTTCAAAATATTAATTAATTCACATTATGAATAAGTACATGCAAATTCTACATCTCAACCTTTGTCATAGTTAAAGAATATCAAATAATAAATACTTAATATGTAATTGATTATTGACACTCAATAATCCTATGTTTTATTTCTTTTCTCTCTAAAATGTCGAACCATTTGACATTTCAAACTCCCGGTAATTAATAATAATAATAATAATATATATATATAAAATAAGGGACCGACTACAGGTCCGTCACCGGCGATGTCACGGGTAGTCCCGGAAATCGAGGGGGAGGAATGTGCGAATAGCAGCGTAAGTACCCAGGTGAATGAGCAATTGAGGAGCGCTTTGGAGGACGCGATTTTGCGGTATCGATCCGCGCCAACCTCTAGGCCGCGACTACCACGTTTTCCCACAAATAGACGAAACCTAGTGCTAATGGGAGCCTTGAACACTTTGCTAGGTCCGTACTTACGGACTAGCGAAGACTTAGTTGATACGCACTCGATATTGTACTGCGGGGCCATCGCGGCGTGTCGCGTGGCTCGTGTCAAGTTTCCGGACACTGACCGAGCACCGCGTCCCGCCGATGGTGCTCCTGCGTGGCAGGTACGGATCGAGAGGCGTATCACTACATTCAGGACTCTCATAGCGAAGCTGGTCTGCTTCAGTCGGGGCAATCATCGCTCCCGCGTCATGCGTTTTGTGGCCCAGGCCTTCGCTGGGACCGGTATCAGGCCCCAGGATTACATGGCTTGTGTCACGGAGCGCATCGACTTTCTGAAGCAGAAAGTCTATGCGTGGGCAAGTCGTATTCGCCGCTACAGAGAGCGTGTGGATAGGTACCAAATAAATCGCCTTTTTCAAAGTGACCAAAGGAAGGTGTACCGAGACTGGGAGGGAACCGGCCAACGTGTGGTTGACGGCCAGCTGCCAGATGCAAACGCCATGAACGAATTTTGGCGCAGCATCTGGTCGGTACCCGTCAATCACTTGGAGGGTGATTGGATGCGTGTTGTCGAACGTGTGTGTGAGCCGATCGAGTCCATGGGGTCTATTACTATAGACCCTGAAGACATAAGTTGTGCGATCCGTACAACCCAGAACTGGAAAAGTCCTGGACCTGATGGATTGCACAACTTCTGGATAAAATGGATTCGATGCTCATACCCACGTTTGGCGATACAATTCCAAGAAGCCATCGAAGCTGGTTCACTCCCAAGTTTCATGACAACTGGTGTCACCTTCTTGCTCCATAAGTCCGGTAGTACCATAGAAGCGAAAAACTATAGACCCATCACGTGCTTGCCTACGCTGTACAAGCTCCTTACATCCATTCTGAGAACAAAAATTAATTCGCATATTATAGCGAACAATATTTTGGCCCCTGCTCAGAATGGATGTAGGGTTGGGTCCCGTGGTACTAAGGAGCTTCTCCTCATCGACATGGCCATCTGCCAACAAGTCCGGCGGAATAGAGGAGCTCTCTCTACTGCCTGGATTGACTATAAAAAGGCCTATGATTCGGTGCCTCATTCGTGGCTAAAGAGGGTATTAGATTTGTATAAAATAAATGCAACTCTAAGATCCTTTTTAAGTGCATGCATGGGGCAGTGGACCACGGTCCTTCGTCAACCAGGTGGGGGAGACAGCGTTTCTGACCCGCAGGACTACATAAGGATAGAGCGAGGCATATTCCAGGGTGACAGTCTGAGCCCCTTGTGGTTTTGTCTAGCGTTGAATCCTCTCAGCACTTTACTGGGGGATTCAGAGCTAGGCTATCGGCTTCGGAGAGGAGGTGAGATCATAAGTCATCTACTGTACATGGATGACCTCAAGCTGTTTGCACCGCAACGCCCTCAATTGATAGAGTTGTTAAAAATTACTGAGAATTTTAGCAACTCTATCAAGATGGAGTTCGGTGTCGATAAGTGTGCGGTTATGCATGTGCATGGAGGGAAAGTTGTAAATTCCACGAATTTGCAACTCTCCGAGACAATGACTCTCAGGTCTCTCTCTGAGTCCGAAACCTACAAGTATCTTGGTATGTCAGAGTCGCTGGGTGTTTCAGTAGGGGACGTTAGGCAATCGGTGAAGGAGCGCTTCTTTTGCCGCCTGACAAAAGTACTCAACAGTCTTTTGTCGGGTGGCAACAAGGTGCGCGCCTTCAACGGCTGGGTGATGCCCTTACTGATGTACTCCTTTGGCATACTAAGGTGGACTCAGACCGAGTTGGACACCCTGGATAAGAAGGTCCGCCAAATACTTACATCACATCGCATGCTTCACCCGCGTTCGTCTGTTATGAGACTATACATTCCGCGGAAATTGGGGGGTCGAGGATTTTTAAATGCCAAAAACCTCCATAACCGGGAAATGTATGGTCTCCGGGAGTATTTCCTCAACAACGAGTGTGGGATGCATCGCGATGTGGTGGCAGTTGACAAGGGCCTCACGCCGCTCTCCTTGGCAAATAAGAACTGGCGTAAACCGGTGGTACTTAGCACCGATGACCGCAGGGACGTATGGAAAGGCAAGGAGCTGCATGGGCGGTTCTATCGGGCCTTGACAGGGCCCGATGTGGATCTGCCTGCATCGGTGAACTGGCTGCGAATCGGTGACCTCTTTGGGGAAACTGAGGGTTTTGTCTGTGCAATTGCAGACGAAGTTATCAAGACGAATAACTACCGGAAATACATCATGAAGGACGGTACGGTCGACATCTGTCGGGCATGCCGCCGTCCCGGAGAATCTCTCCGTCATATTATTTCTGGTTGTTCTCATCTTGCTAACGGAGAGTACTTACACAGACACAACCTAGTGGCCAGGATCATCCATCAGCAGCTTGCCCTTCAATACGGCCTTGTCGAGTCCGAGGTGCCGTACTACAAGTACACACCGGGGCCAGTTCTCGAAAATGGCCGTGCATTGCTGTATTGGGATCGTTCTATCATCACGGACAGGACTATTGTAGCCAATAAGCGTGATATCGTGCTGATAGACCGGTCCCAACGACGGGCAGTGCTCGTTGACATCGCCATTCCGCATGACGAGAACCTCGTGAAGGCTGAGAAGGACAAACTCAGTAAGTACCTTGACTTAGCTCACGAGGTAACCGCCATGTGGAATGTTGACTCAACAAGCATTGTTCCGATAGTCGTTTCGGCTAACGGCCTTATAGCGAAGAGCCTCGACCAACACCTCGAGAGGCTCTCGTTAGACGGTTGGATCAAGGGTCAGATTCAGAAGGCAGTACTCCTTGACACGGCACGTATTGTCAGGAGGTTCCTCAGTCTGCAACCCTAACCACCGGTAGCTTGGGCCTTGCCCCGCTGCTGGCGGCACACTAGGTTTAGGTTTTTTATTATATTTTTGTCATATTAATTTTATAAAAATATTGTAAAAAACTTAGATTTAAGATTGAAAATAAATAAAAAAATAATAATAATAATAAATATCTGTGGACATTTCACACAGCGCCACCTAGCCCCAAACTAAGCAAAGCTTGTACTATGGGAACCAGATAACTGATACAATACTTAGATACTTTTTGTTTGTAAATACATACATAGAATACAATATAACACCCAGACACAGAACAAACACGTATGTTCATCACACAAATGTTTGTCTTGGGTGGGAATGGAACCCACAACCTGCAGTTCAAAAGGCAGAGATACTACCAACTGAGCTAACGGGTTAGTCGTAATATAATATCGTAATATATAATTCGTAATATTTTAAGAGTCTTTCGAGTTTCGAATTAACGAGAGTCGATTGTATAATAGAATAAATTATGAAGCCAAAATCAAATTGGCTATTCATCCTGAACCAAGCAAAAACTCAAATATTGAGATTGATCGCTAGATTGGCCTCGAGCAGTTCCTCAACCGTGTAACCCCACGGGAAGACCTCTGGAGGTGTACCCAATTTTCCAAGGGTTATACGATTATCTAAAACTATAAATAACGAGCTTCTGCCCGCAGCTTCGCCCACGGCGTGGTTTATGGGAAAATAATTCGACCACCCATTTCACTCTCTTAAGGGTGGAATTTCGAAAAATCCTTTCTTAGCGGAAGCCTACGTCATAACATCTACCTGCATGCCAAATTTCAGCCCGATCCGTCCAGTGGTTTGGGCTGTGCGTTGATAGATCACTATGTCAGTCAGTCAATCAGTCCGTCAGTCAGTTCCTGTTCCTATTCTCGCAAAAACCGTTTTACAGCAATAAAAAAAAAAAACGAGCGTGCTTTAGACCACACGACTGAAGTAAAACTTCTTTTGTTTAGCTCCATCTATCG
The DNA here is from genome assembly GCA_905220475.3 of Ennomos fuscantarius. Taxonomy (NCBI): domain Eukaryota; kingdom Metazoa; phylum Arthropoda; class Insecta; order Lepidoptera; family Geometridae; genus Ennomos; species Ennomos fuscantarius. The sequence continues at coordinate 6,818,202 of HG992049.1, forward strand.
TGACAATTTTAAATTGTAATTTTACCGGACATACCAAGATAACTAATTAATTCTACTGACCAAATGTCCCTATTAGATTCGTAAGTACCTATAATTGAAGTAAAACTTCTTTACGCACGCTTGACTTGGGGAGTAAGCTTGTGAATGCCAACACAAACAACTAAGTTAAAAATTTGTATTATAATGTCGGTATGTCCAGTAAAATGATAATTTAAAGTTTTCATAATGGCGACATTAACATTAAACAGAGCAAAAACAAAGTTATACCAGCCGATAAATGTAACTAAACTAAAGAAATTTTACTTCAGTCGTGTGGTCTAAAGCACACTCGTTTTTTATCACTTTAATTTTATTCTTTTATGTTTTTGACCTCGACATTATAATTTAGTTACGCAAACTATTATTATTTTAAGCAAATTCAAAAAATGGGGTAAATTTTAAAAAAATTCAGCCTTTAGAAACCGATATAGAAAATTATTTTTTATTTGTAGTGATATATTTTTTGATTGCTTACATAAATATTTCATCAAAATCGTCTCTTTTTGGATTTTAAATCATAACTGGAAAGAATATTTCATCCAAGAACTTTTATTTTAGTACGTATAAAACTAATACTATTGAAGTCGATTTAGCCCCTTTTTTATCCTATGTCTGTACTAGCCGTCCATAGTCAAATCGCAAATGGCCAATTCGCTTCAGGCGTCCTCATAAAAGTAGGTACCTACGTATTTCGTGTAGGAGTTAGTTAAGCGCAGCTTCGAGATCTAAGTTAGTCTAACTTATTCCGAAGATGGGGGGTAGTTTGACAAACTAAAACAAGATCTTATATCTGGAAACTGTATTAGGCGAGATTTAGTGTTTAAGAGCTTATGGAGTTAAGTTAAAGTTTTTGAAGTAAACGAACGACGTGATAAGCTGGATGTTTGCCTGGTGTTGGCGTCACGCTTGCTCATAACAGATTGTGTTACCCGGAACTCTAAATTACAGTTTGCGTGACACTGCACTGCGCACGTCATCCTGAGACATCACACATTTATTATGTTAACTTCATAGACAATTAATACATAGCCTCCAGATATGTTTACTGTTTCACAATACATCGCCAATAGTTTCGTGGTGTTCACTCCGCTGCCGACGGCCAACTGAACTCTACTGAACAACTTTCTACCCTCTTGAGTAACCCACCCCGTCGTCGCCGCCCGAGACACGTCTTGAGCGACCCGGATGATCCTATAGCAGCCGTAGTATCGGCTGCGCTAGGATCACCGGACCAGTCTAGCCCTTCTGGCTCAGGTACCGCGCCCGGCACCGGTATAGGATACCAGCGTAACACAATCTGACACCAACACCTCCGGCGAGGTCGACGTACCCCCCGTAGGTTAGCTAGAACGGTTGCGACTTTCAATAGGGTCCACTCTTCCAGTGGACGTAGTCTTCTCGATCCTCTTATCCCGGCAACGGCCCAAGCCGAGGCTCGCACCCCAGGGGTGCCCTTGAGCTAGTTGCCTTCCACGTTTGACGGCTGGGGGCCTAAAGCGAAGGTGACGCTGTAAAGGTCGGCAGAGACCAACAGCATTAGCTCGTTCGAAAAAAAGGCCTCTTGAGTAAAGAGGCAACGGAACAAGTTTCGGCCATTACAGTCGACAACAACGCCACAACAATCGACAGCAACTGTTTTACATTTAATGTGTGTAATGTGTACATAATATATTGTTAACACATTCTAGTAATACGATTTCTAGACTGAGAGATCAGATCATATAAACCAATGAAAAGGGCACTTATATAATAATAATAACGCCCAAAGATCACATAGTTTCTTGACCCTAACTAGGATTTCCTATGTCTAAGGACCCAGGAACTACGAAGACCATGGGCCAACAACTCACTGACTCAGAACAAGTATAATAATAATATAAATAAATATTGGTGTCGATTCTGTCGCATTCTCTAAAACTAAAGTAAACTTAAAGTATGGCGATACTCTTCTGATAAAAGGAAATGAAAAAGACGGAAATATGATAATTTAGTTTAGCTTTAGAGTATGCGACACAGAATCGACACTATTGTGGACATTTCACACAACGCCATCTAGTCCCAAAATAAGCAAGGCTTGTACTATGGAAACCAGGTAACTGATAGAATACATAGTAAATAAATACATAGAATAGAATATAACACGCAGACACAGAACAAACACCTATGTTCATCACACATTTTTTTAAATGGTAAAATGGTCATGAGTTTGACAACAACTCATCTGATGGTAAGTGAATTTTGTCCTGGGTTAGAGTCGAACCCACAACCTGCAGTTCAGAAGGCAGAGCTACTACCGACTGTTCTATCAGGCCCCTCCACGGAGTACCAGGGTAGCATCGATTAAGGAGCTGTTCTTAATCAGGCGCCATTCAGTACCAAGATAATGTCGACCTTCGTGTTAAAGATTGAAAAGTTAAAATGGATTGAAGGATATAATTTGGAAGAATTTGATAATGGGCGTTTGAAGCGATGATATTTTTTTAGTATAATGGTGCGATAATTATGAAATTCGATTTGGTTATTCGTGATTCGTCTCAAAGTTTCGTTGTAGAATTTAGTTTTCGATATTTCGCTGTTACGTTTTTCGCGAATATAATCTTTGGCGCCATTAAAATAGAACAGATTTTAGAATTTTGAAGTGGATTTGATATGCTATAATGAGCTCTAAGTGGGCACCATTAAAACTCACAACCCAACATAAAGTTCGCTACTTAGTTCCAAAATTCAAAGGATGGTTTCTTGGTCGTGGCCTAAGCCATATCATTATTTAGCCACATACATATCCCTATCCCTAAAAAACTCTTTTTACGTTTTCAACCATCATGGAACAGCCATTTTGAAAAAAATCCAAAACTTAATTAACTCATTAAAAACATGAGAATCGGTTTAGAAATGCGACCTGTGAAAAAAAGCGCAAATACTAGTTCTGTATCTGGGTGTTATAGGACCATGGTCCTCGTAGTTCCTGGGTCCCTAGACACAGGGAATCCTAGTCAGGGTCTAGTAACAACGTAAGTGATCGTTAGCCGTTAAAAAAAATAGCAGCCGGACATCCACCGGACATTTTATTTTATGTTAGTAATATGACGAGCTAGTCGTTTACCAGATGTTAAGCGACACGGCTACACATAGAGGTTCGCGTTACACTGCACTGCGCGCGTCATCCCGGGATATTACCACAATCTAATAATAAGATTACTAGAGTTTGAGATCGGGTCATAAAGCCTCATTTGCCCTGTCATTTCACTAGTTACAGTGCCTTACAAACCGGAACACAGCAGTGCTTGCTACTTAGACAAAATTTGCAAAAAAACCACTTAGTAAAATCTAGATAACGTCTGAATCATAGTTAGTGTACGAGTACACTAGAGTAATCCACATTACTCTTCGTACTCGTACACTATACATAGATATACATCTCAAGGGTAGTACATCTCTATTCCCTCGGTATTAATCAAGCCACCCTCATCCCTTGCAAGGACTCGAATGAGGTCACCAGGGTTTTGAGGATCATAGGATAAGTTTTAGCTGTCTTTTATATGTAGTTGAAGCTCAAAGTTAAAGAAACTTAATAAGAATTACAAAAAATATGCGGGGCAGTGTTTGGGGACTCCCGATAGAAGTGAAAACTAAGTAACTTGTGACAATAGCTCATGGGAAGCGTGCGGTGACGATGACGAGAGATTTTTTATGTGTATTGGCTCCACTCTTTTGTGTGTTTAGCCAGTGTCAAGTACTGGTAGTGATATTTTCCGCAGATATGTGTCAAGTCACAGTCCAAGTCATCATGTCAAGTCATAGTCTAGTCACAATCCTAATAAAGTATCTAGTACCATTTCCCTACACACACGCCTGTAATCCAGCATTTAACGAATATAATGCCACCAATTTTATACACTAACACTGAAAATAACACAAGTTTTGGAAAATAATACAATGCGGTGACGCGATCTTTTTAGTTTTGCCGCCATAACTCCTCATGACGAGAGTTTCACGCTTTTTGTTCACCCAAAAAGTACACATATATACATATAGCTCATTGAAAGCGTTCGGTGACGATGACGCGAGTAACATGATTTTTGTTCATCCAAAAAGGGCTCAACGTGCCTAAAGAAGTTTCACTTCAAAATGATGTAAAGAATAAGTGATGGCTTAAAACAGCGCTGTGTCCACGTGAAAGCGTGCTGCACAATGCTTAAGCCATCCCTTTTTTTCAAACAATTAGATAGGAATGGTATAAATATGTACAGAGCTACCCTATAGATTCTAAAATGGGCATTCATTAGGTAATTAGCCTTATCCAGGCAGTTGTATGACATTGGGCTGTAGTAGCAGTAATTAGCTGTTGGCATGGCACGATTTGAAACCACAGCGAGTTGACTGCGCGGTTAACTATGTTTATACATAGCAATAATGCAGACTTGAATCAACTGGAAAGTTATTTGAACCATTAATCTATATATAAAAGTAAAGTTTAGTAATCTTATTACTAGATTGTGCTGATGTCTCTGGATGACGTGCGCAGTGCAGTGTCACGCGAACCTCTAAACTTTAGAGTTACGAGTGACACTGCAGCTGATATGGGCAGCCGTGTCGTTTAACACCAGGCAAACGGCTAGCTCGTCACGTCATTACTTAACATAAAAAAAGAAATATAAAAGAAAGTCGTGTTAGTTACACCATTTATAACTCAAGAACGGCCAAACCGATTTCGTTGAAAATTGGTGGGAAGATAGCTTCTAAGCTACCGTTCAGGCTGGTTCTAACCAGGAGATGGACATGAGATACTTTTTATCCTGTTCGACCGCGTATTACTAATTCACCCGTGCGAAGCCGGGGCGGGTCAACTAGTTAGAAATAAATACTTTAACCGTATTGGTTCAAGGTTAATAAACTGACGTGATCTCCTAATAGATATCAAAGAAAGTTGATTATATGTACAACCCTGAGGAAGTCATATTTTATACCATAATGGCAGTAAATATGTTCCACACTTGAAGTGTTGAGAACTAACTTCTATGACTGACCCGATAGCTTAGTTGGTAGTATCCCTGCCTTCTGAACTGTGGGTTGTGGGTTCAATTCCCACCCAGGACAAACATTTTGTATGATGAACATAGGTGTTTGTTCTGTGTCTGGGTGTTATATGGTATTCTATGTATGTATTTACAAACAAAAAGTATCTAAGTATTGTATCAGTTATCTTGGTTCCCATAGTACAAGATTTGCTTAGTTTGGGGCTAGATGGCGCTGTGTAAGGTGTCCATATAATGATAATACGACCTCTTTTTAATTAAATGCTTAACGCAACTTCAACTGTCTGAGAATGTTCTTTCTTGGATTTAAAAAAACCAATCACTGAACCAATTTTGATTAAAAAAAATATGGTACCAATGTGATAGTGCAGTCTATAAAGTGTTAGTATAATGTAGTGCAGTGCAAGCAAGTGCTACCTAAAAAGAACACGAGAACAACGTGTCTTCGCCTTAATAGAGGCAATAAGAAACGTTATATTGGATAAATTATAGATAGATAGATAGATGAAACTCTTTATTGAAACACCACATTACAGGAACAATTATACACACACACACACACACCGACACACACACACACGCGCGCGCGCGCACACCCACACACAACCACACACACAACACGCGCGCGCGCGCACACCCACACACAACCACACACACAACACGCGCGCGCGCGCACACCCACACACAAACACACACACAACACGCGCGCGCGCGCACACCCACACACAACCACACACACAACACGCGCGCGCGCGCACACCCACACACAACCACACACACAACACGCGCGCGCGCACCCACACACAACCACACACACAACACGCGCGCGCGCGCACACCCACACACAACCACACACACAACACGCGCGCGCGCGCACACCCACACACAACCACACACACAACACATATTTATGCACATGGGCACTTATAATTATTTTTTTCCTTATTCTTGTTTAAAGTTAACATTAATATTAAATTTACTGACACAATTATTTAAGTTATAGGATGGGAGAAGCCTTGGCTCCTAAAATATAGTGCACTCACTAGTTCGGGAGTCTATGGACTCATTAACATGTATGAAACCTTTTTATGTCAATAAATGATTATTTGAATTAACAAGCACAAACTTAAAAATTAAGTGTTAATTATCGTTTAAAGCGATCTCATCCAGATAACCAAAAAAATATAATTAATTCCTGTTCTTCGTTTAATTTTCAATTTAAATTTTTATTTCTATATGATCATTTTGACATATCGCGTCACTAAAGACGTCAAAACAGTGTTTTTGCATGATTTTGGGCTTACACCTTAAATAGCACCACTATGAGAGGCTGCTCCAAGTCTTTGCTTAATAATAATAATAACGCCCAACGATCAGATACATACATCCTGGGCCCTAACTAGGATGCCCTGTGTCTAGAGACCCAGGAACTACGAGGATCGTGATCCCATAACACCCAGACTCAGAACAAGTATTTGCGCTTTTTTTCCCGTGCACAAATACTTGAATCGAACCCGTCGCCTCCGGGTTACGAGCCGACCTGCTCAACCACTACACCACAGAGGCTGTCGAATCACTTAAATGTAATGGTGTCACATTTTTTTTGTAATGAAGTATAAATAGTACATAATTAAAATTACAATCCAGCCTTTACTGCGGCTAATAAGTAATTTAAATTTGACAAAAACTGTTAAAGAAATAATAAGAATGTGTCCATTAACACATTTCTTAATGTCTGTTTTAAGGGGAAGGCACTTTGTTCATGAGTCTTTTTGTGTAACACTCACTATGGTTCAATATCACTATCACTAAAATAACTCAAAAGGTTTTTCCTTTTTAGTCTTCTCACTATATCCGTGTTATCGAGAAGCTGGATAGCCTCGACATGGTGGTGAAGCCTTCGTTCATGAGTTTCCAAATTTCTTTATAACGTTAACAACAAGGTGTAACAAATGGTAAAAGAACTTTACAAAGTGTAGCCACCCTACACAATATCGGTTGATCGAATGTCCACTTTTGTAGATGTACTGAACTGATACTCGAAGCTGGGCTCTAACGTGACATTTTTATTAAGGTCATTTTCGAGAGCTGGGTGTTGATGAGTCACTTGTCACCTCGTTTGTGCCAAGGTAATATGCGGTGGTTCAGCGGTAGATCGTGGACTTTCAATCCGGCACCTTCGAATCCCGCTTACCTTATGATCGAAAATGTTTATTGGACAAGCTCTAAGAACATTATCTTCCAGTCAACCTGGGTAGTTTTTTTTTGTGTTATTGAATGATGTGACGAGCTGGTCGTTCACCTGATGTTAAGTGACACGGTCGCCCATAACAGAACAGTGTCACTCGGAACTCCAACATGTAAAGTTTCGCATGACTGCTGTACTGCGCACATCATCCTGAGACATCAGCACAGTCTGATAATAAGATTACTCGACTGCGAGATCATAAAGTCTCATTTGCCCAGTAATTTCACTAGCTACATTGCCCTTCAAACCGGAACACAGTAGAGCTTGCGCACTACTGCTAGACGAACTTTGCAGAAAAGTCCTACCACCTAGTGTAGTAGTGTAAATTTTTAAATAAAACAAAATGATGACGAACTAATTGCGACCCGCGGTTTCACCCGCGTTTAAACAGTATCCTAATCCTCATGCTTCAATGTGTGTGACGTAGTCTTCTTGATCCTCTTATCCCGGCAACGGCCCAAGCCGAGGTTTACACCCCAGCAGGCTTAGCACGGCATGTGGAGAAATTGTCTTTCCCCCGGTTTTTTCCACCTGTCAGTTAAAATAATCCCCCTCTCCACCTTACGTAGCACGGCAACGAGGAGAGGAAAGAAATATGTCCCTTTGACATTATCGTAGACATTATATCCCGCTACTCCCCGCTTCAGAGCACGGACTCGGAAGAAAGTGGATAATATTCTCTTGAATTGACATAAAGCAGAGAGTATTTATCTTCGACTCTTGTAGGTGGGTATAAGGAAGTCAAAGTGTTTTAATAGGCACAAAAATGTCGCGTGCCTATTATAACTATGTTTAATCGCGGGAACTCGAATTTTGGAGCGAAAGTTACACCGGGAGAAGCATTCGGAATACAAGTAATCCCTTCTAAATCCCGGGAAATGAGTTTCAATACAAAAAAAAATACATAGCGAAATATTCGTGAAAATACAATTATTAGTTTAGTTTTAATAAGGAAATTATTTAATTTACGTAATTAACTTAAATGATGCATATATTTTTTGAGTATATTTTATTATAAAATATATAAATATAAAAATTTAAAATATAACTACTACACAATAATTAATCACGTTTTTCCGCTCATATTACAAACAAAATAAAATTTTAATTTAAACTACTCACTCTCACTCATATACATAGTAGTCGTTACATACTCTTTGATTAACACAAGGACACAGACTCAAAAACCTTATATTTTCTTAATTTTTATATTTTGTCTTCAATCCCAGTATATTTAGCCGAACAATTATCGATGGTTTGATGGACTGAACAAAATATTGAAGCATGTAATGTCATTTTAGTTAAATTTTCTCGTACTGGCAACAATACGGTAGAGAAATCTAAAAACGCTACTCCCGCCGTTTACCCCCCGGATAAAGCTTTCCACTGTCGCGGCCGTGCTCGCAGAGTGGAATAAAGTGACAGTGAGGATAAGTTTGTTATCTACTCCCTGGGGAGAAGTTGTCCACCGGCCGTGCTAGGCCTGCAGGGGTGCCCTTGAGCTAGTTGCCTATCACTTTTGTTGACTGGGTGCCTTACGCGCCTGTTTTCCCATCCGGTGACGCTGTAAAGGTCGGTATACCGATAGTATTACCCAGTTTAAAAAAAATACATTTTTTTAAATGCTACTTTTCCGCAGACTCCTGTATAGTCCTTATAATATAGTATTTTCAAGCATTTAATCATTTAATTAATTACCTATTGAATCAGGCAACTCAACACCGCTATAATATAATACAACGCTTCTGAGAAAACCATGGCCTTAACAAATTTCACCTCGAAGCATACCTTGAAACTTACTTTGAAACAAAAGAAACGGTAATACAAAAAGGAAGCGGAAATGAGTACTTCCAATTTAAATCGAACAAAATTTCTCTAGTAACACAATTAATGTATCTCACAGAGTATAAAGCATTCTTGTCGGTATGTCCTTTGTTCAACTAAACACAATTAAAAGCCATTCTCACCCTTCATTGGAGAGCGCTTCACTTTGCCAGGTTGGAACCTCTTTGATGCGGTGGGACAAGTCATAAGCGGTAGTGAGCAAAACTTTTATTTACAATAAATAATAAATAAAATAAAAATGATTTAATTCAGGCAATAGACACATAAAAAATAAATAAAAATATCAATGAATTGAGACAAAAGTACGACGACGGCTACACACTGTCGTGCTGCGTCATTTTTTGTTGTCGTTCGAGTGCACAGATATCCAATATGTAAATATCGGACTCTGGACATTGTCAGAGACAGTCTCGAGTATTTTGTTACCAGAGTGGCGCAGTGGGCTCCAGAATGACGCCACACGCGATCTGATTACTGCGAAAAAGTCGGGAACCCTCGCTTCAGCAAACATGTTCGACGCACTACAGCATCTTGGCTGCTTCATAAGGACCCGGTACGCGTCATTGTACTGAACCCTTATCGTGTTAATCGCTTTCCGAGTAAACGTTATCCACAGCTGACACGTATACATGCAAAGGCAATACGCTTTGAATAGAGTGGTCTTTACGTCTGCGCTGCAGTTAGCAAATCTGCGTGCAATCATGTTACTTTTGACCGCGAGGGCTCTCCGCTCGCGCTCAATATCAACGTCGTCATGCAGCCGCTCTGTTAACATGTGTCCTAAATACCTGAACTGCTTCACAACATTAATCGTTGTACCGTTTTATATTGTTGGTTTACTTGTGATAAAAAAAAATTGGTGTGTATTGTCTAATACAATACTAACGTAGTGTCACATGCAAAAGAAATTGTATGTAGAGGTATGCAACCATAGAGGTACCACAGCTTAGTAATGACTTACTATGAGAACTAGTAATTGACGTCACTGCGTGTTTGAGTTGTCTCTTTCTAATCCTTTATTTTAAAATGTCAGAAAAAAAACTAAAAATCTTTGTAATTTTTTGGGATATGTAATTTTTGTTTTGACGAAAGTCTATTTTTTTGAGATATATTATTTATTTATGCAATGAAAAAATTGCAGTCAAATAGCCTATTAGCTAAATGTCCATAATCACGGGTAATTACTTACAAACACCCCACATTAAAATCTCTAATTTAATTTCAGAACTTCCAATTTAATGCCACGATGCTGAACTGTAGATGGTAATAAAAGATGACAAGATAAGGCATTGACATCTCAAGGGTTTTACGTTTGAAATTGGGTGCAACGCACACAATTTGCCATGCGACAGAAAGAGGTAGCAAGCAATAAGCGTCTTGAGCGAAAAGTAAAGCAAAATATTTGGCAAATCAATGAGAGTTTGCAATTATATATAGTATCCCACAGCGCTATAATGGCACCGCTACCTCTTCTGACTTATATCGCAAATCACGCCTTTCAAAGTTGCTAAGCAAATGTTGGTCTTCAATTTGCCGTGTTTTCTTTGTCTCCTGTTTCGAAATAGGTTCTTTAAACCTCCTTGCGGGTAATTAGACACTTTTCTGTTTGCTTCACTTGTTCCGTTCACTCAAAGACGATTGAATATACATTAGTTCACTCAATGAATGAACAGAATATTGTAGGGAAAAACTGGAGATTTTTTGACGTAGGAAAGAGAAAAAAAATCTTGTAAGCAACGACCACGGTGAGTATCTAGACGAATGACTACTAGATACTATTATACTACTAAATACTACTACAGCTACACTAACTACTACTCCAAAAAATTTGACTATATATTAGCCGCGATGACCTAAAAACGGTCCATATGTTTCAGCTCACTACCAGTAGGTAGCGTACCTTCGCAACATGTTGGCAGAATAGTCGTTGAATTGCAATGCTGATTCGTTGTGCCAAATAAGTGCTAGCATTTTGGTCATGCATTGCATCGACCAGGCGCACTGATAAACTTTGGCAAATAAGATGAGCTCCCAATCTCTTAGTTTCTCAACACCACACAGCTCAAATATGTAACCGCTACCAAGATTATATTTGCACAGTTTTAGTTGCTCAGCCGAATTAGCCACCCAGTCGTAATAGGTGTCTCGGAGAGATGTGACGGTGCCATAGTGTCGACTTAAGTATACTTATATATATGTGGGACTATACTCCCATACTAAAGGTACCCATCCTTTTTTTAAAATGTTAGTGAATGATGTGACGAGCTAGTCGTTCACCTGATGTTAAGTAACACGGCTGCCCATAACAGAACAGTGTCACTCGGAACTCCAAATTATAAAGTTTCACGTGACACTGCACTGCGCACATCATCCTGAGACATCAGCACAGTCTGGTAATAAGGTTACTAGACTGTGAAATCAGGTCATAAAGTCTCAATTGCTAGTAATTTTACTAGGTACAGAACCCCTCAAACCGGAACACAGTAGTACTACTTGGCGGCAGAATAATTGCCAAAACGATGGTACCTACCTCGACGAAATTTGCAGAAAAGTCCTACTATCTGGTAAAATCTTCCAGGGAACCAGAGTCATTCCGTCTGTTTACCAAAACACGCGTGTGGCCATCCGGTTCGAAAATGGCTGCAACGTTGGCAGGGGCAAATTAACATAAAAACAAAAAAAGACAACATTTTTGTAACCATTATTATATACAACAGCCTGTATCATGTACCTAATTGTACAATATACGTCGTAACATTAGGTATTTAAGTGCCTAAGTGTGGCTATATGACTCAGTGTAGAAGTACCTGCTCACGATTACAACTGAGTTGCTAACGATATTTCAATATCGTGAATAAATTTAATTTGGTATACACATATTTTAAAAAATGCCGAAAGGATTGTTCCTTAGTATTGTAATATTATTAACACTTTTTATGTTCGGCGGCACTTATTTTGTTAGTCCCGCCATAGAGACAGGGACTGAAAAAAACAATCCTGTAAATAGAAATGAAATGATTAACGCAATCGATCGACTGGCACGTTTCGCCTCAACGCTATCGGGTAACAACTTCACAAAACATGACGAAATTTTATTTGCATCAGGCGCTAAAGGAGAGGATGTACATTTGGAAATTGATAAAATAATACCAAGACATGGTTATGCAGTGGAAACTTACTACGCTACAACAGAAGATGGTTACGTGCTTAAGTTATTTAGGATTCCATCGTCTGGACAGCCAGTGTTTTTAATGCACGGCTTGTTATTAAGCGCCGATGATTGGGTGACGTCGGGACCGGAGAGTGGGATAGCGTACCTTCTCGCAAATGAAGGATTCGACGTGTGGCTGGGGAACGCACGTGGCTCTAAGCACTCAAGGCAACACAGCCGCCTCTCCCCCGAATATGCCAACTTCTGGAACTTCAGCTGGGACGAAATTGGACGCTATGACCTTCCTACTATGATCGATTTTGTCCTTAACACTACACGTCGATCTGAACTAACGTATATTGGCCATTCGCAAGGAACCACCGCCTTCTTTGTTATGGCATCCGAAAAACCTGAATATAATAACAAAATATCACTGATGATTGCTCTGGCTCCAGCAACTGCTATCCCTAATCTGAAAAGTCCTTTGCTTTTGTTTATAAAATATGCCAGTTTTTTTCGGCCTGATATTTTTTTTAATATTGTAAGAAGACTTGGTTTAAATGAATTGACGATAGGCAACGCACGCGAAGTACTCCAAGGCCTTGCAATCATATGTCCAAACTCTGAAATTGCTAGAGCTATTTGCAGCAATTTGTTGTTTTTAATGGCAGGTATTAGCTACAATCAATTGAATATGACCTCATTGCCAGTAATTTTATCTCATATGCAGCTATCGGGAGTGGCGGTGAAACAAATCGAACATTATGCGCAGACTGTGACATCTGGAAAGTTCCAGCGGTTCAGTTACGGAGCAAAGATAAATAAAGCAATATATGGTTCTGTTACTCCACCAGAATATAATATTGGTGCTATAACGACTCCTGTGGCAATGTTCTACAGCACTGATGACTGGATGACGTCAGAACGTGATACACGTAGCTTAAGGAAAAAATTAAACAACGTTGTAGACTTTTACAAGGTTCCAGATGAAAATTTTATGCATTTAGATTTCATGTATGCAAAAAATATTAAAAAACTTATGTTTTTAAGAATTTTGAACCTTATCGACTATAATGTTGGTAAAAATAGTGTATTAATAAAATAAAAATAGGGCTAATTTTAGTTAATGTATGACGTAAAAATTATTATTATTATTACGCCCAACGATCACATACATAGATCCTGGATCCTGACAAGGATTCCGTGTCTAGGGACCCAGGAACTACGAGGACCATGGTCCCACAACGCCCAGACTCAGAATAAGTATTTGCGCTTTTCGCTTTATTCGCACGTTAAATAACACGGCTGCCCATTACAGTTGCAGAGACCCTCGGAAATCTAAAATAAAGAGTTTCACGTGACACTGCACTGCGCGCATTATCCTGAGACATCAACACAGTCTAGCAATAAGATTACTCGACTGCGAGATCAAGTCACAGTCTCATTTGCCCAGTAATTTTATTAGCTACAGTATAAACCGATACGCAGAAGTGCTTAAGTTTAAGCCACCCCATTATTGGGGTTTGAGTCTGGGTACTGCGGGACCGTAAATATTTTTTTTAGATTTAACACAGCGCCATCTAGGCCCAAATAACTGATATAATACATGGATCCTTTTTGTTTGTATATACATACAATACAATATTAAATCCAGACACAGAACAAAACAAAAAAAAAACATGTTCTATGTTCATCACACAAATATTTGTCCTGAGTGGGAATTGAACCTACAACCTATAGTTCAGAAGGCAGAATAACTGCCAACTGATCTATCAGGCCAGTCAAAAAGGGGAAACGGAAAAACGGTCCTCTAGTCTATAACAGCTCACTTACCTCCAATTTCTCACCGGCTGTGTGAAAAATGAAATATAAACATCATCTAGGGAGTAAATTCCCTTTTTAAAATGCGCAACTTGTCAAGCAAAATAGCGGCATTTATTTTACGGGGAAAGCTTAGTTATTAAGGCTTTCATTTTTTTTAAGCGTACAATTTTTCATTTATTTGATAGGCTCTCGTGGTGGCTCACCACACCAGAGCCTTCACTAAAATATCCACCATTTTACCGTCGCATTTTGACTGACAAAAAAGCGGTTGACATGACATAACCGTACAAAATTATTTACTTGACATTGGCAGAATGATCGCTAAAAAGCTATAGAAAGCCATTAAACGAAGAGAAAATGTAAAAATAGCCAAACCAGTCACGGCTGTTACCACCAAATTGAACTAATCAAGTAGGTACGACAACGAAGTAAAATCAAGTAATTCTTGTTGTTAACGAACCAGCAACAAACGCGAGATCAAATAAGGAAACGAAGTGGTTTAATTTCAAGACAACCGATACATATCTCCTATTACAATTAGCAAGTTGAAATGGCAAAGGGTAGGCCATGACGCTTGCAGAGACGCCCCAACAATGGGGAAGAAAGTTCTCGAATTACGAACCGAAAAACGCAACGGAGTGGAAGTGGACTGAGAAGCTGGCCAAAACTGCGGGAAGCTGTTGGACAGGAAGCGAGCATAGACCATACAAGGCACAGGCATGGGCAAACATAGAGGGCATAAAAGCTAGGTGGTAGGACTGTTCTGCAAAGTTCGTCTAGGTAGGTACCACCGCTTTCCCAGTTATTCTGCCATCAAGCAGCACTACTGTGTTCTGGTTTGAAGGGCATTGTAGCTAGAGAAATTACTAGGAAAATGAGACTTTATGATCTGATCTCACAGTCGAGTAATCTTATTACCAGAATGAGCTGATGTTTCAAAATGATTTGTGCAGTGCAGTGTCATGTGAAACTTTATATTTTGGAGTTCCGAGTGACACTGTTCTGTTGTGGGCAGCCATGTCGCTTAACATCAGGTGATCGACTAGCTCGTCACATCATTCACTAACATAAAAAAAATATGTCAAATTCTGTGGGGAAATGCAGCAACGGACTTCTTCCAGCTGGTCATAATAATCATCAATAATACTAACCAGTTTCAGCATAAACGATTCTGAACATTAACTACTCAGAACATAACAAATACATTATTATACCTATATGATTTCTTTCCGCATATCATCATTTTCAGGCCGACAAACGACTACAGTATTATGATTTACGGATTCTCCTAATGGAATACAGTGTAAGCACAAAAATGTACATACAGCAGTAAAAATGGATTGTATGCTTATACATAGTGCGAGTAGGTAGTAGATAGTAACTGGATCAAGGGGCTCGCATATTGAAAATCACGAATGCGACATTCGTACAAGTTTATAGGAGAAAAAAAAAGACTTTGTTAATGATACTGTAAACCTATATCGGAATTAGACTTGAAAAACAACATGATCGGAATAAATTTTGGACTAACCTTATATGGCCATTATATGCCTTATATGACCATTATAGGATCACGTAATTGAACGTTTAGAATAAAATAAAATGAAAATCAGAATTTCGTAAAAAATCGTCACGTTTACGATATTAATCGAACGACGACATAGAATAGAATAAAATAGAAAAACATTTATTCAATATTTGTCTAAAATTAAAATACAAAAACAGGTTAAATTTATACACATAATATGTACTTACATAATGAATAGAAAAAAAAAGCAAGTATCGAATGGGCGTCTGCTCAGCATATTGCTGGTCATCAGAGACATCCAGCGCTGATTTTCAGCCTAGACCCAGAGGGGGTGAAATATGACAATTAAGGCGCAGTCTGGTCACAAAATCAACGAGAAGTCTATTTTTGAAAGGTCAGTGGGATTGTCGGAATAATCTGAAATAAGAAAAATAAGATGAAAAAATAGTGTCTAAATAAGACGACAAAGAGAGGCCCCAGAATAAATTTCACTAATTTTACTAAGTATTTGGGTTTTCAAAAAAAATCGTAGAACGCTCAGAAAAAAAGCGCAAATACTTGTTCTGAGTCTGGGTGTTGTGGGTCCATGGTCCTCGTAATTCCTGGGGACAGGGAATCCTAGTTAGGGTCCCGGATCTTTGTATGTTGGGCGTTATTATTATTATTATTTGAGCAGTTTGAAGCCGTTTTGGTTACTGGCCAGATGAGTAGCACTGTATAAACGCGGCACCATAAATCCTTGCGCTGGCCCATTTTGACGTCGAAATACCCGATATCTTACAACTAGGTTTGGGGCACGCATTAGTTTTACTACGTAGATTTATAGCCTGTAGGGCGATACTAGGTATAAAAATAAAGGCAGTAATAGTAATACAAGGTAAGTAGTAGGTACTATAGTATTAAAAAAAACGAGTGTGCTGTAGACCACACAATTGAAGTAAAACTTCTTTACCTCCATCTATCGGCCGGTATATCTTTGTTTAATGTTAATGTCGCCATCTTGACAATAATTGTAAATTGTCATTTTACCGGAAATACCAACATAAAAATACAAATTAACTTTGTCATGTCTTTGTCATGTCATTAAATAGTAATAGTCGTAGTAAGAGATCTACGTTAACTAACAACTGTTAACTTCCGTTTGCCTCGCCAGTCACTCCCCAAATCAAGCGTGCGTAAAGAAGTTTTACTTCAAAAATCTATCAATCCGTCATTTTTATATAAGTATCGAGAAATTTTTGTTATTTTACATTTTTACTCAATTAAGACCATCCTCAAGTTGTTGTTGTGCGTCAAATCAAGCGTGCGTAAAGAAGTTTTACTTCAAAAATCTATCAATCCGTCATTTTTATATAGGTATCGAGAAATTTTTGTTATTTTACATTTTTACTCAATTAAGACCATCCTCAAGTTCTTCGGACACATCTCAAGGCGGGACAATGACTCCATTGAACGTCACAGTACTCAGTACACTTTATTTATTTATATTATTATATTATGATATAATCTAAAACATATATATGTAGGAAAACGGGTTGTGCGTAGGTTGCAACCTATATAACTGTAGGCCTTCAGCATGCGCACTAGGCCGTGTCCGGAGCAAGAATGATCCGTAGTACACCGAGCGCTCCTTTTTTATAGCCAGACGGGTAGGGACGCCATGGCAGTTGCCGGTGTTGCCACTGTAATAAATTTAATGCCACAATAGGGTAAATTACGGTGCTCGATCGCTGCCCGCTGCGCATAGAGTCTACATTTACAACTGGACGTTGCCGCCGTCATATATATGTTCTCCAGAGTACAAAATACTTTAGACATCGATGTTACATGATAAGTCATGTCACGACACCAATAAATAAATATATGTATGTTACCATAGTGTAATTTTTCCACTATGCTTATTATTGGGCGCGTGGACGTACCGAGGGTAAAGTTGAGGGCACCAGACCGCGTGGAAGGTCACCGATGCGATGGACTGACCAGATCAAGTCTGCGGTGGGCGGTCCCTTCCATGAGTGCACCAGAATGACCACCAGTAGGGAGAGATGGCGAGAAGTCGTGAGGCAAGCTACATCAGCCCACCCAAAGATAATGAAGCCCGTCCCGTTTCCGCCCGCATTCGTTTTTAATTTCAAAATAGATGTTCTAAGTTTTCTCTAATTACCATATGAAAGTTGCTTACTTGTGAAATAATACGCCGTCCTTTGCAAAACCAGACATCTTGCTATTCTCCCCGAACAATTTCACTGACCAATAACTGGATTTTATAATATTCTGTGATTTTTTTCGTTACCTGTTTCTCCGCGGAAATTCAAAACGAAACTGACGTACTCGCAAAGGCTAGTAGAGGAAATCAACTACTATTTTTCGTATGAAGGGAAGTTGTATCATTGGTTAAGTGGATTTATATTCTATGGGCCCACCACTCTTCGTGACGACCACAACAGCTGTCAAGAGATGAGAAGCAGAGGACCATAGACATAATTTTTGTTTTTCGTATGAGCTCGGCTCTAATGAACTAGCATGTGTAAGATTAAATCGAAAACATCAATTATTTAGGCGCCCTCTTAAACTCTTCAGCTTTATGAACCAACACAATTTGTCAGTTATCTCACCAGTAAATTTACTAGTACAATACGTAAAGGTCGCACCGAAATAATCTGGCAACCATTTTAAAAATTTATGATCTTTATTCAGAGCGTATGTTTGTTTGGTTTGGCGCTCTGACTAAAAATGTACCTATATGACGGTGAAAAATATTGGCGTGAAAAACGTTTCCTCTTTGTGGTAGATTTTAGTAGAAATTGCTTTTTTGATTGAAATACTTTATAGATATTCGATTTGGTTGGAGAGCTAGCACCGTGCTGAGTTGGGGCCTATTTGTGTCAGCGTTTTGACCGTCGTTGCCACTTATATTCTGTTGCCGACCTAAAGAATTTACCAAAGGAACAAGGCTACAATCCGCAAACATTATTTTCTGCCGATTTTTCGAGGGACGAGGTAAACACGCATGACACATGCGCACATAAAGCGAAGTCTTATTCATGTAAACCCACACTATAACAATCCTGCACACCATCTTAAAATATGCACACAGCTATAATATATAGCGTATAATGCCTTCTACCAAGACGATAGCGTTGTAAAACTGTCGCAATTGGGTTTTTTGGCGGGAAAGCGAAAAAGATTGCGTCACCGCATTGTATTATTTTCCAAAACTTGTGTTGTTTTCAGTGTTAGTGCATAAATTCAGTGGCATTCTATTTGTTAAGTGCTGGATTACAGGCATGAGTGTGAGAAAATGGTATAATG
The DNA here is from genome assembly GCA_905220475.3 of Ennomos fuscantarius. Classification (NCBI taxonomy): domain Eukaryota; kingdom Metazoa; phylum Arthropoda; class Insecta; order Lepidoptera; family Geometridae; genus Ennomos; species Ennomos fuscantarius. The sequence goes on from HG992049.1 coordinate 6,837,185, forward strand.
ATGGCGATACGTTTCTTTTCGTGTTGTTTCCAAAACTCCATAGAAGCTTCAAGTAAAGTTGCCACCACTTTGCTAGGAGTATGACTTTGACTAGACTATGACTTGACTATGACTTGACTTGACTTGATGACTTCGACTGTGACTTGATTTGACACATATTTGCGTGAAATATCATTAACTTGATAAATTATTAATTACTTGACACTGGCTAAATACACAATAGCCAAAACATAAAAAAAACACTGTACGACAGCGATAGGGCTAAAAAGTAAACGGCTGAAAAATAAAATAAGCATTTTTTTTGCGAGAGTGACACAAATTCAGATTTGATTTTGATTGTCGGAACTTTAAAACAATACAGCAGTATCCTAGTATTTGGGGAATCTAATGTTTTATTTTGAAACATGCAACATAATATTATTTAATAAACATAAAACAATAAAAAGGGAACTTATTATTAATCCTAGTATTTTAAACAATATTATTATTATTTTTATTAACTTGCCCGATAGCTTAGCTGGCAGTAACCCTGCCTTCTGAACTGCAGTTTGTGTTCCATTCCCACGTACGATAAACTTTTCTGTGATTAACATAGTTTATTCTGTGTCTGGTTTTTTTTTTTATGTTAGTGAATGATGTGACGAGCTAGTCGTTCGCCTGGTGTTAAGCGACACGGCCGCCCATAACAGAACAGTGTCACTCGGAACTAAAACACAGAGTTTCGAGCGACACTGCACTACGCACATAATTCTGAGACATCAGCACAGTCTAGTAATAAGATTACTCAACTGTGAGATCAGATCATAGAGTCTCAATTGCCCAGTAATTTTACTGGTTACAGTGCCCTTCAAACCGGAACACAGTAGTGCTTGCTTGCTACTACACTATGTTGTATTCTATGTATGTATTTACAAACAAAAAGCATATAAGTATTTTATTAAACAAATTTTTATTAAACAAAAAGCATATAAGTGTTATCTGATCCCCATCTAGTCATCAAACTTAGCAAAGCTTGTACAGCTTTGCTGAGTTTGGGGCTAGATGGCGTTGTGTGAAATATCTACAAATATTTATTTATTTAAATTCAAAATCAATTAAGAAGCATTAAAAGTGTCACAACGAATAAAAAGACAGCCTATAAATTTAATTAAGCTGCAACATGCCGTATTTTCACTCTGAAAATATATACCTACCGAAATTCCCCCTTTATAGGAAGATTCAAATTACACGTGACAGGAAACACAGTAAACGGAAATGAGTCCCATTCCTTAGCTTCATTCCGAAGAACGAATTGATTTGTACCAGTTGAGGCATTACAGCTATTTATGAAACGGTTTCTCTCCGTCAACGTAAATGAGACGTTATTTAAAAAAGCAACTAATTTATAAGCTTTTTTATTTGTAATTAATTTTAGTTTCGGCTTCACTTTTTAAATTTTATTAATATATGTTTATATTAGGTCCTTACATATGAAATTGGCGTTTTGTTGTACTGGCCACTTTAATCTCATATCTCCACTTTGGTTAAGAATTCCAATTTAAAATGTATACAACTATTTACGCATGCATTAGTTTTTCGACAACCGTAATCGTAAACAACGCCGGTGAGTTTTGGCGGGAAAATGAAAAAGATCGCGTCACCGCATTGTATTATTTTCCAAAACTTGTGTTATTTTCAGTGCTAGTGCATAAAATTGGTGGCATTTTATGCGTTAAGTGCTGGATTACAGGCGTGAGTGTGGGAAAATGGTACAATGATGATGAAACGTTTCTTTTCGTGTTGTTTCCAAAACTCCATAGAAGCTTTTGGTGAAGTTGCCACCACTTTACTAGGAGTATGACTGACTAGACTGACTTGACTATGACTTGACTTGATGACTTCGACTGTGACTTGACACATATTTGCGTAAAATATCGATAACTTGATAAATTATCAATGACTTGACACTGGCTAAATACACAAAAAGGTGGAGCCAAAAGGTAAAAAAAAATTCAACTCTGATGTGGCAGTCCTAAGCGCCTTCAAAGATTTTATTGATTCCCGTCCGAATGGTTTTTTTAATAAAGGGATCAGTGATCTATGAGATGGCAAAAGTGCAATATGCAATAAAAATAGCAATGGTACAGACTTTGATCAAATAAATCACACTATCACATCACACTAATATTATAATGGCGAAAGTTTGTATGTGTGTTTGTGTGTATGTGTGTATGTTTGTTACTCCTTCACGCTCAAACGGCTGAATGGAATTGGATGAAATTCGGTACCGAGATAGCTTATACACTGGATTAACATATAGGCTACATTTTATCCCGGAAAAGTGGGATGACTAAATAATTAAAATACTTTGTATCCGCAGGGAAACCGCGGGGCGCAACTAGTATATTATATTTTGAACAAATCGACTTTAAGTTACTCCCTTACAAAACGCCAATTTCATATGTAAAGACCAATATTACTTAATTTAAGAAATTATCAATTACTTGACACTGGCTAAATACACAAAAGTGTGGAGCCAAAACAAAAACAAATAAAAAATCTTTCCGCTGTAACGTTCATGAGTATATTGACAGTGAAATTAATGGAAACGTCCCCGAAGGCACTCAATGGTGGAGTTTAAAGGGTCCTCAGAAGATGCTTGGCTTTGAGAAACTGGGACGACTTTATAAAAAGGGTTCTGATTCAAATTGAGGTTAACTCGTAGGTGGATGGAAAAAACATTAAGCAGGTATAATAGTATTGACTTAGCAATGTTTTTAGAAACTTATTTCCTTATATTTATTTTATATTATTTTTGACTGGCTTTATAGCTCAGTTGGTAGTAGCCTTCTGAACAGGTTGTGGTTTCGATTCCCACTCAGAACAAACATTTGTGTGATGAATATAGGTTTTTGTTCTATCTCTGGGTGTTACTATTTGTACTATTTGCGCCCCGCGGCTTCACCCGCGGATAAAAAGTATTTTAATTATTTGCTCATCCTACGAGAAAATTTCACTTTTCCGGGATAAAATGTGGCCTATATGTTAATCCAGTGTATAAGCTATCTTGGCACCAAATTTCGTCTAAATCCATTCAGCCGTTTGAGCGTGAAGGAGTAACAAACATATACACATACACAAAAACACACATACACAAAAACACACATACACACATACAAACTTTCGCCTTTATAATAGTAGTGTGATTCTATATGTGTTTTTAAATTAAAAGTATCCATGTATTCTATCATTTATCTGGTTCCCATAGTACAAGCTTTGCTTAGTTTGGGACTAGATGGCGTTGTGTGAAATGTAATAAATATTTATTTATTATAAATTTATTTATATGGTAATTACATATTGCTCAACCACATAAAGGATTTTTTTTTCAAAACTGTTACTGAGTCTGAGTGTTGTGGGACCATGGTCCTCGTAGTTCCTGGATCCCTAGACACAGGGAATCCTAGTTAGAGTCTAGGATCTATGTATGTGATCTTTGGGCGCTATTATTATTTTTATTATTATCTATTTAAAAACCTCTGTGGTGTGGTGTTTGAGCTCATAACCCAGAGGTGGCGGATTCGATTCCCGCGGCAGGACAAGTATTTGTGCACAGAAAGAAATGCGCAAATACCTGTTCTGAGTCTGGGTGTTGTGGGACCATGGTCCTCGTAGTTCTTGGGAACACAGAGAATCCTAGTTAGGGTCCAGGATCTATGTGTGTGATCATTGGGGGTTATTATAATAAATAAAAAACTGTTGTTTGTTTAGATATTTGTTTCTTTTATATAGATCGCTCCGCTGTATATTTATATATATTATTATATATATAGCGGTTGTAGTCTGGGACAAAATTAATTAGGCGCTCAGTTACTTCAGGAAACGTGACAAAAACACCAAGCTAATAAAGCCTTAGAGATCTTTATAAAATGGTTCCTCGAACAAATTACTTCTCGGAACACGTACTTGTGTTTCAAAATTTCTCCACTGTTTACTAAACCTTGTTTCTTTTTTAATATAAATTTTGGCTTTCGAGTTTTCGTGTCTTAGCCTTTGGCACAAAATACTTTAATAATCCTGCGTAGACTTCATAAGGTGTAACTTACCTACTCAAATATTAAAAGAAACTTTTGACCTAGTAGTAGTTTTTTTTTTTTATCTCACACTACACCATCTAGCCCCAAACTAGCAAAGCTCGTACTATGGGAACCAGATAACTGATACAATACTTAGGTACTTTTTGTTTGTAAATACATACATAGAATACAATATAACACCCAGACACGCAACAAACACCTATGTCAATCACACAAATGTTTGTCCTAGGTGGGAATCGAACCCACAACCCACAGTTCAGAAGGCAGGGTCACTACCAACTGAGCTATCGGGCCAGTCAGTAAAGTTAGAGTCCAGGATCTAAATATGTGATCGTTAGGCATTATTATTATTACGTGTCGCGTTTGAAGTGGTAACTACCAATAGAACTAAAATCATCGAAGTCTTTCAAAAGCAAACTCTGGATAAGTAATAACTTAACTTGTAAACCTCACACATCTTAAAAACACATAAAAGCGATCTCAATACCGATATTCCGAAGACCCAATTCCATTCTGGACCATTTGCTCTGAATAGGGGATACCAGTTTTATTCAGATTTATTCCTCAAACCGGGTATAGTTTTAGGGCTGGAGTTGAAACTTCAATTTATGGTAATTTGACACCTATGTGTCCTTACCTACCTACCTACCTATATTTATATTACATCTAATACATTCATATGTATGTGCCTCATGGCCACGAGAGCCAAAATGGCCTAACTGCATTTTTAAATACCTTTATTATAATATTAGAAACTGAGGTGAGTAGTACTCATAACTACAACTATTACACGGCTAAAACTCACGAGATATAGTCGTGAGTTTTAGCCGTCAGTATAGATGAGTCAGCGCCGAGCCGCCACCGCTGCCGCGCGTACTCCTTGAGGATAGGCATCTTTATTGCCCGAACACCGGTCGAGTTATTCGACTATATCTCGTGAGTTTTAGCCGTGTAATAGTTGTAGTTACCTTTATTATATTGTATTCTGTGTACATTATAATAAAGGGAGGATCCATTTGCTCACTTATTCTTTCACCCTATTTTAATCCCTATTTATGGGAAGCCTTTTATTGATTTATTTATTGCGCTATAGCTTTTACCATTTAGAGCAGACTCCAATAATAATGTGAAAATATAAAATGCAGTTAGGCTACTTTGGCTATCATGGCCTCATATAATCTAGCGCTTATATAGTGAAACTTATCTTAGCTAATCGATCTAGTTAAGCAACGTTTGCTGCAGTCACAACTTAGGTGGGTGACCAGGTAAAAAAAAAACGAGTGTGACCAAACGACTGAAGCAAAACTTCTTTAGCTCCATCTATCGGCCGGTATAACTTAGTTTATGCTTTGTTTAATGTTAATGTCGCTACTCTACTAGCTGTCTACTAGTTGGGAGGACTCTTCTGCAAAGTTCGTCTAGGTAGGTACCACCGCTTTGCCAGTTATTCTGCCGCCAAGCACTGCTGTGTTCCGGTTTGAAGGGCCCTGTAATTAGTGAAATTACTGGACAAATGAGACTTTATGACCTGATCTCACAGTCTAGTAATCTTATTACTATATTGTGCTGATGTCTCAGGATGACGTGCGAAGTGCAGTGTCACGTGAAACTCTATACTTTAAGTTCTGAGTGACACTGCAACTGATATAGGCAGCAGTGTCGCTTAACATCAGGCTAACTGTTCCCTCGTCACGTCATTCGTTAACATAAAAAAAATCTTGACAATTGTGAATTGTAATTTTACCGGGCATACCAGCATAATAATAAAAATTTTAAGTAATTTTTAACTTTGTTATGTTGATAGTGGGGATCTACGTGAACCTCTTGGCATTGCATCGCAGCGGTTTCGACCTCATCTAATATAGACGCTGATGGTGGAATAAACCTCCGTGGTGTATGTCCAATTCTTTGATTATAGAACGCTATATTTCATCTTTTGACAGCCTCTGTGGTGTGGTAGTTTAGCAGGTTGGCTCATAACCTGGAGGCGGCGTTCAATTCCCGCGACAGGACAAGTATTTGTGCACAGAAAAAAAAAGCGCAAATACTTGTTGTGAGTCTGGGTGTTGTGGGACCATGGTCCTCGTAGTTCCTGGGTCCCTAGACACAGGGAATTCTAGTTAGGGTCCAGGATCTATGTATGTGATCATAGGACGTTTTACTAGGTGGGAGGACTTTTCTGCAAAGTTCGTCTAGGTAGGTACCACCGCTTTGCCATTTATTCTGCCGCCAAGCAGTAGTGTGCAAGCACTGCTGTGTTCCGGTCTGAAGGGCACTGTAGCTAGTAAAATTACTGGGCAAATGAGACTTTATGACCTGATCTCACAGTCTAGTAATCTTATTATTAGATTGTGCTGATGTCTCAGGATGACGTGCGCAGACAGACAGACGTACGGGGTCACGCGAAACATTTAGTTTCGAGTGAACCTGCCACTGATATTGGCAGCCGTGTCACTTAACATCAGGCGAACGGTTAGCTCGTCACGGCATTCATTAGCATAAAAGAAAAATATATATTTATAAATTTCTTTACTCTGATCGTCTTTAGAAACTGTATTTTGAAAACGTGAAATTTCTTGAACGCGATCGAATTTCGCTGAAAATACAAGATGCTAACTAACTGACAGGGTAAAGAGCTTGCTTCATTGTTAGCGATGAGTTTGCTTGCGATTTATACACTCAAATGGTTTATCTATTTATTCTGTAGAGCATTGTGTGTACGAGTATGTTAGTGATTCTGCCTCTCTATAAAAAGAAAAAAAAAAAACTATTTTCTTTCGAAAATTATATTTTAAATTTGTCATTGGTAGGCTTGATATTTAAATTGCTTGGATTAATTAACTACACTGATTCGAGTTGATGCATTTATTTGACTGGCCCGATAGCTCAGTTGGTAGTATCCCTGCCTTCTGAACTGCAGGTCGTGGGTTCGATTCCCATCCAGGACAAACATTTTGTGTGATGAACATTGATATTTGTTCTGTGTCTGGGTGTTTACATTGTATTATACAGGGTGTAACAAAAACCCTGTTATATCCGCGAGCTGCGTATCCAGTGTCAACTCAAGGTTGTAGTAATACTAGTTCTATTTAAATACGAGACATACAAAACTTACGTGTGCTTTTTATTAATACCTTTTATGCCGTTACTAAAAATGTTTACGACCTCAGATATTGACAACATAGGTACTTGCACCACCGACGCAGCCTGCTGCCTGTTGCCCGCACCCCGCACCGCCCGCCATGCTACGCTAAGTCACCGCGCATACCTACTGCGACGGAACTAGAGGCCATTCCACAGATTACTTCTTATGCGTTTTCCATACGTTTATGTGCCCTATACCACATACCACAACGTTGTAGGATTGCGAGACCGTAACTTAATGACGTAAAAGGTCTCTTTGACCAATAGTGGTAAGCACACAAGTGCTGCGTGCCGTTCTGCCGCACTGACATATTCTAATCATTTTACGTCAAGCAAAGGCTAAACAATCGAATTCACGTGTGATTTTGTATTGTTAAGAAACAAGATAGGTACATCATTTTTAGCTCTTAAAAGAGCTTTCAAAAACACATCACACAAATGCTTCTACCAAGGCACATTAACATATTGTAGTATTCGTCGTTAGAATACGACATCACACTCGACACTAAATTCGCGACGATCAAACTGGAAACGACTAAATTGCATGAGAGAGCACGTGCGACTGAGTGTAAGCCGCGGGCCGCGCCGCGCCCCTGCCGAGTGATGCCGCGCCGCCCGCGCACCCCATTTCCCCGTAGGCACACAGGTGCAGGAGCGGCATCCTACAAAAGAGCCGACAAAGGCGGCCCCCGTTTGTCGGTTCCGCGTTTGCTCTTCCCTTAGTTACTTAGCTATTTAAAAATAGGCACGGCTTGTGTCATAAACATTTTTGGGAAATGGTATTATTTTTTTGTGTTTAGATACTGCGTGTAACTTCAGATACGTATAACTTAGGTATTGTTAGACATTTTTATATGACTACTTGTAATGATCTGTACACATACTTCATTTATTTAACAGGGTTTTTGTTACTCCCTGTATGTATGTATTTACAAACAAAAAGTATCTAAGTATTATATCAGCTATCTGGTTCCCATAGTACAAGCTTTGCTTAGTTTGGGGCTAGATGGCGCTGTGTGAAATGTCCACACATATTATTATTATTATTATTTTATGGTTAAAAACGTTTGTTTTAATGTATTACATTAATAAAATAATTTGCAACCGCGCCGCGGTGACCTATAGACAGTTCAAATTCTCCAGCCCACTACCAGTAGGTAGCGTAAATAATAACAATATGATTTAGGTATTAAGCAACTCCTACAAATATATAAAATTACGTCGTAGAAATAAGTCAGAGCTGGATGTAGCGAACTTCCGGACTATAGGAAGCAAAATGCAAAGTCAAGCGTGCCAAAATTATATGGGTCTCCGCTACTCGCAAATCGCTGTTATAGCAACAATTCCCCAATTGATAAGGTTTAAAATTCTTCAGAGGACGTCGTTTCGGGTCTTGTACAAAGGTAGTGCATAAATTATAGCAAACGGAAATGGGGCGAAATAAGGTAAATTACATTGTTCGACTTTCGCGCCACAATACTCCTAATTTTGTTTGAGGCGGGCTTATATAATATTGACGGGTTTTGAAAGTTTTCTCCTTTGAAATTGTATGATTAATCAAAACTTTTTTGTGGTTTGGCGCCGTGTGATTTTTGTATTACGCCAGTGACAATTTCTTTTTAACATTTAAGTAGGTATTATTACAGAAGTAGGTATTAAATATGATTCGCTAAAATCGATTTGATAAGAGATACCTGAGCCAGAATGTCTAGGTTGGTCCGGTGATCCTAGCGCAGCCGATATTACGGCTACTATAGGATCATCTGGGTCAACGATGGGGTGTGATAAATAAATAGTATAGGTACGTACATACCTCTGTTATGGTTAGTCATAGCTACCATTACATAAAATTCAATATTACCATTAATTGTATTATAAAAATTGAAAAATCAATTGCTGTTCGTAAAGCTCGTTTTGAAAATTTCATAGATGACTCGTTCGACAGCTCATCATATCGATTGACTCTAGTTAGAAATACAAATCTTAAATATATTATATAATTGATTTATGGAATTTGTCTAAGATTGAACTTTATTATATTTAGTATGAATTAATTGTTTTTATAAAGAACCTGAAACAGATTAAAAATTGTCAGCAATGAAAATTAATAAATCGGTAAAAAGACTTCACAACAGCGTTTTTCGTTTTTATAGGATTTCCCATCAACATAATAATAATAATAACGCCCAACGATCACGGACATAGATCCTGAACCCTAAGTAGGATTCCCTGTGTCTAGGGACACAGAACAAGTATTTGCGCTTTTTTCTCTGCACACTTGTCCCGTCGCGGGAATCAAATCCGCCTCCGGGTTATGAGCCGACCTGCTCAACTACCGCACCATAGAGGCTGTGAATATAGTGTCTGCAGAGAGCGTTGCCTTACTTTACCGATCGCTTAAGAATGGCTAGCCGTGCTTCGCGATGAGCGCTACGAAATCGCAAAAGTTACTGTTTGGTGTCTCTAGGCAATAGTAACATTTTCAGCTGTTAAATATATATACTATTATTAATATATATTTTAATATATACTATCTTATTACTATTAGTAGGTAGATAATAGGTGCCTAATATTGTATACCTACCTATCGTATATTTAAGGTTCTGTTTATCTTTTCTGAGCAATAAAAATATTCTTATTCTTATAATATAATAAAATCTCAACAGAGATTTTACTCAACAGAAACATTAATATGTACAGGCACTCTATAAATAAAAAGTTACAACTACTAAAACATTATTTACAAAACAAATATGCTATCCAACTCACCACCGCGTAGTAAGGTTCCCAGAGTACTGGCAGCATTACCTCGCTGAATTAGAAGACTTAGCTTGTGAGCGACATATGTAAAAAAAAAACTCTAATCGGAAAGTGATAAATTCTACTTAAAAATTTCATCTGCAGTTGCAGGAACTAAATCCGTCGTGACAAAAGAATTTAATTTAAATTTTAATCACACGCCGCAATCGTTCCCCCAGTTTAGCGAGAAACGAACTTGAGGCCCTTTGTCTTTCGAGTGTGGTAGAATGTTTACTACCATTATACAATGCTTATTTCATTCTACTATTTTTCATTAATGTTAGTTTTTTTGAAGTAAAACTTCTTTACGCACGCTTGACTTCGGGAGTAAGCTTGTGAATGTCCAACGAGACGACCGGAAGTTGAAAGGGAGATTTAAGTTAGTGAATAGAAATATAGAATACATATTATAATAATAATAAATATATACAGAAAGAGAGAGAGAGTAACGTATATTACTGTAGGGGCAAGAGAGAGGTGGGTTGTACTGGTTCACGTAGATCTCCATTGTCAACATAACAAAGTAAAAAATATATATTATTATGTTGTTATCTATTTTTAAATATATATAACTTAAAAGTGACTGATTGACTGACTGACTGACATAGTGATCTATCAACGCACAGCTCAAACAACTGGACGGACCGGGCTGAAATTTGGCGCGCAGGTAGATGTTATGACGTAGGCATCCGCTAAGAAAGGATTTTTCGAAATTCCACCCTTAAGAGGGTGAAATGGGTGGTTCAATTATTTTCCCATAGGCCACGCCGCGGGCGAAGCTGCGGGCAGAAGCTCGTGTCCAATAAAATGACAATTTAGAATGGTCAAGATGGCGACATGGCGAAAATGTTAATACATTAAAATAAAGTTAGATAGAGATAAATGAAGCTAAACTAAAACAGTTTTACTTCAGTCGTGTGGGCTAAAGCGCACTCTTTTTTTAATTTAAGGAATGACATGACAGTTGCCCATATCAGTTGCAGTGTCACTTGGAACTCTAAATTATAGTTTCGCGTGACACTGCACTGAGCTCGTTATCCTGAGACATCACACAGTCTAGTACTAAGATTCTAGACTCTGTGATGTCGAGATTTTTAGATTATTTCAGCTTTATTTTAATTAATTAGCGTTCATTAAAACAAATCCTCCAAAGCAACGCTAATCCTTTAGACAGAGCCGCAGACAAAAGCTAGTAACGCTGTAGCTTTGTCATAATATAATTTGAGAGTGAAAGCGGGCTTTGTCTCTGTCAAAATGGTTTTATCTTTTTAGTCTACCGAAAGGAAAATATGGCTTGTAAAACGTGTTTCTGAAACAAGTAGCGCAAAAGCTTCGAAGTCTTGTTGTTTTGGGGCAAAGGCATCCAAAAACAAAAAGTATAAACTTGCCACAAACCTTTGGTCAAAAGGCATGGAATAATATCCTTAAAACAGGGTCTAGGGATTTTGTATGTTTTCCTACAACGGCAAAAAAAAAGAAAATTTTGAATTCTATTGCTATGCACATAAACTGCGTATTCAAACTGTCAAATCCATACAAATTTGTGTTTCTATCGGTTGCAATCAAGTTACGTGATCGATCCCTAGATCATAAAATCTCATTTGCCCAGTAATTTCACTAGCTACAGTGCCCTTCAAACAGGAACGCAGTAGTGCTTGCACACTACAGCTTGGCGGCAGAATAACTGGCAAAGCGGTGGTACCTACCTAGACGAACTTTGCAGAAATGTCCTACCATCTAGTGTGTAGTAAGCGTCTCCATTGCAGCTTGAGCATAACGGATGATGAACTTTTTTATGTCTGTCCGGCAGATATCCGGCTGTTCTCCAGGTTGCATTTCTCAAACTTTTCTCGTTAAATTTTGCTAGCTGGTTCAAAAATTATTTGTTTTTTTTGTCGATTCTGTAATTGGAGAATTTTAAAAATGGCGGTGCGAACATAATCTATCGATTCTCGCTGCAACTCTATCGGTCGCTCCTCGTTGCACATCATTAACTTTCCCGCGCAATTTTAATTTTGAACCATAACCAAGAGTGTACCTTGTTTGATTTTTTAATTTTTCTGTGACCTGGTGTTGCATGCATAAAAAATGTTTTTCATTTTTAAACTATGCAAAGATAGATTCACGAGATCTACAGCTAACAGAGACACAAGTAATAATAATTATTTATAACAAAAACATTCAATAATATTACAGAATAATATACAATTTTTTTAGAGACCGTGTACTTCTTGTTTAATGAAGTCCCAAAGCCAAAATGAAAAGTTGTTTTGCCGCTAGGCAGGTAGGGAAGAACATGGAAGAAAATATGTTTTACTGTTTTGTTTTATTTAAAGGACTGTAACGTACAGTAGAAATGTACTTTGTTTTTTTTTTAAATTATTTTTAATATTTGTTTTCAAATACATCCATAGAATTAATAATAGAAGTACTGACTTATATATCAACTCACAGCCTAAACTGCTGGTTCTAGAGACTTAAAATTTGGATGGTGTGTTCTTTGTAAAATTTAGGTATCCACTAAGAAAGGGTTTTTCGAAATTCCATCCCTAACAGGGAGAAATGGGTGGTTGAATTATCTATGAAAAATTTTCTTCTTCGTTTCCTATAGGCCACGCGGGCGAAGCCGCGGGCACAAGCTAGTACAATATGACATCCAGGCACAGAAAAAACACCTATGTTCTTCACACAGTTGTTTGTTCTGGTTGATAATCGAACCCACTACCTACAGTTCAGAACTCAGAGCTACTATTACCAACTGAGTGTTCGGAGAAGAATGACTCAACTGTACGGTGGTTAAAAAAACGACATCATTAAGAATATACCTGTAGTCCATATCACCACGAGTACCTAAAAAAAAACACTTATCTATACAATGTAAAAAAGGTCTTCCGATATATTTGAACTAAAAACATTTTCGCAAATAAATAAGACACAGTTTTTTCAGCCAATACTTAGAAGTATAGTCCTTAAGCCTCTTTTACTCGATACCCAAATGTTTAACTCCATAAGCTCTTTAGGCAACCACTTTATATATGTACCGACAGTCCTTTTACTCAGTAGAACTGACCCGCCCCGTTGTAAGGGTGAATTTGTCAGAAGTTGAAGGGATGGTCTCTGCGGTGCGGTTGATGAGGTCAGGCTTGTAGCCAGGAGGCGGTGGGTTTGATTCCCACGACAGGACACGTACCTATTTAGCACAAGAAAAAAGCTCTATTTAGCGTTTTTTTTTTTTATCTATACATATAAAATTCAAAGTCCTGACTGACTGACTGACTTATATATCAACGCACAGCCTAAGCCGTTGGTCCTAGAGACTTGAAATTTGAAGGATATGTTCTTTGTAAAGTGTAGGTATACCTTAAGAAAGGATTTTTTGAAATTCCACTCGTAAAAGGGTGAAATGGGTGGTAGAAATGTCTATGAAAAAATGTCTTCTTCGTTTCCTATACGCTACGCGGTCGAAGCCGCGGGCAGAAGCTAGTAACCAGTGCTTTTTTTTTATTTTCTACTCGTGGTATAACTATTTCTAAGTTTACCACGCTGGTCTATTGCTTACAAATGTAAAGCCTAGCATACACTTAATCCTAAAACTAGGATTAAGTGTATGCGTAGGCTCTTATAAGCTTACCAAGCAGAGTGGACGAGAACATTGTGCTAATCGTACGGTCCAATTCAAGAAATGAAGCGAATCATAAAAAAATCGTGTGAGCTTTAGACCACACGACTGTAAATCTCCTTTAGATTAACATCATCTATCGGCCAGTATAACTTTTTATTTTGCTTTTTTTATGTTAATGTCATATTATGGTAATTATGGTATTGCCATCTTGATAATTGAAGGGTTGAGAATAAAAAGGGTTTAACTGTCAAATTTACAGTTTCGAGAAAATTGACTTTTAACTTCAACGGCGTCATTTTAATGTAGAGTGCTTATAAGGTAATAGAAAAGGTTTACGTAAGTTTCAGTTGCTAGAAAATGTTTTAATTCTATTTTAACACGTTAGCTGCGGCACCAATTTTTGCATACTTTCCGTTCCTGCGGCACGAGGTATAATCGGCCCGTACCGTGACCAGACGTTAGGGCGACACGCGGTCTATTAGACCCCACCTCCTTTTACAGACTAAAATCCATTTTCTGGCGCGAAATCAAAGATAAATGAGAATTTTGGTCCTTATTGATATAGACAGTGAATTGATGAACCCTAATCCACCGTCGCCCCGGGATCTGATGGCTGGTTTAGGAATTATTAGCAAAACAAAATATGGGATCTTATACACCTCGTAACGCACTGAAATAGGGCAAATTTTCGCTGCGATTAGTGATGGGAAAAATAATATCGACGTTTTTAAACTGTCTTAACTACGCAACGACTTGACCGATTTTGATCAATTATATCTCATTAGATCGTTTTAAGGGCAAAACCTGGCAAAACAACACAAAGCTATCAAAGGATACATTTTTTTTAAATAATCTAAATTGTGCTTGATGGCGCCATAAAGAAAAAAAACCGGCCATGTGCGAGTCGGACTCGCGCACGAAGCGTTCCATTCTATACCATTAAGGGGCACCTATTACAGACTTATTATTGGAAAATAATGGATTACGGTTTATGCATAAGGTTTATCTTTCTATTTGTATATGAAAATCTTAATGCGGTTCACAGAATAGAAAAAAAAGGCAACCAGAAGTAGAAAAGAAACTGTCCTATTTATTCTGCCTCGGGCTTTAAACATACAATTATTAGAACTTGAATTAACATTAAAAAATCAGTATCAATATACTTTTTTTATAAAAATCTCAATATATATGTTGTACTTATTTATGAGTGTTTTTCATTGAAACAGGGTAGACAATAAGATTTTTTGCACTGAGTGCACTAAGTCAAAATCTTTTTGGATTTTTTATCAGCTTCACGAGATGGTAAAAATGTGCGTAGTTTTTGGTAACAACCAACACATCTTCTCCTTTTTTCACCCTTTTCGAGGCAATGGCGTGCGCTTTCAGGTGCTGAAAAATAACAAAAATGTAAAGATAACGTAATAAAACTGACATTGTTACTTAGGTTAGATCGTAGATGAGAATAACAATGATAATGTAGGTATAACTGCATCAAATGAATGTGTTTGTTTTATACCTAAAATGTTGAAAGAGTAGGTAGGTAAGGTAGCTTAAATTCAGAATAATTAAAAGGAAACAATAATAAATAACTTAATAATGACCAAATGTCAAGCTTAGTTTATGAAAGCTTCAACACGTTGACTGTCAAGAAATATATCTAAGCATTACATTACCTGGGGTCTCATCGATTTCCTTTTTTATTAAAGATTCTATAAGTTTCTCCACAAAGAGTCTTTTTGGTAACTTTTTTCCATCAGTTTGGATTGAATTAAACACAATCCAGGCATTAATTAGCACCGTACCAAATATTAGCTCCATTACAACTTTTCTCCACCATTTGATTCCTCTCTTCAAAGTTGTATAATAAGAAGACATCTGGTCAGAAAAGTCAAGGAGTCCAATCGACGTGATGCACAACACTAGTCGCGGGAAGCTCGCGTTGAGTGCGGTACGAGGTCAGGGGGGATATGGGACGTTTTAGCCTCGTTCCGCACTGCATTAAAATTATATTAATTCAGTGCGGCACGAGGCCTAAGACATCCGGTACCAAGGTAGGTACACCACCGAGTCCGGAACCATTAGTGATCTCAAATATATATTTATCTCTTTCCTACACTGGACCAAACCAAAGCTATGCCATTCGCACGACAGAGAAATTCACTTTTTTGCTTGCCGCACCACAGGGAAGTTGCATCAGGGGTGATTTAGGCCTCGCTTCGCACTTAACGTGTTAAAATACTAAATATAGTACTAATTCATACAATTACTGTAAAAATATAATATAATGTAATAAATATAATAATGTTTTTATGCTAAGCGAACTGTATTCCTGTGACAGATAAACCGTTTTTAGACTCAAAATCTCAAGATTTAAGCCTCATTTTGGTATTTTGAGAATGTATTATTGTAGATAATTTCACGCTGAATCCAACGATACCCATAAATCATTTAGTGAAAAAAATCAGTTAAACCCTTTTTATTCTCACCCCTTCAATTGTAAATTGTCATTTTACCGGACATACCAAAATAATAATACAAATTTAAAGTAAGTTTTAACTTTTTTATGTTGACAATGGAGATCTACGTGAACCAACAACTTTCAACTTCCGTTCACCAAGTTACGCATCCACCAGCTTACTTCCCACGACAAGCGTGCGTAAAGAAGTATTACTTAAAAATGCTAAAATTTATTAAAAAAGAAAAGCAAGAAATTAATTAGAAGCTATCTTTAATTAAGAGCTTCTCATAAAAACATTCGAATAACCTTGTAGCTTAAGTATTAATATCATGCATAATTTCAAAGGCGATAATTAGATCAGAAAATACGTTACTTAATTATAACGTTTTCGTGGAGTTCATTATTAACTTGCTTTCGGCACAATATGACCAAAATTACCGCTACCAATGTACACACATCTCTAGGTGTCAGTTTACCAAATTGTCCGTTTGTCAAAATGACTCTTTCTCACTGTATCCGTTTTCTGAAATTCCCGTCTCTAAAAATATAGTTAGGTAAATTGTGATTCAAACTTTATAGCGGCTGCGAAGTATGCAATCTCCCTGGACGCTGCGCTCACAGCGTTTTATTGCCCACACAAATCTAATTTTTTGCTACTGCGCAGCGTTTCGCGCTGACTTCTCAGCCGCCATTAAGTTTGAATCAAACTTTTTTTTATGTTAAGGAACGACGCGACGAGCTAGCCGTTCACATGATGTTAAGCAACACGGCTGCCTATATCAGTTGCAGTGTCACTCGGAATTCTAAAGTATAGAGTTTCGCGTGACACTGCACTGCGCACGTCATCCTGAGACTTCAGCACAATCTAAATAATAAGATTACTAGACTGTGAGATCAGGTCATAAAGCCTCATTTGCTCAGTAATTTCACTACTTTAAACTGTAATACGGCAGTGATTGCGCACTACTGCTTGCGGAATAACTAGCAACGCAGTGGTACCTACCTTAACGAACTTTGCAAAAAAGACCTACCACCTAGTAAAACATTCTATTAATATTACCTAACTAAGTCACCGATACTCTTGGAATTGTATAGGAATTTACGAAACGTTATAAGCTAGTTCTCGTTTCTGTCAGGTCAACATTTACTTATCTATGTTGGAAGTCTTTAATACTCAAATCTGAAATGTAATCCGATTTCGGACTTTATCCCCAAATAAGATAAGGGAGATGAATGATCTCAAGGGGTAGTTGCTATTAAGTATTCAACAGTTGCGGTAGATAGGCCTATTTTACAAAGAACGAAGCTTTCGTGTTTGATTTAATCTTGTTGAGGTTTCTAAAATTGTTAATAACTAGGGCAAACGGGAGACTAGATGTAAACTATTTGTGACTGTAAATTTGTGTTATAAGAGATAGCGGGAGCGTTAGCGTGAGAACATCTTATTAGCCAGCCTCTGTGGTGTTGTGGTTGAGCAGGTTAGCTCATAACCCGGAGGTGGCGGGTTTGATTCCCGCGGCAGGACAAACATGAATGCATAGAAAATGCAATTTTGCATGAATGCAAAATGCATAGAAGAAAGCAAAAATTTTGTTATGTCTGAGTGTTGTGGGACCGTGGTCCTCATAGTTCTTAGGTTCTTAGGTACAGAAAATCCCAATTGGGGTACAAGATCATTGGGCGTAATTATTATCTTCTCTACTATATAAAAATAAGTCGGGTTTTCCTTCCTGACGCTATAACTCCAGAACGCACGAACCGATTTCCACGGTTTTGCATTCGTTGGAAAGGTCTCGGGCTCCGTGAAGTTTATAGCAAAGAAAATTCAGGAAAAATTCAGGATAAACCAGTAGTACCAGTAGTACCACCATTTTAAGCAGATGGCGCCGGTGCGTGATACATTGTTTTCAAATAAACGTCCACCCGAGCGAAGCCGGGACGGGCCGCTAGTTATTATATATTATTCTATTAAATGAATTAGTTATGTCATGCGTTTTCCTGGCATACGCATAACGATTTATTTAACTGAATTGCCATTATGCCAGTAAGTGCCAATGGTCATGTTTGCCGCAGAAACGAAAACTAGGATTCCCTGTGTCTAGGGACCTAGAAACTACAAGGACCATGGTCCCACAACACCCAAACACAGTAAAAATATTTGCGGCTTTTTTACTACAAATACTTGTCCTGTCGCGGGAATCGAACCAGCCAACTTTGGGTTATGAGCAGGTTGAGTGAGGAATATAGTTTTCTCGGAGGCGATATGGCTGGACTGCAAACGCGACCCCTTCTCGCCCCGGCACGGCGGAAGATGACTCACGGCGGGGTTTTAGTGGGTTCAAGTCCCAAATACCCCCTGCCACCAGCTGGGAATTCCCCTGCAGTGAAGTACGAGGGAATTTCCCCCTTCAAAAAAAGGAATATAGTTTTTTAATAATGCTTATGAAATTATTAGATATCTGTTGTGTTCCATAAACTCATTAAATATTTTCAACCCGCTTCAGCTTGTGAATTGCGGCACACAGTCTTGAGGCCCGTAAACTTAAGCCCGCTCTCCTAATTGTTTTGAGCCTCTGCCAGGAGGATTCGTGGAGAGAGCGCCAGTCATCTAAAAATAAGAGGCATTTGACATAATTTTAACTAGTTGCGCCCCGCGGTTTCACCCGCGGATAAAAAGTATTTTAATTATTTGCTCATCCTACGGGAAAATTTAACTTTTCAGAGATAAATTGTAGCTTACATGTTAATTCAGTATATAAGCTATCTTGGTACCGAATTTCATGCAAATTCATTCGGCCGTTTGAGCGTGAAGGAGTAACAAACATACACACAAACATACATACACACAAACACACATACACACATACAAACTTTCACGTTTATAATATTAGTGTGAAGTGTGATTATTTAATATGAGTAACTATGCTTTAGATGTTATCAGATTAAAATATTGTATACAGTTTTGGAAATTAACATGAGAAGAGGGAGAGAGATAGATAGATAAAGAGATAGAGAAAGAGAGGAGAGAGTGAAGTTATTTCTAGTAAATTCATACTATTACAACAGTAACTATACTTTAAATGTTTTTAAATTAAATATTTTGTAAAGTTTTGAAAATGAAGAGAAAGAGAGAGAGAGAGAGATAGATAAAGAGAGAGAGAGAGAGAGAGAGAGGAGCTCTCTTCTCCAACTCTCTAGTTGGTTTGAAAGTTTATCTAACGTTGACTTTTGACATCACATAAATGTTTGTCCTGGGTGGGAATCGAACTGACCACCTACAGTTCAGAAGGCAGAGCCACAACCAACTGATCTATCAGGCCAGTCAGCATTTACGTTTATGGTTGTAAGAGTGAAACATCAATAATTGCTTGGCGGCGGAAATCCTAATTAAGCCACAAAACAGTCATGCAGAAGCAACTGCGGCGTATGATATTTATTCAACCGTAAAGATGTCGTGTTCCTATTTCATCTAGTAATATTATATTCGTCTTTAATCTCGGTTTGTGTTATTTAGAAATGTCTAAATATTCTATATCTATTTAACTAGGTGGTAGGACTTTTCTGCAATGTTCGTCTATGTAGGTACCACCACTTTGCTAGTTATTCTGCCGCCACACAGTAGTGTGCAAGCACTACTGTGTTCCGGTTTGCAGGGCAATGTAGCTAGTGAAATTACTGGGCAAATGAAACTTCATGATCTGATCTCACAGTCGAGTAATCTTATTACGAGACTGTGCTGATGTCTCAGGATGATGTGCGCAGTGCAGCAGTCATGCGAAACCTTACATGTTGGAGTTCCGAGTGACACTGTTCTGTTATGGGCGGCCGTGTCGCTTAACATCAGGTGAACGACTAGCTCGTCACATCATTCAATAACATATATATTTTACAGTCGATGATGTGCTTAAATTATTATCATCATCAGCTTGAAGATGTCCACTGCTAGACATAAGTCCCCCCCACAGAGCGCCACTTTGTGCGGCTGCTTACCTTCTGCATCCATCGGCTCCCGCGGTTCTGACTAGAGATCGTCCATGTGGAGGGCAGGCATATACCCTGGGTTTTCCGGTCTGTGGTCACCACTCGAGAACCTTTCTTCCTTATCTGATGTGCTCACATCAGAGCTAAATTATAAACTCTTAGTCTTACTATTCAAAAAACATATTCATCAAAATTGATGTCCCAAAAGGCAAACCCTTCCTTTTCTAAGCTTAAGTTTTATTCAGAGCAACGGTTCATGGCGGATGTTAGAATAAACCAGACGACGCGTTCTGTAGTCGCGCATAGAAACCACATTTATGAACAGACTTTAAAAAGAAGGTTCGTTTTTTTTATTTTTTTTTTAAGAGCATCTCATGCTTTTTCGGTTATAACCAGAAATACAACCTAATATTTATAATCTTAAAAACATTTCTGTATGAATGAACACACAAGACCAATTTAAAAACTTTAATGGTTTTTTCACTGTATTTAAGTTATTAAGACTGGCCCGATAGCTCAGTTGGTAGTACTGTACTATTGGCACCCTGCCTTCTGAACTGTGGGTTCGATTCCCACCCAGGACAAACATTTGTGTGATGAATATCGATGTTTGCTCTGTGTCTGAGTGTTATATTGTATTCTATGTATGTATTTACAAACAAAAAGTATCTATGTATTGTATCAGTTATCTGGTTCCCATAGTACAAGCTTTGCTTAGTTTGGGACTAGATGGCGCTGTGTGAAATGTCCACACATATTAAAATTAAATTATTTAAAGTTTCTAAGCGAATTTAAACAAGTAGGAGGTTTCAATTCAATTGTGTTCCTTATAATGTTTGTTATCCCAGAATTCCGTCATTTATGAATTGAAAAATTGATTTTTTAAGCTTTTTTAATACTTTTTGTTTAGTCCTATAGAAATTTCTTCAAGATTGATTTACTAATTTGGATTCAAATCTATATAATATTTTAATTTTTATTCTAGGAATATTAACTTCGAATTGAATTAACTTATTTAATGTTTAAGAGTGAGGGCAACTGCTCTGTTTTCGAGCAAACTATACGGTACTATTTGTACTTTTGGTTGCCTCAGTAACTTACGCATTCATTATTTCCGATTGATCTAATTCTATGTCTATTCCAAAGGCCGTCAGTTTTTATCAACCAAAATGACGGTTCTGCAATAAAAGGCGCTCAATAATTTATTTCCAATAGAAAAATATCCTTTTCCATACCCTAGAAATGTCAAATATCTTACTACAACAAGGGTTGGTTTTTTATCTCGTCTAATAGTGACAAGGGGTGGAATTAAGGGATGCCATTGAGCCGGGATGGAGCCACAGTTGTGTGGGCTCATAAAAACCTTCTTTTTAGGTGGTTAGGGCGGACTAGATTTTAGGAAGCTGTTTAGAAATACCGCCCTAAGCTGTTTTGTAATGGGAATTTACGACCACTTAGCTGTTAGGGAAGTTAATGAATAAAAATCCGAGTATTCATTTACATGACAATGAAGCTCTTTGTTCCTCTTGCCATGCAACAATAACCCTTATTGTGAAAGAACATAACTTGATATTTTATAAAAAATCGTTTAAGTATTCTGCCGTCCTTATGAAAAATGCAGTATGTAGGTAAAACAAGTTTTCGAGAAAAACGCGAAAGAAAAAAAATATTCTGTATCTGTTGTAGCTTCAAAACTATACAAGTTATTAAGACATGCAATACGCCAAAACAAAGGTAATAAAATACAGTTTTTATGAGGTCTACATTTTCATTATTATATTTAAGTTAAATAAGAATGATATATAAAAATATGCTTATGCTTAGTTGTTGCTTAGCTGGCGAAACGAAGTTTTCTAGTAATAATTGCAGTAAGTACATTACTTGCTGCACTTATTATTAGAAAAATTACTTAATGCAATTTTGGGTTTACAGAACAGTTACAGTAACTACGTACTTACTGCACTAATGATTATAATCCTACGTATTTTACATTGTGTTTGCATATAGATACTACAGTATTGACTAGAACTTTACTTACAACTACATTAAAACTGTTTAAAAACGTGTAAAAATAGATTTAATCTTTGGTTATTTCTGCAGTTTAATATAAGTACCTACTCAAAGCTAGATTTGAAGTACTGCTTAATTGAAAGATAAGAAACAGTAATTTGCTTAGGTGTTAGTATCAATATCTAGATCTGCCCTTGCTGTAGTAGAAATAATTTAGGTCTGCAGCATTGTAAGATACTGGCAATTTTTGCCAAAACAATCTTCGTGTTTCTGGCATTATTGGCACCAGTTTTAAGATTATTTCATCTTTGCATTCCTCGTGGTAATATTTTATTTTTTGTTTCAGGTAACTCGTGTTTTTTTTTTAATTTTGTGTTGCAGAAATAAATTTAGATTCATGCCATTCCAAATCATGGCCAACCTTAAATAGCAGTGTGAAATCACCTCTTTTAACTTTTAAAGCCACATCATGATCATCTTTCAAATATACTCTCAGCTCGCGCTTCTCTCACAAATATACAGTCATGACTTTGACTTTGACGACTTTGACTTAGACTTGAGGACTTAATGGCCTAAAACGTCAAAAAAACATTATAGTATCCACAAAGTCATCAAGGTCGTAGCCTTTTTTCTTCATTTTCAATTAGGGTTTTCCGCTTCATGAAAGTAGTCTGCTGATATATATGAGTGACCAGGCCTAAAATATTTTAATGTGAATGATTTAGCTGCAATTACATTGTTTCACATGACTCTGAATCTCGGTGGCATCTATTATCATATTCATCTGATTAACAGTTTGATGATATGTTTCTAGCTACTGGCTTACAGAATGTTTTTCATATATTATCAACGCATAAATTTTATTATTATTATTATTTATTTTATGATCACAGCACTTTTTTTTGACCTTCATACCTTCCACGTCTATTTAATACGAAGAAACGTCAATGTCTTGTTGTCAGGAAGTAGTTTTAATGTCTAATTGCTGGGGAGCAGCACTAATTTTTATGCTTAATTACTCTCTAGTGTGTATTTTCTGAAAAATGTTGTCAATATCTTGTTTTTAGGGAGCACCATATACGTCCATTTGCCATGGAATAACGTGCTATAGGAAAATAATATCACTGTAGTATTTTTTATTCAGACAATTTGGTTTTCCATTTTCCATTTCCATTTTCTGGAAAGTAGTTTTTTTTTTCAGTGAATTCCATTGGTTAGGTATTAGCATCGGTATAGTTTAATTTAAGAGGTTTCAGTTGTCGATAGTTGTTTTTTTATTTGTTTATTAAACCTGGATTACATTTTCTAAATCACATGTTTGTATTTTATGTGATATAGCTTTGAAGTCGTATGGTCGATACCGTTTTTTGTATATGTTGAGACCATAGGTTTGTTTTTCATAGAAATATAATGATGTTGCGAATAGTGACGATTTTTTGAAAATTTTTAGTATTAATGTTTTGGTTTTCTTGAAATGTTCACCTGAAATATTAAGAAACATATAAAAATTGTCAAAAAGATGGCGAATCAGCATTAATTGAGCATTTTTCGATACAATCAAACGCTAGCTTTGAAATAAGTCAGGATTTCACAATCAGTTAACCTCTGACACCGTGGCATAGTATTGATACTGAAAGATAGGTATACGAAATTTCAGCTGAATCTGTTTAAAATTCAATGGTAAAGTTTGATCTGAATAAACAAACAAACATACAGGTAAAGTTAATTTGGCGCTTGTAAAATGTATCGAAATAATGATTAAAAGAAAAATTACTTACCTTTTGACGAGTGACGAGTTATCTACAGATACCTACGTATTCATAAAAAAATCGGTATTATTAAACTTACCGCGAGAAATAATTGATGCGAAACACAATTGCATTCCGTCTGGAGATAGAGCGTAGACTTATTTTACTCAGATTACCCTGCCACGGACACGCCACTAGGCATCATTTTGCGAGTTATGCCTGCAGTATCTTTCTAAGTTATAACGATGTTAATAGTATTTTTACTGTAAACGTTGTGCCTATCCTAATGATAACCGCAATATCGTATAGATACTGCACTTTTAACAAGGTAGTCTCAGGTTTGACTTTTATGGTGTTTACATAATGAAACTGCAGCATCTATAAGATACTGCGTTCATCATTAGCTAAATTAAGTTTGTTGTCCAAATATACTTGTGATAAATGCAGTTCATATGAAGATACTGCACTTATAATAGTAGTTAAATTATTTTTTTAACAATGTACAAATAAAAAGGGCACAGTATCTATAAATACTGCATTCTTTACTAGAATAACATAATCATAGCGTTAATACATTATACGCACTGCACTTTTCATAAGGAAAATGTTTACTGAAATTCGAGTTGCTGCACTCTTGCTTTCTGAGTTTTTGGGTTCCAGATGGAATTTTGGTACGTGAGAAAGAACAGAATATAGTATTTTTTTCGGCGATTCCGAATATGTATCTAACTCAATTTTGCCAAAAATGTTAGTTACTGCATTCTTCACTATGAGGGCAGTATTATATACTGGACTAGTCCTATTATACTAGTCCTTCATGACTTCCGATCTTTAACACCCCATATAACCTTTTTGGGGATTGAATTTACAAAAACTCTTTCTTATCGCAATTATAAAACTCAATGAAAAAAGGAAAATAATCTCTACATTATATTAGGTTTCTATGTCGTCTGTTAGGCAGTTAGTCAGCCACTCGGTTTATTCCAAACTTAGGACAAGTCTTTATACCTAAATGTCATCAATTTGGTATATTGGCTTATCTAATCTATATATTGTTACAAAATACTTCACTTCGGGAGCTGATGCAAGCGGCGTAGTATATATACGAGCGACGAAGAAGGCTCGGGCTCACTTTTCGGGCAACGCTCAGAGGCGACGGACGTTTTATAAAATCACGCTATTAATTATTGTCGGTTCTTAGTAAATCTTAATAAATATTCTTAACTTGATTGTAAACTTACTTTTTTTAAAAAACTAAAACCACTTAGAATTTCCAACATCAGAAGTGGGATCTAACTCAATTCTGACTTGGTTATTCTGATTTTAAATATTGCTTTGCTTTTGCTGTTGTGATTTTAAAGAATATCCGCTTAAATTTTTGGAGCTATGTCTGAGACTAGTAAACGTAAAAGTCGTAAGCGAAATCGAACGTCTATTCCTGGTTTAGAAGCCCAGCTTCAAACTTTCATAAGCCGCTTAGGTGTTTTGGAAGATTCCAGGACACGCAGTGCGAGTGTTGTTGCGAGTACATCGCGCGCCATGTCGGCGCCAGGACCGGATGCGCCAGCCGCGTCGTGCGAGCCGTCTGCCCGCTGACTGCGCTGTCGAGCGCCGAGTCGTACCCTGCAAGTCTGGACCTGTCCATGCCGTGTTCAAGCACGCCTCCGCCCACCGCGGATATGGTTATAAATGAAGTAACCGAAAACCTCGTTAATGCTATGATGCCATGGTGGTAAGATCGAACCATGTATTTATGTCGAATTTCGATCTGTCTTTGCATGATTTTGATTCGTTTTGTGGTCATATTGATCATGTGCGCAAACTAAATAGATGGGACGACAGTGAGTGTTTAGCGCGTATAGGTAATTGTCTAAAAGGTGACGCGAGGTCGTGGCTATACGAGTGGGATAGTAACGACCGTAGTTGGTCAAATTTCAAGCGCAAATTCAAGCATTGTGCCCTATACGAGTAGATATCGCGAACATTTTATTTGATGTTATGAAAACTAATTCCGATAACTACCCTACGTATGCAAAATACGCTAGACGTTTGTTGTTACGTTACGCATGGTTAACGATTTGAGTGACGAGTTCATTGTAGCGATAGTTACACGCTGGTGTTACTGATCCTCAAATTCGCGCAACTGCTATGAATTTAGCGAGTTTTCTGTCCATTTATGTGGAACCTCATCAAATTACACCCGTTCGAGCTCGTGGTGTTTTTCGCAAAGGTTATGTTCAACAAAACAAGCGAAAACGCGAGTATAGTGATTCTAAAGAGTGAGGCAGAATTTTCCATCAACGTTGAATTTTTTACAACTGAAATAGATTACTAAGGTCAAATGATTACTAATGGTCAGGTGAGACCGAGCGAGCACAAGGTAGAAGCTTCTGTTAACACGTAAGTGCCAAGCAATGTCTGAAGAGGTTAGACATTTTTAATGCTACTAAGTTAGTTTTTGTTACTTTAGACGGTACATCCCCGGTTATTCATTCAAAACAGAACTCGCAATGGTACCGTTAAGATGCGGTGACGAATAATACTGCGTCCACACTACCTGACGCTGACCAGCAACTCCAAGACGCTTATGTCAACAAGGGTCGTCAGCAGTCACAAACCTTCACCGTTGGCGATTTTGTGTTCGTGAACAGGTCATCACAATCTACGGGAAAGCCGAACTCTGGCATGCGGGGGCCCTACAAGGTCCTGCACGTGCTGCCACCCACCGCTGTAGCTCGAAACTTCGCGGCGGGTCTTATGGCAAGACAACGCAAGCGGCCGCCGATCACATGGTGTTTTGGCGGGGCGAATGGACGCTGGAGGCTTGTTCTGCGTTCTCCACTGCGGATATCTGTCTCACCAATGTGACTCAGCGATGACTGCACTTTGTGTGGCGTCGTTTGCAATGTGTGATCATTTCGCACAGTTGCCTTCTCTCTATTTGCAATGTGTGAGGTGGCCTATGCCTCTTCATGCAGTTGCCTTTTGCAATATGTGACGAGATTATTCTCTCCACATAGTTGCCGTTTTTGCAATGTATGACGTGGCTTGTGATTGCCATGTCATATAGTTGCCGTTTTTGCAATTTATTACGTGGCTTGTGATTGCCATGTCATATAGTTGCCGTTTTTGCAATGTGTGACGTGGTTTGTGAGTGCCATGTCATACAGTTGCCGTTTTTGCAAAGTATGACGTTATTTATGAATGTTATCTTATACAGTTACCGTTTTTGCAATGTGTGACGTGGTTTGTGAGTGCCATGTCATACAGTTGCCGTTTTTGCAAAGTATGACGTTATTTATGAATGTTATCTTATACAGTTACCGTTTTTGCAATGTGTGACGTGGTTTGTGAGTGCCATGTCATACAGTTGCCGTTTTTGCAAAGTATGACGTTATTTATGAATGTTATCTTATACAGTTACCGTTTTTGCAATGTGTGACGTGGTTTGTGAGTGCCATGTCATACAGTTGCCGTTTATGCTATTTATGACGTGATTTGTGAGTATTACATCATACAGTTGCCGTTTTTGCAATGTATGATGTGGTTTATGAATGTTATCCCATACAGTTGCCGTTTTCTATTACAATGTGTGGCGAAGTTTAGAAGTCCGGAATTCTGAAATTCGCAATACATTTATTTTTCTTTATTTTCTATGCTAAAGTACTAAAGTACTTTCTTACATGCGGTTGGAACCTTACTTTTTCTTACAAATTTTCATAAAATTAGTATGCGAGACCTGTGTTGGTTGTACTTGAGTGCACGCTTGTGCTTCTAACACAGTTGTTTTGCAGTCTCCGTTTTCAATGTTTATTACAAGTACCTGTTGAATTTCTCTAAATTGAAATTTCTTTGAATTGAGCAACAGCTTCATTTTAATTTTGAAATGGTTTCAGTTACCAACGTTATGCCTGTACATCGGGTCCTAAAATCATGTTTTGTTGTGTTATAGAAGAAGACACAACGGCCGAGGTCGACGACAATGTGCCGCATGAAGATGAAGCAGCTGTTGAGGACAACACGCAAGCAGGAACGGCCGTGTTACAAAATACTTCACTTCGGGAGCTGATGCAAGCGGCGTAGTATATATACGAGCGACGAAGAAGCTCGGGCTCACTTTTCGGGCAACGCTCAGAGGCGACGGACGTTTTATAAAATCACGCTATTAATTATTGTCGGTTCTTAGTAAATCTTAATAAATATTCTTAACTTGATTGTAAACTTACTTTTTTTAAAAAACTAAAACCACTTAGGATTTCCAACAATATATATATATAAATTCAAAGTACTGACTGACTGACTTATATATCAACGCACTGCCTAAACCGCTGGTCCTAGAGACTTGAAATTTGGAAGGTGTGATCTTTGTAAAGTGTAGGTATCCACTTAGAAAGCGTTTTTCGAAATTACACCCTTAAAAAGGTGAAATGAGTGATATAATTTATCTATGAAAAGAATTATCTATGAAAAGTTTTCTTCTTCATTTCCTATAGGCCACGCGGGCGAAGCCGCGGGCAGAAGCTAGTATACATATAAAGTTCTCGTGTCACAGTGTTTATGACAAAACTTCTCCAAAACGGCTTGACCGATTCTTATAAAATGTTGTGTTTATATTCAGGTCTGAGAATAGATCGTAGACAATAATTTCATCATAACCATCACTATTTTTCATCACCACGCAAGTGAAACCGCGGGGCGCAGCTAGTATTCTATAATATGTACGTAAAGTTTAATAGACACTTATTTATGACTTATAAAACCTGTATACAAAGATTTGTCAATATTCCGGACAGATAAAAACAAATTTCGCTAGTTGAAGCAAAGACTTCGCTTACTTCCTTCACTCTTTCAATAAACATTTTTTTATTGTTGTACGTGACTATGAGTACGTGCATCCGGACAGATGAAAGCAAATTTTGCTAGTTGAAGCAGAGACTTCACTCACTTCCTTCACTCTTTTAATAAATCTTTTTTGTTGTTGTACGCGACTACGAGTACGTGCATCCGGACAGATGAAAGCAAATTTTGCTGGTTGAAGCAGATACTTCACTCACTTCCTTCACTCTTTTAATAAATCTTTTTTGTTGTTGTACGCGACTACGAGTACGTGCATCCGGACAGATGAAAGCAAATTTTGCTAGTTGAAGCAGAGACTTCACTCACTTCCTTCACTCTTTTAATAAATCTTTTTTGTTGTTGTACGCGACTACGAGTACGTGCATCCGGACAGATGAAAGCAAATTTTGCTGGTTGAAGCAGATACTTCACTCACTTCCTTCACTCTTTTAATAAATCTTTTTTGTTGTTGTACGCGACTACGAGTACGTGCATCCGGACAGATGCAAGCAAATTTTGCTAGTTGAAGCAGAGACTTCACTCACTTCCTTCACTATTTTAATAAATCTTTTTTGTTGTTGTACGAGACTACGAGTACGTGCATCCGGACAGACGAAAGCAAATTTTGCTAGTTGAAGCAGAGACTTCACCCATTCCATCACTCTTTTAATAAATCTTTTTTGTTGTTGTACGAGACTACGAGTACGTACATCCGGACAGATGCAAGCAAATTTCGCTAGTTGAAGCAGAGACTTCGCTCACTTCCTTCACTCTTTCAATAAAGCTTTTTTCTGTCCTTAGATCTACAACAAAAACATCTAGAAAATAAACAGATAAATCAAACACTTTCAGTCGTCGGTCTTGATTTCGAAAGCTTGGCTTAACGACCAATAAAAATTATCGGTCGTTAAGCCAAGCATCCTGATGGCTTAAAAACTCAGCAGTCGCTTATCCGAAAGGAAGGAAAGAAGAACCATCAACATTGTAAGAGCGTTATCAGCTTTTTTATTCAAAGTTTTCTCAGCCATACCATTCTTATTCCTTTCCCCCGTGATCCGTGATCTAATTCCAATAAATCCAGTGTAATACCAACAGAGGGCTAAGTCTATACAATTTGGTAGGTGAAGTGGAGCGTGTGACGTGACGACTGACCAGCGGTTTAATAACTGGCTGAATGTTGATTCAGGACTCATCGCGAGAGACACAGTGTAATAAAGAACAGAAGATTCATAGATTTTTGTGAAATTACCTTGATTTCTACTAGGTCAGGGATTGATAGCCTTTTAAGTCGGAAAAGTAAAAAATTACAATTTATAAAATTTCTAATTTTTTAAAGAGCCACATTTTTTTTTCTTTTTCTTTTTTCTGGCAACCCCTGATGGTGCTAAGTGGTAGGACTTCTGCAGTGTGTCTAGGTAAGTAACAATTATAGACTATAGACAATTATATAACCATAGATTTCTGAACACGTTTTTAAACTGTATTTCAGGAATTGGTTCAGGATTAGGAAAGGCTTCTCCCAATATTTAGATTTTCATTATGTCACACAAAAAAATATTCAGGTGAAACAGTAAAATCTTGAAAAAAAAAAAATAACGCCCATCGATCACGTACATAGATCCTGGACACTAACTAAGATTCCCTGTATCTAGGGACCCAGGAACTACGAGAACCATGGTGCCACAACACCCAGACTCAGAACAAGTATTTGCATTTTTTTTTCTGTGCACAAATACTTGTCCTGCCACGGGAATTGAACCCACCGCCTTTGGGTTATGATCCGAGCTGCTCAACCACAACACCACCACTTTAATCTTAAGGAGTCATGCACTTGCATCTCAAAATAGCCGTAAAGCATTGCCGACTTCAAGCATATAGTAACTAATATCTAAATATATATAGCTTAAAAGCGCGGTCGCTATACTAGGCTTTTTCATACACTATTGTGGTCTTGCTCTAACACGAAACATAACGTACTGAGCTGAGACCTCTCCACTGTGGTAGACCACATTCAGAAAGAGTAAATACAAAATTTAATTTATTTTCACATCGGATCTAGCTTCCGAATGTCGAATCGGATTAAAATGCCACAGCTCAGGGGTAAAACGGGGCTGGGGGGAATTAACCCCTGACGAATTAATTTACGAAAATTCAGTATTTTGGAGACGACGTGAAATCTGAATAGGTTAACAGACAATTTTCCAGCTTCAGCTTTGGGCTAGTAATGAGGTACTACGGAGGACTGGTAACTGACGTCACTGAGTGTTTGAGCAGTCTCTTTCTATTCCTGTATTTTAAAATGCATGTAACCATGTCATGTTTTGAAATGTTCAAGGCGTTCTAGAGCCTTCAGTAAAATATGAACCATATTACTGTAGCATTTTGATTTTGACAATACATAACCGTACAAAAATTCCTTACTTCATGCAATAAAAATATAGCAGTCAAATAGCCTATTGCCTGGTCAAAACCATGGGAAGCCATTAGATGCAAGCGACAAGTACAGTTTTTTTTTGTTTAATAGGCTCGCGTTTGACCACTGTCGCACCTGATGGCAAGTAACGATGCGGTCTAGGATGTAACACGCTTGCCTAGAAGATACCTGTTCACTCTCGGTTTGAAGACTCCAAGGTTACAGCTGATCAAATAGCGCTCTTATGGCAGACTAGCTTCTGCCCGAGGCTTCGCCCGCGTGCCTATAGGAAACGAAGAAAAAAATTTTTTCACCCTCTTAGGGGTGGAATTTTGAAACACCCTTTCTTAGTGGATACCTTCATTTTACAAAGAACACATACTCTACATTTCAAGTCTCTAGGACGAGCGGTTTAGGTTGTGCGTTGATATAAGTCAGTCTGTCAGTCAGGACTTTGAATTTTATATGTATAGGAGATCTGATGATGATGTTTTATTCACACGACATGCAGCTGCTTGCCACAGCTAGTCAGCCAATAATAATACTGACAACAATTTTATGGATGTCATAATTTTTATCGATGTCATACAATAAGAATTTCTTTAGGGTTGTTCCGTGAGAGCTTTTTTATTCCCTCAGTGCTGGTACAACATGGGTATTTTAGGTAGAACAACCATTTATAGACGCTATTACCATTGAATATAATGGCTTATTTACCTTAGCACAAGAAAGCTTGGTTATAATATAAAATAAAACAGTAAAGTAACTTTACACTTTAGAGACGTAAATATGACGTAGTAGATGTTAAAAAGTGCAGTGAAACAAAGTTGCTTCTGGATGTTACTGGTATACAAATAGTATTATTTTATCTGTGCCACTGGTTTCTATATTAAAAAACGCGATTTAGGTAAATGTTATGAAATTTATGGGCAAATGAGACTTTATGACCTGGTCTCACAGTCTAGTAACCTTACTAGATTGTGCTGATGTCTCAGGATGACGTGCGCTACAGTACAGTGTCACGCGAAACTATACTTTAGAGTTCCGAGTGACACAAACTGATATGGGCAGCCGTGTCGCTTAGCACCAGGCGAACGGTTAGTTCGTCACGTCATTGCTTAATATAAAAAAATGTCTGCATACAATCGCCTATTTTATTTCCCTAACTCAGAAGAGAACATGATTATGCATGAACAACATTAACTTGCTGCGTTTTACCTTCTTGTGAGCTACTGTATTGTCTTTGAAAATTCTCTCATTCACGAAGATATTTTTGAAAGTGCCCATGCGTAATATTCACAGCAGTTTAAGAGAATTCTATACATATAAAATTCAAAGTCCTGACTGTCATATATATCAACGTACAGCCTAAGCCACTGGTCCTTGAGACTTGAAATTTGGAGGGTGTGTTCTTTGTAAAGTAAAGGTATCCTCTAAGAAAGGATTTTTCGAAATTACACCCTTAAGAGGGTGAAATGGGTGGTTGAATTATTTTTCTATAGGCCACGCGGGTGAAGCCGCAAGCAGAAGCTAGTTACTTATATCGATGACAAGCAATGGGGAAGAAAGATTCTTAAGTGGTGACTACAAAGCGCAAGTCGCAGCGTAGGATCTACACTCGGTGGACCGATGACCTGGGGGGCGACCACGAAACTTTGATTGCAATGCCCATAAACTGCGTATGCGTTTCTATTGGTTGCAATAGAGTTACGTGATCGCCCAGCTGGTCGCCCACCTGGCAGCCGTCTCAGCTGGAACCGATGGATAAAAGAGACAAGCAGCCGCTATGTGAAAGGCCATGTTCATCAGACGTCTCCAGGTTGATGATGGTCGTTAGTTAATTCAAAGTAGGAGTTGATTAACTGTTTCAATTTATACATTGCGGTTCTGATAACCAATAAAAGTTTGATGAGCAGGCTTTCAAACCGCTTTATTGCTGCCGTTTATGGTCCTCTTTATTTATATTTAGATCAGGCACAAACGTGAATAGATTTCGTTGTGTTCTATAGTCGTTCAAATCGTTTGAAGTTGAAGTGGTGTCGGAGTTTTATTGAAAAACTCTCAGTATTTTTTGGTGTATATTTTGAAGTCGCGCTATTTTGAAAATATTTATCAGATACATTGCACTGAGTTCATTTTAATGTAAAAAAAAATAGTGGTAGTAGTTATTATATTATTGCAGTTTTTAGTTAAAAATAAAGGCACTTTGCCTAATTTCTCTGTATATCTCTTTGCTTCCACGTGCTTATAATTACCTTTTACCGCTCATTAATAACCGGAAAATTACAAAATTGCGTGTTATTGTATAATCCAATCGTATTAGGTTGGTCATTAATTTCTAAGAAAGCTATTAGATCGTTATATAAATTAGAAAGGAAATGAATTCACCCATTCTAGTAAAATAGTTTCCGAAGCGATTCGATTCTAAGCTAATGGGGCTTGAAAGACCAAAACCATCTGATTAGGTATAGGCAAGCAAGCGTTACAGCCAATATAGATTAAGCTACTTGACTGCACATGCTGATTCAAAGAGGTTTCGCATTACAGGTTTTACTGAGTGAAAATCTCATAATAGTCCAGCTGTTTTCCCAATGCAGCTAAATATTGGCGATCTCCTTTCGACAACAAAAAAAGGATTAGTGACACTTACACTGTCCAAGGTCAGTGCCCGGGGTGGTCATTGACCTGTACAGTCAGCTAATTTTTTCACTCTCTAAAATACTTCAACTACTTATGAATTCCCTTTACATTTTAAGGAATTCAAATTCCCTCGAGTACGATGCAAAACCATATCACTTTATGACGTGATTAAGATTACGTACAAAATCACTGGTATTTCTTGGGTTTTTATTTTCTCAACCGTATGCAACTATTATGTCACCATTAGTGGAACGCGGAATGTTTCGGATGAAATATGAAAGAATTGCCTTCATCGTAGGTTGAATCTGTATTTACATCAAAAATAATCGTAGATAGTAGGAGCCAAATTGTAAATGTTCGCGTATTTTTTTTATCCGATTCTTGAATCCCGTTCCCTTATGACATTTATTTTCACCGTTGTATGAGCGAGGCAAATACTAGTAACATGAAAAGTCAATGGTGCAGGCCGAGCGGGGTTCTAACCAGGGTGCGTCAGCACAAAACGCAGAAAGCTGTGTTATGTGGCGTCAGATTGAAAGTCACGCAGGTAATCCGTTCTCCATCCGCAACACAACTCAAAAAATAGTAAGCATGAGTCCTTAACACAGACTCATTGCTGTCTATAACCGGTTTCCTGAAGTTATCAAATCGGAACCAGAGGAAATTAAATTTACAAGACGACTAAAATATTCAGTAGAAGAATTCAATTTGGATAAACTTTAACTCGTTCGGCCCTGTTACACTCGACCGTAGGATATAATTTGTCGCAGCTCATAAATAATGTATTGTACTGTAAATAATAGGTCTTTACCTATGAAATTGCCTTATTGCAGTACAGACTTTTTCAAACAAATAAAAGTTTTGATTGGCTATGAATTCTAAATTCAAATTAATTTTGTTTTAAAAATATGACATTCTATTTACAATATAAGTCTTTTGTTTATTGATTAGCGTTGTATTTTCATTACATCTCAACATTTTTCCTCATAATGGATACTTTGAAATTTCGTGTAATTATGGAATATGAGTTCCGTCGTGGCACCAACGCGGCACAAACGACACGTAACATCAACGACGTTTACGGAGAGAACTGTACAAACGAACGTACAACCCGTTATTAGTTTGCTCGGTTCCGTTCTGGGAATTTTGACTTGAAAAATGAACCTCGTGATCGTCCGGAAACTTTGGTCAACAATGATGAATTAAAGGCGATTGTGGAAGCTGATGAATCTCAATCTACAGCTGAGCTGGCAGCAGCTTTTGATGTTAGCATCAAAACAATATTGGTCCATTTGCGACAGATTGGCAAGATAAAAAAGCTTGATAGATGGGTGCCCCACGAACTTAACGATCGCCAGCGCAACGTACGCGTCGAGACTTGCCTTGCGCTGCTTAACAGGCACAGAAATGAAGGAATTTTGAACCGAATTGTTACGTGCGACGAAAAATGGATTCTTTTTGACAATCGAAAGCGCTCAGCAAGTTGATTAGATCCTGGTTCGGTACCAAAGCAATGTGCAAAACGAAAAATGACCCCTAGAAAGGTGATGGTCACAGTTTGGTGGTCTAGTGCTGGTGTGATTCATCATAGCTTTTTACAAAACGGCGAGAGCATTACTGCAGATGTGTACATTAAAGAACTGACCACAATGATGGCGAAACTCGCACGTCTGCAACCAGCTTTGGTCAATCGGTCGTCTCCACTGCTACTTCACGACAACGCGCGACCCCATACTGCACAACAGACCGTCTCTAAGCTGCATGAGTTGGGTTTGGAAGCTCTCCCTCATCCGCCATACTCACCAGATCTTGCGCCTACCGACTATTACTTTTTCCAAAATTTGGACAACTTTTTAGCGGGAAAAAAATTCAATTCCCGAGAGGCAGTACAAAACGCCTTTGAAGAGTTTGTTGTTTCCCGTCCTGCTGATTTTTTCAAGAAGGGCATCCATAAGCTGCCACAGCGTTGGCAAAGATGCATTGATTGCAGGGGTGATTACTTTGAATAAAAGAAATAAATAAGTTCGAAAAAAAAAATACTTTAACTTTTTTCAAACAAAACGGCAATTTCATAGGTAAAGACCTAATATATAAAATTAATAATGATTAACAAAATAAATAAAAATAAATAATCGCTCAGCCTTACTAGTCATAAGTTGTGTTACACACACACACACACATATATATATATATATGTATAAATATATACAGCACACAACCAGTCAATTTTTATGCTCTCGTAAAGCACGCTTAACTTCCTCGCAGCTTCAGCGTAAAGCATAAAAGTGCGTTTGATGTATAAATTGTACGCGATAAATTCACCCCACGTATCATGGCGTACCGTGAAAAGGAGGTAAAATAACCAACCAGCTGAGTGGAGTGTGACAAAATGCAATTCACTAGAACTTACTGAGATTTCCGGAAATATTTTGCGGTATTTGCGACATTTTCTTTGGATTTATAAGGTTAGACTTACTGGTATTGTTCCCACAGGGGTGAATGCCTCGGGGATTGTGGTACGCTTCACCCTAAAGAAATAGATAGTAATACAGAGTTTTATCTTTTTTTTTTGAGGGGGGGAAATGCCCTCGCACTTACCGCCTTCCCACTTCCCTGCCACCACGGGGGTGGTGGGAAGTGGGAAGGGGGTATGTGGGACTCGAACCCACTAACCCCCCCCCCCCCTCGTGAGCCCTCGTCCGCCGTACTGGGGCGAGAAGGGGTCGCGACTGCAGTCCAGCCAACTCACCCCCGGATTAGAGTTTTATCTGTCCCAACCTTGTGACTATCGAAACTTTGAATCGGAAGAGTCCCATCGTCACTTATAGAAGGTCATAATATCAATCGTTCGACAATTATATATATCAATATCTGTGGACATTTCACACAGCGCTATCTAGCCCCAAACTAAGCAACTAAGTAACTTAGATACGTCTTGTTTGTAAATATATACATAAAATACAATATAACACCCAGACGCAGAAAAAACATCGATATTCATCACACAAATGTTTGTCCCACAACCAGACAGCAGAAGGCAGGGTTAGAGCTATCAGGCCATTCGTCATTAAAAACACCTTATAATTTAAAAATTCAATAAAATAATGAATATTTAGCATGAAAATTTAACGTGCGTTCTTTAATATAATGGTATTAGCTACATTTATGAATAGTAAATTAATAATGATAAGTAATAATATTTTTTTTGAAAAATTATTAATTGTTGTTTAATTACCGTTACGTTTTCATCGCGTTTGAATATTTTTCGTCATCATGGATACGTAAAAAATTGGAGTGATTATTGAATATGAGTAACGTCGTAGCAGCAAGGCGGCCCTAACACGCAACCTAGCGAGCACTACAAACGAACGCACCAGATGTTTGGCTTACGCGCTTCCGTGTTAGAAATTTTTACCTGAAAAATGAGCACAAGACGACCGTCCAAAAACTTTGGTCGACAATGACGAATTAAAGCGATTGTGGAGCTGATGATACTCGATTTACTGCTAAATGAGAAGCAGCTTTCGACCTTTAAAAAATCAATACCCGAGATGCACTACAAAATGGCTTTGAAAAATTGGGCATCCCTTCCAGATGAATTCTTTTTAATTAAAAATATAGGAAAAATTAATGATAGCTTATTTCATAAATAACGACAATTTCAAGTGCTTTGGCATTTCTTGTGTGGATTATATGGCAACATTTTTGCACTTTTACATATAATCATGGATACTTCAATAAAATCTCACAGTCTAGTAATCTTATTACTATGTCTGATGTATGTATGAAGTCTCAGGATGACGTGCGCAGTGCAGTGTCACGCGATAGTATACTATAGAGTTCCAACTGACACTGCAACTGATATGGACAGCCGTGTCGCTTAACGACGAATGACTATCATGATTTAATAACTAATACTAAAAACTACCTACTACAAAAAAAAAATATTGCCGCGGCTAATTCGGCTGAGCAGCTAAAACGGCGCAAATATTGTAATCTCGGTAGCGTTTACATATTTGAGCCGTTTGGTGTTGAGAACCTGGGTCCTTGGGGGCCAGGAGCTCATCGCGTTTTCAAAAGTTTATCAGAGCGTCTGGTTGACGCGATGCGTGACCAAATTGCTGGCACTTATTTCGCACAACGTATAAGCATTGCAATTCAACGGGGCAATGCTGCCAGCATGTTGGGTACGCTACCTTCTGGTAGTGGGCTTGAGCATTTGGACTGTCTATAGGTCATCGCGGCCAGTATATAGAACAAACGTTTCTTTTTTTTGTATGGGTAGTTTTTAGTATTAGTTATTAAATCATTGTAGTATTTAAATAAAAAATAAATACCTAAAAAAATGACTATCCATATCATTCATTAACATTAAAAACAGCGCTTCAGAAAAAAGGAAAATGCTTTATCTTTGAACTGTCTCAAGACAGTTCTGTTAATGTCCTAATCTCAACAGAAGCATCCAGAAGTGTCTTTATATTCTTGGCACGTAGACACGCAACTTGAACAGACTACGACCTTGGGGCGACAGTCGCTGATTTCAGATAGGAGGCCTTTGGAGACAGAATTAGGTTTAGGCTGTTAATAAATCTATAAGTGATTTTCTCTTTCATTTTAGGCTTGTGGAAGAATTCATCTTGATTTGTTATTTTATTGCTGAATAGCAAGCACTGGAGACAATTACCAATAGGTGTTCCGGAGTATCCAATGTTTCTGCTAAAATTTGGCCGATTCGTGAAACCGCAGCGAATTTTCTCCTTTTTAGGGAAAATCTTGTAGGCATGCATAAATCGCCGGCGACAAAAAATCAATTAAATTAATATAATATACATTGCTTTAATGCATTTACCAATACAATTTACTTTTGCCAAAGTTTGACAGCTAGTTCGCACTTATCCCTCTATATATGTACTGCAATGCATTTGGGTATGTTACAGAGGAATAAGAAGAATAGAAAGGAATAGGAATAAGCGAACTTAGGAGCTGTCTAACTTTAGTGCAGACGGGCATAAATATTTAACCTAGTTTTTATATTTTTAACTAATTTCAAAATATATTTTTTATTTAATAAGAAAGATTACTTACTCATAAATTTAGAATGTCTGTTAGTTGCTACTTGCGAATCTCCTCAAACCTGAAATATAAAAAAAAAGTTAGCTATTACATTTTTTTTTATGTTATTGAATTATGTGACGAGCTAGGCGTTCACCTGATATTAAGCGACACGGCTGCCCAAAACAGAACAGTGTCACTCGGAACTACAACATGTAAAGTTTCGCATGACTGCTGCCCTGCGCACATCATCCTGAGACATCAGCACAGTCTGGTAATAAGATTAATCGACTGTGAGATTAGATCATAAAGTCTCATTTGCCCGGTAATTTCACTAGCTACATTGCCCTTCTAACCGAAACACAGTAGTGCTTGCGCACTACTGCTTGGCGGCAGAATAACTGGCAAAGCGGTGGTACCTACCTAGACGAACTTTGCAGAAAAGTCCTACCACCTAGTGAATTGTACATATATATATATAGTGTACATTGTGAATAATTATGAAAATACAAAAGCCCAGCCTTTGTGGTGTAGTCGTTGAGTGGCGGATTTGATTCCCGCACCAGAACGAGTTAATATGCATACGAATTATAAGCCGGAGGGAAAAGTAACGCAAATACTTGTTCTGAGTTTGGGTGTTACGGGGCCCTCGTAGTTCCTGTGTCCGTAGATACAGAATCCTTGTTAGGGTCCAGGATCTATGTATCGTTGGGCGTTATTTACTTCTATTACAATTCAAAGTCCTGACTGACTGACTGACTTATATATCAACGCAGAGCCAAAACCGCTTTTCTTAGAGACTTGAAAATTGGAGGGTGTGTTCTTTGTAAAGTGTAGGTATCCATAAATGGTAAAAATATTTTTCAAAATTCTTTCTAAAAGGGTGAAATAAGGGTGTTTGAATTATCTATGAAAAAAAACTCCTACCTTTACTATATGTATAGGCCACGTGGGCAAAGCCGTGGGCAGAAGCTAGTTTGTTTATAAAGTTACAATAAAATATTAAGGACATTCGTAGAAAAACAATTTCACTATGAAAAACAGTATTATGTACATAATAAGGTTCAATTTTCCTATATTTATTTTCCTTGATCGTTTTTAAAAGCTCTCATAACGAGTTGTCAATAAAATCCGCGAACGTTCAATGACCCTTGAAGAGTCAATCCCCTTTGATGTATACGCAACGCGAGATAAATAAACAGACTATGCAAATTTTGAGAATATATATGATTTTGTACAGAAATCTTTTTTTAACACGGCAAATTGCCTTTATTTTTTAAATACTACAATGATTTAATAACTAATACTAAAAACTACCTACTAATACTACAAAAAAAAATTGGACTATATACTGGTCGCGATGACCTACAGATAGTCCAAATGATCCAGCCCACTACCAGTAGGTAGCGTACCCAACATGCTGGCAGCATTGCCCCGTTGAATTGCAATGCTTATTCGTTGTGCCAAATAAGTGCCAGCATTTGGCTAGCGTAGCGTTGACCAGGCGCTCTGATGATCTTTTGAAAACGTGATTAGCTCCCGGCCCCCAAGGACCCAGGGTCTCAACACCAAACGGCTCAAATATGTAACCGCTACCGAGATTACTATATTTGCGCCGCTGCTCAGCCGAATTAGCCGCGGCGCCGGCTCTAACGTGTGTCTCAAAAATCAGTCAGAAATCTTATTATATATATAAATATATTGTAATGGGCTTGCTATATTATTTGACAATAAGCACTTTGTAATTTTATATGCTTAGTGAAATAACTTAATTTTAAGTACCTAGTATAATTTTGACTTGTAAAAGTGCTAAAATTAGCCTATTTGCAATAAATCTTTTGACTTTGACTTTGACTTTGAAAATATTAATGGTAAGAATTGTGATATACACGGTGGAATTTAATTCACTCGTTTTCTTAAATGTATGTACTCAGACCATGATACAGAATATTCGTACAAGGTCCAATTTAAAAAAAATGGTTTTGTTTAGTATTTAGTGCCTCCTAAAATAACTGCATGACAGCCGAAATGTCAATTTAACGGTACACACAGCGCGGGCACCGGCTGAGTGCTTTGCAAATGTTTCGTAAACACCTGCTTTGTTCAATGTCGCAAGGCTTTTCTTTATAATCTTGCAGTAATTTGATAATACCTAGATTTAAGTTTTATTTCATAATTACTTTTTTATTTAGTTATATGGGAGCGTTCTATAGCATGGACTGAATACATACATTAAAGGAAAAAAACGAATTCAATTCCACCTTGTATAGAATGGAAGTGAAGAATGGGGTACCTGGTAGTTTTGTTTTAAAATTCTTCGATGTGGAGCCATCCATTTTAATCGGCACTGAAAAAACAAAAAGCTATGATGTCCAATGAAGAATCAAATATAAACAAAAGTTTAAACAGTGCTTTCGGTTTCAGTTACATATAATACTAGCTACTGCCCGCGGCTTCACCCGCGTGGCCTATAGAAAACGAAGAAGAAAAATTTTCATAGACAATTCAACCACTCATTAATTCACCCTCTTACGGGTGAAATGAGTGGTTGAATGGTGGTGCAAAATCAGCACACCTTTCGTAATTTTCCCCCTTCTTTTAAAAAATACCAATGAATCCTCGTATTTATACTAATTATGAGTCACTGAACACGTTACGACCCTAATGAGTCTAATCACTCCCCCTCTCCTCACTCATTTCGCGGACTTAAAAACGCCTCCTAGTAATTCAGTCAGTCAGTCAGGACTTTGAATTTTATATGTATAGATAGCTCAGTTGGTAGTAACCCTGCCTTCTGAACTGTGGGTTGTGGGTTCGATTCCCACCCAGGACAAACATTTGTGTGATGAACATAGGTGTTTGTTCTATGTCTGGGTGTTATATTGTATCCTATGTATGTATTTACAAATAAAAAGTATTTAAGTATTGTATCAGTTGAGTACCCAAAAAGCTGGCAACATTCCGTCGTTGCTAATTTGTTGGTCGAGATATGGATATAATATAGTATATATAGTATAATATAGGATACTTACATGAAATATACTAAACTAGTTGTTAAGACCTGACATTATATATAAATTATACATGAATGCAAATAAAATATGAAATGAATATAAATATAAAATTCCGATACGATAAATACCTCGGCAACAAGAGAAATCAAAAATTACAAGAAACAACCCCGTGGCATCGATTCCAACCGAATAAAATCATCCCTCGTGAATTGTTAGAGCCATTTTTTTCGCCGTTACTAATAAAATATAGAAGATCTTGAACAGGGGCGTAACTAGGCCAAGAAAAATGCCTTTGAGTTTGTAAAAAAATATTGAATAAAACTTCATAAAAAATTAAAGCTAACTTTTTAAAGCTAACAAAGTATTCAAAATGAATTGCTCTAACCCAAAACTAACAGCAATTCTTTGGCCCAAGTTGAGGCCGGCATTTTGATCACATGTTGCTTCAAACAGACAATCAAAAAACTATCTAAAGTCTTTTAAAATATCTTTCAATAACAATACAACTGTTTCCATTCTCAATTTTTAAATAAAACCTAACACACGAATAGGAAAAAAATTGCAAAATTAAATTAAATAAAACTTTATTGTTCATAATGTATGTATGTGATCGTTGGGCGTTATATGTTACTAGTTGCGCCCCGCAATTTCACCTGCGGATGAAAAGTATTTTAATTATTTGCTCATCCCAGCAGAAAATTTCACTTTTCCAGGTTAAAATATAGCCTATATGTTAATCCAGTGCATATGTATATCTTGGTACCGAATTTCATCCAAATCTATTCAGCCGTTTGAGCGTGAAGGAGTAACAATCATACACACATACAAACTTTCGCCTTTATATTTTGTATATACTTTATACATTATATTAGTGTGATCTATACATATAAAATTCAAAATCCTGACTGACTGACAAGCTGACTTATATATCAACGCACAGCCAAAACCGCTGGTCCTAGAGACTTGAAATTTGGAGGGTGTGTTCTTTGTTAAGTGTAGGCTATCCACTAAAAAAGCGTTTTTCGAAATTCCACCCCTAAGAGGGTGAAATAGGTGGTTGAATTATCTTATAGGCCACGCTGGTGAATCCGCAGCTGAAGTTAGTTCAGAATAAGTAAGATCGAGCGTTTTCTTAGGCGCATTTCCCCCCGTCCTTATTACGTCCATTGGTTCATGACCTCTCTTGAGGAAAACCGCTCGGCTGGAATTCAGTTACGCATTATATATACCTAATGGGGCTCTGTACTTTTTACAAGGAAACTGTTTGGAAGGTACTGAATTATGTAACGGAAAGCTCAGACTCACCGTTTTCGCCCGAAGAAGGTATCTTTTAAGCATATCCCTATCTCAAAATAAATGAAAAACATTTTTGTGACGTTTGTAATATTATTGTTGTGGCTTTTTAACCCCCAACGCAAACAGGGGCGTTTTAAGTTTCTTTCGTGTATCTGTCTGTGGCATCGTATAGGGATGAACTAATTTTTTTTTTACCATCGATCTAACAATGGGATGTTACAAGTTTAACATATGTATCTCCCTAAATATGACCTATATTTAATTTTTATATTATCAACAAAAGAATAGTATTTTTTTTATATGTGTGGACACCACACACAACGCCATCTAGCCCCAAACTAAGCAAAGCTTGTATTATGGGAACCAGATAACTGATACAATACTTAGATACTTTTTTTGGTTGTAAATACATATATAGAATACAATATAACACCCCGACACGAACAGAACAAACACCTATGTTCATCACACAAATGTTTGTCCTGGGCGGGAATCTAACCCACAACCCACAGTTCAGAAGGCAGCGTTACTACCAACTAAGCTATCGGGTCAGTCAGTATTGAAAATTGCTTATTTTTAACACTTTTACAAGTCAAAATGAGATTACTTAAAATTCTTAAAAGTTAATAAAAATAATAATAATGCCCACGATCACATACATATATCCTGGACCCTAACTAGGATTCTGTGTGTCTAAGGAACCAGGAAGGAGGCCCCTCAACACCCAGACACAGAACAAGTATTTGCGCTTTTTTTTTCTGTACGCAAATACTTGTCCTGTCGTGGGAATCGAACCCACCGCCTCCGGGTTATGAGCTGACCTGCTCAACCACCACACCACAGAAGCTGTCAATTGTGGAAATCATATACATATACAAGTACCAAAGGCAAATCATAAAAAAAAATCAGACTTATATGGTTTTATCATGGATGCTATTGTCAGAACTGAACCAAATTGAAATGGGACCACACAGAAAGCACCAGATATCAAACCAAAAATCATCAAAATCGGTTCATCCAGTCGAAAGTTCTAAGGTAACAAACATTTTAAAAAACAGTCGAATATAGAACCTCCTCCTTTTATGAAATCTACAAAAAAATAAAGTGCTTAATGTCAAATATTATATAGCAAGCATATCTAAATATATATAACTCAAAGGTGACTGACTGACATAGTGATCTTTCAACGCACAGCCCAAACCACTGGACGGATCGGGTTTAAATTTGCATGTAGATAGATGTCATCCATTAAGAAAGCATTTTTCAAAATTCCACCCTTAAGAGGGTGAAATGGGTGGTTGAAATATTTCCCATAGGCCACGCCGCGGCCGAAGCTGCAGGCAGAAGCTCGTTGCAGTATATAAGTTTGAAAAAAAAACGAAGTTCTTTTGGCAACTACTGGTGCAAGCAATCCGGCACAATGCAGAAAAGAAAGCTCCGATCCGAAGCTTCGATTACATCTTTGAAAGGAATTATTTTTGCAATTATTTTATGTTTGCAATTCAACGGGGCAATGCTGCCAGCACGTTGCGTACGCTACCCACTGGTAGTGGGCTGGAGCATTTTGACTGTCCATAGGTAATCGCGGCCAGTATATAGTCCAATTTTTTTTGTAGTAGTAGTAGATAATGTTTAGTATTAGTGATTCTTGACTTCATAGAGTGTTCTGTCTTCTGTAGCTATTACAGGTTTAAAGGCCGGTTTTTTTTCTTTTTTTTTTCCTGT
This sequence comes from Ennomos fuscantarius, assembly GCA_905220475.3. Lineage (NCBI taxonomy): Eukaryota > Metazoa > Arthropoda > Insecta > Lepidoptera > Geometridae > Ennomos > Ennomos fuscantarius. The sequence continues at coordinate 6,881,999 of HG992049.1, forward strand.
TGTAGTGAGCTTTTGATGTTAGCTTTTCTATTGTTTTAGACGTTAGCTTTTTTAAATGTTTTTGCTTATGAAGTTGATTCTTAAAAAAGCGCAGACCTATTTTTTCGGTGCTTTTATCGGTGCTTTTTAGTGTTTACTTTCTGGAATGAGCCACTTTTTTTTGTGTGTTTTGGCTCCACACTTTTGTGTATTTAGCCAGTGTCAAGTAACTGATAATTTATCAAGTTAATCTTCATTATTTCAATTATTTCACGCAAATATGTGTCAAGTCACAGTTGAAGTCATCAAGTCAAGTCATAGTCTAGTCAAAGTAAACTCTACTAAGTAAAGTCTACTCCTAGTAAAGTGGTGGCAACTTTACTTGAAACTTTACGCTTCCAAGGAGTTTTGGAAACACGAAAAGAAACGTTTCACCATCATTATACCACTTTCCCACACTCACACCTGTAATCCAGCACTTAACGAATAGAATGCCACCAATTTTATACACTAACACTGAAAATAACACAAGTTTTGGAAAATAATACAATGCGGTGACGCAATCTTTTTCGCATTCCCGCCAAAAACCAATGAGCCACTTTGTACACGGAGAAGATTATACAAATAAATACACTTAATTTTAATTACAAAGTTCCGTATCCACGATGATATTCGCATTCGGAGGTTATGACAAATGATTGTTTACAATCTGGAATATTAATTAAAGCTGAAAGCATTCTCGGGAGCTTGAATTTTGATTTATTATGATTAAACGGTATTTTAAATACTCTTCAGCGCTGCTAGTCTTAGATTTTTTTTTTATGTTAAGGAATGACGTGACTAGCTAGCCGTACGCCTGATGTTAAACGACACGGCTACCCATATCAGCTGCAGTGTCACTCTGAACTCTAAAGTATAGAGGTCCGCGTGACACTGCACTGCGCACGTCATCCAGAGACATCAGCACAATCTAGTAATAAGATTACTAAACTGTGATATCAGATCATAAAGTCTCATTTGCCCAGTAATTTCACTAGCTACAGTGCCCTTCAAACCGGAACACAGCAGTGCTTGCGCACTACTGCTTGGCGGCAGAATAACTGGCAAAGCGGTGGTACCTACCTAGACGAACTTTGCAGTAAAGTCCTACCACCTAGTAAGTAAAGTCCTACCACCTAGTAGTAAAGTCCTACCACCTAGTACTCCACAGACAAGAGCAGAGCTGATAAATAAAAATAAAAAAATAAGAAAAAAAGCGAGTATGCTCTAGACCACGCGGCTGCAGTAAAATTTATTTAGTTTAGCTCCATCTATCGGCCAATTTTTTTCAATTTCAAAAATCTTTATTTTTTCATGAATTAATTCTAAGTACATAATCTAGTGTACATTAATTAATCCTAGATATGACTACAATTTATATTTGATACATTTTTAAAGCATTTCACTTATGATAAAAATTTATGATACAATATAATGTATTAACTAAGACAATGCATGAAATCCAAAATAAAATCATAGTAAATGTTCTATTATCAATACTTTTGTTTGCTTTAGTAGATAGCATAACAATTGCAAAAGGTAATAAAATAATTCAACATTCAAAAAGAGTAATAACTGGGGGGTAGTATTATAAATTTGTATGCGCGAGCGATGCGGTCCGCAAACAACAGCAGGAGCGACGTCATATGCAATGACCTGCCCAAGCGCCCGCAGCACGCCAGATGCAAGTCACACGCGCCATTGCGATCCTCATACCACTAGATAATACGGGTGGGAATAGCGCGCATGACCGCGGTGCCGGCTGCGAGCGCCTGCGCCGGTGACTGTACCTATTCAATAGATTCACGAGTCAAGGAATAAGTGATGTGGAAGTTTGTAACGATTATATGTATCGATATAATTTAAATCATGTTTTCTTGTTTTGCATATTTTATTTATAAGTTTATTTTTACTTTTAGGGTTAGTGTAGAGGTAAAATGTTTTAGATAATTTGTAAATGAATATTTTGATGCTGGGTATGTTGATTTTTTGATGTAGTTTTAAAAGGTTCGTGTACATAGGAGTGTTGTATGATATTTTTATTGCTTTATTTTGAATAATTTGCAATTTATTTATGTTAGTGGGACACGTGCTACTCCACACTGGACAAGCGTAGGTTAAACAGGGACGTACCAGGGTTCGGTAGATACTAAGTTTAGTATGACTGCTAAGGCAAGACTGTCTGTTTAGTACGGGACTTAACGCATTTAAGGCTTTTGTACCCTTGAGACACAGTTCCGATGTATTCTCAGTCCAGTTGAGCTTGTTGTCTAATAGAATGCCTAGATATTTAACAGAGCGACTCCAAGGGATTTTATAGCCGTCAATCTGAATTTTACGCACAGGAAAGGACCGTTGTCTAGTGAAATATATGGCTTTAGTTTTAGATGCGTTAATCTTGAGCTTCCACGTTCGAAAAAAGGTTAGAAGCAGATCAATAGATAATTGGAGCCGGCCAATTATTAAGTTAATATCATCAGAGGACGTAAAAGATGCAGTATCGTCAGCAAAACAAGCTATGCTTGTACGAGGCTGTTTCGGGATGTCATTTAAGTAAATCAAGAAAAGGTAAGGGCCTAATATGGAGCCTTGAGGCACTCCAGCCGGTACGGGCTTAGGTAGGGAACAGGAGTTACCAGCACACACCATGAACGAGCGATCAGTTAGGTAAGATTGTATCATTTTTACTAACTCTATGGGAGTATTAAGAGTGACTAGCTTGTGCAGAAGGGCGTCGTGCCATACGGTATCGAATGCCTTTTCTATATCCAATAAGAACATACCGGTAGATTTATGAAGATTTAAGTTGTGTGATACCGCTTCAGCTACCCTTGCCAGCTGCTGAACAGTTGAATGACCCTTACGAAACCCAAATTGCTCATCCAACAGCTCATTGTCGGTAGCACGCAACAGCCTAGCGTAGATAATCCTCTCAAACAGTTTACCTAAACAAGGAAGCAAACTGATAGGGCGATACGAGGTGGGATCAGATGTGCTTTTACCTGGTTTGTGTATGGCGATTACTTTAGCCGTTTTCCAAATTATTGGAAAGTAGTTCAACAAGAGGCATGCATTGAATAATTTGGTAAGTAATATTATGGCCTTTTGTGGAATATTCCTGATGAGGAGGTTTGTAATTTCATCATGACCAGGTGCCTTACGTGTTTTTAACTTCAGGATGTGTTTTCTGATTTCGAGAGGGCGGACAGGCATGAAGGAATGATTATCAAAGTGATGTGTGTTAAGAGCCGTTAACGAGCAATCAATAGCTGGTTGTTCGTCACTACACCAGTTGTAGGTTAAAAGCATGTTGTTAAGGAATGAGCCTGCAAGTACATCACACTGTTCCTGCTGGTTTGTTAATAATGTGCCGTCGTTAGTTTTAAGAGTAGGGATGGGAGAAGGTTTTGTTGACCTCAAACTTTTTACAACTCGCCATAGGTCAGCATGGGGGTTGTCGACTCTATTTAGTTTTTTGATCCATGTACTATCACGGAAAGATTTTAAAGCGGTATTTATTTCTACCTGTAATTTATTAACCCTTTCCTTAAGCTGTTTTCGTATTGATATAACCGATTCGACCGCAGCATATCTGCGGAGACGGTTCTTTGTCATGATTAGCCGTTTAATTCGTCGCGGTATTGCTCGCGAATTCCAGGGTTTTACTTGTGAAATTGGGACACACTCATTCCTAGCTTCAATAATGTTATTCTGAAGGCTTAAAATTGCAGAATCAATTTCTTCTGTTGTTTTGTAGGTATTTGATGAAAGGTGGACATTGTTGTTAAGTGATTGACGGTATTTTGTCCAATTAGTCTTAGCAAAATTAAATTTAACTATGGGCTCACGAGAAATATTAGTATAGAAATTAGCAAAGACTGGGAAATGATTGGATGACAAAGCAGGTATTGTGTATATGCTGTCCAGGCTGTTAATATTTTTAGTAAGTAAGAGATCTGGGGTACAGGGTGTTAGTCGAGCATGATAGTGTACCAAAGTTGAATCTTGAGGACTGTGGATGAGAAACTCACTGTTCAACATGTAGTCGTATAAGAGTGTACCGCGTGAGTTGGAGGGACCAGAAGACCAGTAACGATGCTTGGCATTCAAGTCGCCCATGATCAAGACTCGATTTCCAGTATCTAAGAGCGCGTCTAAATCGCTGGTGAGGAGTAGCTTGTTGGGAGACTGGTACGCAGATATCACCACAATATTATCGCTAGATGTTTTAAGGGAAATAGCAATGGCTTCGAGATTTTCTGTGGCAGGAGTTGGAATAAGGCTGTGTAGCAGATATGATTTAACCAGTATCGCTACACCCTGGCCAGTACCATTGTAGTGCTTGTCCATGCGATAGCAAGCAAAACCCGGAATATTAAATTTAAGGCGTTGTGTGAGTCGTGTTTCGCATACGGCGACAATATCTACATTTAAGTCACTTACTACAAGTTCGGCTAGCTCCTGCTGCTTTTTGTGGACGCCATCAGCGTTCCAATATAAAAGTCGGAGATCTAGGGGCTTATCAGACATAATGACCCAGGTGAGTTAGGATCAATATAACTTTTTCCATAAAAGTTTTACAATTGGAGAATTCATGCTTAATAGCCTTGATAGCGTTTAGAATCTCTAACATTTCAGCCGTAGCTAAATCATGAGTTAACGTCCTCTTGACGACTGACCATCTATCGGCCGGTATAACTTTATTTAATGTCACCATCTTAACAATTGTGAATTGGAGTTTTTGGCGTGAAAACGAAAAAGATCGCATCACCGCATTGTATTATTTGCCAATACTTGTGTTATTTTCAGTGTTAGTGCATAAAATTGATGGCATTTTATTCGTTAAGTGGTGGATTACAGGCATGAGTGTGGGAAAGTGGTACAATGATGGTGAAACGTTTCTTTTTGTGTTGTTTCCAAAACTCCATAGAAGCTTCTGGTAAAGTTGCCATCACTTTACTAGGAGTATGACTTGACTAGACTAGACTATGACTTGACTTGATGTCTTGGACTGTGACTTGACTTGACACATACAACATACATATGTGTAATATAAATTAACTTGAAATATGAATTAATTGACACTGGCTAAATAGCAAAAGCGTGAAGACAAAACAAAAAAAATGTGAATTGTCATATTATCGGACATACCAACATAGTAATAGAAAAATTTAACTATGTAATGTTGACAATGGAGATCTACGTGAACCAACTTCCGTTCACTCCGCATTCACCAGCTTTTTCCCCAAGTCAAGCATACGTAAAGAAGTTTTACTTCAATAAAATACGCCAAAATATCAGGAAGTAAGTATTGCAGATTACAGTATCTAATTCTCGTGAAAAGGAATTCTATTGTATTTAACACGAAGGTACAAAAAATCTCTGAGATCTTTCTTTGTCCGGTAAAACAAAGATAACGCGAGAGAAGCGTCTAAAAGAACATCTTTTGTATTCCATCTTTTCTTTTGCACTGTCTTTTAGATCCATTTGTAAATTTCCTGTTTATCACAAAATCTGAAAGGATACTGAGTTATTCATGTAAAAGCACTTTGTTTGGATTTTGTTATAAAAAATGTTGTTTTTTTTTTCTGCATTTCCACAAAGTTTATATATACATACTGTATTAATAATAATAATAACGCCCAACGATCACATACATAGATCCTGAACCCTAACTAGGATTCCCTGTGCCTAGGGATTCAGGAACTACGAGGACCATTGTCCCACAACACCCAGACTCAGAACAAGTATTCACGTTTTTTTTTCTGTGCACAATTACTTGTCCTGCCGCGGGAATCGAACCCGCCGTCTCCGGGATATGAGCCGATCTGGTCAACCACCACACCACAGAGGGTGTGTGTTTTATAGGATACATTTCGGCGAGTATGTTGACAATGGTTTAGAGTAAAGTTTGGCAAGGCCCAATTAATTCTCGGCTCGGGTAAACGAATTAATTAATGGAATTAATACTGTTGCTCATACTTCTTTGGCCTGAAAATTGCGTCAATGAGCCAATAATAGACAAGCGGTATTCTCAAAATGTTATTTACTGTTATTATATTTTACTAGCTTCTGCCCAAGGATTCACCCGCGTGGCCTATCGGAAACGAAACAAATTTTTCACAGATAATTCAACCGCCCATTTCACCCTCTTAAGGGTAGAATTTTGAAAAACCCTTTCTTATAAAATTGGTGGCATTTTATTCACTATGCTGGATTACAGGCATGAGTGTAGAAAAGTAGTATAATGATGGTTAAACGTTTCTTTTCGTGTTATTTCCAAAACTACATAAAATCTTCTGGTAAAGTTGCCATCACTTTACTAGGAGTATGACTTGACTAGACTAGACTTAATGCCTTGGACTGTGACTTGACACATATCTGTGTGAAATATCATTAACTTGATAAATTATCAATTACTTCACACTGGCTAAATAAAAAGTGTCGAGCCAATACACAAAATAAATTCGTTTCCTTATTATCCTTCTCATTTAAGTGAATTTCTTTATAAAAAACACTTAGGTCCGTATTACAGAAAACTATGCTCAGTCATCGATCGGTGCTCAAGCAGAGATTTCATTCACTTATTGATCACTTTATGAATGAAATCTCTGCTTGAGCACTGATCGATGTCTGAGCATCGTCCTGTAATACGGACCCTAGTGTCAATTATTGCAATTGCGTTTCTAGCTAGCTTTATTCTACTCAATAAGGCAAAATAGACCGTAAAATGGCAATCTTCTCAGGGATAACGATCGGCATATAACCGCCGTAGTGAGCATACTGGCGCCTTGAAATTAAACCATTCCTGGAGATGACAAGCAATTTGCGGCCGCCATTGCACGAGTATTTCTTATAGCGAATAATGGTAATTGAACTGCAAATAAATACCAATTAAAATCTAACACATTTTCTTACGGAGATCGAGTTCCACATCAATTTTAAAGCAGAGCGCTACAAAGACCCCGTCAAAAAAAACGAGTGTGCTTTAGATTCCACAACTGAAGTAAAACTTCTTTAGATTAGCTCCATCTATCGGCCGGTATAACTTTATTTTTGCTTTCTTCAATGTTAAATTCGCTATCTTCACAATTTTAAATTGTCGTTTAACCGGACATACGAACACAATAATAAAAATTTTTAGCTTTGTTAAGTTGACAATGTAGATCTGCGTTTACTAACTTCAACTTCCGTTCGCCTCGCATTCACCGGCTTACTCTTCAAATTAAGCGTGCGTAAAGAATATTTACTTCAAAAATGCCATAACGTGGCTTTAACTCTTTTTCTTTAAAAGATAGGTATCCAGCGCACAACCATCACACTAATATTATAAAGGCAAAAGTTTGTATGTGTGCATTTGTGTATGTGTCTATATATCTATGAAAAATTTGTTACTCCTTCACGCTCAAACGGCTGTATGGGTTTGGATGAAATTCGGTAACAAGATAGCTTATACACTGGATTAACATAAAAGCTACATTTTATCCCGGAAAAGTGAAATTTTTCCGTGGGATGAGCAAATAACTAAAATACTTTTTATGCGTGGGTGAAACCGCGGGGCGCAACTAATACTAGTCGTCAAATTCTCTCCATCCAATGGTTGCCTGGAAGAGATCGCTTTTAGCGATAAGGTCGCCCATTGTTACACTTTATGTAATTTATTGTTTTTTTTTTCTTTGTATTTTTTATTATTTGGTGTGTACAATAAAGAGTTCATCCATCTATCTATCTATATAAAAGTGATTTGCGATTATCAACTTTAAACTATAAAGGTTAAATGAAAATTAAAAAGTATGCATTACCAGTCTTAATGACATAATCCGTCGGGCCTTTGTTAGCGCCAACTATGCGGTATAACCTGTGTGGACACCCTCGCGCCGTCACATCTTCCTGGTACACAGGGTAAGGCTGGTGCTGCGGCCGAATCCGCAGAAAACCTGAAAAGGCGCAAATATAATTCCCTAGACAGTGGTTATATATTTGCGCCTTTCGGTGTCGAGACGTTGGGGCCGTGGGGACCGAGTGCCCACAAAATTTATAAAGAACTTTCAGAACGACTGATCGAAGCAACACGTGACCAAAATGCTGGTTTTTATTTAGCCCAAAGACTAAGCATTGCCATTCAACGGGGCAATGCCGCCAGCATTTTGGGCACGTTGCCTACTGGTAGCGGCTTCTTAGATTAAGTTTTGCTAATGCATACTTTTTAATTTTCATTTAACCTTTATAATTTTCAAAATATAATTTTGTATACCACTTTAAACTAATCCTCTTATCGCCCTTTCCTAAAAACATCCACAACACCTACCCAGATCAGTTTGATAATAGTACGCGTCGTAACAAACACGCTAACTTAGTAATGGTTAATTACGGAGCGAACTCAAAGCTTAATCAAACTTGGGGTCAGATAGTTTAATAGTTAACAGTTAAATGAATACCCTTGTAAAGTGGACCTTGTAGCCATAACTATGGCCATAGAGTAAGACGAGGGTTATTCTTGTTTAAAATTCTTAGTTCGGGGAGTTCGTAAATTATTTAGTGTTCCCTGATTGAGTGGGCGGAATTTTAATTTATGGAACTCGCTACCGTCATCACTCATTCCTGACGTGTACTTTTTTTGTTTTGGCTTTACACTTTTGTGTATTTAGCCAGTGTCAAGTAATTGGTAATTTCTCGAGTGAATTAATATATATTGATATAAGGCAAGTCAAGTCACGGTCCAAGTCATCAAGTCAAGTCATAGTCTAGTCTAGTCAAGTCATACTCCTAGTAAAGTGGAGGCAACTTTACCAGAAGCTTCTATTGAGCTTTGGAGACAACACGAAAAGATACGTTTCACCATCACTACCACTTTCCCACACTCATGCCTGTAATCCAGCACATAACGAATAAAATGCCACCAATTTTATGCACTAACACTGAAAATAACACAAGTTTTGGAAAATAATACAATGCGGTGACACGATCTTTTTCATTTTCCCGCCAAAACTCAACTTCGTTCTTCTTGGTTTATCTTAGTACTTGACATTGGCGATATTACTGCAGAAGCCACTAACTAAGATTCAATTCAATTTATGAAAGAAATTGCGCAAAATCATCTTTTCGTGTAATGTTTTTACGTATTGTGGCATTAGCAGTATTATTCTTTTCATTGCTAAGGTTAATATGAATTCGCCCTAAATGTCGCCTTCATCAAGTTATACCACTAAATTATATTTTTTCATTTCACCTAATGGCAGTCATTAAGGCTTCGCCCTTAATTTATGTTTAATATTATTTAATTAACTAGGCTATATTATTAATAGATTTAATTACTGCGGTTAAACGGTTGTTTACAACAAAAACAATATCTTCATAGCTGAAAACTTCACCGAATATGAAACTTGGAATTTACAATTACTTTATAAGATTAGGTTTTCTTTTTATTTTTTTCTATTTTATTTATCTATTACAACAAATTTTTCATCCTTAACTATTTTAACAAAGTTTAAAAAATAGTGATTGGATATTTGTAAGATGTTCTAATTTTGATATCTAATTTAAAAGTTGTTCTAGGCTATAAAGATAAATAAATTTGCTTAATGATACATGATTGGCTCTCTTGCACATCCAGGTTGACTGATAGATAATGCTTCATAGCATTAAGTCCTCCTTGTGCATTATTTTGTGCTAAAGTATAAATAAATAAAGGCGAATAAAGCCTATAACACTAGGTGGTAGGACTTTACTGCAAAGTTCGTCTAGGTAGGTACCACCGCTTTGCCAGTTATTCTGCCGCCAAGCAGTAGTGCGCAAGCACTGCTGTGTTCCGGTTTGAAGGGCACTGTAGCTAGTGAAATTACTGGGCAAATGAGACTTTATGATCTGATCTCACAGTTTAGTAATCTTATTACTAGACTGTACTGATGTCTCTGGATGACGTGCGCAGTGCAGTGTCACGCGAACCTCTATACTTTAGAGTTCCGAGTGACACTGCAGCTGATATGGGCAGCCGTGTCGTTTAACATCAGGCGAACGGCTAGCTCGTCACGTCATTCCTTAATATAAAAAAAGCACTCGTAAAATGTCTAATATCGCCTATACACAGTTTTTCCTCGCTATTTAACACACAGTTTTTAAATATTGCCATTATTTGATAGCCTCTGCGATGTGATGGTTAAGCAGTTCGGCTTATAAACCGGAATAAGCGGGTTCGATTCCCGCGACAGGACAAGTAGATCTGTACACAGAAAAAAAACGCAATCACTTTTTCTGTCTGGGTGTTGTGGGACCATCGTCCACGTATACTTGTCAGATCTAGATCAAATTTAAACGGGACCAAAAAAATACCGTTGAATTGAGAACCTCCTCCTTTGAAATCGAATAAACACAATCAGAAAGAACAAAAATTGTGTTTAGGATTTTTAAATAATTTAATAGACCCAACGCCACAGACTGTACACAAATCTTAATATATAAAAATGAGTCTCTATTTTTAGGAGAAGGTTCTTATGAATGAAAAAGTTAAGAAAGTATAGAAAATTTTCACCACGCGGGTGAAACCGCGGGGCGCTGCTAGTATTAGATAGAAATGCAATGTCTGTAATTCCCCTATTCATCATTGGTCATTTCCACTGACCTTGGCCTGCTAATGGTCGGAAAATTGAATTAAACTTGGACCTGTTAAATGATTTGCGGTGAACTGTGACATGGGTTTTATTATATCAGCTGTTGGAAAGCGTAATGGTTCAAATTAAGGCAAAAAGGAAAAGAGAAAGGAGGATGGAATTAATGAATGATTTATTTGTAAAAGATTTAGAAACATTTCTTAACATTAGGAAAAAAAGGTGGTAGTTTTCACTAGGTGGTAGGACTTTGTTGCAAAGTTCGTCTAGGTAAGTACCACCGCTTTGCCAGTTATTCTGCCGCCAAGCAGTAGTGTGCAAGAACTACTGTGTTTCGGTTTGAAGGGCACTATAGCTAGTGAAATTACTGGGCAATTGAGACTTTATGATCTGATCTCACAGTCGAGTAATCTTATTACCAGACTGTGCTGATGTCTCAGGATGATGTGCGCAGTGCAGTGTTGCTCGAAACTCTATTTTGGGGTTCCGATTGACACTGTTTTGTTATGGGCAGCCGTGGCGCTTAACATCAGGTGAACGGCTAGCTCTTCAAACCATTCAGTAACATAAAAAAAGAATGAAATAAAATACATTTAGGTAATATCAGCTGTTGGAGCTGTTGTTTGTAAAAGATTTAAAAACACTTCTTAACATTAGGAATAAATTTGACAATAAGCACTTTGTAATTTTATATGCTTAGTACAATAACTTAATTTTAAGTACCTAATATAATTTTGACTTGTAAAAGTGCTAAATATATTCTATTTGCAATAAATCTTTTGCCTTGACTTTGACTTTGAAAATAAAGAAAAAAAATACATTTAAGTATATCAGCTGTTGGAAAGCGTAATGGTTCAAATCAGAAAGCAAAAAGGAAAAAAGTAAAGAGGAAGGAATATGAATGATTTATTTGTAAAGGATTTAGAAACAATGTTAGGAATAAAAGAAAGAAAAAATACATTGTATACAATAGATGAGTCTCATTTTCCCAGTAATTTCACTAGCTGGGGTGCCCTTCAAACTGGAACACAGTAGTGCTTGCGCACTATTGCTTGTCGGCGGAATAACTGGCAAAGCAGTGGTACCTACCTAGACGAACTTTGCAGAAAAGTCCTAGTCCTAGTGCTATGTGGTACTAGTAAACTAGTAAACTTGCATTATGGTCGCATAATTTTTAATTTTTTCACTTGAAACTTGTATTGCATTTGACCACATAATGTAACATGTAACATAATGGTAGCCAAGCCAATAGCTAGCCAATTTTATTTTATTTAACTATACGAGACTTTATCTAATCTCACAGTCTAGTAATCTTATTGCTAGACTGTGCTGATGTCTCAGAATGACGTGCGCAGTGCAGTGTCACGCGAAACAATACTTCAGAGTTTCAAGTGTCACTGCAACTGATATGGGCAGTCGTGTCGCTTAACATCAGGCGAGCGACTAACTCGTCATGTCATTTCGTAACATGGAAAACAAAAAAAAGTAAAGTTAAGATTAAATAATTATCGCAAAACTCATTAGCAATTTCACAAGATAGCAACGAAAATTTAAATAGCATGTCAAGTAATCCATTACAAATGAGAGCCAATTTGAGCAGTGATTCGAAATGAGTGGAAACATTAAAATTTGCCGCTGCGTAACGAGTTTCGCGAAAAATACGACGGAAATGGCGAAAATGGTTATCATCAAATGTTACCAGGGCATTTATCCATTGTTGATAAAAAACGACTGTTAGACCACTCGACTGAAGTAAAACTTCTTTAGCTCCATCTATCGGCTGGTATAACTTTGTATTTGCTTTGGTTAATGTTAATTTTTGTGTAGATTGTCATTTTACCGGACATGCCAATATAATCATATAAATTTTAAGTAATTTTGTAGACAATGGAGATCTACGTGAACAAAATGGGTTTCATGACTTAAAAAATTAATTTAAAAAAAATGACAGACAACCACAAAAACAAATTTTTACTATAATGAAATATACTTTAATTTATGTATTTACTAGTTGCGCCCCGCGGATAAAAATAATTTTAATTATTTGCTCATCCCACGGGAACATTTCACTCTTCCGGGATATAATGTAGCCTATATGTTAATCCAGTGTATAAGCTATCTTGGTACGGAATTTCATCCAAATTCATTCAGCTGTTTGAGCGTGAAGAAGTAACAAACATACACACATACACACAAACACACATACAAACTTTCGCCTTTATAATATTAGTGTGAAGTGTGATGTGATTAGTGTGATGTGATTAGTGTGATGTGATTAGTGTGATGTGATTAGTGTGATGTGATTAGTGTGATGTGATTAGTGTGATGTATGCGATCAAAATTTCAGACATCCGATTGCCAGCCAATATAACCCCTTAAAACTGGTAGACTATAAAATTATCATATATCTAACGAACCTTCAGCAGGGCTTAGGAAGATTGATGTGTGTGGAACCCGCTTGGGGATCTATCGGGGATTGTGGGGATTTAGTGGGGATATTTCTTTTCAGTGTGAATTTAGACACTTTAATGTAAAGAACGCTTTCATTATGGGACGTGAGTTTATTAGTAAAATAGGTACACGTTTTTTTTTAAATACACAGCTTTCTTGAAAAAAGATATAATAATGAACTAAAAGCTAAAATTTATTAGGTGGGTCTTAGTTTGTGTTTTTTTCTTAGTTCTTCTTTTTTCTTTTTTTTTCTTGGAGGCTTTTTTTATGTTAAGGAATGACGTGACGAGCTAGCCGTTCGCCTGATGTTAAACGACACGGCTGCCCATACCAGCTGCAGTGTCACTCGGAACTCTAAAGTATAGAGGTTCGCGTGACACTGCACTGCGCACGTCATCCAGAGACATCAGCACAATCTAGTAATAAGATTACTAAACTGTGAGATCAGATCATAAAGTCTCATTTGCCCAGTAATTTCACTAGCTACAGTGCCCTTTAAACTGGAACACAGCAGTGCTTGCGCACTACTGCTTGGCGGCAGAATAACTGGCAAAGCGGTGGTACCTACCTAGACGAACTTTGCAGTAAAGTCCTACCACCTAGTAAAGATGGAGCTAGATGGAGCTTTGTGAAATGTCCACATATATTTATTTATTTGTTTATTTAGTTACCAATTATCACACCACTCTCAACTACCTCGTCGTTGCCGCCCAAGATACATCTTGGGGATCAACGATCCTGTAGCAGCCGCAGTATCAGATACCGGTAGTAACTCTGCCTTCTGAGCTGTAGGTTGTAGGTTTGATTCCCGCCGCCGCAAAAAAGTATACAAGTATTGTATCAGCTATTTAGGTTCCCATAGTACTTACGACTTTGAGGCATTCAAGTTTTTTATTATTTAATTTAACGCTTTTAAATTGTTCTATGGCATATGCAATTGTTGCATGTTGCATAGAATTGTTATAAATAGTTTACAGGATTTTTTAAATTCCACTGTATACCACGAACTACGAGGATGATCCAATAACACCCAGACACAGAACAAGTGTTTGCGCTTGTTTGTCCTGTCGCAGGAACCAAACCTGCCACCTCCGGGTTATAAACTTACTAGCTCAATCACTACACCACAGAGGCTGTCAATTGTATGGATAACAAAAAAGCACATTTTCGCGCTCCTATGAAAACTGGTAACACTTCAAACCAACATAAGTATTTTATAATCGTTAATACAAACTCGTTTTACTAGGTGGTAGGACTTTACTGCAAAGTTCGTCTAGGTAGGTACCACCGCTTTGCCAGTTATTCTGCCGCCAAGCAGTAGTGCGCAAGCACTGCTGTGTTCCGGTTTGAAGGGCACTGTAGCTAGTGAAATTACTGGACAAATGAGACTTTATGATCTGATCTCATAGTTTAGTAATCTTATTACTAGATTGTGCTGATGTCTCAGGATGACGTGCGCAGTGCAGTGTCACAGGAAAATCTATACTTTAGAGTTCCGAGTAACACTGCAGCTGATATGGGCAGCCGTGTCGTTTAACATCAGGTGAACGGCTAGCTCTTCACGTCATTCCTTATACCTAAGAACTTAAAATATAATTAAATAAAACTAAAAATTTAAAATAACCCTTTGGCGGAGGGGAAAGTGCCCAGAATGCTGGCAGCATTACCACGTTGAATGGCAATGCTTATTTTTTTTCAAACTAACTAAATTTTGAATCTTTATATGTCAACAAAATGCAAAATAATTTACAAAATTCGCTGTGTTAATATTTAATTTTAATATTTACTTTTACCTGAAAGCATACAAAATTGAAATAAAACTTCAGTCCCTTCTGTAAAACGTCTGCTTCCTAGTGGTTCAAAAAGTTCATTATTAAAACTCTAAAGAGCATCCTCAGCTTGAATGAGAAAGTAGATGGAGTTCTCCATACTAGAAAATAAGCTACCTACATTCAATGTTAAGGACTGAATTTCAATTTACATGACTGGCCCGATAGCTCAGTTGGTAGTAACCCTGCCTTCTGAACTGTGGGTTGTGGGTTCGATTCTAACTCAGGATAAACATTTGTGTGATGAACATAGGTGTTTTCTGTGTCTGGGTGTTATATTGTATTATATGTAAGTTAAAAAAAAAAGTATTTAGTATTGTATCAGTTATCTGGTTCCCATAATACAAATTTTGCTTAGTTTGGGGCTAGATGGCGTTGTGTGAGATGTCCACACATATTATTATTATTATTATCATTATTACTTCTGGTTTTAAAACAGGTACGAGTATCTATGATCAGAGACCCAAATCACGTAACTTAAAATATTTAAATGCATGTTTCAATCTTCTCTTAATTATTTTAATGAAATTCGCGCATTTCTGTATCGTAGTAAAAAACGACACGTCAAATTTTGGGAGTGTTCTGGACTATGAGCTAATAATACATTCTAATAATAAATTGATTATTATTAGAAGGTGATTATATAGAGACTAAACCATGCTTTACTAACCCTTTGATCAATATTATATAATCGTAAAAAAATATTTGAAAATAAGAACGTGCGTTTTGTTATAAAAAAAGTATTTTGTATCATATTTCTGAGTCAAAGTTTGGTGGTTTGAAGCAATTTACGCATTGTAATACGAAAACCCTCAAACGCTGCTTGAAAACAGCCGCCTGGCATTAATATTTTCTACTGCTTTTGGTATTGCTGTAGATAACAAAGTTTGTTCCTCGCGTTCCATCTACACATTCTTTTAGTCTGAGGGAGTATAGCGAGTCTGTCGAGGACGGAGTAAAAATGAAGACGATTTTCCGCACAATTACGTACACTTACTCGCACGTGTGTATCTCCGTGGATACATTTTAAATGTCGTGCTACTTGTTCAATTTTCAACCTTTTTCGCGTAATATTAAGATCTTATTTCAAGTCAGATATTTTAATTACACAGTTTATGGGGGGGATGACTCTCTAAGAGATGTAGCAGAACGAGTAAAGGAATAACGAGTTTTCCTCTTCATAAACTTGACAAGGGTAAATTAAAATTATTAAAACTGATAGAGTGAAAGAATTAAATAAACCTAAAAACCCAACTGCATTAAAGTCACTGAAACCATAAACCAAGGCAAGCTGAGGTTAGATGACGCTCGTGCTTTCCTCTGTGTGTCTACTTAAGAAGTATATAACTTTCACTAGGTGGTAGGACTTTACTGCAAAGTTCGTCTAGGTAGGTACCACCGCTTTGCCAGTTATTCTGCCGCCAAGCAGTAGTGTGCAAGCACTGCTGTGTTCCGGTTTGAAGGGCACTGTAGCTAGTGAAATTACTGGGCAAATGAGACTTTATGATCTGATCTCACAGTTTAGTAATCTTATTACTAGATTGTGCTGATGTCTCTGGATGACGTGCGCAGTGCAGTGTCACGCTAACCTCTATACTTTAGAGTTCCGAGTGACACTGCAGCTGGTATGGGCAGCCGTGTCGTTTAACACCAGGCGAAGGGCTAGCTCGTCACGTCATTCCTTAACATAAAAAAAAAAACTAAAGTAAATACGATATTTTCCTTTTTTTTACCTATTATTACTAAAAACAAGCCAAGTGCTAGTTGGACTCGCGCGCCGTTCACGTGTACTTTTATCGCGAATCCAATTCACACTTGGGCAGTATATAGTACTAGCTTCTGCTCGCAGCTTCGCCCGCGTGGCCTATAGGAAACGAAAAAGATAATATTTTATAAATAATTCAACCACACATTTCACCCACTTAGGGATGGAATTTTGAAAAATCCTTTCTTAGTGTATACCTACACTTTATAAAGAACACACCCTCCAAATTTCAAGTCTCTAGGACGTAGTTTTGTGTTGATGTATTAGTCAGTCAGTCAGGACTTTGAATTTTATAAGTATAGATTTATTACTGACGAGCTTCTGCCCGCAGCTTAGCCCGCGGCGTGGCCTATGGAAAAATAATTCAACCACCCATTACGCCCTCTTTAGGGTGGAGTTTCTAAAAACCCTTTCTTAGCGGATGCCTACGTCATAACATCTACCTGCATGCAAAATTTCAGCCCGATCCGTCCATTGGTTTGGGCTGTGCGTTGATAGATCACTATGTGAGTCGGTCAATCAGTCAGTCACCTTTGAGTTATATATATTTAGATTATTGATTTTATACTATGCATTATATTCAGACCAAGCCGAGGTTTGGGCCGTTGCCGGGATAAGAGGATCGAGAAGACTATAGACTAAGACTAGCGCAGCCGATACTACGGCTGCTATAGGATCATCCGGGTCGCTCAAGTGACTGGGCGTTGCAAGTCAGTCGCTTTATATACCATTTTGCACCCTACCCCCACTAAAAATGCGAAGTAATGGTAATGGGCTAATTTTACATATCTGACGGCGGCTACGTCCAGTTATAAACTCTATGCGCAGCGGGCAGTACCGTAATTTACCCTGTGGCAGCATTTAAATTTATTACAGTGGCAATACTGGCAACTGTCGTCGCTGCCCCACCCATCTGGCTATATAAAGGGATCGATTGGTGTGCTACGGAGCATTCTTGTTCCAGACTCGGTGCGGTGTGGACGTGCTGAAGGCCTATAGTTATATAGGTTGCAACCTACGCAGAGCCCCTCCTGCTTACATATCTACAAATACCTAATATTTACATAACATTGCTTAAATCATAAGGGCGTGATAGGGATGTACTTATTAATGGTAATGGTGTTCTTCTAATGACGACGACGACCTTTACAAATTACTCTCTCGCATGTTCTGACGTAGCTTTTCATACCTACCTATATCAATACACAGCGAGTATACTGAGTCAAGAGAATTCGTTTATCATAAATATGCCTTTGTGTGTCACAATAGAATATTGTTGTTTTAAAGCCATAATAATTGAAGGGTTGAGAATAAAAAGGGTTTAACTGTGAAATTGACAGTTTCGAGAAAATTGACTTTAAATTTCAAAGGCGTCATTTTAATGTAGAGTGCTTATAAGGTACAAGAAAAGGTTTATGTAAGTTTCAGTTTCTTGAAAATGTTTTAATTCTATTTTAAAATACTTAATATCGTACTAATTCATACAATTACTTTAAAAATTTAATATAATAAAATAAATATAATAATGTTTATATGCTAATCGAACTGTATTCATGTGACAGATAAACCGTTTTTAGACTCATGTCTCGAGATTTAAGCCCCATTTCGGTATTTTGAGAATGTATTATTGGAAATAATTGCACGCTGAATCCAATTATACCCATAAGTCATTTTGTGAAAAAATCAGTTATACCCTTTTTGTTCTCACCCCTTGATGGGTAGTCAGCATTATTTTCGGTAATTATGTGTGGTCCAATATTATAACGACAGGTCCATTGACAATGACTGCTCCATTTTTCTAAAGCGGCTACGGAATCCCTAAAACCTCTTTGGAATTCCTCTTATGTGTTCCATCCATCATCGTCACGATAGTGATTCCCTCATGGAAATTCCATCACGTTCTCGCTTCCGTATAGAAACGGAAATGATATTCCTTTAGTCGGACTATTTTGTCGGCTTGCGGTATAATACTGGGAAATGGAGTCATGTATTTTGTAACGTTTAAATATGTGGAAGCTATGAGATGTACGGTTGTGGGATAGCGGTGCTCTTTTAAGCGTTGATTGGCGCGATAGCTCAGTTGGTAGCTGCCTTCTGAATTACAGGTAGTGGGTTCGATTCCCACCCAGAATAAACATGCGACTAAAATAGGTGTTTGTTCTGTGTCTGGGTTTTATATTGTACGAGTTTCTGCCCGCAGCTTCGCCCGCGGCGTGGCCTATGGGAAAATAATTCAATCACTCATTTCACCCTCTAAGGGTGGAATTTCGAAAAATCCTTTCTTAGCGGATGCCTACGTCATAACATCTACCTGCATGCCAAATTTCAACCCGATCCATCCAGTGGTTTGGGCTGTGCGTTGATAGATCACTATATATGTCAGTCAGTCACCTTTGAGTTATATATATTAGGTCTTTACCTATGAAATTGCCGTTTTGTTTGAAAAAAGTTAAAGTATTTTTTTTTCGAACTTATTTATTTCTTTTATTCAAAGTAATCACCCCTGCAATCAATGCATCTTTGCCAACGCTGTGGCAGTTTATGGATGCCCTTCTTGAAAAAATCAGCAGGACGGGAGACAACAAACTCTTCAAAGGCGTTTTGTACTGCCTCTCGGGAATTGAATTTTTTTCCCGCTAAAAAGTTGTCCAAATTTTTCGAAAAAGTAATAGTCGGTAGGCGCAAGATCTGGTGAGTATGGCGGATGAGGGAGAGCTTCCAAACCCAACTCATGCAGCTTGGAGACGGTCTGTTGTGCAGTATGGGGTCGCCCGTTGTCGTGAAGTAGCAGTGGAGACGACCGATTGACCAAAGCTGGTTGCAGACGTGCGAGTTTCGCCATCATTGTGGTCAGTTCTTCAATGTACACATCTGCAGTAATGCTCTCGCCGTTTTGTAAAAAGCTATGATGAATCACACCAGCACTAGACCACCAAACTGTGACCATCACCTTTCTAGGGGTCATTTTTCGTTTTGCACATTGCTTTTGTACCGAACCAGGATCTAACCAACTTGCTGAGCGCTTTCGATTGTCAAAAAGAATCCATTTTTCGTCGCACGTAACAATTCGGTTCAAAATTCCTTCATTTCTGTGCCTGTTAAGCAGCGCAAGGCAAGTCTCGACGCGTACGTTGCGCTGGCGATCGTTAAGTTCGTGGGGCACCCATCTATCAAGCTTTTTTATCTTGCCAATCTGTCGCAAATGGACCAATATTGTTTTGATGCTAACATCAAAGGCTGCTGCCAGCTCAGCTGTAGATTGAGATTCATCAGCTTCCACAATCGCCTTTAATTCATCATTGTTGACCAAAGTTTCCGGACGACCACGAGGTTCTTTTTTCAAGTCAAAATTCCCAGAACGGAACCGAGCAAACCAATAACGGGTTGTACGTTCGTTTGTACAGTTCTCTCCGTAAACGTCGTTGATGTTACGTGTCGTTTGTGCCGCGTTGGTGCCACGACGGAACTCATATTCCATAATTACACGAAATTTCAAAGTATCCATTATGAGGAAAAATGTTGAAATGTAATGAAAATACAACGCTAATCAATAAACAAAAGACTTATATTGTAAATAGAATGTCATATTTTTAAAACAAAATTTATTTAAATTTAGAATTCATAGCCAATCAAAACTTTTTTTTGTTTGAAAAAGTCTGTACAGCAATACGGCAATTTCATAGGTAAAGACCTATTATTTAGATTCTATGGTATATATTTACAAACAAAAAGTATACAAGTATTCTACCAGTTATTTGGTTCTCATAGTACAAGCTTTGCTTAGTTTGGGACTAGATGGCGCTGTGTGAAATATTCAAAAATAACTATTATTATGGGAGTTTTGGCGGGAAAACGAAAAAGATCGTGTCACCGCATTGTATTATTTTCCAAAACTTGTGTTATTTTCAGTGTTAGTGTATAAAATTGGTGGAATTTTATTCGTTAAGTGCTGGACTACAGGCATGAGTGTGAGAAAGTAGTATAATGATGGTGAAACGTTTCTTTTCGTGTTGTTTCCAAAACTCCGTAGAAGCTTCTGGTAAAGTGGCCACCACTTTACTAGGAGTATGACTTGACTAGACTAGACTATGACTTGACTTGATGACTTGGCCTGTGACATACATATATAGGTATTACTTAACTTGAAAAATTATCAATTACTTGACACTGGCTAAATACACAAAAGTGTGGAGCCAGACAAAATTTTTTTCTAAAGGTACTATTAAATATTCTGTGATAGTGGTAAGCGTTGTGCCGTCACGAGTAATATGTAAACCGCTCGTAAATATCAATTTCCTGAGGGACGGCGTGGGTTTCGCGGGTCCATTACGATGGAAATAGACCTCGTGTAGGATTCAACTGAAGTTTTGGCCACGTCAAGTTTTGAATTAAGCTTTTAAACGATGGAAAGGATATCTTTGAGTGGATGATACATTGTACGTAACCCAATTAGTGAAAGCTTTAGCTATTTAGATGTTATGAAGTAAATTTAAGACGCGATTTGAAATCACTCCGTAGGTACTGCAATTTTTTCAGAGTTCAGTCTTTTTATTATTTCTTATTACTTAGGTTCGTATTACAGAACGATGCCCAGTCAGCGATCGGTGTTTAAGCAGAGATTTCATTCATAAAGTGATCAATTAGTGTATGAAATCTCTGCTTGAGCACCGATAGATGACTGAGCATCGTTCTGTAATACGGATCTTGCTCAAAGTCAAAGAAACATTCGAACAAAGCTTTTTTCGTTAGCTTACGCGATTTATACGTCATAACAACTTAACCGGTTTTTGATGAGTTTTTGCACATGGATTGATAATATTACTAAGTTAGATAGATATATAAACTCTTCATTGTACACACCACATATTTTTTTTTTACAGAATACAACAAATCACAAGGAGTAGGGATCATTATCGCTAAAAGCGGTCACTTCCAGACAACGAGCACCAAGATAAATAGAACTTTTACCCCGGAAAATTAAAAGCTCCCGTGGGTAATTAAACGGTTAAATAACTGGTGGAAAAGCCTCTAGTATAATACTAGTTTGGATACCTAAAAAGTTAAACTAATAAAACATTATTTACAAAATAAATATGCTATCCAACTCACTACCGCGTGGTAGTTCCCAGAATACTGGCAGCATTACCTCGCTGAATTAGAAGACTAATGCCCGTTTTCACCAATGAATCCTTATCTGCTACGTAACTAAGGTTCCCTTAAGCTAAGGGGTCTCTTAGAACAGTCACTTACCTAAATCCATTTTCACTAAGCTAAGGGATACCTAAGTAAGGGCTACTTACGTAAGTATCCGAAAGTAGGGATTCAATAAACGTCCATTTACCGATTAAGTTATTTTACTAATATTTTGGGATAACACATGAAGATTATTGAATAATTTGCTTTATTCTAGGTAAAACATAGTTTTTTTTTACCAAGATTGCGTTGTAAAAACTAAATACTAATACATAAAATTATAGCTGCTGAATACCATTGCTAAAAAAATATGACGTGATGAAATAATGACAATGGACAGCAAATTTTTAGGTTAATTTTGCGTGTGATTATTTTATATTATTATTAATAATAGGAAATAATTAACATAAATAATATTTTTTATAGTTATTTATAGAAATAATAATAATTATTATTAATATTTATTATAGATAGTAATATTTTTTTATTAATAATATAATAATAATAATTAATTATCAATTAATTGTATATAATAACAATTATTATTAATAATGTTAATCATATATAATAATAATTATTGTGAATAATACTTATTATTATTATCAATAATATTAATTATTATTATTTATAATACTAATTATTATTATTCTTTATTACAATAAAAATAATATTATTTATTATTGACAATAATAATAATAACGCCCAACGATCTCATAGATATACATATTATAGGTACCTATAATACTGATGCTAACTAAATCAAATTATTGATTCAATTAATTATTCTATTTATTGATTTTATTTTTATTATTATTATTATTATTATTGTAGGTGAGTAAGTAATAGGTATAGGTAGGTACGTACCTACTTATCTATATTTATAGCATACATTCATACAAGTATATTTTTTTTATTATTTAATAATTTTTTTATTATTTTTTATAATTTTTTAGGTACAACATAAAGAAAGTAAGAAGTAATTAATCTGTTATCTGTATATTCCAAGTGATGTTCTATTTTCACTAACAAAAATAAAACCCCATCCTTGGATAACCTAAATCTTTTGGAGTCTTGGTCATCATATTTAGTTCAAAAATCCGGTCTTTCACGGTAAATGCGGGACCGTGTAAATAAACTTGGATTCGTAATTAATTCCACTGTTTCAGTAGCTTCCAAACTCCCAAATACCTCTGAAAGACTTTCCATTTCACACGAGATTACAAATATTATGTATGCATATACAATAACTGTCACTTAGCACTAAGGGGCCGAAATTCGGCCCCCTAATAATAGGGGATCCCTTAGGACCTTAGGTGTCCCTTAGATGTTGGTGAAAACAAAACTACTGACAGGTGTCCCTTAAAATGTCTTAGGGGCTACCTAAAATTTAGGGATTGTCGGTGAAAACGGCCATTAGCTTCTGAGCGAAGTATGTGCCAGCTCTGGGATCCCCCAAGGCGAGAACCAATCGAGTAGAAACTTGTCGAATAATTTTTTGTGTCGGACGACCACGGGTCGAAGGCGGTTGTTACACGGCACCGCGCGCCGCCGCGGTTGGCGGAGGCAGTTAAGCGGGTTTTGTAGCGGTGAGCCGCGTGGTGAGGCGGCTTACGCGCCAGTCCGCGCGGATGGATTTAACTTTTCGACATTAAATCCATTTTTTTCTAACTGTAGCATGCCCTTCTCCCACAATATTGCGCGTGGTTACGCGGCACCGGAGGGGTGGTGGCGGCGAGAGAACCGCTCGAACGCGCGGTCGGGCGGTGTACGTGTGTTAAGCATCAACGGATTACTTAGAGACCAGTGCAACGTGAATTCCGAGGTTTTGGCGAGAAAACGAAAAAGATCGCGTTTCCAAAACTTGTGTTATTTTCAGTGTATGTGCATAAAATTGACGGCGTTTTATTCGTTAAGTGCTGGATTACAGGCATGAATGTGGGAAAGTGGTATAATGATGGTGAAACGTTTCTTTTCGTGTTGTTTCCAAAACTCCATAGAATCTCCTAGTAAAGTTGCCAACACTTTACTAGGAGTATGCTTTGACTATGACTTGACTTGATGACTTGGACTGTGACTTGACTTGACACATATAATAATATATATATTAATTAACATAAAAAATTACCAATTACTTGACACTGGCTAAATACACAAAAGTGTCGAGCCAAACAAAAACAAAAAAAAAAGTGAAATCCGCCTCACCGCCTACCGCGGCGGCGCGCGGGCCGTGTGATAAGCGCCTAATGTTTCTACGAAACTTAAATAGACAATTTACATAGTATATGTAGGCAACCACCCTTAAGGTCGACCCCGGATTTGGAATCATTGTACGAGTATACAATATTCAGGTATTGCACGAACTAAGGATTAACGTTACCGCTTACCATTGTTGTGTTGTTTGTTTTATTGTTACAAGTTAGTAATTGAAGTTCTCGATACATCTTAGTTTATTGTTACGATAATCCGTGCGATATTTGTCATTATAAAAAAAAATTAAATTAATCTTCTTTATTTTTGAATTAATAGTACATTATTGCAAAAGCAGCGACATAGGCAATTGCAGGTCGAGTACGAGACAGGCAATTACCATTTCGGCTGAGGCATATGTATAGTGCTTTTCTTAAAAAAATGCAAGGAAATAAAACAGGGCCTTTTACATAATAAATTTAATTTTCTTTTTATTTCTCTGGAAGCAGGTTTTCCATCGCTAATTTAGCTTCCGATCTTAAATCTGGTGGAGTGCAGTCAATGTCCATTTCATTTTCACTTTCAGAATCATCGGAACTCATCTTAATTTATTTTTATGAACCAAATAACAACGAACTCCGCTTTACCGCCAATTTTTTTTTTTTAATTTTACAATTTGTGCCGAAAGTAAATGCATGTGTGGCTATACACGAGAACGAGAACGCAATGTGTACGATAAATGAAAAAGTTCTAAATTCAAACAGCACACCGTTTCATACTACATTGCCGGTGCGCTCTTCGTTCCAAATTCAAAGTATGCGTCGGGAAGTGATTTTGGTTTTTCAGTCTACGTTAATATGATACTTTGGGTGTTCTTTATTCAAAAGTAATGATAATATTTCCATGCATGTTTAAGAAAAACTTCTTAACGCACGCTTGACTTGCGGAGTAAGCTGGTGAACGTGAGGCGAACGGAAGCTTAAGTTGGTTCACGTAGATCTACATTGTCAATATAACAAAGTTAAAAATTTGTATTATTATGTTGGTATGTCCGTAATTTTACCAGATATACTAACACAAGCGTGGACTGCAGCTTATCGTGATAAATAATAATAATAACGCCCAATAATCACAACACATAGATCCTGGAACGTAACTAGGATTGGGACTCAGCAACTACGAGGACGACACAAGTAATTGGTCTTTTTTTCTGTGGCCAAACGGGAATCGAACCCACCTCAGGGTTATGAGCCAACCTGCTCAACCACCACGCCCAACTTTCGTCAAAAAAGAGGCTGTAACAGCCTTATTAATAAACACGAACTAGCTTTAGACTATCTACACCATCTTTTGTCTCTTTCGATCCACCTAAATATTCCAGTAGCAAAAAAAGGAAAAAAAGCTGAAGTAAATAATCCGAGACTAATACCCGTTTATTAATAAGGCTGTAAATTATTATGATTAGTACGCAATTACATTAAACAAATATGTTTTCTTCAATCGCGTATTTACGTAACATCGCTTCAATCGTGGCTGTCCCTAACAGTTTATTAATAAGGCTGTTAGAGTTTTGGCGGGAAAACCAAAATGATCGCGTCACCGTATTGTATTATTTTCCAAAACTTGTGTTATTTTCAGTGTTAGTGCATAAGATTGATGGCATTTTATTCGTTAAGTGCTGGATTACATGTATGAGTGTGGGAAAGTAGTATAATGATGGTGAAACGTTTCTTTTCGTGTTGTTTCCAAAACTCCATAGAAGCTTCTGGTAAAGTTGCCACCACTATACTAGGAGTACGACTTGATTAGACTATACCATGACTTGACTTGATGACTTGGTCTGTGACTTGACTTGACATGACATATATTAATTAACTCGAGAAATTTCCAATTACTTGACACTGGCTAAATACACAAAAGTATGGCGCAAAACCAAACCAAAAAATATTATCCCTTAAACATTTTAAGTCTGTTTTTAACAGCTCTTCCCTTTCATAACCACCCTCCATAACTTCATAAGACATTAAACATTCAACCACAGACCCATAAGCTGTTTAATTACATGGAAAATATTATACAACGCCCGAGGTTTTATGTACAACGAGCTTCTGCCCGCAGCTTCGCCCGCGGCGTGGCTTATGGGAAAATAATTCAACCACCCATTTAACCCTCTTGAGGGTGGAATTTCAAAAAATCCTTTCTTTGCGGATGCCTACGTCATAACATCTACCTGCATGCCAAATTTCAGCCCGATCCGTCCAGTGGTTTGGGCTGTGCGTTGATAGATCACTATGTCAGTCAGTCAATCAGTCAGTCACCTTTGAGTTATATATATTTAGACTTATGACGGAAGTAGATAGAAGTCGGGTTTTTATGTCAGACTTAAAAACTAGGTAAGTTCTAACAGGTGTCTAGGGTATGCAGATCGGCTCATAGCAAGAAGGCGGCAGGTCGATCCCCGCGACAGGAAAAGTATAAAAGTATTTGTGCACAGAAAAAAAGCGTACAGTAAATACTTGTTCTGAGCCTGGGTGCTGTGGGACCATGGTCCTCGTAGTTCCTGGGTCCCTTGATACAGGGAATCCTAGTTAGGGTCCAGGATGTATGCGATAGTTTGGCCTTATATTTATTTACTAGCTGCGCCCCGCGGTTTCACCTGCGTATAAAGAGTAGCCAATGTGTTAATCCAATATTATAAGCTATCTATTCCAAAGATTCCTTTTTACCATTTTGGTATGGAACGCTAAAAACGTCTAAATCTTCATTTTAATTTAGGCAATTAAATTAGATGTTAATATAAACTATCTGTATTCCAAATTCAATCCAAATCCGTTCAGTAGTTTTTGCGTAAAAGTCCGCGGCGTCACCCTCGTGGCGTTCGATAATAATTTTGCCACGGAAACATACTATCGGGATAAAAAGTAATTATCAGTTCTTAACTATATGTGTTCCAAATTTCATTCAAATCTGTTTAGTAGTTTTTTCGTGAAAGAGTAACAAACATTCATCACTCACAAACTTTCGCATTTATAATAATTTTAGGATTATTTATTAATTTATACAAGTCAATGGAATAAAACAGGTACAGTTTACGACAAAGTTTTCCGAAGTCACATGATGTGGTCCGAATATCGTATGTTTGATTCGAGTTTCATTACTTGGGTACCACTTGACTTGGGTCTACTGTCGAACTATTGATATAAATCTCAAGCAATGTTACATACATACCTCTTGAGGTGACATATTGCTGTTTTACAAGTTCTAAGGTACTTTTTGGAGTAAACTTCTTTACGCACGCTGGACTTGGGGAGTAAGCTGGTGAATACGTCACGAATGGAAGTTGAAGTTTGTTTACGTAGATCTCCATTGTCAACATAACAAAGTTGTAAATTTGTATTATTATGTTGGTATGTCCGGTAAAATGACAATTTACAATTGTCAAGATGGCGACATTAACATTATATAATATAAAGCGAACGAGTTTTTGGCGCGAACGCGAAGAAGATTGCGTCACCGCATTGTATTATTTTCCAAAACTTGTGATATTTTCAGTGTTAGTGTATAAAATTGGTGGCATTCTATTCGTTAAATGCTGGATTACAGGCGTGAGTGTGGGAAAATGGTATAATGATGGTGAAACGTTTCTTTTCGTGTTGTTTCCAAAACTCCATAGAAGCTTCAAGTAAAGTTGCCACCACTTTTCTAGGAGTATGACTTTGACTAGACTATGACTTGACTTGATGACTTTTACTATGACTTGACACATATTTGCGTGAACTATCATTAACTTGATAAATTATCAATTACTTGACACTGGCTAAATACACAAAAGTTTGGAGCCAAAACACTAAAAAAAAATTATAAAGCATACTCAAAGTTATACCGGCCGATAAATGGAGCTAAACTAAAAAAGTTTTACTTCAGTCGTGTGGCCTAAAGCACACTCATCTTTTTGTGAATAACAAAGTATAACGTGGAAAATATAAAAAAGCCTTAAATATAGAAAAAACAAAATCGTAGATAAAAAGTTATCTGACTAACTTAATGTATAAAACATTTTTGTGTAAATAAGAAATCTTTATCGAGGAAGCTGTTTTCCATTTTGTTTGTAAGCGTTTCAAATTGTACGTCTAACAAAAATGTAAAATTTATATCTGAAAACAAAAAAAGCATTATTTCAAAACAGAAACAAAACTCATTTACGGATGGAAATTCCTTTGAAGTCCCGCCAATTATTTTACGACACCGTTATTTTTATTTAGGACAAAACAATGTTTTTGTTTATTGGGGCTTGTATTTTTATTATGTAAAAATTTTAATGAATCTTGTAAATATTATAACACATTTTACTGTACAGAAAATACTCTCTAAAAAGACATTTACGCAAATAGCGACTCTGGCAACAACGAAATAAAGTACAATTTAAATTGAAAGCGTTGCAGATCTAAAAGTTTTAGTCGCCTCTCTTTCTATCGCATTTATCTCTTCATCTCTCCATGCCTCTTCACACGTCTCTAGTCAACTTGATAATACCTATTTAAATTAAAATAATATTTCACTTCTTAATTTCAACATTGCTTTTCCGACTAACATCACACATAAACGAACATATACGAAGGCAAGCCGCCCAAAGGCTTTGTGGCTTAACGACTGTTGCCTAACAACATTAGGTGTCTTATCTTTCCCACTTTTTGGATTGACAAGTATTACCACTACACTTTTTGGATAGACAAGTGTAACCATTACACTTTTTGGATAGACAAGTGTAACCATTACACTTTTTGGATAGACAAGTGTAACCATTACACTTTTTGGATAGAAAAGTGTAACCATTACACTTTTTGGATAGACAAATGTAACCATTACACTTTTTGGATAGACAAGTGTAACCATTACACTTTTTGGATAGACAAGTGTAACCATTACACTTTTTGGATAGACAAGTGTAACCATTACACTTTTTGGGTTCGACAAGTGTAACCATTACACTTTTTGGATAGACAAGTGTAACCATTACACTTTTTGGATAAACAAGTGTAACCATTACACTTTTTGGATAAACAAGTGTAACCATTACACTTTTTGGATAGACAAGTGTAACCATTACACTTTTTGGATAGACGAGTGTAACCATTACACTTATAGGACAGATAAGTGTAACCATTACACTTTTTGGATAGACAAGTATAACCATTACACTTTTTGGATAAACAAGTGTAACCATTACACTTTTTGGATATATATTATAAATGGAACCATTACACTTTTTGCATATATAAATAACCATTACACTTCAATACTCAATACCCAATTATTTAATGCCAACATAATATGTACTTATTTTGTAATGCAGGTGTTATTGATAAGTGTAACTATTAACCCTTTAGATAGACGAATGAAACCATTACACTTTTTGCATATATAAAAGTAGCCATTACAGTTTTTAGATAGACAATATATGCAAAAAATGGCGAAAGATAATATATCCACCAAACAGCCAAACGTTAGACAGCAGCATATACTTGAAATGTTCTGATCCCAACAATCCATCAATCGCTCATTGTTCTGAAAAAATTACTTTCAATTTGGAAATATCGTTGGAAAGTGAATACAAATTATCAAATCAAACAGCTATAACTGGCGTTAATTGAATATTTAATTGAAACTTTGATTGTTTTACTTTCGCAAAGCAAGCGAATCGGAAGGCAATATTTTATGTATAAAGAGTATTTCCTCATCTTCCTTGGTTCAAACATTTTGGATTGACTTTATCTTCTCTTGATTTGGTATAATTAACAAATATTAAATCTATAGATAGATAGATCAACACTTTATTGTACACCGTAAAAAAGAAAACAATTTACAAAAAGAAAAAAATATATAATAAACTAGTACTAGTACAACAGGCGGTCTTATCGCTTAGAGCGATCTCTTCCAGACAACCTTTGAATCGGAGGAATCTGTAGCTTAGAATTTTGGGCTTTGGTGTATAGGTAAAAACAAAATGAACTAAAAACTATTTCAATAAGTTGTCCTGCAATATTAACTAAAATATATATACAAATAATATCTAAACATACAAACAAATATACATACTATATAATATAAATATATATAATTAAATATATACATATATATATCTCACACAACGCCATCTAGCCCCAAACTAAGAAAAGCTAGTACTATGAGAACTTGATAACTGATACAATACTAATATACTTTATTATATTCTATGTACGTATTTACAAACAAAAAGTATTTAAGTATTGAATCAGTTATCTGGTTCCCATAGTACAAGCTTCGCTTAGTTTGGGGCTAGATGGCGTTGTGTGAGGTGTCCACACATATGTTAAGGGATAACGTGACGAGCTAACCGTTCGCCTGATGTTAAGCGACACGGCTGCCCATATCACTTGCACTATCACTCGGAACTTTAATGTATAGAGTTTCGCGTGACACTGCAGTGCGCACGTCATCCTGAGACATCAGCACAATCTAGTAATAAGATTACTAGACTATGTGATCAGGTCATAAAGTCTCATTTGCCCAGTAATTTCACTAGCTACAGTGCCCTTCAAACCGGAACACAGCGGTGCTTGCACACTACTGCTTGGCGGCAGAATAACTGGCAATGCGGTGGTACCTACCTAGACGAACTTTGCAGAAACGTCCTACCACCTAGTAAGTACCACCTATTATTTGTAAATACATACATAATACGATATAACACCCATTCTGGGTATAACAAGTACAAATTGAACAAACATTGAGTTATTTTCAACACAATTTCTATACGGGATTTTGTCACGCAAGTCACGATCTTTACATAATATTATCGCGTCACCACACCTGTGAACAAATATTGTGAAAAAAATCAATGAAACGACACTAATTCACACGTTTTTGATGACTTCGGTGTGAAAAGAAACACGTTATTTTGCGGTTGATAGCAACTGGTACTTTAGATACATACTTACGTAGTAGTATAATATATACTACTACGTGGTATGTATCTACAATTTTTTTTTTGTTTTGGCTCCACACTTTTGTGTATTAACCAGTGTCAAGTAATAGATAATTTATCAAGATAATGATATTTCACGCAAATATGTGTCAAGTCACAGTCGAAGGCATCAAGTCAAGTCATAGTCTAGTCAAAGTCATACTCCTAGTAAAGTGGTGGCAACTTTACTTGAAGCTTCTATGGAGTTTTGGAAACAACACGAAAAGAAACGTTTCACCATCATTATACCACTTTCCCACACTCATGACTGTAATCCAGCACTTAACGAATAAAATACCACCAATTTTATGCACTAACACTGAAAATAACACAAGTTTTGGAAAATAATACAATGTGGCGACACGATCTTTTTCGTTTTCCCGCCAAAAACTCCTATCTACTATGTAGTATGTATAAAAATTACCAGCAGGTGTCACTTTAGCTTCTGTCAGCTGTACTTTTTTTTACTCCACACTATTGTGTGTTTAGCCAGTGTCAAGTAATTGATAATTTCTCAAGTTAATATTTCATATTAATATTATATGTGCCAAGTCAAAAACGGAAAAAAGTAAAACAAAGAAGACCGCATCACCGCATTGTATTATTTTCCAAAACTTGTGTTAATTTCAGTGGTGCATAATGGTGGCATTTTATTCCATAAGTGCTGAATTACAGGCATGAGTGTGGGAGAGTGGTATAATGATGGTGAAACGTTTTTTTTCGTGTTATTTCCAAAACTCCATAGAAGGTTCTGGTAAAGTTGCCACCACTTTACTAGGAGTACCTATGACTTGACTAGACTATGACTTAACTTGATGACTTGGACTATGATTTGACTTGACTTGACAGATTATATGATATTAATTAACTTGAGATATTATCAATTACTTGACACTGGCTAAATACACAAAAGTGTGGAGCCAAACCAAACAAAAAAAAATGTTTTTCTCTAATCTATGTTCCCAACGGATACAAAGGTACTTTTGGTTTTCACTAACAATTTTTAATTCAACTATTATCAGATTATTCAAGGTCGTAGTATTATGATCCTACGACCATGAGATTATTAATATGATGATTATAATTATAAATTAATAGCTGACCAGTAAACGCCGCGCCGTTCCGCCTAACAGTCAATGAATGTGCATGCTTAGGATTTATCGATTCACATCAATTTTATTCCTTATTATCCTATTCCGGACGAAGATAAATCCGAAAATAAAAAATCATAATAATCCAGCCGTTCTTGATTTATAAGAGGTGTAACTAACATGACTTTGGTTTATTGTAACACTAGTTGACTGGCCCCGGCTTCACACGGGTGAAGTAATAAAACGCAGTCGAACGGAATAAAATGTAGCCTATGTCCGTCTCCTGGTTCTAAGCTACCTCCTCACCAATTTTCAGTCAAATCGGTTCAGCCGTTCTTGAGTTTAAATACAATCATATACAAATGTTAGCAACTGGCCCGATAGCTCAGTTGGTAGTAGCCCTGCCTTCTGTGGGTTGTGGGTTCGATTCCCACTCAGGACAAACATTTGTGTGATAAACATAGGTGTTTGTTCTGTGTCTGGGTGTCATATTGTATTCTATGTATGTATTTACAAACAAAAAAGTATCTAAGTATTGTATCAGTTATCCGGTTCCCATAGCACAAGCTTTGCTTAGTTTGGGGCTAGATGGCGTTGTGTGAGATGTCCACACATATCATATTATTATTATTATATTATATTATTAAAAACAAAAGTATTTTTCATGCAAAATTGTGTCTAAGTTAATTAGATCTGTGCCCGCTTCACACCACATCATCACAAAATGTAATATTACGAATATTATATTTATTTCTCAAACCATTACAGCCATAATTTCGACGCAAGCAATTTGATTTAACCTTTGATATTTAAATATAGATTTAGCAATCTTTTTCTATATATATTAGTGAATTATGTACCTAGTTATTCACCTGATGTTAAGCGACGCGGCGGTCCATAACAGAACAGAGTTACTCGGAACTCAGCGGAGCATTAAGTATAGTTTGTATAGCTTTTCCTGTATCTGAAAACCACCGTCCTTATTTTTATTGTTTTTTTTTTTCCTTACATTTTTGGGTTGTCTGGAAGAGATCGCTTTAAGCGATAAGACCGCCCATTGTGACACTTAATTCTTAAGTTTGTGCCTGTAAATTTTTCCTACAATGTGGTGTTTCAATAAAGAGTTTTATCTAACTATCTATCTATCTCCAAAATATAAAATTTCGTGGGACATTGCACTGTGCACATCATCCTGAGACATGAGCACAGTCTGGTAATAAGATTACTAGACTGTGAGATCAGATCATAAAGTCTCAATTGTCCAGTAATTTCACTAGCTAGTGCTCTTCAAATCGGAACACAGAAGCGCTTGCACGCTACTACTTGGCGGCAGAATAACTGGCAAAGCGGTTGTACTAGGTAGTAGGTACCAAAAAATGTTCATCTAGGTAAGATGAACTTTTTTTTGATACCTACTACCTAGTGAAGTTATAATGAAGGCTTATGTCCAACTGCACTTAAACTGGACAACTCTTATGTTTGCACTTATCTGTCTAAGACGTACCTACCCATATGCATTACAATAGGTGGTATGTCTTACCTCCGTATTACAGTGCTCAGTTATCGATCGGTGCTCAAGCAGAGATGTCATTTATAAATTGATCACTTTATGAATGAAATCACTGCTTGAGCACTGATCGTTGTCTGAGCATCGTTCTGTAATACGGACTTTAGAAGGATAAGTGCATTTGGCATGCATTTGCGCATTTGGGTAGATACGTCTAGGACTAACTTTGACACCCTCTGTGGTATGGTGGTTGAGCAGGTCGGCTCATAGCCTTGAGGCGGCGGGTTCAATTCCCGCGGCAGGACGAGGATTTATGCACAGAAAAATGCGGAAATACTTGTTCTGAGTTTAGGTGTTGTGAGACCATGGTTCTCGCAGTTCCTCGGTCTGAAGGCGGCGAGTTCGATTCCCGCGGCAGGACAACTATTTATGCACAGAACAAAGCGCAATTACTTGTTCTGTGTCTGAACGTTGACCATGATCCTCGTAGTCCTCGGGTCCCTAGATGCAGTTCCCTAGTTAGAGTCCAGGATCTATGCATGAGATCACTGGGTGTTACCATGTAGAGTCTAGGTTTTTCCGCCGGCAGCACAAAACAAAGAGTTTCAAAACTGATAATTTGTTTCAATCAATGTGTTACCCCCTGGTCAGCAACCCTTTTCATTTGGAAGGTCGTCCACCCCTTCCCTGGGGTGTAATCGACTGTCATCACTCACTGTCACCTTTCAACCATCCCCAAAGTTAAATAAATAAACATGATCGAAAGGTTTAAATGATTGTTTCGTGGATTTGTTTCCGCATCATTTGTTTTTATTAAATGGGACTCTTAAATATGCTAAGAATAATAAAGTATTTTTTTTAAGTGTTGGCTCCACACTTTTGTGTATTTGGCCAGTGTCAAGTAATTGATAATTTATCAACTTATCGATATTTCTGACTGGCCCGATAGCTCAGTTGGTAGTAGCCCTGCCTTCTGAACTGTGGGTTGTGGGTTCAATTCCCACTCATGACAAAAATTTGTGTAATGAACATAGGTACAAAATGAAATAATAATATCTAGTGTAATTCCGCTAAATTCAAGTACTTAGATTATCTATATTGGGGTAAAGGATTATTGTAGATAAATTAATGAAAAAACCTGAAAAAACCTAAAAGTCATGAAATTACTTAATTACTTAACAAATTAAATAAATATTATTATTATTATTCATTTATTTATTTTCAATCTTAAATCTAAGTTTTTTACAATATTTTTATAAAATAAGTATTACAAAAATATAATAAAAAACCTAAACCTAGTGTGCCGCCAGCAGCGGGGCAAGGCCCAAGCTACCGGTGGTTAGGGCTGCAGAGTGAGGAATTATTATTATTATTCATTTATTTATTTTACAATCTTAAATTTAAGTTTTTTTACAATATTTCTATAAAAGTAACATTACAAAAATACAATAAAAAACCTAAACCTAGTGTGCCGCCAGCAGCGGGGCAAGGCCCAAGCTACCGGTGGTTAGGGCTGCAGAGTGAGGAACCTCCTGACAATATGTGCCGTGTCAAGAAGTACTGCCTTCTGAATCTGACCCTTGATCCAACCGTCTAACGAGAGCCTCTCGAGGTGTTGGTCGAGGCTCTTCGCTATAAGTCCGTTCGCCGAAACAACTATCGGAACAATGCTCGTTGAGTCAACACTCCACATGGCGGTTACCTCGTGAGCTAAGTCAAGGTACTTGCTGAGTTTGTCCTTCTCAGCTTTCACGAGGTTCTCGTCATGTGGAATAGCGATGTCAACGAGCACTGCACGGCGTTGGGACCGGTCTATCAGCACGATATCAGGCTTATTAGCTACAATAGTCTTGTCCGTGATGATAGAGCGATCCCAATAGAGCAATGCACGGCCATTTTCGAGAACCGGCCCCGGTGTGTACTTGTAGTACGGCACCTCGGACTCGACAATGCCGTATTGAAGGGCAAGCTGCTGATGGATGATCCTGGCCACTAGGTTATGTCTGTGTAAGTACTCTCCGTTAGCAAGATGAGAACAACCGGAAATAATATGTCGGAGAGATTCTCCGGGACGGCGGCATGCCCGACATATGTCGACCGTACCGTCCTTCATGATATATTTCCGGTAGTTGTTCGTCTTGATAACTTCGTCTGCAATTGCACAGACAAAACCCTCGGTTTCCCCGAATAGGTCGCCGAAACGCAGCCAGTTCACCGATGCATGAAGGTCCACATCGGGCCCTGTCAAGGCCCGATAGAACCGCCCATGCAGCTCCTTACCCTTCCATACGTCCCTACGGTCATCGGTGCTAAGTACCACCGGTTTACGCCAGTTCTCATTCGCCAAGGAGAGCGGCGTAAGGCCCTTGTCAACTGCCACCACATCGCGATGCATCCCACACTCGTTGCTGAGGAAATACTCCCGGAGACTATACATTTCCCGGTTATGGAGGTTTTTAGCGTTTAAAAAGCCTCGACCCCCCCATTTCCGCGGAATGTATAGTCTCATAACAGACGAGCGCGGGTGAAGCATGCGATGTGATGTAAGTACTTGACGGACCTTCCTATCCAGGGCGTCCAGCTCGGTCTGAGTCCACCTTAGTATGCCAAAGGAGTACATCAGTAAGGGCATCACCCAGGCGTTGAAGGCGCGCGCCTTGTTGCCACCTGACAAAAGACTGTTGAGTACTTTTGTCAGGCGGCAAAAGAAGCGCTCTTTCACCGATTGCTTAACGTCCCCTACCGAAATACCTAACGACTCTGACATACCAAGATACTTGTAGGTTTCAGACTCGGAGAGAGACCTGAGAGTCATTGTCTCGGAAATTTGCAAATTCGTGGAATTAACAACTTTCCCTCCATGTACATGCATAACCGCACACTTATCAACACCGAACTCCATCTTGATAGAATTGCTAAAATTCTCAGTGATTTTTAACAACTTCATCAATTGTGGGCGTTGCGGTGCGTACAGCTTGAGGTCATCCATGTACAGTAGATGAGATATGATCTCACCCCCTCTCCGAAGCCGATAGCCTAGCCCTGAATCCCCCAGCAAAGTGCTGAGAGGATTCAACGCTAGACAAAACCACAATGGGCTCAGACTGTCACCCTGGAATATGCCTCGCTCTATCCTTATGAAGTTCTGCGGGTCAGAAACGCTGTCTCCCCCACCTGGTTGACGAAGGACTGTGGTCCACTGCCCCATG
This sequence comes from Ennomos fuscantarius, assembly GCA_905220475.3. Classification (NCBI taxonomy): domain Eukaryota; kingdom Metazoa; phylum Arthropoda; class Insecta; order Lepidoptera; family Geometridae; genus Ennomos; species Ennomos fuscantarius. The sequence goes on from HG992049.1 coordinate 6,918,856, forward strand.
CATGCACTTAAAAAGGATCTTAGAGTTGCATTTATTTTATACAACTCTAATACCCTCTTCAGCCACGAATGAGGCATCGAATCATAGGCCTTTTTATAGTCAATCCAGGCAGTAGAGAGAGCCCCTCTGTTCCGCCGGACTTGCTGGCAGATGGCCGTGTCGATGAGGAGGAGCTCCTTAGTACCACGGGACCCAACCCTACATCCATTCTGAGCAGAGGCCAAAATATTGTTCGCTGTAATATGCGAGTTAATTTTTGTTCTCAGAATGGATGTAAGGAGCTTGTACAGCGTAGGCAAGCACGTAATGGGTCTGTAATTTTTCGCTTCCATGGTACTACCGGACTTATGGAGCAAGAAGGTGATACCGGTTGTCATGAATTTTGGGAGCGAACCAGCTTGGAGGGCTTCTTGGAATTGTATTGCCAAACACGGGTATGAGCACCGAATCCATTTTATCCAGAAGTTGTGCAATCCATCAGGTCCAGGACTTTTCCAGTTCTGGGCTGTACGGATCGCACAACTTATGTCTTCAGGGTCTATAGTAATAGACCCCATGGACTCGATCGGCTCACACACATGTTTGACAACACGTATCCAATCACCCTCCGAGTGGTCGACGGGCACCGACCAGATGCTTCGCCAAAATTCGTTCATGACGTTTGCATCTGGTAGCTGGCCGTCGACCACACGTTGGCCGGTTCCCTCCCAGTCCCGGTACACCTTCCTTTGGTCACTTTGGAAAAGGCGATTCATCTGGTACCTATCCACGCGTTCTCTGTAGCGGCGAATACGACTTGCCCACGCATAGACTTTCTGCTTCAGGAAGTCGATGCGCTCCGTGACGCAAGCCATATAATCCTGGGGCCTGATACCGGTCCCAGCGAAGGCCTGGGTCACAAAACGCATGACGCGGGGACGATGATTGCCCCGACTGAAGCAGACCAGCTTCGCTATGAGAGTCCTGAATGTAGTGATACGCTTCTCGATCCGCACCTGCCATGCAGGAGCACCGTCAGCGGGTCGCGGTGCTCGGTCAGTGTCCGGAAACTTGACACGAGCCACGCGACATACCGCGATGGCCCCGCAGTACAATATCGAGTGCGTATCAACTAAGTCTTCGCTAGTCCGTAAGTACGGACCTAGCAAAGTGTTCAGGGCTCCCATTAGCACTAGGTTTCGTCTATTAGTCGGCAAACGTGGTAGCCGCGGCCTAGAGGTAGGCGTGGACCGATACCGCAAAATCGCGTCCTCTAAAGCGCTCCTCAATAGCTCATTCACCTGGGTACTTACGCTGTCACTCACACTTTCCTCCCCATCAATCACGGGACCTCCCAGCGGCGTCACCAGTGGCGGGCCCACAATTGGTCCCGGATCCGACAACGCAGCAGACAGGACCCGCGGCGACGGAGAAGTAGCGGGAATAGGCAGCGTCTCCAGGCGCAACCGATCAAGCGCAGACTGGTCCAACAGCTTACACCGATGAATAGCCCGCACTTGATCCGACAGTCGTTGGGCGGATACGGAGATGGATGGCTCAAGCTCCTGAAACAGAGACAACATCCTATCTCGGTACGCAGTCAGGCTGCTTCCTCCCTCTGTAGCCCCATAATATGCCCGCATGCAGTTCTCGTTCATTGTTTGAGTCCATCGCATGCGGCGCACTACACCACCGGTAGCGGGGGCCGGGCGCGGAGCAGGTTGCCCCGCAGGCCCCAAGCGTGCCGGCAGCGGTGGTCGCCCACGTCGTGCAGGTGGTGGCGGCGGCGGAGGAGACGGTAGCCCATCATCATCGCTCGACGCAGTGGTGTCGGGCGGAGTAGCGTACTCATCGCCCGACGAAGAACTCGGAGATGACGAGACAGGCAGAGGTGGAAGTCGTGCGCATTTGTTATCCGCTGTTTTCGTCTTCGATCGTAATATCATCACTGTTGTGGTGGAATTTAATGTTGTTGACACTTCTTGTTGACAATGTCACTACGAGAAAATTTGCCATTTCTACGAAACAATAAATGTAAAAATCTTTTTGGTCGTTAAAATCGTCAATAAAACTGTAGAAAGTATATTTGCGTTTCATTCATGTGCAATAAAATGTTGTAAAGTATTTAAAATAAATATATAAAATTTGATAAAACAACAAGACGTTTGAAGTTGTCAGCGGTTTTTTTTTTTTTTTTTTTTTTATTATTATTATTATGAATTTTATATTAATTACAATTATTTTTATTGATATAAAATTAATTATTACTTTTATTATTATAATAAATAAAACTGAAATTTAAAATATTAAATTATATAAATATTATACAATTAATTATTATTATTACAAATAAAAACCAATACAGATACCCTCCCCTAAAAATCCTGAAATTACAATAACAAATTTAAAAAATTATTATTATTATTGTGAAATTTATATTAATTATTTCTATTTTTATTGATATAAAATTAATTATTACTATTATTATTATAACAAATAAAACTGAAATTTAAAAAATACAATTACATAAATATTATACAATTAATTATTATTATTACAAATGTACGGTGGAACGATTCACGCAGCTTCTTTTCTCCTTCACTTGTTTTGTAAACAAACAACTCAATATCGGTGGAAAAATGAACAGGAACTTGTTTACTGCTTTTTCTTTGGTATTGTTAAACGAATTATAATGAGAAAACTTAGACGGAATCCTATCAAATATTCATAATAACTGATAGCTGAAAAACTTACCCAAAGTAGGAAAAAATGGATGTACAGTAAACCTGAAACAATAAGACAAAACTTTAAAAAATTAGTATAATGTTTTTTTTTTTTTTTCACAGTACCTGCCTTTATTAAATACTAACATAGATTAAATGAAAACTAAAAACTATGCATTAGCAAAACTTAATCTAAGAAGCCGCTACCAGTAGGCAACGTGCCCAAAATGCTGGCGGCATTGCCCCGTTGAATGGCAATGCTGTAATGTTACGTGCGATATTATATACAGTGGCTCGTTTGTATATGAGCCATTATCGCCTGTCAATAATTCCTTTAAAAAGGAGGCTTTAACCGACTTCTATTTCAACGAGAACATCATCAATTTAGTCGAAATCAAAATACGCATTATTAAAGATAACTCAAAAACTTGTCGTCAGATCTTGATCAAATTTAAACGGGAACAAGGGAAGCACCATATTAAAATAAATGGAAAAAAAAAATCGGTGGTCGTGGAGACAAAACAAAACAATTTTTTTGTTTTGTTTTGTCTCCACTCTTTTGTTTATTTAGCCAGTGTCAAGTAATTAATTTTTCAAGTTAATTTATATTATACATATGTATATTGTATGTGGCAAGTCAAGTCACAGTCCAAGTCATCAAGTCAAGTCATAGTCTAGTCAAAGTCAGTCTAGTCAGAAGCTTCTATAGATTTTTGGAAACAATACGAAAAGAAACGTTTCACTCTCATTATACCAGCACTTAACAAATAAAATGCCACCAATTTAATACAATAACATAAGTTTTGGAAAATAATACAATGCGGTGACGGGATTTTTTTCGTTTTCTCGCCAAAACCCCAGTCATAAGTTATGAGGTAACAAACATTAAAAAACAGTTAAACATCTTAATTGCAACGAATTGAAACACAAATTCGTATGGATTTGACACTTTCAATACGCAGCTTATGTGGTTTTTTTTTTGTTTGGTTTTGGCTCCACACTTTTGTGTATTTAGCCAGTATCAAGTAATTGATAATATCTCAAGTTAATTAATATTATATAATGTGTCAAGTCAAGTCACAGTCCAAGTCATCAAGTTAAGTCATAGTCTAGTCTAGTCAAGTCATACTCCTAGTAAAGTGGTGGCAACTTTACCAGAATCTTCTATGGAGTTTTGGAAACAACACGAAAAAAAAACGTTTCACCATCATTATACTACTTTCCCATACTTATGCCTGTAATCCAGCACTTAACGAATAAAATGCCACCAATTTTATGCACTAACACTGAAAATAACACAAGTTTTGGAAAATAATACAATGCAGCGACGCGATCTTTTTCGTTTTCCCGCCAAAAACCAGCTGACCACTTGAATATACAACAAGATGAACCTACGTACCTTTGTTGTTTTGACTAATAAAAATAAAATACCTATATATAGCTAGATAGCAACGTCGTTGTTCAGGATACGGTCAAAATAAATATGTATAAGGTTTTATAGTAGGAAATGCCTTTTATTTCTCCCTTTACAATAGTCTTAAATTAATATTTGAGGTTATGTTTTTGCCGGTCGCTGTCGATGGTTAAGTACCGTGAAGTTGCAGACGTAGTAATAGCGCGGGAACTTCAAACGGCAGTCTGACTGACGGCAGACTTCAGTCAGTTTATGCAAACAATTATGTTTGCATAAACAGTCCTCAAAGTGAAAAAACAAAAAACATGCGGGTAATCTTTGGAGACTGCAGATAAAACCAAGAACCAAGAAAACTAAGTAACTTGTGAATTGTACCGTCCAGATATTAGATTATTATTTTTAATTTAGTCGACCCGCCCCGGTTGAATTAGTAAAACGTGGACGAGATAAAGTCATATGTCCGTCTCCTGGTTCTAAGCTACCTCCCCACCAATTTTCAGGCAAACCGGGTCAGCCGTTCTTGAGTTATAAATAGTGTAACTAACACGACTTTCTTTTATATATATTGTTACAAAATACTTCACTTCGGGAGCTGATGCAAGCGGCGTAATATATATACGAGCGACGGAGAAAGCTCGGGCTCACTTTTCGGGCAGCTCTCAGAGGCGACAGACGTTTTATAAAATCACGCTATTAATTATTGTCGGTTCTTAGTAAATCTTAATAAATATTCTTAGTTTGATTGTAAGGTTACTTTTTTTTAAACTAAATCCACTTAGGATTTCCAACAATATATATAGAAGAGGCAGCTCATGGCGTGCGTGCGGTGACGTTGACGCGAGTTTCACGCTATTTATTCACTCAAAGTGTTCAGCGCCTAAAGAAGTTTTCATTTCAGTAATTCTTTATGAACTGTGCTGTTAGCTCTCTTCAAACACGCTCATTTTCGTCGCTTCGGTTCTGTCACGCAACGTGAGTGACATAAATGGTGCCACAAAAATTGCTTTTATATTGTGAACGCACGCTGCTTACAAAATGGTGGTAACTTAACCCGATAAATTTAGTTTCGTAACAGTGATTTTTGGCTTTATCGATGAGAAAATATCGTGAAATGTATTAATTGATTCTTACTTTTTAAAATTAAGAGGTGTTTTTGACTTTGATAGAAGGAATGTAAAAAGTACTGTTTTGGTTGGCATCACTGCCGGAAGGGCCATGATTGGTTGGTACCATCAGCCAATCATGTTTTTTGGCGGGAAAGTGGAAAAGATTGTATTATTTTCCTAAGCTTGTGTTATTTTCAGTGTTAGTGCATAAAATTGGTGGCATTCTATTCGTTAAGTGCTGGATTACAGACGTGAGTTTGGGAAATGGTATAATGATGGTGAAACGTTTCTTTTCGTGTTGTTTCCAAAACTCCATAGAAGCTTCTGGTAAAGTTGCCTCCACTTTACCAGGAGTATGCGTCACTGCAAAAGAAAAAGCAAACTTGTTTGCCACTCTCTTTGCAGAAGCTTCGCGTTTAGATACTGCTAATGAGGTACCTCCCTGCCTTCCACAATGCGGTGTTTTCATGCCGGAAATACGCATACGTCAGAAGGAAGTACTAAAAACATTACGCAGTCTAGACGTGAACAAAGCCAGTGGTCCCGATGGTATACCTGCAATTGTACTTAAGAACTGTGCACCTGAGTTGTCTCCCATTCTAGCACGCCTATTTCGCCTCTCTCTGGACACCGGAATAGTCCCTATGAGTTGGAAGCTAGCCAACGTACAACCTGTACCTAAGAAGGGCAGTCGTGCTGATCCTGCCAACTATCGACCCATCTCAATTACCTCCATTCTCTGTAAGAGTATGGAGCGTATAATTAACAACAAGACGCGAAGCTTCTGCAAAGAGAGTGGCAAACAAGTTTGCTTTTTCTTTTGCAGTGTGAGCCAGCGATCCGTCTGGTTTCAATAATGGAGGCAGTGAGGATCGACAGAAGTTCGCTTCAACCGATTTGGCTAGGGACCAAAAAGCCTTACTACCCGCTGGGTAGGAAGCAAGTTTAGTCCCTATTCGACCAATATGATTGAAACGAGCCTTTCTTAATTCCTTCTTACAGGCCTTGGCGGCAACGTTAAAGGCTTTCTTCTTAGCTCGGGTGTCCGAGGCCTTGCGTTTTCGAGCGTCAGCCCATGCCAGATATGCCGCATGCTTCTGCGCTTCAGCACGTGCACATTCGGCTCCAAACCATGGGCTGGCTTTGCTGGTCACGGGTTTATCGGAAAATGGAATAAAATATTCCATAGCCCGACATACTACCTCAGTAACCGCATTCGCGCAGACCGTCGGATCTCCAGAAGAAAAACACGTTTGCCGCCAAGGATATGAAGCGAAGAAATGTCGCATCTCGTCCCAGTCTGCTAAGTTGTATCTCCAGACACGCCGATTGCTCTTAGGGCTTGGGTCAGGCGGGGAGTATACTGAAACGGACTTGACCAGACAGTGATCGGAACTACCAATGGGTGAGGATACCGCCACAGAGTATCGGTCTGGTTCAGTCGTGAGCAGAAGGTCGAGGCAGTTAGCAGTGTGGCTATCAATATCAGGCACTCGCGTTGGCTCTTTAACAATCTGCGTTAAATTGAGCGCCAAAGCGAGCTTACGCGTCTCTCTCCCAGCGTGGTCCGTGATCCGGTGTGGGACTAACCACTCCTGGTGGTGAGCATTAAAGTCCCCCAGAACAACAAGCTGAGCCGAAGGATAGCGTTGCTGAGCTACATCTGCCGTTTCACTGAGATACTCCATTAGAAGAGTTGTCTCCCGGTCACCGCTATGTGATCTGTACACACCAGCATAGAGAATTTTCTCAATGCCGGTGTCCACAAGCACCCAAATCACCGAAAAGTGGGGCTGTTCAAGGTTTCGGAGACGCAAACAGCAAATGTCATCACGGACGTAAACGCAGATACCAGCGCGTGGAAGGAAGCGGTTTTCCAAGATGAATCCTGGATAGTCCAGATATGCCGTGTCTGATGGACATCCTATTTGCGTCTCAGTCAAGAAGAGCAAGTGCGGTTTGTTGGTCTCCAGATGATGATGGACCGCTTGCAGATTTGAGTGCAGCCCACGAATATTTGTGAGGTGCACTTTAAGAGTGAGGACGTGCATCTGCCGTTTAAACTTGCTCAATTTATTTGACTTTTTCATAGTTGGGTGAGTTAGGTAGACAAGTAGGAAGTGGACGAGATATTGGGATGCTAACCCTCAGTAATAGAGAAGCTCCTACGCCAATGGAGAACTTGCGCGGAGACTGCGGGGACGCCCGAACCCCACTGAAATTGCCCACAAGTTCCTCACTTCCAGTCGCCAACTGGCCCTGTGGACAACCTCAGGATTTTACACAAGCGGTGGGGCAGCCTTTCGTAGTACCTCCATTCTCTGTAAGAGTATGGAGCGTATAATTAACAACAAGCTCTTGGCATACCTTGAAGACAATGATCTCCTCAGTGACCGGCAATACGGATTTCGCCGAAACCGGTCCACTGGGGATCTTCTCGCGTATGCCACTCACATATTGAGCGAAGCCTTAGAGATGCATGGAGAGGCACTTGCTGTATCTCTAGACGTCTCTAAGGCATTTGATCGGGTCTGGCACGACGGTCTTCTGAATAAGCTTCCATCTTACGGACTACCTGCTGGTTTGTGCACTTGGATATCAGACTTTTGGAGGGAACGATCGCTTAGAGTAGTTCTTGATGGCTGCTCTTCCGATCAATTAGCTATTAATGCTGGTGTACCTCAGGGGTCAGTTCTTTCAGCAACACTATTCTTACTCCACATCAATGATTTGCTAAAGCCCGGTACCTTTGGGTATGCAGATGATAGTACTGTTGTTGAAAGATACACATCCAGTGCCCGAGCCAGTGGTGACGACGTCCGGATTGAGAGAGAGGCTATGGTTGAGCGCATGAACCTGGCTTTGAAAGCCGTGTCCGATTGGGGCGATGCTAACTTGGTTAGGTTCAATGCTGCAAAAATACAGGCGTGTTTATTCACTGCTAAAAAGAGCCCACTCCATCTGGCTCCTTCATTCCGTGGTGTATCTGTAAGTTTAGGAAACCATCTTGAGCTTTTGGGTGTTGATCTCACGTCAAACCTAAACTTTGGATCCTACATCGAGTCCAAAGCCAAAGTAGCTTCAAAAAAACTCGGCATATTGTCCAAGGTAAGGCGGTACTTCACACCTGGACAGCTTCTAAATCTGTATCAAGCACAAGTCCGATCGTGTATGGAGTACTGCTGCCACCTGTGGGACGGGTCTGCCAAGTACCAGCTTGAGGCTCTGGACTCGATTGAACGGCGTGCCAAAAGGCTCATTGACGACGACACTTTGGTTGGTGAAAGGCTCCAGAGCCTTGCACATCGACGTAAGGTGGCAAGTCTGTCGGTTTTTTACAGATTACACCACGGTGAATGCGCTCAAGAACTGCATGATCTAATTCTCCCATCACCATTCCACTACCGGACTACTAGACGCTCGGCTAAGCGCCATCCTTTTGTGGTCGAAATACCACCCATTCGTACCAAGCGATTTGACTCAACGTTCTTAATTAGAACGGCTAAGGAATGGAATGCCCTGCCAGCGTCTGTGTTTCCGGCGAAATATGACCCGGGCGTGTTCAAGAGAAGAGTGAATAGGTATTTACTTGGCTAGCATGCTACACCTTCGATCGCATCGTCACTTCCCATCAGGTGAGAGCGTGGTCAAATGCTAGACAAGTTTGAAGTAAAAAAAAAAAAAAAAAAAAAGAGTATGACTTGACTAGACTAGACTATGACTTAACTTGACACATTATATAATATTAATAAACATGAAAAAATATCAATTACTTGACACTGGCTAAATACACAAAAGTGTGGAGCCAAAACCAAAAAAAAAATCAGCCAATCATGGATTGTTCCACTCAATAAAATTGAGTTTGGTGGGGGGGGAAGTTGATGTGCGACGAAAAGGTCGAAAAAGCAGTCAATTCTCGTTGATCGGCAGAAGCGTCAAGACACACTTGCTGGCATAGCTTGCTAGCATGTCACACTTGCTAGTTGACTCTGTATGGGAAGTATAAAAAATTTAATGTAATGCGTAATATAAGGAATGTGTATAAGAAACAAGGAATATACAAAATGGAAGAGTTATTCTATGCGTTTTTACTTCAAAAGTGATTTTAAACACGTAGCAAAAGTTGAAGAAACCGCTCATTATAATAATTAAAAATGTTTTTAAATGAGACAATATTTCATTCTGTGATCGGGAGCAAAAAGCACAGGTCTGTTCTGACCCAATACGGGTCCGTTTTGACCCATCCATAGCAAGGCAAGTCATGGTAAGCGTAACATGTGTATAACAACAGAACATTCGGGTATTTTAGTTTGGTTATTTTATCAAGATGTTCCCAAAAGAGTACCGATGACTAGAGTACCTAATTTATTCCTAAAGAGTCCTACGGGTTAAGGAACGCATTAGTGACACTGCTTACCTGCCTAGATAGATAGATAGAGAACTCTTTATTGTTCCACCAATGAAATATAACTAAATATATATAACTCAAAGGTGACTGACTGATTGACTGAGTGACATAGTGATCTATCAACGCACAGCCCAAACCACTGGACGGATCGGGCTGAAATTTGGCACGCAGGTAGATGTTATGACATCCGCTAAGAAAGGATTTTTCGAAATTCCACCATTAAGAGGGTGAAATGGGTGGTAGAATTATTTTCCCGTAGGCCACGCCGCGGGCGAAGCTGCGGGCAGAAGCTCGTGAAATATAAAAGTATTATGTAATCCTTATAAACTAAAATGGGTGGTCTTTTCTCTGCCAGCGATCTCGCCGACTGTAGGGACCCAGGTTTTCTTACTTAATATAGTGCTATATCTACTTACATGCCTTTATCTAAATAAATGTATTTTTCATTTCGTTTAATTCTTGTGTTACAGATGATAAAATACGGTATCCACTTCCCATCAGATAAGCCGGATGATGCGTCCTTTAATATACAAAAACAAGTGTGCTTCAGAAAAAACGACTGAAGTAAAACTTATTTAGCTCCATCTATCGACCGCTATAACTTTGTTTTTTCTTTGTTTAATATTAATGTCACCATCTTGACAATTATAAATTGTCATTTTACAGGCTGTATTATCCTTCCTGTATTATATATAAGTTCATGTTAATAATAGGCTTAATTCATAAATATAAAAAAATGATCTAACAAAAGGCACGGACCCAGGTGTCTGCGGAAATGCAGATTAATGAAGAAAAAAAAATTGTCATTTTACTGGATATGCCAACATAATAATACCAATTTTTAATTTTGTTATGCTGATAATGGAGATCTACGTAAACCAACTTATTCCCCAAGTCAAGTGTGTGTAAAGAAGTTTTACTTAAAAACTTTTTAGCATTTCACTTTTTATTTTCCCGTTTCAACCTAATATTTAATTCGCTTATGGAGAATAAACATTTAATAATTGTAAAATTTTAATGTCTTAATGCGATAAGGCCACCCTTTGTTCTACAATTTTCAATTTTTAGTAAGTTTTTTTAAAGTGCAATGTTTTGTATTACTTGGTTCAATAAAGCAATAGTATTGTATTTATCACACTTCACACTAATATTATAAAGGCGAATGTTTGTATGTGTGTTTGTGTGTATGTGTATATGTATGTTACTCCTTCACGCTCAAACGGCTGAATGGATTTGGATGAAATTCGGTACCAAGATAGCTTACACACTAGATTAACATATAGGTTACATTTTATTCCGGAAAAGTGAAATTTTCCCGTGGGATGAGTAAATAATTAAAATACTTATAACCGCGGGTGAAACCACGGGGCGTAACTAGTAATTTAATAATTTTAAAATTTAAATGGCTTAATGCGGTAAGGCCTACTTGTTCTACAATTTTTTGTAAGTTTTTTTAAGGTGCACTGTTTTGTTTTAGTTGGTTCAATAAAGTATTATCGTATTGTATTTATTATTTATAATAATTGAATTAATTAATTTAATAATTCTCGTATAGCTGCGCGTGATGTATCAGCAGATATAGAGATATTGAATGGCTTTTCACGAATCTCACCACAAAAACATGCCCATTTTCTGTAATATTTTTTGGCTTCACATATTCAATTACCAAAATTGGAGGCTGAATACCTCCTTCCAATCCAATTCACATTGGAGTGGCATGAAAGGATTCGCCGGTTTCTCCTCTATCATCATATTAGGCAACGGATTAGTACAGGGAATTTTAAACAGATAGCTTTTTGGATATCAGCAGAAATTATTAAATTATCTCCATATATTATAATAATAATAGCGCCCATCGATCACATATATAGATCCTGGACCCTAACTAGGATTCCCTGTGTCTAGGGACCCAGGAACTACGAGGACCATGGTCCCACAGCACTCAGACTCAGAACAAATATTTGTGCTTTTTTTTTTCAGTGCACAAATACTTGTCCTGCCGCGGGAAACGAACCCGCCACCTCCGGGTTATGAGCTGACCTGCTCAACCACTACACCACAGAGGCTGTCAATATCCTAAGGTTATTTTTTTATTTTTTTTTATTTTAGTGAATGATGTGACGAGCTAGTCATTGACCTGATTTTACGACACGGCCCCCCATAACAAAACAGTGTCATTCAGAACCAAAATATAAAGTTTCGCGTGATCCTGCACTACGCACATCATCCTGAGATAGTCTGGTACTAAGATTACTAAACTGTGAGATCAGATCATAAAGTCTCAATTGCCCAGTAATTTTACTAGCTACAGTGCCCTTCAAACTGGAACACAGTAGTGCTTGCACACTACTGCTTGGCGGCAGAATAACTGGCAAAGCGGTGGTACCTACCTAGATGAACTTTGCAGAAAAGTCCTACCATCTAGTAAATAAGGTAGTAAGGTATATATAATCTGGTAAAATACTTATCTGTTTTAAACGTCTGTGTATGTATAATTATTTCTCTTGTAAAATATACACGTTTAAGGCGTCTGGATCGGAGGCAGAAGAAAATGCAAGAGGTTACGTTTGGTCGATTGTTTGGTCGGTGCAGTTTTGTGATTGATCGGTGCATTTTTGTGATTGGTCAGTGCATTTTTGTGATTGGTCGTGCAGTTTTGTGATTGGTCGGTGCATTTTTGTGATTATCCGGTGCATTTTTGTGATTGATCGTTGCAGTTTTGTGATTGGTCGGTGCATTTTTGTGATTATCCGGTGCATTTTTGTGATTGATCGGTGCGTTTTTGCGATTGGTCGTACAGTTTTATGATTGGTCGTACAGTTTTGTGATTGGTCGTGCAGTTTTGTGATTGGTCAGTGCATTTTTGTGATTAGTCAGTGCATTTTTATGATTAGTCGATGCGTTGTTTTTATTGGACGGTGGTATTCTTTCGAATAACTTGGTAAAGTTGTATTAACCTACCCAATTTTTGACTAGATTCTTATTCGGTCAACTAGTTAAAAGTAAAACAAAAATGATCGATTTCACATTAGGCCTAATGTTTGATCGCGCAGTCCATCAAATTATTGTTTGATGGCTACTCTACTTTGACATTAAATTAAAAACGGTTCAGCTGTTTTAGAGTGAAAGCCACACAAATGTACAAACAACAGTTTCTTCTCGTGTTGTTTCCAAAACTCCATAGTTAGAAGCTTTTAGTAAAATTGTCACCATTTTACTAGGAGTATGACTTGACTAGACTATGACTTAGCTTGATGACTTGACTTGATTTAAGAAATTATTAAATACTTGACACTGGTTAAATATACAAAAGTGTGGAGCCAAAACAAAAACAAAAAAAAAGTATCCTTCTTCTCTTCGTTTAATGGCTTTCTATCGCTTTTAGCAATCATTCTGCCAATGTCGAGTTAGGAATTTATGTACGGTTACGTCATGTCAAAGTCTTATTTTTACAGTCAAAATGCCGCAGTAAAATGGTGGATATTTTACTGAAGGCTCTAGGAAGCCTTGAAGAGAAAACGAAAAGGCATTTAAAAACTTGGAACCATTTATTGTCAACACTCGTGTACGTTCACGAACATAAAAAATAATCCACCCTTTTCACACGTCAAAATTTAAAAAAATACACGGGTTCTGGAAAAAAAAAATACAACCGCCATTTCCGAGTTCTTTTCAACGACAAACAAGACAAATGGAAATATGGTTTCTTTTCAGAAATAACATAGTTTAGTAAAACTTAATCTAAGAAGCTGCTACCAGTAGGGAACGTGCCCAAAATGCTGGCGACATTGCCCCGTTGAATTGCAATGGTTAGTCTTTGGGCTAAATAAAAAACCAGCATTTTGGTCACGTGTTGCCTTGATCAGTAAATTACGACGGATTTCATTTTATTAAACATTAAAATTCAAAAATACACGGGTTATGGAAAAAAAAACAAAATATACAACCGCCATTTCCGAATTCTTTTCAACGACTGATTTAAATATTGAATCGTGTTTTCTGCTGAAGTTTAATTGTCATTGGGTTGAGTTTTGATTTGGTTGTCAATCGATTACCAGTCATGTGTCCTAGGTCTTAAAACGTATTTTCTTTGAAACCAGATAGACCACGTCCGAAATGTCACTCAATACGACACTCCACACGATGATTTGGTTTTCATTTCTCAAGCCACTGGCTCGAATAATGCAGAGTTTGTAGACATATCCGCCAATTTGAACCTTATTCGCGTGCAATAGAGCATACGGTTTGATACGATGCGAGCCATTTGCTGTGTTGACAAATTTCGGTAAAGGTTTGGCTGGAGGCCTCCTTTGCATACCAATACAATCACAAGTCTAAATAGGGCGACTAAAATGACTATGTAGACAAAAACTCACACAAATTACCACAGAAAATAAAAACACTTTATACTAGGTGGTAGGACTTTACTGCAAAGTTCGTCTAGGTAGGTACCACCGCTTTGCCAGTTATTCTGCCGCCAAACAGTACTACGCAAGCACTGCTGTGTTCCGGTTTGAAGGGCACTGTAGCTAGTGAAATTACTGGGCAAATGAGACTTTATGACCTCGTCTCGCAGTCTAGTAATCTTATTACTAGATTGTGCTGATGTCTCTGGATGACGTGCGCAGTGCAGTGTCACGCGAAGCTCTATACTTTAGAGTTCCGAGTGACACTGCAGCTGATATGGGCAGCCGTGTCGTTTAACATCAGGCGAACGGCTAGCTCGTCACGTCATTCCTTAACATAAAAAAAAACTTTAACCATCAATTTTTGCTGAAACTTTGTATGTGTGTTTGTGTGTATGTGTGTATATTTGTTACTCCTTCACGCTCAAACGACTGAATGGATTCGGATGAAATTCAGTACTAAGATAGCTTATACACTGGATTAACATATAGGCTACATTTTATCCCGGAAAAGTGAAATGTTCCCGTAGGATGAGCAAATAATTAAAATACTTTTTATCCGCGGGTAAAACCGCGGGGCGCAACTAGTAAACAAATAAAATAAATAAGCATTTGTGACCATTTCACACAGCGCCATCTAGCCCCAAATTAAGCAAAGCTTCTACTATGGGAACCAGATAACTGGTTAAATACATACTCGTACATATACAATATTACACTCACACATACACATACACATAGAACAAACATGTTCATCATACAAATGTTTGTCCTGGGTGGGTATCGAACCCATAACCTGCAGCTCAGAAGGCAGGGTTACTACCAAATGAGCTATTGTGCCAGGCAATAAATTATGAACTGCCGTGCCTCGTACATTTTCGCAATTTATCAATATTTCGCGTCGTTTGTTGACCGAGCGTACGAAGTGAGCGAAGTTTCTGCTTCAACTTGCGAAATTTGCTTTCCTATACGTAAAATACGTTATGTATAACTTTAAAATTTCTAATTTTTATTTTATTAATATTTGGGAGAAACAAACGGTATTCAACTTTTTTTTTTAAATTATGTACATATATTTAATTTACACAACAATACACAAAAAAGGTTACTTATATAATTGAACTTAGGAAAAAGAAAAAAAACTAAACTATACATAAGAACTTAGAATAAATAATAATTGAAGAAAAAATAATATTGTAGGTAAAAAGAGGGTCATAAATAAAACACAGAATTTAGATCACCTTCTGCAGGAAGCGTTTCCAAAAAGCTGGCAACATTCCCTCGTTGAATAGCTAAGCTAATTCGTTGGCCGAGGTATGTGCCAGCCTTTTGGTCGCGTGTCAGCTCAACTAGGCGTCTGGAAATCTCCTTGACAAGGAGCCGCGCCTGGGGGCCCCAGGGGCCCATTGTTTCAACCCGAAACGGAACAAATAAGTAACCCTATATTCAACTTAATGAACTAATATTACTAACACTTAAACCACTAAAGTTTCTACATATTTAACTAGCTTCTGCCAGCAGCTTCACCCGCGTGGCTATAGGAAAATAATTAAACCACTCATTTCATCCTCTTAGGGGTGGCATTTCGAAAAACCCTTTTTCTAGGACTTTGAATGTTATATGTATAGATCAATAAAGGCATGGCTCAAATCAATGCGCATTCAGTGACAAAAGTAAATTTACCGGGGAAAAAATAAATATAGCATCGCTGTATTAAGCCGGGACAGAAATCAAGGGTCGAGGGACATCCAAAATGAAATATCTGCACACTGGATTGCTTTTAGGGAAGTCTCCGATAATGGATGTCGATTTGTCTATAACTGACCCGTAACGTTACAAAACGGAACGTAACCGTTCCGCTACGTAACGTCGAAAATCTTTATTGATAGTGATATTTAATATTTATTTGTTAGAATTAGAAATTACTTTATTGAATAAAAACCATGTACATGCATATTATCCATTACGGAAGTACAATATGGCTGGGTATATAGCACCAATAGAACCTAACAGCGGGTTTATATATATTTAGGTAGGTAGTGGACTGGAGCATTTGGACTGTCTATAGGTCATCGCGGCCAGTATAGAGTCCAATTTTTTTTTTTGTTTTTTGTAGTAGTAGCTAGTGTTTAGTATCAGTTATTATATTTACATTATTTACATTACAATATTAAAACGCTACAGGGACGAAAAAATATCTAAATATTTATAACTCAAAGGTGACTGACTGACTGACTGACATAGTGATCTATCAACGCACAGCCCAAACCACTGGACGGATCGGGCTAAAATTTGGCATGAAAGATCTAGAAGGCTAAGAAAGGATTTTTCGTTTCACCCTATTCAGGGTGAAATGGGTGGTTACCGCTCCACTACTACCGCTCGTCTAGGTATAAAATTTATGTTCATCAAAAATTTTATTTTCTTACTAGTTGTGCCCCGCGGTTTCACCCGCAGATAAAAAGTATTTTAATTATTTGCTCAACCCACGGGAAAAATTAACTTTTCCGGGATAAAATGCAGCCTATATGTTAATCCAGTGTATAAGCTATCTTGGTACCGAATTTCACCCAAATCCAATCAGCTGTTTGAGCGTGAAGGAGTAACATGGTGTGTATGTTCGTTACCGCGGGGCGTAACTAGATATTAATAAAGACTTATCTATCATCTATCTAACACGAGTACAATATATAAGTTGATTAAGTTTTTTGTAATTTTCTCATTAAAAAACAATTAGTGATTGATAATAATCTTGGAAATTTTTAGGTTATGTTTTAGTATAATCGTCATTCAAACTATGACGTAATGCGTCATATCGCTACAACGTGCTGGTCCTAAACCTAACTATTTTACCATGAATAGGCCCCCAGATGTGCTGATCACAATTAAAATTCATCCTACATTCAACTAATATTTGTAAATTTTGCTTATCCACCCTTGAAGTTCCTAAAGCGTTAATCTAACGTTAAGCATAGACCCGTGTTTGTGACAGTTTGTACAGTCAAGCACAGAAGTATTTTGCGAAACCTTTTGGCCATTATGTATTTTCATGTATCGCATATTAATTAGTCATTTAAATACCACGTGATCGTTGGGTGTTTTTTTAGTATTATAATAGTCAATAGGTAATAGTCAATATTCAATAAATAGGTTTTAGTCAATAGTCAATAGGCAATAGTCAATAGTCAATAGTCAATAGTCGATAGTCAATAGTCAAAAGTCAATCGTCAATTGTCAATAGTTAATACTCATAAGTCAATAGTCAATAGTCAGTAGTCAGTAGTCAATGGTCAATGGTCAATAGTCAATCGTCAATCGTCAATCGTCAATCGTCAATGGTCAATAGTCAATAGTCAATACTGAAAAGTCAATAGTCAATATTCAATGGTCAATAAGCATTAGTAAATAGTAAGGGCGCCGGCGTTACACAGCTTAATTTGTTTATAGGTAGAGAACCAAAATACGGCCTACCTGATGGAAAGAGGTCACCGTAGCCTATGGGAATATATAACACTGGACGTGCTACTAATGCGTTATTTCCTCTATGTTAATAATACTTGACGGCGGCAACGTCCAGTTGTAAATGTAAACTCTATGCACAGCGGGCAGCGATTGAGCACCGTAATTTACCCTGTGGTGGCATTAAATTTATTACAGTGGCAACACCGGCAACTGTCATGGCGCCCCTACCCGTCTGGCTACAAAAAAGGAGCACTCGGTGTACTACGGGACATTCTTGTTCCAGACACGGCCCGTTGCGCACGCTGAAGGCCTATAGTTATATAGGTTGCAACCTAACTAACATAACTATAGGCCTTCCAACCCGGTTCTGCCTATATACTTAAAAAAAAAATAATATAAATAAAATAGCCAGATTTATGTTCATTATTCTAATTATAATCTATTTGCCATAATTTATTTTTGACTAAAACTTTAAAAAGCTATGAAATAAGGCTAACACTTTGCGAGCAACAGTACCACATAAAGCGTTATCAGTGAAACCTGCCTATCGCCTTATCAACGAACCGCTTTGTTTGGTAAACATTTCACTACTGGCATTCTAATTAACCTGTTATCATTCTACTACGGCAATGCCCTACCTTGAAATCACAATGCCCTACCATAAAAATACCAAAAACTAAAACAAATTACAATTAAATTGTTTGTTTATAGTTTGAGATATAAAAATATTATATTTGACGGCGGCAACGTCCGGTTGTAAACTCTATGCGCAGCGGGCAGTACCGTAATTTACCCTGTAGTAGCATTTACATTTATTACAGTGGCAACACCGGTAGCTGTCATCGCTCCCCCACCCATCTGGCTATAAAAAGGGAGCGGTCGGTGTACTACGAATCATTCTTGCTCCGGACAGGGCCCGGTGCGCATGTTGAAGGACTATAGTTATATAGGTTGCAACCTAAGCACAGCCCCTCTGCCTATATATCCATGCTTATGTTCTATCTCAGATTTTTTTTGTCTACGAATAGCTATTGAATGTACAATGTGGTACATGGTGATTGATTTAGGAGCCCCTGCTTCTAGGGCAGATCTATTATAATATTTTTTTACTTCCGTCCTACCTGTAACCAATAATAATAAATAATAATAATAAATATGTGTGGACATTTCACACAGCGCCATCTAGCCCCAAACTAAGCAAAGCTCGTACTATGGGAACCAGATAACTGATACAATACCAGTTTAGACGTATAGTTTAGTTGTTGTTTTCTTTTCTTTTATATCCCATTATTGTTGCACTACCGCATTAAGCCAAGGTTAACTGGAAGATAGCACTAAGTTTGCCTATGTACCTTCAATTGTTGTTGTTTGTGCAATAAAGAATTTTCTATCTATATAACAATACTTAGATACTTTTTTTTGTAAATACATACATAGAATACAATATAAACACCCAGACACAGAACAAACACCAATGTTCATCACACAAAATGTTTGTCCTGGGTGGGAATCGAACCCACGACCTGCAGTTCAGAAGGCAGGGATACTACCAACTGAGCTATCAGGCCAGTCGAACCAATACTGCCTTACCTCAAATTCGACTCTAGCTACAGCCCTGTGTAGTCTTGCTTGGAGTGGCAGGCTCGCTCTTGCTTACCAGCTGCCACGGAGTACAGGAACTCGGAACTATCTTACCGTTTCGTTAGCGATATCACCATCATATATGTGTGGGCAGAAACAGGTTTTGTGCGTAGATTGGTTGCAACCTATATAACTATAGGCCTTCAGCATGTCCGCACCGCGCCGTGTCTGGAACAAGAATGATCCGTAGTACACCGAACGGTCCCTTTTTATAGCCAGATGGGTAGGGAAGCGATGACCAATGCCGGTGTTGCCACTGTAATAAATTTAAATGCTGCCACAGAGTAAATTACGGTACAGTCCGTTGCGCATAGAGTTTATAACTGGACGTTGCCGCCGACATATGCATTGCCGTTTACTTACCAAATACCTAATTATCACATCATACACACATCACGTCCCATCACATCACATCACGTCACATGACACTACACTTTACTTTATTATTGTTATTATTTATCTATGGAAACCAGATAACTGATACAATACTTATTTATTTTAAGATTTGGCTCCATACTTTTGTGTATTTAGCCAGTGTCAAGTAATTGATAATTTTTCAAGTTATCGTTATTTCACGCAAATATGTGTCAAGTCACAGTCGAAGTCATCAAGTCAAGTCAGTCTAGTCAAAGTCAAAGCAGTGGCAACTTTACCAGAAGCTTCTATGGAGTTTTGGAAACAACACGAAAAGAAACGTTTCACCATCATTATACAACTTTCACACACTCACGCCTGTAATCCAGCACTTAACGAATAAAATGCCACCAATTTTATGTACTAACACTGAAAATAACACAAGTTTTGGAAAATAATACGATGCGGTGACGCAATCTTTTTCGCTTTCCCGCCAAAACTCCGATACAATACATAATTTTTTATTTATTTTTTATGTTAAGGAATGACGTGACGAGCTAGCCGTTAAACACCTGGTGTTAAACGACACGGCTGCCTATATCAGCTCCAGTGTCACTCGGAACTCTAAAGTATAGAGGTTCGCGTGACACTGCACTGCGCACGTCATCCAGAGACATCAGCACAATCTAGTAATAAGATTACTAAACTGTGAGATCAGATCATAAAGACTTTAGAGTTCCGAGTGACACTGGAGCTGATATAGGCAGCCGTGTCGTTTAACACCAGGTGTTTAACGGCTAGCTCGTCACGTCATTCCTTAACATAAAAAATAAATAAAAAATTATGTATTGTATCGGAGTTTTGGCGGGAAAGCGAAAAAGATTGCGTCACCGCATCGTATTATTTTCCAAAACTTGTGTTATTTTCAGTGTTAGTGCATAAAATTGGTGGCATTCTATTCGTTAAGTGCTGGATTACAGGCGTGAGTGTGGGAAAATGGTATAATGATGGTGAAACGTTTCTTTTCGTGTTGTTTCCAAAACTCCATAGAAGCTTCTGGTAAAGTTGCCACCACTTTACTAGGAGTATGACTTGACTAGACAAGACTATGACTTGATGACTTCGACTGTGACTTGACTTGACATACGTATATATTACTTAACTTGAAAAATTATCAATTACTTGACACTGGCTAAATACACAAAAAAGTGGAGGCATACCAAAAAAAAAATCTGAATCTTTCTCGTGTTACTTCAATTTTTGTCTTATGTTTTTAGCTTGACTTGTGTCTGGGTGTTATATTGCATTCTATGTATGTATTTACAAACAAAAAGTATTTAAGTATTGTATTAGTTATCTGGTTCCCATAGTACAAGCTTTGCTTAGTTTGGGGCTAGATGGTGCTTTGTGAAATGTCAACACATATTATTATTATTATTCATTTATTTATTTTCAATCTTAAATCTTTTTTTAACAATATTTTTATAAAATTAGTGTTACAAAAATATAATAAAAAACCTAGACCTAGTGTGCCGCCAGCAGCGGGGCAAGGCCCAAGCTACCGGTGGTTAGGGCTGCAGACTGAGGAACCTCCTGACAATACGTGCCGTGCCTTCTGAATCTGGCCCTTGATCCAACCATCTATTATTTTTATTATTATTATTATTATTTATTAATCATCGTAATCACTAATTATATGCTCTCTCCATACTTCTTTGAGCGACTATGAGCTATAAAGCCTAGAGTATAGGAGACCATGTATCGGTGCCATACGTCACCACTGGCAACACATATTGATTTAAAACTTTGTTTTCAGACTCAGCAGTATATTGGACAAAAATAAAGCTTCCCTGTGTTGTAATATATAAAGGTCGTGTTTATTATGGTGCCATACTGGCAATGTTGTAAATTAGATATGGTAGCATTTTGGTGTTGTGACCGGGCAACACTCAATATTGCATAATTTTATACGTAGTACGCTGGCTGACTTAATAAAAGTTATTAAACTAAATTAAAAGTGTTTTTTTACTAATAAGACTAGTCTTTATTATGGTACCATACTGGCAATCTTGTAAATTAGATATGGAAGAATTTTGGTGGTGTGACTGGGCAACACTCAATATTTCATAATTTTATACGTATTACGCTGGCTGTTTTAATAAAAGTTATTAAACTAAATTAAAAGTGTTTTTTACTAGAAAGACTAATAAAATACCCTAAGTTTGCTGGTTATCCAGCCAGGTATTTATTAGATTAAAACTACAGAGCAAGTAAAAAATTGTAACTTTATCCTAAAACATTCAACATCTAATACCACCCTACTAGCGCCCAGCAAAACATTTGCCAAATAAGTCGAATTTAGCACAAACAAACTTGTGAATATTTTAAACCCTGATTTTAATGAGGACCTTCAAATTCTATATCACGATCGTCAATTGGAGCTTCAAAAAGTGTATTGTGTGAAATAATTCTACGGGTAATTTTTTTATTTAAGTGTTCGAGCCTTCAGGCTTGACCCACTTGAGATTGACCTCTTGAACATCAGCGCCATCTAGTCTATGTATCATGAAACTTCCGGTTTCTTAACTGGCAACACCTCCCGCGGGGCGTGGCTACGAGCGAGGGGGGTGTTGTATTGGTGTGTCAGCGCGGAAGGTTTCTCTAGTCAGTACGCTTTTGAACTTCGGCGCTATCAGTACTTTCAAGCAAAATAAAACGAACTTCAAAGCATAACTTCAAGTAAGTAAATTACCACACTTATAATCATTATGTGTCCTTAGTTTGTTAAGGATATTACTTACAAAAGGTGTAAACATGCTGCCTTGGCCCATGTCGAATATCAACGCTATTCGCACGATATTCTAGGGCTACTGCCTCGCCACGAGCATAGCCCTAACGAAGATTCCTTGGAAATCTTCACGCACCAAACAACGGTCAGTATCAACCGTCTCTCTGTATTGTCAGAGACACGCGACGTCGCGTCGCATGGAACTCACAGGGGCGATAGCCTCATACGACGTCGTCATACGACGTCGCACCAACTGGTACGACGTCGCACCAACTGGTGCGACGTCGCACCATTTGGTGCATAAAGCCCATGCGACACAAACGTCGCATCATCTAATGATCACCTGATACGACACGATTACAACACTTACGTGACACGCATCAACCCGTTACCTTAGTCAGGACAACCTCCACTCAATTACCTAACGACACTGTTGTGGTTATCTATTACAGATATGACCGAACCAATGAACATCACCACTATGCAACAGCTAAGCGAAAGGGAGGTTCCTGACGGCGAGAAACAGTCATTTCGGAGATTCGTCAAGGCGATCGATAAAAACTATCCCAGCGACTGGAAATCATGGGTAGTTAGGGATCTCTCGGCTAATGAATTATTCGAGCAAAACATCACCCCCGCTTTAGAAGCAAAACTCCGATTCGCTCTCCCCACAGACCACATAAGAGACATATTCTTTGGGACGGAAGGACAACTCTCCGAGAGAAATAATAAACTGGCCAGAAGGACGCTTCTCAGCTGGCCCCTCGGTAGGGCGATAATTTACTCGCCGCACAGTTTTGTATCGAAAATTCACCCTAGCCCACAAGCATATGAACGATTCATGGACACTGTGGTAGCCCTCAAGCCAAAAATACGATCTATCAGAGGTTCGTCTACGGAACGTCACGAACAAACAGAAACGCAAACAAGGAAGCGGTCGGCCATGTCTGAGTCTCAGACGGCACCTACCACAAAAACATCCAAAAATGAGACCCCAGAGCTGGATGTCCTAACCAACATCATGGACTTACTGTCACGACAAACGCAGACCCTGGAAACTCTTACTAAGAGAGTCGACTCACTCGACAAAAACGTAGAGTCAAGCTCAGAGAACACAGACGAACCGGACGAGCCAGATGAGCTGAACCAATCCCTCGAATCCGAAGCTGACAGCACAGCCCAAGAGTCCTGGCAAGCTCCAGCCCTAACATCGCCACAACAAGCATCTAAAAATGATCGTGACACAGAGCTGCGCCAGATTATCGTTAACGCACAGAGAGAGCTAGCCCAACTACCCTCAACCCAACCTAGCAACAACGACGAGGACTCCTGGGATTTCAATCCAGTGACGGCTGAGGCGGAGCCCAAAACCACCAAGGCTAGCCCTCACCTAGTCGAGCAAGCCAAAACCTGTCAACGCTTCGGAGACGAAAGTTGGAAAAACATACGATATGCCGATGTGCAAAAAAACTTTCAAGACACTCCAGCTTTCTGCGCTTTAAAAGTGAACAATCACCTAGCAGCAAATACCCCAAGCTGGCAGTCACTGGGCCACCTCGAAAAAACTGATTTGACACTAGCGGCCATCACCCACGGCCTGCTCCAACAGAGAGAAGCTCTCAGAGAGGCCTACAAAAGCCAAGTTCGGAAAAATCACCGACCAGCTTCTCCAGTACACATGCGGCAGACGAGCCGAAACAACACAGGCGAGACGGGAAACGTATAAATCTAA
Source organism: Ennomos fuscantarius (assembly GCA_905220475.3). Classification (NCBI taxonomy): domain Eukaryota; kingdom Metazoa; phylum Arthropoda; class Insecta; order Lepidoptera; family Geometridae; genus Ennomos; species Ennomos fuscantarius. The sequence continues at coordinate 6,942,869 of HG992049.1, forward strand.
CAATAAAGTCCTAAACGATTTGTTACACGAAATTCCACCGTCAACAACTCACCTTTTTTCTGAAGAAAAGTTGTGAGAAATTATAAAGGACCAGGGAGGGGCACACAAATTTTTTCTTAAGAAGTCCTCAAACTCATCCTGTAACAAGAAGCCGAAACCATCATCTTCGGCTGCAAACGCCTACAAGGCAAATAAACCCCACCAGAAAAAGCCACAGTTCCAAACTCGGAAAAAAGCTGAGTATCAGAACAAAAAACCCACTGGGGGAAAAAAGCCATACGTTCAAGGCAGGACAGCTCCACAGTAAAGTTTCAGCATGGAAGTCACGTAGAGCACCCCAAGCCTTAATAAACATTATTCAAGGATACCGTATACCTTTCATTAAAAAACCCCCTATATCCGCTCTCTCCCAAAAGAAAGGGAAACTGTTCGAACCTAAAACCTCACGCCTTGTTGACGATCAAATCTCACAATTGTTGGAACTAGGAGTAATTGCACACTATAAATTCAAGACAGGCTTCCTTTCGCCGATTTTCTTACGGGAAAACCCGATGGATCCCAAAGAATGATCACTAACTTGAAAAACCTCAATGACTTTGTCTACATTCAAAAATTCCGCCTGATTAGTCTGAAAAAGGTCTCACAAATCTTGGCGAAAGGAGATTATCTCATCAAAATCGATATATCTAATGCTTATTACCATATACCAGTGAATTACTCGCACCAACGATTTCTATCTACACTACACTATCTGTCACAAAAGCCAACTCTACAACATGACTTGCCTGCCATTCGGACTCTCGAGTGCCCTCTCAATATTTTCTAAACTGTCTAACTGGATAGCCCGGTTGATAAGAGAAAATGGAATCCAAATAGTAGTCTACCTAGATGATTTTTTATTAATGAACCAAAACTTTGAGATACTATCAAAGCAAGCCATCTGGGTGTGTGATCTGTTGTCCGAACTGGGCTGGCACGTTAACACAGCAAAGACAAACCTAATACCCAGCCACCGCATAGAGTATCATGGGATACAGAACTAAATAAGAAATCCCTGCCTATGTCAAAAATCGCGAATATCACAAAAGACATCAATACTATATCGAGTAAAAACTGCTGGAGCTGGGCCGAAGCAAAAAGGCTCCTAGGTAAGCTCGTATTCGCTTCCAACGCAATTGAACTTGGACTTCTCCATTGCAGGATAATACAAGTTGCAGCCAAGAAACTACCAGAAAAACAAAAGTTCAAGACATTTTCACTCCCAGAAAATGTCACGCCCGAACTACAATGGTGGATAGACAACTTAAAAAAGTCATCCCCCATCCAAACCAGACCGCCATCCGCATTCCTGACTACCGACGCATCGGACCTTGGCTGGGGCGCAATATTGGACACGAAAAAAACTATCAGGCGAGTGGGAAAGATGTCAAAAGCACTGGCACTGCAATCAAAAAGAGTTATGGACCTTATTAGAAGTCTTGAAACAAGAAACCTCCAAGGGAAATCGGTAGTATTTCAAACAGACAACCGAACCGCGGCCTCTTATATCAGGAAACAGGGGGGGACAAAATCATTACGCCTCCTAGCAACTGCATCGGAGATCTTAATCACCGCCCAAAAAAACAACATCAACATCATCCCAAAATATCTCCCGGGACGGTACAACGGCCTTGCCGACAGGCTGTCAAGACGGAAACCTCAACAAGAATGGCATCTAAGTTCAACTATAACAAAGTTAGTGTTTCTAAAGATGGGAACACCCCAAATAGACCTATTCGCATCGAAAAAATTACATCCTAGTGTGCCCGAGGTGGGACAAAGCTTTCTGGAAACCCGAAGTGAAGAAACGAGCCATAATACCACCGCTCAGAATCCGGAACCTCAAAACCCACCTACTAGATCTCAACACAAAGCTACCTCCAAGCAACATAAAAAATCTGTCTTTGGAGGTTTGGAAAATACGGGCTGGGCAGAAGAAATTCAACAATGGAACACACAAGAGAAAAACATATTGCAGTCAGCCTGGAGAAATTCAACATTAAAAACATATAAAGCAGCCTGGGATACCTGGCTTCAGTGGTCCAACGAAAATAACATAAGCCCGGTAGTACCAACTGCAAGTGACTTGGCAAGATACCTGATATTTCTTTTTAAAATAAAGAAACTATCAGTTAAAACAATACTGGTCCATAAATCAACAGTTTCCACGTTTACAAAACCCTCCAACAACGACATTAGTAGTCACCCTATCGTTAAGAAAACAATTAAAGCAATCGCACTAAAATCACCTCCGCCTCACAAACCCAACACATGGCTCGTGAGCGACCTTACTGAATGGATAACAAAACAGCAAATAGACGAATCCAACCTATTTCAAGTATCCCAACACGTGGCAGCCCTGTTACTTCTTGCATCTGGACGGCGAATTCACGACCTAACCCTCCTACACATAAATAGCGAACAGTATGAGGTTTCAACCAATAGCGTAACCCTGTGGCCATCGTTCGGATCCAAAACCGACAGCTCAACCTACAGACAATCTGGATGGCTCCTATCAAAATGCGACACTAAACATTTTTATCTCTGTTATTGGATCCCCGTTCTCATTAACACTTCAATAAAAAGACGCCAAGCTAACCCCACGTTATCAAACCTTTTCATTAAGACCAGAGGTAAAGTGAAAGCAGCTTCTAGAACGATAATATCCAGTTGGATAAGACTCTTATTAGCAAAAGCTCAAATTAAAAGCTCACCAGGCAGCTTTCGAGCCGCAGTATCCACCAATAACTGGGCAAACAGGAATATGAATATGGACGAAGTACTCCAGAAAGGCAACTGGCGCAACGCGCAAACTTTTCTCAAACATTACTTCAAAGAAACAGCTCCAAATGTTACGCCATCGGCTAACACTTATGGAATATCAGATATATTTTCACCGGCCTGATTGTTGTAATTACCGCTAAGTACTTAAGGCATTAAACAATGGGGATATTATAAACTTACTTAAACACAAATTTGTTTATAGTTTCTTTTCTTGCGTAACTTATTTTGTAGAGCTTTACAAAAAAGGTTGCCGGACCGTCTGACTATCCAGCATAAGCTTAACTACAGCTATCTCTATTGACCTATTCAGTAGGTTTATGCGCATATCTTAGCGTAATTGTGCTTGTTTAGCTATTATAGTGCACTTTAATGACACTTTTTTGCTCAAGTAGGTACCAAAAAAGTTTGGAACTTCGTTAGTGAATAATACTAATCTTAATAATAGGTCTTTTTACTTAAAAAAATTGCTGTTATACAGTACTGGGCATTTCAAATATATATTTTTTGTTTTTCTTTTTATTTGGTTTTGGCTTCACACTTTTGTGTATTTAGCCAGTGTCAAGTAAATCATTATATATATATGTCAAGTCAAGTCGTAGTCTAGTCTAGTCAAGTCATACTCCTAGTGAAGTGGTGGCAAAAACACGAAAAGAAACGTTTCACCATCATTATACCACTTTTCCACACTCATGCTTGTAGTCCAGCACTTAACGAATAAAATGCCACCAATTTTATCCACTAACACTGAAAATAACACAAGTTTTGGTAAATAAATCAATGTGGCGACGTTTACTTGTTCATCTAAATATATATGACGGCGGCAACGTCCACTTGTAAACTCTATGCGCAGCGGGCAGTACCTTAATTTACCCTGTCGTAGCATTTAAATTTATTACAGTGGCAACACCGGTATCTGTCATCGCTCCCCCACCCATCTGGCTATAAAAAGGGAACGCTCGGTGTACTACGGATCATTCTTGCTCCGGACACGGCCCGGTGCGCACGCTGAAGGCCTTTAGTTTCATAGTTTGCCCGCCATGCATAACCCGGAGCCTATATATAACTCAAAGGTGACTAATTGACATAGTGATCTATCAACGCACAACCCAAACCACTGGACGGATCGGGCTGAAATTTAGCATGCAGGTAGATGTTATGACGTAGGCATCCGCTGAGAAAGGATTTTTCTAAATTTTACCCTTAAGAGGGTGAAATGGGTGGTTAAATTATTTTCTCATAGGCCACGCCGCGGGCGAAGCTGCTGGCAGAAGCTCGTTTTTAATAATAGTCATATAGTCTATCATGATATAACATCGGCATAGGTAAACTCTCTACAGTTGTAAGTTGTAACCTGATACATGACATAATGGCTGAATTCTCTAAGGAAATTCAGAACAATGTTGTTGGCCTTCGGGAGTTGATTACATGACCCCTTTTAGAGGTAAGTTGGTACAAGAATGTTGTATAGTCACAGTAATTTTTTTTGTTTTTGGTTTGGCTCCACACTTTTGTGTATTTAGCCAGTGCCAATCATCCTGCCATCTAGCTCCAAACTAAGCAAAGCTTGTACTATGGGAACCAGATAACTGATACAATACTTAGATACTTTTTGTTTGTAAATATATACATAGAATACAATATAACACCCAGTTCATCACACAAATGTTTGTCCTGGGTGGGAATCGAACCCACAACCTACAGCTCAGAAGGCAGTGTAACTACTAACTGAGCTATCAAGCCAAAAAAGTCAAATACTGAAATAGCTAAATCAGAGGTCACAAAACCCAAGGATATTATTATGGGGTCGGTTTTCCAGAACTTTCTTTTATTTTTCCCGGACCTGGTATGACGTTCCCTTCACGCTTTGCTCGCCTGACGTTGAATTTCGGGACCTAAGTTTATGACGGCGGCAGCGTCCAGTTGTAAACTCTATGCGCAGCGGGCAGTACCGTAATTTACCCTGGTAGCATTTAAATTTATTACAGTGGCAACACTGGTAACTGTTCGCTCCCCCAACCGCAGGCTATAAAAAGGGAGCGCTCGGTGTACTACGGATCATTCTTGCGCCGGACACGGCGCGGTGCGCATGCTGAAGGCCCATAGATTTGTAGTTGGCTCGCCATGCCTAACCCCCGAGCCTATATATATATATATATATATATATATAGGAAAATTCTAACTCAGCCTGTTGAATTTTAGTAGATTAAATGAAAAAGAAGACATGACTAATGACGACGATGGAGGTCATGATGACGTCATCATCGCGTGGGAACGGTTTATTTCCGTCTCTTTCGTTTAAAACTAAAAGATAAATCCATTATTATCATGTGAAATCAAGATCAGCTCAGGTTTAATTTAAACATTTTTCCTTATTGCTTTATCTAGCCAAATCCTTCTCTCAGGGCATAAAACCTCGCCTAATTTGAAAGAATGAAAGCAAATAACGAAAAATTACAACGTTTTTTGAATTAACGGACTTTATTTAATTATAGCGGATGCTCAATTAATTCGCCTAAATAAAACATTATTTTCTCTTAGTCAAAGAAGGATAAGTTTGTTTGTTGATAAAATTGAATTAGTTTTGGGAAAGATTCAGTAACTTCTTTTATAAATAAAATCACACTAATATTATAAAGGTGAAAGTTTGTATGTGTGTTTGTGTGTATGTGTGTATGTTTGTTACTCCTTCATTGAGCGTGAAGGAGTAACTAAGGCTAAGGGTAAGCTAAGGCTGAATGGATTTGGATGAAATTCGGTACCAAGATAGCTTATACACTGGATTAACATATAGGCTACATTTTATCCCGGAAAAGTGAAATTTTCCTGTGGGATGAGCAAATAATTAAGATACTTTTTATCCGCGGGTGTAACCGCGGGGCGCAACTAGTAGCAAATAATTACGTAAACGCACACACATAACTAATAATAATTTCCCTTTTTATAAAATCATTCGAACTATAAAGTAGTAGAAATTGATTTAAATCATATAGTTTAAAAGGAATAAATTAATAAGTGTAATATCACGTGTCATTGTGTAAATTTAGTTAGCAGTAGTGCGCAAGCACTACCATGTTCCGGTTTGAAGGGCAGTAGTTAGTGAAATTACTGGGAGAATGAGACATTTTTTTTTTAATGTTTTAGAATGACTTGACGAGCTTACCGTTCGCATGATGCTGAGCGACACGGCTGCCCATATCAGTTACAGTGTCACTTGAAACTCTAAGTATAGAGTTTCGCATGACACTGCACTGCGCACGTCATCCTAAGACATCAGCACAATCTAGTAATAAGATTACTGCACTGCGAGATCAGGTCATATTCTCATTTACCCAGCTGCCCAGTAATTTCATTAGCTACAGTGCCCTTCAAACCGGAACACAGCATTGCATGCGCACTACTCCTTGGCAGCAGAATAACTAGCAAAGCGTTGGTACCTACCTAGACGAACTTTGCAGAAAAGTCCTAGCGCCTAGTAAAAATATTATGACCTAATCTCACAGTCTAGTAATATTATCACGTATGAATTCCGAGTGACACTGCAACTGATATCGGCAGCCGTGTCGCTTAACATCAGGCGAACGACTAGCTCGTCAATCATTCCTTAACATAAAAAGTTTTGTTAATGAACGTACCAATTTTCTTGCGGGCTGAAAGGTTAAGCTACAAGAAAATGTAAAAGAATATTACCTACCATTCAGATAGGCCATAAAACATCTTTTTGTCTTTTCTACCCTTTTAATATAAGGCCATTGTTTTTATACCCTTCAAGCTACTAAAGGTTGAAACTCATAGATAATGCGATGCTATTAGCGGTTCTTTTACGTATGCCAAACTATAAAAATATATTCTTATTTTGAAGTCAAAATAACCGACATAAAATGCAAATTTGCATTCACACTTTTTTTTAATATTTTGACTCCACACTTTTGTGTATTTAGCCAGTGTCAAGTAATTGATAATTTATCAATTTAATGATATTTCACGCAAATATATGTTAAGTCACAGTCGAAGTCATCACGTCAAGTTATAGTCTAGTCAAAGTCATACTCCTAGTAAAGTGGTGGCAACTTTACTTGAAACTTCTATGGAGTTTTGGAAACAACACGAAAAGAAACGTTTCACCATCATTATACCAATTTCTCACACTCACGCCTGTGATCCAGCACTTAACGAATAGAATGCCACCAATTTTATGCACTAACACTGAAAATAACACAAGTTTTTGAAAATAATACAATATGGTGACGCCATCTTTTTCGTTTTCCCGCCAAAACTCCTGTCTATGTGTTGCAACCCTTACTTTGATAAATAGGGCTAGCTATATTTCACGTGTCTCCGGGGCAGATAAACCCGGCCATTATATTTGAAAATACGATTTTAATTTAACCAAAATGTCGTTATATTTTTTTCGGGAGATAATATTTTGGGGAATCTATGAGCGTACTGATTTATTCGAGTACCTGGCTTGAAAGTTTAAGAGATGCAGTAAAATTTACTTGAGTTCTCATTAGTTTCATAAAATCGATGGTTCTTTTCGGAAAGTTTAAATTGCTTCCGTCATTTACTTTAATGTTTACGTCTAACTTTTTCAATTACGGTTTCTCTGCAGAGATCATCATCATCAGCTTATACTTCAGCTTCTGTGGTGTGGTGGATGAGCAGGTCGGCTCATAACCCGGAAGCGGCGGGTTCGATTCCCGCGATAGGACAAGTATTTGTGCACAGAAAAAAAGCGCAAATACTTATTCTGAGTCTGGGTGTTGTGGGACCATGGTCTTCCTTCCGTAGTTCCTGGGTTCCCATATATAGGGGCAGAGAATCCTAGTTAAGGTCCAGGATCTATGTATGTGATCGTTGGGCATTATTATTATTATATTGTACTAGTTCACTGCTAGACATAAGACTCTGTGACGGTATCTTCCTCCTTCATCATCATTCCAGCTTTCCACTTGCTTAAGTAGTTTTTGCATCAAATATTGGCCATTCACAATTCAATCAAGTTTAGAACATTAGTCGCATTTTCATTTTCCATATTTTTTTTGATTCCACTAACGTACGCGGAAGCGTAACGTTTGCTCCGCGCTGTGTTCTTTAAAACTAAAAAATATATACAACTAGCTTCCACCCGCGGCTTGGCCCACGTGGCCTATAGGAAACGAAGAAGACTTTTTTGTATAGATAATTCAACTAACCATTTCTCTTAGGGGTGTAATTTCGAAAAACCCTTTCTTAGTGGATACCTACACTTTACAAAGAATACACCCTCCAAATTTTAAGTCTCTAGGACCATCGGTTTAGACTGTGCGTTGATATATAAATCAGTCAGTCAGGACTTTGAATTTTACATGTACAGATGACAATAAGATTCTCACAAGTAAAAGTTTAAGTTTGAACCAATTTGTATTATTTTATTTTTCAGCATTCGTTTAAACTGCATCTAAATTATTATTGTTATTACCACAAATATACTGCCTCGCGAAGATTTAACTTTAATTACATTTATTAATGCATTCCCACTACTACTTCGTGTTTCCGTGAGTGTCTTTCCCTACAGGGGAAAAGGTTAGGAAAGACCTCCGGGACAACTCTTCACTTTCAATAGGGTCCACTCTTCCAGTAGACGTAGTCTTCTCGATCCTCTTATCCCGGCAACGGCCCAAGCCGAGGCTCGCATCCTAGGGGTGTCCTTGAGCTAGTTGCCTCCCACTTTTGACTGCTGGGCGCCTTAAGCGCCTGCCCTCCCGCCCGGATTTCGTGAACTATTTTCTAGTTGTAGTTATAATAAATTGATTTTCGATTTCTTAAATATTTTCTTATTTCTATGAGTCGGTAATTTTCTCGCAAATAACTTCGTAACTTAGTCATTTTGTACACGTCTAGGTATAAAAAACATTACGCCGTTGGTACGCGTTAATAAATTCCTTATCTCCTACTATGTTTATTACTTACGTAAACAACACTTAAGCCTACATAAGCCTTTGTTATTTCTTACCTTTGCGTTCTCGGATAAATTTACCAGAAAGAGGCCCAGAAAAATGGTGACATACATGTGTTTATAATTAAATAAATTAATAATAAAAAAATATTGTCCTGTGTCTGGGTGTTATATTGTATTCTATTTATGTGAAAGTTATATGTGACGGCGGCTACGTCCAGTTATAAACTCTATGCGCAGCGGGCTGTACCATAATTTAACTGTGTACTGAAGGCGTATAGTTATATAGGTTGCAACCTACGCAAAACACGTTTCTGCCGATATATGTATATATATTATAAATGTTATTATCCAAACAAAAAGTAGCTAAACATTGTATTAGCTATCTGGTTTCAATAGTACAAGCTTTGCTTAGTTTTGGGGCTAGATGGCACTGTGTGAAATTTCCACAGATATTTATTTGTTAATTTATATTTGTACACATTTCACAGCGCCATCCAGCCCCAAACTAAGCAAAGATTGTACTATGGGAACGAGATAACTGATACAATGTATCGACAGAACGGTTTGTGGGTAGGTTGCAACCTATATAACAATAGGCCTTCAGCATGTCCACACCGCGCCGTGTCTGGAACAAGAATGCCCCGTAGCGCACCAATCGATCCCTTTATATAGCCAGACAGGTAGGGGCGCCATGACAGTTGCCGGTGCTGCCACTGTAATAAATTTAATGCCACCACAGGGTAAATTACGGTGCTCGATCGCTGTGCATAGAGTTTATAACTGGACGTTGCCGCCGTCACGGCCATTCTGACGTGCGTACGTCCTCGTACGCTTAGCTTAACTTTGTACCTGGTGAGGGACATAAGTATCAGTGTTATGGCTCGTTCATCCTGACAATTAAATTGAGTTAAACTTGGAGTCAAAGGATCAGTTTTCAATTTGATTAGTCAAAAGCATGTTAACCTTCCAGTCATCGTCAGGGTTAACCCATCGACAACCCAGTTCAGGACCATCAATATACCTTCATTTATAAAAAAATTACCCGAATAATGCTAACCGGATAGATATCCCTTTAGCAACCAAAAATCATCATTCCTACATTTTTTTTAATGGACCTATTAGTGCTAGACCGGATAGATATCCCTTTAGCAACCAACATTTTTTTTTATGGACCATTAGTGCTAGTCCGGATAGATTATCCTTTTAGCATTCAGACACATTTTTCTTGTCATCATTTTTACATTCTCTTTTTTTCTCGAAAAAAACGAATCGTTACTTTTTTCCATTTTTTTTTTTTCACTGGTTTGGGTTAACCCTGCAACCAAATTTGATATTAGTGTCACCCGCCGTCACGTCATCATTCACATCACGTCTCGTCACGTTTCGCGTTGCTTGAAGAGTGATGTAGAAATGGGCAATCCCACTTCTGATATGGGCAGAAACGAGTTGTGGGTAGGTTGCAACCTATATAACTATAGGCCTTCAGCATGTCCACACCGCGCCGTGTCTGGAACAAGAATGCCCCGTAGCGCACCAATCGATCCCTTTATATAGCCAGACAGGTAGGGGCGCCATGACAGTTGCCGGTGCTGCCACTGTAATAAATTTAATGCCACCACAGCGTAAATTACGGTGCTCGATCGCTGTGCATAGAGTTTATAACTGGACGTTCCCGCCGTCAAATGCTTATTTTTGTTTGTAAATACGTACATATAATATGACGGCGGCAACGTACGGTTGAAAACTATGCGCAGCGGGCAGTACCGTAATTTACCCTGTGGCAGCATTTAAATTTATTACAGTGGCAACACCGGCAACTGTCGTCGCTGCCCCACCCATCTGGCTATATAAAGGGATCGCTCGGTGTACTACGATCATTCTTGCTCCAGACACGGCGCGGTGTGGACATGCTGAAGGCCTATAGTTATATAGGTTGCAACATACGCACGACCCGTTCTGCCTACAAATACAAATAATAAAAAATTACTTTATTGTATTGAGATAGGAGATCTACGTGAACCAACTTCAACTACTTTTCACCTCACCAGCTTACCAGCTTACTCCTCAAGTCAAGAGTGCGCAAAGAAGTTTTACTTCAACACAACAAATGTAATTTACCCCTGTCTCCTTCACGGGTAAATCCCTAAATGAAGAGTTTTGGTCGATCAGCTGTTCATCGAAGCTTGACACATCCCTCGTTAAGTTTTTCACTTCTAATTTGAGACAGTTCTTTGTTTCCCGTCGGCCTTTGCCCGGGAAATACTGGCCCTCATGGAATATCTCCGATTTTTGCGAATTCGCTGAACCACTGATTACGAAACGTACTGCTCGTTAATTTTGATGCCCAAAGCAAGTAGACACCCGGCAAACCAATTTTTGTGGAATAGTTGGTGTTGTCATATGGGTCGTGTTGAACTGGTACGCTTTTTAGGTTGTTCTTTATCTGATAGAAGGATGTATTTGGAAAAGTAGGTAAGTAACTGCGTAACAAAAGCTTGATCGGTGATCTTTTGGAATAATGAAAATATCATTTAAATCATTCCGAAAAGAACGGCTATGATTTCATATGTTCTTTTTGTTTGTTTTTATTTTGTCTCCACACTTTTGTGTATTAAGCCAGCCAGCCAGACAGTGACAAGTAATTGATAATTTCCCAATTGAGTAATTAATATTATATATATATGTGTGTCAGGTCAAGTCACAGTCTAGTCCAATCAAGTCATATTCCTAGTAAAGTGGTGGCAACTTTACTTGAAGCTTCTATGTAGTTTTGGAAACAACACGAAAAGAAACGTTTCACCATCATTATACCTTCCTCACACTCATGCCTATAATCCAGCACGTAACGAATAAAATGCCACCAAGTTTATGTACTAATACTGAAAATATCAAAAGATTTGGAAAATAATACAATAGAGCGCGGCCGCGGTCTTTTTCGTTTTCCCGCCAAAACTCCATTTTCGTGTTTTGCACTGACATTATTCCGCCATGTTGCCATATTTAATAATTTTCCACGACGAAACGTGAAAGCCTTTAAGTCCGACGGAACGCACGAAATAACAAAGTGCTGGAAAATTATTAATATTCCGTTTTAACACGTGAATTGAATTCGGAAGATCAATTATTTTCTATTATTGTGAAGTCGAGATTGATTTCTAGACTATTGATAAGTACAAGGGCCTTACTATAAGTTGTTTTCTCTGTAGATTTTACTGTTTTTTTTGAGCCAGTGTCAAAAAATTGATAATTTATCAAGTTAAAGATATTTCAAGTAAATATGTGTCAGGTCACAGACGAAGTCATCAAATCAAGTCATAGTCTAGTCTAGTCAAGTCATACTCCTAGGAGTACTTTACTAGTAAAGTGGTGGCAACTTTACCAGAAGCTTCTATGGAGTTTTGGAAACAACACGAAAACGTTTCACCATCATCACACCACTTTCCCACACTCACGCCTGTAATCCAGCACTTAACGAATAAAATGCCACCAATTTTATGCACTAACACTGAAAATAACATAAGTTTTGGAAAATAATACAATGCAGTGACGCGATCTTTTTCGTTTTCCCGCCAAAACCTGCTGACATTTAGGCATTGATTAATTTTGAGAATGTTATTACCGCCCCTTTGCTATCACCCCTCGGTCAGGACGTGCGATAGACAATAGAAACCCTGAGTGTACCTACGCTTTAACATTTCAGGGTAAATGGTTTTCACAACTGGTAATAGTTCACCCTCTCACTAATAACCTCTTTTGTTTTAGGTAAATCGTTTAAATAATAATAATAATAACGCCAACGATCACATAAATCCTGGACCCTAACTAGGAGTCCCTGTGTCTAGGGACCAAAAAACTACGAGGACCATGGTCCCCCAGTCTCAGAACAATTATTTGCCCTTTTTTACAGTGAATAGCACGAATACTTGTCCTGCTGGAATCGAATCCGCCGCCTGCGGGTTATGAGCCGACCCGTTCAACCACCACGCAACAGAGGCTGTCAAAATGGACTATAACCTAAGCCTAGAACATATCAGCTTAACAACAAAAGATTTAAACAAGCCTTAAATTAGTGTCAAACAGCTATTTTATATTTTCAAACACACGTTTGACGTCTGTTTAAGCCTTGTTTAAGTATTTGTGGTAGTACTATATAAGTTGCAGCGAGAAAATAAAAAACTTGTCAAATAAAACTCATATAGAGTAAAACATATCTAGAGTTTTATTTGACAAGTTTTTTACCTTTTTTAAAATCTTTTTTTGGGACTTTGAGTCGCAAGTAGGTAGGTGGTAGGACTATTCTGCAAAGTTCGTCTAGGTAAGTATCACCGCTTTGCCGATTATTCTGCCGCTCCAACAATTTATTAAAATTATTTCAAAGCGCGTAACGTACGTAACCTTTTAATCAATTAATTTTTGAATGTAAAATTATGATTACATGAGAACTAATCAGTTATAAAAAGCTCATAAGAGAAGAAGATGGAGAACTAGCTTATTCACACTAAGCTTTATCAAAAGCTTAAGAAATAAAAGAGTTCTTGAGGCTCAGGCAAGCTGACCTTGTTATGGAGGATCTTGGATCATTACACTTTATAAATAAATCTATTATAATTTGTAATGTATACGATTACGAAGTCATGATTTTGTGAAGTTGAGTAATTCATATTCAACTAAGTAAAACAAACTTTTTGCTATATAATAAATAGCTTTTCCGAGATTAGCCTATGGATGTGGGTTAAGCTTTATTAATTTGTAAGCCGTGGGCTAATTCATAATTCAACAAGTTTTTAGGCTTTCGCTACCACTGTAATGGCTTGTATGTACTATTTGGACACAACGTTTTATAAAATTAAACCTATGAAATTGCCGTTCTTCAGTACTAACCACTTCAAATAAAAATATTTTTTGTGAGTCTAAGAATTCTAATTTTAAATTAATTTTATATACAAAAAGAGCTGATTTCTTCAATATGGGCATCTACCTACAAACTGCCACTACGTCGATAAAGCTGCATCGATTGCGAAGATTACATTGATAAATAGAAATTTAAAAAAAATGGTATATTATTCATAAAAACGGCAATTTTAAAGGGCGACTTTTACTTTGATTTTTAAATATAATAACATAACGACGTTAGTAAATTTAAGATTCTTAACCTGTTGTGAGATAGATATTTACCAGCAATTTATTGCCCACAGCTTATTACATCGTTACTTCTTCAGTTTGGCCGTAATCACGGTGCTTACAACAGGGGAGAAATATGGAGTGATGATGCAGAAGGAGGCCGCGGAGCGGGTCAGGGAGGATAATACCAACTCTGACCCCCTCCGGCGCAGACGGGTGGGGAGACGGAGGAGGCGCTTCATTGAGCGCTCTCTCCGTAGTGGGGCCAGTGGCGGAGAGTCAAGGGACTCTCCGCTGCACTTACATGCCCCCACACGTCTGATGGGCAACTGAGGTGGAAGGTTGCCCACCCACTGGCGCAGAGGCCCGGAAGGGCCTACCGCCGGGGCGAGATGGTTAATGCAGTGCGTCTCCATCTCGCCCCGTCCCAGCGGCGGTCGGATCACGTGCGTGGGTTCGAGTCCCACATACCCCCTGCTACTACCCCCGTGGTGGCAGGGATGTGCGAGGGCATTTTACCCCTAAAAAAAAATAGGGGAGAAATATGGACATAACGAAACAAATGAAATGGGAGTTTTGATGAGTGATGATCTGTCATTTAGGAATAATAATAATAACGTCAATCACCTATTTAGGACTCATTATGGACCAATCATGGCCCAACAATACCCAGGCTCAACAAATATTTGCGTTTTTTTTTCTGTACATACAACGGAATGTACAACCTGTCCCTCCTTGAAGTAGGTTCATAAAAATAAATAAACAGAAACATTACAAAGAAAATTGTTACTAAGGTATTTTATATAAATAAAAAAATTGGGGTTCTCAAACTTCTCCAACAGAGTATCTCAAAGTGTGTATTCCAAGCACGATGGCATACACATTTAACTTTCGTTCCAGAAATATCCTTGGGGAACCATTTGGATAACCGAATTTTGAAGACTTTGTAGTACGCGTAATACAATGGTACGTCGGATGCCATAAAAATAAATAAGCTTTTTACGATGGGTGACAAAAATAACTTTTTAATATACTTGCATAGCTATTTTACTTATTTTGGGACACTTCTTTCATCGGAAAACCAGATGTACGAAAAGGCACCACCGGTACATGGTTAATATCCCACATGTGCGAACAAAGAGATTTGGCCCCACATTTATCATGCGAACAGCCAAAGAGTGGAACGCTTTAATCCGTATTTCCCGAAAACTACAACCTTGGAGTCTTCAAATTGAGAGTGAACAGGTATCTTCTAGGCAAGCGTGTTACATCCTAGACTGCATCGTCACTTACCATCAGGTACGACAGTGGTCAAACGCGAGCCTATAAAACAATTTTTAAAAAATCTTCATATTAATTATAATTATTTTATCAGGTGCTGAACATAGGTCTCTACAGAGTGCCGCTTTGTACGGCTGTTTGCGTCGTGCAACCATCCGCTCCCGCTCTTGTGACCAATACAATTTTCAATTTCAAAAATCTTTATTTTTCATCAATAAATCCTAAGTACATTAATTAATCCTAGATATGACTACAATTGAAGGGGTGAGAACAAAATGGTTTAACTGATTTTTTTCACAAAATGACTTATTGGTATCGTTGGATTCAGCGTGAAATAATCTACAATAATACATTCTCAAAATGCCGATATGAGGCTTATATCTTGAGATTTTGAGTTTATCTGTCACTGGAATACAGTTCGCTTAGCATAAAAACATTATTATATTATATTTTTACAGTAATTGTATGAATGAGTACTATATTTAGTGAAACTTACGCAAACCTTTTCTATTACCTTATAAGCACTCTACATTATAATGAAGCCGTTGAAGTTTAAAGTCAATTTTCTCGAAACTGTCAATTTGACAGTTCCTTCAGTTCAGTTCAAATCACTACTGGTTTTAAACATTTTAAATAAGAAAAGAGATTTATCGATGGGATCGTTTGTTGAGTTAGATAAAGAGCGGTAGGCGACTGAAACCGCGGACTATAGCTACATAATTCAAAAATTTAATTTTGGGTAAAACCGTGAACTAGTCTAGTATGAATATAATAATCACCTCTGGTAAAAGGTCCATAATAATTATAGACCGTGAAGACAGTTTGACCTCGGCTTTAAATGTATTACTACCGCTAAAATTCGGCCGAATGAGCTAGCTACAAAGTTAATTGAAATTCATGGACTAAAAACACTGACAATTTTTTATAAAGTTAGGTAATTTTAGGTTCTAGGTCGTTGATGAGCAAACTGGCTTTATTAATATGCATTTTAGACACAAATAAACCTTGCAGACTTTCACAAAACTACGGAATACTAATTATTCAATATAATAATAACAATAACAATACAGATACACACACGTGCACTCACACGCACACGCATCTTACACATACACAACTGATATTCTCTCACGTACACACATACACAGAAACGCACATACAAACTTTCGCCTTTATAATATTAGTGTGAAGTGTGATTCTAATGATTCCATATTATGAGCAAACCTTAATCTAAGAAGCCGCTGCCAGTAGGCAACGTGACTGAAATGCTGGCGGCATTGCCCCGTTGAATGACAATGCTCGGCATTTTGGCTAAATAGAGAATAGCAGTAAAGAATATCTGTTTTAATCAGATAGTACTACAGCAGTACTAAGGACTATTATATACTTTGTACACTTTTGCACATGGGTTATATTTCTATTTTGTTAAAGTTTAAATTAATATTAAAATTAATACTGAAAGGATGGGTGAAGCATTGGCTTCTGAAATACAGTGTTCTCACTAGTTCGGGAGTCTATGGACTTATTGACATCTCTAAAACCCTTATTGTAGATAATTTCACGTTGAATCCAACGATACCCATAAGTCATTTTGTGAAAAAAATCAGTTAAACCCTTTTTATTCTCACCCCTTTAATTATAATACATATGCGCATAGTATCAACCACTTTTTTGTTTTTTTTTTTTTTTTGAGGGTGAGAAATGCCTTCGCATTTCCCTGCCACCAAGGGGGTGGTGGCAGGGGGTATGTGGGAGTCGAACCCACTTAAACCCCCCCGTGAGCCCTCGTCCGCCGTACCGGGGCGAGAAGCGGTCGCAACTGCAGTCCAGCCAACTCGCCCGCGGCGGCAGGCCCTTTCGGGCCTCTCCGCATAGTATCAACTACTAAATTAACCAAAGTTGACAAATCTTTCAAACTCAAAATTAAAATTAAACCTACTTCGATACCACAAATGGCAAAATTTCAGCTCAATGGGAAACTGGGAAGTGAGTCAAAATTGACTTCAAAGATTTTATTACATTGTTAGTTAGCAAGTTTTTCCTCAATTTCTTTAGGATCCCATCATCAGATCACATAAATAAATCCCGGACCCTATAACTAGGATTCCCTGGACCCAGGAACTACGATGACCATGGTCCCACAACACAGAACAAGTATTTGCGGCTTTTTTCCTGGCCCAAATAATAATAATAATAACGCCCAACGATCACATACATAAATCCTGGACCCTAACTAGGATTCCCTGTGTCTAGGTACCCAGAAACTACGAGGACCATGGTTCCACAACACCCAGACTCAGAACAAGTAATTGCGCTTTTTTTTCTGTGCACAAATACTTTTCCCTCCGCGGGAATCGAACCCGGTTATGAGCCAACCTGCTCAACCACCATACCACAGAGGCTGTCTTTGAGCATCAATCGATGATTGAGCATAGTTCTGTAATTCGAGCCTAAGTCGCGTAAACACAAAGATACCCGTCTAGCAATCTCGAATTTTCGATAGCTTTTCTCCCTAATTAGGGACATCCTTACAAGGTCATTACCAAGGAGGAGGTATAATTAAGGGCTAGGCTACTTCCCGAATTGAAGCCAGCGTTATTCGCATGGCATGGTTTTTTTATCAAGACTTCTTGTACTTTTTGTAGGGTATGTGGGTAACCGTTTAATAAATAAATAATATTGTATAAATAGTAGGTAGTTAGCAAGTAAGATTTCTAGGCTAGGGTAGTGACATAAGTTTTTGGATTTCATTTCGAAATATATACCGTGTTCCCGAACCACGCATTTTATTTGCTACGCTTCCTGTAGGAACTTTACATTGGCGAACGAGGATAATGTCGATTGGAAAAATTAGTGAGTTCGACGTCAAAAATGGTGCGTGGTCATCGTATTCGGACCGGTTGGAAATGTATTTTAAAGTGAATGATATCAAGGAAGAACTAAAATTACCGACGTTGATATCACTGATGGGAGATGAAGCTTATGAGCTTATGAGCTCAATATAGCCAGTCCCAAGAAACCGGCGGATTTGACGTACACGGAAGCGAGTGACCTTCTGCGGGGTCACCTTCAACCGGCCCCGTCTATACTCGCCGAACGGTACCGGTTCCGGCAGAGGAGGCAGAAAGCGGAAGAAAATGTATGTGAGTACGTGGCCGAACTCAAAAAACTAGCACGGACTTGTAAATTCAGCGACCTGTGCGGGAATTTACGGGACCAATTCGTATGCGGTTTGAAGAGTGACGTCATTCGTCAAAGGTTATTCGCCGAGAATGACGATCTAAGTTTCGCGGGAGCCGTGAAAATAGCGAGTTCGCTAGAAGCAGCGGAACGCGATGCAGCCGCGGTGGAGGCACGGGTCGTGCCGGAGACGGAGGCGGTGCATGCGCTGCGGCCGGGCGGTCGCGCGGACACGGCGCGCCGGGGACGCGGGAACAGCGGCGGCCGGTACGGGGCTGCGCCGGCGCCGGGACAAACGCGGGCGGGGCCCGCGGGGGCTAACTGCAGGGGCTGCGGAGCGACGGGGCACGGCTACGGAGACTGTAGATTCCGTGATTACGTCTGCAGCAGGTGCAAGCGCACGGGACACCTGCGGCGGGTGTGCTCGGCCTGGAGCGCACCGGGGCCGAGGACGAGCGGGGGGCCACGGGGGGCCACCGGGGACCGTGGACTTCATTATGGAAGCGCTGAGGTTGATCCGGAGGAACGGGATTTGGGTATGGAAGACCCCATCGACCTTCATCAACTCAGTTTGAGAGACTACAAGGCGGTGAGTTTGCAAATAACTGTAAATGAAACTGTATTACCAATGGAAATAGATACCGGAACGGCGATCTCATGCATCAGTAAAGTAACCTATGATAGGCATTTTAGGGATTTCCAAATTCAGCCGTTCAAGTTGTGCTTAAAGTTCTATGATGGGTCGAATATCCGACCGCTAGGATTTATAAAACCGGTTGTTAGATACATGGACAAGGTCAAAGAACTCGAATTGTTTGTTATCGAGGGCGGGACAACTTCCCTATTGGGCCGGCAATGGCTAGCTGAACTAGGAATAGAGGTCCCGGTCTTCGATTGCAACAACATTAGAAGCGTTGATAATGATATAAATTGTTTGTTAAACAGGTATAAGCAGTTGTTTGACGGGAGTCTGGGACGGTTCACGGGGGGCTTGGCTCGGCTCCGGGTGCGCGAGGGCGCGGTGCCCGTGTACCAGCGCGCGCGCCCGATGCCGTTCGCGCTGCGCGAGCGGGTGGACGCGGAGCTGGACGCCATGCTGCGAGCGGGGGTCATAGAGCCTGTGGACTGCTCCGACTGGGCGTCGCCGCTGGTCCCGGTTAACAAGTCGGACGGATCGCTCAGGGTTTGTGTAGACTATAAGGCGACCTTGAATCCTGTGCTTGTGGTTGATCGTTACCCTCTGCCTCGGATCGATGATGTACTTGTGGCGTTAAATGGGGCAAAATTCTTTAGTAAAATTGACCTCTCGCAATCCTATAATCAAATCGCTCTAGACGAGTCTAAGAAATATACTGTAATTAATACTCATCGAGGATTATTTCGTTATAACAGATTAGTATTTGGTTTATCTTCAAGCCCGGGCATCTTCCAACGAATTATGACTAATCTATTGCAAAATATTCCCAACGTTGCGGTGTTCATTGATGACGTCATAATAGGGGGTAAAACTAGGCAGGAGCATTTAGAGGCACTCGAAGCCGTATTCGTAAGAACGCTTGAAAATGGTTTGCGGTTAAAAGAAAACAAATGTGTTTTCTTAGCAAAGGAAGTAGCTTATTTGGGTTACATACTATCGGAAGACGGTATTAAAGTTGATCCGGCGAAAATTGAGGCCGTAGTAAAATTACCGAGGCCACAAAACGTTCCGGAACTACGGTCATTCCTAGGTTTAGCCAACTTTTTTGCAAAATTCATTAGAAGTTTCAGCCTAAAATTAGTACCATTGTATAATTTACTTAAAAAAGGCGTCGAATGGCACTGGTCAAAACAATGTGAATCCGCATTTATGGAGATAAAAAATGTGTTAACAAGTTCACAGGTGTTAGCACATTACAACCCTAACAGAGCGCTTATTGTGACCTGTGACGCAAGCGCGGCGGGCGTCGGGGGGGTCCTATCACAGCCGGCCGGCGCCGGCGGCGAGGAGCGCCCCATAGCTTTCGTGTCGCGGACGCTCACGAGCGCGGAGAAAAACTACTCGCAGATACATAGGGAAGCATTGGCCATCATTTTCTGTATGAAGAAGTTTCATCAATACCTGTATGGTAGGCGTTTTACATTACGTACTGACCACAAGCCGCTAGTGTCTATTTTTGGGCCAAATACCGGCATTCCAACTATGACGGCAAGTCGGATGCAGAGGTGGGCCGTTATACTGTCGGCATATACTTACGATATTGAGTTTGTCAAAACAGCGGATAACTCAGCGGACGGACTGTCGCGGCTACCGGTGCGCGATAAGGAACCGGTTCCGCCCGTTATGCCGGAGCAAACATATCTGCATTTTGCTCAGGATGCATTATTGCTAGACTATAATGAAATAAAAAGATGCACAGGGCGAGATCCAATATTAGGTAGATTATTGGGGTGCATTCGTGATGGTTGGCCTCCGGAATATGACATACTAGGCATGCAGCCATATTATAATAGGCGAAATGAATTGTATGAAGAGTTAGGTTGCGTAATGTGGGGGCATAGAGTGGTAATACCGAACCAATGTAGGGAAAAGGTATTGAAAATGTTACACGAGCCTCACATGGGAATTGTAAAGTCAAAATCGTTAGCTCGTAGCTATGTCTGGTGGCCGGGCGTCGACGAAGCGGTAGAAGCTATGTGCCGCGAGTGCGCCACCTGTGCAGCGCAAGCCGACGCGCCGCCGCGGCAGGCGCCGCGTCCCTGGGCCTGGCCCGGCCGGCCCTGGACCAGGCTACACCTAGATTTCCTGGGGCCCATTTTTGGCAGAACTTACCTAGTTGTTGTAGATGCTATGTCAAAATGGCTAGAAATATTTCAAGTACCTAGCCCCGCTGCCAACTGCACTATAGACAGACTGATGGAACTGTGGAGTCGTTGGGGCTTCCCGAGACAGATCGTCAGTGATAATGCGGCTGTTTTCACTAGTAGCGAGTTTGGGTCGTTTATTAGAAATGCAGGTATAGAACACATATTCACGGCTCCGTACCATCCGGCATCCAACGGTGCCGCGGAAAATGCAGTAAGAACCTTAAAAAGGGTTATTAAAAAAGCCGTTTCCGGGAAAGAGAATGTAGCTAAAGCCTTGTATACATTCCTACTATACTACAGGAGTACGGAACACGCATCCACTGGTGAGAGTCCAGCCATGTTGATGCTAGGTAGGCGGTTGCGCACTAGACTCGATGCGTTGAAGCCAGACAGGGGGGCGCGCGCGAGCCACGTGCAGCAGCGACAGGTAGAGGACGCGGGCGGAGCGGACCGCACTATTAGCCCAGGGGACGACGTCTGGTACAGGCAATACCTGAAGGGGGAAAAGTGGTTGCCGGGTAAAGTGGATTGCAAGTTAGGCCCCTCTAATTTCAGAGTCATTGGGGAAGGGGGAATAGCTCAAGTACATCGCCACGTTGATCAACTAAAGCGTAGGAGTCGAAGTTCGCTGGTCTGCCCAGACCCTGAGCAGTCTACCCGGCAGAGTAGGGAAAACCTCAATGATAAGGTAAGGTCAGAGGATGTAGTAGATGAGGATGACCCTCCTCATGAGTTAGACTCAGATGCCCAGTCGGAGCAGGCGCAAGCCGGTACTAGTACCAGCACGACCAGCGCGCCATCGCCCCGTGAACCATCTCACTCTCCCCGGTACATTAAGAGGAACCTTGAAACTCGGCCAATAAGACAATGTAGGCTAAAAACCCCTAGCTATAAAACGTGATATTATAACTGCCCAGCCTACGTTCCCACTAGCTCATCATTAGAAACGATTTAGCTTATAAGTACACAGAATTATATTGCTACAGAATAATTGGGCTTTTACACTGTTTGCCCACAGAATATGTGTGTAACTTATGTACCAGCATAATACCAGCTATCATAAAGGTACCGATTGCAATTAATCATCAATGTTAACTTAAGTTTATATAATGTATGTCGTAAGTAATTAAGTATTATTTTGTCGTGATATTATGTTCCTTGTGTTACTTATTGTCTTTGAAATTATTGTGGAGGAATGTAGGGTATGTGGGTAACCGTTTAATAAATAAATAATATTGTATAAATAGTAGGTAGTTAGCAAGTAAGATTTCTAGGCTAGGGTAGTGACATAAGTTTTTGGATTTCATTTCGAAATATATACCGTGTTCCCGAACCACGCATTTTATTTGCTACGCTTCCTGTAGGAACTTTACACTTTTTTCTACGTTGATGAATGACACGACGAGCTAGTCATTCACCTGATGTTAAGCGACACAGCCGCCCATAATAATAATAATAATATGTGTGGACATTTCACACAACGCCATTTAGCCCCAAGCTAAGCAAACCTTGTATTATGGGTACTAGATAACTGATACAATTACTTAGATACTTTTTGTTTTTAAATACATACATAGAATACAATATAACACCCAGACACAGTATGTGCCTATGTCAATCACACAAATGTTTGTCCTGAGTAGGAATCGAACCCACAACCCACAGTTCAGAAGGCAGGGTTACTACCAACTGAGCTATCGAGCCAGTCAATAGTTAATAGTTGCAGTGTGACTTGGAACTCTATATAATATAAAGTTTCGCGTGACACTGCACTGCACACGTCATCCTGAGACATCAGCACAGTCTAGTAAAAAGATTACTCGCCCTGAGAGGCTAGGTCATAAAATCTCATTGCCCAGTAATGCCACTAGCTACTTACAGTGCCCTTCAAACCGGAAAACAGTGTTTGCGTACTAGCTTGGCGGCAGAATATCTGGCAAAGCGTACTTACCTAGACGAACTGCAGAAAAGTCCCACTACATAGGAAATATTCAAATATTTAGCCACTCGAACTTTGAAATTGAACTGGGGTGGTAGGTTAGTTTGAAGTTTGATGATTGTATATCTTATCTAAATATATATAACTCAAAGGTGACTGACTGATTGACTGACTAATATAGTGATCTATCAACGCACAGCCCAAACCACTGGACGGATCGGGCTGAAATTTGGCATGCAGGTAGATGTTATGACGTAGGCATCCGCTAAGAAAGGGTTTTTCGAAATTTCATCCTTAAGAGGGTGAAATGGGTGGTTGAATTATTTTCCCATAGGTCACGTCGCGGGCGAAGCTGCGAGCAGAAGCTCGTGCTTCATACGATACAATCTAGATTTTCAATCGTGATTGTAGCTGTATTGAAGTATTTTTTAAATTAGCTATTTGAACAGTAATAGCAATTATCATCATATTATATGACTGGCCTTGTAACTCGCCCCCCCTGAGTAAAATACTCTTCTCCAAGCCGATAATACGAGTTCCCCTTCATATGGCCAAATGATCGTCTAGGAACCCTTACATCGCCATCCGTATAACCAATAGTTCTTTTTAGAGGTACGTTAGAGTTTAATAGATCTTAATAAATTGTGATTTCTTTATTATTTTTTTATTATTTATTCGTTATCGCCTACTCATACATAGATACTTACCTTAATCTGGAATAAACATAATAATAAACAATTATACCACATAACTAAGTATATACTGCATACACCATTCAAACCTCCTCTCTGTAATACACAGTTTTGTAATATAAATTAATTCAAACTTGAAATTGTAGAATGTAAACTGCCCTGTTGTTCATGCTAGGGGTTAAATGATCGAAGATCAGAGTCATAATTTTAAGGACATTTAGAACACTAGTAAGACAGAATATTTATAAAGGTGGTTAAGGGGGCCCCCCCCGAAGGGGAGGGAGGGACGCCCCCTCCATGTATAAAATACATGCCCGCGTCCGTCAAGTGCGATTCGTCCTTCATGCTTTATAACGCTCCACCCCATCAAAACCACCCCTAAAAATATATTTTTTCATTTTTTTATATATTTTTTTTATAATCATATAATAAAGATCTAATCAAAGATCCAAATTAAATCAATATTAGTAAATAATACAATATCTACTTCTTGTAACGGAAATAGATACCTTATAATATCATTCATGTAAATAAGGTCTCACGACCTGGCTTATAGCACTCCATCAAGGAATAACTATTAGATAAATGTGGACATTGCTCGACCACATGATAGCAAACCCAGCACAAACATAAAATGATTGTCGGGTAATTGTCGGAGAAGAAAGAATTGTAAGCAATATTGGTCGACCTCACTCCAAGTATATCCGATCCAGAGGCATGGCCCAAGGTTGATTAGATCAACAGCTAGGCTAGTGTATAAACTCCGTTACCTCCCCCTGAGTACGTATACAGCAGGGATCCATAGCTCGGAGATGAATAACTAGACCTCCCTCTTTAGAGACAACTCGGGATCAAGAGCCAGTTCCAAGTATTACAGACGATTCTAAAAGATTGTTGGGTAATTGTCGGAGAAAAATGAAGAATTGTAAGCAATATTGGTCGACCTCACTCCAAGTATATCCGATCCAGAGGCATGGCCCAAGGTTGATTAGATCAACAGCTAGGCTAGTTATAAACTCCGTTACCTCCCCCTGAGTACGTATACAGCAGGGATCCATAGCTCGGAGATGAATAACCAGACCTCCCTCTTTAGAGACAACTCGGGATCAAGAGCCAGTTCCAAGTATTACAGACGATTCTCTGCACATGTGCAGTCGTAGACCGATATAGAGATTGCAGTAGATATGTCATATGCATGAACTAAGTTTGCTACAACATGGTAGATTTGTTGTCAAAATTAAAAAATGCAAGGTATTGAAACACATAGATTTGTGCTAAAGCCAGGCATCGTTAAATTTTCTCTTTTTTTTTAATAATCAATATGAATAATGAACAATGCCATTATGAATAAGTAAGTATAATATGGACTTAATTCGGATCCGATTAAGCCTAGAAAAACACATATATAGTTTTCAATCAAGATAAACAACAGGTTTACATCCGTCATTGATAGTTATTATCAATACGGGAATTGAACCCGTGACAACTCCATAGCGTCTTGAAAGGATCAAACATCCATTTCACAATATAGTCATAAATTTATGACAGGTAATATTAGCAATTACCGTAGCTGCCAATCTATAATTTATCTGAAGGAATCGAACCGTCAAACCACAGTATGCATAATCTATAATAGATAATCTGCAGGATTCGAACCCGCGACTACACTGATTAACAACACAACCACGGAAGATAGCTTCTCTATCTCCGAAAGTTGAGAAAACGTAATCTAGTGTCACGAGAGAGTCGAACTCCCAACTTCACAACATAAAATTTATGTTTGAAAAGAATTATCATAGATCATCAAGCATTAATGTAATTAAAGGAATCGAACCCTCATTTCATAATATCGAATACTGTTTATTAACTGTAGTAAATAAACAGCATTCCGTAATCCCGCTTGGGAGAACTGTCTGTCGTTTAACTTTTCACAGGATTCGAACCCGCAAACACCACTATGATTAACAACACAACCACGGAAGAAAGGTAGCCTTCTTTATTCCCGAAAGTTGAGTAAAATAATAATCAAGTGTTGCGAGAGAATCGAACTCCCTATAAACAGTATAAACAACATAAAATTATATTTGGTAAAAGAATTGCCATACAATGCCAAGCAATTATTTATTTGAAGGAATTGAACCTTCATTCCACAGTATTCTTATCCTGTAATAGTCAAACGGAATTTAGTGATCTCACTCGAAGGTTGAGAGTCACACCCGTTATGTACACTTCTCACAGGACTCGAACCCGCGAGTTCCACTCGGTTCAACGACACAACCACAGATGATAGGTAACACAATTTCTGGTTAACCTATAAGCCACCAACTCCACTTCAATCATTTAATTAAACAACATTATATATGTATATACATATATCTACGACTTCTAAGACCTAGGTAAATAATAAAAGTGAAATTGTTACAACAGTTTATTTAAAAAATATCTCCGATTTTACTGGTTTTACCGAGACAACCTAATTCTAAGGTTTTGAATGATATTTATTTTAGACCATGCCAAAACACTAGAATCTTATATGAACCTTCTTACCTCCAAACGTACCTTTTTACACATAACCTCACTTCAGGATTTTTGAACAAGAAAGTAATCTATCTTTCAAGTCAACTGAAGTTACCACCGTGGATTATATGAGTATTAACACCTCTTGTACTACATAAAATAGCAATCGCACAGCATTAAAATTACGTACAAAATATAAAAGAGCAAATATTAGTAAATACATATTGTAGCCTATAGTTACTTTATCCTTGTTTTATAGTTAGATTCCCTTGACGACCCTACAATAGCAACCGATCGGCCGCTATTTTGTATCATTATATTTAGCCGAGAATTTCAGTGTATGAAACAATTATTCCAATTTTACAACTACCTGATAGGTAGAGAGTATTTAGATAACATGAAATGTTTATGAAGATAATCTAAGATTTCCCTATATTATTGAATTATATTACCATTTGGAATATTTCTATGAGAATTTTGATGTAACATAGCTTTACCACGAACTCGCCTAAATGGTATTCGTTTATTCTTAATTAGAATTCTATCGACAACATCTTATAAAAATCCGCTCATTAATGATTTAATGAATTCATTCCATACACCTAGCAATCAACAGAACTCATACTCGATTTAGACTTTTAATCCTTCACACTCGTCCCTTAATCTAGTTCCTCCTGACACTTTTCATAATAGCAATTCAGCCGCCATTATACATGAGCATCTCACACAAGATTTTTAGAGTTGCCGTTTTCTTTTCTGATCTCAAATATCTCAACACTTACCGAATAATTTCCAGACACATTTGTACACAATTTATCAGGAAAATCACCGTAATCTAGCAATGTAATCACAATTAGGAACCCTACCTACGTATAATCTAAATCACGGGGAAAAACGCAAAATAAAATATTGTCTCACAGTTAGTAAGCCGTAAAACAAAACACTGCTAGCACACTCAAAAGTAAAAGAATATCATTATACGTGTAATTCGCCTAAACCCTCATACATTTCGAAAAACAAGTAACGAATTAACCTCTAACTACTCACGTACCGCCGCGCCGTGCTGATTTAAATTACACACAAGCACTCACTCTAAAAAAGCCCTCGATTTTTCTTTTTTTCCACGTTTCGTACCGTTCCCCGACTGACGCGCACCTCCTCTCCTTCACTTGTTTTTTTTTCTCTTTTTTTTTTTTTCGTCAACATAAAACCTCCTTGATTATTCCCGCGCTTTAGCTTATTACGTAGTAGACTTTTGTTTTATTACAACGCCATGTATGTCTTATCTATCAAACTTTTTTAACCTTTACTCGATCTTATTGAATTTTACGGAATGATGCAAGTGCTGTTAGACACCCACGCTAGATGGCGTTAAACTGAAAACTAGTACGTAATCCAAAACTTATCTCAACGAGTGATTTAGTTACAGCCTGAAGTCAAAGCTAAAGTCAATAGAATAGAATAGAAAAACTCTTTATTGCGACTTTTATAACTAATAACTCTTTATACCAACATAAAATAAAATTAGATATTACAGTACTAGAATAGGTCTTATTTGCAATAGGCTATTTATAGCACTTTTACAAGTAAAATTATATTAGGTACTTAAAATTAAGTTATTTTACGAAGCATATAAGATTACAAAGTGCTTATTGTCAAATATTATATAGCAAGCTCATTATGATATGTGAGTTTGAAAAAAAAAGCAGAACAATGCAGAACAGAAAACTCCGATCCGAAGCTTCGATTACACCTGTAAAGAAGAAGCTACAAGACAATTTATAGAATATAGAATAGAATATTATTTATTGGCCATATAACTTTGCACGTTACACAAGGCAGGTCAGATTACATTACAACTTATAATAATAACAATAATGATTATACATACAAATATAAATTATAATTAATTATATTTAATATAAATTTAATAAATAATAAATAGCCGTCCAGCAACAACAATAGGTAACTTCACTATAACGAATAGAAAAGAAGGAAAGGAAAAGAATAAATAGTAACAGTATTACATAGGTCAATTTCACAAATACCAATTACAATACTATTTTTAAATTTTGTTAATCATATAACTCAAACGATGATTCCGTTAGATGCATAGTCATAAACTCATTAAGTGAGTATAATGGGTTTAATTCGAAGAAACTTTTTAACTTTATTTTAAATTCAGAAAATTGCAGTTTGGTAATGTTAATCGGCAGTTTGTTGTACATTACTATTTTATTAAATATACCTAACAAGGTATACAAAAACATTTGCACCTTAGCTAATCTAACCTTAGGCTGATGTAATTTCTCCTTATTCCTCAAATTATACGTGTGCCTGTCCATATTTTTATCGAGAGACTCTTTACTATTGTGTATTTCTATGAGACTGTTATATATGTATAAAGAGATAACAGTCATTATTTTGTTCTTCTTAAAATAGTTTTTAGCTGACATGCGTTTTCGTAAGCCGTTAATAATTCTAATCGACCGTTTTTGACATACCAGTACTCTGTTTATGTCGGCGGCATTTCCCCATACAGTCACGGCATAGTTTATGAGAGAGTGTACATATGCGTAATAAACTGTGATCAAAGCTTTCTTATCTACTACTGATTTGAGCTTTAAGAGTGCATAATTGGCACTAGAAAATTTTTTACACAGTTTATCTATGTGTCCCAGATGGCTTATAGTATGATCAATAGTGTACCCTAGAAAAACATTTTCTGTTACGTTTACATTGTGCTCCATTCCTTTTCTCGATTGGTAGTGCATAATTGTGCTTTTATCCGCGTTGAGTATAATGCCATTGGCTTCAAACCATTTTTTTAGTATGCTCATTGTATTTGTGATCTTGTTATCTAGAGTCGCTTTAGATTTATCCTTTAACCCAACATGTGTATCATCCGCAAACAAACTTACAAAGGTCCAGTCCGGCAAGCACTTCACCAGGTCATTCACATATATTAAGAATAACACAGGTCCTAATATAGATCCCTGTGGTACTCCTATATCAACTATGCCTACCTCTGAATTACTTGCATTTATTGACACAACTTGAGATCTATTGGTCAGGTAAGATTGCATCATGTCAAGTTCCACACCATTAAAACCATAGTATTTTAATTTTAAAAGAAGTATATCGTGTCTCAAACAATCGAAAGCCTTAGATAAGTCACAATAAATACTGGCACATTTTTGAGACTCATCCAACGCTTCCAAAATAAAGTAAACTACCTTCCTGATAGCCATTTCCGTTGATCGGCCTTTGCGAAAACCAAATTGAACAGCCGCAAATATGTCATTTTGTTCAAAATACTTAACTACTTTATTTTTTATTATTGTTTCTAATATTTTGGACAATGTTGGCAATATACATACTGGCCTGTAGTTGCTAAGATGAGAAGTTTCTCCTTTTTTATATATAGGTATAACTTTTCCAATTTTAAGTACATCAGGAAATACGCCATGTTCAATACAGCTATTAATAACGATAAGTAATAGTTCCATAAGGTAGTCACTTCGTAAAATTAACTCCTTCATAGTTTTAGTGTTCATGTCATGTATATCGTATGTCAATTTAGATTTAATATTAATAATGATATTTCGCAGTTCCTTATAGTCAACTTGTTCAAATTTTATAACGGTCAGTGGTTTAACTACTTTGTCTAAATAATGCATGCATTCTGTTGTGTTAATGTTTCCATTACTTGTCAATCTATGAGCTATATTCCGAAAAAAGTCGTTAAATAAGTCAGCCATACCTTTCGCGTCTTTAATATAAACATCATTGGAGTCTTTTACACCTTTAATTGATAATCTAGATCCTTGGATTTTATTTTTCTTCACTTGTTCACCAACAATTTTCCAAGTCTCTTTGATTTTATTTCTAGAATTTTTTATCCGATAAGCATATTGCAACTTACTTGCATATGACATTGCTTTTCTTAAAACCTTTTTATACGATTTAACTCTTAGTTTTCTTTGTTCATTAGGTTGATAGTCTTGTAACATCTCCAGTTTTGCTAAATTCTTTTTTGATACTTCTATGCCTTTTGTTGTCCATTTCTTGATAGGTTTGTTTATTTTACATTTGACCTTGGGGAAAGCAATGTTATAAAAGTATTTGATAGCATCTAACAAAATACTCATTTTTCCGTTTGGGTCCTTACAATCTAAGACTTGTAGTTTCAATGTATTGTATTCGTTATGTAATAAATAGTAAAAGTAGTTATAATTGTTGTTGGACATAATTCTATTATAATATATTTTATCCATTTTAGGTATTTTGTCATTACTATATTCAACGACTAGTTTTATTACATTGTGGTCTGATAATCTAGACTCTAAAACATAACCTTGACATTGATCAAAGTTTACAATAAAATTATCCAAACATGTTGAGCTAGTGCCACGAGTCCCTAGTAGGTGAATTAAGTAATAATTTACATTTAAAATTTTGGAGTAGTTCTTTCAATTTCTTAACTTTCCTATCTTGTTTCAGTACATTAATGTTAAAATCACCAGCTATAATCATATGTTTTCCTTCACAGCATATATTATGTAAAAGTCTTGTTAAAATATCAAAAAAAATAGACAAGTCTTTGTCAGGTCTATACACCGATATAATTACAATTTTAGAACCTCTCAATTCAATAGCTGCCAATTCACAATTCATTTCGAATGACAACTTATTTAAATCTTTACGGACCTTATAGTCTAGATCATTTTTAACAAAAATTGCTGTACCACCATGTTCAAAAATTTGTCTATTAAAATATGTTGCGAGTACATAATTTTCTAAACTCATAGCCTCCAAATGATGGTCTTTTGCCCATGTTTCAGTAAGACATAAAACGTCACAATTTTCATCGTATAACATATGCTCAATTTCTATATACTTGTTATGTATGCTCTGGACGTTAGCATGTACTATCACCTTGTGACTTTTTTTGAAAATTTGTGGAGTCTAGAACGGTTGTTAATTTAATATTTTCAGAAGTACACTTTATGAATGTTAACGTAGAAGAAGATTGAAACCTATTCTTTATAAACGTTGATATAGTTTGCAAAATATAATCTTTGGTATTGTAGCGGACATTGGTCTGAATATTTGTTTTTTTTGGATTTAGATCTAAATATTTGACTCTTTCTGACACGCTAGCTATGTGTGCTATCTTACTATTTATATGATAAATGTCCAAATCACAAGTCCCATTGTAAAGAATGCTACCTACTACTAAACTGAATTTTCTATTTGGATTCTGCATAATCTCTTGTAATAGTTTTATATAACGCTGCTTATCATTGACAGTTGAGTCATTGTCACATTTACTTACTAGAATTATAACTAAGTCATCATAGCTTAAGCTTTTCGTCCTTTCATAAAAATGTTCTAGATGTTTATGATATTTGGCTCCCGTTTTACACCAATTTATAATTCTATTCGTATCATCAACTCTATTTATTAATTTAGTGGCTAATCCTTGACCAATTTCATCTGAAAAGATAACAGTATGTTTTACAGTATTGGAAACTTGCTTTACGCTTCGTGTGAACTTCTCAGAAGTATTGTTTGTCTCAGGTCTCATATTAACTACATTCCCGTTATTCTCATTAGCAATTTTCGTAATTAATTCAGTATTTGTGCTGTCTGTCGACTTTGTCACAACTTCTGTGTGTAATGATTTCTGTTTTTCGATTTCCACAATTTTGTATTTCAGTGTATTTTCTTCTCTTTTAATCTTTATGCATTTTTTCTGTAGGCTTTTTATATCTTTCGTTAATTTACTTATCCTTCTAAAGACCTTATTACTCCTGTATATTTGTAATCGTGCTTTTAGTCGCGTATTACGTTTATTACGTACATTTTGTTTTTCAGCTATTACACTGCGCTTTTCACTAAGAATGCGATTATTTTTTACTTTTTCTTCTTGTAGCCAATTTGTCAATTGCTCTATTTCTCTTCTTAGCTCAGAAATAATAAAATCAGGATGAGATTTCAACCCAACGGGTTTTTGCGGTGTTGAAATGTTATTTTCTAATTTGTCAACTGACATTCTCGGTCTCTTTCGTTTTCTACCAATGTTAGGTGTAGCAAATCCATCACTGAAGTCAAGTTTTTTGTACACTTCGTTAAGTTTTTTTGATTTTTGTAACTCATTTTTTAGCTTTTCATTTTCTGAAAGCAAATTATCAACTTCATTGTTTGCTGTCGCTAAGTCGGTCTCTAAGATAATAACTTTTTCCTGTAATATGGTGACGGTCCTGCTTTGATCAAGTGTCGTTTGGGATACACACATTCTTGTAGATTCAAACAGGGAGGAGTTTGTCAGGTCTCCTAACGAATTTGCACGCTGCCTCTGATGAAAGCGAAAAGTAATGTTTTCTGTATCCATATTATCCATTTTGGCTTATTATAGTGGTACTGTCTTGGTGTATTAATTGATATTTACAGTTTATCAATACAAAAACACCTTTACAAGAATAAAATTTCAACAATATGCATAAAAAATGAATTCTCCAATACAAAACTCAAACTCCTTACGTCAGGTTTGAACCTGGGGCCCATACACAACTTGTTATTACTTGTGTTTATATTATAGCTCAGTTGGTAGTGACCCTTTTGAACTTTGTATGTACGTTATAGGTTCGATTCTCACCCAGGACAAACGTTTGTGTGATAAACATCGATGTTTGTTCTGTGTGTGTATTATATTGTATTCATAGCGCAGCAGGACAAGTATTTGTACACAGAAAAAAAGCACACTTGTTCTGGGTCTTGGTGTTGTGTTAACGGGTATAGCAACATAATAATACAAATATAAAGTAATTGTTAACTTTATAATGTTGATAATAGAGATCTACGTGAACCAACTTCAACTTCAGTTCACCTCGCATTCACCAGATTGCTCCCCAAGTCAAGTTTTATTTCAGCTAAAAATGTACCATACCCGGAAAAGTAGAGTTTCCGAAATAAATACAGCCTATCTGACAGACAAGTGGCGTGAGGCCGGTTCCAGGATTAGGGAACATCGTTTGTCATACGCATCATTATTTCAAGATTGGATAGGCATGAGATGGGCATAATTGGCATGGGCAAATATTTGTATTTCCATTTTCCATTTCAAAACTAAACAAACCATTGTCTGTTTGCAACCATTTGAAAACCTCTGTAGTGTGGTGGTAGAGCAGGTCGACTCATAGCCTGGAGGCAGCGGGTTCGATTCCCGCGACAGGACAAGTATTTGTGCACAGAAAAAACAGCGCAAATACTTGTTTTGAGTCTGGGTGTTGTGGGACCATGGTCCTCGTAGTTCCTGGGTCCCTAGACTCAGGGAGTTTGGATCCAGGATCTATGTGTGTAATCGTTGGGCGTTATTTATTTATTTATTGTAAATGACAGAGTAATGAGGTAACAACCATAAAAAAAATCGCCTACTAAGCCTACTTTGAAGTAGTTTGAAAAAAATCACGACAAACTGAGAATCTCGATTTTTAAAGTCGGTTAAAAATAGTAGGATCACGTCAACGACTTATTGAAATTCCAATAGAGTATAGCTACAGACAGATATTATATATAAACGAGCTTCTGTCCACGGCTTCTCCCGCGTAGCCTATAGGAAAATAATTCAACCACCTATTTCACCCTCTTAGGGGTGGAATTTCGAAAAATCCTTTCTTAGTGGATACAAAATAGGTGGTTGAATTATTCAAAGAACAATTCAAAGTCATGACTGACTTATATATCAACGCACAGCCTAAACCTATTGAGGCTCTTTACAAAGAACTCACCCTCCAAATTTCAAGTCTCTAGAACCAGTGGTTTAGGCTGTGCGTTGATATATAAGTCAGTCATGACTTTGAATTGTATATGTATAGATACATCCTTTGAGATGACCCATAAATGACACGTCATTTTTCTGTTTACCATAACGTATGTGATATTAAACTTAATATAGTGGTGACCTCACTCTCTTATCAAGATATCTCCTCGTTTCGCCCGATCAATCATAATGACGAGGTGTACACATGATTGCGAGCAGGGTTTATAGTAACATCGCTGAACAATTTATTTTTTGTAAACTACACCCACTAGGTGGTAGGACTTTACTGCAAAGTTCGTCTAGGTAGGTACCACCGCTTTGCCAGTTATTCTGCCGCCAAGCAGTAGTGCGCAAGCACTGCTGTGTTCCGGTTTGAAGGGCACTGTAGCTAGTGAAATTACAGGGCAAATGAGACTATGATCTAATCTTACAGTTTAGTGATCTTATTACTAGATTGTGCTGATGTCTCTGGATGACGTGCGCAGTGCAGTGTCACGCGAAGCTCTATACTTTAGAGTTCCGAGTGACACTGCAGCTGGTATGGATATAACATAAAAAAAAAACCCAAAACTCACATATACGTAGACCTTGGATAGAACATATATAGCTAGGATTCCCTGTATAGCAACCCAGGAACTACGAGGACCAAGTTCCCACACCTAGACACAGAACAAGTATTTGCGATTTTTTATAAGAAAAGAAGTTAGTTTAATAACTAAAGACATTGCCATTTAAATAAACATGAAATCACGAATAACCATACATTTAATTTAGTCTTTTTTTGAATAATTAACCCAAGAATGTGCTTTATATATCCGCTTTTCAAATATTTTTTCAGAAGAAGCGATTTATTATGAAAAGCGAATTTTTTATACTGTTCATTGTATTTATTAAAGGAATAAGGAATAAATACATTTTTTTTGGACATCTCACACAACGCGATCTAGCCCCAAACTAAGCAAAGCTATATTATGGGAACCAGATAACTGATACAATACTTAAATACTTTTTTGTTTTGTAAATACATACATATAATACCATATAACACCCAGACACAGAACAAACACCTATGTTCATCACACAAATGTTTGTCCTGGGTGGGAATCGAACCCACAACCCACAGTTCAGAAGGCAGGGTTAGTACCAACTGAGCTATCGGGCCAGTCATTATTTATTACGCAAAGCAATAATAATGATAGTTATGTGTAACGATAGTTATAAATATTTGATATAAAGAAGAAGGAAAGGATAGAAGGACTATTCTTCTATATTTTTTATAATATGTTTATATTCTGGAAGGACATTTCTATAATACCTTAAAACCACACCTCTTTTTTAAATAAAATACATTTTTTTCTTATTTACGCTATTATTAATTTAAATTTATTAAACTTTTGACTGACCCGATAGCTTAGTTGGTAGTAACCCTGCCTTCTGAACTGTGGGTTGTGGGTTCGATTCCTGCCCAGGACAAACATTTGTGTGATGAACATAGGTGTTTGTTCTGTGTCTGGGTGTAATATTGTATTCTATGTATGTATTTACAAACAAGAAAAGTATCTAAGTATTGTATCAATTATCTGGTTCCCATAATACAAGCTTTGCTTAGTTTGGGGCTAGATGGCGTTGTGTGAGATGTCCACACATATTATTATTATTATTTTTTACACAATTCTTAATTCAAATTTGTTAAAATTATTTTCCATTTTTTATTTTGGTGTTCTGTATAAAGCGTGTTTTTTAGTTTTTTAAAATTATTATTTATGAATTCGGTAGGGCTTTCCACGTTATGCCATACCGAGCACCTATTTGGAGGAAAACAAACTGAAAGTTGCTTTTTTAAGCAAAAAATATTCTAGTACAGTGCCTTTCTAATTAAACATTTTAATTCATTTCGACACTCGCCGTAATAATACAAAAATTGAAGAATACTACTTAAGTACTGCTTAAGTCTACTTAAGTATGATATATATAAAAATGTATTTCATGTTGATAAAGCAAGTGTCCAAGTTTAAACGTGGTAGTTTATCCTGGAATTCCTTTTATCTCGGGAAAACGAGGACCCTCCGGGGAAAATGGGGATTCTACAAACTTGAACGCGCTGAGGGAGAAAACAAAACGCTCTCTAAAAATATTATACATTTCACTTCTTGTCTTATTTATAATGAGAAAGTTGGTAAATTTCCCATGTTTATTAGGCGCCACATAGCTCTGAAATGGTGGAACGGGTTTTGATGATTTTTAGGCTGTAGATACCCTTTAGTTCCTGGAATTTTAGATTGTTTTTTGTCTTAGAAAACTGAACGCAATTTTTGATAAGCGATGGGTTTATTATTGATTAAGCGTTTTATTTATTTAATTATTTATTTTAAATAAATAATAAATTCTCTTAATTGAATCTTATATTATTAATATTGGCCATATGGTTCCGGATGGAGAATAGGACCTTTTTCTTTCCATGAGTGTAAGTGCTTAAGGGAATTTCCGGGGAATACGTAGCAGTATTTTCTTCTGTTCATTAAAATCTGTGATCACTTGGGGTTGCCAAGAATGGTGATTTTGGCAAATGGTGAAATGTTTGGTTGAATTATCCATGAAAAAAATTCTTCTTCGTTTCCTATAGGCCACGCGGGCGAAACCACGGGCAGAAGCTAGTAATTTATATACAAGTTAGTACATTTTCATTGATTTGATGTAAAAGACCAAAAAACTCGCCGATTTGAATCAAAAAACCACACAGACTAAGTAAGCTTACGCCAAGTTCAACGAACTCGTAGATTAAGACTCTACCGTAGATTTGGAACATGCTAAGATTTGCCTCAAAGACGACGTCCCATGCGAATCGCTGGAAAACTTGAAAAGTAAAACGAATTAAAAACTTACCTCAATTAAGCTCCGACACTGGCCACCTTCGTAAATAACTCACAAACTTAAAAAAAAATAAAAAACAAAAATAACTTAAATTAAGAACACGCCCGCTCCCGATATAAAACTTTGTGCGGAAAACGCGCGAATAGAAATAAACAAATGGTTTACGGGAAATCTTTTACGACACAGAAAACTGAATCACTCGCACACATTGGTTTTTATTGCACTACGCGTTTATTTTTTCGTAACGCGCCTTCAGGGGGAAGGTTTGACACGACCTCTCGGTTCTGCGGATCGGGACAGACTGGCTGTGGAAGCTATTTTCTCTGAAACTGTTGATTGGTCTCCCACCCCGCCCGTCCGACGTCTTGTCGGAAAATTTTCATTGCATCGAAACGATTGATGCCCTGTGCGGCCTTGCGTTTGATGTTTGCTGAGTAATCTATCGAAAGTGAAAGTTGACGACGATTTTTTGGCGGGAAAACGAAAAAGATTACGTCGCCGCATTGTATCATTTTCTAAAACTTGTGTTATTTTCAGTGTTAGTGCATAAAATTGGTGGCATTTTATTCGTTAAGTTCTGGACTACAGGCATGAGTGTGGGAAAGTGGTATAATGATGGTGAAACGTTTCTTTTCGTGTTGTTTCCAAAACTCCATAGAAGCTTCGAGTAAAGTTGCCACCGCTTTACTAGGAGTATGACTTCAACTAGACTATGACTTGACTATGACGTTACTTGATGACTTCGACTGTGACATGACACATATTTGCGTGAAATATAATTAACTTGATAATTATCAATTGCTTGACACTGGCTATATACACCAAAATATTGCTCTCTATTTAGTCCAAAGGCTATGCATTGCCATTCAACGGGGCAATGCCACCAGCATTTGAGACACGTTGCCAACTGGTAGCGGCTTCTTAGATTAAGTTTTGCTACTGCATTTGTTTTTAATCCGTTAAAACATAATTTTCCTTGTATGAAATATCTTAAATATATATAACTCAAAGGTGACTGACTGACTGACTGACATAGTGATCTATCAACGCACAGCCCAAACCACTAGACGGATCGGCCTGAAATTTGGCATGCAGGTAGATGTTATGACGTAAGCAACAGTTAAGAAAGTATTTTTTGAAATTCCACCCTTATGAGGGTGAAATGGGTGGTTGAATTATTTTCCCATAGGCCGCGCCGCGGGCGAAGCTGCGGGCAGAAGCTCGTAATAGTATATAAGTCAAAGTCAAAAGGTTTATTGAAAATAGGCTATATTTAGCACTATTACAAGTTAAAAATATATTATATGAGTTTGCAAAAATAAGTTCTCTTGCTCACTACTAGTGCAAGCAATTCGGCATAAATATTTACCGAAAATAAAGTCTCTAGTAATACAACACAATGATAATAGAGTACAAAATCTCTCAACGTAAAGACAAAAAGATCTAATTCACACCTCATTTTCATAATTAGATGAACATGTTGCCCCTTTCTTCAAACACACATGACTCGTTACTGTCGCACCACATTGTGTTTGTACATTGTCGAATTCCCTTCCTTTTGGAACTCCTGAACTTTTTAATTAAAACAAAATGCCGCGGCTTATGCCATAGTGGAAAAATCAGCAGTAGGGTGATGAGGAACTTTCTGATAACAAACGAGAAGAACGAACGAGAACGAGGAGATATTCAACCTAATTGCTACACTTTTTTATATCACACTTCACACTAATATTATAAAGGCGAAAGTTCGTATTTATTTGTGTGTATGTGTGTATGTTTGTTACTTCTTCACGCTCAAACGGCTGAATGGATTTGGATGAAATTCGGTACCAAGATCGCTTATAAACTTGATTAACATATAGGCTACATTTTATCCCGGAAAAGTGAAATTTTCCTGTGGGATGAGTAAATATTAAAATACTTTTTATCCGCGGGGCGCAACTAGTCTATATATAAAACGAAGTCGTTTTGGTTACACCACTTATAATAATAATAATAATAATAATTCTTTATTTCGGACACGAGATCCATATTGCCGCTTGAAAAAAAATCACATCAAAATATGTATAATGTAAATAATACACAAAAATTAAAACAACTAAATTAAAAATAGTTAGGTGGCAATAGCCACCCAACGTCGATATGTTGCAGTCAGGTGCAGTCTATCTGCCAAACTTTTTATAACAGTATTTTAATATTTATAACTCAAGAACGGCTGGACCAATTTTTATGTTATTGTGTTTTTGGATTTATCTATGTCTGGAGTAGGATAAGTAATAAGTAATAAAATTGATGTAAATCCAGATAAAAACTAGTGTGCTTTAGACCACACGACTGAAGTAAAAATTCTTTAGCTTTATCTATCGACCATTATAGCGGTATTCAATATTCAGCGTGAAATTGTCTACAATAATACATTCTCAAAATACCGAAATAAGGCTTAAATCTCGAGATTTTGAGTCTAAAAATGGTTTATCTGTCACAGGGATACAGTTCGCTTAGCATAAAAACATTATTATATATATTATATTTTTACAGTAATTGTATGAATTAGTACCATATTTAGTATTTTAAAATAGAATTAAAACATTTTCAAGGAACTGAAACTTACATAAACCTTTTCTATTACCTTATAAGCACTCTACATTAAAATGACGCCGTTGAAGTTTAAAGCTAATTTTCTTGAAACTATCAATTTGACAGTTAAACCCTTTTTATTCTCAACCCTTCATTTAGTAAAAATGTAATTAAGGCAATTTGTAAAATTTTTATTCTTTTAAATTGTATGTTTCTGTTTGTAGTAAAGCTAGCTATATTATTTTTAATACTTACTATAGATAGCCAACAAAAGTTCAAATCCCAAAAGTAATTTTTTTTATTTATAATTCATTTATTTACTACTAGCTGTGGATAAATAGTAGCCGATATATTAATCCACCATATAAGCTATCTATATTCTAAATTTCATCTAAATCCATCACAACCGTTTGAGCATGAAAGAGTAACAAACATACATACATACAAACTTTCGCATTTATAATATTAGTAAGATCTGTTTTACCTACATTTAAAAATTGGCATTTGTTGTTAAATTTATTTATAGTAAAATAAAAAATATTCTTCGTCACTTACAGCGCCATCTAGCCCCAAACTAAGCAAAACTTTCTTACCCTTTACTTATACGTACGTACTACTTTCCCTTCGGCATATTGGTATCAGCTATGGACCTCCCCGAATTATGCAGGCATGAGGAAAAAACAACCTGAAATTAATTTCATCAAACATGCTTGTTTACTCCAAGGAAGCTGTATTGATTTATGTGGCGCATGGAGTAACAAACGAATGGAGTGGAATAGAACATTTCAAAACAAACCCTAAGTAAACAATGCAAGTCAAAACGAAGGCACAAAATATATATTAGTACGACAATGTTTTTCCAACGGGCTAATGCTGTTGGTCTCAACCTTACTTTATAGCTTTACTTTCGATCAGACACGAAGCCGTCAAAAGTGGGAGACAATTAGCTCAAGGGCACCTTGGATAAGAGTGGACCCTATAGGAAGACGCAATCATTTTGCTTAGGGCTGGTACCGTGAGCTCTTAGCGCAAACCTGAACTGAATTGCTTTGACCTGCGTTTTGCTCTCTCAGCTGGAGAAAAAGTGAGACAAAAGTCAAAGCGATTCAGTTCAGGCTCGCACTAAGGTACGGGCC
Organism: Ennomos fuscantarius; assembly: GCA_905220475.3. Classification (NCBI taxonomy): domain Eukaryota; kingdom Metazoa; phylum Arthropoda; class Insecta; order Lepidoptera; family Geometridae; genus Ennomos; species Ennomos fuscantarius. Next base: position 6,983,613 of record HG992049.1, read on the forward strand.
CTGATCTATGAATTGACTTGATGTAATTGATCAATTTAGCAAATAAATAGATGAATGGATGCTTGTGCTCCCGACGCATCGTAATGCCAAATAGTTTATGAATTATATATTATAAAGAATTGTAATATAGTTTTTTATTAATTAATTGATAATAATTGTGATAATAAAGTGATTTGCTTGACCTTATAGTAATTAATAATTATTATAATTCTACTAGTATGCTGTCTTAGATCTACTAACACCCCATCACCCACACCACCGGACAACCAGATGTACGAAAAAACGCCACCGTTACATGGTTAATACACATGTGCGGACAAAGCGATTTGGTTCAATTATCATGCAAACATTTATCATGCGAACAGCCAAAGAGTGGAACGCTTTACCGGCGTCCATATTTCCCGATAACTACAACCTGGGAGTCTTCAAATCGAGAGTGAACAGATATCTTCTAGGCAAGCGTGTTACATCCTAGACCGCACCGTTACTTACCATCAGGGGCGATAGTGGTAAAACGCAAGCCTATCAAACAATAAAAAAAAAAATAAAAAAAAAAAACAAATTGTACTGAATTATCCGAAATTAAATAATAATAATAACGCCAAACAATCACATACATAGATCCTGGATCCTAACTAGGATTCCCTGTACCTAGGGACCCAGGAACTATGAGGATCATCCCACAACACCCAGACCCAAATGAAATGTATTTATTATTTTTATTATAAATATCGACATTGAATTCCTGAATTATGATTGGCAGAAAACGTGTAATGTATGCTATTAAAATCATGTTGGTTTGTGATGGAAAAGCGGTCCATTGATTTTATTGTCAGTGATGTGGTCCATTGAATCACTTCCGACATTGTTTGAAACTTCGACAAACATTACAAGGGATATAATTTTAAAAACAAGAAAGGAAATGTCAGGTAAGTAAGTCAAAGCAAATCATTCATAAATAATTTCTGAGCTTTTTGGGTAATTACATCGATCAACTACGTGGAAATGCTAACCTTGTTTATATTTTACCAGTACTCAGTTATAATTAATTAATTACCAAATTAATTCTCAATTTATTAAAAAAAACTTATAATGTTTTGGTTACGGTTACCCATCCAAGTAGGGACCACAGCAAATTACTGATAAAACTTAAAAAAGAAAGCCGAAAGATCATATACATATATCCTAGACCCTATCAAGGATTCCCTGTGTCTAGAGACTCAGGAACTATGAGAACCATTGTCTCACAACACCCAGACAATGTGCTTGTTTTTCTTTTCGCTAATACTTGTCCTGTCGCGGGAATTAAACCTATCACCTCTGGGCTATGAGCCAACCTGCCCAACCACCACACCACAGACTGTCATAAAACATATAGGTACTATAAAATATTTGATATGGACATAGTAATAAAATCGCAGGGGCTGCATTAGTTTTCATGTGCATGGTTGCATACGTGGCACTATATTCCTTTATGCATGCAAATAGCTCAGTAAAATTTAATGATCTGTAATAGAAACTTTAAGCATTGTTCGGAAGTCAACCATTTTCTTTTATAGTCTACTAATAGAGTCTTGTGGTTTACCAGCACTTTCCCGTTAAGCCATTAACTATTAGTTTTCTGGTTTTTTTTTTATGTTACTGAATGATTTGACGAGCTAGCCGTTCACCTGATGTTAAGCGCCACGGCGCCCATAACAGAACAGTGTCAATCGGAACCCCAAAATAGAGTTTCGAGCAACACTGCACTGCGCACATCATCCTGAGACATCATCACAGTCTGGTAATAAGATTACTCGACTGTGAGATCGGATCATAAAGTCTCAATTGCCCAGTAATTTCACTAGCTACAGTGCCCTTCAAACCGGAACACAGTAGTGCTTGCGCACTACTGCTTGGCGGCAGAATAACTGGCAAAGCGGTGGTACCTACCTAGACGAACTTTGCAACAAAGTCCTACCACCTAGTGAAAAGGTATTCAAAGATTGAGTACCCTGCAAACGTTGGCAGCACTGAATGATTTTTTATGAACTATTTATACTGACGCAACCCTTTTACTTGGCTAGCATGCTACACCTTCGATCGCATCGTCACTTCCCATCAGGTGAAAGCGTGATCAAATGCTAGACAAGTTTGAAATAAAAAAAAAAACAATAAAAGTAAATAAATATTGGATCTATCAATTTACAGTATTCAGATTTTATTTATGGTAGCGAACGACATGACAAGCTAGTCATTCGCCTGATGTTAAGTATAGTTTCGCTTGACACTGCACTGCGCACGTCGTCCTGAGGCATCAACACAGTAATAAGATTACTAGACTTCGACAGCCTTATTAATAAACGGGTATTAGTCTCGGATTAGTTACTTCAGCTTTTGCCCTTTTTTTGCTACTGGAATATTTAGCTGGATCGAAAGAGACAAAAGATGGTGTAACTAGTCTAAAGCTCGTTCATGTTTATTAATAAGGCTGTGATAGATTTACTAAGCTTCATTTCATTTTATCGCTCCCCATATTCCCTATTCCCATAGATTCTGGGTATAAATTCCATAAATTCATATTCTATCCACCGCCTGCCATAGACTTTCGAAAGTATGGTCCCCAAGTTACCATAACTCTGTTGGGAATACGGGTAAAACAGTAACTTAACCATTTGCAACTTTTATAAGAGATCACACTAATATTATAAAGGCGAAAGTTTGTATGTGTGTATGTGTGTAGGTTTGTTACTCCTTCACGCTCAAACGGCTGAATGGATTTAGATGAAATTCGGTACCAAGATGCTTATAAACTGGATTAACATATAGGCTACGTTTTATCCCGGAAAAGTCAAATTGTCCCAATTGTCAAAGTGTCAATAGTTTAAATACTTTTTATCCGTGGGTGAAACCACGGGGCGCAACTAGTGGAGTCTTATTTTTGCATTGAAACTCCGAATTTTCACTAAGAAACGTTAGTTTTTAATGCTGTAACTTATTTGTTACAGCATTCTTGTTGTAAATAGTAACTTTTGTTTTATAACACGCTGATCGGATCTATCTCTGTCCATCCAAAGGTTGTCTGGAAGAGATCGCTTTTTAGCGATAAGACCACCGACATTTTAACCTACTTATAAGCTTTCCTGTTTTGTATTTAGTCATCTTGGTGTCAATAAAGAGTTTATCTATCTAAATAAGTGTGGACAATTCACACAGCCCCAAACTAAGCCAAACCTTGTACTATGGGAACCAGATAACTGATATAATACTTACATACTTTTTTGTTTGTAAATACATACATAGAATACAATATAACACCCAGACACAGAACCCCGATGTTCATCACACAAACGTTTGTCCAGGGTGGGAATCGAACCCACGACCCACAGTTCAGAAGGCAGTGTTACTACCAACTGAGCTAACGGGCCAGTCAAATAATATATAACATATATTATATTATATAATTATATAATATATATACTTTTTTTTCATTAGTTCCTGATGTTATTTTTTTAGTTTAATAAGAACTTCATAGTTATTATTCTTTTTGTACGCGTAGTTCAAGATCATGGTTAATAGCTGTGAGTAAAGCTAAGTGTGGCTATAAAAACTTATCTAAACAGCGTCACTCCCCTCGTAATACTGTCAAATCTGTCACCATAACCGTAAGGATCTGACAGCGGGTAAATTCACCCCATTTTGTATCTTGAAGAAGATTTGACCAAAGAGTATAACAACTGTCTTAGATTTGACCAATGCCATCATAAAATTCTTAGACTAGAAAAACGATAGCCTCTGACAGCCTCTGTGGTGTGGCGGTTGAGCAGGTCGGCTCATAGCTCGGAGGCGGCGGGTTTGATTCCCGTGACAGGGCAAGTATTTGTGCACAGAACAAACACCCAAATACTTCCTCCTCCCAAATACTTCCTCCTCCCAAATACTTCCTCCTCCCAAATACTTCCTCCTCCCAAATACTTCCTCCTCCCAAATACTTCCTCCTCCCAAATACTTCCTCCTCCCAAATACTTCCTCCTCCCAAATACTTCCTCCTCCCAAATACTTCCTCCTCCCAAATACTCCTTAGACACAGTGACCCTGCCTTCTGAACTGCGGGGTGTGGGTTCGATTCCCACCCAGGACAAATATTTGTGTGATGAACATAGGTGTTTGTTCTGGGTCTGGGTGTTACATTGTATTCTATGTATGTATTTACAAACAAAAAGTATCTAAGTATTGTATCAGTTATCTGGTTCCCATAGTACAAGCTTTGCTTAGTTTGGGGCTAGATGGTGCTGTGTGAAATGTCCACACATATTATTATTATTAATAATAAAGGGTCTAGGATCTATGTATGTAATAGTTGGGCGTTATTATTATTATATTTACTAGCGGCCCGTCCCGGCTTCGCACGGGTGGATATTTATTTTTGAAACATTTTGGCATAACTACAACAGTTAGACACATGCTATCGCGACTTCTTTTGTAGATATTGATATGTTTTTTAATATTGTGGAAATTTTTTTTTGTTCTATCATCAATAGTTTTCGTAGCGCATGCATCTTAGGTAACATTATTGTAGTTTTAGAAAGGATTCTTATTTTTTTCTATCAATTAAAATAACGTATATTAATCATTGATAATGTTGCATGCAAATGTGAAAGAATTTTTAAAATCGGTCCAGTACTTTTTAGCCAATTCGTTACAAACATACTTACATACAAATCTTATAGTATAAATTTGTAAGATATATATAATTATATATAATATTTTACAAATCTATTTCAATATAAGATATATTTATATATTACTATTATTTTTATATATATTATATGAATAGATTTGTAAGATATATATATATAAGATTTGTAAGTATGTTTGTAACAAATTGGCTCAAAAGTACTGATTTTTTTATGTTTTGGCTCCACACTTTGTGTATTTAACCAGTGCCAAGTAATTAATAATTTATCAAGTTAATGATATTTCACGCAAATATGTGTCAAGTCACAGTCGAAGTCATCAACTCAAGTCATAGTCTAGTCAAAGTCATACTCCTAGTAAAGTGGTGGCAAGTTGGCAACTTTACTTGAAGCTTCTATGGAGTTTTGGAAACAACACGAAATGAAACGTTTCACCATCATTACACCATTTTCCCACACTCACGCCTGTAATCCAGCACTGAACGAATAGAATGCCACCAATTTTATGCACTAAAACTGAAAATAACACAAGTTTTGGAAAATAATACAATGCGGTGACGCAATCTTTTTCGCATTCCCGCCAAAACTCCAAAAAAGCACTGTTGGAAAGTATATTTATTTATAAAGCACTGGTTACACGAAAGTGGTCCGTTTTAGGTACAACTCACTATTGGTGAAACGTCTGCGCGCTGTGTAACAACAAATTCATGGTTATTCAGTATTATCACAATAAACTGTAGTGTAATGTGAAGCCAAGGGCATAGAGTGGTTAAATACAAGCCGACAAGAAAATCACTTCAACAGTATATATTAAAAGTAGCTAACATGTAGTCGGGTAAAAATACAAGTAGATTGATAGACAGTCAAGAATATTATAAACAAATTGATAGACAGAAAGCATGCACGCTTTCGCACACACAGCTGCAGAACGCCTAAGCGCTTCAAGAGGTATTAAAAACGTAGTGTAATGTAGCATGTACTTACGTTTATGTGTTAGTACTCAAATATATCATTTATGTATATTCTATTAAATATAATCGATATTTAATTAAGAGAATTCAATTAGTAAATTATCTAAAGATAATTTCAATTAAATCTTTTTGGTAAAAATTACCGTCTAAAGTAAAAAGGTTTTGTACACACAATCTACTACTTTAGGAGTTGTAAAGTTAAAGTAAAGTTGTTTACTCCTAGTAAAGTTGGCACCACTTTACTAGGAGTATGACTTGACTAGACTAGACTATGACTTAACTTGATGACTTGGACTGTGACTTGACTTGACTTGACACATTATATGATATTCATTAACTTGAGATATTATCAATTACTTGACACTGGCTAAATACACAAAAGTGTGGAGCCAAAACCAAACAAAACAAAACAATCTACTACTTTTTTTTGTGTATTTAGCCAGTGTCAAGTAATTGATAATTTATCAAGTTAATGATATTCATGCAGATATATGTCAAATCACAGTCCAAGTCATCAAGTCAAGTCATAGTCTAGTCTAGTCAAGGCAACTCCTAGTAAAGTGGTAGCAACTTTACCAGAAGCTTCTATGGAGTTTTGAAAACAACATGAAAAGATATGTTTCACCATCATTATACCACTTTCCCACTCTCAAACCTTCAATCCAGCACTTACGAATAAAATCCTACCAATTTTACCACTAACACTGTAAATAACACAAGTTTTGGAAAATAATACAATGCGGTGACGCGATCTTTTTCGTTTTCCCGCCAAAAATAAACTACATTCCACTCTTTCTTGCGAAATGGAATGAACATTTTGCAAAGCTACTCAAAATAATTCATCTCATTTGTAAGCCATTACGTGTTTCAAACAAATAGTGGATTGAATTCCTTACATACATAGAAATGGGCCTATGAATTATGTATTCTTGGCGCGTTATTAGTTATTGAATCTCACGCAGCGAAGTGGATTAAATCCGAAAATATCTCAATAATCCACAAATCCTTTAGAAAGTTCTCTTTCATGGTAATATTATCTGATATTTATCTCGTGTTTCGTTTTCTTATTTTGGAGTAAACTTGTTTACGCATGCTTGATTTGGGGAGTAAACTAGGGAATGTGTGACGAAGCAAACGGAAGTAAAAAGTTGTTGATTAACGTAGATTTCCTTGTCAACAAAACAAACATGAAAATTTGTATTAAATATTGTGTTGGTATGTCTGATGAAATTACAATTTACGATAACGATAATAATCCTTTGCTTCAATTAATATTGTAATAATAAGAAAAAAAAACGAGTGTGCTTTAAACCACACACTTGAAGTAAAACTTCTTTACTTTGGCTCCATCTTTTTTTTTGTGTTTTGGCTCCACACTTTTGTGTATTTAGCTAGTGTCAAGTAATTGAAAATATTTCACGTAAATTATGTGTCAGGTCACAGTCGAAGTCATCAACTCAAGTCATAGTCTAGTCAAAGTCATACTCCTAGTAAAGTGGTGGCAACTTTACTTGAAGCTTCTATGGAGTTTTGGAAACAACACGAAAAGAAAAGTTTTACCATCATTATACCTCTTTCCCACACTCAGGCCTGTAATCCAGCACTTAACGAATAAAATGCCACCAATTTTATGCACTAACACTGAAAATAACACAAGTTTTGGAAAATAATACAATGCGGTGACGCAATCTTTTTCGTTATCCCGCCAAAACTCTAACTAACGAAGTTTTACTTCAGTCGTGTGGTCTAAAGCACACTCGTTTTTTTTTTTCTTATTATTCGTTTTTTTTTATCTTATTACAATATGAATTAAAGTAAAGAATTATTTTCGTCGTCAATACTTTATTTTGCTCTTCACATCTGCAATCTTTCATCCAAGTCGATACGATAAGCACTGTGTCAAGGAGCCACTACACTGCCATCTGCATCTGGCCCTTCTAGCATCTATTGCTCTTGAAACAGGTCGAGGCACTTTGCTAGAAGGTCGTTCGCAGAACTTATACAGCCGGAAGAATTTGCTCTGACAATATTGCAGAAACAATTTTGGAAGTAAAACACGCTTGACTTGTAGAGTTAGCTGGTGAATGCGGAACGAGGCGAACGGAAGTTAAAAGTAGTTGGTTCACGTAGATCTCCATTGTCAACATAACACAGTTGAAAATTACTTAGGTAAATATGAATATTGGTGGACATTTTACACAGCGCCATCTAGCCTCAAACTAAGCAAAGCTTGAACTATGGGAACCAGATAACTGATACAATACTTAGATACTTTTTGTTTGTAAATACATACATATAATACAATTTAAGTTTTTCACTTACCATCAGGTGAGTTGTTGTCAAACGCATGCCCATTATATCATAAAAAAAAAAAAAAAAATTAAACACCCAGACACAGAACAAACATCGCACAAATATTTGTCCTGGATGGGGAACGAACCCACAGCCTGTAGTTTAGAAGGCAGGGTTTACTACCAACGGAGCTATCGGGCCAGTTAAAATAAAATATTATAATTAGTCATGTTGGTATGTCCGGTAAAATGACAATTTGGCGACATTAACATTAAACAAAGTTATACCGGCCGATAGATAGAGCTAATGAAGTTTTACTTCAGTCGTGTGGTGTAAAGCACACTAGTTTCTTCTGGCTAATACTTCATCATCTACTTCTTAAATAATAATGTCTATTATTAAAAACACTCTTATAAAATGACCAGCTTCTGCCCGCAGCTTCGCCCGCGGCGTGGCCAATGGGAAAATAATTCAACCACCCATTTCACCCTCTTAAGGGTGGAATGTCGAACATAACATCTACCTGCATGCCAAATTTCAGGCCGATCCGTCCAGTGGATTGGGCTGTGCGTTGATAAATCACTATGTCAGTCAGTCAGTCGGTCACCTTTGAGTTATATATATTTAGATTACGAACATAATCAGATAATACATTTTTGAGATACGAAGAAAAATTGTTAAATATTTAAAATGCTCTACTTAAAAGGTTATTGGCATTTTCCCTGAGGTTAATTTTCAGAATGTTTAAGTAATAATTAATAACTCCCAAAGATCCCATACATCCTGGACCCTAACTAGGATTCCCTGTAACTAGGGACCCAGAAACTACGAGGACTATTGGTCCCACAACACCCAGACACAGAACAAGTATTTGCGCTTTTTTTCTGTGCTCAATACTTGTCCTGCCGCGGGAATCCAACCTGCCACCCGTACTTACACCATATATATTTATTATTAACATTAATATTGTATTCGTAATTAACAATTGAATCAATTATACGAGCGTTTGTAAAATAAACAAAATTTATTGACATAACCTTTCGAATCCGCTTGTTTTCAATTGAGTACATTTAGTCTTTCATTTCAATTTAACAAAGTAGAACATCTACTTAGATGAAATGTTTCTTGGAATAAGGGAAACAAATCCATTCACCCGATAACTTTATTTACCTAAAAATTTATAGGCGTCTCTTTCAAATGGTAATTGAAGGATTGAGAATAAAAAGGGTTTAACTGTCAAATTGATAGTTTCGAGAAAATTGACTTTAAACTTCAACGGCTTCATTTTAATGTAGAGTGCTTATAAGGTAATAGAAAAAGTTTATCTAAGTTTCAGTTGCTTGAAAATGTATAAATTCTATTTTAAAATACTAAATATAGTACTAATTCATACAATTACTGTAAAAATATAATATAATAAAATAATTATAATAATGTTTTTATGCTAAGCGAACTGTATTCCTGTGACAGATTAACCGTTTTTAGACGCAAAATCTCGAGATTCAAGCCTCATTTCAGTATTTTGAGAATGTATTATTGGAGATAATTTCACGCTGAATCCAACGATATACCCATAAATTATTTTGGGAAAAAAAAACAGTTAAACCCTTTTTGTTCTGACCTTCAATTGAGAAAACAATGGAAGCTGTTCTAGTTGAATAATCAAAGATTCTAGACATTCTAACTTGAATGTTTACAGCCTGAACAAAAACATTTGACAGCTAGATATGATAAAGTATGGCCCAAAAAATCCACTAAATAAAAAAATATCTAAACTAACCTACTGCATCAACCCCCTTGTCGTAAAGAGATATGAATGAAGGAATGTGAACGTATCGTGTGTGTTGTGCGATGTGTGGATTTTATTTTTGTTGGAATTAAATAACAATCAACGATTAAAAAATTTGTGGACTGTACATTTTTATTTTTAGTGACTGACAGTTTGATATGATGTACACGCAAAATGTCGTACGAACGTAATTGATTGAGTTTTAGCGGGAAAGCGAAAAAGATTGCGTCACCGCGTCGTATTATTTTCCAAAACTTGTGTTATTTTCAGTGTTAGTGCATAAAATTGGTGGCATTTTATTCGTTATGGTGCTACGTTTTTTTTTCGCGTTGTTTCCAAAACCCCATAGTAAATTCACTATAACTGATATGGGCAGCCGTGTCGCTTTACATCAGGTGAACGGTTAGATAGTCACGTCATTCATTAACATAAAAAAATTCAACTTAGTATAACAATGTGAATGTTTTGGCGTAGCTGTAAGTTCACAGTTGTATTTAACAAATAACAAACCCTAGCGGTGTTTATGTATAGACATGGATAAAGCATACGCTGAACACACTGCAGTTTAATATTATAGGTATACACCACCTATAGAGTATTCACGGCAGTCTCAAGTCGATCGTAGATGCAAAGCCCTTTGCAGACATCGGTGTGGTCTAAGTTTAAAGATGAGTTTTTTATGGCGGGAAAGCGAAAAACTTTACTTTTTGGCTCTATTCTTTTGTGTATTTAGCCAGTGTCAAGTAATTGATAATATCTCAAGTTAATTAATATCATATAATGTGTCAAATCAAGTCAAGTCACAGTCCAAGTCATCAAGTTAAGTCATAGTCGAATTTGAAAAGTTGCAGATAAGTAAATTGATAAATTTAAAGTTGTTTTTTTTTAGTTGCTTAATTGATGATTAAATTGTGTCTTCCATATTTTCTTAGTTTCTTTAATTATTTTTAATTAATGAATGAATTGATAATTTAAAGTTGTTTTCTTTTTAGTTATTTTATTGATGATTAAATTGTGTCTTCCACATTTTCTTAGTTTCTTTAATTATTCTTAAGTAATAAGTAAATTGATAAATTTAAAGTTTTTTTTAGTTGCTTAATTGATGATTAAATTGTGTCTTCCATATTTTCTTAGTTTCTTTAATTATTCTTAATTAATAAGTGAATTGATAATTTAAAGTTGTTTTCTTTTTAGTTATTTTATTGATGATTAAATTGTGTCTTCCACATTTTCTTAGTTTCTTTAATTATTCTTAAGTAATAAGTAAATTGATAAATTTAAAGTTTTTTTTAGTTGCTTAATTGATGATTAAATTGTGTCTTCCATATTTTCTCAGTTTCTTTAATTATTCCTAATTAATAAGTGAATTGATAATTTAAAGTTGTTTTCTTTTTAGTTATTTTATTGATGATTAAATTGTGTCTTCCACATTTTCTTAGTTTCTTTAATTATTCTTAAGTAATAAGTAAATTGATAAATTTAAAGTTTTTTTTAGTTGCTTAATTGATGATTAAAATGTGTCTTCCATATTTTCTCAGTTTCTTTAATTATTCCTAATTAATAAGTGAATTGATAATTTAAAGTTGTTTTCTTTTTAGTTATTTTATTGATGATTAAATTGTGTCTTCCACATTTTCTTAGTTTCTTTAATTATTCTTAAGTAATAAGTAAATTGATAAATTTAAAGTTTTTTTTAGTTGCTTAATTGATGATTAAATTGTGTCTTCCATATTTTCTCAGTTTCTTTAATTATTCCTAATTAATAAGTGAATTGATAATATAAAGTTGTTTTCTTTTTAGTTATTTTATTGATGATTAAATTGTATCTTCCACATTTTCTTAGTTCCTTTAATTATTATTTCTTTACAGTGAGATACTAAAATAAATTATCGTATTCAACTAGTGTTTCCAAGAGGTACGATCTTTTTCTTAATACTATATTTTTGAACGGAACGTACAACATTTTTTATCTATCCAATTCCAACACTGGGTCCGATTCGAGTGGCATTACGACTACCACTGTAGCTGAATCCCTTAGCATTGGGAGAATGATATTCTCATCATCATTGGTCTCGTCTCGTCATAAAAATACAAACGTCACATCTAGTAACTTAGACCGTAATGTAAGCTTAGCAACGTTTGGTACGTTATAAGCGCTTCGATTGTCTATGTCGACGAGTCACTATCGGAGGTCTAACATGTATTGTACCTATAAATAATTCTCATCTCGCGTGCTTTTCGCAGTAGTGAGAAAGAGAACTTATTTTTTTTCAATCTCACATATTGAGGCTTGCTATATATTTGACAACTAGTTGCGCCCCGCGGTTTCACTCGCGGATAAAAGTATTTTAATTATTTAATTATTTACTCATCCTAGGAAAATTTCACTTTTCCGGGATAAAATGTAGCCTAATTAATCTAGTCTATAAGCTATTTTGGTACCGAATTTCATCCAAATCCATTCAGCTGTTTGAGCATGAAGGAGTAACAAACATAGACATATACACACAAACACACATACAAACTTTCGCCTCTATACCTATATCTCAAGAACGGCTGAACCGATTTGTCTGAAAATTAGTGGGGACTTAGCTTAGAACCAGGAGACGGATATAAGACTTTTTATCCCGTTCGACCGCGTTTTACCAATTTATCTGTGCGAAGCCAGGGCGCATCGACTAGTTAATTATAAAAAGCAGCCTACTGGAAGCGGCTTCTTAGATTTAATTTCCAACTCAATTTTTAATATGAATTGTGTTAATAATAAATAATAAGAAAGCTTTTTGATTTTATTTATTCCTGGAGGGACTTTCTGAGGGACTGCTTTTTCTGGAACTACTTAGCTGATTAACAAAAATATTTCACTCGTAATAGTAAGTATAGATTTTCAGAATAGACGATCGTAATTGGATTACTGAGTAATTCCCCATAGAATTCTACTGTTTTGCTAATGTTATATAGCTAGAGAGTTGCCATTTCCTAGAAAAAAATCTGAGGCCTGCAACAATTTATGTGCAAAATATCATAAGTTGATCCCGGTAATGTGAACAACCTTTGTGCAAAATATCATAAGTTAGTCGCGGTAATGTGAACAACCTTTGTGCAAAATATCATAAGTTGATCCCGGTAACGTGAAAAACCTTTGTGCAAAATATCATAAGTTGATCCCGGTAATGTGAACAACCTTTGTGCAAAATATCATAAGTTGATCCCGGTAATGTGAACAACCTTTGTGCAAAATATCATATATTGAACCCGGTAATGTAAACAGCCGTTGTGACAAATATCATAAGTTGATCCCGGTAATGAACAACCTTTTGTGCAAAAAATCATAAGTTGATCCCAAAAATAACAATATTATAATAATAACGTCCAATATATCCTGGACCCTGACTAGGATTCCCTGTGTCTAGGAACCCAAGAACTACGAGGACCACGGTCCCACAACACCCAAACTCAGAACAAGTATTTGCGGTTTTTTTCTGTGCACAATTACTTGTCCTGCCGCGGGAATCGAACCCCCCGCCTTCGGGCTATGAGCCGACCTGCTCAATCACCACACCACAAAGGCTGTCGAATATGGACAACCTTTGAACAAAATATCAACAGATGATATTCCCGATAATAAGAACAACTTTTGTGCAAAATTCCATCCAAATTTACAAGCCTTTTTTGCGTGAAAGTCAGACAAAACTACAGAACAAACGAACAGACAACATTGCATTTTTATCATAAGTACAGATGCGAAAGTTTGTATTGTATATATTTGTGTTTCTTTACACTCAACAGTGTAAAAACTAAACGGATTTTGATGCAATGTGAGCGGATAGGTACTTCAGAAGCTTAGCACATAGGAAATAATTATTTATTTCTATGAAAAGGGATGAAAAATGTTCGTTATAGCTCTATATCCCCTGCTGAACCACCGCCAAAAGTTCAAGAATTCTGTTCAAATAAATAATATCACTTTACCAGATTCCGAGTAGTCATACCCAAGCTCAGTGCTGTTTGTTTTGATTTCTCCTAACGTCACACAAACACGGTTTTAATAGCGAGTTGGATAAATCCCATTCGATCTAAGGCCTGACGCACACTGCCTACTCTGTTGGCATTTAGTAGATAGATTTAGTCTATCTAGTTTAGATATTCAGTTGTATTTACTAGGTGGTAAGACTTTTCTGCAAAGTTCGTCTAGGTAGGTACCATCGCTTTGCCAGTTATTCTGCCGCCAAGCAGTAGTGTGCAAGCACTACTGTGTCCCGGTTTGAAGGGCACTGTAGCTAGTTAAATTACTGGGCAAATGAGACTTTATGACCTGAACTCACAGTCGAGTAATCTTATTACTAGACTGTGCTGATGTCTCGGGATGTTGTGCGCAGTGCAATGTCACGCGAAACTTTATATTTTGGAGTTCCGAGTGACACTGTTCTGTTATGGGCGGCCGTATCGCTTAGCAACGACTTGCTCGTTACATCATTTACTAACATAAAAAAACGCTTTGTAATCTTTTCCAATAGAAAGTAACTAGTAACTTATTTAGGCCCGGGACGGGGTTTAGCGCTCGAGCGTTCGCGCCAATAATTCGAGGGACTAAATAAATAATAAATAAATAAATAAATAAGTCTTTAACCTGAGATAAACCCTATGCTTTTCATTACGAATACAAGGAATGTAAAAATAAAAACACGAATTAGCTAAAGAATATAACTCGCATCAGTCCATTAGGTTCTAGGACTGATGGGACTCCAGCACTAACTAAAGCCCGACGGATGATATCGTTCAAGTCGGTGTGTGGTATTCGTCCTGTACTTTTTATACAGGATAGTCGGTGGTATCCGAGTCCGTGTACCATTTCACCAAAAATAAAATATAAACCAAACCTATAGTAATTTATTATTATCGTAAGTTATTATATATTGACAGCTTCTGTGGTGTGGTGGTTAAACAGGTCGGCTCATAGCCTGGAGGCGATGGATTCAGTACAAGTATTTGAAAAAAAAAGCGCAAATACATGTTCTGAGTCTGGGTGTTGTGAAGTGTGTTGTGTGTCTTCGTAGTTCCTGGGTCCCTAGACACAGGGAATCCCTAGGTCCAGGATTTATGTATGTGACTGTTAGGCTTTATTATTATTATTTAAAAAATATATTCTTTCATTAATACTTAACTTTATGCTATTTCAGTTTTCCATCCCGCTGTAATTAAATGGCTGTAGAGAAAGTTGGAACATGTATATGCGTTTAGCCTAACAGAGTATAATAATAGACTGATTTGAAATCTAAATGCTGTTTGTTTGTGCAACGAGGGAGTGATATCACTTCGCTAATTATTTTGGTGTGTTTTAAAGCGCACCCGATGGTTTTACTGAATCTAATCTTAAAGATTGACACGTGACTAAAGAGCGAGAAGAAAGAATCAGCCTAGCTATTCATCGAGAGAATGTCACCAGCTTTTTGGGTACGCTCTCCGCAGAAGGTGATTTAGTTTTTTTCTTTTGCATTAGCGTAGCGTTAAAAGAGTTTTTAAAATTCAAACTTTTCTATTCAATTATTTTCTACACCACCAGGGTACTGAAAATGCATTTTTTTTTTTTGTTTTTCGTTTGACTCCACACTTTTATGTATTTAGCCAGTGTCAAGTTAAATAACTAATATTATGTCAAGTCAATTCAAAGTCCAAGTCATCAAGTCAAATCATAGTCTAGTCTAGTCAAGTCATACTCCTAGTAAAGTGTTCGCAACTTTACCAGAAGCTTTTATTGAGTTTTGGAAACAACACGAAAAGAAACGTTTCACCATCATTATACCATTTTCCCACACTCACGCCTGTAATCCAGCACTTAACGAATAGAATGCCACCAGTTTTATGCACTAACACTGAAAATAACACAAGTTTGCGGTGCAATGCGGTGACGCAATGTTTTTCGCTTTCCCGCCAAAACTCCCGGACGGAAGTTGAAGTTGGTTCACGTCGATCTCCGTCTGTCAACACAGTAAATTAAAAAAAATATATGGTATATCCTGTAAAATGACAATTTACAATTGTCAAGATGGCGACATTAACATTAAACAAAGTTATATCGGCCGATAGATGGAGCTAAACTAAAGAAGTTGCACTTTAGTCGCGTGGTCTAAAGGACACTAGTTTTTTTATGTTTAGAAAGAAACGTTTCACCATCATTATACCACTTCCCGACACTCATGCCTGTAATCCAGCACTTAACGAATAAAATGCCACCAATTTTATGCACTAACACTAAAAATAACACAAGTTTTGGAAAATAATACAATGCGGTGACGCGATCTTTTTAATTTACCCGCCAAATCTCCAAAAAAATGCTTTAATAATATATTTGTTTCACGTTAGCGCGCTAACCTCATTTTAATAATATAAATAATAATGGCACTAACAGCAGGACGACTGCAAGAGCTTGCACCTAGCATTTTCCACACTTTAGTGAGGTGTAAAGTTGTGTTTTACACGAAAGAAAGTTATTCACCGTCTCGTACCCTAGCCCTCGCCTCGGTCCGGTTTCAATACAAGTACCTATACTTGCGCCAAAAACCAACCTTGCAGCCTCTAATAATAAACCACTATTTATTTAGAATACAAAAGACAAAACAACTATTATATAACTTTTTTAAAACCGCATTGAATTAAACCACTAAACGTTTATAAAATAATTGGAGCTTTCGAGACTAAACAAAAATAAAAATTAAACTACTAAACGTTTATAAAATAATTGGAGCTTTCGAGACTAAACAAAAATAAAAATTGTAATGAATTCAGAAGCCAAATTTAACTCACACTGTTCAGTTTTTCAATTTTGTTATACTTGTATATCCTAAGCAAATGATGTTATTATGATACGGGACCTCTGTGCGACGCAACCATCGATATAAAAAATTTATAGATATAATTAGCAAATTATTTTGGTTTGAAAAATTCTGCAATGTAAAATGTTGACATACTCGTAGTATAAATTTCAATTTAATAGATTTTTTATTATAAATATTATTAATTTTTATCTATCTATAGGCTACGATAAAACTTAAGCTAAAATATATATATTAAATATGCTAAGATAAACCAGTTATAAAATTGCTAATATCATAATATATTTTTATTGATTTATAGTTTTTATTTACACAAAATTTAATCAGGTGCGATAGTGGTCAAACGCAAGCTTATCAAACAATAAAAAAAAATTACATATTTTTTGCCGCGATGTTTCGATCAAGTTGCATTGTCCGTGTAGAGTGTGCTCACGAGTAGACTCAAGTAGTTCTGAAAAACTATGAGTTCAAGTCGCGGGAATTTTAGAAATATTATAATTTTAGTCGTTTTTGTGATAATACATACAATATTCCAACATTTTAGATCTCTTTATACATAACAGTTTTTATTTTAATACATTCATCATATTTCTAGTTTAATGATTATTTTGTTGGGTAAATAAATTAAATATATTGAGTGATTGACAAAAAAAAATTAATAAACCAACCCAATTTTACAACATTTTTTTGTGTTAATTCAATATAATTTTGGTCCAGTAAGCCTTTGGCAGCGGAGTGATTACCACGAAACTATTACCGGTATATGGCGAAACAGTAAACATATCTAATATCAAATAATATATCGTGCTGCAAATGTCTATAAAGTTTACATATGGAACCATAAAAAAAGTAGCAATTTTTGTTGTAAGCATAGTGTAATTTTCCACTATTCACAGTTACTGCAATATTTGTCACCAGACTATCTGGAGCTCGATGTCTCTGATTAAACATGCCAACGAGAGTTTCCGTACATTGTTAGAATTAACAGTGAACCGAGTCGGGGCTTTTTAAAAAGCATCGCAAATGCTTCACATTCCAGGGTAAATATCTTTTGTTTGAATGTATTTATTGTTCCTTTAAAATTTTACGAACGCTTATCGTTGTTAAATTAAAAATAAATAAAAACCAGCTCTGTCCCAAAGTTCTATGTACACAAAGTTATATTATGAGCTAAAAGTCTTTTAAATTAGATCTTTTTAGCTCATGACATCTCTCATAATGCTCTCGAATTTTTATTTGTAGGATGATTTAAAAAAAACGAGTTTGCTTTAGACCACACGACTGAATTACTTCAGTCGTGCTTCAGTCGTGTGGTCTGAAGCACACAAGGTTTTTTTTGTTTGTGTTTTTTCTTATTTTTTTCTATACGAAACGTAACTCTCTCTCTTTCTATCTTCACTAACTTATATCTCCCTCTCAACTTCCGTTCGCCTCGCCAGATTAATTTCCGTAACACTCTCGTCACACATTCACCAGCTTACTCCGCAAGTCAAGCGTGCGTAATGAAGATTCACTTCAAATTTCAACATCTGATGCAAATTTTATGCTTAGTAGGGTTTTGTAAATGCACGTAGCTTAAATTACAAACGATTAACATAAGCTACAGAAACTTGTATACTCATGCCGCTGCGCGAAGTTTCATGAACGTACGCTTAACTTTGGAAGTCATAAGGCAGTCATGGTTCTGATAAATAATCATACAGATAGATGAACATAACGATTCATAAGGGTTCCTTGTAGTAAAAAATTACGACCATTTTTTAAGGTTGGAACCTTAAAAAATGGTCGTAATTTTTTTAAACAATTTACCTTCTTAGCAATGTCTTAAGACAAAAGTCTTTAACCAGTGCGTCCTACCAGTCATAACCTAAGGAGCCGAAACGTGGACACTCACGTTATGACTGGTTCACAAATCTAAGGTCGCTTACAGAGAGAGCTATACTCGGTGTATCTCGGGATCGAATCCGAAACGAAGTCATTCGCCTGAGAACTAAAGTTACCGACATAGCTCAGCGAAATAGCAAGCTGATGTGGCAGTGGGCTGGTCATATCTGCCGAAGAACCGATAATCGTTAAGACGTGTTCTGGAGTGGAGACCGTGAATCGGCAGACGTAGTGTAGGACGCCCTGCGGCGAGATGGAGCGATGATATACTCAAGGTAGCTGGCAGCAACTGGAAGAGTAGAGCCGAAGACCGGGCTCAGTAGCGTGCCTTGGGAGAGGCTGTAGGGTTACCCCTACGCCATAGTACTTAGTAGCACACTTTTCTTAATGAATAGTTTCAGTTTTTTATGATATTTTACGGCTTTTGGTTTTTCATTTTATTTCTTCTGTAATGCTTAATCTGAACGTTCCTTGCAGGCTCCTGAAATGTTCCAAAACACTTTAATAATACCTTTTTGTTTTCTTGGTTATTGTGAATAAAATGTTGTACTCTAAAATTGTACTTAAAGCCTTTGGTATGGGTTATTTTGGCAGTGGATCGGTAGATATAGATCACAGGAACATCTTACGTGTCGTTTCCCTAAGTTTTTCCCTAAATTACGGGTGTTTCAGGAAGAAATAACTTTTTCATATTACCTCACAGATCTTCACCAAATTTACACTGGTATTGAAGCTGATTTTATTATGGCTTTTCATTGCATTTTTGTAGTGATTCTTCCAGTAGGAGCACTAAAAATAACGATTTTAATGTTTGTTTACTTTTTGGACAGATGTCATCTATTGACTTTTCTAATTCCCTGAAAGAGGTTTGATTTTGTATTAGTCTTTGTTCATCGACCTATTTTAATGCTAGCTGATATTAAATTGTGACAGGATTTCAAAATTTAGTTCTCTCGATTTTCAAGGATTTTGGCTGTTGTTTTGGTGACTGGTGAGGCTTGAAAAACTGAAAAATAGCCACGCGGGGGCAGTCTTCCTCTGGACTTCACCACTAAATTATATTCTGAACATAACTATATTCTTTAATCTGAACAGTGTAACTGAAGTGTACTTGGTGCTGCCGTGCAAGTGGCACTCTGTGTGGCCACGGATAGGCAGTTTTCCGTCCTAAGTTCCTCTCCGCTTCGCCTATCTATTCGTGACGGTTGCGGACCACCCCTGTTTAAACCAGGCCTTAAGCGGTGGCAATCTCCGCCGGTGACGGCGGCCTGCAGTGGATTTGGCGTGAACAGTTGATAAGACCTTTCATTAGCAGGTGGCTTTCTGTGACGGCTGCCCGCCTTGTTGCTAAGCTCGGCACAAGCAGCGGTCATTCGCTGCGCCTCTGGACGTCTCCCTGCGGCTACATCGACTCCAGGGTGTGCTTCGGGGCCATACTTTGCTTCATCATCTTCAACTTCAAGTCAAGTCAACTTCCAGTCTTCGCTTCTTCATCTCCAACTCGGTTACGTTACATTATATATATATATATTTTAGGAATTTAATTTAAAATTCGGGGCATACTATAAATAGGGGCTTATGTAAATAAATGTATATAATCTATGTAAATAATAATGTTTTCTTTTAACTGTAGGCTACACTACAAGGCTTATGTCCAGCAGTGGTGTAATATAGGCTGATAATGATCATATACTTAGCTTACACTGTCTCACCAGCTAAGCAATCACGATCTGCTAGGTGGTAGGACTTTTCTGCAAAGTTCGTCTAGGTAGGTACGACCGCTTTGCCAGTTATTCTACCGCCAAGCAGTAGTGTGCAAGCACTATTGTGTTTCGGATTTCGGGAAATAAGACTTTATGACCTAATCTCACAGTCTAGTAATCTTATTGCTACACTGTGCTGATGTCTCAGGATGAAGTCACGCGAAACTATACTTTAAAGTGTCACTGCAACTGATATAGGCAGTCGTGTAGCTTAACATCAGGCGAGCGATTAGCTCGTCATGTCATTCCGAAACATAAAAAAAAAACTTAACTTAATTGCAACGATAGAAACACAAATTTGGATGGATTTATCAGTTTTAATACGCACTTTATATGCATAGTTACTTTAAACATTTTCAAATAGGAATGTAATTTTGCTTGTTGCATTGCATTTAAAGTTCCATTATCACCCCCCAACGATGGTGCATGCTAACCTAGAAGATAGATGGATAAAATCATTATTGACATCAAGGCAACAAATACAAAAACAGGAAATAACTAATGAGTAGGTAACAATGGCCGGTCTTATCGCTAAAAAGCGATTCTTCCAGACAACCTTTGGATGGACAGAGATAGATCAACGAGCAAGGACGGTGGTGCTGAAAAAAAGTTACTGTGTACATAAGACAATTAAAATACGATACCACTATACATAAACATATACAAATAAATACATAATATACAAATACTAATGAAGGTTTATTTCGAAGTCAAACTAGAGAGATAGAAGTGCTTAATTTGAGTCTTAAAAGCAGTGAGTGATTGAGCCTGTTTAATATTGAGAGGTAGTTCATTCAGTAGGTATTCCAAGATAAGAAACCAGATAGGAGATCACGTAACTTAATGCAACGTATTGAAACCAAAATTTGTATGGATTTGATAGTTTGAACAGTTTATGTGCAAAGTTAGTTTGGAAATTTCTCCTGTTGCATTGCAATCAAAGTTTCGTGATCACCGGCTCACTCTTGACTAAGACTTCCAGTTTATAGTTAGCTGGAAACAAGGGCGATGGCAAGATAATAATAAGAATAACGCCAAACATACATAGATCCTGGACCCTAACTAGGATTCCCTGTATCTAGTGACCCAGGAACTACGAAGACCTTGGTCCCACAACACCCAGACTCGGCACAAGTAATAATAATATAATAATATGTGTGGACATCTCACACAACGCCATCTAGCCCCAAACTAAGCAAAGCTTGTACTATGGGAACCAGATAACTGATACAATACTTAGATACTTTTTGTTTGTAAATACATACATAGAATACAATATAAATACCCAGACACAGAACAAACACCTATGTTCATCACACAAATGTTTGCCCTGGGTGGGAATCGAACCCACAACCCACAGTTCAGAAGGCAGGGTTACTACCAACTAAGCTATCGGGCCAGTCAGAAGTATTAGTGCTATTTTTCTGTGCACAAATACTTGTCCTGCCGCGGGAATCGAAGCTGCCTCCGGGTTATAAGCCGACCTAGGCAACCACCTCACTACAGAGGCTTTCTAGCCAATCCATGTTCGTTCCTATTGGTGGAATGGAGTTCCTAAGTCTACATGTCTTATGTATTATCGGTGGGACGCATTGACGCGTGACGTAGGTAAAGCGTGCGACGCGCCCTCGATACAAGGAAATTAAACTGTTACAAACGAAAGACGTTTACATCGTACGATTTGTTGGACAATTTATTCGGTACTGACCGAGTTGCTGTAAAAGCAAGATAGAATTTTAGTTTGAAAACTATCGTGAGTATGACACATTTTGTAAGATAAATAACGGCTAAAACTCACATCAATTAAAAGGTTACGTGCCGCCGCCGCTTGCGTTAGTAACTGGCTCCCAGAAGGACATCGAATATGTCCGAAACCTGGTCGGAGTAATTTCGACTTTTAATTGACGTGAGTTTTAGCCGTTATTTATCTTACTAAACAAGATAGAATTGATAACAAAAAACGAATGTGCTTTAGACCACACGACTGAACTTTAGTTTAGCTCCATCTATCGGAAGGTATAATTTTGTGTTTGCTTTGTTTAATGTTAATGTCACCATCTTGACAATTGTAAATTATCATTTCTCCGAACATATATCAACATAATAAAACAAATTTTAATTTTGTTATGTTGACAATGAAGATCTACGGGGAGCAGTACAATCCGCCACTCTCTCTCTTCCTTTCACTTTCTTTCTATCTTTACTAACTTATATTTCCCTCTCAACTTCCGTTCGTCTCGTCACGCAGGCGTCCATCGGCATGGATCACAGAGCCTTTTCCCTGCACTTTGAGATTATAACTCCTAAACGGAGTAAATCATACACCTAAAATTTAGAAAGAAATAAAGAAAAAAATTACATTTATTCAAGACATAACACAACATTACATTTTTACAAATAGGCACTCATTACAAGACATACAAAAAAGACAGAAATTCATAATATAATGTTTTGTGACGTCATGATATAGGTCGCGTGTCAGCATGCAATCAAGGTCGTAGGACCTTAATAACTGGTTTTCATTTGGAATTATGAATAAACATAATTTTTTAAAACCATGATCAATCTAATATTAAAAATAAAAGAAAATATATTGATCCGATTTTAAGTCGTATACTGTAAAACGTCTTTCCACTGCTCGTCAAAGTGAGCGACAAACTCAGCGCTCCCCTCGACGGCAAGTCAAGTAGGTATCTAAACGACTTTTCACCGTTTAGCTCCTAATTAAGTTATCGGCAGTCAAGTGTAACACTGAATCATTAATTAAGTGATACAGTCATTTAATACATCCATATAATGTAAAAATAGTATACAAAGGTTCTTTCTTAAAACATTCTGTGTCGCATTCTCTAAAACTAAAGTAAACTTAAAGTATGGCGGTACTCTTCTGATAAAGGGGAAATGAAAAAGACGGAAATATGTTAATTTCGTTTAGCTTTAGAGTATGCGACACAGAATCGACACCAATATATAAATAGTATAGTTTACTAGGTGGTAGGACTTATCTGCAAAGTTCGTCTAGGTAGGTACCACCGCTTTGCCAGTTCTTCTGCCGCCAAGCAGTAGTGTGCAAGCACTACTTTGTTCCGGTTTGAAGGGCACTGAAGCTAGTACAATTACTGGGCACATGACACTTTACGACCTGATCTCACAGTCTAATAATTTTATTACTAGATTGTGCTGATGTCTCAGGATGATGTGCGCAGTGCAGTGTCACGCGAAACTCTATACTTAAGAGTTCAGAGTGTCATTCCTTAACCAAAATAAATACTCGTATATATAATTAACAAACGCAATTATATCGTTTTCTTATGGATGCCATTGTCAGAACTGGACCAAATTTATGGGCCACATGGGAAGCACCAGCGTTTAAACAAAAACGAATCATCAAAATCAGTTCACCCAATCGAAAGTTCTGAGGTAGCAAACATAAAAAACTAGTGTCCTTTAGACCACGCGAGTGAGGTGCAACTTCTTTAGTTTAGCTCCATCGATCGACCGGTATAACTTTGTTTGATGTTAATGTCGCCATCTCGACAATTGTAAATTGTAATTTTACCGCATATACCTACCAAAAAAAAAAATTAAAAAATTTACTGTGTTGACAACGGAGATCGACGTGAACCAACTTCAACTTCCGTCCGGGAGTTTTGGCGGAAAAGCGAAAAAGATTGCGTCACCGCATTGTATTATTTTCCTAAACTTGTGTTATTTTCAGTGTTAGTGCATAAAACTGGTGGCATTCTATTCGTTAAGTGCTGGATTACAGGCGTGAGTGTGGGAAAATGGTATAATGATGGTAAAACGTTTCTTTTCGTGTTGTTTCCAAAACTCCATAGAAGCTTCAAGTAAAGTTGCCACCACTTTACTAGGAGTATGACTTTGAATAGACTATAACTTGACTGACTTGACTTGATGACTTCAACTGTGACTTGACACAAATTTGCGTTAAATATCATTAACTTGATAAATCATCAATTACTTGACACTGGCTAAATACACAAAAGTGTGGAGCCAAAACATACAAAAAAAACTTCCGTCCGCCTTGCATTCACTACACACTTTTTTGTTGAGACCCTGAGTCCGTGGGGGCCGGTAACTCATCGCGTTTTCAAAAGTTTATCAGAACGCCTGGTCGATGCTACGCGTGACCAAAATGCTAGCACTTATTTGCCACCACGAACCAGCATTGCAATTCAACGAGGCAATGCTGCCAGCATGTTGGGTACGCTACCTACTGGTAGTGGGCTGGCATTTGGACTGTTTATAGGTCATCGCGGCCAGTATATACTCCAAATTATTTTTTTGTAGTATGTAGTGTTTAGTATTAGTTATTATATCGTTGTAGTATTTAGTTGAAGATATAGGCTATTTTCCGGTAAAAAACCCATGGGTTTAAAAAAAAAAACCTGGACTAGCCCGATAGTTCAGTTGGTAGTAACCCTGCCTTCTGAACTGTGAGTTGTGGGTTCGATTCCCACCCAGGACAAACATTTGTGTGATGAACATAGGTGTTTGTTATGTGTCTAGGTGTGCATCGTGCTGTGCTCCACACCGCTGCCAGTGTGGCAGTACTGTCGACCAGCTCGGTCACCATGGCCTTTCCTGCGTCCGCAGTGCCGGGAGGATTCCTCGCCACGCTAGTCTGAACGATATCATTCGTAGGGCTTTTACTAGCGCCAACTGCGCCGCTATTTTGGAGCCTAATGGCCTCGTTAGGGACGATGGTAAAAGACCCGACGGAATGACTTTAATTCCTTGGAAGTTGGGGCGGCCTTTGGTGTGGGACGCTACATGTGTTGACACCCTTGCGCCGTCACATCTTCCTGGAACACAAGTTAAGGCTGGCGCGGCGGCGAATTCTGCTGAGCAGCTAAAAAGGCGCAAATATAGTTGTGGGAGCATCGTGCACGCGCGCGCATGTCTAGCGCGCATTGCGCGCGGTAACTGATTTGTGCGCAGTGCCCGCGCGTATATTTATAGTGTGCGAGTAGGAAGCACGATATGACGTGAGCGAGAGAGAACTATGCGCGAATTTTAATTTTGGTATAAATATAGGCTTGTTGTAAATAAATTAATTAGTAACTTGACAGTCGTCTTTCATCAACCTTCTGATCCAAGATAGGTCCCCATAGTGGTGACCCGCAACCAGAACACTAACTACCCGAAACTCGAAGCCAGAACACTGTCAGAACAATGGAACAGAACCACGCAGCCAAAGTTTCCACGGGCGCTACGCAGAACGCATCGGCATCGTCTATGCAACTCGAAATTCTATCGAAACTAATAGAAAAGCTGAGTCTCGAGATCGCCGAGCTACGCGGACGTTCTTCTACGCGGCAATATCGACGGCCGTTTCGCTCCCGTTCAAGATCGCGACAAAATAAAATGAAACCTGGAGATCCATCGTGGGAGTGCAAATATCACTATCGTTTTGGTGATAAAGCCAGGCACTGTGAATCACCGTGCTGTAGAAGGAAGAAGCCGTCGGAAAACTAGATGCGACATCGACGGTGGCGGAAGTCGGTGTCCCTTCTCACACAAACCGCCTATGTGTCTACGATCGTGACACTAGAGAACGTTTCCTCGTGGACACAGGCGCCGAAATCTCAGTTTTAGCCGCTGGCAACAAGCGCAATGAGAAGACTGCAAACGCCTACAAATTATTCGCCGCAAATAACACTCCAATCAACACATATGGAGAGAAAACGCTCAGGCTCAACCTTGGACTACGGCGAAGTTTCTTATGGAACTTCATCATCGCAGACGTCAAAACTTCAATCTTGGGAGCTGACTTTATACGTCATTTCAAGCTGCTGGTCGACCTCCATAACAAGAAGCTTATCGACAAAGTAACAACGTTATCCGTCAACGCCTTCGAAGTTGCCACCCCTGAGGAATCAGTACACATCATCAGCACTGACCAAGCATTCTACGACATCTTAAGAGAATATCCTGATGTCCTTCGACCAATGTCATTGAAGGAGCCGCCGAAGCACGATGTCGTTCATCACATTGAAACGACGGGCCCTCCACTGTTCACCCGCCCCCGCCCGCTTCCACCCGACAAATACAAGGCTGCCAAAGAAGAGTTTGATCACATGCTGGAAATGGGCATCTGCAGACCATCCAAAAGCCCATGGGCGAGTCCGTTACACATAGTCAAGAAGAAAGATGGAGGCTTACGCATTTGTGGGGACTATCGAAGACTCAACGCAGTAACTCAAGTCGATCGCTACCCATTACCAAGACTCGATCACTTCAACTACCAACTGCACAAGAAGACAGTATTTTCGAAGCTCGACATCAAAATGGCATACTACTGGATTCCCATCTCTGAAGAAGACGCACAGAAAACAGCGATCACTACTCCATTTGGGCTGTTTGAATTCAAATGCATGACCTTTGGATTACGCAACGCAAGTCAAACGTTCCAGAGATTCATGCACGAAGTTCTACGAGGCATAGACTGCTTCTGTTTCGTCGATGACATTTTGCTCTATTCTGAAAATGAAGAAAGCCACAAACTTCTCCTGAGGCAAGTCTTAGAGCGCCTTCAGAAGTACGGCGTCACACTGAAAATAGAAAAATGCGAATTCGGAAGAGAGAAAATAAACTTTCTCGGCTATGAAGTTTCGTCAAAAGGCATCAAACCTACGGAAGAACGCATCGAAGCAATAGCGAACTATCCGAAGCCTAAGACAGTCGCTGAGCTACGTCGCTTTCTGGGAATGTTAAACTTCTACCGGAGCTGCCTACCAAACCAAGCTGAACTTCAAAGCGAGCTTAATAAATACCTGCACAACCGGAAACGAAACGATAAGACGGAAATCGAATGGACAACGGAATCAAACACAGCTTTTGAAAACTGCCGACAAAGCATTTTAAAAGCCACAACACTGATGCATCCAGTTCCCAACTGCCCGCTCGCCATCATGTCCGACGCCTCAGATCACAGTCTCGGTGCTGTGCTACAACAAAAAATAAACGGCGAATGGAAACCGCTTGCTTACTTCTCGAAAGCAATGAGTGCTACGCAGCGCCGCTACAGCGTCTACGACCGCGAGTTACTAGCTATCTACACAGCCGTCAAACACTTCCGTCAATTAATAGAAGGATGCGATGTCAACGTATTTACCGACCATAAACCACTCAGCAATGCACTATCAAGAACAGCAAGTAACAGCGACACGCCACGACGAGAACGCCAACTTCATTTTATAAGCCAATTCTGCTCCGACATTAAGTACGTCCATGGAAAAAACAACGTCGTAGCCGACGCGCTATCTCGAATAGAAGACATACAATGCCCTACGACAATCGACTACGCGCAACTCGCTACAGATCAACACACTGGACCCGAGTTAAAACAGCTTATGAACCAGTCCAACTTGAAGTTCACTGACGTCACAATACCTGGACTCACTCGACCAATCAAATGCGAGATGTCAACTGGAACACCACGTCCTTACCTACCAAGCGCATATCGTCACGCTGCATATAAAGCGCAACACGATTTGTGCCATCCAGGCGTGAAATCTACAAGGAAGCAAGTTAGCGCGAAATTCTTCTGGCCCGACATGAATCGCGATATCGGCAACTGGACAAGAGCGTGCTTAGATTGTCAACGCGCGAAGATACATCGTCACGTCGTCACGCCACTAAGTGAATTCCCGCCATCTCAACGCTTCGAACATATTCACTTGGATATAGTTGGACCACTACGTCTATCCGATGACTGCCGCTATTGTCTGACCATCATCGACCGGTGTACCAAATGGCCCGAAGCTATCCCACTGACTGACATCACTGCAGAGAACGTTGCAAAAGCACTGTACGAGAACTGGATAGCGAGATTCGGCGTACCCTTGAGAATTTCAACAGACCAAGGCAGACAGTTTGAATCATCATTATTCAATGCGCTGATGAAGAGATTCGGCATCACTCGCATCCGAACTACCGCTTATCACCCACAGTCAAATGGCATGATCGAACGTTGGCACCGAACTCTCAAGACAGCTCTAATGGCACGCGGTGCTACAACGAATTGGAAGGACGAGCTGCCTACAGTTCTATTGGGTCTGCGCACAGCTCTGCGCGCTAATAGCAACCTAAGCCCAGCAATGATGACGTACGGAACGACACTACGCATACCTGCGGACTTCATACAACCGGCAAAGTCAGACATGGAAGACAACGACTACGTTCGCCGTCTTATAGACACGATGGCAACGCTGAGGCCGATACAACGCTCTAACGTCACGCAAGCAGAGCCATTTGTGTACAAAAATCTGGCCACTTGTACACACGTCTTCGTGAGAAATGACGCAGTTCGTTCACCGCTAACTCCACCATACGATGGACCGTACGAAGTTATCGAGCGCTACGACAAGTACTTCAAGCTACGCCTACCGCGACGTACTTCCGTCGTATCGCTAGACCGCCTCAAACCAGCCTACATACAGAACGATACTAGTGAAGATGGAAGCTGCACCGCCCTTCAAGACGTACCCCGCCATCACCAGCCCTATGTGACGAGATCCGGACGGATAGTGAAGCCCACCGTACGCTTTGCTTGAGGGGGAGTGATGTGGGAGCATCGTGCACGCGCGCGCATGTCTAGCGCGCATTGCGCGCGGTAACTGATTTGTGCGCAGTGCCCGCGCGTATATTTATAGTGTGCGAGTAGGAAGCACGATATGACGTGAGCGAGAGAGAACTATGCGCGAATTTTAATTTTGGTATAAATATAGGCTTGTTGTAAATAAATTAATTAGTAACTTGACAGTCGTCTTTCATCAACCTTCTGATCCAAGATAGGTCCCCATATAGTAATCTTGATAGCGGTTTTATATTTGCGCCTTTTGCAGTTGAGACACTGGGGCCTTGGGGACCGAGTACTCACCAAATTTTTAAAGACCTTTCAAAACGTCTGGTTGAAGCCACGCGTGACCAAAATGCTGGCCTCTACTTCGGCCAAAGATTGAGCATTGCCATTCAACGTGGCAATGCTGCCAGCATAATGGGCACGTTGCCTACTGGTAGTGGTTTGTTTGATTAAGTTCCCTTTTTATTGTTTTATGTTTATTAAATAATATTATGTTGTATGTTTCTTATGAAATAAACCAAGTCTAGGTGTTATATTGTATTCTATGCATGTATTTACAAACTAACAGTATCTAAGTATTGTCAGTTATCTAGTTCCTAAGCTTTGCTTAGTTTGGGGCTAGATGGCGTTGTGTGAGATGTCCACATATATTATTATTACATTATTATTGTAATAATTCCGTGTGGCTGAACTCAACCCTTAAGCATGCCAGTTTCCTCGTGTTTTCCTTTACCGCTGTGAGGCCGAGTGCATTCCATTTGCATAACTTACCATACTATTCAGGCTTATAACTTCAAAACATTTATCCAACAATGAGCTTTGCGAGAGTATACGATAGTTCTCAAGAGATAAAAGGCTTAAGTACGTCGCATGTCGTAAGCTATGAAAAGTTGTTGAATATCAAAGACAATTAATCCTTCATCCTTCGATACATACATAATATCTTTTTGTTTTTGTTTGGTTTTGGCTCCACACTTTTGTGTATTTATCCAGTGTCAAGTGATTGATATTATCTCAAGTTGATTAATATCATATAATGTGTCAAGTCAAGTCACAGTCCAAGTCATCAAGTTAAGTCATAGTCTAGTTATCCTTCTTGTATTATATATAAGTTCATGTAAATAATAGGCTTAATTCATAAATATAAAAATTATCTAACAAAAAGCACGGACCCAGGTGTCTGTGGAAATGCAGATTAATAATAAAAAAAAGTTATAGTCTAGTCTAGTCAAGTCATACTCCCAGTAAAGTGGTGGCAACTTTACCAGAAGCTTCTATGGAGTTTTGGAAATAACACGAAAAGAAACGTTTTACCATCATTATACCACTTTCCCACACTCATGCCTGTAATTCAGCACTTAACAAATAAAATGCCACCAATTTTTTGCACTAACACTGAAAATAACACAAGTTTTGGAAAATAATACAATACGGTAACGCGATCTTTTTCGTTTTCCCGCCAAAACTCCACATAATATCTTCCTAATAAGCGTGAGTAAATTAAAGATGTTTGATTTATGTCAGTATTAACTTATTAGCATCAATTTAATTTTATATATTTTAATAGTTTAAATAATATTTATTTTATTATATTTATATTTAATTTTAATAAAACAGAGCATTTTAAATGTATGTGGTATATTAGGTATAATTAAATTTACAAGAAATTTGTCAATCACAAATAAAAATTTATAATGAATATATGTATATATATGTACAATTACATAATAATAATTAATTATATAATAGTTAATATTGTTAAATTTAAAGTATTAATAATGACTATATATATTATAATTTAAAAGAAACGGATATACGATTACATATAGACAATATATACATTTACAATAATAAAAGTAAAAGATAAGAAAATCATGAAAAAAAATCATCAGTTGACCAGAATGCTGGCTTTTATTTTGCGCAAAAGTAAGCATTGCCATTCAACGTTGTAATGTTGTCAGCATTCTGGGCACTTTTCCTTTCACCAACGAGTATATTATATAAGACCAGGGTATCATATAAGATTTCTTTAAATTTTAATTTCTTATTATCTTATTTATTTTAAGTTCTTAGGTATAGTTTAGTTTTTTAGGTCTAGTTTAGTTTTGTATTTTTTTTTTTTTTTTTTATGTTATTGAATGATGTGACGAGCTAGTCGTTCACCTGATGTTAAGCGACACGGCCGCCCATAACAGAACAGTGTCACTCGGAACTCCAACATGTAAAGTTTCGTGTGACTGCTGCACTGCGCACATCATCCTGAGACATCAGCACAGTCTGGTAAGATTACTCGACTGTGAGATCAGATCATAAAGTCTCAATTGCCCAGTAATTTCACTAGCTACAGTGCCCTTCAAACCGAAACACAGTAGTGCTTGCACACTACTGCTTGGCGGCAGAATAACTGGCAAAGCGGTGGTACCTACCTAGACGAACTTTGCAGAAAAGTTCTACCACCTAGTAAGTAGTATTAACGATTATAAAATACTTATATTAATAAATAAATACAGATCTCTTTATAGGTGTAGTTTAGTTTTAGGTTTGGCTTAGTTTAGTTTAGTATATTGTACGTATGTTTATATGTAAATTGTATCTTTAATTTTATGAAAATGTTAGTAAAAGTGTGGATACATAACTATACCCAATATACATATTATTTTACTTTTTATTTTATTTACAAAAACCAACCATCATACTCGTTGTAGGCGGTAAATAAAACAGCGTTTTTTATATTTATCTTCCAGTACAATTTTATCTTACTTAGTCCACATTAAACTTGGTTGTAGTCCCTTCCATAATCTATATGTCTACCCCTAACAATTTTATCATTTGGTCCCCCATAATCTCCTACAGTTGGACCCCCGTAGTCTGCACCTGCTTCATCCCCATAATCTCTTTTGTGGCTTCTATAGTCTCTATTCTGACCCCTATAACCTCTGTCAGGTCTTCCAAAATCCCTTCCTTGACCTCCGTAGTTCCTTCCTTGACCACCATAATCTCCTTCTTGGCCCTCTCGATCGTCATAATCTTCTTTTTGTTCCCTATAATTAGCTTCTCTTCCTTGATTTTGGCTACCATATTGAGGGTAGTTGTCGTCCCAGGTCCCACCACCTCTCGAATATTTTCCATTGATAGTTTTAGAGCAAGAGAGACGCTCGCACTGGGAAAAAGTAAAAAGATAGTAAATAAATAAAAAATAATAAATAGTGCTCAACGATAACATCCTGGATCCTAACTAGGATTCCCTGTATCCTAGGGTCCCATCAACACCTAGACACAGAACAATTATTTGCATTTTTTTTCTGTGCACAAATACTTATCATGTCGCGGGAATCGAACCCGCCACCTCCAGGCTATGAGCCGACCTGCTCAACCACCATACTACAGAGGCTGTCAAAATATGATCATAATATTGTTTTCGTAATTTCTCAATTTTATTATGTTGTACTTAACTGTAGTGAGAATAAGACAACGATAGAAATATCTGCTCAATTTAGATTATTAATGGCGTAGTAATTGTTATTAATTTTTTTGAATTGAAATCAAACTGCTAACCATTTTCAACATGCACACATATCCATAAAACATAAGTAGATAAGTTTATAACGTAATTTGTGTCTTATATCTCGGTGATAAAGTTCAATTTTGAATGATCCCGTCGTACAACAAATACTGAATTAATAAATTAGAGTACACTATAATTTACCACGCATGAGACTGTCAGGTCATTGTACTCGTATTAGGTGCCCTTGGACAAACAAATTTTTGAAGTAAACTTCTTTACGCACTCTTGACTTGGGGAGTAAGCTGGTGAATGCGAGGCGAACGAAAGTTGAATTTTGTTCACGTAGATCTCCATTGTCAACATAACATAAAAAATTTGTATTATTATGTTTGTATGTCCGGTAAAATGACAATTTACAATTTATCAAGATGGCGATATTCACATTAAACAAAGTTATGCCGGCCGATAGATGGAGCTAAACTAAAGAAGTTTTACATCAGTCCGTGTGGTCTAAAGCACACACGTTTTCTTAAAATAAATACTTACTGCAGCCTCACAATCTTTTCCAATGCACTGAAACAGTAAAACCCGGATCATCATCATAAGCTGGAAGACGTTCACTGCTGAATCGGGCCTCTCCCATAGTAAGCTACTTAGAACGACTACCTTACCACTACAGTATAAACTCGGAAGCCTAAATTGACACTTGACCGTGACTTAACCGTCACTTGACCGTGACTTGACCGTGACTTGACCGTGACTTGACCGTGACTTGACCGTGACTTGATTGTGACTTGATTGTGACTTGACTGTGACTTGACTGTGACTTGACTGAGACTTGACTGTGACTTGACTGTTACTTGACTGTGACTTGACTGTTACATGACTGTGACTTGACTGTGACTTGACTGCGACTTGACTGTGACTTGACTTGATGACTTCGACTGTGATTTGATACATATTCGCGTAAATATCGTTAACTTGAAAAAATTTCAATTACTTGACACTGGCTAAATAGACTAAAGTGTTGAGCCAAAACATAAAAAAAAATTACTAGCAGAGCGTGTCTATGGTAGTGAGTCGGCCATCTTGATATACCAATTTGGAACGAGAGGCCGTCAACGCACCATATCTGCGACGAATCGCAATTAATTGTGTAAATCCTGCGAAATGAGCGTGTAAATAGATCTGATTTGCGTGAAGCCATTATCCATCTGCCTGTCAATTATCTGATTTTTTATTTATTGGAAGAGGTTAAAATTCTGTAAATTAAAAAAGGTGATTAATCATATTATTATTAACTTTACTTATTGGATAATAAGAGTTATTATGAAGGCCATCATGTTCTTTCATACCTATACTGTTCGTTTTTGTCAGAATTACACTAGGTATTTTTGATTTATTTTGTATTTACGATGAAATTCCTCGAGGTATCAAAAATTTAATCCTTAATAGTACCAAAGCGGCAACTTACCCTGGCATCACATGTCATTCCGGCGCACTGAAATTCAATAATGTACACATAGCATATATAAATTATGTACACTGTAGATATTTAAAAATGTGTACACAAAATATACACACAGAGAAACGTGTGAAACAATGCAGTGTTGAGCTTCACTGGAAAAAATGCAAAAGCACTTATCGGAACGATGTAGTTGCAGACGAGATGCAAAAAATGGCAGAACATTAACTTTGATCAAATATTAAAGGAACTCCGTATTTTCACCTGGAATTTTATGTTGTTCATTGAAACTCGTATTTTTCCGTAATAAAAATGTGATATTTAGGCAAAATTTTGCACAAACAGCTTATATTATTATAGATAGTATAAACAAACAGCTTATACTATAGGTAGTATAAGCAAACATCTTAGGCTGATTGGGAAATTAAATAAAAAGAGCGAAATTTGCAATGCGCTTAGGACGAAGGTTTTTTGTAAGAAGCAGAGACAACAACACTTAACAGATATGTCTTTAAAATCATTCGATAGCATAGATAATAAAAGTGGACTGTAATCAATAAGGTGTATTTACTCGATCAAGCCTCAATTTAGGATACGTTTACACGGTATGCTTTTGTGTCAAACATAGCCAGTATAAGCTGTTTGTGCAAAACTTCTTCAAAATTGGTTCATTTATTTCCGTACCGTTACAGTAAAATTTTGATAAACAAAATTACTTGTAGAAAGATATAGATTCAGGACTTTGTTATTGGTATTGCATGAATAAAAAAAATGTATGGGTTCTTGTGGCATTATCTTAAGCTAAGCCATGCTTTTCTAAAGTTATCCAGTTGATCAGTTGTCCTTCTCTCGTCTAACAAAATGATAAAAGACAGAGACAACATTGACGTGAGGAAATTTGTATTTCTAAAAATCCAAGTTTTAGTTAGTTTTTTTTGTTGGGTACGCTACCTTCTGGTAGTGGACTGGAGCATTTGGACTGTCTATAGGTCATCGCGGCCAGTATATAGTCCAAATGTTCTTTTTTGTAGTAGTAGTAGTAGGTAGTTTTTAGTATTAGTTATTAAATCATTGTAGTATTTAGAAAATAAAGGCAATTTGCCGTGTTAAAAAAGTTCTATAGCCATCAACAGATTTTGGGAGTTTTCGCCCATTAATTAATCAATAAAAAATAATTATTATTAATTAAAATTAAATTATAATAGTTAACGTATTAAAAAAGTATTCGCTATTATCTACTTATGTATATATTAGGTCTTTACCTATGAAATTGCCGTTTTGTTTGAAAAAAGTTAAAGTATTTTTTTTTCGAACTTATTTATTTCTTTTATTCAAAGTAATCACCCCTGCAATCAATGCATCTTTGCCAACGCTGTGGCAGTTTATGGATGCCCTTCTTGAAAAAATCAGCAGGACGGGAGACAACAAACTCTTCAAAGGTGTTTTGTACTGCCTCTCGGGAATTGAATTTTTTTCCCGCTAAAAAGTTGTCCAAATTTTGGAAAAAGTAATAGTCGGTAGGCGCAAGATCTGGTGAGTATGGCGGATGAGGGAGAGCTTCCAAACCCAACTCATGCAGCTTAGAGACGGTCTGTTGTGCAGTATGGAGTCGCGCGTTGTCGTGAAGTAGCAGTGGAGACGACCGATTGACCAAAGCTGGTTGCAGACGTGCGAGTTTCGCCATCATTGTGGTCAGTTCTTCAATGTACACATCTGCAGTAATGCTCTCGCCGTTTTGTAAAAAGCTATGATGAATCACACCAGCACTAGACCACCAAACTGTGACCATCACCTTTCTAGGGGTCATTTTTCGTTTTGCACATTGCTTTGGTACCGAATCAGGATCTAACCAACTTGCTGAGCGCTTTCGATTGTCAAAAAGAATCCATTTTTCGTCGCACGTAACAATTCGGTTCAAAATTCCTTCATTTCTGTGCCTGTTAAGCAGCGCAAGGCAAGTCTCGACGCGTACGTTGCGCTGGCGATCGTTAGGTTCGTGGGGCACCCATCTATCAAGCTTTTTTATCTTGCCAATCTGTCGCAAATGGACCAATATTGTATTGATGCTAACATCAAAAGCTGCTGCCAGCTCAGCTGTAGATTGAGATTCATCAGCTTCCACAATCGCCTTTAATTCATCATTGTTGACCAAAGTTTCCGGACGACCACGAAGTTCATTTTTCAAGTCAAAATTCCCAGAACGGAACCGAGCAAACCAATAACGGGTTGTACGTTCGTTTGTACAGTTCTCTCCGTAAACGTCGTTGATGTTACGTGTCGTTTGTGCCGCGTTGGTGCCACGACGGAACTCATATTCCATAATTACACGAAATTTCAAAGTATCCATTATGAGGAAAAATGTTGAAATGTAATGAAAATACAACGCTAATCAATAAACAAAAGACTTATTTTGTAAATAGAATGTCATATTTTTAAAACAAAATTAATTTGAATTTAGAATTCAAAGCCAATCAAAATTTTTTTTTGTTTGAAAAAGTCTGTACTGCAATACGGCAATTTCATAGGTAAAGACCTATTATTACATCTAGTAACATTAGTTTTAGTTCTGAAAGCATCGTTTCCAGTTTTCACTAACTACTTTGTGTATGTCACAGCTTCTCACTCACTACGCAATCCTACACTGCGTCTTACAAAAAGTAGCCCGTCTACACAGGTTTTAATGCAATATGTATTGAGGCAACAGCGCTCCTGTGTTTGCATTCAATTCTATTAAAATGGTCTCATTATTTCTTTAAAAGAGAATACGTTGTTTTTGCGGTTTAATGTGATGTTGGAAAAAAATATCGTCACTTTACTTTTTCAATTTCAATTTTCAATTTTTATTTGCATTCCACAATGTTGTACAGGTGTAGGTAGTTTTTTTAAAATAACTATTCATCGTGAACCCTGTTGGGCAACATTAGAAGAGAGGAAGACAATTTTTTTAATGTCAAACGTAGTGGGTATTGTTTAATTTTGATCACAAGAAAAAACAAAAAAAAAGGCTGTTAATGATGTAACCAATGCACCACGGCGGGTTCATTTTGGTTTACTTACACGAGCTCTGCACTGTTCTCCGATGCACTGAAAGCATATAACTGTATTGAGATAAAGAAAATCATCAGTTTTCTGTCACATAATTATAACCATAATAATAGTATGTGTGGACATCTAACACAGCGCCATCTAGCCCCCAAACTAAGCAAAGCTTGTGCTATGGGAACCAGATAACTGATACAATACTTAAATACTGACCCGATAGCTCAGTTGGTAGTAACCCTGCCTTCTGAACTGTGGGTTGTGGGTTCGATTCCCACCCAGGACAAACATTTGTGTGACAAACATTGATGTTTGTCCAGTGTCTGGGTGTTTATATTGTATTCTATGTTGTATTTACAAACAAAAAGTATTTAAGTATTATATCAGTTATCTGGTTCCCATAGCACAAGCTTTGCTTAGTTTGGGGCTAGATGGCGCTGTGTGAAATGTCCACAGATATTTATTTATTTATACTTTTTGTTTGTAAATACATACATATAACACAATATAACACCCAGACACAGAACAAACACCTATGTTCTTACAAATGTTTGTCCTGCGCGGGAATCGAAACCACAACCCACAGTTCAGAAGGCAGGGTTACTACCAACTGAGCTATAGGGCCAGTCAGTATTAGCCCTTAAATACGACACGTCTCATCTTCACAGGGAGTAAGTACCGGCCACAACCACGCTGACAAACTGTATGGTGACATGGATGCCGTGCCGCTATAAAGACCGATAGAGACCAACAGCTTGAAAACAAACTCAAAAACTATCTTAATAACATTAAAGATTTACAAAAAAATACCTAAAAATATCGTAACCGAAACTAAAGACACAATTTTCCATAGTAAACTGAAAAAAATATTAATTCACAAATCTTACTACTTATTTTAATGACAAAATGCTTCAATCTCATAAAACAATATATTAATACTATCTTGTCAACCCATTTACTTTTTATACTACTATTATTACTCATAATTATTATTACTATAACTAATACTTACTTAGTACCTACTATTACTTGTTACTTTACTTATCATTGTAAATACTTAAATACCTTTAGCTTACTTCATAAGTTACTGTTTGCTTTAACAAATTGCAACACTCTTGGCAGAGTATATATTTTAGGTTACTTTAAGTGTATACTTAAGCACCAAATATATTTAAGCAATAAATAAATAAATAATTATGTTGACTCATTTAACAAAATTGTTTTTTTGTGCAAGGTATCTACTTATACCTTACAGTAGAAATTTTCTTAATACACTTAATACTTATAAGCATATATAATCATATGAATGGGCCGCTCCCAGTAATTGTCTAAGAACTACTCACACCGCACATAATGTCTTTGTCTACAAAGTATCTAAGAATTAAGTATCTATCTTACATTTTTAAATATTTCGAAGATATTTCGTTTGTAAAACGTGACCTTTCTTGTGGTAAGTTAAATAAATAATTTACCACCATTACCATTTATATTTGAGTGCGCACTAATAATAATAATAATAGCACCCGACGATCACACACATAGATCCTGGACCCTAACGAAGATCCCCTGTTCTAGGGACCCAGGGAACTACGAGTTCCATAACATCCAGACACAGAACAAGTTTTTTCGAACCTGCCGCCTCCGGGTTATGAGCCGACCTGCTCCTACCTGCCACTACAGAGCCTGTCAAATAACTTGTACCTAAACATTTTTTTTAACTGTAATCATTCATTATATTGAGTAAATACATTCTCTAGGTACAGAAGCTTAATCAATAATTTATGTAACCCGTAGTTATAATTAGGGACACATTTCACAAACGTTGAATAATGGATATTCACGCGCAAACCAATTGAATGTTACAATAATAGAGTTGATTTACCATAGATAAACATCCGGAGCCCTGGCACTGAAATTATGGGAAATCAGATAGTGGTGAATTTATAAACAAAGGGGAATGATTGTGGTAAAGAGATATAATTATGTATGAGCGATAAGATTGACCTGATTTCCACGCCATAGATAACCATCATTATATCTATATCCTACTATTATAAATGCGAAAGTTTATGAGTATGTCTGGATGTATGTTTGTTACTGTTTCACAAAAAATCTACTAAATGGATTTGAATGAAATTTTACAGTTTATAACCTGGATTAACATATAGGATACTTTTTATCCCAATAGTTCTCGTGGGACAATTATCGAACACCAGCAGGACGACGCCGCGGGCGGCGATAAAAAGTACTGCACGGATTTGGATGAAATTTGAAACACAGATAGTTTATATTAACATCTAAATTAATTACCTAAATTAAAATTGATTTTTAGGAATTTTCAGCGTTCCATACCAAAATGGTAAACAGGAATTTTTGGTATATAGATAGCTTATATAGTGCACGCAGTGCAGATTAGCACATAGGCTTTTTTTCTCGGGTGAAACCGTGGGGCGCAGCTAGTATACAATTTAATGCAATACAATATAATACTAACTAATACATTACAATGCACCTTTAAAAAAACTTACTTTTTTATATATGATTGAATGATGTGACGAGCTAGTCGTTTACCTGATGTTAAGCAACACGGCCGCCCATAACAGAACAGTGTCACTCGGAACCCCAAAAGATAGAGTTTCACGCGACACTGCACTGCGCACATCATCCTGAGACATCAGCACAGACTGGTAATAAAATTACTCGACTGTGAGATCAGATCATAAAGTCTCATTTGCCCAGTAATTTCGCTAGCTACAGTGCCCTTCAAACCGGAACACAGTAGTGCTACTACTTATATGCTAGTAAGGGTTCAGATACTATCATTACTTACATAAAAATTAAAGATACTAGGAAGTATAAGTTAATACTACCCTGACGCAAAAAGGGGCGTTGCGTGGGCTATTTGTGGAAAAGGATACCATACCAAGGATACCATACCGTAAGGTGGCAAGTCTGTCGGTTTTTTACAGATTACACCACGGTGAATGCGCTCAAGAACTGCATGATCTAATTCTCCCATCACCATTCCACTACCGGACTACTAGACGCTCGGCTAAGCGCCATCCTTTTG
Organism: Ennomos fuscantarius; assembly: GCA_905220475.3. Lineage (NCBI taxonomy): Eukaryota > Metazoa > Arthropoda > Insecta > Lepidoptera > Geometridae > Ennomos > Ennomos fuscantarius. The sequence continues at coordinate 7,023,508 of HG992049.1, forward strand.
TGGTCGAAATACCACCCATTCGTACTAAGCGATTTGACTCAACGTTCTTAATTAGAACGGCTAAGGAATGGAATGCCCTGCCAGCGTCTGTGTTTCCGGCGAAATATGACCCGGGCGTGTTCAAGAGAAGAGTGAATAGGTATTTACTTGGCTAGCATGCTACACCTTCGATCGCATCGTCACTTCCCATCAGGTGAGAGCGTGGTCAAATGCTAGACAAGTTTGAAGTAAAAAAAAAAAAAAAAAAAAAAACCAAATACCAAGTTAGAAAATACTGTAAGTTCTTGTATTTCTCTTATAAAAGTATCGTATGTCCCGGGCAATACAATAAATAATATAATAAAGATATCACTGTAAAGTTTCTTGTAGCTTCTTCTTTACAGGTGTGATCCCTTCGGATCGGAGTTTTCTGTTCTGCAATTGCGCCGGTTAGCTTGCACCATTAGTGGGAAAGAGAGTTTTTTTTTATCAAACTCCTATTCAAAATCTATTTAGCTGTATGGATATATATTATATAATTTTTTAGCAAACTTTTAAGAGAAGGTACTTACATATGAGTCGCAATTCGGACCTACACACTAAACAAGTAATTGTTAAAATTTAAATTGTATTGAAGTAATTTTAACTACATTGCTAATGATTACAGTTAGTTTGTCTTAGTATGAAATCCAAACACACAGAAACTACAAGAAAAGCTTTGTTTGGGCTCGTTTTAAGCGTATAAATAACGTTATACACACAAATACAGCGTTTGGGAGCGATGGAACTAGTCGACTACGATTGAACTAGTCAACTAAGGTGCTGCATAGACGAATCAACTTTAGTTGTTTTAACTGACATAACTGACATACTCCGGTTATTCGACCAGTTAACGTTTTTCATATCAATTAAAAGACGTCCGCATGTCTGAGATTCCTTCAATTAACGGTCTTTAGATACAGCAACAAAAAAGCACAATAGAAGGTTTTTTTAATGGTAAAATGGGCTTGCGTTTGACAACTACTCACCTGATCGTAAGTGACGAAGTTGTCTAAGGTGGAGCACGCTTGCCTATGAGATGACCATTCACTCTTGGCTTAAAAAGACCCAGGTTATACCCAGGAGGAATCACTGTTGCTGGAAGAGCATTCCATTCCTTGGCTGTGCGGACTATAAATGACTATGAATCACCCAGCAAAACGCTTAGTTGCTGCAACTTTAAAAGATTGCTCAGAATGCATGTGCCAGTGGCGGAAACTAGCTAACTGTTTATTAGTTTAGACTTAATTTATATAGATACTGGCTGCGCCCCGCGGTTTCACCCACACGGTGAAAATTTTCCAACTTAGTTTTTTTCATTCACAAGAACCTTCTTCTGACAATAATAAACACCACAAAAATGAATTTGCGAAAATGTTCGATCCGTTCACGCGTTCACGCGTCACTAAGGGAAATATAAATTATTTTTTATATATAGATATGTAATATTTGCAACTTACTCCGGCGGAACATGTATCACCAGAGCACTAAAAATAAAAAATAACACGTCATACAATCGTGATCAACACGTTATCAGCCGAAATACGCCCGAGAATAAAGTAATCGCCAGTATACATGAAGCGCGCCTTTCAGTTTTTTCTTTAACTTTACTTTAAGGCGAAGTATAAGCCCACAACCATAAAAAAAAACGCCTTTTTTATAAATACTTACTTTTGTTTTGCAATCAGTTGCTTGACACTGAAAAATTAAACAAAAATATTTATATTCAAGAAATGCCTATTTTGTTGATAGATTAAATCAAATAAATCAAATATTTTATTTCACAAAAACATTACAAACATATTATACCTTAACAAATTACCACTTACTCTAGACTTGCACTCAATATCCTGACACTGAAAATTAATATAAAATATTTTAATTTTGTCGCAAATATGTATCATAAATAATTACAACATACTCTCAAAATATTAAAATTTAAACTTTTCACTTTTACTTTTACACACGTTTTTAATCACTAGCTGACCCGGAGAATTTTTCTGCCAAACAGTTAATGAATGTTCATGTTTAGGATTTTACATTTTTTTATTGATTGACCTCAATTTTATTCCTTAGTATTTGCGCCCCGCGGTTTCACCCGCGTGGTGAAAATTTTCTAACTTTCTTAATTTTTTTCTTTCATAAGAACCTTCTCCTGACAATAATAAATACAACAAAAAAAGAATTTCCGAAAATGTTTCATCCGCTCACGCGTGATGCGATGACCATGGGAAATAGAGATTCATTTTTAAATATAAAGATTTTCCTATTCCGGACGAAGATAAATCCAAAAACACAAAAACATAAAAATTGGTCCAGGTTTTGTTATTGAGTGGTGTACGGTTTTGCGACATGCTACGTGGCTGCGTAGCTAACTTACGTAGAACAATATGTGCTACGCGGCTACGATCGTAGATATATAACTTCGCTACAAAAAACGCATTTATGATGCACTAATAAAATATAACAAACTAACAAAGTGGCTAGGAATAATAAAAACCACAGTGACGATCGAAAGCGGGAGGGGGATTGGAAAAAATCACGAAACATCTCCATGAGGGACGGGGGTGTAGTGAGATATCACGATATCACGTTTTTTTTTTCGTTGAACGCACGTTCCTTTTCTCGAACCGAAAGCGGCGCATTTTAACTCATCAATGCAATGATCCCTGGCCTCAATTTTCCAGAATTAAATGAGATGATATCTGTATTAAATTTAAATGAATATAAAAAAATGTACTTCGTACTAAAAAATACACTTGATTTGGATAGGGGGCTAGTCTAAAATCTCACCATATATCACCAGCCAATTGGTGATATAGGGTGAGGTTACAAATGTTCTAAATAAAACATCACGGACGACCCCTACTTGCTACAATGTGTAGTGCTACGAAATCGTAACCGTAGCGCTACGAACGTCTTATACACACTTCATTTTTTGATTTGTGGTGCTACGAAATTGTCCCTTATTTGGGAGTAGAACCGACGGATAGAAGAGCAGAACTATTATATAATAGCAATAGAAAGTGAGGCACCGGTTTTGGGCAGGCTCGTATCTGAATTGCACTTTATTGCTTAGTAGCAAAAATCGCTATTTAAATGACTTCGCAGAGTAGAGTTTCTGAAGAGTGTACTCACAGAAGCAGAGTAATCAGAAAATCTACTCATGTTTCTAGATATTTCAAAAACGAGCCAGTCTCGGTCGTCCATTTTATTCGTGCCCATGTTGCTGGTTATAGTTCTCAGGACAGCTTTATCTGTAGTCAGCACCAACGGTTTTGGTGAGGTGGTCTGTAAGCATATTATAAATTAATTAAAAATTTAAAAGTCAATGTATGTCTAATTTAGTATAAATGTAACACTTGCTCGACACTCGCACAGTCGCACACGTTCACGCTGACCGACGGCTCTCATACGATTGACACTGGCTCTCGAGATAGTGACGCCTGCTTAGACTCTTATGCGACTGATACTGGCGCTCGAGATAGAAATGCCTGCTTAGCTCTCACGCGGCACTGACACTCGCTCTCGAGATAGTGACACCTGCTAAGGGTCTCATGTGATTGATACTGGCGCTCGAGATAGAAATGCCTGCTTAGACTCTCATATGACTGACCTGACGTAGTCTTCTCGATCCTCCTATCCCGGTCCGGTATCCTCATATCAACGGTCCAAGCGAACTAGCTCAAGGATGCCCTGGGGAACGAGCCCAGGGCACCCTTGAGCTAGTTGCCTCCCACTTTTGATGGCTGGGCGCCTAAAGTGCCAGCTCTCTCACCCGGTATATGTAAAGGTCGGTAGAGACCAACAGCATGAACCGTTCAAAAAAGATCTCCGACCAGAAAGGTGTCGAGTAAATTTTGTAGACCACCTGAAAGCTTCAGACCTGGCTTAAAGACTGTTGCTTATACACATATACATAGAAGCACGGTAAATAAATAAATATGAGTGGACATTTCACACAGTGCCATCAAGCCCCAAACTAAGCAAAGCTTGTACTATGGGAACCAGATAACTGATACAATACTTAGATACTTTTTTGTTTGTAAATACATACATAGAATACAATATAAACACCCAGACACAGAACAAACATCAATGTTCATCCCACAAATGTTTGTCCTGGGTGGGAATCGAACCCACAACCTGCAGTTCAGAAGGCAGGGATACTACCATCTGAGCTATCGGGCTAGTCAAGTAGCAATCAGTTATAAGTACCACTTTATGTAGCGGTCACCCATCCAAGTGATAACCGCAGCGAACGTTGCATAACTTTACCGAACGGATAAGAACAATGGTCTAAATCAGAAGCCATTGGGTGACCAAAACATTCTGATACTGCGGTTGAACACTTCCGTACACGAGAAGATGGTCAAGGTTTCAAAATTAACCATTGTTAACGAACACCGCTAGTACTTCAAATGTGACGCCATACAACCAGCCACTTAATAAATAGAATTAATTCCTACATATACGAATTTCTTATAAATATAATAAATAGATATTTGGTGGTGTTTTGTAAACGTGATCGATTATTGACAGTGAATTTAGCTTGAATATTATTTTAATGGCAATAATTATTAATCGATAAGGGTATCGCTTAAGCCGAGTTAGTCTGTGGTTCGTTGGTTTTTCCCTCTGATTCTTATGCGAATAATCAGATAGTCTGAGACTAGTATTCGGTGGTCTGAGATGATAAGATTGATTGGAAGAAGAAAGAGTTCAAGCGGTGTTTAATTGCAAAAACCACTCTAACACCATGCAGAAGACTGAACTACTTACAGTGAATCCCAGTTTTTCCATGTTGTTATCAAGTATTGGGACATATATAGTTCCCTGAAAACGCAAATGTGAAGGTCTGAGACAATTAATACACTCTAGCACTGTATGTATACTAATATGGTCTCAAAAGAAAAAAAAATCTTTTGTTTTCTCATGAAATCGAACAATTTACTCATAACTTGTACGCATTAGAATGGAACTTAAAGACACATTGTAAATTAATTGGGACAATTATTGCTTAGTATACTATTCGGCTTATAATCCGGAGACCTGGAAGGCACAGGTTCAAATCCCACTAGTTGCTCAAACTTTGTGAATTATATTTTTGTTTATAATTAGTTTATGATAATTATAATCTTACATTTATGTTGGAATTTCTATTATATCCAGTATCAGGATCCTGTAAAACATTGGTTTAAAAGCGTGGATTAGGGGCGCTACACAATTGAAGGGGTGAGAATAAAAAGGGTTTAACTGATTTTTTTCACAAAATGACTTATGGGTATCGTTGGATTCAACGTGAAATTATCTACAATAATACATTCTCAAAATACCGAAATGACGCTTAAATCTCGAAATTTTGAATATAAAAACGGTTTATCTGTCACAGGAATACAGTTCGCTTAGCATAAAAACATTATTATATTTATTTTATTATATTATATTTTTGCAGTCATCGTATGAATTAGTACTATATTATGTATTTAAAAATAGAATTAAAACATTTGCAAGCAACTGAAATTTACATAAACCTTTTCTATTACCTTATAAGCACTCTACATCAAAATGACGCCGTTGAAGTTTAAAGTCAATTTTCTCGAAACTCTCAAATTGACAGTTAAACCCTTTTTATTCTCAACCCTTCAATTAGGTGAATGTGCTGGCCTTATTATGTAAGAATAAAGTAGACGTTACGGTCGGGGACTATTTTTCTAGCTATGGCTCGCGCAAAACTTTATGAGCTCTCGGAAGTTAGCGCAGATGGTGGGACTATGATGGTACTAGGTGGTAGAACTTTACACTAGGTGGTAGGACTTTACTGCTAAGTTCGTCTAGGTAGGTACCACCGTTTTGCCAGTTATTCTGCCGCCAAGCAGTAGTGCGCAAGCAATGCTGTGTTCCGGTTTGAAGGGCACTGTAGCTAGTGAAATTACTGGGCAAATGAGACTTTATGATCTGATCTCACAGTTTAGTAATCTTATTACTGGATTGTGCTGATGTCTCTGGATGACGTGCGCAGTGCAGTGTCACGCGAACCTCTATACTTTAGAGTTCCGAGTGACACTGCAGCTGGTATGGGCAGCCGTGTCGTTTAACATCAGGCGAACGGCTAGCTCGTCACGTCATTCTTTAACATAAAAAAAAAAAAAAAAGATGGCTGCGCAGTACGCATATTATAGTTATTGTATAATAGTTATTATATATTAGTTATTATATTGTTTGACTGGCCCGATAGCTCAGTTGGTAGTATCCCTGCCTTCTGAACTGTGGGTTGTGGGTTAGATTCCCACCCAGGACAAACATTTGTGTGATGAACATCGATGTTTGTTCTGTGTCTGGGTGTTATATTGTATTATATGTATATATTTACAAACAAAAAGTATTTAAGTATTGTATCAGTTATCTGGTTCCCATAATACGAGCTTTGCTTAGTTTGGGGCTAGATGGCGTTGTGTGAGATGTCCGCACATATTATTATTATTATTATTATTGTATGACCGCTTTTATAATGCACTCAACTGTACCATGCGCTGTTTGGTACTCGGGCATAACTTCCGAGAGCTCATTAAGTTTTGCGCGAGCTATACCACCTTCAATCTTATTAATCTGTCGTCAAACATTGAACGATAATCGCTTTCGGTAGCCTCATGACTTGAGAGCTAGTTCTCATATGGCTGGATTGAGAACTAGCTCTCCGTGGCAGCACCTTCTTCCTTCTTCTAAACTAACACTTAACATCAACGGAAATGAGGTCAAAAAGCTACCCTATCCAATGTACAAAAAGCTACCCTGTCCAATGTAAAAAAAGCTACCCTGTCCAATGTAAAAAAAGCTACCCTGTCCAATGTAAAAAAAGCTACCCTGTCCAATGTACAAAAAGCTACCCTGTCCAATGTACAAAAAGCTACCCTGTCCAATGTACAAAAAGCTACCCTGTCCAATGTACAAAAAGCTACCCTGTCCAATGTACAAAAAGCTACCCTGTCCAATGTACAAAAAGCTACCCTGTCCAATGTACAAAAAGCTACCCTGTCCAATGTACAAAAACTAGTGTGCTTTAGACTACACGACTGAAGTAAAACTTTTTTAGCTCCATCTCTTTTGCTCCTACAGTAAAATATGAAACGTAAGTCTTTCTTTCTATCTTCACTTTTTTTTTAATTTTTGGCTCCACACCTCCGTGTATTTAGCCAGTGTCAAGTAATTGACCATTTATCAAGTTAATGATATTTCACGCAAATATGTGTCAAGTCACAGTCGAAGTCATCAAGTCAAGTCATAGTCCAGTCAAAGTCATACTCCTAGTAAAGTGGTGGCAACTTTACCAGAAGCTTCTATGGAGTTTTGGAAACAAAACGAAAAGAAACGTTTCACCATCATTCTACCATTTTCCCACACTCACGCCTGTAATCCAGCACTTAACGAATAGAATGCCACCAATTTTATGCACTAACACTGAAAATAACACAAGTTTTGGAAAATAATACAATGCGGTGACGCAATCTTTTTCGCGTTCCCGCCAAAACTCATCTTCACGTTTCCATTCGCCTCACCAGCTCACCCCCAAAGCTTGCGTAAAGAAGTTTACTTAAAAAAATATTAGAGAGAGAGAAAGAGAGACCTGAAGAGTGAGAGAGAGTAATACGTACCGTGACTTTGGCGAGTCCATCTTTAATTTGAATCTGGAATACATCATTGTCCGACATTACTTAGTTCTATCATTCTAATAATAATCAATTTCAAATTTCCATTTTACTAATTATTGTTTATATTTACCGAATTATGCTTCACCCAACGGATTGGAGCTCCAAAATCATCCTGGAATTATAAAAATCGATTTATTTATTTATATATATACTTATTATTTTATTATTATATTTTTTTATCACAATATTTGTATATATTTTTTAAATTTTTTTTTGTTAAGGAATGACGTGACGAGCTAGCCGTTCGCCTGATGTTAAACGACATGGCTGCCCATATCAGCTGCAGTGTCACTCGGAACTCTAAACTCTCACGGAGGTTCACGTGACATTGCACTGCGCACGTCATCCAGAGACATCAGCACAATCTAGTAATAAGATTACTAAACTGTGAGATCAGATCGTAAAGTCTCATTTGCCCAGTAATTTCACTAGCTACAGTGCCATTCAAACCAGAACACAGCAGTGATTGCGCACTACTGCTTGGCGGCAGAATAACTGGCAAAGCGGTGGTACCTACCTAGACAAACTTTGCAATAAAGTCCTACCACCTAGTATAATATAATATTTTGTTTTTAGTCTACCTGTATTATTTTGGGATTTTATTGTTTGCTATTAGTAGTCCTATATTTTAATGTTGAATCTAGCTATTAAGTAATATTGTTTTCTACCGCACTCCTTTTAGTTACCTACCTATCCACCATCTTTTTATATTTTATGTAATAGTTAGTTACTTCGCTTGTAAATATGTATTTATTATTTATTGTGTACCTGTATTTATGTTCAAAATACAAAATGTAGATTCAAAATGGCTTAAGAGCAACATAGCATGTAACAGTATTATATCAGAACGGATATAATAAGCCTAATCTTATCTTAAATTAATAAATAAATAAATAATTTAGCACAAAACAATGTACAAAGACTTAATGCTATGAAGCACTATCTACCAGGAAACCTGGATGTACAAGAAAATAAATAGCAGCGGTGTATTTAGAAAATTTATTATGTTTTTCAAATGCCCTGTTTTTACCCAACTGTGCTTTTGCGCAAATTTTTACAAATCGTAATCTATTATTATCTTTTTAACTAAAAAAAACGTTTTTACTAGACTAGACTATGACTTGACTCATCAAGTCATACTCCTAGTAAAATTGTGGCAACTTTACTAAAAGCATTTATGGGGTTTTGGAAACAACACGAAAAGAAACGTTTCACCATCATTATACCATTTTACCACACTCACGCCTGTAATCCAGCACTTAACGAATAAAACACCACCAATTTTATGCATAACACTGAAAATAACCCAAATTTTGGAAAAATAATATAATGCAGTGAAGCGATCTTTCTCGTAATATCCACCTATAATTGTGCACACTAAGCTACTACTACGCTTAACTACTAAAACTTTCAAAGTAATTTGGCGCACCAGCCGTGTATTCTAGCTTATTCAATACAAAGGAGGCCTTTACAAACTTTAGTCTTAGTTAATAACGAACTTCAACTTTACTTTCATGAGTACTAGTGACGTAGATATACTACTAGATATGTAATGATATCATAACTACATAGTATTCGATACTTCATAAGTATCTAGTATCAGATACTAGATACTTCATAAGTATCTAGTATCAGATACATTCATACGCAAACGGAAATAATTCAACCACCCATTTCACCCTCTTAAGGGTGGAATTTCGAAATATTCTTTCTTAGCGGATGCCTATGTCATAACATCTACCTGCATGCCAAATTTCAGCCCGATCCGTCCAGTGGTTTGGGCTGTGCGTTGATAGATCACTATGTCAGTCAGTCAGTCAGTCAGTCACCTTTGAGTTATATATATTTTAATAGTGATAGATGTGATGTATGTATTTGTGGTATATGGTAATATATGGTTATTATAGCAATCCCCCCCCCCTATGGTAAGCGGTGTTTTATGGGGGAGTCCTATATGTTTAATACTAAACCTCTTCCGACTGTTGATGTTATTACTCTAAGCAATTCAGTTCATAGCCAGCAGAGATAAATCTTATATTACCTAACAAGAGAAGTGAAGAATACTATGGTATTTGATCACCACTTCTCAATTGAAGGGTTGAGAATAAAAAGGGTTTAACTGTCAAATTGACAGTTTCGAGAAAATTTACTTTACACGTCAACGGCGTCATTTTAATGTAGAGTGCTTATAAGGTAATAAAAAAGATTTATGTAACTTTCAGTTGCTTGAAAATGTATTAATACTACTGTTAAATACAAAATATAAGTACTAATTCGTAAAATTACTGTAAAAATATAATATAATAATGTTTTTATGCTAAGCGAACTTCCTGTGACAGATAAACCGTTTTTAGACTCTAAATCTCGAGATTCAAGCCTCATTTCGGTATTTTGAGAATGTATTATTGAAGATAATTTCACGCTGAATCCAACGATACCCATAAGTTATTTTGTGAAAAAAATCAGAGGAACCCTTTTTGTTCTCACCCCTTCAATTAGAATGTTGTTTTAGTTATTCGTATTTTTATATCGGAGTTATTTTTATTTATCTATTCCCATATTTATCCAGTGTCGTGTCTATAATAATATTGAGTTTTCCTTTATTTAACCGACTTCAAAAAGGGAGAAAAGATTCTCAATTCGACAGTATTTTTTTTGCTACATTCCACTGGCTAAACCCATTGTCGCATACATAATTGAATGCAGTTATCCATTTTTCAATGGACTTCAAAAAAGATTTCAATACGACTGTTTTTTCATGTTTGTTACCTCAGAACTTTAGACTAGGTGAACCGATTTTGATGATTATTTTATTATTTGAAAGATTGGACTTTCCGTGTGGTCCCATTAAAATTTAATCAAATTCTGATAAGCAGTTTTTGGGTTATCTTTAATAACGCATATTTCGATTTCGTCTACATTGATGATGTTCTCATTGGGTTTAAAGTCAGTTTAATGCCTTTTTAAAAAGGATTTCAGCTCAAACTTCCGTTTAGGACAATAAATATTACTAACAAGTCATACTTTTTTTTGTGTTTTGGCTTCACACTTTTGTGTATTCAGCCAGTGTCAAGTAATTGATAATTTGAAAGTTAATGATACTTTACGTAAATAATGTATCACAGTCGAAGTCAGAGTCAAGTCATAGTCTAGTCTAGTCAAGTCATACTCCTAGTAAAGTGGTGGCAACTTTACCAGAAGCTTCAATGGAGTTTTGGAAACAATCCGAAAAAAAACCGTTTCACTATCATTATACCACTTTCCCACACTCATGCTTGTAATCCAGCACTTAACGAATAGAATGCCACCAGTTTTATGCACTAACACTGAAAATAACACAAGTTTTGGAAAATAATATAATGCGGTTACGTGATCTTTTTCGTTTTCCCGCCAAAAATCTCAAAAAGTCATACTTAATCTGTTTTAGTTCCGTACGATTTGAGTATATACGGTAAACTTATAAAAGTTTGTCATATCATTCAAAAGGTTACTCAGGATCGATATCTCTTTTTAATATCGTCTTGAAAACTTTATGATAGACCTCTATTCTCAGCTTCAGCTTATGAAAGCTTTAAGTTGTTTTCTTGAAAGACTTTAGTGTAGCCTTGTTGAAAAGTTTATCCTAAGCTTTAAGTTCTGCAAAGTTGCTGTATGGAAGTATTATTTATTTATTTATGCACATGGCATTAACCTGTTATGTTATCGTGTGACGTCAGTCTGGTGCCGTCCAGGAATGCGCCGACGCAGCAGACAGTATCTTATGTCACTTCACGTGTCTTTGAACGGCATAAGATTCTTCGGTCCCGGCCTTGGGGCCGGAAGCACCACCTTAGATTGTGGGACTAGTAAAATACGTACATTACGTAATATTTGAACGTCAAATATAGATTAATTTACTATAGAAATCCATATTGGTTTCTCTTCTGCATTCTCCACATCCAGCCTACGTAACTAACCAATTACATTAATGAAAGATTAGTCAAAACAATTGAAGGGGTGAGAACAAAAAGGGTTTAACTGATTTTTTTCACAAAATGACTTATAGGTATCGTTGGATTCAGCGTGAAATTATCTACAATAATACAGTCTCAAAATACCGAAATGAGGCTTAAATCTCGAGATTTGAATGGTTTATCTGTCAGGAATACAGTTCGCTTAGGATAAAAACATTATTATATTTTTTTTATTACATTATATTTTTACAGTAATTGTATGAATTAGTATTATATTTAGTATCTTAAAATAGAATTAAAATATTTTCAAGCAACCGAAACTTACAAAAACCTTTTTTATTACCTCATAAGCACATTAAAATGACGCCAGTGAAGTTAAAAGTCAATTTTCTCGAAACTATCAATTTGACAGTTAAACCCTTTTTATTCTCAACCCTTCAATTATGAATTAAATACAATCTGTATTGTATTTTTATTTAATTGTATTTAATGATTGTATTTAAAAAGTGTTTAACTGTCAAATTGATAGTTTCGAGAAAATTGACTTTTAACTTCACTGGCGTCATTTTAATGTGCTTATGAGGTAATAAAAAAGGTTACAATCAAATAATTTGGAATAAATCATTTAAAAAAAGGCTTTAACCGACTTCTATTTCAACGAGAACATCATGAATGTAGTCTAAGCCGAAATACGCATTATTAAAGATTACTTAAAAACTAGTCGTCAGATCTTTATCAAATTCATAAATAAATATCACACATATTTCACACAGCGCCATCTAGCCCCAAACTAAGCAAAGCTTGTACTATGGGGACCAGATAACTGATACAATACTAATATATAATATCTAGACACAGAAATCGAACGAAGACACAGGTGGAAATCGAACCCACAACCTACAAATCGGAAGGCAGGGTTACTACCATCTGAGAAATGGAACTACACAAACATCACCAGCTTTCCGAGGTAACAAACATAAAGACAGTCTAATTGAGATCCTCCACCTTTTTTAAAGTTGGTTAAAAATTAAATAACACTCACAATATCATTTACACATTCCTCTCATAAAATCACAAACACTCTTACAATAACTTCGACCATTCGTCCACAAATGTCATATTCAGGGCTGGCATCCAGCAGAGAGCTGAGCGGGCGGTAGGGCGAGTTGGCACGTGCCACGGCGTGACACTATGGCACAGATGGCCTGTGCTTTTCAGCTCAACGATAATTATCTAACACTAAAATAAATAAGTAAATAAATGATGAGCATTGATTTTTTAATCAACACAGCATCATTTATTTATAGTGATAAAAACGACAAAATAACGATGCGGTCTAGGATGTAACACGCTTGCCTAGAAGATACCTGTTCACTCTCGATTTGAAGACTCCAAGGTTGTAGTGATAAGGAAATACGGATGCCGGTAAAGCGTTCCACTCTTTGGCTGTTCGCATGATAAATGTGGAGCCAAATCGTTTTGTCCGTGCGGACAAAGCGATTTGGTTCAACATTTATATGGGATATTGACCATATAACGGTGGCGTTTTTTCGTACATGTGGTTGTCCGATGGTGGAAAGGTGATGACGAAATCAGGTTATGCAACTCCAAAGCGCACTCTCCAAAATGCACTAGTATTAAAATAAAGTATTAAAAAACTTTGTTTGAAACCATAGTACCGGTGATTCTTGCGAATTTTTTTGATTGATCATACTAATATGCACTTTGCTATCAATCTAGTAAAGATGTGGTGAAATTTGTGCTATTAGTAGCAAAATTAGTTTTTATTGCGTTTAATAATAATAACGACCAACGACCACATACATAGATCCTGGACCCTAACTAGGATTCGCTGACCCAGGAACTACGAGGATCATGTCCCACAACAGCCAGACTCAAAACAAGTATTTGCACTTTTTTTCTGTGTATAACTTGTCCTGCTACGGGAATCGAACCCGCCGCCTACGTGTTATGAGCCGACTTGCTCAACCACCACACCACAGAGGCTGTCAAATAATAATCAAAGTTCTTTTGGTTTGGGCGTATTGCCACAAGATTGAAAAGTCTTTCAAGGAGTCGTAGGCGATATTGTCGACGAGAGAGGTACAATAAAACTATAAAGTATATATAAAAATGGAGAAAGTCTGAAAGTCGACTCTTTGTCCTGTCATCTCAAGCCCTGTTTTGTCTATAACAGTTTCGTCTGGTTTTTAGTTAGTTTAGTTTAACTATACTGTATTAAGTTTACGGAATAATAAATGTTCTATTCAATGTACTTTAAATCTATTTAGAGTTCAATCTGGCTCCACTTTTATAGTTCTTACTGCTAAAGAATAAAACTCGTTGCCATGTTCTGTGTAAAAAAATAAAGCAGTAATAAATACTACGTGGTATTGGATACTTCATACTACACCAGTATTTTATGATACTTGATATGAATACGAGTACCTGCTGCATGATACTTATTTCAATCTCTAATCATCACGTCTTTAAACTTGTCAACAATAGAGTGAGATAAGACCTTTTGTCCTATTTCCTATTGTATTGTAAAATTAGTCACTCAGTTTTGGATCAAAGAAGTGTACAAGTGCCTAACTTTTCGAAGGCTCTTTAGAAAATTGATAGAATTAGAGCTAGTAATTACGATCTTGAAGGGTCTAAGGCCCATCACATAACGGCCAGAATGTATTATATTATGTAGATTAGATTTTTAAATGTTTTTTATCTGGAATGCTTCTAATGTCAACACCATCATACCATTCGTCATCATTATTATCATCATTATTCTTATTATCATCATCATCGTCATTATCGTTACTATCATCATTATCGTCCTTATCATCACTATCATCATCATCGTCATTATCGGCATTATGGTCATTATCATCATTATCATCGTAATCGTCATTATCATAATTATCTTCACTAAAGTCATTATCATCATCATCGTCATTGTCATCATTACCATGATTACCATCATTATCGTCATAATTATCATAATCATCTAATCATCAGTCAGAGAATCTTCATTTTACGAAAAACCGTATGCTACACCTATTGGCTGGTTTAATCGTAATGTTTATTAGATCAGCATCACCAACATAAAAATAATATATTACTTGTCACTTACTAATTTTGGTAAGTTGTAGCTTGCCAAAGGATCAGCCGTAGTCGTAGGCAGTAATACTGGCTGTATTAAAAAAAGGCCAAATTAGTAAGTTAAGTTTCACTTCAGTCGTGTGGTCTAGTACACTAGTTTTTTTAATAAGCATACCTTTGACCACGTTTCGCCTGATGTTAAGTGATCGCGGTCGACAAGTAACGTTCTCGCTTAAAAGCTGTTCACTCTCGAATGAAACCATTCATAAAATTTTATCGAACTTCACACTTGCTAAGTTAGAACTTGGCAAGTTTGATTGATCATAAATTTTGAGGCGTTACTCACATTTTGGAAATTCTGCGGTTGGCCATACTGAATTAAAAAAGTAACAAGATAGTTGAGACATTTTTAATTGGTCATTTACACACAGGCATTAAATTGGTAAATTTCGATAATTAGTTTACTCACATTCATATTCTTGAGTGGTTGAGGAACACGCTATGTAATAAAACAAAAATAATGAAATAATCAAAACCGTCAATTAAAATGGTTTAAATTTAAATAATGACGATAATAACGACTTACATTCTGGAACTGTTGTAATTGCTGAATATTTTTTGTAAAGAAATAAAATTACAACTTATTAGCTACAATTAAGTATTTTTAAAGTAATTTTATTAGGTATATAATCCAAAACAAAGTCACATTCTGGAGCTGTTGTGGCTGCAAATACATTTTGCAAAAAAAGTCACAAGTCATTTTATTTTTATAATTCTGTGTCTACATATTTCAAAACAATAATTATACTTTCATAATTTAATTTAAAAAATGACTCACGTTCTGGAATTGTTGTTGCTGAATATTTTATTTTAATAAAAAAATAAAAAATGAGATTTATTTTTTTAAATTATAAGACATGAATAGTTTTTTGACAGCCTCTGTGGTGTGGTGGTTGAGCAGGTCGGCTCATGACCAGGAGGCAGCGTGTTCGATTTCCGCGGCAGGACAAGTATACAAATACTTGATCTGAGTCGGGGTGTTGTGGGACCACGGTCCTCGCAGTTTCTGGGTCCCTAGACACAGGGAATCCTAGATAGAGTCCATGATCTATGTATGTGGTCGTAGGACGTTATTATTATTATTTAATTATTTCTATGTTCAAAGTCAAAGTCAAAAGATTTATTGCAAATAGGCAAATTTTAGCACTTTTACAAGTCAAAATTATATTAGGTACTTAAAATGAAGTTATTTCACTAAGCATATAAAATTACAAAGTGCTTAACTGTCAAATAATATATAACAAGCCTATTACAATACATGAGTTTGAAAAAAAAGCAGTTCTCTTTCTCACTACTGGTGCAAGCAATCCGGCACAATGCAGAATTGAAAACTTTGATTTCTTGCTATGTGGCAGTGATGTAAAAATTACTAAATTTTTTTTTATTGTTTAAAAGTGAAGGAAATAACGCTCAATGATAAGTTAGAAAAACAAATCCTTAGAGCAGACACTAGTACTTTGCAAAGGGGGCAGATTAATAAACCCACTTAAATATATTGAAAAAAACCTGTTTGCTTTTTTTTTCTTAATCTATCGGCATATGCAATAAGACAACTTTTGTTCTGTGACTTGTGTGTCTTGTAAATGTTCAAAATTATTTTTTCAAATATAAATTTTAAAATTTTACTCACTCTCGAACCCTGTACGTACAAAAATATTTAAAAATTCAATTATTGAAACATGTTGACTGGCCCGTTAGTTCAGTTGGTAGTATCCCTGCCTTCTGAACAGAAGGCAGCAGGTTGTGGGTTCGATTTCCACCCAGGACAAACATTTGTGCGACGTACATCGATGTTTGTTCTGTGTCTGGGTGTTATATTGTATTATACGTATGTATTTACAAACAAAAAGAATCTAAGTATTGTATCAGTGATGTGGTTCCCATAGTATTTGCTTAGTTTGGGGCTAGATGGCGCTGTGTTCAATGTCCACATATTGCAAAATTTGTTATGACAAAAACTATCATGAAATTATACTAGAACCTAATGAAAAATATCGTGACAAAACTTACTTCTGGGAATGCTTGTGGCGCGATCTACATTAATAAATAATGGTATGAGTTTTATCTAAGACATGTCATGAACATGCACGGGCATCTTTGAAAATTTCTATTATTAGTGCTCATAGCCAAGCTCGACCAGCCGTTCCTAACCGATCAACAGCAGTCAAATGTCAAATGCCATCATAGTAGTGACCTAAACTTTCGCTGCTGTCACTACTTTCCGACAAATCTAAATATATATAACTCAAAGGTGACTGACTGATTGACTGACTCACATAGCGATCTATCAACGCACAGCCCAAACCACTGGACGGATCGGGCTGATTTTTTTTTAAATTCCTCCTTTAAGAGAGTGAAACAGGTGGTTGGATTATTTTCCCATAGACCACGCCGCGGGCGAAGCTGCGGGCAGAAGCTCGTAAAATATAAAAAAAACTAAACCAAAAAACATTATTTTTTCAATATTCTGTCAACGAAATTCGCTTTGTATTTTCACTGTATTATGTTTTATAAATAAACGAGCTTCTGTCCGCAGCTTCGCCCGCGGCGTGACCTATGGTGAAATAATTCAACCACCCATTTAAGGGTAAAATTTCGAAAAATCCTTTCTTAGCGGATGCCTACGTCATAACATCTACCTGCATGCAAAATTTCAGCCCGATCCGGTCCAGTGGTTTGGGCTGTGCGTTGATAGATCACTATGTGAGTCAGTCAATCAGTCAGTCACCTTTGAGTTATATATAATAGGTCTTTACCTATGAAATTGCCGTATTGCAGTACAGACATTTTCAAACAAAAAAAAGTTTTGGTTGGCTATGAATTCTAAATTCAAATTAATTTTGTTTTAAAAATATGACATTCTATTTACAATATAAGTCTTTTTTTTATTGATTAGCGTTGTATTTTCATTACATTTCAACATTTTTCCTCATAATGGATACTTTGAAATTTCGTGTAATTATGGAATATGAGTTCCGTCGTGGCACCAGCGCGGCACAAACGACACGTAACATCAACGACGTTTACGGAGAGAACTGTACAAACGAACGTACAACCCGTTATTGGTTTGCTCGGTTCCGATCTGGGAATTTTGACTTGAAAAATGAACCTCGTGGTCGTCCGGAAACTTTGGTCAACAATGATGAATTAAAGGCGATTGTGGAAGCTGATGAATCTCAATCTACAGCTGTGCTGGCAGCAGCTTTTGATGTTAGCATCAAAACAATATTGGTCCATTTGCGACAGATTGGCAAGATAAAAAAGCTTGATAGAAGGTGCCCCACGAAATTAACGATCGCCAGCGCAACGTACGCGTCGAGACTTGCCTTGCGCTGCTTAACAGGCACAGAAATGAAGGAATTTTGAACCGAATTGTTACGTGCGACGAAAAATGGATTCTTTTTGACAATCGAAAGCGCTCAGCAAGTTGGTTAGATCCTGGTTCGGTACCAAATCAATGTGCAAAACGAAAAATGACCCTAGAAAGGTGATGGTCACAGTTTGGTGGTCTAGTGCTGGTGTGATTCATCATAGCTTTTTACAAAACGGCGAGAGCATTACTGCAGATGTGTACATTGAAGAAATGACCACAATGATGGCGAAACTCACACGTCTGCAACCAGCTTTGGTCAATCGGTCGTCTCCACTGCTACTTCACGACAACGCGCGACCCCATACTGCACAACAGACCGTCTCTAAGCTGCATGAGTTGGGTTTGGAAGCTCTCCCTCATCCGCCATACTCACCAGATCTTGCGCCTACCGACTATTACTTTTTCCAAAATTTGGACAACTTTTTAGCGGGAAAAAAATCAATTCCCGAGAGGCAGTACAAAACGCCTTTGAAGAGTTTGTTGTCTCCCGCCCTGCTGATTTTTTCAAGAAGGGCATCTCTAAACTGCCACAGCGTTGGCAAAGATGCATTGATTGCAGGGGTGATTACTTTGAATAAAAGAAATAAATAAGTTCGAAAAAAAAATACTTTAACTTTTTTCAAACAAAACGGCAATTTCATAGGTAAAGACCTAATATTTAGATAGTAAGTTTTAAAAAGTATTAGAAGGTACTCACGTTTCTCAATTGTTGCTGCATCTAATTTCATTTAAAAATAAATTATTATTTCAAAGAACAATAGACTTTTTTTATTTTTATGTTTTGGCTCCACACCTCCGTGTATTTAGCCAGTGTCAAGTAATTGATAATTTATCAAGTTAATGATATTTCACGCAAATATGTGTCCAGTCACAGTCGAAGTCATCAAGTCAAGTCATAGTCAAGTAAAGTGGTGGCAACTTTACTTGAAGCTTCTATGGAGTTTTGGAAACAACACGAAAAGAAACGTTTCGCCATCATTATACCATTTTCCCACACTCACGCCTGTAATCCAGCACTGAACGAATAGAATGCCACCAATTTTATGCACTAACACTGAAAATAACACAAGTTTTGGAAAATAATACAATGCGGCGACGTGATATTTTTCGTTTTCCCGCCAAAACTCAACAATAGACTTTGGAACCAACATAATAAAAACAAATATAATAGTGCTGTTCATGAATGCAATAAGTAATCACACTAATATTATAAAGGCGAAAGTTTGTATGTATGTATGTTAGTTACTCCTTTACGCTCAAACGGCTGAATGTATTTGAATGAAATTCGGTACCAAGATAGCTTATACGCTAGATTAACATATAGGCTGCATTTTATCCCGGAAAAGTGAAATGCTCCCGTGGGATGAGCATATAATGAAAATACTTTTTATCCGCGGGTGAAACCGTGGAGCGCAACTAGTATAGTATATATCTAAACAAGATTATTCGTGTGTCTATCATATCTCTCGTATAATCTTGTTAATTATGTACTAACGTAACCTCAATTATTATACATATTTTCCCAAGATTTTAGATATACGAGTGTCTATCATATGACCCGACAGCTCAGTTGGTAGTAACCCTGCATTTTGAACTGTGGGTTGTGGGTTCGATTCCCACCCAGGACATACATATACAAACTTTGGTCTTTATATATATATAAATATATAACTCTGATATATATATAAATATATTATAACAACACGAAAAGGAACGTTTCACCATGATCATACCACTTTCCAACACTCACGCCTGTAATTCAGCACTTAACGAATAAAATGCCACCAATTTTATGCACTAACACTGAAAATAGCACAAGTTTTGGAAAATAATACAATGAGGCGACGCGATCTTTTTCGTTTTTCTGCCATTCTTTTTTACGTAAATCATTTATAATTATGAAAAAACCCAACAATTATATCGGGGCGTGGGGTCATAATATTTATTACTCACCATCTGAAATTCATTCGATACATCCTGTTTCAATTTAAAATAAAATAATCATATAGTTAAACAATAGATAAATAATAAATTAAGTAAAAAAAGTTATCAAGTCACTTCGGCCAGCGGTTTGGGCTAGAGGATATCTTTCAGTCAGTGGCGTCGGTGATGATTTTTGATTCTTGATAGATTGATTGATCGATTGACTGATCAATTATTCGATTGACTGATTGATCCATTGACTGATCGATTGATGGATTAATGGATGGATTGATTGATTGATTGACTAATCTATTGACCGATCGATCGATTGACCGATTGATCCATTGACTGATCGATTGCTGGATTAATTGAAAGATTGATTAATTGATTAATCGTTTGACTGATCGATCAATCAATTTATTAATTGGATGATTGATTGATCGATCGATCGATTGATCGATTGATTGATTGACTGACTGATCGATTGATTAATAGATTGATTGATCGATGGACTGATCGATCGATCGATTGATGGATTGATTGATAAATCGTGTGAGTGATTAATCGATTGATTGATTGACTGATCGATTGATTGATTGATGGATTGATTGATAGATTGAATGGATGATTTATTGATTAATCAGTCAATGATCGATTAACTGATTATTATTATTATTATATTAAACTGATCGATTAATTGATTGATTGATGATAATGATTGATTGATTGATGATTATTGATGATTGATGCTTGATGATTTACGATTAATGATTGATGATTGATGATGATTGATGATGGTCGATCAGTGATGGCTGATTCAATGTGATTCATTGCGTGATCAATCATAAATTTAATAAGTCTTACCTTTAAGCTGATAGTTTCCCGTGTTATTGACTTTTCTTGCTGAGAAAAAATTACAATTGAGCTATGACGGCTTTTTTACATTTTGATTTGACAGTTTGATATTATGTCACAGAATAAATTATAATACAACGCAGTCGAAACTGTTCATAATGTAATCGTTCATCGGAACATCACAAAAAAAACGAAGGAAACTGGCGAAATGGAACGGTATGAATTTACGCGAAATTACGAAATGGAACAACTTTTCGATATAATTTACAAGTTGCACCACGCGGTTACACCCGCGGATAAAAAGTGTTTTAATTATTTGCTCATCCCACGGGAACATTTCATTTTTCCGAGATAAAAAATAGCCTATTTTTTTTTTATGTTAAGGAATGACGCGACGAGCTAGCCGTTCGCCTGGTGTTAAACGACATGGCTGACCATATCAGCTGCAGTGTCACTCGGAACTCTAAAGTATAGAGGTTCGCGTGACACTGCACTGCGCACGTCATCCAGAGACATCAGCACAATCTAGTAATAAGATTAATAAATCATTCAAATTAAGAAATCATAAAGTCTCATTTGCCCAGTAATTTTACTAGCTACAGTGCCCTTCAAACCGGAACACAGCAGTGCTTGCACACTACCGTTTGGCGGCAGAATAACTGGCAAAGCGGTGGTACCTACCTAGACGAACTTTGCAGTAAAGCCCTACCACCTAGTCAAATAAATAGTCACAAAGTCATATGTTAATCCAGTGTATTATGGTACCGAATTTCATCCAAATCCATTCTGCCGTTTGAGCGTGAAGGTGTAACAAACATACACACATACAAACTTTCGCCTTTATAATATTAGTGTGATGAAAGGGAGTAAAGATATCGTTATTCTTGAGAGCGGGAAATGCCCTTGCTTTTCCCTGCCACCACAGGCAATGACAGGTTAGGACTCAAACCCACTAAAACCCTCCTAGATCCGTCCTCCCTGGAAAGATACTTACCCCTGGCACAATATGGTCTGCATTAATTCCTTCCCAGTAAGCGCTCATCTAAAATAAATATGATTTACTTAATCCTTATGTAGGTAGAGTTATCGCTATTGATATACTGCTGGATTTCCAGGTTAAGAGCCTGTGGGCCACCACACCACAGAGGCTGTCAAATTACTAATAACGCCCAACGATCACATATATAGATCCTGGACCCTAACTAGGAATCCCTGTGTCTAAGAACCCAGGAACTACGAAGACCATGGTCCCACAACACCCACACTCAGAACAAGTATTAGGGCTTTGTTTTTCTGTGCACAAATACTTGACCTGCCGCGGGAATCGAACCTGCCGCCTCCGGGCTATGAGCCGACCTGCTCAACCACCACACCACAGAGGCTGAAATCTTAATTAACTCGCATAATGAATGGGACGATGTTAAAAAAATATAAATTTCAATAAGTTTATAGCTAAAACAGTTCCTCCAACCAAAATGGCGTATTGATGAATAATTAGATAAAATTTTATGTATAAATAACATATCTTAAATAACACATATTAAGAGGGAAAAACAAATTAAGACTTAATATTTTGGAGTTATAAGTACATTGACAGTAAATATATAATAATAATAATAATAATAATATGTGTGGACATCTCACACAGCGCCATCTAGCCCCAAACTAAGCAAAGCTTGTGCTATGGGAGCCAGATAACTGATACAATACTTAGATACTTTTTTGTTTGTAAATACATACATAGAATACAATTAATTAATTAATTTTAGTATATATGTAAGCTTACATAAAACTAATTTTGATTTCAATTATACTAATTATAAAAATTAATTAAATAATTAAAAAAGTACGATTTAAATGAGAATTTATGACCTAATGTAATTTCTTAGGATGACGTGCGCAGTGCAGTGTCACGCAAAACTATACTTTAGATTTTCGAGTGACACTGCAACTGATATGGGCAGCCTTGTCGCTTAACATCAGGAGAACGGTTAGCTCGACATTTCATTTTTTAACTAAAAAAACTCCGTTAACACACACAAGTGGGCTCACAAACTTACTCCGGGGCTTGGGTTTAATGCACTTTGAGCCATTCTGAGGATGTTCTGAAAGAAAAAGCACTCATAAACTTTCATACACTATAAAGGCACTGAACAATTATACAAGGTGGAATTTAATTCGTTCTTTTTCTTTTATGTATGTATTCAGTCCATGCTATAGAATGCTTCCATATAACTAAATATAGAAAGTACTTATAAAATAAAGCGTAATAAGACGCAATTAGCAAACATTAGGTTTGTCCTTTTCTTAAAAATGTATTTCCTCAATAGTAGTATATCCTGTGGTGCGGCGTAGTGGTTGAGCAGGTCTGCTCATAACCAGGAGGCGGCGGGTTCTATTCCCGCAGCAAGACATATTTGTGCACAGAAAAAAGCGCAAATACTTGTTTGGAGTCTGATTTTTGTGGGACCATGGTCCTCGTAGTTCCCTTTCCTAAACAGAGAATCCTAGTTAGGGTCCAGGATCTATGTGTGTAACATAAAGAAAAAATTTGCTAGTAAAGTAGGTACCTTTTATGATCATATAGTTATTTATTTTAATATCATAATAGGTGCCTACATTACTAGCTACTTATAATTTGGGATAAGCAGGAAATCAAAACTGCTCATATCGACGGTCAGCGTTCTTATTACGTAATGGGAATTGTAACATGTTTTTTTATTTACAATTCTAAAAAATGTAAATTATAACTGAGGTCAATAATTTGAAATAATGATGATTATGATTCAAACGCTTACCCTTTCAGTTGTTGGTGTTTCAGTCTGTAAAAATGAAGCGTTATTTTATCTGCATTAGACCAAAAAAAACGAGTGTGCTTTAGACCACACGACTTGAGTAAAACTTCTTTAGCTCTATCTATCGGGCGGTATAACTTTGTTTTTGCTTTGTATAATGTTAATGTTGCCATCTTGACAATTGTAAATTGTCATTTTACCGGACATACCAACATAATAATACAATTTTTTATCTTTGTTAAGTTGACAGTGGAAATCTACGTGAACCAACATATTTCAATATCCATTGGTCTCGTTATGCATTCACCAGCTTACTCCCCAAATCAAGCGTGAGTAAAAAAGTTTTACTTCAAAAAATTACAAATAAAATAATATACAGATTTTCTCGTACCGTAGTAGTTGTTTGTTCCAGTTTTTTCGCCCAATTCTTAAATTAGAACGTAAAATATCTTATTTAGGGGACGCACCCCACAGAAGATGATAAAAATTGTTTTATTTTATAACTACAATAATACTAAATACTATATTATTAAGTAAAAACGAAAAAAAAACGAACGGGGGAAAACGAAAAAGATCGCGTCGCCCCAAAACTTGTGTTATTTTCAGTGTTAGTACATAAAATTAGTGGCATTTTATTCGTTAAGTGCTGAATTACAGGCATGAGTGTGGGAAAGTTGTATAATGTTGGTGAAAAGTTTCTTTTCGTGTTGTTTCCAAAACTCCATAGAAGCTTCTGGTAATGTTGCCATCACTTTACTAGGAGTATAACTGGACTAGACTAGACTATGACTTAACTTGATGACTTGGACTGTGACTTAACTTAACACATAAAATGATATTACTTAACTTGAGATATTATCAATTACTTGACACTGGCTAAATACACAAAAGTGTGGAATAAAAAAAAAAGTATATTTGACAGCCTCTGTGGTGTGGTGGTTGAGCAAGTCGGCTCATAACACGTAGGCGGCGGGTTCGATTCCCGCGGCAAGACAAGTATTTATACACAGTAAAAAAAGTGCAAATACTTGTTCTGAGTCTGGCTGTTGTGGGACATGATCTTCGTAGTTCCTGGATCAGGAAATCCTAGTTATGGTCCAGGATCTATGTACGTGTTGGGCGTTATTATTATTAAATATAATAAAAACTAATTTTGTTACTAATAACACAAATTTCACCACATCTTTGCTAGATTGATAGCAAAGTGCATATTAGTGTAAACAATAAAAAAAATTCGCAAAGAATCACCGGTACTATGGTTTCAAACAAAGTTTTTTAATACTTTATTTTAATACTAGTGCATTTTGGAGAGTCCTTGATGACTTGACTTGACTTGACACATTATATAATAGTAATTAACTTGAGAAATTATCAATTAATAATTAGAAAACAAAACAAAAAAATCATAGACGGTGATCTCTATGCCTTTCCGATCTCTCTCTCTTCCGTCAACCATTGTCGGGAGATCCATGTTACTTTACTATTCTATACATCAAATTAAATATCCCTTGTATGCCCGAATCAATTCTGGTTGTTTTCATTTGTAGTTTCACCCATAACCCTTCAATAAATGTGAATCAGAAGAAAGGTTAGAACGTACTTCTAAGATTTCAGTCAATTTTAACAATATAATATGTTTACTTACAGCCCATTCAAAAGCATTATCTTCCCACTAAAATTGTTAATTAAACAAGTTTAATATTGTTAAACATACATAAAATAAAATAATTAAATATGTGTGGACATTTCACACAACGCCATCTAGCCCCAAACTAAACAAAGATTGTTCTATGGGAATCGGAGAACTAGGTAATACAATGCTTATATACTTTTTGTTTGTAAATACATACATAGAATACAATATAACACCCAGACACAAAAAACATCGATGTTTATTAGACAAATGTTTTTCTAGGGCGGGAATCGAACCCACAACCTACAGTTCAGAAGACAGGGTTACTACCAACTGAGCTATCAGACCAGCCAGTACTTACATTACAATTTTTTTACTAATACATATAAAAAATAAATACGTCAAGCTTTCTTACTTACATTCTTCATAACATTTCCACGACCTTCCTTTAGCACCTTATCCTTTAAAAATAACAAACTTATTATTTACTAAATACTAGCCGGCGACTAAGTAATAACATTTTTTTTAAGGCCCACATTACAGAAATCCTGGACCCTAACTAGGATTCCCTGTATCTTGGGACCCAGAAACTAGGAGAACCATGCTCTCACAACATCCAGGCTCAGAACAAGTATTTGCGCTTTTTTTGTGCACAAATACTTGCCTGCCGCGGGAATCGAACCCGCCCCCTCCTGGTTATGAACAGACCTGCTCAACTACCACACCACATCACATAGTACTTGAAGTTGGCTCATCTCGATTTCACTAGAAAAGGATATCTACTACGAGCTTCTGCCCGCAGCTTCGCCCGCGGCGTGTTTATGCGTAATGTATGTTGAAACAATAAATAAATTTGAATTTGAATTTTTTTGTGCACAAATACATGTCCTGCCGCGGTATTTGAACCCGCCGCCTCCATGCTATGAGCCTACTAAACCACCACACCAAAGAGGCTGTCCACTATTTAAAACTTTAATAAATCTTGATTTTAAAGCATTTACGACTACACATTTGGTTTTTTTTAATGTTAGTGAGTGATGTGTCGAGCTAAACAGTTGGGTATAAAAAATTAATATGGTGATTTATCACACTATCACACTAATATTATAAAGGCGAAAGTTTGTATGTGTGTATGTTTGTTACTCCTTCACACTCAAAGGGCTGAATGGATTTGGGCGATATTCGGTACTAAGATAGCTTATACACTGGATTAACATATAGGCTATATTTTATCCCGGAAAAATAAAATGTTCCCGTGGGATGAGCAAATAGTTCTAAAATGTTTAACCACTACGTTGCGCTACTTTTACGTTTCTACGTTGCTTAGTTCTAAAATGTTTAACCAACTAGTTGCCCTTATCTTATCTTACCTTATCGTCAAATTTTGTATTGTAAGTTACTTATATCTTAAACTGTACTTTTGCCCTCACGCCCAGTGACGCTGTAAAGGCTGGTAGAAACCAATACTAGTACCGCGTTCAAAAGAAAAGCTAATTATTTAGTATCTTCTGTGTATTTTGATGTGTAATAGGAGTATTTTTCTCTTCTGTTCTATAATAAACTAGCTTGATCCCGCGGCTTCGCCCGCGTGGCCCATAGGAAACGAATAAAAAAAATTCATAGATAATTCAACCACCCATTTCACCCTCTTAGGGATGGAATTTCTAAAAATAAACTTAGTTTTTTTAAGTGTAGGTACCTTAGTGGATACCTACACTTTACAAAGAACACACCCTCCAAATTTCAAGTCTAAAAAAATTCATATAAATAATTCAACCGCCCATTTCACCCTCTTAGGGATGGAATTTAAAAAAAACTTGGTTTTCTAAACTGTAGGTATCTTAGTGGATACCTACACTTTACAAAGAACACACCCTCCAAATTTCAAGTCTCTAGGACCAGCGGTTTAGGCTGTGCGTTGATATATAAGTCAGTCAGTCAGGACTTTGAATTTTGTATGTGTAGATAAAACGCACACCAGCACGTTTCAGTTCAAATAACTTACACCAGTTTTCTGGATTTTCTCTAAAAATTCTGGCCACTGTAAAATAAAATACTCCGATATTTTGGTGCATCTCGCACTTTATTATTTTCTATCATTTTACACCTACACGTCGTCAGCAACAATTTAATAGCCTATTTTTAATAAAATTCTTTGACTTTTACTTTGACTTAGACTTCAAACATTCCACTTTGTTCCACTACTAATGTGGGCCAAAGGGGAATTCCCCGCCAATCTGTACCACAAGGAAGACAAGTGGGGGAAACTGGTTGAGTTAGAGTAGATTAAGCTTAGTAATTTTTGTATACGCTTAATAATTTTAGTTTACCTTGCCAGCTCTTGTGATCTTTGATTCCTGAGAATATATAAATTATTTCTTGATATAGTTATTCGACAAAAATGTTTATTATCAAAAATACTACTTACCAAATCGTACAAATCGGCAGGGCGGCCCTGTCAACATTATAAATAACCTATTGTTTAAATAATTTAAATTTAAACAAATTAATCGATACAAGTGGGTAGGTTTTCCCATGCAGCTTTTAATTTTATACTATCTTCTACCTGCGGCTTTGCCCGCGTGACCTATAGAAAACTAGGAAGATTTTTTTTTATAGATAATTCAACCACCCATTCATAATCATTCATCCATTCATAAACCACCATTCATTTCCACCAAGAAAGGGTTTTTTGATATTTCACCCTCTTAAGGGTGGAATATCAAAAAACCCTTCTTAGTGGATACCTACAATTTACAAAGAACACACCCTCCAAATTTCAAGTCTCTAGGACCAGCGGCTTAGGCTGTGCGTTGATATATAAGTCAGTCAGGACTTTGAATTTTACATGTATAGATTGGTTATTCGCGAAACATTTGACCACTAGACAGTGGTCAAAAGCTTCGCCTACAACTACGACTAAGATGGGACAAGCCTGCCTAAGGATACCTGTTCACTCTTGACTTGAAAACTCCAAGTTAAAAGACGCTGGCAACCTTTTCCATTAATTAGCTGATTGCTCTAGAAAGTTAGTATTCAGAGTTTTGGCCTAAACGAGAAGGATGCGTCACCGCATTGTATTATTTTCCAAAACTTGTGTTATTTTCAGTGTTACTGCATAAAATTGGTGGCATTTTATTCGTTAAGTGCTGGATTACAGGCATGAGTGTGGGAAAGTGGTATAATGACGGTGAAATGTTTCGTGTTGTTTCTAGAACTACATAGAAGCTTCTGGTAAAGTTGACTTAACTAGACTAGACTATGACTTAACTTGATGCCTTGGACTGTGACTTGACACATTATATGTAAATTTACTTAAGATATTATCATTTACTTGACACTGGCTAAATACACAAAAGTGTGGAGCCAAAACCAAACGAGAAAAAAAGTATGGCGACTTTCCATGTAGTTAGAGACAGCCTTTTCGACGAATTGCAGTACACATATTTTTGCCACCACTTTACTAGGAGTACGACTTAGACTAGATTATGACTTGAATTGGTGACTTGAACTGTGACTTAACTTGACACACACATATATATTATGAAATATCATTACATAACTTGATAAATTATCGATTACTTGACAATGGCTCAATACACAAAAATGTGGAGCCAAAACAAAAGCAAACAAAAAAGAGTTAGTATTTAGGGTGGTAAATACGAATGGAAAAAAGGGCCAAATGGGATTCGAACTAGGGTGCATCGGATAAAACGTCGCACTCGCTCTCAAAATAAAATAGTTACAATATTAATTAATGTTCGAAAATAAAACTTTATGCACTTACCTTAACTTCTTCAAAATCGGGAGATTCTACATCTCTCTACAAAAAAAAAACATCATCAAATATTCTAATAACTCAATTTCTACTAATAAAAGTGAAAGTCTGTTTCTATGCTTTTGTTTATGTCGCTTTCATGCCAAAACGGTTCAACTGATTTGGATGAAACTTTGAATACTTTTATTATAATTAGGTATTTATTTAAAAAATTACATATATAATACTTATTTAATTTTTTAACTTAAAACGGTTTTTTTTATAAATCCCACTTCACACTAATATTATAAAGGCGAAAATTTGTATTTGTGTATGTATGTATGTTTGTTACTCTTTCATGCTCATACGGCTGAATGGATTTGGATGAAATTCGGTACCAAGATAGCTTATACACTGGATTAACATATATGCTACATTTCATCCTGGAAATGTGAAATTTTACCGTGAGATGAGCAAATAATTAAAATACTTTTATCCGCGGGTGAAACCGCGAGGCGCTAGTAGTTAATAATAATTGAAAGAATAAGTAAATCGGTAAATAAATCACGGAGTAGTACGCTTTTAAAGTTTCATCGTCTGTCCCTTTCTCGCAAAACAGATTGTGTAGAGCTTCCTCACAGCTAGTATGAAGGTATACTTTGTGACGTCACATGCCAAAGAGATTGTATTTAGAGTTACATTAGAGGTACCACAGTTTAGTAATGAGTTACTATGAGGACTGGTAACTGACGTCACTGCGTGTTTGAACTGTCTCTTTATATTCCTGTACTTTAAAATACTTGTAACTTTGTTATGTTTTGAGATATTTATTATTTTTGTTTTCACGACTGTCTATTTTTTGAGGGATATTGTTTATTTATAAATAAATAAATAAATATGTGTGGACATTTCACACAGCGCCATCTATCCCCAAACTAAGCAAAGCTTGTACTATGGGAACCAGATAACTGATACAATACTTAGATACTTTTTTTTTGTAAATACATACATAGAATACAATATAAACACCCAGACACAGAACAAACATCAATGTTCATCACACAAAATGTTTGTCCTTGGTGGTAATCGAACCCACGACCTGCAGTTCAGAAGGCAGGGATACTACCAACTGAGCTATCGGGCCAGTCAATTAAAATAAATAATAACGCTTAACGATCACATACAAAGATCCTGGACCCTAACTAGGATTCCCTGTGTCTAGGGATCCAGGAACTAAGAGGACCATGGTCCCACATTTCTTAATCTTATGTAAAAAATTAATCTCTATTTCCCTGGGTCATCGCATCACGCGTGAACGGATGGAAAATTTTCGCTAATTTTTTTTAGTTGTGTTTATTATTGTTAGGCGAAGATTCCTATGAAAGAAAAAATAATAGAGAAATTTTTAATACGCGGGCGAACCTACGGGCCGCAGCTAGTATGCAATAAAAATATAGCAGTCAATAGCTTTCATAGATAATTCAACCACCCATTTCACCCTCTTAGGGCTAGAATTTCGAAAAAACCCTTTCATAGTCTAGTTCTAGAAAGACACCCTCCAAATTTCATGTCTCTAAAACCAGCGGTTTAGGCTGTGCGTTGATATATAAGTCAGTCAGTCAGGACTTTGAATTGTATATTATCTTTATTTAAATAGATCTTTTACCATAAAAAAAAAACATTGTCTGGGGAATCACTTACAAAAGCTGGTGGCATCCGTACTCTAATTCCTCTTGCATCGAAAAGCGGCGGGCCTTTTGACTGAAATAGGGTAATATAATAATAATAAAAATTAAATAAAAATAATAATATAATTATCAACATTTTAATTCAATTAATTTATATTCTTTTTATCACTTTTTAAATATTTCTAATATTAAAAGAGTGATAAAAAAAATCCTGTAAAATTTTACATTTTTGTTTTAATTTATTCTCGCTAATTTGCTTGCATGACTGTAGTCTTCACCAATAATTGTAATGACACTTGGCTTTTATGTAATGTAATGTTTGTATTATTATTGTAATAGTGTGCATTATGCTGGTGTTCAATAAATAAATAAATAATAATTAATACTTGTGGACAATTCACACAGCGCCATCTAGCCCCAAACTAAGCTAAGCTACTATGGGAACCAGATAACTGATAGAATACTTAGATACTTTTTTGTTTGTAAATATATACATAGAATACATATGCGTTTATTATTTTTAAAGTAACCTTTTGTTAATTACAATTCGCAGTTTTTTATGTATATGAGCGGCGTGACGAGCTAGTCGTTTAAACGATGTTACAGTGCATAATAGTTGCAATGTCCCTCGGAACTCTACTCTAATGTAAAATGTCAGTGTCATCCTGAGACATTAGCAGATCATAGTCTCATTGCCCAGTAATTTTACTAGCTACAGTGAGTGATTTCTATGTGCATGACCATGCTGGTCCTGGTAATAGTAAGCGAGAAGCACCACATTTCAAATAAAAAAAGAATCATCATAATCGGTTCACCCTGTCGAAAGTTCTGATAACAAGCCTACAAAAATAATGACAAATAGAACCTTCTTCTTTTTTTAAGTAAAATAAACCAGCACTTACAGCGCCAGGCCTTGGCGGCGATTTATAGTAGTTTGCTTCCGGCAGAAACTGTGAATTGAAAAAGTATTGTAAATTTCATGTTACTCTTGATTTTTGACACAGAAATCTGCTTCAATTGACTATTATGCACTGGGAAGATGAACTATTATGAACTACTACTACTAGAACTATTATATTCTGACCATCATCAGTCTGAGGATGTCTACTGTTTATGATTTATGACGCAGCTACTACCTCTTGTATCCATCGGCTCCCCGCGGCGGTGAACACATAACTTGATTGCAACCAAGAGAAACACAAACTTAATTCCATGCAATTTGTTAGTTTCGATAAGCAGTTTATGTTCATAGTTACTGCGGAAATTTTCAAATTAGGAATGTAATTTCTCCTGTTGCATTGCAATCAAAGTTCTGTGATCCCCAGGCCGTCAGTCCACCTATTGGAGGCTGGGCTACTAAGTTCTAGATGATCATGTTACACTCCATAGCGGACAAATAAATAAATGTCTATATATTTTTTTTTATGTTAAGGAATGACGTGACGAGCTAGCCGTTCGCTTGATGTTAAACGACACGGCTGCCCATACCAGGTGCAGTGTCACTCGGAACTCTAAAGTATAGAGGTTCGCGTGACACTGCACTGCGCACGTCATCCAGACACATCAGCACAATCTAGTAATAAGATTACTAAACTGTGAGATCAGATCATAAAGTCTCATTAGCCCAGTAATTTCACTAGCTACAGTGCCCTTCAAACCGGAACACGTAGTGCTTGCACACTACTGCTTGGCGGCAGAAAAACTGGCAAAGCGGTGGTACCTACCTAGACGAACTTTGCAGTAAAGTCCTACCACCTAGTAAAATGAATATATAAAAATGAATCTCTATTTCCCTTAGTCGTCGCATCATGCGTGAATGGATGGAACATTTTCGCTAATTCTTTTTTTTTGTGTTTACCAGAAAAAGGTTTTTATTAAAGAAAAAAGTAAGAAAGTCGAGCGGATAATTAGAAAATGTATACCCTGTGGGGTGTAAAAAAACTAGGAAAAAATAATTACTAATTAGAAAACTAGGGCCAAAGCTGTAAAGGAGCAGAGCCGAGAGAAAAATTCCCAGAATTCTGGCAGCCACCACGTTGAATAGAAATGTAAATTATTTGTGCAAAATAAACGCCAAAATTTTAGTCACCTGACGCCTCCACCAAAAGTTTGGCCAAGTCCCTGTGTACATTTCAATTTTACATACAATTCTGGCCTCCCGCCCGGAGACGCTAAAAAGGTAGGTAGAGTCCCATTAAAAAATAACAAATCACCATAACTTTCAGTGTTTACTTACTCTTGGGTCTGAAGGGTCATAAACGTTTGGTATGTTTGGCATTTGAGCAAAAATGTCTCTAAAAAGCATTAGCAAAAGGACAATGTACACCATTTTGTTTTGAATCCAAGATAGTACTGAAAAACACATGATGCGTTGCGAATTTGAGTTGATTGCAATAAAGATTTGATCGCGAACTTAACAGTCTTTTAATCATCGTGGATTTTAAAGTGCAAATCACACTTATAGGTATATTATATTATATACAGATATATCTACAAATAATAATAATAATAGCACCCAACGATCACATGTATAGATCCTGGACCCTAACTAAGATTCTCTGTGTCTAGGGTCCCAGGTGCTACGAGGACCGTGGTCCCACATGGTCCCACATAGACAAGTAGGTAGCACTACTTGTCTGTGTGGGACCATGTGGGACATTTTGTCCTGAACCAAAGATACTGATTTTTCACTGGGAACATATCTCAATATTGTTCCCTTTAACTTTACGTTTTGAAATCATACCATGGTTATGAGGAAATAAATTAGTAATACCGCTGTTACTTCGCATTTAGTCGTAAAAACGCCGTAAAAGGATCGTATAATTCGTGAAATGGAAAATCGGATGACTAAACAATCTGTATTTTTTTTATTCTTTCTCTTTACTAGTGTGAGCGATTTAGAAAAAGGCCTTTGAATTCAACGCTCCCGCGCTTTTGAGCTGTCCGAACAAATGACGGTCGTGGTTGAAAGGTGCAAAAAAATTATAGACGGGAAATAGAGAAAATGTAGGAAAGACAAAGGAAAAAGCGGTACAAGACGAATTAAAAATAAGAAAACTCTGAAAGAAGCTACCTGCAGATATTAATAATAATAGCGCCCAACGATCACATACATAGATCCTGGACCCCAACTAGGATTCCCTATGTCTAGAGGACCCAGGAACTACGAAGACCATGTTCCCACAACACCCAGATTCAGATCAAGTATTTGCACTTATTTTTCTGTTATAAATATTTGTCCTGCCGCGGGAATAGAACCCACCGCCTCCGGGCTATGAGCCGACATGCTCAACTACCAAAACACAGAAGCAGTCAAGATGTTACTGAAGATATAGAACGAAGTACAGTAACGATGTTTCCCTTCATCGTTATGAGAATGAGTTCAAATTCCGCACATAATTTGAAAAGTCATTGGTGCTGCACTGAACCAGATTTGAATATGGGTGCGTCAGTTTGAAAGTCACACGGGCTATCGCTGCCACACTCGCTCGTAAACCGTAACGGTCCCACAAAATCTACGCACACATGTTGAAACAGACGCCCGAGCAAACCCATATTTCTCGAAAGGCGTACCTACAAAGTGGAAAGTAGGTAAGTGCCGTGCCCTATAAATCAGCAGAAGTTTCTCTCGGCTCCATAGAGCTATATTAACGTATAAAGGCATGTCTGTCTGTCTGTTTAAGATAGTAACGTTTGTCTGTCAGTGACAAGGGTTATAGGTATAGACAGATATAGATTAGACCCTGTCTAGGTTTAAGTTGTTTTAAGCTCGAGTCGCTTAAAGGCGTTTTATCATTATTCCTATCCGATTTGATTTGACTGGCCCGATAGCTCTGTTGGTAGTAACCCTGCCTTCAAAACTGTGGGTTGTGGGTTCGATATCTGCCGTGCAATTCGGTAATCCGCCTACACTAACCCAATAAAGATAACCCTCGCCGACACGTGTTTCGCCACTTCGCGAGGCAACCTCAGGACCGATGGTGACTCGACAAAGACTTTCATTTTGTAAGTTTGTTTTGAAAGAGTTTCATTTTGTATTTAAGACTAGGGATTCATATTTTTTCTAGCAATTAAAATATCCTATATTAATCAGCGATAATGTAGCATTCAAATGGTGAAAGAATTTTTTAAATCGGTCTAGTACTTTATGAGTAAATTCGTTACAAACATACTTACATACAAATCTCTCCTCTTTATAATATTAGTAAAGGTAAACTTCTTTGAAGTCACGTGTGAGTTAGTCAATTATTCAAGTAGCGTTCTAGTAGTAGTACTCAAGTTATTTCACGCAAAATGTCCAGATAAATTATTATCACTCGGTTATCGCCAAATCAATCTTATTCAGCAATCTTAATAAAACACTAGAAAATGGAATGCGAACGATGTTTTGAAGCAAGGAAACGTGGCTCTTTACGGTTACACTAAAAAAGAGAATAAAAACGTATTTACGTCATTCAAGACCACATTTTCCTACTTCAAAGCGTAGTTCGAAATGCATTCTCCAGTATTTATATAAGCTTCTTGTTTTAATCCTATAAAAGACTTCGTAGAATATTCCCATAAATATCATTTATTAAGTAAAACCACCTGTCTGTAGAGTACACACATATTTCTATTTAAGTTACTTTTGTTTTTGTTTTTGTATGGCTCTACACTTTCGTGTATTTAGCCAGTGTCAAGTAATTGATAATTGCTCGTGTTTAGGAATATGTGTCAAGTCAAGTCAAGTCACAGTCCAAGTCATCAAGTCAAGTCATAGTCTAGTCTAGTCAAGTCATACTCCTAGTAAAGCGGTGGCAACTTTACCAGAAGCTTCTATGGAGTTTTGGAAACAATACGAAAAGAAACGTTTCACCATCATTATACCACTTTCCCACACTCGCGCCTGTAATCCAGCACATAACGAATAAAATGCCACCAATTTTATGCACTAACACTGAAAATAACACAAGTTTTGGAAAATAGTATATTGCGCGACGCGATCTTTTTTGTTTTCCTGCCAAAACTCCATATAAGTTACTTACCTACTTTGCACATACTTAGAGCCTATTCACACAAGACGGTTTGAACGCAGTTTCTATATCCAGCACTGAAGCGACATGGTAGAATCAAAACTGCTCATGGGAGGGTTTTTATGGGGTCCCCCTGTCGCCACCCCCGTAGTGGCATGGAAGTGCGAGGACATTTTTCCCCACTAAAAAAGTTTGCCCTACTGATATGGCTAAGAGGAATAATCTTCATTGCTTGTAAATAAACTATTTACTCAACATGTATAAAGTACCGGCATTGATTAGTAACAGTCATACG
The DNA here is from genome assembly GCA_905220475.3 of Ennomos fuscantarius. Taxonomy (NCBI): domain Eukaryota; kingdom Metazoa; phylum Arthropoda; class Insecta; order Lepidoptera; family Geometridae; genus Ennomos; species Ennomos fuscantarius. The sequence goes on from HG992049.1 coordinate 7,059,678, forward strand.
CGCAAATACATTACAAAAACTTACTCTTACAAAAACCTTTCACCTATCAGAACCAAATAAAAATATTACCTAGATCTATATACAGTCTATCAAAGCACCTGGTCGATGCAACGTGTGACCAAAATGCGGGCACTTATTTGGCACAACGAATCAGCATTGCAATTCAACGGGGCAATGCTGCCAGCATTTTGGATACGCTACCTACTGGTAGTAGTCTGGAGCGTTTGGATCTTGGTTTATAGGTCATCGCGGCTACTATAATGTAGAAAACTTTTTTCCACATTTTGTCATCTTTTTTTGAAAAACTACTTGTCAGATCTTGATCAAATTTAAATGAGACCACACGGGAAGCCCCAGATATCAAATAAAAAAATCTCATGAAAATTGGTTCACTCAGTCGAAAGTTTTGAGGAAACAAACAAAGTCGGTTAAAAAGACTGGCATCCGGATAGAAACCGGACCGTGTTGAAACCGTTTTGTGTGTTTAGACCCTAATGCTTGAGTCGTAAAACGAATGTGTGAATTTCACAGAGCGTTCAAACAATCGTTTCATTCGACAGTAACATATTGCTATGAAAGCCTGAGGCTAAGGAAATCTTCCATATCCTCTCAATTTGATTGGCCCGATAGCTCAGTTGGTAACCTGTCTTCTCAGCTGCAGGTTGTGGGTTCGATTCCCACCCAGAACAAACATTTCTGTGATGAATATAGATGTTTGTCCTGTGTCAGGGTAATAATAATAACGCCCAACGATCACATACATAGATCCTGGACCCTGAACTAGGATTCCCTGTGTATAAGTACCTAGGAACACCCACTCAGAACAAATATTTACGCTTTTTTTTTCTGTGCACAAACACTTGTCCTGCCACGGGAATCTAACCCGCCGCCTCCGGGCTACGAGCCGACCTGCTCAATCACCACACCACAGAGGCAGTCGATTTGTCACCACAAAGGGTGTATGTATATAGTATTAAGTTTATATTTTAGTATGTACGTATATTATGTACTAAGGTTTATGGTATCGTTTATTCACGAGTCCCACGAAAAAATGCCGAAAATACGACACAGGAGACTTCAAAAAATGCCGAAAATGCGACCTTAGAGATTTGAAAAATTCCGAAAATACAACCGGAGACTTCAAAAAATGCTCGATGTGGTAAAGTGATAAGTATGACAAAGATTAGCAATAAACGTCCTCAAACTTGCAATAAACGCAAACTACCAAAAATCTATTTAAATAATTTATTTATCGAGTTTCCAAATCGGCCATTTCGATATTGCTACAAGTTTTTGAATTAAATAAGATCGTAATGCAAAGAAATTTGTGATACCCAATATTTTGTATGGCCTTTCAGACGGTTGTGAATTATTCACATATTGTATAGTCTAGCCCGGCGACAAAAATAGGTACCGAAACTAGTAAATGGAACTGGCTTTGCTTGGAAAGTCAATACATTTGTCTAAAAACAAGTTGAAGTTAAAAAACTAACGCCCGTTTTTATTAAAGTATATTAAAAGACAACTTAGCTAAGCAACTCTTTCCCCGGGTTCTAGTATACATTTGTTAAATTCGTGTCAACTTAGCACACCAAATACACTAACCAACCAATGAGCGCACAGCATTTGACATGTTGATTTGACTCAAATTTAACAAACGTACTAGTAACCGACCTAGGGAGATAAGTTCGAACTTACGAGCCGTGAAACTTTAGTAGACGGGCATAAAAATAGTACAAGTACTTAAAAAATATTTATAATTTTATAACTAGGTATACATAAATATTATCATTACGAATTATAATTAAATTAAAATTACAACTAAAAATATTATTTACAATATAAATACACCATCCAACCGCTTGGTAGAGAGGTTCCCAGAATACTACTCCGCATTACCTTGCTGAATTAGAAGACTTAGCATCTGAGCGAAGTACGTGCCAGCTCTGGGATCCCCCGAGGCGAGAACCAATCGAGTAGAAATAAAAAATAATATAAAATAAAAATAATATAATTATGATAACACACCAAAATAGGAAACTCTTTTCCATGATATTGCGACATTGATAACTACAGCTAGGAACAAAAATAAACTGAAAGTATTTTTTTTATAACATAGACAGACAAACAAGCTGACGGCCCGCCTGATGGTAAGCAGTTACCGTCGACTATAGACACCTGCAACACCGGGGGAGCTGCCAATTCGTTGCCTACCTTTTAAGACTCTATTTATCCGATGTTTGAAGTGCTGTTTGAAGCCATGTTGTTTTTCTTGTTTTTAAAGTTATTATTAAATTAAATACAGACTATCGTGAGTAAATTAAAATTATTCGTCAAGTCAAACCGTATGAAAAAAGCCTATACGCATCAAATGACTATGTGCCAGACAAAAAAGCTTGGCCTGAACATTTCAAGCTACACAGACAAACAGACACACAATGCAGTTTGTTTACCATAGATATAAATAAAACAGTGAATGTAGAGAGTGTTTATTTACAAATATACTGTCTCTAGTACAATATCCCTAGCAGGGAATATTTCACGTCGGATTATGCTCCACGGGGTAATTTTATTGTGAAGAAATGGGAATATCTAGACATAAACACTTTTTGCGACATTTTATATTTAGAATTAAAAAGAAAGACTATATTTTTCTCAGAATATAAAATCAATGTAAGTGGTAACTATATAAGGTGCAATTGAATTAATTTACACAAATTGAGTACCTACATTAGTGTATATCATTTACTGATGGTTATTAAAGAGAAAAGACACAAATTGTGACGTTTTTTATTTAGAATTATTTATATTTTTCTCAGAATATAAAATCAACTTAACTGGTAACTATGAAAGGTGAAATTGAATTAAATTTCACAAATTGAGTACCTATATTAGTGTATATCATTTACTGATGGTTTTTAAAGAGTGAAGACTCAAATTGTGACGTTTTTTATTTAAAATTATTAACATTTTTCTCAGAATCTAAAATCAACGTAACTGGTAATTATAAAAGGTGCAATTGAATTAAATTTCACAAATTCAGTACCTATATGTGTGTATATCATTTATTGATGGTTATTAAAGAGAAAAGACACAAATTGTGACGTTTTTTATTTAGAATTATTTATATTTTTCTCAAAATATAAAATCAACTTAACTGGTAACTATGAAAGGTGCAATTGAATTAAATTTCACAAATTGAGTACCTATATTAGTGATGGTTTACTGTTATCATTTACTGATGGTTTTTAAAGAGTGAAGACTCAAATTGTGACTCTGTGGTGTGGTGGTTGAACAGGTCAGCGCATAACACTGAGGCGGCGGGTTCGATTCCCGTGGCAGGACAAGTGTTTGTGCACAGAAAAAAAAAGCGTAAATATTTGTTCTGAGTGGGTGTTCCTAGGTACTTATACACAGGGAATCCTAGTTCAGGGTCCAGGATCTATGTATGTGATCGTTGGGCGTTATTATTATTATCCTGACACAGGACAAACATCTATATTCATCACAGAAATGTTTGTTCTGGGTGGGAATCGAACCCACAACCTGCAGCTGAGAAGACAGGTTACCAACTGAGCTATCGGGCCAATCAAATTGAGAGGATATGGAAGATTTCCTTAGCCTCAGGCTTTCATAGCAATATGTTACTGTCGAATGAAACGATTGTTTGAACGCTCTGTGAAATTCACACATTCGTTTTACGACTCAAGCATTAGGGTCTAAACATAGGGTGGGTGATATGGGACCATGGTCCTCGTAGTTCCTGGGTCCCTAGACACGGAATCCTATTTAGGGTCCGGGATCTATATATGTGATCGTTGGGCGTTATTATTATTTTATTATATTGCGACTTGTCATTAGGAGGGTTTTGCCCATACTCGCCACGCTGAGCATGTGGGTAGGCGATCGCAGAGCGTAATTATTTGCACCGGTGACACTGCTGCCCATCACCGGTCAGCTTAATTCAATTAGTTACGAAGTCTGAGATGGTTATCCCGCCATCTATCGGTCAACAAAGGTAAAAAGGGATAAGATCAAGAAGGGTTTAACTGATTATTTTTCACAAAATGACTTTTTTTTATGTTAGTGAATGATGTGACGAGCAGTCGTTCACCTGATGTTAAGCGCCACGGCCGCTCATAACAGAACAGTATCACTCGAAACTCTAAAACATAGAGTTTCGCGCGACCTTGCACTGCGCACATCATCCTGAGACAACAGCACAGTCTGGTAATAAGATTACTCGACTGTGAGATCAGATCATAAAGTCTCAATTGCCCAGTAATTTCACTAGCTACAATGCCCTTCAAACCGGAACACAGTTGTGCTTGCACACTACTGCTTGGCGGCAGAATAACTGGCAATGCGGTGGTACATACTTAGATGAACTTTGCAACAAAGTCCTACCACCTAGTAAAAAACTTATGGGTATCGCTAGATTCAGCGTGAAATTATCTACAATAATACATTCTCAAAATACCGAAATGAGGCTTACAACTTGAGATTATCAGTCTAAAAACGGTTTAACTGACAGAGGAATACAGTTCGCTTAGCATAAAAACATTATTATATTATATTTTTACAGTAATTGTAAGAAAAGTAATACATTTTCAAGCAACTTAAACTTACATAAACTTTTTCTATTACTTAATAAACACTCTACATTAAAATGAAGCCGTTGAAGTTTAAAGTTAATTTTATCGAAACTATCAATTTGACAGTTAAACCCTTTTTGATCTCACCCCTTGAATTTTATGGTCGTATTTACCTTAGTCGCCTTTTACGACACCTACCTAGTCCAGTCTACCTAGTCCTAGTTGGTAGGACTTTTCTGCAAAGTTTGTCTAGGTAGGTACCACCGCTTTGCCAGTTAATCTACCGCCAAGCTGTAGTGCACACTGCTGTGTTCCGGTTTGAAGGGCAATGTAGCTAGTGAAATTACTGGGCAAATGAGACTTTATGGCCTGATCACATAGTCTAGTAATCTTATTACTAGATTGTGCTGATGTCTCAGGATGACGTGCGCACTGCAGTGTCACGCGAAACTATACTCTAGAGTTCCGAGTGACACTGCAACTGATATGGGCAGCCGTGTCGCTTAGCACCAGGTGAACGGTTAGCTCGTCACGGCATACCTTAACATTAAAAAACCCCGCTATGAGAGAGGTAGGGACTATTCTGCATTGTTGTTTTTGATGATTGATTGTTTTCAATTCTGCATTGTGCCGGATTGCTTGCACCAGTAGTGAGAAAGAGACCTGCTTTTTTTTTCAAACTCATATATTGCAATGGGCTTGCTTATTTGACAATAAGCACTTTGTAATTTTATATGCTTAGTGAAATAACTTAATTTTAAGTACCCAATATAATTTTGACTTGTAAAAGTGCTAAAATTAGCCTATTTGGAATAAATCTTTTGACTTTGACTTTCTGTTTTAACCGACGTTGGAAAACACCCTTGGGTACTTATTCCACAGGTGATTCATGACAAAAACTGATACAGCCCTTATCGTTCACAATAACTGCATTTTCATTTTTCATCCAATACTCTTTTCTCTCAGCGAGAAAAATTCAATATCGCCGCTAAATCGAGTCCAAACTACCTTCAGTAGGGACAAACATCAGACTACAAGAATACAATGTTGATACACGCTGTACCTAAAAAGGAATACCACATGCTAAAAGAATGAGTGTGATTAGGCCATACGACTGAAGTAAAACTTCTATATAAAACGTAAGTATCTATCTTCACTAACTTATATCTCACTCTCAACTTCCGTTCGCCTAGCCTGATCAATATCCGTAACGCTCTCGTCACGCATTCACCAGCTTACTCCCCAAGTCAAGCGTGCGTAAAAAAATTTACTTCAAAAATAGTAGTAAATAAACACATACAGGACGGGAAAATACAAATTTTTAAATACGAACTTCTGCCCGCGGCTTCGCCCGCGTGCCTACAGGAAACAAAGATTTTCATAGATTATTCAACCACCCATTTCACCTTCTTAGGGGTAGAATTTCGAAAAATCCTTTCATGTTCCAGCCGCAAGAAGAACGCCGCAAGAATAAGCTTTTTATTGAGCGAGAATGCTCCGGGTGTACGCACAACTTACATTCTATTTAATAACCCTTATTTCTATTTTGTTCCTACGAGTGGGATAATTGATATATATATATTTTAATTATTTATTTTAATATTTGAGTCCGTCCATGATCTCGCTCGTACTTCCCCGTCGTCGCCGCCCGAGACACGTCGTAAGCGACCCGGATGATCCTATAGCAGCCGTAGTATCGGCTGCGCTAGGATCACCGGACCCTAGCCCTTCTGGCTCAGGTACCGGGCCCCCACCGGTATAGGATACCAGCGTAGCACAATCAGACACCGACCCCGCCGGCGAGGTCGACGTACACCCCGTAGGTTAGCTAGAACGGTCGCGACTTTCAATAGGGTCCACTCTTCCAGTGGACGTAGTCTTCTCGATCATCTTATCCCGGCAACGGCCCAAGCCGAGGCTCGCATCCCAGGGGTGCCTTTGAGCTAGTTGCCTCCCACTTTTGACGGCTGGGCGCCTTAAGCGACTGCCCTCCCGCCCGGTGACGCTGTAAAGGTATGTAGAGACCAACAGCATTAGCCCGTTAAAAAAAGAATTGTTCGTACTTGCCTTTGTTAGTACGCCTTGTGGCCCAGGGCCTCCATTACCGCTACGTTTCAGTCTTTGATAGCATTCTACGTTGTTTAGTAGTCTGAGGTAACTTATAAAACGTACGTTAAGGGAGTCACTTCTCGACTGTATCGGAGTTTAGAGATTGCATGAGACAGCTCTTTTAAAAATGCGAAAATGATGTTTAGGATTGAAACTCGCTGAGCGTTTTCTTGTTTCCAACACAACAAAACAAGGTCTGGCAAACTCTTTGTTATTTATATCAAACTAGCTTCTGCCTGCGCCTTCGCCCGCGTGACCTATATGAAAATAACTCAACCGCCCATTTCACCCTCTTAAAGGTGGAATTTCGAAATTTCGAAAATTCGAAATTCCCTTTCATAGCGGATGCCTACGTCATAACATCTACCTGCATGCCAAATATCAGCCCGATCCGTCCAGTGGTTTGGGCTGTGCGTTGATAGATCACTATGTCAGTCACTCAGTCAGTCAGTCAGTCACCTTTGAGTTATATATATTTAGATACTAGGTGACCCTGCAAACATTGTATTGCCATATAAATTTAAAAAAATTTAGTTAAGTTTTATTTTTTAATGCCACATCATAAAAAATTGCCGAATTTTTTTTTTGCCATCCTAATCACTTAGGGGGATGAAAAATGGGTAAGAACTTATTCTCAGACCTACCATGTGTTAATAAAAAATTTCATCAAAATCGGTTCAGCCGTTTCGGAGGAATATGGAGTTATACTATAAATGAATATTTAAATTAAAGATAAAATTTAAGCATAGTACATAAAAATAATAATTATATTTTTTTAGTATAACATAAGTAACCGCTCCTCTTTCTAATCTAAATTAAATTAATTTTGTCTTCCTCTCTTTCGAAATTGCGTACCCGAGAGGGTCCACAATGAACTGTTATTTTCATAAAGTACTTACACCTGTAAACAACATTGTGGAATGCAAATAAAAATTGAAATTGAAATCTAAATATATATAACTCAAACGTGACTGACTGACATAGTGATCTATCAACGCACAGCCAAAACCACTGGACGGATCGGGCTGAAATTTGGCATGCAGGTAGATGTTATGACGTAGGCATCCGCTAAGAAATAATTTTTCGAAATTCCACCCTTAAGAGGGTGAAATTGGTGGTTGAATTATTTTACCATAGGCCACGCCGCTGGCGAAGCTGCGGGCAGAAGCTCGTAGAAGATATAGCTTATTTACGTCATCTAACTTAGGTACTCTTTATCTCTTGATAGGTATTGGTAGGTCTTTCTATTCATAGCTTCTACGTTATTGCAGACGATACCTATATATAAGTATGCATAGGTACTAAACAATAAATGATGGTCCAATTAAAACTTCTGCTTCCCTCCTGCGTATTGAATGCTTCCATTGTGCTTCCTTCCTCCGTGACTCATGCTAATGTATGAAAATTTTAAATTATTCCCAACTCGTGATGAATTCGTTCGTTGTTCTAAAGCGAGGTCCAAGTTTCAAGATCGAACGGTGGCGAGCGATATAATAACATATTAGAAGCGCTATAATCTTCTTCTTCTTGTTATAATAATAACGAGCTTCTGCCCGCAGCTTCGCCCGCGGCGTGGCCTATGGGAAAATAATTCAACCACCCATTTCACCCTCTTAAAGGTAGAATTTTGAAAAATCCTTTCTTAGCGGATGCCTACGACATAACATCTACCTGCATGCCAAATTTCAGCCCGTTCCGTCCAGTGGTTTGGCCTGTGCGTTGATAGATCACTATGTCAGTCAGTCACCTTTGAGTTATATATATTTAGATAATAATAACGCCCAACGATCACATAGATAGATCCTGGAGCCTAACTAAGTAATCCCTCTGTCTAGGGAAGGGAACTACGAGGACCATGGTCCTACAACACACAAACACAGAAGTAATAGCGCTTTTTTCGGTGCACAAATACTTGTCCTGCTGCGGGAATCGAACCCGCCCGAATCTGGGTTATGAGCTGACCTGCTCAACCACTACACTACAGAGGCTGTCAAAATTCATGATTCCTAATTTGTTTTTGGAGTAAAACTTCTTTTACGCACGCTTGACTTGGGGAGTACGCTGGTGAATGTGAGACGAACGGAAGTTATTGGTTTACGTAGATCTCTATTGTCAACAAAATAAAGTAAAAAAATATTATGTTAGTATGTCCGGTAAAATGACAATTTAAAATGTCGCCACATTAATATTAAAGATAGCAAAAACAAAGTTATACCGGCCGATAGATAGAGCTAAACTAAAGAAGTTTTACTGCAATCATGTAGTCTAAAGCACACTTTTTTTTTTATAAATCCTTGGTGGGAGTTTTGGGAAAAAGAAAAAGATCGCGTTGCCGCATTGTATTATTTTACAAAACTTGTGTTATTTTCAGTGTTGGTGCATAAAATTGGTGGCATTTTATTCGTTAAGTGCTGGACTGGCATGAGTGTGGGAAAATGGTATAATGATGGTCAAACATTTCTTTTCGTGTTGTTTCCAAAACTCCATAGAAGCTTCTGGAAAAGTTGCCACCACTTTACTAGGAGTATGACTTTACTAGACTATGACTTGACTTGATGACTTCGACTGTGTCTTGACATATATTTTCGTGAAATATCATTAACATAATAAATTATAAAATACTTGACACTGGCTAAATACACAAAAGTGTGGAGCCAAAACAAAACAAAAAAAAGCACATTATAAATCCTCGGTGTTATCAAAAAATATTTTCCGTATCAGAGTTATTCTGTATGCGCCCGGGACTACGAACAGTAGTCACGCCAAGATGATTTCACGCAAGGGAGTCTTTAGATAGGTAGTTACTCTGTGGCCCTGGAAAAAGTGACATGATGACCATGGAAGTGCCTTCTAATCAGAATGGATAGAGATCACCAAGAATAAAGGTAATTTTATTTTATTTTATTACGCCGATGCGTTAAAGCAGGAGGCATATTTAGCCTGGGTTGATGCTAGAGCCCGCAAATCGAAGAATTTGAGCAAGAAGAAGAGAGCCTTTAATAAAGCTGCCAAGGCCTGCAGAAAAGCCCTAAAAAAGGCTCGCTTCAACCATATTAGCCACATTGGGACCAAACTTGCTTCATATCCTGCGGGAAGTAAAGCGTTTTGGTCCCTGGCTAAATCGGTTGAGGCGAACTTTTGCCGCCCCTCACTGCCCTCGCTACTAAAGCCTGATGGGTCACTAGCTCATACAGCAGAGGAAAAGGCGAACTTGTTCGCATGTCTTTTCTCTGAATCTTCACGTCTAGACACTGCTGGCGAGGTACCTCCTTGTCTACCGGAATGCGAGACGGCAATGCCGGAGATTCGTATCCGCCAGAATGAGGTACGTAGAGCGCTGCGTAATCTAGACGTGAACAAAGCCGTGATGGGATCCCAGCCATAGTGTTGAAAACATGCGCGCCTGAGTTGACTCCTATCTTGACACGCCTTTTTCGTCTTTCTTTAGAATCTGAACAAGTACCAAAATCATGGAAGATTGCAAACGTGCAGCCCGTGCCTAAAAAAGGTAGTCGTGCCGACCCTGCTAACTATAGGCCAATATCAGTCACTTCCATACTCTGTAAGACTATGGAACGTGTCCTGAACAGCCGGCTCCTGGCATACCTAGAAGCAAATGATCTCTTAAGTGACCGACAGTACGGTTTTCGCCGAAATCGATCCACTGGAGACCTTCTAGCGTATGCCACGCACACGTGGAGCGAGGCCATCGAGAAGTACGGAGAAACGCTTGCCGTGTCTCTCGATATCTCGAAGGCCTTCGACAGGGTCTGGCACGATAGCCTCATAAGCAAACTTCCATCATTTGGCTTGCCCCCTGGCCTGTGCAAATGGATTTCCGATTTTTTGAGGGAAAGATCCATACGGGTAGTTGTTGACGGCTGCTCGTGTGATCGATTAGCGATTAATGCTGGGGTACCTCAAGGATCGGTGCTTTCTGCAACCCTCTTCCTGCTGCATATAAATGACCTCCTGAAACCCGGTATTTTTAGGTATGCGGATGACACGGTTGTAGAAAGCTACAAGTCAAGCGCTAGGGCCAGTGGTGCCGAAATTCAGACTTTAAGAGAGACCATGGTTGAGCGCATGAACCTTGCCTTGACTGCTGTCTCTGCATGGGGTGAAGCAAACTTGGTTAAGTTCAATGCAGATAAAACCCAAGCGTGTCTTTTCTCTGCAAAAAAGAGTCCGTTTGTGCTAGCTCCGACTTTCCAAGATGTTCCGATACCGATTACGGATCACCTTGAGCTTCTTGGCATGACTCTGTCATCTAACCTCAGCTTCGGGTCCTTTATAGAGTCAAAGGCTAAACTAGCTGCCAAAAAGCTGGGCGTTCTCACTAAGGTCAGGCAGTACTTCGCACCTGAACAGCTTCTTAACTTATACCAAGCTCAAGTTCGATCGTGCATGGAGTACTGCTGCCACCTATGGGATGGGTCTGCTAAATACCAGCTGGAAGCCTTAGACTCTATCAAAAAGCGTGCTAAGAGGCTCATAGGTAGCGACTTGTTTGAGGCCCGACTGCAAAGCCTCGACCATAGACGCAAAGTTGCCAGTTTATCGGTCTTCTATCGAGTGCATTTTGGAGAGTGTGCATTGGAGTTGCATAATCTGATTCCGCCGTCACCGTTCCACCATCGGACAACCAGATGTACGAAAAAGCGCCACCGGTACATGGTTAATATCCCACATGTGCGAACAAAGAGATTTGGCTCCACATTTATCATGCGAACAGCCAAAGAGTGGAACGCTTTACCGGCATCCGTATTTCCCGAAAACTACAACCTTGGAGTCTTCAAATCGAGAGTGAACAGGTATCTTCTAGGCAAGCGTGTTACATCCTAGACTGCATCGTCACTTACCATCAGGTGCGATAGTGGTCAAGCGCGGGCCTATCAAACAATAAAAAAAAAAAAAAAAAAAAATTTTTAGGAGAATCAAACAAGCAAATATTCAACTTAATAGACTAATTTTACTAACACTTAAACCAATAAGGTTTCTACATATTTATAAATCATTAATGAATGAAAAAAAAATACCTTATTGAAAATAAGTAGGTAGCAATACATTACAATTTTAAATTAAGAGAAAAAGTTAAGTGATTTAAATTACCTACCAATACAATACAAAGTAAAAGAACGTACATACTTATGAGATTTAAGTTCACAAACAAATTTGGATAAGGTTAACAAAAATATATCCAAATCATTGAAATTATCGATCTAATATTAATTAGTAAATAAAACGAGTGTGCTTTAGACCACACGACTGAAGTAAAACTTCATTAGCTCCATCTCTTTTGCCCCTACAGTTATACGAAACGTCTCTTTCTTTCTTTGTTCACGTAATATATCTTCCTCTCAATTTCCGTTCGCCTCACCAGCTTACCCCCAAGTCAAACGTGCGTAAAGAAGTTTTACTTCAAAAAATGGAAAATGCTTATCCCAGCACTGTATACGGTAGGGAAAAATAAAACAGCCATTATTTAATTACGCACCTTCTTTTATTTTCATTGTGAAAAAGTGCCATCTAGAAAAGTTCTAGTCCAACGTTTTGAGGTTACTGATGTTGAAAAATAATTGTAAGCATTCTAAGGCAGTATGCTAGCTGTAAGAGTAACGTAGTACAAGTGCTAAACGATAGATGGCGCTATAAACAATCATGGTCGACGATCTAATAATGGTACCTAAGTATCCTCCACTTGGTCGATGCTATATTAGAATTAATTAGAAAAATACGTAGGAAAAATATTAAGTAAAAATGACGACCATTCAAAATAATTACCCATGAACTAACAGATTAGAGAATGACATATATGAAACAATTATTGACAGTATATCCTATAAGATATTTTTCCTAAAATAAAACCCTGAATTGAGTTTTGGCGGGAACGCGAAAAAGATTGCGTCACCGCACGCCATGAGATTTGACTATGTCACAAGTTACTTTTTTTTGGGTTTGGTTTTGGCTCCACACTTTTGTGTATTTAGTCAGTGTCAAGTAATTAGTTTTTCAAGTTAATTTATAATATACAAATATGTATAATATAAATACATATTATGTATGTAGTATGTTTCAAGTCCACAGTCCAAGTCATCAAGTCAAGTCAAGTCATAGTGTAGTCTAGTCAAGTCCTAATAAAGTGGTGGCAACTTTATCAAAAGCTTCTATGGAGTTTTGGAAACAACACGAAAAGAAACGTTTCACCATCATTATACCACTTTCCCACACTCATGCCTAAACGAATAAAATGCCACCAATTTTATGCATTAACACTGAAAATAACACAAGTTTTGGAAAATAATACAATGTGGTGACACGATCTTTTTCGTTTTCCCGCCAAAACTCCACAAGTTACTTAGTTTCCACTTCTGTCGGCAGTCCCCAAAGACTGCCCCGCATTTTATCTATTATTGGCACATCTACCTTTCAATACCAATATTTTCTTTTTAAACTTGGTAAGGACTTGTTTTAAGGACTCATTTTTCTCGCACAGTCTCTTATTAGCAGCCTGTAGCATTTGGATCTTCTTTATATGTTCTTTGCACGCTCTTTCCTTCTTCTGCAGTTGGTTTCTAAGCGTGGCCATGGACGGTGGTACCGCTGCGTCTTCTAACTCCGAAGAACCGATATCAGAGATGCATGATGGAGAGTGACTCCGTGCTAAGCTCAGTGGATCCTGTAAAAATTATTTTGAGTGTAAATGGATCTTGGACTGTGATCACGAAACTTTTCATTGCAACAAGAGAAATCTCAATGCAATTTTTTTTAATTTTCATAGTAACTATGCACATAAACTGCGTATTGAAACTGTCAAATCCATACTAATTTGTGTTTCTAGCCATTTCTCATGCCAGTAATCCAGCAATTGACGAATAAAATGCCACCCATTTTATTCACTAATACTGAAAATGACACAAGTTTTGGAATATAATACAATGCTGTGACGCGATCTTTTTCTTTTTTTTTTAATGTTTTTTTTTCTGTTTAGCCAGTGTCAAGAAATTGGTAATTTATCAAGTTAATGATATTTCACGCAAATATGTGTCAAGTCACAGTCGAAGTCATCAAGTCATAGTCAAGTCATAGTCTAGTCAAGTCATACTCCTAGTAAAGTGGTGGCACCTTGACTTGAAGCTTCTATAGAGTTTTGGAAACCACACGAAAAGAAACGTTTCACCATCATTATACCATTTTCCCACACTCACGCCTGTAATCCAGACCTTAACGATTTAAATGCCACCAATTTTATTCACTGATACTGAAAATAACACAAGTTTTGGAAAATAATACAATGCTGTGACGCGATCTTTTTCGTTTACCCGCCAAAAACCTAAAAACACTTGTGCCAGTCTGTACTAAAGTACTCTGTGACTTACTTACCCCTTTTTCGGCACTGAATAAAGAAACGTCATTATTAGAGCTTGGCGTAGGTTCAATTTTTACCTCAACAGAGCCAGGTGGGAGCTGAAAATAAAAAATAGGTGAATACAGAAACCAGTCTATAAGTTAACATATTCGGACTACCACATGCGGATATAACTGTTGAGATTATTGGGATATATTTTTTATATTAAATAGCAACCCCAACATTATAAAGAAAACTTTCCCAATGTAGTCTGTGGTACTTTTGTATGTTTTGTCTCGGGTTCAATAAAAAGTTTTCTTTTCATATGTTTTGGCTCCACACTTTTGTGTATTTAGCCAGTGTCAAGTAATTGATAATTTTTCAAGTTAATGATATTAGGTACTTCATTTTCACTAAAATATTATTGTATCAAGAACATTACAAAACGTTCCTTGTAACTTGTTAGGAGTTTAATAATAATAATATAACGCCTAACGATCACATACATAGATCCCGGACCCTAACTAGGATTCCGTGTCTAGGGACCCAGGAACTACGAGGACCATGGTCCTACAAAACCCAGAATCAGAACAAGTATTTGCGCTTTTTTGTGCACAAAGTTCAGTCATGAATGCTCAGTCATCGATCGGTGCTCAAGCAGAGATTTCATTCATAAAATGATCAATTAGTGAATGAAATCTCTGTTTGAGCAGCGATCGATGACTGAGCATCGTTCTGTAATACGGACCATAGAGTGTCACACTCATGATAGCTCACAACTTAATTGTAGATACTACTTTCTATATAGCATTCTATCATTTAACGCATTTAAGAAGCAATTGACTCAATACGTTATGACGGATCAGTTGCCGAAGTAAACATTTTAAATTAAATCTTGATGAAATTTAATGTCACTTAAGCTCGTAATGTTACTTTACCTACATTATTTAAAGTGGTACTAGGTGGTAGGACTTTTCTGCAAAGTTCGTCTAGGTAGGTACCACCGCTTTGCCAGTTATTCTGCCGCCAAGCAGTAGTACGCAAGCACTGCTGTGTTCCGGTTAGAAGGGCACTGTAGCTAGTGAAATTACTGGGCAAATGAGACTTTATGACCTGGTCTCACAGTCGAGTGATCTTATTGCTAGACTGTGCTCAGTGTCTCAGAATGGCGTGCGCAGTGCATTGTTACGCGAAACTGTACTTAAGAGTTTCAAGTGTAACTGCAATTGATATGGGCAGCCGTGTTGCTTAACATCAGGCGAACGGCTAGCTCGTCACGTCATATAGTAACATAAAAAAGTGACCACGAATATATACATAAAATATTGAAATTTTTAAGTCAAAGTCAAAGTCAAAGTCAAAGTCAAAAGATTTATTGCAAATAGGCTAATTTTAGCACTTTTACAAGTCAAAATTATACTAGGTACTTAAAATTAAGTTATTTCACTAAGCATATAAAATTACAAAGTGCTTATTGTCAAATAATATAGCAAGCCCATTACAATATATGAGTTTGAAAAAAAAAGCAGTTCTCTTTCTCACTACTGGTGCAAGCAATCCGGCACAATGCAGAATTGAAAACTTTGATCCGAAGCTTCGATTACAACTGTAAAGAAGAAGCTACAAGAAACTTTACAGTGATGTTTTTGTCTCCTTTCTACTGTCTTTTACAATGTATATAATTCATTACAGTTGAGATAATGAATATGTTACAAAAATAACCACCACGTCACACCGGTGCAAGAAAAATACCGTGATTATCTTATTATAAAGTTACAAGTCTAACTACGTTCTCATAGAAGTGACTTTTTTGTCTTATTTGAGAATACATTTCTTTAAACCTAAATAGGTGTCCATTCTGTGTCGCATTCTCTAAAACTAAACTTAAAGTATGGCGGTACTCTTCTGATAAAGGAGAAATGAAAAAGACGGAAATATGTTAATTTCGTTTAGCTTTAGAGTATGCGACACAGAATCGACACCATAGTCTAGTTAAAATATATGTAAATAGTTTATTTGCAAAATTAAAATTTAAGTATTTTATAATCGTTAATTCAAAACTAAACTAGACCTAAAAAACTTAATTATACCGAAGAACTTAAAATATAAAAAAAAACTAAAAATTTTAAAATAGCCCGTTGGTGGAGGGGAATGTGCCCAGAATGCTGGCAGCACTACCACGTTGAATGGCAATGCTTAATTTTTGTGCAAAATAAAACCGGCATTCTGGTCACCTGATGCTTCCACCAAACGTTTGGCCAAGTCCCTATACGTTGCCATGGCAGCCGGCCCCCATAGACCCATTGTCTCCACCCCAAACGGCACAAACATGTAGGCCCTGTCAAGGAGTGCATAAATAAATAAAGTGTAAATAGTTATACTATAAATATAACAAATATAAACTTACGGGAACATGATGGTCAAACATTTCTTTTCGTGTTGTTTCCAAAACTCCATAGAAGCTTCTGGAAAAGTTGCCACCACTTTACTAGGAGTATGACTTTACTAGACTATGACTTGACTTGATGACTTCGACTGTGTCTTGACATATATTTTCGTGAAATATCATTAACATAATAAATTATAAAATACTTGACACTGGCTAAATACACAAAAGTGTGGAGCCAAAACAAAACAAAAAAAAGCACATTATAAATCCTCGGTGTTATCAAAAAATATTTTCCGTATCAGAGTTATTCTGTATGCGCCCGGGACTACGAACAGTAGTCACGCCAAGATGATTTCACGCAAGGGAGTCTTTAGATAGGTAGTTACTCTGTGGCCCTGGAAAAGGTGACATGATGACCATGGAAGTGCCTTCTAATCAGAATGGATAGAGATCACCAAGAATAAAGGTAATTTTATTTTATTTTATTACGCCGATGCGTTAAAGCAGGAGGCATATTTAGCCTGGGTTGATGCTAGAGCCCGCAAATCGAAGAATTTGAGCAAGAAGAAGAGAGCCTTTAATAAAGCTGCCAAGGCCTGCAGAAAAGCCCTAAAAAAGGCTCGCTTCAACCATATTAGCCACATTGGGACCAAACTTGCTTCATATCCTGCGGGAAGTAAAGCGTTTTGGTCCCTGGCTAAATCGGTTGAGGCGAACTTTTGCCGCCCCTCACTGCCCTCGCTACTAAAGCCTGATGGGTCACTAGCTCATACAGCAGAGGAAAAGGCGAACTTGTTCGCATGTCTTTTCTCTGAATCTTCACGTCTAGACACTGCTGGCGAGGTACCTCCTTGTCTACCGGAATGCGAGACGGCAATGCCGGAGATTCGTATCCGCCAGAATGAGGTACGTAGAGCGCTGCGTAATCTAGACGTGAACAAAGCCGTGATGGGATCCCAGCCATAGTGTTGAAAACATGCGCGCCTGAGTTGACTCCTATCTTGACACGCCTTTTTCGTCTTTCTTTAGAATCTGAACAAGTACCAAAATCATGGAAGATTGCAAACGTGCAGCCCGTGCCTAAAAAAGGTAGTCGTGCCGACCCTGCTAACTATAGGCCAATATCAGTCACTTCCATACTCTGTAAGACTATGGAACGTGTCCTGAACAGCCGGCTCCTGGCATACCTAGAAGCAAATGATCTCTTAAGTGACCGACAGTACGGTTTTCGCCGAAATCGATCCACTGGAGACCTTCTAGCGTATGCCACGCACACGTGGAGCGAGGCCATCGAGAAGTACGGAGAAACGCTTGCCGTGTCTCTCGATATCTCGAAGGCCTTCGACAGGGTCTGGCACGATAGCCTCATAAGCAAACTTCCATCATTTGGCTTGCCCCCTGGCCTGTGCAAATGGATTTCCGATTTTTTGAGGGAAAGATCCATACGGGTAGTTGTTGACGGCTGCTCGTGTGATCGATTAGCGATTAATGCTGGGGTACCTCAAGGATCGGTGCTTTCTGCAACCCTCTTCCTGCTGCATATAAATGACCTCCTGAAACCCGGTATTTTTAGGTATGCGGATGACAGCACGGTTGTAGAAAGCTACAAGTCAAGCGCTAGGGCCAGTGGTGCCGAAATTCAGACTTTAAGAGAGACCATGGTTGAGCGCATGAACCTTGCCTTGACTGCTGTCTCTGCATGGGGTGAAGCAAACTTGGTTAAGTTCAATGCAGATAAAACCCAAGCGTGTCTTTTCTCTGCAAAAAAGAGTCCGTTTGTGCTAGCTCCGACTTTCCAAGATGTTCCGATACCGATTACGGATCACCTTGAGCTTCTTGGCATGACTCTGTCATCTAACCTTAGCTTCGGGTCCTTTATAGAGTCAAAGGCTAAACTAGCTGCCAAAAAGCTGGGCGTTCTCACTAAGGTCAGGCAGTACTTCGCACCTGAACAGCTTCTTAACTTATACCAAGCTCAAGTTCGATCGTGCATGGAGTACTGCTGCCACCTATGGGATGGGTCTGCTAAATACCAGCTGGAAGCCTTAGACTCTATCGAAAAGCGTGCTAAGAGGCTCATAGGTAGCGACTTGTTTGAGGCCCGACTGCAAAGCCTCGACCATAGACGCAAAGTTGCCAGTTTATCGGTCTTCTATCGAGTGCATTTTGGAGAGTGTGCATTGGAGTTGCATAATCTGATTCCGCCGTCACCGTTCCACCATCGGACAACCAGATGTACGAAAAAGCGCCACCGGTACATGGTTAATATCCCACATGTGCGAACAAAGAGATTTGGCTCCACATTTATCATGCGAACAGCCAAAGAGTGGAACGCTTTACCGGCATCCGTATTTCCCGAAAACTACAACCTTGGAGTCTTCAAATCGAGAGTGAACAGGTATCTTCTAGGCAAGCGTGTTACATCCTAGACTGCATCGTCACTTACCATCAGGTGCGATAGTGGTCAAGCGCGGGCCTATCAAACAAAAAAAAAAAAAAAAAAAAAAAATTTTTAGGAGAATCAAACAAGCAAATATTCAACTTAATAGACTAATTTTACTAACACTTAAACCAATAAGGTTTCTACATATTTATAAATCATTAATGAATGAAAAAAAAATACCTTATTGAAAATAAGTAGGTAGCAATACATTACAATTTTAAATTAAGAGAAAAAGTTAAGTGATTTAAATTACCTACCAATACAATACAAAGTAAAAGAACGTACATACTTATGAGATTTAAGTTCACAAACAAATTTGGATAAGGTTAACAAAAATATATCCAAATCATTGAAATTATCGATCTAATATTAATTAGTAAATAAAACGAGTGTGCTTTAGACCACACGACTGAAGTAAAACTTCATTAGCTCCATCTCTTTTGCCCCTACAGTTATACGAAACGTCTCTTTCTTTCTTTGTTCACGTAATATATCTTCCTCTCAATTTCCGTTCGCCTCACCAGCTTACCCCCAAGTCAAACGTGCGTAAAGAAGTTTTACTTCAAAAAATGGAAAATGCTTATCCCAGCACTGTATACGGTAGGGAAAAATAAAACAGCCATTATTTAATTACGCACCTTCTTTTATTTTCATTGTGAAAAAGTGCCATCTAGAAAAGTTCTAGTCCAACGTTTTGAGGTTACTGATGTTGAAAAATAATTGTAAGCATTCTAAGGCAGTATGCTAGCTGTAAGAGTAACGTAGTACAAGTGCTAAACGATAGATGGCGCTATAAACAATCATGGTCGACGATCTAATAATGGTACCTAAGTATCCTCCACTTGGTCGATGCTATATTAGAATTAATTAGAAAAATACGTAGGAAAAATATTAAGTAAAAATGACGACCATTCAAAATAATTACCCATGAACTAACAGATTAGAGAATGACATATATGAAACAATTATTGACAGTATATCCTATAAGATATTTTTCCTAAAATAAAACCCTGAATTGAGTTTTGGCGGGAACGCGAAAAAGATTGCGTCACCGCACGCCATGAGATTTGACTATGTCACAAGTTACTTTTTTTTGGGTTTGGTTTTGGCTCCACACTTTTGTGTATTTAGTCAGTGTCAAGTAATTAGTTTTTCAAGTTAATTTATAATATACAAATATGTATAATATAAATACATATTATGTATGTAGTATGTTTCAAGTCCACAGTCCAAGTCATCAAGTCAAGTCAAGTCATAGTGTAGTCTAGTCAAGTCCTAATAAAGTGGTGGCAACTTTATCAAAAGCTTCTATGGAGTTTTGGAAACAACACGAAAAGAAACGTTTCACCATCATTATACCACTTTCCCACACTCATGCCTAAACGAATAAAATGCCACCAATTTTATGCATTAACACTGAAAATAACACAAGTTTTGGAAAATAATACAATGTGGTGACACGATCTTTTTCGTTTTCCCGCCAAAACTCCACAAGTTACTTAGTTTCCACTTCTGTCGGCAGTCCCCAAAGACTGCCCCGCATTTTATCTATTATTGGCACATCTACCTTTCAATACCAATATTTTCTTTTTAAACTTGGTAAGGACTTGTTTTAAGGACTCATTTTTCTCGCACAGTCTCTTATTAGCAGCCTGTAGCATTTGGATCTTCTTTATATGTTCTTTGCACGCTCTTTCCTTCTTCTGCAGTTGGTTTCTAAGCGTGGCCATGGACGGTGGTACCGCTGCGTCTTCTAACTCCGAAGAACCGATATCAGAGATGCATGATGGAGAGTGACTCCGTGCTAAGCTCAGTGGATCCTGTAAAAATTATTTTGAGTGTAAATGGATCTTGGACTGTGATCACGAAACTTTTCATTGCAACAAGAGAAATCTCAATGCAATTTTTTTTAATTTTCATAGTAACTATGCACATAAACTGCGTATTGAAACTGTCAAATCCATACTAATTTGTGTTTCTAGCCATTTCTCATGCCAGTAATCCAGCATCTAAATCTATCTATATCTATTCTATAAATTTGAGATCGTACGCGCTTCGGAACGAATTCATTATGGAATACATGTAGATTTTTTCCTTATAGCGACTTAGCGAGCATACGGAAAACATCGTAACCGCGTTTCAGAACTTCATACAAACTACCTCAAATTCCATAGAAACTATCCATTATCATTGACAAAACCAAACAGCGCCATCTAGAAATTTTTTGGAACACTTCTGTCTGTCCCTTTGAAACGCCGCGCCATCACGCAAAAACTATCCCGGTCAACATTTAGGCTACGCAAAAACTACCGGACCGATTTTGATGAAACTTATTATTGTAAATGTTTATTATCCCAGGCTACTACTGTACGAAGCGGGGCGGGTCAACTAATTTTTATGTATTCACAAATTATAACACCTTTTAATGTTTAAATTACCTTTTATTTCGATTCTACACTTATATCTGCCATATGATCGTTTTTACATCTCCTGCTAGACGGGCTTGGCCAAAGAGTATTGAAAACACAGATAAAGTAATAATAGTGTTAGGGACGATACACAACACTAGTCAATAAATAAACGAGCGGAGGTGTATACAAGAAGGATCATTATGACATCAAAATAATACATACATTTACTTGATGAGAAGCCTCAGGTCTCGGGAGAATCTTAGGAACCTTGGCCTTGGGAACCTGTATTTTCATTCCAGACGCAGACGGATCATCTGGTGAAACCTGCAAGTCATTAACAAGAATATAGAAACACTAGAAAACAAAGAACCATTATGGAAACAGAAAAGTGTAATGCGGACAATTGAAAATAGAGTTTATTATTATATTGGAGCAGTAAACGGAATACAAACGTAGCAACAATAGAAGAAAAAAGTTTAATTTAATAGTTAACCTAATTTAAGAGATTAAAAACAATTACAGCTTATACATGTAAATACATAATAATAACAACTCCATATAATAACGAAATTATTATTCATGGAATTCTATAAAAGACTTAACATATCACTTGGGTGTATATTTTTTTATTCTGTGTAAATTGTAGACAGTTAAATTTCATGTAGAACCGTAAAGGTATTGTAACCTTGTTGTTAAGTACGGCCTAATGGAATTGAATTGAGTTGGTTTGGGGCTATATGGCACTGTGTGAAATGTTCACAAATAAATATATTATATACTAGTTGCGCCCCGAGGCTTCACCCGGTGATAAAAAGTATTTTAATTATTTGCTCATCCCACGGGAACATTTCACTTTTCCGGGATAAAATGTAGCCTATATGTTAATCCAGTGTATAAGCTATCTTGGTACCGAATTTCATCCAAATCCATTCAGCCGTTTGAGCGTGAAGGAGTAACACATACACACAAACACACATACAAACTTTGCGCCTTTAATTAGTGTGATTTAATTTGATTAAATTAATTTTAATTTATTTAAATTGATTGATTTAATTTTAATTTGAATTAGTGTGATTTTTCAAAAAAATATCAGTTTTTTTTGGAAATCTACCATAATAGATAAACATACCAAAGCTGGCAACAAAAGCGTCGGAACGGCTGAAGAAAATAAACGACGTTGTTTCTTCTTGTGGTCAAAGCAATCCGAGGTGAAATGTCTTGAACACATAACACTGTTTTTACTAGGGACCCAATCTGTTTTGTTAGTTGCTGCAATCCACTTCGCTTTAATTTTTGAAATTTTTGGAAACCTACAAAAAACACATAGGTAAATTGAATCTTGTACATACTAAATGGGGGTAATATCTTATTATTCATCGTCAAACATCGGTTTCAAACTTAATTAAAAACAGTTGTGATCCAATATATATAGAAAAAAAATCCTCAATGGAGGAAAAAAAAAAAATTAAATGGACAGGTACCCAAACCCAGGCTCCGCTTAAACTTCAGACTATGAAATGTACTTTAAATATTACTTATAACAGTTATTATGTAGAAGCTGTCCCAAGTGATATTAATATATTAAACAAACTAAACTTATCGATAGATCGATTTAAACCTGACCGTCTTTGGTCTCTTCACTAGACACTTAATGTAGGGAAGAGAAGAAATGAGATGGCGCTATATTAAGCAGTACGAGACAGAAAGACATCAACGATTTCACCCTACTTGATTGTTTGGTAAACAGTTTTTTCCCCAATTTTACGTACTTATAAGTGCCTAATAAAAACTTACTTATGAAATGTTATGCCATCCTTGGGATAACTTGACGTCGTGCTGTTTTTTCCACACCATTTCACACTACAAGTGGGCATGACTTTGTTTAGATACTTTTATGTATGTCGAGTCGTTGAGATCTTAAACCGAGTGAAGTGAGGTTCGAACTTAGGAAGCAAACGCGCTTTAAAAATGGCGTTTGAAGCAACGTTATTGACGAGTGGGGAGGGAAGAGTTATGCGATGCGCAGTCAAGTGATTTAATCGTCATTGGATTGGAGGGAAAAGTAGCCAAGTAGGTAAGAGAATCTAGTGCAAATAGGTAGATGGCGCTATAATAAATTATGTAATGTCAATGTCCAACACGAAATCCAATGACATTGACAAATTTATGATAAATGAAAAAGCCATAGAAGAAACTAAAGCACTAACACAGCTAATGTGTATAGTTGCAACGGGCCATTCACTGTCATGCATGTCGGTCATAGAGAAAAAATATTTGTCTACATCCCTTCTAATCCCAAAAGATGTGTTATAATGGCCAAATACAGACTAGCGTAAGCGCGCGCCGACCGACCAGTAAATGAATGGGCGCACTAAATACTATATAAAATATAATATTGACTGGCCCGATGGCTCAGTTGGTAGTGACCCTGCCTTCTAAACTGCGGGTTGTGGGTTCGATTCCCACCCAGGACAAACATTTGTGTGATGAATATAGGTGTTTGTTCTGTGTCTGGGTGTTATATTGTATTCTATGTATTTACAAATAAAAGGTATCTTAGTATTGGTATCAGTTATCTGGTTCCCATAACACAAGCTTTGCTTACTTTGGGGCTAGATGGCGTTGTGTGAGATGTCCACACATATTATTATTATTGATACGATTAAATGGGTCTGTGATGTCAGCCCGCAAAATAAAAAAGATGTATTCTTCATTTTGCGGGCTGACATCACAGACCTATGTCTATTAACTATCATGTAGGAGAGTGAATGGGTCGCGTAACATTTTTAGGTGTCGCTATTCGCTGACACGTAGAAAAGAAAAAGACAGAACTACGTAAATCTACATGAAACAGAACGAGACACAAAAAGATATCAACAGGATCTCCATTCGTTCAATACCATAATGAATATTTTTAATTTAAATACGACAAATATGTACTTACTTGTGAAATTTAATGCCATCTTTGGCATAGCTGGAGCTTGTGCTATTTTTCCCACACCATTTCACGCTGCAACTGGGCATGTTTGATCTTTTTTTTTCTATTTTTCGTGCAGATACTTGAATGCATGTATGCTTTTAATAGCAGTTTGTCAGCGACTGGTGCGCAGAGATAGCGGTATTGGCAGTCAAGCAAATTAATAGTCTTGAATGTAGCTAAATAAATACTTAGCTATAGGTAGGTAGGTGCGACCTACGACGGCTTCGATAAGGTATTTAATACGTAAGGAGGTAAGATTGAAACGGAATTTTAATTGGCTTAAATGCATACATATTTATTTTATTGTACTTATCTAAATCTAACATTACAAAGTAGGTATAATCCTCTAAAAAGTTCCAAGTGAAGAGGTGCCAACATAATCATATTTCTAACAAAAGACAAAATCCAAAACTGTTTTAAATTTAACCTATTATGTATAATTTATGCTAATATAAACCTGACATTTCTGGATGCAATACAGACTGGAAACAAAAATATCTGAAACCATTAACATACATTGATGGAACAGGGAGTGACATTTTTGTGCCAGTCCATGCTAGGGATGCTATT
Source organism: Ennomos fuscantarius (assembly GCA_905220475.3). NCBI lineage: Eukaryota > Metazoa > Arthropoda > Insecta > Lepidoptera > Geometridae > Ennomos > Ennomos fuscantarius. The sequence goes on from HG992049.1 coordinate 7,084,523, forward strand.
TTTTTATTACATATCTTCTTCACTACAGTACTGGAAAACTATTTTATATTATTATATTACTGTTGGTTTTCTGCAGAATATTTTTTTTATTGGTACAAGTTGTACTTTACCAAATTAAATAATATTTGTTGTTGAAAAAATCACAGTAGTTTTATCACAAAATATAAAATAAAAGAATGCAAAGAATAATCTGTACAGAACAACAAACAATTATTATAATTAAACAATAACTTAAATGAAATACAACAATAATTCTTGACTCTTGCATCAAAAGTTGTAAAGATGGCGCTTAATAAACCAAAATAATACAAATTGTAAGTTTGTTAATATTTGGCGAGAAATTATTATTGATTTTTTAATAAAGATTAACATTTTAAGATCTGGCGAGGAACCATCTGACCTATTGCAGAAACAAAGATGCTTGGTTAAAAATCTAGTCAGGTCACACTGTGCTAGGAATTAAAGTGTTTCCTAAATATCACTATCAAATAGAATAATATAAAGAAAATCCAGTTCATTAGATTTGAGGACAACTATACTTGTCATCCATTTTATTGACTCTCCGGTTGATCTTCACTAAACTGCGAAGAAATCCATGTCAGAGCCCATTTCAAATTTGTCAACATATACTTCAAGCCCTTCGTCCAATGCTCTTCCGAATTAAACTGAATTTTAATTGAATATGCATGAGGTGGTGATGCAGTATCCTCAATCTTGCCTTTATCTATTCTATACGGCAAACAAAAGCCTGTATTCCCCTTCTCAACCTGCTCTTTAAACTGCTGGAGGCAATCTAAAAATGCAACCATTGCCGCGTCAAACTTAGTGTCCCAAAGGAAACGGAAGCCACCGGATCCATACAACGGCAATATTTTTTGATCATCCAAAACTTCTATGTATGAATGATTGCCGTATGGAACAAGTTTGTAACGCTGAAAGTTGAAACTAATTTTCCTAGCTAACGATGACAAAAGAAGCACTGTTTGGCCCCAAGCTGCATTAATTTCAGACCAGTCGACCGGTGCAGATGGTAATCTTCCAAGGCGGAAATTATTTATGATACCAAACTGACCAGAGTCAGATATGTGAAATGTTGCTTTGAAAACATTAGTCTTCTTCAATTTTTCTAACTGAGACTGTGTGTAGGCTAGTTGGCATTCATAGAACTTCATTTGGTCCTCTGTTACCATTAAATCTTTTCTGTACCTTGTATATTCTTTCCAGTAAACATCTTGCTCTTTTTCAAGCCTTTCTTTGTCCTTTTCCTGAATTTCTATCTCATCATTCATTGCTTTTTCTTCCTTTTGTAAGGCAGATAGCTCCTGTAATAACCTAGTTTGTTCCTGTTTCCAATCATCCAGCTCCTTTTCCAAGCCTTCCAAATTTAAATCCTCCTTGTCATCCTCTAATTTTTTTAAATAGTCACTATAGTCTTTCCATTCAGCCTCAGTTTGTCGCAACTGATTATCCATAAGTTCTAAAAGGGTATCAGTGCATTCGTCGCATAACGGGTGATCTACATCAGAGTTGTTTGAAAGGAGGTCGAATAATGTAGCTTTTACATGTAATTGGTGGCCTAAGGATGTGGTTTCCCAACCATCTGAGATGACCATGAATCCGTTAGCGCCATTTCCGGACTCCGTCATACGAAAAGGTGGTACATAGTGTTCCAAACTTGAAGACTGCAGGTCCAAGTCCACTTCATTATTGCGACGAATTTGAAGGGTCAAATCTGCGATGGTGTGTTCTCCAAGATTATGTAAAGAGTCGTCGAGCTTCAAAGGCTGCAGGCATCGCTGACACGAGAAGTTCACGAATGATTTAGAATCAGTCATCTTGGGTCAACAATTCACTGTTGCATCACATTTAAAAATTAGAAACCTTCAATTGTAGTAACCAATGCACAATGTAAGCGTAAATTCTTTATTTGTACACTTTACGCAACAGTGTCAGTTTAGAAAACAAAGAAAAGTTGAAATAAAATAGTCGTGAATTTGCTTAGATTTGCAGTTTCTTAATTTTGACTTTTTTTTTTTTTTTTGTTTGGTTTTGGCTCCACACTTTTGTGTATTTAGCCAGTGTCAAGTAATTGATAATATCTCAAGTTAATTAATATCATATGAAGTGTCAAGTCAAGTCACAGTCCAAGTTAAGTCATAGTCTAGTCTAGTCAAGTCATACTCCTAGTAAAGTGGTGGCAACTTTACCAGAAGCTTCTATGGAGTTTTGGAAACGACACGAAAAGAAACGTTTCACCATCATTATACCACTTTCCTACACTCATGCCTGTAATTCAACACTTAACGAATAAAATGCCACCAATTTTATGCACTAACACTGAAAATAACACAAGTTTTGGAAAATAATACAATGCGGCGACGCGATCTTTTTCGTTTTCCCGCCAAAGCCTCCAATATTTTTTTTTTTTTTATTTTTTTTTTTTTTTTGACTTGACAATGAGAAAAGAAAAATGTCAATGTCACAATAATTTGACATTAAGAAAATTCATAAAACTGAAGTTGACATTTTTTTATGTTTTGGCTCCACACTTTTGTGTATTTACCAGTGTTATGTAATTAATAATTTATCAAGTTAATGATATTTCACGCAAATATGTGTCAAGTCACAGTCGAAGTCATCAAGTCATAGTCTAGTCAAAGTCATACTCTTAGTAAAGTGGTGGCAACTTTACTTGAAGCTTCTATGGAGTTTTGGAAACAACACGAAAATAAACGTTTCACCATCATTATACCATTTTCCCACACTCACGCCTGTAATCCAGCACTTAACGAATAGAATTCCACCAATTTTATGCACTAACACCGAAAATAACACAAGTTTTGGAAAATAATACAATGCGGTGACGCAATCTTTTTCGCATTCCCGCCAAAACTGGGCTAGGCTTTTTGAGATTTGAGTTCATGCGTTTTGTTTCTGGAGACCTTGGGACTTGAGATACATTGGCGAAATTGTGGTGCAGCTGAAGCCGCTAACCGAGATTTAATTCAATTGATTTACAACCCCTTTACGCTAGTTAGTTAAAAGTTAGTAGTTAAGTTAAAAGTTTAGCAGCCTTATTAATAAACGGGTATTAGTCTCGGATTAGTACCTACTTCAGCTTTTGTCCTTTTTTTGCTACTGGAATATTTAGCTGGATCGAAAGAGACAAAAGCTGGTGTAACTAGTCTAAAACTAGTTCGTGTTTATTAATAAGGCTGTAATGGTTTAATGAGTAAGTATCTAGTAAATAATATCTTAGAAGTACTATAAACTTGATTTTGAATGGGTGACATATTGGTTCAAAGCTGTTTTTGTACTTACTTTGTGTTAACTTACTTTTGAATGATTGTCCTAAAGAAGAAGTGAGAAGTAGAATTCTAAATGTTTCCTAGATATAATTATAAATAACACAATTTAAGAAATGATTATGCCTAAGAGGTTGAACTGATTTGGCTAAAATTTAGTACCCAACCTTTTTAGTCAACACTACAAAAATAAACACTACCCAACTTTACCTACATTTTCTTCCAAAAAATGGGTAAATTACCTGAATCTGGAGGTTTTTATTCTAGAAAGTTGTAATTTTTTATTTATAGAGTGCCTGTACATATTAATGTTTCTGTTAAAAAGTAATATAAAAAAACTTTTTTGTTCTTAAAGAATTTTAATAGCAGACTAGAATATTAAACACTGGTTGACATAATAATATACAGCACCAAGAATTTATATAAAAGGCAAAACAAAATACACGATAATTTGCCTACAGATAAAATTATCATTTGTTGAGGTATAAAGGTAAAAAACTATATTTTAAGGAATTAAGTACCTACATAAAAAAGTAAATAGAAATGTCATGGACATCTATAAGTAACGCTGTAGCAGTTGTCAAATTAATTTGCATACCTACTTACTATATACATAATTAACAACGCAAGAGTGAGCAGTTACAAAGTAAAAAACAATACCAAAATTATATTTTTTTACTAAATAAATAAAATTTTCAAACCTTTTTAGTCACGAGTGGTTAATGCTTTTTTATTCAGTGGGTTGTGTAAAAATATTACTTTATAGAAAATACAGCCACTGCTTTAGCCACGGTTGAGCTATTTGAGCACTAAAACTTCATCGTTACTTTACACTAGTTCTAAAACTGTATTTACCCGATAGCCGTTTCTTACTATTTTCTATTTTTTTTTATTACCATTGCTAATTTTTATGACACTAACTACTAAAACTAAAAAACAATTTACTCAATGCGACTCAATTTGGTTTTTATTGGAACAATGTTTAAAAGCTAGATTATAACCTAATTTTTGGTCGCATTGTAGACATTTAAATTTCATATACGTACTCAGTTAACAAATAACTGAAAACAGTGCACAGAAAAAAATCTGAGCCTGAACGAATCACCACGTAACTTCTCAGCCAGGCTAAACTTGTTTACCGCGCATTATACCCACAATGTTAAACAATAAGACTGGTTTTCCACTACATTTTTCTGCAATTATTTTAATTAATATACAATTGTTATCTCGTACGTATTCCCTTCTTATTGTTTTACAAATGTTGATGGTATATTACTATTATATGTTCATTTATCTAAATATTTACATTTTACCCTAAATCTTCTTAGCATTTTCCACAATAGCAACACCGATTATGGCGCGCCACCGTGAATGAAATGCGCGGGATCTTGAAGTTGGTGGTAATACGCGTTGGGAAGCAAAGCTTGGGCCAAGCCGCCTTGAGTGCCAGCGTATTGCGCGGGAACTAGCATGTCTCTGGAAAGGATAGAACCTATTTAGTGATATCGCAATGGCAACCTCTTTCTTTCAAGACCAGCCTGTTGCTATATAATTTTAGTTTCTATTTGTAATGTTTATTAATGGCTAAATACACAAAAGTGTGGAGCCAAAACATAAAAAAAATGTTTATTAAGATCATCTCAATATTCTTCTTGCGCCGGTGTGAAGTGTTAGTTACTTTTGTGATATATTTCACTACGATATCTCAACTGTAATAAATTATAAATATTGTAAAACAAAGTAGAAATATTTCTAAAATTATAATTTAAAATAATTGCAATGATGATTTTATCGCGGATAATATAATTAAAAGACTGAGCAATCTTTTAATCATCGTGGAATGGATTTTAAAGTACAAACCACGCTTCAAATATATCTACAAACATAGTAGAGGCTACAAATATTTACAGTTAGTTGTATATCACTGTAAAGTTTCTTGTGGCTTGTTGACGTTGAAAGTTGTTGGTTCATGAAAAACTCCATTGTCAACATAAAAAAAGTCAAAAATTTGTATTATTATGTTGGTATGTCCGCTAAAATGACAATATACAATGGTCAAGATGGCGACATTAACATTTAACAAAACAAAAACAAAGTTATACCGGCCGAAAGATGTAGCTAAAGAAGTTTTACTTCAGTCGTGCGGTCTAAAGCACACTCGTTTTTTTATGAGCTAACCTATACCTATGTGCTGCGGCATGGTGTCGCCTTACCTAAGATCGAGTGGCGCGTTAACCAAACAATCATTACAATTTATTGTTTCAGCCATAAGGACCCATTGTTTGGGCCACTCGTTACGTTTGGACCTTTTTTTGCCGTCTCAAGGTCTCGAACTTTTGAAACGATGCTTTTATTTGATAAAAGTCTACGACTTGAGTGTTTTACCACTGACCTAAATTGGGGGGTACTTTTTTTTCAACAAACAATAATCTTAAATTAGTATAGCCTTTAGGTAATGTACCAACGGAGTTTTGGCGGGAAAACGAAAAAGATCGCGTCACCGCATTGCATTATTTTCCAAAACTTGTGTCATTTTCAGTGTTAGTGCATAAAATTGGTGGCATTTTATTCGTTAATTGCTGGATTACAGGCGTGAGTGTGGGAAAATGGTATAATGATGGTGAAACGTTTCTTTTCGTGTCGTTTCCAAAACCACATAGAAGCTTCTGGTAAAGTTGTTTTATCTTTATCTTATTGAAAGCGTCAAATCCATATAAAATAGAAAAAAATAAAGATGGAAAATTTATGTTGTAACAGAACGAAAACATTGATACGAAATGTACAAAAGAGCGTCGCTTTCATAGTTCTGTCACAAACCGGCCCCAACTCAGCATGGTGCTAGTTCTTACGAACCGGCGCTGGTCTTCTGTTAGGACCGCTTAGTAAAGCCATGGAAAAGACATACAACGATGTCCTAAATTATAAAAGATATAGGTATATATATATATATATATTTTAGTTAATACTGTAGGACAATTTATTGTAATAGTTTTTAGTTCATTTTGTTTTACCTGTACACCAAAGCCCAAAATTCTAAGCTACAGATTCCTCCGATTCAAAGGTTGTCTGGAAGAGATCGCTCTAAGCGATAAGACTGCCTATTGTGCTAGTACTGGTTAATTATGTAAGTTTTTCTTTTTGTAAATTGTTTTCTTTTTTACGGTGTACAATAAAGTGTTGATCTATCTATCTATATACATAAATATATATGTGTATATAGTAATACAAAAAAAAAACAGTAGTAATAATTAAAAAACATAATTAAAATTAAAAATACAACAAACAAATAATAAAATCTAGATATCTTCGAGAATTACTTAATTACTTGGTGGTAGGACTTTTCTGCAAAGTTCGTCTAGGTAGGTACCACCGCTTTGCCAGTTATTCTGCCGCCAAGCAGTAGTGTGCAAGCACTACTGTGTTCCGGTTTGAAGGGCAATGTAGCTAGTGAAATTACAAATGACAAATGAGACTTTATGATCTGATCTCACAGTCGAGTATTACCAGACTGTGCTGATGTCTCAGGATGATGTGCGCAGTGCAGCAGTCATGCGAAACTTTACATTTTGGAGTTCCGAGTGATACTGTTCTGTTGGCGGCCGTGTCGCTTAACATCAGGTGAACGACTAGCTCGTCACATCATTCAATAACATAAAAAAGTGTATCTAATTGTTGCAATCAAGTTACGTGATCGTCTAGCTGAGCTATTATAGCATGCTGCGAGGTAGGTAATGCACGTTGCACTTTGTACCTATGCAAGACCAGTGGCCCGTACAAATAAGCTTCTATATGGTGCATTTTCAGCCCTAAACCGTGCCCTTAAGACCAGCATGGGTCCATGGGTCATCAATCAGCCCTCACAAAGAGACCGCTAGCCACGTGTTGCCACATGTGTCCAGATTTGGCCATCGAGCGGCGATAAGGCTAATCAGGCGTTAATGAGATGACAGTTTGGATTTTAGGGTTCCATAATTTTGTACCCGAATAATATTAGCTACACTAATAATAATAATCGCATAAATAGATACCTAACTAGGATTCCCTGTATCTAGGGACCCAAGAACTACGAGTACCATGGTCCCACAATACCCAGACACAACAAGTATTTGCGCTTTTTTCTGTGCGCAAATACTTATCCTGCTGCGGGAATCAAACCTTCCACCTCCGGGTTATAAGCCAACCTGCTCAACCATCATACCACAGAGGTGGCATTGATGATATAAATACGCTTAATAGCAATTAATTAGTCGCATATAGAAAACAATATCAGATTATCAAAGATTGAAATCAGATTTCTTTTGCCTAGGTTTCACATTCAATGCAATGTCAACATAATGGGTAAAATGTCTCTAAAATAAGTAATCTAAAATGGGTCTCGTGGGCCCCTTGCGGCCCAGTGAACAGAGCAATCTCAAAAAAGAAACGCCTACTTCTATCCACAGGTCACCTTTCGCTACATACTCACTCACGCGGGCCACTTCTGGCCCAGTAAACTGAGCTGCCACGATAGTAATAACATCATTTTTGGTACAATCACCTGCGCTTCACGGGTTGCGGCCCAGCGAACAGAGCAATCTCAAAAAAGAAACGCCTACTTCTATCCACAGGTCACCTTTCGCTACATACTCGCTCACGCGGGCCACTTGTGGCCCAGTAAACTGAGCAGCCACGATAGTAATAACATCATTTTTGGTACAATCACCTGCGCTTCACGGGTTGCGGCCCAGCGAACAGAGCAATCTCAAAAAAGAAACGCCTACTTCTATCCACAGGTCACCTTTCGCTACATACTCGCTCACGCGGGCCACTTGTGGCCCAGTAAACTGAGCAGCCACGATAGTAATAACATCATTTTTGGTACAATCACCTGCGCTTCACGGGTTGCGGCCCAGCGAACAGAGCAATCTCAAAAAAGAAACGCCTACTTCTATCCACAGGTCACCTTTCGCTACATACTCGCTCACGCGGGCCACTTGTGGCCCAGTAAACTGAGCAGCCACGATAGTAATAACATCATTTTTGGTACAATCACCTGCGCTTCACGGGTTGCGGCCCAGCGAACAGAGCAATCTCAAAAAAGAAACGCCTACTTCTATCCACAGGTCACCTTTCGCTACATACTCACTCACGCGGGCCACTTGTGGCCCAGTAAACTGAGCAGCCACGATAGTAATAACATCATTTTTGGTACAATCACCTGCGCTTCACGGGTTGCGGCCCAGCGAACAGAGCAATCTCAAAAAAGAAACGCCTACTTCTATCCACAGGTCACCTTTCGCTACATACTCGCTCACGCGGGCCACTTGTGGCCCAGTAAGCTGAGCAACCACGATAGTAATAGCACCATTTTTGGTACAATCACCTGCGTTTCACGGGTTGCGGCCCAGGGAACAAAGCAATCTCGAAAAAGAAACGCCAACGTCTACCACAGTTAACCTTTGCCGCCAAATTGCTTACGTGGACTGCTTACAAACAAAACAAACTCGAAACAAAACACCAAAACGAAAAACTCACGCCAAAAGAAACGCCAACTTTCTACCACATGTCCATAGGACTGTAGCTCATGAGTGCTATCCTTTTACTAGTTATTTTTTGAGCCTATTTTGATGTTTTTATTATTATTTACACCCAAATATTTACAAACACATAACAAAACTTATTATTTTCAGCCAAAGAGTTGCTTACGCTAACGCTTTACCGGCTTTCCCGTCCGTATTTCCCGAAAACTACAACCTTGGAGTCTACAAATCGAGAGTGAACTATCACTATATAACTATAACTATCTTCTAGGCAAGCGTGTTCCATCCTAGAATTACTAGACCACATCATCAATTACCATCAGTAGTAGTCAAACGCAAACCTATCAAACAAAGTCTAATAATAAGATGACTTAACTGTGAGATCACACTATCACACTAATCACACTAATATTATAAAGGCGAAAGTTTGTATGTGTGTTTGTGTGTATGTTTGTTACTCCTTCACGCTGAAACTGCTGAATGAAATTAGATGAAATTCTATACCAAGATAGATAGCTTATACACTGGATTAACATATAGGCTACATTTTATCCCGGAAAAGTGGGATGACTAAATAATTAAAATACTTTTTATCCGCGGGTGAAATCACAGGGCGCAACTAGTTAGGTCATAAAGTCTCATTTGCCCAGTAATTTCACTAGGCAATGGTTTCAATCTGAAAATATATCGTTTCAAGTAATGAAAATATTATCCAAATCGGTATTTAAAAGACGGAATTCTGGGGTGACAAACATTAAAAAAATAACTCCAAATTGTCGGTTAAAATCATATGATCGGTAACTTACGGTCGATTAGGCTGTTGAGGCGTGCGGTCCCTTTGTCGTCTATTCTTGAACCAATTGGAGACTTGCGTCAGAGTAAGACCGGTCTTCTGCGCCAGGGCTCGCTTCTCATCAGGAGTTGGGTACCTGAGAAATGTCTTTGTTGAGCTACGGAAAATTGGCCAGAAGAAATTAGTTATAATGAAGAAGATTTTTGGGGTTTGAAAATACGGAAGCCTTCGCCAGACAGTGTTTAGGTATTTTGGCGATTTGATCTGGCAAACCTATCCCGGAAAACCTGGACGAAATTTAGGCTTTCTTGTGGAATCTAACCGTGTTGTTTCTGAACTCAGATAAGACCATGTCTTACATATTTTACAACCAACTTTTGGCAACGTCACTGTAAAGAGACCCCGTTCAGGATTCAAATATTTTTTGAAGTAAAATCTTTACGCAGGCTTGACTTGTGGAGTAAGCTGGTGAATGCGTGACGAGACGAACGGAAGTTGAGAGGGAGATACAAGATAATGAAGATAGAAAGAGAGAGAGTTACGTTTTGTGTATTACTGTAGCGGCAAGAGAGAAGCGGTCTGTACTGTTCACGTAGATCTCCATTGTCAACATAGCAAAGTTAAAAATTACTTGAAATTTGTATCATTGTGTTGGTATGTCCGGTAGGATGACAATTTACAATTTTCAAGATGGCGACATTAATATTAAACAAAGCAAACGCAACGTTATATCGGCCGATAGATGAAGCTAAAGAAGTTTTACTTCAATCGTGTGGTCTAAGTACGATCGTTTTCTTTTTTTTGATAAAATTAACGCCACTAGGTAACTTACCGATTGGAGTTTTCGCGGGAAAGCGAAAAAGATTGCGTCACCGCATTGTATTATTTTCCAAAACTTGTGTTATTTTCAGTGTTAGTGCATAAAATTGGTGGCATTTTATTCGTTAAGTGCTGGATTACAGGCGTGAGTGTGGGAAAATGGTATAATGATGGTGAAACGTTTCTTTTCGTGTTGTTTCCAAAACTCCATAGAAGCTTCAAGTAAAGTTGCCACCACTTTACTAGGAGTATGACTTTGACTAGACTGACTTGACTATGACTTGATGACTTCGACTGTGACTTGACACATATTTGCGTGAAATATCGATAACTTGATAAATTATCAATTACTTGACACTGGCTAAATACACAAAAGTGTGGAGCCAAAACTTAAAAAAAAAACTTACCGGTTTCTGTAATAACAATCCTTCAGTGCATTTCTGCTTTTCTCCTTGAAGCAATACACGGTTTCTTCCCCGTCCCAAATCGTTTTAGGGAGGGGGTATTTTTTCCGGAGTCTGTATTTATCGACGGCGCCTAGAAATGTTACAAAAAGTTTTTATTTTTGCCTCCATTATTATCTCTAAGATTGAGACCTTAGTTACTTTTTACAGAACCTGTATGTCGATAAAAAAGTACCCATATGCATTGCAGTACGTATGACTTAGAGATAATGCGAACTTAGGAACTATCAAACTTTAGAGGAAACGGGCATGAAATTCACACCCTGAGGGTGGGACCTTCTTTATTGGCAATTGCTAACCTCATTTATGCCAACGTCATGTCAAAAGAGAAACAATAAAAATATAAATAATTAAATTGGAGTATCCGAAAGTAAATAAACTTGCCTTATATTATAATCCATAGTGTGAAAATTACCTATAATTCTAAATTTACAAATACCATAAACCCACTTTTTATTTTATAAAATACAAAATAGATATCAAAAAACTTAGCTATCCTTGCCATATTAGTAGACTATAGACAAAGATTGTCTATTGTAGATTTTCGACTTACCCAAGGCTCTTCCGCGCACCTTTTCAGCTTCTTTATAATGCGCCTTGAACCATAGATTCTGTAAGGCGGTGTGGTGTCTTGGCGGGAAAGAATGAGCCTCCAATATGGCGTATAACTCTTGGAATACTCCTCGGTGGTACGCAACCAAAGCCCGTGCCCTAAATAAAAGTAATAAAGTTATAGTAACTTCGTTATATATTTGTAATTTTAAATTATTCGGTATACAGTAGTAGTTTAAATTACCTTAAAACGGTCTCATTCCCTCTAAGCAATTCAGTGGTTGGCAAACTCCACAAAAAAGCTGCTAATTTCTCTATGTCTCCCTTCTGTTGCAACGCTTCGCAGACACATTGTATTTGTTCCGAGTTGAAATTCAAATACCGCCTCATATTGCTCCCTTCAGTTTCAGCAAAGTACGACTGCGATCTATCATTATTTCCGGAGTTCGCATTATTTTCAAACTGATTATTAATTTTAATTTCCGACAAATTCGGATTGTTTTCGTTATTCTGGCAACTTTTTACGTCTTCGCTGAAAAAAGTTCGCATACGGTCTTCGCCATCGATTTGAGAAAAAAAGTTTTCATTCGTAGGCGGGAGTTTGAGTTCGAAGTTCAAATATTTTTTATTCCTCTGCGGTGTTAGGTAGTTTTCGAATGCGATCTTATTGCTTTCTTGTAAGTAAACCTCTTTCGTGTTCCTTTCTTCTCTAGTTTTCTGCTTGCAAGAGAAAAATTGTTTTTCTTCTGGCGTGTAGAAATTGTTTTGATTGTCGTAAGGGAATGGTGGCAAGGAAGTTTCTGATTCGCTGGTCATGTCGCTTGAAGGACTCAAGCGGTCAGAACACGTTTCCATATTGGTGGATTTCATTACAAAACTGTGTACTGGATGATAGTGTTCAACTCTGCGAATGAAATAAAAATATCCACATCATATGGTGCTCATATTTGACTGGCCCGATAGCTCAGTTGGTAGTGACCCTGCCTTCTGAACTGCGGGTTGTGGGTTCGATTCCCACCCAGGACAAACATTTGTGTGATGAACATCGATGTTTGTTCTGTGTCTGGGTATTATATTGTATTCTATGTATGTATTTACAAACAAAAAGTATCTAAGTATTGTATCAGTTATCTGGTTCCCATAGTACAAGCTTTGCTTAGTTTGGGGCTAGATGGCGTTGTGTAAGATGTCCACACATATTATTTATTATTTATTATATGTCAGTGAATTCGTTTTCGATGATCCTTCAAGGATAAAAAACCTAGGTAAGTACATTGAAAGCTATTTTAACCAACTTTATAAAGGAGCGTTTCGGACGTGTCGGCGTCGGAGACTCGGTCGGTCACAAGCACTTTATACTCTTGTAGATTTTTTTTATGTTAGTCAGTGTTGTGGCGTTCACCTGATGTTAAGCGACACGGCTGCCCATAACAGAACAGTGTCACTCGGAACTCCAAAATATAAAGTTTCGCGTGACACTACACTGCGCACATCATCCTGAGACATCAGCACAGTCTAGTAATAATATTACTCGACTGTGAGATCAGATCATAACGTCTCATTTGCCCAGTAATTTCACTAGCTACAGTGCCCTTCAAACCGGAACACAGTAGTGCTTGCACACTACTGCTTGGCGGCAGAATAACTGGCAAAGCGGTGGTACAGACGAACTTTGCAGAAAAGTCCTACCACCTAGTAAAGCTAAGCTAAGCTTCGTAGTAATAAGACAAATCATAACCGATTCTTAATGTTAGCGGTAGGTACAACACTAGCAGAGCAGTTTTTTTTTAAATCAAACTTGTCTAGCATTTGACCACGCTAGCCAAGTAACCTATTCACTCTTCTCTTGAACACGCCCGGGTCATAAAGTTATGTGAGATGTCCCCGCACTAGTAATGACAACTAGTAAGACAATTAGGAAGCTTAGTACTAAAGGCGGTCATATCGCTATACAGTGATCTTTTCCAAATCTAACTTAGGTAAGTAATAGGCCTAAAAATTATTGGAAAACTACATAAATCGGACTGTGTATCCGTTACCAGTTCAATAATAACAATTTTAAGCCGCACGAACGAAAAAAATCCGAGAAGCCACCTACCTATGTTGTCATAACACGCGTTCGACACCGGATTTCGGAATCGAAAACATTATTTGCTAGAATAAAAAATATATTAAAGGCATTTTTACTTTATTATCTACTAGCGCCCCGCAGTTTCACCCGCGGACAAAAAGTATTTTAATGATTTGTTCATCCCACGGGAGCATTTCACTTTTCCGGGATAAAATGTAACCTATATGTTAATCCAGTGTATAAGCTATCTTGGTTTTTTTTTTATGTTAAGTAATGAAATGGCGAGCTAGCCGTTTGCCTGATGTTAAACCACACGGCTGCCCATATCAGCTGCAGTGTCACTCGGAACTTTAAAGTATAGAGCTTCGCGTGACACTGCACTGCGCACGTCATCCAGAGACATCAGCACAATCTAGTAATAAGATTACTAAACTGTGAGATCAGATCGTAAAGTTTCATCAGCCCAGTAATTTCACTAGCTACAGTGCCCTTCAAACCGGAATACAGCAGTGCTTGCGCACTACTGCTTGGCGGCAGAATAACTGGCAAAGCGGTGGTACCTACCTAGGCGAACTTTGCAGTAAAGTCCTTCCACCTAGTAAAACCGAATTTCATCCAAATCCATTCAGCCGTTTATTATAGTGTGATTAGTGTAATACCTATTATATCTTATCCTACTAATATTATAACGTAAAAGTTTGTATGTATGTTTGTTTGTTACTCTTTCAAGCTCCAACGGATGCAGGATGAGCGATGAGATGAAAAAAAAAAAACTTCAACTGAATTGGAAACCTCTGTTTCGAAATCGGTTGAAAAGGACAAAGCTTGTTTCAAAATACATGAACTCGATCATGAGCTTTAATTTTTCTGTACCGTATTATGAAATAGATCCATCTAAGTACTGGCTGCAAACTACACTTTAATTTTGAGTGACACTGCAACTTATATGTTAGTTGTTTTCAAGTTAATAGTGTTTTGGTCCGTATTACAGAACGATGCTCAGTCATCGATCGGTGCTCAAGTAGAGATTTCATTCACTAAATGATCACTTTATGAATGAAATCTCTGCTTGAGCTGCGATCGATGACTGAGCATGGTTTTGTAATACGAACCTTTGATTGCAATGCAACAGATGTTTCCATACTAACAATGCAGAAACTGCGTATTCAAACTGTCAAAAATATACAAATTTCTGTTTCTAATGGTTGCAATGTGTTGCAATCTCTTTTTAAACCACGTCATTGCTTAATATCAGGCGAGACATTTCTATACATAATTATAAAATTCAAAGTCCTGACTGACTTATATATCAACGCACAGCCTAAATTTTAAACCGCTGGTCCTAGAGACTTGAAATTTGGAGGGTGTTTTCTTTGTAAAGTGTAGGTACCCACTAAGAAAGGGTTTTTCGAAATTCCACCCCTAAGAGGGTGAAATGGGTGAGTGATGAAGATTGATTATCAATGAAAAGTGTTCTTCTTTGGTTCATATAGGCAACGCGGACGAAGCCACGGGCAGAAGCTAGTAACAAATACAATATTATCCAAGTCTAAAAAAATGACATCTCTAATGAAATTAGCGTAATTGAACTTGGTTTAACCACTTTTTGTAAAAACATGTTATCAAATAACCATAATAAGATTTCGAAATCTCAATCTAACTGCATTACTCTGATTTTAAACGTATTGCTTAAAAGTTCTGCATTTTAGATATCGATTATCCCTAAATAATAACTGTATGCTGATTTTGGATGTTTTTCTTCAAATACCTTCTGCATTTTAGATGTTTTATTTCCTGAAAGTTTTGCAGTTTGAACGTTGATTTTAGCCGTTCTGCATTTTGGGTTTTTGCTTCATAGACGTTCTGTAAGTTAGGCTTTCTGATCACAATCAGAATATGCGTTGCAGTTTGACTAATAAGTAATGCAAATAACAGGCATAAAAATAGTAGGAAACGGCCTAGAAAACCTTCCTTTTTCATACAGTTGTTATAGTTGTTTTATATATTAAACGAGCTTCTGCCCGCAGCTTCTCCCGCGGCGTGGCCTACGGGAAAATAATTCAACCACGCATTTCACCCTCTTAAGGGTGGAATTTCGAAAAATCCTTTCTTAGCGGATGCCAACGCCATAACATCTACCTGCATGCCAAATTTCAGCCCGATCCGTCCAGTGGTTTGGGCTGTGCGTTGAAGATTACTATGTCAGTCAGTCAGTCACCTTTGAGTTATATATTTAGGTACATAGGTATTAATATTGTAATTTCAATATTATCAGAAATTATATATTATAAACATTATTATATATAAAGTTAATTTTAAAAACCTATACCATCCCATGCCAAAAAAAACTACCAAAAATATGTTTTTATTTTCAAATAAAAATAATTCGATAAAACAAAACACAGTCAAAATAAAAGGCGAATTTTGTAAGACAAATGCTAAAAAATTATGCTTATTGTTTTAGTTGGCTTATAACATAAGTTGGATATCCTTTACAAACGTTTAAAGTTGGGAATCCGTTCTGTAAAACTGGAAACTGTAGGGTTGGGATCTGTCGAAATTGGAGTCTAGTAATGAAAATCTGGAAAATTGGAAATAATTCAATAACTCTTACCAATTTTTCAGGCTTATCACACTAATCACACTATCACACTAATATTATAAAGGCGAAAGTTTGTATGTATGTATATTTGTTACTCCTTCACGCTCAAACGGCTAAATGGATATGGATGAAATTCGGTACCAAAATAGTTTATACACTGGATTAACATATAGGCTAAATTTTATCCTGGAAATGTGAAATGTTCCCGTGGGATGAGCAAATTATTAAAATACTTTTTATCCGCGGGTGAAACCGCGGGGCGCAACTAGTTGTGTTATAAATGCTATAAGTAATTTCTAATTTAATTTTAACTGGGTACTATTAATAAATAATTAATAGAATAGCCAGCTTATTATAATTCAATACTTCCGTAATTTTCAGAATAACTGGCTAAAAAATAACTGAATAATTTTTCGTAATTAGTTTTTTTTAGTACGCACTTAAACCCCAGAAGAAGGACATCGAATATATCCGAAACCTAATCGGAGCAATCTACTATTAATTGACTGGAGTTTAGTCGTTATTTATTTACCAAATTGTACTTATACGCGTTTTACATTGTAAAGAAAAGTCACTACGGGTAAAAGCAAATATCCATTGAATATAAATAATAAATGGAATGGTTAAATGTGCACAGTCAATATTAGGTGAATTTAAGACTCGATTTAAAAAAAATTACATAAACAATTTTGGGAATATATGAAGGAACAATTTTAATAGTTATTTATTGTAATAATAGCTCTTACCATAGAAATAAGTCACTATATAACCAACTATTGATTCACGCACTCACTACAAATAAAATGTTCAAAGGTTTCAAATGTCCACGATTTTTTTAATCTATTTAAATTTAATAGCACACCCTCGCCGAACGACGTTAAGGGGTCATATAACAAAAAGCAAGAATCTCATTTCAATAGGCGAGAGAGATATACGGCGGTAGAGCGAGACGGGGCTTCGGGGCGGAGCTTGGAGGGAAGCCGGGTGTTCCAAGTTTAAAAATTTTTGTTTCATTTTACAAAGGTGACCTCTGGAAAAGGCGGGTCTTAAAACTTTTATTTCGTTATTGTGCGCTTGGAACGAAAATCGGAGGTAAGTTAAAAAACTGATCATTGTTTCTTTAGATCTTACAAAACAAAACTAAAGCAAACCAAAAATGAAAATTTACAAACACCTACATTATTTACAGCCTACTTAAAAAAATGAGGTTCTAAATTCAGATCTATTTTTAAGCCCCTTATGTAAAGAATATTATTAACTTATTGCACCCCGTGGTACCCCAGATAAAAAATATCCATGTATTAATCCGGCGTAATAGCTATCTGCATTTCTAATATTATCAAAATTGATTCAGCAACTATGGAGATTAATTTTAACAAATATTCACACTCATACACATAAAAAATTTTGCATTTATAATGTACGTACTAATATTATAAATTCACATTTATAGGATATATAGGATTTATAGGATTAAATATTAAAAAGTAAAAGCCAACTCATTGCTTCGACGACGTGACGTAGCGAATGCACAGTACGCATCTGTCCTAATCCTGTCCTAATGGCAGGCCCGATAGCTCAGTTGGTAGTAACCCTACCTTCTGAACTGCGTTCGATTCCCACCCAGGACAAACATTTTGTGAGATGAACATAGGAGTTTGTTCTGTGTCTGGGTGTTTATATTGTATTATATGTATGTATTTACAAACAATAAGTATTGTATCAGTTATCTGGTTCCCATAGTACAAGCTTTGCTTAGTTTGGGGCTAGATGGCGTTGTGTGAGATGTCCACACATATTATTATTATCCTGATTGAATTCCTGCCTGAGTGACCGATTGGCTGACTGATACATAGTCAAACATACAGCCGAAATGGCTGGAATTATAGAAACAATATTTCTAGAGTGGCTTTTATGGCGAAGAGATGAACTATAAAGAAAGTGGTTTTGAAAATTCAGCCCCTAATATGTATTTTTAAAATATTAATTAATGACTTGACAAGCTAACCGTTCGCCTGATGTTAAGCGACACGGCTTCCCATATCATTTGCAGTGTCACTCGGAACTCTAAAACATAGAGTTTTGTGAGTAAATATTACATTATTACACTTTATATAAATAATGGTTTGTCTTTGTAATTTTTACTATTTGGTGAGTATCTACAATAAAGAGTTATTCTATCTATCTAATTATCTAAGTATTGTATCGGTTATTTGGTTCGTTCACATAGCTTTGCTTAGTTTGGTGCTAGATGGCGCTGTGTGAAATGACCACAAATATTTATTTATTTGTTATTGTTTGTAAAGTGACTCGATCAATTTATTCTTTAGAGCAAACTTACAGAATAAATTTACCGAAAAAAATATGAAAAAAAACACCTCAAGCATTTTTACTAGGTGGTAGGACTTTTCTGCAAAGTTCGTCTAGGTAGGTACCACCGCTTTGCCACTTACTCTGCCGCAAGCAGTAGGCTCTGTAGCTAGTGAAATTACTGGGCAAATGAGACTTTATGATCTGATCTCACAGTCGAGTAATCTTATTACCAGACTGTGCTGATGTCTCAGGATGATGTGAGCACGCGAAACTTTATATTTTAGAGTTCCGAGTGCCACCGTGCTGTAGGCGGCCGTGTCGCTTAACATCAGGTAAACGACTAGCTCGTCACATCATTCATAAAAAAAAAACATACACAGACCTTGACCCTAACTAGGATTCCCTTCAAGAACTACGAGGACCATGGTCCCACAGCACCCAGTCAAGTATTTACGTTTTACGTTTTTCCACCGCGCTGCCGCTATTTACACCACCAATTCGCGGTAACCATTGTTTGGATACTAATCCGTAGGTGTTTGGTTCACGTCCCGCTGTCTGTGTATTTCTCGGTACAGTGCCAACTCAGATACGCGACACCAGACAGACATTGCACAATGGTGTCTCTTTCTAAGAGAATCCGCCATTAATATTACCAGTGCTTATCACCCAGTGGCGTAGCGTGGACTAATTAGACGTGGGCAAAATCGCATCAGCGGGGCCCCTTTTCTTTCGTTCCCAAGTCTACCCAATAAATATTTATTACTAAACATGCTTTAACTTTGACTGCCTCTGTGGTGTGGTGGTTGAACAGGTCGGCTCATAGCCCGAGGCGGCGGGTTCGATTCCCGCGGCAGGACAAGTATTTGTGCACAAAACAAAACGCAAATACTTGTTTTGACTCTGGGTGTTGTGGGACCATGTTTTTCGTAGTTCCTTGGTCCCTAGACATAGGGAATCCTAGTTAGGTGTTATTATTAGATAGATAGATAAACTCTTTATTGACACCAAGGCAACAAATACAAAAACAGGAAATAACTAATGAGTAGGTAACAATGGGCGGTCTTATTGCTAAAAAGTGATCTCTTCCAAACCACCTTTGGATGGACAGAGATAGATCAACGAGCAAGGACGGTGGTGCTAAAAAGTTACTGTGTACATACATACTAAGACAAATATAAAATTATATACTACTTAAAATACAATACCACTATACATACACAAATAATACATAATATACAATACTAAGGTAACAATGAAGGTTTATTTCGAAGTCAAACTAGAGAGATAGAAGTGCTTTATTTGAGTCTTAAAAGCAGTGAGTGATTGAGCCTGTTTAATATTGAGAGGTAGTTCATTCCACAAACGTATAGACTGAGCAGTAAATGAGCAGTCGTAGACGTAATTATTTATTTATTATTATTATTATTATGCTTTGACACGACATACCTACTTATGATAGTGAAAAAATATAAATGCGTGGTGGGTGAATATTGAAAAGCATAAAGATTTTGTAACTTATGTGTTGAATTTTTTTACAAAAGTAATGTTCTTCGGCTTTTGACTTTACCAAAGTCCTCTAGTAAGGATTTGTAATTGATTGTGGAAGCTAAATTTGCTTCGATTGAGAGTATTGCTAAAGCAGACAGTCGGTCCTGCTTTATACTGTTTCATAAGTAGTTTTTTATAATTTTAAACTTTGAAAATCTTCTGACGAGGAATAGCTACTAAAAATAAACGGAGATTTTAAGTCTGGTGGCAACGAATTTAAAGAGGCCTCGCTAGGCCCCTTTGAGTGCGAGGCCGTGGGCGAGGGCCCACTTCCCCCACGCCTAGCTACGCCTCTGTTATCGCTTATGGCGTTGGTGGTCAAGAGGAACCTAAATAGGTTTAAAGAAATTTATTCTCAAATTAGACAAAAAGTCACTTCCAAGAGAACATAGTTAGACTTAAAGAATTCTATACAAATACATTCGTCGTCACTTTAAATAATGTAGGTAATAAATTATACATCTACATTTATAT
Organism: Ennomos fuscantarius; assembly: GCA_905220475.3. Taxonomy (NCBI): domain Eukaryota; kingdom Metazoa; phylum Arthropoda; class Insecta; order Lepidoptera; family Geometridae; genus Ennomos; species Ennomos fuscantarius. The sequence continues at coordinate 7,104,983 of HG992049.1, forward strand.
AAACTAGAAGCTCTGTGAGCTTTTAAACTATCAATAAAAATAAATAACAATAATAATAACGGCCAACGATCACATCAATTGATCCTGGACCCTTAACTAGGATTTCCTGTGTGTAGGGACTCAAGAACTACGAAGATCATGGTCCCATAACACCCAGACTTAGAACAAGTATTTGCGCTTTTTTTCCGTGCACAAATACTTGTCCTGCCGCGGAGATAGAACCCGCCGCCTCCAGGTTATGATCTGACCTGCCTAACCACCACACCACAGAGGCATAGCAGGTGGACATACGTTTTTTTTTAACCCCCGTTGTAGAACGACGGGGTGTTGTAAGTTTGACGTGTCTGTGTGTGCTTGGCATTGTAGCTCCAGAACGGATGAACCGATTATGATATTGTTTGTTTTTGTTTGTAAGGTGAATTAGTCAGGAGTGTTCTTAGCTTCGTTTTATAAAAATAGGGGTCACTCGGACCTCTAAATTATAAAATTTTCCGTGACACTGCACTGCGCACACTGTCCTGAGACATCAGCACAGACAGAATAAGATTACTCGACTTCCAGATCAGATCATAAAGTTTCAATTTCCCCATATTTCAGTAGCTACAATGCCTTTAAAACTGGAACACAGTAGTGCTTCTGCTTGGTGGCAGAATAACTAGCAAAGCGGTGGTACCTACCTTGATGAACTACAAAACAAGTCCTACTTATTTTTTTGAGGGGGGGAAATGCCTTCGCACATTCCTACCACCACAGTATATGGGACTCGAAACCACTAAAACCCCCGCGTTAACCGTCTTCCGCCGTACCGGGACGATAAGTGGTCGCGTTTGCAGTCCTACTAAGTAAACTAATGAGGCAAACATAAAGAGACCACGTTTCAGTGGATATACTTTCAAATCTAAAAAGTAATAATAATAATAATTAATTATTAATACACGGTAATAATTAATATTATTATTATTATAAATCTAAAAACTATGATTTAAGTGCGTGTCAACAAAAGTAGGTTACAAAAACAACGACATCCGTTCATTCAACCTTTTTTCTCTTTCATACAATCATTCAATAACAAAATATACAACGTATTAAGAAATAAACAATGAACTTGAAAGTGATTGCGAAATGCCACAGCTTGTACGAAGCCTGTACAATTTCTGCCAAGTTGGCGGAATTTCTGCTAGGTTGGTACAATTCCCACGGTCCAAGAAGTACGTAAAACGTGGAAGTGGAAGCTATCTTTCTGACTGTGGAATGAAAACGGATTGCTTTTAATGTAATCAAATTTAATTTCTATTTTCAATGCCGCCATTTTGGGTACGTTGCCTACAGGTAGCGGCTTCTTAGATTAAGTTTTTCTAATGCATAGTTATTAATTTTATTTTTAGTTTTATTGTTTAAAAACTTATATGTTCTTGAATAAGTGTACACTTTTTTTTATTTCTATTTGCTACTTGTTGTTATCACGAACGATATGAGATACCGGGCTGTAGATTAATAGAATAAAAAGGTTTCATTGTTAGAAATGATACCTTTTTATTCTAATAATCTAAAAAAATGGGCAAAAAAATTATTAAATTTTCACATAAAAAAATACGAACGTTGCCCATTTTTTTATGCATAAATTTAATGTTTTTTTTGTCATAGAACCGTTGTAATACACATCTGAAGATACCGAACCAAAAAACAATTTGACATAAAGAAAATCAACTTGAAAACTGGCATAATACACAAACCGTGTCATGGCCAAACAGGGGAAAAATGTATTTGTAGATTTTCTATGTAGTAATAAATTATCTAAGTACCTTACGTATTGAGACAAAAGTACAGATCACTTACAGACTTGCTTACTGTACTGACTAGTTCTTAGGTTATTGACCTTACACAGCATTTAAGTTTTCATTTGTAATTTTTTTTTTCACGGCAAATTGCCTTATTTTCTAAATACTACAATGATATAATAACTAATACACAACTAACTAATACTAATACAATGATATTATAACTAATAAACACTACCTACTACTACTAAAAAAACCGCCGCGACTACCTATGGACAGTCCAAATGTTCCAGGCCACTACCAGTAGGTAGTGTACCCAACATGCTGGCAGCATTGCCCCGTTGAATTGCAATGCTGATTCTTATTTGTAATACATGTAATATGGAACATGGACCCTGTTGGGTATTATACACGGCCTTATATTCCGAGCTACTTAATAATATGTTCTTATTATAGTTCAGGAAAGTTTTGTCAGTTACATAGGCTGTTTCGAAACTCAACGTCAAGCGGACCTGTGGTGAGAGGGGGAGGAGGCGAGGAGGGGGGGTAATTCCAAAAAAACATCCACATTACTTATTATTTACACGGCTTAACAGAACAGTGTCACTCGAAACTCCAAAATATTAAGTTTCGCGTAACACTGCACTGCGCACATCATCCTGAGACATCAGCACAGCCTGGTAAGATTACTCGACTGTGAAATCTGATCATAAAATCTCATTTGTTCAGTAATTTCACTAGCTACATTGCCCTTCAAACCGGAACAAAGTAGTGCTTGCACACTACTGCTTGGCAGCAGAATAACTGGCAAAGTGGTGGTACCTACCTAGAAGAACTTTGCAGAACTATGTACTGCGACTCAAAGGATCTACGTTAGTTTTACCATACCTAAAAAATCATTTTGCATGATTTCAATTATAATAAAACATTTATTTTAGAGCACTTCAGTGAAAAAACAATGAAATAGCTCGCGGTCACAAAACCCAAAGATATGATTATGGTGTCTTTTTCCAGAATTTTTATTTAATTTTTTCAGGACCTGGTATGACCCCTCCCCCCCTCTCTCACGCTTTGCTAGCTTGACGTTGAGTTTGGGGACAGCCTCTATATTGATGATGAGGCGGCCTAATAACTAGTTACTTATGAAATAAAACAACACCTCTATTCATAAATACGACTTGAAACACTATCCATTGTATCTCTAATCATAGATTGGATTACAAAAACAATGGACAAATACAAAATTTATTTACACGAACTCAACACCGCGGCGCCTTTGTCGCCAGCCCCACTCACTATGGGCGGTCTTACCGTTGCGATTTTATATTTGATGGCGCCATTAGGCAATGCGTCCCATTTTGTTTTTAACCGACTTCCTTAAAAGTAGGAGGTACTATGTTAGTCTGTATGTATTTTTAAGCATCTTCTTCATGCCTCTCCACTAAAAGAAGTTGGCCGTTAACTCTGCCAATTTATGTCGATTTTGCTACGCTGGCAACATTTTTCACTTAGAATGTCTAGCAACTAAGGCGTTTTAACCATAGATTTATTTAAAAATCGAATATCAGTGAGGACCGAGTGCACACAAAATTTACAAAGATCTTTCGGAACGACTGATCCGAGGCAACACGTTAAGGCTAAGCATTGCCATTCAACGGGGCAACGCCAGCATTTTGGGCACGTTGCCAACTGGTAGCGGCTTCTTAGATTAAGTTTTGCTACTGCATTGTTTTTAATTTTAATTAATTCCCTTTTGTTATTTATTAGTTGGTGCGGTTGCAATCAAGATTCTTTGTCTCCAATCTGCATCCACTTAGGGAATATCTAAAAACTGATTTTAAAAGAGAAACTAGGTGTACCAAATATCTTAAAAATATTAAAGTAAAGTAAAATGAGTAAGTATCAAAGAATACTGGGGCTAAAGGTTTGCAAGTAGGTACATGGAACTGGAAACCACCGACCTTATTTTAAGCCGACTTCCGAAAAGGTGGATGTTCTTCTGTGTGTATTTTTTGTAGTTCGTTTCCCTATATTCTTGAGTTGAAGAGATCGCTTTAAGCGATAAGACCGTTGTGGCACTGAATTTTTAATTTTGTGCTTGTCGATTGTTCCTGTAAGGTGGTGTTTCAATAAAAAGTTATATATATCTATAGGTACCTATACTCTATACTGTTTTATTTGAAATCTAACAGCCTTATTAATAAACACGAACTAGCTTTAGACTAGTTACACCATCTTTTATCTCTTTCGATCCAGCTAAATATTTCAGTAGCAAAAAAAGGACAAAAGCTGAAGTAACTAAATCTATCAGCCTTATTAATAAACACGAACTAGCTTTAGACTAGTTACACCATCTTTTGTCTCTTTCGATCCAGCTAAATATTCCAGTAGCAAAAAAGGACAAAAGATGAAGTAACTAAATCCGAGACTAATACCTGTTTATTAATAAGGCTGTAAGTAAGTCTAATTCTAACAGAAAATATGTTGGATATAAAATCTTTTTTATGAAAGACTAAACAATCTGTGCACCGTCTCAAAATAATCTTCTTCTTCTTCTTATTTAAGAGTCCAGCTCTTGTCGGTGGAGTAATCGCCATCGTTCTCGGTCTTCGGCCAACGTTTTAACCTCCCTGTACGACATGACATCTATTTTTTCTTTTATTTGACCTGTGTAAGCCCTTCTAGGTCTGCCTCTTCCTCTCTTTCCTTCTATCTTTCCTTCTATGATGTTTTTCATGAGGTTGTCATGTCGTATAAGGTGGCTAAATATTTTTCCTCTTCTCTAATAATGTATCAAAATTATAATAATGCCATTTAAATTAATTAAATCGAAACAACAAAGCCGTCGTATTACTGTGTAATTCACTGTGAAATCCGTAAATCATTGTAAACGCACTTAATAAGGGTTGAAATCTGAAACCTCTTGCGGAACACCCCCGTTAGGCGTCAGCCAATGAGAGGGCGACGCGCGCACCCTCGCTGGAATATCGACCAATCAAAGACGAGCTAAACTCAGGTGTGAAAAGGTATCATGTTACGAGATCAAAGCGGATGCTTCAAAAAATGTTTTTACCAATTTTTGAAGTAAAACTTTTTTACGCACGCTCGAGTTGGGAAGTGAGCTGGTGAATGCGTGACGAGGCGAACGGAAGTTGAAAGTTGTTGCTTAACGTAGATCCAATGACAACGTAACAATTTTAAAAATTACTAAAGAAAAAATTCGGTCAGATTTATTTTACTAGTTAATAAACTAAAATTACTTAAAATTTGTATTATTTTGATGGTATGAGTTATACCGACCGATAGATGGCGCTAAACAAAAGAAGTTTTACTTCAGTCGTGTGGTCTAAAGCACACTCGTGGTTTTTGGCGGGAAAACGAAAAGGATCGCGTCACCGCATTGTATTATTTTAGTGTTAGTGTATACAATTGGTGGCATTTTATTCATTAAGTGCTGGACTATAACCATGAGTGTGAGAAAGTGGTATAATGATGGTGAAACGTTTCTTTTCGTGTTGTTTCCAAAACTCCATAGAAGCTTCTGGTAAAGTTGCCGCCACTTTACTAGGACTATGACTAGACTAGACTAAGGCTTGACTTGATGACTTGGACTGTGAATTGACTTGACATATATACATAATTAATTAACTCGAGGAATTATCAATTACTTGACACTGGCTAAATACACAAAATGGTTGAGTCAAACCAAAACAAAAAAAGCACACTCGTTTTTTTTATATTTCTAATGTCATAAAATGCTATCTTTAGAGCTCTCGAACCAAATACGAAGAATTTTTTTCCTACCGACACCGGATGCTTACCGTATACCACAGTAAAAATAACAGTATCAACTGCTAATATCTACTTTCCCAGAGTGTAAAAAAGATCTACAAACCACAGTTTATAGATAATAGATAACAATGCAGTATTATCAGATCCTGTTAATCCAAGAATGCCCATTGCAAACATCCGTAGATTGGATTAAGATACTTTGGATCTGGAAAAAATGTGTATAATAATCTACTAATTTTTTTTTAACACGGCAAATTGCATTTATTTTCTAAACACTACAATGATTTAATAACTAATACTAAAAACTACCTACTACAAAAAAAAGAAACATTTGGACTATAATATACTGGCCGCGATGACCTATAGACAGTCCAAATGCTCCAGCCCACTACCAGAAGGTAGAGTACCCAACATGCTGGCAGCATTGTCCCGTTGAATTGCAATGCTTATTCGTTGTGCCAAATAAGTTCCAGATTAGATAAATACATTTTTTATGCTGCTTTACCACAGTCTTTTTGTAAAATAAATAACGGCTGAAACTCACGTCAATTAAAAGTCGAAATTACTCCAAGAAGGACGTCGAATATGTCCGAAACCTGGTCGAAGTAATTTCGACTTTTAATTGACGTGAGTTTTAGCCGTTATTTATCTTACAAAATGTGTCATACTCACGATAGTTTTCAAACTAAAATTACCACAGTCTGTTAGGTCCGTGCTCTTTTTTAATATACTACTTACATATTTGTTAGTTGTATTATTATTATAATTTTTTTACAAACTATATAAATACATATATATATATATTAGGTCCCGTAGGAGACGGGTAAGCAAATAATTATCTAGAAAACGGGAAGCAGCATTCTCTTGTATCAAGTTTGACAGACCTCTTTGGTGTGGTGGTTTAGCAGGTCGGCTCATAGCCCGAAGGCAGCAGGTTCGCTGCTGTGCACATATACCTGTCCCGCGACAGGACAATAATATGCACAAAGAAAAAAAAGCGCAATACTTGTTCTAAGCTAGGTGTTATGGGACCTTCGTCCTAGTTCCTGGGTCCCTAGACACAGGGAATCCTAGTTAGGATCCAGGATCTATGTATGTGATCGTTGGGCGTAATTATTATTTTTTATATAAAAAAGCCTATTTTTTACTACAGCTGGCCATTTATTTTAATTTCAATAATCGTTATTAATACAAAACTAAATTATACCTAAGAACTTCAAATAAATGAAAACTAAAAATTTAAAATAAACCGTTGGCCGAAAGGGTGGGGAAAGTTCTCAGAATGCGGGCAGAAATGAATGCTGCTGAATTACCACGTTGACTGGAAATGCTTATTTTTTGTGCAAAATAAAAGCCAGCATTCTGGTCACCTGATGCTTCCACCAAACGTTTGGCCAAGTCCCTATATGTTGCCATGGCAGCCAAATTTAGATGTTTAGATTTAAATTTAGCCAAGTTTTAGATGTGTACTATTTTTTTTATAGTTTATTTAGAAAAATACTGTATTTCGCTGAAAAAATGTTGCCAACTCTATCATCGTCCCCAAAACTCAGTAAAGTTTTCTAAGTTCCAGGCGGGACCGGTACCCTAAGGCCACGTGTTCCACTCGCGATTTGTCCTCTTAAATCTCATCAGATTACTCGGCAAAGGCGTGACACTGTTAATCCTCAGTTACGAGTATTCTGACAATGGGCCTAATAGTCAAGGGGCAAATGAACAGTTCCATTGTGCCGTGTACGCAATAGGTTCATTTCACACTTGGCCGTGTGAGATGCAGTGCGCTGTAACTTGGAATTGATTATTGATTTTTTTTATGTAAAATTTTAAAGTTAAAGCCAATGTCAAAAGATTTATTTCAAATAGGCTAATTTTAGCACTTTTACAAGTCAACATTATATTAGGTACTTAATATTATGAGTTTGAAAAAAAAGCAGTTATCTTTCTCACTACTGGTGCAAGCAATCCGGCACAATGCAGAACAGAAAGTTCCGATCCGAAGCTTCGATTACACCTGTAAAGAAGAAGCTACAAGAAACTTTACAGTGATGTATTTTTTTTTCTTCTTTCTACTGTCTTTTACAATGTATATAATTTATTACAGTTGAGATAAGCTGGTGAATGAGAAGCGAACGGAAGTTCGCGTAGATCTCCACTGTCAACGTAACAAAGTTGTGTATTATTAGGCAAGGTGATCGGAAGTTAAAATTAGTTCTCCTAGATCTCCATTGTAAACATAAGAAAATAAAAAAATAGTATTATTGTGTTGGTATGTCCAGTAAAGTGACAATTTACAATTGTTAAGATGGCGACATTAACATTAAGCAAAACAAAAACATAGTTGTACCGGCCGGAGCTAAACTAAAGAAGTTTTACTTCAGTCGTGTGCTTCTATCTTCTCCTTCCTTCTTCTTCTCTTTCGCAACTACAGTAATATACAAAACGAACTCTTTCTATCTTCACGTAGCCTCACGCCTCACCAGATTACCCCCAAATCGAGCGTGCGTAAAGAAGTTTTACTTCAAAAATAATGCACTTACCCATATTTTACAATAAATGATTTTTACAGGGAATAACTAGTAAACCAATAGCACTATATACTTATATACCCTATATACTTCGAATCCGCAGAAAAAATTAAAAGGCCTTACAAGCCCTTACATTATTAGGGCCCTTTTAATTTTTTACACTATCTAGACAGTGGTTATATATTTGCGCCTTTCGGTGTCGAGACGTTGGGGCCGTGGGGACCGAGTACCCAGATTATTTACAAAGATCTTTCGGAACGACTGATCGAGGCAACACGTGATCAAAATGCCGGTCTCTATTTAGCCCAAAGACTAAGGTCCGTATTACAGAACGATGCTCAGTCATCGATCGGTGCTCAAGCAGAGATTTCATTCATAAAATTTTACTTATTGCATGTAACACAGAAATTGGTCTATAGTTCGTTGGATCATTCTTAAATAATAATTACTGCGCAAGCAACGGAAACGCAAAAAAAAAGTTTTATTGTTTAAATACTTCTTTGGCTGTAAAAAATAGAAAGAATAAATGAAGGGGTGAGAACAAAAAGGATTTAACAGATTTTTTTCACAAAATGACTTATGGGTATCGTTGGATTCAGCGTGAAATTATCGTCAATAATACATTCTCAAAATACCGAAATGAGGCTTAAATCTCGAGATTTTGAGTCTAAAAACGGTTTATCTGTCAAAGGAATACAGCTCGCTTAGCATATAAGCATTATTATATTTATTTTATTATATTATATTTTTACAGTAATTGTATGAATTAGTACTATATTTAGTATTTAAAATAGAATTAAAACATTTTCAAGCTACTGAAACTTTCATAAACCTTTTCTATTACCTTATAAGTACTCTACATTAAAATGACGCCGTTGACGTTTAAAGTCAATTTTCTCGAAACTGTCAATTTGTGAGTTAAATCCTTTTTATTCTCAACCCTTCAAATATAAACCAAGTTACAACATTATGCATGTCAGCCTCAGCGAATATCTTGTCGTCCAATCGACACTATATCTGAACTATTTTGCGTCGGAACACAATAAATCGGTTGCGCATTTCACCTCCTGTTGACAATGACGAAGGGATGAATGGATCAATGTTAGTTTTTTGGTGGTACTTCACAGGGATGTTTGAATAATGATTATTCCAAATGATTTGACAGCTAACAAGATATTTATAGACTGACATATTTTTGATTACATTTGTGTGGTTAAGTCCACATTTAATAAATAAATTTGCCATTACCAATAATATTGTCATTCAACGTGGCAATGCTGCCAGCATAATGGGCACGTTGCCTACTGGTAGTGGTTTGTTTGATTAAGTTCCCTTTTTATTGTTTTATGTTTATTAAATAATATTATGTTCTAAATAAACAATATGAGAGGACTTTTACGTAGCCCCAAACTAAGCAAAGCTTGTACTATGGGAACCAGATAACTGATACAATATATTATATACATAATTATTCGTAAATACATACAATACAAAATAACACCCAGATACAGAACAAACATCGATGTTCATCACTCAAATATTTGACCTGGGCGGGAACCGAACCCGCAACCTATAGCTCAGAAGACAGAGCAACCAGCTGAGCTATCAGGCTAGTCAAGTCAAGTAGCCAATTAGTAACCTTGATATATGATTTTTATATTTGCGCCTTTTGCAGTTGAGACATTTGGGCCTTGGGGACCGAGTGCACACCAATTTTTTAAAAATCTTTCCTATCGTCTGGTCGAAGCAAAACGTGACGACACTCGAACCCACAACCCACAGTTCAGAAGGCAGGGTTACTACCAACCGAGCTATCGGGCCAGTCAAATGCTGCCAAAAAGGTTAAAGTTTAAAGGTTGCCTGGAAGGGATCGCTTTTTAGCGATAAGACCGCCCATTGTAACCTACTTATAAGCTTTTCTGTTTTGTATTTTGTCGTCTTGGTGTCACTAAAAAGTTTTATTTATATCTATCTATCTGCCAGCATATTGGGCACGTTCCCTACTGGTATAGGTTTTGTTAGACTAAGTTGTCTTTCGATTTTATTTTTTTCAGCTATCCAGTGTCAAGTTATTGACAATTTCTCAAGTTAATTAAATATATATAGATATGTGTCAAGTCAAGTCACTGTCCAAGTCATAGTCTAGTCTAATCAAGTCATACTCCTAGTAAAGTGGTGGCAACTTTACCAGAAGCTTCTATGGAGTTTTGGAAACAACACAAAACGTTTCACCATCATTATACCACTTTCCCACACTCATGCATGTAATCCAGTACTTAACGAATAAAATGCCACCAATTTTATGCACTAACACTGAAAATAACATAAGTTTTGGAAAATAATGCAATGCGGTGACGTGATCTTTTTCTAATTGATAGAATCAGGCGTGACTTCGCGGAAGTTCATCTTAGATACAAAATGAAATAATAATATCTAGTGTAATTCCGCTGAATTCAAGTACTTAGATTATCTATATTGGGTTAAAGGATTATTGTAGGTAAATTAATGAAAAAACCTGAAAAAACCCTAAAAATCATGAAATTACTATAACAAATTTAAAAAATATAATTATTATGAAATTTATATTAATTATTATTATTATTTTTATTGATATAAAATTAATTATTACTATGATGTGATCTTTTTCGTTTTCCCGCCAAAAGCCAGTTACCTAAAAAAGTTATTTAGTTTTAGTATTAATTCTCGAATTGAGAATCTTCTCCATTTTATATCTGTTAAACAGACACAAAATAATATACCGACCGTCAAAATTCTCCACAAAATTTGTCGGTTTCGCCCACTCCTACTGCTACAACATTTCTAAAGATTTTTTGTCACCTTTTGTCTGAATAGCGCAAATGTGTGTTAATCCTAAACATGGATTAGAATTCCAAGCGGCCGGAATAATCCCTGTGTTGGAGATTTTTGATTATTCCATATTGATAAATCGTAATTTTTTGCATTGGGTAGATGGTAACATTGGTTGCAAGATTAAGACGTTAAAGTTACAACACGAGTTTTGGCGGGAAAACGAAAAAGATTGCGTCACCGCATTGTATTATTTTCCACAACTTGTGTTATTTCAGTGTTAGTGCATAAAATTGGTGGCATTTTATTCTTTAAGTACTGGATTACAGGCATGAGTGTGGGAAAGTGGTATAATGATGGTGAAACGTTTCTTTTCGTGTTGTTTCCAAAATTCTATAGAAGCTTCTGGTAAATTTGCCACCACTTTACTAGAACTTGACTTGACTAGACTATGACTTGACTTGATGACTTGGACTGTGACTTGACACATACAACATACATATGTATGATATACATTAACTTGAAATATTAATTACTTGACACTGGCTAAATACACAAAAATGTGGAGCCAAAACCAAATTTAAAAAAAAGTTACAACACACTGCTGCAGCCGCGTGAATCGTACCCAAAGTTTTTGAAGTTAACTTCTTTACGCACGCTTGACTTGGGGAGTAATCTGGTGAATGCGAAGCGAAAGGAAGTTGAAGTTGGTTGACGTAGATCTCCATTGTCAGGGGGCGAGTTGGCTGGACTGCAGTCGCAACCCCTTCTCGCCCCGGTACGGCGGACGAGGGCTCACGGGGGGGTTTCAGTGGGTTCGAGTCCCACATACCCCCTGCCATCACCCCCGTGGTGGCAGGGAAGTGCGAAGGCATTTCCCCCACTCAAACAAAAAAAGATCTCCATTGTCAACATGACAATGTTAATGTATTATTGTGTTGGTATATCCGGTAAAATGACAATTTAAAATTGTCAAGATGGCGATTTTAACATTAAACGAAACAAAAATAAAGTTATACCGATAGATAGAGCTAAAAAAGTTTTATTTCAGTCGTGTGGTCTAAAGCACACTACGTTCTTACGATCAGCTACGCGATCTCGTAACTTTGTAACCAAAAGAAACAAAAAATTGTATAGATTTGACAGTTTCAATAAATAGTTTATGTGCATGTTTCCATCCAAATTTTCAAATCAGGAATGAAATTTCATCAGTTGCAATCAAAGTTTCATGATCACCCCACAGGTCAATTTTTTCCAGTAATTCACTATTACAGTGACTGTTAAACACAGTAGTTCTTGCACACTACTGCTTGGATGGTGACCACTCACCATCAGGCGGGCCATCTACTATTATTGGTCACTTACCTATCGTACTTGTAACGCATCCAATCCCACTGCTGGGACAGGGGCCCACTTTGTGCATGTGCCAAATGCGGGTTGGTGGATAGGTGATATTGATTTTGAAAGGACACACTTTCAAATTGGTTCCATTAAAATTTGATCAAAATCAACTCAGTATTTTGGTTTTTGAATCAATATACTTAATAATAATAAAGATAAATACCAAATAATTAAATATTTGTAGACATTTCGCATAGATTTAGCACCAAACTAAGCAGTACTATGGGAACCAGATAACTGATACTTATAGGTTTTTTTTTTGTTTGTAAATACATACATAGAATACAATATAACACCCAAACAGACCAACTTAGATGTTCATCACACAAGTGATTGTGCAGGGTGGGAATCGAACCCTCAACCTGCAGTTCAGAAGACAGGGTTACTACTAACTCAGCTAGGGTTAGTAAAATTCCAAGTATTTCTCAGTATGAAATTAAGATGATTTAAGTCCGATTAACCTTTTTTCTTTAAAGAATTCTAAGGAAAAGGAATTCTTTTTATTCTAGAATTAAATTTAATTCCTTCAAAGTTAGACATAATTAAAAATTATTATTTTTTCAGTTTCCTTCACATATCCGATAAGACATACTAAACTCTAGCTTTTAACAAAATAAAATAAACAAACAAAATTGAACTGTATCACCGCGTGTTAAGAACCTATCTGGCTGAAGGCTAATTTTGCAGTTATAAAGCTCCAATTACACTATTCACACGGCTTATGAAATTGATGACGTTATGTGAAACCGCCTTATCATGGTGTTCTATTACCTTCATGTCGGTAACTCGGTGTCTCAATTAGGTTTAAGATCCCATATAATAATAATAATAATAACGTCCCGCGATCACATACATAGATCCTGGATCCTAGGATTCCCTGTGTCTAAGGACCCAGGAACTACGAGGAGCTTGGTCCCAAACACCCAGACTCAGAACAAGTATTTGCGCTTTTTGTCTATGTACAATTACTTGTCCTGCCGCGGGAATTGAACCCGCCGCCTCCGGGTTATGAGCCGACCTGTTCAACCACCACACCACAGAGGCTGTCAATAATAATAATAACGCCCAACGATCACATACATAGATCCTAGACCCTAACTAGGATTCCCTGTGTCTAGAGATTATTGTTAATTTGAATCAAACTACTAAACCGGTGGTAGCTAAAAATGCTCGTATCCTATCCCTCCTCTATGCTATTTTATTCATCCCATCCACCCCACCTTATCTCAAAGAACGCTCCAAGTTCCTATACCAGACCCACTCCCTGTCCCTGCGTTCTTCCGAAACTCTCCAGCTCAAGCCTTCCGTCCATACTTCCCAGTTCTACGACAAATTCTTTACAGTGCAAGCTGTTCGTCTGTGGAATGCTCTTCCTACACAAATCAGACACGCTAAGCCCCAGGCCATATTTAAAGATATGGTACACAAATATTATCTGTCATGTTAACTGCTGCTATCTAGTATTATATTATAACTTTTTCTTGCTTTTGTAATTGTAAAAATATGTAAGTATTAGGATGTATTTATATATATTTTTACCAAGTTATAGGTAATAGTTTATTTTTTATCTGTGTTTCTTTTTATTCTAAATTGTTTTAGACCGCCGTGTTTTATCTTATGATACTTTCCATCCAAAGGTTGTCTGGAAGAGATCGCTATTAGCGATAAGACCGCCCATTGTTGCACTAGTATGTAAGATTTAATAATTCCTGTATTGTATGAATTTCGTTGGTGAGACAATAAAGAGTTATCTATCTATCTATCTATCTAAACCGGCTTAGATGAAATTTGCATGGGATAAGTTTGAACAAAAAAAGACCTGTGAGAAAGAGAACTTCTTTTTTTTTCAAACTCATTATATTGTAATATATGCTTTAATATTTGCTTGCTATATAATATTTGACAATAAGCACTTTTTAATTTAATATATAATATATAGTGATATCCCCAAAATTGTTCACAAACGCTTTGGAGGATATGTTTAAGACGCTGGACTGGAAGGGTTGTGGCATCAATATAAATGGCGAGTACATCTCTCACTTGCGATTTGCAGACGACATCGTCATAATGGCTGAATCGCTGGATCTGAAACGGATGCTGGACGGCCTAGCTGATTCTTCTTTACGCATCGGTCTACGGATGAACTTGGATAAAACCAAGGTCATGTTCAACGAGCACGTTGTTCCGGGACCGATTGCTATAAATGGAGTAGCTCTTGAGATTGTTAAAAAGTACGTTTACCTAGGGCAGACGCTCCAACTAGGGAAAAACAATTTCGAGAGTGAAGCCAGCAGAAGAATACAGCTAGGCTGGGCAGCATTTGGGAAACTTCGTCATGTCTTTTCATCGTCCATACCGCAATGTATCAAGACGAAAGTCTTCAACCAGTGCGTCCTACCAGTCATGACCTACGGAGCCGAAACGTGGACACTCACGGTAGGACTGGTCCACAAATTTAAGGTCGCTCAGCGAGCTATGGAGCGAGCTATGCTCGGTGTTTCTCTGCGGGATCGGATCCGAAATGAAGTCATTCGCCAGAGAACTAAAGTTATCGACATAGCTCAGCGAATTAGCAAGCTGAAGTGGCAGTGGGCTGGTCATATCTGCCGAAGAACCGATAACCGTTGGGGTAGACGTGTTCTAGAGTGGAGACCGCGAATCGGCAGACGTAGTGTAGGACGCCCTGCGGCAAGATGGAGCGATGATATACGCAAGGTAGCTGGCAGTAACTGGAAGAGTAGAGCCGAAGACCGGGCTCAGTGGCGTGCTTTGGGAGAGGCCTATGTCCAGCAGTGGACTATTGTAGGCTGATGATGATGATGATGAATTTAATATGCTTTTATAACTTAATTTTAAGTACCTAATATAATTTAGACTTGTAAAAGTCCTAAAAATAACCTATTTGCAATAAAATCTCTTAACTTCGACTACAACAAAAACAATTTTCAAAATCGGTTTATAATTTACGATGTTATAGGTAACATGGGTAAAAATGAGAAAAAAATATTTACATTTATTCGAGTACATTAATTCATTTATTAAATTATTTATTATTATTTGACAGCTTCTTTGGTGTGCTGGTTGAGCAGGCCCGGCATGGCCCGGAGGCGGCGGGTTCGATTCCCGCGGCAGGACATGTAATTGTGCACAGAAAAAAAGCGCAAATACTTGTTCTGACTCTGGGTGTTGTGGGACCATGGTCCTCGTAGTTCCTGGGTCCCTAGACACAGGGAATCCTAGTTAGGGTCCAGGATCTATGTATGTGATCGTTGGGCGTTATCATTATTATTGTTATTAACATTTTTAACGTTGCGTGACGTCATGATATAAGCCCCGATTCGACATGCAGTTAAGTTTAATAACTGATTTTCAGTATGTAAGTAAAAAAGTGGAAGTAGTGAAAAAAATACAACGTAATTGTGAACCTCCCCTTTTTTGAAATCAAAGTCAAAGTCAAAATATTTATTGCATATAGGCTAATTTTAGCACTTTTAAAAAAAATTTTTTTTGTTAAAAAATGACAAGTTCGAGTAGGACTCGTGCCTTAAGTTAAAGAGTTCAATGACGTCACTTTTCAAACTTGAAAATAAAGTCATCCCTATTCACACCCCCAAATATACCCCAGAAGGGTGGAATCAAATCATTAAGGATTATCCTGCACATATTATAAATGTTTACGCGGCTGTTACACGCCGCTGTGTAATGTTGGAGCATGTCTAATCGGAAATTGAGGGGAAAATTGGGTGTAATCAAGTTGTTTGGATTTCACTTTTATTTTTACCCCTTGTTTTTAAGTTTTGTGAAATTTTTTTACTGGCCCGATGGCTCAGTTGATAGTAACTCTACCTTCTGAGATGTAGGTTGTGGATTTGATTCCCACGTAGGACAAACATTTGTGTGATGAACATAGGTTTGTTTTGTGTCTGGGTGTTATATTGTATTTTATGTATGTATTTACAAACAAAAAGTATTTTAATATTGTATCAGTTATCTGGTTCCCATAGTACAAGCTTTGCTTAGTTTGGAGCTAGATGGAGCTGTGTAAAATGCCCACAAATATTTATTTACAAAAAATTTAAATTGTTTTAAATTTTTCTTTTTTCAGGCAGATTTGTTCACGCAGAAGTATGAATAGGTACCTAGTGTTTTCGTGGGAGGATAATACATGGTCATATCATATTATTATTACCGTGGGAATTCAGTAAAACTACTTAAAACAGCGTTTTGTCTGTTTGTATGTTTGTTAGTGTTTGTGGCTTTCACGCCAAAGGACTGGAATGATTTGGATGATTCTCCACATGAATTGTTTTACCGCATAATATAATAAGCGTATATTTTATTTTTATTTTTTAGGAATAGTAAACAGAACACATTATCAATATTGACAGTTATTGACAGCATTTGTAGTGTGGTGATTGAGCAGGTCGGCTCATAACCCGGACGCAGCGGGTTCGATACCCGCGGCAGGACAATTATCTGTGTATAAATTAATATATCCCCGCCTATTACTCACGAATTGTAAGTCTATTTCTGAGTCTGTCGAGTCGGGGATATATTAATTTAAAATGAATCACACTCATGAGAATTTTAATACTAAAATATCTGTGTATAGAAAAAATGCGCAAATACTTGTTCCGAGTCTGGGTGTTGTGGGACCATGGTCCTCGTAGTTCCTGGGTCCTTAGACACAGGGAATCCTTTTTAGGCTCCAGGATCTATGTATGTATCGTCGGGCGTTATTATTATTATTATCAAAGTTTACAAACAGATACTTTTTTGATTTTTATGTTTCGTGTGACACTGCACTTATCCTGAGACATTAGCAGCCTAGAACTAGAACTAGCTTTAGACTAGTTACACCATCTTTTGTCTCTTTCAATCCAGCTAAATATTCCAGTAGCAAATAAAGGACAAAAGCTGAACCGCTGAGCCACGACGCTCTAAGGTCCGTATTACAGAACGATGCTCAGTCATCGATCGATGCTCAAGCAGATTTCACCCATAAAGTGATCAATTATTGAATGAAATCTCTGCTTTAGCACCGATCGATGACTGAGCATCGTTCTGTAATACGGACCTAAGTCTCTCCCCTACCCCTGTACTCCCCTACCCCTACTGCGAGGTAATTGCTCATGTTAAGATGAGGTCCCTAGAGGTCCAATTAAATTAATCAGCGGTAAATTGCAAGGGTGTCGTGCAATATGGCCAACTGAACGTCTGCATTTAATTTTTTTTCTATCTGCATTTTCACAGTTGCCTGGGTCCGTGCTTTTTGTAAATTTTTATTTTATTTATAAATTTAGCTTATTATTAACATGAACATAAACACAATACAGTTTGAATAATACAACCAATAATAAAAACATAAGTACTTATTTCTAATAAATTGTGCATTTAATTGGTGCCATTGACGTTGGAAGGATCCGGGATTTATATATCTGATATGTCTACACCATTCCGATATTAAACGATTTGATAATACAGATAATAAAAAATAAAACAAACCGCAAATTTATTTTCAATCGAATTCAGTTTACGGAACCTTCGATCCCTAAGTCCATTAGCATTTGGCCGGTTCTATTTTAACGACACTACGAGCTAGATTTTCAATTGCGTAATCCAGTATATAAGCTATCTATATACCAGATTCCTTTTTACCATTTTGGTGTGGAACGCTAAAAATTTCAAAAAATCAATTTTAATTTAGGTAATTAATTTAGATGTTAATATAAATTATCTGTGTTCCAAATTTCATCCAAATCCGTTCAGTAGTTTTTGCGTAAAAAGCCCGCGGCGTCCCTTCGTGGTATTCGATAATTGTCCTACGGGAACATACTATCGAGATAAAAAGTATCCTATATGTTAATCCAGGCTATAAGCTATCTGTGTTCCCAATTTCATTTAAATCCCTTCAGTGGTTTTTGCGTGAAAGAGTAACAAACATACATTCATACATCCATACTCACAAACGCATTTATAATATTAGGAGTAGAATATTAATAGGAAGGAAGTAGGATAGGATAGGATACGATAGGATAGTAGGATAGAACCACGTATAAAATATTAATTAGGTAATTAAGTATCCATACTATAATCGAATTGCTATAACGTTTGGTGGAGGCACAAAAAATAAGCATTGGTGTGTTCCGGTTTGAAGGGCACTGTAGCTAGTGAAGTTACTGGGCAAATGAGACTTTATGATCTGATCTCACAGTTTAGTAATCTTATTACTAGATTGTGCTGATGTCTCAGGATGACGTGCGCAGTGCAGTGTCACGCGAACCTCTATACTTTAGAGTTCTGAGTGACACTGCAGCTGATATGGGCAGCCGTGTCGTTTAACATCAGGCGAACGGCTAGATCGTCACGTCATTCCTTAACATAAAAAAAAAACAATTAAAAAAAATGTATTCAAACGTCATAATGTTGCCAGCATTCTAGGCACTTTCCCCTCCAACGTTATTTTAAGTTTTTAGTCATACTTATTGAAGATTTTTAGATCTAGTTTAGTATTATTTCTATAATTAAGTGCATATACTTACTCAAATCAGGGTTAACTTCTAGTAGCACTGCACATCTGACATCCGACGCCTACTGACAGATTTATTGCCACAAAAACACATGCCCTTTTTGGCCCTTTCTCTCTCGAGGGCGGCATGCTGTCTTTTTTATGTCAGCACAATATGGATAAGCTTGAGAAAAACCTTTTTGAACTAAAACCTCTTTACGCATGCTTGATTTGGGGAGTAGCTGGTGAATGCGTGATGAGTCGAACGGAAGTTGAAAGTTGTTGGTTATAAATATAATAAAATATGTGTGGACATCTCACACAACGCCATCTAGCCCCAAACTAAGCAAAGCTTGTACTATGAGAACCAGATAACTGATACAATACTTAGATACTTTTTGTTTGTAAATACATACATAGAATACTATATAACACCAAGACACAGAACAAATATCGATGCCCATCACACAAATGTATGTCCTGGGTGGGAATCGAACCCACAACCTGCCGTTCAGAAGGAAGGGATACCAACTACCAACTGAGCTATCGGGCCAGTCAAAAGTAGATCTCCATTGTCAACATAACAAAGTTCATTATTATAGCAGTCACAAATTTTATGTCCTATAAAATGATAATTTATAATTGTCAAAATGGCGACATTAGCATTAAACAAAGCAAAAATTAAGCAGCCGACAGATGGAGCTAAAGAAGTTACCACAAGTCTAAAGCACACCCATTTTTTATTTATTTAAGGGGTTCATCGTGTCCGTGTTCCTGTTTGTGTTTGTGTTTGTATTCGTATTTATATTACAAACACAAACAGGTATTTGTAGACAGGAACGGTTTGTGGGTAGGTTGCAACCAGGGTCTTTTCACTTCTATACTTTGACGTTTTCTATAGAGGCCGATTAGCTCTCTTTAGTAGTTTCCTATATCACTAGATGGCGTTAGCGACAAATTTGTTTCCTAGTAAATTCATTTAATTATGCAGAAACTGGGAGGAACGGAACGTAGGTTGACATAGCGGCAGCATCATGGCTAACTGTCAGTCGGCCGGGCCGGGTTGAGAATCACACTGGGTTGCAATCTAAAAAGTATTTCTCGAGTTCATGTTTTGAAAAGCACTAAAATGTTTTTGATAAAACCTTTATGGGACCACCTGTGAAGCAAAAAAACTTAGGTGCCTTATAGTATGTAAGTTGTTGATTACATAATTATATAAAGTTGTAAAAATTCCCGTCTTTTTAAAAATGTACCTGTTTTATAATTTATATTAAATGTAAATAAATATTAAAGTAATTAGATGTGTTGTTTTAGTTATGCCTATTTTAGTTTAAAATATTACAACAAAAATTGAATTATAAAAGACGTATATACAAGCACGTACAGGTAGTGTAGTTATAGATATACAACAATGTGATTTCTTCCGGTTTCACGAGATGGCGCTGATCGGCGATAAAGCTGATGACTCTATAATAAGTTACTCTATGGTTGCAACCTATATAACTATATGCCTTCAGCAATTGCACCGCGCCGTTTCTGGAACAAGAATGATTCGTAGTACACCGAGCGGTCCCTTTTTATAGCCAGATGGTTGGGGGAGCAATTATAGTTGTAGTTGTTGCCACTGTAATAAATTTGAATGCCACCACAGGGTAAATTACGGTACTGCCCGCTGCGCATAGAGTTTATAACTGGACGTAGCCGCCGTCACATTTATAATACAAATACAAACACAAACAGGAACACGGACACGATGAACCCTGGTCAAGAGCGGGTTGGTGGATGAGACGTGCTATTGAATTTCGTGATTCTGTTACATGCGGTTTTATCACGATGATTTTCCTTCGCTGTTGTAAAGCGAGTGCAAATTTCGCACATAACCTAAAAAATAATTGGTGCAGGACCGAGTGGGATTTAAACCTTGGTGTGTTGGTTCGAAAGTCGCATGGACTACCGCTAAACCACACTCAGCTTGTCACCTAATCAGTTTTATTTTAACTAAAGTGTCGGAGAACTTCGTAACTAAATAAAAACTGGGCGCCCGACACGGCGTGGACAAAATAATAGGAAGGTATTCATGTAAAATTTAATCGGATGTTGTAAAAGTAAAAAAAGGCGGGGTAGTCTTTGGGGACTGCCGTTAGAATCACTTCTAACGGCAGTCCCCAAAGACTACCCACTACTAAGTAAATATTCACTAAGTATTCACTACTAAGTAACTTGTGACAAGCTCATGGGAAGCGTGCGGTGACGATGACGCGAGTTTCGCGCTTTTTGTTTACCCAAGTAGTACACATATACACAGTATACATAAGTATAGCTAATGGAACGCATTCGGTGACGATGACGCGAGTTCCATGATTTTTACTCACCAAAAAACGCGCCTAAAAAAGTTTTCACTTCAAAACATAAGTCATAAATAAAAGGTATTTTAGGTAATAAGTAATATCCATCCTAATGATGTACAAACTTATAGAGAGGGATGGAATTCATCTATAATATTAAGCTAATATATATTAGTTTAAGTATTAGTATTAGTTAAAATAACCAGGGCGGCATAATCGCAAATGGCGATAAAGCCCTTTATTATTGATTTAAAAAAAAAGTAATATCCATCCTATGATATCGGCACCCTTGCAACCAATTTAAAAAAGCGACTTCATAAACATTAATGAGGTGTCAGGTGTCCAAAAAATATACCAAAATAACTGTGTATTTTGAAAAACAATTCTTGGTTTAAAAATGCGAGTTATACGCCAAAAATATGTTAATCACTTTATTTTTAATTTTTTGTATGTCATTTGTCATGTTTGCGCTTTTACTATCTTTTTGGGACACAAAAACCATACCCTATGTACGTAAAAAACGAGTGTGCTTTAGACCACACGACTGAAGTAAAACTTCTTTAGTTTAGCTCCATCTATCGGCCGGTATAACTTTGTGTTTTCTTTTTTTTTTATGATTTGGCTCCACACTTTTGTGTATTTAGCCAGTGTCAAGTAATTGATAATTTATCAAGTTAATGAT
This sequence comes from Ennomos fuscantarius, assembly GCA_905220475.3. Classification (NCBI taxonomy): domain Eukaryota; kingdom Metazoa; phylum Arthropoda; class Insecta; order Lepidoptera; family Geometridae; genus Ennomos; species Ennomos fuscantarius. The sequence continues at coordinate 7,126,825 of HG992049.1, forward strand.
ATTTCACGCAAATATGTGTCAAGTCACAGTCGAAGTCATCAAGTCAAGTCATAGTCTAGTCAAAGTCATACTCCTAGTAAAGTGGTGGCAACTTTACTTGAAGCTTCTATGGAGTTTTGGAAACAACACGAAAAGAAACGTTTCACCGTCATTATAGCATTTTTCTACACTCACGCCTGTAATCCAGCACTTAACGAATAGAATGCCACCAATTTTATGCACTAACACTGAAAATAACACAAGTTTTGGAAAATAATACAATGCGACGACACGATCTTTTTCGTTTTCCCGCCAAAAACCTTGTGTTTTCTTTGTTTAATGTTAATGTCGCCATCTTGACAATTATTGTAAATTGTCATTTTAAGTTAACCAGCAACTTTCAACCTCCGTTTGCCTCGCCAGCTTACTCCCCAAGTCAACCGTGCGTAAAGAAGTTTTACTTCAAAAATCCTTTAATGATAGATTATATGATGCATTATTAGTCATCATCGCACTGTCTGTTGCGACCAACGAATTGGACTTTCCTACTATAGCTCTGCCGATAGCTCAGTTGGTAGTAACCCTGCCTTCTGATTGTGGGTTTGATTCCTACCCAGGACTAACATTTGAGTAGGCTTTTTTTTGGCGGGAACGCGAAAAAGATTGCGTCACCGCAATGTATTTTTTTTAAAACTTGTGTTTTTCAGTGTTAGTGCATAAAATTGGTGTCATTATATTCGTTAAGTGCTGGATTACAGGCATGAGAGTGGGAAAGTGGTATAATGATGGTGAAACGTTTCTTTTCGAGTTGTTTCCAAAACTCCATAGAAGCTTCAAGTAAAGTTGCCACCACTTTACTAGGAGTATGACTTTGACTAGACTGACTTGACTATGACTTGACTTGATGACTTCGACTGTGACTGGACACATATTTGCGTGAAATATCATTAACTTGATAAATTATCAATTGCTTGACACTGGCTAAATACACGCACAAGCTTTGCTTAGTTTGGGGCTAGATGGCGCTTTGCGAAATGTCCACAAATATTATTATGATTACTTTTACAGAATTAGTAGGAAGAAATAATTTGATCACAGGTAGCACGGCTGGCTGGCTGCAGACGCGGCGTGAAATGGAACTGTCACTCTAGCCCAAAATAGATAAAACATGATCTTATAACATGACACTAAATTGGGATAATGCTGAATGGATGAATCAGCCTAATATTTACAGTTGCAGAGCCGGTATGGTGCTACGGTTTGACCGACATTTCACGCGGCGGGTTCTATTCCCGCGACAAGGCAAGTATTTGTGCAAAAAATGCGTTAGTACTTGTTCTGTGTCTGCGTGTTGTGGGACCATGGTCCTCGTACTTCCTGGGTCCCTAGACACAGGGAATCCTATTTAGGGTCCAGGATCTATGTATGTGATCGTAGGGCGTTATTATTATTGTTATTTCAGCCGTTTTCCTGCGAAAGCAATTAATTATTAGCTAAATTAATCATTAGGTAGGTACTAGTGTAGTTCCGTCAAAAGTCAATGATAATAGATTGATTAATAAAGTCTTGTCTATGGAAACTTGTAATTGGCCTTCTTTATATGTTTACTTTTTTATAAGTTTTTTATAAGTACTTAACTGTAAGTTTTCTTAAAATATAAAAAAAAAAAAAAATTATACATGTTTTAAGCGGAATTACACTAGATAATCATTATTCTTATTTCACTTTTTACTATAAGCAACATATCCTACAAGGTTTCTAATAAATATAATAACGCGAGATAACGCCTTTGTCAATCCATTTGTTTTATACTAGTTGCGCCCCGCGGTTTCACCCGCGGATAAAAAGTATTTTAATTGTTTTTTTTTTATGTTTTGGTTCCACACTTTTGTGTATTTAGCCAGTGTCAAGTAATTGATAATTTATCAAGTTAATGATATTTCACGCAAATATGTGTCAAGTCACAGTCAAAGTCATCAAGTCATAGTCTAGTCGAAGTCATACTCCTAGTAAAGTGGTGATGGCAACTTTACTTGAAGCTTCAATTGAGTTTTGGAAACAACACGAAAAGAAATGTTTCACCATCATTATACCATTTTCCCACACTCACGCCTGTAATCCAGCACTTATCGAATAAAATGCCACCAATTTTATGCACTAACACTGAAAATAACACAAGTTTTGTAAAATAATACAATGCAATCTTTTTCGCGTTCCCGCCAAAACTCCTTTTAATTGTTTGCTCATACCACGGAGCATTTCACTTTTCCGGGATAAAATGTAGCCTATATTTTAATCCAGTGTATAAGCTATCTTGGTACCAAATTTCATCCAAATCCATTCAGCCGTTTGAGCGTGAAGGAGTAAAAAACATGCACACATACAAACTTTCGCCTTTATAATATTAAGGTGATTTGCAGAAAAAAATTCAATACCCGAGAAGATGTATAATTCAGCTAACGCCATCTAGATTGCTTTTGAAAAGCTTTACAATGTACCTATATACTCTTTCATACTGTAGGGCGGGCACGAAGAATTTTATACCGTAACCTTTATGGCGAGAATCAAAGAGCATAATCGAAAATCACTCGCACTAAATAGTTTTAGCTCAAGTCGCTAGATGGCATGCACATATCACGTGTTTTTTTTTGAAATAGCAAGATTTTTGCGAAGAAATAAGGATGGGTCTTTTGGCGGGAAAGCGAAAAAGATTGCATTGTATTATTTTACAAAACTTGTGCTATTTTCAGTGTTAGTGCATAAAATTGGTGGCATTTTATTCGATAAGTGCTGGATTACAGGCGTGAGTGTGGGAAAATGGTATAATGATGGTGAAACGTTTCTTTTCGTGTTGTTTCCAAAACTCCATAGAAGCTTCAAGTAAAGTTGCCACCACTTTACTAGGAGTATGACTTTTTTTTTTTTTTTTTTTTTTTTTTTTTTATGGTACGAAATGACATGACGAGCAAGCCGCTCGCCTGATGTTAAGCGACACGACTGCCCATATCAGTTGCAGTGACACTTGAAACACTAAATTATAGTTTCGCGTGACACTGCACTGCGCATGTCATTCTGAGACATCACAGTCTGGTAATAAGATTACATAACTGTGAGATTAGGTCATAAAGTCTCATTTGCCCAGTAATTTCACTAGCTACAGTGCCCTTCAAACCGGAACACAGTAGTGCTTGCGCACTACTGCTTGGCGGCAGAATAACTGGCGAAGCGGTGGTACCTACCTAGACGAACTTTGCAGAAAAGTCCTACCACCTAGTAAAGACCTTTGACTAGACTGACTTGACTATGACTTGATTTGATGACTTCGACTGGGACTTGACACATATTTGCGTGAAATATCGATAACTTGATAAATTATCAATTACTTGACACTGGCTAAATACACAAAGGTGTGGAGCCAAAATTAAAAAAAAAAAAAAAGGATGGGTAAGTCTAAAAAATGTCGATAATGTAAATTTAAAGATATACTCATTTATAAAAAGGGACATTAAATATAAAAATAAAGTTATTCTCATTATAATTTTGACGTCATTTATTCATAAAGACAATTCAATAAATGAACGCACTAAATTACAATAATTTTGAGATATGTCCCTTAGATATTAACCAGCGTAAGTGGAATGTCATTAATTAAATTTAGTTTTCGATTGGTGTTATTATATTATTTTTGCCATCCACGACACATTTTAGGTTTTAAGTGGACAGGAACTATACGAATAGGTATTGGAAATACTTCATTATTTAGTTTGATCATATTAAAATTTAACAATGACATTACCCCTTCACACTCACAATTATTATCAATAATTATGTATAATATAATAAGCTACAATACTTTACGCTATTGTTATAAGATCAATGTTACTGGAAGACAAATCGTATGGCATATAATAATTTTAGTACAACATTATTTTTAAATATAAATGCACCGACATGTACGTAATGCTACCAAACTATTGAGGAAACAGCTACGGGATTACAAAATATTAGGAAAATAGAATTATACTCTCATTCTACTAGAAAAAGTTTCAGAAATATCAGAATCTTTAAAACGAGTGTAACGATTAGAAGTTAGGAAAAGGATACAGTGCCATTCAAGTAGTAATTATCGAAAAGTGGCTTACGTGTAGTCAAGAAATATTTACATCATGATAAAAGCCATGTTATTATGAATAAATATATAGAAAAACACGAGTAACAATTTGGGATTTAGATAAAAACTAAAGCTGTTATCAGCTCGTTACTAAATTGTTTGCAAAATCAAAGCTTAAATTTCTATATACAGCAAGCAAGCAGAGAATAAAATTAAGGACTATAAACCTAACTTAAAACTACATTTAACCCTAAATTATAACAATAACTTACAATAAAACAGTACCTAATCACAAAACGCGCGCTTTATTATTACTATAAATTAGATTTATTACATGAAAAACGATATGTAAATTGTAATTGATGAGTATTAGGTACAATAAATGTATAATAAACAATAGGAGTCTCTCGACTAATATAGATACAAAAGCTTTACACACAGCACTCCTTAATTAGCAAAACTTGGCAACTAGTGTCTTAATTTAACTTTAAAAATATATTTTGTACAATTCCGTTAACATTTCTAGTATCAAGAGTAGTAAGATAAAGTAAATAATTCTAAAGTATCAAAATATAGAGTTCTATGGAAGTACATGCAGAGGTAGGTTTAGCGTACCTAATATGAAATTGCAGTTTCTTTTTAATTCTACACATTAAACTGTTGAGTAAGTCAAAATTTATGTGTACTTGCTTACTTTGTTAGGAAGATATTTGAGAAAATAAATGAATGTTTGTGAATATTTCACACAGCGCCATCTAGCCCCAAACTAAGCAAAGGGAACCAGGTAACTGATACAATACATAGATACTTTTTGTTTGTAAATACATACTTACATATAATACATACAGAAAACTATCTTACAGCAATTAAAATAATTGTTTATTTATCACTAACAAAACACTAGTATTGACCAAGTTTTGCGCACAATACAACATCAAAATTTCAGCCATATGTGTCATTACGACGGCATCCAATAAAAACGTAGTTATTGCTTGTACACGTAATATCTTCTTTTTATAATAGTGTCCGCTACATCGCAAACAATCTCAAATAAATTATCATTAATAATATACAATGATTGTCGATAAATTATGCATTTATTATCATCTGATATGTATGATAGTATGACACTAGTAACTAATTTAACACTAAACTACACTCTCACCCCATACTACGTAAATTAATTTCTAATAATTATTAAAATATTTCGAATAGCTGTAAGCCAATTTTCTTAACCAAATCTAAAGTAATCAAAATAATAATCTTTAATCCTATGGGTTAACTTGGGGTTAAATATATTTCTATACATTAATTCAACATTCAACAACAATTATTTTACTTCTTTGTATAGACCAAAGCGGATTTTCCATAAAAATACAGAAATATAATATTGCAGCTATTTTAATGCAAACATATCGATTTGCTGCTGTATTAATAATTAATTCTTTCATAAACATCAACACTTACGCATCTTTATAATTTCTAAATCTTATCGATAACATGGGAACATCCCTAATTTAATGGAGATATATTTTCTGATATATTTTGTTACACTTCCCGTTTTATTCTGGTTTCGACTATCAGTTGGTCTGCCGTCCCAATAATATCAATATTGGCAACACTGCATCATCTTCGAGATCTAAATTACTTTATTACAATACGATAGAAACTGCCAAAGGTACTGCTAATTATGATTAAGCAATGATGTTCCTCGAATTGAAAAAATATTACCAATAGGCTATTTGACTGTCATATTTTTATTGCATAAATAAATAATATACCTAAAAAAATAGACAATCGTGAAAACAAAAATTAAATATATCAAAAAAATTACTAAGGAATTTTAAAATACAGGAATAGAAAGAGACAGCTCAAACACGCAGTGACGTCAGTTACCAGTCCTCACAGTAACTCATTACTAAGCTGTGGTACATATACCATATAGTAGAGTAGGGTACCATAGGGTAGAGTAGGTTATTTTTGTAAGAAGCTTCACAAGATCATTGCTTTGCAAGAAAGAGACAGGCGATGCCCACTCCAGAAACTTTAAAAGCGTACCATTCTACGATTTATTTACCGATTTTACCTATTTTTTCAATGAATACATTCATGTTTAAGTTACTTTATGAAAATAATATTTATTTGTTAATTTTTAATAGCAGTCGAATAGCCTATTGAGCTGAAACTGAATTCATACAATCTGTAAACATTTTGATATCTAGAATATTGGAATTGTTTACTAAAATCAGTTTTTTTTTACAAACCTATTTCAAGAGGCTTCATTTTCGTTTTGTTAAAACGAAACCTCACATTTCGTCATAGTTTATATAATCTAAAAGGAAAAATAATAAAATTTTGTAGGAAAGCTTGCCTTAAATCGCTCAGGTCAATTAAACAGCATTGAATCAAAAATATAATTACACCTAGTAACCACATTTAATTTTTTTTACTTCACTAATGAAGACTTTTTTTTTTACTCCATTCAATACATTCTGAGTAGAAACTTTTTACCAATGTTAGTATGGTGTTTGAGTCAACAGTAAACAAGCTAATAAAAAAGCTTCTATATAATAAACAGCGTTAAAAAAATCACAAACTCCAACTGAAATCCAAACATAGCTAAGACCACCTTCCTCCCTTCACTCCATCGTATCATATTGGACCTTTTTCACCTTCAAGTACCGCCATATCGCATACCCCACTAAAGTCCCAGCGGTGGCTATAGCTAGGGCTGCGCCGACGGCCACGGGAGCTGCCTCGGAGCGCGCTCGGCCTGACTCGGAGCAGTGCCATGGAGGGCCGAACTCACCTGATCGTTTGAACATGAACGGCTGGAGACGCATTTGGCGAAGATAAAGTTTTGCACGGTGCGTGTCTGGTGAGCTAGAATAAGAAGATTAAGATAAGAATAAGATAGGAATAAGATGGGCATAAGATAGGAATAAGATAAGAATAAGATAAGAATAAGATAGGAGTAAGATGAGAATAAGACGGGAATAATATAGGAATACGATAGAAATTAGATAGGAGTAAGATAAGAATAAGATGGGCATAAGATAGGAATAAGATGGGTATAAGATAGGAATAAGGTAGGAATAAGATAGGAATAAGATAGGAATAAGATGGGAATAAGATAGGAATAAGGTAGGAATAAGATGGGAATAATATAGAAATAAGATAGGAATAAGGTATGAATAAGATAGGAATAAGATGGGAATAAGATAGGAATAAGATGGTAATAAGACAAGAGTAAGATAGAAATAAGATGGGAATAAAATAGGAATAAGATGGGAATAAGATGGGAATAATATAGGAATAATATAGGAATAAGATAGAAATTAGATAGGAATTAGATAGGAATAAAATAGGAATAAGATAGGATAGAAAGATAGGAAAGAATTAAGATCAGTTTAAGATAGATCGATAGAAAATTAGAAGTACATCGTGCGTGACCCACGATGCGTGAACATTAATTTTACGATAGTATATGGATAAAAAATCCTAACAGGCGTGGAGAAAGGAACTCTAAAGTAGCCTCACAAGGTCACTTTTCCAAGGTTCTTACCTAGCATCGTCTTCAGTAAGATGTATCACAGTCTCAGTGGGGCAGAAGAATGACTTTCCAACAGGTGTGGGAAACAGTAGAACTCTTGAATCAGTGCTCAGGGATACTCTGCGGCCTTGCTTGGCTGCGTGTTCCAGGATTCTTGCGCTGGAGTTGTAGGAGAGCTTCAGGCTTTCTGCGTACCAGCGCTCACCACCTGGGGTCTGGAACGGATGAAAACTTTGGTCATTACTGAAGGCTCTACAGTGTAGGTTTCCGAAGTCGTCCATAGGAAACTAGACGGGGATCTCGATGGTGTGACTAAAAAACGAGTGTGCTTTAGATCACACTGAAGTAAAACTTCTTTAGCTCCATCTCGTTTGCCCCTGCAGTAATATACGAAACGTATCTCTTTCTGTCTATCTTCACGTAGAAGTAAGATATAAGTATATCCCTTTCAACTTCCGTTCGCCTAACCAGCTTACCCCCAAGTCAAGCGTGCCTAAAGAAGTATTCGTTCAAAAGTGTTGTGTTGGTGGCTAGGAAGATAATATTTTAAAAAGCTCAGTGGCTCTTACTCGAAAAACTTGCGTATTCCATATTAATTCAGTACCTACATTCGCGATTTCCATATTTAGATCTAATCTTCACATTTTTGTCGAGTTTTGGGAGTATGGTGGAAATGTAGCTGCCATGGTCCACCGTTACCAGCAAAATTTAGACAGTGGTCTATGAGAAAAAGAAGTCTGGGAACCTCCGTTCTATAGGTACTAAACAAGAAATGGAAGATCTGAAATGTTTAATAACTTTAGTCAGCATTTAGTCGACGATGATCCTAATTAATTTCAAGTAGGATCAGAGTGAATCTAAATATAACTCAAAGGTCAACGCACAGCCCAAACCACTGGACGGATCGGGCTGAAATTTTGCATTCAGGTAGATGATATGACGTAGGCATCCGCTAAGAAAGGATTTTGCGAAATTCCACCCTTAAAAGGGTGAAATGGGTGGTTGAATTATTTTCCCATAGACCACGCCGCGGGCGAAGCTGCGGGCAGAAGCTCGTGATGAAATAAAATTATTAAGACATGATGAATTTGGGAAAAATCGGATCATTGCTGTAGTATCTCTTTAGGAGCTAAAGTTATACCTTTTCGTAGGTACTTTAATTTAAAAATGCGATGCCCTATGACATGACATAGCTACTAATATCCTACTAACAAAACTTCCCTTACTAAAAGAGTAAAGGAAAACTGCGTAAAGTACAAAGCACTGGAAGAGTAATGTTTAGATTTTAAAATTGTTATTCCGTCTGGCAGGCGAAATAATACCTTACTATATTACGAAATAATAGTTTTAGTATTAGTTATTAAATCATTGTAGTATTTAGAAAATAAAGGCAATTTGCCGTGTTAAAAAAAAAACTAATATCAAAGTTATGATATACACAAACATACCTTAGCGAAGTACCATTCTAAGACGAACTCTTTGAAAGTAAGCACGAGTGTCTCAGCATCGCCGTCTTTACACACCCCAGTCACCTGCGCGTTATTCGGGACGAAAGTGTTTGCGTCCTGAAAATAAACATATTTAAAGTTAAATATCATCGACATAACGCCCCGATGAGTTTTGGCGGGAAAGCGTAAAAGATTGTGTCACCGCATTGTATTATTTTCCAAAACTTGTGTTATTTTCAGTGTTAGTGCATACAATTGGTGGCATTCTATTCGTTAAGTGCCGGATTAAAGGCGTGAGTGTGGGAAAATGATGGTGAAACGTTTCTTTTCGTGTTGTTTCCAAAACTCCATAGAAGCTTCATGTAAAGTTGCCACCACTTTACTAGGAGTATGAATTGACTAGACTAGACTATGACTTAACTTGATGACTTGACTTGACACATTATATACATTAATTAACTTGATAAATTATCAATTACTTGACACTGGCTAAATACACAAAAGAGTGGAGCCAAAACATACCCCGATTTTCAAACTTTTCTGTCTTTATCGTTCACATTGAATTTGAAATGTCAACGAAAAGAACAAAGTAATTCAAAGCCAGACCATGATGACGAAAGCTATAATTACGAATCAAGACGAGATTATTATTATCAGAAATAAATAGTTAACAATTAAAACGCTTGCTTTAGACCACACGAATGAAGTAAAACTTCTTTAGCTCCATCTATCGGCTGGTATAACTTCGTTTTTGCTTTGTACAATGTTAATGTCACCATTGTAAATTGTCATTTTACCGCATATACCAACATAATGATACAAATTTTAAGTATTTTTTAACTTTGATATGTTGCCAATGGAGATCTGCGTTAACCAACAACTTTCAACTTCCGATCGCTTCGGTACACATTCACCAGCTTACTCCCCAAGAGTGCGTAAAGAAGTTATACTACAAACATTTTTTTTTATCTTAGTGAATGATGTGACGAGCTAGTCGTTCGCCTGGTGTTAAGCGCCACGGCCGCCCATATCAGAACAGTGTCACTCGGAACTAAAACACAGAATTTCGCGCGACACTGCACTGCGCACATCATTCTGAGACATCAGCACAGTCTAGTAATAAGATTACTCAACTGTGAGAACAGATCATAAAGTCTCAATTGCCCAGTAATTTCACTAGCTACAGTGCCCTTCAAACCGGAACACAGTAGTGCTTGCACACTACTGCTTGGCGGCAGAATAGCTGGCAAAACGGTGGTACCTACCTAGACGAACTTTGCAACAAAGTCCTACCACCTAGTCATCGTCATCTGACGATTTGAAAAGCCGGTCTTTTAAAAGTTTGTCATAAGACCTTACCGCCCGTTCGTTGAGCTTCGTCATGTATGATATATCCAACAGAGCGTCTACTGTGAGCAAAATACAGGTTTCCCCTCCACTGCCACTCAGCCTGTACGTTGCCGTCTCCAGGTTACGCTCCGTGCCTGCTGGCTCCTGGAAATATAAAAACGAGTATTCTTTAGACCACACGACTGAACTAAAACTTCTTTAGCTCCATCTATCGGCCGGCATAACTTTTTTTTTTAATGTTTTGGCTCCACACTTTTGTGTATTTAGCCAGTGTCAAGTAATTGATAATTTTTCAAGTTAATGATATTAACGCAAATATGTGTCAAGTCACAGTCGAAGTCATCAAGTCAAGTCATAGTCTAGTCAAAGTCATACTCCTAGTAAAGTGGTGGCAACTTTACTTGAAGCTTCTATGGAGTTTTGGAAACAACACGAAAAGTTTCACCGTCATTGTACCATTTTCCCACACTCATGCCTGTAATCCAGCACTTAACGAATAAAATGCCACCAATTTTATGCACTAACACTGAAAATAACACAAGTTTTGGAAAATATTACAATGCGGCGACGCGATCTTTTTCGTTTTTCCCGGCATAACTTTGTTTTTGTTTTGTTTAATGTCGCCATCTTGACAGTAATTTTAAATAGTCATTTTATCGGACATACCAACATAATAATACAAATTTACTTTTTAGCTTTGTTATGTTGACTATGGATATCTGCGGGAACCAACAACTTTCAACTGCAGTTCGCCTCGTTACGCATTCACCACACAGAATACTATTACTCCTTGATTCACCAGCTTACTCCCCAAGTCAAGCGTGCGTAAAGAAGTTTTACTTCAAAGAGGTGTTTATTAGACCTGTGAGCTGACCACTGCTGTATTGTAATCGTGAAGCTCAGACCGATGACCTTGTTATAGTTGCGGAGAGTCATTGGCTAGTAGCCGTCCGGTTACTAGCCAATGACTCTCCGCAACTCCGAATAGGAAGACTTTTTTTGGTTTTGGCTCCACACTCTTGTGTATTTAGCCAGTGTCAAGTAATTAATTTCTCAAGTTAATTAATATCACATATGTGTGTCAAGTCAATTCACAGTCCAAGTCATCAAGTCAAGTAATAGTCTAGTCAATTTAGTCTATCTAGTCTTCTATGGAGTTTTGAAAACGACACGAAAAGAAACGTTTCACCATCATTATACCACTTTCCCACATTTATGCCTGTAATCCAGTAACCAACGAATAAAATGCCACCAATTTTATGCACTAACACTGAAAATAACACAAGTTTTGGACAATAATACAATGTGGTGACGCGACCTTTTTTGTTTTCCCGCCAAAACTTCGGAAGACATTTATCTACCTTTAAATTTTAATACCTACATACTGTAATGGGCGTATGCTATAATGTGCATGTGCGATACATAAACGCGGGCTATTTTCTTTTATCAACCCCCGAGTTAAACACGACGTTGTTATAAGTTTGACGTGTCTGTGAGCAGTGTGTCTGTCTGTGGCTACCGAGCGGATGAACCGATTTTTGAGTTTGTTTGTTTTTGTTTGAAATGTGTATTAGTCGGAAGAGTTATTAGTTTTGTTTTATGAAAATCGATCCAAGATGGCCGCCGCTACAAAATGGCGGATCACATATTTTTTCACAACTCCCTTAATATGGATATCAAATAAAAGGGCTGAACTAGTCGAACATTATATTTGTGAAAACTTTTAAGTAGCTTTCCGTACCTATTAGTGTGATATTTATGTGTATGTATAACTAGCTGTAAGTTTTCCTTTAAGAATAAAATAAAATAATAATAAATTTCAAGTCTAAGATGGCCGCCACCATAAAATGGCGAATCACAATTTGTTTTGTTCGTGGCATTTTATTTTTTTTATAATTAATACTTGTCAAAAGTTACAGTGATTGATTCGTATTGAAAATAAAACACTAATCTTGAATACATGCAGGTACCAACATAAAACATCAAAGTTAGCAAATTACTTTGAAATTCGTTAATTCTAATCACCCATTAAAGCAACCTAAACGCTCCTAAAGGCACGTAACAGCCCTTGGAGCAACCTAAAGGCTTTAGATTATGAATTAGTAATGTAATGCGATGGAGGGATGAGCCTGTTTACTATTTCCTGTGTATCTACTGAGATTAGACAGGGTCAGGTTGAAATTATGTAGTTAACGCAATTGCTTAAAAGTATACCGATTTTAGTGGGGACTTTCTTTTTTGTTTTGTTTTGGCGCCACACTTTTGTGTATTTAGCCAGTGTCAAGTACCTAATTGATAATTTCTCAAGTTAACTAATATTATATAATGTTTCAAGTCAAGTCAAAGTCCAAGTCATCAAGTTAAGTCAGAGTCTAGTCAAGTCAAGTCATACTCCTAGTAAAGTGGTGCCAACTTTATCGGAAGCTTCTATGGAGTTTTGGAAACAACACTAAAAGAAACGTTTCACCATCATTATACCACTTTCCTACACTAGGACTTAGACTAGACTATGATTTGACTTGATGATTTCTACTGTGACTTGACAGATATCTGCGTAAAATATCGTTATCTTGAGAAATTATCAATTACTTGACACTGGCTAAATACAAAAAAGTGTGGAGCTAAAACAAACAAAAAAAAGTACACTAAAATTGTTCAGCGTTTAAAAACATTGACCTTCCCAATTTGGTCGGATAGGCTGATAACTTTTGGCTGCCAACTTCACATCGGTCATAAATTCACGTCTATTTATCTAAACGATATTATGAAGATGAAAGATTTTATTGTTTGTTGCATTGAATATGCTCTGAAATGACTGAACCGATTTGAAAAATTCTTTCACCGTTAGAATGCTACATTACCCCTGATGAATATAGGCGATAGAATATATTACTTGCCATCAGGTGAGATAATGGTCAAGGGCAAGTCTAACAAACAATAAAAAAACACATTTTGGTCACTTTTAACTATACTTTACAGAAAAAAAACATCCAAATCAGTTTTTAATATTGCTCAATAAATCGTATATACCGTATAAACATGACTTTTTGCACAAAAATATATACCATCAACAAAATATATACATCAACAAAAATATATGCAATCACCAAAAGTATATACATTCAACAAAATTACACAAAAAACGTAAGTAAGTATACAAAGTTCGTAAACTTAGAATTCAGGTTTTTTGAAGTAACGTTAAAAATGCCTCAAGCGTAACGCCACAAAAATATCTTACCGTGGACCCCCCTGGTGCTATTGTAGTCTTGCTATATTTTGTGACCCTGGGCCTCCTCGTAGAGGCTTGACTGTCCAACTGAAGGCACTGCGCCGAGCATATCACCAACACTGCCAAAAATAACATTAATTTTCTTCAATGTCCACTTTAATATTAAAATCATTACCTATCGCATTTAAAATAATTTTTCCGCCAAATGCCACATCAGCAACTATAAGGTAAAAACACTAAAGCCAAAAAATACGAAACTGTGACGTAAATAAAATAGACTGGATGAGTTTGGACGGCTTGGGTGGTTTATCAAGAACTGGCGCTGCATACAATGGACGAATGTTGATTTGAATAAGGAAGCGAAAATAAGCATGTCGATATAATTGAATTGTTATAGTATTAAGCTATGATTACCTACATGTCATGACATGTAGGTAATCATAGGTATAAAGCACATTTAGTTCTTGCTAACAACGTTAACAACTTTTGATTCAATATATGCACAGCAAGCATATTTTGAACTAGAGATAATTACTGTGCTAAAACTAAAATAGAGTCATACGCCGTAATCAAATTGCTATGTTATAAATAAAGTATAGGTAGAAATATATTTATTAGACATTTCATTTTTATCATTCGATAAATTCGCATATCACTCGTTAATATTTTTCATTATTTGATTTGAATTATTATAAAAAATTACCTACAAAATATCACGTCACTCGTAAACGCCTATGCACAGCACGTGACGTCATCCGGAAGTACACTTTACTGCCAATTACGGTGTGATTTGATTTTCAAAGTCCAATGTTTTCAAAGGATTGCGTTGATTAGAATACCCATACCCATACTGGGTGATCTAATCAACGCAATCCACAGGTATGAGAAAAAAACCAATGGCGTTACCGGACGCCTATATCAAATCAAAAACTAATAACAGACGCGAAATCACATGTAGTGAGACATTCATTACGTATTATAAGACTGATATTTTTATTTTATCAAAATCAACGTTAAGCGTAGTTGCTTTCACCATGATAGAAGTAGAATTTATGTAAACTAATAACTTTGATTTAAGTACATCACTTGAAAGCTTCCTGTTTACTTACGAATGATGTCAGAAAATGGCCATCTTGGATTTTACTCTATGGATTACACGCTTTTTGATGATATTTAAATCATAATAAAACAAACGATAATAATGAGGCGTATCTTGACTGTAATTCCATGAAATAATGATTTGTATATATGACGATTCCTATCAGCTTAAAATTATCTTTCAAATTGAGTTAACGACCCTATTGTAATTAAAAATAATAAATACTTATTTTTCCTATCAGAATTTCATATTTTATCTGATGGACAATTTACATAAAAAGATGTTTGCTGAAACAATAATTAGAGAAATTTCGTTACTTTTATTCCCAAATTATGTATGTATAAATAAATTGTATAAAGAGTTACGTTCTGACGCTCGCGAAAGCCGCGACGGCTTGCGTTAGTACCTGGCTCCCAGAAGAAAGACATCGAATAAGTCTGAAACCTGGTCGGAGTAATTCTATAGTATAGATATATACAGTAAACATAAAACAATAAAAAGGGAACTTAATCAAACAAACCACTACCAGAAGGAGTAACTTCGACTTTTTAATTGACGGGAGTTTAGCCGTTATTTATCTTACAAAATTTGTCATACTCACGATAGTTTTCAAACTGAAATTGTATAAACATATTTACAAACATTAATATCATCTCGTATAATTTTCATGAACTTCGAAGTTCCCTATCATAAAGGTTACCGATATCGATACTTTTATTTCCCATCTCTACATTCGTTAGGTTACGGAAAAGTTTAACTTCGGGAGCGCGAGCGTGCCTAACCTACATCAAGCAAATTGCATCATTGTACCAACTATTTTTATTTTATTGTAACATTGAAGGATATGGTTTGGATTAAAAATAATAGTGCTTCAAACCACACGACTGAAGTAATTTTTTTTAGTTTAGCTCCGTCATAATCATAATAAATTATTTATTTAGAAGCGTCAAGACACGTCACACTTGCTAGTTGACTCTGTATTCGAAGTATAAGAAATGTATAAAGTGTTATGTATTGTAATGTAATGTGTAATATACGGAATTTGTATAAGAAACAAGGAATATACAAAATGGAAGAGGCATTCTATGTGTTTTCACTTTACTGCTTACCTATGTATGTACGTTTCCTAGATTTAGCTTTAGTATTTTTCGGAAAATTCCCTTAACGTGCTAGAGTGGCAGTGATTTATGAGAGAATTGAATTTCTCCGCGCTCAGGAGACAAGGGACATGTTGACAGACAACCCTTTTCCCGTCGTTTTTATAAGGAAAATAAGTAAAAAGGCACTTTTACTCTGGCATAGTTTTTCCAGGGTAAAAGTGCCTTACTTATTTTCCTGGCAAAACTAAATGGAAAAATATTTTATGCGAACTTAACTGTCAAACTTGTTTTTTTGTTTGGTTTTGACTCCACACTTTTGTATATTTAGCCAGTGTCAAGTAATTGATAATATCTCAAGTTAATTAATATCATATAATGTATCAAGTCAAGTCACAGTCCAAGTCATCAAGTTAAGTCACGAATAAAATGCCACCAATTTTATGCACTAACACTGAAAATAACACAAGTTTTGGAAAATAATACAATGTGTCGACGCGATCTTATTCGTTTTCCCGCCAAAACTCGTGGTATTACTTAGGTACCCATTAATCTCCAGAGTGCTGCCTACAAATCTAGGTATCTATGTGCCTATATACTCACCGATGCTCGGCGTAAATAGGTAAACTGTGAAACAGAAATTGAGTAGTGACGTGGGACGTGGGACGTCCCTATCCGTGGCTCCCTAGCGCATGGCGTCAACGAATTAAAATGGCTACTATCTAAAATAGCCACTGATATTTTAGAACAGCAAATTTAGCTAGGTATAGGTATAGGTACCTAACTCATATGATTATGAAAAAAATTCTTGTGCTACGGTTTCGGGAAACCGTTCAGCTCGCACAGGGCTTGCAGAGCTGTACGAGCTGAATTGCACTCTATTACGTTGCAGCAAGAGTCCCTATTCATTTAAGTGACTTTGCGGATAGAAGCTTCTGTACCCATAATATGTGCCTACTTAGGTAAGACGCAATAAATCAGTGAACTGTATCTTTTTTACCTAGCACTAATTGTTTTTTATGAAAAATTAGCAGCACTCTTAGGTCCGTATTACAGAACGATGCCGAGTCATCGATTGGTGCTCAAGCAGAGATTTCATTCATAAAGTTTTTTTTTTATGCTACTGAGTGATATGACGAGCTAGTCGCTCACCTGATGTTAAGCGCCACGGCCGCACATAACAGAACAGTGTCATTCGGAACCCCAAAACAGAGTTACGAGTGACACTGCACTGCGCACATCATCCTGAGACATCAGCACAGCCTGGTAATAAGATTACTAGACTGTGAGATCAGGTCATAAAGTCTCAATTGCCCAGTAATTTCACTAGCTGCAGTGCCCTTCAAACCGAAACACAGTAGTGTTTGCACACTACTGCTTGGCGGCAGAATAACTGGCAAAGCGGTGGTACCTACCTAGACGAACTTTGCAACAAAGTACTACCACCTAGTGAAGTAAAGTAGTAGGTAGTAAAGTTATCAATTAGTGAATGAAATCTCTGCTTGAGCACCGATCGATAACTGAGCATCGTTCTGTGCGGTGGTCCACCCCCGTGGTGGCAGGGAAGAGCAAGGACATTTCGACCCTCAAAAAAAAAGAAAAGGTAGCACGTCTAGGAAAAAGTAGCCGTAGTACCATAGAAATATAACGCTTTCCTCTGCGTATAGTACCACTGGGGGTACCACAGCTACTAAGCGGGTTCTTCGTTTTACTCGATTGCCCTTCTGATATGAGCCTGTACTGTAATATTACTTCCAAATGCATATATATCTTCTTTACATTTTTAAGCATTTGTATAAATGGGTAATTTTTTTATTACATTTACAATTACGCACTTTCTACAATCTCTAATTGATGTCGCAAGAAGCTTTTTTACCATCTTCTTTCGTCTTTCGTCTTTCTTTCGAAGTCTTTATTACCATCGTTGGGTAAAGTAATAAAAAAATGTGACCGGTATAAAAATTAAATACCCACCCGGGTCGTAATTGCGAAGCTGGCAACACTAAATCGAGAGGTAATTTTAACGAATAGGTGGTTAGTCAAGTGCTAAGTACAAAATAGCTTATTCAATCGCCTGTACTTTGCTAAAGTTAAGTCATTTTGCTCCAACACGATGCTTTGATGCGAGACTTGGAAACTTATTTGTGAATGGTTGCTAGCGTGGACCTTACTACAGGGAGTAACAAAAACCCTGTTAAATAAATGAAGTATGTGTACAGATCATTACAAGTAGTCATATAAAAATGTCTAACAATACCTAAGTTATACGTATCTGAAGTTACACGCAGTATCTAAACACAAAAAAATAATACCATTTCCCAAAAATGTTTATGACACAAGCCGTGCCTATTTTTAAATAGCTAAGTAACTAAGGGAAGAGCAAACGCGGAACCGACAAACGGGGGCCGCCTTTGTCGGCTCTTTTGTAGGATGCCGCTCCTGCACCTGTGTGCCTACGGGGAAATGGGGTGCGCGGGCGGCGCGGCATCACTCGGCATAGGCGCGGCCCGCGGCTTACACTCAGTCGCACGTGCTCTCTCATGCAATTTAGTCGTTTCCAGTTTGATCGTCGCGAATTTAGTGTCGAGTGTGATGTCGTATTCTAACGACGAATACTACAATATGTTAATGTGCCTTGGTAGAAGCATTTGTGTGATGTGTTTTTGAAAGCTCTTTTAAGAGCTAAAAATGATGTACCTATCTTGTTTCTTAACAATACAAAATCACACGTGAATTCGATTGTTTAGCCTTTGCTTGACGTAAAATGATTAGAATATGTCAGTGCGGCAGAACGGCACGCAGCACTTGTGTGCTTACCACTATTGGTCAAAGAGACCTTTTACGTCATTAAGTTACGGTCTCGCAATCCTACAACGTTGTGGTATGTGGTATAGGGCACATAAACGTATGGAAAACGCATAAGAAGTAATCTGTGGAATGGCCTCTAGTTCCGTCGCAGTAGGTATGCGCGGTGACTTAGCGTAGCATGGCGGGCGGTGCGGGGTGCGGGCAACAGGCAGCAGGCTGCGTCGGTGATGCAAGTACCTATGTTGTCAATATCTGAGGTCGTAAACATTTTTAGTAACGGCATAAAAGGTATTAATAAAAAGCACACGTAAGATTTGTATGTCTCGTATTTAAATAGAACTAGTATTACTACAACCTTGAGTTGACACTGGATACGCAGCTCGCGGATATAACAGGGTTTTTGTTACTCCCTGTATAGTCTACTTCTACTTACTTAAGTTTAGTAAGGTGCTTTTAGTACCTAACTAATTAGTTAATATATCTAATGGGAATCTATTTAAAATAATCTTATCTACGTATACAAAATCGTATACATTGTGGGAGTGGATATATTTCTAAACTATAAATAAAATAAATATAATATAACTTTTCAAGTTATTTTTTTTTTCTAGGAGAACGTATATTTATTTATTTTACATAACAATACACAAAAATGGTTACTTATATAATTGAACTTCGGAGAAAGAAAAACCTAAACTATACATAAATCAAATCAAATCAAATCAAATAATCATTTATTGACATAAAAGGGTTTCATACATGTTAATGAGTCCATAGACTCCCGAACTAGTGAGTACACTGTATTTCAGGAGCCAAGGCTTCTCCCATCCTATGGCTTATATAATTATGTCAGTGTTAAATTTATTATTAATGTAAACTACACTACACAAGAATAAAGAAAAAAATAATTATAATTATAAGTGCCCATGTGTGAGTGCGTGTGTGTGTGTGTGTGTGTGTGAGTGCGCGTGTGTGTGTGTGAGTATGTGTGTGTGAGTGCGTGTGTGTGTGTGAGAGTGCGTGTGTGTGTGTGTACACGTGCGTGTGTGTGTGTGTGTGTGTGTGTGTGTGTGTGTGTGTGTGTGTGTGTACGTGTATGTGCGTGTATGTGTGTGCGTCGATATTATATTAATTATATTATGTAGCTACATTAAAAATAAAAACCTTTTAAAAGGTTTTCTGTACCTTCATAGTCAAATTGCTCGAGCCAAATTAGTAAAATCTTTTTAATTTCATTATTTGTTTTATTTTTAATTTTATGTTCCTTATTAATTTTGTCGTATAAATGGGGAGTAACAACATCATATTGTTTCTGAGCAAACCTACTCTTAGCTTTGGGAACAGGACACCGATCAACTCTTTTAATATTTTTGGGTAATGTTGGCACAGTTTTTCTATGATACCTGCGTTCCATACATAAGAACTTAATAATAGGTCTTTACCTATCAAATTGCCGTATTTCAGTACAGACTTTTTCGAACAAAAAAAGTTTTGATTGTCTATGAATTCTAAATTCAAATTAATTTTGTTTTAAAGATATGACATTCTATTTACAATATAAGTCTTTTGTTTATTGATTAGCGTTGTATTTTCATTACATTTCAACATTTTTCCTTATAATGGATACTTTGAAATTTCGTGTAATTATGGAATATGAGTTCCGTCGTGGCACCAACGCGGCACAAACGACACATAACATCAACGACGTTTACGGAGAGAACTGTACAAACGAACGTACAACCCGTTATTGGTTTGCTCGGTTCCGTTCTGGGAATTTTGACTTGAAAAATGAACCTCGTGGTCGTCCGGAAACTTTGGTCAACAATGATGAATTAAAGGCGATTGTGGAAGCTGATGAATCTCAATCTGCAGCTGAGCTGGCAGCAGCTTTTGATGTTAGCATCAAAACAATATTGGTCCATTTGCGACAGATTGGCAAGATAAAAAAGCTTGATAGATGGGTGCCCCACGAACTTAACGATCGCCAGCGCAACGTATGCGTCGAGACTTGCCTTGCGCTGCTTAACAGGCACAGAAATGAAGGAATTTTGAACCGAATTGTTACGTGCGACGAAAAATGGATTCTTTTTGACAATCGAAAGCGCTCAGCAAGTTGGTTAGATCCTGGTTCGGTACCAAAGTAATGTGCAAAACGAAAAAAGACCCCTAGAAAGGTGATGGTCACAGTTTGGTGGTCTAGTGCTGGTGTGATTCATCATAGCTTTTTACAAAACGGCGAGAGCATTACTGCAGATGTGTGCATTGAAGAACTGACCACAATGATGGCGAAACTCGCACGTCTGCAACCAGCTTTGGTCAATCGGTCGTCTCCACTGCTACTTCACGACAACGCGCGACCCCATACTGCACAACAGACCGTCTCTAAGCTGCATGAGTTGGGTTTGGAAGCTCTCCCTCATCCGCCATACTCACCAGATTTTGCGCCTACCGACTATTACTTTTTCCAAAATTTGGACAACTTTTTAGCGGGAAAAAAATTCAATTCCCGAGAGGCAGTACAAAACGCCTTTGAAGAGTTTGTTGTCTCCCGTCCTGCTGATTTTTTCAAGAAGGGCATCCATAAACTGCCACAGCGTTGGCAAAGATGCATTGATTGCAGGGGTGATTACTTTGAGTAAAAGAAATAAATAAGTTCGAAAAAAAAATACTTTAACTTTTTTCAAACAAAACGGCAATTTCATAGGTAAAGACCTAATATAAATAATAATTGAAGAAAAAGTAATATTGTAGGTAAAAAGGGGGTCATTAATTCATTCATTATTATAGGTTACTAGTTGCGTCCCGCAGTTTCATCCGCGAATAAAACGTATTTTA
This sequence comes from Ennomos fuscantarius, assembly GCA_905220475.3. Classification (NCBI taxonomy): domain Eukaryota; kingdom Metazoa; phylum Arthropoda; class Insecta; order Lepidoptera; family Geometridae; genus Ennomos; species Ennomos fuscantarius. Next base: position 7,148,334 of record HG992049.1, read on the forward strand.
GTTATTTGTTCATCCCACGGGAACATTTTACTTTTCCGGGATAAATGTAGCCTATATGTTAATCCAGTGTATAAGCTATCTTGATACCGAATTTCATCCAAATCCATTCAGTCGTTTGAGCGTGAAAGAGTAACAAACATACACACAAACTTTCGCCTTTATAATAATAGGTCTTTACCTATGAAATTGCCGTATTGCAGTGTAGACTTTTTCAAACAAAAAAAAGTTTTGATTGGCTATGAATTCTAAATTCAAATTAATTTTGTTTTAAAAATATGACATTCTATTTACAATATAAGTCTTTTGTTTATTAATTAGCGTTGTATTTTCATTACATTTCAACATTTTTCCTCATAATGGATACTTTGAAATTTCGTGTAATTATGGAATATGAGTTCCGTCGTGGCACCAACGCGGCACAAACGACACGTAACATCAACGACGTTTACGGAGAGAACTGTACAAACGAACGTACAACCCGTTATTGGTCTGCTCGGTTCCGTTCTGGGAATTTTGACTTGAAAAATGAACCTCGTGGTTGTCCGGAAACTTTGGTCAACAATAATGAATTAAAGGCGATTGTGGAAGCTGATGAATCTCAATCTACAGCTGAGCTGGCAGCAGCTTTTGATGTTAGCATGAAAACAATATTGGTCCATTTGCGACAGATTGGCAAGATAAAAAAGCTTGATAGATGGGTGCCCCACGAACTTAACGATCGCCAGCGCAACGTACGCGTCGAGACTTGCCTTGCGCTGCTTAACAGGCACAGAAATGAAGGAATTTTGAACCGAATTGTTACGTGCGACGAAAAATGGATTCTTTTTGACAATCGAAAGCGCTCAGCAAGTTGGTTAGATCCTGGTTCGGTACCAAAGCATTGTGCAAAACGAAAAAAGACCCCTAGAAAGGTGATGGTCACAGTTTGGTGGTCTAGTGCTGGTGTGATTCATCATAGCTTTTTACAAAACGGCGAGAGCATTACTGCAGATGTGTACATTGAAGAACTGACCACAATGATGGCGAAACTCGCACGTCTGCAACCAGCTTTGGTCAATCGGTCGTCTCCACTGCTACTTCACGACAACGCGCAACCCCATACTGCAGAACACACCGTCTCTAAGCTGCATGAGTTGGGTTTGGAAGCTCTCCCTCATCCGCCATACTCACCGGATCTTGCACCTACCGACTATTACTTTTTCCAAAATTTGGACAACTTTTTAGCGGGAAAAAAATTCAATTCCCGAGAGGCAGTACAAAACGCCTTTGAAGAGTTTGTTGTCTCCCGTCCTGCTGATTTTTTCAAGACGGGCATCCATAAACTGTCACAGCGTTGGCAAAGATGCATTGATTGCAGGGGTGATTACTTTGAATAAAAAATACTTTAACTTTTTTCAAACAAAACGGCAATTTCATAGGTAAAGACCAATATTAGTGTGATTCTTGAACCGGTGTGAAGTGTAGTTGGTTACTTTTGTAATATGTTTAATTATGATACTTCAACTGTAATGAATTACAAATACTGCAAAACATAGTAGAAAAAAATATAAACCAAAAAAGACATCACTGTAAAGTTTCTTGTAGCTTTTTTTACAGGTGTAATCGAAGCTTTGTATTGGAGTTTTCTTTTCGCATTGTGCCGGATTGCTCGCTCCCGTAGTAGGAAAGAAAACTTCTTTTTTTAAAACTCACATATCGTACCTAATGGGCTTGCTATATAATATTTGACATTAAGCACTTTGTAATTTTATATGCTTAATATGATATTAGGTACTTAATGTTAGGTGACTACTTATTATACAGGGCTACAGGAAAAATTGTGCTAGATCCGTTAAGGGCGTGGAGTACCCATCATTTCTGACTTATTTCACTATGAAACACCCTTTTTTTGAGTGGTGGCAGGGGGTATGTGGGACTCGAACCCACTAAAACCACCCCGCGAGCCCTCGTCCGCCGTACCGGGGGCGAGAAGGGGTCGCGACTGCAGTCCAGCCAACTCGCCCCCAAACAAAATAAACATAATTATGTAGCCTAAAAATCGGATATTTTCAATAAAAAAAATTAAAAGTCTAATATCTCGAAAAGGGTTAAGTTTAGGCTAGAGTGTTTCATAGTGAAATAAGTCAGAAATGATGGGTACTCCACGCCCTTAACGGATCTTGCACGATTTTTCCTGTAGCCCTGTATATATGTAATTACATTTTGATTTGTAAAAGAGCTAAAAATTTCCTGTTTGCAATAAAATCCTTCAAGTTTGACTTTGATATAAATAGATATATATGTAATAGACCGTAATTAACTCCAATGTAACTAAAATTACCTTAGCATTTTATATGAAAAATACAGAAGGATGCTCGAATCATGGAGTTATTTGTTACATTTTATGACATTATTGCACCTACCTAGAGCAGAGGTAAATAAAAATATAATAATAATAACGCCCAACGATCATATATATAGATCCTGGACCCTAACTAGGAATTCCGTGTCTAGGGACCCAGGAACTACGAGGACCGTGGTCCCACAACACCCAAACCCAGAATAAGTATTTGCGCTTTTTTTTCTGTGCACAAATACTTGTCCTGCCGCGGGAATCGAACCCGCCGCCTCCGGGTTAAGACCTGCTCAACCACCACACCACAGAGGCTGTCAATACTCACAAAAGTAAGTACTTTACCTATTTATTTAACGTTGATAAAACTAGACACTGTAAAACCAATAAAACCAAACCTAGCTACAATACGTTATTCATATTTTGACAAAGTAATAATCCTCGCATGGCTTCCGAGTCGGGTTATTTCGGTTCAGTCAGCCCGAGCGCTAGCTGCTGGTTTCATTATGCCCACACTGGTATGATAGGTTTTTTTTATAACTAGAAACTGCTGGAGCGTAGTTTTGCCAGTGACTGTTGGAAATGATTTGATTGAGTTTCAGATGTACTTTTTTATGTTTTGGCTCCACACTCACAGTCACAGTCGAAGTCATCAAGTCAAGTCATAGTCTAGTCAAAGTTATACTCCTAGTAAAGTGGTGGCAACTTTACTTGAAGCTTCTATGGAGGTTTGGGAACAACACGAAAAGAAACGGTTCACCATCATTATACCATTTTCCCACACTTACGCCTGTAATCCAGCGCTTAACGAATAGAATGCCATCAATTTTATGCACTAACACTGAAAGTAACACAAGTTTAGGAAAATAATACAATGCGATGACGAAATCTTTTCGCATTCCCGCCAAAACCCCAGATGTACTTGAATCTAGTTATATTTGTTTACACATGGCATAATCGCGCTAAAAGGTCTATACAGGGAGTAACAAAAACCCTGTTATATCCGCGAGCTGCGTATCCAGTGTCAACTCAAGGTTGTAGTAATACTAGTTCTATTTCAATACGAGACATACAAAACTTACGTGTGCTTTTTATTAAAACCTTTTATGCCGTTACTAAAAATGTTTACGACCTCAGATATTGACAACATAGGTACTTGCACCACCGACGCAGCCTGCTGCCTGCCCGCACCCCGCACCGCCCGCCATGGTACGCTAAGTCTATTCAACTTGCATACCTACTGCGACGGAACTAGAAGCTATTTATTCCACAGATTACTTTTTAAGCGTTTTTCATACGATTATGTGCCCTATACCACATACCACAACGTTGTAGGATTGCGAGACTGAACTTAATGACGTAAAAGATCTCTTTGACCAATAGTGGTAGGCACACAAGTGCTGCGCGCCTTTCTGCCACACTCTAAACAATCGAATTCACGTGTGATTTTGTATTGTCAAGAAACAAGATAAGTACGTAATTTTTAGCTCTTAAAAGAGCTTTCAAAAACACATCTGTCGGCAGGCGATTTTCATGTTCAGTCAATCAATCAAAATGCTGATTTGGCGGATTGGATTTTCCACAGCCCATACGTGCTCATTATGGCAGTTAAAAACGCCAGTTCGGACGAACGAGCATTCGTCGGTTAATAAAATACGACTCAAAAACTCTGCGTCATCTGCCACTCTGGGCTCATAATCACTGGGCAACAATGATTGCACTCGTTGATAATGAAACGGGTGCTGACCGTCTTCCTTCAATGCCCTCCATACACGCATGTGATTAATTCCAATTTCTCTTGCCATGCTGCGTGTGCTACGTGTTGGGTCTTGCACAAACATATCGAGCACCTGTTCTTCAGCATCATGTAATACTCGTGGTCTTCCAGCATCAAATCTTTGCTGATCACGGCCCGTTACACTACCGGTGTTGTAAACACGTAAGTGCAATCGCTGGAATGCCATTAATGACGGTAACTCAATTCCACGCGAAATAGAAAAATTATGCTCGTATTCTCTACGTGCTGCCGCATAATTATTGTGACTTCTACCAAGGCACATTAACATATTGTAGTATTCGTCGTTAGAATACGACATCACACTCGACACTAAATTCGCGACGGTCAAACTGGAAACGACTAAATTGCATGAGAGAGCACGTGCGACTGAGCGTAAGCCGCGGGCCGCGCCGCGCCTATGCCGCACCGCCCGCGCACCCCATTTCCCCGTAGGCACACAGGTGCAGGAGCGGCATCCTACAAAAGAGCCGACAAAGGCGGCCCCCGTTTGTCGGTTCCGCGTTTACTTTTACCTTAGTTACTTAGCTATTTAAAAATAGGCACGGCTTGTGGCACAAACATTTTTGGGAAATGGTATTGTTTTTTTGTATTTAGATACTGCCTGTAACTTCAGATACGTATAACTTAGGTATTGTTAGACATTTTTATATGACTACTTGTAATTATCTGTACACATACTTCATTTATTTAACAGGGTTTTTGTTACTCCCTGTATATGGAACTATGATGAGATGATCACTGACAATGACAACGCTCGCGTCCAATCACGCGCAATCTAGTGTTGCTGGCATAAAAGTGAAAAAAAACTCCCTTAAAATTACTCAAAAAACTAAACAACAAACATAAAAAATATTTTTTTGTTGTAACTTTTTATTTACTTATTGTAAATTTTTATTAACTTTTTACTGGTAATATATAAACTTACATATTTTAATACCTTAAAATGAACACGAAAATATTAAGTTACTAAATTTTAAGTAATTATTTGCTACACTACACACTAAAAGATACATTAAAATTTAAACTGTATACTAGCTCAGATGTCCTATTTATAGACAGTACAAATGGTCTGGCCCACTACTAAAGATATTTTACCACTTACAATCCCCTAAGACTATTTAGATATTTCATCTAGCCTAGTATTTGATTCTAGAAACATGTTATAAATCCATGATTTTATTCTCTAGTGTCCTTTTAGCGTTTTTAATTTTCAGGATTATGTACTTACTTATTATAATTTATGGTTTTGTGAGAACAAAACAACGTCGTTACGTGCTTCACCAAAATAAACAAGGAAAGTAAAATATCTCCATGTCGTAAATCATTCCCAACTTTATCCTTCGCTTCCCTTTAGGATTTTGCATACCTATGACATTTACAACCTCCTTATTCTTGCTTACACTGCTGAGTCTACAGGTGTTACCTGAAAATGCTGTTAAATTTTGGTAGGACTGAAACCTTAACAAAATATTGAAGTTCCTACCTACAGGTTCTTTGTGAAAACTTGAAAAGGCTCTGTTGTAGAAATCATAAAATAAAGAAATACTCGCGCAACAAACGCAAAACTTTTGCATGTGAAAGTTTTTTGGTAGAAACGCTTGGTTAGTTTAGTACCTAGTTGTTTCCCGCGCATATATTACGAAAAATGTTGCATGAATAAAAAAATTCTACCATATTAGGTAAAAATATTAATGTTACGAACAGATAATACAAATAAACAGGCCACAACAAATGCCACCATTAAGCGATAAAAATGTAGACCAAACATTCATAAACGTATTTTTTCAAAGTTATTTGAATCCTTATTATTCAAGTTCTTATAAATGTTATTGCAAAACTTTGAAACTCCTCATCATAAATCCCCATACACACAAGTTTCTAATAGGCTAACGTTATGGTTATGAGAGACTGCTTTCAGAGAGCTGAGGCTGAATTGTGCCATGTAAAACGACGAATTGAATGAAAATCCCACAAAAATACTTTTACTGGATCATGGTGTCAATCTAATGCTATTAAATAAAACACATTCTTGCCATTATGACAGATATCGATATGAAATTAAAAGGGACGGATACACAGCATAACAGCATCAAGCATCTTTTTACCGTTGCCATATGTAAAAAAACTCCTCATGAACAGTGGTAAAAATGGTAACTATATATAAAAAAAAGTCTTGTTAGTTACACTATTTATAACTCAAGAACGGCTGTACCGATTTACCTGAAAATTGGTGGGTAGCTTAGAACCAGGAAACAGCTACTTTTTATCCCGTTCGACCGCGTTTTACTATATGAAGTTAATTCACCCGTGCGAAGCCGGGGTGGGTAAACTAGTGTTTTAGATAAAAATATATTGCATATATTAAATTATCACACTAATCACACTAATATTATATGGGTGAAAGTTTGTATGTGTGTATGTTTGTTACTCCTTCACGCTCAAACGGTTGATTGGATTTGGATGAAATTCGATACCAATATAGCTTATACACTGGATTAACATATATAGGCTACCGGATGCTTTTATGCCGGAAAAGTGAAATTTTCCCGTGGCATATAATGAAAATACTTTTTATCCGCGGGTGAAACCACGGGGCGCAACTAGTAATTATATAAAAATATGGATTGACATTTGTTTTTATCGTCGGTTGTTTTTTGTTTGTTTTTCTGGCATTCTTTTTTCAACACCCTCTATTAAGTTTTAAAAGTGTTAATAGCCCCGGGTCTACAACGGTCGATCAACCACGCTCTGATAGCGATCTGATACAGGGACAATTTTGTTGATTTTTGGACCCGACTAATCGCATCGTTTAAAGGGAAAGAAAGCGTTTCTTTCACAATTCTTTTTATTATAAAAACATTTCCTTTGAATATTGACCTAAAAGTCGTAAAATCCATATTCTGCGAAAATTCAATTTGCTGTTGTTTAGTAAAATACTTGACTGGGATGATAGCTCAGTTGGTAGTAATCCCGCTTTCTGGACTGTGGGTTGTGGGTTCGATTCCCACCCAGGACATTTGTGTGATGAACATAGGTGTTTGTTCTGTGTCTAGGTGTGATATTGTATTCCATGTATGTATTTACAAACAAAACGTATATAAGTATTGTATCAGTTATCTGGTTCCCATAGTACAAGCTTTGCTTAGTTTGGGGCTACATGGCGCTGTGTGAAATGTCCACACATATTTTTTAATTCATAAGACAATATTTTTAAGTAAAGCATCACATTCAAGTTCGAAGAATCGTATAGCGTTCTAAGTACGATAGATATTTTATTCATGCGACTCGTTATATTTAATAGAAAAAAATTTTCACATATTTTAAATAAAATATCTACCAAAAGCTAAGTTTTAGAAGTTAAGGTTTAAAGGAAGGCCTGCAATTTTAGGATTAGTTATGACTGATATCATAAGGTTAAAACAACTCTGAACTTGAAACAAAGCAAAGCTCACGAAAAATATAAAAAACGAGCTTTTGCAGAATTCAGCGTACACATAAGCTTTGGTTTCCATGTTTAATTCAAGACATAACAAAGCTACGTTCCCGCCCCACAAACATAAGGAAATAACGCAAGTTAAAGCGTGTGTAGGTTTTTATTATTCCATCTATGTAAAAAGAGAATACGAAATTGTGAAAATGTATGATTTGACCATCTAGTGTTGGCAATGTATACTCATTAGATAAATTTCTTTATTTTGGTTTGATGTTCCAGTCTCAAGTTTGATGATATAAGCTAATTTGATGATGTTCTGGTCTCAAGCTTGATCATATAAGCCAGTTTGAAGATGTTTTGGTCTCAAGTTTGATGATGTAAGCGAGTTTAAAAATGTTTTGGTCTCAATACTGATAATATAAGCGAGTTTGATGATGTTCTAGTCTCAAGTTTGATGATATTCTAGACTCAAGTTTGATGATATAAGCAAGTTATTTTCAGAGTTAGTGCATAAAATTGGTGGCATTATATTCGTTAAGTGCTGGATTACAGGCGTGAGTGTGGGAAAATGGTATAATGATGGTGAAACGTTTCTGTTCGTGTTGTTTCCAAAACTCCATAGAAGCTTCAAGTAAAGTTGCCACCACTTTACTAGGAGTATGACTTTGACTAGACTGACTTGACTATGACTTGACTTTATGACTTCGACTGTGACTTGACTCATATTTGCGTGAAATATCGATAACTTGATAAATTATCAATTACTTGACATTGGCTAAATACACAAAAGTGAAGAGCCAAAACTAAAAAAAAAAAGTAACAAGTGGATAAAATATTCAAAGTACACGGTCGCTAAAAACATAAAATGCTAAATACAAAGTTATAATTCTCATGAGATCTTTTAATATTATTGAGTCAAATAAAATGTACCAACAAATACCGACTTTATATTGGTTTAAATGCTTTGTAAACTACAGTCTTGTAATAAAATTCGTATTTTATCATCGAATAAAAAAATACTCATGGAATATTTAATACCATCAGCATTTTCAGCTAAGCGTACGTTTGTATTCTGTAAGGCACTAAGAAACTCTGCAGCTGTTACCAATCCAACTGGTCGTAAAATGGTTGGGCCAAGTAATATTGAAACCTACCTACGTATAGCAAACTAAACGAATTTTTTAGGTGAAGAAATATTATTCAGTTCTTATAAAAAAAAATATTATGAATTAAGAGATTTTATTACATGGCGAGCTTCTGCCCGCGGCGTGTCCTATGGGAAAATAATCCAACCACCCATTTCACCTTCTTAAGGGTGGAATTTCGAAAAATCCTTTCTTAGTGGATGCCTACGTCATAACATCTACCTGCATGCCAAATTTCAGCCCGATCCGTCCAGTGGTTTGGGCTGTGCGTTGATAGATCACTGTGTCAGTCAGTCAATCAGTCAACCTTTGAGTTATATATATTTAAAGGAAGAAGATAGATTGGTACATTATACGAACCTTTTTTATGTTAAGGGATGACGTAACGAGCTAACCGTTCGCCTGGTGTTAAGTGACACGGCCGCATATGACAGTGTCACTTGGAACTCCAAAATACAAAGTTTCGCGTGACACTGCACTGCGCACATCATCCTGAGACATCAGCACAGTCTGGTAATAAGATTACTTGACTGTGAGATCAGATCATAAAATCTCAATAGTTCATTAATTTCACTAACTACAGTGCCCTTCAAACCGCGACACAGCAGAGCTTGCGCACTACTGCTTGGCGGCAGAATAACTGGCAAATCGGTGACGAACTTTGAAGAAAAGTCCTATCACCTCGTAAAACTAAGATAATAATTAGGTACTCAGCATTAATTTTACAAAGGGACAGTATATCGTAGGTTAGTATAATAATATGCGAAGAGACCTTAGATTATAATAATGGTAGAGACGGTAGAGACGCCCCTGAATGATAGCCGTAGCGTGACATTAACCGGCCCTCACCAATCCGTCACACTAGAATTACATTAGTGTATATATTTAGAATTATTTAGTAACCTTACATGGTGCTTAAGGTATCAATTTTAAAAGTAAAGGTACGCGTGTGGATATAAAAATATAAATATTACCTACCTAATTTAAAATCGATATCGGGTATACCTATACCTATGCAAAGCCAGGGCGGAAACTGAGTCAACAAAAAATGTTTCATTAAATTGAATTACGCTCGGACAAACATATTTAATACAAGTAGATATCTTTATGAAATAATAAGACCCATCTGTACAGCTCCTAAGTTTGGGTAGGTATCTTCTATACCTATGCAAATCCAGGACGGAAACTGAGTCAACAAAAATGTTTAAATAAATTGAATTACGCTCGGAAGAAAATATTTAATATAAGTAGACATCTTTAGAAAATAATAAGGCCCGTCTGTACAGCTCCTAAGTTCGGGTAGGTACCTATACCTATGCAAAGCCAGGACGGAAACTGAGTCAACAAAATATATTTAAATAAATCGAATTACGCTCGGAAGAAAATATTTAATATAGGTAGACATCTTTAGGAAATAATAAGGCCCATCTGTACAGCTCCTAAGTTCGGGTAGGTACCTATACCTATGCAAAGCCAGGACGGAAACTGAGTAAAAATAAATGTTTAAATAAATTGAATTACGCTCGGAAGAAAATATTTAATACTACTAGTTGCGCCCCGCGGTTTCACATGTGGATCAAAAGTATTTTAATTATTTGCTGATCCCACGGAAAAATGTCACTTTTCCGAGATAAAACGTAGCCTATATGTTAATCCAGTGTATAAGCTATCTTGGTACCGAATTTCATCCAAATCCATTCAGCCATTTGAACGTTAAGGAGTAACAAACATACACACAAACACACATAAAACTTTCGCCTTTATAATATTAGTGTGATGTGATAAGTATAAGGCCCATCTGTACAGCTCCTAAGTTTGCACTTATTCCTCTATGACATACCCAAATGCATTGCAATAGATGTGTCAGAGAGAAACTTTGAATGACATGACGAGCTAACCGTTCGCCTGATATTAAGCGACACGGCTGCCCATATCAGTTGCAGTGTCACTTGGAACTCTAAAGTAAAGTTTTAGTTTGACAGTTAACTGCGCACGTCATCCTGAGACATCAGCACAATCTAGTAAGATTACTAGACTGTGAGATCAGGTCATAAAGTCTCATTTGCCCAGTAATTTCACTAGCTACAGTGCCCTTCAAACCGGAACACAGCAGTGCTTGCGCACTGCTGCTTGGTGGCAGAATAACTGGCAAAACGGTGGTACCTACCTAGACGAACTTTGCAGAAAAGTGCTACCACCTAATAGTAAAGCGAAAAAAAAAAAGAGCTGTCAAACTTCAGTCCAGACAGGCGTAAGACTTATCTAGAGGTACAGCCTATAAAATAGCAACCTATTGTTTTCGCGTAGGTACAGATTACAGACAGACAAAAGGTAGAAAACAATACGCCTATTGTAAGCAACCTAGATAGGACGAGCAGTAAACTCCGATGGAACAGCGTAATATTATCCAGAAGTAGTGATCGTTCCTTTTGATTAAAGCCTATGAAACGTACGATTTGCGTCGTAAACTGAAATCTCCAGTCTTCATTTCCGATAAAATTCAGACTTAAGAAAAAGTATCAGATCTAAGGAAAATATTTTACTGCGGCCGATTGCTTAGTAATAAAAACAAAATACTGATAGGTAGGATACCTGTTTACTTAGACAACAAATACAATATGTGTTTATACATTATATAATACATAATATGTGTTTTTTATGTTGTGAGATAAATAACGGCTAAACTCACGTCAATTAAAAGGTCGAAATTACTCCGACCCGGTTTCGGACATATTCGATGTCCTTCTTCTGGGAGCCAGTTACTAACGTTGTTATTTTTTATTTACATAATGAGAATAAAACATCTCTTAAATTAAAATAAATTGAGTGGCAAGCTTCTAAATAATCTCAATTAAATTAAAAATCGAAAAAAAAAAGGAAAAAGTTACAATGACATCACACTAACATTAAAGGAATTAAAGTAATTACCTACTTTTAAATTAAAGTCTGAAATTACGTCATTTTAAACGTAATGTCTTACATAAGATTGTTATCATCGTAAAGAATTTAAACCGGTTTAGCAACAAAAAAAGGTGAATAATTAAGTTAAAAACAAATACTTACAGCAAAAGCATAATTAATGAAAATAGCGACAGCAGTAACAGAGCCTTGAAAACGTAGTAATCTTTTTTAAACACTTGTAGAGGAAAGGAATGCACCTAACTAAAAACATTGGAAATAAAATAGCTAAGCGGTTTCTCATGCTTTTACTCACGTAAACATATAATTTTCGCCACCATGGTAGTAGTCACGTCGAAAGCAGCCAGAAAATTATTTCTAACGCTAAGGTAAACCATTTTGGAGTCTCCTTAGATACCGTAACCCTGACTATATCTATACACAAATCGATTTCTTATACCATCTACACGAAATAAACTAATAAGAATCTTCTTTTCATCTATCACCGATAATTTTGGCATGCACTTTGCAACATTTGCTACTTTTACAATAAACGGTGGTGATATTTTACTTGGTAGACTGAGCGGCTTTGATCAAATGGCAGACATTTTGTGACGTCATTTTTTTTAGAGGGAAAAATCGATGGTTTGGCGCATGCGCAAATTTTCTCCTTGGCCTATTTTGTACGACGCACCACGGCCGTGACGGAATTTTCTTTTATATTTTAATATTAAAATGGCGGTCGTATTTTATGAATGAAATTCTTTTAGCCATTCATTAATTTGTTATTTTTAGATAGGTACTTATTTGGTAAACATAATGAACAATGGTGTTCGCAGGTAACGTACCTATAGTGGGTTCTCGTTTAACTGTTCAATTACAAAAACCTAAATATTTCTCTGAATAAACCATGAATAAACATAGAATGTTGTTTTACCAGTTTAGATTAGTGTTATTTTAGGATAACGCCAATTAAAATAGGTAGATTCGTACTAAATTTAGATTGTACCTCTTTCGACGACCTTTACATCATCTAAACTTGGAAACTTTACTTATATACAGGATGTCCGAGAAGTCCACGTCAAGCCGTGATAGACCAAGTCATAATAAAAAAACTAAGTTATGTATTTGTAAAATCTAAGTGACTTGCTGGGCGATCACGTAACTCGATTGCAACCAACAGAAACACAAATTTGTATGGATTTGACAGTTTGAATCTGCAGTTTATGTGCATACTTAGTATGGAAATTTCTGCTGTTGCATTACAATCAAAGTTTCGTGATCCCCTGGTCTATCACCTGCACCCCTACCGCGTAACCGTTCTGGGAATCGGCTTCGCCTGCCATCCCGCACGCGCCAATTAACAAGTCTACGAGTGCGAGCAACAGAGAACACGATTACGATCCCCACCAAACTTACGCGGTAAGGCCCCTGTTTCCGGCTTGACGTCGACTTCTCGGACACCCTGTATGCTATATACAAGGTTACAGGAAAAATTGTGCAAGATCCGTTAAGGGCGTGGAGTACCCATCATTTCTGACTTATTTCACTATGAAACACCCTAGCCTAAACTTAACCTTTTTCGAGATATTAGACTTTAATTTTGTAAATTTTACAAAATTTAATTATGTTTATTTTGTTTGGGGGCGAGTTGGCTGAACTGCAGTCGCGACCCCTTCTCGCCCCCGGCATGGCGGACGAAGGCTCACGGGGGGGTTTTAGTGCGTTGTGGGTTCGAGTCCCAAATGCGAGGGCATTTCCCCCCTCAAAAAAAGGGTGTTTCATAGTGAAATAAGTCAGAAATTATGGGTACTCCACGCCCTTAACGGATCTAGCACACAATTTTTCCTGTAACCCTGTATATTAGCTGACCATATATGCTAGCCTGCTTCGACTTTAAACCACAAAAAAAATATATATACATATATAATGTCTTTATAATGTCAAGTTCGATTGAGTCGTTTATTCGAGAAATGGCACCTAATAAACAGACACAGGTAAAACTCCATTTGCTTTGCTATAATTACATGATTCCGAAGCCTTTTATATAAAACGATTTGCACAACTTTACCAAAAAGTATTTTAGTAAGTAGGGTGAATTCTGTGTATAATCCGTATTTTACCGTCAAAATGGTAATCCGACATTATCTATTGGGGCGTAGTGGAATTGTGTATTTCAATGTACTAAATAGTAACGCTAGAGGTAGAGATGTCGCGCTTCTATTGAGTTTTGGAAAGAACACGAATAGAAACGTTTCACCGTCATTATACCACTTCTCCAAACTCATGCCTGTACACACTACAGCTACAGCACTTAACGAATAAAATGCCACCAATTTTATGCACTAACACTGAAAGTAATTTTCTTCTTCTTAATTTTCAATCTTTTTCGAATTCCCGCCAAAACTCCGAAAAACTTATTTATTCTCCTTACAATATTTATTGTTGGAAATCCTAAGTGGTTTTAGTTTTAAAAAAAGTAAGTTTACAATCAAGCTAAGAATATTTATTAAGATTTACTAAGAACCAACAATAATTAATAGCGTGATTTTATAGAACGTCCGTCGCCTCTGAGCGCTGCCCGAAAAGTGAGCCCGAGCCTTCTTCGTCGCTCGTATATATACTACGCCGCTTGCATCAGCTCCCGAAGTGAAGTATTTTGTAACACGGCCGTTCCTGCTTGCGTGTTGTCCTCAACAGCTGCTTCATCTTCAAGCGGCACATTGTCGTCGACCTCGGCCGTTGTGTCTTCTTCTATAACACAACAAAACATGATTTTAGGACCCGATGTACAGGCATAACGTTGGTAACTGAAACCATTTCAAAATTAAAATGAAGCTGTTGCTCAATTCAAAGAAATTTCAATTTAGAGAAATTCAACAGGTACTTGTAATAAACATTGAAAACGGAGACTGCAAAACAACTGTGTTAGAAGCACAAGCGTGCACTCAAGTACAACCAACACAGGTCTCGCATACTAATTTTATGAAAATTTGTAAGAAAAAGTAAGGTTCCAACCGCATGTAAGAAAGTACTTTAGTACTTTAGCATAGAAAATAAAGAAAAATAAATGTATTGCGAATTTCAGAATTCCGGACTTCTAAACTTCGCCACACATTGTAATAGAAAACGGCAACTGTATGGGATAACATTCATAAACCACATCATACATTGCAAAAACGGCAACTGTATGATGTAATACTCACAAATCACGTCATAAATAGCATAAACGGCAACTGTATCACATGGCACTCACAAACCACGTCATACATTGCAAAAACGGCAACTGTATGATATGATACTCACAAAACACGTCGTACATTGAAAACACGGCAACTGTATGATATGATACTCACAAAACATGTCGTACATTGAAAACATGGCAACTGTATGATATGATACTCACAAAACACGTCGTACATTGAAAACACGGCAACTGTATGATATGATACTCACAAAACATGTCGTACATTGAAAACATGGCAACTGTATGATATGATACTCACAAAACACGTCGTACATTGAAAACACGGCAACTGTATGACGTGACACTCACAAATCACGTCACACATTGCAAAAAACGGCAACTGTATGATATGGCACTCACAAACCACGTCTTACATTGCAAAAACGGCAACTGTACGATATGGCACTCACAAACCACGTCATACATTGCAAAAACGGTAACTGTATAAGATAACATTCATAAATAACGTCATACTTTGCAAAAACGGCAACTATATGACATGGCAATCACAAGCCACGTCATACATTGCAAAAACGGCAACTATGTGGAGAGAATAATCTCGTCACATATTGCAAAAGGCAACTGCATGAAGAGGCATAGGCCACCTCACACATTGCAAATAGAGAGAAGGCAACTGTGCGAAATGATCACACATTGCAAACGACGCCACACAAAGTGCAGTCATCGCTGAGTCACATTGGTGAGACAGATATCCGCAGTGGAGAACGCAGAACAAGCCTCCAGCGTCCATTCGCCCCGCCAAAACACCATGTGATCGGCGGCCGCTTGCGTTGTCTTGCCATAAGACCCGCCGCGAAGTTTCGAGCTACAGCGGTGGGTGGCAGCACATGCAGGACCTTGTAGGGCCCCCGCATGCCAGAGTTCAGCTTTCCCGTAGATTGTGACGACCTGTTCACGAACACAAAATTGCCAACGGTGAAGGTTTGTGACTGCTGACGACCCTTGTTGACATAAGCGTCTTGGAGTTGCTGGTCAGCGTCAGGTAGTGTGGACGCAGTATTATTCGTCACCGCATCTTAACGGTACACCATTGCGAGTTTTGTTTTGAATGAATAACCGGGGATGTACCGTCTAAAGTAACAAAAACTAACTTAGTAGCATTAAAAATGTCTAACCTCTTCAGACATTGCTTGGCACTTACGTGTTAACAGAAGCTTCTACCTTGTGCTCGCTCGGTCTCACCTGACCATTAGTAATCATTTGACCTTAGTAATCTATTTCAGTTGTAAGAAATTCACATTTCTTAACGTTGATGGAAAATCCTGCCTCAGTCAGAGTCTTTAGAATCACTATACTCGCGTTTTCGCTTGTTTTGTTGAACATAACCTTTGCGAAAAACACCACGAGCTCGAACGGGTGTAATCTGATGAGGTTTCACATAAATGGACAGAAAATTCGCTAAATTCATAGCAGTTGCGCGTAACTATCGCCACAATGAACTCATCACTCAAATCGTTAACAATGCGTAACGCAACAACGAACGTCTAGCGTATTCTGCATACGTGGGGTAGTTATCAGAATCAGTTTTCATAACATCAAATAAAATGTTCGCGATATTTACTCGTATAGGGCACAATGCCTTAAATTCACACTTGAAATTTGGCCAACTACGATCATTACTAACCCAATCGTATAGCCACGACCTCGCGTCACCTTTCAGACAATTACCTATACGTGCTTAACACTCACTGTCGTCCCATCTATTTATTTGCGCACATGATCAATATGACCACACAAGGAATCAAAATCATGCAAAGACAGATCGAAATTCGACATAAACACATGGTTCGATCTTACCGGCATGGCATCATAGCATTAATGAGGTTTTCGGTTACTTCACATATAACCATATCCGCGGTGGGCGGAGGCGTGCTTGAACACGGCACGGACAGGTCCAGACTTGCAGGGTACGACTCGGCGCTCGACGGCGCAGTCAGCGGGCAGACGGCTCGCACGACGCGGCTGGCGTGCCGGAGCATCCGGTGCAGGCGCCGACATGGCGCGCGATGTACTCGCAACAACACTTGCACTGCGTGTCCTGGAAACTTCCAAAACACCTAAGCGGATTATGAAAATTTGAAGCAGGGCTTCTAAACCAGGAATAGACGATCGATTTCGCTTACGACTTTTACGTTTACTAGTAGTTAGTGTAGTCTCAGCCGTAGCTACCAAAAATTTTAGCGGACATTCTTTAAAATCACAACAGCAAAAGCAAAGCAATATTTGAAATCAGAATAACCAAGTCAGAATTGAGTTAGATCCCACTTCTGATGTTGGTAATCCTAAGTGGTTTTAGTTTTAAAAAAAGTAAGTTTACAATCAAGCTAAGAATATTTATTAAGATTTACTAAGAACCAACAATAATTAATAGCGTGATTTTATAGAACGTCCGTCGCCTCTGAGCGCTGCCCGAAAAGTAAGCCCGAGCCTTCTTCGTCGCTCGTATATATACTACGCCGCTTGCATCAGCTCCCGAAGTGAAGTATTTTGTAACATTATTTAAAATTTACCACTTTAAAAGTATTACCCGATTAAGTCGGGTAAATGAAAAACTAGAAAAGTTAAACAAAAATACGTGCTGTATTAACATAGGATGAAGTGCTTAGGTACATTTTTAGCTGAATATACTATATAAACTGCTTGTAGGAAATACCTGTAGGCTGTAATACCTTAAAAAAATAAGCCATACTCGATGTTTTACTCGTGTGGACAATAGGAACCACTTTCTACCCATCAAAATGTCATCAAAATCCGTAGGGTAGACCAGTATCTCTAAATAGTCTGTGGGGTAAACCGTAACACGAAAACTTGTTGACAAGGCTATCATGCCAAACCCTATCAAAAACTTTCAAGATATCCAGAGAAACAGCGAGTGCTTCTCCGTACTCCTCCATGGCCTAGCTCCAGATATGTTGGATATGCTAGGAGATCCCCAATAACCCGGTTTCGGTGAAATACGTATTGATAACGAGCGATGGTTAGTATACCGCGTGATGAATCGGCACGACCGCATTTCAAGAAGCTCGAGATATTGACATTACCTTGTATCATTATTCTACAGGTAGCACTGTATGTAAGAAACAACTTTAATGCATACATCAGACACAGTGATTTGCACTCATACAACACCCGGAGTGCGGGTAAACTTGTAGGTATTTGCAGGAAGCTCACAAAATCTACAAATTGACACATGTCATGGGCCCGACCGTATATAATAAACTGCCCAACGAAGTCACCTCAGCGCCCAGTATAGCGTGTTTTAAGCTGCGCCTAAAACGTTGGCTTGTTGAGCAGGCATTCTATACATACGACGAGTTTGTGACGTATAAAGTAAATTAATTATGAATGTGATCAATTAATTGTTACTTTACCTGACTGTAATTTTATTTTCAATCATATTTTATTTGTTAATTTTTACATATTATTTACTATAATTGTGATGTGACTATTATTACTAGATACTATTCAATTGTACACACAGTACCTAAATAATATTTTATGACGTGTAAATTGGTTTTACTAATTAAATGATTATGATTATGATTATGATTATGATTATGATAAAATCATTTATTTACCAAGAGTCTGCTATTCCGTACACGTTCCATAATCTTACAGAGAATGGACGTGACTGCGATAGTCAGTAGCTTAACGGTTCAGCACGGGTACCTTTTTTGGTACAAAGTGCACGTTTGCAAACTTCCATGATTTCAGCACATGACCGGTCTCCAAGGAAAAGCGAAACAGGCAGGTTAATACAGGCGCTAACTCAGGTGCACACGGGTCCCTCGGCTCTAGCTTTATTCACGTAAAGACAGCGTCGTGCTTGGCGAACCTCAGTCAGGAAAAAGCGAATTTCCAGCACAGTAGCCTCGCATTGACATGGGAGGGCATATAAACGAGAGAGAATAAGTGGCGAAGAAATAACGCATTTTATAACAATCTGCTTACTTGTATCGCCATACTCGCCGGTTGACTTTTGGGCAGGGGTCAGGTCATCATCATCATCAGGTGTAATATTGCAGAAACTGACGTGAGAAGTTTTTATAACTGCCGCTTGTTTACGGCTAGCACACAGATACAGTCGAATAACTTAACTGATGTTCAATGACAAATTCTTGATGCTAATTCACATTATAAAAAATTTAATCTCCTCTACATTATTATTAGTAATATTAAAGGTACGACTATTCACTGCATAAACATGTACCATAATTTGTACATTCCAGGGAGATAATTTTTATGGAATGGCAATAACTATGCAAACTGCGTTTCGTTCATACTAGAGAATGGAGTGGTTATTTCTTTGTTCTTTTTTAAATTACTTACTAACCTAGAAATTCGTAGATTTACATCTTATTACATAGCCTGAATTTTATTTAAATTATTTGGATACTTAAACTTCCTCAAATATATCAAAGTAGTTTTTGCATTTCAGTATAAAAAGTTACCCTATGCATTGCATTAACAAAACGCACTTTAATAACAAACTCCAATGTATGTTAAACGTGCGTGTATTTATTTATGAATTTATCATAGAAATCGTGTAGTTAACTGTATTATATCATTAGTTTTATTAATTTCGTGAATATGTCGTTAAATCCGTTAAATGGTAAGTTAAAGAAAATTTCATTGTAAAATACCTACATAACCTCAAAAACTTTATAGTTTACTTTTCAATTACTCGTCCTTGCTAATAACACAAATGTTAAATGTTAATTTCCATTTGTTGTGTTATTCACCGATGGTGTGCCAACGTTGTAAAAACATTACAAATTGTAGTACCATATTTTTATCATTGTAGTCATGTTCTTTGAAAAGCTTGTTTATAAAGTCAGCTGGCGGTGAAGTTCTGAGTTAATTTTACTCCTATTTTCATTCGTTCATGGTCAAACATTATGAATAATACTGGGCTTTAAATTAAAGAGCTACTTGAAACTGTAAATATTAAATTCCTTTTATTTGTATGAAGTCGTTCGATTTGGTACTTCTAATGCGAGCAGTGAAGGTAGAATTATGAGTATATAAACGCGCATTAAAATGCTGGTCTTACAGTTATAATATTTATACAACAATTACGAAAACGTTATTTTTACTTTTACAGAACTAAAGAGGCGCTTAGAAGACGAGAACTTACCGCTCCCAAAGCGTCTTTGTCTTGCCAAAAACATTGTGACATCACACCACTTCCCCACAGCACCAAAAGAGCGAATCATCTCTGAGTGGCTTGAAGATCTGATTAAAGAGAATAAATTGACCAGTGTAGACCTACGACAAGTGCTCAGTTGGCTAGCTGTTGATGATTTAACATCTGATTTGAAGGGTAAACTTATACAGGTACTGTGTATATGTATTTTCATTAAGTAAACAACAATTGTTAAATATAACTGCTCGATAGCTTAGTTGGTAGTGACACTGCCTTCTGAACTGTGGGTTGTGGGTTCAATTCCCACCCAGGACAAACATTTGTGTGATGAACATAGTTTGTTTGTTTATCACCCTAATACATATATATTACAATATAACAGCCAGACACAATGTCTAGGTGTTACCTATATTGTATTCTATGTATATATTTACAAACAAAAAGTATATAAGTATTGTATCAGTTATCTGGTTCCCATAATACAAGCTTTGCTTAGTTTGGGGCTAGATGGCATTGTGTGAGGTGTCCACACATATTATTATTATTAATTAAATAGTACTTAAACTTTTGAATTGGTCAGCTTTATAGCTGACCAATTCTTCAGCCTAGGTTTGAGTTGCCACTAGGGAATTTCCAAAAATAATACTCTAGTAAGTTCTAGTCATTTAAAAGTTTAGATTATGAACATAAAACTAGTAGGTACTCTAAAATGTTTACATTATTAATACATTTTTTCCTAATTAAACATTAATAAACAATAAACATCTGGTAGGACTTCTATGCAAGAGTTCATCTATATAGGTACCATCAGTTTTCCAGATATTAGTAGTAGTAACCAGCAGTAGTATGCAGCCTGCTACTGTGTTATGGTATAAAGAGCACTGCAGTTAGTCAAATTGCTATTTTTAGCACATACTAAGTCTTTACTCAGAATGCAAATGAAAACCATTTTTTTATCATTTTCAGGTGGTGTCTCAATATGTACAAACAAACAACGTACAAAACGATGACATGCAATGTATTGTATCATTTTTGGACAACTCAAAAATTTCGGCCCAATTATGCCAGCAAACTGATAATTATTTGACAATAACAATAACTTTGCTCAAGTATTTGAAAAGCAGTAACGATACTGTACTCACTGAAAAGCTTCTAAACAACTTTTCGAAGTACTACAAAGATTCAAAAAAGAAATTAGAGTTTATAACCAAGTTTTTAGAAGGAGAAAATCTTGAAACTGTATTTGGCTTCTTAGATACGGAATGCCATGATACCGTCATAAATGTTTGTCAAAACATACTCTTCCCAATGCACAAAAGATCATTCTTTATCAGTTACCTACAAACTTTGATACGAAAAGATAATATTGAAGAGTTAATTTCAGAGAAAGGTGACAACATCCAGTCTGTATTGAAAATAATGAGCATGTTCTTTGAATTTCCTAACCACAGAACCGAGATGGATTCCAAATTCTTACATTACTTCATAGATGTATTTGTAAGTTGTTTCCGAAATGAAAGTCAAATTGTTTTTGCGTTTTACATTATGGTTACTAATGTACTTGATATAAAGCAAGAATATATCATTCCATCTATGGATATAAAACCAATTACATTTGATGAAAATGATGATAAAATCAAGAGGAACCTGTTCTTGACCATGCTAAAAGTTATCCTCAAAAATGAAATTGACATTGGTGTGCGATTGACTGATACTTTCGGCGAAAAAATATCCAAGGTTGAAATTAAGAAGAACTTCTTGTCATTTTTGCAAGTTGTAATGATGGGACAGTTAAAGTTAAAAGGTAAACTTGACAAAGCTACTCTACTGATTATAAAAACAGCTCTAAAACTGGACCCAATGCTTATTGAACAGAAAATGTTAGAAATTCTTCCTCCAATAATGGCAAGCAAAAAGAACTCTAACATTACAGAAACTTATACAGACATGTTAAACTGCTTATTGGAAATTCTATTTAAACTGAGTAGGGGCACACAGTTTTTAAACCAAATGCTACCATTGATAAAGTTAGTCTTAGAGGCTAGCAATACAGAGCAGTTGAAAATAGAACAAGAAATAAAGGAAAACAATGATATCAACATTGAAAAGTTGAAAAGCAAATTGATAATAGGAAGTGATGTATTTCCTCAAGAATGTGTGGAGAGTTTTGGAAAGTTTACCACAGACTTGATGTTTAGACAGAATAAAGAGTTATTAGAAATGTTGCTGAAAGATTTTGAGGTACATTGCCTGGCAACACTAGAAGAAGGTGTGAGTAAGTATTATTTAATAAAATACTATAGTTGTATTATCAAATGCAAGCATTTTTTGTAGGTACTTAAGAAGGATTCACAAAATTTCAACTATACAATGATATGGAAAGCCATACAAATAAATAGGGCAGTCTTATCACAGGAAGCCATTGAATACAAGCAGCTGCATGCCTATGCCTCTGCTCAAAATGGCGACTATGTAAAAGGCCTATGTTCAACAGTTGACTTCTACAGCTGATGATGATGTGATGACTATCAGCGTTTTTACGCGCAAACAATTTTTTGAAATAGAAAGTACATATCTACATGCCACAATATCAAAATCTAGTTAGGCATTTCGGTACTGTATGGTAACAAACAGATACATAAGTACAAAATTATAGAAGTGGAATGGTAGGATATGGTAGAAATTAGTAGAATTTATAATGCTTGTACCTTTATATGAACCTTTCATATTATAGGTCCATCAATAACAATTCTGACAGAAGTGATGTCAGCCATTCTGTGCTCATTCTTCCGGCACAACAAAATGTCAGACCATACGGTACCACAGAACATTGCTGAGGACTTCTGGAATGTTTACACCAGGTTTGAAGACTGTTTGAAGAAGTTCGGACTGTGTGTTTTAAAAATTGACAATGTAAGATTTATTTTTATATTAGACAAACAAAAAGTTGTTTTTACAACTAAGCTCTAACGTCCTTCAGAAGGCGCGTTAAGCCGTTGGTCCTGGATGTTATTGCCAGACCGTAGTCACGACTGGGCAGCCTAAAAATTCTGATAACAAGGTTGACCCCTCTAGTAGTAAAGTATCCTATGTCCGTCTCCTAGTTCTAAGCTACCTCCTCACCAATTTTCAGCCAAATTGGTTCAGTCGTTCTTGAGTTATAAACAGTGAAACTAACACGACTTTCTTTTATATATATAGATTAATCATAGACAGACCACACTTTGAAACAAATTCAAAACTGTGTAGGTTCTCTAATCGGTCATATGTTCTATTCTCTATTTATAAATGTAACAGTATTCATTGCACAAACAAAAAAAAATATAACCAAATTGAGAACTTCATTAATTGAAGTCTGTTGAAAACCTAAATTTTCTCATTACAGTATGCATCTCTACTCCAATCATTTCTCAACATCTGCCTCGCGTACTCCCAGTTGAAACTTCTTAATATAAAGTACAGTAACTATAAAATAACCACTCCTAAGATAGACACAACTGAAGTGTTTGACTTGAGCTTAATACTGCCTTGCTTGAGTTCGGAGGAATGGGTGGAGTTAGCCGGGAAGGTGGATAATGATGCAGCTGTTTTGGTGCTGGTAAGTTAATCTAACTTTTATATTATTTGCCCATATTTTCCCACTTCCGGGATGCAGGCCTACCCTCAAGGGAGAGAATGTAAGTGTTTTTATTATATTGAATATCTTTAATGAATGATGTACTGCCATTGCCAAAGCAATGTATTTTTTTACACATATTAATTATTACTGGTTATTCTTTATTTTTAATGGCATTTTTATTTATCAATAAAATATTATTCATATTAATAATTTTTGTGATTATTCAAATAATCATATCATATAATATAATAATCAATCATTATTTCCAAATGTATATTACAATCTATATATAAATTACCTTACTAATTTTAAATAAATCTAAACTATATTTAATTATTGGAGAAAAAGTAATATTGTAGGTAAAATTTTCCAAATTGATATTTACTTACAATTTAATTTTTATCTGTATTTTCGCTTGTATATTATTTATATATTATTGTGTATACTGAATACACTACAATAATTATTATTATTTAGGTATTACTCAAACTGGCGTTTTTTTAAATGTGTATGGGTAAATATAGTTTATCAATAAATAAGTGTTCGAGTATTAAGATAATCCACAATGACAGCCAAGGTGTCCGACACAATATGCTATGCCCTCGAATTTTGTGGTCTTGACCATGTATAATATAATAAGATTACTTGACTGTGACATTAGGTCATAAAGTCTCAATTACTTCTGGAATATTAAGTTTTAGAGAATGATTATTAATCTTATATTTTCCAGGATAATCTCCTAGTAGTCAAAACAATGGCAATAAAACTTCTATCCATCAATGAAGAACCAGAGACAAACTATGCCTTGACAGAAACTAAATCACATTTAATCAAGCAACTGAATTCGAATCCAAGCATTTTGGCACAAAGTGACAAATACATCCCTAGAGTCCTCTTTACGAATTTGGACCCAAATCAATACAAAAATCTGGCAAAAGTATTGGTGAAGCTGTATCTAAATGATCAAGCAATGGAGATGTTTTCTGATGTTGCCATATCAAATAATAGACCTTTATTAAACGCGTTAGTGTTGGAAGCAGCAAAAAACATGGCTAAATGCTTGGAAAATTGTGATTCCTTGACCAAAGCTTTGAATAAATCCGATTTTGACATGGCTGTATTCAGAAAAAATGTAAATATTCAAGATTTTTTTAATGGTATAACAATGGCTGAAAATAATGATGAACAAATAAAGAAATGCATTGAAATATTCAAATTATTACGAATTCCGTATCTAGAAGAGAAATACCAATTGACAGCCATCTTTGTTTTATTGATTGTGAAAAAGAATTGCCAATCTAAAAAAATCAGAAAAAATATTGATTTAATTCTACAAAATATATTCGAATTGAGCCAACATGCACCAGATTTATACCAAGTATTCCCAGTGCCATTCATATTCTCTTTTAAAGACACAACTTTGATAGACCTGTTGACGTTAAAGATAAAAACTTCCAATCAACTGTTGGTGATAAAATGCTTAGTAGAAAAAGCTGTGAAAAGAGTAAAAACAGATAGTGATTTAGTTAAAAAAATCGTTGAGCTCCTTATTTCAACAAAACGAAACAAAAATAATTCAATAGAAACATTCAGCGATCCAGCGTTTCAAATAACTTGTATGATTTTACCTCTTATAGTGAAACAGAAAAAAGCAATAACTTTAAGCGCTTTTCGGTCCATACTAGCCGATTTGCAAGAGAAGCTACACAAAATTCTACTAGAAACGTTTAAAAATGTAAATTTTACTGATAATAGCAGTTTATTCACCAATAATGGCAGCACTGAGGATAGTGTGGTAGAATCTGAATGTAATATCGCAGCACTGAACGCGATAGCGGCATATACGCTGACTTTGTCAAAATATTGCGAAACAACAGATGTGAAGGAAATTCAGAACTTGGATTGTCTATGGTCTGGATTGGAGTTCTTCGTTGAGAATGCTGTAAGTATTTCTATTTACTTAATCATAATATACTTTTGCAGGAACCTTCAACATAAAATACATTTGAGTAAGTGGTTCCCATAGCATCGAATGCATGAACTACAGTTTTTAATGATAAAAATGATAAAAATATCAAATGATTTTTAATTTACAGGTCCAATCAATAGCCAACGCCGATTCGAAGCCTCAACACGTCGAATCGTCTATCCAACTGCTAAACGTCGCACTTCGACACATTAAAAAACTCGATGCACACCCGATATTCAACGAAAAAGACAAACTGTTCCATCAAATATGGAAAAGTGTTATATCTAGACTCGGAATATTGTTAAAAAAAGGGGGTAGTGGTAAAAACTGCGGGTTTATGGAAGATTTAGGTGTCACGTTGAAGTTTTTGTGCGAATTGGTGTCTGTTGAAGGATTTGATTGTTTTGTTGGGGATCTAGCACAGCTTGTTGTTTTAAAGGTATGATTTACACATATTTTTTAAATAAATATAGCTTAAATTTATGGAGATATTGTGTACAGTTTGCTGACGTTCTTTATGTATTTTGCATATTTACATAATAAATATTTTATATCATATGTAATTCTTCATAATTATCAGTAAATTTATCATTATCATCATTTTTGTAAGATCAGTCATATCTGCTCAATACTCTGTTGGCCGATGTTTATTTATTTATTATTCAATGTATAATAGCTTACAGTTATGACCAAAGTACTATTTTAATAATGACTTAGGGTGCTCATATGAATTCTCGGTAGGGAATATTGATTTTCCATGTACTCATATACAGATTTGGGAATATCGATTTTCCAATTTATATGCGGAATTTTTGCTTGGTCTTGCTTCTAATCTCGCTTAGATTTCTAACTATTTCTGTTACAGAAACCAATGGAAATAATAAAAGACGACACAAAATCGGATCTAAAGAACCATTTGGTCTCCAAGCATCTATGGACTCATTGTCTCAGAGCAAACACAATAGGACCAAAATGTGGTGCCATGACGAAAATAATGTTCCAAAATAGTAGAAATTTAAAATCTTGGATACGACAACACTACGATTCGGTGCACAATGTTGCCAACAAGAAGAAACGGAAATTGGAAGTTTATAATGAAGAAAATAAAGTTAAAATTGTGAAAGTAAATGATGATATCTGCGATTTATTGAGGGTAGAATTGGATACGCTGTCTGAAGTTATATTTGCTGGGAAAAAGGTATCTTAATATATTTTTTTCTCTATAATTTAGATTTATTCCCTTTTTAGACAAAACTGATATAGTGTATTGAAATATATTGTCATTTTTATTCTACAGTGTATACCAAAAGTAACAAACATTTTTTTTTATGTATGTCAATATATTTTCAATGTGGTCTTGTTTAAAATTACTTCTCCCAGACTACTATTTTGGATGGATGAAAATTTTCTAACTTTAAGCGATACAAATAGGTTCCTATGTTATATGCTATGTTTGAGCAAGGAAATAAAAAGTATATCACATTTTGACTGCCTCTGTGGTGTGGTGGTTGAGCTGGTTGGCTCACAATCCGTGGGTGGGCAGAATCCGCGGTAGGACAAATATTTGTTCACAGAAAAAAAGCGCAAATATTTGTTCTGTGTTGTGGGACTATCCTTGTCACTTGTGACTTGTCCTCATAGTTCTTGGGTCCCTAGATACATGGAGTCCTAGTTAGGTTCCAAGATCTATGTATGTGATCGTTAGGCGTTATAATTATATTATTATTACTCCTTACACATGTATTAATTGATACACACAGGTAACATAATACTGTAGAATAAACAATTTAAAATGTATTTATTGGTTCTCTGAAACAAGAAATGCCTCTAATGCGTTGCTTACCCTGTGCTAAAACTATATTTTATCCTCCTTTTAAATGCTAAATTTATGGAAGATGTAAAAAATATATTGTTAATTTTCAGATAACTCTGGACTACAAATTCCTAGACAGTATTTTCGAGTTGCAACACATGATTCATTACATTCTGGGCTTTAACGCGATGCATTTAAAATGTGAAATCACTTGGCATTCGTTCTTCACGTTGTATGCAGGCAGTGTTGCCATACTGAACAGTCTGCTAGTTTCTAGGGAAGAGCTTTTGGAAGACAGGTATGTTATCAGAAAAAAGTCTACTTCTCTTCCTTAGCACTCCTTTACGCCATAAAAGGTAGACATCCTGCAAACATCAACTCCATGTCCAGTGGCTTGGACTCTTTTTCAATCGTTTTGAAATAGAAGGAGGTTCCTTTTTCAATTTTTTTTTAAATTTGAAATGGCTTATGCTTTCAGATCCCATTGAAATGTCATAAAATCAGTTCCATAGTTTGGTTTCAAAATCAATATAATTGTTCCAAAATGTAAAATCCATGCATGTTCTCAGTATGAAATAGTGATAAAGGCCGTTTAACATTAAACGGCCCATATTTTTATAACACGGACAGACAGACAAGCTGTCAGCCCGCTTGATGGTAAGCAGACCTAACCCATAAGACCCTTAACATATAATGTTCATTAATAACTTCAATGCAGAAATGGGACAAATATAATTAACGTGCGTGAGGATTTTTTCCATCAAAAATGTTATTGGTTTAAAAACCAATACTTTGTTCTTGAATAATTTTTTAATTGATTTTTCGCAATAAAGATTTATATCTACGAGTATATGAATATATTTTCAGATGGCCCAGCTATATGCAGTGCTACAGAGCCCTAACGTCAATATTATGTGAGAGGGCAACGTCTAACGTCCAATTGGAAAGGAACATAGAGGAAAAATTAGCTGAAATCGCACATTCTATTGAAAAGTAAGTTTAAGAGTCTTAGCACAAAATTAACAAAAAATACTCAAATTGAAAGCCGTGTGTCGACGTGAAAAGATGAAAAAAATTGTGTAAATCTAAATATATATAACTCAAAGGTGACTGATTGACTGACTGACATAGTGATCTATCAACGCACAGCCCAAACCACTGGACGGATCGGGCTGAAATTTTGCATGCATGTAGATCTTATGACGTAGGCATCCGCTAAGAAAGGATTTTTCGAAATTCCACCCTGAAGAGGGTGAAATGGGTGGTTGAATTATTTTCCCATAGGCCACGCCGCGGGCGAAGCTGCGGGCAGCTTCTATATGCTTCTATATTATTCGATATTGAGTACAATAATGTAATTTACATTCGAATAAACTCTTACTAAGGGTACAAGGGGTTCGTTCTATGATGAATATCGTAATGATATATATTATTGATTTATTCTTCAATTTCAGATTAACCCAAGCAATATCGAAACGCAAGAAGCAAGTTTCCCGTATCGCAGCGTACACGGTCGCCGACGTTTGTACTTCTTTAGAAAAGAACGCGCCTTCTAGAATGGTCCGCCAACATCTAGAAAATTCTGTCGCTGCGCTCATACAAGCCAGCGATTCTTCGTATGCCATGGCCTTTTTGAAAAGGGCTTTGGCAGGATCTGTGGGACAAATGACTATGTCTAATTTGTATACCATGTATAAGAGGTATCATAAGTATACTGGCAACTCTTAAGTTTAATCCTGAAAGCATTTTTAAAAGAGGCTGCGCGACGGTTTCTTGTTGCAAGATAACGATTTTTACTGTATCTTACCATACTACTAATTCTTCGTGGCCAAGCTATTGAAGACTTTATGTAAATTCGCCACGGACAATTTGGTCGCCATGATTGGCAACACCTGTTCAAAAGCACAGATAATAATGATAATAGTATTCTAGTAGAAAATTTAATATAGAATGAACTGCTTAATTATTATGTCGTAGTAAAGTATTTTTCTATATCAATAATTTCCATGTTACTTAATTTAAGTTTTAAAAAGAATAAAATATATATTTCATAAGACGCTCGTGTGTTTTTTTTTTTAACTACACTTCCATGTTTTTATCAGTAGAAATTAAAAAATTGCTTATTTTAGGTTACGGTTAAATAATTTATATTACGTGTTGAAATAATAACTTAATCTTCAAGATAAAGTTGATCTTTCCTTATCTGATATTTTATTAATTTTTAGGAACTAATTTAATCGCACAGAATATAAATGGTGTTGCCAAGTAAAAAGTCAAGGTTATCAAATTTCTATTATGCGCTTGGACACCACCACCCAAGAAAAAGAATATCGAAATATTTACCTTTGTTTCAATAGTTTTGGTAGGCTCGATCCACTTACAGATTTCTTCTAAAGGCTTTCTAAGCAAACTACTGCTACATAAAGAAACTACATTTTTTTCTCAGCACCACAGATTACTATTATTAATACTGCAGAGCAATAATACTCGCACTTGTAAAATATGTTCATAAATGGGCATGACACCTCTTTTGTGGTCCTATGTCGAAATGCCGAATCCGTTTTAAATGCTACTTTATGTAAATAAGTATTTGGTAATTGCTCATGCTTACATGTCATTGCGATTATTTACAAGTTACTAAACGCCGCGCTAATAATTCTATTTGCTAATATCTTCGAACAACGTAATGCGTTTTCCGTGTGCAACTTTACATTTTATAATGTTAAATATACATACCTCCGTGGAAATATTTTGTTTGGGCTCTTTTTTATTACCTGAGAGCAACGACGCGCCAAAATTCAAAATCACTTAGAAGAAAAGGGCTGTTTCCGCCAATCCATAAATGGGCATTTGTAAAATACTAAACTCTGATTGGTAGATTCACAAGTATTCAACTTCAGTGACTCACTGACTGCTCGTTTCCTATCTAGCTATTATCTATTCTGACTGTGTTACTGCTGACGAAGTAAAATTATCTTTATCATTTCCAACAGAGTGATGTATTCTCGTATATAATCTCGTAGAGACTGGACTGGTTGTTATTATTGAGAGATATTTGTTTCTGAAAACTATAAAATTTAATTTATCGAGTCTCTGAACGTATCTGTCAGCTTACGTTTTAGTAAGTTGTCAATACCGTGCATGTTGTCTTCGAGAATAATAATAATAATTGGAATATATTGTACTTTGAAATTAATTTCTTGATTAATTTTAGTAAATACAACTATCGCACCCATATTGTGAAGTACAACTGTTTAAATTTACTTTAAAAGTCAGTGTTGGTGTTCCGGCAACCATTTTGACGCATGCGTTGATTGGTTGTCGCAAAAAAGCATAGCCAACATTCGAACAGTGTCGTTCCGGTCGCCGTTGTCGTGGTGTCGGTGAAGTTTGTGGTGGAATTTTTACGTTTATAACATCAAAAAATGGTAAGTGAAGAGAATAAATTGTAGTGATAAAGGACTGTGTTGTGTGATTCTTTAACGCGAGTGTATATTTTTAAGCAAAAATGTCGCAAGTCCGTGGATTATTTTACTCCTGTGCCCGGTGCCGCCATATTTCGCATTCGCACAGCCCATCGTCGAGTTTGCACGCCTTTTCGTAAAAATCGTTGTCACCGTCCAGTGATTTTACGCCACGTGTTGTGATTTCGACAATGTCTCCGGAGACCGGTCTAGTCGGGGGGCGTCTGCCGGTGAATGTAGCAACTTGGATAATCCGGTATTGGATTTCACGTACGATCGAAAGGTTATTCTTGCAACGCCTTTTTTGACTATTTCTACGCGACAGTGCATGTTTTTGTGAACGCCGTAGAGTAGCAACCGGCGAGGGGAGTCTCTTATCAGCAGTGTGGAGCTTTCGGGGGCATCGAACTCCATACGGTATGCATCGTCGCGCAATCGCACTTCTGTTTGACCATATAAGGCATAGCGGTCGCGCGGCGGTCTGTCACACACATTTCATGCCTATTTCGGGGTGAATAGGCGCCGCTGGGTGCAAGAGCTAGTTGTAATGTCAGTGCAGAGATCAACAAAGGCCAATGCCCTGTCAAAGCCAAGGTCAGCGGTCGAAACTGCCTAAAAATCTAGCCGCTCTTATACACCTGACAGTAGCTAAATGCACGCGAAATTGCACCTTATGGCTATATGGCTAAGGCTTGTAAGGCTCATTGCAGTTGCTGAGTCACTGCCCTCAATAGATTATGACTATCTAGTGTGAAAATTGCAAATTCTTAACATCTCTTTATATTTTCTTACCAATTGACACTTTTAAATTGCCCAATAAGCTGAGCAACTGTTATGATATGAAACATGAATACAAAAAGAAAAATTCAATGAAAAACAATATTCTATCTATTGTAGTTGCAATTGAAAAATCCTCCGATGTACAATTTAGTCCTTGATATTATATTTATTATACTATTATTATTATTATTATAAAATTCACAAAGCTTTTAGTTTCGAAACTACAAATTACCCTATATTTTAGTATTTTGTAATTTTTTTTTACAATATATCTCAGTAGGCATTGGATTGAATTATCTGTAATAAAATGAAATTTAATTAGTATTTTTATGTGATCTAAGGATGATGATGAATAAACATTTTAAAGACCCATTTATTCCTCCAAGTTAACACATTCACTAAATATATTCACTCCTTGTTAAAATACAATTACTGATTTCCTTGTATGTTCAGAATATAAAGCTTGAGTCATATTGTCTGACTATGAATCATGAATTCATCACACTCCAATAAGATCAGTTAGACTTTCTCTGAATCCTAAGTTAATGTTAGCGCTTTAGTGTTAATCTATTTTAGGCGACCTGTGTGAAGTCAGTTGGAATTTTTCTTTCTCTGTTATCAGTACAATAATGTACTGAAAATAGACAAAATTATCTAGTATATATATTAGCACTATACATTTTTTATTTACTTATGTCTTAAGGTACATAAAGGTACATATTATAGAACTACAGTTGTGAATCTGTACTCAAGGTGAGATTTCATTCATGGAAATGGGTTGTGTATAATGAATGATTTTCACAACAGCTGATTAGTTAAGGAGTAAATGTCATGAATTTGTTTGAAATAGTTCGAATAGTAATCTGTGCATATAAAACGAATAGTAATCTGTGCATATAAAAATCAAAGTCCTGACTGACTGACTTATATATCAACGCAGAGCCTAAACCGCTGGTCTTAGAGACTGGCCCGATAGCTCAGTTGGTAGTAACCCTGCCTTCTGACCTGTGGGTTGTGGGTTCGATTCCCACCCAGGACAAACATTTGTGTGATGAACATAGATGTTTGTTCTGTGTCTGGGTGTTATATTGTATTCTATGTATGTATTTACAAACAAAAAGTATCTAAGTAATTGTATCAGTTATGTGGTTCCCATAATACAAGCAAATTGCTTAGTTTGGGGCTAGATGGCATTGTGTGAAGTGTCCACACATATTATATTATTATTATTATTATTATTACTTGAAATTTGGAGGGTGTGTTCTTTGTAAAGTCTAGGTAGCCACTAAGAAGGGTTTTTTGAAATTCTACCCCTAATAGGGTGAAATAGGTGGTTGAATTATTTTCCTATAGGCCATGCGGGTAGAAGCTAATACTTATATAATAATGGTAACACCCAACAATCATGTACATGTTCCAAAAGTATTTGTATAATCAATAGATTACCTAAAAGCCGATTTACTGTTCATAAACTTCACCCTTTTCTGCGATTTAATTATCAGTATTAGTAAAGTTGACAATACACCCCTGAGTCTATTTGTTAGGTTAAGGGCCTAAGTAGCAGATTTAAAAAAAAATTTTTTTTATGTTACGAATTGACATGAGTCGCTCGCCTAATGTTAAGCGACACGACTGCCCATATCAGTTGCAGTGACACTTGAAACTCAAATGTAGTTTCGCGTGACACTGTACTGCGCACGTCATTCTGAGACATCAGCACAGTCTAGCAATAAGATTACTAGACTGTAAGATCAGGTCATAAAGTCTCATTTGCCCAGTAATTTCACTAGCTACAGTGCCCTTCAAACCGGATAATTGTAGTGCTTGCGCACTACTGCTTGGTGGCAGAATAACTGGCAAAGCGGTGATACCTACCTAGACGAACTTTGCAGTAAAGTCCTACCACCTAGTAAAAACATTGCAGTGAGTTATAGAGGAATATGAAATAAACCACTTTATATTAGGCAATTATTAATTTATTTGTGACTGGTATGTTCCCTGCATTTTCTGCCTTTATTTCTATAATGAAAGACTAAAGATTGCCACAGAGAGAAACTTTATAGCAAACCTTTTAAAAATTACACTATTGTGAAGCAATAGAAGTTATATTTGCATGTACTCAAAAGAGCACTAAAGCAGTTGACTATTAATGAAATCCTGGCTCCAACTTCGATGATCATCATCTGACCAGTTTGAAAATACTATAGAAAGCTCATGTCACCAGATGTACAGAACCATGCCAAATTTCAACTTGATTGGACCACTGGTAGTTGTTCTTAAAAACATAAATTAATATATATCACACTAATATTATAAAGGCGAAAGTTTGTATGTGTGTATATTTGTTACTCCTTCACGCTCAAACGGCTGAATGGATTTGGATGAAATTCGGTACCAAGATAGCTTATACACTGGATTAACATATAGGCTACATTTTATTCTGGAAAAGTGAAATGTTCCCATGGGATGAGCAATTAATTAAAATACTTTTTATCCGCGGGGGAAACCGCGGGGCGCAACTAGTAATAGAATAAAGTCCTCTTGAAGTAACTTGTAATAAAAGGTTGATTACTTGCAGTGATGATGCATCATGACAATTTTTACATAACAGTTCAATGCCACAGATTAAATAAAAGCTACTCACAAGTTAACATAACTTGGATTTGCTAGGAATGGTGACATTAAATTATATTCCTATTAATATACAATTATTGGACTTACTGGCTTTTTTTTATCAAAATGGGTAAAGCATTTATTCAGAACCGGAATAGGTATTGAGGACTGATATCTTGTTTTCACAATTTTTATATATTTTATACTCACTTGAATCCTGACCACCTTTTGAAAGAACATGTTTGAGGTTGCAACTTGGCTAATGATTTTTTTAAACCATTTTGTATGGACATACCACACTAATATCAAAATATTAGGTATTTTCAAAAGCCTTTCAGGAATGCCCTATGTAACACTTGGTAGGTAGACTTACTCGTAGGTATTGGGGTCCAAAGGCTATTCAAATCTTTTTCAGAATCATTTGATGTGAAGGTATAGACTTTTAGACATTCCTGATATCTAGTATTACGGTCAATAGCCTTGCGAACTAGCACAAGCTTCCAATTCAAAGCAATAAAACAAATTTGAATCAAGGCGACGTCAGCGCGATTTTATTTTTTAAAAACTAAAACAGTTCAGC
Source organism: Ennomos fuscantarius (assembly GCA_905220475.3). Taxonomy (NCBI): domain Eukaryota; kingdom Metazoa; phylum Arthropoda; class Insecta; order Lepidoptera; family Geometridae; genus Ennomos; species Ennomos fuscantarius. Next base: position 7,183,192 of record HG992049.1, read on the forward strand.
CTTCAGTCTTTTTTTTTCGTTTTATTATCTATACGAGCTTCTGCCCGCAGCTTCGCCCGCGGCGTGGCTTATGGGAAAATAATTCAACCACCCATTTTACCCTCTTAAGGGTGGAATTTCGAAAAATCCTTTCTTAGCGGATGCCTACGTCATAACATCTACCTGCATGCCAAATTTCAACCCGACCCGTCCAGTGGTTTGGGCTGTGCGTTGATAGATCACTATGTCAGTCAGTCAGTCACCTTTGAGTTATATATATTTAGATTACAATTTTTTTCATATGACACGCACTTCTCTTTAGTGACGTCAAAAAGAGCTTTTGTTTAATTTTGGGCTTACACCGCGCCTTATCAATTTTTTCTTTGCATTTTAAGCGTCATTAAAATTTTAGCGCATGTATTTCCCGTTGCAACAGGCGCGGTCCAGAATAGGTCCAAATATTAACAAATATTCTATTTATACAATATTTTGATATAACTAGCCTCCGTTGCCCGCGTGGATCTACATAGTTTCTATGGGATTTTCGCGGTATAAATTTTTTTCACGATCTCAATAAATCAAAATTAGCATTTGACCAGTACTTCAATACAATTCGGCATACTCCGAAAATTATTCTGATCCCTGACCTTTTATGGAATAATATAATTGATTAACACAAATAAGTATAAAAAGCATGAAATTCTACTCTTAGATGAAATTGTCATAAGACTAAAGACAATTCGACAACACAAATTAGCTAGGAAACCATTTTCACACAACTTGCAGACAGTGGTGACAAAGATAAGTTTGTTGGGTAAAAACTTCATTCCATGGGTGTTTATCCAAAAAGCTTACAGCCTGTATAGTTCAAAGATACCGCAACCCTCAGCCAGGATGCGAGTTTCACCATCTGAAAGTACTAGACTAGCAAGTAGCGGCATTAGTGAATATTGAACTATGAAAATTATTTTCAATTGGTATACATTCAACTAGCACTAAACGTTTCGCTACTAACTGTATAGTGCGAACAGCTAATGAATGGAACAACTAGCCGGCGTCATTGTTAACTACAACCTGGGGGTTTACAAGTCGAGAGTGAACAGGTATCTTCTAGGCAACCATTTCCCATCTTAGATCACGTCATGCTTGACACCAGACGAGAGAGTGATCAAACCCATTGTCTGTAACCAATAAAAAATAGCATCAAACATAAACCATGTTACCACAAATACATAAACAAGGCTTAGACGGACGTCAAACGTGTTTAACAATAAACAAATAAATATATTGTGAACATTTCACACAACGCCATCTAACTAACTTTATGATTATCTCACAGTTGAGTAATCTTATTACCAGACTGTGCTAATGTCTCAGGATGATGTGCGCAGTGCAGCAGTCATGCGAAACTTTACATGTTGGAGTTCCGAGTGACACTGTTCTGTTATGGGCGGCCGTGTTGCTTAACATCAGGTGAACGACTAGCTCGTCACATCATTCAATAAAGCTTGTACTATGGCAACCAGATGACTGATGGAATACTTCGATACTTTTTGTTTGTAAATGTACATAGAATACAATATAACGCCCAGACACAGAACAAACACCATGTTCATCACAAATTATTGTCCTGGGTGGGAATCGAACGTCAACCTATACCTAGAAGGCAGAGCTACTACCAACAGATCTATCAGGCCAGTCAAAACAGCAGCTTAACCGAATATGTTTGATGAATTTTTTTATTGGTTATATATACGTCTGGTAAAATATAGTTTAAGCGAACAGATAATAATGTTTCATTCTTGTCTCATATCAACTATAATTATTATTAGTATAACGTTACCGCAGACCCTGAATGCACGCTCGCGCCCTTGAGTTTACTCACAAATTGAAATGCAACACCTGAGTCAGTAGCTCAGCAAATGAATGACGCATATTTAGACTGAGTCGCGGTTCATTCAACTCCCTCTCAAAGGACAGCCGCGCAGTAGTAATTGCGAACGGATGGCTGTTTCGTTAGTCAATGGTGAGGTGACTCAGCGAATGATGATCGGTTTCATGATAAACGTAATTTTTATAATCCGCGATTAATTGTACAAACGTTTGTATGGCAAAATCATTGATGATTGTAGATATAGATAGTTTTATGTGTTTATAATTTTTCTATAGCGCAATGCTTGACAGCCTCTGTGGTGTGGTGGTTGAGCAGGTCGGCTATAACCCGAAGGCAGCGGGTTCGATTCCCGCAGCAGGACAAGTATCTGTGAACAGAAAAAAAGCGCAAATACTTGTTCTGAGTCTGGGTGTAGTGGGACCATGGTCCTCGTAGTTCTTGGGTCCCGAGACAGAGAATCCTAGTTAGGGTCCAGGATGTATGTATGATTGTTAGGCGTTATTATTATTATTATTATGCTTCAAGTTCCAATTTGAGCAACTTGCATTTATTATACTGAGTTTACAGTTGCGTGCAAGCCAAGGCTTTTCTCGTTCATCCGTCAGCCAGTCAAGACCTTACTACAATATCGCACGCGTCGTTCTCCTAGCTACAGGTCAACTTGCTAATCTGTATTTATCATCCATATTTTTATGTTTATAATTAACATGAAGAGCTAGTTGTTCGCCTGATGATAAATGTAACGGCCACCCATAAAAGTTGCAATGTGACACGGAACTCTAAAATATAAAGTTTCGCGTGATATTGCATTGCGCCGAGACATCAGTAGCAGTATATTACTAAATTTTGAGATCAGATGGGTTATGACGTAATTCGATTGCAACTGATAGGAACACAAATTTATATGGATTTGACAGTTTGGATACGCACTTTATGTGCATAGTTAGTATGGAAATTTCTCCTGTTGCATTGCAATCAAAGTTTCGTGATCACTCTCCAGATCATAGTGTCATTTGCACAATAATTTAATTTTTTTTTTAATATTACACAACGCCATCTAGCCCCAAACTAAGCAAAGCTTGTGCTATGGGAACCAGATAACTAATACAATACTTGGATACTTTTTTGTTTGTAATTACATACATAGAGTACAATATGACACCCAGACACAGAACAAACACCTATGTTCATCACACAAATGTTTGTCCTGAGTGGGAATCGAACCCACGACCCACAGTTCAGAAGGCAGGGCTACTACCAACTGAGCTATCGGGCCCGTCGTAGCTACAAGTCTTTCAATCCGGAACACATTGCTTGCCTACTGCTTGGCGGTGGTATCCCACCGCTTTGCCAGTTACTCTGCCGCACTTAAACGTACATTGCAAAGTTCTTTCAAGATACCACCTAATAATATTACTCATACTCAAGAACCATCACACATTAAACTTGAAACATAATTACAGCTTTATTTAGAAGTAAAACATTACAATCGTTTTCCTGCTCGCAGTACTGACTAAATGATTAACGACATCGAATCCTCAGCTTCTGACTAAAAATCTTTCCTCGTGTCGTGTCCGGTTTGTGACTCATACAAGAATCATAGTTATTATAGCAAACTTGATTGACTACATAATTTATAAAATTTAACCGATTTTGTATAGATATGCTATAATAATATACAACGCCCAACGATCACATACATAGATCCTGGACCCTAACTAGTATTCCCTGTGTCTAGGGACCTAGGACCTACGAAGACCGTGGTCCCACAACACCCAGACTAGGAACACGTATTTGAGCTTTTTTCTGTGCACAAATACTTGTCCTGTCGCGGGAGTCGAACCCGCCGCCTCCGGGATATGAGCCGACCTGCTTAACTGCCACACGCTGTAACAGTAATTCGAGGTCATGCTCATCCTCCAGCGTGGTAGTAGGTACAGCTTGTTCTCACCCTGTAGCAAAAGGCCCGTGTCCCAGCTGTGGGAACGTATGGACTGGTGACAGTGGCATAGCTACTCCGTTAGCCCCGGAGGTGCCGGTGCCCCAAGCTCAGGGGTATTCGGACTCTGACGTACAAACTATAAATTGAACTAGTGAACATTTCTCCCACATTCGGAACATAAATAAACCTGACCAATCTGGATTACGACAAATCTGAAGTACCTAGGTCGAATAGGGAACAAACGATTTGAAATAGTTTTATTGGGGCCCTTGTTTATTATGTGCCCCAGGGCATTTGGCACTGGCTGGTGATATTATTATAATGACCTAAACTAGGAACAGCATGATGAACTAGCATGTGTAAAAAAGCATTCTAGCCTTTCAATCCATAGAGCTTTCCGTTTTTAGTTTTCCAACAGCTCGTCCCATCTCCATCGTCTAAATATTAGCCGTATGTCAAAACACAAATAACCTTGCTAGTGCCGACAGTAAATTACTTCAGCGGTGTATTTTCGTATATCTTACGTCACGGCCTTTGGACGCGATAACAAGAAATATCATTTCGCCTATCGCTAGATCACTAGTAATTCAGAACTGGATTATACATAATCGTACTACCTAAGGAAATCTATGAGATAAGGCACTGTTGTATAAGGAAATACGACACGTTGATACACCACGTTACTTATCCTTGAAAACTCAAACCGTTTATTACTGTCGCACTTTAACGCTGGCTTAAATTAAGTCATGGTTTAAAGCTACTCTCGAATTAAGTTGTATCGTTATAACGACTATAATACACAACACTACAGAAATAGAGTTTAAACTCAAATGATACATTGTAAGATGGTCGTGTAGTAACCAAACAACCGAAGATATAGCAGCAAAGGGTTAGTCCTGTTTTTATTTAAGTTCTTAAGTTTGTGTAATCCAGTGTTCCCTTTTTGGGAGTGGGTGGGGATTTCCCTGCTATCTTGGAGATGGTGGCATGTGGGACTTGAACCCACTAAAACCTTACAAAAATGAGCAGTCTTCATTATACCATGTCGCTCCGGTTGCCGCGCCCATCACTTTGCTCACCAAGGCCACCTTCCAGACTTGTGGGACCGTCCTGCGAAGAGTCCCCCGACTCCATCAGTCTCCACTGGTGGAGAGAGAGGGGGGTGACACCTCCTTCCTCTCGGACGTCTGCGCTGAGTCCAAGCATGGCGTTTACAACGCTCAGCAGCAAGAAATTGCAGCCTTTACCGCCATCGAAAGTATTTGCACCACACTCACGTCAGAAGGAGATCACCTCCCGTCTCGCGATCTGGCGCAGGTACTTTCCGAAGCATCTATGCCTGGAAAGTCCCTGCACCGATCGGAAGGTCAGCAACCCGAGGGGCCGCCTTACCCAACTCTGGTCGATCCAGTGACCCCTAGTGTAACGGGTGTTCTAAAATTGTTTCCATTAATTTTGCTGAAATCTTTCACAGTGGGAGACTCGATTGCTTCGTTACGCGGTCATTTTACAATTTATATGCAATCATTTGAATAGCATATCTGTAGTGTTATAGTTACATCTATTCGAGACTAGCTAAACCAGTGTTAAACCTGCGACCTTCATTAGACGAAAGAGGTAATGAAAACCTGTTTTAGCTTGTACTTAGTACCATCTGCTTTTATGTTGCTAACCTTAAACCAGACGCGCATGAAATTGCGGGCACGGCATGCATGATCCAATGATAGGCAATTGCGCTATTGCCGCAGTTCAGTCAATATTTTCAATGACTAATTCGATCAATATTTTCTCACTTCCGCAAGACTTGTCCTCAATTTCGCAACCAATCAATCAATATTTCCCCACTTTTGCGAGCATTATTATGAATTTAAATTCAACCAATACTTCAATGTTTTTCCATTTTCGCGAGAATTGTCCGGAATGACGCATCCGATGAGACTTGTTCTCGATATATTATCCAATTTGCATCAACGGGTTATTAAACTGCTAATTTTAGATAGAATTATTATTTTGAGACACAAAAAAACTGACTTCAAATGTTGTCGCCTTGTTATGCAAAATTTTAAATTAAAAGGTTTCCATCTCTTTCTTATTGGTGGAAATAACAAGGAAACTGATAGTTAAGGCCCGGGCGGGTGTGACCGTGCGTTTACTTTGCTCGGCACGAGATCATTTAACCGTACGCATTTGAAACGGGCCTTACAAACTGTCCATTTAGGTTTAGTTTTGGTTTTTGTACAAAAAAAATCATAATGGTTGAATTCATTTGTTTCCTTCCTGCCCCTTAATCTAACATTATATTATCCTTGTGCGATGCGCATAAAGCTACGCGTATTTTTAACTTACATTTCATTTCAACCTCCACTCCATAAATAGAACAATAGTGAATACACCTCGAGTATGACTCACCGGACAAACAGGTGATAGGTTTCCCTACTTGTATGGTTCATATTCACACGTCAATATAGATAAAAACAAATCCAAACGACAGACAGTGGCTGGTAATAGCTATGCTTCATTCGATGGAATCGAGGAAAGGATCGAGACTTTTAGCTATCAAGAAATAGATTACGCAACATCTTAGCCACATTAATCATACTTTATGGAAATCGTTTATTTAAATTCAAGCTTTTCTTTAGCATTGTCTACAGTTTACATGAATTCAATCAACCAAGGTGAAAAATGAAACCACACTCCATTAATTTCATAAGAAAATATACCTATATACGAGTATAATATTGATTGTTGATGGCTGTAAACCAAAAAGTAAATCATTCATTTTCATAATATAAACTTATTCATCTTTTTAGACCGCTCAATATATTATCTTGGCTCAGCTCGCAGTGCTTGAACATCGCAGAGTAATGCGAAAATTTTTTAGAATTTTTTTACACAAAGTGTAAAGTTATTGCCAGATCTTCATAAATGTTCTGGTATCTGAAATAATGTAATTTGCACGTTTTTCATGATCATGGCAAATTGGCAACATAGGACGTTGAATAGGAGAAAATCAAAAAATATATTTAAATCAAAAGTTTGTATCGCACAGACTTAACTATATACGCTAATGCTTCGTATCTACCATGCTATATCATGTGGTTTCTTTAATATAACAATATGTCAGGTCACCCACGCGAGCTTATTCTTCAGAATTATTCTGTTTCAACAAGAGTAAGATAAATCACCAGATGGAACGTGATAAATGATTATAATTATACCTAACCTTTTAGTTGTAGTTATAACCTTTTAGTGTCTAAAGAAGTATTCGAAATGGGATATCTCACGCATCATGTGAAATTCTCATACATCATACATGCTTAGATAAGCATAAATAATGGATCAAAAGTGATGGTTTTCACCGCTATAAGAAACTAACACATACTTCTAAAACGGTAATCTAAAACTGCATAAAAAATGATTAACTTTTTTCTTCGTCTGGAATTAGGCAAACACGAGTTATAAAAACTTGATTATTTCAAGACAAGGACAGCCTGCCGTGCCCTAGCAATAAACCAAATATTCTTTCCAATTATCAATTGCGTCTTGCATTAATATTGGTTTAGAAATTTGGACCTCTCTTTTTATAACAACTAGCTGCAGCCGGTGGCTTCACACGCATGAACTACGAGTTTGCCCCATGTCTTTCTCTAGGGTTCAAACTATCTCCATGGTCTATCAAGATTATTCGTTGAGTCGTAAACAGGTACCAGACAGAGACCTTAATGCCTTAGACATGACTGAAATCTTTAAGAATAAAAAATCAATACCAGCCCGTTTAATAATGTAAAAAGCACGTGTGTAGCCGAGTTCATGTACTGGTTATAAATAGCCACCGCTTCTTACGGCCAATGTCTCACCGACGACGTCTATTTCCGTGGGACGATGCGGGAGGCAGGAGACAATCGATTTTAAACGTGCCTGCTGGAGATATTTGACGACAGCTGGTAATAGTTTCCTTTCATATATTGTAAAGATAAAACGGGTCTATTCGCGCACAAAAATTATCAAAACATAATTTTGACTAACCTCGACGTTTCGAACAAGTTACATTGGCCGTGGTCACGAGGGGACTGGAGTAGCGGGTGTCAGCAGAGCGGGCGTCGTCTCCAACTACCCGCATTTGGTCTTGTAAATTTTCACTATCAATATCCCGGCATACAATACTAACAGTATCGGCAGTTTCACGCGAACACAAATCGCGACGCGAACACCTACTTATCACCGGATTCCACGCTGATGCTGACACCCGCTACTCCAGTCCCCTCGTGACCACGGCCAATGTAACTTGGTCGAAACGTCGAGGTTAGTCAAAATTATGTTTTGATAATTTTTTGTGCGTGAATAGACCCGTTTTATCTTTGCAATATGAGTTCAAGTCGCGAAAGTTTAAAAAGTGTAATAGTTTCCTTTCATATCTAAGAATGTTAAGTATTTACTATCTGATTAGCAGTGAGATACACAAGTAACGTGGAAAGGTTTAGAAGTGGTTGTCCTCGGTGTGAAATACTTAACTCCTCAAACGCATCGATATAAGACTCGAGTCCGAAGACAAAACAAACCATTGAACCAGATACAACACCTCGGAACTGCCAAGAACCAATGGAGCATTTGTACTACATTGAATGTTTTATTATTCATTGAATTCTACCACCCACCTGTTCAAACACATCTTATTCATAACAAAACTTCGATACGTCGGTTTTGTATAAAAATAAAGGTCGTATGCTATTCATACATTTCTCAGTAAAATTAAGAGACTATGATATTCTAAACTCGTATGTTACTTGGTGTTGTCTAAAATATTCTCATCTTGATTTTTTTTTTTACTTCAAACTTGTCTAGCATTTGACCACGCTCTCACCTGATGGAAAGTGACAATGCGATCAAAGGTAGCCAACGAAATACCTATTCTCTCTTCTCTTGAACACGCCCGGTTATTTGGTAGAAACATTTTTACTGAAGAAATTAATATTATGTGGGCTTCCACAATTTTAATTTCAATTTTGACAGTTTTATTACCACCTAAAGATTTGTGCCATCTGACCTTTGATAAGAGTAAGATAACGCATTCCAAGTGAGTCAGTGTTGCGTTCGCCCTGACCATGATTAAAACAATAAAATATGCTCTAAGACCCTACGATAAGGCCCAGAGCATTAACCTGTGTTATTATTGACTTACAGAACGGTTAAAGGTGAAGTCAAACAATTTGTAAATTCGAGGCACTGACAAATACTTGCACTAGCAGTTTGTCGGTTATCCCTTGGGAATATTAATTTTCCGGGATAAAGGTTAGCCAAAGTTGGTCTTGCACCCAGTGGCTGGCAGCAGTTGTATGATAAGATCTGAAGATCGGGCTCAGTGGTGTACCTTGGGGGAGGCCGATGTCCATCTGTGGACTAACACACTCTGATGATGTACTGATGATAATAAAAGTTTGTCACGGTAATGTAATCTATCTGTGTATTGTGTACTATCTAAATTGTTTCTGCCATGAAAGCCAACAAACAATTGAAGGGGTGAGAATAAAAAGGATTTAACTGATTTTTTTGACCAAATGACTTACGGGTATCGTTGGATTCAGCGTGAAATTATCTTCAATAATACATTCTCAAAATACCGAAATGAGGCTTAAATCAGAATACTGAGACAGATACCAGAATACTGGCAGCATTACCTCGCTGAATTAGAAGACTTAGCTTCTGAGCGAAGTATGTGCCAGCTCTGGGATCCCCCAAATATATTTTAAAAAAATAGTTTTGTTTGATTAGAGATAAAACGTAATAACCTGTGAAGATGACACAAGTAAATTGTCAAATGTCAAAGGTCCAATATCATTTATTCAATCCAGCTTTTGAGAGGCTTTGTACTAGTTGTTCTCGACTAATGAAGCTGCAGCTAATGGCTTGCGCAACGGACGCATCGACCTTGTTGCTTCTGAAATAGCGCTAAATGAGTTGTAACACCAGCTGCCTCTGTACGAAATGCCGCGTTTACTGTCCCATTGGCACAATGTACTTCCAGTCTTTACTGGCTTAAATTTACAGAAAAACGAGCGTGCTTTAGACCACACGACTGAAGTAAAACTTTTAGCACCATCTCTCTTGCTCCTACAGTAATATAGGAAACGTAACTTTCTATTTTCTCTTTTTTCGCTTTGTTTTATGATAATGTCGCCACGGTGACAATAAAATTGTACATTTTCATTTTATCGGACATACCAACATAATAATACAAATTTTAAGTAATTTTCCACTTGATGTAGATAATTATAATAAAAAATTAATAAAAAATATGAAAAAATTATAAATAACCAGTACAATTTCCGTAACGCTCTCATCACGCATTCACCAGCTTGCTCCCAAGTCAAGCGTACATAAAGAAGTTTTACTTCAATAAAACACTTATTAATAAAGGTCACTTAACGATTAGGTTGTAGGTAGTTGTCAATCACTGTGAAAAGGATCGAGGACTCCAGAAATTATACGAAAGAAAAGTCGAGAGGACGAAAAAAAAACAAGCTAGAATGATTTTGAATTTTTATCGTATATTAATCAACATATATATTACCAACCAGCCATAGTCACTACAGGTATATACAAACATTATGATTGAACATATTCCCAATAAAAAACAAATTTTAAGAGTTTTAAAGTGAGTGTATTTTGAACAGCATAACTTTTGGCGTGTTGCCTGGCGAGAAATAGTCCGAACTATAATATCGCTAGTTTATTAATGGACCTGTGATATAATTCAGATTGTAGGAAGCACGTGCTTCAAACCATAGATGACATAACAGCAATGCATTTCATGTTGGAAACTGAGTTTTACCGAGACCGAAATAAAGCTTATAATAGCTTCAATCAATAATTGATAAATGATTGAGTTAAGAGTCCTACAGGGTAAAAAAAAGCATTGGTGACGCCTCCTCCGATGTTACAGATGTCCATAGGCTACGGTGACCACTTCCCATCAGGTGGGCCGTATGCTTGTTTGCTCCCTTTAACATTAAAAAACCTAGATCAAAATGTATATGAGCAATAGGGTTCAAATTTGGGTGAACTATCTCTCCGATTTTATAAGAGCATAATGTTCATGTTGGTGTTATTATGGTGCAGTTATAAATGACGTAATTCTTGGCGTCTATCTAAACGTTTAGGTTTAATGTAGTTTACGTTTTGCCATGATGATATGTACCCTATAATTAGTCGTGAATGTACACTGGATGTCAACTTCAAATAAGGGTCAGAACAGAAACACGGAATACCCATGAAAATTATAGACAGCCTTTGTGGTGTGTTGCTTGAGCAGGTCGGCTCATAACTCGGAGGCGGCGGACTCTATTCCCATGGCAGCACAAGTATTACTCAGAAAAGAATCGAAAATACTTGTTTTAAGTCTGGTTGCTGTGGGACCATGGTCCTCGTAGTTCCTGAGTGGCCTAGATAGGAATTCTAGTTAGGGTCCAGGATCTATGTCTGTGATCGTTCAGACGTAACGTTCGATCCAGACGTAATTCGTTAAAATACGTAGAGAGTGGGATATTCAAACGTTGCACCCAGCTTTATTCAAAGACTTCACTATTGAAATATGAAATAGATTCCAAGAACGGAATTTAGGTACGTAAAGCGTTTTCTGAAATAGCGATAGAAAATCACAAGAATGCCGAATGAATCGTGCGTCCATGGAATTGCGCATTTTCCAACCCTCTGCTTTCGTGATTTATGTGTCTTGTTATTTATTGTAAGTAGTCAAGTCATTATATAGATACTTACATCATATCAGTGTGAAAATGATGCAACGAAACAGAAGTTAATTATAATTTTCTTTCATCAACCATCTATCACACAAGAATACGACTACGCTTATGATTTGACGATTATCTGGTAAACCGTAGTCCATGAATATAAATAGATGTTATGGAATGCCGTGACGAGCTAACCGTTCCCCTGATGTTAAGCTGATGTTCGGCTGCCCATATCAGTTGCAGTGTCACTCGGAATTCTAAAGTATATAGTTTCACGTGACACTGCACTGCGTACGTCATCCTGAGACATCAGCACAATCTAGTAAGATGACTAGACTGTGAGATCAGGTCATAAAGTCTCATTTGCTCGGTTATTGCACTAGTTACAGTGTCCTTCAAACCGAAACACAACAGTGCTTGCGCACTACTGCTTGGCGGCAGAATAACTGGCAAAGCGGTGGTACCTACCTAGACGAACTTTGCAGAAAAGTCCTACCTAGTAAATATAAGTGTATGTATAGCAAAAATAAACCTCTGAATACTAATTGTAAATGGAAAGCATCAAAATTTATAATATATTTAATTTTGCCTGTTATCGTCGCCCCCTAGATTCTAGTTACAACAGTTTATCAGTTCACTAAAGCGTGGTGCTCTTCCACAGGCGTCAGGTGTGACAGTATCGGACGCTTGCAAAACGACGTACGAAGAAATTAAGAAGGACAAGAAACACCGCTACGTAGTGTTCTACATCCGCGACGAGAAACAGATTGATGTGGAGACGGTCGGCGAGCGCAATGCCGAGTACGAGGCCTTCCTCGAGGACCTACAGAAGGGCGGCACCGGCGAATGCAGGTTGGTACACTGTGGAATGTTCTAGTAGGTTCCAGAACATTCTAGAAATATAGACAAACTGTCAACGAGCTCAAGTCTTAGTACGAGAACTTACAGAAGGGTGGCACTGGCGAATGCAGGGTGGTACACCGCGGAATGATCTACTAGGTTCTGGAACATTCTAGAAATTTAGACAAACTGTGAACGAGTTCAGGTCTTAGTACAAGGGCTTACAGAAGGGCGGCACCGGCGAATGCAGGTTGGTACACTGCGGAATGTTTTAGTAGGTTCTGGAACGTTCTAGATATCTAGACAAACTGTCAACGAGCGCAAAGTTGAGTTACAACCCTTCTTGTGAGGACATTGTGGAATATATTAGAGCGTGTGTTTCTTGTGTAAATATGTATTGTAATGCATCTTCTAGATAAATATCGCTGTAATCCTAAGGAATCAATGGCAACATCGGTGAAATGGCAGAGATACAGAGCGTTGCGATAATTTGCTCTGGTTACAAGCTACCTTCCATCTTATCTATTTAATTTATCATCTTCACTTTCTCATTTAGATTTATGGATCTAGCCATTATAATTAAATACTAAAAGTGATTTTTAAACTGCAGTCTAAAGTATACTCATGGTAACAATCATCGTTTACAATTTACATACCTCTCGCGATTTACATATGACGCGATACAATTTACATGCCCCATAAGTCGTCGGTCCAGTCTATGCCTAATAAAACCAATCAACGCCATTTAAGCGTAACCGTATTTTTTTATATAAAAAAATTTAGCTAAAAATTATAAACTAAGTATTCGTATAATATATAACTACTACCTGCTCCCCGCGGTTTCACCTGGATGATGAAATATAGCCTACGACCTATTCTCAGACCTGAAGATACACACAAAATTTCATAAGTGTCCGTCAAGCCGTTTCGGAGGAGTTTTGTTACAGACACTGTGACACGAGAATTTTATATATTACATTAGATTTCTCAGCCTTTGCGGTGTGGTGGTTCAGCAGGTCGGCTCAATACCCGGAGGTGGCGGGTTCGATTCCCGCGGCAGGACAAGTATTTGTGCACAAAAAAAGCGCTAATACCTGTTTGGAACTACGAAGACCACGGGGTCTTCATAGTTCCTGGGTCCCTAGACACAGGGAATCCTAATTAGGGTCCAGGATCTATGTATGTGATCGTTGGACGTTATTATATTACTATTATTATTACTAATTTATTACTGTATCCATTCCAGATATGGGCTATTCGACTTTGAATACACGCATCAATGCCAGGGTACATCGGAGGCGAGCAAGAAACAGAAACTGTTCCTAATGTCATGGTGCCCAGACACCGCCAAGGTTAAGAAGAAGATGTTGTACTCTAGGTGAGATTCTATGTCATCATCCGCCTACCCTTATCCCATTTAAATGCGACTGGCCCGATAGCTCAGTTGGTAGTAACCCTGCCTTCAGATCTGTGGGTTGTGGGTTCGATTCCCACCCAGGACAAACATTTGTGTGATGAACATATGTGTTTGTTCTGTGTCTGGGTGTTATATTGTATTCTATGTATGTATTTAGAAACAAGAAGTATCTAAGTATTGTATCAGTTATCTGGTTCCCATATTACAAGCTTTACTTAGTTTGGGGCTAGATGGCGTTGTGTGAGATGTCCACACATATTATATTACTATTATTATTATAAATGGGGTCGGTGTTTACTTTTCCACTCATACCTTTCAGAAGAGATTCTATCTAAAATTTCTAAATTTCCATATTAATATTAGAGAATAATAATTATAATCAATATTTGTGAACATTTCATACGGCACCATCTAGCCCCAAACTAAGCAAAGCTTGTAATATTGTTATTACTATTAACAATATCACTACAAAAACAAAAATAGAATTCTGTATCTTAAAACAAAGCGGAACGGAGCATGACCATATAAGGCGTTGTTCGATGACTTGTGAACTGAACAATAATACACTTGTTTTTATTGATAATGCGACTGATAACATGATAACGGCACTTATCAGTGATTATCCTGTTCATATGTTGAGTCATGTTAAAGTCATTGGTAGGTTATGTGATGGCATGAAATATAATTTTGAATGAATTTTATTTTCATGTATGAGCAAAGTGCTTTTTTTCTTTATAGTAACTACTACAATAATAACAAATAAACACTCTAGCTACATACACTAACTACTACAAAAAAACATTTGCACCAATGACCCAATGACACCCCAGGAGTGCCTTTGAGCCAGTTTTCTCTTTCCTTTGAATGATGTGACGAGCTAGTCGTTCGCCTGGTGTTAAACGCCACGGCCACCCATAACAGAACAGTGTCACTCGGAACTAAAACACAGAGTTTCGAGCGACACTGCACTGCGCACATCATTCTGAGACATCAGCACAGTCTAGTAATAAGATTACTCAACTGTGAGATCAGATCATAAAGTCTCAATTGCCCAGTAATTTCACTAGCTACAGTGCTCTTCAAACCGGAACACAGTAGTGCTTGCACACTACTGCTTGGCGGCAGAATAATTGGCAAAGCGAAAAAAGTGAAAAAGTCCTTTGACGGCTGAGTGCCTTAAGCGCCTGCCCTCGCGCCAGGAGACGCTGTAAAGATCGGTAGAGACCAACAGCATTAGGAAGAAGAGAAGAAGCAGAAGGAAGAAGGAATAGAACAATTTACCCAACCAATTTAGGATAAAAGTGTATGACGGTCATACAAATAACATTCGAGAGCTCCAAGGTTTAGCTTCAGCTTTGTGTCCAGCTGGGTGATTACGGAACTCGAATGCAACTAATAGAAACACAAATTTGTATGGATTTAACAGTTTCAATACGCAGTTTATGTGCATAGTTAGTATGGAAATTTCACTTGTTGCATTGCAATCAATGTTCCATGATCACACCCCAGGTCGACTTACTTGAAATCCAGGTGTAACTTGTGATAACAAATCTGTTATTTTTTGTTACAGCTCTTTCGATGCGCTCAAGAAGTCGTTGGTCGGCGTCCAGAAGTACATCCAAGCGACCGACCTGTCCGAAGCTTCCCAGGAAGCCGTGGAAGAGAAACTTCGCGCCACCGATCGCCAGTAACGCATTTACCCCTCGCTAACCGCGCCGCCACAACCCCCGGCGGGGGTGCAACCACCCTCACATAACTTAGTCAGTATGTCAGTATTCCCGGGGGTACCATGGGTTCTTTTATATATTTCAATCCTTAGCTTGCTGTCTCACTTAGCTGTACCTACAGAGTTGAGACAGCCTCTAGCAATAAGGGATATATGTAATAATTTAAATTATACTAATTAATATTATATTTTTTTCCTAAAGAGTAAGTTAAGCTCAAACACGGCGCGTGCGCGTTTACTCTGCAGTTCGCCGGTCGGCTTTTTTTATACTATTTAGATTGTAATATAAAGTACGGTTTTATACTATCGCAAAGTTTTCGTTCTGTACTTGCCGATGCTATGTGACGTCAGACGCGAGCGTTGGATAAGTATTTTGTAACCAATTTATTCAGGAATACACTCGATATAAGTGAATATCAGTTGTTTTATTCAAGCTGCGTTTTCCTGTTAGGTAAGGCAATAGAGTAACTCCATTTGATAGTTATTTATAGAGATACATCACTAATGACGATGTGTACATATTATTGACAGCCATTGTGGTGTAGTGGTTGAGCAGGTTGGCTCATAATTCGCATGTGGCGGGTTCGATTCCTGCGACAGGACAAGTATTTGTGCATATTAAAAAGCTTAAATTCGAGTTCTGGGTCTGGGTGTTGTAGGGTTGTAGTTCCTGGCAAAGAGCATATAACCACTACGTTTTAGTTCCTGGGTCCCTAGATACTGGGAATCCTATTTAGGGTCCAGGATATGTGTATGATATCGTTGGGTGTTATTATTATTATTATTACATACTTGGAAAGTAACAAACTGATTGCTATAGTTTGTAAAGATAGTTCCGATTTGATGTTTGATTGTGAATCAGGGTTAGAGAATTTTGCCACTGTTTTGATGAATCATAAATCAATGAGGTCACACTACAGATAGTATTCTGTGCACTACAGTACATGTATGACACAGCAAAACAAGGTCAACTAAAAGCATGCACTAATATAGTATTATAATCTCGGACCTATTTCTTAAAATGGTCCTGTCCTAGATTGACCATTCGTATGTCTACCTCCCACTATGACAACTTCTCATAATAACCACGCCTCATTTGTCATTCCGGTTGATGGTCACAACTTTAGAACCTTCCCCCGACGGTTGTTAGTTTTGAGAGGGATGTGGCTTGGTAGCAATATGATGGGAAGGACTAAGGGTGGATTCGACCAAACGAGAGTAAATTTTATTCTTAGAATAAATCACCATTTGTTCGAGAGTAAATCAATTTCACATTTTACCATCTACAATTCTAAGAATAGCAAGTCTATTCGAGTATTATTATTATACTACCGTTTTTGATGGAATAACAGAGTTATTCCCAGAATATTAAAAAAAGACGTCCGACCATGTATTTTGTCATTTATTTTCCTGCACTATAATACAACAAAAGCGAGTTGATATGACATAAGCTTGAATACCGTGTCGTTGTAGAACAACAATTGTTAACTGGGTAATAGATTCGTTCATCATTTATTCCGCTATTCGCGTATAGTAATTCTAAGCGTAGCTAAACTGCGTGGAAAAACGAAGAATGAATTACTCGAGTATAATATCGTGGAATAGATTTATGCTGGTATAAATCCAAGTTTGGTCGAATCCACCCTAAAGGAAAGAAAGCTTCAGTTCAAACGTTTATTAAAATTCTCAATTCAACAGTACTGCACACTATCAATTAACAATCACAATAAAATTGAAATATTATGATACCTTATTTTAAAATATTAATTATAATCTAAGCCTCACGGCTCCCTCGCATTAATCTAGGTAAAAGTGCAGGTTATATCCTAATCACACAATTTTTTGAACACAAAGCATTCACTCGCAATTTACTTTTATACAAATTGTTAATCAATGGTGGTTAAAATATAGGTCCATAAATCGGTCCTTATTTAAGTTTATAATAATTATATTATATTTAATACCCGTAAAACAGTAGTTATAGACTTCTAGCTGATAATTAAAAAGTTGAAATTCTAATAATCTTAATTTAATAATATTGTATTAACGGTTTTTTAAATAGATTTAATATTTATGTATAAGTTATAGATTTTTTATTATACCATCAGATTAAACTATCTATGTAAATCTTGTAGCGTTTTGTAATAGGTTTCATTCGTTGAAAGCCCGGCCCAGAATTCTGGGTTGAATTAATTGAATCTTTATTTGCTCGGAATGTTACATTAAGGTGATCAAAAATTGCCGTTTGTACTAATCGTTCTACCGGTGATACTCATTTTTTCATTTATTCTGCAAAAAGGTAGGTACATACATATTTGTATAGTATGTAATTACAATTATTTTTCTCAAACATTTATTATTCCTTGGGAACCACTTATAAATGGACAGCTAGATGTCATAAGACCCAGCTGTCCCTTTATAACCCAAGCTGTCTTGGCAAAGATTAAATTGTAGAAGTCATCGATAAAATTAAAACTATCGCCAAATGAAACTTATCACAATACATAGGTATTATTTAAATTCTACATAGGCAGCATTAGAGCAAGAATTTAAAATTTAATTAATTTCCTTTATACTTATACATATTTTTATTTAGGTAACTACTAAGTATAGGAGATATGTAGAAATACAGGTAGGTTAAAACTTTCACATGTTAGGTTAGTAACTAATAGGGATCCTATACTTCGTGGGTTATTCCACTCTAACCTACCAAGCTGTGCTAGTGGATGACAAAGTGGAATATTTGAATTTTTAAGTCCACTGTCCCATTTGGTCAGACAAAGTTACACAGGTATAAAATGTGTGACTCTTTCCCATTAGGGTTGGCAATACTTGGTAACCTGCGCAAAAGCTAAAACGCTTAAGATCTTTAGGTGTCGATACTATGTAGGGGTCCACTTATTTCCGCCCTTATTGATGACAGTTAAAATTCTAAAATTCTCTAAAAACAATAATTTTCTAAGTTTGGTATAAATTATTTAAGTAGGCATTATTTATTGATGCGTTATTATTTTATTTTTATTTCAAGTCAAGAGAACAGGTATCTTCTAGGAAAGGATGCACCATAGACTACGCCGTCATTTTTCATAAGGTGAGGCACTGATCAAATGCTTTGTCTATAAATAATAATAAAAACCTTTTTTATTTAATATTTAAGTAACTTTAAGATCCCATCTACCACGTACCTATTAAAATCGCTCAGAAGCTACGCTCAATTATGTTGTTGGGGTGTGCGTTATTGTCTTGCCTGGGTGAGTGTGTATGTGTAGGTGTTGTTTTAGTGTGGTACGTAAATGCACAGCTATTTAAAAAATCCCGCGAAGACGTCCTTAGATCAGATGAAGTTTAAAACCTCGCTGTTGCGTGTTATATGCTGATAGTGCTGATGGTGTCGGCTGGCGCGAGGGTCACGTTGGGCTGCTGGATCGACGGGTCCAGCAGCGGGATGCTGTCTGTTGTTCTGGGAAGGAATACATGATGAAGTCTTGCTTTGTATTTAGATATTTCTAGTTTTTGAAATAAAACTACGCACGCTTGAGTAGAGGAATAAGCTGGCGAGGTGAACAGAAGTTGAACAAATTCATCTTCCGTTCACGACAGTCTCCTAGATCAATATAACAAAGTTAAAAAATTGTACCTACTATTGTGTTTTGTTGTGTACTAGTGTGTATGTCCGGTAAAATGACAATTTACGATTGTCAAGATGGCGACATTAACATTAAATAAAACAAACACAAAATTATACCGGCCGATAGATGGAGCTAAAATAAAGAAGTTTTACTTCAGCCGTTTTTTTTTTCATATGAACGAGTGACGTTACAAGCTTGTGCGGTTGCCCATAACAGCTAGTCGACCGCCTGATGTTAAGCGACACGGCTGTCCATATCAGTAAAAAAATTATATATAATAACTAACATTTCACAAATTGCATTGAAGATGCGTCCTCTCACCAATTAAGCACAGGCTGATGTAAAATTGTAAATGCATCAGTTCTATGTTAGTAATTATTGTGTATTTTATTTCTCTTACTGTATATTCTTAACCAGGTACTGTTTATATTTAATTGTATTAATATTCTTCTAATTTTTATTTTTAGTTTTGTGAGTGTTGTATAAACGTTTTTCTTTCTTCTTTTTTTTTGTAGATAAGATGAAGACACAGAAAAATGATGGATTTATTTTTAACTCACCTAGTACGAGTGAGCGAGGGTTCAGTCACAACGCTTTCACAGCAATGCGCCGTCGCGCCCGGCTGTCGCACGATCGGCAACGTCGTGCAGATCGTAGCCGTTAAGTAGATGTACTGAAATAAAGGAAAACTGTTTTATAAAACTTGTTAAAAATAATAGGTAATATCTAAGGGCCGACGCGGTTTTTGGCGGGAACGCGAACAAGATTGCGTCATCGCATTGTATTATTTTCCAAAAACTTGTGTTATTTTCAGTGTTAGTGCATAAAATCAGTGGCATTCTATTCGTTGAGTGCTGGATTACAGGCGTGAGTGTGGGAAAATGGTATAATGATGGTGAAACCTTTCTTTTCGTGTTGTTTCCAAACTCCATAGAAGCTTCAAGTAAAGTTACCACCACTTTACTAGGAGTATGACTTTGACTAGACTATGACTTGACTTGATGACTTCGACTAAGACTTGACACATATTTGCGTGTTATATTATTAACTTGATAAATTATCAATTACTTGACACTGGCTAAATACACAAAAGTATGGAGCCAAAACATAAAAAAAGAACCGACGCTGGCAAGAGACGTGAAGAGCCGGAAGGACACCATAGACCCGGGATACCACATGACACAAAGTAGACCTTGGGGCAGCAGTGATTCAAAAGTGAAGAGAGACCACCTAACCCTAACTAGCAAAAACCAAAAAGACAAATCTAAGCACCAACAGTGACCCAAAAACAATAGTGATTCTAAGGTGTAGAAGTGAACTACGCCACGACAGTGATAGAAAATAGAAAAATGTCTTACCATAACTAACACTAGAATGAGGTAGATTGTTGGTGTGAACCAGTGCGCCGCGTTCTCAATGGCAACAACTCCCATCACCCAGTTAACAGCGAAGAATGGCTCCAGCACTAGACATAGGTTCAGGTATGTCTTCAGTTCATTTCCTTCCGTGTTCCATGTGAACTTCCATGACATTGTGTCCATGTAAAGAAGATTTAGAAGACCCTTGTCTTGTAAGGTTTTTGATTGGAAGGTTTGCTGAAAAGATGGATTCTTGTAGCTGATATTTTCTTGTTTAATTGGGGTAACATTGAAAATTATAAATGTTTAATCGGCACCATCGTGTTTTATTATTAGTATAGTATTATTATATATATCTGTTATTATTATATATCATTTGAGTATAGGTATAGGCACCGCCGTCCATTTTCATAGTGTCTCATATCTCTGGCCATCCAAAGGTTGTCTGGAAGAGATCGCTCTTAGCGATAAGACCGCCCATTGTACCTATCTTATTATGTGATTCCCTTTTCTACAAGTTTATTTTTGGTGTCAATAAAGCGTTTTGTATTGTATTGTAATGAGATAATATGCAGATCAAAAGTTTTAAGTTAAATCAAAAGCGTGATGTAGTGCATTATATACCCAGTGTAAAGTAAGAAAGTATCTCACCTCCGTTCCATTTTCAATGTTCCCTAAATTGGGATACTGGCAATCATCTTCACTCAAATAATTTTCCTTGTCCAAAGTTTCAGTACTGTCAGTATTTTTCCTACTGCTTCCAGGCGTATAAATATTATCTAAAGTATCTATACTCCCATTTTTGTCATCTTGCTGTTCTTTCGGCCAGTTCGCTATGTGGTGGTCAACCAGCTCTTGTATTTTAGCTGTTAGCATCTCGGCTTGTTTTTTATTAACGCTCTGTAACCCGAGGATGATGATGGTAGTATTGATGAGGATCAAAATCATGGCGGGAACCATAAAGCCCATCACCATGCCTTTCTCTATTGACATCCAACAGTAGTGTTTTATTTCGTAGTGCTCCATTGAGAGGGCGTAGTTGAACTAGAAGAAATAAATACAGTTTTACTTACTTATAACTTAGGTGCCCATTTAATTTAAGAAGGGTAAATAATAATTATGGTTATTTGCCTCTAGACTTCATTCAAATCAAGAGTGAACCATCTTCTAGGCAAGCATGCCCCATCTTATATCACGTCATTGCTTAACATCAGGCGAGACAATGGTCAAATGCATTGCCTATAACGAAAAAAAAAAACAATTCAATATTATATCAAAACCATATTTTTACTGTCTCTTTTGATCTATTAAGTACGCCTAATATCAGCTTCTAATATCAACCTAACAACGGTCTTGCCATGTAAATTTACAAAGGGCTTAGATTTTCAGACTACGATAGATAGACATACTCGGACGTTTTTCTTTTTGTGTGTGTGAGTGAATATGAAATGTGTAACTCAAAAGCCAAAATTACAGAACTACGCTCAGTCGTGAATCGGTGCTGAAGACGACATTTCATTCACAAGATGATTGATTGGTGAATGACTTGAGCACCGAATGATGATTGAGCATCGTATATCATACGATGCTCAAGGAAGATACGATGCTCAGCGAAGGATTTGTTTGTATGTGTGTGTGTCGCAACGACTCACAATACGTACGACCCACAATACGACCGTACCGTTGTAACGTTGTTACCGTTGTAAACTCGCAGTCCACTTACCATAACAACAACAGCGGGCACTCCATACGCCAGCAGATAGTTATACTTAAGTGGCAGCATGCAATCGCATGCGCAGTACTCCGCAACCGCGGCTGCGAGTGCCACGATCCACATTGCGCATGAAATATGTGTGTAGTGCAGGAGAAGAGCAATACGCTCACACTGGGAAGGGCTCGACACTCCCTAAGAACAGTAAAAAAACTCAAGAAAAAGTTTAAAAGACCCTGACATAATTCCATTATTTGCCCATATTAGACGAATATATGTGATAAAACATAACAGAATTTTTCAGGTCAAGCGCCTCTAAACGTTTTAACTACTTTGCAGCCTGACCTGGAACTGATATTTTTGATCATGTGTCCTTGCAAGTGATTAACAGGCTATTGGGTTAAATTGGTCACTAGCGCCTTCATCGCCAGATAAACCTCACAGATATGATTAACATGCATTAAACCGTATATTTCAGAAATGGCTTCCATTCCAATCTAATCAAATGGGAAGGTTGAACGGTAAATGGAGTACGAATAGCATATTTGCAATTAGCATTAATCATGCTTTTTTGTGCAAAAATAATAAATTCAGTTTACAATCAACGAACTAAGTAAATGATTTAAGCTCATTCTCATGATTTTGCTGTTCAGCACAGTAGGATTCCCTGTGTTGTGCTGAACAGTACTCCTCCAATGAAACATTACAATAAACTTATCATAACAACTGTTAAAAATTAAAATTCAAAAGCGATCTCCAGAAACTAACTTTTTGCCGGACAATCCTGTAAATTTGTAACAGACTTTCATTTCATTTATTTCATTGACCACATTATAACATCACGTTATATTAGGCATGTCATTATATTACACAATAGTTCATTATATTAACTATCTAACCTTACTCATATTTATGTGTATGTTATATAATTCAATTACGATATTTTAGTTTGCAATCTTACTTATTTACAATCAGAAATTGAACATTTTTGCATTCCAGCATTTCGTCATAAATTCGTTTAGATTATAAAATGGATGTATTTCAAAAAAAGCTATAAAAGTAAAAAAAAAAGTCAAAAGAAATAGGCTAATTTTAGCACTTTTCAAAAGCACAAGTCAAAATTATTTTAAGTACTTAAAATTAAGTTATTTCACTAAGCATATAAAATTACAAAGTGCTTATTGTCAAATAATATATAGCAAGCCCATTACAATATATGAGTTTGAAAAAAAACAACAGTTCTCTTTCTCACCATTTTTTATAGTTAGACTTACCGTAACAGCCTGTATGTATATGAGCGTGCAAGCACACAAGCAGCAGCACAAGTTAACATTGATAGGGTACAGCTTGCTACAACGTCGGAACTCTGCCGCGTGAGCGCTCCACATCAACCACACGACTGCTCCGACTAGCAGTATTACCGCAATGCCACTGGTTATGAAGATCTGGAAACAGGATCCTCATAGAACAAATAATAATAATAACGCCCAACGATCACATACATAGATCCTGGACCCTAACTAGGATTCCCTGTGTCTAGGGACCCAGGAACTACGAGGACCATGGTCCCACAACACCCAGACTCAGAACAAGTATTTGCGCTTTTTTTCTGTGCACAAATACTTGTCCTGTCGCGGGAATCGAACCCGCCGCCTCCGGGTTATGAGCCGACCTGCACAACCACCACACCACAGAGGCTGTGGTGTGGAGTAAATAAATAATTGTGGACATTTCACTCAGCGCTATATAGCCCCAAACTAAGCAAAGCTTGCGATACAATACTTAGATATCTGGGTATGGTGAATATCGGTTCATCACACAAGCGTTTTTTTTTTTGTTGTTTATTGTACTGGGAATCAAACCCACAACCCACAGTTTAGGAGGCAGAGTTACATACCAATTCAGCTATCAGTCAAAGAATGTAACCTCATCTCTTTTCAAAAGACGGTGGTATGAAAATATAGGCAAGGTAGGTAGGTATATAACATCACCTTGATCTTCTAAAAGTAATTGCTAGTAAATATTTCGAATTTTAGGAACTGCGATAATATCTTGCAGTCTTTCAGGCAGGAAAATGAAGGGATCTTAAAGGTGAGGCTCGAGGAGACCGATGCAGCCATATATAACAACACCTCCCTGGTCATCAAGGGAACGATGAAATGTCGGTATATGGCAGCAAAAAATAATCAAAAATTAACTAAGCATCTTACCAATATCATCCACTCGTTCCTAACTCCATGACAGTTGTTAAATCCATACAAATAAGTGACGCTATCGATAATGTTATGTTCTTTGAGATCAGCGTCAGCTAACGAGTCATCGGGTATGTCTGCATCCATGTCTGATAAAGATAATTTATTGTCCATCGCTTTGCTTACTACTGAAACAATAATTAAAAAAAAAACAATAATTATACGTAAAGAAAAAAAAATGAGGTATTATAGTTAATTTATTCTTAGGTACATTTATAAATAGTGGGCATTTATTTATCCGTCTGCTCCTACTGTGTCCAATACCTACTGTTCATCCAAAAATTGGCTGAAAGAGATTGCTTTTAGTGATAAGGCCAGGCGATATTGTACTAACAGAAGTTATTGTGTAATATTCATTAATTTTGTTGTACTTAAAAAATAAAGAGTTTTTGATTGATTGTAAAATAAATGAAATAGGGCTACTACATAATAACATACCATATTTTTAGACTGTTAAAAACCAAATTTATTAGTATTTTTTGTTAATGAGTTAATGACGCGGATTAACTCACTAACGAAAAATTCTGAGGTGAGCTGAAAATCCTCTCATCACTACTACCGTAAGAATGAGATTGTGTTGTTAGGGTGTGTGTGGGTTGTGAAACCTTTACCACACCCTTACAACACACGGTGTGCTCTGTTGTGTTACAGAATATCTAATAGTAATAAAAATAAGAAAATACATTATTGTTAATATGCTTTCTAAAACATGATCCAGGGTTTTTCAAACCTTGATTACTCCTGGCCACAAATTCCGGATTGGGGTATAGCTGCGGATTATCATCGTAAATCGACGAGGTGAAATTCGACACTACGCCGCCGTACTCAGTATCGTACGAGGTAATATCGTAGTCTCTTTCGTTGTTTCTGGGGTAAATCGTTTTGTGGTGTTTGATGAAAACGGGCTGGAACGAACGGTAGGAGGGCTTGTGATCATTGTAGATGTCGTTAGTGATGACCTTTCGGGCGCGGTGAGCTGTTTTGTTGAGTGGAGTAGCTGAAAGTAAAATAAAGTAAGAGAAATACAGGGGCTGGTATGTAGTAAAGTTTGATAGCTCCTAACTTTGCACGTGCAACCACACACACAAGTTTAACAAACGTACGAGAAACCGGGGACATACATACGAGAAACTATGTTTGTCAAACTATTGTCAAGTCGACATGCCAAATACTGTACGCTTATTGGTTGAGACAGCCGATAATTAACACACCCAATGAGCGTTCAGTATTTGGTCTGCCAAGTTGACACGAAATTAACAAACGTATACGAGAATTCGTGGGAAAGTATTGCTTAACTAAGATGTATTTTAATAGACTTTAGTACAGACGAACATAAGAGCTGATAGGGCCTATTTTCTGCTTTATAGGGGAGTTACGGTTAGGTACTCAATGATATAGGTACATCATTGAGTACCTAACCTACATACATATCTACATCTAAGTACCTACTTATGATATTATGCTGGTGTCGATTCGGTGTTGCATTCTCTAAAACTTAAGTAAACTTAAAGTATGGCGGTACTTTTCTGATAAAGGGGAAATGACAAAGACGGAAATATGTTAATTTCGTTTAGCTTTAGAGTACGCGACACAGAATCGACACTAATGTACGCTAAATATTAGGTAGATACTTACAATGTTTTACTAATATTACTAATGCGCGTCGAACACCTACTGCAATGCATTTGGGTATGTTACAGAGGAATAAGTGCGAACTTAGATATCAATCTTTAGAGACGGGTATAAGTTTTTTAGTTAGGTTTGGTGTGAAGTTTTCTTATGCCGTCCTGATATCCTTTTTTTGGTGCCGATGTCTAGCAGTGGATGTTTTCCGACTGATAATGTACCCTAATATTCCGCCTAGTGGGGTAAATGTTACATTCCTAAATATAGGTAGACAGCACTTACAGCCTTATTAATAAACACGAACTAGCTTTAGACTAGTTACACCATCTTTTGTCTCTTTCGATCCAGCTAACTATTCCAGTAGCGAAAAAAGGACAAAAGCTGAAGTAACTAATCCGAGACTAATACCCGTTTATTAATAGGGCTGATAGAGTTTAGTAAATTAGTCTAATTTGTCAGTGACTAAATAACGATTCGAAAATTTTTCTATATAAATCTAAATGTTTGGTGCATAACCGTCGTCGACATGTAAATCAGTCGGGTAGTAAACCGTAATCACCAAAATAAATGTAGTATTAATACACTTGCCTTCAATAGTGTAGAAAAATAAACATCCAAAGATTATTGTCTTAACACTTAATTCCATTGTTATGGATCAATCAACTTCTTGCGTTCACTTTCAATTAGTTATGGAATCAATTCCTTTATTATAGTAACGAAACTAGCATGTTTATTTTATTGTAAGTTTTATTGATTTCCCCCCAAGTCCCCAACCCTATTTACATTTGCCTTTTGCCGCCGAAAATCAATAAATTCAGTTACGTTCTGTTTCACGTAAGTATTATGTTTGTACCTTGTGCATAAGAACTTACACTATTTATTACTTGCCAAAATTAAGTTTTGTTTTATATATGTATATTGTGTTATAAATGTAAACTATAATAATAATTCGAAAAGTTTAAGTTTAAAATGATTATATGTATCTAGCTTTCAGAGAAAGTAAAAAAGTATTGCCATATTTGACAGTGACAAATAACGATAGCGTGACAATTTGTGTTCCACGTTCCTCTCATTAGGCAATGTTCGTTTCGGTTGTTTCATTAGCATGATAACTTCTTTCTCAGCTTTTTTTCAAGTATTTTTGGCAGCTGTCTTTTACTAATGCTTGAACCACAGCTCTAAATTTAATGTCACCATCACCTGATTTTTATTTTTATATTGACATTTGACATTTTTATTTTCTCAACAAACACTAAAAAACGCAATACATAATCCAGATGCAATGTAATCAAAAATAACTTCGAAAATGAGTGCAATATTAAAATTTCTCCGTGAAAACCATATACTTGCCCTCATAGAACAAGCTGTTGCCAAGAAAAAATCTCGGTTGTGTTTGAATGCGTTTGAAATATCGGAAATACCAGCATTACTGTACACCTGTTTAGAAGTCGAACATCTGTATTTACACAGAAATAAAATAATGATAGTTCCTGTTGAAATATCGCAGCTGACGAACTTAACGACGCTTACTCTCGATTACAACAACATTATTTCACTGCCAGCTGAGATAGGCAACCTTAAAAACTTAGTTAACTTGAACCTGAGTTACAATCCATTGAAAGTGCTTATTCCTGAAATTGGTGAGTTGGAGAACCTTGAAGCGTTCTGGTGCAACAGAATAGGACTGCGGGAGATACCGAAGGAGATCGGGAAGTTGGAAAAGTTGGATACATTTGGCGCGAGAGGCAATGAATTGAAAGCCATCCCTGAGGAGATGACCGTACTGTCTAAATTAAGGTTAAAATGTTATTTAAGCTCAGCTGCCTATCGTTACAGTCGCCATTTACCCGTTCTTCCTAAAAATTGCCTAAGTTAATTTGTATATATCAGTTTATGTAAAATCTCATCCCAATCTGCTTTAGCAAAACGTGCAATGTTTCACTTTTATATATAGTTTACACTGTACTCTCGAGTATATAATGCCCAATTAGCTTCTATGTAGTTGACATAAAGTTAATTATGCTAAATACAATCTGATTGCTTCCATTCCATTCTGCAGCAGTGATAAAATCAGCCTTAGTGAACACAACACAAAATAACAACATAAACTTTCAGATGGCTCACCCTAGAAAACAATCAAATAGAGACAATGCCAAATACAATGCATGGGATGGTATCTCTGGTGCACTGTAACCTTCGTAACAACCGCCTTGTAGAGTTCCCAGCATCGGTACTCCAGTGTTACGAACTCATGTTTCTACAGCTTAATAACAATAATGTAAGTATTGTAATATATAAGCTTCTGCAGCTTGCATAAATGACTATGTAGTAAAATTTGGATCCTGTAACCATAGCCAATGTAATCTTGTTACAAATTTGATAATACCTAATATCTATTAGAACTTTAGTATGTCAAATGGAAGGCTGCCTGACAAACTTTAAATTGTTAATCAAATGTTATGTAAAACATTGAAATTATTCAGTGGAGATCGACAAAATACAGAAGAAATGGTAGAAAAAATCCGAATTGGCTTCTCAGATTTTCACCCACCACCAAGTAGCATTGAACCAGTTTGGTTGGTGGTTTTCCAACATTTCTCATTACCTTGCCACAGTAGCAGCATTAGCCTTATGAAACAATAAATTTTCCATGGAAACACCTGCATCAGCAATGTATGAAACTGAGAGGTGGTTGGCTAATGACAGGTGTGTCAAAAACATAGTGGGAAAAAAGTTGCCTGTGTAGTCATCAATTATTTTGACTAAGACCACTCTAAATTCTAAATAATAGCAATAATGAAAATATTAGTTCAACATGCATGTGAAAAGTCTTGTAAAAATATCCATTCATCGTAATCATTAATTTAAAAAACCTCCAATAGCTAAAAAAATAGTATGTTTTTGCCTTTGCCTCATGATGCAAAGGTCAATAGAGACCAAAAATATAACATTGAAAAATGCTTTTAAATTAATATATTCCCAACTGTTACTCACGATATGAGGAGGTGTGGAAGAGCATATCCAATGCTCTTCCTCACCTCCTGAGGAAGAGCATCGGATATGCTCGAAACCTGGTCGAGTAATCGACATACCATTCGTGAGTAACATTCGGGAATATATTAATTTAAAATGAATCACACTCATGAGAACTTTAATACTAAAATTGAAAAATGCATTTAACATATTTTCCAGATCTTAGTCCTCCCTGAGGAGGTAATACCAATGCTGCCCGACTCTCTAGAAATGGTGGACCTAAGAGATAACCCTATATGTGATCAACCACACCCTGTAAGTACATGTGATTTTATTCATAATATAAAGTTTAAACTAAGACACCACAATAGATGAAGGTCCCATGTGAGTAAAAGAGATAAACATTTTCTATAACTACAACTAGTACACGGCTAACACTCACGAGATACAGTCGAATAACTCGACCGGTGTTCGGGCAATATGCCCATCCTCAAGGAGTACGCGCGGCGGCGGTGGCGGTTCGGCGCTGAGCCGTCAGCCGAGCTGAGCCGCCGCGCGCCGACACCGGTCGAGTTATTCGACTGTATCTCGTGAGTTTTAGCCGTGTAATAGTTGTACTTATGAGTACTACTCACGTCAGTTTCTATAATATTATAACATTTTCTATGTTTATCTCTTTTACTCATTGCATTTTCATGCAATGAACTAAATATGTATTTGACAGCCTCTGTGGTGTGGTGGTTAAGCAGGTCGGCTCATAACCCGGAGGCGGCGGGTTATATTCCCGTGGCAGAACTAGTATTTGTCCACAGAAAAAAGAGCAAATACTTGTTCTGTGTCTGGGTGTTGTGGGACCATGGTCCTCGTAGTTTCTGGGTCCCTAGACACAGGGAATCCTAGTTAGTATGTGTAGTAGTAGATCTTTGGGCGTTATTATTATTATTTCAGATTACATTTTCATAAAGGTTATGTGCCTTCAAAAATCAAATGGGATTGTTTAAAGTCACTGTCAAAAATAATTTATAGCTGTCTTATACTCAGTAAGGGTGAAAGCCTCAGCCTTACCTTATAGTATTAAAAAAAGTTATAAGGTAAACAAAACTTTACATTTTACTTGTTCAAACTGATATTTTATAATTAATACTTGAAAAGATTTTGTGTAAGTATACATTTATTCAATAATTTGATGTTCCAACAAAATTTCATTGTCAAAAACAACTATCATTCGAAATTCCTGTGAAAGGCAAGCTTTTCAACAGCTTCCTTAATCTTAGAATAAGAACACCATTGAAAGGAACCTTAAATGCTTTTTCATTGTATTAGGAGCACCCGATCCTCCGGTATACCGAGGCACCCCCCGAAGTCCCGTCTCGAGTTCATGGAGCCTCTGCCCTCGCCATTAACGCCACTGCCCTGCGCATGCCGGCCGTGCCTGCACCTCGACACCATCCTGTGATGGGTGAGGAAATTATTAAAAATGGATATCAAATACGATATCAAATTTAACTGGCCCGATAGCTCAGTTGGTAGTAACCCTGCCTTCTTAACTGCAGGTTGTGGGTTCGATCCTCACTCAGGACAAACATTTGTGTGATCAACATTGATGATTGATGATTGATGTTATATTGAAGATTTTTTTTTGTAAATACATACATCAGTTTTTAACCGGTGGTCCGCGGACCTCTGGTGGTTACTGGAAGAACCCGTAGTGGTCCGCGAAGCTATCGAAAAAATATTAAATAATAGTGACAAATTACGAGTTTATGTGTTTGTCATAGTATGTGTGGGTGTGAGACAATGGTCAAATGCATTGCCTATAATGAAAAAAAAAACAATTCCATATTTTTTCTAAACCATATTCTTATTGTCTCTTTTGATCTATCTAGTACGCCTGATATTAGCTTCTAATATCAATGTAACAACGGTCTTGCCATATATAAAATTACAAAGGGCTTAGATTTTTAGACTATGGCAGATAGACATACTCGGAAGTTTTTCTTTTGTGTGTGTGTGTGTGTGTGTGTGTGTGTGTGTGTGAGCGAGTGAGTGTGCGTCGGTTTACGGACGTTAATTTTACGTGTTAACGTCATTAGAAAACACTTAGGCTGATCGTGCCTCTCTATCGCTTGTTCCGCGCTCTCGCTTGCACGCTCGGCACAAGCGAAACGTGACTATCGTGCGTTCATCGATTTATAAGACGTTATAACGTCAAACTCAACTGTAATAAATTATAAATATTGTGTTTGTGTTTTACAAACACAATTTAAAAAAATACATCACTGTAAAATTTCTAGTAGCTTCTTCTTTACAGTTGTAATCGAAGCTTCGGATCGGAGTTTTCTGTTCTACATTGTGCCGGATTGCTTGCACCAGTAGTGAGAAAGAGAACTTCTCTTTTTATGGGCTTGCTATATAATATTTGACAATAAGCACTTTGTAATTCTATATGCTTAGTACAATAACTTGATTTTAAGTACCTACTACAATTGAAGGGTTGAGAATAAAAAGGATTTAACTGACAAACTGACAGTTTCGAGAAAATTGACTTTAAACGTCAACGGCGTCATTTTAATGTAGAGTGCTTATAAGGTAATAGAAAAGGTTTATGTAAGTTTCAGTAAATACTAAATATAGTACTAATTCATACAATTACTGTAAAAATATCATATAATAAAATAAATATAATAATGTTTATATGCTAAGCGAACTGTATTCCTGTGACAGATAAACCGTTTTTAGACTCAAAATCACGAGATTTAAACCTCATTTCGGTATTTTGAGAATGTATTATTGTAGATAATTTCACGCTGAATCCAACGATACCCATAAGTCATTTGGGAATAAAATCAGTTAAACCCTTTTTATTCTCACCCCTTCAATTTTGACTTGTAAACGTGCTAAAAATAGCCTATTTACAATTTTTTTTTTTGACTTGACTATGGATCGCGCATGCACTATTTTCTTGAGCATAGCTACAAACAACTTAATAAAGTTGTTCGTAGCTATGCTCAAGCGGAAGGAATTCTTTTTTTAAAATAAGTGTTTGAAGTTACGTATTTATATGGTGTCAATTCTGTGTCGCAATCTCTAAAACTAAAGTAAACTTATATTATGGCGGTACTCTTCTGATAAAGGGGAAATGAAAAAGACGGAAATATGTTAATTTCGTTTAGCTTTAGAGTATGCGACACAGAATCGACACCATTGTAAGTATATATTTTTTATGGAACAGATAACGTGGTGGCAGAGATAGAGCTGGACAATTCGTCGATAGAATCTTCCGAAGACTGGGAGAACAGTGTCAACTCCTCAGACTTGGATGTGCAGTACCAGAGTGATGAGGAACGCGTTGATAATGAGGTAAATACTTAATTTGCTAAGGATACAAAAGTGCAGCATTCTCCCGGTCTGCATTCTTTTCACTGACCCGATAGCTCAGCTTGTAGTAACCCTGCCTTTTGAACTGTGGGTTGTGGGTCCGATTTCCACCCAGGACAAACATTTGTGTGATGAACATAGGTGTTTGTTCTGTATCTGGGTAGCATATTCTATTCTATGTATGTATTTACAAACAAAAAGTATAAGTATTGTATCAGTTATCTAGTTTTCCCATAGCTTTGCTTAGTTTGGGGCTAGATGGCGTTGTGTGAGATGTCCGCACATATTATTCTAATCTACTGCGACCACCAAGACTAGACGCCAGACAGCCCCTGTGTATGATGGTTGAGCAGGTCAGCTCATAACCAGTAGGCGGCGGGTTCGATTCCGCGGACAAGCGTTTGTGCACAGAAAAAAAGCGCAAATACTTGTTCTGAGTCTGGGTGTTTTGGGTCCATGGTCCTCGTAGTTCCTAGACTTAAGGAATCCTAGTTAGGGTCCAGGATCTATGGACGTGATCGCTGGGCGTTATTATTATTATTAATACACCTACCTAGTTTGGTAACTGTGGCAAACTTCCTAATCAGGGAGGACTATGTTCAATGGTGGATGCAAAAAGGTTGTTGCTGTAATAAGGTTTCCATACATATTATATTATATATTATTATATTTATATTAATGTGTGATGACTATGAGGGGGATATACAGGTGTTAATATATATATATTTTTTTTATGTTAAGGGATGACGTGACGAGCTAACCGTTCGCCTGATGTTAAGCGACACGGCTGCCCATATCAGTTGCAGTGTCACTCGGAACTCTAAAGTATAGAGTTTCGCGTGACACTGCACCGCGCACGTCATCCAGAGACATCAGCACAATCTAGTAATAAGATTACTAAACTGTGAGATCAGATCATAAAGTCTCATTTGCCCAGTAATTACACTAGCTACAGTGCCCTTCAAAACGGAACACAGTAGTGCTTGCACACTACTGCTTGGCGGCAGAATAACTGGCAAAGCGGTGATACCTACCTAGACGAACTTTGCAGAAAAGTCCTACCACCTAGTAAATATAATGTTACTAACAATTCAAGATCTCATCCCTTCATTATTATTTTCATGACTAACACACTTCCACCACCGGACGGTATTGTTAACCGGCTGATAT
Source organism: Ennomos fuscantarius (assembly GCA_905220475.3). Classification (NCBI taxonomy): domain Eukaryota; kingdom Metazoa; phylum Arthropoda; class Insecta; order Lepidoptera; family Geometridae; genus Ennomos; species Ennomos fuscantarius. The sequence continues at coordinate 7,216,832 of HG992049.1, forward strand.
TAGATCGCACGATTCTTCCAGGCGGTCGGCATGGTGTTGCCAGATCTCTCTCGGTACGCGTCCACTGCCAGTTGAACATCTTCTAGATACTTCTAGAATATTCTGGAGTACACCCAGCACATGAAGCCATCTAGAACGGTCTGGAGCCACCCAGAACATTCGGAACCATATAGAGCATTCTGGAGTCATCTAGAACTTTTTGGAGCCATCTATAACATTCTGGAACCTTCTAGAATATTCTGGAAACATAGAACTATCTACAATGGATGGACAAGGTAATGCTCAAGCAGTGTATGAATTATATTAGTTTGCGTGAAAAAGATTTAATGTTGGCAATTTTTTTTTTATTGTTATAAGTTTTTAATCTGTGGCAAGTAAATCAAGAGGTAAAAGCGAAAATAGACAAGTATATAGGGGAAAGAAAAAATACCGCCTTTTAATGTTAAGTTCGCAAATAAGTATTTTTTGTTTAATAGATGGCGCTGAAACTAAATTTAAATTACAAACGGAAGATGACAGGAACGGCTTACTTATTATTATTATATACGTAAAAAAAAATACGCACAATTAATTTTGTATTAAAAAAAATTGCATGTTCCGTTCATTGTCATGTTCCGTTTCGACAGGTTTTGGTTTCACCGTTCGCGCCCCAAGTGAAATTCGGTCCATCTGTAACCGAAACTAACGGATAATCCGTAATAATTACATATCCGTAACTATATCCGAAACCGGTATAATTTTATTCCTATATCCAGATCCGAAATATCATATACATAACATCCCAACTAACTAGGTAATCTGTGTATAAGCGGGTTCTATATATGTATCGTGTAAAAGATCTTTAGATTAAATTAGGTAACACTTAACATCAGGCGAACGGCTAGCTCGTCACGTAATCATAATCTGGAGTCTGATTACAAAATTAATAAAAGTATTGTTGAAAGCTCAGTGCGACGTGACTTAGTGGTCGTTCAAGTATTACGTAAGAACTATGGGGGGGATCTTTGCTTTGCTTATTTTGGATGACATGGGGGGTAGGGGAGTCTAGATGATGATTACGTCATCGGTAGTTATTATTAGGGTTACGTTTCTCGTGAGAGAATGTAGAAGTGGCGAGAATAATATAATATGTAATATTAGAGAATAAAAGATAAAATATAAAACAACCTGGTACATGCTGTAAAGTTTTATATTCAAGTGACATACAAAAGGCAGGTATCAAAAGGACATAGAACATAAATTATTTGAATTTAAATACTATACGAAAAAGGCTTTACTAACACGCCCCCTTAATTTATGCTCTCAAGGCCTAGTCAACATACCCCCTTAAGTTATACATATATTATCTTGAAGCCCTAATCCTATCATGCATTTATAATGTTTACATCTAGGCAAGGCTTTCGTTAATATATCAGCCGTCATATCATTTGTAGAAATGTATCGTAAAGAAATGTCCTTATTATTCTTTAACACATCTCTAATAAAATGGTATCTTATATCTATATGCTTACAACGAGAATGGAGAACTGGATCCTTAGCTAGCGCAATAGCACCCTGATTGTCTGCATATAAAGTAATTCTAGCATACCTGAGTAACCCAATTTCAGTAAGCAGACTATTCAGATAAACCGCTTCTTTCATACATTGTGATAGGCTCACGTATTCTGACTCACAAGACGAAGTAGAAACACACCTTTGTTTCTGTGATTTCCACGAAACGCACGCACCACCTAAAATGAAAGCATACCCGGAATATGAACGTCGATCTAGTTCACAACTTCCCCAGTCCGAATCTGAGTATCCTACCATTGACTCACCAGTCTTTTTAAACGAAAGACCGTAATTCTGTGTTCTTTTCAAATATCGCAACACACGCTTTGCGAAATTCCAACTCATTTCATTCGGATTTTCATTGAATTGTGCTAACTTTACCACACAATTCATTATATCTGGTCTACTTCCTGTTGCCAAGTACATCAAGCTTCCTATGAGCTCCCTGTATCCATGTGTATCATTCACAACAGGCACATTAATTTCACTTTTAGAGTATATTAATTTTTCATTCGGACACAATGGAATTGCAACATTCTTTACATTTTTCCATTCCAAAATCTTGTAATAATTTCCAAATATATTTAGTTTGTGACAACGTAATGACACCTTTGTCTCTGACAATGTCAATACCTAGAATATATTCGGCCTGTCCAAAGTGTTTTAGTTCACACTCTTTGGATAGTTCTTTCTTAAAGTCGTCCCTCTCGCACACACGTCACAATCATACAGCTCACGCTCATTTATCCTCTGAGTTTTTATACCAGCTTTGGTCAAAACTCTCAATAAATCCCTTGCATTCAAGTGTCCCATTCGTTCATGCCACAACCACACATTTTCCTCTGATACCACTGATGCAGATTCATACTGTTCCCTAACGTAATATAAATTACTCTTACGATCCGCAACTACGACAATTTCCCCATGGCAATTTTTCACTATGGCCTCATCCTTAGTAAACATTACAGTACAACTTTTATCTGTAATCCTTGCCACTGAATTTAGGTTACATCGCAGATCAGGAACGTACAATGTGTCTGGCAATTGAACATTTGTTTTGGATTCACCTTTACATGCAGACAGCGTGACCATACCTTCACCTTCAACTTTTGTGGTCAAGTTGGAAGCTAAATTTAATTGACTCCATGACGGTAACAAACCCTCCACAAACTTGTTTACGTCCTTACATAAATGTGATGTACACCCGCTATCTAAGATCCAGTTTCCTTTCCCGTTGTACACACCATTACATTGATCTGTAACATAATTAAAATAATCAAAACTGGTATCAAAAGATGTTTTACATGTATCACTATCAACAACGTACTTTTCAGAATCTTTTTCTTTGTTTTCCGTGCATTCTGATGCTTTATGTCCAACTTTATGGCATTTGAAACATTTAAACTTGAATGTTTCCCGTTGTTTATTAAACTTCTTTTTTCTTAAATTCTCTTTTGCGATCATTGCTTTTTCTTCAGAGTTGTGCCTCGAACAGTATTCTTCAACGATTTTGATCTTTAGAGTTTCAGGATTCGGAATTTCGTCTCGGGACTCTATTGCACATCGGAAATTGTCAAACTCTGTAGGAAGACTATAGAGCAACATTATCGAAAATAGGTCATCATGAATCTCCACATCCATTGCACTCAGTTTATCCTTTGTATCAAAAAATGTTGAAATATGTTCATAAAAGTCGCCAGGCTCGATGAATCTCATCATCGTCAACCTTTTCAACATATTAGTCTTTTTTGCTGGTCCTTTTGATGCATATATGGATTCTAGCTTTAACCATACCTCTCTGGACGTTTTGCACCCTCTTACATGCCGTAACTCACCAGGAGACATACTCAGGATTAAGTCAGCTCTTGCCTTGGAATCTCCAACAATCCACGCCTGCGCTGCTCTTTCCTCCATTGGTTTTTGTTTACTACCATCCACATACCCAAACGCATCATTCTTGATCAGTAAAGCTTCTGCTTGTACTCGCCAGCTCTCGTAATTTTCTCTGGTTAAAACTTCAATCATTCTTGTTGTAGCCATTTTAACTATTCAATAAAATTACCTCAGCTCTCAATGTTTCCTTCAGCACAATCTTTATATAGAAAATTATTTTTCAGCAATGACACTCACTACAATATTATATTTTTCGCCTTCCGTTCTGGGCCCATAACCATTATTAGGGTTACGTTTCTCGTGAGAGAATGTGGAAGTGGCGAGAATAATATAATATGTAATATTAGAGAATAAAAGATAAAATATAAAACAACCTGGTATATGCTGTAAAGTTTTATATTCAAGTGACATACAAAAGGCAGGTATCAAAAGGACATAGAACATAAATTATTTGAATTTAAATACTATACGAAAAAGGCTTTACTAACAGTTATTTACCTTTTTACACGAATAGCAACCCTCACATTGTCTTTGCTTGAAACACTAAACATTATAATTATAATATTTAAAAAAACAATACTTTAATTGAAAAATGTTTACGTAAGCATGGGGGAGGGGGTAAGAGCTTTGCTTACGTTTGATGACAAGGGGGATGGGGGGTAAACTGTAATAAATCTGCTTACGTAATACTTGAATGGCTCCTTAAGTAAATAATCAGATGAAAAAAAATCTGTAAATAGAAATGAAAATGAAGAATGGTTACTGAATACAATTTAACAGTTTACCGTTCTTCTTACCAAACTACATATAAAACTACCAAACTTTCGCGACTTGAACTCATATTGTAAAGATAAAACGGGTCTAATCGCGTACAAAAATTATCAAAACATAATTTTGAGTAACCTCGACGTTTCGACCGAGTTGACCATCTTTACAATAAACTACATATAGTTTGATTTTTCCAAAATAAAATCATAGAATGGAACAGATCATGAATCAAATACTGGATCAGCGTAGTCTCCAAATTTTCAGCAATGATTAATTTTGTTTTTATTAATTAACGAGCTTCTGCCCGCAATTTCGCCCGCGGCGTGGCCTATGGGAAAATAATTCAACCACCCATTTCACACTCTTAAGGGTGGAATTTCGAAAAATCCTTTCTTAGCGGATGCTTACGTCATAACATCTACCTGCAGGCTTAGCACGGCATGTGGAGAAATTGTCTTTCCCCCGGTTTTTTCCACCTGTCAGTTAAAATAATCCCCCTCTCCACCTTACGTAGCACGGCAACGAGGAGAGGAAAGAAATATTTCCCTTTGACATTCTCGTAGACATTATATCCTGCTACTCCCCGCTTCAGAGCACGGACTCGGAAGAAAGTGGATAATATTCTCTTGAATTGACATAAAACAGAGAGTATTTATCTTCGACTCTTGTAGGTGGGTATAAGGAAGTCAAAGTGTTTTAATAGGCACAAAAATGTCGCGTACCTATTATAACTATGTTTAATCGCGGGAACTAGAATTTTGGAGCGAAAGTTACACCGGGAGAAGCATTCGGAATACAAGTAATCCCTTCTAAATCCCGGGAAATGAGTTTCAATACAAAAAAAAATACATAGCGAAATATTCGTGAAAATACAATTATTAGTTTAGTTTTAATAAGGAAATTATTTAATTTACGTAATTAACTTAAATGATGCATATATTTTTTGAGTATATTTTATTATAAAATATATACATATAAAAATTTAAAATATAACTACTACACAATAATTAATCACGTTTTTCCGCTCATATTACAAACAAAATAAAATTTTAATTTAAACTACTCACTTACTCTCACTCATATACATAGTAGTCGTTACATACTCTTTGATTAACACAAGGACATAGACTCAAAAACCTTATATTTTCTTATTTTTTTTATTTTGTCTTCAATCCCAGTATATTTAGCCGAACAATTATCGATGGTTTGATGGACTGAACAAAATATTGAAGCATGTAATGTCATTTTAGTTAAATTTTCTCGTACTGGCAACAATACGGTAGAGAAATCTAAAAACGCTACTCCCGCCGTTTATCTCCCGGATAAAGCTTTCCACTGTCGCGGCCGTGCTCGCAGAGTGGAATAAAGTGACAGTGAGGATAAGTTTGTTATCTACTCCCTGGGGAGAAGTTGTCCACCGGCTGTGCTAGGCCTGCTGCATGCCAAATTTCAGCCCGATCCGTCCAGTGGCTTGGGCTGTGCGTTGATAGACCACTATGTCAGTTAGTCAGTCACCCTTGAGTTATATATATTTATAGAAGAATAGCCAGACTGGTGTTTTAAACTTATCAACAGTTATTATTTTTATTTGATATTCCTATTTCATTTAATCGACACAAAAACCGTGTACTTTAGACCACACGACTGAAGTAAAACTTCTTTAATTAAATCGTTGCCAATACAGTTCGCGAGCACGATTTAAATTGCTATCTTCATGGCCTACGCATAATATTTGTGATATTTTTTTTTCCTACTTGACATTTTTTGAAGCCAGTACTTGAGTATAATGACCTTGTATTGAGGTAGCAAACATTTATGAATGAAAAATAGATAAACTATTAAAGTAGACAATTATTAGGTAAAATAGGGTAGGCCTTTCTGTTAAATAATCTGGTTCCATGACATGATTACTAGAGTTTACAAAATTTTTGGCTTTGATAATTAATTACATTTTTACGGGGGTATGTTGTAACACGTTGTATACATCTATTTCGCAGTATTTCACTTAACACCTACTATATCAGATAGCCCCCCACATATATTTGGTGACCCCGACGTGATTTAAGGAATAATAAGTCCTCGGCTCGATCATGTAACGAAAATACCGAATTTCTCCATAAGTGCGAACTTATGGAGGAATTCTGATAGAGCTTTATATTTTTAGTACAGACGGAACAATAAGTCGCCACATCGCGCGCGGGGCTCGCACTTGGACGTACCGAAATTAATTACTAGAAATATTAAAATTCAGTTATTGTATTTTCAATAAAGCCTTACTCTGCCTGATCATAACGAAAGACCAATTTGTATCGATAATTTTGCACAAACTATATCAAATTTAGATTTTTATATAATTGTACTTATATAATAGATAGATAGATGAACTCTATTGTACACACCAACTAATAAAAAAAATTATATAAAGTGTAACAATGGGCGACCATTGGCTATTAGTATTCATCAAAAAAATTTATCGTTTGTTATTCTCTTGGCGTTTCGCTAAAAGAATAAATAAATTTACGCCGAATATTTCGGCTTAGAAATTAGACATTATGTCTATTTATGTAAATCGTGAATATAAATATTTCGTATCAAAATGTATTATTATAATTATATAAAACTGTAAAATTAAAATAATAATGTATAAGCACTTCTGCACAGGAAATCACGAATTCTATTTATTTAAAGTAAGTATGAAATAAAAAGTTCTAATAAATATTGTACATATTTTTTTGTTATTAGTTTTATAATCGTTAAGTTTCCATCATCAATATATGGCAAGTTTATTTTTTGTTATTTTTATTTATAAATAATGAAGGAGTCAAAATCGAGTTCCTTTAAAAATATTTTTGGTTATATTTTATTTTACTTCGCCATTGGGCAATACAAATGTATCTATTGACACAATTGGTTACAAAGTAATGATGCACCCATGGACTCCCGAACTAGTGGAAACTCTGTTTCAGGAGTCAGTGGCTTATCCGGTTATTAAGTTTACTTAAACTATAAAAAATAACGAATAATAATAGCATTCAAATTTTACATAAAGGAAATAAAAATTAAATTCAGAATACAAACGTCGGTTTATTCGTTTATTAGTTTTTCAACTTGGTGTTCAGAATCCTGTGAAAACCCTAACTTTAGTATATGTACATAGCGCGACGCCATTTTGAGTTGAAAAACCAAACTCAAAATGGCGTCTGTTTATTGCATAAGCGTCGTAGCAAAAATGAGTATTCCCGCTTTTTCAATTGAGCATTACAAAAGCACAAATAATACAAAAAAATACTAATAAAGTACCGTTTTTGGTCGAGAAAGGTTCTAATGACCGTCTAAAGTTTGAAAGCTCTTAAGTTCGTACTTATCTCTAGGACGTACCCAAATACGTTGCAGTATGATCGTCATAGAGGGATAAGTGCGAACTTATATTAGTCTCTTTCTCTATCATTGTTTATGTTGAAATTTGGAATATTATTTAGATAAACTAAAGCTCAAGTGTTAAGGCATTTTTGTGTCTTTCCATGACTGTCTCGACTCTCTTACTGCTCTAGAATGTTCTTAGCTTCACTTATCTATAGAATGCGATTAAAAGTTTCCATATTTTAGAGGTCGCCAGTAGTATATCTCTATATTAATTCTGACACAAAATGCTTTTAGGTTATATTTTTCAAACTTTTAATGTACTTACATATCGTAAATATCGTATGAAATGTGTATCTGCCAATACGGTGCTATGAACACAATAAGTGATTTATTTGGGAGGACGTAAAATATGCTTAGTTAATCACACAGTGGTGTAGCTACCGGAGGCAGTGCTCTGGAGCCACCAAGCTCAGGGGGCCCCTCGGACTCTGACTTACAAACTATAAATTGAACTAGTGAAAGTTTCTCACACACTCAGAATATAAATGATTACGACAACTCTGGAGTACGTTGAATACGGAACCAACGATTTTAAATAGTTTAGTTGGGGCCCTAGCTTACTTTTTGCCCTGGGGCCCTTGGTTACCTAGGTACGCCACTGCTGGGCGATCACGTAACTCGATTGCAACCTATAAAAACACAAATTTGTATGGATTTGAAAGTTTGAATACCCCTGGGGGTGATCATAAAAATTTTAATTGCATTGCAACAGGTGAAATTTCCATACTAACTATGCACATAAACTGCGTATTCAAACTCTCAAATCCATACAAATTTGTGTTTCTAATGGTTGCAATCGAGTTAAATTGTAGTCAAAATTCAATATCGTATACCAGCCCTAGTGGGGTCCGTTGCCACAATAGTTAAGAAACCGTAGCAACCGCCACCAGTGGGACCCGTTGGGAATGATCCAGTAAAGAACCTCAAATTTGGTAACAGTTTTATTAGTAATAATAGTGGCAATAAAAAAATTGTTACTTTTAAATCCATAGTATTCTTTACGATTCACGTTCACGGCAACATCGCCTGATTAATATGTAAAATCTCGCTCGTGATTCAAATTACATTACATTAAAAGTAAATCTTTTAAAATTATGTTTGTATCGTAATAATTACTTACATTTTAGTTCTTTTTTAATAAATTTTAAACAGTTTAATATATTGTACGGTTGTATACGCATAATGTTTACTTGTAGGCGGTATATTGTAACAGATGACGAATAAATCTTTACACCATCGTCTTTCAATTGTTTTATTTATCGCTGTATTGCACAGACTACGTAATATATACTGCTATAAACTGCTAGTAATCACGGATTCACGGAAGGTGGTAGGATTTTTCTGCAAAGTTCGTCTAGGTAGGTACCACCGCTTTGCCAGTTATTCTGCCGCCAAGCAGTAGTGCGCAAGCACTATTGTGTTCCGGTTTGAAGGGTACTGTAGCTAGTGAAATTACTGGGCAAATGAGACTTTATGACCTGCACCCCTACCGCGTAAGCGTTCTGGGAATCGGCTTCGCCTGCCATCCCGCACGCGCCAATTAACAAGTCCACGAGTGCGAGCAAGAGAGAACACGATTACCATCTCCACCAGACTTACGCGGTAAGGCCCCTGATCTCACTGTCTAGTAATCTTATTACCAGACTGTGTTGATGTCTCAGGATGACGTGCGCAGTGCAGTGTCACGCGAAACTTTATACTTTAGAGTTCCGAGTAACACTGCAACTCGTATGGGCAGCCGTGTCGCTTAACATCAGGCGAACGGTTAGTTCGTCACGTTATACTATACAACTTAACACAAAAAAAAAACATGTTCAGCCATCGATCGGTGCAGAGATTTCATTCACTAATTGATCACTTTATGAATGAAATTTCTGCTTGAGCACCGATTAATGGCTGAGCATCAGTCTGTAATACGGACCTTACTGATCTAATTTAGGAGACGACAAAATGAAAATAAATGTGATAATTGTTCACAACATCAATATTTATTCATTTAATTGGAAATTGTACCTATTACAAACCTATCACATTTTATTTTACTCTAATTACACAAATATTACATAAAAAAATAAATCTAAGTACCTAATACCACGAAAATATAATTCTTAAATAATGTGAAGTTCACAGACATTGAAACTGCTGGTTAACAGATGATCAAATAATTTTAAATGTTTTTTATAACCATACACAACTGTTCTTGTCCATTTTAAAAACAGTGAACTCAATTGAAGGGGTGAGAACAAAAAGAGTTTAAAATGACTTATGGGTATCGTTGGATTCAGCGTGAAATTATCTACAATAATACATTCTCAAAATACCGAAATGAGGCTTAAATATCGAGATTTTGAGTGTAAAAACGGTTTATCTGTCACAGGAATACAGTTCGCTTAGCATAAAAACATTATAATATTTATTTTATTATATATTATTTTTTCAGTAATTGTATAAATTAGTACATAAAACATTAAAATAGAATTAAAACATTTTATAGCAACTGAAACTTACATAAACCTTTTCTATTACCTATTACCTTATAAGCACTCTACATTAAAATGAAGCCGTTGAAGTTTAAAGTCAATTTTCTCGAAACTATCAATTTGACAGTTAAACCTTTTTTATTTTCAATCCTTCAATTCAGATTTGAGTTATCCAACTTATCCATGGAAGATGGGGCGGACTTTAGTTTGGGACGCAACGTCTGTGGGATACCCCTGCGCCGTCACATCTTCCTGGTACACAGAGTAAGGGTGGTGCGGCGGCCGAATCCACAGAGAACCTGAAAAGGCACAAATATAATACCCTAGACAGTGGTTACATATTTGCGCCTTTTAGTGTAGAGACGTGCACACAAAATTTACAAAGATCTTTCTGAACGACTGATCGAAGCAACACTTGACCATAATGCTAGTCTCTATTTAGCCCAAAGACTAAGCATTGCCATTCAACGGGGCAATACTGCCAGCATTTTGGGCACGATGCCTGCTGGTAGCGGCTTCTTAAATTAAGTTTTGCTAATGCATAATTTTATTGTTTAAATATACTTATCGAATCCCTGTTTAAAAATTTGGTAACTCTTTCGATAACTAATGGAAATTGTCCCTCCAAAAGAATTAGTGAAACAAACTAAAAACGTTTAAACTAACACTTAGTCCTCAGTGGCAACCTTAGTGGGCGAGAAATAAACCTATTATTATAAAAATCGTGATTACAATAGATATCTTTTTTTTTTTTTTAATAATTGGACACCGAAAGCTTAAAGGAAAATGCAAGTGCTATATGAGCGTGCGATACTTCATGAAAACGATCATTTAGACTTAGGACCTTTATTTATACACTGTTAGTTCTGCAAGTCATCTTAAGATTACAATGGACAACATTAACGGTTTAACCACAAAAAAATAAAACAAACCGTTTTGTTTTGTTAAACACACGTTTGACATTGACATCTGTCTAAGCCTTGCTTATTCATTAAAAACGAGTCAGTTTTTGTTTTAAACTAACAAATCTCGGAGAAAAAATTGCTGTCGATTAAGTAATCAATCAAGTATACTTTTCATACTGAGATGCGTGACGATCCCGTGTCGTATTCTCCGAAATTAAAATACCACTGGTGTCGATTCTCTAAAACTAAAGTAAACTCAAAGTATGGCGGTACTCTTCTGATAAAGGGGAAATGAAAAAGACGGAAATATGTTAATTTCGTTTAGCTTTAGAGTATGCGACAAAGAATCGACACCACTGTCTTCTTTATTTTCCTTTAAACAAAAGAGTACAGCCAGAATGAAGAAACAAAATCGACAACAGTATAATGATATTTTATAGACGGCGTCTGTGGTGCGTTAGTTGAGCGTATCGGCTCATAACCCGGACGGTGCGAGCTCGGTTCCCGCGACAGTACAAGTATTTCTGCACAGGCAGGAAAGCGCTAATACTTGTTCTGTTATGGGGTCCCCGTAGTTCCTGGTTCCTTAGATACAGGGAATCCTAGTTAGGGTTTAGGATCTATGTATGTGATCGTTGGGCGTTACTATTATTATTGGCAATGGTTAGGCGTTTTCTTAACCGTAGATTAAGAACTGGTTATTAAAAGTGTCTGCCCCAAGTTGATCTTTGCAAAAGTTGACGTGTTTATATTTTTATGGAATTTCGAAAAAGGCACTGTATTGTGATAGTTATATAATTAATAATTATAAAAATATTAATAATAGCTCTTTCTCAGTCAAGCTTAAAATAGCATCAAATGCTAATAATAATTTTATATTATTTATTCTTTATTTATAAGCTTTGGTTAAAGTCGTGGTCTTAAAATTTAAAAAGTTCAGTCTGCGGTCTTCTTCAGTTCTTCTATCTGACGGAATTCTTCTAGGAGAGTGTCGCCTTCGAAGAACGAAGAAGAATCTGAAAAAAACCGCAAATAATTTTTAAGAGTTCATCAAATTTATTTCCAGTAATATTCGTGTTTCGCGAACTACTTCTCCGTTAACCGAATTAAAAAAGAAAGAGGTCTTTAATTCTGTTGGGGGTTCTTTTCTCTTTTTATGTTTGTTATTTCGGTATCTCATTTATAAAACGATGAAAATTTTTTAAAGGGTGTTTTATATTAGTCCCACAGAAATTTTATCAAAATCCGTTCAGTAGTATTTGTTTTGCAAAATAGATTTTTCAATCCATGAAATATGCATCAATACAGCAGACAGACAACCTAATATTAGATTTGCAGCAGCAGATAGTAGACAGAGAAAAAAAAACTTATAAAAATTGACATAAATTGACAAAAAAATATATAGCATGGATAGAATTTTAACTTTTTTAATTTACTTGGCTTGCGTGCTACAACTTCGATTACATCGTTACTTCCCATCAAGTGAGAGTGAGAGAGAGATTGTCAAATGCTAGACAAGTTCGATGTCAAAAAAAAACCTGTAATACGAGCCTCACTCAATAATAATAATAACGCCCAACGATCACATACATAGATCCTAGACCCTAACTCGGATCCCCTGTCTAGGGACCCAGGAACTACGAGGAGCATGGTCCCACAACACCCAGATTCAGAACAAGTTTTTGCGCTAATTTTTTTTCGTTGCACAAATACTTGTCCTGCCGCGGTCTGCCAGTCTGATTAGAAGCGCTAGATAAATAATGTAGTCAAATCTACATTATTTATTTATCTAGCCCGATAGCTCAGTTGGTAGTAACCATGCCTTCTGAACTGTGGGTTGTGGGTTCGATTCCCACCCAAGACAAACATTTGTGTGATGAACATAGGTGTTTGTTCTGTGTCTGGGTGTTATATTGTATTCTATGTATGTATTTACAAATAAAAAAAGTATCTAAGTATTGTATCAGTTATCTGGTTCCCATAGCACAAGCTTTGCTTAGTTTGGGGCTAGATGGTGTTGTGTGAGATGTCCACACATATTATTATTATTATTTAGGGACTTGACCAGGGTTTGGGAATTCCCCGATAGTTTCAAAGTCCCGGGAATCGAGACAACTTACAATCAAAATCCCGGGAATTCTCGAGACTTCGAGACATCTGAGTTTTTTTTTAAATTATTTATTAAGACGGATAAGCTTTTCTTTTAAGAATTTTAATTGAGTTAGTTTCTGGTGAGACGTATTAAAAAAGGCATTGTAAAAATTAAGATTGTTTTAACGATACTAGTCTCGTTATTAGGCATTTTATATCCTCACTGGGTAATACTCTCAGGAAAATATTTACTCTTTGTGATTGCCCTTATAGTAAGTTCATCCTTTGTTGTGTACTCAGTAATTACGTAGATCAAGTAATTATTCATTAAACTAACAGATGGTGCTAGGTTCCTTCAATTGTTCGAAAATAATGATGATTACATAACAATTTCGACAATCTTGTCTTGTTTCGAGTCTCGACACGAAAGTCCCGGGACTCGATTGTTAAAATTACGAAAAGTTCCGGGACTTCGAGACAGCTAAAATTACGAAAAGTCCCGGGACTTCGAGACAACTAAAATTACGAAAAGTCCCGGGACTTCGAAACAACTAAAATTACGAAAAGTCCCGGGACTTCGAGACAACTAAAATTACAAAAAGTCCCGGGACAACGAGACAGATAAAATTACGAAAAGTCCCGGGACTTCAAGACACGAGACGTCCCGGGACCCAAACCCTACTAGACTTGACGAAAAATAATATCAAATCACTGGGTGGTACTTGTGGGGTCCTAGAGGACGTACATCATGTCCTAGTGGAGTATGTCAGGACTCAGTCTGTGAGAGCATATATGCTAGCACAGTTCAGTCTAAATTTTTCGGATGTAGGAGTGTTTCAAGGTGTCTTGGCTTTTCCACTGAGTGGAGCTGCCAAGACACTTTTTAGCATGATAAAAGATATATTTTGTTAGAATTTTATGAATGTATATAAGGAGCTGACATAATCGCCATGCGACTAAAGCTCCCAAAAATTAGATTTAAAAAAAAAAAAAGTCAAATCACGTAATGCGTAAATAGACATGAATTTAATAAAAATGTAGTCGCACCTTCCCTTTCCAACTTAATTTTTCCAATAAAATGTTTATCTTCATGTTCATCTTTCTCCGATTTGAATTTGCCCTGAAATCATAAAAAAAATCTGAATAAATTAACACCTGATGATTTCCTCTAAAAAATATTTTTTAAAGTAATAAACTTGAAACTCACTTTAACAAAGTCAGGTAACCCCTCTTGCAGATGGTACCAACTTAGTATAAATACTAAAGACACGAAGAATAAGTTTGTGCTTATACCTGAAAAACAACGCAAATGCTTAGCAAGTGGAGTAAATAAAAATATTATAAAATTTAAGTACATTTATGGAAAAATAATCTCCTATACTGATATCGGTAGTATATAAACGGATGTAGGTATCCGCGGATCCACATGTGGTTTTAAGAGGAGATAAAGGTATCCACGGATCCACATGGGTTTAAGAGGAGATAAAGGTATTCACGGATCGACGTGGGTTTAAGAGGAGATAAAGGTATCCACGGATCCACATGGGTTTAAGAGGAGATAAAGGTATCCACGGATCGACGTGGGTTTAAGAGGAGATAAAGGTATCCACGGATCCACATGGGTTTAAGAGGAGATAAAGGTATCCACGGATCGACGTGGGTTTAAGAGGAGATAAAGGTATCCACGGATCCACATGGATTTAAGAGGAGATAAAGGTATTCACGGATCGACGTGGGTTTAAGAGGAGATAAAGGTATCCACGGATCCACATGGGTTTAAGAGGAGATAAAGGTATCCACGGATCGACGTGGGTTTAAGAGGAGATAAAGGTATCCACGGATCCACATGGGTTTAAGAGGAGATAAAGGTATCCACGGATCGACGTGGGTTTAAGAGGAGATAAAGGTATCCACGGATCCACATGGGTTTAAAAGGAGATAAAGGTATCCACGGATCCACATGTAGGTTTAATAGGATATAAGGGCATCCGCGGATCTATGTGTAGGTTTAATAGGATATAAGGGTATCCGCGGATCCATATGTAGGTTTAATAGGATATAAGGGTATCCGCGGATCCATATGTAGGTTTAATAGGATATAAGGGTATACGCGGATCCATATGTAGGTTTAATAGGATATAAGGGTATCCGCGGATCCACATGTAGATTTAATAGGATATAAGGGTATCCGCGGATCCACATGTAGATTTAATAGGATATAAGGGTATCCACGGATCCATATGTGGGTTTAAGAGAAGATAAAGTTATCCGCGGATTCACATTATATCGTTATGAAGAATCAAGGGGTACAGAGCTAACCCTAGTAAACTGACCTACGACGGCGGAGAGGTTGGGCCAGTGGAACATGATATAGCGCAGGCCGGTGAAGTGCGCCTGGATGTGGAGCTCGCACGAGTACACCTGCGCGAACCGCGACTGCACCTCGACGTACGCATCCGTTACTGGGAGATTCTAAAATTAATCGCGATTTTAAAGATCATGGAATGGATTTGGAAGTTTAAACCACACTTATTTTATATTATAATAATAATAACGTCCACCGATCACATACATAGATTCTGACCCTGACTAGGATTCCCTGTGTCTTGGTTTGCAACCCATGCATAACCCGGAGCCTATATACAGATAATAATAATAATAACGCCCAACGATCACATACATAGATCCTGGACACTAACTAGGATTCCCTGTGTCTAGGGAATCAGGAACTACGAGGACCATGGTCCCACAACACCCAGACACAGAACAAGTATTTACGCTTTTTTTTTCTGTGCACAAATACTTGTTCCGTCGCGGGAATCGAACCCGCCCCTCCGGGTTATGAGCCGATCTGCTCAACCACCACACCACAGAGGCTGTCAACAGCATAACATATAACAGTAAAAACCGATGTCCCTAAATACTTGATTTTTTTATGTTAATGAATTATGTCTCAAATCATTCAGTAACATAAAAAAAAAAAAAAAAAAAAATCAGAATACTTAATAGTGATAAAAACTACGCTTATTGTCAAATATAGCTAGCTATTATTAGCCTTATTACACAGATACAGAAACATCTTCTTATATATGTATTGTAATTAAGATAAATGAATAAACAAAGTTTCCTTATATTCGGTAGTTAACGATTGTAGGTACCTAGCGCACAGAATCGGAAAATTTTAACAATTCTATTTTTATATAATTAAAATTTAATGATTCAATCATTATAAATATTTGTTTATGTGCATGTTAAATAGATTGAAGTGTAACCAAAAATATTTTATTCCAAGTATTCCATTAAAATATAACCAAATAGCTAAGCCACGCGGTTTCACCCGCGGATAAAAAGTAGCATATGTGTTAATAAACTATATAAGCTACCTATATTGTATCCGCAGTATTTCCAAATACAGTCTGAGATATACATTAGAAGAGATACAAAAACAAACTCTACCTTCCTCAGTGCAAGCTAGAACTGTACAGAAGGAATGCTCATATAAACGCCATTAGAGTGTACAATAACTTACCTGACATTTACAAGAATTTGCCTCTAATTACTTTTAAGACAAAATTGACTCAATTGCTATTAGATAAATGTTTTTACGATTTAAATGAATATATGACTTATAAAGAATGATAATATACCAACAATTGTATGACAAGTAATCAATAAATGTAAGGAACTTATAACATTGCACACCACTGTCGTGGTAGAATGTACGAGTGTTTTAATTGTAATACCAACTATTTATGTACTACATTCTGCAATAAATGATATTCTATTCTATTCCAAATTTCATCAAAATCCGTCCAATTGCTTGAGCGTGATGTAACAAACATACATACATACAAGCTTTCGCGTTTAATATTAGTAGGGCATTAACTATTCGGTACATTCAACAGTTATTTTGATTAGAGTAGAAAAACAAATGAATTATTCCTATTGTATATTTTTTCTTTTCTGTTTTAAGAGTCATCTAGGTATATCGCTCTGTCTATCTAGAGATAGATCTTATTAACGGGATAAAAAGTATCCTATGTCCGTCTCCTGGTTCTAAGCTACTCCCCACCAATTTTCAGCCAAATCGGTTCAGCCGTTCTTGAGTTATAAATAGTAACTAACTATGTAACTAACACGGCCTTCGTTTATATATACAAGGTGAAATTTAATTAGTTCTTTTCCTTTAATGTATGTATGCTATAGAACGCTCCCATATAACTAAATAAAAAATAGTACTTATGAAATAAAACTCAAATCTAGGTATTATCAAATTAAATTCTAAAAAAAGACTTGCGGCATTAAATAAAACAGGTGTTTTATTGCCTACGAAACATTTACAAAGCACTCAGCTGGTGCCCGCGCTTTATATAAAATACTAATAATTTTAATAAAAATATACATTTCGGCTGTCATGCAAATATTTAAGGAGGCACTAAATACTAAAAAAAAATTTTTTTTTTAATTGGACCTTGTACGTATATTCTATATCATGGTCTGAGTATATACATTTAAGGAAAACAGTGAATTAAATTCCACCGTGTATATAGATATAGATTTAAAGTCACATCGATCATACAAGTCTATGATGTATGGATGTTTGTTACTTTTTCACTCAAAAACTACCGAATGGATTTGGATTAAATTTGGAATATAGACAGCATATATACTGCATTAACACATAGGGTATATTTAATCTTCGGGCGAAACCAAGGGGCTCAGCTAGTGTCATTATAAAGTATGTACGCTCACCTGATCATCTTCAAAATCGCTGAACAGCTCGACCTGAAGTTGCTGCTTCTCTTCATTAAACCCTGACAATAGCAGCGGGGATACGATCAACGTGCGGATTATGTGATATAGGTGAGACCTGAAATGAAGGTCGGAGGGGAGTGACTTTTTTTATGTTAAAGAATGACGTGACGAGCTAACCATTCGCCCGATGTTAAACAAGACGGCTGCCCATATCAGTTGCAGTGCCACTCGGTACTCTAAAGTATACAGTTTCGCGTGACACTGCACTGCGCACGTCATCCTGAGACATCAACACAATGTAGTAATAAGATTACTAGACTGTGAGATCAGGTCATAGTCTCATTTGCCCAGTAATTACACTAGCTACAGTGCCCTTCAAAACGGAACACAGTCGTGCTTGCACACTACTGCTTGGCGGCAGAATAACTGGCAAAGCGGTGGTACCTACCTAGACGAACTTTGCAGAAAAGTCCTACCGCCTGCAAGATTTATGATTGATCTTAGAGATACCTGAGGAGTGAGACCGATAGCATTCTTAAATAAATTGAGGCTACTTTTGCATGCGCCATCCTAGTTTTTAGTGACAAAAGGGCTGATTACAATTATATACAATATACAATTGATGAATATTTAATTGACACTATAATTTCAATTTATACAATTCTGGGGATATTTAATTATGATCCATTAATGACTTGATACTTTATTTGACATAAGTACATACTGTAGGTGTTTAAGATATGAAATGTGATTAATGTGTAATTTAGATCATTTTTGTTTTGTTTGCTTACTTTTAGTATCTTCTGTATATATTAGGTTTAAATATTATTTTGTACACCATTCCATTAGAATGTGGAGAAACATAATATTTATTGTTATCATCTTTGTATGTACCCATGTTTAAACAAATAAAAAATTCAATTGAATTGAATTGAAGTATGAATACATACAAATAAAATTATATATAAAGGTGATTAATATATATAACTGACCGATGCCTCAACATCGCGGACCGGCATGATGCAGAGACCAGCACCCCACGCTTGGCTCGCATCTGAGCGCACACCATAAACATGCCTGGAATGCACAGATACAAAACAATCAAAATAATTATAGTCCGGTCCAAAGAAAAAACGGTGACCATTTTAATTACGGTTGACAAATTACCAATACAACAGCAAACCTAATTATTCTAGGCTTACAGATTAAAGAAAGAAAGTTACCCAGTACAGCTAACTTAAGTACACAGCACTTAATTTAGCCCTTATCTCACTAGGAAATAACCAAACATGTTGCATTGTAAAATTGCGATAACTGTTAGTGGCAGAGGCCATAATCAAAGTCAAAAGATTTATTGCAAATATGCTATTTACACATTTTTCAATTTTATGACAACAAAACAATGTAAATGTAATGTAACTGTAGCTGACAACGACTAGGTGTTTCCTTGGTAGAAAAACAGTAATGAGAAAGATGTAAAAGCGGGTAACGTGGCGAAAAATATAATACAAATTATCATTTTACATGAAAAACTAAACCAACATATTTTTCTTTTTTAAAACTAATGTTCTTAAGCTAAAACTACAAAGCAACCAAAAATAGGCCATACGCTACAACCTCGGTGTCGCTTACAGTAACTTTTTTCAACTGTTAACATGTTCATATGTTAACAAAAGAAAATAAGTTTATCACATGTCTAAAGGCTTGTTTAAGAATTTTTTTGTGGTTAGACCTTTTAAGTTAATTAGGTATTTAAATTGTAGTACAGATAAGTTAAAAATAATATTAATACTTAGTCTTACCTAAGTCTTTATTGACCTGTGACTCAGGCATGTCCAGAGTAAGTTTGATCCGATACGGCTGGGCCGACATCAGCATGTGACTGCGTTTCGTCAGCTGGACGTGTGCAGAGGGAAACGAACATATTCCCATTTGTTCATCGCATGACCTGAAATAAAGTAAGTGTGTGTTAAGAGTAAGAGGGTGGAATGGGTGGTTGAATTATTTTCCCATAAGCCAAGCCGCGGGAAAAGCTGCGGGAAGAAGCTTGTTATCTCATATTACGGTAACTGACAATGCGGTCTAGGATATAACACACCTAGAGATATCTGTACTCTTGATTTGAAGACATTTGTTTTATAGTTTCTGAGATTGTGTAGTTTTGATGATGTTCTAAAACAACTGGGCTGTTGACTAATAATATTATTTTACTATTCATTAATTAAATCATGATATAAATTAGTACTTACTTGAATTGCAAATGCACAGGCCTGATATGGGTTACATTTGGCATGTAAGTGTAATAAAAAACCACATACAGAAATATAGATATCCACAAAATAGCACTTAAAAACACCGTTATTATAGCCGCTCTGTACAGTAGATCTTTCGCACTACTTATACCGGCATCTGTTTTCTTCTTGTAACCAGAATATTGTTTTAAAATAAATAATTGTACTGGTTTAACGAAATAGTCTCTGTATAGCCGGAATGGACTCAAGTAGCTAAGCAGCGACATTTTCCAGCAAAAAGGGAGCACTTATCTAAACGGTCAAGGAAAGGATTTATTAATATTAATTGTGGGCAGATAATGCATTTTTGTAATAGCGATAAGTGAGCGACGAGTCAGAGGCTAAATATTATTATTTATCTTGGTTTATTGCTCTGATAAAGTCCAACAGCGAAACTCACAACTGTTTTAAAGGCAATGCACTTCACTTAGAAACTGATTAGGATATTTATTTTACTGAAACAAATAATAATACTTGGAAAATTTGCCATACATTAAACTTAATCTGTGTTATTAGGAAATAGCAGTAGAAAAGTACTCTGTGGGAAATACTATTCTGTGATTTGTGGATTCTACTTAGGAGTATTTTTATTATTCTATGGCTCGTGTTATAGAACAGTGCTCAGTCGTAAATCTCGACCTGAAAGTAGATTTGAGTTGAGATTTTATTATAGAACAGTGCTTGAGTCATAATACAGTGATCAGATCTGATCATGGTTCACCTGAGTATTTTCTTATTACAGAAAGTCGCTCAGACGGTAATCGATGCTCAAGCATAGATTTAATCTCTGATTTCCCAAGTGTGGTCGCGACCACGCTTGAGTAATGATTTCATTTCATTAGACCATTGTTTGTTACATTTTTGTAGCTCTATTGTACTACTCCTTTTCCGCTCCATGCCGTGTGATTAATACAGACTATTAAATGAGAGATACTAATTCAACATTAATTATTTTTCAATAGCAGGTGTCGAATCTGGTAAATTACATTGGCAAAATTGTGGTTACCAGTAACAGTACCCATAAAGGGAACCATAGAGTCAAAGTTGATAGTGAAAACATAATTTTATACAAATAATTAAAACCTAAACGAAATAGCCACAAACCAAGTAGATGATACTACGGGAACAGCTGTGAGGTGAGGATCGACATTTTTATTTTTACGTTCCGTTGTAGTTATATCAAATTTTTTGTATATTAAAGTAAAATATTACAAAAACACAAAAGTTGATCCAAAAAGCATATTTTTTATTTCAAATAGTTTCATAGGATCTATTACAAATAAATGTTAATTTTTTATTATTAAAATGTGTGTTTTTAAGATTTCTTTCTATTTCTATGAGCGATGACTTACACCTTGACTATGCGTTACGTGGAACGGAATTGTTAAAACTATCGAAATGTAAATGAAAACAGGCTGATTCATAGACAAAAAACACACTCTGCCTGAGGTTTGATTCAAATCTACATTCAGGTAAGTAGCGCTCAAGCACTGTTCTATAATAAGAACGATAGCTGAGTATAGATTCTAATCTCAAGTAATGATTACGTGATTGTAGATCAAACGTCACTTGAGGCACGTTCTATAATACGAGCCTATGATTCTGCGTCGAAGAGTAATGTGGAGTAATGTCTCTGTGGAGTAGGTAACATTATTCTGTTTCCACGACACATATTTTTTTCTTTTGACATTGACAGACAAAGATATTCTTTTAAGACAGTTATTATACTCTTTGATCTTGATACTGTCTTTGATATTGATACACGCGTGTCAATTCTTTTTATTTATTGTAAATTAAAGTTAATTTGCAGTTAAAATATGTAATTGCTTAAATTCTTGAGACAACTATAAGATCTGTGACTAATGACTACAAGAGATACATGAGACGTTTACGTTAGCTTGTGTCGAAAGAAGCGTACCTAGGTACATTGACAGTAATCAGCTGAATTGATCGTACCAAAAGACAATACAGTTGACAGCCCTGTAGAAGCCATAATTTGCATAATAATTCAGTTCAATTCAATTGCCACTGTCAACTATCAACAAGTTCAACAACAGAAAATTAAATTTTTGGGGAAATATTTATTTGAATTTTATTTATCTATTTTATAATTTATAGTGAGTTTAACGGTGATTATAGTTGAAAATGATATTTACTCGTCAAAATTACATAACTCTATACCTTCACCTGCATCGAAGACTGATATCTAGTACCACTCGAATAATATACAAATCAGATTTACCGGCATCTGCTTACAAGCCAGAAATTGTAGAAAAACGTAAATATGATAAGTGGGAAGCAGAAGGCCGGTTCAAGGCTGAAGTGGGGACTATCAAACCGTCCTTCAGTATGGTGCTTCCACCACCAAATATCACTGGAAAACTGCATTTAGGTTACTATAAAAAAATATTTTTACCTTATTGTTTACAACATTTTGCAAGTCTGAAGTATGAAAAGAATTTGAGTTGAGAGCTAAGTTTAAATGAAAATGCAGTAGCTATGTATTTTCACGAAGATTTCACAGGCTTCTTGTATGTATAATGTAGAACAGTTCTTTAAAATTATAGATATATATTAGTACAAGTACCTTGGTAGTATGAAGTATTTTAAATCTTTTTTGCCTTGGTGTCCGTTTTTTTAGTTTGTCAGCTAAACTCTGTAATCTGTATAAAATCTTTATCATTTTTCAGGGCATGCCCTTGCATGTACAGTGCAGGATGTCATTGTCCGGAGAAAGAGGTCAATGGGACAAAATGTGTTGTGGCTTCCTGGAACAGACCATGCTGGAATAGCTACCCAGGTACCTAAATTCTAAAACTACAATAAAATTGATTGTTTCTATACACAATGGTGAGCTTTATATTTGCTAAGTGGCTCTTATTACCATCCCCCTTGTCAACAAAAGTAAGCTAAGCTCTTACCCCCTCCCATGCTTACGTAAACATTTTTCAATTAATGTATTGTTATTTTTAATATTATAATGTTTAGTGTTTCAAGCAAAGACAATGTGAGGGTTGCTATTCATGTAAAAAGGTAAATAACTACCGATGACATAATCATCATCTAGACTCCCCTACCCCCCCATGTCATTTAAAATAAGCAAAGCGAAACATATGTAATACTTGAACAACCCCTAAGTATCTTGTTACCTTAATGCCAGTATGCACTTAAGTTCAACAGTTCTCAAGTTCATACTTACCTCTCAAGCTTGCAGCATTTAAAACTTGTGTCAAGTCAACAAACCAAACTACTCTCATTGGTTGAAGAGACGATGATGATCAACAGGCAACTAAAGGGCATTCTGTATTTGATGTGGCTAGTTCACACAAATTTAACTAACATAATAATGAGAACCCAGGGGCATGTAATGCTTAGCTAAGTTGTATTTTAATAGACTAGTGCAGACAAGCATTAGAATGTTAGCCTCCTTCCTTGGGTGGATAGTCTAATTCAGCTATTTCACTTCCACCACAATATTTGCTTTTTCTCTCCTTATTTGATTCTGGTGTTTTCTAAAAAATGGCCAACAAACTACAACTGCAGTGTTTCATTCTCAGAATGATAGGCAAATAGTGTCTATTCTATTCTGAAAGAAAACTTCCAGCACCAAGGCATTTTAATTTTTTCTTTTGGTTTCTAGCTAAAATCATAATTTAGTGTCACTTTATCCTAACATTTTAAAATATTAATTGATGCCTTAAAAACAAAAAAAAAAGTGTGCTTTAGACCACACAATTGAAGTAAAACTTCTTTAGCTCCATCTATCGGCCAATATAACTTTGTTTTTGCTTTCTTTAATGTTAATGTCGCCATCTTGACAATCGAAAATTGTCATTTTACCAGACATACCTACGTTGGTCACAGTTATGTCTGGTAAAATGACAATTTTCGTAAAATAATACAAATCTTTAGTAATTTTTAATTTTGTTATGTTGACAATGGAGATATATGTGAACCAACAAATTTCATCTTACGTTCTCCTCATCGCGCATTCACCAGCTTACTCCCCAAAGTAAAGGGTGCGCAAAGAAGTTTTACTTCAAATAAAAAATACATGCCTGTTATTTTTCAACTAATTTTTAATAAAGTCAATGAAAGCTAGGGGTCAAAATTTGAAAAGTGGTCCATTAAATGTTTATAAAAAACTTTTATTGAGTACCTTAAACCTTTTTAAGAAAAGACCAAAATTATTCCAACAGAAAGTTTAAAAAAACTATCCTTTTTCCAGAATGTGGTTGAAAAATACCTAAAAAACAAAAACAACACCACCCGCCTCGAACTAGGCCGCGAGAACTTCGTCAAAGAAATACTCAAATGGAAAGACAAGAATGGAGGCACCATCTGCCAACAACTCCGCACGTTAGGCTGCTCTCTTGACTGGTCACGAGAAACGTTTACCATGGACCATAAACACACATACGCAGTCAACAGTGCTTTTATAAAACTCTTCAAAAAAGGCCTCATTTACCGAAAGAAAGCTCTAGTAAACTGGTGTAACGCTTTAAAATCTACCGTATCTGATATAGAGGTTGAAAATATTAATATTACCGGTCCTACGGATATAGATGTGCCAGGTTACAAAAATCCTGTTAAATTTGGAATGTTGTACGATTTTGCTTATCCAATCCTGGATAATGGTGAAGAAATTGTGGTATCTACAACTATGCCAGAGACCATGCTAGGAGATACTGCCATTGCTGTGCATCCAGAGGATGACAGGTATTAGATATAGCTCTTATCGTGATATAAATAACTATTTCTGAGGCAAAGGTATTTTTCGGAATATCTATTTCAAAACTTCTTCTACTTCTTCTTGTTCAAAAAATCTTTAAAATTATCTAACTGCTCAATTTCAATGGAAGATGTGGATGGGGTATAAGTTCAGAAATAATTAAATAAATTGATACCATTTATAAAAAGGCTAAATTTTTTGCGTAACTTAGAAGAGCCCTGAAGATGATAATGATGATGAATTTTGAAATTTCAGATACAAACACCTCATAGGAAAACACGCCACCCATCCCTTCCGAAACAAAGTTATACCGATCATAGCGGACAAATTCGTCGACATGAAATTCGGGACAGGTGCCGTCAAGATAACTCCTGCACATAGCAAAACTGATTACGTAGTCGCAAAGGCTCATAACTTGGCATCTTATGAAGTCATAAGTGAGGATGGACGTATGCGGAATTCGGGAAAATTCGACCAAATCAAAAGGTACGACTGCAGACAATTATTGCTAGATAAGCTAGAAGGATTAGGTCTGCTAAGGAAAATATCACCGCATCAAATGACATTACCGGTTTGCAGTCGAACCGGAGACGTAATTGACTACATTCTCAAAGAGCAATGGTTCTTGAAATGCACTAAACTCAAAGAAAAAGCCTCCGAACTAGTTCGGTCGGGACAGCTGAAAATTGAACCAGACAAGTTCGTGAATTACTGGCTAAATTGGACAGCTGATGATAGGGATTGGTGTATTTCAAGACAGCTCTGGTGGGGACATCAAATTCCAGCTTACAAGTGTACAGTTGACGAAAATATCGCTTGGGTCGCTGCAGTTGATGTAAATTCGGCAAAAGAGCAAGCGTCAAAAGTCCTCCGAAGTATGCCCGATGATATTTCCGCTGAAAGAGATTCCGATGTTTTGGACACTTGGTTTTCTTCTGGCATTTATCCTTTCGCGGCGTTAGGATGGCCCGATCCATCTATGGATAAAAGTCACAAAAATGATTTCCAAACATTCTACCCACTTAGTTTAATGGCAACGGGACACGACATCTTAGGCTTCTGGGTACACAGGATGGTCATACTAGGACTCGAGTTAACTGGCAAGATGCCATTTAATAACGTTCTATTGCATGGAATCATTCGCGATAGCAAAGGAGCGAAAATGTCGAAAAGTAAAGGAAATGTAATAGACCCGATTGATGTCATCAATGGAATAACGATACCTGAACTTAAAGAGAAAAGCAAAGAGATGAATAAAACCGGCGTTTTAAATGACGAAGAATTGCTTAAATCTTTGGCGTATCACAAATCTAACTTTTCCAATACAAATGGGATCCCTCAATGCGGCGTAGATGCATTAAGGTTTACTTTATTATCACACGATATCAAATCTCATTTTATAAACTTTGATATTGCCATTTGTAACGCAAATAGACTGTTTTGTAACAAGATCTGGCAAAGCGTTAGATACACGCAAATACACTACGCCAAGTTAAAATTAACCGATGAAGTTATCACCAGGAACGATCTCACGTACTTTGATAAATGGATTCTAAGCAGACTAGCTGATATGGTAGAGAAAGTTAACACATCGATGGATGCCAACAACTTCCATTTAGCAACTAAAGCATTGAAAAATTTAATATATCATGAATTTTGCGATGTTTATTTAGAAGCAACTAAAGCTGATGACGACAATATTAAGAACGGTTACGCACACGCCCATACTCTTTCAGCAGTCTTAGAAACATCACTGCGGTGTCTCGCACCGTTTATGGTTTATCTTACCGATGAATTAATTCCAAAAATACCCGCATTTGAAACTAATATTATCCACAATTTCGCTGATAAGTCTAAAAAGTATTTCGACTGCCCTGATTCTAAATACTTTGAAGGGTGGAAGAATGAAGATATAGAAAAAAGTGCTGAAAAACTGTTGAGTGCCGTCAATCTAGTCAGAGAAATGAAGGCGCTTTACAACTTACCGAATAATTTGCGACCGTCTATCGTAATCAACAGCGCAGATAAAGAACTAATACATGACATGAAAGTAAATGAAAATGTATTCATGCAGTTAACTCGTTCGAATGGCATAGAATTTAATGTGACCAATAGTAAAAAATACGCTTGCGGTGTCTTAAACACAGGTACAGAAATATATGTTGAAATTGTCGGCGAAGATCCTCACAGTAAGATCCTGTCTGCAAGGGACAAAATAAGAAGAAAAATTAATAAGCTAGAGGATACATTATCAAAAATGGAAGCTAAAGTAAAGAGCCGAAATTACACTAAAACCGCACCTGATTGGATACAATCATCAGATAGAGAAAAGTTGAACACAAAGAAAATGGAACTAGAGAAATTAAACAGATTGGTGCCGGATAAAACTTAAACTGAAGTGAAAAGTCATAAATTTATAAATCAATAGTTTAATGTTCAAAAAATCAATAAAACTTTTAAAAATGTACAACAAACAATAGATTTTATTTGTTTCAACTTTAATTGACTAACAACAATGGCCCCTTGGGAAACATAATAAAATGAGCCACAAAATTAATTGGATCCAATGGTGAACGCGCACTAATCCGCAAGACGTAAATCTTTCAAAGAAGTACGAGTCACGTTAAAAATAAACTTTAATTTCTTGTTCGCGCTTCGCTCGAATCCATGTTTTGTCAGACACCCGTCTGACAAAACACGCAGACTAGACTGCGTACACGCAGACTAGACTGATTAGACCTGTACGAAATCGATGAGATCGCGTCTACATTTTGGTTGTAAATAATAATTTATCGTTTGCTTGCTAGTGCGCATTGACCAACATAGGTTAATAATAAGGGACAAATGTTGCGCCCTGAGGAGACCCTAGTACCCTACATAATAAGAATAGAATAGAATAAATATTTATTCCATTTTATATTTCTAATAAGCGCTTTTTATAACGCGCATGTTATTAGTAGTGCCTAGCCTGAGCGCAACTTAACTGTCCTGACCATACTATACCAACAAGCTTGTGAATCTATAAAGCGAAGATAATACAAGTATCATGGTGTTACGCAGCTAACTTTGTTGGCAAGATATCAATCTAATCATAAGAATTCACAAAGACTACCATATAACTTAAAAAAGACTTGTGGGGCCCACCTATATTAATCAAAGTGGGTGTCATGCAAGTGGCGCCCTAATTAATATAGGTGTTTTTCTTTTCTTGGTGAGTGTGTTCCATATAGGCCACATCATCATGATGTTGTGGTCAAACACAAACATAGTTAATTTTAAAACAGTTCATGTAAGACAGCCATTATAACTCATTTGTGAATATGAAATACAGCATTGGGCATCTCATATGTGTGTGGTGTGACCATCTTTGCCCTTTTGTTATTATTTATGCCCATAATAGGACCTCACAAACAATGACTGCACACTAAAATCCATAGTAGATATTTATACATCTTGATAAAATGAAAACAAATATTCCATTGATGAAATTAAAAAGCTGGCAATGCTCTATGGATTGCATACATAAACAAATAAAATATAATGATTATACAACATTTACAATATGAGGGTAGATGTACAAAAATTGCTGAAATTATCTCAAATAGATATGAACTCCCTGGGTGTGATATGCTTATCTTAGAACAACAAAAGTAAAACTATTGAAACCATAAGATTCTTACGAAACATACAAAGAAATAACCAAATAACACGCACACAATTGCTATGTAAAAACAGATTACAACTATTCATATATTTTTGCTTAATTATACATATATCAACATTTTAATAGTCTATGTCAAGTTTTGTTTTATGTTAAAACGTAACACAACCAAAATGGGCAGAAAATTTTTAAGCAACTTATTACTATATAGTATAGTATAAAATGCTGCATCTGTCCGTTTGTTCAGAACAATCCATAGATTTTATACAGGCACTAAGCAAACTCATTTATCTGTGGAGTAATCTCAAAAAGTACCTACATGACGGATTTTGATAAAGGATTCACCAAATAATAAGCTCATTGAGGAAGGTTAGTGTTAATTTGAATCTAATGTGATCTACAAGAAAATCTTCTCAATACTTGTAAAATAAACCAGCTATGGAAAGAAAAATTTAATTAAATAATGATACCACTCAGTGAAATACTCTTTATCTAACTTTGTAATAAAATACAACAAGCTACACATATTTGTGCATCATACATCTGATTGATGAAGCCTACTAAAAAGTAAAAACTTAATTCATAAAGTAAACAAGAAATATGGGGAGGCAAACCTAATCTCAGGTGGCACCATTGATGTTTATGTGGTGACAAAGTAATTAAGAATTACTGCATATGCTATCTGTCAAATCCATACAAATTTTAATTTCAGTTATCGAGTTCTAAGTGATAATGTGCTATCTGGCATGGTAAAATGAGAAGTGTGGCTCTCTATTCAAAACTAGCAATTCACAATTAAGAGTTAAAGAGTTAGTTCTGAAAAGAATAATCACACAACTGCAGCCCTTACATTAATCCATCAATTTTTTTCCTTTGTCTGAACTTCCATCCTCAATAGTTTACAATTTCGTTATAAATATGATGAATGCAGTCAAGCATATAATACTTTCGATATTCATGATGAAAATTACCTGATATTTCAAAATTTTATGACAATTGTGGAATCTGGTGGATGTGATCTAAATCCCCACTTGAAGCATCCATAAAAAATTTGTATAATAAAATTTGAAGTTCAACAAAAAACAAAACTTGTAAAAATCATAATAAACTTACAAGCTATGATTTCAACTTCTTTGGTGTTTTCTTTTTATGTGTTTTCATGCAAATCATCATCTTCTTTTTGTTTGAATGCATGCAGACGTATGTCTGCGGTTCTGCTGGTTCTGTAAAGTTTAACGTTTTTAAATGTTACAGTAAAGTTTTTATAATGTACAAACAAAGCTCATTGAATGATGATGGCAAATTAAAATTAAAAACATTGGAGGAATACATAGTCATAACTATGAATAATTACTTTAATTAGAATGGTAGAAAAATACTGTTCCCAAAAAAATTGGCCTTACTAGGGTAAGATGATACTGCCAAGACGTAGAGATCTAGAATGTAAAGAACACAAGAACCAAGTGTCTTCACCTTAATAGAGACAGTAAGAATAGTGCTATTGGACACATTCTTAGATAATTAGGTGTTTAGAAATTTAAGTTAAATGTAAATTACTTATTAGTGTGTATGGCATGTTTATAAATATTTTCGATATTAATTAAACTTGGATTCATATTTTTCGATATTATAACTGTGTACTTTTGAAACTTTTACAGTTTATAGATGTAGGTGTAACTTGGCTCACATACAGATGACAGTATAAATTGATACACTATTAGTGGTATAACATAATTCGAGTAGGTATAAATGTCTGAGCACTAACTCCTAACTAAGTTAACCTGTGTTTAGGATATTAGGTCCCCCACATCAACACATCCTCTATGATATTATTTATTAGCGTGTAGCCATTGCTAAATTTATAAATGTAAGTACAATTTCTCTAAATTATTATCTATAATATATTATCTAAATTATGTTAGTTACATGGTTATTTCCAAATGCATATATTAATTTTTACATATTTCAAAAATTCTACTATGTACAAGTACTAGCCTGGAGCCTAGTTTAAAAAAGTCAAGTAACTTACTCGGCTTAAGAAGTGCATTCAGTTTCTTAGCTTCATCTTCATGCCATTTCACATGCTTCACCAAACAGAACAAGAATTTAAATCTCTGGGAACATTTTGCGCATGCATACATCATCTCTCCTATATCTGTCTTGTCTTCTTCAAATGTACTCGGGCAATCATCTGTTATTTCTTCACACTTCTCTGGTTTCTTTATAACGCCGCCTGGCAAAATTTCTAGAGTAGGCCAACTTGATGGCGGTTTGGATTCTAATTTCAATTTCTCCTGGAATAAATTAAATTACATATTATTTATAGATGAAGTAAATATAAAAAAAACTTTAAAAGTGTGATCAACAAGTGAACATATATACAAAGTAAGCTGTTGAGTATCAAAAAAATCTGCTAACCCATATTATGTACAATGCATGTTATTTATTGACCACAGATAACTTAATTATTAGTTAACAACAAATAATGCAGAGATGCATTATAAAGAGTGGTCTAAAATATTTTGGTATGGTAACATTTAGTAAAATTGGTGGTATAGGAACTCAACAGGGTACTTACGACTACAGCATCATCTAATGGTTCAGGCACGATCATTTCCGCGTCGCTGTCGTCGTCGCACACATCCTCACTCTTTATCGACACCATACTCCCGATATTGGAGTCTTCGTCGTCATTCACAATGCACTCGTTGTCGTATTCTATATCCTCTATCACACATGTCTCCAGAACTTCCTCGTCACTTTTACGCCGCGATATAAACTCGTAAGTCCTTGAAGGCTGCACATCTTCCATACGGACCAACGGGACATTCTCCAAATCTTCACTTTCAAGAGCACTCGTCGACATATTGTCAAAACATCAGGTAACAACTTATATTGGGTGAAATTTCTGTGCAGCAATAGTAAAGCATTGAAATTTTTTGGGCGTGTGATCTTAAGGAATGTATGATAAATAAATATTTGTAGTGAACGCGAAAAGGAAATCTTTGTTTAGAAAAATTGTTTCGTAAAGTAAAAACAGAACAGGAATGACGTTGACAATAATATATTAACCACAGACTAAGTAGAGGATACATATTAACGTTAAAATGATGATGATAGTGATAACTAATAAGTTGTCACTGTCAGCAGTATCTTGTAGATTTTTTTTAAATCCCCATCTTTTGTGTATTTAGCCAGTGTCAAGTAATTGACAATTTCTCAAGTTCATTTAATTATATTTTAAGCAGATATCGGTCAATTCACGGTCCAAGTCATATGGTCTGTATTACAGAACGATGCTCAGTCATCGATCTGTGCTCAAGCAGAAATTTCATTCAGTAATTGATGACTTCATGCATGAAATCTCTGATGCCTGAGCATCCTTCTGTAAACCATAGTCTCCTTACCTAACCATAGTCATCCTTCTGTAAATCATAGTCAAGTCATACTCCTAGCAAAGTGGTGGCAACTTTACCAGAAGCATCTATGGAGTTTGGAAAAAAAGAAACGTTTCACTTCACCATCATTATACCACTTTCCCAGACTCATGCCTGCCAACACAAAACGAATAAAACACCACCAATTTTAAGAACTAACACTGAAAATAGTACAATGCGGTGACGCGATGTTTTACGTTTTCAAACAACAGTAAAATGGGAAATAGGATTTGATGTTGATTCTTCATGGTGAAATTTAGCCAATGTCAAAGTAATGTGATGACTTTATGTTTGTATTGTAGCTCACTTCTTGGCCCAACAATAACCGTATTGATTAGCGAGTTACTCGAACTGTTTCCAAGGTAGTTACACTTAAAACACAGTGGTAGAGCAAATTAATAATAATCTTTATAAATGGGAATTTAACACAACAGCATTATAAAAACATGGAACTATTGGGAGTATTGCTTCTTTTAGTTACTCTTGATGTAAAGCAACTAAATTACTTTTACAGAAAAACTTCTCAGATTCCAAACAAACTATTATGTTTAAATCTGCATTTTAAAAGCTAGCCAACCTGTATACAGGGAATCCTAGTTAGGAAAAACGATTGTTGGATGTTATTATAAATTATTATTAGTATCTCTTTGTAAATTTATAGCTGTATAACACTTTCCTGGATGGTGTAATATACTCAAAAGGTTTTGGAAAATAATATACAACTGGACAACATAATCTGAGCCATATTTTATATTTGAGATATAAGCAATAAAAGCTAAAAGTATGAATGTTAACACTATGGAGAAATAAACATTTCAGCCTTTAGTGTACATCTTTGGTAAATGAAGGGGTTAGTTTTTATTCAGTCACAGTTGCCCCATCATTGTAATTCCATTCATGCACTGGAAAATACATCTGCATTAATGTCTCATAAATATCAACATCTACAGGCAAGAATGTGCAGAAAATAACCCTTTCTAAAAGATCGTTATTTTCCAGCTCTTGTCTAGCAGTCCTCAGTGCAATGTGAGCCGCTAAACGATTGGGAAACCCATATATTCCTGTGGAAATGCAAGGAAATGCAATAGATTGGAGTTTGTTTTCCTTTTGAATGGCAAAGCACTTTTTGTAGCAAGATTCAAGCTTCTCCGCCGAGCCATCTTGAGGGCCTACTGTGTGGATAACATCTGAAATGCATTTAATTTCAAATTAATTCAAATTGTGGTATACATATACCTGACTAAGCTATTCCATAACTTGAACTTACATTTAGCTGGCAAATCATATCCACCGGTTATCTTCGCATCACCTGTTGAGCAACCTCCGAGTGTGTTGCACTCATCCTGAAAACAATAAATACTCCTTTGTTTTCTATGTCATTTTTATGGAATCTTGCATATATTACTCTTAAGAGTCTAGAGCACATACCTACACAAATGTGTAATTTAGGTCCAGTAGCCATCTGTGACATTCATTAATAATATTAGTGTAGATTTGGGATTACCTGTAAAAAAGGCCCAGCAGCACGATGGATGGCTCCATCTACTCCACCCCCAGCTTTCAATCTTGAGTTAGCTGCATTCACGATCGCATCCACCTGATAATTATTATAAATGAATTATGATGATACCTACACATCAGAGAGCACCTGTACTTTATATTTTACCTCCAATTTAGTGATGTCTCCCTTAAAGATAGAAACTTTGTTTGTAAAAGCCTTATTCATTTGAGCATTAATGTTTATTTTTTTGAATTCTTCCAGGTCTTCCAACGTAGGCTTTTTAGATTCAATATCTTTATTTACAATAACGTGTTTGGCCCACGGATCAACTCTATCCAAAATGATATGGTCTTTCGACTTATACAGTTTTCTCTTCTCATCTAATCGTAAGTTTATAATTCGATTCTTCTCGATCTTCCAATTAGCTGGTGAAGTCATACTAAATAGTGAAACGTTACTCGTTTGATTGTAATAATTTAGGAAAATAGGAACAAAATTTAATTTGCGGAATCCGCGAAACCGAGTAATTGACGATGACATTTCTTTTTTTTTTAGATATATTTTAGTGATAAGTACACAGACTAGTGGTATGCTAAAACGTATATAAGTGAACAATATCGGTAATCATTCATTTTTTGTTTTTTGACACAATATATTTTTTTTTTATGTTAAGGAATGACATGACGTGCTAGCCGTTCGCCTGATGTTAAGCGACACGGCTGCCCATATCACTTGCAGTGTCACTCGGAACTCTAAAGTATAGAGGTTCGCGTGACACTGCACTGCGCACGTCATCCAGAGACATCAAAACAATCTAGTAATAAGATTACTAAACTGTGAGATCAGATCATAAAGTCTCATTTGCCCATAAATTTCACTAGCTACAGTGCCCTTCAAACCGGAATACAGCAGTGCTTGCGCACTACTGCTTGGTGGCAGAATAACTGGCAAAGCGGTGGTACCTACCTAGACGAACTTTGCAGTAAAGTCCTACCACCTAGTACAACAATACAACAATACGCCATAAATGAAATTTGTAATTTCATTTTACTATTGATTGGAGGATACTTCAAAAAAGGCAACGAGAAAAGAATGTTTAGGAATTTATAGATTTAAAAAAAATTATACATACAAGGTGGCATTTAATTCACTATTTTCATTAAATGTATGTACTCATACCATGCTATAGAATATTAGTACAAGGCCCAATAAAAAAAAAAATTGTTTTAGTATTTAATGCCTAGTTTGAAAACTATCGTGAGTATGACACCTTTTGTAAGATAAATAACGGCTAAAACTCACGGTAAGATAGTACGCGTAAGTGATCTGATACAGTTGAGCGGTTGCCGGTTTATCTACCTTTCGTGAAAGGGGTGACTAACAGAACTAACTGGTCGCCATTTAGAGCGTCATTTTAGCATCAAGGCAACGTTCCGTTCGCCAGGACAGCTAAGGTGGTTTGTGCGTTTGCCAAAAGTTAAGGAGCCACTTAGCGGACCTGGCGTCTATAGGATCCCTTAACATATCGACGAGGCTAACGGAACACATCAGGAGCATCAAGAACGTAGATATCAATCGATCGGCGGTCGCAGAGCACGCTCACATCTCGGAGTCCAGGCCTTACCTACGTTTCGATAAGGTTTCGGTGCTGCCGAGGGAGAAGTTTTTCTTTCCTCGTAAATTGAGGGAATCTACCGAAATTAGTAGGAATCCGAATTTCAATCGAGATCGTGGGTGGAATTTACCGCTGGCCTGGACCAGTTCTTGGTGTTCCTGACACCCAACCTGAGTTGCTCCACTGCAAAGAGGACACGACGAGTGCGGTGTGCCTGCAACCTTTTGTGACAGAAGTGAGCAGCGATAGCGAGGCGGACGAAGTTCACTGGAGGCACTCGGAGCAGGTTATGGTCGATCGCAGCGCCAATTACGTGCTGACGCTCACGAAAGCCGCTGCGGCTTGTGTTAGTAACTGGCTCCCAGAAGAAGGACATCGAATATGTCCGAAACCTGGTCGGAGTAATTTCAGCTTTTAATTTGACATGAGTTTTAGCCGTTATATATCTTACAAATTATTTAATGCCTCTTAAAATAACTGCATGACAGCCAAAATGTCTAATTAACGGTACACAAAGCGCGGACACCAGCTGAGTGCTTTGTAAATGTTTCGTAGGCAATAAAACACGCACACCTGCTTTGTTCAATGTCACAAGGCTTTTCTTTAGAATTTAAATTTAATAATACCTAGATTTAAATTTTATTTCATAAGTACTTTTTATTTAAATATGAGAGCGTTCTATAGCACGGACTGAATACATACATTGAAGGAAAAGAGTGAATTAAATACCACCTTGTATAAAAAAAAATCGTAACTCCAGTAGGCGCGTGCAAGTTTTTCTTTTAGGGGAGCGTTTTCGGCCTTTCGGTTTTTGATTCTATTCGATATGAGAACTTTCCTTCCGATACCAGGTAGGTATCGAAAGAATGATTTGACACCAAAAAGTACTTGGTATCGAAAGAAAAGTATTAAGTACTTACTCGTATTTACTAGTATCGGAACATCCCTAAACCTGGCAACACTAAAATGACAAAAAGGAGCTTGCCGAACGAAAATTCTCCACGTCGAGAGCGTGCATTTTTATCGTATTTTAGAAGGCGTTTGGTTTTAAATTCACGAAATATTAAAGAAATGTGTTACTAAAAATTACTTCCTAGTGCATTGTGCTGTAGGTTATTAGTAAATCATATCGATATTATTCAGGTGGGTAGTGTATTAGCATTTTTTTTTCTAGTTGAACCGGCCTTTGTTATTTTATATTTAGTTGTTGTTTTTTGTTTCGCAGTATGAGGACCTTAGGGCTTCTGCTGGTCACCGCAGTAGTGCTCTCTGTAAGCGATGCCGTGGATAGGAATAATTTCAAGACATGCGACCAGTCTGGGTTTTGCAAAAGACTTCGTGCGATCAAGCCTGAAAAATCGCAGTACACACTAAATTTAGATTCTGTATTGGTCCATGGGAATGTCCTATCGGCCGAAGTCCTAACTTTAGACACGGCGACAGAAAAGAAGACAGTTTTGGTAAGTAACTTTGATAAGTATCTAAGATCTTTGCATTCAAGAATTTTATAATAATTGGTTTTGGGTCTGAGCCAATATAACTCATCTTAATATGTCTACTACCTACAGAGATTATAATCGTTGCGAATGCCAGCTATTTATTATCCAATGATCTAAGTATGAATTAAATGTAACACATGTAAAAGTAATTAAAAAGATAATCCTTGACTTATTACTACCCCGCGTAGAGTGTTATATCGTTCTAGCTTAACAAAGACTGCCTTGATAAAATGCAAAACATTTGTTTGTTTTATTCCTATCTGCACTAAAGATTGTCAGCTCCTAAGTTGCACTTATTTCTCTGTAACATACCCTAATTCACTGCAGTAGGTATGTCATAGAGGGATAAGCTATTAAACAAATGGGCATTAGTTTTTCAAAGTACCTAGCCAAGTTATGATCCTACTTTCCATATCTTTAAAGAATATCATAATAACCTTATCAAAATATGATAAATATTATTTGGGTCAATACTCCGCAATATCACTCAATTTTATGTCCAATTGACTGTTCCATGATTTGTGTTTATGTAACTGATTTACAATCATTACATACACCTACATTAATATTTTAAACACCTGCAGCCTTCAGCCAGTATTATAACCGAATGGGCAGCAAGTGTTTGATATTTCACCTTATCATAATTGAAGGGTTGAGAATAAAAAGGATTTAACTGACAAATTGACAGTCTCGAGAAAATTGACTTTAAACGTCAACGGCGTCATTTTAATATAGAGTGCTTATAAGGTAATAGAAAAGGTTTATGTAAGTTTCAGTT
Organism: Ennomos fuscantarius; assembly: GCA_905220475.3. NCBI lineage: Eukaryota > Metazoa > Arthropoda > Insecta > Lepidoptera > Geometridae > Ennomos > Ennomos fuscantarius. The sequence goes on from HG992049.1 coordinate 7,254,212, forward strand.
GCTTGAAAATGTTTTAATTCTATTTAAAATTACTAAATATAGTACTAATTCATACAATTACTGTAAAAATATAATATAATAAAATAAATATAGTAATGTTTTTATGCTAAGCAAACTGTATTCCTGTGACAGATAAACCATTTTTAGACTCAAAATCTCGAGATTTAAGCTTCATTTCGGTATTTTGAGAATGTATTATTCAAGATAATTTCACGCTGAATCCAACGATACCCATAAGTCATTTTGTCAAAAGAATCAGTTAAATCCTTTTTATTCTCACCCCTTCAATTGAGTTATTGGAAACAAAGGTATTTTGTCCTCAGTGGCACTACACGCTGAAACTGTCTGCATTAGTGGATGGCACATTCAGGGTGGAAATTGATGAGTCTGATCCGCTGTACCCACGATACAGGACACAGTTGGCTCTGAAAGGAGAACCCAAGGGTGATAGGCATGTATATCTATGTTTTTATTTTTATTTTGTTTTGGCTCCTCACTTTTGTGAATTGAGCCAGTGTCAGGTAATTTATGATTTCTCAAGTTTATTAATATCCTATAAAATATATTATTTGTCAAGTCAAGTCACAGTCCAAGTCATCAAGTTAAGTCAAGTCATCAAGTTAAGTCAAGTCATCAAGTTAAGTCTAGTCTAGTCAAGTCATACTCCTAGTAAAGTGGTGGCCGCTTTACCAGAAGATTCTATGTAGTTTTGTAAACAACATGAAATGAAATGTTTCACCATCATTATACCATTTTCCCACACTCATGCCTGTAATCTAGCACTAAACGAATAAAATGCCACCAATTTTACGCACTGAAAATAACACAAGTATTGAAAAATAATACAATGTGGTGACATGATCTTTTTCGTTTTCCCGCCAAAACCCCTATATATCTATGTTTGTTGAAGTAAAAGTTTAAGTTGGTTCATGTAGATCTCCATGGTCAAAATGACAAAGTTAAAAATTTGTATTATTATGTTGGTATGTCCAGCAAAATGACAATTTACAATTGTCAAGATGGCAACATTAAACAAAGCAAAAACAAAGTTATACCGGCCGATAGATGAAGCTAAACTAAAGAAGTTTTACTTCAGTCATGTGGTCTAAAGCACACTAGTTTTTTCTATTTTAAAACTAACCTGTAACTAATGAATGTATTCTCTGTAATATCTTTATCAGTAGATTAATCACTTATATAATTGGGGCCCTTATAAAATAATGACTGTGACACTCTTGTGATCAATTTATGATCTAAACCTTTACTTGATCACAGATCAAAGGCTGAAGCTGGTTGTGTAGGTCTAGGTAATCTAATGGTAGGATAAAAAACGTGATACAAAAATAATTTCAGCTTGAAACTTGTATCAAACGAGAATGGCCGTCTGACTGTGAAGAACACTCAAGGCCACAAGGTCGTTATCACAGCGGAACCTCTCAAGTTCGAGTTCCACGACAAATCTGGCGACGTGGCCGTGATCCTCAATGACAACGCTCAACTGATCGTCGAGCCATTGAGGGTTAGGAAGGAGAGGACAACCGATGAAGAAGGCAACATCGTTGAGGTTGTGGTGAGTGATTTTCTTCTTTTATTGTTTTTGTTTAAGGCGCTCGACCGCTATCTCACCTGATGGTAAGTGATGATGCGGTCTAGGGTGTAACGCGTTTGCTTAGAAGATACTTACTGACTCTCGATATAAAGACAAACAGTCTTATTACAAAACGTGGACTAAGTAGAGGTCTAAGCCTGGACCAACTAGTCCTAGTTTGTTACGGTACTAAGTAGTTAGACCTTGACTTTATTACAAAACGGCGACTAATCGAAGATCAGCTGATACCAGAGATAGTCCATGACTTAAATATTGACCATAGACTAAATACGAAAAAAGTTTGTAAATAATATGTAGTAGTAATATAGTGTATGTAATGTAGTGTATGTAATAGTAAATAAATGTGGTCCAAAGAACTATCTTTGGACCACATTTATTCACACGATCCTTTTTTCACGTTTCATATATTTAGATTTTTTGTTTTCGTCTATAATATACGTGCATTGGCCTTGGAAAGCTTATTGTTTGCATATTTTTGAAGGAATAAATAATCAGATTCATAAAAGTCAGCTTTGCTACAATGGTTTTCAACTAATAAAACTGTTAAGTTTTAATAGTTACCAACGAGGCTTGCGAGAATCAGAACGTAAATATGGCATTGTTTAACGCGCGAAAATTGATTTTTATGTTTTTTGTTGTTATAACCAACTGTAACTATAATAAATATCGTAAAAATGGAGCAACAAAATATAAAAACTGAACCGAGTAGATATATTTTATCACAGACCAAGACAACCTCAAAATCGTGTAACAAAGAAGGTTGATAACCCAAAATTGGCGCAGAGTAATAGTATTCTGTGCGTTTAGCGCGTAAATAGTTTTTAATCTAAAAAGTTTCATTTTTCCACCACCGTAGCGCTAGTTTCTTTCGTTTAGCGAGTTAGTACCATAGTTAAACTAGATAGTTAAACTAGGGTCAAAAAAAAAAAATCATCGGTCATCGGAGTACTAACTTTAGACCGTGGACGATCCCTTTATCAGCGATAAACTCGTTTTTGTAATAAGGTTTTTAAATAGTCTATGTTTAGACCTAGTACTAACTTTAGTCCACGATTTGTCTGCGTTTTGTAATAAGACGGTTTATGTTTTGTTAGTGGCAAAATAATGCTTTTTTTTTGAACGGGCAAACTCTTTGTCTGTACAGACCTTTACAGCGTCACCGGGCGGGAGGGCTTGAATGGCAAAATTGTGCTGCAATTATTACTTTTCATAGGGCCCACTCTTCCAGTGGACATAGTCTTCTCGATCCTGTTATCCTGGCTCTTGAGCTAGTTGCCTCCCACGTTTGACGGCTGGGCGCCTCATGGGAGGTATCACTGTAAAGGTCGGTAGAGCTTTGCTCGAAGCTTAGCTTTCGCTTGATCGCACAAAAGTGCCGCAATTATTAGGTGAGAACGGTCGTAGCCAATAAAAGTGTTCCTTGTTTAGCTTAAGTATACCTTTATTAGAAGGTAGCTCACGAAACAAACCATCCCTTTGACGGTTGTACACTTCAGTGAACACTCCTCGAATTACCGTGAGGCATTACGAGTACTACAGAAAGAAAGAAATAATATGGCGAGAGCACTTGCGGAAGGGTGTACAGCCGCCATAATACATACATTTATGACAATTATCGTATTGTAACTTGGACATTCTGATAATTTGTCTAAAACTACTCTAAGCATACTATAACAAATCAAAATATTTCATTAACAAATCGACAATTATATGACTCTACAACCAGCCTATTTATTTGTGACACTACATTTTCTAGAAGTTTCCATAAACCACTCTTGACAGAGGCGTCTTGGGTGATCAGGAAGAGATAGGGTGATCCTATTCTTTGCCCTTATAGCATTATTAAAATTTTCTAAATGTTTAAGAAACAAAGGAAATCAGCGAATGAAAAAGTGGTAGTAGAGTTTGAATCAAAGGTATCTGAAGTGACTAAGTTTGCCTAAATCGTTCATGATTGAATTCGTGTTTCCCATTATGTATATCTTGCCCCGACTTTCTGGGTTCTTTCATTTACAATAAAATGAATAAGATTTAAAAAAAATCAACCTTATTTCATATCAGTCTAAAAAGGTTATGTTTGAAACACTAACCGAATTAAATTACGACGCTACGGAAAATTTACTATTATCAATTAAATAAAACACACCCCATACACCACTCATTCACACATCATTTCACACCATCGTCTCACATCTCCACACTTACACTTAATTAGATTATATTTTTGCATGTGATGACACTTATTGGTGTCGATTCTGTGTCGCATACTCTAAAGCTAAACGAAATCAACATATTTCCGTCTTTATCATTTCCCCTTTATCTGAAGAGTACCGCCATACTTTAAGTTTACCTTAGTTTTAGATAATGCGACACAGAATCGACACCATTATTTATTCAGGTTCTCTAATAGGTGTATAAAAACTGTATCTCTGACGAAAGAGTCCTGGTTCCCCCAGCACGGGTTTCGAGCCTAGTGTGGGATCCAGGTGTTCCAATGTCTATCATTAAGTAATTTTGCCTTTTGTCAAATAAATGTTTTTTCATTGTATTTGCTATCTTCCGCCTTCACCAACATTCGATATCGGCCACGCGGCTTGTGTCAATGATCTTGACATTTATCTCGTACGTGACTGATTGTAGCTCTCAAGGAATAATAATAATAATATGTGTGGACATCTCACACAGCGCTATCTAGCCCCAAACTAAGCAAAGCTTGTACTATGGGAACCAGTTAACTGATAGAAGTATTCTAGAAAAGTATAGATACTTTTTGTTTGTAAATACATACACAGAATACAATATAACACCCAGACACAGAACAAACACGTATGTTCATCACACAAATGTTGGTCCTGGGTGGGAATCGAACCCACTACCTACAGTTCAGAAGGCAGAGCCAACTGAGCTATCAGTCCAGTCAAAATATAAATACCCTAATTTATTATCTATCTTCTATGTAAATATATATAACTCAAAGGTGACTGACTGACTGACTGACTGACATAGTGATCTATCAACGCACAGCCCAAACCACTGGATGGATCGGGCTGAAATTTGGCATGCAGGTAGATGTTATGACGTAGGCATCCGCTAAGAAAGGATTTTTCGAAATTCCATCCTAAAGAGGGTGATAGTGGTTGAATTATTTTTGGTAGAAGCTGCGGGCAGAAGCTCGTTAATATATACAACCTGGTACAAAATACCCCGTAAAAATATAATGAATTATCAAAGCCAAAAATATTGTCAATCCTAGCAAGCTGTCACGTCAGGGAACCAGATTATTTAACAGAAAGGCCTACGTCCCTATTTTTACTAATAATTGTCTACTTTAATAGTTTATCTATTTTTCATTCATAAATGTTTGCTACCTCAATACAAAGTCATTATACTCGAGTACTGGCTTCAAAAAATGTCGAGTTGGAAAAAAAATATATCACAAAAATTATGCGTAGGCCATGAAGATAGCAATTTAAATCGTGCTCGCGAACTGTATCGGCTACGATTTATCGATGGTATTATGATAAAGTATATAAGTGTTTGTTTAAGTGGTTTCGTTAGGTTAGGTCTTTTAAAAATTTTGTTGTTCCGCGAATTAGGTAGAAATGTTGGTACGTTCTGAAACTACTTCATCCGAAAAAGGAATTTGGTATAAAATACTGCAAAAAGAACCTTTAAAAATTCCATGGTTTGTAAATTGTAACTTGAAGAGATGTTTAATAGTAACTGCTCACAGACTGAGGTCCGGACACATGCCACTTAATAAGTTTAACCACATGATGAGAAGATCAGACTCCCCTAATTGTGGTACTTGTGGGGTCCTAGAGGACGTACATCATGTCCTAGTGGAGTGTGTCAGGACTCAGTCTGTGAGAGCATATATGCTAGCACAGTTCGGTGTAAATTTTTCGGATGTAGGAGTGTTTCAAGGTGTCTTGGCTTTTCCACTGAGTGGAGCTGCCAAGACACTTTTTAGCATGATAAGAGATATATTTCGTTAGAATTTTATGAATGCATATAATGGAGCTGACATAATCGCCATGCGACTAAAGCTCCCAAAAATTAGATTAAAAAAAAAAAAAATGATAAAGTATATAAGTGTTTGTTTAAGTGGTTTCGTTAGGTTAGGTCTTTTAAAAATTTTGTTGTTCCGCGAATTAGGTAGAAATGTTGGTACGTTCTGCGTAGTTTACTCTTTAATTTGACTGAAATTAGGTTTCACAACAGTGAAAATAATAATATTTTTTTGGAGTATGTTATACAGCATTACTACGGTTCTCAAATATTGTGAATATACTCGTTATAAGGCCCCATTCAACCTCCTTTCGGCTTTACGGGTAGTTTTGTAACAACCGGTATATAAATAGTACATTATTGCAAAGGCAGCGAAATAGGCAATTGCCATTTCGGCCGAGGCATGTATAGTGCTTTTCTTTAAAAAATGGAAGGAAATAAAAAAGGGTCTTTTACATAATAAATTTAATTTTCTTTTGATTTAGTTCAGTTAGTTTTTTCTTTGCTAGTGAAATTACTGGGCAATTGAGACTATATGATCTGATCTCACAGTTGAGTAATCTTATTGCTAGACTGTGCTGATGTCTCAGAGTGATGTGCGCAGTGCAGTGTCGCGCGAAACGCTGTGTTTTAGTTCCGAGTGACACTGTTCTGTTATGGGCGGCCGTGGCGCTTAACACCAGGCGAACGACTAGCTCGTCGCACCATTCAATAACAAAAAAAAAAATTTCGCTGGAAGCAGGTTTTCCATCGCTAATTTAGCCTCCGATCTTAAATCCGGTGGAGTGCTTAATGTCCATTTCATTTTCAGAATCATCGGAACTCATTTTAATTTATTTTTATGAACCAAATAACAACGAACTATGCCGTACCGGCAATTTTTTTATTTTACAGTTTGTGCCGAAAAGTAAACGCATCTGTGGCTATACACACAGACCAAGTAGAGGATACTATGTATCAGACAGGAATCTTAGAACAGCCGACGAATAAACGACGTATCACAACCCACATGACACTTCTTTTTTTTTTTAATTTACCTGCACTCTATATTGGCTTATGCCGTAAATAGTATTACGCTCCGTAGCAGAAAAAAAAATGCCTTTATATATATCCTATATATTATGTAATTATTATTTTATTACTATAATCATTCTCATTTAATTTAGGATAATTAATTTTTTGTAACCAATTTTTCTGTCTTCTGACTGCTCCCATGTTTTGCAAAGATATGAATATATCGGCAAAACGGTTTGTGGGTAGGTTGCAACCTATATAACTATAGGCCTTCATCATGTCCTCACCGCGCCGTGTCTGGAACAAGAATGATCCGTAGCACACCAATCGATCCCTTTATATAGCCATATGGGTGGGGCAGCGACGACAGTTGCCGGTGTTGCCACTGTAATAAATTTAAATGCTGCCACAGGGTAAATTACGGTACTGCCCGCTGCGCATAGAATTTATAACTGGACGTAGCCGCCGTCAAATATATTAATATTTTACCAGTTTGCTTTCACAATTCGGAGCGCAGCAATGGTTCCGCATGCGCATGGTAATGGGCACAAACTAATACAATAAACGGTCGTCGATCATTCAATTATATAAACAAATTCTGTTTTATTTTAATTAAACCATTAGACCACGATGTCAAACAATACAATCACAGACTACTTTGTTATGAATCAAAACGTAGTGGTTATATGCTCTTTGATGAATCAGTCATAGTGAATGAACTAAAGTCAGAGCACAATATTTCACGTTTGTTCATTGTTCATCATATAACAGCAAACGCATCAAATTTATCAATGTCAATAACTATTATTGTTTACCTTCTCTTATCATATAGTAAACTTGGAAATAATGCCCTACATGAGGTCACCGTCGTAGCAGCTCAATTGATATAACATCATTATAATAAAATAAACGTTAGAACATGTAATTAGGAATTATGTCAATGGTGTTATATATCTTATCAGCATTGAACATTGTTGTTCAATACAATATACAATATACAAAAAAATATCAAAATATCAAAAGCGTGGAGACGCTTTTGTGTATTTACCCAGTGTCAAGTAATTGATTATTTAGCAAGTCAATGATATTTCACGCAGATATGTTTACAATATAAGTCATCAAGTCAAGTCATAGTCTAGTCATACTCCTAGTAATGTGGTGGCAACTTTACTAGAAGCTTCTATGGAGTTATGGAAACAACACGAAAAAAAACGTTTCACAATCATTATACCACTTTCCCTCACTCATGCCTGTAGTCCAGCACTTAACGCGTAAAACGCCACGAATTTTATGCACCAACACTGAAAATAACACAAGTTTTGGAAATTAATACAATGCGTTGACGCGATCTTTTCGTTTTCCGGCCAAAATTCCGCGTGGACATTTTAACAAAAATTACGAAAATTTTTAATCCGTAACCGAAACAATCGGATATCCGAAATAAAAATATATCCGTAACTGTACCGTACCGTAACCGTACATATCCGTTTCACAAGTATCGGATAGGTAATCCAGGTTCGGATAGGTAAGGTTCATTTAACTTAAAATTGAGTAGTTATATAATAATAAAATTACTTACCTATACGACTGATTATAATAATATAATACCAAATGATAACCTAGACTAGATAAAACCTATAAATAAAACCAAATTATTAGAAAGTAAGAAAAGACAATTATTCAGAAAATAAATTTATTTAATTAATTTTTACATACTATTTGTGTTTATATTTTACTTAATATCTATCTAATTTTCGTAACCGAAACTAACGGATAATCCGAAATAATTGCATATCCGAAACCGATATAATTTTATTCCTATAATCCAGATTCCAGATTCAAAATATCATGTCCATAACATCCCTAATATAAACACGCATCCATCCATCCGTCCCTAAAGACGAGGCATACTTAACTATTATGACAACAGATCACATGTACATAATTTTTCACCTTTTAAAACGAATTTACAAGTGAATTAATAAATAAATAAATATGTGTGGACATTTCACACAGCGCCATCCAGTCCCAAACTAAGCAAAGCTTGTAATATGAGATAACTGATACAATACTTTATACTTTTTGTTTGTAAATACATACACAATACAATATAACACTCATACACAGAACAAACATTGATGCTCACTATACAAGTATTTATCCTGAGTGGGAATCAAACCCACAACCTGCAGTTCAGAAGGCAGGGATGTGGCCTACTTACATAAAATACACATTATAATCATATCTATAATATATATCATCTACCAATATTAAATATCTATAATACTACAGTACATTTTATATATATACATAAACATTAAATATTATATATTAAGTAAAACATTACAATTACTACATTATATTAATACATACATTATAAATTACATAATACTTACAACACTACATGCACAATTAATATATATCTAAATATTTATTTATTACGTGTCTGCCGGCGACGCGATCAAATGGAAACATTTGTTTACGTTCTTGCGCCTCCGGCTCTGCATACTAAAACTGGTGTAGGCGCGGGGAGTACCCCGCGGCGCGCGGCTCGCTACTCCAGTCCGGCCACGACGCCCATGCGCATCACCCGCTATCGCTCATTACTTGCGCTCTTTACTTTACGCGACTCGCAATATTCTGTGTTTCATTCTTACCTTCTTCTATCTATAATTTCTGTTCATACTCGTTTCTTATGTGCTTGTGACTTCTATTCTAAACTTTATAAATATGTGTATGTGGTGTACGGATTAAACCGAACTGTACTGTGGAGTTGTTGTTTTAGTTCTGCACAAACATCGGAACCATCTTCACCTTAATCCAACTGGCAAGTACCTACACCTACCTACTGCACCACACAACCATAACTGGTGACCACCGAAGAACACGAGAATAGCACATAATAACCGTTGAGATGATTAGCGATCAGAATGACGCGGCACAATCGAATACCGGAAAGTGCGTGACCATTGATTCGGACGGCACGTCATCCGAGATTTTTAGAGTCGGAGTAAGAATACCACCTTTTTGGCCGGAGAAACCACAGATATGGTTTTCCCAAATAGAGGGACAGTTTTGCATGGCGCGTATATCGGACGACCTCACCAAGTTCCACTATGTACTTTCACACCTGGACAGGCAATATTCGGTCGAAGTAGAGGATATTATTACTGATCCTCCCGCCACAGGAAAGTACGAGAAGCTGAAGAGCGAGTTGATTAAGCGGCTCTCCGTCTCCAAAGAGAAGAAGGTGAAGCAACTGTTGCTATCAGAGGAGTTAGGCGATCGCAAACCCTCGCAGTTCCTGCGTCATCTGCAGCATCTGGCGGGATATAATTTACCAGACGATTTCCTGCGTACGATTTGGACCAGCCGTCTGCCGAATAATCTCCAGACAGTCATCGCATCCCAGATGAGCCTGAACCTGACCGAGCTTGCAGATTTAGCCGACAGAGTGCACGATATCGCACCTGCTTCACCACAAGTTGCAGCAGCATCCAGTTCCAGGCCAAATTCTATGATGGAGACTATGGCACTGCAAATCACCGAGTTGACCAAGCAGGTTAGCGCACTCACCACAGCAGTCTATGGCCGATCCCGTCCGCGCGATCGACAGCAGCAACATCAACGTAGCCGTACGCCTTCCCGCAGATCCCAGTCAAACTATAGGAAGTTCCCTCAATGCTGGTACCACTATAAGTTTGGCAGCGAAGCGAAGAAGTGCATTAAGCCCTGTGATCACGAGTCGTCGGAAAACCAGCAGGGCAGTCGATAATGGCGACTGAAGATTGCCCTCCAAGTACTGGTCGCCTGTTCGTAACAGACCGCAGATCGAGAATGCAGCTTTTAGTTGACACCGGAAGTGACTTATGCGTCTTTCCCCGATCTGCGCTCCAACAACGACGTGCGAAGACGGAGTACCAGCTGTGTGCAGCCAACGGTTCTGCGATTGACACCTACGGATACGTCGAGCTCAATCTGAACCTTGGACTTAGGCGCGATTTTGTATGGCGATTTATTGTAGCGGACGTAACTAAAGCCATAATAGGAGTAGATTTTCTGTCTCACTTTAATTTAATTGTTGATATTCGCAATAAGCAATTGATAGATGGCACTACTAATATATCAGCTGTTGCCAGTATTGCTGTACCTGATAGCGCAATTTTGAGTGTTAAGGTCGTGACTGGTAGTTCTAAGTACCATAACTTACTTTCTGAGTTTCCAGAAATCACGCGGCCAGCAGGCACTCAACGCACCCCGAAGCACAACACTGTACATCACATCCGTACCGTCCCAGGTCCTCCAGTATCATGCTCACCAAGACGTCTTGCACCAGACAAACTCAAGATTGCCAAGTCTGAGTTTGAGGCGATGTTGGCCAATGGTACCGCACGACCATCTGAAAGTCCTTGGGCATCACCACTGCACCTAGCACCAAAAAAGGATAACGGTTGGCGTCCTTGTGGCGACTATAGGCTGCTGAACGCAAGGACAGTTCCGGATAAGTACCCGATACGGCATATCCACGACTTTGCTCACAGTCTATCTGGTTGTACGGTCTTCTCCACAATAGACCTAGTGAAGGCCTATAACCAGATTCCCTTGTTTGAGCCGGATATACCCAAAACCGCCATCACTACTCCCTTCGGACTCTTCGAGTTTCCGTTTATGACATTTGGTTTGAGGAACGCAGGTCAAACGTTCCAAAGGTTTGTTGATGAGATGACGCGTGGCCTAGACTTCTGCTACTGTTTCCTAGACGATTTTTTAGTGTTCTCGGAGAACGAGCTCCAGCATGAGCAGCACCTTCGCCAGCTTTTCACCAGGATGAAGGATTATGGCATGCTCATAAACACCGCGAAATGTGTCTTTGGGGCATCAGAAGTCACATTTTTGGGCTACCGCATCTCTCAACACGGAACTAAACCTTTGGAATGTAAGGTACAAGCCATTAAGGAATTCCCTGTACCCAAGACAGCAAAGCAGCTCAGAAGGTTTCTGGGTATGATTAATTTTTACAGGCGATTCATACCGCAAGCTGCCCAGATCCAAGCTCCTTTAAACAACTTACTGACCGGTTCGATCAAAGCATCTCACCCAGTTGACATAAACGGAGACTCATTAAGAGCCTTTGAAGAGTGCAAGGAGAGTCTGTGTAAAGCAGCACTTTTAGCACACCCTGACTCCAACGCAAAGTTAGGTCTAGTAACAGATGCGTCTAATCTGGCTATTGGCGGAGTGCTGCAACAGTTGAAAGATGGTCACTGGCAGCCATTGGCGTTTTTTTCTCGCAAGTTGAGCCCAACTCAACAGAAGTACTCACCGTACGACAGAGAGCTCCTTGCCATATATGAGAATATAAAATACTTTCGCCATTGGCTAGAAGCAACCACTTTCACCATCTACACAGACCACAAGCCCCTTTGCTATGCGTTTCATGAGCGAAAAACTAAGTGTTCTCCTCGGCAATACAGACACCTAGACTACATCTCCCAGTTCTCGACCGACATCCAGTATATCGCTGGAGACAAAAACGTTGTCGCGGATACACTCTCCCGCATCGATGAACTGGCGAGACCCATAGATCTAGAGATACTAGCCCAGGCCCAAGACTCTGACCCTGAGTTGAAGCACTTGCTCGATCATGAAACTGCACTGCGCATCAAAAGGTTGAGTATACCTGGTAGTCGCATGCAATTGTACTGCGATGTCAGCACCCCGGCTGCCAGACCCTTCGTACCAACTTCTTTGCGCAAGCAAGTTTTTGACAGTTTGCACTCCTTGAACCACCCAGGTGCAAACGCCAGCAGCAAACTCATAGCAGAACGTTACGTCTGGCCACAGATGAGGAAAGATTGTCGTGAGTGGTCTCGGACATGTTTGGCTTGCCAGCACACCAAGGTAAATCGACACGTATCGACGCCTTTAGGCACCCTCGATTTACCTACCGCGCGTTTCAAATATGTCCACGTAGACCTCATCGGCCCAATGCCTCCGTCTTGTGGTTATCGGTATTGCTTGACAGCGGTCGATCGCTTTACGCGATGGGCTGAAGCTGTCCCTATCACCGATATCACAGCGGAATCTGTGGCCAAGGCATTTCTGCTAGGGTGGGTTGCTCGGTTTGGCTGTCCGACCGACGTTGTTACAGACCGAGGTGCACAGTTCCAATCCGCATTGTTCAAGGAGCTGTCAAAAACAATCGGCTTTAGGCACCGCATGACGACCGCTTACCATCCTCAATGCAATGGACTCGTTGAGAGGTTTCATCGTCAGCTAAAAACAGCGATTATGTGCCACGCTGATAGCACCTGGTCTGAAGCACTACCTTTTGTACTGCTCGGCATACGAAGTTCTTTCAAGGAAGATCTTCAAGCTTCCTCTGCCGAGTTAGTATATGGTGAGCCTTTGCGACTGCCGGGTGAATTTTTTGGCCATAAAGTTGACAAATGTACGACTGATATTACCGATTTTTCGGCACGTATCAGAACATTTGCCAACACCTTGCAGCCAGTCCCAACATCACACCACGCTAACAGCAAAATCTTTGTTTATAAAGATTTGTCGTCCTGCTCGCACGTTTTCCTTAGGGAGGACGCACTAAGAGGGTCGTTGCAACCAGCGTACACTGGTCCACATGAAGTGATAGAGAGAGGTGCCAAAGTTTTTAAAATTCGCGTGAAAGGAAAAGTAGTGACAGTATCAGTAGACAGACTTAAACCGGCCTACATACTGTCACACCCTTCCAATGACGCCACTTTACACTCTCCCAATACCACCACTTCACGGATTCCCAATGACGTCACTACACAACACGTCCAAAATAAACCATCCCCACCACCTCCTCCAGCACCCGCTATGAGAACCACGCGATACGGACGTCAAGTACGTTTCCCGGACTATTATCGCCCATAGCATGGTCTCTGGAGGGGAGTGATGTGGCCTACTTACATAAAATACACATTATAATCATATCTATAATATATATCATCTACCAATATTAAATATCTATAATACTACAGTACATTTTATATATATACATAAACATTAAATATTATATATTAAGTAAAACATTACAATTACTACATTATATTAATACATACATTATAAATTACATAATACTTACAACACTACATGCACAATTAATATATATCTAAATATTTATTTATTACGTGTCTGCCGGCGACGCGATCAAATGGAAACATTTGTTTACGTTCTTGCGCCTCCGGCTCTGCATACTAAAACTGGTGTAGGCGCGGGGAGTACCCCGCGGCGCGCGGCTCGCTACTCCAGTCCGGCCACGACGCCCATGCGCATCACCCGCTATCGCTCATTACTTGCGCTCTTTACTTTACGCGACTCGCAATATTCTGTGTTTCATTCTTACCTTCTTCTATCTATAATTTCTGTTCATACTCGTTTCTTATGTGCTTGTGACTTCTATTCTAAACTTTATAAATATGTGTATGTGGTGTACGGATTAAACCGAACTGTACTGTGGAGTTGTTGTTTTCGTTCTGCACAAACATCGGAACCATCTTCACCTTAATCCAACTGGCAAGTACCTACACCTACCTACTGCACCACACAACCATAGGGATACTACCAACTAGTAGTGGTCGTTGAATAAACGAACAGTTTTTTTCAATTGTTTCTCTGCCGTGAACGAATAGACTAGTCTATAGTTCACTGATAAACATGTTTACGCATGAACGGCATATCTATTGGTTCGCTCGTCCGTCGCATAAACCGTCGTAGACGCTTAGACGTCCTGTCTAAGCGTCTACGACATAAACTAGTCGAATATTGAACTGTTTTATCAACTAGTCTATGGTTGACGATAAACGGTCACTTTGCGTCGACTGTAAAGGCGTCAACGACCCACCACTACTACCAACTGAGCCTAGGGCCCAATATATATATGCATTTAAAAAAAAACACAAATTTATTATTTATTTATTATTATTACATGCCTTCATACAATGTCATTCCTTAGTCTAACTAATATATACAGTACTTAGTTCCCAATATTACATTGTATGAGCCCTGTGAGGGCGTTGCACTTTAGAGCATACATTGCCTAACTCTCGTCACATTACAATAATATTCAGATCGAAGGAAATTATGATTACTGTCACTTAAATTTTTAGGTTAATTGTCAAAATTTGATCATTGTTAGTTTTAAATATTTATAGTAGTACATGATTTATGAGCCGCGACAGATACATGCATACATAGTTGGGAGTTATCCAACATAATAGGCTATTTGACTACTATCAAAAATGAACAAGTAAATATTATTTTCATAAAGTAGGTTAAAAATGAATGTAATCATTGTAAAAATAAGTAAAATCGGTAAGTTAATCACGGAGTAGTACGCTTTAGGGCGTGCAGTTTCATAGATTTTCAGTTTCGAAATTGGCCTATGAAATTAGTGTCATCAGTTTCGAAATTTCGAAATTTCGAAACTCATGACACTAAAGCAACTCTGTAGTACAAGTTGAACTTCTTGCTATATCTTTTTGCTCTGAGGATAGTTTTAGAAATGAGCCATTCAAGAAGTGGACCAAACCGACCGGAGGGCTTTATGCTTTAGTCTTGAATGAAAGTGTAAAAATGTATACATAGATGTGCCTAGGAAAAATTTAATGTATTTTTATTCACTGATGATCAATGATCGAACTTATCGTCGTCATCACCATCAGTCTATATTAGTCTACTGCTGGACATTAGCACCCAAGACACGCCACTGAGCCTGGTCTTCGGCTCTACTCCTCCAGTTACTGCCAGCTACCTTGCGTATGTCATCGCTCTATCTTATCGCGCATCCCACACTACATCTGCCGATTACGGTCTCCACTCTAGTCATGTCTACCCCAACGGTTATCGGTTCTTTGGTAGATATGACCAGCCCACTGCCACTTCAGCTTGCTGATTCGCCGAGCTATGTCGGTAACCTTAGTTCTGTCGAATAGTTTTGTTTCAGATTTGATCCCGTGGAAATACTCTTAACATAGCTCTTTTCATAGCTCGCTGAGCGACCTTGAATTGATGGACTAGTCCTACTGTGACTGTCCACGTTTCGGCCCCGTAGGTCATGACCGGTAAGACGCACTGCTTAAAGACTTTCATCGTAAGACTTTGCAGCATGGGCAATAAGAAGACTCGGTGAAGGTTCCCAAATGATGCCTAGCCCAGCTATATCCTTCTTTTGGCTTCACTTTCGAAATTATTTCCCTAGTGGAAGCGTCTGCCCTAGATAAACGTACTTTTTAACAACTTCAAGAGCTACTCCATTTATGGTAATCGGTCCCAGGACAACGCGCTCGTTAAACATGACCTTGGTTTTATTCAAGTTCATCCGTAGACCGATGCGTATAGAAGAATCAGCTAGGCCGTTCAGCATCCGCTGTAGCTCCTCCAGCGATTCAGCCATTATGACGATGTCGTCTGCGAATTGCAAGTGAGAAATGTACTCGTTATTTAGGTTGATGCCACAACTCTTCCAGTCTAGCGTCTTAAACATATCCTCCAAAGCGATTATGAATAATTTTGGGGATGTAACATCCCCTTGTCTCACTCCGCGACGCAGTTGGATATGTTCAGATGGCTGGTTTTGTAACTGGACTGTCACCGTTGCGGTATCATACAGGCATTTCAGCTCTTCGTTGTATCGCCAATCAACTTGGCGTCGTTATAAGGAGGCCTTCTTATAGTCCACAAACGCTAAGCACAGGGGTTGATTGTACTCTTCGGTCTCCTATACAATCTGCCGCACTGTGTGGATGTGGTCTATGGTGCTATATCCGCTACAAAACCCGGCCTGTTCCGGAGACTCGTCAAGCCTTCACGCTAGACGATTTGTGATGACCCTGGAGAACAGCATGTAGACATGGCTCAGAAGCGATATGGGTCGATAATTCTTCAAAGGGTTTTTATCACCCTTTTTAAGAACAAAACGACCACGCTTCTATTCCATGCCTTCGGAGTTCGTCCAGTAAAGAAGACAGAGTTAAAAAGTGCCTGTAGCTCACTGAGTACTGGAGCCTCTCCAGCATTCAAGAGCTCAGTCGTCACTCCGTCCTCACCTGAGGCATTTCCGTTTTTGGGCTATTTAAGGGCTATAACGATCTCGTCCTGGTTGACTTCAGGCAGATCTTCTGTGTAATGCGAAAAGTTGGCCGTAAAAATCTTCAAATTCCGAAAGGATCTCGGGATTTGAAAAGACAAATTTCCCTGTTGACGTGGTCAGTTTCGTCAGGTGGCTTCTCTCAAGTTGCTGATGGACGAACACTTTGACCCCCGATTCTGCTTTATAGGTCTTTCAACTTAGAGCGTATCAATTGAAGGATCGGAAGTCACGTCGTACCAGCTTTTTAATTGACTTCTTTTCCCGACGTTTTAAGTGCCCCATGTTGTAGCTCAGCGGAAATACCTCAGAAGGTAGCTCACAACTTGCAGGTGTGTGGCAGAAACGATCTCGAAAAACAGACTGTGCGAGATTTCCACGGATCTACAAGGTGTGGATGAGCTTTCTCACGCTGACGAGCTGTGCGATTATAAAACCGCGACGCAGGCACTAGGTTAAACAGTTCTTCAGAGCATTCCCCGTTAAAGATTTTGTAGAACACACAGAGGGAGCCAATATCTCGGCGTAAACTCAGTGGTTCTAAATCTTTGGTGAGCTCAGGATCGTCGGTGAGTCTAACGGCTCGTCGCTGTAAAGAGTCAAGGGGCTGAAGCTGGTACTTTGGCGCACCGTTCCAGAGATGAGAGCAGACTTCTTGAGTGCCTGCTGGCATTGTGATGAAGTAGACTGGAGGTTTACACGTCGTTCCTCTATAAGTTTCATAGTATCTCTTGAAATCTTAGACTTTCTGCCAGTATGCTGCTTTGCACAAAACTTCGTGCCTTCTTCGCTGAGGACATCCACCACTTAGTCGAGCTTCTTGTCTACGTCATCTGTGGTTTTCAAGGCAGTGAATCGATTTTCCAGTTTTAGCTGGAGTGTTTCAGACTACCATAATTTGGACCATGTTCGGTCGAAGCTTGGACTTCATTAAAAGAGCCCGTTCCAGCTCAAAGTCGATATTCAGAGTACCTCCTGCCTGTGATCACTTCAGGTGTTGAACCTAGTGAGAGACATTTCTAAATATACGCCGTTTGTCTGCTATAGTGTAGTCGATCTCATTTTCGTTGCGCGATCGAGGCTCTGCCACGTCGAATTCCTTTGACCTAGCAACAACCTACGGTACGCGGCAGCTATAAGTAACCGAGACGTTACTTTAACTAGACCATTATTGAAATAAAAGTAAGTTTCGAAATTTCGAAACTTAGGGTATCAATTTCGAAATTACAAAACATACAGAAATGGTCCGAAATTTCGAAACTATGAAATTTCGAAATTTCGAAATGCATGCCCTAGTACGCTTTTAAAGTTTCATCGCCTGTCCCTTTCTCGCAAAACAGAGATCGTGTTGAGCTTCCTCACAGCTACTATGAAGGCATGGCTTGTGACGTCACATGCCAAAAAGTTTGCATGTAGAGCTACCACAGCTTAGTAATGAGTTAACTATGAGTACTGGTAACTGACGTCACTGCGTGTTTGAGTTGTCTCTTTCTATTTCTGTATTTTAAAATGCCTGTAACTTAGTCATTTTTTGAGATATTCAAGTTTTGTTTTCACAGTTATCTATTTTTTGAGGTATATTATTTATGTATGTAATAAAAATATAGTAGTCAAATAGCCTATTATACTTTTCCACTTCAACAATAAGTAGGTAAATTGTCTGTTTTTATTTTCCCTAGGAGGAAGAAGGGATGTGGGGTGAAAACTTCAAGAGTCATTACGACACCAAGCCCCGAGGCAATGAAGCCATCTCTCTCGACATCGCCTTCCCTGACGCCGACCAAGTATATGGTAAGTGGCACAGTTCACCAGCAGCTTTCAATGGATGATCCGTAGAAAACACACGTAGATCACATCTATATTGACTGGCCAGATAGCTCAATTGGTAGTAGCCCTGCCTTCTGAACTGTGGGTTGTGGGTTCGATTCCCACTCAGGACAAACATTTGTGTGATGAACATAGGTGTTTGTTCTGTGTCTGGGTGTCATATTGTATTCTATGTATGTATTTACAAACAAAAAAGTATCTAAGTATTGTATCAGTTATCTGGTTCTCATACTACAAGCTTTGCTTAGTTTGGGGCTAGATGGCGTTGTGTGAGATGTCCACACATATTATTATTATTATTATATATTTATATATAAAAGAAAGTCGTGTTAGTTACACTAATTATAACTGAAGAACGGCTTAACCGATTTGGCTTAAAGGTAGCTTAAAACCAGGAGACGGACATAGGATACTTTTTATCCCGTTCGACCGCGTTTTACTAATTCACCCGTGCGAAGCCGGGACGGGTAGACTTGTCAATTAATAATAATAATAATAACGCCCATCGATCATATACATAGATCCAGGATCCTAACTAGGATTCCCTGGAGTACCCAGGAATTACGAGGACCATGGTCCCACAACACCGAGACTCAGTAGCGGTTTTTTTTCTGTGCACAAATACTTGTCCTGCCGCGGGAATCGAACTTGCAGCCTCCGGTTTATAAGTCGACCTGCTCAACCAAAATTACAGGAACACACCCACTACTGAACACAGATGTCCCTCATAATAATAATAATAATAATATGTGTGGACATCTCACACAACGCCATCTAGCCCCAAACTAAGCAAAGCTTGTATTATGGGAACCAGATAACCGATTCAATACTTAGATACTTTTTGTTTGTAAATACATATATAGAATACAATATAACACCCAGACACAGAACAAACATCGATGTTCATCACACAAATGTATGTCCTGGGTGGGAATCGAACCCACAACCCGCAGTTCAAAAGGCAGGGTCACTACCAACTGAGCTATCGGGCCAGTCAAACGACACTGGATGCTTATCAGAGGTTTGCCATAATAGATTGGCAGGCGCCTTTGTAATTTAACTAGCTACAGCGCCTTTCAAACCGGGAAACTCTAGTACTTGCACACTACCATTTGGCGGGAGAATAACTGGCAAAGCGTTGATACCTACTTAAACAAAATTAGCAAAAATGTGTTACACGTAGTAAAATGATTGTACCAGGTATCCCGGAGCACACGGACAAGTTCAGCCTGCGCACGACGACGTCGGGCGAGCCGTACCGGCTCTACAACCTGGACGTGTTCGAGTACGAGCTCGACAGCCGCATGGCCATCTACGGAGCCGTGCCGGTCCTGTACTCGCATGGGTGAGCTCTTGTGGAACTCTTTAATCTACTAACTTACCCCCACAAGCTAGAGATAGGAAATAGGCTATTTGACTACTATATTTTTATTACATACATAAATAATATACCTCAAAAAATAGATAACTGTGAAAACAAAACTTGAATATCTCAAAAAATGACTAAGTTACAGGCATTTTAAAATACAGAAATAGAAAGAGACAACTCAAACACGCCGTGACGTCAGTTACCAGTCCTCATAGTAACTCATTACTAAGCTGTGGTAGCTCTACATAAAAAATTTTTGACATGTGACGTCACAAGCCATGCCTTCATAGTAGCTGTGAGGAAGCTCAACACGATCTCTGTTTTGCGAGAAAGGGACAGGCGATGAAACTTTAAAAGCGTACTACTCCGTGATTAATTTACCGATTTTACTTATTTTTACAATGATTACATTCATTTTTAACCTACTTTATGAAAATAATATTTACTTGTTCATTTTTAATAGTAGTCAAATAGCCTATTGTGGAGAGATGGGGGAGGCCTACGCCAAGGAGGCGACTACTACTAAAGAAAACGAGGATGAAGATTGAGATAAATACAAAGAATAATATATGAAGTTAATAATTTTTAATCAAATACACTTATAAAATAATAGATTCAACAACACTAAATTTTGCATGCGTAAAAATGTATATAAGTTATTGTAAAGTAGTAGAAATAAAGGCTTTATTTATTTATTTATTTACCCTCGGTTAAAGAGTAGCCTATATTAGGGTTACGTTTCTCGTAGGAGAATGTGGAAGTGGTGAGAATATAATATAATATGTAAATATTGGAGAATTAAAGAGAAATAGTAAAACAACCTTTTATATGCTGTAAAGTTTTCTATTAAAGTGACATACAAAAGGTAGGTATCAAAAAGTGGACAGACAACATAAATTTTTGAATTTAATTTTTTTTTTAAAAAGGCTTTACTGACAGCGTTAATGTTTATATATAGACTGGATTAACATGTGTTGATTAATATATACGATTATAAACTACGTCTGTAGTTTTAAAAATATATGAAAACCTTACAATAAAATCAGACTTTAAAAAATTTAAATTAAGTAAAGACAAATCTAAATTATTGCATGTTTTAATGAAGGCAATAGGGACTAAAATAAGGCCACATTTTATTGTATTACCTATATCGCAATATAATAAATTGTTTAATTTAAACAGAAAATAACAATTTTATTCAAACTAAATTAAATAACAAAAAATATGATACGCGATGGTACAGCGGCCGTCTATTCCTGGAGCTCGAGCGAAAGTGCCTTCGACTGATGATCACGCGGTCGCTGAGCTCGGCGCGCCTCTCCATGCCTGTCTCCACCACTCTGACGCTGGCCCCGCCCTCTGTCTTCAATTATAGACCTCACTATACTATATCGTTCTAAATTTCAATCAAATCCTTTCAGCCAAAAGCGTAAAGAGGGAACTAATAAGAACTGCTCACTTGTGTTGAACGAAATGAACTCGTTCATCTCAACGGAGTGTTTTCGTTCCGCAGTTCACTGTTCAAACTTAGTGAACTCAAGTGAACGGCCGCTCCGCGCGATGAACGAGATTCAATTTTTCATTATTCAGGCTCGCAGTCTCGCATATACCGACCGCGTACGGATTCATTGAACGAAATGAGCTGCTGAACGATTTTAATGAAGGCGTTCACTTTACTGAACGATTTGATGAAGTAGGACCTCTCAGTAATACTCACATTTGATAATGTGAATTTGCAATGATCTTAGAAGATTATGTTTAAAGAAAATACAAGATGTTCGATAACATTTTTATTTTTGGAAATCCCAATCTTTCAAATCCATACGCATATTTTAAATTTTAACTCTGTCTGTCTCTCTGTCTGTTTGTTACATCTTCACGGCTTAGCCGATCTTGACGGAATTTAGTATGGCGATAATTTGAATCATGGGGAAGGACATAAAATGGCAATTGTGATTTTTTTTTCAGTCCGAAACGCAGCGCTGGTGTATTCTGGCACAACTCGGCGGAAACCTGGGTAGATGTCATCAACTACGCTGACGGAACCGTGGTCTCATCACTAGTCAACCTCGTCACCGGGGGACAGAAACGCAGGGTTGATGCCAGGTGAGGTATTCAAACATCATCATCATCATTACTAGATGACAGAACCGTGGTCTCATCACTAATCAGCCTCATCACCAGGGGACAGAAACGCAGGGTTGATGCCAGGTGAGGTATTCAAACATCATCATCATCATCATCATTACTAGATGACAGAACCGTGGTCTCATCACTAATCAGCCTCATCACCAGGGGACAGAAACGCAGGGTTGATGCCAGGTGAGGTATTCAAACATCATCATCATCATTACTAGATGACAGAACCGTGGTCTCATCACTAGTCAACCTCGTCACCGGGGGACAGAAACGCAGGGTTGATGCCAGGTGAGGTATTCAAACATCATCATCATCATTACTAGATGACAGAACCGTGGTCTCATCACTAGTCAACCTCGTCACCGGGGGACAGAAACGCAGGGTTGATGCCAGGTGAGGTATTCAAACATCATCATCATCATTACTAGATGACAGAACCGTGGTCTCATCACTAGTCAACCTCGTCACCGGGGGACAGAAACGCAGGGTTGATGCCAGGTGAGGTATTCAAACATCATCATCATCATTACTAGATGACAGAACCGTGGTCTCATCACTAGTCAACCTCGTCACCGGGGGACAGAAACGCTGTTGATGCCAGGTGAGGTATTCAATCACCATCGACTGGCCCGATAGCACAGTGGGTAGTTCCACAACATTATCCAAGTCTAACAACCGAAGAAACACACCAGGGACTGATCTAGTTTCTAACTAATTAAATACCTCATTAGACTAGTTTTAACACAGATATAAGAAAATAAACTATTCACCTGAAGAGACAGCCAATTTGACTTTTGACTGGACTGATAGCTCAGTTGGTAGTAGCTCTGTCTTTTGAACTGTAGGTTGTGGTTTCGTTTCCCACCCAGGACAAATATTTTTGTGTTGAACATCGATGTTTGTTCTGTGTCTGGTTGTTATATTGTATTCTTTGTATATACGAGTACTTACAAACAAAATGTATCTAAGTCTGAAAAGATCACTGCCTGGAAGATACCACTTTTAGTGGTAAAGCCGCCCATTGTGCTTCCTATTATAGTACTGTAATGCCTAGTTTTATTCCATGTTGGTATACGCAATAAAGAGATTTCCTATTCTATTCTATTTTAAATATTGCATCAGTTATCAGGTTCCTATAGTACAAACTTTGCTTAGTTTGGGACTAGATGGCGTTGTGCGAAATGTTCACACATATTTATTATTTTAAATATAAATATGTGCGGCGGCTTGCGTTAGTAACTGGCTCCCAGAAGAAAGACATCGAATATGTCCGAAACCTGGTCGGAGTAATTTCGACTTTTAATTGACGTGAGTTTTAGCCGTTATTTATCTTACAAAATGTGTCATACTCACGATAGTTTTCGAACTAAAATATTTATTATTTTTCATCATCATGAAGTCTCGTGTCATCACTATTGAATCTTGTCACTATTAATTTTATTAATTGCAGGTTCATGAGTGAATCGGGTGTGATAGATGTATTCGTGTTCCTCGGCGACAAGCCGGCCGATGTGTTCCGCCAGTACACCGCGCTAACTGGGGCCGCGCCCTTACCCGCTGTAAGTATCTGCACTCCCACACTATACACATTGAATACTTATTTATATTTTTTTTAATCCATACTATACTATATGGTGGTAGGCCTTTATTGCAAAGTTCGTCTAGGTAGGTACCAACGCTTTGCCAGTTATTCTGCCGCCAAGCCGTAGTGCACAAGCACTGCTGTGTTCCGGTTTGAAGGGCACTGTAGCTAGTGAAATTACTGGGCAAATGAGACTTTATGATCTGATCTCACAGTTTAGTAATCTTATTACTAGATTGTGCTGATGTCTCTGGATGACGTGCGCAGTGCAGTGTCACGCGAAACTCTATACTTTAGAGTTTCGAGTGACACTGCAACTGATATGGGCAGCCGTGTCGTTTAACATCAGGCGAACGGCTAGCTCGTCACGTCATTCCTTAACATAAAAAAAAAAAAACCTATAGCTACCATACAAATTAATCTAAGAAAGCCTATTAAAGACAATAATTAGAACGGTCGCGACTTTCAATAGGGTCCACTCTTCAAGTGGAAGTAGCCTTCCCGATCCCCTTATCCCGGCAACGGCCCAAGCCCAGGGGTGCCCGCCAGCTAGTTGCGTCCCACCTTTGACGGCTGGGCGCCTTAAGCGCCCGCCTGGTGACGCTGCAGAGGTCGGTAGAGACCAAAAACTATAGCTAGTTTAAAAAAACTAAAAAGATTGTCAAAAGAGTATTTTCAGCGCAAGGATTTCAACGTGTTCACAGTTTCAAGCGTAGACTCAGTTTGACATCAAATATGATCTGCGATTTTCAACTTTAAACAAAGCCCTCTAAAGCCTTCGAGAAATATACAAAACTTTTGATTGGACTGCAGTGAGAGATAGAGAAAAATTATTCATAAAAAAAAACAAGTCAACCTTAACCAATTTTCATTACACCGTGTAGCTCGCGCAAAACTTTATGAGCTCTCGGAAGTTAGGCCCGAGTACCAAATCGCGCATGGTACAGTTGGGTGCATTATGGAATTGTAAAAGAGGCCCCATACAGTAACTATGGTATAATATGCGTACTGCGCAGCCATCCGCGCTAACTTCCGAGGGCTCATACAGTCTTATTACAAAACGTGGACTAAGTAGAGGTGTAAGCCTAGACTAACTAGTCCTAGTTTGTTACGGTACTAAGTAGTTAGACCTTGACTTTAGTACAAAACCCCGATTAATCGAAGCTCAGCTGATACCAGAGATAGTCCATGGCTTAACAATTGACCATAGACTAAATACGAAAAAAGTTTGTTCTTGTGACTACATTTATTCACACGATCCTTTTTTCACGTTTCATATATTTAGATTTTTTGTTTTCGTCTATAATATACGTGCATTGGCCTTGGAAAGCTTATTGTTAATACTAATAAAATAAAGAACGTAAATATGGCATTGTATAACGCGCGAAAATTGATATTTATGTTTTCTGTTGTTATAACTAACTGTAACTATAATAAATATCGTAAAAATGGACCAATAAAATATAAAAACTGAACCGAGTAGATATATTTTATCAAAGACCAAGACAACCTCAAAATCGTGTAACAAAGAAGGTTGATAACCCAACATTGGCGTTAGGCGCGTAAATAGTTTTTAATCTTAAAAGTTTCATTTTTCCACCACCGTGGCGCTAGTTTCTTTCGTTTAGCGAGTTAGTACCATAGTTAAACTAGGGTCATCGAAGGACTAACTTTAGAACATGGACGATCCCCTTATCAGCGATAAACTCGTTTTTGTAATAAGGTTTTTAAATAGTCTAGGTTTAGATCTAGTACTAACTTTAGGCCACGCTTGGTCTGCGTTTTGTAATAAGACGGGTAAAGTTTTGCGCTCGCTATAACCAGTATCTCCCCGTAGCGGTTCTCGCTGGCGTACCACCAGTCGCGCTGGAACTACGTGGACGAGGCGGACGTGCGCGCCGTGGACGACGGCTTCGACCAACACGACATCCCGGCCGACGTGCTGTGGCTAGACATCGAATACACCAACCAGAAGAAGTAAGAATAATGCACATCAACTTTTAGTTCGATTCACGACACCATACAAGCATACAAAAGAAAATTAAATATCGAAGCGTTCGATATCGACATAACCTCAATTGATATTTTGACCAAATACTACCAAAATTTAAATGAGACGTTTTTGCTATCTTTTCGGTATAGGAAGTTGAGGTTTGTGGGCAATAAAGGATAAGGATTTAAGAAGATATAAACGTATATTATCCGTTTCCTTTTATAACTAGGAAGCGATGCGACTGACTCCTACCACACAGAATGACGGAATGAAAATCTAAGATGGCGGGCGGTTTACTTTAATATTAAAATCGATATTCTGTAATCGAGTTTACAGATTAATTTTTGCAAATCAAAATGAAATAAATCAACATTCGGAACTATGAACGATTGATTATTTTGCATTTGAGATACAGAGTGATACCATAAATATGTATTAAACTTTTTTTACTAATTAATAATTTTATATTTTTGTTAATCATGATGTGTACACATGTTTTGGGATTTAATCTAGCTCAAAATGTATGTAATTAATTTTTCTTGTTCTTGTTTTGATTTAATTCTGTTTTTTTTTTGAGCCAAATAAATAAATAAATAACACATTCTGTATTCTGTACATTAATAATAAGCTAAAGTAATAAATTTAATAAAACTATGGTAACGTTAGAAAAAAAAGACCATAACACATTTGATTCAGATTCTAAAATCAATCATCTTGCTGCTCAGTAGTTTAATAATTATTCAATTAATCCCAGAATTTTTTGAAGTAAAACTTCTTTACTCACGCTTGACTTGGGGAGTAAGCTGGTGAATGCGAGGCGATGCTTTCGCCAAGTTGTTTCAACCAAGTTGGTTCACTTAGCTCATTGTCAACATAACAAAGTTAAAATTTGTTTATTATATTGGTATATCCGGTAATATGAAAATTAACAATTATTGTCAAGATGGCGACATTAATATTAAACAATGTTATACCGGCTTATAGATGGAGCTAAACTAAAGAAGTCTTACTTCATTCATGTGGTGTAAAGCACACTCGTTTTATGATAGATTTGCTTTTGACCATTATCGGACCCACATGGTAAGCGATGCGGTCTAAGATTTAATACGCTTGCTTAGAAGATACATGTTCCCTCTAGATTTGAAGACTGCAAGGTTATAGTTTTCGGGAAATACAGACGCCGGTAAAGATGGCTGTGGCTGTGTGTGAAAGCTGTGGAATTGTTTAATAAATTGCCACAGTATATTAAGGAAGTAGTCTACAAGCCTAATATATTTAAACATAAAGTAAAAGCATTTCTTTTGGAGAAAAGTTATTATAGTATAAATGAGTACTTAGCCTAGCATTCTGATACTGTGACATTTGTTTGCCTTATCTTGTGACGTTACTGGCGTCTATTTGTTAACTATATTAAGTAATTTGCATGCCAATATTTTAATTTAATTTAATAACTTTAATGTAATTTATTTAAAATTTATATATTTAATGTAATTCAAACACAATGTATGTTGTTCATGAATAAAAATACAATACAATACAAGAATTCCATTCTTTATCCAGATACTTCACATGGGACCCGGAGAAGTTCAGCCACCCTAGCGAGATGGTCGCCAACTTGACCGCGAAGGGACGGAAGCTGGTCGTCATCATCGACCCTCACATCAAGAGAGAGCCCGGGTACTTCCTGCATGAAGACTGCTTGGAGAAAGGATACTATATCAAGGATAAAGATGGGAAGGTTTATGAAGGTAGGTTGACAAAATTGACAATATTTAAAATTATTGATCCTTAAAATTTTTGTTTTGGATCCACGCTTTTGTGTATTTAGCGTAATTAAATTATCAAGTTAATTAATCACACTTCACATTATAAAGCCGAAAGTTTGTATGTATGTATGTTTGTTACTTCTTCACGCTCAAACAGCTGAATGGATTTAGATGAAATTCGGTACCAAGATAGCTTATACACTAGATTAACATATAGGCTACATTTTATCCCGGAAAAGTGAAATTTTATCGTGGGATAAGTAAATAATTAAAATACTTTTCATCCGTGGGTGAAACCGCGGGGCGCAACTAGTATTATATATATGTGTCAAGTCAAGTCACAGTCCCAAGTCATCAAGTCAAGTCAAGTTATACTCGTAGTAAAGTGGTGGCAACGTTATTTATTTATTTCCAAAATGTGTGTTATTTTCAGTGTTAGTTCATAAAATTGGTGGCATTTTATTCGTTAAGTGCTGAATTACAGGCATGAGTGTGGGAAAGTGGTATAATGATGGTGAAACGTTTCTTTTCGTGTTGTTTCCAAAACTCCATAGAAGCAAGTTGCCACCACTTTACTAGGAGTATGACTTGACTAGACTAGACTATGACTTGGACTGTGACCTGACTTGACACATTATATGACATTAATTAACTTGAGATATTATCAATTACTTGACACTGGCTAAATACACAAAAGCGTGGAGCCAAAACCAAACAAAAAAAAACACTAGCGGATTTTCCTAAATTTCCTTATAATTTAGTTAAAATAAGCCTCTCTGGTTTATACCAATAGGTTGGTGTTGGCCCGGTGCGTCTTCGTACCCCGATTTCTTCGACCCTGAGGTCATGAAGTATTACTCCGAGAGGTACCTGTTCGAGAACTTCCCCGGGACCAGCAAGGATGTACACATCTGGAACGATATGAACGAGCCTAGTGTGAGTATCTATACATTTAAAATTCTAAGTCCTGACTGACTGACTGGCTGGCTAGCTGGCTGGCTGGCTGGCGGGCTGGCTGGCTGGCTGGCTGGCTGGCTGGCTGGCTGGCTGGCTGGCTGACTTATATGTCAACGCACAACATAAACAGCTGGTCCTAGAGACTTAACATTTGGAGGGTGTGTTCTTTGTATAGTGTAGGTATCCACGAAGAAAGGGTTTTTTGAAATTCCATCCCTAAGAGGGGGAAATGGATGGTTGAATTATCTATGAAAAATTTTGTTCTTCGTTTCCTATAGGCCACGCGGGTGAAGCCGCGGGCAGTAGCTAGTAGATAATAATATGTATATGTAAGTAAAAAAACGAGTGTGCTTTACACTACACGACTGAAGTAAAACTTCTTTAGTTTAGCTTCATCTATCGGCCGGTATAACTTTGTATTTGCTTTGTTTAATGTTAATGTCGCCATCTTGACAGTTGTAAATTCTCATTTTACCGGACATACCAACATAATAATACAATTTTTTAACTTTGTTACGTTGACAATGGATATCTACGTGAACCAAATTCAACTTCCGTTCGCCTCGCATTCACCAGTTTACTCCACAATGCGTGCGTAAAGAAGTTATACTTTAATAATATGTAAGGATCTATGGTCCGTATTACAGAACGATGCTCAGTCATCGATCGGTGCTCAAGCAGAGATTTCATTCATAAAGTTGTTAATTAATTAATGAAATCTCTGCTTTAGCAGTGATCGATGACTGAGCGTCATTCTGTAATACGGACCTTAGTATGTGATCGACGATCCAACGATCACATACATAGATCCTTGGCCCTAACTAGGATTCCCTGTATCTAGGACCTACCTTAGTTCGGAGTTGGAGATCTCTGAAAGGCAGTATGGGTAGAATACTGGAATTGTAAACTACCATATTGCTACGGCAAAAATTGTTTGTGCCGCCACTTTATATTACTTTGCTTTGTGTAAAATTGTAGAGTAATATTGTAATATTTGTATAAAATTTACAACTTTCACAATGTATTAGGCTAAGTTTTTGGCAAATAAATCAATCAATCAATCTAGGGATCCTAAGGTATAGATATTTTTACATTTGTAAAAATATGGTGGTCTAGAACAGGTTTTTTTTTATTACTGTTTACATCTTTGAAAGTAAAATTGGTATATTCCTGTGGTACAGGTGTTCAATGGGCCCGAGATTACAATGCCAAAGGACTGTCGCCACTACAAGCCGCCGCAGGACGGACAAGAAGGCCTGGCTAGCTATTGGGAACATAGGTGAGGCTAATATTTCCTCCATTACCATATTTATACTCCATATACCAAACAAAAAAGTATCTAAGTATTGTATATCTGGTACCCTTATTACAAGCCTTGCTTAGTTTGGGACTAGGAATTGTCCACACATTTTTCTCGTAGTTATAACATCTATAGGCGCCTTGACCACTTTTTGGCTAAACAAAAAGCGTGAAACTAGCGTTATCAACACCGAACGCTTTCCACGAGCTATCACTTGAAAATTGTAAATTGACATTTCACTGGACATACCAACATAATAATACAAAATGTTTAACTTTGTTATGTTGACAATGGAGTTCTACGTTAACCAACAGCTTTAAACTTCCGTTCGCTTCGCCAGCTTACTCCCCAAATCAAGCGTGTGTAAAGAAGATTTACTTCAAAAAAGTATGAAATTAAGGCGTTCGAAGTCGCTTTAAACCTTCCTATAAAATGTTTTTTATTTATTTCAGACACGTGCACAACGAGTATGGTCTATGGAACATCCGTTCCTCCCACGAGGGTATCCTCGCGAGGACAAACGGGAAATACCGGCCTTTCATTCTCACTAGATCCGCATTCGCCGGCACACAGAGGTAAGCCGTACGTTTCACATGTTCTTTACAGATTTTTTCTTCATAATTTTAAGGTCTACCGAATCCTGTGCTATGTACGAAGAACTACTCGTTCTACTTCCACCCAGAACGGTCGCGTCGCGTGCTCTTGCTCTAGTTTGCGCTCGGGTAAAGCGCTGACGCGCAAAATCGCCGGGCCGTCGCGCGCGCTTGTTTCCGCGGTCGCGATGACCCAGTTATCGATAGTGAAGTGAATCAAAATAGTGTCTATGTGTATAAACAATATTAAGGTGAAGCCTTCGTTATAAAATGGCTTGCGAAATAACTTTGAAAACAGAAACAGAACGTTTGTTATACAAACATTTTGAAGAAGAAAGGAATGAACGCAAGAGATTAGAAAGTTTAGTAATTGACCTCAAAGGTCAAATAGAAGAACTCCAGCTAGATCTAAAGCACGTTCGGGAGAAAAGTGATCCAGCTCCTGTCAAAACATCGAACAATGAGATACCTCTGGCAGATGTGCAGTATGACACTGACGAAGAGGAGCTTGCGAGAGAAACTGAGTGGGTAAGACAAAAAAGCAGAAAGAAACGGAAGTTGAACGCGTCATTATCCCCACCACAAGGAGCTGACTCCAACGAGAATCTAATAGGTAAACCGAAATATAAAAAACCCCCATTACCACCACCAATCGTAGTAGAAAGCATCAAGGACTACCAAAAGTTCTATGATCTTCTTTCAACAAATACAGCGAAAGATTCATTTATCGTGAAAATGATGAGTGGAGAAAACGTTAAGGTCAATGCCACTAACGAAGACTCATATAGGTGCATAACTAAGTTATTGTTACAAAACAATTTACTTTGGTATTCCTATGAGAACAAACAGGATAGACCAATCAGAGTGATGGCAAAAAACTTACATTCTTCGTGTTCACCCGATAGAATAATCGAAGATCTGACACTTAGTGGATATAAAATCCAAGATGCGGTCAACAAACTAAGTTGGAGAACAAAAGAACCACTAAATATGTTTATGCTTTCGTTTCAAAAAGATGAAGACATCAGCAAGGTGTACAATATTAAGTCCATTTTGGGTTGCAAAGTGGACATACAACCAGTAAAAACTTCCAAACTAATTCCACAATGCAAAAGATGTCAAGCGTATGGTCATACCCAAAAATACTGTTCTAAAGAACCTAGATGTGTCAAATGTACCGGCAAGCACCTAACCAGAGATTGCACCAAACCCGCAGAAGCAAAACCAAAATGTGTCCACTGCGGAGAACCCCACCCTGCGAACTACAGAGGTTGTATGGTAGCCAAAGAACTACAAAATATAAAGAATAAGCTGTCAAAGAAAAACATCGTAGCACCCATCATTCAGGTACCGAGTGTAAATAAAACAAAGAAAACTAATACCACCTTAAACGTCACAAAAAATGTGTCTTATGCACAAATAACGAAAGGTGCCCAGTTGAAACCATCACACCAACCACAGCCCCAGCCACCAAATTCAAACATGGATGTAAAAATTAACCAAATCTTAAATCTTATGACCTCATTCGATATTCGCTTGAAAACTCTTGAAACTAGCACCAAAATAGCTACCACAAAACAACAAAAATGAAGAAATCACTGAAAATTATGGCTTGGAATGCAAATGGGCTCCTAAAACATCTCAATGAACTGCAGGTAGTCCTGAACACTGAAAACGTTGATGTGTGTCTTATATCTGAATCACATTTTACGACTGAATCATATATTAAAATTAAAGGTTATAAAACTTATCATGCGAGACATCCCGATAATACTGCCAGAGGAGGTAGCACCATTATAATAAAAGAAAATATTTACCATTACGAAGAACTTAAGTATGAAGAACAACATATACAAGCTGTGGCTGTTTGTGTCAGAACTAAGCGCTATCCTGTCACAATATCAGCCATCTATTGCCCACCCAAACATGCACTGAAAGTAGAGCAATACAAAAGTTTCTTAGAAAAACTTGGTGACAGATTCCTATTGGGAGGTGATTTCAATGCTAAGAACACTTTTTGGGGATCTAGGCTAACAACGACGAAAGGAAAAGAGCTACTCAATGCAATTAGAGAAATTAAGTGTGACGTCATATCAACAGGAAAACCTACCTATTGGCCCACTGACTCCCAAAAGGTACCAGACCTTATTGATTTTTTCATTTATAAAAACATATCGTCTAGCTTTCTTCATATTGAAGAAGGCTATGATATGAGTTCAGACCATTCACCGATAATATTAACTTTAAATGACAACATTATTCAAAAAGAAAACCACCCATCCTTAGTGAATCATAAAACCGACTGGGACAGCTTTCAGTTAGATTTAGATCAAACTATTGATTTGAAAGTTCCTCTGAAAGAACCAAAACAATTAGAATTAGAGGTGAGAAAACTAATAACAGATATTCAACATTGTGCCTGGTGTAATACACCTGAGTTGAAAACAATAATTAGGGATAATTATTATCCTACAGAAATCAGAATTCTCATAGCCAATAAAAGAAATCAGCGGCAGAAATGGCACAGTACAAGAGACCCAAAGGATAAAAGAATATTAAACAATCTTACAAAACGAATCAAAAGAGAAATTCAGAATTTTAAAGATAAAAGTATGGACATGTACCTTAAAAAACTAACAAGTGATCGTTCAACAGATTATTATCTGTGGAAAACAACAAAAAATTTGAAAAAGCCAATTATGCAGATCCCACCTATAAAGACAGTCGACGGGTGCTGGGCTATAAATAATGAACAGAAAGCAAGTAGGTTTGCTGAATATCTGGAGCAGATTTTTCAACCTAACGGAATTGGTGATCTAGATAACACCAATGGTGTTATGCTAGATCAAAACTCACAGATCGAGTTAGATATTAAACTTGTAACTCCAAAAGAAGTATATAATGAAATCAAGCATCTGAAACTAAAAAAATCTCCTGGTTACGATCTTATTACTGCAGAAATACTTGTGAAACTTCCACGGAAAGCCATAGTTAAGCTGACAACTCTCATCAATGCTACATTCAGACTTCAATATGTACCTGATGTGTGGAAAGTAGCAGAAGTCATAATGATACCAAAACCAGGTAAACCACCACATGAGGCAACATCATACAGACCGATATCTTTGCTGCCGATAATGTCGAAACTGTTTGAAAAACTACTTCTGAAACAATTAAAAACTATTGTAGCAGATAAAAAGTTAATTCCTGATTACCAATTTGGTTTCAGAGAAAAACACTCTACAATAGATCAGGTGCATAGAATCACTAACATTATTGAAAACGCATTAGAAGAGAAGAAAGTTTGTACTACCATTTTTCTAGATGTCGCGCAAGCATTTGATAAAGTGTGGCACGAGGGCCTGATACACAAATTACGAAATATGCTGCCAAAACCATTTGCTGATATATTAAAATCGTACATAACAGAAAGGAAGTTCAGGATAAGACAAGAAGAGGCTTATTCCGAACTTAAGCAAATAAAAGCTGGAGTACCACAGGGAAGTGTACTAGGTCCGGTCCTATACTTATTGTACACTTGTGATATGCCAAAAATAGAAAACAACACCATTGCAACCTTTGCGGATGACACTGCCATCATGGCTACAGGAGGAAACCAAGAGGAAGCCGCCAAAAAAGTCCAATCAGCTATAAATAAAATTTATGATTGGACTAACAAATGGAGAATAAAACTTAACGAAAGCAAGTCTATACACATTGATTTTACAAACAAGAGACCACATTACTACCCGGTATTTATAAACAACCAACAAATACCGTACGAAAATACAGCCAAGTATTTAGGCATGACACTTGACGCAAAGCTTCGCTGGAAGGCTCATGTCAAAAAGAAACGCGATGAACTACAGCTTCGCTACAGGAAGTTGCACTGGTTGCTTGGGAAGCATTCTTCGTTGTCTGTGCACAATAAGATACTTTTATACAAACAAGTCCTCGTGCCAATATGGACTTATGGTATTCAGTTATGGGGCTGTACCACACAAAACAATATACAGATCATCCAACGATTTCAAAACCAAGTACTGCGGTGCGCTGTCAATGCACCTTGGTATATCAGAAACGAGGACCTACACCGGGACCTAAAGGTAGACCTTGTTGCTGACGTCATAAAGAAATTCGCTGAAGCTCATGAACGAAGGCTTCACCACCATGTGAATGTCGAGGCGATCCAGCTCCTCGATAACACGGATATAGTGAGAAGACTAAAAAGGAAAAAACCTTTTGAGTTAGTTTAGTGATAGTGATATTGAACCCATAGTATAGTGAGTGTTACTTAAAAAGACTCATGAACAAAGTGTCTTCCCCTTAATAGAGACATTAAGAAAAGTGTTAATGGACACATTCTTATGATTAGTTTAGCAAATTAAGTCAAATTTAAATTACTTATTAGCCGTAGTGATGGCTAGATTGTAATTTTAATGATGTACTATTAAGGTACCTCATTACAAAAAAAAAAAAAAAAAAAAATGTACGAAGCTATGTCAGTTGTCTTGTCTTGTCTTCTAATCAAGCTTTGCTTAGTTTGGGGCTAGATGGCGCTGTGTGAAATGTCCACACATATTTATTATATACTAGTTGCGCCCCGCGGTTTTACACGCGGATAAAAATTATTTTAATTATTTGCTCATCCCACGGGAAAATTTCACTTTTCCGGGATAAAATGTAGCCTATATGTTAATCCAGTGTATAAGCTATCTTGATGCCGAATTTCATCCAAATTTGTTCAGCCTGTAACGGCTTATTTTTCATTCTTCGAATAATTCAATTGAGATTGGTTCGATTCAATTTTCTTAACCTGTGGCTGGCTAAATAATGCTCCGGCACAAGTCAGTCTCAAGAACTCAACAACAACCATAACTTTCCGACACGAAATGTCAATGTCACGTTTGGTTGTCACATCAACGACGTCAAAATTAAAGTTGACATATGACGTTATTGTTGGGTGACCCTAACCGAAGAGAAATGTGCAAATTTTGATAATAATAGTTTATTCTGTATCCTAATTTCAAGTTAAAACCATAACAAGCGAATCGTTTTCTGTAGGAAATAATAATAGAAAAGACTGGAATAAACAACCTTCGTAGTGAGAGCTCGTGTGGAAAAGTGCAGTCCCTGGTTCACTAGTTTGAGTCTCGCTTTTGGTGATACGCGAAGTAGCAACTTTTGTGGTCAGGGATGCAGGCAACCACTTTTCGAGAGAATTCTGCATTGGCTGGGAGGGGGATCTCGTGACGAAAATCCGCCCAGTCAGAACGACGGTTACGACTTTAAAAGTCGGAGGCCGCTCCCTTTGTTTGTTTGATTTCGGCGAGGGCGTAGCTGCTGACCGTTGGGCCTGTCCCCAAACGGCCAATTCAACCTCTTCTTTTGCTGCAGGTGAGTTTTCCATGAGATTTTATAACAATTGAGGGCCGGGTTCCATCCCCGTGCCGTGTTCAGAATCCGGTAGCTTCACCCGGTTCCATCTTTCCGCAGACAGCTGCGCCCTGCGTCTGAGTTGTTGGGTCGTAGCAAGTCGCTGCCTCCATTTGGCCGCTGCTGCGTCACCCTCGTGGTAGGAGTGAGCTGACCTCCACCACGCTCAGCGTGAGCCTGTAGCTCACGCTCTCTATTGAAAGAAAAACCCCTCTACAGGGTAAGTTTCCCCATCTTTAAATATAAATGCGCATCAAGTCGTAGACTTCATGGTAAAAGTGCCAATAAAACTAATTCTTTCCTGTTCTTCAACAGGGTTTTTTTTTTTTTTTATATCTTAAAATCAAATTTAACGCTCCCCCTTCGGGAGGTCGCCAACGGTCTGCGCTGAGAGACTAGGCTCCAGGAGGCGACGGCCTAGCGCCACGGGTCTACCCCCAGCCGTCCGCCTTGTCCTGGGCCCAGATCAGCCCCCCTGTGCCGTTGGGTTGCTTCCGGAGGTCACCAGCGGTCTGCGCTGAGAGACCAGGCTCCAGGAAGCGCCAGCCTCATACCACGGGTCTACACCAACCGTCTGCACTGTCCTGGGCCCGGCTCAGCCCCCCTGTGCCGTTGGGTCCCTTCCGGTACCACGGTCAGCCAGCATTTTGCTAGCTGATCGTTTTTATTTAACTTTTGTATTGTCTACTACCAACTAACTTAGCTATCTGGTTGCAAAGCAGGTATGTGCTACTAGCTCGAGCCACACACCCTGTTAAGTCTCTTAATAGCCCGGCTAGCACTGCATTGTAATTCAACGGCGCCCAAAACCTACCTTGTAAATATACTACATATAGAATATACTATACTTACTACTTGTCATCATTTTAAATACTTACTACTTACCTAATACTTGACAAACTGTCTTAACAATAAAGACATTTAATGAACCAGGTGCAGTGTTTCCCTTTCAGTTCCCAATAGGAACCCCTTTAGTGTAACCTAGCTCTCACCCCTTTTTTTTCTTTTTAAAAGCATTACAGTGGCGCCTCAACTGGTTAGTTCATCCTAGCTTTGCAACCTAAATCTTAGATAGGTAGGTTAGCTCTTTATACTAACCATTGTAACAAGGAAAAACAAAAATTAAAAGAAATTTGTGTTGTGTTTTCTTCAACCTTTAGTCTTAAGTTTGTATAATAGGAAATTTAGCTATTTTAGGAGTGTACTACAGCAACAATTTTACAAGTTTTACTATAGTTAATCTTATGATATTGTATTTTGAGTACTTACTTGGGAAATTCTATTAAAATAAAATTATTGTCATACAAGTTATAACAACAAAGTAACTATTACATTAGAATATTAGTTTTCCATTACTAGACTGTATTGTTTATCAGCTGTAATCAGGTAATTACAGCCCAAGTGGTATTTAGGTTCATACTTGGTATAAATTATTGATAAAGAAAAACATTATGAATTAAGAAATAATCTTGTAATTTCACAAAGTGCTACATCATATTTACCCTAAATCATTAGAAGTATTCAATTGTAAACTGCATTGCAACCATATAGGAAATCAGAAAGATTATTATACATATTATAAGGCAAATTTACTTCATTAAAATATTATACAATTTATAACTTAATTGACAATACATAAATTATTCTTAGAACAAAATGTCTGACACAGAGAAGTCAGATATTCCTATTACAAATATATTGGACCCTGTTCCACAAGTACAGGTCCCTAGTCTTCATGAGTCACAAGCATTGGATCCTAATAAATATGTGACTAGGCGTTGTAAGAAAGTACATTCTAAATATGAGGAGCCTTTGTCAGACTCTTCAACCGACAGTGACCCCTCAGCACCTAGGAAATGCCGCCATAAGGTCACCTATGTACCTCCTGCGAACATAAACTCCCTTAATCATAAGTACAATGGCACTACATGTATTGTTACCTATTTGGAACGACTTGATGAACTAATCTTGTCCCGTTCACTATCTTATAAGAAAGTTTTTCATTCAGCGGCAGAATTGTTTACAGACTCTGCTCTAGTATGGTATAGGGGTGTCCGTAGCTCCATATCCTCATGGGAAGAGCTTAAACAGGAGCTCTTAGATGAATTTTTGCCTCCTGATTTTGATTATAGGTTGCTTGAGGAATTGAAGGCTCGAACTCAAGGTATTGATGAATCCTTTTCAGCGTACTTTTCGGTCATGTTGAACTTCTTTAATAGACTGCGAGAACCTTTGAGCGAGAGTGAGAAGCGCCAAAGCCGTTTGAGCGTGAAGGAGTAACTAACATACACACATACTAACTTTCGCATTTATAATATTAGTGTGATTATTATTATTATTGAGGTAATATAATAATGATAACGCCCCGCGATCACACACATAGATCCTGGACCCTAACTAGGATTCCCTGTGTCTAGGGACCAAGGAACTATGAAGACCATGGTCCTACAACACTTAGACACAAACAAGTATTTGCGCTTTTTTTGTGCACAAATCGCGAGTCGCGGGAATCGAACCCGCCGACTCCGAGCTATGAGCCAAACTGATCAACCAACACACAACAGAGGCTATCAAGTAATAGAAATAAAGAAATGCATATCTATAACTTCTATACTAATATTATGAAGAGGGAAGATTTGTATGTTTGTAACGAATTGGCTCAAAAAGTACTGGATCGATTTAATAAAATTCTTTCACCATTTTATTGCCACATTATCACTAATTAATATAGGCTATTTTAATTGCAAGAAAAAATGCTTATGTCAAAATGTTTCAAAAATAAATTTCCACCCGTGCGAAGCCAGGACTGGTCGCTAGTATTAAAAAATCACCATCAATGTTAATAAAAAGAGTGAATCGCTACAAGATATTTTGATGACTCCATACGCAGTGTTAACTTGTAAGGTGGTTTGTGTTTAGTACATAACCCGTCTTATTACAAAACGCAGACCAAGCGTGGACTAAAGTTAGTAATAGGTCTAAACCTAGACTATTTAAAAACCTTATCACAAAAACGAGTTTATCGCTGATAAGGGGATCGTCCAATGTCTAAAGTTAGTCCTCCGATGACCCTAGTTTAACTATGGTACTAACTCGCTAAATGAAAGAAACTAGCGCCACGGTGGTGGAAAAATGAAATTTTTAAGATTAAAAACTATTTACGCGCCAATGTTGGGTTATCAACCTTCTTTGTTACACGATTTTGAGGTTGTCTTGGTCTGTGATAAAATATATATACTCGTTTCAGTTTTTATATTTTGTTGCTCCAATTTTACGATATTTACCATAGTTACAGTTAGTTATTACAACAATAAACAGAAATATCAATATTCGCGCGTTAAACAATGCCATATTTACGTTCTGAGTCTCGCAAGCCTCGTTGGCAACTATTAAAACTTAATAGTTTTATTCGTTGCAAAACATTGTATCAAAGCTGACTTTTATGAATCTGATTGTTTATTTATTAAAAAATATGCAAACAATAAGCTTTTCAAGGCCAATGCACGTATATTATAGACGAAAACAAAAGTCCTAAATATATGAAACGTGAAAAAAGGATCGTGTGAATAAATGTGGTCCATGTGGCGTCTCGATACGCCACTGGCACACCACTACAGAGCCGACACTATGTCCCCTCACTAGGAGGTTTTTCACGGCAGTGGTGTGAGCACGGAAAATAATATCACGGTGTTCCTACATGTTAACAGTACTAGTTCGTGGGTGTATATTAACGTGTGTATTAGCACGAGAACTCCTGTGCCGTGCCCTGTGTTAATCGACAAGAAAATATACGACCGAAGTTAATTGGAGTTCAGTAGTTTTATTGCGACAAAATCTCCAAAGTGGTGACCAACGACGAAGCTCTGCGAGCACAAACTCTTCGGTCAACATTCAGCTGCCGCTATTAACACAGGAGCCTTACAGTATTCACAATCTACAGGTGATTCAATCGATTCTCTGGAACTATGTATACTATCCGTGCCTGCCTACAAACTTGTTGGATTCTCTACGCTACGGGTCAAACTTTTTGTTGACATTCGCTGGAATATCGCGACGACTCGACGGCTTCTTTGTTTAATTCAACAAGGCATCTACGTGTTCAAGAACACCATTGTATCGGATGGTTTTGCAAGTTGGTGGTCCCTATTGAATTTAAATTCCAGTTCACTCAATATAGCAATATTTGATGGATAAAGCGACACCTGCCGGCTCCAGGCATTAACAAAATCGACATATTCATCGATTATCCGGCACCAAGTGACATTGACGGGAACAAAGAACTGATAAATGACAGTGACAACCATAATTGTGTTCGTTCAATAACTTTTTTTTTTCCTCTTTTTGTGATATATGTTTTTAATCGTATTTAGCCAGCCTTAGTAGCGTTTAGCGAATAATTACTAGGTACTTCTCATTAGCATAAGATACAATAGTGTATTTACCTACCGCAACACAATTATCGTATATTTAAATATTCCATATATTATTAGGTACTTAATCTATCCTGTTGGTAGTGCATGGTCTGCTGAATCGTGTGGTTGAATAAGTTTAATAAGTTTCAAATACCTACAGGTTTTACCATGTCGGAACAACTTCAGGCACAACTCAAACAACTTTTAGCTGAAAATGCGGCTCTTCAAAAGCGACTTGGACAGAGTGAAGTGGAGGCAAATGTATGTAGGGTCGCGGTGAAATTGCCGACATTTTGGGCCGACAAACCTGCAATTTGGTTCGCACAAGTAGAGGCCCAGTTCCAAATTGCTAACATTGTTGGAGACGCAACAAAATATAACTATGTTGTAGGTCACTTGGACCAAAGGTTGGCAGCGGAGGTTGAAGACCTAATAATAAATCCACCAGCTGAGGAAAAGTATGAAAAATTAAAAGAAGCGCTCATACAACGCCTTTCCGTTTCCCAAGAAAAAAGAGTACGGCAACTTTTAAGTGACGAAGA
The DNA here is from genome assembly GCA_905220475.3 of Ennomos fuscantarius. NCBI lineage: Eukaryota > Metazoa > Arthropoda > Insecta > Lepidoptera > Geometridae > Ennomos > Ennomos fuscantarius. Next base: position 7,294,891 of record HG992049.1, read on the forward strand.
GCTCGGGGACAGGAAGCCGTCACAATTTCTACGGCACCTTCGCTCACTCGCTGGCACCGCCCTTTCAGATGAAAACATAATTCGTCAACTTTGGTTGCGCCGCCTACCACAACAGGCGCAAGCGATTCTAGCAGCACAAGCTGACCTCAATTTAGAAAAGGTTTCTGAATTTCCGTTCCGTTCCTCCGACACCGGCCGTGTGTTCCACTTCTGCATCGTCAACTTTGTCTTTAGCGACATTAGCTCAACAGTTGGAACAGGTGAGTAATCAAGTAGCCGCACTCTCCAGGCAGCAGCGCCGACCATCTCGTGACCGGTCGGTTTCTTCCAGCAGATCGTCCGATAGTTCCAAACGTTGTTGGTACCACAGAAGGTGGGGAAATAAAGCCACTAGGTGCACCAAACCGTGTGCCTGGAAATCGGAAAACTCTGCCAGCAATCAGTAGCGGCGGCAACTGATTGTCAAGATGTTGGCCGCCGACTTTTTGTTACTGACCAGGTGACCAAGCGTCGGTTCCTTATTGATACCGGATCAGACCTTTGCTGTTTCCCTCACCGCTGGCTACCATCACGTAGACAAGCTTCGGACTACGAACTCAGCGCAGCCAATGGGAGCTGTATACAAACTTTTGGTACAGTATCTCTCAAACTAAATTTCGGTCTGCGTCGCGATTTTTCTTGGCAGTTTGTGATAGCCGACGTAAATACAGCTATTATTGGCTCAGATTTTTTGGCATTTTATCACCTTTTGCCTGACTGCCGTAATAACAAATTGGTCGATGGAACTACCGGAATGTCATCAACGGCCTCGGTTGCTACTATAGATCAACCCAGCATACGATCGGTCGTTTCTGGTAAATCTATTTTCACAAAGCTTTTAGCCGAGTTCCCGGATATCGCGCGACCTCCTGGCTCTCCTAGGATAATAAAACATGACACAGTGCACTATATCCAAACCACGGATGGACCTCCTGTCTCCTGTCGCCCTCGACGATTAGCACCACAGAAACTCGTGTCAGCAAAAAGGGAATTCGAGGAAATGGTAAAGTGCGGAACAGCGCGCCCGTCAAAAAGCGCATGGTCTTCGCCATTACACATGACCATAAAAAAAGATGAATCTTGGCGTCCTTGCGGTGACTATCGCGCCCTTAATGCAAGGACCGTACCAGACCGATACCCGGTACGGCATATCAATGATTTCGCGCATAACCTTGCTGGTGCTAAGGTATTTAGTACTTTAGACCTCGTTAAGGCGTACCATCAAATACCGGTGTATGGAGAGGACATTGCAAAAACTGCTATTGTCACCCCGTTCGGACTCTTCGAGTTCCCCTATATGACGTTTGGTTTGCGAAACGCTGGACAAACTTTCCAGCGTTTCATCGACGAAGTCACTCGGGGCCTCGATTTTTGTTTCCCTTACGTGGACGACATTCTCGTTTTTTCAAAGGACGAAAACGCCCACATGGAGCATCTGCGTGTCCTTTTTAAACGTCTGCAGGACTATGGAGTGGTAGTAAACCCCTCGAAATGCGTTCTGGGGGTCAGTGAAGTGGTGTTCCTAGGCTACCACGTATGCGGTGATGGCACTCGCCCGCCTCAAGACCGAATAAAATCTTTGCTGGAATTTCCACCACCTGAAACAGTACAAGGCATGCGCCGATTTCTCGGTATGCTTAATTACTACCGACGTTTTGTACCTCAGGCGGCGCAAACCCAAGCCCCATTGATTGACGCGCTGGTCTCAACTAATAGTAAGGGTGCAAAACCGTTTCCCTGGTCACCCGAACTGCTACAGCAATTTGAGGCCTGTAAGAAGAGCCTTTCTAACGCAACACTACTACAACATCCAGTCAGCAACGCCAGCTTGGGTCTTTTCACTGATGCGTCCGGCGTCCACGTTGGATCCTGCTTGCAACAAAAAGTTAATGGACAGTGGAATCCTCTCTCCTTTTTCAGTAAAAAGTTGACGCCACAGCAGGCGCAATGGCCGGCTTATTATAGGGAATTGTTGGCGGTGTACGAATCTTTCCAGCATTTTCGATACATACTGGAAGTTCAACACGCCACAATCTTTACCGATCACAAGCCTCTGTTATATGCTTTCCTGCAGCGGCGAGAGAAACTTCCGCCACCCCAACTAAACCAGCTGTCTTTCATCAGCCAATTTACTACGGACATCCAATACATCAAAGGAGAGGATAACGTCGTGGCTGACGCTATGTCGCGTATTGACATCGACGCCATTTCCCTGGACCAAAATTACGAAGCACTATCCAAGTCACAAGCCGCAGACCAGGAACTTGCCAGCCTGCTACAAAATGAGTCTAGTTTAAACCTGACAAGGATTAGCTCACCTGACAGAAACACTGCCGTATATTGTGACATCTCTACAGGAAAACCGCGTCCCTATTTGACCCCTTCCTTTCGCCGTGCTGCCTTCAACAAATTGCATAATTTAAGCCATCCCGGAGTCCGAGCCACTACGCGTCTCGTAGCCGAACGTTTTGTCTGGCCTTCCATGAGAAAAGATTGCCGAGCATGGTCACAATCTTGCGAAGCGTGTCAGCGCAGCAAAATTTCTCGACATAATTCTGCTCCTCTGGGTAATTTCGACTTACCATCCGGCCGTTTCATGCATGTCCACATCGATATTATTGGGCCCTTGCCTATTTGCAATGAATACCGTTATTGTTTAACAGCGATAGACAGAGTTTCCAGATGGCCGGAAGTATGGCCTATGCGAACCATTACAGCCGAAGAGGTCTCTGAGACTTTTACCAGAGAATGGATCCCTCGTTTTGGCGTGCCTTCGATTATTACCACGGACCAGGGTTCTCAATTCGAATCCGACCTGTTTCATCGATTGCTGCTTCAGTTTGCCACTAAGCGCATTAGAACAACTTCATACCATCCGTGCGCTAACGGGATGATCGAGCGAGTTCATCGTCAACTAAAAGCAGCCCTGATGTGCCACGACGATTCGTGGGTAAGGTCGCTCCCTATGGTTCTTTTGGGAATGCGGTCAGCGTTTAAGGAGGACCTGGAAGCCACAGCCGCAGATATCCTCTACGGCGAACCTCTTAGGCTTCCTGGAGAGTTAATAGTTCCTCCGTCTGCACCTGGGAGTTTTCAAGGACCGGCGGACTTTGTCGTTCAACTGCGTCACAAAATGTCAACCTTGCGCCCACTGCCAGCTAGTCGGCATGCTGAAAAGTCGACCTTCATATTTAAAGACCTAGCCACTACTTCACACGTTTTTCTTCGAGACGATACTGTACGTCGAGCACTGCAGCCGCCTTATACAGGGCCGTTTAAAGTGTTGCAGCGTGCGAATGACGGCAAAACGTTTACGCTTGACGTAAGAGGCAACAAGGTCGTCGTCAGCGTCGACAGGCTCAAGCCGGCTTTCACTGATCATGTGAATTTACAACCGACCCAAATAGAGCAACTGCCTGCCACGTCACCCCCGCCTACCGCTCTTAAGGTCGTATTAGATAAGCTACCAATCCTGAAACCGGCGCCGGCGGTTCAAGATAACCAAATAGAAAAGAAGCCATACACCACACGCTCCGGCAGACGTGTTAGATTTAAGAATTTTGATTAATTTTGTTTAATATTCGTTTTTTTTTCTTCCTTATTGCGTTTGTTTATTATAAGTGATGTTATAACAGCATAAATTTTTTTTGTATAAAATGTTTTACCCGGGATATTTTTCTCCGTGGGGGGGTGGTGTGGCGTCTCGATACGCCACTGGCACACCACTACAGAGCCGACACTATGTCCCCTCACTAGGAGGTTTTTCACGGCAGTGGTGTGAGCACGGAAAATAATATCACGGTGTTCCTACATGTTAACAGTACTAGTTCGTGGGTGTATATTAACGTGTGTATTAGCACGAGAACTCCTGTGCCGTGCCCTGTGTTAATCGACAAGAAAATATACGACCGAAGTTAATTGGAGTTCAGTAGTTTTATTGCGACAAAATCTCCAAAGTCCAAATTAACAAACTTTTTTCGTATTTAGTCTATGGTCAATATTTAAGCCATGGACTATCTCTGGTATCAGCCGGTCTTCAATTAGTCGGCGTTTTGTAATAAAGTCAAGGTCTAAATACTTAGTACCGTAACAAACTAGGACTAGTTGGTCCAGGCTTAAAACTCTACTTAGTCCACGTTTTGTAATAAGACTGAACGCGTCCATACAGGTACGCGGCAGTATGGACGGGCGACAACATGGCGCAGTGGTCGCACCTGGCGGCTACCGTGCCCATGTGCCTCTCGCTGTCGGCCGCCGGCCTCTCGCACTGCGGGGCCGACGTCGGCGGCTTCTTCCAGTACCCCGAGCCCGAGCTCATGACGCGCTGGTACCAGGTGACGTATGCACAACATTACACATTATAAACCCCCTTATTTTATTATTAACTGATAGGCTTCATTAATAAATATAAAAAAATATCTAACAAAAAGTACGGACCCTTTTTTGGAGTCTTCAAATCGAGAGTGAATAGGTATCTTCTAGGCAAGCGTGTTACATCCTAGACCGCATCGTCACTTACCATCAGGTGCGATAGTGGTCAAACGCGAGCCTATCAAACAATAAAAAAAAACCCAGGTGTCTGTGGAAATGCAGATTTAAAAAAAAACCCTCATTTTTATTGGTCTCAGTGGCGTAGCGTGGACTAATATAGACGTGGGAAAATTAGCATTAGCGAGTCCCTTTTCTGTCGTTCTATTTCAAGATCTACCCAATTCGCATCAGCGAAGTCCCTTTTCTGTCGTTCTATTTCAAGATCTACCCAATTCGCATCAGCGAAGTCCCTTTTCTGTCGTTCTATTTCAAGATCTACCCAATTCGCATCAGCGAAGTCCCTTTTCTGTCGTTCTATTTCAAGATCTACCCAATTCGCATCAGCGAAGTCCCTTTTCTGTCGTTCAATTTCAATATCTACCCAATAAATCTATCTCACTAAACATGCTTTGACACGATATATCTACTTATGATAGTGAAGAAATATAAATGTGCGGTGGGTGAATATTGAAAAGCATATAGATTTTCTAATTTAAGTGTTTAATTTCTTTTTAAAGTAATGATCTTCGGCTTTTCACAGAATTCATCTAGTAAGGCTTTGTAAATAATTTTGCCAGCTAAATCTGCTTCTTGAGAGTGAGAGATTTTATTTGATTGAGAATAATGCTAAAGCGCGGTCCTGCTTCATACTGTTTTTTGAGTAGATTTTTATAATTTTTATATGAAATAAGTGGACTGTGACTTGACACATATCTGCGTGAAATATATGGACTGTGACTTGGCACATATCTGCGGGATATCATTAACTTGTGAAATGAACTTGACACTGGCTAAATACACAAAAGTGCGGAGAAAACGATTGAAGAGAATAAATCTGTCCCTTTCGTTCCCCCAGGCGGGCGCGTTCCAAGCGTTCTTCCGCGCCCACTCGCACATCGAGACGAAGCGCCGCGAGCCGTGGCTGTACGAGCCGCAGACCACGGCGCTGCTGCGGGACGCCACCCGCCGCAGATACGCACTCATCGACTTCTGGTAAGGTTTATATATGACGGCACCAAAATCCAGTTGTAAACTCTATGCGCAGCGGGCAGTGATCGAACACCGTAATTTGCCCTGTGGTAGCATTTAAGTTTATTACAGTGGCAACACCGGTAACTGTCATCGCTCCCCCAACCATCTGGCTATAAAAAGGGAGCGTTCAGTGTACTACGGATCATTCTTGCGCCGGACACGGCGCGGTGCGCATGCTGTAGGCCTATAGGTTTATGGTTTGCAAGCCATGCCTAACCCGGAGCCTATATATACATAATAATAACTCCAACGATCACATACATAGATCCTGAACTCTAACTAAGATTCCCTGTGTCTCCTGGTTATGAGCCGACCAGCTCAACCACCACACCACAGAAGTTGACAAATATGATGTCTAATTAATTAAATAACTAGTTGCGCCTAATAATTAAAAGTATTTTAATTATTTTGTCATCCCACGGGAAACTTTCACTTCTCCGGGATAAAATGTAGCCTATATGCAAATCCAGTGTATAAGCTATCTTGGTACCGAATTTCATCGAAATCCACTCAGCCGTTTGAGCGTGCAGGAGTAACAAACATACACACATACAAACTTTATAATATTAGCTTGGTTCCATTAGTTATTTATAATAGTTACTATCCCAAAATGTGTGATCTAACATTAATATTGTTTGTCCCAGGTACACATTGTTCTATGAACACTCAATCGACGGCCTTCCGGTGATGCGGCCTTTATTCCAGGAGTATCCTAAAGAAGAGGAGACATACACCATTGATGACCAGTATTTATTAGGTAAGATTAATTATACTGGCAACTGTGTCAATTCATTTTTTCTTGCGAAAAAGTCACTATCCAGCTTTAGACCATACAACTGATGACTGAAGTAAAACTGCTTTAGTTAAACTCCATCTATCGGCCGGTATAACTTTATTTTGGCTTTGTTTAATGTTAATGTCGCCATCTTGACAATTCTAAATTAAGTATTTTCTAAATACTACAATGATTTAATAACTAATACTAAAAACAACCTACTAAAAAAAAAAAGAAACATTTGGACTATATACTAGCCGCGATGACCTATAGACAGTCCAAATGCTCAAACCCACTACCGGAAGGTAGCGTACCGTTGTACGCAATGCTTATTCGTTGTACCAAATTCTAAATTGTCATTTTACCGGACATACCAACATAATAATACAAATTCTTAACTTAGTTTTGTCAATGGCGATTGTATTATATGTATGTATTTACGAACAAAAAGTATCTAAGTATTGTGTCAGTTATCTGGTTCCCATAATACAAGTTTTGCTTAGTTTGGGGCTAGATGGCGCTGTATGAGATGTCCACACATATTATTATCTACGTTCACCAACAACTTTCAACTTTCGTTCGCCTCGCTTACTCCTCAAGTCAAGCGTACGTAAAGAAGTTTTACTTAAATAACAATTGAAGGGGTGAGAACAAAAATTTAACTGTCAAATTGATAGTTTCGATAAAATTTACTTTTTTTTATGTTTTTGAATGACGTAACGAGCTACTCGTTCACCTGATGTTAAGCGCCACGGCCGCCCATAACAGAACAGTGTCACTCTGAACCCTAAAACATAGAGTTTCGCGCGACACTGCACTGCGCACATCATCCTGAGACATTAGCACAGTCTGGTAATAGGATTACTCGACTGTGAGATCAGATCATAAAGTCTCAATTACCCAGTAATTTCACTAGCTACAGTGCCCTTCAAACCGGAATACAGTAGTGCTTGCACACTACTGCTTGGCGGCAGAATAACTAGCAAAGCGGTGGTACCTACCTAGACGAACTTAGCAACAAAGTCCTACCACCTAGTAAATTTCAATGGTTTCATTTTGATGTAGAGTGCTTATAAGGTAATAGAAAAGATTTATGTAAGTTTCAGTTACTTGAAAATGTATTAATTCTATTTTAAAATACAAAATATAGTACTAATTCGTACAATTGCTGTAAAATATAATATAATAATGTTTGCATGCTAAGCGAACTGTAAGTTCTAAGTAACTGAGATAAATCGATTTTAGACTGAAAATATCGAGATTTAAGCCTCATTTCGGTATTTTGAGAATGTATTATTGTAGATAATTTCACGCGGAATCGATACCCATAAGTCATGTGTGAAAAAAAATCAGCCAAACCCTTTGATCTCACCCCTTCAATTACGATGTGCCGTCCATGATCCCCCCGTTTGGTCCAGGCGACAAGCTGCTCGTGCGGCCGGTGGTGGCGCCCGGCGCCAGCTCGGCGCGCGTGTACCTGCCGGGAGCCCCCGCCCGCACGCGCTGGTACGACGTGGACACGTACCGGGCGCATACCGCGGCCGGATACTTCAACCAGGAGGTCACCATCTCTAAGGTCAGTCCGATGTAGGGTCCGATTGGTTCACATATCGAAATGTCCAAACGATTGATTATATCATGCTCAAAATAAATTGAAGGGTTAAGATTAAAAAGGATTTAACTGACAAATTGACAGTTTCGAGAAAATTGACTTTAAACGTCAACGGCATTTTAATGTAGAGTGCTTATAAGGTAATTGACTGGCCCGATAGCTTAGTTGGTAGTGACCCTGCCTTCTGAACTGCGGGTTGTGGGTTCGATCCCCACCCAGGACAAACATTTTGTGTGATGAACATCGATGTTTGTTCTGTGTCTGGGTGTTATATTGTATTCTATGTATGTATTTACAAAACAAAAAGTATCTAAGTATTGTATCAGTTATCTGGTTCCCATAGTACAAGCTTTGCTTAGTTTGGGGCTAGATGGCGTTGTGTAAGATGTCCACACATATTATTATTATTATTATTATAAGGTAATAGAAAAGGTTTATGTAAGTTTCAGTTGCTTGAAAATGTTTTAATTCTATTTAAAAATACTAAATATAGTACTAATTCATACAATTACTGTAAAAATATAATATAATAAAATAAATATAGTAATGTTTTTATGCTAAGCAAACTGTATTCCTGTGACAGATAAACCATTTTTAGACTCAAAATCTCGAGATTTAAGCCTCATTTCGGTATTTTAAGAATGTATCATTGAAGATAATTTCACGCTGAATCCAACGATACCCATAAGTCATTTTGTCAAAAAAATCAGTTAAATCCTTTTTATTCTCACCCCTTCAATTATACTCTCTTTTATCTATCCGTGAGGATCTGTAATTGGCTTCTTTTTTTGTTTTTACAATAGACATACGTTTATAAAAAAAGAAGCCAATAAAAGTTCCTCACGGATAGACAAACAAAAAAGAATATAATTTAAATGAAGTGAACACCTAAGAGCACTACCTACATACGCACTGCATGGTATTACTAAGTTATAGAATAGCTATGCACAATAATAAGTTATAAGTAAATAAATAATTAAGGTAGCAGCTAGCCTAGTAACTAAAAATATTACAGTTACTTATTAGTAATTAATAAAATTCACTGCTTAACCGCTGCCTGGCCGACGCTACGCTTGTACAGAATAGGTCAAAGTTAAGACGCTTATCAAGTACATTAAACCCATTGCTGGCCCTCCATAAATAAGAATAAGTTTATCTGGCAACAAATGTCAGTTACAAAAAAGGTTATTCATGTAATTTGGACGATTTAACAGTTTTACTCAGGTATGTATGTGTGCACGACGCAACCGAGTGCAATAACTACTTTTTTACCTTGAAAAAGTTTATATGTCATACTTAAATAAATGGATAGCAAGGAGGTATCTGTGCGAGAAATCTATATGGCCACGAGAAAATCGCGGTGGCCATGGAGAGTTTTTTCTGTTATTTTTTCGTCACGTTGTTTTATTTTTATTGAAAACTGTTATTTTAATTTAATCGTTTATATATGTCTCGCACGGCCACCATCCACGTTCCACTTTATGATAAAGTTTTTGTGTTTTAATTAATAACCAGCAAGATCGATTCGTCACAGTATGTATACTTATACTTAAACATAACAACTGTATTATAAATATTTTTAACAATGTTATCTATAAAGTTATTAATAGATGCTTTTTTTCCCCCAATGCAACTTCTCACGGTCGCGTTGCGAGCCAAGCTAGGAAAAACCTGTGTTATGGCCTGCAACGGAATAAATACGAGATTTGTCTATAGTTTGTGTTTACTACCGGTGCAATTAGAATGAAATTAAATCTCAATGATTTCGAGTGAGCGACTAAGTTAATTTTGTATAAGAGTTCGGGACAATCAATTTCATTTGAACATATTTTGAGTAGGTAAGTTATAGCATGTTAAGTCAGTGTTATAGGATGTAAGTCCATGCTATAGTGTACTTTAACCAGAAAGTCACCATCACTAAGGTCACTATTATTGTGTGTAAAGTCAGTTTCAACATGTAATCATAATATTTGTAAAGTGTTCTTCATTTAAGTCAGTTTTATAGTATGTATAGTGCGTAAAGTCAATATTATAAAATGTAAAGAAACATGGTAGATGATGAAAAGTCTATTGTTAAATAGTGTGAAACTCAATGCCTTTTTATATGTGAATTATGAAAATAAACCTTTTGAACGATACCAATATTGGTCTACAGATCCCGGTATACCAGCGTGGCGGTACCATAATCCCTCGCAAAGAAAGAATTCGTCGCTCCTCCGCACTCATGGTCGACGATCCTTACACGCTCGTCGTAGCGCTCGACGAGAACGTGAGTATATCATCATTACCATCAATATCATACATCATCATCAACATCATAGACCATCATCATCAACATCATACATCATCATCAACATCATACACCATCATCAACACCATAGACCATCATCATCAACATCATACATCATAGACCATCATCATCGACATCATACATCATCATCAACATCATACATCATCATCAACATCATACATCATCATCAACATCATACATCATCATCAACATCCTACATCAACATCATACATCATCATCAACATCATCATCAACATCATAGACCATCATCATCTACATCATCATCAACATCATACATCATCATCAACATCATACATCATCATCAACATCCTACATCATCATCAACATCATAGACCATCATCATCAACATCATACATCATCATCATCAATATTATCTTTATTAATATCATACATCATACCACCATCATATTACTAGGTGGTAGGACTTTTCTGCAAAGTTCATCTAGGTAGGTGCCGCCACTTTGCCAGTTAATCAGCTGCCAAGCAGTAGTGCGCAAGCACCGGTTTGAAAGGCACTGTAGCTAGTGAAATCACTGGTCAAATTAGTCATCATCGAATACGTCCGCTGAACAAAGATATCCCCATTAGCGAAGGGCTGCTACCTACACTCATCCAACAATAATACCACCTCTGTTTTTTTAAGTTTGACCCATCGTTCAAGTCTACATTTTTCATGAATTTGTAAAGATATCTCAGTCGTGGACGTCGAAGACACGTCATTACATTAACGTGACTGCTAATGGCCAAGTCAAAGTCAAGTCCCATTAAATTGGTAGATTTTACTGAGTTTAGGATGCAATAGACACGAAAAGAGACTCAACTGGACTCTTTGTGATTATTTCTTTTTAATGTAACCCTTGAGGTTGTGCATTTCTACCATTTATCACATTGTTAAGCTTAGAATAGGCTATGTGACTGCTATATTTTTATTTCATAAATAAACAACAATCCTACAAGTCGTAAAAACAAAAATTAATTTAAAAAAATTACAAAAAGGCATTGTTAAATATAGGAGTAGAAAGAGCCGGCTTAAACACGCAGTGACGTCAGTTACCAGTCCTCCATAGTACCTCAATACTTCACAGTATTGAGAAGAAGAAGGAGAAGGTTCTTATGAAAGGAAAAATTAAGAAAGATTAGTGGAAAATTATAAAATTTTCATTACGCGAGTGAAACCGCGGGCGCAGCTAGTTTTTAACAGAAGACAAATAGCCTATTTTGTGTCCTATAATCTATAATTTCCGTCAAAATTTTTTTGTCGTATTCGAATGATCGATTTGAATTGCAGGATTCCGCTGAAGGCACCCTGTACATCGATGACGGAGAAACGTTCGACTACCAGCAGAACAAGTATATCTACGCCAAACTGAAGTACGAACCCGGCTTACTGACTTACAAGTGAGTAGCTAATATCATCACCACGGTTAATGCGCACAAGAACTGCATGATCTCATTCCCCCATCACCATTCCACTACCGGACTACTAGACGCTCGGCTAAGCGCCATCCTTTCGTGGTCGAAATACCACCCATTCGTACCAAGCGATTTGACTCAACGTTCTTAATTAGAACGGCTAAGGAATGGAATGCCCTGCCAGCGTCTGTTTTCGCGCGAAATATGACCCGGGCGTGTTCAAGAGAATAGGTATTTACTTGGCTAGCATGCTACACCTTCGATCGCATCGTCACTTCCCATCAGGTAAGAGCGTGGTCAAAAGCTAGACAAGTTTGAAGTAAATAAAAAAAATCATCATCATCGAAGAGATCGCTTTCAGCGATAATATCGCCCATCACACTGTATATAAATAACTAGTTGCGCCCCGAGGTTTCACCCGCGGATAAAAAGTATTTTAATTATTTACTCATACCATGGCAAAGTTTCAATTTTCCGGGATAAAATGTAGCCTATATGTTAATCTAGTGCCTAAGCTATCTTGGTACCGAATTTTATTCAAATCCATTCAGCCGTTTGAGCGCGAAGGAGTAACAAACACACACATACAAACTTTCGCCTTTATAATATTAGTGTGATTGTTTTATTTTGTAATTTTTATTATTCAGTGTGTACAATAAAGTTTTTTTTATCTTCATTTCCACAGGCACCTGGGTCCGTGCTTTTATTAAATTCCAATAAAGAGTTAATCTACCTTAGATTACATTACCTTACCTAAACCATACCCTTCGTTCTCTACAGATTTGTGAACGAGAACGCTTCATACAACACTCGTTCTTGGGTAGAACGCATTGTGATCGCCGGCATCAAATCCCCCCCTAAAACCGCTAAGCTGACCCAAGGGGGGAAGCAGACAGCGCTGCAGATGACCCTGCACAAGGGGAATGATGTACTAGTCGTGAGGAAACCTGGGGCCAACATGGCCGAACCTTGGTCCATCACCTTTACTTCTTAGGTTGGTGGTTTGACAAGGCGTTGGTAGGATCAAAATATCACATATTCTAACGTTTTATAACATGTTAAACTTAAATAATTAATTTAAAACAATAAATAAATTATTGATAAATTTTATATGACAAGCTAATTTATCAAGATAAGATTACTAATTTTAAAATATCACACCGTAAGTGTGGCCACATTTAAAAAGTAATATTTTTCTCTGTCCTGGCTATTTAAGTAGTCAAGTGAAAAGCATAACGAAAATGCTGTTAAAAATTTTCAAAGTCAAATTATTTATTTGAAATTGAAATATTTTTATCGCAGATACCATCAAAATTAAAATGTTTACCAAAAAAAAAATTAATTGTAATCCAACGAACGTCTTGTCAAACGCGTTTGGATTCGACTCCTTTAGGAATGTGAGCATAATTTTTAACGAAATTAATTGAAGATAGTGTCAAAGAAAGTATTTATTTAAAGCATTGTGATGGTTACACCCGCTGTACTAAAGTTAGCTCCTAAGTTCGCACTTATTTCTATGTGACGTACCCAAATGCATTACAGTACGTATGTCATAGAGGGATAAAGTTCAAAATGAGGAGCTGTCTAACTTTAGTACACACGGGCATGAGGATCGAACCAAACTCGACTTTAACCCTTATCATAAGGGTTGCATATTAGTGAAATTTAAGTCGGTACAGAGGAGTTGGGAGTTTCTATCATCTAGAAAGGGGCTATCACAAGAACGCATACATAGTTCTAATTGCGATGCATACAATTTTGGTGAAAAAGGCATGAAAATCGACGAAGATATTTTGTTTGTCAATATAGATATACGTTTGCTTGACAACTCGTATTAGTTCGATAAAAAATGGCATTCCCAAAAGACCACAAATTTTAGAGCATTGACAAAACATCAAAAAATTTATTCTAAGTCGCCAAATTACTTTCATAATTTAAATGCAAGAACATCGATGTTTGTTCTGTGTCTGGGTGTTATATTGTAATCTATGTATGTATTTACAAACAAAAAGTATCTAAGTATTGTATCAGTTATCTGGTTCCCATACTACAAGCTTTGCTTAGTTTGGGGCTAGATGGCGTTGTGTGAGATGTTTACACATATATATTATTTATTATATAAATTAAAAGTATTATGAAATCCTGAACTGCATGTTGTACGCGTAGTTTTTAAATTGTACAATTTCACCAAAATCGAATTAATAAAAAACAAAATTAATTTTGACACTATTTTGATCATTTTCATAGATAGAAAATAGTTGTCATAATAACGTTAAAAAATGTACAGTTCTTGTGAAAGCACCATTAAAAAAATAATAACGTACGTAAAAATCTTAGTGTTATAAAGTACCTAATTAATTCAATGTTTTATAACATTTGTTGTGGGATCACAATGTGTAGGGTGTGTACATTTCTCTTTTCCTCTATAAATATGTGTACATGTATGTATTGTAGTGTATTCGTATGTAATGATAGTATAATAGTCTTCATGTCACTTGTTTTTTTCTCTTATCTGTGCTTTATGTTGAATTTTATATATGGCATTGAAATACACGAAGCTGAGTACCTGTATAAATGTGGAAACGATATCCGATAAATACCGTTTCGTTCCGAATTTTCAACTTCAACTCTTTGTAAATGGCCTTTGTGGAGAAGTTGCCACAATTTTGCCAATATCATGTAGAAAGCACATCAAACGATGACTTTTCAGTGAGAAATTTTGGTACATGTGGATAATTAATGTGAGGTCAGCTGTGAATATCGATGTTTTGTAAAAGGAGGCTAGAATAAACCCTTTTTGAAAGGTGATACAAAAGGGTTCTTTAAGTTTTACTCTATGTTGGCCGAAGAGCATATAACCGCTCCCTAAGAATGTTAGCACCCGACGAGCTTTACGCCCGTCTGTACTGAAGTTTTGTAGCTTCTAAGTTCGCACGTACCTCTCTAAGATGTACCCATAGAGGAATACGTGTGAACTTAAGATCTGTGTCATAGAGGTAGTTCTCATAAAATGGAAGTCAACGAGTGAATAGCGATGTTAGAATTTGGATCAAAAGGTACCTATGAGAAGTGAGGACTCCATATTGTCTTACATCTTAATGTTTAAAAAGTATTTATTACATTTTAAATTCTTCAGATCAAATTAAGGAGTAATTATTTAATTTATATTATGTATTTCTTGTGACGGGTAGATACTGGAAGAGAAATGCTTGTTGTCATGATATGTGATAATAAATACAGTTTTAGTATTATCTGCTTTTCATTTAGCTTGTAACTTAGTATTATAGTTGGGCGAAATAAAAAAAAAAAATAACGCCCAACGATTACATACATCCTGGACCCTAACTGGGATTCCCTGTGTCTAGGGACCCAGGGACTACGAGGACCATGGTCCAACACCCAGACACAGAGCAAGTATTTGCTCCTTTTTTCCACGAAATCATCTTCAATAGCCTGAAGACGACTGCTGAATGTAAGCCTCCCCCATAGAGCCTGACTTGAGCAGCTACTTGCCTCCTGTGGAAAGCCTACATTGAGTATTTCAGTTCGCAGTTACCACTCGAGAACCTTAAGCTGTCGATCGCGAGTACATACAAAAATATAGATTATTAATGGCACGGCCTTACAACCGTTTTAGCGGCCATTAAACTTGACATCAAGCAATTATCTCGTCTAGATAAAAATAAAGCGAAAATTCAAGGCATTTTTTCCGCCTGCTACTTCCACAGGAAAAATCCTTGAAAAAAGATATAATGTAGATGGACTGGACAAAAAATACTACGCGGACACACCTTAATCTCTCGTTTACATAAAAAAGCGGAAATACAGGCATTTTCTCCGCCTGCTACTTTTTCCCGAAAAAAGCGTTGAAAAAGAATATTTAAATGGACTGGACTCTAGGACACAAGGTACTGTGGAACACTCTAATATGGGAGATTGTAGTGTAGCGTCATGCTTTTTATGATACTTATGCGAACTTTATTACAAACGGGCATAAAAGCGATTTTATGCCCGTTTGTAATAAAGTTCGCACTTATATCCGTAGCCTCCGGTTTCTCGTACGTTTGTCAAATCATAATGACAATTATTGTACGCTCATTGGTTGAGTGAGACAGCCGGTCAGCAGGCAACTTACATATTTGTGAAAAACTTTTAAGTAGCTTGACGTACCTATTAGTGTGATATTTATATTTATGTGTATGTTTAACTAGCTGTAAGTTTTCCTTTGAGAATAAAATAAAATAAACCAATGAGCGTTCAGTATTTGGTCTGCCAAGTTGACACGAATTTAACAACCGTATACGAGAACTCCGGGTAAGCTTTACATAGTAAAGTTGTATTTTTAGTCGACTTTAGTACATACGGGCACTAGAGTAGGTATAGCGGGCAGCTACTATCTTAATATATATAAATTACGTGTCCCGTTGTTTGTCCGCTATGGACTCCAACCTATTGAACGGATTTTAATAAAATTTTGCCCACTTTGTGCAGTTTTATGCAAAAAATTATGTTTAGTTGTAACAAAAAACCAATTCTTAACATTATTCATAGGTATCAATCCTTCACTTGTAAAACCCATTTAGACGTAGACACAGAATAGAATAATAGTGAAAAAAAGACCACGCTATCTAGAAATCACAAGGAAAATTCTATTGTAAAATAAACGCAAACCTCTGTGCAAATATTTTAATCAAATAAATTCACAACATTATCCAAGTCTAACAACCGAAGAAACAACATCAGGCACTGATCTACGCTTCGCTTATAAACTAATTAAATACCTAGCTAGACTAGTTTTAACACAGGTATAAGAAAATCAACTGTTCACCTGAAGAGACAGCCAATTAGACTTGACTGGACTGATAGCTCAGTTGGTAGTAGCTCTGCCTTCTGAACTGTAGGTTGTGGAATCGATTCCCACCCAGGGTAAACATTTGTGTGATGAGCATCGATGTTTGTTCTGTGTCGGGAGTTTATTGTATTCTACGTATGTATTTACAAACAAAAAGTATATAAGTATTGTATCAGTTATCTGGTTCCCACAGTACAAGCTTTGCTTAGTTTGGGGCTAGATGGCGCTGTGTGAAATGTCCACAAATATTTATTATTATTTGATTTAATTATGAACACGGTTATGTATGCAGGCGTATCTTTTGGTAGATTGGCGGCACAACCCAGTGTTTCTAAAGAAATGCACGTGATAGAAATCCAAGACGGAAAATTAGGTATTAATAAAAATGCTAGTAGAGTGGCCCGCTTAAATTAGGTGCAACGCACTCTTTGCCGTGCGAAAGAAAAATATACCATATGCCTCTGACGCGCTCGCAGTGAAATTTTTTGTATAAGCCATGTGAAAACGTACTCCATTTTAATTATATCTGTGAGAGAAAACTTAGCGATCTGAGGCAAGTAAGGATAAAGTGAATGCAAAAAATTATGTTATATAGTTGTAACCAAAAAACATTATAAAGATATTTAGAAATAGAGGTATCAATCCTTCACGCGCCGTACAACACTTTATTAAATATAATTGTTTTATTGTTTAATCTTTAAACAAATTGCTAGTAAAGCAATCATTATTATATGTATGCGACACGGCGTTATAGTCTGACTGCTCGCTTGACGAAACCGAACTTGACGAACGACGAATTAGACAAAAATAATAGTGACTAAAGGACCACGCTGCCTTGAAATCACAAGGAAAAGTTTTCGGCGAACAACGTTTTTTTTCGCCCTAATGGGCAGGTCGTGAAACCATACCGCCTAGTCTATCATAGAACATTAAGTAGTGGCTTTTATTAGTAGTCGATCTTAACTTGATATTGCAGATTATATATGTAACTATACTAGTAGTGTGAGTGTTCGATCGATCAATGGAGTTTAGAATCGACATCAATTAAATACAATAAACCAATTCTCAATAACCTTTCCCTGAGTGTAAGGCACAAAGCCTAAAATAGAAAAAAATACACTAAAGCGAAGTTCGATACACTTTTGTTGTAATAGAAGGAGGTCCATGGGTTTGCTGAATTAATGATATGCCGATTGACTTTGTATACGATATATTAATTAAAAAGATATTTACAAAAACCAAATGCGGAAAATAAAATTTTCTCTAATATGTAGTCTCTATCAACAACATTCGTTGCCCCTAGCAACTAGCTGGAAAGTTTATCTATGAGATTGGTATAGAAACTTTTTCGTGGGCCAGCACGCCACATCACCCCCCTCCAGAGACCGTCCTACGGGCGATAATATTCTGGAAAACGCACTGTTCGGCCTGATCGAGTGGTGGTCACTGGAGCGTCTCGGGTCTCAGGTGCTGCCACGGCGGGAGAATGGTCCAACTCACGAAGTATGTAGGCAGGTTTAATGCGGTCGACTGATACAGTGACTTCTTTGCCTTTTATGCGGAGCTTGAAAACTTTATCCCCTCGTTCTATCACCTCATGCGGGCCTGTATAAGCTGCTTGAAAAGATGGGTGCGAGGTGTCATCTCTTAGAAAGACGTGGGATGCTGTTGCTAAATCTTTGAAAATGAATATAGAGCGGTTATTCCCATGATGAGAAGTTGGTAATGGCAACAAATTTTTGGCGAATGTGCGCAGTCTTTCAGTGTATACTGTCAAGTCCTCTGTGCCATCAGCCGATTGACAAAAAATGTCACCTGGGAGTCGTAGTGTCTCTCCATATACGAGTTCAGCTGGAGTCGCTTGTAAGTCTTCCTTAAATGCCGCCCGGATTCCCAGTAGTACAAGTGGAAGTGTTTCAAGCCAGCTGCTCGTCGCATGACATGTAATGGCGGCTTTAAGCTGTCTGTGGAATCTTTCGACGAGTCCATTGCATGCTGGATGGTAGGCTGTAGTTCGTCTGCGTTGAAATCCGATGATGTGGGACAGATGCTTAAAAAGTTCTGATTCAAACTGTCGACCACGATCAGTGACGATATCTTCAGGGCAGCCGAATCTGGATATCCATCCGTGAACTAAAGCTTTTGCCACTGTTTCAGCTGTTATCTCCTGTAATGGTATAGCCTCGGGCCATCGTGTGAAGCGATCTACACATGTGAGACAGTAACGATACCCCTGTGAAAGAGGTAAAGGTCCGATCAAATCTATGTGGATTTTCATGAATCTGGCTCGAGGTAAGTTGAATGATGCTAATGGAGATGAGACATGACGTGTTATTTTTGATCGTTGGCATGCTAGGCAGGAACGAGTCCACTCTCTACAATCTTTTCGCATACTAGGCCATACATAGCGTTCCGATATCAGTTTCGTCGTCGCATTTATGCCAGGGTGGCTAAAAGAATGCAAGTTTTCGAACACTTGCCGTCGCATGTCTTTGGTCACATAAGGTCTGGCCACATTGCTGCTCTTGTCACAATAGATTTCTGTGTGAGATCCAGGCAGTTTGATTTTTGTCAAGCGCAGAGAAGTATCGCTATCCAAAAGTTGTTCTAGTTCAGGATCTGTGCTTTGTGCTTGAGCAAGCTTGGATAGATCGATGGGCTGAGTAATCTCTTCGATGCGTGATAAACTGTCAGCCACAACGTTATCCTTTCCTGAAATATGCCTGATATCTGTAGAAAACTGTGAAATAAAATCCAGATGTCTGAACTGTCTTGGTGAGCACTTTTCTTTTCGTGAATGAAATGCGAAAGTTATGGGCTTATGGTCAGTGTAAATAATAAAGTCTCTCGCCTCCACCATGTGACGAAAGTATTTTATTGCTTCGTAGATGGCGAGAAGTTCCCTGTCATAAGGCGAGTATTTCTGTTGACATGGCGAAAGTTTTCGAGAGAAAAATGCTAAAGGTTCCCACATGCCGTCTTTATGCTGTTGTAAAGCTGCGCCCATTGCTGTGTCTGAAGCATCGGTGACTATAGCGAGCTTCGCTTGGCAGTCTGGATGAGCGAGTAGTGCTGCTTGGCAGAGACTTTCCTTGCAGGTGATGAATGCTTTAGTAGCTTCTTCTGATAAATGCACGGGATGTGAACCTTTAACTGATCCTGTGAGCAGTGCATTCAGAGGCGCTTGATGCCGCGCTGCGTCAGGAATAAACCTTCTGTAAAAGTTCACCATTCCTAGGAATCTTCGCAGTTCTCTAACGGTTTTCGGTGGAGGGTAATTCGCAACTGCTTCTACCTTCGATGGTAACGGCTTAGTGCCAGCTGCTGAGATGCTGTGTCCTAAAAACGTTACCTCTGATACACCGAATATGCACTTGTTCGTGTTGATAACCATGCCGTATTCCTTTAGTCTGTTGAAGAGCAGATGAAGGTGCTTCTTGTGTGATTCTTGATCAGGTGAGAAGATCAAAAAATCGTCCAGAAACGGGAAGCAGAACTCTTCAAGGCCCCTAAGCATCTCGTCCACAAATCGTTGAAACGTTTGGCTGGCATTACGTAGTCCGAACGTCATGAACGGGAATTCGTATAAACCAAACGGCGTCGTGATTGCGGTCTTCGGAATATCCTCAGGGCAGACAGGAATTTGATTATAAGCTTTTACGAGATCGATAACCGAGTATACTTGACAGCCGGAGAGACAATGTGCAAAGTCATGTATGTGTCGAATGGGATAGCTGTCTGGTACGGTTCTAGCGTTGAGCATTCTGTAGTCACCGCATGGACGCCAGCCGTTATCTTTTTTAGGCGCAAGATGAAGTGGTGATGACCATGGTGACTTTGAAGGTCTGGCTGTTCCGTTCCTCAACATATCTGCAAATTCGTCTTTTGCGATTTTTAATTTATCCGGTGCTAGTCTTCGTGGTGTGCTGCTAATTGGCGGTCCTGCAGTAGTCTGTATATGATGCATGGTATTATGCTTCGGAACACGGTGGACACCGGAAGGTCGAGTAATCTCAGGGTATTCGCTTAGTATGTTATGATATACGGAATTTCCAGAAATAACTTTTACCGATGAAATGTTCCCAGTTGACTGTGCAGGTGAAGCTGGGGACGTAAGGCTTGTGGTGTTGTCGATTAAACGTTGATTTCGACAATCCACGATGAGGTTGTAAAATGATAAAAAATCTACACCTATTATGGCCTTTGTAACGTCCGCTACGATGAATCGCCAAGTAAAGTCACGACGCAAGCCTAGGTTCAGCACTAAATGAGCGTAGCCGTAAGTAGAAATGGGTGTACCGTTTGCCGCACACAGCTCATAATTTGTTTTCTCACGACGTTCCTTGAGTGCCGATCGGGGGAAGACACATACGTCACTGCCAGTATCGATGAGAAACTGCATCTTCGTAGCGCCGTCCGTGACAAATAGGCGACCGGAAGTTTGGCAATCGGTCGTCGCCATTACCGACTGCTGTTCGCGTTTCCCGCATGGTAGTCGCATGGTTTTACGCACTTACTTGCTTCATTGCCGAACTTACTATGATACCAGCACACAGGAAATTTTCTATAGTTCGACTGTGATCGTGTGGAGCTAGAACGACCGCGCGTTTTCTTGTTTGAACGATTCGGTGCACGTGAATGCCGGTTCACCTGCGCAGTTAGAGCTTGCACTTGTTTGGTAAGTTCAGCAATCTGTTGGTTCATGGCTTCTAAAGAGCTTCCTGGTATGACACTTGATGTTGATGCTACGTGCGCTGTAGGCGAAACAACGTCATGGATGCGGTCAGCGAGATCTGCGAGCGCTTCCAGTGAAGACGTCATCTGCGAAGCGATTATCGTTTGCGTGCTACTTGGTAAGCGACTGGTCCAGATAGTACGTAGAAAATCTTCGGGAACTCCAGGTCCAGCCAAATGTTGCAAATGTCTTAGAAACTGAGATGGCTTACGGTCTCCAAGTTCTGCGTGCATAAGTAATTGCTTGACCTTCTTTTCTCGTGACGCGGACAGTCGTTTGATAAGTTCCGACTTCAATTTTTCATACCTGTTGGTGTCGGGCGGGTTGATGATTATATCTTCCACCTCAGAAGCATACTGCGGGTCTAGTTGGCCGATAACGTAGAAAAACTTCGTATTGTCCGTAGTAATGTTCGATATCGCGAATTGGCCCTCAATCTGCGCGAACCAAATGGCCGGCTTTTCAGGCCAAAACGGCGGAATGCGCACGCCCACACGACAAATATCTTCGTTCTTATCGGTTGAGAGCGACATCTTTATGTGAATCAGTATCAGAATTATCGCAATCAGCAACAAAATCAAAATCACACACATTTACTGCAAACGTGGACTTTCGGTTCAAAACAGGTCACCAGTAAAGCGAAGTTCGATACACTTTTGTTGTAATAGAAGGAGGTCCATGGGTTTGCTGAATTAATGATATGCCGATTGACTTTGTATACGATATATTAATTAAAAAGATATTTACAAAAACCAAATGCGGAAAATAAAATTTTCTCTAATATGTAGTCTCTATCAACAACATTCGTTGCCCCTAGCAACTAGCTGGAAAGTTTATCTATGAGATTGGTATAGAAACTTTTTCGTGGGCCAGCACGCCACAACACTAAATAAATAAATAAAATAAAATTTGGTTCACTTTATATATTAACCCTGTAATTTAAAAACGCTCTATAAACTAATCTATGCTAGAATAGTCTGTCAAATTCTCGTAGACGGAAAAGCCACGCGCGGAAGCTAAACAAAAAAAAAACGTGTGTGCTTTAGACCACACGACTGAAGTAAAACTTCTTTAGCTCCATCTCTCTTGTTCCTACAGTAATATACTAAACATAACCCTTTCTATCTTCACGTAGAGAGGGAGATATGTTTATATCCCTCTCAACTTCCGTTCGCCTCACCAGCTTACATAAGTCAAGTGTGCGTAAAGTTTTACTTCAAAAATTAATCATTATTAGCTTATCGAGCATTTACGAACGGCAGGGCTAAAATATGAATCATCTCTTCTCAACGCAACATATCGTGTCTAAATTAATTTTATAAATAATGAAAAGTATAAAATATGCCTATTATATTTCTAGGTCAACTATGTATAAATGGAAGATATTCAAAAACGCGCCAGCGCGTTTGGAAAAATACATGTACCTATTGCTAGTTAAACGCTGAAAGCATTCTTTATTTTTACAGGCTTGTCCAAACTAACCTATACAGGGTGCCGAGAAGTCGACGTCAAACCGGAAACAGAAAATAGACCAAGTCACGTGGTCTATCACCTGTTTGTGTTGACGTCGTCTTCTCGGACATCCTATATATCCTGAAAGTAATTGATAAAAACACAGGATGATGAAAAAATTAAAATTCACTTCAACTGAACAATATTTTCTAACAAAAGTACATGTATCGGCATTAAATAATTCTTGCTGAGCTAGAGAGAGATAACAGGCTAGTTTTCATTTCGTAGAGTATCGTCTCCACACGGAGCGATTAAACGTAACATAAAAAAGTCTGAAATATAGATGTAAAAAAACCAATTGAAGGGAGAACAAAAAGGGTTTAACTGATTTTTTTCACAACATGTCTTATGGGTATCATTGGATTCAGCGTGAAATTATCTACAAGAATACATCCTCAAAATACCGAAATGACTTTAATCTCGAGATTTTGAGTCAAAAAACGGTTTATCTGTCACAGGAATACAGTTTGCTTAGCATACAAACATTATTATATTCTTTTTTACAGTAATTGTATTAATTAGTACTATATTTAGTATTTTAAAATAGAATTAAAACATTTTCAAGCAACTGAAACTTACATAAACCTTCTCTATTACCTTATAAGCACTCTACATTAAAATGACGCCGTTGAAGTTTAAAGTCAATTTTCTCGAAATTATCAATTTGAAAGTTAAACCCTTTTTATTCTCAACCCTTCAATTACAAACCTTTTAAATAAAATGTTAACCCCAAATAAATCGGTTTAACAGTTGAAAACTCGCCTACATAAATCAATAATAGAACGCCCAACGATCACATACATAGATCCTGGACCCTAACTAGGATTCCCTGTGTCTAGGGACCCAGGAATTACGAGGACATAGTGCTACAACACCCAGACGCAAAACATGTATTTGCGCTTTTTTCGGTGCACAAATACTTGTTCTGCCGTGGGAATCGAACCCGCCGCCTCCGGGTTATGAGCCAGCCTGATCAAGCACCACACCACAGAGGCTGTCAAAAGAACTGTTTTTCCACATTTATATTATCCAAGTCGCGGTTTCACCCGGGGTTAAAAAGTATCCTATGTGTTAAACCAGCATATTAGCTATCTGCATTCCAAGTTTAATTAAAATCCATTCAGTAGTCTTTGCGTGAAAGAGTAACAAGCACTCATACATACAAACTTTCGCGTTTATAATATTAGTAAGGATTTTAGAGTTTTTGTATTGCAATGTGAGTGAAAGAGACGACGCTCTACGAAGCCGATTATCTCCCTTTTCATCTCGTTATTATTTACACCGGTAATTAGCGGACAATGGTGTCGATTCTGTGTCGCATTATCTAAAACTAAATAAACATAAAGTATGGCGGTACTCTTCTGATAAATGGGAAATGAAAAAGACGAACGAAATATGTTAATTTCGTTTAGCTTTAGAGTATGCGACACTGAATCGACACCAATGTTTGTTTAAACTGCTATTTCAACTACACATGATTGTAATTTTAAAAAAAAATGTTTTTTTCTTAAACAATCCAGAAGCAGGCAAGAGACAGTTCACTTAAAAAATATCCTACTAGGTTTATCATCATTCGGGAACTCTATAAACGGATGAGTTTGCTTATGCTCCTGCATTTCAGTTTCACTGGCAAACTTCTCCCCGCAAATATCGCAAGCTATATCACTCTCAACACATTTCTTTTTCTTTTTAACCCCCCACTCTTTCTTTCGCAACGTATCTTTTATCTTTTGCTTTTTCGACGTCGATTGCTCCTCTTCTATCAACGGCTTCCCAGTCAAAAGGTACTGTTTCATGTTCAAATGTTTTAAGGACATTTTGTGATGTTTTAACCTGTTCTCCGAGCTGCATTGGTACTCGCAGATAAAGCATACATATTTCATATCGCCCGTGTGAATTTCCGCGTGCTTTTTCCTCTTCTGCGGACTGGCAAAGCGGAAGTCACAGTACTTGCAGGGGTATTTTCTTTCCATGGAATGGAGGCGCATATGCGAGGTTAAGGCGTTCATATCTTGGCATACTTTGCGGCATTCTAAACACAAAACTCCCACTTCAGCTGGCTCCGGTTCTTGAACCTCTTCTGCTCTGTGGTGCATCCGCATGTGAGAGTTCAAGCCACATTTACTAACAAACACCCGCTGACAATCTCCACACTGGAAGTGTTGTTCATTCTTCATATCCGGTGTATGTTCCTCAACTTGGTGCAAAGCTAATTTGTCTGCTTTATGAAACTGTTTCCCGCAGTTCTCGCACTTCCACGCTTTGACCAACTTCGAAAATGCTTCTAAAACATCCAGAACGCACTGGCTTCCGACATCAGGGTGAGTTTTCCTTATATGATTAGCGAAATCGATTATTCTTGTGAAATTTTGTTTGCAATGTGGACACTTGTATGGTTCTTTGTGACCTTCCATTATGTGGGATTTCAAGTCGGATAGTTTGGAGCATGTTTTTGTGCACAGCAAGCATTGCAGTTCCTGATTCCCTTTCGCCACTTCAGATATGACTTTGAACTCCATTAATTGTACCTTCTGATGTATTCGTAGATGTTTGAACAGTTCCTTTTGCGTGTGATAATCTGTTGGACAAAATTTGCAAGGATATTTCTTCCGATGTTGTTTCTGGCGATGGGTAATCAGGAGTTCTTTGGATTTGAATTTTTTGTCGCATGTCGTGCACGGGTATGTGCTTGAATCGGCGTAGTCGTCGGAGTGGGATCTTAGACAGGTTTCCATTCGACTCCGCCTTTGGAATACTTGTCCGCATGTACATTTATACCCTTCTTTCTCTACTTTGATGCTTTTCGCGTCTTGTTCAGCCGTTGACTCGAATTCTTCCTTTAGCTTTTGTTTATTTTCTTTGCGTTTCTTTATGCCTCTAATAACACCCATAGCTCGTGTTTCTATTGAAAGATGGACCTTAAGGTGTCTCTTCAGTGCATTATTTTTGGCGAATGCTTTTGGGCACTTTGGGCAAATTATTGTTTTTTCCAAGTTGGCTGTATGTTTCTTAGTCTTTAACAATCCGTAAGCTTCTTGTTCTAGAGACATAATGTTGCCGGTGATGGAATTTAATTGAAAGGGTTGCTCATAGTCTTGGCTGGGTTCATTTGTTGTTGGTAAGATTTCTTCAGGGTTTGTTATTTTCAAGTGTGAATGTTCCCGGGTCATAGGATGGATCTCCATGATCAAAGTTTTGGTGGTTTGCGACTCTATGATCCCGTCTTCAGCGCTAGTAATGGAAGATGTTGTGTTGATCAGCTTGTTTGATATTAGGTGAGTCTCCGTTACAGTCAATTCAGTTTCATCTTTGATTACCCGTGGGAAATCTTTCTGGTTGTCCTGGAAAAGTGATGTAAATGGTTATGCAATGGAAATATTAACTTATATCTGACTAGCTTCTGCCCGCAGCTTCGCCCGCGTGGCTTGTAGGAAGAACTTTTTTATAGGAACAAAGAAGAATTTTTTAATAGATAATTCAACCACCCATTTCACCCATAAAGGCGTCAGGCGTGAGCCAGGGTCATTAGTCTCCGAAACTGTTCATCGAGCGCATTAGAGGAACTGGAAAGAATCTGACAGCCTCTGCAGTGTGATGGTTGAGCAGGTCGACTCATAACTTCGAGGTGGCGGGATCGATTCCCGCGGCAGGACAAGTGTTTGTACACAGAAAAAAAGCCGCAAATACTTGTTCTGAGTCTGGGTGTTGTGGGACCATGGTCCTCGTAGTTCCTGGGTCCCTTGATAACAGAAAAAAAAGTAAGGGTTCAGGATCTATGTACATGAGCATTGAGCGTTTATTTATTTAATGATAAGAAAGCATTGTAGATGGATTTCAAACACCATATGGCACACTTTTAAAACCTTCTACACTATGTGTAATTATTTATTACTAATAATAATAACAATAATATGAGTTGACATCTCACACAGCACCATCTAGCCTTATACTAAGAAAGCTTGTACTATGGGAACCAGATAACTGATACATAGATACTTTTTGTTTGTAAATCTAAATATATATAACTCAAAGGTGACTGACTGACTGACATAGTGATCTATCAACTCACAGCCCAAACCACTGGATGTATCAGACTGAAATTTGACATGTAGGTAGATGTTATGATGTAGGCATCCGCTATGGATTTTTCGAAATTCCACCCTTAAGAGGGTGAAATGGGTGTTTGAATTATTTTCCCATAGGCCACGCCGTGGGCGAAGCTGCGGGCAGACATCGTACATACATAGAATACAGTATAACACCCAGACAGAACAAACACCTATGTCCATCACACATGTATGTATGATGTATTTTCATTCATAATCTATTAATAGGACATGTCCATCTTCACTAAATTTTGACAGCTTCCAAGTTTGCACTTATCTCTCTAGCCCCCAGTTTTTCATGTTTGTCAAACTTGTGTCTCGCCAACATACCAAATATTATACACTTCATTGGTTGAAGACAGCCAATGATCAACAGGCAACCAACAAGCATTCATAGTGAATTATTATTAAACATTGAACATTAACATGCCGACACGAATTTAACAAACATATGAGAACCCAGAGCCATTTTTACAGACTAGTGCAGTTGGGAAATCATCTTGTGTATGGGGTAGTTAATTCTTACACTCACTTCATACTCATTTTCTGACTTGATATTCACTTCATCACTCAAACATGCTTCCACGTGACTTAAAGCTGCTGCCTCACTGCTGTCCATGCTGTCATCATAATTTGGGAAGTCATATGAAACCACTCCGCTATCATTTTGTCCTGCTTCATGCTTCATATCTATGCTATCAGGACTTATAGGTAATATACTCTCCGTTTCCGCATCCTCATCTTTGATATTTGCTATTTCGTCACTATTTTGAGAATCATCTTGTTCAATACTGACTGTCAATTCATCTTTTATTTGTAGTTCTGAGTCTTGGTATGCATTATGTGCAGTACTATCAGCAATGTCATCAGTCTCCGATTTAACATCCAAGTTTAAGTTATCATCTTCTATGTGCAAGCTGAATTCTTCTTTGATATCTATATCTTTTGTATCTACTGTGTTCTCATGAATTGAAATGTTCGTTTCTGCCATCTCTATTCTGCTGGAAATAAAAATAATGGTTTCTTTAAAGTACCTCTTTTCTACAAATAAATTAATGATTGAAATACAACTCATTTCACTCTTTGACATTAGACATTTTAACTCAGGATAAAAAGTGTTCTGTTTTGCAGTATGAACTCCAAACATGCCAAGCTTAATTTGAATTCATTCTATAGTTTCAGCATGATGCCCGGCCAAGAAACACGACAGAAATGAAAAAAATTACAGTTTATCTTCAGATACACTAAAAAATTTATAAATAATGTACCTACAGAATTGGACCTTTTTAAAGACATAGATTTCGATCAAGCTTAAATTGGGATAACTATATTGTTCATTTCGGATAGGATTGAACGTAAAAATATATGCTATGTATTTATAAAATATTTTCAATCACAACAGATATCATTAATCATTGCAGTTGGTTAACATACGTTGTAGGGACTTGATGCCTGTGATAATACTCTCGTATGGATATACGTGTCGCAATTCACTATCAGCCGTAATTTCAGTTGATATTCCAGTAATCCAGTGATATTCCAGCATTTTAGCTAACCACTCGTTCCTCGATTAAACAAAAGAACATTGTTTATTTGCCACTGAGCCTGTCATTGGTAATCTCAATATAATATTTAGAAATGTAGGTTCTCTTATTTACACTTTTTAAGTAATTTTAGATACAAATGAAATAAAAAACGAAAAATACATGAGTTCAGAAGTGGAAAATATAGAAATTGAGTTTTCGAGTTCCCAATTTCCCAAAGAGGATGTGGATAGAATAGTATAGCGTTGATATCGATAGATCGAATGATGGTATAACTCGTGCAAAAATTTATGAGCTCTCGGAAGTTAGGCACAAGTACCAAACCGCAAACGGTACAGTTGAGTGCATTATGGACATTGTAAAAGCGGATACACTCTAACTGCATGTCGTTACGATCTATCGTTTCATCGTTTGAATACTGATCAGAAGTACGATTTTCGACGAAAGATAGATCGTAGCGTGTATTCATCTCTTGTCTGGCACGAGTTGACTACTTCCTATAAAGTATAAGTATTGACTCTTATAGTATGTGTACGGCGCAGCCAACTGCACAAACTTCTGAGGGCTCATAAAGTTTTGAGCAAATTATACCATATTTCTCGGTCCATATTTATATTGATTTATGACAGATTTAACTTCAACAGCGCTGATAATATTGCAACATTGTCAACAAAAACTGAAAAAAACGCGTGTGTTTTAGACCACATGACTGAAATAAAACTTCTTTAGTCTATCTCCATCGATCGGCTGGTATAACTTTGTTTTGCTTTGTTTAATGTCACCATTTTTCCAATTGTAAACTGAAATTTTACCAGACATATCAACATAATAAAACAACTTTTCAACTTTGTTATATTGACAATGGTGACGTGAACCAACTTCCACTTCCTCGCCTCGCATTCACCATATTACTCCCCAAGTCAAGCGTGCGTAAAGAAGTTTTACTTCAATAAAACACATTGCTACTAGAGAGATTTTATACTATCAACCGCTACCACAAGTACGCTTCAATATGTATGTAATATGTATTGATATTTCATTTTTTTTTACTATTTTATAAATCTATCGACACTAGCGAGAAAAATGCACGTAGTACTATCAATAACATCGATAGTATTGCATAATCGATTTTGTAACTCAAACAGTACTATCGAAACGCGGCAATACCATGGACATCCTGAGTTGTTGTGGAGGTTCACTGTCGATAGTCAAACTATCGGTAGTGCTGCAACACTAGATTAGAAATTCCGGTCGATTCTTGGGAGTTGGGGTTTTCGATTTTTATATATTATGTTGACACTGACAGTTGCCAGTTAGGAAGCCAAAATTATTGAAAAAAATACTAACCACCGTATTACCAGCACATAAATGTACCCATGGAATCATGGTCCTAGTTTCTGATAATAGGACCATGCATGGGATACTCTAGAACCATGAATGAACCTGTTCTTATTTTTTAATAACGAGGCTTTTGTTTTCAATGTGTTGGTGACACATCATAAATTACAGATTTATCGTCGGTAATGAGTCAGCTGATTCTTGTGACAGGTCGGCTGTTCATACAGGATCTTTTGACAATTCTTAAATATATTTTCATGATTTATATACCACCTTTGAATCGGCTTTATTCAAGACATGATCATGCATGCATGGCAAAATTCGAAATCTATTAAAGGTACAATTTTTGGTAATGTTCAGCCTGAGATTCTTCATAAACCCTGGTTTTCTAAATTTAAAAAGGCAGACATTGATCACTTCAGTTGTTTGTCGTTTACGTTTGAACCACTCCTGTACTCCGGTTTTCCAAAATAAACTTAAGATTAGGGATAGTTCTCTCTGTGAATGTGGATCAAGGAAATGTGGACCAATTATATTTTTCAGTTGCCATATTACAGTTTTCATTAAATGATGTTATTCCAAACGATATCCCTCGTCCCACTTCCCTCAAGTGTTTATTATGTCTCGCGTTTTCTCCGTTTATTGGTATTTTATGTAAATTTATTAAAGTTGATAAAATTGTAAGTAGGTAGTTATATTAGAAGTTGTGTAGTATTTATGTCATATTATGTACTTAAATGTTAGTTTTACATTATTTCATTATCAATTTTTGTAATTGTTGTAAATATAGTATTTTTTTGTTTTGTTTCAGCATTTTAGATTCATCTAGGACATTCATAGTTGACCTCACATTCATTACCCACATGTACCAAAATTTCTCACTGAAGAATCTTCGTTTGATGTGCTATCATTCTACGTGATATTGGCAATCTGCACAAACCACAAAGGCCCTTAACAAAGAGTTGAAGTTGACAATACATGTCAGGCTTTGGCAGCAGCAACACTACAAAGTACAATGGCGGCGGCTACATTTTACATTTGTGTCGTGTCGAGAGCCGTGATCGTGACTTCACGTTCAATTTTTCTAATAAAATTTTGAACGCATCTTTGTGAATTAGGTGGTAAATTATAAATTCGGAACAAACTTGATAAAAACGGATTACTTTAGTGATTTCATTGGAGAAATAATGAATATACCTTGCTTTTTCCTTATCAGGAGGAGGTACCTAGAAAATGGCTGAAAACTTGGACATGAAGAATATTGTAAAACACCTTGCAAATGGCAAACTTAGTGAGTTGTGTTTGGTATGCCTATCGAAACTGAAAGAAGATAGTTTTGAGAGCATATTTACGTTAATATGTAAGGAAAAGACTGAGTATTGTGCAGCCGAAGCTCTGGAAGCAGTGTGCCAAATCGAGGTAAGTGCACCAAGTAAATATACTTCTATGTTGAACAAGTAACTTGCAAATACAGTCAAAATCTGTTATAACGACATCGAAGGGACTGCTCATATGCAGTCGTAAAAACCATAGTCGTAACAACCGGTGATGTTTAATGTGTATCGTGCAAGTACAAACAAATCGATAGGTAATTATTG
Source organism: Ennomos fuscantarius (assembly GCA_905220475.3). Taxonomy (NCBI): domain Eukaryota; kingdom Metazoa; phylum Arthropoda; class Insecta; order Lepidoptera; family Geometridae; genus Ennomos; species Ennomos fuscantarius. The sequence continues at coordinate 7,326,288 of HG992049.1, forward strand.
GAAAAATATATTCATTCAACTATGTATGTTTTGTTTATTACACATGAGTACAATGCATATTATTTTCTGTGTGCATAAAATCTGTAATTTTGTTCTGTTTGGAATACTTCTGTTGTGCATAGATATTCTGTAATTCATGTTGGATTTTAATTAACATATCATCATAATTTCTCAGGATGTGGAACTGTTCATTTAAAAAAACTCATCTTTCTTAATACATTAACAGCATTGAGACAATCATTCAAAGTTGGTACTGTAAATTGTTCTTCAGTCTTCCTATTCATCATCTTCCTCTTTAACATCTCATACAATATCATCTTCCATAGCTTGTGCGCAAATTGCAATAGAGTTATCTACATCAATGAACTCAGCTGCTTCAGTAGTAGATAAAGCAGGTCGTACAATTTAAAAGTTTCACGAATAACTCCATAAAGTTTTGGTGCGTCTTGTGTATAGATAAGTAACAAACTAACTGAAGAGATATGAAGAAGCGGGCTTTAACTCTACTGCATGCATGTGTTTTGATTCTAAGAATTAGAAAAGACCCTACACTAAACGAAATCTTATTATTTTCTTTCCTGGTTTTAATAGCCATTGAAGACAAATGTGGATACCTATTCAAATTGTATACAATACAGCTTAGCCAGTCAACATAATCCACTGAAACATTAGTTAAATGGTGTTGTTGAATGAGGTATGTTGTTATAAGCAATGTCGTAAAAAGCAATGTTTTTGATAAGGTGGTCATATAGCATTCAGCCGGGACCTTTGTTCTAAGTTATTATAACTGGCATGTTGTTCTAAATGATGTTGCAGTAAACGGTTTTGACTGTATATAATTTATACTGTACCAATGACTATTTGTGATACTGGGTTGACTTCTTAGGGTTCCAAAAAAAAATGTACCCTTAAAGGATCACTCTTGAAATTTAATTATGTATTTTGCATTGTCTCAAGTTTTAAAACATTAAACTAATGTATTATTACATTTATAATATTTTTTAAGTTTCTAGATGGCGAAAACTACAATATCTGTATAGAATGCTTCAAATCAGCCTCAGAAGCATACAAATTTCACCTTAAAGCTAAACAAAGCATGGAAATCATGACTCACTACACGGAAGTACTGTTAAATAACTTACAAAATGTGGGTACTACAAATGATAATGAAGAAATACTTTGCATTCCAATATCTGAGTATGTTCCTGAAAATTCTCTGTTTGACTTTAATCTTGATGGTATTGGGAATAATACTGAAGTTATAGAAAGCCTTAAAGATGAAGATGAGATATCAAATCCTATCATATCAGACGAGAGTGATGGTGAGGTGATGTTGATAATAAACAGGAATAAAATGAGGAAGAAGAGGAATCCAATGGAATACTTGTCATGTAGTCACTGTTCTGTCAAGTATCGATTTGTGGCCAAGTTAAAAAAGCACATGAAAATTTCACATGGTATAGATGTTTTTTATTGTAAGGTTTGTATTAAATATCCTAATATAATAGTCTACAAAAATACGATATTCTGGTTTATAAAAGTCAATCAAAATTTCTGTAAAATTTTTTGTCATTGTGAATAAATTTTTTATATTATATTAATCATTTATATAATTTTTCCACTTGTAAACTTTACATAGACCACCACTTTTTCATTCATAATTTGTTTATTTATTTCAGATGTGTAAAACATTATCAGAAAACAAGGAAGAGTATGAAAATCATATGAAATCACACAAAAACTTTCAGTGTACAATCTGTAATAATATAATTTACAAGAAATATTCCTCCCTTGTGGCTCATATGAAGAAACATAAGGCCATGACAGCTTTGCAACAGGTAAAAAAGTATCATAAATGCTGATGTAACCAAAATAAAAATAGAAGTATGAATGTAAAATAAAATTAAACACTTTTATTATTATTTTTTGCCAGCATGTTGGGTACGCTACCTACTGGTAGTGGGCTGGGGCATTGGGCTGTCTATAGGTCATCGCGGCCAGTATATAGTCCAAATTTATTTTTTTTGTAGTACTAGAAGTCGGTAGTTTTTAATAGTATTAGTTATTATATCATTGTAGTATTTAGAAAATAAAGGCAATTTGCTGTGTAAAAAATAAATTTAAAAAAATCTTATTATTATTATGATTATTTGCCTTTATAATACACATCCCTGTGAGGGTGAAGTAATAGAATGGGTAGCATTCAAATTCGGTAAAAGGTACATAGAGATTCATGAGAATTCAACAACTGCCTTCATATATTTTTGATAATTTAATTCTTCTCACTGGGCAGCAGTGGGATAAACTTGCAGTTCCTTGTCCACAGAGAAGTCAGAAAAATCTGGAAGTAATCTGCGAGCTATGCGGCGCGATATTGGAAGATGAGGCTACACTGCAGAGTCACTTGTCCCGTAAACATGCGAATCAATACACATGCTACTACTGTGGAAAATTGTACAAAAGCGGCGATGCATTTGAGAAGCATATAAAAAGGCACGAACAGGTCTGGAAGAAGAAATCTGGGTGAGCGATTTTGTGATTTGTATTTTAGGTTGTTTCAAATAACCTACTTTTGTAACTTTTTAGGTACAGTGCCTATAGTGGCATAAGTAAGCCTGAATATTGTCAGAATAGACCTGACGACAATAATTGTTTCATGGTCGTTAAATGCAAAAATAATCTAAATATAATTGGAATGGCAACACTCAAACCTAAGCACTGTGCTTAAAATTTTTACGTATTTCTCTTTTAGGTCATAAACTTCTAAATATCACTTAAATTTAAATGAACCACTTTAGTACCACGACTTTAACTTTGGTTTGTTTTTAAATAAACAAGAATAAAATTACGTAATCTCTCCCTTTATTCGTATCGTCTTTCAATAATCAATAAAACTTATTTATCCCATTCCGGTAGTGAGGTCATCAATGAACTAGCACGTAAACATTACAGAATAAAATCCGAGCAGGAGTACTCCAATTCTGAAGGCACAGATAACAGCAAGAAGAGCAAGCGCGTCATATGCCCCGAGTGCGGCAAGGACTTGGTGAACGAGCGCGCGCTGCGGTGGCATCAGAGGTTGCATAACAACGAGCGCCCGTTCGTTTGTGATGTACGTACTTCAATTGATCATGTCCATCTTGTCGGCTTTCGACAATGGCTCACGGTGATTGCGCTCAACAACTGCATAATCTCATTCTCTCATCACCATTCCACTACCGGACTACTAGACGCTCGGCTAAGCTCCATCCTTTCGTGGTCGAAATACCACCTATTCGTACCAAGCGATTTGACTCAACGTTCTTAATTAGAACGGCTAAGGAATGGAATGCTCTGCCAGCGTCTGTTTTCGCGCGAAATATGACCCAGGCGTGTTCACGAGAATAGGTATTTACTTGCTACACCTTCGATCGGATCGTCACTTCCCATCATGTGAGAGCGTGGTCAAATGCTAGACAAGTTTGAAGTAAAAAAAAAATGGCGACCCTTTCAATGTCTAGCTGTTTTGGAATAAATACAAGAGAAGTAACAATAGTAACGCCTTCAGGTGTGCGGGCGCGGATTTGTGTCCCTGAACCGTCGCAACCAGCACGCCATATGTTCGCACACGCGGCCCTCCAAGAGGTGTCCGCTCTGCCCCGCCTTATTCCACCTGCGGTCTATGGTCAACACGCATCTTAAGAAGGTAACCCACCATCTAAATATGTAATTAAAAGTGCATTGTAACTTACAATACACACAGGAAATACGCTAGTGGAAACTTACAGTTTCCATGATGTAGAATGAGTTTTCCACCAGGATTCTTTCCCCAGAGCTACAACATGCAGCATTTTAAAAAGATGGTCAAAATAATGTTATCACGGGGCATCAGTACCACTTCTAGTGTTGGAGATGGATGGACTATCAGGAGGGTTGAAATTTAACCGTTGAATGCTTGTTTGCTAACATAACATAAAAAAGAAATTAGAATCTCAATATTCTGTAAAAAGTCGACTTACTGATAATCTTCATCAGCCCGAAGCCTCTACTGTTGGATATAGGCCTCCCACGGTCGTAGCTAGAGGGGGCGGGGCATTGTGGGGCAATTCCCTACCTTACAATCACAATGTCCTACCTTAAAAATACTAAAAACTTGAATTATTTTAATAACTGTTATAATTAATTTTATTTGTTTCTAGTTTGAGATAAAACAAAAATGTTAGATCCATGCTCAAATTTGTCACAGAAATTATTTGTCTATGAATAGCTATTGAATGTATATATCACTGACCTAGAGGTCAGATTGATTTAGGAGCCCGTGCTTCAAGGGCAGATCAATTATGATTTTTTTTACTTCCACCCTACCTGTAAACAATGCTGCCCTACCTCAAATTCGGGTCTAAGCCCTGAGGCCTCCCCCCACAGTAATACCTGTCATGAATTTGTTGTAAAACTGACTGAATGTCAGACACTGCTGTTACCAAAACTCCATCTAGCGAGAAAAATAATTCTAAAATGACACTTGGAAACTACTCATTAATCCAGTTGCCGTTTACCATAGATTTTTCAGTATTAGCAATGTGTCTGGGTGTTATATTGTAATCTATGTATGTATTTAAAAAAAATGTATCAGTTATCTGGTTCCCATAGTACAAGCTTAGCTTAGTATGGCGTTGTGTGAAAAAAAAACTTCGTTCCTAACTTACAGCACGAAAAGTATCGGTTCTGTTTAAGACCACAGCTGGTATTTTTTACATGAATAATGGTGTCGGTTCTGTGTCGCATGCTCTAAAGCTAAACGAAATGAACATATTTCCGTCTTTCTCATTTCCCCTTTATCAGAAGAGTACCGCCATACTTTAAGTTTACTTTAGTTTTAAAGAATGCGAAACAGAATCGTCACCAATGTTTACCCCCAGGTGCACCTAAAAACCCACAAGCGTAACTACCGCACGGTGAAGCGACCAAAAGTGGTATGGCGTACCGAAACGGTTCCCATTCAAGAACTCAGCGTCGAGTTACAGAACGACATCCTAGAGTTGCAAGCGAAAGACCAGAAGGAACAGTTACAGAACAATATCTTAGAGTTGGAGGCGAGGGATCGCATGGACCATACCGTGAGTGCCTTCTTTTTATTGTTTTGTTTTGGCCCTACACTTTTGTGTATTTAGCCAGCGTCAAGTAATTGATAATTTTTCAAATTATTTAATGTTGTATATATGTGTTAAGTCAAGTCATGTTCTAGTCTAGTCAAGTCATACTCTTAGTAAAGTGGTAGCAACTTTACCAGAAGCTTCTATGTAGTTTTAGAAACAACACGAAAATAAACGTTTCACCATCATTATACCACCTTCCCCACACTCATGCCTGTAATACAGCACTTAAGGAATAAAATACCACCAATTTTGTGCACTAACACTGAAAATAACACAAGTTTTAGAAAATAATACATTGCGATCTTTTTCGTTTTTCCGCCAAAAATTCAAAATGCATTCTTGATAAATAATTTAATATTCAATATTATTAATATTCAATATTAAATTATTGAGAACCTATGGGGCATACTTTGACCTCATGTCACGTGAGCCCCAGAACGTAATCGGTATTTTGAGAGCGTAGAGAAATGTGGCTCAACCCTTAGTCAGTCGATACTAACGCAGGCGATACTATGGCTTAAATAACGAGGCTCTTCTAAACACCCCTGTATAGTCTTGAGAGAAGCAATTCTGACGAAACCTACAGAATACTGTTTTCTCCCTCTAACATGTTATCAAGTGTGAGTGAAACAGCAATGGAAATGTCTACTCTTTTCAGGACCCTTTTTAATGGCACTTGAAATATCAGATTCCCTTATATTTACATCATCTTTTTCTTCTTTCTTAAAGTTTACTCATTATTATATAATACAAACTTTATCAGTTACAAGAATAGCAAAGTTTTTAATGTATTTGTTTTTGTTACAGATAAAGAATGAATCTGAAGACTCAAATCTAGAACATGAGCTGTTGTTTTTGTGAGAAAAAAAAGTGAAATCGTAAATGTAGATAAAAATTAGGCAATCAATTTACAAAATGTGTTACGTTTGAACCCGATGTAGTACTAATGGGGGCCATTGGGAATAATCCCTAAAATATATGTACTGTTGAAATGAAATTATGATTCCATACTGGATGTGTTATACAAAATGTGTTTATTTATTTATATGCGAGAAAATAATATATCTTTATTGAAAAAACGTGTTATTTATTTTACAAAACGATAATGGAGGTAGGTAGAGTGAAAACAAAACAAAAAAAATCCATCTCTTTAATTTTTATTAATTTTTTTTATCAATTTTAATTATTTTTTTCGATATATATTTTCATATATAATCATTATTGGCTATATACAAGTTGAAGGTCCTTAATAAATTCTACAAGAGTCTTATCACCTAGGTGGAATAATCGTTTCTTTACAAACTAGGCGTCAAGATAGTGAAGATGTCGTGCGAACCTTCACGCAAACATGTTGTGGGCAAAATAAATAACAATAACGCTAAATTACCCTGAATTAGTTTTTAAAAGCAGAAGAAACGTAATTGCAAATTTTTAATAAGAATATTATGCAATTTTATTCTCGACTGATCGCAAAAATATAAGTACAGTGTAACTAAAATTTTGTAACTGAAACAAATATGACTTAAAATAACTTAATTTTTTACCCAAATTTGGGAAATGAGAAAAGGTCTACAGACAGATTTTGAGATATTTGATATTAGTATTTCTTCTACTTTGTACTATCCGCTCGCTTGCCAGGTTGCCCACGCTTCGATCAACGTTATTTGTAAGCTTTGAAACACATTCATTCTGACTCTACACTAGGTTCCCTGTATCGTTAGCATCGGAGATTATGTAATGCCCCAATAACTATATTTATACAAATTTCCATAATAATCCAAAAAGGAAATCAAACTAATGTTAAATTACAGGATAATTGTATAACAACATCATCTGACTATTGGAAGATCGAGTAATATGAATCAAACTAATGGACGTCATACCGATATTATTAAGAATTGCTGTGTTAATTTTGGTACGATGGTGTGGTTTTGGAATCTTGAAAATTGCTCATCATTCCATTTCCATACGCCGTGCACCCTTAAAGTTCCTTTTACAGCTAAATAAACATAAGTTTTCAATAGTTATTGGAACAAAATCATAATTTAGACTTGTCCTATAAAACGTTCACTCAAATAACACTATTTAGAGATTGAGCAGTTGATTTGAAATTTAAAAATAAACACAAGAACGGCACAAGTAGTTTATGGCAACTACAATATAAAAAAATCAACACTATCTAAAGCAGCATAAGAAAAAAGTGAAAAATATCCTGACTCCAAGTGAAGTTATAAAGCTATAATACTAAAATACTTTCAGTATTTTTTTTCCATATTTATACAAATCTTGACCGCTGTGAAGTTAACCAGTTGACTACGCAATAAACTGTGTAGGCCATTTTCTCGATGCTTGGTACACACATCCTGAGAAATTATAAATAAAAATAATAGATTAATAGGATTAGGATAAATTGTAATGTTTCTTTGAAACCAAATGTCACCGTGAATCAACATGGGCATAGTCAAGAAGTTTATAGTCACGGTCTTGACTTTGATTATGGCTTGTGACATATCTACAAAATGACAAGCAATGGAGAATAATGTGGGCATTTGTAAGCGCGGTGTAAGGTGGGAGAATCAAACTCTGGCATTCAGGTCCAGGTTTAGTCCATTCCATAAATCAAAATTTTGCACTCTTTTACCTTCTTCCCATGTATCAAAACTTTTAGTTCATGTACTTACATAATAAAAGTAAGCCAATGTAATTACAACCTAAAGATCCAACAAATAGGTCGACAAATGTTCGATTTTATAAAAACACAAATTGACCGTTCTATTAGAATTACTGAAGCTGCTAAAACATTTCAAAACTGATAACTAGACTTTTATGAGCACCAGTGGTGCATTTTCCATTTATCTATCATACAAAGTTCGACTTTTTAATGGCATCCGACCGTCAGTTAGTTAACGGCGGTCAAGATAAATTGGATGTACTGTAACACACACAGACTTCACAACTGTTCAACACACGTTTAACCAGTGGACGTAATCAAAGCGCAGTCCCCTTGCAAACGGCCGGTTGCTACCTACGGCGTGAGACTTACGTGTCGGCGGCCGCCTCCCGGACCTGAAAACAAACATCGCTTACAATCTAACGGACCTTCGTATAAATCACTACTCTAGGTAACTTTCGGTCATGGCTGCGCTTTTCGATTCAGCTGAGTCGCAATCGAGATCTTTTGACAGAGGAGTCTGTCAAGGGTGCTATAAATAGCGGCACGAAACTCTTGCGTTGCGCGTCATTGTGAAGAAGTCAAAGATTAGGTACATATCACAGGGGGGTAGAGGGACGACGGGAACGCATCCGTAGCGCCGGTTGGTTGCCAGCCGTACTCCGTCCCCCGCCCCCCATACGACGCTCCGCGGACTTCTGGCTGTACAGTCGCGTATTCTTATTGCCAATCATTGTTATAGTTTTTTTGTTAAGTTTGAGTTCGTTGGTTACCGTTGGTTTTTTATGAGTGTATGTTTAGTAGATAGTGAATATTCCTAGAAGAAATACTGTTTCGAAAAGACAGGCACGAAAAATTGTGTATGACGTGCATTGTTTTGTTAAAAGAGGAACCAGAGAATTGATTGAGCCAGATTTAAATAAAAAGAGGTTAATCTTGTATAGTAAAACCACCTGTTACCGAGCTATGCAAAATTATAAAATTAACTATTTATTAATGTTTGCGCGCGCGACAGTACCCATGCGCAGCTATCCCTTCCACATTTCGCTCAGCGCCAAACTTTCGTGCCGCTACCTATACGCATATAATTGGGCCGGCACATTTGGTTCAGAAATATTTGTTGAGCGGTGAGGCCAAAAAATGCAATCCCTTTCACGTTTATATATTCGCTACGCTAAAATGAATCTTATATAAACTGGCGAGACAAGAATTTGGTTTTGTCTTAATAAATTAAAAAACTGGATTGTATTAACGAAACGCATCCATGACCAAAAGTGAGCTCAATATTTTTTTTTTACTTTTTTGTCAATACATACCGAAATGCTTCAACTATACACTATTTAATTGATTAACTTACTCAGCCAAGATGAATACAGTCGTCTCGGCGCCACATCAAATCTAAAGACATAAACAATCTAAATAAAAAAATATACTTTTATATAAAACCTCTAGATTCATTTATATGAGAGGGATATTGTGCATATTTGAGATTGTTTACTTGTGTGGAATTTAAATTCGATTCATTTCATACTTTGTAACAATATATTTATTCATTGGAAGGTGGTCATATACTATGGTGTTTGTTGTTTCATAGAATATGTATTCGTTAAAATATTTTGCATTGTTTTTTCGCTTTGTTTATAGGTTTTTTCATGTTTCATTATTAGTATTAACAGTGGAAGCCTGAGAAATCTCCAGTATTGAAGAAATCAGTTCTAACATCCCAACAAGACTTTGTTCGTTTTGAGACTTCCATATAACAAATATTGTAAACAATCCCAAATAAGTCATACTTACCGAGAGATATGAAGTAGAGTTTGCCTACAATATAGAGGACAGACATAAAAACGTGAATAACAAAATGAATCGCACCAAAACTAACTTTTGTGTCCGTTTATCACACATCGCTTATATCTATGAGAGTCCGGGTCACATAGCCGCGCCTGTTTTACTATACAAACATGTCACTCAGTAAAAACATCCACAACAAAAGAATTAATATCTGTGGTCACTATTCATGTAAAATTTTGGTATATTTAGTTCATTTTTGTTGCATTTTTTTCGCTTTAGAGGTCTTTGTCCATCAAATTTGTAGATTTTCAGTTTTTTTTTTTTGGTGAATATCCTTCGTCTAATATTCTGGTTTTACATTTTTTCAATCATCCAAATTACACACAGTTGAAACTGAGTGTTGTCAATTAAATGGATCTTTAGTAAATTCAATGCTTTAAGTCTCATTTAGAATTTGAACATATCGCTTTTAATACAGTTTAGCTTCATTGTGAAATTTTCACATTTTTTTGGTGGTAAGTTATTTAGATTTTATTATAAATTGTTCATTTGGCAATCAATCGCCACGATCTGACCCCTCAGATTCTTCATGAGGGTATCAGGGAACATGGATGTCATCAAATTACTCTTAAAAATTCACTATTTGCTGTTTCACATAATAGCACAAGTCAACTAAAATCACTTGGCATGGGTATCACTTTTTAAATTGTTTGTATCTTTTACGTAGAATGGTTGCAAATATCACTTGCATTTGGATAAAAGTATCCATTGCACTCAGATACATATATCGATTGCATTCAGACACAAATATCCAACAGATTTGGATAAAACTTCCACTGAATTCAGATACAAGCGTCCACTGCACTCAAATGCATTCAAATACAAATATCCGCTGCATTCAGATGCAAATAACTATTGCAGTCAAACACAAATATCTGTTTTCACTCAGATACAAATATCCAATGCACTTAGATACAAATATCCAATGCACTCAGATACAAATATCCGATGCACTCAGATACAAATATCCAATGCACTCAGATACAAATATCCAATGCACTCGGATACAAATATCCAATGCACTCAGATACAAATATCTAATGCAATCAGATACAAACGTCCCTCGATTTAAAAGTATTATAGCACTAAAAGTGTCCGTATCACCGTATATACGCTGACGTCAGCCAGTCTATACGCGCCTGAGCTTGTTAAGTTTAACATGAGCGTTCCCGAATATGAACCGGTTCCGCCACTCCTCGTAATGCTACGTGCACGCTATCGTACTGGACGTGGACGCGGGATGGTCGGCCTTGTCGCCCGCCGCGGCTTCTGCCAGCGCGGGGTGCGCGGGGATAGACGGAGCGGTGCCGTTCTGGATCGACACCTCGTAGATGTTTGATGAGTTTGAGTCTTCGTTGTATGAGAGGCAGCTTACTTCGTCCGCCTGGACAGAAAATAAAATGTTTATTTATAAAGAATTTATTGGATATTGATCCTCTCAAATTTTAATCAAACAACGCGAACGTAACCGCTGGCTTGCCTGCTATTACAATAATGTATCCATTACAAATCTATAGCCAATAACGATGAAATTAGGCATCGTGTAGTTCTTTATATAGTTTACTCTGGTGTACTAGTGTACTGTAGTATATTAAGATAAGATAAGATAAGATAAGATAGATAAGATAATTTTTATTGCCAAAAAAATTATATGTTACAATTTGTTCAACACAGTGCAAGAATATACATTTCCTTCAAACTATACTTAACTATGAGCCCCAAACTAAGCACGAAGCCTGTATCTTGGGACTCTGGTGTAAATTATCCTAACGTAAATATGGAGAGACACAGTAAACTAAAGATAATTTTGTGAGTGGCAACAATAAAAACAAACTTTAGGACTAAAATTTAAAAAAAAAATCATAGGTACGCTAAATAAGTACTTATGTAGAAACTAATTGAATCATTAATTATTACGAACAACCAAAGAATAAAACTAAAATATTACAAAAGAAGACCACAGAAGGTGATCGGTACTAAAGGTAAGAAAATTAAATCTATATTGTTAATGGTTATTGTAGGACATAAGTATGAGGGTAAGTGTGCATGTGAGTGTGTTTGTGTGTGTGTGTGCGGGATAGGGCAGAGGGGTATGTGTGGTGTGAGTGAGAGAGAAAATGTAGTGGAGAGAGGATGTGTGTGGGTAAATGTGCTCTTATACGTCATATTTAAGGGGTAACATAACAAAGTAATTAACCGAGGTTATCTTGATGACTGTTAGATTGAACAGTGGGTTCATTCTAACGGTGATAAAGATTAGGTTAGATAGGAGTTATATTAAATCTTCTGTTTCAGCATAGGTGAGTGTGAGTAGCCACTTTTTAATTATTTGCTTACAAGCAAAGTTAGAAACATTTTTAATTTTACAAATTCTGCTAACCTTGTTGTAGGTGTTTGGGAGTGAGTAAGACGGACAACGCCTTGCTAATAGTGAAGAAGTGTAAGGTAGCGGAATCCTATACGTCCGTTTCGCTACAATTTCATCATGGTCTGAGCGTTTTCTTAAGTAACGATGAGACCGGAGTACCGCATTTAATACAAAGAGTTGACGAACACGCAATACCTTGAACTCATCGTACAAAGTATCTGTCGAAAATCGAAATGGTCTGCGTAACAAAACCTTTATTAGTGCCCTCTGTGCCCTCTCGATTTTTATAAAGGAACTCTTTCCAGCACTGCCCCAAACAGAGATACAGTACTGAATGATGGACTGGCACAATGCTAGGTATACTTGCCTTAACAAGGGGATCGGTGTACAGTCTCGAAGGTTTTTCATAATGAAAATTAACCGTCGAACGCGCGCTGACAAATCGCCTATATGCTGCTTAAACGATAGATTTTCGTCAATTGTCACTCCCAAGTATTTAATAAAAGTGGAGCGGTCTATAGAAGTGCACGAACACTGAGAAGGCTTATTTAACGCACGCAATGTACAATAATGTATTTTTAAATCAGATTCTGAGGGAGGATTAGAAACGCAAGTCTTGGAAAAGGCGACATACTTGGTCTTTTTAGTATTTAAGGTAAGTAGGTTTCTGTCCAAAGCTCTCGCAATCACAGAAAGACCATCCTCAGCTCTACCGTACGTACGCCTGTTCCCAAGAATCACCATGAAACAAAATTGCAGTGTCATCGGCGTAAGCTATAATTTCTGAGTTATCAAGACTGATTTTAAGAATGTCATTTATGTATATTATGAAGAGCGTAGGGCCAAGTATACTTCCCTGCGGGACGCCATAGTTGATTTCGAGCTGTTTGCTTGAGTGATTACCTATTTTAACAAACTGCTTTCGATTGCACAAGTAGCTGGTGAACCACTCAAGAGATACACCTCTAATGCCAAACGCCTCAAGTTTTCTCAGAAGCAAACCGACCGAAACCGTATCGAACGCCTTCGCTAGATCTAGGAACACGCCAATACACTTTTCATTCTTTTCAGTATAGGATGCTACTAGATCGACAAGTAGCGATGCCGCGCCCTCGGTCGATCTGCCTCTGCGAAAACCGAATTGCCTGTCCGAAATAAGCTGATACTTTTCCAGATAGCCAACCAGTCTATTGTTGACCAGCTTTTCTAGTATTTTTGAGATAACACTTAGTAATGCAATGGGCCGATAGTTGTCAGGTGAATTTTTGGGTCCACTCTTGTATATGGGGGATATGGCAGCCACTTTCCAGCAATCTGGGAAAATGCCGGTTTCTAAGCTGAGATTACATATATATGTTAGAGGTACAAGAATTGCATGCAGTGATTTTTTAACTAGGGTGACCGAGATTGAATCTGGTCCTGCGGCACTGTCTGTTCGGAGATTAGCAACTATTTTGGAAATTTCGAAAGGATCGGTAGGGTAAAGAAATAGCGAATGTGTTACTGATGAAGAGGGTTTGTGCGATTTGATAAGAGATTCTTCTGTTTCAAATAACTTGCTTAAAATATTATCAGCAAGTCTCTTCCCGATAGATACAAAGTGTTGATTACAATTATTAAGCTGGGATTCAATATTATTACCACCGTTTAGTAACTCTCCGGACTCGTTACAACGATTTGAGGTAAAGCAAATATTTTTAATGGTTCCCCAGAGCTTTTTTGGATTGTTTTTATTTAGTTCAAGTTGGTGACTGTAGTATTGGGCTTTGATTCTGCGGAGGAGCTTATTGCAAAAGTTCCGGTACCTAGTATAAATTTTCTTTCGCTGAACATCGCCTGGATTGGATCGACTATCATGGTGAAGTTTGTCGCGGTGACGCATGCACCTTATAAGACCTGGTGTGATCCAAGGTTTCATGCATACCATTTTTCTACCAATTTTAACTTTTTGTGTGTATTTACCTAAAGTAGAAGCTATAATATCAGTAAATGCTGCAGCAGCAGAGTTACAGCAATGTTGTGCTGTCACAATTGACCACTCAATACCGCTAATCTCCGATATCACAGCGTCAACGTCGGTTTTTAATCGGAATCTAGTGTTATTAGGACATTGCGGTTGGAGGGAGATGCCAGCACAAACAATGCTGTGATCAGTAATCGATGACTTGCAAACTACACCCGTGGCGTTAGTTCCAGGTTTAATGAAAATATGGTCTAGGCAAGACTGATCTCTAGTAGGATTAATAATCGCAGGAAGTAAACCGTGTGCAGCCATTAAGCATAAATAATCCGAGACTTGGTTATTAGAGGAGTTGCATATGTCAATGTTCATATCACCCGCGACAGTAAGAAAGGGTTTATTATGCAAGTCTCTAAGAGTAATGTCTAATGAACTAATGAATGGATCAATGTTAACTGTCGAAGGAGAACGGTAAATACCCAAAATAGCAATATTGTCGTCTATTTGAACCAACAAAGAGACAGCGTCTATAATATTTGGTTCAGAAACCAGAGTTCTATAGTTATTTTTTATATAAATTATTACGCCACCATTTTTTTTTTTTTTGTTTATTTGTTCGAAATGAGTTATACCCAGAGAGAGAGTTTATTATAGTGCCATCAGACAGCCAGCATTCAGTAAGTATAACAGCATCGAATACCATATCAAACCGCTTTAACGCAACTGCGAAGTCATCAAAATTTTTCTGGTAGCTTCTTATGTTTAATGAGATAATTTTAAAGTTGTATTTAGTGTAATTATTAAAAAATATTCGGCAAGACTCTGCAGACTCATGACTATGACAATTAATCGAGATTGTTTCATCAATGTCTTCCGTAACATCAACTAAACCCATACATATAAAATATATATTGTGATGTGTTTAGGGTCAAAACCCAGTGTGTCATAGTAGAATGAATATTTTTTTCAGAATTATATATTGCCGTAATTTTACTTATTAAGTGGTTCTCTATAGATAATACACATTTCAACGAAGTGCATTTATATGAGAGCGGGTGATTTGGTGTGTGAGGTTTTGTGCGTGTGATAGTATGTGTGAGTGTTATGTGTGGGAGTGCGATGGATGACAGCAAAAGGTAAAAATATACATAGTTTACTAATATGTTAAATTTAACATTAGTTGCAGGTGGGACGGAGAAAAACTCTTCACCACTCCGAAGAAGATTACTGATCTGAGTGGCGGCCCAGATGTCGTTCGAGATCTTCAGAGGATTTAATTGTAATAGCTGGACTTCCTTCCTGCTTGCGCACATGAATTGTGCCATTCTTAATCCAGCAGTACTTGAAGCCAACTTCTTTGGTACGCTGTCGGGTTGAGCGAAATAACAGGCGATTTTCTTGAGTAAGGCGTTCATTGAAGTATAACTTTCTGCTGCCCCCCTCCACCCCAATGTCCATGCTGGAGAGCTGACGTCGGCCTCTTGCAGCTTTCATAAACTCTTCTCTTTTTTGACGTCGCACGAAGCGGACAACTAAAGGCCGAAGAAGCTTAGTAGAGGCAGAAGTATCTTCTCCACCCTCCGGGCGGCGAGGCCCTACACGCATCACGTAGTCCAGGTCACAATCGTCGACAGGTACACCTATTTTTTTGGCCGTAACACGAATAAGGTGCGTCGCGCTTTCGCCGGTTGTCTCTGGGATGCCTGCTATTTCGAGCTCATTTTTAAGGCAAGATTGAGCTCTGGTATTCAGCTCTTCGCGAAGTTGAGCTACTGTGCCTTTCAAGACGACAACCTCGGCCTCGCGTTCAATATCCCGAGCCTCTAATGCAAGAACTTTGGTTCCGTATTCGTCAAGGCGGGATGTGATTTTTTCTGTAAAGGACTTCATATAGGACTTCATGTCCCCTACATCCACCCGTAGAAGTTTAATCTCTGAAATAATTGCAGCGACAGACTCAGTGTCCGCTGGGGCAATAGGTGAGTGAGGCGGGGTATTTATTTTACGACCGCCCTCTCGCGCAATCGCATTCAAGCGCTCGTCACCGAGCGAGCTAGACGCTGCCTCCGCCGCCTGTCTCAGAGGTGTATTCGAGTTATCGACCTTAGGTGCATTGCTCACACACAATGGACAAGCCCAAGCAGCCTTTATCTCTTCTGCTATTTTACGAAGATCAGTTAAATTAACACAAACGGCGTGAAAGTAGCTGTCGCATTTCGAACATTGGATATGCTGCGCTGAGCGAATTGTTTTGTTACAAGCAGAACAGTTATTTACCATCTTGTTTATTATTTATCGATACAATTGCACTACGGAGATCGTGGCTATCCAACAGCTCTGTATTACTCACACAGCAAGCGTAGGCGCAGCACACAAACCAGTCCTGTCAGCGGCTGCGGCATCCAAACATGGAAGTGCGAGCGCGACGAATTATTTCTGCCACGCAGCCCGTCTCTTTTACCCGAAGTGAGGTGGTAGCCTACCTCAGCGCGCAGGTTGCACTTTTGTAAGGCGCTATCACACAGAGGACTGTACACCAGAATGACGCTAAATACTGCGTAGTTACAAGTGAGTATGCCGTGATGTATTGGTCGGAGTATCAAAAACACGCGAAACGCGTCCACTCTTTACACAGGTCAGAATCGCACTCGAATTTGTATTATAGTGTAATGTAGTGTACTATAGTGTTTTATAGTGTAATGCAGTGTACTATAATATTCTATAGTGTACTGTAGTGTACTAAAGTGTTTTAAAGTGCAATGTAGTTTACTATAGTGTTTTATAGTGTAATGCAGTGTACTATAATATTCTATAGTGTACTGTAGTGTACTAAAGTGTTTTAAAGTGCAATGTAGTTTACTATAGTGTTTTATGGTGTAATGCAGTGTACTATAATATTCTATAGTGTAATGTAGTGTACTATAGTGTTTTATGGTGTAATGTAGTGCACTATAGGGTTTTATAGTGTATTGTAGAGTACTAAAGTGTATTATAGTGTAATATAGTGTTTTATAGTGTAATAAAGTGTACTATAGTGTATTATAGTGCACTATAGTGTATTATAGTGTACTAAAGTGTTTTATAGTGTAATAAAGTGTACCATAGTGTATTATAGTGTAATATAGTGTTTTATAGTGTAATAAAGTGTACTATAGTGTATTATAGTGCACTATAGTGTATTATAGTGTACTAAAGTGTTTTATAGTGAAATAAAGTGTACCATAGTGTATTATAGTGTAATATAGTGTTTTATAGTGTAATAAAGTGTACTATAGTGTATTATAGTGCACTATAGTGTATTATAGTGTACTAAAGTGTTTTATAGTGTAATAACGTGTACCATAGTGTATTATAGTGTAATATAGTGTTTTATAGTGTAATAAAGTGTACTATAGTGTATTATAGTGCACTATAGTGTATTATAGTGTACTAAAGAGTTTTATAGTGTAATAACGTGTACCATAGTGTATTATAGTGTAATATAGTGTTTTATAGTGTAATAAAGTGTACTATAGTGTATTATAGTGTAATAAAGTGTACTATAGTGTATTATAGTGCACTATAGTGTATTATAGTGTACTAAAGTGTTTTATAGTGTAATAAAGTGTACCATAGTGTATTATAGTGTAATATAGTGTTTTATAGTGTACTAACACTGCTCTCGGAGAGGCGCTTGTTCTTCTTCCCGGGAAGGTGCGGCGGCTGGTCGTGCTTGCGCTTGGTGCCCGACACGGTCCGCTCGCGCTTCAGGAGCGACGGCGACAGGTACTGGTGCAGCTGCTTGCGGCGCACGTGCCGCGCCTGCGGGTGTACAATATGCGTTCTGCTAAACTGCGAGTAAAACTAAACGCTAAACGCTAGCTCATCGACCTAACCTTGTCATGGCATCGATGAATTTGTAAATATTAGGCCTTACTAATTAACGTTAATTATTTTTGGTATATGTTATTTATTTTATTGTTTACTATATTTAATTTTCAACGGAAATTTTGCAGTTAATTTAGTGATATGTTATTTTCCTAATTTATAGAGTTAAAATGAAATTATTTAAGACTTATATGTTCTACATATAACTACGAATTATGTACGTAATATTTTTGACCTATTTTTGTACCAAATAAATTAATTACCGTTAGTTAGGTGTAGTGGTTGAGTAGATCGACTCATATAAAACAAGCGCAAATACATGTTTCGAGTCTGAATATTGTAAGATTATGGTACTCGTAGTTCCTGGGTCCCTAGATACAGGGGACCTTAGCAGTCCTGTCTCACATCACTATGTGGGAACAACTTCCCACAAATTATTTCGACAACACAGAACCTATTTACTTAAATCGCTCTTTCTCGCTCACATGTATCACCTTCTCTTTTATTGCGTCCGTCACACTCGCACGCTATTTACTAGCTCTTGCACTGTTCCTAATTTGTAATGCTCTTTAAATTAACGCTAGTTGCAGACTCACATCTTGTATTTTAGTAATAATTATGCCAAAATAAAGATTCAGTATGCAGACTTCTAGTATAATCTGAGTTTTATTATAACTACTTCCTCCGAAGATTGGCACCTCCATATATACTTTGGTGCCAAAACTAACATCATCATCAACCTATTACTTCATATTGCACCATGCCTAGTGCACCCCGCGTTTTAGGTACAAAGCACAGGATCGTGTAGGTACTAAGGGTCATGTAAGTACTAAGTACCTCACCTCAATCGTCATAGCTTCTCGTAGCATGTTAGTGTTCTTCGCCTGGTAATGTACCGCCTCGGTGAACGAAGAGATGTCATATGTGAGGTCAACGTTAACTATGTTCTTCTCGAAGACCAGCCCGATGAACCACATCGAACAGTGGTTGGGGACCACCACACCCTGAAGACAAGGAATATTATAGTTTAACGTTTATTTTATTTTTATTACTATTTATGCGCAAACCTAGTCTCTGACACAGAATACTTTTATCATAATCACTGCAGTGTGTAACATTTAAAAAGCACTAATCTATAAAACTAAAATAAAATTAAAAACTATGCATTAGCAAAACTTTATCTAACAAGCCGCTACCAGTAGGCAACGTGCCCAAAATGCTAGTGGCATTGCATTATTATTTATAAATTGACAAAAAAAACTTCAAAATATATTATGTACGATTAATACCTAAGATAATGCTGATGAACCCTTAATTCCACAATAGGACATATATTGCGCACTTCATAACATCTATATATATAAAACTCAAAGGTGACTGACTGACATAGTGATCTATCAACGCACAGCCCAAACCACTGGACGGATCAGGCTGAAATTTGGCATGCAGGTTATGACGTAGGCATCCGCTAAAAAAGGATTTTTCGAAATTCCACCTTTAAGAGGGTGAAATGGGTGGTTGAATTATTTTCCCATAGGCCGCGCCGCGGGCGAAGCTGCGGGCAGAAGCTCGTTTATTAATAAACGCACAGTTATTTTTAGATTAATTACTACAAAAGTTGATAAAGAGAAAGACAAAAAAGGCGGTGCCAGCTACTACGTGTTAATAAATAAGGCCGTTATAACAATAACGACCTGATTAATTCATATTTATAAATATTCATTTATATTTCACTATTGCCCATTTGTACTAAAGTTTATCAACTCCTAAGTTCGCACTTATTCCACTATGACATTCCCAAATGCATTGTAGTAGGTACTAATACTTTTACAAATTAAAATATTTTAAATGATTTCAGTAAAGAACAAATATAATATGCTTTTAGCGATAAATCCGCCCATTATATATCTAAGTTTCATCATTTGTATTTCTTTTTAGTCTGTGTACAATAAAGAATTTGCATTTTGTATTGTGTGATAATAATAATAACGCCCAACGATCACATACATAGATCCTGGACCCTAACTAGGATTCCCTGTTTATTTCCCTGTTTTTGTCACTGAATTTATACACTCGCCCCTAGGAAGTAAGAAGGAAGGAAGAGTGACTCACGTTTTCACTATTGTTCAACTCGGCCCCGGATTCTGTCGGGATCATGGCACCTGGAAGTAAAGCAAAATCTTTTCAACATTTTAAGGGCCCCATCACACATTCGGAATCCGAACACGTTTTCCGAATTAAATTATTAACAGTAGCGTGCCAAAATCAACCGCAACACATGGTATTAGAGTGGTTAATGGCGGTATAAAACTGGAGATAATTTTGTGTAAAGCAAAACGTGTTCCGATTTAAACGTATGACAGGACCCTGGAAATATCGCAATTGAATAAAAGTGATAAAAACTTTAAAGGAAGATATCTATAAATATATATCTCAAAGGTGACTGACTGACTGACATAGTGATCTATTAACGCACAGCCCAAACCAGTGGACGGATCGGGCTGAAATTTTGTATGCAGGTAGATGTTGTGACGTAGGCATCCGCTAAGAAAGGATTTTTCGAAATTCCACCCTTAAGAGGATGAAATGGGTGGTTGAATTATTTTCCCATAGGCCACGCCGCGGGCGAAGCTGCGGGCAGAAGCTCGTTATTATAAAGTGTAAAGTCAAATGATATTTGATATTTTTTTGTAATATTTGAGTATTTTGTATTTTAATGGAACCGGAAGCTAATTGCTCGTCGTTGCAAAAAATACTTTATGAATGTAGTTCTCTCAATTTTCAGCGATAGCTACATATTTATTTTTTACATATTTAATAGCTTCACTCGTGTTCTAAAGGAATAAATAGATTTAATAAAAATTGGTGTACATATTTTATGCTATCCACAAAATAATAAATATCCTGGTAAATTAGCACATTTTTATGCGCAGACCCTTCCCGCCCGGTGACGCTGTAAAGGTCGGTAGAGACAAACAGCATTAGCACGTTCAAAAAAAAAAAAAATGCGCAGACCCAGTTTGACATCAAACGATTTCCGATTTACAACAGAGCGCTATAGAATTAAATTTTTTGAAAATTACTTAATAATTTTTCAATTTTTATTTTAATCTAATTTCTATTTCAATTTATGGTATTTGTTTATATGTTTTTAAGTGGTGCTGATTGTGATCCTAGTTGGTCTAATAATAAATAAATAAATAAAAATAGAGGTTCAGTCAAATAAAGTGCTATGACGCGGCCTTAAGGTCTTAATCTACACAGCTACAATGCTATGTAGATTAAGGTCCGTATTAAAGAACGATGCTCAGTCATCGATCGGTGCTCAAGCAGAGATTTCATTCATAAAGTGATCAAGTAGTGAATTAAATCTCTGCTTGAGCACCGATCGATGACTGAGCATCGTTCTGTAATGCGGACCGAAGACCTTAAGCCGTTTACTAGCGAGCGAGCTTATAAAAGTGGTAAAAATAGCCTATTTGCAATAAATCTTCTGACTTTGACTTTGCTTTGATTTCGAAGAATAGGCTACCACCTTTAACTTACAAATCAAAAATGTTTTCGTATTATTAGTATTTCGGGCTTAATGATCTTTTTTGACCTTATGATGACGTCACTCGTGGCTAAATGGAAGAAATGTCTGAGCCTATAAACCAAATAATAAGTGATGAAAAATAAATATATGTGTGACATAGTTGACATTGACACATTGAGTGACTTTTTATTTATGCAGAAACAACAGCCCTAAATTGTGAAACTTCTGTACCAGCACCATAAAGTCTTTTGTGCTACATTGCTAATATGTATACAAAAATTATTAATTGACTGGCCCGATAGCTCAGTTGGTAGTAACCCTGCCTTCTGAACTATGGGTTGTGGGTTCGATTCCCACCCAGGAGAAACATTTGTGTGATTAACATAGGTGTTTGTTCTGTGTCTGGGTGTTATATTGTATTATATGTATGTATTTACAAACAAAAAGTATCTAAGTATTGTATCAGTTATCTGGTTCCCATAGCACAAGCTTTGCTTAGTTTGGGGCTAGATGGCGCTGTGTGAGATGTCCACACATATTATTATTATTATTACTTACCCAGTTAGGCGATTACGTAACTTGATTTTAACCAATATAAACACTAATTTGTTTGCATTTGACCAGGGCAACAGAATAAAATGGCGGTACTTACCCCTGCAATAGGTAGTTTTTATGCAGCTCCTTTTTTAAAGCCGTTATATGCCATAGTCAATGTATCAAAGTACTAGGGTCCCAAACAATAAGTAGTGAACTAACAAGATCAGAGTACTAGGGTATCAGAACAGGATGGCGGTATGTAAATACAATATTTTTTTATTTGTTCAAGGAGGTAGAGTAAAGCTCCCAATAAATTTAAAATATTAGAGCAACAGTATAAAATGTCGATGGTTACCCATGAAATGTGTAGATTTAATGAAGCGCCTTTCTTTAAAGCCGTAAAACCTCAAAGTACTAGCATTCCATACAAGAAGCAATGTAGTAAACAGGTCAAAGTACCAGGATATCAGAACAGGGTGGCGGTACTTACCCGGCGGTAATACGAGTGATTGTCCGTTATTCGTGTTTAGAGGCACAAAGTTGTCTATTTCATAGTCAATGTATCAAAGTACTAGCATCCCATATAAGAAGCAATGATCTAAAAAGGCCAAAGTACCAGGATATCAGAACAAGGTGGCGGTACTTACCGGGCGGTAAACGAGTGATTGTCCGTTGTTCGTGTTTAGAGGCACAGAGTTGTGTATGTCATAGTCAATGTATCAAAGTAATAGCATCCCATACAAGAAGCAATGATCTCAAAAGGCCAAAGTACCAGGATATCAGAACAGGGTGGCGGTACTTACCCGGCGGTAATGCGAGCGGTTGTCCGTTGTTCGTGTTTAGAGGCACAGAGTTGTAGCACTCCGGGTTGACGTGCGCTATCGTTATGTGCTGATTCCTTTCTAGGTTTGCTGTAAACAAATTGTTTAATTTATAATAAATCATTTGTTGATAGACTGACGACTTTCGAGGTATGTTTTAGAGGCACAAGAGACTGGTCAGAGGCAGTAACTTCTGTATAGTTTCTTCAGTACAGAATAGCAAAAAATTGAAGTGAGAGGAAAATAGTAGAGGGGAGAGAATAGAGAAGGGAGATTAGACCGTTCTATGGAGTCAGTAAACCGAAGCGTCAATTGACAGATCGCTATTGTGGAGTATTAAGAATCAATCATCGTTGAAGCAATGTGTATATAGAAGAAAAATATAAACAAAAATACATCACTGTAAAGTTTCTTGTACCTTCTCATTTACAATTGTAAACGAATTAGTTTACTGTTCTGCATTGTGCCGGATTGCTTACACCGGTAGTGGGAAAGAGAACTTTCTTTTTCAAACTCACATTTGGACTTGCTATATAAATATTTGAAAATGAGAACTTTGTAATTTTATACGCTTATTAAAATAACTTAATTTCAATAACTTAATATTATTATGAATTGCATAAGTGCTAAAAATAGAAGAGTGTAGAATGAGAAACATTCAGAGTGAGCACAGAATAAGATAGAGAGAGCGAGCGATATATATAAAGAAGATGAGAGTGAGAGCTTTTTTTTTGCTCTTTTTTTGTTTTGGTATGGCTCCACACTTTTGTGTATTTAGCCAGTGTCAAGTTATTGATAATTTTTCGACTTAAGTAATATATATGTATGTCAAGTCAAGTCAAGTCATAGTCTAGTCCAGTCAAGTCATACTCCTAGTAAAGTGGTGGCCACTTTAAAAATAACATAAGTTTTGGAAAATAATACAATGCGGTGACACGATCTTTTGCGTTTTCCCGCCAAAACTCACTATTTGTTTTTTCGAGTGAGAACTTACTGATAAGATGCCTAATGCGGCTCTCGATGAGCCCACACCACTGCAGCTGGTCGTCGGTGGTGGCGGACGAAGCGAGGAGAACTATGAAGTGCTTGTAGCGAGAGAAGAAGTTCGGAGCTTCGAACAAACGCTCCCAACCGCATTTGCTCAGCATTATCTCATCTGTTATCGCGAGCCCTGGAACAAATCAGTTACAACTTTATAAACTGGTCTCACGGTATATTTTCACATACCCACACTTTTTAAATATAGATAAATCAACACTTTATTGTACACCGTAAAAAAAATCTTACAAAAAGAAAAACTTACATAATTTACTAGTACGGGGCCGTTTAAGTATTACGTAAGCAGATTTATTACAATTATTTACTCCCCCCTCCCCCATGTCAACAAAAGTAAACAAAGCACTTACCCCCTCCCCCCATGCCTACGTAAACATTTTTCAATTAATGTATTGTTTTTTTAACTATTATAATTATAATGTTTAGTGTTTCAAGCAAAGACAATGTGAGGGTTGCTATTCGTATAAAAAGGTAAATAACTACCGATGACGTAATCATCATCTAGACTCCCCTACCCCCCCCATATCATCAAAAATAATCAAAGCAGACCCCCCGTCCCCCCAGTGCTTACGTAATACTTGAACGGCCCCTACTAGTACAATAGGCGGTCTTATCGCTTAGAGCGATCTCTTCCAGTCAACCTTTATACCTAATATATCATTATATAAATAAATTATAAAACGGTATGAAATCTTAGGTACTTTGCCTATTGCCTATTCCTATCTATAAATTCAGTTTCTATTTGTAATGTTTATAATAAGATAATCACGGTATTTTTCTTGCACCGGTGTGACGTGGTGGTTATTTTTGTAACATATTCATTATCTCAACTGTAATGAATTATATATATTGTAAAAGACAGTAGAAAGAAGACAAAAAAATACATCACTGTAAAGTTTCTTGTAGCTTCTTCTTTACAGTTGTAATCGAAGCTTCGGATCAAAGTTTTCAATTCTGCATTGTGCCGGATTGCTTGCACCAGTAGTGAGAAAGAGAACTGCTTTTTTTTTCAAACTCATATATTGTAATGGGCTTGCTATATTATTTGACAATAAGCACTTTGTAATTTTATATGCTTAGTGAAATAACTTAATTTTAAGTACCTAGTATAATTTTGACTTGTAAAAGTGCTAAAATTAGCCTATTTGCAATAAATCTTTTGACTTTGACTTTGAAAATATTTGTAGACATTATTAATCGGGTAATTTTTGATGAATCAACGAACATACCCAATCGAAACTCCTCCATGATGACAGTCCTGGTAGATAGCGACACGTTGAAGGTAGAGTTCTGTTGCGGGTAGGCAGGCGTTATGATCGGCATCAAGTGGAAACGGTCCGCTACGTTTACCTGTCAACAATATTCTAATTCTGAAAAACTGTGTACAGAAGATGTAAGAATCAAAATGGCTCTATGGGCTCCTTGATCTTGAGGACCACAAAGAGCAATCTCACAGTCTAGTAATCTTAGGTCCATATTACAGAACGATGCTCAATTATCGATCGGTGATCAAACCGATTTCATTTACTAATTGATCACTTTATGAATGAAATCTCTGCTTGAGCACCGATCGATGACTGAGCATCGTTCTATAATACGGACCTTACTGACTGTGCTGATGTCTCACTATGACGTGCGCAGTGCAGTGTCACGGGAAACTTTATATTTTGGAGTTCCGATTGACAAACTTTAATGGTCAGTGTAGTTATTACTATAACACCTCATTTAGCTTCATCTATCGGCCGGTATAACTTTGTTTTAGCTTTGTTTAATGTCAATGTCGCCATCTTGACAATTGTAAACTGTCATTTTACCGGACACACCAACACAATAATACAAAATTTAAGTAATTATTAACAATGTTATGTTGACAATGCTGATCTATGTGAACCAACAACTTTCAACTTCCTTTCGCCTCGTTACGCATTCACCAGCTTAGTCCCCAAGTATGCATAAAGAAGTTTTACTTCAAAATCTCAACTCACCCTAGGATCCCAAACGGGAAACTTCAAGTTGACCGAGTCCGGTTGCTTCAACAGCACAGGCTGGGGCCATTTCCACTGGCTGAAGACAAGGAAGAACTTGTGCACCAACGTAGCTGGTAACGCGTTCGGGTACAGCTGGCATGTTCGAGCGACCAGCATGGCCCATGATACACCGCCGAGGTAGCCGAGAGTGTTGGAATAGATGCCGTGACCTGAAGATAAGATGGTCTTTTAATTTTGTGCTTGGCTGCTGATTTTGGCACTCACTGTCTTCTTGGTTGTCATCGAAGAACTGTCCTTGGTGTGGTTATGAAAACACAAGCAAGGGTTTATAATTTCTATTCACATAAATTTCTACTAAACAACGAAACTTTGCAGCTCTGAAGTTAGGAAGGATAGCTGCAGCAAATGTTCAAACCACCGTAAAATAAAACGGCTAAGTGCGAGACGGACTGTGTTCCCAGCGTTCTGTGCACATTTGTGACAAAGTGCGGCCGTGTCGCTTAACATCAGCTAGGTGATCGAGTAACTTGATTGCAACAGACAGAAACAAAACTGTATGGATTAGACTGTTTCAATACACAGTTATAGTGACAACAAAAATATTCAAATTCGAAAGAACTCTCATCTGTTGCAATGCAATCCAAGTTCCGCTATCACCCCCCAGGTGAACGACTAGCTCGGGGGTGATCACGAAACTTTGATTGCAATGCAACAGGAAAAATTTACATACTATGCACATAAACTGCGTATTGCGTTTGACATCACTGTAAGTGCATACTGGCAAATCTGTATGTAATAATATGAATAATATGTGAATAATATGTGTGGAGATCTCACACAACGCCATCTAGCCCCAAACTAAGCAAAGCTTGTGCTATGGGACCCAGATAACTGATACAATACTTAGATACTTTTTTGATTGTAAATACATACATAGAATACAATATGACACCCAGACACAGAACAAACACCTATGTTCATCACACAAATGTTTGTCCTGAGTGGGAATCGAACCCACAACCCACAGTTCAGAAGGCAGGGCTACTACCAACTGAGCTATCGGGCCAGTCAAACTGAGCTATCGGGCCAGTCAGTGCAGGTACAATGTGGCATTCATTACAGGCAGACATTGGCGTGAAACTTATAATACCCCACATTTTAAGTCGGTTAATGAACTCACGTTTGGCCCAAAGTTTGATGGCCCTCAGCGTTAACCTGAAGTTGTCAATATTTGGCACGAGGCGTAATATTTCATCGGTGACGCGACATCCGTTCAGTGAACGCACGCTTTTCTCGTCCAGGTTTTTGAGCAGCATGTCATCGCGGAGGTCGAATGAGTCTGTAGATAAATAATACGAGTATTAGTCACACTTTATTTTATACTACTAGAGGTTTTTTTATAGTTAAATAATATGTGTGGACATCTTACACAACGCCATCTAGCCCCAAACTAAGCAAAGCTTGTACTATGGGATCCAGATAACTGATACAATACTTAGATACTTTTTGTTCGTAAATACATACATAGAATACAATATAACACCCAGACACAGAACAAACATCGATGTTCATCACACAAATGTTTGTCCTGGGTGGGAATCGAACCCACGACCCGCAGTTCAGAAGGCAGTGTCACTACCAACTGAGCTATCGGGCCAGTCAAGTCAAGTTTGAAAACTATTTTGAATATGATACATTTTGGAAATTGAATAATGGCTAAACTCAATTTTACAAATCTTTTGGCCACATTATTTATTATATTAGCCACATCATGGCCACACTTAGGTCCGTATTACAGACCTACGCTCAGTCATCGATCAGTGCTCAAGCAGATTTCATTCATTGATTGATCACTTTAAGAATGTTCTGTAATACGGACCTTAAACAACCAGGTCATGTTGAACAGACATACCACCCCTCAGATGTTCTTATTATAAGCTAATAAAGCTAGCTAGCGCGACTTCATTCGCGTAGGGCTTCTGGGCTTTTTCAACTTTTCTTTCCGTAAATTCTAACACTATTACTAACATTTACAGCCAAAATATTAAAATTAATCCAAATAAAGTAACTGAGACTTTAGCCTATAGAGCGTGGTCCCTGACGCCTGGCGGGTGAAGCTGTAAAGGTCAGTAGAGAGCAAAAGCGTGAACCCGTTAAAAAGCTATTTCTTACCAGGTATTTCTTTAAGCGCCAATCTAGCGAATAGCAAATCAATTTCAATTCCATCAAAGTTCATTTTGATGACCGGCACGAAGGCATTCTCCACGGACCTTAGGTCTTTTACCTGAAAAATGAACACGCAATTATGTACCTTATTATGTTATAAAATAAATGCATTCCGCGGTTTAATCTTAAATTTATTTTTTTCGTTTTACAAAGGATTTAGTAATTTTCCGGCATAAAAATATGTACACATACATAAATATGCATACATACATGTTAGTCGTTTTATATGTTTGGGACCGTTCAAGTATTACGTAAACAGATTTATTATAATTATTTTCCCCCCTTGTCAGCAAAAGTAAGCAAAGCTCTTACCCCTCCTCTTCATGCTTACGTAAACATTTTTGAATTAATGTATTGTTTTTATTATAATGTTTAGTGTTTCAAGCAGACAATGTGAGGGTTGCTATTCGTATAAAAAGGTAAATAACTACCGATGACGTAATCATCATCTAGTCTCCCCTACCCCCCATGTCATCCAAAATAAGCAAAGCAGACACCCCCCCCATAGTGCTTAGGTAATAATTGAACGGCCCCTTTTCTATTGATTTTAAGCATATACGACAAGAAGTCAAATGATGAAACATGTTATTGACCAGGGTCCCAAATCAACGAACCCGACATTTGATAGACTACTTTTTTTTAATCTGCATTTCCACAGACAACTATGCACATAAGCTGCGTATTCAAACTGTCAAATCCATACAGATTTGCGTTTCTATTGTTTGCAATCGAGTTACGTGATCGCTCAGCTGATGTAACAGAAATCATAAGAAGGGGGGTTAACCTGAGGCTGGTGTTTGAGTAGTTCATAGAAGGACTGGAAGTAGTCACTGCGGTCGATGTGGCGCGGGGCGACACACAGCGCGTCAATATCAGCTCCTCTGTGGTGCACCTGCAATATGGAACATCATCATCAGCTGGAAGACCAGGGAACATACGGTTAATCGTACTATGATATCCTTCCTATATATTCTATAATATTATAAATGCGAAAGTTTGTGTGTGTGTGTGTAATGAAATAAATTTTAATGAAATTTGTGATGTAGATTAGCGTTAAGCTTATATGCTGGATTAACACAAGATTATCTGCAGGTGAATCCGCGGGGACCAACTAGTCACACGAATATTATAAAGGCGAAAGTTTGTATGTGTGTTTGTGTGTGTTTGTTACTCCTTCACGCTCAAACGGCTGAATGGATTTTGATGAACTGACAACTGAGCTATTAGGCCAGACGCGCAAGATTATGAAAACACTGATTTCATCAGAAACTTGCCTGACTGAAGCCAAATTTGAGAAACTGCACGTGTAACGGAAACCGACTCGGTCGTCGGGAAACAAAGCTTCTATTTTTAACATCGGATTTCCTACCTTACTAATTACCCTAAAATCGATGGCATTTCAAATTTTTTGTCTGAGAGAATATTGTGAAATAAGATATATGTATTTTTATTTTCAAATCTATGTTATACTAGCTTCTGCCCACGCCTTTGCCCGTGTGGCCTATAGGAAACGAAGATTTTTTTAATAGATAATTCAAGCATTTAACGCTCTTAGGTGTGGAATTTCAAAAACCCTTTCTTAGTAGATACCTACACTTTACAAAGAACACACCCTCCAAATTTCAAGTCTCTAGGACCAGCGGAAGTGCAAACATAGTCTAGTTTTTTTACGTTTTAACCAATGCGCTTTAACCTATTGTTAAAGCGTAAAAAGCGTGGAAGACGGCACATTTCATAAAATCCCATTGGTAAAAGATTTTTTTTAAACGTGTTATACTGAACAAGGGTTTTAAAAATGCAACCACTTAGGGAATCAAGTAGGGTGTTAAATTTTTTTTATACTAGCTGTACTGAAGTAAATACCTATAGGCATCAAAGTTAGCAAAAGCACATAGGTTGATGCTGTACAGAGAAAAAAAAAATTTAAGCTCAGCATATGAAAAATATCGTCTGTCAAAGCCTTGTTTACATATCTGTGTTAGGACGGACTGTTTTAGCCAGGTGTGGTTCAAAACTTTAACCTTATTTCTCGTGTGGTAGTACGGACTGTGTTTTAGCCAGGTGTGGTTCAAAACTTTAACCTTATTTCTCGTGTGTTAGACTGGTGGTATGGACTGTGTTTTAGCCGGGTGTGATTCAAAACTTTAACCTTATTTCTCGTGTGGCAGTACGGACTGTGTTTTAGCCAGGTGTGGTTCAAAACTTTAACCTTATTTCTCGTGTGTTAGACTGGTGGTATGGACTGTGTTTTAGCCGGGTGTGATTCAAAACTTTAACCTTATTTCTCGTGTGGTAGTACGGACTGTGTTTTAGCCAGGTGTGGTTCAAAACTTTAACCTTATTTCTCGTGTGTTAGACTGGTGGTATGGACTGTGTTTTAGCCGGGTGTGATTCAAAACTTTAACCTTATTTCTCGTGTGGTAGTACGGACTGTGTTTTAGCCAGGTGTGGTTCAAAACTTTAACCTTATTTCTTGTGTGGTAGACTGGTAGTATGGACTGTGTTTTAGCCGGGTGTGATTCAAAACTTTAACCTTATTTCTCGTGTGGTAGTACGGACTGTGTTTTAGCCAGGTGTGGTTCAAAACTTTAACCTTATTTCTTGTGTGGTAGACTGGTAGTATGGACTGTGTTTTAGCCGGGTGTGGGTCAAAACTTTAACCTTATTTCTCGTGTGGTAGTACGGACTGTGTTTTAGCCTGTGGTTCAAAACTTTAACCTTATTTCTCGTATCAGTATTTTTAAGACAATGACGTGTAGCACTCTAAACTTACCCCAAGCCTATAAGATCCGAAGGTGTAGATGTTGCCCCCGACAGTCTCGGCCACATTGGGCGGCATGTTCTTCCTCATGGACTCGTCCCTGATCCACTGGCGCACTATGCGGTGCAACGCTCCGAGCACTTCCATTCGGTGGTGCATCTCTTGATCCGATTCAAACACTCCAAAAGGCTCTAGGGCGTCTTTCAACTCATTGGTCTTTTCTATGTCGACGGGCTTCGGACCTGATAACAATTTTACACAGTTTAAACGTAACTCTGAGGCCTTGCGCATATTTGCATGTACAGTAATAACATTTTTTTAAAGTATACATATAGTTGGCTAGTTAGCATCCAACTAAATTTAGAGTGCTAGTTTTGCTGCTATTGTTATAGTTAAATAGAACCACAATACTCGCCTTCATTTTGACTATGAAGCCTTTGTTATTAAATCTCTTAAGTGTAACCAGAATTTTTTTATATATATTGGTCAAGCCATTCTGACATTTAAGCCACACTTACACACAATCACACCTATATTTGTTTTTTTTTTTTAAATTTGTTACTATGACATTGATATATTTTATGCAAGATTTTATCCTAATAGATGGCAGTATTATAGTGTTATGTAACAATCAACTAGGAGGCAAACAGTACGACTTCAATACACTTAGTAATGGAGCCCTCTATGTTTTTCTCTTTCATGTAATTAATGTCCGTTTCCTGTGAAAGATACTTTCATTGAACCATTTAGACAGTGTACCAATAAACTTCATAATAAAACATACATTGCCAAAAGTTCTTAAATCCTAATCCTAGTTAGGATCCAGGATTTATGTATGTGATTGTTGGGCGTTATTATTATTAGTTTCATCATACCTACTTTTCTATATGTATTACTATGTGTTAATGTTAAACCAGTGTATGAGCAACCTCCATTCTAAATTGTATTCAAATTGGTTCAGCTGCTGTAGCATGAAGAGTGAACAAACAAACACACACAAACTTTCGCATTTATAATATTAGTGTGATTTTATTTTAATGATCAGAATGGTATGTTTACTTTACAATGACATTCAAATTTGTTGACTAGTTATCTAAACAGCAGACCATAACATTTGAGATTAGTAAATAGGTCATCTATAATGAACACATTTGACACATTATCAATAGCATAGGTAATTAAATGTATTATTATTTTATGCAACATATGTCATAGATTCACTACCCCACAAAATGCTTCCGAGATCCAACAAAGATGAATGCTCTCTCTTCTTCATTCTGCACATGCTGCATGAGGTGTAGAAATCGATATATCTCTTCTCTCAGGAAAAGCGTTTGATCAAGAAACGCAACAAAATGTGTATTACATGAGTATTCATTCATTGGTCAAACATTTCCTCAAGAAAAGAGATGCCAATTTCTAAAGCTCATGCTCCCATGCTGTACATATGAAGAGAACAGAAAGAGTAGATTTTGAAACCTTTCCATACTAGTTTAGCATATGACAATAGAACTGTCATTCAATTTATATTCATATCTGTAGACATTTCTGTTGGCCATTATAAATTCATTAATACTTTCTATAGTTCTAATCAGTTATTGATATCAAGAAAAACCATTTCCACATTTAAATGTGATCTACAGTTCAAATATCTAATTACACATATGACTAAGAATAAATACTACATATTAGTGTTTTGATAATATGATGAATTATGAAAACAATGACAAGTCCTTCCAAAACTGAATAGATAGAACTTACTCCCTGCTTCCTTGTTTTCTGAGAAATACAATCTAGTTCTCTTTAAGACTAGCACTCTAGTCTATATATAGGCTCCTCATAGTACATAGGTGAACATAATGCACCTTCGACTGCATTGTCACATAACATTAAGCAAGTTGTGGTAGAAATTTGGCCTATGGGTACATAAAAAAACGAGTGTGCTTTAGACCACACAACTGAAGTAAAACTTCTTTAGTTTAGCTCCATCTATCGGCCATATATCTGTTTTTGCTTTGTTTAATGTTAATGTCACCATCTTGACATACTATTGTCATTTTACCAGACATACCAACATAATAAAACTTTTTTTTACTTTGTTATGTTGACAATGGAGATCTATGTGAACCAAATTCAACTACCGTTCGCCTCACATTCACCAGCTTACTCCCCAAGTCAAGGGTGCACAAAGAAGTTTTACTTCAAAAAACATTCACTACTAACCTGCTAAAGATATAGCCGAAGTCATGCCCAATGTCTTCAAGTTCTGCTGGTTTTGATGTTCATTCCCTTTATTCTGATGCGGCTGCATATTGGTATGAGAGTACTGCGGTGCCGGCCACATCTTGGCCTCTGTCTTATGCTACGTTATGAAAAAATCTTAATACTACAGGGCCTAAGTATACTGGTGGGTGTGCCTAGTCATGTGTCAGTCCTCAGTCTTTGGGTAACTGTTGGGTCTCCTGTGGGATTGTAAAATCTGAAAACAAAAATATTTATGGCTTTTTTAATATCCACTGCCTTTAAAAAGGGGGAAATATTCTATTCCCTGGGAACCATTTGTGTCATTCCTTCCTTCTACTACAAGACAGGAACATTTGGCATAAGATGTGTAATGCTTCAGACATTAACTTTAATGTGTGATATTTTGTTTGACCATCATATACTTTTATTTGTTTCTCTACATACTGTGTTTTATGCAAATTAATCACCATAGTATTAGTTATGCATAATAAAATAACCTTAACTCAATGCACTGATAAAACGTAACTCAAGTGTTTGAGGTAACCAAAGCCTTTATGTTAAAACATCTTTACAGTGGAATTTACAATAATAATATTTTATAACTTGAACATCCCGGTTAAGATTACACATTTTAATTCTAATTATTTCCTCAAAATACTACCCAGGTTAAAAAAACTTGTTTCATACTTTTTGGAAACTTATGATTATAACCGAGCTTTTGGGGAAATTGGAATGAGCGGGTGTGATTCAAAGTGGGCTTATTATATTATTTATGGGCTTTTGTAACATCTATCAAAATTTTGTCATCTGGATAGATTATAGAGAGCCTTTATAGAGCCATTATAGAGCCTTTATAGAGCCATTATAGAGCCATTATAGAGAGAGAGATTATAGAGAACATATTAAAATTGATAATGCAATAGTAAAGATGGTATAAAGTTACATCCAACATTATAACTGTAATATATTTTGATAAAGGTCAAAGTTGATTTAGGCATTTCCCATGGCAGCACATCAATCCCTTCCCAACTACATCACCCCACCAAACTAGGTCTTTAATAGCCTCTGATATTACTAATCCTATTCACAAGTAAATAAAATTAACGTTGGTCCCTACACCTTTTCAACTTATTATGGATTCTGCAGGAGGCCCTGCAACTTTATAAGGAAAACAACACAGCAGTAAAATTAAGAATAGAAGGAAAAGCCTCACTGAAACAACAATCTAGTAAAATGATGGATGTTATTAAAATTGACATATCCCTTTATTATCACTCAAGGTCTATCCTCTCTGCATCTGAGGAATAAATGAACACACTCACACATATTCATGCCAAGTCTTGTTTTCAAACATTTATTCATTTATTAATGACTAAATGCACAGAATTTACAGTCTAAATGATAAAATAATAACAACAGCTGCCAATGATTTTACCATATTTTAGTTTTATAACTTTGTCATAATAATGAGTGTTCCACTTTTTTCGACGATCAAACTTTCTAGTTCTAGCTTTACTGTGCCAAGTCAAGCCATGTATTTTCTGGTATAAAATAATAACAGTCGTGTTGAATTTAGAATTAATTCAGCAACCTAAAGTGATTGCAACCAAAATATCACAACTTATTTGGAAATTTCGGCGATGAACGCAGGACCTCGTACCAATACGAGAAAACATCGTTTTTATCACAATAGACTTTCTTGATCTTTCTTTTGTTGTTCGACGTAGCTTACCAAGTAAGGTCACGTCTTATGTAAATAGGTGTACATATGACTTCCAAGCCTTGACGATACATATGGCGGAGATAAGAAAACATCACAAATGCCAATTATTGCAAGGTTTAGCTAAAAACACTGAAAAGATGCGAATGTGTAAAAATGCTCACGTTGTGCTGAGCGTACAAGTCGTTGCAGTTTCTTATAGTAAAAAGTTTTATGCACGGATAAAACTTACCTTATGAATCAACGCTGAATCCAAATGCACAATAATTTATACAAAGGATTAATCGAAACCATACTCTAAAGAAACAAACATTAAAATCCAAACAAGCACCCAACAATCGCCAACAACAAGGCAGCCATCATCTTTGACAAAGATGGCGGCTGCTTTTTTTTTTATTTCTTGACCTGGGAGATGGCGGTTCTTAGTGCTGCCAAGGACTACAGTATTTTTCCCCCATGATAGTTTCTAATCCTCTTTTTATGGGTAAGTACTGGTTCTAGCATAGTTTTTTGGGTTTATAAATACATGTATATTTTAATGATGATTAAATATATATTTTTAAAGCTCATCAAATAGAACAGTATTGAAGTAATATAATTTATTATCTCTAAAATTCTCGTCAGTAAGTTCACAAAGTAAATCTAATTTTCGAAATGTATGCAAAAACCAATTTCGACATAGCTATGATGTGATCCAGCAAAAAAATAATTTTTTACATGTATAGAGAAGCTATAGTAAAAAATCGGATCATTAATATTTTGAACTTTCATATCTCTACTTAAAATACCTTGTTTATAATTATAGTATAACCGATAAGGAATAAAAATAAGAGTGTGTTTTAGACCACACGCACGACTGAATTAAAAATGCTTTAGTCTAGCTCCATCTATCGGCCGGTATTTTGGTTTGTTTAAAGTTAATGTTGCCATCTTCACAATTTTGAATTGTTATTTTATTTATTTATTTTAGGAAAATTTATTCATATTAGGAAAACTTACAGCCAAAATACATATAAAAACGCAAACTTACAGTAAAAGAAACTAGGCCAGTTACAAGTTTCCACCTATATTTTACCGGAAATACCAACATAATAAAACAAATTTTTAGCTTTGTTATGTTGACAATGGAGATCTACGTTAACCAACAACTTTCAACTTCCGTTCACCTCGCCAGCTTATTCCCAAGCCAATGTCAAACAGATTTTTAAATTTATGTCTGGCAGCACTGTTGCTGCGTTTCATTCCATTGCTTGAAAAAATCATGCGTTCAAAAATATATAAAATATAGTTCACAGACTAGGTATATCGTTCTCCCATACATTGCCTGTGTCTGTGGGCTACGGGCAATTTTTCTGTGACGTATTTAAAACCAGGGTTGAACTCGTTCTCGTATCACTATCTCGTTTTAAATTGTAAGAATAGAAAGAGAGTGATATAGAGCCGGTTAATGTTTTCGTGTCAGCCTTGTGCCCATTTACGAGGAGTAGGGTAAAATCCGCCATCTTGAGAGTGAATTCAAGAATTTGAGGACTTTTATTAGACTAAAGTGAATATCTCTAGTGATTTTAATATTAAACGCACGAATTTTTTAATACTATATGTCATTGCACCGTTCACCTGAACCCGTGGGATTATCATAACCAATTCGCGCCCAGATAATCTGCTCAAACTGCGAATTCCATCTTAGTGTTTATGTGACAGTCAAGAGAAGACACCGTAAGCTTTCTAATAGTTTTTTGCGTGTCTATTTCCGTTTTCCATCTCGAAGATCGTTAGAATATACGTGAAAGTGAATCAGATACATGTAACAACCGTCATTTTAGGGCTTAGAAATGTTTTTTTCTGGTGGAAAATGTGGTTAGATGGGCGTTGTTGTCCTGCGTGCGGTGGTGCTGTGGAGTCCTGGTGAGCGCCGGGGCCGGTTGGGCAGGCTGAGTGCGCGGCCAACGCAGAGGATGCGAACGGCGCGGGCCGGCTAGCAAGGTGTTAAAAGTGTTCGAACTAGTGATTTGGTGAAAATGTCTACAACTATGCGGCCGACCCTTCAGACTGTCCCGGAGTCTTTGCCGGCGGACCATGTGACGTCACCGGCGCCGGTGCCAACGGCAACCACCACGGCCGCCGCCCCCTCACAGCCGAGGCATCCCAGGCCCATCTTCAAGGTAAGTCAACCTCTGCTTGCTTTTAATTCCCTGGTCATTATTTTTGGTGATTACAAGACTATCGTACTTAAGTTGCCATTTCATTATTAGGTACTTCCCTACTATTTAGTACAGAATTACATAAATATAACCTGCTTGTTATCATGCTTTGCTTTCCA
Source organism: Ennomos fuscantarius (assembly GCA_905220475.3). Lineage (NCBI taxonomy): Eukaryota > Metazoa > Arthropoda > Insecta > Lepidoptera > Geometridae > Ennomos > Ennomos fuscantarius. Next base: position 7,363,348 of record HG992049.1, read on the forward strand.
ATTAAAATGTCGTGTAGGAAGGTTTTATGTTTATCTATTTTTGAAAAGTACACAAATGGAGCCATTTCCAATAAAACTTAATAATGGCTACCAGCACTTGTTAATTAAGGCATGCTAAATCAGAAATTTAACTAAACATTCAACAACAAACATGTCATATACTTATTAAATTTTTGTTGCAAACAGCTACATAAACATAGATGTAATTGTGAAACTATATATCTGTTCAATCTTGGGATTACATTGTGCCCGAGTTATAATAATTATTGTGCAAATGTGTCTTGCAATGCCAGCCTAGATATGCTAGAAAGTGTGTTCAGCGTAGCATGTCCACTAAATTCACTAGTCTTAAATTAATTCCATAACAGTATGATTTTTCAATTAGGTAATATCAATAAGAATCAAACAAGTCATTTTTTATTTTTCTCTTTTTTTGTAGTAGTTAGTGTTTAGTATTGGTTATTATATCACGTTAGTATTTAGTTGAAAGAATAAAAAACTTACTTTACTTACTTTTCAACTTGTTTAACAATTTAATTTTATTTTATTATTGTGATAAAAGCCACATGCTTTTCTGAACTCAGTCCTACAACAAATATTGTTTGATATTAGTTTAGTACCTAGCCTAACCACCTAACACTAAATTTAGTTGATTAAGAAACAAGATATATTTCTAATTTCAATGGGTAGTAAACATGTGGGTACAACAAAACATGGGTACAGTGGGCAGCCAGTTTTTTTAATTTTGTAGCATTTTGAAGCATCATTTGATAGTATTGTTATGGACCAATACCAACCACACTGTCAAACCAGTTAAACATACTGTCATGTCATATTTTTAAGGACTTACTAGATACAAATTTTTATCTCATTTATTTGGTATACTAGGGTGCCACAAAAACTAACAGATTATTTAAAATTTTGAAGCATCATTTGATAGTATTGTTATGGACCAATACCAGCCACACTGTCAAACCAGTTAAACATACTGTCATGTCATATTTTTAAGGACTTACTAGATACAAATTTTTATCTCATTTATTTGGTATACTACGGTGCCAAAAAAACTAACAGATTATTTAAAATTTGATTAACATATAGTTTTTGAACTCACATAAGAAATAAATACCTAAATACCAGAGTTTTCTTTTCATGTAACCTAATAATAGTAGCATGCAAAAGCGTGGTTATAATGGCATTGTTTGACCGTTCTGGGAGGGCTTTCAAACATATCAATTAAATGACTCAGCCTCAAGTGATAGACCTAATATTTATGTCTTCTATTGTCCTGTTACATAAAAGTCTATCTCTTTGTTTCACTGATATCTTTATAATATCATTGTGAATAGGTCAAAACATGAAAGTTTACACACATTTATATATAACTTCAAGTTAGACCAAACATGATCTCTTTTTTCATGGGTCTCTTTTTCATCACATCAGATTTTTCAAACTGTTCTTTTTAACTTTGTTAAAAGTGAATAAAAAAGAATTGTACTAGAAATTCTGACAAATCGGTCCAAGAGTTAAGATTTAGTCATATAATAGGTCTTTACCTATGAAATTGCCGTATTGCAGTACAGACTTTTTCAAACAACAAAAAGTTTTGATTGGCTATGAATTCTACATTCAAATTAATTTTGTTTTAAAAATATGACATTCTATTTACAATATAAGTCTTTTGTTTATTGATTAGCGTTGTATTTTCATTACATTTCAACATTTTTCCTCATAATGGATACTTTGAAATTTCGTGTAATTATGGAATATGAGTTCCGTCGTGGCACCAACGCAGCACAAACGACACGTAACATCAACGACGTTTACGGAGAGAACTGTACAAACGAACGTACAACCCGTTATTGGTTTGCTCGGTTCCGTTCTGGGAATTTTGACTTGATAAATGAACCTCGTGGTCGTCCGGAAACTTTGGTCAACAATGATGAATTAAAGGCGATTGTGGAAGCTGATGAATCTCAATCTACAGCTGAGCTGGCAGCAGCTTTTGATGTTAGCATCAAAACAATATTGGTCCATTTGCGACAGATTGGCAAGATAAAAAAGCTTGATAGATGGGTGCCCCACGAACTTAACGATCGCCAGCGCAACGTACGCGTCGAGACTTGCCTTGCGCTGCTTAACAGGCACAGAAATGAAGGAATTTTGAACCGAATTGTTACGTGCGACGAAAAATGGATTCTTTTTGACAATCGAAAGCGCTCAGCAAGTTGGTTAGACCCTGGTTCGGTACCAAAGCAGTGTGCAAAACGAAAAATGACCCCTAGAAAGGTGATGGTCACAGTTTGGTGGTCTAGTGCTGGTGTCATTCATCATAGCTTTTTACAAAACGGCGAGAGCATTACTGCAGATGTGTACATTGAAGAACTGACCACAATGATGGCGAAACTCGCACGTCTGCAACCAGCTTTGGTCAATCGGTCGTCTCCACTGCTACTTCAATACTACGACAACGCGCGACCCCATACTGCACAACAGACCGTCTCTAAGCTGCATGAGTTGGGTTTGGAAGCTCTCCCTCATCCGCCATACTCACCAGATCTTGCGCCTACCGACTATTACTTTTTCCAAAATTTGGACAACTTTTTAGCGGGAAAAAAATTCAGTTCCCGAGAGGTAGTACAAAACGCCCTTGAAGAGTTTGTTGTCTCCCGTCCTGCTGATTTTTTCAAGAAGGGCATCCATAAACTGCCACAGCGTTGGCAAAGATGCATTGACTGCAGGGGTGATTACTTTGAATAAAAGAAATAAATAAGTTCGAAAAAAAAAATACTTTAACTTTTTTCAAACAAAACGGCAATTTCATAGGTAAAGACCTAATATATTTATTGTATTAACTTATAAGCCTGTAAACTTTACCGGGTTATGAGGCTTTGGGCCTACAAATTTTCCATCGATTTCTACTGGTTATCTAAATAATTGGATCCCAATTAAAGGGTTATTTCATAACTGGATAATATAGTGAATTCTGTTCTTTAAACATGATTGAAACCATAAAAAATTTGGATAATATTATGGCCATTAAAACACGCCTCTTTAAAAATGATTCTGTGTAAAATTACAGAAATTGAACATTAAATAAAAATTATCAACACTGATAAATATCTACATCTATTTGGGAAGTCATGTGTATGTGTCATAGTTTAAATTTGTTTAACATATACTGATATTTAAACAGGTAACTGTGTGATAGGTATCATTTTTCGCCATATTAAACTAGCAAACTAGCGTTCATGCATGTGTTTTGCGCAATAACTAGTGAATTGAATTGTGTTTAAATTATACTTTCGATAAACAAATATTTAATATCACATGTGGCAAACTAGTTGAATTGAGACCTTGCTAAATATTGACTTAACATGGCAGGTACCTCAGCAAGGGGTCAATTTTAATACTGTACAATAATTTTAGGTTCCCTTCTTGTATAGGCAAGTGGTTAGCCCTTGATGTCAAAGTTTTTAGGCTGCCCAAAAGCTTCTTGACTTTTTTAAACAAGGGTGTCGAAAAATGCTCCCTGAGAGCTACTGCCTTATTGTCCCCGTTTTAATTATGTATACGCACATCTGCATTAAAGTTTGACACCTCCTAAGTTTGCATCCTTTTATGACAGACCCCCTGGTGTACCAGAGAGATAAGTATGAACTTGCAAAAGCTGGCACAGTTTTAGCACAGACATGGATTAGTTTCCATCAAGCAATTTACCTTTTGTCAATCACCAATATGACCAGGGAATTATTATTGTTATTGATCTATGTTTTCAGCTTTTTGCCAATGTGTGTGTCACAATTGGATTGTGTTCTATTGTTAATTATTATTGTAGTTATGTATGTGCAAAACTTTTATGTGTGGGTGAAAAATCCAGTTTTAAGTATATTATGAAAACAATGAGTTGACATGTATATAAATTAACTAAAAAGCCTTGCCTATTTATAGTTACAAAATCTTCGATAAACTCAACAATGTATTTCTAGTATAATAACAATGTTATTATACTAGAAATACAGTGTGTACATAACAAAATCATGTTAATGTACAGGGTGTGTACAGTATACGGAGAAGTGGGTGTCAACTCATGCATAAAGCATCGGATGGACCATCCGTACGAATAGTCTCCTTTTTATAAATCTAGTTTACGATGTTTTTCTCGTTCTCAACAAATATATATTTTGGATGCTTACTTATTTCTTTATGAACACTTACGTAACTTTTAGTGTAATTACATTTAATTATATTAAGCATGCCTTGACCGCTTATTTATTTCTTTGGAAACAGTTACGTAACTTTAGTTTGTGTAATTAAATTAAATGATATTATGCCAGTAATATATATCGATATATTATATGGAAGTCATATATTTTAATTAAATTTTAAATCCCTATCAAATTTAATTTATTTTGTACAGACATGTCGTAATACTAGCTTTTCTCAAGTTCATTTAAGTTATAAATAAAAATACATAATAATAATGAAATATAATCCAGTTATTAGGAAGTAGGTGTGTTGTATAATAGTCCTAGTGCGATATTTCTTCCTTTCTCACCACTACAAGTAGAATATTAATACTACGTTTAGGAGGATAGATGGGACCAAATTTAACCCTTGTATGTGACCACGGTGGAATAGATTCATTCATCAATTTACTCCAGAAGTCCTCATGACTTTCGCAAACCATACTGATTTTTCAAATTCGCGACACAAGAATCTTTTCATAATAATACAAGTCAATGTCTCCTGATTCTCAATTACGTATTCATTATACCAACGCAGAATTGGCTCGGCCATCCCTGTCCAACTTCGCGTCAATAGCCCGGTCCGGACTGGTAAATTGAAAAAATAATCAATATCCCGTACATACTGCACGTATTAGCGGTACATAATGTTACGCGTTACGTTTACGTAACGGATTATATTTGCTTTCGTAGCTATAATATGTTTTGGATGGAATTAACCTATTTATTTATCTCCATTTGTACAGGTGTAATGTGATGCAGAAGGCATCATATTAGAAGCTTACGTTAATTACTTTTTTTTTTACACAATTAATTAATAATATATTGTTATTATCATCTGTTAACTACGGGTCCCAAATCAGGCATAGCCTGTGTCTTGGGAACAAACTTTTCGCCTTGGTCTAACTAAACTGACTTAACTCAATTCCCGTAAATCCTTTATCAAATACAATCTTGATTAGCACAGTATACATAGTTAGTAAGTAATTTTTATATTAGTAACTATATAGCTATTAGTTGCTCCTTTCTTTCTAACACTTCAAGAGCTGATTTAATCTTATTTCGTACCGCTCATTTATCTCGTACCACAGAATAAATTAATAGCACTGCCGTACTCGTTCTCTGGGGAGATCTACGCCAGCTCACATCGTTCCAACAAAAAAGCTGAATTCGACTAAATAGTATAATTAATATACTCGTATAGTAGCTGTATTTCCATAAAAAATCTTAATATATATAACTCAAAGGTGACTGTCTGACATAGTGATCTATCAACGCACAGCCGAAACCACTGGACGGATCGAGCTGAAATTTGGCATGCAGGTAGATGTTATGACGTAGGCATCCGCTAAGAAAAGATTTTTCAAAATTACACCCTTAAGAGGGTGAAATGGGTGGTTGAATTATTTTCCCATAGGCCACGCCGCGGGCGAAGCTGCGGGTAGAAGCTCGTATATGATATAAAATATCATACAAGTGATTTTTATGCTACGATCAGATCTAAAGTGAAACAATAATTTAGAGAAGAAGCAGTGCTTGTGAAACTTCAGTTATCCCATTTTCTGTTTATATGACAAGAATGGCGTTAAAATTAGACAAAAGCGGATCAGAACATAACCTTTCCCATTTTGGTAGATGAGAATTCAAAGTCTTAAGAGTCTCGCTAGCGCAGAATAACTAATAGTACTAGCGTACGTCTGTTCCGTGTCGGGTGTCCCGAAAACCAATAGTTCTCGCAGACATCCACTGGCCAGATTTAGAGCAAAACAATAAATAAATAAAGAACGCCCAACGATCACATACATAGATCCTGGACCCTAACTAGGATTCCCTGTGTCTGGACCCAGGAACTACGAGGACCATGGTCCCACAACACCCAGACACAGAACAAGTATTTGCGTTTTTTTTTTCGTTGCACAAATACTTGTCCTGTCGCGGGAATCGAAGCCGCTGTTTATGAGATGACCTGCTCAACCAGCACACCACAGAGGCTGTCAATATGCATCCTCAAGTAAGCCGCCTCAGTTATGTCATACGTGCGGCGACACCGATGCACGTGTCTAAATTTAACCCGCTCCGGGAAAATAACGTGGGCATCGACTGTCCCCTGTATAAACCGAAAATATTTATTATAGCCAGCCGTTTGTGCCGCTCTCAGCACCATTAGCTTCTTGATAGTTTGACTGGGGTCGTTGAACTATTGTCTGCAAGAGATTTCGTTGGTGACCATGACAATACACGGAAACAGATCGCCTTTGTGTGCAGTTCTGATTAATTCACTATCATCACTATTGTATTATAATTTATAAGGTACCCCGTCTGCACTAAACGTTTGAGAGCTCCTAAGTTTGCATTCGCACTTATCCCTCTATGTCGTAACATAGAGGCATAACTCTTTAGGAAATAGGCATTTGGGTACGTCCTAAAGAGATAAGGGCGAACTTAAGAGCTGTCAAGCTTAATGCGGACGGGCATTAAGTTTTCTGTGATTTTATACTAGAATATTTCATAAATTATTTTTCACTAATGATTCTCTCGACGAGGCCTTATGGGTATGACTCAATTTGTTTTTTCATCTTTGAATGATATATATTTGTCCTGCCGAGATCAGTGAACTTTAACATCTGTAGAATTTTTCTTTGCCTTTGTATAAAGTCTTACAATAATCATTTTAGGTCGCTAGGTAAACGTGCTCGATAGAAAAATGTAGCACGGACACTTTACGATTGTTAATTTTTTCGTGCTGACTTCGCTGGACCCTCTTCGAATCAATCGGTTAATTTTAGAAAATCTCGTTCTAGATCGAAGTAGTGTTTCTGATTTACAACATTAATACGTTCTATTTTTCATTGTAAACAAGACAATTATTTATAAAGTATAGAAAAAATTATTCGCAAATGTTGAGCGCGCACTGAGCAATTGGCATTATGTCAATTGTTATTATGACAGAAAGGAATGTACTCGCAACCTAATCGTGTCTGATTCCAAGCAAGCTATACCCCCATCATTTACCATAAATGCCAAGGACGTATCAGTGACAAGAATTATCGAAAAAGATGCCTTGTTGTCCATGTAATACGATACACAACAGAGGTAAGGTAAATATAAAAGTTTCGATTCCACCATGAAAATGTAGAAGGGGTTTCACGGTTTTCGTTTAGGAACCTTGAAAACGAAAACAAATTCATTTCATTGCGATTTATACCGTGGACATTGAAAACGATATTTACCATGTACCCACAAATACACAAACATGGCTTAGACAGACGTCAAACGTGTGTTTAATAGAACACTAGTTTAAGGCTTGTTTAAATCTTTTGTGGTTAAACCGTGTATATTTCTATCAGTCAAAAGCGCTATACTTTGATGTAGGCTTAACAAAGCAAATTATTAAACATGGAATCCTGTAACAAAAAAGTTGAATTCAGACCTGCGTGAATTTTGAAAAGTATGGATTAAGACAGTTTAAAAGATTGATATTTTCAAAGGAATTACGAGAAAAGATAATGAAATAAAGAACGACAGAAAACTTAGCAGGGCGCTGCCATGATGGGAAAAGTTTTAACTAGATTCATTTGACTCCGATAAAATTGCATTTAATCTTAATAAAGGGCTTGAAGAGAAAGGACATTAGTGAGGCTTGAAGTGGGGACTCTTTTTAACTTGCCAATGGTGTCTATTCTGGTGTATAAAAACCTAAACAACCTTAACCTGCCAGTTCTAAAACCATCGCGGTGTCATGCCGATATATCTGAAAAGGACAGCAACATTTTAGAGCTGTCAAATAAATGTAAATTTGCTCATCATAATAAATACATTTTTTAGGGACATTTTGGTGTGACATATTCATTCTGTATTCCCTTATTAATTAAAGGGTTGAGAATAAAAAGGGTTTAACTGTCAAATTGATAGTTTCGAGAAAATTGACTTTAAACTTCAACGTCTTCATTTTTATGTAGAGTGCTTATAAGGTAATAGAAAAGGTTTATGTAAGTTTCAGTTGCTTGAAAATGTATTAATTCTATTTTAAAATACTAAATATAGTACTAATTCATACAATTACTGTAAAAATATAATATATTAAAATATATATAATAATGTTTTTATGCTAAGCGAACTGTATTCCTGTAACAGATAAACCGTTTTTAGACTCAAAATCTCGAGATTTAAGCCTCATTCCGGTATTTTGAGGATGAATTATTGTAGATAATTTCACGCTGAATCCAACGATACCCATAAGTCATTTTGTGAAAAAAATCAGTTAAACCCTTTTTGTTCTCACCCCTTCAATTAAGATTGTGTAGCAGAATTTGTGTTTTGTATTTAAAATAAGCATAGAAAAATAAGAGACAACTCTATATTCCACTGTTATGCACTGTTTATTTATAGTAAAGGGGTAAGTCTCTAACATCTGCAAAAGAACAATGATATATTTTTTGGCTCTCTTTCACAATTTCTTGCTAAGAACTAATTACAAATGTTGGTGTAGCAGGAACTTAGCTCTAGATATATTGGTAAACCTACAAAAATATGTCTCCCTTCTGGCTAGAGACCTCTATGTATGTGCGTGGTACATTATACCGCTTTGCTTCAGACTTGTTGTTTAATACGTAATCTTCACTTTACTACTTTCTATGACAGAGTTAATTAAATGAAAAGATTGGATTTTCTTTTCAAATTTTAGAGATACTAGTCAATTATGATTGTTTATGATTTTAGCAACCGATGTTCGGCCGACAGTTGCCTATTGTTATAAAGTAATATATGTACTTTGGAAACGATGTCTAGGTCCGTATTACAGAACAACAATATTCGGCCTTCGATCTGTGCGCAAGTCGACTTAGATTAGATCTCAATATGGAAATCTCGTAATAATCATTTAGGCTGTTCTGAATTCCGCTTACTCCGTACTCATTCGAGTAAATATTTGTCTTGAAAGCGGATAAGTTATGCCGTAAGTAATATAGTACGCTATGTCCGATTTCGGTTCGGAATCCGAACTTAGTTTCAATAATTTCTGGTATTCGACCAATACTCCCAATTGAACGTTGTACACGTACAAATGAATCTATAATAGTGCTGGTATAGTACCTGTATATACTATTAAATATTTTGTGGTAAAACATTATAGAGATCCACTATGCATCGTTGGGCGTTATTATTATTATTATTCATATACAGGATTAAGGTATTTTTAAATATACATATTTTTAATGCCTATGGAGGTTGTGATTGTAAATTATTTCAGAACTGTATGCCTCAAGCAACTTCTTTAATGATACCCAATCACACTTGAAATATTTTTCCAAAGAAGAATGAAAACTAATTTTTTATTAACCTAACTAATGGTACTTAAAATAAACGTTAAAAATAAATCTCGCTTAAACATAAGAAATCTATTTTTATTATGTCAAAGAATGACGTAATGAGCTGGTCGTTCTCCAGATGTTAAGTGATATGGCCGCCCATAACAATAAATTGTGAAGTTACTTTGAAATCAGCTTCCAGAGCTGATATGACCAAATATTTACCTAACATATTGCTAGTTCTAAAACTTTTATTAGATACATATCGTTGGTAGTTTCTTAACATAATCCAAGTTCTAGCTCAGGACTAAGTTGTAGCTTAGGCGTGACTCCGTCTAGACATAAAAGGATCTAAAGTTTCTGATACGCCATCTAATTTCCAGTAACTCGACTGTAAACTATTCCAGTGGCTAACCGCTGAATAACTTAATGGTTGTGTTCAAACTTGCCGGCTTTAAAGTTTTATATTATAGAATGATGTTTCGTTTGTTGCTTACAATTTATGAACCATATTTTTTAAAATACATTTTCCTATATTTGTGAACTTTATATAATAATATTAAAGTACTTTTGTTAATTATCTTTGACTTTGAGACGGCTAAAGATTTAGCAGAATTTATATTTAAATACCAATAAAAAATTAATGATTTGAAATTACGATATTGGTTGGATGTTCGTATCACGTGTTATCAAAACAATCCGCCTGTTATACTATTTATATCATTATCACATCACATCTCAGCAGCCGGAAGACGTCTACTGCTGAAGAACATAGGCCTCCCCCAGGAAACGCCACTTTGGACGCTTATCGTAATCGCCACGCGGCAGGGGTCTTAGTGATCGCAAAAGATTTTAATGTACCGAGAAGAATGCTGAAATCCCATTCCTAGGATATTCCTTAGCCGGCTGTTACGGCACCAGCTGGAAGCGATGGAGTGGTCCTATTCTTCCACGCGGTCTACGAGGTTGTCTATCATTAATAACATTAATAGCGAATCTGTCAAAAAGCAGACATGATCTGTCAAAAACCGACAAATGCCAAACAATGCTATCTCCATTTACATAGTGATTTTTAATAATTACATTATAATATTTCTAATAATTTATAGCTTTTCATTTCTCGGCTGTACCACGGCTTTTTATTCATAGCCACATCATACCTCACAGCACAAGTAGGACAGCTTTTGTGGCGTGGTGGTTGAGAAAGTCGGCTCATAGCCCGGAGGCGGTGGGTTCGATTCCTGCGGCAGGAAAAGTATTTGTGGACAGAAATAAAGCTCAAATACTTATTCTAGGTGTTGTGGGACCATGGTCCTCGTAGTTCCTGGGTCACACACAGGGAATCCTAGTTAGAGTCCGGGATCTATGTATGGCATCATTGGGCGTAATTATTATTATTGTCATCATTATCATAGCATACAGAACTTCATTGCTTATCGTCAACATCACCGTTTCACAGTAAACTACATAATGGGTTATCATGACATAATAGTAGACCTCGACGATGCTAATATGTTAGCACGAGTACTTAATAGGCCTGTAACCTAGCACCATGCATAATCTAGTAAAAATGGCTGCTAAAACAATATCAGTAGGTTGAAAAAGCTAATAGTAGTAGCAGTACAAGTGGTCAATTAGCGAGTACAGCTGGTTCATATTACAAGTTAGCAAGTTACCCCATTTTATAAAAGCACTACGTATACATTTAGGCACTATTAAGTACTAAAGATAACTATTAAGTTCAGTTTGATTTGATTTGATTTGAAGCCACTGGACTTTTTGAGCTGCAGGTTTGTTGAGTGTGTCTTTCATGTCTTAAAGCAGAAAACTCTATTTACGTTTTCATACACCACAGCTGCTCCATTAAAAAAAAATATCCAAAAGCTAATCGAAAATAAATCCTATAATTATCGAACCTACTCACAAAATTTCACGAGAATCGGCTGAGAAGTTCATTTGTAGCTGAGAACAGCCGGACAACCGCCGGACATACGAAATCATATTTGCCCAAGTTGAAACGGAGACGCTTTCCTTGCGATTCTGTGGTATATAAAAATATCCACAAAATCGACTTAGATAATGGCGTAATGAAATTACGAAGGCAAACCAGTATCCTTTATATATACCTTTCTGTATGAAACCTGCAAGGAAAACTGCTCGATATTCATAACCTAGTTAGAGCCTATCCATAACTAGATAAGTTATCGGCACATGACAACTATTTTTGCAAACTAGTCTGACACACGATACCTGACTACTTAGCTCAAAGCTACGCATAGGATGTCTAGACTGGCGAAATTCAATACGGTATGACCATAATTGTTTTGTTTAATTACTAGGCGGTTTAGGATATACATTTATGTTTAGTGTCATTTGTAATTACTGCTATGATTAGGGGATATTATGTAACCCTATTATTTACAAATCTAAACTACTATTATAAAGAGGAAAGATTTGATTGTTTGTTTGCATTGAATAGGCTCTGAAACTAATGTGCTAGTGCTCTGTAAAACTATTGTATGCTGTAAAATGATCTGTTAAGTTTTGGCTCACGGAAAATGTCACGCGTGAAAGCAAGACGAAAGCTCTTTTGTACAACTGGTTTCGCTTATCAAGTGTAAATTAATGAGGGCGTTAATCTTCAATGGCAATAATTAAAGGTCGAAAAAATTTCTCCTTTTACGATCCTCCTCTAATATTATAGATACTGACGTGAGTAATACTACTCATAACTACAACTAGTACACGATCACCGGCCGAGTTATTCGACAGTATCTCGTGAGTGTTAGCCGTATACTGGTTGTAGTTACGATCCTCCTCGTATAATATGTTGGAATCTATCTGGGAATATGATAACCATGTGTCAGAAAATAATGAGAATTGCCGAATTTTTTCCGCACAAAAAAGTAAGAACGATAAGAGGAATGTGTTTTGAATGATGATGCCGAAGAGGACACGAAATAATTTTACATGCTTTGTTACGAAATGTCTAAATCGCAAAGGCGTACAATTGCGAATATATATCTCTGTTTCAGCAATTCACACATACACAGATCTACATCAAATTAGAATATTTACGCCGTCTCTACGTCGTCTATTCAGCAAAACGTGTTATATTTATGATTCGTAACTTTTGTAACATTTCGAAATCGCATAGTGGTAAGTATATTTCACGAAAACTGCACAGCCTACTTTATCAAAGACATCAACTTTACAACCTTGTCGTAATAAGAAAAGTCAAGATTTTCTCACAGTCTGAAACATGTGTCAAGGCAATTTAAAGTGCTACGGAACTGTGTGGTCACTCGTTTTGGATCCAGTTTGCTTGCCCTAAAAGGTACTGGGAAAGCTGACAGGTCCTCTGCCTTATTTGTGCTGTGACATTGCGTTGCTCTATAAAAATGCACTTACGCACTTTCTAAAGGTATTGATGGTGGCTAAAGCGATGATAAATTGGCGAGATTGATCCATTGCGGTTTTTGCTGTTGCATATTTAGCCGTAAAGATACATCTCAAGATTATTTTAGCTTACTTATATGTATTTATTGTCATTATTATCATCTTAAGTATCTATCCATTTCTTGATTGCTGTGGTTGAAACTTTGTTATAACAGTTACTATAAATCGTAAATTTGGTTGTTATTCGCAGATCTTTCTACAAGCGAACAAATCGAAAACCGTACTATTCAGTTTTCACAATTAACCACATTAATATGTGTTACAATAAATAGCACGGTAAACTGCAATAACTCAAAACAAATTATTTTTTAAAGACTTATTGATACGTCTTTCTTTTCCAACCAAACACCTGAGCCCGAATGAGCTCTCGCGTGCACACACAGGGGCCTACTTCAAATGTCATTTGAATTTTTAAATCTACCCTCGAAGATAAATCCCTAAAGCTTTACAGGCTTGGGCTCGGCTTTAAATTTATTTCGTTTAAAATGCATGAAAAATGAAGTCTGTTGAGTTGAGCAGTATACTGTATGATTTAAGAATTTGCAAGTTTTATTATATTTGTTATTATTTGATAACATCTTTACGTATAAAATGCACCTTGGGTTTAATTATAATGTATACTTGTAATTATTAAACTATAAATAATGCTTACCTATCCTTCACATACGATTTATAAAAATCACTTGTATGATATTTTATATCATATATTGTAACACCAAGCGAACGGCTAGCACGTGACGTCATTTGTTTACATAAAAAATATTATGTATTAACATCACGCATCATCATCAAATTGTATTATTTGGTGTGTACAAAGATATAAACATATAGAAATGAGAATTACACAATTGGATAAGTACAATGGGTGGTCTTATCACTAAGAGCTTTATATTATTATATTATATTATTATATATATATATTTATATTAGAGAGATTATCTTTCAGGACAACCTTTGGATGAACAGTGATATGAAATACCATGATTTCTTGTAAGCATGGACATTGGTGCATTTATTTATATCTTTGTCTTGTGAAATTTCCATACATTTCTTTCAATTAACTAAATACTACAATAATATACCGACAACTAGTTATGCATCCCCCTCGCCCTCCTATACTGTAGAGAGGGGGCACACTCAGCAGGAGCTATGAACGCTAATGCTGACTAGGTTAAGATAGAGCAGTAAAGTAATTATAAGGTTTTAAATCAGAATAAATTTGGCCTCCACATCGGCTGGACGTTCTCAATTGAAGGGGTGAGAATAAAAAGGATTTAACTGATTTTTTTGACAAAATGACTTATGGGTATCGTTGGATTCAGCGTGAAATTATCTTCAATAATACATTCTCAAAATACCGAAATGAGACTTAAATCTCGAGATTTTGAGTCTAAAAATGGTTTATCTGTCACAGGAATACAGTTTGCTTAGCATAAAAACATTACTATATTTATTTTATTATATTATATTTTTACAGTAATTGTATGAATTAGTACTATATTTAGTAATTTTAAATAGAATTAAAACATTTTCAAGCAACTGAAACTTACATAAACCTTTTCTATTACCTTATAAGCACTCTACATTAAAATGACGCCGTTGACGTTTAAAGTCAATTTTCTCGAAACTGTCAATTTGTCAGTTAAATCCTTTTTATGACTAAATGACTCTCATTTCTCAATGATTTTAGAAAGGCATTATTTTGTGACGTCCCGTCAGCTTTACGCACGTAGATCTACAGATATTAAACAATATAATATAAAAATAACTTGCACCCCGCGGTTTCACCCGCATGGTGATGAAAAACGGTAATGATGATGATTGATGATGAAAGTAGATAACAACCTATTCTCAGACCTAACAAGTGTGCATATAAAGTTTCATCAAAATCGGTTTTGCCGTTTTGGAGGAGTATGGTAACAAAGACTGACACGAAATTTTTCTATATATAGATTCACCGAACGCAGGAATTTCATTGTTTGTCCAAATTGTCAAATTATTTGTTCAATAATTGCAATCCCTAAGAGACACAACAATTATGTTGATGTTTCCCCGATAAACTAAAACATTACCGTTACTAGTAACAATACTGAAATAATTAGTGCATTCAAACATACATATAAATATTACAATATTATCAATTGGTTCGCTACAGCGTAACCCATTTCAATTAAAACTAATATGCTTTTCCGCGTTTGCACTGTTGAGTTATAAATATTACGTCATTTTAATTTTCAAACATGTGGCCTAATAGGTGCTATTATACTTATACTAACGAGTAGGACGCCCTTCGGCAAGATTAAGCGATGATATACGCAAGGTAGCTGGCGGGGACTGAATGATTCGTTTATGAAATTTCTTTATTGACATAATAATACATTTTATTTTGTAGGACTTAGCGTTAGTGTCTAAGTTACAAATTTATTACACTAATGTAAATTGTTTTGTAGGCTGAAGGCGCCTCTTAAAAAACTAACAATACTTAACAAAGTTTATAAATATCCAGTTCTATTTAAATCATAAATTTTAGGGTAGATGAAAAAAAAGTAAGAAAATATTATCGTCTAATAATGTCGTGCCTTGGGAGAGGCCTATGACCAGCAGTTGTCTAGTGTACGCTGGTCATGATGATACTAACGATACACCGTGTACTACCGATTTAATTTACCTGGTTATTTATTAATGTGAATGCAGTAAGAAAGAGGAAATGATTGGGCCAGGGAAACGCAAGCGAAGAATTTACTAACGTAATGGAAAACGTTTCATTTCTTTGAAGGTATACTGAAATTAGTTAACTATTTAGAGATTATCCTCTTGAGAAGTATAAAATATCAGATATTCATATGCAGTATTACTCAAGTTATTGATAAAAATACAAATAATGAATTGTGAGAGTTTATGATAATCGACGTGGCCGAAGCCAAAAGTAGCAAAGTACAATGACAATGTGACAGAAGACAGGAGTTGTCCAAGGCGTTTTATTTTTTTCTCTGACTTCTAGCTAAAATCTTAATGAAACCTCACTTTATTAAAAATAAAACTACAATTATAATAAACGCATTTAAAACGTGCCTGTTATTGTTAAACTAACTTTTAATAGAACGTAAAAAAATTAGGGTAATCATTTTGAATTATCCGTTGGGTTAAGTTACGATTATAATAAAATAAAAGCGATCAAAGCATTCAATATGAAAAAAACAACACAGGCATAAAAAACTCTTTTCATACAGAGATGAGGTCACCATTTCAACCACGTTTTGATTCAGTCCATTAACTGATGTAACTTGGTCGTAAAGAAATAAAAAACGGTTAATCAACAATTGACAATTTATCGAGGAGTCTTATGGGGCTCTAACCTGGCCACAGTGTTTAATAGTTAGTACATAAGCCAAAACAAGATGAAGAGTTGGTTGCTGCTGCATAAATCGTCTTCGTTTAGCCTAGCTGTTACACTTCGTAGTTCTTCTGAAAACAAACAAATGATTATCGATTGTTCTTAGCTTAAATTCTTGAAGAAATTGATGTAAAAATTCTTCCGAAATCGCCAGGTATTCTTAGAAAGGATTCTTTCTTTCTCAGTTTAGTTATTCCTTTGACGTTCGCCCTTTTACTTTACACACGAGATCTTTGTATAATTTGTATTTAAACGGAGCGGAGTCATGTGAAATTCAATATTGTGTGGCAATATTATATTAAAGTCGGAAAATGAGAAAAAAATCGTTTTTGATAATGTTTGCTACATATTTATGCAAATATTTCCGGTGGAACCTGTATCTTATGCACACTGCATTCCAATTCTAAATTCACACATTTAGCAGCGGTATGATCACAAATTTGACAACATTGCGAGTAATGAAGGATTACAGCATTTTTACCAGCTATACTTCTACAGGCGCTACTGTTTACTCTATGCCGTTAGTGGAACTGATTCGCACATAAACAGTTCGAACTTGACCGGTGACTCAGCTGGCGTACCGGTTACGTAGTTGCTGTTACATAATCTGTGGTGCCGGTTTCTTGCAAACTCATTCGGTATACGACCGGCTCCATTAGCTTTGGCACACCTTGTGCTGTGAGAGGATGTGAGACGGTTGTTAGCCGCACCCTAGTCTAGAAGCTTTGGAAGTTTGATTTCAATAATTATTATATGCGTAGGAATATTCCAGACGTACCTCAATAATTAGCTTTCAATTTTTCGATTTGATACACTTATTATGGCAAACAAGCTGACCTGATGGTAAGTGGTCACCGTCGGTTATATATTTCTACAACGAATTCTACTACGAGCTCGGATGATGCGTTAGGGTCTCTTGATACCCTTTTTGAAGAACTCGCCCTGACGAAAGATCGAAGATGGGTGGATGGTCCTTCCACATTTTACAAGTGGATATTGAAAGTGTAGAACCCAAAGCTTGGATATTAATATATGCTTCGTTCTGATGGCCAAATAAGAAACACGTTCGAATAATGCGATTTAGGCAAAATCCAAACCGCATTTTGCTCACAAATTTGCAAGGCGTTTCTTTTGAAACTGGCGCGCGGTCCAACTGGGCCAATAACAAAATTCCAGGAAATAGTCGCTCATTCAGTTACGTCAATTGAAATTCATTGAAAAATCAATCGTAAACTGATTGACGGTCAATGTAAAGCTGAGTAAAAGCTCGGCCCTTTTACACTCGACCGTAGGATATAATATGCTATCTACCTACTTCTTTGAATGACATCTCGCATCATTTCGTGCTTACTTACCTAATTACTGTTGAAGTGGATAAGTATAATTTAAAAGTAAATTATGTTGGATAACTCCCAACTATGCATACTTACAGATGTAAGTATGCATAGTTGGGAGTTATTAAATAGATATTTGTCGTGGCTCATAAATCATGTATATATACTATAAATATTTAAAACTAATAATGTTCAAATATTGATAATTAACCTAAAAATGTAAGTGACAGTAATCATAATTTCCTTCGACCTGAATTATTGTAATGTGACGAGAGTTAGGCAATGTATGCTCCACTCTAACTTGCAACGCCCTCACAGGGGTCATACAATGTAATATTTGGAACTAAGTACTGTATAGATTAGTTAGGCTAATTGTATGAAGGCATGTAATAATAAATAAAAGTTTCCAAATACGCGTATCTATGCGCCGCATTAAACGTTTACCGAAGCAACCGGCGCGTCGACGGTACACCGATGACCGGTGAGTCACGCGGTCAAGTTCGCGCTACGTGCCGGGAATTGGTACGCGCGCCTCTATCAATTAGATCTAACTTGAATAGCGTAGCTGGCGATTGAACTAGTTTGCGGTGTTCTGTATAGTTGGAGGAATGGATTTGAGGCGTCGATCAACGTGTTGCTGTAGACGCGTCGATTGCAACGTCATTTACTCAAATCGGGCACGGAGTGCCGTAGCCTCGGAATTAATAATAATAACGCCCAACGATCACATATATAGATCCTGAACCCTAACTAGGATTCCCTGCCTAGGGACCCAGGAACTACGAGGACCGTGGTTCCTACAACACCCAGACTTTTTTTCTGTGCACAAATACTTGTTCTGTCGCGGGAATCAAACCCGCCGCCTCTGGGCTATGAGCCCTGCTCAACCACCACACCACAGTGGCTGTCAACGTACGTATTACGTAGTAAATCGGTGCCACGGATAAAACTTACGAAGACTCGGTAAGGTGCTGTTAGATTACTTACTGTACTTACGCGTTTTTTAATATCCATAGTGCAAGTTTTTGTATAGAAAAGTTTGACCATATTATTATTTTAGCCCCATAAGCTAAAGCGTAGGTGACCGTTCGCCGTATGCCAATTCTGACATCCAGGCCGGGTAGGCGTAATTAAAGCTAATTGGCAAGGCTTTATTTTACCTGCTTTCTAATTGATTTTGGCAATTTACAGTTATAGAAATCAGTTTGATTAATATGTCCTTATAGATTTTTTAATCTTTCACGACGTGAAAGTTTTATGCTATCCGCGAATAGAAGATCTGCAGAGAACATGGAAGCATGATAGCTTTGAGATAATTTTGTCGTCACATTTGGTAACGTCAAATCTGA
Organism: Ennomos fuscantarius; assembly: GCA_905220475.3. Lineage (NCBI taxonomy): Eukaryota > Metazoa > Arthropoda > Insecta > Lepidoptera > Geometridae > Ennomos > Ennomos fuscantarius. Next base: position 7,382,437 of record HG992049.1, read on the forward strand.
TAGACCTAGCGTGTACACGCTAGCCTAGTCAAGACTTAATTTATGATAATGATGGTCAGATTAAGGTTTTTAGGAAAGTTTGCTTCATTTACCACGCATGCGGTGCACTGCATAATTTTTTGATTTGATTGATTTATTTGCCAAAAACTTAGCCTAATAATTGTGAAAGTAGTAAATTTTATACAAATATTACAATATTACTCTACAATTTTACACAATGCAAAGAAATATAAAGTGGCGGCACAAACAATTTATTATAGCATAAAATTGTTTGAAAGAAAACTTGCGCGCGATAGGCAATAGTACAGTTTCAGATTTTTTTTTTAAATTATTACATTTCAATTTAGTCCAGAAAGGCTAAAATTTTAATTGTTAATAATCAATAGTTGAGCAAGTATACGTACAGTAACGTACGTAATGACGACTATTGAATAATGTTGAAGAATAATCGAAATTATTCATTACAGAGGCGAGAAGTTGTGATGAATCTATATTCATACTATGTGCTTATGTCGTAGGCATTCGAATAAAAACTCTAAAAATACATAAATAATAAATAAGAGTTTAAATCAAGATCACATTGGTATCGCGTCGGATCAAAGTGTCCCTCAGATGACATTTACAAACAACAAAGAAACGTTTGTGAAACCTTTAGCTATAAAGAATGTCTTTGATTATTGGATGACCAAAACGTTAGATCATGTGAAACGCCCGGGACATGGGGATCAAATCAATATTTAGGTTCAAGTGGTATTGAAGAGCCGAGTCACAAATTGAATAGTAGTTACGTAGTACCGAGCGTGTGGTTCTCATTTTAATCCGTATTATTCATAAAAAAGGTGTTTTTTTTATGTTTTATGAATGATGTGACGAGGGAGTCGGAGCCCTTCAAACCGGAACACAGTAGTGCTTGCACACTACTGCTTGGCGGCAGAATAACTGGCAAAGCGGTGGTACCTACCTAGACGAACTTTGCAGAAAAGTCCTACCACCTAATAGGATAATTATTCAGACTGGGGTATAAGCAATAATACAAAACATGATACAACAGTTATACAGTACAAGAAACATGTGACCGCAAAACGTAACTCTTGCATTACAAAAAGACTTGCAACGTATCGCCTTGCGTAACCGGAGGTGTCATGCACTAGAAATTTATTGAGATAAGGGAGTAGTGTTGGTGGTTGTTGAGGCTACTTAGGTCGATAATTGACGATGTTGCGAGTGCGAGACGTGTCAGTCCTGCAGGAGATAAATTTAATGGGCCACGTAGACAACTGGGCGATCACGTAACTCGATTGCAGTAGGTTAATATTGGGCATTCTACCCCACCCTGCTCGTTACACTCGCAGCGCTCGTTTCACTCGCTTGGTGGGATAGAAAACCCAATATTACTTTATTTCTCGTTGATGAAGTAATTATACTCATATATAACGATCATAACAACGAGAAAATTGTCATTTCAAGAAAAACATCCTTAACATTGATACATAAAAATGAAGTTTGTCAAACAAAAAGAATCACTAAGTTTGGACAAAATATACGAAGAATGTAAAAAAACTCTCCATCGACATGGAAAATTACTGCCAAACACTATACGCTGTTTGATAGTCGGACCATCTAATTGTGGAAAAACAAACTTAATGGTTGGTCTTCTGTTGCATGAAAAAGGTTTACGTTACCGTAATATTTATGTATATTCTAAAACTTTGTACCAACCTAAGTATATATTTCTAGAAAAAGTTCTGGGAATGGTTCCTAATATTTATTTAACCAAATATCATGATACAGAAGACGTTATTAGTCCACAAGAAGCTAAACCTAATTCAATAATAATATTTGATGATGTTGCCTGTGAAAACCAATCGAACATACGAAATTATTTTGCAATGGGGAGACATAAACACATCGATAGTTTTTATTTAAATCAAACTTACAGTAAAATACCTAAGCAATTGGTGAGAGATAACGCAAATTTAATTGTACTCTTTAAACAAGATGATGTAAACATGAGACATATTTACGACGAACATGTAACTACAGACATGACATGGTTGGAGTTCAGAGAAATGTGTTCAAAGATTTGGACCAGCCCTTATAACTATCTCGTGATTAACAAAGATTGTGAAAAAAATAAAGGTGCATATAGAAAAAACTTTGACACATTTGTCGAGTTTAATTAGTACTTATAAATAATAGTTTCACAAATATGGGACGTCATTATACACTAAGCAGTACAAAGATAAGTACATAATATTTTTCAAAATAATAAATATGGAAAAAGATCTAAAAAAGCAAATAGTAAATGCTGCAGAAGCCGTTAAAAAGAAAATACGTCATATGAAAGATATAGAGAATGAAAATGATCAAGTGATCAGAAACGTTTTCAAACCGATAATTAACCCTCTAAATCAAATTGTTAAAAATGAGTATACAAGTACAGACAAGAACAAGTTCAACACATCCATTGAATCAAAAGACTTTGATAAAACTCTTATAAACAGGCATTCTGATGTCACACTTTTCGGAAATAAAACAAAATATGAAGACACTGATTCAGAAGATAAAATGGACGATTCAGATCAGTGTCAGGATACTGAGGAAGAAGATGAAAATGATTTTAAAAATTCAAGCAATGTATCCTTTAAAACAATTGGATCTAACGAAAGTATTGAAGATTATAATATATCTTCTTGGTCTCTGTCTTCAGACGTTTTGAACAACATTCCATTTGGTGTAAGGAATGAACGTGGAAAGCTAATGATGGGATCATCTCGTGTTGTTGTTACTGATGACTACATACAAGTTGGTGGACGTAAATATAAAAAAACACCTGGGATATACGAGCTGTTATTTAGAAAGACCCCAGATTTAACTGCGGTGAATAATGAAGATACTTTACACTATAAGTCGATGCTGTTAGATACTAATGCCCACAGAAGAGATTATGATCCACACAAGCCAATGAAAAGCAACAGGGGACGAAAATACTTAGCTATTATCAAACCATTATTTAAATTGCGAAAAGTTTCTGCAAGTACTGAAGGCAGTAATCAAGATTTACATCAAGGTTCAGGATTGCCACTGTTAAAAAAATGGAAGAAAAGTACTGATTATGTGTATTGGGATGATCCTAATGAACTAATAGAGCGATTAAAATTATTAATTGCTTCACGTGATGCTGGTAACACAGGAGTAGATAATGAAATCATATCAATCATCGAAGAATTGCGTGAAAGTGGTGTAATATAAAATAAATAGATTGACTTTTTAAAAATTGATTCATTTCCTATTTATAACTTAAACATTGCGGTTCACCTGATGCAATGAATACTGATAAATTTGGTAACCATATACATAAACGCTTACGTTTGACAGAATTATTTGATATATTGGATAATACTTTAACGAAGACGGAAAACGAAGAATTTGATTTACAAAAGACAAGATTGACAGGGGTGAGAACTCCTTCAATGGATAGTGATGCTGCTAACAAGGAATATGTGGACAGTATGAAACAAAACTTTTTTAGCAAACAAGAAGTCCAGCGTTTACTCCTTGCTATCAAAAACGAAATACTGATTTCAATCAATAAACTTCAAGAAAACTATTGTACCAAAGCTGAATTAGAAAAAGCTTTAAAATTAAACTTAAAATGAGTAAGGAAGAGGTAGTAAATGAAATTCACAAAACAGCAAGGAAAAACTTTACAAGACGACCTGTGGTATTAAAGGGAATTGACGACTTATGGCAAGCAGATCTTATTGATATACAAAATTTAAAACGATATAATAATGGATTTGGATTCATTTTAGTTGTAATAGATTGCTTCTCAAAACTTTGCTTGACTGTTCCACTCAAGACAAAATCAAAAACAGAAGTAACAAATGCATTCGAACACATTTTAAAAATTACTCGTCGCTCTCCGGTAAGCTTACAAACAGACTTGGGAAAAGAGTTTTATAATGAAAACTTTAAGAAACTCGTTATTTCGTATAATATCAATCATTATTCTACATATTCAGTAAAAAAAGCTTCAATTGTTGAAAGGTTAATCAAAACTTTGAAAAGCAAACTGTACAAATACTTTAGTCTAAACGGTAGTTACAAATGGATTGGCAAACCCTTGGAAAGTGTTGTGAAATGCTACAACAACACAGAGCACCGCATTACCAAATATAAACCAGTAGACGTAAATAAAGAGAGTGAAAGCTATGTCAGATATAATATTCGAAAATCACAGACATTTATGTCGAAAAGAAATAAATTTGATATAGGAGATCATGTGAGGATAAGCAAATATAAAGGTAGTTTTGAAAAAGGATACACTCCCAACTGGTCGACAGAATTGTTCATTATTAAACATGTTAATAAAACATTTCCTACAACTTATTTACTTGAAGATATTAAAAAACAACCAATTTTGGGAAGCTTTTATGAACACGAACTGCAAAGGACGAACTGTCCAAGTATTTATCTAATTGAAAAAGTTATAAGAACAAAAGGCAACAAACTTTACGTAAAATGGTTAGGCTTGCCAAGTAATGATAACAGTTGGATTGATAGAAAAGCTATTGTATAAAAATCAGGATACTACGCGTTGGAGGACATTATTATGTCAGTTACGCGAGGTAGAGGACTTATTAACAGTGTAATAAATAATTTGCCATTTGAACTACATTTACCTGGATATAATTACTGTGGGCCGGGTACGAAACTGAAGGAAAGATTACAACGAGGTGATAGAGGAATAAATAAATTGGATGAAGCTTGCATGAAACACGACATCGCATACACCGCGAACAATAATTTAGAAGATCGTCATATAGCAGATTCGGAGTTGTTAAATATGGCAAAACAGCGAATGAAAGCAAAGGATGCTGGCAAAGGAGAAAAACTAGCCTCCTGGCTAGTAAGTAAAGTAATGAAAACTAAATTAAAACATGGAGCTGGAGTAAAATCTTTCAATAAATTAGTTTCATCGATTCGCTCTAGCTTGAGGAAAACGAAACCAAAAAATAGCACGACGGCTATTAAATTAGCATATAAAGCAGCTAAAAAACTCATTAATTCTAAAAATAAAGGAATGAGTCTGCCACGCATCATACCTGTGCCTAAAACAGGTGGTATTTTACCTTTAATACCCATTTTTGCTGGATTATCTGCATTGGGCGCTGTGGCAGGTGGTGCTGCAGGAATCGCTAAAACTGTAAACGACTATAAGTCAGCTCAACGCAACTTAGAGGAGGCTCAGCGACATAATAAAGTGATGGAAGCTATAGCTTTAGGCAAGGGCTTGTATATGAAACCTTATAAAAAGGGTAATGGATTGTTGGTTAAATCAAAAAACTGATGAAGCGGCTACCTAACCGTCCACTCACAAACATAGACATCCTAGAATATGCGCTCCATCGCATTCCTTACTTCAGAGGTGTTTATATGAGAGATACGCTGCCAAAAAATCCTAGAAATATCGAATGTGCTATAGTTAACTTAGATAGTATGGCAAACGAAGGAACACATTGGGTAGCCTACGTTAAGTTTTTAGATTATTGCGAATATTTTGATAGTTTCGGTGACTTAAAGCCACCTTTTGAATTAATCAATTATTTAAAACAAGATGTAACATACAATTACAGCAAATATCAAAGTTTTAATACTTTTAACTGTGGACATCTGTGTATAAAATATCTAATGAATTTTTGGAAAAACCCTACTATTCTGTTGAGTAAATATTTAGAAACAATTAATAAAGATGTATAAAACATAAAGTACTGTTTTAATTTATGTCATTGCTACAATGTCTTTCACACTGTCCATAACTGGCGGTACATCAGTTTTATCAACCAGCTATTCGCCTGCATTACAGCTTGACGGTGATTATGAGTGCGCTTTGTTGTATTTGTCTACTTTTAATTCAATTCCAAATATCGATATTACAAATAATAAATTCCATTACGATGATAATGAAATCATAGAAATACCAGAAGGAGCGTATGAACTTCAAGATATTTGTGACTACTTGAAAACCAACATTAAGAATGCATCTCTTAAGTTATACTGTAATAATAATACATTAAAAACATTTATATTTTGTACAAAAGACATACATTTTGAGAAAGAAAGTTCTCTTGGTATGTTGTTGGGTTTCGGCGAAAAGGTATTAAAAGCTAATATATTACATGAATCGCAGCTTCCAGTGAACATTTTATCGACAACTGTGGTAAGAGTCGAATGTGATATAGTGAGCGGATCATATATTAATGGAATATCAAGTCACATTATTCATGAATTTGCGCCAAATGTACCTCCTGGATATAGAATCATAGAAATACCTAAAAACATAATTTATTTTCCTGTCAATCAACATAATATCAGTTCTATAAATATAAGAGTATTGGACGTAAACGATAATTTAGTTAATCTAAGAGGTGAGGAAATCCAGCTCTATCTACATCTGAAAAGGAAATGATTGACTATAATAAATACGTGATTCCTGTATCAAGAGCAATCAGTGTTAATCACACAATTCACAAAGGCACATCTAATCGGAAAATAAAAATAAGTAAAGAAAATAAAAAATATTTGAAATTAATTGGGCTTTTAAAATGAGTATTTTAGATATAACAAGTACACCTGCCTACGACAACACAATCGACGGTATTGAATTCCATTCATACAAACCATATGTGACAAGTTTTAACAGGAATGATGAAATTCGTATTCCCATTAATCAGCAAGACTTATACGTGCTACCGTCAGCCAGCACTTTATATTTAGAAGGAACTGTGAACATTTTAAAAAAAGATACAAAACAGAAGGTTGAACACGTTGAATATACGAACAATCCTCTGCTTTACTTATTTCAAGATATTAGGTATGAGCTTAATGGAGTGGAAATAGATAAAATCAAAAATGCTGGTATATCAACCACAATGAAATCTTTGATATCTATGACTTTAGATGACTCCAGAGTAGCAAAAGCTTGGGGATGGGACATTCATGGAACAAAGCAAGGAGTGAACTTTTCGGCATCGGTACCACTCAGTAATATTCTCGGATTCGCAGAAGATTATAGAAAAATTATAATTAACTGTAAACATGAATTAGTTCTTCTACGCAGTAATACAGATTTGAACGCAGTAAAACTAAATAATGGAGAAATAATAGAAAGCATAGAAATTCATAAAATAATTTGGCGCATGCCGCATGTTAAAGTATCTGACAAGGAAAAAATTAATTTACTGAAAATTTTAGAAAAGGATCGACCGATTATACTCGCTTATAGAAACTGGGATTTATATGAGTATCCTTTATTACCTCAAACTACAAAACACACGTGGTCTATCAAAACTTCATCTCAAATAGAAAAGCCCCGATATGTAATTGTCGGTTTTCAAACAAATAGAAAAAATCAATGGGATAAAGATATGTCGCAGTTTGATCATTGCAATTTACGCGATTTGAAAGTGTACCTCAATTCTATGTATTTTCCTTACGAAAGCCTTAATGTTAATTTTACTGATCACAAATATGGTATATTATATGAGCAGTATGTCAGATTTCAACAGTCTTATTACGGTCGTGGGACTGTGCCCTTGTTAAGTATAACCAATTTTAAGGAAACAGCTCCACTTTTTGTTATTGATTGCTCTAGACAGAGTGACAATATAAAATCTGGACCTGTAGTAAATGTACGCGTGGAGTTTGAAAGCAACGCAGAGATTCCTGCTAATACTTCGGCATACTGTCTTATTCTTAACGACTGTATTGTTGAATACAAGCCTCTAAGTAATTTGGTGAAAAAAATATCATGAATCCTGATACAATCATTTTAGATCTTCAAGGATTCAAAGATTCAAGAAACAATTTTATCATAAAAGAAATTGCAATTTTAAGTGAAGATCATACCCAAACGTTCTTAGTGAAGCCTCCCTATTCCTATAATAGCTTAACAAAAGAAGAAAAAAGACAAGTGAAATGGATTGAAATCAACCGTGGAATTATGTGGAGCGAAGGTTTCATAGACCACCGAGAACTAAAGCGTACCATAGTACCATATTTGATTAGAAAAAAAGTTATTACTAAAGGCCTGGAAAAGATTAAATGGATTCAGGAGCTTTGTGAGAACTGTGATGTAATTGATATAGGCGAAAAAGGGTGTCCTAATTTTATGAAACTTCACTCTCAGTACGATAATTTAAATTATAACTGTGTTAATCACAAAAGACAATGTGCATTAAGAAATGTAATTTGCATAAAGAAATGGTGTGAAGATAATGATATTTTTAAATTTAACTTGTTTAATTAGATATTAAATAAGTACCTAATTAAGATGCAATACTAGTTTATTAAAGAAATTGTTAATTTATTGTAATAAAGATTTTTATTAATACAAAAATTTTTTTCCTAAGTAATCTAATAGGTAAAAAAAGATTTAATCATAGTTAAATACCATTTATTTTATAAGGACGCTTAAATGAACACAGTATATTATTAATTGTATCTACATAACATAAACCAAAAATAATTACATTAAAATATTTTTATGAAAAATCATAACTATAACCACATAAGTTTTTTGAAATATTATTGATTATACTTTGTGTTTGATCATAAATAGCATCATTTAGATTTCTCACAACGTATTGAGCACTTAGCATTACATTATCTCCACATTCTTCACACTTGCAGTCACTCAAATGCCGCTGAGATTTGTCCATATTCAGTATTTGAATTTTTATTAGTCGTATTCCTCGAGATGGTTCTCCGTTTATAACAAACGATGGCTCGTAACCGCGCTGACGTTTTTCTATTATATGGCCTTTTACCATTTTCTTGCCGGGCTTCTTAGATTTTGCCTTCCTCTGAGCTTTGATGACATCGCAGTGTTCATTGGTGTTCGGCGGGGTCGGGGGCTCGAAGTATTGAGCGCACTGAGAAAACGGATCCGGTGACACAGCGCGTTCTTCTGGGTCAGACAAAATTGAGAAGCCAAAATTCTGAGTAGCCTGAAACAATTTATTTTCATGTAAAACACATTTACTAAACACCCTTCAATACCATTTAGAGACGAAGTAACAAAACTCACCATTACTTTGTTGCGTTTGGTTTTCGTTGAAATAAAAATAGAGCTCGCTGTGCTTTGTTGCTTGCTGCCACTCTGTTTGCCTGCTGCCGTTTGAATGTGATTATTTATTGCATAAAAATTATAACAATATCTGAATCATACTTGCTTACACTGCAGTTTTGTTATGTGTGCTAATGATACCTCGAAACCATACCACCTGCGCGCATAAGATCAACAAGTTTGAACGTGTTACAGCAATATCAAATTCAGTTATTTGCTTGCAATGCAGTTTGATTATGTATGCGAATGGTACCTGGAAATTGTACCAGCTGTGCACATAATATCAACAAGTTCAAACATGTAATGCAGTTTTCGATTATGTTGGTATGGGAATGGTAATTAGAAAACATACTAGCTGTGCACCCAATATCAACAAGATCAAACTTCTTACAAATAACTATGATGCTGCAGTATACCTGCTAACCAATGTTATGTTTCATTTTAATACCTACTTCAGGGTATATCAAAAATAAAAAAATAAAACAATTTTAATAGTGTAAATCATACATTTATTAAAGGGCACAGGTAATACAATACTTACTAGCTAGGATAATATCAAAAGTATAACCTTAAAACGCTAAAAAACATTTTGCGACAAAATGGGCATGTATTTTTCAAAGATAACGTACACTTTACACAACTAAGATGTCCGCAGCTTAAAGACAAAGAAATTTCATCATTGAAACAAATTTTACAAATCATATTTTTAAGGTACTTCTTATTTGGAATATCATCGTCATCGTCATTGATATTAACATTATTAACATGGAACGTCTCTGATTTTTCAGATTGGTCGAATTTTTTTTCTATTACTTCTTTTATGTATCTTTCACCTTTCAAAATTAAAATATAGGAACAGTCTTGAAAAAAACGAGCATGCTCTACCATCGGCTTATCTTGAGCTAGCCAGTCCTTAATACCACCGCCACAGAAGTAACAAATCACTCTATCACTTTGTCCAGTGTAAAAAAAACCTGCCTCGGCCATTTCTTCAGGTGACTGGGTTAAGCCTTTAGGCCAAGTATCAAAACTCCGCAGACGAGTTGGTTGTAGGGAATAACGAATATGAGCAGGCCGTTCTAGTTTCATGTTTTAATTTAAAAAACAATATCAGAAATTGCAGTCAAGACCAGTTACAACCTGTCCTATTCGTTTCAATCTACTAAATGTTTATCATGTATTTCACAGAACAAGTTGAGTTTAGCTTTATATCTACTTATTACACACACATTAATATGAGTACCTTACATACAACGTCATTTTAATATTATAATTACAAACTTAAGAAAGAGTTACAAACTAAGCTAGGTAGGTATATGACAAATACTTTATTCACATCAATAATAAAAAATAAGTAAGTAGGTAAGCACATGCATATTTTAATCAATTTCATCTGTCCCAAAAAGTATTGAGCAGTTACCCCAAGCTTTTGTGGATACCTTATCGGCAGAAATCAAACGCTTATCATCGTTGGCTGACAAGGCCACTTTCTTTACTTTTTGTGTAAATACCTCATGTTTTATTGATTTAAAAAGAACATTTGTTTTTTTTAAAACGTTTCCCTGATATAAGGTTTTATTATAGTCGGACAGATCTAGTTCGTTAACGACAGATTTTTTGATACCTTTTGCTTTTTTAATGATACTGTCAGCGGTCTTCACGCAGTAAAGTTTGGAACGGAGGCCTACAAATTCACTGATTATTTTGCCACCCATTTCATCTTTAAAAAGCCCGGGAACTTTTTTATTTTTTAGAGGTATGTCGTGCTCGTTATTAATCGGGTAGTTGCTAGTATCAAAATACGAAATGAAGTTTCGTTTTAGATCTTGGAATAAATCTTTGGTTTCAATATGATATATAAAACTATCCGTATCCGTGTAACACATCTTTATGCGATTATCATACACAGGTCTAAATACTGAATAATGATAGTCATACATGTGACTTTTTGACAACTCAAGTACGGTAAAACCGATATAGATTGGTTTGTCTAAAACAACGCGATCTGGTTTCAATTGCACAGCGACCAAATTTTTGGAGAATACAGATGCGCTATGAAAATGTGGACTCGCAATCAATTTTGCAGCGGTCGTTTTCTTTTTAGTTGTATTTTTGTTGTCTCGCCATTCGTTGACTAATTTAACATTTACCCGTTTTTCATTATTTTCTAGTGTTTTTCCAAATATGCTATTATTTAGCAACTTGAAAAAATCTTGCTCAAATGTTGATGATGCCTGTTGACGTAACTGCGTGTTTAGATCGATATATTTTTTTAAATACGGGCTCTGCACGAATTTTATTACTCTGTGTATTTTATGCAATATTAACCCATGTTTCAGACAAGTTTTTAAATGTACGTAATGAATAACGTAACGATGTTTGTCATACAAATTCGGCACAAGTTTTTCCGTTTTTCCACCTGGTGGAATGCACTTTTCAGGACAAAACGGGAGATCGTTGTGTGCACTATGCAGTTTTTTCGGATAAATCAAATCGACTTCGAGAATAAAACCATGCAAAGAATCATCTGGGATTTCGGTGACATCCAAAGAATCGATTTCATTTTGATCCATAAAATTGAAATCCGATAATGGTAAATACTGACTCATACTGAATCCATACAAATTATTGCAATCGATATAAACGACAAAAGAATCTGTTTTAGACGAGTCATAATTACTTCATCAACGAGAAATAAAGTAATATTGGGTTTTCTATCCCACCAAGCGAGTGAAACGAGCGCTGCGAGTGTAACGAGCAGGGTGGGGTAGAATGCCCAATATTAACCTACTGATTGCAACCGATAGAAAAACAAATTTGTATGGATTTGACAGTTTGAATACGCAACTTATGTGCATAGTTAGTATGGAAATTTCTCGTGTTGCATTGCAACCAAAGTTTCGTGATCACCTTCCAGAAAACGATAGATAAAGCGAGTATTTAATGCACACTTGCACAGTCGTTGTGGTGTTAGTTAGAGCCCTATAGGCGGGCAAAGCCATAAGGACTTTTGCGTTGCGTTGATCCTATCATTAAAGACTGTCCCGGTATTTGAAAATGTTAATGCTATCGCTTTTATCTCCACGTGTGATAAGGACAATAAAACCCGTGAGTGAATAATAATAATAAATATTTGTGGACATTTCACACAGCGCCATCTGGCCCCAAACTAAGCAAAGCTTGTCTATGGGAACCAGATAACTGATACAATACTTAGATACTTATTTTTTTTGTAAATATATACATAGAATACAATATAACACCCAGACACTGAACTAACATCGATGTTCAACACACAAATGTTTGTCCTGAGCTAAGCTATCAGGCAGGGCAGTCAGAATGACTATACGTTTTGATTAAAAAAAAATTGAATTAATTACAACTACTTTTAATGAAAATATTCGTCACTTTAGGTGGCTATAACTACGAAGACAAAAAGGAAGATGTACGAGAATTGTTTTTCACTGCGTGAACAACTAACAGCTTAAAAATCATCGCAATCGAATAACATAGAAGGATAGAAAAAATTTGGCGCTTTTTGTATAGACAAGAGAGGGGTATACTCTCTTCGTAATTATTAATAATAATTACTAGGCCTACATCTTCAGTAAAGTCAAGATTGAAAGTAAACTTTAGAGATCCTTCTCAAAAAGTCACGCTCCCAAAACATTAGCCAAATTGTTATTTTCTAAGAATTAATGTAGATTTTTGCTTAATAACATAAAACTTTTAATTAAATTCAGATAATGATAATATTGACCCGCCAGCCTTGTTTGTTTAAGAGAGAGATTTGTGATTAAAAATTATAGTAATTACGAATTTTGTACTAAAGTAAGTAGGTACTCTGAATTCATGTAATTAAAATTACAGAGTCTATGAGTTGATAAAATTAATTTGATTCACTTAATTATCCGCTCGTAAACTTTATTAGTCCTATTTCAACTGAAAATTTAACAATATACAGCCAAGTAAAAAGGGGTTTTTTACTGTCTTATTTCCAGTACAAGACTGTAGTTAGATGGAAGAGCTTGAAGGCTTTTCTACATCTGAACTAGAAAGAAAATTATTTGATTTAATCCAGTAACATACTGCATCGATACTAGAAGCATGCAAGTAAACTAGTTGTGAGACGGTTGATTTAAAAACTTTGTGTCAATAAAGCTTCGAGTGTCCAGTATCATCCAAGATTTATACAAAGAGAATGCATTAAAGTATCTTTAACTATTTTCAACTTCTAATAATTCCTTTTTTAAAAGGGTTTTAATCGACTTCAATCCCAATGAAAACATCATTAATATAGTTAAAATCGAAATACGCATTATTAAGGATAACTCAATAACCATCCATCAGACCACAGATCCTATAATATAGGATCTGTGATCAGATCTTCATCAAACCAACTTTAACTAAGTCTAGTCTTTTACTTTAACTTTTGCCTACTGGTAGTGGTTTGTTTGATTAAGTTCCCTTTTTATTGTTTTATGTTTATTAAATAATAATAATAATGATGATTCATCAAACTGAAATGCATCAAAGTTGTCACTATAGTGTAATCAACCGATAAACTTAAAAAGCGGTAATTTTGGGAAGCCGTCTTTATTTACATAAAAGCGTTTTAAATTGTAGTCGTTCTGGGAAAGTAAAGTCATTATAAAAAAGTTTTTATAAAAGATGTCATAGTGAGACATGGACCAATTGATATAAAAAAGAAAATCGGTAATTTTATCATGTATGCATTGTTATTCTCATTGATTTCCACCAAATCTAGTCTCAGTGTGACGTTAGGAATTTTTTCGTCAGTCGTCTTTGAAACTACGAAAGTCTGCTGTTACCTGTTTGAAATTCGAGGCTAGGCGAAAATTACGAATATACACAGAGATCCTTCAAACTTCTAAATGCGGTTCAATCCCAACTGTCATCGCTGTAAGTACCGAGGCTGTATTACCGTATTTGTATGAGCGAAATCCAACCCTTTTCGATTCTGTTACTGTTGCGTCATCCCGTTCGATAATAAGAGAGTATTTTAGTGAACCAATGTCATGTAACATGCCGAACATTTTCATAAGTTACGTCATCTCCAGCGGAAGGTTGGGGTTTGGTATGCCACGGAACCATGACCTGTCTGTTTTTGCTTTTAATTACTTTCTTGGCAACTCACAAATTTATTACAATATTGATTTCTGCTTAAAGCGTACCTATCGCGTGTATGATGATTAAAGCAACGTATTTAACCTCCTTTAAAATTTTGATAAAGGTCGAGAAGAAATGTTAAGCCAAATTATTTTAAATTGTAGATTGTAAAAGTATATGTTTATTTTATTTATAGATTTTACTTGCCTTCATACAATGTCATTACTTAGTCTAACTAATCTAAATAGTACTTAATTCCAAATATGCCTATGTGTGATCCCTGTAAGGGCGTTGCACTTTAGAGAAGAGATCTAAGGTGTGGGTATCACATCAAATTCATTTAACCGCAACACGCGTGCAAAAGACTGCTAAAAAAAATGATCGCCTGAGAATTGTTTGACAAACCCAAATAAAGAATAAAATATTCAAATCCAAATAAAGAATAAAGAAAGATCATATTTCCGTCACAAACCTAATTCTCAAACGACAGATTACAGGGAAACAAGGCATTGAAGAGACATGACATAATACGTCCAAATCAATAAAATAAATGTACACAATCTACTTCACACTGACACTGGAAAAATAAACATAATTTCACATAATATAAGTGGCTCATATATTAAAATAACTACACATTATCATCACACTTCACACTAAAATTATAAATGTGAAAGTTAGTGTGCGCTTTTTCCCTCTTCATGCTGCAATAGCAGAACGGAATGAAATTTGCGATGGGGATAGCTTATACATTGGATTAACATTAACACACAGGACTTATTATCCGCGGGTAAAATCTCGGGGCTCAGCTAGTAAATCTTCGGAAAATATTTTTCATCAAGAGGTTTATGGTATTATGGTTAACTGTGATTTGAGAATATTTATTATAAAGCTCGCATCCGTCTCTTCAGCCATATCCTCTGATGGCCATCACAGCTGTATCGTAAACACGCGAGCAAGATCCGCGGCCACTCCAATCTTAACGTAACTACCACATTTATTTACTTTTACACCCGGGATCTAATCGCGTTGTCGCGATCTCACCACGAAATCTTGTGTCAGTACGTAAGCTTGGATTTCAAGTTTATTAAGTTTGGATTTCATCAAGTTTATTAAGCTTGGAATTCAAGTTTATTCTTCGGTATATAATAAACTTGCTAGATTTTTTTATTTTAATGAATGATGTTACGAGTCACTCGTTCATTGTTGTTAATCGACACGGCCGCTCATAACAGAACAGTGTCACTCAGAACTCTAAAATATAAAGTTTCGCGCGACACTGCACTGCGCACATCATCCTGGGCACAGCGGTGGTACCTACCTAGACGAACTTTGTAGAAAAGTCCTACCACCTAGTAAAAGTAGTACCGTGTGGTCGTGGTTTGAGAATAAGACCACCCGATCTATTCCCGCGGGCGCCGGCTAAGGGCCAGGGAATAGGCAGCAGCATTCTCCTCGGTATATTAAAATATCCAAATATCGCTGATCACCAAGCGTGGTGATTATAGCAATCATCCTCCCCCACATGATAATACGACTGTAATTCTACCGGCTGATGAAAATGATCAATTAATAAACGCTTGTCTAAGCTATAAGCTAATTGATGAATAGGCTTTTGTATATCTAATCAAATATTTATTTGCTAGAACACAATTTTCGAGAGATGTTAACATAAGTTACTTAAAATAATTAGACATTTTATGTTCAACCTGCATGCAAGTGTGCAAATATTCAATAATATTTTTGTTACAGTACATTTGGAATTCCTTAACACTATAAAATGCGTGTAACAACCAGATATACAAAATTTTATTAAATATGTATGACTGTGGCAATCATCTTTGTTATGCTTTGAAGAAAGAAATAGACCTGTGTGAAATATAAATGTCTTCTTTTGGAGAGGTAATCACACTATCACATCACATCACACTTCACACTAATATTATAAAGGTGAAAGTTTGTATGTGTGTTTGTGTGTACGTGTGTTTGTTACTCCTTCACGTTCAAACGGCTGAATGGATTTGAATGAAATTCGGTACCAAGATAGCTTATACACTGGATTAACATATAGGCTACATTTTATCCCGGAATAGAGAAATTTTCCTGTGGGATGAGCAAATAATTAAAATACTTTTGTCCGCGCGTGAAACCGCGAGGCGCAACGAGTAGCAATATAAATACAACCTGTACCAATTTGATCAACCACTTAGCCATTGGCGTATAAATAGTAGCAGACGATAGGGGCTAAAGATGATGGATGTTGTCCGTGGTCGAAGTGGTTTACGTTGGATAAATAAACAATGACACGCAATCGCTGACGTATTTATTTATAATGCCACCGATGCGTGAATTGTTCTTTCTTTTTTATTGTAATTCTATGCCCCATTTGTTATGTATACGCTGACGTGAATAATCGGGAAAAAGCTTGCTAGAATCTCGTACACTGTCTCCATATCTAAGAACCATCATACGGTGATAAAACTCTTGTTACGACCACCGAGCCATTCACCGGGCATGCTGCCAAAACGCGAGTCCGGCACCGTCTCGTGAGCCACTCCCAATGTCATGATCTTCGGTGACGCGTTCGATCACAGGGAAGTATTTCTGTCACATTTCCGATCGTTGTTTTGGCATTGGTGCCGGCACTGCCGGTTTACGGTTAAAGGTGTTTGTTTTGAAGGTGTTGCTGATAACAAAGTTTGCTTTTTTACGTGCCATAATTGCATAAATTGATGCACCTATATGCACTAGGTGGCAGGACTTTTCTGCAAAGTTCGTCTAGGTACCACCGCTTTGCCAGTTATTCTGCCGCCAAGCAGTAGTGTACAAGCAATGCTGTGTTCCGGTTTGAAGGGCAATGTAGCTAGTGAAATTACTGGGCAAATGAGACTTTATGATCTGATCTCACAGTCGAGTAATCTTATTACCAGACTGTGCTGATGTCTCAGGATGATGTGTGCAGTGCAGCAGTCATGCGAAACTATTCATGTTGGAGTTCCGGGTTACACTGTTCTGCTTTGGGTGGCCGTGTCGCGTAACATCAGGTGAACGACTAGTTCGTCACATCACTCAATAACATAAAAAAAACCTATGGTGAATTAAATAGATCTGTAATGTGTTAGTATAATGACTTAGAAATTGAAGGCATCCAAAGCATTTTGTATTCACAAATAAACAAATGAATGCATCGAATTTTCGCTCGTCAGGTAGTTGAAAGCAAACTCTTTTAGATTAGTCAAGTTGATTGCTATCATCTGCATCAATATCCTGTGTTATTGTAGGTAATACAGGTACTCTTTTAAGGCGAGTAAACGTGAAAGCAATTTTCCAGTCGAAAATGTCCGAAAAAGTCCTCGACTTTCACGCGCTTCTTTCGCGCTTTCAAAGGTTTCACTAAACCTTTGAAAGCGCACAATATACTACCGCACCTTTTTCTAGTGCGAAGTTGAGCTCCTAAGCTCGTAAAATAGTATACTGGTAGGTACGCTACAGATGATTCTTATTTATTAAACTAACTATATATATATATACATATATATATATTCTTTGAATCTCGCTGAAACAATGGGTATTTAAGGCCTTATATTATTTGTCATTTGTTGAATTAATTCCTGAAATGTTCGGTCTCGTTTTGGCTTGTGACGTCAGCGAGAAGTTAAGAGGACTGTAAGCTATAACTATAACAGTTTGCATTGTTATAAGTATTTTAGTATATTATTGTATCTCCAAATTTAAAAAAGACTTGTTTTAGTATCATTCACGCTTGTCCGTTTTTATATGTTTCATTAAAGATTTTGTAGTTCGTATATAGAACAAGTGAAGTATTGAGCAGTTTCCAATATGCTGTTTTAGAAATTAGTAGGTTTTTTAATTAAAAAATGTTTCGCTTAAACGTCATCTCGCTGTGACATTGGTGTGCTGAGCCTTAGCTATTGACATGAAATCTGTACGAAGCGCGCAAAATGTAGTCAAAGTTAAATCCAAACTTAAAACTATTACCTAAACTTATCCCATTAGCTTTTAGTAAAGTTTTCTCGGCGATACCTTGGGTTAGGATACTCTGAATTCTAGGCGTTCAACTTCGCGCATGCGGTTTTACTAACCAAGTTTCTAACGAAGACAAGCAAGTTATTTTAAAAGGCGATGGACCTGCTCGATGGATCTTTAACGTCGTCAAATTATTTGCGACGATATAATTAATTGAGGATGCATCATTGATATAAAATAAGAACAGCTTAATTTGCATAACAAAATATGAACAATTAAAAATACACCACCGTCGTACGAATAACAGTCGAGAGCGAAGGATCCTTAGTCGCCAGTGGCTAAAAAGAACTACAATCAAAACAAAGTCAATGTCTAAATATTTGAAAATCACAGGCTGATGAGATGATGCTAATTGCAAAACCAGATTTATAATACAAGTCTCCATTCAAATCGCAGAGTTACCCTTTAAGATAGTTCAAAAGTTTTTTTCTGTAATATATTTGCTGTTTTATCGTCAGGCCTAGCAAATAAAAAATTTGAATAATTCGATGCTGTTCTATTTTTTATGTTTTTGTGTCGCAACCAATCTATTTATATCAAAATAAACAACATAATAAACACGTTTGGGTAGTGCTGCAAAATATGTGCCAAAATGCTGTATATGATTGTAGGATATTTTATAAATAAAACCAGCACATTTAAATGGAAACGTGTAATGGCGGCCAAGCAAAGACCACGTCAAAACAGAGATGTCAGTTATAAAACCACAAAGTTTCTACATATATCACATCCCTCCACAACTAAACTAAAACAACTTCTAAAATAACCTTAGGACTTATAATTAACGTTATTTCTAGTCGTCCTGATAGGATACCGGCGTACAAATTCTGACTGAAGATTTTGGTTATTTTCTGATGATTGTGGATGAGTGTTGCTCTCAGTATTAGATACAACATCCGCAGACGCTGCGTCTAAAAACTCATCTTCAGAATCACCACTTCCTTCCCCTTCTGGAGCCCAGCTACACGTAGGAGGGGTATCTGGCAGGGAACGCTCGCAGGCGCGTGCTGCGCCGCTGGTACTGGGTTCAGGAGCCGGCGCCGGTTCTACGATGTTATCTCCAAAACAACTGACATCGTCATCTGTGTCGGTCGTCAAACGTCCTTTGTACGCTAGTAACTGGTCTATGTGTTTTTTTACAATGTTATTCAATTCAGGTATAAATATATTAAACATTCGCGAGCCAATGCGACTTTTCACTACTCCTTGTTTCCATGTATATTTTGTACCATTATTATAGTAATGTTTAGCCAAAACTCTATCTCCAATAGAGAATTTAATATTCCTTGTTCCTCTAAATTGTTCACTCTGGGAAACATGTTTACTCTCAACATTATTAGCGGCCGCGGTGAACGACGACAAAGGCGCAACTTCAGGCGCTCGCAACAAATTAAGCCGACAACGCAGAGGCCGCCCCAGCAACAACTGGGCAGGTGAAAATCCCGTTGTTGAATGTACCGAATTTCTATAGTCGAACAAAAATTTGTTCAACTTCGCTGCAACGACCTTTGGATTGTTATTATCCATTAATATTACTTTCAGCCCTTTTTTCACAGTTTTAACGCTATTTTCTGCCTGACCATTTGATGCTGGGTGGTAAGGTGCACTTGTTACATGTTTAATACCGTTTAAACGACAAAATGATTCGAATATAGTACAACAAAAATTCTTAGCATTGTCAGTAACTAACGTGCGAACTAGCCCAAATCTACTAAACATCTCGCATAACTTAGTAATAATCGATTCACTGTCAGTGCCTTGCATTAAAAAACATTCAACCCATTTCGAATGTGCATCTACTGCAATGAGGTATTGTTTATTTCCTAACATAAACATATCTAAATGCACGCGCTCCCAAGCGTGCTCAGGGTACGGCCATGGTGCGAGCGGAGCATGTGGTGGATTATTACGCAGCGCGTTACAAACCATACAAGAACTAATATTTTCTTCAATGTTTTTATCAATATTTGGCCACCACATGCGAGATCTCGCTTCTGATTTCGTCTTAACTACTCCGAAATGCGAACTATGTAACTCTTTTAGTAATCTTTCCCTAAACTGCGAAGGAATTACGACTTTATGGCCACGTAGAATACAACCGTTTTCGACTGAAAGTTCATGCCGGCATAAGAAGAATGGCTTTAAAAGGGAATTATTTATTTTAGGAGGCCATCCCTTTGTGATAAAACCCTTAACAGCTTGTAATATTCCGTCACGTTCTGTTTCCCTCTGTATGTCACTTAAACTTATTGGAGCCAAGACAGTTTCTCCAACAAAATTAACATACTGAGTCATGTCAATACGTTCCTCAGCATCATCATTCCGTACATGCGAACTAACAGAACGCGACAAAAAGTCTGCTATATTATCCTCACTTCTTACATATTGTGTATCAAAATTATACGCAGATAGAAACAGTGCGTAGCGCTGCAGCCTATTAGCTGCTAAAATAGGTACACCCTTTTTATTACCAAAAATAGCTAGCAAAGGTTTGTGATCGGTTCTCAAAATGAAAGGAACCATCCGACCATATAGGTAATGATGAAATTTCTTAACAGCGAAAACTATGGAAGTCGCTTCCTTTTGAATTTGCGCATAGTTGACCTCAGCTTTAGAAAGAGACCTAGATGCGTAAGCTACCACACGTTCGCTGCCGTCTGGCTGTCGCTGAGCCAGCACCGCACCTAAACCAGCAGGGCCCGCATCGCACGTCACTATGGTGGGGTACTCCGGACAGTAGTGTGCCAATACGCGGTCAGAGCCTAACTCTCTTTTAATCATTCTGAAAGCATTATCCTGTTCTTTATTCCATACCCATTTAACACCTTTTTTCAAAAGACTATGCAAAGGATTCAAAACTGATGACGTCTGCGGCACAAAACACCTATAATAATTCACCATACCCAAAAATGATTTTAACTCATTAACGTTCGTCGGTGGATTGCATTTCATAATAGCGTCAATTTTTTTTGTCGATTTGTGTAGTCCATCTTTGTCTATAACAAAACCTAGATACTCGACTGAATTTTTAAACAATTCGCATTTATCTCGCTTTAACCGTAAACCAGCCTCCTGCAATCTGCTCAGTACTAAGTCCAACCTCTGTAGATGAACTGACATTTCAGAAGCTGTCACTAAAATGTCATCTAAGTAAATACATACGCCGTCAATGTCACCGAGTAACTGCTCCATAGTACGCTGAAAAATGAATGGAGCGTTTGATAATCCGAATACCAACCTATTGTAACGGAATAATCCTTTATGTGTGTTGATGCAAGTCCATTTTTTTGACTCATCCAATTCAAGTTGTAGGTATGCTCGTGACAAATCTAACTTTGAGAATGATGTCCCTCCGTGAAGCTTCGCAAACAACTCCTCAATTCGTGGAAGCGTATAGTTATCCAAATATAAAGCTTTATTGAGCGTTACGGAAAAATCCCCACAAATTCTAACATCCCCATCTGGCCGCAAAATAGGCACAATAGGTGTCGCCACATCGAAATGATCAACTTTCTCTATAATACCCAATTCTAACATTCTATGCAGCTCCTTTTCCACTAGAGGTTTCAAAGCAAACGGAACGGGACGAGGCTTGAAAAATTTTAAATGTGCATCCGCCTTAATTTTAAGGCTAACCTTGTGTTTATTAAAAGTACCCAATTCATCCCTAAATAACTGAGAGTACTTTTCCATTAACATCCTGCCTTCTTTATTTCCTATACTAACATCTAAATTGTTTACGTCTGTCCGGAAAATATGCAACTTAAAAGTTTTCATAAAATCTCGACCTACTAGAGGCGAACGTGTAATATTAGTCGCAATAACATAAAACTTAAGGGATGAAGTTTGACCTTCAAACGTTACTGGCAAAGTCAAACAACCCTCAGGCGATATCTTAACCCCGGTATAGAAGTTAAAAACATCTTTACAAGACTGCAAACGATAGTTACCAAAATATTGCTGATAGATTAGTTTTGGTAAAATAGACACGGCACTGCCACAATCTATTTCGCAGTTTAATAGTGTGTTTCCTACTACTACACTCCGCATTATCGGCTCATTGAAGTTTGACTTCTCGTCAATATTAAATAAACTGTAAATACCTTCTAGACTATTGTCGTCGTCTACCGCGCCCACATAATTATTGTTTTGTAACTTAGCTTTACACATTCTTTTTAAATGGCCTTTTTTGTTGCATCTTTTGCATGTATAACCAACGAAACGACATTTTTCTTTTGTGTGGTTCTTGAAACCGCATACTTCACAGCATTTAAAATCCTTAGGCGAAGAGACGGCGCTGCTGCTATTGCCAGCCTGTACTGCAAACACTGGTTGTGCCGGAAACTCCAGTATGCCTGCCTTGGTAACGTTATTAGCTCGTGCCGTTTGTAGTGCCATTCGTGCGCAATGCACGCTCTGCGCCAATTCTAAAGCCTTACTAAAAGATAACGTATCCAAACTTTCAGCAAAAAGTTTTTCTTTTTCTTTGGCGTTTCCTAAGCCCAAAACAAAACGATCACGCAGGGCTGTCTCTAGCTCAGATGACTTAAAACCACAAAACTGCGCTAAATTACGCACTCGCGCTGCCCATTCAGCTAATTCCTCCTCTGGAAGCTGCTCTGATTTATAGAAATTGTATCGCTCTGCGAATGTACATTTCTTTGGTAGAAAATGTTTACTCAATTTTTCTATTAGCGTGTCGAACTTTACAGTGTCTAAATCCTCCGGAAACACTAAATCTTTAGCTACACGGTAGGTTTCTTCCACAAATGTAGTCAACAACAGAGCTCTTCGTTTTAGTCCAGACTCATCGGTGTCGCTAGTAATATCGTTTGCCGTGCAGTATTGGATGAAACGACTACGAAAAATACTCCACTCTTGTGACCGATGGTCAAAAGTGAGGTTGCCACCAAACATCATTGTACCGCCCATTCTTGAAATACAGTAATTATAAATGTTGCGACTATTCAGCAACAGCAGCACAAGGAAAAATAGCGCTGCACATTTTCCACTTCAAGTCTTAATGTTGTGGCAAATTTCAACAACATATACATTAAAAACTGCGTTACACGCGTGAATTGACTACTCGTAGCCAAATTATCCTGTATGTAGGATATTTTATAAATAAAACCAGCACATTTAAATGGAAACGTGTAATGGCGGCCAAGCAAAGACCACGTCAAAACAGAGATGTCAGTTATAAAACCACAAAGTTTCTACATATATCACAATGATATTTATTTTAATTCGGCACTCATGCAGATATTCTAGAAGGTGAAGGTGATACAGAATATAATGTGGTTAGTTTCTCATAAAATTTAATGATCTTTCTGAATGGCCAACTCACTCTCTGCCCACGTGTTGGCTTGGTTAGTCACAAGCAAGCAAGGTGTTCTTCAAGTAAAAGCATGGTACATATGTATAGCATGTAATGTACGATAATTATTTTTGTTGTTACTAGGACAGTTGGCAACACCACACCAATTGTTGACACCATTTCCCTAGTTACCTATACCGTAATGTGCTATACATATAAAACACAACACCCTAGATTTTAAAACTGATCTGCTTTTGTTTAAAATTCAGATCAACCAATCAATTATCAACTGTCAGAATGAACAGCCGAAAACCTCTGTACAAAACCAGGACTTAAGGCAAAAAAAGATGGACAAAAGATACTATAGACACAGGGAATACTAGTTAAGGTCTATCTATGTATGTGATCGTTGGGCGTTATTATTTTATTTATTGTTATTTGGACGGTGTCGACGTTTTAACGTGTGTGCGCGTAATTGCGGGTTGTACTATGGTTTTCTGGAAATTGTACCTTCTATCCCGTCAAATGAGTTGTTAAAGATTGTAAGAACAAATGCGGGGATGCCTATAATTATAGAGTAAGACTTCAAATAACTGATTAATGACATTAACATCTTTAGCAGCTTGACGAAGTGACGACATTGACTCATCGCATATTATCATATCCATATCCCATCTTCCCATCCTCTACTGACTAGTCAAACCGCGAAGGCGTGTACCCCCCGCCAACAGATCTGTGCCCACGACAATATATAGGTTAGTCACCTGGGTACGCGCGCGTCCTTAGCTTCCGCGGTGACGCAACCGCATTGCGCACGCGCAACGCATGTAACGCTGCGGGCTGAAGCGTAGTCGTATAATCTACGCACGGGATTTCGTCGACATCCAAGCAATATGCTGAGCCGATGATAATAAATCCGAATAGTTATTCCACGGAATGCAGGGCGCACGTTACGTCTTTTGATTATTAAATCTAATTAACTATTTTTGACGAATGACGTCAGCATGACATTATACCAGCAAAAACAAAACAAAATCTATTCTAGTTATTGATTCCAATCTATTGACTGGCCCGATAGCTCAGTTGGTAGTAGCCCTGCCTTCTGACAACAAACATTTGTGTGATGAACATAGGTGTTTGTTCTGTGTCTGGGTGTCATATTGTATTCTATGTATGTATTTACAAACAAAAAAGTATCTAAGTATTGTATCAGTTATCTGGTTCCCATAGCACAAGCTTTGCTTAGTTTGGGGCTAGATGGCGTTGTGTGAGGTGTCCACACATATTATTATTATATTATTATTTAAAAGTTTAATATCACGTATGGTCATAAATCTATCCAGAGTAATAGCATAACAAAAAATGTGTATTTTAATGATTAATTAATTCTACTTTAGTATTGCTCATTAGTAATGAACACTGAAACTGAAATAAACGTTGATTTATATTTTAATAGGTCGAGAACTTGCAGTGCAGAGTATGTATAGGTACTGTATGAATGATTTGCAACGGGTATATTAGAAATAATGTCAACTCATCTCGCCACGGCTGATTGAACCAGTTGGCCAGCCTGCCGTGGGAGTGAGGAGGAAAGTGAGCAAGAGAAGACAGTTCGTGTAATTTAACGGATGGTGTACCATACACTCCATACTCGCCCTGCTCTTTTCCTTAATTTTCTGATCACAGCTGCGGATTTGAGTTGAGAAAGAAAAAAAACTAATTTAAAAAAAATGGGTTAAAAGTGGCCCTATGTCCTTCTCCTGGTTCTAAGCTACTTCCCCACCAATTTTCAGCCAAATCAGTTCAGCCGTTCTTGAGTTATAAATAGTGTAACTAACACGACTTTCTCTTATATACATATAGATTTACACAATTTTATTCGTTTTTAACGCGTGACGTCACAGTAGTGACGTCGAAAGAGTGCTTTTTGTTGATTTTGGACTTACACCGCGCCTTAAATGACCTCGAGCGGACTTATCAGTAAACCAATCCGTCCGGGACAACATAGAATATAGGTACGGTTGATTGAAACGCGTCCCACTCCTCCATCTCCCGTGTTTCAATTTTAGCGTCCAATTGTTTCGGAGGAAACGAACCGTTGGATCGAATGTTAGTGTTTTCCTTAATGACAATAGTAGCTGTTGTATCTGTTTTATATATATTTTATATTATATCTTTGAAACGATATTTCGTTTATAGAAAAGAAAACGAATCCATATCGTTTCTATCTCTGTATTGATTGTCTCTAATTATCGTACCGACCAATCAAAACAACTAGATTTTATATCTATCAATAGTAATTTTAGAAGCTGAGATAGATAGATAGATAGATAGATAAACTCTTTATTATCCTATATAATTTTAAAAAAAGTGAACATGTTATGAGATGTTTTTTTTTTCTTTATATTAGAGTTTCGCAGGTATTTTAGTGGTAATTGTTTTAGACTATTATATATATACTATAAAGTACTACTATATATAAAGTATTTTACTTGTCTAGAAGATAAATACCCATAACCCGCTCATAACCCGGAGGCAGCGGGTTCGATTTCCGCGCCAGAACAAGTATTTTGGCAACGAAAAAAATCACAAATACTTGTTCCGAGTCTGGGTGTTGTGGGACTATGGTCCTCGTAGTTCCTGGGTACCTAGACACAGGGAATCCTAGTTTGGGTTCAGGATCTATGTATGTAATCGTTGGGCGTTATTATTATTATAAACTAAAATCTGCAGGCGTCAACAATTTCACTTTTAATTAACCATGGGTTTATTATAATTAAAAATGAAAGGGCATTATCATAACAACGTTGACTCGCCCACTACAGTACGTCACAATGTGACAAGTGAAGTTATAATCAAATGGCTAATTACTCTTAAAAGGTTTTACATGCTACATTACTAGCATTTTTGTTAAAATTAAAAATATGCGGACGGTAAATGCTTTTATTTAACTGATACCATTAAGTACTATGTATAGTCTTCATTGGGGGAGTGGGTGACACCATACGATACATTTTTAATTTTATTAACGCTACCAATTATCTTTTAATCATGTCTTAACTATTGTTTATGTATGGTTAGACGAGCATGACGTTCACTTAATGGTCAATATCCCGCCTGCGACAGTGCCCGGGCAGACAGAGAGCTTTCATAGCTCAACATTGGTGTGTCGACCAAGTGAACTAAAATGTCAAAAGTTTATTCTTCTGATGAATACGGTAGATTTTAAATCGATTGCTCTGGAAAGTTGCATTTAAGTCCGTATTACAGAACGATGCGCAGTCATCGATCGGTGCTCAAGCAGAGATTTCATTTACTAATTGATCACTTTATGAATGAATTCTCTGCTTGAGCACCGATCGATGACTGAGCATCGTTCTGTAATACGGACCTTAGACTCTTATGAGATGTTACTTTATCAGAAGATGAATTAAAATAAAGGAAGCTATCATTCTTTAATTTTAAACTGATCTCAAATATATGTCATTGGTCAGAATAATTTACTACGTATTTCAACCTGAGATTCTCACACACTGTTTGATTTAGTTAGTACGTCCCGTTTTATCCCTCTAAGGAAAAAAGTTTATTCTATTCTATTCAATTACACTTATAAACCCTGTAGCGTTGGAGCGGCTATTGCTGAGCCCCTTTCGGTTGGCCGCAGGTTCCCGCGTAATATCCCTTGATCCTGCTCGAATTAGGGCATATCGCACCCAGATTGGTTAGGACAGTGAACCTAAAAGCACTTGCCTGTAATAATAATAATAATAATATCTGTGATCATACCTGCAGGATTAAAATATAGGGACCCTATATTTTATTCTTATGTTAATCAATAACGTGATGAGCTAGTAATTAACAAAGTGTCACGGCTGCCCCATAGCAGGTGCAGTGATTATCGGAACTAAACTGTAGTTTCGTTTGACACTGCACTGCGCACGTCATCTTCAGCTATCAGCACAGCGTAGCAATAAGATTACTCGTCTGTGAGATCAGGTCATAAATTCTCATGTACCCAGTAATTTCACTATATATTCTGCTACTAATAATATAAAAGTAAAATGTCTGTTTGTGTGATTTTCAAGCCGAAATAAGCTGACACGATTGCTTTTAATTTTTGCACACAAATTTCTTAAACTACCAAGAAAATATAAGTACTAGGTATACTATGTCAGCAGAAAAGATAATTCTTAAGGGAAAACGATGAATTGTTGGTGATACCGCAAGGCGCCTCTCGTTTGGATAATATAAATTTAAACTTTGCAGTAAACACATTAAGATAATAATTTATTGAATCGAAAATACATGATTACGTGATCCCAACTATTGACTGCTAATAATTTCAGTTCCAATAGATCAGCAATGAGTTAGGGCTTGCAATAGAGATTCACGATAGACCTACTGGGGGGTGATTTCAAACATTAATTGCAATGCAACAGGAGAAATTCCCATACTAACTATGGACATGAGTTTTGGCGGCAAAACGAAAAAGATCGCGTCGCCGCATTGTATTATTTTCCATAAATTGTGTTATTTTCAGTGTTAGTGCATAAAATTGGTGGCGTTTTATTTGTTAAATGCTGAATTACAGGCATGAGTGTGGGAAAGTGGTATAAAGATGGTGAAACGTTTCTTTTCGTGTTGTTTCCAAAACTCCATAGAAGCTTCTGATAAAGTTGCCACCACTTTACTAGGAGTATGACTTGACTAGACTATGACTTAACTTGATGATTTGGACTTTGACTTGACACATTATATGATATTAATTAACTTGAGATATTATCAATTACTTGACACTGGCTAAATACACAAAAGTGTGGAGCCAAAACCAAACAAAAACTATGGACATAAACTGCGTATTCAAACCGTCAAATCCATACAAATTTTTGTTTCTATAGTTTGCAATCAAGTTACGTGATCGCCCAGCAGGTAGAAGCATCATGCTATCTATGTTGCTAAAAACCACGGCTTGACACAAAGGAATAAGTAGGGGCTTTCATAGTTTAGCATTGAAGGCCTCAGCAGATTATATTAGCATGAGAGGAACGCAAATTACCTACTCGATTTCCATTTCGTAAAGAGGGTCGTGTGAAAATGGCCCTATTTCTTGGAGGCCAAGGATAAGAGATTCCTTATCCTGTGACGGCATAATTGTATTAGCCTTGTATATTTTCGTATTTTTCTTGTGTTCTCTTGGGCTATATATCTCTCATTAGCTAAATAAGTTTGAATAATTAGCAGTTTTAACTGGAATGGGCGTATTGATAGTCTTGGTCACGTTAATCATGCGGGGTGAACGATCGTCCATTCAACACGGGACGATATATAAGCAGTAGATCAGATTCATGCGCACACGGCATGTCCACGATCTGATTACATTCTCAATTTCGTCACACACACACTCACGCGCGCGACGGGTACGATTGGTGTGTTCGTTTTATGCATGGGCGGTGGCGCCCGGTCAGTTCAAATTCAAACTTTTTTTTAATGGTACAATCTCAGTGAATTACCTGCTTTATTATCAAATTTTCAATGTAAATTGTTATTTTAAGCAACCATTTTCCAAGTTTTTAGTCTGACTAGCACATGTCACCTAAATTAGTTTTAGCGATCGTTTAATTTAATTATTTAATTTATTACTCATTTGTTTTTTTTAGTTATAGTTTTATATTTATATACATACTTATTTAATTGGTTGGCTGTTTTATACGCATACACTTTTCCTCATAAAAATCTTCAAACCACGCATTATTGAAGTAAAACTCCTTTACGTACGTTTGCCTTGCGGAGTAAGCTGATTAATGCGTAACGAGGCGAACGTAAGTTGAAAGTTGGTTGTTCACGTAGCTCTCCATTGTGAACATAACAAAGAACAACATTAAATTCCGTTCCGTCAACATTATAAAATACTGAAATTTTGTATTATCATGATGGTCCGGTGAACTGTGACAATTTACAGTTATGAAGATGGCGACATTAACATTAAACAAAGCAAATCAAAGTTATACCGGCCGATAGATGGAGCTAAACTAAAGAAGTTTTACTTCAGTCGTGTGGTCTAAAGCGCACTTTTTTTTGTATAATGTAATAATTATTATGTTGTGTGTATGTTGTATTAATTTCCCATACAATTATATTGTTTTGATAAATAAATGAAATAAAAACATTGAACCAGTAAGCGTTTCCTCACCTCGTTTGAGTATCTTATGAGTACCTCGCAAAGTAAATTGTGGATGGAGGCGTGTAGTCGAAAGCATACTCGTTTTTATTCTGGTACCATCTGTGTAATCTAAAAGCTTTACACGACTGTAAGTCACTTAAACAGAACGATGCTTAGTTTTCGATTACTGAGAATACGGGCCTAACTGTTTGTTGACACGATCGTATGTGTAAACTTGACGTACTGTTTATATGTTCGCTAAGTGTCCAATGCAGCAATGGCAACTGTTTTATCGTTCCGTGCGATCGCGTGTGCCTGCTTAGCATTCGTTTGTGAAATTTGATAGCGCTCGTCACTGGCGCGACTGTTGCTGGTGTCCACGTGGCACTCAAGTATTTTTTTTTTGTTTTGGCTCCACACTTTGTGCATTTAGCCATCGTCAAGTAATTGATAATTTTCAAGTTAATGATATTTCATATTATGTGTCATGTCAAGGCACAGTCCAAGTCATCAAGTCAAGTCATAGTCTAGTCTAGTCAAGTCATACTCCTAGTAAAGTGGTGGCAACTTTACCAGGAGATTCTATGGAGTTATGGAAATAACAACAGAAACGTTTCACCATCATTATACCACTTTCCCAAACTTATGCCTGTAATCCAGCACTAAACGAATAAAATGCCACCAATTTTATGCACTAACACTGAAAATAATACAAGTTTTGGAAAATAATACAATGCGGCGGCAAGATCTTTCTCGTTTTCCCGCCAAAACTCCCCCCTCAATTATTGTAATAGTAGGAAGTTCCTACTAAGTTGCTATTAGGAACCAATCAAGTAAGGATAGCGGTTACGGTATTTAGAATTTGGTCACTTGGTTTTTTTTAAACCAAAGTGACCAAAATATAATTCCTTCTGTAAGAGCGGACCAATGCGGCACTTCTGAGACACCCGTTGAAATATAATTACTTGGTTGCATTTAAAATCTTCGCACGTCCCGCAGCCAAATGAATGAAGCATGAATGACAAGCAGAAAATAACTCAGTGGAGAAAAAAAGACCCATTCATGCTGTATCGATCAAATAACATGGCCTTTTACAAACGTCCAAATAACTAAAAGACACTACACAAACTAAAATACACACCAACGGCAACGAGTTGAAGAAACTCAAGCTTTTGTGTTTGTTGAAAATATACGGATAATTTTGACGTACAGAAAGAGCCCGCTAGAATCGGATGCGAGTGTCTAATAAAATATAGAATACTCGTAAGATCGAGTCATTTGTCCCGCGCGCTCCGTCCTGACAGATCCTTATTTTTTCTTACAATTAAATAGCCTATATTAATCAGTGATAAGTTTACTAGGTGGTAGGACTTTGCTGCAAAGTTCATCTAGGTAGGTTTTCCACCGCTTTGCCAGTTATTCTGCCGCCAAGCAGTAGTGCGCAAGCACTGCTGTGTTCCGGTTTGAAGGGCACTGTAGCTAGTGAAATTACTGGGCAAATGAGACTTTATGATCTGATGAAGTTTAGTAATCTTATTACTAGATTGTGCTGATGTCTCAGGTTGACGTGCGCAGTGCAGTGTCACGCGAAACTCTATAATTTAGAGTTCCGAGTGACACTGCAGCTGATATGGGCAGCCGTGTCGTTTAACATCAGGCGAACGGCTAGCTCGTCACGTCTTTCCTTAACATAAAAAAAAAAAAATTCAAATGCAGAAAGAATTTTTTAAATCGGTCCAGTACTTTTGAGCCAATTCGTTACAAACATACTTACCTACAAAGCTTTCCCCTTTATAATATTAGTATATATTGGAAGTTCTTTGTCTACATAATTTAGTCGAGGACCATATTTAACATGTTAATCATTTCTCTTGACAGAAAAGTGAATTAGTTGTTAGAATAATGTGTAGTGTTTGTATTGATGGAATAAAATCATTTAAACTACACACTTTAATATTCCATAACCCGATTTACAATTTAACAGATTGGTTCCAAAAAATCTACGCACTGTCTCTTTCATCCTGAATGCAGATGAAAGAGAGGCGTGTACATTGCTGCTGACTGCCGATCTATAACCATTTTATTTTGAATGGGATAGTGCTGTTGGTCTCTACCGACCTTTACACCGTCACCGACCTTTACAGCGTCACCGATCTTTAACCATCTGTCTCACAAGAGTTATATGGAGAGCTTCTTTGGAGTTTCAGCGAAATAGAATAAATACATAAGCAATGAAAATTATAATACAAATCTTCTGCGATCACAAAGCCGCCTGCCTGCCAAGCACGGTGATTATGGCAAACCCTATCAGCCTTATTAATAAACACGAACTAGCTTTAGATTAGTTACACCATCTTTTGTCTCTTTCGATCCAGCTAAATATTCCAGTAACAAAAAAAGGGCAAAAGCTGAAGTAACTAACCCGAGACTAATACCCGTTTATTAATAAGGCTGTATGCGTTCAAATTGACGAGAAAGAAACCTTAATTATTTTTTCCTTTATTTATTTTGACAGCCTCTGTGGTGTGGTGGTTGAACAGGTCGGCTCATAGCCTGTAGGCGGTGGATTCGATTCCCGCTTCAGGACAAGTAATTGTGCACAGAAAAGAAAAAGCTCAAATACTTGTTCTGTGTCTGGGTGTTGTGGGACCATGGTCCTCGTAGTTCCTGATTCCCTAGACACAGGGAAACCTATTTAGGGTCCAAGATCTATGTATGTGATCGTTGGGCGTTATTATTATTTAGTTCAGTTGTACCTTGGTGTATGTGTCTGTAGGTGAGTGTGAAGGTTTACACTTGTGAAAGCAAACACCCGGTTCAAGTTGGTAACATGATGGTAACAGCAGAGCATCTCCAAGTAGTTTGAAATTGCTCTAGGTGTTTACAAGCAAACTTAGCTCCTGGTATCGTGAATATAATGACCGCTTTTGTGTATGATTACAGTACATTCAAATCTAGAACTCTATCAGGCTGGGACGTTGCCCTATCTTGACGTATTAATTATTTATTAAAGCGAAACTTTGTTTGTTTCATTATTTTTGTCAGATTTGCCCGTGCTTCGCCCGTTATCCCGCGAGAATTCCTCATTTCCCGGCACAAAAAGATCCCTAAGTTTAAGTAATTTTGGTGTGAATGCGGATTTATTACATAATATTGTTATGGTTCAGGTATATTATTTTATTATATAGGAATATGTATAAGTATGTTTATTTATTATGTAGTTAATATTATATTATGGTAAATTATCTCATTAGTATGTTGTAGTTAAGTGCACCCCGTCCATACGACTTTGTAATAAATCCTCCGTCCAAAGGTTGCCTGGAAGAGATCGCTTTTAACGATAAGGTCGCCCATTGTTCCCCACTACTTGTGATTCATTGTATTATTTGATATTTTTGTTATTATGTGGTGTGTACAATAAAGAGTTTATCTATATTGCTATATTAGATATATCTATATTTATCTATCTATCTATATTGCTTTTATATCTATACTGGGAAAACTGAATGTCCGTGACTGACAGGTTTTATAATATTCGAAGTCGTTTTTCTATAGATAGTTTAAAACTTTACTATTAAGTGGGAATATTTCACGCAAATATATAGACTGCGACGGATGACTTGATTGGAATTATCATTAGCTCGGGGAAAAGTTTCTTCGAATTTTGTTCGAAAGCTCTATAGAATGTACGGGACAAGCTACATTGATGACGCAAAGTTGCCCCTTATTTAACTATTTTGCACTTCTTCTTTTGCAAAATATTTAAAAAGGAACTTTTGTTGCCAATTTACACACAAAATATTTATACTAGAACGTGAACACAATTTTTTTTTTCGAGGACGTGAACCTGTTTAGTATTAAAAAAATCGACTTGCGATTAGTATTATAAAATAATAATTTATTGGATATTAATACGCGTAATAGGAAACAATAATAAACTTCACACATGTATTAAGAAGTCGTGTACATGGAACGACCTTTATTATTTCAATTTAAATGTAATGATAGAAATAGTAACATTCTCAATAAATCCTCTTTGAGATCTACCTAAATCATAGCTGAACCGGTCAGCTATTAATATTCCCTTCGATTATTGAAATAATCTAAGAATATACGTTCTGCGTAGGATGTAACAGGTTCTTATCCATTAAATTGCAAATCCCTATGACAATAGCTGAAGTGTAAACTGTGAAGTGTTAAAATTCTGTTTAGAATCAACTGTCGAAGCAAAAAAATAGGTTTTACTGTCAGGTGAAATATAGATTTGTGTTTCTATATTTATTCATTTACTTTAATTAGGCGTATGCTATAAGGAATACGCAATATGACCGGTGATGGAACTTTAGCATGCTATAATATGGATTACGGACCCTAGCGGCGATTGGAGGTACTACGCAACTTAGCTCTTCGCGCAGTATTCTCAAAGTTCCGCTACTCCATCACAGATGGCGCTACTTGTCTCTTTGGCTAGCTTTATTGATTCTACGAGCAAGTGCGGGGTGGCCGCCGCGTTCAAATAAAATATTGATTGTTTTGCGATAGTAACTGTTTGCTGGGATGTCTTATCTTGGATGTTTACAGATTTTATCAGTAAGGTGTATTTATCATCTGTTTAACGACTTTTTGTGAATATACCTACCTTATTTCATGCAATGGTAACCGAGTTCTTGTACAATTGTACATATACCTAACAACTTATAAAACAGTGATACTAGGATGTTAGTTAACATGTAAAACAGCTAAGCTACCACTTCCTTATATCCACCTTCACACTAGATATAGCCGGCACATTGTATTCAAACCTAACATCATGTCCATGTCATTTAAGGCTTCGTATTTCGCATCAGCGCGTCTAATTTGAATACAAGACCTTAAGGTCGGCCATCTTGTACGTTTTCCCGCCAATTGGATGATTGCGCGGGAACTGTTGTTGATCATGTCAAGGTGACCATCATAATAATATTGTAAAAACGATTGTACCAATGAAAACATACTAAGTCTTACGACTTGAGCGAATAAAAAATACCAAGTTGAATGATGTTTTCTTCACGTTTTACAGAGAATTGCTGGGATTAAGAAACAAGTGAAAACCAACCGAACTCTGCCAAGATTTATTGGCGCGAGTTAAGCTGATAAATCTCGCTTTTGTAAATCTAAGAAAGGATTTTTGTATGTATGAATTTTCAAAAATCCTTTTAACAAAAAATCCTTCATTTACATTGCCGCGGAATGGAAACTAGTCGTATAACTACCGATGGTTCCGACCCACTTATCGTTCCCACGTGCTTCTGTAAACAACCTTTAACACCCCTCAAGGAATGAATTTCCAATAATCATTTACTCTCGATCACATCGACTCTAAAATACCAGTTACAAAGTAAAGTTCACCAGTGCTTTTACAATCTTATCATGCCGGATAGCAAAAAACGTGCATTGTTGGTTTTTACCTCGAGAAAAAAATTGACATTGTTGCAAAAATTCTTAGCACTGCTAGCTTTGTTTTGCAATTATCGATAAGTTACGTCACTAACGAATGGGTAAATAGTGCCAGTACCCCAGTAAACCAGTAGTGCTTGCACACTACTTGCTTGGCGACAGAATAACTGGCTAAGAGGTGGTATCTACCTAGACGAACTTTACAGCAAAGTCCTAACACCTAGTAAAAAAATTTGTCGAAGCCTTGGTTTTTTAAGCATTAGTTTTTTATTACATTACATTTTATTTTATGTTATTATCAGCAGATAATAACTGACTTCCAAGACAATGTGAAAACCAGAGAATGGTCGCTGTGAAATGACTTAGATGTTAGTCATTATCAGCAAGACTTAAAAAAACTTGACAATAAGATAACTACAAAGGGAATATTGACATAATTTAAATTGAAACCGCTATCTCCAGCGAAGCTTGAAAATCTTGAAACAGATATTTTTTACAGATGGCTGCTTCTAAAACGTGACGATTGTGTTCAGAGTTACGAATCACTTTTACGTATATTGAAAGCTGCGAGTGTTTGTCTGTTTGTAGACGTAGGTCTCCTTTGTAGCATTGAAATGGATCTACATGATAATCATACAATATGTACAGATATCGCTCCTGTTGTTGCCAAAGGGAAACTACTGCTGAGGTTACCAGAAGCTTTCAGTTGGCTGAAAATCTAAATTACCAGAGAGAGGATCCTGGAATGTTTTGTGAAAACATTTTTTTTTATGTTACGGAATGACGTGACGAGCTAACCGTTCGCCTGATGTTAAGCGACACGGCTGCCCATACCAGCTGCAGTGTCACTCGGAACTCTTAAAGTATAGAGCTTCGCGTGACACTGCACTGCGCACGTCATCCAGAGACATCAGCACAATCTAGTAATAAGATTACTAAACTGTGAGATCTGATCATAAAGTCTCATTTGCCCCGTAATTTCACGATTACATACGAGTATAATGCCTTGCTTCTTATACACATTACATTAAATTACACATCTTATATACTTCCAATACAGAGTCAACCAACAAATGTGATATGTCTTGACACTTCTGCCGATCAACGAGGATTGGCTGCTTTTTCGACCTTTTCGTCGCACCTCAACTTCGCCCCACCAAACTCAATTTTACTGAGCTTCAACCATCCATGATTGGCTGATGGTACCAACCAATCATGGCCCTTCCGGCAGTGCTGCCAACCAAAACAGTACAAGTCAAAAACACCTCTTAAGAGTTTTTTTGCCGGGAAAGCGAAAAAGATTGCGTCACCGCATTGTATTATTTTCCAAAACTTGTGTTATTTTCAGTGTTAGTGCATAAAATTGGTGGCATTCTATTCGTTAAGTGCTGGATTACAGGCGTGAGTGTGGGAAAATGGTATAATGATGGTGAAACGTTTCTTTTCGTGTTGTTTCCAAAACTCCATAGAAGCTTCAAGTAAAGTTGCCACCACTTTACTAAGAGTATGACTTTGACAAGACTATGACTTGACTGTGACTTGACTTGATGACTTCGACTGTGACTTGATACATATTTGCGTGAAATATCATGAACTTGATAAATTATCAATTACTTGACACTGGCTAAATACACAAAAGTGTGGAGCCAAGACATTAAAAAAAAACACCTCTTAATTTTAAAAGTAAGAATCAATTAACAAATTTCACGATAGTTCAAATACTAATAGTACACGTGTGACGTTTAGACACATACTATGGATTTGTCTTTTTTTAAGTTAAGCAATGACATGACGAGCTACTTACTCGTTCGCCTGATGTTATGCGACAGGTCTGCCCCTATCAATTGTAGTGTCACTTGGCACTCTAAAGTGTAGTTTCGCGTGACACTACTGCGCACGTTATCCTGAGACATCACCACAGATAACAATAACATTACTAGACTGTAAGAATAAGTCATAGTCTCATTTGTGTGTGCAGTGCAGTGTCACGCGAAACTTATATGTAGAGTTCCAAGTGACACTGCAAAGATTATGGACTGCCATGCCGCTTTACACCAGGTGAACGACTAGCTCGTCACGTCATTCATTAACATAAAAAATAGCTTATAAGCTTCTTTTTAAATGAACTACTTTGAATTTAAATCTCTACAATATTTCATCAATTGAATGGATCTGATATAATGAAATTGGAAAACGAATATTTATTTGCTTTCATTGTAATTGAAAGAATATTTCTCGTAAAGGAAAATTAATTCATAGACCCCCCTCTATCGTCGTTGTGACACCCCAAATGCTAAGCTATACTTGATGGTTGAGGGGTGAGGTGAGATATTCCATTAACGCTAAAACGTTAATAGGATTTTTATGATCATCGACAATGGAGATAATTTTATTATTGATGCTAATGGTGCTTAAAAAGGCTTTCATCAACAAGTCTTCTGGCATTAAGTGTTTACTGTGTGCCAGTTAACCATGCTTATTTTAAAGGTCAAGTCGGAAATTATTGTGATCCGGCAAAAATCACTGACGTAAGTGATAAAATGACTTAATACCGAAGTGTTAGCAAACTAAGCTGTTCATTGTTATAATAATAAACAATAATAATGCCTAACGATCACATACATAGATCCTTAACCCTAATTACGATTCCCTGTGTCGAGGGACCCAAGCGAGCAACCATGGTCCCACAACACCCAGACTCAGAACAGGTATTTGCGCTTTTTTTTTCTGTGCTCAAATACTTGTCCTGCCGCGGAAATCGAACCCGCCGCCTCCGGGCTATGAGCCGACCTGCTCAACCATCACACGACAGAGGCTGTCTTTGATTTGATTGTTGTTTCACAAGGGTATGTATTTAGAGTAAACGCGTCCTTGAGTGGAGACTGCATCCTGGCTAACGTTTTGCATGACGCCCTTTGTCTAGTGATAATGTAAGGTAAATAACTAGTAGTAGTTGGAGGAGACGAGATTAACATGGTTCACGATTTAAATCTGGAGCTTGAAATGCATGGTCTTTCGGGTAAACCCCAAACTTGAATATTCAGCATCATTAGGAAAATTTCCAGCCGCCTGACTATCAACAGCTGTTTATCGCGCACAAATACAACGTGTATAGGAAAGAATCAACTGACAAATTTGCAACGCTTAACTTCGCTTTCTTAAATAATAAAGAACTTTCTCACTGTGACAAGAGTCTCGAGTTTAATTATGTATGAAGCCAGTGTGTTTGAGATTGTGATCCGCCCAACCGATAGGGTTTGAATTATATGTATATTAATGATCTTGGCAGTAGTTTATCGAAGTAATCTGACGAGTTGGAGGGAGCTAGGGTCAATTAGGTTTGAAACTTTGCACGTACTAAACGAAACTGGCTCTACATCAGCTTCGGCCGTTTCTGTGTAATGAGCATGTTTTTTGTAATGTGGCCACATGAACGGTCATAAGAGATCATTTGTGGTGTAAGAATAAGATTACATTATTAAACCGCGACTTACCTCTTTTCATCGCGATTTTGCATCGTAACTTAAGCGTTGCAGCATAATCGAAAACCATTTCTTGATCGTTGAGATTCAGACATTACACAGTGACATTCAGATTTTGATTTGACCAAGTTTATGATTAATTTAGTATAAGAGAGGAGCTAGTTGAAAACCAGCGCTGCGAAGCTTGTATTCACAGCGCTGGTTTTCTACTACTTTTGTTTGTATATACATACGTAGAATACAATATAACACCCAGACACAGAACAAACACCTATGTTCATCACACAAATGTTTGTCCTGGGAATCGAACCCACAACCCACTGTTCAGAAGCCAGGGTTACTACCAACTGACCTATAGGGCCAGTCAAATAATCCCAAATCTTTAACTCTAGTAGTAGATTTTAACTGCACAAGAAAAACCACCACAATGATTGACCTGACACCTGCTAGCACGGTCGCATCTAGGAATTTCGCGCGGAAGCCAGAGACCAGTGAATAGATCGATCCAATTCCAGCGGCCATCGAACTCGCATCGCTAATTGCGCTTTGAGGGTGCGTTAATTGAACGCCAAAGGCTACAAACGGGGATTGTGTGAAAAATTGAGTCACTATTAAAATTAGAATTGGGTTCGCTAAAAACACCAGTACATAATGCCACAGGGCACCTGACTGGTTCCAAACATTTTTAAAAGCTTTTTCAAGACACTGGATGTCATGGTCTCAAAATGAAACTCAATATATCATTTGGATGCTATGAGCCGACCTGCTCAGCCACCACACCACAGAGGCTATGGTAATAGCTGTTATAACTTGTAGAAGAAGCATGCCCCATATTACCTTTAAAGACTTTACGACGCAAGCTGAGCCGCATATAAAAACTGGTAGTTTGAATTGGCTTCTGACTGACCCAATTATGATATAACAGCGCGAAGCGTGCACAGTTACTGCATCGCAGCGTATGTTAATAGATATTTAACCGTGTATCGATATATGGCGGAAGCGATTCCGACTGTAGATGTGATCAAAGCTAAGAAAGAAGAAATTCGAAAAGCATCTTTGATCTTTCAGTCAACGTTTTGTGCTATATATTATGATGCAGGTTGAGAAATTCACATAGAGTTCAATTTTCAATGGCCAAAATAAATAACCAGCTTTAGATAATGTTTGGGAATCTTCTCTATCTATTTAAAGGTATTTCCAATATGTCAGTAAGTTATGAATTGTGAGATTATCATTATGATTCTTGTAAACAATGTAACAAAAGAGATACAGTCTACAATGATCCGAATCTCGTTTCTGCGTGAATAAAATTTCAATGTACTTCAAGATGATTCAATTTAGCTGCAGAGTTGATGAAATTAGAAGCAGCGTATAAATTCGTTATCGTAATATATTCAACAGCCAATAGTTATATGGTAGCGGAAGAATCGTCGAAACGAAACGCAGACATCGACCACCAATTTGTAAGCGGCATGTTTACAAAACACTTCCGAAATGTTTTCGTGTTTTCATCAAACATAACGTGATAAAATTTACGAAAGCGCGTGTTCTCTGCGCTAAGAAATGTTTGGATTACTTTCGATTCAATCGATGGTAAACAATAACAAGGTGGAATTATCTAACTGTTACGCAGTCTTGTCAAGTTTGCTAATGCTAACTATTGTATTGAAGAATCAATCGAATTCAGTGAAAAGTATAAAATCAATTGGATTTTTTTATTGAACTGCACAATCGTGCAATTCCATTTTGAAATTTCCATTTCCAATTTTCTAAGAAAATATAGTTTGATAACTGCTGTATTCTGCAGTCAAACGAATCGGATATTCTAGAAAGTAATAATATGTATAAAGTACTTAATATATTAGTATTAATTGCCAATTAAGGACTCGTTAATATCTATGGTTTCTGTAAGACGAGGGACTTTTGGGTAATTTTGGATACTACGTTTACCCACGGGACCAAATACATTAAAGACACATCGAAATTGATGTTCGCAAAACCAATAAACATTCGGACGTGTTACCGAATTAGGAGGTAGAAGTTAGCTTCTAACTCCTCCCGGTTCCATTATTAGCTCCTACGACTTCGTAGCTGTCAATTTGGAAACTTTTTGCGAGGGTCTTCATTAACTTTTCCCTCTACCAACGTTGCCCTTTCTTTTTACGTAACACCTTGTCTAAAATCTGTGCAGACGTAAATTTAAAAAAAAATAGGTACCGCATAGAGCAAATAATAATTTCAAATTAAGATTGAATAATTTTGAAAAAAAAATAAAGCGCTAAACAGAATGCAAATATGGAAATAAATCGAAATATAAATGTACCAGACGATAAAATAACTTCATTAGAAAGATATCGCCATACCATAGTCTTAGTCGTAGTCATTTATTCAATATAAGAAATACGCGTCAAAAACTGACAATCGGATAGATAGGAAATAATTTTTAATTTTTTAAATCTGCTCATTTCTAATATCAATAAGAAAATACCATTTCAGTACTCAACTTGTCACACTTGCGAGCGATCGCTTTATTGGTGCTAGCTTACCCCTACTTCGAGTGCTGTATTCACTCATACTCACGTCGATTCCTACATTCAATTTCACAAATACTGCCATTTGGTAGATTACCATTCCTGGTAGAGATGTGTCCTACGATGTCCTCACAATAGGTCGCACTGCGCGCTTCTGGAGTCGGAATGCCGTTTCCCAGTCCGCTGCACGAGCCCAAAATTCCGCTCCGTATTGCAGCAGGGAGTGGACAGTGGCGAAATAGCAAGACCGCACCAACTTCTTCGAAAAGAAATGAGAAACGGCCTATGGAACAAAAACCCATGACAAAAGACATAGAACATAACAGAGGAATATAATAAAATCACGTTACGGACGATATAATAAGAGACCAAGGAACGTTAATGCTTTTATTACGCAATAAATATAAATAAGTATTAAAAACTCATCAACAGTAGTTAAAATAGATGTAATACTAGTAGTTAGTTAAGTCAATACAAACATGGGGCAACCCATAAAAAACATGCAAACCGCTCTAGAAATTTTACGAATTCTATAGTTACGGGAAAGTAATCCTCTGATGGAATGAAATCAAGTGGGATTATGTGTCTAGGCGTCAAACCCTGGCGCGCCAAGGTTGCGAGGGGTCTTCTTTGAGCTATTTTTAGGTGCTGGACCCCTTCGCTGGATAATCCTTTGAAAATTAATGTAGTAAATTGCGTAGTATGAAATCATGTAGAAACATGGATTGAATTTTAAATTAATCACAATTTTGTACAGCTATCATAATGATACATATTTTACAAATTCAAAGTTTCGTCCTTATTTTTATTACTTATTTGAGAAATAAAGTTTGATCGATATTAGAGATATTCGTAAAACGGCCCTCTTCTAAAATTAAGATCTATTCGTCGAATATATCGATATTTCGATAATCGATAATTCGTCTTATTCTTAGAAAGGATTCGCAGCATTACGTGTTCTAGCGACATATCACATTTTGTCAGTTTTTTTGGTATTGTCTATTATATTCTACTTGGATAGGTAAGTAATAATACTTTCTACACCATCACTTTCCAATTTTCACATGTCACATCCCATCCCAATGGGCTTATCGCTAAAAGGCGATAATCCACCAGCATCATATAACATTTGAACAGTGAAACATTGAGGCCGTCAAGGGCAGTCGCTCCGGACAGCACCAATTATCCACTGGAGACGGGAGCGGACACGAGCGAGCCTCGTGACTGGGTGGTCCGATTGAGGATGTGATGGCAGCGGTGACGTTGGAAATTGAAACTTGGAGATGTTAACGTTACGACGTGAATTGGAACCATTGCAAAAAACACAAGTTGTAATCTTGCGGTATTATTAACTTATACGAGAAATGGAAGGAACAAGCTATATGCGCAGATAGACGATGGGACTGTGCTAAGTTATAGGTATGATCTATCGATTTTTGCCCTTGTGGAGGTACTAAAGTTTTATAGCTCTTAAAATCCCATAAGCTCCTAATTTTGCACTTATCTCCCTAGCTCCCGGTTTCTCGTACGTTTGTCAAACTCGTGTGTAGTCAATATGCCAAATACTGTATGCCCATTGGTTGAGACAGCCGATGATCAACAGACAGCCAATGAGCGTTTAGTATTTGGTCTGCCAAGTTGAGACGAATTTAACAAGCCTAACGAAAACCTGGGAGAAAGTGTGGCTTAGCTATGTTGTATTTTAATAGGCTTTAGTACAAACGAGTGTTAATCTAATATGTTGCAAAAGTGCTGCCAATAATATTATTAATATTTAAGTAATTTAAAATATACACAATTATTTATCTATGTTATACAATACGTATGGCTAGTTCAAAGACACTGCATGCTTCGGGGGAGTTCTGCAATAAGATATTCCGTACCTACGGTTTTGTTTCGCAAGAATTAGATTATCTGCCAGTATAACGAATAATGAGCACATAACTTACCTACATTATGTGGTACTTATACGAGTTTCCAAATCGACGTACGCAGGTGTTAATGAGCGTATGTGATTCATGTGAGGATGAGTGTTAGTAATGGAAGTGATTAGCAAGATTAGATCTACGTCGGTCGACTTATCTTGTCTTACATCTAGCGTTTTGTATCCTATTTGTCAACATCGGTCAGAGCACAAGTACCACTGGTCGTAGAATCCCACTGCGAAAGATTGCTAGCTATTTGCAATTCTACAAAACCTTCAGCAGCTTATCAGTGTCGCAGTTGGCTCCGTCTTCTAATCCGTGGTCTCCAGACTCTCCTTCCACACTTAGTGCGAGCTATGCGGCTTGTCTAAATGCCTCTTATTATTCTCGGATTATTTTGCTTGCTTTAAGTATAAAGTTTTTTAAGAATACTTTTGTAGATGATACCTGTGAATAATCTCCGATATTAGTGCCAGTTGTTGAATTTATTAAGCTGTCTGCAATAGGGTTATAAAGAACGCTCACTTGCGGTATTGTATGCATCTTCAATATCTGGTAGTGATATAGTTCTGAAATGTTATTATCATTAAGCTTATTGACTATTTAAGACTTTACTGCTAAAACATCTTTAATTAATTCATTTTTTGGCACTTGGACTTTATTTGCAAAATTATGTAACATCTGTTTCGCTTCGCTTCCAGTATCTACATTTTCTCACGGACCTGCGATTCCAAGTATAAAAGTAGCCTTCTTAATTCCGCTGACTGTAATTTCACCCGTTTGTCAAATTATTCAGTAGTTTATCCATCAAGTTCACAAAGACCAACTAAACAAACTGAAACTTATGAATTTGCATTAAGTTAATGTTTCTCTTCCTCAATCGCATTCTCACATTAATTGAAATCGAGAGATACGATATCGGTTAAAACGTACCGGATTACAGTATTTTAATTCTCCTGTTAATTACGGAGTAAACATCCTAATCCTCATACAACTTTCATCTAATTTGTGATACGGTCAATGACATCATCGCCAGTAGTTCGTAATATTCCACTGGCGTCGGATTACCCGAGTACACGATTATCTACTGTCCCTATCTCATGAATGACCACCGCTTGGTCATTGAACGATACTGCGATTATCTGAAGTTTATTTGTACTTAAAACTTTACATTCTGTGTCTACTCGAGTATTGTTATTGGTTACCTTGAATTATATGAGTTGTATTGCAATAAATGGCAAACACCAATTTTGTTTTTATTAAGCTCATTTACAAGAGTTACTCATAAGGTCAGTACAAATTAGAATGGTAAGTGCTACCTAGTACCTACGTATAGTTTCAAACTTGTTTTGTTATAATAAACGCGCAAAGTGCCCTTAGGTTCATAATAGCATCCTTGGAGCTCTTATAATGCGTAGTATGTGCGTAAACTCTTTCACCACAACCAAAAAGGCTCTTATTACACAATGTTTAGCTTCCTCCGGATCTATAAGCTAAGCCACACGTGCGGTACATAAATACGGTGAAATTGTAACACGAGCCAAAGTAG
Organism: Ennomos fuscantarius; assembly: GCA_905220475.3. Lineage (NCBI taxonomy): Eukaryota > Metazoa > Arthropoda > Insecta > Lepidoptera > Geometridae > Ennomos > Ennomos fuscantarius. The sequence goes on from HG992049.1 coordinate 7,427,144, forward strand.
CTCAATACAATTTCAGTTTTACTATACCCGTTGTGGGTAACGCGTTACGGTGCTTGTTCGGATCAAAACATTCGGGCGTGGCGTTCTGACACTACGGATTCTGGGTTTGCGTAGGGCTGTCCCTGGGTGCCCTTTAACTTATCTGGTTTTTTACGATGGGAAGAGAGACAGGTTCAGAAAGCCTCGCTTTAAAACCTTACTTCAACTGTCACGAAAAATGTACCCTAAATGAAAATGAATGGAATGAAATGAAATGGAATGAAATGTTGGCAAAAGCTTAGAACGTGTTGTATTGTACCTGTAGCTTAATTAAAAAAAATAAATTACTGTTTTAATATTTTGATATAGAATTATAGTTGTGTGTTAGTACATACGTTGTATTACAATTTGAAACTAGTACTGCTATGAATTTTATTTATTTGTTTAACAATAAAATATAATGCCATCTTTGTGTTTCTTTCTAATAATATAAATTGCATTTGTTTTATATGTTTGCATTTTTATAAAATTATCTACGGCAACCCTATGCTCACTTGGCGTGAATTAAAATTGCGCGTCCTACCGCGGCAGTCGCGGTCCGCCCAGCCGGAGAGCTGCACGCCGCGCCAACCGAATCGTTCATTCGTTCCCTCGAACCGAATCGTTCACTCACGTGTTCGACATTCGAAACTTGAACAGAACCTGTGATTGTGACAGTTTTTGGTTTTGTGATCTGTGCTGTTACAACTCTTATCAATCTTTCCATGAAGATTGCCTTCTGAGGGTACAATATCTGACGTTGCACGTACAGTGAAACCAGTACGGTATGTTTTGTTATGATCTTCAGAATCAGGACCGGTTCTGCCGGTCTAGTGTTTTATTTACCTACAATTGTAATACTATTTATTTGTGTTCACAATGTGGGTGTCAAGTTTTTATCACGCTAATAGAATGACGGTTGGCTTATGAATTAATCATGTCGGCGACTCGTAGCTCGTGATTTAATTCGCAATTTATCAATTGTACGGAAAGCAGTAACTGCGTAATCGGGAACTACCCTGCGATGTTCATTTTCGAATTTCCCTTGAAAATTATGGAATTTACTCTCTTTGACTACTAAGCCGTTTTATGATATTGAGTTTATTTTGCTTTGTACCCTTTGTGGTCTAAGAGATAGATAATTATAATCGTATTAAACATTCATAGAGCTACGTTAAATGTAGAATGATAAGTTTAGTGAATTAATACATAAAGTTCATGTTATATAGAATTTTTAAATGAATAATAACTTACTAAATACACGATGCCAGTGTTTTGTTTGATGGGTTGGACAGTTCAAAGCAAAATAACAAGCTGACTGGGAATCGTTCTCTTCTATAATCAAAACAAGAATCTACTGTCCTGAACAAGGCCAATATTGCAAAATTATTTAACATTATAGTACGTGTAACTGTATGTGTATCGCGCATCTAAAGAAGCTTCAAAGTTTCAAAAGCTTGAAAGTTGCTCCACCCACTCTGATATAAAGCTTCTGGAAGAAACTTTGCCGTACATTTTTCATTTCCTCTCGGAAAACTGTATCGCGTACGAGTTTTATTTCAGGGCTATAAACTGTACTCTCAGAACTCACGTCGCAACGTTTATGGAATAATTTCATATATCTATATATCTGTATATAGATTCCTGTTGCAGGAACAGAGTTATGGGTCATTACTGTACCTACTATGTCGTATTTAACATTACACCTCTATTCTCTCTCTAGATTGCAGTATTAAAATCTGTATCAAATCGCAGATTTTTCTTCTCCACAATCTAGCGTACAACTGTAACCTACAGAACCTAATATTTAAGCTATGTTCATGTAATATTACAAATGTGAATAAATAAAGAAAGGGGGAAAAAAAACTATGTCGTATTTACTGTTAATCTCACATCAATAAAATGCTGGTGTACGAGCTACGTACATTATTACTTAAGTAGGTGTAATCATTTAGCTGAATAAGCGGTATCGAGCGCCCGAGCGCAACCCTGTTTGTAACATTTATATATTAACTAGTTGCGCTCCGCGGTTTCACCCGCGGATAAAAAGTATTTTAATTATTTGCTCATCCCACGGGAGCATTTCACTTTTCCGGGATAAAATGTAACCTATATATACCTAATAAAGTGTAAGTTATCTTGGTACCGAATTTCATCCAAATCCATTCAGCCGTTTGAGCGTGAAGTAGTAACAAACATACGCACATACAAACTTTCGCCTTTACAATATTAGTGTAATTAGTAGACAATAAACAGTTGCTCTGACAGCATCGTTTAACTATTATGTAACATAATAACATTTAATTACGTAGCTTCACAATATTAACAACAACGTTGGCGGTATCTATACAACAAGAGCTACCCCAACAGCTGGAGACATTGGTTAAGTTTGTATTTGTTGCTATAACCTCTGTCAATTAGCATGGTCTAATGACCTTTCAAATTCTTACACTATGATCGGCTTTCTCTCTTATAAATAGGAAGGTGCATTATATTGTGTGATCTTCTAGTTAGTTTTTATGGTCATCTTTACAATTCCCATCATGTTTATACAACAGCTTCATTTTATTATACCTATCCTCTGTCAGACTCGCCTCAGGCGTTTGCCTCCGGTCTTGTGTCGGCATTACTGCCTACATCATCCAAGCTTGACCTCCAACAACACAACATTCTATAGTTTTTAATAACCAATCATTTACAAGCTAAGTAAAACAATGGATCTAATACCGTACCTTCCACGCGCGCTATGACTGACAAATGTGACATAAAACGTCGGGCATGCCGACTTGAATACAAATAATAGTAGCCAAACCATACTGCTCGTCTTATATGGCCACCTTCCATATACTGCAGACCTGTTGGTAAGCTTTGGTGCATTCGTTAATTTATTTTCGTGTATGATGAGGTGATTGAAGTGATCCGAGGTATCTTTTGTTATTTAACTTAAAATTATCGGGAGTTATTTCGACTTGAGTTTAGCCGTTGTTATTTCCAGCGCTGCTTTTCAGCCTAGACCCAGGGGGGGTGGAACCAATGCACAATTCGAAAAATATATTTTTTTTTAAATTATTTGCTTATTTCTTACACATTATGTGTATAAATTTAACCTGTTTTTGTACTTTAATTTTAGACAAGTATTGAATAAATGTTTTTCTATACTATTCTATTTCTATTCAATTGAAAATATCTTTCATAAATTCATCGTTACTAAAAATCCTAATCCATGATTTATTTATTATGTCAATTATCTTCCGGTGTACATGTTGAAAGCTTTGTAAACTTTTGTCTAGGTAGCGTATTCGTGTGTAGATCGAAACATTCCCGTAGAATATGTAAGAAAATATATGGTATATTTTCCGTGCGCAACCCCATATTCCGAAATGGGGTCTCATCTCGATCCTCGTTTTTGCGGTCAGGTGCTGGCCTATGCAATATTAATCCAGCAAACCCCCACTTCCAAAGGTCGGAAGTATACTCTGACACTTTCGGGTCATAGGTCGTTGGAAACGTGCTTCGGGGGTTTCAAAGTAGAAATTGAGGATGCTTTATAGGAAATTTTAAAAGTAAAAGGTAATTAGCTACTATAATGTATGGTGGAGCACATTATCATAAACAGGCGGGCTGTGTCCTCATTTGTCGCTTATCACGTAACGCTATTAGCTAAAATTAGATGTCAGTTATGTGAACAGGCGTAATCCACCCAATAAGCCCAACAATTTACAATTGCCCAATTATACAATAGGTAAATTTATCTTAACAAGTGTTGGGGATTCCTTGAACAGCTTCAGAAACGATCCGACTAAAATTGCCGAAGTGTGTCCTCTCAAATGTTTTTGTTTTAATTAGGCTGCATATTGTGATTCGGCTCGCAGTAGCAGCGTAAATGGTTTCAGGAAGGGTGTGACAGTTTTGGGTCGTAATTTTCCTAATTGGAACGTGATAGGGGTATATTGTGGTCCTGATATTTCCGAAACGACTGAGAATCGTTATGGAATCCTCACTGTGATAGACTTCAAGGAAATATTGGGTCGAAATTATAAACAATAAATTGTTTTAGATGGGTGAAGGATACATAATACATAAAAACGTTTATACATTTTTTTTTTTTTTTTTTTTTAAATCATTAAAGAGTTTGTCTCTTTTAAATGGAAAAATATAATCATCATAATGATTTTTTAAAGTGCTTCGTTTAGATTTTTATATTATGTACTAGTCAATTTTATATTATGTAGGTAGGTATAGTAGGCATATTCGAGGAAAGATGTTTGTATTCTAAATCGCAGATGGTATATTGTATTACGAAACTCTTGCCCATATATGACTCGTATGTTAGCACTAAAATGTAAACAACATTATTCAGATATATCTCACATTGTCAACATAATCTACGGCCTACACTCTAGCCGTGTAGGTTGCAAACCTAAGAACAGCAGACATTCCATAATTATGTCTAACTAGCTGCGCCCCGCGGCTTCGCCCGCGGGAAAGTCAACGCATCAAATATTTTACGGTCATTGGTCGATCAACAGGCAATCAATAAGCGTTTAGTATTTGGTGTGTTTATTTGACAAGAATTCAACCAAGAAGCCAGGGAAAAGTGTTGCTTAGCTAAGTTGTATTTTAATATACTAGTGCAGCCGGGCGTATGTGCAGTTCTGTGGTCTGTTGTTGAAGTACGCATCACTTGCACATTATGACATGCGTTAAGCGTTCATATCAACTATTGTCATTTCTCATTATGTTCATGCAATAAATTTTAAAGTCGACATATTGGACAGTCTCTGTGCTGTGGTGGTTGAGCAGGTCGGCTAATAACCTGGAGGCCGCGGGTTCGATTCCCGCGGCAGGACAAGTATATGTGCACAGAAAAAAAGCGCAAATACTTGTTCTGAGTCTGGGTGTTGTGGGACCATGGCCCTCGTAGTTCCTGGGTCCCTAGACACAGGGAATCCTAGTTAGGGTCCAGGGTCCATCTATGTGTGTGATCGTTGGGTGTTGTTATTATTTTCCTCAAGTATTTCGTCGTCGCATCTGTTCTTATAATCTGTACGTTATCAAGATTCTCGCATCGAATTAATTTATACAACCGCTAGAACGGAGTTAAACGCTGTGTAATAGATATTGGGTGGTATAATTTCGCAAACATACATACTCGAAGGAAGTTTCCATGTTGACAGCTGGTTCGTTTCTGTGTGTGGCGTAACGTGCGTGCGTAATCGATGGTTTTTGTTTTATTTGTACATGTGTGTGTGTTGTAGGATGATTGATATTAGGAGTTTCTATCAAAAACGTCTGTTTTGGTTTTTTGTACCTATCTATACATATAAAATTCAAAGTCCTGACTGATTGAATGACTGACTTATATATCAACGCACAGCCACTGGTCCTAGAGACTTGAAATTTGGAGGGTGTGTTTGTAAAGTTTAAGTATCCACTAAGAAAGGGTTTTTCGAAATTCCACCCCCAAGGGGGTGAAATTGGTGGTTGTAATATGAAAAAAAATCTTCTTTGTTTCTTATAGGCCATGCAAGCGAAGCCGCGTGCAGAAGCTAGTTGGTTATATTTTTTTATTTATGTTCATCTAATTTTGATTCGTTGGTCACATAGATTTATTCAAAGTCAACTAAACTAACATATTATGTTTGTGAAAAAGAATTAAATTAAAAATACAAGCGTATGATTAGGAGAATTCAATTCAGGGAGAAGAAGATTCATTATACGAGAATAACGTAATAAGTGTGTAGGTACTAAGATGAAAGACGTGTTCAGCAGGAAATAGTTAAAAACGATGACCCACGATGAGGTTCTACTAATGCTAAAAACGTATACAATATACAACACTCGAAGCATTCAAAACTCATCAATGAAACATAGCCAAAATATCCGAAACAAAATTACCAAATTCACCTCACGTTTACGGCTTACCCACCGCCACTCTATAATAACGTACAACTCACGATAAAGTTTTATATATCTCGTGAATTTTCAGAGCAAATGTGCCGTAGCCTCCGTATCGTGTACGTGTAGGACAAGGATTGTATCGATGTGTAATCGGGCTTCAATGGCTGTGGGAATATTCCTTTTATGGCTGTGGGAAAATGACGGGAATCGAGAAAAAATAATGGTGCTGTATTCGAAAGATAAGAGGGCTGAGCTAGTGGGAGAAACTTGCGATCTCGGCTCATAATCTATAATATATAAAATTCAAAGTTCTGACTGACTGACTGACATATATATCAACGCGCAGCCTAAACCGCTGGCCCTAGAGACTGAAATTTTTGATGGTGTGTTCTTTGTATCCACTAAGAAAGGGTTTCTCGAAATTCCACCCCTAAGAGGGTGAAATGGAAACGAAGAAGAAAATTTTTCATAGAGAATTCAACCATTACCTATGAAATTTTTTCTTCTTCGTTTCCTATAGGCAACGCGGGCGAAGCCACGGGCAGAAGCTAGTATTATGAAAAAACCAAAAATTTTAAGTTATAAAGACACGAATCATACAAAAGCTGTACAAACGACGAAGTATTCCCAAAAGAACAAAGACTGTTTATTCTATTAGTCTAGTCTATTATTTCTGATGAGAGTTATGTTCAATGGTGCACGTCTTGCGGTTGCAGAAGATGATGTTTTGAATATCAAAGAAACGAAGTAGATCAATAGAAATGTCTTATAATTGAATACGCGAAATAAATAAGGAACATTGAAATAATTGACGATCTATACGACGATGAGTAATCTTATATTATTTTAATTTCAATTATTTATTTGCATTCCACAATGTTGTTTACAGTTGTATTTTGTAAATAACAGTTCGTCGTGAACCCTGTCGGGCACGCAAAGCTAGAAGAGAGGAGGATAAATCATTATTTCACTAGGAAATTATAAATAATTACCTCTATATGCACTTTTATTTATTTAACTTTTACCGCATTAAGCCTTCCAGAATACACCAGGGTTAACTGGTATAGCATTAAGTTCGCCTATTTACCTTCTATTGTTGTTGTTTGTGCAATAGAGAATTTTCTATCTATCTATCTCGGGTCTGATAGTCGCTCGCGAACTCAAATCCCCCAAAAAAAAAAAAACTATCTAACCTTATTTATGCTTTGTGAAGCAAGTACCCCGTACATACGATCAAGATACATTTATGTACTTGCTTCACAAATAGCAACAGCTCGTATATAGAGAGCTACTCGTTTAGTCATGTTTAAATGAGGCGGGTAGATGTAGATTGAGGAAAACCACCCCTTTTTTCAGGGTAGCGGTTTTGTTAACGTCGCGATGAGAAAATGCATGCCTGTGTGAGATTAGCTTGGTTTCCCTCACAAAACCCTGTATTGTTGTTACGTGTTGGAGAAAATTTACATTTAAATTAACGAAAGGAAAATTTATGCGGAACATAAAAATATGATAACATAATTATCTCATTCGGAAAACTGCTATCATTTAAACAATAATTTCGTACGGGTTATTTTAATGTGTTGCCATGCTAAAATTGAGTAGTACCAAATAATGCTTTTTGCCTAGTTTAGTAATGTGACAATATCAATTTAGTTTTTTTAGTGAATACGAATATTCCATTATTAAGTTGCCTTTTTCTTTAGAGTCAAATATTGTATACTGTCCGCTTAGTTTTAAAGTTGATGTGATGACGTCACTCGGTGGTCAGTTTTTGCTTTGATTATTCAATCATTCGGACAACGTTTAACTAGTTGTGACGCGAATGATTGAAGTAATTACATTGTGATGATGTTGCAAAAAGTCTTGTAATCTATTTTGATTAAACGAGGGACTAGTAATGGAATAAATGGCTATAGTTCAATGCACCACCAACCAATTTGTAGTTAAATAAATATTTCGGTAGTATTGATAGTAATATGGTCGTTGATGTTTGTTTTTTTATTTTTCTTTCTTCTTCGGATGATGATGGTGAGCAGTTACCGTCGCCTGTAGACCCAGGGGCGCTGCCGATACGATAAGCTTTAACAAATCGAAACAAATCTGTTTGTTTTTAACATTATTACATGCTTTTAGTAGTTATAATATTAACATCTTATTGTAAGAATCGTGTTCTTTAACAATGGCACCAGCTGAATTTTTCTATACAGATAACAAAATAAACAAAGATTTAATGCGCCAAAAGACACAAAACCATTTATCTCCGATGATTCGGCAAAGCAATACGGAAAATATTACGTTTATCATAAACCAGGATTTATTAGGCTATTATTTGTCATAAATGGCGGAGTTTGTAACACGAGACATATGCCGCACATAACAAGAATTTTATTGTTGTCTTTCAAAAGCACAAAAGTTTTTGCTAAATCTTAGTTGCGATGTTTTATTTAGGAATATTCAAGTTTCTTTAATATGTTTTACGTGTTTCAACTATTAGAAATAACATCATAACTGAAACATTAAAACATGGAAATCAAACTACACGTAAAATATAACTTTCCTCTATAGACGATAAAGAAACTAATTCGATTAGCAAGAAGTATCTAATATACATAGTAGCATCTAAAATGAATAGGAAGAAATACGTTCTCGACTCTAAGCACAGAGCTATGAAGTCACATCCGGAAAATATCCTTTAAAGAAAACTCTTGCTCAACAACTGTTTAAAATTCATATAAATTCAGCCACTGTCTGCGTAAGGTAAAGTTTTCGCCTTAATCCTAAAAGCCTATTTTTGTATTCAAACCTCGCTCGCTATCCGAGTGTCAAGTTTAATCCATTTACTAACTTCGTGTGATGCATTTTGTACGAAGTCTAAAACTGGAAATAGACCAACAAACTTTAAAATATTATTGACTTGAGATCCAAAAACTACTTACATTACATTAACTTTCGTGGAACTTACAACCCTTTCAAAGTTCATTCGCAAAGGTCAATAATCTCGAAAAGCACTAAAACTTTCATTGACGATATGATAAATATGCCTTTTATATGTCAATTGTGCATTCATTACATTCATTCAATTTCCTCTGGGCTAGTTGAAGAGTGAACCTTCATTGAATCGGCGTTTGACCTGAAACTGACTATGCGAAAGTAGATCTTATTATATGCTTTTATGATAGCGTCGTAAACGTATTGCTATTAGGTAAAAGAATTTCCACACTGTTCAGAGAATATAAGTCCTTCTTCCACTGTTTGTGCAATATGTCTATCAAGTGACACATGGACGTCGTCAACGTGATTCATTTCTCCCACGCGACTTGTTTTATGTCACATTGCGGAGACGTCAAGTACTTTGTGTTTGTACGTAATGTTTGTTGACATATCGACAATTTCTTTATTAGGATTGCCAATAAAAGATAGTTTCGCTATTTATTTCATTACATTGGAGTCATTTCTGTGCAAGTTCTGGTAGCTGTAAAAACTTAGAGATAAGAAGTACCGTAGGTTTGTATTTAGCTGTAAAAGGTTCAAGAGTTTGTTTTAATACATAGCTAAATCTATCAATGTAGTGTGACCGAATAATGTAACACGTCAAAGTTTCTTATTTATTTTAGTCTTGTCTCAGTAAAAAATCGTCGTGATGAATAACGCCATGTTATTTGTTGTTCATTATCTGACTTTTACATATTTAGATTTAGAATCTATCTATCTAATATAATCTATCTGGTATCGTGCAGTCTTAAAAGTAAATATTAATAAAATATTGTAACACCTTAATAAATATATAGAAGGGTTCCAAAAATTTACCAACTTTAGTAACAAAACTACTCGAAAAATAGCACAACAACTGACTTTAGGCATTATCGGAAAACGATTTGTTTAAAAGCTTTGCAGATTAGTTGTTCCGAATAAGAATCCTATTTTAACTGCGAAAACTTTAGGGAGAAATTAATTTTGAATAGCTTTGGATGCTTAATTTATTGCTTCACTTTTTCCATTCATTTTAAATCACCCCGTGCCGACTCTTCGAAGGACTGCCAAGGTTTCGCATCCTTCAATTCTAAAAAGTTCTTTTGAACAATTTATATATTCATATTCATTATTTATTACAAATTACGATATTGATTTGTTAGAACCTCGGAAGTCCTGTTTGATCGCTCATCGTTTATTTTACATCAGTTGGTAGTTTCTCAATGATACGCAGACGTCTGGGCCATTACATTTTGTTGTACACTCGGTTCAACATGTCTGGACTTTGGCTAGACATTTATATGATACTACATGTCATATATAAATAACATATACTTAACATATACATATTTAGTTTAAAAAATACGAAATGAAAATTTGAGTCTTTAAAGTTGGGTGAAAAGACTGTATTTATATAATTATATAACATAATGAGAATCCTTTATTCGATACAATATATTTTCTTTTATTTTAAAGTTTAATAATATATTATGTATATTGACCAAATAAACAAACAACAACAACGTGTCGTGTGTGTGTATCGTGTGAAGTTTGTTAATTAACAATTAAAAAACTTCACACGATATTAAAGTATAATTTTAAAATGCTCTATTTTAGTGTAGAGAATATTAGATCTTAAAGCCGTCATTTATTTACTATCATTAGTGTAAATAAACGGACGCATGTTATTTTTGTTATATTGCGTTGGATGTCTAATAATAGTAAAACTGATAACCGTCAAGGTAGGATTTTTGTAATGTGTTGTAAGATGTAGAGACTTTACGCATAAATACTTTATGCAATGCTATATTTTATAATGGCCAACCGTAAGGTTTACTGCTAAGTAATCTAATAATAATAGTTATTATTTTTTTGGCCATCTATCACATACATAGACCCTGGACCCTAACTAGGATTCCCTGCATCTAGGGATTCAGGAACTACGAGGTCCATGGTCCCATAACACCCAGACACACAACAAGCACTTGCGCTGTTATTTTTCTGTGCACAAATACTTGTCCTGTCGCGGAAATCGAACCCGCCACCTCCAGGTTATGAGCCAACCTACTCAACCACTACACCACAGAGGCTGTCAAATTATACTCTCACTTTTGTAAAATAACAAACTAAATGAATATACCACACCAGTTAATATAAAAATAGAACATCCGCCCACATATTTATAAGCGGGGTTTATTTTGATTCGATCTTAATCCAGTTCCACAGACGATTGCGTCTTTGAATTGCGCAGGTGGTGACCGGTGATTGATAGCAAGTACGTTGGGTCGGTCATTAAACCTTTGGATGAAACTTTTATCGTAAGGTAGTGAAATATTGTTATTGATTACAGTAGCATCTTTAAGTGTTTTGTTCATACTAGCTGCTGCTCGTAAGTTCAGACCTGAGGAATACACATATTTGACAGCCTGCGTATTCGATTCCCATTTATCAATGTTAAATAATTACAAGACATCTTCAAACAGACGGCGGGTTCCATTCCCGCGGCAGGACAAGTATTTGTGCACAGACAAAATAGCGCAAGTACTTGTTCTGAGTCTGAGTGTTTTGGGATCATGGTAGTTTCTACTCGTAGGTCTCTAAACACATTGAATCCTAGTTAGGGTCCAGGATTTATATATGTAATCGTTGGACGTTATTAATATTATTATTTAAAATATTAGTATGGTTATGGATTTTATAGTTTTAATGCTGAAAAATATGTTAACAACCAAGACTGTGGTCATGTGTGGTGTGTGAAACCTGACCACACAGACTTGACACTGTTTGTAGATAAAATATCACTTAAATAATAACACTTTCAACAAGCATTATGGAATTACCGATACTCAGTCTTATTTGAGCTGTTGTCTTTATTAGTACTGAAGTATCCATTATTTGAACAAGCCCTATCACGTGCCGACGCCGCGCGTTTTAACTATAGCCTATTCACATGATTATCAAATGGTTTATTTTCACATGCGGAGCCGAGAGATAAAATGTCACGAGTATAAATACAAATGATACCGGTTTCGTTCCAACATGACACGTTGTGTAGGACTGTAGTTGACTCTCACCTGCTGTGCTAAAATCAAAGGACGTTATAAATCTACGACCTTTGTTTTCTTTGTACAACACAAAAATACTGGTAATACTTAACAGGTTCTTTAAAATAAGGCAAAGGATGACCGGTTTGTATTTTTGGAAAATTATGCAATGAAACTTTGCTGGTCGTGTGATATCTCGTCCACCGGAATAAACAGTTATTCATTCAGTTGAAAATATACTGCTTGTTTTTAGTTTTTGTTCTAATGTTTTTGAATAACCGGAATTATTTCAATTCTCACGGTTAATTCTCGTGTTACGTCAAATTAAGTCCAGCATTTCATGTAATTGAATGGCTCGCAGCAAGGTCGCTCACTAGTCTCATATAGCCTTATTAATAAACGGGTATTATTAGTCTCGGGTTAGCTACTTCAGCTTTTGTCCTTTTTTTGATACTGGAATATTTAGCTGGATCGAAAGAGACAAAAGATGATGTAACTAATCCAAAGCTATTTCGTGTTTATTAATAAGGCTGATAATGTTTTTTTTAATTGCTAATTATGGCAGTCAGAAAAATAATTATTTGATGAATATAAATATTTGGGAAACTATTGAAAACATACACTAAAGAATTGATATTTTTATTCTAACTAGCTAAGCCGACTTTCTCCTGTCCATATAAAATCAAAGAAATTAAATACATGAATTTTAAAATTTTCCGAGATTTTTAATTACGGAGTTTTTTAACCAAAAAGTAAACAAATCTTACCAATGAACATCATTTCATTTTTAATTAATGTTTTATCTGGGTAGATAGTAGATCGAGATCATACTAGTTAAAACTATATACTTACAGTAAATTTTCTTTCACGTGTCTACAACTTGTTTGGTCTCTGGTGTTAATAAACCCTTCCTTAAAAGTTCAACAAAGCGTTAAATCAAATGTGTCAACGGAGCGAGCTTATGAAACCCGAAATGACAAACAGCGCGACAAAATAATACCTGCAATATTATTATATAAGCCAGTTCGTAATTTACTGGCAATTTCACAAAACGTCCACCTTTGTCAACCTGTCCTCTCAACCGGGATTTGAATTCCATACAGTTATATAAAACAGAGAGACACATACGAAAATCATTTTGAAGGGACCGGGTCCGGAGCAAATTGTCATTTTCATTTACCGCAATTCCAGTTGTACCTATATTCTTGTACTTGTATCGAAAACAATCTATTATGAAATGCTCAATTATTTCATCATCAGCCTGTGTTAGTCCACTGCTGGACATAGGCCTCTCCCAAGGTACGCCATTGAGCCCGGTTTTCGACTCTTCTCATCCAATGACTGCCAGCCACTCGGCGCAAGTCGTCGCTCCACCTAGTCGGCGGGCGTCCTACACTACGTTTGCCAAGTCGCGGTCTCCACTCAAGGACACGCTTTCCCCAACGGTTGTCGGTTCTGCGGCAAATATGACCAGCCCACTGCCACTTCAGTTTGCTAATTCGATAGGCTATGTTCAATTATTTAGCCAACATATACTTATTTTGTAATACAGGTGTTAACTGCTTCTGACAAGTGATTAATGTACCAAATCACGTTGTTTGCGTCTTCTTTTCATTTACGATACCAGCAGGATGCGCAAACGCACACGCCATGCCATCAAGCTAAAATTATAATCTAGGAGAAAAGTGAACTGGTATCTTCTAGGTTCCATCGTCAATCGCGTCGTCACTTACCATCACATGATGCAGTGGTCAAATGCAAGCCTATCAAGGGTAACATAAAGCTCTAGCTAGCTTTCTGTTTTAACTGTACACGTTGGGTTGGGAGTGGTTTATGTAATCCCGGATTAGCGGAATTGGATTGTCCAAAACTTCTCTCGATCCTCTGTATAAATAGAGATACATACATCCCTCGCTTACTCTTATATCTATATTTGATGAATGATACTATTAACACTATTATTTATACTATTTACATTAAAATATTTCAACGAAGTTTTGACTTTTAAAACATCTTTTTCACCTTTACACATGCTATTGTCTTATGTCAAACCTCTACACTAAAATTTTCTAGGTTTTTAGGTCGATTTTTCTAAGATGCTATTGTTAGTGTCGTTTAAGTGTTTCAGGCACTTTTTTGGTTCATCATGAAACAAAAGTGGTTTCAAATTAAGGAAACAATTGAAACTTGTTTTTCCATTGTATTTCGTACTTCAGTTTTCCTTGTAAATTAGGGTACAATATTAAATATATTGCAAAGAGAAAAACATTTTGGGAGTTTTTATTAACACAATCAATCTTGATGATTTAAAGCCTTTGAAAGGAAAAACGATTAGTGGAACCCTTTAGCTTGTTCATTACTAATGATTACGACCATGGCGTGCTTTGCCTAAATACCGACGTCCACGCTAAGTACCCACTTTGCCCTAGTGCCCAGTGGTACCCCTCCCACCATATATTTAGTGTTAGTACCGGTACAACGTCTGCGTAAAGGTCATGTGTGTAAAATTGTGCTGCAAGGTAAGGTATTTTTTTCATGCTTGGCTTTTTATGAAATGTATGTGTAACGTCTCATCAATTCTCAATAGTCTTTGATCTTTGACAAACAACGTGAAAATACTTTAGGAAAATATTCGGAAAAGTAGTTCATTGATAAAAATTTATCGTGTTACCTGGAAATTTGAAGAAATATTAAAAATATTACTATTGTTAATATTTCATTTAAGTTTGTTCTAATCAGGCTTCGAGAAATACTCCATCACTTCTCAACTAATCTACTGAAAATTTATCTCATGAACTTAATATTTTAATATCTGAGCAATTAATGCAGATATTACACGAATATTTTTTAGATATCAAAAACCGTTTCAAACAACAATACCCGCCGCCCACATTTGCTGACATTGAAATTTTATAAATGCTTTTGATGCTCGCTTTGTTCGAAATTTTATAGTATTTAATAATGCCTTTTGCATGGTATCCCACTTGAAGAATTTTGAGAATTTGATTTGGGCTTTACTTTGTATTCAATTTAATAATAATCCTCGATGTTACACGCATTGTGGTTTTAAGCATCTAATATTATATATTCAGGGATATTATATTCTACTATTATTTTGTATTTAAATTGAAATTCTCGATATTATTATGTATGTTATATTTTAGCTATGCATGTAGGATAATATTAAGTGAATGGTCGTCATTTAAAACTGATTAGGTACTGCAATTTTCAAATTTTCCGCTCAGCTTTCTTAATTTTTCCTTCATACGAACCTTCCCCTGAGAAAAATGATAAAAACAAAAAAGAATTAGCGAAAATGTTTCATCCGTTCACGCGTTATGCGAAGACCAAAGGAAATGGAGATTCATTTTAGAGATTATTCATATCATTTTATATTTTAAAAATATGTAAGAAACTGCCTTGGTAATTCGTTCGGATTTATTACATTCCTTTGCAATCTCGATATAATAATTGCAATATGCTAGCGGTTTGTAATCATCGCCTATCATTACGGAGCCCAATGCATTGATCGAGTCGCGGTGTCCATGGCTCATGTGATTTGCAAGGATTCTTTACCTGGTTTGTGATAATAGCCGTTCTTTTAGTTTAATGCTCGCTAGCTTAATTGGTAGTAACCCTGCCTTCTGAACTTGGGTTGTAGGTTCGATTCCCACCCAGGACAAAAGTTTGTGTGATGAACATCAATTATTGTTCTGTGTCTGGGTGTTATATTGTATTCTATGTATGTATGAAAATGAAAAAAAAATGAAAAAATACATTTATTTGGATACGTACATTACATTAGGTTAGAAAAACCTGGGTATTTACAAACAAAAAAAGTATTTAAGTATTGTATCAGTAATTTGGTTCCCATAGTACAAGCTAGCTTAGTTTGCGGCTAGATGGCGCTGTGTGAAATGTGTACTAATATTCTTATTATTATTAATTTCTTCGATTTGTTTTTTCTCGCTATCTGTTTCTTTAGACACGTTTTGTGCAAGTTTCTAGAAAATGTATCAGTTTAATTGTATCTACGTATTTGAAGATAGTAAATACAATTATTTAAACTCTCGATTTTTCTGCAGCTGTGGAAATTTAAGGGAAAATATAGAAGCTATTGAAACCAAGTTCAACCAACCAGTCAGTTCTGTATCGCCAAAAGTTAGTGCTCAAGTTCTCGCGCATTATACGCTAAGAACTATATCTATAGGGATTATAATGATGTGCTATCTATTATTGTTTCGAGCACAGGGAGACTTCAGAAAACACTTCCAAAGGGACGGGTCTTCCGTCTCATTCCACCGCACACGGTTAGAGTGAGAAAAGCACGTTCTAGATAGACTATGCAAATAGTCTGAGCACTCGAATGATGCTTTAGTTCCGCTAACGATGTGGGGGGTGACGTAGTGAATTTGCACTCGTAAGCCTGTCTGCCATTCAGTGGCGTAACTAGGTAAACAAAGGCCCCGGGGAAAAACATAAAACTAGGGCCCCAACGAAACTATTTAAAATAGTTTGTCCAGTACTCGTCGTGTTCCAAATTCGACTTACTCTAGATTTGTCAGAGTCAAAGTCACAGGATTTTATGCAAATAGACAATTTTTTTCTATTTACAAGTAAAAATTAAATTTCTTCTGAAATATTCACTGTCGTAATCTAGGGTTTATTTATATTCTGGAAGTGGGAGAAATTTTCACCAGTTCAATTTATAGTTTGTAAGTGAAAGTCCGAGGGGCCCCCATAACTTGGGGCCCCGGGGCACTACCCCGTCTAGCCCTCCGATACGGTTGGAACTGTAAAACAGTATTGGAACTTCATACGAACGGTACTTGCCTACTGCTAAGGCTATGTTGACCATGCAATCAGATGCGGGTGTCACGCTAACTCTTAAATTTTATGACCAAACCATATCGATTACGTACTGAGATTTACTTGATATTTTAATAATACAACAGTTAGTTGGTATTCAATAAATCTAAGTCTCTTCTGTTGACAAACAGGGGATGTAAAATATTTAGTAAGGAAACCTATTTACCTACATAGCTGCTGGCTTCATCTCTAGCTGAAATTATTTTAATTTTATAGTATCAGATATCCGAAACTACATTTTACTTTTACTTTAAAATAATTGCCATTTCTTTTGCTGTACTACTGTTGTATTTTAATCATCTGCTAAGAGGCTGTACGCTTGATAACATGCGACAGTTAATGAACTAGGGGAGTGAGAGGACCTGTGCGTGTTGTGTCATTCTTCAGGAGCAACGTTGGGTTTGTTAATCTGAATGAAAGTGGAATTTCCATTTGATATTGTGTACGATTAGTTTACACAATATTTTTATCGCCGTTAAATTCTCTAGTGTAATATTTATGACATGACAATTTTGTTAAAACTTAAAGCAAAATTTATAAATTTAGCCTAATTTTGCTTATTACTTAAAGTAAGTTCTGCTGGGCGATCACGTACATCGATTGTAACCGATAGAAATACAAATTTGTATGGATTTGACAGTTCTAATACTCAGTTTGTGTGCATAGTTAGTATGAAAATGTATCCTGTTGCAATGCAATCAAAGTTTCGTGATGACCCTTATCAGACTATAAGTTGTGAAGCAATAGTAGGTAACAGCTTTGGCGAAGACTCTTTGTATTCACTATACAATACAAATTTATTTATTGACACAATTGGTTACAAAGTTATAATGAACCCAGTCGCTAGGTATTGAACGCCTAGGTACTTAATACTTAGTACAAAATCAATACATTTTATGCACTTTGTAATTCGAACGAAAAAATCAACGCTACGCAACAAAATGACGCGTTCATTCGAACTTATCGGCGTCAAACACTCGATAATTCGTAAAGAATAAGTCACTTGATCCTCTTATAAACAAGTCAGAGTAATCCATCCTTGGAGACATCTAAGTGCATTGCAGAACAATGTATCTCTTAACTTTTGTCATAGTTAATGAATAGCAGTTAATAAATAATATATAATTGATCATCAACACTCAATAATTCGAAGTTTTATTTCTTTTCTTTTAAAAATTTCGAACTATTTGATATTTCAAACACTTGTCCTGCACACAATTCGTAACATTTTAAGAGTCCCTCGAGTTTCGAATTAACGAGAGTCAACTGTACAACTAATACATTTCGTATAAGTGCACGTCTAGACAATAACGTGCTCGCTCCAGCGAAGGTGAGCAAGATAAAAGTATCTCCTCCAATGCAGGAACCGTATGGTGCAGGCACGTCACGCCTGTTTGCCGTAAACTTGCCGTATTTATGTTCAGCTACCACCTCCCCACTCCTGGGGTGTGTCTGAAAACTTTATTTACCCCGTACTACGTAACGTATATTGGAGAGCGGAACTCTCCGTAAACTACGGGAAATGGGGCGATCATGTCCGAGGTGATTGAAAAATGACCAGTTCTTTTTTACCGTATATTGGAGTGAATCAGAAATCATTATATTGAAATTGTTAATATACTGCATAAACCATTAAAGTTTTATGCCAAGGCTAGTCAAACAATTTTACTATAATGCTATGCTATTTTAAGCTCAATTGTTTTAATATGACATTGACAGCCTCTGTGGTGTGGTGGTTGAGGAGGTCGGCTCATAACCCGGAGGCGGCGGGTTCGATTCCCGCGGCAGGACAAGTATTTGTGCACAGAAAAACAACCCTAAATACTTGGTCTGAGTCTGGGTGTTGTGGGACATGGTCCCCGTAGTTCCTGGGTCCCTAGACACAGGGAATCCTATATCCTATAAATTAATTTTGCTACTGTAAATACTTCTAATTTAAGTTTAGCTTACGCTCCAGAATGTTCGTTATATCATTTGATTCATTCATAACTTGCGTTACCGTTTTGCAACCTCAGATTTGTTGAATTCACAACATCTTAATATAATAACTAGCATGCACAGTAAGAGATATATTATTACTTTAGCTACCACCAGTGGCCAGAGGGGTGTGTCCTATTCAGCTTTGTTTACGCGTACAGGAGCCGATCGGATAGTATATTGTACGGAAATTGCGCCATCAATATCATAGTAGATCGCAGCGGCTGGTCAGATGGAGGGTACTTGGAACAAATTGGAGAGAAGATGAATCCATTCGTCCATGGATGAAATACTTTACAGTGCTTTTACTATTTCATTCATATTTTTTCTATTCTGTTAATTTTTACCAATTCTTGTTCACATTTGTCGGTATTTACCCAAACCATGATTATTACTATCTATGAAACTAATTTATTTAATAGCCTAACAGAATCACACAGTTTTGTCTCGAATGACCAGTATATCCCTTAGGTTGTTAAATCTACAAATAAGCCAACCTAAATATTTCATTCAGCAGAATTCCTCAGCTCAAGAATCTCAAATAGCCGTGCCATTTTCGTGTATCCTCATCCGCGCCAAGTCTCATTGTCCTGGCTTTAGAACTGTTCGGAAGTAAATTGGATTCCCGAGTAAGGTTTTGTCCTTGAATACGACGTATTTATTTGTATTTGGATTCAGGTTTGCAGGCGTTGCGATTCTTTAATTGATTTGGTTTCAGTTGGAGATTTTTATTTAGTGATTAATTAAGACTGTACACTAAAGACAGTGTCAGATAGTCCTGTTGAGTTAATACAGCTTAAAAAAAGCAAGAACTTGTCTTACTAACAGTTTTTACTGTTAAGTATTATGTAGTAGGTATAGAATGGCCCGATAGCTTAGTTGGTAGTAGCCCTGCCTTCTGAACTGTGGATTATGGGTTCGATTCCCGCCCAGGACAAACATTTGTATGATGAACATAGGTGTTTGTTCTGTGTCTGGGTGTTATATTGTATTCTGTATATGTATTTACAAACAAAAAGTATCTAATTATTGTATCAGTTATCTGGTAGCTTTGCTTAGTTTGGGGCTAGATAGCGTCGAGTGAGATATCCACACATATTATTATTATTATAGTAATAGAATATCGTAATAGGATATCGTAATAATTATGGTCACAGCATTCGCTTAATTTAAAAACACATGAACATTATCTTTCTAAAGAATTTCATCACTTAAGCGTTCCGCTATTTTCAACCAATGAATTCGCTAGATTGAAATAGCCAGTGGGAGAGCCCATTATCAAGAAATAACATTTTGAGTGGTGTTTACAAACATTACATTATGCGCTTGCACACATATTTTCCACTGACGTAGATTATGAGGCTATTTCTGATACATGATGATTAATTTTATTTGTTGATGTGTGCAAATCACGGAAATATATCCGACTTACGAAGTATTATTCAACTGTGAAATAAAATATATTGATCTTTATTGTTTAGGAAACCGTAAAAGTCTTACAGCCACAATCAAGTAAAATAATTAGAAATTTCACATCTTTTGGCTTATACATAAAATAAAAATTGCAACATTTCATTTTACGACAGCTTGATAGGAGTGTGAAGCAAAAGCTTCAGTGTTAAAACACTGCTCAATTTTGAACAGAAAAAGCCCACGCGTACCATTTGGGATACCAAACGGTACGCGTGGGCTTTTTCTGTTCAAAATTAATGCTAAATTGGTAAAGCGTGCAAAGGGCGGTAAACTGTCTCATATTGCCTAGTTCATTTAAGAAGACGTAGCAAGATGATGTCATACGAGTTAACGGACCGGGCCATTAACGAAGCGCAATTACACTAGCAACATTAATGGTTCTGTTGTTTTTTTCATTAATGAAGTATGCGATGATTGTGATAAAAGCTTCTTTGTTTTAACATATTGAATTCTTCTACACTAGGACTGTTACCATTGTGTTCAGAATACTCAGAAAGAAATTACTATAATAGGCCATGAATAGAAATATTCGCAACGAATGATAAAGACTTAGGTGCAATAAAAGTTACGATACACATAAATTTTGTACAAAAAATAAGCATTGCCATTCAACGTGGTAATGATGCCAGCATTCTGAGCACTTTCCCCTCCACGAACGGTCTATTATAAGTTTTTTAGTTTTGGTTTATTTTAAGTTCTTAGGTATAGTTTAGTTTTTTAGGTCTAGTTTTGTTTAATATTAATGGTTATGTAACACTTTGCTTTAAATTTGATTTATGTGAATATAAATATAAGGGAGAGGCCTATGTCCAGCAGTGGACTAATATAGGCTGATGATGATGATGATGAAATATACTTACCTACTTTCTTTCAAAATATATGATCCATGTGAGATTTCGTTGAACTGGTTACCGGACGCATAAATACAAATTTAGCTTGTCGACCAAAGCATCCTGTCAGTGGTCACAACTCTCCCCAGCATTATTTGCATAATGCTCTGATCATCATCGCCGAAATTATTCAATTAAATTTATGTATGATTTGCAACTTGACTGACCCGATAGCTCAGTTGGTAGTAACCCTGCCTTCCGAACTATGGATTGTGAGTTCGATTCCCACCCAGGACAATCATTCGTGTGATAAATGTCCTGT
This sequence comes from Ennomos fuscantarius, assembly GCA_905220475.3. Taxonomy (NCBI): domain Eukaryota; kingdom Metazoa; phylum Arthropoda; class Insecta; order Lepidoptera; family Geometridae; genus Ennomos; species Ennomos fuscantarius. The sequence goes on from HG992049.1 coordinate 7,448,548, forward strand.
GTCTGGGTGGTATATTGTATTCTATGTATGTATTTACCAACAAAAAGTATATAAGCTGATGGATATCAGTCATATGGTTCCCATAGTACAAGCTTTAATTAGTTTGGGGCTAGATGGCGTTGTGTGAAATTTCCATAGTAATATTTAATTATTTTTATTTATTTAACTTCGCGTTGCAAATGATCATTGAAGTCATTGCTGTCCATCATACAGGCAATGTGCGAAGTTTTGGTGTGTTAAAGTTATTTTATTATAAGTCCACTAGTCCACTGTTGGACATACGCCTCTCCCAAAGTAAATCACTGAGCACGATTTCCAGTCATTACCAGTCCCCCGTATTTAGGCGTTCCATCGAGTCGTAGGTCTTGTTACTTGTTTTGCCACGTTTTCCGGTTGTCCGTCGGTAAGATTATCACACAAATATTATAAAGGGGAAAGTTTGTATGTGTGTATGTATATAATGAAAATACTTTTTATCCCCGGGTAAAATCGCGGGGCGCAACTAGTTTAAAATACACCGATGACTTAACCGAATAATTTTAGTGATATTATTTTGGGAGAACTTACAATCAACTCTATAAATATTTTAGGATACAATACCGAATATATACACAAAGCCAAACTTACTATATTATATGCAGCATAATGGATGAAGTCTCTGAGTGACAACACAAACGATATAACGTCCAAGATAGAAGATAAGGTACATACACAAGCTGATAACACTGGCTTTGTTTAACTTGTATAATAATGTAGAAGTGATTTGTTATGTTCAAAAGCTAGTATAGTTTACTAACCGTGAACTTGGCCGGGTGCCCTAAAATTTTATGTTTATTTCTCGTCTATTAGTCACTCTCATGTGTATATTAAGACTCATTCAAGTGTGTAAATATAAATGGTAGCTTTTGCGCGTTGTCAAATCGAAGCTACTTTTTTTTATAGCAGAGTTGCTCACTTTATCTATGCTTTATATAAATCATTTGAGAATTAAAGATGACGCTAATCAATATCTTTCTTCTAAATATATATAACTCAAAGGTGACTGACTGATTGACTTACTGACATAGTGATCTATCAACGCACAGCCCAAACCACTGGACAGATCGGGCTGAAATTTGGCATGCAGGTAGATGTTATGACGTAGGTATCCGCCAAGAAAGAATTTCGCGAAATTCCACCCTTAAGAGGGTGAAATGGGTGGTTGAATTATTTTTTTTAGGCCACGCCGCGGGCGAAGCTGCGGGCAGAAGCTCGTGCTTCATAGATAATTCGATTACGTATTGGTGTAAGGTGTTTAGATTTATAACGTGGAAAGTAATTGTCAATTATCAAAGCAATTTGAATCACCTTTTGATTTAATAACAAGAGAATGGCCAATCTAATTTCAATTTAACCTTTAACATTTGTAATCGAATCTAAAGGGTCATGCAATTCTACTACCCCGTAACCACGTTTATTAAATCTGACTGGTCCCTGTATTAATTGAGTTACATGGAGCATCGGCGCCGGCGTCGACGATTTCCTTTACGGATGCAGACTTTACCTAAAGTTTTCTGATCATACAATTTTTGTGTCTATAACTAGAGCTATAAGCTTAAAAATTGTGAACGAATGAACAAAACAAACACACTGAACATAACTACGTTACGGCGAGATCTAAGCACAAAATAAATAAAAAGCACTATTTTTAAAACCCAGTGCGACGTGCTTTTAAAATAATCTGATGAAAAAAATAGTGTAAATAGAAAATGAAACGAAAACCAGGATAACCGAATAAAACTTATATAATCCTTACTTCCTAAAATAAAATAACATTCTGCACCGATCCCTAAATGGGATAAGGGTAGGCGGATGATAAGTACTTTCTAAAATAAAAATCTATTTAATGACCTCCAAAAATACTTTAACAACTTAGTGTTCCAATATTACTATTTTTTTACAAATTAAATAATTAGACACATTTGCTAAAGAAATAACCAGTTTATTTATTTTATTTATATGCATATTTCACGTAATTGACAAAAACAAAACCTGCAAAATCAACACAATCTTAAGCGCATAACCATTTTTACTTTAAACAAAGCTTCTTGGAGACTCTTAAAATACATATAGTAGGATATACATAGGAGTCGTCGAACAGTACAAAACTGAACATACTGCTTAGCCCGTATGTACGATGATATAAAAAATAATTAACCATTGTTGGTAACACCGTCAAATTAACACGGACATTTTTTGCCTGCAGGCAACCCCGGCTGTTTCTGTCTAATAACCTTTCGCTGCCTGGATTATACTCCTCAATATTTCAACATCACCTTTGAACTTTATGCCAAGAACATCAAGGCTCAAATTAGCTTTAATAACAATTTGGTTTTCACATTTTCTCCAATAGGGTTGAAATTTAGTGCCGTAGACGTCTGCAAAATTTACCGCTGGGGTTCGTGTTATAGATTTCAATTAGAATTAATAGAAATTCAAATTTTAGCTTTAATTAGATTTTAATCAAACCTATTTTGAGATCTATATTAGGTAATTTGGCTCGTTGCTAAAATTAGAAGCCACCATTTTGTATATTGTGTAAATCTAGATTCATCTGTGGGAGAATACTACCCACACTCTTTGTATAATACTATCTCTTAGTAAATATATTATATAGGTCTATATATAGGTCTATAATATATATATATAGGTCTTTACCTATGAAATTGCCGTTTTGTTTGAAAAAAGTTAAAGTATTTTTTTTTCGAACTTATTTATTTCTTTTATTCAAAGTAATCACCCCTGCAATCAATGCATCTTTGCCAACGCTGCGGCAGTTTATGGATGCCCTTCTTGAAAAAATCAGCAGGATGGGAGACAACAAACTCTTCAAAGGCGTTTTGTACTGCCTCTCGGGAATTGAATTTTTTTCCCGCTAAAAAGTTGTCCAAATTTTGGAAAAAGTAATAGTCGGTAAGCGCAAGATCTGGTGAGTATGGCGGATGAGGGAGAACTTCCAAACCCAACTCATGCAGCTTAGAGACGGTCTGTTGTGCAGTATGGGATCGCGCGTTGTCGTGAAGTAGCAGTGGAGACGACCGATTGACCAAAGCTGGTTGCAGACGTGCGAGTTTCGCCATCATTGTGGTCAGTTCTTCAATGTACACATCTGCAGTAATGCTCTCGCCGTTTTGTAAAAAGCTATGATGAATCACACCAGCACTAGACCACCAAACTGTGACCATCACCTTTCTAGGGGTCATTTTTCGTTTTGCACATTGCTTTGGTACCGAACCAGGATCTAACCAACTTGCTGAGCGCTTTCGATTGTCAAAAAGAATCCATTTTTCGTCGCACGTAACAATTCGGTTCATAATTCCTTCATTTCTGTGCCTGTTAAGCAGCGCAAGGCAAGTCTCAACGCGTACGTTGCGCTGGCGATCGTTAAGTTCGTGGGGCACCCATCTATCAAGCTTTTTTATCTTGCCAATCTGTCGCAAATGGACCAATATTGTTTTGATGCTAACATCAAAAGCTGCTGCCAGCTCAGCTGTAGATTGAGATTCATCAGCTTCCACAATCGCCTTTAATTCATCATTGTTGACCACAGTTTCCGGACGACCACGAGGTTCATTTTTCAAGTCAAAATTCCCAGAACGGAACCGAGCAAACCAATAACGGGTTGTACGTTCGTTTGTACAGTTCTCTCCGTAAACGTCGTTGATGTTACGTGTCGTTTGTGCCGCGTTGGTGCCACGACGGAACATCATATTCCATAATTACACGAAATTTCAAAGTATCCATTATGAGGAAAAATGTTGAAATGTAATGAAAATACAACGCTAATCAATAAACAAAAGACTTATATTGTAAATAGAATGTCATATTTTTAAAACAAAATTAATTTGAATTTAGAATTCATAGCCAATCAAAAATTTTTTTTTTTTGAAAAAGTCTGTACTGCAATACGGCAATTTCATAGGTAAAGACCTATTATATCGTTGTAATAACATTATAACTTTAAAAAATAACTTAATTTATACCTTAATAATAACTTAGTCAGCATTATTATCCTAGTTATTATGATACTAAAAACCTCTCTTACTCGTTACTTATCCAAATGTTTCCTCACTGGAACGGCCTTAGCACACATTAGCAGTATGTTGACATTCCCTGCTGTGTGATCGCATTCATTAGGCTTTGCAAATCTAACACGAATAAGACAGTTTTCCATATTGCTATGTTTTTTTTTTTTATGTTAAGGAATGACGTGACGAGCTAGCCGTTCGCCTGGTGTTAAACGACACGGCTGCCCATATCAGCTGCAGTGTCACTCGGAACTAAAGTATAGAGGTTCGCGTGACACTGCACTGCGCACGTCATCCAGAGACATCAGCACAATCTAGTAATAAAATTACTAAACTGTGAGATCAGATCATAAAGTCTCATTTGCCCAGTAATTTCACTAGCTACAGTGCCCTTCAAACCGGAACACAGCAGCGCTTGCGCACTACTGCTTGGCGGCAGAATAACTGGCAAAGCGGTGGTACCTACCTAGACGAATTCCCAAACAACGGGAATTTCTCACCTTTGCTTTAGTTAGCTGTTAAACTATACTCAGCGTAATTTAAATATATACTACCTGGACGATGTAGATTACGTCGAAAATTATTCTACTTATCTACACAAATATGCACACAAATCCTATAAAAAGTCGAAACTCAAGTCAAAGTTAAAGAATTTCATTGTAAATAGGCTATTTTTAGCATTTTGACTTGTAAAAATGCTAAAAATAGCCTACTGTGATGATATTAATGAGTTAATTTTAAATATTATGTATTTAAAATTAACTCATTGTACTAAGTAACGTAGTAATTGTACAAAATTACAACGTTTAATATCAAGTATTATATAACAAGCCCATTAGTAATAATTCATGACCTTGAAAAAATATATATTTTTCTTTTGAAAAAAGTTTTGTGCCGTAAGATATGATAATAATGATTATAGTAAAATGACGATACTGATCGTGCCTGTCTCATCTGTGATCGTTCAGAAACGCAAGTGCTCGTAGTATAAAATTATAACAGCCGTTATAAAAGTTGCATGATTTAGAGCGTCCGCGGATAAATGGAAAGCGCGACCGCGCGTTCAAGGTCGAAATCATAATCCGGTGCAAAATCCACACTATTTTTAATTTTTATGTCGTACTGACACCCCTTAGCCTTCTGCAGTGGCTATATTCGTCACCATTAGTAAATATTATTCCTTCAGTTCTAAATATATCTGCTTTAATGTTTCCTGGGTTAAAGAGATCGCTGGGATTTATTTAATTATATTTATTTATTCATTAAAATTCTTAGCGTGTTCAAGCGTGATTACTTCCGTGCGTTTAGAAATAGACATGTTCTGTAACGGTGCTGCTTGTTACTTTTATACTGCTGGTGGTGCTGATTCGTTATCTTTATCTTGAAAATGAAGGTAATCCTTATGTCTTATATTATGGCTAAGATTGTCTGGAAGAGATCTATAAGCGATAAGACCGCCCATTGTTGCACTAGTACGTTAGATTTATTCATTCCTGTATTATGTAGATTTCATTGGTGAGACAGTAAAGAGTTCTCTATCTATCCATTTATCTCGTTTTTTATTCGGTTGGGTTGGCTTCTTATGTGCAAACTAGTTTCTGCCCGCGGCTTCGCCCGCGTGGCCTATAGGAAACGAAGAGCAAATTTGTTATATATAATTCAACCACCCATTTCACCCTCTTAGAGGTAGAATATCGAAAAAACCCTTTCTTAGTGTTTACACTTTACAAAGAACACACCCTCCAAATTTCAAGTCTCTAGGAACAGCGGCTTAGGCTGTCCGTTGATATAAAAGTCAGTCAGTCAGGACTTTGAATTTTATATGTATAGATGAAAGTAAATTTTTCGCGGTCATAATGACACACCAGAATTTCCACCATCTAGGGAAGTGAACAAATTGACAAACGACAATAATTAAGGAAACGCGACCGACTGGCCTCGATTCAGAGGACGTTACTGAAGCGTGATCGAGAGAAAAAGTGGTTCGTTGTTTGAATCAGCCAACTGGAGTTAATGGGGTACCGCGGCGATCACGGCGAGATCGAAAGTGAATACAGGGTTATATGGGAGAACCATATTAACACCATGTTTTATCTTTATTTACAGTTCTATAAAAGCTGTTAGCGAGTGTTCGGGAGTAAGCTGGTGAATGCGTGGTGAACGGAAGTTGAAATTGATTCACGTAGATATCGATTGTCAACATAAAATAGTTAAAATATTCTATTATTATGTTGGTATGTCCTGTAAAATGACAATTTTCAATTGTCAAGATGGCAACATTAACAATGAACTTTGTTAAAAAGCCCCTTAAATATAGATTTAAAAAACTTTAACAATAAACAAAGCAAAAAACAAAGTTATACCGGCCGATAGATGGAGTTAATCTAAAGAAGTTTTACTTCAGTAGTGTGGTCTAAACACTCGTTTTTTTTTTAATAACAGTTTACTTACTTTTAGTATTCTAACAGTGTTCTTGGTCTAGATATAACGTATATAAAAGATTGAGCAGTGGAAATTTACGAGATGGAGATAGTATATATTGTAATTGGTTTTTCAGTTAAACTCGTATATTTCGGACAATAACACTAAATTGTAACAGAACCACAGGCGGTTTGTTACAGAAAAACGTTTTAACAAACCTCTCGGATGCTCGTTTTTGGTTCGTTAGAGGACCGTTTTGGGAACGCGTAGGCGTATAAATTTGTTCAAATTGCGATTTGTTATATGCAATTTTAAAATAAAATATCGTTTGGTATAAAAGAATATTATGCTCTGGCTCTGTGTTTCTTTGTTATCTCCGAATTGTATATTTTTGAAATTTTGATAATATCCGTTAGTAGGAAATATTATCTGTAATATAGTTTTTAATAATTATCTGTAATGTAGCTGCATCAAAGTGGCCAATCTTGCGAGTTTGTAAAGGTCATCTTTGAAACAACTTTTTGTAATCCTGACCTTCCTGACTTCTTAAATCATTCCTTATTTTGATGCGGATAAGGCTCTAGAAAAAGATATATTACGTCAAAATACTGTGGTTGAAATCGTGTAGCGCTGCTGGCGTGAACATAATATATTTAGGTGAAACTTATTAAACACATTTCGTAGCATATTAAAGTTTGCGACACATCATACGTTCGAGTATCATTTCATCGTCTAAATTCAAACTCATTTTTCCGTCTGAACTATGCTATGATACCTGTGATATAATTTTCATCTGTTGGCAAAGCTACCGCCCGCGTGGATGTGACTATGAGATCGGACGTGGACAGTTAACGCTCTGCTTCACATCTGGGCCAATTCAGACTAGCAAACAAAAGTCTCCATCTACGTGATTTTAGTGGTCAATGGTAAAAAAGGGATTTTTTGTTGGGAAATTGTTGAAGTTGAGTGTAACAGCTTCCAATGAGTTTACTTGGTTGTTGACTTATTTGGGACCTTTGTTTCTCAAGGTGGCGAACGTATACTATCGCATTTATCCTTAGGGATGAATAAAATACGGCACGTAAAGTAAGAAATTTATATTAAAAGTAAAATAAAAAGGTTTAGGGGTCGTTGGGTCAAGTAGCCCGGTCACAATTCGCGGCACTGTCTCAGTTCCAGAATACCGCACTCTCCTCAGTCTTCCCTTAAGGGTGGAATTTCGAAAAATCCTTTCTTAGCGGATGCCTACGTTATAACATCTACCTGCATGCCAAATTTCAGCCCGAACTGTCCAGTGGTTTGGACTGTGCGCTGATAGATCACTATGTCGGTCAGTCAATCAATCAGTCACCTTTGATTTATATATTATATATTTAGATTAGATTAAGATTTTTGAAATTGATTGAATTGAATTGATCAATTGGTTGATTCCGTCTTTCCATCTTGAAAATCTAAACTGATTTGTTATATGTTATATTTCGTATGAATCTACCCTGGCCGGTCGCATTCTGTGAAAGTTTACAAAGTTTAAAGTGACGTTCAGACCCAGATATCGCAAGCGTAAATCACAATGAATCGCAACAACTCTTAATGACGTCTGTCGGAAGCAATGGATCAAATAAAATAGTCTCCAAAGTGTATCCCACCGGGAAGACAGCGGCAGCGTCAATTTTGCGGGTCACATCATCACATGATAAGTTATTATTCAATTACGTTCGCGAGTGTTCCAAAATCACCGTTGATAAATTGTCTGTGTAGTGAATAAATTGGTGTTTCCGTTCAAATTAAGCCTGAAGCTTGGCTTTGACTAATGTCTGCAGAATCCTTGCCAAAAGCTTTATATATTCATCCTCTACTAGACTACGAGTAGATGCAACCCGTGTTTTCGTTTGCAATGCGATGTTTACATTTGTTTTATGGGGAGGCCCATGTTCAGCAGTGGACGACTGATGATGAGTTTCCATTTTCCAGGGTAAAAGCAGGTACTTTTACAGGGTAAAAACTGTTCTGTGTCAACCTTTTAACATAACAATAAATGTGTAAAATGTTATACACACTTCCTCTTAACTCTATCCAACAGATTTGGCGTGAAAGTCACACATACAAAAAAAAAATGACGTTTTACTTTTATATAATCTAGCTTCAGGAAACGAATTGCATATTTTTCTGCCGAAACATACGCTCTCGCTTTTTGCCTTTGTTGGGGGATGATTTTGGTAAAACTGTAATACCCATATCTCACAATTTTAATTGAAGAACATGTGTAAAAATTCAAGTGATCCAGAGAAGAAAATTTGTCATATATAATTCAACCACCCATTTCACCCTCTTAGAGGTAGAATTTCGAAAAACCCTTTCTTAGTGTTTACACTTTACAAAGAACACACCCTCCAAATTTCAAGTCTCTAGGATCAGCGGTTTAGGCTCTGCGTTGATATATAAGTCATTCAGTCAGTTAGGACTTTGAATTTTATATGTATGGATTAGGGATATGGAAGTAAGGATTACTGAAATATCTACTGAGATATAATTACTAATACTATAGTTTAAATTGATAAGGTCATCCACGAAACGGGGTCACATTAGATAATGCACGGACGTACAGTAACGCAGCAAGATGATATCGCCCCGGTGAGCGTTGGAGGCGTGCCAGCTTCCTGTATGTAGCTGCAATCCTGGCACTACGGCCGGTAATCGAGAACCTATTATCAACTTAATTACCTACTGCAAATTGTGAGGAACTCAAGAGCAATTTTGCATATTTTACTAACTAACTCTGCTGGCGTTTGGTTAATTTAAGAAAACCTTGAAGCCCTGAAGGGAAGCACGTATAGTTGGAAACCTTGATAAAATGTACGCTATGGTTGAGCGGATTAGCATAGTGTAAATTTTGGTCCGTATTTTAGAGTAACAGGCTATTTTATAATTATTTTAGAGTAACAGGCTATTTTATAATTCTCTTATTGCTGTGCTTTTCTTTCCGGCACTAATCGTCAGCTCCATAGCACCCTCTCTGTTAATATGAATAACTAATTACATATCCCTCATTATTATACTTTGACCACTCATTGTAATTATCCTTAAGCTCGTAGTCACTAATCACTGGTGGAATGGGTTTGTTTATCCTTTAGCAGCAAATTTCACTTAATTATGTCAAACTTAAAAGTCAACCGTAATTACCATTATTTTAATGGTAAATCAATATCCATTAAGAAGGGAGATCTGAACAACTATAGGTATTCACTAATAACCATAAGCATTTAATAACAATGACTAAACCTTCTGTACACAATAGATAAAATTACCAACTACTTACGTATCTTTGGACAAATTGTACGGAAACATTAAAGTGAGAAATGTGAATAATAATGTTAATAGGTGCAATTAAAAATCTTGGGAATATGACTGAAAAATGTTAAACCGCATAAATTCCTACATTTCTTCATACGCGGAAATGTTAAGGATTCTTGTCCAAGTAACTATGCAGAAGTCAATGCCACCCACTATTGACCAACTTACATATTTTAATGCAGTAACTTCAATAATACGATCGTACAAAAGCCAATGTCATAACTCTAACATCCTCCGTATTTCTGGTCTCCTGGTATTTTGTTCTTAAGAAAAATATGAATTAGTAATAATTAATTAATGCAGCATATGTTATTATACTCCACAAGCCGGCTTGGCGAAGAGCTGCCAGCACTTTGTAATTTTATATGCTTAGTGAAATAACTTCAATTTAAGTACCTAATATAATTTTGACTTGTAAAAGTGCTAAAATTAGCCAATTTGCAATAAACTTTTTGACTTTTGACTTTTTGATAGGCTACCCTGATACTTCAAAGCTTAGATACGTCATATACCTTACCTTATTTCGATATATATGTTAATATATCGAATATGTAAGATGAAGTAGAAATAAATCACTTTCATATTCTCTCTACTTTTCATGTCAAATGTAATCATAATTTAAATGACTTTTAGTTTCACTGTAAAAATATCCCCGACATAAATCGTGATTTTTTTCGTAGAAACCTTTTTATACTCCGCTTTAAGAAAAGGAGATTAAATCCTGTCTAACATAGACAGAAAAAGTCCTTTGACTTCGAGCTACGAATTTCCCTGTAATTAAAACTAAAAGATTACAAGGAGTCAAAATCATAAGAAAATTCGCTGAAATGTTGGCACAAGTAATCGTATCTTTCCTTTGAGAATTACCGTTTTGTCGTTGTATATGATAAGCGACTACAGTATCGAATTGTTTCGAAATTTTCGCAATGAAAAGTAATTTAGAACATTTACATTCGGAACGCGCTCTGTATTGTTGTCGTTATTCAACGGAAAATGGTTTTAAAACTAATTAGGGACAGAAACGTTCACACAGTGTTGTTGAGAATATTTCTTATTTTCATTTTGCGTTATGATCAAAATACGAGTGCTACTTTCAGGAGTCATTTTCATTGGAATAATATTGCTAATTGTATTTTCGTAATCGTGTAGATGCTACTATTACTGCCCAGATGTCAATTCGCGTCCATTGTAAGCCTAAAAATAAATAAAACTTTTATTGATTTCTCATCGATTTGCCTGATTACTCAAAACTTATTGGATATTCAAGACTTATCATTCACCTTAACACGTGCTTCAAGGATACGGACGGCTGGCATTAAAAAAACAGTGAGTGGAATCTATAAAACATGTGATCGGGTTTAATTAAAGGTGTTAGTGAATGTTCAATGATTGACACTTGAAGTGTTTCCAAGCTTTGAGCCGAATGAAATAGCATTCAGAAGAAGAATTAATATACATGAGAGACTCACTCAACACTCACTAACAACTAGCAAGAAATACTGACTATTTGAAAGAAAGAAAGAAAGTGTTTATTGAGTACATCAATACATTTAAAGTAGCAACAATAAAATAATTAATGTAAAAATAAATGATTTGTTTCTAGTTGTTAGTTGAGTAGAGAATAGAGATGGGTAATTTAAAATCAACCTAATCTTAGTAGATTCAATCTTCTCTCGATCGTAAAAATGATTATAAAGGTAAAACACACTTGAGGCATATTTACAAAGATATCCCGCAGTTTAGCTAATATTTTAAGTAAATATAATATCTTTTTGTTCTTAGCGATCATTATCACTTCATGCACAGGCTGGTAAAGAAAAACCATACCGTACCGATCCATAAACCTGCAGTACAATAAACTGATTACTATAAAACAACTGATACAAAATCCAAGCTGTTTCACAGCTCCTGCAGTATTCTGATTAGATCATTCGACACATGCCGTTTACTCGCACCACAAACTCGCCAAGTTAACTGTTGACGATTGATAGATCGACGTGCTTCCCTTACGCGGCTGCCTTCGGCGGTTGACAAAGACCTCATTTCGTATTCAGACGCGTGCCTCCTAGGATGTAGCGTTCGACGACCTGTGAGGTGCTCGAAGATTATTGTGAAATCACCCCGTATCGGGTGAAGATTACTATGCGGAATGTTAATAAATCGCGCTCGACAGAAATGTTAGTTTTGTAATCGAATGTTGTTGGCGTAACTCTAAATAGGTATGAAATTTATTTGAGGAATATAGATAGAAAATTCTTTATTGCACAAACTACAACAAATGAAGGTACATAGGCAAACTTAATGCTATAGAGCATTATCTTCCAGTTAATTCTGGTGTAATGTGGAAGGCTTAATGCGGTAGTGCAATATCGATGGGACATAAAAGAAAAGAAAAACAACAACTTAACTATATGTCTAAACTGCTAATAATATAAATAACACCATAATAAATATACAAAATTAAATACACACATTAATACAAATATAATACATATTATTATATATATATACATATACAAATAATTAGATCATCATATAGTATCAGAATCTTCTATCATTTTTTTGGTACCCATATGCTGACTTTGAAGTTTACAATTAGTATATTAAGAATTCGCCATGACCTACCATCTACAAGCACAATTATGGAATTTTTTTATATGTCCAAGAGGGAAATTTAAAGATAAATTCAAAACTCGGTGTTAATGACAAGGGCACCACGCCCATAGCTGCGGAAGCATAACACAAATAATAACCGCTTTTGTACCCTCAGACGTGTATTAATTACGGAGGACCTTCGCAACAAAACTTATTTATATTTCCAGTACCTCCACGAAATAAACTATAGTTTGGTGATTAATTACACATATGAACTTAATGATGTGGTCTGAAATAGATCTAATTTATTATTGGTTGTCGTCTATCACACTACTAGGTAATCATAAATTGCAACACGTGGCGAAACGAGGAAACGGTGGACAGTGTTCACAAATACCGGTACAACAATATTTCGATAATTTAAACGAACACGCATGATACACTTGCTTATTTGTTCTACAACTCTCCATTACAGATATTTAGCAGTAAGTGAAAACACGAGCTACCTTTAGTCGGGACCAAAAACACGAGCTACCTTTAGTCGGGACCAAAAACACGAGCTACCTTTAGTCGGGACCAAAAACACGAGCTACCTTTAGTCGGGACCAAAAACACGAGCTACCTTTAGTCGGGACCAAAAACACGAGCTACCTTTAGTCGGGACCAAAAACACGAGCTACCTTTAGTCGGGACCAAAAACACGAACTACCTTTAGTCGGGACCAAAAACTAAAAAGCAAGAGTATGTATGTCTAAAAGTGTGTATTTCTAACACAGCTCGATCACACCTTGAAATTCAACAGCCGTAACATCTAACACTTAATACTTATTGACATCCTTTTCTATAAGATATAGCTAGATATAGATAGCACATGATCCCGGGTGTGATGTGAATGCGATACGTGTTAAATTATTGAATGCAGGAATGGTGACGGGATCAGAATTGACATTCAATGGAAGAGTACAAATTCTATGCATAAATTACTTGTGATCTGTATGTCATTCTATGATATATGTATCACAGAATCAGATACATAGCACAAGTAATTTATGCATAGAATTTGTACTCTTAGAATGACATTTTGATATAACAAAAAAAATTGTATGCCGAATTGTCATGAATATAAGTTGCATCAATATCAAATATAACGTTAAATCTATAATAAAAAATAAAACCTTCTTCAAATTTAAATCCTCCGTTTTTTTTTTGTAGTAGTTAGTGTTTTGTATTAGTTATTATGTCATTGAAGTATTTAGTTGAAAGAATAAAGGCTATGTGCCGGTTAAAAAAAACTTATTAAAAAAAATCTATATCAACATAAAACGTTCGATTCAATCAACATCAGTTAACAAGCTAAATAAAACATTGGCATTTGTTAAAATCCAACAGTCGACATTTTTGAGTTAGTATAATAAGTATTAATAATAAGAAGGATGATAAAGGTTCACAATAACGTATTTTCACTGCAGTAGTGAAGGTATGTTATACACCATTATTGACCAGCAGGCTGGAGAATGTGTATAGTACCGATATAGCCCGAAAAAATTACATCGGAGACATTCACCCATAGTATAAACCTTTTTTATTCAAAATTAATATACATTCTTTTATGCAGAAAACGCAAAATATATTTTCAATTTCGAACATTCAACTGTGAAACGCAAACAATGTTCGATGATAACAAAACAGAACGAGTAAAAATATAGAAACAAAACTTTGGCAATGAACGGTTTTCATTGAAAAAACTTTTTGAAGCGTGCTCGCGCTTTTTATCCTTTTCCTATCAATGCTGGAGTTCCTGAACACGGCGTTACCTTAGTTTGTTTGTAGCTTGCAGTATTTGGTTAAAGCTATACAGCCTTATTAATAAACGAGTATTAGTCTCGGATTAGTTACTTCAGCTTTTGTCCTTTTTTTGCTACTGGAATATTTAGCTGGATCGAAAGAGACAAAAGATGGTGTAACTAGTCTAAAGATAGTTCGTGTTTATTAATAAGGCTGCTAGTGTTTTAGACTATAGGCAATAGTATTAGACAATGCAATAAATTAGATATGAACAAATAAACTATCAGCAAACAAGCGCTTGTCTACTTGGAGTTGGTAGGGAATCACAATACCATACTAATGGCTTGAATGCTACTAAGGAATGTTTTTTAGCTGAGTTCAAGTATTTCTAGGGTCTCAATCAAGTGTTGATTTCAAACTGTACCGATTGATAGACGCTTACGACAAAGATGTCTTAGAATATTTTTATTTACAGCCTCTGTGGTGTGGTGGTTGAACAGGTCGGCTCATTGCCCGGAGGCGGCGGGTTCGATTCGCGTTACAGGACAAGTTTTTGTACATTAAAACAAAATCACAAATACTTGTTCTGTATCTGTGTGTTGTGGGACCATGGTCCTCATAGTTCTTGGCTCCTTAGACACAGGGAATCCTAGTTAGGGTCCAGGTGTATGTGATCGTTGGGCGTTATTATATTATTATTATTATATTTAGGATAGGCACTTGTAACCAGAATAAGATCATTTAGTTTTGAGCTGGGAATGTCGTACTGTTAGATGCACGTTGGGAGGGAACCTTGATAAATCTTAAAGTGTGCAGTGTACTCCTTAGGCATAATCATATTTATGTAATCAAGAACTAAAACTACGAAGTGAAGATGGTACGTAATCAATCGTGCGTTTGTGACTATCTCCTATATATGAGTATCGTTCATACCAGAAACACCAATTTAACCAATGTCCAATTTATCACCATATTTCACCCTCTACATTTATTTATAGGCATCCCGCATCATAGCAGTAAACATGTCGCGCTATATCGTACTCTTTATCCGTATCGTTGGTCTACGACAAATACGGTGCTTCGTTTCCTACGAGGCAGTGGGCATTCAAGTGTCGATTTCTACAATGACTCTATATTATTGTATCAAAAAAAACATTAACTTTATGTTTGTGAATACTCTTAAGTATCCCATTAATACATTTTACTTTAAAGAGATACGAAAAAAAGCTTTAAGTTAATTGCAGCTATTAAACCGTAAGCGAAAGTGAATACGAGCATTAAACCAATAAATAACAGATTGATCTGTAAACAGTTGTAAAGATATATTGCGGATTCCACTTGTGATGTGTACCGGTGGATTTATAACGTTGGAATTAAAGGAAATTCGTTCTTCGATATCAAAGGGGGAAATTTTGATTTATTGGAAGAGTCAAGATTGAACGCTTTTCGGAGCTTATAATTCTTTTAAATCAAAAAACCGTTTCGATATTTCACAACACTGTTTGGATTCGCTGTATCTGTGGATTTTCGTCTAACACGCGTTGGTAACATTTGATATACACAAAAAACTGGATATACACAAAAAAAACTTAAAATAATATAAAATGACACGTGCGGACGTGTACACACTTTTAGATGTGAACACAGCATGCTTCAAATAATTTTGCATACTCTTTGAAAATGGTAAAAATAAATATGTGCTTATATATACTATTGTAGAAAATTAAGATTTTAAATGCCTCACAATTGCAGAGGCGCTTACATCGAAAATATCTAAATTTGACATATTTTGTAATAAGATGAACACATTCGATACAAGGGCGAGTAACTAGCTAATCATGATCACTTTCACAGATCAGTTCACTTTGCTGTGTGATCTATGATCTTATCCAGTACCGGTAGCTTTTATACACCTTTATTTTGCCTTTGTAAAGTTAATATCTTTGCTACTGATAATTATTCCATACGGTATAACAACAAACGAGGCATAATAAAGGCGTAGCGTCTCTATTGTCCGACTGCGTACGTTTCAAGGTCTACGGAAAGAGGAAACGGTCCGTATAGCCAGTAGGAAAGCTTCCATATCTTTCGAATGTGATGATTTACTATTATTCGAAGTATTCAAAGCTATATTGGTGCCATTGTCAATAATTGATTTGGTACTCTCGTGATATAATTTGTATAATGATAACCGCTGCGTTAGAGTGGACAAAACGTATAGCTCCAAAATAAGAAAATAGGCTACGAATGATGGTTTCTAAAATTATGCTCGCCGTAATGGCGCTATCAAAAAAACGAGTGTGCTTTACAGCACCACGACCATACGACTGATGAAAAACTTCTTTAGTTTAGCTCCGCCGGTATAACATTATTTTTGCTTTGTTCAATGTTAATGTCACCATTTTGACAATTGTAAATTATCATTTTACCGGACATACTAAGAAATACAAATTTTAAACTTTTATATTCACAACGAGCTTCTGCCCGCAGCTTCGCCCGTGGCGTGGCCTACGGGAAAATAATTCAACCATCCATTTCACCCTCTTAAGGGTGGAATTTCGAAAAATCCTTTCTTAGCGCATGCCTACGTCTAACATCTACCTGCATGCCAAATTTCAGCCCGATCCGTCCAGTGGTTTGGGCTGTGCGTTGATAGATCACTATGTCAGTCAGTCAATCAGTGAGTCACCTTTGAGTTATATATATTTAGATATATTACTTACATTACGAGGACCAATTGATGATAAAGCAAACCAAACAGAAAAAAAAAACATAGCAAATAGCAAACATAGAAATGATTCAGTAGGCCAAGAGGTATATTATCAAGAACATGTAGGAAATGAAACAAAACGATGTGTCAGTAACCTTTGTCAGTCTATGTCAGTCAGTCAGTCAGTCAGTAACCTTTGAGTTATATATATTTAGAGATGACAAACGTGAACCAACTTCAACTTCCGTTCGCCTCGTATTTACCAGTTTACTCCCCAAGTCAAGCGTGCGTAAAGAAGTTTTACTTCAAAAGCACAGCCGTGTTGTTACTTTCAGTAATTTTGTTTTAGCGCTACATATAACTGAGATTTCAAACTGCGACTGCTATTCGTATTGATGGGCATTGAAAAGATAGCGGCAGACGAGGGACGACGCCGCCGGTGCGGTCGTGCCAACTCTTTCCGGTACGGTTCCGGTCCGGGATGTTTGTTTGTATGAAATGTGGATTGGGATGTTCTGAGATTCGGAGTGGAGTTGTGAAGGGATGAGATCACAACGTGTGCTATACAAGCGTTTTAAATAGAATCAAATAAGCTTATTTCAATAGGCTATTTGACTACTATATTTTTATTACATATATAAATAATATACCTCAAAAAATAGATAACTGTGAAAACAAAACTTGAATATCTCAAAAAATGACAAAGTTACAGGCATTTTAAAATACAGAAATAGAAAGAGACAACTCAAACACGCAGTGACGTCAGTTACCAGTCCTCACAGTAACTCATTACTAAGCTGTGGTAGCTCTACATACAATCTTTTTGGCATGTGACGTCACAAGCCATGCCTTCATAGTAGCTGTGAGGAAGCTCAACACGATCTCTGTTTTGCGAGAAAGGGACAGGCGATGAAACTTTAAAAGCGTACGACTCCGTGATTAATTTACCGATTTTACTTATTTTTACAATGATTACATTCATTTTTAACCTACTTTATGAAAATAATATTTACTTGTTCATTTTTAATAGTAGTCAAATAGCCTATTGTTGAAGTATTTCAGGTGTTGTTCGAAGGCAAAATTATGGTCCTAGTACCTTATATAGAGTGAACAGGTATCTTCTAGGCCAGCGTGTTACATCCTAGATCGCATCGTTACTTACCATCGGGTGCGATAGCAAGCCTATCTAACAATAAAATAAATAAATAGGTACCTATCTTTTTATTTGGCGTCTCGGGGATACCATAACGAGAGCATCAGAAGCCGTGTTTTCCTTTAATATGTGTGTACTTAGGATTAAAAAAAAAGTTGAATTGATCCTATTGCTCTAAAGTGTGGTAGCTCCTGAATTTGTATCCATATGACGTTACTACTGCTACGTTTTTAAGTACGTCCTAGCTAGAGAAATAAGTGCGTAGTGAGTAGTGAGTAACTTAAGAGCTGTCAAATTTTAGTACAGACGGGCGAATGTCTATATTGCCTACATCACGTGACTCGTCCTCGTACATACAAGAGTCTCTCACCTGCAAAATGTTCGGAAAACACCCGAGTGTATTTTGTTATCGCTTTATCAAGCTTTTCTTTTCATTACCACCTCCACTCTCGCGGCTTTTGTTCTGTATATCTTTTTTTAAATCTCGCCGGTGAAACACAAAGGGGCTGTCACCGCCAATGGTAACCTGCCAGCGAGAAAAGTGACTGGCCCTATAGCTCAGCTGGTAGTAACCCTGCCTTCTGAATTGTAGGTTGTGGGTTCGAGTGCCACCCTCCCCCCCTCGAGAACATCATCAATTTAGTTGAAGTCGAAATACACATTAATAAGGATAACTCAAAAACTACGAATCAGATCTTGATCAAATTGATATAGGACCACATAGGAAACACCAGCTTACAAATAAAAAAAGAATCGTCAAAAAGTTCTGAGGTAACAAACATTTAAAAAAAAACATTCGAATTGAGAACCTCTTCCTTTTTTGAATTCGGTTATAAAAACATAATAATAATAATATTTGTGGACATTTCACACAGCGCCATCTAGCCCCAAACTAAGCAAAGCTTGTACTATGGGAACCGGATAACTGATACAATACTTAGATACTTTTTGTTTGTAAATATATACATTGCACATATAACACCCATACACAGAACAAACATCGATTTTCATCACACAAATGTTTGTCCTGGGTGGGAATCGAACCCACAACCCACAGTTCAGATGGCAGGGTTACTACCAACTGAGCTGTCGGGCCAGTCAATACTGTAGTCTGGTTGCATAAAATTATGTTTATTGCCGTTTAAATGAGTAAAGCGTATTTATTTGCTTTAAACGCGGAACTTTATACTTTCCGTTTCTTGTTTTGTATCTTTAACACTCGCCAGTTACCGGGAAACCCTTAAAAAGAAAGTTACAGCATGTTTACATTTAACCATGCGGTGTTCAATTACTAGTCCTCAGTACGTGTTAACGTTAGAAGAAATAATAAGCAAGACAACACCGTTTCCGTATCTAAAAGTGAGGAGATTCTTCTATATACGCAAATGCATAGTGATAACGTTGCTTGCTTTTACTAGTCTACATATATAAAAGAAAATTGCGTTAGTTACACGATTTATAACTAACGGCTGAACCGATTTGGCTAAAAATTGGTGAGGTAGCTTAGAACCAGGAGACGGACATATAATACTTTTTATCCCGTTCGACGGCGTTTTACTAATTCACCCGTGCGAAGCCGGGGCGAGTCAACTAGTATTGTAAATATATTATGATTTTTAAATTTGATTATGCAACTAAGTGGAATTGTTTCCTGCCCTTTCAACTCACCAAATTAGATGCTCTTCTGACATACAATACTTTTGGTCTTTAGTCGCATGCTCAGTACTTCTCTATACGCTTTTCTCAACCAATTGTATGATGTCGTAGCTGAACCTGGGGGGTGATCACGAAACTTTGATTGCAATGCAACAGGAGAAATTTCCATACTAACTATGCACATAAGCTGCGTATTCAAACTGTCAAATCCATACAAATTAGTGTTTCTATTAGTAGCAATCGAGTTACGTAATCGCACAGCTGGTCTGAGAGCAATACTATGTTTTTCTAATTCGCAGTCTTCATCCAATAACAGGTCTACCACAACGATTATCGGTTAGAAATTTAAACCAGCGTGAAATAGCTCATTTTGAGCGATAGTTACGCTTATCCGTTATTTGCTACTGAAAAATAGAATCATTATAATTAACAGTAAAATGAACGTTGCAAATGTTCAGCCTCTTTAGTGCACACGCAACGAACTCCGGTTATTTGAGATCTGAGCGCACCACCTCATATAGGTTAATAGCTTTCCGAACCGAACGCGGTTGTTTCGCTAATTTGTCTGCTCTGATAGTTCTCGTTTTGTTTCATTTCCTACATGTTCTTGGTAATATACCTCTTGGCCTACTGAATCATTTGTATGTTTGCTATTTGCTATGTTTTTTTTTCTGTTTGGTTTGGTTTATCATCAATTGGTCCTCGTAATGTAAGTAATATATCTAAATATATATAACTCAAAGGTGACTGACTGATTGACTGACTGACATAGTGATCTATCAATGCACAGCCCAAACCACTGGACGGATCGGGCTGAAATTTGGCATGCAGGTAGATGTTATGACGTAGGCATCCGCTAAGAAAGGATTTTTCGAAATTCTATCCTTAAGAGGGTGAAATGGGTGGTTGAATAATTTTCCCATAGGCCACGCCGCGGGCGAAGCTGCGGGCAGAAGCTCGTCTAAAATATTTCTTGAACTCTTGCCCTTGGTGAAAGTTCATTTACACTATAATCTGGTGCGACTTTTTAATGCTAGAAATATAAAGAGTACATAGAAAGGTATTGAACAGATCAACAATGGAGATGATTTACGATGCCAGCAAATGACCTAGCTATTTGAAATTGAAAGAAAATATGATGACATATGAATGCTTACTCAGAACTACTTAAACTTATTATCTATCTACAATTCCTTCCATAATGTTTCAGTTATGATTTTCACTCGTCCAACAACATTTACCGGCATCAGTGTTTTTGATTTATTTGCGTCAAGGTGCGCTGGCCCTGCCCGCTTTCACAGCTCTCTCTCAATATTGGTTATCGAGCTATGCGTTTCGCGTAGCCTTTATATATGACTCATGTATGTCCTACTAAGATTTATTGGTTTACACTATATGACCTAGACACGCTGTTGACGCACTTGTGTTGTCCTTCTTCTATATTTTTGCTTTTTTTACATTCTATTTCTAGTCACTTTGTTTTTAGCTAATAATTATGAAATATTGTAATTACTATTTTATAGTTTGAATAAAGGTTCAATTTCGTAACATTGACTTCCCTTCTATGCAAATTTATAATAAATTTAATTGGTTTGTATGTGGGTCATAGTCAACATAATTATACCATAACTGTACATACACTGGCCTTCAGTTA
This sequence comes from Ennomos fuscantarius, assembly GCA_905220475.3. Taxonomy (NCBI): domain Eukaryota; kingdom Metazoa; phylum Arthropoda; class Insecta; order Lepidoptera; family Geometridae; genus Ennomos; species Ennomos fuscantarius. The sequence continues at coordinate 7,469,940 of HG992049.1, forward strand.
TCTTTAATTTAGAATTTAAAACATGTAAGTATTTCTAAAATATTTTGTAATATTATAAGTAGTATAAATACAGTATTATAAAAAATGTGCTGACTGTCGAGCTCAGGCGTGTATCATCATCATCATCATCATCATCATCAGCTTGCATCAGTCCACTGTTTTTACAAATATTTGTACACAGGCTTCTTCTAACGAGCCTCACTAAGTTGATGCTTATATGCAGTCAGATTGAAAATATTGATTGAGTCATATTGAACTGGCTCGATAGCTCAGTTGGTAGTAACCCTGTCTTCTGAACTGTTGGTGATGGATTCGATTCCCACCAAGGACAAACATTTGTGTGATGAACTTAAGTGTTTGTTCTGTGTCTGGGTGTTATATTGTATTCTATGTATGTATTTACAAACAAAAAGTATATAAGTATTGTATCAGTTATCTGGTACCCATAATACAAGCTTTGCTTAGTTTGGGGCTAGATGGCGTTGTCTGAGATGTCCACACATATTATTATATTAGATTATATTAGGCGTATCATAACTTTGTAGTAAAATAGAGTACATATTTATAACGAAGATCGCTCGGCGACCGCGGTGACGTTAGAAGGCGGCAATTTGTTAAGATTAGTTGAAAAATAACTGGCTGATATAAATTGTGAATGCACGCTTCTTAAGGGAACGAAGATTAATTGTGGGAAAGAGAAAAGCAAAACGATTAAAATTAAAATTGTAACTAAAAAGTACAATAATAATATACAAAGCATTATTCCATATGTTGTTTTAGTTTGTTTAGCCGTTGTTATTTACTAAAACAAACTTATGTTATTTACAGCCAAAGAATAAAGAAAATGTAATGACTAAAATAATAAATAATGTTCTATAATATAAGTATAAAATAATTTTTACTCGTGTCATAAAGCATTCAACATAATTATTATGACTAAATTGTAATAATTACTATAGATAACATTTTAAGAACATATAATGAGATAAAATGATCATACTGTTTGTCTCGGTCTCTTTAGAGGCAAGGAATGCTGCGGACAACTGTATAGTCTGCGATCCATATTCAGAGAATGCCGGGGATTCTTTTACTATGAACTATTATTATAGCCTTCAGTAAATTATTACTTATATGCTAGATGCGGGTTCGATTCCCGCGGCAGGACAAATATTTGTACACAGAAAAAAAAGCGCAAATACTTGTTCTTAGTCTTGGTGTTGTGGGACCATGGTCCTCGTAGTTCCTGGGTCCCTAGACACAGGGAATCCTAGTTAGGGTCCAGGATCCACGAGTGTGATCGTTGGATGTTATTAATATTATTGATTAAAATAAAATATAGGGACCCCCAGTCCTGCAGGTATGATTACAGACTTGTGTTGGTTGTGGTCTTAGGTAGGTATTATGTTTTAATAACATGGTGTTGGGCACTGAAACATAATTTAGGTTTTTGTGGTAACTTAAACTCGTGCAAGCTTCGGGGATGATCACCTACAATAATTTTAGAATACTTTATACCTACTAGTCCGGGTCCTTATAAGGCGCTAGGTGGAATTTCCTTTGTCAGAGATAAGACGTAAGTCACTCTTTGACTTGAGTCAGTCGAATGTGAGTCAATCATCTTAGACAAAGGCCAGCTGTCTTTAGACGTTGAAGTTAATCAATGCAATATATATTTCAAAGGGGTTTCTTTTTTAACAAAATAACTGGGATGGCTCACGGAAGCTGAAACTTATCGTTTTAAACTTAATAATAAAAACAATTCGTCAAGCATACGCTTGTTAAAGATGACTGTGTGGAGAGGACAAGAATAGATGGCAAAAATCGAAGATCTAAAGAACTTTAATCTTACGAGGCGGTGGTATAATTTAATAATAATTAATAATATTTTTTACGTGGCGCAAACTGGTATACTACTAGGTGGTAGAACTTTTCTGAAAAGTTCGTCTAAGTAGATACCACCGCTTTGCCAATCATTCTGCCGCCAAGCAGTAGTGTGCAAACACTGCTGTGTTCCGATTTGAAGGGCACTGTAGCTAGTGAAATTACTGAGAAGTTGAGACTTTATGATCTAATCTCACAGTCGAGTAATCTTATTACCAGACTGTGTCTCAGGATGACGTGCGCAGTGCAGTGTCACGTGAAACTTTATATTTGGGACACTGTTCTGTTATGCGCGGCCGTGTCGCTGTACATCAAGTGAACGACTAGCTCGTCACATCATCCATTAACATCATGCGTTATGAAACTAATCTGTATCTAAATATATATATATAACTCAAAGGTGACTGACTGATTGACTGACTGACATAGTGATCTATCAATCAACGCACAGCCCAAACCACTGGACGGATCGGGCCGAAATTTTGCATGCAGGTAGATGTTATGACGTAGGCATCCGCTAAGAAAGGATTTTTCGAAATTTCATGCTTAAGAGGGTGAAATGGGTAGTTGAGTTATTCTCCCATAGGCCACGCCGCGGGCGAAGCTGCGGAAGCTCGTATCTGTATAAAATTCAGACCGAGCAGAGTTGACGGTAAAGAAAAATGTTTTAAATTCAATTAAAAAGACTAGGTACAGATTGAATGTAAAACAATGTGGCGCGTAATTCATATTGGTGATGCTCCGGCCATGAGCACTTTTTTAGGGGTAAATTTCATCCCAGAAATATTATTCTATGCCTATTCTCTTTTGGAAATAATCACAATCTATGTCTCTTGTATTTTGTACGTTTATATGTATAGCGTCCTGATTTTTGCTAATTTTTACATTAACTTAGTAGGTGGTATCGTGTCGGAACTCGGAACAAGCCATTTTGCCTGTGTAAATACGAGTAGGTATTGCATAATCATGTGTGTTTCATGCGGATATGAAAAACCCAACGGTATTTTTTTGTGTCATGTAAATGTTATGCCCAACTGTACTAAAGTTAGACAGCTCCTAAGTTCGCACTTATTCCTTTGTGATATACTCAAAGTTCGCAATTATTCCTTTGTAATATACCCTAAGTTCGCACTTATTCCTTTGTGATATACTCAAAGTTCGCAATTATTCCTTTGTAATATACCCTAAGTTCGCACTTATTCCTTTGTGATATACTCAAAGTTCGCAATTATTCCTTTGTAATATACCCTAAGTTCGCACTTATTCCTTTGTGATATACTCTAAGTTCGCAATTATTCCTTTGTAATATACCCTAAGTTCGCACTTATTCCTTTGTGATATACTCTAAGTTCGCAATTATTCCTTTGTAATATACCCTAAGTTCGCACTTATTCCTTTGTGATATACCCTAAGTTCGCACTTATTCCTCTGCGATGTACCCTATTTTCGCATTTATTCCTTTGTGATATACCCTAAGTTCGCACATATTCCGCTGTGATATACCCTAAGTTCGCACATATTCCGCTGTGATATACCCAAATGCATTGTAGTAGGTATCTCATAGGGGGATGAGTGCGAAGTTGGAGCTGTTAAAATTTTCCTATCTCTACTGAGAAAGTAAGTAAGAAGGGAACAATTGAATAGAATTTAATCCCATTTAGTTCCAATTTTGCTTAACCCATTTTTGCCTACCTACGTATGTAGCGGCTAGGATATATTAATACTAGCGGCGAGCTCAACCTTTGCCGACGGGCACTAATCTGCGAAAGGTCAATGTTTCGGTGAAGTCACCGGGCAATTGGTGCAATTGCCGCATTGGATAGCTGAATTGGATAATATGTGCCGAAGACGAAACGTGGCGGATCAGTGTACCGATGAACGCGGAGGTTGTTACGATTTTTTTTGGTGACTATTTTTATCCGATGTTTTTACTTATCGCTTCTGTTGGTTTCAAATCTTCTATTTCTTAGACATCTTCGCCCAACATTCAGCTGGTAGTTTGATATCTGTGATGCTGCTTTTATCTTATCTATCCATAAATGTCATCTCGGGCTTATGTGCTCGAAATAGTATTGCATCGGGCAATGAATCCATTTTGTAAGATAAAGACAAACTAAAACAATGCATCCATTCGGATTATAAAAGACATGGTTTGTTTACCACACAAGATCAAACCCGTGACCTCACAAGAAAACATTTAGTTTCTTCTGATAAAATGTATTTTATCTCTAACCCCTGATATCATTTAACCAAGTGTCTTATAAAAGTGCGATCATTCGATAGTCATTGCGTTACGTACCTACATATCACATAGAATAGTGGTAACAAACAAAATCTATTCAATTAAGGGCAGCAAATTTTACAATACGATTACTATACTTATATTTAATGAATAGCAACGACTTTTAAATTAATGTAGATAAGATAAATGTTGAAATTACAATTCAAAAATACTCCGCGACAAATTAATGTAAATGTATTCAGACGGGGCTTTTAATTTTTACAATCCAGATAAGTAGGATGATTCGCGGAAAACGAGAAAAATAAAACAATACAAAAGTAAAAACGTTTGATGGAATAAATGTTTTTTAGCCTCTTCTGGCTTATATTATCATAAATACGTCGTTTGCAGAGTTACGGAGTGATTTTCAGTTGCAAAAGGGTTTATCTACCAGTTCAGGCTGCGATCGATCAGTGCTTGTATCGCAAAAGTATCAAATCAAGAAATCTGCAATTTTCACTATAAGATTGACAAACCACATTTTAATCGGATTCTGAGATATATTTAAAGTAGGCACGTTACGTGTTGACTCCGTTGAATCAGCTTATCAAAGATACGCGAGAGGATGTTTTCAATGGGCCGACGAAGCCCGATTGCGCGCCATACTCCACGGACCAGTAGCTACTGAACCTCCGCGCAGTGAACACGTACCCTTACACTCCGCATTTTAATTAAAACAGTTACACGCCACGACTCATTCAAATACTATTAGCGTGATAATTTGCTTGAAAAAATTAATCCGGCTTCACGATCACGTGCAACATCGACAGTTTTCAAATGTGAAACGTACTCGCACCAGTTGTTTGGAGTTTACGATACCGCGTAAAGTTCCGTCTGTTTCTCAGTGTTTTGCAACTATGCCTGTGTGTCGGTGAGCGCGAACGGAACACTACGAGGATTGCAGTGTTTTGGATTTTGTGCACGCAACATGGCAGCGATTTGAATTGTGAGGATACTTGGTATCGGCGGGTTTGTCAAGCATCGGGATGTACGAGGTCTCGTGCGTGGCCGGTAACAAAGTAGACGCTGCATACGCAGTCAAGAGCTTATCTAACGTCGTACCGCCGGGGATGGGGCACACGGTGTCCGTGCAGCGCCACCATGCGCACTCACAGTCGTACAAACACAAGCCGGAGATCCCGCCTCCGGTCAGTAAGCCGGACGCTCTCAAATCTCACGTGATGCGTCTGCTGAAGCGGTCCAAAAGCCACACGCCAGCCACCCGTGCTGCTGAAAATGCAGTGGATCCGCGTTTCGATCGCCGCACCGTTTTCGCTCGTCCGGTGACGGATGAGCAGCGTCGGAGGAGAAACTCGGCGGAGCGACGGCGCAGTGCAGACAAGCGCGTTATGGTGACCATCGTCGACGGGCTGCCGGTGGTGGTGACTGGCCAGAACCAGGTGCCGCCGCCGCCCTCGCATCCGCCGCCGGTCACGCACCATCGACACTCGCACTCGCATAAGGTACGAATATTGTACATGAAATAATGCTAAAATCTCTGATTGTTTATACAACGAAGAATATTTAGCCTAAAATGTTTCACAGTTCGCCCTTTTCCAATTCGGACGGCTGTTACAATACTGTACGCTTCCATAGTTGGGAAAAGCACATTATATGCAAGTAGTTCTGATTTAATTTTATAGTAAACGTAAACTTAGTAATAAAATCAGTATAAAACTGTAAACTAGAAAGTTAATCGAAGTTCTAGTTAAGGTTTACGATTATTTTATGGCCACGCATCATGCAATGAAGCAATGAAGTGCATTTGGATGATAGCAAAGAGTTAATATCAGAATATTTATTTATTGCATTGTGTACACAAGCTCTATGCAATATTTCATTTATAATTATATCAATTCAGCTGCTGTGACGAAAAATACACAATTGAACAACTTCTTAAGAATCCTGCTCTTCTCGGTGGATTAATCGCCATCATTTTCAGTCAATGCTTTGACTTCCCCGTACGACATATCATTTATCTATTAAATTAGTAGGCGTAGTAATGCTTAGCTTAGCTTTAGGTATAGCTCGTGCAAAACTTTATGAGCTCTCGGAAGTTAGCCCCGTGTACCAAACTGCGCATGGTACAGTAGAGCGCATTGTAAAAGCGGCCATACAATAACTATAATATGTGTACTGCGCAGCCATCCGCGCTAACTTCCGAGAGCTTATAAAGTTTTGCGCGAACTATAACTAGTACCTATCTATTTAATATTGTGGTCTTTGAATAGGTAGCAGCATGCGTATAATCTACTGCGATCAGCAAGACGCATGCCAAGCACTGTGGTAATAATAGCCCCCCCACTAATGGGGAAGACTGATGATATGAATAATATTGAACATAAAATGAATGGAGCAGTTTGCAAACCGGTCGCAAAGTACCTACTACTACCGCAATTACGGAAAACTTATCCGATATTATTACTCATGCTTAAACGAGTGAGTAATGTAATGATGTAAATATTTTTAATAGTTTACACTTGCACACACACTAATATACTATATACGATGTAATTTATTTCGCTCTTTACCTTAAATGTATGTTGCCATGCTATAGAATATTCGTACAAGGTCCAATTAAAAAAAAATAGGTTAGTTTCATTTAGTGCCTCCTAAAATACCTGTATGACAGCCGAAATGTCTATTTAACGGTACACACAGCGCGGGCACCAGCTTAGTGCTTTGTAAATGTTTCATAGGCAATAAAACCCCTGCTTTGTTCAATGTCGCAAGGCTTTTCTTTAGAATTTAAATTTGCAGTAATTTGATAATACCTAGATTTAATTTTAATAAGTACTTTTTTATTTAGTTATATGGGAGCATTCTACAGCATGGACTGAATACATACATTAAAGGAAAAGAACGATTAAATTACACAGTGTATACTGTAAATGAAATGAAATATAAACATTAAGTGCACACGTGCACAAAATGTTACGAAGAGATATGCTTTGTTTATTAATCTCCGACAACAGCAGGCGGCGACGACGCGGATTACGCGTTTAAGTTACATAACATTTATCAGGCTGAAATAAGAACTACAAAGAAAGCTTTTCTTTTGAACTGACTTCAAAAAAGGAGTTTCTCAATTCTACTGTATTTTTTTAATGTTTATCTGCCTTATTAATAAACACGAACTAGCTTTAGACTAGTTAAACCATCTTTTGTCTCTTTCGATCCAGCTAAATATTCCAGTAACAAAAAAAAGGATAAAAGCTGTAGTAACTAATCCGAGACTAATACCCGTTTATTAATAAGTCTGTATAAGTCTGAAACCTGCGTTGCGTTTGTTATACATAAATATGACTACACATATTATATTATACTGTTACCAGAAGTAGGACCAGCTGAGCTACTATAAGTGTATGTGTTTTATAGTTTTCTGTGAACCATTCAAACGTACATTAATATAATTTTCAGCATGCTGGATTTGAAACGACGCCGACGCCTACTTTCGTAACTATTTATGTTCAAAGTCAAATAAAATAATTAAATAAATATGTGTGGACATTTCACACAGCACCATCTAGCCCCACACTAAGCAAAGCTTGTACTATGGGAACCAGATAACTGATACAATACTTAGATACTTTTTTGTTTGTAAATACATACATAGAATACAATGTAAACACCCAGACACAGAACAAACATCGATGTTCATCACACAAATGTTTGTCCTGGGTGGGAATCGAACCCACGACCTGCAGTTCAGAAGGCAGGGATACTACCAACTGAACCATCGGGCCAGTCAAATACGAGTAGTTTATTGCAAATTATAATAATATAATTCTTAACTCTTTTTCATGTCAATATTAGAATATTTGTTACACGCTAACCGATCGGACTAGGTTCTTCGCAATGCCCATACTGTTTTCACAAATACGACGTAAGCGTAATAACTATTATTTTAACTGAAGCGATTGTTTAGGTAAGCTTTTTAAATTTGCGCGTCGGTCGGTACTGAGCTTGGTCGATACGTGTTTATTTTGTGGTATCGGTTAGGTTAATACGACCATTTATAGGGTATTACGGGCACTCGGCCGTGCGTTAAATCGGGGATCCTACTAATGCGCGGCTATCAACGAGCCGGTTCGTTTTCATTTGTTTTGTTTACATTTTGCTATTCATTAGTGATATCATCATTAGTAGAATAATACTTGTTGGAGATTCGCAAGTCCAGAAAAGATACCAGCAAATAATTTTGAGAATTTCAACATTTGGAATTTTTATTAGAACACAGAATGTGGCAGTACTTTTATTTATTTACTTCAAACTTGTCTAGCATTTGACCACTCTCTCACCTGATGGGAAGTGACGATGCGATCGAAGGTGTAGCGTGTTAGGCCAAGTAAATACCTATTCTCTCTTCTCTTGAACACGCCCGGGTCATATTTCGCCGGAAACACAGACGCTGGCAGGGCATTCCATTCCTTAGCCGTTCTAATTATGAACGTGGAAAGTATACTATTCCGCATTTTGTGGATTACATTATACATGTTTGGTTAACTTTTATAAAACTTATTGATAGCCTCTGTGGTGTGGTGGTTGAGCAGGTCGGTTCATATCCTGGAGGCGGCTGGTTCAATTTCCGTTCTTGGAATAACAAGTATTTGTGCACTAGAAATAAAGCGTAAATTCTTGTTCTGTGTCTGGGTGTTGTGGGACCATGGTCCTCGTAGTTCCTGGGTCCCTAGACACAGAGAATCCTAGTTAGGGTCAATGTCTATGTATGAAATCGATGGGCGTTATAAAACACTTATGTTGACATACTTTTGACTTTTTTAAAATATTTTGAAACGAAGATATAAAAAATATTTAGTCCAACTTTGCTAAAACTATAAACAGATCAATTACATATATTTAATCGATAGCTACATAATGATTGTAGGGTATCTCCTAAAATAATTTAAATAGTTTCTTCGTATTGAAGATACACTGCCCTAAAAATATCATTTTATGAATGAAATCTTGACTTGAGCATCGAATCCCGTCCCGTTTCGTCTTATAATACGGGCCTAATTCATTATTACACGTACACGCCACCAGGGGGGTGATCACGAAACTTTGATTGCAATGCAACAGGAGAAATTGCCATACTAACTATGCACATAAACTGCGTATTCAAACTGTCAAATCCATATAAATTCCGTGTATTTATCGGTTGCAATGGAGTTACGTGATCGCCCAGCAAGCAACGCTCACTATAGTATTGAGTGTGACTAAAAACAAGGAAAGTAAACATATTTATTTAATTCACAAAGTAACGTCAATATTTACTTATTAAACTAACCAAGATTATGCAAACCTTGAAAAAATTGCCATACTACTAAATATTCTTAGATTTTGCGTCACAGTTACATTTCTTTTATCTTTACTTATCAACTAGTGAACAATGGAGGAGACGTCTCGATTTTATATCACATCTTGTGATATTAGGGTTTATTGCTCAGCACAGAGAGTGTTTGCTCAGTTGAAACGTATCAAGAAATATGGTTCTTGTGTTTCAAGAGCTAAGGACTTATTTCGATTGGGAAGGTTATATTTTGAAGTATAACTTTTTTGCTTGGGGAGTAAGCTGGTGAATGCGAGTCGAACGGAAGTTGAAATTGGTTCACGTAGATCTCCATTGTATATATAACAAACCTAAAAATTTGTATATGTTGGTATGTTTGGTAAAATGACAATTTACAATTATCAAGATGACGGCAATAACATTAAACAAAGCCCAAACAAAGTTATACCGGCCGATAGATGGAGCTAAACTAAAGAAGGTTTACTTCAGTCTCTTCGTGTGGTCTAAAGCATACTCGTTTTTTTATTCCTACATGGAATTTCAATCGGTTCCTTACCTACATTAAAATGTGCATTTGAACGTTTTAAATTACGAGAATTGTCCTTCTGATACGTGAATGTCTGCTAGCGATGCACCAAACATAGATATTTATCCGCTTAGGTCATGCGTCCGTTTTTTAACACCTAATCTTTCATCTGTAGGCGGGTGACGTCAGCGATGTTGGGTTAGGTCATTTATATTTATTTTATTTATTGACGGTTTCATCAGTATTTGTTTCGAAGTTGTTTTGTTTGTTATTTGTGTATAAGAATAACTCTTGTTTTTTTTTTTTTTTTTTTTTTTACTTCAAACTTGTCTAGCGTTTGACCACGCTCTCACCTGATGGGAAGTGACGATGCGATCGAAGGTGTAGCATGCTAGCCAAGTAAATACCTATTCACTCTTCTCTTGAACACGCCCGGGTCATATTTCGCCGGAAACACAGACGCTGGCAGGGCATTCCATTCCTTAGCCGTTCTAATTAAGAACGTTGAGTCAAATCGCTTGGTACGACTTGTGTTATTGTACTTAAAATCTATACATATAAAATTCAAAGTCCTGACTGACTGACTTATATATCAACGCACAGCCTAAACCGCTGGTCCTAGAGACTTGAAATTTGGAGGTTTTGGTGTTCTTTGTAAAGTGTAGATATCCACTAAGAAAGGGTTTTTCAAAATTCCACCCCTAAGAGGGGTGAAATGGGTGGTTGAATTATCTATGGAAAATTTTCTTCTTCGTTTCGTATAGGCGAGGGCAGAAGTTAGAGTGCAAAAAATTACTTGATGTTTGATTTTTAATATTGTTTTTTTTTTAAATGAAATTACGTTGCTTAATTTATTGTTACGTTGAACGATCAAATCGCAACAATAACACTTTCGCTGATCGTTACCCCACAAACCAAATTCACCACAGACTGTTCTATGGCTCTAATAAAAAAAGTCACTGTACACATACACAGCTTTATGAAAGTGTGCGTGTCAAATGCAGCGTTCGATCGCTTTACCGCTGTTACGACATTCCGTGCACTTGTGTTAGGATGGTAAACCGCACCGAGAATAGCTAAGCGAAGCTTTTTTTTCAAAAACAAAAATGAATAGATATAACAAGCAATGGCAAGAAGTAAAAGCGAGTGTAAATTCCGCACGAATCTTTGAAAAATATTGTTGCATGACTGAGCGGGATTCGAACCAGGGCGCGTTGGTTTAAAAATCGTTCGGGATACCGCTGAGCCACACTGGCTGAGCTCAATGCACACACGCAAAACTTTAAAGAAACATAGGTACTTAAATGTCAATTCGGCGTGGCATTCGATAATGCTAAACGTAATTAATGTCTGCGTCTTTTTTATTTCCATTTTAATTTAATATTAATAATAATATGTGTGGACATCTCACACCATTTAGCCCCAAACTAAGCAAAGCTTGTACTATGGGAAAACCAGATAACTGATACAATACTTATATATTTTTTGTTTGTAAATACATACATATAATAGAATATAACAACCAGATACAGAAAAAACACATATGTTTGTCCTGTGTGGGAATCGAACCCACAACCCACAGTTCAGAAGGCAGGGTTACTGCTAACTGAGCTATCGGGCCAGTCAGATTAAAACCGTTATTTAGTTCGGGTTCGGGGAATGCAACACAGAATTGAGGTTCTACTAATAGTATGATTATTATTTGTGGTAATTCCAAGGCAAAGGTTGATTCTTTCTCGCTTTTAACATATCTATTTGCATTTTTATCATAGAATAATTAGTTTATAGCATCGCGCATCTTCCGCGTTGGAGTGGGCACCTTGACAGTTAAAAGTGATAGGGTGACTAATGCACAAACTGGATGTTAGGCTAGATTTGTGCTAACTGGTTCCCCGACTTTCGCTTTAATGATGGCCGAAATGCATTTTCGAAATTTGTGAAAAAGTTACTGACCTCAGTGTTTGTTTGTTTTAGTTATGTGGCACACTTTCACATTTATTCAAATATACTAGTACCTAAGTATATATTTCATTAGGGTCACTAACAGTAAGCGGAACGTTGTAGCTAATCTTTTATTTATTTACTAGGGATCCTTATTTTTTTCTTGCGATTAAAATAGCCTATATTAATCAGTGATAATGTAGCATTCAAGTGGAGAATGAATTTTTAAAATCAGTCCAGTTCTTTTTGGGCCAATTCGTTACAAACATACTTACATACAAATCATTTTCCTCTTTATAATATTAGTATAGATTTATTTAATGATCACCAGTATAATGTATACTATTACAATAATAATACAACCGTTACAGTACATAAAGGCTAAGTGTCATTAAAATTATTGGTGAAAACTGCATGCAAGTAAATTAGCGAGTATAAATTTAAAACAATGTAAATAGTAAAATTTTATAGGATTCTAGGATTCTTATTTTTATTTTATTGCATTTTAAATAGACTATATTAATCAATGATAATGTAGCATTCAAATGGTGAAAGAATTTTTAAAATCGGTCCAGTACTTTTTGAGCCAATTCGTTACAAACATACAAATCTTTCCTCTTTATAATATTAGTATAGATGTTATTTTGATGTTGCTCTGTTGTATTACAGTGTGTGTCACCCGCGTTTTTCGTATGTGGCTGCTATTGGTTATCTACCCTTTTCGTTCACTTTGGTTTTGAAATGCGGCAGAATAAGACCGAATGGAAGTCGAATGCTCAAGGATCGGACTCCACCCATCGGACAAAAGTCGAAGCGAATATTGCAATTTCCCTATTATTTATTATTGAATTTGTTTTGCGAAGTTTACTAAACGGATAAGGATAATCTTGCCTAAGAATTTGGCGAATTCATTAGATAATTTTTTTCGATAAAAATTATGGAAGATAAATGTTGCGAACCGGGGTCGGAAATTTAATATTTTCCATCATAAATTAATTTTGAAGGCTCACAAAGTTATAAGAAGAAGCTTATCATATACTATATTTTTCTGCCTACATTATTTGTTATAACAAGCCTTTTACGGTTGAAGACTTGGGAATAGTAACCAGAACGCCAAGTCGCGAACCACCTACTTATCCGCTTGATTCAAGGTCCACGCAGTACATGTCAGCCGATTAGCTTAAGCTTAATACCTGCCACGTCGTGTTCGGAATATTTACGATGCTTTCTCGTATGTTCTCTGACTAGCCCCTTTTGTGTTGCGCTTACATTTGTATCTACTCATTTATTTATGGCAGTCAGTTTAGCCAAGAGGCAAGTACTGTTTTGTAGATAGGTTTTAATTTATATAGTTTTCACTTTTAAGTGTTTCTTTGTAAACTTTACGCACCTCACTGACTAATACAAATAAATAAAACAATTAAGATTCCATGTTTGTAGGGACACAGGAACTACGAGAACCATGGTCCCGCAACACAGAACAAGGATTTGCGCTTCTTTTTTCTGTGCACATCTATACATATAAAATTCAAGACCTGACTGACTGACTGACTTATACATCAACGCACAGCCTAAACTGCTAGTACTAGAGACATGAAATTTGGAAGATGTGTTCTTTGTAAAGTGTAGGTATCCATTATGAAAGAGTTTTTCAAAATTTCGTCCCTAAAAGGGTGAAATGGGTGGTTGAATTATCTATGAAAAAAATCTTCGTATCCGCGGGTAGAAGCTAGTAATACATGTGCTGATAACATTAATAGTGATAGGGATTTCGTATACACAATACCGGCTTGTAGAACGGGACGACTCGCATCTCTATGGACGGATTCCGTAAGAGCCGACTTATGTACGTATTCTCGTACACCAAATAATCAGAAATAGCCGACGGGCGGCGGCGGTCATTCCATCACCGAAACTTTCCGAGGGTTAACATCAGGAAGGCGGACCGCTCGCAAAATTATAGCCAAATGTAGAAATGTACTATCGGCACGCGTGTGACACAGAAAAAGGATAGTACTAGTACAGAAGGACTCATTCTGTAAAGCCATTCGTAAAAAGCGATGGTTGCTACCACGCATTAAAGTGCAATTTAGCACGCGCATGTGCGGCAAACCAAACACTTTTTCAGCTAAATACTGCAATGATATAATAACTAATACTAATCACAACCTACTACAAGAAACAACATTTGGATTATGTACTAGCCGCGATGACCGACAGACAAAACAAATGACAGTCCAAATGTTCCAGCCCACTACCAGTAGGTAGCGTACCCAACATGCTGGCAGCACTGCCCCGTCGAATGCTGATTCATTGTGCCAAATAAGTGCCAGCATTTTGGTCACATGTAGCCTCGACCAGGCGCTCTGATAAACTTTGGAAAACGCGATGAGCTAAGTAGAAATGGTCGAAAACAGTTCCGAGTAATTTTGAACAGTTCGAATGTGTAGCGCGGTGTATTTCGAGCCGGGCGCAGTCGACAGTTCCCTTCCATTTGCTAAATGTGAGAGCGTTTATTTCGAGTGTTCGATAACGATAGTGCGAAATGGCAAAGGATTATGTTATTTATGCTGCCATAAATGTATTGCTAATACATACTTGTGTTGATTGTTGAACAATGAACATAATATGTGTGTACATATGCCAATATGGTGTAAGCTATATATGTATTGTATATTAAGTAGTCTATTATTGCAGAACAAGTATTTGCACCTTTTTCTGTGCAGAAATACTTGTCTTGCTGCGGGAATCGAATCGGCATCCGGGTTATGAGCTGACCTGTTTAACAACCACACCACAGACGCTGACATCCAAATGAGAGCGAGTGTGACTAGCAGTAACCATTGCGACTTTAAAACCGACGCACCCAGGTTCAAATCCTACTCGGCCATGCACCAAGTTATGCGCGGAATTTGTCAAAGAAAACATCGTAAGGAAACCGGCACGTTAAAGAATCACATAATACGAGAACGTTATTGTGTCATCCACTGACCCTATACTGCCAGTATGGAAAGTTTTCACTACTCGTACAAAATACGAGGACATGATTGTATCATCCACCGACCCTATACAGACAAGTGTGGCCTGTTTTCAGTTCTCGTACAAAACGTACATGGAGGTTTTACTTTTAACAATGTTTTTTTTTTTCACTATCAAGGCTCTACTATAATTTTCGAAGGTCCAGTCCGAACCTCGTCAATTATGTTATTAACTCACACAAATAATACGCCACAGATACAATTCGCCATTATAACAAGAATATTGCGTCATATTGCGGAACATCTCGTTAACCTTTGATTTTAAACTACTATCAAGATATTATCATAATAATAATGTATCAATAACATAATGAAATTACGTTAACGTCAATATTTATTTTATTTAATGTTATCTCAACAAACGATATCTTATAAATCACACTATCACACTAATATTATAAAAGTGAAAGTTTGTATGTGTGTTTGTGTGTTTGTGTGTATGTATGTATGTTTGTTACTTCTTCACGCTCAAACGGCTGAATAGATTTGGATGAAATTCGGTACCAAGATAGCTTATTATACACTGGATTAACATATAGGCTACATTTTATCCCGGAAAAGTGAAATTTTTCCGTAGGATGAGCAAATAATTAAAATACTTTTTATCTGCGGGTGAAACCGCGGGGCGCAACTAGTTGTATATAAAATGTACAAATGCGTAAAATTAATGTCTAGAATTGTTCTGATAAGATTCTTTTTTACCTTGTTTTGTGATTAGAGAGAGAGAGATCGGTGTTGCAAATTCGGTTGTTCCGTAGGCTTAAAATTAACTTCCTGGAATGTTTGAATGATGTGTTTTGAATAATATTTACGTTTATTATATTATTTAATGCTACTGCTATGGGTGGATGTTGACATCAGGCAAACGACTATCGCTACTCATTTATTAATTCTTATTTATATAAAGTCTTTATTAAGCATTTATTTCTATTTTTTACTTATGACGGCTTATTATTTTTTATAACATTTAAACGACATGTATATGACATGTATATGCGCCTAATCACAGCATGTTCGTGAATTATTTATTTAGCAAAGCTGAAAAAAGATGACAATATAAACAAAAGTCATTGTTTTAACAACAAAAAAACCGCTAAAACTAACGCATCTTAAAAATACTGGTAGCGCCATCCAGCGAGGAGTGGCTAAACTTGAGTTTACGGCGGTCACCGCAAAAGAGAGCGGCGCGGCTGTGCTGCGTCTGCAAAATATTATTTATTTTAGATTCGGTTAGTTTTGTAAGTTTCCTTAATTTCAATGCAGTTATAAAAAATATGCAAACAATCAAACCAAAACTGGCGATAAGATTTTTTTTAAACTTGTGTCTGTGTCTAAATTAGTGCTGCTACTCGCCGCTAGGTGACGCTACTAGTATTCCAACAAGGCTTATTTCATTTTATTTTAGAAACAAAGCTTGTAACGGCTTATCACTAATAGTGAAAAATATTGCGCGATTGATTGAGCGGCAGTTTCGTTGACAACACTGATTTTTGCCATCAACATTCATAATAGTCACACTATCCTCGTATTACGGTGTTCATCCCTAAATGTTTTTTTGTTGAATTTATATAATTAAAACTTGTATTCGGACACGTGTGTTTTAATAATAATGTACTCGATACAACAAACAAAGCCTTTTGTAGTCGTCCAAAATTAATTACTTAATTTTTAGGTCTAATTAATTAATTATTTAGGTCCCGCGGCGTGGGTGTGCCGCTTTATTCAACCTTTACCATTCTACTAGTCTATCACATAAAGTTTACCTATTTATAATTTTAAAAAGGCTTTCGGGTGGAATTCACTAATAAAATTGTACCGTTTTCAAAACTGACTTAGTTAATCTTATGTCTATAGGCAGATCGATTAATTTATCTTTCCATAGGTTTCACTCGTCCAGTGGACGTAGTCTTCTCGATCCTCTTATCTCAGGCTGAGGCTCTGCCCTGTGACGCTGTAAAGATCGGTTGAGACCAACAGCACGGTTCCCGTCCAGGACAAGCATTTATGTGATGAATATCGATGTTTGTTCTGTGTCTGGGTGTTATATTGTTTTCCATATAAATGTATTTACAAACAAAAATTATTGTTACAGTGATCTGGTTCCTATAGTACAAGCTTGGCTTAGTTTGGGACTAGATGGCGCTGTGTGATTCACTAATATTTATTTTTATATTTTTTATATATAAAATAGCAAAAGAACGTATAAAGCCATTAGTATATCTATTTGAAGAGAATACTTTCCATTTGAAGTGTTAAGAAATAAAATAACGCGGGGCATTCAATAAGTGTACTTATAGAACATAGTACTATGAACTAAAACGGTTTAAGCGCATACAATATAGATGTTGACATAATGCGACATAGATATAGAACGGAACAATGTCTTTTTGGTCGATTCGTAATCGACTATTTATGTATTCAGAGGTCAGCTGGGCGATCACGTAACTTGATTGTAACACATAGAAACACAAATATGTATGGATTTAACAGTTTGAATACGCAGTTTATGTGCATAGTTGGTATGGAAATTTCTCCCGTTGCATTGCAATCAAGGTTTCGTGATAAATGAGGATTTAATTGTAGAATAATTTATTTTTAAAAATAAGGAGTTAAACCGACTTTAACCGTATTCTTCAGTTTTAAAAACCGAACTACTAAACCTTTTTCTATGAAAGAGACGAGTGTAAAGTATGTACTTTCAATAAAAAATTCAAATCGTATCATAAATGACGGGGATATGAGGTAACAAACATAAAAGAGAAAAAAACAACCGAATTGAGAACCTCTCCCTTTTTTTTGAAGTTGTTTGATAAAATACTGTTGCCGACTTATTTTCGCCCAAAAATATTACATTGCAAGATGTATTTGCGAATGATATCTTCCAATAGAACCTTTCTATGCCCGACAGGTCAACGACCTATGGATATTCGCAACATCAAATAAAGATAAAAATAACCCTATGCTTATGATCATGAAGTTTATAATTGCCCAAAATATCTCGACATAGAGGCCTGAACTTTATATTAAAATGGACTCTATCGAATATGTAGAGTATAAATTGGCGATGCTTTCACGCACGACCAAATCGTTTCTAATTATGAATATTCTTAATACTGGAGATTTCATTGTGAACCTGAACGTAAAACCACCCGACGGCTTTAGTAAATAATAAGAAATACACCTATGCGCCCAATAAGGAGCTATAATCCTGATTTTGATATATCGATACGCTAAACAAGGCGCTGTGATCGGGGCTTGTTTTTGCGATGTAGTGGTTACATGTCAGAAACACTTGTGACCACTGACGGCTGATTTATAGGAGACTAGCTGCGCCCCGCGTCTTTACCCGCGTGGTAAATTTTTTCTAAACTTTCCACATTTTTTTCTTTCATAGGAACCTTCTCCTGAGAATAAAAAACACGACAAAAAAGAATTTGCGAAAAAGTTACATCCGTTCACGCATGATGCGAGAGAAATAGAGTATTTTTATATTTTAAAATTAACTGGGGTTATTATTAATATTAAATAAACGATGACTCGCAAGCCCGACTAGCCGTTCCTAACCGATAGGTAAAGTTAAGGGACGTTCGCTGCGTTCTCTGTTTGGATAGGTGATACAAAAAGTGTTACTTACAACTGAATTGAAGCTGTGTAAGAGGTTATGCCAGATGAATGGTTTATTATTTTTATTAATAATAATAATAATAACGCCCAACGATCACACACATAGAATATACATTATTGCACAAACATTATACTTTTCATACACATTAAAATGATTCCAGTAAACCTACACTCGGTTTCTAGTATGTTTGTCAAACTCAAATCAACACATCGAAATGCTATTTCTAAATGGGATTGTGGATACTTAAATGCAGGTAAGTTAATGAATCGGTATATTTTTGGAGAAAAGGAAGAGAACCGTTGACCATAATAAACACAAATGCTTGTGCCTTCGATGCTAATATTTTATCGCAAAATCCCGAAATCATCCACTTTTCTATTTCAACCATTCGACATATAAAGCCGGAGTTTTTAGGTAATGAAGTATGCCCTATTTCAAACAATTAATTTTTAATGGGAACAATCAGCAAATCTTTAAGGTATTGTCAAATCGCTCGGGAGTGGACAAAAAGTAAAATGGCATATGTGCCAGTATGAGCGTACACCGACTGAACCACTACTACACAATTGTATGTTATATGAGTTAATAATCGCAATATTTTTCTTCATAAATCAGCATATTTTTTTTAATATCAACTTACCGCGTATCTATGATGCATAAGTATCGGTCTGCGCATACGCAATCCGATCGTTACACGGTTCACGGCAGCCTGCGGTGAGTCAGACCACGGCTGCGAGCATGTGTCTTTCATGTGTACTCACTCACTCACGTGTCAGTCTACTGTCTACCGGTGGATCCAATGGCTACATGACATTGCCCTTCGAACTGAATTACCAATAATGCTGGACGAATGTTATTTTAAAAGTATATCACCATAGTTAGTAAGCCACACTCTTGCAAGAAAGGTATCACTTGCTCTAGTATTTCGGTGGTTAAGTACTCAGCAATTCTTACTTAGATTCCGAGTAGCACTGCTGGTTATATGATCATCATGAACAACATCACCATCATCATCATCATAATTAGGTTATCTTTACATGTTATCCACAAAATTAAATACCGAACATTTGATTAAAAAATATGCTACCGTAATCAATTGGACACTATGACCAAATTGCGAAATGTGTTCAAACTCAAATACCTACCTGATATAGTAAAACATTAATAGCCTTATTAATAAACGGGTATTAGTCTCGGGTTAGTTACTTCAGCTTTTATCCTTTTTTTGCTACTGAAATATTTAGCTGGATCGAAAGAGACAAAAGATGGTGTAACTAATCTAAAGCTAGTTCATGTTTATTAATAAGGCTGTAAGTGTTTCAGCAAAAAGTTGGTATAAAATTAAAAATTCTTCGCCAAAAACAGAGCAGGCCGTTAAAATAATTGTATCCACTTATGTACTTCAAAATTTCATACCATTGACTTTCGAAAGAGCCTGCAAAGAATCCGCACAAAATCTTGAATAAACTTACATTTTATTACAACCCGCCAATGCAGAAAAAAATTGCAACCAAATTAAAGACTCGCCCAAAGCTTCGACAGGCAACAAAAAAGGGGTTCAAAGCACCGGAAGCTTCTGGCGCAAACGGGTTTTGCGTCTGTCAGGTGATGTTGTTCATTTACTTGCCATAAAATCGTTATGGGCTAAAATTTTATGACACTTCACAACTATCTAATTAGTTACTTTTATTTGAACTTTTAATACAAATACAAAGTTTTTTGGAACCATGGAATTTTAAAAGTAATTAGAGTTTACCACTGGACTTAACATTATAAAACTATAAAAAAAAAACACAACCAAAACAAACAAGTCTCTACCCACGTTGAGCATTATCAATTGCACGATTTTCAGCAGTTCTTATCTGCATATCACGTGCGGACTTTTCTTTCGTGGCCACCCCCTTTGCCCCTCGGAAGGCTGATAAACCTGCGCACCGATCGACGCCTGCGCAACGCTGCCGCAGTCAATTGTTGGACGCCTCCCGGCACGGACGGCTCGTTGTCGCGCTTTCCAAAACCTACACAAAAAATCTCAGTGATGTGTTGTGACAATCAATCGTGAATACAGTGATTCAAAGGATTACAGTTCAGTTTCGTGTAATTGGAAGTGCTTTTTTATCTATCACGGATTGGACCGATACCGTTGCGTCTCGCTCCGGTGATTCGGATAATAACCAGTGGATCAGTGTAATAGTGGCTTTGCTAAGATTTAATGCTGTGGAAAGGTCACTTACCTTGATCGTATGAAACAATGCCATTTCGAAATTTCTTTCGCTCGACTATTGTTCTCGGATCTCTTGGTCAGCTTTCAATTTCGCTTTGAAACAAGTCGTTTCGGTTTCATTTTTCTCGTTTGTCACTAAAACTAGTTTCAGGTGTACTTGGGTTTTTGCATTGTGTTGACTCATTTCTTTTACAGTGATTCGACTTGGTGTTCACGGTAATGGCGCGGTTTAAGTAAGATTTTGGTCAACTGTAAATGACCATATTTTTTACTGTTTTAGTAAGCTGTAGCTAATGATTATGTATTATCTAGTGATATGGCGTTGATAAGGTATAATACATATCTACAGGAAGGCCACATTTGTTTGTAGATTAAACAAATATATTGTATTGACTGCTAGCCATACTGAACGTATTTATACGGTGACTAAGATTTAAACCAGATGTTGATTATTAGACCTTTCTAGCGTTGACCTTGATTATAACATGATTTATGTAATATTCAAACTAACTTTCATATATTCTCATAGAGATTTAATCGATAATAGTAAACGTGGTTTGATGTTTATCAATTAAATATACGTGAGCATCGTCAAATTTAGTCTCCGTTTTAACATTCTAACACGCAATCCATGCTTCATAGTTCGTTCAAAAGCAGAGCGTGCATTATGATAACTTGAGAATGCTAACCCTAAACTGCTATTTTATTTTTATGTGATATATGGAACAACACCAGTTGCTATATGTGTATACAATCTTGTCTCCGAAGGAGATTCCTGTGACCTCACTATACAGGTTCTAACTTGTGTGAGGGACAGTGCTTCGACTGAGGTACATTGTAAATACACAACAACGTTACGCAAAACAAATACACTACAAGTTTATGTACCTTCCTTGCTACCTATATAAACCAATAAAGTTTTGTTTTTATTTTTAATGCTAATACATTTTAAAGTTAGCTTAGCTGTATCAATCAAAATAGTTACGAATTCAACCAAATGCTACTTAAATAAATACTATCGGAGTCATGCCGTTTACAAAAGAAATACACCTTGAAACAAATCAGTCACAAATCGACACTTCTGCCATTATTTCCACGGTTGATAGAGCGCAGCTTAACAGTTAACTTGGGCGTTTTGTTTCGAGTGAAACGAGCCGGCCAACTGGACCTTGATATCCGGAGTTGCAACACAATTGTTCTGTTGCCGGTACTGCCATGCGGGTTAAGTTTTGAACTTTTCATGTGTTCGGTGATGTTTATTCCAATATCCCGACTTGCATTGTGACTGTCTTGCATCGGGGCTTGTAGGCCTTCGATGGCATTGCATTTCATATCTTTATCATCATAAGTTTAAGATATTGATATTTTTATTGTAGTGTATTTTTAAATGTTTTTGTCATTCATGCTTGACATTGCCTGTAATGAATTTAATAATAGGTTTAATTGGCATTGCTGTTCCTCTTCGAAAGACAGTTTCACTTCAATTAGATTCAAAATCTATAGTTTAGCAATTTTATTCAGCTGGATTTGTGTATAGCGTCTTGGTTGTACCCGCTTTGGAATGCGAAACCTGTATTGCTTGTGCCCTAGGCTTTGATTGGAACACTTGGAATAAAATATTTTGTTAGCTACCCCTATTTACAATTTCTCAAGTCATGCTAATTATCAAAATTAGCACTACAATTGAATAATTCCGCTGTAGAACTCAAAACGTCTTTCCGCAAACTCATCAGTCACGTTTCTCCCATTTGTGAAACTGCACCGACCCACATATACAACCACCTGATCTCGAACAATTTGAAAAGTACTATAGTTTCTTCACGACTTGTCTAATGGATATTTAATGACGATTTTTCTGCAAGTGATGAACACGACAAACTTTACTCGAAAACTGAGTTATACAAATATACAATGTACACTATGTTGTTCATCTAGCTCAGTATTTAATTAACTGTTACTAGTTGGTGCATTAGAATTCATCATAACAATAATACAACAAGATCAATTTCTAGAGTTATGATTCTTATTGTTTAAAGTTGCTCCTTGCACGTTTAAAATACTCACATGACTAAGTTGAGATCGAAAGGCATATCCGAATGTATAAAATGTATTAAACCACTCTGACCTTATTTTATAACATGTGTACATTTCATTTACATGGTGCTTTAGAGTTTACACAGATGCCTTTACACTTTTGGGATATATTTCTTAGATGACTTATAATGTTGTATGTTTAACCTCATTCTTTTATGCATGTACGCAATCAAAAAGAAGCTGGTGCTTCGATAACCGCTGTTAGCTTTTCACTCGTTCCACCGATCTCGAGGTTCAATTTGTCTTTTTTGTACATTATTGTTCTTAATTTTAATCGAAATATAGCCTCGCGTTTCATCATTACGAACGAACGATCAGCTTTAATGGGATTTTCCATAAACTAATCGAACGAAATACACACAGAAATGCTACGCATTGATTATTTATTAAACTGTCCAATATTGACCAAAGTTTTTTATGGTTTTCATTATACACGTAAACGATTTCGGAACATTTGTGTCTACATCTAACTGTACAAAATATCGTGACAAATATTTTTAAAAGGCATTTTGTACGAACTGTCATTAGCGGAATAGATAGAGATTATATTCAGTATTGCTGTTGACGTCAATGTTATCAGTAAGAGCTGTTACATATTAGGCAAATGGTATTGTGACAATTATATGCCTATTTTGAACGTGCTTTTAAGGTTTAAGTTGTACACAAATGAAAATTATTGTCTAGACCATTTTTTCTGCGATTTCTCTATTTAGCTCTGTCATCGTAGTAGATTTTTAAAGTTACTCATTAGCGTTATAAAACTCAACGCGATGGACGCAAAAATGATCTTTACTTGTTTTCTATGATTTTTATGGCAGACTAGCGGCCCGTCCCGGCGTCGCTCGGGTGGACGTTTATTTATTAAACATTTTATAATATACGAAAAACAATGTATCACGCACCGGCGCCATCTACTTAAAATGTTGGTTTGTCCTGAATTTTTCCTGAATTTTCTTTGCTATAAACCTCACGGAGCCCGAGACCTTTCCAACGAATGCAAAACCGTGGAAATCGGTTCGTGCGTTCTGGAGTTATAGCGTCAGGAAGGAAAACCCGACTTATTTTTATATAGTAGATTATAAAAACCGTCTCCGAAAATTTTTTCAAAAATATATTAGTAGTGTCTGTAACTAGTAATTTCGAACAAAATATGGATTTTAATGTTACCTGATTGCGCTAACCAACAGATTCAGATCGAAAATAATATCTAAAATTTTATTAATAACTTTATCTAGTAAATTTTCTTGTAAAACCAAATGAAAACTTATCAGTAAAAGTGTCCTAGCACACACAAGTATGACATCATACACAGAGACAAACCCCGGGGCGTTATCGGAGTTATCGTTTGCTCTAGATAGCGATAAGGCCGCCTTAACAACGATAACAACAAGTGCCACAGACGAGCCCTGCTTAGACAATGGTAGTGAAACGGGCTGTGTAAACTTCTGCACTTGCACATTATATTCCTCACATATAGCTAGGGAATTTCCTTTCTTGTTTACTGGCTAACAAGAGTCATGATTACCATTGATTTTACCGATGAAATAGCAAAATATGATTGTTCAAGTTGAAATAAATTTGTGCTTAAAAGTCAAACAATGGTAACAAATTTGTTGTGCAAAAACCTAAACTTAAATGGACAGTGCTGAAACTGTTCCTGACCTTCATGGAAGCGATAGCAAAATTTTTAGAACGATCGAAGTAAGTTTATGATTATGCACAACAGAATCGACATCAATGTCTTCTAGAAGATGGACAAGCACTAGCACAGTGTTTGTCCCGTCGAGAAGTACGAAGACTGGAACTTTGTTACTAAAAATAACAATTATCTTGCTTTCACCCGTCATAGGTCTCATTAAAGAAAAAATAATTTTGCATAAACACGTGTATAGAATGATTGATAAATAAGAGGGTTAATATATGCAAAAGCATAACTTATACTCTCCTACCACTTGTGAATGTTTCAACAAAGTGAAGTCATTGAGTAGTTGCATACCAAGTTGCCGAAATTCAGCTTGCATACATGAAATTAGCGACTTTGCGACCACTTGCATAAGTCACATTGTCGTTAGTGTGTGCGCATGCTAATTCGTATATTACATAAATGCATGAGACAAGTTATTATCTTGTTTTAGGTTGCCTGCAGTTGTGTTCAGTTAAACTCGGTGTTGCATCTTCATCTTCATCAAGTTTTAATTTATATGACTTTTGACTTGCATTTTCTGTTTAGTATGCTGCCCAGACGACATACTAGTTTTTGCTAATATCAGGAATTTCATATTCGATTTGGTACGTTGTATGTTTGGTCTCAACTATCATTACTTTTAGCTTTAGAAACTTTGCTCCAAGCAACATTTTACTTACTATCATGTATGTATAATTGATTTTCGTCGGTTAATTCTTTATATAATATATCAGGATTCCATACTAGTATTGAACAAATAATGATTGCATTGAACATTTATGATTTATAGCAGTACCGCCTGCTTAGCGTAATCAACTGAATCATTTTAATGTAAAGAAACATTTGAATCCAACGGGACATTAAAATAATCAAATGAATTGTTTTTAAGCAGACCGTCCTGATATATGAAGATGTTATTGCCGTCGTCGCTCTGTTATCTCTATCTGAACGTGTGATGGAGACAATAGAACCCGTGAGTGAATTTACATACATATTAGCAGTTCGGAGGAAAATGATTTTCACCCTCTACTTTGTAACAAAACCTTTTGTTTTTAGGGTCCATCATTTGAATACATTAGAATCTACGCCTACATGTTTTGATTTTCATGAAAATATGTTTTGTATTCTAATTACAGCTACTTTTATTCGTTGTAATTTTGACTCAGAGGTACAACAACGTTGCCGCATTTTGTATGCATTAGAAGGAGGGTGGGGTGGGGCGTTATACTCTATCCTAAAGGTTGACAGGCCATACACAATATTACATTATTATAACTTCCACGTAATGTGCAACAAAATCAATTACAAACATTAATATCGATTTTATCATTAGCGTGATTGTTTCGATGTGAGATATAGAAAACGTGACTCAAGGAAATTGGAAGTACCGCTGCCATTTTTTATTCTGCTGATTAGGTTTCGATTGTACTACGTAATCACGTTGTATTATTGATTGGAGGTCCATAGTACGTACGCATCAACTATTGAACATTTTGTAAGGTCTACAATTAGATCAAAACATTGTTACCTTGATCTTCTGTAATAGGTAGTTTATTGTTCATATTACTTAATTCATCTGGAGAAAATGCTTCAGTAATAAGAGCCAAAACCATTATAAACAAATATCATCTGACCCTAGTTAAATATTGTTAGATTTTAACTAATTTTTTACATTATTGCTAAGCCTAAAATATTGTTTGTTAACGAGACATTTATGGTGTATTTTTTTTGTTAATATTTCGTAAACAATATTTTATTAATGTTAGTAATCATGGCAGTTTAATATCTTATAATTCTAATTAATGACACAGGATTTTATAAGTCTCAAACACGCAACCTTTGGTACATTGGCACAGAACGAAGTATTTATATAAAAACTAAAAATATTACTTAAAGATAATTTAATCAATATATTAAATGTAATGTCAAGCGCAAGTGTATTACACGCCCTCTCGTTATCCGTGTTGAGGTCACAGCGACCTCGCCAATGACAGGGTCGGATAGTCAGCAACCACGGTTTATCACAATAACGGCTTGATTGATTTGCCTCATGTTGCTGTTTATTTGGATGTAGATAATACAGATTGTTTAATCCAAGGCATCTCAAACTTACGATACTTGCACGCGTTTATATGGTAAATCTATCGTTATGCAAACGTCAGTGTTCCGAGATCGAGAATTACGCATGGATATTACATATTACATGGTTAGAACATATTCTTATTTGATGTAAAGTGACATATAAACATACAGATACATATTTAAGCATTCAAGTTAAATATAACAAATTCTAAGGTTTTCTTATTCTAAGTTTTAAAACCATGCCTTTTCGTTTTCTCTTCAAGGCTTCCTAGTCTTCAGTAAAATATCCACCATTTTACTGTGGCATTTTGACTGACAAAATAAGACTGACATGACATAACCGTACAAAATTCCTCACTTGACATTGGCAGAATTATCGCTAAAAACGATAGCAAGCCATTAAACGAAAAGAAGAAGAAGAACAAATTCTAATGCTTGATTATGTAATATTTCATTACCTTTGCATTTCCTTTTATCTCAATCCCCAACGCACCTAGACGTGCCACTAACTAATAATACGTTAGATTATTAATATTCCACAAACGTCTCGCCAACAAATTAAACAAAGGCAAAGCTCCTTGTTGGAACAGGTTGTTCTTGTGCCAGTTTGTATTCAAACATTACTTGCTTACCTTAGGTTTAACGCCGATTCAATGGTTCCAATTCCAAGTAAATAATGAATGAAATTGCTGTTTCAAGTTTTGCAATTGCAAATTGAATACTGTCCTCAGCTGAAACGACTTATGTTGGAGTCGTAGACTTGTTTCGTGTGTTGAGAAACCTGAGACGTTGGATAAATATTATATAGTCATTCATTAATAAAGTTTAAAACCAGTATTTACCGATTCCGGTCCTTCGTAATCTTAGAATTAGACGGTGTTGTGATCATCATTGTCACCTTTTAAATATACGTTATTATACCATTACTAATTTCAATTATGAATGAACCAAACTCTGTTATAAATATTTATTACTTTGAGTTATATGATTCCTAAGTGTGCAATGTGTTTGCGTTACCCCCTATCCTATCCTAATTGCCTTCTATATCTGTCACTACTTCCGATTTTGATGAAATTTAGAATGTAGATAGCTTATACGCTTTATCTAAATATATAACTCAAAGGTGACTGACTGATTGACTGACTGACATAGTGATCTATCAACGCACAGCCCAAACCACTGGATGGATCGGGCTGAAATTTGGCATGCAGGTAGACGTTATGACGTAGGCATCCGCTAAGAAAATATTTTTCGAAATTCCACCCTTAAGAGGGTGAAATGGGTGGTTGAATTATTTTCCCATAAAACATAAGAATACTTTATTTGCGGCTGAAACCGCAGGGCGCAACAATTTAAATATTTTGTATTGATAAGTTAAACCGAGTCTATATATACCAAGTACCTAGAGAGTTCATAGTGGATAACCATTATAATAACGTGACCTTAAAACTTGTAAGTTCAAGCTTTATTATACTTCTTTATAAATACGTGTCGGACGTCAACGTAATCCGTTTAATTAAAACCAAACAAGAGACGTACGTGGGCTAAAGTCGAGTCTACGTGGCGACCTCGATGTACGATATTAAAGTTAATCTCTTAAAAGTTAATAGCGTGCGAGCCTCACTGCTCGCTCTGTAGACCAAGGTAACAGTTTTTGTAACTGTTTGTAGTATATGATTCCAAATATTTTACATATTTGTAAGATTTTGAAGCGTCGTCAATATCCGTAAATAAACTTTATTATTTTTTAAACTAACAGTGTCCCTTTATGTGGGTTTTATGTTTCTATTTTAAATGTCTCTAAATGTATGTAACTCATCAAACATGAGTGATTTTTGAATATGTGTTGCTTATTGTATAATTATAGGAACGCTAACACTGTCATCATTTATGCATATTTTTCGTCTTGCAAATGTACCAAAATGGTTTTCTCTCGAAACAAAAACTATGTCATAGTTTTAATCTTAATGTTGCACACTACACTAATATTCGCGTATTTCCATAAGTCTTAAACAGTATCCTAATAAGGATGTCTAAAATCCACGGCAAAAAACTTTTACGACATTTAGATTTACGGCCTTAGAATTATTAGCCTTTTGTGTCACTTAGCTTTTTTATTAATACCTACTGCTACTAATATTAATTAATTAATTATAATTAAGTAATGAGTTGTAAGTAAGTAAGTAAAGTAAAGTAAAAATTAAACTAACAACCTACTTAAGTAACTATTCTTAAATTATTGTTTATAAGAAATTTCACTAATGAGTGTTTTATGAGCTTTGGAACATCATTACTCAATAATAATAATAATATGTGCTAATCTCGGAACCTCAAAATTAATATCCTCAATGCAAAATTAATATCATGCTTATAAATATTGGTTTCATTTGGAGATTACAGATTAACGATGTTGGTGAAGTCATTGCAATTATATCTGCCATCATTAAAGGTAACGATGAACCTGTCTGTCTGACAATCTACTATTATAGAGCTCTATAGTTGCCATTGATATCAAGCAACGTAACAAACCTATTTATTGTATTTACATTCGACCTTATAGTTTATTTATTGTGCCGCATTTACTTAAGATGCAATCGATGACATTAGGGCTTTGAATGCGATATTTAGTTGCTGTAATTAACAGGTACAAGTATTTCATATACGAGTATCTATTGTATTCAAGTCTGACAACCGTTTATATCTTTACTGTTTTAAAGTTCTTATAGATTGTTTTGGTAATGTTAAGAATCTACGATTGATATGTACCTGTTGTACTACTACGGTAGTAGTGCTAAAATAAGCACCTTCTCATAAAGGCTTCGTCTTTTGCTCAGCGTTTTCATTAATTTTATTTATATCTGTTTCTTCAAAAAAAATTGTTATCAATTTATCGCCTTTGCTACTCCATCATCATCATTAAAACGTAAACGTAATCTTTTCACTGATCTATTTTTACTCACCCTTATTGTCTATCATTTCAAATCAGATCAATTGAGTATTAGATAAACGGCAAGTGTTTACTGGAAGCCTTATCTAGCTATATCTATGTGTCGAGGCTTTTCAGATAACTTACATATTACTTGTACATGTTGGATTTGATATGATGTTATCGGCGGATGTTGGGTTTCATACAGATGATATAACTGTAATTATGTCTTTAATTACTTCAGTTTACAATCGGTTTTAGTACATTATAAGAGTGAATTATATTCAACGTTTATTCTGTTGAAAATAAAGAATTATCTAATACATTTACCTAAACAATGATCAATGTCAAATAATTTATTGCAAATAAGCTAATTTAAGACGCATACCGTTTATTCCTTTTAAAATAAGTGTTATTTGAATTTTAAACATTAGTACCATACAGTTACCTTCGAATTACTATGTTATTGTTATTTAAATTGCTAACAGCAATAGCGTTTCTAATAATTATTTCGTTATTCAATCACAGTACTTGTATACTGATACTTTATGGCATTCCCTTCACTTTTGATTGTATATACCAATCGTGGTTTCATCAAACCTCAAAGTATTATTATTTTGAAAGGTAAATAACAATGTATTTTGTCTGACTCATATACAATTATTATCAATGTAGACACAGGTTATCGTGCCTCGCGTACCTTGCCTTAACTTTTAACGAACTCGACAAGGAAAATTCTGCATTGCTTATCTGTACAACAATATAATTCGCGATAAAACCCAACACTGCACCGAATGACGTATCCTTTAAAGAAGTGTACTGAGAATTGAAATTGCTATCCTTTTCCAGTTGTTGTTTGAGTTTGACACGTTGATCAAAATTTTAGATCGAAGGTTTCTTCCCAATTATTTACGTGGTGGTACGACTTTTCTGGAAAGTTCGTCCAGGTAGGTCGCTTTGCCAGGTATTCTGCCGCCAAGCAGTAGTGTGCAAGCACAACTGTGTTCTGGTTTGAAGGTTACTGTAGCTAGTGAAATTACTGGGCAATTGAGATTTTATGATCTGATCTCAAAGTCGAGTAATATTATTTACTACACTGTACTGATGTGCGCAGTGCAATTTAGTGTGTCAATTTTGTATTTCGCAGTTACACTTTTTTTTATTGTTAGATAGGCTCGCGTTTGACCACTATTGCACCTGATGGTAAGTAACGATTCGGTCTAGGATGTAACACGCTTGCCTAGAAGATACCTGTTCACTCTCGATTTAACACTGTTAATGAACACTGTTCTGTTACGGGCGGCCGTATCGCTAAAAATCAGAAGAACGACTAATTCACGTCAAAATATTCTAATCCACGTCATGTTCTCGATTTGCACGTTAAATTATACCTAATCTATCATGCAACACAAACACAAAGCGCGCCATTCATCCGCCACCATAGCAGGGGGACACAATGCACTCGAAATCGGCTCTCGCTGGCGGTCCACCTCGATTCTGATGTCTAGATGCGAAAGAAAGTTTCAGTTGTTGTAGTTTCTCAACGTGACCCAGTCTCTGTAACGCTATTATGTACACCGTTATTCAAATGTTGAGATTGTATTTGAAACATTTGCGCGAGTAAACTAGAGACATAATCCCGCTAAACTACAATATATAATTTACGGTGACGACATGTGAATGAAACTTTTTATAACGGACGGAAGGCTTTCGCTTTGTAACACGGTCTGTAGCCAATTAGCCGCTAAAATTACATTTATAATAGTATTCTTTGTAAAACATCTATACATGTAAAATTCAAAGTCCTGACTGACTGACTTATATATCAACGCACAGCCTAAACCGCTGGTCCTGGAGACTCGAAATTTGGAGGGTGTGTGTTCTTTGTAAAGTGTAGGTATCCACTAAGAAAAGGTTTTTCGAAATTCCACCCCTAAGAGGGTGAAATGGGTGGTGAAATTATCTATGAAAAAATTTCTTTGTTTTTTCAGGCCACGCGGGCGAAGCCGCGGGCAGAAGCTAGTGTAACATAAAAATACTTGGTAGCTACAATTAAATTGTATACTTGCGTCCCGTTATAGCTTTAGTATCAAAAGCATATCTTGCGATGAGTTTCTGTGATCAGCGAACAGATGTAGGCGTAGGTAACGCAGGTAACGTAGGTAACATAGGGCAAAATAAGCATCAGGTTATTGTATTAGTTATTCACATTCGTCAGATTTTCGTGCGCAATTAATACAAAATTGAGTGATCGCGTACGAGTACCGTTACCGACGGCGAAGTTTACCGTTATAGATGCCATTTTGTCTGTCTCTCTTGAGATTCTGATAAGTTAACATTCCAAACGATTTCGATCATAGAATTACCGATTACCGAATATAAAAATGTTGATTATTTTAATCAAGAAAATTTGTCGTGTTCATTATTTGGATCTCTTGGATGGACCGTTACAAAAGTTGTATTTACAACTGAGTGCTACGGTGTTTCAAAGGATACGTTAAGTCATCGGTCCCTGTTTTTGTCGTAAGATAGTTGACTAACAAAAGACAAGACTTGCAGTGGTTTAAAAAAATGTCCACTAGCAGCCTCATTAATAAACACGAACTAGCTTTAGACTAGTTACACCATCTTTTGTCTCTTTCGATCCAGCTAAATATTTCAGCAAAAAAAGGACAAAAGCTGAAGTAACTAATCCGAGACTAATACCTGTTTATTAATAAGGCTGTAGGATTATTAGCCTTCGTAAAATCCTTTCTTTGTGGATACCTACACGTTACAAAGAACACACCTTCCAAATTTCAAGTCTCTAGGACCAGCAGTTTAGGCTGTGCGTTGATATGTGTAAGTCAGAGTCAGTCAGTCAGGACTTTGAATTTTATATGTATAGATTTGCCTACACGAAAAGGAAGCATGGATTATAGCGCTAAATGTTATGTAACAATCTCATCATGGCAAGTTAATCCTGAACAAGAACAATTTTAGGAATATGTATAAAAATGTCAAACGATATATATATTTGTGATCAAACTGTCATGTTATCCTCACCTGCGACCTGCCTACACGCTACTATCTGATATTAATAACTGAACCAATCCTTGAAGATAAATTTCGCATTACCAATTCACCGATAGCCAAGATTTACGACACTTTTCACCACCAAACCCGCACAACCCATGGAACTAGGCGAACGTGCCACAATCGCCCACTGCCGCACAGTGGTCCCATTTTGAAAAAAGGTGGACTTAGGACCGAAAGTCGGAATTTCGGGCTGTTTTTTTTTTATAGAATAGGTCTTAACTATCCTAACAACATCTATTCTATAAAGAAAATCCGTAGGATGCATAGTTTTCGAGAAAAAAAATAATCTTTTTTTTCTTGTATGGAGAAAAACATACTTTATTATTTTTCTCAAGTTGGGTGAAATAGTGACGGCTTTTGTTGATATTTTATGAAAGCCCTAGTGGTATTGTATCCAGAAAAAAATAAAACCAATGCGGTCACCTGCGGCCGCGGGAATAATCAGATGTCAAAAATTGATTAATTTTTTTTGCGTATTTTGCAAACATTGTTCGTTTCTGGCCAATTATTTATGTATTTTAGGTTAGCGCTCCATACTTTAATTCGAACTATTATATAACATTTCAAAAAAATTAATCAAAATCGAGTTTTTTTTTTATAATTGCTGTTTCATTCATGAAAATGCACGCATACATGGTTAATTCAAAATGCAAATCCTATATTACTCAGTATAATGTACAAAATAAACATGCACGTACCTAAAACGTAAAAAAAAAAAATTAGTTTTTCGTTTATGCTTACTAAAAGTCACTGGTAATGGTTACCGACATTACTTACCTACCACTGGCGGGCATTATCTGCATAATCGATTTCGTGCTTTGTATTTTCAAAACTGGTTTTGCGACAGCATTTTCACAACCGCGGTCGTTGAATGCGAGGCAGGATATAAACAAACGAGTCACATCTGATACTAGCTATGACTGGTCGCTAGCTGGTCGCTTTGTTCCTGACAAATCCTGACAACAGGATAACTCGTATATGCATGCAAGTAACTACCCCCTAAACATAAAAGTGATATAGCTCATCAATAATAATTGGCGTATGTTATACACCAATAATGTTTGTTATTGGTGTGTGTTTTAATCTTATGTAGTTGTGTACGTATGATTTTCTACCAGAAACATAAGATAAATCTGTAGCCTTGAAAAGGGCTGTTTTATATGTAGTTTTTTAAAGGATAAAATAAATAAAAAATTATAGCATTGGATCTGGTATATTTTCATTTTCTACTCTTCTTCCACGTATACGCACTCCGAGTCTATTTCGAGCAACTGAATTGCCTCAGGAAGCATCTCTAGATGATTAGGCTTTGAAAATTTTGGTCTAAGCCATGATATGTGGGGGTCTGAACTTATTAAAAGCCCGTGTAGTATGTCCTCGTTTGTTTGGATCCTTCCTGTCTTTCTCGTGTTCTTCTCTCTTACGTTCCGGAAGTCTTTATTACGAGCCTCGGAAGCTTCCTCCGACAAGGACCCTAAAAATAATAAAAAATATGCTATAATTATACGTTGAAGTTGACATTGAAACTATTATTTTAGTGTTTATAGATTTACAGTTAGTTAACTGCTTTATATTTCATTTGTCTTGATCTATTATTACTTACCAATAGGCAGAACTGAAAAATGACTGCAAATATCTGCTCCGTGCATCAGAAGTTTGTGGACACTAACAGGCATGTAGTACCACGGATAGAGATGCACATACAGTTCTGCTGTTTCTTTGCAATAACGTCTGAAGTTCGCAATATTGACGTTCTTTCCTGAAGATATAACTTGCAGAATGACAGAAAATCGGAGTAACAAATCTTCATCAACTCCAGTGATTCTCGATGATCTTTTATAATCTCGGAAAAAACGTCTTGCAGTGTTTCCATCGTTAGTTGTTCCAAAGCCCTGCAAAGAAGAAATTAAGTTAGTAGGGCATACAAAAACAGACGAGTATATAATATAAAGGAAGCAAATTAAAGGAAAAATTACCTGTTTTACAATATCGATGAGTATTCCAGTCTGTTCCCGAAACTCTTGTTGTGTGGCATTTTTCTTTGCTTGCTTCAATTCCTTGTGATCGCCACGAGCACTCCAGCGCTGGAAGTCCATATTATAAGATATATGAAGTAGACACTCCATACATCTTATCTTCATATGTAACGATGAAATTCCATATTGGTACAAATCCTGTCGAAGCGGTCTCGTGGCCAAAAGCTCCAAGTTATTCATTTCACTTGGTTTCGCCAAGCAAATGGGGCACGTTGCTGATGAAGGTACATCTGCAATAATATTCGCCACTTTCCCATCGATCATAGTCATGTGCAGTTCATGGGCTATCTCCACATCACCACAATTTGTTGGTACCAATTTTGTAATTTCGCGCTGCATTTCTAAGTGTTCCCCTTTTATGAACTCCGCAGTCTCTGAAGTAAACGTGAATTTCACTGGCCGACAGTAATGTGGTGAGCAAGGATTTGGGTTTTCCCAAATAATCATTTCTCCCCCATCAACTAGTCGGAGTGGGACGATGCTGATCAATACAACAGAGGAATCGTCAAACTCAGGAGCTGAGACTTGTTTGTAATTACTCTGTGACGATGCTCCGTCAAGGCCCCATTTCCATATCAACTTCAGTCCTTCTTTGGTTGAACTTGTGATTGGTCTTAAGTCTAGCAAAATTCTTTCCACTGTGTGGTTAAGAAGTCCTTGCAACCTGAAAAATAAAATAAATTAATAAAAGTAAGCTAATGAAGCTTAAAAATTTTAAAACAACATATAGTATAATTTTATAAATACCTTATGCGAGCTCCCATTTCCGTTACTTCCACGTGTTCTTCAGATGGGTAACATCTCTTTTTAGCGTCAAGTAACTTGTGATAAGACGGAAAGGCAGCTGAACAATTTTCATCCTTCAGAAACATTCTCAAGGATAAGTATTGCCATTTGGATAGGCTAAGGGCTGTGTACAAAGCCAAAGATGTATCCTCTGCTATACTGACTACTTTTTCTTCCTTGAAAAGGAGTTTTGTTACATCTGATACAACTTCGGGAGTCTCGCACAGATATTCCACAATCTTCGCTAAAGCATATTTTCCATTTTCTTTTAACTTGGAAATAAAATAATACTGTAGTTCTTCTTCAGAGTTATCGTTAACAAAGACACTGGAACGTCTTTTCTTCTGTTTGTTGCCCAAATCGGCAAAGGGCACTCTAACTTCTTTTACAGTAGAGGTACCTGTTTCCGCAGTGCAGACAGATGGAATAGCAACCGGCAGTAATTCCGGCTCTTCAACTAAGTCCTCTGGCATTCTCATTGTAGTAACAAGATCAACCGTATTGCAAGTAGGCCAATTAATATTGGTCTCTAACCACTTGCGGTTGTTTTCCCGATTCATAAATGTCTTCAAGTTTCTGCTTGCATCTTTCCACTTCTTAGTTACAAGATTGGTGAATAGCCGACAAAACTCCTTAATTGTTTGATGGTCATCTTCAGATATTTCACATGGTATTTTGGAAACTATGAATTCACACAATTTATTGTAATCCTTAAGATTTCCATTATCTTTAAGAATCAAGAACATATCAAAATATGTGCCTAAGCCAGCCATTGCAAATTCAAAATAGTAATTTTTAGTACTTCACAGTTAGCGATGAATCAATTTAAATTAACATTGCTCTGTATTTAATACGCCATAACAGATAGGTCATTAGTCACTATGTGCAAGAGCAAGGTAATAGTAAACGACCAATCACAGCCATTTATCAAAAATGACTCATTTGTTTGTATAGATAAAGTCCGCCAATGGGAGCTAAGTAACGTGTAATAAGTAATCAGGAATCTGCACAAACAAATGAGTCATTTTTTCTGGTAGAAAATCATACGTATACAGATGACAGAAAGATTAAAACACACCAATAACAAACATTATTGGTGTATAACATACGCCAATTATTATTGATGTAGCTATATCACTTTTATTTTTAGGGGGTAGTTACTTGCATGCATATACGAGTTATCCTGTTGTCAGGATTTGTCAGGAACAAAGCGACCAGCTAGCGACCAGTCACAGCTAGTATCAGATGTGACTCGTTTGTTTATATCCTGCCTCGCATTCAACAACCGCGGTTGTGAAAATGCTGTCGCAAAACCAGTTTTGAAAATACAAAGCAAGAAATCGATTATGCAGATAATGCCCGCCAGTGGTAGGTAAGTAATGTCGGTAACCATTACCGGTGACTTTTAGTAAGCATAAACGAAAAACTAAAATATTTTTTTTTTTTTTTTACGTTTTAGGTACGTGCATGTTTATTTTGTACATTATACTGAGTAATATAGGATTTGCATTTTGAACTAACCATGTATGCGTGCAATTTCATGAGTAAAACAGCAATTATAAAAAAAAATTACTCGATTTTGATTAACTTTTTTGAAATGTTATATAATAGTTCGAATTAAAGTATGGA
The DNA here is from genome assembly GCA_905220475.3 of Ennomos fuscantarius. NCBI lineage: Eukaryota > Metazoa > Arthropoda > Insecta > Lepidoptera > Geometridae > Ennomos > Ennomos fuscantarius. Next base: position 7,507,064 of record HG992049.1, read on the forward strand.
GCGCTAACCTAAAATACATAAATAATTGGCCAGAAACGAACAATGTTTGCAAAATACGCAAAAAAAATTAATCAATTTTTGACATCTGATTATTCCCGCGGCCGCAGGTGACCGCATTGGTTTTATTTTTTTCTGGATACAATACCACTAGGGCTTTCATAAAATATCAACAAAAGCCGTCACTATTTCACCCAACTTGAGAAAAATAATAAAGTATGTTTTTCTCCATACAAGAAAAAAAAGATTATTTTTTTTCTCGAAAACTATGCATCCTACGGATTTTCTTTATAGAATAGATGTTGTTAGGATAGTTAAGACCTATTCTATAAAAAAAAAACAGCCCGAAATTCCGACTTTCGGTCCTAAGTCCACCTTTTTTCAAAATGGGACCACTGTGTGCCGCTCCGAAACCATACCATTAGTGGACGAGTGGGCGACCGACGCGGCCGGTAACGGATTGCAACCTTTGCCTAACTGCTGTGTGTGACTACCCACCTGTAGGGATTTTTAATGTATGCGGTCCGGCTAGTAATGGACCAAGTTGGCGTAATGGTGTTGGAGATACGATAGTCTCTAAACTTTACTGCAAAGCGATCTAGCATCTGCAGTCTTCGAAAAAGAGAATTAATTTGCATAAATTTTGGTATTATATTTTTAGCATTTTATTTTGTATTTTTGTATTTTTAAGCACTATATGGGTTTTTTCACCTGAGATAAAAGACATTTTATTTTATTTTATTATTATAAAGATTATTTAAATTATTAGCGGTAATTACTTGTACGAGGATCGTTAATTTCTACCAACACATAAAAAACGTTTTATAGGTACATATATATATACATAGGTAGTCACACTATCACACTAATATTATAAAGGGAAAAGTTTGTATGTGTGTATGTTTGTTACTCCTTCACGCTCAAACGGCTGAATGGATTTGGATGAAATCCGGTACCAAGATAGCTTATACACTGGATTAACAAATAGGCTACATTTTATCCTTGAAAAGTGAAATGTTCCCGTGAGATGAGCAAAAAACTAAAATACTTTTTAAACGCGGGTGAAACCATGTGGCGCAACTAGTTGTTCATAAAATACAAAGTCGTAAGTTTGGTAAATATTGCAAGTGCATCTCGGTTGTAAAATTTTATGATTGCCAAAGCTGCTTGATCATTGAAACATTACGTGTTTCCGTCGATATCAATAATTTTGTTGTTCTATGTTTCCTTACTTAAATCTATTGACCAGAAAAATATATTATGGAAAGCTAATTATTTGCGAAGCACCTCAACAAGTGTATGTAAATGTTAGTTTAAAACCCTTGTAGGCAATGCCCGTGTGCACTAAAGTTTGACAGCTTTTAAGTTTAAAATTAATGCATACGGACAGTTGAACTTATAAATGTCTGTGTCTGACACAAGGGTTAAAATGCCTTGCCTTGAGTAAGGTTCTAATTTCTTCGGGGGCGAGTTGGCTGGACTGCAGTCGCGACCCCTTCTCGCCCCGGTACGGCGGCGAGGGCTCACGGAGGGTTTTAGTCGGTTCGAGTCCCACATACCCCCTGCCACCACCCCCTTGGTGGCAGGACGTGCGAGGACAATTTCCCCCCCCCCCCCCTCAAAGAAAAGGTTCTAATTTCTTGTTTATTCAGTTATTAAATCACATTTTTACCATTAAACAGTAATAAATCAAATATTCAATCAAAATGGTGACAGGTAGTCGTTTCGATAAATCGATTTATCCTTTATTTGAAAGCTCTCGTTAGCTTTCTCGACTGTATTTAATTAACACATTCATTTGCTATAAAGTTTATGTTCTTGATCGTCTGTCTGAGAACGTTATCGAACCGTGAATTTGATTTCGTGGGAACGTTTGTTCTTGAAATGATTTGCTTTATCTAGCAGATGCTGAAATATTTCTTTAATTTTATTTTATTTATTATAAAAAAAAAAAAACAGTAATTATCATTTCTGTTATTAAAATAACAGAAATAGACGGAATCAAAAATAAATGTTCATTTCTAGTTAAATCTTATCTTATTTTCCCGAGCATCACAATAAGTTAAGGATGCATATACATTTTCGAATCGTTACGAACGAATGTTCGTTCACGTTCCAATGGAATGGCGGCAATAAACAACGCAGATACGAAGTGACAAGCGTGCGTTGTAAAACTAGATTGACAACTGGCCTCGGTGATATCTCTAGCTTTCTATTTTATTCTAGCATGTAACGTGTGCACCCGTTTTGGTACTACATTTATCATGCGAACAGCCAAAGAGTGGAACGCTTTGCCGGCTTCCGTATTTCCCGATAACTACAACCTGGGAGTCTTCAAATCGAGAGTGAACAGGTATCTTCTAGGCAAGCGTGCTACATCCTGGACCGCATCGTTACTTACCATCGGGTGCGATAGTGGTCAAACGCAAGCCTATCTAACAACAAAAAAAACTTTCCTGTATATATATTCTTTCCAACTTTAATTGCAATTGGTAATTGACTGCAGGAATTGCCTTTTATGGGTGAGAATATCGTAAATGCAAATTATGTAGAACCTTCCGTTGCCGTCGGTCTTGTATTATAATAGTCGCATTATGCGTAAGATTGAGGAATAATCAAGTTCAAAGCTAATAAACGCAATATCAACACCTTTTCATTCGATTTAATAAATGGAGCAGATTCTCCTTTTTGTGTATTTTTTAATTATTTTTCTCTTTTATATGTTTGTTACCTCATATTTCCGTTATTTATAAACCAATATGGACAAATTCTTTTTTTTTTTCTGCAAGGTCTTTTTTACTTTCAAATTGGTTCCATATACATTTTTGCCAAATTGTTTCTGTAGTTTGATTTTTAAATGAAAATAACACTGGTAAAAGTATGTATTAGAATATCACATCATTTTTACTTGGCTAGCATGCTACACCTTCGATCGCATCGTCACTTCCTATCAGGTGAGAGCGCGGTCAAATGATAGACAAGTTTGAAGTAAAAAAAAAAAAAAACACCCAAGTATGTTCTCAGTACAATATCATCCAAGTATGCTCTACGGCGATCGAAGTCGGTTTGACCTCTTTTTTTTAAAGGGTATTATGAATTAACTATATTAACAAAATTTAAAGAAATATATTAAATATATGTTGAATCTGTTATAAGTCATATTGGCCATCCTTTTTAGGATATTAACGTGTTATGTTTCACACATTGATGAATCAGTCGATAAGGAAAAAACTGAAGTGATATTTGAGACCCGACGATAGATTCCTTATATAAATATCAATAATCTAATTGGTTTACCCAATTCAAAAACTATTTATGGATTAATTAAGGTGTTGAAATTCAAATTTTTCAATAAAACATAATTATAACGTAAAACGTGAGCCAATGCTTGTGGTCATAAAATTCTTTTACCCCAATATGGCATTATGGTCGATTACCACCTTGCTCTGTGATAAGACTTAATATACATACACTATGAAAATAAGATTGATTTTAAAGCTAAAGTAGACTATGAAAATAAGATTGATTTTAAAGCTAAAGTAGACTATGAAAATAAGATTGATTTTAAAGCTAATGTAGACTATGAAAATAAGATTGATTTTAAAGCTAAAGTAGACTATGAAAATAAGATTGATTTTAAAGCTAAAGTAAAATATAAAAATAAGATTGATCTTAAATCTAAAATGTTCAAGACTGCAAATGTAAAACAATTTTGTAACGTTTTTGTAGTAGGTGTAGTGTAGCCAGTTGTGTTGAGTAGTGGTTGGTGTGATTGTAGTTAAATAATTAAATATATATGGATATTTCATACAGTGACGTCTAGTTCCAAAATAAAAAGTTTGTACTATGAAAACCAGATAACTGACACAGTACTTAATACTTTTTGTTTGTAAATTAAAAACATACAATACATATAAAGCAATATAACACCCAAACGCAGAACAAACATCGATGTTTACACAAATGTTGGTCCTGAGTGGAAATCGAATTTGCAACCTACAGTTTGGAAGGCAGAGCTTACTCCCAACTGAGCCAGTTAGTTTTAAAATAAAGGCGATTTGCGCGGTTAAAAAACTTTTAACACATTTTCTATTAGACTCATCACGATTATAGTGTATCACTTGGATGTATAAGTTTGTAAATCTATTGCTTATTTAATCAACGACCTTTTCATCGACTCCCCTTATTTCCATAATCGGATGTCTATGACAAATCTGTACAAATATGAAACATAATTTCTGAGAAGCTAAGACACTTCATTCAATATGACCGTGTCTCGAAATCAATGTTTTAAAACTAACACAATCTATTCTATTTTGAACTTTATTCCTTTGCTAAAAGAAGCTGTAATATCGTCAGCCTACACTTGTTTCGCCTACGAGTTTTCTACCTTAGACTTGTCTAAAGCAATTCACAAATACCAGTTTAACCGTCATCTATCTTTAATAACCCCACTCTAACCACTACTGGTTGTAGAGACATCGTTTCGCTTTTATCTGGGATACAGTTTTTTTTAATACTGGGTTTATTTTGGTGATAAATGATATAAAATATTAAATAATTTACAGTATAATCTTATTTAGATGTTTTATTTAACGCGACTAAGGCACATTCAGGTTATTGAAGTTAGTGTGACAAGGTGATTGTAGACTCGGGATTTCCTTTCACTCTTCAGCAATGCGTTGTATCCAATAAATGATATGTATTTTTCATAATAAAAATATATCGGGATTTTCGTTTTTTTTTTATGTTTGGAAAATGTGTTACATATACAGCCTCTGTGATGTGGTGGTTGAGCAGGTCGGCTCATAACCCGGAGGCGGTGGGTTCGATTCCCGTGGCAGGACAAGTATTTGTGCCACGAAAAACGCAAATAATTGTTCTGTGTCTGGGTGTTGTGGGACCATGGTCCTCGTAGTTCCTGGGTCCCTAGACACATAGGGAATCCTAGTTAGGGTCCAGGATTTATGTATGTGATCGTTGGGCGTTATTATTATTATTATTGCACATGTATAAACTTATACACATATACAACCGTATAACAACCTAAATCAATAAAACAGAACTAAATCTTAAACGAGGAAATGTTTCAACCACATTCGCAAGGATAATCGTCCATTTTCCGCGTCAGTCGCGCGTTTTCCTGCAGAAATAGCCTTTAAAGATTCAGTTAAGTAGTCCGCGATTAAAGTAATCACTGTGCGGAACCTTGCGAACGAGCCGGCATTACTTTAATGACGCGCGAATCGACATTTTCTCAGTGGCACGTTGGGCTGAGTGTCGTAAAAACGTGGTCAAATATTTAACGGAAAATCCAACACGATTTTCTCTTTTTAAATCGTTAAATCTCAATGAGCGTTATGTAATAGCAAAAAAAAAGTTATAATATTTAATTCATTAATTTAATAATTAGTTGTCGATGCTTAGTACATACTTCTATTGGAATAGATGCAAGACATGTGCAATAATAAAATGAAATCTAGACATACAAAAAACCAACTTTAACATGCGTGACGAATCCCGAAATCGCCTGTTATTACCAGCCTGAACCATAACTAAACTAAAATATTCTGTCTAAGCTTTTGTACGCCAGTAAAAGTTTTCAACTATTCTTTCTATCTACCGTAAAACAATGTCGTCAACTTTCTCCCAACACCCGTCAAACGCTGGCGTGTGTCGTCCCACATTAGAGTTACGTCATAATGACGACTCATTATTTTTGTTATTATATGGTTTCGTTTTCTCCGATGCTTAGAGCTAGATATACGGTTTGGGGTACCACGTGGGATGAATCATCTTTTTTTGTGATTGGGAATTACTTTTCGTAGTTTATTTATTAGTAAGCTTCCGTTTTACTCTTTTACATTAACGATACAGTCCTTATAGAAGCTTCTAGAATGATCCCGTATAAGCAGGCTTGTTTTTGCGTTTACTTTTGTATCAATTTGTAAGAATTTGTACACACCTGTTTCATTTTATGTTTCAACTTATCATGTAAGAGTCATAAGAGCATAAACACTGCTATAAGACGTATGAATCACCACTAAAAGCTATTGTATTGTGCGGCGGGGGGTGCACAGTGGGGCGAATAGCGCCGACTCATGGACAAAATGGTCTGTGAACTAACGAGGGTGTAATTTGGATTGGACGGAGTTGAAGAGCTTTTCAGTTATTGTTACTTTACTTTTGGAAATTCATAATAGAATTTTATGCAAGATATCATGTAGCTGATTAGGTCATTTCAGATCGATTTTTATTTCAATTAATACATTTAAACACAAATGGCCAAAGCATTGTAATTTTTTTCTTTGAAATTACCTCTATAAAAAGCACTTTCATTAGTATTTCAATAGAAGTCTAGATTGCAATCGTTTTCAAAGGATAAATCAATAAAAATCTGCTCATAAATCGCATAGGAAATGAAACTCTTCTCTACCAGTGTTGTTTCACGAAGAATAACTTAATATACTTGTTAGTCTTGTTATCCGGCCAACTATGATGGTTTACCAAAATTGTGTGACACATTTAAACGGTCCATTAATTGCGGAAGTGGCTGTTTATAGTCTGCATCCCTCATTAGGTATACTTCCAGGAGTGTTTTAGCCTATATAGAGGATAATATGTTTGACCTACTCACAGTTACAATAACTGTAATTGAATTGTGCCTCGCTGAACTGTAAATAAATTAGTTGGAAACTGTGGCGGACTCTCGTCTTATTTAATTACGAGTTAATTGCTTTGTGAGATAAGTAGGCTCTTTTACTGACGAAGATTTTTCTGCTGTGAGCAAAGTTGTGTTACTTACTTACAGTAGCTTCTGCCCGCCCCTTCATAGATAATTGAACCACCCATATCGCCCTCTTAGGGGTGGAATTTCGAAAAACTCTTATTGGATACCTATACTTTACAACGAACACTCAAAATTACAAGTCTCTAGGACCAGCAGTTTAGGCTGTGCGTTGATATATAAGTCAGTCATTCAGTCAGGACTTTGCATTTTATATGTATAGATAGATGACATACATTGATGTATGCATATCGTGTGTTGATGTAGACTACGTCAACACATGATATGAATACTAGGTAGAAGTCAGAAAACAAGCAACATTATTTTAATTGGGTCTGGGGACCTATACACTGTTAATGAAGTACTTTTGCCCCTGAAATTTGCAGATGATGAATTTATTCATAGTTCCGTCAGAGCTCAGTGGAATCTTCATGGAACTGTGATCGCAATGCAACAAGAGAAATTGCATTTCTTATTTGAAATCTTCCATAGTAACTATGCACGTAAACCATTATCGAAACTGTAAAATCCATACTTTTGTGTCGGTTGCAATCAAGTTCCTTGATCGCCCAGCTGAGATTCCTAAAGGCGATCCTCGCGCGATAACAAACTACGGTCAATGCTAGTAGTAATAGATAGACATCGCAATGCCGCCGTGGATTTGGGCAATGACCGTAAAACCGATTACATCACGCCTGTTGTACTCGAGAACCTCAAGAGCAGATGTTATTGGTGACTAACCTTTGCCATCCATGTCGAGCTCAGTAATATTGACAACACTAATGGTTGGGTTGGCTGACTTACAATAGTAGTTATGGTGACTGTCGACTTTTGGGAAAAGTGCGCCTTTCTTTTTATATATATTGTTTTAAACAGAGCTTGGCCTCTGTCCGTCAGTAGCTAGTGAAATTACTGGGCAATTGAGACTTTATGATCTGATCCTACAGTCGAGTCATCTCATTACCAGACTGTGCTGATGTCTCAGGATGATGTGCACAGTGCAGTGTCGCGTGAAACTTTATATTTTAGAGTTCCGAGTGACACTGTTCTGATATGGGCGGCCGCGTCACTTAACATCAGCTGAACGACTAACTCGTCACATTATTCACGAATGGCGCTGTATCGTGTCCATAAATATTGATTTTATTGTAATTAATGCTCAAATCTCAATCAAATGCTGAAGTAGTTTAAGACTATCAATAGACGAAAGACGTAGAGCGTGCACCTTGCGCTAGTGCGCTAGTGTAAGTAAAGTACGAAGAAGCGTCTCGCACGACGGCCTCACCGCTCGTGACGAGAAATTAGTCTCGCGTCGAGGTGACTCACTGAGCCGTCAGCCGCGCTACTCACTCACTGGAACCAGTTCCTCTCGAACCACTGCGAATTTTGTGACCGATGGCTTTTTGTACATGAAACTTTGTGTAACGAGGCCGGTTGAAGATACCGCTCTTAATTGGAGCTCGGCGTTTAGTACGTGGCATCATGATTTTAGGTGTTCATTTTGAGGTCATGAATTATTACTTTTAGAAAGGCGGCTTGTGTTCCGCAGTAGGCGTCTCACGACTGATTGTTACGATCATATTTTATTGGTTATTTAGAAGAAAATCTTACTTATTTATTAATAATTCAGGCGTAGTGTTTTGCCATGTTATTAATGGCATGATGCGACCGTTTCATAATAATTGTTCCATTTGGTGTAATATTTCTAAAATGCAACTCATATTTTAAAAGTCATTTTATACTGTGGAACTTATCAAGCACCAACTACACAAATCATCTAATACGCCTGTTTCATACATTACTCATGTCTTTACTTCTTTCCATCTGTAGAATTTCTCTCGCTATTCCTTCCGCGGTCCTTCAAAGGCAATAACTTATGCTCGTTAAAGAAATATCCAAGGAGGTCTGCAGCTTTATCGTGAACTCGGAATAATGGTGCAATTCGTCTCAATTCTCGTCCACTGTCGAGACAGAGACACGTTGCCGGCAAGTCACTTCAAGTACCGCCGGTGAAAACTAAAGATATAATAAATTAGTACTTATTAACTGAATACGATACGAAATTTCCATTAGTAAAATTAAACATAGATTTTACCTACGTGTAGTTTATTGCATTGTGTCCTAAATTTAAAAAGTTCGGATTTCGTTTACGTTCTCGTCGTTCCCTGATGTTAAGCGACACGGCTGCTCCATATAAGTTTCAGGGTCACTCAACAAAAAAGAAAACAATTACATTTACATTCGTGCAGTCAAAGTGTTTCATTCTGTCTTCTTTCTTCTTCTATTTATTAAATAATATTCAAATTATAGTTCTACAGTGGTGACGCTAGTTTCGCATATCATTATGATAAAAACACAGATAAACTATTACACAATGCTTTCAGCGTCTATTATTTATTCTACGGTTAGACCGCGTGGTGTTCCTTTCCATTCCCACCCTGAGCTCAACAGACCGACGCACTAACTTCTTAAAAAATGGGAAAAGAACAAAACAGGTTTCGCGGAGGTCCCACGGCAAAAACGTCTGGAAGTCGACGACGGTTTTTATTTTCAAAATGGCCGCCACAAAATCCTCTAACGATCACCGATTCGCGTACGCTTTATTAACGTTGGGAATGTTTAAACTTGAAGGCTGAATGACTATGACTTGTTGATTTTAGAAAAAAACGAGTGTGCTTTATACTACACGACTGAAGTAAAACTTCTTTAGTTAAGCTCCATGTATCGGCCGTTATAACTTTGTTTTTGCTTTGCTTAATGTTAATGTCGCCATCTTGACAATTGTATATTGTTATTTTACCGGACATACCAACTAATAATAATAAAAAACTTTGTTATGTTGATAATGGGGATCTATGTTATCCAACAACTTTCAACTTCCGTTCGCCTCGCCAGCTTACTCCTCAAGTCAAGCGTGCGTAAAGAAGTTTTACTACATTTGTACGTTGATATAATACCAATATTTATAGAGCACCTAATATTTACGTAATAAAAGTGGTCAACTGGTCACATAACATCCTGCATGTCGCAAAGCATAATAAATATTGTCTTTTCAGTAGCACGCTATCTTAGATCAGAGTTTGATACACTGATTCGGTTTTTTTACAAGTCACTTTTGACGTTGACGTTGATGGCAATGACATTGTGGTTTCTTATCGACTAATTAAATATGACTTTATATTTCCTTCTTTAAAGCCTTGACAGCATTTAGTCTGTTTTTCTAATTGTTCTTAGAAAGCGTGCCTACGCATGTCCAAGATTTTTGATGACGATTTATGTGCTTCGCACGAGTGGACATATATTTTTTTAACATTTTGCCATAAACATTTTTTTCTTACAATTAAAATAGCCGATGTTAATCAGTGATAATGTAGCATTCAAATGGTGAAACAATTTTCAAAATCGGTCCAGTAATTTTTGAGTCAATAACGGCTATAAAACTCTCTCAAATACGGGTGCACTGTAATACCTGCAACTTTTATGCATGATATGAACCATAACTTTTTATTCCCCTCTCCGAATAACCTGCCAACTGCTGTGCGAATGCTTACCACCTACATCTATAGTCAGTTGCATTGTTGTAAACGGACCAGTATTATGGAAATCGTTCTAAAATATCTCACTTAAACTTAAATGTGGAATATGAAAATAGTTTTGTGTCGTGTACCTACACAATATTGTTAATATCCCGTCTAAAGTGTGTGCTCCGATATCTTTAGGTGGTTGCCTTAGGTATCCAAGCTGGCAAGGAGAAATGCACAAAACATTTCAAGCGCGACGTCATTAGACGTTTTTATTGGCCCCATACATAATAAGAATCACGTTAAGAATAAATATTATGTTTTGTACATATTTGGTTATTTCCATATAATATTACAGTCATAGCGGGTAAACTCATGCTCATCTTAAAAATACAAGTGGCTTACTCTAAGTCCAAATATTTAGGCTATTTGAAATCGACAAAACGCAAAACTCTTTTGACGCTTATCTTGTATATTACCTTGATTGAACAATTACTGATGAATATAGTGCTGTTTGAGATCTAGACTAGTAACAAGCTACTGGAGGTTAAGTGACTAATTAAAACAATTACTTCACCTTCGTCGAAGAAATAAAAACAAAAGACATTCATCTCGTTATATCTTACGCGAAACACGTCATGGGAATAAGTTCAATCATTCGGATAGAAACACTATAGGAGTGTAGATTTATATCATGTACGGCTACCGGTAAATAACGCACTTCGAGATAATCGACTTGGTAGATCGTCGTCTCTGTCACTCACAGGGAGTTAGTCGGCTTCGTAGAGCGTTGTCTCTCTAGCACGATGTGCATTGTTTACTGCCGGTACGTGTACACTGTACATGTATATGATGACGTGCAAGACGCAAAAACTCTTAACACTTCAGTTACGCTTCAACAGTGAATAATTATTGTGCCGTGAACGTTGTTATTGTTGAAGAATAAAGAAATTACTATGATCGTTTTGTTGCTTATAAACGGACTTTTTAAATCATTTCTTTACAGTGGATAAAATATCTTTTGAAAGATTTAACGTGTGCTAATTTTTTTAATGGAATGTTTTTCGATAATAGTGTGTAAAAGCCAAAGCGTTCTTTTTCTGAGATATCTGTTGCAAATAAGGTATCTGTTTGAACGCATCGATATTTTGATTTTTGCTGTCACCACAGGTCACAAATAACATCCCTATTGCAGAAACGATATAGCGGAAGCTTGTGGTCTAACATCCTATGACATAGATGCACTGCGTCGCGACCAAACAATAATACACTTTAGGCTTTTGAAATAGGAGCTACAAATGACGCAAATGGTATTGTGTGCATTGACAAAGAGTTGGATTACGAACAGTTTATTCTTAGAGAAGGAATATGAGAGGTTTGAAGTTGTATTTGCGCTTAGAACTTAGATATGCTGCGCAATGATTCTTGAATAGAATGGGTATGCATTAGGATTTCGATTGGAGTCTCTACCTAGAGTTTATTTAGTCACTTACGATCAACACGTGTTTTGTAATCAAAATAAATCCTTTTACTAAATAAAGGAGAAATAAGCTGTCTAAACTACACCTAACCCATAAAACTGAAGGCACACAAAATCTGCTAAACCCTATTATTATCCATTTATCCACCATTTAGTGGCATATCGCGCACAAGTCAACCCGAGCGAAACTCGTTGGCGTGATACATTTAGCAACGAATTAATCACTCCCGTCACAAATATAGCTTTCAAATGTTATTTTCGTGCCGGTGATTAGTTAAATATAACGTTTGTTGTGTTTACAACGTTATTTGTATACAGGAGGTCAAGGTCATCTGACAATGCTACTGAAGAGTTGTTCGACGCACGAATAAGAATGTGGATTTTACATGCATTACCTATTTCATGTGATTTGCATATGGTTTCTTTTTACAAGCTTTTATTATACTTCACGGTGACTTTATTGGTTTAGTTATTTATTTATTTGATTGTACGGTAGGAATGTTGGTAACTATTTTTGGATGACTTCTGGCGGTCTATTCGAGTGTCAATTTGGCGTGGTGCTGTATATCTGATGATTTGAGCTTTCTATGGTATTTTGAAACATCGTCATCTGATGATGACCATTGAAGTTGGAGCCAAGATTTCATTAACAGTCAATTGTTTTAGTTCTCTTTCAAATACATGCAAATATAACTTCTATTGCTATAAAATAAGAGACTCAGGGGTGTAATGCGTCAACTTCACTGACACTGATGATTAGATCACCGAACGGGGCGAAGTTCATGAACTGTAAATCGATTGGTTTTAGGTAAACTGCTGATTATACAAAACCCATTGGAACAAGGTCTTTCAAATTCATGACATTTACTCGTTAGCCACCTATTGTGAAAATCAATGGAATGACAGGATGCCAGGTTGACAACGTCAAGTTTTCTTAAAGTTTTTCATGTGAATAAGTAAAGCCTCTTAATATAAAAAAAAATCGGAATAACATTTTGAAATACTAATGTACATAAAATAGCTATGAAATCATCACGGATAATTAAATAACTCAACAAATAAAACGACACGTATCCCCGAATAAAAGCTTGTACTACCTACATTTTTTTTAAGGTTGTGATTATTATTTTAATGGCGCTTAGTCATCGTTCACTGGACAGAATCCCTATTATTAATAAACATATAAATTATTTAAAAACTTGAGAATATCTAACATATTGTCAAGTCGGTTGACACAGATAAGCTTAAAGTATTCTGTGTGTCCGTATTATTTAATCTCAATGCGAAACCACCGTGAGTCATACGCGGTCCGCTCGCCATCTGTTACTTTTGTCGTGACTCCGCTACAGGGATTTGCGACACAAGTTTTATCTCCGAACATCTTTCATATCCTTTCTGTCATCTCAGAGTTTAATTTGACTCCTTTATCATTGCATTGGTAGAAACGATTTATTACTATAACCATTCACGTTCCAAATAGAAGCTGTTTAAAAATATCGTTACCCATGTTTAATGTGTTGTGTTTCGTCCCGCTTTTTGTTTTCGTGTTATCGTCTATTGATACAAGTGCTATGGTGTCGGTGTGTCTTTTTCAGACAGGTGTGCAGCCAAGCGGCTTTGTGTTATTTGGGAACATGGTGAACGGTTTAAAGGCATTCCACCTTTAACTAACAAATCTATTTTGTCTCTTTCTTTGCAGATGGACTCCGTCGGCTGTCTCGCTCCTGCCTGACCGGACCGACGCAGAAACCCTTTTCTTACCTGTCCTTCTGAAGTACATTGTTGATGTCTAGTCATTGTCGGTTGCAAAAACTGTAGGTTCAAATTGAAATCCAAAGACGGAAGTTTCAAATGTTGCGGTCAGCAATAGATTCCCGTACCCTGCGGTAGCGTTTTGGTTTCTTATTACAAGTTTTGATCTACTTATATTTGACTTTGAATAGTAGGAGTCCTTATTTCGGCTGCTTTAGATTTAAATTTGCTTATTATGGGTTGTGTAACTTTATTCGGTCGTCTTTTAAGCCGATTCTTATCGAATTACTGCGTGTTACGGTGACTCTGTGATTTCACTTTGAGTTCTCAGTCTCTAGTCGACTGATTGTTGGTTATTTGATTACACAACTGTTTTAGTTTCTTTGGTAGTTTTAAAAATTTTGCGACTTTAGAAATTGTCTCTGAGAATTGTTTTGTTTTCATATGCAAACAATGTTTCGTCACATCCTATAAGGTTATTCTAGTTGATTTCTCTTGTCATTGTAATTTAATTTTGATGTTTTGTTGCTAATTGCTTTAATAGTTTTATTTATAAACTCTTATTTAACTTCATTGAATAAAATAGTAGCTGCTGTAGACTACAATCGTGCGTCATTACATAAAATTTAGATGTGGTCGAATAGATACTACGTCAGCGAACTGTTATCGATTGATTGGTGCCGTTACTTTGACTTTTGCTAGTGAATGTGTGTCCTTAGCTCAGCTAATATTTATTTGGCTAGTTGGTATAGATATCTTCGTTCAAATCGCTAGGTATTCGTTTAGGTCGCAATCACTATAGCATTATCTTTTTAGGTCATAGTACAATCGTAATGTTTGCCTTAACAAAATGTTGATACTGAATAGATACTGGGCTGTAAGTAGATATTTCATTTTGGCATTTTTACAGGTTTAACTGTTTGAAGTGATAGTAAAATCTGTGATAGACTGTGATAGTTAATGTATAATGAACAAATACTAGTGACAAACTAATACGAACTAGTGAAATGTCAGCATTTTAAAAATGGAGCGAAAACTGACTCGCGAAGATTTTATGAGGAAGAGCTTTCGAGCTCCCAGGGTCTCTATTGGAGAGACGCCAGAGCCAACAGTCAACGGAGCGCCTCCACCGTCTCCAGTATCCTTGGCCATGCTCGAAAGGACTCCGCAATCGGCACGAGCTCAATACGAAATCACTTCATCTGGTATCGCTCCCAAACGCTTGGAACTGAACAGAGCTCATCCGATTCACTTAAAATCATTCCAATCACCGGAACCGCCCGATGAACCTAACCAGGCTGCCCCTTCAGACGATGTATTGCGTAAATTAGAAAGACAAATAGGTGAAATGGAACGAGGGTTAGAAAGAGCGCAGAATGGAAACGTGTCAGTCGACGAAAGGGTTCGATATGCCGAGCACGAAAACTTACTGCGTACTGGAGTGTCTTCAGTCGGGGGTGGAGGTTATCTTCCAGCCGATTCCGACACAGAACACGATGTAGTCCCATTCAATAGGAACGAGACCACCCGGAGTAGCACCGGTGGTGCCACACCCGTGCCTAGACCCGCGACCAGGCTAGCTCGAACCAACTCTGACACTCAGCAGTCGGTCGCAGCTACAGCCAGACTAATGCGTAAACTAGCCGACGGAGGCACCAAGGATGAAAAAACTAAAGTTATATCTCGGAAAGCTATCCAAGCTAGAATGGAGAGGGTTAAGAACTCTGTTGTGGGGACTAAGCACGAGCACCGAGTGCTGGCGGAACACAGAGCTGAGCCAGCGTCACCCAGGTCGCCGATATCGCCGAGGTCTTCTGTTCAGGTAATGGTTTTTCCGTTGATTATTGTGAACGTTCGTGTTTCCGAGAGAATAATTACGAAATATACAAATTAGAATATCGCCGTAGTTAAAATGGTCACCTTGACCTTCAAACCTTATAGTAGGTAGTAATAAGTTCAACGTTTCCTTGCCATAGAAACTTGATGTCAATAAAAACTAATATTTGTGTTCTATAACTGACACGGCAATCAACCCCTTCGCGTTCGATGTTAATGTTTTATTAATGAATCTCGCGTATCCATAAAATATTTCCTTCTTAGTACACAGTCGTAAAAAATTGATATGCTTTACGGCATTCTAAATATGTTTTGAATATTATGACCGTACCCAAAATTAAGTGTATCAAACATATACAACGTACAATAAACATGATTATATTCATCACCATGGGTGTTCATGATGTCTATAGCTGAACATATGCCTCCTCCACAGAGCGTCACTTTAAATGAGTGCTAGCCTCTTGAATCCATCGGCTTCTCGCGGTTTTGATCAGCAAGGCGATCATGTAACTTGATTGCAACAGGTAGAAACACAAAATTGTATGAATTTGACGCAGTTTATGTGCATAGTTAGTATGGAAATTTCAAAGTTCCGTGATCACCCCACCTAGAGATTGGGTTGAATTTTGATTAGCTCAATGTTTCCTGTAAAATAATAAGAAGCAACATTTACTCTTCAGAGTTGCATCTATTGTGTTTTTTTTGTCCCTGATAACTGCATCCGGCAGAGGTCTTGTTGAAGGCACACAGGCTCTTTTCTATTCCTAGTTCTCGTACAGTGGCTAGAGGAGAAACTCTTTTATGCCGTTGTAAGTATAAGCGAGGGAGGGAGATAGTGGCAAAATAGGAAATAGTCGAGCTTTATTAAAAACTAGGCACTATCCTGATACCACGCGTACGAGGTCCCGGGCAGAAGCTAGTCGTATATAAGCTGGTAAAATATAACACTGTAGGTGTAAATAATCTGACACTTAAAGACGACGCTCATAAAGAAGCCAATATAAAGCATGTGCCACACGTCGTGTTATTATTATTATGACTATGGCGTACTTCATGGAAGTATTGAGGCTTAAGTGCCAAGGTTGTGTGTACCCTTCCTTGTAGGTCGTAAAGTATAGTGCCGACATTTTCCTCGAGAAAGGAGAAAATATCTCCTTATAGTAGATATGCACGGCGTTTGATAGAGGATTAAACAATGTGAATTTGTTTGTAAATACATGCATAGAATACAATATAACACCCAGACACAGAACAAACACCTATGTTCATCACACAAATGTTTGTTCTGGGTGGGAATCGAACCCACAACCCATAGATCAGAAGGCAGGGTTACTACCAACTGAGCTATCGGGCCAGTCAGTAATACACTATAGCAGAGCAAAACATTACGGTAATATGAAATAAGACTCGTTGTACTGTATCATTCGTAATTGAATTATAAACCTGGAAACATACTGATGTAATTTAGAGTCCCATTATATATCACAATACGAATAACCATATTACGTATTTCCATACTGGGACGTATTCAGGACTAGGGCTAAGGTGGGCTAAGACTTTTATTTATTTATTTGGTTCACCAACAGTTGATACACAGTTTCTATAACAATAATAAAGCTTAAACATATTATCAATTATAGGCAAACACAGCATGCACAATTTTGAGATTTAAAAAGTATTACCTTTGATAAGTATAAACTATCTTATTAATATATAGTACAATACCAAGCAAAAAAAATATTATTGAATATTTATTAAACATGTTTAAATTATAAAGATCTTAGTTAGGTAAGTACTCACTAATTATTATTATTATTATTTTATTATCATGAATCCACTGAGCCCATCAACAAGCGACGGAGCTTGGGAAGGCATCAGGGTATAACATGCGTCTAAACTAAATATTGACAGCTATTAAGTTTGCACATATTATAACTTATCTCTCTATAACAGTGCCTCTAGCACGAATCCTTACGCGAAAGTAAGTGTATCGTTAACGTAAGTCATTTGTATGGCATTTGATCAGCGCCCCTACCGAGCGTAAAACGAATCCAAAATCGGTAGCACGAATGGTTTTGGTTACTATTGTATCGCCGCGTAACGTTTACGTTACACAATTTGTATGAAAACGCGAGCACGAACTTCGCGTTAACGTAAACTCAAAGGCTGGCTATCGTAGTGTCATCGAAAACGTAAGGTCTCGATAGTTGTAAAATATGCTTCGTGCTACCACCTCGCGTCGCGCTGCGTAAGTGTATGGTAAACTCGATACGTTTACGATACGATTTATTGAAATGTTCGTGCTAGGGGCTCAGTAGGCACTTCATAGAGGGATTAGTGCGAATTTAGACGCTGTCAAACTGTACTGCAGGCGGCCATAAGTTTTACGATTTGACATTTCTTTTAATACAATTGAAATTCATCAAGATAAACCTATTGATGAATCATTGTGGGTGCTTTGCCCCGTTCTTTCCTGGCTACGCCTAGGCCCGAACTCTTCGTTTATATTTTACATGTTTAACACAAGAATAACAACTTTATATACTAAATGCGCCATTTTCTCGTTACAGGTAAGAAAGGAAGGGCTTTGCTCGACGAAATGACATTCCAGCTACGCGAAGGTATCGTGCAAGGTAGTTTTCAGATATGCTTATTTACACTTAACATCATTAGTTTATGGCGGGATCTAAGTTTCATTGAACCGCCCGATTTTCTCTTCTTATTATCTGATTGTGATCACAGTTCATCGCTAAACGTAAAAAGAAAGAATTCCCATAAATTTTTATCAAGTATGTTTTTATACAAAAAAGGTAACGAATTCCTTTCACATTTTCACCTTTTCACACTTGCTAGAAAATTTCAGGAACAATTCACGCATTTCCAATAAGAATTCCCAAGTTGAACTGAGCGTGTTACAGCTCGCAGAAGCTGCTATTATGTATTCTGTGGCAGATGTAAGAATTTCACGAATTTCAAGGTCTTGGACAGCCGAGACGAAGGTTACGTGATTGGAATTACTTAAGATTAGGGTGATATCAGAAATAATTTGCAAGATTTTATTTAACCTACGACGAGCAAGTTTATGTGTGATTAAACATGGCTTGTACATTATATAGCCAACAAAAAATATGGACTTCAATCGGTTTTTAATGCTCTCTTTCAATGTTCTGTAACAGATCTAAAAGCGACGATGAGGATTATAATGATAATGATGATGATGTAGCGAAGATCGTTAACAGCAATATGATTTTGGATCGAAACAGAGACGCGAGTGAAATAAATTCCAATTTATTGTTACGACATAGGTGCTCTCCTTTTTATCTCCGCTTTGGTTGATAGATCAGCCCCTTTACCAGCGTAACACAATCAGACAAAGACCCCGCTGGCGAGGTCAACCTACCCCCCCGTAGGTTAGCTATAACAGTCGCGACTTTCAATAGGGTCCACTCTTCCAGTGGACGTAGTCTTCACGATCCCTTTATCCCGGCAACGGCCCAAGCCGAGGCTCGCACTCCAGGGGTGCCCGCCAGCTAGTTGCCTCCTACTTTTGACGGCTGGGGGCCTTTAGCCTGCCCTCCCGTCCGGTGACGCTGTAAATGTCGGTAGACCTCAACAGCATTAGCCCGTTTAAAGAATGCCACTTATATATTATTTTATTTCCGTTTTGGTTGATAGCCCAGGCTTTATATATTATTTGCCTTTATGTTCTACATTGTAATATTAAATGCCTTGAAAACGATTACACTGAAAAAGGATACAATCCGAATGTCAAGGTTTCAGCAGAGCTGAGACGGTCGCGGCAGTACGTGCATAGAATTGTATGACTACGGGTTTAGTTACGGCGAAAATAAAACGCATATTTGACAGGTCATTGATGCTTCTGTTGTTATCTTTATTGAACGTTTGGAATGTTGCGTGTTCACTGGTAATGTGTGAAAATGAAATCCTTATTCAGTCTGTATTCTTTAATTACAAATTGTAATAAAATCGGTCTATTCCGATTTGATACCATAAACCCAAAGCGATCCCCTGCTATTGTAAGATTTTGAATTTTCTTTTAGTTTAATAATAATAAATAATAAATATCTGTGGACATTTCACACAGAGTCATCTAGCCCCAAACTAAGCTATAAGCTTGTACTATGGGAACCAGATAACTGATACAATACTTAGATACCTTTTGTTTGTAAATGCATACATAGAATACAATATAACACCCAGACACAGAACAAACATCGATGTCCATCACACAAATGTTTGTCCTGTGTGAAATGAAATGAAATGAAATGAAATTTATTTCACATAAATGGAGATAGATGTAGATGTCAGGTTTTTAGTAGTAAGTTCTTCCATTTAGCCCATACATGTGGCATGTGAAAATTATTGTTAAGTTTGGTCATATCACTGAATATAATACAATTTTAATACAATTTTCAAATAAACTAAAATAATTCTATTGGCATACACTTGCAAAATTCAAATACATTATATTATTGTTGCCATTAAATTAAGAACAATCATTAGTATACATTTGTCAACTAATTTTCTATTTAACATTGAACAATCCCATTGGTATACATTTACAATAAATTTCAATTTAATTATATTATTGTTATGTCATTAAATTTAGAATAAATATTAATAATTCGTTAGTATATATCAATGATTAATTATTCGACATTAGATAGTCATTCATACAGTAAAAAGACTTTTCTAAAAGCCACAGTTTTAGTTTTTTCCGGAACATTCCATAGGGCAAGTCTTTTATAGACGATGGTAATTTATTGTACACAGTGATACACATAGCATAACAGCTTCTTTGGAACAATGTGGTCTTAGGCACACGGGTGAGTACAAGCCTTTCCCCATTCCTCGTGTTTCTCAAAAAGAAGTCTTTTGCCTTGCTAAACAGTGCAGGATGACATCGTACAAATACTCCTATTTCAAAAATGTACATACTAGTCAGAGTCAAAATTCCTAGTTCTTTAAATAATGCTCTACAAGACATATAAGGCGGAATACCTACAATAGCTCGTATACACCTCTTCTGCGATAAGAATGCTCTTTTTATGTCGGTAGAGTTTCCCCAAAGTATCAAACCATACCGTAGCACCGAGCTCACATAGCCGTGGTATGCTAAAAGAACAGTGTGTCGTGTTGAGGTTTTCCTTAATCTATTTAACACGTATACAAACCTGTTTACTCTTGTACATACATTGTCAATTTGAGACTTCCAATCACAATATTTATCTACAGTTAATCCCAAAAATGTAGCTTTATTAACTTCTTTTAATGCGCTATTATTATGTAATACATTTTGAGTTATAGTTTTTGAACCCCTGGTTTGAAACTGTATAAAGTTAGTTTTGGTCAAATTAACCTTTAAATTATTATTATCTAACCATTGAATTATTGATTGAATTGTATTATTTATAATTATGTCAAAATTTGTCGTATTTTCGTTTGTCAATATTATGGAAATGTCATCTGCGAATAAAGTACACTTGTGGGTTGTGGGGATCGAACCCACAACCCACAGTCCAGAAAGAAGGCAGGGTTACTAACAACTGAGCTATAGGGCCAGTCAAAAAGTCAAGTTTATTACTGCACAATAAACAAACAATATGAAAGTAAACCAAAAACGGGAAAGTGTTGGTAGTTGTCATCTAATTTAGTAACCCTGCCCTTTCTGGCACACGCACGATAACATCAGTATCTCCTAGTTAAAGTCGAGGCAAGTGTCAAAGTCCTCTAATACTGTATTTGCGTAATGATATGATACACTTCACACGTTTGTGATATGTCTGATTAATTTTAATTATGTACGTAATTAATTAACCTCTATAACTATGATGATCAAATAATGTAAGTGTGTCAAACTGTACAACTGGGGCCTTATCATCCTTAGCGTACCCATTAGCGCGATTCCATTTCTTATCGACCCTCTTATCCTCTTATCGATCTTCTTATCCTCTTATCGATTGTCTTATTTTCTTATCGATCCTCTTATCTTATTATCGATTCTCGTATCCCGGCAACGGCCCAAGCCGAGGCTCGCACCCCAGGAGTGCCCTTGAGCTAGTTTCCTCCTACTTTTGATGGCTGGGCGCCTTAAGCGCCTACCCCCCAAATTGAAATGGGACCACACGGAAAGCACCAGCATTCAAATAATAAAAGAATCCTCAAAATCAGTTCATCCAGTCGAAAAGTTCTGAGGTAACAAACTGAACTCCTATAAGTGAGTTTAGCTCGTTTCTTTTGGTTACAAGTTTCAGATATTCATTTTGGTATATATAACAGTACTTATTTTTTATGGCATAATTATTGTTTTTCGGCCGAATTACCTTAAGGCAACGTAATTAACTTTGTGTGCGGTCATCTCGTACACTGGTCCAAACGAAATTCGGTCGAACTCACCACTGACCTTTTCTTACGTCTCACACACTGCATGTTAAATGAAACGTTAATATGTTTGTTTTTAAAACCAAAATTTGTTTTTTTACAATCATTAGCCTTAACAAAGCTCGTATGATTAATAAATATGACTGGCCCGATAGCTCAGTTGGTAGTAACCCTGCCTTCTGAACTATGGGTTGTGGGTTCGATTCCCACCCAGGACAAACATTTGTGTGATTAACATAGGTGTTTGTTCTGTGTCTGGGTGTTATATTGTATTCTATGTGTGTATTTACAAAAAAAAGGTATCTAAGTATAGTATCAGTTATCTGGTTCCCATAATACAAGCTTTGCTTAGTTTGGGGCTAGATGGCGCTGTGTGAGATGTCCACACATATTATTATTATAATAAATGGTTATATATTAATGTTACCCAAATACTTAGATAAAACTATTGAAACACCACATTACAGGACAAAAACGAGCACAAACTTAAAAATGAATAGTCACAATGGGCGGTCTTATCATTTACGCAGGCTTGTAGCAAATTTCATCAAGATCGATTAATTCATGAAATTTATAATATGAGCTTCTGCCCGCAGCTTCGCCCGCGGCGAGGCCTATGGGAAAATAATTCCACCACCCATTTCACCCTTTTAAGTGTGGAATTTCGAAAAATCCTTTCTTAGCGGATGCCTACGTCATAACATCTACCTACATGCCAAATTTCAGCCCGATCCGTACAGAGGTATGGGCTGTGCGTTGATAGATCACTATGTCAGTCAGTCAGACCTTTGTGTTATATATATTTAGATTAAGGGATTTTTTTTTAATATGAACAATGTTTACCTATTAAAACTGTCATATTAATACATCATATTAATATGTCATATTAAAACTTAATATTAGTTTGAATCGGTTGTAAATTGCAATTTAGTTACGTAATCCTCAATATACTTTTACTTTTAACATAGATGAGGAGTAGTTCCTGATTGCAGTGCAATAACCAATTGTAGAGCCAAGACCACAAGTGCTTATTGCCTTATAATCTATGGAAGTAATGGGAAACGCTAGGAGTACTAACAGCTTTGTACTGTCGCCTGAGGCATATCTCTGTAACATTACTTTAATCTCCGGTAATATAATACGCATGTGATGTAACGTAAGGTTTAGGTGCCGGCGTTACACCTACGCTCGTGCGTGGGTCCTTCTCTAAATAATCGAGCTCTTATTGTATGTAGACTATATAGAATTGTTTGTAACTATCATGCATGTACGTATGTACGTATACACATGTGTATATGACAGGCCTTGTGGTGCGGTGGTTGAGCAGGTCGGCTCATAACCCGGACGCGGCGGTTTCGACTCCCGCGGCAGGACAAGTATTTGTGCACAGGAATAAAAAGCGCAAATACTCGTTCTGAGTCTGACTGTTGTGGACCCATGGTCCTCGTTATTGGAATGGAAATGGATTCTTTTCACTATACGCAATAG
Source organism: Ennomos fuscantarius (assembly GCA_905220475.3). Classification (NCBI taxonomy): domain Eukaryota; kingdom Metazoa; phylum Arthropoda; class Insecta; order Lepidoptera; family Geometridae; genus Ennomos; species Ennomos fuscantarius. The sequence continues at coordinate 7,530,330 of HG992049.1, forward strand.
TAATAATTAATTGATCGTGAATCGAAATAAATTCTTTTGTGCGATGTATTTATGATCCAATCAAATTGAATGTTTTGAAAACAAATTTAAGTATGGTAAATGACTCCAATTCTGTCAGTAATGTTGCAAATATTGTAATGAACTTAATACATAATAATATTCAACTGTGAATTTTGCTCCGAAAGTTTGAACAATACAATGGTTATGTTTCAGAAATTGTCCCTCGCTGCGCTCTGCAATGTCATATTATTTTAAGTTTGAAATGCAAATTGGTAGTGCCAACGTTTGCAGACTAAGAAAGAGCTATTTCAGTGGCACTTTATCAAAATATAGTGTCCTAGCACCGATATTAGAAAAGTTTGTAGCTAAAAAATGCTCGTAGCCCCGGTACACCGAGAAATCTTCCTGGCGCGCAGCCACCCTGACTTTTACGCGATTCCCTTTTTCGCCAAAGCCGTTTAAGTTTCAGGAAATATAGGCCCACTGCGAACCTTTTCAGCGTTGACCCTAGTTTAGAAACGAGTGCTTCTTGACGGTAAATGGACGTTGGATATTATGGTTTACTATTTTGTTGAACGGTTCGGTAAAATGGGATATCAACTAGGTTAAGTGAGATAGCATAACTTACGAGGTTCGTTCAATTTTACCGTTTTTTGGGAACTTTACCAATATTTCTTTTTGCAAATTTTTGTACCGTAAGCTACACAAAGAAGCTTACAAACTGACAATATTCCACTTTTATATATCAGCAGAGAGTAGGGATAATTTAAATGTTCAATTTGCAATACGAGTTTTGCTTCCTGAAAATCCCGGCTCACTTTAAATCCCTTTGAAGTTTGAGCATTAATGGCAAATCACAACAAAGTATCTGTTAGGTATTCATTTGAAAGTTGGATGGTAGAATAGAAGACTATTGGATTCTGTAATTTTTTCTAAGTATAAGAAACGTGGGAAAGTTCTGGAGGTTAATTCTCGCAAAAATGCTCTCTATGAAATAATCTCAAGTATTAACAGATATAGTTTAGTATAGTCCAAAATATAGATTTCAGATTTGGACATCGACAACGTTCCAAGAACCGGGCCCCACTCCCCCAACACCGACCGAGGCAAGATGGGTCGATGACATTTCGAGGCATGCAGGAGACCGGGTAAACTGCGCAAAGTTTGACGCAAGATTAAATTGAGATGCGTTAAGGAAATGCTTACGCTTTATTGAAATCATCTGAATCTTATAAATATACACAAAAGGTGGTCGGTAATATAAATAGCAAAATTGGATAATTGAAGGGGTGAGAATAAAAAGGATTTAACTGATTTTTTTTGACAAAATGACTTATGGGTATCGTTGGATTCAGCGTGAAATTATCTTCAATAATACATTCTCAAAATACGGAAATGAGGCTTAAATCTCGAGATTTTGAGTCTAAAAACGGTTTATCTGTCACAGGAATACCAGTTCGCTTAGCATAAAAACATTACTATATTTAATTTATTATATTATATTTTACAGTAATTGTATGAATTAGTACTATATTTAGTAAGTTTAAATAGAATTAAAACATTTTCAAGCCACTGAAACTTACATAAACCTTTTCTATGACCTTATAAGCACTCTACATTAAAATGACGCCGTTGACGTTTAAAGTCAATTTTCTCGAAATTGTCAATTTGATAGTTAAACCCTTTTTATTCTCAACCCTTCAATTTATATAACAGGCTTATAAATCAGGGTGTGACGAGCGTAGCTACCATCAGCCCTTCTCTGACATGAAAATCCTGTAGGCTAATATATAATCCACTACGCTGGCCAAGAGAGACATTTTGTGATGCTTGAACATGCCAATTTACTCTTTTTTTTTTAATTTCAATTTTTTATTCTTTGCAAGATCGAGTGCGAGGGTGCTATGAGAACTCCATTTCAAGGTAGTATCGTCAATGTCTCATACGGATCGCAGGCCTAAGTTTGCTTATTTCATGCGTAAAGTTAAGTTCATGATAATACGTGTAGTCCGGAGGAGAAGGCATACGATGTTTTAATTGAATGTGTCCATAATGAATTTCCTAGACAGCTAATACTCGATTATGATGACAGTTCCACTGGATTGTGTAGTACCGATTTGGCTTATCCAATATCGGACAAAATAAAAATAATCATAGTAAAGTACGGAATAAACAGCAGATAACATGCTAACATTAGTTATATTTTATGTTGAATTTTTTTTTTGTAATCTCCTGTCATATAAATACCCGAATAGTTGTACATTAAAGAGGCATATTTGTGAAAGTGAAAAAGTTCTTTAATTAAAAAAAAGTTGTAATTAAATCACAAGTCGACATAATAGTCAATTTGTGACGAGCTCGTTCCGAAGCCGTATCCAGGATTGCTAGAGTGAAACCTTAGAAGCGCCTAGCTATTGCGATTATGCCTCTGTATCTACACTCCCTTATATAATGCTAATATGCTTTTCCTTCTAAATACGCTTTTTCTTTTTTTCTACTTCACATTGCCCTATTACTGTATACTTTGTTACTGAAGAATATTTTATTACCTCATTATTTATGATGAGGCATATAACTTTTAGACAGCTCTGAATAAAATACTTTGTATTTGTAATGAGCTCTTCGGTATTATATTTTCTGGCTGATGTTATCTAGAAAACTGCAACTTGGCTCTGATTTCACTTGATATGGGTACTTTTTTTGAAATTCGTGACTTTATTATTCAGACATCATTGTTTTAAGGACCAATATCGTTCAAAATGACAAACTAAAAGGAGTCGTTAAAAATAATCCGAAAACGGTGGTTGTGAATTTTGATGGATGGATTTTGGTGGATTATTGTCCTTTAAGTGTTCGTGTACGTCCATAAGTGTTAGAAAATGATGCCTAGTCTTAAAACCATGCCTTTTCGTTTTATTCAAGGCTTTCTAGAGTCTTCAGTAAAATATCCACCATTTTACCGTGGCATTTTGACTGACAAAATAAGACTTTGACATGACAACCGAACAAAAATTCCTTACTTGACATTGGCAGTATTATCGCTAAAAGCGACAGAAAGCAATTTAACGAAGAGAAGAAGAAGAATACGTTACTAAATTAAATACAAGTCACTGGGACTGGCATCGCGTATCTACAGGGAGTAACAAAAACCCTGTTATATCCGCGAGCTGCGTATCCAGTGTCAACTCAAGGTTGTAGTAATACTAGTTCTATTTCAATACGAGACATACAAAACTTACGTGTGCTTTTTATTAAAACCTTTTATGCCGTTACTAAAAATGTTTACGACCTCAGATATTGACAACATAGGTACTTGCACCACCGACGCAGCCTGCTGCCTGTTGCCCGCACCCCGCACCGCCCGCCATGGTACGCTAAGTCTATTCAACCGCATACCTACTGCGACGGAACTAGAAGCTATTCCACAGATTACTTTTTATGCGTTTTTCATACGATTATGTGCCCTATACCACATACCACAACGTTGTAGGATTGCGAGACCGTAACTTAATGACGTAAAAGATCTCTTTGACCAATAGTGGTAGGCACACAAGTGCTGCGCGCCTTTCTGCCACACTCTAAACAATCGAATTCACGTGTGATTTTGTATTGTCAAGAAACAAGATAGGTACGTAATTTTTAGCTCTTAAAAGAGCTTTCAAAAACACATCTGCCGGTAGGCGATTTTCATGTTCAGTCAATCAATCAAAATGCTGATTTGGCGGCCCCGAAGATGTTGTTCAATGTGCCGACCTTGGACTTCGATACATTTTTGACAACGTGTCACAATACTTCCGCGTACACGTTGCAGTATCAACGCGTCCGATTTTATGCTTTCAAATGCAGCAACTATGCGTGAGCGCATTTCGCCTTCGTTGTCGCAGGTCTTTTTAAAGACCGACTCTTTCACGTGACCCCAGAGATAAAAATCAAGAGGCGTGAGATCTGGCGAACGCGCTGGCCACGGTGTAGTGGAGCCTCGTCCGATCCATCTTTCTCCGTATTCTTGAGTGAGGTAATCCCTAACATTGCGAGCGAAATGCGGTGGAGCGCCGTCGTGCTGGAACCACATCGTTCTCATAAGAGACAAGTTTAGGTCGTCGAGTTCGTCACTAAGTTCGTTGCGTAAAAACTGCAGATAATTAGCTCCATTCATGGTATTGTTCAAGAAATGAGGCCCAATAATCCTATCACCGAGTATGCCAGCCCAAACGTTTATTCGCCAACGATGCTGAAAATGGCTCTCTCTTATTGCCAGGGGATTTTCCACAGCCCATACGTGCTCATTATGGCAGTTAAAAACGCCAGTTCTGACGAACGAGCATTCGTCGGTAAATAAAATACGACTCAAAAACTCTGCGTCATCTGTCACTCGGTCGAGAAGCCACTGACAAAATGCCACTCTGGGCTCATAATCACTGGGCAACAATGATTGCACTCGTTGATAATGAAACGGATGCTGACCGTCTTCCTTCAATGTCCTCCATACACGCATGTGATTAATTCCAATTTCTCTTGCCATGCTGCGTGTGCTACGTGTTGGGTCTTGCACAAACATATCGAGCACCTGTTCTTCAGCGTCATGTAATACTCGTGGTCTTCCAGCATCAAATCTTTGCTGATCACGGCCCGTTACACTACCGGTGTTGTAAACACGTAAGTGCAATCGCTGGAATGCCATTAATGACGGTAACTCAATTCCACGCGGAATAGAAAAATTATGCTCGTATTCTCTACGTGCTGCCGCATAATTATTGTGACTTCTACCAAGGCACATTAACATATTGTAGTATTCGTCGTTAGAATACGACATCACACTCGACACTAAATTCGCGACGGTCAAACTGGAAACGACTAAATTGCATGAGAGAGCACGTGCGACTGAGTGTAAGCCGCGGGCCGCGCCGCGCCTATGCCGAGTGATACCGCGCCGCCCGCGCACCCCATTTCCCCGTAGGCACACAGGTGCAGGAGCGGCATCCTACAAAAGAGCCGACAAAGGCGGCCCCCGTTTGTCGGTTCCGCGTTTACTTTTACCTTAGTTACTTAGCTATTTAAAAATAGGCACGGCTTGTGGCACAAACATTTTTGGGAAATGGTATTATTTTTTTGTATTTAGATACTGCGTGTAACTTCAGATACGTATAACTTAGGTATTGTTAGACATTTTTATATGACTACTTGTAATGATCTGTACACATACTTCATTTATTTAACAGGGTTTTTGTTACTCCCTGTATAACATAAGACAGACTAACAACGAATTTACTGATGAAAATTTTCGAGGTTTATATCGAGGTCCTGTCTCCACAAAAATATCCAGTACAATAACGCAAAAATAAACCGCGCTCTCAATCACATCACCGTTCACAATCGAAAGTCTGCAAGTAATGTTCACGAACGAACCACGCGATTATGGAAAGAAAGCGAATCGATAAAATTGCGAAAATGTTTCGAACAATTCAATCATACTGTGCTGCTCCAGTTTACGCAAATCGAATGCGTTTACAGAGAGAATTTCAGTTGCGTTCCTGTTACTGTTAAACAAGTTTCATCCATCCTCGTCATCGTGCGTATGCGCATTGTAGTAAAAAAAAAAGCACCTCTTAAGTTTTTCCTGTTTCTTCAGCATACCGTGCTACTTGTTCACTAGTAAGTCAAAAGACTAGCCAGATCGTTCTTTCTGCTCAACCGTCCCTTCGTCGTCCAATCGCGCGTCAGTCAGTGTTGCCACCCAGAAAAAACAATTCAACCAATTTATAATCTGTATATTGAAATTCAAAACTAGTTTTACAATGCTGCGAAAAATTGACATTATAATTCGCTGACTGTTCGGCTTAATACAGAAAATGTGATGACATTTTCGGTCTGATGAGACCTGCATACATTAGAGAACTGTGCACATTAAATTGTTAAAATATCTTCTTAACCTCGATATAAAACGGTTAGTTTAAAATGCACTGAGGAAAGAATTTAAATTGCTTCCAATTTGCTTGGGAAGTATCGAGCAGAAGCATGGCATGCTGGCATACTGGGGTATTTGATGCGGTCTGATTGCAGTATTGAGTATCATTGGAATTTTTATAAGCGTCGAACAACTTCAAACAATTTTATAATACACGCTATTACCATCTAGATCCAGTAAACAATAATAACGTAAATATGCAAAAGTAACGAATAAACAAAAACTCCCTTTACTCCACAACTGCTTCGCACCTGTTTTTCATCACAACAATTCAATATTATTGCATCGCTTTCTGACCCGGAAGGGACCCTTGTTTAGGGGTTTCCAACAAAAGCAAATATATATTACAAACAGTTATAAAATTTTACGATTCAACCATCGTTGAGCGAAACAATTCATATCTAAATAAAAGCTAAGCGGAGAGAACCCGAAAACACAAACATAATTACGTGCCAGCTGACGTAACGTCCTTGCCCAAATGTTATAACTGTCCGAAACAAGTGCAAATTATTCCAAAAACCACCTACCAGTTGAATAACAAAGTAAGATTTCCTTTGAAGAATCACAGTGACATAAGACATTAAAGAATCATACGCTAATATGGGGCGGCACCACCCCTAGCTCACTTCCGTTCAGTTTTGCTCCGAATTTCGTTGTCGGTGGACGGTTCTGTACTCCGATATAGTTAGTCATGTTTTCCTAGTGTTACCATACATATGTACAGTATTATACAGTGATAGTGTTAGTGATGGCTAGGAAAAGGGTAAGGGCTAAAACCGTCGCGAAACTATTCCGTTGCGAGGTTCACCTTGCTCGATTCGTCTCCAAGAGAAATGTGTGTTTGTGAAACTTATTATTCCTTTTATTCCACCTATCGCGTTGATTCGTGTTTAAAATCATTAATATTCCATCTGCTCATTACTCACTTTCATGGGGTTATTTTTTAACCTTACAATTTATGGCATTTTAAATTGAGTTCTATTGTTTTTGTTTCTCATGATCTTTGCGTTGATGTGTTGACCCGTGCTATTGTCAAGTGTCTTGTCTTTTTATTACTACTATACATTCGTAGGGCTTTTATAATAATTTTTGTATTATTTAAAATAATGGTTACATTAAAAACTAGCGGTAATGCATAATCGAAGTTGATTAAAGTTACGTAAAAATATTATAGAAAATATAACGTTTTTAAATCTGTTTTAGTTATGTCTGCTTCGTTAGATGAATACAAAAATATTACATTCACGATAATTCACTTATTATAATAATTAAGAATATAGATTTATAAAACATATTTTATGATTTATAAAGCTGTGCTAAAGCAAGCTGTGCTTTAAACAGTAATTTCAAAGAACACTGACACTAATGAAATATGTCCAAATTACATAACAGAGCTTAAGCCAAGAGATAAGTGAATCATGAAATGATCTGGTTGAACTAATTGTTTGAACGTTAGGCTTTTAGTAGATTAATGCCTATTTTATCCTACAGAAAATATAAGATAAGATTTTTATACTGTATAATTTATAGTATAGTATATTATTGTCAATTAAGTAATTACTATGGTCAGTTGCAGATCTACTATCTATCGATATAAGTATTTAACTGTTATTAAATAATTTGCCAGTTTTATTTTAAAAAAATCTTTGAAATATGTATTCTAAAATTACATTTATTAAAATATTTTAAGCAAGAGCTTACGTTGTTTATTCTGCAGCTTTATGTATGTTTTTATACGTGTCTTTAACGTTTATAAACAGGATAAAGAACTATGTAATAATAATTTGCTAATCGCTATTAGTCAACGATCGCTTCCTACTGAAAGCTAATTTATCATCTCTCGCATTCCAACTATGTTTATAAAGCCACGGCTATTTCAAATCGAATATTTGGGTTATTTTAGTACAATAGCATGCGTCACACGAAGATAAGCAAATTGTTGTGCGATTGCCGATGTTCTGTGCAGTTAGCAATATTCAATTTTAGCGGTATTGGCGTCTACTAATTCCTCTTCACCTTGTCTAACCCTTAGTTTCGCAAGTACGGCATCTTATCCATATTGTTTACTTTTTCCTTAGATATCTATTCTTTCAATATTTTTGTCACCGAATTGCTGAAGAAATTAAAAGTTATCTGACGTTACGCATTTGCACTTCCATAGAAATACAGTGACAGTTTTAACTTTGTGTAGCTAGGTCATTGCAGTATATTAGATTATGTGATACTGCAGCTGCGGATAGTGTGTTGCTTATCGATTAATAGCAGAGGCAATAAGTCTGCGCATTCTACGATGATTTCTGTCATTAATTCATAAGTTTTCGGTTCATCACGAAAGGGTTATATTAATATGGTTTAATGTAGTCAGTGGTTAGCTGAAGGGAATTACTTTCGGAGAAATTTACGAAATGTCAGTTATAAATTTAATGGTTTAGTACGACTGAAAAGGAATATTTCCTATCAATAATAATAATAATAATATGTGTGGACATCTCACACAACGCCATCTAGCCCCAAACTAAGCAAAGCTTGTGCTATGGGAACCAGATAACTGATACAATACTTAGATACTTTTTTGTTTGTAAATACATACATAGAATACAATACAATATGACACCCAGACACAGAACAAACACCTATGTTCATCACACAAATGTTTGTCCTGAGTGGGAATCGAACCCACGACCCACAGTTCAGAAGGCAGGGCTACTACCAACTGAGCTATTGGGCCAGTCAAATCAATGAATAATAACATAGCAGCACCATGATTGTGTGATCTACTGTAGCTAAGTCGGCTCAAGATGCCTAATCATAATCAGCCTTATTAATACACACGAACTAGCTTTAGACTAGTTACACCATCTTTTGTCTCTTTCGATCCAGCAAAATATTCCAGTAGCAACAAAGGACAAAAGCTGAAGTAACTAATCCGAGACTAATACCCGTTTATTAATAAGGCTGAATGAGATCAGGGTGGTGATCACGAAACTTTGTTTGCAATGCAATAGGAGAAATTTCCAAACTAACTATGCACATAAACTGCCTATTCAAACTGTCTAACAAATTTCTGTTTCCATAGGTTGTAATCGCGTTACGTGATCAGAACTATCAAGCTAACCAATGCCAGATTTCAGCATGCGTGAAACAGCTGCAGATTTTTGTCGCACCCTTTACCTAAGTTCACACTGGCAAGTAAAGTGTGTTAATGGAAATTAGCAGCCAGTCTTGTTATTGATATTGCAATCATCGGGATGCCGGCGCAAGAAGGGCAATATTTCGTCCCAAGAATTCCAACCTAAGCCTTCCAATACAAACACACACAATACAAATAGGTACTCAGGTGTTGCACTGTAGGTACAAGAACTTTTCATCTAAGCAAGTCAGCTTCCGCGTCTCCTCCATTTTGATAACACATTCTCGTTGCTGATGCTGCCGTGATAAGTTGTATGTGTACGAGGGACTAATAGTAACAGGACTAGTTTTTTCTTGTGCCTTTGAGCGCCCGCTACGCTGAGGATTCTAACTTAAAATCTCTCAATTCTACAATTCCCTCGCTTGCTCGGAATTCGAAATTAGCACTCGCAGTAAAAATCCACTTTGCTCTTTTGCTGCACAAATAAAACTGGTTCAAGACTAAATGGTTTTATCTGTAAAATGGATTGTTCATCTTATCATTATCACTATCACCAGATTACAGGCAGTCCGAAAAATTGCGAAAAATTTGTGTCTAGTGAAAGGCTAGAGGGTTTTATAACGTACTTATTATTTTCCTAACGAAATTATTCACAATATTTTAATCGAAATTTAATGAAAATTTAAATGTAATTAGAACGCCTTTGCATAATGCATGATATTACTGCCCTTTGAACCCTTGACGTAGCTTTTACGACGTTTTATGTAAACATTTACATGGAACCTCATTTTGGTATAGGAGCGTATTTGGTATAGGATTTTATTCAAATTGTAAAGTATTGTACCTCGCGGATCTGTCTGTACAGAGACACACACTCGTAACCTTATGCTCATGTGCACCAAAGTTTGACAACTCCTAAGTTCACACTTGCCTCTCTAGGTCCCGGTTTTTCGTACATTTGTACAACTCGTGTCTTGTTACAAGCTTGTAAAACACTTTTTGTTGTATAATAGCGGGTAATTTGTGTAAGCCTGTTTGGCCTTCTATTAAGTTTGTAAATTTGTTACTGTGTATTGTATTATTCACGCTGTTAGATTATTTAAATGAATAAATATATAGTCAACAAACCAAATATTGTACGCCCATTGTTGATGTTCAATAGGCAACCAATGTGCGTTCAGTATTCGGTGTGCTAAGATGACACGGAATTTAACAAACGTACGAGAACCCAGGGAAAGTTGTATTTAAATTGACTTTAGCAGACGGCCATTAATCCCCAAAATAGGTCATATAGGTATACAAGCCCTGCCAGTGCCTGGTATCTGCTGCTCAGCGGCTCCATTCATTCGTGAACGCATTGTTATGGCGCCATCAATGCCAATGTCGTGCCAAACTAGCAATTTGTTAGCGTTATACAACCCCCACTCTAAAGAGCAATGTTCAGCAAACACAAATATAGAACTTGGATGAATAATATTTGGAGGAAGATTACGTTATTCAACCTACATAATTTCAGAGCGTAGAGAAAAGAGGAAAGGAAGAAAACTTACCTTGTTTAAACAAACATTACCTCAAATGTTCTGATTACCATGCAACATGACAACATGCCTTCACTATTTTTTTCTCATTTACGTAAAAAAAAGTTAATAAACCGTCGGATCTTAACTGAATGCAAAGCACGTTCCCATAACTCCCGTATCGATTCTACCTTATTATGTATTCACCGTGAAACAACAAAAGCTCCTCTTTTCTGTCTGAATTAATAAATCATTTGGTGTAATATTTTCATCGAACAGTACACATTTGTTGCGAGTAACTCATCTTCAGAAAGACTGACGAGCGAACAATCTCGCACATTTTAAAACCATGGTGGCAATATAGCACACATAAGAAAATAGTGGTTTTTTGTTTGTCTGTCTGTAGGTATACATATGTATGTACAATTCGATTTTGGGCCCAAAGACCGCGAGTCCCATTAATTATAATTACAAAAAAATATAGTACAATTCTTCACAAAATGACCAGTTGTTACTTGCAATGGTAGTCTCTTAAACAAATCTAGCATTACAGATTGAATCTCGGTGTATTATAATATTAATCAGCTTTGAATGTGTTTCATTCACAGACCTTTCATAGGTACAGTGAAATGAAGTCTTGCATTACTGTCCACGATGCCTCAACTTGGAACAACAAAAGATAGTCTTTACAAATAGTATTTGATAAATGTCCGTTAGAAAGGCTTTTAGTATAGTTGATGTGAACTTTATTGTTGTGCCCAAGAGTAGCGGCTTGACATTTAAGGAGTTCATGGAAGACTCTTGGGGCTACTCGAAACAGGGTCGTGTTTAATAGGATCACTAGTGTTTATTGTACAATATTTATTTAATAAAATTGAACTTATGTAAACAATACTTATAGTTAGGTTACTCTGAACTCATGCAAAACCAATAAAAACTTCTAAGACGGAATTTCATTAAAATAACTTATTGAAATATTTGGGATAGTGAAATTCATCCCATATTTTATGTCGTATTGAATGACATGACGAGCTAATTTTTATTTTATTTTATCAAACTAACTTTAATATCTATATATGTATTTCTATTTTAATTATCTAATCGTGCCAAGCTGGGGCTGTTTTTAGGTATTTTATTTCAATTTCGTCCCTGCTTGTAGTCATATTCTTGAACATGAAGAAACAGGAAATATTTCTTTACTGGAATAGTAAAATCTTGAGTATTCGTTTTCAGGCAAGTACCGTCAAATTCATTCTTATCCACTGCCTTTGAAATACTTTTTCTATATACTTAGTAAAAGACTGTGAGAAAAAAAAAACTTGCGCCTGCTCTACATTTTACTCTCAATTTCATGTAACTCGCATCTATTCGATCCGATCAGCAAATCGAGTGTGAAAATGACCTCAATGTGCAAATACAACAATAGTGATATACAATGAGTTTAGCCAAGTGTGGATGTATTGAAGTGGGGAACAAATCCAAACGCCTGAAGACACTCTAGTGTCGACCCTCGGAGACGTCGCCATGGTAGAGAAGATGGGAGTCAAGGGCAGATACCTGGTGATTTTAAACTTTATTCTTAACTAATAAAGTACTTATTTTTGCACGTGTTATTTTATCTTGATGATGTATGTATTTACTTGTAATAAAATAGTTTGTTTTAATTCCGCACGTGATTTTTTTAGTTTCTTCCCAGAATTCGGTTTAGTATGAGGGAGTTGCATGATCTGTTTCGAGTTTAATTAAATATGGTAGATTCACTAGTTTTAGAACGCAAGTGGTAGTTTTGTAGATATGTAGTCACAATTAGCAGTTGTATTAGTAACATTTACGTTTGATTATGATAAATTGTGGAGCCTGACTTCTAAATGGTAAAGGTATTCAAACAAGACTGGTAACTTCGACTTATCTTTAGTCGAGTTTCGCTGAATATTTGTGAAGTTATAGAAAACAAATTTCCTTTGAAACGTCGTAATTTCGCTTTTCTTCGGTACAAGAAATGTTTGCTGGAGTTCAAAGGGATTTCTATTTGTTTTCAGTAACATTTCTTCCTAATTCGAAGTCATCATAATCTTTGTATCATTTAACTGTATCTAGTCATATCATACTTCTGTCGTTGTATAAATAAATATTGTTATTGTGATATTTGACACGGGCAGAATTTTTTCCTTTGATATCTTTCATCTTCAAATACCATTCAATTTGGTATATACATAAACCAAAGAAAAGTAAAACATCTTAACATAATTCAATAAAACTTAACTAAACTTAACAAAATTAAGTAAGTATGACTGAGACGAGCATATATTACAAGCGATCAATCAATCTTGTACACTTCGCCGCATTACTGTTGAATTAACCGTAATTCATGTTTTATCTCTGTTAAATTTCGCTATGTACCCACAAATTAGAGAAAAAAATAATTAGTTACTAAGTACCATAAAGTTTTATAGAAAGGGCTACCGGCTGAAGGTTTTCTAACCTCTGTCAATTTTCCGAACGTGCAAGGTAAAAGTTTGTTTATCAAGTTAATCTGAGTTAGCTAACTTTGGTTTAATTAATAAATTTCCTGTTGCAGTCGCACGTAAACCAACTTAATATAACCCAGGTTTGCAGACTTTTTTAGTCAAGTCGTATCCATAAGATAAGGTGTGAGTTTTTGGCGGGAAAACGAGAAAGAGCGGCAATGCATTGTATTTATTTTCCAAAACTTGTGTTATTTTCAGTGTTAGTGCATAAAATTGGTGGCATTTTATTTGTAAGTGCTGGATTACAGGCATGAGTGTGGGAACGTGGTATAATGATGGTGAAACGTTACTTTTCGTGTTGTTTCCAAAATTCAATAGAAGCTTCTGGTAACGTTGCCACCACTTTACTAGGAGTATGACTAGACTATGGTCCGTATTACAGAACGATGCTTAGTCATCGATCGCTGCTCAAGCATTCATTCACTAATTGATCACTTTATGAATGAAATCTCTGCTTGAGCACCGATCGATGACTGAACATCGTTCTGTAATACGGACCTAAGACTTGACTTGATGACTTGGACTGTAACTTGACTTGACATATATACATATATATTAATGAACTCGAGAAATTTCCAACTATTTGACACTGGTTAAATACACAAAAGTGTAGAGCCAAACTAATACAAAACAAAAAAGAAAAAGTTTCCCAAACTTTAGATTACATCTTGAGTAACATTCGGACTGTGGTGTCATTAGGCTCATCAATTCGCAAGGGACATTAGCAAAGTTTCAAGCACCGCTTTCGGACAGCTTCTTAAGGAATACCTTGAATTGAAATACCTCTAACTTGAATCTACTGCTGTCCAATTGGTTACAGTGTATTAACCAGTGCAGTGCTCTAACTTTGATATTTTTTAATCTCTCTTACCTGCTCTTGCTCTACTGCTTATTATGCCCGTCCATAAAAATATTAGGTGCTTTTTCAGCCGGGATGTTATGTCAAGGCTTTTGCGTCCAGTTCCCGCGCGTTCAAATATCAAAATAAAGAAAATATTTAGTCATTTCGCTACACTTACTATACGGCACTATATGATTTCATAAAAAAAAAAATCATAACTCTCCTATTTGCTTCGCCGGGTAAAAATAAATACCTCTCTACCTCCATACCGTTGTTTTGTTTGGATCCAGCTGGGCGATCACATAACTTGATTGCAACCGATAGAAACACGACAGAAACTTGTATGGATTTGACAGTTTCAATACGCAGTTTATGTGCATATTTACTATGGAAATGTTCAAATTGGAAATGAAATTTCTTCCGTTGCAATGCAATCAGTTTCGTGATCACCCCCCTATGCTCTAACTAGCACAAGATATTTTCAAATTGTACTCGTAAGTACAGAATATATAATAAGTTTATTTTATATTATGTTTATAATACGCTTATTTTAATCCTGCACTCTACTAATTGGTGCCAAGTTACAGGATACAGGGTTACAGTGTTTGTGAGATTTCCAGTTTCCGTGCGAGTTGGCGCACTAGTTGCACATTCTATGGCCGATTTCCCAATGGTCACATAAAGTAATCTATCGGTAACGTGTTGTATAGATCTCACGTCGCGGGCTAACGATATTTTGTGGTTAGATGCCGATAGCCGGTGGCTCGTGCTCAGGGGAGCTGTGATTACCTTTATTTTATTTGTTACCGCGTCTTGGATGCTTTTGGGAAATACATTTACGTACTTTATGGTTTAAGCGACTGCAGTAAACTGTTTTTTTTATGTTAAGGAATGACATGACGAGCTAGTCGTTCGCCTGATCTTAAGCCATACGGCTGCCTATATCAGTTCCAGTGTCACTCGGAACTCTATAGTATCGAGTTTAGAGTTAGACAGCACTGCGCACGTCCTGAGACATCAGCACCTAATAAATAATATGACATAATAATAGTAAGAAAATTACTAGGCTCTAGACATACTACATCCATTATCCCCCACTTCGTGTCCCCCGTTGTTGGATGAAACGAAAAAAGTTGCGATATCTAGTAGATATCGTAACTTTTTGTGACTAAGGGAACCCAATGACATCAATATTTTCCCATTGGCCTGTACTGGCGGGCATCGGTAACAAACGCGTTGCTTTGTTCACCACTGGTGGACTAAGCATGGTTTATTGTTTTTCTACTTACCTATCTTTAGTATCCACAGACGCTCGGCTTTCAAAACTACCACAATAACAGTGACACGTTTTTGGACATTAGTATTTTGGCAGTTTGAAGATCAACCGCGCCAATTACGACGTTTCTGAATTTTGTAGTCAGGGTTGTTGGATTACCCAATTTACATTACCGTTCCGAGTTGATCGTAATCAAGTTGCAACCACTGAATCTATTTTATATATGTATATATTTTACTACTTTGTTACTTGTATTTTCTAGTTTTGTTTTGGATTCTATCAGCGCAATTATGAAATGAAATGAGTTTATTTTCAGATAAAAATCGAAGCTTACTATAACAAAACTAAAAATTAACATTGTGTATAGAAAAAATCAAACGTTATAAAAATGATTTTGCCTAATCTATTAGTTAAAAGTATGTTACGTAGTCAGCACTTGTAACTTTTAAATTTAAAGAAAGTAATTAAAAAATTATAATTACTGACACACTGAATTTGATGTTTGGGTCTTCTTGTCCAGCTGCTGCCAACTCGGCGTAAGTTTTCGCTCGACAGAAGTTACAATACAAAAGTAATAAAACATAACTAGGTTTACAAGTCAAAGATTTCAGAGTATAGCGTGCATATCGAGTTTTTGCAAGCGTGCTGCCGTTCCGTTACCATAACCGCAAAGGCTGAGATATGGTAAAACCTAAAACTGAATTGGCATAAAATACTTTCACACTTACATTAAAAAGTTTTATATTTAACTCTTAGTGCGTCATATAAGATATGCCACTAGTGACCTGTTTGCTATTCGGGATAATAATAAAACTAAGCAAAGCTTTAACATTAGAAAATTAGTGATTGTTCTAATAGTCGGAGGAAAAGTTGTCAAAAAAATAGGCAAAGTAGCCTGTCTGCGCACTGAATTCATTGAAATACCAAAGTCACCGCTTTTTTCTTGTGTATATTAAAGAAACTGGTTCCTATCGCGAAAACTGCAATTTTCCGAGAAAAAGCACCGTCAGCTTGTCTTGGCAGTGCAAATAATCAGAGTCCAAATTAAACAGGAACTACGGAGACTAAGGTCCGTAGTAAAAAGCAAATACTTGTCTTGTCGCAGTAATCGAACCCGCAGCTTTCGTGTTATGAGCCGACCTGCTCAACCACCACACCACAGAGGCAACACTTACTTGATTAAAAAACTAGCAAAAATGTTTTCACGTTATGCACTTTGCAGAAATGATAAAACTAAAGCAAACGCTTGCATCCAAGAAAATAAGATTTCTCTCCACTAGCGGGAGCCTAGTTTCAGCGTTAGGAGAACCCGGAACAGGAAAGCGTCGCAAATTGTCCCCCTCACTTGAACCATTTCCTAACTGGAACAGGTCAGTGCTCTCGCGGCCGTTTGTGCTGGCTTGTGTAGTCTCGTGTAGCGTACATTCGTTAGCATCCCTGTATCTATTACTAGCGGCTCGCCCCGGCTTCGCTCGGGTATATACACGGTGGAATTTAATTCACTCTTTTCTTTAAATGTATGTACTCATGCTATAGAATATTCGCACAAGGTCCAATCAAAAAAAAGTTTTGTTTTTGTATTTAGTGCCTCTTAAAATAACTTCATGACAGCCGAAATGTCTATTTAACGCTACACACAGCGCGGGCACCAGCTGAGTGCTTTGTAAATGTGTCGTACGACATACCAACATAATAATACAAAATTTTAACTTTGTTATATGGCAATGGAGAGATTTACGTGGATCAACATCCGTTCGACTCGCCACGCATTCACCGGCTTACTCCCCAAGTCAAGCGTGCGTAAACAAGTTAAAAAAAAAAATAGTCATCGTTTATAAAACATGATCGTTTACTCTAAGATTGAAACAATACTACTTATGAAAATAGGTAATTTTGAAATGATGTCTTATAACATAAATCATGAGATTATTGCTAAACAGCAATAATCTCATGATTTATTTATTCATGGTTTAGCAATAATCTCGAAAGTATTTTTTGAAACCATTTGAAACCTCTCTCGAATTGAAACGCTAAATCTGACCCGTTTCTTTTTGTATCGAATCCGGTCTTCAACCGTCACGGAACCACATCGACAACAGAGAAATTCGGTTTCGTGAAATCATCGCGGAATAATGCAATTTATTTCAGTGCAGTAACTGTGCTTTTCTAAGTGGTAATGTTTTGGCCATGTTGACTATGCATTTGCGGCCTTATTTATAAACTACTAGCTTCTGCCCGCGGCTTCGCCCGCGTGGTCTATAGGAAACGAAGAAGAAAATTTTTCATAGATAATTCCACTACCCATTTCACCCTCTTAGGGGAGGAATTTCGAAAAACCCTTTCTTAGTGGATGCCTACACTTTACAAAGAACATACCCTCCAAATTTCAAGTCTCCAGCGTTGATAAATAAGTCAGTCAGTCAGGGCTTTGAATTTTATATGTACAGATAAATAATAGTGCGCTGATGTTATTTATTAAATTATTAGGCGTTTTTAATTTAAGGCCTTCAAGATAAGGAGCTTATAAGGATAATAATAAGGATATTAGAATACTGAATGTAGACGCAGCACATAGGCCGGCCTTATCTCGATAAAGTGGATCGACGTCAACTCGAAGCCTAATTCTAGGTTCAAATTAAAGTTTTGATGTAATCTCAATTCCACAAATGGTCTCGCCTTACTTGAAATTCATCATCATCATCATCACCATCAGTTAGTAATCGCCACTCGAGAACCTTAGTACCCCATCTGTTGTGGACTCTGCGAAGCTATGTTGCTTTAAAATACTGAAATGGTAATTAAAACGAGATTAGAATCTGATTATTGCGAGCTTAAATTACCAGTATTATCTCTCTGTTCAAAGAAAAAAGAAGTATAGCGTTCAGTTGTTAATACCAGATATTGGTAGCGGTCACCCATCTAATTAATGGCCTCAGTAAACCTTTATCAATCGGTTGAGATGCGACAACTAGTCGAGCTTCGCTATAAGCGCAATATATATTGAAATCAGGCTTTCAATCCGTTTGAAAGCTTTCTTTTTTCACCCCATTAAACCGGCACACGCGAAAAGCAATGCAATAATTCAATGAATACAAAAAATGTACTGTAAAATAGCTGACGGCGAAGCTGTCGAGCGAAATGAGAGGAAATGCAAAAACGCTCGCCTTTCGCTCAGATACACAAAAAACGATTGCTTTCCCGCCTACATACACAAACAGTGAAGCTGTATTTCCTCGTGTGTCGTAATTTTCGCTCTGTGAATGATACGAAAATGTCGGATTGGGCGAATTTACTGCCCGTATCACCTTTGTGTATTACTTTTTCGAACAAATAGGTTGGATTCTGAAAAACTTTGGAGAGCTATGTTATTCGCTGAAACTGAATACCTACCTACTTTATGTTAGTAGGATATTTTCTAGACAAGTATGTTCGCAGAAAAAAGCGCATATACTTGTTCCGATCCTGGGTGTTGTGGGACCCCACGGTCCCATTAGGGTCAAGAAATTATATGTGATCGTTGGGCGTCATTATTATTATTATTATTGTTATACCGTAAATCCTCATCGTATCGTACAGTACCACCAACTTATCAGTTCATTTGAAATCAAATATTTAGTTGATGGTGAAAATCGATCTGAGGTCTTACTGTCACCTTTTCACGATTAATTGTATTAGCGATTCACTTTGTCTTTAATTGAATCGCGCTAAGATGAACAGATAAATAACTGGCACTGTAATATTTTATCTGTGCTTCATCTGACCCTGTTAACTGTCCTTCTATTGGTCGATTTCGATATCTATTATTTACAGATTAATCAGAAAATTATGAGTCACGACCGGGTTCGCCGATGTCCCGGCTATAGGGATGGATGGATGCGGATACAAACCCAGTTTGTGTTTCTTTACAGAATCCGTTGATTACGCTAAGCAGGAGATATTGCTATAAAAATAATATATATCTACTACTGGCCCGCCCCGGCTTTGCAGCGGTATTTTATATATCTACTATAAATTTAAATATAAACTATTATATCCTTCAAGTTAGATAAATCTGCACATAATGAGCAAAATTTTATTAAAATCCGTTCAGTAGTTTAGGAGTCCATAGCGAACAAACTACGTGACACGTAATTTATATATATACGAGCTTCTGCCCGCAGCTTCGCCCGCTGCGTGGCCTATGGGAAAATAATGCAATCACCCATTTCACCCTCTTAAGGGTGGAATTTCGAAAAATCCTTTATTAGCGAAGGCCTACGTCATAACATCTACCTGCATGCCAAATTTCAGCCCGATCCGTCCAGTAGTTTAGGCTGTACGTTGATAGATCACTATGTCAGTCAGTCACCTTTGAGTTATATATATTTAGATTAAGGAGATTATCTATTTTGGCGAACGGAATGTAGTCAAGTCCATAAAGTTCGGTCGCCTTTGCCGGTTAGGTCATATGGAGCGCATGGAAGAGACGCGAACATCCAACCGTCTCCTAGAGGGTAAACCAGATGTTCGCAGAAGTCGTGGTATACCAAAAGCTGTCTGGTGGGTGGCCTTGGTGAGCAAGGACCCATGCATTGGCCCGAAAGGGCCTGCCGCCGGGGGCAACTTGGCTGGACTGCAGTCGCGACCCCTTCTCGCCCCGGTACGGCGGGCAAGGGCTCACGTAGGGGTTTTAGTGGGTTCGAGTCCCACATACCTCCCTGGCCGACGCCTCGCTGGCGTCGAACAAACGGTGTTACAGGCGGGAAACGTAGAGCAAGAAACCTACCAGTCTGGAGATATAGACTTTAACAAAAGTATTGACGAAATTTGATATTGAGGAATGAGGATTGATTGGCCCGATAGCTCAGTTGGTAGTAACACTGCCTTCTGAACTGTGGGTTGTGGGTTCGATTCCCACCCAGGACAAACATTTGTGTGATGAACATCGATGTTTGTTCCGTGTCTGGGTGTTATATTGTATTCTATGTATGTATTTACAAACAAAAATAATCTAAGTATTGTATCAGTTATCTGGTTCCCATAGTACAAGCTTTGCTTAGTTTGGGACTAGATGGCACTGTGTGAAATGTCCACACATATTTATTTACTAGTTGTGCCCCGCGGTTTCATCCGCGAATAATAAGTGTTTTAATTATTTACTCATCCCACGAGAAGATTCCATTTTTCCGGGATTAAATGTAGCCTATAGGCTAATCTAGGGTATAAGCTATCTTGGTACCGAATTTTATCCAAACCCATTCAGCCGTTTGAGCGTGAAGGAGTAACAAACATATACACATACATACTTTCACCTTTATAATATTATAGTGTGATTATTTATTTTATTTTATTATTTATAATTGGGTGTCATTTGTAATATTTTTAACTGCTAGTTGACTAAGGAAATAATGATCTTCCTCTATATTAATTCTGCGTGCTCAAAAGGGTCCGAAGAACTGGTAATTAAAAAATGAACATCTGAAAACAACATTGTGGAATGCAAATAAATATGTAATTGAAATTGAGATGTTCTTGACCAGGCCAAGGTCTACCCCGGTCTGTAGTGCCTTTGCTTTTTATCTATTCTAATTTTACATTTGGTAGGTGTATTACTCGCAGTATTTTTGAACTAATAAAACTTCCTTTTTGTTTCAGGTAAGAATATGAAGTAACAAAGTTCAACTTCGCCGTTGCGGTAAGATATACCGGTTAATATTTAACCGACTGTAAGTTGTACCAGTTCGTGTAATAATAACGGAAAGCTATGGTGGCTCGTAAGTATAAAAGGGCTAATTTATTAGGGGCTGTCGCGGGTGGTTTAAGTCAAACTGTTTTATTTTAAGTCAATAGGAAGTTATCGTTACAGAGGCTATGTCGTGTTTTGTCTATTTTTATTAGGCGATTTAAAAAAAGGAGGAGGTTGTTGTTGATGTTCTTCTGTAAGTATTTTTTTGTATATTCACCTATTTCTCCGAGGATTGTGGACGTATTTAAATGTTTTATTTTAGTTTGGTGTAAGAACCTTGCACCGTCGTCCCAATGTAAATTTGGTGAAGATCTGATGAAGATCTTCGGAGATAGACAGCGGAACTGCTCAACTCCAATTATTTCTAAATAGGAAAAAGAAATTCAAGTCACTTTAACACCATTTTTTACTTCTCTTCTTTTCAGAAATAAATTCTTCTGTCTTCTTCTTTCTCGAGGTTTTTTTTAATGCCTAAAATTTTACAAATACATAATTTAGTTTTTTTATATCTATTATGACTTGATCTATCACCTGTTCGGACGGCTTGACGTCTACTTCTCGGACAGCCCTAAAGAAAGAGATGAGAGTTAATAATGATGAAAACATCGTTCAAAATTAGAATGTCTTATTACGCATAGTATCTAATGTTTTATTATTATAGCTCGGGTTTTTTCCACTAAAAGTAATCTCCCTTCATTTGTTTATTTATATATGAATATTGTTTACCCCGCCTAGGCTATTACGCTCATCAGACCATTGTTCACGGGCCGACTGCATCCATGCTACTTGCCTCACTAATCTTGGGCTTATTATAGCCACCCCTTTGACCCTCTGCTCTCAGTATTGTATCGGATGCCGTCATATCGATACATGCGAGATATCGGTATTTGAGGATCGGTTACACAGTCGGTATTTGCGAAGTTAGTGATCGGATAACTTTGCGATCGGCGTGGGGAGCGAGCGTTTTCGAATTGGTGCTTTTGAGATTTGGCGGTCGATTAGGTGTATGTAAATATCCATTTTGATTAAGTAAGCTATGTCAGTAGCCGTCCGATGACGTAAACATTTTCAGTTTTATTAATAAACACGAACTAGCTTTAGATTAGTTACACCATCTTTTGTCTCTTTCGATCCAGCTAAATATTCCAGTAGCAAAAAAGGACAAAAGCTGAAGTAACTAACCCGAGACTAATACACGTTTTTTTAATAAAGCTGTTTGACACTAGGACTGATTAGAAGAGGAGTAACAGTATTGACAAAAAAGCTCCGGTTTGAAGAGCACGCTGGGCAAATGAGACTATAACCTGATCTCAGTCTTATTACTAGATTGAGCTGATGTGTTAGGGTGGCGTGCGCAGTACTGTGTCACGCGAAACTTTATGATTTAGGGTTTTGAGTGTATCAGAGACGGTGACGTCATTGGGCGAATGACAAGATCGTTATTAGTTCACATAAAACAAGGGAAAGTCAAATTATTTCCTGCAAATAAAATATTATATTTTGGCACATTTTTAGGTCTAAATTATAATTAGTAATATGTAGGTACCTACTTTAAAATAATGTTATTCGGTTGTATTATTAAAGAATGTTGTTAATAAAAATGCAAACTCATTATTTTTTTTATCATATCTCATCATATTTTTGTTCGTATATGCTTGCATGCTAGCATGAGCAATTGCAACTCTACTGCATTAAAATGGGGTAATTTTCTGTTTTAATCAAATGTTTGATATCTGCGCCAGCTAATAAAAAATGCAAGTTAATAACTATTTTGCGATTGATATGCTTTTACTTCGCATCATCAATTGGAGAGTAAAAACTCATTTGGTATACCAAGCAAAATAATAATTTCACAAATTGGGTCACATAAAACAGAATTAATAGACAAAAGTTAGTATAACAGTAATTCTCTTTACCTTCTCGATACACACGAGCGCATCCTACATGGCTAATTAGAAAGGTATCGATCCCCGAAGTGCCGATCGCGCCCTGAATTTTTCAGCAGGCGATCGTTTTTCTCGCCCTTGACACGCGCCGTGTTTGTATTACGGTTACTATAGGTATATATATGATATTTCCAGTTCTGGTTCTATATTTAAAGAGTAATTAGTAAACTGATTGCTGGCCGCGGCTTCGAGAGCTAAAACTACCGTTTATCGTTAAAAAAAATATCCTGATTTCTTCTGGGCTTAACAGGGGATCATTATCAACTTTGATTGCAATGTAACAAGAGAAATTTCATACCTAATTTCCATTGTAACTATGCACATAAACTGCGTATTGAAACTGAAAACGTCTTATTTTGAAAAGTTACGTAGGGACCATAATGTGTCCAAAGTTTCGTCTGCAGACTGGTTCAAATGTACGGCAGACACGCCTAGATAGCAGAAAAAAGAACGGGCTGGTACCTATGGATAATATTTTTTAATAAGTCCTTACTGATCAATCAACCTCCTAGTCGAATCATTGACTAATGTTTCTGAACAAAATGGGACTTGAAAAATATTAAATTAGTAAAGCATATATTATTAAAGAACGATAATTTTTAAGTATGCCATAACACCTTTTTTTTGTAAACAAGTTGCACAATTGTTGTACAACTGTAAATGCATAAATTACTGTATTAGTAGCCTGATTCTTTGCTTAAAAGAATATACATATTTTAGACGGCATATTTAAATTATCTTTTGATCTTGAAAGTATATAATTATGATAATTGACTTGTAAATTACATAGTTACATACTTACTTTTAATTTTTAATAATTTCAATAATACTGGTCGGACACTGCAATTTCACCCGCCGGACAATTATTTATTTCATTCCACAAGGCCACGGCGCAGCTTCGCCCGCGGCGTGGCCTATGGGAAAATAATTCAACCACCCATTTCACCCTCTTAAGGGTGGAATTTCGAAAAATCCTTTCTTAGCGGTTGCCTACGTCATAACATCTGCCTGCATGCCAAATTTCAGCCCAATCCGTCCAGTGTTTTGGGCTGTGCGTTGATAGATCACTATGTCAGTCAGTCAATCAGTCAGTCACCTTTGAGTTATATATATTTAGAGAAGAGATAGGAAGGATAATATAGCGCAATGGTCTAGCCTAGATCTAGATGTACATGTGTAAAGTCTATTCATTTGTCGCTAGTTCCTCACACTTGCTGTTTGTCGCACAGAAAATCTCTTGGTTACTCCGTTCGTTTCTCCTTATAAACTCCCGGCAAAGAGCCCTTTTGTGTTCCCCTTCGCATCCATTTGTTTGCAATCCCATTGAATTTCAAATTGGATTCTAGCGTTTTAGCGGAGATACATATCGTTTGTGTCAGATTTTGGTTCTTTACTAGAACTGGTGTTTGCTGTTCGGCAGCTCTATTCTTCATTACAATAAACAAATATATACAAACATTAGTATTTACTTAAATAAATAAATAATAATAATAATGCCCAACGATCACGTACAGGTCCTGTACTAACTAGGATTCCCTATGTCTAGGGACCCAGGAACTACGAGGACCATGGTCCCATAACACCCAG
Organism: Ennomos fuscantarius; assembly: GCA_905220475.3. Lineage (NCBI taxonomy): Eukaryota > Metazoa > Arthropoda > Insecta > Lepidoptera > Geometridae > Ennomos > Ennomos fuscantarius. The sequence goes on from HG992049.1 coordinate 7,554,845, forward strand.
ACTCAGAACAAGTATTTGCGCTTTTTTTTCTGTACCCAAATAATTGTCCTGCCGTGGGAATCGAACCCACCGCCTCCGGCTCCGGACTGACCTGCTCAACCACCACACCGCGAAGGCAGTCAAAATACTATTCCTATAATTATTCCGTAGAGCCGTCTTTCAAACGCACTTTCAATCTCACCTTTGCCTTTACATTATCATAGTAAAATGAATATTAAGCATCCATTTTTCATAGCATGATATTTCAAGTTTGCGACAGTCAGTGACTTCACTGACAAGTGTATGCCACTTCTTAGGCTTCTTTGAGTAGGTATGTAGAGTCAGAACTATTAAGATCACGGTTAACCACCCACCACCTCCAGCAGCTTATTATTATAATAGGTATACCAAAACCATAACTAATTTTATTATATTTAGTATGCCATGATTTAAATCCAACAATATCCAACATTATCATTCCTTTTGTTTCCAAACACAATATATCTTCAAACAAAATAACATATGACAATCTAAATGGTCTCTCTGTATTTATGACCATAGCTCCCACCTCCACATTAGCTCCAACTGTTACGACAAAACTATCTTAATAGTTTTTAAATGATCGGGAAACGAGAATGTATGTCATTGTTAAGATATATATCCTTAAAATAGGTTTGGGACATTTAAGGAGAATAGTGATAACGAATGTGTGTTCAGTTAAAAAGTTTTGTGTTATTTTCTTCTAAGTATTTTGCTCTTTTATCATCTTAATTTATTAAGTCCTAATAATAAAGTAAAAGCATAGTCTTTTTTATGTAACTAACTGAATTTTGGAGTTGGAAAACACGTGAATTGGTTTAAACAATATCCAGTCCATATTTATTAGGGATATTGAAAAAAACTGGAATCTGTAAGAAGCTTCAGTCTACCATTTACAAGTACCTAGCTTTAGATATTTTTTGTTTTATTTTTATGTTAGTGAATGATGTGACGAGCTAGTCGTTCACCTGATGTTAAGTAACACGGCCGCCCATAACAGAACAGTGTCACTTGGAACTCCAAAATATAAAGTTTCGCGTGACACTGCGCACATCATCTTGAGACATGAGCATTCAGCACAGTCTGGTAATAAGATTACTAGACTGTGTGATCAGATCATAATGTCTCAATTGCTCAGTAATTGCACTAGCTACACGGCTCTTCTAACCGGAACACAATAGTGCTTGCACACTACTGCTTGGCGGCAGAATAACTGGCAAAGCGGTGGACCTACCTAGACGAACTTTGTAGAGAAGTCCTACCACCTAGTTAGTTACAAATTGTTTGAGCAAATTTTTTTTTCTTTTTGTGTTTCCTTCATGCATAGCTCAAGATGGATATCTCGTTATGAGTAAGAGGAGAGAATGGTTATTGCTCCTATTTGCTAACTTATCTCGTTTACTTGTTTTTTATTTTCGATTTCATTACAACTTCGACTGAACTTCTGTTATCAGACAACTCTTGACTGATATACGAGTTATTGTTCCATTAAAAAATGGATTTTAGTAATAACTGTCATTGTGACACGCATTACCTTATTTATTACAATTTATTTATTAAATACAATTGTGAAGTTACAGCTAAGCTCAGATCTATGATCTTACTTAACCGCGGGGCAAAACTAGTTTCATCTAGTGAAGTAAACCCACCACCATCCCACCGCTGTCACTGTTAGATACTTATCATCTTTAATTTTGGATGCTCTTGACAATTTGTTTAAATAATAATGAATACATTATGTATCTCGCTATTTATTAAGAACAATAAAAAATTAACAACATGTCATCGCCGATCGGGGAGTGAGGCGCGGGCGGTGGGGCAAAAAGTGTTGCCACGCTTTTATAATCTGCATTAACAGGCTCCCCCGGGTGGAACATTCTGTTCCACGGAATCGTTGACGGGTAATGGGCAAATCCGATTGTATGCCCTCTTCAAGATTCCTCCAGCAGTGTTGACATCGACGACGCGTATGCAGTTGTCTGCACCAGGATACAGGCGGACGACTCGTCCGAGCAGCCATCTGTTAGGGGGGAGGCGATCATCTTTGACCACCACCAGGTCTCCAAGGCGCAGCTGTCTTTCGTCCTTTCGTTGCCACTTAACGCGTTTCTGAAGCTCTGAGACGTATTCTTGGTAGTAACGGTTCCAAAAGTGGTTAGCTAGTAACCTTACTCTCTTGTAGCGTGGCAGTGTGCATATCTGTGCACCTTTATCGACGTTACCCGGCGAGGTTGGCAACATTGTGAGAGTTCGTCCCAGAAGAAAGTGAGATGGAGTAAGAGGAACGAGATCGTTAGGATCCGACGAAAGCGGAGTTAAAGGCCGTGAATTGAGAATACCTTCTATTTGAATAAGAACGGAATTCATTTCTTCGTATGTTAAATGAGTTAGAGATAAAACTCTCTTCAGATGATATTTGACAGATTTGACTGAGCCTTCAGCTAAGCCATTAAAGTGCGGACTATAGGCAGGTGAAAATTTAAAATCGATGGATTGTTCAGACGCGTATACACTTATATCATTGCATTTTGACTTAAGAAATTTTGAAAATTCGTTATAAGCTCCTACAAAATTTGTGCCGTTGTCAGAAAAAATGGTAAGTGGCTTTCCTCTGCGAGCCACAAATCGATTTAAAGCAGCAATGAATGCCTCGGTACTCAGCTCAGTAACAAGTTCTATATGCACCGCCTTTATAGCCAGACATATGAATATGCACATGTATGCCTTTAGAAGTTTGCAACCTCTACCTTTTCTGTCAGCCAGCATTATTGGACCAGCGTAATCTACGGCCGTGTTACTGAATGGAAAATCAGCATGAAGTCGTTCTTTTGGTAAACTGCTCATTATTGGCTGAATAGACTTCCCAGAGAACCTACAGCATGTCACACATTCGTGTGTAACCTTTCTAACTAGATTTCTACCTCCTATTGTCCAATACCTATGTCGCATAATGGATAGAAGCAGCTGGGGTCCAGCGTGCATAAGAATTTTATGATAATACCTAAATAGCAGCAACGTAACGTGATGTGACGAGTGCAGTATTATAGGGTGTTTAGTATCATAGTCGTAATTTGAGTTGCATAACCTGCCACCTACACGTATGAGCATTTCCTTTGACAGAAATGGGTTCAGGTTTAGTAATTGTGACTTATTCGGTAATTGACCTTTACTTTGTAGACTACTATAATCTTTTGAAAACATATTAATTTGAACAATTTTACATAATGTTTTAGTAGCGTCATTTAGTTCTGACACCTTAAGATGTCCAGTAAACCTGTCACTTGAGCAACGACAGTTGTGAATGAAGCGCAGCATAAATGCTGTGATGCGTTGCAATTTACTGAAATCAGAAAATTTAGTGACAAAATCATTATCTAAACTAGCTAGGGTAGCCAAACCACACTGAAATTTAATTTCAGGTAAATCAGTGGTGATTTTGTTGGGTTGTTGAGGCCACTGAGATTCAGGAAATTGTAAATATTGTGGACCCGTCCACCATAGCTTTGAATTTTTCAATTGTTTTGCATTACATGTTTTAGAGCCAATATCAGCTGGGTTGATATTGGTAGGTACATAGCCCCACATGGTTGAATCTGTATATTCTGTTATTTCATTAATTCTATTCAGTACAAATGACTTTAAGCTTGATTTTGGTGTTCTTATCCAACCTAAAACTACTGTAGAATCACACCAAAATCGCCATCCATCTATGTTGAGCCTTAAAGCTTGTTTTACCCTTTTTGCTAATCTAACTGCTAATAAGGCTCCACAAAGCTCTAGGCGTGGTACTGTCATACCTTTTAGTGGCGCCACCTTGCTTTTAGCTGTAATCAAATGTACTTCAATGTGACCATCGGCGGACACTGACCTTGCATAAACACATGCACTGAAAGCTAACAATGATGCATCACTAAATGAATGAAGTTCAATGCTGACACATGCGTCACACAGTACACGTCGCGGTATAGCTATCTCATTTAATGATGGAATGGATTTTAAGAAAGCTAGCCATTCGTTTTCAGCCTCAGCGGGTAGCCTCTCATCCCATGATACATTAGAAGCCCAAAGCTTTTGCAAAATAAGCTTAGCTTGGAGTAGGCAGGGATTGACAAGGCCCAAAGGATCGAAAAGCTGACCTATGCCAGAGAGAACTGACCTTTTGTTTACATTTTTAGGGTCAGCATGTATATTTACAGAGAAAAACAACATGTCTGAGCTGCACGACCATCTCAGTCCTAGTGTTTTAGCATTATCTTCGTTTACTAATTTTAAAAAGTTATCTTTACCATCATCTTGTATTTGTACCAATATGTTTGAATTATTAGAACGCCATTTTCTTAAATGAAATTGACCTTTTTTAAGCTGACTAATCACACCTTGACAGATACGCAATAGCTCGGTTTCACTTTCATTCCCACTTATATAGTCATCTACATAAAAATCGTGTAAAATGGTTTCACGTACATCTGCATCCTGACACTCATGCCCCAGCTGTGCTAAGCAACGGGTAGCTAAATATGGAGCTGAAGCAGTGCCGTATGTTACAGTGTTCAACTTATATAACTGAATAGCATGAGAAGAGTCAAATCGCCATAGTATTTGTTGTAAGCATCGTTGCTCCTCTGCTACTAATATACACCGGTACATTTTTTCACAATCAGATGTGACTACATATTTGTGTTGTCTAAACCGTATCAAAATACTGATCAAATCTTCCTGAATGGTTGGTCCCACATGTTGAATAGAGTTGAGAGAATGCCCTGAGGAAGTAACTGCAGAACCATCAAATACTGTTCGAATTTTTGAAGTTAAATTTGTTTCTTTCAGGATACCGTGATGAGGGAGTATGTATGAATGTATGTCATTATTGTTCTCATTTAAAGACATATGACCTAAGTCTAGATACTCTTTCATGAATTCACCATATTTTTCTTTAAAGGGTGGGTCACGTTTAAATCTTTTCTCTAGTGAATAAAACCTAGTCAATGCCTGTTGATGAGAATCACCTAGGACATCTGGGGGTTGTTTCAATGGAATCTTGACAACAAACCGGCCATCTTCTTGTCTAGTTGTAGTTTGTAAAAAATGTTGTTCACACTCATCCTCTTCCTTTGTAGTTTTGCGAGGTAATGAGAAAGACTCTAATTCAAAGAACCTATCAAGCTGGTGCTGAACTTGAATATCATTTGAAAAGTGACAGTGGACTGTATTATTGTGTGTTAAATTCTTATTTTTATTTTGTGTTGGTACACTACCAGACACCAACCAGCCCAGCTTGGTTTCAGTAAGAGTAGGATTGTTTTTTCCTAAGGAAATACGATTACTACCTAGCACACCCCAGAATATTTCTGCACTCAACAACAGGTCAATTTCAGATGGTGTATGAAAACCTGGATCTGCTAACTGAATGTTGGATGGAATTCTGAAGTGTGACGTATCAATTTGCACGGTAGGTAGCTGCTGTGTTATCTGTGGTACAATAAAACAATCTATTTTATTGACATATGTTTGATCAGTTCGAGAGAATAATTGAACTACTGTTCTCTTGTTTATGTATACTGAGTTACGACTCAGTCCTTCTACCTTAGTTGAAGTTGAATGAACCGGCAACTTCAACTTGTTACTCAATGTTTCAGTCATGAAATTTGTGGTACTACCATTGTCAAGTAAGGCGCGCACTGTATAAGTAGCACCATGTCGGTCGACTACCTTAGTTGAATACTTGTCATGCATATGCGTGCAGAACAAAGCAGAATTGCTTGTGTTTCCCTCAGATTGCAGCACACAATCAATTGTAATACTGAAGTTGAGGTACCTATAATAGCTTAACCGAACTTACAGTTTAATGGAATGTTGAACAATAGAATGTTCAACACTTCTTGTAATTTTACTGGGAAATATATATATATTTACGGCCAATTTGTAAAGGAATAGGTATGGAATACCTACTGCGTATTTTTGCAAGATAGAACTAAGTTTGACTGAAGTTATCTGTTCATAAAAATATGGAAATAATGATTGAATACGTTAGGTTAGGTATTGTTTGAACGGATAAAAGTGACTTGACTTTACGAATTGTGCGAATTAACAAGAGATATGGAACGAACTCACGTTTGTTTCGATTGTTGTTCTGGTTCCAGGTGTGGTATCTCCATCAAAGTGTATTCAGAGCTGATTTTCGTATTGCTTGTATGACGAACACTACGTAGTTGTGACAATTCCACTAAAGACCACGTAGATTCTTTGTAATAAACGACACTTCTTGCCGTGTATTTTCGTAAAATTATGTTGCTTGTATTGTTATGTATAAAGATGACTCGCTGCCGACGGCTATCTGGATCCTCGGTGCTTGGCGATGATCAATTTTCCAAATCGATTACGCTGTTCGCGGCCATTGCGAACGCCGCGTGGCGAACTTGCTTGTTTGCTGGTTCTTGCTAAGAATAATCCGGTCGTATGGATCAGGAACTGTTAGATACTTATCATCTTTAATTTTGGATGCTCTTGACAATTTGTTTAAATAATAATGAATACATTATGTATCTCGCTATTTATTAAGAACAATAAAAAATTAACAACATGTCATCGCCGATCGGGGAGTGAGGCGCGGGCGGTGGGGCAAAAAGTGTTGCCACGCTTTTATAATCTGCATTAACAGTCACCATGAAGTAAACAACACGATTGCTAGTTCCAGACTGCCTTTATTTATATCTCATGCCTACCCTACACATACAAATAATCATAACACCAGTACAATCTAGCACCAAACTAAGCAAAGCTTGTATTATGGGAACCAGATAACTGATACAATACTTAGATACTTTTTGTTTGTAGATACATGTATACATAGAATACAATATAACACCCAAACGCAGAACAAACACCTATGTTCATCACACAAATGTTTGCGCTGGGTGGGAATCGAACCCGTAACCCACAGTTCAGAAGGCAGGTTTATTACCAACTGAGCTATCGGGCCAGTCGGGGAGTATAACCTGCTTAACACTGAGGGAGTGTCTACCTCGTTACACATCAAGCTCGAATGGTATCATTACCATCACCATGGTATTCGCTATGCTGTCTGGTTGGGTATTAATATAATATGGAACTATTAATAGCAGACCCGGCGAACTTCGTACCGCCTAACATTCAAAAATATTAACAGTTTGACTTTTTTGTGTTGTTTTTCCAATGTTTTTAATAGTTATTCTGCTATTCGGGACGGAGACAAATCCAATAAATTAAAACCACAATAATAGGTCCAGTGTTCTCGAGTTATAAGTATTCGAATAAACCTGAGTTTGTTTTATATATATAGACTAGCGGCCCGTCTCGGCTTCGCACGAGTGGACATTTATTTTTTAAACATTTTGGCATTTACATTTTTTTTCTTGCAATTAAAATAGCTTACTTATATTCATTAGTGATAATGTATCATTCAAATGGTGAAATTTTTTTTTAAGTCGGTCCAGTACTTTTTGAGCCAATTAGTTACAAACATACATATAAATCTTTCCTCTTTATAATATTAGTATAGATTTATTTTTTAAATCAACCTCCTCAGTTCTTCATTATTTATTAAAATCTGTCGTATGAACAACAGATGTTGAATTCCAAAATTTTTGAGTGGGCGATTTTTTCCTACATAACCTATTTATGTTCTCGTTAAGAACAAATTAGATTTAAACGGATTAGGTGCTACTTGACAGAACATTATTTACGACATTGTAAACATACAGACAAAATCATATACATAATTTTGTTTTGTATTTCAGTAACGAATGCGGGATCATTTACAAAAATGTTGTTTCGAAAATCAGTTAATAAATTTTCATACTGTAATAGATTTACTGATCAAGTGAGATTAATTAATTTTAATATCTAACGTATGATATCTTACATATGTTAAACTAGCTTCTGCCCGCGGCTTTGCCCGCGTGGGCTATAGGAAACGGAAGAACATTTTTCATAGATAATTCAACCACCCATTTCACCCTCTTAGGGATGGAATTTCCCTAAAAAACCATTTCTTAGTGGATGCCTACACAAAGAACACACCCTCCAAATGTCTCTAGAACCAGCGGCTTAGGCTGTGCGTTGATATATAAGACAGTCACTCAGGTCTTTGAATTTTATATGTATAGATAGAAGATAAATAGAAATTAAAAGTCACATCTTACGTTTTTTATTATTATTTATATCTTTCATACACTTAAACGTACCACTGTCTTTGACTGTCCCTGCGCTGTGTTGATAAAATTGTATTCATTAACATTACATTAAAAATGCTTGTCTGGTCGTTGTATCATCAATTTCACAGAAAGTAAACAACCTTCAATTTATGTATCGTATATAATTATAATATCCTACCTTGTAATATCATTAGATCCTTTGTGTCAATGTTTTATTAGTCACTAGCATCCACTTGCCACTCGCTTCATTCATGCGTACGTGTTGGCATTACTATGTGATATTTATAAAATAATAAAGTTGATATAAATGAGTGATATCTATGTTTATCTGTCGTAGGTATATAATCAATATATATATCGTGCATCAGTTTCGTTCGTACACTCCAAGCGCGTGTTCTTGTTGTTCGATTTATACGTACAACAATGGACAGTGTGATTTGAATAAAAGTTTAATTAGTGTAAAATACGATGAAGTTTCGGAGATATGTCTAGCAAACTCGAAAATAGTGACTGTTCTATTTTTTTAAATTAATATGGCTTTATTTAATACTTAATTAATACTTACTTACAGTTATAATCGACCTCCAAATCTTTAAAGTTGAAGCACCAATACTTGGGTAGTGTTTTTTTTTTATTAGTAGTTGTGTAGATTTAAACAAGTGCTGATCATCACTGAACGTAAACAGTATTTTCAGTTTAAGTTTATATACTGAAAGGAAACTTTGTGCAACTTTCCCCAAAGACAAATTCCCTAATACATCGCAAGTCTAGCTCAAAGCTAGGCTCGATTGGACCGGTGTCAGTGAGTCGGCAAGATAAATCCTCAAACGATGCGCCATCGAGTCCTGCCGCTGCTGGCACCTGTGTTCCTCTCGAAGTTGTGGCGGAGGAGGCGTCGCGCGAAAGCCATAGAGAAATTTCATGGGGTAAATATGCCTAGTTGTTATTAGGTTTTTACTGGGCATGCCCGTGTTAGTAAGAACGTTTTACGTGCATGTTATCTTGGTACTCGTTTTGGGTACATTTACATGAGGTTATTGATATTGCATCAATATCAATTATTGACAATATTAAGCCAATAGAAAGCCGAAATAAATAAATAAAAAATTCTAACTACAACTATTACACGGCTAACACTCACGAGATACAGTCGAATAACTCGACCGGTGTTCGGGCAATAAAGATGCCCATCCTCAAGGAGTACGCGCGGCGGCGGTGGTGGCGGCTCGGCGCTGATGCCCATCCTTGAGGATGGGCATCTTTATTGCCCGAACACCGGTCGAGTTATTCGACTGTATCTCGTGAGTGTTAGCCGTGTAATAGTTGTAGTTATGAGTACTACTCACGTCAGTTTCTATAATATTATAAAAAATTCTATGTGAAAATTCATGTTATACGAATCAAATAAAGATGTGCAAGTGAGCATGGGCAACGCATACTCACGGGGTGATTAAACTAATTATCTGTTAAGAGTTTTCTTTAGAAGAATTACTGAGTAAGTTTCGTTGTTCCAAATTGCAGCCCACACAGAAAGCCCAGGTTGGTTTCACTTTGATATCCAATTTTATTCTTCAGTATAAATAAGGCAAATATTAACGCCATTGTTTTTGCAAAGTGAATATTAAATCGACTTTACTGTAAGTATTTAAAACTTTAACATACCGCGTCGGCGTCCTTTACAAATGGATGAGAGGGACTCTTCCATTTATAAGCGAATTTACCCCAAAATCAACTGAATTAAATATACCCTAGCCTTTTACGAACGGAATGTTAAATTAAGTGGCAATCCTTCAAGGTAAACAATAGCGAGGCAAAGCCTTAAAAAGTAGCCGAGACTTCGAGGGAAGCCTAACAAAGTGTACCGCTTTACGTGTAGAGAAAAACAACGGGTAGTCGAGCTTCGTGACCTACAATATTATAGGGTTCGCAGAAAAAGGTTTCGATGTGGGAGAATTATTAGTTGGTTGTTGTTTTGGTTAGGTTTGTCTGACACACGGTACGGAACAAAATTATACATTATAGTTAGTTTCGACAGATAGTTATTTTATGTGTTGCTTTGTTATAGGCTTAGTATGTTACTATCTTTGACAGAATGTCGCATTGGCAGAATGTTGGAATGGATCACCATTCCAACATTCGTTACGTAAATTTTGTTACGTTTAAGTCATTATTCATCAGAATAGTGACTTAAAAGAAACACAAAAAATATTAGCAGTAAGGTCGAGATGACTTCGGACTAGTCACCTACCAAGATTAAATAATAATAATAATATGTGTGGACATCTCACACAACGCCATCTAGTCCCAAACTAAGCAAAGCTTGTATTATGGGAACCAGATAACTGATACAAGTATTTAGATACTTTTTGTTTGTAAATACATAAATAGAATACAATATAACACCCAGACACAGACAACATAATGCTAAATAACGGATAAAAATAAATGACGTAAAATAAAACTTAGTAACCTGCTATGCTGACCGTACCAGCCCTAAACTATAATTGAATACAGGCGGTTTTATATACACAAACTAGCCTGAAGTAATATAAACTCCAAAAATAGACTTATCCATCACCTACATCTACTGCTGTATAATATTAAGGACTATTTTAGGACCTCACCTGTGCTTTATGGCTTTCTTGATCGCGCTTGCTATGTTAATTTTGTTTCCATGCCTTTTGTTACGCAAAGAAAATGTTAGGTATTTTATTCTTTCTAGTTTCCCTTTAGCAGTGTAGAATGCAGCTGTATGTAAATTATTTTCCGCAAATATTTTCTATCTATAGATCCTATAATCATCACCACCACCATCACCAATACCACCACCAACACCACCACCACCACCACTGCCACCACCACTACCACCACCACCACCACCACCACCACCACCACCACCACCACCACCATCATCATCATCATCATCATCATCATCATCCTCATCATCATCATCATCATCATCATAAACAGCCTGAAGACATCCACTGATGAATATAGGACGCCATTTAGAGAGCCTGCTTGTTTCTTGCATCCAACGGCTCCCCGCGGAAAAATCGTATACCTGATCTGATTTTCACAATCAAATTTACCATAATCTTCTATGTAGTTTTAAAAATAGGTAGATTTTACCATTTACCTTTACCTTTATTAGGAATACCGAAATACAATCAAATGCAACAACCGCACTATAATTCGAGATATATCCGGACAAACAAATCCGGTCGGGTAACAGTATCAGGGGTGAACGGCCCGGATATTAAAATGGCTGAGCAGGGGCCTTACCGCGTAAGTCTGGTGGAGATCGTAATCGTGTTCTCTCTTGCTCGCACTCGTGGACTTGTTAATTGGCGCGTGCGGGATGGCAGGCGAAGCCGATTCCCAGAACGGTTACGCGGTAAGGGTACTGGTTCTGGGACGCTGAAGGTATTCTCAGCAATTCAGGGAAAGTAGGTTTTAGGGCGCAAGGGACTTGGGAAACATCTAGATCTATTTGGTCAATGCGTCTTAATTCGGAAGACATCCGAAATTCCGGACAAATAAGTCCAATCGGATAAATGGGAGCGTAAGGTGAATGTCCCGGATATTAGAAAAGCGAACAAAAAGATTCTGCGTGATTAGGAATGGATGAATAGTGGAATTCGTAATTGTAAAACACGTATTTGGCATACTTGATGTTTATTATTTATTTATTGTAGATCGGTAGACGTTTGGCCACATCTCATCTGCTGGGCGATCACGTAACTCGATTGAAACGAATATAAACTCAATTTTTTATGGGTTGGACAGTTTGAATACGCAGTTTATGTGTATAGTGACGGGCCCGATAGCTCAGTTGGTAGTAACCCTGCCTTCTGAACTGTGGGTTGTGGGTTCGATTCCCACCCAGGACAAACATTTGTGTGATGAACATCAATGTTTGTTCCGTGTCTGGGTGTTATATTGTATTCTATGTATGTATTTACAAACAAAAAGTATTTAAGTACTGTATCAGTTATCTGGTTCCCATAGTACAAGCTTTGCTTAGTTTGGGGCTAGATGGCGCTGTGTGATATGTCCCCAGATATTATTATTATATTATTATAGTTGGTATGGAAATTTCTCCTGTTGCATTGCAATCAAAGTTTCGTGATCACCACCCCCCTGATGGTAAGTGCAGATGATGCCGAAGTTGGGGCACGCTTAAGTAAGAGATTTCTATTCTTTCTGATCTTGACTATGCCTAAGTTATACAGGAAGCAGGTTCACATTAGTTAGATGTGCGGATTATGAGGTAATTTCCGAAATTATTATCCTACTACTATCCTTTTAGATTAGTAGATTCTGGCTATGTTAACAACATAAGGTGGGGTTCTTTTAGCAGTTCTTTAATGGAAAGTAGAGTGGTAGGGTGGGTTAAGATCATGGAGTTCCTGAGATGTGCACAAAATGAAATATTTAGGTGGTGTATTAAATTTTTTTAAAATCATTTAGAACTGCTTAAACATATTAACATTAAAATAGGAAACTACTCATTATAGGTACCAATAAATTATTCTCCTGTATACTCAACATGAAGCGGTAATGGGAAATGTCTAGCAGCGGTCCAAAGAGTCTCTAAAGTAGACAAGTGAAAAGGGTCTTTGATCGACCCTTTTAACCCCATTTTGAGAGTGTAGGGCACGGCCGTTTTCCTAGAGTACTAAAGGTTTTACAGCTTCCATGCCAGAAAGGCTTGCCGTTCCGCCTGAATTTTATCCGTTTAATTGATAGAATCAGGCGTGACTTCGCGGAAGTTCATCTTAGATACAAAATGAAATAATAATATCTAGTGTATTCAGCGGAATTACACTAGATATTATTATTTCATTTTGTATTTTATCCGTTTTCCTGTGCTTTGGTATTGTTTTTTACAGGTGGAAAGTATTTACCCTATCCGTAGACGTTTAGGCTTCTTGCCAGGGAGATATTTAATTTTTTTTTTATTTTATTCTTGGAAGACCAACAGCTGTTATAATTATATAGATATACATTTTAAATAACAGCTGTTATAATTATATAGATATACATTTACAAAAAAGAAAGCCAATTAAAGGTCCTCACGGATAGACAAAAAAGAGTACAATTGAAATGAAGTGACTCGAAGTTACAGACGCACTGCATGGAATTACTAAGTTATAGAATAGCTATGCACAATAATAAATTATAAGTAAATAAATAATTAAGGTAGCAGCTAGCCTAGTAACTAAAATCTAAAAATATTACAGTTAATTATTAGTAATTAGTCAAAAAATTCACTGCTTTAAGTCGATTAAGTAGTTTTAAGACATCAAAGATCAGCTTTATAATTCATAATAATTCCATAATTTCTTCAACATACAAAAACAACTGGTATCTAATGTGGAATTCATATATCATACAGTAATCTAACTGTGCAAAACCACAAGTTGGGTCTCAAACATAAACCAATAGCAGACCGGGTGAACAACCCGGGATGACCCGGGTATAAATTATGGAACAGCCGGGAACACAATATCTATATATATTCGCTTTAGTTAATGGGTCACTTTGGGGCTAATTGGTTTTGAATTTGCATTTTTCTGGTTTTATCTAGCTATTTGAGATGGGAATAATATTATTAAGGCTTGAGGAACTTTTGGGAACTGAAAATCAGAAGCTTTTGTTGAATGTACCTAAGAATAAGTGTTATGTAGACTATATTTGCGAAATAAGACAAGAATACAAATAAAAAATAACAAGAAAATAGCGATTGACAGTGTTGCAAAAGAACGCATAAGGGCATGCCATGGACCAAAGTAAAATGGTTACTGGCGTATTAAGTTTCTGCTGCTAAGATTCTGGTGTTTTTTCAGAGAGAATGTATAATAGTAATAATGTATAATGGATGGATCGGTCCAGTTTAGTAAATGTAATTATGTCACAGAAAAAACCGAGTGTTATTTAGACCACACGACTGAAGTAAAACTTCTTGGTTTAGCTCCATCTATCGGCCGGTATAACTTAATTTTTGCTTTGTTTAATGTTAATGTCGCCATCTTGATAATTTTAAATTGGCGTTTTACCGGACATACCAACATAATAATACAAATTTTAACTTTTTTATGTTGGCAATGGAGATTTACGCGAACCATCTTCCGTTTGCCTCCCCAGCTTACTCCCAAGTAAAGCATGCGTAAAGAAGTTCTACAAAAACAAAAGCTAGAACGGTATATACTAAGCAGGGTGAGAAACAGGGTATACAAACACACGCACTGTTTGCCAAAGATAAGGCTCCCGAGAACGCTTTGTGTAGAAAGCTAATTTATCTTCCGTTACGTACAATATATCGTTTGTACTGACCTACATGTAAGAAAACGCTGTGTGGCTTTTCGTAGGAAATTGAGTAGGTGTTCCTTTATATTTTGCCTTGAATTACTCCTTTCTTAATCTTTAATATATTTTGTAGTGGAAAGCTTATTATCTGTTTCTTAAGCATTAATTTTTGCAACTGCATCTATTTTTAAATAAGTTAACAATCATAAATCGAGGTGTTTAAGATAGTTCTTCTGTTGATATTTCAGAGTGCGTCGGAGTCGTCAGCAGGCGCCGGCGGCGGGGGCACCTCCGGGGGCAGCGCGCGGGTCTCGTCACGGTCGCGGACGTCAGAGGAGCCACATATAGGTCAGCACCCTATTTTTACTTAAGTATTTACTTCTGCAAGTTCAACTAGGGTATACTTTGACCTTTTTTCCTGCTTTGATGATGATTTACATCTGCAAAGCCTGAGAGATGGCGGGGCGAGGTGATGGAACGAGTCTGACTGAGACTCCGTTTACCAAATCAAATTGCGTGGTAACAACAAAAGGTGGCCTATAACACGTATATATCACAAGTAAATCTAATATTTATTGCCAGTTACAAGTGGGAGATTGTGTTCTATCGTTAACCACCTTAGTGTCACTTGTCTAAGTTATATGTATGAGTTGATTAACTTGGGGGTTTATTACATAAGTGTTAACATTAATGTTTGTAATGTTACAGGAAAGTACAAGCTTTTAAAAACAATAGGCAAGGGTAACTTCGCAAAAGTGAAACTAGCGAAGCATGTGCCGACAAGCAAGGAAGTGGCGATCAAGATCATTGATAAGACACAGCTCAACCCGGGCTCGCTGCAGAAACTCTTCAGGGAGGTAAGGGAACCTTAGATTACTTACTTTCTTACCGAATTCTAGAACAGAGCTTAAAGCTCAGCGCAGCGAGCTACGGAGAGAGCTATTTTCGTAGTTTCCCTGCGAGATGAGATCCGAAATTAGGAGATCCGCAAGAGAACTATGGGGACCGATATAGGTCTTAGAAATAGCATGTTGAAGTGGCAATGGGCACGCCATTTTGCAGAACCGACAACCGAAGGCGACTACAAACCGGAAGACGCAACGGAGACTCACTAGGGGACCGACGATCTGGTCAAAACTGCGGGGAACCGATGTATGCAAGAGGCAAGCAGTGTCGCTCAAACGACGCTCAATGGACGAGGCTTATGTTCTGCAGTGCACGTCTTCAGGCTGTTGATGATGATGACAAAAGAATCCACAACAATATGGCCAAGAGTGGGGCGATAAGCGTGGTTTAGTAACTATTCTCAAGCACAGAAGATCGATAGTACAACGTCATGTTTGCCAAGGATAATATACTTGAGGCTAGGCGAAAACTAAAAATGCGCTTAAAATTTTTTCTTTGATAACTGATTCCACATTTTTACCTTCTGTTTCAGGTACGGATAATGAAAATGCTGGACCACCCGAACATTGTAAAGTTATTCCAAGTGATAGAGACTGAGAAGACGCTTTACTTAGTCATGGAGTACGCGTCGGGTGGCGAGGTTAGTATTATTGACTTATTTGTTTTACTACTAATACAACTCTGTGAAGTCGCTTAAATAAATAGCGACTCTTGCTCAACGCAATAAAAGTTTAGTTCGCACAGCGCAACAAGCTTACCGTAACTTAAAGAAAACATGGAACGTTATACTAATACCCGTATTTATAAATGCCTTATAGTACCACCAGGGGATCTTTCCAGTAGATCAAACCGGAATAGATCAAGCCGTACTCTGCCTTTAGAACCATTATATTGTCATTCTGTTATTTACTAGTTAAGCACTGAAGTGGTTAAATCTAATCCATGCGTTCTATTCAAAGATAGTTTATTAACACAGGACGTTAGTCATCAATGAACTGGAGCGTCTATTCAAGCTGTTGTTAATGTTTTATTGACTAAGCTGAGCCAGATCGTAGTGGCAACTCGGCCGCAAGCGCTCGCATGTTTGTTCGAGGATAACTTAACAACTATTAATTGGATCTTTATCATATTTATCGTCAAGGTACATTTTTGAAGTTTGTATGTGAGCTAAATGCGGTTTGGGGGCTCTTGAGATATTAGGGTTACAAGGCTCCAAATCCAAAACGAGGGTTGAAATTTTAAAGCGCGACAGTTATGTCAAGTGGTAGTCAAACTGTTGTTTTACTTTATTTGGTAAATTAGGTACTGGTATTTGTTTGTTGAGTTGTTTTTAATTATTAGCATTTTATGTTGATTATAGCATAGGTGAACAACGCGTCATTTTTTAAATATTTAATAGGCTTATTTTGCCTGTTGTTAAGTATCTGCGAAGAGCTGACTATTGCTGTTTCACTCCCACTACACTTCAACATATTGGTGAAAGTGGGAAAACAATATTATTTAGCATTGGCAGTGTGGTCCTGGCGGTGTGAGAATAAGACTCATCTCACCCCGCGGGTGCCGCAAGAGCTAAGGGAAAATCCAGAGAATGGGCAGCAATAATATCCTCAGACCTGCGATCACCAAGCCGCCTGGTGATTATGGCAAACAACTCTATAATAAGCGTCCAAAGTGGTGTTTTAATAATAATAATAAGAGAGGCTCTCGTTAGACAGTTGGATCAAGGGTCAGATTTGGGGGGCGAGTTGGCTGGACTGCAGTCGCGACCCCTTCTCGCCCCCGGTATGGCGGACGAGGGTATGGTGGCGAATAATAACGCCCAACGATCACATACATAGATCCTTAACTAGAATTCCCTGTATCTAGGGACCCAGGAACTACGAGGACCATGGTCCCACAACACCCAGACACAGAACAAGTGTTTTAGGAGGCCTGTGTTCAGCAGTGGATGTTTACCGGCTTATCGCCTGTTGCTGTGAATAGCCTTCCTAAAAATTGATTAGTATATTAAGTATATTGTGTTAATGTTTCTAGACACGATACAGCATATAGAATAACTAGGCAGCATGGTGCTTCATTACAATATTGACATTTCTCTGTGCTGTGGTTTTTGAGCATATCAGCTCATAGCCCGGAGGCAGCGGGTTTGATTCTCCCGGCAGTACTAGTACTTGTGCACAGAACAAAAGCGCAAATACTTGGTTCTGAATCTGGGTGTTGTGTTAGTCAGTCCTAGTTAGGGTCCAGGATCTATGTATGTGATCGTTGGGCGTTGTAATTATTATTATACATTATGAATTAAACATTGAATGTGTTTTGATTCCAGGTGTTCGATTACCTAGTATTACACGGGCGCATGAAGGAAAAGGAAGCGCGGGCCAAGTTCCGGCAGATCGTGTCGGCTGTACAGTACTGTCATCAGAAACGGATTATACACAGAGATCTCAAGGTAAACACCAGCTACCTGTCCGTATACAACCAACTGGGGTTGGTGTAACGTGTCTCTCTCTCTCTTTCTTTCTCTCTCTTTCTTTCTCTCTCTATCTCTCTATCTTTCTCTCTCATTCTCTCTTTTTCTTTTTCTCTCTCTTTCTCTATCTTTCTCTTTCTTTTTCTCTCTCTGTCTAGGCTCAAAGCGTGCTTAGAAGTGGAAACAGAATCGATTATCAATTCAAGTAAGGTATAAATGGAATAGAAATGTATATGCTTGTATGACTCTTCGACATTAGCACGAGCTTTTCAGTTCAAACATAATTTAATGGACATTGTGGGTTGAGAAGCATCAGACAGTCTAGCTGCTGCAGCACATGAAGATCAGTATACTGATTCACAGTCCAGCAGAAAGGTTGTGATTCGAAATATACGAGTACATATAGGTAGAGTATATATATCCGTCTTCTTTATCTACATTCAGGACTAGTTATTCTGCAGCCAAACAGTAGTTTTTTTTATTTTTATAACATAGACAAACAAGCAGACGGCCTGATGGTAAGCAGTTACCGTCGCCTATAGACACCTGCAACACCGGGGGCGCTGCCGATGTGTTGCCTACCTTTTAAGACTCTATTTACCCGACGTTTGAAGTGCCCCATGTTGTAGCTCAGCGGAAATACCTCAGATGGTAGCTCATTCCACAACTTGCAGGTGTGTGGCAGAAACGATCTCGAAAAACGGACTGTGCGAGATGAGTAGCAGAAGCAGTAGTGTGCAAGCACTACTGTGTTCCGGTTTGAAGGGCACTATAGCTAGTGAAATTACTGGGCAAACGAGACTTTATGATCTGATCTCACAGTCGAGTAATTTTATTACCAGACTGTGGTGATGTCTCAGGATGATGTGCGCAGTGCAGTGTCACGCGAAACTTTATATTTTGGAGTTTCGAATGACACTGTTCTGTTTTTGGCAGCCGTGTCGCTTAACATCAGGTGAACGGCTAGCTCGTCACATCATTCATAAAACATAAAAAAAGGATGAAAAAGATGTGTAGATTTTAAATTGGAACATTTCTAGATGGGTTGTAATTTGTGACCGGGTACAGTACAAATTTTCCATCTAACTCTTTTGAGACACTATCCATTTCTTTAAGTGCCTCTTGAGTATTCCTTGCCCATTAGTCTCATTCGTGTCACAATGACGCCGTTTTCTCTTTTTATCAGTGCTCCATTTATACTTGCAGGCGGAAAACCTCCTACTAGACGGCGAGATGAACATAAAGATCGCGGACTTCGGGTTCTCGAACGAGTTCACGCCGGGAGCCAAACTGGACACATTCTGCGGTAGTCCGCCGTATGCGGCGCCAGAACTTTTCCAAGGTACGTTGGTACAATCTGTATATAATGTCGTTTTATGGGGGATGCTTTTGTTCAGCAATGAACGTCTTCCAGCTGTTCATAATAGGATGAAGGTATTACGAGCTATGCTCGGGGTTCCCTTGCGTGACACTTTCATAAATGAAAAGATCTCCACGGGATCTAAAGTGATCGAAATGGCCTGAAAGCTAGCAAGTTAAAATGCTGATTGGCAGGTGACAACGTTCGCAGAAGCGATAACTGATGGGGAAGAAAGGTTCTCGAGGGGAGTTTGGGCGGGAAAATGAAAAAGTATTATTTTCCAAAACTTGTGTTATATTCAGTGTTAGTGCATGAAATTGGTGGCATTTTATTCGTTAAGTGCTGGATTACATGCACGAGTGTGGGGAAGTGGTATAATGATAGTGAAACGTTTCTTTTTCGTGTTGTTTAAAAAACTCCATAGAAGGTTCTGGTAAAGTTGCCACCACGTTACTAGGAGTATGTCTTGACCTGATGACTTGGACTGTGACTTGAGACATATATATATTAATTAAATTATCAATTACTTGACACTGGCTAAATACACAAAAGTTTGGAGCCAAACCAAAAATAAAAAACAAAAGGTTCTCGATTGGCGACCACGAACCGGTAGACGCAGCGTAAAGCCCCTACAGGGTAGACCGAAGACCAGCTGGGCGATCATGTAACTCGATTGCAACCCATAGAAACACATGGATTTGACAGTTTGAATACGCAGTTTATGTGCATAGTTAGTATCCATATTTTCTACCATTCATGTTCTCTTTATAAACTAATTTGCCCGTTTTATATTTCCAGGCAAGAAATATGACGGTCCCGAAGTGGACGTGTGGTCACTCGGCGTCATCCTATACACTCTGGTCTCCGGTTCGCTTCCCTTCGACGGATCCACGCTTAGAGAACTAAGGGAACGGGTGCTAAGAGGGAAATACAGGTATGCATACGATAATGGACCTTATTTCAGTTTATACTAAAACTTGTAGTCGCTGACAGTTTTATAGATATATATACCATATTTCTTCTGATGTCAAGTGACAGTTGGTCGATTACTTGAAATGTTTTTTTTAACAGTACGCCAATATAACCTAGAATTTAATTGGTGACCAAGCGGGATTTGAACCACGCATAGTATTTCTCACACGAGGTACCGCTGAGCCAAATTAATCCTAAGACTTGAAATTTCTTAATTTTTTTCCAGAATACCATTCTACATGTCAACCGACTGTGAAAACCTATTGAAAAAGTTTCTCGTCCTGAACCCGGCAAAGCGAGCTTCTCTAGAGAACATCATGAGGGACAAATGGATGAATACGGGGTACGAGGAGGATGAACTGAGGCCATATGTCGAGCCACAACAGGACTTTAAGGACCACAAGCGGATAGGTAAGATAGTTAATTTAAAAAGCCATGGATAAGGTTGACAATCGTTTGGTGGTTTGCGCTTTTATATTGAAGGCTATTAGGGTGAATATTGGAATTCAAAGACATTGACGTCCCCAGATGAAAACAGCACAGCTGGACTATTGATAATTAGATTCTTTCTAATTATCAAGAGGAACTAAATCAGTCTCAAATAAAGCTCCGAATTGGTTGAATATGGGATTGGAAAGGAGGTGGTTTCGAAATCGTATGTCGAAGATACAGCACATCACACAAGTTTAAAAAAATGGTGGTTTTTTTTCATCGAATTTATGATTTTGCTCTCATCTGATGCGACGATGCGATTGAAAGTGTGGCAACAATGTAAGCACCTATTCACTCTTCCCTTGAACACGCCCTTATCTACTGACACAGCTTTGCTGTGATCGAACTTGCCTAAAGCATAATATTTTTTTCCAAAGAATAGGTAAGTAATACAATTTCGTGTTATGCATCTTCAGGACTTTATATTTTCTAACGAATCTGACAGAGTTGGTGTTTTGCTACATTTGCTATAACAGATGAAAATATCAAGTAGTTTTTCAGGCTGAGTTAACGCTTGAGCGAGCAGTACGATGCCGGCTATATTAAGGCTATGGCCGCATAAAAGTGATTAAATATCATATTGCACACGTTAATGCGACTTCATGTCCTATAAAATATATTAGTATTTGCAATGTTAAAGATAATAATACAATTTGATATTTATTAATTTGCATTTGAAAAATCCTAAGTTAAAATTACAAAATTTCATTTATTTAACGCAAATAATTCTTTGAATTTACTAAAAGTCTGTGTTAATCTAAACTTTAAATTTTGTTAGTGTTCATTTAAAACGTGTAAATGTCTTTTTAAACAATGTAAATGCCTTTTTAAACAATGTAAATGTCTTTTTAAACAGTGTAAATGCCTTTTTAAACAATGTAAATGTCTTTTTAAACAATGCAAATGTCCTTTTAAACAGTGTAAATGCCTTTTTAAACAATGCAAATGTCCCTTTAAACAGTGTAAATGTCTTTTTAAACAATGCAAATGTCCTTTTAAACACTGTAAATGTTTTTGAAAACTATGTAAGGGTCTTTTTAAACCTTGTGAATGTTTAATCTCGGTGTGCAGTGTGATGGTGATGTATAAACTAACGCACGTTTTTGTATTAATTTCATGCGTGCATCGCTACGTTTATCGGCACAGCGCAAGTTGGTACGTGACAGTTTTATCAGGGGGTTTATGTATTAGATAAAAACTAACTGCAACTTAATCCTGTCTTATTGTAATCCTTTTAAAGATCATTTTACGATATTTTTATTTTGACTGATCCAACTTCAGACGCAGCAAAGGAGTTGTTCAGATCTGTGAGTCACTTCAGGTGACCTCCTATTCTGTAAACTTGTTGCGAATACGATGGGACTGACATGTAAAATAATTATAAAGGTCCCTAATAATAAAACTGATTAAAAAAAAAAAAAAAACGATATTTTTAGAGCTTTCATTTTGTTAATTCCGGTTATAGTTTAATAGTGACTAGTGGCACTGCAGTTATTTAATATGACGGGACCGTGTTCCTTTTTATAATAGATGACTATGTGACTTATCATAAGAAAAATAGTTTTGTTGATTATAACAAATGGTCATTTAATATATTTATAAAAATTAAATAAAGAATTATGTAAGACAGAATTATATCCCAAGCTTTTATTCATAATAACTTTAAAACTTCTGTCATTTTATAAAAATGTATTGTCCCGTTTTCGCTCGCGTAATTTTACGAATGAGCCGTGACAACACATTTTATTTAACTTTATCGGATGTTTTCTCTTTTTTGTGAATGAAAGGGTAACTATTTATTTTAATGCATGAAATTGTTTAATTTATATCTTATATTGTGATGATATCATTTTATAGTAATGCTTGATAAACTTATTAATTGATGTTGTGGTGTGATGTAATGCTTAAAAAATAATTAGTGTTAGTCTCATTTTATTTATTTTTTATTATTTTGTACTTAACTTGGCGGTGCTTTTTAATTATTTTGCCCTGATGTAACTTAGTTTCTTTAAATAATTTAAATGATAATCGTCACTTAAAAAACTGTTAATTTAGTAATAAAATAAATAATATTGTGATTTTTTTTCAAAAGAAATTATTTATTAAAGCTCATTTGTTCACATACATACCAATAATATTAACACAAATGATAAAAGTTAAAAATGGAAAGAAAGATTATTATTTCAGAAGTTAAATAATTTGCATGTGAAAGTGCGTTAAAATTTTCAAAATGTATTTAACGTTGCACAGCGTTAAAGTAAAACGTCTGCATAAGCACGACTTTTTCTGCTATTTTGTACATTCGAAATCAATCAATGTTCTAATTATCGAAGCAAAAGTTATTTTTTAAATATAATTAACAATTCAACATCAAAGTTTTAGGAAAGTAGTTTTTTTTTTGCGAAGATTGCGACGAAGATTTATGCGAAGTGAAAATATTTGATACTGAAGTTTAACTTTCCCTTATTCCACAGAAGCGTTAGTGTGCTTGGGCTACAACAGACAAGAGATCGAATACTCACTCGCGGAGGCGAAATACGACGACGTGTTCGCCACTTATCTACTGTTAGGAAGGAAAAGCACAGATGTGAGTAATACACACTTAACCTTTATTTTAAGTAAAACTTTATAAGTAACTTAAAAGCACGCTTGACTCGGGGAGTAAGCAGTTGAAAGCGAAGTTGAAGTTGGTTCACGTAAATCTCCATGGTCAACATAACAAAGTTAAAAATTTGTATTATTGTGTTGGTATGTACGGAGCCGAGTCATGGACACTCACAGTGCGGCTAGTCCACCGACTTGAAGTCGCTCAGAGAGCTATGGAGAGGGCTATGCTTGGAGTTTCTCTGAAGGATCGAATCAGAAATGAGGTGATCCGTCAGAGAACTAATGTCACTAACATAGCCTATCGAATTAGCAAACTGAAGTGGCAGTGGGCTGGCCATATTTGCCGCAGAACCGACAACCGTTGGGGAAAGCGTGTCCTTGAGTGGAGACCGCGACGTGGCAAACGTAGTGTAGGACGCCCGCCGACTGGTGGAGCGACGACTTGCGCCGAGTGGCTGGCAGTCATTGGATGAGAAGATCTGAAGACCGGGCTCAATGGCGTACCTTGGGAGAGGCCTATGTCCAGCAGTGGACTAACACAGGCTGATGATGATGATGATGATGATGATGTTGGTATGTCCGGTAATATGACAATTACTGTTCTGTTATGGGTCGTTTAACATCAGGTGAACGACTAGCTCGTCACATCATTCACTAACATAAAAGAATTACAGCTGTCAAGATGGCGACATTAACATTGAACAAAACAAAAACAATTTTATACCGGCTGATAGTTGGAGCTAAAGAAGTTTTACTTCAGTCGTGTGGTCTAAAGCACACTTCTTTTTTTATTTAAATGATTGACTTGACGAACTAGTTATTACCTTGATATTAAGCGCCACGGGTGGTCCCGGCATAAAAATAATCCACCCCATCTCTTCTTCTGAGTGCTGTAGAGTCTGCTAAAGGAATATTCAGCGAATGGCCAGCAGCGTTTATCCTCGGCCTACATTATCTAAAGTAATCACCAAGACGCCTGCCGAGCGTGGTGGTCATGGCAAACCTGATAGAGGAAATGATAGCTCAATTGGTAATAGCGATTTTAATTTAGTGATGCGAGATTGTTGGTTTCGAATCCTTCCATGAAATGGAGCTTTTGGTGAAGAAAGAACATCGTGAAGAGACCAAAGCATGGTGGTGGCATTTTTTGTGCTCATCTGGCAATATATGGCAATATGTCGCCAAGGACTTAGACTAGTCATCTGCTTTGTTGCCACCCATAATGTATAAAACAGACAGCAATAACGGACAAATAAAGGTACCTTTTAGAAATTATCATAACGGACTAATAAAGGTTCCTTTTAGGACTCATCCTCAGTCGAAAGACGCCCATTGCTGAACAAACCCATAGATCGCTACTTTGACCGGCTACTTGCATTTTGTATCCAACGCTTCCCTGCGGTTCAGATCAGATCATCGGTCCTTTTAGTGCTAAAAACCTCTAAAATGGTGAAAATGTTGTGGCATGGCAACAATTTTTATTGTGTAATTGTTTGTTTCCAGCCGGAATCGGATGGCAGCCGGTCCGGGTCTTCACTGTCCCTACGGACCGCAGCGGGGAACCAGCAGCCACAGAACCAGACCGCTAACTCACACTCAGGTACATATCGCACATACACAACTTGAATACACATACACACATGGAGGAAAATTTAATTCTTTACAAATAGGCAATTTCAGCCCTTTTAAAAGTCAAAATCAGAATACTCAAAATAATTAAATTGAGTTGTGGTAGTTCTAAACATAAAATTACAAAGTGTTTAATGTTAAATATAGCAAGCCTATTTAAAACGAGTTTAAATAAAAAAATAAGTTCTCTTTCCTACAAAATGCTTATAAGAAGTAAATATTTAAATAAGTGTTTTGTTTGTGTTTTCTGTTCTCATTCCAAATTGTGTCAAAAGTTTTACATTCGGAGTTTTGATTCATTCACGTTTACGTCGTGGGGCTATACAAAATATGTTACATATACTGTCAACCGGTTACTAGTTGTAAATGTTTTACCACAAAATCTAGAAACGGATGTAACCTTGGGTTTAACATTACAAGAGTGCTTCTGAGATTTTTGCTAAGATCGTAGTTATATATATTAGGTACCACATCGACAGTACACAAACTTAATGAAATCGAAAGAATTGGATATATTTTTTGTAAAATTTTACTAAAGCTTTGTTAAACGCTAAGGGTGATTTAAAATGGGCTTGATAATAGCTTTCTAACTTGGTTCTCATCGTCATACCATAAGTCCAGTCCTACGCTTAGTAAACCAGGGTTATGTCATTGGGAGGCGACGCAAGAAGTGTACAAGTCCAATTAAAAAACCACATGCTAATTTAATTGATATGAATTCTTTTTTAAACATATCATTAATTCGTTGTGAAAGTGTTCTAATAATTGATAAATTAAAAAGTATAGCTTAGTGTAATTTTGTAGCTTAAAATACAGAAAGTATTTTCCTTAGAATATTTTGTGATTTAAAACTTCTTGTTTTGTTTCCTCAAATAATGCTTTATATCTTTACCGTTTATTTTGTGTGCTTTTATCGTATGTACAACGTAATTATGCGGCGATCACAACGGTCTTATAAGAGTGGGCGTTTAATTCTGCTTCGGACTTACATTAAATTGGAAATAAAAGAAAACATTTTTGCTTGCGTTGTGAATGTTAATAGACTTTCCTTCGTGTATTCCGCGCGGCTTAACGTTTCATAAGCCCCGATTGGTTTTGCCTTTTTAATCCACTCCACGTCCTTGTTTATGACGTCATTTACAAGTTTTAATACCTATTTTCGCCCGTTCCACGTCTGACATATCTACACCGAGTTTTGACGTAGCTTTTTGTCTACATCTCATTGTGACTTATCTAACAACGCGGGAATCTCTATTATCAACTATCCGTGCCCACCGTAGAAAGCGTTCGCAATTCACCTTAATTTGTCTCATTTTTTTAAATAAACAGTTTTCCTTTACTCTATTGATTTAGCTTTAGATTAAATCGCTTTTTTCTACATCAATCAAAGTTGAGTCAAATTTCGTCTTAACTCAAAGTAACTGTCACATCGCGTTTTCCTCTCAACTCGAAAATAAATTGCTACGTTTGTTTCAAAATCAGATGAGGTAGTCATTTTTCGCGTTTTCATCCTTTAATCTGGATAATAGTAGCATCAGATCGCGGTTCCATTCAAACTCGCAAAAAGTTTTACGGATGTAGTTTTTCCAAACTTAAACGATGTAGTCATGTTGCGTTTTCCATCCGGATTAAAGTATCGGATCGCTTGTGTTTCTCCGTTGTACCCCGTACCGTATCCCCGTTGTGACCGCCGTGCCGGGTGTGGCGCAGGCGGCGGCGCGATGTCGGGCGCGGGCGGCTCGCCCTCCCACCGCGGCGTCCAGCGCTCCATCTCCGCCAGCGCGCGCCCCGCCGCCTCGCGCCGCGCCTCCTCCGGCGCCGAGGTGCTGAGGACGCAAGGTAACACGGGCACTGCCACTGATACATACACGTGAGCGGCAAACATTGCAGGTACACATACACACGGGCGTCAAACATTACAGGTATACATACACATCGTACATGACACATACACATCGTACATGACACACACACATCGTACATGACACATACACATCGTACATGACACATACACATCGTACATGACACACACACATCGTACATGACACACACACATCGTACATGACACATACACATCGTACATGATACACACAGATAGTTTCCATTTACTCATTTAAAGGGTGATAAATAAACAGCAACAGACAGAATCCAGTTTATAATATTAGTATAAAATACACACATACATGTCACTCAACTTTGTATGTCGTGTTGGACAAAAGTTACAAATTATCGATTGTAAAATGCATATTCCAAATGGGAAACATGTTAGGTTCAATATCATACACAATATATTTGACCAATTAATACGGGGAACATAATACAATTAATATAAATATTAATTTTCATTAATTTACTTATTATTCTTAATTGCAATAGAAATAATATTAATACATCCGCACCGCACATAACTTAGCACCTAGTTTATACTAAAGATTTACTTCAATATAAAAACAAACGTAAGACACACTTGTTTCACAATTACTTACTTAGTTCCTGGTTCCCTAGATACAGGGAATCCTAGTTAGGGTCCAGGATCTATGTATGTGATCGTTGGGCGTTATTATTCTTACTATTATTTTTTTTTAATTGTATGCTTTGGAAATAATGTGGGCGCATAAGCAATTCTATTTTTGTTTAATGTTTTATGTAAAATGCGTTTATTAATGTTTGTACGTTTATGCGATTTCAGTGCTTATTTTTTGGGTAATAGGCATCATATTTGTGTCATGTGGCTATAACGGTTTGGGCCCCGAGTCTGGGCATTAGATTTATTTTTGGGTTCTTTTTTATCACAATAAAAAATTCAAGACAGAAGTCGGAGATTTTGGGCTCTTGCTTATTAATCCTTTGGAATACCAAAAGATTAATTGTAGGAAATGAAAAAATAATGTTTAAAACATTATATTTTATAATGTATTAATATTTACATGAAGTAATTCAACTTGTATTTGACAGCCTCTGTGGTGTAGTGGTTGAGCAGGTCGGCTCATAATCCAGAGGCGGCGGGTTCGATTCCCGCGGCAGGGCAAGTATTTGTGGACAGAAAAAAAGTGCAAATACTTGTTCTGAGTCCGGGTGTTGTGGGACCATGGTCCTCATAATTCCTGGGTCTCTAGACACTGGGAATCCTATTTAGGGATCTAGATATGTGATCTTTGGGCGTTATATAAAAAAAGAAGAAAAAACATTAACGCTTCTACGAATTTCGATATGTATATTATATTGAGTGAACAATTGGTATGATTCCCTAGTATAGAATGTGTTTTGAATAGTTTGACCGGCGTGGTTACAGTTGGCACAACGACGACCGCCGCGAATAACACCACTTCAACGGCGACCACGACAACGTCGAATTTTAAAAGACAGGTACGTTGACACATTGACTTAGTTTTTTTTTTAAGTCAATATATTTATTGCAAATATTCTATTTTTACAAGTCAAAATTAAATGACTAATACTCTACCGACCTTGATTGATTAGATGAATTGTATAATACCTATTCAATAGGTAATTAATTAAATAATTAAATGCTTGAAAATACTATGTTATTAATTTTTGACGATATATCTATTATAATTAAAATCAATAAAAAAATTTGATGCACTTAGTTGCAAGTGCGCAAACAGGGCTCATGTACCAACTAAACTAGTTTTAAGACCTGACATATTAAATAAATTGTACATGAATGCAAAAAAATGAATATGAATATGAATATGAACAGTTTCACCGGTTAAGGCCCCCAGCCGTCAAAAGTGTGAGGCAACTAGCTGGCGGGCACCCCTGGGGGGCGAGCCTCGGGTTGGGCCGTTGCCGGGATAAGGGGATCGGGAAGGCTACGTCCACTGGAAGAGTGGATCCTCTGGAAAGCGTTTGACTTTGTTACATTATTAGTTCCCACCGTTGACCACTGGGACAAGTATTACGTAAGCAGATTTATTACAATTATTTACCCCCCATCCCCCTGTCAGCAAAAGTAAGCAAAGCTCTTACCCCGTCCCCCCATGCTTACGTAAACATTTTTACAATTAATGTATTGTTTTTTAAATATTATAATTATAATGTTTAGTGTTTCAAGCAAAGGCAATGCGAGGGTTGCTATTCGTGTAAAAAGGTAAATAACTACCGATGACGTAATGATTATCTAGACTCCCCTGCCCCCCATGTCATCCAAAATAAGCAAAGGAAAGACCCCCCCCCCATAGTGCTTACGTAATACTTGAACGGCCCCACTATTATAGTCTGGTAGCTAGCAATTTTACTGTTACTTATATTTTACTGTTACTTATATTTTACTGTTACTTATATTTTACTGTTTTTTTTTTTTTTTTTTTTTTTTTTTTTTTTTTTTTTTTTTTTTTTTGTTTTTTTTTTTTTTTTTTTTTATGTTACGAAATGACATGACGAGCAAGCCGCTCGCATGATGTTAAGCGACACGACTGCCCATATCAGTTGCAGTGACACTTGAAACACTAAATTATAGTTTCGCGTGACACTGCACTGCGCATGTCATTCTGAGACATCACAGTCTGGTAATAAGATTACATAACTGTGAGATTAGGTCATAAAGTCTCATTTGCCCAGTAATTTCACTAGCTACAGTGCCCTTCAAACCGGAAAAGAGTAGTGCTTGCGCACTACTGCTTGGCGGCAGAATAACTGGCAAAGCGGTGGTACCTACCTAGACGAACTTTGCAGAAAAGTCCTACCACCTGTTACTTATATTTTACTGTTACTTATATTTTACTGTTACTTATATTTTACTGTTACTTATATTTTACTGTTACTTATATTTTACTGTTACTTATATTTTGGGTTTATCTATACACGATAATTAAATAGAAAACTCTAGTGTTGTAATAAGTTAATATCGCACTGTTTCAGAACACAATTGACTCGGCATCAATCAAGGAGAACACCGCTCGAATCGCTCAAATGCAGGTAAATATTCGATATCGCCTTTCCTTTATATAAATAATCTGTTTTCGTTACGATATCATGATGATGATGACTGGCCCGATAGCTCAGTTGTAGTAACCATGCCTTCTAACTGTGGGTTGTGGGTTCGTGGGTTGTTCCCGCCCAGGACAAACATTTGTGTGATGAACATAGGTGTTTGTTCTGTGTCTGGGTGTCATATTGTATTCTATGTATGTATTTACAAACAAAATGTACTAAGTATTGTACCAGTTATCTGGTTCCCATAGTACAAGCTTTGCTTAGTTTTGGGTTAGATAGCGCTGTGTGAAATGTCCACACATATTATTATTATGAATGTGATGAACACCGGTGAGCTACAAATCCTTTTGTCAATTTAGCCTGATTTTATATATAACTAGCGGTTTCACCCGCGGACAAAAAGTGTTTTAAGTATTTGCTCATCCCACGGGAAAATTTCACTTTTCCGGGATAAATTGTAGCCTATATGTTAATCTAGTGTATAAGTTATCTTAGTACCGAATTTCATCCAAATCCATACAGCCGTTTGAGCGTGAAGAAGTAAAAAAACATACACATATACACAAAAACAAACTTTCGCCTTTATAATATTAGTGTGATGTAATGACGGGTCTAACATTGTCGCTTAGCGACTCAAAGTCCCAAAACAAAAAAGAGAGTAAAAGAAAGTAACCCCTGGAGTTATGGCGAGAACGAAAAAGATCGCGTCGCCGCATCGTATTTTTTTTCAAAAAGTGTTATTTTCAGTGTTAGTGCATAAAATTGGTGGCATTTTATTCGTTAAGTGCTGAATTACAGGCATAAGTTTGGGAAAGTGGTATAATGATGGTGAAACGTTTCTTTTCGTGTTGTATCCAAAACTCCATAGAAGCTTCTGGTAAAGTTGCCACCACTTTACTAGGAGTATGACTTGACTAGACTAGACTATGATTTGACTTGATGACTTGGACTGCGACTTGACACATACAACATACATATAGAATATTACTTGACACTGGCTAAATACACAAAAGTGTGGAGCCAAAACCAAAATTAAAAAAAGTAACCCCTCGAACCCCCCCAGGTGCAGAACCCGTCGCGGCCGAGCAGCGCGCAGCCCAAGCTGGAGGCGCGGGCGCGCGGGGCGGCGGCCGCGCGCCGCTCCGCCGCGCCCGAGCCCGCGCTCCCCAAGCTGTCCCCGCCAAGGGACCCGCCCGGGTACGTGCCGACACTCATACACATACACAAACATTTATTCTACACTTATTAAGCGATCATTTCGAAACTTCAAACAGGAAATAGTGTCATTGGCGCGATTTTTCGAAATGCAAATTGTCAAAACGTAACAATTTTTTTTTCAGTTTGGTTCGGTGAAAAATGATTTTATATCAATAATCGTAAATACAAAACTAAACTAGACCTAAGAACTTATCAAATCATCTGTTTATTTGCAAGAATACACTATTAATTTAGATACAAGGTCACGTAGAAAGTAGTGGATATGTGCATTATATTATATATATTCAGCATGCAAAAGCAAGCGTGCAAATAATAAAAAATATTTTTGTTATTACATTAACATTTGTTATTACATGTTACATATTCCTTGACACTATAAAAACATACTTACTTACCCTTGCCGCTACACCGGGACTTGTTTCTAGAGGACCATGGTCCTCATAGTTCCTAACACAGGGAATCCTAATTAGGGTCCAGGTTCTATGTATGTGGCCGTTGGGCGTTATTATTATATTATAACTATCTGTGACTCGCGGTTTCACGCGCGTGGTGATGATGATGAAAAGTAGATAACTTATTCTCAAAACTATCAAGTGTGAATATAAAATTTCATCAAAATTGTCTCAGTCTTTTCGGAAAAATATGGTAATAAACACTGTGACACGAATTTTTTATATACATATAGATAGATTATTTTTTTCATTTGACCATGAGTGACGTCATCATAAGGTCAGATGAAGGTTATTTACGTAAAGCCTGACATGGTAGTAATCAGTTACTATTTTCGATATTGAAGTTATGGTTATTGAGTGATCGGTAAGTCTATTCCTCGAAACGGTTTTGTAATTACAATAAATTTAAAAAAAATTACGAATTCCATTGAGTATAATTTGCCTATATTTTTTTTAAATTATCCGTTTACTCAATCAACATATCTGAAGTAATCTAAAGGTATAATGGTGTCGATTCTGTGTCGCATTCTCTAAAACTAAAGTAAACTTAAAGTATGGCGGTAGTCTTCTGATAAAGGGGAAATGAAAAAGACGGAAATATGTTAATTTCGTTTAGCTTTAGAGTATGCGACACAGAATCGACACAATTATAATATTAAAAAATATTATAGTGTGCATACTTATCATTTCTACAACGTTAGCTTAGATTTATATTTTATATTTAGTTACTGGTAGGTAAGAAGCATTTACGGCTCACAAAGTCACATGTTGGTTTTCATGTCATCCTGGTGATACTGTCATGATAGTATCATGATACTGTATTGTCATTATCTTTATACTGTCGTTATACCATCTTATGATTAATCATGACACTATCTTGCCATTGTATAATAAACCGTATAAGATATTGCTAAGACTTGACAGGCAGTACCATAATAAACATTGTTATGATATTGGTGTCGATTCTGTGTCGCATTCTCTAAAACTAAAGTAAACTTAAAGTATGGCAGTACTGTTCTGATAAAAGGGAAATGAAAAAGACGGAAATGTGTTAATTTCGTTTAGCTTTAGAGTATGCGACACAATTGACACCACTGTTTAGCGATTCTCCTAATACTGTGTTGTCATTATTCTGATACTGCCCTGCCATTCTCCTTATACTGTCATGATTTGTAATGAAAACATTATCCTGATACTGTTTTGTCAGTATTATTCAACATTTTCTATTTTAATACTGTCTTTACATTATCACTATACTGTCACGTTATAATTTATCGGGATTATATTTCTATTTTATATATATATAGTATTGTATTTCTGTCAAGGTATATTTTAGGCTAGTTTTAAGCTTTAAATAACTGAACGAGGAATTCATTTGATTCGGGTGAGCCTTCGAGGAATTTCATCTTCAATACAAAACGATATGGTAAAACAACGGTTATTTTATATTTCATGAGGAATTTGTTAATTTTCAGTGCTAAATTATGTACTGAGTACATACAGTATGGTCATAATCCCGACGAGAATCCAACATTCGCGACAAAACATATTAAATTTGCATATCCGATTGTACGTACCAACCCGTAACATTATTACTTATATCAAATCAGTGTCAATAAATCATTCAACCGGAACGGACGTCGTATCATAGTTTCAATTTAAAAAATTGTTTTTTTTTTTTGTTGAATACGCGTGCGAAGCCGGGGCGGGCCGTTAGTAAGTCATAATGTTACGGGTTGACACGTACACCGATTTTTATCTAAGTCAGTTTTGAAATAGTGGTATGTTTTATTGTTTTTTTTTTAAAGCTTTTTAGGTGGTAGGATTTTACTGCAAAGTTCGTCTAGGTAGGTACCACCGCTTTACCAGTTATTCTGCCACCAAGCAGTTGTGCGCAAGCACTGCTGTGTTCCAGTTTGAAAGGCAGTGTAGCTAGTGAAATTACTGGGCAAATGAGACTTCATGACCTGATCTCACAGTTTAGTAATCTTATTACTAGATTGTGCTGATGTCTCAGGATGACGTGCACAGTGCAGTGTCACGCGAAGCTCTATACTAGAGTTCCGAGTGACATTGTAGCTAATATGGGCAGCCGTGTCGTTTAACATCAGGTGAACGGCTAGCTCGTCACGTTATTACTTAACATATAAAAGCTAGTTTTAAGCGTTACATTACTGAACAGTGGCACACCAACAACGGAGGCCAAAAACGGCAACGGTGGCACAGCGACGAAGACTCACGTGAAGAGTGCGTCCATATCTAGCGCCAGCGGCGCCGCGCCGCTCGCGGCGGACGCGGCGCCGCACAACGCGTCCGCCAGGGACCTCGCGCAGCCGCGGGCCAGGTACGGGCGGGGCTCGCGGGGCTCGCGGGGCTGGAGGTTCTTTCCCTGCAACGATCTGAACACTCGTTCTCGCGATTTGAACTCGTTATAAAAGTTAAAACGGCACATTTTATTATAGTACTAGTTTCTGCCCGCGTAAACGAAGAATTTTTTTTATAATTTTACCACCCATTTCATCTTCTTGGGGGTGGAATTTTGAAAAACCCTTCCTTAGTGGATATTTACACTTTACAAAGAACATACCCTCCAAATTTCAAGTCTTTAGGACCAGTGGTTTAGGCTGTGCGTTGATATATAAGTCAGTCAGTCCATCACGACTTAAATTTTATATGCATAGGTAGACGTGCCTATATTTAATTTACTAGGTAGCAAATTTTAAAATTTACAATCACATACCGACCTCGCCGGCGAGGTCGACGTACGTACGTAGGTTAGCTAGAACCGTCGCGACTCTCAATAGGGTCCACTTTTCCAGTGGACGTAGTCTTCTCGATCCCCTTATCCCGGCAACGGCTCAAGCCGAGGCTCGCACCCCAGGGGTGCCTGCCAGCTAGTTGCCTCCCACTTTTGACGGCTCGGTGCCTTAAGCGCCTGCCCTCCCGCCCGGTGACGCTGTAAAGGTCGGTAGAGACCAACAGCATTATTTAAAAGTTGCCACTTTATTGCTCCCGTGTATTGCAATTTTCTTACGCCGGACAAAGTAGCGTTTGATAAATGTTGGTCCCTACAAATAGCAACATTTAATATATTTCACTATATCGAAAGTGGTTAGTAGTCTATAAAAAATACACACTACAAATAGTAAAACTTAGTAAACTTAGTAAACTTTACGAATTGTTTTTATTTTATTTATAAAAGGCTCTTTAAAGGTTGACATCGTTACTTTTACTCAATTGTCAAATCGAATACGTTATTTTGAACTTAAGATACATTGCTCGTTTGAAGATGAAAAGGTCTACAAATTAAGTTACCATCTCACAGGAAAGAACCTCCAATAACCTGCTAATTAGGGTGTTATTGGCTTCACCGGTTTTTAGACGCAACTTTGTATTTGGTTTGTAAAAATTCAAATGCGTTATTGTTTTAATTTTCGGTTCAAGCTGGTTTGACTTATTGTAATGTTATTAAATGCAGTCACATTACGAACTATCAGGTAAGATATTTAAGGATCATATTACCAGATTGTGGTAATGTCTCAGGATGACGTGCGCAGTGCAGTGACTATTTATAATTTAAAGTTCCGAATGGCACTGCAACTATTCCGTATGGGTCCACCCATGACGCTTAACATCAGGTAAATGACTAATTTAAGTAAAAAAAAGTATATCTTAATCTGATATGTTAATTTTTAAATATGAATAAGGAACGATTCATTTAATAACATTATTATATTTCTAGCTATGAGTGAATGTTTTCAGTTTTTTTTTTGGTAGTATTTTTGATTATAAAGCTTTGTTATGATTTTTGACGCAGTTGAGTTCAGCATATAGCAATCACGCTTGAGTGTACACGTGTTTGGGTTCACTTTAGATCTGCTGGGCGATCACGTAACTTGATTTGCAACCAATAGAAACGACAATTTTGTATGAATTTGACTGTTTCAATACGCATTTTATGTGCATAGTTACTATGGAAATTTACAAATTAGGAAAGAATTTTCATCTGTTGCATTACAGTCAAAGTTCCGTGATTTCTTATTCGTACAAAGCGAGTCAAATTCGTTTTATTGGTTCTTATGATTTTACACGTGCAAGATTTGATAAAACACTTTGAAAATGGTTTATTTAATGCTATGTTTTCTGAATAAGGGGGACTTTGAAAGCAACTTTCCACCTGTATCGCGTATTCTAGGCTTGAAGTGCGGTTTTTGAAGTAAAATTTCTTTAGACACGCTTGACTCCCAAGTAAGCTCTCTCTCTCTCTGTCTCTCTCTTTCTCTATCTATTTCTCTCTCTCTCTCTTTATCTCTCTTTATCTCTCTCTTTCTATCTTTCTCTCTCTTTCTATCTTTCTCTCTCTATATCTCTCTTTCTCTCTCTTCTCTTTCTCTCTCTCTCTATCTCTCTCTCTACGTAAAGATAGAAAGAAAGAGTTAGTTTTCATATATTACTGTAGGGGAAAGAGAGATGGAGCTAAAGAAGTTTTACTTCAGTCGTGTGGTCTGAAGTACACTCGTTTTTTTTCTCTCGCTATTACAATCTACTAATGCCTATTTTCACCGGCACTCCTCAATTAATGCCATAATTCACGGATCATACCAACCATAAAACACTTATTTACACTCTGAGCATTCCTTACTAAAGCTAATTAAATTTAATTAATGCTTAAAATGTCTTGTCACCTTCTCGCTGAAGTTAAATGTTGCGAGTGAAGAAGAGACAGAGCCTTTTTAACATCGATTAAATTTACTTTTTATAAGTAAGGCTTTTATGTTAAATAAAAGGTAGTTTAGTTAATACATTACACCTTATTTTGCCATAGTTGTCACTTAAATCATGGTTAAGGACAAAATAAGGAAATTTATTCCCGTTTGGAGATCGTACATCGCGCGTTAACAAAATGAAGCGCATATTAGCTAAAATTGTTTAGGTATATCTAAATTCTACATTAACTTTTAATTTAAATGTTTAATGAGTTTATGAGTGTTATTGTTAAATAGAAATATAAATATATAACACAATGCCATCTACTCCCAAACTAAGCAAAGCTTGTACTATGGGAACCAGATAACTGATACAATATTTAAATACTTTTTGCGTCTGAATACATACATAGAATACAATATAACACCCAGACACAAAACAAACATTGATGTTCATCACACAAATGTTTGTTCTGGGTGGGAATCGAATACACAACCTACTGTTCAAACGGCAAGGTTACTACTACCAACTGAACTATAGGGCCAGTCAAGTAATTTTTTTTTAAATTTTAATCAAAGTAGTAAATCGAGCATGTGGTGAAAATAGGGCAGGTGTTCATTGTAAAATTTTGTATTTTACACTTTTCTTTTGTTTAAAACTTGTTTGTAGATCTAGATTTTAGTTTTGGTTTACCATATTTATTTATTCCAAATTATAGTATATAATTAAATAAATAATTAAATTTAATGTTATCGTAAAATAATTTGTTTAATGTACGAATTCAATGTAATGCGTTGTATTTTGTTTTACATTTAAGTTTTTTACGTTTACCGAATGTTTGTATGAATATTATTGCGAAAATTACAAAGAAAATAAATTTTAAGTTTATTATTGTATTGTGTTGTGTAGTTTAGATTTATTTATAATTTTACAGTATATTTATATATGTACTTATTGATTGTTTGTACTAGTAACTATACAGTGAGTATACAGTATACACTCATTGTTGTTTATGTCGGGGTCTGATCGTCTAAAATTGGATATTTCACGATTAGATTTGTCTCTTCATGAAATTACATTTACACTTGTCCAGGGTACAGGTGGCCGTAATAGATTCCAAGACCACGGTGGAAGGTTAATTTTGCTTCAAAGTCGAAGTCAAAAGATTTATTGCAAATCGGCAATTTTTTAGCACTTTAGGACTTACTACTACTACACTTTAGGTAGGACTTTGTTGCAGTTCGTCTAGGTAGGTACGTTAGTAATATGCAAGCACTACTGTGTTCCGGTTTGAAGGGCACTGTAGCATAAAATTACTGGGCAAATGAGACTATGACCTGATCTCACAGTTTAGTAATCTTATTACTAGATTGTGCTGATGTCTCAGGATGACGTGCACAGTGCAGTGTTACGCGAAACTGTAAGTGCCGAGTGATACTGCAACTGATATGGGCCGCCGCACTTAACATCAGGTGAACGACTAGCTCGTTACATCATACACTAACAAAAAAAATTCAAGGCAAAATTATATTCGTTTCGCATATTAATAATTGCAGCAAAATTTATTTTAGTGATTTCATGAAATGGAACGATCAGACCTCGACAATATGTATTTAGATTTTTATGTGCCTGTCCGCTGTTTCTTTTTACCGTGTGAGTGTGTATTTTTTGCGAAATTGTACTGTTTAAAGAATTGCATACAATACGGCTAATGCTTCTGCGCACTAAGCACTGGATTCGTATTGTTTTTTTAGGGTTTGAAAATTTGCTCACAAGCTTGTGACTATTTTTCTGGCTGATCGCTCTCTGGTTATTCACTCGCCACTTAAATCACCAGTATCAGTATCATTCATTTACAACGCATTACTAAAAACTAAAAAAAAATTATGATTATTTCACATAAAATAGCGATAAATAGACAACGTAATTTTTGCTGCAAGCTATCTAAGATATTTAGAAAAATAAATAACGTCTAAACTCACGTCAATTAAAAAGTCAAAATTACTCCGACCAGGTTTCGGATATATTCGATGTCCTTCTTCTGGGAGCTAACTCTATAGCTAGCTAGCTAACTCGTAGAGTTACGTGCTGACGCTCGCGAAAGCCGCCGCGGCTTGCGTTAGCTACTGGCTCCCAGAAGAAGATCATCGAATATGTCCGAAACCTGCTCGGAGTAATTTCGACTTTTTAACTGATGTAAGTTTAGCCGTTATTTATCTTACAGAATGTGTCATACTCACGATAGTTTTCCAAGAAATGTTTATTTAAAAATAAACCGAATCGAAAGTCAGCATTGAATTCCATGACTTCAAGAATCTACTTCTACGGTTTGTGCGAAGTGATGATCCCGATTTTGTCGTTGATATTGTCCGTTCATAGTCAAGTGTCATCGATGAATGTCATATGTTTTCGTAAGCTTGTTTATAAAAAAAAGTATCCAGCACCAATTAGAGCTTTTGTTGATATTTTTATAGCGCACATTAGCAACCATTTTCGCTCTTTGTGTGATCCGCTAAGGTTTATATCCGTATCGGCCTGCTAATATTTCCATACAGCTGGTTGACAAGCAGTTATAGTTCTTACGTTTAGTCAGCTAAGGTCCGTATTGGTTGCAGCCTGAACTCGCAGCTGTCGACGCCGGGCGCGGGCGGCGCGGCGACGGCGGCGGCGCGGCGCGAGTTTCCCAACCCGCTTGTCTTCCCGAGGAATGTACCCTCGCGTTCCACCTTCCACTCAGGTGAGAATACACTCTTGGGAACCACTACTGCTGGAAATACTGGAAAAGTGAGATTCGGGTCTCGCTTACCGAGTGTTCCGTACACATGTACTTGTTGCTATAAGATCAAATAAAATTGCTCCTTAAATTGAATAATGTTTTATCGCAAGCCCAACTTGCATTTGGCCGGTTTTCAGTTGTTATACTACAGAAAAACAATGGGGCTTTTATTACCGTTATTGAGATACAAAAAAGGAAAGAAAATTGCATAAAAATCTTGTTTCTAGTATGGGTATAAATTTATTTGTTTTTGTAAAAATCTGCTGTAAAAACGTTTATTCTGTGACACTTTCGGTCAGCTACCCATTATGATTCAGGAGACCCAGCGTTTGTAAGCCATCGGACAGACAGACATACATCGTACCCATCGTATCCACATACCCCCGTGCGAGGTGGTCCGAAGTGCGAGGGCATTTCCCCCCCCTCAAAAAATAAAATAAAATAGATCTACATTGCCAAAGTTAAAAATTTGTATTATTATGTTACTGTTTCCGGTAAAATGACAATTTGCGATTGTCAAGATGGCGACATTAACATTAAACAAAGCAAAATCAAAGTTATACCGGCCGATAGATGGAGCTAAACTAAGGAAGTTTTACTTGAGTCGTGTGGTCTAAAGCACACTCGTTTGTTTTTAATTTCGAATCGTAGACGTACAGCAAACCAGCATCGCGTCATTAGACGCGCTCATGCACCAACAAATCACAAGCTATCTATTCATATGCCTAGCTTTCTAGATAGCTTACGTCTGGTCTATTAGGCCACGATCAGTATACTATCAGTTAATTCGTGATTACCTTATTAATTCGTGATTGACGCGTAATTAAGATGGAGCTAAATTTAAAAAAGTTTTACTTCAGTCGTGTGGTCTAAAGCACACTTTTTTTTTATATACCGGGGAGAATGCTGCTCCCTATTTCCTGGATATAAATTAATTCCCTTAGCTGAGACTTGCGACACTCATCAGATGGGTGTTTCTATTCTCACGCTACACAAATGAAATCACACTAATATTATAAAGGTGAAAGTTTGTATGCGTGTATGTGTGTATGTTTGTTACTCCTTCACGCTCAAACGGCCGAATGGATTTGGATGAAATTCGGTACCAAGATAGCTTATACACTAGATTAACATATAGGCTACATTTTATCCCGGAATATTGAAATTTTACCGTGGGTTGAGTAAATAATTAAAATACTTTTTATCCGTGGGTGAAACCGCGGGGCGCAACTAGTAATACATAAATAAAAATAAAGTACAGTCTCGGATTCAGGTCAGACGCGGTCGCGGGGCTCGGGGGGCGCCTACGGTGACGGCGGCTCCCCGCACCAGGCGAGACCTTCGTTCTTCTCCAAACTGTCCTCGAGGTTCTCCAAACGGTGAGTACAATTTGGAACTTTTTTTATGACTCTTAAGTCATGTTTTTGAATGTCACACCAAAATATTACCACGTGAAATCGTAATTCGTATTTTTGTAGTCGTATTATATAAAACAAATGCAAACATAAGTTTAAAATCATAAATTTCATTCACTGAATGAATGTTACCGGCGAATTATTTTTTCGGTGATTTCAATATTATCGGTGACATTCAAAAATATCACCTCTTATTACAGAAAAAGAAATCCTTATGTCATTAATTTTTTTAGTTATGATTGGTTTGCAATTTATTTTAGCTAAAGGAATTTACTGAACTTTTTGGGATAAGAGTAATTAATCTGAAATGAGGTGATAATATATTGCTTTCTCTCTCTCACGCTAAACTTTAAAACATAAGTGGGAGCGACAAAGCCATATTTCTCAGTTCATTATTATTTTTATAGCAGCCAGTTATACTGGAAAACTATTATTTTTTTATTGTGGGGATGTATCAGAACTATATTGAACACGAGTAACGAAAATTTTGAAATAATTTTAGTTACGTTGTCTGCCTGAGAGATGGCGTTAAAATTAATATTTTGCACATATAAACATTTACTGTTTTATCTGTTCTATAGTTTCTGGTCACGACACTCTTTGTAAACTCGCGCATAATTATTGCCTAATAACCCATTGTGTATAAATAAAATTTAAAAAGAACTCGAAGAGAATGTTTACAATGATTGTTAAAACATAATTTTTTGGGGTACGTGATGATTTCGTTAGACATTTTCACTATCTTGAATTTGATAAAATAACTTTGAAATTTAAATCGGAGATAGTGAAACGTGGTCTACGAAATATCACCACATTGTTTGGGCATTTGTCATGAAGTTGCTTTTGTTGTATAACTTTTGAGAATTACTGACAATAACAAAGATAATGAAACGCAATTGCGATATTTAGTACAAACAGATTAAGGTCCTTTTTCAGTAACTATTAAAATGTAACGATTTGTACCTTGATAGTCTCCATTTGGGTGCTCAAAACTTTTATGATACTTATTACATTGCATTAAAGCTTACATTTCAATGCTTTATAAGTCAGTCACGATGCTAATGAGCTTTTGTGCTATGACAATTTTGATATTCTATTTGGCATTAGACGCAGTTAAATTAGCATTAAATTTTAAAACCAAAACTATCTGGGTCTTGATCTTTTTAGTTTGTGTGAAAAGGACGTCAATATGTTACATATAAAATGCCCACCAATGTCGCTTATCGATGTTATTTAAAAGTTGCAAAGGTAATTCAACAAAAACACATTCCTAACATAAGTTGCTCATAAGTGAATAATAGCTTCGATTAACATATTATACAGGGAGTAACAAAAACCCTGTTAAATAAATGAAGTATGTGTACAGATCATTACAAGTAGTCATATAAAAATGTCTAACAATACCTAAGTTATACGTATCTGAAGTTACACGCAGTATCTAAATACAAAAAAATAATACCATTTCCCAAAAATGTTTGTGCCACAAGCCGTGCCTATTTTTAAATAGCTAAGTAACTAAGGTAAAAGTAAACGCGGAACCGACAAACGGGGGCCGCCTTTGTCGGCTCTTTTGTAGGATGCCGCTCCTGCACCTGTGTGCCTACGGGGAAATGGGGTGCGCGGGCGGCGCGGTATCACTCGGCATAGGCGCGGCGCGGCCCGCGGCTTACACTCAGTCGCACGTGCTCTCTCATGCAATTTAGTCGTTTCCAGTTTGACCGTCGCGAATTTAGTGTCGAGTGTGATGTCGTATTCTAACGACGAATACTACAATATGTTAATGTGCCTTGGTAGAAGTCACAATAATTATGCGGCAGCACGTAGAGAATACGAGCATAATTTTTCTATTCCGCGTGGAATTGAGTTACCGTCATTAATGGCATTCCAGCGATTGCACTTACGTGTTTACAACACCGGTAGTGTAACGGGCCGTGATCAGCAAAGATTTGATGCTGGAAGACCACGAGTATTACATGACGCTGAAGAACAGGTGCTCGATATGTTTGTGCAAGACCCAACACGTAGCACACGCAGCATGGCAAGAGAAATTGGAATTAATCACATGCGTGTATGGAGGACATTGAAGGAAGACGGTCAGCATCCGTTTCATTATCAACGAGTGCAATCATTGTTGCCCAGTGATTATGAGCCCAGAGTGGCATTTTGTCAGTGGCTTCTCGATCGAGTGACAGATGACGCAGAGTTTTTGAGTCGTATTTTATTTACCGACGAATGCTCGTTCGTCAGAACTGGCGTTTTTAACTGCCATAATGAGCACGTATGGGCTGTGGAAAATCCCCTGGCAATAAGAGAGAGCCATTTTCAGCATCGTTGGCGAATAAACGTTTGGGCTGGCATACTCGGTGATAGGATTATTGGGCCTCATTTCTTGAACAATACCATGAATGGAGCTAATTATCTGCAGTTTTTACGCAACGAACTTAGTGACGAACTCGACGACCTAAACTTGTCTCTTATGAGAACGATGTGGTTCCAGCACGACGGCGCTCCACCGCATTTCGCTCGCAATGTTAGGGATTACCTCACTCAAGAATACGGAGAAAGATGGATCGGACGAGGCTCCACTACACCGTGGCCAGCGCGTTCGCCAGATCTCACGCCTCTTGATTTTTATCTCTGGGGTCACGTGAAAGAGTCGGTCTTTAAAAAGACCTGCGACAACGAAGGCGAAATGCGCTCACGCATAGTTGCTGCATTTGAAAGCATAAAATCGGACGCGTTGATACTGCAACGTGTACGCGGAAGTATTGTGACACGTTGTCAAAAATGTATCGAAGTCCAAGGTCGGCACATTGAACAACATCTTCGGGGCCGCCAAATCAGCATTTTGATTGATTGACTGAACATGAAAATCGCCTACCGGCAGATGTGTTTTTGAAAGCTCTTTTAAGAGCTAAAAATTACGTACCTATCTTGTTTCTTGACAATACAAAATCACACGTGAATTCGATTGTTTAGAGTGTGGCAGAAAGGCGCGCAGCACTTGTGTGCCTACCACTATTGGTCAAAGAGATCTTTTACGTCATTAAGTTACGGTCTCGCAATCCTACAACGTTGTGGTATGTGGTATAGGGCACATAATCGTATGAAAAACGCATAAAAAGTAATCTGTGGAATAGCTTCTAGTTCCGTCGCAGTAGGTATGCGGTTGAATAGACTTAGCGTACCATGGCGGGCGGTGCGGGGTGCGGGCAACAGGCAGCAGGCTGCGTCGGTGGTGCAAGTACCTATGTTGTCAATATCTGAGGTCGTAAACATTTTTAGTAACGGCATAAAAGGTTTTAATAAAAAGCACACGTAAGTTTTGTATGTCTCGTATTGAAATAGAACTAGTATTACTACAACCTTGAGTTGACACTGGATACGCAGCTCGCGGATATAACAGGGTTTTTGTTACTCCCTGTATATTATAAAACACACTTCACGTACTCATTACTAACAACGCCATCTAGTGACTAACATACATAATTATTCTACATGAATACTTGAAACGTTTCTTTCAACGGTTTTTGGTTAAAATTGGTTTTCTTACGTTATGGTATAATAAAACTAATTTTAAATGAAACGTTTGCAATAAAATGTAAGTATCCAACTCTAAATCAACATTGATAGAAACATGTTTCGCAATTTGAAACTAAACGGTTTAAAAAAAAAATTAAATTAAGAATCATCACCAATTTTAAAATTGAATACGAAACACTGTTTCAATCGGTGTTAAGTTTACAGATACATTCAAACATTACATTCAGTCTTGTAAATTAAATTATTATTTATTTTATCCTCCACATTACGCTTCGCTTGAAGTGAACCTCACGGAAGTTATTTGATTTTGTGTTACTGTAATTTTATATACTTTATTTATATTTATTGGCGTTTAGTCGGCTTTTAATTTAGAAATACGGTTATTATTTTTATTGACATACGATAACATTTATATAATAATGTCAAGTGAAAATGATACTTAGGCCCGAAGAACGACGCACTGCTTATTATTAGATTGACAAGATACAAAAATTAACACATCGCGTAGCGACTACGTCGTAGGTTACTGACTCTCAATGATGATTCATCGCAGAGAGTCAGTCAGTGCTCAAGTCAAGGGTCCATTCAAGAAAATATCATTTTATGAATGAAATTTTGACTTGAGTATTGATACATGACTGACTCTCTTTGCGATGAAATATCATCGTAGAGAGAGTCAGTAACCTACGACCAGTCAGTGCCGAGTCAGTCAGTACTCAAGTTGAGGTTCCATTCAAGAAAAGATCATTTAATGAA
This sequence comes from Ennomos fuscantarius, assembly GCA_905220475.3. Classification (NCBI taxonomy): domain Eukaryota; kingdom Metazoa; phylum Arthropoda; class Insecta; order Lepidoptera; family Geometridae; genus Ennomos; species Ennomos fuscantarius. Next base: position 7,599,623 of record HG992049.1, read on the forward strand.
TGAATTTTTTGACTTGAGTATTGATTCATGACTGACTGAATCTCTCTGCGATGATACTTCATCACAGAGAGAGTCAGTAACCTACGACCACTAACTACGGTCAGTGGCGAGTCAGTCAGTACTCAAGTTGAAGTTCCATGCATGAAAAATTGATTTAATGGATGAAATTTTGACTTGAGTTCATGATTCATGACTGCGAGTTGGCACTAACAGTTAATTATTAAAATTCACAATAACCGGAGTAGAACAACAATTTATATAAGTCCGTTTGCACTTGTCCCCCTATGACGTACCTACTGCAACACATTTGGGTACGTATTAGAGAGATAAGTGTGAACTCAAGAGCTGGCATGCTTTCGTGTAGACGGGCATTTGTTACACACATAATCTGTAACAGTAACACAAAAACAATATAACATGTAAAATATGACACCATAGTATAGACTGTTGTAAACTTTCATGATTTCACGCCTTCGCCGTGCATCTAAATGTTGCTACGCATAGCTTTAGGTGCACAATCACCTCATCCACATTACTGGCAATGAAAATGGCACGCTGGCTAGTTAATTAAGTTGAATTTCGATTGCACAGGCATTTTTTCTGCTTGGTTTTTAAGACGTTCTAATAAGATAAGTAACAGAATACGTTTTCTGTGAAATATTGTGTTTATTTTATTGCCGGCGTGCTATATTCCTTGCCCGGCACTGCACACGTTCCATAGACTATTTAGCGTAGAGAATAGACATCACATAGATTATTGTTATTTTATTTCTCTCTAGATTTATAGACTTTGAAGCCAGTGTTAGAGTGATAGATTTAAAAAAAGGGTTGTGGAGAAGGACTCGTGGCTAATTAATTTATTATTTGGAAATGTATTACTGGCTCTTTTTTGATAGTGTTTTGGGACTTTTTTCATTCATTAATTTATTCATCAACACATTTTTTTTGCTGTTTCATAATATCAATTTGTTTTAAAATTATGTCGAGCGATCGCTTTTAATGAATGAACCGAATGAGCGATAACATTTTCAAATGAGAATAATTCAATCCGTTTACAAAACTATCCTCCTCTCTTTCTTTTTTGTTGTAAATAATATATAACACCAACACACTATCTAACTTTTTTTTGTCACTTTATTAACCCATTCGTTCTTGTCTCGTTATCTGTGGAATCATTTTATTGTGTACTTTTTATATTGTGCCACATGTTTATATATCAAATTGTCTCCCTCTTCAACATTCCGTGCTCTGTTTATATTTTCTTTTTTTTTTGTATACTCGCGTCAATGCCAGGGGATGCACGATGCTGTAACTTCCTCCCTAATAGAAGCGTCAGCACATTATTTGTACAACTTCGGGTCCCGAACACGCGTTCCCCTACCTCTAGATAGTAAAACCAAAGCATGATGTATTCCCCTACTATCGATTTGAGCTACTTTTTTATTTGTTTATAATTTTGCTGCCAAGGCAAGATACAAATGCAATGCCTAACCATGCTTTGAGTGTTTGTCAGTAGTGCTTTGACAAGAGTTTAAGTGACGCGATATCATCGTTCTAAGTAAGTATTCCATGAGAGGTGTACGGAGTGAGACCGTTTTTGTTTACTAAGCCTCTCTCGTGCATCCCCGGAGTTCGATTAACCGTTTTTTTTTTATAATGTCGCTTCTACTAACGAGATCGTATCGCGACGTCTATAGTTTTATTAAAATTTCGCTTTTAGTCGTTCCACAACCCTTTAACGTTAGTGTTGCAACGTGACGGAAAAGTTTTTCGTTTGTTTTTTTTTCTTTTTACGGAGGGAGTTTAAAGTATTGTGCATCTTGTGTTGCGGCGCGAGGACAAATTATGACGGTTTTTAAGGGTTGCCAGTTTTACGACGGATTTTTTCGATATTTTCGTTAATGGCAACCCTAAATAAAATAAAAAATAAATAAAAAGTGAGCCGGAGACGAGAGGGGGGCGATTCGACACTCGATTGGTCGTTTCGCTCACCCGTTCCGTTGTACGCAGGTTGAATCAGAACCCGTGAAGACAGGCCCGCCGTGCAAGCTTCGCGTATATGCAGAATTCAACATTAGACATTATTTTATTTACAAATTATTCGCTGTTGACATGTGATATTATGAGTTTCGTTGGTTTAAATTAAGCGTACCAACGTTTGAAACGGTTTGTTTTATTCTGAAACGCAGCGTTACAATTTTTGAAACTATGCGTTTGGTTTTTGAAACTTAAGGTTTCAACTGATGAGGTTTGGTATTTTCCAATAATTTCATTATAGGAATGGGCACATTTTCTTACTCATTTTATTTGATAAAATTCAGCCGTTTCTGATATAAAAAATTTATGAAATTTCTTATTTCATATTGTTTTAATATTACTTATAGAACTCATATGTAATTGTTCGAAACACATAATTTCATGTGGTAACAAGAATTAAGTTTTTGAAATTCAATTCATCGGCAATCGAATCATTAATGTTTGCTTTGTTGATGTATGGAGTTTTGAAGTTAAGTAGTTGTTAAGCGTTTATATTTTTTTCTATACCATAAAGGTTCGTTTTAGTTGACACATCGGATGTAAACTCATTTATTCAAGTAAAAAAAAACGACGTGTTTTCCAACTACATGTTATTTTATTGAAATGAGAATGATCCAAATGTGACGCGTTAAGTATTCTTTAAACTATAAAGCAACTATGTAAAAAAAAAAACATAATACTCTATGGTAAATTATTACCTATTTTCAATTTAGAAAGTTAACATTTGTCTTGTTCTCGCTCGTGTCATTTTACATAGGTAAGCTAGAATAAGAGATCCGATGACAAATGGTACCAACATTAAAAGTATTGACTTTTAATGAAAAAGGAGGGTAGATTTATTTGAATGAAATAACATGCAGTTGAGCTAGTCCCGTCATCGCATTTCATTTTAGTTATTAAGATATTAAAGTTCTTACTTCGAACGAATTATCAACATTCCAGGGTTCCCTATGCCTATTTTTTAAGCTCGCCAAAAGCACAAAGTAATTTTCTGCATCATAAAAAAATTGAGGTACAATGTATATAAAACAGTATGGAACCTCACTTGAGAGCCAGTTCCCAATTCAAACGCAGCGTGGCGCCACATGCGACCTTACCATCAAGTGACATGTGGTCCAACCAAACGCAGCGTGGCGCCACATGCGATCTTACCATCTAGTGACATGGGGTCCAACCAAACGCAGCGTGGGGCCACATGCGACCTTACCATCAATTGAAATGTAGTCCAACCAAACGCAGCGTGGCGCCACATGCGACCTTACCATCAAGTGACATGTGGTCCAACCAAACGCACCGTGGCGCCACATGCGACCTTACCATCAAGTGACATGTGGTCCAACCAAACGCACCGTGGCGCCACGTGCGACCTTACCATCAAGTGACATGTGGTCCAACCAAACGCAGCGTGGCGCCACATGCGACCTTACCATCAAGTGACATGGGGTCCAACCAAACTCTATCTAATGCAAATAATAGCAAAGATCTACTAGAAAGCAGTGATGCCTATCTGCACTTAAGTTTGTCAGCTACCAAGTTTGCACTTATCCCTCTATGACGTACCTACTGCGACGTATTTGGATACAAACTGGAGAGATAAGTTCGAACTTAAGGGCTGTCAAAATTTAGTGCAGACGGGTATATGACTAGCCGTTCGCTCACACGTGTAAAGTTGTGTAAAGTATTATCGACATGTCCTTACTGTTGATATGTTGTATACTCTGCCGTAAATATATGTAATGTAAAATATATCATGCTATGATGACTGATATCGTGAATTGTATATTTGTATCACGTTATATACCTATTTAAATATACATGTATAGAATTTCTCATTGTTATATCTTCTCTTGGATACGGCACATGTTTAACTAATTTGATTACGTATAGTATACTCGTATTCTAGAAAATTCTATGTACAAAACTGTACGGACGGTCCACTAATACAAATATAGTACCTTCGGAAGAAATATGGCATGGTAAGAGAGAGAGGGAAGACCGTTTTGTGTAGTGCTCCTCATCGCACACTTCACATAAATTAGGTAAATACACTTATTGATGTATACTACATTCGTGTGCCAGATATAATGAGCTGCAATTTACTTATGCTCGGCTATATCTATATATACCTACTGCAATGCATTTGGGTATGTCACAGAGGAATAAGTTCGAACTTAGAAGCGGTCAAACTTTAGTACAGACGGGCATAAGAGCCACGATACGTGATGACCGATAGACCGTTTCATAATATGAATCTATTACCCCTTATTAAATATATTACTTATTTTCAATCCCAGTGCGACCGGGTCGGTGTAAATCATAAACTCTTTTGTCAAAAAATGTATGGTCTCACAATATTTATTAATATTAGGTCTTTACCTATGAAATTGCCGTTTTGTTTGAAAAAAGTTAAAGTATTTTTTTTTCGAACTTATTTATTTATTTTATTCAAAGTAATCACCCCTGCAATCAATGCATCTTTGCCAACGCTGTGGCAGTTTATGGATGCCCTTCTTGAAAAAATCAGCAGGACGGGAGACAACAAACTCTTCAAAGGCGTTTTGTACTGCCTCTCGGGAATTGAATTTTTTTCCCGCTAAAAAGTTGTCCAAATTTTGGAAAAAGTAATAGTCGGTAGGCGCAAAATCTGGTGAGTATGGCGGATGAGGGAGAGCTTCCAAACCCAACTCATGCAGCTTTTAGAGACGGTCTGTTGTGCAGTATGGGGTCGCGCGTTGTCGTGAAGTAGCAGTGGAGACGACCGATTGACCAAAGCTGGTTGCAGACGTGCGAGTTTCGCCATCATTGTGGTCAGTTATTCAATGTATACATCTGCAGTAATGCTCTCGCCGTTTTATAAAAAGCTATGATGAATCACACCAGCACTAGACCACCAAACTGTGACCATCACCTTTCTAGGGGTCATTTTTCGTTTTGCACATTGCTTTGGTACCGAACCAGGATCTGACCAACTTGCTGAGCGCTTTCGATTGTCAAAAAGAATCCATTTTTCGTTGCACGTAACAATTTGGTTCAAAATTCCTTCATTTCTGTGCCTGTTAAGCAGCGCAAGGCAAGTCTCGACGCGTACGTTGCGCTGGCGATCGTTAAGTTCGTGGGGCACCCATCTATCAAGCTTTTTTATCTTGCCAATCTGTCGCAAATGGACCAATATTGTTTTGATGCTAACATCAAAAGCTGCTGCCAGCTCAGCTGTAGATTGAGATTCATCAGCTTCCACAATCGCCTTTAATTCATCATTGTTGACCAAAGTTTCCGGACGACCACGAGGTTCATTTTTCAAGTCAAAATTCCCAGAACGGAACCGAGCAAACCAATAACGGGTTGTACGTTCGTTTGTACAGTTCTCTCCGTAAACGTCGTTGATGTTACGTGTCGTTTGTGCCGCGTTGGTGCCACGACGGAACTCATATTCCATAATTACAAGAAATTTCAAAGTATCCATTATGAGGAAAAATGTTGAAATGTAATGATAATACAACGCTAATCAATAAACAAAAGACTTTTTTTTTTTTTTTTTTTTTTTTTTTAGGATTTGGCTCCACACCTTTGTGTATTTAGCCAGTGTCAAGTAATTGATAATTTATCAAGTTATCGATATTTCACGCAAATATGTGTCAAGTCACAGTCGAAGTCATCAAGTCAAGTCACAGTCAAGTCAGTCTAGTCAAAATCATACTCCTAGTAAAGTGGTGGCAACTTTACTTGAAGCTTCTATGGAGTTTTGGAAACAACACGAAAAGAAACGTTTCACCATCATTATACTATTTTCCTACACTCATGCCTGTAATCCAGCACTTAACGAATAAAATGCCATCAATTTTATACACTAACACTGAAAATAACACAAGTTTTGGAAAATAATACGATGCGGCGACGCAATCTTTTTCGCTTTCCCGCCAAAACTCTCAACAAAAGACTTATATTGTAAATAGAATGTCATATTTTTAAAACAAAATTAATTTGAATTTAGAATTCATAGCCAATCAAAACTTTTTTTTGTTTGAAAAAGTCTGTACTGCAATACGGCAATTTCATAGGTAAAAACCTATTAATACTGGCAATTATTATAGTTTCTCATTACGTCCTCCTTTTCCCGCTAAACAGAGATATATCAAATGACTGTTTCTCCCTCGCCAGCTAAGTAATTTTTTTTTACCCGATTAAGTCCCCTTCCGTTGGTTTTATAGGGGTCAATTTTAAGTTTTTCTCCCGATTTGATTTTATAGAGGTCGAATTAATAGACATTGTTAAACCATACATAAAAAATATAGCCACTTTTTTAAATATCGCTTTATTACTCCCCTAACTGTAAGGTACGGTGTAGTTTCTTTAATTTTTCTTTCTACAATTTAATCGATATAAAGTAAAAAGTAACCCATCTACCCTAATATGTTTTTTTTTTTTATGCTACTGATTGATGTGTCGAGCTAGTCGTTCACCTGATGTTAAGCGTCACAGCCGCTCATTACAGAACAGTGTCATTCGGATCCCCAAAACAGAGTTACGAGTGACACTGCACTGCGCACATCATCCTGAGACATCAGCACAGCCTGGTAATAAGATTACTAGACTGTGAGATCAGATTATAAAGTCTCAATTGCCCAGTAATTTCACTAGCTACAGTGCCCTTCAAACCGGAACACAGTAGTGCTTGCACACTACTGCTTGGCGGCCGAATAACTGGCAAAGCGGTGGTACCTACCTAGACGAACTTTGCAACAAAGTACTACCACCTAGTAAGTTAAATGTTAGAGCATTGGTGGCTATATGTCTAATGTAATCTACATTTATTTATTTATTTATGCTGCGTTTCTTCCTGCGGTACTATAGTATTTATTATTATAACGGGCGAGTGAGATAATCGTTAGGATAATATAGGAATCAGCCCGACTTTAGCTTTGGTACAAATACTCAATAGGCGTTTACTACATAGGTGGGAAATAATTTGTTAGGCAGCTTTGTTTGTTAATTAAGTACAGTTTACGTACGATATCTAATTACTATGCAAACCTCAAAAAATTTGCACAAAATTCTCATAGAAAATCTTGTTTTTTTCTTTGTAGTCTTGGATAAAAAATTAAAATCATTATCAAAGAGATTTTTTTTATAGGAACCAATGGCTCTATTCGTGATCATCGATAGCTATTATTATAAATGCAAAACTTTGCAATAACAAATTAGAAGATAACAAATTCTTATTTACAGAAATATTTTTTTCCAAAATTGTTCATATTACTAAATGTTGTAGTTTATATTATTGTAATGTTAAAATTTGTACATATTTTGTACGTTTGACATTTTGTGTGCGTGTGTGTGTGGAGCAATAGAGAAGTGTGCTATATATAACATATATATATAAATAGCATACAAATATATAACGTTCCCTTAACGTTTCTATATAAATACAAAAAGTCCATTTATCTTTACTACCTATGAATGTACTAGCAATAAATATATTTGATTTTATTCTAATACACATGTCAGTATAATTCAATTCAGATACTATAAATAATAATTGGGTAAATACAAATATCTACTCAACTGTCTTACACCGAAAAATAAACATAATTATTACATCCGTTTACTTTTTTTTGCTTTCACCCATAAAATTATAATACAGTATCATATGCTTATAATGTAATTCATCTAAAAACTTAGTATAAGTATTACTGATACCCATCATATAATATGAACAAATAAGTTTTGCATACCAATTATTAAAAAAATTAAGTTGTTCTTTCTAAACAATCATGTTAAATATTTTTCATTCTGTATTTATTGAAAATGTATATAATGATATATGCCATGAAAACGGTATCATAAGATGGGAGGCGTGTGTTCAGCCTTCTGGCTAATAACGTGATGTGAAGAAATGCTTTGACTACATTGATTTGATAAAAAAAAAAAAACAAGAAAGATATATTTTTGAACGAAAGTATTCTTAAAGTTTGATTACTTTAATTAACCGATTGTATGTAAATAGCAAACTGTTTGTGCTTACAGTAAAAAAAATACAATAAATAAAAAGAGCTACAACTACAAAAAAAAGTTTGCTTGATAAAATTGTAGAAAGTTTTAGATGAATCACTAATAACCCTGTACACTACATAATTATATGAGTGAAAGTGTAAATTAAAAACGGATGGAAAATGAATACATTTGCGCGGATCATATGAGATTGTCATCGTCGATTTACACAATATTTTTTTAATATAACTGTGAATCGTATATAGATTATCTGTAATAATAATTATATACATATGTTATAGCTATTTCCATTTTTATACGTTGTAAAATGTACCCATTTATACATTTTATATATCATATATAAATTATTCTATATAATATCTAAAGTCCACTTAGCTACCTTCAGATATTAAAAACATGGACATAGATTAATTAGGAAGGAAGTGTAAGAGGCCGTCATATTATACAATAATTGTGTATTTATATAATATTATTATGTATATTATTATATATTCAATATTTGCGTCTGGTGAAAAACTGTATGTAATTTTACTGTTATTTCTCCTGATTATTGATGAAATATTTTTATTAAATAATAGCAAAATAATAGTATGTCCGAGTCTCCAGTATTGTTTGGTTTTATAATTATCTTTATTAAGTAAAAAAGTAGATAGTGTAACGAACAAATTTACGTTAAAACGTAGGTGCTGTTTAATAAAAACAAATTGACTTGTGGTTAGAAATTCTAGGCAAATTATTTTTTTTTGACATTAATATATCAAATGTTGCTGAAAAGTATATTTTGCACTTACAATTATTTGTTCAGTATATTATAATACAACAAAATTAGCTATAAAACACTCCTTTTACTATTTTTAAGTAAGAATTTTAACAGAGTTAATATTTTTATAGCATAAAGAAATATATTTTTCAGCAGCTTTCGAATCATAGTAAACACATTTTGACATAGTTAATATATCTACACGATTAAATACTTAGGCAATAGTAATTATAAAAATAAGGTTTACGCACACGAGTTGTGCATTGTATTTTGTTTCTTTTCCTATGAGCATTTTTTTTATTTACCGTAAGTGATGTGTATCTGTTAAGAGATTTATCATTACGAGGAAAAATGCAATACATTCTAACTTAGTTGTTAAGTTTAGATAGATATCCAAACTGCAATTCATTGGATTCGTATTTTCCTCGTATTCTTGTGAATATTTAACCGGGCTATTCCGTTTGCACTCACATAGTTTAAATTTAAAAAAAATATATATTTTTCAAATACATACTTCATTATTTTTTGCAGTAGTTTGAAAATGTTAAATCAATATTTTGCATTGAAATAAAATCATGGGCATTGTTTTCATCGTGTATTGAATTTTTGTTACTGCTAGTTGTTTGGAAACATTTGCATAGTAATAATTTTCCCCCGAAGACGTTATTTTTAATGATTGTGATGATTCCAAACATCTAAAAGAAAATCGATGGTTAAATGACTTGTACTAAATTCAGTGAAGTGAATGTGTTGCGCTTTTTCAAATAATCAAGTTTTCAATAACAAAGTTGAGTTTTTTTTTTAATTCCTTGTCCTCAAGCAGAATTCATAATATGTTATATAATTTATTCATTTTTTATGCTTTCGTTATCGGTGCAGTCTAGTGACTGACTTTAACATAGTTAATATCTTATGAGAAAAATATTTTTACTTAGAATGTACTTACTTTCCATAAACATCATAAATTGTAGTTAATTATTTTGAGAAAAACTAAATTATTTACGTTAAAACACTTTTTAAGTCGGCTTAATATATTGCTTTATTATCATATCGAATCATATATTTGATCTTTTTAAGACAATCAATATTCAAAACTTTTGTTTATCTATTTTACCGTCACGTCGCAACAATTATTTTTAAATCTGCATACTAGATAAATTATTATTATTGTTAATTCTCTGTAGGATTAAAGAAAAACTGATTTTGATATCTAGGGGCATGACCCATAGAAAGTAGCCACTGAAAGCTTATAGCAAACGAAATTTGAAGGTCAGTCTCGTATATGATTTTTAAATTTCATATTTTAGACTTTTGTGCAATGTGATCAATGAATAGATCGATATTATGTTGGAACCACGTGTAGGTATATCCTATTTTTAAACGTTTTAATAAATAATTTCTCTATTAAATTTATAACAATAAAAATATGCCTATATATTTTTATTATAAGTACATAATAATAATAAAACACTTGGTTGCAACTACTGCTATGGTCAGAAAACTTATGGTGAGTATCCCGTTGTCACGCAAGCCGAGTGCAATCAAACTGGGCCGTTTAAAAAAATACCAATATAATAATAAAAACATTACATACGTGTCTGTCAGAATAACTTGTTATTTAATCTGTGGTGTTACCCGTAGCCTGTCAGTGTTGGGCGAGTCGACCGGTCGTCAGAAACCGCGCATATTTTCCTCTCTGGATATACAGCGCAATCCGAGGTACGACCGCGGTTATATATCACATAATTTATATATACAATATATTTATTCATAACACAATGGTGTCGATTCTCTGTCGCATTCTCTAAAACTAAAGTAAACCCAAAGTATGGCGGTACTCTTCTGATAAAGGGGAAATGAAAAAGACGGAAATGTGTTAATTTCGTTTAGCTTTAGAGTATGCGACACAGAATCGACACCATATGATTATCATATAATGTGTTATATGGATACAATATATTGTATATTATAATGATTTTTGAAATGTTTTGAGTTTTTTTTTCTCTTAATATTTGGATTGAGTTGAAGGTGATGCGGTTTATTTGGATGTTTGTGGTGGTGAGATGAAAAATATAATAACTCGTGATTGCTAATAATTTGAGTTTATATTGTTTTGTGCTGGAACGGAGATTAGAGGCGTAGTAAGCATTTTTGATATGAACCGTTTATTTGGTATAATGGTATTGGTAACTTTGAATGTAAATTAAAATTGAATAAGTACAATAGGCAGAGTTTTGGCGGGAAAACGAAAAAGATCGCCTCGCCGCATTGTATTATTTTCCAAAAGTTGTGCTATTTTCAGTGTTAGTGCATAAAATTGGTATCATTTCATTCGTTATGTGCTGAATTACAGGCATGAGTGCGGGAAAGTGGTATAATGATGGTGAAAAGTTTCTTTTCGTGTTGTTTCCAAAACTCCATAGAAGCTTCTAGTAAAGTTGCCACCACTTTACTAGGAGTATGACTTGACTAGACTAGACTATGATTTGGACTGTGACTTGACACATTATATGATATTAATTAACTTGAGATATTATCGATTACTTGACACTGGCTAAATACACAAAAGTGTGGAGCCAAAACTAAACAAAAAAAAAGTACAATACTATAGATGTTTTTACTCCAGATATGGTATTTCTTGGGTATTTTCCTCTCACCAGTTCTACTACGCATCGTTTGAATGTTTTATCAATACATAATAATAATATCAGTTATTCTAATTTCGTAGTCCAACCGATTTGTACTAAGATACATTTTATTTTTTGATATATAGTTACTTTTTGTTACGTTTAACTTGTCTGCTATGATATGATATTAAAATAATATTTGGTTTATTTACATATTTATAATGCATAAGTCTTTTTTATAAATTGTTATATCGTAATAATTGACTAAATATATTTTATTAACTTTTTCATAAATTTGCAGTAAGTATTTATTAATTAACTTTTTATTGCTGTATTGTTTGTATTTAAATAATTTTAATTTTCATAATTTTTATTTTATTTTTTTATAATAAATAGTACTAAATTGGATGGATTGCATGTTTTTTTTTGTAAATAACATAAGACAATTCATTTTATCAAAAAATATTTATTCTACTAATCGTGTGATGTGCATTTTGAAAATAATCTCGATATAACCACTATATTTTTTAAAAATAAAATAACATTATTAATCTATAATAATGTGTATTTCAGGAAATATTTACCATAAATATCGTTAATATTATTAAAAAAAATAATAATTATAGGTACCATGCATGTTTTATAAAAAAAGTAACGGTAAGTTTTTCAAAGAGTGTACTTTTTTGTGCTCGGCATTACATTATATTTATTACATATTTTTATATATAACACCCACGAGCTTTTATTGTTGGCTTGTGCTTGTGTGCTTTGTATTTTTGGACCCGTACTGCACTTCTAAAAGGTCGCCCGTGTGTTCGAAACTTTATGAGCTCTCGGAAGTTAGCGCGGATGGCTGCGCAGTACGCATATTATAGTTACTGTATGGCCGCTTTTACAATGCTCTCAACTGTACCATGCGCAGTTTGGGACTCGGGCCTAACTTCCGAGAGCTCATAAAGTTTTGCGCGAGCTATAACCCTATCCGTTGTATAAGAAATATTACGGTCAAAGTTAATATATCTTGAGTTATAGCAATAAAAATAGATAAATAATTAAAAGCGCACGACTGTGGTACGAATAATAGTTGAAGATTTAACATTCATTTCGTTTACTGGTGTATTCTTGGATTTTGATGGATATTTTTTTTGTAATGGATAGCTGTTGCAGATATTAGATTCTGGCTTTATGTTAATGATTATTGTAACAGGTTTTTCAATATAAACCAAAATATTATACAAACAATTTGACAATCTTCCAAATATCTTCGGGTAGATCGTCAAAAGTTTGATTTTAAATGTAATTTTTGACGTTAAATGACACCATTTCGTGAAATGCCCAGTTATAATCATGATAATGCCCATTTTACTATCTGGGCCTCGTAGTTCCTGGGTTCACAAGGAAACCTAGTTAGGGTCCAGGATCTATGTATGTAATCGTTGGGCGTTATTATTATTATTACAATCGGCTGACTACATTATCTACAATAACTTTTTTTATTTTTAACGTAGATATTTTTAAAAAACGTGTTACAACAATCTTATCCCACCTATTGTATATCGTCACAGCCTTTTCACCTTTACCGTTATTCATATAGTTAAATCGTCCATTAAACCTTGGCTAGCTACACTTCGTTCTGTCTCGTTTCCGGACGTGACTCATTCACGTGCGCAAGGGAGTCAAAACAATGTTTTATCTAAGGTTATCGGATGTTTTAGCTTATAATTAGAAGGCGGTTAGTGTTTAGTGTTAGTTTATGTTTTTCTGTTTTTAGGCCATTGGATGGTACAACTCCGAAGCATGCGGTAGGCGCTAGTCCGCAAGCCATGCTTGGGTAACTATTCCTACGTTTATACATTTTTATTAATGGATGTGTTTCCGAAATCTAACTTTACGAAAGCTTTTTAATGTTGGAAAGTTTAAAGGCTTTGTGCATGTGGATTTAGCGAAATGATACAATTATCAATAACTTAGTTATATCGATCTCGATAAAGCTTATCCCTAATAGTTTGCCTCTTGTTCTCGCGATACAATCCAACGTGGCTATATTTTCAATGCATTTTTTTATAAATCAAATTAAATTGGTTTGAAATACAATATAAAAAGAAAGAAATTAAGTTAGTGATTTTGGTTTAAAAGGTTGTTCATTTCTGAACATACATTTCGATTCTATTCAAAAGATCGGTAGAAATGGTTTATTAAAATAAACAAGTAGTTTACGGAGTCCTATGAAGTTGTGATGACAGATAAAGTTTTTTCTGTACTTATCTTGTTTTCTGGTTTGTATTTGTCTTAATTTCGATGCAATGTTAGCTTTTTGGTGTTGAAACTAAAGCTGAAACGTATTCTTCCACTAAAGTAGTTTGCAACAGAACCTAATGCGGGCGATTTGATTGTTTGATGTTAATTAAATATTTTTAAAAGTATTTTATTAAATTTCATGTTCATAGATTTATTTACCTGCTCAGTGATCACGTGACACGTGAGTGAGGACGGATAGCAGTGCAATAGGCGAATTTATGCTCTTAATTTTCCATACAGACTATGCATATAAACTGCTTATTGAAACTATCCGACATATGAGTTTCAATTGGTTGCAATTAAATTGCTTAATCGCCTAGCAGATCAGTTTGGTTATTTGAGGTCTTTCACAAAAATCCATTATCTATATTCTATCCATACCATCTATGAACATGTTTCATTTCCAGAGTCACATTTACATTTGACATAAATGTGATTGCTGTACTGTTTCAGATCAAACAATAGAAATCGACGCCGCTTGCCTCTTACCCTTAGCATTTTTCATTTACAATGCTTAATTACATTACAAATAACACTTTCTCATTTCACTAATACTAACATACTACAATGCAGCATGGATATTGATTATTACTGTGAATATTGTATTAAAACGGAAAAATATCTTTCGAAAGATGACTTTTCGTATCTCGTTCAAACCTCAGTCACGACGTATAAACGAGGTATATTACTGCAATTGCCTACATAGTCTATGCCTTTCTCGATTTGTTGTATACAACAGAGATAGAACGGTATATATATCTGGGTAGATAACTGCAGCAAATTGCTCGGTATGGGCTAACAGCACCATGTCGTCCGCAGACAAGGCAACGAGGAGCAAGTAAAACCTCGCGTGCTTCGGTTCACGTGGAGCATGAAGACTACTTCCTCCCGGGATCCTAACGAGATCATGGCTGAGATTAGAAAGGTGAGGTCTAGATTTATTTAGCTTAGTTTATAGCCTCTTTTGTAAGGTAGCTGTTAATACGATTTGTACGAAAACCACAACAATATGAGCTTCTTTCTTTAGTTTTTTGATGTATAATAAAAATAATAATAATAATAATAATACGTGTGGACATCTCACACAACGCCATCTAGTCCCAAACTAAGCAAAGCTTGTATACTATGGGAACCAGATAACTGATACAATACTAAGATACTTTTTTGTTTGTAAATACATACATAGAATACAATAACTATAACTTCTTTACGCACGCTTGATTTGAGAAGTAAGCTTGTGAATGCGAGGTGAACGGAAGTTGAAGTTGGTTCACGTCGATCTCCATTGTCAACATAAGAAACTTAAAAATTTGTATTATTATGTTGGTATTTCCGGCAAAATTCCGGCTGGGTAGCTAAAACGGAGCAAACATAGTAATCTCGGTAGCGGTTATATATTTGAGCCGTTTGGAGTTGAGACCCTGGGTCCGTGGGGGCCGGGAGCTCATCGCGTTTTCCAAAGTTTATGCGATGCGACGCGTGACCAAATTGCTTGCACTTATTTGGCACAAGGAACCAGCATTGCAATTCAACGGCGCAATGCTGCCAGCATGTTGGGTACGCTCCCTACTGGTAGTGGGCTGGAGCATTAAGATTGTCTATAAGTCATCGCCGCCAGTATATAGTCCAAATGTTTTTTTTTTGTAGTAGGTATTGTTTAGTAGTAGTTATTACATCATTGTAGATGAAAAGATACTAGAAGAAAAAATCTGACGAATGTATTGATGTTTTGTTCCCCAGGTGCTAGACGCGAACAACTGTGATTACGAGCAGCGCGAGCGTTTCCTCCTGCTATGCGTGCACGGCGATCCAAATGCAGACTCTTTAGTCCAGTGGGAGATCGAGGTGTGCAAGCTTCCTCGCCTCTCGCTCAACGGCGTGCGGTTCAAGCGGATATCCGGTAAGTTATAATAACTCCCAACGATCACATATGATAGGATTCCTTGTAAATTACATTCCTAAGTTGAAAATTTCCATTGTAACTAGGCATATAAGCTGCGTATTGAAACTATCAAGTCCATACAAATATCTGTTTCTATTGTTTGCTATAAAGTTCCTTGATCGCCTAGCTGATATCACTGTCTAGTAATCTTATAACATATTTTGCCATGATCAAAAACAATCATTACCATTTCACTGCCTTCGAGCTGTTTAAAAGTTCTGGTCTAATATTGGTTTAATTTGTTTAAAGGTACAAGCATCGGCTTCAAGAATATTGCGTCAAAGATCGCAAACGAGCTCAAACTGTGACTGCCAGGAAGCGGCCCGCGCCGCCGCCGCCGCCGGCGACCTCCCCCCGATCCCCCCTCTTCTTCCGACCGGGATTCCCCCCCTATACCTCCCCCTCCTCCCCCCAGAACCGATAGCCTCAGGCCTTCCACCGAGGATATGGTCCAAGTAGCCAACGGTGGACAAAGAACCCCCTCAGGTACTCTAGCGCATTTCCTCGCGGCGGATTACATCGCCCGCAGTGATTACCTACGACCGCATTTAAAATCCAAAAACACATACCTAACACCGGACGAAATCATCCTGGCTAAAAGTGATTATCTTCGACCTGCGTTGTCCCCAAAATCTTCGTGCTATCTGAATCCAAACGAGATATCGTTGGCGAAGAGTGATTACTTGCGGCCGCCGTTGTCGCCCAGCCGGTCGATGCAACCGAGGTCGTCTCTCTCACTCAAGGCGGAATCGGTGGAGGTGGAGGCGAGATGCAAGACGCTCAGGCCGCGGGTCCAGCATCAGAGCTACTCGTACAGTGTGCACACGTTACGGCGCCAGCCGCGAGCGGTGTCGCCCCCTTGCGACTGCCTACCGATGGAGCCCATCCCTCCGCCGGAGCTGTTCGATTTCTAAAACAAACTGTTAACCTCTAAGGTTAAGATGTTCGATTTTTTTTCAAGTTTCCAGCCTGTAAGATGGTGTTCGATATTCGTAAAAATTAATTTACAGATTCGATTTTTGAAAAAAAAAAAAACTGTGCAGACACCCTGTTGTAAGATAGCGTTCGATTTTCTAAAATGTTAAAAGCGTGTGAGATAACGTTGTTACAGTAATCTTAAAATCCATTAAGGCAATGTTCCTTTTTCGAAAAACTATTTCAATTGTTTATCAGCCAGCGATTGATGTTGTACTATCTTCAAACAGACGTGTACATCCAGTATGCGTTAAAAAATAGGTTTTTTTTTTTAATTACTTTTTGTTACGTGCCAGTAAGAAAAAAATGCCGCCTCCTTTAAATAAGCGGCTATATAGTGATAAACAATGGACATACGAATTTATTATATAATTTATGAACAAAAAAAATTTCATAATTAATTTAAACAAAACTCATTTTATACAATTAAATATAGGTGTGCAACTGCGTTGGTACATATAGTATTATATACTTACTAATACTTATTTGATTAACTTATAAATTCGTTAGACCTCAGGTGTTGTGGTTAATTAATGAGGTGTCTTTTTCAAACCTTTGTATAATCGAAAAATATTTTAATAAGAGGTGTTGCAAAAAAATTATTGAAGGGGTGAGAACAAAAAGGGTTTAGCTGATTTTTTTTCACAAAATGACTTATATATCGTTGTATGTATTGGGTATCGTTGGATTCAGCGTGAAATAATCTTCAATAATACATTCTCAAAATACCGAAATGAGGCTTAAAATTCGAGATTTTGAGTCTAAAAACGATTTATCTGTCACAGGAATACAGTTCGTTTAGCATAAAAACATTATTATATTTATTTTATTATAATATATTTTTACAGTAATTGTATGAATTAGTACTATATTTAGTATCTTAAAAAAGAATGAAAACATTTTCAAGCAACTGAAACTTACATAAACCTTTTCTATTACCTTATAAGCTCTCTACATTAAAATGAGGCCGTTGACGTTTAAAGTCGATTTTCTCGAAACTCTCAATTTGACAGTTAAACCCTTTTATTCTCAACCCTTCAATTGTCAGATAATAAAAACGAAATGTAAAAATTTCGCTCAACAATCAAAATTAATTTAATTTAATAACGTTATTATTGCTGGCTTTATTATTTATCGAGAGAAAAATACAATATTCTAATGAAATTAACGCAATAACTTAAAAAAAAAATGTGTTATTCTATTAGCATGCTATATTTTATAACGTAATCGTTAAGCATATTATAGTATTGTATGTAAACAACTGTATAAGATCGATTATTAGCATAAATTAATGTATTTAGCATAAATATATGTATTTACCAAATGCATATGTATATAAATATATATTTATATTTATACTAATACACAAATAAGTGTATTTAGCATAAATATTAATCAGCGAATACATTTATTTATGCTAATATGCTAATAAATAAATGTATTTAATAATGTTGAGAAAATTGTTCAATATCGAAACGGGTTGTGCAGGTTTGAACATAAATATTGCGTATAATCCATTATTTTACGTGGAATTGTGGTATTTCTATGATAGAAACAGAGAGGACAATTTCAATGGAACGGTGATTGTGCCAAGTGGTATCCGAAACTGCGACAATGATGTTAGACCGAGGAAATAATTTTTAAATAACTTAATAATATTATTAGTTAAATTTTAACGTGAAACGCTCTCAATTTGCCGCGTAATGTTTGTAATATAATAATTTTACCGTATGTGTGATGATCCTTTTTTTTTTTTAATTTTTCTTGTATAGATTATATAAGGCGTCTATATATTTTGTGCGCGATGCGCCCATTGTTCTGGTTGTATTGTTTTTATTATTTTCATTTTTTTTTTAACTTATAGTAGTTTCCATGCAGTTGTTTATGTGAAAAAATCGTTTTGAAAAAGACAGTTTATGGTTTTGGACGCGCGTCGCGTACAAATACATGGACATTTTCATTGTGCTATTGCTTACATACAATTTAAAATTACATTACGTATGTTAACCATGTTGTAATAATGTACAAAATGAGTGTTCGCTCAAGAGACACAAGTTAGCTTAGAGTTAATAAAAAAATACTTTGTTATTTTTTTTTCCAATATAAATGACGAATATAAATATACAAAAAACATATGGCTGTCGTTGAATAGCGGTATACATGTTCATAAATTATCGATATAAATATTTCGTAAGTCAAAACGCCAGTGTAGCTTGATATGTGATTTTCGTATTTTTAATATGCAATGATGTGTCAAGGTATACTGGAGACGCGGTCGCCCTTTGCAGTTGTCATTTTCTAATTGAAAGGCTGAATTAGAAAGTGTCAAAGTGTCTCTTCGTTTGTACGGCTCGAATCTACACTCAAACTTAGCCGCATTAGAATAAAATCACTGAAATAAATATTATAACGTATTAGATTGTAATTGTGATCAAAGTATTATGGACTTTGTAGTTGTGGCAATAAAGTTCATTATCGTTCGCACGTGTCAAAAACTTTTGAAATTTTCAAATTTGTATTTCGGCTACGTTTTGTGATTTAACTAATGTTTTGGTGTGATGCTTGGTTTTTTTTTCATATACATATATTTTTTTCATTATATTTTCCTCTATGTGTGCATACTTACTAGGTGATAAAGTTAAAATATATAATAATATATATAAAAATACATAGGTATGTTCGTATGTGCGTGCTATGGGGCGATCGCGCACTTTTTCTAAAATAATAATTATTGTAATGTAATTAAGTGTAGTCTTATTATTATTAATTATTATCTTTTACATGAAATCACAAATCTGACGTTTCGGTTCAAGTGTCGTGTTGTCGTTGCCATTATAAATAATAAAAAAACTAATCTGTCATACAACTGTCAAGTTATGTTATACACACTAAATATAATTTTTAAACAATGTATATATAATCAATTTATTCATTTCGAATCAAAAATCCTATTTCAAAAACAAATCTGAAAAATCCATCTACTTACCTATGGCCCATCAAGTCTGGGAGCTAGATATAAGAACAAAATGAAACATTTAATACTTATTAAAACGATAATAAATTAATAATAATGAAAGTCAATTTTACTCTGGTGCCGGTTGGCACAATAATTAAGAATTTGTTGCAACCGCTCTGGTTTGAATGGGGCCTGTTGGGAATAATTTTTGCTTTTCAATGCCATGAAAGTAAACATTATTAATTACCCAAAATGATAACAAGGTAATAGTTTTTTTTTGCCACAGTACGATTTAAGAAAGATTTGACATGTGTCATACTTAATCCAGATTTGTTAAAGTGTGTCAATGTAATCTAGTCGTTAATCTATAGACAATAAATGATAAAATCGATGTGTATAATTATTAAATCATTTTATACTAATAAAAATAAGGCACCGGCCACACGACACGGTGGTTTCCGATCTACATTTACTGTTTAAATAATGTAGTTATATCTTTATATATTATATGATGAGCTTTGTTTTACGGTTATATATCGAGTTTAAATGTAACTACGATATTTAAAAAAAAATGTTCGTTTTTCTTGAACAACTTTTGCTTTAGCAGTTTTTTAGACGAATCTACACTGGTGTGGATAACGCGAGTAAAACCGGGTTTGTTTAAAAAATGTTGGTTAAAAGTTGGTCAGGTGACGGAATGTGTTTAGTGTGGAGGTTGCCGACTTAAGCTCTGTATAGTGTAGAGTTGCGCGCACGCGTACATTTGTCACGGCGTTTTGTGAGGTATTCAAGTGAAAATAAAATTTTATTTTTAATTCCAATTAATGTTTTTATTTTTTGTTTTAAATATCCTTTAGGTAGATTCGAAATCTAAAGTTCACTAGCAGCTATACAAATTAGGTGTTCATTGCACAATGTATGCCCGTCCGTAAAGTTTGATAGGCTCCTGAGTTTGCTTTTATCCTTACTACATACATACTACAATTGGGTATATCACAGTGGAATAAATGCGAACGGAGGAGCTGTCCAATTTTAGTATCTATTATTTATATCTTTAAAGACCTAATAATTATACTCCTTAACAGCAGAATAGCTACTTTTCTTTTATCTTGGCCAATTTAAACTCAATAGGGAGAAACAAAATACTAAATAACTTATTCCCCCGCTGGACCATATTGGTTTAGATTTTATTGAATGGTTGGGGTCTAAAATAAAAGATGATTAAAAAACGTAGATATAAAAGAAAACGTTTATTTCACTATAATTACCAGTTATTTACAGTGATATAAATACTACAGGAAACTTAACTACATAGATGGCGCTTTTAACTTAAAAATACAAAATTGAAAATATACACTATTTAGGAAATAATTATACACTACCTATGGTAAAATACAAAAAAATACTGATACTAAACTTAAAACTGTTTTTAATAGATATAAAATAATCTTCAATATTTTAAAAGTTACAAACAATTAGGCCACGTTTTTTCATAATTTTACACTGAAAAGGCCCTATCTTATACAGAACACAGAGGTAAGTATGTAAGATATACCACACGTATGTTTTTACATTCAATAAATTAATTTTAAAGCTTATCTACCTAACCAGTCCCAGTGGGGTTATATAGCTTAGCACAATAATTAAGAGTTAGTACCAACCGCCCCCAGTGGGGCTGGTTTGAGTGGGGCTCGTTGGGAACAATCCCTAATAATAACTACACCTCAATATGATCACGGTCATTCTAAAAAATGAGTAGAAATGGGCACAGTGGCGTGCCTTGGGAGAGGCCTATGTCCAGCAGTGGACTAATATAGGCTGATGATGATGATAATGATGAGTAGAAGTTAATAGTTAGTACTAGTTAATGAGCTATGTATATATGTGTATATGTATGCTATGTAGCTAGTAATGAGTAGTAGTAATAATGAGTAGGTACTACTTAACTAGCTTGAGAATTTTTGGTTATCTTTTGAGATTCCAGGGGCCATTTTGGAACTTGACAAAGTGATAGATAGTATTCAATTTAAATGCTTTCTGTAGTATACGCCTGCACTAATCTTTGATGGCTTGGTAGTTCGCACTTCGCACTATGACGTACCTACTGCGATACATTTAGGTACTCCTAGGGAGATTAATACGAAGTTAGATCTAACAAACTTTAATGCAGACGGGCATAATATAAGTTTGATTTCCACGAGCACATTATGACGACTGTCATTACTGTCAGTACCCATATAAATATATATAACTCAGAGGTGACTGACTGACATAGTGATCTATCAACGCACAGCCCAAACCACTGGACGGATCGGGCTGAAATTTGGCATGCAGGTAGATGTTGTAACGTAGGCATCCGCTAAGAAAGGATTTTAGACCACCCATTTCACCCTTAAGAGGGTGAAATGGGTGGTGGAATTATTTTCCCATAGGCCACGCCGCGGGCGAAGCTGCGGGCAGAAGCTCGTCGTAATATAAAGTTTACATGATTTCAGGTTTGCGTTTGATTGGATACTGCACTTGGCATAATGGATCTGAATATTAAATCTAAATACAAGATAACTACGACAGATGTCTTTTTAGCTTGTAAGTACATCGAGGTGTCTGAAAGAGTCACTACAATGACTTCATTTAATTGTTATTATTGTTTTTTATTCTGACTTGTTAACAGGTAAACCATCTAAATCAACTTCTGTGCTTGGAATCAAGGGTGGTCTGAAGCCACCATATTCTATGGTCACCTTCGGAACCCTATCAGTTCTTCTAAGTTTCAGTTCTACAAGATAATTCTTGTTTTTGTCCCAATAATTGTTTTGATTCTGGCTTTGCGCTTGCGTGTAATCGTTCTGATCTTGGTTGGAATTATGATTTTCGCTATTTGTGTGTCCGTTAAACTGACTCTGTCCTTGATTTTGGTCGTGCTGATTCTGTCTTTGATTTTGGTTATAGTATTGATTCTGATTTTGGTTTGTTAAGTAGTTTATGTAGTTGGCGAATGCTTGATTTTTTTTCCACTCTTGCTGCTTATCGGGTTGAGAAGTGTTGATGTATTGGTAAGACGACGCGTATTGGTTCCCCCAGTGGTTCGACTGAATTGCCTGCGGACTCTTTTTCTGTTTCTGAAATTCTTTCACGTATTGCTCGTATTGTGCTTTCAAATGCTGGTACTGTTTGCTTCTAAGTTGATTCTGATCTACAGGCTGGTATTGCAGATGGTTTCTTGTCTCGTCTGCTTCGTTAGGCTTGCGCCCATATCTGTACGCTACCTGATAATTTTCCGGGTTTTCAACATGATATGGTACTTTTACTTCAACAGGAACATGTACTACATACGGCACTTTCTTTTCAACAATCTTCTCAACTGGGTAAGGAACTTTGACTTGAACTGGGTAAGGTTTGTCAACGTATTTGGTAACTACAACAGGTTTTTCCACGATCTTCTCAACGATTTTTTCAACTGGGTATGGGACATTTATCTTTTTCTCGACTATCCTGTCAATGTGTACCGGATAAGGCACCCGTTTCTCGACTATTCTATCGACTGGGTATGGATGATGAACGTGAACAGGCACTGGATGTGGGACAGGTACCTGAATATGCACAGGCTTTTCAACGACCTGTGTAACAGTAACAGGCTTTTCTACAATCCTATCAACAGGCACTGGAATTCTTTTCTCGACGGGGTATGGAACTGGTACTTTGGTTTCATACGGTACGGGATACGGGACCCTCTTTTCAACTGGATATGGAACAGCCACTTGCTTGTGAACTATTCTTTCAACAGGCTTTTCAACCTCTACTGGCACCGGTACGGGTCTGTCTACTGGAAATGGGAACAGTATCTGTTGCTCAACTGGATATGGCACTTCTACTGGTACTCCTACAGGAGTTGGCACCGGTACAGGTTGTACCACTTGCTTTTCTACTATTTTCTCAACTGGGTAAGGAACATGTACGGGGCGATCAACGTAAACTTTTTGTTGTACTGGATACGGGACTTTGACTTCTACGGGATAAGGCCGCGGCACTTCGACTGGATATGGTTTGTCGACGTATTTAGTAACTTGTACCGGTTTTTCTACTATTTTTTCTACCGGCACCGCGTAAGGTACTGGTCTATCTACTGGAACGGGAACGGTTACAGTCTCAGTGTAGGGCACCTGTTTTTCTATATATCTGTCTACAAACTTGGTAATTGGTACTTCTTTTTCGATTATAATTGGCTGGATAATTTTTTTATTATCTGACTCATAATTTTCTTCACCATAGTAAGCAATTTGTTCACTACGTTGATTGTTTTCACCATTGGGGGTAATTTCAACATGACTTTGGACATTTTCACTTGGTTCCAATTGCTCATTGGATTCGTTGTATTCATTATTATTGGATTCGTTGTATTCATTATTACTGGACTCGTTGTATTCATTATTATTGGATTCATTGTATTCATTATTATTATAAGTCTTTTTTTTACTATTTATTGAGTTATATGTCAGTATTTTGTTGATATTGTCCTGCATTTTTTTCGAAGATCTAACAGATTCTATATAGTTATCGTACAGGTTTTTTGCATACTTGAATACATTTTTATTGTTGTTACTTCTCCCTTCGTCTAAATATTCGTGAACTTCGACGTCGTTGATATGAGTTATTGCTAACGGAATGGATTCTTGAACTTCAACAACGGTTTTCTCATCATTTGGTTTCTCAACGGTTTCAGTTATTAGTTCACTATCAGAAGCTTCGTGATCTTCAACGTAATTAAAAGTTTCGTTATCATTTGAATTTAATAGGCGTAAAGCGACTGTTATAGGAGCCAAATAATTGGTACTAATTGGTCTTGGAGTTACATTGACTAAATTCTCTTCATTAGTTGACTCTCCGTTGTCGAGGTTATATTTATTTTCTTGTGGACTATTTTTTATACCAACAACTTCGTACCCATTCTCTAAATATGGAATCACAGTTGACACAACGTTTTCAAATATTTGTTTACCGTAATTGTTATCGTGAGCTTCAGCTACCACTATGGGCGATGAGAATTTGTATTTATCAGAATTAGATTGCAGAATTTGTTCTGAAACAGGATTATTTTCCGTCTGTATTATGTCTCCTCTGAGAATATTAGCAATTTTGGCTTTCACAGTAATAGAAGTAGGTGAAGCATCTAAAACTTCTTGACTATTTCCTTGCTGGTTTCTTATTGAAAATCTACCACGTGGTTTGATTAAATCGTCATTCTGATCGCGCAAATGTTGTTCAATTGCATTATTGATTCTTAATAAATCTTCGTTGGTTATGAGATCCTGTGTGGAAGCTACAAATCTGTTAATTCCTTCCTCTGTTGCATTATAAACATTTGTTACAGTTGATGCTTCAGTAGTGTGGTAAAACCTTTCGTTTCTAACATTAGGTCTAGGTGTTTCTACTCTGAAACTAACCTGTCCTCTATAACTATAAGGCTTTTTAGTTTTAGCTCCGAAATCTCCGTTTATATTTCCCTCAAAAGATGGCACTTCTGCGAAAAGGTCTTTTGAAGTCTTCAAATCATTTTTTAGTTCTTTTGAAACATTTTCAAGTTGAGTTTTATCATCTGAACAGTTATGATCTTTAAAAACTTGTACTACGGGAGTGACGAACGTCTGCTCGGTCCTGGCTTCTTGTTTAAGAGGCGTCGAGCTTTCGATTGTTTCGGTTTTTTCGTTGTTTCGTACGGGATGTTGCGTTTGTATGTTGTAGAGGGGTATGAGCCGGTTGTAGTGGTAGTTCGGCAGTTGAAGCGCGTTGGTTGCGGACGCTAGCATGAATGGTTGTGGTTGAGGAGCGATTGGTGTTGGCTGCTGCTGTAGCAAATAGATGTCTACTGGATTTCCGTTTGAATTTGGCAGTGATGGTTGCGAGTTCTGTAGACGTGGCTCGATCTGTGAAAGTAATAATATTAATTTTATTATGGCATGGAACGTTTTTGTGGACTCTTAAATGGTGACCAGTATGGACATAAAACAACGAAATATTATTCAACGGTCATGAACTTGGTCTTGAACGCTCTAAAGCCGAAAGTAGTAATAAATTCTGATATCGTTAGAACACGGTATTAACGGACAGAACTATATTATTACTTAGTAATTCTGCAGGTGTCATCGATTCTCGTTTGCTTTTGAGTGAAATTGTTTTTGGTTCCTAATAAATAATTTAATAATAAAAATAATGATAATGTTTTAAAAATCTATAGAGTTTTATATTATAAAGTAGTATAGTTGAGCATTAACCTCGATAGCCTTTTGTCCGCTTGCGAACGAGCTGGTCTGTCTGGAGGTGTTGAGCGCAACTGCGCCATGGTAGCCGCCACCGTCTGCCGAGTACAAGACGCGCTGTTCTGACTGGAATGAGAGGTGGAACAGTGATTAATAGATAGCTATACATTTTCCGAACCGGATATCGTTTGACTGGGTATTATTTATTTAGGCCTTAATGGTGTAATAGTTGAGCAGTTTGGCTCATGACCAGGAGGCGGCGGTTTCGATTATTATAAACATGCAAGTAGGTTAATATTGGGCATTCTACCCCACCCTGCTCGTTACACTCGCGGCGCTCGTTTCACTCGCTTGGTGGGATAGAATACCCAATATTACATTATACCGTTCCTTGAAGCAGCCTGCACACAAAATCTTATTTTACATAATTACATCTGATGATAGCATGAAAGTAATAAGCCGGCAGTCGATATGCTTACTACTTTTAGTCACCGAATCACCGCACCGAGCTTACACAATAGTTGAACAAAAACGTCGACGTTTCAGCTCCTTCCCGGTGTCGGAATTAAGTTAGTAAGAAATATACTCACCTGATATTTAACCAACAATCACTGGACATCATTATAAAAATCCCTGAATGTCTTTGCGGATATGAGAGCTATAAACAATGCGATGATGATGCAAAAATATTTATTAATGCCTTATTCAAATAATACAGTGCACAAACAAAATAAGTTAAGTTCAATGCATTTATCAGTGAAGTTGAATGTATGACTCATCGCCGTTCGTTGAATGTAATGTATAATACTCATGTAATGTATAAGAAAGGACTTATTTAAAAGATGATGGGTAAATACACTTTTGAACAAAATGATGTTTATCGTTCGCTTTTAAAACTTAGATTTCATATCCTATTCAGTATTTAGCTTTTACACAATGCTCAAGTAAGCTCCTGGAAATCAAGTCTCCATGGTGCGGGACCTCCATAACATATAAAATTGGAGAAACGTTACCAATGTGAAATGACCACGAATTGGCTCAAGGTTCCCTTAGAAAAATGTATATAAATTTTGTTTCTAAGCCTCGAATAGGCTCAGGTTCCTCCATAACACAGATTAGCAAGATTCACCAAAAATTACGTTATGACCTGATTCGGCTCAAGGTCGGCCACAGAAACTATTTCACGTCCGGTTTGGATAAGGCTCTTCGAAAATCAAGTTTCTATGGTGCGGGACCTCCATAACATATAAAATTGGAGAAACGTTACCAATGTGAAATGACCACGAATTGGCTCAAGGTTCCCTTAGAAAAATGTATATAAATTTTGTTTCTAAGCCTCGAATAGGCTCAGGTTCCTCCATAACACAGATTAGCAAGATTCACCAAAAATTACGTTATGACCTGATTCGGCTCAAGGTCGGACACAGAAACTATTTCGCGCCCGGTTTGGATCAGGCTCAATACTTAATCCATCAGTTGAATTAATTCATTTGAAGATATATAATATTTAAAATTTAATATATAATACTTAAAAAAAGGTTTGAATTTTAGTATAGTAACTGACTCAAGCTTGAAATTCATAATCAATACAAAATGAAACAAGAATAACTTATATAGAGAAGATAAGAATATTATTACATATTTACGTATATAATGCATTTGCATTTACCCATGAACTTTTAACAAAGTATCTTTTTGAAATTAAGTTCTTACCTAATGGAAACATTCATTAATAATAAGTTGCAATTTTAAAAAAGGATACAGTCCTGCTTCAAATTCCATACTGCTGAAAACTCTGCTGTAGACCGCTTTTGAACCTGTAATTAAAAAAAAGATGCTCAGCACAAAAAGTACTTAAATAATTTACTGCTGCTAGACATTTATTAAATTTAAACCATTTATTATTGCAAATATAATTATTCTTTAATTTCCCGTCTTATTTTTTTCTATTTTTATTATTATCGAGCACATTCATAATCATTTAGATGCTTATTTTTATTTCGTTTTAATCACCAATCAAAAACTAAACACATATAATTAAATCGATACTATCAAAAAGATAACATGGAAATGTTATATAAAATTTACACTTTTATTAGAGCAATTTTATTACCGACACAAATTTAATTTTAATTTGAGTTTCTTTACAAACCAAATAAAAATGTTACCAAGAATTAATTACATTAATACGCTATTTAATATTATGATGTATTTATATTTAGATTAATACTTACATAAATCAGAAAAAACCCATGGGAAAGTCTCGTTTATCACTATCACTTCACAGTTCACACCGGCGTTGAATCACGTAATAAAATAATGTACTTGTGCATTGCACAGCAACACAACAAAATTAGTCTAAGAGTCATAGTACCTTCTTTGTACAATTGTAGCAGTTTTGCTTAAATTAAAAAAGCCAGAATTAAATATCATAAATTATTGTAAATCACGTACATGTTTATAATGAATACTCGGATTTATTATTATATAGTATTACTATAGTCGATTTATAATGAATACTTGGCTTATACAAATTTTGTTATTATATTTTCATGGATACACTTTGATGTAGTTATTTATTTTTTTCAATATTTGAATGTACATTAAGGTGAATTCGAAAGAATGGAACTTATAAATAAATATAAGACAGTGGACTAACTAGGATTCGTTTTATCTATGGAGCCATGAACCCAAGAGCCAAGGACCCTATTTTATGGACAGACACTCAACAAGTATTTGCGTTTTTTTTTCTTCTGCAGAAATACTTATCCTGTTACGAGAATCGAACCTAGTGACTCTGCGTTATAAGCCAACTTACTCAACCACCGCACCACAAAGGCTGTCAGATCACTTAAATTAAGTTGCATTGTCTCCTTGACTATAATTTCCGAGTAATAATTACAGTGCTCATGAATCTTCTGTCGTCAGCATAAGCATTATCTCTGTGTCATTCGACATAGTTACTGTACAATGCAGACGAACTTTAAATGAATACATGGTTCATAGTTCAAAGTAAGTAAAAAAGGAAGATGCTATTCTAAAGTTGTCTACACAAATTATGCACTAGGCACACAATTTGCCACATATTGCCTAATAATTACATGTAAATTATGCGTAGAACTAGGCAACGAAACTTTATAACATACATTAACTTTTTATTTAAATTCGAACATTGATAAATATTTGGGGGTTTATGTTTGCTCGCGTCCGTAGGCTTTAACCCTAGTTTCCCTACACGTGACCCCTGGGTGGTGCCAAAAGAGCAACCAAATAACTGGTGGAAGGCCTTAGCCGCCGGCTTAGTTACCACCCATTAGACAAAACCACGATGCCAAGCGACTCGTCGTGTTCCATCGTGATGTCTAATGAAGCCGTTCTGACGAGTAGATGTGGACAGTTGTGTTGGGTATGCGGACCGGTATTGGTGATGGAGATGCTTTCGCGTCGGAGACCTTGCTTCGGAGGGTAGCGGGATCCGAAGCACGGTGCTCTCTGCTGGCCGACCGCAAGTTGTAGGGGGCCCAAGTAGTAGTCTAGCCAACTACGAAAGGCTGCCCCACCGCTTGTGTAAAATCCTGAGGTTGTCCACAGGGCCAGTTGGCGACTGGAAGTGAGGAACTTGTGGGCAATTTCAGGGGGGTTCGGGCGTCCCCGCAGTCTCCGCGCAAGTTCTCCATTGGCGTAGGAGCTTCTCTATTACTGAGGGTTAGCATCCCAATATCTCGTCCACTTCCTACTTGTCTACCTAACTCACCCAACTATGAAAAAGTCAAATAAATTGAGCAAGTTTAAACGGCAGATGCACGTCCTCACTCTTAAAGTGCACCTCACAAATATTCGTGGGCTGCACTCAAATCTGCAAGCGGTCCATCATCATCTGGAGACCAACAAACCGCACTTGTTCTTCTTGACTGAGACGCAAATAGGATGTCCATCAGACACGGCATATCTGGACTATCCAGGATTCATCTTGGAAAACCGCTTCCTTCCACGCGCTGGTATCTGCGTTTACGTCCGTGATGACATTTGCTGTTTGCGTCTCCGAAACCTTGAACATCCCCACTTTTCGGTGATTTGGGTGCTTGTGGACACCGGCATTGAGAAAATTCTCTATGCTGGTGTGTACAGATCACATAGCGGTGACCGGGAGACAACTCTTCTAATGGAGTATCTCAGTGAAACGGCAGATGTGGCTCAGCAACGCTATCCTTCGGCTCAGCTTGTTGTTCTGGGGGACTTTAATGCTCACCACCAGGAGTGGTTAGTCCCACACCGGATCACGGACCACGCTGGGAGAGAGACGCGTAAGCTCGCTTTGGCGCTCAATTTAACGCAGATTGTTAAAGAGCCAACGCGAGTGCCTGACATTGATAGCCACACTGCTAACTGCCTCGACCTTCTGCTCACGACTGAACCAGACCGATACTCTGTGGCGGTATCCTCACCCATTGGTAGCTCCGATCACTGTCTGGTCAAGTCCGTTTCAGTATACTCCCCGCCTGACCCAAGCCCTAAGAGCAATCGGCGTGTCTGGAGATACAATTTAGCAGACTGGGACGAGATGCGACATTTCTTCGCTTCATATCCTTGGCGGCAAACGTGTTTTTCTTCTGGAGATCCGACAGTCTGCGCGAATGCGGTTACTGAGGTAGTATGTCGGGCTATGGAATATTTTATTCCATTTTCCGATAAGCCAGTGACCAGCAAAGCCAGCCCATGGTTTGGAGCCGACTGTGCACGCGCTGAAGCGCAGAAGCATGCGGCATATCTGGCATGGGCTGACGCTCGAAAACGCAAGGCCTCGGACACTCGCGCTAAGAAGAAAGCCTTTAACGTTGCCGCCAAGGCCTGTAAGAAGGAATTAAGGAAGGCTCGTTTCAATCATATTGGTCGAATAGGGAATAAACTTGCTTCCTACCCAGCTGGTAGTAAGGCTTTTTGGTCCCTAGCCAAATCGGTTGAAGCGAACTTCTGTCGATCCTCACTGCCTCCATTATTGAAACCAGACGGATCGCTGGCTCACACTGCAAAAGAAAAAGCAAACTTGTTTGCCACTCTCTTTGCAGAAGCTTCACGTTTAGATACTGCTAATGAGGTACCTCCCTGCCTTCCACAATGCGGTGTTTTCATGCCGGAAATACGCATACGTCAGAAGGAAATACTAAAAACATTACGCAGTCTAGACGTGAACAAAGCCAGTGGTCCCGATGGTATACCTGCAATTGTACTTAAGAGCTGTGCACCTGAGTTGTCTCCCATTCTAACACGCCTATTTCGCCTCTCTCTAGACACCGGAATAGTCCCTATGAGTTGGAAGCTAGCCAACGTACAACCTGTACCTAAGAAGGGCAGTCGTGCTGATCCTGCCAACTATCGACCCATCTCAATTACCTCCATTCTCTGTAAGAGTATGGAGCGTATAATTAACAACAAGCTCTTGGCATACCTTGAAGACAATGATCTCCTCAGCGACCGGCAATACGGATTTCGCCGAAACCGGTCCACTGGGGATCTTCTCGCGTATGCCACTCACATACTGAGCGAAGCCTTAGAGATGCATGGAGAGGCACTTGCTGTATCTCTAGATGTCTCTAAGGCATTTGATAGGGTCTGGCATGACGGACTTCTGAATAAGCTTCCATCTTTCGGACTACCTGTTGGCCTGTGCACTTGGATATCAGACTTTTTGAGGGAACGATCGCTAAGAGTAGTTCTTGACGGCTGCTCCTCCGATCAATTAGCTATTAATGCTGGTGTACCTCAGGGGTCAGTTCTTTCAGCAACACTTTTCTTACTCCACATCAATGATCTGCTAAAGCCCGGTACCTTTGGGTATGCAGATGACAGTACTGTTGTTGAAAGATACACATCCAGTGCCCGTGCTAGTGGTGACGATGTCCGGATTGAGAGAGAGGCTATGGTTGAGCGCATGAACCTTGCATTGAAAGCCGTGTCCGACTGGGGCGATGCTAACTTGGTTAGGTTCAATGCTGCAAAAACACAGGCGTGTTTATTCACTGCAAAAAAGAGCCCACTCCATCTGGCTCCTTCGTTCCGTGGTGTATCTGTAAATCTGGGAGACCACCTTGAGCTTTTAGGTGTTGATCTCACGTCAAACCTTAACTTTGGATCATACATCGAGTCCAAAGCCAAAATAGCTTCAAAAAAACTCGGCATTTTGTCCAAGGTAAGGCGGTACTTCACATCTGGACAGCTTCTTAATCTCTATCAAGCACAGGTCCGATCATGTATGGAGTACTGCTGCCACCTGTGGGATGGGTCT
The DNA here is from genome assembly GCA_905220475.3 of Ennomos fuscantarius. NCBI lineage: Eukaryota > Metazoa > Arthropoda > Insecta > Lepidoptera > Geometridae > Ennomos > Ennomos fuscantarius. The sequence continues at coordinate 7,631,764 of HG992049.1, forward strand.
GCCAAGTACCAGCTTGAGGCTCTGGACTCGATTGAACGGCGTGCCAAAAGGCTCATTGACGATGACACTTTGGTTGGTGAAAGGCTCCAGAGCCTAGCGCACCGACGTAAGGTGGCAAGTCTGTCGGTCTTTTACAGATTACACCACGGCGAATGCGCGCAAGAACTGCATGATCTCATACTCCCATCACCATTCCACTACCGGACTACTAGACGCTCGGCTAAGCGCCATCCTTTCGTGGTCGAAATACCACCCATTCGTACCAAGCGATTTGATTCCACGTTCTTAATTAGAACGGCTAAGGAATGGAATGCCTTGCCAGCGTCTGTGTTTCCGGCGAAATATGACCCGGGCGTGTTCAAGAGAAGAGTGAATAGGTATTTACTTAGCTAGCATGCTACACCTTCGATCACATCGTCACTTCCCATCAGGTGAGAGCGTGGTCAAATGCTAGACAAGTTTGAAGTAAAAAAAAAAAAAAAAAAAAAAAAAAAACATATTTCTTAATGAACCCAAAGTGTTTAACTAAGTGTATATCCATGCACATAATTTGAATTTGCATGAAAACGCGCGTTTATAAACCGCTCGTATGCATCAATTCATGGAAGCGGTGTCTAGTAGCCTTTGAAGAAGAATACAGGTGAACGAAATTGCATAGTAAACAAATTTAGCATTTGTCCTTTTCTTTCCTGCAATGTTTATTGAAAGATGTCTAATCAGATATCCGTAAACTATTTATTTTATAATTTAGCTGTAAACAACGAAAGTCTATATTTGTATGCTTCACGAAGGTGAGATGGTCAACTTTTGACAGTGAAGTTTATCGCTAACGATGCAATATTGGTTGTTTTAAATACACTGATTTATTAGAACATAATCATTATTTTTCAAGAAAATAGCCTTGCAACAAGTGCAAAGGACGATAGTGCAAAGTTAATCAAGAAAGCAGCAGCGGAATTAAAAAATGTTAGTGAGTATTTATTTTTAATTTAATTACATTTTGTTTATTGATCAATTTATTAAATTAATTAATCAATTAAATTAAATTAATTAATTAATTTAATTCATTCATTATGTATTCAAATTTTTTATTTACTTATAGTTTTCTTACAATGTTCTTTTTATTTTTAGGTCGGACTCTGAATTTGAATTCACCACAGCAGCGGTAGCCCCTCAGTGCCCGCCGCCTTCCAAAAAGGGAAAAAAACGTGTCGCCCCTAAACAAAAACCATCAAAAGCGAGAGCGAGAGCCCAGGAGTTATTCGGGTAATTTATCTGCAGATCACAAATATTGACATACAATAATATTATTTTTTCATTGTAAGCTAATGTGTGCAATTATTTTTAAAGATCTGATTCTGAATCGGAACTAGAGTGCTCTGCGGCGAGCACATCCAAGAAGGGAAGGGCCATCACCAAAAAAGAAGCTGGCGAGCAACCTTCAAGCATGTAAGTTTTCTAACACTCAATTTTTTTCTTTTTTCTTTACCGTCACCTGTAAAAACTTTTCAACGTATGTGTATATGTATGTTATCACGTTAGAATATATTATATTTATATATAATTTTTATGTGCTATTTAACTTATTTTACTTTCATTGTTACAGAAATAAGTCGGGGTTCTTCAATTATATTTTAAGAGCAGAAGAGAAGGCTGCTCGCGAGAAAGAGGCGACGGCGGCGAAGATATTATACTCGTCGTTCACCAGCAGGGTGGCGGCTGGCCGTCAGCGACGGGCAAAGGTCACGAGCGGCAACTTTTATATAGATTTGAAAATATACCACTCGGAGGATGCTTTAAACAGTTCTCAAAATTTATATAAAAAGGCCCTCGTGGCTATAAAATTGCAGACGGCAGAGGGTTCCCCACCGTGGGAGAAAATACAGTCATTTATGGAAGACGCCTACGGCGTCTTCAAAGGGACTGATCCGGTGGTGTACAAAGATTAGTCACGAAGTATTTTCACAAGTATTTTTTGTTTTTACCTTTTCCACATGGAAGACTAATCTTTGCACACCATATTTTATTTAGTACGTAAGGAACATAGCATTTAAGCAGTTTAATAGATTTAAGTAGCTCTATAAGTAGGTAGGTTATATGCTATGAATATTTAAATAAATTTTATTTTTTTACTTTTCTAATATTGTTTATTTGTTTCAGTTAGGCACAGGTAATCAAAATAATAATAATAATACGTAATAACTTGGGTTTTCTCACAAAAATGCCTTATTGTGCAGTCTGTAGTGCTTCTGTTGATGCAAAGTCTTGGGTAGGGCACTTGCGAAGTAACGTTCATAGAAAAAACAACAATAATTTTGTTGAACCGCACAGCGAGGGTGTGGAAATTGTATCTTCAGCATTCCGCAAACGCATTGCCACTTACAGATTAATATGTAGTGAACAAGATCTTGGTTCAGTTGATGCGTTTTTCAATTCAATTCGCGATAAATTAAACGCTCTTTTAAGCGCTTGTCTTGATAAACACGTTTGCTTTAAAATAAATTTAGAATACTTCGCTAAATTTCTAATGTTTAAAAATAACACGGAAGAAATGAAATCGTTTTTGACTAAGAACGTTACATTATACAAAAACTCTAACTTTGAAGTGTTTTTTTCAGACATGGTAAGTTCGTTAAAAGAAAAAATAGAGTCATTTGAGCACCAAGATTCTGGATGGTCATTTTTACATAACACTCATTTGGAGGTTAATATTAACAAATATGAACCGCTACGTGGTTCCAGTTATATAGAATTGCCTAAAAAAATAAAAAATAAAAAGGCATGTCTCAACATTGAAAATAAAGACGATTGTTGTTTCATGTGGTGTGTGACGGCTGCTTTATATCCAGCTAATTCGCATCCAGAGCGGGTAACATCTTATCCAGACTTTCGCAAAGTATTGAATGTGAATGATATGCAGTATCCGGTTACGTTTTCAGACATACAAAAATTCGAGAGCAATAATTCGCAGCTCAGATTTATCGTGTATGGGCTAAAAAATAACAAGACTATTGTGGGTCCTTTATACAATTCTGAAAATAAAGAAGAGCATAGAAAGACCATTCATTTGTTGCTGCTCGAAAACAACTCTGGAACTCAACATTATTGTTTAATTAAAAGCTTGACTAAACTCGTTAGAAGTCAAATCACTAAACATCACGGGAAATTATATTTTTGTGAAACGTGTTTAGTATTTTTTTCTAATGCTGAAGAGCTAAATAATCATGTTTGCGGTGGCGTAGTCACTGTATTACCCGAGAAAGGATCCGTGATTCAATTCAAACATTTCGAACGTAAGCAAAACGTTCCTTTTGTCATATATGCAGATTTCGAATCTTTATTGGAACGAAACCTTGACCTTGACAGTGAGACTTGCAACACGTCAACATTGAATCATCACATACCAGCGGCATTCGCTTATTACATTGTTTGTTCAGTCGATGAAAACTTAAATAGTTTTGTATCACATCGCGGTCCAGATTGTGTAGAAAAATTTATTAAATGCATATTTGAAGACATGCAAAAGATTCATAAGATTTTGAATGAAACCGCTCCAATGATTTATACTGAAAATAATGCACTTGATTTTCAAAATGCCACTCGTTGTCATATATGCGAAAATTTTATGTTTTCAGATAAGGTTCGCGATCACTGTCATATCACCGGTCGCTATCGCGGTGCCGCACATAGTCTTTGCAATTTGCAATTTAAGCGCCCATCGTTTGTGCCGATATTTTTTCACAACTTGTCTGGCTATGATTGCCACTTGTTCATAAAAAAATTAGGGGAAGCTCCTGGCGCTATTAAGATCATTCCCAAAACGAAGGAAAACTACATATCTTTTACGAAAATTATTGCTGTGTCAGAAACCGAATTTATTCAACTCCGATTTGTTGATTCGTTGAAATTCTTGGGAGCTAGTTTGGACAAGCTTACAAAAACTTTGAACAAAGACAACTTTAAACACTTGCGTCAATTTTTCAGTGACGATAAAAAATTCCATCTGCTTTCACGTAAAGGTGTTTATCCGTATGAGTACATGGATATGTGGGAACGTTACGGAGAACGGTCTCTGCCCTCCAAAGACTGTTTTTACAGTTCTCTAACAAATGAAAACGTATCCGACGAGGACTATGAACACGCACAATTAGTGTGGACAGAGTTCAGAATGCGTGATTTGGGACAGTATACCGATTTGTATTTAAAAACAGACGTTCTTTTACTTACCGATATTTTTGAAAATTTTAGAAAAACTTGCAAACGGTATTACGATCTTGATCCTGCTTTCTATCTGACAGCACCGAGTTTGTCATTTGATGCAATGCTTCTCAAAACCGGGGTGCAACTTGAACTCATTGATGATTTAATTATGCTGAGAATGATTCAGAGTGGCATTCGAGGAGGAATTTGCATGTGTTCTCATAGACACGCCGAAGCCAATAACAAATATCTTCCTGATTATGACTCGTCTAAAACAGATTCTTTTGTCGTTTATATCGATTGCAATAATTTGTATGGATTCAGTATGAGTCAGTATTTACCATTATCGGATTTCAATTTTATGGATCAAAATGAAATCGATTCTTTGGATGTCACCGAAATCCCAGATGATTCTTTGCATGGTTTTATTCTCGAAGTCGATTTGATTTATCCGAAAAAACTGCATAGTGCACACAACGATCTCCCGTTTTGTCCTGAAAAGTGCATTCCACCAGGTGGAAAAACGGAAAAACTTGTGCCGAATTTGTATGACAAACATCGTTACGTTATTCATTACGTACATTTAAAAACTTGTCTGAAACATGGGTTAATATTGCATAAAATACACAGAGTAATAAAATTCGTGCAGAGCCCGTATTTAAAAAAATATATCGATCTAAACACGCAGTTACGTCAACAGGCATCATCAACATTTGAGCAAGATTTTTTCAAGTTGCTAAATAATAGCATATTTGGAAAAACACTAGAAAATAATGAAAAACGGGTAAATGTTAAATTAGTCAACGAATGGCGAGACAACAAAAATACAACTAAAAAGAAAACGACCGCTGCAAAATTGATTGCGAGTCCACATTTTCATAGCGCATCTGTATTCTCCAAAAATTTGGTCGCTGTGCAATTGAAACCAGATCGCGTTGTTTTAGACAAACCAATCTATATCGGTTTTACCGTACTTGAGCTGTCAAAAAGTCACATGTATGACTTTCATTATTCAGTATTTAGACCTGTGTATGATAATCGCATAAAGATGTGTTACACGGATACGGATAGTTTTATATATCATATTGAAACCAAAGATTTATTCCAAGATCTAAAACGAAACTTCATTTCGTATTTTGATACTAGCAACTACCCGATTAATAACGAGCACGACATACCTCTAAAAAATAAAAAGGTTCCCGGGCTTTTTAAAGATGAAATGGGTGGCAAAATAATCAGTGAATTTGTAGGCCTCCGTTCCAAACTTTACTGCGTGAAGACCGCTGACAGTATCATTAAAAAAGCAAAAGGTATCAAAAAATCTGTCGTTAACGAACTAGATCTGTCCGACTATAATAAAACCTTATATCAGGGAAACGTTTTAAAAAAAACAAATGTTCTTTTTAAATCAATAAAACATGAGGTATTTACACAAAAAGTAAAGAAAGTGGCCTTGTCAGCCAACGATGATAAGCGTTTGATTTCTGCCGATAAGGTATCCACAAAAGCTTGGGGTAACTGCTCAATACTTTTTGGGACAGATGAAATTGATTAAAATATGCATGTGCCTACCTACTTACTTATTTTTTATTATTGATGTGAATAAAGTATTTGTCATATACCTACCTAGCTTAGTTTGTAACTCTTTCTTAAGTTTGTAATTATAATATTAAAATGACGTTGTATGTAAGGTACTCATATTAATGTGTGTGTAATAAGTAGATATAAAGCTAAACTCAACTTGTTCTGTGAAATACATGATAAACATTTAGTAGATTGAAACGAATAGGACAGGTTGTAACTGGTCTTGACTGCAATTTCTGATATTGTTTTTTAAATTAAAACATGAAACTAGAACGGCCTACTCATATTCGTTATTCCCTACAACCAACTCGTCTGCGGAGTTTTGATACTTGGCCTAAAGGCTTAACCCAGTCACCTGAAGAAATGGCCGAGGCAGGTTTTTTTTACACTGGACAAAGTGATAGAGTGATTTGTTACTTCTGTGGCGGTGGTATTAAGGACTGGCTAGCTCAAGATAAGCCGATGGTAGAGCATGCTCGTTTTTTTCAAGACTGTTCCTATATTTTAATTTTGAAAGGTGAAAGATACATAAAAGAAGTAATAGAAAAAAAATTCGACCAATCTGAAAAATCAGAGACGTTCCATGTTAATAATGTTAATATCAATGACGATGACGATGATATTCCAAATAAGAAGTACCTTAAAAATATGATTTGTAAAATTTGTTTCAATGATGAAATTTCTTTGTCTTTAAGCTGCGGACATCTTAGTTGTGTAAAGTGTACGTTATCTTTGAAAAATACATGCCCATTTTGTCGCAAAATGTTTTTTAGCGTTTTAAGGTTATACTTTTGATATTATCCTAGCTAGTAAGTATTGTATTACCTGTGCCCTTTAATAAATGTATGATTTACACTATTAAAATTGTTTTATTTTTTTATTTTTGATATACCCTGAAGTAGGTATTAAAATGAAACATAACATTGGTTAGCTATACTATATACTGCAGCATCATAGTTATTTGTAAGAAGTTTGATCTTGTTGATATTGGGTGCACAGCTAGTATGTTTTCTAATTACCATTCCCATACCAACATAATCGAAAACTGCATTACATGTTTGAACTTGTTGATATTATGTGCACAGCTGGTACAATTTCCAGGTACCATTCGCATACATAATCAAACTGCATTGCAAGCAAATAACTGAATTTGATATTGCTGTAACACGTTCAAACTTGTTGATCTTATGCGCGCAGGTGGTATGGTTTCGAGGTATCATTAGCACACATAACAAAACTGCAGTGTAAGCAAGTATGATTCAGATATTGTTATAATTTTTATGTAATAAATAATCACATTCAAACGGCAGCAGGCAAACAGAGTGGCAGCAAGCAACAAAGCACCAGCGAGCTCTATTTTTATTTCAACGAAAACCAAACGCAACAAAGTAATGGTGAGTTTTGTTACTTCGTCTCTAAATGGTATTGAAGGGTGTTTAGTAAATGTGTTTTACATGAAAATAAATTGTTTCAGGCTACTCAGAATTTTGGCTTCTCAATTTTGTCTGACCCAGAAGAACGCGCTGTGTCACCGGATCCGTTTTCTCAGTGCGCTCAATACTTCGAGCCCCCGACCCCGCCGAACACCAATGAACACTGCGATGTCATCAAAGCTCAGAGGAAGGCAAAATCTAAGAAGCCCGGCAAGAAAATGGTAAAAGGCCATATAATAGAAAAACGTCAGCGCGGTTACGAGCCATCGTTTGTTATAAACGGAGAACCATCTCGAGGAATACGACTAATAAAAATTCAAATACTGAATATGGACAAATCTCAGCGGCATTTGAGTGACTGCAAGTGTGAAGAATGTGGAGATAATGTAATGCTAAGTGCTCAATACGTTGTGAGAAATCTAAATGATGCTATTTATGATCAAACACAAAGTATAATCAATAATATTTCAAAAAACTTATGTGGTTATAGTTATGATTTTTCATAAAAATATTTTAATGTAATTATTTTTGGTTTATGTTATGTAGATACAATTAATAATATACTGTGTTCATTTAAGCGTCCTTATAAAATAAATGGTATTTAACTATGATTAAATCTTTTTTTACCTATTAGATTACTTAGGAAAAAAATGTTTGTATTAATAAAAATCTTTATTACAATAAATTAACAATTTCTTTAATAAACTAGTATTGCATCTTAATTAGGTACTTATTTAATATCTAATTAAACAAGTTAAATTTAAAAATATCATTATCTTCACACCATTTCTTTATGCAAATTACATTTCTTAATGCACATTGTCTTTTGTGATTAACACAGTTATAATTTAAATTATCGTACTGAGAGTGAAGTTTCATAAAATTAGGACACCCTTTTTCGCCTATATCAATTACATCACAGTTCTCACAAAGCTCCTGAATCCATTTAATCTTTTCCAGGCCTTTAGTAATAACTTTTTTTCTAATCAAATATGGTACTATGGTACGCTTTAGTTCTCGGTGGTCTATGAAACCTTCGCTCCACATAATTCCACGGTTGATTTCAATCCATTTCACTTGTCTTTTTTCTTCTTTTGTTAAGCTATTATAGGAATAGGGAGGCTTCACTAAGAACGTTTGGGTATGATCTTCACTTAAAATTGCAATTTCTTTTATGATAAAATTGTTTCTTGAATCTTTGAATCCTTGAAGATCTAAAATGATTGTATCAGGATTCATGATATTTTTTTCACCAAATTACTTAGAGGCTTGTATTCAACAATACAGTCGTTAAGAATAAGACAGTATGCCGAAGTATTAGCAGGAATCTCTGCGTTGCTTTCAAACTCCACGCGTACATTTACTACAGGTCCAGATTTTATATTGTCACTCTGTCTAGAGCAATCAATAACAAAAAGTGGAGCTGTTTCCTTAAAATTGGTTATACTTAACAAGGGCACAGTCCCACGACCGTAATAAGACTGTTGAAATCTGACATACTGCTCATATAATATACCATATTTGTGATCAGTAAAATTAACATTAAGGCTTTCGTAAGGAAAATACATAGAATTGAGGTACACTTTCAAATCGCGTAAATTGCAATGATCAAACTGCGACATATCTTTATCCCATTGATTTTTTCTATTTGTTTGAAAACCGACAATTACATATCGGGGCTTTTCTATTTGAGATGAAGTTTTGATAGACCACGTGTGTTTTGTAGTTTGAGGTAATAAAGGATACTCATATAAATCCCAGTTTCTATAAGCGAGTATAATCGGTCGATCCTTTTCTAAAATTTTCAGTAAATTAATTTTTTCCTTGTCAGATACTTTAACATGCGGCATGCGCCAAATTATTTTATGAATTTCTATGCTTTCTATTATTTCTCCATTATTTAGTTTTACTGCGTTCAAATCTGTATTACTGCGTAGAAGAACTAATTCATGTTTACAGTTAATTATAATTTTTCTATAATCTTCTGCGAATCCGAGAATATTACTGAGTGGTACCGATGCCGAAAAGTTCACTCCTTGCTTTGTTCCATGAATGTCCCATCCCCAAGCTTTTGCTACTCTGGAGTCATCTAAAGTCATAGATATCAAAGATTTCATTGTGGTTGATATACCAGCATTTTTGATTTTATCTATTTCCACTCCATTAAGCTCATACCTAATATCTTGAAATAAGTAAAGCAGAGGATTGTTCGTATATTCAACGTGTTCAACCTTCTGTTTTGTATCTTTTTTTAAAATGTTCACAGTTCCTTCTAAATATAAAGTGCTGGCTGACGGTAGCACGTATAAGTCTTGCTGATTAATGGGAATACGAATTTCATCATTCCTGTTAAAACTTGTCACATATGGTTTGTATGAATGGAATTCAATACCGTCGATTGTGTTGTCGTAGGCAGGTGTACTTGTTATATCTAAAATACTCATTTTAGAAGCCCAATTAATTTCAAATATTTTTTATTTTCTTTACTTATTTTTATTTTCCGATTAGATGTGCCTTTGCGAATTGTGTGATTAACACTGATTGCTCTTGATACAGGAATCACGTATTTATTATAGTCAATCATTTCCTTTTCAGATGTAGATAGAGCTGGATTTCCTCACCTCTTAGATTAACTAAATTATCGTTTACGTCCAATACTCTTATATTTATAGAACTGATATTATGTTGATTGACAGGAAAATAAATTATGTTTTTAGGTATTTCTATGATTCTATATCCAGGAGGTACATTTGGCGCAAATTCATGAATAATGTGACTTGATTTTCCATTAATATATGATCCACTCACTATATCACATTCGACTCTTACCACAGTCGTCGATAAAATGTTCACTGGAAGCTGCGATTCATGTAATATATTAGCTTTTAATACCTTTTCGCCGAAACCCAACAACATACCAAGAGAACTTTCTTTCTCAAAATGTATGTCTTTTGTGCAAAATATAAATGTTTTTAATGTATTATTATTACAGTATAACTTAAGAGATGCATTCTTAATGTTGGTTTTCAAGTAGTCACAAATATCTTGAAGTTCATACGCTCCTTCTGGTATTTCTATGATTTCATTATCATCGTAATGGAATTTATTATTTGTAATATCGATATTTGGAATTGAATTAAAAGTAGACAAATACAACAAAGCGCACTCATAATCACCGTCAAGCTGTAATGCAGGCGAATAGCTGGTTGATAAAACTGATGTACCGCCAGTTATGGACAGTGTGAAAGACATTGTAGCAATGACATAAATTAAAACAGTACTTTATGTTTTATACATCTTTATTAATTGTTTCTAAATATTTACTCAACAAAATAGTAGGGTTTTTCCAAAAATTCATTAGATATTTTATACACAGATGTCCACAGTTAAAAGTATTAAAACTTTGATATTTGCTGTAATTGTATGTTACATCTTGTTTTAAATAATTGATTAATTCAAAAGGTGGCTTTAAGTCACCGAAACTATCAAAATATTCGCAATAATCTAAAAACTTAACGTAGGCTACCCAATGTGTTCCTTCGTTTGCCATACTATCTAAGTTAACTATAGCACATTCGATGTTTCTAGGATTTTTTGGCAGCGTATCTCTCATATAAACACCTCTGAAGTAAGGAATGCGATGGAGCGCATATTCTAGGATGTCTATGTTTGTGAGTGGACGGTTAGGTAGCCGCTTCATCAGTTTTTTGATTTAACCAACAATCCATTACCCTTTTTATAAGGTTTCATATACAAGCCCTTGCCTAAAGCTATAGCTTCCATCACTTTATTATGTCGCTGAGCCTCCTCTAAGTTGCGTTGAGCTGACTTATAGTCGTTTACAGTTTTAGCGATTCCTGCAGCACCACCTGCCACAGCGCCCAATGCAGATAATCCAGCAAAAATGGGTATTAAAGGTAAAATACCACCTGTTTTAGGCACAGGTATGATGCGTGGCAGACTCATTCCTTTATTTTTAGAATTAATGAGTTTTTTAGCTGCTTTATATGCTAATTTAATAGCCGTCGTGCTATTTTTTGGTTTCGTTTTCCTCAAGCTAGAGCGAATCGATGAAACTAATTTATTGAAAGATTTTACTCCAGCTCCATGTTTTAATTTAGTTTTCATTACTTTACTTACTAGCCAGGAGGCTAGTTTTTCTCCTTTGCCAGCATCCTTTGCTTTCATTCGCTGTTTTGCCATATTTAACAACTCCGAATCTGCTATATGACGATCTTCTAAATTATTGTTCGCGGTGTATGCGATGTCGTGTTTCATGCAAGCTTCATCCAATTTATTTATTCCTCTATCACCTCGTTGTAATCTTTCCTTCAGTTTCGTACCCGGCCCACAGTAATTATATCCAGGTAAATGTAGTTCAAATGGCAAATTATTTATTACACTGTTAATAAGTCCTCTACCTCGCGTAACTGACATAATAATGTCCTCCAACGCGTAGTATCCTGATTTTTATACAATAGCTTTTCTATCAATCCAACTGTTATCATTACTTGGCAAGCCTAACCATTTTACGTAAAGTTTGTTGCCTTTTGTTCTTATAACTTTTTCAATTAGATAAATACTTGGACAGTTCGTCCTTTGCAGTTCGTGTTCATAAAAGCTTCCCAAAATTGGTTGTTTTTTAATATCTTCAAGTAAATAAGTTGTAGGAAATGTTTTATTAACATGTTTAATAATGAACAATTCTGTCGACCAGTTGGGAGTGTATCCTTTTTCAAAACTACCTTTATATTTGCTTATCCTTACATGATCTCCTATATCAAATTTATTTCTTTTCGACATAAATGTCTGTGATTTTCGAATATTATATCTGACATAGCTTTCACTCTCTTTATTTACGTCTACTGGTTTATATTTGGTAATGCGGTGCTCTGTGTTGTTGTAGCATTTCACAACACTTTCCAAGGGTTTGCCAATCCATTTGTAACTACCGTTTAGACTAAAGTATTTGTACAATTTGCTTTTCAAAGTTTTGATTAACCTTTCAACAATTGAAGCTTTTTTTACTGAATATGTAGAATAATGATTGATATTATACGAAATAACGAGTTTCTTAAAATTTTCATTATAAAACTCTTTTCCCAAGTCTGTTTGTAAGCTTACCGGAGAGCGACGAGTAATTTTTAAAATGTGTTCGAATGCATTTGTTACTTCTGTTTTTGATTTTGTCTTGAGTGGAACAGTCAAGCAAAGTTTTGAGAAGCAATCTATTACAACTAAAATGAATCCAAATCCATTATTATATCGTTTTAAATTTTGTATATCAATAAGATCTGCTTGCCATAAGTCGTCAATTCCCTTTAATACCACAGGTCGTCTTGTAAAGTTTTTCCTTGCTGTTTTGTGAATTTCATTTACTACCTCTTCCTTACTCATTTTAAGTTTAATTTTAAAGCTTTTTCTAATTCAGCTTTGGTACAATAGTTTTCTTGAAGTTTATTGATTGAAATCAGTATTTCGTTTTTGATAGCAAGGAGTAAACGCTGGACTTCTTGTTTGCTAAAAAAGTTTTGTTTCATACTGTCCACATATTCCTTGTTAGCAGCATCACTATCCATTGAAGGAGTTCTCACCCCTGTCAATCTTGTCTTTTGTAAATCAAATTCTTCGTTTTCCGTCTTCGTTAAAGTATTATCCAATATATCTAATAATTCTGTCAAACGTAAGCGTTTATGTATGTGGTTACCAAATTTATCAGTATTCATTGCATCAGGTGAACCGCAATGTTTAAGTTATAAATAGGAAATGAATCAATTTTTAAAAAGTCAATCTATTTATTTTATATTACACCACTTTCACGCAATTCTTCGATGATTGATATGATTTCATTATCTACTCCTGTGTTACCAGCATCACGTGAAGCAATTAATAATTTTAATCGCTCTATTAGTTCATTAGGATCATCCCAATACACATAATCAGTACTTTTCTTCCATTTTTTTAACAGTGGCAATCCTGAACCTTGATGTAAATCTTGATTACTGTCTTCAGTACTTGCAGAAACTTTTCGCAATTTAAATAATGGTTTGATAATAGCTAAGTATTTTCGTCCCCTGTTGCTTTTCATTGGCTTGTGTGGATCATAATCTCTTCTGTGGGCATTAGTATCTAACAGCATCGACTTATAGTGTAAAGTATCTTCATTATTCACCGCAGTTAAATCTGGGGTCTTTCTAAATAACAGCTCGTATATCCCAGGTGTTTTTTTATATTTACGTCCACCAACTTGTATGTAGTCATCAGTAACAACAACACGAGATGATCCCATCATTAGCTTTCCACGTTCATTCCTTACACCAAATGGAATGTTGTTCAAAACGTCTGAAGACAGAGACCAAGAAGATATATTATAATCTTCAATACTTTCGTTAGATCCAATTGTTTTAAAGGATACATTGCTTGAATTTTTAAAATCATTTTCATCTTCTTCCTCAGTATCCTGACACTGATCTGAATCGTCCATTTTATCTTCTGAATCAGTGTCTTCATATTTTGTTTTATTTCCGAAAAGTGTGACATCAGAATGCCTGTTTATAAGAGTTTTATCAAAGTCTTTTGATTCAATGGATGTGTTGAACTTGTTCTTGTGTGTACTTGTATACTCATTTTTAACAATTTGATTTAGAGGGTTAATTATCGGTTTGAAAACGTTTCTGATCACTTGATCACTTTCATTCTCTATATCTTTCATATGACGTATTTTCTTTTTAACGGCTTCTGCAGCATTTACTATTTGCTTTTTTAGATCTTTTTCCATATTTATTATTTTGAAAAATATTATGTACTTATCTTTGTACTGCTTAGTGTATAATGACGTCCCATATTTGTGAAACTATTATTTATAAGTACTAATTAAAGTCGACAAATGTGTCAAAGTTTTTTCTATATGCACCTTTATTTTTTTCACAATCTTTGTTAATCACGAGATAGTTATAAGGGCTGGTCCAAATCTTTGAACACATTTCTCTGAACTCCAACCATGTCATGTCTGTAGTTACATGTTCGTCGTAAATATGTCTCATGTTTACATCATCTTGTTTAAAGAGTACAATTAAATTTGCGTTATCTCTCACCAATTGCTTAGGTATTTTACTGTAAGTTTGATTTAAATAAAAACTATCGATGTGTTTATGTCTCCCCATTGCAAAATAATTTCGTATGTTCGATTGGTTTTCACAGGCAACATCATCAAATATTATTATTGAATTAGGTTTAGCTTCTTGTGGACTAATAACGTCTTCTGTATCATGATATTTGGTTAAATAAATATTAGGAACCATTCCCAGAACTTTTTCTAGAAATATATACTTAGGTTGGTACAAAGTTTTAGAATATACATAAATATTACGGTAACGTAAACCTTTTTCATGCAACAGAAGACCAACCATTAAGTTTGTTTTTCCACAATTAGATGGTCCGACTATCAAACAGCGTATAGTGTTTGGCAGTAATTTTCCATGTCGATGGAGAGTTTTTTTACATTCTTCGTATATTTTGTCCAAACTTAGTGATTCTTTTTGTTTAACAAACTTCATTTTTATGTATCAATGTTAAGGATGTTTTTCTTGAAATGACAATTTTCTCGTTGTTATGATCGTTATATATGAGTATAATTACTTCATCAACGAGAAATAAAGTAATATTGGGTTTTCTATCCCACCAAGCGAGTGAAACGAGCGCCGCGAGTGTAACGAGCAGGGTGGGGTAGAATGCCCAATATTAACCTACTCATGCACCGATTGGAACTAATGTTAGTGTGGAATTGACATTCAAAGATAGCGTAGAAGGGCATTGTATATGCATAGTTTAGATAAAAGATAAATAACGCCCAACGGTATACAAGGTGGAATTTAATTCGTTCTTTTCCTTTAATGTATGTATTCAGTCCATGCTAAAGAACGCTCCCATATAACTAAATAAAAAAAGTACTTATGAAATAAAACTTAAATCTAGGTATTATCAAATTAAATTCTAATGAAAAGCCTTGCGGCATTGAACAAAGCAGGTGTTTGATGGCCTACGAAACATTTACAAAGCACTCAGCTGGTGCCCGCGCTGTGTGTACCGTTAAATCAACATTTCAGCTGTCATGCAGTTATTTGAGGAGGCACTAAATACTAAAACAAAAGCTTTTTTAAATTGGACCCTGTACGAATATTCCATCGCATGGTCTACATACATATAAGGAAAAGAGCGAATTCAATTCCACCGTGTATAGATTCTGTATTTGACCCTAACTGAAATTCCTTACATCTAGGGACTCAGGAACTACGAAGACCATGGTCCCACAACACCCAGACACAGAACATGTAATTGAGCTTTTTTTTCTGGTCCTGTCGCGGGAATCGAACCCTCAAATCTAGAATCATGAGCAGATCTGCTTAACCACCACAGTATGATAATTTTTAAATTAGAAATTACATTAAATTGCATATTGTTAAGGAATCACCTCCCACTACTACTTCTACTCTTTGAGACGGTAAAGGATGACAAGACAAGCTAAGCAACTGATTACAAGAGTTATTCTTTCAGAAAACCACAAAACATAAATACCTCTGGCAGTTCAACGAAGTACTGTCCGCCAGTGCCAACGTCCCCGGGGCCATTTTCAGGGGTCAGTTGCCAGCTCCATTCGAACCCTCTGCCCAACTGATGCACCCTCTGAAATGTGCAGATAATGGGTAGGTACAGAGTTTATCAGATTAATAATAATAACGCCCAACGATCACATACATAGATAAACCCTAACAATGATTCCCTGTGTCTAGGGACCCAGGAACTAAGAGGACCATGATCTTACAGCACCCAGACTCAGAACAAGTATTTGCGCTTTTTTTCAGTGCAAACATGTCCTGCCGCGGGAATCGAACCCGAGAAATATGGTAATAATAGGTTATATTTGCAATAAATTATTTAACTTTGACTTCACTTTAAATTAATAATAAATATTAATGTGATGATTTTACTAGATGGTGAGACTTTTCTGCCAAGCTTCTCTAAGTAGGTCGTTGCTTTGCCAGTTCCTCTGGAACATACTATAAGTATATATAGTATAAGCATACATTCCTGTAATAATCTATATATATATATACTATATATAGTATCTATAAATATAATAAATTTGAGATCGTACGCGCTTCAGAACCAATTAATTATGGTTTACACGTAGATTATTTTCCTTATAGCGCTGAGCATACGGAAAATATCGTAACCGCGATTCAGAACTTCATACAAACTACCTCAAATTCCATAGAATCTATCCATTATCATTGACAAAACCAAACAGCGCCATCTAGAAAATTTTTGGAACACTTCTTTGTCCCTTTGAAACTCCATCACGCAAAAACTACCGGAACGATTTTGATGAAATTTATTATCACTTACTAATGTAGACCTTTGAATAGACGCAGATAATTGAAATATCCTTTAAAGTGCTGAAAAGGGTTGGTAAAGTTTTTATGGAGAGATATTTTTTGTAAAGCTATTGTTATGAAACTTTGCAAATATATCAAGAAAAAGAAAAAAATGTACACGTGTTTCATAGTTTTTGAAAAGTTAACCCTTAAGGGGTGGAATGTGGTGTTCAAGTTTGTGCGGAGAAACATTTTATTTAATGTTGTTATCATGTTAAGCAAATGGCTATGAAACGTTTTTTTCAGTCCGACTACATTGTTGACTGACTGAGTTGACATATCCGTTGATTTATCAAAATTAGTCTAGGCATATTGTAGCTATGACGCAAGAAAGTCGTGTTAGTTACACTATTTATAACTCAATAACGGCTAACCGATTTGGCTGAAAATTGGTAAGGTAGAGACGGACATAGGATGCTTTTTATCCCGTTCGACCGTGTTTTACTAATTCACCCGTGGGAAGCCGGGGCGGGTCAGCTAGTAACATAATAAACCTTTAAGACTGGCCCGATAGCTCAGTTGGTAGTACCCTGCCTTCTGGACTGTGGGTGGTGGGTTCGATCCCCACCCAGGATAAACATTTGTGTCATGAACATAGGTGTTTGTTCTGTGTCTGGGTGTTATATTGTATTCTATGTATGTATTTACAAACAAAAAAGTATCTAAGTATTGTATCAGTTATCTGGTTCCCATATTACAAGCTTTGCTTAGTTTGGGACTAGATGGCGGTGTGTGAAATGTCCACAGATATTTATTTTATTTATTTATTTATTTTATTTTTATCGGCCTGCAACAAAAAAATATGTTTGAATATATTATTCATATAATCCAAAGCTATTTATTAGATCAATCTACACTTACATATTTGGATCACAATACACCTTACGTAATGGCTCGTGCATGAATGCATACAGATGAAAATACCGTACAATTATTTATTATCTAAGAGTATGTAACTTTGATTTATAGTATCGGATACGCCCCGGAAGTTGCATAATACCGGTATAGTATACCGGTATTTATATTTGATCGAGGTCAATATCAATAAAAAAGACCGTAACTGATTACTGAAAACTATTTATTAAGTACTAAGTATTAAGGCGAAGTCCAAATAATCCTTCAGTCTTTTTCTGATGCGATAGCTCAGTTGCTAGTAACCCTGTCTTCTGAGCAGTAGGTTGTGGGGTCGATTCTCACCAAGGACAAACATTTGTGTGATGAACGCCGATGTTTGTCCTGTGTCTGGGTGTTATATTGTATTCTGTGTATATATATTCTATGTAGTTCCTGGCTCCCTAGACACAGGGAATCCTAGTTAGGGGTCGAGGATTTATGTATGTCGTTGGGCGTTATTATTATTATTATTATAAAAAATAAACATGCCACAATAATAACAATATAATAATATGTGTGGACATCTCACACAACGCCATCTAGCCCCAAACTAAGCAAAGCTTGTATTATGGGAACCAGATAACTGATACAATGCTTAGATACTTTTTGTTTGTAAATATATACATAGAATACAATATAACACCCAGACACAGAACAAACATCGATGTTCAGAAGGCAGGGTCACTACCAACTGAGCTATCGGGCCAGTCAATGGACAATGGAACAAAGTTAGATATATTAAGGCCGCCGCACACTGCTAATTGAAGCAGATCAGCAATAATGTTAATAGCTACAATTATTGCTTTCTACGTTGCGCAAGAGCTACCTTTACATAACAGTTTCCGCTTTGTTTCGTCCCGCTCTGGATGACTGGATGACTGTCACAGAATAAACAACAGTACCACAGAATAAATAATCGTCTTCGTTAATGTGTTTCGTTATAATTAATACAAGTTGTAATTTGAAATAAAAATCAATAGCAATAAGCTACTTGACTACGGTTAAAAATGGATAAGTAAATATTATTTTCATAAAGTACCTTAAATATAAATGTAATAATTGAAAAAAATAAGTGAAACCGGTGAATAAATTACGCTTTTACAGTTTCATCGCCTGTCCCTTTCTCGCAAAACAGGGATCGTGTGGAGCTTCCTCACACTCACAGCTACTATGAAGGCATAGCATGTGACGTCACATGCCAAAACTACGATAAATTATATAATTAATCCGTAGTGTCAAAGAGATTGTATGTAGAACTACTATAGCGGTACCAGAGCTTAGTAATGAGGTATTATGGAGGACTGAACTATCTACTTATATCACTATATATATAGTAGTAACTAGCGGCCCGTCCCGGCTTCGCTCGGGTGGACGTTTATTTATTAAACATTTTATAATATACGAAAAACAATGTATCACGCACCGGCGCCATCTACTTAAAATGTTGGTTTGTCCTTAATTTTTCCTGAATTTTCTTTGCTATAAACCTCACGGAGTCCGAGACCTTTCCAACGAATGCAAAACCGTGGAAATCGGTTCGTGCGTTCTGGAGTTATAGCGTCAGGAAGGAAAACCCGACTTATTTTTATATAGTAGATATAGTAGTAATATAGGTAATAGTAGATGTAATATAGTGTTTGAGCTATCTCTATTCCTGTATTTTAAATTCGACTTTCGTTTAAAAACAAATAAAAGTTGTCCTTCGTGTAAAGCGCCAAATTACCAAAGTCATGGGCAGAACAAACTACCATCTATCCATATATATCAGTACAACTTGGGAACCAGTAGCAAGTAAAAGTGGTGTGACGGGGAAAAACTAGCGGTAATGAAAGTGGAGGCATTGGTTCGGCCCAGGCGTGCCTATGCCTTGTTCTGATTCCACATTCCAGGGTCAATGTGCTGGATGGAATCAGCTTGCTAGGCTTTTTTGTTGGGCTGTTTCCGGAATAATTACGATCACAATGAATTAGGCTAGGCGATCACGTAACTTGAATGCAATCGTTAGAAACACAAATTTGTAAGGATTTAACTGTTTCAATGCGGAGTTTATGTGCACAGTTACAATGGAAACTTCCAAATTAGGATAGAAATTTCACCTGTTCCATTGCAATTATAGTTCCGTGATTGCATCCTGTGAAACACGTCGTTGCCTTGGTTCGAAAATAGAATAGAGTAGAATAGAATAATTATTTATCCATGACAAAAGCAATCGTGCAATATGACGTGACGATAAGTGTGACAGAAAATGTGTAGTTTAGCCTTTGCCACGAATCGGTCCCAACTCGGCATTGCCGGTCATACAACCAGCGCTGGTCTTCCGTTGGGGCCGTTTCGGTGTCGTCACGTCACGGTTTAGAATCATTTAAATTAAAAAACTTGCTTTACACCACACGACTGAAATAAAACTTCTTCTGTGTAGCTCCATCTATCGGCCGGTATAACTTTGTTTTTGCTTTGTTTAATGTTTATGCCGCCATCTTGACAATTGTAAATTGTCGTTTTACAGGACATACCAACATAACAATACAAATGTTTACTTTGTTATGTTGACAATGGAGATCTACGTGAACCACATTCAACTTTAGTTCGCCTCGCATTCACCTCAAATCAAGCCTGCGCAAAGAAGTTTTACTAAAAGTTCTCTTTCTCACTACTGGTGCAAGCAATCCGGCACAATGCAGAACAGAAAACTCCGATCCGAAGCTTCGATTACACCTTTAAAGATAAGCTACAACAAACTTTACAGTGATCGATGCCCGCTTTCATATCTCTCAATATCATAATCAAGGTGTATTTTATTTGCCAATGTTACCATGCTACGTCTTAGGTAACCAAAGGAATGGATAGTTATCTGCATTAGATTACGTAAAGTACAAGTGGATGGACAAACCTGTCCGTGTCAGAGGATAATGATGTATTTATAAATGTTAAGAGGTACTTCAAAGTGTTGATGTGTGATTGATTAGCTAACTCCGGCATGGTGGCGCCAGGTTTTTTGAAGTAAAACTTATTTACGCACGCTTGACTTGGGGAGTAAGCTGGCAAGGTGAACGGAAGTTGTAAGTTGATGGTTAACGCAGATCTCCATTGCCAACATAACAAAGTTAAAAATTACTTAAAAATTTTACGTTGGCCTGGTAAAATGACAATTTACAATTATTGTCAAGATGGCGACATTAACACTGAGCAAAGCGAAAACAAAGTTATACGACTACCGTTATACTAGTACCGACCGATAGGTGGAGCTAAACTAAGAAGTTTTACTTCAGTCAGGTGGTCTAAAGCATACTTTGAGTTTTGGCGGGAAAACGAAAAATATCGCATTGTATTATATTCAAAAACTTGTGTTATTTTTAGTGTTAGTGCATAAAAGTAGTGGTATTTTATTCGTTAAGTGCTGGATTACATGCGTGAGTGTGGGAAAATGGTATAATGATGGTGAAACGTTTCTTTTCGTGTTGTTTCTAAAACTCCATAGAAGCTTCAAGTAAAGTTGCCACCACTTTACTAGGAGTATGACTTCACTAGACTATGACTTGACACATTATATAATATTCATTAACTTGAGAAATTATCAATTACTTGACACTGGCTAAATACACAAAATAGTGGAGCCAAAATATTAAAAAAAAAACAACACAGATTAAAATTAAGTAACTGTAACATAATGTGTGTTACGCCTTCGCGGTCTGCAATGAGGTCGTTGCCCCGTCTCTTCACATTATAAGGTGATTTCCTTTAAGGCTTCATATGTTCTGATATACTGCTGTTAAGTAACATGGCATACTTTTACTTACATTTTAATCTTCTATTGCTCCGACTGCGATTCTTAAACTGTTATGCGTGTATTACGCTTATTTTATCATTAACTATTATTTATTTATTATATTATTATTTATTTATATTATTTAGTATGTGTGTGTGTGTGTGTGTGTATATTTGACTGGCCCGATAGCTCAGTTGGTAGTAACCCTGCCTTCTGAACTGTGGGTTGTGGGTTCGATTCCCACCCAGGACAAACATTTGTGTGATGAACATAGGTGTTTGTTCTGTGTCTAGGTGTTATATTGTATTATATGTATATATTTACAAACAAAAAGTATTTAAGTATTGTATCAGTTATCTGGTACCCATAATACGAGCTTTGCTTAGTATGGGGCTAGATGGCTTTTTGTGAGATGTCCGCACATATTATATTATTATTATATATATATATTTTCTTCTATATTTTAAGAGGTTAAAAAGTATTATGATTATTATGCACTTAATATGAACTAAATAGTTATGTGCACCCCGTCCTTTACCACCTCGTCAAATTCTCTCCATCCAAAGGTTGCCTGGAAGATCGCTTTTATCGATAAGGTCGCCCATTGTTACACTTTATTTAATTAATTGTTTTTTTTTGTGATTTTTTTATTTTTATTTGGCGTGTACAATAAAGAGTTCATCTATCTAAAAGGACTACATCTGCACAAGACATTTAGGTGACACTTAATTCTTGGTGACTGACAAAAACGCATTAAAAACTCATTGTGATGAATAAAATTCTTTACTACAATATTAATGCCTGATAAAGATTATTTTATCATTCGTGATTGTTCAAAAAACGAGTGTGCTTTAGACCACTCGACTGAAGTAAAACTTTTTTAGTTCCATCTATCGGCCGGTATAACTTTATTTAATGTTAATTTTGCCATCTTGGCAATTGTAAATTGTCATTATGGCATTTAAATAACATTTTTACCCTCTTGACCACGGCCAATGTAACTTGGTCGAACCGTCGAGGTTAGTCAAAATAATGTTTTGAGAATTTTTGTACGGAAATAGACCCGTTTTATCTTTACAATATGAGTTCAAGTCGCCAAAGTTTAAAAAGTGTAATAATGTTATTGTATCTTACTAATATTACAAACACGAAAGTTTGTATGTAACGATGTTTGTTACTGTTTCACGCAAAAATTGATGGATGGAATGGATTTTAATGAAACTTGGAATGCAGTTAGCTTATACGCTGGATTTACACATAGGATACTTTTTATTGGCGGGTAAAACCGTGGGGCGCAACTAGTATCAAATAAATATACAAAGAAACACCAAGCTGGTCAGGTCCAGTAACACTTGTTTCGTTAACTTTATCAAGCCGCCTTTATTATACATTTAATAGACATTGATGTAAGCTTTGCACGAAACACCGAAACATCAGCGCATACCGAATAAGAACAATACAGTAGCTTACGTATTTGGTCACACTATTACATCATAAGCTTTGTTCATGTTAACTTCGCATACTGAATACATTCTAATAACTATTCTATTACACAAACAACTCGCTCGTATTCCTTAACATAAAAAGTATATATTTATGATATTATTTTAACATTCAATAATATTTAGTATATTTGTTTTTACCGACAAATTGCCTTTATTTTCAACTAAATACCACAATGATAACTACTAATAACTAGTACTAAACACTATCTACTATAAAAAAACATTTGGACTATACACTAGCCGCGATGACCTATAGACAGTCCAAATGCTCCAGCCCACTACCAGTAGGTAGCGTACCCAACATGCTGGCAGCATTGCCCCGTTGAATTGCAATGCTGATTCGTTGTGCCATTTAAGTGCCAGCATTTTGGTCACGCGTAGCATCGACTAGGCGCTCTGATAAACTTTATAAAACGCGATAAGCTCCCTGCCCCCACGGACTCAGGGTCTCAACACCAAATGGCTCAAATATGTAACCGCGATATATTATCAGATATATTATTCTAATAATAAGTTCTAATAATTCTAACATATGGATGTAATGAGTAAATAAATAAATGAACGTCCATTTTCATAAATACACAGATAAAGTAATTACTAAGTTTTATTAACTACGGTACCAATTCGCAGTATAAAGTTTAAGAGCCGCTGGTTAACGCATGATTTGATTGCCCTTAAAACGATTACATAATGACATATCTCGGCTAAGCGTCGGTTAAGTTAAACTATTTCTGAGTGAAAGTATACTTGTAACTGTTAAGTAAATACGAACAAGTGTGAGAGCGAGATAAGGAAGTGCGAATTTTAGTTACGATTCGGATTAGAATCGTATGGATGTCACGAATTGCCACACACTAATAATAGTATTGCCACACTTTGTGAACTGTGTGTGTTTATGCGTTGACAGTGCCACCAACGGCAGCTGACAACTTCGTCGTGTTTTTTTAATGAGGTTATTTATTCTCTGCGCTGTTAGAATTACAGATGAAAAATTGTTCTGAGTACATAAATTCATTTATTCAATCTTAAAAATCTTTCTTCAAAATCTACATTGTGTTTGAAATGAATCACCTAAAACCCTAATCACCTATAATTAAATATAAATCAACATTATATATCAATAATTATTTCCTAATTCCGTCAGTAAGGTCTGTATTACAAAACGATGCTCAGTCATAGATCGGTGCTCAAGCAGAGATTTTATTCACTAATTGATCACGTTATGAATGAAATCTCTACTTGAGCGCCGATTGATGACTGAGCATCGTTCTATAATACGGACCTAAGTCTGGAAACAAGTTTATAATTATGTGCCTACTTATAAAAGAAAACATCAATCAAAAATTGCCGTTCTTGTCAATAAAATCTTGTAAATTGGTGATATGCATATTTATCTGTTAATAAGACTTTTTTAAAAGGCAATTTCCCTTTTTCTTTCACATAACTAAATAATACAACAACTATTACTAAACACTTCCTACTACAAAAAAATTTGGACTATGTACTAGCCGCGATGACCTATAGACAGTCCAAATGCTCCAGCCCACTACCAGTAGTTAGCGTACCCAACATGCTGGCAGCATTGCCCCTTTGAATTGCAATGCTGATTGATTCGCTAAATAAGTGCCAGCATTTTGGTCATGCGTAGCATCGATCAGGCGCTCTGAAAAGCGATAGAGAATTTGCAAAACGCAATGTGCTCCCGGCCCCCACGGACCCATGATCTCAACACCAAACGGCTCAAATATATAACCGCTACCGAGATTACTATATTTGCGACGTTTTAGCTGCTCAGCCGAATTAGCCGCGGCACTGTTACGTGTGTCTCGGGAAGATGTGACGGCGCTATAGTGTCAAGCAGATTAGATAATAAGGTAAATAAACTTTTGGTTTACTTTATTTTAGTTAGTAATATTAGTTAATTAAGTTGAATTGTACTGTTTGTTTCTGCTAAACATTAATAAAATAAAAATAAATAGTATAAAGGATTGACTACAGATTTTCATATTTAGAAAATAATTGTAGGGACATAAAATAATTATTGAGCTATCTAATAATTACGACCCATGTCATAACTTTAATTTATTTATATAATAACAGCAATGTTTATGTATGTCCAAACAAATAATCAACACGTAAAGATAATCGCTGTAATTTGTAACTAAAAAATAACACATTTATGTTATTTTCCCAAAACGCTTTTGTCATTGTTTGGACATAACCTAATGCGCCGATTATTTTACTTACAACATTTCTCCGCTATACAATAGTTGAAAAAATGGGACTTTTCTATTGTATGAAACATGAAACGGGAATTACCGTGTGATTCTGTAATATTACGTCGATACAACAATACATAAAAAAATCTTATTGAAATTTTAACAGATTATCCATTAAATCGCCCACTGCGTAACATAGACCTCCCATAAAACGCATTTTTAACGGGTTAATGCTGTTGGTCTCTACCAACTTTTACAGTGTCACCGAGCTGGAAGGCAGGCGCTTAAGGCGCCCAGCCGTCAAAGGAGGCAACTAGCTGGCGGGCACCCCTGGGGTGCGAGCCTCGGCTTGGGCCGTTGCCGGGATAAGGGGATCGAGAAGGCTACTTCCACTTGAAGAGTGGACCCTATTGAAAGTCGCGACCGTTCTAGCTAACCTACGGGGGGTACGTTGACCTCGCCGGCGGGGTCGGTGTCTGATTGTATTACGCTGGTATCCCATACCGGTGCCTAAAGCAGTACCTGAGCCAGAAGGGCTACACTGGTCCGATGATCCTAGCGCAGCCGATACTACGGCTGCTATAGGATCGTCCGGGTCGCTCAAGACGTCTCGGGCGGCGACGGCCATAATCTCGCTTGGTAGGCGTAATGTACGTAATGATTCCAGAAGATTCTGTCTCGGTTTGTGGGATCATGGTTCTTGTAGTTGGTGGGTCCCTAGATACAGGGAATCCTAGTTAGGGTTCAAGATCTATTTATGTGATCATTAGGTGTTAGTGTTAATTTTTATATAAAAGATAATGTTCATGATTTTCCACGCATCATAAATCGCTCGAACTTTTTGCCATCGCAATATTGCACCACCAGTGTACTTGTACCTACATTTATTTGTGTAAGTTACTATTGTCTGATATTACCGCGTGGGTCTACGTTTCCTGGCTTTAGAGTTAGTAGCAAATCTCCAGCTTCCGGTCTAGTTGTGCTTTACAATACATCTGTGGAGTGATGA
Source organism: Ennomos fuscantarius (assembly GCA_905220475.3). NCBI lineage: Eukaryota > Metazoa > Arthropoda > Insecta > Lepidoptera > Geometridae > Ennomos > Ennomos fuscantarius. The sequence continues at coordinate 7,657,808 of HG992049.1, forward strand.
ATTGTTTCCTATTACAGAATTATATATTGCTATGTTGGTTCACATAAAATGGAAGAAGGCGTATTCATAGAATGGGTAAATCAGAGAAATTCCACCCCTAATAGGGTGAAATGGATGGTTGAATTATTATCTATGAAAAATTTTCTTCGTTTCCTATAGGCCACGCGGGCGAAGCCGCGGGCAGAAGCTAATATTGTTATAAATGCGAATACTCAAATTCAAAGGTGACTGACTGCCTGACTGACATAGTGATCTATCAACGCACATCCCAAACCACTGGACGGATCGGGCTGAAATTTGGCATTCAGGTAGATGTTATGACGTAGGCATCCGCTAAGAAAACATTTTTCGAAATGCCAGCCTTAAGAGGGTGAAATGAATGGTTGAATTATTTTCTCATAGGCCAAGCCGCGGGCGAAGCTGCGGGCAGAAGCTCGTTTGTAGTAAACATAGCTTTTGGAGTGGATTAACACATAGGATATTTCTAAATCTGTATCAAGCACAAGTCCGATCGTGTATGGAGTACTGCTGCCACCTGTGGGACGGGTCTGCCAAGTACCAGCTCGAGGCTCTGGTCTCGATTGAACGGCGTGCCAAAAGGCTCATTGACGACGACACTTTGGTTGGTGAAAGGCTCCAGAGCCTTGCACATCGACGAAAGGTGGCAAGTCTGTCGGTCTTTTACAGATTACACCACGGTGAATGCGCTCAAGAACTGCATGATCTCATTCTCCCATCACCATTCCACTACCGGACTACTAGACGCTCGGCTAAGCGCCATCCTTTCGTGGTCGAAATACCACCCATTCGTACCAAGCGATTTGACTCAACGTTCTTAATTACAACGGCTAAGGAATGGAATGCTCTGCCAGCGTCTGTGTTTCCGGCGAAATATGACCCGGGCGTGTTCAAGAGAAGAGTGAATAGGTATTTAATTGGCTAGCATGCTACACCTTCGATCGCATCGTCACTTCCCATCAGGTGAGAGCGTGGTCAAATGCTAGACAAGTTTGAAGTAAATTAATAATAATATTTATTATACGAAAATATGTATAAAAACTTACCGTGTTAACGTGCTGTGCTATAGCTACAGTGAATACGCTGAGTACAATCCATAGACGGACCCACTGTAACAAAACAACTGCATTTTAATCTAGGTGGTAGGACTTTTCTGCAAAGTTCGTCTAGGCAGGCATCACCGCTTTGCCAGTTATTCTGCCGCCAAGCAGTAGTGTGCAAGCACTACTGTGTTCCAGTTTGAAGGGCACTGTAGCTAGTGAAATTACTGGGTGATTGAGACTTTATGATCTGATCTCACAGTCGAGTAATCTTACTACCAGACTGTGCTGATGTGCGCAGTGCAGCGTCACGCGAAACTTTATATTTTGGAGTTCCAAGTGTCTCAGTTCTGTTTTGGGCGGCCGTGTCACTTAACATCAAGTGAACGACTAGCTCGTCACATCATTCACTAACATAAAATAATAATAATAATAAACCCATATATTTCCAACAACCTTAAGCAATAGTATTACTTAAACATTAATTTATGTCGTTTGATGCTGGAACCCCAGACTGGGTATAGGTCTCCTCCAGTTTACTCCAACTCTCTGTCCCTTGTTTTTATTTGCCATTATTTTCCTGCTGTGGCGATTATTTCGTTAATCAAAAAAAATATACATATATAAAAAAGCTGTGCAAACCACATGTGCTATAACTACATTATACAAAATGCTCATCAAACTTACCATATTGTAGTCCCCTAAAAGCTTGTTTACTTTTCCAGCGTATCTCGTTTTTAGTGTCTGTATCTGAAACAAAAGAGTAAAAATTAATTATTTTACACTAACTGCGCCTGACGTTTCACCCGCGGATAAAAAGTAGCTCGTTTGTTAATTCCACTATACTCAGTGGAATTTAATTCGTTCTTTTCCTTAAATGTATGTACTCAGTCCGTGCTATAAAACGCTCTTATACAACTAAACAAGCTTCTGCCCGCAGCTTCGCCCGCGGCGTGGCCAATAGGAGAATAATTCAACCACCCATTTCACCCTCTTAAGGGTGGAATTTCGAGAAATCCTCTCTTAGCGGATGCCTACGTCATAACATTTACCTGCATGCCAAATTTCAGCCCGATCCGTCCAGTGGTTTGGGATGTGCGTTGATAGATCACTATGGTCCGTATTACAGAACGATGCTCAGTCATTGATCGGTGCTCAAGCAGAGATTTCATTCATAAAGTGATCAATTAGTGAATGAAATCTCTGCCTGTACATCGATCGATGACTGAGCATCGTTCTATAATACGAACCTTAGTCAGTCACCTTTCAGTTATATATATTTAGATACCAAAAGTACGAGTACTTATGAAATAAAATTTAAATCTAGGTATTATTAGATTACTGCGAATTCAAATTCTAAAGAAAGGCCATGCGACATTGAATAAAGCAGGTGTTTTACTGCCTATAAAAGATTTAAGCGCTCAACCGGTGACCGCGCTGTGTGTACCTTTAAAGAGACATTTCGTAGTATTTTTAGGAGGCATTTTATTTATTTATTTGCACCTAGTACGATTTTGAGGGGGTTGACGGAGTGTGACATTGTGTGACAAGGACGGGGAAGGGGTCAAATAATCATGAATTCCATGTGACGTCATAGATTATGACACATGAATTTTATGATTATTTGATGGTCCCAATATGAACGATTTTAAATGTTTGAATTTTCAAGTCTGCTGCAACTGTTGCAGTTGTTAAAACGCAACAACTATACAAGGTTTGTCTTGAAAATATTCATTCAATAGATTTCCTATTGAATATGCTGGAAGCACTATGTTGTTTAACTTAAACCTAAACCAGCTCTGAGATTCGCTTTCCCTTTCAGAATCCAAAGTTCTAGGCTCTAAGCAACCTAAGCGACTTACGCGGTGGAGTAGAAAAATACACTGCAGTGAATTCAGAAACTGCAGTGTCACACCAGCCCCACCAGCACCAGCACCAGCAGCTGACCCGCCCCGGCTTCGCACGGGAGAGTTAGTAAAACGCGGTTGAACGGGTTAAAAAGTATTCTATGTCCGCCTCCAGGCTCTAAGGTACCTACCTCACCAATATTCGTGTGTCAAAAAAACGAGTGTGTGCTTTAGACCACATGACTGAAGTAAACCTTCTATACGAAACGTTATCTCCCTCTCAACTTCCGTTCACTTCGCCCGATCAATTTCCGTAACGCTCTCGTCACACATTCACCAGCTTATTCCACAGTACATAAAGGAGTTTACTTCAAAAATACAAGCTACTGAACGAGTTGATTTTCCAACAAAGAGGATTTTTAAATGTTTATACAGAGGTCTTGATTAAAACTAGTGTCTTATAAACGCTTTGCTAACCATAATAATAATATCTCTAATAATATCTTATTATCATTTGCGCCGAGCTGCACCAAAACTCGTAATAAATAACGAGAAACTAAGTTTAGTTAGGTTATGTCATTACAACGGCGGTAACAAAACTCTACATTCTTTTGTTTAGGAATGATGAATGAAGGTGCGAAATAACACAATCCATTTTAGTTTCCGTTCCATTCAAAAGACCATAACAATAGGTGTAAAATTAAGATGCATAATTGTTTATTACGTTCAACTTAAGTGATCAATTTTGTTAAATTTCACTTTAGTTTTATAGAATGCGATTTCGTTGTTGTTGCGTATTGGATACGCTTCCTACTGGTAGTGGGAGCATTTGGACTATTTATAGGTCATCGCGGCTAGTATAGTATAATGGAGTCCAAATGTTTTTTTGTAGTATGTAGTAATTACTCGTAGTTTAACAACTATTACTGTAGTATTTAGTCAATTGATAGATAGTAATAATAATAATAATAGCGCCCAACGATCACATACATAGATCCTGGACCCTAACTAGGATTAACTGTGTCTAGGGACCCAGGAACTACGATTACCATGGTCCCACAACACCCAGACTAAGAACAAGTATTATCACTTTTTTTCTGTGCTAATACTTGTCCTGTTGCGGGAATCGAACCCGCTGCCTCCGGGTTTATAGCCGACCTATTCAACCACCACACCACAGAGGCTGTCAATATCATATTATGTAAATTGTTTTTTATATATAATGATTTTAATTCACGCATAACAATGACATGGGAGCCAAATATACATTTTATATAATTAAGCTGAATAATTACTAACAATATCATGTAACTGCTTTTAAAGTTCATTCCCACTGAATACAAATATCACGATCACCGTTTCTATCTCCGATTGATTTATTATCTGTAGTATTGTTTACACAGTCCGTGTATGGGACGATTTATTTTTATTGCTTAGCTCACGAATAGCTTGCTTTATAGTATCCATAGGTAACATAATTGAAGGGGTGAGAATAAAAAGGGTTTAACTGATTTTTTTCACAGAATGACTTATGGGTATAGTTGGATTCAACGTATAATTACCTACAATAATACATTCTCAAAATACCGAAATGAGGCTTAAATCTCGAGATTTTGAGTCTAAAAACGGCTTATCTGTCACAGGAATTAGCATAAAAACATTACTATATTTATTGTATTATATTATATTTTTACAGTAATTATACAATTACAACAATTCATACGAATTGTTGTATGAATATTTAGTATTTTAAAGTAGAATTAAAACATTTTCAAGCAACTGAAACTTACATAAACCTTTTCTGTTATCTTATAAGCACTCTACATTAAAATGACGCCGTTGAAGTTTAAAGTCAATTTTCTCGAAATTATCAATTTGACAGTTAAACCCTTTTTATTCTCAACCCTTCAATTAGCTACTTTAATGGGAATAGTCAGACCACGTAGCTCACAAACCGACAACTGAAAAAGGAGGTTTCCGAGTGGCGACTATGAACCGGAAAGTACAGCGTAGGCCTCCTTTTTTTGTTGTGTTAAGGAATGGCGTGACGAGCTAACTGGTCGCCTGATGTTAAGCGACACGGCTGCCCATATCAGTTGCAGTGTCACTCGGAATAAGTATAATAGAGTTTCGTGTGACTGCGCATGTCATCCTGAGACATCAGCACAATCTAGTAAGATTACTAGACTGTGAGATTAGGTCATAAAGTCTCATTTGTCAAAGTCCTACCACCTAGTACCTAGTACCTGTTGGCTATATATAAACGTTCATTCCATTCTATAGTTTTTTTTTTACTTCAAACTTTTAGCATTCAGTTTAGCATTTGACCACGCTCTCACCTGATGGGAAGTGACGATACGATCGAAGGTGTAGCATGCTAGCCAAGTAAATACCTATTCACTCTTCTCTTGAACACGCCCGGGTCATATTTCGCCGGAAACAGACGCTGGCAGGGCATTCCATTCCTTAGCCGTTCTAATTAAAAACGTGGAATCAAATTTTTTTTAACAAGATTTTTTTTAAGTATTCATATAAGTACATATTTCACGATTTTAATTCAAAAACTACGGATAAAAGTACATTAACCGTAACGTTCACTAATCCGGAATAAGCACTCATCGACATTAATGCACTACCAAACTTACCGTGTAGGCTTATACAATGAGTTATCGTCCGGAACCAATACAAATGATCGATGTATTTTATATCCGTAATCCGTAAATATCCGTCACAGTGGTAATATACTTATTCAGCTAGATGTACTTTAGTATTTGACTGGCCTGATAGCTCAGTTGGTAGATAGATAGATAGATAAACTCTTTATTGACACCAAGTAACAAATACAAAAACGGCAAATAACTAATGAGTAGGTTACAATGGGCGATTAAAAACTGAGCTCATACAGACAACCTTTATTTTGTAGTGGCTCTGCCTTCTGAACTGTAGGTTCAATTAAGGACCCAGGATAAACAATTGAAGGGTTGAGAATAAAAAGGGTTTAACTGACAAATTGACAGTTTCGAGAAAATTGACTTTAAACGTCAATGGCGTCATTTTAATGTAGAGTGCTTATAAGGTTTATGTAAGTTTCAGTTGCTTGAAAATGTTTTAATTCTATTTTAAATACTAAATATAGTACTAATTCATACAATTACTGTAAAAATATAATATAATAAAATAAATATAATAATGTTTATATGCTAAGCTGTATTCCTGTGACAGATAAACCGTTTTTAGACTCAAAATCTCGAGATTTAAGCCTCATTTCGGTATTTTGAGAATGTATTATTGAAGATAATTTCACGCTGAATCCAAGGATACCCATAAGTCATTTTGTGAAAAAAATCAGTTAAATCCTTTTTGTTCTCACCCCTTCAATTGTGTGATGAACACCGATTTTTGATCTGTGTGTGGATGTTATATTGTATTATATTTATGTATTAATAAACAAAAAGATTCGATGAGTCTTTTTTTTTTAATTAATACCGAGTCAGAAATGTCTGACTTGACTGGTTATTGAAACATTAAGCTTTGATCGCCTAGTGACTGAGGAAATCTTTTCATACCAACTTAATATAATCCAACTAAGGCCTGTATTACGGGACGATGCTCTGCAGTCATTGATCTGAGCTCAAGTAGAAATTCCATTCATAAAGTGATCACTCCGTTAATGAAATATCTTCATCTCATCTCAATCTCTTCATCAATCAAATCATCTTGAGCACAGATTCACGAGTGCTCAGTGCGTAGTTATTAATAACACATTTTCAAGCGCAAACCCAGTTTAACATCAAATTATGATCTGCGATTTTCAACTTTACATATAGCGGTATAGAGACCCTCTCAAAAAAGCTATGACAGGGCCTTAAGGAGCATTTTATTTGATCTTATCACCAAATGTGTAGCTACACATTTATACGGAACCCTCTGTGCAAAATTCCGACTCACACTTGTCCGTTTAATTAGAATTATAACTTTAGCATTACGTGTCATGATATGTGTAATTGTTGGAATGTAAATAGGAGTTTGGTGTATTTATTTTGCATGTTACTGCTTAAGGCCTGACATGACTTGAGTATAATTAATGGCACTAGAAACATCAAATTCCTATTTGACATGAAGTATTCGTTTCATGGCCGTTTGCACTAAAGTTTGGCAGTTCTTAATTTTGCACTTTTCACTTATCTTTCTAAGACATAGCCAAATGCGTTGCAGTAAGTAACGTTATAGAGGAATAAGTGTAAGTATTTATTCTTATTTATTTATTGCTTAAATATATAAAGTATATACTTAAACTAACCTAAAATATTTACTCTAACAAGTTGCAAACGCTTGTTACGCCAAACAGTAACTTATGAACTAAGTTATACGTAAAAGTATTTACAATTATAAGTGCTTGTTACTACTTACTTACTTGTTACGTTAATTGTTGTGTTTTGTTATTTATGTAACATTTATGTTGGTATGTCCGGTAAAATGAAAATTTACAATTGTTAAAATGGCGACATTAACATTAAACAAAGCAATAACAAAGTAGGGTTTTTGGCGGGAACGCGAAAAAGATTGCGTCACCGCATTGTATTATTTTCCAAAATTTGTGTTTTTTTCAGTGTTAGTGCATAAAATTGGTGGCATTCTATTCGTTAAGTGCTGGATTACAGGCGTGAGTGTGGGAAAGTGGTATAATGATGGTGAAACGTTCCTTTTCGTGTTGTTTCGAAAACTCCATAGAAGCTTCCAAGTAAAGTTGCCACCACTTTACTAGGAGTATGACTTTGACTAGACTATGACTTGACTTGATGACTTCGACTGTGACTTGACACATATTTACGTGAAATATCATTTACTTGATAAATTATCAATTACTTGACACTGGGTAAATACACAAAAGTGTGGAGCCAAAACATATGAAATAAATAAATAAAATAAAAAACAAAGTAATACGAAAGGCCGATAGATGGAGCTAAAGAAATTTTACTTCAGTCATGTGGTCTAAAGCACACTCGGTTTTTATTTATTTATTAGCATCTAGCCACAGCTAAGTTTAAACTTAATAGAGTTGTTGCACTTCAATCATCGTCTGCAGCCGACCATGCTATTGCATAGCATGTGGCTACATTCATAAAGGTTATGTAGTTAGGATGATGGCGATTGGCGATAATAGAAAACTTTGTGAATATTTTAAAGCTAAATTGAACTTTATTGCGTCACTAGATTTTAGATACTCTTTCATTTTCCTGGATAATAGAACCTATATTACACAGGAAAATTAAAGAGTCGGTAGGTATCCGCGGGAAAACGTGTACAACCGGGAACCTTGACGACTCGAAAAGTTTGTATAAACCTACAAGGAAATCCAAGATGTTTAATTACAAACTTTTTCTATATACTAAGTATAAGAATTGTTGATCTTTCTCAGACACTGTTTTTATTTATGTCTGTACCGCGTGGCAGCCAGCCATTAATAAAACTGCAGTTTAAATGTCCAATTATCATTTTAACTGTGTGTTTTGTTGCCAATTATTAAAAAGTGTAATAGCGTTTTCGTTTATTATTATTGAGGTTGCCAATTTATTTAATAATAACTTTCAAATTTGAATCGTCCAAGCAGAGGTATATGATTTTCAATTATAAAAGTAAGTTTTTATTGTTTCTATCAGTTTTAACATAAGCTGTTTTTTTTTTGTTTTAATTTATCAACTTTCATTACAATCAAAGAGAATGGTTAATAACACAGAGTAAGCAATGGTAGTTGGTTTGGGCTGTTAATTATGGATAACTTTAAATAATAACAAAAGATTTACGACTTAGTTTAAACTGTATTTTAAAATTTCATGATTATAATTTATTACAATTAATTTGAGCTTTAAGAGGCTCTTATCTATATGCTTTTAAATTTAATGACTAATATACTTAAACAGGTAAACTTAATACGCACTTGTAAGGTAAGTACATAATTGAAAATTAAAATCAATGCAATGCAAGTGAATTAATTATTATGTGAGATATTCATGAATAAGGCACTTTATTGTTTTTTTTTATATTTTCATGGCTAAGTGCCAATCGTCCACACGTATTTATTAATTTATTTATTTATCCAGCTAACTCGCACTATCTTTATTAACCAATGTTTATTTTATTTATATATATAATATTATATTTTGTTATGTACATTTTCACTAATTTTTCCCGAGAACAGAAGGACAAATCTACGTATTTAAATGTTTTTATTTTTTATTTTTTATTAATATTATACAATACTAGCTTCTGCCCGCGGCTTCACCCGCATGGCCTATAGGAAACGAAGAAGACATTTTTTCATAGATATTTCAACCACCCATTTCACCCTCTTAGGGGTAGAATTTAGAAAACCCCTTTCTTAATGGATACCTACACTTTACAAAGAACACAACCTCCAAATTTCAAGTCTTTAGGACCAGCGGTTTAGGCTGTGTGTTGATATATAAGTCAATCATTCAGTCAGTCAGGACTTTGAATTTTATATGCATAGATATTTGAGAACATTATTATTGTTTTAATATAGATGCTAACCAATTTAATAATAAACAATACTCACTTGCTTTTTCAAGGCATACAACACACCCACCGTAACCAATAAAGCACAAAAAAAGAAAAATTAAAAAGTCACAGGTAATTTTTTAATTCAGCACTAGCGGCAAAGTAAAAAGTATATTTAGCCAACGCGTGTGTTCGATCGCGCGTACTGCTTCGACTATTTTGATTGCATCTCTTGATCTAGAGCTCCCTTTCCAGTGTTAGTGGAGAAAAGTGGGGCTTAAGAATCCTAGATAGTATAGTGTAGGTGAAATGGGAAACACAACTTAAATGACACACACAAAAAAATAAAAAAAGGTGCTAATATTAAGTTAAATTAAACTTTTTTTATTTTATTAATAGATTAAATCCTTACTTGTACCACACCTCTGTGGTGTGGTGGTTGAGCAGGTTAATGTTAATATCGTCATATTGACAATTTTAAATTGTCATTTTACTAGACATATGAGTACCAACATAATAATAAAAAAAAATCACTTTGTTATGTTGACAGTGGAGATTTTAACCAATCAACTTGGCGGGAAAACGAAAATGATCGCATCGTCGCATTGTATTATTTTCCAAAACTTGTGTTATTTTCAGTGTTAGTGAATAAAATTGGTGGCATTCTATTCGTTAAGTGCTGGATTACAGGCATGAGTGTGGGAAAGTGGTATAATGATGGTGAAACGTTTATTTTTGTGTTGTTTCCAAAACTCCATAGAAGCTTCTGGTAAAGTTGCTACCACTTTACTAGGAGTATGACTTGACTAGAATGACTTGGACTGTGACTTGACTTGACATAACATAACTCGAGAAATTATCAATTACTTGACACTGGCTAAATACACAAAAGTGTGGAGCCATAACAAAAAATAGAAAGCTTACTCCCCAAGTCAAGCTTGCGTAAAGAAGTTTTACTTCAAAAAAACATGAAGATTAATTATCTCAATTCTTATCATAGTAAAGACATCAACGCGCTAGCTTAGCTAGCGAGTCTAATGAATGAGGTAATGGATGTTATTTCAGTAAGATCCGCTCTATTAGATAACGCAAGTGACTATTATTAGATAACAAAGGTGAATGTACACAGTTAATGCGTTTGATTCAATGTGATTTTATTGTGATAGCCTCTGTGTTGTTGTGGTTGAGCAGGTCAGCTCATAACCCGAAGGCGGCGGGTTCGATTGCCGCGACAGGACAAGTAATTGAAGGGGTGAGAACAAAAAGGGTTTAACTGATTTTTTTCACAAAATTATTATGGGTATCGCTGGATTCAGCGTGAAATTATCTACAATAATGCACTCTTAAAATGATGAAGCTTAAATCTCCTATTAAATCTATAATAGGCTTAATTCATATATATAAAAAATTATCTAACAAAAAGCACGGACCCAGGTGACTGTGGTAATGCAGATTAAAAAAAAAAAGCTTAAATCTCGACATTTTGAGTCTTAAAACGGTTTATTTGTCACAGGAATACATTTCGCTTAGCATAAAAACGTATTTATTTTATTATATTATATTATATTTTTACAGTAATTGTATGAATTAGTACTATATTTAGTATTTTAAAATAGAATTAAAACATTTTTAAGCAACTGAAACTTACATAAACCTTTTTTATTCCTTATAAGCACTCTACATTAAAATAATGCTGTTGAAGTTTAAAGTCAATTTTCTTGAAACTATCAATTTGACAGTTAAACTCTTTTTATTCTCAACCCTTCAATTGTAAACAGAAAAAAAAGCGCAAATATTCCTAGTCTGGGTGTTGTGGGACCATGGTCCTCGTAGTTCCTGGGTCCCTAGACACAGGGAATCCTAGTTAGGGTCCAGGATCTATGTATGTCATCGTTTGGCGTTATTATTATTATTTTACTTGTCTAGCATGATGCACCTTCATAATTTCCCATCAGGTGAGAGCGTGGTCAAATGCTAGACAAGATTCAAGTAAAAAAAAATTTTTTTATAAGAATTATGAATAATGCAGCGGATATCGCAAATATGCTGGAACCTACAACCGTAGCCTATCTGGGTTGGGTTGTCTGGAAGAGATCGCTTTAAGCGATACGACCGCCCATTGTGACACTCAATTTTTAAGTTTGTGCTTGTAAATTGTTCCTTTAATGTGGTGTTTTAATAAAGAGTTTTATCTATCTACTAGCTTCTGCCCGCGGCTTTTCCCGCGGAAACGAAGAAGATTTTTTTATACATAATTCAACCACCCGCACCCAACACCACAGTGCTTTATGAAATCATACAAGTGATACAACCATTAGGCTGAAGGAATATTACTGTATGTACTTGCAGAATGCTCTGATTAACATTAAGCCTTTAGTTTTTAGCGGATCTTCCGGATCTTGTTATTCGTTTATATTTCTGTGTTTAACGCATTACAATAATTATAAGATTGTAACTACTCATGTTCGAAAATATTTGGATGTAAAATTATTGCACTATTTTTATTTCATAATATAAGCTACTTAATGTAAATGAATACCGCACTAATTTAAATGTTGTAACTCGTGTAACAAACAGTAAGTATTTAACACAGATTAAATAATAGTACCTATAAGGGGGGATTCGACCAAACTTGGATTTATACACGAGTAACTATACCAGAATAAATCTATTCCACGATATTATACTCGAGTAATTCATTCTTCGTTTTTCCACGCAATACTAAGTTTAGATACGCTTAGAATTACTATACGCGAATAGCGGAATAAATGATGAACGAATCTATTACCCAGTTAACATTTGTTGTTCTACAACGACACGGTATTCAAGCTTGTGTCATATCAACTCGCTTTTGTCGTATTATAGTGTAGGAAAATAAATGACAAAATACATGGTCGGACATCTTTTTTTATCTTTGTCTATTTTGAATTAAAATATTATTGGAATAACTCTGTTATTCCACCAAAAACGGTAGTATAGTAATAATACTCGAATAGTCTTGCTATTCTTAGAATTGTAGGTGGTAAAATGTGAAATTGATTTACTCTCGAACAAATGGCGATTTATTCTAAGAATAAAATTTACTCTCGTTTGGTCGAATCCACCCTAAGTATAATTTTCAAGTAGATGTTCTTTACGTTTGTAATATTTGTATAAAACTAAATACATTCACGTTCACAGCGTATTAGGCTAAGTGTTTCACAAATAAATCATTCAACAATAAGTTCCACTAGCTATTCCCTTCAAACCGGAGCACAGTTTGCCTTCGGAAAGCCTACAGTTTAAAAACGAGTGGGTAGATGATGAAATACAAAATCTAATAATGCAGGCGTGTTTTTTCTTAATGTTTTTTTTTATGTTAAGGAATGACATGACGAGCTAGCCGTTCGCCTGATGTTAAACGACACGGCTGCCCATATCAGCTGTAGTGTCACTTGGAACTCTAAAATATAGAGTTTCGCGTGACACTGCACTGCGCACGTCAACCTGAGACATCAGCACAATCTAGTAATAAGATTACTAAACTGTGAGATATGATCATAAAGTCTCATTTGCCCAGTAATTTCACTAGCTACAGTGCCCTTCAAACCAGAACACAACACTTGCTTGCGCACTACTGCTTGGCGGCAGAATAACTGGCAAAGCGGTGGTACCTACCTAGATGAACTTTGCAGTAAAGTCCTACCACCTAGTGTGTGAGTTTTTGATAAAATTATTAATGTTTAGATATAGACCTGTTTTCAATTTGTTATATCTATCACTGACTACCGAATGATACAAGTGTGCGTGTGTGCCGAGTAATTCATTACGCGATCGCGGCTCGTTTCATGGACCGAGTTCCTGGCGCTAAATCACTCGTACCATAGAGAAAGCATTTGTCTGCCTGTCTATCCGGAGCTTAGTTAATAATAATAATTAATATCCTTTATTTCTTCAACCGACTTCTAAAAAGATGGAGGTACTATGTTCGTCTGTATGTATTTATTTTTGAGTATGTTCATCAATATTTTCGCCAATTGTTAACCGTTTTAAAAAATTGTTTTTTGGTTCGAAATGATATGATACACATATCTTATGACTTCAAATAGAGTGGGTACCACTTATAACAATTATATTAATTAATTTTTCGCTTTCGAGTGCCTGTTTGTGATTTTGAAGTCAGTTTAATTATTTATTTTAAATATTTCTTTTATGTTAATGAGCAACATGACGAGCGTCATAATAATTGCTGTGCCATTCGGAACTCTAAAAATAAAAGGAAAAAATAAAAATTCCTTTTATTTTAACATTTTTTTTTTGTCTAGCTGTTATATTGTATTCTTGTATTCAATCAGTTATCTGGTTCCAATTGTACAAGCTTTGCTTAGTTTAGGGCTAGATTTCGCTGTGTGAAATGTCCACAAATATTTATTGATATTTATTTATTTATTATACCTAATCTATATATAACTCGAAGGTGACTGACTGACTGGCATAGTGATCTATCAACGCACAGCCCAAACCACTGGACGGATCGGGCTGAAATTTAGCATGCAGGTAGATGTTATGACGTAGGCATCTGATAAAAAAGGATTTTTCGAAAGTCCACCCTTAAGAGGGTGAAATGGGTGGTTGAATTATTTTCCCATAGGCCACGCCGCGGGCGAAGCTGCGGGCAGAGGCTGGTCTACTATAACTATTAAATGTTCTGTGAATTCTGTGATCCAACACAGATTAGGACATGGGAAAGCTTCAAACCACAGTGCAGCGAAGTGTAAATTGCACTTGTAAATGAGCCCTCGAAGTAATCCAGTAGCCCTCACGCAGATTATAGAAATCTACTATATCTTTAGATTTCATTACGCTTTCTCGGATCAGGTGAAATTATTTGCGTCGTACTCTTTAAGATAGTCAAGTCCGAACTTTAATATGAATTATTTGATTAATTTTCTTCTCGGGTTATGAATTCAACCTTAATTTTACTAGGTGGTAGGACTTTACTGCAAAGTTCGTCCAGGTACGTACCACCGTTTTGCCAGTTATTCTGCCGCCAAGCAGTAGTGTGCAAGCACTACTGTGGTTCGGTTTGAAGTTCACAGATCCTATTATAGGTTCTGTGTCTATATGTAGTACTAGTTGCGCCCCGCGGATAAAAAGTATTTTAATTATTTACTCATCCCACAGGAAAATTTCACTTTTCCAGAATGAAATGTAGCCTATATGTTAATATAGTGTGTAAGCTATTTTGGTACCGAATTTCATTCAAATCCATTCAGCCGTTTGAGAGTGAAGGAGTAACAAACATACACACGTACACACAATCACATATACAAACTTTCGCCTTTATAATATTAGTGTGATAGTGTGATAGGTAATTTTCTTTTCATTTATAATTAACACTCGAAGTTACACAAGTGTAATATTATTTAATCTGTGATAGAAAAGTAGGACCTAGCCTAAAGAACGTAGGAGGAAGCATAAAAATATGAAGTGATTTGAGATCCGGATTATTTTCCCACAGTCTTTACTGGCGGCCAAACGTGTGTTAATGTAGCGACAGTTATATCACCGATTCACTCTTGGTTTAGGAACTTCCTACTATTTTAGTTGTTACATAATAAGATCATCTTCAAATTATTCTGTAAGTCGAGTACCAAGAGACAGAGGATTGGAGTTGATTTTTTATCGAAAACTACTCATTTATGTGTAGGTAAAATACAGCAAATAATAAGTAACAGCGAATTCCAAATAGGTAAGTTTAAGCGTTAATAAAATGAGGGTGCCTCTACTCTACTAACACTGTAATGGCAAATTTTGATGAAATTTGGCGCTCAAGAAAGAATAAATGAATTATTTACTATTTATATTCTGGCAGTGGAAGTTTTTCGGCAGCATCTAGCATGTATAATGGAACGGAAGTATTATTTTTTGTTTAGGTTTGGCTCCACACTTTTGTGTATTTAGCCAGTGTCAAGTAATTGGTGATTTCTCGAGTCAATTAATGTATATGTATATATGTCTAGTCAAGTCAAGTCACAGTCCAAGTCAAGTCATAGTCTAGTCTAGTCATACTCCTAGTAAAGTGGTGGCAGGGAGTTTTGGTTTTCGGGAAAACGAAAAACATCGCAACAATGCGGTGACGCAATCTTTTTCGCGTTCCCGCCAAAACAGCAACGACAGCCCTACTTGGTATTTTTTTTTGTTTGGTTTGGGCTCCACACTTTTGTGTATTTAGCCAGTGTCAAGTAATTGATAATATCTCAAGTTAATTATTATCATATAATGTGTCAAGTCCAGTCACAGTCCTTGTCCAAGTCATCAAGTTAAGTCATAGTCTAGTCAAGTCTAACTCCTAGTAAAGTGGTGGCAACTTTACTTTACCAGAAGCTTCTATGGAGTTTTGGAAACAACACGAAAAGAAACGTTTCACGATCATTATACCACTTTTCCACACTCATGCCTGCAATTATTCAGCACTTAACGAATAAAATGACACCAATTTTATGCACTAACACTGAAAGTTTTGGAAAATAATACAATGCGGCGACATGATCTTTTTCGTTTTCCCGCCAAAACTCCTACTTGGTATTGGCGTGTTGTTTTTTTTTATTTTTATTTTAAGTTTTGGTTTGTCACTTTTGTGTATTTAGCCAGTGTCAAGTAATTGATAATTTATCAAGTTATCGATATTTCACGCAAATAGATATGTATCAAGTCACAGTCGAAGTCATCAAGTCAAGTCATAGTCAAGTCATTCTAGTCAAATTCATACTCCTAGTAAAGTGGTGGCAACTTTACTTGAAGCTTCTATGGAGTTTTGGAAACAACACGAAAAAAAAACGTTTCACCATCATTATACCATTTTCCCACACTCACGCATATAATCCAACACTTAACGAATAAAATGCCACCAGTTTTATGCAGTAACAATGAAAATAACACAAGTTTTGGAAAATAATACAATGCGACGACGCAATCTTTTTCGCTTTCCCGCCAAAACTCCAAGGCGTGTTGTTGGCGGTAACTGACAAACTGTCAAACTGACAATGACATCGACGGACGTCTCAACTGTCATATGTCATACATCATTAAAAAAAGTCTCTGCAAATTCAATTTGACCGAAGTAAAATTACACACACGATTGATTTTCCAAAAGTAATTTCAGTTTTCGGTGGAATTAGCCGTATTATGAAATAGAATATAACAATGGAGCTAGCGAGGATTGAGAAAGCCACCTTGTTGGCGCCTAACATGGCTGTAAACGCAGTTCTTTTGCCGAGCCAAGAATTACCTGCAGAAACTCCGATTGTGTCGGGGTTCGACTGGGAAAACGGTACTGACTACAATAAAATACTCGAAAGCTATACCTGCTCCGGCTTCCAAGCCACTAACTTCGGAAACGCGGTCGTAGAAATCAATAACATGCTCAAAAGTCGTTCGATACCTCTGACGGAGGAAAATAGTGACCCGTATGAAGAAGATATATTTATCAAGAAGAAAACTAACTGCACGATATTCTTAGGCTTTACGTCGAACATGATTTCGTCCGGACTACGCGATACTATACGATTTTTAGTAAAAAACAAGCTTGTAGACTCCATAGTGACAACTGCAGGTGGAGTCGAAGAAGATCTCATCAAATGCCTCGCGCCAACTTTTATTGGAGACTTCAATTTAAGCGGGAAAATGTTAAGAACACGCGGTATTAACCGGATTGGTAATCTATTAGTACCAAACGATAATTATTGCAAGTTTGAGGAGTGGGTGACTCCATTACTCGATGAAATGTTGGATGAACAGTTGCAACATGGCACAGTGTGGACTCCATCAAGAATCATATCGAGATTAGGCGAGAAGATCAACAATGAAAGCTCTGTATGTTACTGGGCTTGGAAGAATAACATTCCAATCTTCAGTCCAGCATTAACTGATGGTTCTCTTGGAGATATGATGTATTTTCACTCATATAAACGCCCAGGACTTATTATAGATATTTTAAGTGACCTGAGACGACTAAATACAATGGCTGTCAAAGCTAATAATACAGGGATGATAATTTTAGGTGGAGGAGTCATTAAGCATCACATCTGTAATGCAAATCTTATGAGAAACGGAGCAGATTTTGCAGTTTATATTAACACGGCAACTGAGTTTGATGGTAGCGATGCAGGTGCGAGACCCGATGAGGCTGTTTCTTGGGGGAAAATAAGACCAAATGCTAATCCTGTGAAGTTGTATGCAGATGCAACTTTAGTTTTTCCGTTGATTGTGGCTCAGACCTTTGCCAAGTATTATTTTAGCAATAAAAAGAATGTTTAATGTTATATTATGTAATTTTATTTGAACCATTTTCATGTTAGTTTCTTTTTTATAAGTTTGTGTTTGGGAAAATTGTTAGGTTTAATTTATAAAGGCATTTTATGATTACATTTAAAGTACTTACATACTTATTGATACAGGCTCATTATTGTCTCAGTACATACTTTAGCAAAAGCAGTGTATTAATAGTGTTAATGTAATCTAAAAAAATCTTATGGTTCATATTAAATAACAGTACAAATTATTACAAGTACCTCATCTTCTACATTAACCCATTCCTCCCCACTGTCATATTTTTAGGACACTATTTTCAAAATTTATTTTTACGTATTAGGACTTTTATTTTTATTATTTCTGATGAAATTCATGTTTTCACACTATTTTTCTAATAAGATATTTTTTTTGCGCAGTGAAAAATGTTTACGTATTTTTAATGTAATTTTTTTAAATTGATCATTTTTGTTGACTGAAGGAGAGCATTGAGTTCCGATTGTATATACCGTAAAAGAAAAACGTTACCTACTTCAAAGTACATAAAACTTATTCTTAGATCTCTACCAAATATAAAACAAATAAAAACAAAAACAAAAAATAATTTGTGAACTTGTGATATACATTCAAAATAAGCCGTCCTATAAATATGACACCGGGAAGCTGTCTGTACAATTTGCCACTAAAGCGTGTTCGATCCTGTCACGCTAAGTACAGGTTCAAACTGGTCAATTGTTTGTTTTCTGCGGGTCTTGCTTGTGTTTACATTAGTCGATTAGTCTACACCGAACACATTACATCTCCTCACATGACACGATTGCGATTATTTATCGACGTAGAGTAAAAAAAGGGAATTATTTACAAGGCTGAGAAATTATAGGTAAGTAAAAATATTTTATTTTTGTTCTTGTATGATTATAAGTATACGTGTGGCTATATATTAATATTTTGTATTTTTTATCACTTATAGATCATGGATCCAGTGCAAAAAAAGTATAAAAAAGCTTTGAAGGTGTCGGAAATCTTAGACTATCTTCAAGATATTGAAGATTCTAGTGATGAGGAGTTGAATGACATTGAAGTTGCCATATTGCCGCCGGATGAGGTAGATGAAATGACTGACATAGAAGAAGGTCCTGACGACGATATGGGAGTTTTGCCAGTGTCTGATGTTGCTGGTCAAGTGGAATTTTCGTGCACGATTAATCACGTTGCGGAAAATCATCCTACTCAAACCACATCTCGGACAAGCAAGACAGTCACTTGGCGTAAGTGTGAACTAGTATATTCTGAAATACAGCCGGAATCTAATACTGCTAAACAATGTTTGGAAAATATGATTACGGAGTTGGAAGGAAAATCAGCGGTAGAAATATTCGAAAACTTGTTGTGCGACGAGATTCTAGAATATATTGTGCACGAAACTGTAACCTACGCCCAACGTTATAAAAACGATTTGAACTTCAATCTAACTATAAATGAGTTAAAAGTCTTTATAGGAATTTTGTTTTTCTCTTCGTATCATCAATTGCCGCAAAGTAAACTTTATTGGTGTAGAGATGAGGATGTACATATTCCATTTGTTGAACAGGCAATGTCCCGTAATCGTTTTGATAAAATTAAATCCTATTTACATTTCAATGACAACTCACAAATTGATAATACTGACAAAGCTTTCAAAATTCGCCCACTTATTGATAAGGCTAATGAATCATTCCGAAAGTTTGGTATATTTGAATCCAATTTAGCTGTTGATGAAATGATCGTCAAATATTTCGGTCACCATGGAATCAAACAATTTATAAAAGGTAAACCAGTAAGGTTCGGATATAAGCTTTGGGCACTGTGTGGAGTCAGCGGATATTGTTATAACTTTTCGCTTTACACAGGCAAGGATGCTCAATCCTCTGCTAGTAGTGACGATGGCTTGGGTGCAACAGTGGTAAAGAAGTTACTTGCAGTTTGTACAGCTCCCGGAGCACATGTAGTCTACTTCGATAACTTTTTCAGCAGCATGCAACTGTTAATTGATTTGAAATCTCAAGGGTTCAGAGCTACAGGGACAGTCAGAGAAAATAGAACTAAAAAATGTCCTATCATGACCAAACAAGAGATGAAAAAGAAAGACCGAGGGTTTTCCGATTATCGTTTTGATAAAAATAATGAAATTTTGTGCGTGAAATGGCACGACAATAATGTTGTTTGTCTTTTGACTAATTTTGATTCTGTTGAACCTTCTGTAAAAACGAATAGGTACTCAAAGAAAGAAAAGGCCAAAGTAGCCGTGAATCAGCCAATGCTTATTCATAATTATAATAAAAATATGGGAGGAGTGGATAAACATGATTGGCTGATTTCTAAATATCCAATCCGCTTTAGAGGTAAAAAATGGTATTGGCCTTTAGTCATCCGTGTTTTAGACATGGCCCTTGTGAATGCATGGATTATCTACAACCAGATAAATAAAGATGAGACCATCCCTCTGCTTGATTTCAGACGAAGGGTTTGTTTTTCTTGGATGAAAATATCGAAAGGCAAGGCAAGTAAACCGACGCCCGGTTCTTCAGAAGTTCTTTTACAACCTGTCAGGTTTGATAATGTTGGTCACTATATGAAAAAGAGGGACAAACAGAGGCGTTGTCAAGGACAAGGTTGTAAGAAAAAACCTCTAACCTTTTGTGCTAAATGTGAAAAAACACTTTGCAGTTATTGTTTCATACCTTATCATACAAAATAAGCTCATAATATTTTATTTTTAAGACTGTTTGTGGACATGATTTTCAAATAAAGCTGATATTCTTATAATTGTTAACTTGTATTATTTCTGATCACATGTCCCCATTGTCATATTTATAGGACAGGCTGAAACAGGGATGAAAGTATATATTTTTTTTTTTTATCATATTTTTTTTCTTAATGCATTATGAACTAATTTAAAGAATTGATCAAGAAATTTCAATGTTTTCGATGCTTGGGAAGTAATGGGTTAATGGGATAACATACATAACAAGAATATTTTAATAATAATTAATGCTGGTAAACTTTGTATGTACGCGATCTAGCGATATACACCTGTAAAATTTTGCTAGTGACATCTAGCGAGTAATAATGAAACTATTGTGTATGTTGCACTTAACAGAGACATCTGCTGCTGAGTAGCAGTACTGCAATAATTTCGTTCAAAAACTGAAACTAATCTATCGCTGCCGTGTTGCATTAAATAATCATCTATTGTTCATTTGTTTTAAAGTTTCTGCTGCACGCACGAGAACTTATAAAATATATCCTTTTACATTCATCCCAATATCATTGTTTTCAAACATAACACATTATTGTATACATTTACAAACGATCGGTGGTGTGAATGAACTATAAAATATATCTTGAAGTTAGCCGCTGTCTGGTTGGTTTTGTATATTTGTGTGCTGTTTGTGAAGGGCAAGTTTTGTTTGTGTGCCGTCTATGAAAGCGAGCTTTTGGACGAAAAATCTGAAAGCTTGCCGAGGCCCGGATCCCGGTCGCCGCACGCAAGTTCACTTGCTTTGCATTTCTCGATGCTTGCTCGCTCACAAGCTCACAACACAAGTCATCGTTCGTCGTTCGCCGCTTCTTGCCGCGGTCAGTCGTCTAACACTTTGTTTACATCGGGTTTGTTCCAAAGTGCTGACCGTATATATGGCTGAATGTCTTTTTTCTAGTATAAAATGAACGCGAAATACTTTAAACTAGCTTATTGAGTAAAGTTTACAGTGGTTTTATGTGATAAACGGTGAAAAATGTGCGTGTATCGGTGCATACTGCTCCTACTGTTATCCGGTAAGCGCATCCTTTGAGTCCTTTTGCGGTGCTATTTTTAGGTACTTTACGGTCAGTCTGGATGCTTATTAATGTGAATATGCTAAGATATTGTAATTTACTGCATGTGCCGCGGACGAGCGTCGCTTTGATATCGTAAATAGAATGCAGGGACGGTTTCGTTTGATGTTGTTACTTGTTTATTATGCGACACTTGTTCGGCATCTGCCTATTGTCGTCGTGAGGCGGTGTTTTGGAGAACAATTACTTTGTTTTGGACTTAGGACATACAACATACATGACTTTACATTGTTATGTTTGAAAGTACCTCTTTACATTCCGTCTTCACAATAAAATCTAGTTGGAAAATTATATTTAACTAACTTCTTCCCCTGGGTTCGCATGCATGGTATCAACCAGGATAATAAGTGGTGTAATCTATTCTCCATAAACCTAAGTGAAATTAGAATATTTGGTGGAAAAGTCATCAGGTCATCACCATTTGCTGTTGGATAAGCGGCTCTTTAACAAGAACTGTTTTTAGAACAGCACTGTGTTTCTTAGGGCATGTTAAAATGTTGGTCCTGGGTGTTATTAAAACTTCTAAATGAATTTTTAAGCTGCCTGCAATAATTCAGACACTAGGGTTAGCCCTAGTCAACTACTTCTAGCTTACATGAAAAGCAGGAAGGATTCTACAGAGTTGTGGATGTTCCTTTTTCAAATTAATAGGAACTCATTTGTTCTCAAGGAATGAAACACATGACACTATTGAACTTTCAATTGTTTATATTTATTTTTTTATTTATTGTTTATTTTTACATCAATTATTGTAAAATATTTTTTTAAATTTATACATATATTATATAAAAGGCTTTGTCCTGAATGACTGACTGATGCATCAACACAGCCTAAACCGCTTATCATAGAGACCTGAAACTTGAAGGGTGTGTAGATACTTGGATGAATCAAGCATGGATATTATTATGGTTTAAGAATTCACTAATTCACTAGAGAGAAGAGAGAGAGAGCTGCAAAGATACAGTTAATGTAACATTGATTAAGAAATAAAAGTTTTAGATTTTTTATTAATTATAGCATCTCATTAGATCTCATCAGAAAGCCGCTGAAACGGATTTTTTTTTCAAAACAATGTATGTTGAGATATAAATTGGTGGACTTCTTGAGTTTTATAAATTTTTTGCTGGGGTTACAATATTCAAGAGGTTTTTTAAATTAAATTAAGGTGTTGGAATTTTTTTCTATTAATGTAATTAGGAATCTCATGGAGAAGATTTTTAAAAAACAAAAATTGAAATAACTCGAAAATAAAAGTAAACCCATGAACATAATGTACCTAACACTTAAATTAAAAGATAGCCAAAGATCTGTTTTAATATACCACCAATAACCATGTATAAATTGTATGCATCTAGTCCCCGTGGCCCCAGTAAATATGTAATATAGTTTTTTTTTTTAGCTGCATAAAACAATAATTAACAAAAAAAACAACTCATATCCTACCCCATCATTAAAAAACTTAAACCTCTTATTAAAATTTAAAAAAAAATGTAATTTAGTACATGTCCAGCTGTGACGCCGGCGCCGATTTCTGCGCGGCTCCAGAAAGCGTTTCACCAATGAACGATCACACGGATCACGTCATAAACCATTTGCTGCGTTTTAATTGGTCAAACGCTAAGAAAAGAATTGATTTGATTTGCAGCTGATGCTACCTGTTCTGGTCACTACCTGAGACACAGAATAAATAGTAGGTACTTCAACCAAATATGCGAGAAAAAACTGGATCTTAATTATTTTTAATGATCGTTTTATGAAATTTCTCGTCAGCCACAACCATTTTTTTCCCTATAAATACTACTAGGTATTCCTGCAGATGCAACCGATCGCAATCTGTAAAAAGTATTTTATAATAATCCTCCTTTGTACCTTTTTTTTTGTTTTGGTATGGCTCCACACTTTTGTGTATTTAGCCAGTGTCAAGTAATTGATAATTTTTCGCGTTAAGTAATATATATGTAAGTCAAGTCAAGTCACAGTCCAAGTCATCAAGTCAAGTCATACTCCTAGTAAAGTGGTGGCGACTTTACCAGAAGCTTCTATGGAGTTTTGGAAACAACACGAAAAGATACGATTCACCATCACTATACCACTTTCCCACACTCACGCCTGTGATCCAGCACTTAACGAATAAAATGCCACCAATTCTATGCACTAACACTGAAAATAATACAATGCGGTGACACGATCTTTTTCGTTTTCCCGCCAAAACTCCTTTGTACCTTTACCTACTATTGGTTTTTTTTTTATTTATTTATTTAATTCGGCTTCCTATTGACAATTACACTATTTTAAATAATATTACTTACTAAACATACAATTTTGCTGAATGCATTGTCTATTTAAAGGAAACACAGCATGCAAAAAATACCAGATAAATAATAACTAACCACATTGCAAATCGAAAAGGACTCTTATAAAATAAAAATAAAAACACCTATTGTAGTTGCAGAAGGCCACTACAATATATAATAATTGCAAGAGAAATAAGAAAAGTTAGAGAGAATTTATGGCTGCACCGGCCGTAACTTGGTTGACTTTAATTATAAATTTGGGAAAGCTGTCGCCGAAAATGTCTATAAGATCACTATATTCATTAATTAAACGACACATGCGCGGCACTGGTGAATTGGCTCCCAATACAGTCCTTCGAAAAGGAGGGGCAAATGGAGTTATTGGCTTTCGTGGATATCTGAACGGTACTCTAAGCTTAAATTGTTTTAATAATTCAGGACAGTCAATTTTATTGTGTAAAAGTTTGTAAAGAATGACTAGATCAATTTTGTCCCGGCGATTAGACAACATTTGTATTTTAAAGAAAGCCAGTCTCCTCTTATATGATCGAATTTTATTTGCCCGTCCTACCGAATACGCCAAATGCCACAAAAACCTTTTTTGCACTCTCTCCAATCTTAATGTGTGTACGGAATAATGAGGCCTCCATACAGGACAACAATATTCAAGAACGCTGCGTACCAGACTATTATAAAGCAATACTTTTGTTTTTTGATTGTGAAATTCTTTCCCATTACGAATAAGAAAACCTAACATTTTGGATGATTTATTAGCAATATTTTCAATATGAGGAATGAAAGTAAGTTTTTGATCAAATATAACCCCTAAATCTCTCGTTGTGCTGACAATTTTTAAATTTGATGTTCCGATTTTGTAATTATAGCTAATGTTTTTGACTTTCCTACTAAATGTAATTTGAGAACACTTTGCGATATTAAGGGTCATGCCATTTATTTTGCACCATCTTGCTAAACTAATAAGGTCAAGTTGCAGCTTTTCAGCATCTTCAGAAGATTTGATTACTTTCAAAACTTTGAGATCGTCTGCAAACATAAAAGGAACACAGTGATTCAAACTATCAGGAAGGTCATTAATAAAAATGTTAAACAACAGAGGACCCAGGTGTGAGCCTTGTGGTACACCTGAATATATGGAAGGAAAGATTGTCGAGGCGAAACCAGCAGCCACAACATGAAAGTTGCGTTCAAAAAGATAAGAATGGACCCATTCCATCATACGACCTGTAATGCCGTAGGCAGAAAGTTTAAACAAAAGCACGGAGTGTGGTACTTTGTCAAAAGCCTTACTGAAGTCGGTGTATACTACGTCAACTTGATTGTTTTTATCGACAGCTTCAGTGAGGCTCTCTACAAAAGCTAACAAGTTCGTGCATGTAGACCTTTGTTTAATAAAACCATGTTGGTGATTTGTGATAAACTGTTTAAAATGTTGGTAGATATGCGGAAAAATTAAAGACTCTAACACTTTAGCAAATGTAGAAATAATAGAAATTGGCCGGTAATTACAGGCAACATTATCCTCTCCACTCTTAAATATGGGAACTACTTTAGCAGATTTCCATATATTAGGAAATATGCCAGATTGCAACGACATATTGTAAATTATACATAAAGGAAGAGAAAGGCTCTTGGCACAATACTTTATGAGTCGTGGAGGAATGTTATCTGGTCCAGCTCCTTTATCTATTTGAAGGTGTTCAAAAGCTTTTTGAACATCACATTTTGACAAGCTTAATTCTGAAAACCATAAGTTGTTATTAGTCGCTTTGTGGAGATACTCGGAAAGAGAATTGCTGCGTTCCTCATCTATATTGTTAATGTCTTTTTGGTATACTGATGCAAAGTAGTCTGCAAACAAATTACAAATATTTACGCCACCTGTAACAGTCTCTACCCCATCAGATAACGTTTCAGGGTATTTAGATATACCTTTCCTTTTAGCCTTTATGAATGACCAAAAATGTTTTTAAACTGTATCTATACATATAAAATTTTAAGTCCTGACTGACTGACTGTTAGTCCTAGAGACTTGAAATTTGGAGGGTGTGTTCTTTGTAAAGTGTAGATATCCACTAAGAAAGGGTTTTTTCGAAACTCCACCCCTAAGAGGGTGAAATGGGTGGTAGAATTATCTATGAAAAAATCTTCATATCCTATAGGCCACGCAGGCGAAGCCGCGGGCAGAAACTAGTATGATTAAAAAATGGCCTACCCAGACACCCAGTTACATAGAATCTACGCATAGAACAGTTAGTAAACCAATGTCAGTGTACTCAAGTACTACTTGTCAATGTCAAAGTAAAAGTATTTATTGCAAATAGGCTATTTATTGCACTTTTAAGACAAAATTAGAGTTTTTGGCGGGAAAGCAAAAAAGATTACGTCACTGCATTGTATTATTTTCCAAAACTTGTGTTATTTTCAGTGTTAGTGCATAAAATTGGTTGCATTCTATTCGTTAAGTGCTGGATTACAGGCGTGAGTGTGGGAAAATGGTATAATGATGGTGAAACGTTTCTTTTCGTGTTGTTTCCAAAACACCATAGAAGCTTCAAGTAAAGTTGCCACCACTTTACTAGGAGTATGACTTTGACTAGACTATGACTTGACTATGACTTGACTATGACTTGACTATGACTTGACTATGACTTGACTATGACTTGACTATGACTTGACTATGACTTGACTATGACTTGACTATGACTTGACTATGACTTGACTATGACTTGACTATGACTTGACTATGACTTGACTATGACTTGACTATGACTTGACTATGACTTGACTATGACTTGACTATGACTTGACTATGACTTGACTATGACTTGACTATGACTTGACTATGACTTGACTATGACTTGACTATGACTTGACTATGACTTGACTATGACTATGCGTGAAATATGATTAACTTAATAAATTATCAATTACTTGACACTGGCTAAACACACGGAGGTGTGGAGCCAAAACATAAAAAAAAGTGAAAACTAAGTAACTTGTGACTATATATAGCTCGTGGGAAGCGTGCGGTGACGATGACGAGAGTTTCATGGTTTTTGTTCACCCAAAACGTACACATGTATACACAGTATACATATAGCTCATGGAAAGCGTTCGTTGAAGATGACGTGAGTTCCATGATTTTCTTGTTCACCCAAAAATCGCTCATCGCGCCTAAATAAGTTTTCACTTCAAAAATCTGGATTATTGTGTTTCTAAGGTAAAAAAATTTTTTTTGAAGGTTTCACACAACGCCATCTAGCCCCAAGCTAAGCAAAGCTTGTACGGGAACCAGATAATTGATACAATACTTAGATACTTTTTGTTTGTAAATACATACATAGAATACAATATAACCAGACACAGAACAAACATCGATGTTCATCACACAAATGTTTGTCCTGAATGGGAATCGAACAACCTATATATAGTTCAGAAGGGCAGAACTGACCTATCAATATTAGACAGGGAAAGCAGTACAAAATACACTTCTCACTCCGAAGCACAAAAACTTCAACGCTAATGTGCAAAGCGTAAATTGAAACGTGATCCAATAATAATAATAACGACCAATAACATACACAAATCCTGAACCCTAACTAGAATTCCGTGTCCCAGGAACTACGAGGACCAAAAACACCCAGACTCAGAACAAGTATTTGCGCTTTTTTGTGGACAAATGCTTGTCCATTGCGGGAATCGAACCCGCCGCCTCCCGCGTGAACCGACCTGCTCAACCACCACACCACAGATCTGTCAATCAATCATCATCATCATCAGCCTGTGTTAGTCCACTGCTGGACATAAGCCTCTCCCAAGGTACGCCATTGAGCCCGGTCTTCAGCTCTTCTCATCCAATGACTGCCAGCCACTCGGCGCAAGTCGTCGCTGATCACCTCATTTCTGATTTGATCCTTCAGAGAAACTCCAAGCATAGCCCTCTCCATAGCTCTCTGAGCGACTTCAAGTCGGTGGACTAGCCGCACTGTGAGTGTCCATGACTCGGCTCCGTATGTCATAAACCGGTAGAACGCACTGGTTGAATACCTTTGTTTTTAGGCATTGAGGTATTCGCGACGAGAAGACTCGACGAAGCTTACCAAATGCTGCCCATATTTATTGTCAATCAATAACTCATCATATAGAAATGAACAATCGAATTACTTGCCTACTTCCACTTAAGGCGTGAGCTAAGTTAAGCTCTACAGGAGCGACGGATAAGCAATCAAGAAATCAACGCTAACAAACCCTGGGGCGGAATGAAAAACGGGTAAGGTAGAGTGCAAATTTGTCGTAGGGTTCTGTAGACTTTTTTTTAAACAGATATTTCGTACATTTTTTTTTTATGTTATTGAATGATGTGACGAGCTAGTCGTTCACCTGATGTTAAGCGCCACGGCCGCCCATAACAGAACAGTGTCACTCGGAACCCTAAAACATAGAGTTTCAAGCGACACTGCACCGCGCACATCATCCTGAGACATCAGCACAGTCTGGTAATAAGATTACTTGACTGTGAGATCAGATCATAAAGTCTCAATTGCCCAGTAATTTCACTAGCTACAGTGCCCTTCAAACCGGAACACAGTAGTGCTTGCACACTACTGCTTGGCGGCATAATAACTGGCAAAGCGGTGGTACCTACCTAGACGAACTTTGCAGCAAAGTCCTACCACCTAGTAAGCAGTAACGCACATGTTAAATTTAGGTCTTTACCTATGAAATTGCCGTTTTGTTTGAAAAAAGTTAAAGTATTTTTTTTTCGAACTTATTTATTTCTTTTATTCAAAGTAATCACCCCTGCAATCAATGCATCTTTGCCAACGCTTTGGCAGTTTATGGATGCCCTTCTTGAAAAAATCAACAGGACGGGAGACAACAAACTCTTCAAAGGCGTTTTGTACTGCCTCTCGGGAATTGAATTTTTTTCCCGCTAAAAAGTTGTCCAAATTTTGGAAAAAGTAATAGTCGGTAGGCGCAAGATCTGGTGAGTATGGCGGATGAGGGAGAGCTTCCAAACCCAACTCATGCAGCTTAGAGACGGTCTGTTGTGCAGTATGGGGTCGCGCGTTGTCGTGAAGTAGCAGTGGAGACGACCGATTGACCAAAGCTGGTTGCAGACGTGCGAGTTTCGCCATCATTGTGGTCAGTTCTTCAATGTACACATCTGCAGTAATGCTCTCGCCGTTTTGTAAAAAGCTATGATGAATCACACCAGCACTAGACCACCAAACTGTGACCATCACCTTTCTAGGGGTCATTTTTCGTTTTGCACATTGCTTTGGTACCGAACCAGGATCTAACCAACTTGCTGAGCGCTTTCGATTGTCAAAAAGAATCCATTTTTCGTCGCACGTAACAATTCGGTTCAAAATTCCTTCATTTCTGTGCCTGTTAAGGAGCGCAAGGCAAGCCTCGACGCGTACGTTGCGCTGGCGATCGTTAAGTTCGTGGGGCACCCATCTATCAAGCTTTTTTATCTTGCCAATCTGTCGCAAATGGACCAATATTGTTTTGATGCTAACATCAAAAGCTGCTGCCAGCTCAGCTGTAGATTGAGATTCATCAGCTTCCACAATCGCCTTTAATTCATCATTGTTGACCAAAGTTTCCGGACGACCACGAGGTTCATTTTTCAAGTCAAAATTCCCAGAACGGAACCGAGCAAACCAATAACGGGTTGTACGTTCGTTTGTACAGTTCTCTCCGTAAACGTCGTTGATGTTACGTGTCGTTTGTGCCGCGTTGGTGCCACGACGGAACTCATATTCCATAATTACACGAAATTTCAAAGTATCCATTATGAGGAAAAATGTTGAAATGTAATGAAAATACAACGCTAATCAATAAACAAAAGACTTATATTGTAAATAGAATGTCATATTTTTAAAACAAAATTAATTTGAATTTAGAATTCATAGCCAATCAAAACTTTTTTTGTTTGAAAAAGTCTGTACTGCAATACGGCAATTTCATAGGTAAAGACCTATTATTTTACGAATTCCTAGTATTTATGTAGACACACATGATTACATTATTGATGACGCCGGAGCCGACCGTATCGTAGTGAGATTTAATAATTGAAGTTGCATAATCAGCTGGGCGATCACGTAATTCGATTGCAACCAATAGAAAAACAAATTTGTATGGATATGACAGTTTCAATACACAGTTTATGTGCATAGTATGGAAATTTCTCCTGTTACATTGCAATCAAAGTTTTGTGATTAGAGGGCAGTTCTAAGGCGGTCACATAGAGTTGTAGAGTAGTCGTCGTTACACTTGCGAGGAATTGAATTCGATAGTTCCTCCAAATCCAAGACCGAGACGGATGTCCCCACAAGACCCGGGTTTATTAATTTTATGAGATTTTTTTTTGTGAATAATGTGTGTTCAATTTTTGTGGCCAATATATTTTGTGTAAAGCAATGATATTTTTTTATTTATCCCATTCTTTAGTGAAGTTATTAAAAAAAATATCATACGTTAAATTTTATTGTTATGTTATTAATATTGATAAAGAACGGTGAAAGAAAACATCATTTGAAAACAATGAATGTTCCAGAATAACAAAATGCGAGAACATGTTTGTGTCATCTATCTACCAATCAGGTAGCCAGCTCGATTATGACCTATTTTTTTAAATTATGTTTTGGCTCCACACCTCCGTGTATTAACCATTGTTAGCCAGTGTCAAGTAATTGATAATTTATCAATTTAATGATATTTCACGCAAATATGAGTCAAGTCATATTCAAGTCATAGACTAGTCAAAGTCACACTCCTAGTAAAGTGGTGGCAACTTTACTTGAAGCTTCTATGGAGTTTTGGAAACAACACGAAAGGAAACGTTTCACCATCATTATACCATTTTCCCACACTCACGCCTGTAATCCAGCACTTAACGAATAGAATGCCACCAATTTTATGCACTAACACTGAAAATAACACAAGTTTTGGAAAATAATACAATGCGGTGACCCAATCTTTTTCGCGTTCCCGCCAAAACTCCTATGACCTACTTTTTTTCCAGTGAGTAGACTTGTAAACGCTCGATTTGTGAATGAAAACTGTGCACTGGCCACGTCTCGAAGTATCGACTCAAATTCAGCTGGCTAGAAAGCCACTTTACGTTTTCCATTGAGCCTTTTTTTTTATGGGGGCGAAATGCCCTCGCACTTATGTATGTGGGACTCGAAAAACCCCCGTGAGCCCTCGTCCGCCGTACCGGGGGCGAGAAGGGGTCGCGACTGCAGTCCAGCCAACTCGCCCCCGTTTTCCATTGAGCTTACGGTATCCTAAAAACAAGTCTTCCAATCCCACCCCTGCCGCAGCGTTGCAACAGGGGTGTGCAACTATAAAACCCGACATATTTACGAGGTTCACCCCTGCACCCTTATTTTTATGGTGGAAGTTGTAGGCGAATAAATTGGGCGTTTTTTTTTTCTTTGTGGCTGTGGTGGAGAATTTTTGATAAATGTATTTAGTAGAGTAGTGTTAGCCAGCGATTTTACAATTTAATTTAACTTGTGTTTTACCACAGAATATATTATATGATACTACTACTTTCATTCAACGTTAATAAAAACTACGTACGCATAGATTGTTAGCCAAAATTGTTTATCCGAGTTCAAAGTTTATTTTTTGAAATAAAAAAGCAAGTGGGAATATACACACATTCACTCATTTACACTAACACAGCCTCACGTCACAGACACACATTTACACACGCCTCCATATCTGCAACACTCAGTCACTCAGTTTTAATACAATAACCTTCCACAGATTTATGAAAGGAACGTAAGAGGCTAGATCCTGCGACACAGGTACGCCTAGTGCGGGATCTAGGGCTCCGCAAAATGTAATATTATACTTAAGTTATACAATGTACTTAACACATTATTCATAAATATGTATCTCGTATGTGTGCTTGTAAATAAATAAATAAAAATAACATAAATAAGTCTATTTTGGTAGTAGTAAATACCATTTATCAAATTTTTATATCTTAATTATACACGAAACACTGTAAATGTTTCGTCTTATAAAAAATACTTAGGTATTAATGATGTATTTATGCAGTCGTAATCCTAATAAAATGAATCGTTATACTGCTATTATTTTAGGGAAAACAAGAAGAAATTATTTTTTAAAATTATAATTTGACTGGCCCGATAGCTCAGTTGGTAGTAGCCCTGCCTTCTGAACTGTGGGTTGTGGGTTCGATTCCCACTCAGGACAAACATTTGTGTGATGAACATAGGTGTTTGTTCTGTGTCTGGGTGTCATATTGTATTCTATGTATGTATTTACAAACAAAAAAGTATCTAAGTATTGTATCAGTTATCTGGTTTCCATAGCAAAAGCTTTGCTTAGTTTGGGGCTAGATGGCGTTGTGTGAGATGTCCACACATATTATTATTATTATTATTGGTTATCGGATAAAAAGTATTTTAATTATTTGCTCATCCCGCGGGAAAATTTCACTATTCCGGGATAAAATGTAGCCTATATGTTAATCCAGGGTATAAGCTATCTTGGTACCGAATTTCATCCAAATCCATTCAACCGTTTGAACGTGAAGGAGTAACAAACATACAAACTTTCGCCTTTATAATATTAGTGTGATTTATTATTATTTATATTTATTGCTATTATTTTTATTATAACACAGCCTCTGCGGCGGGTTCGATTCCCGCGACAGGACAAAAATATGTACGCAAAAAAAGCGCAAATACTTGTTCTGTATCTGGGTGTTGTGGTCCATGGTCCTCGTAGTTCCTGGGTCCCTAGGACCATGGACCACTAGATTCCTAGATACAGGGAATCCAGTTCAGGGGGTGGGTCCAGGATGTATATGTATGTGATCGTCGGTCGTTTATTATTATTATGTGGCTTTCATGTTAAAACAGTCAATCTTATATTAATCATATTTTGCACACAGATTGCTTGCACTACTGCGATTTTCCTAGAATATCTGATGTACCGGAAAATTGAGTTTTCTCGCGTAAAACTGGTAAAAGCAAACCCTGGGGTACCACTTGACTAGTTATTAACTTGTGATGAAGATTAGGCGTAAGTTCTCTAAACAAAAAAACAACCAAAAACAGTACCTAATAGTTGAACAAAACTTAGCTATAAAATGTTTATACCATTAAATCCTTTTCCAATCAACAATGCGGAATAAAACATCTTTTCAACTAAAAATGTATCCTTCAAGCATCATTATAAACCCACCAGCCATGTTGGAAACGGTAAATTGAACTAATAAGCGTTCCGTTCAAACCCGAAGGAACCCTAAAGACTCATCGCTTATCATTTAACCCCTACTCAAATACTTTTGAAGTTGAGTAATAATCAACTTTAGTTATATCGCTTTAAAGTTGAAAATCGTATATTTTCCAGGCTGCTTTTTTATGTTTTAGAATTAATATTATTCTATTTTCCTTTATTTTTATTTTGACGTCTTCTGCCATTCGAGGCGGAAACGAATCACAATGTGATCGCGGGAGTATTTGTATAGGTTGGATGAAAAATTTCAAATAAAAGGGTACCCCAACTAGGTGTTCTAGTGGTCTTTGGGGCAACCAATCCCTTTTTTCATTATTTAGCAGGTACTGTTTTTAAGAAACACTATAAATATCCAAACAGTTACGCATTAAAAATTCGCGACACTACACTGACTGCGCACGTCATCCTGAGACATCAAAATCATAGTCTCATTGCCCAGTAATTCCATTGGCTACAGTGCCTTTTAAACGGAAATTAAGTACCTAGTGTTTGCTGCTTGGCGGCTGAACCACTGGCAAAACGGGTGGATGAACTTTGCAGAAAAGTCCTACCACCTAGCCTACTTTACATGAATGTTCAAAACGTGGAAGGACCACGTAGAAAAAATCAAAGTAAAATTATCACAGTTCGTCTATGCATTATCCGTATTAAAAGCAAATACCAACTTAAAAACGGCAATGACTGCCTATTACGCGTATGCCTATGCCTGGTTAAAATACGGGGTTGTAATATGGGGTAACAGCACTGACATAAACGACTTGTTTATTAAGCAAAAGAAATGCCTACGCATCTTGGCAAACATCCGACAACGCGACAGTTGTAAACCCTACTTCATACAATACAACATGCTAACACTACCTTGCATATACATTCTTGAAGCGGCAATATTCATAAAAAAGCACCCGAATTTATTTACATTCGATACAAATCCACGACGACAAAACCAAATCATAGCACCGCAACCTAAACTAGAAATATTCAAAAGAGGGGTCCCATTATATGCTCATAAAAATGTATAATAAACTACCGGTTCACATAAGAAGCGAAAACAAAGTAAAGTCATTTAAAAATAAACTCAAAAATTTTTTATCTCAAAAATGCTACTATACTGTACAAGAATACTTAGTAGACAAATACGTAGCAAGCTCACGATGATGACACATACTGAGTTACTATATATGAGTATGATATATTTCTATTTCTACATACATTTATTCTTCGGGATTTCCATAGTCAACATTTTATTATTGTGTAAACTTAGTTAGTACTTTCTTTTCTTTATTTGCTATGCCCTAGCAGGGTTGTGTAACTTGTGTGATGTTATATGTATTTCCTTGTTACATAATGCAATAAATAAATAAATAAAAATAAATAAATAAAACTTTTAGTCCGTAATTTATATACGAAACCGGTTTTAATAATATTAAAACCTCCGTTCAAATATTTCAATTTTAAAACCATTACAAACTATGCTACCTAAAAACCGTTTCATAAGTTTTATATTTATTGCTCGCCACACACTCTCAAACTAAAACTCAATATGTCGCAATTAAAATGCCGCGGTCATACTAACGAATCGCTCTCGACCATTTTCAAGTGATGTCACAGTATTAGTAACGGGGCAGTACGTATTCTCGCCCGATTTAAGTTAGAGCTTGGCAGTGGACGTAAGAGGCATGCATGACATGGACCTCAGTTTCTAAAAGGTTATGGCGTGTACACACGGCGTATTTTAAACGCGCAGACGATGCGCAGATGACGCGCGTATACGCGCTTCAAATAAGATTCAGTCGCAGCCGCGCACCTTTTGCACGCGTTCACGAACGCGTAAACGCGCGTCGTCTGGCGTATTAAATACGCCGTGTGCATAGACTCTAACAGCCTTATCAATAAACACGAACTAGCTTTAGACTAGTTAAATATTCCAGTAGCAAAAAAAGTACAAAAGCTGAAGTAACTAATCCCGAGACTAATACCCGGTTATTAATAAGGCTGTAACATTAATAAAGATGAAATAGCTTTGGATTAGTTACACCATCTTTTGTCTCTTTCGATCCAGCTAAATATTCCAGTAGCAAAAAAGGACCAAAGCTGAAATAACTAACCCAAAACTAATACCCGTTTATTAATAAGGCTCTAAGAAACCGACAAATGTTAATCAGAAGTTGGCAAATTCAAATGATACAAAAATGAAACAAAATATAGGTTAGGTAGGTTTATTTTTGTAGTGTATTAGTGTAAAATTTTGTATCAGTTTTACTACTAAAATGCGTTACAAATTACAAAGAAAATGTCACTGATTCTTCTTCTTCTCTTCGTTTAATGGCCTGCTATCGCTTTTTAGCGATAATTCTGCCAATGTCAAGTGAGGAAATTTGTACGGATATGTCATGTCAAAGTCTTATTTTGTCAGTCAAAATGCCACAGTAAAATGGTGGATATTTTACTGAAGGCTCTAGGAAGTCTTGAAGAGAAAACGAAAAGGCATGGTTTTAAAACTTGGAACCATTTGCCAACACTAGTGCACGTTAACGAACACTTAACGAATAATAATCCACCCTTATTACACATTAAAATTAAAAAATACACGGGTAATGGAAAAAAGTTCAAAATTCACATCCGCCATTTTCGAATTCTTTTCAACGAAATCCAATGTCACTGATTGCTTTTCAACAAATAATTCTGTCGTGCGAGACTGACAGTTATCAACATATGTCACGAGTAAACTTTTTTATTTAAGTTTCCTGTCAATGGTCTTCTCTGGCTTTTATGTATTCTTTGACGTCTTTTATGACGCTAGAAAAGCCCATTGAATGAAACACGTTATGATTATGACTGATAATCATCAGTCAAGTTAAAAAAGTTTTGACATTTTGACTTGGTCAATTATAATACGTTTTGCGCTTGTGAAGTTGAGGTACTGCCCACGTCGTATACTGTGTTCGCGTGGACTCAAACTGCGGTTCAAATGTCGGTAACTCGTTATCCAGTAGTGCTACTTGACTCGACGGATATTTTGGTTCGGAACTTATGTTTTGAAATGTTTTAAGTGAGGTCGCATGTTGTAGTTGACTGAGCAAACAAAGTAAGTGAAGGTGCCGCTTAAACTCGCAAAATTTTCTTTCATCTGTCCGTACTCGCGTACAGATCGCAGTTTTCAACAAATCTTGTAGAAACTTTGTATACAGTTCTACAAGTTTATGGAGATTTTTTGTCACTGGCGATTGGAGGTTTATTTCCGCCAAAAAGGAGGAAAGATTGCAGCGGTGCCATTTACCACTATATTGTTAATATTATAAATATTAGGTAAGTACTCAATTCTAAACGAGTATTTACAACTAAAAAACGCAAAGCGTAAAAAACTGACTTCAGACTTATATATATCATAGGTGCCATTGTCAGAACTACCAAACTAAAATGGGACCAAGCCAAGACCAAGCACTAGCTTTCAAATAAATAAAAAAATAGTCATCAAAACTGGTTCACCCGGTCGAAAGTTCTGAGGTATCAGACATTTTAAAAAACAGTCGAATTGAGGACCTCCTCCTTTTTGAAGTAGGTAAAAATATGAGTTAAATCAATCAAGGTAGTCGAGATATAAGCCTATGTGAGGTCTGACATCGGGACGTATACGTAAAACATCATGCCGCGCGGTTGCAAAAACATTTGTGCTCTTTCTCTCTCTCTCTCTCTCTCTCTCTCTCTCTCTCTCTCTCTTATCACGTAACGCTGGTGTGATGTGATGCTTTCAGTAGTATAAAAAAGTGTACATAACATGCCGTCAAAAATAGTAAAAATATATGATGATATGAGTCTTGGTCATATCTTTCTCAGAACCAAACCAATGGGGCAGTGTTGGTCATATCTGCCGCAGAATTGATAACCAATGGGGCAGTATTGGTCATATCTACTGCAGAACAGAACCAACGGGGCAGTGCTGGTCATTATCCGCTGCAGCACCGAACCAATAATAATAATATTAACACCCACCCACCCACACAGAACAAGTATTTGCGCATTTTTTTTCTGTGCAAAAATACAACCAACGGATCAGTGCTAGTCATATCTGCTGTTGTGCCAAATAATGCATCGTCACTTACCATCAGGTGCGATAGTGGTCAAGTGCGAGCCTATCAGAGAATAAAAAAAAATGCTTTAATGTTAAATTCTTTACTTGTTTCAGTTCTACATCAATCGTTTGGATCCGAAGGCAAGTACCTACAAGAAATCGTTAGAAAAAACGTAAACGTCGTAAAGAGTTAGCGAGCAAATGAAATTTTAGTGTTTTCACAGAATAAATAATATGTAGTACAAGAAATGAAGTTTGGCAAACAATTTAACGAAGAACTTTTGCAAGAAATTAGATAATTTTGTACGAACTTTGTTCAAGTTGCGTTGAAACTTAAGCAATAAAATGAAACTTAACAATGGTGCCTCAAGCACAACAAAATTTTGGAAGATACCTATAAAGTAGTACCTATTATAGAACTTAACTTCGCATAGTCTTTTTTTAACCGATTCTAGAAATCTAGGTAAGCTTTGGATGAGAAGAGCCGAAGACTGGGCTCAATGGCGTACCTTGGGAGTGGCCTATGTCAAGCAGTGGACTAACACAGGCTGATGATGAGGTAAGCTTTGAAGATAACTCGCAGCTGAAGAGCGTCTCGTAAATTTAAAAAAGATCTCCTTCCCACTACTTGTGCAAGCAATCCAGCACCACGAAGAAAAGGATCGTATCTCTGTTTAGGGGTTAAACAGAGATACGATTACACCTAAAAAAAAGAAACAACAACCCGTTCCCGTTTTTATCCTTTGGGTATGTAATTGTAATAAACAAGACATACAGACGAACATAGAACCTCCTTCTTTTTGGCAGTCGGTTAAAAAGGTTACACCGCGGTCAAATTAGCCAATAAAAAGTAATATTATGTCAATCTAAATATATAACTCAAAGGTGACTGACTATCAACGCACAGCCTAAACCACTCGACGGATCGGGCTGAAATTTGCCATGCAGGTATATGTTATGACGTAGGCATCCGCAAAGAAAGGATTTTTCGAAATTCCATCCTTAAAAGGGTGAAGTGGGTGGTTGAATTATTTTCCAATAGACCACGCTGCGGGCGAAGCTGCGGACAGAAGCTCGTATACTAATAAAAGCGAATATAAATCGCACATTTAACTGAAACAATATAAAAGTTGAAAATAACCCCTAATCCTGTCTAATCACTGTGAACGAAAAATAAAGGTCAAAGTTCGCAGCCGGTCAGGATTCCTTAACCTTTGAACTTTGAAGGTTTGGAACGCCAATGTGAACCGACTTGCTAGAAGGTGACTTTGTTCACATTTTGACCTTTTCGCATTTCTCTTCAAATGAGAAATAGGATGGACGATGGTCGATGCGGCGCGTGGCCAAAATGCTGACACTTATTTGGCACAACGAATCAATATTTCCCATAGGCCGCTCAGCCCTGCATCAATAACTTTAAATTATGTGTGAATTATGTACTCCCTCTTTTACGGTGAAGGAAAATTTAAAGAAACACAAAATTCCAGGAAATTTGTCATCTGCCCAAACTTGGCCAGCGTGTTATGGCCTAAGATCTCACAGTCAAGTAATCTTATTACCAGACTGTGCTGATGTCTCAGGATGATGTGGGCAGTGCGGTGTCGTGCGAAACTTTATACTTTAGAGTTCCGAATGGCACTGTACTGTTATGGGCGGCTGAGTCGCTTAACACCAGGTGAACGACTAGCTCGTCACATTATTCATTAGCATAAAAAAAGTTATGTCTGTATCGCGCGCCGTATTTGCGTAAAAATTTTTCGCCTCCATCGCGACCATGTTTTCAGTTTCAATGCGACGCGGTGAAGGAGTCATCAAGTGGCAGTGTCTATTTTGAGCTAGGGATGGGAGATTTAATCTGGGTTGGTTTTATCGATATCGATACTTAACTACTTATAGATACGGTAGAAATGGTAGAAAATATAATTAGCTATAAACTGTGGTTTTATTTTTTCAACTAAATACTACCATAGTATAACAACTACCACTAAACACTACATACAGTATTTATTAAATAAAATATCAATTACAAATCAAACAAAAGTGCCTTACAGCAAAAACATGCTAAAATTCCAACATGTTTGCATACAGTTTAAACTTCTCTGCTTTTCCCTTTTGCTTAATAACCGCAGCTAACAATTCGCTACTAAAACATATACGCTTAGGTACAAAACTGTACAGAAGTTGGATATTCGCATATATTTATTAACCAATGATTTCGAGGATAACAGCGTTTTAGTACGCTAAGTCCGTGGATGCTATAACATTTGCGTGGTATTTTTTTTTTTTATGTTTTGGCTCCACACTTTTGTGTATTTAGCCAGTGTCAAGTAATTGATAATTTATCAAGTTAATGATATTTCACGCAAATATGTGTCAAGTCACAGTCGAAGTCATCAAATCAAGTCATAGTCTAGTCGAAGTCATACTCCTAGTAAAGTGGTGGCAACTTTACTTGAAGCTTCTATGGAGTTTTGGAAACAACACGAAAAGAAACGTTTCACCATCATTATACCATTTTCCCACACTCACGCCTGTAATCCAGCACTTAACGAATAGAATGCCACCAATGTTATGCACTAACACTGAAAATAACACAAGTTTTGGAAAATAATACAATGCGGTGACGCAATCTTTTTCGCGTTCCCGCCAAAACTCCTTGCGTTGTATTAGTTTCTATAATTGTCCTTTCATCCTCGGTACCGTAAAACTTTAAAGAAATGTATAATTATTGAGTGACTTTGTACTTAGGGGCCATCCATAAACTACGTCACACGTTAAGGGGGAGGGAGGGGGTCGACGAAGTGTGACATTGTGTGACAAGAGGAGGGGAAGGGTCCAAAGTTTCATGTCATAATTTTTTTCAAAATATAATACCTTTTTTTATGAGAGGGGAAATGCCCTCGCACTTCCCTACCCAGGGGGTATGTGGGACTCGAACCCACTATAACCCTCCCCCCCGTGAGCCCTCGTCCGCCGTACCGGGTCGAGAAGGGGTCGCGACTGCAGTCCAGCCAACTCGCCCCCCGGCCAACTCGCCCCAAATATAATACCTATTTTATAGGTATTACTAGGTGGTAGGACTTTACTGCAAAGTTCGTCTAGGTAGGTACCACCGCATTGCCAGTTATTCTGCCGCCAAGCAGTAGTGCGCAAGCACTGCTGTGTTCCGGTTTGAAGGGCACTGTAGCTAGTGAAATTACTGGGCAAATGAGACTTTATGATCTGATCTCACAGTTTAGTAATCTTATAACTAGATTGTGCTGATGTCTCTGGATGACGTGCGCAGTGCAGTGTCACGCGAACCTCTATACTTCAGAGTTCCGAGTGACACTGCAGCTGATATGGGCAGCCGTGTCGTTTAACATCAGGCGAACGGCTAGCTCTTACAACACAAAAAAATATTTTTTTAAATTTCTTGATGTAAACTTGCAAAATATGTGACATCACACTAGGTAGGGTGATGAGGGCTTACAAATGTGACCAGCAACAAGGGGGAGGGGTCAAAAAATCATGAAATTCATGTGATTTATCGATGGCTCCTTAAGAAGTTTTACTTTCGATAAAAACAACTTTAAATCGGTGTCCCATCCCTATATCATCGTCATCGAGTAGTCTAGAGCTTACGCTTCGTCGCCTCCGCTCCATACATACCCATGAATACCCAAGCATTCTTTTGTCCATCCCCTTCTTATTGTGCGAGAAAAACAAAGACAGCGATAGTCGAGTGCGTGTAGAAACCCCGCTATCTGGGCCTTAATGATTCTGATATTGAGATGTGTTTTGATTGGGGGAGGTTTTTTTAGAGATCGATATCATTCATATCAGAGGGTCCTTCTGCGTTCGCAAAAATAAATACTTACGGATTCATCTTTGAAACAAAAAGGAAACATTTCGGTTGATTCTTTTTCAATTCAACTGTCGTGATATGTATTTACACCGATCCTTTTTGAAGGAAAACTTCTTTACGCACGCTTGACTTAGAGAGTAAGCTGGTGAATGTGTTGACAAAGTGTATTATTGGTTTTTTTGTCGGGAAAGCGAAAAAGGCTGCGTCACCGCATTGTATTATTTACCAAAACT
Source organism: Ennomos fuscantarius (assembly GCA_905220475.3). Taxonomy (NCBI): domain Eukaryota; kingdom Metazoa; phylum Arthropoda; class Insecta; order Lepidoptera; family Geometridae; genus Ennomos; species Ennomos fuscantarius. Next base: position 7,699,152 of record HG992049.1, read on the forward strand.
TGTGTTATTTTCAGTGTTAGTGCATAAAATTGGTGGCATTCTATTCGTTAAAAGCTGGATTACAGGCGTAAGTGTGGGAAAATGGTATAATGATGGTAAAACGTTTCTTTTCGTGTTGTTTCCAAAACTCCATAGAAGCTTCAAGTAAAGTTGCCACCACTTTACTAGGAGTATGACTTTGACTAGACTATGACTTGACTATATTATTAATATCATTAACTTGATAAATTATCAATTACTTGACACTGGCTAAATACACAAAAGTGTGGAGCCAAAACATAAAAAAAAGTGTATTATTATGTTGGTATGTCCCGTAAAATGACAATTTACAATTGTCAAGATGGCGACATTAACATTAAACAAAGCAAAAACAAAGTTATACCGGCCGATAGATGGAGCTAAAAAAGTTTTACTTTAGTTGCGTGGTCTAAAGCACACTCGTTTTTTACTATAGTATCTGCGTGTATTTAATAATCATTAATTTGCATCCTAATCAGAAAGTAAAATTTATAATGTCTAAAAAGCGAAATGTTTAAAATATGCACTACCTAACAAGCAAAACACACCTAGAAATCAGAAAATACCTACATTTTTATGCATTTGTTTTTTCTACTCAAAATGCACTGTCAGTAATTAACATCTATATTTTTTTTTTATATTATTTATATTATTTTTTTTTATATATTTAATTTATTTGGTATGCTTATACTTAATTAAATATTTTCCCAACACAAGAACTGTCTCATAAGCTTAGAATATGAAAAATATTTTAACAGAAAGAAAAAAGGAAATAAATTAAAAATTTCCAAGAGATTCTATTCTGGTTGCAGTCCAGACTGCAGCGCTCTGAATACCCAAAGTACTCTCAGACTCGCTCAGTAGACACTTGGAGGGTTGCTCTAAAGAAATGTACTCCAGTTGCGGAATGAAAATATTAGCAAAAAGCATTATGTTTATTATATTTCAAAGGTCCTGGATCACAGACACCACAGAGCAGGATAAAGGAAACTGACTGGTTTTTTTCTTTGATTTTTTTTTGTTTTGGGTCCACACTTTTGTGTATTTAGCTAGTGTCAAGTAACTAGATTAGTCTAGTCTAGTCGAGTCATACTCCTAGTAAAGTGGTGGCAACTTTACCAGAAGCTTCTATGGAGTTTTGGAAACAACACGAAAAGGAACGTTTCACCATCATTATACCACTTTCCCACACTCATGCCTGTAATCCAGCACTTAACAAATAAAATGCCACCAATTTTATGCACTAACACTGAAAATAACACAAGTTTTGGAAAATAATACAATGCGGTGACGCGAACGCAAGAAGTTTATATAAAACACGAGGTGGAGAATGCATTGCGAACATGGTTTTGAAGCAAAGATGTGACCTCACGGATTTCTTATGTTTTTCTTCTGTTTCCTCCCTAAAGAAGGAGAAGAAAAATATAAGAAACGTCATTCAAGGCCAAAATTCTTAGTGGTTTATGTAAGCTCGCATGGTTGCAACATTTACACAAGTACCGAAAATAAATTTCACTTGCTACATTTACACAATTAGCGACAAGAAATCTATCGTTTGTTTTCACTGGCGTAAGTCTAAGGCGTCATTTTGATATTAGATACAAGTAGCGAAACGAAATCTGTCATTCGTTTCCGCTGGCGTAAGTCTAAGGCGTCACTTTGATATTAGATACAAGTAGCGAAAAGAAATCTGTCATTCGTTTCTGCTGGCGTAAGTCGAAGGCGTCATTTTGATATTAGATACAAGTAGCGAAAAGAAATCTACCATTCGTTTCCGCTGGCGTAAGTCGAAGGCGTCATTTTGATATTAGATGTATTTGTGCCTTCCTCCTGAATGCAAAAATGTCGAGAGTGTAGGGAATCAAGTTTAGCAGTTATTTATATGTTGTCACTAAACAGCCACTGACCTGGAACTCTTGAAGTGAGAACATTTATGATTGATATCAGCAACGCCTTAGCTTAATCAGTTTGCCATTCAACGTGGCAATGCTGCCAGCCAGGGCACGTTGCCTACTCGTAGTGGTTTGTTAGATTAAGTTGCTTTTTTATTTATTTATCAATTATAATATAACCCCATTAATTTTATAATTTTGAATCATAATTTTAGTGAACCATTCCGTAACCTAAACCAATAAAAAAACAAAGCACCTTCATTCCTATGCTTTTTCGCGCCCTTTGTTCCCGCGGATTGTTAGTGTTGCCAGTTTTTTCGCCGGATTGAAGGACCATTGTGCTGCCGTTCGCAAAAATTCCGGCGTCGAATAATTGATAAGTCTGCCGAGTTCCTTTTTTGTTTTCGCCGAATCGTTTGGATTTTTGGATTAGATCGTTTTTCATTGTGTTAGGAATTTTGTGTAGGAGTATTTGCTTTCAGTCTAGTCTACATCCATTGTTTTTGAGTTTAGTCGGCATTGAGTTCGGCAGATGTTGGATATTTGCAATGTGAATGCTTGCTGATCAAATTAACACACGATTCTTTTGTGCTGAAGTATATTAGTCAATCCAACATGCAGGTCTAATAATGTATATCGTGTGGTATTTAAATAAAAGGATTTGGGAAATTCCTCCAAAAACCATCCCAACTCTTTTTAGGAATTAAATTTTTGGGAGGAAATAGGTACTATCTTTTTAGGATAAATTATTTTCATTATCTTTTTAATGAAGCCTGAGGCTTTCGATGAGTTATATACTTGCTTTTAGAAATATTTGGCGCTTGTTTTAATAATTTAATATAGCCTGCGAAAGAGTTCGCTCAGTTAATAAAAATATATGTATTTTTTAAAGCGTAAAGCGTTGAACTTTAAAAATGGTTAGAAACTGCTGTTTTTCCTGTGGGTACTATTTCATAGCAATTTGTACGATTTTACCAAGTCGTAAAGTGGACATGATGCTGAATTAACTTACTATATTAAGGAATTATCATATTATATTTAAAAAAAAACGAGTGTGCTTTAGACCAAACGACTTAAAACTTCTTTAGCTCCATCTATCGGCTGGTATAACTTTTTTTTGCTTTTTTAAAGTTAATGTCGCCATCTTGACAATTATACATTGCCATTTTACCGGACATACCAACATATTAATACAAATTATTTACTTTTTTATGTTGACAATGGAGATCTACGTGAATCACCTTTAACTACCGTTCGCCTCGAATTCACTAGCTTACTCCCCAAGTCAAGCGTGCGTAAAGAGGTTTTACTTCAGTAATATAGCAAGCTAATTATTTGATGAAATAATAAATATATAAATTATAAATATAATAAACATAGATAAATTAGTTTAGAGTAGCAAAAATATTCTTACTGAATGGTTACAGAATTCGAGGAAACTGCTGCCTTAGGATCTATCAAACTTTCCACCTCCCTACCAGGACCGCATGGATAGGAGGGTAGTTGCAAATTGTATTCCGAACACGTGCTCGACCTAAATACGTCGCGCAGACGCTCTGTGCACCTTTGGTTAGACACCATGCCTTGCCACTTGGAAAATAAACTATTGCATGGTAGACTAAGGAATAATACTACTTTCAGAGTTAATTCACACAAAATACCTAATATGGATCAGCGGTACGCGGCACTGTCAATTATCCCGCTCGTATGAATAATATAGTAATAAGGGTATTCCCCTTTGCGATAGCTAACCTACTTGATACTTTAGTGGGCCATGGCTTGGCAAATATAATGCTTAAGTCATAGGTGCTTGCAATGTAGATGGAACTCAAATTAAAAGCCGAAAGCGTGCTCATGCAACTAGACTGTTCCTCAAAACTCGAAGAGCTATTGTAATAATGGTAAATGGAACTGTCTCCGATACCGTGTATTTGCAACAGTCATTCTCCAAATAATCGAAACAAACAGAGCAGTTTTGGCATGCATGGCGTCGACACACGGTATGGCGATCAAAACTCCATTATGCGAGACCCTGGGGGAATTAACATAATGTGCTCGGAATGATACGCCCCGCGGAAATAGGTCGGGCTTGTGTTTTAACTTTGTATGGCATCTTTTTATTGAGACAACGTTTTGTTTAAACAATCTCAATTAATAATTTCATTAACACGTTCGTTTTAAGTCGAGTTTCATTTTAGTCACCATTCCATTTTCTTACCCATTGGTTGTCGGTTTCTGCGATCGATGCGGCATGCTCACTGCTTGCTATTTCTAAGAGCTGTCTATGATTTTAGTAGTTATGCGAATTTCTTCATTTCGGATCGTATTTCACAAGGAAACTGAGCACATCTCTCTCCATAGCTAGTTGCGTGTCTTTGAGTGTACATTGTCTTAGCTGAGTCAGTGATATTCGCGCCCTCGTCTACTCTTTCGAATACTCAGGTCAGTATTACAGAACGATGCTCAGTAATCGATCGGTGCTCAAGCAGATATTTCATTCACTAATTGATCACGTTATGAATGAAATCTCTGCTTGAGCACCGATCGATGACTGAGCATCGTTCTGTAATACAGACCTCAGAGACCTATTCCTGACATTGCGCAGTATCACATATTATTGTGTATATAAGTTTATATTGTCCTAGTATTAATGTTATCTATGCGATATTGTTCTCTGTTTGACTGGCCCGGTAGCTCAGTAGGTAGGCCTTGCCTTCTGAACTTTGGGTTGTGGGTTCGATTCCCACCCAGGACAAACATCTGTGTGATGAACATACGTGTTTGTTCTGTGTCTGGGTGTTATATTGTATCTATGTATGTATCTACCAACAAAAAGTATCTAAGTATTGTATCAGTAATCTGGTTCCCATAGTACAAGCTTTGCTTAGTTTGGGAATAGATGGCGCTGTGTGGAATGTCCAAACATATTTATATTTATTTATTTATTGTGCGTCGGAAATAAAGTTCATTTCATTTAATTATTCCATTTATATCTTCAGTGATATAGCGCCGACCTTGAGAATTTGGTTCAGTCCACGTTCCGGTTCTGCAGAAGGCCTACTTACCTTTTACTTATTACTTTCTGATAATATCCCAGTTTTAATAGTATAGTGTAGTAGTATTATAATAAAAGTAAAGGTGAAGTCACTACCCAAGTGTTGCTGGACGAAAATCTGTAACAAGTACTAGGTAGCAGGACTTTTCTGCAAAGTTCGTCTAGGTAGGTACCACCGCTTTGCCAGTTATTCTGCCGCCAAGCAGTAGTATGCAACTACTATGTTCCGGTTTGAAGGTCACTATATCTAGTGAAATTACTGGGAGACTGAGACTGATCTCACAGTCGAATAATCTTATTACCAGACTGTGCTGTCTAAAGATGACGTGCGCAATGCAGTGTGGAGTTCCGAGTGACGCTGTTCTGTTATGGGCGGCCGTGTCGCTTAACATCAAGTGAATCTCGCCACATCATTGTGTTCAAGAGAAGAGTGAATAGTTATTTACTTGGCTAGCATGCTACACCTTCGATCGCATCGTCACTTCCCATCAGGTGAGATCTTGGTCAAATGCTAGACAAGTTTGAAGTAAAAAAAAAAAAAACATCGCTCATTGATACAAAAATGTTTTTATACCTTCTGAGTCAAGACCCTAATCAAAAAGGGAATATGGCCTAAACTGCTGCAGAGTAACATCAAAGCGAATTATAAGTCGGTTTGGGCGTGACCTACAGACGGCGAGGGGATAATTTGATCCATCTGTGCCTTCAACGCAGTGTACTGGCACCGACAGATGTTATTGCAAAAAGTTTCGTAGAGCTCGTGCCGAGTGTCCGGTAGAATAATTAAAACGAATTAATATAAGAGTGAGCGAGATACCACTATACTACTTTGTTACACTATCTACATATATAAAAGACTGACTGACTTATATATCAACACACAGCCTAAACTGTTGGTTCTAAAGACTTGAAATTTGGAGGGTGTGTTCTTTGTAAAGTGTAGGCACTAAGAAAGATTCGAAATTCCATTCCTAAGAGGTGAAATGGGTGGTGGAATTATCTATGAAATTTTCTTCGTTTCCTATAGGCCACGCGGGCGAAGCCGCGGGCTGAAGCTAGTCCAAATATATCTGTTGTATTAGGTATAATATAATATTTAATATTTCGGGGGGCGAGTTGGTTGGGGGGCTGGACTGCAGTCGTGTTTAAGTGGTTTTAGTGGGTTCGAGTCCCACATACCCCCCTGCCACCAACCCCGTGGTGGCAGGGAAGTGCGAGGGCATTTCCCCCCTCAAAAAAAAAGGTATACGGTATTTATCCTTACTGATAGTTTTACTTTTGATTATATTTATTTGTTCCTATTGGGGACACAGGAGTAAAGCATTTTATTACAGATGTAGGTTACAGCGTATGTGATTCTTGGACATGCTGGTTACCCCACATGTTTTTCTTCATTGTTAGAGCAAGTGCAATTAAAAAGTTCTAAGTTCCATCTGAGATTTATTTATTTATTTATTCATTTATTTATTTATTTATTTATTTACAGAACGTTATGTATATAGAACGGCAATGCCAATTACACTTATTATTAAATTCATTACATGTAATGTCGAACGCATGCATGATAAAACATAAAATAATAATTTAAATAATCAAACATTAATATAAAGTATAAAAAATCATCTAAAAATAAATAATTAATCAAAAGTCAATTAAAGTACAAATATAAAAATAAAAATAATTAATCAGTCATAACAAGAAAATAAAATAAGAAAAATTAAAGATTATAAATTTTCACAAAATGATAATAATAATTTTAAAATACACTGCCATTTATCACAAAAAATATCACATTCAGGATTGGCGCTCAAGTATAGTATAAGTATAGTAGTATACTTTTTTTTTGAGATATGAACCAGTGCGTGGTTTGAAAGATGTTTGATTCAATTTATAAAATATTGTAGAAGAATAGTGTTCTGTTTCTCTCTATAGAATATGAAATTGACGAAGACAAAACATTGAGCTACGCTCTGTTATGTAGTTTATATTTATTGGACAGCCTCTGTGGTGTTGTGGTTGAGCAGGTCTGCCCATAACCCGGAGGCAGCGGGTTTGATTCCCGTGGCAGGACACGTATTTGTGCCCAGAAAAAAGCGCAAATACTTGTTCTGAGACTGGGTGTTGTGGGACCACGGTTATCATAATTCCTGGGTCCCTAGACAGGGAATCCGAGTTAGGGTCCAGGATCTATGTATGTGATCGTTGGGCGCTGTTATTATTTAGTAAGGATCATATGGAAACTAAATTCCAATTGCCATATTTCAGATTGGACATTTTCGCTTTTTTAAACTGTAAAAGCACTTAACGCCATCACATGTCTGCAGAGAAAATTAGATTACAAAGACTTATTGCACTCAAAGAGTTTTCGTCTCGACATTATCTACCTATTAGGAGTTCTTTCTGCGAATCAATCTACATCGCAGCCTGTGTAACTTAACTTTTATTTACAAATCGTACTGTATAATTTATCTAGTTCTCAAACTTTTGTTTTTTCTTTCTAATTTTCATTTAAGGCTGGCGCGGCGGCGAATTCTGCTGAGCAGCTAAAAAGGCGCAAACATAGTAATTTTGATAGCGGTTTTATATTTGCGCCTTTTGCAGTTGAGACACTGGGGCCTTGGGGACCGAGTGCTCACCAAATTTTTAAAGACCTTTCAAAACGTCTGGTTGAAGCCACACGTGACCAAAATGCTGGCCTGGCAACTTCGGCCAAAGATTGAGCATTGCCATTCAACGTGGCAATGCTGCCAGCATAATGGGCTCGTTGCCTACTGGTAGTGGTTTGTTTGATTACGTTCCCTTTTTATTGTTTTATGTTTAATTAATTTTAAAAAAAGTACATTTTTATCTCGAGTTTAGAATTTAAGCCTCATAGCACGGTCATGTAAGCCTTAGATATCCTGTTAAACTGTTGTAAAATTGTTGTAAAACTGTTGTAAAACTATTGCATTATATTTGCAATAAAATCCTTTGGGTTTGACTGCGCGTTTTCCTCCAAAAAAACATTTCGCACTGGTAAAATATTATAGATTTGTTGCGAGAGGAAAATCCATAGATCTAGACAAAATAATCATAGAATATTACAATATTTTTTTCCTGTCCGTCCTGGACCCTAGCTAGGATTCCCCGTGTCTAGGGAATCAAGAACTACGAGGACCGAGGTTCCACAACACCCAGACACAAGCTTGCGCTTTTTTTCTGAACACAAATACTTGTCCTGCCGCGGGAATCGAACCCGCTACTCGAAAAACTGAAATATAAAGTTTCACGTGATGCTGCACTGCGCAGTTCGCACTACATCCTTAGATACACACGAAACACAACGTCTAACACAACTTTTATGTTTTTGTTTCGTCTCTAGACTTTGTTCAAAGTAGGAAATCGCAGATCATATAATTATGAAATCAAACTGGGTCTGCGCTTGAAACTGAAAATTATGCGGGATTTTGTATTAATTAAAATTGGCATGTAAAATAAAATTGGTAAAATTTAAAACACGAGTCTGGCTTTTTAATTTGAAAAAAAAATGGCTATCGCAGATAATTTGGAGCATTTTTAAAGCTGTATTTTGAGTAATTATTATGAATAAATATATTCTGATTGTAAATGAAAAAGACGAAGATATTTTGATCTCACTTAGCTTTGGACAATGCTACACAATATAAATACCATAACCTCAAAGTTGGCAAACAAAATTAAACCTCTTCGGATTATGTCCCACGGAAATACGATACACAATAAGCTCAGAAATCCGTATAGTTGGCAAACATGAAAATGATATTGGGGCGTATAATCTCTCCAACTTGTGTCTAGTGCTCAGAGTTACCGATTTCAAAGGGGGCTTGTGCGCCATAAAATTTTACGAGCGGTAGCTATGGAAACGACGCCATTTTGAAATTTTGTAGTGCGTAAACTGCCGCGAGGGGCGCTGGCGGCGGTTTATTTTTATTTTTGTTTGAGGCCCGAATTACGCTCAATCGTGAATCTCTGCTCAAGAGATTTTATTCACAAAATGATCAAATAGTGAAACAAATCTCCACTTGAGAATCAATCGACGACTGATTCTAGTTTTGTAATACGGGCGCAGATTTTTTATCATTGATTTATAGCTTAAATTCTTATTATTAACGAGCTTATGCCCGCAGCTTCGCCCGCGGCGTGGCCTATGGGAAAATAATTCAACCACCCATTTCACCCTCTTAAAGGTGGAATTTCGAAAAATCCTTTTTTAGCGGATGCCTACGTCATAACATCTACCTGCATGCCAAATTTCAGCCCGATCCGTCCAGTGGTTTGGGCTATGCGTTGATAGATCAATATGTCAGTCAGTCAATCAGTCAGTCAACTTTGAGTTATATATATTTATAACAATAATAATAGTAAATGACCAACGATCACATACATATATTCTGGACCCTAACTAGGATTCCCTGTATCTAGGGACCCAGAAACTACGAGGACCATGGTCCCACAACACCCAGACACACAACAAGTACTTACGCTTACTTTGCGCTCCTGTCGCGGGAATCGAAGCCACCACCTCCAGGCTCTGAGCCAACCTCAACACCACAAAGGCTGTCAAATTGTAAAATGCATTAAATTGTTAGTGATTTTTTTATTTTTGGACATTACACACAACGCCATCTAGTCCCCAACTAAGCAAAGCTTGTATTATGGAACCCAAATAGCTGATACAATACTTGTATACGTTTTGTTTGTAAATACATACATAAAATACAATATAACTTTTTTTTTTTTACTTTAAACTTGACTAACATTTGACCGCGCTCCCACCTGATGGGAAGTGACGATGCGATCGAAGGTGTACAGCATGCTAGCCAAGTAAATACCTATTCACTCTTCTCTTGAACACGCCCGGGTCATATTTCACCGGAAACACAGACGCTGGCAGGGCATTCCATTCCTTAGCCGTTCTAATTAAGAACGTTGAGTCAAATCGCTTGGTACGAATGGGTGGTATTTCGACCACTAAAGGGATGGCGCTTAGCCGAGCGTCTGGTAGTCCGGTAGTGGAATGGTGATGGGAGAATCAGATCATGCAGTTCTTGAGCGCATTCACCGTGGTGTAATCTGTAAAAGACCGACAGACTTGCCACCTTACGTCGATGTGCAAGGCTCTGGAGCCTTTCACCAACCAAAGTGTCGTCGTCAATGAGCCTTTTGGCACGCCGTTCAATCGAACATCCACATATATCCATCCAGATATAGAACAAACATCGATGTTTATCTGTAAATGTTTGTCCTGGGTGACAGACCTCCATGATTGAACAAATTGACTGACGGTGAATAATCGTGTAATTGATGCCTTAGCAACTTAATTTTTTTTTTATGTTAAGGAATGACGTGACGACCTGACCGTTCGCCTGATCTTAAGCGACACGGCGGCCCATATCAGTTGCAGTATCACTCGGAACTCTAAAGTATACAGTTTCGCGTGACACTGCACTGCGCACGTCATCCTGAGACATCAGCACAATCTAGTAATAAGATTACTAAACTGTGAGATCAGGTCATAGTCTCATTTGCCCAGTAATTTCATGCTACAGTGCCCTTCAAACCGGAACACAGCAGTGCTTGCACAATACTGCTTGGCGGCAGAATAACTAACAAAGCGGTGGTACCTACCTAGACGAACATTGCAGAAAAGTCCTAGTAAAATTAGTTCCAAAAATATAATATATTTGAAGTAAACAAACGCTTCGTAATCTGCATTTTTACGATTTATAATAATGAGCGCCACCACCCAGCTGTCACATAAAACGGTATATTTAAGGGGGTTTCCATCAAGCTCTTTACGACTTCTAGGGGTAGTTTATTGTTCTACGGGTATTCATAGGGCGGGGGCTTCTAGAGTTTAATTATTTAACAAAGTGGCTCGGAGTAATTAGCTAGGTATTTTTTAATAAGTTTTAATGCTTAGAAACTTTTTATGAAAATAATATGTTTTTAATGAACGTACTTTTTTTATGTTAGTGAATGATGTGACGAGCTGGTCGGTCACCTGATGTTAAGCGACACGGTTGCCCATAACAGAACAGTGTCACTCGGAACTCGAAAATATAAAGTTTCGCGTGACACTGCACTGCGCACATCATCCTCAGACATCAGCACAGTCTGGTAATAAGATTACCCGACTGTGAGATCAGATCATTTGCCCAGTAATTTCACTAGCTACAGTGCCCTTTAAACTGGAACACAGTTTGCTTGCACACTACTGCTTGGCAGCAGAATAACTAACAAAGCGGTGGTACCTACCTAGACGAACTTTGCAGAAAAGTCCTACCACCTAGATATAAAAAAATAGTAGCACCCGAAGGATTCCCGTTATTCCATGGAACTCTTAATTAAATAATGAACTACTTTTTACTAGGTAATTTACTAGGTGGTAGGTCTATTCTGCAAAGTTCGTCTAGGTAGATTACCACCAGTTACCACCGCTTTGCCATTTATTCTGCCGCCAAGCAGTAGTGCGCAAGCACTCCTGTGTTCCGGTTCGAAGGGCACTGTAGCTAGTGAAATTACCGTGCAAATGAGACTTTACGATATGATCTCATGCTTGTCTCAGTGCAGTGTCACGCAAAACTCTATACATTAAAGTTCCGATTGATACTGCAACTGATATGAGCAAGCGTGTCACTTAACATCAAGCGAACGGTCACGGCATTTTTTAACATAAAAAAGTATCATAATAGAAGTTGATCTCGCTAGTGTCAGAAATCTGTATGCGAAATATCATCAAAATCGATTCAGCTGATTTGACGTGGCGTAAACTATTTACTTTATTTTTGTTTTTTGTTTGGCTCCACACTTTAGTGTATTTAGCCAGTGTCAAGTAATTGATAATTTTTCATGTTAATTAATATACATATGTGTCAAGTCAACTCACAGTCCAAGTCATAATCTATTCTAGTCTAGTCAAGTCATACTCCTAGTAAAGTGGTGGCAACTATAACAGAAGCTTCTATGAAGTTTTAAAAACAACACGAAAAAAAAAAACATTTCACCATCATTATACCACTTTCCCACACTCATGCCTGTAATCCAGCAATTAAATAATAAAATGCCACCAATTGTATGCATTCACACTGAAAATAACACAAGTTTTGGAAAATAATACAACGCGGTGACGCGATCTTTTTCGTTTTCCCGCCAAAACAACTATTTACTTACAATGACGTTTGATTCCGCCATTTTTAAAGATGGCTGCCATAGGTTGTTGCTAATATCTAAAAATACCATAGTATAGTCAATGTACTTGTAAAAACCAATTACTATTTGGTTTAAAGAAATTTATTCTCAAATAAGACAAAAAAGTCAATTCCATGAGAACATAGTTAGACTTAAAAAATTCAATACAAGTACATTCGTCGTCACTTTAAATAATGTAGGTATAGTAACATAAATATAAATACGTGCTTAAGTAACATTACATTTCAACACGACATAATTTAAAATGTTTACTTCGGCAACTCATCCCTCGTAAGGTATTGAGTCAATTGTTTCTTAAATGCGTTAAATGAACATATTTTTTTAATATGTGAGGATATTTTATTATTTTCATTATTATTTCCATGTTCATAATTGTATAATTTTATAACGTTCGCACAAAATACACGTGGGCCGCTTACGTCCCGCCCCCCGGCACATAATCTATCTATAATAATTAATCGAATACAGTTCGTGTTTCCGAAGTGACAGACGAGGCGTTATTACCTACGTGATACGGATTCGGAATGCCTGCCGCTCGTATTCTGTTATGATTAAGGGCGTAAACAGACTAATTCGGTTTTCGGTTTTGTAGGATTCGGTATTACGGTATACTTACGCTATCTATAAACTTAAGGAAACCTGTTTACGAAGAAAATGTTTTAATCCCAACTCCTCATAAAACGGGGGCGGCGGGTTTGATTCCCGTGACAGGACAAGTATTTGTGCAAAGAAAAAAAAGCGCAAATACTGAGTCTGGGTATTTCGGGAAGGTCCTTGTAGTTTCTGGTTCCTTAGATACAGGGAATCAAAGTCAGACTCCAGTATCTATGTAGTATGTATGACGGCGGCTACGTCCAGTTATAAACTCTATGCGCAGCGGGCTGTACCATAATTTACTCTGTGGCAGCAGTTAAATTTATTACAGTGGCAACACCGGCAACTGTCGTCGCTGCCCCACCCATCTGGCTATATGAAGGGATCGATTGGTGTGCGACGGATCATTCTTGTTCCAGACACGGCGCGGTGTAGACATGCTGAAGGCATAGCTCTATAGGTTGCAACCTACGCACAACCCGTTTCTGCCCACATGTACATAATGTCATCGTTGGATGTTTATTTATTTTATAAAAGCTACTAAATTAGTTTCCAATAAAAAAAATTATCGCTAAAAGATAGAATATCTTAAGAATATCTTATCAAAGTCAAATAAATATATTACAAATAGGCTATTTTTAGCACTTTTACAAGTAAGAATCAGAACACTTAAATAATTTAAATTAATGTTCTAAACATATAAAGTTATAAAAGTGCTTGATATAGAAATATAGTAATGAGCTTTCGCTATTGGTGCAAGCAATCGGCACTACAAGAAAAGAAAACTACGATCCAAGTGCTTCGATTACAACTGTAAAGAAAAAGCAATTCTGGCAGGAGAAACCAGGCCTTAGATAAAATGGGTAGCAATAACTGAACCTTTACCTCTAATTTCAACAAATTATTTGACTTTATGGCTTTGACTTTGATTATGGTAACTAAGATATTACATAAATTAAAAGAAAATTTAATTGGTTTTTAAGGTACATAGAAAATACTTGATGCATCTTATAAAAAAAGACAGACGGTGAATTCGAAATTTCGTTATAAGTTTCGGTTTCGGCTACTCACTTAAGGATCCAAGCCGAAGCGATATTGTGTCATCGCCCTTATTTTAACTCAAACAAATTGAACAAAGAATTGATGTCTCTATAGTCCAAAGCATAAGACTCTTTGTCAAACTTTTAATAGCGCCATAAGACATTTTAGAAAAGGTCATTTCGGGTCGTGAACGGAAAAAGAATGTTTCTTTTCCGGTAAGTGGGTAGACGGTTTTATATTACATACTTATATGTGTATGTGCGGTTTTAGTACTATCACAGACTAAAAATATAACGTAATACCCAGTACTACAGTATCCTCCTCAAGAATTGAGATAGTAACCTTCTTGACGGTAGCTATATGAGAAATGTCTGATGCAACCTTTTTCGATATCGCCATTTGAAACCTCATTATAGTCAAAGTAAAATTATTGTTTGATCCCGAGTCCTGTCGAGCTATAACCAATAGAATATACCAGAAACTTTTTTTTGTGTTTTGGCTCCACACTTTTGTGTATTTAGCCAGTGTCAAGTAATTTACCAGAAAATTGGTCGTAATTAATTTTGTTAAATAATTAATGACAAAAATGCTACCGTTTCTATTTTTGAAAAAACAAAATGTATTTTAGGAGAACTTGTTTTTTTGTTGTACAATTAATTTTGTTAAATATGTAATAAAATATAATATTGTGTTTTTTAAACATGCCCGATTTTTACATTTTTTCGAAGAACTTAAAGTTGATATTAATAATTTTATTAATATTTAAATAAAACATATGAGTTATCTGGTTCCCATAGTACAAGCTGTGGCGCTGTGTGAAATGTCCACAGATTATTATATTTATTTTATTTACTTCACACAATTTCACCCCGAGTTTAGAGTCATTAACGGCGGCCACAGGCAAGACCAGACGCTGTAATTAGTGTTCTTGCGGCGTTCATTTAAAGCTGGTTGGACTGGTTGGTGAATTTATTTTGTAATGAAAAAAGTTAGGAAACCGTTTTCATTATTTTAGTTTTGGCTCCACACTTTTGTGTATTTAGCCAGTGTCAAGTAATTGATAATTTATCAAGTTAATGATATTTCACGCAAATGTGTCAAGTCATAGTCGAAGTCATCAAGTCAAGTCATAGTCTAGTCAAAGTCATACTCCTAGTAAAGTGGTAGCAACTTTACTTGAAGCTTCTATGGAGTTTTGGAAACAACACGAAAAGAAACGTTTCACCATCATTATACCATTTTCCCACACTCACGCCTGTAATCCAGCACTTAACGAATAGAATGCCACCAATTTTATGCACTAACACTGAAAATAACACAAGCTTTGGAAAATAATAAAATGCGGTGACGCAATCTTTTTCGCGTTCCCGCCAAAACTCTCTGCAAAGGTCTTAAGCTATAAAAATGGTCGCAAACAATATTATCCATTCCGGACGTACAATAATATAGTTGGGTAACAGCACTTATAGTAACTATATTGGTATAAAACCAAGTATTTATTAACATTACAATATTAAAATGCTATGGGAGCTGAAAAATATTTAAGTATAAAATGTTCTTCAAAAATATTATTTTCTTGTTTTACTTAATTAGGTAGCAAGTTGTTTTCATTTCACAGAGTACATATTCGACAGCCTCTGTGGTACGGTAAATGAGCAGGTCGGCTCATAACTCGGAGGCGGCGGGTTCGTTTCCCGAGGCAGGACAAGTATTTGTGCACAGAAAATAAAGCGCATCAATACTTATTGTGTCTGGGTGTTGTGGGACCATGGTGCTTGTAGTTCCTGGATCCCTAGACACAGGGAATCCTAGTTAGGGTCCAGGATCTATGTATGTGATCGTTGGGCGTTATTATTATTACGGTGGGTTACATAACAAATAATAAATATTACGGGAGTTTTGGCGGGAAAACGAAAAAGATCGCGTCACCGCATTGTTTTATTTTCCAAAACTTGTGTTATTTTCAGTGTTAGTGCATAATATTGGTGGCATTCTATTCGTTAAGTGCTGGATCACAGGCGTGAGTGTAGGAAAATGGTATAATGATGGTGAAACGTTTCTTTTCGTGTTGTTTCCAAAACTCCATAGAAGCTTCAAGTAAAGTTGCCACCACTTTACTAGGAGTATGACTTTGACTAGACTATGACTTGACTATATTATTAATATCATTAACTTGATAAATTATCAATTACTTGACACTGGCTAAATACACAAAAGTGTGGAGCCAAAATGTAAAATATATATATAAATATTACGTAAAGGATTATTCAGGTTAGATGCAAGTGGCAATACAAAACAACATGCTTTAAACGAGATTTTTTTAAATCTTAAAGGCGTAATACATCTAACCTAAAACTTGATATGCGACACTGGCTAAATACACAAAAGTGTGGAGCCAAAATGTAAAATATATATATAAATATTACGTAAAGGATTATTCAGGTTAGATGCAAGTGGCAATACAAAACAACATGCTTTAAACGAGATTTTTTTTAATCTTAAAGGCGTAATACATCTAACCTAAAACTTGGTATGCACTCAACTCTGTAGCATAAAAACAAAAGAGATACTAATAATTTCTTTTAAAAAAAAAGAGTCTAACCGCCTTCAATCCCACCGCATTTGTATATCACAAAAATGAGAACATCAAAGTCAAAGTCAAAAGATTTATTGCAAATAGGCTAATTTTAGCACTTTTACAAGTCAAAATTATATTAGGTACTTAAAATTACGTTATTTCACTAAGCATATAAAATTACAAAGTGCTTATTGTCAAATAATATATAGTAAGCCTATTACAATATATGAGTTTGAAAAAAAAGCAGCTCTCTTTCTCACTACTGGTGCAAGCAATCCGGCACAATGCAGAATAGAAAACTTCGATCCGAAGCTTCGATTACAACTGTAAAGAAGAAGCTACAAGAAACTTTACAGTGATGTATTTTTTTTTCTTACTGTCTTTTACAATGTATATAATTCATTACAGTTGTGTTATCATCAATATAGTTCAAGCCGAAATACAAAATAGTAAGGATTACTCAAAAACTACACATCGAATCTTGATCATATTTAAATGGGACCACACGGGAAGCACCAGATTTCAATTAAAAAAAGAACTTAACTTACGAAGTGTGCGTGTACGGAACCCTTTGCGCATGTGCGACTCGGACTTAGCAGTATATATTGGTCTTTACCTATGAAATTGCCGTTTTGTTTGAAAAAAGTTAAAGTTTTTTTTTTCGAACTTATTTATTTCTTTTATTCAAAGTAATCACCCCTGCAATCAATGCATCTTTGCCAACGCTGTGGCAGTTAATGGATGCCCTTCTTGAAAAAATCAGCAGGACGAGAGACAACAAACTCTTCAAAGGCGTTTTGTACTGCCTCTCGGGAATTGAATTTTTTTCCCGCGAAAAAGTTGTCCAAATTTTGGAAAAAGTAATAGTCGGTAGGCGCAAGATCTGGTGAGTATGGCGGATGAGGGAGAGCTTCCAAACCCAACTCATGCAGCTTAGAGACGGTCTGTTGTGCAGTATGGGGTCGCGCGTTGTCGTGAAGTAGCAGTGGAGACGACCGATTGACCAAAGCTGGTTGCAGACGTGCGAGTTTCGCCATCATTGTGGTCAGTTCTTCAATGTACACATCTGCAGTAATGCTCTCGCCGTTTTGTAAAAAGCTATGATGAATCACACCAGCACTAGACCACCAAACTGTGACTATCACCTTTCTAGGGGTCATTTTTCGTTTTGCACATTGCTTTGGTACCGAACCAGTATCTAACCAACTTGCTGAGCGCTTTTGATTGTCAAAAAGAATCCATTTTTCGTCGCACGTAACAATTCAGTTCAAAATTCCTTAATTTCTGTGCCTGTTAAGCAGCGCAAGGCAAGTCTCGACGCGTACGTTGCGCTGGCGATCGTTAAGTTCGTGGGGCAACCATCTATCAAGCTTTTTTATCTTGCCAATCTGTCGCAAATGGACCAATATTGTTTTGATGCTAACATCAAAAGCTGCTGCCAGCTCAACTGTAGATTGAGATTCATCAGCTTCCACAATCGCCTTTAATTCATCATTGTTGACCAAAGTTTCCGGACGACCACGAGGTTCATTTTTCAAGTCAAAATTCCCAGAACGGAACCGAGCAAACCAATAACGGGTTGTACGTTCGTTTGTACAGTTCTCTCCGTAAACGTCGTTGATGTTACGTGTCGTTTGTGCCGCGTTGGTGCCACGACGGAACTCATATTCCATAATTACACGAAATTTCAAAGTATCCATTATGAGGAAAAATGTTGAAATGTAATGAAAATACAACGCTAATCAATAAACAAAAGACTTATATTGTAAATAGAATGTCATATTTTTAAAACAAAATTAATTTGAATTTAGAATTCATAGCCAATCAAAACTTTTTTTTGTTTGAAAAAGTCTGTACTGCAATACGGCAATTTCATAGGTAAAGACCTATTATTTTAACGAGCTTCTGCCTGCAGCTTCGCCCGCGGCGTGGCCTATGGGAAAATAATTCAAACACGCATTTCACCCTCTTAAGGTTGGAATTTCGAAAAATCCTTTCTTAGCGAATGCCTACGTCATAACATCTACCTGTATGCCAAATTTCAGCCCGATCCGTTCAGTGGTTTGGGCTGTGTGTTGATAGATCACTATGTCAATCAGTCAGTCAGTCAGTGACCTTTGAGTTATATATATTTAGATCAATTATGAACTGGATTTATGGTACTATTGTCGAAATCGTGAATCATATCCACCATTTGTTTGTTGCCACTCATCAATCCCTCATGAGTGCATGTCTGCATGAGTGTGAAGCGAAGATGGGTGCATCGGCCGCTGACTGACGCATGCCAGCTTGCATGCTTGCTTTGTACTGGGATGGCTGTAAGTTAGGAGATTATAGGGAATACCTAGTATTGACTGGCCCGATAGCTCAGTTGGTAGTAACCCTGCCTTCTGAGCTGTAGGTTGTGGGTTCGATTCCCACCCAGGACAAACATTTGTGTTATGAACATCGATTTTTGTTCTGCGTCTAAGTGTTATATTGTATTCAATGTACCTATATATTTACAAACAAAAAGTATCTAAGTATTGTATCAGTTATCTGGTTCCCATAGCACAAGCTTTGCTTCGTTTGGGACTAGGTGGCGCTGTGTAAAATGTATACAAATATTTATTTATTATAAACAAAACTTCATCTCTTTAAATACATTTTATTTTTCATTTTTCATTATATGGTGTAACTTTTGACAGCATCTGTGGTGTAGTGGTTGAGCAGAATGGCTCATAACCTGGAGATGACCGGTTCGATTCCCGTGACAGGACAAATATTTGTGCACAGGAAAAAAGCGCAAGTACTGGTTGTGTGTCTGGGTGTTGTGGGACCATGGTCCTCGTAGTTCCTGGGTCCCTAGGCACAGGTAATCCTAGTTAGGGTCCAGGATCTATGTATGTGATCGTTGGGCGTTTTTATTATATTGAAGTATCTACTTAAATGAAATTCATAAAAGATTTAAAGCTGTGATATTTGAAATTAAAAAAGCATTAAAATAAAAAGTGCCATTTTTGATACAGATATGGCATTTTATGCATTTTTATGAACTTTGTTGAGTATTAAATAGCTCCTAAACTATTCATTCCATTATGCTGGTAATGCTATCGGAGGTATAAGGATTTTTCCTACCGACCCGAATTATTTGCTTAAGAATGTTTACCTAATTAATATTTACGCGTAACAATAATCTTTAGGCTAATAATAATAATAATAATAATAATAATATGTGTGGACATCTCACACAACGCCACCTAGCCCCAAACTAAGCAAAGCTTGTGCTATGGGAACCAGATAACTGATACAATACTTAGATACTTTTTGTTTGTAAATACATACATAGAATACAATATGACACCCAGACACAGAACAAACACCTATGTTCATCACACAAATGTTTGTCCTGAGTGGGAATCGAACCCACAACCCACAGTTCAGAAGGCAGGGCTACTACCAACTGAGCTATCGGGCCAGTCATCATCATCATCGTCATAATCATTCAAAAGTCAGCTAATATTCTTATCCTAATGTAAAGTCTCATACTCCCGAAGTGCTGTGGTCTTCCTACGTCGTAAAAATGCGTGAAACTCATCCCTTTGAAGTCTGCCGAACGTAAACGTTCATGTTTACGTTTTCTAGTAAGCCCACCGCTAAACTAAATATGGCCATCTATTTAACCGACATCACTTCATTCGATTATTTATAAGTTTAGTGATGGGGTGTGGTCCGGCTAAACACTAATTCCGGCAAATACGCTGATAGTTTTCACATGACGTTTCGCGTCAAGCCGGAGAGCTTGGATGGCGTACTTTTACGAGTAAATAGCTAATTAATAAGCTAATTGCTGAGTTAAGCCCTTTTCGACACCACTGCTTCCGTGCTATTATCTACTCTTTTATTTCCCTTATTAAATACTTCTAACTAGGTACTGTTTATATTTAATTGTATTCTCTTGTTGCACTTCTTCTTGTTGGTTCTTGTATGTTCTTGGAAATTTTATTTTATTTTTGTAAGTGAGTGTTGAATAAATGTTTTTTCTTTCTTTCTTTCTTTCTTTCTAATGTATCCGATTTTAGCGGAAAATATGCGCGCAGTGAATGTACGTAAGGATGCCATTGATAGGGTTATAGTGATGTTAGAAGGCGATCTACATTTGAGTTGGTCACGTTTAAGGTCTAAATCGCGCCTTCTTTTGTCTTTAAAGGCGTATATCTGATTTTTTATAAGTCGTCGCCAGTTAGGACTGGTTTCGGATAGAACTTCGTTTAGAACGATATCAGTGCTCAAACGGTGTCGATACTGCTTTGCAAAATTCTAAACTAAACTTTTGATAGGTTTTAATCTATAAATAGTTTAGTTTAGAATTTTAGTTTAGTTTAGAATACTTGTGCATTCCTTGATATTTCCACAAATATGAGAAGTGCATCTATTTTTTAGAGCTTTCAAAATAAGTTTTAGTATTGAACTACGACTACATAGACGCTCATTAATGGGAAATAAATTGCAGCATTCACAAAATTCTATGCGACGTAATAACGAATCTATCTAATTTCTACGAACCGTTACGTTACTACTCCTTCCTTCAGACTTGAGAGTCGCAAGTGTATTTTTTTAAATGCTTATTACTGTAAATGTGGCCGGATAATTTAGCCATTAATCCATTCTATCCGGCAACTATCTCCACGTGTGACACGCATCCCTACCTCGAAAATGTTGTCAAAGGAAACGCTCATATTCGGTGTTTAGATTTTCGTACTTCCGGCGGGAAATCTTCAAAGGACTAAACGTAGAAATAACATGAAAGGATTTAAACTACGACTATTTAAATGTCATTTATATTATTATTTCCTTCGCTAAATTATTTTGTGGTACTCGCCTCGCCAGATGTTCAATAAACTTTAATGTTCTAATTATTTTTAATTTAAGGGCCTTATATACCTGGATCTTCTATGTATATCGTTCGAGGACTGCTACAATATATAAAATTTGATTTTACAATAATGACTGAATTTACTCACTGATAATATCATCCGATGGCACAAAACGATTTAATCCAATTTATTAAAAGTAGTATACTCTTAATAAATGGGGTTAAATCGTTTTGTGCCATACTGAGAAATACTCGAATAATATTTTCAATTGTTTTCATTTAAAAACTATACTACTGAATGGATTTTGATTAAATTTCTATGGGACCAGTCTAAACGTATAACGCTTTAAATAAAAAAAGATTATTCCGTTTTTTTACACGATTTTGAGGTAACAGACAGAGATAAATGTATTGAGAAGTCTTTTTTTTGAAGTTCGTTTAAAATCTGACCAAACTAGAGTATGCTCTCAAAAAAATCATTGCAAATGCTGGCCATAATTACAGTTGCAATGCCCCACAACCACATTCATTAGACACTGTTTTCATTCCACGCTCCTTATAAAACAAATGAAAAGAGTAAACAAATGAAGTGTTGTCTAAACGTATCTAACAGCGTAGCGGTTATATTCTCTTTGGTATCTAAACTAGAGGAAACAGAGTTTACATAGTAAGTTAACCAATTAAATTAGTAACATTTGACATTGTTTTCTTTCTTTTCAGATGTAGTTCATCACTCGGCGCGTAGACTCCATTCACACAAGAACAACAGACGACACCGAGCCACAACGAATGGTAAAAAAATAATTTATTTCCATAATTTCCATTTGATTCAGGCATTTAAAACCGTTTCACGCCATCTGTGATTACGGTGAAGAACTAATTAGCCTGCCATCTATAGTTGAGTAGCAGTACTAAAACTAAAAATAGCTATAATGGCTCTCGTTAGATAACGCTGTTATAAAGTTTTTCTATATAGTTTTTTCTACTCGTCAACAGATGGCGTTCTGCATTTCGAGCCGGAGCCATACAACAAGAAGCTGGAGTTGAACAGTTCAGGGAAAATTCACTGCAAAGTCGCCGGTGGCGTTGCCCCGAATGTAACTTGGTATATGGTAAGTATTTTATTTAACTAGCCGTAAATAAAAGGAAAACGTACCCGAGGTACCTACTATAAATACTTGGATGATATTATCATCTTATATTTTTCCAGTTGTTTTGATTTAATAACCAAACTATAGAAAAAAACTAAAAAGAATTTTCCCAAAGGTTTTAAATGACAGATATTATGGGAAAAAATACTATTGAAATAAGTACCTCCTTCGTTGTTTCAAAAACAGATAAACTCCATATTGTACACAGCAAATAATAAAATATTACATTAAAAAACAATTGTTTACAAAAAGTGTAACAATGGGCGACCGTATCGCTAAAAGCAAAACTTGTTTTAGGGTGTTAGATTTGTATTTATTTTTTAATATATAAAAATGAATATCTATTTCCTTGGTCATCGCATCACGGGTGAACGAATGCAACATTTTCGCTAATATTTTTTTTGTGTTTATTATTTTCAGAAGGTTCTTATGAAAGAAAAAGGTAAGAAAGTATAGAAAAGTTTCAACGAGCGAAACCGCGGGGCACAGCTAGTTTGTTATACATTCCTGAAATGTAGAACTCTTTTAAACCTCCGTTTAAACTGCTATAGCACTGCGGAAAGACCGCACATAGGAACAAATAAATAATAATAATAATATGTGTGGACATCTCACACAACGCCATCTAGCCCCAAACTAAGCAAAGCTTGTGTTATGGGAACCAGATAACTGATACAATACTAAGATACTTTTTATTTGTAAACACATACATAGAATACAATATAACACCCAGACACAGAACAAACTATATTCATCACACAAATGTTTGTCCTGGGTGGGAATCGAACCACAACCCGCAGTTTAGAAGGCAGGGTCACTACCAACTGAGCTATCTAAGCTAAAAATAAATGACGTAATCATATTAATTTTCATTTGTAAATTCTAGAACGAATCGGATCCGCTCCCCGAGGGTATGACGTCATCGAACGGCACCCTTCTAGTGCCGGAAGCGACGCGACGTCACTCCGGCGAGTACACGTGCCGCGCGGTCGATGGCGACCACAACATTCAAGCTACCATCACACTTGACGTTGTTGGTAAGAATGCAATACGTATTTTAAAATCGATGGCAACACAACAATACAATTCCGTGAAGTGCCGTGCAGTGCAATGCAATCCCGTGCCGTGCAGTGCAATTCAAGGCCGTGCTATGCAGTGCAATTCAAGGTCGTGCCATGCAGTGCAATTAAAGGCCGTGCCGTGCAATGCGATACCGTGCAGTGCAATTCAATGACATACCGTGCAGTGCAATGAAATGCCGTGCCGTGCAGTGCAATTAAATGTAATGCCGTGCAGTCCAATACAATGCCGTGCCATTCAACGTGTTAATGCTGTATTTATTATAAGTTTTTTAGTTTTATCTATTTTAAGTTTTTAGTTATAGTTTAGTTTTTTAGGTATAGTTTAGTTTAGTATTATGTTTATATATATGTAAATTGTAGAAACCGAATAAATAATAGACGGTAAAAATTAAAAAAAAAACACGCAAAATAACGAACCGCACGATAATAAAACGAACGCAAAGCGTAAAATACCGATTTCAGACATGTATTAATTAATGCCCAGTAATTACAAAAAAAAGTGGAATTGAGAATCTCCTCCTATTTTGATGCCTAAATTGTGAAGATTACAAACCCTTTTTGAAGTAAAACTTGTTTACGCTTGACTTGGGGAGTAAGCTGGCGAACGGATGTTGAAAGTTGTTGGTTCACGTAGATCTCCATTGTTAACATAACAAAGTTAAAAAATTGTATTATGTTGGTATGTCCGGTAAAATTACAATTTACAATTTGTCAAGATGGCGACATTAACATTAAACAAAGCAACAGTTACTACGTGGTAGGAATTTTCTGCAAAGTTCGTCTAGATAGGTACCACCGCTTTGCCAGTTATTCTGCCTCCAAGCAGTAGCGTGCAAGCATTCCTGTGTTTCAGTTTGTAGGGCAGTAGCTAGTAAAATTACTGGGCAAATGAACTTTACGATCTGATCTCACTGTCGAGTAATCTTATTACCAGACTGTGCTGATGTCTCAGGATGACGTGCGCAGTGCAGTGTCACACGAAATTATATATTTTGGAGATCCGAGTGACACTGTTCTGGCGGCCGTGTCACTTAACATCAGGTGAACAGCTAGCTCGTCGAATCATTCACTAACATAAAAAAAAGAAAAAACAAAGTTAAATCTACCTACTTCTTTGAATGACATCTCTCATCATTTCGTGCCTACTTACCCACTCATTGTCGAAGTGGAAAAGTATAATTATGTTGGATAACTCCCAACCATGTATACTTACATGTATTTGTCGTGGCTCATAAATCATGTATATACTATAAATATTTAAAACGAATAATGATCAAAGTTTGACAATTAACCTAAAAATTTAAGTGACAGTAATCATAATTTCCTTCGACCTGAATTATTGTAATTTGACAAGAGTTAGGCAATGTATGCTCTAAAGTGCAACGCCCTCACAGGGCTCATACAAGGTAATATTGGGAACTAAGTACTGTATAGATTAGTTAGACTAAGGAATGACATTGTATGAAGGCATGTAATAATAAATAAATAAAATAAATAAACCGGCCGATAGATGGAGCTAAACTAAAGAAGTGTTGCTTCAGTCGTCTGGTCTAAAGCACACTCGATTATCATCCAATGCTTGTGTTATCCAGTGTCCCCTCGAGTGTTGGAGCCGGAGTCCGGTCAGCAGCTGCACGTGGTGATCGGACAGGTTGCAGTCCTCAACTGCCGCGCGTCCGGAGACCCTACACCAACCACCCACTGGGACCGGAACCTCACCGTATTGCAACAACGTAAGCGCTCTTGCAATAAATAAATTAACGCCCAACGATCACATACATAGATCCTGGACACTAACTGGGATTCCCTGTGTCTAGATATCCAGGAACTCTTATAATAATAATAATAATGTCCAACGATCACATATATACATCCTGGACCCTAACTGGGATTCCCTGTGTCTAGGGACCCAGGGACTCTTATAATAATAATAATAATAATAATGTCCAACGATCACATACATAGATCCTGAAGATTAACTGAGATTCCCTTTGTCTAGGGACCCAGGAACTCTTATAATAATAAAAATAACGCCCAACGATCACATATATAGATCCTGGACCCTAACTGGGATTCCCTGTATCTATGGACCCAGGAACTCTTATAATAATAATAATAATAACGCCTAATGATCACATACATGGATCCTGAACACTAACTGGGATTCCCTGTGTCTAGGGACCCAGGAACTCTTATAATAATAATAATAATGTCCAACGATCACATACATGGATCCTGAACACTAACTGAGATTTCCTGTATCTATGGACCCAGGAACTCTTATAATAATAATAATAATAATAATGTCCAACGACCACATACATACATCCTGGACCCTAACTGGGATTCCCTGTGTCTAGGGACCCAGGAACTCTTATAATAATAATAATAATGTCCAACGATCACATACATAGATCCTGGACTTTAACTGGGATTCCCTGTGTCTAGATATCCAGGAACTCTTATAATAATAATAACGCCCAACGATCACATACATACATCCTGGACCCTAACTGGGATTCCCTGTGTCTAGGGACCCAGGAACTCTTATAATAATAATAATAATAATACTGTCCAACGATCACATACATAGATCCTGAAGATTAACTGAGATTCCCTGTGTCTAGGGACCCAGGAACTCTTATAATAATAATAATAATGTCCAACGATCACATACATGGATCCTGAACACTAACTGGGATTCCCTGTGTCTAGGGACCCAGGAACTCTTATAATAATAATAATAACGCCTAATGATCACATACATAGATCCTAGACCCTAACTGAGATTTCCTGTATCTATGGACCCAGGAACTCTTATAATAATAATAACGTCCAACGATCACATACATAGATCCTGGACCCTAACAGAGATTCCCTGTATCTATGGACCCAGGAACTCTTATAATAATAATAATAATAATGTCCAACGACCACATACATACATCCTGGACCCTAACTGGGATTCCCTGTGTCTAGGGACCCAGGAACTCTTATAATAATAATAATAATGTCCAACGATCACATACATAGATCCTGGACTTTAACTGGGATTCCCTGTATCTATGGACCCAGGAACTCTTGTAATAATAATAATAATAATAACGCTTAATGATCACATACATAGATCCTCGACTCTAACGGGGATTCCCTGTATCTATGGACCCAGGAACTCTTATAATGATAATAATAATAATGTCCAACGATCACATACATAGATCCTGAACACTAACTGGGATTCCCTGTGTCTAGGGACCCAGGAACTCTTATAATAATAATAATAACGCGTAATGATCACATACATAGATCCTGGGATTCCCTGTGTCTAGATATCTAGGAACTCTTATAATAATAATAACGCCCAACGATCACATACATAGATCCTGGAATCTAACTGGGATTTCCTGTGTCTAGGGACCCAAGAACTCTTATAATAATAATAATAACGTCCAACGATCACACACATAGATCCTGGATTCTAACTAGGATTCCCTGTGACAAATACTTGTCCTGCCGCGGGAATCGAACCCGCCGCCTCCGGGTCACGAGCCGACCTGCTCAACCACCACACCACATAAATAAAATAAATCTCAAAACTAACTAACAACTTTTTTCTCTAACCCTACAGTTCCCCAATATTTTTACTAATATGAATTTTATTATTTTCATATAATTTAAAAAATCGTGTTTAATTTCCAGAGGAAGGAGTTGAAGTCGAGGGCGGTGTCAACGCAACCACTGCTAAGTATGTTATTCTTTAAATTATATTTCCAATATCTTTCTGACTTCTCCATCGGCCAGGACTTTGTAAATGCAATATGGGCGTGTATTAAGTATAGATTTAACTTGACTTTTTTTTGTTTTGGTATGGCTCCAAACTTTTGTGTATTTAGCCAGTGTCAAGTAATTGATAATTTTTCGAGTTAAGTAATATATGTATGTCAAGTCAAGTCAAGTCACGGTCCAAGTCATCAAGTCAAGTCATAGTCTAGTCTAGTCAAGTCGTACGCCTTGTAAAGTGGTGGCAACTTTACTAGAAGCTTCTATGGAGTTTTGGAAACAACACGAAAATATAAGTTTCACCATCATTATACCACTTTACCACACTCATGCCTGTAATCCAGCACTTAACAAATAAAATGCCACCAATTTTATGCACTAACACTGAAAATAACACAAGTTTTGGAAAATAATACAATGCGGTGACGCGATCTTTTTCGTTTTCCCGCCAAAACTCTAATTTGACTTGTATGATTAAAATTGTCGGATTATGAATAAACTAACGGCCCGCCCCGGCTTCGCATGGATATATATATTCTAGTGCGCGTAGTGGTTTAACCGCGGATAAAAAGTAGTTTTTGCGTGAAAGACTAAAAAAAATTCATCCGCACTCACAAACTTACGCATTTATATCATTAATAGGATATATTAGGTTAAATTGCCGTTTTGTTTGAAAAAAGTTAGAGTATTTTTTTTTCGAACTTATTTATTTCTTTTATTCAAAGTAATCACCCCTGCAATCAATGCATCTTTGCCAACGCTGTGGCAGTTTATGGATGCCCTTCTTGAAAAAATCAGCAGGACGGGAGACAACAAACTCTTGAAAGGCGTTTTGTACTGCCTCTCGGGAATTGAATTTTTTTCCGCTAATAAGTTGTCCAAATTTTGGAAAAAGTAATAGTCGGTAGGCGCAAGATCTGGTGAGTATGGCGGATGAGGGAGAGCTTCCATACCCAACTCATGCAGCTTAGAGACGGTCTGTTGTGCAGTATGGGGTCGCGCGTTGTCGTGAAGTAGCAGTGGAGACGACCGATTGACCAAAGCTGGTTGCAGACGTGCGAGTTTCGCCATCATTGTGGTCAGTTCTTCAATGTACACATCTGCAGTAATGCTCTCGCCGTTTTGTAAAAAGCTATGATGAATCACACCAGCACTAGACCACCAAACTGTGACCATCACCTTTCTAGGGGTCATTTTTCGTTTTGCACATTGCTTTGGTACCGAAACAGGATCTAACCAACTTGCTGAGCGCTTTCGATTGTCAAAAAGAATCCATTTTTCGTCGCACGTAACAATTCGGTTCAAAATTCCTTCATTTCTGTGCCTGTTAAGCAGCGCAAGGCAAGTCTCGACGCGTACGTTGCGCTGGCGATCGTTAAGTTCGTGGGGCACCCATCTATCAAGCTTTTTTATCTTGCCAATCTATCGCAAATGGACCAATATTGTTTTGATGCTAACATCAAAAGCTGCTGCCAGCTCAGCTGTAGATTGAGATTCATCAGCTTCCACAATCGCCTTTAATTCATCATTGTTGACCAAAGTTTCCGGACGACCACGAGGTTCATTTTTCAAGTCAAAATTCCCAGAACGGAACCGAGCAAACCAATAACGGGTTGTACGTTCGTTTGTACAGTTCTCTCCGTAAACGTCGTTGATGTTACGTGTCGTTTGTGCCGCGTTGGTGCCACGACGGAACTCATATTCCTTAATTACACGAAATTTCAAAGTATCCATTATGAGGAAAAATGTTGAAATGTAATGAAAATACAACGCTAATCAATAAACAAAAGACTTATATTGTAAATAGAATGTCATATTTTTAAAACAAAATTAATTTGAATTTAGAATTCATAGCCAATCAAAACTTTTTTTTGTTTGAAAAAGTCTGTACTGCAATACGGCAATTTCATAGGTAAAGACCTATTATAATACCCATGCGAAGCCGAAATATCCCGAACCTCTCTTTCTATCTTCACTAGCTTATATCTCTCAACTTCCGTTAGCCTCGCTCGATCAATTCCCGTAACGCACTCGTCACGCATTCCCCAACTTACTCCCCAAGCCAACCGTGCGTAAAAAAGTATTTCAAAAACAAAATCTGAATAAAAATAATTAACTGACAATATTTTAATTGCGAATTTGTTTTCCTGTATTTTCTTTTGTATTTCCAGGTTTGTCCTATTAAACAACGGTACTCTACTGATAAGGAATGTCTCTGAAACTGACGCCGACCAATATGGCTGCACTGCGGGCAGTGCCGCAGGGCTAGCGAGGAACGAACTGCAATTAATTGTGCATAGAGGTGAGTTAATAGACAACTTTATCAAAATAAAAGCATTCACGCTCATTAAAAAGCTTTTTGAGTTGCCGAAGTAAACATTTTAAATTATGTCGTGTTGAAATGTAATGTTACTTAAGCACGTATTTATATTTATGTTACTATACCTACATTATTTAAAGTGACGAGGAATGTACTTGTATTTAATTTTTTAAGTCTAACTATGTTCTCATGGAATTGACTTTTTTGTCTTATTTGAGAATAAATTTCTTTAAACCTAAACCTAAAAAGCTTTTTCTTGCGGCGTCGTGTGTCGGGTCGTCCTCTTCCCTCAAATATGGTCGAGGAGGTGCTGCTTGCGGGAGCTGGTTTACTCTTGGTGTATACGCAAATATGAATACAGTAATTGATATTCCCGATTCTTTTTGTTTGGTTTTGGCTCCACACTTTTGTGTATTTAGCAAGTGTCAAGTAATTGATAATATCTCAAGTTAATTAATATCATATAATGTGTCAAGTCACAGTCCAAGTCATCAAGTCAAGTCATAGTCTAGTCTAGTCAAGTCATACTCCTAGTAAAGTGGTGGCAACTTTACCAGAAGCTTCTATGGAGTTTTGGAAACAACGCGAAAGAAAAGAAACGTTTCACCATCATTATACCACTTTCCCACACACATGCCTGTAATTCGGGACTTAACGAATAAAATACCATCGTTTTTATGCACTAATACTGAAAATAACACAAGTTTTGGAAAATAATACAATGCGGCGACGCGATTTTTGTCGTTTACCCGCCAAAAACTCCAGTATTGTAGTTGTTAATTTAAAGAATAAAGGCATATTGCCTCTTCAGAGGTAACAAACATTTAAAAAAACAGTCTAATTGAGAATCTCTTCCTTTTTTAAATTGGCTAATAAGGTTAAAAAAAACTAACCGTTTTTTAAAGAACACCACAGCTCAATTGATATTTTTGACAAAAAACTACTTAAATTTAAAAGAGACGTTTTTGCTACTATTTCGGAACTATGAACGATTTATTAAAGTTTTTTTACTAATTATTTGTTTTATCATTTTTGTTAATGTACACATGTTTTGAAATTTAATCTAGCTCAAAATGTATGATTCTTTTTCTTGTTCTTGTTTTTATTATTTTCTGTTTTATATTCTAAATAAAATAGCATTTGACCACAGTTTAATAAAAACAAATTTTCAGAAGGAGAAATGCCACCTTCCGAGTCAAGTGGCGTAGCGGGTAAAGCGGTAGTCGTGTCGATTTCCGTCGCGGGAGCCTACATGCTGCTGGTGCTTGCTCTCATGGTCTACTGCCGGAGAAGACGGCTGAAAAGACGACAAGCTGGTGAGTACACCTTAACTAGTATTCTCTGAGCTATTGACTTCGCGAGTGTGTTTTTAAAATGTGATATTTTTTTATGAAAATACTCATGGATCCGCCATTTTGAAAAAATAGCAATCATCATAAGACATAAGAATTCCATTGATTGGCCTGATAGCTCAGTTGATAGTAGACCTGTCTTCTGAACTGTAGATTGTGGGTTCGATTTTTTTTAATGATACGAAATGACATGACGAGCTAGTCGCTCGCCTGATGTTAAGCGACACGACTGCCCATATCAGTTGCAGTGACACTTAAAAATCTAAAGTATAGTTTCGCGTGACACTGCACTACGCACGTCATTCTGAGACATCAGCGCAGTCTAGCAATTACTAGACTAGATTACTAGACTGTGAGAGTAGGTCATAAAGTCTCATTTGCTCAGTAATTTTACTAGCTATAGTGCCCTTCAAACCGGAACACAGTAGTGCTTGCGCACTACTGATTCCCACCCAGGACTAATATTTGTGTGGTGAACATCGATGTTTTTTCTGTTTCTTGGTGTTAGCGCCATCTAGCCTCAAGCAAAGCTTGTACTATGGGAACCAGATAACCGATACCTACAATAGTTAGTTTTTGTTTGTAATACATAGAATACAATATAACACCCAGACACAGAACAAACATCGATGTTTATCACAGAAATGTTTGTCCTGGGTAGGAATCGAACCCACAACCCACAGTTCAGAAGGCAGAATGTCCAAAACGAAACGCTACCGCCGCGAAGTAACTTGCATATAACGCCATCTAGTTGCTTATCTTGGAACTGACGGCTGCCATATATGATTCAAGAAAAATCTCTTCCAAAAATCAGAAGTTATTGAATATTTCGTGATAAATAACTATTTAAAAATTATGTTTAGCTGACGTTCTCTTGTGTCATTACAAAAAGGCCATAGAAAAAAAGACATTCGGATTTGACCACATTTTAATAATTTTTGGAATATAGTGTTTGTGTTGTAAAAATACATTTCTGTACATATTTGATTATTAACTTTGTACAATATAGCTTATGAACAATGCATTTAAGGTTTTAATTTCTTTATTTTATAAGAAAAAAAGTAATATTACAAACTAGTTGCGACACGCGGTTTTACCCACGATAAAAAGTATCCTATATGATAATACAGATTATCTAAATATATATAACTCAAAGGTGACTGACTGACATAGTGATCTATCAACGCACAGCCCAAATCACTGGACGGATCGGGCTGAAATTTGGCATGCAGGTAGATGTTATGACGTAGGCATCCGCTAATAAAGGATTTTTCGAAATTCCCTTAAGAAGGTGAAATGGGTGGTTGAATTATTTTCCCATAGGCCACGCCGCGGGCAGAAGCTCGTAAACTATATGTGTTCCGAATTTCATCCGAATCCGTTCAGTAGTTTTTGCGTGAAAGAGTAACAAACATACATCCATACTCACAAAATTTCGCATTTATGATATTAGTAGGATTAAAAAGTGCATAATAACATCGATCAAAGGAATATTTCACTAGCTACAATACCCTTCAAACCGGAACACAGTAGTGCTTGCACACTACTGCTGCCGGCAGAATAAGTGGCAAAGCGGTAAATTACACATTACCGGACACCAACGTAATAATACAAATTTTAAACTTTTTATGTTGATAATGGAGATACGTGAACTTCTACTTCCGTTCGCCACTTTACTCCCAAATCAAGCGTTTACTTCAATGATTAACTGAATTTTGACGGCACAAACGTCAACGTTACCAACACCCGCTCGCGCATTTAAAGCTATTACTGCAGTCACTGTGATCCGAACACGACACGTATTGGTAACTCTGCGAATACGAGCGCGTAGCCCAGCACCAGGTCATTGGATTCTTCATCACCCTGCAGTCGACCCAACAGGATCCTTCATCGCAGCCATAGCTGAAGTTCGGTGACATCCCCCACTGATGAACGCCGGGCACAATGGTATAGTTGTGTCCAGC
Organism: Ennomos fuscantarius; assembly: GCA_905220475.3. Lineage (NCBI taxonomy): Eukaryota > Metazoa > Arthropoda > Insecta > Lepidoptera > Geometridae > Ennomos > Ennomos fuscantarius. The sequence goes on from HG992049.1 coordinate 7,732,064, forward strand.
ACTTCCAGGTGGTACTATATGGTTGTTCAGGTAGATAAGCGATTGGATCGCGGCTCGTTGCGGCGCGGCATTTACGCCTGCTATGACGAAGATTAGAACGGTGACTGTGACGAGTTTATCGTATGCCATCCTGACTAATAGTGACTAGGGGAGATAATTCGGCGGGATTTATATTCACCGTCCATGACGTCATAATAAAGTCGGGAGATAATTCGGCGGGATTTATATTCACCGTCCATGACGTCATAATAAAGTCGGGAGATAATTGGGCGGTATTTATATTCACCGTCCATGACGTCATAATAAGGTCCCGAAAACGGTAGGGGACAGGTTTTGTAGAGGCTATCATCATGTTCAATACATAGGCGATGATTAGTACAATATTTATGGAATGGTATGATTTGTCAATAATAATAATAACGCCCAATCACATACATAGATCCTGGACCCTAACTAGGATTCCGTGTCTAGGGACCCAGGAACTACGAGGACCACGGTACCATCACCCAGACTCAGAACAAGTATTTGATTTTTGTGAAAAAACAAACATACACATGTGTTTTTCTTCACGCTTGTGTGTTTGTGTGTATGTACACGCAAATACACATACAAACTTTCGCCATTATAATATTAGTGTGATGTGTATTATATTATAGTATTTTATAAGCGTGACAACGCTTAAATAGAAAAGAAAATTGAAAGTATTGAGAAAGAAGCGATCTCTATTGGGACGCGATCGTAAATTTTTCCTGATTCGTTGTGTGACCCCAACGTTTAATGGGCACCTCTTCCAAGTATACAAGCAATGAGTGGACCTCCGGTGTGTCACGGGCTATGACACAACGGAAGTGATCGAAATAAAATGCTCAATGACTAAAGGCAAATTAGAGTTTTCGGCGGAAAAACGAAAAAGATCGCGTCACCGTATTATATTATTTTCCAAATCTTGTGTTATTTCAGTGTTAGTGCATATAATTGGTGTCATTTTATTCGATAAGTGCTGGATTACAGGCATGAGTGTGGTGGTAGACTAAACTATGACTTGACTTGATGACTTGGATTGTGACTTGACTTGACACAAATATACATAATATTCATTAATTTGAGAAATGATCAATTACTTGATACTGGCTAAATACACAAAAGTGTGGAGCCAAGACCTAAAAAAATTATTACCATTGGATTCTGTGACAGTAACACTTGCAGGAACTCTATAGCTGTTGCATTCATTCATCATGGGTCTGCCTCTTAATTTCTAGGTTGTGGGTTCGATTCCCACCTAGGACAAACATTTGTGTGGTGGGTAAGTATCAATAAGTATGTATTTAAAAACAAAAAGTATATATGTAAACTAACTTCTACCCGCGTTATCGGAAAGGAAAAGATTTTTTTTGAGTTTTTTTTTTTTCATCTATTAAATTTATTTAATTTACACAACAATACACAAAAAAGGTTACTTATATAATTGAACTTAGGAAAAAGAAAAAAAAACTAAACTAGAATAAAATAGAATAGAAAACATTTATTTATTGCCAACTTAAATACAGTTTTAACCTCAGAGTAGGTATATATAGTACATACTCTAAATAGATAATTCAACCACCCATTTCACCTTTTAGGGGTGGAATTTCGAAAAACCCTTTCTTAGTGGATACCTAAACTTTACAAAGAACACACCCTCCAAATTTCAAGTCTCTAGGACCAGCGGTTTAGGCTGTGCGTTGATATATAAGTCAGTCAGGACTTTGAATTTTATATGTATAGATATCTCCTTCTCAACTTCCGCTCGCCTCACCAGCTTACCTCCAACCAGGGTTGGATTTCATAGTATAATGATACTATTTGTACCATTATTTCATAGTGTGTAGTATCGTAATGCCACTATACTACGCGAAAATACCATAATTTTATCTTCAGGTTGACCGACCTGTATTAACAGTGAACCCATTACCTTTTAAACATTTACCTTACAATATCGGGAATTTCTTACTTGATTTTCCTTAAGATTTCGTGAATATTTGTGATTAAAACGAAATATCACTAAGGATACACGCAAACACTAAAAAAAAACGCCGTTAATATCGATAATTTTGATTTTGATTTTGACTGGCCCGATAGCTCAGTTGGTAGTAACCCTGCCTTCTGAACTGTGGGTTGTGGGTTCGATTCCCACCCAGGACAAACATTTGTGTGATCAACATAGGTGTTTGTTCTGTGTCTGGGTGTCGTATTGTATTCTATGAATGTATTTACAAACAAAAAAGTATCTAAGTATTGTATCAGTTATCTGGTTCCCATAGCACAAGCTTTACTTAGTTTGGGGCTAGATGGCGTTGTGTGAGATGTCCACACATATTATTATTATAATTGAAACATATACGATATAAAAAAACGGGAAACCTCAAACGTGGTATAATTTTGGATAAGCAATACAATTTTAGTTTCAACGTACGATATTTTTTTGAGGTTTGAATCCAACCCTGCCTCCAAGTCAAGCGTACGTTAAGAAGCTTTACTTCAAATATATATAAATGAAGATCTATAAAAATATTTCTATCTATCTTCAGGGGAGAAGATGGAGCTGGAAATGGTCGAGGGTCGGGAGAAGCTGGTGGAAGACGGCGAGGATGATAAGAAGGTCGGCAACGGTGCGCCTGCGCAGAACGGACGGCTGTTGCCGCATGACAGAGATAGCGGTGAGATCCAAAATATTTTAACCAGCCGTGACCGATTTTGACCGATTCATGATCAGTTGCAAGACCTCCACTGCTGATTATATTCCTCCCTCATTAAGAGTTGCAATTATCACCATGCAGGAAGCTTTTAGCTTTAGCTTTTTTTGTTAAGGAATGACGTGATGAGCAAGTCGTTCGCCTGATATTAATCGACGCGGCTGCCTATATCAGTTGCATTGTCACTCGGAACAACAGTGTAGAGTTTTTCGTGACACTGCATTGTACACGTCATCCTGAAACATCAGCACAGTCTGGTGATAAGATTACTTCTAGAGAATCTCACAGTCTAGTAATGATTACTAGACTGTGAGTTTAGGTCATAAAGTCTCATTTGCCCAGTAATTTCACTAGCTACAGTGCCCTTCAAACCGGAACACAGTAGTGCTTGCACACTACTGCTTGGCGGCAGAAAAACATGGCAAAGCGGTGGTACCTACCTAGACGAACTATGCAGAAAAGTCCTACCACCTAGATATATGCTTGTTTGCTGTTATTAAGGCTTTAAAAGTATTGAGTTAATCGTTTTACTTTTTCTTTGTGAAGTAACATTGTTTAGTATTCATAAATACCTACTAAATTATCTGTCTCACTCTAGCGCTATATCGCTAGTTCTCTTCCGTCCAAGTCTCCCAGCAGACTAGTTGTGCTCATTTAAATATAGTAAAATAAATTATAAAACGTTTGTAAATTGAGCAAAATAGTGATTCAATATATAGCAGTGAAGTTATAAACCCTTTTACTTTAGATAAGGATACCTAAATAGGGAAAATCCTAAACAAACATTTTAATTTTAATTGGCGTTCAGGTGCCGACAACTCTGAAGTATCAGGTGTCTCCAAGGTGTCTAAGAAGTCTGGTCAGTTCGACCATTTGACTGTGCCGAGGACTTTGCTTACTGATCAAATTACTCTTGGTAAGTTACCTATAGAGCTAGTTTTACTTTCTTTCCTACTCTACCTTAAAATCTGTCAAAAATATCGATTGTAAAGCGAGGTATTGACATCGCGAGGCTTTTTAAGCTCGTTGAGTGAGGCAACCTAGCAGTGCTATCAATTTCCGCCTACATAGTCAACACAAGCCACGCCGAAACTGCGAGACTTCAGTATGCGTTTAACAATGGATATAAGCGCTTTAGTCCTTTTTACAGCTTTTTTTATGGTGCGGAAAATTTTAAGACAATAAAATGATTAAAAAATTGTGGTCCGAAGACAATACAGTTAAGACATTAAAAAAAATTATATAATTATAATTTTCATATGAAAACACTTAGGTCAATTGTGCCTCTCTATCGCTTGTTCCGCGCTCTCGCTTGCACGCTCGGCACAGGCGGATCGTGATAATCGTGCGTGCAGCCGGCCTTCATCGATTTATAAGTTATCACGTCAAAAACGGTAGAAAACCCACAACCATCGGTTCTTCATGTAATCTCAAAAGATTACGAAGTTCTTCTTTGTCTTCCATTTTGTGTATTGTACACATTAAACTGAGCGGCTCACATTGGCGTCCTATTACCAATTTATTGACAGCAAACCAAATTGGCTCGCGAGGCGAGCTCATAATCAACTCATCATCAATTCATTAAAATATGTAAATTTGGTATATACGGAAATCTATTGGAACTACCTTCTTCCCGGCTTAAGCTGCATGCTTCGGGTACACTTGTTATGTCTATTAATATTAGGTCTTTACCTATGAAATTGCCGTTTTGTTTGAAAAAAGTTAAAGTATTTTTTTTTCGAACTTATTTATTTCTTTTATTCAAAGTAATCACCCCTGCAATCAATGCATCTTTGCCAACGCTGTGGCAGTTTATGCATGCCCTTCTTGAAAAAATCAGCAGGACGGGAGACAACAAACTCTTCAAAGGCGTTTTGTACTGCCTCTCGGGAATTGAATTTTTTTCCCACTAAAAAGTTGTCCAAATTTTGGAAAAAGTAATAGTCGATAGGCGCAAGATCTGGTGAGTATGGTGGATGAGGCAGAGCTTCCAGACCCAACTCATGCAGCTTAGAGACGGTCTGTTGTGCAGTATGGGGTCGCGCGTTGTCGTGAAGTAGCAGTGGAGACGACCGATTGACCAAAGCTGGTTGCAGACGTGCGAGTTTCGCCATCATTGTGGTCAGTTCTTCAATGTACACATCTGCAGTAATGCTCTCGCCGTTTTGTAAAAAGCTATGATGAATCACACCAGCACTAGACCACCAAACTGTGACCATCACCTTTCTAGGGGTCATTTTTCGTTTTGCACACTGCTTTGGTACCGAACCAGGATCTAACCAACTTTCCGAGCGCTTTCGATTGTCAAAAAGAATCCATTTTTCGTCGCACGTAACAATTCGGTTCAAAATTCCTTCATTTCTGTGCCTGTTAAGCAGCGCAAGGCAAGTCTCGACGCGTACGTTGCGCTGGCGATCGTTAAGTTCGTGGGGCACCCATCTATCAAGCTTTTTTATCTTGCCAATCTGTCGCAAATGGACCAATATTGTTTTGATGCTAACATCAAAAGCTGCTGCCAACTCAGCTGTAGATTGAGATTCATCAGCTTCCACAATCGCCTTTAATTCATCATTGTTGACCAAAGTTTCCGGACGACCACGAGGTTCATTTTTCAAGTCAAAATTCCCAGAACGGAACCGAGCAAACCAATAACGGGTTGTACGTTCGTTTGTACAGTTCTCTCCGTAAACGTCGTTGATGTTACGTGTCGTTTGTGCCGCGTTGGTGCCACGACGGAACTCATATTCCATAATTACACGAAATTTCAAAGTATCCATTATGAGGAAAAATGTTGAAATGTAATGAAAATACAACGGCAATCAATAAACAAAAGACTTATATTGTAAATAGAATGTCATATTTTTAAAACAAAATTAATTTGAATTTAGAATTCATAGCCAATCAAAACTTTTTTTTGTTTGAAAAAGTCTGTACTGCAATACGGCAATTTCATAGGTAAAGACCTATTATATATAACAAGCTTCCAGAAGCAATGAAAAAGGAATCAAGTAATGTAATCTTTATAAAACAATCAAAGCACTTTCTAATAGATAAAAGCTATTATACTATAAATTAATATTTAAATGATAAAGTTTAAGCATAGTATATAAAAATAATAATTCATTTAATTTTCGTTTAACAGGGTCCACGATGAACTGTTATTTTAAAAAACTACCTACACCTGTACAACATAGTGGAATGCAAATAAAAATTGAAAATTGAAATATTCAACTCATCATCAACTCTGAATCATCATTAACTCAGAACCAATTTCCAGGTCGAGGCGAGTTTGGTGAAGTTCTCCTAGCCAAAATAAACATGTGCCAAGTGAAGAAATTGAAAAGCAAAGACGAATGCGACAGCGAGTCTGATATTCAACCGGTGCTGGTCAAAGCTCTTACTACTAAAGATGAGGTGAGATCTTCCTTAATTGACACCCTGAGTAAATAAACAATTTGGACAGCCTCTGTGGTGTGGTGGTTCAGCAGGTCGGCTCATACCCGGAGGCGGCGCGTTCGATTCCCGCGGCAGGACAAGTATTTGTGCACAGAAAAAAAAGCGCAAATACTTGTTCTGAGTCTGGGTGTTGTGGGTCCTCGTAGTTCCTCGGTCCCTAGACACAGGGAATCCTAGTTAGGGTCCAGGATCTGTGTATGTGATCGTTGAGCGTTATTATTTTTATTATTGCATTTTCAGGTTCAACTAGCAGAGTTTCGTCGCCAATTGGACATGTTTAGTCGCGTGCGACATGAAAATGTCGCGCGACTGATCGGACTGTGCAACGAGTGCGAGCCACATTACATGTTGCTGCAGCATACTGACTGGGTAATTTTTTTATGTTAATGAAGGACATGACGAGCTATTCGTTCGTCTGATGTTAAGCGACACAGCTGCCCATATCAGTTGCAATATCATACGTAACTCTAAAGTCAAAGTAAAAAAATTTATCGCAAATAGGCTATTTTTTTTTGCATTTTTACAATTATATAAGGTACTTAAAATTAAGTTATTGTACTAAGAATATAAATAAATAATATAAATTACAAAGTCCTTATTGTCAAATATTATATAACACGCCCAATACAATATATGAGTTAAAAAAAGAAGTTCAAATTTTTTTACTTAATTTGACAATGGAGATCTACGTTAACCAACAGCTTTCAACTTCCGTTCATATACTTATTTATTTTTAATTTTATTTATTTTATATATATTACACAAAGCAAATCGCAATCATTGACTTATTACAAATAAAGATGCTTATAAATTGAAGTGGTGAGAACAATAAGGGTTTAACTGATTTTTTTCACAAAATAACTTATGGGTATCGTTGGATTCAGCGTGAAATTATCTACAATAATACATTCTCAAAATAACGGCTTAAATCTCGACATTTTGAGTCTAAAAACGGTTTATCTGTCACAGGAATACAGTTCGCTTAGCATAAAAACATTATTATATTAATTTTGTTATATCATATTTTCACAGTAATTGTATTATATATAGTATCTTAAAATAGAATTAAAACATTTTCAAGTAACTGAAACTCACATAAACCTTCTCTATTACCTTATTAGCACTTAAAATGAAACCGTTGAATTTTAAAGTCAATTTTCTCGAAACTATCAATTTGACAGTTAAACCCTTTTTATTCTCAACTTTTCAATTAATAATAATAATAATATGTGCGGACATCTCACACTACGCCATCTAGCCCCAAACTAAGCAAAGCTAGTATTATGGGAACCAGATAACTGATACAATACTTAAATACTTTTTTTTTGTAAATATTTTTTTTTTTTGTAATACGATATAACACCCAGACACAGAACAAACACCTATGTTCATCACACAAATGTTTGTCCTGGGTGGGAATCGAACCCACAACCCATAGTTCAGAAGGCAGGGTTACTACCAACTGAGCTATCGGGCCAGTCAGAATTATGATCTGGCTTGTGACTTAACACTATGTGTACTAAAGTGATCATCGAGACAAATGCGGATGAGAATACCCACCCACAAAGCCACAAGCTGCAGATGACCTCCGTCACAACGGTATAGGGTAAACCATCTAATAACTGGTCACTTTAGTGCACTGGCCAGTTCGTTTTAGTTCGTGTTAGTTTCCATACGGTAAAAATTGTGAACTAATATGAAAGCTTATAGATAAGGTAAAGTTAAACCATGATCACAGGTGACGTTACGTTAATGTAAGTCTTATTTCATGCAAATGTGGTAAATATAAATAAAATATAAATATAAATATAAATATGTGTAGACATTTCACACAGCGCCATCTAGCCCCAAACTAAGCAAAGCTTGTACTATGGGAACCAGATAACTGATACAATACTTAGATAGTTTTTGTTTATAAATACATACATAGAATACAATATAACACCCAGACACAGAACAAACATCGATATTCATCACACAAATGTTTGTCCTGGGTGGGAATCGAACCCACAACCCGCAGTTCAGAAGGCAGAGTCACTACCAACTGAGCTATCGGGCCAGTCAATAGTGGCCAATAACTAATAGCGGCCAGTTACACCAAGTTTTACTTTATTAAACGTAAAATTTTAAGGAGTATAGACTATGGGTGGGATGGATTATTCCGACATTTTACTATGTGGTAGGACTTTTCTGCAAAGTTCGTCTAGGTAGGTACCACCGCTTTGCCAGTTATTCTGCCGCCAAGCAGTAATGCGCAAGCACTGCTGTGTTCCGGTTTGAAGGGTATTGTAACTAGTGAAATTACTGGGCAAATGAGAAATGATCTGATCTCACAAGTAATTACTAGATTGTGCTGATGTCTCAGGATGACGTGCGCAGTGCAGTATCACGCGAAACTCTATACTTTAGAGTTTCGCGTGACACTGCAGCTGATATGGGCAGCCGTGTCGTTTAACATCAGGCAAACGGCTAGCTCGCTGTCATTCCACCATAAAATAAAAAAAAAACTTCCAAAGACAAGCGAAGTTTTTCGTCAAAATTTTTGTCAACGTGAACTGCCCGCGGCGTAGGGCGACCTGAAGACGTTCCTGTGCTCGACCCGGTCGGGGCCCGAGCGGGAAGAGTACGCGGCGCGCGCGGGCCCCGCGCTGCCCCGCGCCGCCCCCGCGCGCCCCGCGCCGCCCCTGGCCGCCCCGCACCGCGCCGCGCTCGCCGCGCACCTCGCGGCCGCCGCGCGCCGGCTGGCCGGCAAACGGATCACGCACAGGTAAGCTGGGGACTCGCGAAGTCAACATCGGTTTGTACAAAACTGGTCATTTTGTTGGGTAAACGAAAGATTGCATCACTTTTTCGTATTATTATCCAAAACTTGTATTTTTTTCAGTGTTAGTGCATAAAATTGATGGCGTTTTATTCGTTAAATGCTGAATTACAGGCATGAGTGTGGGAAAGTGGTATAGTGATGGTGAAACGTTTCTTTTCGTGTTGTTTCCAAAACTCCATAGAAGCTTCTGGTAAAGTTGCCACCACTTTACTAGGAGTATGACTTGACTAGACTAGACTATGACTTGACTTGACTTGACACATACAACACACGTATGTATAATATAAATTAACTCGAAAAATTAATTACACTTACTGGCTAAATACACAAAAGTGTGGAGCCAAAACAATACAAAAAAAAGGTATACCCGCCGATAGAGGGAGAAAACTAAAGGAAGTTTTACTTCAGTCGTATGGTTTAAAATACACTCGTTTTTTTTTCTTTTCAGGGACATAGCAGCACGCAATTGCCTGATTACTTCGAAGCTGCAGCTGAAACTGTCCTACCCAGCTCTCACTCGTGGGCCAGACTCGCATGAATACTTCAAACTGCATGACCAGGTGAATATCATCATCATCATCATCATAACTGGCCTGATAGCTCAGTTGGTAGTGACCCTACCTTCTGTGCTGGTAGGTTGTGGGTTCAATTCCCACCCAGGACAAACATTTGTGTGATTAACATCGATGTTTGTTCTATGTCTGAGTATTATATTGACTCTAAAAAAGTATACGAGTATAAGAACAGATATCGGGTTTCCATGGTACAAGTTTGCTTAGTTTACGGCTAGATGGCGCTGTGTGTAATGTCCACAAATATTTATTGTACATACTTAGTTTAATTTTTCATTATTTTTATATATTTAGGCTGGAGCGTTTGGACTGTCTATAGGTCATCGCAGCCAATATATAGTCCGAATGTTTTTTTTAGTAGTAGGTAGTGTTTAGTATTAGTTATTATACATAGTACTTAGTACCCCAAACAGAACAAACACACATATGTTTGTCCTGGGTGGGAACAAACCCACTACCAAAAGTTCAGAAGGGTTACTGACAACTAAGCTATTGGGTCAATAATGGGTAGATTTGGGTGCCCTAAGGAATGCTAATATTAAAATTTCTTTGTACTACTTTCTGAAATATTTGTTCAATTTATACACACAGCATATGCCATATACAAACCACATACCTGCACAACACACGCACATACACACATAAAAATTATATACACAATATAATATTCACATATACACTACACATACACACAAACATTTCATGCTATTTGTGTATACTGCAAGCTTGTTAAACACATTTTTTATTGTTGTATATTAATAGTTAAATTGTGTAATCCTGATTGGCCTTCTTTTAAGTATGTAAATTTGTTACTGTATACTATGTTATTCCCGCTGTTGGATTGCCTAAATAAATAAAATAACATTTGTTTTATTATTTTAGGTGATCCCATTGCGTTGGCTGCCGTTAGAAGCGGTTTCTGAAGGGGAATACTCCACTAAGTCTGATGTTTACATGTTTGCAGCCACAGTTTGGGAAGTGAGTAATATTTTTTTTAAAGGTAAAATGTTCGTTTGACAGCAACTCGCCTGATGGTAAGTGACGAAGTTGTCTAAGGTGGAGCACGCTTGCCCATGAGATGCCCATTCACTCTTAACTTATCTTATCTTCTACTAGGTGGTAGGACTTTGTTGCAAAGTTCGTCTAGGTAGGTACCACCGCTTTGCCAGTTATTCTGCCGCCAAGCAGTAGTGCGCAAGCACTACTGTGTTCCGGTTTGAAGGGCACTGTAGCTAGCGAAATTACTGGGCAAATGAGACTTTATGATCTGATCTAACAGTCGAGTAATTTTATTACCAGTCTGTGCTGATGTCTCAGGATGATGTGCGCAGTGCAGTGTCGCGTGAAACTCTATCTTTTGGGGTTCCGAGTGACACTGTTCTGTTATGGGCGGCCGTGTTGCTTAACATCAGGTAAACGACTAGCTCGTCACATCATTCACTCAAATAAAAAAAAAAAAAAAACTTAAAATGACCCAGGAGGAAACACTGTTGTTGGAAGAGCATTCCATTCCTTGGCCGTTCGGACTATAAATGACTCAGCAAAACGATTAGTGCGGACTTGGGGTACTAACGACGTAAGGATGTGACGAATCACCAAGTCTTGTAGTTCTATGATGGAAAGGGGATGAAGGAATGAGTTGATGAAGGGCATGCGCACATTGTCCAAAATGTAGCCGATATAGGGCTAGGGTTTCACTAGGTGGTAGGACTTTTCTGCAAAGTTCGTCTAGGTAGGTACCACCGCTTTGCCAGATATTCTGCCGCCAAGCAGTAGTGCGCAAGCACTACTGTGTTCCGGCTTGAAGGGCACTGTAGCTAGTGAAATTACTGGGCAAATGAGACTTTATGACCTCATCTCACAGTCTAGTAATCTTGTTACTAGATTGTGTTGATGTCTCAGGATGACGTGCGCAGTGCAGTGTCACGCGAAACTGTATACTTTAGAGTTCCTAGTGACACTGCAACTGATATGGGCAGCCGTGTCGCTTAACATCAGGCGAACGGTTAGCTCGTCGCGTCATCCCTTAACATAAAAAAAAAATATATATATATAAGACCATAGTGTAATAGTGTGGTGTAGTGTAATAATAGTAAACGAGTATAATATGAGTGAAGCCCATGGAGGGTAGGTGTTTAAACATCTTCCGAGATTAGCCTTTGCTGTTTTTATTAGTTTAAATTAACGCGATTTTAGTGTCATATTTATGTATATGCATACCAAGTAATAGTACTACTTCACCTGCCAGTATAAATTTTCCAGTAATCTAAATATATATAACTCAAAATGACTGACAGACATAGTGATCTATCAACGCACAGCCCAAACCACTGGACGGATCGGGCTGAAATTTGGCATGCAGGTAGATGTTATGACGTAGGCATCCGCTAAGAAAGGATTTTTCGAAATTCCACCCTTAAGAGGGTGAAATGGGTGGTTGAATTATTTTCCCATAGGCCACGCCGCGGGCGAAGCTGCGGGCAGAAGCTCGTATAAATATATTTTTGAAGATTTGTCAACAGCCTGAATATGTTCACTGCTGAAAAAAAACCTCTCTGCACAACGCCACTTTTTCACACTTGCTTGCCTCCTGTTTTAAACGGCTCCCCGCAGTTTTGATCTGGGAGGTGATCATTGAATTTTGATTGCATTGCAACAGGAGAAATTTCATTCCTAATTTGAAAATTCCCATAGTAACTATGCACATAAACTGCGTATTGAAACTGTGAAATCCATACAAATTTGTGTATCTATTGCGTGATCGTTTTTAAAGTAAAACTTCTTTACACACGCTTGGGAAGTAAGAGGGTGAATGCAAGACGAAGCGAACGGAAATTGAGAGGGAGGTATAAGTTAGTAAAGGTAGATAGAGAGAGAGTTACGTTAGAGTTACAGTGGGGCAAGGGACCGGGGAGCGAGTTGGCTGGACTGCAGTCGCGACCCCTTCTCGCCTCGGTACGTCGGACGAGGGTTCACGGGGGGGTTTTAGTGGGTTCGAGCCCCACATACCACCGGGGTGGTGGCAGGTAAGTGCGAGGTCATTTCCCCCCCTCAAAAAAGGGGGGCAAGAGAGAGGCGGGTTAAGAAAGACTTTTTGACATTCCCCATTTGCGAGTGAAAGAGGAAGAAGTATAGACGGGTAAGACCGAAATTCTTTCTGCTTCGTAACTGGACTTTATTATAGGGTTTTATTTTGTGTCGGGAATCAATGAAAATTGTGTTGTTTATAGTTATTAAACCATAAAAAATATTTTTAGATTTACACTAAAGCGGAATTGCCGTTTACGAAGCTGAACGACAATTCCGTTTTGGAGCGATTGAAGAACGGAACTCTGGAGTGGAATATACCAACCAACATGCCCGAAGCACTGAGTAACCTCTTGGTGAGTTTATTCACAGTTCTCACACATAGTAGACATTTTTTTGTAAGATAAAGACTAAACTCAATTAAAAGTCGAAATTACTCCGACTTTAAATTGACGTGAGTTTAGCCGTTATTTATCTTACAAAATGTGTCATACTCACTATAGTTTTCAGACATTATTTTTTTCTTTTTATTGTTTTTTTTTTTTAATATACACGGTGGAATTTAATTCGCTCTTTTTCTTAAATGTATGTACTCAGACCATGCTATAGAATTTTTTTTGTAGTAGTTAGTGTATCTAATATTATTTAGTAGTAGTTTAGTAAGTATAAACAAGGTCCAATTAAAAAAAATATGGTTTTGTTTTAGTATTTAGTGCCTCCTAAAATAACTGTATGACAGCCGAAATGTCTATTTAACGGTATACACAGCGCGGACACCAGCTGAGTGCTTTGTAAATGTTTCGTAGGCAATAAAACACTTGCTTTCAATGCTGCAAGGCTTTTCTTTAGGATTTAATTTGATAACACCTAGATTTAAGTTAGTATTATATCTAGGTATGTATTATCAAATTACATCCTCCCATATAACTAAATAAAAAAGTACTATTCTTTTATTTAGTTATATGGGAGCGTTCTATAGCATGGACTGAATACATGCATTAAAAGAAAAGAACGAATTCAATTCCACCTTGTATATACTTACTAAACTACTACTAAATAATATTAGATACACTAACTACTACAAATAAAACATTTGCACTATTTACTAGACACAATGACTTGTAGACAGTCCAATTACTCCAGCTCGCTACCAATAGGCTGTTTCGGAGGTCTATGACCTCGCCGTGGTAGGTTACGTAAAGAAGCCCGAGCGTGCGAGCGAGATAGCCGCGCATAAAACAGTGTTTTTATCAACAGACTTCAAAAAAGAAGGTTCTCAATTCGACTGTTATTGACTGGCCCGATAGCTCAGTTGGTAGTAGCCCTGCCTTCTGAACTGTGGGTTGTGGGTTCGATTCCCACTCAGGACAAACATTTGTGTGATGAACATAGGTGTTTGTTCTGTGTCTGGGTGTCATATTGTACTCTATGTATGTATTTACAAACAAAAAAGTATCTAAGTATTGTATAAGTTATCTGGTTCCCATAGCACAAGCTTTGCTTAGTTTGGGGCTAGATGGCGTTGTGTGAGATGTCCACACATATTATTATTATTATTATTTTTAATGTTTGTTACCTCAGAACTTTCGACTGGGTTAACCGATTTTGATGATTCTGTTTTATTTGAAAGCTGGTGTTTCCCATGTGTTTCCATTATAATTTGATCAAGATCTGATGGGTAGTTTTTGAGTTATCCTTAATGAAGTGTATTTCGACTTCAACTACATTGATCATGTTCTCGTTTTTGTTATAAACAAATGCGGTGGGATTGAAGTCAGTTAGATTCATTTCTTAAAAAGAATTGAAGGGTTGCGAATAAAAAGGGTTTAACTGTCAAATTGATAGTTTGGAGAAAATTGACTTTAAACTTCCACGGCTTCATTTTAATGTAGAGTGCATATAAGGTAATAGAAAAGGTTTCTGTGAGTTTCAGTTACTTGTAAATGTGTTAATTCTATTTTAAAATACTAAATATAGTACTAATTCATACAATTACTGTAAAAATATAATATAATAAAATAAATATAATAATATTTTTATGCTAAGCTTATTTTAAGCTAAGCTAAAACTGTATTCATGTGACAGATAAACCGTTTTTAGACTCAAAATCTCGACATTTAAGCCTCATTTCGGTATTTTGAGAATGTATTATTGTAGATAATTTCACGCTGAATCCAATGATACCCATAAGTCATTTTGTGAAAAAAGTCAGTTAAACCCTTTTTGTTCTCACCCCTTCAATTATTAATACAAAAAGTGTAATTTTCGATTTTTATTTCAAGTTGCGTAGCAGCAGTATAAATACGTGTATAAATATTTATTAAAATATTTGTTTAAAACCACAGCTGGTATAATCCAACGACTGTGACAAAACATTAGCATTTAGCTATAGTTTATATCTTTTCCCCACAGAAACAATGCTGGAACAAATCTCCAGCCGATCGACCCCAGTTCACAGAGATATGCGAGGTCATGGCCGGAATACTGCAGGAATTCTCCGAGAATAACTCGCAACATTCACAGGAAAAGGTTGAGGAAGAAGTTTAGATAGGACCACTACTTCCATTTGAATCCCCTATACCAGTCCCCTAGGAGACTATAGCACTTGTTTTTCCACTCCGATCCCCTATGGGTGAATACCCATATATACTAGTTATAACTAGTATCAAAAATACCTTTTCTACTAAAATTTCCTAGGTCAGTCCCCTAGGGGAGTCCCTAGGGAACTATAGTACTTACTATTCCATTCCAATCCCCTATGATAAAGACTCAACTGACTCAAAATTCTTCAGTTTAGCTCCCTAGGGCATTTACACTAAAATCTCCTAGTTTAGCCCCTAGAGGACTACAGCACTTGCTATTGCATTTCGATGTCCTAGGGACTCAACTAGTGCCAATATCACCTTTTACACTAAAATCCCCTAGTTTAGACCCTTAGGGGACTATAGTACTTGCTAATCCATTCATCCCCCACTTAACTAGTACTAACCATACTTTTTACGCTTAAATCCCCTAGTACAGTCCCCTAAGGGACAGTACGATAGAATTGTATGAGTTTATTCAATGTAACTGGGATTTCATTATATAAATATTTTAGGATAACATTTGATGTCTAATACAGTACATTCATTTAATAAATTTAATAATGTACATTAATACAATAATGTAAGTATGGACCTAATAATACAATATAATTTTATTGTATTATTAGGTCCATACACCTAATAATACAATAAAATTATATTATTAGGTGTATGGACGGGAAATTTGTATAATATCTGTAATTCTTCCATGAATTTTGACCACGAAGCTGAGAGTAGTACTGGTAGACACATTTCTAAATACTGGTTTGTGCCTAATATCGCTATTTCACTCGACGGCTTTCATTTCTTATCTTTCGTCATGATGAAATTGTGTACGTGGAAGCAGAGGACTAGGTCAGCGAAAGATTAGTACTAAAAAGATATTTTGAAGTGTGGACTCCATGTTTAACTATTTTCATCTTTCGACGATGAACTTTATTGCTCCAGATACGAAAAAGGTTGCGTAACTTTAATAAAAAACTTATACACTATAATTTAGTGGTACTAGGGGTTAAGACTCCCGACGCCGACTCGAAATCCAATATTGCTGTTTCACTCGGTGGGATTCTCA
Source organism: Ennomos fuscantarius (assembly GCA_905220475.3). Lineage (NCBI taxonomy): Eukaryota > Metazoa > Arthropoda > Insecta > Lepidoptera > Geometridae > Ennomos > Ennomos fuscantarius. The sequence continues at coordinate 7,748,329 of HG992049.1, forward strand.
TCTAGCTATCTTACTTGATCTATGGTATTGGTTATTTACAATTTCAAAAGTTTGAGGAAAGAGTCCTCCAAGCGAGATAGCGATAGAGGAGTCAGGAATCGGTATTAAAAGTGTGAGCTCCATAATCTTCGTGATTTTATCTAATCATAGCTAATTATACAACATTTATTCAAGTATCTTAAGTGTATACAAATATAGTCATTTTGAAGCATTTTACAACATTTTTTTATGTTGGTTAATTATAAGTTATTGGTAAATTATCTAGAGATTAGAAGACTATGGCCCGTATTACAGACGTATGATCAGTCGTCGATTGATGCTAAAGAAGAAATTTCATTTAGAAAATAATTAATAATAAACGCCCCACGATCACACACATAGATCCCGGACCTTAGATTCCCTGTGTCTAAGGACCCAGGAACTACGAGGACCGTGGTCCCACAACGCCCAGACTCAGAACAAGTATTTGTTCTTTTTTTCTGTGCACAAATACTTGTCCTGTCGCGGGATGAAACCGCCGCCTCCGGATCATGAGCGGATCTGCTCAACCACTACGCCACAGAGGCTGTCATAAAAGATCGATTTGTGAAGCACCAATCGACTACCGAATATTATAGGTTTAAGATATTTATTTTCAATTAATATCTCTTTATAATACGGGCCTTCGACTTGAAACTTAGAATTTAGTTGAAATTAATATGTAATTTGTATTAATTTAGAATATTTGAATTAATATTCCGTCTGTTTTTCTATTTTATAAATTATATTAAAAAGTAAACAGAAACTGGAAGAAATTGTGTTATGCGCTTAGGCCGCCCGATGTTCTACAATGGTTTTGTTCTGTATTATGTGCACTTTAAAGTATTGGTATTAAGTCAAGTATTATTCTATATTATTGTAAAATATTATAAATAAATTTTAGAGTTTAAAATAGTTCTGACTAGCTGCGCCTTGCGGTTTCACCCGCGGATAAAAAGTAGCCTATGTGTTAATGCATTATCTATATTACAAAGATTCCTTTATAGCATTTTGGTATGTAACGCTAACATTTAACGCTAATTAATTTAGATATTAGGTCTTTACCTATGAAATTGCCGTTTTGTTTGAAAAAAGTTAAAGTATTTTTTTTTCGAACTTATTTATTTCTTTTATTCAAAGTAATCACCCCTGCAATCAATGCATCTTTGCCAACGCTGTGGCAGTTTATGGATGCCCTTCTTGAAAAAATCAGCAGGACGGGAGACAACAAACTCTTCAAAGGCGTTTTGTACTGCCTCTCGGGAATTGAATTTTTTTCCCGCTAAAAAGTTGTCCAAATTTTGGAAAAAGTAATAGTCGGTAGGCGCAAGATCTGGTGAGTATGGCGGATGAGGGAGAGCTTCCAAACCCAACTCATGCAGCTTAGAGACGGTCTGTTGTGCAGTATGGGGTCGCGCGTTGTCGTGAAGTAGCAGTGGAGACGACCGATTGACCAAAGCTAGTTGCAGACGTGCGAGTTTCGCCATCATTGTGGTCTGTTCTTCAATGTACACATCTGCAGTAATGCTCTCGCCGTTTTGTAAAAAGCTATGATGAATCACACCAGCACTAGACCACCAAACTGTGACCATCACCTTTCTAGGGGTCATTTTTCGTTTTGCACATTGCTTTGGTACCGAACCAGGATCTAACCAACTTGCTGAGCGCTTTCGATTGTCAAAAAGAATCCATTTTTCGTCGCACGTAACAATTCGGTTCAAAATTCCTTCATTTCTGTGCCTGTTAAGCAGCGCAAGGCAAGTCTCGACGCGTACGTTGCGCTGGCGATCGTTAAGTTCGTGGGGCACCCATCTATCAAGCTTTTTTATCTTGCCAATCTGTCGCAAATGGACCAATATTGTTTTGATGCTAACATCAAAAGCTGCTGCCAGCTCAGCTGTAGATTGAGATTCATCAGCTTCCACAATCGCCTTTAATTCATCATTGTTGACCAAAGTTTCCGGACGACCACGAGGTTCATTTTTCAAGTCAAAATTCCCAGAACGGAACCGAGCAAACCAATAACGGGTTGCACGTTCGTTTGTACAGTTCTCTCCGTAAACGTCGTTGATGTTACGTGTCGTTTGTGCCGCGTTGGTGCCACGACGGAACTCATATTCCGTAATTACACGAAATTTCAAAGTATCCATTATGAGGAAAAATGTTGAAATGTAATGAAAATACAACGCTAATTAATAAACAAAAGACCGATATTGTAAATAGAATGTTATATTTTTAAAACAAAATTAATTTGAATTTAGAATTCATAGCCAATCAAAACTTTTTTTTGTTTGAAAAAGTCATTACTGCAATACGGCAATTTCATAGGTAAAGACCTATTATTAATATAGTCTGTGTTCCAAATTTCATCCAAACCCGTTCAGTAGTTTTTGCGTAAAAAGCCCTCGGTTTCGCCTTCGTGGTGTTCGATAATTGTCTCACGGGAACATACTATCGGGATAAAAAAGTATCCTATATGTTAATCCAGGTTGTAAACTATCTACGTTCCAAATTTCATTCAAATCCGTTCAGTAGTTTTTGCGTGAAAGATTAACAAACATTCATCAATACTCACAAACTTTCGTATTTATAGCAGGATTATTACGCGGTCTTATGGATAAATTATGATCTCACCCAGACGTGAAAAATATTAATTCAAATGTTTTTTTATTAATAATTATAGCATTAAAAATTGTAATTATAAAAACGACAAGCTAACAAAACTGCCACTATGTACATAAATACTAGGTGTTAAGACTGAAAATGTAGCCATTTTAATATTTAAGCCATTTTAGTATTTACGTTTTAGCATATAAAATATTTTAATTATAAAAACGCGTTAGATTTTAAGACAATTTATTTTCGATTTCGTCCTGTACTGATGTAATATTAGCGTCCTGATCCAATCAACATTTTTAGGCTTAAAAAATAATTACTGTTTGGATTAAAAATAAGTAACGTTACGTATGCAAGGGGGTAAAAATGATTAGCCTTTGCATTACGTGAGTGTAGCAATAAAGCTCAAAATTAAAAAAACAATGTAAACTGTGCGCTCAAAACTAAAAGAAGTACGATCAAATACGTGCGACATCCTAATATCATACCATTCTGGCAGCATTTTTCTTGACCGTGCGTACAAAAGTGTAGCGTTCTTCAGTAGCGTACGTCTCATCGTTAATCTATACCACAGAGCAGGACAAAAATTACGCTCACGCCCCGATAGAGACGCCTTTTTCAACACTTCATGCAATAGGCTATTTGACTGCCATATTTTTATTGCATAAATAAATAATATACCTCAGATAAACGTGAAAAAAAATAATTAAATATCTCAATAAATGACTAAGTTACAGGCATTTTAAATCAATCCATCATTTATTTGCTAAGATAGACACGTCTAACCACGTTTCAGATTTCATATAATGTCGCAGTCATTATACCCAGCCCGCAAGCAGGCGTGCAAATATTTATATAAATTTATGGAAAATCAAATTATTAAAATACAAAGAGCTCAGCACAGCTCAAACACGCAGTGACGTCAGTTACCAGTACTCAATACTAAGCTGTGGTACCTCTATGGTAGCTCTACTACAAACTCTTTGGCATGTGACGTCACTAGCCATGCCTTCATAGTAGCTGTGAGGAAGCTTCACACGATCTCTGTTTTACAAGAAAGGGACAGGCGATGAAATGATCCAGAAACTTTAAAGGCGTACTACTCTGTAATTTATTTACCGATTTTACCTTTTTTTTTCAAACTATGAAAATAATATTTTTTTGTTTCATTTTTAACAGTAGTAAAAAAAAAAAAAAAAAAAAAAAAAAAAAAAAAAAAAAAAAAAAAAAAAAAAAATTATATAGCTAAAGGTAGCTCCCGTAAGCGGGGCCTCAAAAAAATAGTTAAATTCACTATAGACGGCCAATTTGCCGACCAAAAGTTTTGTTGTTTCTTCCGTCGTGTTCTTAGTGATTCAGTGCTAATTGCTTGAACCTCTAAAGCAACTATTTTGGAATCAGCAGTTCGTAAAGAATTTTTCTTTTACAGCCATTTTAGACATGTAACCATGGTTACCATGGCATCCGTCTTCATTACCATGGCGCCCAGCCACTCGTTTTGTCATTTTGAAGTTGGTTCAAGTGCATCCTCACATTGTCTTTGGAAGTGTTTATCAGCGAATTTCAATGCAACCAATGAGTATAAAAACACTTGATTACACGTCAAACCCCTCCCACATCGTCGGAGTGTACGTGGGCCACTACCCTACAAGCCTTAGAAGAGACGATACCTTTTTGTTCATTATCTGTGACACGATCGGTCGGATCAGACTTATTGTCTTTGTTTTTTTTTGTTTATGTTGTTTTTCTCCGTTCTGTTTATTTTACCTTTAATTTATGTAATTTTTAAATTATGTTATAAGTTAGTTATATATTCGGAGATGCAACGTTGCGTCCAAACCACTCAAGGTGAGGTTGACCATCCTTCCGAGTCACTGGACAACCGGGTGCAGTGCCACGATTGTACTCAGGTACACTATTTCAAAGGGCAGAGAGGTTTGAAAATCCACCAGGGAAAGTGCCACAAAAACTTAAATATCCCCCTTTCAGCACCAAATTCCAATCTAATCACAATTGATTACAACAATGTGCTGGATCAACCATTTTGGAAAAAATTATCTGATTGCAAATTAAATATGCCCGTTGTAAAACGCATTCCCCGTGGCGCCCGCCTCTCTGTCGCTTCCGCTTTATCCCAGGCCATAAAAGCCGTAATACTACACAACTCTAAAAGTACTTGGGAGCATTTGTTGCTTTTCTCCTACTCTGTTCTTCATGTTAAAAAAGATTCTATCAATAGAAAATCTTTAACGACACGAATTAAAGAAAACTGTGTAAAGTACAGCGTCTTGGAAGAGCAATCTATTCTTTTTCCGGAAAACGATGTGGCCACTAATCGAATTTCCAGAACTTTTCCGAAACCTTTCAATGAGGCTTCAGTATTCAAAGTTGTGGAAAATAAACTTTTTGACGGCGACATAAAGGGTGCAGCACGAATCCTTTTTTCCAGCGACACAATGGCTTCCGCCAGTCCTGAAACCCTCACAATCTTAAGAGAAAAACATCCTCTTTCAGCAGCACCTGAGGCACCAAGAGAACCCAATGAAGCCACTGATGCCTCTCTTGAAGTTAATGCCCTAGACGTGTCTAATGCCGTCATGTCGTTTCGGAGTGGCTCTGCAGGTGGTCTGGATGCCCTCTCACCGCAGCATTTAAAAGATCTTTTATGTGGCAGGAGTGGTGAAGTCGGTGAGGCCCTTTTGAGAGACTTAACGACTCTTATTAACCTCATGTTGGCAGGGCGCGTCAACGGAGAGGTCATCGATATTCTCTATGGTGCCAACTTATGTGCCCTCAAAAAAAAGGACGGCGGCATTAGGCCAATAGCAGTCGGAATGACATATCGCCGCCTCGCAGCCAAAATCTGCTGTAAAAAGATAGCACCGCAACTGGCAAATCTTTTCCAACCCGTTCAGTTAGGCTTTGGTTCGCGAGGTGGATGCGAAGCCGCCGTCCATTCAACTAGAACTTTTTTGAGTAGCGGCTGTGGAGAGGTGCTGCTTAAAGTTGATGTAAAGAACGCTTTCAATTCTGTTGATAGAGGTGCCCTATTGACACAAGTGATTGACAAAATTCCAAATTTATTTAATTTTCTTTGGCAATGTTATGGCTCATCAACAAAATTAACATATCATGGCAATGAAATTCTCTCAGCGGTTGGTTGTCAACAAGGCGATCCGCTCGGTCCAGCAATTTTCAGCCTCGCTATTCATCCCATCATCCAACGCTTAAAATCCAAGCTTAACGTTTGGTACTTGGATGATGGGACTTTGGGTGGGGACGTAAACACTGTATACGATGACCTATTTTTATTAGTCAATGAATTCCGAGCGATTGGCCTTGAACTAAATTTCTCTAAATGTGAACTCTTTATTTCGAACGACAATCCCGCTTCTGATTTAATTTTACAAAAGTTTTATAGTTTGGCCCCTAATATTAAAAACATTGACAAACATTCACTCCGTTTATTGGGCTCACCTATCCTCGACGAATCGTTCTCCCCTTTTTTTGAAGAAAAAATTCAAAATTTTTTACTTTGTTCGGAACGTTTAACTAAAATTAACACTCACGTCGCTTTTACTATAATTCGATTTTGTCTTTTTGTCCCAAAATTTACATATATTTTACGATGTTGTCAGCTCTGGAAACATTCGGATATTCTTAACAGATTAGACAACATCGTTAAAAATACTTTGGCTTCCATTTTGAACATAAATTTAGATGAACGTGAGTGGTCGCAGGCTTCACTTCCCGTGCGTTTGGGAGGCCTCGGTGTGAGGTCTATATCTGGTGTCGCTCTCCCCGCTTTCCTGTCCTCAGTATATAGCACTCTAAATTTATCTCAAAAAATTCTCGGATCCTCTCTAGATACAGTAGAAATAACCTTTTTTGGCGAGGCCAGGAACGCGTGGCTTCTAGCCTGCCCAAACATAGATTTACCCAAAACCCTTTTCTCTCAGAGGCTTTGGGACGGGCCGCTCTGCGAGCAAGTACGGAATCAATTACTTCATACGTGCTCAAGCTCCGCAGACCGTGCCCGCCTCTTAGCCGTCGCCGAATGGGAATCGGGTTTGTGGCTGCAGGCTCTCCCTTCACCCAATACCGGCACGTTTATCGATTCGTCGACTTTCCGAATCGCAGCATCCCTTCGTTTGGGCGCACCGTGCTGCGCTCCACACCGCTGCCAGTGTGGCAATGCCGTCGATCGGCTTGGTCACCACGGTCTCTCTTGTGTTAGGAGTGCCGGGAGGATTTCTCGCCATGCCAGTCTTAATGACATAATCCGTCGGGCCTTTGTTAGCGCCAACTATGCGGCCATTCTGGAACCCAATGGCCTCGTACGTGACGATGGCAAAAGACCCGACGGAATGACTTTGATCCCATGGAAGATGGGGCGGCCTTTAGTTTGGGACGCAACCTGTGTGGGCACCCTCGCGCCGTCACATCTTGCTGGTACACAGGGTAAGGCTGGTGCTGCGGCCGAATCCGCAGAAAACCTGAAAAGGCGCAAATATAATTCCCTAGACAGTGGTTATATATTTGCGCCTTTCGGTGTCGAGACGTTGGGGCCGTGGGGACCAAGTGCCCACAAAATTTATAAAGAACTTTCAGAACGACTGATCGAAGCAACACGTGACCAAAATGCTGGTTTTTATTTAGCCCAAAGACTAAGCATTGCCATTCAACGGGGCAATGCCGCCAGCATTTTGGGCACGTTGCCTACTGGTAGCGGCTTCTTAGATTAAGTTTTGCTAATGCATAGTTTTTAATTTTCATTTTTTCTATTTATATTTTTTATTGTAGTACTAAATTCAGAATAATCTTTTCAACATTATAATATTACAGTAGTCAAATAGCCTATTCAAGCTTGTGTTTTAGAATAAAACCTTATGGCGCAGAAAACATACAATGTATCAGTAAGTCTTAAGTAAGTTACAAAGTCTTGAAATTTGTGTTTGCGCTCGGCGCATATTGATGGGCACGAATATTTCAGTTTTTATCTAGTGAATTTACTTTCCTGCTTTATGGTAGGGTGCCTATATGACCGTATTGGGTTGATCGGATATTTGGAAAACTTTTTCTCCTGTGCATTTTAGTATTATTTTATTATGCCGCCTAATTATTGTCAATTCTTTTAAACCAAAATTTATGTATTACAGTTTAAGACTTATTAAAACGCACATAAATTTTCAAAGTGGCTTTTGTCAAATAGAATTAAAACAAGTAACTGAAAAAAGGGATATACATCGACGTTAGATAAACAATAAACATGCTTAACCAAATATTCCGGATAGTAAAGCTAAAACTGACTTTAAAAACTTTTAAGCTTTTAAAATATATTTAATGCATATCGTCTGTCACTCAGAGATAAATAATCGACTTTGTAGAGCGCCGTCTCTGTCAGTCATCATGTGACGTTTTGTCACTCTATTGCTCCGTGTGAAAGAGAGGACGCTCTACTAAACTAGCTGATTATCTCCCTCTAAGTTATCTCTTTAGCTGGATGTGCATTAGTTGTCATGTACATGTACATGTAGTAGATAGTTTTTTATCTGTTCTCATCAGTGAGAAAGTGTCAGATCAAAGTCAAAGTTAAATTGAGTTTTTTGGCGGGAAAACGAAAAAGATCGCGTCGCCGCATTGTATCATTTTCCAAAACTTGTGTTATTTTCAGTGTTAGTGCATAAATTGGTGGTGGTATATTACTTAACTCGAAAAATTATCAATAACTTTACACTGGCTAAATACACAAAAGTGTGGGGCCATACCAAAAAAAAGTTAAATTTAAACTTGATCAAGTCAAAGTCAAAACTAAGTTGAAGTCAAAGTCAAAACTAAGTATTAACGAAACGGGGTTTCTTTTTTGATTTTTAAATCCCATGTTTCCTTAACATCGGCATTTTATAATATTGATGTAAAAATAAAAATTTGATCGTATAATAAAAGTTGTACATTAATGTGAAGCGACCAGAAATGCATTTATTAGATTTAAGCTTGTGTAGCATTTATAATGATAAGTTATATAGTAGTATCATTATCAAGATATTAGCTTATTATTTTTTGATAACTATCGAGACTGCAATTTCAATGTATATAGCTTTAACGAATTTGTATTCCACAGAGCAGAATAAAATGAAAAACAAAAAATGTCTGCTCTGCGTTGAAGTCATACAAAAAGACTGGAAAAGTCCCATCTCTAGATTACTAATTAGCAAATCAATGCATAAATAATTTCGTAAATGTACTATATCGAAAAAGCTATGGGCATTTTTTATACAAACTTTATTTTATGTTAAGTTATTTTTTGTCTTTTTTTCGATTAATTTTCTTTGTACACAAATTTTTTTATAATAACGCCCAACGATCACATACATAGAAATATACAATTCTTTCATGTGATTATTTGGACGCGTTATGTTAGTGACGTCAAAAAAGTGCTTTTTGATTTTGGGCTTACACCGCGCCTTAAGTCAGTTTAAAACTGTCATTGTTATTAAAATAGGTTAAGCTTAGTGCCACATTTAGGTCCTGTATAATTTAGGTAATTTGTGTCAATTTGACCTATATTTATATCAACTTATAATAAGAATCTACATTAATAAGCATTTAAGAGAGCTCATAGGTGTCAAACTGTATTTAAATATTTTAATGTTTAAAATTAGGTTTTAATATTTAAAACTAGATTTTAAAGTGTAAAATCCGCAATTTTAATTTACTAATAAGTAATAAGAATGCATTTAATCTCTATAATAATGTTTGCTTATAAAATATAATCATTAGATATTGATAAAAATTAAAATGTTCTATTAATTACTTAAACTAAAAGATGTTTTGTAACAGTCTTGCTTTAGGAAAATTACACGTGTTAAAACGAGATAATTAGATATTTCATAGTTAAATTAGTTAATAGTAATATTTTGTACTGATATTGATATTTAAAATAAAGTTTAAGTTAAGTATAAAAAAAATTAAAATATTTCGTATGATTATCTACATTGCGAAATTTAGCTTACGTGCGTTCTCGAGAATGACTATAAATGCATTTGCACCCATTTGCGCTTCAGAATTAAAAGTAGTTAAACAAGTTAACCATAAATGGTTAAAACCCAGTCTTGGTAGATGATTTGCCAATTTTGAAGCATAAACTAAGCCAATATTGTTACGGTTTTTAACAAAGTTCATTTTCTCAATACTCTGTCGAAAGAATAAATAATAAGTGTTTCGATATAATTTATTTCTTGGTGCAAACTATATAACATTGTGCGTTCCATTTTTTATTATAATAAAATGTATGAATAATTATGTATGATAAATAATGTCTAAACTCACGTCAATTAAAAAGTCGAAATTACTCCGACCAGGTTAGCCAGGTTAGCAGTTACGTGCTGACGCTCGCGAAAGCCGCCGCGACATGCGTTAGTAACTGGCTCCCAGAAGGACATCGAATATGTCCGAAACTTGGTCGGAGTAATTTCGACTTTTTAACTGACGTGAGTTTAGCCGTTATTTAATTTACGAAATGTGTCATACTCACGACAGTTTTCAAAATAAAATGTATGCATAAGTTATGAATCTCTCAATTTTTAATATAATGATGACTGATTTTTACACACTTAAAAAAAATATTATGTAGGTTTAGTAAAGTTTTTTTAAACTTTTTAAGCTTGCATTTGACCACTGTCTCTGTTGGTGAGTGACGCGGTTGACGATGGAACTTGCATGTATGTGGCGTATTTATCTATGCATAGTTGATTAACTACGTATTGTTGAATTGTATGACTATTATAGACTTCCTCTCGAATTGTTTGGGCAAAATTATTATTAATAAGAATTGTTTGGGCAAAATCTGAGATGAGTTATGCATTTCGTTTCAAATAATAATAATAACGCCCAACGATCACATAGATCCTGGACCCTTACTAGGATTCCTGTATTTAGGGACTCAGGAATTACGAGGACCATGGTCCCACAACACCCAGACTCAGAACAAGTATTTGCGCTTTTTTATGTGCACAAATACTTGTCCTGTTGCGGGAATCGAACCAGCCGCCGTCAGGTTATGAGTTGACCTGCTCAACCACCACACCACAGAGGCTGTCATATTCATATTCAGCAGTGGACGTCTCCAGGCTATAAGATCCATTACAATAATGTATAGCTCGCGCAAAACTTTACGAGCTCTCGGAAGTTAGGTCCGAGTACCAAACTGCGCATGATACAGTTGAGAGCATTGTAAAAGCGGCCATACAGTAACTATAATATGCGTACTGCGAAGCCATCCGCGCTAACTTCAGAGAGCTCATAAAGTTTTACGCGAGCTATATATATATAAATAAACTCGTATTATGGGATACCTTTTTTTAAGGGGGGGAAATGCCCTCGCACTTCCCTATGTGGGACTCGAACCCACTAAAACTAAAACCCCCCCGTGAGCCCTCGTCCGCCGTACCGGGGCGAGAAGGGGTCGCGACTGCAGTCCAGCCGTCCCGGGTATTATGGGATACTGAGCTAAGCCTTCTATAAAATCGACCAGCCTGCCCAAGCCGGTGTATACATTATTTAAGTGTCATGTAATCAATTACACATAATTAGCAATTAATTAGACATAATTAGCGATAATTACGTGCTTATAATAATTGTAAATGGAATTATCTATAGCGTTTGCATTTTTAAATAAACTTTTTTGATGGGTATAAATTTTGTTTTCTTATTTCATATTGCTCCCAGTTTTGTAAGAACATGACGTTTTAATAAGTTTTCATAACTTTTAATTAATAATAAACACGATCAGGTAATTAATTTAAAAGTTAATTGGGATTTTTTAGATTGTATAAAATATGACAACTCTTAGTAACTTCTACTTGATCTCAGAGAAATATTAAATGAAAAAATGAGTTGTATAAAAACTATTATTATTTTCATCGCTGTATTTTACGTAAGTCTAGATTTTTTTTATCACTGTCACAGAGGTATAATGAAATTACGCACGCAAACTTCGTACGGGCTATCTAACATTTTTATGACACTGCACTGCACACATCATCCTGAGACATCGGCAAAGTCTGGGAATAAGATTACTCGGCTGTGAGATCAGATCATAAAGTCTCATTTACCCAGTAATTTTCCTAGCTACAGTGCCTTTCAAACCGGAACACAGTAGTACTTGTACACTACTGCTGCTGAATAACTGGCAAAGCGGTGGTACCTACCTAGGCGAACTTTTCAGGGAAGTCCTACCACCTAATAGTATTTATTTGGTGGGTAGAATATAAAACTAATAATAATTTTGAATGATGATGGTAATATTTATGATTAATTTCAATTAATTACTGTTGAAATGTAATCTGACGTGAATTGTGTTACATGCTAAGTTATATAGCCAATAAATAATTCTGTTCCATTGTAGATAAACTAACCACGCCCACACGAAAGCATAAATTTTCTTTGAAGTAAAACTTCTTTACGCACGCTTGACTTGGAGAGTAAGCTATTGAATGCGAGACGAACGGAAGTTGAAGTTGGTTCACGAAGATCTCCATTGTCAACATCACAAAGCAAAAAAATTCTTTATGTTGGTGTGTCCGGTAAAATGACTACAATTTACAATTGTCAAGATGGCCACATTAACGTTAAACAAAGCTATACCAGCCGATAGATGGAGCTAAACTAAAAAGTTTTACTTCAGTCGTGTGGTCTAAAGCACACTCTTTTTTTATACCGTATCTATTATCGCATTATACGCCGGAAGACGCCCATTGTTGAATAAAGGCCTCCTACAATACGCCACTTAGCGCCATACTTATAACCTAGACCTAGGAAGGAAAATTATTGAGATAAAATGCAGTGAAATTTATATTAGGACCTGTAACGGGGATGTGACGGGACGTGGCGCAGAGTAATTATTACGGAGTTCAGTTATTAAATCATCATTTATTTACGTATAGATACAACTAGCGAGGAAGGAGAGTTACTCTGAATCCATGTAAAGCGAGGGCCAGTAGTATACTGTCCGCAGCGCCTAGTAGGAATTCAGTGCAACAAGAGTAATTTCGAGAGTGCCGGGAGTCCGTCTGCTCAAGAAATCAAGTGCCTGACCTAATTACAATTTCAATTTCACAGGATATGTATATCGAGTTCACTGAACGAAACGCTTGCGTGTTTTAAGGTCGCATCACGCCATCTAGTTTCATTCGTTGTAAGCAACCGAAATATTGGCGGGTGTTACATTCTCCCCCTCTGTTCCCGATGGCGACCCGACGAGGAGAACAGGAAATGTCAGGAATCTAGTTCGGTATCTAGGGTTAGCAGTCTGCTCGCATATTCAATTGGGTGTTCTTCTGCACACTCCCCCTGGACCAATACTGGTCCTATAGTATAATTACTGGCATCGGTTTTTACTATGTACGGTTTGGTTTCATCCGCTTGGCTCAATACCGGTGCTGTTGTTAAGGACGCCTTTAAGTCATTAAAAGATTTGTCCTGTTCATCTCCCCAATTCCATGGAGATTTTTTCTTTGTCAATCGGGTCAACGGCTCACTTATCAGTGAGAAATTCGGTATAAACCGTCGGTCCCATGAGCAGGTTTGTATGAAAGATAACAGGTGCTTTAGGTTCTTTGGTTTTGGCAGGTTTGTTATTGCAAAATGGAAACCTTTACGTTTCAGACAGGTGTATAGTTGAAATGAAGCAACACTAGACTTAGCGCATGTGTCCACGTACGCTGTACCAACAATGTCGTAGATTCCTATCCCCACCATAGGCCTCGGTCTCGCATCTGTTTTGACATTTAGAGAACAGAAGTCCACGTTATGTTCTGTTTTGATGGGTTTTTCCGCTGCGCATCTAGGGCACTTGCTTCTGACGACCCCAGGTGCTCCACAACCATAACATGAAAAGGCGGGTTTTGACGGCGACGGTACTTGGGTAGATGCGGCTTCAACTTTGATATTCATTGTTTGAGGAGGCTGCCCTCCGTTGTTCTGCATGCTCTTGCGGCAGTCTTCAACATTGTGTCCAATATGTCGGCAATAGGTACAGCGTGGTTTGATCCCCTTGCTTACGTCTTCGGTAATGGATGACGTAGGCTTTTCTCTTAGCAGCTGTTCAACGTTCCTAGCTGCGTTCATGAGCTGCTCAAACGTTGTTACGTTGTCTCGTGAAACCTTTTCGCGTATCGTGATGTGTAACTGTCCATAGATTATATCTATTTGCTGCTCTTCTGTCAATCCAGGTGCAGGTAACTGTGCCAGAAGAGCGCGATCTCGAGCAATGAACGTCTCCGTCAACATATCACTGGATTGTCTGTAGTGCAAGATGTCTTGGTAAATCATGTATGCAGGTTTTTTAGGAGCAAACGCATGACGCAGTCTATTTTCAAAGCTGGACCAGGATTTAACGCCTTCCTTAATCCCTTGCCACCATATTGCTGCTTCACCTTTCAGTATCAATGGCAGTGTCGCGATGGCATCTTCGTCGGTTATTTTATTCACTGATTTGTAGACGGATGCTGTTGATAGAAACTCTGCAACACACGAATTTAAATGGAACGATGCATTGGCAAATGAGCGTACGGGTGCGCAGTTGGATACAGCTTGAAGTGCAGCTGATGTTATTGATGAAACCAATTGCTGAAGTTGCTCAGGTGACATGGTCACGTTTGAGGTCATCTTCTTCTTTTTTGTTTTTTTTGTTTGTATCTTCCGATTTCTTAGTGAAAACTCTGCGAGGTCTCGTCCGGAGAGTAGGTCCGCGTTTAGGTGTTCCTGAAGGGCCGCTGCCGGTATTCGCCACCTTGGTCGACGTCACCGGACTCGCGTTACTTTGACAGGGCCCCACGTTGGCGCCAGTTGTAACGGGGATGTGACGGGACGTGGCGCAGAGTAATTATTACGGAGTTCAGTTATTAAATCATCATTTATTTACGTATAGATACAACTAGCGAGGAAGGAGAGTTACTCTGAATCCATGTAAAGCGAGGGCCAGTAGTATACTGTCCGCAGCGCCTAGTAGGAATTCAGTGCAACAAGAGTAATTTCGAGAGTGCCGGGAGTCCGTCTGCTCAAGAAATCAAGTGCCTGACCTAATTACAATTTCAATTTCACAGGATATGTATATCGAGTTCACTGAACGAAACGCTTGCGTGTTTTAAGGTCGCATCACGCCATCTAGTTTCATTCGTTGTAAGCAACCGAAATATTGGCGGGTGTTACAGACCTACATTTTGTTTAAATCATTGGAAGGTATGGTTTTGCTACGGTCTTCAGAAAGTTTCAGCGTTTCTAGACAACCTGCCGGCTCTCTTCTGAAAAATGCGAAGGTAACTTTTAAAGTTTTACTTCCGTTGAACTAACCTTAATTACAAGCTTTTATACTTGCTATGACTTTATTTATTTATCTGTTTGTACAGTACAAATCTTGGAAATGATTTTAGATACTTTACTAGACTGTGAGTTTAGGTAATAAAGTCTTATTTGCCCTGTACTTTTACTAGCTACAGCACCTTTCAAACCGGAAGATAGTAGTTATTACGTACGTATGTTGGCAGCAGAATAACTGGCAAAGCGGTGGACCTACCTAGATGGACTTTGCATAGAAGACCTACCTGCTGCCTGGATCTCCTGAGATGACGTCATAGATTGCAGGAGTGGCCGCTGAAAATGGGGTGTCACGCGATGGCTGCAGTTTTCCGGAATATTATTACTGGTCTGATAGCTCAGTTGGTAGTTACCCTGCCTTCTGAGCTGTAGGTTGTGGGTTCGATCCCCACCCAGGACAAACATTTGTGTGATCAACATCGATGTTTGTTCTGTGTCTGAGTATTATATTGTATTCTATGTATGTATTTACTAACAAAAAGTATATAAGTATTGTATCAGTTAAAATAAGCAGCCATTATTTTAACTGAACTGAGAGACAGAGTATGTTGAGTTCTAAATTTATTCAAATTCAAATTATTCCCAAACTTATTCCCACGCCATCTGTTTCGCATTACAAACTGCAGCATGTCGAATCAGATTGCATCAGGTGTATTATCCCTGGCTCCTTCCCTCCCAAAGGAAACGAACGAGAGCTAGATACTTTTGGTTCCCGTAAATCAATAAATTGTCCTTGATTCATGCCTAGATATATGTGTTAGGTACTGTGATGAGAACATTTTTATTATGTAAGTTCTACCAAGAGCTACAAGCTCGATGTTGTGGAAAAATCTTTACAAATACTAAATGCTATAAAATTCGATTTGTTTATATAAAAAGGCGGTGAAACTTAAAAAAATGACTTTAGAGTGCCGATTAGTGTTAGAGGAGTCGTGTAATAGACTTAACGGATCAATGAATGTGAAAGATATCATCAAATCTTTGGTCAGACATACAAGAGTATATTATTTGTATCGATGCAACTTAGAAGGTATAAAAAACCACGTTTTTATAAAGCTATATACTCATAACGCAGTATTTAGGAAAAAAGAAAGCGTTTTAGATGACGAATCAACAACGCTCAAGTATCGCCGTCATGTAGACGAAGTGTGCCCGATGAAAATGGGGTATTACGCAGCAATGAGATCTGACGAGGATATCAAAATTGGTATAGCTTTTTACGGCAAGCATGAACCTTTAAAAGTATTGCCGACGTACTTATCATCGAGTTTCTTTCGTGTAGAAAGGAGGTTCTTCACGCTGCATGGAAAAAAAGTAATAAAGTTTGAAATGCGAATGGATCAGGATATATGGACTCCGGGCAGATGTGGAGTTGTCCATTACCATATTAACAATAAAAGCAATGTCGATATTCTCTATATGAAGGTGTGTTTTATTTGCTATACAGTGATATATAACGCAAGTACAGTGAGACGCGTTACGCGCAACTGTAAAACTATCAACGAACGCAACCCTTGGAGCAAAAAGAGAATCCCAGCCGGCGCAGAAGTGGCTCTGTCAGGTTGGTACTTGATTCCACCTGAGATAAAACCCACCGAATTGATCGAATGCAAAGTGTATCGGAGGTACGTGTTTAAAATTAGAATGATGATGCCGAGTCCGTACTGCGATATTACTGCGAAAATTCCAGCGTTTTACAGCAAGAAGAAATATTTTCAGAGAAATGACCTTGTAATGTTGGAAACCAAGTTTAATAATGCTGACGATTTTTGCGCGAGGATGAGTGCTATGTACGTGTCTCCTATAAATGACCGAGAAGAGGCCAACTCAATGAACTACTAGACGTTTTTGTTCTATGAGGTACACTGCGTAATGTAGTCTATTTGACTACTATTACTTATTCAAGTTGTGTGTAATATAGTCTATTTGACTACTATTACCTTTTCAAGTTGTGTGTAATATAGTCTATTTAACTACTATTACTTATTCAAGTTGTGTGTAATATAGTCTATTTGACTACTATTACTTGTTCAAGTTTTGTTAGGTCATTCTTTTTTTACATTTTGTTATCTATTTACACAAATTTTTTCATTTCTCTATTTTGACTACTATTTTACTAGGTGGAAGGACTTTTCGGCAAAGTTCGTCTAGGTAGGTACCACCGCTTTGCCAGTAATTCTGCCGCCAAGCAGTAGTGCGCAAGCACTACTACGTTCCGGTTAAGAGGGCACTGTAGCTAGTGAAATTACTGGGCAAATGAGACTTTATGACCTAATCTCACAGTCAAGTAATATTATTGCTAGACTGCGCTGATGTCTCAGAATGACGTGCGCAGTGCAGTGTCACGCGAAACTACACTTGAGTTTCAAGTGTCACTGCAATTGATATGAGCAGTCGTGTCACTTAACATCAGGTGAGCGACCAGCTCGTCATGTTATTTCGTAACATTTAAAAAAAATTGACATTACACATTAGTGACGTCGAAAAAGTGCTTTTTTTGATTTCGGCTTACATCGCTCCATAATTTTATTCCTTCTTCACCTATCATCTTATTATTTAATCTGGGGTACTGAATGTGGTAAAAAGAAAGCAGGTTTTTAAAAAGAAAGGGTTATCTTATATGGGATCTTTATATGTTAAGTTAGTACTATGAAGTATGTAAATATGATATAGGTAATAATATGTAAATAGTATGTGTGTAAATAAATTTCTATGTAATATATGAACTTAATATTTGTAAAGATGTTTAATAATAGGATGTTTAGTAATAAGAATAAGCTATATTACTTTTTGTAAGATAAATAATTTTTGACTTTTTGACTGACGTGAGTTTAACCGTTATTTATAATACAAAATGTTTTATACTCACTATAGTTTTAAAATATATATAATAAATAAATAAATACTATTATAAGTGTTGAAATAATTATTAAATCTTATTGTTAATTATTATTTTTAGATCGGCCAAAGATTGAGCATTGCCATTCAACGCAAAAATAAATATAAATTCAAATTTATACAATATTTATTTATACTTTTATGTCACTTACCTTAAAAACACAGGATATAAAATATAGGTCTTTACCTATGAAATTGCCGTTTTGTTTGAAAAAAGTTAAAGTATTTTTTTTTCGAACTTATTTATTTCTTTTACTCAAAGTAATCACCCCTGCAATCAATGCATCTTTGCCAACCCTGTGGCAGTTTATGGATGCCCTTCTTGAAAAAATCAGCAGGACGGGAGACAACAAACTCTTCAAAGGCGTTTTGTACTGCCTCTCGGGAATTGAATTTTTTTCCCGCTAAAAAGTTGTCCAAATTTTGGAAAAAGTAATAGTCGGTAGGCGCAAGATCTGGTGAGTATGGCGGATGAGGGAGAGCTTCCAAACCCAACTCATGCAGCTTAGAGACGGTCTGTTGTGCATTATGGGGTCGCGCGTTGTCGTGAAGTAGCAGTGGAGACGACCGATTGACCAAAGCTGGTTGCAGACGTGCGAGTTTCGCCATCATTGTGGTCAGTTCTTCAATGTACACATCTGCAGTAATGCTCTCGCCGTTTTGTAAAAAGCTATGATGAATCACACCAGCACTAGACCACCAAACTGTGACCATCACCTTTCTAGGGGTCATTTTTCGTTTTGCACATTGCTTTGGTACCGAACCAGGATCTAACCAACTTGCTGAGCGCTTTCGATTGCCAAAAAGAATCCATTTTTCGTCGCACGTAACAATTCGGTTCAAAATTCCTTCATTTCTGTGCCTGTTAAGCAGCGCAAGGCAAGTCTCGACGCGTACGTTGTGCTGGCGATCGTTAAGTTCGTGGGGCACCCATCTATCAAGCTTTTTTATCTTGCCAATCTGTCGCAAATGGACCAATATTGTTTTGATGCTAACATCAAAAGCTGCTGCTAGCTCAGCTGTAGATTGAGATTCATCAGCTTCCACAATCGCCTTTAATTCATCATTGTTGACCAAAGTTTCCGGACGACCACGAGGTTCATGTTTCAAGTCAAAATTCCCAGAACGGAACCGAGCAAACCAATAACGGGTTGTACGTTCGTTTGTACAGTTCTCTCCGTAAACGTCGTTGATGTTACGTGTCGTTTGTGCCGCGTTGGTGCCACGACGGAACTCATATTCCATGATTACACGAAATTTCAAAGTATCCATTATGAGGAAAAATGTTGAAATGTAATGAAAATACAACGCTAATCAATAAACAAAAGACTTATATTGTAAATAGAATGTCATATTTTTAAAACAAAATTAATTTGAATTTAGAATTCATAGCCAATCAAAACTTTTTTTTGTTTGAAAAAGTCTGTACTGCAATACGGCAATTTCATAGGTAAAGACCTATTATATTAATAATTTATACCTCATTATAAATACATATCTCTTAGATCTTATCTTAGACAGCCTCTGTAGTGTGGTGGTTGAGCAGGTCGGCTCATAGCCCAGAGACGGCGGGTTCGATTCCCGCGGCATGATAAGTATTTGTGCACAGAAAAAAAGCGCAAATACCTGTTCTGAGTCTGGGTGTTGTGGAACCATGGTCCTCGTAGTTCCTGGGTCCCTAGACACAGGTTATAATATCATTTTTTTGCAAGTATATAAAATTATAGTAATTGTAAAAATTGTATTATATTTTGAAGATATTTTGTAAAACTAAAACGAAATGTCTTATTTATTCATTAATAGTAATATTCTTATTCAACAGAAACATTAATATGTACTAAATATAAAACGAAAATAGAAAAATAAGGATTGTAAACTTCTGTTATTATTTATTGGAGTACTTATGCACAAATTATTCGAGAATATGTTTATATTCTATTTACTTTTTATTGTAATTATAATGCAAGTATATTAAGAATAATGTACAAAGTTAAGATTATAACCTTAAAAGAGTTTTCCTCCTATAAACTCTTGAGGTACTTCAATTAGGTAACTATTTATTTCATATATTTTTTCCTTCTCCGAACTCAATCTTATATTTTTTGTTGGGAATTAAGATGGTTGTCATTATTTCTATATTTACAAATTAAATCTGTGTCTATTAATATAATGAAGTTACGTTGAATTTTGTTTTTCTAGGCTAACATGCCCATCTTAAACCACTTCATTGCTTAACATCCGGTAAGACAGTGGTCAAACGTGGCCTATAAACAATCCCATTAATATTATAAATGCGAAAGTTTGTGAGTATGGATGTACGGACGAATGTTTTCTTTCACGTAAAAACTACTAAACGGGTTTAGATGAAATTTGGAACACAAATAGTTTATGACCTGGATTAGCACATAGGATACTTTTTATCCCAATAGTGTGTTCCTGTGGGATGTTAAAGACTACGGATGAAATTTGGAACACAGTTTTTATTAACATCTAAATTAATCACCTAAATTAAAATTCATTTTTAGTAATTTAAGCGTTCCATACAAAAATGGTAATCTTCGGAATGTAGATAGCTAAGCTAGCTTTCTACATTCCGAAGATTACCATTTTTGTAGTTTTTGTACCTATGGTGGATTAACACAGGCTACTTTTTATTAGCGGGTGAAATCGCGGGGCACGGATAGTATAAAATAAAATGTGTTTTTTTTAAATTTATTTATTTTATTGCGTTTGACTACTATCGCACCTGATTTTAAGTGACGATGCGGTCTAGGATGTAACACGCTTGCCTAGCAGATACCTGTTCACTCTCGATTTGAAGCCTCCAAGGTTGTAGTTATCGGGAAATACAAACGCCAGTAAAGCGTTCCACTCTTTGGCTGTTCGCATGATAAACATGGAGCCAAATCGCTTTGTTCGCACATGGGGGATATTGGCCATGATGTGTTTCATAGTTGTAGAACCATGTGGCCATTATGATTGAGTTTTCAGGTTGAGGTTTTTGAGGCTTTGTGGTCTGCTTATCCGAAGATTTATTTAAACAATTTTAAAGATATAGGGCGAGTGGCAATCCTGGTGTTATTGTCACCCTTCAAGCCTACAATAGCTGTTGTCTTTAATTAACAGTGGTTAATTCAAATTATTGGTGTTTCAAATTTCAAATGAAAGGAAAATCCTAATCAAATTAATATTGAAAAATAGTATCATTTCTACATCATACATTTTTCTCGTAAAAAAAAAACCTATGACTACTATTTATTGATCACACTAATATTATAAAGGCGAAAGTTTGTATGTGTGTTTGTGTGTATGTGTGTATGTTTGTTACTCCTTCTACTATATCTAACTTCTACGCAAAGGTATATTTCTAAACTAGTTGCGCCCCGCGGTTTCACCCGCGGATAAAAAGTATTTTAATTATTTGCTCATCCCACGGGGACATTTCACTTTTCCGGGATTAAATGTAGCCTATATGTTAATCCAGTGTATAAGCTACCTTGGTACCGAATTTCATGGAAGTGGGGAAGTGCGTCAAAATTGACTT
Organism: Ennomos fuscantarius; assembly: GCA_905220475.3. Taxonomy (NCBI): domain Eukaryota; kingdom Metazoa; phylum Arthropoda; class Insecta; order Lepidoptera; family Geometridae; genus Ennomos; species Ennomos fuscantarius. The sequence goes on from HG992049.1 coordinate 7,769,780, forward strand.
CTAAGATTTTATTTCACTGTTAGTGGGTTAGGTTTTCTTCGATTTCCTTGAGATTCTATGATGAAATCTTGATTTGATGATGATGGGAACACCTCGGGAGTACACCCTTTCAAACTGAAAAAGAATATTTGAAATCGATTCACAATTGAAGGGTTGAGAATAAAAAGGGTTTAACTGACAAATTGACAGTTTCGAGAAAATTGACTTTAAACGTCAACGGCGTCATTTTAATGTAGACTGCTTCTAAGGTAATAGAAAAACTTCATGTAAGTTTCAGTTGCTTGAAAATGTTTTAATTCTATTTTTTAATACTAAATATAGTACTAATTCATACAATTACTGTGAAAATATAATATAATAAAAGAAATATAATAATGTTTATATGCTAAGCGAACTGTATTCCTGTGACTGATAAACCGTTTTTAGGCTCATAATCTCGAGATTTAAGCTTAATTTCGGTATTTTGAGAATGTATTATTGAAGATAATTTCACGCTGAATCCAACGATACCCATAAGTCATTTTGTGAAAAAAATCACATAAACCCTTTTTGTTCTCACCCCTTCAATTGGTGAAACTATCGATAAAAATACACAAAAAAATACATACAGACGAACAATACCTCATCCTTTTTGGAAGTCAGTAATAAAATCGTTTATGCTGTTCACGTGTTTTAAAGTTAATTTCTAATTTACCGGTGATATATTGATAATTGGGTACAACCCGGTCAGGATTTCATTTTGTTCAGGCGAATTTTTTTTTAATATGTTACTGAGTGATGTGACGAGTCATTCACCTGATGTTAAGCGCCACGGCTGCCTATAACAGAACATTGTCATTCGGAACCCCAAAACAGAGTTACGAGCGACACTGCACTGCGCACATCATCCTGAGACATCAGCACAGCCTGGTAATAAGATTACTAGACTGTGAGATCAGGTCATAAAGTCTCGATTGCCCAGTAATTAAATGAATGTAACAACTTATTGTAGTTTGAAATTAATTTATGGTTAAACGAGTGTGGCTTAAGCGACTTTTATACCGACGTACCCAGCTTCTAATCCCGCTCGGCTCTGCACCACTCGCCCGGTCACGGGAATCGCACCCGCTGCCTCCGGGCTATGAGACGATCTGCTCAACCACTACACCACGGAGGCTATCAATTCAATCATAACCATTGGTCCAATATTATAAGAGAAAATTGGAAAGACATCGTTTAACTAGTCCAACGGAGGCGCTACCGAAAATAGCACACCGGTGTGCGCTCGACATGTTTTAAATTAACCAGTCAAACATTAACGTTTGCATTACAACTAAAAGATATGCCGTGCGTTCTTTCGACATTTCTTTAAATAATCTATACATATAAAATTCAAAGTCCTGACTGACTGAATGACTTATATATCAACGCACAGCCTAACCCACTGGTTATTTGGAGGGTGTGTTCTTTGAAAAGTGTAGGTATCCATTAAGAAAGGATTTTTCGAAATTCCACTCCTAAGAGGGTGAAATGGGTGGTTGAAGCTGCGGGTAGAAGCTAGTAGATCATATATTACATTATTGATAGACTCTGTGGTGCGCTGGTTCGGCTCATAGCCTAGAGGCGGCGGGTTCGATTCCCGCGTTATGACAAGTATTTGTGCACAGGAAAAAAGCGCAAATACTTGTTCTGATCTGGGTGTTGTGGTACCATGGTCGTAGTTCCTGGGTCCCTAGACACAGGGAATCCTAGTTCGGGTCCAGGTTCTATATATGTGATCGTTGGGCGTTATTATCATTGTTATTATTACGATAAATCGATCGTATTGTAATATTTATGATGATCTATCAAAATTAATATCCAATATGATTAATATTTCATAGTTATTCTGTAATGTAATTTTTAGTATTCTTTTGATTTTCCAATTAATATTATTGATTAAACAATTTATAATTACGTAACTTAAGATTACGATTTTTTACAATATATCTATTAAAATAACAAAACTATATTATGAAACAACCTAAACTGTATCAGCCTTATTAATAAACACGAACTAGCTTTAGACTATAGATGTCTCTGGATGACGTGCGCAGTGCAGAGTCACGCGAACCTCTATACTTTAGAGTACCGAGTGACACTGCAGCTGATATGGGCAGCCGTGTCGTTTAACACCAGGCGAACGGCTAGCTCGTCACGTCATTCCTTAACATAAAAAAAAAAAAAAAAAAAAAACCATCTTTTGTCTCTTTCGATCCAGCTAAATATTCCAGTATCAAAAAAAGGACATAAGCTGAAGTAACTAATCCGAGAGTAATACCCGTTTATTAATAAGGCTGTATATGTATATATGATTAACTTTGACATTATTTTATTTTATTTGACATTATTGTAATAGCCTAATTGGATTCTTTTATTATTTTATAACCCTGATTTGTTTTTTGTTAATGTATATAATACTTTGTGTGATAATTGAAATTGATTTTGTCGTTTTTATCACAATAAATAAATAAATATAAATATAATAAATAAATATAATATGTCTATACTTTCCATTATTTTTTTTTTTTATATTAATAAAATCAATAATATTATAATGTTGAAAAGATTATTCTGAATTTAGTACTACAATAAAAAATATAAATAGAAAAAATGAAAATTAAAAACTATGCATTAGCAAAACTTAATCTAAGAAGCCGCTACCAGTAGGCAACGTGCCCAAAATGCTGGCGGCATTGCCCCGTTGAATGGCAATGCTTAGTCTTTGGGCTAAATAAAAACCAGCATTTTGGTCACGTGTTGCTTCGATCAGTCGTTCTGAAAGTTCTTTATAAATTTTGTGGGCACTTGGTCCCCACGGCCCCAACGTCTCGACACCGAAAGGCGCAAATATATAACCACTGTCTAGGGAATTATATTTGCGCCTTTTCAGGTTTTCTGCGGATTCGGCCGCAGCACCAGCCTTACCCTGTGTACCAGCAAGATGTGACGGCGCGAGGGTGTCCACACAGGTTGCGTCCCAAACTAAAGGCCGCCCCATCTTCCATGGGATCAAAGTCATTCCGTCGGGTCTTTTGCCATCGTCACGTACGAGGCCATTGGGTTCCAGAATGGCCGCATAGTTGGCGCTAACAAAGGCCCGACGGATTATGTCATTAAGACTGGCATGGCGAGAAATCCTCCCGGCACTCCTAAAACAAGAGAGACCGTGGTGACCAAGCCGATCGACGGCATTGCCACACTGGCAGCGGTGTGGAGCGCAGCACGGTGCGCCCAAACGAAGGGATGCTGCGATTCGGAAAGTCGACGAATCGATAAACGTGCCGGTATTGGGTGAAGGGAGAGCCTGCAGCCACAAACCCGATTCCCATTCGGCGACGGCTAAGAGGCGGGCACGGTCTGCGGAGCTTGAGCACGTATGAAGTAATTGATTCCGTACTTGCTCGCAGAGCGGCCCGTCCCAAAGCCTCTGAGAGAAAAGGGTTTTGGGTAAATCTATGTTTGGGCAGGCTAGAAGCCACGCGTTCCTGGCCTCGCCAAAAAAGGTTATTTCTACTGTATCTAGAGAGGATCCGAGAATTTTTTGAGATAAATTTAGAGTGCTATATACTGAGGACAGGAAAGCGGGGAGAGCGACACCAGATATAGACCTCACACCGAGGCCTCCCAAACGCACGGGAAGTGAAGCCTGCGACCACTCACGTTCATCTAAATTTATGTTCAAAATGGAAGCCAAAGTATTTTTAACGATGTTGTCTAATCTGTTAAGAATATCCGAATGTTTCCAGAGCTGACAACATCGTAAAATATATGTAAATTTTGGGACAAAAAGACAAAATCGAATTATAGTAAAAGCGACGTGAGTGTTAATTTTAGTTAAACGTTCCGAACAAAGTAAAAAATTTTGAATTTTTTCTTCAAAAAAAGGGGAGAACGATTCGTCGAGGATAGGTGAGCCCAATAAACGGAGTGAATGTTTGTCAATGTTTTTAATATTAGGGGCCAAACTATAAAACTTTTGTAAAATTAAATCAGAAGCGGGATTGTCGTTCGAAATAAAGAGTTCACATTTAGAGAAATTTAGTTCAAGGCCAATCGCTCGGAATTCATTGACTAATAAAAATAGGTCATCGTATACAGTGTTTACGTCCCCACCCAAAGTCCCATCATCCAAGTACCAAACGTTAAGCTTGGATTTTAAGCGTTGGATGATGGGATGAATAGCGAGGCTGAAAATTGCTGGACCGAGCGGATCGCCTTGTTGACAACCAACCGCTGAGAGAATTTCATTGCCATGATATGTTAATTTTGTTGATGAGCCATAACATTGCCAAAGAAAATTAAATAAATTTGGAATTTTGTCAATCACTTGTGTCAATAGGGCACCTCTATCAACAGAATTGAAAGCGTTCTTTACATCAACTTTAAGCAGCACCTCTCCACAGCCGCTACTCAAAAAAGTTCTAGTTGAATGGACGGCGGCTTCGCATCCACCTCGCGAACCAAAGCCTAACTGAACGGGTTGGAAAAGATTTGCCAGTTGCGGTGCTATCTTTTTACAGCAGATTTTGGCTGCGAGGCGGCGATATGTCATTCCGACTGCTATTGGCCTAATGCCGCCGTCCTTTTTTTTGAGGGCACATAAGTTGGCACCATAGAGAATATCGATGACCTCTCCGTTGACGCGCCCTGCCAACATGAGGTTAATAAGAGTCGTTAAGTCTCTCAAAAGGGCCTCACCGACTTCACCACTCCTGCCACATAAAAGATCTTTTAAATGCTGCGGTGAGAGGGCATCCAGACCACCTGCAGAGCCACTCCGAAACGACATGACGGCATTAGACACGTCTAGGGCATTAACTTCAAGAGAGGCATCAGTGGCTTCATTGGGTTCTCTTGGTGCCTCAGGTGCTGCTGAAAGAGGATGTTTTTCTCTTAAGATTGTGAGGGTTTCAGGACTGGCGGAAGCCATTGTGTCGCTGGAAAAAAGGATTCGTGCTGCACCCTTTATGTCGCCATCAAAAAGTTTATTTTCCACAACTTTGAATACTGAAGCCTCATTGAAAGGTTTCGGAAAAGTTCTGGAAATTCGATTAGTGGCCACATCGTTTTCCGGAAAAAGAATAGATTGCTCTTCCAAGACGCTGTACTTTACACAGTTTTCTTTAATTCGTGTCGTTAAAGATTTTCTATTGATAGAATCTTTTTTAACATGAAGAACAGAGTAGGAGAAAAGCAACAAATGCTCCCAAGTACTTTTAGAGTTGTGTAGTATTACGGCTTTTATGGCCTGGGATAAAGCGGAAGCGACAGAGAGGCGGGCGCCACGGGGAATGCGTTTTACAACGGGCATATTTAATTTGCAATCAGATAATTTTTTCCAAAATGGTTGATCCAGCACATTGTTGTAATCAATTGTGATTAGATTGGAATTTGGTGCTGAAAGGGGGATATTTAAGTTTTTGTGGCACTTTCCCTGGTGGATTTTAAAACCTCTCTGCCCTTTGAAATAGCGTACCTGAGTACAATCGTGGCACTGCACCCGGTTGTCCAGTGACTCGGAAGGATGGTCAATCTCACCTTGAGTGGTTTGGACGCAACGTTGCATCTCCGAATATATAACTAACTTATAACATAATTTAAAAATTACATAAATTAAAGGTAAAATAAACAGAACGGAGAAAAACAACATAAACAAAAAAAAAACAAAGACAATAAGTCTGATCCGACCGATCGTGTCACAGATAATGAACAAAAAGGTATCGTCTCTTCTAAGGCTTGTAGGGTAGTGGCCCACGTACACTCCGACGATGTGGGAGGGGTTTGACGTGTAATCAAGTGTTTTTATACTCATTGGTTGCATTGAAATTCGCTGATAAACACTTCCAAAGACAATGTGAGGATGCACTTGAACCAACTTCAAAATGACAAAACGAGTGGCTGGGCGCCATGGTAATGAAGACGGATGCCATGGTAACCATGGTTACATGTCTAAAATGGCTGTAAAAGAAAAATTCTTTACGAACTGCTGATTCCAAAATAGTTGCTTTAGAGGTTCAAGCAATTTTTTTTTTTCAAATTTCCATTAATTGAAAAATGTTCAGAACTGCCATGTATAATTATGAGTACAATACACTCATTTAAAATTATCATGAATCAAAATTAAACCAAGTAACTGTTATCAAAATCGTGTCGTAATTAGCTCCGGAAAGTTGGAAATTAATAAAGAATATTATAAATAAGAGGAAACATTAATGAGGTTTTCCAATTGTTGTTTAGTTAGCGTTTATTCAAGATGCGGTTAATAATACTTCTGTTAAGTTGCATTGTCTCTGTTTTATGTCAGGGAACTGGATATCATAATCATAACACAAATTATTATGATCATGTTAACTACAACCAACATCGGGTAATTATCAATAAATTATCATAAGTATTAATAACTTCACAGGAATTTGTAAAACTTCACCCTAAGGCAGGGGTCGAGATTCAAAAATTTCAATTCACAAAATTTCAAAATTTTGAATGAGCCCAATTTTTTTTATGCCAACAATAAATAGTAAATAATAATAACGCTCAACGATCACATACATAGATCCTGGACCCTAACTAGGATTCCCTGTGTCTGCTCATACATCATGCACAAATGTGATTGGTTAACATTAAACAAAACAAAAACAAATTTATACCGGCCGATAGATGGAGCTAAAAATTTTTACTTCAGTTGTGTGGTCTAAACACACTAATTTTTATTTTATTTTAATGTTCTTTTCTAGCTTAAATTTAATTATTTTAAATGCACACTTTTAATTTTATGATGATAAAGTTTATTTTTATACACAATCCTATAAAACGTTGAGAGCAATTTTATAATTTTAATGCTTTTTTATCACAGCAAAGAGGCGGTCAGTCATCTCTACCCCAAGGCGCACGACCGCAAGGTGCTCTACCAATCACCGGGGTTCGTATTTTATCATTTTACTTAATAAATAAATAATAAACACCCCACGATCACATACATAGATCCTGAACCCTAACTAGGATTCCCTGTAACCCAGGAACTGTAGTTAGTTCATTACTCTGTAGGATACGTCGATAGACATATTTTTAAAATTATAGTATTCTTATAGATGAGCCCGAACGAAATCTCGAATGTGGTAAGTGATTTTAAATTAAGATTACACTTCCAGGGTATCCCATAAAAATTAGGTGAGGATCTAATGATGCAGTACGAGACAGAAACCAAAAACTTCTTAATTATGGATTACAGCAAACGCATACATTGCTATAACATTGGAGATCGTTACGGTATAGTTATTTAGGTCCGTATTACAGAACGATGCTCAGTCATCGATTGGTGCTCAAGCAGAGATTTCATTCATAAATTGATCAATTATAGGCTTAATTAATAAATATAAAAAATAATCTAACAAAAAGCACGGACCCAGGTGTCTGTGGAAACGCAGTATAAAAAAAAAAAAAAGATTAATTAGTAAATGAAATCTGGCTGAGCATCGTTCTTTAATACGGACCTTAGAGCCCTCTTCTATCTACCTAATTTGACCTGATGATAAACTTTGAAAATACCCTAAGGTTTAGGGTATGCTCAAATACCAAATAAACTTTGAAAATACCCTAAGGTTTAGGGTATTTGAAAATACCCTAAACTTTAGAGTATCTTCAAAGTCCATATTCATAAGGTTTAGGGATCTCTCAGTATGAAATGAAGACAGTGAAACGCTTTATCTTTTCTGTAAAGCCGCGTTACAGCACATTTTTTATGGCGGATTACCTATAGCTCTTTATTTAAAGTTGAAAATCGCAGATCATTATTATATCAATCTGGGTCTACGCATAAAAGTGTGTTAATTTTTTGGGTTCTGTTTATTATTTTATTTTTTGTGAGCAACTTTTTTTCTTATGATTACTTTGACGCAACACGTCACATTAGTGACGTCAAAAAAGTGTTTTTGTTGATTTTAGGTTACTAAAAGAATTACTAATATATACTTGATTTTAAATTATTTCTAGATGCATTTCATTCAGTCTGTCACAGGACAAGCAAGGGTAAGAACGAAAAAACAAATAAATATTTGCCAACATTTCACACAGCGCCATCTAGCCCCAAAGCGAAGGAAATAGGGAACAGGGCTATGGGAACTAGGTAACTGATAGAATACTTAGATACTTTTGTTTTTAGATACATATATAGAATACAATATAACACCTAGACACAAAATGTCTGTCCTGGGTGGGAATCGAACCCACAACCTACAACTCAAAAGGCAGTATTACTGCCAACTAAGCTAATATGTAGTGCAACGCAGCTTTTACACAGTAACCTTATCATTTACGATCTCTAAGATAAGATTTCTGCTAAAATTCATCAAGATAGGTTCAGCCGTATAATTTGAAAATGAAACAAACAGTAACACGAATGAACCTATATCTGTAAACACTGTGAAAGGCAAATAAACAATCAAGACCTATTGGCAAATCCCAAACTATTTAGTGCAATTTATAAATTCGTAGTTAATACAGTGGAAAAATTATAACTTCAAATTGGAAAACGAACAAAAACAAAACGAAAAAACATTTAAAAAAATGGATATGGTAAAAAGGACATTCCTCCAGGCCAATAAAAATAACAATAGAGATTAAATTGGAATCCTCGGGGCGGGAGTCTGACTCCCGCTTGGCCCTTTATAAGTCCATGTAAACAAATGTCACTAATAGAATATTGATGTTTTTTACAGCAAATACATTTGGTATGTATCAAATTTAAACTTCTTAAAATAAGAACTTGTAATTATTACAATTAATTATTGAAGGAAAACTTCTTTACGCACGATTTACTTCCGGAGTAAGCTGGCGAATACGAGGCAAACGGAATTCGAAGTTGGTTCACGTGGCATTGTCGACATAACATAGTAAAAAATTACTTAAAATTTGTACTATTATGTTGGTATGTCCGGTAAAATGACAATTTACAATTGTCAAGATGGCGACATTAACATTAAACAAAGCAAAAACAAAGTTATACCGGCTGATAGATGGAGCTAAACTAAATAAATTTTACTTTAGTCATGTGGTCTAAAGCAGCTCTTTTTTTGAGCAACGATCGATCTAGAGGTGTAAATTATAATTTAATAACATCGCCCAATGATCTTGTATATAGATCCTGGACACTTACTAGGATTCCCTGTATTTAAGGACCCAGGAACTACGAGGTCCATGGTCCCACAGCATTACACTCAGACTTAGAACAAATACTTGTCCTGCCGCGGAAATCGAACCCGCCGCTTCCAGGCTATGAGCCAACTCAACCATCACTTCACAGAGTCTGTGGCGGTGGCTGTGTGATATGAATTTCTTATTGGTATTCCATTTTTTACTTGAGTCATCAGTTCTGAGTGCTGCATCTATATCGTTCTTCTAGTTTGACATTTAATATTTACAGTATCTTCCAACGACAAGAATAATATATATATATTATTTTATTTTTACATTCTAGCGAAGTGATAACCCTGATGTTGGAGAACCCGAAATCAAGGTAAGGTATAGATTTTAAATGTGTAAAATTTTGTGTTTTTCGATAATTCACTTTATTTGAGTATGTATTTAAGTATAATACATTTCTGCATAAAATAAATTTTGATTGTACAGTTCTTTGTAACGTATTAATATATGTTGTTTTATTTTTATTTATTAAATTGATATAATTTTACAGGTCGTCGGCGTTAAAGGACTGGTATTTATGTTTTTATTTTCTGCCTTTTATTTACGGAAGTGTTGGATAAAATATATAGGTATAATGACAGCCTCTGTGGAGTGGTGGTTGAGCAGGTCAACTCATAAACCGGAGGCGGCGGTTTCGATTCCCGCGGCAGGACAAGTATTTGTGCACAGAAAAAAAAGGCTCAAATACTTGTTCTGATTCTGGGTGTTGTGGGACCATGGCCCTCGTAGTGGGTCCCTAAACACAGGGAATCCTAGTAATCGTTGGGCGTTATTAATATTATTTAATATCATTCACAGGGCCGGAACGTGGAAGTCGAAGTAAGTTCACAATATGATAAAATAATACTGAATGAAAAGATTACAAATAAACTAGAAAGTGTACTAATTTACCTACACATTGGTATAGAATGGAGAAAATAAGCTTACATCCCATAGGATCCACTGTTCTAGAGGTCGTTGTCTTCTCGATCTTCTTATCTCGGCAACGACCCAATGCGGAGCCTCGCACCCCAAGGGTACTCTTGATTTAGTTGCCTCCCACTTTTGACGGCAGCGCCTGCCCTAATACCCGTCAAAGTTGTAGAATACATATCTTTTCTTTCATCTAGAATTTGATAAATTCTTCAATTTATTTCTTAATAAACATAAAACAATAAAAAGGGAACTTAATCAAACAAACCACTACCAGTAGGCAACGTACCCATTATGCTGGCAGCATTGCCACGTTGAATGGCAATGCTCAATCTTTGGCCGAAGTAGAGGCCAGCTTATGGTCACGCGTGGCTTCAACCAGACGTTTCGAAAGGTCTTTAAAAATTTGGTGAGCACTCGGTCCCCAAGGCCCCAGTGTCTCAACTGCAAAAGGCGCAAATATAAAACCGCTATCAAGATTACTATATTTGCGCCTTTTTAGCTGCTCAGCAGAATTCGCCGCCGCGCCAGCGTCAAATATTATTATTAATAATATATTATTATTAATAATATTGTTTGAAGAAACACACGGGTACATTTTACACTACCTACAGTTACAGCCCCTATTGTCTAATAGCGATCACGGAATATAAATTGCAATGTAACAAGAGAAATTTCATCACTCATTTTGATATAAAATTTCCATAGTAACTACGTCTATGACTCAATAATACACGGTGGAATTTAATTCGATCTTTTCTGTAAATGTATGTACTTAGTCCATGCTATAGACGCTCCTATATAACTAAATATCATAAGTGCTTATAATATAAAATTTAAATCTAGGTATTGTAGTGACACGCCTACGCACTTTATTTTATGTAAATATTTTATGTTGTATATAGCTATAGTTAAGTATTTTAGGTAGGAATGAACATTATATGGAAACACGTCTATCAGTCGTCATCCAACCTCCGACCTACACGCACTTCCATCGCTTCAGCCAATCGCCACTACATCTCCTGGCACACACCCAACGACAGTATTATCAAATTACTGCGATTTCAAATTCTAAAGAAAAGCCTTGCGACATTGAACAGAGAACAATTTACAAAGCACTCAGCCAGTGCCCGCGCTGTCAACTTTAAATAGACATTTCAGCTATTATCCAGCTATTTTAGGAGGCATTTATTTTATAAAAAATGTTTATAGCACAGAGTAGTATTTAAGGAAAAGGATGAATTTAATTCCACCGTGTATTCTTGCCCTACACTGTAAATATGAATTAATTTTTTGTCATAATTATTACAGATAGAGGGAGAAATGGCGGACAAGGTAATAATATATATTACTAGCGACGCCCCGCGGTTTCATCCGCGGATATACCTATATTCCAAATTTCATCCAAACCCCTCCAGCGGTAAAAAGTAGAATTTTTTCAAAATTATAATCGATAAAATCCCTGCAGGTATTTTGTTAGTTAATGAACGTTTTTTGTCTATAATCACTCTCCCAAGACGCGTAAAATGGTTGTAACACATACAATTTCCCAAGTCAAAGATATATATAACAGAAGTTTAGAAAAGAATGAGATCTTAATGCCAATGTTTGATTTTTTAAATGTATAAATAGGTAACCGTTTGACTGCAACTCAACTGATTTTAAGTGATGATGCACAAAAGTTCTTTCATCAAATAAACAACATTGCCCATGTTGTTTAACTGATTAATTAAAAGCCAGACGGCGTGCTTTATTTCCCAGATCTTCTCTTCTTCTATCTATCTATCTTCTTCTTCTAAATATATATAACTCAAAAGTGACTGACTGATTGACTGACTGACACAGTGATCTATCAACGCCAAACCACTGGACAGATCGGGCTGAAATTTGGCATGCAGGTAGATGTTATGACGTAGGCATCCGCTAAGAAAGGATTTTTCGAAATTCCACCCTTAAAAGGGTGAAATGGGTAAATGATGAATGAATTATTTTCCCATAGGCCACGCCGCGAGCGAAGCTGCGGGCAGAAGCTCGTTTAAATATATTACTATTACTATGGTTTCGATAACTAGGTTATTGAAATAAAACTTCTTTACACACGCTTGCCTCGGGGAGTAAGCTGGTGAATGCGTGACGAGGCGAACGGAAGTTGAAAGTTGCTGGTTCACGTAGATCTCCATTGTCAATATAACAAAATTAAAAATTACTTAAAATTTGTGTTACTATGTTGGTATGTCCGGTAAAATGACGATTAACAATTGTCAAGATAACGACATTAACATTAAAGAAAGCAAAAACAAAGTTACACCGGCCGATAGATGGAAGCTAAACTAAAGTAGATTTACTTTACACGTGTGGTCTAAAGTACACTCGTTTCTTGAAATAAATTATTAAGTTAAACTAAAAATTAAAAAGCCATAAATTATAAATTTATTTCAAGTTTATTTCCAGATAGCTGAAGAAAATGCTAAAGAAATAGCAAAATTACCTAAATCTGTAGGGGTAAGTAAACTCTTTATCTAATTAATTCGTACTAATATATAAAAGTGTACGTTGTATGTTTGTACGTTGATACAGTTGATGAGTCTTTTACTGGTAGGACTTTTCTGCAAAAGTCATATAGATAGGTACCACCGCTTTGCCAGTTATTCTGCCGCCAAGCAGTAGTGTGCAAGCACTACTGTGCTCCGAATTGAAGAGCATTGTATCTAGTAAAATTACTTGGCAATTTTAATGATCTGATCTCACAGTCGATGATCTTATTACCAGACTGCTGATTTCTCAGGATGATGTGCGCAGTCAGTCGCTCGGAACTTTTTATTTTAGAGTTCCAAGTGAAACTGTTTTGTTATGGGCGGCCGCGTCGCTTAACATCAGGGGAACGACTAGCTCATAATTCATAAAAATTAAAATTTAAAAGAATTATGAAAATTAGACTTTATTGACTATCTCACAATCTAGTAAGTATGATGATGTGCAAAGCTCAAACTTACGCGGGATTATACATAGAGTTCTGTTAGTTAGTTATATTGACATAAGTTGCACACGTACCCGCTACGCTATGGCGTACGTGTGAAATGGCTCATCTGCTACGCTACGCCACGGCGCCTTTAGCGTAGCGGTTACGTTCTTTAGGCTCATTTGCTACGCTACGACGTAGCGCTTATTGTGTAGCGGCTACGTTTTTAATGGCACGTCTGGGACGCTACGGCTGAGCGCTCATATCGTAGCAGCTACGTTTTTAAAGGAACATCTATCACGCTACGGCGTAGTGCTTATAGCGTAGCAGCTACGTTTTTGGTGGTACATCTGTTACGCTACCGGTATACCGCTGTAATCTATGAGGAAAATATATGGTGTAATAATACATTATGAGTGGGCTATGTTAAGTGTGGAGGAGTGGAGGCAGTATAATGCAATTAAAAATTAATTATTCAGCTATTTATTAATTAATCTTCTTTACAGAGACAGAACGAGCCAACGTTCGGTGACACAGTCGGTGATTCTATCGTTATTCCGGGACAGGTACATATATACGCACTTCTCATCACCAACGACTACACTACAGAGGCTTTCGATAATTTAACAAGTAAAGACGAAATAGTTTTTCTCTTCTATATATTGGTTCAACGGTTACTGAGAGATTAATGGTAACAAAACATTCACACACACTTACACAAATTAGTACAATTATTGCCTTTGTAGTGTGGTGACAGCCTTTGTTTTTTTTTTTTATGTTAAGAAATGAAGTGACGAGCTAGCCGTTCGCCTGATGTTAAACGACACGGCTGCCCATACCAGCTGCAGTGTCACTCGGAACTCTAAAGTATAGAGGTTCGCGTGACACTGCACTGCGCACGTCATCCTGAGACATCAGCACAGTCTGGTAATAAGATTACTTGACTGTGAGATCAGATCATAAAGTCTCAATTGCCCAGTAATTTCACTAGCTACAGTGCCCTTCAAACCGGAACACAGTAGTGCTTGCACACTACTGCTTGGCGGCAGAATAACTGGCAAAGCGGTGGTACCTACCTAGACGAACTTTGCAACAAAGTCCTACCACCTAGTAAAGTAGTACTTGTTCTGAGTCTGGGTGTTGTTTGACCATGGTCCTCTTATTTCCTGGGTCCTTAGATACAGGGAATCCTAGTTAGAGTCTAGGACCAATGTATGTGATCGTTGGGAGTTATTGTTATTATTATTGTTATTATCTCTAAACGTAAGAAGCACTTTTATTTTTCAGGGTCCCACTATAGATATTCAGGCAAGTGTATGCTACAATGTTTTTATTTACTTATTTTAGTAAAAGTTATATTTGACGGCGGCATCGTTCGGTTGTAAACTCTATGCGCAGCGGGCAGTACCGTAATTTACCCTGTGGCAGCATTAAAATTTATTACAGTGGCAACACCGGCAACTGTCGTCGATGGCGCACCCATCTGGCAATATAAATGGAGCGCTCGGTGTACTACGGATCATTCTTGCTCCGGACACGGCCCGGTGCCCATGTTGAAGGCCTATAGTTTTATAGTTTGCCCGCCATACCTAACCCTGGATCCTATATATTTTTATAGTTACTTCCTTTTTTTTTTTTTTTTTTTTTTTACTTCAAACTTGTCTAGCATTTGACCACGCTCTCACCTGATGGGAAGTGACGATGCGATCGAAGGTGTAGCATGCTAGCCAAGTCCTACAATGGCTGGTCGCAGTCTTCGGTTGTTGTAATCGGCTATAAATAATTTGAATGCTGATTAGAAATTATGTTGAGCGATCAACTTTTGGAAGAGGCGCGCTTCAGTCATGAAGGAAAAATGGCAACAAAGAAAAAAAATGATATTTTTATTTGCATAATTAGTGATCTGTACACGGTATTGGGTCGTGTGTACGAATAGGACCACCCCATCTCTTCCCGTGGGTGCCATAAGATCGGCTGATTAAATATCCAACATTGACAATTTAAAGTTAATTACGTAATTATATAATTTGTTATTACAGATTGAAGGAAAACTTGCAAATCAGGTTCGAAATTTTTCACTTCTCACTTTACACGGTCTGATCACTTAATTTAATAATATATTACCGACAATTTTGGTAAATACTTAACATTTGATTACCACAGATGATGACTGATGAGATAGATGAGACTATTGGAACATTTTCACGTCCCGCCCAAAGTCTGACTACTACATTCGAAATACATACATGATAGCAGAATAACTAGCAAAGCGGTGGTACCCACCTTGACGACCTTTGCAGAATAGTCCTACCACCAAGTGAATATAATTAACGAGCTTCTGCCCGCAGCTTCGCCCGCGGCGTGGCCTATGGGAAAATAGTTCAACAACCCATTTAACCTTTTTAAGGGTGGAAATTCGAAAAATCCTTTCATAGCGGATGCCTACGTCATAACATCTACCTGCATGCCAAATTTCAGCCCGATCCGTCCAGTGGTTTGGGCTGTGCGTTGATAGATCACTATGTCAGTCAGTCACCTTTGAGTTATATATAATAGGTCTTTACCTATGAAATTGCCGTATTGCAGTACAGACTTTTTCATACAAAAAAAAGTTTTGATTGGCTATGAATTATAAATTCAAATTAATTTTGTTTTAAAAATATGACATTCTATTTACAATATAAGTCTTTTGTTTATTGATTAGCGTTGTATTTTCATTACATTTCGACATTTTTCCTCATAATGGATACTTTGAAATTTCGTGTAATTATGGAATATGAGTTCCGTCGTGGCACCAACGCGGCACAAACGACACGTAACATCAACGACGTTTACGGAGAGAACTGTACAAACGAACGTACAACCCGTTATTGGTTTGCTCGGTTCCGTTCTGGGAATTTTGACTTGAAAAATGAACCTCGTGGTCGTCCGGAAACTTTGGTCAACAATGATGAATTAAAGGCGATTGTGGAAGCTGATGAATCTCAATCTACAGCTGAGCTGGCAGCAGCTTTGGATGTTAGCATCAAAACAATATTGGTCCATTTGCGACAGATTGGCAAGATAAAAAAGCTTAATAGATGGGTGGCCCACGAACTTAACGATCGCCAGCGCAACGTACGCGTCGAGACTTGCCTTGCGCTGCTTAACAGGCACAGAAATGAAGGAATTTTGAACCGAATTGTTACGTGCGGCGAAAAATGGATTCTTTTTGACAATCGAAAGCGCTCAGCAAGTTGGTTAGATCCTGGTTCGGTACCAAAGCAATGTGCAAAACGAAAAATGACCCCTAGAAAGGTGATGGTCACAGTTTGGTGGTCTAGTGCTGGTGTGATTCATCATAGCTTTTTACAAAACGGCGAGAGCATTACTGCAGATGTGTACATTGAAGAACTGACCACAATGATGGCGAAACTCGCACGTCTGCAACCAGCTTTGGTCAATCGGTCGTCTCCACTGCTACTTCACGACAACGCGCGACCCCATACTGCACAACAGACCGTCTCTAAGCTGCATGAGTTGGGTTTGGAAGCTCTCCCTCATCCGTCATACTCACCAGATCTTGCGCCTACCGACTATTACTTTTTCCAAAATTTGGACAACTTTTTACCGGGAAAAAAATTCAATTCCCGAGAGGCAGTACAAAACGCCTTTGAAGAGTTTGTTGTCTCCCGTCCTGCTGATTTTTTCAAGAAGGGCATCCATAAACTGCCACAGCGTTGGCAAAGATGCATTGATTGCAGGGGTGATTACTTTGAATAAAAGAAATAAATAAGTTCGAAAAAAAATACTTTAACTTTTTTCAAACAAAACGGCAATTTCATAGGTAAAGACCTAATATTTAGAATGATTTCGTGTCTTTTCTTACCCACAGCTGAAAAATATGAAGCTCTCTGATGTAAACCTACCAGACTCATTTGTAGAGGTAAGTTTTGTTATCCTATTTATACGTTTAATGTATGACCTTTATTAATAACTTTACTACCGGAATGGGTTAAATAAATGGTAAGTCTGTGCATGGCCGCAACCACCTTAAAACTGCCTATGAAACTGTTTTCTTTATAAAATCTTGCACCCTTTATATAGGTCGGAGCCGGTGTCATCAATAACGTAAACAACGTGTGACCCTATATAGCTTAGAACAAAATAATGTACAAGGAGGACTTAATGCTATGAAACATTATCTACCAGTCAACATGGATGTGTAAAAAAAGATAGGGGTGCAGTAAAATGAAAATTGACCTCATGGCCCATTAATACACGGTGGAATTTTTTTTTTATGTTAAGGAATGACGTGACGAGCTAGCCGTTCGCCTGATGTTAAACGACACGGCTGCCCATACCAGCTGCAGTGTCACTCGGAACTCTTAAAGTATAGAGGTTCGCGTGACACTGAACTGCGCACGTCCTCCAGAGACATCAGCACAATCTAGTAATAAGATTACTAAACTGTGAGATCAGATCATAAAGTCTCATTTGCCCAGTAATTTCACTAGCTACAGTGCCCTTCAAACCGGAACACAGCAGTGCTTGCGCACTACTGCTTGGCGGCAGAATAACTGGCAAAGCGGTGGTACCTACCTAGACGAACTTTGCAGTAAAGTCCTACCACCTAGTAATTCGTTCTTTTCCTTAAATGTATGTACTCAGACCATGGCTATAGAATAATTGTACAAGGTAAAACGAAAAAAAGAAATTGAAAAGGCTCTTAAAATAACTGGATGATACCCGAAATGTGTATTTAACGCTACCCACAGCGTGAGTGCCACCTCAGCGATTTGTAAATGTTTCATTGGTAATAAAACACCTGTTTTGTTCCATGTCGCAAGGCTTTTCTTAAGAATATGATTTCTCAGTATTTTGATAATACCTAAATATAAGTTTTATCGTATAAATATTTTAGGTTTTTTTTTCTATAGAAGCTTTCTATAGCATGGACTGAGTTTTAAGAAAAGAACGAATTAAATTCCACCTTGTATATAGAATTTTCATGATGAGTTAATTTTATCACAGACAGACTGGATACGTGGATAAATATAAAATACACTCGATATACGTTAAATTACATTTGAAACTAATTTAATTAAAGTGTGTTTTGTTCCGTTTCCGCACGTGATAGTTTCGTTCACTGTATCAGACAAGATAGTATTTAATAAAGTTATAAATCTTTTGATGAATAATGTTTATAGTTTTTAAAGATATGCATAGCTTTTTAACTTACTTAATAAATTATATTGTAAAAGTGGGGCTAGGTGGCGCTGTGTGAAATGTCCACAAATATTTATTATTATTATTATTTAATTGTATTTGTTCTTTACAGACATTGAAATTTTACCGAGTAAGTATTTATTAAATTGTTGAGTTTAGATCTTTATACATATACAAGCGAAAAACAAACTTAGCAGAGCAGGAAAACAAACTTTATTACGCTCACGCCCTGATAGTAGTAATAACAAAATTCGTGCCGAGCAATAAGCGCCGAGCGCAGACACTGACACACTGGATACGTTTTATGCCGTGTTACTTATTTCAATAAGTAACACGCTTGAATAGGCTTATTAAAAACTAGCTTCTGCGCGCAGCTTTTCCCGCGGCGTGACAATAGTTCAACCACCCATTTCAACCTCTTAATGGTGGAATTTCAAAAAATTCTTTCTTGAAAGAAAAAAATTCTTTCTTTCTTTTCGGATGCCTACGTCATAACATCCACCTACATGCCAAATTTCAGCCCGATCCGTCCAGTGGTTTGGGCTGTGCGTTGATAGATCACTACGTCAGTCAGTCAGTCAGTCACCTTTTCATATATTTAGAATGAAAGTTGAACGAGTAAGTGTGTTTTGTTCCGAGAAATTATTTTGAAAAATCTGATAGCCTACCTTCCGAACGGTTGTGGGTTCGATTCCCACCCATGACAAACATTTGTATGGTGATCATCGACGTTTGTTCTGTGCCTGGGTGTTATATTGTATTCTATGTATATATTTAAAAAAAAAAAAGTATTGTATAAGCTATCTGGTTCCCATAGCACAAGCTTTGCTTAGTTTGGGGCTAGATGGAGCTGTGTGCAATGTCCACAAATTTTTATTTGTATATGTTTTTTACAGAGACCGAAACCTCGCCCAGTAAGTATTTATTAAACCAATGAGTTTAGATCTTTATATATACAAATGAAGTTCAACACTCTGTAATATTCTTATATAAAACCATATATTATGGACATTAACAACGACTGCTTGAAGTGTAGTGCCACCCAGCACGCAGCCAATATCAATCATAACTCATTGAGTTATTGGAACTCCGGGAATCGCTCACAAGTCCCTAATTCATTCAGAGCAGGAACAAATTTTATTACGCTCACGCCCTGATAGTAGTAATAACAAAATTCGTTTTGTAAGATTTATAACAGCTAAGCTCGTCGGCGTGATGTCGCTCGTAATTTATAACGTCGAATATGTCCGTCCGTATTCGACGTCCTTCTTCTGGGAGCCAGTTACTAACGCAAGCCGCGGCGGCTTTCGCGAGCTACAACTAGCACTGTGACTGACCACAGCCTGCCCCGAGCGCCTCCGGTGAACTTGGTCCGGTTTCCGATGCCTGAATTAATCTGTAGCACGATCTAAGTACATACATTTAAGAAAAAAAGCGAATTCGATTCCCTCGTGTATATTTATAAAAAAAAACTTGTATAAGTATTGTTTGTTTGTTATTTTTTACAGAACACGAAACCTGACCCAGTAAGTATTTAATAAATTGTTGAGTTTAGATTTTTTTTGTTTATTACATAAACATGAGAAGTTCAACAAATTATCTGTAATAATCTTATTGAAAACAATATTTTATGGACATTTACAACGAGTGCTTGAAATGTTGTGCCACCCAGCACGCAGCCAATATCAACCATAACTCATTGGGTTATTGGAACTGCGGGAATCGCTCACAAGTCCCTAATTCATGCCGATCTGGAAATCAAGTTTTATTACGCTCACGCCCTGATAGTAGTAAAACAAAATTTGTGCCGAGCAATAGGCGCCGAGCGCAGACACTGAGTCACTGACACACTGGATACATTTTATGCCTCTGCGCAGTTAAACCATAAGGTTTTAATTCAATAGGTGACGCGCTAGAATAGGCCTATTAAAAATGAACAAGAGTTTTGTTCCGTTTCCGCACATGACAGTTTACACGTGACAGTTTACAGACTGTTCTGACTACATAGTGTAGATAATATCTAGATCTAGATGAATACGACTTATTATTTTTAGATACACGCATAGCTTTTTAAGGTTTTAAACTACCTACTGAAATAAATGATATAATAAAAGTCAGGATTTCTTTTGAAAAATTTGACCTGACCCTGCTTTCTGAGCATCCAGTTGTGTGGTCCGATTCCCACTCAGGACAAATATTTGTGTAATGAAAATCGATGTTTGTTTTGTGTCTAGGTATTATATTGTTTTCTGTGTATACACGGTGGAATCTAATTTGTTCTTTTCCTTAAATTTATGTTCTCAGACCATGCTATAGAACGCTCCATATATAACTATATATAACTAAATACCCCGCTCCTATATAACTAAATACTAAAAGTACTTATGAAATAATACTTAAACTTAGATATTATCAAATTACTGCGAATTCTAATTCTAAAGAAAAGCCTTGTGACATTGAACAAAGCAGGTGTTTTATTACCTACGGAACATTTACAAAGTGCTCAGCCGCTGCCCGGGCTGTGTGTAGCATTAAATAAGCATTTTAGCTGTTATGCAATTATTATATTAGGCATTTTTATTAATCTGTGGCATGATCTAAGTACATACATTTAAGGAAAAAAAACGAATTCTATTCCCTCATGTATACCTATTTATAAAAAAAACTTGTATAAGTATTGTATCAATTATCTGCTTCCCATAGTATAAGCACTGCTTAATTTGGGGCTAGATGGCGCTGTGTGAAATGTCCACAAATAGTAATTATTATAATTATTTGTATTTGTTTTTTACAGAAATATATACCTGTAAGTATTAATGAAATTGTTGAGTTTATATCTTTATATTTACATGTGAAGTTGAACAAAGTTTTTGTAACAATCTTATTGAAAACCATATATTGTGGACATTTACAACGAGTGCTTGAAGTGTAGTGCCACCCAGCACGCAGCCAATATCAACCATAACTCATTGGGTTATTGGAACTGCGGGAATCGCTCACAAGTCCCTAATTCATGCCGATCTGGAAATTAAATTTTATTACGATCACGCCCTAATAGTAGTAATAAAAAAACTCGTGCTAAGCAATTAGCGCCGAGCGCAGACACTAACACATTGGATACATTTTATGCCATCTGCGCAGCTAAACCATAAGGTTTTATTTTATTACGTGACACGCTTGAATAGGCCCCTATCAAAAATGAACAAGTAAGAGTGTTTTGTTCCGTTTCCGCACGTGACAGTTTATAATTTACTGTTCTGACTACGTAATGTAGATAAGGTTTCAAACTCTTTCAATGAATACGACTTATTATTTTTAAATACACGCATAGCTTTTTAAGGTTTTAAACTACCTACCGAAATAAATGATATAATAAAAATAGGAAATTCTTTTGAAAAATTTGACCTGCTAGCCCTTCCTTCTGAGCATTAAGTTGTGGGGTACGATTCCCACCCAGGACAAATAATAGGTCTTTACCTATGAAATTGCCGTATTGCAGTACAGACTTTTTCAAACAAAAAAAGTTTTGATTGGCTATGAATTCTAAATTCAAATTAATTTTGTTTTAAAAATATGACATTCTATTTACAATATAAGTCTTTGGTTTATTGATTAGCGTTGTATTTTCATTACATTTCAACATTTTCCTCATAATGGATACTTTGAAATTTCGAGTAATTATGGAATATGAGTTCCGTCGTGGCACCAACGCGGCACAAACGATACGTAACATCAACGACGTTTACGGAGAGAACTGTACAAACGAACGTACAACCCGTTATTGGTTTGCTCGGTTCCGTTCTGGGAATTTTGACTTGAAAAATTAACCTCGTGGTCGTCCGGAAACTTTGGTCAACAATGATGAATTAAAGGCGATTGTGGAAGCTGATGAATCTCAATCTACAGCTGAGCTGGCAGCAGCTTTTGATGTTAGCATCAAAACAATATTGGTCCATTTGCGACAGATTGGCAAGATAAAAAAGCTTGATAGATGGGTGCCCCACGAACTTAACGATCGCCAGCGCAACGTACGCGTCGAGACTTGCCTTGCGCTGCTTAACAGGCACAGAAATGAAGGAATTTTGAACCGAATTGTTACGTGCGACGAAAAATGGATTCTTCTTGACAATCGAAAGCGCTCAGCAAGTTGGTTAGATCCTGGTTCGGTACCAAAGCAATGTGCAAAACGAAAAATGACCCGTAGAAAGGTGATGGTCACAGTTTGGTGGTCTAGTGCTGGTGTGATTCATCATAGCTTTTTACAAAACGGCGAGAGCATTACTGCAGATGTGTACATTGAAGAACTGACCACAATGATGGCGAAACTCGCACGTCTGCAACCAGCTTTGGTCAATCGGTCGTCTCCACTGCTACTTCACGACAACGCGCGACCCCATACTGCACAACAGACCGTCTCTAAGCTGCATGAGTTGGGTTTGGAAGCTCTCCCTCATCCGCCACACTCGCCAGATCTTGCGCCTACCGACTATTACTTTTTCCAAAATTTGGACAACTTTTTAGCGGGAAAAAAATTCAATTCCCGAGAGGCAGTACAAAACGCCTTTGAAGAGTTTGTTGTCTCCCGTTCTGCTGATTTTTTCAAGAAGGGCATCCATAAACTGCCACAGCGTTGGCAAAGATGCATTGATTGCAGGGGTGATTACTTTGAATAAAATAAATAAATAAGTTCGAAAAAAAATACTTTAACTTTTTTCAAACAAAACGGCAATTTCATAGGTAAAGACCATATCTAGGTATTATATTGTTTTCTGTGTATACACGGTGGAATCTTATTTGTTGTTTTCCTCAAATGTATGTACTCAGACCATGCTACAAAACGCTCCTATATAACGAATTACCAAAAGTACTTATAAAATAAAACTTAAATCTAGATATTATCAAATTACTGCGAATTCTAATTCTAAAGAAAAGCCTTGTGACATTGAACAAAGCAGGTGTTTTATTACCTACGGAACATTTACAAAGTGCTCAGCCGCTGCCCGGGCTGTGTGTAGCATTAAGTAAGCATTTTGGCTGTTGTACAATTATTATATTAGGCATTTTTATAAAAAAAAATTGCATCTTGTACAATTAATCTGTAGCATGATATAAGTATATACATTTAAGGAAAAAAAACGAATTCTATTCCCTCGTGTTTATTTATAAAAACTTGTATAAGTATTGTATCAATTATCTGCTTCCCGTAGTATAAGCACTGCTTAATTTGGGGCTAGATAGGTGCTGTGTGAAATGTCCACAAATAATAATAATTATATTGTTATTATTTGTATTTGTTTTTTACAGAAATATAAACCAGTAAGTATTTATGAATATGTTGAGTTTAGATCTTTATATATACATGTGAAGTAAAACAAAGTTTTTGGAATAATCTTATTGAAGACATTTACAACGAGTGCTTGAAATGTTGTGCCACCCAGCACGCAGCCAATATCAATCATAACTCATTGAGTTATTGGAACTCCGGGAATCGCTCACAAGTCCCTAATTCATGCCGATCTGGAAATCAAATATTATTACGCTCACGCCCTGATAGTAGTAATAACAAAATTCGTGCCGAGCAACAGGCGCCGAGCGCAGACACTGACACACTAGATACATTTTATGCCATCTGCGCAGGAAGGTTTATTTCAATAAGTGACACGCTTGAATAGTCCTGTATCCTAACTAAGATTCCTAGGAGCTAGGAACACTATGGCCCCACAACCAGCCCAGGATTTCCACCTAGGCAAACAACACTAGCCCAAGTCCCGGCCAGCAGCAACGACACGAAGTTTATGCGTTTTCATGTCAGTTACATTATGATTAGCCCTAATTATGAAAATAACTCAACTACTACTCAAGTAGTAACAGTGTTTAATCTAGACTTATTTTTTTAAATCTGGTGTTCGATTTGCTTGTAGATTATTATCGTCTATACCGCTGTAATCACAAACCTACAACGATTTATAAACTACTGAAAGTTATGCGCTGGCGTTGCACACGTTTTTATATCAGTAATTTCATTAAGAATGGGAGCTCTAATTTTGAATATAGCTGAAATATTATGCGTTTTATTAAGATGTACTTATGAATGTACAAATTTTTGGCGCTCGCTTTTCGCGTATTGTTATCATGCTGCCTGTGCCATTCGATGCATTGGGATTCCTTATTTATAAATAACTGAAGTTTTTGCGCTTGCTTCGCATGCGTTTTCATGTCAGTCATTTCATTAAGATTGGGAATTATATTTATAAATATAGCTGAAATACTATATTACGTATTTTATACAGATAAACATGAAACATTTTGACGTTCGCTTCGCTTGTGAAATCGCTTAGACTGTACCGTTCGACCCAGGAAAATAGCAAAGTCAAATGTCAAAGTGTCTAGGGGACCTGGTTCTCTAATTCCGGACTGGCCTACGACACCCAAACAAAACAAGTATTTGCGCTTTTTTTCTTGTACAGAAATACTTGTCGTATCGTAAGAATCGAACCCACTGCCTTCATGTAAGAGCGGACCTACTACAAGTAAAGACGTAAAGGGCTATCTTTTCAGTATATTGATTTTAACTAGGCATGCCCCGCGGTTTCACCTGCGGATAAAAAGTATACAATATGTTAATGCAGCGTATAAGCTATCTAAATTCCAAATTTTTTCAAAATTGGTTAAACAATTACCGAGATTAATGGTAACAAACATTCACACACGCTGACGCAAATTCACACAAATTAGTAAGATTATGAACTTGAAACTAAAGAAGCATTTTTTATATTTTTTAGAAATTCAGTATAAAATGTCAGGCAAGTATCGCATTAATTAAATGTTTTTATTTACATATAATTAGTACAAATAATTATATTTTTTATAGTTACTTCCTACAGCGGTTGGTCGCAGTGTTTATAATCTGCCAAAAAAAATTGAATGCTCTTTATTTAGTTTAATGCATGTTTAGCCGATTACACAACATTTGCAATGCAACGCGATCAACTTTTGGAAGCTGCGCGCTTCAATCATAAAGTATCAGGCACTCGCAGAAGGATAAATGACAACTTAGAAAAAAAAAAAATGTGCAAAATCAGTGGCTTGTGCACGTTATTGGATCGTGTGGTAGTAAGAATAGGACCACCCCATCTCTTCCCGTGGGTGCCGTAAGCTATCTAATCAGCTAATTGAATATCCAGGGGATGGGTAGCAGTATTCTCCTAGGCACATTACAATCTTGCGCGCTCACCAAGCCCCCTGCCAAGTGTGGTTATTATGGCACAAATAATAAGCGTCCAAATCAAAATGGCGTTAGGTAACGCCTGTGTTGAGGGAATGTCTTCTGGGTGATGATGTGAACAGGTTTTTGAGGTAGTAAGTACATAGAATAACGTATATAACACAAATAAAGTTATTAACAAAGGATGTTTTGTTAGGTCTGAATTTGGGGCGTTGCCATCAAGCAATCCAATTTAAGTCCAACATTTTACCAAAGAAATAATAACAATTTTCTGTGCTCTCGCTTATTAATGCTAAGGATTGAGCGTCACTGGTGATAAAAAAATGGTTGTCTATGCAGTCGGTTTACGGACGATAACGTGATAACGTCATAACGGCCAACCGTGCCTATCTATCGCTAGTTCCGCGCTCTCGCTTGCACGCTCGGCTCAGGCGAAACGTGACAACCTTTCGTGTGCGCAGCCGGCGTTTATCGATTTATAAGACGTTATCACGTCGAAAATGTTTGCAACCTGGGTCAATGACTATTTAAAAAACAAGCCTAGCTTATGCCGTTTTTTAAATATGATTTTTCTACATAAATCGCAACATGATTATTAATTATAGCATACAAAAATACTTTCTGAGTGACTAGCAATCATTGCATGCAAGCATTGATGGGGCTGACATCGGGGTGGATGGCGATATTAACTCCCAAAAAAGTTAATCAAAAAAGCTCTTCAGTAGCCGCGTTAAATTTCTTGAGTCGTCTTCTGAACTGGCTTCAAATGATGTAATAGGTTTTATGTAAATATACCTTATTTAAAAAGACTTACTTTCGCTGGTTTTTTAAAATGCAAGAAAGGTAGATGACTAAGCAGAAAGTAGCAGAGATTTACGGCACCCGTATCCTGTTACATATACCGAAAGAATTGACAATTTGATGTTGATTACGTAATTATACAATTTACTTTTACATACAGATTGACGGAACAATTGTGGTTGAGGTTCGTAATTTATTTTTCATATATTTGATTACTGCATTTACTTATCTAAATATATATAACTCAAAGGTGTCTGACTGACTGACATAGTGATCTATCAACGCACAGCCCAAACCACTGGACGGATCGGGCTGAAATTTGGCATTCAGGTAGATGTTATGAAGTAGGCATCCGCTAAGAAAGGATTTTTCGAAATTCCACCCTTAAGAGGGTGAAATGGGTGGTTGAATTATTTTCCCAAAGGCCACGCCGCGGGCGAAGCTGCGGGCAGAAGCTCGTTGTATGATATATGTCATGAACTCTTAACAGCTAATAATATACCATTATTATTGACAATTTTGGTAATTACTTAACATTTGATTGCCACAGATGATGACTACTAATGGAACATTTTCACGTCCCGCCAAAAGTCTGACTACTACATTCGAAATACACACACCTTTGTGTATTTTGAATGCATATTGCATGGCGGCAGAATGACTAGCGAAGCGGTGGTACCCACCTTGACGAACTTTGCAGAAAAGTCGTAACACTTGGTGAATATATTTAATTGATTTAGTTCATTATTATTTAATTCTTTTTTGTTTATTTTTTAGCCAAAGGAATCTGAAGAAAACATACCTGAATCAACTTTAGAGGTAAGTTTTGTTATACTATCTATTTATACGTTTAATGTATAATGTTTATTAATATACTACCAGAATGGGATAAATAAAAATTATTATTGCTCTTCATTGAATGTATTGTCCACGAAAATTCCACAGTGGCGCCGGTGGTCAGAGGTAGGCGCATTGCCGCGACCACCTTAAAACTGCTTATGCAATTGTTTTTATTATTAAACCTCGGGAATTCTACTTTTAAATATAGCTGAAATAATATATTACCTACGTTTTTTATGAAGGTTTACAGATAAACATGTAAAATTTTGAGAGTCGCTTCGCTTGTGAAAAGTTTTAGACTGTACCGTTTGACCCAGGAAAATAGCTCAAACTAGGCCAACATATATGATGAAGAATCAGGAACCAACTTTGAAGATTACTGATTGTATTAAATAGTTTCGGAATGAAGAACCTCAAATGTCAAAGTGCCTAGAGACCCTGGGTCTCTAAGGCCGGATTGGCCTACAACCTTGTAGACCCGTCTTGTAGAAATCTCGCACAGTCCGTTTTTCGAGATCGTTTCTGCCACACACCTGCAAGTTGTGGAATGAGCTACCATCTGAGGTATTTCCGCTGAGCTACAACATGGGGCACTTCAAACGTCGGGTAAATAGAGTCTTAAAAGGTAGGCAACGCATTGGCAGCGCCCCCGGTGTTGCAGGTGTCTATAGGCGACGGTAACTGCTTACCATCAGGCGGGCTGTATGCTTGTTTGCCTGTCTATGTTATAAAAAAAAAAAAAACATCCAGATACAGAACAAGTATCTTACTATACTATTCACACCCACTGACACAAACTCACGCAAATTAGTAGGATTATGAATTCGAAACTTAAAAAGCATTTTTTTATTTTTTAGCAAGCTCGTGTCGATTGTCGGGCAAAGGTAGCATTAATACATTGTTTTTATTTACTTATATAAGTACAAATAATTATATTTTTTATAGTACTTCCTACAGCGGTTGGTCGCATTTTTTTTAAATCTGCAATAATAATTTGAATGCTCTGTATTTAGTTTAATGCATGTTTGGCCGATTACACAACATCTGCAATGCAATGCGATCAACTTTTGGAAGCGCGCTTCAATCATAAAGTATCAGGCACTCGCGGGAAGATAAATGACAACTTAGAAAAAATTTACAAAATTAGTGGCTTGTGCACGGTATTGGGTCGTGTGGTGGTAAGAATAGGACCACCCCACCTCTTCCCGTAGGTGCCGTAAGATCTGCTAATTGAATATCCAACATTGACAATTTAAAGTTAATTACGTAATTAAATAATTTATTATTACAGATTAAAGCAAAACGTGCGAATCAGGTTCGAAATTTATTTTACACATATTTTATTACTGCTTTTCACTCGTTGTACACGGTCATGACCATTTAACAGTTAATAATGTAGGTATACCATTATTACCTACAATTTTGGGAAATACATACATTGAATTACCACAGATGATAAACTACTAGGTGGTAGGACTTTGTTGCAAAGTTCGTCTAAGCAGTAGTGTGCAACTACTGTGCACTACTGTGTTCCGGTTTGAATGGCACTGTAGCTAATGAAATTACTGGGCAATTGAGACTTTATGATCTGGTCTCACAGTTGAGTAATCTTATTACTAGACTGTGCTGATGTATCAGAATGATGCGCGCAGTGCAGTGTCGCGCGAAACTCTGTTTTAATTCCGAGTGACACTGTTCTGTTATGGGCGGCCGTGGCGCTTAACACCAGGAGAACGACTAGCTCGTCACATCATTCACTAACATAAAAAAAAAATACTAATAGAACATTTTCACGTCCCGCCCAAAAGTCTGACTACTACATTCAAAATACACACACCTTTGTGTATTTTGAATGCATATTGCATGGCGGCAGAATGACTAGCAAAGCGGTGGTACCCACCTTGACGAACTTTGCAGAATAGTCCTACCACCTAGTAAATATAATCAATTGATTTCATGAGAGGTAAGTTGTGTTATCCCATTTATTTATTTATACGTATAATGTGTGATGTTTATTAATAACTTAATTACAGGAACGGGTTAAATGAAAATTGTTATTGGTTTTCACCAAATGTATTGTCCACACTAAAATTCCACAATGGCGCCGGTGGTAAGTCGGTGCATGGCCGCGACCACCATAAAACTGCCTATGAAACTGTTATTTTTATTAAATCTTGCGCCCTTTATATAGGTCGGAGCCGGCATCATCAATAACGTAAACAACGTGTGTCCCTATATAACTTAGAACAAAATAATGTAAAAGGAGGACTATTAAGTTATACTGATATAAAAATCATAGCATTAGTTATGATTTTTATTTTATAATCGTTAATACAAAACTAAACTAGACCAAAAAAAACTAAAATAAAACTAAACATTTAAAATAGCCCGTTGGTGGAGGGGAAAGTGCCCAGAATGCTGGCAGCATTACCACGTTGAATGGCAATGCTTATTTTTTGTGCAAAATAAAAGCCCGCATTCTGGTCATGTTTCTTGCTATGAAACGTTATCTATCAGTTAACATGGATGTGCAAAAAAATGGTAGCGGTGCAGTAAAATGAATATTACCAAATGGTGAATTATAATATAGAATTTTCATAAAAGTTTTGAGATAATTTTATTACATACAGACTGGATACCTAACTAACTAGTGAATAATAAAGTTACTATGTGCTAAAAACATTTAATATTATATTATATTTGACTGGCCCGATAGCTTAGTTGGTAGGCACCCTGCCTTCTAAACTGTGGGTTGTGTTCGATTCCCACCCAGGACAAACATTTGTGTGATGAACATCGATGTTTGTTCTGTGTCTGGGTGTTATGTTGTATTCTATGTATGTATTTACAAACAAAAAGTATCTAAGTATTGTATCAGTTATCTGGTTCCCATAATACAAGCTTTGCTTAGTTTGGGGCTAGATGGCGTTGTGTGAGGTGTCCACACATATTATTAAATTATTAAATATTATTTATGGTCACCACTTGCTTCTCATGACCTATAAGAATACGCACTGGCATCAGGCAAACAATTAATAAGGCTTATTTTTTTCACAGACACACATAGTCTTTTACGGTTTTGAACTACTTACTTAAATAAATTATTGTAAAAGTAAGAAATCGAAAAATCTGACCCCATAGCCTTGCCTTCTGAGCTTTAGGTTGTGGGTTCAATTCCCACCCAGAACAAACATTTGTGTGAAGAACATCGACGTATGTTCTGTGTCTGGGTGTTATATTGCATTCTATGTATATATTTACAAAAAAAAAGTACTTAAGAATTGTATCAGTTATCTGGTTCCCATAGTACAAGCTTTGCTTAGTTTAAAGCTAGATGGCGCTATGTGTAATGTGTACAAGTATTTATTGTTATTATATATTTGTGTTTGTTATTTACAGAAATCGAAATCTTACCTGGTAAGTATTTTATAAATTGTTGAGTTTAAATCTTTGTGTGTGAGTTTCAACAAATTATCTTGTAATATTCTTATTGACAACAATATATTATGGACATTTGCAACGAGTGCTTGAAATGTAGTGCCACCCAGCACGCAGCCAATATCAATCATAACTCATTGAGTTATTGGAACTCCGGGAATCGCTCACAAGTCCCTAATTC
Source organism: Ennomos fuscantarius (assembly GCA_905220475.3). Taxonomy (NCBI): domain Eukaryota; kingdom Metazoa; phylum Arthropoda; class Insecta; order Lepidoptera; family Geometridae; genus Ennomos; species Ennomos fuscantarius. The sequence continues at coordinate 7,800,563 of HG992049.1, forward strand.
ATTCAGAGCACAAATTTTATTACGCTCACGCCCTGATAGTAGTAATAACAAAATTCATGCCGAGCAACAGGCGCCGAGCGCAAACACTAAAAATGGATACATTATTATAAGGTTTTATGTCAATACGTGACACGATTGAATAAGCCTATTAAAAACTAAAGTCGTAAGCGTGTTTTATTCCATTTCCGCACGTGACAGTTTGTTTACTGTTCTGACAACATAGTGTTTGATAAGATTTCAAAATCTTTCAATTAATACGTGTTGTTCTTTTATTATATTTACACGCCTTTTAAGGTTTTGAACTACTTACTAAAATAAATTATTGTAAAAGTTAGAAATTATTTTTAAAACCTGACCCGATGGCTCACTTGGTAATAGGCCTGCCTCCTGAACTTTAGGTTGTAGGTTCGATTCCCATCTAGGACAAACATTTGTTTGATGAACATCGATTTTTTTTGCTGTGTGTAGTTGTTATATTGTATTCTATGCATATATTTACAAAAAAAATAGCAGTGTTGTATCAGTTATCTGGTTCCCATAGTACAAGCTTTGCTTAGTTTGGGGCTAGATGGCGGTGTGTGAAATGTTCACAAATATTTATTTGTATTTGTTTTTTTTTACAGAAAGGGATACGTTTACCAGTAAGTATTTATTAAATTGTTGAGTTATATCTTTATACACGGTGGAATTTAATTCGTTCTTTTCCTTAAATGTATGTATTCAGTCCATGCTATAGAACGCTCCTATATAACCAAATACCAAAGTACTTATAAAATAAAACATAAATCTAGGTATTATCAAATTACTGCGCATTCAAATTCTAAAAAAATCATTACACAATGCACATTAAACAAAGCAGGTGTTTACCTACAAAACATTTACAAAGCGCTCAGCCGGTGCCCGCGCTGTGTGTAGGGTTAAATAGTCATTTCGGCCATAATATATTGTTGTCATAATATATTGACAACAATATATTATGGACATTTACAACGAGTGCTTGAAATGTAGTGCCACCCAGCACGCAGCCAATATCAATCATAACTCATTGGGTTATTGGAACTGCGGGAATCGCTCACAAGTCTCTAATTCATGCCTATCTGGAAAACAAACATTATTACGCTCACGCCTTGATAGTAGTAATAACAAAATTCGTGCCGAGCAATAGGCGCCGAGCGCAGACACTGACAGTGGATACATTTTATGTCATCTGCGCAGGTAAACCATCCTATTTAATAGTGTTATCGGATCTGGCTACGGTGCACATTATGTTGGTAATCGTGATAAATAAATAAATAAAATATTCACAAAAAAGTATATTAAGTATTTCAAATTAGGACGCAACCTGCGTGGACCGTTGCATCTTGCTGGTAAAGGCTGATGCGGCTGAATCCGCAGAAAACCTGAAAAGGCGCATATAGACAAATAATAAAAAAATTATATAATGATAATAATATGATAAATAATACCCTAGACAGTGGTTACATGTTTGCGCCTTTCGGTGTCGAGACGTTGGGGCCGTGGGGACCGAGTGCCCACAAAATGCACAAAGATCTTTCGGAACGACTGATCGAGGCAACACGTGACCGAAATACTGGTCTTTATTTAGCTCAAAGACTAAGCATTGCCATTCAACGGGGCAATGCCGCCAGGCACGTTGCCTACTGGTAGCGGCTACTTATATAGATTGAGTTTTGCTAATGCATAGTTTTTAATTTTATTCTCCGCATTAAATTCTAGTATTGTATCAGTTATCTGGTTCCCATAGTACGAGCTTTGTTTATTTTGGGCTAGATAGCGTAATGTCCACAAGTATTGATTACAATTATTTATTTGTGTTTGTTTTTTTACAGAAAATTTTCCCATTAGTAAGTATTTATTAAATTGTTGAGTTTAGATCTTTATATATACAAATGAAGTTCAACACTCTGTAATATTCTTATTTAAAACCATATATTATGGACATTCACAACGAGTGCTTGAAATGTTGTGCCACCAGCCAATATCAACCATAACTCATTGAGTTATTAGAACTCCGGGGATCGCTCACAAGTCCCTAATTCATTCAGAGCACAAATTTTATTACGCTCACGCCCTGATAGTAGTAATAACAAAATTCGTGCCGAGCAATAAGCGCCGAGCGCAGACACTAACAGTGGATACATTTTTTTGTATTTTTTTTTTGTTTGGTTTTGGCTCCACACTTTTGTGTATTTAGCCAGTGTCAAGTAATTGATAATATCTCAAGTTAATTAATATCATATAATATATCAAGACAAGTCAAGTCACAGTCCAAGTCATCAAGTTAAGGCATAGTCTAGTCTAGTCAAGTCATACTCCTAGTAAAGTGTGGCAACTTTACCAGAAGCTTCTATGGAGCTTTGGAAACAACACGAAAAGAAACGTTTCACCATCATTATACCACTTTCCCACACTCATGCCTGTAATCCAGCACTTAACGAATAAAATGCCACCAATTTTATGCACTAACACTGAAAATATCACAAGTTTTGGAAAATAATACAATGCGGCGACGCAATCTTTTTCGTTTTCCCGCCAAAACTGTGGATACATTTTATGTCATCTGCGCAGGTAAATCATAAGGTTTTATGTCAATACACTAAAAAAAAAACAACAAAATATATAAAAAATTAAGTGACACGCTTGAATAGGTTGTATAACCTATTCAAGCTATTCCTCCTCTCATCTCCTCCTATTCCCTCCTTTAGATATAAATTTATAAGCATTTCAAATTAGAAAAGATATTTCTCCTGTTGCATTGCAATCTAATTTCCACGACCACCCTCCTCACGATGTATAAAAAAATAAGATTACGACATCGTGCTAAAGTATATTAAAAACCAATCAAACTGGCGCATCAAACTATAACTGTTTTTTTTTACAGTTGCCTCGTAAGTAATGTAAATTCAAATTTTTTAAATGGAAAGTAATGTAATTCGAAAGTTTAACAAATAAAACTGATATGACCGAAAAATTACACTATTGACCTATACCTATTGGAAAACGTTTACAACAACAACAAGTTTATAAAGACTGTTGTAAATCTGTAATATTGCATATTTTAATTCCTAATTTTTAAATTTGTTTCAGTTTAATATTATTTTTGTACATTACTTATATTTTTAATCCATATCGTTTTTGTTAAATTTTGAATAAATTTAAATTTTAATCGGGCTATAAAAGACGATGGCAGGTTGTACAAACATGCCTTGAGCTATCTAATTAAATACATTAATGCACCCAGACGTATAAGCTCAGGTAAATTTTGTATTCACCTGAGCTTATTCGTTTGCTGAGTTTTTAACGACGTCGTGCCAAAGTATATTAAAACCCAATCCGCCAGTCATAAACTGGCGTAGCAAGCTATATCTTTTTTTTACAGATACGCCTTGTATGTAATGTAAATTCTAAATATAAAATTAAATTTCGCGAACGCGAGTGATTCTTATAGTCCATTGAAATGTACATTTTTTGGGCTTATAGTGCGTTTGTCAGAGGACGCAATTTTATTTTTTATTTCAGCCCGATCCGTCCAGTGGTTTGGGCTGCTGTGCGTTGATAGATCACTATGTCAGTCAGTCAATCAGTCAGTCACCTTTGAGTTATATATATTTAGATACATCAAGGGGTGTAAATTTAAATCCAAGTTTGTGGGGTTGCAGCACTTGTCCCACGGCCGCCATCTTGGAAAAGGGGATTCAAGTGGTTTTTCTGCCAAACTATGTGTCTCAAAAAAATTAGATATTTCTTGTTCCAAATAAAATTATATACAACTTTTGTTCAGTAACTTTCAATCGTAACCTTAAATAAAAAAGTCATACACAAAACTTCAAAAAACTTTGTGAGAAAAAAATTTATTTGTCAATATAACTTTTTTCTATCAGACCATCTTTATAGAATAAAAGTTATAACGACAAATAGATTTTTTCTCTAATTTTTTTTTTTAGTTTCTCTTATAACTTTTTTATTTGCAACAAGAAATGTCATATAATTTTTTGTGAGACCTGTAGTTCGGCAGATAAACCGTAAAAACCACTTGAACTTTTCAAGGTGGTGGCCGTAGGACAAGGGTTGCAACCCCACAAGCTTGGATTTAAATGTACCCCTGGGGGTACAAAAAAAAAATAATTGTGTCCTCTAATAAATGCAACCCCAAAAGTAACTTTTCAATGGACTAATAACTGTTTTTTTACAGTGTTACCTGGTAAGTAATGTAAATTTGAAATACAAAATTAAATTTCGCGAACGCCCCAGTAGTACCTACAGTTAATGGAACTTATAAATGAACTACTGGGAACGGTCAAACAAAACAATAGATCTACATTCTTTGACTGGCCCGATAGCTCAGTTGGTAGTGACCCTGCCTTCTGAACTGCGGGTTGTGGGTTCGATTCCCACCCAGGACAAACATTTGTGTGATGAACATCGATGTTTGTTCTGTGTCTGGGTGTTATATTGTATTCTATGTATGTATTTACAAACAAAAAGTATCTAAGTATTGTATCAGTTATCCGGTTCCCATAGTACAAGCTTTGCTTAGTTTGGGGCTAGATGGCGTTGTGTGAGATGTCCACACATATTATTATTATTATTATTCTAACCAGCGGGAAGCGATCATAAGCTTTAGGGCAAAGTTCTATATGACCACGACTTGTGAACATCACTATGAAATATATTTCAATACTAGTTGCGCCCCGTGGTTTCACCCGCTCATCCCACGGGAAAATTTCATTTTTCCGGGATAAAATGTAGCCTATATGTTAATCCAGTGTATAAGCTATCTTGGTACCGAGTTTCATCCAAATTCATTCAGCCGTTTGAGCGTGAAGGAGCAACAAACATATATACATACACACATACAAACTTTCGCCTTTATAATATTAGTGTGATATTTGACAGCCTCTGTGGTGTAGTGTTTGAGCAGTCTGCTCATTACCCAGAGGTGGAGTGTTCGATTCCCGCGACAGGTCAAGTATTTATGCACAGAAAAAAAAACGCAAATACTTGTTATGAGTCTGGGTGTTGTGGGACCATGGTCCTCGTAGTAGCCCAGGATCTATGTATGTTTTTTTTTTGTTAATGAATGACGTGACGAGCTAGCTGTTCGCCTGATGTTAAACGACACGGCTGCCCATATCAGCTGCAGTGTCACTCGGAACTCTAAAGTATAGAGCTTCGCGTGACACTGCACTGCGCACGTCAACCAGAGACATCAGCACAATCTAGTAATAAGATTACTAAACTGTGAGATCAGATCATAAAGTCTCATTTGCCCACTAATTTCATTTAATGTGATCGTTGGGTGTTATTATTATTATTTCAACATGTCATATGCGAGTTGTTTATTTAATCAGCTGTTCTGTAGTTCCATATTTTGACCTCCCTTTATTAAATACTAGCTGACCCACCCCACGCACGGTTTAATTAGTTTTACCCTCTAGCCCTGTCCAAGGGAAGAGAAGGGAAAACGATAATTACCTTACGGCTAATAGAGGCGGGAGCAAACAGACACAAAAATAAAACATTACAATTTTGGCTTTAGCATCGATTAAAGAAAACCTTCAAAAACAATTTTGTTTAGTATTCATAGCTACATACTAAATAATCTGTCTCACTCTAGCAACATACCGCTAGCTCTCTTCCGTCCAAGTCTCCCAGCAGACAAGTTGTGCTCATTCAATAATAATTAAATAAATTATAAAACGTGTGTAAATTGTGAAAAACAGTGATTGAATAAACAGCAGTGAAGTTAAACTCAAAAGGCTCTTTTTCTTTAGATAAGGATACCTGAATAGGGAAAATCCTTAACAAATTTCAAAATACATTCGATGTACAGAATAGGACCGGCAAGTTTTATTATGCCCAAGTATTAATTAACTACAATTAGTACACGGCTAACACTCACGAGATACAGTCGAATAAGTCTAGTCAGCGCCGAGCCGCCACCGCCGCCGCGCGTACCTTCTCCATCCATCTATATTGCCCGAACACCGGTCGACTTATTCGACTATATCTCGTGAGTGTTAGCCGTGTACTAGTTGTAGTTATGAATACTGCTCACGGCAGTTTCTAAAATATTATAAGTATTAATTATATTTAATTATATATGTATATTTCAGACTTTTGGCAGCAGTAAGGCAGAGTAAATAGGTCCAACATAGTACCTAATATGTAATGTAAAAATACATGAATAAACGATATTATAACCAAGACCAAAAACGTTTGTTTTATTGTTACCTTACCATAATGCTTATAATTTAGGACCTACACATCTTGCTTGTACAAAAATAGAGTAGCTAGATGACCGAGCTATGCTCAGTTTTTTGGTAAATTGTATTCCGAAAGATCTTTGTAAATTTTATGTGCACTCGATCCCCACGGCAACAACGTTTCGACATCAAAAGGCGCAAATATGTAACCACTTTTAAAAAAAACTAATTTAATAATCTAGGATTTAAATATAACCCGAGATTCATTTGCTAACGGGATAAAAGTAAAAAACACAATAATTATTTCTAATTATTTATAATTTATAATACAAAATTGCAATACAGAAAATGATTTATATTAATATTACATCATTTTAAATTAATGAACTGTTATAATGTAGTTTCTGCACAATGACAGCCTCTGTAGTGTGGTGGTTGAGCAGGTCAGCTCATAACCCGGAGGCCACGGATTCGATACCCGCGACAGGATAAGTATTTGCGCACAGAAAAAAAGCGCAAATACTTGTTCTGTGTCTGGGTGTTATGGGATCCAGGATCTATGTAAGTTGATCGCTGGGTGTTATTTATTTATGTATATTATTATTATTTATTTATCTATCTGTTTATTAGAATTAGGAATACTTTAAATCCAAAAAAATGTCATGTATTATTAAGTGATAAAAATTACACATAAAAAGTATCATGAACATTGGAATGCATTTACAAAATGCTATCAAAAACTGATAAGTAATAATCAAACTTAACTATACAATTATACAACATAAAATTGATTGTCCAAAACATTGCAATTAAAATTAAGTAGACTTAATAGGACCGTTTTGGTATTTGAAAATGTTATTGCTGTCGCTTTGCTATCTGTACGTGTGATAAAGACAAAAGAGCCCAGCTGGGCGATCATGTAACTCGATTGCATCGAATAGAGACATAAAGTATGGATTTGACAGTTTGAATACGCAGTTTATGTGTTACTTTGGAAATTTCTCCTGTTGCATTGCAATCAAAGTTTCGTGATCACCCCCCCAGAGTGAATTTATTTAGGAGTTGTTTTAGAGCTTCGGGAGAAAATGTTTTTCACCTTCTACATCGTAACAAAACCTTTTTAGGGCCCATCGTTTGAATAGATTAGAATCTACGCCTATACATTTTGATTTTTATGAAAATATCTTTTGTATTCTAATTACAACTACTTTTCGTCGTTATAAATTTTACGCAAAAAATTCGTAATTTTATGTGGCTGTAACATAATTTTTCGATGTGTACACAACATTAAAAAAATCACCGATATCGAATAACATTCAGGGATAGAAAAACGTTGGCGTATTTTTTATGGACAAGGGGAAGGGAATTTCGAGGGGGGGTGGGGTTATACTATCAACTTAAATGCTTCATATGCGATAACTTTAACGTAATAGTAAACATATCTAAGTAGTAATTCCGAATAATTTCAATGTGGAATTGTTTAGCTAGCTCTCGGTCCTAACTTCCTGAGACAGCCCAAGCCCTGAAAAAAAGAAGCGTTATTATACCATTCGCCACCCAAATACGTTCCCACTGCTGGGATAAGGGGCTTCTCTCATAGAGGGTGCAGCCTATTAACCCATAATCCACCATGGCCAAGTGCTGGTTGGTGGATGGCACAATTTCTCGAACTTTTGTGATTCTTGTCACATTTCTTCACCGTCGTAAGAGCGAGTGCAAATTTTGCACCAACATGATATTCATTAACTTCTTCGTGTTGTGTTATTTTTGGCAGCCTTTGTGGTGTGGTAAGTCATTCGGTGAAAAAAATCAAATCGTTGGATTCAGCGTGAAATTATCTACAATAATACATTGTCAAAATACCGAAATGAGGCTTAAATCTCGAGATTTTGAGTTTAAAAACGGTTTATCTGTCACTTGTGTATTCTTGAATACAGTTCGCTTAGCATAAGAACATTATTATATTTATTTTATTATATTATATTTTTACAGTAATTGTATGAATTACTACTATATCTAGTATTTTAAAATAGAACTAAAACATTTTCAAGCAACTGAAACTTACATAAACCTTTTCTATTACCTTATAAGCACTCTTGATTAAAATGAAGACGTTGAAGTTTAAAGTCCATCTTTTCGAAACTATCAATTTGACAGTTAAGCCCTTTTTGTTCTCACCCCTTCAATTTACTTTGTGGCCTTCAGCAATGATTTTTGAAAGACCTTTCTACTAATTATGAAACTTGTATCAGACCCTAGTGCCACACCATCTCATTACACCGATTTGTACTGTGACTTATTAGTCAAAGTCAAAGTTACATAAATTTATACAAATAAGCTATTTATACATAGTACTTTAAAATGTTAATATCCTATGTAATAGTAATGATATGTTATTTTGTACCTTTTGTATTCTACAATTTTATTTATATATCAGACTTGCGGCCCGTCCCAACTTCGCAACTAGTGGACATTTATATTTTAAACATTTTGGCAAACACATTTTTTTTTTCTTACAATTAAAATAGCCTATATTAATTAGTGATAATGTAGCATTCAAATGATGAAAGTATTTTTTAAATCGGTCCAGTACTTTTTGAGCCAATTCGTTACAAACATACTTACATACAAAATCTTTCCTCTTTATAATATTAGTATAAATAGTATAGTTTATCCAATAGATATATACACTTTACTAGTTGCGCCCCACGGTTTCACCCGCGGATAAAATGTTTTAATTATTTACTCATCCCACGGGAAAATTTCACTTTTCCGGGATAAAATGTAGCCTATATGTTAATCTAGTGCATAAGATGTCTTGGTACCGAATATCATCCAAATCCATTCAGCCGTTTAAGCGTGAAGGAGTAACAAACATACACACATACACACACACAAACTTTCGCCTTCATAATATTAGTCTGATTAATATTGTAAGAGCTAACTAGATCCCAGTACATTTCTGTCTCGTAATACTAGATTCCTAATACCCATACTCGTATCCAATGCCACACACTATCATGGTACGTACCTGTTCCTGATACTCGTTCTTCGAGAGCCAGAATCCGTCCCTGTTCTTGCACACCTCAGCGAGGACGGCGCCTCCAATGAACACCATGTCCTTACGCCGCGGTGGATCTTCTATACGAATCTTAAACTTCTGCAGGAGCATTTCAATACTAATTAGTAGAGTACACACTCAGAATTTAACAATAGTCCATATTATACTAAATATATTGTAGTATTATGTAAACTTCATATACATTTGCTGCACAATTAATAAACAACCTCCAGATATGTTTCCTGTTTCACAGTATATCGGCAATAGTTTCGTGTTATTCACTCCGCTGCCGAAGACCAACTGAACTGAACGTTCTGCCCTTTTTAAAGAGGCGACGGAACAAGTTTCGGCCATGACAGTCGACAACAACGCCACCTGGTGGCAAGTCACCAAACCATCTACAAGTCAATTACACTATTCAATAATACTCTTTTGAAGTTAAATATTGTAAATAACTGAACTAATTATAGCAACTCTTTTACATTTAATGAGTGCAATGTGTAAATAATCCTATATTGTTAACAGTAGCTGAAATATAAAAAATTGTTGCGCTGTATGCATTATAAGTGTTATCATAATCATTCGAAGGGATGAGATCAAGAAGGGTTTAACTGATATTTTTTACAAAATGACTTATGGGTATCGTTGAATTCAGCGTGAAATTATCTAAAATAATACATTCTCAAAATACCGAAATGAGGCTTAAATCTCGAGATTTTGAGTCTAAAAACAGTTTATCTGTCACAGGAATACAGTTCGCTTAGCATACATTTATTTTATTATTATTTTTTATATTTATTTTATTTATTATTTTATAATGTTATATTTTTACAGTAATTGTATGAATGAGTACTATATTTAGTATATTAAAATAGAATTAAAACATTTTCAAGCAACTGAAACTTACATAAACCTTTTCTATTACCTTATAAGCACTCTACATTAAAATGACGCCGTTGAAGTTTAAAGTCAATTTTTTCGAAACTATCAATTTGACAGTTAAACCCTTTTTATTCTCAACCCTTCATTTATCGTATGAACAACTGTTACATAAATATAAGCTCTTAAAACTTGAATCTAGACGAATACACCTTGAAACAATGTTACTTTATGATTTTTGCCATAACAGATATGATTGTATTTTCTTTCTTCCTTTCTTTCATTTTACACTTATTTCACACTCATTTCATGCTCACTTCACACTCATTTCATATTTATTTCGCATTCATGTAATAGTCATTTTACACTTATTTCACACTCATTTCATGCTCACTTCACACTCATTTCATATTTATTTCACATTCTTGTAATAGTCATTTTACACTTATTTCACACTCATTTCATGCTCACTTCACACTCATTTCATATTTATTTCACATTCTTGTAATAGTCATTTTACACTTATTTCACACTCATTTCATGCTCACTTCACACTCATTTCATATTTATTTCACATTCATGTAATAGTCATTTTACACTTATTTCACACTCATTTCATGCTCACTTCACACTCATTTCATATTTATATCACATTCTTGTAATAGTCATTTTACACTTATTTCACACTCATTTCATGCTCACTTCACACTCTTTTCATATTTATATCACATTCTTGTAATAGTCATTTTACACTTATTTCACACTCATTTCATGCTCACTTCACACTCTTTTCATATTTATATCACATTCTTGTAATAGTCATTTTACACTTATTTCACACTCATTTCATGCTCACTTCACACTCTTTTCATATTTATATCACATTCTTGTAATAGTCATTTTACACTTATTTCACACTCATTTCATGCTCACTTCACACTCTTTTCATATTTATATCACATTCTTGTAATAGTCATTTTACACTTATTTCACACTCATTTCATGCTCACTTCACACTCTTTTCATATTTATTTCACATTCATTTAATACTCATTTCACACTATCTTCACTTCTCACACTGACTACAAGCCTATACTTACGGCTAACTTATCGCAGTCGTTCTTAAGCACCCTTTCAAGGTACAACTGCTTGATTTCCCTCTCGAGCCGAGAGGGAAGCCCTGGGTACATAGTGGAGCCTCCGGATAGTACTATATGCTTGTATAGCTCGTTACGCATGTCTATATCTGCTGCCTGTACAAAATAGTATATGAAAAGTATTAATTACTGAAATATGGTTAAATTAAAAGGTACCAGGGGATTTCTAACACCTGTTGATAGATTTTTTTCGGAATGAGTATAGTAATATAGAAGATCATGATTCAATCAAAATAATTTTAATGTCGGAAAATAAAAATAAATTAGATTGCAATGAAACAGGAGTAATTTCCATACTAACTATGCACATAAACTGCGTATTCAAACTATCAAAACCATACAAATTTGTGTTTCTATTGGTTGCAATCAAGTTACGTGATCGCCCAGCTGTTTCCTCAATGTTAGACAAGGCTGTAATTTTATTAGTAAATTGAGGTTAAATATAATAATAATGTAATTTCTTTTTAATTAATTAATTTTCAATTAAAAATAGTTTAGCTTTAAATTTAATTAAGTTTGTCAATATATCTATTAAGTTGTAAATTAAATTTATTTAATTAATTTATTAATCTTCCAATTGCTGGGACACGGGTTTGTTTGACAGACACAAAGTATAGGCTATAATAATGGAAATGCGGACATACAAAAGCGCAAATACTTGTTCAGAATCTGGGTGTTGCAAGACCATCGTCCTCGTTCCTAGTCCCTAGAGTCAAAGTCAAAAAATCTTATTGCAAATAGGCTATTTTTAGCACTTTTACAAGATACTAGATACAGAGAATCCTAGTTGGGATCTAGGATCTATGTGTGTGATCGTTGGGCGTTGTAATTATTATTATTATTCTTATTTAAACCATGGTGCATTGGTAGAAAGTCGAATGAGTAAAAAAAACATGGGGCAGGTTTTTTTGTTAAATCACTAGCTAGTAATAAAAATGATTGTAATCATACCTGTATGGTATTAAACACAAGTTCAGCAATCCCTTGTCCTTCTACATTGATCAAATGCGGTTGAAATAAAGCTTCCGGCGCTTCAAACCTTTCCCCGCCCACTTTGATCACCCGCCCATCGGGCAACTGAAATAAAATGAACTGTATTAACTAGGCAGTAAGATCACCTTGGTCGTTGACCACGCTAGAGATAAAATTGGCTCTAACATGTCCTATGGCTAGAAGGCACTTAGGGATTAAACTTTTTTTTTATTGTTTGATAGGTTCGCGTTTAACCGCTATCGCGCCTGATGGTAAGTGACGATGCGGTCTAGGATGTAGCACGCTTGCCTAGAAGATACCCATTCACTCTCGATTTGAAGACTCCAAGGTAGGAGTTTTCGGGAAATACGGACGCCGGTAAAGCGTTCCACTCTTTGGCTGGTCGCATGATAAATGTGGAGCCAAATCTCTTTGTTCGCACATGTGGGATATTAACCATGTACCGGTGGCGCTTTTTCGTACATCTGGATGTACGATGGTGGAACGGTGACGGCGGAATCAGGTTATGCAACTCTAATGCACACTCTTCAAAATGCACTTGATAGAACACCGATAAACTGGCAACTTTGCGTCTATGGTCGAAACTGGTGAATGCGCGGCGAACGGAAGTTGAAGTTGGTTCACGTAGATCTCTATTGTTAACATAACAAGGTTAAAAAATTGTGTTATTAAGTCAAGATGGCGACATTAACATAAAACCAAACCAAAAATAAAGTTATACCGGCCGATAGATGGAACTAGAATAAAGAAGTTTTACTTCAGTCGTGTGGTCTAAAGTACACTCGTTTTTTTATCTATGCGTCATATCTATTACTAAGTACATTATAAGACGTTTTATCATTCTAGTGCTCCGTTTATGTATTTTCAACCAAAAAAGTATATAAGTATTATATCAGTTATCTGGTTCCCATAGTACAAGCTTCAGTTAGTTTGGGGCTAGATGGCGCTGTGTGAATTGTCCACACATATTTATTTATTTATTTTATATTTTGTTTAAATATTTTACTTACCACGTAAGGCTCGACGAGTACAGTGGTCTCCCAGGCCAGTTTCTGTTCTTGTTCTATATTATATCCGATATAGCAGAGTTTCTCCTTCATCATGCGAACTGTTTCAAAGTCCGCCGAATGGTTGAAAGCGTAGCCTCTTAGTAGGAGCAGCTGGAATCACATCACATTCACATTATATCAACAGCTGGAAGACTCCTTGAGGATGGGCCGCCGGTCGAGTTATTCGACTGTATCTCGTGAGTGTTAGCTCACTACTAGTTGTAGCTGGAAGATGTCTAGACTACTGAACATAGCTCTTCCCATAATAAGCCACTTTGGACGGTTACCATAAGGGGGCCATAATATAACACGCTTTTTTTTATGTTACTGAATGATTTGACGAGCTAGCCGTTCACCTGATGTGAAGCGCCACGGCTGCCCATAACAGAACAGTGTCAATCGGAACCCCAAAATAGAGTTTCGAGCAACACTGCACTGCGCACATCATCCTGAGACACAGTCACAGTCTGGTAATAAGATTACTCGACTGTGAGATCAGATCATAAAGTCTCAATTGCCCAGTAATTTCACTAGCTACAGTGCCCTTCAAACCGGAACACAGTAGTGCTTGCACACTACTGCTTGGCGGCAGAATAACTGGCAAAGCGGTGGTACCTACCTAGACGAACTTTGCAACAAAGTCCTACCACATAGACGCTTGGCAGGCGTCTTGGTGATTGCAGATTTTTAATACACCGAGGATGCAGCGGTCCATTCCCTAGATATTTTCTAATCCGGCTCTTCCACCCACGGAAAGATATAAGTCCACATCTTTCCGTGGGTGGAAGAGCCGGTTATACATCATTGGCGGAATCATTTTTGATTGAATTGAATTTGAAATTGAAATTGAATTGACGGAAAAGAATGGTCGTAAATACAGCTTCACCAATAATAACGTCAGTTCGACCTTTTTTTTTTTATTATTGGTTGATAGGCTCGCGTTTGACCACTATCACACCTGATGGTAAGTCACAATGCGTTTTACGTCAGTTACACGCAAATTAATTAACAGTACTAACGGAATCTTTGCCATGATTGGAAGACAAGTAAGGCTGAGAAAAAAGGTAGACAGTTTTGTCTGCTCCTAATATTTCTAACTTTTTAATCTTCCAACCGCATTTTCAGTCTATACGTGAACAGTGTGCGTGTAACTGCACCGAAATATCGGAAACTCTGAAATGATTCAACGATATCACGGAAAAGACCCCACAAGCACTATTATGTAATGAAAAACCGTAAAAGTTTAAAACAGTGTTTTACAACTAAAATTAATTACGATGCCAATTTCTAGGTGGTAGGACTTATCTGCCACCACCACCGCTTTGCCAGTTATTCTGCCGCCAAGCAGTAGTGTGCAAGCACTACTGCGGTTTGAAAGGCACTACAGCTAGTGAAATAACTGGGCAAATTAGACTTGATCTAATCTTACAGTCTAGTAAACCAGACTGTGCTGATGTCTCAGGATGATGTGTGCAGTGCAGTGTCACGCGAAACTTTATATTTCGGAGTTCCGAGAGACACTGTTCTGTTACGAACGACTAGCTCGTCACATCAGACGCCAACATAAAAAAATGTTGCTGGGGTAATTCGGCCGAAAGAGATCAGTACCTACCTTGATCAGATATCGTGTGATATCTCTCCCGGCGATGTCCAGACGTCGCGTGAGATGTGGTAGCGCAAACTCCTCGTAAACCGGACAAATGTGGGTCACTCCATCGCCTTAACGAGCAAATTTAATTTTATAATTTGCTTTATTTAAGTGGTTACCAAATGCTTTGATTTCAAAGAATAGAAAATAACAGAATATAACAGAATATAACAGAACATAACAGAACATAACAGAACATAACATAACAGAAAATAACATTACAGAACATAACAGACCAGAACAGAACAGAGGAGAGGAGAGGAGAGCAGAGCAGAACAGAATAGAATAGAACAATTTTTAGTTGTTATTCTGTGTACAAGATGTTCTTATGGTGCTAAGTATTATGTAATTTTTTTTTTCATTCTGTCCGTCCACACTGAAAAATACTCAGTTGATATTATCATCTATATATTTTTAATAGTTATTTTGATTTAAAAACCAAAGATAACACAAAGCATAATTTTGAAAAATCCTGCTTCGCTCGCGGCGTAGCCTATGGGAAAATAATTCAACCACCCATTTTACCCTCTTAAGGGTGGAATTTCGAGAAATCCTTTCTTAGCGGATGCCTACGTCATAATATCTACCTGCATGCCAAATTTCAGCCCGATCCTTCCAGTGGTTTGGGCTGTGCGTTGATAGATCACTATGTCATTCAGTCAGTCAGTCAGTCACCTTTGAGTTATATATATACATATATATATATATATTTAGATTTACTGGCTGACTTGCCCCGGCTACGCACGGGTTAATAGTTTTACACCTTAACCCTGTCCAAGAGAATACTTCTTCTTTCTCTCATCTCACCTTTTAAACCTTCCCTACGAAAAACATTTTAAAACCAAAATCAACTAAATCGGCCCCACCCGTTCTCGAGTTTTAGCGAGACTAACGAAAAGCAATTGATTTTTGTATATATAGAAAGAAGATAGAAAATAGATTAGTACCTAAAGCCTTAGGTATGGAAGTGTAGATTGTGTACCTGAGTCGACGACAACCCCCGAGATTAACCCCTGTGCGTAGAGCGTAAGCACAGCTTGGATAGCGATGTATGCGCTGTCGAAACCGTACTTTTCGAACATAACCTGCGAACAACAACCATATCATTAGCGTATACACACATCATGGGATAAAAGATATCCACCGCTGAGCATAGGCCTTCCAGGTTCCAAATGTAAAATTTATATTAGAAACAAAAAAAAGAGTGTGTTTTATTCCACACGCCTGAAGTAAAACTTCTTTAGTTTAGCTCCATCTATCTGCCGGTATAACTTTGTTTTTACATTGTTTAATGTTAATGTCGCCATCTTGACAATTGTAAATTCTCATTTTACTGGATATACCAACACTAGCGGCCCGTCCCGGCTTCGCACGGGTGGACATTTATTTTCGATGAAAGATATGCATTTTTTTTACACCTTGGGTAACATTATTGTAGTTTTAGTAGGGATCCTTATTTTTTTCTTGCAATTAAAATAGCCTATATTAATCAGTGATAATGTAGCATTCAAACGGTGAAAGAATTTTTTAAATCAGTCCAGTACTTTTTGAGCCAATTCGTTACAAACATACTTACATACAAATCTTTCCTCTTTATAATATTAGTATAGATAATAATACAAATTTTAACTAATTTTTACCTATTTTATGTTGACAATGGTGTCGATTCTGTGTTGCATACTCGAAAGCTAAACGAAATCAACATATTTCCGTCTTTTTCATTTCCCTATTATCAGAAGAGTACCGCCATACTTTAAGTTTACTTTAGTTTTAGAGAATGCGACACAGAATCGACACCGATGGAGATCTTTTTTTTAGAGAGGGAAATGCCCTCGCACTTCCGCACACCACCCTCGTGGTGGCAGGGCGTATGTGGGACTCGAACCCACTAAAACACCCCCGTGAGCCATCTTCGTACTGGGCCATCTCGCCCCAGGACATTGGAGATCTACGTGAACCAACATCAACTTCCGTTCGCCTCGCATTCACCAGCTTACTCCCCAAGTCAAGCGCGCGTAAAGAAGTTTACTTCAAAAAGCATACAAAGTAACAAACCTCAATCATCTTCTCCCGATTTTTGGTGGGGTTCATAGGGGGCTCGGTGAGCAGTATCTTCGTGTCCTTAGGGTCTATATTCATCTTGGACGGTCCGAATGTGTAGTCCCATACGTGGCACATGTCCTCCCAATTGCGAACCACCTAGGGATTTGTTATGTTAATAATAATAATAACGCCCAACGATCACATACATAGATCCTGGACCTTAACTAGGATTCCCTGTGTCTAGGGACCTATATATGTGCGAATTTAAGACCTGTCAAAATTTAGTGCATCATTAAAATACTTAATTAAAAAATGTCAATAAAATGGGAGCCTAAATTGGTTCAACATTCGTTGCGCAGGAGTAGAGAAAACCCCAGTAAAAAACTTAATCAGACCAATGACAAACTTAGATACGATTAAAATTGATAACTAATAAAATAATTTTTAGGTTTCTTTTTTATGTTTGTTACCTCTGAACTCCCGTCTTTTATAAACCGATAAGAAAAACTGTTAACTTAAAAGGGTGTTTCTCTTTAAAGATTCTTTATGATTCTTCGTTTAAAGATTGGTCCCATGGAAATTTTACCATAATCTGCGTAGTGAATTGGTTTTTAAACAAAAATTGCTGGAAGAAATATATGCTTGATAATATCATCTAAGTATTTCTCTTTTTTCCTGTGTCCAGGGACCCAGAAAACACGTACCATGGTCCCACAATAAACAGACGTATTTGCTTTTGTCCGAACACAAATCCTTGTTAAGCTCAAGGCGATTAATTTAAAAAAAGGATATTGTGAGTAATATAAATGTTTTTTTATTTACCCCATTCTCCATAGGATAACTGACTTCCAGCATAGACCTGAGCTGTGAGGCTTCATCACCAACCATCAAGTCCTGGAAACGTTATAAAATCATCATTAATAATGCAGTGGATATGAAGACAATGTTAGAAGTCCTCAAGTTCATAATCGACATGTCTGTGACCCTCAGGATGGGAGGATGGTCACCACAATACTATATACGGACGGATATTATACGAATCTTGAACCTACAGTTCAGAAGGCAGAGTAACTACCAACTGCGCTTTGAGGTCAGTTAGACACACACTTTTACAAGGTGCATTCGGTAACACTCCATGGAGTTAATTGTCTGTTTCTACGATGCGATAGTGATGTCCTCTTCTACTACTACGTAAGCAAGATTGCGTATTCAGATTAAGTATACATATGCGTGTATATGGAAGCAATATGATTAAGAAATAAATATATGTATAACTATTTTTAATTGAAGTACCGAACATGACATAATATTTGGGGTTTTATCCTTCTGTACAATAAGGAGAATACAGAAACATATCTATATATACATCTAGTTTATCAAAATAGTAATATGTAAGGCGTGTTGAATATAATTTTGATAAAAGTGAATAATAATGTTAAAATGTTACATAAAACCTGAAAAACATTTACAAAACAAAATAAAAAAAAAACCAATGCAAAGCTAACTATATATAATTTTTCGACCTGGAATAGTTTTTTCTAACTATAATATTGCAGTTTTATGTACTCAATTAAATGAATGATGTATTGACATGGTTCCCTAATTTTCTACAAATATAGAGAACTGCACCTATCCTAGTACCAGGCAATGTAAATATTCAGCTACTCTACTGTTGACTACTGGTGCCAGTTACCTGTACAACTTCTGGGTCAAAGCCCTGGATGCGTGAAAATTATAATTTCATTTTTACTGTACATCATTTTAAAGTTGAGATTTCAGCGGTGCAGATATATTAAAATTATGATTGTGAAACTAGTAACTGAATGCCAAAGTCTAAATTATTGTATCTGTTGAGGATGAGCAGGTCCAATTGGAGTAGAGCACGCGTACACTCACAATAAGATCACCGTTTAAAGAAATACATATTTATTTATTAAACGCAAAACTAGAACGCACTATCCATAGTAGCAGTTGTCTTCCTGTCTCCTATGACAGATAAAACAAAAAACCCTCTTCAAAAATCAATTTAAAAGTAGAAAACAATAAAATAAAACTAAACATATAAAAAGGTTGGTCGGTCGGCAACAGTATCCACAATCTTTTATGCTTAGTTTGATAGCTCATATGTCCACACTTATCCCTGACAAGCTTCTGCCCCCACTGGGAAAATAATTCAACCACCCATTTCACCCTCTTAAGGGTGGAATTTCGAAAAATCCTTTCTTAGTGGTAGATGTTATGACGTAGGCACATCATAACATCTACCTGCATGCCAAATTTCAGCCCGATCCATCCAGTGGTTTGGGCTGTGCATTGATAGATCACTATGTCAGTCAGTCAGTCAGTCAACTTTGAGTTATATATAATTATATGGGCATAAAAATATTGCGCAATCATCAGAACCTTAGAAAACATTTACATAGCAAGTGTAATACGCAAATTTAAAATGTAATATTATTTTAAAGTGGTCATTTTTTTTTAAGGTTGTTATGTATTTGTTGGTGTTCAATAAAGTATTATTGTATTGTGTTGTGTTGTGTTGTGTTGTGTTGTGTTGTGTTGTGTTGTATTGTATTGTATTGTATTGTATTGTATTTATTCTGTGCATTAACTTTTATTTACTATCTCTATTAAGAACTAATATGATGACTATTGTATTAAAAAAATTGTTAATGTTACTCATTTGCAAAAAAAAACAATGTTAGCTCTTCCATAAACAACATTAAATAGCTGTCACAAAGAAACTGACACAAATCACAATACACAAATGAACAACACGGAAGACATTAAATAAAATAATCAAACATATTTAGAAACATTTCACTAAAAAATTAATGAATTTGAAACCTTCATTAACTAAATACCTAAAGCACATCTGCACTTAAGTTTAACAGCTGATAAGTTAACACTTATCAGATACCTCCTGCAACGAATTTGTACAAGTAACAACTACAGTAACAACAAAAAAAAGTAAACAACAAAGTTAATTGCTGTCAAACTTTAGTGGAGACAAGCTTCTGCCCGCAGCTTCGCCCGAGGCGTGGCCTATGGAAAAATAATTCAACCACCCATTTCACCCTCTTAAGGGTGGAATTTCGAAAAGTCCTTTTTTAACGGATGCCTATGTCATAACATCTACCTGCATGCCAAATTTCAGCCCGATCCATCCAGTGGTTTGGGCTGTGCGTTGATAGATCACTTGTTAGTCAGTCAGTCACCTTTGAGTTATATATATTTTGATGTGCTTTAGGTTGTTTTCTTTCTTTTCACTCTTAAGACAGTTTATGTCATCCAGCTAGTCTATGACGTAATTTGATTGAAACCTATAGAAACACAGATTTAATATTTTCAATATGCAGTTTCCTTGCATAGTTACAGTAAAAATTTACAAATATAATATGAAAATTGAAAATTTTAAGTTTCACAAAGTCACCCTAGCTTAGTTGTTGATAACAGTTGCAGTGCCACTCAGAAATCTAAAGAATAGAGTCTTGCATAACACTGAACTATATAGATCATCCAGAGACATAAGCAAGGACTAGTAATATATCTAAGAATGGAAGGATCACACTCATATTGTGCTAAGTAATTTCACTGTCTACAGTATCCTTTAAACTGGTACACCAGAACCCAGTACTGCTTGCAGAAATAATGTTCTTAAATCTACTACTGCAAGGAATATTGTGGCAGGCATTACGATGGCAGCAGAATATCTGGCAAATCCTAGGCATAAAATTCCTTTTGCAGTATATCCTAACACAAAGAAACTGTTAATGAAGGTTTCAAATTCATGACAAGTTTTTAGAATATTATGGTTAATATTTCTGAAATATTGTTACTCAATAGTAGACACATCACTAGAGGCATTAAGAAGTTTTGGAAATATGAAGACATTATTATAATTATAAAGACATGCTTGAACTGGAACTTACTCCAATGCATATGTCCTGTAAAATTGAAAACTATTAAAGCATTTGAACAGCTGATTTCTTTAACACACTCTTATATTTGTGCAAGGACATTGAGGTCAATGATTATCACCATGTGGCCCAGATGGCCTCAGTTACATTCAGTATTTGAGTTTCATGGCAAACATCATTAACAATAAGGTTTTGCCCATCCCGTCCTAGCTATTATTAGCTTAAGAATAAAACCTAAAATTCCATTACATTTACATTACACATAGGTGTAATCAGCCATGATATTACTTCAGAAATTGTAAAACAGTAGTCCAAGCAAAGGTACCCCGAAATTACAGAAAGCAGGTTCTACATACCTTGACGTCGATGTCTCCAATTTTATTCTCCGCCCTTATGATAGGCCTTCCTACCATCGACGGGAAGATGTGTGCCGGGAAGTTGCTGCCCGCATATCCACATTTCACAAACTGGAAGCACGAAATCAGGAAAACGATGACTCAAAGTACCTATCACCTTATCAACAACGGTTTTGCTGGCAGATTTTCAATGAACTTACGCCTGTGCCGTTGTCGCAAACAATTACTTTTCTTCCTTTGTCATCCATTATTCTAAATTTAGACTAATTCGAGATTGTAACTATAAGTTTTAAATGTACAAACTATTAAATCTCAACCACCCAAATACCAAATACCCCACTCAATCGAACAGATTTTTTTTTCTTTCAGCGACAAATGTGACAGTGACAAAGGTTGAAGTATGATAAAAATTTTAGCAATATAGCTTTGCACAAAAAGAAAAGCTGGTCGGTGTGTCAATGTCATTTGTATCTCCACCTTATGCTTATAGCAAAGAGTATGTAACGCTAGCTTATATTTTGTCTGTGCTCGTGCGTGAACCTCTTAATTTTCACGTGTTTTTAATTTTTATTATTTTATTAAAATAATTGCAATATAAGTAATGAAAATACATAAAAATGAAGCATAAGAGATTTGAAGAAAACATATTAGTTGACGAAGCATATACTAATTACGGAAAAATCGACAAAAATGCTGACAACAAAAAATCTCAGGGTATCGCGAAACATTTTGCTGAAACTTTGGAATATGAAGACAAAAAGAAATGGTATCATCAGGTAAATAAGCACAAAATGCGAACTGTTATGAACGCCGTGAAAGTCTCTCTGTAGTCCCAAGGCTAGACCCAGGATTTCAATTTGTAAACAGTACCAATATTTTGAGGTTGTTTCACATAAACAATCCAATTACAAACAATTAGTTTATCAGCTTAAAAGCTACCAACATCAGTAACAGTGATGAGATGAGATGACTCATATGTTTAAACAAAATTTAATTTTTAAATAATAGGTAAACTGTTTTATGTACATAAATATTAGCTATTTTAACTGTATATTTACATAAATGTATATAACAGTTACCAGAAGAACCGGCAACAAGCAATACTCTTACTACAGAACAGATAGAGGAATATAGAAAAGAAGCAAGCAGTGCATTACATGGTGACACATTGGCTTATGAAACTAGTAAGTTTACATTAATATTATCATATTAATATTAAAATTTATATAAACTTCTTATGCACTTAAGCTTTTTGAATAAAATGAGAAATAAATACCATCTCGCCACCCCTGCAAACAGTGGCATCGATCTATGGTCATAATAACAAATAATGTTATCATAACTTTCTGTCTGTCTATTTTTAGAACTTAAAAATTTAAATGTAACATATTTTAACCGATCAAAATCTCCATCGCTTGTTCTCCGTTCTACCTATGCGACATTGGCGAAATTGTGGTAACCCGCAGAAGCCACAAAAATAAGATGTGGAACTTGAACTTAAAAATATTTATATGTGTATTAAATACACTTTTTACAAATGGAAGGTTATATGTTTAAATTATGTAGGTTTTAGCTTTAAGAAAAGAAGAAGAGTAAAAATATGGGGGAAGAAAAGTTCTTAAATCACCACTCAACTCAACTCACCATAAACCGGAAGATGCAGCATAAGCCAGCCCCACTAGGTAAACTGACAATATGATTAAAACTGCAGGGAGTCAAAAGTAAGACGCTGTTCAAAGTGGCACTCTGTTGGGGAGGTCTGTGTTCAGCAGTGGACATCTTCAGGCTGTTAATGATGAGGGTTAAATTGTTTCTTCAAAAACTTTTAAATGGATAAGTGAAATCATGATATGTTTTTTCCAATTTCCGTATTTCCACTAATAATTTAATGTTTGAAGCAGGTAGTATACCTCATTAACTTTAACTAGCATTTTATAAGCCCTATTACCACTATGTAGCGAATTATAAAAATAATTCATAAAATAAATAACCAAACCAACCAAAATGAAAATATTTCAGAGTCAAGCAAAAGCGGCTCTTCAGACCATCAATGGGCTAGGACTCTCCTCAACAAAGGTGCTATAGGAGACAGGGTGGCAGCAGCTACCATACTTGTTCAGGTATTGTAAAAGTGCTAAGATTTGTCTAAATTTATCAAACTTGAATTTATTCGATAACATTATTTTTTAGGCTCTCCACAATTTCACCTGCTATAAACCCACCTTCTTATGTTAGCTCTTTATTATTTTTCCACGATAAATAGTCTTGGTAGTGTAAGCAAGCTGTGTGTTTGCCGTTTTTGTGTGAAAACTACAAAAACAAAATTTTAATATTCAATTATAAATATTAGGAAGGGTAGGGATTGAAAATGTTACAGACCTGGCTACACCCACAGCTTACCCGTTTTGCCTGGAGAAGTTTTAATTTTTCCAAGATCAACAGTACCATATATTGATCTAGGCAGTGTAAGTAATCTGTATGCAAAATTTCATCTAAATGAGTGAAACCCACACAAACAAATAAAGATGATATTTAACTTTCATATTTTAGGGATTATCAATACTATAAACAAAAAAATTAAGCTTCTATTGGTTTTCTACGTAAAATATTCAGCAATAATTATGAACTTTTCCATTTTTTAAATAATATCCTTTCAATCAAAGTGGTTAATGTTCTATAGCGTATATAGGTATATTTTTTTTAGCTCATTTGATTTAAAAACAAACTATGGGACCAACTTTGATAAAATTTCTATGGGACCAATCTGAATTCTGGAAGTATAATGTCTCAAATAAATAAAAATCTTCCCAATCCATTTATAAATGATGGACTTCTGAGGTAACAAATTTAAAATATACAAATATAAATTGAGATCCTCCCTTTTATGAAATCGCTTAATGCACACTTATGTATGCTCAGCCAGATACTTTCAAGTTTGAAATGGAACATAAATAAAATAACAAAACTATATATCAACCAATTATGTATTTGTGTTTTACAGGATAACCCTATATACAATTTGACAGCATTGAGAAATCTTATCAGCAATGTGAAACCTGCTAAGAAGAAGGATGGTATCATTATTATTGGTAAGAAACATTTTTCAACAATTCACAATAAAACCTACATTTTGGTGCCAGTGACAAGGATTTTTTTAACTTCCAAAAAAATCCTTTTATCACTTATACTAGAAGAATAATAGACTCACACTAAGAGCTAGAATGCTATGATATGAAAAAGCCATACAGTTCACATTACTCTCGAGCTCTTGATCAGAAGAAACATCTAATATGTAATATATAATACTAGTTGAGCCCCGCGGTTTCACCCGCGGATATAAAGTGTTTTAATTGTTTGCTCATCCCACGGGAATATTTCACTTTTCCGAGATAAAATGTAGCCAGTAGCCTATATGTTAATCCAGTGTATAAGCTATCTTGGTACCGAATTTCATCCAAACCATTCAGCCGTTTGAGCGTGAAGGAGTAACAAACATACACACATACGCACATACACACAAACTTTCGCCTTTATAATATTAGTGTGAAGTGTGATGTATGTAGGAGTATATTGAGAGTGAAATCGCGTTATCGTATAAAGGCCGTTTTATATGATGTCAATTTTCCAGAATGTCCACTTCCCATAACATCCTCTACATAGCTTGCATATCTTCATCCCACAGATGGCCTCTCCGAGCTTCTAATATCAGATCTTCTCATCCCGGATGTTAAGCTTCGTACATTCGCGCAGCACCCCCTGTCGGAAATCGACAGCATGGTATCTGGTAACAAGCAGGCAAGGCGGGGCATACTCAAACTGTGGTACTTCGAAGATCAGCTAAAGGAGTTGTATGGAAGTAAGTTGATATTTGACTGGTTAGTAATATCCTAGCCTCAAATATGGTCGAGGAGGGCGATGGCGGGCACATGCGTCAAGCTCGGGAACGCTTGCGGGAGCTGGTGTACTCAAGGTGTATACATAAATAGAAATACAGTAATTGATATTCCCAATATTTCAATTATTATATATAGTGTCCAAAATTGTTAGAAATAAAAAGAGAAGTCCCTCCTGAATCGATTTTGTTGAACAATATATTTTATTTTTTATTTTATTTTTATTTTATTAATTTTTAGAAGAAACAAACAGTACAATATTCAACTTAATAAACTAATTTTACTTACACTTAAACCAATAAAGTTTCTACATATTTATAAATCATTATTGAAAGAAAGAAAATACCTCACTGAAAATAAGTAGGTAGCTATCAACAATACATTACAATTTTAAATTTAGAGAAAAAGGTAAGTGATTTAAATTAACTACCAATACAATACAAAGAAGAAGAACGTACCTACTTATGAGATTTAAGTTCACAAACAAATTTGGATAAGGTTAACAGAAAATAAAAATAAATAAAAATTATATTTTAAATCTAGCTTCTGCCCGCGGCTTCGCCCGCGTGTCCTATAGGAAACGAAGAAGACATTTTTCCGTAGATAATTCAACCACCCATTTATCCCTTTTAAGGGTGGAATTTCGAAAAACCCTTAATGGATTACCTACACTTTACAAAGAACACACACTCCAAATTTCAAGTCTCTCGAACCAGCGGTTTAGGCTGTGCATTGATATATAAGTCAGTCAAACAGTCAGGACTTTGAATTTTATAAATATAGACGAGCATCGACCCAAGAGTCCGTAGTAAAGTATTAAAAAAGGTAATAGTTGCTATCTGCCATCCAGGGGCCTTACCGCGTAAGTCTGGTGGAGATGGTAATCGTGTTCTCTCTTGCTCGCACTCATGGACGTTAATTGGCGCGTGCAGGAAGCCGATTCCCAGAACAGTTACGCGGTAGAGGTGCAGGTTGTGGGTTTGATTCCCACCCATGAATAAACATTCACCAATAAACAGGACAACCCTAGCTAAGTAAGAACTTGCTAAGGCAATATACAGCCATAGTGTTAATCATAGTCAAAAGATTTATTGCAAGTAGGTTATTTTTAGCACTTTTACAAGTCAAAATTATATTAGGTACCTAAAATTAAGCTATTTTACTAAGCATATAGAAGTGCAAAGTGCTTATTTTCATGTATTACATAGCAAGCCCATTACAATATATGAGTTTGAAAAAACAGAAGTTCTATTTCACACTACTGGTGCAAGCAATCCGGCACAATGCAGAACAGCACACTGTGATCCGAAGCTTCGATTACATCTATAAAGAAGTAGCTACAAGAAACTTTACAGTGATGTATTTTTTTTTCTATTGTGTTTTACAATATTTATAATTTACGAGCTTCTGCCCGCAGCTTCGCCCGCGGCGTGGCCAATTAATTAGGAAAATAATTCAACCACCCATTTCACCCTCTTAAGGGTGGAATTTCGAAAAATCCTTTCTTAGCGAATGCCAACGTCATAATATCTACCTGCATGCCAAATTTCAGCCTGATCCATCCAGTGGTTTGGGCTGTGCATTGATAGATCACTATGTCAGTCAGTCAGTCACCTTTGAGTTATATATATTTAGATTACAGTTGTGATTGCAACCACCCTTCCATGTTGAGCACTTGATAATTTCAATAATATTATAATTTCCAGCATATGTAGAAGCGTTAAACAAATTCGCGCACGATTCTGTAGACGCCAACAAGGAGAAAGCTGTTACTGCCATGTCATATCTTTTAATGCATCATCCAGAAAGAGAAAAGGTAAACTTTCTACCACATTAAAAAAGGGGGTTCTCGATTCGGTTCAATTTTTTTTATATTTGTTACCTCAGAACTCCTTAATTTTATTTAAAAGGAAAATAATTTCAAATTTGCTACAGAATTTTAATCAAAATCCGTTCAGTGGTTTGGTTTTTAATCAAAATAACTGGAGAATTAATATACAATAATAATAATAACTCCCAATGATCATAGATTCTAGACCCTAACTAGGATTCCCTGTATATATACTTAATAAACGGGTATTACGGATTAGTTACTTCAGCTTTTGTCCTTTTTTTGCTACTGAAATATTTAGCTTGATCGAAAGAGATAAAAGATGGTGTAACTAGTCTA
Organism: Ennomos fuscantarius; assembly: GCA_905220475.3. Classification (NCBI taxonomy): domain Eukaryota; kingdom Metazoa; phylum Arthropoda; class Insecta; order Lepidoptera; family Geometridae; genus Ennomos; species Ennomos fuscantarius. The sequence goes on from HG992049.1 coordinate 7,827,959, forward strand.
AAGCTAGTTCGTGTTTATTAATAAGGCTGATAGAGTTTAAGTTGTTAAGTAAGTACTAGCGCTTTTTTCTGTGCTTAAATACTTATCCTGCTGCAGGTAATCGAACCCGCTGCCTCTGGATTATGAGCCGACTTGCTCATCCGCCACACCACAGAGGTTGTCATTGATAATATCTTCTCAGTATGAAATTAAGGCTCAAGGCCCCCCATTTTTAATTCTAATAGTCATCCCAATCGGCTGTTTTGGCATAAAAGTCACAAACAAACAAACTTTCTTATGTATAGATATAATGAATATTTATATATAAATAATTTATATTTAGAATTAAATATTCTATCTATATATATAAAAGAAAGTCGTGCTAGTTACGCTATTTATAACTCAAGAACGGCTGAAAATTTGTAGGGAGGTAGCTTAGAACCAGGAGATGGACACATACTTTTTAGTCCGTTCAACCGCGCTTTACTAATTCACCCGTGCGAAGCAGGGGCGGTTCAACTAGTATATATATAAAAGAAAGTTGTGTAGTAGTGATTTTGATCATATTTCCTTATTACAGATGCTACTGATGAATATAATCAACAAGCTGGGTGACCCGAGCCAGGCCGTGGCCTCTAAAGTTATATACCATCTGTGTCAGCTATTATACAACCATCCTAATATGAAGTCGGTTGTTTTGGCTGAAATCGAAAAGATGCTGTTCAGGTAATAAGCAAAAAACTAAACAAAAGTTCAAATTTTTAAAATGTTAATGAATGATGTGACAAGCTAGTTGTTCACGTGATGTTAAGCGACACGGCCGCCCATAACAGAACAGTGTCACTCGGAACTCCAAAATATTAAGTTTCGCGTGGCACTGCACTGCGCACACCTTCCTGTGACATCAGCACAGTCTGGTGTTGTGATTGCAATGAAACGACCGAGCTTGAGACAACAACTGATTTATTAAGTCCTACCCTCCACTACAACATCTGGTACTATGTTTAGTTGACTGTGAGATAAGATCATTAAGTCTCAATTACCCAGTAATTTCATTAGCTACAATGTCCTTCAAAGATAAATAATAGAAGGTACATAGATGAACTTAATGCTATAGAGCATTATCTTGCTGTTAACCCCGGTGAATTGTGGTAAGTTTAATGCAGCAGTGCAATATTGATGGGATATATATTTTTTTAATGATCAGTATGATTATACATAAATAAATAAATATTTGTAAAAAAATGTACACAGCGCCATCTAGCCCCAAACTAAGCAAAGCTTGTACTATGATCCAGATAACTGGTACAATACTTAGATACTTTTTGTTTGTAAATACATACATAGAATACAATATAACACCCAGACACAGAACAAACATCGATGTTCGTCACACAAACGTTTGTCCTGGGTGGGAATCGAACTCACAACCAACAAGCTCAGAAGGCAGGGTTACTACCAACTGAGCTATCGGGCTAGTCAGATTATATTTACAAACTAGTTGAGCTTTGCGGTTTCACCCGCGGATAAAAACTATTTTAATTATTTGCTCATCCCACGGAAAAATTTCTCTTTGCCGGGATAAAATGTAACCTATATGTTAATCCAGTGTATAAGCTTTCTTGGTACCGAATTTCATCCAAATCCATCCAGCCGTTTGAGCGTGAAGGAGTAACAAACATACACACAAACACACATACAAACTTTCGCCTTTATAATATTAGTTTGATTTACGACTATTTATATTGCAGATCAAATATATCATCCCGCGCACAATACTACGGCGTGTGTTTCCTAAACCAGTTCTATTTGGGTAAGGACGACTCGAAGATCGCCGAGAATCTGATCAGGATATACTTCTCGTTCTTCAAGGCTTCCATTAAAAAGGTAAGTGGGAGATTGTGAAAGAAATTCTCGAAGGTTACACAATAACGCCATCTGCATTAAAGTTTGAAAGGTTATAAGTTGGCACTTATCCGATACGACGCATAGTGATAGCTTACTATCACTATCTTCTTTTTATTTGGCTCCACACTTTTGTGTATTTAGCCAGTGTCAAGTAATTGATAATTTCTCAAGTTAATTAATATAAATGTGTCAAGTCAAAGTCATCAAGTCAAGTCATAGTCCTAGTAAAGTGGTGGCGACTTTACCAGAAGCTTTTATGGAGTTTTGGAAACAACACGAAAATAAACGTTTTACCATCATTATACCACTTTCCCACACTCATGCCTATAATCCAGCTCTTAACGAATAAAATGCCACCAATGTTATGCACTAACACTGAAAATAACACAAGTTTTGGAAAATAATACAATGCGGTGACGCAATCTTTTTCGTTTTCCCGCCAAAATTCCCTAAAGAAATTTTACTTCAAAAAATAAAAAGTCACCATGGCTCTTCTATAGCACTTTAGCATATATATCATTCAACAAGTAATAATAATAATATGTGTGGACATCTCACACAACGCCATCTAGCCCCAAACTAAGCAAAGCTTGTACTATGGGTACCAGATAACTGATTCAATACTTAGATACTTTTTGTTGGTAAATACATACATAGAATACAATATACTCGTAACACCCAGACACAGAACAAACATCGATGTTCATCACACAAACGTTTGTCCTGGGTGGGAATCGAACCCACAACCCGCAATTCAGAAGGCAGGGTTACTACCAACTGAGCTATCGGGCCAGTCTAACTTTAGGTTTCAATTTCACTAATACCTTTGTATATTTACTTTTTTTTTATTCCAGGGTGATATCGACTCTCGCCTGATGTCAGCCATATTGACGGGCGTAAAGCGAGCGTATCCGTTCGCGGACAGAGCTCGTTTAGGCGATACGCCGGCGCACGTCGACGCCATCTACAAACTGGTGCATCTGACCAGCCTCAACGTGGCCATACATGCTCTAGCGTTGCTGTTTCATATAAGCGACGCTTCGAAAGGGACTTCGGATCGGTAAGTTTCACTTTATACTTATATTTCGATTCACGACTTGACAATCGAAGCGTTTTTGTAGTCTACGCACGCTTGACTTGGGGAGTAAGCTGGCGAGGTGAACGGAAGTTGGCTAACGTAGATCTCTATTGCCAACATAGCAAAGTTAAAAATTTGTATTATTATGTTTGTGTATCCGGTGAAATGACAATTTACAAATGAGGGGTATAGAATCAAATGCAGCTAAGAGCACAACCTTCAATTTAAAATTTAAGCTGTCTTTGATGTTTGCATGCCATTTTTAAGCTGACTTTGACCCCAATGCAGATTTTTAATCTGGTTTTTGTATTATTTTAAGCTGGTTTCGATGCAAAATTATAAGTTGAGATCATACACAATTGACAGACCTATATTTTTACATTCATAGGTCAGATTTAAAAAAAAATGCAACTAGCTGCTTTTTATTCTATACCCCTCAAATGTCAAGATAGCGACATAAACATTAAACAAAGCAAAAACAAAGTTATACCGACGGATAGATGGAGCTAAACTAAAGAAGTTTTACTTCAGTCGTGTGGTCTAAAGCACACTCGTTTTTTTAACGGGCTAATAGTGTTAGTCACTACCGATATTTACAGCATCATTTTGTCAAACTCACATATCTTTATATATAAAAATGAATCTCTATTTCCCTTGGTAATTGAATCACGCGTGAATGGATAAAACATTTTCGCACATTCTTTTTTTTTTGTTGTGTTTATTATTATCAGGAGAAGGTTCTTATGAAAGAAAAAACGAAGATAGTTACAAATTTTTTACCACGCAGGTGAAACCGCGAGGCGCAGCTAGTTGTATATAAATATAGACTTGCTATATTTGACATTGCACACACACCGACTTAACATCGTCTCTAATGGTTAGAGAGGCACCGGCAATGCCTTCCGTGTTGCAAATATCATATGCGGCGGTGACCACTTACCATCAGATTGGCAGCCTGCTTATTTGCCACTCATTTCAACAAAAAATGTTTTGTAATTGATTTTTGTTTCAGTTACTACACCGCCCTCTATCGTAAACTGACCAGCCCGAATATATTCTCCACCACTCACTCGGCGCTTCTCTTCTCACTCATTTACAAGTCATTGAAGCAGGATAGCAATATCGACCGCGTTTGCGCTTTTATAAAGAGACTGCTTCAGTTGTGTTGTTATATGACTCCTGCACAGTGTTGTGGGGTATGTATTGTTTTAGAAGCATACGATGTTTCACCCCCCTCTCCCCCCTCGTTTTCCCATGGAAATTCTTCATTGGCTTATGTCGATCCTAAAGTATCTTTATGGTTTACTAGGTGGTAGAACTTTTCTGCAAAGTTCGTCTAGGTAGGTACCACCGCTTTGCCAGTTATTCTGCCGCCAAGCAGTAGTGCGCAAGCACTGCTGTGTTCCGGTTTGAAGGGCACTGTAGCTAGTGAAATTACTGGGCAAATGAGACCTTATGACCTAATCTCACAGTCTAGTAATCTTATTGCTAGACTGTGATGATGTCTCAGAATGGCGTGCGCAGTGCAGTGTCACGCGAAACTATATTTTAGTGTTTCAAGTGTTACTGTAACTGATATGGGCAGTCGTGTTGCTTAACATCAGGCGAGCGACTAGCTCGTCATGTCATTTCGTAACATAACAAAAAAATGTTGTCTATAGTAAAAATAATCTATGCGCAAAAGTTCAGCCACAAATAAAAGGCAATATTTCCTTTTTGTTTGTTAGTATACATGAATCTCTGCAGGATTCGAACCGTGTTGCTTGTCATCTAAAATTACTTTCCACGCTCACTTGTTAATCACATATTGTTTGTAAAGGTCCTTTTTATGGTGTCGCAAGTTTTGAAGGATAGTGAGAAGAAAGAAGCTGTAAAACTGGTTTGGACCAAGAAGGAGATGAAAGAAGAAGTGAGTATAAGTCTATATATTGTTATTATTTGAACTGTCTACTGTTCCATAGGTCATAGCGGCTAGTATATAGTCCAAATGTATTTTTTATTAGTAGTTAGTATTAAAAAAAGTATTTACTGGTAGTTGTTATATTATTGTAGTATCTAGTCAGTTGATACAATAAAGACACGTTATTTTATAGTGTTTGTAAGTATGATAATTGAAGGTTTGAGAGTAAAAAGGTTTTAACTGTCAAATTGATAATTTCGAGAAAATTGACTGAACTTCAACGGCTTCATTTTAATGTAGAGTGCTTAAAAGGTAAAAGAAAAGGTTTATGTAAGTTTCGGTTGCTTGAAAATGTATTAATTCTATTTTAAAATACTAAATATAGTACTAATTCATACAATTACTGTAAAAATATAATATAATAAAATAAATATAATAATGTATGTATGCTAAGCGAACTGTATTCCTGTGACAGATAGACCATTTTTAGACTCAAAATCTCGAGATTTAAGCCTCATTTCGATATTTTGAGAATGTATTATTGTAGATAATTTCACGCTGAATGCAAATATACCTATAAGTCATTTTGTGAAAAAAATCAGTTAAACCGTTTTTGTTTTCACCCCTTCAACTGATACTGATAACAGCTATGGGCACTCCACGTTAGATCTGTAGCTATTTAAACTTCCTTTATTGTAGGAACTAAAAGAAGAGCAGAATGAAGAAGAAACTAAAACTGATGAAGGTGACCAGCGAGAAGCAGAAGATAACACTTTAGACACGACGGCAGAGTCGAAAGAAGAAAACGAAGAAGAAATAAAGATAGAGAAAAAAGTAGATTTGCTGAAGGGGGATAAGAAAGATTTATTGATTGGTAAGTCAAATGTTCTCGTTATGACGAGGTCTTCAGCCAGCCCATATAATTCTGATGTTTTTATAGTATTAAAACTTACCAGCGTCTATGTTTCCAGCGAAATATGATCCGGGCTTGTTCTAGTGAAATTTGTTAAATTTTAAAGTTCCGATTTACTCTGCAACTGTTATGGACAGCCGTGACACTTAACATCAGGTGAACGACAAGCTCGTCACGTCATTGATCACATAAAAAAGATGGCTACAGTGCGCAAAAAGTAATCTGAACATCTTGGTTCTGGAAAATAAACGTATTGATTTGCTAGATCGAGTAAAGTGTAGTAATAATAATAATAACGCCCAACCATCACATACACAGATCCTGGACCCTAAATAGGATTCCGTGTCTAGGAACTACGAGGACATGGTCCCACAACACCCAGACTCAACAAGCATTTGCGCTTTTTTATCTGTGCACAAATACTTGTCCTGCCGCGGGAATCGAACCCGCCTCCTCCGGTTTATGAGCTGACCTGCTCAACCACCACACCACACAGGCTGGGTAATAAAACTACTAAGTCAATTTTCCTTTCAGATGACGAAGAAGAAACCTACATAGACCTAAAAATAGACGATGAAGGGAACATAAAGCCGAAGAAACGGAAGTCCACAGCCGCGGTCGGATGGTACCACGCCAGGGTCAAAGCCGAAGGTAAAGAGGACCAAGACAAGGAGTTGGAAACCAAGATACAGCTGAAGAAAACTGTTAACTTGGAGAAGGTAAACAAACAAAACAGCCGAACCTATTTACCTAGTTGAAATTCTACTTCGACTTTTTTTCGTAGAAAGTTAAAACTCCTTGTGGGAAAATTGGTAAATTACGTTCAAAACCGCGGGTGGTTAAAACCTAGTAATATAAAATAGTTATAGCATATTTAATGTGTTAATAGTGAGTGCTGCATATTCCTCTGGGGCACTAGCTTAGGGGAATTTAGTGGAAAAGGTTTTTGTTACTAGTTGAGTCCTCGGTATAAAGGATCCCAATAACATTTTCTTTACTGGCCTATTAGCTCTTAGTATCCTTGCCTTCTGAACTACAGGTTGTGGGTTCGATACCAGGACAAACATTTGTGTGATGAGTATCGATGATTGTTTTGGGTGTTTATATTGTATTCTATGTATGTATTTATATTATTGTATTAGTTATCTGGTTCCCATAGTACAAGCTTTGCTTAGTTTAGGACTAGAGTGCATTGTGTATAATGTAAAAAAAAACACAGTGTGTGCTGTGTAGTATATATAGTATTTCACAATGACTTCTTACAAAACCAAGACCAATAAAGGATAGTTTTACCATCAAACAAATTAAAATTTCTTGCTGGGAAACCGATAGATTATTTGTAAAACCGGTTGAGTTCTCTAGTTGATTTTTTAAAGGTTCATGCTGTTGGTCTCTACCGACCTTTACAGTGTTACCGGGCAGCCCCATCAGGCTCCCAGCCATCAAAAAACGGGAGGCAACTAATTCAAGGTCACGTCTGTGGTACGATCCTTACTTTGGGTTGGTGCCGGGACTCCAGGATCGCAAAGATAATCTCTAATGATTGATATTCCCTTATTCACATCATCAGTGCTGGACTTTCAATAGGGTCCACTCTTCCAGTGCACGTAGTCTTCCCGATCCCCTTATCCCGGCAACGGCCCAAGCCGAGGCTCGCACCCCAGGGGTGCCCGCCAGCTAGTTGCCTCCTACTTTTGACGGCTGGGCGCCTTAAGCGCCTGCCCCCCCGCCCGGTGACGCTGTAAAGGTCGGTAGAGACCAACAGCATTAGCTCGTTAAAAAAAAGACGAGCCTTCTCTCACAGGGACAGTGTAGGCCATAATCCAGCAAGCTGGCCAAATGCGTGGTGGATGTATTTGCCCTTATATTTGCAGGTGATATCGGAATATAACCCGCACGTACGGAACCCTTCGTTCGCTGGCGCACAATGCACTTCCTACATAGAGCTGATACCGATCTCACAGCATTTTCATCCTAGTGTTAAACTTTTCGCTGAGAAGTTGCTCAATGGTAAGCGCAGTTTGTATGGTTTTTAGCTTATCTATTTTATCTAATATTAATTTCCCTCTTCGTATGAAACATCTACCTTAACATGGGGGATGATCACGAAACTTTGATTGCAATGCAACAGGTCAAATTTCCATACTAACTACGCACATAAACTGCGTTTGAAAACTGTTAATTCCAGACAAATTTGGGTTTCTATTTGTTGCAATCGATTTTCTAAAATGTTGTTTACTAACGTGATATTTGCCGTGTAATTTATTTTAAAATGTGTATTATATATATTAAGAGCATTTGCCCGTAGCTTTGCCCGCGGCGTGGCCTATGGGAAAATAATTCAACCACCCATTTCACCCGCTTAAGGGTGGAATTTCGAAAATCCTTTCTTAGCGGATGCCTACGTCATAACATCTACCTGCATGCCAAATTTCAGCCCGATCCGTCCAGTGGTTTGGGCTGTGCGTTGATAGATCACTATGTCAGTCAGTCACCTTTGAGTTGTATATATTTAGATTGATATCGAAACTACCCCACAGATCAACTTATCCAATACAGCGGAGATCCGTTAAAAGACTTCGCGTGCATCCGGTTCCTCGACCGGTTCGTCTTCAAGAACCCGAAGAAGCGAGCCGATCACAACGATGAAGAAGGGGCGAAGAAGGTGAAGGGATCGCACCCTAAGTTCGCTGCGAGAAAGAATTACACTGCTAAAGGTAATAACGGGTACATAAAAGCTAATGATGCCTTTGCATAAATCTGCCTTGTGTCATAGAAACGGTTTTATAATGTGTATAAAAGTTTTAATAGAGAGATAAGGCAATTGCCTACTCGACAATTTAGACAAAACTGTTTAAGTGGCCGGTAGATAAATATTCTTATGACCTCAAACAGTTATTGTTATGACAAATCTGTATTTATTAATTGCATATTCAAATTATTTTTGTATACATACGGAAAGTGATGCTTCTTATAAATGACGAGCTTCTGCCCGCAGCTTCGCCCGCGACGTGGCTTATGGGATAATCATTCAACCATGCATTTCACCCTTTTAAGGGTGGAATTTCGAAAAATCCTTTCTTAGCGGTTGCCTACGTCATAACATCTACCTGCATGCCAAATTTCAGCCCGATCCGTCCAGTGGTTTGAGCTGTGCGTTGATAGATCACTATGTCAGTCAGTCAATCAGTCACAGTCAGTCACCTTTGAGTTATATATATTTAGATTATTATTCTGCATTGTTATCATTATTATTTCAATGCGACCTATTAAAATTTTAAGTTTATATAAAATATTGCATGTCTCTCACGGGCGAACTGTCGACTCCATTGTGCTAATATTAGTTTTTTAAGACCTATTTGTACAGAATTTCTGCAATAAATCATTCATTCATCATCACCCGGAAGACTTCCACTGCGGAACATTGGCCTCCGACACAAAACGCCACTTTGGACTCTTATAGGGAGAATTTGCCATAATCCTCACGCTTGGAAGGCGGTTCGGTGATCGCGGTAGATCTACTGAAGAGAATGTTCCTGCCCATTCCCTGAATATTCCCTTACTCGGCGGAATGGCCCGATAGCTTAGTTGGTAATAACCCTGCCTTCTGAACTGTGGGTTGTGGGTTCTATTTCCTCCCAGGATAAACGTTTGTGTGATGAACATAGGTGTTCGTTCCATGTCTGGGTGTTATTATCTATGTATGTATTTACAAACAAAAAGTATCTAAGTATTGTATCTGTTATCTGGTTTCCATAGTACATGCCACCAATGTATACCCCTCATTTCACCCTCTTAGGGGTGGAATTTCGAAAAACCATTTCTGAGTGGATATCTACTTTACAAAAAACACACCCTCCAAATTTCAAGTATCAAGGATCAGCGGTTTAGGCTGTGCGTTGATATATAAGTCAGTCAGTCAGGACTTTGAATTTTATATGTATAGATGGTATGTATATAAAATGTATGCTTATGTATGTTGCAGGTCTTAAGAGTATACCAGTAAATTCAGCATCGTACCTGAATGAAGACTCGAAAAAGATTCCAGTTGATGAGCGGTTCCTATATGAGTGAGTATAACCAAGAAATGAGATCTAAAGTGTTCGATATATTGTTAATATACATGATATACAGCTGCCACTACTATATTCTTATTTCCAAGGATTTCCAATTGCTGTGGAACAGCTTAATGCAAAAAAATAAAATTTAGGCGCCTTTTGCCACAATAATTGATAATCAGTAGCAACCCCCACCAGCAGTCTTAGCACGGCATGTGGAGAAATTGTCTTTCCGCCGTTTTTTTCCACGTGTCAATTAAAATAATCTCTCTCTCCTCCTTACGTAGCACGGCAACGAGGAAAATCTAAATCCCCGGAAATGAGTTTCAATGCCAAAAAAAATTAGGACCCTAACTAGGATTTTCTGTGTCTAGGGATCCAAGAACTACGAGGACCATGGTCCCACAACACCCAGACTCAGTACAAGTATTTGCGCTTTTTTTTTCTGTGCACTAATATTAATCCTGCCGCGGGAATCGAACCCGCCGCCTCTGAGTTATGAGCCGACCTGCTCGACCGCCACACCACAGAGGCTGTAAATTAATAATAAAAATAAAAATAACAATGTAGTAATTTCTTTTCAGTTTTCTTCAAAAACGTCGTAACGCCCAGGACTCTGATGATGATGATGATGATGATGAAAGCGATGCTGACTCCGTCACCAGTGAAGATTTTGAGAAGTATCTCGACACAGTGACTGGAACTAAACCTCAAGGTAAGTAGACATGAACTTAAACTATCAAATCGGCCCTTACCTATCCCACGGAGCGTAATAGCACATTATAATAAACGAGCTTCGGCCCGCAGCTTCGCCCCCGGCGGGCCTATGGGAAAATAATTCAACCACCCATTTCACCCTCTTAAGGGTGGAATTTCGAAAAATCCTTTCTTAGCGGATGCCTACGTCATAACATCTACCTGCATGCCAAATTTCAGCCCGATCCGTCCAGTGGTTTGGGCTGTGCGTTGATAGATCACTATGTCAGTCAGTCACCTTTGAGTTATATATATTTAGATAACCTAACCTAAATGTACACATATTTTTTCTCATGACAATTTTGCAATGACACAAATTTTGTAATAACACATAAGTTTTTAATTTTCTTCTAAAACTAGGTCCCAACAACGACTTATTGTAATAGTTTTTAGCTCATTTTGATTTACCTGTACACCAAAGCCCAAAACTCTAAGCTATAGATTCCTCCAATTCAAAGGTTGTCTGGAAGAGATGGCGTTGCTTATTGCGTTCTAAGCAATAAGACCGCCTATTGTACTAGTACTAGTTAATTATGTAAGTTTTTCTTTTTGTGATTTTTTTTACGGTGTACAATAAAGTTGATCTATCTATTTATCTAAAAAAATAATGTTTTTGTTCACAGTGGAATCAGATGAAGAGCTAGATTTCCTATCGGAAATGCAGGCCGCTAAACAAACAGCCAAGCTGAAAAAGAAGGGACAAGATGTTGATGATGAACCGCTCGGCAGTGATGGTGATGAAACTGGTGATGATGGAGGTTAGTCATATTTCACTACAAATTCTGGATTAGGTATGTCTTAGGTTTCCGGGGCGAGATGGTTAATGCAGTGCGTCTCCATCTCGCCCCATCCCGGCGGCGGTCGGATCACGGGGGGGTTTTAGTGGGTTTGAGTCCCACATACCCCCTGCCACCACAGGGGTGGTGGCAGGGAAGAGCGAGGGCATTTCCCCCCCTCAAAAAAAAAAAAAAAAAAAAAAGGTATGTATTAGGTCCGTATTACAGTACAATACAGAGATTTCATTCACTAATTGATCACTTTATGAATGAAATCTCTGCTTGAGCACCGATCGATGACTGAGTATCGTTCTGTAATACGGACCTTACAATGTCTTGTCTTGTCTTCGAATTTTGTCCGAAAAGCTTGTTTTTTTTTTTTTTAAATTGATGGATGCGATTCCCGGATGGGAAAAATTTACATTTTAACAGATTTCAAAAAAGGCATATCAATTTTGGTGTATTATTTTAATGTTTGTTACCACTGGACTCATTTATAAACTACTAGTTGCGCCTCGCGGTTTCACCCGCGGATAAAAAGTATTTTAATTATTTGCTCATCCCACGGGAACATTTCACTTTTCCGGGATAAAATGTAGCCTATATGTTAATCCAGTATAAGCTATCTTGGTACCGAATTTCATCCAAATCCATTTAGCTGTTTGAGCGTGAAGGAGTAACAAACATACACACATACAAACTTTCGCCTTATAATATTAGTGTGATTCGGTTTTTTTATACATATGTTTCCTTCACCTTCCTTCAGATGGGTCCCATGGAAATTTCATCAAAATCGCTTTAGTAGTTTGATTCTTACATCAAAAGAAATTGGAAAAATATCTCATCCAAGTTGTTCTCAGTGTGAAATTAAGGCGATTGAAGTCGGTATAACTCTATTAAATTTAAGGTATATTTGATATTGAAAACTTTTTTTATGGCTCCACACTTTTGTGTATTTAGCCAGTGTCAAGTTGAGTCAAGTCACTGTCTAAGGTCCGTATTACAGAACGATGCTCAAGCAGAGATTTCATTCACTAATTGATCACTTTGTGAATGAAATCTCTGCTTGAGCACCGATCGATGACTGAGCATCGTTCTGTAATACAGACCTAAGTCATCAAGTCAAGCCATAGTCTAGTCTAAGTCATACTCCTAGTAAAGTGGTGGCTATCAGAAGCTTCCATGGAGTTTTGGACACAATATAAAAGAAACGTTTCACTATCATTTTACCACTTTCCCACAATCATGCCTGTAATCCAACAATCAACTAATAAAACGCCACCAATTTTTTTTTTTTATATATTAGTGAATGATGTGACGAGCTAGTCGTTTACCTGATGTTAAGCAACACGGCCGCCCATAACAGAACAGTGTCACTCGGAACCCCAAAAGATAGAGTTTCACGCGACACTGCACTGCGCACATCATCCTGAGACATCAGCACAGACTGGTAATAAAATTACTCAACTGTGATATCAGGTCATAAAGTCTCATTTGCCCAGTAATTTCACTAGCTACAGTGCCCTTCAAACCGGAACACAGTAGTGCTTGTACACTACTGCTTGGCGGCAGAATAACTGGCAAAGCGGTGGTACCTACCGAGACGAACTTTGCAACTAAGTCCTACCACCAATTTTATGCACTAACACTGAAAATAACACAAGTTGTGGATACAAAATGAAATAATAATATCTAGTGTAATTCCGCTGAATTCAAGTACTTAGATTATCTATATTGGGTTAAAGGATTATTGTAGTTAAATTAATGAAAAAACCCTAAAAATCATGAAATTACTATAACAAATTTAAAAAATATTATAATTATAATTATTATGAAATTTATATTAATTATTATTATTTTTATTGATATAAAATTAATTATTACTATTATTATAATAAATAAAACTGAAATTTAAAATATAAAATTATATAAATATTGTACAATTAATTATTATTATTACAAATAAACACCAATACAGATAACCCTCCCCTAAAAATCCTGAAATTGTGGAAAATAATACAATGCGGTGACGCGATCTTTCTCGTTTTCCCGCCAAAACTCTAGTAACAACTATTTTTTTTTTTATTGCAGACAGTGACGGTGAACTCAATATTTCCGGCGACGAGGATGAACCGGCGTTTTCTGGCGATGAAGATGGTAATTACATACATTATTAATTGCTTTTAAAAACCGATACCCGATAATTACAGTCAAAGGCGAACAGTTAAAATGCAAATTGACAACATTTAACACTTTTTCATCTCAAAAATTAGAATTTTTTGATGGTGCTTTAATATAAAATCTTTTTATGCATGAGGCAACCAATCAAATTGGTGTTCAGCAGGGTACGTCATTAAGCTGATGATGTTACGCAAAATATAGCAAGCCCATTTGATATGAGTTTATAAAAAATATATTTCCTTATTTATGTATTGTTCCTAATACAGCTTGGTCAATAAGTTCCCGATTGAAGGGTTGAGAATAAAAAGGGTTTAACTGTTAAATTGATAGTTTCGAGAAAATTGACTTGCTTTTTTTAATGTAGAGTGCTTTTAAGGTAATAGAAAAGGTTTATGTAAGTTTCAGTTGCTTGAAAATGTATTAATTCTATTTTAAAATACTAAATATAGTACTAATTCATACAATTACTGTAAAAATATAATATAATAAAATAAATATAATAATGTTTTTATGCTTAGCGAACTGTATTCACTAGGTGGTAGTACTTTGTTGCAAAGTTCGTCTAGGTAGGTACCACCGCTTTGCCAGTTATTCTGCCGCCAAGCAGTAGTGTGCAAGCACTACTGTGTTCCGGTTCCGGTTGAAGGGCACTGTAGCTAGTGAAATTACTGGGCAATTGAGACTTTATGATCTGATCTCACAGTCGAGTAATCTTATTACCAGGCTGTGCTGATGTCTCAGGATGATGTGCGCAGTGCAGTGTCACGCGAAATTCTGTTTTGGGGTTCCAAATGACACTGTTCTGTTATGGGCGGCCGTGGCTCTTAACATCAGGTGAACGACTAGCTCGTCACATCACTCAGTAGCATAAAAAAAAATCCTGTGACAGATAAACCGTTTTTATACTCAAAATCTCATTTCAAAATCAGATTTAAGCCACATTTCGGTATTTTGAGAATGCAATGTTGTAGATGATTTCACGCTGAATCCAACGATACCCATAAGTCATTTTGTGAAAAAATCAGATAAACCCTTTTTGTTCTCACCCCTTCAATTGTGATCTATTAGTTATTATTTGTATAAATTGTTCTTATCTCGTTTCACTTGTTTGCTTGAGGCTTAAAAACTGCACTAAAAACATTGATTCCGTATATTTTTTGCCATTTTCAGAATTACTACTTGAAGGCAGCGATGAGGATGATGATGAAATTGATGTCCCCGAGAAGAAAGGAAAGGGAAACAATAAAATGAAACTAAAAGGTAAAAAAACTACTTGAACATTATTTTTAATGATTGATTTACAGCTTCTGTGGTGTGGTGGTTGAGCAGGTCGGCTCATAACCCGGAAGCAATAGGTTCTATTCCCGCGGCAGGACAAGTATTTGTGCACAAAAAAAAGCGCAAATACTTGTTCTGAGTCTGGGTGTTGTGGGACCGTGGTCCTCATAGTTCCTGAGTACCTAGATACAGGGAATCGTAGTTAGGGACCAGAATCTATGTGATCGCTTTCAAAAATAAACTAAATGAGATGCTACTGGACAAAGCCTATTATGCGATCGACGAATTTCTTTATGATAAAGATCTTAAATAATAATTGTGTGCAATATCTTCCTTAGATTTAAGAATCCTTTATATTATGTACGAGCTTCTGCCCGCAGCTTCGCCCGCGGCGTGGCCTATGCGAAAATAATTCAACCACCCATTACACCCTCTTAAGGGTAGAATTTCGAAAAATCCTTTCTTAGCGGATGCCTACGTCATAACATCTACCTGCATGCCAAATTTCAGCCCGATCCGTCCAGTGGTTTGGGCTGTGCGTTGATAGATCACTGTGTCAGTAAGTCAGTCACCTTTGAGTTATATATATTTAGATTTCATCTCATGTTGACATTGGTGTCGATTCTATGTCGCATACTCTAAAGCTAAACGAAATTAACATATTTCCGTCTTTTTCATTTCCCCTTTATCAGAAAAGTACCGCTATACTTTAAGTTTACTTTAGTTTTAGAGAATGCGACACAGAATCGACACCATTGTTGTATTAATTATATCATTTGTTCTATGAACGATTGTAAAATATCATCTCTCTCTTCTTTTGGAACAGACAGAAGTACCACATAGCAGTAGTACGTATATAGTAGCAGTAGTTAATTAAATAAAACAGTAAATTAAAGAAAACGTTTCCAGTGAAACAATTATGACCAATTTTCATTTCAACAGGCAAAGAAGGCCTCGACTCGCTATTCGCGTCTGCAGAAGAATTCTCGACCCTTCTAGAAGAAACCGCGACAAACAAAAAACAGGGATCCAGCCAAGCAGTTTCAAACACAGACAACGCCAGTAAAAAACAACTAGCTTGGGAAGAGAAACGAGACAGGTGGATAAAGGGATACAACAAGAAAATATTAGGAAATAAAGGCAAAAATAAGAGAAGAAACTTCAAGATTGCCGATAAAAATGGAGGGAAAAAGAATTTCAAGATGGCGGATAAAAATGGTGGGAAGCGAAAAGGCGGGAAAGTCGATGGTGGTGGAGGTAAAAGGAAGAAAATGAAATGAGTTTGTTAATTATTTTAATGTGAAATATAATCTTTGTTGTATTCTTAATTATTAAATAGTTTTAATAAGGCATCCGACAATCCCTTATGTCCTAACCTAAATTAATGAAGGAAAAACTTACTCAGTAGTCCTAACATGGTGTAAACTTTGTAAGTCTTAAGCAATATTTCTCGATGATTATCTGCAACGGTCTTGCACTTTAAAATATATCTATATTGCTTAATCAAAGGCTTTGTCCTCAGCAACTGACTGACAGACAATACTGGACCTAAAGATTTAATATATAGAAAATTCTTCCTTTTATCGCGTTGTGGTGTACTAAGTGTTTTAGAACATTTGGGTGTTGCCAGTTGTCAGATTGGTGGTTAGACTACTTAGACTAGCGAGAAAATGCTAGTTTTAAACAAAAATGTCTAAAATATAAACAAGGGCAGTAGCTAGATAGAAAAGTCTGTTAAGGGAAGAGATTGAATGAGATGGTAAAGATTTTATGAAGAAACGCGAATGAAACTGCGGACTGCCTCTATTTTTAATTCACATTGTTTTCTTTCAATATAGCTTCGTTTTGGCACGAAATAAGTGACTTTAGTTCAAACAGAAATTAGTAAGTAGCTAGGTTTTGTTACACATTTGCAATTTCCAAATATCAAGAATCGAGAACGAGTTTCTCGCCACATTCGAATTATTACTTTCTCTCCTATCAAAATCATTTAAAAGAGCTTAGAACTGACTGCACTAATTTTATATTGAGGAGTTCCGCATTTTCCCGAAATTATGCAGTTTTTCATGTTATCTCTAATTTAATTGACGGACTGAACTGAGAACCGTGTCCTTTCATAGACATTTTTTTTGTATCTCATCAAACAGAGTATGTTAGAGTGAGGATTATACTTCCAGATACTTCCATGGGTAGAGTAGACTGTGATCTAATCTGTAGGATATGCATAGCAATAAGAAAGCAATTCCTTCATCAAAGATCCCAGCCAGGTTTAAAAAACAACTTTATCGTGATGCTGGTCTTTGTCTAAGGATCCAAATATTATCTATATGTAAGAATCCCGACCTCCATTTCCTTGACTGAAAGAAAACGCTCTCTATACTTCCATGAAGAAAACAAGTTTTTGAACGTATACAGTGTGAATATAGCTGGAGATGTCAAATTGATAAAGAAAAGCCTTTGTCCGTCAAAAATTCAAAATATATATCATAAAATTAGGATGATAGCCTTAGTAATGTGCTTACATGCAAATGATCGAACTGATCGATTTCAATGTGCATATGTACTGTACTGCATCGAATTTATTTATTAAAAATGGTGCTTCTAACTCAATTCAACATAAATTAAAACGGCTTGATACCAATTACATTTATTAATCAATAAACACATTATTTGTAACTTCACACCAATAAATCACACAAAAGAAATCAAGTAATCCAATCGACAATCTATAATATTGCATTTTATATTTCAAATTATTTATACCGTCACTACATGACCTTCTTTCTTCATCTCTTTCAGAATATGTAGGTGTTAGAAATACAATGAGATTCGAATATTTTATTTTGTTAAAAAGTGTAACGGTTGTGAATGGCAAAGAGATATTTACTTATTATCCTAACGATCATTTCTCTAGGTCAGTAGGTCAATGTCAGCCAATAAGAAGATTTGGCACCAATAAATAATAGCCATGTCTGCCATGAGTGATAATGTTGAAAGCACAGTTGTTAGTGTTACTAAAACAAAAACCTAAATGACTTAGCTACATGTAGAATAGAAATAAATAAAACCGTATCATGCATTTTCTAAAGGATTACACCAGTTTGAATATAGGCCTACCTATCTACTTACATTGTTGTACAGACTCTACCTACTCTACAGACTTGTGTTGTTTACAAAATATCATAATTGTAAGAAAATATTATAACACTAATTATTATGGCTATGCATTTGTACGTTTCTACAGTATTGGTTCACTGGTTTGTTTTTATTCTAATGTAGCATTAACTATAGCAGTTAAGTCAGCCGTGAACAGTTTACGTAAACAAACTCTATGTAATCTAAAATCTAAGATGGCAACCAGTTGATGAAGAAAGAGAATCTCCTTAGAAAGATGTGATCGGAATTTTGGGTAAATAGTCACAGCACAGCACGTCGTAAATCAGTAGATATAACAAAAAGCTTAAGTTTTTGTTAGTGAAACTTGAAAATATATATCTCCCGCGCAAATAACCTACAACAGCGCGTTCTCGCCGCTTCTTGTTTGTTGACATTACTACATTTATGTAGTTGTGTCGAGGTACGCGCCATCGCACCGTATTTCACGGTTTTAAGCGCCAATTTATTGAGATAAACTAGAAATAAACGTTACATAAGCAGTGGGAAAGTCGTATTGTGAACATTAAACATTACAGAACACCAATTGACAATCTTATATCGCCGTGAGTGAAAAAAGGCGGGCAAAATCAGTGTACAAGTGACGATTACTGATCTATTTTTAGCCGGACCTATGATGTGATAAACATGTTTTGACGGTATTGTGCAGTGTTTAAATGTGATATAAACATTTCTTATAAGACTGTAGACAGTTGGTGTGCTAATACTATTTCTAATTTGACTTTTCATTAACTAATGAGGAATAGGTAGCCGCGAAACTAGTTTGACAGCTCATGAACAGCACACAAAGAAGGCACTGCATTGCGCATGTGTGTGTATCTGTGAGCTTGAGTGATGTAAATACATGCGCTTATCGATTGGCAAGATTATTTTTCAAGGGCATTATTTAATTTAAGACTTCTAATAATGTATGAACATTGAGTAATTGATCAGATATACAAATTTATGTAGTTTTTTACATTAATCATGGAATCGCAAGTAATAATTGGCAATAAAATCTCTGCAAAAGTTGCATCAACTATGTCTGCAAGCTCAGGATCTAATCAACTTTACACTTCTGAAAGCTTAGAATTGCCTGAAGATACATTCCGTATGAGTTTAGACAACTTTTCAGTCATTGGTGAAAATGTCACAGTAGCAGCTGATAGAGAGACATCCGTTGATACGTTAACTAGTTCAAATGTCGGCACGCCGGTATTGGTTACACCAACTCCAACACCCGAGATACAAGTGCCACCTGAGAAATCTCCTCCAATAATAGATACACCAAAAGCTCCAACTGATGGAAAAAGCTCTGAAAGCATACGAAAGCCAACAGCTCCATTTCTTCCGCTCTCTTCAAAAAATGCCAATTTTGATGTATTTGTTAAGCCTTCTCCAGTTGCAGAAATTATGTCTCCAGCTAAAATGCTGCAATTTGAAGTAAACTATCCAGCTAGTTTTACACCAACAATGAAACGAGCAGCCATAGACTTTGATTTCTTTAAGAACAAAAAACGCAACGAATTTTTCGATGACGATTTTGAAGAAGTGAACAAACCCTTACCAAAAACTGACGTTAAAGAAGCAACCGATAGTGGAATCATGTCATTCGAAGAACAAGTAATTCACAAATTAAACACAATCAGGCACGAAATTGGATACGGTAAGCAGTTTGAATTATTAAATAATTATTTTTGAAACCACCACCCTAACCTTTTCATTGTCATTATTCAATTTAACTGACCATAAAGAACCATAAGATTATAGTATAAATTGTATAAGAAATACAAAATAGAAAAAATACAAAAATAAGTCTAACGTTTAAACTATCGATATTAATTTATGTTAGAGCTTACACTGCCTCAAAATGCTCAATATGATCCTGTGTTCTATTAATAATATTGCAACAATAACTGTGAAATTGATATTGGTAATGCTCAGAACTAATTTCAAGTTTTATGAATGTAACATCATTATCAGTCAGAAGGTCCAACCACACCTTTATTTTTTCTATGCCATTGCCTTGTTAAAACTCTCTTCGTATTCTTTCGCATGATATTTTCAAGCCCTTACCCCACTTGCCGACTCTACTTGTAAATTGTCAAAAAAGATTCAGGGCAATATACATTGTCAAGCTAGAATAAAGGAATGTCTGTAGGTCACTTCATGTTTCTAGAAGATGCCAAGAAAAGTCGCATTGCGACATAACGATATGGACATTTCCTTTATTACACGTTTATACTCGTATCTGTTTTGAATTGGTCAATAAACATTTTCAAGAGGAAGCCCAGAGCTTTGTTTTTCGAATTGTAAATTAAAACGAACCTAGCGTAGGTACTTATGTCGAAACACGTATAATCAATGATCAAGACATGGACAAAAGGGGCGATAAAGATAAATAATCATGTGTAGATTTACTGAGAGCCATTATCTGAATGAAGGTAAGTCACAATCGCAGAGAATTCAAAACAAAACCTTCAATACGTGATTTAAGTTTCATTTCTGCTGCAAAACTGAAGGTCGTGGCGCTTCCGTGTCTCGGAAACTGTAATCTACCGTGTTCTCGATCTTGACCGTGTTCTTTTAACTAATTCTTATTATTGTTCGCCCATCAATTAAGTAGTAGGTCAACCTTCTATAGGTTTATTAATCAGCCACCCATATACTGGTATATTTTTAAGTGTTAGAAAGATCTCATCGAATTTTCATGAAAAAAGGAGAACAGAGAAAGGAGGAGAATAGGAAGGAAACTATCGGGAAGTAACCAAAATTTGTTCTAGAATCGCAAACATCTGACGGGTAATAGAATTAGAGAAATCAATTTAGTGTAACAATGTCGTAAAGAGTTCCATACAATCAATCATTGTTCCTCCTCTGTTTATTTATTTTTGTAAAATGTGGCATCAGATCACCTTAATAGTTATAAAACTAGTGGGTAAGCTCTTGTTATAAGCGTTTCTTAGGCCTGCTGGAAGATTTATTTGCAGTTGGGTAAATAATACAAAATAAAAGTGATGTTTAGATTAGGCTGAGATTCGATGGAATAAAAATAATAACAATGAAGGCGTGTAGAATGATAATTGTAAATTGTAAATACATTGGTAAATCGTCACATTCAACCAGCTTAGTATTACTATTCATTAACGTCTCTAATAAAGCTTAATAATAACAACAAATTAAATAATGCTACAGACTATTTACAACAAAAGTAAGTACATTATTTCAACAGAGCAAACTCAATTCATTCTACTAATCGTTATTTCGCTAGTCATGGCACTAAAGTGATGGAATGAAACACCTAGTTATATCCGTAATAAGATTTTGGGTACAAAGGTAATGAATAGACTAACTGAGAGCGTATGTAATCAAAATTATTTTTCAATCCCTATTTCAACTCGGCCACACAGTTATGGAACGAGAAAAAGACAGCCAATACTGCTATATCGTTCTTTGATATAGCATCTCGCTCTTTTCGAAATATCATGGTATAGCTCTGTCTCCTTTTATTTACGTCCATCAAAACGGTGCTACACAGTATACGCAAAAAATTACGAAAATGCACTGTTTCAGAACAATTTATTTCAAATCACTTTTTTGGTATTGTGTTGAAAAATTAAACATTTAATAGACCAAGTACCTCAATGGGGTGCTTACAGAAAATATGTTGATGAAAAAATTTGTAGTCGATTATCGATTTGTCTGACATTTTTGGATGCACTACTTGGCCTCGTGAATTGTAAATGGAGGGGGAAGCTTCACCGCTCGCACTCGTCGGCACGGTTTCTATTTTGCGTTTCTCGAATTCAGTTACTTTAGCGCGTTGTGTGAGTGATCATCTCATTCGCGCGTGCATTTTTTAAGTTATTTATTTAGTGTACATACCTGTTTTGTATAGAAAAGACAATTTACTTAGTGATAGTGAATGTTATATCGATAATCAAACTGTGAATAAAAGAATGGACTGTACTGATAGTGTAGTGGAATTTTGATAAGAATTGTGTACCTGGATCATTTTGGAATCAAAACCCCCATGAAATTAGACGACAAAAAGGCTGTGAATTTGGAAAAATAGTGGACAACAAAGGGAAATAAACTGAAATTTTGACGTTTTCAATCGAGCGAAAGTAGTAACGAGTGAAAATTTCCCAGGGAGATAGCATCGGCATCGGAATCGAACAGTGACAGTTTTTGTTGTCGACATCCGAATTCAGCCGGCTTATACCGCGACGGTGGCGCTGTCTGCGTCGATTGTTTGTGATTTTGTATCGCACAAAGTTCGCGCTGATTGCGGCATCTACTCGCGAAATGCTTTACGTGTCGTTTGTACTTTCGCTGAAAGTTGTTCAATAGTTAGAAATTAAAATTGTGCGAACGCAGTGGCTTGGTGTTGTGGATATTTGACGCTAAAGTGGACGTGTGTGGGATAAAGAACTTAATGCGAGCGGTTTGAAGTAGGGTCTACATGGTGTTGCTGGTGGAAGGCTGAACCATGGCCACTGCCGAGATGAGCCTGCCTGACAAGAAACCTGAACACGAGTCAGGGTACTACGAAGGCAGCGATCAAGAAGGCAGCATGGAGTGCCAGTGCTCTTCGCCTGTGAGCTCTCGGAACTCCTCGCGCTCCACGAAACGGCGTCACACTCACAACAACAAAAAGGTTCCGTGTAAAAAGGCAAGGATAGAGCCCCCTTTGAATGGCCACAGCAGTATTAGCCGTACGGATAAGAGTGTTGAAATTGTAGATTATTCCGGTGCACAGGATTTACGGACAAATGTACAAGATGTGAGGCAGCGTAAGCCAAGCCAGGAGGTGGTTGTGGCAGGACCAAGCACCAAACGGAGCAGTTCGGTGGAGCTCATTGGTGGCACAGTGCCAGCACCTGCTCGGGACTCTGTTGACTGGAACCTTGTGGAGGCTAGTAAAATTAGGAAAAGATGTAAAGGTCAGTGCTTTATTTGTTTATTACTGTTAAATATCAGATGCTTGACTGAATATGGCCACTTCATGCAATTTAACTAACCACCTTGAAGTTAAATGGCATTTAGTTTTAATCTTTAAATTTGTTTAATAAATAGAATTTTCTGTAACTGAACTGAACTGGTCAATTTAAAGAAATAGTTTATCTCAAATAGATTTGAATATACATTTAAGAATATTTTGTATAAATTATCTATAATTTATATATATAAAAATAATGATCCTAAAGATGTTAATTCATGCTTAAGTTAAAATTTTTATTCAGATAATTGTTATTGATTACTTTTAGCCAACTTCAAAATACAATGTGGTATTTATTTTGGTTGTTTTTTGTTTAAATGATTATTTCCTCAGAACTCTGTTACATAAAAACCGATTTGGCAAATCCTTTTTTTTATTTGAAAGGATAAACTTTTAGATTACAAAAATATATAAATGATCACATCATCCATGTATTTCTCTGTATGCTATGAAGGTGGTTGAAGTTGGTAAAAAAAGAGGGTTAACCCCTTTTTTTTTAAACAGATGTTTAATGAATGAACATTTTATTAAATGTCTATTTTAAACATAAACTCTTTGTTGAAACACCACTTCACAAAACATTAAAAACAAACTTAACAAAAGTGTGATGATAGGAGTTCTTATCACTAAAAGCAGACAACTTTGTATGCAAAGTAATAAGTAATAATGCAATGATTAAATAAATAATTATAATAATAACACATTTCTCATAAGATTTATCACAGCACCTTGATTTACAATTCATTAAAAAGGCTCTAACCCAATATCTATACTAAGGTCCATATTACAGAATGATGCTCAGTCATTAATTGCTGCTTGAGTAGAGATTTCATTCACAAATTGATCACTTTATGAATGAAATCTCTGCTTGAGCACCGATCGATGACTGAGCATTGTTTTGTAATATGGACTTAATACTCAATTTGATTCATGACATGATGGTTAGCAGGTTGGAAATTTTTGAAGAAAAATAAGTAAGTTTTCTGAAAAAATTAGAGACTGATAACAGCTCATTCAAATACCATGAATCACTAATTAAAATTTATCTTAGGAGATTTTGACCACACATTCTCCAACTCTGATGCTGAATTTAGACTACACTAAAAAGTGTGAAATCCGAATGTGACAGAATCATTTTGATGGTTTCTGAATTGAGGTGCGGAGGCTGATAACAATAACCTAAAAGACACCATTAACAACCGCAAATTATCAACATTTGCTATGTTGTTTGCGCAAACATTTGTGGGAAATATGCTGTTTATCAGCAGGCTTCCCACTGTTTACCTACTTTAGACCTACATCATACTAGATACTACTTCATAATTGTCATCATCATCATTCTTATCATCATCATCATTCTTATCATCATCATCACCATGAAGATATCCACTGATAGCTCTCCCCGTTGAGTGCTTGCATCATAAAAAAATTGGGGCATCTAGCTATCCAGCCATAGTGGGGGCGGACCTTAATAATTCTTTGAATTTGAATTGAAATAACACCCAACGATCACATACATAGATCCTGAACCCTAACTAGGATTCACTGTGTCTAGGAACTACGAGGATCATGGTCCCACAACACCCAGACTCAGAACAAGCATTTGCGCTTTTTTTTTTCTGTGCCCGAATACTTGTCCTGCCGCGGGAATCGAACCCGCCGCCTCCAGGTTATGAACCGACCTGCTCAACCACCACATCACAGAGGCTGTCTCTATATACAGCGATATTGCCTTATCTATTTTATGGTGTATAATATTTTTCCAACTTAATATGTGAAAACAATCATAAATTATTATATACCTTTTTATTTTTAACTGATGGCAATTAATTTCAATAATTTTATCTTATATTTTGATTTTAGATATAAAATTACAAAGTGCCTAATATCAAAATATAGCTTATTCAAAGTCAAAGTCAAAAGATTTTATTGCTAATATGCTATTTATAGCACTTTTACAAGTCACGATTATATTAGGTACTTATTTTTTTTTTTATGTTAAGGGATGTCATATGATGACAATTTGTGGCTACCTCTCCACAAAGGCTATTAACCAAGAGTTGAATGTGATAATAAAAGACTGTGAAAGAGAAAGTGAAGTTCTCCTTCCCGCGACTGGTGCAAGCAATCTAACATAACACAGAAAAGAAAACTACAAAATCCGAACCTGGATTTAATAAAGACTTTTATTATCATACCCCTACGCTATTATGTACATATTTATACATTCCTCTAAATATCAACCCTCTTACTAATAAATACAACATAAGAGTGGAGTAAATAATCTGCGTTCTCTTTAGTTTTATCTTTTTCCATTTCAAACTCAATAAAGAGAAACAAAACGCAAGATAGGAATCCTTCGCTACACAATGTTTATAAGGATAGTCACTAGATCCAGTGATTTGGGTTCACTAGATCCATTGTTTGTCAGTCGGTCAATCAGTTCAAATCAAAGTAATATAACGCGGAAGCTGGTTTGCTCAATGGTGTACGCACAATTAGAAATAAGAACTTAAATACTTATGTTTATGTATCTTTTTGTTATTGGCTGTATTATCCTTCCTGTATTATATATAAATTCATGTTAAAGCTTATTTCATAAATAAAAAAAATAATCTAACAAAAAGCACGGACCCAGGTGTCTGTGGAAATGCAGATTTAAAAAACAAAATAATAATTAGGTAGAGAACAGTGCATATTGTATTTCACTTTTCAATTCATCTTCATTTTCAATGTCTGTCAATCTAAATGATTAAAGATTTATCAAATAAGATATTGGTCAAGATTAATAACATTACACCTTGAGAGTTCCTGCCCAATACCGGTTTTTCCTTTGGGAATATCTCACAAACAATTTTAGAATCACAGAGATCAACTTAGGAAAAAATTGCAACAATTTTTGAAACTGCTTAGAACTACATATTTATCAACAACTTATTTCATAGCTCAGTTAGTAGTAGCTTTGCCTTCTGAACTGTAGGTTGTGGGTTCGATTCTCACCCAGCACAAACATTTGTATGATGAACATGATACTTTTTCTGTATCTGGGTGTTATATTGTATATTCTAAATATATGTATTTACAAACAAAAAGTATACATATAAATATTCTATCAGTTATTTGGTTCCAATAGTCCAAGCTATACTTAATTTGGAGCTAGATGATGCCACATGATTTATTAATTTAATTGTTATAGCTTTGAAAATTATCAGGAACATAAATGCTACATAATTGAATCTACAAATAGGTAACAGCTGTGTGACCTTTGCAATCTAGAAATGTGTATTACCTATCAATGGGTTCATTGGACCTATGACATTGTCAGGCAAACAGTTTAAAGTCTAGATTACTATATATATAACTGTTCTACACTTATCTAGGTATCAGACTATTATTTACTGTCTGCCAAACTGCCTAAACTTTGTATATTGGTTGATAATAATGGAGGCTATTCTTCATGCTGAATTTAGTATTCACTAAAATTACCTACATAATATAAGCACAATAGAATCGTCAAAATTTAGGATTTTTTTGACAAATCGTAAAATATTGAGGTTGAAAATTATTTACTTTTACTTTGACCAATAATCATGCTATCTCCATTGCTAGAGACTGTGTCCCAAATCACAGGTAATTGTGGCCTAAAAAAACGCAATTACCTCTGATTCTGGGTGTTGTGGGACCAGGGTCCTCATAGTTCCTGGGTCCCTAAACACAGGAAACTAGTTGGGATCCAGGATCTATGTATGTATGTGTGTCTATGTATGTATCTATGTATGTGTGTGTGATTATTATTAGTTTTTCTTAGATAGTGTTGTTAAAGACGTGTCACCTGATGCTAAGTAGCAACGCGTTTGACGATGGACCGTACTTGCTTAGAGCTTTAAATTCCCTGATTGTGTTTTTCAAGAAAAAAAATCATTATATCATAAAATTAATTTGAAAATATTACCGGCAAGTTAAACTAAATAAATAACCTAGAAGTGTCAATGAACTTTTGACTTTAGCTTGCCATGTAAAGGTGGAAAAATATTCTCTATTATTCAAAAAATCAAATAACTTTGTTTTTATGCAAATGGCTTTTGTATAATTAGTTTTGATTTTGTTTTGAAAATAATAGAGATATGAAATGCAAGTGCTTTGTAGGTACAATGATTATTATTTCACCAAATATTTCATTGAATGAGTCTAGACTTTTTTAGGGAATACTTGGAACATAATTTACTAAAGTCCGGTCGATGAGTGTGTGTTTGACAGCTACAATAACATTCTAAAATGCTGAATTATTAATTACTAGTAAACCCTCCCCGGCTTCGCACGGGTGAATTAGTAAAACGCGGTCGAATGAGAAAAAATATCCTATGTCCGTCTCCTGGTTCTAAGCTACCTCTCCACCAATTTTCAAACAAATTGGTTCAGCCGTTCTTGAGTTATAAATAGTGTAACTAACACGACTTTCTTTAATACTATAGATTTTATGTTTATATCTGTCTATAGACAGACATAAAAAAAACGAGTGTGCTTTAGACCACACGACTGAAGGAAAACTTTAGTTTAGCTCCATCCATCGGCCGGTATAACTTTGTTTTTGCTTATTATGTCATTTTACTGGATATACCAGCATAATTATACTAATTTGTAACTTTGTTCTGATGGCAATGGAGACCTACGTTAACAAACAACTTCCGTTCGCCTCATCACGCATTCACCTGCTTACGAAGTTTTACTTCAAAAAACAAAATAACGACGTTTCACTTACTCCCCGGCCCTGGCGTCAGTAATAATAAACCCTTGCAGCAACACCCGAGGCTATGCCGGGACCGCGACGGCATAATATGCCCAGTTATAATAAATTTTATCGTAGTGGTCACCCATCCAAGTAGTGACCGCAGCGGATGATGTTCAACTTTAAAATAGAATAGATAAGCGCTAGTGGCTAGTAACGGATAGAAGAGCTCTAGTAATACTATTGATTTAATAAGTATTGGGATAATCATTTTTGCTTTTTTTTTTATTTAGTTTTGCCCCCCGTTTAATTAATCTTATATAATATTAATATTGTAAGCTAAACCCATTTTATTTTTACTTTTCAGTTAACCTGAATGGAGCTTCGAGAGTAGACATTACACATTTCGACTTGCTCAAAGTCCTTGGCACTGGAGGTGAGTTCATTTAACCTATTATAAATTGATCTTAGTACAATAACTGTTTGGGAAAAGAATTTTTGTATTTTTTATTATTTATTTATTTATACTTTATAATATAATGTACAAGGAAGACTTAATGCTATGAAGTAGTCAACCTGGATGTGTAAAATAAAAATTGTAGCGGTGCAGTATAATTGATATTAGAATAAAATACGCATATATAAGAAAAAAAAAATACTACATATACTTCATTATAAAAATAATATTGACTGGCCCGATAGCTCAGTTGGTAGTAACCCTGCCTTCTGAACTGTGGGTTGTGGGTTCGATTCCCACCCAGGCCAAACATTCGTGTGATGAACATAGGTGTTTGTTCTGTGTCTGGGTGTTATGTTGTATTATATGTATGTATTTACAAACAAAAAGTATCTAAGTATTGTATCAGTTATCTGGTTCCCATAATACAAGCTTAGCTTAGTTTGGGGCTAGATGGCGTTGTGTGAGATGTCAACACATATTATTATTATATAATATAGCTACTTACATAATTATAATTCATACAATTACTTACATCAATAAAACTTAGTATAAGGTACAGGAGCCAATGAAGGCCCACTTAATTTCAAAACCTCGTGAAATCTTGCAGATAAATAAAGTATAGAAAAAACATAATGGAAGTTGTAATAATAATAATTAAAACACACTTGCATTATTGTCTATGGTACTAGTAGCATAAACCCGCGAAATTTAAAATGTTTCGTTTAATCATAACTGTATTTTTTTTAAAGTGGGCTATCCTAGGAGCCGGGCCATCTTCGGCGACACTACCTTACTTATTATATCGTCGCGAATAAAGAGTGCATATTACGATAGCTGTGAGATGACAACGGTTATTAATAGGAATTATTAGGGGAAAGTTTTATTCAGCTTAATAATTGAAGGGTTGAGAATAAAAAGGGTTTAACTGACAAATTGACAGTTTCGAGAAAATTGACTTTAAACGCCAACGGCGTCATTTTAATGTAGAGTGCTTGTAAGGTAATAGAAAAGGTTTATGTAAGTTTCAGTTGCTTGTAAATGTTTTTATTCCATTTTTAAATACTAAATATAGTACTAATTCATACAATTACTGTAAAAATATAATATAATAAAATAAATATAATAATGTTTATATGCTAAGAAAACTGTATTCCTGTGACAGATAAACCGTTTTTAAACTCAAAATCTCGAGATTTAAGCCTTATTTCGGTATTTTGAGAATGTATTATTGAAGATAATTTCACGCTGAATCCAACGATACCCATAAGTCATTTTGTGAAAAAATTCAGATAAACCCTTTTTGTTCTCACCCCTTCAATTTAGAACTTGCTTTTAGAACACATCTTTGGACGTAATCTTTTTTTGATTCCTTAGGCAATGAATTCCACACCTTCACATAGCTAACCACAATAATTGCTAAAATGTTTACGTACTACGTCGTACAAAGATCAACTAATTGTAGCATATGCATCATGATGTTTGAATGAAGGGGTTGGGGAGAGGTCAAAAAGGTAAAACGACACCTGCTGGGTCGAAACACCCTACGTGTATCACAGAATTAATAGTAGTACCAACTACTACTCGTAGTTGCCAACCTAAGCATTATTTTTAAACTTTTTGAACACTGCGCACGTCATCCTGAGATATCAGCACAGTCTACTAGTAATAATAATTATGTACGAGACTGTAAGATTAGGTCATAAGTCTCATTTGCCCAGTAATTTCACTAGCTACAGTGCCCTTCATGCCCAACATATCAGTGCTTGCGCACTACTGCTTGGCGCCAGAATAACTAGCAAAGCGGTGGTACCTACCTAGACGAACTTTGCAGAACAGTTCTACAACCTAGTAAACTGTTTATGTAGTCATAATAACATCTTTTCATTTTTAAAAACTAAGAATCTAAAAACTCACTACAATAATCACCAAAATAAATGATTCAATTTAAATTTCATTCAAGTTAGGGTCCAGGATCTAAGTATGTGATCTTTGGGCGTTATTATTATTATTCTAACAATGTCGACCAGCTAATACGATGCCCATATACAACTACGAGGACTATGGTCCCACAATATCCAGGCACAGCGATTACTTGCGCTTCTTTTCTGTGCACAAATGCTTGGGAATCGAACTCGCTGCCTCCGGGTTATGAGCCGACCTGCTCAACCAGCACACCACAGAGGCTGTCAAAGATATACACGTAAAACTTATAACACGCGTTCATGGTTTCATCACGTATATTTAGAGTGTAGGGGAGAATACAGACATATTCTCCCCTACACTCTAAATATAAGGAAATTTCTGGAAATATCGCAATTTCCACCAACTTTCGTACCTAGGTGAGAACGTTTACCGAAACCCTTACAGTACGGTCACGTTTAATTTCAAGTTTCACGGCTGAATAATTGGACAATAAGTTCTGTGTGTATTTGTGTATTAATTGTTGGTGAGGTGTTTAACCTATTCTAATTTACAAGGGCGTGGACACTGGCCAAGAGCTTGATTTGGAACTAGAAAAGGGTTTTTAAATAAAACTTCTTTACGCACGCTTGAATTGGGGAGGGAGCTGGTGAATGCGTGAGGAGATGAACGGAAGTTGAAAGTTCTCCATTGTCAACATGACAAAGGCAAAAATTACTTAAAATTTGTACCTATTATTATGTTGGTATGTCCGGTAAAATGACAATTTACAATTGTCAAGATGGTGACTTTAACATTAAACAAAGCAAAAACATAGTTATACCGGTCGATAGATGGAGCAAGCACTCTACATGAAAATGACGCCGTTGAAGCTTAAAGTCAATTTTCTCGAAGCTGTCAATTTGACAGTTAAACCCTTTTTATTCTCAACCCTTCAATTAAGTGTGAATGCTAAGGCCGCTTTAGGACCTACTAACATATAATAAGTGAAACGTTGTCCGTTTGTTAGTTTGACTTTCTTGCTAAAACGACTGAACCGTTTTGTATGACATTTTGTACACAGATTGCTTACACCCACGAAATCGAAGTAGAGTACTTTTCATCCCGGAAAATGAAGAGATACCCGGAAAATGGTAATTTGCGGGTAAAACCGCCTGACTTTAGTAGATATTCAAGTTCGACTTAGTGTTGCAAGTTGTCCAAGTTCTGGTAAGCTAGTCACACAATAAAACTATCCAAAGCAGCTGACTACCTATAACTATCGAGTACATCATAAGTTTACATAGTAACTGTTACTTAACCTGTGCCCCAACTATCATATAGTGCACACACATGCAATGCGCATAAAATTGCTGCGCACAGTAAAAAGACGGTTACATGCTTACGTAGCTGAAAAAAATTGCAACTTTTAAACGATATAGCGTTAACTTCCGCGATGTGGTCCGATTATAACCGACCGTTATATAATGCCCAGGTTATTGTACACTAGTAACACTAGGGAGCTTTGTAGGCTAGGAGCTAGCGGTGGAATTGATGCCCCTAGTTGCCCAAGTTCAATAGCATTGTGTTTAGACGCGACGAGTAATGCAATACGTTTTAGTTTTTTACTTTTATTTCTAAATGTGTGTTTGCGCTAATGATTCGCATATTTGCCGTAATTGCATCTGCAACCAGTAAAACAAGGTTTTAATTAATTTTGGATACATTGGCTCAGTTTGGAAACATCAATAAAATGTTGATACAAAATTTTAGTCCAAAATGGAGAATGGGGGTCTCAGCTTATAAACGTCAGTTTTTAATGAATGCGTACATAATGTTGACAGGGCATTATAAATACATATTATACAATACAATAATTATTATAAAATGGTTCTAATAGTTATAAAACCGTTGGATACAAAAAGATTGAGTAGAAAAATCATCATTATGTGAAGGAAAAAAATCATCAAGTCAGCCTAGCCAGAGCTGTGGGACGGGACAGAATAGGGGAATTTTCCTAAAGCCCATATAGAATGGTCCCATTTTGACAGCCTCTATGGTGTGGTGGTTGAGCAGGTCGGCTCATAACCCAGAGGCGGCGGGTTATTCGATTCCCGCGGCAGGACAAGTATTTGTGCACAAAAAAGCGCAAATACTTGTTCTGAGTCGGTGTTGTGGGACCTATATAGTTCCTCGGTTCCTAGATACAGGGAATCCTAGTTAGGGTCCAGGATTTATGTATGTGATCGTTGGGCGTTATTATTATTTTCAAAATGCCCCGCAAGTAGCCTTTGCTAGCTCTAAGTCTGCCCATTCACAGTGCATTGGTCACCATAAGGAGCGACTCCTGCGGGTGTTTTGCATTTTTGTGCGATACGCCGTCACCCGTGTGAAATGCCCGTTACTTTTGTGCGGAGTAATTTTATTAATTTACATTACTTTTCCGAATAAAATTGTACAATCATTAATGTACAGTGTACTCGTATAAGTAACATATAGTAGATTATGAATTTATATGAAA
This sequence comes from Ennomos fuscantarius, assembly GCA_905220475.3. Classification (NCBI taxonomy): domain Eukaryota; kingdom Metazoa; phylum Arthropoda; class Insecta; order Lepidoptera; family Geometridae; genus Ennomos; species Ennomos fuscantarius. The sequence continues at coordinate 7,860,547 of HG992049.1, forward strand.
TCCAGCACAGCGCCAATAGCGGCAACTTTCTTCTCGACCCTCTTATCCCGACAACGGCCCAAGCCGAGGCTCGCACCCCAGGGGTGCCCGCCAGCTAGTTGCCTCCCACTTTTTACGGCTGGGCGCCTTAAGCGCCTGCCCTCCCGGTGACGCTGTAAAGGTCGGTAGAGACCATCAGTTAATTCGAATAAATTTTCGTGTAGGCAAGTGGTCAGTCCTGGAATTTTGAAGTTAGGCTTGACGTGGCTTAACGACAACAGCCGGGATCGACAGATTAACGTGCCGTCCTATGCACGGTAGCACTCAGTTGTAAATATTTTAGTACATATTGGAGCACGGACCAGGAGTCAGTGGAAAAGCAGAATATTAAAAATAGATTGGTTAATTTTTATAGCTTATGCTAGCCCGGCTGTGACATGAATAGGTCAACAAATACAGAACTTATGGACATGGCTGTCTTACAATACTCTTACTTTCACCCGCGGATAAAAAGTATCCTATGTGTTAATCCAGTGTATAAGCTGTCTGCATCATTCCAAAAAAAGTGCGGTTTAGTTTTTGGGGACTGCCGATAGGAGAGTAAACTAAGTAACTTGTGACATAGCTCATGGTAAGCGTGCGGTGACGATGACGCGAGTTTCACGCTTTTTGTTCACCCAAAACGTACACATAATATACACAGTATACATATAGCTCATGAAAAGAGTTCGGTGACGATGACGCGGGTTTCCTGATTTTTGTTCACCCAAAAAGGGACTAAAGAATTTTTCACTTCAAACATTCCAAAACACAAATTATCGCATTTATATTTTTTGTAGGATGCTAGCCCTGCAGGTTAAATAGTAATGGGTGCCAACGTGACCGCGGTCATGTCGTGTGGGTCGGACCCGCTTCCACTTTCATTGTGAAAGGTGCCTCTGGCTGATCAGAAGCGAGATAGGAGCATTGTCTTGGACTTTGTCGAAATTACTTTTGAAATTGTGCTGCTATGGCGTTGGTCATTTATTGAAATAAAATAAATATCCTTTTAAAAGAAGAGATTCTTATTTTAATATTATTATTAAAATTAAATTAAATTAAAAATATTATTATATATATTTATTAATATGGGGATATTATTTAAACGTGACTTTTTACCCCTTAATTTCATACTGGCAAGTAGTTGGATGACATATTATTATTTTCAATTCATTACGATTTAAAAAACTAGTGTGCTTTAGACCATACGACTGAAGTAAAACTTATTTAATATAGCTCCATCTATCGGTCGGTATAACTTTGTTTTTGCTTTGTTTAATGTTAATGTGGCCATCTTGACAATTGTAAATTGTCATTTTACCGGATATACCAATATAGTAATACAAATTTATAACGATGAACTGAATTTTAAAAATAATTACCTGAATCACCTTCCGTTCGCCTCGCTACGCATTCACCCGCTTACTCACCAAGCCAAGCGCGCGTAAAGAAGTTTTACTTTAATTGAATTCAATATAACTTTACATTTTACCAAATGGTTGGATGGTTTAGGAAAAACCATTAGCAAACTCTGAAATAATACCGTGGTAAAACCGTGCAGAAATGTCAATAACAACGCACGCGACCCTTCACCACTCTTATATTAAACTGTGGCATAGAGCACGCCACACCGAGGGGGTTAACACAAAAAAGAAACTCCCTTAACATTTTTACAACATCTATAAATTTCTTTCTTCCAAACTGCAGACTGTCTAGACTGCTTAGAATTATAAAGAAGCAAAGAACTCATAAGTTAATGATCAGAAAATCACAGGTTGTAGTACAGAGCACATATTTTATAACGTAGTTTTAGATCGCGTCGCCGGCAGGCAATTATACATATTTGGACATGCGACGTGCGAAAATTACAACGTACATTGCTGTTAAAGTGTGGGCATTTAGAGTTAACTTCTTTTCAAACACGCAATGTAGCTCTAGTCTAGTACTATGACATTTCTGGCAGGCATCGGATCACTCCACAAGGAGTGTGCTTTAGACCACACGATTGAAGTAAAACTTAGTTTTAGCTCCATCTATCGGCCGGTATAACTTTGTTTTTGCTTTGTTTAATGTTTATGTCGCCATCTTGACAATTGTAAATTGTCATTTTACCGGACATACCAACACAATAATATAAATTATTAACTTCGTTACGTTGACAATGAAGATCTACGTGAACATACAACTTTCTACTTTCGTTCGCCTCGCCAGCTTACTCCCCAAGTCAAGCGTGCGTAAAGGAGTTTTACTTCAAAAAAATACGTATATTAAATGTAAACAATAATATATGAAATACATGATTCATTGCGCACTCGTACATAGGGTGTATTAACGTCCCTTCGTTAACGTCCCATCGAGATTATGAGATATCATACATATATAGTTTATTTCGTAAAAAGAAAATGAGTTTTTTGTCTAGAGCTTTTATGTTTAATGATGATGTGGGAGTAAATAATTAGTGATTAACTAAATGAAGTCTAGACAAAAATCTATTATTACGTTGCCTAGAGCTTGCGGAAACTGAACGAATTAATTTGAAGACTTGTAGTTTGCTATTGGACAGGCTTAGGTATAAGCTTATCAAAAATCTTTTACCCATAAGCGTAGCTAATGAGACTAATTTTGAAATAATTTTATAAACAAAACACAATCAGTCGAATAATACATATAAAGCAAATCATAATATTAACGCGCGTATGTGATAGTGATAATGTTAATGACGGTTCATTAGGTCATTGGACACAGTAATCTGTCATGGCTTATTGATAGTTTCGCTAAATGAAAACAGTAGACTAATTCTCGAGGATTTCGTGCGATAAGATATAACGGTATCGGGTTTATTTACTGTTTGTGAAAGAATCATAATATGCGTCCATAAATACTAAGTATAAGTTTGTCTGTTTGTTTGTTCGGGGTAATATCGAAAAGTAATCGTCGAATTTTGATTGAGTTTTCACCTATTTATAGGCTGATTATCCAGGAAGATTAATGTATATATATACTGTATATGATTTATCTAAGTGACGTATTATTACTAGAGCTATAATTTATTATAGTCTGCCGATTAGACGGCCGCGCACTTTAAAGAATCTAGTATCAAATTGATACGTCAATATGTAATACTGTATCAGTACCAATACGTCAATTTACGTGTTACTGGCAACGTCACAATGACGTGAGCTATTCTGATCTTTGTTGATAAACTCTACATCGAATTCACGCCATTTTCGCTCTTATTTGTATACGAAATTGCGTAAATTCCACATCGAAGTCGAAGATCATAGCCCCTTGGTGACGCGGGTACCACATCACTAGGGACGAAGTAAATTTTACTGCAAGCTACTACGTTCTAGCACGACGTACGAAGTTTATGTAAGTTGTTTGTGCATTCAATACAAGATTGGTGTCGTCGCTAAGTAACAATAACCTCATATACGTACGTCATGCGTAAATATCGTTTCTCAATAACAGTTCTAGGAATAGATTTGAAGAAGAAGAGTACCATATTAGAAGATTTTTCAATGTTTACTCTACCTTGTATCGTACAACATTTGTATGAAATCCTTACCGCCTTGTGCCGAACTTCTTTAACTTTATAGCGTGTAGGTACATACTCGTAAAAGGGGCACCATTTTATAAACCTATCTCAGACCTCAAACGGACATAGACCTCCTCCATAGAGCGCTGCTTTGCGTTGAGCGGGTGCTTGACTCCTGCATCCATTCGGTTTCCCGCGGTTTTGTTATTTTGTCTGTTTACGTCAAAAATGAATCGATTAGGCTGTAATTTTGCATACAGACTGTTGACAGTAACAAGATCAAGATCTTAATCAATGGAAACTGGTGAATTGGGAAACCGCATCTTTAGTAAATTGAATCAGTATCAATCTTTAAATAAATCTCCATACTCCAGACCACGAAGCTAGTGTTTTTTTTATTATTATGCACTCAGAAATATGTGTGGATGTGGTCTATGGTGCGATATCCGCTACGAAACCCGGCTTGTTACGGAAGCTAAAAGCCGTCGAACCTTCGGGCTAGAGGATTCGTGATAACCCTCAAAAATGGTTCAGAAGCGAGATATGTCGGTAATTCTTTAAAATGGCTTTAATCGCCGTTTTTGAAGAATAAAACGACCACGCTTCTGTTTCACGCCTTCGGAGTTCAGTAAAGAGAACAATCAAAATCTCGTGAAGCTCTTTAAATGCTGGACCAGCTGCAGTCTTCAAGAGCTCAGTCTTAACTTCGTCCGCACCTGAGGCTTTTCCCTTGACAGATTTTTAAGGGCTATCACGATGACTCACGAGGCACGATGCACAATGACTAACGTACGTCGGCGTGGACCTTACCGTCCGATGACAAAGGTCGGTAGAGACCAACAGCATTAGACCCATAAAAAAAAAATTCCGAGCCTCTCGTCGTCTTTGATCGCGCATTGTATGGCACTTTGGCGGGACGTAGAATAAGATGGACTGTGAATTAGGCGCTTTAGGTTGCAATCACCACAGATTATCCTAAATTTCACTTAATAGGCATGCCTAAAAATAATTACTGGTACTTTAATAGATTTTTGAATAATTTGACTGATAATTAATTGAATAAATCTCGTTTTTTCCGAGACTGAAGGTAGCAGGTAGTCTTGAAAATACGAAATATCGTGACTTTTGTGTACCCTAAGTGTGATCAAAGCTTGTACCTTTCAGCATATTCAAATAAAATTACACTAAAAATATTGATATATTAAATTTTCTAAAAAAAACTTCAATAGTTAATTATCACCGAGAACAAATGAGAGTAACTGAATAAGATTACGCAGACAGACGTCTAGAATCAGTCTAGACTAAAAGCTATACCCAGATTATTAGACGCCATTTCGCAATGCTCAATAATATCCTTTTGAAGTAACCCGACTGAACAGTCAATTTCTATTCTGTAGAGAACGGATGTTATATAAGCAGTGGGTGGTATATTAGGAATTGGAACTAGCGGCCTGCAAGGACTACAGGGCAACTTACGCCAGACTTAAAACGTGTCTAGCTAACTATCTAACTCTGTGTTGAGGAGGTCAGCTCATCCCCATCAACCCGGAGGCGGCGGGTTCGATTTCCGCGACAGGACAAGTATTTGTGCACAGAAAAAAAGCGCAAATACGTGTTATGAGTCTGGGTGTTATGGGGACCATGGTCGTCGTAGTTCCTGGGTCCTTAGACACGGAATCGTAGTTAGGGTCCTGGATCTATGTATGTGATCGTTATTATTATTATTATCTGAGAGTTTATAAAGAGTATCTAATAGGCAAGCGTACAGCTTCGTAGGTTCGTTCATCACTTACTCACGCGGGTCGTAGAGAATTTATTTCCCCTGTTTTACTTCCCTTGTAGCGGTTTAAATGGAGTAAGACTGGGGAAAAGCAATTTTGTCTACTGACTGTGTTAAGTAAGATGGCGGCGACCAAACTGTCAAAAGATGGCTGTGCCTATAAAATCAATTTAAAAAGCCTATTAGCGTACTTACGCTTACCGCAGTACTAATTCCAGCGCATCTCCGTCGTTGTAAATCATTTCTTGTCCATGGCGTATAATAAATATTACATTATGTATATTTATTTTATTTTATTTATTCTCCCAGTGAAATGTTAGCCGTCACATATTAAATCGGTCGATTAGTTCCGTTTGTGTCATACATGGAAAGTGTAACAAAACTTTTACTTGCGGTTAAAAGAAGTACCTCGTTTGTCAATCTAGACCACGCATTATAAAGTAACCAAAGACAAATTGCGTTGAACCTTTTCAGCTGTTTTTAGTGTGACTCAGTAGCTGCACTTTCGCTTTTACAATATTAGTGAGTACAGTCATTAAGGACACTGTTTTTGAAAGAACATTTGGAAGTGTGTTATTGGTCTATTTGAGTTTCTGATGAAACCAAAAACTTCTGTAGAAAGTAATGAAATGTGTGATGGAATTTATTTGGGGAAATCCGAATATTTTGTCATTTAATTTTGAATCAGTGATGGATAAATAAATAACATGTACGTATGTTCTAAGCTACCTCTGATTTCGCTAAAATGTACTAGATTCCTTTCTGCTATACTACGAAGCATTTATGTGCGTCTTACAGACATAAGTGCGAACTTAAAAGCTGCCCAGTCTTCTAATTATGTCTTAGACGTACAGAAATTACCAAAAAAGCGTCTAATTAAAACGTCCAACCGTCTGCGGTACCAGGGCCTCATGACACCGACAGAGGCCGTCCCAGGACGTTCGTGCGGTCGACGACCCCCGAATCGCGTAGCGGTGCCCGGTCGTTACCCGCGGCCGTCCTTACAAACTGCTTCGACCTTATGAGCACCTGGTACTCCGTCGGTGGTTTTCTAATCGTGAACCGAGATTTTTTCACTACATTTATCTTTGGTTAATCATTGAATGTTGCAAATTATTATAGAGTTCAAAATATATAGGTATTTCTCAAAAATCAATTACTCATTGATGATTTGTTTTGAGTATTTTACACGTTAAGATATTCCAGAGGAATTTCAAAGATTTAAGTTTACAAAATGACTACGTATTAAATCTATTTTAACAACCGCACTAAACGGTCTAAATATAACATGTATTATTTACTCGTCTACTTCCTCACGTGGCGTGGACCACGTGAAGGTCACATGTCTCACAACTCTTGATATCGCACAACCACTTCCGCACTAAAATCTTTCTGGTTTCTATACGATGGAGACAAGTGTGGAGTGGCAACTAAGTGATTAAAAATATGTCTGAGCAGAACTACTAGTACTGTTATTTATTCTGTGGCAGAACAGGTATTCTGGAGTCCATTCCTATAACCTACACTTTCAGCTATATTCACTACTAGTCGATCACGTAACGTAGAAAGATATAAGTTGTTACTTTCAATTCATTGTTTAATTATACTCTTAATTAGCAAAATAATATCAATTATTGCATTCCATAAAAGAATACTTGAATGTATAAAAAATATTGATAATATAAAAAATATTAACAATATATGACTGGCCCAATAGCTCAGTTGATAGTAGCCCTGCCTTCTGAACTGTGGGTTGTGGGTTCGATTCCCACTCAGGACAAACATTTGTGTGATGAACATAGGTGTTTGTTCTGTGTCTGGGTGTCATATTGTATTCTATGTATGTATTTACAAACAAAAAAGTATCTAAGTATTGTATCAGTTATCTGGTTCCCATAGCACAAGCTTTGCTTAGTTTGGGGCTAGATGGCGTTGTGTGAGATGTCCACACATATTATTATTATTATACGTATTCAATATTCTAGCTTGTTAAAAATTGTGACATGTAGAAATAAATAAAGAAAAACTATCACCTGAGTTTTACATAAAGTTTTACTACGGCAATAATAATTGTAGTTAATATTTTAATATTCTACTAATGCTATAAATGTGATAGTGTTGGTGGTGTGTGTAAATATTGTTACTATTAACCTCAGTAAATATTATGATGGCATTTGGAATGCAGATAACTTATACGTCGGTTTAACATATAGTATACTTTTTATCCGCGGGTTAAATCGTGGGGTGTAACGAGTACATAATATATCAATAAACACAAACCGGAAAAAATTAAAGCTTTATGATTCCGCTTAGAAACAGGTTGTATTGCGGAGAGATTCGCGTAAATTTGCGAATAACCTCGACTAAGCTGACGGGCTACCGTTGCTATTTTATAGTTGTGTACCGATAACTTTGGAGTTCGTCGAACCCATAACCTATAAATGTACCATCGAGAAGTGTTTCACTTGAATTTAGTACTTAACAATTACTTTAAAATATTAAATAATTACTTGGGGGATGTACTAAATGTTAGAGTTTTTGCGATTGATTAAATGAAATGGTTTATATCAGTTTGTACCGGGAAGACTGCTATTCGGTAAAAAATATTTTATTGGAAAATAGCCAAAAGAATCCGCATGGACTTTCCGGAATAAAAATTCTACATTTTCTTGTTTTAAAATAGCAATGCAGTTCCACAGCAAAGACCGCACAGGACCTATATACGAAGAGCTTTTCATTCCAACTAAAAAAAATACCACAGCTCAAGACAAAAGCAACAGTTCCAAAGTCATCAGTAGATCTACTCTCACCCTGACTAAACGCAGTCGTAACGATTTTTTACTACATTTTTTTTCTTTTTGAAAGGGGGCGTAGTACGTTGACATCGATGTCACAGCCCACCCATATGCGAGATAACGCGTACCCCAAGCGAAGAGCTCAATGTGTTTAAATTTATGAAATACACACCGTATCTCCAAGGAAAGCAAATATCAACCATATGTCTAAAGTTTAGGGTTTCAATTAGAAGTGTATAACAACCAAGCAAAGGTTGGTTTAAAGTTCAAACCTCAGCTAATGCTTACCCTTATCTATAGTCACGGTAATTGTTTCTATTTATACACTATCATCTCTATTTGTTGTTTGTAGCTGGCCAGAAATAGTTTGGGTTTTGTTTTTTCAATAAGAATCGTACCATTTTGTATGAAGGTTGGATACGCTATTGATACATTTTTGATTGAAGATTGTAGATACATGATTAAAAAATAAACGAAATATTTCTAGTGAGGTCCAATTTTGCTTACCGTTTTAATTTTTTAAAGTAACAAGAGTCACACGCATAACTTTAAAAAATTGGTCACGCTAGAATTCAATGTACATTTTTTTTTTTTTTTTTTTTATTGTAAAGAATGACGCCACGGTCTAACAGTTCGCCTGATGTTAAGCGACACGGCTGCCCATATCAGTTGCAGTGTCACTCGGCTTGCGCACTACTGCTTGGCGGCAGAATAAATGGCAAAGCGGTGGTACCTACCTAGACGAACTTAAACGTACGTACGTAAAACTTTCATAGTGTACCCATAATGTAAGCTTGATCAAAATTCAACGACCGCCGGCAAATAAGCACAAAAAGGTCGATATGCGTGCTAAAATCATCCTATCAAATTCTACATCCGGTTGATAGCGTGACTACCGAGAATACTCGAACCCCTTTCTCCCCTACCCTTAAAAGAAGTCGGTAAATCTTCAACTTTATGTCGTTACCGTTTAGGTTGAAAGTGTGATGATTTAGCGCCGATGCCAGCTTACCTGTGTGCATTCAACCGCATCAACTTGACCTACCGCAATGTCTTTTACTGTGGTCATTTTAATCTTAAGCTCGTGAAGAGGAGAGACCCAGTTTTCGCGTTAGATAGGTCGGTCTTTGACCGTCGCTCTTTAGTTTAATCTTCTTCTTAATCCGCCACAGATAAGTGTGGCGGATTAAGAAAAAAAATGCTGTAGGGATGAAATTAAAGACTGCAATACAATTTGTCCTTTTATACGAAAAGATTGGCGCTTGTAATATAAAAAAGAGTGTGGTTGTGTGGTTTAGACCACACGACTGAAGTAAAAAAAACGTTGCTTTTTTCATTTTTTTTTTACACACGGCAAATTGCCTTTATTTTCTAAATACTACAATGATTTAATAACTAATACTAAAAACTACCTACTACTACTACTATTTTTGCTTTGTTTAATGTTAATGTCGCCATCTTGACAATTGTAAATTGTAATTTTACCGGACATACCGACTTAATAATACAAATTTAAAGTTATTTTTTAAGTTGTTATGTTGACAATGGAGATCTAAGTTAACCAACAACTTTTAACTCCCGTTCGCCTCGTTACGCATTCACCAGCTAACTCCCCAAGTCAAATGTGCGTAAATAAGTTTTACTTCAACAAATTTAACTATTGTCTTAGTTTTTCTATCAAAATAGCGAACCAAAAATATAGACACTTGGTAACGAGACTTTTTTGATAACCTCCGATCCCTGCTTAATTCGTTTGTCGCAATTTTCGATTCGCACATCCGCCCTCTTGCATGCCTTCATAAGAAATGCGCCCCTGCACAGCACCTGTGCAAAATGACCAGTGTAACCTGGCCCGTGACAATAATTAATTCCCTGCTACCTGACCAGCATAACCTGATCCTTGCTAAATCAATCTGCCAGAATTACTCTTTATTGGTGTCAATGTCAAGCGGTGACATACCACGAGTTAATAAACAAAAGGAATATGTTGTTAAATTGGTTCATTAGCTGGTCTTACCTTTTTAAGTGCTCTCTCCCAGGCAACAGCTGGTAGAGTTTCTCTCGCAAAATCATACTAATAATAAATAAATAAATATATGTACACATTTCACACAGCGCCATCTAGCCCCAAACTAAGCAAAGCTTGCTATGGGAACCAGATAACTGATACAATACTTAGATACTTTTTGTGTGTAAATACATACATAGAATACAATATAACAGCCAGACACAGAACAAACATCGATGTTCTCACACAAATGTTTGTCCTGTGTGGGAATCGAACGCATAACCCACAGTTCAGATAGCAGGGTTACTACCAACTGAGCTATCGGGCCAGTCAAATAGTAGATCTATCTATCTATATTGATAAAAAACTTTGTTTAAGTGACTGACTGACTGACAGACGGTCATATCAGACTTCCTTTTTGGCGTAGCGATACATTTTTTTTACACACCCTTTAGTACACTATGAATGGGTTTTTGAAAATTCATCACCTTTGGGATCTATTTAGGGGTTAAAGGTTGTATGAAGAAATGCGGGTGAAGCCACGGGCTTCTAGTTATAAATAGGAGGTATACTGATCACTCAATCGTCTAACGGAAGTCATCATCATCATCATCAGTCATCGGCTCATTAATACGAATCAATATATCTCTTTTACACCCTTTAGTACACTAATAAAGGGTTTTTGAAAATTCATACCCTTTGGGATCTAATTAGGGGTTAAAGTTTGTATGAAGAAATGCGGGTGAAGCCACAGGCTTCCTCTAGTTATAAATACTAGGTATACTAAACACCAGTTAGGGTATACTAATCACTCAATCCTGTTTCGGTATTTGTTGCCTTGGTGTCAATAAAGAGTTTATCTATCTATCTATCTATCAATCGCCTAACGGAAGAGCTCATTAACACGAAGCACATTATCATCCCAGGTCTACTATAACTGGTCGAGAGGTCGTTCGTATACCCTAAGCCAGGTGGCGCGTTTTTTTTATGCCTATCGGTGGACAGATGTTCGGTTGGCAGGGCGTTTACCTCAGTGTATGGCACATAGGTGCTGTGAAATCTTTTATCAGTTATTTGATGATAAAACTATGATGTAAACCAATTTTTTCATGATATCAGTTTTAATTAATATTTTGCCAGCATCTTGGGTACGCTACCTACTGGTAGTGGGCTGGAGCATTTGGACTGTCTATAAGTCATCGCGGCCAGTATATAGTTCAATAGTTTTTTTTGTAGTAGTAGTAGTAGTAGGTAGTTTTTAGTATTAGTTATTAAATCATTGTAGTATTTAGAAAATAAAGGCAATTTGACGTGTTTAAAAAAAAATTTTTTTGATAAATTTAACAAAATTTTATTTATGGAGCGTGTGCGGCTGATCATTAGCCCATGCGATTTTTCAAACCGACGCATGTTTCGAATCCCTCTCAGCTCTGCAAAAAAGTCTAAGTTTTGTGCAGAATTTTCAGTCTCACTCAGTTGAAGAAAACACATTGAGGAATCCGGTATATTAAAAAATCACAAAATTCGAGCATATCTTTTATCCACCAACCCGCACTTGACCAGCGTAGTAGAATATGGCGTTAACTATTTTCCTGTAAGAAAAAGCTCGTGCGGTTTTTGGCTGTGGTAATAAGTAAACGTACGTGCTATATCTATTTATTTATTTATAAGTATAAATATTTAGAGATTACTAAACCCAAAAGCTGTTGAATTTCCTCAGTTGCGTTATATAAAGGTTTGAAATTTTATGGACCAAGTTTCCAACTGAATATGTGATGAATGGCTCCATAGTTCTGTGGTAATGGAATGCTGAGTTAAATGCTTCCCGAAGTCGCGCCGAAAATATGACCGCCTAAGAGGACATTTAAGTACATAATTGTTACTCTGTGGGAGGCTACCGTGAAGACCTGCATCCTGTGTATTTAAGATGTAGATAAACGCGAAGAAATCCGTGGTACTCGGTAGTAGGCTGATATGATGTCAAACGCTTAGTAAAAAAAAGTAAGTTAGAATACTTAAAGTTGTCCATCTTCTATTTGCAGAAATTCGCATCACAGGCCCTTCACTCGTGTCTGTGAAGGGACCCTTTTCTTAATTCGGGTTGCGCCCTGAGACCCAGGGGTCAAGGACACCGCAGTTGTCTACCCCAGTGACCTACTTGAGGTCACTTTGGCAGTGTACCGACCTTTGCCATTTTGAGCACAGTTTAACGGGAATACTTAGACATAGTTTCAGGCAGTTAATAATGAATCAGTATTAAAGGCACTTTCTCTATTCTTCTTGACTGGCCCGATAGCTCAGTTGGTAGTAACCCTGCCTTCTGAACTGTGGGTTGTGGGTTCGATTCCCACCCAGGACAAACATTTGTGTGATGAACATAGGTGTTTGTTCTGTGTCTGGGTGTTATATTGTTTTCTATGTATGTATTTACAAACAAAAAGTATCTAAGTATTGTATCAGTTATCTGGTTCCCATAATACAAGCTTTGCTTAGTTTGGGGCTAGATGGCGCTGTGTAAAATGTCCACAAATATTTATTTATTTATTCTATTCACTTTCAATATTTTACTGAGCAAAGTTAGTCATTATCAGCCTTATTAATAAACACGAACTAGCTTTAGACTAGTTACACCATCTTTTCTCTCTTTCGTTCCAGCTAAATATTCCAGTAGCAAAAAAGGACAAAAATTGAAGTGACTAATCCGAGACTAATACCCGTTTATTAATAAGGCTGTTAGATGGTTAGTACAGTCGGCAACAAAAGTTGTCAATGTTTAACTAGGTAGGTACATAGAGTTTTACCACAGGGTAAGTATCGCATTAGTGGCACGTCTAGTGTTACATGTCCATAGGCTACGGTGACCACTTCCCACTATGGCGGCTGTATGGTTATTATGTACCTGTAGAATAAAACAAAACATGGAACTCACTAATAATGTTTGATAGAGCGAATTCGTACGGTGTTAATAATAATTGTTAATTATGTATGTAACTACGTTTACCCCTTATTCATAAACCCTCGCTGACTATTGTAAACTGTTGTATCAAAAAAACGGGTGTGCTTTAGACTACACGTCTGAAGTAAAACTTCTTTAGTTTAGCTCCATCTATCGGCCGGTATAACTTTGTTTCCGCTTTGTTTAATGTTAATGTCGCCATATTGACCAATTTTAAATTGTCATTTTATGTTCAGTACCATCATAATAAAACAATTATAAGTATTTTTTAACTTTGTTATGTCGACAATGGAGATCTACCGATACAGATAGATTTTATAGCATACACACATCATAATCATCATCATCATCATCATCATCAGCCCAAAAACGTCCACTGCTGAACATTGGCCTCCCCATAGAGTGCCACTTTGGGCGGCTGTTTGCCTTTGGCATCCAACGACTCACCGCGTCTTTGACCTTGCTGGTATCATGAGCTGTAGAAACCGACATATCTCTTTTCTCAAGGAAGCATTTGACCAAAATCGCAACAAAAGTTTTATCATTTACTAAATATAAGTCGTAAAAATGACACAACCTTCTTCTTATTATTATTATCTTATTCTTCACAACTCGCAGTGCTGGCACAAGCTCTAAGAAACTGAAGAAGAAATAAAATGTAAGTAAGAAACTGCAAAAAATCTAAACCAATAGAGAAAGTATTTTACTTTATAATCAAAATTTTGCTTTAAATATCACAAAAAAATGGATTCTTATACACAATATCATATTATTATCAGACAATGCCTATCTCTCATTCATTCATAACATCGATATTTGGTACACCATTATCGTATATCTACAGGAACCGCTCATTGTTCTTTATAATATGACTGTGAGGTCGTTCCCCTGTCGCTTAATGTATGTGTATGAATTTACATATTATCAAGAGTTCGCGGTTCCATGATAGTTTCGTTAACGCTTATGTCACATAACTTTTGGCTGGTGAAGTAGTTCGCTTTTCTAGTTATCAGTGATGGGTATACGCAGTTAAAATGCGGGTAAGTTTTCTTAGCTACTTGCTTCTTGTGTAGGCATGTGGTTGCTTGGTTAGCCTTAGGGGTCAAGTCTGCTATGATCTGTGTGATGTCAACGAAACTTCGTCGCTCTGAAATTAGGTGTTCCAATTCCAACAAGTCGCGTGTTTAACGTCCTAAGAATTTTGCAGTGATATAAAAATGCTACTGAAAAATTATTAATTTTTCTTCTATAGAGTCTCGATGGATTTTTTTTATTTTATTTAGACAATTTGGTTGTGTGCTCGTTTTTACTAAGACCTGTGGCTTTCAAATAACTTTTCATCGAACTGCTCATTATTGTAGTTTTGTTTTAAGTTACAATTACATAGATATACATATAATTACAGATGGAATATATACCATTGAACTATTTGCTGAAGGTGGCTCTAGTGTTGTTTCAAAGTTTCTACTAAATTTCTACCAAATCATCATCATCACCATCACCATCGCTGGACATAGGCCTCTCCCAAAGCGTGTGTGGGAAATATAACCTTATTATTATTATTTATTATGACAGTTTATTCTAACATCCCAATCCAATACTTCCAATAAAATCCCAACAACCCATATCTTTAGTATGGCAGACATTCGCGAAACCCCAAGTAGACGACATAATGCCCCCAAAAGTCTAATTTATTACCTGACCTAGAAAATTCGAGAGTAGGTTACTAAAACTGTATCGGTACATAGTAAGTACTATGTATTTAACTATTTTATGTCTTTTGACATCATATGTAGGATATTAGTAGTTCTATCAGTTTCACTTTATCAAATGACATTGTGTTCGATGTAACAATGTTGAAGTTATTAAAACTAACTCTTTACCTACTACTTGCTCTACATAAATAAACAAAACAAAAATACTTATTAAAACAATTATTGGTGTTTTTGTATTAACACTAGGTGGTAGGACTTTGTTGCAAAGTTCGTCTAGGTAGGTACCACCGCTTTGGCAGTTATTCTGCCGCCAAGCAGTAGTGCGCAAGCACTACTGTGTTCCGGTTTGAAGGGCACTGTAGCTAGTGAAATTACTGGGCAATTGAGACTTTATGATCTGATTTCACAGTCGAGTAATCTTATTACCAGACTGTGCTGATGTCTCACGATGTGCGCAGTGCAGTGTTGCTCGAAACTCTATTTTGGGGTTCCGATTGACACTATTCTGTTATGGGCAGTTGTGGCGCTTAACATCAGATGAACGGCTAGCTCGTCAAATCATTCAGTAACATAAAAAAAAACACCAATAAATAACAATGCACATTATACCATACCATACAACATCATGCGTCCATTAGATAAATTGGGTTCAATTAAGATTATTAATTATATTTTACAACAGGCGTTTTGTTTTGTTTATTGTTCAACCTGCAACACCAGTTTTTCTGCTAGACTGGAACTCTTAGTTATCTCTGTAGTAATTTTAGTGAACAATTTATGTACATTTAATAATTTAATAAACTAATAATTTAATTCAACCCTAATGTGACCGGCCGTTTTAGGTTGATAGTCACAAAAATAGCATTTTTTAAAAGGTGTTAAGCCTACTGTAATTGCCTTAATTTCATCCTGATATGTACTTGGATTGGAATTGAGGAGTTCCGCTGTCTGTCTCCCTGAAATCTTCGTCAGATCTTTATTAACTGTACATGGAACCAACATACGTTCTACTACCAAAAAAATCTTCAGAAAAGCTAAACCTTTTTTTTCTAAACCTTTAACGTATCACTTTTAGTAGAGAGTTTTAGAGTCGACCTCATTTACATATAATTTTAAATTTATTCATTTTTAAAGCTTTAACTTCCTGCCAGATGTTTGTTAAACTGAATAATTTTAACGTCTGAATCCTTTGATATCAACATTATTCGCAAATCAGTAATTTCTAGTGCTTTCCTCAAACTGGAAACCTAAATTACTTTGTGGTTTGTATAGCTGATGGAAATATTCGGTTTCACAAATTCAAGTTCATCGCTCCTAGCCCTAGAGGACGCTCATTGTTTGCTAGAGGCATCAACTCTGGTTTCGGTTTTGTATACCTTTCGCGTTTTTTGAGTTCGTTGCTCCTTTATTACGTCTGGTGATGCCATAGTTCTATCAAAATGTGGTTTAGCAGTATTTTTCTAGTCTGCTACACTATTTATTTCGGCCGCATAAGTGTTTAAATTAAATCTTGTAGGGCCATCTTCGTTCAGTGTGTGTATTTCATATGTATTGACCTGATACGTCTAGCAAGAGGACATCGTCACTCGGTCGTTTATAATTTCATATTCTCGTAATATTAATAATTATTAATTAACATTGTATTATATATTCCGTCATTTTGCATATTACTTTGCGTGATTTCAACAAAACAAAACTGCTACTCGATTGTATATGACGTGGGAAGAAACATCAATGTGAAAAATTCTAACGTAAATAAACTATGAAGCCATTTCATAGTTTATTTGCGGAGTCCATAATACGTTTTTGCATCTGCAATAGTCGTGACTTTGCAGTTATGCGATGTCGCTGCTTTTGCTTATAATAATCATTTATTTATTTATTTATTCATTTGGCACACAAAACAGAATATAACCAACAAAAGAACAAAAAAATTAAAGTTTACAAACATTTTGAGCTAGGTTACATCCCAAAACATGTGTACACATCACGATTAACAAAACAATAAAATAAGTAGTTAGTAAAAAATTAAATATGTTTTCATGGTACGATTTGTTTCTTAAATGCAAAATCTTTAAACATTTAAAGTTCAGAAATGATAGCTAAAACGTCTCTTTTAAATTTTGGCATTTCAAATATAAACACAAAATGATAAGGTCTATCTAAACTACGTGTTAAAATAAATATTTGTGGACATTGCACACAACATCTAGTCCCAAACTAAGCAAAGCTTGTACTATGGGAACCAGTTAACTGATATAATACTTAGATATGTTTTGTTGGTAAATACATACATAGAATACAATATAACACCCAGACAGACAGAAGGTTTCAGTACTTAATTCTCAATTTCATTTTACATAATATTTACTAGTTTTGATTGACCTTTGATTTTCAATCTTATTCCTTAATACTTTAAATTACAAATGTGCTATATTAATATGTTTTATGTATTCCTCTGTGTTTATTTACTTTATATACTATGTAAGTATAATCACGTATCATTTGTAAATGATTTTGAATAATCTTTTATGCTGAAACAATATATTCTTATCATTCTGGACTTTGTTCTTATAAATGGTGTGCTTTATTGTTATTTCACGCCACACAAACGAGAGCTCGAGGCTTCGAAAATACATTTTAAGTGCGGAAATCTAGCTGAATATTATACTTTTTGCAACGGTCACTACGAATTAGTTGCATATTATGTTTATATAATCCGGTTTGTTTCTAAATCTTTTTATAATAAGTAATAATTTTGAATCGGGTTGACAAAAAGTATATTCATTTATATATTTGACAGTTTTGTTTCTTCTTGAATAGAGATTGTCTATTCTGCTATTATAACGTTACAACACTTACAATATTCGTCCTATGTGATTCGTCTCAAAGTCAAGAATACATTTGACCTTGCTGCTTCTGAGAAATTCTTGGTTTTCTGGCTCTGATAACTGATTGATTCTGTAGAGATTATTCTGTAGAGAACGGATGTTATATAAGCAGTGGGTGGTATATTAGGAATTGGAACTAGCGGCCTGCAAGGACTACAGGGCAACTTACGCCAGACTTAAAACGTGTCTAGCTAACTATCTAACTCTGTGTTGAGGAGGTCAGCTCATCCCCATCAACCCGGAGGCGGCGGGTTCGATTTCCGCGACAGGACAAGTATTTGTGCACAGAAAAAAAGCGCAAATACGTGTTATGAGTCTGGGTGTTATGGGGACCATGGTCGTCGTAGTTCCTGGGTCCTTAGACACGGAATCGTAGTTAGGGTCCTGGATCTATGTATGTGATCGTTATTATTATTATTATCTGAGAGTTTATAAAGAGTATCTAATAGGCAAGCGTACAGCTTCGTAGGTTCGTTCATCACTTACTCACGCGGGTCGTAGAGAATTTATTTCCCCTGTTTTACTTCCCTTGTAGCGGTTTAAATGGAGTAAGACTGGGGAAAAGCAATTTTGTCTACTGACTGTGTTAAGTAAGATGGCGGCGACCAAACTGTCAAAAGATGGCTGTGCCTATAAAATCAATTTAAAAAGCCTATTAGCGTACTTACGCTTACCGCAGTACTAATTCCAGCGCATCTCCGTCGTTGTAAATCATTTCTTGTCCATGGCGTATAATAAATATTACATTATGTATATTTATTTTATTTTATTTATTCTCCCAGTGAAATGTTAGCCGTCACATATTAAATCGGTCGATTAGTTCCGTTTGTGTCATACATGGAAAGTGTAACAAAACTTTTACTTGCGGTTAAAAGAAGTACCTCGTTTGTCAATCTAGACCACGCATTATAAAGTAACCAAAGACAAATTGCGTTGAACCTTTTCAGCTGTTTTTAGTGTGACTCAGTAGCTGCACTTTCGCTTTTACAATATTAGTGAGTACAGTCATTAAGGACACTGTTTTTGAAAGAACATTTGGAAGTGTGTTATTGGTCTATTTGAGTTTCTGATGAAACCAAAAACTTCTGTAGAAAGTAATGAAATGTGTGATGGAATTTATTTGGGGAAATCCGAATATTTTGTCATTTAATTTTGAATCAGTGATGGATAAATAAATAACATGTACGTATGTTCTAAGCTACCTCTGATTTCGCTAAAATGTACTAGATTCCTTTCTGCTATACTACGAAGCATTTATGTGCGTCTTACAGACATAAGTGCGAACTTAAAAGCTGCCCAGTCTTCTAATTATGTCTTAGACGTACAGAAATTACCAAAAAAGCGTCTAATTAAAACGTCCAACCGTCTGCGGTACCAGGGCCTCATGACACCGACAGAGGCCGTCCCAGGACGTTCGTGCGGTCGACGACCCCCGAATCGCGTAGCGGTGCCCGGTCGTTACCCGCGGCCGTCCTTACAAACTGCTTCGACCTTATGAGCACCTGGTACTCCGTCGGTGGTTTTCTAATCGTGAACCGAGATTTTTTCACTACATTTATCTTTGGTTAATCATTGAATGTTGCAAATTATTATAGAGTTCAAAATATATAGGTATTTCTCAAAAATCAATTACTCATTGATGATTTGTTTTGAGTATTTTACACGTTAAGATATTCCAGAGGAATTTCAAAGATTTAAGTTTACAAAATGACTACGTATTAAATCTATTTTAACAACCGCACTAAACGGTCTAAATATAACATGTATTATTTACTCGTCTACTTCCTCACGTGGCGTGGACCACGTGAAGGTCACATGTCTCACAACTCTTGATATCGCACAACCACTTCCGCACTAAAATCTTTCTGGTTTCTATACGATGGAGACAAGTGTGGAGTGGCAACTAAGTGATTAAAAATATGTCTGAGCAGAACTACTAGTACTGTTATTTATTCTGTGGCAGAACAGGTATTCTGGAGTCCATTCCTATAACCT
Source organism: Ennomos fuscantarius (assembly GCA_905220475.3). NCBI lineage: Eukaryota > Metazoa > Arthropoda > Insecta > Lepidoptera > Geometridae > Ennomos > Ennomos fuscantarius. The sequence goes on from HG992049.1 coordinate 7,880,243, forward strand.
ACACTTTCAGCTATATTCACTACTAGTCGATCACGTAACGTAGAAAGATATAAGTTGTTACTTTCAATTCATTGTTTAATTATACTCTTAATTAGCAAAATAATATCAATTATTGCATTCCATAAAAGAATACTTGAATGTATAAAAAATATTGATAATATAAAAAATATTAACAATATATGACTGGCCCAATAGCTCAGTTGATAGTAGCCCTGCCTTCTGAACTGTGGGTTGTGGGTTCGATTCCCACTCAGGACAAACATTTGTGTGATGAACATAGGTGTTTGTTCTGTGTCTGGGTGTCATATTGTATTCTATGTATGTATTTACAAACAAAAAAGTATCTAAGTATTGTATCAGTTATCTGGTTCCCATAGCACAAGCTTTGCTTAGTTTGGGGCTAGATGGCGTTGTGTGAGATGTCCACACATATTATTATTATTATACGTATTCAATATTCTAGCTTGTTAAAAATTGTGACATGTAGAAATAAATAAAGAAAAACTATCACCTGAGTTTTACATAAAGTTTTACTACGGCAATAATAATTGTAGTTAATATTTTAATATTCTACTAATGCTATAAATGTGATAGTGTTGGTGGTGTGTGTAAATATTGTTACTATTAACCTCAGTAAATATTATGATGGCATTTGGAATGCAGATAACTTATACGTCGGTTTAACATATAGTATACTTTTTATCCGCGGGTTAAATCGTGGGGTGTAACGAGTACATAATATATCAATAAACACAAACCGGAAAAAATTAAAGCTTTATGATTCCGCTTAGAAACAGGTTGTATTGCGGAGAGATTCGCGTAAATTTGCGAATAACCTCGACTAAGCTGACGGGCGTACCGAAAAAACCGTTGCTATTTTATAGTTGTGTACCGATAACTTTGGAGTTCGTCGAACCCATAACCTATAAATGTACCATCGAGAAGTGTTTCACTTGAATTTAGTACTTAACAATTACTTTAAAATATTAAATAATTACTTGGGGGATGTACTAAATGTTAGAGTTTTTGCGATTGATTAAATGAAATGGTTTATATCAGTTTGTACCGGGAAGACTGCTATTCGGTAAAAAATATTTTATTGGAAAATAGCCAAAAGAATCCGCATGGACTTTCCGGAATAAAAATTCTACATTTTCTTGTTTTAAAATAGCAATGCAGTTCCACAGCAAAGACCGCACAGGACCTATATACGAAGAGCTTTTCATTCCAACTAAAAAAAATACCACAGCTCAAGACAAAAGCAACAGTTCCAAAGTCATCAGTAGATCTACTCTCACCCTGACTAAACGCAGTCGTAACGATTTTTTACTACATTTTTTTTCTTTTTGAAAGGGGGCGTAGTACGTTGACATCGATGTCACAGCCCACCCATATGCGAGATAACGCGTACCCCAAGCGAAGAGCTCAATGTGTTTAAATTTATGAAATACACACCGTATCTCCAAGGAAAGCAAATATCAACCATATGTCTAAAGTTTAGGGTTTCAATTAGAAGTGTATAACAACCAAGCAAAGGTTGGTTTAAAGTTCAAACCTCAGCTAATGCTTACCCTTATCTATAGTCACGGTAATTGTTTCTATTTATACACTATCATCTCTATTTGTTGTTTGTAGCTGGCCAGAAATAGTTTGGGTTTTGTTTTTTCAATAAGAATCGTACCATTTTGTATGAAGGTTGGATACGCTATTGATACATTTTTGATTGAAGATTGTAGATACATGATTAAAAAATAAACGAAATATTTCTAGTGAGGTCCAATTTTGCTTACCGTTTTAATTTTTTAAAGTAACAAGAGTCACACGCATAACTTTAAAAAATTGGTCACGCTAGAATTCAATGTACATTTTTTTTTTTTTTTTTTATTGTAAAGAATGACGCCACGGTCTAACAGTTCGCCTGATGTTAAGCGACACGGCTGCCCATATCAGTTGCAGTGTCACTCGGCTTGCGCACTACTGCTTGGCGGCAGAATAAATGGCAAAGCGGTGGTACCTACCTAGACGAACTTAAACGTACGTACGTAAAACTTTCATAGTGTACCCATAATGTAAGCTTGATCAAAATTCAACGACCGCCGGCAAATAAGCACAAAAAGGTCGATATGCGTGCTAAAATCATCCTATCAAATTCTACATCCGGTTGATAGCGTGACTACCGAGAATACTCGAACCCCTTTCTCCCCTACCCTTAAAAGAAGTCGGTAAATCTTCAACTTTATGTCGTTACCGTTTAGGTTGAAAGTGTGATGATTTAGCGCCGATGCCAGCTTACCTGTGTGCATTCAACCGCATCAACTTGACCTACCGCAATGTCTTTTACTGTGGTCATTTTAATCTTAAGCTCGTGAAGAGGAGAGACCCAGTTTTCGCGTTAGATAGGTCGGTCTTTGACCGTCGCTCTTTAGTTTAATCTTCTTCTTAATCCGCCACAGATAAGTGTGGCGGATTAAGAAAAAAAATGCTGTAGGGATGAAATTAAAGACTGCAATACAATTTGTCCTTTTATACGAAAAGATTGGCGCTTGTAATATAAAAAAGAGTGTGGTTGTGTGGTTTAGACCACACGACTGAAGTAAAAAAAACGTTGCTTTTTTCATTTTTTTTTTACACACGGCAAATTGCCTTTATTTTCTAAATACTACAATGATTTAATAACTAATACTAAAAACTACCTACTACTACTACTATTTTTGCTTTGTTTAATGTTAATGTCGCCATCTTGACAATTGTAAATTGTAATTTTACCGGACATACCGACTTAATAATACAAATTTAAAGTTATTTTTTAAGTTGTTATGTTGACAATGGAGATCTAAGTTAACCAACAACTTTTAACTCCCGTTCGCCTCGTTACGCATTCACCAGCTAACTCCCCAAGTCAAATGTGCGTAAATAAGTTTTACTTCAACAAATTTAACTATTGTCTTAGTTTTTCTATCAAAATAGCGAACCAAAAATATAGACACTTGGTAACGAGACTTTTTTGATAACCTCCGATCCCTGCTTAATTCGTTTGTCGCAATTTTCGATTCGCACATCCGCCCTCTTGCATGCCTTCATAAGAAATGCGCCCCTGCACAGCACCTGTGCAAAATGACCAGTGTAACCTGGCCCGTGACAATAATTAATTCCCTGCTACCTGACCAGCATAACCTGATCCTTGCTAAATCAATCTGCCAGAATTACTCTTTATTGGTGTCAATGTCAAGCGGTGACATACCACGAGTTAATAAACAAAAGGAATATGTTGTTAAATTGGTTCATTAGCTGGTCTTACCTTTTTAAGTGCTCTCTCCCAGGCAACAGCTGGTAGAGTTTCTCTCGCAAAATCATACTAATAATAAATAAATAAATATATGTACACATTTCACACAGCGCCATCTAGCCCCAAACTAAGCAAAGCTTGCTATGGGAACCAGATAACTGATACAATACTTAGATACTTTTTGTGTGTAAATACATACATAGAATACAATATAACAGCCAGACACAGAACAAACATCGATGTTCTCACACAAATGTTTGTCCTGTGTGGGAATCGAACGCATAACCCACAGTTCAGATAGCAGGGTTACTACCAACTGAGCTATCGGGCCAGTCAAATAGTAGATCTATCTATCTATATTGATAAAAAACTTTGTCTAAGTGACTGACTGACTGACAGACGGTCATATCAGACTTCCTTTTTGGCGTAGCGATACATTTTTTTTACACACCCTTTAGTACACTATGAATGGGTTTTTGAAAATTCATCACCTTTGGGATCTATTTAGGGGTTAAAGGTTGTATGAAGAAATGCGGGTGAAGCCACGGGCTTCTAGTTATAAATAGGAGGTATACTGATCACTCAATCGTCTAACGGAAGTCATCATCATCATCATCAGTCATCGGCTCATTAATACGAATCAATATATCTCTTTTACACCCTTTAGTACACTAATAAAGGGTTTTTGAAAATTCATACCCTTTGGGATCTAATTAGGGGTTAAAGTTTGTATGAAGAAATGCGGGTGAAGCCACAGGCTTCCTCTAGTTATAAATACTAGGTATACTAAACACCAGTTAGGGTATACTAATCACTCAATCCTGTTTCGGTATTTGTTGCCTTGGTGTCAATAAAGAGTTTATCTATCTATCTATCTATCAATCGCCTAACGGAAGAGCTCATTAACACGAAGCACATTATCATCCCAGGTCTACTATAACTGGTCGAGAGGTCGTTCGTATACCCTAAGCCAGGTGGCGCGTTTTTTTTATGCCTATCGGTGGACAGATGTTCGGTTGGCAGGGCGTTTACCTCAGTGTATGGCACATAGGTGCTGTGAAATCTTTTATCAGTTATTTGATGATAAAACTATGATGTAAACCAATTTTTTCATGATATCAGTTTTAATTAATATTTTGCCAGCATCTTGGGTACGCTACCTACTGGTAGTGGGCTGGAGCATTTGGACTGTCTATAAGTCATCGCGGCCAGTATATAGTTCAATAGTTTTTTTTGTAGTAGTAGTAGTAGTAGGTAGTTTTTAGTATTAGTTATTAAATCATTGTAGTATTTAGAAAATAAAGGCAATTTGACGTGTTTAAAAAAAAATTTTTTTGATAAATTTAACAAAATTTTATTTATGGAGCGTGTGCGGCTGATCATTAGCCCATGCGATTTTTCAAACCGACGCATGTTTCGAATCCCTCTCAGCTCTGCAAAAAAGTCTAAGTTTTGTGCAGAATTTTCAGTCTCACTCAGTTGAAGAAAACACATTGAGGAATCCGGTATATTAAAAAATCACAAAATTCGAGCATATCTTTTATCCACCAACCCGCACTTGACCAGCGTAGTAGAATATGGCGTTAACTATTTTCCTGTAAGAAAAAGCTCGTGCGGTTTTTGGCTGTGGTAATAAGTAAACGTACGTGCTATATCTATTTATTTATTTATAAGTATAAATATTTAGAGATTACTAAACCCAAAAGCTGTTGAATTTCCTCAGTTGCGTTATATAAAGGTTTGAAATTTTATGGACCAAGTTTCCAACTGAATATGTGATGAATGGCTCCATAGTTCTGTGGTAATGGAATGCTGAGTTAAATGCTTCCCGAAGTCGCGCCGAAAATATGACCGCCTAAGAGGACATTTAAGTACATAATTGTTACTCTGTGGGAGGCTACCGTGAAGACCTGCATCCTGTGTATTTAAGATGTAGATAAACGCGAAGAAATCCGTGGTACTCGGTAGTAGGCTGATATGATGTCAAACGCTTAGTAAAAAAAAGTAAGTTAGAATACTTAAAGTTGTCCATCTTCTATTTGCAGAAATTCGCATCACAGGCCCTTCACTCGTGTCTGTGAAGGGACCCTTTTCTTAATTCGGGTTGCGCCCTGAGACCCAGGGGTCAAGGACACCGCAGTTGTCTACCCCAGTGACCTACTTGAGGTCACTTTGGCAGTGTACCGACCTTTGCCATTTTGAGCACAGTTTAACGGGAATACTTAGACATAGTTTCAGGCAGTTAATAATGAATCAGTATTAAAGGCACTTTCTCTATTCTTCTTGACTGGCCCGATAGCTCAGTTGGTAGTAACCCTGCCTTCTGAACTGTGGGTTGTGGGTTCGATTCCCACCCAGGACAAACATTTGTGTGATGAACATAGGTGTTTGTTCTGTGTCTGGGTGTTATATTGTTTTCTATGTATGTATTTACAAACAAAAAGTATCTAAGTATTGTATCAGTTATCTGGTTCCCATAATACAAGCTTTGCTTAGTTTGGGGCTAGATGGCGCTGTGTAAAATGTCCACAAATATTTATTTATTTATTCTATTCACTTTCAATATTTTACTGAGCAAAGTTAGTCATTATCAGCCTTATTAATAAACACGAACTAGCTTTAGACTAGTTACACCATCTTTTCTCTCTTTCGTTCCAGCTAAATATTCCAGTAGCAAAAAAGGACAAAAATTGAAGTGACTAATCCGAGACTAATACCCGTTTATTAATAAGGCTGTTAGATGGTTAGTACAGTCGGCAACAAAAGTTGTCAATGTTTAACTAGGTAGGTACATAGAGTTTTACCACAGGGTAAGTATCGCATTAGTGGCACGTCTAGTGTTACATGTCCATAGGCTACGGTGACCACTTCCCACTATGGCGGCTGTATGGTTATTATGTACCTGTAGAATAAAACAAAACATGGAACTCACTAATAATGTTTGATAGAGCGAATTCGTACGGTGTTAATAATAATTGTTAATTATGTATGTAACTACGTTTACCCCTTATTCATAAACCCTCGCTGACTATTGTAAACTGTTGTATCAAAAAAACGGGTGTGCTTTAGACTACACGTCTGAAGTAAAACTTCTTTAGTTTAGCTCCATCTATCGGCCGGTATAACTTTGTTTCCGCTTTGTTTAATGTTAATGTCGCCATATTGACCAATTTTAAATTGTCATTTTATGTTCAGTACCATCATAATAAAACAATTATAAGTATTTTTTAACTTTGTTATGTCGACAATGGAGATCTACCGATACAGATAGATTTTATAGCATACACACATCATAATCATCATCATCATCATCATCATCAGCCCAAAAACGTCCACTGCTGAACATTGGCCTCCCCATAGAGTGCCACTTTGGGCGGCTGTTTGCCTTTGGCATCCAACGACTCACCGCGTCTTTGACCTTGCTGGTATCATGAGCTGTAGAAACCGACATATCTCTTTTCTCAAGGAAGCATTTGACCAAAATCGCAACAAAAGTTTTATCATTTACTAAATATAAGTCGTAAAAATGACACAACCTTCTTCTTATTATTATTATCTTATTCTTCACAACTCGCAGTGCTGGCACAAGCTCTAAGAAACTGAAGAAGAAATAAAATGTAAGTAAGAAACTGCAAAAAATCTAAACCAATAGAGAAAGTATTTTACTTTATAATCAAAATTTTGCTTTAAATATCACAAAAAAATGGATTCTTATACACAATATCATATTATTATCAGACAATGCCTATCTCTCATTCATTCATAACATCGATATTTGGTACACCATTATCGTATATCTACAGGAACCGCTCATTGTTCTTTATAATATGACTGTGAGGTCGTTCCCCTGTCGCTTAATGTATGTGTATGAATTTACATATTATCAAGAGTTCGCGGTTCCATGATAGTTTCGTTAACGCTTATGTCACATAACTTTTGGCTGGTGAAGTAGTTCGCTTTTCTAGTTATCAGTGATGGGTATACGCAGTTAAAATGCGGGTAAGTTTTCTTAGCTACTTGCTTCTTGTGTAGGCATGTGGTTGCTTGGTTAGCCTTAGGGGTCAAGTCTGCTATGATCTGTGTGATGTCAACGAAACTTCGTCGCTCTGAAATTAGGTGTTCCAATTCCAACAAGTCGCGTGTTTAACGTCCTAAGAATTTTGCAGTGATATAAAAATGCTACTGAAAAATTATTAATTTTTCTTCTATAGAGTCTCGATGGATTTTTTTTATTTTATTTAGACAATTTGGTTGTGTGCTCGTTTTTACTAAGACCTGTGGCTTTCAAATAACTTTTCATCGAACTGCTCATTATTGTAGTTTTGTTTTAAGTTACAATTACATAGATATACATATAATTACAGATGGAATATATACCATTGAACTATTTGCTGAAGGTGGCTCTAGTGTTGTTTCAAAGTTTCTACTAAATTTCTACCAAATCATCATCATCACCATCACCATCGCTGGACATAGGCCTCTCCCAAAGCGTGTGTGGGAAATATAACCTTATTATTATTATTTATTATGACAGTTTATTCTAACATCCCAATCCAATACTTCCAATAAAATCCCAACAACCCATATCTTTAGTATGGCAGACATTCGCGAAACCCCAAGTAGACGACATAATGCCCCCAAAAGTCTAATTTATTACCTGACCTAGAAAATTCGAGAGTAGGTTACTAAAACTGTATCGGTACATAGTAAGTACTATGTATTTAACTATTTTATGTCTTTTGACATCATATGTAGGATATTAGTAGTTCTATCAGTTTCACTTTATCAAATGACATTGTGTTCGATGTAACAATGTTGAAGTTATTAAAACTAACTCTTTACCTACTACTTGCTCTACATAAATAAACAAAACAAAAATACTTATTAAAACAATTATTGGTGTTTTTGTATTAACACTAGGTGGTAGGACTTTGTTGCAAAGTTCGTCTAGGTAGGTACCACCGCTTTGGCAGTTATTCTGCCGCCAAGCAGTAGTGCGCAAGCACTACTGTGTTCCGGTTTGAAGGGCACTGTAGCTAGTGAAATTACTGGGCAATTGAGACTTTATGATCTGATTTCACAGTCGAGTAATCTTATTACCAGACTGTGCTGATGTCTCACGATGTGCGCAGTGCAGTGTTGCTCGAAACTCTATTTTGGGGTTCCGATTGACACTATTCTGTTATGGGCAGTTGTGGCGCTTAACATCAGATGAACGGCTAGCTCGTCAAATCATTCAGTAACATAAAAAAAAACACCAATAAATAACAATGCACATTATACCATACCATACAACATCATGCGTCCATTAGATAAATTGGGTTCAATTAAGATTATTAATTATATTTTACAACAGGCGTTTTGTTTTGTTTATTGTTCAACCTGCAACACCAGTTTTTCTGCTAGACTGGAACTCTTAGTTATCTCTGTAGTAATTTTAGTGAACAATTTATGTACATTTAATAATTTAATAAACTAATAATTTAATTCAACCCTAATGTGACCGGCCGTTTTAGGTTGATAGTCACAAAAATAGCATTTTTTAAAAGGTGTTAAGCCTACTGTAATTGCCTTAATTTCATCCTGATATGTACTTGGATTGGAATTGAGGAGTTCCGCTGTCTGTCTCCCTGAAATCTTCGTCAGATCTTTATTAACTGTACATGGAACCAACATACGTTCTACTACCAAAAAAATCTTCAGAAAAGCTAAACCTTTTTTTTCTAAACCTTTAACGTATCACTTTTAGTAGAGAGTTTTAGAGTCGACCTCATTTACATATAATTTTAAATTTATTCATTTTTAAAGCTTTAACTTCCTGCCAGATGTTTGTTAAACTGAATAATTTTAACGTCTGAATCCTTTGATATCAACATTATTCGCAAATCAGTAATTTCTAGTGCTTTCCTCAAACTGGAAACCTAAATTACTTTGTGGTTTGTATAGCTGATGGAAATATTCGGTTTCACAAATTCAAGTTCATCGCTCCTAGCCCTAGAGGACGCTCATTGTTTGCTAGAGGCATCAACTCTGGTTTCGGTTTTGTATACCTTTCGCGTTTTTTGAGTTCGTTGCTCCTTTATTACGTCTGGTGATGCCATAGTTCTATCAAAATGTGGTTTAGCAGTATTTTTCTAGTCTGCTACACTATTTATTTCGGCCGCATAAGTGTTTAAATTAAATCTTGTAGGGCCATCTTCGTTCAGTGTGTGTATTTCATATGTATTGACCTGATACGTCTAGCAAGAGGACATCGTCACTCGGTCGTTTATAATTTCATATTCTCGTAATATTAATAATTATTAATTAACATTGTATTATATATTCCGTCATTTTGCATATTACTTTGCGTGATTTCAACAAAACAAAACTGCTACTCGATTGTATATGACGTGGGAAGAAACATCAATGTGAAAAATTCTAACGTAAATAAACTATGAAGCCATTTCATAGTTTATTTGCGGAGTCCATAATACGTTTTTGCATCTGCAATAGTCGTGACTTTGCAGTTATGCGATGTCGCTGCTTTTGCTTATAATAATCATTTATTTATTTATTTATTCATTTGGCACACAAAACAGAATATAACCAACAAAAGAACAAAAAAATTAAAGTTTACAAACATTTTGAGCTAGGTTACATCCCAAAACATGTGTACACATCACGATTAACAAAACAATAAAATAAGTAGTTAGTAAAAAATTAAATATGTTTTCATGGTACGATTTGTTTCTTAAATGCAAAATCTTTAAACATTTAAAGTTCAGAAATGATAGCTAAAACGTCTCTTTTAAATTTTGGCATTTCAAATATAAACACAAAATGATAAGGTCTATCTAAACTACGTGTTAAAATAAATATTTGTGGACATTGCACACAACATCTAGTCCCAAACTAAGCAAAGCTTGTACTATGGGAACCAGTTAACTGATATAATACTTAGATATGTTTTGTTGGTAAATACATACATAGAATACAATATAACACCCAGACAGACAGAAGGTTTCAGTACTTAATTCTCAATTTCATTTTACATAATATTTACTAGTTTTGATTGACCTTTGATTTTCAATCTTATTCCTTAATACTTTAAATTACAAATGTGCTATATTAATATGTTTTATGTATTCCTCTGTGTTTATTTACTTTATATACTATGTAAGTATAATCACGTATCATTTGTAAATGATTTTGAATAATCTTTTATGCTGAAACAATATATTCTTATCATTCTGGACTTTGTTCTTATAAATGGTGTGCTTTATTGTTATTTCACGCCACACAAACGAGAGCTCGAGGCTTCGAAAATACATTTTAAGTGCGGAAATCTAGCTGAATATTATACTTTTTGCAACGGTCACTACGAATTAGTTGCATATTATGTTTATATAATCCGGTTTGTTTCTAAATCTTTTTATAATAAGTAATAATTTTGAATCGGGTTGACAAAAAGTATATTCATTTATATATTTGACAGTTTTGTTTCTTCTTGAATAGAGATTGTCTATTCTGCTATTATAACGTTACAACACTTACAATATTCGTCCTATGTGATTCGTCTCAAAGTCAAGAATACATTTGACCTTGCTGCTTCTGAGAAATTCTTGGTTTTCTGGCTCTGATAACTGATTGATTCTACGATCTCGCTACTGGCGCACCGTTTTCCTTTCATTCTCTGAACATGCCTTATTGTTTACACTCAAAGTAAGATCTCCGAGGGAAATAGCATCCGTATCAAACTAAGATCAAAACATTCCAATTCTCTCACACCGTCCCATTTTGCACCGACCTAGACCGGCCGTTGATCTTCCGAACTCGATGTAAATAAACCAAAATTAGCGTAAAATTCGCGATGCACCTCCCACTGGTTTGTTTTGTTGCGTTGTGTTGAGTGCGAATGATTGGAGGAATAACGAATTCGTCATATTTGAGACTTGAGTCAACGCCAAATTTTGTGTCAGTATCAGGAATGATATATATTTCTTGGTACATTATTTTAGTAGAGTTGTTTCTCGTTTTTTTTTTATACTAGTAGTGTACCTTGATAGTCCATCAAGGCATAAGGTAACGAGTGAATGACCCAGACTTTCTTCCCACCATGACTGTGGGTTTTAGTCTTTCTCTATCTATTACGACTAATAGTTTTTGGTTTGTAACTAGTATTTTCTAATCTTGCATTCATGATTGACCACTATTCCAGACATACATACAATTTGTCATTATGTTATTTTAATTTACAAACCCTAAAATATTGTAGTCACCAGATTTTATTAATTTCCATTTGCATTTTGTACCTTATTTTCTATTCTACTAACTTTATCTTTATCGCTATAGTGGGGTGAGTCCCGGGAGTTCACACGACACTCAATCTAGCCATGTAGTTCTTTGTTCCTGTCCTCATCTCACCAGCTCCATCCGGATATCGGGTAACTGACTCCACACAGCTGTCTGGTTCTATGTGGTCATTCCCGTCGCCAAGTACGTTCATTACGTGGTTATATGTTTATTATTTGTAACTTATATGTGTATACTTTTGTTATATATCGGTGTTACTAGAGCTGTAATAATATCGGTTTGTATGACAGGTTGTTTGTCAAGTTAAATATAATACTTTGAGTCTAAATTTTCGTTTCGTGTTATGTAATGTCGCATATCTAACTTTATAAAAAAATGTCTAGTTGAGGAAGTTGTTGCCTAATGCATTTCTTGTTTAGATAATTTGTATGTAATTTATGAAACGAGACTAAAACATAGACATAATCAATTAATAATCCGATTAAAAAGTAGTATAATGGTATTATTATAAAACTAGTTCTTTGCTGTTTACGATAGATACATAGAAGTATACTAGCTCAACCAATTCCCATTAATTTAATGTTTTACTTTTATTTTGATTCTTTATGCATAGGTTTGACACCAAAACATTCGTAAAAATTAAACGTTTCAAATGTACCACATGTGAAAAATGTTTCAATGCCGATGATGAAGAAAAAAGTCGGGTCCGATTACGGCGGCCATGTTGGAAAATTTTGAGCGACCTCATATAACTTTGCCGCCAAGGCTAGCCATTCGTTTATACACCATTTGAATCTGTCACAGCCATATATTACTGCGTTATTCCTTTCCATGCAAGGTTGTCTGGAAGAGATGGCTCTGAGCAATAACACCACCCATTGTTACACTTTGGTTAGTAAAAAGTTCATCTATCTATATGAATGGCATCTTGTTTTTATTAATAACTACGTACTACGTACAGATTCAGTTACAACTGCGTGCAATTACTTAAATGTATTACCGCCAGGCTCACGAAGTATCTAGTAGTTGATATGTGGCGTACTGGTGATGGTGTGACATTTTCATATTCTGTACGATTCTGCTCATTTGGTCATTTGTTTATGCATTGTTAACACCCTGGCCATTTCCCATAACGACATTGTCAGAAACGGAAAGGAAGCTGATATACGCACTTTTGTGTGATACACATCAGGAATGTCAATAACTTGTGTCTTATCTCAAGGTTGGAAAAGGTCAAAGTTCCGTGTTAATTTTCTTAGCTTAATTGGCTTCGTTTAGAAGTTTGTGTTGAATTTTGTTGTGTCCTGTCAAGTAGGCGTGTAGAAGCAGTGTGTTTCATTTTTTGCCAAGATTCTATAATAAGTATGTAGAAATTGTGATTTTGTACCAGGAATTCCAATATTGCTCATATTAAATTGTTTTTAACATTTAACATCACACATCCTGGTACTCCGGAGAAAATCGGAAATTACAGCAATGATTTTTCAGCACGCTAACCGGCAACTAGTGTATTTATTTTCCGTGCAGCTATATTTGCAAGAAGCTGGGCATATTCCGCCTAAACTGGAACGCTAGAGTTGAGTCTATCGACATTATAATTATCCACTACACCGTGTTAACAGCTGCCAATTACATACATTTGACTGTCAATAATATATTACGAATTGGAAATAGAATACTTATAGTTGACAATGACAATACTACCATTACAGTTAACTGTAATATCTATATTTTGTGAAGTCAATGCGACTGATTTTCCATAGATGCATTAAGTAATCACCAGTCATGAGACCGGTGATTACCCGATTGCTTTTTCCAATTTACTATGCTTCTGTATACATTGTTTCTCAACAAACTGGCCCGATAGCTCAGTTGGTAGTAGCCCTGCCTTCTGAACTGTGGGTTGTGGGTTCGATTCCCACTCAGGACAAACATTTGTGTGATGAACATAGGTGTTTGTTCTGTGTCTGGGTGTCATATTGTATTCTAATAGGTCTTTACCTATGAAATTGCCGTATTGCAGTACAGACTTTTTCAAACAAAAAAAAGTTTTGATTGGCTATGAATTCTAAATTCAAATTAATTTTGTTTTAAAAATATGACAATCTATTTACAATATAAGTCTTTTGTTTATTGATTAGCGTTGTATTTTCATTACATTTCAACATTTTTCCTCATAATGGATACTTTGAAATTTCATGTAATTATGGAATATGAGTACCGTCGTGGCACCAACGCGGCACAAACGACACGTAACATCAATGACGTTTACGGAGAGAACTGTACAAACGAACGTACAACCCGTTATTGGTTTGCTCGGTTCCGTTCTGGGAATTTTGACTTGAAAAATGAACCTCGTGGTCGTCCGGAAACTTTGGTCAACAATGATGAATTAAAGGCGATTGTGGAAGCTGATGAATCTCAATCTACAGCTGAGCTGGCAGCAGCTTTTGATGTTAGCATAAAAACAATATTGGTCCATTTGCGACAGATTGTCAAGATAAAAAAGCTTGATAGATGGGTGCCCCACGAACTTAACGATCGTCAGCGCAACGTACGCGTCGAGACTTGCCTTGCGCTGCTTAACAGGCACAGAAATGAAGGAATTTTGAACCGAATTGTTACGTGCGACGAAAAATGGATTCTTTTTGACAATCGAAAGCGCTCAGCAAGTTGGTTAGATCCTGGTTCGGTACCAAAGCAATGTGCAAAACGAAAAATGACCCCTAGAAAGGTGATAGTCACAGTTTGGTGGTCTAGTGCTGGTGTGATTCATCATAGCTTTTTACAAAACGGCGAGAGCATTACTGCAGATGTGTACATTGAAGAACTGACCACAATGATGGCGAAACTCGCACGTCTGCAACCAGCTTTGGTCAATCGGTCGTCTCCACTGCTACTTCAATACTACGACAACGCGCGACCCCATACTGCACAACAGACCGTCTCTAAGCTGCATGAGTTGGGTTTGGAAGCTCTCCCTCATCCGCCATACTCACCAGATCTTGCGCCTACCGACTATTACTTTTTCCAAAATTTTGACAACTTTTTAGCGGGAAAAAAATTCAATTCCCGAGAGGCAGTACAAAACGCCTTTGAAGAGTTTGTTGTCTTCCGTCCTGCTGATTTTTTCAAAAAGGGCATCCATAAACTGCCACAGCGTTGGCAAAGATGCATTGATTGCAGGGGTGATTACTTTGAATAAAAGAAATAAATAAGTTCGAAAAAAAAATACTTTAACTTTTTTCAAACAAAACGGCAATTTCATAGGTAAAGACCTAATATGTATGTATTTACAAACAAAAAAGTATCTAAGTATTGTATCAGTTATCTGGTTCCCATAGCACAAGCTTTGCTTAGTTTGGGGCTAGATGGCGTTGTGTGAGATGTCCACACATATTATTATTATTATTAAAGTCAGCAGAGCCCTTTGAGACTTGTTCTTTATCTGCTCAAGAGAAATAAAAATAAACACGTTTTAATTGATCTTTTGTTTGCGCGATACATGCCCCACTTTCGTGGGAGTCAGAGTCGCCGACTACATCGTACGCAGTTCTCTTTTCATGCACACTCTTGTACAAGGCGAAGGGTTGGTTGTGTAGCGATAGCGTTTAGCAGTTTTCTTGCGGTTGCTGTGTTGGATCAAAATAAAGTCGCATAAAGATTATTTTGGCGCTCACGTGCAATGATTAGCTTTCGTTAGTAACTTTCTTCTTCTTATCTTTTTATTTTTCGCAATAAATCCCAATTAAACTGTTCAAATGGGTTAGTAAGAAAGTGTATTATGTGTATTTGACCATAATCATCATACACAAGATGGTATTTTGGTCTGTATTAAGAATTGTAACTTCTATACATTGGAAATTATTTTCCATTGTTTTTCGAAGTATAAAATAGCAATTCAAATGTCTTTTACCAATATCGGAATATGATTTGTAGACCCTTTTACACAATGTTTATTGTACAGGTTCAGAAACGGAGTATTAAAATATACAATTCCGTACCAACGTTATCGCTATCGTTCATGTAGCTCAAAGTACCCTAACATTACGAACTACGATACGATAATTGATTATAACTAACAATGATTTTCTCTTTGTTACAGCTTACGGCAAAGTGTTCCTAGTTAGAAAAAAGAATGGCGTCGACGAGGGTAAATTATATGCAATGAAAGTATTGAAAAAGGCGTCAATAGTGCAGAAGCTAAAGACTGCTGAACATACAAGGACAGAAAGACAGGTGAGATCTAATCTATCATTTACTAGATACTAATTGCCGTCTGCACTAAAGTTTGACAAAAGTTTGACTTATCTAACTATTACGTACCTATTTCAACGTATTTGAGTACGTCCTAGAGAGATAAATGCGAACTTCAGAGCTGTCAAACTTAGTGCACACTGGCTTTAAAAGGCTTCTTTTTAAGCAGAAGAATTAGTATGTGTTCTTTTTGTTTTCAATTGACATAAAAAAAGGGCTAGTTAATTACTTGCATTAGATTGTTTCGAGATTTGTAAATTATAATTTTATACTCTTATAAAATTGTATGAGTAAAATGTATAGAATATTCCTCTAGAGTAATATTTTATTTTGCGATTAATAAGAGTAGCTAGATTACAAATACATTAAAAAAATATAAAGGCGGTATATACTTTTCAATTTATAAAGTGTAATCATGAAATATTCAATTACCAGTTTCCTGTATCGACTAGCGGGCAAAATTCCATTTAAGATAATTCCATTCGGTTTTTTCTGCAGTCGGTCAGCTTCTTGGAATCAATCCATAACACAACATGGAACGATAATGGATTAATACAATTATCCGCACTCTTTCTGTCGCTGAACTGACAGAAATATGAAACATTGGCTTCATTAAAGCATTCGATATTATTAAACTAACAAATTAGGTAGACTGGTATTGAATATTTTACTGAGTAGCATAGGCATTCTTATAAATTGGCTCGTTCATTAAGTAACGAATTCGTTGTATTAATAGAACAAACTTTTTTATTGATTCTAACGAAAAGTCTCTCTAGGGCCCGTTCTAGGTCCTCATTTAAACGTCACTAGCTCTTATTTCCCTAGAGGGTTAGAAAATTGAAAGTGGAATCTATTTAAGTGTAAATTTAACAGGTCCTGGAGGCTGTGAGGGCGTGCCCGTTTTTGGTCACACTCCACTATGCCTTCCAGACGGACGCGAAACTGCACCTTATTCTTGGTAAGTAGAGTTCCTATTTCTTTATTTATTTGTCAAAATATAAAAATCCATTATCGTAAGGCGGGCTAAAACGTTTCAAATACACGTGACTTTAAAATTATAGAAGCTTTACAAATTGGACAATGGTTCACATTGATAATGTATAATTATTTTCCTCTCACGTGTTTATAAACTAAATTACAAATGTTACGGCTTTGTCTTTTACTATACATAAAATTTGAGATTGGGGAAAACTAAACTAGAATTGACTTTATACTATGCTGTGTTGAAGCAGCTAGTAGACACGTGATTATAAATAGGTTTTATTGAAGACTTATTGCAACACATTAATTTAATTTCAATATAAATGGTTACTAACGATACTTCTAGAAATTCTTTACACAACCAGTGCTCGTGGAATCAAACTTCAGTTGAAGTGTTACCGTGAATGTCGAGACTGGCAGGTTCCTTAAAAAGTTGTTCAACCTATTCGATCACAAATCACAATGTGACCCTCCGTCTAGGTCTCCGTCCTTTGGTAATGTCAAAGAACCCGACGGTCCTTCAACTGTGGCGCAATAGGCTGTTTATTACATCAGACTTCGTATATTTAATCAGATATCATTCGACAAGTATTTTTTAATATATTGGCAGAATATACCAGTTGGTAAGACTTCGTCGTAAATCGTAAATCTGCAAAGTTCGTCCAGGTATCTAGGCTTTCACAGCCAGGCCATGCAGTAGTAGGCAAGCACTACTGTGTTCCAGTTTGAATGGCGCTGTAGCTAGTGATATTACTGGCCAAATGAGTCTTTGTGACCTGAGGAATTATGAAAATCATCTGTACTTACTATTGTTTTTTCTATGTTTATTCCTACAATCGATCTTTTATTTTACGTACACGCAACTTTTTTTTAAATCATAGACCTACGTTTTACCACGGTTTTACCGGAGCATACTTACATTGCCCAGAAGACACCGGTTAACTCTAGCCTTCGAAATTATTTAATTTCGAATATCCTAAGACCATTATGTCAACTCTTTTAAATATGATGATTTTGTCTCTGATTTTCTAAAACGAATTCCAAGAACCAATATTTCGTGACGAAAATATTCTCTAGTAATACCAATATAATGCCTTGTGTAACTTCTCCCTAAGAGCTTACGGGAGCTTACTAAAGGGCAAGGTTGACTCTTGAAATGGCATCAACTTCTGTTAAGATTTGATTTATTTCACTTTATACTTGTTTAACGATCTAAAGGAGAATATTGTTAAGGATTCCTATTTTGCTAATGGAAATAGAAACTTCATTATATACTTTAGATAAAATCATAGAATTTTTTATTTATTTCAAAAAGTACATGAAAATTGTCGCGCCACTAAAAGATCATCTCGGTAAAGTTTAGCTATTTAGGTCCTGACTAGAAAGCGTAAAGATGTTAGCTTTCTAAAACCAATTAGTATTTTTGGTCGGAGTGAAAGTATCATTATACCTTGTTAATCAATTACCTAAAAACATCTAAAAATGTTGGTATTGCGTAGTTTGACGCTTCAAACTTGTGATTTGATCATTTTAAGATGGTAAAGTTCATCTAGATCGGACCGAACCTGTTTAACAAGCTATGTTATATAAACATTGATGTTGGAATACATTATTTTAAATCAAGGCATATTTTATTATTCACATCACCTGGAAGAGATTTACTACTGCACCCGGGTCCTTACCGCGGAAATCTGGTGGAGATGGTAATCGTGTTTTCTCTTGCTCGCACTCGTGGATTTGTTAATTGGCGCGTGCAGGATGGCAGGCGAAGCCGATTCCCAGAACAGTTACGCGGTAAAGGTGCTGGTCATCGGTTTATCTACGCTACGCCTTCAGGTTCACGATCGGCACCCGAGCGAGAATCTTTCTTCCCTATCGGTCGATTCCGGAGGTGACCCTCCGCCCGGTGACGCTGTAAACGTCTGCAGAGACCAACAGCATAAGACCATTCTAATAAAAACGTGTTGCTTTAGAGTCTAAAGCACTCTTAAAGTTTAGACCACACGACTGAAGTTAAACTTCTTTAGTTTAGCTTCATCTATCGGTCGGTATAATTTTGTTTTGGCTTTGTTTAATGTTAATGTCGTCGTCTTGACAATTGTAAATTATATACAACATAATAATTATTATTTTTTTAACTTTGTTATGTTGACAATCGAGATCCACGTGAACCAACTTAAACTTCGCCGCCTTCAACGCCTCGCATTCAACCAGCTTACTCCCCAAGTCAAGCGTGCGTAAAAGAGTTTGATAAAGGGATGTGACCTGCTATTGCTAAATTGAAATTGTGATAATTATGAGAGAGAGGGATAGTTCTTCTGCGAACATCCTCATTCCGGATTTTATCTCGCAAGGAAACTGCAAAAATACTCGGGAGCATTACCAACTCTATAGCACAGTACTATGCGACTTTGAGCATAAAAAGTAAGTAATTATATTTCACTGACGTACATCGTAAGCTCTTCACGTTTCCACGAATGTGCTATGCTAACCGCTGTCTATGATGTCGATATCAAAGAACGAATTCTAATAAAACGTCGATTCCTATACCTACAATCTCCTACCAAAAAACCTTCCCCAGGTTTACTTGGAAAAGGCAATAACAAATTGGTTTTTGAAGGAATATTTTGATGACATAAATTCTATTGGATAAGGAGTAATTTGTTCTTTTATAATATCGTACCAATCTCTACGTAAATGTAATCATTATTCATGAAAATTTAATCTTATTTTGGCATCACGTTTGGCCCGTTTTATGGATTTGGTTCATGACTTTTTTTATTATAATGAATCCCCTAATGTTATAATTTTTTTTTTATATATATGTAAGAGGCACTCTCAGGAACTACTGAACCTATTCAAAATTTAATCACAGATACAAAGCTACATTATTATTAAGGCTCTATTTTGTTGTGAAGCTAGCGAAACCGTGAGCATAAAGCTATTATCAATTTATTTAATTAGCTACAGGCAGGCATGCCAACGAAGACAAACTAAAAATCGTTGTCGAATAAAGGTCCTCGATGACCAAGGTAACGAAGCTTCAAGCCTCAAGGCGGAGCGACAGACCCGTCAAAGCCGTTGGATGATTTACCACTATCATAGGAAACAATATAGCAACAGATTCCTGTGGCGATTAGCAAGGCACGTCTGCCGGCTGGTCACGCATGATGGTGAGCATTATCCAATCTTGACATACATCACTTTTTACTTCCAAGTTTCCGCAACTCCGTTTTTTTACCTCCATTTTTCTTGCAACTTTAATGTATAAGTACCTATAGCAACAATAATTTCACGCCTTCAACTAGGTAGAGCCAAATAATTACGGTGATTCACAACATCAAAAAACTCGATTGCATTTTATAAAAAGCACTCTGGCGGTCACTCGAAAGTAGTGCCAATCAGAAAACCACTGACTCAATGTGGTTCGAAGTGCTTATTTATCAAATTACTTCATACACATACAATTTATAATGTATGTATATTTTATTTTGACAGATATCTGGTATCTACATCGCTTTACTCCTACTTAAAAAATAACGTACGTAAAATCTGTAATTGCTAAAAAAGGCTTCGCCACATTTTACTGGTAGCTCGTTGGCCGTACTCAAAATAGAACTATTCTATACTTAACATACAAGTATCATAATTGAAGAGTCAAATCGCGGACTCCAAAATATTCATTATAATAGCAAGTTTAAAGTAGTTGTTGAGTTCCCATTTTCGATAAATTTATCCAGAGCAGACAGCCGAACAATCGGATTTCACAGAATGCCGATTGACATAGAATCTATTTGAATTATCGAGAGCTGAATTTTGTATTTCAATGAAATTCTATCTGATCCTTGTCCATTAATTTCATTCCTTTATTGGAATGTTTTCTGTATCTATTACTTTCGAATGAATAAGATTATATTACTTTGATTTTGAAAGCGCTTAGATTAATCAAATTAATTGCGGCCTAGTTTTTACTACATTTATAACTAGCAAGTAGGGCATTGTAGGTGATAAATCCAACGCTCGCATTAGTTGGTGTCATCTGAATTCATTTAGAAGGTAATTAAATCTCTTATGCCTGTCTTTCCTAAAGTTTGACAGCACTGCAGTAGGTAAGCTATAGCCCTCTATAAGTGCGAACTTAGGTGCTGTCCATAATCCGCATAAATCCTCTATCCTCATTTCGAAGTTCATGTTTCACACCTCTTGACAGAAATACTTATCTTATGCTTGGAATAAGGTCGTTCAGTATTAATGTCTGTCTCATCAAATCAATAATCTGAAACGAATAGAAGTTCATAATTGTTTTACATATCATTAGAAGACTAGGTGCCCTTATTATATTAAATCTCAAACCTTAACTAACATCATCAAGTGTAGTCCGACCCATATTTAATATCTGATTCAACGCCTACCAATATTCATCCATCTCTATAGCATTAGTTAGCCTTTAAAAATACCATCTTGTTAATGTAATTCTTCTCATAATTTATTTGGACTGATATATCTTTATTATAATCCTTTAATTTACCGAATTGGGGTCAGTACTATTTAGGTAACCAATCTTATACTATAGGTACGCTTTAATGAACTCTTTGATGTAGGTATTTGAGAATCAGGTCTTGTGCCAGATTTACTTGAATCGGCGTGTTAAAATTAGCTTTGTATACGGAGCTCCCTAAAATTTATTACTAAGACGAAATAACGTCCATAATTGAGATTAAAAAAATATGATACAAATGATTGACTTCAGTGTATTCGGTGACCACACAATAATGTCTGCGGCTAGAATAACAGAAAATGGATGCAGAAAGCTACAGACTTGCGTGCATAATTCATTAATTAAAAATAAATGTGGTTCAAAATACAAATAAAAACGTGCGTGCTTTAGACCACAGGGCTGAAGTAAAGCTTCTTTAGCTTCATCTATCGGCCGGTATAACTTTGTTTAGTGTTAATGTCGCCACCTTGATAGCCAGTTTGCCATTATAGAGATAATATGCATAAGTTGGACTAGTTCGATGCGATGCTATATGTGTCAAAACAAAAGAGTTGGCAGCAAAGCAACAAAATGTCTTTGAAGCTCATTCGGTGAATAATTTACACACAAAAATACTTACTCGAACAAATGTTTGATTGTAATTGTTTGGGGGTTTGTGTTTGCTCGCGTCCGTAGGCTTTAACCCTAGTTTCCCTACACGTGACCCCTGGGTGGTGCCAAAAGAGCAACCAAATAACTGGTGGAAGGCCTTAGCCGCCGGCTTAGTTACCACCCATTGGACAAAACCACGATGCCAAGCGACTCGTCGTGTTCCATCGTGACGTCCAATGAAGCCGTTCTGACGAGTAGATGTGGACAGTTGTGTTGGGTATGCAGACCGGTATTGGTGATGGAGAGGCTTTCGCGTCGGAGACCTTGCTTCGGAGGGTAGCGGGATCCGAAGCACGGTGCTCTCTGCTGGCCGACCGCAAGTTGTAGGGGGCCCAAGTAGTAGTCTAGCCAACTACGAAAGGCTGCCCCGCCGCTTGTGTAAAATCCTGAGGTTGCCCACAGGGCCAGTTGGCGACTGGAAGTGAGGAACTTGTGGGTAATTTCAGGGGGGTTCGGGCGTCCCCGCAGTCTCCGCGCAAGTTCTCCATTGGCGCGGAAGCTTCTCTATTACTGAGGGTTAGCATCCCAATATCTCGTCCACTTCTAACTTGTCTACCTAACTCACCCAACCATGAAAAAGTCTAATAAAGTGAACAAGTTTAAACGGCAGATGCACGTCCTCACTCTTAAAGTGCACCTCACAAATATTCGTGGGCTGCACTCAAATCTGCAAGCGGTCCATCATCATCTGGAGACCAATAAACCACACTTGTTCTTCTTGACTGAGACGCAAATAGGATGTCCATCAGACACGGCATATCTGGACTATCCAGGATTCATCTTGGAAAACCGCTTCCTTCCACGCGCTGGTATCTGCGTTTTCGTCCGTGATGACATTTGTTGTTTGCGTCTCCGGAACCTTGAACATCCCCACTTTTCGGTGATTTGGGTGCTAGTGGACACGGGCATTGAGAAAATTCTCTATGCTGGTGTGTACAGATCACATAGCGGTGACCGGGAGACAACTCTTCTAATGGAGTATCTCAGTGAAACGGCAGATGTGGCTCAGCAACGCTATCCTTCGGCTCAGCTTGTTGTTCTAGGGGACTTCAATGCTCACCACCAGGAGTGGTTAGTCCCACACCAGATCACGGACCACGCTGGGAGAGAGACGCGTAAGCTCGCTTTGGCGCTCAATTTAACGCAGATTGTTCAAGAGCCAACGCGAGTGCCTGACATTGATAGCCACACTGCTAACTGCCTCGACCTTCTGCTCACGACTGAACCAGACCGATACTCTGTGGCGGTATCCTCACCCATTGGTAGCTCCGATCACTGTCTGGTTAAGTCCGTTTCAGTATACTCCCCGCCTGACCCAAGCCCTAAGAGTATTCGGCGTGTCTGGAGATACAATTTAGCAGACTGGGATGAGATGCGACATTTCTTCGCCTCATATCCTTGGCGGCAAACGTGTTTTTCTTCTGGAGATCCGACGGTTTGCGCGAATGCGGTTACTGAGGTAGTATGTCGGGCTATGGAATATTTTATTCCATTTTCCGATAAACCCATGACCAGCAAAGCCAGCCCATGGTTTGGAGCCGACTGTGCACACGCTGAAGCGCAGAAACATGCGGCATATCTGGCATGGGCTGACGCTCGAAAACGCAAGGCATCGGACACTCGAGCTAAGAAGAAAGCCTTTAATGTTGCCGCCAAGGCCTGTAAGAAGGAATTAAGGAAGGCTCGTTTCAATCATATTGGTCGAATAGGGACTAAACTTGCTTCCTATCCAGCTGGTAGTAAGGCTTTTTGGTCCCTAGCCAAATCGGTTGAAGCGAACTTCTGTCGATCTTCACTGCCTCCATTATTAAAACCTGACGGATCGCTGGCTCACACTGCAAAAGAAAAAGCAAACTTGTTTGCCACTCTCTTTGCAGAAGCTTCGCGTTTAGATACTGCTAATGAGGTACCTCCCTGCCTTCCACATTGCGGTGCTTTAATGCCGGAAATACGCATACGTCAGAAGGAGGTACTAAAAACATTATGCAGTCTAGACGTGAACAAAGCCAGTGGTCCCGATGGTATACCAGCAATTGTACTTAAGAGCTGTGCACCTGAGTTGTCTCCCATTTTAACACGCCTATTTCGCTTCTCTCTAGATACCGGAATAGTCCCTAAGAGTTGGAAGCTAGCCAATGTACAACCTGTACCTAAGAAGGGCAGTCGTGCTGATCCTGCCAACTACCGACCCATCTCAATTACCTCCATACTCTGTAAGAGTATGGAGCGTATAATCAACAACAAGCTCTTGGCACACCTTGAAGTCAATGATCTCCTCAGTGACCGGCAATACGGATTTCGCCGAAACCGGTCAACTGGGGATCTTCTCGCATACGCCACGCACATATTGAGCGAAGCCTTGGAAATGCATGGAGAGGCACTTGCTGTATCTCTAGACGTCTCTAAGGCATTTGATCGGGTCTGGCACGACGGTCTTCTGAATAAGCTTCCATCTTACGGACTACCTGCTGGTTTGTGCACTTGGATATCAGACTTTTTGAGGGAACGATCGCTTAGAGTGGTTCTTGATGGCTGCTCTTCCGATCAATTAGCTATTAATGCTGGTGTACCTCAGGGGTCAGTTCTTTCAGCAACACTATTCTTACTCCACATCAATGATTTGCTAAAGCCCGGTACCTTTGGGTATGCAGATGATAGTACTGTTGTTGAAAGATACACATCCAGTGCCCGAGCCAGTGGTGACGATGTCCGGATTGAGAGAGAGGCTATGGTTGAGCGCATGAACCTGGCTTTGAAAGCCGTGTCCGATTGGGGCGTTGCTAACTTGGTTAGGTTCAATGCTGCAAAAACACAGGCGTGTTTATTCACTGCTAAAAAGAGCCCACTCCATCTGGCTCCTTCATTCCGTGGTGTATCTGTAAGTTTAGGAAACCATCTTGAGCTTTTGGGTGTTGATCTCACGTCAAACCTAAACTTTGGATCCTACATCGAGTCCAAAGCCAAAGTAGCTTCAAAAAAACTCGGCATATTGTCCAAGGTAAGGCGGTACTTCTCACCTGGACAGCTTCTAAATCTGTATCAAGCACAAGTCCGATCGTGTATGGAGTACTGCTGCCACCTGTGGGACGGGTCTGCCAAGTACCAGCTTGAGGCTCTGGACTCGATTGAACGGCGTGCCAAAAGGCTCATTGACGACGACACTTTGGTTGGTGAAAGGCTCCAGAGCCTTGCACATCGACGTAAGGTGGCAAGTCTGTCGGTCTTCTACAGATTACACCACGGTGAATGCGCTCAAGAACTGCATGATCTCATTCTCCCATCACCATTCCACTACCGGACTACTAGACGCTCGGCTAAGCGCCATCCTTTCGTGGTCGAAATACCACCCATTCGTACCAAGCGATTTGACTCAACGTTTTTAATTAGAACGGCTAAGGAATGGAATGCCCTGCCAGCGTCTGTGTTTCCGGCGAAATATGACCCGGGCGTGTTCAAGAGAAGAGTGAATAGGTATTTACTTGGCTAGCATGCTACATCTTCGATCGCATCGTCACTTCCCATCAGGTGAGAGCGCGGTCAAATGCTAGACAAGTTTGAAGTAAAAAAAAAAAAAAAAAAAAAAAAAATTAAATATTTCCTATGATTTCAATGTATGGAACTAGAATATCAAGCTCAAGATGCTTTACCTTAGCTTTTCTTTTTATAGCTGTAAAATATATCTTTATATAATCGTCCACGTATATTCGCTAATCAATAATCAATTCCAAAATCAATCTAACGTTTTCTAATTCGTATCGCTTACGATACTGCAGAGGCTATATTTAATTTACCCTTTGTCCTTGACTGTTACTGCATCGGGAAATACAATGTCGATACCTTTAATAACACCAACAAGGTCTTCTGTAAGCTATATTTCATTATTAGTTATGGCCTACCTTTTACCGTTAGCTGTTCGAGTATCCGATGCCACTAAATTGATTGACCTACTTATAGAATATTTCCCATGGTAGATGACGCTACTAACGCGATAAGCTTGTTTTTTTTTTCTTTTAGTACATCTTAATTTTTTCATTTCAAAATACAATACGTTAGCAATATTAGATAGAGTAATAATGACCTTCACACTCTCATGATGTGTCAATCTTTAAAACTTATTGTAATTAACAAACACACCGTTAAAATCGCCCAAGAACATTTCAGCGTCATACGCAACCTGAACCGCTCTTGCCGAGTCAATCACACCATTCAAAACTATGATTTTGTATGTAGAAATAATAGAAATGTACAAAAAGTGCGCGGTTTGAAGGATTGCTAAACGTTGCGAACGGTGAGGCCTACTTTAGCGTCGCCTTGACCTACTGTGGGTACTATAAATGCAGATAGCACGATTCGACTTACTGCCGTTAATTTGTTGTATCTAGGTAGTTTTTTGGGTTTAAATATGGTTTAATTTTGACATGTTAATTCAATATGAACTAACATGTCAAAATTAAACCATATTAATATTATAATATAATAAATAATAGAAATAATGCTCAAGGATAATATATCCTTGAGCATTATTTCTGGAATAAATTATCTAACGCCCATCGATTAAATAGAGTGTATCTAGAATTCTAGAAGTGTAAGAGTCCTCGTATGTAACGAATCTTGGAATTGGAACTAAGCGAACTGTGTAGACTTTTCTTCAATACAGACGAGATGAAGAAACTTAATCTATCTTTTTTATGAAAAAAACTATTAAATTCAGGAACTCACTCAAACAACAGCATTGTGCATCTACGAGTTATTATGATTTTCTTCCGCATTACTCATATTACGGTTGACTTTTATCGATATTATTATTTGTATGTCGTACGATACGCCTGAAATAATACAATCAGCTTCGTGGTCTCCAAAGGTTATTCGTTTTAATTGGGTAAGCAAAACTTATAATAGGACGTTTGTTGAATTGTTACGTTACTAGAACGTGTATGAGTCTCTTTATTTCGTCTTAGCTGGTAAGCTCCTGCTCATGAAGGTCATGGGAGGAAATCATCTGTTGACTTTATTCGTTTCCCATTATACTTTTGGCTGTGATTATTAAAGACGCGACGCTGTCAGTGAAGGAGCAGACATCACCACGAGTATCGAATTCGAGGCTATAATATCGGTGGTATTACACACTCTACATTTAGATTATAATATAGAATTGTTGTCATGAGCTACCTAATCCAAATATATATTTTTTCCAATATCAGGCTAGTTACCATTCCATCAGTTATTTAAGCCCACCTAATATTTTAAGGAAAATTGAAGCAGTCGATTAAATCAAAATGTACTGTTAACTAATTCCACAAACCAATTTCATCGCCTTGACCCAGCGGACGCATTTCGCGCTTTTTCCTTCTTGTTTGCAATTTGCAATCCATTGTTAAATTTGTTGCACGTGCGCAATTAGCTTTAGCAAGGTATAAGAGACGGCGTAAATGGGGCATTTAGTCATGTCGCTTTTCCATTCCATTTTGGACTATTATTCATTATACAAGTTAGAAACTAATCAGGCGATACGATTTCAAAATTCCTTGAGATTTGTCGTTTAGATCGGTTTATATAAGACGCGTCGGCGTGAAAGCCACAGAAACACTCAACTCTTCACTCTTATGTTAGTAGACAAGGAAGGCTAAAAATATAAATAAATTATCGTATCGTATTATAGTATGTTACCATTTACAACTATAAATTACTATATATTTTACATATATAAATTTTTGCTAGGTGGTAGAACTTGTCAGATATTTTGCCGCCAGCTGTGCAAGAGCAAGCACTACTTTGTTCTAGTTTGAAGGATATTGTAACTAGTGAAATTACTAGACATCATGTAATAAAATTACTGGACTCTGCTGTAAGGGTGGCACTGCAACTATTATAGGCGGTCGTGACCTATAACACCAAGTGAACGACGGGCTTGTCAGATTATTCATTAAAGTAAAAAATAAATAAACGCTACCGCTTATACTGAAATTGAGGAACCATAGAACAATGCAATACTGCACAATAAAGTCAATATGAATACCAAATCATAACAAGGTGGTTCTAGTTTGAAAGTCCACCGGATTACCCTTTACATTGATGAGAGATAAGCTACTTGTTTTGTTAAGCAATATCTTAAGTCGGCAGCTAGTGTATCGAGAAGGTCAATAAGATTACTAGCTTGATTCTCTTAGCATGGAAGAGAAATTTATACTAACTTTTCGGTTATGTATTGTAATACCCAAAGGAAGAAGGTCATCCTCATCCTTCTCGTTCTTTTGTTTTAAGTCACCCTTAAGTGGCTTCTTATCTTTTTTAATGACTGATGTTTCTTTATGACAATGGATCGATGACGACGCATCCATGGGAACGCTTAGTTAACAATTATATACCAGTTAGATACCAGTCAGGTACAAACAGTACTAGAAAAGAAATTCAATTTCAAATTCATGCGTACAAAATACGATGTTAAGACTTTCCCCGATCTATTAATAACCATAACTAAATACTAGAAACTTAGTCGTTATGACAAACGAATAAATATTGAATAATATTGTGAAACAAAATGTGTATATTATCGAACCATGGAAATGAGGTTACTCGTGCCTCTAAACAATTTCAATGCAAAAACATTGCATCCGCCGCACAATAATGCTTGTAATTTCTACCAAACGATTTAAAACAAAGTAATGAATTACCCATAAAACCTTTGATATTTATAATCCGAGTTTAGTATTCTTCCTTACCAGTGCCCTTGAACTTAGATCGAGGACACAGCACTTACTAGTTGTGAGACGTTAATGATGATGATGCTTGATTCGATTTCACTCAAAAGGGTTTGTCAATAATGCAGTACAGTTCAAAATGCATCGTCTAACGTATTATCACTCAGTGCATCATGCATGTACGTTCGCGTTCATCGTACAACAATCATGTTAGTTCGATAGTGGTATTTTAAAATTCTATAGTCTATACCTTATTCTACTATTCGTTAAATTACATGGTATCATTTCAGCGTGAATAAAGAATTTCTTTATTCCTCTCTTTCTTCCCTTCTTATTCTCTTCCATTCTTTCTTTATTCATTTCTTTTTCTACTTCTTTCTTCGCCCCATCCTTTTTTCTTACGGTATGCCTCTCATTCTTTCTTTACTTTTACGCAATTCTATACAGACTCGGGCCTAAATAGGCTTACTTGGTTTAGGGTAATTAGGTTTCATCACAGATCACGCTGAAGTTTCTAGAAAACAACTGGTGTTTTCTAGAAACTTCATTTCAAATTTCAGTTTACTTTGTGTTCTAATTTCCTGAGTAACTGAATA
Source organism: Ennomos fuscantarius (assembly GCA_905220475.3). Taxonomy (NCBI): domain Eukaryota; kingdom Metazoa; phylum Arthropoda; class Insecta; order Lepidoptera; family Geometridae; genus Ennomos; species Ennomos fuscantarius. Next base: position 7,909,505 of record HG992049.1, read on the forward strand.
CCTCGCGCATAAATTATGTACTTACATTATGACGGCCATTCTTATCTAGGTCTGAAAATGGGTCTATTGTTTTATGGACTTGATTAGAAATACATTAGCGTTGTGGGCTTGCTTGTGTTGTTGCGGTTTGTTTTGCTGCCAGTTCGTTAAAATTTCAATTAGAAATATATATTACATTAACTTGTACCATGATATTGGTGGTCTTGAAGTAGATTTTGGCATTATAGCTTGTGGAATACTCATAGCTCGATCAGCCATTCTTAATCGGTATGATAAGCAATGTAGCGAACAGCACCGGGATGGGATGACCGTTACCCGTAAAAAAAAGTCAGCTCTATATTGCTTTGGAGAGCACGTTAACGTAAAGGCCCCGGTTGTTGTCATAAGAAAAAAAAACGGGTTGCTTTAGACCACACGACTGAAGCAAAACTTCTATAGTTCAGCTCCATCTATCGGTCGGTATAACTTTGTTTAATGTTAATGTCGCTATCTTGACAATTGTAAGTTGTCATTTTACCGCTCTACATTTTACATACCAAAATAATAATACAAATTTTTAACTTTGTTATGTTGACAATGAAGATTACACGAACCAACATCAACTTCCGTTCGCCTCGCATTCACCAGCTTACTCCCCAAGGCAAGCGTGCGTAAAGAGGTTTTACTTCAAATGTCAGAAAGCCTTTGGAGTGATTGGCCAATTTAAGTATTACTATCATTAACCAAATTATCATTTAACAGTCGAGAATGATAGCCTCAAACTCCAAACTATTCCAAACCCATCGATAACAATTAGCAAACTTGACATTGATTAGTTGATATTTCATTTCAGTAGCATCGTGGTCAACTCTCGTATGGGTGACCCTAATCAAAAAAGGATTTACAAATGAGCGCTATATTACTAATTAAAAAAAGTCAGCTCTATATTGCTTTGGAGAGCACGTTAACAGTCGGTCCCGGTTGTCGTCATAAGAAAACCGTCGTTAAGTCAGGAAGCCTTTGAGGTGGTATAAAAATCACTAGGGCTAATTATCTGACTAAGCTAACCCTATCAGTACCAAAAATTTGTTATGATAGCAAAAACATACCAAGAAATGTTTTTGCACTAAAGGTCATCTTTGAAAATTGTTTTGTTATGGACAGTTTTTTTACGAGGCTTATTTATAACGTAATCATTGATTTTGATTATTCTGTTTACGTACGTAAATGCAAACACCAACTTACGTAGGTGTTTGCAAAATATTATCACTGTTCACGGGTTTTGGGTTTTCCGCGTAACTTAGACACCGTTCGCTGTTTTATCTGCTTATTTAATTTAATTGAGCGTCTAATTCTGACTGTAGGTACAATTTACGTACGCTTTCAGGCAATTTTGAAGAAAAACTTTTCGAACTACACTGTTTTTTAACCCACTTCCAAAAAAGGAGGAGGTACTATGTTCGTCTGTGTGTATATTTTTTTATGATCATCGATATTTTATCCAATTGTGAAACATTTAAAAAAAATCTTTTTAGTTTGAAAAGGTATTCCTATTGCCGTGTTTATCTTTGACGTAAGTTGAAGTGGTCACAAGTCGTTAAGCCAAGTCAGAAGGCTTTGGGTGGATGGAATGACACCAGCAGCGCCAGCATGGGCTACAAAAATCGACCTATCTCTTTGGAGAAAGCGTTGGACCAATGAACGATCACGCGGATCACGTCATAAACATTTCTTAGGTTTCATTGGTCAACCGCTTTCTCGAGAGACGAGATATGTCGAATTTCGTAGCTCATGCTAGCCCTGTAGGGCTGCCCACTTGCCAAGAGTAGGAAGGCAGGGAGAGGGGGGGTGATCACGAAATTTAATTCCCATTTTAAAAACCCTATAGTAACTATGCACATGAACTTTCAGTGCGTTGTTTATGTGCATAGTTACTATAGGATTTTCTCTCAAATCCATACAAATTTGTATTTTCTATTGGTTGCAATCATGTACGTGATCGCCTAGCAGGTCAAAATGTGCTGAAGAAAAAAAATTGTTACAATCGTCGCCTTTTATCGGATTTTCATCGGACTTTAACACACCGATCTCTTTGTTATTGAGTTCTGTGGAGCATAGTTGCTACATTTAGTAAATATTTGGTATGACTAGGACACTATCCGCTCGTCTTTATGAGTCATTAGTGTTATTTACATGACCTGTAAATTCATTATTTTGCTTGTTTTGCCCTTCAAACTAAATGACACAATACGCTACCTACTACCAATGGCATATTTTTCACAATTTTCCGAATGATCCCCGTCGCATACCCCCTTGATTCCCTTTTCCCTTGATTATGATTTAAATCGGAGCTTGCGGACGCGACGGTGGGCATTGTACAAATTGAACTTTCTTGCATATACAATTTTCATCCTAGGGCCTCCTCCTATGATCGAACTGTATACCATTGGTGCAATTGGCTTAATATTAATAAATAATAAATAAATAAATATATGTGGACATTTCACACAACGCCATCTAGTCCCAAACTAAGCAAAGCTTATATTATGGTACATAGATACTTCTTGTTTGTAAATACATACATAGAATACAATATAACACCCAGACACAGAACAAACACGTATGTTCATCACACAAATATTTGTTTTGGGTGGGAATCGAACCCACAACCTACAGTTCAGAAGGCAGAGCCACTACCAACTGAGCTATCAGGCCAGTCAATATTTGGTGCACAACTGGCTGTCTTCAGATTCAGATTTTCTTATGCAAGTACGACGTGTCGAACTAATCGTACGTCCAAATTGCCCAATTAATAAAACCATCATTAGCAGAATTATCATTTGACAGGTGAATTAAACAATAGCTCCAAAATCTTCCCATCCCCGGAGCTATCCATAAAAATTAGCAAAGTTGACATTGATCTGTGCACATTACATTACCGTGGGCAGACGTAGGTTAGGCACTCTGTGATGACCTAGATCTAGATTATCACGTGCCACGTCTATATTACTACGGCTTTTATATTGTGCTGTAATTTTATATTTGCACGATAGCTCTATGAATAGTTATTATCGTGTACCATATTTAATTTCAACTGGTACCCAGTCCTACCCATGGTCGTAAACCTCTTTGGATAACGCCTGAGTAAAGATATCTTTGTAAAATTGATGTTAGCTTGATACTTCTATTTGTAATATTTATAATAAGATAATCACGGTATTTTTCTTGCACCGATGTGACGTGGTGGTTATTTTTGTAACATATTCATTATCTCAACTGTAATGAATTATATACATTGTAAAAGACAGTAGAAAGAAGACTAAAAAATATACATCACTGTAAAGTTTCTTGTAGCTTCTTCTTTACAGTTGTAATCGAAGCTTCGGATCAAAGTTTTCAATTCTGCATTGTGCCGGATTGCTTGCACCAGTAGTGAGAAAACGAACTGCTTTTTTTTCAAACTCATATATTGTAATGGGCTTGCTATATTATTTGACAATAAGCACTTTGTAATTTTATATGCTTAGTGAAATAACTTAATTTTAAGTACCTTATATAATTTTGACTTGTAAAAGTGCTAAAATTAGCCTATTTGCAATAAATCTTTTGACTTTGACTTTGACTACTCCGGTGGCAATGCAGAATGAGGGGATACAAAGGTATACCGTCTGTTCTAATAGATTATTCATAGTTTAATTTGACAGCCTCTGTGGTGTGATGGTTGAGCAGGTCGGCTCATAACTGGGAGGATTTCCGGCGCAGGACAAGTATTTGTGCTCAGAAAAAAAAAGCGCAATTAATCGTTCTGAGTCTGGGTGTTGTGGGACCATGGTCCTCCTAGTTCCTGGGTCTACAGGAAATCCTAGTCAGAGTCCAGGATCTCTGTATGTGATAGTTGGGCGTTATTATTTAAAAAAAATCTTAAATTATTTTTAATAATGATAAAATTTATAAGGGTTGTGATTTGTAAAAAAATATTGTTCACAATTGTTTGTTTTTCTTATAATATTTATTAAAATAAGGGTATAATTATAATTCATCATATTTTATGTTATAATTGTTTATTTTTTGTTATGAGTTTCATTTCACATCAGTCTCATAACAGTCAAGCTTCATAATTTTATTGTTATAATATTTATTATATTTTTTATCAAACATTAATTAGGTATCAAATTAATGATCATTTTCAGGTAGTTGAATAATTAAATAACATAACCTATGCATGTATACTTAAATATACTGAGGTACAGGACTAGGAGTAAAGTAGTATAGGGCAAACTCATAATTCAAGGGGTGAGAATAAAAAGGGTTTAACTGTCAAATTGATAGTTTCGAGAAAATTGACTTTTTCAACCGCCTCATTTTAATGTAGAGTGCGTACTAAGTAATAGAAAAGATTTAAGTAAGTTTCAGTTGCTTGCAAATGTATTAATTCTTTTTTAAATTCAAAATATAGTACTAATTCGTAAAATTACTGTAAAAATATAATATAATATAATAAATATAATAATATTTTATGGTAAGCGAACTGTATTTCTGTGTCAGATAATCCGTTTTTTAGACTGACAATCTCGAGATTTAAGCCCCATTTCGATATTTTGAGAATGTATTATTATAGATAATTTCACGCTGAATACAATGATACCCATAAGTCATTTTGTGAAAAAAATCAGTTAAACCCTTCTTGATCTCATCCCTTCAGTTATGTAGGTACGCCGACGTGCAAAGCGAGGAGGAGCGTTAGGCCGATAGTGACCACCTACCAGGAACCACATGAGCTTAAATAAAAAATTACATTTTATACCATAGGGATATTGCAAAAGAAAAAATACATCTATATACATATATAAAAGAAAGTCGTGCCAGTTACACTATTTGTAACTCAAGAACGCCTAAACCGATTTGGCTGAAAATTGATAGGGAGGTAGCTTAGAACCAGGAGACGGACATACTTTTTATCCTGTTCGACCGCGTTTTATTAATACACCCGTGCGAAGCAGGGGCGGGTCAACTAGTAAAAGATAACATTCAACACATTCTTAAAGAAAAACATTTACCAAACAATTTTTTGACGATCGATTGATCGTGTTATTGGTATTTGCTTTATGATTTGAGTTAGTTATTGTGACAAATATTAAATCGCAGACCGTGCTATTTTGGGAATAAATGTGTTTTTCCAAAATAGCACCAATCAGTTTTTATTTAAGGGCTATTTATGGATACCTATGACCGTTCATCGGTCCTCTTAAAATTGGCATTAAAAGGAATACTCGTTACTTATTCTTTTAAATATCCTTTAAAATGTTTTATATTTTTCCACAGATTACGTAGCTGGTGGTGAATTGTTCACTCATCTTTACCAGCGGGAACACTTCAACGAAGACGAGGTCAGAATATACATCGCCGAGATTATACTTGCATTGGAACAGCTTCATAAGGTGAGGGATCAGGAACTTGCTGCAGCTGCATAGTACATAGTGCTAGTTGGCTGAAATCTCAGCTCATAGTCTTTTTATCTCGGACAGTGTTAACTTTTGACCATTTTTTACCATCTCGTATTGGCAAGTGGTTAAATAAAATAAATATTTGTGGGCATTTCATACAACGCCATCTAGCCCCAAACTAAGCAAAGCTTGTGCTATGGGAACCAAGTAACTGATTCAATACTTAGATATAAATTGTGACATTGACAATAATCTATACATATAAAATTCAAAGTCCTGACTGACTGACTTATAATTAAAGCACAGCCTAAACCGCTGGTCCTAGAGACTTGAAATTTAGAGGGTGTGTTCATTGTAAATTGTTGGTATCCACTAAGAAACGGTTTTTCGAAATTACAACCCGAAGGAGGTGAAATGGGTGGGAATCGAACCCACAACCTACAGTTTAGAAGGCAGAGCCACTACCAACTGAGCTATCAGGCCAGTCAATATTGGTGCACAACTGGCTGTCTTCAGATTCGGATTTTCTTATGCAAGTACGACGTGTCGAACTAATCGTACGTCCGAATTGCCCAATTAATAAAACCATCATTAGCAGAATTATCATTTGATAGGTGAATTAAACAATAGCTCCAAAATCTTCCCATCCCCGGAGCCATCCATAAATTTTAGCAAAGTTGACATTGATCTGTGCACATTACATTACCGTGGGCAGACGTAGGTTAGGCACTCTGTGATGACCTAGATCTAGATTATCTCGTGCCACGTCTATATTACTACGGCTTTTATATTGTGCTGTAATTTTATATTTGCACGATAGCTCTATGAATAGTTATTATCGTGTACCATATTTAATTTCAACTGGTGAATTATCCATGAAAATATTTTTTCTTCTTTTCTCGTCTCGTATAATAGGCCACGCGGGCGAAGGTGCGGACAGAAGCTAGTATCCTATTTTGGAAAAATTCATACTATGCGAGCACAAAATACAACACCACTGCTTATTTTTATTATTATTGGATTATTTGTCAAAACATAATAATAATGTTTATGAAACGGTTACAGAACTATATACTAATTACGCTGGCTTCATTTAGTGTCACTCATACATACTAGATAATGCTCCACATCGTTTAAAATGTGCAGAGAGACTGCGTCAACAGGCCAGACAGTGGTCAGACACTGGCTATAAACAATATTTAAAAAAAAAAACTAATTAACGGTTTACTCTAGTCTATAGACTCTATGGAAGCTTCCCATCTCTAGGACACATCACACACTTGTACAAATATGAATCCGTCTGGAACTCAGACGTTCTGTAATCAAAAGTATTATTAAAGGTTACTCTAGCATAGCAAATGCTTTTATACGTTTTTATATTACGTAATTTTCTCGTCTTGTTACACGATCGCTTGTATCTAATTACAGAGTATGCATAGTAAATAGATCCTTATTTTCCTCGAAGAATCTATTTGTTGCGAATAGTTTTTATTTGTATTATAATGGATCGTCGCTGTGAAAGCTAAATTATTACCACCATTTGACATTTTACAGTGCTGTGGTTTTTGTAACCCCATACCGCTGACACTTTCTTGTTCCTAGGTATTTTAAAGATACTACCAGAGATTAAATAATAATGCTACACGTACAGAAGATTCGCTCGGAAAAGGCACTTATATAAATAGTGACTGTGCAACCAACCAATGAAGTGCATTTTAGCTTGCACAGAGCTGCAAGTCTAGAATGTATAATCACCTTTCTTTTTATTACATATGAGCTTCTGCCCACAGCTTCGCCCGCGGCGTGGCCTATGGGAAAATAATTCAAGCACCCATTTCACCCTCTTAAGGGTAGAATTTCGAAAAATCCTTTCTTAGCGGATGCCTACGTCATAACATCTACCTGCATGCCAAATTTCAGCCCGATCCGTCCAGTGGTTTGGACTGTGCGTTGATAGATCACTATGTCAGTCAGTCAGACACCTTTGAGTTATATATATTTAGAAGAAAATTACCCTTGGATTGTTCGGTCGGAGGGCTAAGGACACAGAAATTGGTTTTTAAATTTGAACGTGACTACTATTAGCCAGGGCTGTTCAATTGCTGGTCAAAGGCTTCGTACGCGAGTGTAAACCAAAAATTTGGATTCCTTATTTATGATTTTTATAGCAATATCACCTGCTTGGCGTAATTTACAGATATTTTGTAAAGGAAAAAAAATTAATCACGAACGGGATTTGAACCCGCATCCACCGTTCCTTAATGGCGGACCATTACTTAACCTACCGTGACCAGTGATATCGTGAATTCTGTATCCTCCAATTCGTAGATACGTTTTTACTGCTGTAGACGTTATCATCAGGCAAGTCGGAACCTTCGGGCAGCCCAATAATTGACATCATGGCTGACTTACTGAAACGAGAAGGAAATAACATCAGAACACCTAAAATAAATCTCACCAACAAAACTTAAGTTCCTCAAAAGCGTCTCTTGTCCCCAGCTCGGCATAATCTACCGGGACATCAAACTGGAGAACATACTACTGGACGCAGAAGGTCACATAGTCCTCACGGATTTTGGCCTGTCCAAGGAGTTTGTCGGAGGCGAGACCAGAGCGTACAGCTTCTGCGGCACCATAGAATACATGGCGCCCGAAGTCGTCAGGAGTGGCAGCCAAGGGCACGATATCGTAAGTGGATTTTACTATTGAATTTACAGGATTCCTCATACCAAGGATAACGGGAAATTTGACAGATTATGCATTGGTAATTTTTTGGGAGGGGTTTTAAATTTCGTTGGGTGTCATCAGAGCTTGGCTTCGCGCTATTGTAGAAGCTTACGCTCAGCGAAGATAGGCGGATGATCATGATGATCTTCGAAGTTTTTTAATACGATCAGATATTTCAGAATTCCATTGTTAATTCGTTTTATCATTTTTACAAAACAAATGATTTCACAACATTATTATTATTCACTGAGCAATGGTGATATAAATAATAATCGCTGTGAATCACAGTGATTATTAATATCTAAACTTAGAAAGGTGTTTCCGGCATATATCATACTTCGTGCAATGGCTGATAATACAGTTTTTTTTATATCATATTTAAACTGTTACTAGAGTGCCCAATTATAATTGAGCATTCTATTCATATTACAAACAAGCCATCTATTTGGCTAATATGTAATTTTAACTTAATCTAAATAAAATTCTAATACAATGAATACAAAATACAATTTAATATAAAAATAGTGTAAGAACGTGTGCAATTATATAAAGTGTGGTCTTTTCTCACTTTCTTTTTTTATTTATTTAATACTTTATGCACATAAAAAGTACAAAGGAGAACTTAATGCTAACAGCATTTTCTACCAGTCAACCAAGGCGTGCAGAGTAACAATTTGATTGACGTGCATATAAGGAAATGAGCATAATTTTGAACATTAATTTTGATAATCATATTAATTAAAATAAAACTATAACAACGATACAACTATAAGTATATACATATTTTACAAATGTAAAAAATACAAATATTAATGAATACTACAGTATAGATAATATATACATAATTAAATAAAATACAAACTAGGTACATAATAATAAATAATTCTATGTTCTGCTAGTTCAAGTTTAGAGTCTTCTTGTGTTTTTAAGCTTCGCGATTCGACATTCTACAGATGCGCATGTGATATTGTTAAACCAAACGATCATTATTAGAAACTGCCCCAGTTTCTCCCGCAACTTACCAGTTTCACGGGAACTCCAATTTTCCGGGATAAGATATCATATATCCCTATATACCCCGGTGATATAAGCAACCCGTGTTCAAATTATTGTCAAAATCGGCTCAGCCGTTTTATCGTGGGAGTCACACAACAAACACCGCCTTTTCAGTAGGGATTAGTTTTGAAACAAACAAAACACCATTTTTCTTTCTTTTGTAACTTCGGTGATTTAAAAAGAATATAATGCCAATAACATCCAATTGAGAACATCTGTTTCGTAATAAATATAACAAACACTATCAATCAGCGTGTACAGAGTGTGTGCTCAGGTTGACATGTTGACAGGTAGACCTTTCGATTTGACACACAATGGTTTTTAGTTGGGCAATAGACAGTAGGATTGAGTATATAATATAGAGATGAAGTTTTTTATGTAATAATAACAATAACGACATATATCCTGGACCCTAACTAGGATTCCCTGTGTCTAGGGACCCAGGAACTACGAGGACAATGGTCCCACAACACCTAGACTCAGAACAAGTATTTGCGCTTCTTTTTCTGTGTACAAATACTTGTTCTGCCGCGGGAATCGAACCAACCGCTTCCGGGTTATGAGCCGACCTGCTCAACCACCACACCATAGTGGCTGTATAATGCCGCTGAATAATGATATAGAATATATGTATTATCAAAATGGAAGTTGATAACAAAATGTGGTATTGTAGATAATCACAAAATAAAAATAACACTGTGTTAAACACGGAACGCATGGTACCTAATTGGGGATTTCCCCGCACACAGTGATGGTGTGGAATGAAATTGAATGTTGTGGAAATGTGAAATAACTATATTATTTAGATCTCGTGAGAACCTATACTTGGCTTTCCATAGTTAAATTGATGAATACTTTTGTTAAGATAAACTGTTGGTTTTCCAATAAATAAATACATTTCAAAGAATATTCTCTTTGTTCATAGGCCAGCTCTTGCTGATTCATAATTAAATAAATAATAATAAATAAATATCTGTGGACATTTCACACAGCGTCATCTAGTCCCAAACTAAGCAAAGCTTGTACTATGGGAAGCAGATAACTGATACAATACTTAGATACTTTTTTTGTTTGTAAATACATACATAGAATACAATATAACACCCAGACACAGAACAAACATCGATGTTCATAACACAAATGTATGTCCTGGGTGGGGATCGAACCCACAACCCACAGTCCAGAAGGCAGGGTTACTACCAACTGAGCTATCGGGCCAGTCAATTGTATAAAAATGTTAGCGAAACCAAGACTACAATTTCATTATTTGTTCTTATTTCATAAGTGAGACACTTTCGCATAATTCATTGAGATATGTGTAAACTTAGGTTAGGGTACGTTGGGGCTGCCATACCAGAACTGGTAAAATCCACTAAAACTAAAACTTTTATCCTATATATTTTATATTATTATAACTATATTATTACTTTAATTAGTAAAATTAAAGTAATAATATAATTCTGTTCCAAATTCTTATTTTGTGTTATTACACAGTAATTCAATAGCTACAGTGCCCTTCAAACCGGAACACAGTGATGCTTGCACACTACTGCTTGACGGCAGAATAGCTGGCAAAGCGGTGGTATCTAGACGAACTTTACAGAAACATACCTTACCACCTCCATTGAAGACCTTAAATTGAAATACTTAAACGATAAACGTTGGCTTGTAAGTAGTACTAGTACATAGTATTTGATAGCATCTGAACACATAAAAACATAAATCACGACAACACAACATTGTTTTCTTTAACAACAATAAAATATGTTACTAACCCTGACAAAGGTAGTAAAGAAGTGTGGGCAATCAAGAAATACAAACACACAATAAACGAATCAATGGAAAAAGAACCTAATTCCTGTCGTAATAACAACTAAATTGACTATACGCCATCTAGTTTGACTTATAACTATGATTTATTCTGCTTTATTCGACCTTAAGGTTCAGTTTTGATAACGATATGAAATTGATAATAGCGCCATCTAGTGGAAATAAAAATAAATTGTAAAACCGACAAATGATAATTACTAATGACAATGACAACAACAATCTTATTCGCTTTCCCGCCAAAACTCTTTGAAATGATTATTATTTTAATAGTTTTTTTAAATGTCAAATAGTAGTTGTTGTTTTTGTTGAAGATTTTAGCGAGAATTCATAGGAAAATAAGGTTCCAACATTTTTGTCTCGTAATATTTTTTTTGACAGTATTTGGCACAAGTTAGACTTCAGACATCGGTTTTGATTTAACCTCACTTGGTTTTTTTAAGAATAACTACAAATGCTGAGTATACAATTCTGATATTTTTTATACAAGCTCTTTAGAAGATTATCACGAAATGATTTTCGAATTTCGGTATCTTCCATAAATTTCATGTTGTCCTTTTGAAGCATTCATGTAATAAAAAAATCTCTAAAGGCTTTAAATTATTCTTGAAAAATTCCGAAACTATCGCACTTTATAAACAAAATATATATTCAGTTCATATTCACATTATGCATAATTCGCGACTATCAGATTTAAACAGGTTGGTTTTACGAAACCTGAAACATATGTCCATCCCTTTCTCTTGTACAAGTAACGCATGCTACATCTAGTTTTCGCATTCGGACCATGACCTACATGTAGAGTTGGCTGTTGTGCTAATTTTGATACTATCTCCGTGTTCACATTCGTATATTTATAGATATGTATAATATGGTTGTGGATATTATCTTCTACTATATAAAAATAAGTCGGGTTTTCCTTCCTGACGCTATAACTCCAGAACGCACGAACCGATTTCCACGGTTTTGCATTCGTTGGAAAGGTCTCGGGCTCCGTGAGGTTTATAGCAAAGAAAATTCAGGAAAAATTCAGGACAAACCAACATTTTAAGTAGATGGCGCCGGTGCGTGATACATTGTTTTTCGTATATTATAAAATGTTTAATAAATAAACGTCCACCCGAGCGAAGCCGGCACGGGCCGCTAGTATTGGTATAAAAGTGTGATATGAAACGAGAGCGCGTTATAGTAAATATAAGAAAGTTATACTATCGAATGTATGACTAATTATCCCCAGCACTAATTATAATAATAACGCCCAACGATCACATACATAGATCCTGAAACGTGTCTAGGGACCCAGGAACTACGAGGACCATGGTCCCACTACACCGAGACTCAGAACAAGTATTTGCACTTTTTTTGTGCACAAATACTTGTCCTGCCGCGGGAATCGAACCCGCCACCTCTGCTTATGAGTTTCTCTGGTTATGAGCCAACCTGCTCAACCAAAACACCACAGAGGCTGTCAAATTAAATTAAATCAATAAATCATAGAAATAACTTAGATATTGATTTAAATATAAAACGTATAGTTTTATTAATTTAAGTTAAATTTTATTGTTGTAACTAACTACTGCAATAATATAACAACTACTACTAAATACTACTAGCTACATTACGTACTACAAAAACACACAATACACTTGGATTATATACTAGCTGCGATGACCGTATAGGCTCCAGCCCACAAACAGTAGGCAGCGTCAACATGCTGGCAGCATTGCCCCGCTGAATTGTCTAGGTCTTATAGCATTATATAACCTGCCTCAATATATATTTTTGTATTCTCAACCTTCCAAAGATATGCTGTTGTTGCTTCATTCAAGGTGATCCGATATAATCTTGAACTCCTTATTTTAAATTTCAAATTAGGTTTTTCTATATGGTTAAAAAATGACATACTTCCGATCATAGTAAATATGTTAATTTAACTGTATCCAGTTAATTTAGTGTAAAAATGTGGAATGAGCTTCCGCCAGCGGTCTTTCTGCAGAGTATATATATATACTCTGCAGAGTATATATATATACTTCTGCAGAGTATATATATATATATATATATATACTCTGCAGAAAGACCGCTGGCGGAAGCTCATTCCACATTTTTACACTAAATTAACTGGATACAGTTAAATTAACATATTTACTATGATCGGAAGTATGTCATTTTTTATATATATATATATTTAACATGGAGTATTTTAAAAGGAGGGTTCAACGAGTCCTACAGGGTAAGGAATGCATTAGTGACGCCTCCTCCGGTGTTACAGATGTCCATAGGCTACGGTGACCACTTCCCATCAGGTGGGCCGTATGCTTGTTTGCTCCTTTTAACATAAAAATAAAATCGTGTGCAAATTATAAGTCTACGAACATTGATCAGTCTCTTTACTCACATGTCGTTTATCATGCAGTTGTAACAACGAAATCATGTAATAATTCATTTAAGTAAAAATATATACATAGACGAAACTAGTCCTGTCTCTATCTCTACTAACAACTCGTGTAGCTCTCTACCTCGTGTGCTTTAGACCACACGACTGTAGTAAAACTACTATAGTTTAGTTCCATCTATCGGCCTATATAACTTTGTTTTTGCTTTGTTTATTGTAAATTGTCATTCGGACATACCAACAAAATAATACAAATTTTAAGTAATTTATAACTTTGTTATGTTGACAGTAGAGATCTACGTGATTCAACAATATTTTATTTTCCGTTCGCCTCGTTACGCAATCACCAGCTTACTCCCCAAGTCAAGCGTGCGTCAAGAAGTTTTACTTCAAAGGACAAAAAATTGCGTTGAACGCAAATAAAGACTTAGATAAATATCTAAATAGTTACCAAATTGTAATAGTAATAGCCGTCAGATTGTTCTAGAACAAATAATAATCAAGAAAAGTTTGAAGGTCACAACGTACTAATTGTACAATACCTTCCGGTTAGATGGAGCTAAGATTATACAATGTAGCAACCCGTCGGATATGAAAAGCCGAAGACTGAGTGGTAGGTTCGGTGTATGAAGATGATGTAATGTTAAACATTTGTTGCTTTTAGTAATTGATGAATTAATGAAACATTTTCCCCATGGTGTTGGTTGGGGTAGTGTGCTGGTTCGGGGGCGAGTTGGCTGGACTGCAAACGCGACCCCTTCTCGCCCGGCGTCTCGTCGCCTACGGCGGACGAGGGCTCACGGGGGGGTTTAGTGTGTTCGAGTCACACATACAACACGGGGGTGGTGGCAGGGAAGTGCCAGGGCATTCCCTGCCCCCCCCCCCTCTTTAAGCTGGTCGGAATGGATGCGACGACTATATATTAGTACCGTGTTATTTCTTTTACAGTAGCTACGTTAACTAGGTGGCAAAACTTTTCTGTAAAGTTCGTCTAGGTAGGTACCACCGCTTTGCCAGTTATTCTGCCGCCAAGCAGTAGTGTGCATACACTACTGTGTTCCGGCTTGAAGGGCATTGTAGCTAGTGAAATTACTGGGCAATGACACTTTATGATCTGATCTAGTAATAAGATCACTAGACTGCCGATGTCTCAGGATGACGTGCGCAGTGCAGTGTGAAACTTTACGTTAGTGTAGAGTTTCAGTGACACTGCAACTGTTATGGGCGGCCGTGTCGCTAAACATCAGGTTAACGACTAGCTCGTCATGTCATTCATTAACATAAAAAAATTGAATTACATTTGACCACATTTAATCATTACATTAAACCAATAACTGTCTACTCCTGACTCTACAAAACATAAACTGTATTGTTCCCTCGAGGAAATAGAATAATGCTTTGATGTTTATTTGGTGTTTCAGTTATTATCTTATCGTGTTTTAATATATTTGGGATTTTCATGTTTTGTACTGATTAGTTGTAATTTAGTTTGTTTAAACCGTCGTGGTTTTGCCGACTGTTAATATTTTATTCTGGACCATTACATGAATGATTTGCTATAAATAAGTTGATTAATAAAGTAAATTTTAAAAAGATTATGCTTTGACAATAGTCGATATCGGAAACTGATTATTAATAACGACGTCCTTGTTGGACGCATGCCGTCTAAAAGAGGCGAAATTCTTTCGATAAAATATCAAATGAGTGAAAACGTTTTCAAGGTGATTTAATTTCAAATCACTTTAGTTGATGAAAACCTTCAAAAACGTAAACTATGAAACTCGTCAAATATATCAAGGCTTAAAATATTAAAGCTAACATATGCCTAAACTTTCTAAATGTCACGAAGTAGTCGTAGGTCATTTAGCCATTTCGCAACGTTTCATTGTACATAACCCGACCGGTGCGGGCGGCCAAGGTTGATTCATTCTACCAACTATGGGAAACCACGTAGGCTCTGTGTGAACTGAACAAACTGTATACCTACATATCACAATAATAATACTAGTAACTGGTATAGTTTTATTTGTATATTGGATTCCTTTCGCCGATTGGGAATAAATAAATGTTCACACAACGCCATCTAGTCCAAACTAAGCAAAGCTTGTACTATGTGCACTGGATAGCTGATAGAATACTTAGATACCTCTTTGTTTTGTAAATACATACATAGAATACAATATAATACCCAGATACAGAACAAACATCGAAGAATCGAAGATCTATTTTAAGTACATATTCTGGATTGCTCTCAATGCATAGAAATTTTTACTTAATTTAGGTACTTTACATACTAGCGACAATAGAAGCGAGAAGAGGAAAAATGTTTGGCCACCTTATACGACATGACAACCTTATGAAAAACATCATAGAAGGAAAGATAGAAGGGAAGAGAGGAAGAGGCAGACCTAGAAGGGCTTATACAGGTCAAATAAAAGGAAAAATAGATGTCATGTCGTACAGGGAGGTTAAAACGTTGGCCGAAGACCGAGAACGATGGCGATTACTCCACTTACAAGAGCTGGACTCTTAAATAAGAAGAAGAAGAAGAAGGTACTTTTGGGTAAAGTAATATGTTTTATAAAAAAAGTTAGTAGACTTGCAGCATTGCCACGTTGAATGGCAATGCTCAATCTTTGGCCGAAGTAGAGGCCAACATTTTGGTCACGTGTTGCTTCGACCAGACGTTTAGAAAGGTCGTATATGACAATTCAAATGACAGTACAATATGACAGTTCAAATAACAAATGGCATACCTAATTAGTAAAATTTCAGTTTTATTATAAAAAATGCAGTGTCAATGAATACTGAATTAGGAAGGTTTTGAAAGTGGTTTTCAAGTGTTAGTAACATCATTTTTTACCCAACAACAAATAGGTAGCTATGACTAACTGGCGTGGCATGTGATTATACCAGAAGGTATGCATTGGAGTTATGTCGACGACCGATTGGTGATTGGACGACATATTGTATTTATTTACAAGCTCTATACCGACAATTAAATCTAAAATCTATTACAAAGACATAGAAGCGCTTCTGCTGAGTTTTCTATTGGTATAGGATCTAATTCTAAAAATTTTGAGACACATTAAAAGGGATGAGATGGTGTACATCTTCTGATCCGCATCGCTCTCTCGTCGCTCAAGATAGTATATTGCTATCGCTTTCTTCGCACGGGAAATTTATTGCGTAGCACCTCTACGCGAACCACTTTTGAGAAGCTAATGCCTCTGTGGTGTGGTGGTTGAGCAGGTCGGCTTATAACTTGGAGGCGGCGGGTTTGATTCCCGCGACAGGACAAGTATTTGTGAACATAAAAAAGCTCAAATACTTGTTCTGAATCTGGGTGTTGTGGGACCATGGTCCTCGTAGTTCCTGGGTCCCTAGACACAGGGAATCCTTGTTAGTGTCCAAGATCTATGTATGTGATCGTTGGGCATTATTATTTAAAAAAAACTAAAGTTGTTACTACGTAACTAGTACCTTCACCTGTGTGTTTTGAAATCTTTCAAATACTGTATTTCCATGTTTTAATTTATTATCTCATAAAAGTTTAATTTTATAGTCAAGCCATCAAAGCCTATTCTTTTTAATCGTTATTGAATCTGTGGCACCAACACATACTTGTACCCGCCGTTATTTATAATATCAAACAGCTCAATGAATAGTGCGGAAGTTTGATGAATCATATATGATTTACTAAATAGTCGACACAATTGTACCCGAAGGAATATTTACGGTTTATTTTTTAAATTCCTATCTAATTATTATTATTAAAATCTGTATAAAGTCACAGATTTTTGTGCTCCACAATCTAGCGTACAATAACCCATAGAACCTAATATTTAAGCTATGTACATATAAAATTGTAAATAAAATTATATAAAAAGAAATAATAATAATAATAAAATATTAATATATAAAATTGCCCATTCGATACTTGTTTATTTCTATTCATTATGTACATATTATTTGTATAAATTTAACCTGTTTTTGTACTTTAATTTTAGACAAGTATTGAATAAATGTTTTTCTATTCTATTCTAAATGTGAATAAATAAAGAAGGGAAAAAACCTTTAAAAAGTATGTCTCTTTTTCGTGTAGAGACAGTATGTCTGTCTGTGATGCCAAAGTATGTGCCGCTAGAATAAGTTAAGCCAGACAATTATAGGATAGGACATCGGTAAAGGTTGATTAAAGTGATCAGTAAATCTTTTATGACGATTAACTACTCCATTTTGAACACATCTCACTTTTAATACATCATATTAAATTATACTACTACTAGGTGGTAGGACTTTTCTGCAAAGTCCGTCTAGGTAGGTACCACCGCTTTGCCAGTTATTAAGCCGCCAAGCAGTAGTGTGCAAGCACTACTGTGTTCCGGTTTGAAGGGCACTTTAGCTAGTGAAATTACTGTTCAATTGAGACTGTATGATCTGATCTCACAGTCGAGTAATCTTATTACCAGACTGTGCTGATGTCTCAGGATGATGTGCGCAGTGCAGCGTCACGCGAAACTTTATGTTTTGGAGTTCCGAGTGACGCTGTTCTGTAGTGGGTGGCTGTGTCGCTTAACATCAGGGGAACGACAAACTCTTCACATAATTTTCTAACATAAAAAAAATCATATCAAAGTATTTTAAAACTACATATTTTTCCTAAATCATCACGATTCTATCAAATAGATACTGAGAGTCTCAGTTGTCGATCAGAAGTACGTGACTAATAACACTTTAAAAATATCATACACTATCTAATTATCTACACCATACCATCGTAATTCTATCAGCATTCAATAGAGCAGGATGGTGATATTAAAACAAACGCGAACGATAGAGATAACACGTGTTATACAGATGTAAATCTATTATTATGAGAGATAAGATACGCGCTAAAATATGGTAATGATAATATAGGCATACGCTTCCTGAATGGAAATAGATGTCCTAGTTAGTAATCTAGAAATAGATTAGAACGTATAGGATGGAATTGAATTTATAATATTTTACAGCCTCTGTAGTGTGGAGAGGTAGGCTAGGCTCATAACCCGGAGGCGACTGGTTCGTGAACGAGTGGTGGTAAATGGTTCCAAGTTCTTAAACCATGCCTTTTCGTTTTCTCTTCGAGGCTTCCTACAGCCTTCAGTAAAATATCCACCATTTTACTGCGGCATTTTGAACGAAAAAATAAGACTGATATGACATAACTGAACAAAAATTCCTTATTTTTTTTGTTTTTGGTACGGCTCCACACTTTTGTGTATTTAGCCAGTGTCAAGTAATTGATAATTTTTCAAGTTAAAAGGTATTAGACATAGGTGTCAAGTCAACTCACAGTCCAAGTCATCAAGTCAAGTCATAATCTAGTCTAGTCAAGTCATACTCCTAGTAAAGTGGTGGTAACTTTACCAGAAGCTTCTATGGAGTTTTGGAAACAACACGAAAAGAAACGTTTCACCATCATTATACCACTTTCCCACAATCATGCCTGTAATCCAGCACTTAAAATGCCACCAATTTTATGCACTAACACTGAAAATAACACAAGTTTTGGAAAATAATACAATGCGGTGACGCGATCTTTTTCGTTTTCCCGCCAAAACTCAAATTCTTTACTTGACATTGGCAGAATTATCGCTAAAAAGCGATAGAAAGTCATTAAATGAATAGTAGAAGAAGACTAAAACTCTCTAAAATGTTCTCATAATATTTACCGTTCACGTCAAATCTTGCTAGTCCATTTAGCAGAACAGGTTTCCTCCCGTGCTATGTAAATTTATTTCATTATGGTAATATAGGGTAACCTTGACCTGAAGCTGTTCCTCCTTACTGCTGTATTGATCTAAATACTGTAGATGCCTCATTTTAATTGAAGGGTTGAGAATAAAAAGGATTTAACTGACAAATTGACAGTTTCGAGAAAATTGACTTTAAACGTCAACGTCGTCATTTTAATGTAGAGTGCTTATAAGGTAATAGAAAAGGTTTATGTAAGTTTCAGTTGCTTGAAAATGTTTTAATTCCATTTTTAATTACTAAATATAGTACTAATTCATACAATTACTGTAAAAATATAATATAATAAAATAAATATAATAGTGTTTATATGCTAAGCAAACTGTATTCCTGTGACAGATAAACCGTTTTTAGACTCAAAATCTCGAGATTTAAGCCTCATTTCGGTATTTTGAGAATGTATTATTGAAGATAATTTCACGCTGAATCCAACGATACCCATAAGTCATTTTGAGAAAAAAATCAGATAAATCCTTTTTGTTCGCACCCCTTCAATTGATAATGATGCGATTGCATTTTGAAGTAAACTTCTTTACGCAGGCTTAACTTGGAGAGTAAGCTGGTGCTAGTAACGGAAGTTGAAGGTGGTTCTCTTAGATCTTCATTGTCAACCTAACAAAGTAACATACATAAAGTAGCTACAAGTAACTTTACAGATATGTACTTGTTTTACTATATGTTTAACAATATTTATTAAATATTACATTAACACCTGAATAGTCCACTGCTGAGTATAGGCCTTTCCCATAGAGCGTTACTTGATCGGCTACTTGCCTCCTGCATCCATCGGCTTCCCGCGGTTTTGACCAGGGGCATGAAACGTTGATTGCAATACAACAGAAGAAATTTCCATACAAATTTGTGTTTTACTCGGTTGAAATCGAGTTACGTGATCGCCCAACAGATCGTCTGTCCAAGTGTCCACCTAGTGGCCGGACTCTGCGTCTTCCGATTTGATTTATGTATATCATATCACATACTTAATAAATAATAATAATAAATGTGTACATTTCACACAGCGCCATCTAGACTCAAACTAAGCAAAGCTTGCACTATGGGAATCAGATAGCTGATACAATACGTTGATACATTTTTGTTTTGTAAATACATACATAGAATATAATATAATACCCAGACACAGAACCACGTGTGTGAATCGAACCCGCAACCTACAGTTCAGAAGGCAGAGCTACTACCAACTGCGCTGTGAGGCCAGTCAACTATAGAATACTAGTTGAACGGGAACGCTTGCATTAAGCTGCCATGCCAAGACAGAAATTGAAATCTCTATTCTCATTTAAGTTTTAACTGATTTTATAGAGCACACATTAGAAACACGGAAATGAAATACTTATATCAGAACACAAACTGAACCTCACGTTTCCCTCAGCCCGAAACGTGGAGATAAGCATGTGAAATGTGCGACCAAAAGCGGCGCATGCGCAGCACTGAATATTCAAAATGGCCGGCGGTAATGGCTGTGTAGAACAGTGAACCACATTTGTACTAAATATGAAGATTTCTTGTCATACTCTTCTTGATGTTCGCTTATAGGATTGATACTCTCTCACTCTCTCTTTTCCACCATACCACCGACATTTTACACTCAATTATTTAGGTAGTTTAATTTGGCAACTATTTGACATGGGAATACCCATGCCCAATACCCAGAGAATGGGCAGCACCAGCAGCATTGTCTATTACATTGTCATTGTCTAGTAAATTTTCTGCGATCACTGAACCGCCAGCTATGCGTGGTGATTATGGCAAACGCCCTACGATAAGCGTCCAAAAGTGGCGTATTCCGGCTGTTGATATGAAACATACGGCTTAAACACAAAAGATTTAAACAAGCCTTAAACAAGTGTTTAAATACTGTGTTGTATTGTTGAACACGCGTTTGACATCTGTCTAAGCCTTGTGGTAACACGGATAATGTACAAAGTTAAGGCACTGTTGTATACAGGTGTTGAAGTACTAATGTGGGTCACGGCAACTGGCGCGGAGGCGCCTTGCTGTTACGATTCCGAAAAAACTTAGATGGCACTGACGGACGGATTTGATAATTTTCTTATTCGTCAAATTTTTAGCTCTATTTATACATGGCATCACTTTCATAAAATACTTAGTATTTATTTGAAATTTAATTGAATTCCTCAATATTATATGCAATACTAGCTTCTGCACGCGGCTTCGCCCGTGTGCTCTTTAGGAAACGAAGTTTATTTTATAGATAATTCAACCATTCACTTGACCCTCTTAGGAGTGGAATTTCGAAAAACCCTTTCATAGTTTATACCTACACTTTACAAAGAACACACCCTCCAAATTTAAAGTCTCCAGGATCAGCGGCTTGTGTTGGTGTGTGTTGATATATGATATATGAGTCAGTCAATCAGGACTTTTAATTTTATATGCATAAAAATATAAGTACTTGTACCTTAAAAGTAGTAGTTTGGTTCAGTGAATTCCCTTTAATCATTATCGTACGACAGGAAATTAAACCCTTTAAGAACCTTGTTAAATTTATTGCACCATGACACTTTCTTTTCGCGGCCTTTAGCAATTTTTTTTAAACTTAACATTTGCATTTCAAAAGATTGCTCTTTTGGCAATTCAAGGAACTAACATTTATTCTTTCCCATCATAAACTTTTACGCTACTTTCTCTGAATCTCATAAAGTGTTCACACAAAAAGCTATTCACAATTCTATAAAAATCTTAATGACTCAGTTTATATTCCTAAATGAAAGAAACATAAATATAAATTAAAATTTAGGGCTCCTCGACTAACACGTTAATATACCGAGAGAGTTAATCACCAAACAAATCATATTTTAATGGTGACGGTGTTGGAACTTCTTGGATATCTTGGTGTATTTATTTGGTCCTTCTAGCTTTTGTCATTTGAACTGTGGAAACACGATATTGGGGTCAGCCGTGACAGTGTTTGTTCATTGAATAGTACAACTTTTCCTTTTGCGTAACTTCATGCCTTTTAAGAAGATATAGTAGCCTGGCACTATTAATAAATCATATTTTATGTGTTTGTATATGGTTTCGCAATAAAACTTTTCAGCATCTCCATAAACATAACTAATTGTTTGGTAGAGTAGAAATACATAATAAACGATAACACATTTCTAAAATATTATTTTCACATGCTGCGAAATCTTGGCATCGTCTCTCGTGTATAATAAGTACTACAGAAAATATACTATATTATATTCCTATTATTTATTACGTCTCAGCTAGTCTACTCTATATAGTCTTCACAATATCTTGTACAATAATATTCGCTACAGTATTACAGTTGCAAAACAAGTATATTATTAGCGTTACAATTCAACAAAACCGTTCGCGAATTCCTTTCCACGAGAAGTGAAAGCTTAATGATACATTTATCAGAGCGGAACAATTATTTTTTGGTGCAAAGAATAATGTACTCCGTTGACAAAACGTTTGCTAAGCACCGAAAGTGTTACGAATGCTCTCGCATTGTGAATTTGTGAATGAATATTGTTATAACGACATATTCTAATTTTAATGATTTATTTTCGCGCGGCCCCCCACTCGTCCGTCCGCTCTCTTGCGAAGACTCGTGCGGAATGAGGTCGACGTGTTCCAATTTTAAATTTCGATTGTCAGGCGTGAGGTTTGATACTTTACTTGTACTTTCACTGTCACTTGATTTTTTAAATCTTTGAACCTAGTTGATTTACTGTTCAGCCTAGATTCAGATCCGTATTCGGTTCCGGTTCGGTGGTTATGCCATTTCTTTCACCAAACTTGATTGGGCAGTTTTGGTAGCTTTATAGACGTTTAATTGGGTACCTCAATAATCAATACAGTAGAACATTTTATTATGATTGGCTGAAATTTTGTGTATCACGAACTGTTTGTTGACTCTCCTTCCCTTGTTAGAGTATTTTATGCCCTATATCGTTTTCTAGATGATTACGTGTGTAATGTGTATTCGGTACAATATAAATTTGTCATTGTCACCATAACGCGACTTCAGACAGTTAATTTATTTATTCATTTCGATATATCTATAAAGGAAACAATGAGTTTCGATGTACTTTAATAAAAAAGTATCAATAGTAAGTTTATTTTCAAGTATTATTGTTAGTAGTAAGTATAAGACATTCATAATACCGCTTACAATCTACATTACCTATATTATACTACAACATTTCTTACCGTTTTAATAAACACTGTGACTTCCGCTCACGCTAATTTACATTGAAATGGCATTAATACTTTGTTTCAATAAAACAATTCATGTGTATAACGAATAACAACAAATGTTTTTTTATGCTTCGATTTTATGTTCAGAGTAGATAAGTATTAAGTTGGGACGGATAATAATAACAAGGTAAAGATAAACGATCTAATCATCATAACAGTAAAATCATTAATCAAAGGTCAGCCAAACGTAAATAATAACTGGGCAATCAATAAAAAATAATATTATGATGAATAATAACATGAAGTTTGTAAAGAAAGGTGTCAATCCTGGTTCTACTTTTTATACCTTTAAGGACCATATTGAATAAGAATTCATAAATCACACCAAACGAACCGTAAAATTATTATAAAGCCCAAAATGACATATATACAGTTATTACCATATCGCTCGACCGCTAATTATAAATAGAGACTGATAAGTTCCGTTAATCGTATTACTTTCGTCCTATTCCCTCTTGCACAAATAACCAAAAGAAATGAAAGAGATGACGATACAAGCGAACCTGTCTCGGCAGGCTGGCATGTTTTAAATCGGGTTTTCCCAAGCGAGGCCACTTTCCTCAGTCAACATGCGAATATTTCAATATCAAATTTAATCTCTACCGCTTCCACTTTAAAGTTTATTTTTAATGTATCATAAATTAAAGGGTGTTCGAGTAAACCCTTGATAGTTTTTTGACATTGCCATTTTGGATCGGGACGTTGACCTTTTAGAGGATATACCGTACTGTGCGTCATTTCATGAAGGTTTTGTGGTATTAACTTACTTCCTGTATATACTAAAGTGGCAAATTCATGCGTTTTATATACATTTTTAAAGTTTCATGTCAAGATACAGCTTGTTTATTAACGCATCTATTAAGTAATCCAAAAATACCTACCGTTTTCTAGAATGGCTTTTGAATACTAAATCATTACATTATTTCTTCATTGAAGTCCGAATTTACGTTTTCTTTGTTTGTTTTTGTGGTTTTAGAACTTAATTCTTTAATTTGTTTATGTATAAAACCTTATTTAATAGATTGATTTAAATATGTTCTAAAGTTTTAAATTACTTTGGCGGGATTAAACAAGGCGTTAAATTTTCCCTGTTTCCATGCCTTAATAAATATATTTAAACAATTTTTTAGGTTTAAGATATTTATTTTCACTAAAAGAATCATATTCACTTGCAAGTGAAAATACAAAATAACATTTTTAAATGCGAGTAGGAATGGTAACATAAAGGTAACTAAACGGCTAGCAGACTTAAGTAATTAACTAATATGATGTTCAAAAATGTACCAATAAATATTTAAATAGTTTGTTAAACAATTTCGATATCAATACATTTGATATCTACTCTTTCAACGCGAAGGTTATATGTAACACATTCAATAGAACATTCCATATCTAAACGTAAGTATGTTTTCATGTAAATCGTAGATGTCTCCACTACATCTCATTTGAATTCAATACATGATTCCAAGTTGTATTTGTTTATTGTAATAAGTCTGGGCATAGTCTTGACCTCTGTCAATGATCTTTCATCTGTTGAATTAAAGACATTTCATTAGTCTTCATTTAATTCTTAATTGTTTTGTGCATTAGTAATTTCAAATTCTATTGCTTTATGTTAGCATCCCCATATAATTCGTTCGTAAGGTTAATTACTAACATTTTCAATAGTCATCAGTTCTAGATATGCGAGCCACAAAGCTTTCTCCTTGTTTATTTTTAACGCATTATCTTTAATATTTTCTGATACATCAGTGAGATTGGTGTGAAGTAACTGTACGATAATTTGGTCCCATTGTATTTTTCTTTCCAACCTCCTCAATGGCAACCGCACGAGCGCTCGTATTTGAACAACACATTGTCAATGTCATCGAAAAGGGTGGTCTTGAATGAGCACGCACCGGATTCCGCACCATCAGCCGCGGCGTAATATAGCGGTCCGTCGACGTAACAAAGTTTCACCGCGGTAACGGATGACACAAGCTGTTACGGTACATGCCCCAATCGGGGAGGGGTGAGGAGGAAGGGGGAGACTTTCAAACTCACGCGCAGCGCCATTGCCTCGCCGAACGACCGCTCGATACCACTTCGGCAAACTCCGCCGCTCCAAATCCAAACCCCAACTCTATGCCTCTCCGTGACGACATATTTTCCACCAATCCGAGATGCAGCATAGACGTGACTGCAATGAATATAACGGTCTATCTCATCGACGTTAGAGCAGCTATTCGTTTAACATTCACTGCTAGCTGTTGAACCGTTAGCAGTGAAAGTGTAGAAGCAAAAGTGAAACGGACGATTTAGAATGGCGCAACTTGCTCGAGATATGCCGTGAAAAATTGCGATCGAGGAAATGTGAAAGGTTAATGTCGCGTTGCTGCTTTTTTGGCTAATTGTCTGCCTTTTTTCGTTAAACGCGCTTTCAGCTCATTTAGGTTTCTGTACTCTGCTGCTCTTTGGCTTCTGTCACTTTCTTTTACATCTTCAGTGTTATGTAGGTTAGTCTGTTAAAAACGAGGTCGTTAAGCACACCATCGGATCGGAACTAATGTCTGCGGGCTTTTCTAGAAGTTTCTTTTTCTAACATTAATGGTTTTGAAGAGCATCAAAGTTGCGTCATTGTTAGCAACACTTACAGTTCCGTTAAGGTGGATTAACTGTATTTTTTAAACTGATATTAGTGTTTTTATTAGCGTGACATTTCCGGATATTCCGATCACTCATTTCAAAGGTATTCTGTTAATAGAGTCTTCGCTCTTTCGTTTGTAATTTTGACTCTTTTGATTTTCATCAAATTAGCTCGCTCTTGTTAATCGCTTTTGGCATACAATTATCGTATCTCAAATGCGCGCAATAAGGAATGGTCATCAAAACCGTCCTTCATCACTGACTCACCATCGATTTATTCACTTAATATTAATGTCCCACCTTTCAATAATTCAGCATGCATCAATATTAAATTTGCATTTCTCTGTTATCCGTTCCAACCGAAAACCTATAATTTTCAGCCTATTGACCCAAATCGATAGTACGAAGTTATCATTACTGAAGCATCGCTTTATTGAAGGCTACTGTATAACATTGAAAAAAAAATACTCGACTTGTGAAGCCTTGAGTGCGATTCACGCAATCAGGGTTCTGTAGAAAATATTTGTTCTCTTTTAAGGTTATGTTATAATTATTCTCGGTAAATCACAGGTAGAAATTTAACATTTATCCACGAAAATGCATAGATAAGGAAAGAGATTCAGATAAATATTTTTTTTTGAGAATAAATTAAAAATGCGTTACTTTAAAGCATTTTTAATTTTCTAGTTTAAGTTAATGGCAGATGTGAAGTACGCTGCCTTCCCGCACGATGAGCCACCGCTTTCCACTGCCTCTGCATCTGCACATCAAATTTTTCTTACGGGCGCAAAGTTTTGCGCTGACTTCACAGCCGCCGCTAAGATTGAATCAGTCTATTGCACGAGTTTAATCGATTGTTATATTACGGTACTCGCTATCTCGAGTAGAAGGCATAATCGACCCGACTTGGCTAAGTGCAGGTTTGTGACTGACACATGTCCTCAAATTGTGATATTTGAAATGTCACTGATGCGAGGTTTAACCAAAGTGCCACACAGACTCTTAAGTACACACTACAGAGCAGCCAACTTAACAAACCTTATTGTAACTAGAGAACCCTAACATTGGCATCATTGCGCTCGCACCGAACGCCGGTGTGGCAACGCAACCTAATTTCACCTATCGATTGTGAACAAAGTGGCACGGATGTGACTCTGAGGTTTCTTTTTTAATCCACTTGAAATAGAGTTCATATTAAATTGTTCCTTAAAATAGCTGTTAGTACATATTTGCTTGTTCCACATTTACAGAAATGCTAAATTGGAAATTGGACCAGTTATTTAGAACGGCGTCTTCATTATCATAAGTTTCAAGCTACTACAATAAAAGGTGGGTTAAAAGAGTACAGGGTATTCAACGCATTTATTTATTCAACGCATATACTGCTTCTCATCAGTTCGTATGATCGTTTGATTTCTATAGGTACCATATAAACTGTATAAGGGGTTAGCCGTATACCAAAATGGAATCGTTGGAAAAATCATTTCAGTTTCCATGTCAACTACCAACTCTGGAAGTTATCATCAATCAGATCTACATCTTTGCTATTTGACTGTCCAAGTGAATACGTCTGTATGTATGGTTTTCAAATTAAGGGCGCGTATATACTCTATCCTTTTCTAACGCTTAAGATCATCATATCCTGCAGCGAGAAAGATAGATGGAGTAAATCGCGGCAGCGTCAGGAATGCAATAGCACTCACGCTATCTTTATCGCTCCGGGAGGCGGCAATTTTGAGCGATAAAAAATTGTAGAGTGTCGGGAAATGCGATTCCATGCAGACAGATGTGGCTCGAGCCTACGGTCCGTATTACAGAACGATGCTCAGTCATCGATCGGTGCTCAAGCAGAGATTTCATTCACTAATTGATCACCTTATGAATGAAATCTCTGTTTGAGCACCGATAGATGACTAAGCAACGTTCTGTAATACCTAGTCCCTATCCTTGATAGTTGCAAATATATCGAGCCAACTGACGGATTCCTTAATGAACAATATTAAGGCTACTGTACTGAGCTACGTCTTCTGAGGTATTCCAATTCTATAATGGTAAAAAAGTAATAGCATAGCAGCCATTAAAAAATTAGGTTCAACCTTCAATCATGAAGCCGGCACGGCATAACGGAATCCATAAACAAATAATGATTTTGACAAATAATTCGACTTCGCTTGCATGACCTCGCGCAATGCCAATGTCTTTTTTGCCAAAGAATTTTCACACATTTGCGAACTTGGCCTTCTGACTTGTGAAAAAAAATCGCTTGTATTAAATAGGTTTTAATTATCAGAGAGCTAATTCTGAGTTAATTGTATAATGCTATAGTTAATCTACTGACCCACATTGTGATATTATCATTATTACAAATTGGTCTAACTCTTAAACTACATTAAATAATAATTGATAGTGGGTGTACCTCGTTGATTTAGAGCGAACATTTTTACGGCTCATTTTATTATTTATTGTTAGCGTCTTATTCTAGCGTTGTTGATATCTCAAAAATCCTATTTGCAAAGAACAGCAACACAATCATCAGTTTTTTTTTTTGATAGGGGGAAATTCCCTCGCACTTCCCTGCCACCACGGGGGTGGTGGCAGGGGGTATGTGGGACTCGAACCCACTAAAACCCCCCCGTGAGCCCTCGGCCGCCGTACCGGGGCGAGAAGGGGTCGCGACTGCAGTCCAGCCAATTCGCCCCCGCAATCATCAGTATACCAACCGAAAGTAACATAAAGCCTTGATTTAAAAGGACGAATATTTAACAGACTCCTAACCAAAAGCCGTGTGGTTCTGGCGTAAGAATGGGGCCATACCATGTCTTCCCGCGAATGCCGTATGATCTAGCTAAGAACGAAACAAGGAATGAGCAGCAGCATTCTCTTTGGTCTGCATTATAATCTACTAGCTTCTGCCCGCGGCTTCGCCCGCGTGGCCTATAGGAAACAAAAAGGATTTTTTTAAACATAATTCAACCACCCATTTCACCCTTTTAGGGGTGGAATTTCGAAAAACCCTTTCATAGTGAATACCTACACTTTACAAAGAACACACCCTCCAAATTTCAAATCTTTAGGACCAGCGGTTTAGGCTGTACGTTGATATATAAGTCAGTCTCAGTCAGGACTTAGAATTTTATACGTATAGATTGCGATCACCAAGATCTACAGTGCACGTAAAAGGCCTAGACCCTAGTGATGTGTTAACCAAATTTACTCTCACACATTTATAACGCTAAATACGATCCTGCAAGGATAACAGTGCCTCACATGAGTCATTAGAAGCAAACAGCGAGCTGGCAGGCCGCGGCGCGTTACTAACTAGGTCAGTTGGCCGCCGAGCGACCTCGGTGCCTCTTCAATATAGCGTTTGGGGTAATCTTGATCACTGCTGGGGGCTATGAGAGCGTTGTAATGGATATATTCCATTTCGGACCAATATTTTGACTTTTTTTGTTGTATTTGGTTTAGCTCCACACTTTTGTGTATTTAGTCATGTCATTTATGTCAAGTAATTGATAAGTTTTCAAGTTAATTAATGTATATATATGTGTCAAGTCAAGTCACAGTCCAAGTCATCAAGTTAAGTCATAGTGTAGTCAAGTCATACTCCTAGTAAAGTGGTGGCAACTTAACAACTTTTTTTTACTTCCAACTTGTCTAGCATTTGACCGCGCTCTCACCTGATGGGAAGTGACGATGCAATCGAAGGTGTAGCATGCTAGCCAAGTATACACAACAACAACAACACGAAAAGAAACGTTTCACCATTATTATACCACTTTCCCACACTCATGCCTGTAATCCAGCACTTAACAAATATATTGTCACCAATTTGTCACCATGCCCTAACACTGAAAATAACACGTTTTGGAAAATAATACACTGCGATGACGCGATCTTGTTCGTTTTCCCGCCAAAACTCCATATTTTGACTTGTAAACATGTTGACACAATAACTGCAAAGTCCTGCAATTTCCCAGCTCTAGATTTGCTGACAGAACTGTTTCAGGATCCTTTTTTTAACCACCGACGGAATTTCCATCGTTTCATTATTCCCATATTGTTCCTGTCTTTGTCATCTCTGCATCATTTTTATATTGACATTTGGTGTTGATCCATGCCTAAAATTATAAGAATTTGATAAATGATCATATTTACACCATATTGGGGTCTAAAATAGCTTGTACATACAGACGGTATATTATAGTCTTTTCACTTATTCGGACATTTAACTTTCCTTCCTTTCAAAATATATTTTAAAAATATTCCTCGTAGTATTTTTATTACTCTTTAAAACACGTGAAAGTAGAATGCTTCCTTCCCCCTCTTTTTTCTCTGACGTCATTAAGCGCTTGAATATGTTAATGTTACCGTCGGGTCTGTCACTTGGAAATGAAACTTCTCGTGTGAAAATTACACGATCGCATTTCAGTAATGATTTCGAACAAAATGTTTTCTTATATCAACACCCAACGCCAATTCGACTATACAGATGTCTTTATCGTTCAAGTAGGATTTGGAGTATGAACGAAAAAGATGGAAGAATGGAAGATAATATAAATGGAGAGGAATACAGTCCCTAAGATGCCGCTTTTTAAAGGGAATTAGGAACATAATTAAAAAAGCGGCATATTAATGACTATATTATCATTAGCCCTAATGTCAAAGTTTTAAGGCCGCTCAAACGCCAAAAAAAATAATGGCCAGATTCGACCATTATTTTTTTAGTACAACCCCAATCTGATTATGTATTTGTAGTTAGTATCTAGTTCCAGTGCCTTTGTATCGAAAGAAACATTATAGATTATAATTGTTCATCCATTGTTATGCAAAGCGTAGCAATTCTGTAATTTATTTGGAAATTAAGCGTTGCCAGGTGCAATCAATCAATTTCGAAAATTAACTGAATCTCTCGAGAATTTGTGAAGAAAAATTAGGACTACGTACACAACTAATATGCAGGCAATGGTTATTTCTATTTAGATGATGTTCTCTAGATTTGCATTACTTACTCCCTTTTAGCCTTACAGTAGAATTAATCCCGTTCTGAAAGTACACCCTATGACGTCAATGAATAACACATCCAAACGCAACGAGGGTTGACAAGCATGTCGGACTAAAAATAAATATCTAATTTCGATCTGTATACCTGTATCACATAATAATAACAAAATCAAAATACAAATTCAAGCCCAACGATCACATACATACATAGATCCTAGACCCTAACTAGGATTCCCTGTGTAAAGGTACCCAGGAACTGCGAGAACCATGGTCCCACAACACCCAGACTCAGAACAAGTACTTGCGCTTTTTTTCTGTGCGCAATTACTTATCCTGCCCGGGAATCGAACCCGCTGCCTTCGGGCTATGGGCCGACATGCTTAATGACCACACCACAGAGGCTGTTAGAATATAAAACTTGTATGCTATGCTCCACGTGTCATCAGGGGCCTTACCGCGTAAGTCTGGTGGAGATCGTAATCGTGTTCTCTCTTGCTCGCACTCGTGGACTTGTTGATTGGCGCGTGCGGGATGGCAGGCGAAGCCAATTCCCAGAACGGTTACGCGGTAGGGGTGCTGGTCCTCTACATACCTCAAGGTAAATGAAATATATGGATACACGTACAGTCGCACACGCTTAACATTACACAGTTAATTATGACATGGTACTATTAAATGAGGTTATTCAACAATATATCAGCCGTAATGTCCTTTTCGCCTTCGTCAAGAATACTCCGCACTTTCGCCCACAGGCGATCACCGTCGCGACAAACTCAAAGTTATTTGTAGAAGTAAAAAAAAATATAGGTGCTACATAGTTTTTGTCTCGTTCAGAGTGTATTTCTGAAACTGTTGGACTATAATCGTGTCACGTGACTGAGAAAGAGGCCTTGGTGATTTTAATATCGGCACCGATACCGCTTGCTTTACCAATTTCTTAATTAGTAAAAGATAACATAGCATAGCTTTTTTTTAAATATGTTTTCCTTCGTATATTAATCTGTCAGAAAATTTGCTTATCACAAAATTACCGTTAGCTAGTCGTGCCCAGTTGGGACTTCTGACTTGTTAAACGCTAGTATATTTTAAAACTATGTTAAGTAATTTTGTTATTTACATTATTAAATTAGATTAGAAGTGTTTTAAGAAGGAAATTCTAATTTTGCAACAGGAAAGTTGAATCAAAAATTTGAAATCAATACGTAAGTAGTACAAACAAAATATTTTTAGCAACCAAACTCAAAGATCGAATTGCTTTGAAAGACTCTGAGACTAAAATTAAGACTCATTATTATAAACATTGTCACCAGCGAATAAGCTAATATAATATAATGTCAAGTTACCGTCTCCAACAGCATCACGAAAGCAATTCAGGAATATTCTCATGATCTCTCTTAATACAAGGAATCTAGAATGTCTAAAAGATGCTCTATGTATCGTAAGAGATTATTGTATACGAGCTTCTGCCCGCAGCTTCGCCCGCGGCGTGGCCTATGGGAAAATAATTCCTTTCTTAGCGGATGCCTACGCCATATCATCTACCTGCAAGCCAAATTTCAGCCCGATCCGTCCAGTGGTTTGGGCTGTGCGTTGATAGATCACTATGTCAGTCAGTCAGTCAGTCAGTCACCTTTGAGTTATATATATTTAGATAAACCAATTTTATTTCCGGCTATTTTTACCGATCTCTGCGCGTCGTTCGCTAATGTTCACTCTACACCATCAATTTGAATGTATGGATATTAAATTCATTCATCTCTGTATAAACAACATGATGGTTTATTCAAACGCCACCATGGTTTTTTCATTCGTCGGAGATAATTTGAATATTGTCTACGTCCGTGTACAAATTTCTTTGGAGAGGTCTTTTATTGAATTTGGATAGTTGCGATCCTTCATGTTTTTCCCAGAGTTCGATTTCATTAATCAAATTTATGAATACCTAATGAAGATAAATGACAAATCATTATAATTACTATTAATATTAGGTCTTTACCTATGAAATTGCCGTTTTGTTTGAAAAAAGTTAAAGTATTTTTTTTTCGAACTTATTTATTTCTTTTATTCAAAGTAATCACCCCTGCAATCAATGCATCTTTGCCAACGCTGTGGCAGTTTATGGATGCCCTTCTTGAAAAAATCATCAGGACGGGAGACAACAAACTCTTCAAAGGCGTTTTGTACTGCCTCTCGGGAATTGAATCTTTTTCCCGCTAAAAAGTTGTCCAAATTTTGGAAAAAGTAATAGTCGGTAGGCGCAAGATCTGGTGAGTATGGCGGATGAGGGAGAGCTTCCAAACCCAACTCATGCAGCTTAGAGACGGTCTGTTGTGCAGTATGGGGTCGCGCGTTGTCGTGAAGTAGCAGTGGAGACGACCGATTGACCAAAGCTGGTTGCAGACGTGCGAGTTTCGCCATCATTGTGGTCAGTTCTTCAATGTACACATCTGCAGTAATGCTCTCGCCGTTTTGTAAAAAGCTATGATGAATCACACTAGCACTAGACCACCAAACTGTGACCATCACCTTTCTAGGGGTCATTTTTCGTTTTGCACATTACTTTGGTACCGAACCAGGATCTAACCAACTTGCTGAGCGCTTTCGATTGTCAAAAAGAATTCATTTTTCGTCGCACGTAACAATTCGGTTCAAAATTCCTTCATTTCTGTGCCTGTTAAGCAGCGCAAGGCAAGTCTCGACGCGTACGTTGCGCTGGCGATCGTTAAGTTCGTGGGGCACCCATCTATCAAGCTTTTTTATCTTGCCAATTTGTCGCAAATGGACCAATATTGTTTTGATGCTAACATCAAAAGCTGCTGCCAGCTCAGCTGTAGATTGAGATTCATCAGCTTCCACAATCGCCTTTAATTCATCATTGTTGACCAAAGTTTCCGGACGGCCACGAGGTTCATTTTTCAAGTCAAAATTCCCAGAACGGAACCGAGCAAACCAATAACGGGTTGTACGTTCGTTTGTACAGTTCTCTCCGTAAACGTCGTTGATGTTACGTGTCGTTTGTGCCGCGTTGGTGCCACGACGGAACTCATATTCCATAATTACACGAAATTTCAAAGTATCCATTATGAGGAAAAATGTTGAAATGTAATGAATATACAACGCTAATCAATAAACAAAAGACTTATATTGTAAATAGAATGTCATATTTTTAAAACAAAATTAATTTGAATTTAGAATTCATAGCCAAACAAAACTTTTTTTTGTTTGAAAAAGTCTGTACTGCAATACGGCAATTTCATAGGTAAAGACCTATTATTTTAACAGGCAGTTGTCCTCTCTTTTATGACACGGTTGTCCCTAGCATGGTCACTGACGATCCTAATTCATATATTCTACATTACGGCATGCAACAAACTTTTGAGTGCCGATTTGATAATAATATCAATGAATCTTTAATGTGCCTAATTAATGTCTAAAAGTTGAAGTGCTATATTTGAATCGTGTTCCGTGTTTAAATGTTACATGATATGTCCAAAAATACACAATACTAGCGAACTGTTCAGTTTTTACCAACCCAAATTGTACACTTTAAACCTTCTTAATGATCGGAAAGCACTTACGTTGCGTCTTAATAGGATATTCCGGAGAAATGCCAGTGCAATTTGCATTGCATTTATTCAAATTTTTCCGTTCGAAGAAATATTTTCTGAACCTTTTTCCCGGTATCGCGGTGTAGGAAAAACATGATAATTAAGTTCAGGGTTATTGCTGGAAGCAATTACCGAATGATGTTGAAGCTATGTATTGGAGCTAGCGGTTATAGTTATGATACGTATAAAAATACTATGTGATTTGAGACCGTGATGTTTCTAGACCCGCTTGCTCTCCACTATATTTATATTGTTATGGAATATTATCGTTTCGTAGCTTAATATTTCCACTGTTAGGCAAAGGCGCTTTCACTAGCCCTTCTATTGTTGCCCTTATTTCTTTTATCAGTCATTTGCAGAGTACTTCACATTATTTTTTAATTTTGTCATTTAGTGATCTGATTTGGTTTAGGATAGTTACAATTTTATATTTAGATAGTTAATTTTAGTTTAGATTTAATGTAGTTTGAGTAATAATAATAGGTCTTTACCTATGAAATTGCCGTATGGCAGTACAGACTTTTTCAAACAAAAAAAAGTTTTGATTGGCTATGAATTCTAAATTCAAATTAATTTTGTTTTAAAAATAGGACATTCTATTTACAATATAAGTCTTTTGTTTATTGATTAGCGTTGTATTTTCATTACATTTCAACATTTTTACTCATAATGGATACTTTGAAATTTCGTGTACTTATGGAATATGAGTTCCGTCGTGGCACCAACGCGGCACAAACGACACGTAACATCAACGACGTTTACGGAGAGAACTGTACAAACGAACGTACAACCCGTTATTGGTTTGCTCGGTTCCGTTCTGGGAATTTTGACTTTAAAAATGAACCTCGTGGTCGTCCGGAAACTTTGGTCAACAATGATGAATTAAAGGCGATTGTGGAAGCTGATGAATCTCAATCTACAGCTGAGCTGGCAGCAGCTTTTGATGTTAGCATCAAAACAATATTGGTCCATTTGCGACAGATTGGCAAGATAAAAAAGCTTGATAGATGGGTGCCCCACAAACTTAACGATCGCCAGCGCAACGTACGCGTCGAGACTTACCTTGCGCTGCTTAACAGGCACAGAAATGAAGGAATTTTGAACCGAATTGTTACGTGCGACGAAAAATGGATTCTTTTTGACAATCGAAAGCGCTCAGCAAGTTGGTTAGATCCTGGTTCGGTACCAAAGCAATGTGCAAAACGAAAAATGACCCCTAGAAAGGTGATGGTCACAGTTTGGTGGTCTAGTGCTGGTGTGATTCATCATAGCTTTTTACAAAACGGCGAGAGCATTACTGCAGATGTGTACATTGAAGAACTGACCACAATGATGGCGAAACTCGCACGTCTGCAACCAGCTTTGGTCAATCGGTCGTCTCCACTGCTACTTCACGACAACGCGCGACCCCATACTGCACAACAGACCGTCTCTAAGCTGCATGAGTTGGGTTTGGAAGCTCTCCCTCATCCGCCATACTCACCAGATCTTGCGCCTACCGACTATTACTTTTTCCAAAATTTGGACAACTTTTTAGCGGGAAAAAAATTCAATTTCCGAGAGGCAGTACAAAACGCCTTTGAAGAGTTTGTTGTCTCCCGTCCTGCTGATTTTTTTCAAGAAGGGCATCCATAAACTGCCACAGCGTTGGCAAAGATGCATTGATTGCAGGGGTGATTACTTTGAATAAAAGAAATAAATAAGTTCGAAAAAAAAATACTTTAACTTTTTTCAAACAAAACGGCAATTTCATAGGTAAAGACCTAATATTTTGTTTTTTAAATTAGCTTGAATGTATGGAAATAAAAATTTATTATTCTCTGCGCAAACAAAATAAAAATGTTCGCAAGATTGTGTTTGTAAAAAGAAAATAAATCAAAATCATTATTGCCTTGTTTGAATTAAGATTTTTCCACTGATAACGCCCAATGCCGATTAAGCATTGTGTAAAATCACATTGTTATAAATATGCAGGTAAGACCTTATGTTAGATTCGATCGAATTAAAACGCGAGAAATATAGTCGTTTCACCCACGGAATCTGTAAAAATTCATAAGTTTAAATAACTAAAGCAATATCATATCGACCCACATACTCAGTCTACATACAGATCCAAATTGTTACATAAAACTGTAGCTTAAAAGGAACATACGAACTGGAACGTCCGACTGCGCTTGCAAGGATTCTCGCAGACATATGTCATGATGATAACAGTATACAAAGTCGCACTACTGAAAATCAGATTAAAAATGTAACTAAGCGTAATAGTTATTTTACGTTAGAGCTAAAGCTTCTTAGAGCTGAAACAGGACGTGGTAAAAAAAGCCTCCTGAAGAAAGATGTACATTTAATGGAGTATACCCTAATGAAAGCAACTGAAATGAAGATCAAAAAAAATTAGCCAAAACGCGACTGTTTTGGCTCCACCACACTTTTTTGTATTTAGCCAGTGTCAAGTAATTGATAATTTATCAAGTTAATGATATTTCACGCAGATATGTGTCAAGTCACAGTTCAAGTCATCGAGTCAACTCAATAGTCTGTAGTAGTCTAGTCTAAGTCATACTCCTAATAAAGTGTTAGCAACTTTACCAGAAGCTTCTATGGAGTTTTGGAAACAACACTAAAAGAAACGTTTGATCATCATTATGCCACCACAATCATGCCTGTAATCCAGCACTTAGCGAATAAAACACCGCCAATTTTATGCACTAACACTGAAAATAACACAAGTTTTGAAAAATAATACAATGCAGAGAAGCGATCCTTCTCGTTCTCCCGCCAAAACTCAACGCGACATTTTTGTCAATATGTTTTTTTATTTATTTATGTCGTATGTCAGCTGTTTCAATTCTCTCAGTGTATGTTATCGGAAAATGATTATCTGTCTACTGGGTTCGGTCCACTGTTTAATTCAGACCTAAAGTACTGCATATACGTTTGATATGTGGAAGGTCGATTGCTCAACCCACTTAGCATAACCCGACCTCTGTGCGCGGAAAATGTATAAAAATGAACAATTGTAATGGATGCTCGTTGCATGTTTGCAAACACATTGTTTTCATTGATGTTGCTGAAATTTGGATGTACAATTGCAGTTTTTAATTTGCTCATGATTAATATGAACTATTTGAATGTTATTTAAGGAAGATTGGGGTTGAATGATCTACTCCACTCGTTCCTCTAGTATCCACAAATTTTTCTGTTCCTTTTAGCTTCTCGTTTTACACCTATATTGTAAACGTGACGTAATATTTCTGAAAATATACATAAATCTACTGCATTGCGTTTATTTCCTCTTTGATGCTATTTATCTAATCTAATAACACCTACTGGTATTGTTTTTACTTTTACGACATTCATAGTTATTCAATGGTGTCGATTCTGTGTCGCGTTCTCTAAAACTAAAGTAAACTTAAAGTATGGCGGTACTCTTCTAATAAAAGGGAAATGAAAAAGACGAAAATATGTTAATTTCATTTAGCTTTAGAGAATGCGACACAGAATCGACACCAATAGTTATTCAATTACCTTGATCATGTTCACCTCTTTCATAATACTGCAAATATCATAGTACTTATTTGTTGAAAGATCAGCTTTGTTTTCAACGTTACAGGACAAAATTTCATTTGTAAATTACGCAAAACGTTTTATTCATTCTACTTTGAAATCGGTAGGAAATCCTCACTTAACGATCAATATTATACCTTTGCCTCCAAGCTACACGAACGAAATTCCAACATACCGTCCTTATCCTACATTTCGCGAACTTCATAAATCAAAACGTAATAACCCACCGGTGGAATACAAACAAATATCAGCTCTACAGTTAAAGCTATATAGCAGTCGTTGGTTTGTGATGACGTAGTACAGATATTGAGGTTAGTGGGACAGTCAGATCCGCGACTCGACCGGTCCGCGGCAGCCCTGAACTTGCACCGGGATTTGACATGTTATGTCATTCTGTGTGTGCGTGTACGTGATGGATGTGTGCGTGGAATGGCCATTTATCCACAGATATAGAGTAGCTACGGGAAATTCTTTAGACAGCTGGGAATGCCATGTATCTTAATAACCAGTAATGGTTCGTTCATATTTATTTGAATACATAAATATTAGACAGTCTCCTTCCGTCTTACAAGTACTGCTTTACTAATACGCAGTCAGTTTCATTCTCCCATCATTATAACAATAATCTAATGTATGATTTGTCAAAGGTCGTTTTTAACCTTGTATTTTTTTCATTCCGCTTATCGCTATAGCTCTTATCGTTTCTATGTCATCAATATTCTCAATGATATTTCTACCATTCTGTCACAATTAAATTATATCTGCCATAACTACGATCATATCATCATCATCACCCAGTCTCTCTGCTTATCATAGGCCTTCCTCGTTGAACGCTACGAATGTATGTATCATATCGTTTTTATCTTATTCGTACCTTTTGCCATGAATAAATCATTTATTTCTTTCTACGACGGCTTCCTGCGAATCTCATCTAGTCGGTCGGTTTCTCGGTAGAGTAATATTAGTTGCGTATTAATCTCCTCTAGTTGCGCCCCGTGGTTTCACCCGCGGATAAAAAGTATTTTAATTATTTTATCATCATCATTTCACATTTCCGGGATAAAATGTAGCCTATATGTTAATCCAGTGTATAAGCTATCTTGGTACAGAATTTCATCCAAATCCATTCAGCCGTTAGAGCGTGAAGCAGTAACAAACATAGACACATACAAACTTTCGCCTTTATAATATTAGTGTGATGGTCGGTTCACGTCGTGCTGCGCTGTTTTCCAGTTCTTCGACACCCTCCTCTTTGTTTTGGATATTGTTTACGCGAGCTGTGTGGCTACTGCCTTATCCTATTGCCATTTCAATTATACATCATGCTGTAAAAGTCAAATAAAACATTAAAAGTTACAAAACTTTTATCTTTCACTATTGTTGCACCGACGATTGGATATTGCTTAACGATGTAATATATTTACAAATGATATTGACAATCAATTTTAAGTATTGACCAGTCACGACGCGTTGATCGTGTTTTCAAACTGTCCATTTCGAATAGCTATCTATTCGGTTGTAAATTATTATCTTTCGCGTGTGTAAAGCGTTGTCCTGTAATTATTAGAACATTTATTACCTCTATTGACGTTGTTATTAAACGGTTTTGGATATCACATATTGTTCTACTACTAACTGAGCACATGTTTTTTGTCTCTGAATTTACTTCTGTATTTGTAGAACTTTCAGTTTATTATTATTAAATTTGTTTTCTTAAGATTTGGACTCTTTTCGGCAGATCTCATGCATAACCCTCCATTTATTAGCATGAGATAATTCTATGAGAAGTTTGGTGCATCACATTCTTAGGCTAGTATTACAGAACTACGCTCAGTCGTAAATCTTTTCACAAGACGAGTTTTTATTCACAAAATGATCAAATAGCGAATGAAATCTCGTACTTGAGCATCAACCGACGACCGAGCATAGTTCTGGTATACGCATACAGGCCTTAGATCACTTGAATATATAATACATACTTACTTACTTTTTACTGTTGTTCTTCAATTCAATGTATTTTGACGTCAAAACAATTGCTTGGAGGAACTTCTGAATAGTTGTATGAAGATTTTTGAAAGTTGGAATGAGCCAAGCACTTTAGGTTTAGGTTCACTAAGTACAACATTTATGGATGACGTTGTTGGTGTAGATAGGAATAGGAGGAAGAAATTTTACAGAAAACCCTTGAGTTACACAATGGTTAATCGACTTTGCAGCTTATTATACAAAAATGTCTACCACATCAAAATTTAAATGATACTTATAATGGTTCTTTTACACATACACAACTGCTTACCTTGAAACAAATCCTTGAGCTGGCCTGTAGGGAATAACTTATCGTTGCCTCTACATATATATCACGACTTTCTCCAATGCTTGATAAAAGTATACAAGTACATTTAGCCAATTCATCGTAAATTTGGTCCAGTTTCGACGACCTTGCTTTACTTATTTGGGTCTAGATGGTTTTAAATTGCTTCATTTAGATTTTTATCAGAATTGTTGGAGTCTTGAATGCTAGCTTTGCTTTCTAGATTTTGTTTTTTTAGAAATACTATCGCTTTCACATAAGATTCTATCATTTATTAGCTGTGCACAAAAACCAATTCCTCGTCTTCCTCTCCGCTATTCTTTATTTTATCATAGGAAATATCAAAATGAAACTTCTGCCGATCTTTAGCACTTATCCTTGATCTAACAAAAATAATGATGTTAAAAAAAATATTTATAGTTTTTTTTTTTTTTATAAATAATAACGCCCTACGATCACATACATAGATCCTGGACACTAACTAGGATTCCCTGTGTCTAGGGACCCAAGAACAAAGAGGACCATGGTCACACAACACCCAGACTCAGAACAAGTATTCGCGCTTTTTTTTTCTATGCACAAATACTTGTCCTGCTGCGGGAATCGAACCCCCGCCTCCGGGTTATAAGCCGACATGCTCAACCACCACACCACAGAGGCTATATTATATATATATATATTATCCGTATAT
Source organism: Ennomos fuscantarius (assembly GCA_905220475.3). Classification (NCBI taxonomy): domain Eukaryota; kingdom Metazoa; phylum Arthropoda; class Insecta; order Lepidoptera; family Geometridae; genus Ennomos; species Ennomos fuscantarius. The sequence goes on from HG992049.1 coordinate 7,950,792, forward strand.
ATTATAACTTGTCCATACTTTAAGTAATAAGATCATTGATTATGATTAAAAAATTGGTTGAATTTATCTGCTCTATATATTCAGTCCAAATGGCACCTGAAGATCACGTGTGTAAGGCTATATGAATATGTCTGCTATTGAAATTGTCATTTACATATTTAGATAACGTAAGTCGTGTTGTCTCTATGTAGGAATAAATTTGTTATATAAGCTGCCTCTCGTGAGAACTTTTATTAATTCTGATAAAATGTAGGACGCGGTGTGTTCCTATTCCTATAACTATGTCTAAATAAGTTAACATAGCTTTTTAAGTAGCTTCGAAAGCCTTCATCTTTCGCACCATAATCAGTTGCATTATAATTTTTAAGTGTACTATCATGTTCCTGTATCGAACTCACTGTTTCTGTACTGTTCACTGTACCGAATTCACTGTTGTACACAGGTAAGTTACCAATCTATTCCTTTGAAAAATATCTCAATTGCGAACCCTTTTAATATATTAGAAATATATTCCTTACCAGCTCCAACCACATCTAATCTAACCATTTAGAAGTTCATCTTAAATACAAAATTGAAAACAGTTTATTGTAGTAAAATATCTTAAGAAATATTTTTCTTATAACTTTTACAACAATCCTTTGCCCCAATATCATTTATATATTCTTATTGTTTGTATTTAAGCGAAATTCCGCGAGATATATTTGGTCTAATTTCTTATTTCAAAAAACAATGCTATTCCATATGCATGTCAAAAACATCATTTATTTCATCCGCGTATCGCAAAAATGCGACTAACACTTGCCAATGCAACCGTCTGATATAATATCCAGTTTTAAAATTTTATTTCCACCAGCACATATGAAGTTAGTAGTAACAGAACCGGTACACGTGCATTTATTTTGATATTGCACCTCGATAGATAATATATATTAGGACAGATGTCTGTGTGAGTGGAACGTGTGTCACGTGGCGTGTCGGTCGTTACCAGTGTCGTGTCATATGATCCACTTTGGAGCATGCAACATGCAGGTTGTTCGGGATACGACGTTAATAAATGATAATAAATATCGCGCAACGATCACATACATAGATCCTGGACCCTAACTAGTATTCCCTATGTCTAGGCACCCAGAAAATATAAGGACCATGGTCCTAAAACACCCAGACACTGAACAAATTTGGCATTGAACTACCATTGACATTGAAGTCAATTAAGAATAATAATATTTTTCTATGAGTTAGAATTCTGTGGCGCTAGATCCTAAACTAATCCTGATTTACGAATTCTAATAACGTTAGGTACTGTCATTTTTATAAAGATCAGAATAATAAGAATGGCAATAGTTTTAAAACTGTCACGACCATTGTCTGTTGAAAAGGGAAGGTCACGGAGAATTCCTACGACCTTATCACAGAACACGTGGTTTGATATAGACGGCTATCTTTTAGTATTACATTTTAAACAAGGAAGTTTGGATTCTTGTAAAACTATTTGTGATACCTAATTAAGGTCTTAATTTAAGGTCACAGACAGGGTCTGTGTACATGATGATGTGATCATCGTCTTAACCAGAGCTCTTTCAAAGCATGTATAGAGCGTGGTCTTCAGCAATTCTTTTCCAATCATTATTACTTACATATGTGATCGCAATATTTGCAGCTATCTTAGTGGCTATAGACTTGTCTGATACATTTTATTTTGTTCCATTACTTACTGCGGTATTTGCCGAGTGTAGACTCATCTCATTACTGTCCGAGCCACTCCGAGCTTCACCTCGACTGCTATACCGATCGATTAAACGTGCTCTCAACTCGACTCATGCCGTCCACGTGTCATTGTTTTGTTATTTTGTTGTTGTGTTTGGGACGATAAGGGTCCGGGAATATAACATTGTCGTGTTCGGTAAACTTGTTTTGATCTTTTGAATTGTGTACCAAATGTAATGTCCCTTTGTTTTACCACAGAATAAATACTAGTACTAGTTTTATACCATTGTCGTGTTTAGGAATTTGCTCAAAACTTATCGTTTGTCTGATTGGCTCTGTGGTGTTTTGGTATAGAAATATTGCTGTTATTAGTACTTCTAACACCACCCTATCAAGTTACTCAATGGAAAGTTTTCCAATAAGCTGAGATGAACAATAAATAACTATATCCTTTAATGAATACGACCAGTCTACCGTTTCGCTTCTCAATCGTTTCATCATAATTATAATTTCGTGTTTGTTGTATTGTTTCGGTTAATACTACTACTGCCACAACCACATCAAGACATCCTTTTCTTCTGTCTAGGCAAGGGTTCAGCCCTGGTGGTCCGAGTTTTAAGGCCGCCCAAAGGCTTCTGAATTTTACGATAACAGTCGGGATCGACGGTTTAACGTGCCCTTCGTAACAGTGTGCTCAGTTTTTAATTTCTTTTTTTTACTTTTCAACGTAGTGACCGCAGCCTTTGTTGTCTTACTATACCAATCGGTTAGGAATGGTTAGTCCTGCTTCGTTTTAAGCGCTACTGGAACTATTCCATGGAAAGCTCCCACCACCACCCTGCCAAATCGCTCAATGACAGTTGGGGAGAAAACTGAGATGTATTTATTGTTCATCTCAGTTTTTTACCAATCTCTCCATTGAAGATTGAGACTGACATGAACAATAACCTTTCTCTCCGTAATCTACTTTCTCTACCTACCCGCTTCTTAATCTTTCCATCTTGTTTTCGCTAGATTTAATATAACCAATTGTATATGTACTATTAGGTGCTTCCATATCCATAACATTTATGAATAGTATATAAATATTATTTTGTTTAAAATGTATTTCCGTTATTAACACGGTGATCAAAAAACGTAAAAACAATAGAGAAACCTTTAAATTTTATCTAGCACAAGCTCAAGCGAACTTTAGTAGGGGTAATAATAGCTCCATGAGCACGAGCTGTCTGCAAACCTTATGTTAATGTGTGTAAATTATGAAACTTGTTATCAAACGGTACAACACATCGCACATCGGGTACGAGTGTACACACGCACACAGATATCGATACACGTACAAGCAAATAACTAGTTTCAAATAAACGAAGATCACAATTGCAAATGATCCTATAGTCTTGACATGTACTCATAATACGAATTCATTTACTTTACTCGAAAAATGTTTGTATGAAATCCCTTTGTTACGTACAGTTCCGCTAAAAGCCTTGTTCGATTTTGAAGTAAAACTTACGCACGTTTTATTTGGGGAGTAAGCTGGTGAATGCGTGACGAGGCGAACGGAAGTTGAAAGTTGTTGGTTAACGTAGGTCTCCACTGCTCGGGGGCGAGTTGGCTGGACTGCAGTCGCGACCCCTTCGAGTCCCACATACCCCCCCCCCAAAAAAAAAAATGTCTCCACTGCTAACATAACAAAATTAACAATTACTTATATTTGTTTTATTATTTTGATATGTCCGGTAAAATGACAATATACAATTGACAAGATAGCGTCATTAACATTAAACAAAGTAAAAACCAAGTTATACCGGCCGATAGACGGAGCTAAAGAATTTTTACTTCAGTCGTGTGGTCTAAAGCACACTCGTTTTTTTTCGAGACTGTAGTCGGTCCATAATGAGTCGAAGGCTAGAGATAACCCTAACACTGAGATATGTCATTGCTTTGGTTTAAAACAGTGTCAAGCCCGTCCCTTCAAACTGGTCTGATTAGATGAACAGTTAATACGTTAGAAACATACTCACTGAATATGTTAGTTAATTAGTTGCTGTATTCAAGTACTGTGTCAGGGAATAGGACGGAAAATGGCATGGTCGTGCTAAAAATCAGTTAACGCGGTACATTGCGTGTTTATAACGGCGAGTTCGATTCCCGCGGCAAAGTATTTCTGCACAAAAAATAAAAGCACAAATACTTGTTCTGTGTCTGGGTGTTGTGGGACCATGGTCCTCGTAGTTTCTGGGTCCCTAGACACAGGGAATCCTATTTAGGGTCCAGGATCTATGTATGTGTTCGTTGGGCGTTATTATGAAGAAATTGGATTCACGTGCACAGTTCAACAGCAATGTAATGATGTAATTTTGTTCGCAGCATAACCGAATCTATATATATAAAACTCAAAGGTGACTGACTGACATAGTGATCTATCAACGCACAGCCCAAACCACTGGACGGATCGGGCTGAAATTTGGCATGCAGGTAGATGTTATGACGTAGGCATCCGCTAAGAAAGGATTTTTCGAAATTTCACCCTTAAGAGGGTGAAATGGGTGGTTGAATTATTTTCCTATAGGCCACGCCACGGGCGAAGCTGCGGGCAGAAGCTTGTTATCTAATATTTCTAATAAAGAAAAACAGAACTCGTATACAAACACTGTTTTTGTAGATGTATCTACGTCAACTTGAATAAAGGTCAAGTTTGGCGAACATGTCCAAAACAAACTAAATACTGTAACACTGGTAAATAATTAAATAGTATTAATTACTTAATTATACTTAATTTTAAGTACCTAATATCATGTGATAAAAATAGCCTATTTTAAATAAAATCGTTTGACTTTGACATTGACTTTGAATTATAAATACTTCGTTTCACTGTTATTGTTATTACTGGCCATATAGCTCAGTTGGTATTAACCCTGCCTTCTGGACTGAGTTGTGGGTTCGATCCCCACACAGGACACCAATTGTGTGATGTTATATTGTATTCTATGTATATACATACATACAAAAAGTATCTAAGTATGGTATCAGTTATCTGGTTCCCACAGTACAAGCTTTGCTTAGTTTGGGACTAGATGGCGCTGTGTGAAATGTCCACAGATATTTATTTATTTATTTATTTATTGACGCGAATCATATAAATGGCACTATGAAATGAGCAAATGAGTATTTATGACTTGACCTCAAGTAATCTTATTGCTAGACTGCGCAGATGTATCAGGATAACGTGCGCGCAGGCCACATTCACGTAAACTTTATATTTTAAACTTCCGAGTGGCAACTGCAACTGTTATGTGCAGCCGTGACGCTTAACACCAAGTGAACGACTTGCTCGTCACGTCATTCATTAACATAAAAATTGTATTAATTTAACTAACAATTACTAGGAACCCATTAATGCGACTAGTCGTTTCTTACAACTGCTTACAGAATTGATAAGTAATCACATAACAATAATGTTAATGATAATTACAACTTTGAATTGGTATACGTTTCTTTTATTTCACAAACGCTCTAATTTTTTGTCACCGAAGAATTAATCTACAATTCATTCGCGCAGTCAATGGTTAAAGCCAAGCTTAAAAATCATTAAGCAAGTCCAACATCTTCATAAATCTTGTATTGGAGAGAGACATAATTAAACGAAAAATTCTACCATATAAAATCCAATATCATTTTGAGTGAAAAACATACTACAGAATTTTAAACCCTCCCATTTCTAAATATCTCCACATAAATGACCAAATAAGAACTGACAACGCATCTATTATTTTAAATTTATGTCCACCATTTTGGCATTACCTACCCCTACTCGAGGCAAACAGCCAAACACAAGTACTTACGATATTCGCAGTCTGTCTGTTTCTTTCTGTTTCGCAGTCTGTGTACTTGGTGTCGTCCGGGTTTATTTCAATTTAGATTTTATTGCTTTACAAATATGGCATTATTTCCAGAAACTTTCAAATTTTTAATTACTTAATAGAGTCCGTAAATTAGTTGTAAAACGTCAGGATAATTTTTGAAACATCTATCCATATTTCCCGTACAAACTCTTAACTACCCCTATTAATTCCATGAGCATTGATATATTGATCGCGAAATGTAAAGTCTACTTTAAAACGTTTAAAAACTTCAAACCTAAACGAGATTCTATCTTTGTCAAGGCTACGGACAATAATATTATAGATATTATTTTATATGTTGACATTTCGTTTGCCATATCGTAGTAAACAAACTCAAATTTTCTCACGTGTTTATTAGTAATATATCATCTATAAGGGTTGCACCATTATGTCTTAAATGTCTCTTACTCTACACGAGTGGAACCGCAAGCAAAAGCTAGCACGACAACTGCAGGGTAGATATGAATTTACATGATATTACCGTTTATACCGCGCGTTGAAAAATTAACAACGTGGCAAAGTTGTTAGGATGAGAAATGGATGTTTATGAAATTTCAAAGAATTTAATCTATCATATACTTCAAAACTGCTTGTATCTCTTCTTTTGTTTTTTTCCTCATGTGAGGAGTGTACGTTATGTTGATATGGACGTTTATCAACACCAGCTATTTCTTTACTATTTGTAATTCAGCTACCTTTGTTCCGGAATACTTTTTACTTTTAACATCTCCTTAATAAATTAAGGTGATGTTAAAAGTAAATAAAGGTGATGTTAAAAAAAATAAAAGTAAAGTAATATAAGTTAATTAGGTTCCTTCGCGCTTCTTTCGGTTCGGTACAATTCCTCTTTTTATTAAATTTATACCTAGACGACCTCATTGAAATTGTTATCTTCAGTGACAGACAATACATATTATTATTTCTTGAATTGATTATTTATTCCTTGCCATTATGTATGTTTCTTAAATATGCATTGAACATGCACTAATAATTTTTGTAGAATGACCTATATTTATGTAAATAAAACTTGTTCCTTCATTCGCACTATTCTAGACTTTGGATCGAATATGAAACTTTTCGTTTGAAGTGAAATCAGATCTTAATTACGTTATATCGATTCTACGGTTAAGTGATCAAAAGTAGTCTTTATTGACAAACATATTTTGATATTTTCATAAACTGGTTGCTTAAGACGGCATTTTGGTGACTAATCACCGTTGCATATCCAATCCTCGACTGCCGTGGAAACGAGCTAATTTTAAACATAAATATATTTAAATACACAATAATTGTGTTCTAGTGTTCATTTCGTACTACGTGGCATGCCAGTATTTCTTATTGTGATATTTTCTATTGCAATCGAGAACCAAAATTCGATCGAATATCGATTCTCAGCTGAGACCTTTGGTATCCTTTTGTCATAATGATTTTTAATTGTTATTAATAGCTTATTCAACAGAAACATTAATATGCACAGGCACTATATAAATAAAAAGTTACAACTAATAAAACATTATTTACAAAATAAATATGCTATCCAACTCACCACCGCGTGGTAAGGTTCCCAGAATACTGGCAGCATTACCTCGCTGAATTAGAAGACTTAGCTTCTGAGCGAAGTATGTGCCAGCTCTGGGATCCCCCGAGGCGAGAACAAAATCTAGTAGAAACTTTATAGCTTATTATCAATTTCTAGATATTTTGTAGATAAATTATATGCTCTGATTATTTATCTGAGACCCATCGCTTTGAATTTGTATCCAGTGGTATCTGGTTTTACCCATGCGTTCTCCACTTTTTAGTACAACGTATTACTTACATTATCTGTGGTAGAACCTTCGAGTCTTTTCTAGTTTTTGTGTGTTACGTATCGTAGTTCTAGTCTGAGGCAACGTAATCTAGTTTTTACCGTTATATCTAAGGTATACCGTCTGTATTTTCTTTGTATTCTTTGGTACGCAGGTACTCGATGAGTTAACCCGGTTAGCGTTCAGGTCGATTTATCGCTGTGTTTACGAAATATGAGCATACATTAATTAACTGTATTGATGCCAATGAAAATGACAACATTTTTTGTTTGTCAACATAGCTTCGCAATTGTATTTAAAATACGCGAGTGCCACAATTGGTAAGCATCTTCTACTACACAAGGATATTGCGTGATGGAGAGTTCTCATTATCAGATCGTGAGAACAAAACCATATAAGCAAATCAAAATGACGATGTTTGTATAAGGGTGTCCCTTTCCGTCATAGTCAGAAGAAAGAAAGAAAATACAATTTATTCCAAAAACACACAACATTAAAAAAATAATAAATATATTTTTATGTTATTAAAAAAAGACAACATATTGCATGAGGTCATGAATAGGTTCCGACTCAGCATACATCTGAGGCTGCAAACGACAGATATCGCCAGACGCCTATACAATAGTAATTAATACAGCAACAGTAATTAAAAGTTTAAAGTGAGAGTGAAAAGCCTTTTTGATTATATTAGTACAGAATAACATGAAAACAAATGGGAACAAAATATTCATTACTATTTGCGCCCCGCGGTTTCACCCGCGGATAAAAGGTATTTTAATTATTTGCTCATCCCACGAAAATTTTTCATTTTTCCGGGATAAAATGTAGCCTATATGTTAATCCAGTGTATAAGCTATCTTGGTACCGAATTTCATCCAAATCCATTCAGCCGTTTGAGCTTGAAGGAGTAACAAACATACACACAAACACACATACAAACTTTCGCCTTTATAATATTAGTGTGATAGTGTGAATAATGTGAAAAGTATCCATATTCATATTACTAATTTGTTTTTCTTTATGAGGAAAGAAAGAAAGAAGAAAGAAAAGACATTTATTCGATTAAAATAACCTCGGTAACTACATACAAAGTGGTTCGATTGTCACCTGTGTGACCCGCGACAACACAACACAAGTATGACCACCAACGCGAAAATTTTTGTTGCTAACTGGCACTTGCCAAAATTCTTCACTGAGACGACCTACATCCGCAGCTCAAGCGGTTATAAACTTTAGTTGTTCCTGGTTAAGATCTTAATTGCAATGAACAGTTTCTCAATAAAAATCCACGAAGAAATGTGCACTTAAATTCGCGTGAGCTTAAGTTCAAATTGTCTTATTATGTGTCCATTTCTGTACATCTGTTAATCGAATTCCAGCTTTATTATAGAGTGATTAGAGAGCAAGTTGTTTACATTCATAAATTGACGATTACTCGTAACCTTCCGCAAGAGTAGCGGCGTGGCCTCGCTGCTCTATCACGTTCAAGGTTCTATTCAGGTTTTATGTACAAACTTCAACTCTATATTCATAGAGATAAGGTTTGTTTGTATAGTGGAAAATATAATATATGACGAATTAAGAACCATTGTAGCGGTAACGGCATTGCGGAGTTGCCATCTGCTGACAAAAAGTCGTAAAAGTCGTCTGCGATCGACGAATCACCTGGAGCTCTATAAATCTTTTTTAGGCCACAATCTAGTATGCGCCTCACATTCTATATATTTTGCGGTCTCAATAAGAAAGTTTGGTGGTTGAGCAGGTGGTCTCATAAACTAGCGGTGGCGGGTTCGATTCTCGTGACAGGACAAGTATTTATGCACAATAAAAAGCGCAAATACTCGTCGTGAGTCTGGGCGTTGTGGGACCATGGTCCTCGTTGTTCTTGGGCCCCTAGATACAGGAAATCCCAGTCGGGGTTCAGGATCTATGACGTATCCAGGACCTACGTTGGGCGTTATTATAATTGAAGGGTTGAGAATAAAAAGGGTTTAACTGACAAATTGACAGTTTCGAGAAAATTGACTTTAAACGTCAACGGCGTCATTTTAATGTAGAGTGCTTATAAGGTAATAGATAAGGTTTATGGAAGTTTCAGTTGCTTGAAAATGTTTTAATTCTATTTTAAATACTAAATATAATACTAATTCATACAATTACTGTAAAAATATAATATAATAAAATAAATATAATAATGTTTATATGCTAAGCGAACTGTATTCCTGTGACCGATAAACCGTTTTTAGACTTAAAATCTCGAGATTTAAGCCTCATTTCGGTATTTTGAGAATGTATTATTGTAGATAATTTCACGCTAAATCCAAGGATACATGGGTATCCTTGGATTGGAAGTCATTTTGTGAAAAAAATCAGTTAAACCCTTTTTGTTCTCACCCCTTCAATTATTAGATTATCTCACCAAAAATGTATGGCCAAGCAGTTCCTGCACCTACCTATGGCAATTGAGAGATCCAATTCTATTTATAATCGACTTAGACACGTCGTGTCTTTATCTATACATTAAGATGATGGTCAAAAGCAGCAGCTAGCAACATTTACATTAAAAACAACAAGAATTGCTGAACCTTATTAACAAAAACATGAGATTTTGATAACGCAACGGTAGTCACTAAGTTGCCAGTACTCACAAATAAGTCGAAAATGGTAATGTTCGACTCCAAGAAAAAGATTAATTTTGTCAAAAGGGTCAAAAGCATAATATAATATAATATGTGTGGACATCTCACACAGCGCCATCTAGCCCCAAACTAAGCAAAGCTTCTACTATGGGAACAAGATAACTGATACAATACTTAGATACTTTTTGTTTGTAAATACATACATAGAATACAATATAACACCCAGACACAGAACAAACACCTATGTTCATCACACAAATGTTTGTCCTGGGTGGGAATCGAACCCACAACCCACAGTTCAGAAGGCAGGGTTTTTTTTTTTTTTTTTTAAATGTTTTGGCTTCACACTTCCGTGTATTTAGCCAGTGTCAAGTAATTGATAATTATCAAGTTAATGATATTTCGCAAATATGTGTCAAGTCACAGTCGAAGTCATTAAGTCAAGCCATAGTCAAGTCATGGTCTAGTCAAAGTCGTACTCCTAGTAAAGTGGTGGCAACTTTACTTGAAGCTTCTAAGGAGTTTTGGAAACAACACGAAAAGAAACGTTTCACCATCATTATACCATTTTCCCACACTCACGCCTGTAATCCAGCACTTAACGAATAGAATGCCACCAATTTTATGCACTAACACTGAAAATAACACAAGTTTTGGAAAATAATACGATGCGGTGACGCAATCTTTTTCGTGTTCCCGCCAAAACTCCGAAGGCAGGGTTACTACCAACTGAGCTATCGGGCCAGTCGAAAAGCATGAGACGAGTATATACGCAATGTATACATAATTGCACACGTGTGAGCGAGACGGGCATAATGCATCGTTGTTTTAGTTGGCACTCGACTCGAGTATTTCTTAAAATAGTAATTTGACCGAATCGAAGCCGATATAAAAATAATTAATCATCGACTATTTTAGGATTCTTTCCTCGGAAATCCAGCCCACGCTTTCACTACCATTGAGAAGTGACCTTTTGATCGTGTTAACGTATTCTCCTATTATTGCTCGACGGAATTACGTAAATAATATCCACTTACCCCACTTTTATATGTCAGAGGCTAAATTACACATATGAGTTGGGTGTATAAGTGTAATTTAGATGATAAAAATAATGAATTTTTTTTTATGTTAGTGAATGATGTGACGAGCTAGTCGTTCACCTGATGTTAAGCGACGCGGCTGCCCATAACAGAACAGTGTCACTCGGAACCCCAAAATGTAGAGTTTCGAACACTAGTACGATTACTCGACTGTGAGATCAGATCATAAAGTCTCAATTGCCCAGTAATTTCACTAGCTACAGTACCCTTCAAACCGGAACACAGTAGCGCTTGCATACTACTGCTTGACGGCAGAATAACTAGCAAAGCGGTGGTACATACCTAGACGAACTTTGCAGAAAAGTCCTACCACCTAGTAAAATATACCCAAACACAACATTAACAAGAGCCGATGGTTTTGAAAGAGTTATTCAGCAAACGCCAGTATGAAAAAATACCAGTGGCTTAGTAACCCAATAATAATAAAAACAATAACGTCCAGCGATCAAATACATAGATCCTGGACCCTAACTAGGATTCCTTGTATCTAGGGACCCAGGAACTACGAAGTCACCTAGACACAGAACAAGTATTTGGGCTTTTTTCCGTGCACAAATACTTGTCCTGTCATAGGCTACCCCAGAGCCACGCTTGCGCTCACTTCCGCATAGGCTTTTTTAAATATAGAGAACTTCATCAAAATTGGTGAATTCGAATTTGCTATGACGAAACAGGAACTCAAAGATTGAAAAGGATTCGCACTTTTATTATTGAAGATACTCAAAGAACATACGTTGAAAAATTTACCTTAAATTTATATATATAGAATCTATAATATTACAAACTTTAAAATACATCACAATAAAGATGATTATGAAAATACATACAACATGTTTAACAGTCAAGTATCAATGGACATTGTCCAGCTACTCGGTTGATTAGATTAGCCCTGTACGATCTCTTTATAAAAACACACTGATAAAGTTTTCAGACTGTCATGTTAACGAACTGTGTCGCCAACACACAATATCAAGTTATTTATTATTACTGTGGCTTAACGGCCCATCTTATTTATCTGATTTTATACATATCATGTAAAAGTACGTTATTTAATGCAATCCCTCTGTTCTAAAGCATTTATTATCGACGAGCTTCTGCCCGCAGCTTTTCCCGCGGCGTGGCCTATGGGAAAATAATTCAACCACTCATTTTACCCTCTTAAGGGTGGAATTTCGAAAAATCCTTTCTTAGCGGATGCCTACGTCATAACATCTACCTGCATGCCAAATTTCAGCCCGATCAGTCCAGTGGTTTGGGCTGTGCGTTGATAGATCACTATGTCAGTCAGTCAGTCACCTTTGAGTTATATATATTTAGATGGAAGATAATAAAAACTGATTTGTTAGTTCATATACAAGTGTCTGAAAATTCGCAATACATTTTGTCATAAATAATTTTACAGATAACTCATTGTGATAAGAATAACATACCGAATGTAGGTTAAGATTACTACAACAGATACAAACTGTGGCGCAAATATTTTCTGGAAAACATGTTAAATATTGAATATGCACTTGTTTCCAATTTTACTGTGTGTACCAGACGTCCCAAATCACAATGTAGTCGCATATGTATTTTATTTATATAATAGCCCTTTGAAATAGATTTGCCAAAATCATGCCTGCCCTTTAAACGGCGGAAATACCGAGCCCAAAAAAAGTTGTTTACAATATTCTACCATCTGTATATCGGTCGCCAAGGTTTCACGTGCGGAAGCAACCTGCGCACACGCGCATGCCTCCTCGGCCGTCTCCGGCTAAACTCGGCTGGCCTCGGGGAAACTCGTGGAGAAATACGAGGTCAAGAAAATTGCTGTTATAATGCGCGTAATAGTAAAAGTCTACCGGAGAGGTCATATAGTCCTTTAATAGATAATGATTTTGAAGGTTTTATAAATGCCACGTGCTTTTCTGTTCTTTTAGGCTTATTCGCAAAACTAGTAACAAAACAAATCTGCGAGACATTGAAGTTGCTTGAGTTTCTTGGGGTCCGTATTTTGAATACATTATTGCAACCCATGATGTACAGATACAAATAACAAGACATTTGACGTTAATGATGAAATAAGGTTGAAGGTTAAATGATGAATCGCAGGGTACCTTCACAAGGCATACTTGTCTAGCTAGATAACGCAAACGATCCAAAGGATGACTCCTTTGGTCCGTCTGGTGCCTCGTCCAGAGTAAAAATAAAGTAATACCTCTGGCACAATCATTCATTTAGATGATCTAAAGACGATTGATAAGGGATTAATTAAACTCACCATAAAATTAGGGTCAAAAGATTAGAAAAAAAAGAGAAACGCCAAAAATTGTACAAAATCGAATTGATTTTAATAATGCATGTTAAAGATGCTCAAACTAGACGGAACATGATAATTAGAAACTAAATTTATTTAAAGCAATCTTCTTTGTACCATTAGCTGGGAAGTCCTTGCTCTAACCATTTCTTAGCTCCAATACATAATAATGTTCACGGTCAATGCCAAGTCGAGGCTTCTTTGTCTCGCGCTATCTTTACCGTATTTTCTAGTAAATTAAATATTTATTTTTCTAGTAGCATCTAGAAAGATCGATGATATACGTACATAGATTACATTCTCAATGTCGAAGAACAAAGCAACGAAGGACTCCTGAATAGAAATGAAGAAATTGTTTGATTTATTTGCTTTCGTTTGCGACATCGAAGGCTAATGTTAAATCCATTATCGTTTGTTGAATCACATTCAATATGTAAGTAGGTTTTTTATTGTTTATAGACAAAGCATTTGATTCTGTCTCACCTGATGGAAAGTGACGACGCAGTCGATGGTGCAAGCTTGTCTAGAAGATACCGGTTCACTCCTGACTTGACACCCAGATTGTAGTTAGATGGGAATAGGAACGCCTGTTCGGACTATAAAGTCAAAACGCTTAGTGCTGAATGATGGAATTTCAACCGTATGGATGCCGTTTGGTTTGGAATAACATTGATTGTATGATCGTTTGTCTATCAACTCGTTTGATGGTGAGCAACGGTGTGGCCGACGAGATTAAATATCACCTGTTCCCGATGAAAGTGAAAAACAACACAAATTAGAACTAAAGTTCGGTTCATGAGATCTAAGAAGCTCTAACCTTGGTCCAGTTTTTGGATACTCTCCTACTTTCAGGGAAAGTACAAACGGCACGTGAAGAACTTCGCGAGTATAGCCCTTGATTGACCTTTAGTAGAAAAGTCCTAGAATGACTCAAAGATACATTTACAGATACAAATTTTATAAAATACCAAGTCTACTATTGTGACAACCGACTTCATTTGCATAATCTCATTTAGAAGCAATAATAAGATATTGTAGATATTATGATGATGGTGGCATTCAACATAAGCCAATAAACTGTCATAAAAAAACATAAATTACTTACTTATCCAGTACGTATTGACGAAATTTACATAATAACTAGTTTTTAAGGCCAAATACAACTACATAAAAAAATTTTGGTCAGGTTATTAGTTCCAATAAAGTATGACCTAAATTATGACCTACATTATGGTTCTGTGTACAGTCCATGTCTGATATTCCGATAATGCCTTAGGCAGCGATGTTATCGTGACTACGACCTTTTCGCTCATAGGAAAGTTGTGACAGGGCAATGTTAACGACGCTGCTTTCAGGTAATTAGTTCTTTGAACATATTTTGGAGTCGTACAGTTTTCATTGGGACATTCTTTCGGATCGGAATTCTTTAAGGTTTGGAGTTCTAAAACAGATTGGTAGTGATTTTCAACTGGATATGAGAAAACAGTTTACTGTTTAACATTTAAGATACGGGCCACGAGGTCAGTCATTTGTATGAGGTTACGAAACTGGATGCTTGTTATCCTTCTGCCAGAAGAGACGTATTTATGTGGTACTCATAATAAAACAACAATGAATAAACTGTTCGATGATAGTTCAGTGATGGTGAAGTCGATTTGCCAAGCACCCAATAAGGCTTCGGTAGCCGCATTTGAAGGATAGCCACGTAGCGTGGCGCCATTATCGGACAAATAGTCAGTTAACTTCAGGTAAAATATATCGTCATGTTTGTTAAAAAAACATGATTATAACGCAAAAAAGAAGACTGCATAAGTCCTGATAAACTGCAACGAAACAAATTGAAAACCAATAATTTTATTTTCTATGAAAACATGAGAGGGGATTGGGAACCACTCTGACATGACATGACATCTATATTATAAAGTCAAAGTCAAAAGATTTATTGCAAATAGGCTATTTTTAGCACTCTTACAAGTCAAAATTATATTAGGTGCTTAAAATCAAGTTATTTTACTAAAAATATATAATTCAAAGTTCTTATTGTCAAATATTACATAGCAAGTCCATTAAAAATATGAGTAAAAAAAAAAGAAGTTCTCTTTCTCACTACTGGTGATAGCAATATAACAGAGAATTTTAGTAAGGGGTCCTATACTTATGACAGTAATTAATGATGTGCCAAATTTAATTTAAAATTACTATTTCCTTTTCTAATCAAACCCTCTCTTTTACCCTTAGGCGGTGGACTGGTGGTCGGTCGGAGTGCTAACGTACGAGCTTCTTACCGGAGCGTCTCCGTTCACGGTGGAAGGCGAGAAGAACACGCAGCAGGAGATCACCAAGAGAATCGTGAGGTGCAGCTATCCAGTACCCCCGGACGTCAGTCCAGAGGTGCAGGACTTTATCAAGAAGTGAGTGGTTTAGCTGAATTTGTAAGTAATTTGGAGCTGTTCCTAATTGGTGTTGATCTCACAGGTCGATCGGTTTGACAGCTTAAAATTCTGAGTCACTAGTATATACAGTGACGTGACGGAACTAGTCGTTCACTTGATGTAAAGCGCCATCGGCGACTATAAGTTGCAGTGCCACTTGGAACTCTAATATTTATAGATTAGGTCTGTCGTTTTTAGTTGTTTACTCAGCACTGAAATTGTTGAACGAATTGTTATTAAATTCATAGTAAGTGGGTACTTTAGATCTAGTACGACGCCCTTCGTTAAAGCCAGTTTGTAAGCTTTCTCTCTTAAAAAGCCAAATATGGTCAGCAGAGTAGCAACGTGACATTTATCTCTTTAGCTTAATGCTATACTCTTTTTCATAAGACTGTCTCTTTCTTTCACAGACTCCTGGTGAAAAATCCCCGATGGCGACTTGGTGGCGAGGAAGACGCGGATGAGCTGAAAAGGCATCCGTTTTTCAAGGTAAGAAAAATTCTGACGCCAGTTGAAGTGATGTATGTCTTATACTGGTTATTTTTTGTTGTAATTAATTTTCATATAATATTACTAGGTTTTTTTCATAGTGGTTAGTGGTAATTATAGTATTAATTTAAATTAGTAGCCATTTTTGTATCTATTTAGATACAAAAATTCGAGTGCCGCATTTGACCAGCGTGGTGGACTCTGGCCTATGGGAACGTATATGCATATGGACTTTTACAATTCCAGAATCTGGACTGGGACGCGGTGGCTAACAGGAAAGTGACGGCTCCCTTCGTACCGCAACTATCTCACGCGGCTGACACGGGAAACTTTGCCGATGAGTTCACGAGGATGCCGCCCACCGATTCACCTGCGCACGCGCCGAAACATCACGACAAGCTGTTCCTTGGTACGTTTGCAATATGGTTCAAGTTTCCTTGCATAAAACATGTTTTACGCGTAAGTTTAGCAATCAAGGGTTATTATCATTTGCTACTTTAATAATAATATCTATGTATATGTGCACAGAACCAAAAGTTTGTTAAAGTTCTATGCATAGGTTAAAATTTTACGACGAACTGTGTCTTGGTCCGTTGGGAATATGTTCTAAATTCCTTTGAACTAAATAGGTATTGTTGTAACAGCTGCTTGAGGTCTAACTAGCATGAAATCGTCAAACTGTCTCTAGGTGCTTTGAGAATATGGTTCAGTTTCCTTTGCAAAGAATACTGGCCACTTCCATTGCTAGACAGTTTCCTTGGTACGGTGAGGACAACAGTTCTCCTGAATATCATGCCTCAAGACAAAACTGTCCTATTTTTTAAAATGCTCTAAATTCCTAGCATTGTTCAACCCTAGTTACTGCCTCGCGTCATTGCTTTAAGTAAATAATAGTAATAATAAACAAAAAATATCTGCGGATATTTCACACAACGCCATCTAGCCCCAAACTAAGTAAAGCTTGTACTATGGGAACCAAATAACTCATACAAAACTTAGATATTTTTTTGTTTGTAAATACATTACATACATACAGGATTATATACAATTATACATAGAATACACTATAACACCCAGACACAGAACGAACATCGATGTTCGTCACACAAATGTTTTGTCCTGGATGGGAATCGAACCCACAACCTACAGCTCAGAAGGCAGAGTTACTACTAACTGAGCTGTCGGACCAGTAAAAAACATTGTTTAAAAAAGGGGGGTTCAAAGTCATATATTTTAATGCAAATATTTTTTTCTTTTCTTCTTCTTTTCATATATTTCTTCCAGTTATTTTTATTTAATAATCCAACTAACGATTATAATAAAATTTCTATAGTACAATTCTGGAAGTAGGTATATCGTTACAAATAATAAAAGAATTTTCCAAATCGGTTAAAAAATGACGGAGTTCTGAGAACACAAACAAAAAAATTAAAACTGAATGTGAAAATTCCTCCTTTTTTCAAGTCATTTATAAAGATATATAACACTAGCTTCTGCCTGTGGCGTCGCCCGCGTGGCCTTTAGGAAAATTATTCAACCACCCATTTCACCCTCTTAGGGGTAGGATTTCGAAAAACTCTTTCTTAGTGAATTCCTACACTTTACAAAGAACACGTCCTCCAAATTTCAAGTCTCTAGGACCAGCGGTTTAGGCAGTGCGTTGATATATAAGTCAGTCAGTCAGTCAGGACTTTGAATTTTATATGTATAGGTTTAGTTTTCTTATTATATTATCATTATATCTCGTTACAGGTTATTCATATGTGGCCCCGAGTATACTGTTCTCTGAGAACATAATTTCGGACCAGATATGGCTGCAGACCACCGGCCAGAAACAGGATAAACTAAAGGGATGGGTTGCTAAGGTGAGGAATCATCAATGAGGAATCATTTATTGGACATTTGACTGGCCCGATAGCTCAGTTGGTAGTAACCCTGCCTTCTGAACTGTGGGTTGTGGGTTCGATTCCCACCCAGGACAAACATTTGTGTGATGAACATAGGTGTTTGTTCTGTGTCTGGGTGTTATATTGTATTATATGTATATATTTACAAACAAAAAGTATCTAAGTATTGTATCAGTTATCTGTTACCCATAATACGAGCTTTGCTTAGTTTGGGGCTAGATGGCGTTGTGTGAGATGTCCGCACATATTATTATTATTTATTTCACAAGTTTTAATCGTGTGCTTATTCTGAGGTAGGGGCTTTCCATTAATTAAATTACATGAATTTAATGATTTCTTGACCCATCCCTCGTCCTTGTCAGAGCTTGTCCCATTTGTGAGAACCTCCCTAAAGCTCGCGCAAAACTTTATGATCTCTCGGAAGTTAGTGCGGATGGCTGCGCAGTACGCATATTATAGTTATAGTATGGTCGCTTTTGACTCAACTGTACCATGCGCAGTTTGGCACTCGGGCCTAACTTCCGAGAGCTCATAAAGTTTTGCGCGAGCTATACCCTAGTGTGATGTCAAATATTTTGCAATTTCACATACAGAAATGTATTTGTGAGCAGAACGGGTTGTGCGCGTAGGTTGCAACCTATATAACAATAGGCCTTCAGCATGTCCACACCGCGCCGTGTCTGAAACAAGAATGATCCGTAGCGCACCAATCGATCCCTTTATATAGCCAGACAGGTAGGGGCGCCATGACAGTTGCCGGTGCTGCCACTGTAATAAATTTAATGCCACCACAGGGTAAATTACGGTGCTCGATCGCTGTGCATAGAGTTTATAACTGGACGTTGCCGCCGTCATATTCATACATTTTGCAAATTGCAAACCAATTTGCAAAATATTTAGTAAATTATTATTAAAAATTTAGTGTTGTAATACTTAGATATAAAATATCATATTTTGAATAAATATGATGTTACAAAATTTGGGATCCCTCTTGTCACACAATATCACACTTCGTCAATCCCCTCCCCCCCCTTAACGTGTGACGTAATTTACGAATGACCTACTTTACTAAGAAATTACTAACCGCGATGGAGTGAGTGTGGCTCAGCGGCGTGACTTCGCCAGACCAGGTTTGAATCCCGCAAATGATTCATCATGTATTGTTTGCCAGGATTCACCGTTCTTCAAGAAGTACGAAGTGGAACTCAGCACGCCCCTTCTCGGCGACGGCTCCTACTCGGTTTGTCGGAAGTGTATACACAAGCAAACCGGGGCCGCTTACGCAGTTAAGGTGAGTAAGAACCAATTAACATGTCATTTAAGGCACGGGGGTACCTATGGAAAAATAATCTGTTAAAAATCTGTACAAAGAAACATCGATCTTAACGTCGTGGACTTAAATATCAATATAGTCTGAACTTCAGCGCGGTGCTTACGGTTTTTGAATAATATTCTATATTCATATTTTTCAAATTTTTAAAACTACTGTGTTTGAATGTTTGGTATGATTACACACATTTTATTTTATAAAAATATATTCGAAAAAATCTGCATTTTTATTTAATTGCATTCACACATTTTTTGGTGAATATATAAAATAAATTCAGGGACAACAGTACAGTTTACTTTGCGCACTACTGCTTGGCGACAGAATAACTGCCAAAGCGGTGGTACCTGTCTAGGCGAAATTTGCAGAAAAATCTACCATTTAGGATTTTTATCAATATGGATGTGTTGTTTACAGATAATCTCATCACAGAAAAAAGACATCAAACAAGAAATAGAACTGTTAAAGGCGTGTCAAGGGTGCCCTTACATCATCACGCTGCATGAAGTTTTTCACGACTCGGTAAGCGAATATTTCTATAAGAAAAGCAACCTTTTTTTTAAATGTGCTATTTGCGGTCATTCATTTTAAACCCAACAAGGTATTATTAAACATCTAGCAGTGCCCCGAAGTGTCACCCGCGGATAAAAAGTGTTTTAATTATTTGCTCATCCTACGGGAAAATTTCACTTTTCCGGGATAAAATGTAGCATGTATGTTAATCCAGTGCAATATAAGCTATCATGGTACCAAATTTCATCCATATCCATTCAGCCGTTTGCGCGCGAAAGACTAACAAACATACACACGAAACACACATACAAATTTTCGCCTTTATAATATTAGTGTGATTTTAATGACTTTATTTCCACTAGAGGGCGCCAATTGAATGTAGTTTATAAATAAATAACAATCAAGATGCTTTTAACAGTACCTCATTTATTAAAGTATGATGAGTAGTTAGAAGTTATGATGGAACTTCGGGTCACGGAATTTTGATTGTAATGCAACAGGACAAAACTACATTCCTAATTTGAAAACTTCCACAGTATCTACAGTATATACTATCTACGTACATAAACTGCAAAATCAGATTCCCTGTGGGAGCGTAGGTTTAGATCCTACCGGCTGCGCCATGTTAAATAATGTCAATACTTAGAATAGACGTAATGAAACGAGAAGCGAGAGCATGACTGATTCATTTAACCTACCTTCACAATCATCTTTTAATATTATTTATTTACTAAATACCCACAGAAACTGTTAAATCCATACAAATTTGTGTTTCTGTTCACTCTTTACTTGAAAACTCCCAGGTAAATAATAAAAGTAATACAGTTAGCCTGATACAAGTACGTCGGCAAGCTGTTCTATTCATTAGCCAGTCGCGCTGCAAAGTTAGTAGCGAAACGCTTAGTGTGGGTTGAAGGTATAGCTCGCGCAAAATTTTACGAGCTCTCGGAAGTTAGGTCCGAGTACCAAACTGCGTATGGTATAGAGTGTATTGTAAAAGCGCCAATACAATACGCGTACTGCGTCCGCGGTAACATTCGAGAGTTCGTAAAGTGTAGAGCGTGCGTCTAGTAGAAGGGCGGAGAGGGGGGTGGTAGGTCACCGCTAACGCGCCGGGTGTCCGCAGGCCTTCACGTACATAGTGACGGAGCTGGCGGGCGGCGGCGAGCTGTTCCCGCACACGGCGCGGGCGGTGGGCGAGCGCGCCGCGCGCCGCCTGCTGGCGCAGCTCGCGCTCGCCGCCGCGCACATGCACGCGCGCGGCGTCGTGCACCGCGACCTGAAGCCGGAGGTACGTACGGGCTGTGGACTTCTTTTTTTGAACAGGCTAATGCTGTTCCTCTACCGACCTTTACAGCGTCACCGGGCGGGAGGACAGGCTAAAGGCCCCCAGCCGTCAAAAGTAGGAGGCACCTCTGGGGTGCGAGCCTCGGCTTGGGCCGTTGCCGGGATAAGAGGATCGAGAATACTACGTCCACTGGAAGAGTGGACCCTATTGAAAGTCGCGACCGTTCTAGCTAACCTACGGGGGGTACGTCGACCTCGCCGGCGGGGTCGGTGTCTGATTGTGTTACGCTGGCATCCTATACACGTGCCGGGCGCGGTACCTGAGCCAGAAGGGCTAGACTTGTCCGGTGATCCTAGCGCAGCCGATATTGCGGCTGTGGATGGTAACGTATATAAGTAGCGGCCCGAAACTTAAGCTCTGCGCGTCATTCGCAGAAGTCAAAAATTGGGTATCACAGGGGGCTAGAGGGACGAAAGGAGCGCGTACGTAGCGCCGGTCGGCTGCCAGCCGTACTCCGTCCCCCGTCCCCCATACGACGCTCCGCGGACTTCTGACTGTACAGTCACGTTCTAAGGTGTATTGCCTTTCTTTGTTATTGTTTTTTTTTTGTTAAGTTTGAGTTCTTTTTTTATTAGTGTACTTTAGTAGATAGTGAATATGCCTAGAAGAAAATACTGTTTTGAAGAGAGGCACGAAAAATGGTGTTTGACGTGCATTGTTTTCTTAAAAGAGGAACTAATGATTGATTCTTAAAAGCAAGATTTAAATAAAAAGAGGTTAATCTTGTATAGTAAAACAACCTGTTACGAGCTATGCAAAATTTGAACATTAACTATTTATTAATGTTTGCGCGCGCGACAGTACCAATGCGTAGCTATCCCCTCCACATTTCGCTCAGCGCTAAACTTTCGTGCCGCTACCTACACCTATAGTGGGCTAGCGGCCTACGCGTGGACCTATCCAACTGCACCCGGGATGTGGATTACAAGTTTCAAAATAACAAATCTGACTCTGAGGCAAATGAAATCTTAATATATCTAAATTACGTGTCACGTCCTTTGTCCGCTGTGAACTCCTAAACTACTGAATGGATTTATAGAAAATTTGGCACTATGTGTGCAGTTTTATCCAACTTAAATGATAGGATAGTTTATATTTTAATTTATAATAAATATATATAAAATACCAGTGCGATGCCGGGGCGGCCCTCTAGTAAATGTAAATGTTACATTTCAAAAACTAGTTGGTAGTATAAACAAATGTTTATTATGACATAAGTTTTCGATGTTTGTTCTGTGTCTGGTTGTTACATTGTATTCTATGTATATATTTACGACCTAAAAGTATCTAAATATTGTATCAGTTGTCTAGGTCCAATAGTACAAGCATAGTTTGGGGCTAGATGGTGCTGTGTGAAATGTGGTTGTGTTCAAAAATGTTTATAAAAAATATATACAAAATAACGCCCTACGATCACAAATTTGTTGGTAATATAAATAAATAACGCCCCACGATCACATACATAGATCCTGGATTTTAACTAGTATTGCCCATAGTTCCCGGGAACTACGAGGACCATGGTACCACAACACCCAGATTCAAAACAAGTATTTCCGCTTTTTTAAATCAATAGGTATTATTTTTTGTAAATAATAGTGATTTTTTTTTAAGAATTAAAATGTTACATTGTTATACTTTGTATATAAAAATTTAGACAACAATTAACTCCGAAGGCCATGATATCAAATTATTATCAATTATAACAAATATTATAGATAGATAAAAAATTCTTTATTGCAGAAACAACAAATGTATGTACATAGGCGAACTTAATGCTAGAGAGCATTATCTTCCAGTTAACCTGGAACCTTATTATGATTCCTTACTAATAAAATTATGATATGTTTCAGAACATCCTACTAACGAGCAGTCGACTTCACGAAGCGCGCGTCAAAGTGGTCGATTTTGGATTCGCGAGACGTATTCCCGAAACGGACGAACGGCAACGGATGATGACGCCTTGCTTCAGGTATTTTAAAATGAAATAATATAACATGGAGGTTTTGGGACCATATTTTTTTAAATAGTAAAATAGGCATGCGTTTCACAAAAAATATTATTATTAACAATATTTCTTGAATCCACATCCATTCATCCATATAAAAACACGAGTGTCCTTTAGACCACACGACCGAAGTAAGTTTTTAATATTAGTATGATTCGCCAGTAAAATATTAAATTGCACAATATAGGTGGCAGGCATAATATAGGCAGGTGTTATAATACAAGGGCGAAAGATCTAGATTTAGATTTGTTTAATATGTCAGCGTCCAAGCTGAAGCGATGCCTGAATAATAGTTTATTTAACTCCTGAAACAGCCTTGTTTAAAAATATTTAGTTTTTTTTTAAATATGATTTTGGTAGTTTTTTTTATGTTTTTGGTTCATCATGAATTTAGTTACCTAGTTGTGAAAACTTTTAATTAGCCATAAGTATATTACGTGTATATATATTGTAATATATTTAGCTGTTAGTTTTCCGAAGAAAATAAAATAAAATAATGTTTCGTTTCAATGAATTAAGAATCGTCCATATTAAGAAAATAGTAATTCACATATACATCTTTGAAGTAAATCTTCATTACGCACGCTTGACTTGGGGAGTAAGCTGGTGAATGCGAGGCGAACGGGAGTTGAAGTTGGTTCACGTAGATCTCCATTATCAATATAACAAAGTTAAAGATTTGTATTATTATGTTGGTATGTCCGGTTAAATAACAATTTACAATTATCAAGATGGCGATATTAACATTAAACAAAGCGAAAACAAAGTTATACCGGCCGATAGATGGAGCTAAACTAAAGAAGTTTTACTTCAGTCGTGTGGTCTAAAGCACACTCGTTTTTGTAAAATTGGAAAGTGGTTTCTATTGCGACGTACCTAAGATCATTACCGTCGTTATCATGATCGTCAGTGTAATATTGAATTTATAATTAGTATAAAATTGTTGTGTTATTTCAGTTTACCTTACGCAGCGCCCGAAGTAGTGTCGCGGGCTCGGAACGCCGCAGCGCCGGGGTACGGACCGCAGTGCGACCTGTGGAGCTTGGGAGTTATATTTGTGAGGGTTTCATCTTAAATAAATAAATATGTGTGGACATTTCACACAGCGCCATCTAGCCCCTAACTAAGCAAAGCTATAGGAACCAGATAACTGATACAATACTTATATACTTGACGGCGGCAACGTCCAGTTGCAAACTTTATGCGCAGCGGGTAGTATCGCAATTTATTCTGTGGTAGCATTTAAATTTATTACAGTGGCAACACCGGTAACTGTCACCGCTCTCTCCCACCCATCTGGCTATAAAAAGGGAGCGCTCGGTGTACTAGGGATCATTCTTGCTCCAGACACGGCCCGGTGCGCATGCTGAAGGCCTATAGTTCTATAGTTTGCCCGCCATGCCTAACTTTGAGCCTATGTACTTTTTGTTTGTAAATACATACACATAGAATACAATATAACATGTTCATCACACAAATGTTTGTCCTGGGTGGAAATCGAACCCATAACCCACAGTTCAAAAGGCGGGGTTACTACCAACTGAACTATCGGCAATAATAACTGGCAAAGCGGTGGTACCTATTTAAACGAACTTTGCAAAAAATCCTACAACCTAGTAAATTGAAAATCAGTTTTCACGATGTCATTGACAGTCTCTGTGGTGTGGTGGTTGAGCAGGTCGGCTCATAACCCGGAGGCGGCGGGTTCGATTCCCGCGACAGGACAAGTATTAGTGCACAGAAAAAAAGCGCAAATACTTATTCTGAGTCTGGGTGTTGTAGGAAGGACCGCGGTCTTCGTAGTTCCTGGGTTCCTAGACGCAGAATCCTGCTTAGGGTCCGGGATCTATGTATGTGATCGTTGGGCGTTGTTATTATTAATATTATTATTTGTAACTAGTTGCGCCCCGCGGTTTCTTCCGCGGATAAAAAGTATTTTATTTATTTGCTTATCCTACGGCAAAATTTTAATTTTCCAGGATAAAATGTAGCATATATGCTAATCCAGTGTATAATCTATATTGGTACCGAATTTCATCCAAATCCATTCAGCCGTTTGGGCGTGAAGGCGTAACAAACATACACACAAACTTTCGCCTTTATAATATTAGTGTGATTGTCAAACACGTCAGCAGCGTGACACACAAAGCTAAGAGCGAGCCAAGTGTGACCGAGTGTATAGCCCACGTGTCGGCCCACAGTACTGCCTGCTGTGCGGCCGCGCGCCCTTCCAGCCCGCCTCCAAGAACGAGCCGGTCGCCGCGCTCATGGACCGCATCAGGCAGGGGAACTTCTCCATGGAAGGTACTGTCTCCGTTGTCAACGTAACAAACTTAAACATTTCTATAATACGCTATTTGACTTTTTTTTTTTATGATAAGGAATGACGTGACGAGCTAGCCGTTCGCCTGATGTTAAACGACACGGCTGCCCATATCAGTCGCAGTGTCACTCGGAACTCTAAAGTATAGAGGTTCGCGTGTCACTGCACTGCGCACGTCCTCCAGAGACATCAGCCCAATCTAGTAATAAGATTACTAAACTGTGAGATCAGATCATAAAGTCTCATTTGCCCAGTAATTTCACTAGCTACAGTGCCCTTCAAACCGGAACACAGCAGTGCTTGCGCACTACTGCTTGGCGGTAGAATAACTGGCAAAGCGGTGGTACCTACCTAGACGAACTTTGCAGAAAAGTCCTACCACCTAGTACTATTACTTACTTATTTATTACTATTAAAAATGAACAAGTAAATATCATTTTCATAAAGTAGGTTAAAAATGAATGTAATCATTGTAAAAATAAGTAAAATCGGTAAATTAATCACGGAGTAGTGCGCTTTTAAAGTTTCATCGCCTGTCCCTTTCTCGCAAAACAGAGATCGTGTTGAGCTTCCTCACAGCTACTATGAAGGCATGGCTTGTGACGTCACATGCCAAAAAGATTGTATGTAGAGCTACCACAGCTTAGTACTGAGTTACTGTGAGGACTGGTAACTGACGTCACTGCGTGTTTGAGTTGTCTCTTTCTATTTCTGTATTTTAAAATGCTTGTAACTTAGTCATTTTTTGAGATATTCAAGTTTTGTTTTTACAGTTATCTATTTATTGAGGTATATTATTTATGTATGTAATAAAAATATAGTAGTCAAATAGCCTATTATGTTGGTATGTCCGGTAAAATTAAATTTTACAACTGTCAAGATGGCGACATTAACATTAAACAAAACAAAAATAAAGTTATACCGGCCGATAGATGGAGATAAACTAGAGAAGTTTTACTTCAGTTGTGTGGTCTAAAGCACACTCGTTTTTTAGTAGGTGTACGAAGTACAATACCATTTGCAACTCTGCACATTCAACTCACTATTCATCAAAACGGCTAAACTCACAGCTGTAATTCTTCGTATCTATTAAAACTTAAATTAACCAGAAACTTTTTTATATCTACTTTTACTACCTTAAGGTCCGTACTACAGAACGATGGTCAGTCATCGATCGGTGCTCGAGCAGAGATTTCATTCATAGATCAATTAGTGAATGAAAGCTCTGCTTGAGCACCGATCAATGACTGAGCATCATTCTGTAATACGGACCTAAGTGTTGTGTACCTCAACTCAAAGGTAATTCATATATTTTGCCGAATCAAAGATATTTAGTAGACATTTGATAATAGAGTTTATATTCTCCTTACAAGAAGACACTAAATTAATGTAAATTGTCTATATATATTTTTTATTTATATATTTATATAGTATTTTTTGTCGTATATCTCCTTGTCAATTCATACCCAGGTCCCACGATACAGGCTAGACAACTTTGGGTATCTGATAAATAATCCTTCTGCATAAATCCTAGGAAACAGTGAAATAAAGTGTATAATTATGTTTAATATATAAGTTTTTATGCAGCAAATAAATAATTTTAATTTTGACGAATGTTTCATCGGCTGCAGGTCCCGTGTGGGAGCAGGTGTCGGCCAGCAGCCGCCGCGTCGTGCGGGGGCTGCTGGCGGTGGACGCGACGAAGCGACTCTCCACCGACGAGCTGCTGCAGGCGCTCACTGACCACTCGGACGACAACCCTAGCTTCAGATTATCTGTGAGTATCAGAAAACACCTTGTAAGGTAGAAAGAAACAAAAGACATTTATCCAGGACACAGGATTATATAAAGATTTTACATGTCACATCTATTCAAGATCTATTAAGTATAATGTGCTCTCTTGTAGTTGCAGTCATCTAATGATAGCCTCTGTGGTGTGGTAGTCGAACAGGTCGGCTCATAACCCGGTGGGGGCGGGTTCGAGACAAGTATTATGCACAGAAAATAAACTTGTTCCAAGTTTGGGTGTTGTGGGACCATGGTCCTCGTAGTTCCTCGTAGAGACAGGGAAACTTAGTTATGGACATACATAGATCCTGGACCATAACTATGTATGTCCTATGTATTGAGCGTTATTTATTATTATTTATTGTATAGTTATATAAATGTATGAACATTAACAAATATCCCATTTCATCCCCAGGACATGACCAAAGCTGATTTATACAAACGGCGCAACAAAACCAAACAAACTGAGCGAAGCTCGGACACGTCGGAAGCTAGCACATCCGAACACATTCCAGACGAGAAAGATCCTGTAATGATAGCTATCAACAACCATTTCAACATACTGAAGAATAGAACACACAAGAGCTCCATAGAAAACGACGTCGAACTAATCAAGGCCAATACACAACACACGCCCGTTCATGAGGAGTCGGAACCAACCTACAACGATATGGACGAAGTACCTTCAGTCAAACCTGTAGAAAAGACATACGCCAAATCCAGGTCCAAATTAGATGATTACATGTATGTCGAAAGCAGGCAAGCGCTCGACGACACGGAAGTGGCTTTCCCTAAAACAACGCGCGGAAAGAAATCTAAAGAATCACAATCGCCCGTCCCTGCTAAGAAGCGAAAAGTAGATACTAGACAATCTAAAAAAGAAACGGAAAGACAATTTAGTAGAAACGTTAAAGTTGAAAAGGTTGTAGAAAACGGAAATAAAAAGGGTAAGAAGAATAAGAAATCGCTTAGAAGTAATAATAGTGCTGAGGATAAAATCGAGAAGAAAACTAGAACGAAGGGATCAGTTGAAGAGAAGAAAAGTAAATCTAGGGGTATTAAAGTTGAAAAGGATAGAAAATCCGTTGATCAACATATTGTATCGAGGACGCTTAGAAGCAACAGTGGCGTTGACGATAAAACTAGACTGGAAAAGACAGTTAAAGGCAAAGATACGCCTGAAGTCGAAAAGAAAACTAGATCGGGCAAGGAGTCTATCGAAAACGAAAAAGTGACGCGGAACACGCGCAAACGGAAATTCGAAGAAACCGTGAAACACGTGCTCAGAGAAAAGGGACAAAACGGACGTAACTCCCAAAAGAGCAGTGAATCTGAAAGGAAAATCGTTCGTCCCAAAACCAAAGCCGCGCTAAAAGCTATGGAACCTCTAAAATTAGACACTAACGTTAGAATGACGCGATCGCGCAAGCGGCGGTTAGACGAAATCAGTCTCTCCCCATCTGAAGTTAAAGCTGTAATTCCCGCGTTCTCATTCGAATCGGACGTCCGTGTGAACTCGATAGAATCGGTCAAATCGAACGCGTCCAAATCAAATCGAAACACCAAAGCTAAAAAAGCCAATAGGAAAAAAACAAATAGCAAAGCTAAAAAGACCCCCGTTAGGGCGACAAGATCGCGCGCCAACCGAAGGTGAAATCATCAAATGTATATCAAACCGTTGTTATATTAGAGAAATTATCATATAGACTGTTATACGCCTGAAGGCCACTAGTGAATTCCAACCGCGTGCGAAACCCGACGACGCTTGCTCATACTTCGACGAATATTTATTTTGAATGCGACCTTTTTTTCAAATTCCACGATGTTTTAGCGATGTTTAAAGTGTGAATTTTTTGTAGTACTATGTTTAATTTTGCGAGATGAATCCCTTGGACCGCAAACCTCTTTGTTTCAATAATTGTTTAGCGAAAGTGTTGTGATAAATTACTAAAACATCATCGAAGTGTTTAAATAATCTTTGTAAAAAGGACGTATTAGCTACCCTGTTTCTAGTAATGTGTTTTTTTTTATAATCCGTTTATTTAATGTTACTATTATTTTTAAGACCCTTTTCCCTTATTACCATTAGAGTTAATTCTTTGAAGTTATTATATAAATTAGGTTATTAATAAATAGTAATAGATAAATTTGGGGTGTGATTGCACTGGTTTGTGAGCGGAACGCTTGAGGTATTAACGGGGTGCGGGGGAAAGGTAAGGGAATTACAGGAAACTACTATTACTATACTAGCCAAAAGAGCAGTTTGATTAAAACTTATTTATTAGCATATACCAAGTTAAAAATGTTCTTATTTGTACAAAATCAATCTTAAAAATAAACAAAAAATATATTAACAACGGTCGAAGAAATAAGCCAATATTCGGTTGGAGTATTTCGATTGTTAGTCGTTTTCTTTTGATTGTTTGGTACATAATTCGAAGTGGTTATTTTATAAACATTATAATAGTAATAATAGACATGGTGATTTTCTAACTTTTCATTAATGTACCTTGTTAAAATCTGGGCGTTACCCATTTCAACCATACCTGGGGAATTCTAGTTTTTTATTTGTAAAGTATCAAATTTGTTTCCACGAAATCGATATATCACGAATGGTGATCTTATAATAGTGCATATTTCAATTCTGAACAACTTAGTTCTCCGTACAAAGCGAATTCCAACGGATTTTTATTTCGATGATATTCAGTTTATAAAATATTTTGCACTACTATCAAAGATCCTTGTAATTACGTTACAAATCTAGCTAATCACAGTTTTTCAGGATGTCAATGCTACTAAGTGTAGTTGAACATTGAAGTGTCCCTAAAATTTACATGAACAACCGCAAAGTATACATTTATTATTGTTTAGTTTATTAGCTAGATTTGAAACGGTCTTACATTAGCTTATTTTTAACTGAAATAACAGCAATTTTTCATGTTAAAAAAATAACACTATTTATAATATACAGCTAACGTCCTATATAAAGTCCATATGAATTAAATAGATCTCTTTCCAATATATGAGTTTAGGTTGTTTGTGTGTGTATATTTGTTTGACTAGATAAAATAAGTAATAAAATGTGTTTTCTTCGATTAATATTTTGATGCGAATTCAGTCCATTGACAATTCATTTCTCTTCCATTTCTAATAAAGAACGGGGCATAGACGAAACCGCTAGTTTAAATATGGTTACCGAACAACTTTTGTTTAATGTTTTAAGAATCGCAAAATGTTTGTTGTCTTGTAATGTGGGCCAATCTATGATTGTTAATATATATATATATATATATATATAAACAAATTTATGCAATAGTTGTTAACATATCGCTTTTGAACATATTTAAATTTGCGGTGTAGTTAATACTCCGGTATATATATTGTGTATGGTAAAGTGCCAAAGCGTGCTTGGTGTCTGTTTAATATATGTTTGAACATCTCGTAGTTTATCTTAAACTGTGTAAATTTTTGTTGAGCACTTCAGAAAGTCAATGCTTGTATCACAATTAACTTTTCTTGAAATATTATTTTTTCTGTCATCAGTACCCATCCCTCTAAAATTATCGTATTATCATCATGTTTAACGCTTTTACCAAATAAACTATTTGTTTTGATTTATATTTCTTTGTAAATAAAAAATGTTATAGCATTTAGTACAAAAAATTGGTCGAAGGTTAATAAAAAAAATATTTATAAGTAAATTAAATGAAATGATGAAAAAAATCTCAAAATATCAGAAGTCCGTGTTTTTTTTGGTGTGGTACGATAGGCACAGCAATAATTTGCGATTAGTGAATTCAAAATAATTTAATGTATTACCTTTGTGCTATGAGTTTCATAAAACTTTTTTAACACATGTATTTTATGTAATTTAAATATCAATCCAAACAATTGTTATGATAAGTTTCAAAAACAATAATTTTCAACGTGTTTTTTTATATGTATAATGTTACGCTTCGATTTATTTTATATCAGACTCGTATATTTACGAAACTCGTAGCACGAAATGTTTAATGTTAGGGTATTTATGTGGATTTGTTGATTAGATGCAATGAGTTTATGTAACTGTTATCGATTCTAATTATTATTAGGACAATCATGTATTCTAGAGCAAACGTGGATCGCATCAGCGGGTTGGTTACGTAACTTACGATAGTAATGGCACAGGTGAAATCCTCAGTATTGGTAGGCGAATAGACCACGAGAAATGAGGTTAGATTACATTTAGGGCTTTATTTCGCAAATAATAATTATATGTATCTTGTCAACTAATATTTTAAATTACATATGTCAATACAATAAATACTTAAATTGGGGTCACAGATTTTTATTAGAGAATTATGTTACTGCATTTTGGTTACGTTGCTTGGAAGTGATATAAAAATAACGAACATAAATTTAAATTTGGTGCCGGTGCTGCCATCTTTGTCGTAACCGCCACAGTGAAGTGCAAACGGAATTTGTCTTTATCAGTGAATTATGATACGATCGATAATCCTTAGCAAACACGTTGACCTGCAAATCACGCCCAATTCGCCTTTTTTTTAACAGTTCATAGTACCAAAACTGCTTTACAAACCTTTCAAATCCATACAATGAGCAGTAATGTTCATAAGTTTTAATAAAGTTACGTAACCGCTTAACTGATCAAGATGGAGAGATGGAATGTTGCAAAACATTAATTAATTTTATCTGGATTACATTTTAAATTACTTTTTCTTGTGTATTTTACTGTGTAAATTAATATCGTAACACTTTTAGGGTTTGTATTCCAATCGCAGCCAATCATCTTTCTTATCTGAAATTACCGCCAAAAAACTTGTGTAACGAAAATTAATTCTTCCAGATTCATTCAGAGATATAAACCTTGATTACTGTTGTGAATATCTTTCTGAACTATAAAAATTGTTGCTATCATATAAATTTTTTGGTGAACATGTAATAATGTAATATTGGTGTGTCAGATTAGTATTTGTAGGTTTTTTTGAGAAATGTTAAATTAGTTTAACCTTGTACATAATTATTATGTATGAATTAATTTAAAAACGTTACAGGTACAGAACATAATTTTTTTAGATTAGTCAAAACGATTTGTATAATTGGCTTTCAAATTGTCAAACTGGGGTATTATAAATATATAAAACTGTGTACAAATAAAGCTTCTGTATCTAGAACTATTTGAATTGCATGAAAAAAATCGTCTTGAGATGTGTTATTTATTAGAAAAATATCTTGAAACTTATTATTGGTATATTGAATTAATTCTAAATGTTTACCGTTTCGTCTGTAATGTTCATGTGACTTGTACAGTACATACTTGTGTTCGCTTGGTTTTCAGAGTTATTAGCGCGAAGAAAGATGAATAGTGCCGAATCGTATCAAAAAAAATTAAAAATTTTAGGAAATTGTAAATTTCCAAATGCTTTGAAAGTAGCTTTTACGTCACTATGTCGGTCATAAGTGCACTTAAGTATGTACTTTGGATAAACCAAAAGAAATATAATTTTTGTAATATTAAAATATGTAGTTATTTAATGATGTGTCGGCCCAAAACAAATTTTGTAAGATGTTACGCGATCGCCGGCAACGAGATATTGAATTGTAATGAATATACCATTTTAACATTACCTTATTTGTTTTTATATGGCAACAACGTTATACCCCAACTTAAAAGATCCTATTTCCAACGTAAGATATCTGCATTCCAAGTTTCATCAAACTATTCACTTTTTACACTTTTCGTTTTTGCGTGAAGGAGTAACAAACATCCATACATACAAACTTTTGCGTTTATAATAATAGTAATAAGGATTTATTACATACTAGTAAAAACTAGACTAAATCATTTTAATTATTAGGTCATCCCACGGGAACATTTCAATTTTCCGGTATAAAATGTAGCCTATATGTTAATCCAGTATATAAGCCATCTTGGTACCGAATTTCATCTAAATCCATTTAGCCGCTTGAGCGTGAAGGAGTGACAAACATACACACAAACAAACTTTCGCCTTTATAATATTAGTGTGATTTAGATCGGATTTAAGTAAGTACCCGAAGTACTCTACTCCCCATAATAGCATTATGTGGAGGTAGCAATGTAAAAAAATGTGGGCGTAGCGACATAAACATAAGTTACTCGATTAAAAAACCACTGTCTCGGGCCAAATCTTCCTATCTCCCGCATCTCCGCCCTCCCCACCCATAAAAACATAGGTGTCCGGAAAATGCGGTTCCCGTGTTATGGGTATAGGATACCTATTAAATTATAGTCCAGAGATGGTCGAAACCGTCGTATGCGGCTAGTAAAATAATAATGTGGTTCTGCATTGACTGGCCTGATACTCAGTTAGTAGCTCTGCTGTTTGAACTGAAGGTTGTGGGTTCGATTCCCCACAGGATTTTTTTCGAGACCCCAGGAGACAGGTACGCCATATATTTTTATGAGTTTTGGTGAAATCCTAAGTTTCCTTGTTCAGAGGTGAAATCCCCTAAACTGGCACCACTTACCCCTGCCACTTCAAACAAGTGTCAAAAAATAATAAACTTTTGCCAAATAAAAAAGTAAAAAAATATCTATGATTTGAACATCACAATGACATTTTTATTGTAGTGCTGCCAAACAGCAAAAATCCTAATAGTTTAGAAGTATCTCTACCTAATCTGTGGTTGAACCAAGATTTGGGGGCATAAGACTGCTAAGTCGTGGAGTATTATTATATTAAAAATATCATTGAATTTATTATAAGATCCATCATTAATCTTGATTTGAGAATAATAATAGATAATACAAGATAACCGTTAAATAAATGGCTATTATTTTTTTTAATCCGCATTATTAGATACAAATTCCTTTTAACATCATGAGAGCGTTCTGAATTTTTTTATCCTTACTATAAACGAGAAAATAATTGGAATAACACAGTTTGATTAGAGCATTTTTAAATTTCAGGGCGTATTAAGAAAAAAACAAATCTGTTTATTTTCTCTTTAATAAGCACTGTAAGCGTGATAACAGGCGTTCCAGAACTAACCACAGATGAGATAATAGTAGTAATCACGAGATTATTGTATTTATTAATGTCTGACACAATCAAGAATCTTACATAGGCCCATGGACCGTGCTACATTGTGGTAGAAATTTAAAAAAATAATCTCTCTAACATGGCAACCTTGGAATGGCACTTTGGTAAACGTGAAACGTCAGACGATGTCCAGTTTTGTGATGGAAAAATAATTAATTTCACGACTTTTTGTGTTAATAATTATGTGAATAATGAGATGAAAGTGTAGATAAATGTTAGTTTAGTGTTTTGTAGTGATTATGGCGCAAAGTGGTGGTGTTTTGAGTTCTGATATATCGAGAAGAAATCCACAGGATGAGTACGAGCTTATTCAGAGGATCGGATCTGGCACGTATGGCGATGTGTACAAGGTAGGGGGTCTCGGGCCACTTT
Organism: Ennomos fuscantarius; assembly: GCA_905220475.3. NCBI lineage: Eukaryota > Metazoa > Arthropoda > Insecta > Lepidoptera > Geometridae > Ennomos > Ennomos fuscantarius. Next base: position 7,985,839 of record HG992049.1, read on the forward strand.
ATTTTTTTTTCATTTCTAATTTTAAATGTTTCAGCCTTGAATCTTCAATTTCCACCATAATACATATCTTTTTAATATCTGGTCAGTTATTTCGAATTATTCAACGAAATTATGCAAGATTTCTCTTCGGGTTTCACTAAACATTAATTCCAAACCAGTTTTGCACCATATAAAGAATATAACAGGTATATACATTTAAACAATAACATGTGCAATGGTTGACCTTGAAAATGGGACAAGTGTGGTGTAGTAATTAAGGCTAGGCACACACCCACTGAGCTATTTTATTCAAAACACACTCCTTTGTTTAGAAGCTAGCAGTATATTCCTTGCAAGAGTGATTACAGGCATGGGTTTGGATGATATGATACATACTAGCAGATAACCAAATAAGGGAAGATTATCATAAAAGAGAGGTAATTGTTTTCAACTCATTGGTCTCCAAATACTTTACTGTAAAGTAAAGATCAAAAATATACTACTACATTTTCTTGACCACAATATGTAAGTAAAAGGAACTCTCCTTTCATTACAGTTACAGTACAGTTACAGAACATTTCATATAGCCAAGTGTGCTACATTATCAGCTGCTTAGTCACTTAACGAGGATTAGATGAGACTTGATGATTTATTTATATATTCAGACAGTTTTAGTTATAGATATTCCATAATTCAATATTGTGAGCCATTATTAAAACAATACATAATTTAAAAAAAAATTAAGGCCATAACTGGAATGTAGTCAAAATGATTCATTGGTTAAAACTTCTTAGATTTTTCTTTTCTTCATTTATATTGTGTTAAAAGGTGAAGCATCATTAGGTAAATACTTAATCATCCTCTTCCTATCTCAGTACCCCACATGTAAAGTAAACTGATGTCTGGTTGTTGTTAATAGAATAAAAATGACTATAAGTGATCTTGGGATATGGCTCAGGGAACCTTATTTTTCAGAAGAAAAACTAATTTTTATCGTGAGATGGTTTAATATATTTTTCTGAGTACTTGTTTTTGCTCCACTTTTTTGTGTATTTAAGCGTCAAGTAATTGATAATTTTTCAGGTTAATGATATTTTACGCAGATATGTGTCAAGTCACAGTCTAGTCATACTCCTAGTAAAGTGGTGCCAACTTTACTAGAAGCTCCTATGAAGTTTTGTAAACAACACGAAAAGAAATGTTTCGCCATCATTATACCACCTTCCCACACCTGCCTGTAATGCTTGTAATCCAGCACTTAACAAATAAAATGTCACCAAGTTTATGCATTAACACTGAAAATAACACAAGTTTTGGAAAATAATACAATGCATTGAAGAGATCTTTCTTTGTCTTCCCACCAAAACTCTATAAGTATGTTTGTTTATTAGTTTTAGTTGAACCACAGAATACTTAATAGTGCAGGTAGCCGAGGTACACTATTAGATAGATACCTATTACCAATAATTTTGTAAATTTTGTTTTTCCTGCACTTACCTAAGTTCCTGCATGTTTACAAACATGAACACAAGTGTTTTGTAATGTTTTGCTAATCACTCTATTTCCACATTTCATAAACATTCATGCATGCACTTGAATATTCATGATGCTTTATTTGTGTAGCCTTTTTTGCTTTTTTGTTGGAATTAATTTCAATTATTTATTTCCTGAAAGTCATTCTATTCTGATGAAAAATTTTAGCTTATTTTTAGTGGATGTGAAATGTCACGAGATTAAACGCGATAGCATTTTATGTTTTGATCAAATTTGAGTTTATTGCTGATAAAAAAAGAAATATAAGGTTCTGTTTTTGGTCCATACTGTCTTTAATAATAATTAAAGAGAGACCAAAAACAGAAACTTATTTATTATATTTATATTTTTTTTTTCGAATTGCCATCTCAAAACTCTCTTAGGAACTTGAGTTTTAAGTCCTTTCTTTAGTATTTAAATAGTAACTAAAGCCAATAACCAATTTATCAAAAAAAAAACGTTCCATGAATATGAGTCATAGTCGTAGTCATAATGACTCAGCATCAGTCTTCAACCAGAAATGTTTTGGTCCGATTCCTCCACTGCAGGTGACCTTCACTACAATATCTCAATGCAATGCCTGAAACATCGGAAACATTGTGTAGACAATAAAAAAATGGTACCCAAGTCAATTTTAACTCAAGGGTAGTACAGTTAACAAAAAAATATTAAATTAAATCAAACTTTACTAGCTTAACTCTATTTTTAGGCCGAGGCCGTTACACTTAACATCAGGTGAACAACAAGCTCGTCAAGTTTATTTTTTACTTCAAACTGGTTTTCTTCAACCATATTATTACTAACAGTATTTAATGACTTGTAATATTTATTATATTCTATTGTATTCTAATATTTTTGTTAATCTTTTGTATTGATAGATGCACATTGAAAACGTTATAAATACATACTAATAATAATCTATATACTTGTATAAAAACGAATCTCTATTTCCCTTGGTCATCGCATCACGAGTGAATGGATGGAAATTAAAATACTGATATGAAAGTTTTTTTTTTTTTTTATGTTTGTCATCTGCAGTATACATTAAAATAAAATTAAAATAAGTACACTGTTGGAGTTTTTGCGGGAACACGAAAAAGATTGCGTCACCGCATCGTATTATTTTCCAAAACTTGTGTTATTTTCAGTGTTAGTGCATAAAATTGGTGGCATTCTATTCGTTAAGTGCTGGATTACAGGCGTGAGTGTGGGAAAATGGTATAATGATGGTGAAACGTTTCTTTTCGTGTTGTTTCCAAAACTCCTTAGAAGCTTCAAGTAAAGTTGCCACCACTTTACTAGGAGTATGACTTTGACTAGACCATGACTTGACTATGGCTTGACTTAATGACTTCGACTGTGACTTGACACATATTTGCGAAATATCATTAACTTGATAATTATCAATTACTTGACACTGGCTAAATACACGGAAGTGTGAAGCCAAAACATTAAAAAAAAAAAAAAAAAAAAGAAAAAAAGTGCACTGTCTACATCAGGTAGGTTAAAAGTTGGAGATGCTTAGATTGCTTAGCCATTTTCTTTGCAGACTGTACAAAATTAGGTTACAATTTTACTGTAATTGTCTCCATATAGTCTTTTTAAACTAATACTATGCCATTGGAGTTATTATAATCAACATCAATGTAAGGACTTTAAAAAAACCAGCATCATAAAAACAATTTCAAAAAGGGTGAAATCTTTCATGCTATTTTTAAAGAATTTCTTTGTATGTTACACTATTGGCCAGAAAGAGACTTTCCATGTTGACTAAAGATACTACACCAGATAGATAATCCAATCAGAAGATTAGTGTAAGAATGTGTGAATGTTTACATGATAATGGTGTCATTTTATAGCTTGAATACATAGCTGGAAATGCTGGTTGAGATATAAAATATATCTATGTATATAAAATGTCTATGTAATAAATAAAAAATGGGATATATATCTATGATAGGTAATATATCTATGTAATAAATAAAAAATGGGAATCTGTTCATAGATAAGCCCATCATTTGAAACTGCTATTTTAAAATGTTTGTAATAGTCCTAATTATATATTATTACTATTTTCAAAGTCGAAAGTCTAAAAGATTTATAGCAAATAAGCTATTTTTAGCAATTTTAGAAGTCAAAATTATATTAGGTACTTAAAAGTAAAGTAAGTAAAAGTTATTTTAAAATTACTAAGTGCTTATTGTTAAATAATATATAGCAAGCCTATTACAATATATAAGTTGGAAACAAATTAAGTTCTCATCATATTTAATAAAAGAATGTTAAGTTTTCCTCCTGCATTCAGTCTACATTCCAAAAAAAACATTGAATCCGTTTGCTTTACTGATTAGAACAATAACTAATAGATAGGTACCTGCCAGGCAAACTGGCATTCGCATACCTCCATGATTTATGGCCTTGTATGCTGCATTTTGTACTGCGGCATGTTAGCACATGATTTTGTTAACAGGAATGAAGACTAATAAAGATTTTGTGTTTTCAAGCAAAAGTATCTCGTTTTCTTATTATATATAACTAGTTACGCCCGGCGGTTTCACCAGCGGATAAAAAGTATTTAAATTATTTAATTATTTACTCATCCCCATGGGAAAATTTAACTTTTCCGGGATAAAATGTAGCCTATATGTTAATCTAGTGTATAAGCTATCTTGGTACCGAATTTTATCCAAATCCATTCAGCCGTTTGAGCGTGAAGGAGTAACAAACATACACACATACAAACTTTCGCCTTTATAATATTAGTGTGATTAGTGTGATATTTTACTTGGTGGTAGGTCTTTTCTGCTAAGTTCGTATAGGTATGTACCACTGCTTTGCCAGTTATTTTGCCGTCAAGCAGTAGTACGCAAGCACTACTGTGTTCCAGTTTGAAGGGCACTGTAGCTAGTGAAATTACTGGGCAAATGAGACTTTATCACTTAATCTCACAGTCTAGTAACGGAACACAGCAGTACTTGCGCACTACTGCTTGGCGGCAGAATAATTGGCAAGGCGGTGGTACCTACCTAGACGAACTTTGCAGAAAAGTCCTACCACCTAGTACCATGATGAAAGGGTCAGCTACATCCCCAATATGGTACATTTTTTTACCTCGTCTACCCAAGGCTGCTTCGATATCTAGTAATCTCTACTGTAACCCCTTAACGGGATCGTGACACGTTTCCAGTAACCCTGTATAAATAACGTAAATTAACTTTGTGAAGGACGGTTTTGGCGGAAAATGCAGCTGGATAAAACTGGACTTTGTTCTGTCAGTTTGCAAGGTTCCTTTCGGCTCCATCGTTGGATGGATTCCAGATAGGATCCAGTAAACATGGCCACAGCTGACCTAAACTCTTTCCGTTATTCCATTGTCGCACGCAAACTTACGCAACAAAAATATCACATGTTTTGGCGGGAATACAAAAAAGATCGCGTTATGTTATTTTCAGTGTTAGTGCATAAAATTGGTGGCATTTTATTCGTTAAGTGCTGGATTACAGGCGTGAGTGTGGGAAAATGGTATAATGATGGTGAAACGTTTCTTTTCGTGTTGTTTCCAAAACTCCATAGAAGCTTCTGGTATAGTTGCCACCACCTTACTAGGAGTATGACTTGACTAGGCTAGACTAGATTATGACTTGACTTGATGACTTGGACTGTGACTTGATATACACATATATATATTAATTAACTTGAAAAATATCAATTACTTGACACTGGCTAAATACACAAAAGTGTGGAGCCAAACCAAAAATAAAAAATCACATCACGCTAATATTATTAATGTGAATATTTGTAAGTGTGTTTGTTCTCTCTCAACTCTGCAACGGCCGAACGGATTTGAATGAAATTTGGAATGGCGATAGCTTATACGCTGGATGACACATATGGTCCTTTATATATTTGTTTTTTTAAAGGCACAAACAGTTTACATATATACAAATACAATACTTTTTTTATAAAAATACATACAACAATAAAGTTGCCACCAATAGAAATGAAATAGAATAAGAAATATAAATACAAAAAAACGGTACTCGTAAAATTAAAATACATACTCGATAATAATAAACTTATACGTACCAATAATAAAATAACACATACAATAAATAAAGAGAAAAATAAACTACCTATATAATTACGTACTAAAATTATAAAGGAGGCACTTTAGATTTAAACTTTAAAAAGGATGCATTAAAAATATCACAATCAGAGAATTTCTCATTAGGTAATCTACATGCTCTGGTTATAAATGAGTTACAAGCTTAATTAGTTTTATAAATATGTATGCAAACAAAATAGATAATTTGTATGACGTGCACTTAAACGAGGACTATTCAAATATCAATTTTAAATAATAACAACTGATTGTTGACCACGTTTGACCAAGTTCAGTCTTGATGCATCAGCTCAACTCAATCCCATGTCGCTATCAAATGAGTCCGTGCTTATAAATATTAGGTCTTTACCTATGAAATTGCCGTTTTGTTTGAAAAAAGTTAAAGTATTTTTTTTTCGAACTTATTTATTTCTTTTATTCAAAGTAATCACCCCTGCAATCAATGCATCTTTGCCAACGCTGTGGCAGTTTATGGATGCCCTTCTTGAAAAAATCAGCAGGACGGGAGACAACAAACTCTTCAAAGGCGTTTTGTACTGCCTCTCGGGAATTGAATTTTTTTCCCGTTAAAAAGTTGTCCAAATTTTGGAAAAAGTAATAGTCGGTAGGCGCAAGATCTGGTGAGTATGGCGGATGAGGGAGAGCTTCCAAACCCAACTCACGCAGCTTAGAGACGGTCTGTTGTGCAGTATGGGGTCGCGCGTTGTCGTGAAGTAGCAGTGGAGACGAACGATTGACCAAAGCTGGTTACAGACGTGCGAGTTTCGCCATCATTGTGGTCAGTTCTTCAATGTACACATCTGCAGTAATGCTCTCGCCGTTTTGTAAAAAGCTATGATGAATCACACCAGCACTAGACCACCAAACTGTGACCATCACCTTTCTAGGGGTCATTTTTCGTTTTGCACATTGCTTTGGTACCGAACCAGGATCTAACCAACTGGCTGAGCGCTTTCGATTGTCAAAAAGAATCCATTTTTCGTCGCACGTAACAATTCGGTTCAAAACTCCTTCATTTCTGTGCCTGTTAAGCAGCGAAAGGCAAATCTCGACGCGTACGTTGCGCTGGCGATCGTTAAGTTTGTGGGGCACCCATCTATCAAGCTTTTTTATCTTGCCAATCTGTCGCAAATGGACCAATATTGTTTTGATGCTAACATCAAAAGCTGCTGCCAGCTCAGCTGTAGATTGAGATTCATCAGCTTCCACAATCGCTTTTAATTCATCATTGTTGACCAAAGTTTCCAGACGACCACGAGGTTCATTTTTCAAGTCAAAATTCCCAGAACGGAACCGAGCAAACCAATAACGGGTTGTACGTTCGTTTGTACAGTTCTCTCCGTAAACGTCGTTGATGTTACGTGTCGTTTGTGCCGCGTTGGTGCCACGACGGAACTCATATTCCATAATTACACGAAATTTCAAAGTATCCATTATGAGGAAAAATGTTGAAATGTAATGAAAATACAACGCTAATCAATAAACAAAAGACTTATATTGTAAATAGAATGTCATATTTTTAAAACAAAATTAATTTTAATTTAGAATTCATAGCCAATCAAAACTTTTTTTTGATTGAAAAAGTCTGTACTGCAATACGGCAATTTCATAGGTAAAGACCTATTATATTAATAATAGCGCCCAACGATCACTACAATTATATAATAACTAATACTAAACACTACCTACTACTACTACAAAAAAAAAACATTTGGACTTGATACTGGCTGCGATGACCTATAGACAGTCCAAATGCTCCAGCCCACTACCAGTAGGTAGCATACCCAACATGCTGGAATCATTGCCCCGTTAAATTGCAATGCTTATTCGTTGTGCCAAATAAGTGCCAGCATTTTGGTCACGCGTAGATAGATAGATAGATACATACATAGATCCTAGACCCTAACTAGGATATCCTGTGTCTAGGAACTACGCGGACCATGGTCCCACAACACCCAGACTCAGAGCAAGTATTTGCCCTTTTTTTCGGTGCACAAATACTTGTCCTGCCGTGAGAATCGAACCCACCGCCTCTGGGTTATATGCCGACCTGCTCAACCACCACACCAAAGAGGCTGTCAAACCGTATCCATCCTTTGCTACGTGCCACACCGCTATTAACACATCCGGTTACGAAGCGACGAATATGAGTTCTATTCCCGTACCGGCGCTAATCTTTCTTTCATCTGCATCTGTTCCATTTTTCTAAGATATAGGGATCCCGTTATATTATAGAGAACCCGTAATGGATACAATAATTCATGAAGTACTTTAAAATACAGTATTTTTTCCTGTTTGTGTGATATATAGAGGAAATCATATACCAGACGATAGTTTTACTTGGTTTGAACATGTTAAATATAAAATCGTACAAATAGGACACAAAGAGTGTGATAGAATTAAATTAACTTAACTAGGTTGTAGGACTGTTCTGCAGTTCGTCTAGGTAGGTTAGGTACCACCGCTTTGCCAGTTATTCTGCCGTGCTTGCACACTACTGTGTTCCGGCTTGAAGGGCACTGTATTGTTAGTGGAATTACTGGGCAAATGTAACTTTATAATCTGATCTCACAGTCGTGCTATCTTATTATCAGACTGTGCTGATGTCTCAGGATGATCTATTCTCGCAGTGCAGTGTCACGCGAAACTTTATATTTTGGAGTTCTAAGTGACACTGTTCTGTTATGGGCGGCCGTGTCGCTTAACATCAGGCGAACAGTTATATCGTCACGTCATAACATAAAAAAATTTACAAAAAAATAACAAAATACAGATATTAATGAATATTAATACTATACTATAGATAATATATATATATATAATTAAATAAAGTACAAACTACTTAATAAAAAATAATTCTATGTTCTGCTGGTTTTATTTTTTTTTACTTTTAGGCAAATGTTACTTTACCTGTATCATGTTTGTCCAGAAGATAACCTTAACGCTACCATTCGTGTTAAAAACTCATCCATCACGGACCACAAGTACTAATGTACTCATCAGCTTTGTACTTTGGGACATATTATATCGTGAAATACAGCAGTTTGTTTTTGTTTTTTTTTTTTACTTGTAACTTATCTAGCATTTGACCACGCTCTCACCTGATGGGAAGTGATGATGCGATCGAAGGTGTAGCATGCTAGCCAAGTAAATACCTATTCACTCTTCTCTTGAACACGCCCGGGTCATATTTCGCCGGAAACACAGACGCTGGCAGGGCATTCCATTCCTTAGCCGTTCTAATTAAGAACGTGGAATCAAATCGCTTGGTACGAATGGGTGGTATTTCGACCACGAAAGGATGGCGCTTAGCCGAGTGTTTAGTAGTCCGGTAGTGGAATTGACTTGTTGACCTGGCTTGTGGAGTGATTCGACACCGGTGGTTACCAGTTACCACGGCTCGCCTCAGGTATTTTAATTGGTTACTTCTGTGCAGTCTACAGTGCTCGGCGTATATTTTACTTTTACAGGTCAGGTTGAGGGATTAGATGGAAACATGTGAAAGGAAAGAAGACGTTATGTAACTGCGTTAAATTGCTTATATTGCACTTTGACAGCCTCTGTGATGTGGTAATTGAGGTTGGCTTGTAATCCAGAGCAGGCAGGTTCGATTGACAGGCAAAAAAGCGCAAATACATACTTGTTCTGTGTCTGGGTGTTGTGGATCCTCCCTCGTAGTTCCTGGGTACCTAGATACAGGGAATCCTAGTTAGGGTCCAGGAACTATGTATGTGATCGTTGGGGGTTATAATTTTTTTTTTTTACTTGTAACTTGTCTAGCATTTGACCACGCTCTCACCTGATGGGAAGTGACGATGCGATCGAAGGTGTAGCATGCTAGCCATGTAAGTAGTTTTGTAAGTAAGTTTTAAATTAACAATATGATTTCCGCCCGTTGCTTTGCTATCAAAATTACGTGATCAGCGATCAAGGTGACGGTCGTTATCGTGACTTACGGGAATCTATATATATAAAAGAAAGTCGCGTTAGTTACACTATTTATAACTCAAGAATGGCTGAACCGATTTGGCTGAAAATTGACAGGGAGGTAGCTTAGAACCAGGAGATGGACATAGGATACTTATCCCGTTCGACCGCGTTTTAATAATTCACCCGTGCGAAGCCGGGGCGGGTCAACTAGCTGAAAATAAAACAACCGTTCTATCTTTCGCTCGCAGCTATTGATTACCTATTAATTAATACAGTTTCTCAAGATTATTATTGATTCATCGCATCTATCTAAATAAATTACCTTTCGCTTACAATAATATATTCTAATAATCAGCTTGGCTAGCGACCTAGCACTACACTAATCATTATTACTGGGTGTTGATTGTTTACACACATTTTATGGGCGTATTTAGGTATTGATTGAGGGTTAGGGATTATGACTCATATTTAATATTAGGTCTTTACCTATGAAATTGCCGTTTTGTTTGAAAAAAGTTAAAGTTTTTTTTTTCGAACTTATTTATTTCTTTTATTCAAAGTAATCACCCCTGCAATCAATGCATCTTTGCCAACGCTGTGGCAGTTTATGGATGCCCTTCTTGAAAAAATCAGCAGGACGGGAGACAACAAACTCTTCAAAGGCGTTTTGTACTGCCTCTCGGGAATTGAATATTTTTCCCTCTAAAAAGTTGTCCAAATTTTGGAAAAAGTAATAGTCGGTAGGCGCAAGATCTGGTGAGTATGGCGGATGAGGGAGAGCTTCCAAACCCAACTCATGCAGCTTAGAGACGGTCTGTTGTGCAGTATGGGGTCGCGCGTTGTCGTGAAGTAGCAGTGGAGACGACCGATTGACCAAAGCTGGTTGTAGACGTGCGAGTTTCGCCAACATTGTGGTCAGTTCTTCAATGTACACATCTGCAGTAATGCTCTCGCCGTTTTGTAAAAAGCTATGATGAATCACACCAGCACTAGACCACCAAACTGTGACCATCACCTTTCTAGGGGTCATTTTTGTTTTGCACATTGCTTTGGTACCGAACCAGGATCTAACCAACTTGCTGAGCGCTTTCGATTGTCAAAATGAATCCATTTTTCGTCGCACGTAACAATTCGGTTCAAAATTCCTTCATTTCTGTGCCTGTTAAGCAGCGCAAGGCAAGTCTCGACGCGTACGTTGCGCTGGCGATCGTTAAGTTCGTGGGGCACCCATCTATCAAGCTTTTTTATCTTGCCAATCTGTCGCAAATGGACCAATATTGTTTTGATGCAAACATCAAAAGCTGCTGCCAGCTCAGCTGTAGATTGAGATTCATCAGCTTCCACAATCGCCTTTAATTCATCATTGTTGACCAAAGTTTCCGGACGACCACGAGGTTCATTTTTCAAGTCAAAATTGCCAGAACGGAACCGAGCAAACCAATAACGGGTTGTACGTTCGTTTGTACAGTTCTCTCCGTAAACGTCGTTGATGTTACGTGTCGTTTGTGCCGCGTTGGTGCCACGACGGAACTCATATTCCATAATTACACGAAATTTCAAAGTATCCATTATGAAGAAAAATGTTGAAATGTAATGAAAATACAACGCTAATCAATAAACAAAAGACTTATATTGTAAATAGAATGTCATATTTTTAAAACAAAATTAATTTGAATTTAGAATTCATAGCCAATCAAAACTTTTTTTTGTTTGAAAAAGTCTGTACTGCGATACGGCAATTTCATAGGTAAAGACCTATTATTTATATTTTATTTATATTATATTATTTATTTATATTTTAACTGACGTTTTCTGCGATAAGTGGCCTATTATTTTAAATTTATTATTAACATATTGTTAGTCCCATGACCATATTACCCATAGTAGGTAAACCACCAAGGGGGTGCCAACCCCAAAGAAAGGTAGGGGGTTATAACACCTATATATATATACTATGGGTACTATATATATTAACACCTATATATATATATACTATGGGTACTATATATATATATAGTACCCATAGTATATATATATAGGTGTTATAACCCCCTACCTTTCTTCTAGATACGACCACCACTATAGTTTTCACACTGAAACAGCATGTTCCAAACTAAAAAGTAAACTTTATACGATCGAAACATGTGCGCCACAGACGTTCGCTGTATTGTAATTGTTGACGTCATTTCTTGTATTTTTAGTAATTAATTGTTTGTGAAAGTGGAGCGCTCGCGCAGTCTGGTGATTTTATAAATCGATGTAACAGGTTTCTCATGTTTTATTTAAATAAGAAGTTATAATTTTAAGTAAATATTTGTATGGCGAAGCCGCCATGTCACTACCTGAAGGACAGTCACGTCATTTTTGACAGGCTCTGTGGTGTGGTGGTTGAGCCGGTCGGCTCACGACCCGCGGTGGGATCGATTCCTGCGGCAGGACAAGTATTCGTGCGCAAAAAAAAGTGCAAATACTTGTCCTGTGTCTGGGTGTTGTGGGACCATGGTCACCTAGTTCCTGGGTACCTAGATACAAGGAATCCTAGTTAGGGTCCAGGATCTATGTATGTAATCGTTGAGCGTTTATTATTATTGGTTTGAAATTTCCTGATCCTTCAGCAAACTTGTTTTTTTTTTTGGCCTTTAAACACCAGATTGTTATCAGTTATCATAAACTGATAACTTGACGCACGCTTGACTTAATTCCAAGTCAGCTGGTGAAACGAACGGAAGTTGTGTCCTCTCTACGTGAATATAGAAGCAACAGTTTTGTTTCGTATATTACTGTAGGGGCAAGAGAGATGGAGCTAAAGAAGTTTTAGTCAGTCAGTCGTGTGGTCTAAAGCACACACGTTTTTTTAAATTAACCGATGTATGGAGCCTCATCTTCTATACCTTTTCATTGTATTTATACCCATCTGGAGAATGGTTAAGAGTCCTACAGGGTAAGCGATGCATTGGTGACGCCTCCTCCGGTGTTACAGATGTCCATAGGCTACGGTGACCACTTCCCATCAGGCTGTAGGCTTATTTGCTCCCTTTTTTTTTGTTTTGGCTCCACACTTTTGTGTATTTAGCCAGTGTCAAGTAATTGATAATTTCTTAAGTTAATTACTATAATATAATGTGTCAAGTCACAGTCCAAGTCATCAAGTTGCGTCATAGTTAGTCAAGTCATACTGCTAGTAATGTGGTAGCAACTTTACCAGAAGCTTCTATGGAGTTTCGGAAACAACACGAAAAGAAACGTTTCGCCATCATTATACCACTTTCCCACACTCATGCCTGTAATTCAGCATTTAAAGAATAAAATGCCACCAATTTTATGCACTAACACTGAAAATAATACAAGTTTTGGAAAATCATATAATGCGGCGACGCGATCTTTTTCGTTTTCCCGCCAAAAACGCATTTGCTCCCTTAGTCATTAAATAAAATCTGATTTCATCGCTATGCCTCCTTGTTTACATTCCTTGAGGCGCGCGACGGCCTTGCTTGGTCGTCGATCCGACATTGACAGCCGAAGAACCGGCTTACACATGAGACGGAATGAACCCACCCTTGGGACGCTATAGCCTTAAAGTTCGAGGTTTCGGACACACTCACTTGCACATTGGAATCCAGACCTTATTCCTACTTCACTATGACGTATTGTTCTATGACGTGGCTACTGCAATACGTCGGGTACATGCTACACTCTAGGATGTACCCGATGCATCTGCATTAAAGGTTGACAGGGAGTTTTGGCGGGAAAACGAAAAAGATCACGTTACCGCATTATATTATTTTCCAAAACTTGTGTTATTTTCAGTGTTAGTGCATAGAATTGGTGGCATTTTATTCGTTAAGTGCTGGACTACAAGCATGAGTGTGGGAAAGTGGTATAATGATGGTGAAACGTTTTTTTCGTGTTGTTTCCAAAACTCCATAGAAGCTTCTGGTAAAGTTGCCACCACTTTACTAGGAGTATGGCTTTGACTAGACTGTGATTTGACTTGATGACTTCGACTGTGACCTGACACATTATTTACGTGAAATATCATTAACTTGCTAAATTATCGATTACTTGACAGGCTAAATACACAAAAGTGTGGAGCCATAACACAAAAAAAAAAGGTTGACAGGTCTACTTGTCGGTGTAGGTTAGCTAGAACGGTCGCGACTTTCAATAGGGTCCACTCTTCCAGTGGACGTAGTCTTCTCGATCCCCTTATCCCGGCAACGGCCCAAGCCGAGGCTCGCACCCCGGGGGTGCTCTTGAGCTAGTTGCATCCCACTTTTTACGGCTGGGCGTCTTAAGCGCCTGCCCTCCCGTCCGGTGACGCTGTAAAGGTTAGTAAAGGCCAAAATCAAACACTAAAACCTTTTGTGGTGATAGAGGAATTCGCCAAGTGGTTGTCTTCGCGGTCGGGTGACTATTGCCGCCGTCAGCAATTGTTTCCTACCGTCAGCCACTGTTCGTTATGATACCGAAACAATGAAGGAACAGACACTTCCTGATTACAAGCATATTATCTCTATGATTACAAGAAATCATTCGATTATAATTTAGGTAGTGCGTATTTTGATTCAGTTCTTGAGCATTTATAGACAGACGGGTTTTTTAAAACGCCTACCGGGCTACCACAAATAGATAAACAAGGCTTAGACAGATGTCAAACGCGTGTTTAACAATACAAAACAGAATAAGAATTTTGGCGGGAAAACGAAAAAGATAGCGTCACCGCATTGTATTATTTTCCAAAACTTGTGTTATTTTCAGTGTTAGTGCATAAAATTGGTGACATTTTATTCGTTAAGTGCTGGATATGCAGGCATAAGTGTGGGAAAATGGTATAATGATGATGAAACGTTTCTTTTCGTGTTGTTTCCAAAACTCCATAGAAGCTTCTAGTAAAGTTTTAAAGTTGCCACTGCTTTACTAGGAGTATGACTTTGACTTGATAACTTCTACTGTGACTTGACACATATTTGCGTGAAATATCATTAACTTAATAAATAATCAATTACTTGACACTGGCTAAATACACAAAAGTGCCAAACCTTAATTAAAAAAAAAAAACAGAATAACACACTAGTTTAAGGCTTGTTTAAATCTTTTGTGGTTAAGTCGCTAAAGTTTTCGTCGAGTAAAACGACTTATCTAGTAAAATAAACGCTCTACTTATATATAGAAGAAGTAATTTAAATGTAACCTTAACTTCTAATAATTATAACGAACGCAAAGCGTATAAAACTGACTTCAGACTTGTATGGTTTTCTCATGGATGCCGTTGTCAGAACTGGCAAAAATCGAAACGGGACCACAAGGGATGCACCAGATTTCAATTAAAAAATAATGATCGAAATCGGTTCACCAGTCGAAACGTCTGGGGTGACCACGAAACTTTGATTGCAATGCAACAGGAGAAATTTCCATACTAACTAATGCACATAAACTGCGTATTTGAACTGTCAAATCCATAAAAATTTGTGTTTCTATTGGTTCCAATCTAGTTACGTGAATGCCCTGCAGAAGTAAAACACTTTAAAAAATATTTAAAAATACAGTCGAATTGAGAACCTACTCCTTTTTTCGATTAAAAATAGGAACATGCTGATACATTCACGACATATAGGGTTACATGTGGTTACAAGTATGCTATTATTATTAATAAATATGCATGTATGTGTGTGTATCTTTATACTGTCTTTATGATACCTTCTTCGTCCGCAAGCACTGTGGTCACAGCCCTACTGCGGCTGTGACCACAATGACAGGTCTGTTTACATTGTCTAGGCTATAGGTGACTTGTAATGTTGTTCGACAGCCTCTGTGGTGTGGTGATTGAGCAGGTCGGCTCATAACCTGGAGGCGGCGGGTTCGATTCCTGCGGCAGGACAAGTATTTGCGCACCGAAAAAAAGCTCAAATACTTGTTCTGAGTCTGGGTGTTGTGGAACCATGGTTCTCGTAGTTCCTGGGTTCCTAGACACAGGGGATCCTAGTTAGGGTTTAGGATCTATGTACGTGATCGTTGGGCGTTATTATTATTATAAAAAGAAAAAAATGTGTAGAATATTAATAGTCCCAACTGCGAAGTGATTGAAGCAACGCGTTGTTTCCGTTTGCGATTAAACTGTCAAAATTGATGTCACGAACACGCTGTACTGTTATCAATGACGTTAGTTATGTACTCTAACATTCTACTCCCTAATATTTAAATGTTAAACGTATATAAATATGTGTGCACACAGCACATCTCACACAGCACCATCTAGTCCCAAACTAAGCAAAGCTTGTACTATGGGAACCAGATAACTGATACAATACTTTTTTGTTTGTAAATACATACATAGAATACAATATAACACACAGATACAAAACAAACATCGAAGTACATCACACAAATGTTTATCCTGGGTGGGAATCGAACCTAC
Source organism: Ennomos fuscantarius (assembly GCA_905220475.3). NCBI lineage: Eukaryota > Metazoa > Arthropoda > Insecta > Lepidoptera > Geometridae > Ennomos > Ennomos fuscantarius. The sequence goes on from HG992049.1 coordinate 8,001,819, forward strand.
AACCTACAGTTCAGATGGCAAGGTTACTAATTAAATACTACCGATAACTGAGCTAAACGAGTATAGTGTTCCATAAACATTATATTCTTAAATAGGTTGTAAGCGACTTGGATTAAACCACCAAGGTATATGAAATTTAGTCATCCATTAGATAATTTATAATAATTTTCCTATATAAAACGCATTACTATTAAGTCTTAAGTAGTGGCCTCTGCAATAAATAAATACTTAAAAAAATAAATAAATATGTGTGGACAACTCACACAGAGCCATCTAGAGCATCTAGCTTGTACTATGGGAACCAGATAACTGATACAATTCTTACATTATTTTTGTTTGTAAATATTTACATAGAATGCAATATAACACCCAGACACAGAATATACATCGATGCTAATCACACAAATGTTTGTCCTGGGTGGGAATCGAACCCACAACCTGCAGTTCAGAAGGCTGGGCTAGGCTACCTACTGAGCTATTGGTCCAATAATTATATTTAATTTAAAAGCAGTTACATTTTGTAAGATGGAAAACGGCTAAATTCACGTCAATTAAAAGTCGAAATTACTCCGACCACTGATTCTCCGAAACGAAACTTCGCAAACGAACGAAGTTTCGAAGTTTTGAACAGAGTAGACCTCCAGGTTTCGGACATATTCGACCTGAGTTTAGCCGTTTTTCATCTTACAAAATGTGTCATACTCACGATAGTTTTCAAACTAAAAAAAGCAGTTACATATTAATAGTGGTGGTTTATTACTAATAATAAAAGTAGCTTTCTCGTGAGAATTTCTCCAGGTCATGCTACCCGTGCAATGCAGCAGACTCTGTCTCTCAGAGGCTTTAGCACCAGTGGGAATGTATAATTCGATGGTTTGATATGGCACTTATAAACCACTTGGCGAAGCAATAAACACACATTCGGCAGCAACAGTTAGGCCAGGGGTCCGTGACCTGCCTGCTCGGTATACTAATTAGATTTGTTGCTCGAGCGCCCGGGCCGCCTGCCGGTTCGTTCAGAAACCTATTTCGCTCGTTACTCGTTGTGTCTACGCGAATATGTATGCTCGCGGTCTGAAAATGTTTACCACCTTAAGGTTGGTAATTGCATACACAAATCCATGTCACAAGGTCGTTGATATTATGTGATTTGATTAGGCACGACTGTGCCTTAGCTTCTAGCTTCTCGTTTCATTACGTCCATCCCAAGTGTCATTTAAATCATTTAACAAAAATGTTTGATCTCATATGCCCGTCAGTGCTAAGGTTTGACAGCTACGCACTAACGAGTATCTCTCTAAGACGTGCCCATGAAGTAAAACTTCTGTAGTTTAGCTCCATCTATCGGCCGGTATAACTTTGTTGTTGCTTTGTTAAATGTTAATGTCGCCATCTTTACAATGTAAATTGTCATTTTATCGGACATACCAACATAATAATACAATCTTTTAACTTTGTTATGTTGACAATGGAGGTCTATGTGAACCAACTTCAACTTCGTTTCGCTACGCATTCACCAGCTTACTCCCCAAGTCAAGCGTGCGTAAATAAGCTTTACTTCAACAAGCTTAAACAGTGCTCCTGGTTTTATTATGGCCGTCGCTTCCTCAGTTTATGATGATAATGTATTCGCCCTTGTCCATCACAATTTCTCACGCAATCTTATGCTCATATTACCGAACGATGCTCAGTCATCGATCGGCACTCAAGCAGAGATTTAATTCATAAAGTGTTCAATTAGTTAATGGAATCTCTGCTTGAGCACCGATCGATGATTGAGCATCTTTCTGTAATACGCACCTTAGTGTCAGTACAAGTAAAGATTGAGTAACTGTACTTCCCCTCACCGCTGTCTGTCTGCGAATTTGGATCAATAAAACAATGCTTGTACATAAAAGGGGGAGAGTTGGCAAACGCACTGTCTGTGCTGCGCTTTGTCACTCTAAAGGGGACTTCGAACTTGGGGTATTTAAAGTTTAAGCGTTCGCGTTAGCTTATCAACCAAACATATCATAATCATGCAGAATTTTTAAATAATATATTTTATTAATTAATATTTGGTATTTGTTCACATTAATTTTAATTATTATGATATACTAGTTGCGACCCGCGGCTAAAGAGTACCCTATTTGTTAAATAGCCTATAAGCTATCTGCATTCCAAGTTTAATTACACATTTATGAATAGAAACTTAAATTTGTATGGATTTGACAGTTGACAGATTTGACAGACTCAGTTTATTTACGTTTATGATTTTGTTCTTCTTTCAAATTAGGATCGAAACTTCCGTGATCACTCCCTACTTCCTATGAAAAATTTGTTTAGATAAATAATTTTGATGTTAGTTTATTTTTATTACTACCCAATTGAAGGGGTGAGAACAAAAAGGGTTTAACTGATTATTTTCACAAAATGACTTATGGGTATCGTTGGATTCAGCGTGGAATTATCTACAATAATACATTCTCAAAATACCGAAATGAGGCTTAAATCTCGAGATTTTGAGTCTAAAAACGGTTTATCTGTCAAGGGAATACAGTTCGCTTAGCATAAAAATATTATTATATTTATTTTATTATATATTTTATTTTTACATTAATTGTATGAATGAGTACTAAATTTAGTATTTTAAAATAGATATTTCATTTTCAAGCAACTGAAACTTACATAAACCTTTTCTATTACCTTATAAGCACTATACATCAAAATGAGGCTGTTGAAGTTTAAAGTCAATTTTCTCGAAACTATCAATTTGACAGTTAAACCCTTTTTATTCTCAACCCTTCAATTATAACATTGTTACTAAAAAATCAGTAGCTTAGCAAACGTAACACAGGGTAACCTAGTACTGATGCTTTAGTGCTTAGATATCTTGTTTCTAATTTTCCGGTTTCCGGTTTAAGAACTTCATTTCTCAAAAGAATACTATTCACTAATATGAGACATACATGACATGAAACTAATTTCTATTTATCATAACGGTGTTATAATTAAAACTAATTGTATCTACTTGACACTAAAAACAATAATATGTATAGTACGTAGCATTGCATTTAGAAACAGACTGTATTTATAAAATCTAACATTTTCAATAATGACAAAACTGTAGGTACCGACAAGCTTAGGTCCATAGTGAACTAAAGACTGAACTAAACTAAATTAATAAAGCGCATATTTGATTTTGTAAACAATATTAAAGAACACAAATAGGTAAACAATTGAATTGAGAAATTATCTTGCACTCCAAAATAATGACAGTAAATGAGCAATTATATTGGTTCGATTAAAATATAAGTATGCATATTGTATATATTAATATAGAAATTATATATATTATTAATATGTATGTTATATATAATGTGTAGTGTATATATATATGTGTGTGTGTATGTGAATAGGTTTACAAGAACATTAAATTTATGTTAGTGTTTTTATATGTTATCTAGACAATCTATATTTAAGCTACACTGTTGCACTACCATGCAAAAATTTCCATGTTACACCCAGGTTAACTGGAAGATAATGCTCTCTAGCATTAAGTTCGCCTTTGTACCTACATTTGTTATTTGTGCAATAAAGCATTTTCTATCTATCTATCTATTAATTTATTGTAGTAATATCAGATTGCCTACGTAAAGTTAGACAAATAATAAATCCTAATTGAGTAGCTATTGGATTGTTAAACAGTATGAATACAAAATACCTTTTATTTTAGGTACCTTTAATTTTACCTATGTTTAAATAATTACCTACTGTTTTTTTCAATTTTTTTTTCCGTTTAATAATATGATATTTAGCAGGAAACTATACTTTTTTTTTGAGGGGGGTTTCCCTCGCACTACCCTGCCACCACGGGGGTGGAGGCAGGGGGTATGTGGGACTCGAACCCACTAAAACTCCCCGTAATCCGACCGCCGCCGGGATGGGGCGAGATGGAGACGCACTGCATTAACCATCTCGCCCCGGCGGAGGAAACTATATCTAGTATAAGCCACCAGCATTTAAGATTGTTATTTACTTATGGTCAAATAAAAATTACTATTGCTGCAAATTAAAATCCATTTAATAGTTTTTGCGTGAAAGAGTAACTAACATCAATTAATACAAACTTTCGCGTCAATAATATTAGTAAGGATTATTGTGACATTCCATAGTATCATTATTGGTTTTTCATTTAATAGTTATAGAAACCTCATGATATATTTTGTATCGTTGCCAATGTACAATTCTATTTTTCAGACGTGTATTTTTGAAGTAAACCGTCTTTACGCACGCTTGACTTGGGGAGTAAGCTGGTGAATGCGAGGAGAACGAAGTTGGTTTACGTAGGTCTCCATTGTCAACATAACAAAGTAAAAAAAATTGTATTATTATGTTGGTATGTCCGGTAAAATGACAATTTGTCAAGATGGCGACATTAACATTAAACAATGCAAAAACAAAGTTATACCGGTCGATAGATGGAGCTAAAGAAGTTTTACCTACCTCAGTCGTGTGGTTTAAAGCACACTCGTTTTTTTAAAACTAAGAACCGGTTCTAAAATCAACCCTAAAACCGGCTACCCGGTTATGCATTCTCTATCCATGACTAAAGTTTATTTATCCAGTACTTTGTACACAACTAATTATTTACTGTGTGATTACTGAATCATCGATCATTTTAGCACTTAAACTCAATTTTTCTGTACATAATCACCTTTGACACATTGAAAATAAGGTTCACATCACAGCCATTAGTCATAAACAATTTTCCAGATTCACTTAGTGATTAATTTCGGCTTTATGTATTTGAACGTTAGGTTCAAAGTAGAAATTTTGAGAAGATCGGTTAATTTAGCACAGTAGATAACCTTATCCCGGTTCGTGCCTTACAGTTTTGAACCGTAATGTCCTGATGTAAGGTTCAAAACAGGTGTTACTTCCAAGGTGAGGTGTACAATACGTTGACCCGTTCGCGTTTATTTAATCTAATATACAATGACCAGAAATTAGCCGTAAACTTTATAGCCCATCGTGTTTACTATCGTTTTAAAAGTTTAATCAGCTACTTTCACTTAGATTTTGTTCGTGAATAAGAATTGAAGGGCTGAGAATAAAAAGGGTTTAACTGTCAAATTGATAGTTTCGAGAAAATTGACTTTAAACTTCAACGGCGTCATTTTAATGTAGAGTGCTTATAAGGTTATAGAAAATGTTTATGAAGTTTCAGTTGCTTGAAATGTATTAATTCTATTTTAAAATACAAAATATAGTACTAATTCGTATAATTACTGTAAAAATATAATATAATAAATATAATAATGTTTTTATGCTAAGTGAACTGTATTCCTGTGTCAGATAAACCGTTTTTAGACTGACAATCTCGAGATTTAAGCCTCATTTCGGTATATTGACAATGTATTATTGTAGATAATTTCATGCTGAATCCAACGACACCAATAAGTCATTTTGTGAAAAAAATCAGTTAAACTCTTTTTGTTCTCACCCCTTCAATTGTATTTCAGGTTTGCCGTGTAAACGAGTTTTTAGAATGCTTTTTTATATTTATTTTTATATCATGTAACTTGATGATTTGACTGAAGTTTATTTATTTATTTATAATTTAGCACAAAATGATGTAGGAGGACTTAATGCTATGAAGCATTATCTACCAGTCAACCTGGATGTGCAAAAAAAATCTATATACATAAAAGAAAGTCGTGTTAGTTACACTGTTTATAACTCAAGAACGGATGAACCGATTTGGCTGAAAATTGGTGGGGAGGTAGCTTAGAACAAGGATGGACCTATGTCCATCGTCGCGCGGTCGAACGGGATAAAAAGTATCCTATGATTCTTTTTATCCCGTTCGACCGCGTTTTACTAATTAACCCGTGCGAAGCAGGGTCGGTTAACTAGTATTACATATAATATACTTAATTATAAAAATAATATATGTTTCGTATTGTAGTTCCAAGAAAATTAGCAAGCAGCGGGATTTGAACCTGCCTTCTAACTCGCCGGATCAAACCCACTACCAATATCAACTGAGCTATTGTCGCGTACCATAGTGGCTGTAAAAATCTTACAGCCTTATTAATAAACACGAACTAGCTATAGACTAGTTACACCATCTTTTGTCTCTTTCGATCCAGCTAAATATTCCAGTAGCGAAAAAAGGACAAAAGCTGAAGTAACTAATCCGACTAATACCCGTTTATTAATAAGGCTGTTAAAGTTTACTTTGTACTAGAACCGCTCGCACGCTTTTACCCGATTTCCTGAGGAATGTCGTAATTTTTCTTTTTTAAATTTAATTTAGGGAAAAATTTACGCTACGTACGTTATATCGATCCTGAAACTCAACAATTGTAAAATTAAATTAAAAGTATCATAGACTGGCCCGATAGCTCACTTTGGAAGTTGCTTTGCCTTCGAAACTGTAGGATGTGGGTTCGATTCCCACACAGAATAATTATTTGTCTAGGTCTTATATTGTATTCTATTTATATTTACAAACAAAAAGTATCTATGTATGCTGTCAGTTATCTGGTGCACAAGTACAAGCTTTGCTTAGCTTGGAGCTAGATGGCGCTGTGTGAGATGTCCACACATATTTATTTATCACTAGCTGACTCGCCCCGGCTACGCACGGGTTAATGGTTTTACACCCTATCCAAGAGAATACTTCTCTTTCTCTTCTCACCTTATAAACCTTCCTTAAACCTCCACGAACATCAAGACCAAGATAAGATAAAACCGTTCAGCCGTTCTCGAGCTTTAGCGAGACTAACGAACAGCAATTGAGAAGTCAAAGTCAAAGTCAAAAGATTTATTGCAAATAGGCTAATTTTAGCACTTTTACAAGTCAAAATTATATTAGGTACTTATTTTACTAAGCATATAAAATTACAAAGTGCTTATTGTCAAATAATATATAGCAAGCCCATTACAATATATGAGTTTGAAAAAAAGCAGTTCTCTTTCTCACTACTGGTGCAAGCAATCCGGCACAATGCAGAATTGAAAACTTTGATCTGAAGCTTCGATTACAACTGTAAAGAAGAAGCTACAAGAAACTTTACAGTGATGTATTTTTTTTTCTTCTTTCTACTGTCTTTTACAATGTATATAATTCATTACAGTTGAGATAATGAATATGTTACAAAAGTAACCACCACGTCACACCGGTGCAAGAAAAATACCGTGATTATCTTAATAAACATTACAAATAGAAACTGAATTTATAGATAGGAATAGGCAATAGGCAAAGTACCTAAGATTTCATACCGTTAAGCTTGGTATATTCAGGCCAAGCTTTTTTGTCCGACACATAATCATTTATTGTGTAATAGGCTTTTTTCATTAAGTTTGGCTTTATGAATAATTTGAATTTACCTCTTTGAGAACCTCAAGAACCTCATTAGCTAAACGAAATCCTCTCTTATTTCCAGGCGAAAAGGCTCAACGGCAACAACGAGCTGGCTGCCATCAAGGTGATAAAGCTCGAGCCGGGAGATGACTTCGCCATAATCCAGCAAGAAATCCTGATGATGAAGGACTGCCGGCATCCCAACATCGTTGCGTACTATGGCTCCTACTTGAGGAGGGACAAGCTATGGATCTCCATGGAGTACTGCGGTGGTGGCAGCTTGCAGGTAACCTTCTTAGTTTTATGATTGCCTGGTACTTTTTGAGTACAACTTCTTTAAGCACGGTCCACTTGGGGAGTAAGCTGGTGAATGCGAGGCGAGCAGAAGTTGAAGATGGTTCACGTAGATTTCCATTATCAAAAACAAAGGAAAAAAATAGTATTATGTTGGTATGTCCGGTAAAATTACAATTTACAACTGTAAAGATGGCGACATTAACATAAAACAAAATGGTGGTAAACTGATTAATAATTATAATAATACTTAAAAACTAAAAAAACTAAATATATCTCTCATATTTTTCGTTATAATAATAATAACGTCCAACGATCACATCATTTGATGACTTGGAATGTGACTTGACTTGACACATATATTATTAGAAAACTTGAAAAATTATCAATTACTTGACACTGGCTAAATACACAAAAGTGTGGAGCCAAACCAAAAACAAAAAAACTAGGATTCCCTGTGTTTAGGGACCCAGGAACTACGAGAACATGAAACCCAGACTCAGAACAAGTAATTGCGTTTTTTTTCTGTGCACAAATACTTGTCCTGCCGCGGGAATCGTACCCGCCGCCTCCGGGTTATGAGCCGACTTGCTCAACCACCACACCACAGAGGCTGTTATTATTGTATGTTTTTTAACAATCTGTTTATGTATTCCAGGACATTTACCACGTGACGGGTCCGCTCACAGAACTCCAGATCGCTTACATGTGCCGTGAAACGTTGACTGGCCTGTCGTACCTGCACAGTATGGGCAAAATGCATCGGTGAGCTGGGTCATAAGTGTTGCAAAATACCCCGTATAAAATATAATTAACTAGTGGCGCCCCGTGGTTTCACCCGTGGATAAAAAGTATCCTATGTGTTAATCCAGGTTATAAACTATCTGTGTTCCAAATTTCATTCAAATCCGTTCGGTAGTTTTTGCGTGAAAGAGTAACAAACATTCATCCATACATCCATATTCACAAGCTTTCGCATTTATTATTATTTTTTTTTAATGTTATTGAATGATGTGACGAGCTAGTCGTTCACCTGATGTTAAGCGCCACGGCCGCCCATAACAGAACAGTGTCACTCGGAACCCTAAAACATAGTTTCAAGCGACACTGCACTGCGCACATCATCCTGAGACATCAGCACAGTCTGGTAATAAGATTACTCGACTGTGAGATCAGATCATTAAGTCTCAATTGCCCAGTAATTTCACTAGCTACAGTGCCCTTCAAACCGGAACACAGTAGTGCTTGCACACTACTGCTTGGCGGCAGAATAACTGGCAAAGCGGTGGTACCTACCTAGACGAACTTTGCAACAAAGTCCTACCACCTAGTTAAATTTATAATATTAATAGGAAATAGGATTATCAAAGGCAAACATTTTGTCAACCCTATAAGTAAGCTGTCATGTCAGGGAACCAGATTACTTAACAGAAAGGCCTACGCACCTTTATTATTTTACCTAACAATTGACTTTAATAGTTTTTCTATTTTTTCATTCATTTTTTTTTTTTTTTAATCAGTTTTATTATTAGGGACCTTTATAATTATTTTACATGTCAGTCCCATCGTATTCGCAACAAGTTTACAGAATAGGAGGTCACCTGAAGTGACTCACAGATCTGAACAACTCCTTTGCTGCGTCTAAAGTTGGATCAGTCAAAATGTTGTTAAATACGCCTACATCGCACATATTCAGATTGTGAGTCACCACATAATGTTTGCTACCGCAATTGAATGACTTATGAAAATACTGAACACTGAATTGCAAGTCAATACACTGAACTGCAACCACTCTAAGAAAATCACCTTCCATTTCTTTTCCATGCCATGCAAGTTGAAATGGGCTATGTTTACTCACTTTTTCAAGCCAATATCTGTATATATAAAACGAGCTTCTGCCCGAAGCTTCGCCCATGGCCTATGGGAAAATAATTCAACCACCCATTTCACCCTTTTAAGGGTGGAGTTTCGAAAAATCTTTTCTTAGCGGATGCCTAAGTCATAACATCTACCTGCATGCCAAATTTCAGCCCGATCCGTCCAGCGGTTTGGGCTGTACGTTGATAGATCACTATGTCACTCAGTCAGTCAGTCACCTTTGAGGTATATATATTTAGATGAATATATCCTTTGGTCATCGTATCACGCTTGAACCCATGGAACATTTTTGCTAATTCTTTTTCTTTTGTGTTTATTATTGTCAGGAAAAGATTCTTATGAAAGAGAAAATTACGAAAGTTGAGCGGAAAATTAAAAGATTTTCACCACGCGGCCACTAGGCGCAGCTTGCTATTAAAAATGACTTTGATATATACATTTTTTTCAGTGACATAAAAGGCGCGAATATATTGCTCACTGAATGCGGCGACGTAAAGCTAGCAGACTTCGGCGTTTCCGCGCAAATCACCGCCACGATCAACAAGAGGAAATCTTTCATCGGAACTCCTTATTGGATGGCGCCTGAGGTGAGCTCCTTACTACTTATGGTTGCCTGGTACCATTGACTATACATCCACTTGACCAATGATACAACTTCCCCAAATTCGAAAAATAGTAGTTGATTTCCACTACTAGCCTTTGCGAGTACGTCAGTTTCGTTTTGGATTTCCGCGGAGAAACAGCTAACGAAAAAATCACAGGATATTAGAAAAACGAGTTATTGCTCACTGAAATTGTGCGGAGAGAATAGCAAGACGTCTGGCTGTGCAAAGGACGGCATATCATTCCACAAGTAACCAATTTTCATATGGTAATTAGAGAAAACTTAGTACATCTATTTTGAAATTAAAAACGAACATTATGAAGAAGAAGAAGCGGGAACCCGTTGATGTCTTTTGCTCCGTCCTACTCTGTTCTTTGTAATTTCGCATGACTTTGTCTCGTTTTATCCTTGCTCTTGCGTCATTGTTGTGATCAGCCAATCGCAAGCATAGAAAATGCCTATAGAATAATAATATGTAGTACTCTGCTGTTACCTCGCCCTCTGCCCCCGCTAGTGAGGCGCGTTTGGAGTTTTGGCGGGAAAGCGAAAAAGATTGCTTCACCGCATTGTATTATTTTCCAAAGCTTGTGTTATTTTCATTGTTAGTGCATAAAATTGGTGACATTCTATTCGTTAAGTGCTGGACTACAGGCGTGAGTGTGGGAAAGTGGTATAATGATGGTGAAACGTTTCTTTTCGTGTTGTTTCCAAACTCCATAGAAGCTTCAAGTTGCCACCACTTTACTAGGAGTATGACTTTGACTAGACTATGACTTGAATTGATGACTTCGACTGTGACTTGACACACATTTGCGTGAAATATCATTAACTTGATAAATTATCAATTACTTGACACTGGCTAAATACAAAAAAGTGTGAAGCCAAAACATTTAAAAAAAAGTGTTTGTAGGAGAAATTATGTTCACGAGCTGTCAACGGGCTTTATTATCTTTGCTGCCTAGTCCAGGCACTGTATTTATATTTTTGAGATGCTCTTACAAGGTTATGCTCGCCTGGTACTTATTGTAGCATGAGGGTATTATTGAAGTAAAACTTCTGTACGCACACGTGACTTGGTGAGTAAGCTGGTGAATGCGTAACGAGGCGAACGGAAGTTTAAAATTGTTGGTTAACGTTGATTTCCATTGTCAACATAACAAAGTTAAACATTATTATTATTATGTTGGTATGTCCGGTAAACTGACTATTTACAATTTGTCAAGATGGCGTCATTAACATTTAACAAAAAACAAAGTTATACCGGCCGATAGATGGAACTAAACTAAAGAAGGTGGCTTTTACTAGATGGTAGGACTTTACTGCAAAGTTCGTCTAGATAGGTACCCCGCTTTGCCAGTTATTCTGCCGCCAAGCAGTAGTGCGCAAGCACTGCTGTGTTCCGGTTTCAAGGGCACTGTAGCTAGTGAAATTACTGGGCAAATGAGACTTTATGATCTGATCTCACAGTTTAGTAATCTTATTACTAGATTGTGCTGATGTCTCTGGATGACGTGCGCAGTGCAGTGTCACGCGAACCTCTATACTTTAGAGTTCCGAGTGACACTGCAGCTGGTATGGGCAGCCGTGTCGTTTAACATCAGGCGAACGGCTAGCTCGTCACGTCATTCCTTAATGTAAAAAAAAAAAGTTTTACTTCAGTCGTGTGGCACTCTTGTTTCTGTTACAGGTTGCAGCGGTTGAGAGGAAAGGCGGCTACAATCAGCTATGCGATATCTGGGCATGTGGGATCACCGCAATAGGTAACGTATAGCGAGCGCAAAACTTTATGAGCCCTCGGAAGTTGGCGCGAATGGCTGTGCAGTACGCATATTATAGTCAAAGTCAAAAGATTTATTGCAAATAGGCTATTTTTAGCACTTTTACAAGTCAAAATTATATTAGGTACTTAAAATTAAGTTATTTCACTAAGCATATAGAATCACAAAGTGCTTATTGTCAAATATTACCTAGAAAGCCAAACAATATATGAGTTTGAAAAAAAGCAGTTCTCTTTCTCACTACTGCTGCAAGCAATCCGGCACAATGCAGAACAGAAAACTCCGACCCGAAGCTTCGATTTACAACTGTAAAGAAGAAGCTACAAGAAACTTTACAGTGATTCATTACTGTCTTTTACAATGTATATAATTATTTTATGCCCGCTTTTACAATGCACTCAACGGTACCATGCGCAGTTTGGTACTCGGGCCTAACTTACGAGAGCTCATAAAGTTTTGCGCGAGCTATACCTTCTTTAATTTGGTAATGTCACTTTTTTATTTAGGCTGTAATGCGCTAGGATATGATGGAGCGATGACATACGCAAGGTAGCTGGCAGCAACTGGAAAAGTAGAGCCGAAGACCGAGCTCAGTGGCGTGCTTTGGGAGGGGCTTATGTCCAGCAGTGGACGAGTGTAGGCTGATGATGATGCGCTAGGCTAAATCAATAGATTTTTTTTACAAATTTGGGTTAAGCGACGTCTAAGCAAAACTTTAATGTTACTGAAGGGATCTCTACAGGGCATTGTTTAAAGTTGAAAATCGCAGATCATATTTTAACACAACTGGGTTAATTTTGTGCTTTTTTGGACTAAGGGCAATAAGCATATCAAATAAAGAAATTAACTTATGATATGTTTTAAACACCAACCTAGTATTTAATTGGTTAAAGAAATTGCTAAATGCTAAATGGCTAAACTCACGTCAATTAAAAAACTTGAGAGGTGTCAAGGGACACCCTCATAGAACGAAGTCCCTTTCGATTATTTAGTGAAGGAAACGTAATATATATTTTTAGTTATAATAATGTTTTTTTTATTATTAACAAATATAATCGAAATAGAAAGAGTATTAATATAATATGAATGCGAAATAGAAAGACGAAACGAAAATAACTGGCTTGCTTTCTATGAGAGAGAGAGAGAGACATAGAAACACACGCACGGCTTCAAAAATTGTCGTTACAACTTTTGGTCTTAATTTTTTCCGTCTAGCCCCTTTTCGTAACGCGCGATAAGGAACTTCGTTCCAAAAGTCGAAATTACTTCGACCAGACTTCGGATATATTTTGAATGGTCGGAGTAATTTCGACTTATTAATAGACGTGAGTTAAGCCGTTATTTATCTTACAAAAAACATATGTAAGTAGTACAATAATCTGTAAATCTTCCTTCCAGAATTAGCAGAGCTCCAACCGCCAATGTTCGAACTCCACCCTATGCGGGTCCTGTTCCTAATGTCCAAGTCGGGGTTCAAGCCCCCGGTGCTGAGAGACAAGGAGCGATGGTCGCAGTTGTTCCACGCCGCATTAAAACTAGCGCTCACTAAGAACCCTAAAAAACGACCCACCGCTGATAAACTATTGCAAGTAAGTATATTTTTCAACCGACTTAAGAAAACTTGTTAAATTTTTAATTGACGTGAGTGTATGATGTGACGAGCTAGTCGTTCACCTGATGTTCAGCGACACGGCCGCCCATAAAGCCTCATAAATATATCATAAAGTCTCATTTGCCCAGTAATTTCACTAGCTACAGTGCCCTTCAAACTGGAACACAGTAGTGCTTGCGCACTACTGCTTGGCGGCAGGATAACTGGCAAAGCGGTGGTACCTACCTAGACGAATATTTGCAACAAAGTGTGTGTTTGTTTTGACTTAAACTACATTGATGACGTTCTCACTTTTGTGATAAACAAATGCGGTGGGATTGATGTCGGTTTTTTAAAGGATATATAAATAAATTGTTAATATATAATTTGACAACTGTCTCCACTGATGGAAAGTGATGACGCAGTCTACGATGGTGCATGCTTGCCTAGGATCACACGGCCAATATGACTTACTCCAAGACAAATTGACTCCAAGACAATTTGACTCGAAGACAACTTGACTCCAAGACAATTTGACTCGAAGACAACTTGACTCCAAGACAATTTGACTCGAAGACAACTTGACTCCAAGACAATTTGACTGCAAGACAACTTGACTCCAAGACAACTGAAACCCGCGGCAACTTGACTCCAAGACAACTGAAACCCGCGGCAACTTGATTTCATCTTCACAATGTGAATTCACATTTCACGTTTATTTCAGCACCCGTTCTTCCAACAAGACATGAGCAAGCGCCTGGCGATAGAACTTCTGCACAAATACTCCAACCCGCCCACGCATAACAGTCTGGAACCGGATGAAGAAGCGGTACGTACTAACTCTTTGACCGAGCGAGCGAGCAAGTGTTTCATCTCAGCTCAGCATATGCCATGGACGAATCCAGGGCGCTGATTTTCAGCCAGGACTCAAAGTATCTTCACACCAAAAAGGAGGACTTATATATTGACCAATAAAACCCTCACATGTGTCACTTATAGAAATCCATTTTATATATAGATTTATATTAGCTGATAAAGCAGACGTTGATCTCATCAATTGAAGGGTTGAGAATAAAAAGGTTTTAACTGTCAAATTGATAGTTTCGAGAAAATTGACTTTAAACTTCAACGGCTTCATTTTGTGTCTTTTTTTATTTTGTTCTGTCATTGTGCTTATAAGGTAATAGAAAAGGTTTATGTAAGTTTCAGTTGCTTGAAAATGTATAAATTCTATTTTAAAATACTAAATATAGATTCATACAATTACTGTAAAAATATAATATAGTAAAATAATTATAATAATGTTTTTATGCTAAGCGAACTGTATTCCTGTGACAGATAAACCGTTTTTAGACTCAAAATCTCGAGATTTAAGTTTAAGCCTCATTTCGGTATTTTGAGAATGTATTCTCACATCATACTAATATTATAAAGTCGAACGTTTGTATGTGTGTATGTTTGTTACTCCTTCACGCTTAAACGGCTGAATGGATTGATGGATGAAATTCGGCACCAAGATAGCTTATACACGGGAATATATAGGCTACATTTTATCCCGGAAAAGTGAAATGTTCCCGTGGGATGAGCAAATAATTAAAATCCTTTTTATCTGCGGGTGAAACCGCGGGGCGTAACTAGTTATAGATAATTTCACGCTGAATCCAACGATACCCAAATGTCATTATGTGAAAAAAATCAGTTAAACCCTTTTTGTTCTCACCCCTTCAATTATCCCATACACAACTCTTCCAGTGGACGTAGTCTTCCCGATCCTTTTATCCCGGCAACGGCCCAACCCGAGGCTCGCACCCCAGGGGTGCCCGCCAGCTAGTTGCCTCCCGCTTTTGGCGCCTTAAGCGCCCTCTCGCTCGGTGACGCTGTAAACATCGGTTAAAATCACATTATCCCGTTCAAAAAAAAGCCTACCATCAGTTAAACTGCCTCCCTGCATCGTTTTCCAGGCGTTATCGAACGTGCCTCAGCGCATAGCTTCCAAGTTGACCGGCCGCGGCGGTCGCAGAGTGCTGCAACAACAATTGGACAGAAGCGATGTTCTCGACAACAATGCTATGAATCTACGGTAGGTAATCCTTATCATCTTTCAGAGTCTGCTTGTGGAGTTTCTTCCATGTTGACTGGCCTGATAGCTCAGTTGGTAATAACCCTGCCTTCTGGACTTTGGGTTGTGGGTTCGATCCCCACCCAGGACAAACATTTGTGTGATGAACATCGATGTTTATTCTGTGTCTGGGTGTTATATTGTATTCTATGTATGTATTTACAAACAAAAAGTATCTAAGTATTGTATCAGTTATCTGGTTCCCATAGTACAAGCTTTGCT
This sequence comes from Ennomos fuscantarius, assembly GCA_905220475.3. NCBI lineage: Eukaryota > Metazoa > Arthropoda > Insecta > Lepidoptera > Geometridae > Ennomos > Ennomos fuscantarius. The sequence goes on from HG992049.1 coordinate 8,017,656, forward strand.
TAGTTTGGGATTAGATGACGCTGTGTGAAATGTCCACAGATATTTATTTATTTATTTTTCACTTTTCAATCAAGATTCAGCTTCTGGATTACATATACATTTTTATATAAAGTTTTTTTTAAAGTAAAACTTCTTTACGCACCTTTGACTTGGGGGTGTAAGCTGGTAAATGCCTAACGAGGCGAACGGATGTTGTATTTTGTTGGTTCACGTAGATCTCCATTGTCAACATAACAAATTTAAAATGAAATAATTTGTATTATTATGTTGGTATGTCCGGTAAAATTACAATTTACCAAGAGATGGAGCTAAAGAAGTTTTACTTAAATCGTGTGGTATCAAGCGCATTCTTTCTTTTAAAATTTGAATCACGAACGGAATTTGAACCCACACCCAAAACGCCTATAATACCGGGACATGCTCTTCTTAAGAGGACCGTCTTAGCCGAGGTCGGTATTTGGAAATGTTATTGACGTCGCAGCCGGAAGTCACCTATTTAGTGTCCGGGCGAAAATGGTTTTCACCCTCTAAATCTTAGTAAAAAATTCCTCAAGTTTTTAGTGTCAATGATATGGATAAATTAAAATTTAAAAATATGTTTTGTATTGCAGTCTAACAGGTTGCAGCGCTCCGTGCGGGTTCGATGACTCTCCGGTCGTTGACCTCGACGCGGACGAGCGCCTGCCTCGGGTCATTGACCTCGCCGCGGACACTTCGCGCTGTCGCGGCGACACGGGGAATAGGAACCATGGTGAGTTGGGAATAAGGACTATGATATTGAAAAAAAAAACAATTCAATGATTTACTACTAATAATAAAGATTTTGATGAAAGCTAATCATTCGCTAATTGATTTCTGAACGCGTTTATATCTTTAAACAATTTAAAAAAAAAAGACTGTTTTATTAATACCGTTGTCAAATCCGGACGGAAGCTTATATCACAATAAGACTTGGTGATTCTTCACATCCTTACGTCGTTAGTGGGTCATTTATAGTCCGAACGGCCAAGGAATGGAATGCTCTTCCAGCAATGTTTCCTCCTGGGTATAACCTGGGTCTTTTTAAGTCAAGAGTGCATGGGCATCTCATGGGCAAGCGTGCTCGACCTTAGACAACTTCGTCACTTACCATCAGGTGAGTTGATGTCAAACGCATGCCCATTTTGCCATAAAAAAAAAAACAATAAAATATAGCCGATGTCACGCGGGGGTAGTGTAGATTTCTATCAGTGAATGAATTTTTGGATTCGAATCATGAGTTCCAGAGATTAGCGCTTACATAAAAACTCACAAGCTTACCTCTTTAATATTAGATAATACTAGTCTGCAATAAGGTTTGACTCTTAAGTCTGCACTTATCTTTCCATGACGTACCTTCTGCGACGCATTTGGGTATGAGCTACAGAGTTAATAATAATTTAAAAAAAAAAACGAGTGTGCTTTAGACCACACGACTGAATTAAAACTTTTTTAGTTTAGCTCCATCTATCCGCCGGTATAACTTTGTTTTTGCTTTTTTTAATGTTAATGACGCCATCTTGACAATTGTAAATTCTCATTTTACCGGATATACCAACATAATAATAGAAATTTTTAACTTTGTTGTGTTGATTATGGAGATCTACGTGAACCAACTTCGACTTCAGTTCGCCTCGCAGCTTACTCCCCAAGTCAAGCGTGCGTAAAGAAGTTTTACTTAAATAATAATAAATAAATGTGAACTTGAGGAGTTTTGGCGGGAAAACGAAAAAGATCGCGTCGCCGCATTGTACTATTTTCCAAAACTCGTGTTATTTTCAGTGTTAGTGCATAAAATTGGTGGCATTTTATTCGTTAAGTGCTGGATTACAGGCGTGAGTGTGGGAAAGTGGTGTAATAATGGTGAAACGTTTCTTTTCGTGTTGTTTCCAAAACTCCATAGAAGCTTCTGGTAAAGTTGCCACCACTTTACTAGGAGTATGACTTGACTAGACTTGATGACTTGGACTGTGACTTGACACATATATACATAAGATTAAATAACTTAGCAATTATCAATTACTTGACACAGGCTAAATACACAAAAGTGTGGAGCCAAAAAAAAAGTGTGAACTTGCTTTTGCACACGTGCATTAATGTTGAAACTTTCTTTCTTACAGCTTTCCACCGGCAATCTAGCGAAGACTGGTCTGTAGCATCACTAATGTCCTGTCCGAAACACAATCCGTTGACCACAGACCTCACTACCGATACAATGCCATCTAGCGAAAAGTAAGTGCAACTGTGTTTACTAGTTACACTGGATAGATGGCGCTAGTTGTGATAGATTTCTTGGGTGTTTTTTTATGTTGCTTGTCTGTGACAAAAGGGTTTTTGGTTTATATGGGTAGGTTTTGTACCATTAAGCGTGATTATATTGTATTTAAATACTGCGTTTTTATTTTTTTGCTTGAATTAATTTGTATATATTGTAATATATGTATTTTCTATAGTAAACTCTATTGTTTGCTATGTCGTGACCCTGCAAAGGATGGTATAGACAGCATTGTGATCCACGCCATTAATGAAACAAGTCTGATGATGGCAACATTATTGTTTTCTCACTCGAACTCTCGTATAAATCGATGGGTGAGAATGAAAAAACAGTAGTAGAATTTTCAGACCTGTTTTAAAATTGTCGTTTGGTTTATTTGTGCGAATAATACAATAAAATCAAAAACCCTTTTGTAGAATTATGCAATTATTTTATATGATATATTTTATTATATTTATAGCAAGTGGTGTCGGGTGCTCACGGGTGACGATATATACAAAATGACTTTAAGGTATAATTTGGGATTATTCTTAAAAAAAAAACAAATTCAAAATTTTTATTTTCTCTAATCTTGTTTTTTTTTTTCGTTTCTAACCTTTCGAGATTTGTAATTGTGTTAATTTTTGTGGGAACTGGTGGTGGTATTTATTTACTTTCGAACATGGAACCGGGCATTGATATTAAATAAAACTAATAAAACACATAATGATCAGTTTAGAAAAGCGAACAGTTCAAAAAGATTCTGTTGAATGTTATATAATTCTCCGAAAATATTGTTGGCAAAAATATAGCTTTATGTTTACATAAGCTGTGTAGCGTATCATGTAGCGCAACAAAAAAGGCCAAACAATCAATGTTTATAACATTATTTCTACATCGTTTCACTAATCTGGACTAATTCATCAACGGAACAAAGCTTAGGAACGTTGCTTGAAGGTAATCTACCCCATTAGTAACTTTTGCAATAGTGTGGCAACATTGCAACTTGTTTGATAATTTTTAAGTTTAATGAAGTCGACACCGTTCTAAGTTTAACGACGCCGTTTTAGGTTTGGTGACGTAACCCTAAACTTCACATAATATTGATTAGTTTGGCAACATTGATTCGTCTTCAGTTTTGCAACATTGTGCTATGAAAAAAAGGAAAAAAAGAAAAATGATACGAATAAAACTGTTCACTTTTCTATTCCAATAAAATTTTATTTACCTTCGTTCAAAAAGAGAAAGGAAAATTATGTTTTAAAAAATTTGAGTCAATATTGGCCATGGGTGTGTCGCACAGGAAAGCTAAAATACGAGGTGTATCTATTATGTTTACGAATCTGAAGGAGCTTATTTTGCATGTCATGATGAATAACTTTTGTTCTGTCACTTTGAAATTCAAATATTAAAAAAAAGTATTTGGTAATGACTGTTAAACACTAAAAAAAACAATTGATTTTGTCTAAATAATCATCAAAATTCATAGATAACTTTTTCCTTTACACTATGAATTCTTCTGTTAATTTTAGTCTGTCGATAAAAAACCTTACAAATTAAAAAAAAATATATTCGAATATACATTACTGTATTCGCTATCGACATTTGTAAAATAATAAATAAAAAAAACTTCTTTAGGTCCTTCTATCGGCCGGTATAACTTTGTATAATGTTAATGTCGCCATCTTGATAATTGTAAATTGTCATTTTACCGGACATACCAACATAATAGTACAAATTTTAAGTAATTTTTAACTTTGATACGTTGACAATAGAGATCTACGTTAACCAACAAATTTCAACTACCGTTCATCACGCATTCACCAGCTTACTCCCCTAGTAAACCGTCCGTAAAGAAGTTTTACTTTAAAAATGAAACGTTGTCCAAGTTCCATTGTGTGATTTCGTCGATTCCGTTGCCTCGGTCCATTGGTTTGTGCATGACGTTTTGAGCCGCGAATTATGAATGTTTCGCTTTCGATTGAAATTTTGGGATGGTTTTGGTTTTAAATAAGTTTATTTTTTGTATATTTAAGGTAAGATTTGATTTGTGAAGAAATTCAGAGTTGAGTGTGGCACCGGATTTGTTTTGTCGCCTTAAGTGTGTTTTTTTGTGTGGGAATATGGTCTAAAATGTACCGAATTTCATTATCAGTGTTAAATGGAGGCATTGTTGTTAAAAGCGCGAATATTGCTATGTGTTTGGGTTTGTGGGACTATGGTCCTCGTAGTTCCTGGATCCCTAGATACGGGGAATCCTATTTAGGTTCCAGGATCTATGTATGTGATCGTTGGGCGTTTTTTTAAAAGATATTTTTCTAATTTACTACAAATCATTATGTACTTCAAGACCTTGACAGATTTCAACGAGCATATTACAAGGATATACACCTCTGTGGTGTGGTGGTTGAGCAGGTCGGCTCATAACCCAGAGACGGCGGGTTCGATTCCCGCAGCAGGACAAGTATATGTGAACAGAAAAAGCTTAAATACTTGTTCTGAGTCTGGGTATTGTGGGATCACGGTCCTCGTAGTTCCTGGGTCCCTAGACACGGAATCCTAGCTAGGGTCCAGGATACCACAGAGGCTGTCAACATTAGAATACAAATGGTGGCCTTATTGCTTAGACACGTTCCAGACAACCCTAAGAATGACAGGATATTGTAAAATTTTAATTTGTATTTATGAAATGGCTTAGTTTTTATAATTTTGTCTAGCGTCACGTTATATTTTAGACCATATTCCCTTAGCAATAAAGTTGAACATCACGTGCGTGGCACATAGCTGTAAGCCAAATCTCTCTTGTTTTAGGACCCTCTTACAGTATATTGACGAAGAATTAATGCTCAGGTAAAACAGAGAAGATTACCGCATGTACATTATTATTATATAGTGTATGTGTTTGTTTGTAGATGCTTTTTGTGTTTTTTCATTTGAAGATGTTAGTTATGATAGTTTTTGATTAGACTATGAAGTAGTTTCACTTTAGCTTTTACGTAAACGCTGTAGAATTTTTAATTAATAAAATGGAATTAATGGTAAAACAAAAGCAGCTTGCTATTTAGACTTAAAGGCGGTTTCAAAAAGCGTGATTAACAGAAGATCTGGGGCCTTACCGCGTAAGTCTGATGGAGATCGTAATCATGTTCTCTCTTGCTCGCACTCGTGGACTTGTTAATTGGCACGTGGAGGATGGCAGGCGAAGCCGATTCCCAGTACGGTTACGCAGTAGGGGTGTTGATCCTGATCTAATATTTTGAAGTCGGTTGAAAAGTATCTAAGTATTGTGTCAGTTATCTGGTTCCAATAGTACAAGCTTTGCTTAGTTTGGGGCTAGATGGCGCTGTGTGAAAAATTCACAAAATTTTATATAGTTATAATTTGGGTATCTTAAAGGACGATTAGCCTGAATTGTTTGTTAGGCTCTTGTCAAAACTCCTGTTTTTTAAACAACGCCACATTACCGAATAGTCGTTGACATTAGCATGTTTTTGGTGTAGTTATCTAAAAATCTTTATTAAACATCCCTTATTGAAGACTTAAATAATGAAAACGGACCATAATACCTATCATTTTTACTTATTTTGAAACTAAAAATTTTAATTTGTTAACTCAAACTTTTTTGAAACAGTAAACAAACGCTACGTTATGGATATATAGGCTCCAGGTTAGGCATGGCGGGCAAACTATAAAACTATAGGCCTTCAGTATGCGCACCAGGCCGTGTCCGGAGCAAGAATGATCCGTAGTACACCCAGCGCTCCCTTTTTATAGCCAGATGGGTGGGAGAGCGATGACAGTTGCCGGTGTTGCCACTGTAATAAATTTAAATGCTACCACAAGGTAAATTACGGTACTGCCCGCTGCGCATAGAGTTTACAACTGGACGTTGCCGCCGTCAGATATTTCTCTTTTTTTAGTTGTCCAATTAGATTTAGTTTCTATTCTTTCTAATTAACAAAACTGTCAGTTGATTAGAGATTTGATCACGCTTTCCGAAACCGGCTGGTAGCATGTAGTATAGTTGAATTATATTTAATCAAAACAAAATGGTTTTCCAAACAGATTTTAATTTTGACCGTTTTGCAACCTCCATTTTGTTAACGATTTTCATAATAAATCGATATGTTGTCAAGCAGAAAAGCAAATCGTTATACCGCATGTTTTGTCTCACTTCAACGCTTCAACTTCTGTTTGACAAAACAGTAAAACCTGGCAGTCTTGCCATCAAAAAACCTATTAAACCAGTTAAAAAAATACATTTTACCACCAGCACCACTTGTTACTTTAACACAAAACATAACCTCGCATAAAAATAGAAAAGAAATTACCCTAAATTGTGTCTAACCGCACCCCAAACAGCTTGCCATAACCACACTGTATTTACCCCAGCCGCTTACTAAACTACCCGCATTTTATACCGCGTAGTAATTTATAATTTTTGACAGGGCCACGCTACCGTTGACAGCGGAAACGGCTGCAATGGCCCAATCTGGCAACACTGGGCTATCCCTACACGATCAACACCTATCACAATGCATACAGTTAAAGCAAAACTATCTTAATAATTCGACTACGAACATATACCAGAATCTGGCATCGAACTTGCAAAGCGCTTCTAGGGTGTCAATAGACGATACATTGTGTAGGAAAATCGAAGATATAATGTACGTGGATCAACAGGAAAGCGATGTGATAGAGCCCCAGCAAATGCGAAACGCGAACTGCGAATGTGGCTTGTGTCCGAAACCGGAACGATCGCTGAGCTCCAACAACACCTTGAGCGATCTCCAACGATCTGTCGCACCGAAATGCTCCTGCGATTCATGCAACTCGAACGGCGACATACTAAGTTACTACCGCAACTGTTCAAACCAAAACGTCGACTCCGGTATAGTCTACTGCGAAAGCTGTAAAAAACAAAAGATATCCGTGTCCAACTTCAGAGCGTTACAGATAGCGAATCGGCTTCGCATCGCTGATGATAAACTACAAAACGGGGCCACGTCTGACGATGACATATGTAGAAAAATAGACATGAGTATGAATATGGAGGAAAAGTCTTATGAACATAGGAAAAGGCATAACCGGCATAATTCGGACTCGGTAACCGCGGGCATTGACCTCAGTCAGTTCTGTCAATGCGAACTCGAGAGCAGTAAAAGGAAAACTTCGTCCGTTGACGAGATATTCAATATGGTTGATGAAAATGGAAGGGAAGCGAAGAAAGATGGTGTTGATAATGATAATAAGATCAGTCAGAGGCAGAGGAGTTTATCGGACAGTCAGAGGGATAAAGCGAAAGTAGAAAATAAGGGTAAGGATTTTTTTAGATTCTGTCATGTTATCAATCAGTGGTAGGTAAAATAAAACCACTCAGAAATACCTCCATACATACCTCCATATTTTGAAGTTGGTTAAAAAATGCAAAAAAATTTAGTGAACCTTTAAATAGTATTAAAATCAAATAATTAATTGTAAATAGGCAGAATTACAAGTCAAAATTAAAATACATACTGAACATTCTAATAAATAAAACAAGCATATTAAAAAATCTCTTTCCCACTATTGATGCCAGCAATCCGGTACAAAGCAGAAAAGAAAACTCCGATCCGGAGCTTTGATTACATCTGTAAAAAAGAAGCTACAAGAAACTAGTGACGTAATTTTTTTTTTTGTGTATTTTTATATGTATTGTTAAAGCGCCGGGTACCCCGCCAGTCCCCCCCAGAAGGGGACGAGCGAGGCGCACCCGCACCCCCCCGCGGCCCGCCCCTAACGGATTACCCCCCACGCCTAAAGTGCACATGGGGGCTTGCTTCTCTAAGGTAAGTAGGTAAAAACACTCCCATCTGCATATTCACTTAGGTATATAATCATAATTGTTTCTAATCTATACATATAAAATTCAAACTCCTGACTGATTGACTGACTGAATTATATATCAACGCACAGCCTAAACCGCTAGTCCTAGAGACTTGAAATTTGGAAGGTGTGTTCTTTGTAAAGTGTAGGAATAGAAAGAAAGGGTTTTTCACAATTCCGCCTCTCACAGGGTGAAATGGGTGGTTGAATTATCTATAAAAATTTATCTTCTCTAGATCGATTGACTCAAAAATGTATACACAACATGTGTATCACAATTTTATCAAAACCATCCCCCAACAGAAACTAAAATTGAGAGCGTTTATAATGTAGGTATGTTTCGGCAGAAAAATATACCACTCGTTTCCTATAAGCCACGCGGGCGAAGCCGCGGGCAGAAGCTACTTTAAATAAATTTTTTTATGTAAGCTTGTAATAATTTGCCTTGTGGTAAAAAACTATTGTTATATATAAGTTTTTCATCCCATCACTGGCGCAAAAAAATCCGGCACGACACAGGAAATAAAGATTTATTTTGTTATCTTATCAATACTCAACGTGTTACAAACTCGTGTTACAAATTTGTTAGAAAAGAAAAAAACGTTAGATGAATTCTAACGTTTAATAACGTCTAGTCAGGACTCGGTTGTTAAGTTATTTTTCAGTTCATTTTCGTGTCCTATAGTTAAGTGGTCAGCTCTAGTCGTTGACCTGATGTTAAGCGACACGGTCGCCCATAACAGAACAGCGTCACTCGGAACTCTAAAATATAAAGTTTCGCGTGACACAGCACTGCGCATATAATTCTGAGACATCAGCACAGTCTAGTAATAAGATTATTCGACTGTGAGATCAGATCTTAATTGCCCAGTTATTTCACAAGCTACAGTGCCATTCAAACCGGAACACAGTAGTGCTTGCAAACTACTGCTTGGCGGCAGAATAACTGTCAAAGCGGTGGTACCTACCGAGACGAACTTTGTAGAAAAGTCCTACCACGTAGTAAATCTAAATATTATAACTGACTGACATAGTGATCTATCAACGCACAGCCCAAACCACTGGACGGATCGGACTGAAATATGGCATATAGGTAGATGTTATGACGTAGGCATCCGCTAAGAAAGGATTTTTCGAAATTCCACCCTTAAAAAGGTTAAATGGGTTGTTGAATTATTTTCCCATAGGTCACGCCGCGAGCGAAGCTGCGGGCAGAAGCTCGTAAATTATATGATTAACCGCCCCGTGGTTTCACCCGATAAAAAGTATTTTAATTAAATAATTAAAATACTTTTTATCGGGTGAAATGCAAATGCTCATCCCACGGGAAAATTTCACTTTTCCGGTATAAAATAAGTATATAAATTAATTATAATAATTATTTTATTTAATTTATTTATTGTAGTGTAGTGATAGAATATCATTATGGCAGGTGTTCAACGGATGCCCGCTTCGGATAAACTGCACAGCTTCTTGGATACATCCGGATACAAGGGATCAGCACATTCTCATCGGTAAGGATTAATACAGACATTCTAATTTATATTATTTATTTATTTCACAAAATCCACAGATCTTAAGGTAAGAATAGTTTCGCTTAATACTAGAACTTACATCCAATTACGGATTTACTTTATTTTTATAAATTTTCATATTAAAGCCAATTTTTTTTTATGTAATAAATTTAATTTAACTAAATTTTTTGCCGTTTAAAAGCCTCGACAACTAATTAAAAATAGAGAGCAGAAAGTACACACTTAAGTAGGTCACATTGACAAAAAGGAAATGGAAGAGATAGTAATTAACTTAAGTAGGTAATAATTATATTAGTATAATTGTTGGTGTCTATTTTAGTCTTCATTAACCCACTGCTGGGCCACGGGCTTTTCTTCTACAGGGAGAGAGTGTAGGCCGTCTACGGCTCTGGCCAAGTGCGGGTTGGTGGACACATGTCCACGAATTTTGTGACTTTTAAACATTTCCTTGTGACGCTTTCCATCACCGTTGTAAAAGCGAGTGCAAAATTTTACTGGAACCATAACTATACAACTGAATAGCTGGAAAAGTACTAAAGTAGTGCAGGGCCGAGCGGGATTCGAATAAGGCTCGATTTGAAAGGGGTACCGCTAAGCTGCTATCGCTCTATATTACTCCAATAATAAATTGCACCAAAAAGTGGTGATGATGATTATACAAAAATTATAAATGGAATAGTAGAATTTAAAGGGTTGTAGAATATTAGAATTAGCAAGATTAGTAGGATAGAATTGTAAGATTAGTAGAATAGAATAGTAGATTAAGTAAGATTAGAAATGTAGAATATCAGAATTAGTAAGATTAGTAGAATAGAATAGTAGATTAAATAAGATTAGAAATGTAGAATAGCAGAATTAGTAAGATTAGTAGGACAGAATAGTAGAATTAGTAATATTACTAGAATAGAATTAGTAAGATTAGTAGAATAGAATAATAGAATTAGTAAGATTAGTAGAATAGAATAGTAGAATTATTTACAACAGGATTAGTAGAATTTAAGAATTATTAACATAGTGGGATAGAATAATTAAATCGAAAGTACAATTGATAATATAGTAGGATTAGTTAGTAGAATTAGTAGGAAACTTGAATATAAATATTTTGTGATGTTCCTTAGGCGCGGAAGAAGGTATCTACACATTGAACCTGAACGAACTCCACGAAACGGCGATGGACCAGCTCTGTCCGCGGCGGACCATATGGATGCACGTCATAAAGGATGTGCTCATGTCATTATCGGGTGAGATTATTATTATTATTTATTTATTTATTTATTATTACATGCCTTCATACAATGTCATTACTTAGTCTAACTAATCTATACAGTACTTAGTTTCCAATATTACATTGTATGAGCCCTGTGAGGGCGTTGCACTTTAGAGCATACATTGTCTAACTCTCGTCACATTACAATAATATTCAGGTCGAAGGAAATTATGATTACTGTCACTTAAATTTTTAGGTTAATTGTCAAACTTTGATCATTATTCGTTTCATTATTCATTATCATTATCATTATTATTAGACATTCTCAAAGTATAATGAAATACTTTGGTAAAATTTTATACAGCCCACGGGTCTAAACCAAGTGCGCTGTATGTTCTGTCATCTGAATTCTAATTGTGTTAAAACACAAAACTGAAGTTCTGAATCCTCCTTTTTTAATGTTATTGCATTATGTGACGAGCTAGTCGTTCACCTGATGTTAAGTGACACGGCCGCCCATAACAGAACAGTGTCACTCGGAACTCAAACATGTAAAGTTTCCCATGACTGCTGCAATGTGCACATCATCCTGAGACATCACAACACAACACAGTCTGGTAATAAGATTACTCGACTGTGAGATCAGATCATAAAGTCTCATTTGCCCGGTAATTTCACTAGCTACATTGCCCTTCAAACCGGAACACAGTACTGCTTGCACACTACTGCTTGGCGGCAGGATAACTGACAAAGCGGTGGTACCTACCTAGACAAACTTTGCAGAAAAGTCCTACCACCTAGTGAAACAATCCTCCTGTACATATTTTCTAACTATTCTGCATGTATTAAGTATGGCAGCTTTTTGCATATTTATGTAAGTGTTTTCTGGTAAGCCGATTATTTTAAGGGAGTGTGGTAGATGTTTTGAAATTACGCCAGTGCTAGAAAGCACAAATACACAAAGCGGCACGATACACATTCTTCATTTTCCAAATTCTATGTACTTCCTCATTCGACTGTGTATTTTTTCTGTGATTGTTTTTTGTATATTATTTATGTATTTGGGACAGCTATATCTATCAGATGTACTTCTTTATTTATTTTATCTATGAGTGTGATGTCGTGTGTGTCGTGTGATGTTATTATTATTCTTATTATCGTCATTATTACTATTATTATTATCTACATTGTATACTGGATTAACACATAGGCTACTTTTTGACTGGCCTGGTAGCTCAGTTGGTAGTAGCCCTGCCTTCTTTACTGTGGGTTATGGGTTCGATTCCCACCCAAGATAAAATCGATGTCAACGTTTGTGTGATTAACATCGATGTTTGTTACAGTGTCTGGGTGTTATATTGTAGTCTATGTATGTATTTACAAACAAAAAGTATCTAAGTATTGTATCAGTTCTCTGGTTCCCATAGTACAAGCTTTGCTTAGTTTGGGACTAGATGGCGCTGTGGGAAATGTCCACACATATTAGGTCTTTACCTATGAAATTGCCGTTTTGTTTGAAAAAAGTTAAAGTATTTTTTTTTCGAACTTATTTATTTCTTTTATTCAAAGTAATCACCTCTGCAATCAATGCATCTTTGCCAACGCTGTGGCAGTTTATGGATGTCCTTCTTGAAAAAATCAGCAGGACGGGAGACAACAAACTCTTCAAAGGCGTTTTGTACTGCCTCTCGGGAGTTGAATTTTTTTCCCGCTAAAAAGTTGTCCAAATTTTGGAAAAAGTAATAGTCGGTAGGCGCAAGATCTGGTGAGTATGGCGGATGAGGGAGAGCTTCCAAACCCAACTCATGCAGCTTAGAGACGGTCTGTTGTGCAGTATGGGGTCGCGCGTTGTCGTGAAGTAGCAGTGGAGACGACCGATTGACCAAAGCTGGTTGCAGACGTACGAGTTTCGCCATCATTGTGGTCAGTTCTTCAATGTACACATCTGCAGTAATGCTCTCGCCGTTTTGTAAAAAGCTATGATGAACCACACCAGCACTAGACCACCAAACTGTGACCATCACCTTTCTAGGGGTCATTTTTCGTTTTGGACATTGCTTTGGTACCGAACCAGGATCTAACCAACTTGCTGAGCGCTTTCGATTGTCAAAAAGCATCCATTTTACGTCGCACGTAACAATTCGGTTCAAAATTCCTTCATTTCTGTGCCTGTTAAGCAGCGCAAGGCAAGTCTCGACGCGTACGTTGCGCTGGCGATCGTTAAGTCCGTGGGGCACCCATCTATCAAGCTTTTTTATCTTGCCAATCTGTCGCAAATGGACCAATATTGTTTTGATGCTAACATCAAAAGCTGCTGCCAGCTCAGCTGTAGATTGAGATTCATCAGCTTCCACAATCGCCTTTAATTCATCATTGTTGACCAAAGTTTCCGGACGACCACGAGGTTCATTTTTCAAGTCAAAATTCCCAGAACGGAACCGAGCAAACCAATAACGGGTTGTACGTTCGTTTGTACAGTTCTTTCCGTAAACGTCGTTGATGTTACGTGTCGTTTGTGCCGCGTTGGTGCCACGACGGAACTCATATTCCATAATTACACGAAATTTCAAAGTATCCATTATGAGGAAAAATGTTGAAATGTAATGAAAATACAACGCTAATCAATAAACAAAAGACTTATATTGTAAATAGAATGTCATATTTTTAAAACAAAATTAATTTGAATTTAGAATTCATAGCCAATCAAAACTTTTTTTTTGTTTGAAAAAGTCTGTACTGCAATACGGCAATTTCATAGGTAAAGACCTATTATTATATTCCGAATTTCATCCAAATCCGTCCAGACGTTTGAGCGTGAAAGAGTAACAAATATCCATACATACATTACATACATACAAACTTTCGTGATTATAATATTAGTAGCCTAATAGGATAGCGTTTGAATTCCGAAAATACAATATTTCTTTTAGGCAAATGGATTAACGTGAAGTTAGAAAGAGGGAGTTACGTTTCATATATAGGAACAAGGGAGATGGAGCTAAAGTAGTTTTGTGGTCTAAAGCACACTCGTTTTTTTTTAATGTTTTGGCTCCACACCTCCGTGTATTTAGCCAGTGTCAAGTAATTGATAATTTATCAAGTTAATGATATATCACGCAAATATGTGTCTAGTCACAGTCGAAGTCATCAAGTCAAGTCTGTCTAGTCAAAGTCATACTCCTAGTAAAGTGGTGGCAACTTTACTTGAAGCCTCTATGGAGTTTTGGAAACAACACGAAAAGAAACGTTTCACCATCATTATACCATTTTCATACACTCACGCCTGTAATCCAGCACTTAACGAATAGAATGCCATCAATTTTATGCACTAACACTGAAAATAACACAAGTTTTGGAAAATAATACAATGCGGTGACGCAATCTTGTTCGCTTTCCCGCCAAAAACTCCACACTCGTTTTTTTATAAACTTTCAATTTTGTTATATGGCAATCTTATTGTTTCCACAGGTAAAACCCCATCTCTGTATCGGCATGAACTGCTTGCGTTGCTAGGCAGCGCTCGCGGCGGGAAGTCGTTACGAGTGTTGCCACCTCGACTTTTGCCGAGGCGGTTCGCTCTTACCACCAGGGTTCCAGACACCAGAGGTTCGATTAATTGTTAATGTAAAGGAATTTTTCAGGTAAAACTTCTTTACGCACGCTTGACTTGGGGGGTAAACTGGTGAATGCGACGTGAATAGAAAGTTGAAGTTGGTTCACGTAGATTTCCATTGTCAACATAACAAAGCTAAAATTTTGTGTTATTATGTTGGTATGTTCGGTAAAATGACAATTGAAGGGTTGAGAATAAAAAGGGTTTAACTGACAAATTGACAGTTTCGAGAAAATTGACTTTAAACGTCAACGGCGTCATTTTTATGTAGAGTGCTTATAAGGTAATAGAAAAGGTTTATGTAAGTTTCAGTTGCTTGAAAATGTTTTAATTCTATTTAAAATTACCAAATATAGTACTAATTCATACAATTACTGTAAAAATATAATATAATAAAAGAAATAAAGTAATGTTTTTATGCTAAGCGTACTGTATTCCTGTGACAGATAAACCATTTTTAGACTCAAAATCTCGAGATTTAAGCCTCATTTCGGTATTTTGAGAATGTATTATTGAAGATAATTTCACGCTGAATCCAACGATACCCATAAGTCATTTTGTCAAAAAAATCAGTTAAATCCTTTTTATTCTCACCCCTTCAATTTACAATTGTCAAGATGGCGACATTAACATTAAACAAAGTTATACCGGCCGATAGATGGAGCTAAACTAAAGCTGTGTTACCACAAATAGATAAACAAAGGCTTAGACAGATGTCAAACGCGTGTTTAACAATACTCAACAGAAAAAAACACTTATTAAAGGCTTTAAATCTTTTGTGGTTAACCGCTAAAGTTTTACTTCATTCGTGTGGTTTAAAGCACATTCGTTATTTTTTATATATATTTTATGGGTCCAAATTGCACCATTTTTATATTAAAACATATTTTCCCAGGTTGTATAAGATGCGCTGTGGGGCGCAATCCTTACAACGGGTACAAATATCTATGCGGCGCGACGCCGGCTGGACTGTTTTTGATGCAGTGGTACGACCCGCTCAGAAAGTTCATGCTTTTGAAGGTAACGTTATCTATGTATCAAAAAGATTATTCGTTTTATAAATAAATTAATAAGAAATAATAAAATATATAAATAACGCCCAACGATCACATACATAGATCCGGGACCCTAAGTTGGATTCCCTTTGTTTAGGGACCCAGGAACTATGAGGACTATAAAACAAACGCGTTTTTCAGTGGTAACATTTTATTTGCTGTCAAATATTTATACTTCGTACATTACGTTATGTTATCTGTGCCTATAAGTACCTACTAAACTAGTAAGTAATGAATAGGAGTTTTGGCGGGAACGCGAAAGAGATTGCGTCATCGCATTGTATTATTTTCCAAATCATGTGTTATTTTCAGTGTTAGTGCATAAAAATTGTTGGCATTCTATTCGTTAAGTGCTGAATTACAGGCGTGAGTGTGAGAAAATGGTATAATGATGGTGAAACGTTTCTTTTCGTGTTGTTTCCAAAACTCCATAGAAGCTTCAAGTAAAGTTGCCACCACTTTACTAGAAGTATGACTTTGACTAGACTATGACTTGACTATGACTTGACTTGATGACTTCGACTGTGACTTGACACATATTTGCGTGAAATATCATTAACTTGATAAATTATCAATTACTTGACTCTGGCTAAATACACGGAGGTGTGGAGCAAAAAAAAAAGTAATGAATATTTGTTACTATTTTCTATTGTTACTTTATTGCACGGTTTGTATTGATATAATAAAGAAATGACGCTATATTATAACCAACCTTTTCGTAATGTAAAATATATATCGTTGTTTACGGGGAAAGTGAATTATAACTTTTTACAACAAAAAATATTATTATATTGTAAATATAACCAGAAGCACTTTATAAAAACTTATTTATTCTTCATTCTTCAATGTACATCGTGGCTTTTCACTTGTAAATCATAGATTAAGAGACTGATCGTATTTCCATCAACTTTTTCGTACATACCGTAGACTCACGCTCTCGTCCTATCAAACACAATCCAGTGTTTCCAATCAAAAAAGTCACAATAATCACAACTAATTTAGAAAAATAGAAAAGTTACGACTACTGAATTTTTAATAACAAAAAAGTCTCTGTGGTTGTGGTTGAGCAGGAAGCTATGGATAAGATTCCCGCGACTGAACAAGTATTTGCGCGAGTTTTGGCGGAAAAACGAAAAAGATCGCATCACCGCACCGCATTGAATTATTTTCCAAAACTTGTGTTATTTTCAGTGTTAGTGCATAAAATTGGTGGCATTTTATTCGTTAAGTGCTGGATATCAGGCATGAGTGTGGGAAAGTGGTATAATGATGGTGAAACGTTTCTTTTCGTGTTGTTCCCAAAATTCAATAGAACCTTCTGGTAAAGTTGCCACCACTTTACTAAGAGTATGACTTGACTTGATGACTTCGACTGTGGCTTGACACATATTTCCGTGAAATATCATTAACTTGATAAATTATCCATTACTTGAAACTAGCTAAATACACAAAAGTGTGGATGCATACAGAAAAAAAAGTATTTGTGCACCTAAAAGCGCAAATAATTTTTATATGTCTGGGTGTTGTGAAGCATGGACCTCGTAGTTCCTGGATCCCTAGACACGGAATGCTAGTCAGGGTCCAGCGTTATTATTATTATTAACTACTTGCGCCCCGCGGTTTTACCCGCAGATAAAAAGTATTTTAATTATTTTTTATTTGCTCATCCCACGGGAAAGTTTCACTTTTCCGGAATAAAATGTAGCCTATATGTTAATCCAGTGTATAAGCTATCTTGGTACCGAATTTCATCCAAATCCATTCAGCCGTTTGAGCGTGAAGGAGTAACAAACATACACACAAACACACATTCAAACTTTCGCCTTTATAATATTAGTGTGATATTAATCTATATTTCCACAGAACATAGAATGCGTTCTGCCGACGCCACTGAACGTGTTTGAGTTGATAATAACGCCGGAGCTGGAATATCCTCTACTGTGCGTCGGCGCCACCAGGAAACCTTTGAGGCTCAACCTTATCAACATTAATTCCGGTGAGCTACCATCGATTGGTTCTTACTTTTTTTTAAAGTATAACTTCTTTTAAGGCTTGATTTAAGGAGGAAGCTGGTGAATGCGTGACGAACGGAAGTTGGTTCACGTAGATCTCCATTGTCAACATAATAGAGTTAAAAATCTGTACCAATAAAATTCAAAGTCCTGACTGACTGAATGACTTATATATCAACGCACAGCCTAAACCGCTGGTCCTAGAGACTTGATATTTGGAGGGTGTGTTCTTTGTAAAGTGCAGGTATCCACTAAGAAAGGGTTTTTCGAAATTCCACCTCTAAGAGGGTGAAATGGGTGGTTGAATATTTTTCTATAGGCCACGCGGCCGAAGCCGCGGGCAGAAGCTCGTTGGTATTCTTATATTGGTATGTACGGTAAAATGACAATTTAAAATTATCAAGATGGCGACATTAACATTAAACAAAACAAAAAGAAAGTTATACCGGCCGATAGATGGAGCTAAACTAAATAAATTTTACTTCAGTCGCGTGGTCCAAAGTTCATTCGTTTTTTTTTTAAACAGAGAATTGGGGGCTATTATCTCAGAATCCCCACGGGATTGAAGTGTCCCTGGGTTTTTGGTGTACTAGTCTTACAAATGTAAAATGCATCACTTTCATCAATTTAACAACCTCTTTACATATTCTGATAAATAAATATGCGTTTACATTTCACACAGCGCCTTCTAGCCCCAAACTAAGCAAAGCTTGTTCTATGGGAACCAGATAACTGATACAATACTTAGATACTTTTTGTTTGTAAATACATACATAGAATATGTCGGCAGGAACGGGTTGTGGGTAGGTTGCAACCTATATAACTATAGGACTTCAGCATGTTCGCACCGCGCCGTGTCTGGAACAAGAATGATCCGTAGTACACCGAGCGGTCCCTTTTTATAGCCAGATGGGTAGGGAAGCGATGACAAATGCCAGTATTGCCACTGTAATAAATTTAAATGCTGCCACAGAGTAAATTACGGTACTGCCCGCTGCGCATAGAGTTTATAACTGGACGTAGCCGCCGTCAAATACAATATAACACCCAGACACGGAAACATCGATGTTTGAACAAACACGCATTTTGGGACGTCTTTGTAACGGAGATGCTGACCGCCTGACTTACGCTTTTAGTCAAACGGTACCTTATTTAAATTTTTTTCAGGTGCGTCTTGGTTCCATTCCGAAGAGCTAGACCTATGTGTGGGAGGCTCCAA
Organism: Ennomos fuscantarius; assembly: GCA_905220475.3. Taxonomy (NCBI): domain Eukaryota; kingdom Metazoa; phylum Arthropoda; class Insecta; order Lepidoptera; family Geometridae; genus Ennomos; species Ennomos fuscantarius. Next base: position 8,036,434 of record HG992049.1, read on the forward strand.
CACTGTAATACCGAGATCCGAAAAACTGCACACGTTACGAGCGGTTCATCAACTCAACAAGGATGCGGTGAGTTGACTGCGTCTGTGGTGTGGTGGTTAAGTAGGTTGGCTCATAACCAGAGGTCTAGGTTCGATTCCCGCGACAGGACAAGTATTTGTGCGCAGAAAAAAGCGTAAATACTTGCTCTGAGTCTGGGTGTTGTGGGACCATGTTCCTTGTATATAATATCTAGTTCTATTTAAGTCATAAATTTTAGGGTAGATGGAAAAAATATATTAACATTGATAATCAGAAATATGTGCGAACTTAGGAGTTGGCTAACTTTAGTGCAGACGTTTAGATAAAACAATACCATAAATTTAGTATTTTAAGTATGCCTGATTTTGACTCGTAAGAGGTTTAAAAATAACCTATCACACTAATATTATAAAGGCGAGAGTATGTGTATGTTTGTTACTCCTTCACGCTCAAACGGTTGAATGGATTTGGATGAAATTCGGTACCAAGATAGCTTATACACTGGATTAACATACAGGCTACATTGTATCCCGGTAAAATGAAATTATCCCGTGGGATGAGCAAATAATTAAAGTACCTTTTATCTGCGGGTGAAACCGCGGTGCGCAACTAGTTTGCATTAAAGTATTCGAGTGTGTCAGTGAGCCCGCGCCCCGCAGGTGCTGGTGTGCCACGAGCACGTGGTGGACATCGTCCCCGCGCTGCCGGACGCGGCGCGCTGGCGCGGGGACGGCCCCCGCCGCGGGGCGCTCATGCCCAGGATACAGTTCGACTTCACTATCGATAGCATACGTGAGTACATCCTGGTATTTATTTCATTCGTTCATAGGATTCACTGGTTCATTGGATTCATTCGTTTATAGGATTCACTGGTCCATAGGATTCATTCGTTTATAGGATTCATTGATGATTCAGTAGGATTCATTCGTTTATAGGGTTCGCTGGTTGATAGGATTCACTGGTTCATAGGATTCACTGGTTGATAGGATTCACTGGTTTATAGGATTCATTCGTTTATAGGATTCATTGATGATTCAATAGGATTCGTTCGTTTATAGGATTCATTGATGATTCAGTAGGATTCGTTCGTTCATAAAATTGATTCTTTTATAGGATTCATTCGATCATGGGATTCATTCTTTCATAGGATTCATTCGTTCATAAGATTCCCTTGTTCATGAGATTTATTCGTTCATACGATTCATTCTTTCGTTCAGCCTCTACGTCATTTTGTATTTAATATCAACTACCGCGAAATTACGATCGAGTCAATTGTATTTTTTTATCTTTTGTTACCTTCTTAAATCCTACATTTATAAAAGAATTCGAAGTTTTTAATTTTATACATTTTAGAAAGAGAGAAAGATAAATTATTTTGAACAAAAACATAACATTAACATAACGCGAAAAGTACAAAAGAACGTCGCTTTCATAGTTCTGTCACAAACCGGCCCCAACTCAGCATGGTGCTAGTTCTTACGAACCGGCGCTGGTCTTCCGTTAGGAACGTTAAGTGAAGCCACGGAGAAGACATACACCGATGTTATTATTTTACGATAATTGGTCTAAAAATGCGACCTGTAGAGAACGGCCGGGTAGCTATCCGCCGGACATATGAAATAATTTTGCCCAAGCTGAAACGCGGACCTCGGTCAATAAAAGTCAATAATATATTTTCCAGTCGGACAGACATCCGCCGGATGTATGAAATGATTTTGTCCAAGCTGAAAGCCGCTTGCTAGGTCAATAAATATCAATAATATATTTTCCAGCAGGTCAGACATTCGCTGGACATAGAAATAATTTTGCCCAAGCTGAAAGGCGCTTGCTCGGTCAATATTAATCAATAATATATTTTCCAGTCGGACAGACATCCGCCGGATGTATGAAATAATTTTGTCCAAGCTGAAAGCCGTTTGCTAGGTCAATAAATATCAATAATATATTTTCCAGCAGGTCAGACATTAGCTGGACATATGAAATAATTTTGCCCAAGCTGAAAGGCGTTTGCTCGGTCAATAAAAATCAATAATATATTTTCCAGTCGGACAGACATCCGCCGGATGTATGAAATAATTTTGTCCAAGCTGAAAGGTGCTTGCTCGGTCAATAAAAATCAATAATATATTTTCCGGACTGACATCCGCCGGATATTTTAGGCAAGCGTGTTACATCCTAGACCGCATCGTTACTTACCATCAGGCACGATAGTGGTCAAACGCGAGCCTATCAAACAATAAAAAAGAAAATTATGAAATTATTTTGGGTAAAGTGAAACGCGCGTTTCGGTCAATAAAAATCAATAATATATTTTCCAGTGGGACAAATATCCGCCGGATGTATGAAATAATTTTGCTCAAACTAAAACGCGGAGCTCGGTCAATAAAAATCAATATATATTTCCCAGTGGGACAAATATCTGCCGGATGTATGAAATAATTTTGCCCAAACTGAAACGCGCGTTTAGTCAATAAAAATCAATAATATATTTCCCAGTGTGCCTAGCGGACTCGGTGTTGGCGTTCCACCGTCACGGCGTTCAGGGCCGGTCGCTCCGGAACGCTGACGTCACGCAGGAGATCACCGACCACTCGCGCGCATACCGCCTGCTGCCGCACGACAAGTTAGTATATAAAACTCACTGTACTCGCAATAATAATAATAAATATTTGTGGACATTTCACACAGCGCCATCAGTAAAAATATTTATTGTTAAGCTTTACAGTTGTAGGAAGTCCTAGGTGGTAGGACTTTACTGCAAATTTCGTCTAGGTAGGTACCACCGCTTTGCCAGTTATTCTGCCGCCAAGCAGTAGTGAGCAAGCACTACTGTGTTCCGGTTTGAAGGGCACTGTAGCTAGTGAAATTACTGGGCAAATGAGACTTTTTGACCTGATCTCACAGATAGTAATCTTGTTAATAGATTGTGTTAATATCTCAGGATGACGTGCGCAGTGCAGTGTCACGCGAAACTCTATACTTTAGAGTTCCGAGTTACACTGCAACTGATATGGGCAGCCGTGTCGCTTAACATCAGGCGAACGGTTAGCTCGTCGCGTCATTCCTTAACATAAAAAAATATATATATATCATCTATATCACGATAGTGGAGTTTTTAAATGTGTTCAATCATTTGTTTTATTCCCGCAACTATGATTCATTAATTCTAATTATAATTTATTATTTATATGTATATTTTAAAAACAACTTGACAAATGTATATATTATTTTTACAATCTTATTTATTTCTGTTTTGAATTGACTGTTTTATTTCTGTCGTTTTGATTTAATTGTAATATATTTTAATTAAATTGCAGTTGTATTTATGTAGTAATTAGTGTAACCGTACTAATAAAATAAAATATAGGTAATTAATATATATTTAAACAATTAAGTATTAATAACTCTATGAACCAACCCTATTACAAATGTGACGACAAAATAGCGCCCTAAGTTACGCATGATTTTTTAAAAGTTATATAAAGTATGACTGCGTAATCGTTACTGGGGATTGATCTAAATATGGCATAGCACAGGAAAATATTTAATTTAATAATATGCTATCTTTATTGCCTGACAAAAAATTTATTCACTCACATTCCCCTGGTACGACTTGCAGGGACAAGTTAGCAGATATAACTGTAAACATTCCCCTGGCACTGCTTAAAAGCACAATATTAACCAAATGTTTACTTATTTTACAGGGTAGTGGTATTAGAATCGCACACGCTGCAAAACAATACCCTATCAGGCGAAGATGGAAACGATCTCTATATCTTAGCGGGTCACGAGGCTTCATACTGAAGGCTTCGAAGCAAGGTTGCGGTGCTTGGAAATGCTTTGCAGAAGCTCTGGTTGTGACGCCGAGGTAAAAGAACTTTGGTTGCCATGGCTAAGTTAAGAAATTTGGTTGTGACGGCGAGGTAAAAGAACTTAGGTTGCCATGGCTAAGTTAAGAAATTTGGTTGTGACGGCGAGGTAAAAATTGATTGTCACAGCTAAAATAAAGGACTTAAGTTGTCAAGCCAAGAAAGTAGATTCGTACTTTGGTCGTCACATCTGAGTGATTTGATTGCATTGGTTGTTCCAACTATGTAAATCGAAGGATTCCACACACACAGCTAAGTAAATAGAAGAGCGTTATAAGTGATACGTAAAACGTTAGTTTTCACAGCAAAATAATTGAAGAACTCTGGTTCTTCTTCGATTAAGTCAATACATGACTTTGGTTGTGACAGCTAAGTTAATTAAATAACTAAGGTTGTCACAGCAAAGTAACAAGACCTTATAGAAACCTGTTTTTTTGTAAAATTGTACATGTATTTGCCATATAATGGCTTGTTGCAGAAAAGACACAAAGGGTGAAAAAGTTGTTTTAAAAAAATCCCGTTTGATTTTTGAAAATACTGGTAAGGCGGTATTGGATGATTAAAAAAGGTTCAAATATGTCTCTAATTTATTTTTATAACTTTGTTCAATCATAACCAGATTACGCACGTAAGATTTGATTTGGAAAAATGTTAATTATTTTCATAAAATAACAGTATGGGATAAAGTAAGAAATTAATCGTCAACAATGTATAATTTTTGAACGCAAGATAACGAATGATTTTTATGTCTAATGTCATTTGAATTATGCCGAAACAAAACGCATTAACTTAATTTTTATTTACATAACATTGCATAAACCAGACGATGTTGCCACTGTTAAAGAAAATAAATGTGCCTAGCAAAATACTGCCAAAATATTGCTATTTAAATTGAGCAACATAAGACTAATTTTTATTCATAAACATCAAGTAAAGCAAAACACGTATGTAAAAAAACATTCTACATTGTAGATTAATCCTTCGCTCGATGAACTTTTTTTTATTTAATTAAGCGCCAGGCTACTTTATTGAAATAAAATGTGAATATAATAATATAAATAAACGGAATAAAGCCAAGCCATAATACCAGCTGCGGTTCAATATTTTTAGACATAGGTGTACTGATTATATGGAACTTGAATCAACAAAATAATAATAACCGAAAACTTTACAGTACTTAAAATTTTGGGCGACAAATGAGCGGCTATCTCGCTCGCACGCTCGTGCAAGTTCAGGGAACCTACCGCAGCGAGGTCATCGACCTCACCGAGGCTGATGCGGTGTAATTTTGTGTATTCTGAAACTCGGGAGCATATTCTATTTTATATTTAATTATTGTTCAGTTGCTGTTTAACGTAGATTTTTTTTAGTATGATTAATCAACTATCCCTAGTTAAATCTTACAGCACGAAAAGTATTGTACCTGTTTTTATTTATTTTATTGTTAGATAGGCTTGCGTTTGACCACTATCGCACCTGATGGTAAGTAACGATGCGGTCTAGGATGTTTTGAGCCACAGCTTGTATATGCCACGGTACTATGCCAAATTCCATGCTCTATGATACTAAAACACACTATTAAAAACGTTACAAATTTTTGTACTAAAAATTCTTTGCGCACGCTTGACTAGGGAAGTAAGTTGACGACGCGAACGGAAGTTGAGAGTTGTTGGTTAATGTAGATCTCCATTGTCAACATAACAAAGTTAAAATTTTGTGTAATTATGTATGTCCGGAAAATAAAAAAAAAGTTATACCGGCCGATAGATGGAGCTAAACTAAAGAAGTTTTACTTCAGTCGTGTGGTCTAAAGCACACTTGTTTTTTTTAAATATATTAAGATATAAAAAGCCAATGGCTAACACCCAATGGTTTATTTTCGTTCCAACATCACAACTTTTATTGAATAATCAAATACTATAATATAAATAATTTTCAAAATGTAAAATCAATGTATCAATGTTAAGTACTAAAACAGTAAATTTACAAGTTGATTGATGTATATAACTTCGGCTTTGAATTTATTTCGTCTATTTATCTAATTTATAGACGATATTATTGCAATAGTTAATATTATTTTAACATTTTATAAATTGTAAGTTATTATTTTATCGTTAAATAACTCTTATATACAATGTACAAACCAAATAAACGTGATTATTGATAATTTTGGTTTTGTCCTGTAGAAATATTTAAAATATATTTAAAGAAAAGACAATTTCTCTTAGATTATAGAAATAAATACCGCTCGCTTATGTATTTAATTATTTTTTGTAAATAATAATATAAAGTTATTCCATTTAGATAATAGTCAATTGTATTATAATATCGTTAGTGTAATTTTAATAAAAAATGTATTTAATTTTTTTTATGTACCTTATCGGAATGTTAGTTTTGAAGCTTTGCTTGACTGCTCACTTTATTTATTTTTAAAAACTATTAAAATATATTCGGTGTAGTGGGCAACACTATCCTGTGTTGCCAGAACCATAAGACCAAACATTGACAAAAATAAAATATTATTTTAATTTCGTAGCTTAGAAATATTATTAAAAGTCTGTGTATCCAGTGATAACAAAGAGATTATTGTAATGATCTAATTTCTTTTTGTACTGATTTTGCCGCTATTTTTCGACACTGATAAATCAATATAGATTTTTTATTATATTTTAGTTAATTTTCATAAATTATTTCAACTAAAAGATTAGAAGCACGCTTTTAAAACTGCTAAAATATTCGCACTAAACCGGCCATCTTGGATTTGGTTCAGATGTTCCAAATGTGTTTTGGTTTTTATGAAATCCGTTGTTTTGCTTTATTAAACCCATTTTATTTTTACCTCCCAATAAACGTTTATTTTGTACAATTTTGGTTTTTCATTTCTTGTTTCATTTTATTTTACAATAGCTATTCTACGACCGTTAGATTATAGAACTTCTTTTTGGTTTTTATTATTCTTTTCATGGAATTAGCAATAATGCATAAGTAATGTAGGTTAAGAAACTTTCGCATTTATTCTTCTCTGTCATTCTACGAATCTGTTATTGGTGTAAGTAGGAGAAAATCCATGTTCAACAGCAATGTTGCCAACATAAAAAACACTGCTATTTTAGCACTTTAGATTACAATTCGACGGAATCAATAATACAAGGTAAATCGAAAATATTGAACCAAAAATATAATTTTATCCTATTTATACCAGTATTTAGAAATCTTGATAACAAAGCCAAATCAACACTTGTTTGGCACAAGGACTGAGAATGGCTGTAATTAATTTTATCCAAAAATACTTAGTTTTAAAGTCGGATATTTTACATAATAGAGTTAGTCATTATAGCCTTAAATTAATTTTAAGACAAACTTTTGAAGTACAACCGTTTTAGGTACAGCCGGGTGCAACTGCTAATATATAAGTGACTAGTAGGATATATTTTTACCATCTATCAAACACTAAGAAGCGCACTATCAAGTCAATACGGCAACAAAGAAACTAGAATAATGTTTTTTAAGGTTTTTCCAGGCGGGATTCCGGAGTCCTTTCAGCCACCTCTTGAAGGCTGCGTGACGAAACAAACAGTGTTGCCATTGCAAACTAGAATATTTTTCCCATAACTGTTATATTTAGTTTGATAGTCCATAAAGCTCTATATAGAATATAGAACAACATCACCAACTATAACTAAAACGGTTTTACTGGAAAATGTGCATTCCTAGACTGATTATTTCCATAACAAGATTGACAAGTTAGACTTTTTACATTTTTGAAGAGCTTAGTTATTGGCAGTTTGACAATATTTATTTTATAGCAACACTAATCCATAGGGTGTTTTCAAATCAATTTGTTTATCTTTTAATAACCAAAGGTAATGTAATACCTAATAATCACTTTAATTTGGCCTTAAATTTTAACTACATTACATTATAAATTTCTGAATGCACATAAAAGTTTGTCATTACTAATTAAATATAATATAATGTGTGTAGTTATATTTTGAAATTATGAATTAGGATTAAAAGCAAGAACACCAGGTACTGAGATTTGTTAGTTCTCATGATAATTACATGATAATGATAAAAATTATTAATATTTCCATTATTAGACCTCTGAATAAGTAATAAAGATTAGAATTAACAATAAAGAATATAATTAGTAATACAATTTTAGTACTAGTGTTGCTTAAATTAGCATGATTTGCACTTCTGTACAACTGAACACTTTTGCTCAATATAAACAATTATTTTATTGGTTACCTGTATATATTTAGATATATACAAATAAATATGTAATGCTGTTTGTTGGTAAGCCTATGATGGCTTGACAACGGCATGCAGATTTGTCTATTTTTAAAATGTTTATTATATCCTGAATTACGATTTTATGAACAAAAAATTTGGGGATGTTTACCAGAAAATTATCTTATTATTTAGATAAAACTAAACAGTCCGTTTATATGGGTTTGGACAGGACAGTGCCTGTTAGGCCGGCTAGTAGTCTTATAAAATCAACAATATCTAATTATATAGGCATCTGAACTATTATGTCTGCATACATTACTTTCTGTACACATATATGCATGTGTGACATTTACTGTCTGTAGGCATCTGAATTATTATGTATGTTATGTATGTCTGTCTTGCATATTTTTTCTTCCTCTGAGCCTTCTTCATCTCATTGTATTCTTGCAATTGAGAAATGAGCAAAAGTAGTTCAGTTTCAGATGCTTTAAAACAGCATATGATTTAAACTATCATCATCATTATAAAGTCTCATTAATGAAACATTTTCCCATTTTAGCATAAATAGAAGAAATAATAATATATGTACTTAAAAGTTTCAATTAAAATTAATAAAATATTTCATGATAATAAATTACAATATACCTGTTCTTTAAATAAAATTAATAATACATAAGTCTGGAATTTAGTCATACAATAAATATATTCAAAAGTAAAAGTAGATGTCTATACAAAAGCATATGATGCTATATTATTTTCATAGCTTACATTGACAAAGTGGATGAAAATGTTTTTAAAAGTACTGTTTTTATAGCAAAACAAAATATATTTGCTATAAAAATAGCTAATATTGATTAAGTGCTATTGAATATTATTATCTTAGTTTGTAGTTTTGAATATGACAAAGCAATAGGAATATAGGCGAGACGTATTTTACAATATATAATTTTAATTTATATTCATATTTTCTGGTAGAGATGTAACTCATTAGCTTCTATTATGCAGCACTTTTGTTTAACAGCCATGTGGTTTGCAAGAAGATGCCTCTGGTCTACCTTTGTAGCTACGCATTGCCAAGTTTGAAATCAACATTGTGTTTGTGAGTTCTGGCAGTGGATTTAGAATGGCGCTTTATTTGGACATAATAATAATTAGTTCAAATTTTTTTTTAATTATTTAAGATGTGGTGTTTCAATAAAGAGTTTATCTATCTAATAACACTTGTCATAGTAGCTCAAGTAAAGTTGATCCACCCTGACATTGCACAGGTTATCTATACAATCCAGGACACAAAAAAATCATTAAAATCAGACGGAGACCAAGCCGTTAAGGACTCCTTTTCCTAAATGGCTGGGGAATTTTTTATGGTTATTATAGCTGTTAAACACAGTCTCTCAGTAGCCAGACTGTAATAAAGGTAGATACTAAAGAGTAATAAATAGCCTGGAGTAATAATAAAAATGTCTTTCCAAAACACTGCTCTGTGTATATGGACCAATTATTTTATATTAATTGTTAGCATTACATAAAATAATTACATACCATTGTACCACTCTAAAGTTTGTCTAGTTTTTTTTGAGGGGGGAAATGCTCTCGCAGTTCTCTGCCACCACAGGGGTGGTGGCAGGGGGTATGTGGGACTCGAACCCACTAAAACCCCCCGTGAGCCTTCATACTCTGTACTGGGGCCGAGAAGCGATTGCTACTGCAGTCTAGCCAAGTTGCCCCCCGCAAAAGTTTGTCTACTGCCACAAGCTAAGATAAGGTAGGTATAATTGTCTGCAATATTCATGTGCGTTCCTATTTACTTAGATCTAGTAATATCCTATAACATCCCATCAATTGACAAATTACTGAACACTGCATAAAAATGGATTTATAAATGAAAACTATGCTTGTGACATGTAAGGCTTAAACAAAAGTGCTGCTTACAGTTTATGGTAGTGCGACATTATGCTAGATTTATCTTTCCAATTTTACCCTCTAAAATAAAACAAATAATACTATACAGAATTAAAAGAGTTTAAAGTAAATTTAGATGTCATAGTAGACATGTAAGTATTTATTTTGGTTATCAAAGGGTACATGGCTGTCATTGGAGTAAGACAAGTAGGTTAGATTGTGTTGTGTTGTATTCAAGGTGTGGAGTTTCATGTTGACATTCAAGATTTTTTGTGAACAAATTTTATTCCAGAATAAAGAAGTGAGAAAATGTATGTTAGTTTTATTTTAAAACCCTAAACTTTCAAGTTCACTGAGTTTTTATAACTGAACTCTATACAGGATTTACTGCCTATTTAGTTAGTTGTTAGTTCCAAGCCCATAGTCGATGAGATGCGACAGTTTTGAAAAAATGTATGAATAGTTAAAATATCTCAACACATTAACATATTTTGCATTTCCTAATACAAAACGTCAAACCCTGCTTTGTTGCAGTGTCTAAGCTCAGATTGGTCTATTAGAGAAAACACAAAAATAGTTTTTAGTAAACACTTACTATAGTAATCAGCTATCATAATATGGAGCATAGACTATCTGATGTCTGAAATATTTGAAATTCTACAGAATTTATGGAAACTGTCACTAGTCAAAGTTTATTAAAATGAAAACATTTGAAATTGTAGTATGAATCGGATTTTGGGGAAATTGATATCTAAAACTGGATGTTCAAAGGCCATTTTATAAATAAAAGCACTACTAGTAATATCAACTTACAGTTTATTAACTTGAAATTTACCTAACTTACATTAATCCTATGATCATTAATATCACATCAATCGTCTTCTATCGTTTCCACTTCATCCGTATCCTCCTTTTTCTTCCCTGCGCCAGATTTTCGTGCTGAAGCAAGCTGTTTGTATTGTTCCAAAGCCTCACCTAAAGGCTCGATAAATCTATCGAATTCAATATCCCGCATAGCATCTAACACGTCTTGCCCAGTTAAGGCCTTCCTCTTTTTATTTTTCACGATATTTGTAGCCGCAGAGGTAACGTACAACACAAAAACAGATGCAGCTTTAGCGAGGCCGGTTCGCGCTTCTTTTGATATTGCTACACCTTCTGGCAAGGCTTCCTTTACTATCCTTGTGACGACGGTCATTGGGAGATTCAAATCTTCGAGTTTTTCAGCCATTGTTTAACTTATTCTATCGTTTTCTCGACTAATTAAAACTTTAAAATATGAAATTATAATTTCACCGCCACTCCAAATAACACCAACCAACAACGACATCACAGACCAAGTAGAGGATACTATGGATACTATGTATACGACATCACAGATTAGGAAGAGATACTTCGTATGAACGACATAAGTAAGGGAGGGCTGCCAAATACCGTTTATAATTTTCCCCTAGAAATTGAATAAAATTTTTTTTTCATAATTATTGTATGTTACCATAATTTCAATAAAATCAAAAACGCTCTTATTTGGTTGATTGCAAATTGCAACTCATTTAAAACCCACATCAATCTTCACCTTTGTAGCTAGCGTAAAAATATGTAAATAATAATAATTGGTTAAATCTCATTTTTTAAATAGCATCATGTCATCGTCTTGTGATACTAATATAAGCCCTATTGCAGCAGAGAAGGGGGACGACGATTTACCATCAAATTTTTTGGAACAGTATAAAATTATATGTTATTGCGGACTGTGTCCCACCAGTAACATAGTACATCAGTGTTTGGTATATTTATGATTTTTATTGCAGTATCGCCTGCTGAGATACTGGACGATCGGGATTTGAGGCCACATTCATCCATCCTTAAAGCTAAGTAAAGCATCTCCAGGCTTAAGGTACCACACCAATGTATCTAATTATTAAATCTAGGAAATGATGACTGATTAAGTTAATTAATTTAACCTTAATTTATTCATCATTATTATTATTATGGTTTCATTATTAATTTATCATAACTCAACAAAAACTTAAATCAAACAAACCTGCTAAAATTTAATTTTTGCAATTTTTTTCAGTGTTATCATACATTTTCCAGAAATTTTAAAATATTTCACTAATCTGGCAGCCCTGTAACCGTTAAACATTAGTGATGACACTGACAGGCAAATGATATAAAACTTCTTGTTTGTATGTTTTGGCTCCACACTTATTCTCGTATTTAGCCAGTGGCAAGTAATTGATAATTTATCAAGTTAATAATATTTCACGCAAATATGTTTCAACTCACAGTTAAAGGTCCGTATTACAGGACGATGCTCAGTCATCGATCGCTGCTCAAGCAGAGATTTCATATGAATTGATGAATTGACTTTATGAAAAGTGACGAATTAGTGAATGAAAACTCTGCTTAAGCACCGATCGATGACTGAGCATCGTTCTGTAATACGGACCAAAGTCATCAAGTCAAGTCATAGTGTAGTTAAGTCATACTAGGAGTATGACTTGACTAGACTATAACTGCCACCACTATAACTAAGTGGTGGCAACTTTATCAGAAGCTTCTATGTAGTTTTGGAAATAACACGAAAAGAAATGTTTCACCTTTATTATACCACTTTCCCACACTCATACCTGTAATCTAGCACTTAACGAATAAAATACTACCAAGTTTATGCACTAACATTGAAAATGACAAAAGATTTGGAAAATAATACAATGCCGTGACGCGATCTTTTCCGTTTTCCCGCACAAAACACCGATATGAAGCTTGAGTAACATTGTTTCCACTCATTACGTTTTATAAGACTTCTAGGTTTTTAAAATTACTTTCAAAAGTCGTGACGGTTCTATGCATAGATTTATGCATACAATGCAGATTCTGGGAAAAGAGAGCTAATTATTCTAATACTGAAAGAATACTAACACTATTTTATTACCCGACTGCCCAAAATGATGGATAATGTTTTTCGAATATAGGTAGCGCCTAAGTAATTATAAGTGCGAACATTGACTTTGATCAGATTGATTATATGTCTAGCTTGTCGTAGATGCCATTAATTTGTACAAATGCAATTAAAAAGCGTACGACTCTCGTACGACTAACATTTAAAAGTTACATAAATTAACAAATATACAAATGTGCAATGTGTGTTTCAATAGAATTAACTTTATTGGGAAACTGCATAAGTACTTACATGCAAAGATCTTAAACTATACACATTATTGTCGCAATAGTATTATCCATTCCGGACGTACAATAGTAATGGGCAAAAAAATTGCAGGAAGCTTAAAAAATCCTAATAAATAAAAAACTAATAATAAAAAATTAGGTACCTACTCACAATTAAAGAATCCATTTAAATTGTATTGAAACTTTTTTACCGACCACTTTTTGAGACCATGTTTGAGTTGGTTACCATTAAGAGATTTTAAATGTGGAAATAGATAATTATTCTAGGCAAGCATGCTCCATTGTCGACCGCGTCGTCACTTGCCAGGTGAGACCGTAGTCAAAAATTAGCTTATCTATGCAAAAAAACTATATCAAACGAACTTCTTCAAAATAATAGGTATACATTCCACGGTAGGTACCTATAATTACCGATAGCTACTAAACTGTTTAAAGAACAATGACTTAGATAAAGTAGTTGTTTACTATCCTACAGGTCAAAGACCTAAAAACGCCGATCAAAACAAGGTTATAGGTGTTACGACAGTACCTACTTATAGTACTACTAAACTCCCTAAGTATCTGCCGGTATCGATTTACACAAATTACCGGAGCAGATTATAGCGTAAAACTGCTATGAGCAGATTAAGCAGTACCAGCGGAAGGTTTTTAACTTTTGAGGTATCATTAAATTATGGACAAAAACTTAATAGGATGGTCGCTGCGGAAGAACTTATTGCGCAAACTCAAATGAGCACGCCATTTTGTAACTTAGCTAGTGTGTCACTTCGTCAGTCAGTGCGGCACCGGCTACAATAAACGGAACACGTTTTCGCGCGTTTTTATTGATCCCGTCAATTTGTCAATTTGACACCAGTGTTATTGTTGTGTTATTTTAATTAAAAAATCTTATTAATAATACGTATGTCACATCACTAGTTACGTTCGCGTGTTATCGTGTTTTTTTTTAAATTTCGTGCTTGATTACACTGCGTGTATTTACCTACGTAAGTGGATTTTGCTTCTGGAAGTAAAATGAGGTAAGAGATTGATTTATGTGGAATTAATTCATTTTATTGAGTTTCGAATAATTTAAGTTATAATCTTCTAGGTTAGTTACTGTAAACGATTTATCGATTTTAATGTATCGTTTGGATGTCGCAACTCACGTAACCTATCCCTTTAGTAATCTGTGAGTGCCTACTTAGAACGTCTAAGTAGGTAATTATAATTAGGTATCTACTTAATTCTTGACCTACGAAATTACCAGTTAGTATCCTTTAATCCTATAGAGTAATAGTGAGTAAATATTTAGGTATGTACTTAAATCATTGTTCATTTAAAATTCTATACAATAAAACCCAATTAAGTAGACGCATACTTAACAACAACTTAAGTTTACTACGCTAAAACTCAATTTAAAAAGTAAACATTAGGTAACTTATATCTACTTAATTAAGTTTGTAGTACCTATGTACTTTACTAGCTTGTAGTACCTACTTAATCACTTACTAAAGTAAATGACGATCACAAGACAACATAACTTCATTTATCTATGAAAATATATATTATTATTATTATGTCTGTCAATATGTAACTATTTCCCAGGTAGCAAATCTTCGTGATATTGACGTCTATATAATGTCATACAATGACGTCTGGGAGCACTAGTAAAGAACGTACATTTAATTTTGTAGTAGCCTCAAGACTCCATCTCAGGACGTTAGTTTGGCGACTGTTGAAGACAGACTAATGACGTCTACGTATGCCGTTTTTATGACTCCAAAAAGACGTACTGTGGCCGTTATATCACAACGTAATAAGACGTATTGAATAGTACTCTGCGTTGTGGACCTGACCTGATTGCGGTGGTTGGCAGAAATTTTACTTACCTACCATGTAAACGATAGTAAATCTAAACTTTTAAATGCGTCTGCGATGAAACGCTTGTATTTTAACTTGCATGCTAACGCCATCTAGTTTCAAATGATGGAACTAGCATGTTTTTCAAAAAACTTAAATGAGCTTAAAATGACGAGATTGTAACTTACACACACGCAGTACCGACTCTAAAATGACTTTAAAAAGATTTTTAATTTACTGAATTGTTTGAATAACAAGTAAGTAAACATTTTTACAATAATTACCTACTGTTAAAGATGAATATATTCTGAGATTCTGACCGATGCAGCAGAGCTGTTTTATTGTAAGTATGAAATGCGGCACTTTCTCGTTATAAATGCACTTATATATAATGCACACTCGTTATAAATTTTGTAATTAATTAATGATAACGAATGTTGTGAAGTTTTATTTATGGCTTTTAATTAACTCGTTATAAATGTGCGTTGTTTAGGTTTTGTTTTAACTCTGCCCCTTACTATTACTGAAAACCTTTAAGACAAGCACAGCGCCTCGACGTGTAAATAACCACTTACCATCAGGCGGGCGCCTGCTTGTTTGTGTTCTATTATAAAAACCTACATATTACATTTTGACATTATTGAAGTCAAACTTCTTTACGTACGCTTTTCTTGGGGACTAAACTGGTGAATGCGTAACGAGGCGAACGGAAGTTGAAAGTTGTTGGTTAACGTAGATCTCCATTATAAACATAAGAAAGTTACAAATTACTTTAAATTTGTATTATGTTTTAATTTACAATTGTCAAGATGGCGACATTAACATTAACAAAGTTATACCGGCCGATAGATGGAGCTAAAGAAGTTGTACGTCAGTCTTGTGTTTTAAAGTACACTTGTTTTTTACCTACCTTTCGCCATATCTCAAAACTTTACAACCAGACTGGTCGCATTAACCTTTGCCACCATGACGTAATCGTTTCCGAGCCGAGGTCAAGCATCATGACGTCACCTTGAGCAGCCATGAGGGAGTTTTGGGTGTGGCCGTTGGACATGTTGTAAGGTTTATCGCGATTCACATCACGTCACGGGCCGCGCGTTAGTCCGCGCCACTCTATTGCAACTCTGCAACCTTTATTTTTTCTTCTAAATAAATAATCTAGTCTTTGTCATCCTACCAAATTCATATTCAGTCATGAAACAAAGTAAAGATTTATAAAAATTCGTTAAATGTTCTAGGCACAGCTTGCACAAAACTTTATGAGCTCTCGGAAGTTAGCGCGGATGGCTGCGCAGTACGCAATTATTATCGGTACTGTATGGCCGCTTTTACAATGCACTCAACTGCACCATGTGCAGTTTGGTACTCGGGCCTAACTTCCGAGAGCTCATAAAGTTTTGCGCGAGCTATAGTTTCGTGATTGAGTATTAGTTAATAATTGTAACTGACGTGCCAAATGTAATAAACCACTTATTAAAGGAAATGGTCAGAAAGGTCAGAATAAAAGTTCAGATTAGCACAATTACACCTTCTGTATTTCTTCAGCACAATTTTTTATATTCACGTCCGTTTATACCACAAGACAGCCTCCATTACTTCTCCCCAAAATCTCCGTAAGTTATTACATCTTTACCCCAAAAACCGACTGCCTCCACTACCACAGACTACAGCGTTTTTTTAATCACTGCGTTTGAAACCTCTTCGTTTCTGTAGTACGCCTCTTGATCCGCGGTGTGGCGCTAGTATCCGATAACGTGTTATAAAGTCAATAAAAGTCTGTCATATTCATTCAAAATTATGGAGGGAGTTTTGGCGGGAAGACGAAAAAGATCGGGGCATTGTATTATTTTCTAAAACTTGTGTTATTTCCAGTGTTAGTGCATAAAATTGGTGGCATTTTATTCGTTAAGTGCTGGATTACCGGCGTGAGTGTGAGAAAATGGTATTATGATGGTGAAACGTTTCTTTTCGTGTTGTTTCCAAAACTCCATAGAAGCTTCAAGTAAAGTTGCCACCACTTTACTAGGAGTATGACTGACTAGACTGACTTGACTATGACTTCGACTGTGACTTGACACATATTTGCGTTAAATATCGATAACTTGATAAATTATCAATTACTTGACACTGGCTAAATACACAAAAGTGTGGAGCCAAAACGTAAAAAAAAAAAAAAAAAAAAAAAATTATCTAGTCCTACTGATACAATACTTAGATACTTTTTTTGTTTGTAAATATATACATAGAATACAATATAACACCCAGACAATGTTCATCACACAAATGTTTCTCCTGGGTGGGGATGGAACCCACAACCCACAGTCCAGAAGGCAGGGTTACTACCAACTGAGCTATCGAGCAAGTCGGCAATAAAAAACACTACGCTTTTATATCAAACAGGAAAATAATGAGCATTAAGTTATAATATTACCAACATAATTTCAAGGTCGAGCACAAATAACGTGCAATTATTATTATTTTTCCCTAAATACCAGCTGTTAAAGGTAGGGCACACGGGGCCACGGCTAACTTCCTTAGCTAACCACAACTTACCCAAATGCATTGCAGTAGGTACGTGATAGAGATAAGTTAATGTAAGTAAGATAAGTTAACTTAGGAGCTATCAAAGTTTAGTGGAGACTGGCATAATTCTAACAATTTTGTTTAGCAGGTTGTAGGTTTATTTTAATATTGCTTTTTTTTTTTATGTTAATGAATGATGTGACGAGCTAGTCGTTCACCTGATGTTAAGCGCCACGGCCGCCCATAACAGAACAGTGTCACTCGGAACCCTAAAACATAGAGTTTCAAGCGACACTGCACTGCGCACATCATCCTGAGACATCAGCACAGTCTGGTAATAAGATTACTCGACTGTGAGATCAGATCATAAAGTCTCAATTGCACAGTAATTTCACTAGCTACAGTGCCCTTCAAACCGGAACACAGTAGTGCTTGCACACTACTGCTTGGCGGTAGAATAACTGGCAAAGCGGTGGTACCTACCTAGACGAACTTTGCAGAAAAGTCCTACCACCTTTTTATTTGTAACAATTTTTGGATAATTATTAATTTTTAGTAGATACTAGTATCTTTTTATTTATCTTTTATTGACCCGCCCCGGCTTCGCACGGGTGAATTAGTAAAACGCGGTCGAGCTTAAATTTTTTGTCCTTCCGCGAATTAGGAGAAGTGTAGGTACATTCTGCGTAATTGACTCTTTAATTTTACTGAAACAGGGTTTACAATCGTTGAAAATAATATTATTTAAAAAAAAATTAATTTCACTCTTCATTGTGTCAAAAGTGTGGTGTGAAAGAGAAAACAATAGAAATTTCAGACCTTTTTCACTATTGCAAGATTTTTTTCAAGAATGTACCCTCGTAGACTGCGTCATTTTATATCAGGTGAGACAGAGGTCAAATGCTATAAACAAATTTTTAAAAAGCTACTTTAGCGGCTTATATATATATATATATATATATATTTTTTTTTTTATAACATAGACAAACAAGCATACGGCCCGCCTGATGGTAAGCAGTTACCGTCGCCTATAGACACCTGCAACACCGGGGGCGCTGCCAGTGCGTTGCCTACCTTTCAGAAATTATATATATAATATATATTATAATATATATTATAATATAATATATATATTATATAATATATATTATATTCCGCAACCGGCACATCTAATAAAATATTGGTGTAGGACCTTACTTTCATTTTTAAGACTTTTTCAATGATACCCACACGAGCGGACCCTGGGAAAATGTTTGTGCCTTTGCTACCTTGTACGCTTACGACTTAAAAAGTTTTAGGTCCGTATTACAGCACGATGCTCAGTCATCGATCGGTGCTCAACTTATAAACTAGGATAAATAAGTACCTAATCATCATCTTCACACTATGAAAATTGATCTCAGAGGGCAGGTAAATTGATCTTAGAGGGCAGGTAAAGTGACCTTAGAGGGCAGGTAAATTGATCTCAGAGGGCAGGTAAATTGACCTTGGAGGGCAGGTAAATTGATCTCAGAGGGCAGGTAAATTGATCTTAGAGGGCATGTAAATTGACCTTAGAGGGCAGGTAAATTGATCTCAGAGGGCAGGTAAATTGACCTTGGAGGGCAGGTAAATTGATCTCAGAGGGCAGGTAAATTGATCTTATGGTCGTATTACAGAATAATGTTCAGTCATCGATCGGTGCTCAAGCAGAGATTTCATTCATAAAGTGATTAATTAGTGATTGAGATCTCCGCTTGAGCACCGATCGATGACTGAGCATCGTCCTGTAATACGGAACTTAAAGCTGTAAATTCAGTCCGACGGATAGACAGAGATGGACGGACACGATTAACTCGTTGTTCCTTGTACGAAACCCTAAAAAGGAAGGTTTTTACCTTCCAATCTAAAATGTGTTATTGTTCTGAGTCCGGGTGTTGTGGGACCATGGTCCTCGTAGTTCCTGGGTCCCTAGGCACGGAATCCTAGTTAGGGTCCAGGATTTCTATTATATGTATGTGATCGTTGGGCGATATTATTATATTATTAGTTAAAACGGTCAAGGTTAGTGTAGAGTAAATTTTAATTGTTATGGCAGTAAACTTTATAAAAAAAATGATTTTCCAAACTGTGCCTATTAATACGTACCACTAATAAAGTTTTTGTAACAACATCGCATTGATTTACCTGTAATGTCCAATAACATTAGTTGTAACATTTACATAAGGCTTGCGTGACTTCTTATCCATTAAATCAAGCGTCTAATGTTTTTACGTGCCGTTAGGGTTGTCATTTATTGATTACTAGCTGACCCGCCCAGCTTCGCACGGGTGAATTAGTAAAACGCGGTCGACCGGGATAAAAAGCATCCTATGACCGTATCCTGGTTTTAAGCTACCTTACCAATAAACATTTACCATAATAAATTTCATCAAAATCGGTACGGTAGTTTTTGCGTGATGGAGTTTCAAAGGTGAAAACACAAAAGCGTCTCATACACAGAAGTGTTCCAAAAATTTTCTAGATGGCGCTGTTTGATTTTGTCAACGACAATGCATAGTTTCTATGGAATTTGAGGTAGTTTGTATGAAGTTCTGAATCGCGCATACGATATTTTCCGTGTGCTGAGCTCTATATGGCCAAAATCTACTTATTATCCATAATGAATTCGTTCCGAAGCGCGTACGATCTTTCCTTTATTATATGTATAGATAGGCAGGTATACCTATCTATATTAAAGTTTTGAGTGAGTGACTGATAGACAGCATACAGCCCAAACCGCTCTGGACGTAGACGATATTAAAAATGTTTTCTTTTTATAGCATAGAGGTGAATAAGGAATATTTTTTGAAAATGTTACCCCTAAGGGCTTTAGTAATATTTTTTTAAAATTTCGCCCCTGATGGTTTAAAAAGTAGGTAAGCCGCGAGTAAGTAAGTAATCTTGCTTGATAAATAAGCAGATTAGATGGGAGTTCACTTTGTTTCTCATTTCCCGATTTCACCTTATTGAGGGTGGATTTTTGTTTTGGGTGAAAACAGCTTAAGTACTAAAAGTAATTTTTAATACGATTTTATATGAGTAATTAGTTATGGCACACAAGATGTGGCCAGCCATGTGCACCTAGATAATAAAAAATATTGGAAAAATCGCACACTTTATTGACAACTTACACTTTTTTTAACTAGTTGTAATTTGCTTTAGTAGAACGACTTCTTCCACATTTTTAGTTCAGGAGTAAAAATCATTTTCTCTACTCAAGAGCCATCCCTATGCTCAGCTATAATATTATATACCTACATTGTAGTCCTTATATAACCAGTCGCGACCATTTTTACAACCAAACTAAGGAATAAAAATGACCTTTAAAGCTTCTGCATTAAGGTGAATGACCTGACGCCATTTTGTGACGTCACCACCAAGTTTTTCTATTATGTCTGAATTATAAAAGTATAATAGACTTGCCAATGTTGGCGCGAAGTTGTGAGTTTTAGGAGCCAGTAATTTAAATTATAACTAACTAGTTGCGCCCCGCGGTTTCACCCGCGTAAAAAAGTATTTTAAGTATTTGCTCATCCCACGGGGTAAAATTTCACTTTTCCGGGATAAAATCATAATAATAATAATATATAATAATAATGACTTGGACTGTGACTTTACTTGACACAATATATATATCTAATATTAATTAACTTGAGAAATTATCAATTACTTGACATTGGCTAAATACTAAAAAGTGAGGAGCCAAAATTAAACAAAAAAAAAAATATTTAAGCGGTCTTTCGAGGAGTAGGTAAGTAACTCTACTCGTCTCTTTGATTCACTTACGTCTATAAACATGACGGTGTCTTCTCCTCATGTTTTACCGCTACCGGAAGCTATGTAGGTGTAAAATATTCTAAATTGTATCAGAATTTCTAAGTTTTTCTAAGCTTATCACACTAATCACACTATAACACTAATCACATCACACTATCTCACTAATATTATAAAGGCGACAGTTTGTATGTGTGTTTGTGTGTATGTTTGTTACTACTTCACACTCAACAGCTGAATGGATTTGGATGAAATTCGGTACCTAGATAGCTTATACACTGGATTAACATATAGGCTACATTTTATCCCGGAAAAGTAAAATTTAAAATACTTAAAATACTTTTTATCCGCGGGTGAAACCGCGAGGCGCAACTGGTAAGCAATAAAAAAAATGAAAAGTTGGATTGTGATAAAAATTACGTAACACAACCGTGAAGATATAATCACTACTTTTGTTATAATTCATCTGAACACAGACTCTTGCTCTATCTACCAGCTCGAACTTGACTAAAGACTATATTATTATCATGAGTGACGGGTAGGTACTGTAATGGAACCTAATTTGTATAACAAGATGGAGGCGTAAGGTGTACATTTTAAAAACACCATTGCTTCGCTTGCCAGGCCATGAAGGAAAAAAAATAATTGTCTATTTTTTACTTCATGTTTTTATGTTTTTATCTTTGATAAATAATAACCTGTTTTTTTTGGCGGGAACGCGAAAAAGATTGCGTCACCGCATTGTATTATTTTCCAAAACTTGTGCTATTTTCAGTGGTGGCATTCTATTCGTTAAGTACTGGATTACAGGCGTGAGTGTGGGAAAATGGTATAATGATGGTGAAACGTTTCTTTTCGTGTTGTTTCCAAAACTCCATAGAAGCTTCAAGTAAAGTTGCCACCACTTTACTAGGAGTGTGACATTGACTAGACTATGACTTGACTTGATGACTTCGACTGTGACTTGACACATATTTGCGTGAAATATCATTAACATGATAAATTATCAATTACTTGACACTGGCTAAATACACAGAGGTATGGAGCCAAAACATAATTAAAAAAATAAATAATAACCTATTAATGCGCGTGTACATAATTAACAGTTCGTGATTTTCTAATAAAATGTTTTCAAGGTATATTTTCTGAAAATTATCACCTCAAAAGGGTAAAATAGACTATTAAAATTAGTAACGTGTTTAGTCGTAATGTGTATTTAAGCGTATGGTTATTCATATTGTAAAGATAAAACGGGTCTATTCGCGCACAAAAATTATCAAAACAACGATAAACGTTGAGGTTAGTCAAAATAATGTTTTGATAATTTTTGTGCGCGAAAAGACCCGTTTTATCTTTGCAATATGATTTCCAGTCGCGAAAGTTTAAAAAGGTATGGTTATTTCTATTTTTCTCGCGTAACGTAATCCTTATCGGAGTAGGTAAGTAATCTGGATAAACTCTTATCAGCATGAGACTAGCTGTACCCACCTTTATTTTATCTCGGTATAGACTTAATCTCGCTTCACGAACAAAATCGGTGCATTCTTTAGATAAATATGAAATCTTCTCAAGAAAATCATATGACTTTATTTTAATAAAAAATTCGAAGTCGTAGGACTTTTCTGCAAAGTTCGTCTAGGTATCAGTGTGCAAGCACTACTCCGTGATGTTAAGCGACACGGCCGCCCAAAACAAAACAGTGTCACTCGGAACTGCAAAATATAAAGTTTCGCGTGACGCTGCACTGCGCACTTCATCCTGAGACATCAGCACAGTCTGGTAATAACATTACTCGACTGTGACATCAGATCATAAAGTCTCATTTGCCCAGTAATTTCACTAGCTACAGTGCCCTTCAAACCGGAACACAGTAGTGCTTGCACACTACTGCTTGGCGGCAGAATAACTGGCAAAGCGGTGGTACCTACCTAGACGAACTTTGCAGAAAAGTCCTACCACATAATAATTACAAAACAATTACAAAACTTGTGGCCTATAATATATATTACAAAACTACAGTGTATTAAGATACACCTTAGCTATGTTACACTTATGCTATGTCGGACCTACCAGTCGTAGTAGTAGTACAACCACTTTACGTCCTAACTGACTCCACTAAAAGTGATGTTTCGTAATTAAATGAAGAGCGATGAACTATGACTATCAATCAATCAATCAATCAATCAATCAATCAATCATTTGTTTATTTGCAAGAATACATATATATACAATTTGGATACAAGGTCACATAGTATAAGTCGTGGTTACGTGCATTCAGCCTGCATGCAAGCGTGCAAATATTAAAAATAATATTTTTGTTACTACTTAACATTTGTTATTACCTATTAAATATTCTTTGACACTGTAGAAACATTTGCTTAAAAGCCAGTCACTCAAATGTTTTTTAAATATATTTTCTTCCAAACATTTAATTTCATTAGGCAAATTATTAAAAATAGTTATGCACATGTTATATACGTTTTTCTTATAAATGTCTTTACGGCAAGGAGGTTGGTAAAGCAGGTTCGCGAACTTAGATCTTTTTTGTCTAGTAATGACATCACTTCGCTTTTATCTACCGACCACTTGCCTATATGAGAAGACGAACACCGAAGTATTTTTTTAAAGCAAAACTTCTGTACGCCGATTGCTTGAAAAAAAAATCTGTGGTATTTCCGGTAAAATGACAATTGTCAAGATGACGACATTAACATTAAAAAAGCAAAAACAAAGTTATACCGACCGATAGATGGTGCTAAAGTAAAGAAATTTTACTTCAGTCGTGTGGTTTAAAGCACCGTCGTTTTTTTATAACACGAGAAATTTATTTTATCTATAGTTTTGGTCCAGGGGCATGCACCAGACCTAATTATAAAATTACAATATATAACAATAACTATGAATCTATTAAAGAACCTGGGGCCTTACCGCGTAAGTCTGGTGGAGATGGTAATCGTGTTCTCTCTTGCTCGCACTCATGGACTTGTTAATTGGCGCGTGCAGGATGGAAGGCGAAGCCGATTCCCAGAACGGTTACGCGATAGGGGTGCTGATCGCTCTAACAAACTTAATTAATATGCTCTAAACTGGGTTACAATCACAAAACGTGTTAATTTTACAAGGACACTTAGGCTCATGTGAAAAAATCGGAGTAGGCCTTCATATACATAATTCACAGATGTTGAATCATGCTTTACTTTACCACGTATATATATCGTTACGGTAGTTTTTCTAGGTGGTAGGACTTTTCTGCAAAGTTCGTCTAGGTAGGTACCAGCGCTTTGCCATGTTATTCTGCCCCCAATCTGTAGTGTGCAAGCACTACTGTGTTCCGATCTCACAGTTGAGTAATCTTATTACCAGACTGTGCTGATGTCTCAGGATGACGTGCGCATTGCAGTGTCGCGCGAAACTTTATATTTTAGAGTTCCGAGTTACACTGTTCTGTTATGGGCGGCCGTGTCGCTTAGCATCAGATCGTCAAATCATTCATTAACATTAAAAAAAAGTTTGTACTTTGCGGACAATCTGTGAGAATATGTCGCTCCTCTTATCCTGGCACGGCCGGCAGCCCAAGCCAAGGCTCGCACACCAGGGGTGCCCTTGAGCTAGTTGCCTCACACTTTCGACGAATAGACTTAAGCGCCCGGTGACGCAAAGGTCGGTAGAGACCAACAGCCCGTTCAAAAAAACCCACCTGGTGGGTATGCCTGTTCGAACCCTTTAAACAAAAAAACTGGGCTGTGGCTGTCACCTTCAGTGGTCACTGGAATCAAACCAAAACACATATCGTAAAATCATAACCTTGCAAAACTGGTACTAAAATGACCAAATATGCAAATCCGCAGTGAATCATAAGTTCAGTGCATTTCTGTGTGCGGGTGCGAGCGGTCATGTTGTGTAACTTGAAGTCTGCAAGTTACATTACTCTATGGTCTTGACCCTCGTAGAGCGCAAGAGAAGAGAAGAAGAGAGCGATAGAGCGGTTTTCTGCGACACAGAATATAATAAAATTATAACTGTGGTAATTTTTAAAGTGTTGTGGATTAAGGAAGATGCAGTATTGTTAAGGTGAGATGCTGTTAAAACTAATTTTAATATTAGTTTATTTCTTATGTCCCAAACACGGACGAGTCTCTCCACTTCATAAAAAAAAATATTGAACACCTTCCTCTTTTCAACTGACTTCAAAAAGGAGGTAGTTCTCTTTTTAGTAGTATTTTTCAAACACATTAAAAAGGAGGTTTCAAGTCGTATTTTTTTAAGTGTTTACCTACTTCGAATCTCCGTTATTTATTTTGGAAAATTCTTTTTTTTTATTTTAAATGAATTAATCCAGATTAGTACCATAGCAATTTTACTAAAATTGGTTCGGTAGTTTGGTTTTTAAATCAAAATAACTAGAAAAAGCATATAATAATAGTTTGTGTTTCTAGGTGCAATTTTTTATGGCCAGTTTGTCTTATCGACGGTTGTTATCGTACACTGCTCAATGCTACCAACTACAAATAAATGCTTAAAGAACAATATTTCCATTTTATGTAAAAATCTTTTTGAAGTATATTAAATGACAGAGTGTATTAACAATCGCTTTCTATAGAATCATACAAAAAGGGTTGTGGTAGTAAATATAAAAAGAGAAGGAATAGAAACGAGTGTAATAAGAGAAAGAATATATCTAAGGGAAATAAAAAGAGGGGGATGTTTCTCAATTATTTATTGTTTCTGTCTGAGATTATAGATATATATATAAAACTCTTGAATAATATATAATAATAATATCAATAATTAATATTGAAACTCCACATTACTGGAACAATTTACAAGCACAAATTTAAAAATTAAGGTCCGTATTACAGAACGATGCTCAGTCATCGATCGGTGCTCAAGCAGAGATTTCATTCACTAATTGATCACTTTATTAATGAAATCTCTGCTTGAGTACCGATCGATGACTGAGAATCGTCCTGTAATACGGACCTAAGTGTTACAATACATTAGCTTTATTATCGGATTTTTTCATTAAAATCGAAGTCCATAGGATTTTATTGTTATTTTATTTATTTATTTATTGTAAATTGTCAATATCAGATTAGGTACTTAGGTCCGTATTACAGGACGATGCTCAGTCATCGATCGGTGCTCGAGCAGAGATTTCATTCATAAAGTGATCAATTATTGAATGAAATATCTGCTTGAGCACCGATCGATGACTGAGCATCGTTCTGTGATACGGACCTTAGAATTCCGACTAAGTGGATGATAAAGTGAAATTCCATTGGCGTATGCATTAAGAAAGGCCTTCAGATTCATGAATATTATTTTGATGGCGTTCAATATGACGCCATCAAAATAAGCTCCTTTATCCTATTAATTACTTAGTCAATCAATCAGCGTATCAGAAATAAATGACCCATTCAAGTGTTCAAGACCAATCGGACAGATTCCAAATAGTATGGATGGCGTCACTTCCTTTAACATTTCATCAATATCTGCCTACGCTGCAGCAAGGACGTAAATAGGATTAGATTTTTTGTTGAATATATAGGTCCGTATTACAGAACGATGCTCAGTCATCGATCGGTGCTCAAGCAGAGATTAAATTCATATTAGTGATCAATTAGTGTATGAAATCTCTGCTTGAGCAGCGATTGATGACTGAGGATCGTTCTGTAATACGGACCATAGAATACTAGCTGATCCACAAGCCTTGTTTTGAGATATAAATTAAACAAAATAGGGGATGATGGAAGAAGGTAGAAAATTGTATTATGGGAAACCAGATAACTGATACAATACTCAGATACTTTTTGCTTGTAAATACATACATAGAATACAATATAACACAGAACAAACACCTATGTTCATCACACAAATGTGTGGGAATCGAACCCACAGCCCACAGTTCAGAAGGCAGGGTTACTGCCAACTGACCTATTGATTGGGTCAGTCAAAAAAAAAGGTATTTCCAAAAAAAATAATGGGTTGGGCTCCCGAATCACTTAGGGGAATAAAAATAGATAACAACCTATTCTCAGAACTTACAAGTGTGAATATAAAATTTCATCAAAATCGGTTCTGCTGTTTCGGAAGAGTATGGTAACCAACGCTGTGAAACGAAATTTTTATATACTTAGATTTATTTATACATTGCAAATAAGCTATTTAAAATTTGAAAATTTCGTTTCTAATTTTATTCAGTTTGATTTATCAATAATTAAAAAAAAAATATTTTCAATTTAAACTTAGAACTTCTAAATAGACTTTATACTAGTTTTCATCAATCATTCCCGATTTGTATCCCGCTTGTCATTTATGTATTTGTTTTTTTAGGATCCACACTATTATGTATTTAGCCAGTGTCAAGTAAATAATAATTTCTCAAGTTAATATTACATATATTATATTTGTCAAGTCAAGTTACAATCCAAGTCATCAAGTCAAGTCATAGTCTAGTCTAGCCAAGTCAACTGCTAGAAAGTGGTACCAAGTTTACCAGAAGCTTCTATGGAGTTTTGGAAACAACACGAAAAAAAACGTTTCACCATCATTATACCACTTTCCCACACTCATGCCTGTAATCCAGCCCTTAACTAACAAAATGCCACCAATTTTATGCACTAACACTGAAAATAACACAAGTTTTGGAAAATAATACAATGCGGTGAAGCGATCTTTCTTTTCCCGCCAAAACTTGCTAGTTTGACTTCACCCAAACAGTGACACATTCTTGAAAAACTGTCCCATCTATCTACCACAGATTGCTAAGTAGGCACGTGCCACAAACCACAGCACTATAGCAAAAATTTGCCACAATCATATAGTGTTTGGCGTAATAGGTAACGCAAGTACAAAATCATCGATGATCTAATCCGTGCCGTATCTTGAATCGAATGAACAGCCCGTAAAAATGACGCAACCGCACAAAAGAACACTGACTAATGCAGTTAACTAATTGTTAAATGATGTACCCTTGGTTAGTGTACTAATTCGTTGATTTGAATTACACTTTAAACAATGGCGTTCTTCACGTTACGATTTTAGATTGTAAAATAGAGTTGCGAAAGTATCGAGCAATTGATCGATAGTTGCTAACTACTTAGTCATAAAATCGATATAGTTACGACACACGTGTTATTCAATATACACAGTATCGATAATACGTTGTAAATGTGGGGAGCAATAAAAAAAAATTGGACCTTCGGGCATGGCATGGTGCAAGGAAAAGTCTGCTTAAAGTTGAAGTTTCTTTTTTAAAATGGGCTTTTATTTATCCCATCTGGATGTAATATAGTACTCGCATTTTTCAGCGAATCTTAACAACAATTAGTCGTATACCTACCCTTGGATACAGGTTCTACAAGGTCATAATTTTTTTGTCCTTGGCGATTATTGATTAGAGTTGTATTTTCTCCAAAAAGGGGGAAATTTGCTGCGTCGCCATCTACCGGCCGATTTTGATAATATTCGGTAGGAACATTGGGTAAGTTTAATTCTAAACAAGTATTTTAATGAGCAAAATTACTCAGGACGTTGTCGAGATATAAAGCCGTAAAATCTGAGTTCGGGATGTACTATGAATTTACTATACTATGCCGAGTGTGTAAAATCTGCGATCACCAAGAGGCCTGTCAAACGTGGTGATTATGGCAACCCCCCTATGAAATGCCCAAAGTTGTTTTATGTCTACTCTTCGCAGAATTACTATTTAGGTATGAGTTTGGATGAAATAAAGTCAAAATCGATATCGGTAGTGAGTAATCAGTAATGTTGATGTCAAAATAAAAAAGTATTTAGATTGTGATATTATCGAATGTCAATAGTAAGTAGGTAGGTATTTATGTGTGATAAGATAAAATATAATGACTAGTTTTTGATTAAGTTCACTATCGACACTACATTATATAGGTACCACAACCAAAGGTTCTTTTTAATCTACCAAGCTTCCTTCTTCTTTTTATCTTTTTCAATCGACTTTAAAGGAGGAGGTTCTCGTCTCGACTGTATTTTTTTGTTTGTTACCTCAGAACTCTCGGCTGGAGTTTTGGCGGGAAAACGAAAAAGATCCCGCTACCGCATTATATTATTTTACAAAACTTGTATTATTTTCAGTGTTAGTGCATACAATTTGGTGGCATTTTATTCATTAATTTCTTTTTTTCGTGTTGTTTCCAAAACTCCATAGATGCTTCTGTTAAAGTTGCCACCACTTTACTAGGAGTATGACTTGACTAGACTAGACTATGACTTGACCCTGACTAGACTTGATGGCTTCGACTGTGACCTGACACATATTTACGTGAAATATTAACTTGATTAATTATCAATTACTTGACACTGGCTAAACACACAAAAGTGAGGAGCCAAAAAAAAAACATTCGACTGTGCGAACCGATTTTTATGATTCTTTTTTTTAAATTTAAAATGTGATGCTTTCCTTTTCTCTTTGATCAAGATGTTTTTGATTTATACTTAATGATATATTATGTGTATTTCGACATCAACTAGGTTGATGATGTTCTTATTTTTGTGAACAAACCAATGCGGTGGGTGGGATTAAAGTTAGATCTAAATGCATCTTTTTGTAGCGGTCACCCATCCAAGTAGTGACCGCAGCCAACGTTGCTTAACTTCACTAATAGGTTAGGATCAACTAGTCGTGCTTAGCAACGAGCGCTACTCCACTAAGCTTCCAAATTAACTGGTTAGTAAAGTCAAACATGTATCGCGGTCGATATAACCCGACCTTGCATGACATCACCGGTCGAGGCTGCTTGCAAGTCAACGCGTTTTTTAATTAAATATTAAACTTTTAATAAATGTAAATTACCTGAATACTCGTTATCAAAGTGTGGGACTTCAACCGCTGTTGATACAAGCGCACTATCTAGTACTCCTATTTATTCTGATTCACTTTTTTTTGTTTTGTTTTGGCTCCACAATTTTGTGTATTTAGCCAGTGTCAAGTAATTGATAATATCTCAAGTTAATTAATATCATATAATGTGTCAAGTCACAGTCCATGTCACCAAGTTAAGTTATAGTCTAGTCTAGTCAAGTCATACTCCTAGTAAAGTGGTGGCAACTTTACCAGAAGCTTTTATGGAGTTTTGGAAACAACACGAAAAGAAACGTTTCACCATCATTATACCACTTTCCCACACTCGTGCCTGTAATCCAGCACTTAACGAAAAAAATGCCACCAATTTTATGCACCAACACTGAAAATAACACAAGTTTTGGAAAATAATACGATGCGGTGACGCAATCTTTTTCGCTTTCCCGCCAAAACTCTTTGTTTACGTTAGTGGTTAAAAGTAGACGATGAGCGAAACCACAGAGCATCGCTACTAAGCTTATAAAGATAAAACCTATGACCTAGATTCAGGCGTTGTAGACAGCAGTTAACCTTACTTGACTTTTGATACCTAACTCCCGAAATCGTTTGGGTTGGGTCTCTAATTGGGCAGTTAATGCTGTTATAGTTATTGAATTGATAACTCACTCTGTCTGGCCGGAGTGTGAGTCACTTTTGTCAGTGGAGTTAGAATTACTAGCTTTTGCAAGAGTTCTTGTTAGGGATCCACGGACCTATTATAGGAGGAAAAAAGAGTGAAAGATTGGACCTAAGTGAAAAAAGCCCTGAGTAATATATAGATAGATAGATAGAAAATGCTTTATTGCGCAAACAATGTAGGTACAAAGGCGAACTTAATGCTAGAGAGCATTATCTTCCAGTTAACCTGGGTGTAACATGGAAATTTTTGCAGGGCACTGCAACGCAGCTTAAATATAGATTGTCTAGTTAACATATAAAAACACTAACATAAATTTAATTTTCTTTTTTTTTTTTATGTTAAGGAATGACGTGACGAGCTAGCCGTTCACCTGATGTTAAACGACACGGCTGCCCATATCAGCTGCAGTGTCACTCGGAACTCTAAAGTATAGAGGTTCGCGTGACACTGCACTGCGCACGTCATCCAGAGACATCAGCACAATCTAGTAATAAGATTACTAAACTGTGAGATCAGATCATAAAGTCTCATTTGCCCAGTAATTTCACTAGCTACAGTGCCCTTCAAACCGGAACACAGCAGTGCTTGCGCACTACTGCTTGGCGGCAGAATAACTGGCAAAGCGGTGGTACCTACCTAGACGAACTTTGCAGTAAAGTCCTACCACCTAGTAAAAATCTTTTCTTGTATCCCTATTCACATACATAGCTACTTAATTACTACTAATTTAACACGTATAAACTAGGAGTTTTATATATATATTTATTATATATTATATATATATTTGTGATTATTTCCCATTTTTAATTTTTTTATGTTAATGAAATGACGTGACTAGCTAACCGTTCGCCTGATGTTAAGCGACAGGGCTGCCCATATCAGTTGTAGTGTCACTCGGAACTCTAAAGTAAAATTTCGCGTGACACTGCACTGCGCACGTCATCCTGAGACATCAGCATAGGTTATTATAAAATTTAGGGTTGTATGTATTATTTCATCCAACTTAATTTTAAAAAAAATTCGATCTTCAAAAATAAAAATGAAAACTTTGGGGTGAGTCACCCTTATCACTTAAGGGGATGAAAAATAGATAAAAACCTATTCTCAGACCTTACCGAATGTGAATGTAAAATTCATCAAAATCGGGCAGATAGGAATCCGAACCCCCGCGGCCTGGTTTAGAAAACATACTCTTTTTCACTCCTACAGTAAAACGTAATTACAAGCAAAAAAGCTACTTAATTAGAGCATGCAGGTGTTATAATACAATGGCGAAAGATATAGATTTAGATTCTTTTGATACGTCAGCGTTCAAGCTAAAAAATAATAGTTTCTTTAACTCTTCAAATCAGCCTTAATTTAAAAAAAGTTGATTTTTTGGTTAATTTCTAATCTAATCTACCGTAGCATATTTAGTTGTTAGTTTTCCG
Source organism: Ennomos fuscantarius (assembly GCA_905220475.3). Classification (NCBI taxonomy): domain Eukaryota; kingdom Metazoa; phylum Arthropoda; class Insecta; order Lepidoptera; family Geometridae; genus Ennomos; species Ennomos fuscantarius. The sequence continues at coordinate 8,068,760 of HG992049.1, forward strand.
AAAAAAAATAAATTAAAATTAATATCACTAGACACGGTACCCTTCAAACGGGAACACGGTAGTGCTTGCGCACTTCTGCTTGGCGGCAAAATAACGGGCAAAGCGGTGGTACCTGGAACTTCGCAGAAAAGTCCTACCAAACTAAATGAACTAATAATAAACATCAATTTTTGTCTATAAATTAAGTTTTTCTTTTGTTTCAGGGTTTCGAAGACATGCTGATAAAGGAGCATCAGAAACGCACAGGGACTTAGACCATAGAAACCACGAGTAAACACGAACGAACGAAAATCTGTGCATCCAAAAATGATAAACAGATTCCACTAAAAACTAACAAGGCTTTTTCTAAAAAGGAGGATGTTAATTATTTAAATGCAATACAGATGAACGCATCTTAGCACAACAGAGAGATATCGGGGGAAAGAGACCGCAGCTCCATCCAAAAATAGTGGCACGAAAATAGGAATAACATGTCTAGCTCAGTTTCACAGAGCGAGCCGACGGCGGCAGAGCACGCGGCCAGATGGTGGCGGGCACCATGGAAAGCTATGGCCGATTTAGCCGAAGCAGTTGACGATCTAATATGCAGCTTCGATTATATGGACACAGCAATGGATAACCTAGTAATGCTGGCGTTTGTTTGGATCGTCTTCTCAATCGTTTTACTCGGCATCGCGAAATGGGCTTACGGACGTTTTGTGAAGACACCCGCCGAGGTCGAGAAGAAAACGAATGAAGAAACGAAAAAACCTACGAACGAAATTGTGTCTAGTGCGGACAGTGTGTTGGCGACCAGTGCTAAAGTGAAAAGTTCCTCGTTGAAAGCTTCCAAGCCTTCCAGTTATGTGCCGCCGACGCCGCCTGTCAAGAAGCGTCTAGGCCGCATGTCTCCAGGTCCTGAACAGTTGAATTTGAAAAAACACCAGTCCATAGTCATCCCTACGTGTACCGGCCCGGACCCAGTGAGCGTGCAATGGGTGACCGATCTGTTGACGTGGTTATATAACGATCTTGTTATTGTCAACGATCTGGTGCAGCAATGGATCGTGTCCATGAACGAGTTTTCGAAGAAATCCGTCGAGGAGGTGAGTTTACTTTAGTTGTCAGTTCTGCCTGTTTTGGTTTAGGGTTGAATTTCGTTTACCGACATCTGGTATTTCCGGAACGTCATCTGTAACAACAGATGGATAGGCAGAAATTAACCCAAATACAATGCACGGATGCTCAAATTCGTATGTGGAGATTTGATGCGTCTGTTTATAGGTCATCACAAAATAAAAGAAGTTCCTTTATACGATTTATGTTTGGAGATAAAACAGGAAGCAAAGAGGATCACATTGGAATGAGGTTATAAATGTTATGCAGATCTCAATATTTAGAAACGGAAACTTAAAAGATTTATCACAGATTAACTACATAAGTTTTATTTGCAATTCAGTTTCAGTTTGAGTTTTTTCAGTGTTTTATTATTATTTATTCAATCCCTAATTTATATAAGTCTTCCTTGAAAATTGTTTCATCCTAAAGTATGTATAAATAAATAAAGAAAATAACAAGAAGCCAACAAGAAAACAGCCTGGGTTCCAGTCCCTCGTAAGCACCTGGGTGTAGTAATTACCCGACAAAATCGTTGCGGTTTTCCCCATACAAATTGTCTGAAAAGGACTCCCGAGTTAACATTGTCCTCTGACAATCCCACCTAGGAATAGAAAGAAATACGTTGTTATTGGATTTTTTCTTTTGTACTATACTTATAGCCTATAATTTAAAACAAATTTCAAGTTCCTAGGTCGCTTACATATATTATGGACTCAGTGTGACGTGTACTGACTTAAAAACAACAAAACTTCTAAAAATGAAAGATGAAAATAAAAGATTCTAGGTCTTATAATCGTTAATCCAAAAGTAAACTAGACCTAAAAACTAAACTATACCTAAGAACTAAAGTAAATAAAATCTAAAAATTTAAAATAACCTGTTGGTGGAGGGGAAAGTTCCCAGAATGCTGGCAGCATTACCACGTTGAATGGCAATGCTTATTTTATTTTGTGTGTTGTATTGTGTTGTGTGTACTTAGATATAAAATATGATATTTTGAAAAAAATATGATGTCACAATATTTGGAACCCCCCCCCCGCAATGTCACACTTCGACGACCCCCTCCCTTGTGACGTGAATTTATGGATTTTATTGTAAATTTACGTGAATTTATGGATGGCCACTAACTAAAATTAACCTTTAAAAGTTTACCCTTGAAAATGCATTATTTTAAATGTTATCATGACTAAAATTAAATCAACAAATAACCTATTATTATTGGGTTCATTATTACAATAATTTTACTATAAACATTTAATAAACATAAAACAATAAAAAGGGAAATTAATTAAACAAACCACTACCAGTAGGCAAAGTGCCCATTATGCTGGCATCATTGCCACGTTGAATGGCAATGCTCAATCTTTGGCCGCTAGAGGCCAGCATTTTGGTCACAATATTATGTTGTATGTTTCAAAATAATAAACACTTTTTTTTAAACATTTTATTGTACATAATTAAAGATACATTTACGTTAGTAACAATCCAATTATTTATCAGGCCTTGTCTCAGGTCAGTTCAGAATGTCAGGGCGAGGACGGGCATATGTACCTATACCTACTAACATTACCAGCAATGTATTTAATCAGGTCGATCATTTACCATCTCGTTCTAATAGTACAAGGAATGGCTGTGTTAAAAAAAGACGGAGTATTCATCTGAACCTTTATTACGTATTTTGAGGTACATTACTGTATACTATATCGGTTATCGTAAAATATTTATAAGAAATCCAGCACAGCGCCTCTAGCGGAAAATATAATAGCACTAATAATAATCACACTAGGATTCTCTGTGTCTAGGGACCCAGGAACTATGAGGACCTTGGTCCCACAACACCGTTTGATTAAAATCGATCCAGTTAGTTTTGATTTATTTCAAAACAGCCGGTGGCCCGCACGCGTTAAATTTAGAGTAAGTAACATGTAAAAATATAAAAAGTAGAGCAATCCTTCTTTAAACCATGAAGATTTTCTGCTATCTATGGAATATCTAAATTCATACGCTACATTTTTACTTATATACTTTTTACATTTTTACATGTTATTATACATATAAACATTCCTCTTCAATCGCTCTATCTATGTATTAATATAAATCCGCATCAAAATCCGTTGCGTAGTTTTAAAGATTTAAGCATACGTAGGGACAGAGAAAGCGACTTTGTGTTATACTATGTAGTTTAGCTAAGCTATATTATATTTAGGAAGTCAGCAACCAACAAGCAACAAAGTTGTGGGTTCGATTCCCACCCAGGACAAACATTTGTGTGATGAACATAGGTGTTTGTTTTGTGTCTGGGTGTTATATTATATTCTATGTATGTATTTACAAACAAAAAGTATCTAAGTATTGTATCAGTTAACTTGTTCCCATAGTACAAGCTTTGCTTAGTTTGGGGCTAGATGGCGCTTTGTGATATGTCCACATACGAGTATATTAAAAAAAAATCCTAATTTTCCTTACCTATCTATAAATAATTTATTTTGATAAAATTTATCTTAAAAATTTATACATTTTAGTATTTGTATAACTTAAGGTCTGTGGAACGCCTATTTATTATTTAGGCAGACCCTTCCCTTTACCTGTATTTAAGTGCGAACTTAGGAGCTATTAAACTTTGGTGCAGACAGGTACTAGTTTAACCACGAGGAAGAACAAAAAGTTCTTAGGTAGCTTACTAATAGCCTCTATTTCATTATATCCAAGCTAGCTGTTCTAGTTATGGTATAAAGTTAGTTAACCTAAAATACTAAAAACTTTGTAGCGATTTGACTCAGCGTCTGTGTTTCCGGCGAAATATGACCCGGGCGTGTTCAAGAGAAGAGTGAATAGGTACTTACTTGGCTAGCATGCTACACCTTCGATCGCATCGTCACTTCCCATCAGGTGAGAGCGCGGTCAAATGCTAGACAAGATTGAAATAAAAAAAATTCTAGGTATCTAAATGACGTAAGTCTATAACCTAGTTTTAAGTCCTAAAAACTTTAGCCCTAACCCAGCCCTAAAACGAGGTTTACTGGAGTTAAAAAGTCTATAAAACATGGCTTCAAAAGATAGATTTATGGCACCCGCAATGCACTAGTTTTAGTGATTACTAAGGTATTCTAGGTAACCTAATTTCCCAGTGCATCTAGTACTACTGTTGTTTTATTGTTCCTTGGCGCTGCGTTCTGGGAGTATCATAATTAGAATTTATGTCTAGGGAAGTATTTCTCTACGGTAAATAAGGCAGTAAGTAGTACTCAATAAAAAAAAATATTTTTAGTTTAGTTATTGTTCATTCATTTGATAAAGTCAATAAATAAGGCTTAAAATCTCACACAATAAGCCTTATGTTATGACACAAAACCGTTCGCTAATGTCGTATGTAGAATAAAAGTACATAAAAAGAGATTGAATGTATGTTTATTACTGTCAAAGTCAATGTCAAAAGATTTATTGCAAATAGGCTATTTTTAGCACTTTTACTGAAAACGATAACTAAATAAAATAAATATATATTTGTTGACATTTAACACAGCGCCGTCTAGCCCCAAACTAAGCAAAGCTTGTATGTACTCGTACTGTGGGAACCAGATAACTGATAGAATATACAAATACTTTTTGCTTGTAAATACATACATAGAATACAATATAACACCCAGACCCAGAACACACATCGGTGTTCATCACAGAAATGTTTGTCCTGGGTGGGAATCGAAACCACTACCTACAGTTCAAAAGGCAGGGGTACAACTAACTAAGCTATCGGGCCAGTCCTACTTCTTTAATAAACTAAAAACACATTGGTATTTTTTTGAATGTCAATAAACAACGAAATAATCGGTATTTTGAACTATCTTAAGAAACTATCTTTTTATGCAGCTATTTATATCCATGGATAGAGATAGTACTTACTTTGGGAAAAAACATAAGAATAATAAATAATATGTAACGCCCAACGTTCACATACAACATCTATCTTCTATCTAAATATATGGTATAATATTAGGTCTTTACCTATGAAATTGCCGTTTTGTTTGAAAAAAGTTAAAGTATTTTTTTTTCGAACTTATTTATTTCTTTTATTCAAAGTAATCACCCCTGCAATCAATGCATCTTTGCCAACGCTGTGGCAGTTTATGGATGCCCTTCTTGAAAAAATCAGCAGGACGGGAGACAACAAACTCTTCAAAGGCGTTTTGTACTGCCTCTCGGGAATTGTTTTTTTTTCCCGCTAAAAAGTTGTCCAAATTTTGGAAAAAGTAATAGTCGGTAGGCGCAAGATCTGGTGAGTATGGCGGATGAGGGAGAGCTTCCAAACCCAACTCATGCAGCTTAGAGACGGTCTGTTGTGCAGTATGGGGTCGCGCGTTGTCGTGAAGTAGCAGTGGAGACGACCGATTGACCAAAGCTGGTTGCAGACGTGCGAGTTTCGCCATCATTGTGGTCAGTTCTTCAATGTACACATCTGCAGTAATGCTCTCGCCGTTTTGTAAAAAGCTATGATGAATCACACCAGCACTAGACCACCAAACTGTGACCATCACCTTTCTAGGGGTCATTTTTCGTTTTGCACATCGTTTTGGTACCGAACCAGGATCTAACCAACTTGCTGAGCGCTTTCGATTGTCAAAAAGAATCCATTTTTCGTCGCACGTAACAATTCGGATCGAAATTCCTTCATTTCTGTGCCTGTTAAGCAGCGCAAGGCAAGTCTCGACGCGTACGTTGCGCTGGCGATCGTTAAGTTCGTGGGGCACCCACCTATCAAGCTTTTTTATCTTGCCAATCTGTCGCAAATGGACCAATATTGTTTTGATGCTAACATCAAAAGCTGCTGCCAGCTCAGCTGTAGATTGAGATTCATCAGCTTCCACAATCGCCTTTAATTCATCATTGTTGACCAAAGTTTCCGGACGACCACGAGGTTCATTTTTCAAGTCAAAATTCCCAGAACGGAACCGAGCAAACCAATAACGGGTTGTACGTTCGTTTGTACAGTTCTCTCCGTAAACGACGTGTCGTTTGTGCCGCGTTGGTGCCACGACGGAACTCATATTCTATAATTACACGAAATTTCAAAGTATCCATTATGAGGAAAAATGTTGAAATGTAATGAAAATACAACGATAATCAATAAACAAAAGACTTATATTGTAAATAGAATGTCATATTTTTAAAACAAAATTAATTTGAATTTAGAATTCATAGCCAATCAAAACTTTTTTTTGTTTGAAAAAGTCTGTACTGCAATACGGCAATTTCATAGGTAAAGACCTATTATATAACTCAAAGACTGACTGACATAGTGATCTATCAACGCACAGCCCAAACCACTGGACGGATCGGGCTGAAATTTGGCATGCAGGTAGATGTTATGACGTAGGCATCCGCTAAAAAAGGATTTTTCGAAATTCCACCCTTAAGAGGGTGAAATGGGTGGTTGAATTATTTTCCCATAGGCCACGCTGCGAGCAGAAGCTCGTTAACTATAAATTCGTTTATCTTTGCACACATAGATCCTGGACCCTAACTAGGAATCCCTGTACCTAAGGACCCAGGGACTACGAGGACCATGGTCCCACAACACCCAGACTCAGAACAATTATTTGCGCTTTTTTTTCTGTGCACAAATACTTGTCCTGCCGCGGGAATCGAACCCGACTCCTTCGGGTTATGAGCCGACCTGCTGAACCCCCTCACTTTCAAATATAGCAAGTTTTTTTTTATCGCGATATACTAATGATACCTATAGTTACTTATAGTACTTGGGAGTGAAGCACCATCAGCCTTATTAATAAACGGGTATTAGTCTCGGATTAGTTACTTCAGCTTTTGTCCTTTTTTTGCTACTGGAATATTTAGCTGGATCGAAAGAGACAAAAGATGGTGTAACTTGTCTAAAGTTAGTTCGTGTTTATTAATAAGACTGCATAGGTCTGCGTTACGTAGTAGCAAAAATGCATTATAAAAAATCTTCACGTAAAAATAACCGACAAAAATAATAATTGTTATATTTTTGACATTGACATTTAACGAATTCGCAATTCACATTTTGAACGCGTTTGACATTTGCGCTTTAGCCAGGGTCATCACATTCAAGTTTAAAATGCACCAGGTCTCTACGTCACTATTATAATTGATGGGATGAGATCAAGAAGGGTCAAAACAATTTTTTTCACAAAATAACTTATGGGTATCGTTGGATTCAGCGTGAAATTATCTACAATAATACATGCTCAAAATACCGAAATGAGGCTTAAATGACGAGATTCAGTCTAAAAACGGTTTATTTGACACAGGAATACAGTTTGCTTAGCATAAAAACATTATTATATTTTTACATTAATTGTACGAATTAGTACTATATTTTGTATTTAAAAATAGAATTAATACATTTTCAAGCAACTGAAACTTACATGAACCTTTTCTTTTACTTAATAAGCACTCTACATTAAAATGAAGCCATTGAAGTTTAAAGTAAATTTTCTCGAAATTATCAATTTGACAGTTAAACCCTTTTTGATCTCACCCCTTGAATAGTGTCATAAAACACAATTTGAGTGACAATTATGTCATTCTTGTCTATGGGTGTGAGTCGACATGAGTCAGGACCTAACCTGATGGACTGTTGGCATGAATTCATTGCGTTAGGGCTGTTAATTATTACTTTATTTATTTGCCGTATTTAACAGTGATTTATTGAAGTAAAACTTCTTTACGCACGCTTGACTTAGAGTAAGCTAGTGAATGCGTGACGAGGCGTGGGTGAAAGTTGTTGGTTAACGTAGATCTCCATTGTCAACTTAACAAAGTTAAAAGTTACTTTAAATTCTAAGTCAATGTCAAATACAAATATGTTTTTTTTTAGCAGTTTTACAAGTTAAAATTATATAAGGTACTTAAAATTAAGCTATTTTACTAAGCATATAGAATTACAAAGTGCTTATTGTCAAATATTCCATAGCAAGCTCATTACAATATAAAAGTTTGTTATTTATTACAGTTGTGATAATACAAAATGAAATAATAATATCTAGTGTAATTCCGCTAAATTCAAGTACTTAGATTATCTATATTGGGGTAAAGGATTATTGTAGGTAAATTAATGAAAAAACCTGAAAAAACCTAAAAATCATGAAATTACTATAACAAATTAAGTAAATATTATTTTTATCAATTTTATATAAGTTGTGATAATGAATATATTACAAAAGAAACCACCACGTTACACCGGTGCAAGAAAAATACTGTGATTATTTCAATAAACATTACAATTGTCAAGATGGCGACATCTAGTTCGTCTAGGTAGGTATCACCGCTTTGCCAGTTATTCTGTCGCCAAGCAGTAGTGCGCAAGCACTGCTGTGTTCCGGTTTGAAGGGCACTGTAGCTAGTGAAATTACTGGGCAAATGAGACTTTATGATCTGATCTCACAGTTTAGTAATCTTATTACTAGATTGTGCTGATGTCTCTGGATGACGTGCGCAGTGACACTGCAGCTGATATGGGCAGCCGTGTCGTTTAACATCAGGCGAAGGGCTAGCTCGTCACGTCATTCCTTAACATAAAAAAAATTAACATTAAACAAAGCAAAAACTAAGTTATACCGGCCGATAGATGGAGCTAAACTAAAGAAGTTTTACTTCAGTCGTGCGGTTCTAAAGCACACTCGTTTTTTCTAAAATAATTCATAATAATAATTCATTTATTCAATAACAATTTTTGCATTGTGTTTGAAATGCCTAAAACCCTAGTAATTATTTCGTTTACCAAACGTCATTATACTGTTTCCTGTACTCGAATCAAAAATAATACATGACAAGTGACGGACGTGGCAACCCTACGTTCCATTTTTAAATATCTACCACAGCGCACGGTAGAGACATCGAAAACTGATGATGTCAATTGTGACGTCACCCCTCATCACGCCGGATGGTGAAGCGTAAAAACAAATATTATTTGTATTAAATGATTCATTTCAAGTTTGGGCTATCTAAATATATATAACTCAAAGGTGACTGACTGACTGACTGACTGATATAGTGATCTATCAACGCACAGCCCAAACCACTGGAAGGATCGGGCTGAAATTTGGCATGCAGGTAGATGTTATGACGTAGGCATCCGCTAAGAAAGGATTTTTTTTAATAAGTCTATTTACAGTAGTAGGTTTCATTATATATATGCACTAGCTTCTGCCCGCGGCTTTGCCCGCGTGGCCTATAGCAAAATAATTCAACCACCCATTTCATCCTCTTCGCAGTGGAATTTCGAAAAACTCGTTCTTAGTGGATACTTACACTTTACAAAGAGCACACCCTCCAAATTTCAAGTCTCCAGGACCAGCGGTTTAGGCTGTGCGTTGATATATAAGTCAGTCAGTCAGTCAGGACTTTGAATTTTATATGTATAGATTTACAGCCTTAATTATAAACGTTACTTTAATCAAGCATGTTTTGGTGGTAGGACTTTTCTGCAAAGTTTGTCTAGGTAGGTACCGCCGCTTTGCCAGTTATTCTGCCGCCAAGCAGTAGTGCGCAAGCACTGATGTGTTCCGGTCTGAAGCTAGTGAAATTACTGGGCAATTGAGACTTTATGATCTGATCTCACAGTCGAGTAATCCCGCCCAACTATCACATACATAGATCCTAGACCCTAACTAGGGTTCCCTGTGTCCAGGGACCCAGGAACTATGGAACTATGAGGACCATCTCACATCACCCAGACACAGAACAAGCCATTGCGCATATTTTTATACTTGTCCTGTCGCGGGAATCAAACCCGCCGCCTCCGGGTTAAGAGCCGACCTGCTCAATCACTACATCACAGAGGCAGGCTTTCTGTGTTATAATAGTAACTGAATCTAATTATAGCATCTCAATCTTCCCAGCTGTATGAACGAATATCTACATTGCGTTATATGCTGTATACAGTGACGTATTAAGGTCGTTAATGGGTTACAAAAGGTTTACCACCACAGAAAAAGGTCGAGCTATGTTCTTTCTAGTATTCTTCTTCATAATATAATAAATAAATAAATATTTGTACACATTTCACACTGTGTCATCTAGCCCCAAACTAAGCAAAGCTTGTACTATGGGAACCAGATAACTGATACAATACTTAAATACGTTTTGTTTGTATACATACATAGAATACAATATAACACCCAGACACAGAACAAACATTGATGTTCATCACAAAAACGTTTGTCCTGGGTGGGAATCGAACACTCAACCCACACTTCAAAAGGAAGGTGTACTACTGAGCTATCAGGCCAGTCTAAAGAATTGAAAATAATGAAATATTTGAAAAATTAAAACCGGAATTATTCTGGGGTATAATATGGGGTTCTCCCCTGGGTTCGCCTCTGTATAATACGTACGTAAGCACGTCGAATACATTACACGAGCGGCTGGAGCCATTCTCAGATACCGTATCGAGTTATGATTGACGCGAATAGTTGAGTAGAGTTAAGACAGCATTTTATTTTTAATGTTTTGGCTCCACACTCTTGTGCCAGTTTTAGCCAGTGTCAAGTAATTGATAATTTATCAAGTTAATGATATTTCACGCAAATATGTGTCAAGTCACAGTCGAAGTCGTCAAGTCATAGTCTAGTCAAAGTCATACTCCTAGTAAAGTGGTGGCAACTTTACTTGAAGCTTCTATTGAGTTTTGTAAACAACACGAAAAGAAACGTTTCACCATCATTATACAATTTTCCCACACTCACGCCTGTAATCCAGCACTTAATGAATAGAATGCCACCAATCTTATGCATTAACTCTGAAAATAACACAAGTTTTGGAAAATAATACAATGCATTGACGCAATCTTTTTCGCTTTCCCGCCAAAATTCTAAGAGAGCATTGCATGTTATCAATAAGGTTATATCATTAATTTTATACCAGTTATTCTGCCGCCAAGTGTTCCAGTTTGAACCGCAGATCATAAAGTCTCAGTTGCCAGTAATTTCATTAAATTAACTGGCAACTGAGACTTTATGTTCAGCTGAGCGATCACGTAACTCGATTGCAACCAATCGAAACACAAATTTGTATGGATTTGACAGCTTGAATACGCAGTTTATGTGCATAGTTAGTATGGAAATTTCTTCTTTTACATTGTTACAAAGTTTCGTGATCACCCCAGTGATTTCACATTCCAGTAATCTTATTACCAGACTGCGCTGATGCCTCAGGATGATTGATGTGCGCAGTGCAGTGTCACGCGAAACTTTATATTTTAGTATTTCGAGTGACACTGTTCTGTTATGGGCATTCATTAACATAAAAATAAAAAATGAACTTACGCGACTGTGTAAACAGTAAACTAGGAGCGAGTCGAAAGAAGAATTTAAAACTTTTCGTCTAGACACCGCTTTTAGTAACATCACTTTCTAAATCACAAAGAAAATAGTATTCCCTTTGGTCGTGTTCCAAAATAAGATAAACGATTCTTAATTTACCTTTATTTCTGGCTTGCTGAGATTACGGGCTTTGTTCATTCTGAATGAACGTTTTGTGTAAGAGAACGAAGCATAAGGAGCTGTCAAACCAAAACCTTTTCAAGTAATTAATTATGTTTTTTTTTTGGAGTTTTGGCGGGAAAGCGAAAAAGATCGCGTCACTGCATTGTATTATTTTCCAAAACTTGTTTTATTTTCAGTGTTAGTGCATAAAATTGGTGGCCTTTTATTCGTTAAGTGCTGAATTATAGGCATGAGTGTGGGAAAGTGGTATAATGATGGTGAAACGTTTCTTTTCGTGTTGTTTCCAAAACTACATAGAAGCTTCTGGTAAAGTTGCCACCACAGGAGTATAATAATCCAGCACTTAACGAATAAAATGCCACCAATTTTATGCACTAACACAGAAAATAACACAAGTTTTGGAAAATAATACAACGCGGTGACGCGATCTTTTTTGTGTTCCCGCCCAAAAAAATCAACCTAGTATATTATAATAAGAGGGTTCAACCCTATTAAAGTTTTAAAAATGTCAATGGCTCACGTCATAATCTCATGTAGCCATTATCGTTTTGCTTTCGCGGTTACTTACCCGATTTTCTCTACGCTTGAATATGAGTATTTACGTATATAAATGAAGCAAAAGTCTGTGTTAATGCACCAATGCTGTGTAATGAGTCAACGGGTATGAATAGAAAAGAAATTTATGAAGCGATTAAAGCGCTGACAGATATAGATTATGACTTTTCTTTCTCTACTAAGCAGGCTGAATGAAAATGTTTACGAAGAAACTCGTCGTAGAGTAGTTATTTTTTTTAAGTAAAACTTCTTTACCTACGCTTGACTTGGGGAGTAAGCTGGTGAATGCGAGGCGAACGAAAGTTAAGTTGGTTCACGTAGATTGTCAACATAACAAAGTTAAAAATTGGTATTATTATTTTTTTTGTTTTGGCTCCATACTTTTGTGTATTTAGCCAGTGTCAAGTAATTGATAGTTTATCAAGTTAATGATATTTCACGCAAATATGTGTCAAGTCACAGTCGAAGTTATCAAGTCAAGTCATAGTCTAGTCATACTCCTTACAAGCTTCTGTAAAATTGCCACCACTTTACTAAGTGGTGGCAACTTTACTAGTAGCTTCTATGGAGTTTTGAAACAACATGAAAATACACTTTTTACTATCATTATACCACTTTCCGACACTCAAGTCTGTAATCTAGCACTTAACGAATAAAATGCCACCAATTTTATGCACTAACCCTGAAAATAACACAAGTTTTGAAAAATAATTCAATACGGTGACGCGATCTTTTTCGTTTGCCCGCCATTACCTCAATCCAGTACTTAAAGATACCAAAAAGGTTTTCATTAAAAAGGTTTCGAAACTTTACGAAGTTTGAGTCATCACAAAATCGAGTGGCAAAGTTGAATACACTAAAGATAGCGGTATCGAGAATTTCTCAGATGTAGGTCAGATGGGGAGGTAAAATTAGAACACGGGTCCGATTCCAGCACAATAGAGAGGCACTTTGTTTGATGTTATAATATGCACGCTTGTATTATGCTGAACGTACGTGTCTGTGTAAAGATGTTTTAAGCTAACACTTCTTTACTTCTTGCCTAGTCCCGAATTTGATTTAATTTATATTTTTTAAAGTCAAACTTCTTTACGCTTACGCTTGACTTGAGGCGTAATCTGGCGAGGCGAACGGAAGTTATTGGTTAACGTAGATTTCCATTGTCAACATAAAGTTAAATAGTTGTATTCTTCTTTATCTTTTCGTTTAAGGAATGTTTGTACGGTTATGTCATGTCAAAGTCTTATTTTTTTTCAGTCAAAATGCCACACTAAAATGGTAGACGGGAGTTTTGGCGGGAAAGCGAAAAAAATTGCGTCACCGCATTTTATTATTTTCAAAACTTGTGTTATTTTCAGTGTTAGTGCATAAAATTGGTGGCATTTTATTCGTTAAGTGCTGGATTACAGGCGTGAGTGTGGGAATATGGTATAATGATGGTGAAACGTTCCTTTTCGTGTTGTTTCCAAAACTCCATAGAAGCTTCAAGTAAAGTTGCCACCACTTTACTAGGAGTATGACTTTGACTAGACTATGACTTGACTTGATGACTTTGACTGTGACTTGACACATAATTGTGTGAAATATCATTAACTTGATATTATTATTAATTACTTGACACTGGCTAAATACACAAACGTGTGGAGCCAAAACATAAAAAAAAACAAAGTTATACCGGCCGATAGATAGAGCTAAAGAAGTTTTACTCCAGTCGTGTGGTCTAAAACTCGTTTTTTATAACCTAAACCTAAGTATTCATATACCATATAAACGGGTATTAATCTCGGATTTGTTACTTCAGCTTCTGTCCTTTTTTTGCTACTGGAATATTTAGCTGGATCGAAAGAGACAAAAGATGGTGTAACTAGTCTAAAGCTAGTTCGTGTTTATTAATAAGGCTGATACAGATTACTTCCTATTTTTTAAGTTTCGTATGTAACCAATAAACACAAAAAATAATAGGTTCTACTTATAACTAGTAAAATAATTCAACAGAAACATTGTAAAAAATTCAAGACTCCATCACCTCGAAAATATGCTAATTCCTACATTAATTAGGTAAGACAATTAACGATAATTGTTTTAATTATTGTAGTACTTGTCAACCAAAGGGCTTAACTGAAAACCAGGGCCAGTTTTTAAATAATAATAATAACGTTCAACGATCACATACATAGATCCTGGACCCTAACTAGGATTCCCTGTGTCTTGGGACCCAGGAACTACTAGAACCATGGTCCTGCCACACCCAGACATAGAACAAGTATTAGCGCTTTTTTTGGGCACAAATACTAGTTCTGCCGAGGGAATCGAACCCGCCGCCTCCGGGTTATGAGCCGACCCGCTCAACCACTACACCACAGAATCTGTAATACTTGGCTTATAATATCTTTATAGCAATTTTACTTGTATTTTTTTGTAAGTTTTTATTTTTATTTATATGAGTGAATGATGTGACGAGCTAGTCGTTTACCTGATGTTAAGCAACACGGCCGCCCATAACAGAACAGTGTCACTCGGAACCCCAAAAGATAGAGTTTCACTCGACACTGCACTGCGCACATCATCCTGAGACATCAGCACAGACTGGTAATAAAATTACTCGACTGTGAGATCAGTTCATAAAGTCTCATTTGCCCAGTAATTTCGCTAGCTACAGTGCCCTTCAAACCGGAACACAGTAGTGCTTGCACACTACTGCTTGGCGGCAGAATAACTGGCAAAGCGGTGATACATACCTAGACGAACTTTGCAACAATGTCCTACCACCTAGTGAAGTATTCTTGTTTATCCGTTTTTAAACATTACTAAAAAAAGGTTTTTCGAATTACACATTGTTTACATCCCTCTGGGTCTAGGCTGATCGATACTTGTTTTTTGTTTGTTTTGTTATAATTATCTTATATAAATATTATTTGACATTTATATGACATTATTTGACAGCATCTGGCGTGTGGTGGTTGAGCAGGTCGGCTCATAGCCCGGAGGCGGCGGGTTCGATTCCCGCGGCAGGACTAGTATTTGTGTAAAAAAAAGCGCTAATACTTGTTCTGAGTCTGGGTGTTGTGGGACCATGGTCTTCGTAGTTCCTGGGTCCCTAGACAGGAATTCTAGTTAGGGTCCAGGATCTAAGAACCTATGTGATCTTTGGGATTTATTATTATTATTTATATTAATATAACCTGCTTTTTACTTTAATTTTTGGCAAGTAATGAATAAATATTTGATTTTTATTCAAATGATTCGCTTATATGTAATTATATTGTTTGTCTAGAAGTACCTTTGAGATATGTTTTATTACAAATTTAAACGCAACTTCCTCTATTAGGCCGACCTTGTTAAACGATAATGAGCATAATTGAAGGGGTGAGAACAAAAAGGGTTTAACTGATTTTTTTCACCAAATGACTTATGGGTATCGTTGGATTCAGCGTGAAATTATCTACAATAATACATTCTTAAAATACCGAAATGAGGCTTGAATCTCGAGATTTTGAGTCCAAAAACGGTTTATCTGTCACAGGAATACAGTTCGCTTAGCGTAAAAACATTATTATATTTATATTATTATATTACATTTTTACAGTAATTGTATGAATTAGTTATTTTCTATTATTTCCCCCTTTACTATTATTATTACTTTTTTTTTAAATCAAAATACTGCATTTCCACAGACACCTGGGTCCGTGCTTAACCTTTTCTATTACCTTATAAGCACTCTACATTAAAATGACGCCGTTGAAGTTTAAAGTAAATTTTCTCGAAACTATCAATTTGACAGTTAAACCCTTTTTATTCTCAACCCTTCAATTATTATTTATAAAGCGATTACGTTCGGTCAATTAACGTACAATAAAATAAAAATGATTATTTCAACCTTGACTGGGATTCATCGATTTTAGCGATAAGCCCGCCCATTGTACTATAGCTTTAAGTTTTATCATCTAGGTGTACAATACGGAACTTTTGTATTTCATTGTATGACTGACCATGACTCCAAATGGAGGGCAAGGGCATGCTTAGCTGCAGCGTCATTTATTATACATATATACATATATTTGTCACTCTTCCTACCTCCCAACACAAACAATGGTTTGGGGACATTGATTCTGGCGAGAGGCCAAGATATTAGGTTTGTGCCAAAAGAGTTAGAGGTTATTGGCAGATCTACATTGGGGATGGAGGCTCCGGACATTAGCCGGTAGTCGGCCACTTTTGCGATGATTTATGTGTATTTTTTATATTTTTTTTTATAAATAATTAAATATATGTGGACATTTCACGCAGCACCATCTAGCCCTAAAAAAAAAACTAAACTAAGCAAAACTTGTACTTTGGGAGCCAGATAACTGATACAATACTTAGATACTTTTTGTTTGTAAATATATACATAGAATACAATATAACAGACACAGGACAAACATCAATGTTCATCACACAAATGTTTGTTCTGGGTGGGAATCGAACTCACAACCTGCAGTTCAGAAGGCAGGCATACTACCAACTGAGCTAACGGGCCAGTCTGTTATTTATGACGTTTAAACATAAATAACATTATAAATACTATCCGTGAGTCTTTTACTGCTGAATTAAACGTCACGGAACGGTTTTTAGCGGTTTACATAAAATAAGCCATTATAAAATTACGTAAAATCCTTGTTTGTCGTAGGAACTCTGCGTCTTCTTATCTTTGGCCACCATTTGACAACCAAGAATCTGTGTTCCGCATAATTCGATGTCGAATAGTTATGTTGATTTGTAGAAATTGATTAAGCAAATTCAAGTTGCTTATTTTCTATCTGCATTTCCACAGACACCTGGGTACGTGCTTTTTGTTAAATTATTTTATACTTGTTGCGCCCCACGGTTTCACCAACGGATAAAAATTATTTTAGTCATTTGCTCATCCCACGGGAAAATTTCACTTTTCCGGGATAAAATGTAGGCTATATGTTAATCCAGTGTATAAGCTATCTTGGTACCAAATTTCTCCCAAACCCATTCAGCCGTTTGAGCGTGAAAGAGTAACAAACACACACATACACACATACAAACTTTCGCCTATATAATATTAGTGTGATTTATAAATTTAGCTTATTATTAACATGAACATATATACAATACAGGAAGGACAATACAACCAATTAACTCAAGCTGCTTTAGGATAATAAAGAATTTAATACAAGGGTACTTAACTAAATCACGAACTTAAGTCTACGTAGTTATACAGAAATGTCAGAATCAAAACAGCTACGTTAATACGTTCTACGCATTAGCCAGCCTTGACATTGTCTTTGTCAATGTTTTAGCCGGTAGCATCCGGCCAAATAACCCGCTACAACTCTACTGTATACTATCTGCATATACTTTGGTTAGCTATGATGACGAACTTCTGCTCAGTCAATGTCACGTTCGATAGAGGGTTTTTTTTCAATAGTCATATTGTTCAAAACATGAACAAAATTGTTCAGCTCCAGTCAATGGAGGAGTGGCTTGTTCAGTTCAAGTTCATTGAACTCTGCTTTACGTTTGTTCGTTTTCGTGGCTTCTACGTCAAAAGGGCTGTACCAATTTTAATGAAATTTTGCTTACATTACCGTAACTAACACATAATACTTTTAATTCCGGAAAATTCGTGGAGTTTCGTGGGAAAACCGTGTCTGGATGTTACATTATATTTTATGGATGTATTTACAAACAAAAAAATACCTAAGTATCCTGTCAGTATAATAATAATAATAATAACGCCCAACAATCACATACATAGACCCTGGACCCTAACTAGGATTTTTTTGGGTTTTCTGGAAGAGATCGCTTTAAGCGATAAGACCGCCCATTGTGACACTTAATTCTTAAGTTTGTGCCAGTAAATTGTTCCTACAATGTGGTGTTTCAATAAAGAGTTTTATCTATCTATCTAGGATTCCCTGTGTCCAGGAACTACGAGGACCATGGTCCCACAACACCCAGACTCAGAACAAGTATTTGCGCATATTTTTTTCTGTGCACAAATACTTGTCCTGCCGCGGGAATCGAACCCGCCGCCTCCGGGCTATGAGCCGACCTGCCCAACCACCACACCACAGAGGTTGTCAAGTATGGTTACCTAAAAGCTTTGCTGAGTTTGGGAATAAGTAGATGGCGCTGTGTGAAATGTCCACAAATATTGATTTATTTATTTTAATATTGTAATCTAGACGCAACAAAAATAATAATATGAAGTGAAATAATATGATGAATCAGCACAAAGTTCTGTCTATTGGTAAAGGATTACGAATATCCGCAATTGGTTTTATATTAATTATTGTGTCGGTATTTAAATTATTGTTGAACGTTGTTATTATTTATTATTCATTTAGCAAGTTAGGTTTACATCTAGAAGAGAATATGTTGTGTCGTGTTGTGTACTCATGTCGTGAGGAAGGAACAAAAATCCGCAAAATTGACACATTTTCATGCGCCCACTTTTTTTTTTTTTTTTTTTACTTCAAACTTGTCTAGCATTTGATCGCGCTCTCACCTGATGGGAAGTGACGATGCGATCGAAGATGTAGCATGCTAGCCAAGTAAATACCAATTCACTCTTCTCTTGAACACGCCCGGGTCATATTTCGCCGGAAACACAGACGCTGGCAGGGCATTCCATTCCTTAGCCGTTCTAATTAAAAACGTTGAGTCAAATCGCTTGGTACGAATGGGTGGTATTTCGACCACGAAAGGATGGCGCTTAGCCGAGCGTCTAGTAGTCCGGTAGTGGAATGGTGATGGGAGAATGAGATCATGCAGTTCTTGAGCGCATTCACCGTGGTGTAATCTGTAGAAGACCGACAGACTTGCCACCTTACGTCGATGTGCAAGGCTCTGGAGCCTTTCACCAACCAAAGTGTCGTCGTCAATGAGCCTTTTGGCACGCCGTTCAATCGAGTCCAGAGCCTCAAGCTGGTACTTGGCAGACCCGTCCCACAGGTGGCAGCAGTACTCCATACACGATCGGACTTGTGCTTGAAACAGATTTAGAAGCTGTCCAGGTGTGACTTTGACATGAAATTATGATCTGCGATTTTCAACTTTAAACAGAGCGGTATAGACCCCATTACATTTTTTTTTTTTTTTTTTATTCTTAGATAGGATTGCGTTTGACCACTATCGCACCTGATGGTAAGTAACGATGCTATATACTATGAGGCGGCTTTCAAATTACATGCTATAAATACCATAGACGTGAAGAATTCATATTGTCATGGAGCCTAGGTCATTCGTAACACAGTAAACACAATAGCCATACATTATAATAAGCACTGATAACAAAGCATTCATAATAACGTGCGAAACTGTAAAAAACCTTGGTGTGTTTTTTTTTCTTTTTTTTTTTAGGATTTGGCTACACACTTTTGTGTATTTAGCCAGTGTCAAGTAATTGATAATTTATCAAGCTATCGATATTTCACGCAAATATGTGTCAAGTCACAGTCGAGGTCATCAAGTCAAGTCAGTCTAGTCAAAATCATACTCCTAGTAAAGTGGTGGCAACTTTACTTGAAGCTTCTATGGAGTTTTTAACACGAAAAGAAACGTTTCACCATCATTATACCATTTTCCCACACTCATGCCTGTAATCCAGCACTTAACAAATAAAATGCCACCAATTTTATACACTAACACTGAAAATAACACAAGTTTTGGAAAATAATACGATGCGGCGACGCAATCTTTTTCGCTTTCCCGCCAAAAACTCACCTTGGTGTGTTAGTTATCTATTATTTCAAAATGACATCACAGTTCTCCATTGATGATAAACTACTGGACTGCGTATGCTGTCTTTAGTTGAAGAAACGTTGCTTTATGAGCCATAACCACTTTGTCAGTTATTCTGCCGCCAAGCAGTACTGTGTAGCTAGTGAAGTTACTGGGCAATGAGTAATGAGTAATAAAATTACTAGAACATAGTCTCATTGCCCAGTGCTTACTTACTTACTTAGTGCTGATGTCTCAGGATGACAAGTACAGTGCAGTGTCAGGTGAAATTTTACAGAGTAGAGTTCCGAGTGGCACTTCAACTGTTATGCCGTATCGCTCAACATCAGGTGAACGGCTAGCTCGTCACGTCATGCATTAACATAAAAAGACACTTCTGTATTCCGCTAATCATTGCACAGATATTCGACTTTGACATTGACATTGCTATCTTGTTGACCAATCACAACAGTCGACCAATCAGAGCAGTGCCACAGAATAGATACTACCCATTTACTTTTTTTATGTTTTGGCTCCACACTTTTGTGTATTTAGCCAGTGTCAAGTAATTGATAATTTATCAAGTTAATGATATTTCACGCAAATATGTGTCAAGTCACAGTCAAAGTCACCAAGTCAAGTCATAGTCAAGTCAAGTCAAAGTCACACTCCTAGTAAAGTGGTGGCAACTTTACCAGAAGCTTCTATGGAGTTTTGGAAACAACACGAAAAGAAACGTTTCACCATCATTATACCACTTTCCCACACTCATGCCTGTAACTCAGCTCTTAACGAATAAAATGCCACCAATTTTATGCACTAACACTGAAAATAACACAAGTTTTGGAAAATAATACAATGCGGTGACACAATCTTTTTCGAGTTCCCGCCAAATTCCCACGTTTACTCTGACCCGAGCCGGAACGGACATTTGTATTGCCAGAACGTTTCCATTAGAAAATACGCTTAGGTTAGATTCTCCATAGATTTTTCGTTTCATGGTTATAATTATATTACTAAAGCTAATTAGTTATGGTTTGTCTTAAAATAAATCTGAATACCTACCTCCTTACAGCTTTAGGCCAACATAATACAGAGTATGTTTTTGTTTTAGTATATTCATTTCGTTTTTGGTATACTTATAAAATATTGAATTCCACTTGTTTATGTATAGGTATAAAATTAATACCCCATTGGGCGCCATTAATAGATGAACAATAAAAAAGCGCACAACTGCCGTACAAATAACAATCGAGAACGCATTAAATTCACGTAAGAAAGCAAACATAAAACAAGCTATCTATATATAAAAACGAGCTTCTGCCCGCAGCTTCACCCGCGGCGTAGCCTATGGGAAAATAATTCAACCACCCATTTCACCCTCTTAAGGATGGAAAAAAAATCCTTTCTTAAAGGCGAAAGTTTGTATGTGTGTTACTCCTTCACGGTCAAACGGCTGAATGGATTTGGATAAAATTCGGTACCGAGATAGCTTATACACTGGATTAACATATAGGCTACATTGTATCCCGGAAAAGTGAATTTTTCCCGTGGGATGAGCAAATAATTAAAATACTTTTTATCCACGGCTGGAACCGCGGGGCGCAACTACTTGTTAATATCGTCTTATTTATGTGGTCGTTAAAAAGAATCCGAAAAAGTGGATGTGGATTTTGTTTTTTTTTTTCATTACCCGTGTATTTTTTAATTTTAACGTGTGATAAGGGTGGATTATTATTCGTTAAGTGTGCGTGAACGTGCATCAGTATAGGCAAATTATTCTTTTAAAACCATGCCATGCCTTTTCGTTTTCTTTTCAGAGCTTTCTAGAGCCTTCACTAAAATACCCACCATTTTACTGTGGCATTTTGACTGACAAAATAAGTCTTTGACATGGCATAACCGTACAAAAATTCCTTACATTGACATTGGCATAATTATGGCTAAAAACCGATAAAAAGACATCAAACGAAGTAGAAGAAGGATGCCTTATTTAATTCTTGCCGCGGTTTTTTTGGCGTGAAAACGAAAAAGATCGCGTCACCGCATTGTATTATTTTCCAAAACTTGTGTTATTTTCCGTGTTAGTGCATAAAGTTGGTGGGATTTTATTTGTTAAGTGCTGGATTACAGGCATAAGTGTGGGAAAGTGGTATAATGATGATGAAACGTTTCTATTCGTTTGTTTCCAAAACTCCATTAAAGCTTCTGGTAAAGTTGCCACCACTTTACTAGGAGTATGATTTGACTAGACTAGAACTAGATTATGACTTGACTTCATGACTTGGATTATGACTTGACTTAACACACATATATATATTAATTAACTTGAAAAATTATCAATCAAAAAGTTCAAGTATTACGTAAGCATTATAGGGGGAGCGGAGGGGTCTTTGCTTTGCTTATTTTGGATGACTTGAGGGGTAGGAGAGTCTAGATGATGATTACGTCATCGGTAGTTATTTACCTTTTTAAACGAATAGCAACCCTCACATTCTCTTTGCTTGAAACACTAAACATTATAAATAAAATATTTGAAAAAAACAATACATTAATTGAAAAAAAATTACGTAAGCATGGGGGGAGGGGGTAAGAGCTTTGCTTACTTTTGCTGACAGGGGGATGGGGGGTAAATAATTGTTATAAATCTGCTTACGTAATACTTGAACGGCCCCACACTGGCTAAATACACAAAAGTGTGGAGCCAAACAAAACAACAACCTAATTAGTCGCCAAGTACTTATCCAATATTTAACTATGGCTTAACTTAGTGACATAACACAAGCTGTCGTGTTTGGCCTTGCTCATGTCCTTATGCGAACCGTGAATCTAATCGAGGAGAACGCGGCGCCACTTACTATTGGGAACTATGTCTGCCGGTTAGACATTTAGACAGGTGTCAAGTTAGGTTAGACTCACGGTATTGTTTGAATAATTTACGGGATGTCTAATGTGCTTTATTGGAAGAAAATATTTTGCTAACATTTTCGGATTGACAGACTCTGTGGTGTGGTGGTTGAGCAGGTTGGCTCATAATTTAGAGGTGGTGGGTTCGATTCCCGCGACAGTACAAGTATATTTGTGTAATGGAATAAAGTATTTATACATAAATTATTATGCTGAATTAAATCCCCTAATAATTACTATTAATGACCGTTGTATCTTACAGCTATCATAATCGTCATTAATCTCGACGTTATATAAGTATGGTCAGTTTTATATATGTAAGCAAGAAGGGTTGAGAATAAAAAGGGTTTAACCGTCAAATTGATAGCTTCGAGAAAATTGACTTTAAACTTCAACGGCGTCATTTTAATGTAAAGTGCTTATAAGGTAATAGAAAATGTTCATGTAAGTTTCAGTTGCTTGAAAATGTTTTAATTCTATTTTAAAATACCAAATATAGTACTAATTCATACAATTACTGTAAAAATATAATATAATAAAATAAATATAATAATGTTTTCATGCTAAGCGAACTGTATTCCTGTGACAGATAAACCGTTTTTAGACTCAAAATCTCGAGATTTAAGCCTCATTTCGGTATTTTGAGAATGTATTATTGTAGATAATTTCACGCTGAATCCAACGATACCCATAAGTCATTTTGTGAAAAAAAAATCACTCAAACCCTTTTTATTCTCAACCCTTCAATTGTAATTTAATATTATAATTATGTCAGTACCTATATTATATTATTTTCATAATTAACTATTTATGTAATTATTTTACGTTATTCTCATTTTTCTTCTTCTTAGTTTAATGGCTTTCTATCGCTTTTTAGCGATAATTCTGCAAATGTCAAGTAAGGATTTTTTCTGCGGTTATGTCATGTCAGTCTTATATTTTCAGTCAAAATGCCACACAAAATGGTGGATATTTTACTGAAGGCTCTAGGAAGCCTTGAAAAGAAAACGAAAAGGCATAGTTTTACAACTTGGAACCATTTGCCAACACTCGTGCACGTTCACGAACAGATAAAATCCACCCTTATTACACGTTAAACTTCAACTCTTTGTAAATGGCCTTTGTGGAGAGGTTACCACAATTTTGCCAATATTACGTAGAAAGATAGCGTAGTAATCATCAACGATGATTATTCAGTGAGAAATTTTGGTACATGTGGATATTGAATGTGAGGTCAGCTATAAATAAAATTCAAAAATACACGGGTTATGGAAAAAAATTCAAAATTCACATCCGCCAATGTCGGATTCTTTTCAACTATCCAATATTATGGTTATATATTATATATATGCATTTTATTCAAATGACAATTTTACTGCACCGCTCCCTTCTTTTTTCTTGCACATAAAAGCATTGACTGGTAGATAATTCTTCATTTGATTTAGCTCTCCTTGTAAATTATTTTTTGATGAAGTAAAAATAAACATTGTATAAGCAATGCGTAAAGTTAAACTATCCTGGGCTAAGTTGGCGTTAAGCAATGTGTGTTGAAACAAAATAAACAATTCGTATGCATTAGTTGTATTTGTAAGAGCCCATTAGAAATGACCTCGAACTATAAGCTGTAGCTACTGGCTGCACTTGCAAATTTAGCAGTAATAATAATAATATAATTTTATTGACATAAAAAACATAAAACAGATTTTGTTTTTCTTTTTTGCCACAGTTACAATTTTTGTTACATAATGGTACAAATTACTTATAAATTAAAATATAATAAACAACTTGGACTTTAAAAAAATTGCAGTTAAGACTAATGGCATCTGAGCTAGTAGTAAAACTGTGTTACAGATGTCGTTGCCCTCCGTATTTTAGCAGTAAGGTTGCTAAGAGATCAAGGTATTATGATGAATGTAAAACACCACTGCTGGTGCTGACGCACGTGGTCCCGAACCCGAAGACCAGTGGTCTCGAACGAAAACAAAAATGAAAAAAGTGTTAAATCACCAAATTGGCAGAAAAATTGAGATAATTTCCATATATTCTCGGAAATCGTGGAAAAATCGTTGCATTTCGGTATTTTAGTAGAACAGAGCTTATATCGGTAGAAATAATGGGGCATAGCATTGTAAATAACTAAGTTAAAAATAAACAAATAACTGGGCGATTCTTGATAGTTCAAGGTTGAAGGTTTTTTGTCATACAATTAGGCAAATGGACGTTGAATCGGTCAGACAGACCGTACCATTTATTTACATGTGTTCCATAACTCAATGTCAAGATGGTCACGAGCTAAACAAACGTTAGACAATATACATTAGACAAAGTAATCAACACGGTTTAATAGGTACTTAGTTCAATATTTATAACGGCTAGCGATCAACATAGATCGTGGACCCTAACTAGGGTTCCCTGTGTCTAGGAACCCGGGAACTACGAGGACCATGGTCCCACAACACCCAGACACAGAACAAGTATTTGTGCTTTTTTCCTGTGAGGAGTGTTCTTGTGGCCGACCTTCTCAACCACTACACCACAGAGGCGGTCCAAAAACTTGAACTGTAGAAATAAAAACTGAAAACCGAAATTGCAGATAAATCTTGTAGAGCTAAATCTGTGATAATTTTTTTAAGTTTCCGTTTCTATATATTGAGCATAACATTTATTACCTCATTCCAATGTGATAGAAATACAATAGAATAGAATAGAAAAACTCTTTATTGCGTATACCAACATAAAACTAGATATTACAGAATAGGTAGCATAATGGGCGGCCTTATCACTAAAAGTGATCTCTTCCAGGTGATTTTCTTTGCTTCCTGTTTTATCGCCCCATCCGGGTTTTGAGCCGACCTGCACCTCACAGAGGCAATTTGGCTTGGGTTACTTTACTTTTAATAATTCTGTGGCTTATGTTAGTCGCAAAGTATATAGCTGCACCCCACGGATTCACCCGTGTGGTGAAAATTTTCTAATTTTCCCAAAATTCTCAATTTTTTTCTTTCATAATAACCTTCTCCTCACAATATATAAATACAACAAAAAATATAGATATATATATAAACTAGCTTCTGCCCGCGGCTTCACCCATGTGGCCTATAAGACACGTAGAAGAACATTGCTCATAGATAATTCAACCACCCATTTCACCCTCTTAGGGATGGAATTTCGAAAAACCCATTCGTAGTGGATACCTACACTTTACAAAAAACACACCCCCCAAATTTCAAGTCTCCAGAACCAGCGGCTTAGGCTGTGCGTTGAATTATAAGTCAGTCAGGACTTTGAATTTTATATGTATAGATAAGTCACTCGACTGTTTGTTTTTTAAAATTATATTTGTTGCCTCAGAACTTTCGACTGGGTGAACCGATTTTGATGATTATTTTTTATTTGAAACCTGCTGCTTCTCTTGTAGTCCCATTTCAATTTGGTCCAGTTCTGACAACAGCATCTGCAGCTTAGGAGGCAGGGTTACTACCAACTGAGCTATCGGGCCAGTCAATAAGCATATTTTTGACAGTTGTACTACAAACTTCGCTCTATTTGATCAATTGGTAAATTAGGTATGGATAGGTGATAATAGTGCGGGATATTAACAGTGCATCCTGATTGTTTCAGCAAGGCATCGGTGTGGAGTTCGTGCGTGCGCTGGACAGTCATCCACCGAACTTGTCCAACGTGTTCTGCGAATGCGATTCCAGGGACGATGTTGTAAGTACCGTAATTAACCCAAAGACCCACTGCTGAACAGGGGCGCCAATAATAATAATATCATAATAATAACGCCCAACGATTACATACATAGATCCTGGACCCTAACTAGGATTCCGTGGCTAGGGACCCAGGAACTACGAGGATCCACAACTCCCAGACTCAGAACAAGTATTTGCGCTTTTTTCTGTGCACAAATATTTACGTCGCGGGAATCGAACCCGCCGCCTCCGCGCTATTAGCCGACCTAGTCAACCACCACACCTCAGAGTGTAAATGCAATTTGCTAATTTCAGCGGCTGCCTTTTGCATCCATCGATTTCGACCAGGTGGTTCTGCATAGTGGCAGCCCGGCCTATGTTTCGTCTTCCGGATCGTGGTTGCCACTCGAGAACCTTTCTTAGAAATCCTTTTATGAATAGTACTAATTGGAAACCGTTTTTACATAAAACAATAGAATAGAATATTAATTCATGACAAAAGGCAATGGCTTAAAAATTAAGTGTAACAAACTTAGAGAATTTACCAAAGAAGATGACAATGTTACAATCCGAAAAAATATTTTCTGCCGATTTTTACGAGGGACGAGGTAAACGCATAGCACGCGTGCCTTGCCAATTTCCGTCTAAATGCTCGAAGGTAACAAAAAATAAAATCGTTTGCCTGTTACCACGAATCGGTTCCACCTCAGCATATTGCTGGTCATGCAACCGGCGCTGGTCTTCCGTTGGGACCGTTTCGGTGGCGTCACTGCACGGTTTACAATCAACAATCAATCAGTTTCTTCCACAATGGTTATCTATATATGTATCTAGCTACATTGCCTTTCAAACCGAAACAGTATTGCTTGCACACTACTGCTTGGTGGCAGAATAACTGGCAAATCTGTACAGGTGGTATTTTTAAAATTTGATCGCAATTCCTTGTTTGATATATTTAGTTTATCAGAACTTGCGCTTATAAAAAGTACAGATTTATTTGCGAGGTCAAAAATATTTTGGTCACACTCTAGCAGCAAAAAAATGATTCTGGATATCGTAGCAAACGCGTAGCTCCGTAGCAACGTCGTAGACACCAACAAAAGTATTATGTACGGATAAAAAAGTGTACCCTAGGGGACACCCGGATTTGAACCGGGGACCTATCGATCTGCAGTCGATTGCTCTACCACTGAGCTATATCCCCACTTGAAAGAAGCCTCGAAAACCTAGCTTTTTATTTGTTCCAAACAAAGCACTAGCGTGGGCCGGTGACGTGACCTTTTGTAGAGTATATGTGAGTTTGCATCTACAGTCTAAACCGATAGGGTTGAAAATAACAAACTGAATATTTCATATTTAGCTTAAATAAAAGGTTAATGTAATAAAGTGGCATGAGCTCATTAAAAACTCTTTCATTTATTCAAGCAAGTTAAAATGTATAAAGTAAAATTATTATGTTCGGCTTAAATCTTGCAAAACTGCAGTCTTAAACCTATTAAGATAACTTTTTGCATACCTACGCATTTAATCGGGATGACAATGCATGGTTAACTAATTGCAGTCATTCAAATTCAATATGGCGTACGGCCCAAGATGGCGGACTAGATATTTTTTGTGCACGCCCATGATATGGCTATTAAACACTGTGAAGTATACGAAAAAATTTACTAGTTATTTTAATAAATATATTTTGTTTAATACAAGTACAAGTTACAACTAATAAAACATTATTTACAAAATAAATATACTATCCAACTCACCACCGCGCGGGAAGGTTCCCAGAATACTGGCAGCATTGTAACCTTTGAGAATGTGGTGGCTTAAAATGATGGATGGCCTCGGCTAGCTGTGGGTTCTGGGGCCAGCAGACAAGTAGAAAACAGAAGATAATGTAAAGGGCGCCACGTGCCAGTATTTTACAACCCTGGCACGGAGAGTTGTTAAAAAAAAAAGGTATATTTGTAAACTAAGCAGGTATATTTCAAGAAAAAAAAATAGAATTAGTATTAAGTACCACAAAAGGAGGCAGAAAATAATTTACTCTTAGGATATAGCTAGGTTCCGAACTTAAATTCTAGGACTTAGCCTATGTACATTATAAATCCATGTGTACGCATAATTTTGTATCACAATAAATGTCTGAGGCAGCCGTTGTACATCACAGTGTACTACAAAGGTGCAAGCTCAATTAGCTTCATGTGAGCCAATACCGTAGGGAAGAATGATGGCACACTTGAGTTTAAATTTTAAGAAAAATGGAAGGATTTCACCTGGGTTATGCTTTGAAGGATGTAGGTGGTGCAAAATGAATGCCAAGGGGACTCGAATGGGCCTCAGCGGTCAGGGAGTGCGATGCAAAGTGCAAGCAAGCAGCGTGCGTGGCATCGATCCCCAAATTTGCACCAGGTAGGCAGCGTGCGAATCGCCCAGGCGAGCGACCGAACAGAAGTCTGAAATTGCGCAAAAGAAGCCACTGTCATACTGAGCTCGAAGACATTCTAGCACATGCCAAAGGTCGACACGTCAAAACTTTTATAACCTAATTTTCAAGTACCAAAAAAAATGATGAAAAACTTACTCGGTCTTTCCGATTTTATATCCCACACGTAAAGCTTCTTGTTGGAAAGACTGCAAAGGCATCAAAATGATGCTACAGCTCCACAAAAAATCACGTTGGGCTTGTCGAACCACCTGTCGACATCAGCCTCGCCGGCCCAAAGTCCTGGAAAGCGAGTGCACAAACTTCAAGACACTGATTGAACCTTCCCGATCGATATTCCCAATTCACAAAATACTCACAGTCTCCGGAGAACCAGAACACTTCCAAAAGTTTGTACACGACGACAAATGCGTGCCAAAAGAACAAGTAAAAATGGCTTGCCCCTGCAGGCCTCACCAAAAATAGTGATTTCAAAAATCACTGTTTGACAATCATCGACAAGACTGATCGATAAAATCCTTTCAGTCGATAAACTACCGAAACTATAGTGACGAATGGCGCCACAGATAGACTTCCCAAATATATTGCCGATCAAACGAAGTATAATTATTAAATAATAACAGACTAAAATAGTCGTTCCTCCTTTTCTATTGATTTAAATAACACGAAACTACAATTCTCTAAGATGAAAGCAAAGATTCGTCGATAGAACTACAACCTCAGGTCCCACAGACACCTCACTAGTCTGACTATGTGCTGTATGGGGCATCCTAATTTCTTTTAAATGTTTGAGGCTGCAATGCCGATATTAAATTTTAATTCACGGAATTTATTTACACATATTAATGTTTTTGATTAGTTAATTATTCAGGATTGTGAAAATATAAAAGATTTCCTATTGACTCTTAGAAGTACATGACGCAAATTCCACTCGTAAGGCGAAGTTGCCAACGGTGAAAACCAATTGCTATCTGTCTATTTATTTTTTAAAAGTTTATTACAAAACTATTATAAAAACGTTAATTCTATTATTATTGTTTTATTTATTACGAAAGTAAATTATAATCCACATAGTAGATTTATGTCAAAATCTAGTTGAATTGATGACAGCGCCATCTGTGTTGATTTTTCTATCCATAGACCAGGTAACGATCCAGGAAAGTATGACGGTCGCTAGGTGTCGCTTTTACAAATTACTCAGCGTTCACCTATTATATCTGTTCAATGAAATTCGACCCTAGCTAGAAATAAGTTTATTTTTTCGAAATTGTATAATAAAATTGACTGTAAAAGAATGAAACGTGATATAAAAAAATGACACGTTACAGCATTACCTCGCTGAATTAGAAGACTAAGGTCCGTATTACAGAACGATGCTCAGCCATCGATCAGTGATCATGCAAAGATTTCATTCATAAAGTGATCAATTAGTGAATGAAATCTCTGCTTGAGCATCGATCGATGACTGAGCATCGTTCTGTAATATGGACCTTAGCTTCTGAGCGAAGTATGTGTCAGCTCTGGGAGCCCCCGAGGCGAGAACCAATTGAGTAGAAACTTGTAATTTTTTTTAAATTAATTTATCAATCTGTTCTAATAACTTAAATATCAAAAACTCATGCTCATGCAAAATTATAGTTTATACTGCAATAACCCAAGGTTTTCTGTAATCGGCAATAATGCGAGAATGGCGTCATATTATACCTACCGTCTATTTACATCTATTTCTGCTGAAAACTGATGTGATGACGTTAATTTTGATAATGACAATAATGCTTTTAATGATCATGGAAGATATCCCCCCGCACTTCGTCAAATCAGTGTTGCCAACCAAAAAAACATTGCCACCAACTTAATTTCGATTAATAGAAACAAAAATAAATTGATGAAAAACATGATGATGATTGTTCCAGAGTATCACCTGCGATTGCGACGCGACGCCGGCCTTCCAGGTGAAGGCGTTCAGTCAGAGAGGCGAGAAGGTTGAGGTCTCACACTATAGAGTCAACGTTAACAAGTAAGTTCCAAATGTTACTTAATGATGGCTTGAAAGAGATAGCTTATTCCTATTTAAAATGTTTGGGAAGATATTCGAAAGGTGACTGCAACTTTTAGTCGAAATTAAAAAAATCCTAGAAATCAAGACAGCTGAGTGACGCGGATTGAAAATTTTAGACCCTTATCTGCCTGTTTAGAAAATTTTGCTAAGGAGTCTTATACTATACAGTGCTGGATTAAGCAAGTGCGAGGACTGTAGCAAATTCTTTTAATGGGCCCTTGATCTACTATGGATTCTTAACCATAAAATGGTAATAAAAACAATTCAATTCGTACCAAGCGATTTAATTCGACGTTCTTAATTAGAACGGCTAAGGACCCAGGCGAGAGAGAAGAGTGAATAGATATTTACTTGGCTAGCATGCTACACCTTCGATCGCATCATCACTTCCCATCAGGCGAGAGCGCTGTCAAATGCTAGACAAGTTTGAAGTAAAAAAAAAACAATACCATCTATTGCCATTTGCCATCGTTTGCCATCTATGGGTTACAATTTGTTCTCATTTTTGTGATATCAAGTAAATTCAATATACCACATCGTAATAAGTTTCACTCAGAAAATTACGCTCAGGCAGAGATGAGTGGGCTTAAATATTCGGGGCCCCCTTTCGTGTGGGGCCCGCAGTAATTGCTACTCTTGCTACGTAGTTAATCCAGCACTGCTTATATATAAGTGATAATAGAAATAAATAGAAATAAAAAGACATTATTCAATACTTGCCTAAAATTAAAGTACAAAAACAGGTTAAATTAATATACATAATATTTTAATAATGAATAGAAACAAACAAGTATCGAATGGGCGTCGGCTCAGCATATTGCTGGTCATCAGAGACACCCAGCGCTGATTAAATAATGAGTACTGTTTTGGTCAAACTGACTTTATTCTTTTAATTAATAAATAGGGTATAACTTGGTGTAACTGGCCGTTATTAGTCACTGGCCACTACTTACTACATTTGAATGAAATAAGACTTACATTCACGTAACGTCACCTGTGATCATGGTTTAACATTACCTTATCTATAAGCTTTCATATTAGTTCACAATTTTTACCATATGGAAACTAGCACGAACTAACACGAAATGGCCAGTTATAAGATGGTTTACCCTACTACAATAATATAACAACAACTACTAAATACTTCTACACTACAAAACAAAAACATTTGGACTATTTACTGGCCGCGATACACAGTCCAAATGCTCCAGCCCACTGCCTACAGCCTACAGCACCTGTAGGTACCCAACATGCTCGTGTAGTTAGGTGGAAACAAGGACGCCGTCTTGAACATCATTCTTGGTCTTTTACAAAGTATCCTCGAAGACTTCAAATTTTATATGTGCTTGGTAGATTCCGAGCTCGTCTCAACGTGGTCTGCGTGACAGACAAGCTGACAGGCGAGCTCAAGTGTGACGGGTGGCCGGAAGTGAAGGTGGCGCTGGCTCCAGTGGGACCACTCCGCCCTAACGCTACCGAGAGCAACTTGCAGCAGCTGGTCAGGTGAGAATATTAACCCTGGGAAAGTTGTTTCTTTTAAACGGACTTTATTCTTTAAACTATTACTGAATTAGGTGGTAGGACTTTTCTGCAAAGTTTGTCTAGATAGGTACCACCGATTTTCCAGTTATTCAGTGCTTGCGCGCTACTGTGTTCCGGTTTAAAGGGAATTACTGGGCAATTGAGACTTTGTGATCTGATCCCACAGACTCTCTGGATGATGTGCGC
Source organism: Ennomos fuscantarius (assembly GCA_905220475.3). Lineage (NCBI taxonomy): Eukaryota > Metazoa > Arthropoda > Insecta > Lepidoptera > Geometridae > Ennomos > Ennomos fuscantarius. The sequence continues at coordinate 8,101,460 of HG992049.1, forward strand.
CATTCAGTGTTGCGCGAAACTTTATATTATAGAGTTTCGAGTGACACTGTTCTGTTATGGATGATCGTGTTGCTTAACATCAGGTAAACGACTCGTCACATCATTCAGTCATCAGTAGCGTACCCAACATGCTAGCAGCATTGTGTAATAAAGTTCTAGACGCACGAAACCTGGTTACTTGTGGTCACGCAAATTAGATCGAATCGTGCATCGTGAGTTTTCCAAGGATTTCGTTATGATATGACACAATATTTTCTAATACATATAGAAAATTGCATAAAAATATGAAATTATTTTCATTGAACATTACCCGGCAGCAGCAAGTTTTGATAAAGAAAGTAGATTTTTTATAATCAAGGAACTTTTTGGGTACCAATTCCTGTCAGCAAGATTTCAGATACCTTTGCATCGATCGTTTTTTACGTTGATGTAATTTGATCATACTGCAACCAGTATAATATCACAATTGACCCCTTACTTTTTAAAGGGTGAAAGGTTTCATCATGAGATCACTTGTTTTTAATCTACAAATGGAATGCAATCAAATAAATAATGATCAAGTATTCTAATAAGTACAATTTGAAACTCTTCAGTCGCCAGTGAAAAGGTATCTTGCAATTATATGTGCCATCGTAGACCGCATCGTCACTATACAGAAAGCATATTTATATAGAACTTCTTTCCATTTTCCAGCGACATAGTAGTGTCGGCACTGCGCAGTACCCATCTCCAGTTCAACCTATCCTCCTACCCGACCTGCCCTCGCCTGCGACGATACGTCGAGTCTGCTGGCCCGAGGCTGCCTCTACATTATGACTCTATGGTAAGCACGTCTTCTATGTCTCTGTACAGTCACGTTCTAAGGAGTATTGATATTACCATTCATTGTTATTGTTTTTTTGTTAAGTTTTGAGTTCGTTTTTTACTATTGGTTTCCATCATCATCAACTGCCTGAAGACGTCCACTGCTAAACACAAGCCTCCCCATAAAACGTTACTCCGGACGCTTCCGGGTTTTCCATAATCACCACACTTGCAGACGTCTTGGTGATCGCAGAAGATTTTAATGTCCGAGGAGAATGCTGATTCTTGCCTTAGGGATAACTAAGAATTTAGGGGCACTCGCTCTCTAATGATGCCAATATTAAGATAATTTACTAATAATCTTAACAATATTTTCTAGCTCTATATTGATCAGTGGATTATTTGTCATCTAAGTCATGTTAATGACAAATAAACCTCATATTTACAAATATTTCTTTGTCTCTATCCTATCATCGGCTTTCTCTATCTACTGTAGATAAGTCTTTGGCCTCTAATGCCCGTCTGTACTGAAGTATATTTAATGCAACTTAGCTAAGCAACACTTTCCCCCGGGTTCTCGTATACGTGTTAAATTCATGTCAACTAGGTAGACCAAATACAGGACGCTCATTAGTTGCCTGTTGATCATCGGCTGTCTCAACCAATGGGCGTACAGTATTTGGCATGTTGTTGTTGTTTGATAAACGTACGAGAAATCGGGACCTAGGGAGATAAGTGTGAACGTGGAGCTGTCAAGACGTGCATAAACCTTCCAAAGAATACTATGAATACTTAAGGAACATTCTTTAATATTAATATTATATTTAACCTAGGCTGTGCTCTCAGTTACAGCACGACCGCCAGCTGTACACGAGTACTCCAAACTCAATGGCTGGGAGTGTTACGCATATCGGAGAGAAGCGGCTTCTAGTAAAGGTTGTCAGTGCTAAGGATCTGGGAGGTGAGAACTAAACTATTCTTCTTACTTAGTCACCAAAAGGGTATTAGCTGGTTAATAATCCTTGAGCGTGAACTTTGGCTTATACTGTTGCCGAGAGTAGAGGATTGGGTCGACAACTCGCATCCGCTGAATAAAAACTAAATAGAAACAACCTTGAAGATTCTTTAAATTTTGATAAGGTCGTAAAATGAAATTTTCTGTATGATAAAATTAATATAGAAATATTAGATAAGGGAAAATAGTTTTATTTCAACCTTTTTTCAACATGTATCTATAAAAAGCTTCACAAAAGAATTAACACAAAACTGATTATTCAAAATCTTACTTGCGTAGAAAATGCAAAAGTCTTACGGTTAAACTGTTATTTTCATTATTGGTTATCTCAAAAGTATGGTTTGTAGGTTTAAAATTAAATATATATTCACATTGGACATTTGACTGACGCTAAGTCTTTGATTGTAGGGAAGACCGGCTGCTTATCGCCATACTGCGTGGTGGAAATGGACGAGCCTCCACAGAAAAACCAGACTGCCTTCAAGAAGGATACCAATTGTCCACAGTGGGAAGAGCACTTCTTGTTGTAAGTATAGCTAGGAATTGGATTGGAGTACCACAAGGTGCTCCGTTTGGTCCGCTACTTAATCTCTTACGTTATTTTCTATGATGCTCGTGGATTTTATTCTGTCTTATTATGTTGTTAACCATTATAGCATATATACTATAAAATTACGTGGAAACATCGTAGAAAAATATAGAAGCGTTCATAGCGTAGCTCGATTAACCATTCTTAGCCGATTTGTTAAGTTGCACACAATTGTCTACTACCGTGAGGGCATTAGTTCCACTAAATAAGGAAGCATTCTTTCGCCATGAAATAAGCCTTCGGCTATGTAATCAATTGTTGCACCGGGGTTAGCAAAAAAAGGTTAATGTATTCCCCAAATTAATGGAAAAGAAGAAAAATAAGTAAATTTAAAAAGTTTTTACCCGTGGTTAATGGTGTGTGAATACAAATTATATGCTATCTCCATTCCAAATTTCGTTGAAACCCGTTCAGCTACTGCGGCGTGAAGAGGCAACTAATACACACACAAACTTTTGCATTTTGCAATACAGTGTGATTAGTGTAAAACGTGATGAATTGATTCAACTCCAATGCTTAAATTTCACAGCTATATAACTGCTAAGCAGGTCAAATATATACTTTTAAGTTCTAGAGCCATAACCTTCATCATCTTCATCATCATCAAAGACATCCATTGTGGAACATAGCCCTATAGCCCTGTAACCTTTTGCTTAGCAAATGATCTTTTTTTCCAGTGACCTGTCTCCTCAGACGGCTGAACTTCTCTTCGAGGTGTACGATCGTACCACACCACCTTCACCAGGTGGTGGGGCTTCACAACACAGGTAAATTTACCTTTTTTTTTATTATCACAGGCGTGGTAGCATTTTGCCCAAATATCTAGTGTTAAGCGACAATTTGGCGCCTTGCTACGCCTGGATTAACAACTATCTCTTAAGGCTTTTTTATATTGGTAATAGGCAATGCATTTGACCACTGTCTCACCTTATGTTAAGCAATGACGTGATATAAGATGGGGCATGCTTGTCTAGAAGATACCTTTTCAATCTTGACTTCAAAACTCCCAGGTTATTGTTAACTGGAACTGGAAGACAAGCTGTTCCATTCATTAGCTGTTCGCACGATAAAGTTAGTAGCCTGTGGCGTGCCGTACTGCAGAACCTGAAACAGAAAAACAAAAATCAAAAATCAATTGAAATAATAAAATGTACAAAATAATATTCGAACGACATGTAAACTTACCGCGCCATCGAAGACAATATATACTCTACGGAAGCGATCGCTTTGCCGCTGCTACGGAACGAGCTCGGGAGTAGTGAGAAACACGGCATACCCACACAAAACAAGATATCATTCGTCGTAACAATTGTAGTTCTCATTTCGTGCTAAAAATATTATAATTTATGATTTTTAAACTCTCTGTTTGTTAAATCGTTGTTGTAAACAGTGAATAAAAGTGAATCGAACATTATTGAGTGTATTCCTGATAATCCGGAAGTCCATATCTGCATTTGATTGCAATATGGGACAGTTTCTCCCACATCTGGTGACCCCGACGTGATTTGAACACGCACACACTTCGGGTTGAAGGTATTTCAACCATATATGGATGCCGTATTTCTGTGGTCTTATAGTCCAATGAAGGAAAAGTGGTTGGGGAATTAGATTCTGTAATTTCTTCGAACATTCTCCAAAATACAGTCTATAAAACATCGATAAGCCAGCTGTTGCTAGAATTACGGTCTTTTCCTGTTTGATCTACTGGAAAGATCCATACAGGTTCAGGGTTATTTAATTTGTATTCCGGTTTGATCCGTAGGGGATCATTACCAAATTGAAAAATAATATATGTATGAACCGCCAAGGATCTTTCCAGCTGGATTCCATTTACACCGTTAAATAAATGGATGGCGTGTAGCTGTACTCCTTGTCGTCCAATGGTAAAACGGAGATGGTGGAATTAGATAGTTTAGCTCCGCAGCGCACTCACCGAAATGTAACCTATAGGCTGGCAACACTAATAGGCTGGCAGCACTGATAGGTTGGCAACTTTGCGGCGGTGCTCTAAGCTCTGGAAGTATCCAGAAAGAAGTCTGGAAGTAATGTAGTAACATTGAAACAATTATTTCACAGATTCCTGGGCCTGGGCTTGGTTGGTATCGACGAGTTGCTGGCAGCGCCGTCTCAGAGACAACAGATCGCGCTGCAGACGAGACCCATGGAGGAACATGACGTCAGCGGTACACTTACTGTCGAGGTAATAGTTTTTTTTGTTTGGCTCCACGTTTTTATGTATTTAGTCAGTGTCAAGTAATTGATAATTTTGCAAGTTAATTAATATATATGTGTCAAATCAAGTCACAGTCCAAGTCATCAAGTCAAATTATAATCTAAACTAGTCTAGTCAAGTGATACTCCTAGTAAAGTGGTGGCAAATTTACCAAAAGCTTCTATGGAGTTTTGGAAACATCACGAAAAAAAACGTTTCACCATCATTATACCACTTTCCCACACTCACGCCTGTAATTCAGCTCTTAACGAATAATCATCAATTTTATGCACTAACACTGAAAATAACACAAGTTTTGGAAAATAATACAATGCGGTGACGCGATCTTTTTCGTTTTCCCGCCAAAACTCCAGGTGTTATATTGTATTCTATGTATATATTGACAAACAAAAAGTATATAAGTATTATATCAGCTATCTGGTTCCCATAGTACTAGCTTTGTTTAGTTTGGGGCTAGATGACGCTGTGTGAAATATCCACCAATATTTATTTATTTAACTGCTTATAAACAAAAGCATAACCCCGTTATTATGTTCTTGTTGTGTTAGTTCCTATTCATCGAAGGCGCCGATATCCCGGACCTGGGCTCCCGTCCCGTTAAGATCAAGGAGAGTCTGCGGACGCTGTCCCCGCAGGGGCATCTCACAACCACCACCAAGACCATATTCAAGCAGAACGGTAAGTGTCTAAATAAAATTCGAATCGCCTAGAGATAAAAGAGATAATGTAGATTTCGATTTTGACACTGGCAATTTAAATGAGAATACATAGACCAGTAGACCGCGAGCACAAACTTTTTTTTTGCAACAATTGAGTTCCCGAATTCAGACCTCACTACCTTATATTTTGACAACCACTTGGCTGAATTTGCTCATATTTAATTATTTGTTTAGAATGAGCACAAATGATGCTGCCAAATATTATTAAAATCGGTTGATAAATAAAGCCGCAGAAATTTCCTCTTTTTTGGGGGAAATACACCGCCAAACAAAAATCACCACTGTTAAAAAAAAATACTGACTGACTTACATCCGGCCAGTTGAAAGCTTTGTGAGTTGATGCAGAGACTACTCGCTCGGTCAATAATGCTTTTCTCTCTTACATTTCAGGTCATGAAAACTCACACCTTACAGAATCAGCCCTCCGCGAGTTAGAGCTCAGCCCTACAAACGCGGCAAACAAATCTACCCTCATCATTCACTCCGTGCAGAGGGTGAGAGATTTGATCCCATCATATGCTTCAAACCCGTAAAATTATGGAGAAAAGATACAGTCTCCCTATCTTTTGGGTAAGGTTTTTGCTAATAGCAACTCCGAAAGACTTTGGTTGCCAGTGGCCGAAATGTCCGAAAATTTGACAGCTGTCAAATGTTTTCAAAGTTTGCCAGACTAAAAAGTAATTTTATCATGATTACGAACCAACTCGTATAACAGCTTATTTTACTATTTGTTTGCGTTTGTTGTGATTTGACGTTAAAACTCACGTTTTCAGGAGCCGAAGCAGTCTATAAAAGTGAGTTTCCTGATACACTATGCAATGAAATGTTTTTTAAAAGTAATTGTGCCCATTAAAAGTAGTGTAATAATCTTAGAATCCTGGATTGTAAATATTTTTCATATTGCATGTATTTTGAGAGTTATTCTTATGCTAGATTCTAAATCCATGTAGTATTTGAATGAATAATGAATTTAAAAAGAACATACTTATTCGATATCGCGATATTTAAAATATATTAAATAAAATGGCTGTAATATAGCTCTCAAAATCCCCCGTGTGTGGTGTTGCCATACTAACAAATCCTCCCAAAAAGGTGGAAATAACCGATTCCGGAAAATTCATCGAAGTGGAGCGGAGCGGTGCGGAACCCACCGACAACACTTCAGAACCACAAGATCAAAGTACCACAGATATCGATGAAAGTCTCCGAAGCGAGGCCGAGAGACCTGTGACAGCTAGTCCCAGTCAATCCCCTGGTGAAACTGTTAGAATAAAAGAAAACGGAGCCAAAATCAATGGAGACAATGGAGACGCGGTAAGGCCAACACAGACAAGTGATTTTCTAAAAGCGTCAATGATTTACAACTTCCAAAATGTAGATAGTTAGATAAACTCTTTATTGACACCAAGGTAACAAATACAGAAACAGGAAATAACTAATGAGTAGGTTACAATGGGCGGTCTTATCACCAAAAAGCGATCTCTTCCAGACAACCTTTGGATGGACAGAGATAGATCAACGAGGAAGGACGATGGTGCTACAAAAGTTACTATTTACATACATATTGAGATAAATATAAAATAATATACTACTTAAAATACAATACTTAAACATACACAGATAATACATATATTGGGGTATTTGACGAGAATCACGTTCGTTGTTGATTTTCCATTTTCCTTTTAAATGTGTTAATATATTTGTGATAATGATTAATAAACCATTCAGTGTATTTTTGTTATCTCTTCAAAGTTCCAAAGTAGCATTCAGTAAAATTCCACTGCTTATATAGGAGATTATTTTCACTTAATTTCACGGCGAATTGCCTTTATTTTCAACTAAATACTACAATGATATAATAACTAAACACTACCTACTACTACAAAAAAAACATTCGGACTTTATACTGGCCGCGATGACCTATAGACAGTCCAAATGTACCAGCCCATTACCAGTAGGTAGAGTACCCAACACGCTGGCAGCAATAAAAAAAGCAAGCAAAAGCAGAATTGCAATGCTGATTGTGTCAAATAAGTGCCAGCATTTTGCTCACGCGTAGCATCGACCGGGCACTCTGATAAACTTTTGAAAACGCGATGAGCTCCCGGCCCCCACGGACCCAGGGTCTCAACACCACCTAGAAAATAACTAGACTTAATAACTATAACAAGACCTTGCATTGCAAGTGACTTTGACTCAACGTTGGCAAATTCAAAGACCTTCAAAGTTAAATTAAAATACTAAACACCTAGGTGGTAGGACTTTACTGCAAAGTTCGTCTAGGTAGGTACCACCGCTTTGCCAGTTATTCTGCCGCCAAGCAGTAGTGCGCAAGCACTGCTGTGTTCCGGTTTGAAGGGCACTGTAGCTAGTGAAATCACTGGGCAAATGAGACTTTATGATCTGATCTCACAGTTTAGTAATCTTATTACTAGATTGTGCTGATGTCTCTGGATGACGTGCGCAGTGCAGTGTCACGCGAAGCTCTATACTTTAGAGTTCCGAGTGACGCTGCAGCTGATATGGGCAGCCGTGTCGTTTAACATCTGGCGAACGGCTAGCTCGTCACGTCACTCCTTAACATAAAAAAAAAAGTCAGCCCCGTACATTTTTTGTTCTCTACACTCATTGACTCTTTGAGAATGTTACTTTATCTACCCTTTTTCACAGTTTTGTGTTTCACTAACTATTAACTGAATGCATATTGCACTGATAAATGTTTAAGAAGATAAAGCGAGCTTAGTATATGAATCAAAAATGCACTTTTAATTTTATTATAAATTTCTGGAGTTATATAAAAATAGATTATTCAGGACATCACACAACATTACATTGCAAGATAGGAGACATCTACTTATACTTATAAAATTGAAAATCCTGACTGAATGACTGATTTATATATTAGGTCTTTACCTATGAAATTGCCGTTTTGTTTGAAAAAAGTTAAAGTATTTTTTTTTCGAACTTATTTATTTCTTTTATTCAAAGTAATCACCCCTGCAATCAATGCATCTTTGCCAACGCTGTAGCAGTTTATGGATGCCCTTCTTGAAAAAATCAGCAGGACGGGAGACAACAAACTCTTCAAAGGCGTTTTGCACTGCCTCTCGGGAATTGAATTTTTTTCCCGCTAAAAGTGGTCCAAATTTTGGAAAAAGTAATAGTCGGTAGGCGCAAGATCTGGTGAGTATGGCGGATGAGGGAGAGCTTCCAAACCCAACTCATGCAGCTTAGAGACGGTCTGTTGTGCAGTATGGGGTCGCGCGTTGTCGTGAAGTAGCAGTGGAGACGACCGATTGACCAAAGCTGGTTGCAGACGTGCGAGTTTCGCCATCATTGTGGTCAGTTCTTCAATGTACACATCTGCAGTGCTCTCGCCGTTTTGTAAAAAGCTATGATGAATCACACCAGCACTAGACCACCAAAATGTGACCATCACCTTTCTAGGGGTCATTTTTCGTTTTGCACATTGCTTTGGTACCGAACCAGGATCTAACCAACTTGCTGAGCGCTTTCGATTGTCAAAAAGAATCCATTTTTCGTCGCACGTAACAATTCGGTTCAAAATTCCTTCATTTCTGTGCCTGTTAAGCAGCGCAAGGCAAGTCTCGACGCGTACGTTGCGCTGGCGATCGTTAAGTTCGTGGGGCACCCATCTATCAAGCTTTTTTATCTTGCCAATCTGTCGCAAATGGACCAATATGAGCTGAGCTGGCAGCAGCTTTTGATGCTAACATCAAAAGCTGCTGCCAGCTCAGCTGTAGATTGAGATTCATCGGCTTCCTCAATCGCCTTTACTTCATCATTGTTGACCAAAGTTTCCGAACGACCACGAGGTTCATTTTTCGAGTCAAAATTCCCAGAACGGAACCGAGCAAACCAATAACGGGTTGTACGTTCGTTTGTACAGTTCTCTGCGTAAACGTCGTTGATGTTACGTGTCGTTTGTGCCGCGTTGGTGCCACGACGGAACTCATATTCCATAATTACACGAAATTTCAAAGTATCCATTATGAGGAAAAATGTTGAAATGTAATGAAAATACAACGCTAATCAATAAACAAAAGACTTATATTGTAAATAGAATGTCATATTTTTAAAACAAAATTAATTTGAATTTGGAATTCATAGCCAATCAAAACTTTTTTTTGTTTGAAAAAGTCTGTACTGCAATACGGCAATTTCATAGGTAAAGACCTATTATTAACGCACAGTCTAAACCGCTGGTCCTAGAGACTTGAAATTTGAAGGGTGTATTCTTTGTAAAGCGTATCCACTAAGAAAGGGTTTATCGAAATTTCACCTCTAAGAGGGTGAATTGGGTGGTTGAATTATCTATATAAAATTTTCTTTTCTGGATCAATTGAATCGAAAATTTATACGCGACATGTTCTTCAATAAAAAATATAAGATACATGTATCACAGTTTTCCCAAAATCATCCCCCAAAGAGGCAAAAGGTGAGAGCGTTTATAATGTATGTTTCTGGAGAAAAATATGTCATCCGTTTTCTATAGGCCACGCGAGTAAAGCCGCGAGCAGAAGCTAGTAGAGTATAATTTAGAGAAGAGATAAAATAACAATGTAGTGTTGTGTGATGTCATGTCCAGGTCCCAACTCAACATGTGATTAAGGTAACGTGACCTTAAATAATTGATTCTATATCAATCTCTACATATTTTTGTAAACCAAGATTTATAAAGGTATGTGTAGGCAGAACGGGTTGTGCGTAGGTTGCAACCTATATAACTATAGGCCTTCAGCATGCGCACCGGACCGTGTCTGGAACAAGAATGAATCCGTAGTACACCGAGCGGTCCCTTTTTATAGCCAGATGGTTGGGGGAGCAATGATAGTTGCCGATGTTGCCACTGTAATAAATATAAATGCCACCACAGGGTAAATTACGGTACTGCCCGCTGCGCATAGAGTTTATAACTGGACGTAGCCACCGTCATATGCTATTTTATCAGTATTATTTATTTTACAGCAAGGGGACTACGTAAACAATGCAAACAACGAAAACTCGCCACCGGAACCAGCGCCGAGGAAGAAGAGAAGAGACTTCTTCGGAACTATTAAGCGGAGGTGCAGCATTGTGTTATTTTGCTTTAGCTTATAATAAATAATGATACTGAATAATTCTAAACTGTATAATTGTTATTTAGTTATTGGCATTACATTACATTACTATTACTAATTCCTTTTAAAAAAAGAGTCCAACCGACTTCTATATTACTCTTTTTCAAATAATTAAATATATTTTAGAATTATGTTTATATGTTAATTGAATCTTTAATTTACTGTTAATTATAATAATAAATAATATTATAAAATTTATTACAAAAATGAGAACATTATCTATGTAGTTATTTACATAATACATATCACATAATTAAGGATAACTCAAAAACGACTCATCAGATCTTGATTAAATTGAAATAGAACTACATGTCAAAACCCAGCTTTCAAATAAAAAAATAATCATCAAAATCTGTTCACTGAGTCGACAGTTCTGAGGTAACAAACATAAAAAATAGAGTTGAATTGAGAACCACCTTCTTTTTTGAAGTCGGTTGAAAAATGAAATTAAGTCCGTAAAATTTCTTATGTTAAAATTGTTAAGTTGGTTGAGCAGGTCGGCTCATATTCTGGAGACGGCGGGTTTGATTCCCGCGACAGGACACGTATTTGTGCACAGGAAAAAAAGCGAAAATGTTTGTACTGTATTGTGTTGTGAGACCATGGTCCTCGTAGTTCCTGGGTCCCTAGACACAGGGAATCCAATCTAGAATCCAGGGTCTATGTTTGTTGGACGCTATTTTTATTATTATTTCAAATTCAAATCATTTTTAATCCTTATGGCTAAAAAGCTATTTTAGTCTCTATTTACGAAGAACAAACTAGCTCTTTTCGAATAGATGTGGTAAAAAGATATTTAGGACAATGAAACATATTTTGAAGTAAAACTTCTTTGCGCACGCTTGAATTGGGGAGTAAGCTGATGAATGCGTGACGAGGCGAACGGAAGTTGAAAGTTGTTGATTAACGTAGTTCATTTAGGCCCATTGTCAACATAACAAAGTTGAAAATTACTTAAAATTTATATCATTATGTTGGTATGTCCAGTAAAATGACAATTTACAATTGTCAAGATGGCGACATTAACATTAAACAAAGCAAAAACAAAGTTATACCGGCCGGTAGATGGATCTAAACTAAAGCAGCCTTATTAATAAACGGGTATTAGTCTCGGATTAGTTACTTCAGCTTTTGTCCTTTTTTTGCTACTGGAATATTTAGCTGGATCGAAAGAGACAAAAGATGGTGTAACTAGTCTAAAGCTAGTTCGTGTTTATTAATAAGGCTGAAGAAGTTTTACTTCAGTCGTGTGGTTTAAACGATACTCTTTTTTAATTTTGTTCTTTATGTCAGACTGGGTAGATCCCGCGCCCGCAATGCGTCGCTGGACCTCACAGATTCGGAAGCTGAGAATCATCACATGCGTTCCGTCAGCGCAGAGAGAAATAGCCATGGTGAGTTATTACGCAGTTACAAACAGAAAAAATACTAGCGACTCACCCCGGCTTCCCACGAGTTTTATATATATAAATAAAACATATATATATAAAACTCGTGGGAAGTCGGGGTGAGTCGCTAGTATTTTTTCTGTTGTGTGTATGTACGACTCTAATGTTAAAAGAATTTTTCAAATCAATGTAGCTAGTGAAATTACTGGGCAAATGAGACTTTATGATCTGATCTCACAGTCGAGTAATCTTACCAGACTGTGCTGATGTCTCAGGATGATGTGCGCAGTGCAGCAGTCACACGAAACTTTACATGTTGGAGTTCCGAGTGACACTGTTCTGTTATGGGCGGCCGTGTCACTTACCATCAGGAGAACGACTAGCTCGTCACATCATTCAATAACATAAAAAAAAAATCTGTTCAGTATTTTCAGAGCCTTTTCCATGCAAACGAACAATCAAATATTTCCTCTTTTTAATATTAGTTTAGATAAAGATTTACCCAGTTTTCTGCAGCTATTCTAAACTTTCTTAGATAAAAATTATCGTACTTGTGTTGATTTCCGTTGTGTATGTTATAATGCCGTGCCGTGTCTGTGTTCAAAATTTTATTTAAATTGGATTAGCCGTTCTCGAGAATGTAATACAAGCTTTAAAACAATTCTACAGGAGTAGGGATATATGATGAAATGATAATTTAAAAAATTGAAAAATATTCTCGTATAAGTGTTTTAATAAATAATTTAAAAAAAAATTGTATCATAACCTTTAATAGGATATTAAATAGAATAGAATATTATTTATTGGCCATAAAACCTATGCGTAGGTATGCCTTGTGTAACATACAAAGTTTTATGGAACAATTACAACATAACCTTATGGAACAATTTTTTTATTGTTATTTTATTATTCTTTTTTCGAATTTTTCCAGATAAGGCCTTAGCCCTTCCGAATAGGAACGTGTATTCCGCCGGGGCTTCCCCGGCCCAGTCCGGAGACGAATCTAGGACTTCTAGAAGGTACGCTTTGATTACATATTTTTTAAGGGCACTGTAGCTAGTGAAATTACTGGGCAAATGAGACTTTATGATCTGATCTCACAGTTTAGTAATCTTATTACTAGATTGTGCTGATGTCTCTGGATGACGTGCGCAGTGCAGTGTCACGCGAACCTCTATACTTTAGAGTTCCGAGTGACACTGCAGCTGGTATGGGCAGCCGTGTCGTTTAACATCAGGCGAACGGCTAGCTCATCACGTCATTCCTTAACATAAAAAAAAAATATTAATATAAAAAATAATACCTAAAACCAAAAGATTTTATAAAAAACTTGTTTTTTTTTTAATAAAAGAAATTTTCAGTAGTCTTAATTTGATTTGACGTCTTTTTGTGGCATGGCAAGACTGCATTAAAATTTTAAGCTTTAATAATTTTTGATATTTGAATTTCAACTAACTTCACGCTTATTTAACGTAAAATTGATGCTGTCTTGCCATTTGAAAATTATTTAATGATTCAATTGGATTATTAGATAAAATAAACCAGCACTAATCGTGGACTTTTCTTTTTTTCATCTGTCAACACTCACAATCGCTGGGGGTAATGGCACTCTGCAATCTGGTAACACTGGTATCATACTTAACTTTTTAAATATTTATATTGCTTGCATCATGCTATATTTTTATTGTATATTTATAAATTCATGCTTCGGCTGTATCAATGCTTTTGGCTTGTCATTTTATTTTGCACAATTATATCTGTGTTACCCTAAACCTACTATCACTAACACCATTTTTCCTCACTACTACCCTACCAAATTCGATATTTTTACTTCAAATGACGATCTTATTCAATCACAATGCGACCTTCACACTCTTTCTTTTTCATTATCACCATATCCACACCAACTGTCATGACACGATCATCAAACCTACCTTGAAACGTATTCACTCCCCAACTTCTGTACCAATTCACTACCTTTCACGTCTACCTTCATTCCCCAACCGCTGTTATACCAACCTTCAATCACCTCTCTTCACACCTTCCTTCACTCCCCAACCACTGACACATCTACCTTTACAAACCAACCTTAATTCTTCAACCACATCTTTGGAAATTCCATTTCGACCTACCTACCTTTCTTCAAACCTACCTTAACACCTTCGCCTCTTTACTCCCCTATCTTCAAACTTACCTCAATAACATTATCACTTCTCCAAACCTACCTTTACAACCATTCAAAAACCTATTCAAAAACAACTAAACAACCAAAGGTCCTCTCTCAGCGAAGTGTCTGGGTTCAGCACGGCGTCCGCCCGGACCTTCATCCACGAGGCATCGACCCTGGTCCTGGAGACCATAGAGGCCGGCATCAAGAAGCACTACCTGGTCCCGCTGACCATCGCCCAAAGGTCCAGGTGGCGGCGGAAGGGGGTTAAGCTCCATATTTATAACGAGCACACGTTCATTGCTAAACATCTGAGCGGGTAAGATTCCGATAACTGTTTTTTTTATGTTGAATGTTCTGGTTTCAAGTAAAACTTCTTCAGCCTTATTAATAAACGGGTGTTAGTCTCGGATTAGTTACTTCAGCTTTTGTCCTTTTTTTGCTACTGGAATATTTAGCTGGATCGAAAGAGACAAAAGATGGTGTAACTAGTCTAAAGCTAGTTCGTGTTTATTAATAGGCTGTTTAAGTTTAGCTCCATCTATCGGCCGGTATAACTTTGTTTTTGCTTTGTTTAATATTAATGTCACCATCTTGACAATTGTAAATTCCCATTTAACCGGACTTACCAACATAATAGACATATTGACAGCCTCTGTGGTGTGGTGGTTGAGCAGGTCGGTTCATTACATGGAGGTAGCGGGTTCGATTCTCGCGGTACGACAAGTATTTATGCACAGAAAAAAAAGCGCATATACTTGTTCTGAGTCTGGGTGTTGTGAGACCATGGTCCTTGTAGTTTCTGGGTCCCTAGACACAGGGAATCCTAGTTAGGGTCCAGACTCCAGGATCTATGTATGTGATCGTCGGGCGCTATTATCACACTAATATTATAAAGGCGAAAGTTTGTATGTGTGTATGTTTGTTACTCCTTCACGCTCAAACGGCTGAATGGATTTGGATGAAGTTCAGTACCAAGATAGATTACTACATTTTATGCCGGAAAAACGAAATGTTCCCGTGGGATTAGCAAATAATTAAAATACTTTTTATCCGCGGGTGAAACCGCGGGGCGCAAATAGTTATTAATTACAGATACAAATTTTTAACTTTGTTGTGTCGACAATGGATAGTTACGTGAACCAACTCCAACTTCCTCGCATTCACCAGCTTACTCCCCAAGTGAAGCGTGTTTAAGTAGTTGTGTTCCCCAGCGGGTCGACCTGCGAGGTGTGCGCCAAGCCGCTGGCGCGGCGGCTCGGCAAGCAAGGCTACGAGTGCCGCGACTGCCAGCTCAAGTGCCACAAGCACTGCCACGTGCGCGTGCAGGGCAGCTGCCCGCGCTCTACTGTGCACAACATGGAGCTGTGAGACTTGCATTCATATTTATACATTGATATTTTGACAGAAGACAAGATTCGGGGCCAACTTATAGTTAGGTGTTTTTACTATCGTGTGTTGGTAACACAATCAGACACCGACCCCGCCGGCGAGGTCGACGTACCCCCCGTAGGTTAGCTAGAACGGTCGCGACTTTCAATAGGGTCCACTCTTCCAGTGGACGTAGTCTTCTCGATCCCCTTATCCCGGCAACGGCCCAAGCCGAGGCTCGCACCCCAGGGGTGCCCGCCAGCTAGTTGCCTCCCACTTTTGACGGCTGGGCGCTTAAGCGCCTGCCCTCCCGCCCGGTGACGCTGTAAAGGTCGTTAGAGACCAACTGCATTAGCTCGTTCAAAAAAAAAGCCTCTGTCGCATGGTGGTTGAGCAGGTCGGCTTGTAGCCTGGAGGCGATGGGTTCGGTTCCCGCGGCAGGACAAGTATTTCTTCACAGAAAAATAGCTCAAATACTGGGTCTGGGTGTTGTGGGAGCATAGTCCTCGTAGTTCCTGGATCCGTAGACACTGGGAATGCTAGTTAGGGTTCAGGATCTATGTATGTGATCGTTGGGCGTTATTATTATTTTTATATCTACATTTTGTTGTTCTTGAAAATGTTCACTCATTCCTTTTTGATTTTAATGTTAGGCATTTAACTGTTTGTATGTACAAATTAAATGTTTAATTGGATTACCTACCGCAATACGAGTCTAAAGTTACTCGAAATAAATAAATTCTAGTTTTAATTTTATTAAAATTCTTAGTGACTTCACTAAGGCTGTTAACACACGAGCTGTGTTTGCAGTCAGTAATTTTGACTGCACTCAATAAAGTTTGAACGTAGAAATTAGTTTTAGCTGCGTTCAGTGTAATAATATTTAGTTTACTAAAGGATAAAGACTTCCTGAACACCTCGAATATGTTTGAGGCTGATTCGGGCAAAAAAACACGAAAGACTGTGATAAGTTCAATGGCGCCAGTAAATAAAACCTCAGTTTTCATAATATTTGAAATTTTTGTTATACTGTTGTAATACGTTTCTACTGTTAGGTTTAAACGGGTAAAGTATTGATATGTAATACTGGGATAGTCGTACGTAATAGTAATATCAATAGAATGTAATAATATCAATAGTATTATTTACCTCTGCTTGCATTTTCAGTATCCATTCATAGTCACATAACACGACATCAGTAGTCTTAGCTTTTTACTATCTAAGCTGAAGCTAACAGTCATTTTCTTATTAATTAGTTTTTACAGTTCTGAACAAGAAACTGTAGAAAAAATTATTATATAATAAAAATTTAAGAAAAAGACTGAATGATTAGAAAGGTAATGGGAATTTGATAAAAATATGCCAAAGGTTTCATATATTTCTTATTTATGTCATTGAAATGTAATATTGACTTTATTTTTAACGTCTCATTGATTTTTATTTCAGTTCACAAAATAAAACACATTTATCACTTAATTTTAGTAAATCGTTTCCCAATATCTTTTAGAATATGTAACAATAATTATACTATTTCATTATTTGCTATATAACGCTTATTCGTATTTAATTTATTTCCCATGCTGCCAAGGTCCCATTCCCATAGCTTTGGAAATGGAAGGTATCATAATTTTTCATTATTCTACATAATATTTAATTAGCTGTAACTATCACAAAAGTGCACAGAAATCTACTCAAAACATAAATAAACCATTAGGTATATCTCTTGACATAAAGCCAAACCTAAATTTTTTAATAAGTCGATCATGATCTTGGAAAAAGTTCACTATTTTAACGAGAAATAGATTTCTGTCACCAAGCTCACACTCATTATTATCACAATGAAACTAAAATAACAGCTTTTTGGCTGTATTCCTCTACAATCCTTGCTGTCATTTTATTTATCCATCTTGGCAACACAGTCTGCTTTTCAAATTAGGCTGTGTATTTTTTGTCGCTATAATAGACAACACAAATTTTATATTTACCAGACATTAATAAATAACATCTATATTTCATCCCTCCCTTAAAACGCACCATGTAATAATATTATAAATAACTATAGTAAAGGGGAAACAAGATGAGCTCTGGGAGACGCCATGTATTTTGTTTGTGATATACTTATAAACTAAACTATGTGACAATAGAAAAAAATATTATAAATTGTTAACTAGGTAAACTTACCTAAGTCAACTCATGATTTATATTTTTAATTATCCACGGAGTACCTCACTACATATCAACTTATTTTTCCTTTCTATAATACCGTTAGTAAAAACTATTTATAATTATTATGTGGTATTAAAATATTAGGTTTATAATGTGTATTATAAGTATTATAATAATAGTGTAAATAACATAATATTTATATTATTTTCTAGATCCATGCTCCCAGTGTTAAGCGAATAGTCAAGCTAAGCCAGAAGACTGCAAGAAAAAAATATAAAAATACAAAAAAAAGTCAAGCCATTTCCACTCAGGTTCTTTATAACTGTTAAAGTTTGTAGTCGTCTTTTATATAGCTTTACGATTTTTTTATTTGATTGAGCACGTTATATCTTTGTTAATTTTTTAAATAATTATTATCACAAATCGACCTTGGATTGCTTGCACTAAATTTAAGTAATAACTATTTCTTGAAAGGAATGTAATGTGTGACTCGCGACTGTAAACGAACTACTCTGAAGAAGACTGAGTAGGTACTTATACACGGTGGAATTTAATTCGTTCTTTTCCTAATGTATGAGACCATGCTATAAAACAATCGTAAAAGGTGCAATTAAAAAAAAAATAGAAATGCCGCCTAAAATAACTGTATAACAGCCAAAATGTCTATTTAACACTACACACAGCCCGGGCCGGTTGAGCGCTTTGTAAATGCTTCACAGGTAATAAAACACCTGCTTTGTTCAATATCGTAAGGGTTTTCTTTAGAATTTGAATTCGCAGTAATTTAATAATACCTACTTTATACCATACTTATACTACCTATTTAAGTTTTATTTCATAAGTACTTTTGGTATTTAGTTATTGTTATTAGGAGCATTCTATAGCATGGACTGAGTGCATACATTTAAGGAAAAGAACGAATTAAATTCCACCGTGTATAGTTTTCTTTCGCATTGCTTATTCGTGTTTTTTGAGACGGAGTATTACGGAAATTAGCTACTTCGTATCGTTTATTTAAATTAGCACAAATAAATAACTCACTTTATTAACTTGTACACCGTGGTGTACACACGTTAATAATAGACAGCACTGCTTGCATAAAATGATAGTTTTATTATAGACTTAATTAGTTATAATAAATTTAACGTAAAAAAAAGTTAACCAGCAAGATGTTCTGAATAAAAAAAATGCTATACTTTATCGATGTTTTTAATGATTTCTATTGCTGTGGTGTAGAAGAATGTGGTGCATTTAACTCAAAATTATATTTATTCTCTGCTTACAAAAGTTGGTGCATGTGTATTATTTTTTTATGTAGTAGGTACCAACTAACTTCTAATCTAATACCATCAGCGGACGTCTTCCCTTGTAAAAATACTTTCGAAGTGTTATAGTTACGCGTTGACTGGCCCGATAACTCAGTTTGTAGTAACCCTGCCTTCTGAACTGTGGGTCGTGGGTTCGATTCCCACCCAGAACAAACATTGGTGTGATGAACAACGATGTTTGTTCTGTGTCTGGGTGTTATATTGTATTCTATGTATGTATTTACAAACAAAAAATATGTAATTATTGTATCAGTTATCTGGTTCCCATAGTACAAGCTTTGCTTAGTTTGGGGCTAGATGGCGCTGTGTGAAATGTTCACATTATATATATATATATAGATATATTTTTTTAAATTATTATTATTAAAAAGTAACTATTTCATTTTAAAATAGTTAAATACTGTTCATAACTTGTAAAGGAAAACGCTCTTTATGCAATTTTGAGAATGAGCAAATACCTACACACTTTTATTACTTAATGGTTGAATATTTTTTTTTTTTTTATGTTATTGAATGATGTGACGAGCTAGTCGTTCACCTGATGTTAAGTGACACGGCTTCCCATAACAGAACAGTGTCACTCGGAACTCTAACATTTAAAGTTTCGCATGACTGCTGCATTGCGCACATCATCCTGAGACATCAACACAGTCTGGTAATAAGATTACTCGACTGTGAGATCAGATCATAAGTCTCATTTGCCCAGTAATTATACTAGCTACATTGCCCTTCAAACCGGAACACAGTAGTGCTTGCACACTACTGCTTGGCGGCAGAATAACTGGCAAAGCGGTGGCACCTACCTAGACGAACTTTGCAGAAAAGTCCTACCACCTAGTAAATATATATATAAATAAAATGTTAAATTAAGAGTTAATAATTTTATACGCTTAGATGCTTTCCATAGTCGGCTTATCTAAAAATCTACTCAAAAATGATACAGTAAAACAGATATCTGGTCTACTAGAGGTAGATAAATACAGAAGACATCCTATTAATATATATATTTTTGAATAAGATATTTTTAAATCATACAATATCTTTGAAAACATATTTGACAACAATACTTGTCTATACTCTACTACCTTATACTGTTTATTACTATATATACTTCTTCTAGGTACTTCAACCATATGTAATAATCTTTTTTTGTTATTTTAGTCTCAATCGATGACTGAAGTTATTGGTTTCTAAAAGAGTGACTAAATTCTCTAGGATTATGTCTATTGGGCTACCTAAATGTGAACTGATACAAATATGGTTGTATATATCTCAGTTTTCTATTCCGTAACTGTTATCAGAAGTGTTGCTTTTAATATTATTTTCCCTCATAATGTTTTCTGTTTCAGGACTTATTTCACATCGCCCTACTCCGACAAAAACCTGAGGATGTTGTGATCACATTCACCAGAAACGCTTTAGAGCACAAATAAACGTAAACTTTTTGAAATCTATTTAATAAATTATTTATTATTAATGTTATATACAAAAAATAAACTCACCAAGTACAACTTATAACCAGATATACAATATATACATTTTGTAGGCTTTTTATAATTATATAATGTTATATAAAATAGTTTTTAAGAAAATGTAGAGGTTCTAAATCCCGGAATTTGAAATCCAATTTTTAATGCCCCGCTTTCTTTCACATCGGCATAATTAGTACATTAGTTTAGGTATCGCTAGAGCCCACCACGTTAAAGCCAGTCTATAAAACATTAATTAAATAAAAAGCTTGTGACGTTAGCCAACGTTAAACGAGGTTCTATGGTACTACCTCATTCGCCCAAACGACAAAACAGTGAACTTGAAATCTAAAGTTACCAGTTTACCCTTTTTTTAGTTAGTTATTGTTACGCAATCGCAATGTTTTTGCGTTAAACGAAATGTTTGTTGGATTTAATGAGATTTGTTTATTTATTTAATATTCACCAATAGAATTCCTTACATAAAATACATTTTTCAATGTTTTTTTATATTAAACTGTGCGTTATTTGGCACTGCATTGTTACCGCACAAAACATTGCGCCTAAAGGAATTGACTCGAATATTTATTTTAATTTTATGTGTGATTTTCGCACACTTTGTGATCTATATACTATAAAAATGTGCAATAATCTCTTAATGTCTATTTAAAACACGCGCTTCGTGCTTTCAAATTTTAATATTCTAGGATAAAATGTTTCGGCCATTAACTCTTAAATGACCACATTTTAGGTCTTGTAGGATACTGCCTAATTCTAAATCCAGTCCTAAGTTAATGAAAGAACGCGTTGTTGATTTTGTTTATTAGTGAATGATTGACAAATGTGTAAAAATGCTACAAATGTTTTAATTTATCTATAATTTCGTTAAATACTTGATTTTTTTGTAATAAATTAGTGGGTATTATTTTACGTCTTAAATTTTAAATTCCTTAGTTTGGTTTGTTTGTGTACTTGATAAGTAAATGCTTATTTTATTTGGCTTTAACTTCATCTTTTCTATCGTCCATGTTGGCATTAAACGAATAATATTAAAATGCCTTAATATTAAATAGTTTGTAGCATTTTAATGTTAAAGGTTCTAATTAATTAATATACATGACAAAATAATATAATGTATTTGTACCTACTCGTATACTAAGATTGTTAACGCATAATTTTTATGTGGTTCAGAATGGACATAGTTTTATTATTTATATAAATGTTGCGCGATGTTTGTTCAGTGTAATTTTATTTTCCTCTTATTTTAAAATAAAAAAGCCTTTTTTTTCAAATTGTTGTTTTATTTTTGTTCGTATATTGTTGGAAGCAAATAATGTTAACAGATGTAGATATAAAGGATTCACGATTTCGCCTCTGCGTAGAACTCCTTATATTAAACAATCACTACAATGACCAATGGTATTTACAACCAGCAACATTTTGAATTAAAGCTTCTTTACGCACGCTTGACTTGGGGAGCTAGCTGGTGAATGCGAGAAGAACAGAAGTTGAAGTTGGTTCACATACAAATTTGATTGTCAACATAACAAAAAAAATTGCATTATTATGTTGGTATGTCCGGTAAAATGACAATTGTTAAAGGGTTAAAATAAGTATGTTACACAAGCACACCTTGCAGGACGCCGATGCAGCAGTCACCTACTTACGGGGTACAACTATATATCGTGCAACACGCTTATTCAGCGCAACGTGAATGCACCGCGGTCACGCGGACACAGGCGCCGACGCAGCACTTCCTTCAGACACCGGCCAGCACATAGTGGGCCCGCGCACTTTTGTTTCCAACTTCGAGCAATTGTTGCGCCTTACTTTTATAATTTAGCAATTTTTATGAAATTTATTTAGTACTTTCCATCTTTTACTCATCTACTAATCTAAAAATTGGTGTGTATTTAATTTTTATCACACAGTTAATTTAATCTTTAATTTGAAATTATTTAAAATCTGTATAAATTTTTTGTAACCTAGCTTAGGCATTTCCCATATTATTTCGGGCGAAATGAGGCCTGGACCGCATAATACGGGCCCTGAGCCTAGTGTGGGGACCCAGGTTTTTCTAAACTAATGTAATGTACTTATTTGCCTTTATCCAATAACGAGCTTCTGCCCGCAGCTTCGCCCGTGGCGTGGGCTATGGGAAAATAATTCAACCGCCCATTTCACCCTCTTGAGGGTGGAATTTCGAAAAATCCTTTCTTAGCGGATGCCTACGTCATAACATCTACCTGCATGCCAAATTTCAGCCCGATCCGTCCAGTGGTTTGGGCTGTGCTTTGATAGATCACTATGTCAGTCAGTCAATCAGTCAGTCTTTGAGTTATATATATTTAGATTCTTCGGCTGTAGCCTTCGTAATTAGAATTAATAATTCGTATATTAGCAAATAATAATAAAACAATAGTCACATGTAACTTATTTATTGACAGTCATATTGTACAATACACTTACACATAAGCTATGTATTAAACGGCGTCGGGAGTAAAAATTACGTAGAGATATCTTAACCATATTAATATCATTTAACATATTAATACATAACATTACAATAATAATAGTAGACTACTGAATTACCTGCCTACAACCCGAGGGGACCGATTCTTTTTGCATAATACACTTTAATAATTATTATTAGTATATAATATATCAAGATCTAAAATTATTTTAATATACGTGTATGTTAGATAAAACTAGTTAAATGTAGTTTTTTATAATATTTTGTTATACTGACAATGTTGATGTAAGATTATATAATAAACTGCAAATCACTTAAAAGAGTTTCAACTAAAGAGTTTGATAGCTTTCTAAAATTCTATTTTCCGTACTTGCAGCGCCCCTAGCGGTGACTACAGGAACTAAAATCGGCAGTATGGGATAAATCGTCTAACGCAGTCGTGTTGCAGTCATTCTCAACTGCAAAATATTGATCGTCTGTACTCACCCTAACGTTTTATTACGTTGACTTTATACAAAATATTTTTGAAGTAAAATCTTCTGTACGCACACTTGATTTGGGTTAAGTTGGTTGAGAGAGAGATAGATGTACTTATATCTCCTCTACGTGAAGATAGATAGAGTTATGTTTCTGTAGGGGCAAAAGAGATGCAGCTAAAAGTTTTACTTCAGTCGTGTGGTCTAAAGCACACTCGTTTTTTTATTTGGTATTCAATTTTTAAACTGTGATTTAAATTAATTGAAAATTAACGAGGTAGTCAAATTGATAATTTCATTTAAATAATTAATTAGTTGAAAAAAGTTATCAGGTAGATAAACAAAACTAAACACAAATCACTTACCAGAATTAAATATTTAATATTAAATATTTTTAGGTTTTACTGTTTTTTTATCCGTGATTTTACGTTTGACTACCGAATCGCTTGATGAAGAGACGGCGCTGTACCCGAAGATCGAACGCGTAAACTAATTTACAAAACAACCAAAAAATTAAAAAAAATAAACAGTAAAAACACCTATATATGAGATACAAAAGATCATTTACACATTTTTGACAGCCTCTGTGGTATGGTGGTTGGGCAGTAAGGCTCATAGCCCGGAGGCGGCGGGTTCGATTCCCGCAACAGGACAAGTGTACACAGAAAAAAAACCGCAAATACTTGTTCTGAGTCAGGGTGTTGTGGGCCTCATAGTTCCTAGACACAGGGAATCCTAGTTAGGGTTCAGGATGTATGTGTGTGATCTTTATTTTATTTATTTTCGCTTTATCACTATCGGTACAGCCATTCCAAAATTTCCAAAGGGTTGTCAACAATCACACTTAAATAGGCGTCGTAAATAGCAATTATTCATGTCAGACTTGTTAGCTTTTTACTACATCATGTCTGGTTATTAAGTGATCATAACCATCATCATCTGATAAAAACTGATCATTTAAATAGCTCGCGACATTCAAACCGATGTAGTCTGGTTAGAATGACATCAAATTATGTGCAGAATGGGAAATCAACTGTCTCTGTTTAAAACCATAGCTTGTATGGTAAAATAGTGTTTAAAAAAAATAGTGATAATAAAGCCTACCGAAACATATAAAAAACAAAAGAAAACCAGTAAAATAAGGGTAAAAAAAAGAAAAACTCACGTTCACAAAATTATATTTCGAAAAAAAAAATATATGTACAGTTGGTTGTATGTAGGTATGCGTCAACGAACAGCTCCATTTCTTATGTATTGTGTAATGGTAACACTAAACGCCATTTCTACAATTGAAATAAATAAAATTGTACATACCGAATGCGAAAAATATCCAAAATTACCATTTTATTGTGCAGTTTTATGTGTTTGGCAGATAATGCTTTTAGTGTTATGATCTTGTACTTCATTAGTAGGCTCTATTTAACACGGAATGGAATAGACACGGTTGACTTTGTCCAGCGATAAGTCGTCAAAAAAAAACAATAAATTTTCTCAAAATATGTACAATATCCGTATTTTTGGCTTATTTTAAATAAACAATAAAACGCGTGCTTTTAGATCACACGACTGAAGTAAAACTTCTTTAGTTTAGCGCCATCTATCGGCCGGTATAACTTTGTTTTTGCTTTGTTTAATGTTAATGTCGCCATCTTGAAAATTGTAAATTATAATTTTACCGGAAATACCAACATAATAATAGATATTCTTAACTTTGTCATGATGACAATGGAGATCAACGTTAACCAACAACTTTCAACTACCGTCCTCGTCACGCATTCACCAGCTTACACCCAAGCGTGCGTAAAGAAGTTTTACTTCAATAGAGATAAAGTCTGATCTGATTAATAATTGTAGTCTCGGTATAATTTAAACCTAATTACGGACTTTGATGTATTTAAAGAGATATTGTTAAACACTTTTTATTTATTTATTATCTAACCAACTGACGTATCTCTCTAGGACGTATGCAAATGCGTTGCAGTACTTAGTTACGTCATAAAGAGAAGTGCCAATTTAGGAGTTATCAAACTTTAGTGCATAAGGTTTACCTCAGTTTTCCCAGCAATTTACTGTGAAACATTAAAAATATTGACACAATAGTCAACTATTTATTAAACTGAACTAGACTGCATTTATATTTACAAAATCATATATGTTAATATATTGAAATTTGAACCAAATCATAAATAATCAGGTTGTAATAATATAAAGGTTGTCTAGAAGATATCGCTTTTTAGCGAAAAGATCGCCCATTGTAACCTACTTATAAGCTTTCCTGTTTTGTATTTCGTTATATTGGTGTCAAAAGAGTTTATCTATCTAAATAATAATATTTGTTTATATTACAATAATTTGGTTATTTTTCGCATTTCGCTTTAGAATCATAATAATACTTAGCGCACCAGTTACAATGTAACTTTAAATCATTACAAATAATACATTACAAGTACACATTCATTATTATTAGCTTTATTAATAATCACTTAATAGTATTAATATAACATTGGATTCATTTAATAATACAGAATTCACAATGAATCTTAACTACAAAAAAAATACATTTATACTAACATTTGTATAAATTACAATTATATCGATATAAAAGACATTATTAATATTATGTGGTATTATTAATAATTATAAATTATAAGCACATTATATTAGGCGTTATTATACGATAATTGGAAACTGCACACTTTAATGAAATAAATACAATCTTTGACATTATTGAGACCAATACATATTATATATTAGTATATTCGCGCTAAAATTTGGTTAGTTTTTATATTATTAATAATTAATACTTATTTATCTTAATTTTTTAATAAATATCACTATAAATTAATTGTTAAACATCACTTTGTAGTCTAATGACTACAAATTAATATGTGTGACGACACATTAATATGTGTCGTCAAATGTTTGTATTATTATGGAAAAAAAATATTATAAAAAAATATATTGTTCGTTATTAAATGCAAATTGTTGTTACTTGTGGAATAATAAAGGAATTAATTTAAATTTTAATGGAAATTTAAAGTACTGTACTTCATCTATAAGTTTAATAAATCATGTAAATTTTCATGTAAATCCAAGTCCTTCCGCTGGCCTAAGTGTAAATAGCTTTAGGTCTAAGGAAAGACTGACCCGTTTTTGATAAATCAAAATATTCACTTCTTCGTTTAATGGCTTTCTATCGGTTTATAGCAGTAATTCTGCCAATGTCAGTGAGAAAAAGTTTGTACGGTTATGTCACGTCAAAGTCCTGTTTTTATCAATGTCAAAACGCCACAGTAAAGAGGTTAGGAATAAATTATAAAACGGAGAATATTTGGATCGTTGAAAAGAATCCGAAAATAGCGGTTGTGATAACATTATACTGTTTTTTTTTAAATTTTAATGTGTGATAAGGATGGGTGATTATCAAGGGTTCCAAGTTTTAAAACCATGCCTTTTCGTTTTCTCTTCAAGGCTTCTTAGAGCCTTCAGTAAAATATCCACCATTTTACTGTGGCATTTTGACTTTGACATGACATAACCGTACAAAAATTCCTTACTTCACTTTGGCAGAATTATCGCTAAGAAGCGATAGAAAGTCATTAAACGAAGAAGAAAGAGGACATTTGACTGAGAGCCTTGAAGAGAAAACGAAATGGCATTGTTTTGGGACTTGGAACCATTCGCATACCTTAAAGGAGAAAAATCCATACTACACATTCAAATCCGAAACCACGCGAGATATGGAAATAATTCACAACCGCCATTTTCGATTTCTTTTCAAGACCTGAATTAAGCACTTCATTTTTTCTCGAAAATTAATGACATTTGACTGAGAGCCTTGAAGAGAAAACGAAATGGCATTGTTTTGGGACTTGGAACCATTCGCATACCTTAAAGGAGAAAAATCCATACTACACATTCAAATCCGAAACTACGCGAGATATGGAAATAATTCACAACCGCCATTTTCGATTTCTTTTCAAGACCTGAATTAAGCACTTCATTTTTTCTCGAAAATTAATGAATAAATGGAGTGATTCTAGAATGTAGGTCATAGGCCGTGTTTTTGACCTTGGGAATGGAACTTCAGTCTAAAAAACTTAATAAAAGTACTACAACAATATTATTGAGTACAGTTATCAAAAAAGTTTTCTTAACAACATTTTGTATAATGCATAAATAATCATTATTACTAATACTATCCCTTTTACAAATGATTTTTTCTCAAGTCTTTATAAAGCTTAAAAGCAAATTGTAAGTATATAACATATTTTATATATAACAACACTAGGGCCTAACTAAATAATAGTAGAACATAAGTTTATTAATAATCGTAACACAACATAAGACTATTACAACTTCTTAAAGTATACTAAAGTGTATACAGTTTTATTTATAAAAAATAAAATAAAATATGTGTGGACATCTCACACAACGCCATCTAGCCCCAAACTAAGCAAAGCTTGTACTATGGGAACCAGATAACTGATACAATACTTAGATCCTTTTTGTTTGTAAATACATACATAGAATACTATATAAACACCCAGACACAGAACAAACATCGATGTTTATATACACAAATGTTTGTCCTGGGTGGGAATCGAACCCACGACCTGCAGTTCAAAAGGCAGGGATACTACCAACTGAACATCGGGCCAGTCAAGTCATTTTATTATTTTATTGTATAAAGTTGATTACGTCTTGAACGCCGGCAGCACGCCCGAAAAATGGCCACGTTTCCTGAGCCGAGCGTGCAAGCGAGAGCGCGGAACAAGCGATAGAGAGGCACGATCGGCCTTAAATATTTTCTTATGATGTTATCACGTAAAAATCTGTAAGCCGACTTTACAGAAACCGTTTTTTTATTTATTGATTCTGTTATATAATAACAGCTATTATGCTTATTTTGTGAGTTCAATTTCTACTGAGTAATATTAATTATTCCAAGTATAAGTTATTTATTATTACAATAATTAGGCCCTAGGCGTTTATAATTCCAACGTGGTTGTTACATGTGTTATTATTATATTTATCTTAATTATTTCAACCATTCCGCCGATGAAACACCATTAATAACATTGTTATTTTTTTGTGACATCAAACTTAATTACTCAATTGAAATAATTAAAATTATCATAACAAAATTAATTATATAACCACGAATGGATATTAGTTAATAAATTTATATAACAAATAATTGAAATTATATGTCATATGTATGGAGAAAAACAGATGAACGAGTTTTAAAATCATTTGTGTAAAATTGTACATAAAATTGGAGTGGAGTGCTCGGGGCACGTCGGGAAATAGAAAGAGATGACGGTATGGTAGAGCTCTATCTCTGTTTGTTTTGTGCTATTTCGTACACTAGTCGTAGGTTACTAAGCCCTTTGTAAGAGTAGATCAAGGGACAAGACATTTTGATGTTCCTTATCGGCAAAGTTGCACGATTTTCAAACATAGATGGCGCTTTATTAAACCAATCACAGATTTTCGACGATCTCAATCTTCCTTCCGATGTGTCATCAGTATACCGTAGTACTCAGAATTTCAGTCTTCAATTTAGCAACGTAGTAAGCGACTTTTAAATTGAGGAAAAGTAGCTTTTTTGACATCTGTTTTTTTACCATACAAGTAATAATTGTTGTGTGATTGTAAATAAAAAAAAACCCATCGCCGAGCAAATACAATTAAAAAAGCTTCAAGACACAAGACCTAACCTATTTTACAACATTTACGGTGAAATTTATCGACATTAAAACAGTTGACAAATTATTAAAAGATCACGGTACTTTATGACCACAGATCACTTTCAACAAAAAAAAATTACAAAACGCAAAGAACGCACGAGAAATGAATCAAGAGACCACGTGTTAGACGCGGATAGCGTGTAACAATGGTCTGGTAATGTATGTAGACGATACAATAAATATAGACCAGGATGTAATCGTGTGAGATTACTTGTGAATGCGCCAAGTCTGGCTAATGAAAGTAGAGATTGAAAAATGGCGGCAAATTTAAAAAAATTCAGTAGTTCCCCCCAAGATTTGGTAGTATCAACAAGATGACGCGTCGTTGATGTTTTGAGTTGTTCCAAGTTTTCTTCTTAATTTGGGGCTGCCATGCAATTTTTTAAATTTGCCGCCATTTTTCAGTCTCTACTCTCATTAGCCTGACTCTAGCAGCAAGTAAAGGCCAAACGTTTATATACCCGAGTCATAAATCTTCCGTGCCATGTAGAACAATCTACTGATATTATAAAAACTTGAAATTACCCGCATATTCCCAACCAGCAGCTAGCCGCTAGTTACGGGTGACACTGCAATCTGTTATGACCGGCACTCTAAACACTATCAACAATCAAACGCTATAGCTATCCGAAATTAACCACGACTAAATATTAACGGAATCAAATAAAGGTTGTGATTGAAATTTTAAAACTAATTCAAATCAACTTTTTACATAACCACAATCAAATTTGAATTTAAGCGATGATTTTCGCCAGCAAATACATTTTTAAAGTCCTCAAACGGAAGCCAGAACAAAATTGTTTCCTATTATAATGGTCACAAGCAAAAAGCTTATATAAAACACTGGAGAATAAACTAACCTAACTAACCTTCTATGAAGCAAGAAAGTGCGTCCTTGAATGACGTTTCTTATCTTTTTCTTTAGGTAGATGTTGGGACGTGTCATAAGAAAAACAAAAGAACTTTCATTCATTTCCTTGCTTCAAAGCATAGTTCGCGATATATTATCCAGTGTTTTATATAAGCTTTTCGCTCGTGACCATTATAATAGGAAACATGTTGTTCTGGCTTTTTGGTCACAATTTGTTCCAGAACACAGGGGTCGTTAAAGGTCCATACCGCCTGAGTATCTATCTCGCTCCCGCAATTTAACATCTTGAAGATATTAAATGATTGAATTTTAAGAAAAATCTAGCTAACTTCAGCCTTCAAGAATAACATCACAAATGTTCAACAACAATATCATATTAATCCAAGTTTTCATTCGTAAAAACATGACGAAAAGTGTTTTTATGTATGCAAACATGATTATTATGTTTCTGTTAATTATTTGTTATGTTATTTTTAGAGGGCCATATTAGACACATTTTAAATAAATTAAGTCATTTACAATCTTCAAAATTATCGAAATACGCGAGCGAGTAACTTAAAATCTGGTTCCTCACTTCTCGATCATAATCCACGCGTAGCGCTTGTAAGAATGATCGGAGAAATTGACTAAAAACGTCGATTTTCGCTTTACCTATTCCATTGCTTATAACCTCCAAATATCCTCACGTGATACCATAACGTGTGGGCAGATGACAATATGTCCACGGATTAGGAGCTAGCTCTTAAGTGAATCAGTCTGAACGCTGTTTAGTCTTTCACAACTGATTCCAAACTTAAGGGTGGTAGACCAAGGGAGCATTTTGTCCTACCACCAATGCTTTGTTCCTTCAAGGTGGTTTTTATAAGCAAACGGAAGATTGGCAAGCAGACGGTGGTATGTCTAGTGAGGTGGTGGTCAAAAGCCAGACGGGCCTACAGGAGACCCTACCACCAACCGGGTTCATCGCCTCTTACGATTCGCTAGCCCGGCTACAGGGGAGATATTCTTTCTCCGTCCCCCCACGGATATGTCAGTCAACTTTTTCCCCCCTCTCTCTCTCTCTCTGTAATTTTTTTACGGGTCTTACGTTTGGTGTGATAAGTGATAAATGTATATTTATTTTTGACGGAATGCGTATAGTGTACGACGTATATGAAGTATTTTTTTTTAGTCTTAGAATGATTTTATTTTAGATGAACTTTGAAAGTACTAGTAATGATTTGTTCTCTCATTCCTCTTTTACGTTTTATTTTTTAATTGCGCAATTTTTTTCATGATTTTTCGTCACAAGTAACGTCAAAAAAGTGCTTTATTGGTTTTTTAATGTTAGCGAATGATGTGACGAGCTAGTCGTTCACCTGATGTTAAGCGCCATGGCCACCCATAACAGAACAGTGTCACCCGGAACTCACTGCACTGCGCACATCATCCTGAGAAATCAGCACAGTCTGGTAATAAGATTACTCGACTGTGAGATCAGAACATAGTCTCAATTACCCAGTAACTTCATTAGCTACAGTGCCCTTCAAACCGGAACACAATAGTGCTTGCACACTACTGTTTGGCGGCAGAAGAGCTGGCAAAGCGGTAGTAACTACCTAGACGAATTTTGAGCGTACACCGCGCTTTGAGTACGGGCTCGCGATTCGGCGTGCGTATAAATCTCCACTTTTCCGATAACACAGATCAATGCTTTAGTGTAATGAAATAAAAATATTATAAATTCAATAGGATGAATTTTTTAAAAATATTACTAATTTAATGGAAGACTTTTTAGTTTTTAATCAGAAATCACTTGCTCGGCGATTTGTTTTTTTTTCCGAAAACTATTTCATAATTAATTATAATCATTTCGATAAAGGGACACGTAACAGTATTTTCAGTTGTTCATAATTAGATACACAAGCAGGAAAAAAGTTAACGCTTGCGTCCCTATAGGGACGCCTTGCTCAACACTTCATACAATTCAAGTCACTTTTTAGAAAAAAAAAAACGCTTTGACCACACGACTGAAGTAAAACTTCTTTAGTTCCATCTATCGGCCGGTATAATTTTGTTTTTACTTTGTTTAATGTTAATGTTGACAATTGTAAATTGTCATTTTACCGGACATACCAACATAGTAATACAAATTTTTAACTTTGTTGACATAAGAGATCTAACGGAACCAACTTCAAGGGCACCCCTGGGGTGCGAGCCTCGGCTTGGGCCGTTGCCGGGATAATGGGATCGAGAAGACTTGGTCCACTAGAAGAGTGGACCCTATTGAAAGTCGCGACCGTTCTAGCTAACCTACGGGGGGTACGTCGACCTCGCCGGCGGGGTCGGTGTCTGATTGTGTTACGTTGGTATCCTATACCGGTGCCGGTGCCTGAGCCAGAAGGGCTAGGGTCCGGTGATCCTAGCGCAGCCGATACTACGGCTGCTATAGGATCATCCGGGTCGCTCAAGACGTGTCTCGGGCGGCGACGACGGGGTGAACTAGCTTTAAGCTTACTCCCCAAGTCAAGCGGGCGTAAAGAAATTTTACTTCAATAAAACCAGATGAAAGATAATGTATGGTCTTGTCATTAGTGTAAGCGCTCGGCGCCTATATAATCGCCACGTATTACTTTCTTCTCTATTTGGTCGCAAACGTAATTTTTTCCTGATCTGTGATTACAATATAGCATACGTCTTTTAATTAAACATTCACACTAGAACAAACGTGTTCGCTACTAGATTATTATATTAAAGAACATTAACATTAGCCCTTGATTATAATTATTATATTATAATAATATATTGAATGTAATCGAATTCATTAGCGTCCTTTGAAAATTAGGTACTTACTCCTAGCACTAGACACGTGTAGAGTAAAATTTTATAAGCAAATCCATTTCGTATTGACAATTTAAAAAAAAAAAGTCGACAACTTTCTTAATGAAATGCTACAGTACATAATTAAAATAATTAAGTACTGTTTTAATGAGTAAATCCAAGTTTTAAAAAAACTTTGATTTATAAGTATCGAAATCATTTGCGCCATCTACGTAAGGAGCCGAAAAAAAGAAATTAAATAGATTTTAATGTGCTCACATATTATATATTTATACATACGTACGCACAATAAACACACCCTTACACACTTTCCCTCTCGCTCAATCACTCACACACCCTCTCACTCACACTCTCTCATACACGCACACACATACACGCACGCATACGTAGGCACGTACCCGCACACACACACACACACACACACGCACGCATACGTAGGCACGTACCCACACACACAAACACACACACGCACGCATACGTAGGCACGTACCCGCACACACACACACGCACCCACACACATTCACACACACACACACAGCCACACCCAGACACACTTTCACACACACACACACACACCCACACACACACTTTTGAAATACAGTGTTCTCATTTAGTTCGGGTGTCTATGGAGTGCATAAAACCTTTTTATGATCTAATTTGAATCTTCACAATAATAAAAAGTATTCTCACTTTCACTCTTTAAATCCCTCAATAAATAATTTCCAGCTTCGTTTCAGTTTTGGCGTTTTACACTGACTTGATGACTTATAAATTATCAATTACTTGACACTGGCTAAATACACAAAAGTGTGGAGCTAAAACCACATATAAAGATGTCCGGTTATGTACTTAATTAATACTAATGAATTCAATTACTGTATAACATAGACGTGTCTATGTTAAAAACAACAGCCAAATTATGTATCCCACTTATAGATATAAAGTTGGATAGTATACGTAAAGTTGGATAGATATCCAACTTTACGTATATTTAAATTAAGTATAAAATTGAAAAAAAAAGTCTACATTGCTTCGATATTTACTCGCCAAGTCTGATATTTTACTTTAAGCTGATTATTTCCACTAAAAAACCAACCTCAGACTTATTTTCGTCTAAACACTTAAGTGATACGACTCTGGCAACACTGGCTTTCAGTTCCATTATTACCAACTGCAGTGTCTTTGTTGCCATAATTTGAAAACGTCGTTGTATTTTCCGATACACATCCGATACTAAAGTGGCAGCACACAAGCACAGTTTTTCCACTTTAATGTTGCCAGGCTTCGTTAACACGGCTTGCAATTAATACCCTTTTTTAATAAAACGGTAATTACTGGCAACATTAAACGAACTTCAACATTTAGCACTGGAGATTAGCATTGTATGGTAACACTGCACATTTTTTTGACACATTTTTGTAGCTGGCAACATTGTCTTTTAGCTTATACAGCGTAGCGGCATTGGAACGTTACACTCCACAATTTATTAAATAAACACCATTGTTTTATCACTGCATAGTTTTTGACACATTTTTGTAGCTGGCAATACTGTCTTTCACGGATTTATGTATTTTGAGTTTATCAGTCAGTTAGGTAACACTAACTTTATGCACTTAATATTTTGGGTTGGATTTGTTTCATTTTAATAAAGACAACCAAAATACATGCAAAGTTCACGTAATATATAGTGTATGCATTGTATATCGTTATTTTGGGGTTGCTGTATATAGCTTTAGCTTGGTGTATTCAATTCTACCATTATAAACTTTAACGCCATGAAAATACAACACGTTTCACCTTACAAAAAGTTTTACCAAAGAGTTAATGTACAGATGTGACGGGTTGGTTTTCCTAAATACGCAGTCGACTAGGTACACTCGGTGAGGCGGCTGAGTTCTTATCTGCGCGCGAATTCTGCTTTCATTGCTGTGGGGAACGAAAACAATATTTATTACAACAAATTAAATTAAATGATCTAAGAAAAGTAACTACTATGTGAAAAGAAGGAATTATGAGAAAGCATGAAGCTAGGAGAAGATAGATAGCTATGGAAAAAGAATTATGACTCTTATATCATTTAACTTAATAACACTTAAAAGGGCTATGGGAAAAGAATGTTGTATAAAGAAAAAAACATTTTATATTTATATTATTAAACAAATAGGAGACCTATGACAATGCAAAGAATACTATGAGAAGCTATGAAAAAAAAAAGAAAACATAAGAAGATATGAGGGGAATAGCTATCAAACGAGCAGAGAGCTATGAGCAAAGAATGAGCCATGAGAAGAGCAATAGCTTGGACTTACCATCCAATATTTCTTTCTTCATCTGATTAATAAATGAAAACATAAGAAGATATGAGGGGAATAGCTATCAAACGAGCAGAGAGCTATGAGCAAAGAATGAGCCATGAGAAGAGCAATAGCTTGGACTTACCATCCAATATTTCTTTCTTCATCTGATTAATAAATGAAAACATAAGAAGATATGAGGGGAATAGCTATCAAACGAGCAGAGAGCTATGAGCAAAGAATGAGCCATGAGAAGAGCAATAGCTTGGACTTACCATCCAATATTTCTTTCTTCATCTGATTAATAAATGAAAACATAAGAAGATATGAGGGGAATAGCTATCAAACGAGCAGAGAGCTATGAGCAAAGAATGAGCCATGAGAAGAGCAATAGCTTGGACTTACCATCCAATATTTCTTTCTTCATCTGATTAATTTGCTGTCTCATTTCTCGCAGCATTTCTTGCTTGAAAGAGTCCCATTCGGCGGCCGATACGCAACCACCATCATTGCCACCATTCACTTGCTACAAATGTAAATAAAATAAATAAATAATAAATAAATATTTGTGGACATTTCACACAACGCCATCTAGTCCCAAACTAAGCATAGCTTGTACTATGGGAACCAGACGACTGATACAATACTTAGATACTTTTTGTTTGTAAATACATACATAGAATACAATATAACACCCAGACACAGAACAAACATAGATGTTCATCACACATGTTTGTCCTGGGTGGGAATCGAACCCCCAACCCACAGTTCGAGGGCAGGGTTACTACCAATTGAGCTATCGGGCCAGTCAAATGATTTTTTGTTATATTTTATTTAAGTATGTTTTTATGTATGTATTTGTGTATATATTCACGTATGTATTTATATTTATTTATTTTGGTCATTATTGTAATTAGCACAAGTTTAGTGTATGTGTATAGTCCACCTTTACCTCATACATAGCTTTTTCTGTAAATGAAAACCACCGTCCTTATTTTTTGTTTTTCGTTTCCCTACACTTTGGGTTGTCTGGAAGCGTTAAGACCGCCCTTTGTGACACTTGTCAATTGTTCCTGTAATGTGGTGTATAATAATATGTTAATTTATTCTATGTTTACTGTAGTTATGCTGTATTTTAAAATAGTAAAGAAGAATATTTTATTACACACCAAATTACACAAAAACTATTGACTGTATTTGAATTGAATTTCATTTGTTACCTACTGGGGAGTTTAGTGACTGAATTTAGTTTAGTCTACTGGTCTGGCTGTTTACGGTAGTTTAGTGACTGAATTTATTATAATCTACTGGTCTGGCTATGTTTAATGTAGTTTAGTAACTGAATTTAGATTAGCCTATTGGTCTTGCTACGTTAACTGTAGTTTAGTGACTGAATTTATTATAATCTACTGGTCTGGCTAAATTTAATGTAGTTTAGTGACAGAATTTAGATTAGTCTACTGATCTGGCTAGGTTTAATGTAGTTTAGTGACTGAATTTAGTTTCGTCTACTGGTCTTGCTACGTTTACTGTAGTTGAGAGACTGAATTTATTATAATCTACTGGTCTGGCTATGTTTAATGTAGTTTAGTGACTGAATTTAGTTTGGTCTACTGGTCTGGCTACGTTTACTGTAGTTTAGAGACTGAATTTATTATAATCTACTGGTCTGGCTATGTTTAATGTAGTTAAGTGACTGAATTTAGTTTAGTCTACTGGTCTGGCTACGTTTATTTATTTATTTATTTATACTTTAGCACAAAATAATGTACAAGGAGGACTTAATGCTATGAAGCATTATCTACCAGTCAACCTGGATGTGCAAGAAAAGAAATGGTAGCGGTGCAGTACAAATTAGTTTACTGTAGTTTAGAGACTGAATTTATTATAATCTACTGGTCTGGCTATGTTTAATGTAGTTTAGTTACTGAATTTAGTTTAGTCTACTGGTCTGGCTATGTTTACGGTAGTTTAGTGACCGAATTTAGTTTAGTCTACTGCTCTGGCTATGTTTACGGTAGTTTAGTGACTGTATTTAGTTTAGTCTACTGGTCTGGCTGTTTGCGGTAGTTTAGTGACTGAATTTATTATAATCTACTGGCCTGGCTATGTTTAATGTAGTTTAGTAACTGAATTTAGATTAGTCTATTGGTCTTGCTACGTTAACTGTAGTTTAGTGACTGAATTTATTATAATCTACTGGTCTGGCTATGTTTAATGTAGTTTAGTGACTGAATTTAGTTTAGTCTACTGGTCTGGCTACGTTTACTGTAGTTTAGAGACTGAATTTATTATAATCTACTGGTCTGGCTATGTTTAATGTAGTTTAGTGACTGAATTTATTTTTGTCTACTGGTCTGGCTACGTTTACTGTAGTTAAATGACTGAATTTAGATTAGTTTACTGGTCTTGCTATGTTAACTGTAGTTTAGTGACGGAATTTCTATTCTACTGGCTAAATTTAGTATAATTTAGCCGGTGTCTGATTCAATGTATTTTATTCGCTAAGTTTAATGTAGTCTACTGATTTATAGGTCATTATACATTACACTCTATTCACAGGTCAGCCTAGTGTGGGATCCAGGGATCAACCCACATATTATGTTCTTTTTTACTGTTTAAATAAATAAATTATTAATATTATTAATATGTTTACTGTAATCTACTGCCTATGTTTAGTGTAAACTACTGGCTAATTTTAATGTAGTCTCCTGGCTAAGTTTAGCGTCATACCTTGAGTATAGTTTCCTCGCTGGCCGATCCAAACCTTTTGCGGACGGAGCGCGGAGATTGCGCCTGCTGTTGCGCCGGAGATTCCGAATTCGCTGAAAACAGTCAGACATTTTAATATCACTGATACTTTGTTAACCTGTTATTATTATAATAGCCGATATTATTTTTAAACATAATATATACATATACAAGGTGGAATTTAATTCGTTCTTTTCCTATAATGAATGTATTCAGTCCATGCTATAGAACGCTCCAATATAACTAAATAAAAAAGTACTCATGAAATAAAACTTAAATCTAGGTACATATTATCAAATTACTGCAAATTTTGCATTTGCAAAATTCTAAAGAAAAGCTTTGCGAGATTGAACAAAGCGGGTGTTACGAAACATTTACAAAGCACTCAGCCGGTGCACGCGCTGTGTGTACCGTTAAATAGACATTTCGGATGTCATGCAGTTATTTTAAGAGGCACTAAATACTAAAGCAAAACCTATTGTTTTTTTAATTGGATCTTGTACGAATATTCTATAGCATGGTCTGAGTGCATACATTTAAGGAAAAGACTGAATTAAATTCCACCGTGTATATAAATAAGCAAATAAAAAAACGAGTGCAGTTTAGACCACACGACTGAAATAAAACTTGTTTTTCTTTATTTATTTTAAACTTACATCCATTCCCATTGCAAGCGTTGGGGAGCCGATGCGGCAGCGTGGCCGATCGCTCCCACGTCTTCATGGGGGTAGAGTTAACGGAGCTATCGTTCGATGATTCCTGCAACAAGACGTTGGTTACACCTGCCCGCTCGTTGGATGGACAAATTGGCGCTTTCTATAAAGCGCCATTTTGTCCATGGTAGGCATTTGTTCAGCAGTGGATATCTTCCAAGGCAAGTAACTGGACAAAATGGCGCTTTATAGGGAAGGCATTTGTTCAGCAGTGGATATCTTCCAAGGCAAGTAACTGGACAAAATGGCGCTTTATAGGGTAGGTATTTGTTCAGCAGTGGATATCTTCCAAGGCAAGTAACTGGACAAAATGGCGCTTTATAGGGTAGGTATTTGTTCAGCAGTGGATATCTTCCAAGGCAAGTAACTGGACAAAATGGCGCTTTATAGGGTAGGTATTTGTTCAGCAGTGGATATCTTCCAAGGCAAGTAACTGGACAAAATGGCGCTTTATAGGGTAGGTATTTGTTCAGCAGTGGATATCTTCCAAGGCAAGTAACTGGACAAAATGGCGCTTTATAGGGTAGGTATTTGTTCAGCAGTGGATATCTTCCAAGGCAAGTAACTGGACAAAATGGCGCTTTATAGGGTAGGTATTTGTTCAGCAGTGGATATCTTCCAAGGCAAGTAACTGGACAAAATGGCGCTTTATAGGGTAGGTATTTGTTCAGCAGTGGATATCTTCCAAGGCAAGTAACTGGACAAAATGGCGCTTTATAGGGTAGGTATTTGTTCAGCAGTGGATATCTTCCAAGGCAAGTAACTGGACAAAATGGCGCTTTATAGGGTAGGTATTTGTTCAGCAATGGAAATCTTTCACAGTTACTTCTATAGTAGCTTATCAAACTGGGGCTCAACTGGATCTCGAACTCAACGTTGAGCAGCTCTTACATTCATCAGCTCTTCGCGGTTCTGACCAGCTGAGCAATTACGTAACTCGATTGCAAACAATATAAACACAAATTTGTATGGATTTGACAGTTTGAATACGCAGTTTATGTGCATAGTTAGTATGGAAATTTCTCCTGTTGCATTGCGATCAAAGTTTCGTGATCACCCCCAGGTCATTCCAACTAGTGGAAGGGGAGGCCTATTTGGCGTATTTATGGGGGAGGTACGTTCAGTAGTGGCAAAGGACAAGGGCCCTGGTGTAGGCAGGGAGCCTTACCTCGGCGCGGTCGAGATGCGCGCGGCGGCGGGCGAGCGTGCGCGCCATCTCGTTCATCATGCAGTGCAGCGTGGGCCGGCCGCCGCCCGACGAGGACGAGGAGCCCGAGTGCTCC
Source organism: Ennomos fuscantarius (assembly GCA_905220475.3). Taxonomy (NCBI): domain Eukaryota; kingdom Metazoa; phylum Arthropoda; class Insecta; order Lepidoptera; family Geometridae; genus Ennomos; species Ennomos fuscantarius. Next base: position 8,141,284 of record HG992049.1, read on the forward strand.
GCCGTGCCCGCGCCCCCGCCCGGGGGCGAAGCCGCTTCCGAGTTCGGCTGGGAGCTAGCGGCCTGGGGAGTAGCTTAGTTTTACCAAAAATCTTCTGGGAGCGAACGCTGGGAGATTAAGCAGCGGTGACCAAACTTTTGAAGTACGGGTCTACCAGCAACAATAAAAATATCCAGAAGCTTTTTCATTACCTAGTTATTACTAGGTAATACCTAGTAGGTAATACCTAGTAACACTACCTACTATCTACTAGGTAATACCTAATAAAGTTACCTAGTTATTACTAGGTAATGAACGTACTAGGTATGAAGGCAGTTTCTCATATTACAAGTGTGACACCATTGCGTCTAAAGTATAACACCAATGCATCTAAAGTATGAAACCAATGCGTCAAGTATAACCGACACTATCATTGACCGAGCGAGCGCCAAGCGCGAGCGAAGGGTCTCTTTTCAGCTTGGGTAAAAAGTATTTCTTAATCTAATAATAATTATTTCGCGATTTCATTTTCGTCTGTCTGGCCGTTCTCCTCTATAGGCAGCATTTCTCAACAGTGTCTCGTAAAATTTCGTGAGCAGATTCGATAATCTCATGGAATTTTTGACGACTCAGTTTTCGAAAATTTTTCAAAACAACGGTTGAAAATGTAAAATAACAGATATGGGCAGACTCGCGAGGTCCACAGCTCATAGAGCCACTATTTATATCTTTAATAACATACCTTGGCCTGCCGCTTCAGCCTCGCTTGCTGCAGCTGCTGCGCGAGGCCCGACATGTCCGGCACGGCGGGTGCGGGCGGCGGGGGCGGGGGCGGCGGGGACGTCACAGCAGGCGGCGCGGGGGCTACAGGAGCGGGGGTGGGCGCGGGGGGAGGGGGCGGAGGGGGAGGACCTGAGGCCGGCGGGGCGGGGGGAGGCGCTTGTTGCTGCTGGAAGACAGAGCACACTTAAAATTAGCTGTGTCGAGTGAGTAAGGACTGGACCACCCCGTCGAAGTGTAAAAAGTGATAGTGCTGGTCCCAACTAAGGTGAAACTTTGAAAGCAAAAGGCAAGTAGCCGGTCAAAGTGGCGCTTAATGGGGGAGGCCTATGTTTAGCAATGGATGTTTTCAGGCTGCCGTGTGGTTCCTGCGTAGCATGGACTATAAATTCACTTGACCAATGATACAACTTCCCCTCATACGAAAAATAGTAGTTCATTTCTACTACTAGCCTTTGCGAGTACGACAGTTTCGTTTTGGATTTCCGCGGAGAAACAGCTTACGAAAAAAATCACATTATCAGAAAAACGAGTTGTTGCTCAGTGAAATTATTCGGGGAGAATAGCAAGACGTCTGGCTGTGCAAAGGACGGCATATCATTTCACAAGTAAGCAAATTTCATATGGTAATTAGAGAAAAGTTGGTACATCTATTTTGAAATTAAAAACGAACATTATGAAGAAGAAGAAGTGGGAACCCGTTGATGTCTTTTGCTCCATCCTACTCTGTTCTTTGTACTTTCGTATGAGTTCGTCTCGTTTTATCCTTGTTCTTGCGTCATTATCGTGATCAGCCAATCGCAGGCATAGAAAATGCCTACAGAATAAGTAATATGTAGTACTCTGCTGTTACCTCGCCCTCTGCCCTCGCTAGTGAGTCGTGTCTGTAGGAGAAATTACGTTCACGACTATCAAAGGGGCTTTATTATCTTTGCTGCGTACTACCCCATCTCTTCTTGCTTTTCCGCCGCTGTTTTTCACACAGCTATATGTTGAACAATGGTCCAAACCTGTACACTTTTTTATTACTAGTTTATTATTGTAAAGTTGATTCTTACCATAGGAGGTGGTTGGGGCGCAGCAGGTGGCGTAGGTGGCGCTAGTGGACCCTAAACAAAAATAAAACAAGTGAACACATTCTCTACGTTGGCTTTTCTGTTGGCTTTTCTTAAAAGTGCCTAAATTACACAATGTTATGGTATTCTTTCGGGAAGAGACCGCGGATGAATTTCTTCGATCTGCAACCATTTTCAGAAAGAAAAGTTATTAGACAATTCACGATACTGTGTCTAATTATCGACTTATAGGTAGTTAGATGCAGCCTGCGGATTCACCCGCGTTTTTTAATCATGTTGTTTTATGTGGGGAATTCCAGATTATATGAGAAACGGTTGCAATAAATTATATTCTTATTAATTATTAAATTTGAAGCATTATTATTAATTAGGGATCAAATTTTTAAAAACCCTTTCTTTCTCCTTATCTCAAGTCTCTATGTTCAGCGGTTTGAGCTCTACGTTGTCTCTCAGGACAAAGCTTGTTATTTATATCGATATGATAATAGAAAACGAATCTTTGATTTGATTTACTTACGTTGGTTGGACCTGGTAAGTTCTGATGCGGAGGCACGGGCGGCGGCGCAGGCGCAGGCGAAGCCGCGGATAACGACATATTTGGCGGCATTGGGGCACTGTGGGATGATAAATTGTGAACATTTTGGCACAAACATTAGCTTTATTTTTTGTCTAATTGTGTTGGTCTCTATCGACCTTTAATGCATCACCGGGCAGGAGGATAGGCACAAAAGGCATCAAAATGAAGAGGCCACTAGCTAAGCTAGCCCTTGGGTCGCGAGTACCAATTTTTTTCGTTGCCATGAAGAGATGATCGAGAAGACTACTTCCAGTGGAGTGGACCCTATGAAAAGTCGTGACTAACTAACCTAAGGAGGGTACATTCACCTCGTCGGCGAGGTGGGTGTCCGATTGTGCTGGTATCCTACAGAGATGCGATTGAACGATGGCGAAAACGATATATGAACCAGAAGGGCTACGCTGGTCCGACGATCCCAGCGTTACCGTCGTATCGGCTGCGATAGGATCCAGGTTTCCCTAGATGTGTCTCGGGTGGCGACACCGACAGGAATCAAGGTCTGATTGTGTTGCTGGAAAATGATACCTACGAGTATTAGGATAGGGCGATTCTATCGGAGCCGTTACGAGTGGGTTAAGACTTGACCAAGTCGTCCAAGAAATGGAACTCTGGTGGCTATAACGAAGACTAGACCTTATTTCAGGTACCTGTTAGTGCGATGATGGCCCGGCGTGGGCTGGCTCGGCTGATGCGGCAGTGTGTGCGTGTGATGGGGAACTCCATGTGGAGGCGGCGCGGGCGGCGCCGGCTGCGGTGGCTGTATTACATACATTTTACTAGTTAATATACAATCATATAGTGATGGACACATTCGGGACTGTTTGTGGTACTACAACATTTGCTACCATACTTCTCAGTGGTACTACGTAAGCGTAAACTGTGGTTCCCCAGACAAGCTCTAGATTGGAACCCTCAGCAACGCAATCGTGGTTGCTTAATGCATATGGGACAATCAGTGATCGCAGATATCCATGCATTCTAGATGTTCTGCCAAGAGGTACGATTTCAAACTGTTACTTAATATCTGATATTGCTGGTTAAGGCACAGTAAAGATGGGCCCATACTAGAAAATTGTGGGGTACAACCATCCCTACAGGAACAAACATTTGCTGTTCTGGATGTGGCTTTAAGGCAAGGTACTATTAATTGGAATATTAAGGTGAGTGGTGTAACCATTCCTAGAGGATCAAACATTCAAAATTACTTCTACTAAAGTTTCGGGCGCGTGATACTGCACTGCGCACATCATCCTGAGACATCAGCACAGTCTGGTAATAAGATTAATCGACTGTGAGATCAGATCATTAAGTCTCAATTTCCCAGTAATTTCACTAGCTACAATGCCCTTCAAACCGGAACACCGTAGTGCTTGCACACTGCTGCTTGGCGGCAGAATAACTGGCAAAGCGGTGGTACCTACCTAGACGAACTTTACAGAAAAGTCCTACCACATAGTAATAAATTACCGATGTGATTACCTGTTGGTTAACCTGATGCTGCTGAGGATGTGGATGTGGGGCATGGTACTGGCTCGGCGCGTGGTATTGTTGGTGGTGCGCTTGCGGCGCGTGGTACTGCGGCTGTTGGAGGATTGCAGCATCTTCACGCGTCATTGTCCTGTTTAGGATGACACAGGTTAGAAGTTAGGCAGGGGATGATTGAACTGTGTAGTTTCAAGAGATTTTGTAGACATTTCACACCTCTCCATCTAGCCCCAAACTAAGCAATGCTTGTACTATCGGAACCAGATAACTGATACAATACTTAGATACTTTTTGTTTGTAAATACATACATAGAATACAATATAACATCCAGACACGGAACAAACATCGATGTTCATCACACAAATATTTGTTCTGGGTGGGAATCGAACCCACAAAACACAGTTCAGAAGGCAGGGTTACTACCAACTGAGCTAACGGGCCAGTCAAATAAGATAATATTAAAAAGAATGTTTTAAAATATATTCAGGAGTTTTCGGATTTATTATATCATCATGAAATCATTATTGTAGGTAGATGTCTGTGTTGTAATAATAATGTACATATTGGAATTAGGAGACACTAAATCAGTTTATGACTATACAGTTATTCACTCGGTAGTCTCAGGTCGAGACCCTGTATTAGGAGTACTGCTGTACGGCCTTAAGAAAGCGGGATTCAGCAAGCTTTGTGAATTGACTCAAAAACTTAAAATAAAGTTCTTTTCCTTTTTTTTTTAAATCTGCATTTCCACAGACACTTGGCTCCGTGCTTTTAGTTAAATATTTTTTTGGTTCTTTTCCTTTATAATGGTGGTGTGATTCACCTCCACCACCTGATATCTAGTGGAACAACACCTACCTGTACCCCATATCCTCATCATAGCTGTGGGTATTATTGTGCCCGTTGTAAGGTCCAGGAGGGTTTGGAGGCTGTGGTGGTGGGGGTGCGGCATTTCCTTGTGGTTTGTTTGCCAATACCTGTAACATTTGCTATTATAGACCATATTCTGGATAAGGAATGTAGAATTTTCAGGTCTAGTAACTTTGCATTTGAGATTTTTTGTTCGGTCTCAATCTGTTTTCAATCTTAACACTACAGAATAAAGTAAATTTTTACCTCGAGCGTGTGCATCATAGCTCTTGCGAAGCTGTCGGCGTCTTCGCGACATGAGAAGTTGAGACCGTAAACGTGACGTGCGTCGCGCCATTGATGAAACGTTGCCGTCGCCTGATTGTACTTTAGACCGCGGACTATGCCGCAATTTATTACCACCTAGAGGGCAGACGAGCTAATTAAAGATGGTGACTTAGATATTTTAATTTACGAACACAAAATTAAAGTGGTCTAGCACAATACCATCAATAATGGAAGAGAGTGAACTTAGCGATGGATAGCAACTGCTACCAGAACTGACTTCCTCCATGACCTTATAGCGGCACTAATAAACATTGGTGGATATTTCACACAGCGCCATTAGCTCCAAACTAAGCAAAGCTTGTACTATGGAAACCAGATAACTGATAGAATACTTAGATTTTTTTTTGTTGTAAGGACACATAGAATACAATACAATATAACACCTAGACACAGAACAAACATCGATGTTGATCACACAAACGTTTGTCCTGGATGAGGATTGAACCCACAACCTGCAGTAGTTCAGAAGGCAGGATTACTACCAACTGAGCTATAGAGCCAGTCAACGAACTGAGAACAGAACTGTAGCACTTCGCGTTGTAGGTACAAACGTACCAAGCCACAAGTATATTTTACGGCTAACGCAGCAGAACAGTAGCGCTATAGGGATAGAATGAGAGGCAACTGTTCAGGGTAAGCTTCCAGCGCTGTGGGAGCTGAACTACAATTTAATAATAATAATAACGCCCAACGATCACATACATAGATCCTGAACTCTAACTAGCCCGTGGCTAGCGAGCCAGGAACTACGAGGACCATGGTTCACAACACCCAGACACAGAACCAGTATTACCGCTCTTTTTCTGTGCATAAATACTTCTCCTGCCGCGGGAACCGAACCCGTCGCCTCCAGGTTATGAGCCGACCTGCTCAGCCACCACACCACAGAGGCTGTCAACTTAAAAACGTTAATTTATTGCGTAACTGGCAAAGCGGTGGTCCCTAGACGAACTTTGCAGAAAAGTCCTACCACCTAGTAAAAGATGGTGTAAGAAACTCACCTCGTGGTCGTTTAATTTTCTCCCCACCACCCTGAAGGTGTTGTGCTGCGTGTGATGATAGATGTGGACTTTGGACAATCCGGAGCTTGAGCCAGATGGTATCCACCTTTTCTGGCCATCGTCGTAAATCATGACAGATGCACGGGCACTGCTGATCGACTGTTCGCTGCGGGCAATAAGAAAACACTATATTAGTATGCGGTTTCGGGTCTCAAAAGTTGTGAAATCGCAATGCAAAATGTTCAATATATGGGTGACGGCACGACTCATTTTTAACTGATGTTTCCACGCTTCGAAATTTTCGCAAAATCCTCTGGTGATCAAAAAAATATAGGATCGTCAATCAGCCGCGTTTTTTAAGCTTTTTTTACCGGTTTTTTTTTTGAACGGGCTAATGCTGTTGGTCTCTACCGACCTTTACAGCGTCACCGGGCGGGAGGGCAGGCGTTTAAGGCGCCCAGCCGTCAAAAGTAGGAGGCAACTAGCTCGCGGGCACCCCTGGGGTGCGAGCCTCGGATTGGGCCATTGCCGGGATAATAGGATCGAGAATACTACGTTCACTGAAAGAGTGGACCTTATTGAAAGCAAGCAATCCTACTACGTGGTCAAAGCCACTTTTGTGTATGGCTTTTAATTTAAAATAAGGTCGCTATTCCAATTTGTCCCAAACTTCACGATGACGTTTTAACACCCACCAATGCCCTATTACGTAGATGTACTGCGTAACGTTACGTAAAAGTCACCGTGCAGGACAACCTACATTACACCTACGTTACAAAGGGCATGTTGCTTAATACACCTTATCATGATCTTGTCATTGCCGCGGAGGTTTTATGTCTGTCTTACGTAGGTCGTCTTGTTAAATGTTACTATGACAAAGTAAAAAACTAAGCGTAATAATTTAATTTAATTTATTAATACGATACTTTGTAGGAAGTCTATCACGAAACTTTGATTGCAATGCAACAGGAGAAATTTCCATACTAACTATGCACATAAACTGCGTATTGAAACTGTTTAATCCATATGAAGTTGTGTTTCTATCTTTGCAATGGAGTTACGTGATCGCCGAGCTGATGATAACGACATCAGAAGGCTAGGAAGTGCATCGTATACCAAGGTATAAAAATCATACAATCCTGTGGAACTTTCGAAATATTACGGCTATTTGTTCATTTCCTTTTTTCATAAAGTTTTTTTTGAAAATATATACTTTGTAATATATAACATGATATAAACAATTCAATTTGAATTTGACATTCTCTGCTCTCTTGTAGTGCAACTTTTTCCGTAAAAAGGTATATTATCGCATAATTAATTAATAATAAATACGGTACATCTCGGAAAATATTAGGGTTACTTACTAACAAGGAACACCACAAAACTGATCCCATTTAATATTTCTAGCAACGTCCCACAAAATATATTTTGTATGCTCAATGGAAGTTAAGGTCGTAAAACTGCCAACAGAAGGGTTTAAATCTAAATACGTCAATCCACACCAACATAGCAAAACTTTCAAGAGTGTAACTTTAATATCAAACCTTCTTTAAAAATTTCGCGAATATAGGCAAAACTCACTATCCAAAACGATGCCTTCCGCACATGATCTAATAGTATTATCACTTTTAATGACCTTAGATTTGGACCTTGTTTATGCATCACGGCGTAGCAATGACACCAAGGTGAATCACGTAAGTATTGTAGGATTTATGGGTAAATCTTTGGTAGAGTAAATTACCAGGATAACTCGAAAATTATCCGCAAGTGACCGAGACAGCATCCGCAATTACGTTGGTATATTGCTTCTTCCAGCCCAATACGTTCCCTCTCCTTCTCTCACATTGACTTAGTGAAGGCCATAATTCACCTCGGTGGCCAAGTGCTGGTTGGTGGATGACATGTTCATAAATTTTGTGATCCGGACAGCGGCAACTGGGTACCTTATGCTCCTGCATTGCAACCTTCTTCTTCCCCCAGTGACAAAAGGTCGGTACAAACTAACCAACAGGGCTAGCTCGATCAAAAAAACTAGTGTGCTTTGGACCACACGACTGAAGTAAAACTGTTTTAGCTCCATCTATCGGCCGGTATAACTTGGTTTTGCTTTGTTTAATGTTGATGTCGCCATCTTCCAATTGTAAATTGTCATTTTACCGGACATACAAACATAATAATAAAATTTTTTTACTTTGTTATGTTGACAATGGTGTCGATTCTGTGTTGCTTTAAAACTAAACGAAATTAACATATTTCCGTCTTTTTCATTTCCCCTTTATCAGAAGAGTACCGCCATAGGTAGTTTAAATTTACTTTAGTTTTAGAGAATGCGACACAGAATTGACACCAATGGATATCTACGTTAACCAAATACTTTCACCTTCTTCACGATTTCATATCTCCCTCTCAACTTCCGTTCGCCTCGTCACGCATTCACCAGCTTACTCCCCAAGTCCCCCAAAAGCAATGTATACAAGAAAAGGCTTGACCGATCTACCCTATTCCTTACACCGTAGTTTACGTTTGACACATTGGCGTTTGCCAGGCTTTCACTAACACATGCAGTTACTAGCACATATTCTGCAATCCTGCAGTTACCTAACACCCCGAGCGGTGTGGGTGGATGCATTACGTACTGATTACCGCGAAGGCCGAAGGTATCAGCCGATCGTCGACCGCACTGGAGACAAGTAGGCGTAGTAACCCAAATCGTATGCAAATGTGCCATCCGGTAATGTTGTGAATGGCCTATGACCGGTGACCGATTATTGAAGTGTATATTGCAATTTTTTTTAAATAAAACGATCATATTCATTGATCTTGGACCCTAACTAGGATTTCCTGTGTCTAGCAACCCAGGAACTACGAGGACCATGGTCCCACAACACCCAGACTCAGAACAAGTATTTGCGCTTTTTTTCTGTGCACAAATACTTTGTCCTGCCACGGGAATCGAACCCGCCGCCTCCGCGTTATGAGCCGACCTGCTCAACCACCACATACAAAGGCTGTCTAAACTAATCGATAAATCTTTATTTAATGGTAACTAAAATTGTTTTATGACACTTGATAGCCAAGATTTCATAAGTACCACTGGTGACTTCCTATTTGATAAGGATTATAGTGATAATTTAAGGATCAAGTTTGAATCCTGTTACTTGTAGGCTATAAATCAACTCCACAATAAAAATGTTAGTGAATGATGTGACGAGCTAGTCTTTTATCTGATGTTATGCGACACGGCCGCCCATAACAGAACAGTGTCACTCGGATCTCAAAAATATATAGTTTCGTGTGACCCTGCACTGCGCAAATCATCCTGAGACATCAGTACAGTCTGGTGATAAGATTACTCGACTGTGAGATCAAATCATAAAGTCTCAATTGCCCAGTAATTTCACTAGCTACAGTGCCCTTCAAGCCGGAACACAGTAGTGCTTGCGCACCACAGCTGGTCGGCAGAATAACTGGCAAAGCGGTGGTACCTACCTAGACGAACTTTGCAAAAAAGTCCTACCACCTAGTTGCTCGAAAGGTATCGCTCGCTCAATTAAGTATTTAACCTAAATCCTGTACACGATAATGTAATACGAGCAGATACAAGTGTTACAACCGATTACCTACAGCTCTATTTCACCCTAAACCGATTAGATAGGATTACAATATCATTAAATTATGGGATTTCTGCTGTTCCTTTCTGGCATGGTAGAAAAGGTTTGGCTTGAAAGAGACGGCGGATGATACAACTGTACCGTAACTGTGGAACTGTAATGATCTTTGGTTAATGAATGAAACGATTGGATTGTTTTACAATTTACATAGAGTAGTTGAGTATATCTGTTTCTTTCTGGCATGGTAGAAAAGGCTTGGCTTGAAAGAGACGGCGGATGTTACTACTGTACCGTAACTGTGGAACTGTAATGATCTTTGGTTAATGAATGATATATCGGTATTTATAGGTGTATCGATTTGGATTGTTTTACAATGTACATAGAGTAGTTGAGTATATCTGTTTCTTTCTGGCATGGTAGAAAAGGTTTGGCTTGAAAGCGACGGCGGATGATACAACTGTACAATAACTGCGGAACTGTAATGATCTTTGGTTAATGAATGAAACGATTGGATTGATTTACAATTTACATAGAGTAGTTGTGTATATCTGTTTCTTTCTGGCATGGTAGAAAAGGCTTGGCTTGAAAGCGACGGCGGATGTTACTACTGTACCGTAACTGTGGAACTGTAATGATCTTTGGTTAATGGATGAAACGATTGGATTGTTTTACAATTTACATAGAGTAGTTGTGTATATCTGTTTATTTCTGGCATGGTAGAAAAGTTTTGGCTTGAAAGAGACGGCGAATGTTACTACTGTACCGTAACTGTGGAACTGTAATGATCTTTGGTTAATGGATGAAACGATTGGATTGTTTTACAATTTACATAGAGTAGTTGTGTATATCTGTTTATTTCTGGCATGGTAGAAAAGTTTTGGCTTGAAAGAGACGGCGAATGTTACTACTGTACCGTAACTGTGGAACTGTAATGATCTTTGGTTAATGGATGAAACGATTGGATTGTTTTACAATTTACATAGAGTAGTTGTGTATATCTGTTTATTTCTGGCATGGTAGAAAAGTTTTGGCTTGAAAGAGACGGCGGATGTTACTACTGTACCGTAACTGTGGAACTGTAATGATCTTTGGTTAATGAATGAAACGATTGGATTGTTTTACAATTTACATAGAGTAGTTGTGTATATCTGTTTCTTACTGGCATGGTAGAAAAGGCTTGGCTTGAAAGCGACGGCGGATGTTACTACTGTACCGTAACTGTGGAACTATAATGATCTTTGGTTAATGAATGAAACGATTGGATTGATTTACAATTTACATAGAGTAGTTGTGTATATCTGTTTCTTTCTGGCATGGTAGAAAAGGTTTGGCTTGAAAGAGACGGCGGATGTTACTACTGTACCGTAACTGCGGAACTGTAATGATCTTTGGTTAATGAATGGAACGATTTGGATTGTTTTACAATTTACATAGAGTAGTTGAGTATCCATTACTGTCGCATGATATAATAATAATTTCTCATACAATATTTTCCAAGAAAGCCTGAGTAAACACCTTTTCCGAGGGTATCTATAACAAAAAACTATAAATAAATAAAAAAATCATCATATTTAAAGTGTCATGCACTGAGAAAATAACTACATCACCACTCCTTAGCGTAACAGCTGATTAGCACTTTATTGTGTGGTAGCAAGACTCACTATTTATTTACGCAGCAAATTTTCTATACTGAGTATATTATTATCATTATTTATTCTGTGGTAAGCACATTCTAGCGTGATGCACAGCCTCTGTGGAAGAGCAGGTCGGCTCACAACCAAGAGGCGGAGGGTTCGATTCCGGACAGCACAAGTATTTATGCACAGAAAAAAAGCGCATATACTTGTTCTGAGACTGGGTGTTGTGGGACCATGGTCCTCGTAGTTCTTGGGTCCCTAGACACAGGTAATCCTAGTTAGGGTCCAGGATCTATGTATGTGATCGTTGGGCGTTGTTATTATTATTCTACTGCTGGGTGTTTTTGTAAACATGCGCTGTTTATTTCAGGAGAATTAATCGATGTTAGTTATGACGGGATGTCCGGAACTAAAACAAGGGGTGGGATACTCAAACAATAAGTTACTCTATAGGGAAAGATGTAATTGATATTATTGAATAAATTTAAATTTGATCTAAATATTAACATGAAGTTTCGGCGGGAATGCGAAAATGATTGCGTCACCGCATTGTATTATTTTCCAAAACTTGTGTTATTTTCAGTGTTAGTGCATAAAATTGGTGGCATTCTATTCGTTAAGTGCTGGATTACAGGCGTGAGTATGGGAAAATGGTATAATGTTGGTGAAACGTTTCTTTTCGTGTTGTTTCCAAAACTCCATAGAAGCTTCAAGTAAAGTTGCCACCACTTTACTAGGAGTATGACTTTGACTAGACTATGACTTGACTATGACTTGACACATATTTGCGAGAAATATCATTACTGGATAAATTATTAATTACTTGACACTGGCTAAATACACAATAGTGTGGAGCCTGTTACATAGCATGCAAAGTGCACCGGACGCGCCGCATATCACACCGTCTAGACGTCGTCGTCGCCGCGTCAGCTGGATTTACACACATCCACAAGGCACTAACACATAAAGAAAGTGCTGACCAGCGCCTCCGTGAGAATGGGATCGCGACCACCGTCCGCGCATCGCCCGCGTCCCGCGTTCCCCTCTTAGCCCCGTGAGGCAGTCATGACCCCTCCTACGTCACTCGTTCTCGATCGCCGAGACTTGTCACTTGTACATATTAATTATAATTAGTTTTAAGGACAAACTTAGATTAAATAAAAGAACTTAAGTATAATTATCGTCTCACTTTAATACTCCCGCTGCAGCCCCTCTATAACTGGCGCAGACGGTATGATCTTTGGGTCAAGTGCGCGTACGACCCTCGGGAAATTTTGACATCTTTTTGGACTTCAGAATGGAACTCTGTGAACTCAGTGAACTTTGAACTGTGCGCGTACGTGATTGGCTATTGAGCCTTGACCAAGGATTCGAACATTTCTGAAGGACTGCGGCTGGAGCTTTCAAGAAATCGAAGGATATTAAAGTGAACCAAAGATGATGAATATACAGTAAGTACGCTAGAATTTTCTCTGGCGTTGCTTCCCCTTTTTAGTTGTAATTTCGTCAGGATTTTACCTGACCATACCTTTTCCAGTATCGTACTGGTAAGGTACCAAGTAAATTTAATTTTAATAATGCATTAATATTATAGATTATTATGTTAAATTAATTTCAAAAGGAATTTTAATTATTACGATAAATTAGTTTAGGTAAAGAGATAATTAATAAATTTATAAATATAACATTAAAAAAAATTGAATGAATTAATTTGAATAAACTAATTTTACCTGACCATTCCTTTTTCAGTATCGTACTGGTAAGGTGTCAAGTAAATTTAATTTTAGTAATTAATTCATGTTAAATTAATTTGAAAATGAATTTTAATGATTACGTCTAATTGTGTAGGTAAAGTGTAAGTAAAGAGATAATTAATAAATTTATAAATGTAACATTTTTAAATAAAATTAAATAAATTAATTTGAAAAATGTTATAATATATAAGAATTGATTAAATGCATATTTAATTAATGAATTAATTAATTTCATAAAAAATGTATTGATTAAATTTTATGCATTTTAATTGAAATAAAATTACTATGGTAGTAAATTTTATTTCATCAAAAAAAATAAAATAAATAAAATTATACAATTATATAAATTAATAAACTAAATAAATAGAGTAAAGAAATAAAAAAAATCAAAGGATTAAATTAAATTAATTAAAAATATTTGTTTAATTTAATAATTTAAAAAAAAGATAAAAATTAACAATTCGCCATTATAAATTAAATTTAAATAAAATATAATATTGAAAAAAATATTCGTTGTATATTTAATTAAACTTAATTGATTTCAGAATAAATGCAGCGAATAAATTAAATAAATTTTAATTAAAATACAAATAATAATAAAAAATTAAATAAATTTAAAAATTTTATGTAAAATTATTAAACTCAAATAATTAATATAGAGTAAACAAAAATAATATATTAAGATAAAAAAAAATTAAATTGAATTAAATTAATAAAATTTAAAAAAAAATGTTTTTATTTAATTAATAAAAATGAAAGAAAAAAACAATCTGAAATTATAAATTAAATTTAAATAATATCTTGTATTGAAAAATTTATTCATTGTATATTTAATTAAATTTTCAATTAATTTCAGAATAAATGCAGTGAGTAAATTTGATAAGTTTGAATTGAATTACAATTAATTGCTGGTAATATTTAATTGTATGAAATTAAATAAATTTAAAAATTTTATGTAAATTCAATAAACTGGAAAAATAAATATAGAGTAAATAAATGAAATTTAATTAACCAACCTGGATTAAATTATATCATAAAATTAAATAAAACTGTTTTTTTTTAATAAATAAAAAAAAATCCAAAATTGCGGAAGTTAAAATAAATATTTTAAAACACCGTAGACATATTGCACTAGATTTAAATAGAGATTTAGATATGACGTAATTCGATCCAGACCCAATATTTAAAGCGTTTCGCTTCGTTCCTGAATTTAACGGAAACCCGAATATTTTAACAAGGCTTATAAAAATTTGTGATCAACTTGTCGTATTTTATACTAAATTTTATTTTATGAGAGCTACGCTGGCATCAAGGATGTGTTAATTAATAATTTCTCAGACCAACGAGATGAAACAGCCCTCTACAATGACCTCTCCCTGAGCACACAAGGAAGTAGCACCCCTCAATAATTCTTTGATCACTGCCAAAGCCTTTTCTCTACTATAATGACGTATGTTACTTCACATGAAAGTATTAATACGACAATCAAAGCAAAACGTGATTTATATAAAAAAAAAATTAACATTGCAGGCTTTTGTTCCTGGATTAAAGCCAAATAAGTAAAAGATCCACTTGGTTCTCGTAGTAGATGGATGAGACCTGCTAGTACAGATAATGCTTTGGATTATGTACAGGAGGAAATCAATGTAATATACTTGCGACAAAGAAGTGATTGCGTTTCGGAGCGTAAATGGCAGAACCTTTGACCTTTACTAATAAACTAAAGTACTAATGAACTACCGATGACAACCCTGCATACACGAAGTGCTACAGATATCCTTTTGTTCACAAAAAAGAGGTGAGTGAACAATTTGGGAATATGTTAGAGCAAGGCATTATAAAACCATCCGACTCTGCGTGGAGCTCACCTATTTGGGAAGTAGCAAAGAAGGCTGATGCTTCCGGTCGACAAAAATGGCGCCTTGTAGTAGACTTCAGTAAATTTCATGAAAAAATCATTGACGATAAGTATCCCACTACCACTCTTTTATCCATTACATTGAACTGACTGATATTGAAGACAAAATTAAGATATATAAAAACCAGCTTTTAAAAGTAAGATCTTATATGATAAATAGTACTTTTATTCATCCTTTTTTACATCCTACGAAACGCAATTCGATCATTTGATCAGCAAGTTTTGTCTAAAGCTTCAATTTAATTAAAAAGTTTAGAGCCAAGTAATGTGAAACGAGGTCTTATAGATGGTCTTGGTTTGGTCGTAAAAATTCTAACTGGACTATACAGATGCTCTTAAAAAGAACGATGCCATAGCAGCTATCAATGTTCATCAGAATAAAATAGCACACTTATTAAATATTATAAATGGTTGTATAGAAAAAATTGCAAATGAATTCCGTAGACTAGAAGATATGTTAGTATTCACACGTGCCTCTCGCACTCATCATTCTATAATAGGATTAGATATATTGCGTAAGATGATTCAAAAACTTTATATTTTATATGATAAGAATCAAATTTTAGGAGTAGAACTTAGAGAATATTATCGTATTATAAGGTCTAGATCATATTTCTATGAAAATAAGGTAGCTGTAGTTTTTAAAATTCCTATTTGTTCCTCTAGTATATACGAACTTTAACGACTCACCATTATCCCTAACGAATATAACTTGGTCATCTTACCCCCTTATCAGTAATATAGCAACTAACGAGAAATTCTATGTGTACATGGAGGCTGAATGCCCGAAGTTAGAATACCGGTTCATATGCGAAGCGAATATCAAACATCAAATTCGAACAAAACCTGCATTCGAGATTTATTACTAGCACATACAATTGGAAGCTCATGCACAAGAACACTTATAACATTTTTTAAAGAAATAATGGAAAGATTGGACGTTCAGCACTACATCATCATATTCCCGAAAGCCACCAAAGTGACGATGCATTTCATAAGAGAAGACACCACTACCTTCACGGAAGCTACTTTGTTACAATCCCGCAAAACTGTATACTGCACACCGACGAACTAACAGTTATGAATATTAACAATGAAATCAAAGGACAGCCAATGAAGACCATTATTATCCTCGAATATACAGAACCTGGACATGAAACATATCCTGCTATGAAACTTAACTCGATAAATTTCAACGGACTCTACATAATTCAAGAAAAGATGGCAGCTCAGCCTATCCTTACTCTTGAAAATCAATCGAACTCAGTTTATCACACAACTATGCCCTTTTACATCTTATCACCAGTACAGGAGTATTGGTACGATCAAAAACGCTGCCTAACGACTGCCACGCCTGCCACGACTAACGTTCAACCAATAAAAGAAGCCGATGATGAGAATTTAGCACCCAGCTGCATAAATCCAGATCATTCAGCAACATTTAGACTGAAAGTACTGAAATAGTTGCTGATCTGCGATGGGAGGTGTTACATAGCATGCAAAGTGCACCGGACGCGCCGCATATCACACCGTCTAGACGTCGTCGTCGCCGCGTCAGCTGGATTTACACACATCCACAAGGCACTAACACATAAAGAAAGTGCTGACCAGCGCCTCCGTGAGAATGGGATCGCGACCACCGTCCGCGCATCGCCCGCGTCCCGCGTTCCCCTCTTAGCCCCGTGAGGCAGTCATGACCCCTCCTACGTCACTCGTTCTCGATCGCCGAGACTTGTCACTTGTACATATTAATTATAATTAGTTTTAAGGACAAACTTAGATTAAATAAAAGAACTTAAGTATAATTATCGTCTCACTTTAATACTCCCGCTGCAGCCCCTCTATAACTAGCCAAACAATAATTAAAAAAAATATATAAACATATTTATTTATTGAAGTAAAACTTCTTTACGCACGCTTGACGCAGTAAGCTAATGAATGCGAGACGAGGCGAAAGGAAGTTGTTAGTTGTTGGTTAACGTAGATCTTGTCAACATAACAAAGTTAAACATTACTTAAAAATTGTATTATTGAATTGACTTCTTGATTACGACCTCTGCGACTAACAGACGTCGCAATTTCTCAGTGTCATGTACTATACTAGAACAAGTGAACTGTGTACTACCTGCTATGAAGGGTACAGCGGGTAGTAAGAATAACTCGGATGTATTATATATCAACAAGATATAGTTAATAAGGCAGGTTTATCATCTAGGGTATCTGTCACGGAAGTACAAGTATCTCAAGAAAACAAGGAAAACATTTGGGGCACAGTGGGTAGTAACTTGAAATTAATCATGCAAATGCGATTTAATGCACATGAGGTAGAATGTGTTATGAAAGAAGTGGGGAGAGCACTAAAGGTATAGAACAGCACCATCTACCCCGCAGCAGCAGTAGAAAATAAGTATATATGTTGGCAATAAATAATTGAGTATTGAGCTCAACTCGGGCAGAAGTCACACCCCGCACGCCCCACCTGTAGATTCAACGAGTGTCTATCAAAGTGTTTTACACACGGAACTGCTAACTTGTTTGTAGCTATGTAATTGATAGTGCTTTTAGTAAAGTTTTAATGATTTTGCGCGGTATTTCCCTCATCATAGAGAAATAAAGCCCTTCCCCTCGCACTCCAGCCGAGATTGTCGGCAACGTCAACGCAAAATTACAGACTATGTTGTCTATGTTTTCGAACAAAGTCTCAAGCCTGTGTAGTCTGTGTTACTTTAATCGATTTATTATAATGAAATATATAATTAATTAATAGCAATAAGATTTGTTTCATGGGTGAATGTACTAAAACTTGTTTTTCAAATGCAAATAAAAAAAAGAAAATAGATTACTGGATATACATTCCCCGCAACCCTTCCCTTCTTCCCGCTCTCCACCTAGGATGTGCAGTTGTGCATTCCACGCAAAAAGCCTGCGGCGGATATAATGTTTACCATAACATTTATTGCATAAAGTTCTATAATTGAAAATAACAAATCTTCAATGTTATTCAGGTTGTTTGGGTACTGAATGGTTACAAAACGTACTACAAAAGTAACTTAACAGTTTAAGGCACATATTGAAATTACCGACTCCATGGCCTAGTCCGAGCATCTCCTTCACCAATAATTTATTGAGCTCCTCTACACCGCTCAGGTAGTGCATTTCCTACAACCAGAACCATTGCGCATGCTCATCTTTGAATTTTTTTTTTTTATATATATTTTGGCTCCACACGTTTGTGTATTTAGCCAGTGTCAAGTAATTAATAATTTATCAAGTTAATGATATTTCACGCAAATATGTGTCAAGTCACAGTCGAAGTCATCAAGTCAAGTCAAAGTCATACTCCTAGTAAAGTGGTGGCAACTTTACTTGAAGCTTCTATGGAGTTTTGGAAACAACACGAAAAGAAACATTTCACCATCATTATACCATTTTCCCACACTAACGCCTGTAATCCAGCACTTAACGAATAGAATGCCACCAATTTTATGCACTAACACTGAAAATAACACAAGTTTTGGAAAATAATACAATGCGGCGACGCGATCTTTATCGTTTTCCCGCCAAAACTCCATCTTTGAAATTCAGGGCACGTATGAAAATGGTGGGGAAAGCCCTCAAATTAACAAGCAGCGACCTCTACCAGGTAAAATTTTCAACGCTGGTAGTTCCTTTATGTCAGAACAACTCTGAGTCACGTCTTTTGCCGGTTAAGCTTTTATAACACAACAATTACGCTCGGTGGGATTGGCAACTCATACCCCACATTTACTGTTAATTTTTATGTCTCCTTCTCTCTTTTCCCTACACTCCACCCGATCGACTCGATCCCTCTGCTCTCACGATACCTTGCTTCGCTACATTGTCAATCCCACGGACCCAATAAAATATAATTATATTTAATAAAATAAAATAATACACTCACGATTAACAATCTAGCTTTCACTGTTAAATTAAACTTACCTTGATTTATCTAAAATTGAAACTATCTATATGTAAAAAGAAATCTATAATTTTTCTATCACATAATCGAATCACATTTGTTAAATTATTTCTATAACTTAAAAACATTATATATCACAGCTATTGAGGTACTGAATGGTTTTAAAAACTATGATAGGTTACTTAAGAGTTCAAGGCACATCTTACTCGGGGCAACTAAGAAACACAACTCAGCCCCGTTTCAATCAGCCAGTTTAATTTAAACTTCGCTCCACTCCCCACACTCCGCCCGGGAAGTGCATTCCCCGCAACCAGGCTACGTGTTGATCGATCAATTTATTGCGCATGCCTGTAAGTGAAACCTTTGTCCTTCTACGCTTGTGATAGAGGTGGGGGTGGGGAGAGAACCTGTAAACTAGCAGCACCCTCTATCATATAACACTTTGCCCACCCCACAGCTTAGGTCTAGCAGAAATTTGATCTGAATGATGATTGAGTTATTGTTGATCGATGTAATGTGACTTATTGCGCATGCCCATCCAATTTGGGGCGCATATTTAAAGAGAGGGGAGAGCTCTCAGGAGACTGACAGCGCCCTCTGTTGGGACAACTTTGTTATCCCCGCAGCTCAACTCGATCGGAACTGATACTTTTACATACAATCTGTTGATATCAATGTCTCTCCCAACGGAAAATCGCGCTTTTTCGGCACTTCGCCAATCCAATCAATTTCATGAAAAGGGTTAAATAACTATGTAACTTAAGACAATGATATATTTCACTGATGCCTTGAGCTTTTAGCCACTTAGGCTACAACCTACAAGGTAACCGTAAAAATCAAACAGCATCTAAAGCTAAGGTATGCTGTTGCTTATTTTATTATTAAACATAATCGTAAATTAGGACAATGCAAAAACTATGTAATATTCATTCTTAATATTTAAGGATCGAAGGTTTTATTTTAAAGAATGATTAAAAATATCATTTTATCGATGAAAAGCTAAAAGTTATTTTTATATTTCGAGAACTCTTAAAAAAAAGTAAGTAAAAACTTACTTAGCTTGTCTTAATACTCCATGGCCGCGATATCGAAAGTACTGAATCCTCATTTTATTGTTACGAACAGCAAAAAAGTTATTTAAAACTCTGTGAGTTAAAGTTGTACGCATTTTGAACATTTAATTTAATAATAACGTTCGGATAGGAATACATCCAAAAATATGGCAGTATCTAAACTACACTATTACAGCAGAGCGAAAAAACACGGGCTGTCAAGCGCAAGCGTCGGCGGAAACTAAAAACCAACTTATCAAATTCAAAAGTATTTCTATCTCTTTTCTACTCGCTACCTCACCCCGTTTGATGCCTGTCAACATCGTCACCCGCCGCTCTACACAGCCACCCCGGCTCAATCCACCCACCACCTACCAATTCCACTCCCCACTTAATTTAAAAGTTAACTACCCAGTGCACCCCACCTTGAATCCGTTATCTCATTTTTAATAAGAGAAGGAAAGAGCCTGGCTCAACTTTTCCGTTACTACGTCGCGTTTTATCCGACATGTTAGAGTCCTTTCTAACTGGAATAATACGTGGAATTATATTCATTTTTTATAATGCAATTTTGATTAACGTTGTTTCTGTTGAACCGGCTGAGCTTTTGTGCGCACGCGCAATAAACAACACCCAAATAAGACAGAGAAGAGAGAGAAAAAGAGAGGAAGAGAGTGTCCTGTCCTGTTTTTCCAAGATTTTTGAACTTTTCTGTTACATTTGCCTATTTAAATTATTTTTACCCTTATAAATAGTGCTGAGAAGCACTATTTATAAGTGCTGAGAAGCATTATTTATCCACCGATAACGTTTTACATACTATGGACAAAATGAAAACCAAAATGACTAGACCCTCTTCAAAATTAATAAAATTATAAAGCTCTACAATCTTAAGGAACGAAAGACGCAATAGAAGAATACGCACATGGTAACAATATTATGATGGAATAAACCTGAAATATTAACAATCAAGTAAAATAATAATTTCAAACATTAAATTTCGCTATAGTAAAGCAGCACAGCACATTTGCTTTTGCAAGTATTGTGTAAAATGTTGCAACGCCACGCAGGACCTATTAAAATGTGTATGAATTCAATCTTATGCGTGATGAGAGGGTGAAGAGGGCAGTTTAATTTAAAATAATCGAAACTGCAGGTGCTTACTGATGGGCTGAGAGCACCCATTTTACACTACATCCCGGGAGACAGTAGATACAAAATGGACGCTCGATTGATAAAGGCACTGGGGGGTCGAGTGGGGAGTGATGGGGTAGTTTCCAGGTTGGAATATATAAACTTAATTAAATTCGTGATAATAATTACAACAATACTTTTCGTCAGTAATTGTTTTGGATAATAATGAAAGACAGTAACAATTTTTCTTTTCATTTTTCAGTGGCCGAGTTCCCTCTTCTAGTAACAGCGCGAGAGACCTAGCGCGCGACCTAGATTTACTGCGCAGGCACCTCACGCAATCAATACTGCAATTTGCAACGAGAGTGAGCGAGAATGAGATAGAGATAAGTGAGTGAGATAGATGTAAGGATATAAAATGGCAGCCATGAAAAGGGCTTATTGCATTAATTTTTAATATGATCTTAAGTTAATAATATGATTGTAAGTACTTATAACGAAAAAAAGACAATAAAAATTCCCTACTTATAAAATTTAGTTAAATTAAATCAATGCTTAAAATGTCCTGTCTCGTTTTCGCTCGCTGTATTTTACGTCAGGAAAAACTTAACGAAACATTGACAACCTTGATTAAATTTAAATGACGTTGAGAACTACGATACATTAACTGTTATTTTATTAGCACAGATAATATAGAAACCGTAGTAAAAACACAATATGACTTCTAGAATAAGCCGCTTACGCATCTTTTAACTCTGCGTGTCACCACATATTCTAGAAAGCCCTTGGTGGAAACAAACTTAAACTCTATCTAAATTTGAATTCTACCTTAAAAATTATAAATTTAATTTTATGGAAAAATATCGTATGTTCAGGCTTTAGAAATGGAAATAAACACCATCTTTCAAAATTTTCCAGCTCTGAAAAAAATGGCCACTACAAAATGGCGACTTCAAAATGGCGGCTCCAAAATGGCGTCTCCAAAATGGCGACTCATCACAAGTTATAAGAATTAACAGGGTGCTACTTACAATGGACACGGTTCCGCCATATCTCTTGGTGAGGAAACGTACCAGCTTCCTTACAAGGGGAGGCAGGTTGGGTATTCCTGACATTTTTAAAGATATCAAGTCCACATTTAAACAAAGAGTTCCGGACACGCCCTCACGCTATGCCACCAATGTCTGTAACTTTTTATAACAAGAAAATACTGTTCACAAACCCAATTCACAGCTCTACATTTACTTTAATACACAACTAATTATTCACACACGAAATTATTTTAAAATTTTAAGCACTATGTTGTGCTTACTGGGCAGACGGGGCGCGACTGAGCTAGACCGGGCCGGGCACTTTAGGGGTAGCAAAGGGTCTAAATGGCGCATGCACTTTATGATCGATTTGATGCACCCTTTACATGACCTACATGCACATTCAAGTCTAGATACCTTAGAGAATTTACCAATGCTCGATGATGCACGTTACGTAATATCCTCCATGTATTTATTTTAGCTTTAATAATACCAAATCTAATTTTCCCTAAGTAAATAGATGAAGGTGTTTGATTTAAAAATATTCCTTTTTTTATTTATTTATTAGTACCTATTGTAATAAAAATCTTTAGTGTAATGTTAAAAAAAAAAAAAACGGTTTTATGCTACTAATATTATAAACGCATAAGTTTGTATGTTTGTTACTCTTTCACGCTCAGCGGCTGGACGGATTGGACAGCCTTTGTGGTGTGGTAGTTGAGCAGGTCGGCTCATAGCCCGTAGGCGGCGGGTTCGATTCCCGCGGCAGGACAAGTATTTGAGCACAGAAAAAAAGCGCAAATACTTATTCTGTTTCTGGGTGTTATGGGACCATGGTCTTCGTAGTTCCTCGTTCCTAGCTAATCCTAGTTAGGGTCCAAATTCTAAGTATGTGATCGTTGAGCGTTATTATTATTATTATCAACTACTTGCGCCGTGGATAAAAAGTATTTTAATTATTGGCGCATCCTACGGGAAAATTTCACTTTTCCGGGATAAAATGTAGCCTATATGTTAATCCAGTGTATAAGCCATCTTGGTACTGAATTTCATCCAAATCTATTCAGCCGTTTGAGCGTGAAGGAGTAACAAACATACACACATACACACAAACACGCATACAAACTTTCGCCTTTATAATATTAGTGTGAGTGTGAAGTGTGATGTGATTAGTGTGATAGTGTGATATAATTTGTATTATCTGTACACGTAATCCAGTTAAGTTTGACCAGACAGAGAAGGGTGAAAGCTGGGTACATAGGGGTTAGAATCAGAGACACCCTTTAGGGAATTTGAAGGTCGATACGTCTAGACTAAATTAGCTTTTAATTTTTTTTGACGTTTTCTCAATTTGATAATTATTTTAAATAAGTAGTTTTAATTAATTATATTGTTGTTCATAGCCAAGTAGACCAAAAAGGACATTTCACAACAATCATAAGTTTTTCGACATTTTTGATTAAAAGTGTGCTTCAGACCTCACGACTGTAGTAAAACTTCTTTAGCTCCATCTATAGGCCGGTATAACTTGGTTTTGCTATTAATGTTAATGTCGCCATCTTGACAATTATAAATTATCATTATACCGGATATAACAGTATAATGGGACAATTTTTTAGTAATTTTTTACTTAATTGAAGGGTTGAGAATAAAAAGGATTTAACTGACATATTGACAGTTTCGAGAAAATTTACTTTAAACGTCAACGGCGTCATTTTAATGTAGAGTGCTTATACGGTAATAGAAAAGGTTTATGTAAGTTTCAGTTGCTTGAAAATGTTTTAATTCTATTTAAAATTACTAAATATAGTACTAATTCATACAATTACTGTAAAAATATAATATAATAAAATAAATATAGTAATGTTTTTATGCTAAGCAAACTGTATTCCTGTGACAGATAAACCATTTTTAGACTCAAAATCTCGAGATTTAAGCCTCATTTCGGTATTTTGAGAATGTATTATTGAAGATAATTTCACGCTGAATCCAACGATACCCATAAGTCATTTTGTCAAAAAAATCAGTTA
Organism: Ennomos fuscantarius; assembly: GCA_905220475.3. Classification (NCBI taxonomy): domain Eukaryota; kingdom Metazoa; phylum Arthropoda; class Insecta; order Lepidoptera; family Geometridae; genus Ennomos; species Ennomos fuscantarius. Next base: position 8,165,487 of record HG992049.1, read on the forward strand.
AATCCTTTTTATTCTCACCCCTTCAATTATGTTAACAATAGAGATCTACGTGAACCAACAACTTTCAACTTCCGTTCGCCTCGTTACGCACCACCGTGCGTAAAGAAGTTTTAATTCAAAAATAAATCTAGTAGTTTCGATTGATTATGTTCTAGCCAATCAAAACAACTTACATTTCAAGCCATCGACATTAGTTTCCATTCGTAGCCGCAAAATACATAATCGAACCGTAAACTTTAGCCAAGACCTAGACTAGATTGTAGATAATATCTAGCGCCAAGTCTAGGCCGCAGCACTTTACCCACCTGCATTCGGTTTACTAAGGTTTCACACAGATGGCGCTAAACTAAAGATACACGCGAGAAGAGTTTAAAAAAAACTAAACAAGACCTCGTACACAAAAACAATAAAAAATTCTACAAAGTATAATGTCTCATGTAGATTGAACTAATGCGGAAAATAAACTTATTTTAAGAGTACTAGGCCCTAAGTTCTGTGGCTTGGTTCGTCTAGGTATTAGGTACCACCGCTTTGCCAGTTATTCTGCCGCCAAGCAATACTGTGCATACACTACTGTGTTCCGGTTTGAAGGGCACTGTAGCTAGTAAAATTACTGGGCAATTGAGACTTTCTGATATGATGTCACAGTCGAGTAATCTTATTACCAGACTGTGCTGATGTCTCAGAATGATGTGCGCATTGCAGTGTCTCGCGAAACTTTATACTTTAGAGTTCCAAGTGACACTGTTCAGTTATGGGCGGCCGTCACTTAACATCAGGTGAACGACTAGCTCGTCACCTCATTCATTAGCATAAAAAAAATCGAATTCCGACTGACTTATATATCAACGCAGAGCCTAAACCACTGGTCCTGATGAGACTTGAAATTTGGAGGGTGTTTTTTGTAAAGTGTAGGTATCCACTAAGAAAGGGTTTTTCGAAATTCCATCTCTAAGAGGGTGAAATGATTGGTTCAATTATCTATGAAAAATTTTCTTCGCTTCCGTCCAATCCAATATATACCACGCTGGTGAAGCCGCGGGCAGAAGCTAGTTCATCAAGATGAATTCTTAATATGGGCGATCCGAAATTATGAGGAATAGCTAAAAGTGCCTACTCAAATTTCAACGATATATAGACCGTGTTTCTGTGCGTCTTGCAGTCCGATCAAAGAAAAGAGATGGGGGAATTAGATTGTGTCATTCCTTCGCATATTCTCCAAAATGCAATGTATAAATCACCGATAGGCTAGCAACTCTACGGGGCGGTGATCCAAGCTGCGAAGCTTCACCTACGAGCCTTTTGGTCCGTCACTCAATGGGTTTCAAAGTTTGGAGCTGGTATTTTGCCAATCCATCCCAGAGATGGCTACAGTATTCCCCCAGGAACCTATTTGAGTTACATAGTGGTTCAAGAGCTGTCCCGATGAAAGCTACAAGTTTAAGGTCCAAGTAAATAGCAATAAAAACCTATAGCAGCGGCTATCGCACTATAATAATGGAAGTGAAAGTGCATTTATCTCAGAGTACAAATTACTTTTACCGGCATAGTAACTATTTCTTAATCTATGGCAAATTATGGTAATTTTGGATTTAATGCCAACAGGAAATTGTGAATCCGCTCGCATGATGCGAGTCGCAGCGCTCTAGACTAGCTAGAGAAATGATTTGAAGGCTGTTACCTGAAGTAATACTAAAGTACTTATACTAGACAGACACTATAACTTTTTTACGCACGCTTGACTTGGAGAGTAAGCTGATGAATGCGTGACGAGGCGAACGGAAGTTGAGAAGGAGATATGAAATCGTGAAGATAGAAAGGGAGAGAGTTAAGTTTCGTATATTACTGCAAGAGAGAGAGGCGGGTTGTACCTACTGGTTCAGGTAGTTCAGTAATTTTTAACTTTGTTATGTTGACAAATCTTCAATGTCAAGATAGCAAAGTTAAAAATTACTGCATGTTTTTATGTATGTATGTATAGTGCTTAACTGAAAATCAGCGCCAGGTGTTGAGTACACCGGCATGAATGCTGAGTTAAGCCCTTTTCAACACCACTGCTTCCGAGCTATTATCTACTCTTTTATTTCCCTTATTAAATACTTCTAACTAGGTACTGTTTATATTTAATTGTATTCTCTTGTTGTATGTATATTCTTGTATGTTCTTGTAAATTTTATTTTATTTTTGTAAGTGAGTGTTGAATAAATGTTTTTCTTTCTTTCTTTCTTTCTATGTCCGGTAAAATGACAATTTACAATTGTCAAGATGGCGACACTAACATTAAACAAAGCAAAAACAAAGTTATACCAGCCGATAGATGGAGTTAAACTTAAGAAGTTTTACTTCAGTCGTATGGCCCAAAGCACACTCGTTTTTTTAATGCCCTACGTTATTTTATCCTATTTAATTATACTGCCATTGGTGCCGGGACTCAAACTGTACTTGAAATAAATCAATTTCTTAAAAGACAAAGTAATAATAATAATAATAACGCCCAACTATCACATAGATCCTGGACCCTAACTAGGATTCCCTGTGTCTATAGGGACCCAGGAACTACGAGGACCATGGTCCCACAACACCCAGACTCAGAACAAGATACATGCGCTTTTTTTTCTGTGCACAAATACTTGTCCTTCCACGGGAATCGAACCCACCGCCTCCGGGTTATAAGCCGACCTGCTCAACCACCACACCACAGAGACTGTCAAAGTAATGTAATAATTACAAGTAGATTAATCCTTCTTAAACTCAGCTAAGTAACAACTTTCTAAGTTTCCAAGCAACTTGTTAACACGAAGATAAGCCGGTGGAAACGTTAGGCCTCTGCTCTGCTTCTGGTTTAATCTGTACCTACGCGTATACAGATAAGATATCACCTGTCACATCTTTCTCTTCTTTATCAGTGTGCTTCATAATGAAGACCTATTGATGCGGGAAAAAAGTATCATCATATTTGCTACTTAGATGGAGCACTCTTTATTGTTTCACCCATTAACATAAACAGGAATATATATAAAATTGACGAACTAGTGTAACAATGGGCGGTCTTATCGCTGACAGCGATCTCTTCCTGACAACCCTTGGAGGGAACAGTAGAGAAGAAAAAACGGTGGTGTAATACAATTTATTGATGAAGTAAATATAGATTAATTAAAAACTATTACCTGAGTTTATACGCATAGATTTTAAAAAGAATTTCTTTCGTTGTGTGTTCTAAAGATATCCATACCTGAGGTTTAGATATCCATTAACCATTACCATTCGGCCTTCTTCCCATAGCATTACCGATAATGGTATACGATTGGGAAAGAAGGCCGATTATGGCGTTGAATGTAGACAAACAAACAAACAGTTTTACTCATATATATATAATAGATAGAAAATGCTTTATTGCACAAACAACAAATAAAGATACATAGGCGAACTTAAGGCTAGAGAGCACTATCTTCCAGTTAAAGTCAACCTGGCTAAGTTATATTAGTAGGAATAGTCGGTAGCGAGTACAGTAAAATACATATAAATAAATATTTGCAATTAAAATACTGTCCTGTGTCCACATAAAATAAGGGCTTTATTACATAATGCGAGAAATTTACGCTATAAAATGTCGATATCGGCCAGTTACGCCAAAGCTTCGTTTCAAAAATCAACGTAAATACGTTGCACAACGGCAGCCATCCCACAGTCAAAATAATACTGACATTTGTCCGTTTACATTATTAAATTTTATGAAATTATGGCCCTGTGCTGGTTCTTTGGCATTGGCACCGCGGCACCTACGCTACGCGGCAAGTTATATTAAAAACACATGTCTTTCAATAGAGTCCACTCTTCCAGTGGACGTAATGTTATCGATCCTCGTATCCCGGCAACGGCCCAAGCCAAGGCTCGCACCCTAGGTGCCTGCCAGCTAGTTGCCTTCCACTTTTGATGGCTGGGCGCTTTAAGCGCCTGACCTAAAGCCCGGTGACGCTGTAAGGGTCGGTAGAGACCAAGCATTAGCCAATTCAAAAGCATCGTGTTACTGATCAAGTCATACGTAATTTCATAAAAACTGATCAAAATGTATGAAATGTTTTGGAGGAAATTGGAATCGGATCAATCAGAATACCTGCATTGGATAGAAAATATATCGGCTTTCTGTAGAGGTTAAAAAGAGGGAGCTTGGGGAGAGCTTCTATTTTACGCTGTTGTTATCATTTTTTTTACATTATTTTACAAAAGTTCTGAGGTAGCTATCTTACAATACACTGACACGAACTGAAGCGCGGGCTGTAACGCGATCTAAGACTGCATCAATGTTTTGTATTGTATACCTTTATCGATCTGCTGTGAATAAAGTCTATCTACCTAACACATTTGTAAAAAGTAAAACAATCTTGAAACATACTGACTAAAAATAATCATCGAAACTATACTCACTGCGCCCAGTAGTTCTCCCAATGCCGTTCCTTGGTGGAGCCATATCCTCGCGGCAACGTTGCCGTCCTGGATCTCCCGTTCAACGACGCCGTCGATCCCTTCTTATCCGGCAAACTTGCCACAGAGAACCTCTGGGACGGCTCCGATCTAAACGACTTTAGAGAGCACTGGGATTCAACTTCATCCGACTGAAGACTGGTCTGAGATCCTCTTGACCCGTTGGTGATTGGCAGCTGGTATTCGCTTTGATTGTCAGACCCGTTGATGTAATCATATCCGTTCAAAGACTGGCTACCGGAATCGATTCCACTAGCTCTATTTAAGAGCGGTCTACCGTTACGGTTTCTAAAAGTAAATGTATCAGCTTTCCCGAATGATGAGGTTTTCTTTAACATTTTCGGGGACTCCTGAACGTTGATGACGGAAGGCATCTTGCTGTCCTTTTCTAGGTCGATCTCGTATTCGAGCTGGGTTTGTACGTGGGCCAGCATTTCTTCCAAGTCTCCTAGATCGGGGTCCAGGTTCATCTTCTGGCGACGCATTTTTGGAATGTTGGAAGTATCACAGATTTATCACTTATGCCGCTGTTTACTGCTATCGAGCACACAAACAATTATGTTTGGACACAGTTTTGTTAACATCTGCGGCACATTTTTGAAATCACACGTTAGCACAGATTATTCAATAGTTACTTTCTGCTACTGAGCTGGTTTAGGTTTCAGTTCAGTTGAGCCTAGACCAACTTTTATTTTATTTATGGGTTCTTTAGAGCTCTCTCTTCATTGAACTGAAAGGGTCTCCTGGTATTTTTTACTTTAATGCGTACAGACTAAAGTATCATTGCCAATACCTATTGCACTTGGAGTTGCAACAAAACAACTACGATACGACCGATTCATATCGTATTACAAAATAGTCCGGAACTCTACACATGTAACAGAGCCTTCGAATACCGATTCAAATGTATGCGAGTTATGAAGAATTGTCCGACATGTGCGTACGCGCCGACAACCGACGCACGACTGGCAAACTGGCATGCTTTTTTATCAACTCTCCATTCAATTGAATTGCCTTGACTTGCCATACCATCCGTTATCTTTCTCTTCGCACTGCGTTTAAGTTTAAACCTTATTGGTATATAAATAAAGGTTGCATCTTTAATCTATGGAAGGACGTTGATGGATCGGTCACAAAGTCAGAAAGTCTACCTGCTGTTTTTGTAGGGCATATTGTTAGTAAATAAGGGTAATATTAGCTTGTTTCGGGAATGATTAGTACGGATTTTCTGCGAAAGCTTTTAGGGGCCTTGCAAGTTGTAATATCGTTTACGCCGTCAGTATTTGGAATACAAACAAGAAATGTTGCCTGATCAATCATTATTTAATTAGCATATATTTTTACTTTTGGCCGACAGTACTAAAACCAAAAAACCGGAAGATTACATTTTATTTTAATAATAACAGCCAACGATTACATATATCGATCCTGGACCCTAACTAGGATTCCCTGTGTCTAGGTACTCAGGAACTACGAGGACCATGTTCCCAAATTACATAGTTCAATTTTGTAACGATCAAACGGGATCAAATCGGACTGAAAATTGAATGATTATGAACCACCAGGGAATCTTTCCATGTAGATCAAACCGGAAATCCGACCGAGATAGGTATAAACCTAAAAAAGATCTATTCCGGTTTGAACCTAATATAGGTTCATACAAAAAAGATCTATTCGGGTTTGAACCTAATTTAGGTTCATACAAAAAAGATCTATTCCGGTTTGATCTACATGGAAAGATTCCCTGGTGGTTCATAATCATTCAATTTTTAGTCATAGATCACGTTTGATCGTAAGAAGTACGTCAAGGAAGTAGACCAAACCTGAATAGATCTTTTTTAGGTATAAACCTAAACAATATCTTTTCCGGTTTGATCTACATGAAAAGATTCCATGGTGGTTCATAATCATTCAATTTTCAGTCCGATTTGATCCCGTTTGATCGTTACAAAATTGAACTATGTAGTGAGTCCCTAGACACAGGGAATCCTAGTTAGGGTCCAGGATCTATAAATGTAATCGTTGGCCGTTATTATAAACCAAAGGTAATCTTCCGGTATTTTGGTTCATTCAATTTTTAGTTTGTTTTGATCACGTTTGATCGTAAGAAGTACGTCAAGGATGTAGACCAAACCGGAATAGATCTTTTTTGAGTATAAAAAAAACCTAAACCTAAAAAAGATCTATTCCGCTTTGATCTACTTCTTGCGAAGTATCTACGAATCAAGTATACTACTTTAGGTGTTAAAGGCTGAGTGTACTACTTTAGGGTGCTAAAGACTGAAGTACCAGAAAACCAGAGACACTGAGGAGATGACATCACTTGCCCTAGTAACATCATCATCATGATGAATCGGGTGCGCTCACTAAATTGGCATAGATTCGCTGACAGTTTTACACAACTTTGATTAACACCTTAATTAAGAGTAGGTTAGATGGGATTGAGACGTTCTGATCGTTTAATGTCATATGACACTGTTGGCCTAATTTTACTGATGTATAGTCTTTATATGTTTAGTATTTTACTAGGTGGTAGGACTTTGTTGCAAAGTTCGTCTAGGTAGGTACCACCGCTTTGCTAGTTATTCTGCCGCCAAGTAGTAGTGTGTAAGTACTACTGTGTTCCGGTTTGAAGGGCACTGTAGCTAGTGAAATTACTGGGCGATTGAGACTTTATGATCTGATCTCACAATCGAGTAATCTTATTACCAGACTGTGCTGATGTCTCAGGATGATGTGCGCAGTGCAGTGTCGCTCGAAACTCTATGTTTTTGGGTTGCGAGTGACACTGTTCTGTTATGGGTGGCCGTGACACTTAACATCAGGTGAACGACTAGCTCGTCACATCATTCAGTAACATTAAAAAAAAGTATTTTTTTTTTTAAATTCTAACTCTAAGTAGCTTTTATATTAAACGTTTGTAAAATATATAAATGTATATAAAAACGTACTTAGTTTATTATTTCTATGGATCCTATTTCTATATTTCAAGACGCTACTTGGTTGGAATTTGTTGTGCCCAAATATTTTCACAAATAAACTAAGTTCCGGTGACTATATTACTCATATTTCATCGAAATCTCCTTCCCCCATACATATTAAGGATTTATTCAAAGAAATGTGAACACGTCATGAATTCTTCCGTATTTTACTTTGAATTTGAGCCTTCGTCATATTATTTATATCAAAGTCGATTCGATTGTACATTAAACATAAACCAAAGATCTGTCTCCGCGTGAAACCGTATCTCACAGTTATCATAATATGCACTCTTTAATCTCGACGTTATTATAAGATAGTAAAATTTATTAATTTGAGTAACAAGCTGTACCCCGCGGTTACACCCGCGTGGTGAAAGTTTTCTAATTTCCACTCAACTTTCTTAATATTTTTCTTTCATAAGAACCTTCTTCTGACATTAATAAAGACAACAAAAAAATCATTAGAGAAAAGGTTCCATCCGTTCACGCGAAATAGAGATTCATTTTTATATAATAATAATAACGCCCAACGATCACATACATAGATTCCGGACCCTAACTAGGATTGCCTGTGTCTAGGGACCCAGGAACTACGAGGACCATGGTCCCACAACACCCAGACTCAGAACAAGTACCTATTTGCGCTTTATATTATATTTTTGTGCACAAATACTTGTCCTGCCGCGGGAACCGAATGTATTTAGATTGTATTCATTATAATTATGTAAGTAGGTACGAGTATATTATATTATTTTTATAATTAAGTATACATAGGTGTCGATTCTGTGTTGCATTCTCTAAAACTAAAGTAAACTTAAAGTATGACGGTACTCTTCTGATAAAGGGGAAATGACAAAGACGGAAATATGTTAATTTCGTTTAGCTTTAGAGTATGCGACACAGAATCAACACTATATATGCAGTATAGTTTTTATGATATATAATTTTATTGTTATATCAACTTTACTGCACCGCTACCATTTTTTTTCTTGCACATCCAAATTGATTGGTAGATAATGCTTCATAGCTATAACTCCTCCTTTTACATTAATTTATACTTGTAGTTTTCATATTTTTTTACATATAAAAACTACTTTATCCATCAACATTTTAAGGAATAAATCATAACGCTAACATAATATGGAGTTAAACATATTTTTAGTATCAGGACATAATGTTATAGCACCGCAATCCTTTTATATTTTAGGTAACTTTAATGATTCATTCTTGTATTCGGAAACGGTCCGATAGTGACACACCCATTTGTCGCTAATGATAATGCAGATTAGGCATTACTTTTTTTTAATGTTAGTAAATGATGTGACGAGCTAGTCGTTTACCTGATGTTAAGCGACACGGCCGCCCATAACAGAACAGTGTCACTCGGAACTCCAATACATAGAGTTTCGAGCGACACTGCACTGCGCACATCATCCTGAGATATCAGCACAGTTTGGAAATAAGATTACTCGACTGTGAGATCTGATAATAAAGTCTCAATTGCCCAGTAATTTCACTAGCTACAGTGCCCTTCAAACCGAAACACAGTAGCGCTTGCGCACTACTGCTTGGCCGTAGAATAACTGGCAAAGCGGTGGTACCTACCTAGACGAACTTTGCAACTAAGTCCTACCACCTAGTAAAATATATAATATTACTACTTATAATACTTAAATGGTTCGATATGTTTATCACGCAAATCTAAATATATATAACTCAAAGGTGACTGACTGATTGACTGACTCACATAGTGATCTATCAACGCACAGCCCAAACCACTGGACGGATCGGGCTGAAATTTGGCATGCAGGTAGATGTTATGACGTAGGCATCCGCTAAGAAAGGATTTTTCGAAATTCCACCCTTAAGAGGGTGAATGGGTGGTTGGATTATTTTCCCATAGGCCACGCCGCGGGCGAAGCTCATTAGCAGTATAGCCTTGGAAAGCTTCATTTGTTAATGTTTAATAACAAAACTTTCTTTACCAGCGTCTGTTTCTGAATAGCTATAATCTAGATCTTTGAGTTGGTTTCTTCTAATCGAGAGTGCTACATCATCGACCGCATCATCACTTAACTTTAGACACAATATGATCAAACGTACCTAACCTTATTTGATTTTGACAGCATTTGTGGTGTTGTGGTTGAGTTGGCCGGATCATAGCTCAGAGGCGGCGGGTACGACTCCGACGACATGTATTTGTACACAAAAAAAGCGCAAATACTTTTTCTGTGTCTGGGTGTTGTGGGACCATTGTCATCGTAGTTCCTGGGTTCCTAGTTAGGATCCAGGATCTATGTATGTGATCGTTGGGCGTTATTATTATTATTGTATTTGTTAAGCGTTTTTTCTACAAATAGCGGTCCTAGAACTGTCTTGACGAAGGTCTTTGTACTGTGAGCAACCCCTTCTCGCCCCGGTACGGCGGACGAGGGCTCACGGGGGGGTTTTAGTGGGTTCGAGTCCCACATACCCCCTGCCACCACGGGGGTGGTGGCAGGGAAGTGCGAGGGCATTTCCCCCCCTCAAAAAAAAAAAAAAGGTCATTGTACTATTTTGAAAATAATAGAGATCATTTTCCCATTTGAGTATACATATAAGTAGCAGCATGAAACTCTAGCGCTGCGGTCATCGCGCAGCGCTAGAGAAACAAAGAGTTGAAGTTGAATTGAATAGGAGCCGCCCGACGACATTTCAATGTGGCCTACGCCTTTCAGCTGGGCTATCACGTAACTCGATTGCAACAAATAGAAACACAAATTTGTATGGATTAGACAGTTTAAATACATAGTTTATGTGCATAGTTAGTATGAAAATTTCTCCTGTTGCATTGCAATCATAATTTCGTGATCACCCCTGAACTACGGTCAGTCGTCGATCTCTGACGAGGTTTCATTTAAAATTTGATCAAATATTGAATGAAATCTCTATTGAGCATCTATCAACGCATGCGCATAGTTGTGTAATACGGGTCTCAGACTTAGAAGCAGCTCTTTGGTCACCTGTAATTCCTATGCGTCTGTGGACAGTTCCTTCACGAAACCGTGAAGATATATAGCTATATATATCATCTTATTTCTTTTTTTTTAACGGGCTAATGCTGTTTATCTCTACCGACCTTTACAGCGTCACCGGGTGGGAAGGAGCTTAAGGCGGCCAGCCGTCAAAAGTGGGAGGCAACTAGCTCAAGGGCACCCCTGGGGTGCGAGCCTCGGCTTGGGCCGTTGCCGGGATAAGGGGATCGAGAAGACTACGTCCACTGGAAGAGTGGACCCTATTGAAAGTCGCGACCGTTCTAGCTAACCTACGGGTACGTCGACCTCGCTGCGGGGATATCATCTTATTATCTTATCTTAGGGAACATACGTATCCTATCCCGCCTAGAAATTCCGTTTGAGGTTACTATTATGTATTTACAAGTAAATACTGTTTTTTTTTTTTCAATGTATAACGGCAACTTGCCAGTTACCTTTATTTATTATTTGCTTACAAGCAAACTGTATGTTGTGTGCGTTTGTCACACATATTATATTGTTATCATAACGGTGTCGGTGCCGGAAGCCAAGTGTAGAGTACAGATAAGCGAAAACATACACATTGTTTTACAAATTACGATATTATAAAAACACTAATTTATGGGTACGATTATATATAAGACGAGCTTCTGCCCGCAGCTTCGCCCGCGGCGTGGCCTATGGGAAAATAATTTAACCACCCATTTCACCTTCTTAAGGGTGGAATTTCGAAAAATTCTTTCTTAGTGGATGCCTACATCATAACATCAACCTGCATGCCAAATTTCAGCCCTATCCGTCTAGGGTTTGGGCTGTGTGTTGATAGATCACTATGTCAGTCAGTCAGTCACTTTTGAGTTATATATATATATTTAAATAGATTTACAGGGTTACAGGAAAAACCGTGCTAGATCCGTTAACTTAGATCGCCATTGTCAACATAACATAGTTAAAAAATTGTATTATGTTTTGGAATGTCCGGTAAAATGACAATTTACAGTTGTCAAGATGGCGACATTAACATTTGACAAAGCAAGAACCAAGTTATACCGGCCGATAGATAGAGCGAAGTTTTACTTCAGTTAGTTAGTTTTTTTTTTTGTTCCACTTCTCTGCATCGTGGTTTCATTCATGATGTAAGGTTCATCAACAACCTGACGACGTCCACTGCTGAACATCGGCCTCCCCCATAGAGCACCAGTTTGAGCACTGCTGGCCTCCTGCATCCATCAGCTCCCAGCGGTTCTGACCTGGGGCCTTACCGCGTAAGTCTGGTGGAGATGGTAATCGTGTTCTCTCTTGGTCGCACTCGTGGACTTGTTAATTGGCGCGTGCAGGATGGCATGCGAAGCCGATTCACAGAATGCTTTCTAGGAATCGGCTTCGTCTTCCTGCACACGCCAATTAACAAGTCCACGAGTGCGAGCAAGAGAGAACACGATTACCATCTCCACCAGACTTACGCGGTAAGGCCCTAGTATCCACTATGTACAGTTAATTGTCATCCAATAGGAACCCGCGAGATTGCCGGCTTCCTGGCGCACGGCTCGTTTCCGGTATGCACTTATGATTATTGTGTCCTTTAGTAGTCTACGAGAGTAGGCAAGCGTGTTACATCCTAGACCGCATCGTTACTTACCATCAGGGGCGATAGTGGTCAAACGCAAGCCTATCAAACAATAAAAATAAAAAAAAGTAGTCTACGACCAACAAATGCTACAAACTACATTTAGCCCTTTGTTATAACAAATTGTATGACCGTAAGCACTTAACGCAAGGGTCAGCAAAGTATAGTTCGGGCACTATTTAAATTTTTATGCGAATAACAGACAAAAACTTTTTTTGTGATTCTATAATAACGCCCAAGCATAGATCCTGGACCCTAACTAGGATTCCGTGACCCAGAAACTACGAGGACCATGGTCCTACAACACCCGGACTCAGAACAAGTATTTGCGCATTTTTTTCAATGCACAAATACTTGTTCTGCCGCGGGAATCGAACCCGCCGCCTCCGGGTTATGAGCCGACATGCTATTGTTAAGCATTTCCAGCCTTATTAATAAACGGGTATTAGTCTCGTATAAGTTACTTCAGCTTTTGTCCTTTTTTTGCTACTGAAATATTTAGCTGCATCGAAAGAGACAAAAGATGGTGTAACTAGTCTAACGCTAGTTCGTGTTTATTAATAAGGCTGTTCGGGTTTAACCAGGAAAGATTTAAACAAGCCTTAAACTGCTGTTTTGTTTTGTTAAACACACGTTCGGCATCTGTTTAAAGTATTTGTGTTAGTACGGACATTTTAAATCTCCAAATTAAATGCGCCATCTGTTGACAAAACTATAATCCAGAGTCAAAATAAGGTGTGCTAACATCAAGCACTAACGTCCCTGATTTTAAAACCATTTTCCATGAAACAGATTTTAGTTCAACAAACCGCCACCAGGAACTCTTCTGCAACCCTGTTTTGTACGTAACAGTTATCACGTTTGATACTAGATGGCGCTTTTAAGCATTCAACACAATTGACGGGCTGAGGTCAAAAAGGATTTAATTGATTTTTTTCACAAAATGACTTATGGGTATCGTTGGATTCAGCATGAAATTATCTACAATAATACATTCTCAAAATACCGAAATGAGGCTTAAATCTCGAGATTGTCAGTCTAAAAACGTTTTATCTGGCAAAGAAATACAGTTCGCTTAGCATAAAAACATCAAATTTATTATATTATATTATATTTTTACAGTAATTGTACGAATTAGTACTATATTTTGTATTTTAAAATAGAATTAAAACATTTTCAAGCAACTGAAACTTACATAAACCTTTTCTATTACCTTATAAGCACTATACATTAAAATGAAGCCGTTGACGTTTAAAGTCAATTTTCTCGAAACTATCAATTTGACAGTTAAACCAAACAAAAAAGTTCTCACCCCTCTAATTTACTTTGTGGCCTTCAGCAATGATTTTTAAAGACCTTTCTACCTATTTTGACATATAGATTTTAGTATAAGTTCGTGCCTATAATCTAAAGCCATTGCATCGTGGTTAGTGCAAGCCACTCTCACAAGATGGCATCCTTAACGGCTAAAGTCTAGACCAATTCTATGTACATAGTAGACAGAGATCAATATTTTAGGCTAGTCTGGAACCTTTCCACGTGGTCTGGATGATTTGTTAGTCAAATCTCGACCGTAAAGTTTAGGCGAAAGGTTTATTTTGATTAAGTTAGCATATGACCGCTGTCTAACCTGAATGAGCTAGCATAATATAAACATTTCTACTTTACTAATAAACCCTGGTTAACAGTGAAATAGCTATTAATGTTTTCTCTTGTTTTATCTTTGTCTTTTTCAAATTTGATAGACAGAAACAAAATAAATATAATAAATAAATAATAAATATGTGTGGACATTTCACACACCGCCATCTAGCCCCAAACTAAGCAAAGCTTGTACTATGGGAACCAGATAACTGATACAATACTTAGATACTTTTTTGTTTGTAAATACATACATAGAATAGTAACCTGAAAGATAATCAAGGCTTAGACAGACGTCAAACGTGTGTTTATCAATATAAACACCCAGACACAGAACAAACATCGATGTTCATCACACAAATGTTTGTCCTGGGTGGGAATCGAACCCACGACCTGCAGTTCAGAAGGCAGGGATACTACCAACTGAGCTATCGGGCCAGTCAAATCAGTCTTAAAGGTAACCTGAAAGATAATCAAGTCTTAAACTAGTGTCAAACTGCTGTTTTATATTGTTAAACATACGTTTGACGTCTGTCTAAGCCTTGATTATCTTTCAGGTTACCTTTAAGACTGATTTGACTGGCCCGATAGCTCAGTTGGTAGTAACCGTGCCTTCTCAACTATGGGTTGTGGGTTCGATTTTCACCCAGGACAAACATTTGTGTGATGAACATCGAAGTTTGTTCCGTGTCTGGGTGTTATATTGTATTCTATGTATGTATTTACAAACAAAAAGTATTTAAGTATTGTATCAGTTATCTGGTTCTCATAGTACAAGCTTCGCTTAGTTTGGGACTAGATGGCGCTGTGTGAAATGTCCAGACATATTATTATTATTATTGTTTAAATCTTTTGTGGTTAGGACATATAATTTGTTTATTCAAAACTGCCTATTGACAGCGACACAGACTACAGTTAATTTTATCAGACTGACTTGCAATGCCACTGACTTACGGAGGATTCTACGCTTGACTGTGTAGTACTATAGAATAAATGATAGTAAATAGTACATACTCCTATTATGTCACTAATTACTACCTAGAGTTTTGAACAAGTGAGGCATGTCGACTAGGGATGTGACATACAACAAATATCGGTACGATACGTATATCGATATGGGTCGATAAATCCGTGTATTTTATAACAGGTAGGTAATAAACAATCATAGATCTGTGCAAGTGCCAGAGTCATATAGTTGATATTAATTTGACAGCCTCCGTGATTCGTTGGTTGACTAGGTTGGCTCATATTATGTACACAAAACTACGTGAAAATTCTGCCGTTTTTTGGAGGGATTCGTATAAGTCTGTATCTTAAATCATATCGATGATTAATTTATTTAATCACTAAAGCGATATTTGCGATAATTTAATGTATATATAACAAGTTTTTAGTATATAGCCGTAATATTAATTATCGGCAATAGCTAGAATAGAATAGAATATTTATTTATTTGTTCAAATTAATAAATTCAGTTTACAATCAACAAACTAATAAATGATTTAAGCTCATTCTCATAATTTAGCTGTTCAGCATATTAAGATTCCCTGTGTTGTGCTGAACAGTACTCCTCCAATGAAACATAACAATAAACTTATCACAAAAACTATCAAGCATATTAAATAAATAACACAATACAATTACCAGGTACTAGCAATACAATAATAAAGAAAGAATAACAAATTATTTTCAACAACAATAGTTTCTAGATAGTTTTTATCGATATTCGATAAAAACTATCTAGATCTAACTCAAATAAATTATCGTACCGGTAATTGTTTATCGACATCGTCGCCCCCATCCCTAGTATCGAGACTTTTGATTGGGAGAAATCCATTGAAGAGTATTCAGCTACCTATTAGCACGGTTAATTGGCGTAAGATAGGTACGTGTTGGGATAATTGAAGGATTGAGAATAAAAAGGATTTAACTGATTTTTTTGACCAAATGACTTATGGGTATAGTTGGATTCAGCGTGAAATTATCTTCAATAATACATTCTCAAAATACCGAAACGAGGCTTAAATCTCGAGATTTTGAGTCTAAAAATGGTTTATCTGTCACAGGAATACAGTACGCTTAGCATAAAAACATTACTTTATTTCTTTTATTATATTATATTTTTACAGTAATTGTATGAATTAGTACTATATTTAGTAATTTTAAATAGAATTAAAACATTTTCAAGCAACTGAAACTTACATAAACCTTTTCTATTACCTTATAAGCACTCTACATAAAAATGACGCCGTTGACGTTTAAAGTCAATTTTCTCGAAGCTGTCAATTTGTCAGTTAAATCCTTTTTATTCTCAACCCTTCAATTAACTTTAATGGAGCTGAAATATTTCTCAGTGAGAATGTATTCATTAATCCAATAATATGAAAATAATATAGAAATATCAATGGGCCGTACTAATAACAACTTATAATTAATAATATGTATTTTATAAATATTATATAACTGACCCAATAGCTCAGTTGGTAATAACTCTGCCTTCTGAACATTTGTGTGATGAACGTAGGTGTTTGTTCTGTGTCTGGGTGTCATATTGTATTATATGTATGTATTTACAAACAAAAGTATTCTGAGTATTGTATCAGTTATCTGGTTCTCATAGTACAAGCTTTGCTTAGTTTGGGACTAGATGGCGTTGTGTGAGATGTCCACACATATTATTATATTTTTTTTATGTTATTCTAATTTATGTACATTTTGTATTACATCGATAGTTTCGTTTTAAGAATTTTTTTTTTTTACTTTTACAAATAAAGTAACGGCAGCAACAGCAACGGGGCAGACGGTAAAAAACGAGTGTGCTCTAAACCACAAGACTGAAGTAAAACTTCTTTTCCTCCGTCTCTCTTGTCCTACAGTATTTTTTTTTTTACTGCAAACTAATCTATCATTTGACCGCGCTCTCACCTGATAGGAAGTGACGATGCGATCGAAGGTGTAGCATGCTAGTCAAGTAAAATATACGAAATGCAACTCTTTCTTTCTTCACCTCACCTGCTTACCTCCAGTTCAAGCGTACGTAAAGAAGTTTTATTTCAATAATACAATTCGATTTCTCAGAGTTACATGTAAAATCTGACTGATCTGATCTTTGACTGCCCTGACAACTCAGTTGGTAGCTTTGCCTTCTGAACTGTAGGTTGTGGGTTCGATTCCCACTCAGGACAAACATTTGTGTGATGAACATAGACGTTTGTTCTATGTCTGGGTGTTATATTGTATTCTAGGTATGTATTTAAGAACAAAAGTATCCAAGTATTGTATCAGTTATCTGGTTCCCATAGTACAAGCTATGCTTAGTTTGGGGCTAGATGGCGCTGTGTGAAATGTCCACACATATTTATTTTAAACTGCTCCATTTAATTACACAGCAATGACTGTCGGTTTCTCATGACCATCCCAGGAATTTTCAATAAAAAAGAGAGTGGCGTCGTCCTTGGTGGAAGACGTGACATTGCCACGCTCGGAATAGGCAATGACAATAAATGTGTTGGTAGTTAAGAACCTTGCCGCATGACTTATTGCTTTTACTATTTAATATGAGAACGGAAACACACTGTGTTGTAAATAATATAGTCCAAAAATTTAATAATAAATAAAATTACTTGCCAATCTTCTAGGATTTTTTTGTACACGAGATATCCCAACTCACTTTCATTTCTAAACTATCCTCATTAATAAAATAGTGGAATGCATAGTTTTGAAATTTGAAGTGATAACTTCTTTAGCTTGAGCACTTTTTGGTTGAACCAAAATCATGGAACTCGCGTCATCGTCACCGAACGCTTTCCATGAGCTACATGTGTACTGTGTATGGTGTCGCATACCCTAAAGCTAAACGAAATTAACATATTACCGTCTTTGTCATTTTCCCTTAATCAGAAGAGTACCGCCATACTTTAAGTTTAGTTTAGTTTTAGAAAAGTTTTAGAAAGAATGCGACACAGAATCGACACAAATATATGTGTACTTTTTGTCTTGTTTTGTCTTTTTCTCCCCAAAGCAAAAATCATCAAAATACAATTTAAACAAAACAAAACTTCTCTTTAAGTTAAATACAATAAAAATAATTATTCACACTATTGGTTAGCAAAGATATGAATAAATTATTGTTGCTCGTTTGCGAAATGTAAATAGCTTAACAAAAGCCGGACAAGCCGGACAACGTTCATTTTGGCCGGAAACGCAATCAAAAAGTCAATGTCCGGCTTTATCCGGACGCCTGGCAAGTGGCAACGCTAGTTGTAGGAAAGAGTGGAATTTCCGCACATATCTTGAAAATTAATTGGTGCAGGGCGAAGAGGGATTTGAACCAGAGGTGCATCAGTTTGAAAGTCGCAAGGTCTACCGCTGAACCGCTCACTGCCCTATACCTCAACCCAATCAATACATTCTGATGATAAAAGATTATTACTCTTATAACTTATAACAGTCTTGTATCTTGTCATTATTAACATTCTTTAGCTTCCATAACAAATTACAGAAACATTACGCTTACTAATTGTGACAAGGTACTAAACTGTAAATTACCCGTGACCGAAGCGGTATGTGTTGTGTTGTGGGAAAAAACTACATTGTCTTCTCATCTTTTGTAACGGTATAAGCTATGAGATACAACATTTACGGATAATCTTAAATTTTACGGATATATCCGACTTTGACAGTTGAGTTTCATGACTTTTTAAAACTTTCCTTTGTTTATTCTTTAGTGACCTAACGCGTATGCGCTACAAACAAGTTTATTTCAGTAATAAACGTTGTTAGAGCGAGTTTGGCTAAGCGGTAGCCCTCGCGACTCAAACCAACGTACCTTCGTTCATATCCCACTAGGACCCGTGCAAATGACTTTACACTCCTTTACCAACACTTTTATTAGGCACTAC
The DNA here is from genome assembly GCA_905220475.3 of Ennomos fuscantarius. Classification (NCBI taxonomy): domain Eukaryota; kingdom Metazoa; phylum Arthropoda; class Insecta; order Lepidoptera; family Geometridae; genus Ennomos; species Ennomos fuscantarius. Next base: position 8,184,133 of record HG992049.1, read on the forward strand.
ATTCAATGATGGGTAAGCTACCAATAATAGGTAGTGTAATTATAATAATAATAATAATATGTGCGGACATCTCACACAACGCCATCTAGCCCCAAACTAAGCAAAGCTTGTACTATGGGAACCAGATAACTGATACAATACTTAAATACTTTTGTTTGTAAATATATACATATAATACAATATAACACCCAGACACAGAACAAACACCTGTGTTCATCACACAAATGTTTGTCCTGGGTGAGAATCGAACCCACAACCCACAGTTCAGAAGGCAGGGTTACTACCAACTGAGCTATCGGGCCAGTCAAATTAACCATATATTAGGTCTTTACCTATGAAATTGCCGTTTTGTTTGAAAAAAGTTAAAGTATTTTTTTTTTCGAACTTATTTATTTATTTTATTCAAAGTAATCACCCCTGCAATCAATGCATCTTTGCCAACGCTGTGGCAGTTTATGGATGCCCTTCTTGAAAAAATCAGCAGGACGGGAGACAACAAAATCTTCAAAGGCGTTTTGTACTGCCTCTCGGGAATTTAATTTTTTTCCCGCTAAAAAGTTGTCCAAATTTTGAAAAGTAATAGTCGGTAGGCGCAAGATCTGGTGAGTATGGCGGATGAGGGAGAGCTTCCAAACCCAACTCATGCAGCTTAGAGACGGTCTGTTGTGCAGTATGGGGTCGCGCGTTGTCGTGAAGTAGCAGTGGAGACGACCGATTGACCAAAGCTGGTTGCAGACGTGCGAGTTTCGCCATCATTGTGGTCAGTTCTTCAATGTTCACATCTGCAGTAATGCTCTCGCCGTTTTGTAAAAAGCTATGATGAATCACACCAGCACTAGACCACCAAACTGTGACCATCACCTTTCTAGGGGTCATTTTTCGTTTTGCACATTGCTTTGGTACCGAACCAGGATCTAACCAACTTGCTGAGCGCTTTCGATTGTCAAAAAGAATCCATTTTTCGTCGCACGTAACAATTCGGTTCAAAATTCCTTCATTTCTGTGCCTGTTAAGCAGCGCAAGGCAAGTCTCGACGCGTACGTTGCGCTGGCGATCGTTAAGTTCGTGGGGCACCCATCTATCAAGCTTTTTTATCTTGCCAATCTGTCGCAAATGGACCAATATTGTTTTGATGCTAACATCAAAAGCTGCTGCCAGCTCAGCTGTAGATTGAGATTCATCATCTTCCACAATCGCCTTTAATTCATCATTGTTGACCAAAGTTTCCGGACGACCACGAGGTTCATTTTTCAAGTCAAAATTCCCAGAACGGAACCGAGTAAACCAATAACGGGTTGTACGTTCGTTTGTACAGGTCTCTCCGTAAACGTCGTTGATGTTACGTGTCGTTTGTGCCGCGTTGGTGCCACGACGGAACTCATATTCCATAATTGCACGAAATTTCAAAGTATCCATTATGAGGAAAAATGTTGAAATGTAATGAAAATACAACGCTAATCAATAAACAAAAGACTTATATTGTAAATAGAATGTCATATTTTTAAAACAAAATTAATTTGAATTTAGAATTCATAGCCAATCAAAACTTTTTTTTGTTTGAAAAAGTCTGTACTGCAATACGGCAATTTCATAGGTAAAGACCTATTATATATAAATCTATTGCTGTTCGTTAGTCTCGCTAAAACTCGAGAACGGCTGGGCCGATTTAGTTGATTTTGGTTTTGAAATGTTTGTTGTAGTCTAGGGAAGGTTTAAAAGGTGAGAAAAAGAGAAATATTCTCTTGGACAGGGTCAGGGTGTAAAACTATTAACCCGTGCGTAGCCGGGGCGGGTGAGCTAGTATAATATAATATACCGGTAGTGGGCTGGAGCATTTAGACTGCCTATAGGTCATCGCGGCCAGTATATAGTCCAAATGTTTTTTTTGTAGTAGGTGTTTAGTATTGGTTGTTATATCATTGTATTTAGTCGAAAACAAAGGCAATTTTCCGGTTAAAAAAAACCCTATATTTGTAGTGGTAATGGATATTTGACCTGTCTAATAAATCGGCGCAGCATAAAATGTTTATTATAGTAGATGGCGTTGCTAGTAGCATATTTTTGTATGTTTTGGCTCCACACTTTTGTGTATTTAGCCAGTGTCAAGTAATTTATAATTTATACAAGTTAATCATATTTCACGCAAATATGTCGAGTCAGAGTCTAGTCAAAGTCATACTCCTAGAGAAGTGGTGGCAACTTTACTAGTAGCTTCTATGGTGTTTTGGAAACAACACGAAAAGAAACGTTTCACCGTCATTATAACACTTTCCCACACTCGTGCCTGTAATCCAGCACATAACGAATAAAATGCCACCAATTTTATGCACCAACACTGAAAATAACACAAGTTTTGGAAAATAATACAACGCGGTGACGCAATCTTTTTCGTTTTCCCACCAAAACGCCCTAGTAGTATTTACTAGTTAGTCACTTTGTATAAAACCGCCTATGTCAGAATCTCGAAAATTATCCACCCAAAATTTTGTTCAAATACGTCCGTTTAATTAGTAGAATTGACCCCTGACTTACTCCAAACTTAGTTCCGCCTCAATGCGTCCGATGAACAGATTTCTGTTCCGCTACAGATGTTTTAGTAAACCATTCAAAAATACAGCTTAGAAGGCCTTTAAAATGGAATCACTAAAGTTGAAAACTGTTTGAAGAAGGGATAAAGGTGTGTCGGTACTAAAATCCATTGTTGATCCAGTCAGCTTTGGTCAAGCTTCGGCCTGCGGAAAAATACTCTGCGGCCCGTAAACGCGGAGTGGTGAGAACACTTTTATTTAATAGAGAACTAGTCTAGAGTTATAGTCTAGACTGTAAGCGATATGTCTATGAAACATAAAACTGACTGCCCTGATAGCTCAGTTGGTAGTAGCTCTGCCTTCTGAAATGTGGGTTGTGGGTTCGATTTCCACCCAGGATAAACATTTGTGTGATGAACATAGGTGTTTATTTTGTGTCTGGGTGTTATATCGTATTATATTTATGTAATTTACAATAAAAAATATTATTAAAGTATATACGAATTGAAGTAAGTATGATATGAAGTATTATAGTACATACGAATAATAAACTAGCGACCTTCGCAAAGCTTAAAACAAATATTTTGACCCTCGAATTAAAACGGTCGAGTGTAACTGCGAAGACGGCTTCCCAGTGTATTATTGCCATTGTGGCCGAGATTGTATCAGAGGAAACATTATTTTGTTACATTTTTTACGAAAGTTTTGTTGCGACATCGGAAAATAAAGAAATCGTAGCGTCCGATATCTTTCTTTATCTTTTTACACCTTAGACTACCTCCAATACTCAATAATAACCCTAGCCTTATAGTATTTCCAGAGATTTCTCTCTGAATAATCCTTACCATTTAAAACAATTTATTTATTACAATCTAGCCTATGACTAAAAAAACGAGTGTGCTTTAGACCACACGACTGAAGTAAAACTTCTAACAGAAACATTAATATGTACAGGCACTCTATAAATAAAAAGTTACAACTAATAAAACATCCAACTCACCACCGCGAGGTAAGGTTAAGAATACTGGCAGCATTACCTCGCTGAATTAGAAGACTTAGCTTCTGAGCGAAGTGCCAGCTCTGGGATCCCCCGAGGCGAGAATCAATCGAGTAGAAAATATTTATTCACTATTTTATAATTTAGTGGATGAAATCGCGACACTATGAATCTCGTCTTCATCAGAGAACACGACTGAGCGAAGTTCTGTAATACGGGCCTATGTATCATCATCATCATCATTATCAGCCTACACTAGTCCACTGCTGGACACAGGCCTCTCCCAAGGCACGCCACTGAGCCCGGTCTTCGGCTCTACTCTTCCAGTTACTGCCAGCTACCTTGCGTATGTCATTGCTCCATCTTGCTGCAGGGCGTCCTACACTACGTCTGCCGATTCGCGGTCTCCACTCCAGAACACGTCTACCCCAATCGGTTTTTCGGCAGATATGACCACCCCACTACCACTTCAGCTTGCTAATTTCCTGAGCTATGTCGGTAAGTTTAGTTCTCTGGCGAAAGACATTTTCGTAACTAAGTATCACAATCACAAAATTAACTCGAAAGGTTTTATCCTTTTTAGTCTTCTCACTATGTCCGTGTTGTCCGGCAAGTAATGAAAGTAAGTATGATTTGTCGCTTCATCGCGACCCACAACGAAAACTACAGACAACAAATACAGTAAATATAAAATATTGACATTGGAACCCAATTGGAGCACCGATACCCATCCACTTGTCGTAATTGATCGCATGACAGCAGTTGATTTAAAATGCCCAGTGCCTAGGGACGACCGCATCGCTTGGTTTAGTTGTTTGTGTCCACAAATGTTTATTTATTTTATTTCTATGTATACTAGGTGGTAGGACTTTGTTTCAAAATTCGTCTAGGTAGGTACCACCGCTTTGCTAGTTATTCTGCCGCCAAGCAGTAGTGAGCAAGCACTACTGTGTTCCGGTTTGAAGGGCACTGTAGCTAGTGAAATACAGTAATTTCATAAATCATTATTAATTTCATTATTTCATCATTAATGTGAGATCAGATCATATAGTCTCAATTGTCACTGGGCAATAAAACATTTTCTATTTATCCATCAAGTTTCGCCGCAGTATTAGTTTTTCTTCCACACTCTTTTGCTTCTTTCTCATTCACATCAGATCTCACACACTCTATTCAACTTTTCTTCGGCCTTCCTCTTCCAACATCCATATTCACGACTTCCCTGAAAACTTACTCAAATACTTTAAAAAATTTTTGCTGTTAAAAGCTTTTGGAGTTAATCAGTATGAGCCCAATTTACAATCAATCTTACCATGAAACGTGACTTATCGATATGAAAAAGCGTGGGTACAGAATACAGATCACAATATAGTGATAGAGCAATGATCTTCCCACAGTCGTGTGCCCGTTGCCGAGATTCTGATGACCTTAATTAGATGTGGGTAGATGTTTTGAGTACCTATATCGGTGATAAGCAAGCGTTAGAAACACTGTTTCAAACTTTCACAGTTTCACTGTATTTTTAATAGTGCTGGCGGAACTTTTACTGTCATTGGAATCATTTCAGAGTTCCTGATATTTCGGCGCAGTTACATGCACCAAGTTCACGTGTATACTGAAAATGCAGTCACAGAGGAACAGACAAAACTGTTTCTCAATCTTGCATGTTTCTAATCGTGGTAAAGATCCGGTTGGAAAGTTCCCAAAAACGTTTGTCAAACGATGGTCAAAAGCAGCCTTATCATAAGTACTAACGTAACATATGAATCATAGTCAAAGGATAACAGACGAGAGAACAGATAGCTCGTAGATATCGATGACTGGCCCGATAGCTCAGTTGTAGGTTGTGAGTTCGATTCCCACCCGGGACAAACATTTGTGTGATGAACATAGGTGTTTGTTCTGTGTCTGGGTGTCATATTGTATTCTATGTATGTATTTACAAACAAAGTATCAAAGTATTGTATCAGTTATCTAGTTCCCATAGCTTTGCTTAGTTTGGGGCTAGATTCCGTTGTATGAGATGTCCACACATATTATTACATTATTCATCTTGCTTATTTCTAATCATGGTAAAGATCCGGTTGGAAAGTTTCCAAAAACTATGGTCAAATGCAGCCTTATCATAAGTACTAACGTATCAGATGAATTATAGTCAAAGGATAACAGACGAGAGAACAGATTACTCGTAGATATCATACCGCCCAAGTTTCTAGGTCTGTATCAAAGTCAAACAGATCGTGTTTGCGGGCTACCGCAGACCAGACTCGAGCCGGACTCTGTAAACTGAATTGAGGACGCGTGCTAGAGCATAGGTAACTTTGTAGTGCGGTAATAGAGCATGTAAATGCAGCGAAGGCACGATTCCATTAGACAATTGCAAAAATGACGTCACATATAAGTTGATTGCATTGGAAAACAAAGAGGTTCAACAACTGAATAGGACACCAAGCAAGCAGCAACGTCTTCGACCCACGGTGCTGTCGTCGGTACTGCTTGCAGAGTAATTTGTGAGATAATATTACAATAAAAAAAGGCTGTAAAAGTTCAAACCACCGACATGCAACGTTCATAAGTAACTTTCCGAATGGAATCGCGCCTTTAAAAATGCTGGCCTCTACTTCGGCCAAAGATTGAGCATTGCCATTCAACGTGGCAATGCTGCCAGCATATTGGGCAAGTTGCCTACTGGTGGTTTGTTGGTTTAAGTTTTTTTTATTGTTTGTTAATGTATGCATAATGCACATTATATGAAGTTGTGAGTAGCTCTACTATACGCGACTATATGCAGGAAACTTTATTGTCAAAGAATTTAGATAAATCTAAAGAAGGCTTCACAATAAAATCACATTTGTTCCGCTTTTAGAACTTCAAAGAGTTCTTCAAGATCAGGCCTTTTGAGCGTACTTGAAGACAAGAGGTCTCTTATCTTAACATCATAGATTCAGTATACAGTTTTCTGTGTTGTTATTATAAAACATTATGTTAATATTAGGTCTTTACCTATGAAATTGCCGTTTTGTTTGAAAAAAGTTAAAGTATTTTTTTTTCGAACTTATTTATTTCTTTTATTCAAAGTAATCACCCCTGCAATCAATGCATCTTTGCCAACGCTGTGGCAGTTTATGGATGCCCTTCTTGAAAAAATCAGCAGGACGGGAGACAACAAACTCTTCAAAGGCGTTTTGTACTGCCTCTCGGGAATTGAATTTTTTTCCCGCTAAAAAGTTGTCCAAATTTTGGAAAAAGTAATAGTCGGTAGGCGCAAGATCTGGTGAGTATGGCGGATGAGGGAGAGCTTCCAAACCCAACTCATGCAGCTTAGAGACGGTCTGTTGTGCAGTATGCGGTCGCGCGTTGTCGTGAAGTAGCAGTGGAGACGACCGATTGACCAAAGCTGGTTGCAGACGTGCGAGTTTCGCCATCATTGTGGTCAGTTCTTCAATGTACACATCTGCAGTAATGCTCTCGCCGTTTTGTAAAAAAGCTATGATGAATCACACCAGCACTTGACCACCAAACTGTGACCATCACCTTTCTAGGGGTCATTTTTCGTTTTGCACATTGCTTTGGTACCGAACCAGGATCTAACCAACTTGCTGAGCGCTTTCGATTGTCAAAAAGAATCCATTTTTCGTCGCACGTAACAATTCGGTTCAAAATTCCTTCATTTCTGTGCCTGTTAAGCAGCGCAAGGCAAGTCTCGACGCGTACGTTGCGCTGGCGATCGTTAAGTTCGTGGGGCACCCATCTATCAAGCTTTTTTATCTTGCCAATCTGTCGCAAATGGACCAATATTGTTTTGATGCTAACATCAAAAGCTGCTGCCAGCTCTGCTGTAGATTGAGATTCATCAGCTTCCACAATCGCCTTTAATTCATCATTGTTGACCAAAGTTTCCGGACGACCACGAGGTTCATTTTTCAAGTCAAAATTCCCATAACGGAACCGAGCAAACCAATAACGGGTTGTACGTTCGTTTGTACAGTTCTCTCCGTAAACGTCGTTGATGTTACGTGTCGTTTGTGCCGCGTTGGTGCCACGACGGAACTCATATTCCATAATTACACGAAATTTCAAAGTATCCATTATGAGGAAAAATGTTGAAATGTAATGAAAATACAACGCTAATCAATAAACAAAAGACTTATATTGTAAATAGAATGTCATATTTTTAAAACAAAATTAATTTGAATTTAGAATTCATAGCCAATCAAAACTTTTTTTTGTTTGAAAAAGTCTGTACTGCAATACGGCAATTTCATAGGTAAAGACCTATTAATTTGATAAGAAAAGGACGCTGCTATCCAGTAGAAAGAAACAGTAGTGTGTATTGTTTTTAAACTTCAAAAAAAGAGGTTTTTTTCGACTGTATTTTTTATATTAGTTTGTAGTTTCAGGTTCCAGGTGAACCGATTCTGATGATTTTAATACTTGAAAGCTGGTGCTTCCCGTGTGGTCCCATTGCAATTTGGTCCAAGGTACAAAACAATATAATAAAGGAAAATGAAGAGTTCGTAAAAACGCAGCTGAAGTCGATTCAAACCTACATGAATGAAACGAAAGATGATGTAGAAGTACTACAAAATCGGTTTCAAATTATGAAGACAATAAATGACGTCAACGCTGGAGCACTTACGGCCAGTTTGCTAACTTCAGTTCTGAGAAGAAATCAACAGATGCTCCTAGACGCATTGACAGACATATACAAAGGACATCTCAATATGAATCTATTCACACCGGAACAGCTGTCGGAACAACTCGATCACATAGCCGGCATCATATCAAAACGATTAACGCTCCCTATTAAAAACATTGAAGGAGCAAACATTCAAAACATATACAAACTTATTTATGTTAAAGCCCGGCTCACCGAACAATACCTACTCTTCGAATTACATATACCGCTACTGAGCGATGACGAATATGCGTTGTATCAAACTATACCTATACTTCAACAGCACGTGCCCAACCAGTGTCAGATGATCGTAACTACTACTAAGTATATAGGAGTGAACTTCGTAAAGAATACCTACATACAGATGGAAGAAGCTGATCTGCAACAATGCACTCTGATAGAAAACGGCTACATTTGCCACGCCTATACTCCGATCAACAACTTACATGGAGCTACAGCATCTTGCGAGGCAAAAATGCTGAGTCAAAATACAAACATAACTTGTGATTGGAGACAACACCAATGTAACAACCAATGGCTAAAACTACAGAGACCAAACATATGGCTGTATAACTGCATCGACGAATGCTCGACTCGTATTATATGCGAGAATCAAATTACAACTACAAAAATAACTATGGCGGGTCTTCTTGCCCTAGGTCAGGGCTGTGTAATGAAACACAAGGACGCTACGTTGTATGCACATAACATCTTCAGTAGTAAAACCAACATTGGAATAATACTGGAAGTACCTTCCATCGAATCACCAAATGACATGGTGAATGCCTACAAACCAACGAAAATAGAGCTATCTGAATTGGACCTATCTAAAGAACACGGATTGTTAGATCACCAGATAGCTCAACAAAAAGGACTTGAGAACCTGCCTGATACTATAACGACACACAACATCGGCAACTACGCACTAAGCAGTTTGCTGGTGGGAGGAATTGTTGTCACAATCATCGTGTGGAGACTAAAAAGATATCTTCCTGAATGCAAACGGAGCAATACAACTAATAAAACGTCACCAAAGAATCGAGAAAGAACTGAAAACATAGAAATAGAAGAAATCGCTGCCCATACGTATGCTGAAATCGAAGACCGACAGTCGGAGAACATTCCTCAGCCGAAACCAGCATCAGAACACGGAACAAGATTTAACCTTTGATTTATTTTTATATATTTTAGAAACGAGTTTTTATAACTTTGTATTTTGCTTATTGTGGTTGCTTTTTATTTACTTTTATATTTTAACTTGTAACGCAAATTTGGTGATCTTTGCACGCACTTTTCCCTCGGGAGTATGTACGAGCCAATACAGCACGTACAGCAATTTTGTATACGCTTAAGTAAACTATAAATGTCCGTACATTCTTTACTAAAGCGAGTCGTCACTTAACCACCGTCGCGCGCTAATGTGTCCATTCTAACTAGTGCGGCTCAGACACCGAATTGCGCGTAGACTTTCTTTTAACAAATACAACAACTATTAGAACAGTGCAGTGGTTTGGATTTACAACTACCACCGGGCCGCAGTCTACGACGAAAGGCCCGAACAGCCTTACCGCGTAAGTCTGGTGAAGATCGTAATCGTGTTCTCTCTTGCTCGCATTCGTGGACTTGTTGATTGGCGCGTGCAGGATGGCAGGCGAAGCCGATTCCCAGAACGGTTACGCGGTAGGGGTACAGTTCTGACAATGGCATCCATGATGAAACCATGTAAGTCTAAAGTCGGTTTTTTATGTTTTGCGTTTGTGTTATTCATTCAATGGATTTTTCAGACGATTTGTCTAAACAAATGTAGAGGTAACATAAAAGCTTTAATAAACAAATCATGAAATCGTCACATATTTACATGTCGCTAAATCCCGTCCCACGTGCATTTTGAGGTTGTGTGAGTAGTTCGAAATTTGAATTTCATTTGGTTTCGTTAGTCGTGCGTTGGCGGTGAAGATGGGTGGACGTCTTTATATGGTTCTTGGGAAAAGATTTATTGGATTTGATGCCATATTGGACGGGAGTTAACAGTACTTATTTGCCACTTTCGAAATTCAAATTGCATGTGAATATTGTGAGTCATCAATTCATCATGTTACTTTTAATTAAATTAATGCCTTTTTTCAGCTTATAAATATATTTCTGGTGAATAATATTTATATGTAAATAAGAAATAAGTAATTTTTATATTTTGAAGTAAAGCTTCTTTATGCACGCTTGATTTGGGGAGTAAGCTCGCAAGGCAAACGGAAGTTCAAAGTTGTTGGTTAACGTAGATCTCCATCGTCAACATCTCAATCGTAAACAAAGCAAAAACAAAGGTATACCGGCCGATAGAGCTAAACTAAAGAAGTTTTATTTCAGTCGTGGGGTCTAAAGCACACTCGCACACAAAAACATTTACTAAAGATTATAAATAGGTTTACTTCAATTAAAGCAAGTATTGGAGCAGCAACAAAACTGATTCTCCTCGCGTGCCGAGTTCCGCTGGTTATTAATTTAATTATAATTAAGAGTTTATGGAACGGGTTAATTAATTTACGCTGTAAACATTTCGCTTATCATCAAACAAATAGATTAAAATAGTTAAATAATTTATGTATAAAGAAGGAACTAATTTTGTATATTTAATAGGTACCAACTATGATTGCAATTTTTAAAAAATAGTGCCCGACACAAGCTAGATTGTAGATACCCACTCAGGTAGTCTTAAACTTTAGAAAGACAAAGTCTGTATTACACTGACATCGATCGGTGCTCTAGATATTTCATTCACTAATTGATCACTTTATGAATGAAATCTCTGCTTGAGCACCGACCGATGACTGAGCATCGTTCTGTAATACGGACCTAAAAACAGCCTAGAAACAAAAAATGTCTCAGCGTTGATGACCATGAGGAAAAAAGGTCATAGAAGTCAGGAAAACGAAGACAACCATAGTTTTTCTAAATTCAAAAATCAGTTTTTGTTTCCACCATCTTGGATAATTTACATGTACCAACAGTATATACAATTACTAAACAATAACAAATATATATAACTCAAAGGTGACTGACTGACTGACTCACATTATGATCTATCAACGCACAGCCCAAACCACTGGCCGGATCGGGCTGAAATTTTGCATGCAGATAGATGATATGACGTAGGCATCCGCTAAGAAAGGATTTTTCGAAATTCCACCCTTAAGAGGGTGAAATGGGTGGTTGTATTATTTTCCCATAGGCCACGCCGCGGGCGAAGCTGCGGGCAGAAGCTCGTAACAAATAAATGTGTGGACATTTAACACATCGCCATCTAGCCCCAAACTAAGCAAAGCTCGTACTATAGGAACCTGATAACTGATACAATACTTATATACTTTTTGTATGTAAATACACAAATAGAATTCCAATTATCTCTTTTAAATTTCTATTTTAATCCACATAATCATTGACCGTCTACAAAAAATATATAGCAATATTTATTTGTACAATTTGTGGCACTCAGACTAGAACATTATGGGCACAGCGAAGCAAAAAAAGGAATACCGTAAGTAAAATCTTACCATTCCAACCGTATTATTTATTTTATAACCGAGCAGCGAGCGATAAGGAGCATCATCTTGCTGTACGTCTAGCTGATCGAAAATTAGACGTACGTAATTAAAAAAAAGAAAAATGCTTTAGACCACACGACTGAACTTTTTAAGCCCCATCTATCGGCCGGTATAACTTTGTTTTTGCATGTCGCCATCATGACAATTGTAAATTGTCATTTTACCGGACATACCAACATAATAATAGCAATTTTTTACTTTGTTAGATCTAAGTGAACCAACTTCAACTTGCGTTCGCCTCGCGTTCACCAGCTTACTCCTCAAGTCAAGCGTGCGTAAAGAAGTTTTACTTTAAAAAGTAATGAGAGTGTATAGAATAAATAATAATAATAGCGCTACCGATCACATACATAGATCCTGGACTCTAACTAGGATTCCCTGAGTCTAGGGATCCAGGAACTACGAGGGCCATGGTCAGACAACACCCAGAGTAAACCCAAGCACTTTTTTTTTGGAATCCAGCCCGCCGCCTTCGTGCTATGAGGACGAAATGGTTTGATTTTCTAATTTCGTATTCCTTTTTGGGTTCTACGTCTAGTCCTGAGAATTCTGAGGAGTGACCTCGTTCCGAATAACAATTGACTGATTAAAAACACAATGAACTATAAGTTGAAACTTAATACTTCACTGATAACTTTTGCTCCAATTATTTGCAATTAGGATAAAATCATCGTTTTTTGCTTATGTATTAACTAGTTGCGCCCCGCGGTTTCACCCGCGGATAAAAAGTATTTTAATTTTTTGCTCATCCCACGGGAACATTTCACTTTTCCGAGATAAAATGTAGCCTATATGTTAATCCAGTGTATAACCTATCGTGGTACTAAATTTCATCCAAATCCCTTCCACGCTTTGAGCGTGAAGGGGTAACAAATAATAATACACACATACAAACTTTCACCTTTATAATATTAGTGTGATATAAGACGATCCGCCAATCACCGTGTTTCGGTTTGATCTGCTGGAACTACCCCGGGTGGTTCATAAATATTTAATATCTATTTTTTGTTCCAGTTGAAATGAAATAAAAACGAGTGTGCTTTAGACCACACGACTGAAGTAAAGCTTCTTTAGTTTAGCTCCATCTATCGGCCGATATAACTTAGTTTTTGCTTTGTTTTATGTTAATGTCGCCATCTTGATAATTGTAAGCTGTCATTTTACCGGACATACCATAATAATACAAATTTTAACATTTGTTATATTGACACTGGAGATCTATGTTATGTTTGTTATGAATGCTTACAATTGTCAAGATGGCGACATTGACATTAAACAATCAACAGTGTCAATCAACTCTGTCAACTTTCAACTTCCGTTCGCCTCGTTACGCATCCACAAGCTTACTCCCCAAGTCAAGCGTGCGTAAAAAAGTTTTACTTCAAAAATTGGGCGATGAACATTTTTCAGATTTCAAATATAAACCACGAGCTTCTGCCCGCAGCTTCGCCCGCGGCGTGGCCCATGGGAAAATAATTCAACCACCCATTTCACCCTCTTAAGGGTGGAATTTCGAAAAATCCTTTTTTAGCGGATGCCTACGTCATAACATCTACCTGCATGCCAAATTTCAGCCCGATCCGTCCAGTGGTTTGGGCTGTGCGTTGATAAATCACTATGTCAGTCAGTCAGTCACCTTTGAATTATATATATTTAGAATATAGAAGATTACCGCAATCAAAGACTGTGTGTACTTACACAACAGACACGACAAAACGGGGCTCCACTAAAATACATAAAAACGTAATGCCTCTCCGAGTTTATGTTGCTAAGTTACGAACTAATTAGTCTGCGCGAGACGCTTTTGAAATGCGACCCACTTTGCTACATTTATACTTTTTTTTATGAATTTGAGTAATTTAGCTTAGCAATTTTAATTAGGAGATATTTCATTGGAAATTTACTGTGCTTAATATGAGATTTTGGGTTATGTTTCTCCAAATGTGAATTGGTGTATGTACTGTTTATCACTGTAAAGTTTCTTGTAGCTCTTCTTTACAGTTGTAATCGAAGCTTCGGATCGGAGTTTTCTGTTCTGCATTGTAATATAATAATAATAATATGTGTGGACATCTCACACAACGCCATCTAGCCCCAAACTAAGCAAAGCTTGTGCTATGGGAACCAGATAACTGATACAATACTTAAATACTTTTTTTTAGTTTGTAAATACATACATAGAATACAATATAACACCCAGACACAGAACAAACACCTATGTTCATCACACAAATGTTTGTCCTGGGTGGGAATCGAACCCACAACCCACAGATCAGAAGGCAGGGCTACTACCAACTGAGCTATCGGGCCAGTCCTTGTGCCGGATTGCTTGTACCAGTAGTGGGATAGAACTTCTTTTTTTTAAACTTACATATTGTAATGGGCTTTCTATATAATACTTAGTATGCTATGCTTGGTATAGCTTTTTTATGTTAAGGAATGACGTGACGAGCTAGCCGTTCGTCTGATGTTAAACGACACGGCTGCCCATATCAGCTGCTGTCACTCGGAACTCTAAAGTATAGAGTTTCGCGTGACACTGCACTGCGCACGTCATCCAGAGACATCAGCACAATCTAGTAATAAGATTACTAAACTGTGAGATCAGATCATAAAGTCTCATTTGCCCAGTAATTTCACTAGCTACAGTGCCCTTCGAACGGGAACTTGCGCACTACTGCTTGGCGGCAGAATAACTGGCAAAGCGGTGGTACCTACCTAGACGAACTTTGCAGTAAAGTCCTACCACCTAGTTATAGTAACTTAATTGTAAGTACCTATTATAATTTGGAATTGTTTAAAAATAACCTATTTGGATAAAAATCTTTTGACAGTGACTTTGACTACTTACTTGTATCATCAAAATGTATAATTATCGGAAAACCAACGTTTTGAAGATTTTAAATTGATGATCAAACGTTCGTTCTATTAAAATTGTATTAACGGTTCTATTCTAAGCAATTCATAATTAATATAATAATCTACTCAACCGAAATTAATGATTAAAGTAAAGTTGAACTGAACGAAAGACCTTACCAAGTTTCTTACGAAATAAGATCACAAACTTTAATTTGTAGTCTATAAAAATACACGTTTTTAAAAGACCGTTTTCAAAATTTCTATATTTATACATTAGTTGAAATCAATTTTTTTTAAATAATATAATCGAAACGTGTGTTTGTCAATCAAACAATTTTTTTCAAATTCTAAGGAATGACATGACGAGCCGTCGTTTGCCTGATTTTAAGCGACATGGCTGCCCATATCAGTTGCAGTGACACTCGGAACTATAGAGTTTCGCGTGACACTGCACTGCGCACGTCAGCCTGACACATCAACACAGTCTAGTAATAAGATTACTAAGACTGCGAGATTAGGTGATAAAGTCTCATTTGCCTAGTAATTTCACTAGCTACAGTGCCCTTCAAAACGGAACACAGTAGTACTAACAGCCTTATTAATAAACACGAACTAGCTTTAGACTAGTTACACCATCGTTTGTCTCTTTCGATCCAGCTAAATATTCCAGTAGCAAAAAAAAAGACAAAAGCTGAAGTAACTAATCCGAGACTAATGCCCGTTTATTAATAAGGCTGTTAATGTTTGGCGGCAGAATAGCTGGCAAAGCAGTGGTACCTATCTAGACGAACTTAGCAAAAAGTCCTACCGCCTATACCACCAGTACACCGATTGTCACAAATAAATAATAACGCCCAACGATCACATACATAGATCCTGGACCCTAACTAGGATTTCCTGTGTCTAGGGACCCAAGGACTACGAGGACCATGGTCCCACAACACCCGGACTCAGAACCAGTATTTGCGCTTTTATTTCTGTTCACTAATACTTGTCCTGCCGCGAGAATCGAATCCGCCGCCTCCGGGTTATGAGCCGACCTGCTTAACCACCACATCACAGAGGCTGTCAAAGTTATAAAGTTTACAACATGTACATTTCGGTAAGTCGTTACAGCATAAGTTATTCCTTAAAAGTCATTATATTTCGCAATTAGGGCCAAGTTACTAGTATGTAACAGTGGCAACCTTTACCTTTCGCAAAAGTATCGATATTTTATGTTTCTCGCGTGCAAAATTTATACGAAATACTTTTTTATTATGATTAAAACGTTTTTTATGCTAAAGGAGTTACGCGCCCTTAACGTTTTACATTTAGTATTACATTAAATATCTATTTAAAACCTTACTTTATTCAAATTTACTAGACAGAAAAAAACTCATAATAAATCTTTGGTGGACGGGAAAATGCTGAGAATGCTGGCAACATTATTAATTAAGTTAACATAATTAATAAGCATGTCTTCATCTTCCAAAATAAAATTACCACAAAAACTAAATGACAATATCAAAATCGATTAATCAGAGACGACGAATAAAAGAAAAATCTTAAGGGTTTTTTGTTTGCGAAGGACCATTCTATACTGTAGAAGACCCGATGGTAAGCCTACATCGTAACATATGGTGAAATGATGCCACTTGTGTGCTGATAAAAACTAAAAGGTTCAAATGTCAGGTCAGTTTAGAGTTTCGCCTTTAAAGGTTGGCTTATTTGCATATTTTTGTTGGTATCACACTAATATTATAAAAGCGAAAGTTTGTATGTGTATGTTTGTTACTCCTTCACGCTCAAACGGGTGAATGGATTTGGATGTAATTCGGTACCAAGATAGTTTACACACTGGATTAACATATAGGCTACATTTTATCCCGGAAAAGTGAAATGTTCCCGTGGGTTAAGCAAATTATTAAAATACTTTTTATCCGCGGGTGAAACCGCGGGGCGCAACTAGTGTTGTATAATTCCGACTTTTAATTATTTTGGAGTAAATAAATACGTTACAAACGTTTAAATCTTTACACCATGAGAGCGAAAATTATTGATTGGTTTTATTGTTTAAAAACTTATAATTTGTTCTTGAATAAACAAAGCATTTGATTTTCGAGTTACAATTACAAGTATATATTATCCTTATCCTTACATTAGTAATTAAATAATATTAATTAGTAAGTAAATAATATTAATTATAAACGCGAAAGTTTGTATGTATGGATGTTTGTTACTCTTTCACGCAAAAACTACTGAATGGATATTAATGAAACTTGGAATGAAGATAGCTTATGCGCTGGATTAACACAGGATGCTTTTATCCGCGAGTGAAACCGCGGGTCGTAACTAGTGAAAACTAGTAAAATATATGAAATTATTCGCTTTTGGACTTATTAAATTAATGATTTTATGAAAGTTCCAAGATGATTTAATTATAATTGGTTAAAAACGCCGTAACTACTGATTATTCAAATCGAATCTTAATTGACAGTAATTTTTAGACGTTGTGCTTAAGTGAGTTAATTTTTCATAAAAGAAGATTAAAATAACTTTGTCAAGAAGTTCCTACGATATTTTTTCCGGAAATTTGTTCTGTTCATAAGCTTTCATATGACATATTAGATAAGCAAAAATAACTTGACTTATGAGTTATAAAGAATAAAGATACAAATAAAAGAAAACAGTCAATTCAATGTGAAAAATAAATATAAACAATGAAAAATACATAGTTCTTAGATAGGCACTTATGTTTAACTTTAAGAAAACATTGGTTAAAGTTTTCCCGATGAGAAATAGTTTCGATTAAGACCAATCAATTAGTTTACATAACCAATGTTCTACTCTACTTTTTAAGTCAATCCTTTTTTATCTTTGAACTACCTTTATTGCATTTGACCATTATCTCACCTGATGGTAAATGACGACGCGGTCGACGATGGAAATAATTGCCTAGAATATACCAATTCACCTTTGCCTTGAAAACTCCCAGTTTATATATTTCAAGAAACACAGAAGCTAGAAATTCTTTATGTTTTCGACTTAACAAGGATCTAATGTTTATAAGAAACCCTTTTAATAACACAAAATGGTATGTGGGCTTTTACCCCACCCTCACTCATATCACTGTAATTTTAACATCCCACTAGATTACAATTCAAAAAGGGTTTAACTGTCAAATTGATAGTTTCGAGAAAATTGACTTTAAACTTCATTTTAATGTAGAGTGCTTATTAAGTAATAGAAAAGGCTTGTGTAAGTTTCAGTACCTTGAAAATGTATTAATTCTATTTTAAAATACAAAACATACTACTAATTCGTATAATCACTGTAAAAATATAATATTATAATGTTTTTATGCCAAGCGAACTGTTCCTGTGTCAGATAAACCGTTTTTAAACTCACATCTCGAGATTTAAGCCTCATTTCGGTATTTTGGGAAAGTATTATTGTAGATAATTTCACGCTGAATCCGATACGCATAAGTCATTTTGTAAAAAAATTTTTAGTAAAAATTAGTTAAACCTTTGAATCTATGTACATAAAAATGAATCTCTATTTCCCTTGGTCATCGCATCACGCTTGAACGGATGGAACATTTTCACTTGCCCCTTTTTTGATATGTTTACTATTGTCAGGAGAAGGTTGTTATGAAAGAAAAATGTAAGATAGTAGCGGAAAATTTGAAAATGTTCACCACGCATGTGAAATCGCGGGGCGCAGCGAGTTAATAAATTATAACTCAATGTGTCATGTATTTAATTATATATACTAAAAATGGCTTTGTTCCCATTTATGTACTTAATTAATATATTTTCCTTAGTTCATATAACGTTAATATTAGGTATTAGAAGGAAAACTAGGTTATAATTCAAATGAATTGCTCGATTAATGTTTAGTTAACAAATACTCAACACTTCCTTTATCGTTCTGGTAAACAATGAATATTGTTATCAATAGTAATACAGAATAATATTTGTGTGACCTAAAACATCCTTCTAAATAATAAACTGTGTAGCGGAAGAACAGTTATTTTGTTTTTTGTTTCTCTCTACCATGTTTGAAATGGGCAAAGATAGAACAAGAGAAAACACCGAGTAATCTGTTATGCACTGTTTAAGGGTAATATCGCACTAGCAAATGCAATAGATATTGGCTTGATACCTTAGATAACTAATTAATTAAACTGTTTGCTCATTATATTATTTGGTGCAATTCTTTTTAATGATTATATGATTATATATTATCTAAATTGTATATTGATTTCGTATCTACAATTATTTAGTTACAGCAAGTGGGTGAGTAGATCATTATCTCCACATTATATGCGCCATAATTCGCTCCAACCAAAGGTTGCCTGGAAGAGGTCGCTTTTAGCGATAAGGTCGCCCATTGTTACACTTTATATATACATATATATTATATATATATATACATATATACATATATTTTAAATTGTGATTTATTTTTAATTTTTATTAGGTACAGTGCATTTACAGCACATTTTATTCTGATTAGATTATTCTCAAAGATGACATGTAGATGATATGCGAGTAAAAATATTATAAATACATTTTACAAAAAATAGCATGGTCGGTAAAATATATATATGTAAATTTACGTAGGGTATCTAGGTAGGCTTTATAAAATGACACAAGGGACAAATATCCAATTTAAAAACAATTACCACAACAAACCACTTTCAATAGCTCAGCAAAGAACCCATCGATAAAAAAATTACACTCGTTGCACACATAATGGAATGCATTGTGTATCACAAACACATACACACAATACGTCACACTATTTATACCTCTATCAATTCACTATGCTACTAATTATTCAATTAAACTAATAAAGTAATTTTCGTAATCGATAAAAAATTGATGTACGATAATCGATAGTACGAGTCGTTGCACGTCACTATGCGCGCGCGGCGGTCGTGCGACTAAAGGCAGAGCGGGAAAAATTATAAACATTACGTGGAAGAGGGACGGTGATATGTGGCAGGAACGAGACAGGCTG
Organism: Ennomos fuscantarius; assembly: GCA_905220475.3. NCBI lineage: Eukaryota > Metazoa > Arthropoda > Insecta > Lepidoptera > Geometridae > Ennomos > Ennomos fuscantarius. Next base: position 8,203,804 of record HG992049.1, read on the forward strand.
TGATTTGTTGTTGCGTCTTGTGCGTGATGTGTATAGATTAGAAATGTAGATACGACAGTGTCCTACCAAAAGTTACCTTTATTATTTTACATTAAGATGGATCAAAATACTAGATAACCATTTACATAAATGTAATGAAAAATTAAATTTCACTTGATTTCCTCCAGATTTAAATTCGTCATCCAAACTCTCCAGGGATTTATTGTATTAGTTATCTGGTTCCCATAGTACAAGCTTTGCTTAGTTTGGGATGCCACTGTGTGAAATTTCCACAAATATTTATTTTTTATTTATTTTAACAAAAACAATTTGTAATCAAACTTTAAAAAATCGAGAGATAAAATCCAGTGAGATTTTAAAATAGAAACATCCGACCCAGACAAAAGGCAACGTGAAACTCGGTGCCCAATAAAAATAAGCAATGTAAAAACATCCGAGCGCGAAACTTTTAGCTCTGTTGACACAGCTCACACAAAATTAAAGCTTTAGTTAGTTTCCACCGAATGTTTTCAACCTCTGGATGCTGCGAGATTTATTCGAATGACGTGGCTTACTTTTATTTTTGTCCCGTTATATTTAAGTCGAGGTTTTAAGAGGAAAATATGGAAAACATTACGTGCAAATTAATATAATTTAATGTAAGAGCATAAGTAGAAGAACATCCCATAATCATATATATGATCTGTGATGAGTGAGTTACTTACTTACTACATAAGCGCAGCTTAACAAAATCTAAGTATGTCTTTTCTATGTTAAAGAAAAGCTTTTACGCATCTTCCTGAATATGTCTGTCTTCAAGAATTTACAAATTTAATGTACAGTTAAAAATTAGGTACATTTTTCCTTCACCTTCAACCCGTGTCACCTCTGCGCACTGTCTAATCTAAGACGCATGTTTACTATCAGTATGATGTTTGATTGAGATCGATCTGCGGACTACGGTGGCTGTAATCAGCTACTGTCAGTGTCACACGATAGCGAAGGATTGACAGCCTCTGTGGTGTAGTGGTTAAGCAGATCGGATCATAGCCCGGAGGCAGCAGGTTAGATTCCCGCAACATGACAACTATTTGTGCTCAGATAGAAAAAAGCGCATATACCTATTTGTTCTGTTCTCTGTATGTGTATTGTGAGAGTATGGTCCTCATAGCTCGTGGGTCCATACAAAAATAAAACAAATATTTTTTTTAATGAAGTAATGAATCCACCTTCTTGTTTATTCCACCTTCCACAAAAAAAACCTGTCTTCCTGTTTATCTCAGGAGCTGATATCTGAATATGAAAAAGACTGAAAGAAAACATCATTTCAAATTTTACGACCGCCCCATTTTCAGAGTTCAATGACCCTTTTCAACACTACCTTGCTTTTTTTCAATGAGACACGAAAGTTTCGTATATGTATATTTAATATTTTAATCTCTTTACACGTTTTAAAAAACAGGTATAAATGAAAAATTCCTTTTTTATCTCTGTTATCTAAAATCTAAACTATTAAAACTACATTAAAAACAATAACCTTAGATTAACATTAGCTTAGAATGTAACAAGTCAAGTAACTCTCGTCTTTATTACATAAAAAATAACGTTGAAATCGTTTAAAAGTAAAAGTTAAAAACATTCCCTGAATGAAAGGGGTCTACTAATAATAATTACGGGAAATAACTTAGATTATGTAACTAAGTAGTAAAAGACACGGGTTGTAAATCCTTTAGGCACTTATACTAAATGATATAGACGTCGCACGGATACACAAAATCTACCAAAAATACTTTTGACCCAGAATACTTTTTAAAACTTTTTTTTTATTTTTAAAAACAAGCGCATAGCTTGCCTCTTGAAAAGCGGTAGCCGTAGCTTATGGTCCTCTACAACACTAGGGGCGTTGTCGACGGCTCAAGGCTTTTTAATCCCTTTTTAAACTCCATATTGCGGAATCGCTGGAATCCTTCAGGCAAAGTTTCAAATCTCTCAATTGTATACATGTATGTATGTTAGTACGTAAGGTATTTATAAAATGTCATAAAATAACAGTAGTTTTTTAAATTCCCTGTAATAAAGATTTTTTATTTATTTTAGTACAGAGACCGGTATATGGTTGATAACGTCGTTAAGCGGGTGAGTTCATAGTAACCCCCAGGTATGTAGGTCAACGACACGGGAGGCGGTATCTGCCCACGAAGCGTTTACATCATAATTGGACGAGCAATTTGTCGTGTACGTACAGAGGCAAAAAATATGGAAAAACTTTTTATATAATAAAATATAGTAAGCATCAACAATAGTAGAACAGTTGTTTTCAACGGACTTATGATGTTGGTCTCTACCAACATTTAAAGCGCCACCATTCGACGATTCAAAAGTCTGAGTACTCAAGAACCACACGTACAATTTGACTTCAATAAAGTACGATTAGTATCACTACTGGCAGTAACACAGGTCACAAGTCAAACCTTGGACTAAATTATTATGATACTTTTTAACCCGCGAAAATCCCGTGGGAACTCTGTCGGGACGACGGGGTGGCGAGTCTGTCGTGTCTGTTCAGTAGTTGGAAACTTGGACTTATAGAGGTTTGGGGTGATGGGGTGCCGCATCAAAATAGCAGCGGGATGCATCCTTCATAAATTGACGGATGAATGGGAGTTCGCGATCGCAGTGGAGGTCGGAGTTTCGCTGGTACCAGCAAGCCCTGACCACCTTGCGGACGAAGCGGTTCTGGATCACCTGAAGTCGATCCAGATGTAGATATACTGAGGAAACTCAACATATGTCTCGAGCGGCGACGAGGTGAGCCCAGCATGTTGGGTACGCTAACTACTGGTAGTGGGCTGGAGCATTTGGGCTGTCTATAGGTGCTGCGTTCGACTGAAAATCAGTAATTAAGGTCTCAGGACCTTAATTGTATATATGCTGAGTTGGAGCCCATTCGTGACGTGACACCCTGTCGCATTGTTTTATTCTTTTGGTGTTATGTATTTGTTATCAGTTGTGTGTCACGAAGAAATGTATTCTTTTCTAAAAAAAAAAATTAAAAAATAAGAGGGTACCTATGTCTAGAAAATACTAGAATACAAATGCACTCGAATTTCGCCTTTCTGTACATCCAAATCAAATCACGTGTAATATGTAATCAAATCTTAATATAGAAAAAATCCATCGCCTTTTCTGAGAAATTGTTTACTTACTCCCGCGGATAGAATATTAAAGATGGTTACCTGGAACAGATAAAAATAACGTTATTTACATTAATGTAGGGAAAGATGGAAGCTGTGTTATTGGACTGATACTGAAGGCGCGCGGTTATACACGTTTTTCCAGAATTTTCAGGATTATATGTATCCTGTTGCTATCTCAGTAGTGGGAATCAAACCCGCCGCCGTTATTAGCCAATCTGCTCAATCACCACACCATAGAGGCTGTCATTTTATAACAGCGATATTAGATTAGTTCTAAATCAGTTTATTTTTAAAGGCATTCACAGAGGTTGCAGCGATGACATCTTGCGGTCGTCTGTACAATGCCAAGCCAAGCTACGCCGCGAGATTATTATGCTCCGGTACCTATACTGGGCCACCGTCTCTACGTTATCTGGGGCATCGCCCGGAGCGCCCCAATTCCGCGATGCAGCGTAATTTCCGCCACCGCGCCCGATGCGTTGTTAATGCTCCCGCTTTATGCTGTGGATTTAAGACCGTACCAGACATTCTGCCCGCTGCTGACACCGACAAAATGTAATAATAATACCATGCCGGATAAAGATCCTACTGACAGTCCAACTGTATGGATTCTAGCCCACACGACCAGTATTTAATAATAATTATGTATTTATACAGCACCAATCGTCGTGTGTACGACGATGACGCGGCTATCAGCCTTATTATATGCAACCTACTGCTTCATCGAAGTAGTCAAAAACTGACTACCACAAAGATTTAGTAGTTACGAGTACCTTCGAAAAAAGGTACGCCTGCGCGGCCGATTAAGATCGCGTCAACCTTCAGTATCAGCAGATTTCGATATAAATCTGAAGAAACCTAGTGGGAAAACCTCGTATATTTGTGTGGCTAAAGATCTAAGTCCAACCATGTAGAAGACCCGTGCCAAATTTCAGGTTTTTTACAGTTATGGGGAATGGACTAAAGAGAAAAAGCGAGTGTTATAGTCGTAGAAAAACGGCACCGCAAAATCATCACAGTTATGTTGATATAATAAACGTGTCCTTTTATAAGTCACTAGCTTCTGCTCGCGGCTTCACCCGCGAGGCCTATAGGAAACGAAGAAGAAAATTTTTCATGGATAATTCAACCACCCATTTCACCCTCTTAGGGAAAATATTATTCGGAATCGGAAGATTCCGAATAATATTTTCCTAGCACTTCTTTCGAAGTCCAAAATAAAGGAGCGAACAACTTAAACATTTAAGTTGGAAGCAGTTTTGTTTTTATTTGAGAAAATTTAAACTTCCCGTGGGAAAATTAATATAAAGCTGCTACGAAACTAAGACAACTTGATAGCCTAACTAAACTTAATTTACCTCTAAAGTACCAAGCCACCATAAAACCCGTGCAGTTAGCCAATTTGTACCAGGTGTTACATTATGTAACACTATACCGGCCGTATGTTGCGAATGAAACGAGGTAGAAAACCTTCGAAGCCTTTTCAGTTTTAATGGCAGGTTGTCTACACCTTGCTAGGGAAGTTGGTTTATATTTAAATTGTTGTAATAGTATGAAACTATTTACGCATATTTCAATTAAATCTCTTTATATATATAATGTTTAGATTATTTAAAAAGAATGACGTTCTATTTTTATTAGTCAATCAAAATAAAACTCTTCAACAATTAACATGTTTTTCCTCTAATTTACTAGAAATAACATAAATTCATGGGCAACAATAAACATATGTACACGTACGCACTGAAAAAAAAAACTTCGTTATATGTAAAAGTTTCGTCTACCTGTAACTTAAGAAGTGACTACATAACTTGAGTAATACTTAACCAAAAGCAGTTATATCTCTTGTAAAATCGTATGCTTATAAATTAAGCCAATTTTGTCAAATCAACTTAACTGTAGTTGGACTTTGCCAAATTTTTGTTGTAAATAAAATTGCCGAAACAGTTTGATTATTATTTTTTTCAGTGTGTGTATAATGCATTACATGTGTGTACAATAAACAATGAAGGTTTTTACTAGGTGGTAGGACTTTCCTGCAAAGTTCCTCTAGGTAAGTTACCACCGCTTTGCCAGTTATTCTGCCGCCAAGCATCAGTGTTCCGGTTTGAAGGGCACTGTTGCTAGTGAAATTACTGGGCAAATGAGACTATGACCTGATCTCACAGTCTAGTAATCTACTATTGTGCAGTATTGTGCAGTAAAGTTTCTTGTAGCTTCTTCTTTACAGTTGTAATCGAAGCTTCGGATCAAAGTTTTCAATTCTGCATTGTGCCGGATTGCTTGCACCAGTAGTGAGAAAGAGAACTGCTTTTTTTTTCAAACTCATATATTGTAATGGGCTTGCTATATTATTTGACAATAAGCACTTTGTAATTTTATATGCTTAGTGAAATAACTTAATTTTAAGTACCTAGTATAATTTTGACTTGTAAAAGTGCTAAAATTAGCCTATTTGCAATAAATCTTTTGACTTTGACTTTGACTTTGACTATGGGGTCACGCGAAACATTATAATTTAGAGTTCCGAGTGATCCTGTATATATGTAACCTGTGTTATGTATATAGTATATATATTCTAGTATTCATTAATATTTGTATTTTATTATATTTGTAAGATATGTAATAATACCTTAATAATACCTTAATAGTTGTATCGTTGTTTTAGTTTTATTTTATTTTATATGATGATCATTATTAATGTTCAAAATTATGCTAATTTCCTTATATGCACGCCAATCAAATTGTTTATCTGCACGCCTTGGTTGACTGGTAGAAAATGCTGTTAGCATGTTTGTTAGTCCTTCTTTGTACTTTTTATGTACATAAAGTATTAAATAAATAAACCTGCCACTGATATGGGCAGCCGTGTCGCTTAACATCAGGCGAACGGTTAGTTACGTCACACATAAAAAAATAAATAGAGATATCGCCGGACGACGATATACGTACATAATATACTAAAGAACTATCTTCTTAAACATTACCTCAATTGAAGGGTTGAGAATAAAAAGGATTTAACTGTCAAATTGACAGTTTCGAGAAAATTGACTTTAAACGTCAACGGCGTCATTTTAATGTAGAGTGCTTATAAGGTAATAGAAAAGGTTTATGTAAGTTTCAGTTGCTTGAAAATGTTTTAATTCTAATTAAAATTACTAAATAGAGTACTAATTCATACAATTACTGTAAAAATATAATATAATAAAATAAATAAAGTAATGTTGTACTGTAACTGTATTCCTGTGACAGATATGGTTTATCTGTCACAGGAATACAGTCTGTACTGTCAGTACTGTCATGGTTTTTAGACTCAAAATCTCGAGATTTAAGCCTCATTTCGGTATTTTTAGAATGTATTATTGAAGATAATTTCACGCTGAATCCAACGATACCCCTAAGTCATTTTGTCTAAAAAATCAGTTAAATCCTTTTTATTCTCACCCCTTCAATTGGTATCTCAACCTCCGTTATAATTAAGTTTACTACAATCATCATAACTGTCCATCTGCGGAGTACTACAATCTATTAAACGGCTTAATTCCAACACTTCCGATTTTAAATTACAACCCAGACAATTTAAAAATCACCAGGAAATACATTCTGACAAGTGGGCTGGAGCATTTGAGATATCGTTAGGTCAGGAAATATTAATAGGCAGTAGACAATAATAATATAATATGTGTGGACATCTCACACAAGCCATCTAACCCCAAACTATGCAAAGCTTGTGCTATGGGAACCAGATAACTGATACAATACTTAGATACTTTTTAAATACTTACATAAAATACAATATGACACCCAGACAGAAGAAACACCTATGTTCATCACACAAATGTTATTGAGACAATTGACTTATATTTCATTTTATTTTATTAAATCCACAGCTCTTATTAACCAAATTTATAATGCATACACTAAACTTACAGCCCAAATTTTATTGATAAAAATTTACTGTATAGTCATTAGATAGACACCAATAAAAAAGATAAAAAAGGGTTAATTCGCTTTTATGTGTGCGCATGTTGATGTCTTGTGTTTGCACTTCCTCCGAATATATACAATATAAACTAAAGCTTATTTTAAAACATCATAAAAGTAACCAATACAAATAAATAATTATAATAATAACGCCCAACGATCACATACATAGATCCTGGACCCTAACTAGGATTCCCTGTGTCTAGGGACCCAAGAACTACAAGGACCATGGTCCCACAACACCCAGACTCAGATTAAGTATTTGCGCTTTTTTTTCTATGCACAAACTTGTCCTGCCGCGAGAATCGAACCCGCCACCTCCTGGTGTTGAGCCAACCTGCTCAACCATCGCACTACAGAGGCTGTCGATAGAATACCTACTCAAAACGGCTAAACCAATGTAAATTATATTTTACAATTTGCATAGGATACTTTTACCCCGGAAAATAATCATTCTCAGGGGATAACGGATAATTATGCTGGAAATTGTGTCCACTTAACAAACTGTATTTGAGTTTTGGCGGGGAATGCGAAAAAGATTGCGTCACCGCATTGTATTATTTTCCAAAACTTGTGTTATTTTCAGTGTTAGTGCATAAAATTGGTGGCATTCTATTCGTTAAGTGCTGGATTACAGGCGTGAGTGTGGGAAAATGGTATAATGATGGTGAAACGTTTTTTTTTTGTGTTGTTTCCAAAACTCCATAGAAACTTCAAGTAAAGTTGCCACCACTTTACTAGGAGTATGACTTTGACTAGACTGACTTGACTATTACTTGACTTGATGACTTCGATTGTGACTTGACACATATTTGCGTGAAATATCATTAACTGGATAAATTATTAATTACTTGACACTGGCTAAATACACAAAAGTGTGGAGCCAAAACATTAAAAAAAAAACTATTTCACAATAATTGGTTTCATATAAATACAGTTACGTACATTAACATGCTTTTTTTCCATAACGCCGTGACAATAATTAAAGGCTGAGCAAAAACGTTATTAATGAACGGATGCAGGTATACTAAACGAAATGCGCATGCGCATAGTGCGTCCCAATTTGGCCGGATTGTAGTTTCATGTCCGGACGGATGGCTCTATTTGGTCAGGGCCCCTAACTGTACATTTGGGGTACGAGATATAAGCTGAAGCGAAAATAAAATACAGCAAAATACATATACCTTGGTTATGAATATGCGGTTTTATATTTTACTCAAGTCAAAGACAAAAGATTTTATTGCAAATAGGCTATTTTAAGCACTTTTACAAGTCAGCTCCAGTTCACTGTTCGGTTAATGGATTTTAAGCTGGTTTTAACAAAAACAAGGTAAGTATATCTACTGTGTGTGCTGTACGTCCCAGACGAAATTGAGGTCCCGTCAAGTAGGCGTGGTGACAGAAGACAACATAAACTCTTCTCACTTGATAGCGGTCACACAAGGGCACGAGCGATGTCTCCGCTGGTTCGCCCTCTACGCCACCTCAATGCACTCCGCGACGCCAACGCTGATTTTGATTTTTCTTTTGACAAGTGGTCTAATATTGTTGCTGCAGTATTAACATATTGTGAAAGCGTGAGTGACCAATGGAGCAATATGGGTAATCCTGACTGTAGCGATAGTGAATAATTTTTCTTTTTATTTAATTAACTCTGACATTATTTAATTTTATTTGACATTATTGTAATAGCCTAATTGGATTATTTTATAACCCTGATTTGTTTTTTTGTTAATGTATGTAATACTTTATGTGATAATTGTAATTGATTTTGTCGTTTTTATCACAATAAATAAATAAATAATAAAATAATAATAATTTTGTCAATAAACACTTAGGACTCATAAGACGTAAGAGATGCGGCCTTATAGCATTAAGCTATTTCTTCTAGGCTACCTTAAGATGGAAAGAAATTAAAGAACTACAATTGCGGTTGGTGTTGATACAGCTTACATACTAAAACAACAAAGTTATACTTTAAATATTTAAAAAAATCAATACTAATCTTATAATAATTAACATTAAACAAAGTAAAAACAAAGTTATACCGGCCGATAGATGGAGCTAAACTAAAGAAGTTTTACTTCAGTCGCGTGGATTAAAGCTCGCTCGTTCTTTTTCTGTTACCTCTTACAATGTCATATGGAACGATTTATGAACGGTGGTCCCATAATATAAATTTTTGATCACGGACACAGATTATATATAGATCGATGTCCATATATTATCTGTATTCTTTATCTGCCGGTGCACGTCATTATGCGAATGGGACATTTTGCGCCATAACTATTAATTATTGAAGATGAAGATTACAGCATGCTCTGTTGGAATGTCTCCGGAATGCCGGTGACAGAAGGACAAGTGTTCTAGGAACCGAGAATTTGTTTAATATAGGATTATGCAACAGTATTTTATCATCTCCCTTGTCAAAAGAAGCCATGCATTACTTAAAAATCACAGTAGAACATAAGAATGATTGTTGTAAACCGATTGGGCGATGTGGTCGCACAGCGACAAAGCCCAATTTTTTGTATGTGTGTAATAAATTTAAAAAAAAAGCTATTAATTAAATAGTCATCGAAATAGCGCTTCCGCCTATGCTTTGCGACACGCTAATTGCGGTTCCCCGAGCGTTGAACGGTGGTGAAAAAATTTGCCAACCGTGGACGAGCAACTCGAACATGTGAGACTTAACGAGTTACGAGACAAAACGTACCGTAGGCTTTTTGTATAGTAACCTGCCCTGTCTATTAACAGTGCAGATAAAAACGCTTGCGCCCGATAGAGACGAGAGTAATACCAATATTCGTCAAACTTGTAGGCGCCGAGCGCTTACACTAATAATAATAATAACGTCCAACGATCACATACATACATCCTAGACCCTAACTAGGATTCCCTGTGTCTAGGGACCCAGGAACTACGAGGACCATGGTCCCACAACACCCAGACTCAGAACAAGTACTTGCGCTTTTTTTCTGTGCACAAATACAAATTTCCTGTCACGGGAATCGAACCCGCCTCCTTCGGGCTATGATCCGACCTGCGCAACCACCACACCACAGAGGCTGTCAAATGACAATACAAATATATGTCATAAAAATAAATATTTGTGGACATTTCACAGCGCCATCTAGCCCCAAACTAAGCAAAGCTTGTACTGGAACCAAATAACTGCTACAATACTACGATACTGTTTTAATTGTAAATACATACATAAAATACAATATAACACCCAGACACAGAACAAACGTTGATGATCATCACACAAATGTTTGTCCTGGGTGGGAATCAAACCCACAACCTGTATACAGTTCCGAAGGCAGAGTTTCTACCAACTGAGCTATAGGGCCAGTCAACTTATAGAATTTTTATTCTAAAACGTGATACGCTGGAATTGTATGAAGTGTTTTGAGCAAAGCGTCTGTCGGGGCGCGTGCGTAGTTTATTTTCCTACTGCTAGGCTCTTATAATCCTTAATTAACTATTGTATGTTTGTTTGTGTGGCTTTCAAGCCAAGACGGTTAACGGATTTAAATTAAATTTGCTGCTGCCCGCGGCTTCGCCCGCGTGGCCTATAGGAAAATAATTCAACCACTCGTTTCACCCTCTTAGGGGTGGAGTTTCGAAAAACCCTTTCTTTGATATATACATTGATGGATACCTACACTTTACAAAGAACACACCTTCCAAATTTCAAGCCTCTAGGACCAGCGGTTTAGGCTGTGCGTTAATAATTATAATAAGTCAGTTATTCAGTCAGTCAGTCAGGACTTTTAATTTTACATGCATAGATTTTGCACACAGATTACTTACATTAGTGAGATCAACATAACATACTTTTTATTTCGGGAACTAGGCATTCCCGCGGAAAAAATGGTAAAGCCGCAGGCGCCTATAGTGTAATATTTTTCTTTATAACATCAACAATACAAATAATAAGATAAAGATAAATTTAAAATATGACGGACAGCTGTATAAGGCAAAGAAAACAATAGACGAAAGACCATTCCTCAAACGCTTCAGACGGCTAATTTTAGACCCGGCAAAAGTAAAAGTCATTTACAATAGGAAAGTGTCCGACAAAGAAAGCAAGGCATTATAAATGTCGGCCTGGAAATAAGTCAAAAGCCCGAGTCACGAAGACGCAACTCTTTGTGCTTGAATGAATGATGGCATGGGTCAGGGTTTCTCAAAAAATTCCGGTGCGAGCCCTTGAAAGGTCTGTACATTGATATCTCCTTACTAAGTCAAAGATAAAACGCTGAATAGCTATGTTTATGTTAATTTATCGTAGTTGCTGATCCAGCTTTCATGAGTATCGTGACACACGAATCCTTACAGGCTTGTCGGTAATAAATACAAAGTGAAACAATAATATCTAGTGTGATTCCGCTAAAAACAACGCGGACGCGGCGCATTTTTAGCGGAATTTCACTTGATATTTTGTTTTCATTTTGTATTCACAAACTTTCGCGAGGTCATGCCCGAGTCAATCAATTATGGTAATAAATACGTTTTTATGGGTTGAACAAAAGGATTGATTGTTGTTTGTGGAATATTGTTTTCTCGTCTTCACAGAGAGACCAAACAACAGTCGCTCTTTGGTCATTGTCTTTAGAAATGTAGGGAGTACGTGGATCTCCAGTTTGAGAACCAATGATCGAAATTAAAAGCAATACGAAAGCATGTTACATTCAGCATATACCTGCTCTTATCTTAGCATACATATCTTATATCTCGCTCGTGCATTGCGATACTTTAACATATATTTGAAGTGAAACTTCATTGGCTGGCAAGGCGAACGGAAGTTGAGAGGGAGATATATCTACGTGAAGAAAGAAAGAGTTACGTTTCGTATCTATATTACTGTAGGGGCAAGAGAGATGGAGCTAAAGAAGTTTTACTTCAGTCGTGTGATCTAATACACTCGATTTCTTTTTGAAAATCCAAACAGTTTTTTTATTTTTGTCCTGTTTTTATGTATGAAAACTTTTTGATATATATTATAGTTAAACATTTGTTCTTTTTTTTGTTGAGTTGTACATTCCTTTGTCGTTAGCGCAATAAACGTTGAACCGAAACGCTTTGTGCGGCTTGGAAGAATGCCCACCATATACGAATCTCGTGTTTCCGTGCGCCGTGTGGTACGGTGGTAAAAGGACATGGGGAAATCAAGTTGTACAATTCCATCGCAGACTCTCCGAAGTGCTAGTAAAAGACTGATAGGCTGGTCGCTTTGAGTCAGTGCTCAAGGCTTTGTAGCTTAGCCTTCACAAGTGCTTCGTCAACAATAAGCTTTAATGTCTGCAGTGACTAAAAATAGAGAGGGGGGGTTTAGTACTTACGTAGGTAGTCATGGTGACGGAGTCATATCGGGATCCATGATAATCCCCCCCCCCTCGGGAGAAAAAAGAACACTAATGTCATTGCCGGCGAGTTGAAATTGGAATCAGTAATTGCAATTAAAGAGATTTATAATGTTTTATGAGTGCATTGGTTTAGTGATAAATGTGGAGTGGTCAATCGCTCCATGAAATCATCTGTGGAGTTTTATCATCACATCACATTTGTTGCTGATGGACCAACCTTTTAATATATTTTGTTTTATTTTATTATGTTTTTTCAATATATGGATTTTGTTATGACTCTAATGAAATACTATGAAATACTACATGCAAAAAAATGCGCTTCAATTTGACTTTGATAAATTATTTATGGTGATCTAGTTACAAACATTTTTATGGATTGGATGAACAGTCATCCATGTCAACATTTTTATTTTATGTTACGAAATGACATGACGAGCTAGTCGCTTGCCTGATGTTAAGCAACACGACTGCCCATACAAGTTGCAGTGACACTTGAAATCCTAAAGTATAGTTTCGCATAACACCGCCTCCGGGTTAGGAGCTGACTTGCTCAACCACCACGCCACAGAGGCTATCAAATTCCATACATAACTTGAACATTCATTGATGCAGGGTGCGGGATTCGAACTAAAGTACGTCGGTTTGGGAGTCGCACTGACCATACCGCTGAGCCACACTAACACGGACAGTTATTCTAATAAAAACATTGTTTTATATTCTTGTTTACCAGTAGATTGTAATCATTAGTCACCGTACAAAGTTGTCCACATTTCGATGTTCTTTTTGTGAATGCGTCACTTGCACAGTCAGAGCAAGCATTCCTATAGACTCAGCGTTTATGGAAGTCATGATTTAATTATAGATCTTTAGATGTTCTTCTTAATTTAATTTTCTTTAATTTTTATTCTTTTTGTTTTTCATCTGTACTCGTTTATTCGTTTTATTTTTAGTTTGTATGAAATCCGTCCGTGATGTCATGAATTAGGGTTTCGGCTGAAAATCAGTAACTGAGGTTGTAATTTTCAACCTCAGTTGTATGCTGAGCCGGAACCTATTCCTGACATCACATAATGTGACACTTAATTATGTTCTTCTCTCTTATTGTATTGTTTTCATTTGTATTTATATTATTGTGTTACATTGTGTGTGTCTAGAATAAATATATTTCATTTCATTTCATTTCTTCTTGGTACCTACGCAGCGTGTCTGTATTACAATAATAATAATAATAACGCCCGAAGATCAGGTATAGAAAATTTTGAAAAAAAATCAATAAATAAAGAGTTTTATGCGTCGATTTATAAATGACAGGTTCTGAGGTAAATAAAAATTACAACCGAATTAAGAACCTCCTCCGTTTTTGAAGTCGGTTGTAAAAGGAAAAAGGTCGACTTGACCATTTGGTCAATTTTGCAAGTCGGCAATTTTGCCGACTGAGTTATTCTGTAACAGATGCAATCATTTCGTGAGTTCAAATTTGCGGCTCTTGAGATTGTTACCTTTTTAGGAGTATGGACTATGCTTACAAATCGACAATAAAAAAAAAACAAATAAAAAAATCTGTGGAAATGTCACACAGCGCCATCTAGCCCCAAACTAAACAAAGGAGCCAGATAACTGTGAGAATACTTACGTTTTTTTGGTAAATATATACTTATAATCATTGATTTATTATCCATAATACAATATAACACCCAGACACAGTACAAATATCGATGTTCAAATATTTGTCCTGGTTAGGAATCGAACCCACAACTTACAGCTCAGAAGGCAGGGTACTACCAACTGAGCTATCGGACTAGTCAACACCTACGCGTGTTATTGATAAAACCAACTTATCCAAGTTGCAATTTAAAATAATTGGTCTTGAATCTTGGCTATCTCCTCACGTAATAAAAATGGCCTATTCTAAATTGAAATTGTTTTTACAATAATTGAATGGGAAAATTATTTTTATTGAATTGTTTATGGTATCAGATCAACAGCCCGGAGACGTCCACAGCTGAACATAGGCCTCATAAAAAGCTAATTTGGACGTTTATCATATGGGTTTCCGTAATCGATAAATTCGACAACCTTTGCGGTGTGATGGAGCAGGTCGGCTCATAGCCCGAAGGCGGCGGGCTCGATTCCCGCGGCAGGACAAGTATTTGTGCACAGACAAAAAAAAGCGCAAATACTTGTTCTGTGTCTGGGTGTTGTGGGACCATGGTCCTCGTAGTTCCTCGGTCCCTAGACACAGGGAACCTTAGTGTCCAGGATCCTATGTATGAGATCGTTGGGCGTCATTACATAAAAAACATTAATAAGGCGTGATGCTTATACGCCTGGCAGGCGGCTTGGTGATCGCAGAAGATTTAATTATATCGAGGGGAGTGCTGCCCATTAGGGAATGGGCAGCATTCTTATCCCCCTGGATATCCCCTCTTATGGCACCCACGGGAAAAAAAACATTAATGTTTTTAATTGACTTCCAAAAAGGAGGAGGTACTATGTTCGTCCGTATGTAAAAACCGCCAAAAGCATCCATCTGGCAACACTAGTTTTGTAAGAGCGAGTGCCATTTTCGCAAAATATGAATGTCCACCGGGCTCAGTGGCGTGCCTTGGGAGAGGCCTATGTCCAGCAGTGGACTAATATAGGCTGATGATGATGATGAATGTCCATAACGGGATTCAAACAAAAATGCGTCGATTTGAAAGTCGCACGAGCTACCTCTGAGCCAGACTCGTTCTTAATTAATCATCGGCTAATTAATAGATATAAGGTTTATGTATATGACTAATTAATAGTTAAAAATAATCGGTCGTCAATACGCGGATGTGCCACACAAAATTACAATATAATCCTACGCCGGAAGTACTAACCATGTAAGTGTGTATGTATGTATGTATGTATGAATAGTAGTCGATTGTTTTGATTTTGCGGTTAGCCATTATTAACTGGATATTATAGCATTGTGTTGTTATAATAATAAATATATAATAAATAAATATGTGTGGACATTTCACACAGCGCCATCTAGCCCCAAACTAAGCAAAGCTTGTACTATGGCAACCAGATAACTGATACATTACCTCTCAGCCTCTGTGGTGTGGTGGTTGAGCAGGTCGGCTCAGCGGCAGCAGGTTCGATTCCCGTGGCTGGTCAAGTATTTGTGTACAGAAAAAAAAGCGCAAATACTTGTTCTGAGTCTAGGTGTTGTGGGACCATGGCCCTCGTAGTTCCTGGGGCCCTAGACACAGGGAATCCTAGTTAGGGTCCAGGATCTATGTATGGTGATCGTTGGGCGTTATTATTATTATACATCGGATCTATACATACAAACTTTAGCGTTTCTAATATTAGTAAGGAGTAAGGAAGGGTATGAGAAAAAAGTTAATATAAAACCGTTCGTCAACTCACACACTACTACGTTAGGAACAGGATAGGAATCAATGAGTCAATTATAATACCTACTAAGAATATGTAGAATAATTCGAAGATTTGAGAAGAGAGAGAGAAAAAAAAAGTGTTTTAGACCACACGACTGAGTCAAATTTCTTTAGTTTAGCTCCATCTATCGGCCGGCATAACTTTGTTTTTACTTTGTTTAATATTAATGTCGCCATCTTGCCAATTGTAAATTTACTGGACACACCAACATAATAATACAAATTTTTAACTTTGTTGTGTTGAAAGTGGAAATATTATTTTTTCTTTTTGATGGGGTATGTGGGACTCGTACCCACTAAAACCCCCCGTGATCCGACCGCCGCCGGGATGGGGCGAGATGGCGCCGCGACTGCATTAACCGTCTCGCCCCGGATTGACAATGGAGATCTACGTGAACGAACTTCAACTTCCGTTCTCCTCGCATTCACTAGCTTACTCCCCAAGTCAGAAGTTTTACTTAAAACAAATAATGAAACCAGAGTTTATATTCATTCGAATAAACTCATACTTGGGGTACTTATTTCTCAATACATTGTCACTAATAACAGGTGTATATACGATCTAGGAATCTAGACGTCTATCAACAGTCTGTGTATAATCTAGGACATCCGCGTGACGTCAGTAATGCCTCGCATTCCAGCTCCATTGTGTAGCTCTACCTTACGTCTGATAATGGCTGTCTACCTTATAAAGTAAACAAAGATGTTACGTATTATACGACGGGTTATTGTAATGGAAACTGATAAAAACAAGTGAGAATATAAATGAGTTAATTGATTACTCTACGATTGCGATTCAATTTAAATATGTATACACAGACACAGGGAATATTATATATATTATATATAAAAACCATTAAATTAATAAATTTCGGGAATTATGAAGAAAACCGCTAAATTGACAATAAATTCAACTTTGACCTCGAATAACTTTTGAATGAGTTGATTTTTCGAAAAATGATATCAGTACTTTTTTGTAGAGCGTTCCATTCTCTACAAAAATATTCAATGGGATTTACAGAAAAATTTATGGTTCAGTAGTTACAACAATCAGAATTTTTTTTTTCTGTTGTTCTTATGGGAAATCGAAAAGTGCGATGCTGAACACCTTAATATTAATATTAAGGGCTCATATTTTCAGAGGCCTATTTTGGCATCTAAACGAAACTTTTGAGCCTGGTTCAAAGAAAAAAAATTTTTTTTTAAACGCCCTAATATTATATATAGTATTCGTTTTCCGGCTGTTCATATGTGGTGTGTTAGAAAACTAAGGCTCCAAAGGTTTCAAACAGACAGAAAGACACACCACAAAAACTATACCAGACTCTAATAATAAAGAGATTACACTCCAGTAGGTAATATTGTAGTTCTCTTCCGACGTTTACAGTGACTACTCGTATAAAGCATCAAAAGTGGGAGGCTACTAACTCCGAAGTGCCTTGGACTGTTGCTGCGATAAGAGGATCGAGAAGACTTCTTCTACTGAAATAGTATTACTATACTGTTTGTCTCTTCCAACGTTTACTGTGACACTTCATTTAAGGCATCAAAAGAGGGAGGGAACTAGATCCGGGGCACCCCTGCCTACTGGGGCCTTGGACTGTTGCTGTGGGAAGATGATGGAGAAGACTTCTTCTACTGAAATAGTCTTAATATACTGTTTGTCTCTTCCAACGTTTACTGTGACCCTTCATTTAAGGCATCAAAAGTGGGAGGCAACTAGTTCCGAGGCACCCCTGCCTACTGGGGCCTTGGACTGTTGCTGCGGGAAAATGATCGAGAAGACTTCTTCTACTGAAATAGTCTTAATATACTGTTTGTCTCTTCCAACGTTTACTGTGACACTTCATTTAAGGCATCAAAAGTGGGAGGCAACTAGCTCCGGGGCACCCCTGTTTACTGGAGCCTTGAACTGTTGCTGTGGGAAGATGATCGAGAAGACTTCTTCTACTGAAATAGTCTTAATATACTGTTTGTCTCTTCCAACGTTTACTGTGACACTTCATTTAAGGCATCAAAAGTGGGAGGCAACTAGCTCCGGGGCACCCCTGCCTACTGGGGCCTTTGACTGTTGCTGTGGGAAGATGATGGAGAAGACTTCTTCTACTGAAATAGTCTTAATATACTGTTTGTCTCTTCCAACGTTTACTGTGACCCTTCATTTAAGGCATCAAAAGTGGGATGCAACTAGCTCCAGGGCACCCCTGCCTACTGGAGCCTTGAACTGTTGCTGTGGGAAGATGATGGAGAAGACCACGTCTACTCGAAGACTAGATCTTATGGAATAATCACGACCGTTCCAATCTACGGAGGGTACGTTGACCTCGCCGGTGAGATCTTAATGCTGGTGCCGAAAATGAGTGTGGCTGAAGGGTTAGCAAACAGTTCGATTCCCGCGACAGGACAAGTATTTGTGCACAGAAATATTATATATACGAGCTTCTGCCCGCAGCTTCGCCCGCGGCGTGTCCTATGGGAAAATAATTCAACCACCCATTTCACCTCTTAAGGGTGGAATTTCGAAAAATCCTTTCTTAGCGAATGCCTACGTCATAACATCTACCTGCATGCCAAATTTCAGCCCGATCCGTCCAGTGGTTTGGGCTGTGCTTTGATAGATCACTATGTGAGTCAGTCAATCAGTCAGCCACCTTTGAGTTATATATATTTAGACTAGTATTATGCCCCGTGCGCGGGCCGCGAGCGGCCCGCGGTATGTTGCCTTAAAAAATATTATTTATATAAAATTTCTACAAAAAATAAATATTGTCAGCGTTGTCTGCATGCGAACCAGGGCCCTCACGCACCGCTACCAAGAGCCGCCACCACTGGGCCACGAAGTACTCGCGCGGTTGCGCCGCGGGTCCGTGTTAAAAGAATAAAAAAAAAACAATATACCATCCGAAAGTATTTGGGCCTCCTGCAAATATATCTTCTTTACTTTCAAATATTTATCCTGATATTTATTAAGCTTTGGCTTTGTTTATTGTTTCTAATAACTTTCAAAATTAAAAACTCTATCCTTTCCGTTATTTTTATTGTCAGATTTTTTTTACACTTTTCTTTCGCATACTTTCCTGATCCCATCTTTTTCCAAAATATTTCTAATTTTGTAAGCTCAAAATACAATTTAGCGCGTTTAAGTTTCCCCACTTTTAATTGAAAAGTTAAATCTAACATGACACTGGCGGATTGCATCAATAGCACGATGCCAAAACAGAAGAAAAAAAAGTATTTGGACCGTGCCGTGTACCGTGTCTGACTGACTCTGACTTTAAGCTTACGAGATGTTGACCATAATGCCAATAGGTAAGGAATTCCCATACATAGTTAAGTTACCCTAACCTATCAATTTCTCTTTTGACATGACGCTGGCAAAAATGCGGTAAACAACTGCCATTAAAAAAAAATTATGTTATTGTATAATATAATTTAAATCAAGCGACCCGCAGGGTCCGTGTTATTTGACTTTAAAAAAAAAGTTCCTACTAAAATCATCAGCATTGTGTGAATGCCAGAAACCAGGGCCCTCACGCACTGCAATCCAGTGCCGCCACCACTGGACCACGCAGTCTTTAACCTTACACATCGAAATTGGTGTCGTTTTTGATACAGTGTCTGACTTTTCATTTATATTATCAGTCTAAAAATGCTTTTAACACCTAAATGTAATCTTTCTTTACTTGGAATGAACATATATAACATAAATAAAAAAAGGAAAAACAATAATTTGTTAAATACTTTTATTATCATCCTCATCATATAAATCCTCAATAAGTACAAAAAAAAAAAATACATAATGTGGCGGAGTTCAAGAAAATACCACTAATTTCTCTAATTATTGAACATGTTAAAATTCTACGTACTTAATGCTACATGTTACATTCTGATCTGCATTATTCTAATTTGATTTATTCTTTAAAAAATATTAACGCCATCAATAGATGGTTCTTTTGTATCCATGCTTAAGTTATTAGTTCTATACAAAAGAACTTGGGAATCTTAAAAATATTATATTACGGCTTGACAATCACTTCAAATCGATTCAGTTTCATAGATAGCCGAGAAGTGACGTTGTTTGTCAAAAATCCAATGTAATTGATAATGGTATAAATACCATCAGAAGTTCCGTTCATAACATTACTAACAATTTATTATAAACCTCAATAATAATTCCTTATAGCTAAAGAGTAGGGTTTTTTTCTATTTACAATATATATATATATCCTTGTTTGTGCAAGTCATGTTTTCTACCGCTGTTCCTGCAGATCTTAGGAACGGCTTCACAACATAGAGAGATGTTTCTTGATGTAGCGTGAGAAGCAGCGAGATCAATGAAGCTAGACTCATTTACCTAACGCTTTTTTGCGAGAACACGAATGTACACATTTTTGTCTTTATATCATTTCCCTTTTCACTCGTGTACGTTTATGAACATTTAATTAAATAATGTAAAAAGAACAACACGACACTTCGGCGTTTCCGCCAAAACTCTGATTTCATGCTTTTAATATGCAGTATATGTATGCGGTATATGTATATGCAGTAGTATGTGGCGAACATATATGAAAAAAATTAGTATTAAAAATAAATATTCATTGACTGCTGAGAAAATGTAACCTAACCGAGAGTTAAATAATTAATTACGCAACGCGTGGTCATACTGCACACAAACATAGCGCACGTGCTGCGCTATCAACACAGAATAGAATAGGTAGGTACCGTACCTTTGTACCATTTCTGGTTATACCATTACCTGCACATTGTACTGTTTACGCCAAGACCTTGTAACAGGGTAAAAAACTTTATGAGCTCTCGGAAGTTAGGGTGCATGGCTGCGCAGAGGGACGCGGAAACGGTTCGGGGATGAAACCGCCCGCGCACCCCGCACCTCCACCCGCGCACGTCCAGCAGCTCCACGAGAAACACATGCGTGTTGCTTTTCGAAAGTACAGTCGAGTAAGATAGTCTTCAGTTATTTTTCATTGTTATTAGTTAAAATTTTTACTTGCTTTTGTTATTTTTGTTTGATTTTTTATTGTTGTTTGCACGCGTGTTTTAGATATGTACATTCTTTGTCTAAAACTTAGTAAATGTAAGTGAGAAGTAGCCAATTCATGCCAGACAACAGATGAATACACGCTACGATCTAACGTTCGTCAAAAGTTGTACTTCAGATCAGTCTTCAAACGATAAAACGATAGATTGTAACTACATACAGTTACTGTATGGCCGCTTTTACAATATTCATAATGCACTTAACTGTACCAAGCGCGGTTTGGCACTCGACCATTTACCTTACTTTATGACTTCCGAGAGCACATAAAGTAAGGCTACCTGCGATGAAGAAGTACATGCAGCCTTATTAATAAACACGAAATAGCTTTGGATTAGTTACACAATCTTTTGTCTCTTTCAATCCAGCTAAATATTCCAGTAGCAAAAAAGGACAAAAAAGTAAACTGAAAGTAACTAACCCGAGACTA
Source organism: Ennomos fuscantarius (assembly GCA_905220475.3). NCBI lineage: Eukaryota > Metazoa > Arthropoda > Insecta > Lepidoptera > Geometridae > Ennomos > Ennomos fuscantarius. The sequence continues at coordinate 8,225,256 of HG992049.1, forward strand.
ATACCCGTTTATTAATAAGGCTGCTATGGTCCGTTTTCCATTCATAGTTTAATCAGGCAGAAATACATAATCACCAATTTGTTGATTAATTAGGTTGATTTTAGAAATTGAAATAATTTGTATTTAAGACGAACTTAAATCAAAATGAACTGAATACGCATTGACTTACCTTGGTATTTTTTGGCGTATTTAAAAAAGGGAATGATAGTTATTTACAACGATTGAACTAAATCGTACTACTACCTATTTACAACCTTAATTTTTTTAATAATGTGCACCTCTTCGCGTGAAGCACAGCTCGGCACGCTGACGCATGTTGTCTTTCACACGATTCAAAACGAATGAATCACTTTTAACAGTGTTAAATGCACTAATGATTTAGTCTTTAATTCTTCCCTGTTTACATACTCTGTAGCGTACACAAATAGTTTTACCTCACCCCATAAGTAAGAATCTAATGGAGTGAGATCCGGAGAGCAAGCTGGTCACGGAACAGGCTCTCTACGACCTGTCCAGCTATATTCAAAGTTACTACATAAGTACTCACGTCCTTGTGACTACATGTCGTTCATCACACTTTTTAAAACGTTCAAGTATGACACATTATTCAGTTTTCCTTCGATAAAATACGGGCCGAAGAAACAGTTATTTAGAACACCAATGTTTCCCAACCGCTGAATACCTACACCCTTTATCACGGATCACACACGCACGACACACGAAGGATTACACGCGTATTGTTGCGGGCGCGGAAGTAGGATGCGGTAAACCGGATGTACACATCTGTCGGCGCTTGCGATCACACTAATTACGCTGGTGATGCGACAGGACAGCGGGTTGACCCGCCACCCCTGGCGGGGGTGCTTTTTTGTGAAATCACGTGCGCCGACGACGTCCGGGTGTGCCTTGACTCGTGGTCGAACCACTGTTATCAGCATGGGAATGTATTCACCATACTTCACTTATTTATAGGGCAATTTGGTCAAAAATTATGTACCTAATTTTATTGCATAATCATAACGACAATCGTTTACCGAGTGCTGTCCTTCAGTATCTTTCGCATCTCACCAGTCGTACTGTATAACCAACCAATGGAGTAAGCTTTTGTGGTACCATCAGTTTCCGAATGCAATAGGAGCGATGGTCAAGTAACGGTATAGTAAAGTCAACCTTGGCTCCGTTACAATAGAGTCGAATCGTTTCAACGTACCTACTATACGGATACTATTATTAGGAGTATGCTTCGAACCGCGCATGAAAAATTACCTTTAAAAATCGATTAAAAATAAAATTACTATTGACCGGTGTGTAAAAAAATATTGCATCGTAATGTATGATTTTTTTGCAACAAATCTGCATATTTAGTTTTTCTTAACCGACATCCGTTGAAAAGTTAGTTTTTTTTTTTAAAAAAGGTCCGTAATTCAAAATCTAAAGCGATAACCCCACTTTTTTTTTACATTAAAAAATAGCTTACAGTTTCAGCTTCGAAACGGTGCTGAAAACTGGTATGAACTTCCTTGAAAGTCTCTCGCATTCGCGCGGAACCCGAACGCGGCCCGAATTTCTTAAGATTAAAAAAAAAAATTGTATGAAACTTGTATTTTTTTTTACAGATTTGAAAGGGTACCAAAAGGCACGCAAACTTTAGTTCAAGGTCGACCCCTCTATCTCTCGCGATTTCCGAGGGAAGTAGGGGGTATAGTGTACCTTTGTATGGCGGCCATATTGAAAAATGGCGGAATCAAAATTTTTTTTCCATATTCCTACTAAACATCGAGGGGGACAGTCAGATATTGATTTTCATCTGGATCGGATAACGTTTTCTTAAAGTCGATGTTAATGTAGCCGCCATTTTGAAAAAATCGGTTTTGTTATATTTGCATTTTGACCCTTATTGTATCTTCACTTGATTCTCAGGAACGACTTTTCTAAAATATTGGTATTCGCGGCTCCAAAAAGGAAAGTGTACATTTCGATAAAAGTACCTTTGTATGGCGGCCATATTAAAAAATGGCGAAAGTCAAAATTTGATTTCAGAATGTTGATCGGCATTCTATGGGATTTCCAGATATCGATTTTCATCCGGATCGGTGAAACTTTTTTTTCCGCAGTGACCTAAAATTCCGCCATTTTGAAAAAAAAAATATTCCGAATTCTTCCCCCTGGACTTCCGAACAATATTAGTTTGAGCTCTTTATACTAAAGTATCACGGTTTCGGCGTCATTTCCGGTCAAAATTTGTATGGCGGATTTTTTTTTCCGCCATTTCGAATTTTTTTTATCTGCCCTAAAATCGTCTCAAGGTTTGCTATAACATTCCTTAAAACGCACGTGACCTATCTCGTACCGTTTAGCCAGGCCGTTGACGGTCGCGATGATGGAAGGTCGAAAGACCAGGATTTGAATATTTTTGAATTTCAAACTACCGCGTCTATACGAATCGTAAAGAACGATTGCAAACTTTCCCATAGGTATCGAGAAACGATGCGTTGAATTTGTAAAAAAAAATTTGTATGGCGGCCACCTTTAAAAATGGCGGAATCGAATTTTTTTTTTCAAATATGGAATCTGCGGCCTCGAAAACCCTCCGATGCAAAAAATCAGTCGGATCGGACCAACTTTCAAAATGGCCGCCATGTTGAATCCGCCATCTTGGATTTTAATGACCACCGTCGGAAAGCCCCCGTCGTCCCCTACGACATTCGGTCGAGCACCCCCCGCGTGACTCTTACCGTTTTCGATCTACGAGCGTTTCCATTTTGTATGGAATTTTAGTTTTTTTGTATGGGAACCCCCTTTTTTTTTATTTCTCTAAAATCGTCCCAAGGTTTCCTCTAACTTTAGTTAAAACGCGACAGCAAAACGACTTACCGTTTCCGAGATCCGTCGAGCGGTTCCATCTCGGAAACGATTTTCCGGTGATGTCAGATTTTTCTCGTAGGTTACTCGCCCTCTTCTACGCGAACCTAAAGTCGATTTTTCTCCATCACCTTCCATCTCTTCAATCAATGATCTAAGTCAGTGAGTCAACATTTAACTTTATATAATGTAGATAGATAGATAGATAGAAGATAGATGTAGAAGAAGATTAGTCCGAGGATCCTAGATTCCTGGCACAAGCGATACTTCGGCTGCGATAGGATCACCCGGGTCGTTCAAGACGTGTCTCGGGCGACGAACTGGGAGAAACTAGGCAGTATTGCTCCATCATTCCAAGGTGAGACAGACAATATGACCACTTTACTGGTTACTTTATGCAGCTGTGTTGCCAAATGCCTCGTTTGCTGAGTACACAATACCAAATACATAATTTAAGTGCCACCTTGCTAGACTGGTTCATTAATTGAATGTCGTATGTTCGATTACTGAATTTAAACAGTCAATATTATTTGGATTATGTTTTTTTTAATGTTTTGGCTACACACCTTTGTGTATTTAGCCAGTGTCAAGTAATTGATAATTTAGCAAGTTAATGATATTTCACGCAAATATGTGTCAAGTCACAGTAAAAGTTATCAAGTCAAGTCATAGTCTAGTTAAAGTCATACTCCTAGTAAAGTGGTAGCAACTTGAAGCTTCTATGGAGTTTTGGAAACAACACGAGAAGTAACGGTTCACCATCATTATACCATTTTCCCACACTCACGCCTGTAGTAATCCAGCACTTAACGAAAAGAATGCCATCAGTTTTATGCACTAACACTGAAAATAACACAAGTTTTGGAAAATAATACAATGCGGTGACGCAATCTTTTTCGCGTTCCCGACAAAACTCCTTGGATTATGTTATAAATGAGGAATTACGCGTATTAAGTCTTTAATTCAATGAACTGCAGAAGCAATCAGTTTGCGTCTTTTAGATTTGTTATGCAGCGCTTATTTTGTTTATGTATATGTATGCTTATATTGTATTACGTATATGTTCTTTTTGAAGTAAAACTTCTTTACGCCCGCTTGACTTGGGGAGTAAGCTGACGAGGTGAACGGAAATTGAAAGTTGCAGGTTAATGTAGATCTCCATTGGTATCGATTCTGTGTCGCATTCGCTAAAACTAAAGTAAACTTAAAGTATGGCGGTACTCTTCTGATAAAGGGGAAATGACGGAAATATGTTAATTTCGTTTAGCTTTAGAGTGTGCGACACAGAATCGACACCACTATCAACATAAAAAAATTTAAAATTTGTATTAAGTACTATGATATGGTATTCCGGTAAAATGACCATTTACAATTGTCAAAATGGCGACGTTAACATAAAACATAGCAAAAACAAAGTTATACCGGCCGATAGATGGAGTTAAACTAATGAAGTTTTACTTCAGTCGTGTGGTCTAAAGCACACTCATTTTTGTTACTTATGATTAAAATTTAAAGCTATTTAGGCTGCAGCTAACAACACTATATTTTCGGCTGACATTGGAATAATCTACTAAATAAAGTAGACTAAAAAAGTCGCGAGACAAAATCTGGCGACTTTGGTCGATATCAGCCAACAAAATCCGACATCACAGGCAATACGCGTCCTGGGACATTTGTCCCGAAGCTCTCGGGGCAACTTTATAACAATCTAAATATATACAACTCAAAGGTGACTGACTGATTGGCTGACTAATATAGTGGTCTATCAACGCACAGCCCAAACCACTGGACGGATCGGGCTGAAATTTGGAATGCAGTTAGATGTTATGACGTAGGCATCCGCTAAGAAAGGATTTTTCGAAATTCCACCCTTAAGAGGGTGAAATGGGTGGTTCAATTATTTTCCCATAGGCCACGCCGCGGGCGAAGCTGCGGGCAGAAGCTCGTGAATAATATAATAATAACAAACAACGATCACACACATAGTAACTGGGATTCCTTGTCTAGGGACTCAGGAACTACGAGGACCATGGTCCCACAACACCCAGATTCAGAACAAGTATTTGAGCTTTTTTTTCTGTGTACAAATACTTGTCCTGCCGCGGGAATCGAACCCGCCACCTCCGGGCTGTGAGCGTACCTACTTAACCACCACACCAGAGGCTGTCGCTGTGTGTGTGTGTGTTTACTTGTAATAATTTCTAAACGCAGTATGGAAAACAGAGCACCAAATAGCTAAATTAAAGTGCGGGTTCCACCGGTAATGGTGACAGTCGGACGGACGGTAATTAATAGCTATTAACATTGTTTTGCATATTTAGACCGTATGGTAGGTTAGGTATGATCCCATGGGACTGAAACTAATTTTATTATGACAGCCTCTGTGGTGTGGTGGTTGAGCAAGTCGGCTCATAGCCCGGAGGTGACGGGTTCGATTCCCGCAACAGAACAAGTATTTGTACACAGAAAAAAAATTAAGCGTATATACCTACTTGTTCTGAGTCTGGGTGTTGTGGGACCATGGTCCTCGTAGTTCCTGGGTCCCTAGACACAGGGAATCCTATTTAAGGTCCTGGATCTATGTATGTGATCGTTGGGCGTCATAGATAGATAAATAGAGAACTCTTTATTATTTCACCAATGAAGTACAAAATCAGAAATAAATATAATATTTACGAACTAGTGTAACAATGAGCGGTATTATCGCTGACAGCGATCTCTTCCAGACAACCTTTGGATGTAATTATCATTATTATTAGGAACTAGCTGCGCCCCGTGGTTTTACCCACGGATAAAAAGTAGCCTATGTGTTAATTCACTATATAAACTATCTATATTCCAAATTTCATACAAATCCGTCCACCCATTTCAACGTGAAAGAACAAAAAATATACACACAAACTTTCCCGTTCATAATATTAGTAAAACTATAGGCACCATGCGGCTTGATATTTTCCCGTTGGAAATTAAATTTTTCTTGATAAAAGTATCCTTTGTTGGTGTCGGTAGTGTCAGCTATGTGTGTGCAAAGTTTCATTTAATTCGGCACAGCCGTTTTGGAAATAATGAAAAATATTCACTTTCTATATTACCTGCTACTTATATAGTCTTTTTCAAATGGGAAGTCACTTATATTATAAATGATTGATCGAAAGTATTTTTAATAATAACGCCCAACGATCACATAACAGATCCTGGACCCTAACTATGATTGTGTCTAGGGACCCAAGAACTATGAAGACCATGGTCCCACAACACCCAGACTCAGAACAAGTATTTGTTTTTTTCTGTGCACAAATACTTGTCCTGCCGCGGGAATCGAACCCGCCGCCTCCGGGTTATGAGCCGACCTGCTCAACCACCACACCACAGAGGCTGTCAAAAATAATCGTTAATATTTAAACAATGGTCCAATTAAAATTGTTTTATGACACTTGATAGCCAAGATTTCATAAGTACCACAGGTGGCTTCCTATTTGACAAGGATTATAGTGATAATTTAAGGATCAAGTTTGAATCCTGTTAATAGCTTACATGTAAAATTCAATAAGCTATAAATCAACACCATAATAAAATTTAGAATGATTGCCAGTCAATGATTTGATTTTTTTTTATTTTGAAATTCCATTATTGACATAAAATTACATTTTATTTTGTAGGACTTAGTGTTAGTGTCTAAGTTACAAATGTATTCTAAGAATATACATTGTTTTGTTAGCTGAAGGCGCCTCTTAAAACTAATACACTTAAAAAAGTTTATAAACATACAGTTCTATTTAAATCATAAATTTTAAGGTAGATAGAAAAAATAAGAAAATATTACATTACGCATTACTTTGCTACTTACGTTTTTGGCATGATAATAAAAGATTGCCATTCAATGCCGAAGCAGTTATTCTACACCTGTCATTGGGCCATCTCCCTGAACAGGTTTTCCAAGGCAAGTCACCATTCATTATTGAGCCAGACATTTTTAAATACCTTGGTGACCATTGCAAAATAAAAAATATTTTATATGATCAATGCTAGCTGTAATATAATTATATTATATTATATTATATAATTCCCTAGACAGTGGTTATATATTTGCGCCTTTCGGTGTCGAGACGTTGGGGCCGTGGGGACCGAGTGCCCACAAAATTTATAAAGATCTTTCAGAACGACTGATCGAGGCAACACGTGACCAAAATGCTGGTTTTTATTTAGCCCAAAGACTAAGCATTGCCATTCAACGGGGCAATGCCGCCAGCATTTTGGGCACGTTGCCTACTGGTAGCGGCTTCTTAGATTAAGTTTTGCTCATGCATAGTTTTTAATTTTCATTTATAAGCTGAATTGTTATAAATAAATTTCGGAGTTCGCACTAGGTATGCTAGCTTGAAATGAAATGAAATAAACTTTATTCCTGACGCACAATATCGCATAGTTAATAATATAAATACAAAGACAATAGAAACATATATACACAATAATATGCGATACTGCGCAATGTCAGGAATAAGTCCCGGCTCAGCATACAACTGAGGCTGCAAACAACAACCTCGGTTACTAATTTTCAGCTGGCACCCATTACATGAGCTTGGCTAACATATTAAGAATGTAATGCTACACACAGAATCTAACGCCACACACTCTAAGTTGTTTTGGTTTCGATTGGCACAACGTTGCCATGTTAAGCATTTTTTCATATCATGTTCCTAACATTTTTTCGAATTACAGAAGTCATCATTTGCGTCGACACTATGGCGCCGTCACATCTTCCCGAGACACATGTTAGGGCAGGCGCCTGCGGCTAATTCGGCTGAGCAGCTAAAACGGCGTAAATATAGTAATCTCGGTAGCGGTTACATATTTGAGCCTTTTGGTGTTGAAGCCTGGGTCCGTGGGGGCTGCGAGCTCATCGCGTTTTCCAAAGTTTATCAGAGTGCCCGGTCGATGCTACGCGTGACCAAAATGCTGGCACTTATTTGGCAATGAATAAGCATTGCAATTCAACGGGACAATGCTGCCAGCATGTTGGGTACGCTACCTACTGGTAGTGGGCTGGAGCATTTGGACTGTCTATATGTCATCATGGCCAGTATACAGTCCAAATGTTTTTTTTTGTAGTCTTAGGTAGTGTTTAGTATTAGTTATTGTATCATTGTAGTATTTAGTTCTTTTTTTAAATGGATAAGCTTACATTTAATCACTGCCTTACCTACCCCCCTGGTACTACACGGAACTTTGATTGCAATGCAACAGGAGAAATTTCCATAGTAACTGTGTACATAAAATACATATTGAAACTGTTAAATCCATACAAATTTATTTTTTATCGTTTGCAATCAAGTTTCATGATTGCCTGGCAGATGGTAAGTTACGGTGTCGGTTAATGATGGAACATACTTGCCTAGAAAACGCTAATTAAGTCTAGTCTTAAAAACTCCCAGATTTTAGTTATTTGGAAACCTTTTGGTGCTGGTAAAGTACTACATTCCTTTGCTGTCTGTATTATATAAAATGTAGAATCAAAATTTAATGGAAACATATAAAGATATTAATTATGATAACAATTTGGATGAAATTTTGTACACATAATAAACAAACTGTAAGCCAGATTTCTCACATCTTTTTATTCTTCAAAGTAATGTAATTTCTGCATAAAATCAGCTAAGTTGGAGATATAAGCGCAGGGTGCTACCAATGTGTAATAGTATCAAAATCTTTAAATTTTTATAAATCAAATCTTTTTTTAAATTTCCATATATGCAGCCTCATAACACTGGAAAAGCCTTTTAGTCTTTCTAAAAATATCCATGACTTAAATGCTGAGTCAAGAACACTTCTAGGTACTATGGACATGACTAACTGAATACCTTTACAAGTGATTACTTACTTTGCCATAAAATACATTTAATTCAGGTAAAATATTTGTCACAGTTTCAAAGTATTTGATATGTTATGTATTACTGGCCTTGGTTGACAGCCTTAGGTATCTGGGTGATTAGAAAAAAATCCAATTCCTGTTTCCATCCAATCCAATCCATTTTTATTTTTATATAAATTTATTTAAATGGTTTAATATTTAAAATATGTATATTGATCGGAATTAAGTTATTGTTACCTATGTATTGAAATAAAATTTTAATAAGTAATGCTGTATGATAGGTGCAGTGTTAATTTTTTTTTCAAAATCATGGTAGACATAATTAAGGCTTTAAAATGTTATATAGGTATTAGAAGGTAGGTATTATTAAATAGCATATAAAATAAAGCAGTCTTCTATTTATTACATTCATTATACAGGGGTAAAAAGCAAAGGAAGTTTTGCCCAAGATTGTGGAAGATATATTTTGCTTAATTATTTATTATTACGATTTTATTTCTATATTATCGGAGTACCTATGATTACATAAAGGTAATTACGAAGTTCGTTTACCCAACATTGTCGCAATTAACCACGGCACTATCTATTTGATAACAATGCTGATAAGAAAATGAAATTTACAAGGAATTCTGTATTATTGCAATTTTATTGTAATATGCCGTAACAGAAATGTGGTCGTATTAGTCACAACTTAAATTACAATATACCCTAGCAGGGGGTCTCTCGTCACCCCAATGAAACAGAAGCATGTGAAACAATCGTCTAAAATATGCCTTAATTTAGCAAAATGCCTCGAAAACCTATACAAGGTTAGCGGCAACGGTACATTAAGAATTTTGTTGTAACCTTATTGTACTTTTCAAATTTCGAAAGGAAGAACGTGTGATGCACGGTTTCCAATTTCGAAAATTAGAATGTGCGGGCGCGCGAACAAAGAAAAAAGTTGCAATTTTTTGTAATAATACGAAACGGTGGCACGCTTTTGTTCATGTAAATCGTGATTACAATCCCATTCATAAAACACCTTAATTACTATTGCAATCGAATAATCGATGAACCGTAACGACCGCACCGTACTATGTTTACGTAGTGATATAAGTAAAATGAGCAAACAGGGGAGAAAAAAAGGAACCCAGCAAAGGAATAAATTATCTCCGTACTTAAATAGAACGACGCGTGCATGATGATCTTTGTAATTATTTATTTGTTTTGCTAACTAAAGCTCGGTAGTGCGATGAACTTACGTACCTCATTTTGACGGCTGTATCCTTTGTTGAGATCAATCCGTATACATGATTACACAGCACAAAACGAGTGTTCACTTATAAAAACCATTTCACTATTACACACATTCATTTTTGCGTTAACAACTAGCATACACAAATGGGACTGTCCGGCCAGTGGCCATTTTTGTCAAAAAAGTTTTCACGTCCCGATTTCCGATTACGAAAAGCTCTACGAGTGAGATGACGCTAGCGCCGTGCCGAGACAACGAATGAAAATAAATGGTATATGGATGGAGCAGAGCATTGCACTCGATGATAGCGAATTTATGTATATCTATAACCAAATTACATTGCTATTACACAAGTCTTTCATTATTTATAACTTTGAATTCATTATCGTTGCATATCTTTTCTTATCGCAAAACGCACCCGTCAATTTCGACAACAATTTCGAGAATATATATCAGCAAAGTGCGAACTGCGAATCGAAATTATTTTTTTGACTTTCGTGACTCGTCCTTGTTGCGACATCCCTACTTGGTCGGTTAATAATAATATTCCTTTCGAAGACCCACCAATCAGGACTCAGATAAATGACTGAATTTGAAACAACTACTGCCATCTGTTATGTAATCAATAAACTACTTACTGATAAAATCAGAAATTGGCCATCGAGTAATGTTTTTCCCTAATCTGTGAAATTGACGAATAAATTATACTCTGTGGACAAAATGACTCGTAGTGTATTTGTCTATGGAAGCATAGGTGTATTAGTGATGTGGCATTCAATGGAATTAAGTCGAGTATATCGATTGATAAATCACACGTTCGAATAATAAGCAGTCAATTCATACTTTCAAAGCTAGTGTATTATGTACCAGGCACATAAATCATGTGCATTATGGCATAATGCACATGATTTATCTTGTAATTGAAATAAGGAAAGATTTCGTATTGAAATTTGTGGTTCTAGCTGTCCGCTCGCATCTCCACCCCCGTGAACAAATAGTTCAGACATGCCTACTTGCTTATCCATCATAAGTTTTATTAACTTTGAAATCCCAAAATAACTCGTTTGAACTGTCAAACTAAAAGTTATCAAAATGTAATTGATAACTTAGTTTACGAAGTTCACGGCATTATTCTTAAATGTTTCCAAGTATTGGTAGGACTATTGACAGAACATCAAAAAACACGAAACAAAAATGCTATCCAAACAGCTCTTACTCAAACTCAAACGATTTATTTCATATAGGCAAATTTTTGTAGTTTTACGTGTCAAATAATCGGAAAACTATTTATTTTAGGGAAAATAGTTCTTTGTAAGTGTCCACTGGGTGATGAGAGACCCAGGAGTTTGGCTAAACCAAAGGGATGCGTATACGTGTCAGTGTGAAATCACAGGCTACTGCTGATAATGATGATAATGACAATGATCACTTGATTGACGATGATTGATCACATCATCGCGGCAACAAAGCTTGAACTTAAAATTGAAGAAAAATATTTGTTTCGTTGTAGCTAAAAAGCACTTTATAATATTCATTTTATTGTATATTACTATTACTTCATTGTATATAATATTACCTACACAGATTGTGAAATGCAGTCAACACTGTTTTATTACTTAACTTTCTTTACTACTCTTTGGCAGTTTGCTGACACACAGCCTAAGAAGAGATATGGAGTTTTGGCGGGAACGTGAAAAAGATTGCGTCATCGCATTGTATTATTTTCCAAAACTTGTGTTATTTTCAGTGTTAGTCCATAAAATTGGTGGCATTCTATTCGTTAAGTGCTGGATTACAGGTGTAAGTGTGGGAAAGTGATATAATGATGGTGAAACGTTTCTTTTCGTGTTGTTTCCAAAACTCCATAGAAGCTTCTGGTAAAGTTGCCACCACTTTACTAGGAGTATGACTTTGACTAGACTATGACTTGACTATGACTTGACTTGATGACTTCGTCTGTGACTTGACACATATTTGCGTGAAATATCATTAACTTGATAAATTATCAATTACTTGACACTGGCTAAATACACGGAGGTGTGGAGCCAAAATAAAAAAAATAAATAAAAAAAGAAGAGATATTTATTTGACAGTTGCTGTTTGTGGCAGCACCAGCAGTTTCCCGAGAAGTCCGATCAGCCTGTTTTTTATTTTGTCAAATTGTTCCATTTTCGAAAACACAAAATAATGGTGGGCGCAATGCCTGTTGATTTAATACCAAAATTTTACAACGGTAGCATGGACAGTCACAATGGTATCGAAGAGAATGAGATACAAGTTCATATTGGTAGTCGCATCAAGTGTGGTGAAGATTTTGGTACTGTGAAGTATATTGGTGAAATTCAGGGGTATAAAGGGGTTTGGTATGGTGTGGAATGGGATGTAGCTGCTAGGGGCAAGCACGACGGTTCCGTCGATGATATGCAGTACTTTAAAACGTCTAAACCCGGGGCGGGTTCCTTCGTTCGTCCGAACAAGATATCGCCTATGCGGACTTGTGCTGATGCTATTAGACAGTACTATGGTGACCGGGAGGTAAGTTCCAGAACTTTTTGCTACCTTTTCATCATATTTACATGCTTTAAAGTGCATTTGTGACTGCTGCAGTCAGTATTAGGTCATGACACCTACGCTTGCATTGTGAATGATTGAATTTGAGTGGGTGTCAATAGTAAAAGTTTGTTTACTTTTAGTTTTATTAAATATATTTATTTTTGACTCTGTGCTTGTCCGCTTTTTGCATATACTGTGTACTGTATTAGCAAGTTGAAATCAAGATTTTGTATTAAAAGTAAAGTGTGAGGTCATGAGTCATAACTAAACCTTGTTCTTTTGTCACCATGTTCTTGTTGTACTTGTACAGTTTTGAATATTTAGAGGCTAACTCTATAACAAGGAATTTTATTACTAAATTTCGTGTCATTTTCTTAGTTTAGACAGCAGGGTAGTGTACTATATACTACACTAAAAGAAATAAAGTATGATTTAAAAATATTTAAGGATGAAACAGTGGCTGCTCATCGCAGGACAGTCATCAATGAGTGGAAGCGAGAAATGGGAGCACCTTTTATTGAGATGGTTGGATTTGAGAAGATTCATCAGAAGCAGTGAGTTTCCTAAGTATTTCCTATTGTAGTACTATTATTATTTACCTGAGACCAGTGCAGTAATCATGGAACTTTGATTGCAATGCACCAGCAGAAATATTAATTTTAAAACTTTCCGTACTGTGTATGTAAACTGCGTATTGAAACTGTTAAAACAATTCAATTTTTTTATTGTTTGCAAGCAAGTTCCATTTTCTAGCAGGTCTTGATATCATAACCCTGTCTGAAATAGCAATACTGTTCAAACACTACTGTGTTTGAACTCGGAAATGAAAATGAAACAAAATTAATTCAAAATCTTATTATTAGAATGTGATGTTGAGCCCAGTGCAGTGTCATACAAAACTGTATAATTTAGAATTTCCAAGCGGCAGCATAATTGTTATGTGTAGCTGTGATACTTAACTTCAGGCGAATAACTAGTTTACATTCATTTACTTTAAAAAAACACGGGATCCTACAATCCTAGAAAACAAAGAGATCCAGCACGGGTAGTTCTAGAGACCACCATTATATTTCTTCTCTGTAGAAGAAGAAGAGAAAAACAAAAGATTTATGATGTGATCTACATAATCATTCATTGGTCTAACACTTTTCGATTGAAGAGATGTGTCAACTTTTAAAGCTCATGCTACTCTTTTGCTGGTGTTTTAGAAAGTTTGACCGCCTCCAAGAAGTTTGTGTTCACGATCAGAACGTGTCCCGAGCTGGTGACGTCGCATCTCTCTGCCCCAACGTTCGCAGTCTGGACGTGTCGGCCAACTTGTTCTCTAACTGGCGGGAGGTGATCACTCTATCTGCTCAGCTGCCGGACTTGAGGGAACTGGATGTCAGGTATACCGGAATTTCTCATGAGTATTGAAGTATAACTTCTTTACACATGCTTGACTTGGGGGTAAGCTGGTAATGTGAATGGAATTGGAGAGACAGATATACTTATATTATAGTAGCTCACCTGGCGAACTTCGTTCCGCTTAAAAGTCATTGAATGTGCATGTTTAGGTTTATTTTTTAAATTGATTGTTCAATTTTAATATTTATTATCCTACTCCGGTCGAAGATAAAAACACCAAAAACACTAAAATCATAAAAATAGGCCATTCTTAAATTATAAATGGTGGGTACCACAACTTGGTTTTATATGTAAAGATTTGACATGTGACAAAAGTGATGTAGGTAATTCATTTTTATTTGTTACTAATTGCGCCCCGCGGTTTCACCCGCGGATAAAAAGTATTTTAATTATTTGCTCATACCACAGGAAAATTTCACTTTTCCGGGATAAAATGTAGCCTATATGTTAATCCAGTGTATAAACTATCTTGGCACCAAATTTCATCCAAATCCATTCAGCCGTTTGAGCGTGAAGGAGTAACAAACATACACACAAACACACATACACATGAACCCACATACACACATACAAACTTTCGCCTTTATAATATTAGTGTGAAGTGTGATTACTTAAGCATTTAAAAGTCAAGAGGTTTGATAATTTGCCACCTCAGTTAAAATATTAATATTAATAAAATATTAATATTTTAACTCAGGTGGCAAATTATTGTGGCAAATATTAATATTAATAAAATATTAATATTTTAACTGAGGTGGCAAATTATTGTGTCAAATATTAATATTAATATTTTAACTGAGGTGGCAAATTATTGTGGCAAATATTAATAATAGGTCTTTACCTATGAAATTGCCGTATTGCAGTACAGACTTTTTCAAACAAAAAGAGTTTTGATTGGCTATGAATTCTAAATTCAAATTAATTTTGTTTTAAAAATATGACATTCTATTTACAATATAAGTCTTTTGTTTATTGATTAGCGTTGTATTTTCATTACATTTCAACATTTTTCCACATGATGGATAATAAATATATATATATATATATATATAATAAATATTAATATTTTAACTGAGGTGGCAAATTATCAAACCAACATTATAAAATCAATAAAAATCTGAATCCAAACATTCGTGGATTATCAGAAATAAAAGACTAATATCATGGTGTACCAAGACCCACTTAGAAATCTTTTTTAACCACCGATTCATACTTAAGGTTTCAGTCAAACTGATTGTATTGTTAACTGCACTAATTGAGCACTAAGCGTCGTTCTATAACCCGGGCCCTAATGTTGCAATATTAATGTTTTTTTTTACTGCAAACTTGTCTAGCATTTGATCGCGCTCTCACCTGATGGGAAGTGACGATGCGATCAAAGGTGTAGCGTGTTAGCCAAGTAAATACCTATTCACTCTTCTCTTGAACACGCCCGGGTCATATTCCGTTGGAAACACAGACGCTGGCAGGGCATTCCATTCCTTAGCCGTTCTAACTTGTTTTACTAGGTGGTAGGACTTTTCTGTAATCTAGTAATCTTACTAGATTGTGAGATCGGGTCATAAAGTCTCATTTGCCCAGTAATTTCACTAGCTACAGTGCCCTTCAAACCGGAACACAGCAGTGCTTGCACACTACTGCTTGGAGGCAGATTGACTGGCAAAGCAGTGGTACCTACCTAGGCGAACTTTGCAGAAAAGTCCTACCACCGTACTACCGTACCATAATGTCTCAGGATGACGTGCGCAGTGCAGTGTCACGCGAAACTCTACACTTTAGAGTTCCGAGTGACACTGCAACTGATATGGGCAGCCGTGTTGTTTAACATCAGGCGGACGCTTAGCTCGTCACGGCATTCATTAACATAATTAAATAAAATTAAGAACGTGGAATCAAATCGCTTGGTACGAACCTGGTCATCAAACCTCATCGTCACAAATCAAAACTTTGAAAGCCTCTGCAGTGTGGTGGTTGAGCATGTCCGCTCATAACCCGGAGGTGGCGGGTTCAATTCCCGCGACAGGACAAGTATATGTGCAAAGGAAAAATAAAGCGGCATATACTTGTTCTGTGTCTGGGTGTTGTGGTACCATGGCCCTCATAGTTCCTGGGTCCCTAGACGGAGGGAGTCTTAGCTGGGTCCAGGATCTATGTATGGTCGTTATTCATATATTTATTTTATTTATCAATCAAATAAGAGACCTATGACAATGCAAAAAATGCTATGAGAAAAGAATGATTGTTGGGTGTACATTTAAATGGTCAAATTTTTCTTGTTTCAGCAAAAACCGTATGTCCATTGACCTATCAGTGGAGAAATTGTCGCAGTTTTCAGTGAATTTCGCTGAACTTGAGAAGTTGAATCTATCAGTTTGCGACTATGACTGGACAGATGTCATCACTTTGTCTCATTTGTTCCCACAGGTAAAGTAAAACTCATTATTATATCATATATAAATTATTATATATCATATTTAAATTTTGATCCCATTGTTTTTATTGATTGTATTAAAAGTAGGTTGAAAAACTGTATTACAATTTTAAAAATTCATGACCGTCAGTGCTTAATTCGAAGTGAACATTTAATATTTTAATTATTATAAGACTAAAATAAGATTTCTGTTAGAATACACAATCTTTAAGTTCATCTAGGCAGGTACCACCGCTTTACCAGTTATTCTGGCAGTACAAACTACTGTGTTCTGGTGTGAAAGGCACTGTAGCTAGTGAAATTACTGAGACTATATTACAAATGAGACTATCACCTAATCTTAGTACAGGACTGTGGATCTCAGAATGATGTACGCAGTGCAGTGGCACGCGAAACTCTGCTATAGAGTTCCGAGTGACATTGCAACTGATATGATAGTCATTCATACAGTAAAAGTCTTTTTACTGTATGAATGACTATCTAATGTCGAATAATTAATCATTGATATATACTAACGAATTATTAACATTTATTCTAAATTTAATGACATAACAATAATATAATTAAATTGAAATTTATTGTATATGTATACCTACCAATGGGATTGTTCAATGTTAAATAGAAAATTAGTTGACGAATGTATACTAATGATTGTTCTTAATTTAATGGCAACAATAATATAATGTATTTGAATTTTGCAAGTGTATGCCGATAGAATTATTTTAGTTTATCTGAAAATTGTATTAAAATTGTATTATATTCAGTGATATGACGAAACTTAAGAATAATTTTCACATGCCACAAGTATGGGCTAAATGGAAGAACTTACTACTAAAAACCTGACATCTACATCTATCTCCATTTATGTGAAATAAATGGAGATAGATGACATCAGGCGAAAGACTAGCTCGTCATGCATAAAAAAAGTTTAATTGTGTTTCCATTTTCAGATTAAAGAAATAATATCAGCATATAATAGGATCAAGCTGATAACTCCTCCTGTATCGACCCTTTCCACTCTAACAGTATTGAGGCTCGATGGAAACCCCCTACAATCCTGGTTCGAAGTTATGAATCTAGGTATGACAGTATAAGGCTTATTTTGACCGCCAGCATGGTGCAGTGGTGGAGCAGGTTGGCTCACAGCCTGGAAGCAGGTTCGATTCCCGCGACAGGACAAATATTTGTGCACAAAAAAAAACTGCAAATACTTGTTCTGTGTCTGGATGTTGTGGGACCACGGTCCATGAGTTCCTGGGTCCCTAGACACAGGGAATCCTAGTTAGGGTCCAGGATCTATGTATGTGATCGTTGAGCGTTATTATTATTAATATTTCTTATTATGCTTAGTAAAATAACTTAATTTTAAGTACCTACTGTAATTTTGACTTGAAAAGTGCTAAAAATAGCCTATTTGCAATAAATCTTTTGACTTTGACTAAAAAAAAAAACATATGTATATAATAAACCTTCATTGTTTCCTTAGTATTTGTATATTATGTATTATTTGTGTATGTTTATGTATAGTAGTATCGTATTTTAAGTAGTATATTATTTTATATTTGTCTTAGTATGTATGTACACAGTAACTTTTTAGCACCACCGTCCTTGCTCGTTGATCTATCTCTGTCCATCCAAAGATCGCTTTTTAGCGATAAGACCGCCCATTGTTACCTACTTACATTAGTTATTTCCTGTTATTGTATTTGTTGCCTTGGTGTCAATAAAGAGTTTATCTATCTATCTATCTATAACTGACATAAATTTTTCTGTAACCGTGTCTATCAATGTTGTAGGTTGGATGAGAAATTTAAAGGTGCTGAGTTTGAACGACTGTCTGATTGAAGAAATACGTTTTGGTGATCGCCCGGACAAAGTTGACCTGTTTGATAATTTGGATGTGTTGTTCCTGAACCGAAACCGGATTAATGATGTGAGTAATTCCATCATCATCATGATCATCATCATCATCATCAAGTGACTATTGTTTTTGTCATTTTTTTTTTTTTTTTTTTTACTTTATTTGGGAAAACAAACAGTACCACATTAAAATTATAGCTTATGAGTAATATACAATAACAGTAATCAACGTGATACCAGCACCGTTTACCACAGAGTATCAAAATTATATTAAAATAGGTGTATGATGTAGGTATAGGTGTATGGTGGTAGTGCTACGCTAATAATTCTACAATTTTATTTTTGAATATACTAGGCCTCGTTGCCGCAATATCTATTGTGTTAAATTTTTCATTATATTGTTGTACCAGACGGTAAAGTGGAGATCGCTTACCGGCGTTAGTGCGGCAACGGAAGGTTGCGAATAATTGAGAAGGTTTACGGCAGTGAGTTCTAGTAGGTATTCTATAACATATTTTATTTACAAGAGGTATACAATCATATCTGTTATGGCAAAGGTCATAAAGTAACATTGTTTCAAGTTGTATTCGTCTAGATTCAAGTTTTAAGAGCTTATATTTATGTAACAGTTGTTCATAAGATAAGATAAATCATAAGTCATAATATAATAAGAGTGTCTTAATTTGGTTGTATTTTTGAAGTAAAACTTCTTTATGCACACTTGATTTGAGGAATAAGCTGACTAGATCTCCATTGTCAACATAAAGCTTTCTTCTCTTCGTTTAATGGTTTTCTATCGCTTTTTAGCGATAATTCTGCCAATGACAATTAAGGAGTTTTTGTTCGGTTAAAAAAATAATATTATTTAATAAACATAAAACAATAAAAAGGGAACTTAAGCAAACAAACCAATACCAGTAGGCAACGTGCCCATTATGCTGGCAGCATTGCCACGTTGAATGGCAATGCTCAATCTTTGGCCGAAGTAGAGGCCAGCATTTTGGTCACGCGTGGCTTCAACCAGACGTTTCGAAAGGTCTTTAAAAATTTGGTGAGCACTCGGTCCCCAAGGCCCCAGTGTCTCAACTGCAAAAGGCGCAAATAAAAAACCGCTATCAAGATTTTTAAAAAAATTAAAAAAAGATTTTAAAAAATTAAAAAAATTAAAAAAAATTAAATAAAGTTAAAAAAATTAGTATTTTTATGTTGGTATTTCCGGTAAAATGACAATTTACAATTGAAGGTTTGAGAATAAAAAGGGTTTAACTGTCAAATTGATAGTTTTGTAACGGCTTGTTTTTCATTCTTATGATAATTTAATTGAGATTGGTTCGATTCATTTTTCTTAACCAGTGGCTGGCTAAATAATGCTCCGGCACAAGTCAGTCTCAAGAACTCAACAACAACCATAACTTTCCGACACGAAATGTCAATGTCACGTTTGGTTGTCACATCAACGACGTCAAAATTAAAGTTGACATATGACGTTATCGTTGGGTGACCCTAACCGAAGAGAAATGTGCAAATTTTGATAATAATAGCTTATTCTGTATCCTAATTTCAAGTTAAAACCATAACAAGCGAATCGTTTTATTTAGTAAACAATAATAGAAAAGACTGGAATAAACAACCTTCGTAGTGAGAGCTCGTGTGGAAAAGTGCAGTCCCTGGTTCACTAGTTTGAGTCTCGCTTTTGGTGATACGCGAAGTAGCAACTTTTGTGGTCAGGGATGCAGGCAACCACTTTTCGAGAGAATTCTACATTGGCTGGGAGGGGGATCTCGTGACAAAAATCCGCGCAGTCAGAACGACGGTTACGACTTTAAAAGTCGCAGGCCGCTCCCTTTGTTTGTTTGATTTCGGCGAGGGCGTAGCTGCTGACCGTTGGGCCTGTCCCCAAACGGCCAATTCAACCTCTTCTTTTGCTGCAGGTGAGTTTTCCATGAGATTTTATAATAATTGAGGGCCGGGTTCCATCCCCGTGCCGTGTTCAGAATCCGGTAGCTTCACCCGGTTCCATCTTTCCGCAGACAGCTGCGCCCTGCGTCTGAGTTGTTGGGTCGTAGCAAGTCGCTGCCTCCATTTGGCCGCTGCTGCGTCACCCTCGTGGTAGGAGTGAGCTGACCTCCACCACGCTCAGCGTGAGCCTGTAGCTCACGCTCTCTATTGAAAGAAAAATCCCTCTACAGGGTAAGTTTCCCCATCTTTAAATATAAATGTGCATCAAGTTGTAGACTTCATGGTAAAAGTGCCAATAAAACTAATTCTTTCCTGTTCTTCAACAGGGTTTTTTTTTTTTTATATCTTAAAATCAAATTTAACGCACCCCCTTCGGGAGGTCGCCAACGGTCTGCGCTGAGAGACTAGGCTCCAGGAGGCGACGGCCTAGCGCCACGGGTCTACCCCCAGCCGTCCGCCTTGTCCTGGGTCAGATCAGCCCCCCTGTGCCGTTGGGTTGCTTCCGGAGGTCACCAGCGGTCTGCGCTGAGAGACCAGGCTCCAGGAAGCGCCAGCCTCGTACTACGGGTCTACACCAACCGTCTGCACTGTCCTGGGCCCGGCTCAGCCCCCCTGTGCCGTTGGGTCCCTTCCGGTACCACGGTCAGCCAGCATTTTGCTAGCTGATCGTTTTTATTTAACTTTTGTATTGTCTACTACCAACTAAACTTAGCTATCTGGTTGCAAAGCAGGTATGTGCTACTAGCTCGAGCCACACACCCTGTTAAGTCTCTTAATAGCCCGGCTAGCACTGCATTGTAAATTCAACGGCGCCCAAAACCTACCTTGTAAATATACTACATATATAATATTCTATACTTACCACTTGTCAATATTTTAAATACTTACTACTTACTTAATACTTGACTCACTGTCTTAACAATAAAGACATTTAATGAACCAGGTGCAGTGTTTCCCTTCAGTTCCCAATAGGAACCCTAATAGGGAAACTAGTTCATCTTTTTGAAAGCATTACAGTTTCGAGAAAATTGACTTTGAACTTCAACGGCGTCATTTTAATGAAGAGTTCTAATAAGGTAATAGAAAAGGTTTATGTAAGTTTCAGTTGCTTGAAAATGTTTTAATTCTATTTTAAAATACTAAATATAGTACTAATTCATACAATTACTGTAAAAATATAATATGATAAAATAAACATAATAATGTTTTATGCTAAGCGAACTGTATTCCTGTGACAGATTAACCGTTTTTAGACTCAAAATCTCGAGATTTAAGCCTCATTTCGGTATTTTGAGAATGTATCATTGTAGATAATTTCACGCTGAATCCAACGATACCCATAAGTCATTTTGTGAAAAAAATCAGTTAAACCCTTCTTGTTCTCACCCCTTCAATTGTGAAGATGGCATTAACATTAAACAAAACAAAAACAAAGTTATACCGGCCGATAGATGAAGCTAAAGAAGTTTTACTTCAGTCGTGTGGTCTAAAGCACACTCGATTTTTTCATAATTGCCGGTTCTGCGTTTTTTCAGTGGAGATCACTGAGCGAGCTGAACAAAATCCCGCACCTGAAGAAGCTTTATTTCCTCAAGAATCCCGTACAGAACACTGAAGACTATGATACCGGATCTCAGATGATTATTGCGAAAATAGGGACTTTACAGGTATGTAAAAGCGTCCATTTGAAATAAATAATTTGTAGGACATATTTGAACACTTTATTCGAAGTATTAAGTCGACACGAATTTAAAAAAACGTGCAAGAAACAGGAAATAATGTAATAATAAAAATAAATAATGCAATGTTACAGAAAATTCCTGGAAAACGCATTTATGATATTTTTTTTTGCTATGTCTTACGATTTGAGAATATTTTTTGTGAATTGACGTTACCTAAAAGCCTTTACTAAGTTCAAAGAAAAAGGTAGATATAGATTGATCAATTCTTTATTGAAAAACCATATCATAAACAATTCAAAACGAAGTGGGCAAACTTAATAAAAGTATGTGCGGTCTTATTGCTCAAAGCGATCTCTTCCAAACAATGTTGCACGGAAAGAAATAACGTACCTCGTGGTCCCATTGAGTCCTAATTTGTACCTATATTTCAAGACTTAATTTATAATAAACAAGGTATCGTTTGACCAGCACTATATAATACATTTTTGTGGACATTTCACACAGCGCCATCTATCATCAAACTAAGCAAAGCTTGTACTATGGCAACCAGATAACTGATACAATATTTAGATACTTTTGTTTGTAAATCTAAATATATATAACTCAAAGGTGACTGACTGATGACTGACTGAAATAGTGATTTATCAACGCACAGCCCAAACCACAGGACGGATCGGGCTGAAATTTGGCATGCAGGTAGATGTTATAACGTAGGCATCCGCTAAGAAAGGATTTTTCGAAATTCCACCCTTAAGAGGGTGAAATGGGTTGTTGAATTATTTTCCAATAGGCCACGCCGCGGGCAAAGCTGCGGGCAGAAGCTCGTACATACATAGAATACAATATAACACCAAAACGCTTGTACTGGGTGGGAATCGATCCCACAACCTACAGTTCGGAAGGCAGATCTACTACCAACTAAGTTATCAGTTAGGCGATCATATGTATCTTGATTCCAACCGATAGAAACACAACTTCGTATGGATTTGACAGTTTCAATTCGCTGGCTATGTGCATTTTTTTTTTATGTTTTGGCTCTACACTATTGTGTATTTAGCCAGTGTCAAGTAATTAATAATTTATCAAGTTAATGATATTTCACGCAAATATGTGTCAAGTCACAGTCGAAGTCATCAAGTCAAGTCATAGTCAAGTCATAGTCTAGTCAAAGTCATACTCCTAGTAAAGTGGTGGCAACTTTACCAGAAGCTTCTATGGAGTTTTGGAAACAACACGAAAAGAAACGTTTCACCATCATTATACCATTTTCCCACACTCACGCCTGTAATCCAGCACTTAACGAATATAATGCCACCAATTTTATGCACTAACTAGTTTATTCTAAAAGTTTCGAGAAACTTTATTGAGGGGGCGTGTAAGAGTTTTCATATGTAGGTTTGCAATAAATTTTCTATTGTCTGTGGCAACCTCTATAATTATCTTTGATTAATTGTCTAATGTCTAATGTGTCTCGGAAAATACGGCGGACGTGCCGGTCGCAAATAAATGAACTATTGCCTAATATTAAATGGTTTGCTTCATATTCCCATAAAACCCACTGCCATACTCAGCTACCAAGACGCTTAACCTAACAGTTTCACCATCATTATATCACTTTCCCACACTCACACCTGTAATGCAGCACTTAACGAATAGAATGCCACCAATTTTATGCACTAACACTGAAAATTACACAAGTTTTGGAAAATAATACAATGCGGCGACGCAATCTTTTTCGCATTCCCGCCAAAACTCTTATGTGCATTGTTACTATGGATTTTTTAAAATAAGGAATGAATTTTTTCCTATTGCACTGCATTTAGTGGTAGGACTTTTCTGCAAAGTTCGTCTAGGTAGGTACCACCGCTTTGCCAGTTATTCTGCCGCCAAGCAGTAGTGTGCAAGCAATACTGTGTTCCGGTTTGAAGGACACTTTAGCTAGTGAAATTAGGGCAAATGAGACTATAGTCTGATCTCACAGTCGAGTAATTTTATTACCAGACTGTGCTGATGTTTTAGGATGATGTGCGCAGTGCAGTGTCACGCGAAACTTTATATTTTGGAGTTTCGAGTGACACTTCTGTTATGGGCGGCCGTGTCGCTTATCATCAGGTGAACGACTAGCTCGTCACATCACTCACTAACATAAATCCAAATCATTTATTTGCAAATAAAACATGGTTGTTTGTTCATACAGACAATGGTGACGATTCTGTGTCGCATTCTCTAAAACTAAAGTAAACTTAAAGTATGGCGGTACTCTTTTGATAAAGTGGAAATGAAAAAGACGGAAATATGTTAATTTCGTGTAGCTTTAGAGGATGCGACACAGAATCGACACCAATAGGTACTTAAATAATTTATTCCGTACATGTTTTATGCTTATTTTGTCGACTTTTAGTTTTAGTGATTGTAGTTTCATGCTGACAAGAGTCAGTATAAGATTTGCATGCTGTGATAGCAAAAAACATGTACGGAATAAATTATTTAAGTACCATCTTTTTTTTTATGTTAAGGAATGACGTGACGAGCTAGCCGTTCGCCTGATGTTAAACGACACGGCTGCCCATATCAGCTGCAGTGTCACGCGGAACTCTAAAGTATAGAGTTTCGCGTGACACTGCACTGCGCACGTCAACCTGAGACATCAGCACAATCTAGTAATAAGATTACTAAACCACAGTTTAATAATATATCTAGTAATAAGATTACTAAACCACAGTTTAGTAATCTTATTACTAGATTGTGCTGATGTCAGATCATAAAGTCTCATTTGCCCAGTAATTTCACTAGCTACAGTGCCCTTCAAACCGGAACACAACAGTGCTTGCGCACTACTGCTTGGCGGCAGAATAACTGGCAAAGCGGTGGTACCTACCTAGACGAACTTTGCAACAAAGTCCTACCACCTAGTAAAACCATACCACCTAGTATTTAAAAAAAAAACAGTTCCATGGTCAAAAAGTACGTAAAAAATTAAATTTTCTTTTAATTTTGGATTTTTCAGGAACTTAACGGATCAATCATAACCCCAGAGCTGCGTCGCGGCGCTGAATATGATTACATAAAACGTTACGGAGCGGAATGGAAGCAAGCCGTTGAAAATGGTACAGTTGGCGCCTTCGACACGAAGCACTGCCGCTTCCAGGCTTTAATTAACAGTAAGCTACATTCTAACATCAATTTTCAATATTGACAGCCTCTATGGTGTGGTGGTTGAGCAGGTCGGCTCATAACCCGGAGGTGGTGGGTTCGATTCCCGCGACAATACAAGTATTTGTGCACAGAAAAAAGCCAAATACTTGTTCTGAGTCTGGGTGTTGTGAGACCATTGTCCTCGTAGTTCCTGGGTCCCTAGACACAGGGAATCCTAGTTAGGGTCTAGGGTCTGTGTATGTGATCGTTGGACGTTATTATTTTATTTTGTTAAATGAGTCATGCATAGGATAATATTTTATTGTAATAATTATATAATAGTGTATTTAACTTAATCACATTGCCGGTTGTGAGTTGTAACATTTTACTTAGAAGGTTTCGTGGTGTAACCTGTTTCATAACATGCTGTAAGTTCTAACTTGTTATAGCAGGTTGTGAGGTTTAACCTGTTATTTGGAAGATTTCCAGGTGTAATATAAATATATATAACTCAAAGGTGACTGACTGATTGACTGACTGACATAGTGATCTATCAACGCACAGCCCAAACCACTGAACGGATCGGGCTGAAATTTGGCATGCAGGTAGATGTTATGACGTAGGCATCCGCTATGAAGTTTTATTGAAATCCCACCTTTTACAGGGTAAAATGGGTGGTTGAATTATTTTCCCATAGGCGCCGTTCCGCGGGCGAAGCTGCGGGCAGAATCTCGTCTGTTATATAGTAGGTTCTGAGTTGTAACCTGCTACATACCTGGTTGCGAGTTGTAACCTGTTACATAGTAGGTTGCCAGGTATAATCTGTTACATAGCAGGTTGTGAGTTATAACCTGTTATCGTTAGTTTCAAATATGTTACAAATTATTTATTTTCCGCGTTTCAATACAGAAAAGATCTACTCTGATTTAATGCTGTCACATTTAAAATAAAGAATAAGTTAAATAAGTTTATCAGAGCGTCTGGTCGACGCGACGCGTGACCAAAATGCTGGCACTTATTTGGCACAACGAATAAGCATTGCAATTCAACGGGGCAATGCTGCCAGCATGTTGGGTACGCTACCTACTGGTAGTGGGCTGGAGCATTTGGACTGTCTATAGGTCATCGCGGCCAGTATATAGTCCAAATGTTTCTTTTTTTTTGTAGTAGGTAGTTTTTAGTATTAGTTATTAAATCATTGCAGTATTTAGAAAATAAAGGCAATCTGCCGTGTTAAAAAAATAAATAAATAAAGAAGATAACCGTCAAAACCGATTTAAAAAATCTTATGAAAACGTAACAAAAGAGCAAATTTTTCTTGTTTCAGAATACGGCATTCCCGACGACAGTTTACTTGTGAAACAACCTAAAAACACAACTTTAACGTCGCAACTACTCGAAATCACACTACGCGATGAAAATGGAAAAACGCTCAAGAAAAAGTTCCCATCTACAATGGCGGTACAGAAACTGGTAACCCTGGCTCAGAGACTCTTCACCAAATTTGGACATCGTGGCACCCCTACCCTACATCTATTGGATGATCAGAGAATAGGACAAGAGATTGTATTAGACAATAACATGAAGGATTTAACTTATTTTTCTATAAAAAATGGCGATGTTATCGTGGTACGCTTCAGATAATTTTTCTGTTATGGCAACACTTATTGGTTAAAGCTGCTGTCTCATTGGAGCAGAGTTATGTTATATATATGTTGGAAACTGATTTTTTTGGAGTCACTGGCAATTAAATTTATTGCGACTTTAAAAAAAAATATTTTTGATTATTAAACTAACAATTTATGAATGCACCGTTGATTGGTATAATAATCATAAACATGAACTTTCATAATTCACAGTATTATGCGATAGAAATTTGTTGGTGCGAAAAAAGCGAAAAGCTTTGAGTGTCTGGTTAAGGTTGAATCGAACCCTAACTTTGAGGAAAAAATCACGTTTCCTTAAAAACATAATTGATCTCTATAAATTTTGTGTCTAATTTGACACTGGCGGTATGCTGAAAACTAGCGAAGCCATAAAAAAGTAGGCGCTTTGTCTCTGCTCTGCTCTAATGGATGCCTTTGGCGCGCATTTTCCGTTTACAACTAGAGCTTTGTAAATAATGTTCCAAATTGTACCTGTATTTATTACGGATATTATTTTTCTGAATAAATAACTGACT
Organism: Ennomos fuscantarius; assembly: GCA_905220475.3. Taxonomy (NCBI): domain Eukaryota; kingdom Metazoa; phylum Arthropoda; class Insecta; order Lepidoptera; family Geometridae; genus Ennomos; species Ennomos fuscantarius. Next base: position 8,252,433 of record HG992049.1, read on the forward strand.
ATGTATTTTTATGGTCTTGTTTTATTTTTACAATAATTTGTTTCTTACGACCGCCTGTACTGAAGTTTGACAGCCTCTAAGTTAGTACAGACGGCCATTAATCCTAGATACAGAACAAACATAGGTGTTTGTTCTGTACTTATCTGGTTTTATATTGTATTCCAAGTACGTATTTACTAACAAAAAGTATCTAAGTATTCTATCCGTAATCTGGTTCCCAGAGCACAAGCTTTGTTTAGTTTGGGAATTGATTGGGGCTAGATGGCACTGTAAAACATCCACAAATATATTTTATTTAAATAAATCAAGTGTGTTTTGCGTAAGTGAAGTTACAAAACAGATGTGACCTCACAGCGTCATTTATTCAAAATAACATCTGTTGTCACGGTGAGTAAACTACATGTATTTTTTTCGTTTGCGGAATCAAATTCCACGATTTCTTCTACCATAGTTCATACAAAAGTATTATTTTTCATTTGTTTCGTGTGCAGAGACAAACTAATAAGTTCGAATATTAAAAATAACTTTTCCCGCGTATTCTTTGACGTACCATGTTAGTTTATTCTTCACGCCAATCAAAACTATTTTGTTGCTACCTCCGTGAACGAATCAATTAGTGACTGGCCACATCGATCGCCAATGGCAACCGTTGTGTCAACAGAAAAATAATTTTTGTTTACAAATGGCCATCGAGCTACAAATTCAAAGTTGCACAAATAAATGGCGTTAAAAAGTGATTTTTCGTTGTAGTTTAGTGGAATTAGTAAACAGTGATGGGTAATTGTTTTGCCAGTGTTTTTAGGCGTAAAAATGTGCGTCGCCACATCGTTTTAATCCTGATTGGCTTGGATAACGCGGGAAAGACGAAAACTGTGAATAACCTAGCCGGCGAAAAAGATGACAAGGTTTTACCGACGGTGGGCTTCAAGGCGGTCAATCTAGTGCACAAAGATACGCCTGTGACGATCTACGATTTAGGCGGGGGCCCGCATTTCCGTCAAATATGGGGGCAGTACTACAGTGAAGTCCATGGTGTTATATTTGTAATCGATTCAAGTGATTTTTCACGGTTGGACGAGTGCAGAACGGTGTTGGAGGAGGTGTTATCACACGATAAAATATCAGGTACCTAATGTATTTCCTATTTTTTAGTGATTGTCATGGCAACCTCAAAGTTATAGGGATGGGAATGATAATCGACTAATCCTTTTGACAACCGATGTTGACGAGCATTCTTGCGTGTATATCAAAACAATGGGTTCCAAATAACCATGATGCCAATGTAGACTTTACCGCTACGCCACGTACCTACCTACCACCATTATTGGGAGATCTATGGATTTTTCCTATGTACCCTAACCTACATAGAATATACCCTAAAATATCAATATTAATATGTGCACATATTGTGTGCTGACTGAAGTAAAACTTCTACACGAAACTCTCTCTTTCTATCTTCACTAATTTATAACGAACTCTTTCTCAACCTCCGTTCGCCTTCCGAACCGTTTCCGTAACGCTCTTTTATCGCATTCACCAGCTTACTCCCCAAGTCTAGGGTGCGTAAAAAAGTTTTACTAAAAAAAATGTTTAATTCTCTCATGCATTGTCATTGCGTCTATTTTTCTCTAAACATTATTAACTACCCCTATTGGCCCCAGCACTTTAGAAGCAAACTTATAAAAGAAGGGTATTTGTTTGCTGCTTGTTGTACCTACCTACCTACCTTACACGTTTTATCAACCCTGAAGGCACGCAAGAGTTCACATTTAATATTAAAACCTTATCAGTTCATTACTCTGTACGGTGATAACAGCAACTATTTCATTAATTATTGATTAAAATAGCTAGTTGTGGTAATATATGTATCCCAATTTTTTTTAAATGAAGATAAACTTCAAATCTCTTCAGTACGAAATGAAGGCGAATAAACCCCTTCCTAACCGAAAAAAAGGCATTATGGGGCAATGAACCTTGAAATCACAATGCCCTACCTTAAAAATACCAAAAACTAAAATAAAGTATTATAATTAAATTGTTTGTTCATAGTTTGAGATAAATTTCTAGACCCATGCTCATGTTGTGTTACAGAAATTATTTGTCTACGAATAGCTATTGAATTTACATCACTGACCCTTAAGGTCGGCTTTTTTTACTTTCGCCCTATCTGTAACCAATGCTGCCCTACCTTAGATTCGACCCTAGCTACAGCCCTTACACCCCGTCGTCGCCGCCCGAGACACGTCTTGAGCGTCCCGGATGATCCTATAGCAGCCCTAGTATCGGCTGCGCTAGGATCACCGGACCAGTCTAGCCGTTCTGGCTCAGGTACCGCGCCCGGCACCGGTATAAGATACCAGCGTAACACAATCAGACACCGACCCCGCCGGCGAGGTCGACGTACCCCCCGTAGGTTAGCTAGAACGGTCGCGACTTTCAATAGGGTCCACTCTTCCAGTGGACGTAGTCTTCTCGATCCTCTTATCCCGGCAACGGCCCAAGCCGAGGCTCGCACCCCAAGGGTGCCCTTGAGCTAGTTGCCTCCCACTTTTGACGGCTGGGCGCCTTAAGCGCCCGCCCTCCCGCCCGGTGACGCTGTAAAGGTCGCTAGAGACCAACAGCATTAGCTCGTTCAAAAAAAAAAAAACTACAGCTCTGTTACGCGCTTTAAACGAGATTCAGTCGCACCTTTGCACACATTCACAAACGCGGAAACGCGCGATCGCGATACGCGCGTCGTCTGCGCGTATTAAATACGCCATGTGCATAAGCTCCAAGTCTCGTTTTTTTAATTGGTAGATAGGCTTGCGTTTGACCACTATCGCACCTGATGGTAAGTGACGATGCGGTCTAGGATGTAACACGCTTGCCTAGAAGATACCTGTTCACTAAAGATTTTAACCCATTTTTGAAGTAAAACTACTTTACGCACGCTTAACTTGAGGAGTAAGCTGGTGAATGCGAGGCGAATGGAAGTTGAAGCTGGTTCACATAGATCTCCATTGTCAACATAACAAAGTTAAAAGATTGTATGATTATGTTGGTATGTCCGGTAAAATGACAATTTACAAAAGTCAAGATGGCGACATTAACATTTAAAAAGTTGGGTATACCGGCCGATAGATGGCGCTAAACTGAAGTTTTACTTCAATCAATTCTTAAATCGGTATTATTTCTTGAATTGTATTTTTACAGGTAAACCTGTGTTGGTGCTCGCGAACAAACAAGATAAGAGCGGCGCCCTGGACGATATAGATGTCGTAGAGAAGCTAAACATAGAGCCCTTGGTCAACAAGTAAGAATTTATTAATATAACTAGCCGACTCGGCCTGGTTTTACACGGGTTAGCTTTTCATTTTGACCCTATCCAAAAGAAGAGAGAAGGGAAAGGGAAAATATAGCGGAATAAAGGGATGCTGGTCTATCCATTTATCTTATAGATACCTACTCATACTTCTAAGACCTAAACCAAAAAAACAGTTTGCTTTAGACCACACGACTGAAGTAAAAGTTCTTTAGTTTGGCTCCATCTATCGGCCGGTATAACTTTGTTTTTGCTTTGCTTAATGTTAATGTCGCCATCTTGACAATGACATATATACCAATAAATAATTTTTTTTTACTTTGTTATGTTGACAATGGAGATCTACGTGAACCAACTTCCGTTCGCTTCGCATTCACCAGCTTACTCCCCAAGTCAAGAATGCGTAAAGAAGTATTAATTCAAAAATTAATTTTACTTAATCACTACCAAATAAAATTTACCGGGTTATCAACGTTACGAGTCGTTAGGGATGTCCCATAAGCTCTAAAATTTTCATTTCCAGATATCGTTGTCCAACCCTAGTCGAGTCTTACAGCGCTCAAACGCATGAAATCAAATCGAAAAAGCCTAAAATTGACCCCGGCCTGCGCAAAGGTTACCACTGGCTCCTCAACTACATAGTCAAGCGTTACGGGGACATAAACTTACGTGTACAGACAGACATACACGCGGATTTGGAACGCCGAAAGCGTATGATCAATAAAGCGTCTAATACTGCATCATTCAGTGATGATATTGCAACGCAAACAGGATTTGAAAATCCGAATTTCGGAGTCGATAAAAAGACGTTTGATATCGATATCGATAAATCGACTAAAATGCACGAGGGCTTGATCGTTGTCAAACCGATTACGAATAGTATCGACTCGACCATAACGATTGAGAGTATCGATTCTGAAACGACTAGTGCCAAACCAAAACTGTCGCCGCTTTTTGGCCGCGCCAGTAACTCGACAGTTACCGAGACTGTTAGGATAGAGTTGGAACCGAGGAATGAGTTTAGAAAGCTATCGCCTATCGTAAGGAATAAAAGTGGTGGGAATCAACATATCGATTTTATGAATCGGCCCCAATCGAGTCCCACTTTTAAAAAGATTAAGGTAAGTTTTTAATTAGGGATGCCGGCAGTGGCGTAGCTAGGCGTGGGCGAAGTGGGCGTTTACCCATGGCCTCGTACCCAAAGGGGCCAGGTGGCAAGGCCTCTTTAAATTCGATGCCACCAGACTTAAACTTTCCGTTTATTTATAGTAGTTTTTCCCCGTAAGAAGTTTTTCTAAGTTAAAAATTATAGAAAAAAAACTACTTAAGGAACATTATGAAGCAAGACCGATTGTGCGAAGCAGATTTAGCTGCATAAATCAATCACAAGTCTTCTGTAAAACAAAAAGCCGAAGAACATAACTTTTGTAAAAAATTAGACACTTTAGTTACAAACTTCTATAATTTTTTCAATATTCTCCCACCGCGCATTTAATTTTTTTACCATCATAAGTTGATATGGCATGATTTATTGAGTTGATCTTGGGAACAAAAAAGGAGGCCTCGCTGATGCGACTTTGCCCACGTCTATATTAGTCCACGCTACGCCACTGGATACCGTAAGTAAATCGTGGATATAGATCTATAGAGCGAGATAATCGATTTGTTAAGTGTCGGGTTTGTAGAGCGTCGTCTCTTTCACTCGGTAAATTATGTGACAGCAACGTCTGTTGGCGGGGTTTGGTTTCGCTTTGTTTAATGTTAATGTCGCCATCTTGACAATTGTAAATTGTAATTTTACCTGACATACCAACATAATAATGAAAAAATTAACTTTGTTATGTTAACAATGGATATCTACGTGAACCAGCTTCAACATCCGTTCACCTCGGATTCACCAGGTCACGCGTGCGTAAAGAAATTTTAGTTCTAAAAGTACACAAGTATTGGATGAGTTACCTGGTTCCTATAGTACAAGTTTGCTTAGTTTGTGCCCTAGATGGCTCTGTGTGAAAGGTCCACACTTATTAATTTATTAAGTTTGAATTTCTCCCGCACGAATTCTAGCAAGAGCCCCAAAGCAACTCGTCAACTCAAGAAGAGGAAAATCTTCCCTCAGACGCGACGTACGTGGACCGCAACCGCACGTGGGACGGTACATTAGATACGAAACGTCGTCATGATGATGACGAGATGAAGAGAGAAGTCGTCCTCAAGGAGAGGGGTAAGTATTTAAATGAGCAAAACGTACATTAGATACGAAACGTCGTCATGATGATGACGAGATGAAGAGAGAAGTCGTCCTCAAGGAGAGAGGTAAGTATTTAAATGAGCAAAACGTACATTAGATACGAAACGTCGTCATGATGATGACGAGATGAAGAGAGAAATTGTCCTCAAGGAGAGGGGTAAGTATTTAAATGAGCAAAACGTACATTAGATACGAAACGTCGTCATGATGATGACGAGATGAAGAGAGAAATTGTCCTCAAGGAGAGGGGTAAGTATTTAAATGAGCAAAACGTACATTAGATACGAAACGTCGTCATGATGATGACGAGATGAAGAGAGAAATTGTCCTCCAGGAGAGGGGTAAGTATTTAAATGAGCAAAACGTACATTAGATACGAAACGTCGTCATGATGATGACGAGATGAAGAGAGAAGTCGTCCTCAAGGAGAGGGGTAAGTATTTAAATGAGCAAAACGTACATTAGATACGAAACGTCGTCATGATGATGACGAGATGAAGAGAGAAGTCGTCCTCAAGGAGAGAGGTAAGTATTTAAATGAGCAAAACGTACATTAGATACGAAACGTCGTCATGATGATGACGAGATGAAGAGAGAAATTGTCCTCAAGGAGAGGGGTAAGTATTTAAATGAGCAAAACGTACATTAGATACGAAACGTCGTCATGATGATGACGAGATGAAGAGAGAAGTCGTCCTCAAGGAGAGAGGTAAGTATTTAAATGAGCAAAACGTACATTAGATACGAAACGTCGTCATGATGATGACGAGATGAAGAGAGAAATTGTCCTCCAGGAGAGGGGTAAGTATTTAAATGAGCAAAACGTACATTAGATACGAAACGTCGTCATGATGATGACGAGATGAAGAGAGAAGTCGTCCTCAAGGAGAGGGGTAAGTATTTAAATGAGCAAAACAATGAAAAAACTGAAGAACATAGAAAAAACAAAATAGTGCGGGTAGTAGATAATAATTGACAGGGTAGTAGATTACTTTTATCGGGTAGTGGGTAATAATAGTATGGTAATCGATTATATTTTTGGGGTAGTAGATAATAATAGACGGGGTAGTGGATTACTTTTTATGGGGTAGTGGGTAATAATAGTATGGTAATCGATTGTATTTTATGGGGTAGTAGATAATAATAGATGGGGTAATGGATTACTTTTTATGGGGTAGTGGGTAATAATAGTATGGTAATCGATTGTATTTTATGGGGTAGTAGATAATAATAGACGGGGTAGTGGATTACTTTTTATGGGGTAGTGGGTAATAATAGTATGGTAATCGATTATATTTTTGGGGTAGTAGATAATAATAGACGGGGTAGTGGATTACTTTTTATGGGGTAGTGGGTAATAATAGTATGGTAATCGATTGTATTTTATGGGGTAGTAGATAATAATAGACGGGGTAGTGGATTACTTTTTATGGGGTAGTGGGTAATAATAGTATGGTAATCGATTGTATTTTATGGGGTAGTAGATAATAATAGACGGGGTAGTGGATTACTTTTTATGGGGTAGTGGGTAATAATACAATAGTATGGTAATCGATTGTATTTTATGGGGTACTAGATAATAATAGACGGGGTAGATGTAGTGATGACCTCGACTCCGTTCATCCTAAATAAGTTATTAAATAAGAATTTTTGGTGTAATTGCTTATATTTCATGATGTAGAAGATACTAATAATCAGAATAGTAGGTTACATTTTATGAGGTAGTAGAAAATAATAGAAGGAGTTATACTAAATATTCTTGTTTTAGAGGTAGTAAATAAAATAATTATACAGAGTGATAATTAATGATAATTTACATCTATATATATATAAAACTCAAAGATGACTAACTGATATAGTGATCTATCAACGCACAGCCCAAATCACTGGACGGATCGGGCTGAAATTTGGCATGCAGGTAGATGTTATGACGTAGGCATCCGCTAAGAAATAATTTTTCGAAATATTACCCTTAAGAGTGTGAAATGGGTGGTTGTATTATTTTCCCATAAGCCACGCCGCGGGCGAAGCTGCAGACAGAAGCTCGTATATTATAAACTTAATAGATTTAAACGCGCGCTGGTTCACTCCGACAGTAACTTCTCACAATATGCTATGTAAAATTTAAATACATATAATAATCATGTAATTTTTTCATTAGATCAGACCTACATAGACCGGAACCGGACGTGGGACGGATCCTCGGATATGAGACACCATATTAGGCTTGATGAGGTCGAAATGAATCACATGCAGAGAGACCTTGTGCTCACTGAGAGAGGTGGGTGCTAATCGTTCGGGTAGTAGATAATGAGCAAGGTAGTAGTTTATAGTAATAATAATTACGCACAACAGTCACATACATATCCTGGACCCTAACTAGGATCCCTTGTTTCTTGGGCCCCAAGAACTACGAGGACCAACACAACAAGTATTTGGGCTTTTTTTCTGTGCATAAATACTTGTCCTACCGCGGGAATCGAACCCGCCGCCTTCGGATTATGAGCCGACCCGCTATATTTATATGCACAAAGCAAGGGAAAAAAACGAGTGTGCTTTAGACCACACGACTGAAGTAAAACTTCTTTAGTTTAGCTCCATCTATCGGCCGGTACAACTTTTGCTTTGTTTAATGTTAATGACGCCATCTTGACAAATGTGAATTGTCAATTTACCGGACATAACAACATATAAAAAAAATATTTTGTTATGATTACAATCTACGTGAACCAACTTCAATTTGCGTTCTTCATAATACAAGTACTTACTATAAAAAGTTCTTCTAAGTTTGACACGTTGTGTGAAATTTTTTTGAAGTTAAACCTCTTTACGTACGCTTGACTTGAGGAGTAAGCTGGTGAATGCGAGGCGAACGGAAGTTGAAGCTGGTTCACATAGATCTCCATCGGATAATAGTGTTCTGTGATCTCCATGGTCAACATAGCAAAGTTAAAAATTTGTATTATTATGTTGGTATGTCCGGTAAAATGACAATAATTCAAGATGGCGACATTAATGTTGAACAAAGCAAAAACAAAGCTATACCGGCTGATAGATGGATCTAAAGAAATTTTACTTCAGTCGTGTGGTCTAAAGCGGACTCGTTTTTTTCTCCTACTCTGTGGTTATACGTTTATTTATTTATTTATTTCGATTACCAACATAATGTACACCGCAGCCAGATCCGATAACACAATTAAAATGGATGCTAAGTGTCATCACAGTTACAGGTAAAGACTTTTTTTTTTTTCTGTATGTTAAGGAATGACGTGACGAGCTAGCCGTTCGCCTGATGTTAAACGACATGGCTGCCCATATCAGCTGCAGTGTCACTCGGAACTCTAAAGTGTAGAGGTTCGCGTGACATTGCACTGCGCACGTCATCCAGAGACATCAGCACAATCTAGTAATAAGATTACTAAACTGTGAGATCAGATCATAAAGTCTCATTTGCCCAGTAATTTTACTAGCTACAGTGCCCTTCAAACCGGAACACAGCAGTGCTTGCGCACTACTGCTTGGCGGCAGAATAACTGGCAAAGCGGTGGTACCTACCTAGACGAACTTTGCAGTAAAGTCCTACCACCTAGTAAAAGACTGCATGCACAATAAATCCATGGTCCATGCCCACGTAACAGAGGCCCCTGCCGAGTACTCGAGCAAGACGCTGCCGGCGGCGGCGCCCGCGGCGGCCCCGCGGCCCGCGTCCGCCTCGCAGCTCGTGCGGCGCCAGCTCGAGCTGGCGGGGGCCCCGCGCCGGAGACTCTCGCTCCGATGTGAGTCCACTCGTTTGCTTCTCTACCGAGCAAGCTCTATCATAATTGAAGGGTTGAGAATAAAAAGGGTTTAACTGTCAAATTGATAGTTTCGAGAAAATTGACTTTAAACTTCAACGGCCTCATTTTAGTGTAGAGTGCTTATTAAGTAATCGATAAGGTTTATGTAAGTTTCAGTTGCTTGGAAATGTATTAATTTTATTTTAAAATACAAAATATAGTACTGTAAAAATATAATATAATATAATAATATTTTTATGCTAAGCGAACTGTATTCCTGTGTCAGATAAACCGTTTTTAGACTGACAATCTCGAGATTTAAGCCTCGTTTCGGTATTTTGAGAATGTATTGTATGAACTGTTTTTATTTTCAAACTTATATATTGTAATGGGCTTGCTATTTATTATTTGACAATAAACACTTTGTAATTCTATATGCCTACTACAATAACATAATTTTCAGCCTAATATAATCTTGACTTGCAAATGTGCTAAAAATAGCTTATTTACCATGAAATCTTTTGACTTTGACTTAGAGACCAACAGCATTAGGCCGTTATAAGAAACTCTCATAAGGGCGAATTAAGGAGCTGTCAAACTTAATTGATAGAATCATTTCATTTTGTATCTGTCAAACTTAGTGCAGATGGGTATCACGAGTAAAGAAGACCCTGTAAGGCCCATGACCTTGTGATGTTGGTTCCAGACATGCACCGTAACAAGACAAGCCCGTCCCGTGTGTCGATGCTAGTGTACGAGCCGAAGGCGCCGCCGCGGCTTGACAAGGGAGACTTTGAACACGCGCCGCCCATCAACTGACGAGGTAAAATCTTAACATCCTCATCGTTATGCGATGCTCATTACCATTATCCTCATCATTATCACACTAATATTATAAAGGCGAAAGTTTGTATGTGTGTTTGTGTGTATGTGTGTGTTTGTTACTCATTCACGCTCAAACGGCTGAATGGATTTGGATGAAATTCAGTACCAAGATAGCTTATACACTGGATTAACATATAGGCTACATTTTATCCCGGAAAAGTGAAATTATCCCAAAGCAAATAAAAATAATCAAAATACTTTTTATCCACGGGTGAAACTGCGGGGCGCAACTAGTTAACAATTATAATAATAACGCCCAACGATCACATACATAGATCCTGGACCTTAACTAGGATTCCCTGTGTCTAGGGACCCAGGAACTACGAGGACCATGGTCATACAACACCCAGACACAGAACAAGTATTTGCGCTTTTTTTGCGCATAAATGTTTTGTCGCCGAAATCGAACCCGCCGCCTCCGGGCTATGAGCCGATCTGCTCAACCACCACACCTACTACACAGAGGCTGTTTTTACTATGATCGCCCTTATTATTATCCTCTTCATTATTTTTATATGATTCATTATCATTGTCCTCATCGCTACTCATTATCATTGTCCTCATCACTACTCATTATCATTGTCCTCATCACTATTCATTATCATTGTCCTCATCACTACTCATTATCATTGTCATCATCACTACTCATTATCATTGTCCTCATCACTATTCATTATCATTGTCCTCATCACTACTCATTATCATTGTCCTCATCACTATTCATTATCATTGTCCTCATCACTATTCATTATCATTGTCCTCATCACTATTCATTATCATTGTCCTCATCACTACTCATTATCATTGTCATCATCACTACTCATTATCATTGTCCTCATCACTATTCATTATCATTGTCCTCATCACTATTCATTATCATTGTCCTCATCACTATTCATTATCATTGTCCTCATCACTACTCATTATCATTGTCATCATCACTATTCATTATCATTGTCCTCATCACTACTCATTATCATTGTCCTCATCACTATTCATTATCATTGTCCTCATCACTATTCATTATCATTGTCCTCATCACTATTCATTATCATTGTCCTCATCACTACTCATTATCATTGTCCTCATCACTACTCATTATCATTGTCCTCATCACTATTCATTATCATTGTCCTCATCACTATTCCTTATCATTGTCCTCATCGCTATTCATTATCATTGTCCTCATCACTATACATTATCATTGTCCTCATCACTACTCATTATCATTGTCCTCATCACTATTCATTATCATTGTCCTCATCACTATTCCTTATCATTGTCCTCATCGCTATTCATTATCATTGTCCTCATCACTATACATTATCATTGTCCTCATCACTACTCATTATCATTGTCCTCGCATATTTTTAAAAAATTTTTATGAAATAGTTTCCCTTTCTTGTTTTACAGATGGCGTTGAATTAAACATCCTACAAAACTGAAAGCTGCTGTGTATTTTAGTATTATTAATAAATAACAGTGTAGAGTTATATATTTTTATTAAGCTAATTATTATTTATTGTTAAATTAACAGGGTAAATTGTATTTATATATACACCTATAATATGTATGTAATAGGAATTTTATAAACGACTTATAAAGCTATGGCCATTTCAGATCCAAGCTAAGTCCAGAATTACAGAAGTAAAAAATATTTATAACTAGTTGACCCGTCCCGGCTTCGCACGGATGAATTAGTAAAACGCGGTCGACCGGGATAAAAAGTATCCTATGTCCGTCTCCTGGTTTTAAGCTACCTCCCCACCAATTTCCAGCCAAATCGGTTCAGCCGTTCTTGAGTTATAAATAGTGTAACTAACACGGCTTTCTTTTATTTATATATATATTGCTGAGTCATTTATAGTCCGAACGGCCAAGGAATGGAATGCTCTTCCAACAACAGTGTTTCCTCCTGGGTATAACCTGGGTCTTTTTAAGTCAAGAGTGAATGGGCATCTCATGGGCAAGCGTGCCCCACCTTAGACAACTTCGTCACTTACCATCAGGTGAGTTGTTGTCAAACGCATGCCCGTATCACCATAAAAAAAAAATGTTAAAAATAATTAAGCGGGTAGCAGCCGAAGGACTTAAAAAAAAAAACAAAATTCCAAGCAACTAATTTAATTGAAATAAAAATTACAGTAAAAATATTCGAAGTTAAAACTATTATATGCACTCCGTTCGAAGTAGGAACGTAAAGTGACGCGCTGACCACGCCGGTGTCGGCTTCCAGCAATGTGTCGCCCCCGCTGACTCTACGCCTGGATTCTCGTTACCGTGCGCCTCGTGTATTAAGAAGGTCGCGCTATCGCTGCAGTTTACAAAAATTTAATCAGCTTCGGAATTAACACAGTCAAAAGTGGTCAGAAGTATTCTTTTTGTTCTTGTATTTAGAACTTTGGTCACATTTTTACGGTTTTATGTGGGAATTATCATTTTCAACGAATTTTCTTAATATTGGTAATGGTAATCTATAGTAGACTATCTACTGTGATTTTAAAATATAGACTGTAGCTGTATAGTATATATTTACAATAAACTAAAGAAAAATAAATAATAATATGATAATAATATTGCCCAACAATTACATATGTGGGCAGAACGGGTTCTGCGTAGGTTGCAACCTATATAACTATAGGCCTTCAGCATGTCCGCACCGCGCCGTGTCTGGAACAAGAATGATCGTAGTACACCGAGCGTTCCATTTATATAGCCAAATGGGTGGGGCAGCGATGACAGATGCCGGTGTTGCCACTGTAATAAATTTAAATGCTGCCACAGGGTAAATTACGGTACTGCCCGCTGCGCATAGAGTTTATAACTGGACGTAGCCGCCGTCACATACATAGATCCTGGACCCTAGCTTGGATTCCCTGTGTCTAGGGACCCAAGAACTACGAGGACCATGGTCCCACAACACCCAGACTCAGAACAAGTATTTGCCCTTTTTTTCTGAGCACAAATATTTGTCCTAGCGCGGTAATCGAACCCCCCGGTCATGAGCCGACCTGCCCAACCACCGCACCACAGAGGCGGTCAAATATACAATAAATATATATAAAATATTATAATCATTTTTGAATGATTAGTAGTACGCAGGTACCCAAACTATGTATCCATTTATGCATCAGCTGTTGTTCATATAAAAATTTAGGATAAATATTGGTAATTAATATTGTTTTTATGTTTAAATGTTAATTTATAAATATACCCCAAGAGTAGTTAATACTTAGAAATGTGTTAGTGATGAAGCCCCAGTTTCACATATTTCAGGTAACTTGATGTTGAAATGTAGGTAAGCAGTTAGAATCTGCAAAGTAGTTAACCATTATAGGTGGCGGCACTAAAGTTTAGCGCTGAGTGAAATGTGGAGGAGATAACTGCGCATGGGTACTGTCGCGCGCGCAAACATTAATAAATAGTTAATGTTTCAGTTTTGCATAGCTTGTAACAGGTAGTTTTACTATTAAAGATTAACTTTTTTTTTATTTAAATCTTGCTTTAAAGAATCAATCAATTTATTGGTTTCTCTTTTGACAAAACAATGCACGTCAGACACCATTTTTCGTGCCTGTCTTTTCTAAATAGTATTTGTTCTAGGCATATTCACTATCTACTAAAATAAAGTAATAATAAAATCAAATATGACAAACGAACTCAAACTCAACAAAAAATAATAATAATGAATGGCAATAACAATACACCTTAGAACGCGACTGTCAGACAGTCAGAAGTCCGCGGAGCGTCGCATGGGGCGGGGGACCGAGTGCGGCTGGCAGCCAACCGGCGCTACGGACGTGCTCTTTTCGTCCCTCTAGTCCCCTGTGATACCTAATTTTTTACTTATGCGCAATGACGGTCAGTGCTAGAGTTTCGTGTCGCTACTCATATTAATGGTGCAGACATTTCGCACAACATAGTGACTTACGAAATCGTCAGATCGTCACTAACATTTAAAATTATTATTATCTGTCGAATAAGGTAAGTCGTAATTACCTATTCAGCAGTTGTTAAACAGGGGCCCAGAAAAGTTAATTGTACAACTACAAACGAGTCAATATAGTTCAATGTTCTAAGAGAATAGTTTAGTTTTGTATTTTGTGTACCAAACTATAGAAAAGTTAATAAATGTTATGTTTAAAAATAGTTTGTTTCATTTATTAACGATCATCGCAGACCATTATACAGGGCAAGTAACGCACGCACGCGATTAGTGCCATGTCTACAGTTTGTTTTTGGTTTGGCTCCACACTTTGTGTATTTAGCCAGTGTCAAGTAATTGATAATTTTTTAAGCTAATATATATGTGTCAAGTCACAGACCAAGTCATCAAGTCAAGTCATAATCTAGTCTAGTCAAGTCATACTCCTAGTAAAGTGGTGGCAACCTTACCAGAAGCTATGAAGTTTTGGAAACAACACGAAAAGAAACGTTTCACCATCATTATACCATTTTCCCACACTCATGCCTGTAATTCACCACTTAACGAATAAAATGCCACCAATTTTATGCACTAACACTGAAAATGACACAAGTTTTGGAAAATAATACAATGCGGTGACGCGATCTTTTTCGTTAACCCGCCAAAACACCACGTCTAGAGTTACGCTACAGTGACCTCTTCCCACCAAGAAGGCCGTATGCTTGTCCAAAGGCCATGGTGACCTCTTCCCATCAGCAAAACCGTTTTTTTTTTTACTTTAGAAAGGTTTAGTATTTGACGACGCTCTCACCTGCTGGGAAGTTATGATGCGATCGAAGGTGTATGCATAGCATGGTAGCCAAGTAAATGTTGATCTCTTCCTATCACAAAGGCCGTGTGCTTGGTTGTTACATAAAGCATTAAAAACGGCCTTATCTTAGAGTTATATTAATTCTCGTCCATTCTCTGTAGTTCTATTAGTTCCATTGATTGTACTAATGAGAATCTTCGGTTTTGATAGTGTTTTACTGGAGAATATGTTTTCCGCTCCCGACCGCAGGGTCTAAATTTGTGTAACACTTTCGAATCGGACATTCAGTCCCCTTAACACCAGACAGTTTGAAGGACTAAAAACGGGGTGGTCCAGTTAGGTCGACACTTTCCCTAATAGGATACTTTAATTAACATTACTAGGTGGCAGGACTTTTTTGCAAAGTTCATCTAGG
The DNA here is from genome assembly GCA_905220475.3 of Ennomos fuscantarius. NCBI lineage: Eukaryota > Metazoa > Arthropoda > Insecta > Lepidoptera > Geometridae > Ennomos > Ennomos fuscantarius. The sequence continues at coordinate 8,267,800 of HG992049.1, forward strand.
TAGGTACCGCCGTTTTGGCAGTCATTCTACTTCAAGCAGTAGTGTGCAAGCACTATTGTGTTCCGGTTTGAAGAGCACTGTAGCTAGTGAAATTAATAATAATAATAATGAGACTTTATGACCTAATTTCACAGTCTAGTAATCTTATTGCTAGATTGTACCTACTGATGAAGTGCGCAGTGCAGTGTCACGCGAAACTATACTATGAGCAGCCGTGTCGCTTAACATCAGGCGAACGACTAGCTCTTCATAAAGAGCTTACATATAATGCCATAAATTAAAAATAAACTAATCCGATACTTTCCTTACTTGACTCTAGATACTAATTTTAAACATTGATAAAAAAAAATTAAGGAAAAATATAAACGGGATAAATAAAACAATAGATACATTTATTATTGTAGACTGTATTTTGAATATCAATTACGCTTTTTGTTTTATTGTTATTTTATAAATTTTACATACGTACTTACTTTATATTATATGTATGTATATAAACGTGCTTCCCTAATTTATATCAATCATCAATACAATCTATTGAAGAGATGTACAAAAAGGGCCAGCCGACAATTTAACCAAAATTATCTTCGTTGTTCTACAGTTTCACAATTGTTGGTTAAAATAACAATACCTAATGATGAATAACATTTCAGAGTCACTTTTAACGGAAAAAAAGGAACTATCGACTCTCGGGTTCTCCTTTTATATTACGTCACAACCACGTTTCTCTTTTTATTTTACCAAAATAAATATTTTAAAATACGATTCTATATAAAAAGAATAATTCTAAATTGAGCAACGCCGGAGTGACAATCAAACGTTATTCGTCATGATAAAACGTTTTATTTACTAATTTATGAAATACACGTAACTTACTACCTGTATGCACACAAAATTAGTCATTATATCGTTACCATAAATTATGTTTTTAAAGAATGTATTTCAATTCTAATACATTATTTATACTGTGTAAATTTGGCTTAAATTTAGAGTGCATTACTTAGTAGATATTGTTAACCGGATATCATTTGGTTTAAAAAATAACAGTTTGTGAAATAAATAATTTGATTTTACATTAAAGATGCCACTTTTAATTAAACAGATGGAAAAAAAACGTAAATTTTGTTATAACCACTATTAATTATACTTACAAGGTTTATAAATGTATCCATGGACATCCCTATTCTGAGCCTATAATAGGAATGATCCAAGTTTACGGTGATATTTGAAAAACTGTCCCATTTTAGATAATATAAATTAACCAGGGTATAATACGAAGCTTTCAACAAACTTAAAGCTTACATATATACATACTAATATCATTAAATTATTTTTGAAGTAAAACTTCTTTTCGCACGCTTGACTGGGGAGTAAGCTGGTGAATGCGAGGCGAACGGAATTTGAAGCTGGTTCATATAGATCTCCATTGTCAACATAAAATTTCAAAAGTTAAAAATCAAAGTTAAAAATTTGTATTATTATGTTGGTATCTCCGGTAAAATGATATTTACAATTGTCAAAATAGCGACATTAAAATCAAACAAAGTTATACGGGCCGATAGATGGAGCTAAACTAAAGAAGTTTTACTTCAGTTGTCTTGAAGCACACTCGTTTTTTTTTCTAACGCATTGATCAAATAACTTTAAAGTAATTGCCGAACAACGTAAAATACCATGATACCCTGTCATTTCATGCCTCAATTATCCAAAACATAATAAATGCATCAAATAAAAGCTCAACTAAATATAATATGGCACTACTCTGATATCGACAAAAAAATGTAGTTAATTTTTTTCTTATACTATCTTATAGTGTTATTAAAGCTTTTCTTATGTGATATTCACACATTTTTTTCTTTTTGAGCCCGCTTCATATAATCATAGATGTATTATGAAAAGGTTTAAAAAAAAATACTTTAATAAGATTTTTTTAATAATTACTATTGCATAATTTCGGAAAATGCTTTTTCAAAAAACAAGATGGCTGTTTTTAAAAGGCCGAGGACATAAAATAAAATAAAAATAGCTAAATCGAGTTTTAGGGTGTAAGTTATGCACAATTTGATCTATGATTGTATGAAAGAACCAATTTTCATATTAATAAACTATTTTTTAAAGATTTTCTAATATATATATATAAAGGGTCTAACAACGGTGCGATGTTTTTAACAAATTAATATACCTAATCAAAATAATAACACTTTCAAAATCACTTAAAAGTTTAAAACATTTTTTTACGTTTATTAAAACTAGGTATACTTAACAAAATTTGTCATATCCATAATATTATATATAATTTTCTGTGGATGGATTGACACAAATTTCTACACTTTCATATTATTTACAAACATTTTAAGCATTACTACAATTATAGCTAAGTTATTACTAGGGATTGTGATATACATAAATTAATATATATATGTATATATAATTATGACAAAAACAACACCTATTCTATTAAATACCCTCTCGTTTCATTTAAATAAAGGCTTTATGGCCGACTTCACAAGAAATATTTTGTAGTTTCGTAAAGGACCCAACAAAATGTACAAGATTTTACTGATAAAAAAAACTTAATAAATTTGTTAAAAATACACTTTTTTGGTATTGGTTTTTGTATAAAATGATTAAATGTTTTAATAAATTATTATTTTGATATCTTTATACAGGGATTATTTCTTATGTTTGTTGCAATTGGGTAGTTTAGTTTTTAAGTATTGATTACGACTGTACTACCTACTTACATAGTTTACTGATGAAATCGGCCGTAAACCAAACATTTAATTTGGCGATTCGTTACGCCTTACGTCAATAATTCTAATACAAAACATTATAATATTCTTGCGATGTGCGTTTGTTCCGAGAATATGTTCACGTCATTACAATTTACAGATAAAATATTATAATAGATCGAGTTGGCTAAAACAATATTTCCATAAAAAATACGCTACAAAGCGAAAAATGTAAAAATTTACAAAAATTCCACAAAATTAGAATATCTATTTAGAAAAACTAATGAGTTATATTTATATTTTGAACTACATTCTTGCAAAATATTGAGCAAATTGAGCAACTTCTATTTTATCTATAAAGCATATTTTCAAGAAGCTTATTCATTCCAACTTTCTATTACTTTATGTAGGGACAACAGGATAAAAATAAATATTCATTCACCACAAATGACTTAAATTACTTTACAACTATATTTACAACTAATTAATAGGCAACGTCCTTTAAATTGTTTATTTCGCAAACGGCGGCAACTTCACTTTGCAAATTCACACGTCACTGGCGCCATGTTTCTAGCAACTGATTTCCGATTCCACGACGAACTCGCCCTTACTACCCTGTTTGGTCACTTTATTCCTATCCTTCCCTATAATAACTTCACCGTACTTGTTTTTCTGGTTATTGACTATGTTCTGGTTGCTTCCTGAGCTCGATGACGTGGTATCGCTCGTGTCTGCATACGGGACATCTGTCATTGGGCCATTGAGTAAACTCGCAGCAGAATTGGACTGCTTAAGCTTGGTCTTTTCACCATCTTTCTGGTCGTTTTCTTTCGGTAGATCGTCTATTACAGCTTTCTTTGGGTCTATTTGAATAGTTTTTGATTCAGACAGCTTGTTTGGTGTAACCACGTTGATGTATGGAGGAAGAATGTTCATGGTGGTGAGATTGACAGATCCGCTGTTTTTCTTCAGAGCATGTAGGTTCTGTTCTAATTGGGCCGCGTCCAGACAGAGGGGTTTAGGCTTGAGGTTGTATTTGGGAGGTTCCTTCCAAGCATTTATCCGTGGGGGATCAGGGGATGCAATGGGAGCGGTTTTCCTTTCGGGAACAAGCGTGTTCTTGTGGTTGGTTTTGTCAATTATGTTAGCCTCGATTGCCTTGGATAGAGCGTTTTCTGGAGGCTTTGGTGAAGTGGGAGTGATGCTTATTAGCTTGTCGACCTGTGGGGAATAAGAGTTTAAATCTATTACAGCATTTGTATTTTTCTATATGATTTTACTATGGGGTCAAAATTTATGGACATTTTTAAACGAATGATTGGATTTCTTGGACTCTCCAGTCATTAATAAGACCACTTACAGCAGGTCCGTTCTCCGGGGGCCTGTCGATGCTTCTTGGACCAGGGTCAGGGTGCTCCGTGAAGGATGTCTCCCAGATGACAGGGTGTTCACAAACTGGAATTTCACTCTCGGACGCCGTGTCATCGTCCATTGATGTGCCTTCTACGGAACTGAGGAGTCTGGAAAGAAATATTTCAGTGCAACTTGTTGTTCAGTTAGTTTTTGTCCTCTCTTTCCAACAATGCAAGGATTTAGATAATTGAAAAGAGTTGAGCTAGAGTATTAAGGTGTAAAGTGTATGTAATTGAAGAAAAGAAAAAAGTCTAAAGAACAGACAATCCTAATTAAGGGATTATATGCTTTATCACAACTCTATTCTGATCAAATTCTAGAAGGTTCTCTAGAGCCTATAGTGCTAGATAGTTATGCTGTAAAATATTGAGTTCGTTTGATATTTTCATACCTGTCAGTGGAGTTAGACGGCAGAAACTTTGTAGTGGTCCTTGTCTCGACGCTGGCGCAAACTGAAGCATCCTGTTTCGCGTCGCTCGGACATGCCATTGGAATGTTGCCATATTCTTGTGATACTGTTACAAGATGACCAAAATTATGCATCAAAACTAAATCTCCGCAGGGGAAATCACGCATATTGAAATTCGAAGCTTGGTATGATTTTTTGAAAGCAATTTTCTGAATCTCAAAATCCCAAGCACCCTTAAAAAACCGCAAGTAATGATTCCCTAACGACTTTAGCCTTACTAGCTATCAGGATTTGAAGTTGAAGAAATTTCGAGTAATTGCAGTAGTACCCAATATGCGAAAATATTCGATGTATAAACCAATCCAAAAAGATGGGTTTTTGCCCATCGGGTATTTTGGGCGTCAATGTGATTTTTACATATAGGCATGGATAATAAATTAATGGTTACCTTTCAGTAGACGTTGATATTGTGAATCCTCTATTTCGTCGGGGTCCATCACCGCCGTTTGCGATTTGCTATGAACTACCAGCGGATCCGTTGCGCTATAAAACGAGACAGGTATATCAGCGAATTGAGTTATACCTTCAACTTTATCTTATTCAAAAAAAAGTTTGAAATTGGAAAAAAATATAAAGTTTAAAAAAGTGGAGTTCATAAGAACATCTTTAATCGGTAATTAAAATAACGTGGGCCTTAATTAATCATAGTAATTTTTTAAGATCAGAGCTAGTTTTTGGTGTAGTATTCTGAAATTCTAATAAAGAAACAGTCAATTGAAATTTATTTTTCTTAAATACGTTAAGTTTAAGTTTAAAAGTTTAAGTTAAATACGTCACGTTAGAAGATCATTAGGTGCATATTCCTATAAATATAACGTACACATCCACAATACATGTACATCCTCAAATACTTAAGAATTTATTTTCATCAAAATTATAAACTGAATATGGGAAATTACTTTTGATTTTATTCAGCATTTAGTTCTTATAGCTTTAGGACAGACTTTAGCATTACTAAAACATGCTCGACGCATTGTCTTTATAGAGCATTTTTATTGTTATTGTTGTGATTTGTTCAATTTTCCGTCACATTTTATTGAGTGATATTGACTCAGAATTGTTTATAGTGAAACAAATAATTCAACCTGTAGTCGTGAAAAGTCAGTTATTACTAAAATTACCGTCTTGAGTTACAAGTCAAATAGATTAAGCAGGTTGATTTAAGGTGTGAGGAATATTGGACAAAGTTTAAGCATTTTTCTGGTAATGTAAAAATTAGATTACTATGACGACATCGATTTTGGAAAGGGTTGACACATTTATTAAGAGTTAGATGGTTAAATAGAATTAAATGACGAATAATGCATGCAGAGGTTGGCGGATAGTTGGATATTTAAGTAATTTTCTTCGATGGATCTCACCTTTGCGTACTAACAAGTAGCTAGAAGATTAGTTACTTTAATGAGGTTTTCAAACTAAAACACTTTATGGTATATTGACTTATTACGCTTGAATTATGAAGACGCGTAGGTAACCTATCTCGAATTTAGATACTCATACTTATAATAAATAAGTAATAGACAATTATATGGACGATACATTCATTAATAGCCAAAAAATAAATTGCCAATATTGTCACTTACGAATATCATTAAATAATAATGAATAACTTGACAAATTCAGATAAACTTATCTTTCCAAGTACCTCCATAATATTAAAAACATTGCCAACCCAGGGCATTACTAACAACTTTATATTTGTGAAACTCTGATGACTAAATTCTTACAAAAATAGGTTTGTCGAAAGTTTGCCTCTAAATGGGTAAAATAGTGGAAAAAATTTGATTCAATTTAGAAAAGTCTGAGTCCTTAAAACTTTCTTTAAATTTTGCATTATTGGAGTAACTGCAAAAAAGAAGATGGCTACCCCCCACCAACCGCATGTTCATCTGTAACATAAACTGGTTGGATTTTCACCTCTGGGTGAAAGTCTGTGGGGTGTCGAAAGTTCCTAAAGGAGACTCCGCCAACCTCCGATGTCGGATGGTTACCTATGGTCCTGCGCGGAGTCCTGTGGCGACATCGGCACCAGGTAGTCACCGCCGCCGTCGCGCTGCCAACATGCCACGCTCAGTACACGCGAGGTGCGGGGGGAAGGAAAAGGAACCAATGGGCTTGTAGTGTTTTATTTACTTTAGTGGACGCGCGGGCAGTGTTTCGTGGTCTTCTTTTATGATATAATATAGTATAAGAAACTTAGCTCAAAAGTATGCATACCACTGAAATAATTCGTGTAGTCTTCAAAATTGGCACAGTTCAACTTTGAGGTGTCTTGATATATAATGTACTGAAAGTCGTCGGGGTTTGAATGTCACTTTTTCAGATAACTGCTCATATCTCAAAAACCTTTATTATTACGATTCCAATTACTTTTAGGAAAATGAACTGCATTAAATAATCTAGAAATAAGTTCTATTATTTAATATTTTAGAAATTACTGGCAGTCGAAAAATAGGTTTCGTTTTTTTTCTTAATGTTATTGAATGATGTGACGAGCTAGTCGTTCACCTGATGTTAAGCGACACGGCCGCCCAAAACAGAACAGTGTAAGTCGGAACTCCAACATGTAAAGTTTCGCATGACTGCTGCACTGCGCACATCATCCTGAGACATCAGCACAGTCTGGTAATAAGATTACTCGACTGTGAGATCAGATCATAAAGTCTCATTTGCACCCATCTCATTTAGAGTTGGCGGATTTTTTCGCTTTTATTACTAAAGTGACTCTGTCGTTTGAAGACATTGGAAACATAAATAATGCTGTTGATGAATATCAAATAATGATTTTGACTACCTCAACGTTTTAAATGCATAACGCGTTAGACGACCACGAAACCGCCATTTCATTGTTGTTTTCGTCATTAACAATTAATTTGTGTTAATATGGTCCCCCTGCAACTTTGAGTTTGAATCTACGCGTGCATTTCAAATCACTGGGTTTTAGAAAAATTCATCTAAAAGATGACTGAAATAAAGATAACTTTGGAAAGTAAAACACAAGATAATTTTACAAAATGCTTGACTTAGACAATATAGCTGTACTTTTTGTAAAACCCAGAGTGAAGGACAAAGGTACAAAGAATATAGGTAATAGATTCTCGCTATAGCTACTGTAGGCAAGTAAACACCCATTTATTGAGGTATATCACCAAAGAGATTCCTTGAAATTACGCATAAGCGTGACATGATAAAAAATAATTAATAATGATTTTTTAAACTCGAGCGACCACATGCATGATGATTTATTAATTCCAATGAATCTCTTTCTAAGCTACTAGGGGCTAATTTTCTACGCGGCTCTCATTCAAGGAAAAAGAGGAGGGGGAGTTAGAAAATTAAAATTAAAATGTATTTAACATGCGCCACCACTCAAGCATGGCAAAACCACGGGCTAACACCAAGTAATGAAAAATATTATATTTTTAAATATGAAACCAGTTACTTGCTTCTAGTAGCCAGAGCGAAAACATAATGGGGGAAAAAATAGCGAATTAGTATGTTATTGTATTTAATTATTGTTTTATTGATGTTTGTAAATGGATCAAAATCATTTCATTTATTTAATGGAGATAACATTGTACTACTGTATAATATTCTAAATTGTTTAAATTATTATTTCGAAGCGGTGTTCTAAATTATATTTCTTTAATATTTAAGTGCAAACTGGAAAAATACTGAAGTTACGTCGGTACTATATTTGAATGAAACTGTTAAATATTTTTATTTGTATTGTCTATTTTACATCATATATTATATAACAATAACCAAAGTTTAAATTTAAAAAAATCACAAAAAATCAAAACATGTCACGTTTTTAGAACACCGCTCCTAAAGGGGTGTAAAATCTATGGGGTATAACAAACTATACATACCTGGGGTCCATTAGGGTAGGACACCCCTATGGGTAGGGGTAGGTGCGACCTCACTATAGGCAGTGGGGTGCTTATTACAGCGGGGTCCTGGAATAAAAATAGCCATTATGAATATTTAATTCAAATTGCTACATTTTGTAAGGGAAAACTTTAAAATATCTAATTAGAATAACTTACAACGACCTGGGAGTGATCACGAAACTTTGTTTGCAATGCAACAGGTGAAATTTCCATACTAACTATTCACATAAACTGCGTATTTAAACTGTCAAATCCACACAAATTTGTATTTCTATAGGTTGCAATCGAGCTACGTAATCGCCCAGCTGATACAAAAATCCTGACCTCAATGTCTCCATATTCATATCCCCCAGTGTGTCACGATGCCTCTTATATTTTCTAATTTTTAGCTACTGTCTCGCAACTTTCCATTGTTAAAGTCAATGTCCCCCATTGTATTTCAAAATCACTTATTGCTCCCTAAATTACCCCCATTACTTCCGATACCCCATTGCTATAATGTCCCCCAATCCTCCTTATTGTACCCATTGCCTTCCAATATCTACCATTGGTCCAGCTTTCTGTATGCCCTTCATTTCTCCCATGGCCTATTGCTCCATGATGTCCCTCAATACTCCCCAGTGTCCCTCATTACTCCTACTACCATTCCGCCCCACATCTCACCTGCGTAAACATCTGTATCCGATCGAACATGTGTGCGAAGGAAGGCCGGTCAGCCGGCGCGGGCGCCCAACATTCACACATGAGCCGATAAATATCCGGTGGACAACCTACAAATAACAGTAAGTTTATTGAAGGGATTGGTTGGTGATGACGTCGACCATACATAATAACAATAATAATGTATATACACGGGGCATAATACTAGTATATAGGTATATAATACTCAGACACAGAACAAACATCTATGTTCATCATACAAATATTTATCCTGGGTGGAAATCGAGCCCACAACACACAGTTAAGAAGGACGGGCTACTACCAACTGAGCTATTGGGTCAGTCGATAATATTTGACTACTCGACAATACCCTATAAAAAGGGACGCAACAGTCTAAGAAAACACCTGGGCTGAACTAGTGTCTACACGAGGAGAAGATCTGTCATAAACACATGATATTGTAGCTATGCCACTGACCGGTGGGTTTCTCAAGCCGGCCTCCCCCGGAGACCATCTCCATGACCTCCCGGTTGGCACAGCCGGTGTACGGCATCACGCCCAGAGAGAACACTTCCCATAATAACACGCCGAATGACCTGAAAAAACAAAGAGGCGCCAGGGTTATACTTTGCAAGTTGGGATGCCATCCTGACATGCTAAGACTTGGGTGATCCAAAAGGAAATAAGTAAAAGTTGCATTTTAATCCCCCGGGTATCATATACAGTAATTAGTGCTAGGCGATTTTGCAATTAGTTTTATTAGTGCCCATTCTAGTCTCTAGCATAGGGGTTCGGAATGGAATGGCGATTGCTGTACAGTTCCTGGGGGACTGGCCTAAGGGGTTCAAAAGGAAGTCACCATAATAAAGGCTTACTATGAATGATATTCTAATTGCTTAAGTTAAATACGCAGCCTGGTTCGTGGGAATCATCCCAATCGGAATGTGAAGGAATTCTGAAGAAACCAAAATGTTCAAGAATCACAAAATTTAAGAACATGACTGTATCATCCACCAATCCGCATTTCGCTTGGAGTGTGGTAGATTATAGCCTACAATTCTTGTGCCCCAGCAATGGAAATGTATTGGGCTAAAGATGTATGTATCATCTTTAGCCCAATGCATTTGATCTAGCTGGACTGACCATCTGATCACAACCACAGGCAGTTGGATGCAGGAGGCAGTAGCCGTGCAAAAAGGCGTTCTATGGGGAGGACTATGTTTAGCAGTGGATGTCTTCAGGTTGATAATGAATCCATAAAAACTAAATACGTAGGTGAAAAAAATCCAAATCCGTTAAATAGGTGAATGTGAACTCACCAGACATCAGTTTTTATCGTAAAAACTCCATCGATATAAGCCTCTGGTGGCATCCATTTTATGGGCAGCATGGCTTTCCCACCTTTCTTGTAGTAATCAGATCGGTAGATATCGCGGGCCATGCCGAAATCCGCTATCTTTACCACCCGGCCAGGCCCGCGGGAGGTAAGCAGGCAGTTCCTGGCTGCTATGTCTCTGAAAGTCGAAGAACGTCATCATAGTCATTATTATTCTCATCACCTGAAGTGAAACACATAGAATGCCTCTTCCATACTGTATATTTCTTGTTTCTTACACACATTACATATAACACATTTATTATACTTCCAATACAGATTTAACTAACATTAAGTGATATGTTTTGACGCTTTTGCCGATCAACGAGAATTGACTGCTTTTTCGACCTTTTCGTCGTGCCTTAACTTTCCCCCACCAATCTCAATTTTACTGAGCCGGAAAAATCCATGATTGCCTTATGGTACCAACCAATCATGGTCCTTCCGGCAGTGCTGCCATCCAAAACAGTACTTTTTACATTCTATCAATGTCAAAAACACCTCTTAATTTAAAAAGTAAGAATCAATTAATATATTTAACGACATCACTATAATATATTAGCAAAAGTGAAGAGGTTAGGAGGAAGTTCCTAAATGATATTTCACTAGAAGTTGCATGAAATGTGTCCTCATTATGATAAGCCCCATTTTAATCATTGAACCCCAACATATCAGTATAATTATTAGCAAACTGGAGTGGCAGTGGACTGGCAATATTTGCTACAGAACATTTATGGGGCTGATGTGGAGACCACGACCTGGAAAACGTAGTGTAAGACGCCTACCGACTAGGTGGAATGATTGCCTTTCACCAAGTGGTTACCAGTAGTTAGATGAGAAGATCTAAGAACTGGGCTTAGTGGTGTACCTTGGAAGAATGTATTGATATATATTGCTTATATCCAGCAGTGGAGCAACACAGGCTGATATTATGTGATGAATTAAATCCTGATTTTGTTTGTATGTGTATGTTTCTATTTCAAAAAAGTTACTGGTGTTTGCCTTTCCACGCAGGTCTTATTCAAGATCTTATCCTTCCAAATCTATCTCACCTGTGTATAAACCTCTTGGACTCCAGATATCTGCATCCTTTGACGACGTCCAATGAGCAAAGCAGTAGATCCTTCATGGTGAGTGCGCTTGCACGCTCCGGCTTCGGCCTGCTCTCACGGAGGAAGTTCTTCAGGTCACCACCAGCTAGTAGTTCTAAGACTATAAACCTGGAAAGCGCATTTGATACTAAGAGCTTGGGTTAATTCTAATAAGGACAGCATCTGTTTCCCAGTAAGCTGAAAGTATTTCAAAAGATCACTGAAGTAAATAGCGTTTAATAAGGTATTCGCAAGGAGACATCGATTCGTTTGTTTCGGTGCTCTTTTGGCAGTGAAGAAACATCCAAAATTTCGATAATGATTATAGTATGCAAGTAGGCCATTATTATTATTAGCACTTTTAAATGTTACAATTTCACAGTATAATGATGGATAGAGCAAGCGCGTCGGAGACAGCTGCTCTTCCCCCCAGGCATCAAGAAGAAAAGTGCCTTGTTGACTTATCTTCCGACATTTTCATTCATAGGTAGGTATTCCAAAATGTTCAGAGTATAAAACTTCAGGGAAGTCATATTGGTGGTAATCTTGGTGTTGTGAAGAATTGGTAAGAAAACTTGTAACTGGCCTAATTTAAAGCTTACCTTTTTATATGAATTTGGCTGTAAGTTTTCCTAATATGAATAATTAAATAAATGTAGTACAAGTTCATTCATAAAACCCACCTGGGATGTCGATCGAAACACACGCCGATCATATGGACAATATTCGAGTGGTTGAATTTGGCCATGATGGCCGCTTCCATTAGGAAATCATGCTCGGCTTGTACCGTCGACAGTTCTGGCAGGGTCTTTACTGCAACCGGCATTTCAGCCGCGTCACCGGTTCGATGCCGGTACAGCCCTTGGTATACTTCTCCAAACGCGCCTTGTCCTAGAGCTCTGGGAAGGTGACCAGAAAAAAAAACCGTTGAATTTTTTTATAGGTTATAAAGGTCGTCAGGGTCGTCATATAAAGGTGGTGTATGGAGGGTCACAAAAGCGGGACACCTTTTTTTTTTTTCAAACTTGTCTAGCATTTGACCACGCTCTCACCTGATGGGAAGTGACGATGCGATCGAAGGTGTAGCATGCTAGCCAAGTAAATACCTATTCACTCTTCTCTTGAACACGCCCGGGTCATATTTCGCCGGAAACACAGACGCTGGCAGGGCATTCCATTCCTTAGCCGTTCTAATTAAGAACGTTGAGTCAAATCGCTTGGTACGAATGGGTGGTATTTCGACCACGAAAGGATGGCGCTTAGCCGAGCGTCTAGACCATGATGATGAATGAAAGGTGTGACTGCGCATACCTAAGTGTATTGTACGACTTCTACATTATGACTACTCTCTTATGCGATGTTGGCTGTATTACTATGTAGGTACACTACAATAAACCTTTCTTCGACAGACCCTGTGGCGTGGTGGTTGAGCAGGTCAGCTCATAGCCCGGAGGTGGCGGATTCGATTCCCACAGCAGGACAAGTATTTGTGCACAGAAAAAAAAGCGCAAATACTAGTTCTAAATCTGGGTGTTGTGGGACCATGGTCCTCGTAGTTCCTGGGTCCCTAGATACAGGTAATCCTGGTAAGGGTCCAGGATCTATGTATGTGATCTTTGGGCGTTATTACAATATAATTAAGGTATTGTAGAACATTTGGTATATCCCGTTCTATGCTAGTATAAAACAGAAATGTTAAAGTCGATGTATGCCAGATTTTTCGTAAGGTAAGGTTTAATATTGCCTAAAAAGTCAAAACGCGAGAGCGAGATAGAGGAATTTGAGTATCGTGAACTCTTTAGTATGACTATTACAGTACCTACTTAAGAGTTTTGGCGGGAAAACGAAAAAGATCGCGTCACCGCATTATATTATTTTCCAAAACTTGTGTTATTTTCAGTGTTAGTGCATAAAATTGGTGGCATTTTATTCATTGTGCTGAATTACAAGCATGAGCGTGGGAAAGTGGTATAATGATGGTGAAACGTTTCTTTTTGTGTTGTTTCCAAAATTCCATAGAAGCTTCTGGTGAAGTTGCCACCACTTTACTAGTAGTATGACTTGAATAGACTAGATTATGACTTGACTTGACACATGTATATATTAACTTGAAAAATTATCAGTTACTTGACACTGACTAAATACACAAAAGTGTGGAGCCAAACTAAAAAAAAAACAACAAACTTACTTAACCAGCTTCAAGCTCTCCCTGGAGACTTGAGGCAGGTCCCTGATGTCCACCCCCTGGGGAAGGAAGCTCTCGCTGCCGTAGTGAGGGTTGAACTGCATGCTGAGGGGGTTGTCGTGACCTCCCGGGGCTGTTCTGAAGCGGTGCAGCTGGACCTCTTGCTCTATGATCTGCTTCTGACGTAGTTCCGCCTCTTTTTTGCGCTGGTATGTGTTGTCTGTAAAGAAATGTCTTTTTTAACCTTCGACCAATCAAAAGGGGGTATAGGAGTTTTTGGCGGGAAAACGAAAAAGATCTCGTTACCGCATTGTATTATTTTCCAAAACTTCTGTTATTTTCAGTAAAATTGGTGGCATTTTATTCGTTAAGTGCTGAACTACAGGCATGAGTGTGGGAAAATAGTATAATGATAGTGAAACGATTCTTTTCGTGTTGTTTCCAAAACTCCATAGAAGCTCCTGGTAAAGTTGCCACCACTTTACTAGGAGTATGACTTGACTAGACTAGACTATGACTTGACTTGACGACTTGGACTATTCTTATATACTATTCTTATATACTATTCTTATATACTTATATATATTATATATTCTTATATACTTGACTTGACATATATCCATACATATTAGTTAACTCGAGAAATTATCAATTACTTGACACTGGCTAAATACACAAAAGTGTGGAGCCAAAACAAAACAAAAAGGGGGTATAAGTTTATCGTGTCGTAGTTCTAAACGGACGAACCGATTTTGAATTATATAGTTTGTCTGAAAGGCGACGTGTTCAGAACATCCGGTTCCGTTTGAAGAACATCAGGACTCTTCTATTTAAAGCAGGGGGAAGGAAGGTTTTATAATTATTATGAACAAAATTACTTTTCTACTGATATACCACAGCCACCCATTGACAGCCTCTATGGTATAGTGGTTGAGCAGGTCGGCTCATAACCCGGAGACAGCGGGTTCGATTCCCGCGGCAGGACAAGTATAGTGTGCACAGAAAAAAGCACAAATCTTGTGAGTCCGGGTGTTGTGAGACCATGATCCTCGTAATTCCTGGGTCCCTAGACACAGGGAATCCTGGTAAGGGTACAGGATGTATGTATGTGATCGTTGGGCGTTATTATTATGATTAACTAGTTGCGCCCCGCGGTTTCACCCGCGGATAAAAAGTGTATTAATTATTTGCTCATACCACTGGAAAATTTCAATTTTCCGGGATAAAATGTAGCCCATATGTTAATCCAGTGTATAAACTATCTTGGTACCGAATTTCATCCAAATCCATTC
The DNA here is from genome assembly GCA_905220475.3 of Ennomos fuscantarius. Taxonomy (NCBI): domain Eukaryota; kingdom Metazoa; phylum Arthropoda; class Insecta; order Lepidoptera; family Geometridae; genus Ennomos; species Ennomos fuscantarius. The sequence goes on from HG992049.1 coordinate 8,282,910, forward strand.
AGCCGTTTGAGCGTGAAGGAGTAACAAACATACATACAAACATACACCCATTCAAACTTTCGCCTTTATAATATTAGTGTGATGTGATGTGATGGTGTGATAATAAGGCACAGTTAACATAAGTTTATTATTGTAGTGAACGCATTTGAACCACTTTATAATGGTGATAGTAGATTCAAAACACCGTCAAGTGCGAAGAAAATCGCGGAACGCGAGTTCCGTACAACTCTTTTACCCGTCTTGAATATAAGAATTCTAGTGAACAAAATACATTCCGAATTTAGCTCATAAGAAGCTCTATTAAATACAATATTATTAGTTTTTATACATTCGCTTATCTTAATTGAAGGGGTGAGAACAAAAAGGGTTTAACTGTCAAATTGATAGTTTCGAGAAAATTGACTTTAAACTTCAACGACCTCATTGTAATGTAGAGTGTAGAGTGCGTATAAGGTAATAGAAATGGTTCAGTTGCTTGAAAGTGTATTTTAAAATTTTAATTATATTTTAAGATACAAAATATAGTACTAATTCGTACAATTACTCTAAAAATATAATATAATAATGTTTTTATGCTAAGCGAACTGTATTCCTGTCAGATAAACCGTTTTTAGACTGAAAATCTAGAGATTTAAGCCTCATATCGGTATTTTGAGAATGTGTTATTGTAATCATTTCACGCTGAATCCAAAGATACCCATAAGTCATTTTGCGAAAAAAATCAGTTAAACACTTTTGGATCTCATCCCTTCAATTATTATGTGAATATAAAAACAACAAAAATGTATTTATAATAATACCCTAATTTGGTGATGACACTTCACTAGGTGGTAGGACTTTACTGAAAAGTCCGTCTAGGTAGGTACCACCGCTTTGCCAGTTATTCTGCCGCCAAGCAGTAGTGCGCAAGCACTACTGTGTTCCGGTTTGAAGGGCACTGTAGCTAGTGAAATTACTGGGCAAATGAGACTTTATGATCTGATCTCACAGTTTAGTAATCTAAATACTAGATTGTGCTGATGTCTCTGGATGACGTGCGCAGTGTAGTGTCACGCGAACCTCTATACTTTAGAGTTCCGAGTGACACTGCAGCTGATATGGGCAGCCGTGTCGTTTAACATCAGGCGAACGCCTAGGTCATCACGTCATTCCTTAACATTAAAAAAAAGATGACCCAATTACGAAATAGTACTTTTAGGTTGAATTATTGTCATTTTAAAGCAAATCGCAGGCGATCGCGCGGCAGGCGATCGCGCGGCAGGCGATCGCGCGGCAGGCGATCGCGCGGCAGGCGATGAGGCGAATTTCACGTTGCACTAGACTCTTAGTAATCCGTTGATGCATTACACACGTACACTGCTCGAACGCGCGGTCGAGCGGTGCTCTCGTAATGTAATAATAATGTATGTTATAATCGTTAATACAAAACTAAACTAGAATTTTATATATATACACGCAACCAACTGGTTGCGTGTATAATTAAGTTTAAAAAAAAAAAAAGTTTATTGTTTGTTTAATGCGCGAAGAAGTGAAAAATTTAAACAAAAACACAAAAATGGACGCCATTTTCACACTGTTGGCAACTCTGACATAAAAATATTGTTTTCTTACAGCCTGATAACAGGCTAACCTCCAGCTAACGGGTTATCCATTATTAACGACAGTTCCCGTATACCTACATAATTTCAGTACAGATTAGGTGACCTATTCATTATCAGAAGTATCAAACACAGATCGGAGAGCATAGTCGTGCAGTCGCTTTAAATATGGCGTATCACAATATTATTTTGGTGTTATTTCTTTCATTTTTCTGCAGCGGTTACTGTAATACATTTTTTTATTTTGCATACGGAAGTAATCTTGTTGGAAAGCGTTTGAAAATCAGTTGCCCGAGCGCTAAATATTACGGCGTTGCTAATCTTCAGGTAACGTACAATACCTACATAATTATTTTATTTAATTCTTATTTTTGAAGTAAAACTTCTTTGTACTATACTATACTATATGGGGGATATACTTATATCTACCTTTCTACGCGAAGATAGAAGGAGAGAGTTACGTTTCGTATTACCTACTGTAGGGGCAAAAGAGATGGAGCTAAAGAAGTTTTACTTCAGTCCTGTGGTCTAAAGTACACTCGTTTTTTCTACTAATATCGGTCAGCCCTTATTATCTTTGTTGGTCGAAATAACAATGTATCAGACAAAAAAAAACTCAAAAATAGCTCAATGTTATGCCTGTTGCTAACGCCCAACGATCACGTACATAGATCCTGGACCCTAACTAGGATTCCCTGTGTCTAGGGACCCAGGAACTACGAGGACCATGGTCCCACGACACCCAGACTCAGAACAAGTATTTGCGCTTTTTCTGAGCTTACTTGTCCTGCCGCAGGAATCGAACCCGTCGCATTTGGGTTCTGAGCCGACCTGCTCAACCACCACAATGTGTGAATAATTGAGTAATTGTTGGCGGTTTAATTGACAGGCCTGATAGCTCAGTTGGCAGTAGCTCTGCCTTCTCAGCTGTAGGTTGTGGGTTCGATTCCCACCTAGGACATACATTTGTGTGATGAACATCGACGTTTATTCTGTCTGGGTGTTATATTGTATTCTATGTATGTATTTAGAAAAAAAAATTATCTAAGTATTGTATCAGTTATCTGGTTCCCACAGTACAAGCTTTGCTTAGTTTGGGGGTAGATGGCGCTGTGTGAAATGTCCACACATATTTATATTTATTTATTTATTTAATTGAAGGGTTACAGGCTAGACTTCAATCAGTACAGCGAGAGATGGAATGGAGCTGCAGCCACCATTGTTGAGGACTCTCAGGAACATGTTTACGGCGCAGTCTGGATTATAGACGAGATGGATATGCCTAAACTTGATCAGTAAGAGAAAACCAACTAGTTGACTCTCGTTAATTCGAAACTCCAGGAACTGTGTTACGAATTATCGAGTGTTTGAAATATCGAATGGTTCGAAATTTTTGATAAAAACAAAACTTCGAATTATTGAGTGTTGATAATCAATTACATATTATTTATTAACTGTTATTATTTAACTATGACAAAGGTTAAGAGGTACATTGTACATATTCATAGTGTGAATAAATTAATATTTCGATAGAACTGAACTTGTTCTGCAATGTACTTAGATGTCTCCGGGACGGGATGGTGATTACTCGGACTTGTTTAAAGACGATCAAGTGATTTATTCTTTACGAATTGTACAGTGTTTGACGCTGATAAGTTCGAATTAACGCGTCATTTTGTTGCGTACGCTACGCAACAAAATGACGCGCTAATTCGAACGCTACGCAACAAAATGACGCGTTAATTCAAACTTATCAGCGTCAAACACTGTACAATTCGTAAAGAATAAATCATTTGATCGTCTTTAAAATGACGCGTTAATTCAAACTTATCAGCGTCAAACACTGTACAATTCGTAAAGAATAAATCACTTGATCGTCTTTAAAATGACGCGTTAATTCGAACTTATCAGCGTCAAACACTGTACAATTCGTAAAGAATAAATCACTTGATCGTCTTTAAAATGACGCGTTAATTCGAACTTAGAGTTGATTTTTTCGTTCGAATTACCAAGTGCATAAAAATGTATTGATTTATTTCGAAATATAAAGAGATTTTCTAGGGAACTCGTGATAACTTTGAACTATAGAGAGGTTCGAATTATCGCAAGTTTGAATTAACGAGAGTCGGCTGTAGTACCTTATTGAGCATTGCCATTCGACGTGGCAATGCTGCCAGCATATTGGGCACGTTGCCTAATGGTGATGGTTTGTTTGTTTGGTAATTGTAAGTTTTTTTTATAATTAGGTGTATAAATACCATAGTCTACTATTTGTAAAACTTTTAGACTCTGCCTTTTTGCTTTTTATTATATTAGGCAGAGCTCACTTTATGATGTAAACTAATTAGTGTTTCGCAATAAACAAATAGTTTTTTTTATGTTATGGGATGACGTGACGAGCTAACCGTTCACCTGATGTTAAGCGACACGGCTACCCATATCAGTTGCAGTATCACTCGGAACTCTAAAGTATAGAGTTTCGCGTGACACGTCATCCTGAGACATCAGCACAATCTAGTAGTAAGATTACTAGACAGTGAGATCAGGTCATAAAGTCTCATTTGCCCAGTAATTTCACTAGCTACAGTGCTCTTCAAACCGGAACACAGCAGTGCTAGCGCACTACTGATGGTGGCAGAATAACTGGCAAAGCGGTGGTACCTCTAGACAAACTTTGCAGAAAAGTCCTACCAGGAGTTTTGGCGGGAAATCGAAAAAGATCGCGTCACCGCATTGTATTATTTTTCAAAACTTGTGCTATTTTCAGTGTTAGTGCATAAAATTGGTATTTTATTCGTTAAGTGCTGAATTACAGGCATGAGTGTGGGGAAAGTGGTATAACAATGGTGAAACGTTTCTTTTCGTGTTGTTTCCAAAACTCCATAGAAACTTCTGGTAAAGTTGCCACCACTTTACTAGGAGTATGACTTGACTAGACTAGACTATGACTTGATGACTTGGACTGCGACTTGACTTGACACATACAACATACATATATTATAACTTGAAAAATTAATTACTTGACACTGGCTAAATACACAAAAGAAAAAAAAAGTCCTACCACCTAGTAAGTTGTATCTGTATATTGGGTAACGTTGCCTACTGGTAGTGGTTTATTGGTGTACCTTTAAGGTGCTTCTAAACGGGCTATGTTTTACTGCAATTTGTGGCTGCACTATTGGCAAGTAAATGCCCGGCCATCACAAAATAATTTATTGCACCTGATGTTCGAGCAATTTATGGCTGAGCCATGTGTTGCGATATGTCTGCTATAGGATGGGCCATGTGTTGCGATATGTCTGCTATAGGATGGGCCATGTGTTGCGATATGTCTGCTATAGGATGGGCCATGTGTTGCGATATGTCTGCTCTAGGATGGGCCATGTGTTGCGATATGTCTGCTATAGGATGGGCCATGTGTTGCGATATGTCTGCTATAGGATGGGCCATGTGTTGCGATATGTCTGCTATAGGATGGCCCGTGATGCAGACTCCTAAACGGGCTACACAAACCAGCAACAATGGCTGACGAAATAACACTTGTCGCAGTGGCTTATATATTGTTTTAAAAGAAAAAATCAAAAAGAAAAAGGAGAGATTGTGGATTCGACTTTACTTAAATAGGCGTGAAATAGAGTTCAGAGTTCAAAAAATAGGTATCTATATATATCAATTTATATCAATAATTTATATCAATTTGCAGGCAAGAAGGTGTGGCCGATGGGTTTTACTACGCTAAGAATGTGACGGTGGTAAGCGAAGACGGCAAGAATATAACTGCTCGGACATACGAGGAGACGACTATTCCTCCCAAGAGGAAACCTTTCGAGGATCTTCCTTATGAGAGGAGGCCTTCGAGTACTTACTTAGAGGTACGTTTCTTGATAATATAATATAATCACACTAATATTATAAAGGCGAAAGTTTGTATGTGTGTTTGTGTGTGTGTATGTTTGTTACTCCTTCACACTCAAACGGCTGAATGGATTTGGATGAAATTCGGTACCAAGATAGCTTATACACTGGATTAACATATAGGCTACATTTTATCCCTTAATAGTGAAATTTTCCCGTGGAATGAGCAATTAATTAAAAAACTTTTATCCGCGGATGAAACCGCGGGGCGCAACTTGTAGTATATAAAATAACGAGCTTCTGCCCGCAGCTTCGCCCGCGGCGTCTTCAGCTCCATCTATCGGCCGGTATAACTTTGTTTAATGTTAATTGCGCCATCTTGACAATTGCACATTGTCATTTTACCAGACATACGAACATAATAATACAAACTTAACTTTATTATGTTGACAATGGAGATCTACATAAACCAACTTCAACTTCCTTTCGCCTCGCATTCACCAGCTTACTCCTCAAGTCAAGCGCAAGCGAGAGTAAAGAAGTTTTACTTTTAAAAAATTCATACATTTCTCTACGAGTTTATTGTAATATTCAGCATTTACAGGCTTTTTTTGGAGAGATTTAGTTTGTAAGAGTTTTTTTTTTAATTTACTTCAAACTTGTCTAGCATTTGACCACGCTCCCTGATGGGAAGTGACGATGCGATCGAAGGTGCAGCATGCTAGCCAAGTAAATACCTATTCACTCTTCTCTTGAACACGCCCGGGTCATATTTCGCCGGAAACACAGGCTCTGGCATTCCATTCCTTAGCCGTTCTAATTAAAAACGTGGAATCAAATAGCTTGGTACGAATGGGTGGTATTTCGACCACGAAAGGATGGCCGAGCCGAGCGTCTAGTAGTCCGGTAGTGGTAGTGTATGTATTATTATATAAAAATGTTTCCAGGTGATGATATTCGGAGGGTATGAATCCAGGCTACCATCGGACTACATCAGCTTCTTGGTCTCGTTCCCATCTAACAAGCTCTTGGCACCTGACGCCATAAGAATAGAACTCGGATATCCATTTGGACCAAAATAACCATGATTTGGCCTCTACTTCGGCCAAAGATTGAGCATTGATATTCAACGTGGCAATGCTGCCAGCATATTGGGCAAGTTGCCTACTGGTGGTTTGTTTGATTAAGTTCCCTTTTTATTGTTTTATGTTCACCATGATTAAATAATCTATTAAATTAAAAACATTTTATTAAATATTTCTGTTTCATTGTTATTTAAAAAAAAAATGTTTTTTATTTATGGACATTTCACACAATGCCATCTAGTCCCAAACTAAGCAAAGCTTGTACTATGGAAACCAGGTAACTGATAGAATTAAATACTTTTTGTTTGTAAATACATACATAGAAACAATATAACACCCAGACACAAAACACCTATGTTCATCACATAAAATGTTTCTTTTGTGAGAATCGAACCCACAACTTACATACAGTTCAGAAGGAAGAGTCACCAACTGAGCTATCAGGCCAGTTTCTTTTGGTCACTCCTCTAGAACACTAGTCTGGCTATTTAATTTGTAAAAAAATCGTTAAATAACTACGTTCATAAAGTATGTTTGGGTAGTTTTGGAAGTAGTTAAGTTTTGATCGGTCATTTGTATTTTTCGTTTTATTTTCTGTTTACACCATTTTTATACGATTACTTTGAAACGTCACGTCACAATTGAAGGGTTGAGAATAAAAAGGGTTTAACTGACAAATTGATAGTTTCGAGAAAATTGACTATAAACTTCAACGGCGTAATTTTAATGTAGAGTGCTTATAAGGTAATAGAAAAGATTTATGTAAGTTTCAGTTGCTTGAAAATGTATTAATTATATTTTAAAATACTAAATATAGTACTAATTCATACAATTACTGTAAAAATATAATATAATAAAATAAATATAATAATGTTTTTATGCTAAGCGAACTGTATTCCTGTGACAGATAAGCCGTTTTTAGACTCAAAATCTCGAGATTTAAGCCTCATTTCGGTATTTTGAGAAAGTATTATTGTAGATAATTTCACGCTGAATCCAACGATACCCATAAGTCATTTGGTGAAAAAATCAGATAAACCCTTTTTATTCTCACCCCTTCAATTTTGTGACCCTATAAAGGTTTTATGTCGATTATGGACTTACACCGTGCCTTAAGGGGGAAAATGTTTATTGAACGGCCTAATGCTGTTGGTCTATACTGACCTTTACAGCGTCACATACGGGATAACTGTCAAAAGAAGGAGGCAACTAGCTCAAGGGAACCCCTGGTTGCCTCTGCTTGGGCCGTTGCCGGGATAAGAGAATCGAGAAGATACGTCCACTGGAAGGGTTTTTTTTAACGGTCTAATCCTGTTGGCCTCTTCCGGACATTACAGCGTCACCGGGTGGTAGGAACTGAAAGACTGAAAAGTGGGTGGACCATAGGGACCATATGTTTTCCCCTACTTTCCCTATGGAAAGTAGAAAATGATGAGGTACTTACACAAATACAAGCACACGCAGAGAACAGCTAATGCACACACGAAGACAGCGACCGACAGCACGATGATCAGCACCCATGAGATGCGAGGCCACGAGTCCTCCACTGTCGACAAAACACATGGCGATGATATGGCATTCCAAATTTCACACATACAAACTTTCTCATTTATATTATGACGGCGTTTCGAGGATTGCTTTCGATATAGGTAGCCATCACTTGCCTGTGCCCCCCTATGATAAACATCCAAGTGGCGTTGTATGGGGGAGGCATGTATTCAGCAGTGGACGTCTTCCAGTTGATGATATGACCACCACTCAGGTGTGAGACGTCAGACAAAGTCATGCAACAAAGTATGGGGAAGGCTGCTAGAAGCTAGGCTGCTGGAGGTTTCCTTGCGTTGGTCCGGAATGAGGAGATCCGTAAGATAACTAAAGTCACCGACATCACTCAAAATTAGACAGTTGAAATGGCAATAGAATAATGATTCTCGAGTGCCACTGCCCGGAAGCGTAGGCCCCCGCTAAAGGGACTAACGTGCTGGTCAAAACCTTGAAGAATTTTTGACAGAGGTGTTATGTGCTTTTATAAAGCAGTGGACGTCTGGGCTGATCATAACTGTCAGGTGGAGGTAATGATCAACAATATCCATGATGATTATGATGATAAATAAACATTGAACTTTTAGGATCATTGTAATTTTTTAAATTCTCATCAAGGAGTATATAAATAATGAGTAATCAAAGATGCCTTCTTTATCTAGCGCGATTGAGGAGATGTTAAAAGTGCTTATACACTTAATGCAAGTGATAACAGAGATGCAGGTGATGATATTGATTATAATTATTATAGTGAAAAGGGTGAACGATGCTGGTGATAGAAGTGATGGTGATATTTTAAGCGAAAAAGAGATAGAGATGGTTTACTTTATTGCCATAATTCGGTAAGAGATAGTATTGAATAAATAGGACATCAACACAGTTACATCATTATTAACCTATGGTACCTACAATTTTAACAGTAGGCTATGCGTAGTAAAGATTTAGCTAAGCACATTAGCAATCTTTAACTACGCATAGCCTACTGTTATGATTGTATATGTTGCTGTAGTATTGTATTGTATTATGCAGTTGATTTCGAATATTTTGATACCATTATAATTATTAGCCGCCATTTTGATGCCCAATTAAATTATGATGGTAATAATAATATTGGTGATGGTGATGTAAGTGATAAGATAAATAGAGATGATGAGAATACTCACGGACACACTTGGTGGGATCGTTTGAATCAGTACTCCACGTGGAGGGACAATAACACCGCACCTCGCTGCGGTACTCGTTCAGCGCAACGCAACGGTAATCACAACCACAATCCTGGAAACAGCACAAAAGAAGTTGAATTTCCTCTCTCTATTTCTGAAGAAAGAATAGAGAGGAAGGACCCAAATCTTGGCTGGTTCCAGGCCGTTTTTACTACGATCATGGACGTCTCCTAAGGTCTTATATAAGCTCTCCAATATATTCTTGTTCTGAGTCTGGGTGTTGTGAGACCATGGCCTTTCTAGTTCCTGGGTCCCTAGATACAGAGATTCCTAGTTAGGGTTTAGGATCTATATATGTAATTGGGCGTTTTTTGTGGTTGTTGTTTATCCCTTGGGAGATTTTTTTCCTTTAATTTTGTACGGATCAACTTATGGTTAATCATCACGATCGATTTGTCCTTGATTAATTATGGTTTTATGTTTAATGCCCTCCACGGGCGTATCTTCCTCTTCAACGCCTCCGTTATTCTGCAAGTTATTTGTCAATCTCGATCCTAGACCATGAATATATCATCTCCTTGGACTGAAGTCATTTTACTCGCAATTAGAAAGCCAAGCAAGCAAGTTCGTAATTTATTTTTTTGGATATCTCCAGTCAAGTTGAATCTTGGCTGATGGCATGGGCTTAGTAAGATATCAATTGTATCAAAAAACTTTTCATAATGGAAATCATTTCAGAAGGTTTAATAAAATTAATTTTAATTATTAATATCCAAATTTTAAGTAAAAGTAATGAAAAGTATGATGTAACTCCTACCCTGTATAGTTGGTGGTAAAAGGCGAAGTATAAATTTTGACATGAGATCACTTGTCACGGTAGATTTAGAAAAGCATTTTTCAGCTTTAAGAACGTGCAAATCACGTTTGTGATTCACATTTGCCAACTAATTTCATGAATTTATTAAATTGATTTTATTTTTCGGTAATAATTTGTGTTTTCTTGTTGGCAACACTGTCTAGTACGTGATTGGATGGGCGCGTGAGTCATACGGTTGGGCAGAAAATAAACGATCATTAATCTTTGGTTTACTAGTAAAAAGCAACGATGTAATTGAAGAATGAAGAATTAACAGAAGTTTTAAGGGTTTTATTAGCTTTACTTACATGTATAGCAGGAACTATGAGCACTTCACCGGGGCCTGTCCTCGCAGCCACAGTCACTTCACTGTATTCCCTGATAGCGCGGGTAGTATCGATGTAGGACCATCCGCCACCACCATGGTTGCCTTCACCTTCGTTTGTGTTGCCACCTGAAAAATGAAGTGTTATCTAAGATCTATTTCTTCTTTATTTATATTACCATTGTAGATTTTGTGTATATCGTAGACCGGGTTTCTACCTGCAAGAAGTTTTCTATAAGAAGTTTTTTTGCAGAAAACTTCTTGTTTAACTGTTATGTGTCCGAGTCTGATAGATGGTCGGACACTTCTTGCGGAAGCTTTCCTGGAGAAGTTTTCTTGCAGGTGGAGATCCAGCTGACTCTTCCATCTGTAAAATTTAACCACACTTCCACGTGTTACACTTACCAAGCCAGCCTCCCCCACCCCCTCCCCGAATGCACCCCCCGCCACCGCCCCCGAAGCCCCCGTGTGCCCCCCCTGCGCAAGCTTCGCCGCCTCTGCCACCCTCCATCGCAGCTTCTCCCCGGACCAGCTCGAACCCCGGGGTTATTGGACCCCCGCGCGGTACCCAGCCTCCACCCGCACCTAAGAAGTTAGGTTCGTTACACAAGAACATATTAGGTAGCTAGCTATAATTGAGGAGTTTTGAATATGCTTATTATCTTCGAAGACGATGAATAAAAGTAAGTTATTAATGACGAAGGTTGAAAAGAAACTGCATTGACCTTGACGACTTCATGCCTGTCCATAATTTTTTTACGAGTTACATTTCGGAGAATGCGCACATGAACTGCATGAGATGATTTCGTCGTTTCCATTTCGACAGGTCTCAAAGGCGTGAGGGAATAGAACTCACTTTCGACTTTTCATGTTTCCTGACAAAATGATATGTTCAGTATAAGGACAGCGTGCGGGACCAGTGAAACGATCGCTAGTTGACTTTACATTGGTTTATTGTAGTATGCGTCTGTCAGGGTGAGCGCAGGCACGCATACATATATAGTATACTAGCGGCCCGCCCCGGCTTCGCACGGGTGTTTAATATATATCTATTATAGATTGAGATATAAACTATCCTATCTCTCAAGTTGGATCGAACTGCACATGGTGTGCGAATTTTATTGTAATCGGTTAAGTGGTTTAGGAGTCCATTGAGGACAAACATTGTGACACGAGATTTATATATATTAAGATAGTATATATACTAAGTTCCTGGTCTTAGGAGACCCAAATTTTTTTTAATTGTTTGATAGGCTCGCGTTTGACCACTATCGCACCTGATGGTAAGGTGACGATGCGGTCTAGGATGTAACACACTTGACTAGAAGATGTTCACCTGTTCACTCTCGATTTGAAGATTCCAAGGTTGTAATGTTCGGGAAATACGGATGCCGGTAAAGCGTTCCACTCTTTGGCTGTTCGCATGATAAATGTGGAGCCAAATCTCTTTGTTCGCACATGTGGGATATTAACCATGTACCGGTGGCGCTTTTTCGTACATCTGGTTGTCCCATGGTGGAACGGTGACGGCAGAATCAGGTTATGCAACTCCAATGCACTACTATATAATGTTTTTTTTTTGTACGAATAAGATCTCCATTGAATAGGATTGAATTGAATAGAATGTCGAATAATAATATTATAATAGTATAATTAAAATTAATAATATTATACGGAATTCATCCTAAATTTCGTCACTATGATAGATAGATAAACTCTTTGTTGACACCAAGATAACAAATACAAAAACAAGAAATAACTAATGAGTAGGTAACAATGAGCGGTCTTATCGCTGAAAAGCGATCTCTTCCAGATAACCTTCGACTGCATCGACGCTTAAAATCGGGTGAGTTGTAGTCAAACATTGGTCTATTCGTACACAAAAATAGTGCGTTGTCAGTGGTCCAGTCTTAGCCCGCGGTCCTATAGCCTGTGAGAGATCGTATGGACGCGCTATAAGTAAAGTGAAAAAGAATCATATAGATAAAGAAGAAGGAAAACGGATAAAAGATGGTAGTCTGTTCAAACGTGGTATACATGGGGTGAAGTGGGGCGAGGTTTGAGCAGAGTGTTGCTCTCAGTATTAGAATGTAGGACACAGGTTGTACGAGCGCACTGCACGTAAAGTGAGAAGGGGGCATATGGAGAAGGAGGAAAACAGGGAGGTTATAAAGAGTTTTAGGAGGACGCGTTGCCCGTGGAACAAAGAAGCAGGTGTAGGTACACATGATTCGGAGGGTTCATCAGAAGTCCGGGGGCGCAGTACGTAAAAGGGTTATACGAAGAAGAATCTCCTTCCTTCTCATTAAAACCCGTCATAAAGTGTTTTTTGTCAAGTATGCCCCGGCCCCTCGGAGCATACACCCTGCGCCCGCTGCCCCCACTAACCCGAGGTGTGTCCGGGCGCCCCGTACATGTAGCCGGTCTCGGGCGAGGAGTTGGTCCGTGCGCGCGCGTGCTGGGAGCCGTCGTCGCGGAAGATGCCGACGGAGATGCCGCCGCCCCCGCCCCCCACCACCAGGGGGAGCGGCTCGCCTTTCTTGTCCAGCTGGGGGAGAGAAGCCGGCCTTAGGCATAGAATACTGATAGCTTTAGGTGTCTTGAGGTGTTTTGAGCAAAATTGAAATCACTGAAGAGGGAAAAACTGGGGCTAGGTTGCCTGATACATATTTTTTATACAGGCCCTAACACTTGCAGTAAAGTACCTAAATGGATTTGAATGTATCTTGGCATGCAAACCTAGAAATACCCAGAAAAACCCAGGTAGCAAAATGACGTCAATGACGTAAATGAAACAACATTTCAAGGTCATTTAGTGTTATACGGAATTCATCCTGAATTTCGTCATTATGGTAGATAAACTCTTTATTGACACCAAGATAACAAATACAAAAACAAGAAATAACTAATGAGTAGGTAATAATGAGCAGTCTTATCGCTAAAAAGCGATCTCTTCCAGACAACCTTTGCCATCACTTTCAATTCTTTTAGGGGTACAAGTAATATAAATGATACAATTTATACATATGACATTAATCACGTTAACATCACACTATCAGATCACATCACACTAATATAATAAAGGTGAAAGTTTGTATGTGTGTATGTTTGTTACTCCTTCACGCTCAAACTGCTGAATGAATTTGGATGAAATTCGGTACCAAGATAGCTTATACACTGGATTAACATATAGGCTACATTTTATCCTGGAAAAGTGAAATTACCCGTGGGACGAGCAAATAATTAAAATATTTTTCATCCGCGGATGAAACCGCGGGGCGCAACTTGTGGTACATACAAAGAGGTTACAAGCAAAATAAAGGTGCTCTACGATATCTCACCAGGTAGACATAAGTAGCCCCCCCACCCCCTCCCCCGCCGTCACTGACGTGCGTGTTGCGGACCTCATGCGTTTTGCTGGTGAATAGCGCACTCTCCGTCGCTGGACGCCGCGAGCACTCCTGACCTTCCTGGGCGGACAGGGTCTGGGGACAAATTAACCGTTAGTATAACAATAATAATAATAACAAACGTTTCCACTGCTGGAACATAGACTTTCTCTCATAGGATGATTATACAGAACTCCACCACGCGTTCTAGGTGTATGACTTTTGAATTTTTATGATTTACCGCTTTGATTATTTATTTGCTGGTTTCCTCACGTTGATTTTCTTCACGATTGTAAAGTGAGTAAAGCGAAATCCGAAGTTGGAAATCGAAAGCCACCGTGCGAAATTCAAAAGTACCATGAGGTACCGCAGAGCCTGGCTCATTCCTTGATGTGACCAAAAACCCGGGCCCGGGTGTAAAAAGAGATTCTTACCTTCTTGCAAGCGTTAAGTCCTTGTTGTCCCACCAGCATGTAGACCAGTTCAGCTCGGTGCAGTGGCAGCAGTGCTCGAGCCGCCGCCCCGTGAGACACGCCCGCCCATCCTGAACCAAGCCCACCACTTGCGCCTACTGCTATTATCCTGAAAGTATAATTAAAGATTCTAAAAGTTGCCTAAAAAGTGCCTGGTGCCTGAAAATACTTTAACAAGTCCTTTTCACATCTTTGAATTAATCTTCTTTAGAAGGAACAGGAATTGTAGATCGCAATTTTAGCAGCACATATTCCGCAATATTAAGACATCAAGATGAATTTGAAATGTTGTATATTCAAAGAAATTCATCACCAACATACTAAAAACTCCACCAAATCAGTTTGTCCTCCTGTGATACTCACGTGTAAAGCCCTTCAGCAGGCACTTCCCACACCTGTACCCCCAGGTTCTGCTCAGTCGTCATCACAGTGACGCTGACAGGCGTATTATTGTACGCAGCATCGCACATCGTTTGGTTTGGACCGAAGCGGCCGATTGCACCACAAGTCGTGAACCGATAAACTGGAGAGAAAGAGAGCAGACTTAATGCAAAGGCTTAGAATCTTTAACGCAACTGGTAAGCCGATAAAATACAATTTGGTAGCTTTGATGCAATTGATGAGGTGAGCCGATAAAATAGACTTTAGCAGCTTTAATATAAGCGATGACGGTATAAAATGTAGTATAAACTAGTACGTGGTAGTGACGTGGGTGAAATTATCTTTAACATCATTTTTATCCGTTACTTCAAAGCGACAGAAAAATTACATCATAATATGTTGATTATTTTTACTAGAATACAAAAGCAAAAATAGAGACCCTTCAAAAGTAAAAATGGCGAATATTAAATAGCGAATATTCATTATATTAAAGTAATAGTAGTCTACTCACAAGTCTTATCAGCAAACGAAGAGTGCGGTGTGGTTTTTTCCTCGAAGACAGGGTCGTAATACTTATAGTCTCCCAGCTCCTTGGGGTCTATGTTGAGGCCGAAACACTCCGGAGACATCGAGAAGTCATCTATCGCTGAATCCGAGTAGATCCTCATGCCCATCCTAGTCTTAAATTGGAGGTAGTATCTGGAATACCAAAAGAGGTTGATAGATTAATATTAATAAATACATTATCTAATCGTACTTATAAGTCGTAAAGTGCCTTTGCCTTCTTTGCGGCTCAAATTCTGAATCTCTATTTCTTTAAACACGCTGCATTCTAGATCCTAGACCGGAATTATTAACCTAGTCCTATGGTATTACCGTACGAAACAATCAAACAAATGAACTTACACGGTAATCTGAGAAGGTACCTAAGAGTGTATGAGGGGACGGAAGGCATAATCAAAACTCCACAAGTACTAACCTTCGAGTAATGTTGGGGAGGAAGATTGTAGCCCGGTACCAGTTCTCTCCCTTATCCTTCGTGGAAAACCAGAGTGAAGTTGTGATGTTACCCCTGGTAGTGAGTTCAACAACATCGACGCTTAGAGAACCATAGTTCCGGCCATTTTGTTGGTAGTAAAACCGAATCTAGAAGGTAAGAGAGTATTTTTTCAAAAAGCAGTTTAAATCAATCTTGTCTATGTACATAGACTACTTTGTACCTTCTCTCATCAGGAGGGCTGTATGCTTGTTTGCAACCTACAGCATAAAGTCTTCTAAACAGAATGAGAAAATCTGAGAAAAATGAGCCTAAACAAGATAATTGAAGGGGTGAGAACAAAAAGGGTTTAACTGATTTTTTTCACAAAGTGACTTATGGATATCGTTGGATTCAGGGTGAAATTATCTACAATAATACATTCTCAAAATACCGAAATGAGGCTTAAATCTTGAGATTTTGAGTCTAAAAGCGGTTTATCTGTCACAGGAATACAGTTCGCTTAGCATAAAAACAATATTATATTTATTTTAGTATATTATATTTTTACAGTAATTGTATGAATTAGTACTATATTTAATATTTTAAAATAGAATTAAAACATTTTCAAGCAACTGAAACTTACATAAACCTTTTCTATTACCTTATAAGCACTGTACATTAAAATGACGCAGTTGAAGTTTAATGTCAATTTTCTCGAAACTATCAATTTGACAGTTAAACCCTTTTTATTCTAACCCTTCAATTATGTTCACGGTACGTCATTTATTAGTCTTATTGCATTCCGAGGCTCATGACTGCAGCTGATGCAGCAGCAAACATCACACTAATCACAGCACTAGTTTCTAACGATCCACGAACCGTTATTTCATCAAACTGAGTATTTAATTAACCGTATTTCGTGGTATATTATGTTTAATCTGAAGATGGCTTTACACCTGAATTGGGAGCAGGCTCTCAAGTTAGGCTACCGGAACTGTCAAGAGCTTGCCATAGTGTCTCTTGAAAGTTCTAGCTAACCAGCATCAAAGAATAATTATGCCCAACCACCAAATCTTCTTCAAGCTCGTCAGGTTTCAAACTGACGATCTCTGGGCCATAGGTCTAATCAAACTTGTCATAATAACTTACCATACAGCAATTGTAGTATCGGGAAGTCATGTTCCCATGGACTTTCGGCGGAGGGTTGAATATTACAGTCTTCATAACAGCAGTCGACGCAAAATCCGCTCGTTCCTTATTTGGCCCAGTCACGTTCATGTTTACAAAGAAATAATAGCCCACACAGTGGGTTAGAGTCTGGTTCATGTGTGCTGGGATAAGGAGTGGGACTAGCTTGGTTGGACGCGGGGTTGGGGGTCCACAGGTGTGGTCGTAGTTGGGACCGGTCTTGTCAGTTGGTGTTGGGCCGCTGTGACGGGACCATTTGAGGATTGGCCTGTGGAAAAGAAAAGGTGTAGAGAAGGGAAAGCAAGTTGAATTCTTTGGCACCACGTAAATGCTGCGAAGGTTGATGCCACACCAGTTCAACGCGTTTGACTCTTAATATACAATGCTTATTATTCAACTCTCACGCACCGCGTAAATATTGTGAAGTTCATCAGAACAACGTTTCTTAATATACAATGCTTATTAATTCTTTAAGTGCAGTATCATCGGTACTACCCAGTGCCGGTCATTGAACTTGAAAGCTATCAAATAATGATTGAGTTTAATTGGCTTAGAAGCCTGTATTATTAAGTATTCTGTTTCCGGAGTTTACTTGATCATCAATACCATCATCATTGGCATTTAGGCACTACCATGCTTTGTCGTGCAGAAAATCCCAGTTGTTTTTGTCAGAGTAAAGCCAAAAGACTACGGATGATCTAAAAATCGTGACACTGTTTTTTGAAAAGGTTACCTCTAGAAGGAGGAATATTGGCAGCTTATCAAAGACAATAAAGCAATGCAGCTTATTGTACCTACTGTACGCCTCCAGTCTTTCTTATAAAAGTAGTAAAGTTAGTAGTAAAAAGTTGTAATAAAAATATGTGCCTATTTAGGAAATACGCAGTGGTAAAAAAACTTACTGTCGCACATCCTCAAACCCGCAGTTGTCCTGTTCGAAGTTGCAATACGACCCGTACGGCATTTTATCTGAAAAATACCAATGATGATCATAAAATTCCATGATCTTTCATGGATATTTATTGTCTTTACGGACTCCGTCATAAAATGAATAAAATCTTAAAATGCTGACACAGCAAGAAATCAATGACAATGTTCATGGAGAAGGAGACTTATTAGATTAACTTACCACAATTCTGATTCTCGTCACTTCCGTCTTCACAGTCCTTGACGAGATCGCAGACTTGGCTCAGTTTGATGCAGGATTCCTTCTGAAATTCGAGGTAATGTGACTTACATCATTATCACATTCCAAAGGAAGCAAACAAGCATACCGCCCACCTGATGGGAAGTGGTCATCGTAGCCTATGGACATTTGTAACACCGGAGGAGACGTCATCAATGCATTGCTTTCCATGTAACTCTTTTAACCTTCCTTTTAAAGTGCTCCGTATTATAACTCTGCGGAAAGACCGCTTGCGGGAGCTCATTCCACATTTTGCAG
Source organism: Ennomos fuscantarius (assembly GCA_905220475.3). Taxonomy (NCBI): domain Eukaryota; kingdom Metazoa; phylum Arthropoda; class Insecta; order Lepidoptera; family Geometridae; genus Ennomos; species Ennomos fuscantarius. The sequence goes on from HG992049.1 coordinate 8,301,188, forward strand.
GTATACGGCAAGAAGGAACGCATGAATCGAGTCGTATGGTCATCATGTGAAATGTCCACATATATTTATTTATCATTATCTTTATTGATGTTAGTATAAGAGTGTAATCATCTACACGGAGCTCATTATGTGCCTTCTCTTACAGAGAGGAAGAGAGATAGAGAAAGGCAGAGAGAGAAGAAACATAGGAGGTATGTCATGCAGCCATGGAAAGATTCTTCAATTTCTAGCTGTATTATCTTTTCAAAAGTTTCAAATCTGAAAACTCTCGACTACTTTCGTGACCAGCGTTGCGAACCCGAAATTACTTTTCTTTTCAACAAGCGCTTTAGTAAACCAATAATTCTACACTCACCTTCATAATCATACACTTGATTTGCCCAGAAACACACTCCCCGTTAAAAACGGGGGGTTCGGGCACGCACTCTACCATCCTGATATTGTCTATGGCTATGTGCGGGAGCGGCAGAGACAAGTTCATGGAGCTGGGACGTGTAATCTCTATGAGAATGCGAACTTCTTGAGTTATCTTCCCTATCATAAACTGCACTGAATGCCAGCTGGAAGAGAAATAAAAAATTAATATTGAAATATATCTTTTTTAAGTATGCAAGTTCTTGGTTAATTTCCATTATAAACATAAAAAAGTTAAAGATTTGTATTATTATGTTGGTATGTTGGCAAAATGACAATTTACAATTATCAAGATGGCAACATATAACCTTAAACTTATTTAATTTTTTAAGTGGCTGCCCATACGTCTGCGCCGGAATGCCCATATCCTTTCTCTTTTATACAATGTTTTGTTTACTCCATCCACTCCGCGCTATCTTAAGGAACGTTTTAACTTCATGCACAGTTCGCATACCTTGTCTCTTAGGTCGTCGGAAAACCTGACTCTCAAGATGCCTTTACATCGTAGCAGTTTCTATGATCGGTCTTTTAGCATTCAGGCTGTTCGCCTCTGGAATGCACTACCTGTGACTATACGGAAGGCCCCTTCATTGTACATCTTTAAGGATCAAGTGAAGGAGTTTTACTTGTCTAGGTAACTGCTCCGTTTAATTTTTTTTTATTGTTATTGCTTACTACTAATACATTTTAATAACTGTGTTTATTATTGCTGCGTTATATATACATATAATTATATGTATTTAGGTATTTTGTGTATGTATATATATTTATTTATACTTATTGCGTTATATATATTTTATGTACGTATGTATGTATTTATTTATTGTATTGTTTAGAATGTGTGTATATATATATATATATATATATATCTCTTCTATATTTTAAGAAGTTAAGTATTATAATTATAATTATGTCCTTTATATGAACGAAATAGTTATGTGCACCCCGTCCTTTACCACTTCGTCAAATTCTCGCCATCCAAAGGTTGCCTGGAAGAGATCGCTTTTAGCGATAAGGTCGCCCATTGTTACACTTTATATAATTGATTGTTTTTTTTTTCTTTGTATTTTTTATTATTTGGTGTGTACAATAAAGAGTTCGTCTATCTATCTATCTATCTATCTTAAACTTATTTATATTTTATACAAAAAGTTAGCACTTTAACTTACATTTCCAAGTTGTTCCCGGCTACTTCTTGCAGTATCACCTGCATTTCCGTGCTGGTAGACTCGGAGACCAGCTTGATGCTCGCGTTCTGCATCTTGCTCTGATGAAGCTTCGCCTCAAGCTGATGAGGAGGAATAAACATTGTGGTATTTTTAACCCATGATGTCGCAAATCAAAATGTCTGACGCATATATAAAGCCTATTTGTTATGTATGGTATATTGCTTATTTATCATTTGTCACATACAAATGATATATATTGTGTATATTTTAATATTTGTTTTATTATGGTCACCTAACATCTTACCCATCAACCATAGGACTTAACTGAAAACCAGCGCCAGGTGTTGAGTACACCAGCATGAATGCTGAGCTATATCTACTTTTTATTTCTCTTATTATATACTCTTACTAGGTACTGTTTATATTTAATTGTATTCTTTTGTTGTATGTATATTCTTGTAAAATTTATTTTATTTTATTTTTGTGAGTGTTGAATAAATGTTTTTCTTTTTTCTTTCTTTCTTTCTATGCATAGATGTATATAAAAAAGGGAATTGGCTACTTATTAGATTCCCGTACGCGACTCCGCTTAAATGAAGTGTTACCAACACAATGGAATAAAAAACCCGGTTGTTCCACAAGTAGAATATGGTTTTTTTATGTTAATAAATGACGTGACGAGCTAGTCGTTCACCTGATGCTAAGCGACATGGCCGCTCATAACAATTGCAGTGGCACTCAGAGCTCTAATGTAAAATTTCACGTGACACTGCTCTTAACAAGTCATCCTGAGACATCAGCACAGTCTATAATGAGACCATAAAATCTCATTGCCCAGTAATTTCACTAGCTACAATGCCCTTCAAACCGGAACACAGTAATGCTTGTACACTGCTGTTTGGTGGCAGAATAACGCGGTGGTACCTACCTAAACGAACTTTGCAGAAAAGTCATACCACTTAGTAAAACAATTCATGTTTTTTCAATTCCGAAATAGTTCCTTCAGACTAGTACAGCCATTATTAATAAATACGAACTAACTTTAGAATAGTTACACCATCTTTTGTCTCTTTCGGTCCAGCTAAATATTCCAGTAGCAAAAAAGGACAAAAGCTGAAGTAACTAATCCGAGACTAAACCCGTTTATTAATAAGGCTGGTAGAGTCTTCAGGTTCTTGTATCTCCATATACTCAACATGGGTGGAACTATTCTTGAATGGATGACCGCTACCATAAATTGGTACTCATAACCGGGCGCTATCTTATTTCAAAGGGCACGTTAAGCCATTGTCGGTCCTGGCTATTATCGACACCAAGTCAAGTTCAAAGCCTCGAGGTAGCTTGAATATTCTGACACCAGGAAGACACGAGGAGGAAGGTATGGCGTAAACCTGTCAACCTTGACGGGACCTTCCGCCCTTCAGAACCCCATTACATCCAAAATATAAGGTTACCTTTTTAGTTTGAAGACTATCGTGAGTATGACACATTTTGTAAGATAAATAACGACTAAACTCACGTCAGTTAAAAGTCGAAAGGCGCGTTAATTATTGACGCTCGAGAAAGCCGCCGTGGCTTACATTAGGAACTGGCTCCCAGAAGAAGAACATCGAATATGTCCGAAACCTGGTCGGAGTAATTTCGACTTTTAATTGACGTGAGTTAAGCCGTTATTTATCGTACAAAATACCTTGGTTAGGTTAGGTTATCGTACAAAATAATAAGGTTACCTTGCAAAATTCCCACAGTCCTCGGAAAGGTGGCGACTTTATGACCATATTTTCCATGGTCGGATCCACAGCCAGGTACAGGAAATGACCTGAAATAACAAAAATATGTCAATCGGTCAATCTATCGCCAATAACGGAGGTGTTTGGTGAACCAATAGGTATTCTTTGACATGCTCAAGCCTGGTGGGATTAAAAGTATCCTGGAAAATATTCAAGACGTTTTACCAAAACTTAAAATAAAAATTAAAAACTTGTACACATTTCACACAGCTCCATCTAACCCCAAAATAAGCAAATCTTGTACTATAGGAACCAGGTAACTAATAAAAATATACTCTGATAATTTTTGTTTGTAAATATATAAATAGAATGCAATATGACACTCAGACACTGAACAAACATCGATGTTCATCACACGAGTGATTGTCCTGGGTGGGAATGGAACCCACAACTTACAGCTCAGAAGGCTACTACTACCAACTGAGCTATTGGGGCAGTCAGCATTAGGTATGTCGCTCTAGCGTTCCATGTGATCGAGACGACACTCTAGGAAACGGAAACTAAATTATGTCCTGCTTGCCTTTATTTTCAACTAAATACTAAAATGATTTTTTTAGTACATCATTAAAATTACAAACTAGCCATTACTACGGCTAATAAGTAATATAAATTTGACTTAAACTGCTAAACTAATCTCTATTAAAGGGAAGACACTTTGTTCATGAATCTTTTTGAGTAACACTCACTACACTATGGTCAATATCACTATCACTAGACTAAGGTTTTTTCCTTTTTAGTCTTCTCACTATATCCGTGTTGTCGCCTACTATATCGCCTCGACATTCACATGGTGCAACTAAAATTATTTTCTGACATGGATTAAATGAAAATTAAAAACTATGCATAAGCAAAACTTAATCTAAGAAGCCGCTACCAGTAGGCAATGTGTCCAAAATGTTGGCGACATTGCCCCGTTGATTGGCAAGGCTTAGTCTTAGGGGTAAATAAAAACCAGCATTTTGCAACTAAAATGATACAATAACAAAAAAAAATGACCTGGTTGAACTCAATGTAAGTACCTACATTATTTATCGCTGATATCTGTAAGTTATTGATTTAGTACATTAACTGACTAGGACTTACTTTTCCGTAGGTTGTGGGGCTCAGAAGGCAGGGTCACTACCAAATCTACTTTATTATCTTTACTACCAACTGAGCTATCAAGCGAGTGAATAGACGAGAGACCCCGGGCGCAACGAGGTCGTGGCAAATGGGCTACGCCAGCTTGGGGCACATCGCCGAGTCGCCGGCACCAGGTAGGTAGTAAAAGCACAGATTATACTAGTAGTGGTAGAAGTATTAAAACATCCATTGTGATGGATACGCTTGCAGGTACTGGAATTAATGGTGCAGTTGCATTGGCTTCCCCCGTGAAATGACCGCTACAAACGAACACCTTCCATTTTTTCATGTTACGAATTGACATGACGAGCTAGTCGCTCTCCTTATGTTAGCGACACGACTGCCCATATCACCTGCAGTGACACTTGAAACTCAAGTGTAGTTTCACGTGATACTGCACTGCGCACGTCATTCTGAGACATCAGCACAGTCTAGCAATAACATTACTAGATTGTGTCAGATCATAAAGTCTCATTTGCCCAGTAATTTCACTAGCTACAGTGCCCTTCAAACCGGAACACAGTAGTGCTTAGTAGTGGTAGTGTCATATTTGCCAATCATCTTCCATGCCACGAGTTCCTTATGGGATTTATTTGGTTTCTATCAAGATATAAGACACCTCTTCAAAATGCATTAAAATCAGAATTAAATTGATGATAAAACGAGCTATATCGAGTCAATATAGCGCCGGGCGTACAGTTCTCCGGTGATCTAATTATAGCGACAAATAAATTTCATCGTCTATCTATGCAGCCATCTGGGGTCGTTTTCAATGCTAGCGAAGAAGTAGCAGAGTGGTAAATAAAATTGGGTTCGATTACCGGACTCGAGAAAAAATAAAACCATATGCGAGCTACGTGAGACGCGCAGCTTTCCAATCCAGTTTTTTTTTCTTTTTTAACGACTAACCAACCGATGATCTCATACACAGATCCTGGACCTAACTAGGATTCCCTGTGTCTACGGACCCAGGAACTACACGTCGCTTAACATCAGGTGAACGACTAGCTCTTCACATCATTCATAAACATAAAAAACGTACTTATGATATAGAATTTATTCTTGGCCATAGAATTTATTTTAAACGATCATAGTATTGAAACATAATCTGAATAGGGAAACGAAGTTATCGATAAATAAGGAAGATACTGGCTTGCATTTGGATGGGGAGGAGTACAGGGACAGTTCTAGGGTAGTCCATGTACTTTCTGCAGTATAGTACTAATAATATAATAATAATAGCGCCCAACGATCATACATAGATCCTGGACCCTAACTAGGATTCCCTTAGGGAGCCAGGAACTACGAGGCCCATGGTCCCACAACACCCAGACTCAGAGCAAGTATTTGCGCTTTTTTTCTGTGCACCAATACTTGTCCTGTCGCGGATATCAAACTCGCTGCCTCCGGGTAATGAGTCGACCTGCTCAACCACCACACCACAGATCTGTCGTAAATGGACATGTACCAGTCTAAGCGCTTTTCCGCTTGCATTTCCCACGTAGTAGGCTTACTACGTGGGAAATGATATCGAACCCAATTTTATTTACCACTCTGCTACTTCTTCGCTAGCATTGAAAACGACCCCAGATGGCTGCATAGATAGACGATGAAATTTATTTGATGAATTTAACGGGAAAAACATAGAAAAAATCATTGACAAAGCGCATGAAGGGCTATAGAATAGGGCTCTATTCTACATTTTTTCTATGTTTTTTACCGTTTAATTCAGTACAAAATTAGAAACCAAAAGCGAGATCTGAACGAACGATCAAATCACGTGAAAAATATACCGCATTCCAACATTACACAAATATTTGTAAAAATGTAATGTTGTGTGATGTCTTGAATAATAATGTAAATGTACCTATTTTCTTTCTTTCCTTCTTTCTTTCTTTGTTTCCTTTTTTCTTTCTTTTTTTCTTTCTTTTTTTCCTTCTTTCTTTCTTTCTTTCTTTCTTTCTTTCTTTTACACTAGGTGGTAGGACTTATCTGCAAAGTTCGTCTAGGTAGGTACCACCGCTTTGCCTGTTATTCTGTGTCTGTAGCCCTTTAAACCGGATGCCGCCAAGCTAGCTAGAGCTAGTGAAATTACTGGGCAAATGAGACTTTATGATCTAATCTCACATTTGAGTAATATTATTACCAGACTGTGCCGATGTCTCAGGATGATGTGACCAGTGCAGTGTCACGCGAAACTTTATATTTTGGAGTTCCGAGTGACACTGTTCTGTTATGGGCAGCCGTGTCGCTTAACATCAGGTGAACGAATAGCTCGTTACAACATTGAATAACAAAAAAAACTTTCTTTCCTTCCTTCTTTCTTTCCTTCTTTCTTTCTTTCTTTCCTTCTTTCCTTCTTTCTTTCTTCCCTTCTTTCTTTCTTTCCTTCATTCCTTCTTTCTTTCTTTCCTTCTTTCTTTCTTTCCTTCTTTCTTTCTTTCCTTCTTTCTTTCTTTCCTTCTTTCTTTCTTTCCTTCTTTCTTTCCTTCCTTCTTCTTTTCCTTCCTTCTTTCTTTCTTTCCTTCCTTCTTTCTTTCTTTCTTTCTTTCCTTCTTTTTTTCTTTCTTTTTATTTTAATCGATGCTCTCACATGAAGCACCTAGGTATACTCGTACACAGCTAAAATTGGTGGCTGTAGCCGATAACGGCTGGGAAAAATAATCATCATCATCATTAAGTCTCAGCAGTTCTTCCTCTTCCCGTTTAATCGTCATTAAGTATATCCCAGTTCATACTCTTATCGCTTAATCCAGAACAAAGTTCGAAAACCAAGGAAGGCAAAATCTGCACCCATATCGCGTAACTGTTCTGGACATGGGCTTCGCCTGCCATCCCGCACGCGCCAATTAACAAGTCCACGAGTGCGAGCAAGAGAGAACACGATTACCATCTCCACCAGACTTACGCGATAAGGCCCCTGAACATCACATCAACACATTAAATATACTATCATTAAGTGTATACCAGTAGTTCTACGGTTTTACATACAATAACGTGCTATTTTTCGGTCAAGAGTCTTGACTCAAGACTGATTCTTGAATCCTGATTCGATTTTTTTGGGAATTGGGTTAGGTAGGTACATGGCAACTTTTTCCTACAATATATATTTCTAAATTTAAATGCTAACTTTTCACTTTAGTACACGTTTATGGCTACTCTAGCACTCTAGCTAAGACTTTCTGTCCTATTTTAGGACAAACAAAATAATTAACAAGAAACATGCAGATACATTCTTGGCTAACGTGCTAAGAACTTAAATGTTGCAGTGACAAAGGGCTCACAATAATTATGATTTTAATAGGTACTTATTTAAGGGACAGTAAGTAGGTACTTACTGTGGTTATGGTTACTTCGGACCTAGCGTTAGACTACATTTAGTAATCTACTTGACACATGCGTCAAGCTCATAAACGGGCGTTGCTTGCGGGAGATTCAACGGGGCAATGCTGCCAGCATGTTGGGTACGCTACCTACTGGTAGTGGGCTGGAGCATTTGGACTGTCTATAGGTCATCGCGGCCAGTATATAGTCCAAATGCTTTTGTAGTAGGTAGTGTTTAGTATTAAATTATATCATTGTAGTATTTGTATTTTTGGTAAAATGGTTATTAGTTTAGTGTTTAAGTACTACAATGTCATTTTATAATCGAGAAGCCTTGATGTGATTTAGAAGTCAGCTACAACACTACTACAGCAAAACCGCTGTGTGTGTTATCAGTTTTACGCCATAACCCTGTTCAAAGGAAAAGGGAAAGAAGGGAAAAAGATAAATGGATGAGACGGAGAAGCAGACGGCACTTGCATTCCTTCGTCCCGTTTTGATATGCTGGCACCAATTCCCCGTTGACTTGAGACTAAGGTCCGTATTATAGAACGATGCTCAGTCAACGATCGATGCTCAAGCAAAGATTTCATTCACTAATTGATGACTCTATGAATGAATACTCTGCTTGAGCACCGATCGATGACTGAGCATCGTCCTGTAATACGGACCAGAGTCCTGATTTAAACATTATAGAAGTAGAACTTCTTTACAGGTTGACTTGGGGAGTAAGATGGTGAATGCGAGGTGAACGAAAGTTGATTCACGTAGATCTCCATTGCCAAAATAACAAAGTTGAAAGTTTGTATTATTATGTTGGCATGTCCGGTAAAATAACAATTCACAATTATCAAGATGGCGACATTAACATTAATCAAAGCAAAAACAAAGTGATACCGGCCGATAGTTTTAGCCAAAGTTTTATTACAGTTGTGTGGTCTAAAGCATACTAATTTTTTTGATAACGAGAACTAAATTGGGCTACTTTAGCCCCTTACCTATAAGAAAACTAAGGAAAGACAGATCTACTCTCCTTAAGTTAGCTAGAACGGTCGCGACTTTCAATATCCACTCTTCCAGTGGACGTAGTCTTCTCGATCCTCTTATCCCGGCAACGGCCCAAGCCGAGGCTTGCACACGGGGTGCCCTTGAGCTAGTCGCCTCTCACTTTTGACGGGTAGGACGCCTGCCCTCCCGCCCGGTGACGCTATAAAGCTCGGTAGAGACCAACAGCCCGTTCAAAAAAGACAGGTTCGGCATTTGCCCCTCTTGACTACGTCCATGCCCCCAACGAAAGATATTCTACCATCTACTTCCCCCCGCACTGCAGCCTGCCACTCACTCGTTTGTCGAGACATCCAATTGAATCAACGAACGCCCCAGATGGGAAAGGAAGTGGCGAATTATGTTATTGAAACCCGTTACCTTGTCTGCTGGGGTGATAAATAATCTTAGTAAAATTTTGCATAATCTTTTTGGGAAACACGCTCGAACATTTTGGATAACATACTTGGAATCTTTTGGAAAAAGCATATTCATTTCATATGATCCCATATGTCTTTACAACAGACTTCAAAAAAAGAGGAGGTTCTCAATTCGTCAACTAGTTCTTGCTTATATGCTTCATATTCTATTCAATCCTATCCCACTCACTAATCTTAAATATATATAATTCAAAGGTGACTGAATGATTGACTGACTAACATAGTGATCTATCAACGCACAGCCCAAACCACCGGACGGATCAGGCTGAAATTTGGCATGCAGGTACATGTTATGACGTAGGCATCAGCTAAGAAAGGATTTTTCCAAAATCCACCCTTAAGAAGGTGAAATGGGTGGTTGAATTATTTTCCCATAGGCCACGCCGCGGGCGAAGCTGCGGGCAGAAACTCGTAATCCTATAAGTACATAGCAATTTATTTAAGCCAATTGCAAAACGAATTAGGCTACTCTGGTCGGTTAAAAAAGCTCTGCTTTTTAATCTTTAAATCTTTATTTACTCGGGAGGAATGCGAATAAAAAAATTGGTATATAACTTGATCGTAATAATAATAACACCCAACGATAACATACATCCTGGACCCTAACTAGGATTCCCTTTACCCAGGAACTTGCTTGCACCAGTAGTGAGAAAGGGAACTGCTTTTTTTTCAAACTCATATATTGTAATGGGCTTGCTATATATTATTTGACAATAAGCACTTTGTAATTTTTTATGCTTAATGAAATAACTTAATTTTAAGTACCTAATATAATTTTGACTTGTAAAAGTGCTAAAATTAGCCTATTTGCAATAAATCTTTTGACTTTTTCTTTTGACTTTTGAACTACGAGGACTATGGTGCCACAACACCCAAACGCTTTTTATTTCAGTGCACGGTACTTGTCCTGCCGCGGAAATCAAACCCACCGCCTCCGGGCTATGAGCCGCTCACCACCACACCACAGAGGCTGGAGGTGTATCGTAGGTGGGACTTCTAATATAACCGTAGGTTGAAAGAGCAGGATTAATTACAAATAAGTATGATAATCGGGACACATTTAAGACAGCAATCTGTGGTGTGGTGGTCGGCTTATGACCCGGAGGCGGCGGGTTCGCGTCAGGTCAGGTATTGTGTAAAAAAACAAACACAAATGCATGTTCTTGGACGACGATCACATACATAGATCCTGGACCATTACTAGGACCCCTGTATGTAGTGATCTAGGAAATACGAACACCATGTCCCACAATACTATGGTCCTCGTAATTCCTAGATCACTACATACAGGGGTCCTAGTAATGGTCCAGGATCTATATATGTGATTGTTGGGCGTTATTATTATTATCTTATATATATAAAAGAAAGTCGTGTTAAACTATTTATATAACTCAAGAACGGCTGAACCGATTTGGCTGAAAATTGGTGGGGAGGTATCTTAGAACCAGGAGATAGACATAGGATTAATCCTGTTCGACCGCGTATTACTAATTCACCCGTGCGAAGCCGGGGCGGGTCAACTAGTTATTATTAATCACACCTACAGTCATAGCTTTCTACGATTTAAAAACCTATATATTTGACATCTAACTTTCACTGAGAGTTCCACCGTCTAATATGGTAATTAAGGGTATAACAAAGAACTTCTATAAATAGAACTCTCAGGAATGCATTCGTGGCTTTAACTAGCGTCGTTTCGCGCCATTCAAACGTTTGCGACGGCATTCACTGAAAGTGACTGTGGCGCTGAAAATTATGACTATTATGGACCTTAATGACGCATTAAAGTATGAAAATAGCTTAGGTTTCGTGCACTTTCTAAATTTGAAGAAACTTAAGCACATCGTGCGAGTGTTACACAGCTACATTATTAGTGCATTGTTCCATGAGGGCTCGAAGGACCAACTTTCAAATAATGGTCCTTTAAACAAATATACCGAAATATAACTTAGTATTTTGCTGAAAATTATATCTATTATGGACCTTAATGACGTATTAAAGTATGAAAATAGCTTGAGTTACGATTTCGTGCACTTTCTAAATTAGAAGAAACTTAAGCACACATCATGCGAGTGTTACACAGCTACATTATTAGTGCATTGTTCCTTGAGGGCTCGAAGGACCAACTTTCAATAATGGTCCTTGAAACAAATATACCGAAATATAACTTTGTATTTTGCTGAAAATTATGACTATTATGGACCTTAATGACGCATTAAAGTATGAAAATAGCTTAGGTTTCGTGCACTTTCTAAATTAGAAGAAACTTAAGCACACATCATGCGAGTGTTACACAGCTACATTATTAGTGCATTGTTCCTTGAGGGCTCGAAGGACCAACTTTCAATAATGGTCCTTGAAACAAATATACCGAAATATAACTTTGTATTTTGCTGAAAATTATGACTATTATGGACCTTAATGACGCATTAAAGTATGAAAATAGCTTAGGTTTCGTGCACTTTCTAAATTAGAAGAAACTTAAGCACACATCATGCGAGTGTTACACAGCTACATTATTAGTGCATTGTTCCTTGAGGGCTCGAAGGACCAACTTTCAATAATGGTCCTTGAAACAAATATACCGAAATATAACTTTGTATTTTGCTGAAAATTATGACTATTATGGACCTTAATGACGTATTAAGGTATGAAAATAGCTTGAGTTACAATTTCGTGCACTTTCTAAATTAGAAGAAAGCAGACATCATGCGATGTGCATTGTTCCATGAGGGCTCGAAGGACCAACTTTCAAATAATGGTCCTTCAAACGAATATACTGAAAGTCGTGTTAGTTACACTATTTATAACTCAAGAACGGCTAAACCGATTTGGCTGAAAATTGGTGGGGATAGGATACCTTTTCTCCCGTTCGACCACGTTTTCCTAATTCACCCGTGGGAAGCCGGGGCGGGTAAACAAGTATAACATAGTTTATATAATAACAGAAATACGTTTTAAATGCACAACGAATCATGCAATTTTACGGGGATGCTTCCGCTGCCAGTAAGCTAGATTGTCTATTATAGACTGGCCCGATAGCTAGCTAGGTAGTAACCCTGCCTTCTGAACTGTGGGTTGTGAATTCGATTCCCACCCAGGACAAACATTTGTGTGATGAATATCGATGTTTGTTCTGTGTCTGGGTGTTATATTGTATTCTATGTATGTATTTACAAACAAAAAGTATCTAAGTATTGTATCAGTTATCTGGTTCCCACAGTACAAGCTTTGCTTAGTTTGGGGCTAGATGGCACTATGTGAAATGCCCACAAATATTTGTTTATTTATTTATATGGCAATAATAACGCCCAACGATCACATACATAGATCCTGGACCCTAATTAGGATTCCCTGTGTCTAGGGATCCAGGAACTACGAGGACCATGGTCTCATAAAACCCAGACTCAGAACAAGTATTTGCGCTTTTTTTTCTGTGCACAAATACTTATCTTGCCACGGGAATCGAACCCCCTGCCGGGATATGAGCCGAGCTGCTCAACCACTACACCGCAGAGGCTGTCAATAGATAGTTTAGATTGTTGTTTCTTTTTTTTTTGTTTAATTTAATTTTGAGTATAATAATTGAAAAAAAATAGGCATAATAGGTACAATTGTCCTGTAAACCATAAATATATTTTTTTTACTGGCACTGTACCTTTATTATTTCAGCTAACTGCTACAGTAATAAATTAAAAAGTAACGCTGATTCGTTGTACCAATTCAGTACCATGATAAATTATTAATATTAAAACCAAAATGTAATAAAGAACAGAATTATAACAAGCATTATACAATAAAAAATTTACATGCATAAAAAATAAGAAAAGTGCATTTAATAAAATCGTTTCAGTCCATTTTCCGTAAAACGTTTTTGTTCCATGCACAAAAAGCCAATAAGGATTAAAAAAAACCACAGACAAAACAAGTCCAAGACGCGCAATGAAAAAAAAACAAGCGGAAGCGGGCAATCACCTCCTACGTTCCCATCCGCGTCAGCTCCCGGCCCGGAATACTTCAGAGCCGAGGTCTCGTTCATAAGTAGAACATCAGCTGGAGTCACCACGCGGAAGCCCAAGCCGTGATTGGAAACCGTCACATTCCACTGCCACATGCATATATCTGACCCGAAGGTATCATTCTCGAAGTTACAAAAAACCCCAGCTGCTTGGGACGCGTAGTTGTTTTTGTTTAGAGCTTCATACGTCGGTCCACTAGGGCGGAGACTTTTCATCTTATCAAACAGCGTGTCATTGTTAGACACAGCTTTCAGGTTCGTAGTCAGCGCACCTTCGTTATCGTTCATCATATTCTGGTCATCGTATTTACGATTAATCTGATGTATTTTACTAAAACTGTCTTTCCCGCGGCGGTGATTCTGCCTCTTTTCCGAATTGGTTCTATTATTAATTATGGAAGCTAATTTCTGCATCGAACCTTTCTCCCGGCCTGGATTCGCCGACCGCGGCTTCTCTTTTTCCGTCGCCAAGGTTTTCTTAACTTTATCTTCTTTTGATACTTCATTTTCGCCCACCGCGAGGAAAATAACAGCCAATATGATCAACAATGTCTTCAACGCCATTAGTGATAGGATGGGACACTCAGATGATATTTAGCGCGCACGGCGTCTCCGCACGTTCGGACATTCTGCCTGTTATCGCGCTTTATTGGTATATTCATAACAATGTTCGGGATAAAGTCTTTAGTGAGGGTTATCGCCGGGTACCTACGGGCGGGCGTGCGAACCCGTGCTGCGAACGCCTGCGACTCCTTGGACACTAGCCAGCAAGCAAGATAGGCCCTCGGTCGATACGTCAACACTCTCCGAATACATTGCTGCCAAACACTTATATTTTTCAAAGTTTACACACACATTTCCTATAATTAACGCGCAATTTCACTACTCCATAAAAAATCCACGCGCACAACCCTAGAAAAACGGGGATGGACGACGTAGCTACCCCTAACGAGCAGGCTCGCTTCAGCGCGGTATGAATATCAACCGTTTTATTAACACTTCGGATACGCGTTTTAAACTGTATAATTCACAAATATGGATTAATAAACGCAATATTAAAATTCGCGATAATACATTTTATGTTCTGGTACGTCGCGCTCGCGTTAGTAGCGCCGCCGCGGGAGTATGCGGAACTAAACGCGTGGACCGAAATAATCATTACTTTCGCGAGATGTGATCTCGAGTGGTGAGAGAGATGATGCGCAGGTGTAGTCCCGCCTTTCAGCGCGTTCCCGGGCTTTTCGCGCAGGATGTCACCGCGTCCCGCGCCGGATATTGCATTGGCTCAATTAGGATCATTGCTCACGTCATCTCGCTGTCATTGGCTTAGATTCAGGTGGGCGCACGCGATTGGTCGATTCTAAAATAACCGGGAAAGCTCTCCAATTGTGAGCCAAACCGGAAATCGTATGAAGATTTTCCCCAGAAAATTGTTTACGCGAACGTCGGGTGGTCGTCGCTTTTCCGACTACGGATATTGAATTGGTGATTTATCAGCTCTATAACGTTAATTTCCACCAGGAAACGACGTTGGATCTCGAGGTGGCAGTAGCTTCTACATATTTTTTCATATAAACAGCGTTTTAAATGTGAGATGGCAAAATAAGAAGTCCTGTGGGATCGATTGGCTGTGTCCATTTGTTGTTTTACTGAAAAGGGCTATATTCAGTGTAACCATGGCTACAAATATCAGTGTTGTGCCAATTTTACGAAATTGCTGCTATCCTCTGTGTAAGTTATATTGGTAACACAAAACAAAACATAACATACAAATAATTATGCCTTGATGTAGTTTTGGTTTGGTATAGATAGGATAGAGACTTAGGTTAGATAGGTACTGTGTAGTGTGTAATGTGTGTATGTGTGAAAACAAAAAAAAATGCGTTCTGAAAGAATTTAAAATAATTGATTTCGATTAATTGTATTATACCGTTGTACTTTTTTTTAGTGCTATTATAATTACAAGTAAATATATAAGTTTAATACATTAATATAAATTACCAAAATATTGTTAAAATCGATCTAACAAGCAAGACAAATACTTTGAATATTGCATTCTGAAAATTGACATTGACATAACGTATATGTCAAATTAATTTCTTAGTTGTCGAACGCACCACTCTGCAACCACTCCTTCAAGCTTCTCATTTTGATCAGCCTAATTTGATTCCAACAATAAAATTTAAAAAATTCGTGAAAATTGCCCAGAAAAATCTCTAAAATTGTATCGTTGGTGAACAAATAATCAATCAAGATGTTCCATGTGATTACAGCGAGTGTTCATACAGGATAACAATGCATTGTTTATTTATCACAAGTAAGTTTTTACTGAACCTTTTTGCCCTTATTCTTTTTACTCGATCTAAAAAGTATATACTGCCAGACCAGCATTCCAAATTGAAACGAGTTCCTTCGACCGCGCTATTTAAATTCTTTTGTTTGTGTTAGTTCGTCCAGTATACTTCGAACTAAAGTGGTACTTATTATCTATTTATATCGTAGGTTACCATTAATATTAAAACCGTTGCTAACAATAGTTATGTAGCCCCAATTTACGTTCTTATCAGTCCCAGATGGAACAGAGAATGAATATGAAATGAGTCATAGAGGATGTAAAAAATAAATTGGCCCATGATTAACCATTTTATTTAAAACTTATTATTGAATAGAAGTGGAGTTTTAATAAAAATTATCCCTGTTAAGACAACATACGTTTGATACACTCAGTTTTTAATAGCATTGCTTTACACTGAAATTTTGTTTAATATAAAATTTGAGTCATTGAAATGAAATGAGTACTCAAGAGGCCTGAAAAGGTACTTTGCAAGTTACATGGTTCTTGCCAGGCCTCTAATTTTATACTTCTCACTTTACCATCTTAGAGAGAAATAATAACTTTTGTATGACAAATAGAAGATATCTTACAATAATATAAGTAAGTTTGCTTTAGAATTAAGAATGTTCTCTGACACATTTTCTTGATATTTGCATGTGTGTTTGTGTAACCTTTGACCTTGTTATCACAGCATTGGGGTGATCATGGAACTCTAATTGCAATAAAACAGCAGAAATTTCATTCCTAAATTGAAAGTCTCCTTTATAACTATGTGCATAAACTATGTATTAAAACTCTCAAATCCATACAAATTTGTGTTTCCATAGGTGGCAATCGAATTCTGTTATCGCCTAAAGGGGAAAAGGAACCAAAATTCATTCTTATAAATTTGCATCCATATGAAGTTTCAGTATGTGCAAGTACATTTAAAGGAACAGGCTTGAACTAAGTCCAACTTCATCCATACCTTTTGAATATGCTTTACATTTTTTACTTTTGAAGTAAAACTTCTTAATGCACATTTGGCTTTGAGTTTAAGTTGGTTAAACAACACAAACAACGTAATGAAACATAAAAAGTAAAAAAAAATATTATGTTGGTATGTCTGGTAAATTTACAATTATTATCAAGAATACACTAGGGCCCAGCGGTTTCAACCGTGAATAAAAAGTATCCTATTTGTTAATCCAGTGTATAAGCTATCTACATTTCAAGTTTCATTAAAATCCATTTATTAGTTTTTGCGTGAAACAGTAACATACAGACATACATCCTTTCGAATTTACAATTTTAATGGCTTCAAAGAATATGTTGATATTGGCTAAAAGGGCAAGAATCAAGTTCAATAATATTTATCAATAATAACCAGTAATTTTAATCATATAGAAGTATGTTATCATTACCAATCAGATAACATGAAGAATTTAATTTGTTATACATATTTGTTATTGAAGAATTCTGTAAATAAAATTATAATCCAGATCCAAATGATATTATCTTTTTTTGCTCCACAAATTTGTCAGTGTCAAGTAATTGATAATTTCTCAAGTTAATATTTATGTGTCAAGTCAAGTCACAGTCTAGTTTAGTCAAGTCATATTCCTAGTAAGGTGGTGGCAAGTTTACCAGAAGCTTCTATGTAGTTTTGGATCACAAAAAGAAACATTTCACCATCATTATACCACTTTCCCACACCCAAGCCTGTCATGCCACCAATTTTATGCACTAACACTGAAAATAATACAAGTTTTGGAAAATAATGCAATGCGGAGACGCGATCTTTTCGTTTTCCCGCCAAAACTTTGATATTATCTAACATTTAATATTTGGCTTCGACTGTAATTAGTTTTGTGCATAAATGAATAAAATATCATTGGTAATACACACAGATAGAGTAATAGAGCACAGCCTCTGTGGTATGGTGGTTGAGCAGGTCGGCTCATAACCCGAAGGCGACAGTTCGATTCCCGCGCCAGGACAAGTATTTGTGCACATACTTGCGCAAATACTTGTTCTGAGTCTAGGTGTTGTGGGACCATGGTCCTTGTAGCTCCTGGGTCCCTAGACACAGGGAATCCTAGTTAGGGTCCAGGATCTATGTATGTGATCGTTGGGCATTATTATTATTGCTTCCCAGTCCATAGAAATATTTTTCATTTCCTCTGCCCAGCATTATCATTATCATTGATTGGGTACCATTAATCATCTGATAAGATTATCAAAATAGTGCGCATTACACTTTGATGTGTATTGATAGTGTTAAATTATCCTTTATTTTGAAACGAAATACTACAATGATATAATAACTAATAATAAACACTACCTACTACTAAAAAAAAACATTTGGACTGTATACTAGCCGCGATGACCTATAGACAGTCCAAATGCTCCAGCCCACTACCAGTAGGTAGCGTACCCAACATGCTGGCAGCATTGCCCCGTTGAATTGCAATGCTTATTCGTTGTGCCAAATAAGTGCCAGCATTTCGGTCACGCGTAGCATCGACAAGGCCTCTGATAAACTTTTGAAAACGCGATGAGCTCCCGGCCCCCAAGGACCCAGGGTCTCAACACCAAACGGCTCAAATATGTAACCGCTAGTACATAATGTTTAGTGAGTTTGTGTGTTAGTATGTGATAACAACCGTGTCGGTGCCAAATGTACTATGGATAAAATATTGTAGTCGGCATAAGTTTGTTAAAGTAAAACTACTTTACGCACACGTAAAGTAGCCACCGCTTTACTAGGAGAATGACTTGACTATGACTTGGACTGTGACTTGACTTGACTTGACATATATACATGACGGCGGCAACGTCCAGTTGTAAACTCTATGCGCAGCGGGCAGTACCGTAATTTACCCTGTCGTAGCATTTAGATTTATTACAGTGGCAACACCGGTATCTGTCATCGCTCCCCCACCCATCTGGCTATAAAAAGGGAACGCTCGGTGTACTACGGAACATTCTTGCGCCGGACACGGCCCGGTGCGCATGCTGAAGGCCTATTGTTATATAGGTTGCAACCTATGCACAACCCATTCCTCCTATATACATATATATTACTTAACTCGAGAAATTATCAAGTACTTGACACTGGCTAAATACACAAAAGTGTGGAGCCATACCAAAAAAATAATAATAATAAACACAACAAAAAGTACTAACGAAAATGTTCCATCCGTTGACGCGATGACCAAGGGAAATAGAGATTCATTTTTATATAGGTATAGAGTTAGCTTGACTGACCCGATAGCTCAGTTGGTTGTAACCCTGCCTTCTGAACTGCAGGTTGTGGGTTCGATCCCCACCAAACAAACATTTGTAAGATCAACATCGATATTTGTTCCGTGTTTGGGTGTTATATCATATTATATACATGTATGTATTTGACGGCGGCAACGTCCAGTTATAAACTCTATGCACAGCGATCGAGCACCGTAATTTACCCTGTGGTGGCATTAAATTTATTACAGTGGCAGCACCGGCAACTGTCATGGCGCCCCTACCTGTCTGGCTATATAAAGGGATCGATTGGTGTGCTACGGGGCATTCTTGTTCCAGACACGGCGCGGTGCGGACATGCTGAAGGCCTATAGTTATATAGGTTGCAACCTACCCACAAACCGTTTCTGCTTACATATTTACAAACAAAAAGTATCTAAGTATTGTGTCAGTTATCTGGTTCCCATAGTACAAGCTTTGCCTAATTTGGGGCTAGATGGCGCTGTGAGAAATGTCCACACATATTATTATTATTTATTTTTATGTTTTTATTTGAACACCAACATAACAAACACCAATTCATGCTTCAGTAATTAATAATAATATATAGCTAAGTGTCGATATAATTATACGTGAAGACAGCTTGCGAACTTTCTATTAGAAAGAATTATTTATGGGGTTGGTCAATGGTCACGTCATCTATCGAGAAATTATTACGAATCACCTAAATAAGAATATGTTTTTAGCGCGATTAAGTCCTGTGTAAACAAATATTTATGACTATATTACCTTATTTCGTTCCGTAGAATGACCATGCAGTAACTATGTCCGGTGGCAACTCTTCGAAGAACAGGGCTCGCAGCAGCAGACGTCAGGAAGGATGGGAAGAAGCAGGGGCGGAGTTCTACCAGGTGCCGTAACATATTGAAATGAATAACGCATGTGCTGTGGGAAGAAGAGGCGATGGATTCCCTCTTCCCCAGGGCTGTAGCTAGAGTTGAAAATCCATATGAATCCATACTTCACTAGGTGGTAGGACTTTTCTGCAAAGTTCGTCTAGGTAGGTACCACCGCTTTGCCAGTTATTCTGCCGCCAAGCAGTAGTGCGCAAACACTGCTGTGTTCCGGTTTGAAGGGCACTGTAGCTAGTGAAATTACGGGGCAAATAGAGACTTTATGATGTGATCTCACAGTTTAGTAATCTTATTACTAGATAGTGCTGATGTCTCTGGATGACGTGCGCAGTGACACTGCAGCTGATATGGGCAGCCGTGTCGTGTAATATCAGGCGAACGGTTAGCTCGTCACGTCATTCCGTAACATAAAAAAAAAATGAATAACGCATGTGCTGTGAGGAGAAGAGAGAATGGATTCCCTCTTCCCCAGGGCTGTAGCTAAAGTCGAAAATCCATACGAATCTGAATAACGCATGTGCTGTGGGAAGAAGAGGGAATGGATTCCCTCTTCCCTAGGGCAAGAGTCGAATTTAAATTAGGGCAGCATATTGGTTACAGGTAGGGCAGAAGTAAAAAATGTATCATAAAGGGATGAGATCAAGAAGGGTTTAACTGATTTTTATTTGACTACCATAAATACTCGCTAAATTAAAGATTCAATTTACATATAAACATAATACTAAACTATATTTAATTATTTGAATAAAGAGTAATATTGTAGGTTAAAAGGGGGCATAAATAAAACACAATTTAGATCTGCGGGAAGCGTATTCAAAAAGCTGGCAACATTCCCTCGTTGAATAGCTGGGCAAATCTCTGGCCGAGGTATGTGCCAGCCTTTTGGTTGTGTGTCAGCTCAACCAGGCGTTTTTCCCTGTTTTTTTTTCACAAAATGACAAGTATCGTTGGATTCAGCGTGAAATTATCTACAATAATACATTCTCAAAATATCGAAATGTTGTTTTAGTTTAAAAACGGTTTATCTGACACAGCAATACAGTTTGCTTAGCAGAAAAATATTATTATTGTTATATTATATTTATACAGTAATTGTACGAATTATTACTATATTTTGTATTTTAAAATAGAATTAATACATTTTCAAGCAACTGAAACTAACATAAAACTTTTCTATTACTTAATAAGCATTTTTTTTTTTTTTTTTTTTTTTTTATGGCAATTGTTTTTACATTTTTGCCAGCATCATGTCAAAAGAGAATCAAATACGGAATTTTGAATTATGAGTATCTGAAACAAAAGAAAAATATCCTATAACTACAAACTACGCTACATTACATTATATTACATGAGAAAAACATAGGTAATTAAATAATACTAATCATAACATAAGAATGAACATTATTAAATAAATGTGTTAAATGATAACGACTACAGTTTAATATTATTTTCAGTAATAAAAGATGATAATATATCAATGGAAATAGAGTCTATATTACACAAAATATTGTCTATGTGAACTGGGAATGGAAATTTATAATGAAGTAACAAATTGAATAATGAACTATGATCAAATTTGGGACAAGAAAAGAAAATGTGATTCAGATCAGCTTCATCCATACCACACTCACAGATAGATGAATCTCTTATTCTAAGTTTCTTCAGGTGAACACCAGAACAACAATGGCCAAATCTCAGTCTAGATATTATGGAACAGATTTTCCTATTGCATTTAAACTTAAAGAACCAGGGTTTAGTTTGAATGTCAGGTTGATATTTAGCAAAATTTGATCCTGTCCGTCTACTAGTTACCGACCACCTTTTCAGCCATCTAGATTTTAAGTCATGGATAGGAAGAAGCAAAAGATCTTGGGGGTAATTTTTAAAAGGAACTTTATCACCACAGACAATTGCTTGTTTGGCAATCTTGTCTGCCTTTTCATTGCCAGAAATATTGCTATGACTAGGAATCCAAGCTAAGTGTACAGAATAACCTAAATCGAAGCATCTCAACAGAAGTTCTTTACATTTAAATATAATCCAGTTCTTGGAGCCTGCTTTAAAAGGGTTACTGTTGAAAGCTTGAAGTGCACTCAGTGAATCCGAGAATATTACCGTTTTATTTAATTTAAACAACAAAATATAGTTCATGGCTTCCATAATGCCCCTGCACTCACCAACAAAAACTGATGTTTCAGGGGGGCACTTGATCTTTTGAACTATATTATAATTTTGGTGAAACAAGCCAACGCCAACACATCCATTTTGGGATACCTTAGAAGCATCCGTGAAAATGTTATGCCAGCCAAGCCAAGAATTATCTCTAATCCTAAGAAAATGTTTGTTTGCAAAGGTGTCCCCTTTCAACAAATCTAAATTAAGGTGTAAAGAGGGTTGACATAATATTGTTTGGAAGTTAAATTCAAATACAGGTAGCTTAGGAGTTCTATGGGTAGTGTATCTAAAGCTTATAATTTTTGAGTAACTAATAACTAAACAAGGAGTCTTTTTATGAATCCAATAAGGTAACGACATATAATTAAACAAAAGCTGTAATTTTGGGAAAAGAGGATGTGAAGAAAACTGAAACAAACGGAATAAAAACATATCTGATAAATATTGACGTCTTAAATCCAAAGGAGGATCATCACACTCTACTTGCATAGCATTTTTAGGGGTAGACTTCATTGCTCCTATGATAATTCGTAACGCTCTTGCTTGAATCAAGTCCAATGCATTAAGACTTCTTTTAGAAGCAGGTTCATAAAGGAACGAGGCATAATCTATAACACCACGAATAATGGCATTGTAGAGAAGTTTTAGATAATAGGGGTGAGCACCCCACCAAACACCAGCCAAACATCTTAAAATATTGAGATTTTTTTCGCATTTAACTGAAATATAGTTAATATGCGAAGTAAAGTTCAATTTACTGTCTAAAATAAGGCCTAAAAATTTTTTTTCATTTTCAATAGGAATCCTGGTATTATTAAGAAATATGTTAAGTCTCGGTTTCAACCGTTTTCTTGTAAAGATAACAATGGAACTCTTTGATGGAGCTATATCCAGGCCATTATGACCTAGCCAAACATTTAATGAGTCAAGAGCTTGAGATAAATTGTGTGCAGCACTTACTATATTACAATCTGCCATATATAAAACGAGATCATCTGCATATTGAAGTAATCTACAATAGGGTGAGACAGACTTGTTTAAGTCATAAGTATAAAGATTAAAGAGAAGAGGGCTTAATACAGATCCTTGAGGCAGACCCTTATTTACCGATCTGGAACATTTTATCTCACCATTAATTCTAAGTTGAGCAGTACGATCCAAAAAAAGATTAATTATGAAGTTAATCATTTTCCCTGGAAGACACAGTTGTTCCATTTTATTTTTGAGGATTGAAAGAATGACGTTATCATAGGCAGAGCATATATCAAGGAATGCAGCTACAATGGACTCATTTCTAGAAAAAGAGAGTCTAATATCAGTGACAAAAATGGATAAACTATCCAAAGTACCTCTACCTTTTCGAAAACCATATTGTGATTCAGGCAAAATATTATTAAATTCAATTAACCATTCAAGTCGATTTTTTATGAGATGTTCTACAATCTTTATTAGAACAGAAGACATGGCTATTGGGCGATAGCTATCAGATTTTTCAGGGTCTTTTCCAGGCTTTAAAACTGGAACAATTATTTGGGTTTTCATTTCAGCTGGAACAAATCCTAAATCTAACATCATATTTACCATTTGCAGGTAATAACTCAAAATTTTTTCTCCAGCGTTAACCAAAAAAGAATATGGGATTCCATCTGGACCAGGAGAAGAGTCTTTAAGAGAAGATAGAACAAGGCGTAATTCTCGCATCGAGAAAGGACTAAAACTTGGATCATTTACAGAAGAACTGGAAGTCATAGTATTGATAAAATTAGGGACAAAGGGGGGAGCCAATCTATCCATAAATTGTTCAAACCAACTCTCACAACTAGGGAATGGAGGGGATGGTTCTCTATATGAACCACGGAACTTTCGGATTGAATTCCACACAAAAGAGGAGCAGACATTAGGAGAAATGGTAGAGCAGAAACTTTGCCACCCCTCTGACTTTTTGGAGTGAAGAATTTGTTTAGTGTTAGACATAGTTATGATTAAATTGTCATAATTATCATTTGTCATGTTCTGACAATATATGTTTTCAGCACTTAATCTATCTGCGACAGCAGCCCTACAGTCTTGATCCCACCATGGAGGAGATCTGTGCTTTAAATTTTGTACCTTTGCAGGAAATGAGTGTTTAGCAGCAGAATGAATACAATTTATTAATGCTCTAAGACAATTGCCTAAAAAATCAGGAAAAATTACAGGAAGTTCAGAAGCAGATTGTTCAAGGAATGATGAAAATTTTGACCATTCATCAGAATGAGTATTACTTTTAAGATTATATTCTAACAACGGTTTGAATGGAGGTGGCTGTATTTTAGAAAAAGGAAGGTCAAATAGAATTGGGAAATGATCACTACCAAAGGAAGAAGATAAAGTTTTCCAGGACATTGATGGAGCTAGACTTGCTGACACCATGGTCAGGTCAATGGCACTAACCCGTTCATTCGGCTTTGTACGACGCGTGGGAGAACCAGTATTCAGTAAACACAACCCTAAACTATCCATAATGTTAAATACGTAACTAGCAAGAGGATCTGAAGCCTGACACCCCCAGGCAGGATGATGAATATTAAAATCACCCATTATGATAAACGGACCTTGCATTTGCGATAAGATATGAAGAATTTTATTTAATATATCAAATGAAGGTCTGGGGATATATAGTGAAATAAACGTTATGTTTTTTAATCTAACTGCAACTATCGAAAGATTGTCAACAACGGAGGCAGAAGGGATATTTACAAGATGATTATTTACAGAGTTTCTGACAAGTATGGCAGAGCCACCATACCCATCAGCTTTGTCATCTCTGAAACAAAGATACCGAGGGACCTTAAAAAAGGAACCAGGCTTAAGCCAAGTCTCAGAGATGGCAATAATAGATGGATCATATTTATTAATAATATACAATAGGTCAGATTTTTTACTGTTAAGACTTTGACAATTCCATTGCAGCCCTAGAGAGGGCGCCATCATGGAGGGATTGTAATATAGAAGTGGAAGGATTATGGGCAGCGTTGGACGGTACAAAAGCAGGAGAGTTAAGTAGCCTAGTGAGAGCTTGAATAAGCTCCAAAATGCTACTAGAGGATGGAGAAGGGTCAGTATTGGGATGATTAAAAGCAACACCATTATTACTAGGTATAGCTGGATTATTAATTATAGCCTGATGAGCAGAACGATCATAGCCTTGTCTTTGTAATGGGGGAGCTCTAGGTTTGAGGAAGATTGTTTTTCTATAAGACTGAGAGGCTGAACTAGGAGATTTATTGGAAGAGGATAAAGGAACAGCGGTAGCATTGGCATAGGATGTTTTAGCTGCGTCACTATAACTTTTGCCTCTTATGGGTGAATGCAATTTAGAGGCTTCAGGATAGGACATATTTTTTTCTGCCATTGTGATCTTTATTTGCTTTTGTCTACTGAATTCAGGACAATTCTTACTTGTGGAGTAGTGAAGACCTGAACAAGATAAACAGGGGGAAGTGCCTTCTTCAACATCACAGGAGTCACCAGTGTGGCCTTCTCCACACTTATAGCAACGTGGCTTTGACCTACAGCTGTTTTTTGTGTGACCAAATCGGCAGCACTGGAAACACTGAACAGTAGGGTAATAGTATCGTTCAACAACAAGAGAATTGAAACACATAAATACCCGTGGAGGAAGAATTTGACCATCAAAAGAAAGAACACACGACTGAGATGGTTTGAAAACAGGAACCCCATCAATGACTACTTTATAGTTTAATCGGCGTACTTTTATTATTGGGCAACCATCAATAGGAACATTAATGCTTTCTATAATTTCATCTTCTGACCATTCAATTGGGATACCTTTAACAAGGCCCAAACGAATGGTGCTAAATGAAGGGATGAATGCTTTGTAATCATTGTCCTTAATGATATCATTTGCCACAAAATTGTTGGCAGAGTTTGCATCAGTGAATGTCAAAGAAATTCTATTGCGCCCAATTCTCTGAACGCTACCATCTATTATATTACGGATTTGATTTTTTGCTAGGAACCGACCAAAATTTACTGGATGTAAGACGGTGCCAGAAGTTGGAGAGGGCTCAATTTTTTGGACATGCACGACAAAAGGACCTTTATCTGTAGACTTATAAATCTGCCTACCTGAAGGGATGTAAGGAGGTATAGCTGGCGTCTGCGATACCGTAGCAGACGGAGAGGCAAGAGAATCAGTAAGTTGTGAATCATGATTAGAGTTCAATGATGACACAACCTGACCCAAGGGTATGATAGAATCCTGCGATGGTTTTTCATCTTTGCTCTTTTTTAAATGTTTTTTCGAATGTTTTTTTCGTTTAATAGTAGTGAAGGAACCCTGCTGGAGGGAACGTTCCACAACATCTGAAGAGTCCGACGCGATAGAAACAAATTCTACCGGCGAGGGAATAGAACAGCTATCTGCGAAGATGATGTCATTTTGAGTTGGTTGACTATTATCAGGGGGCCAACCGCCCCTAGAATCCGTTTCCATCAACCCCAAAAGGAAACAGGATAAAACAAATGAAGACTATGTAAAAGAAATGAAAATATGCGAATTTACAAGAACTTACCAATAAATAATGTAACAAACTTTATCTACATACGTTTTACACTAATATTTTACACAAAATACACTATAAATAAGATATTTTTCAATTAAAAGATTGCCAAAGCGACCGCCCTCTTTGACAAGATTTTGACAACCCCCTTAATAAGCATCCTACATCAAAATAAAGCCGTTGAAGTTTAAAGTCAATTTTATCGAAACTTGACAGTTATTCGTAGATAAATAATTTCTGTGACAGATTTGAGCATGATCTAAGATTTTTTAATCTCAAATTATAAACAAACAATTTAATAATTTATTTTAGTTTTTGATACTTTTAAGGTAGGGCATTGTTATTTCAAGGTAAGGCATTGCCCCACAATCCCCCCCCTACCCCCCCTACCCCCCCCCTCGCTACGGCCCAGCGATCATACAGTCGCCTGCCAAGCGTAGAGATCATGGCAAAACCCCTCGAAAAAAAAAACAACACTAACATTTCTTGACTTGAACTCATATTGTAAAGATAAAACGGGTCTATTCGCGTACAAAAATTATCAAAACATTTTGACTAACCTCGACGTTTCAACCAATTTACATTTTCAACTAATTTCTATCTTTCTTTCTTGGTCACGAGGGGCCAATGTAAATTGGTCGATACGTCGAAGTTAGTCAAAATGTATTAATAATTTTTGTAACCGAATAGACCCGTTTTATCTTTACAATAAAAAAAATCTACAAATGAGAATAGGTTATTTGACTACTATTAAAAATGAACAAGTAAACATTATGAAGTAGCTTAAAAATGAATGTATAATTGAAAAAAAAAAAGTAAAAAAGAGGGTCAAAAAATCATGAAATTCATGTGATTTTCTAGGATTGGAATAACGTGACGAGCTAACCGTTTACCTGGTGTAAAGCGACACCACTGCCCATATCAGCTGCAGTATCACTTGAAACTCTATACTTTAGAGTTTCGAGTGACAATGCACTGCGCACGTCATCCTGAGATATCAGCACAATCTAGTAATAAGATTACTCGACTGTGTGATCAGGTCATAAAGTCTCATTTGCAAATAATTGCAGTAATTTCACTAGCTTACTACTCTCTTACTTGGCTAGCATGCTACACCTTCGATCACATCGTCACTTCCCATCAGGTGAGAGCGTGGTCAAATACTAGACAAGTTTGAAGTAAAAAAAAAAAAGCTGCCCTTCAAACCGGAACGCAGTACTGCTTGCACACTACTGCTTGGCGGTAGAATAACTGGCAAAGCGGTGGCACCTACCTAGACGAACTTTGCAGAAAAGTCCTACCACCTAGCAAAATATGTACCTAATTTATGGATGGACCCTGATGATAATTGGTGGTGATATGCCAGGAGCTGTACCCGGGAGGCGAGCAAGAGCTGTTCGAGAACTTGCAGCGAGCTGACGCGGCGAAGCTTGCTACTCTACTACCTTCCAAACAGGCTAGGAATAGTAAGTAATAACAATAACGCCCAACAATCACATACATAGATCCCGGACCCTAACTAGGATTCCCTGTGTCTAGGAAACCAGAAACTACGAGGACCATGGTCCCACAACACCCAGACTCGGAACAAGTATTTGCGCTTTTTTTTGTTCACAAACACTTCTTGTCGCGGGAATCGAACCCGCTGCCTCGGGTTATGAGCCGACTTGCTCAACCAACACACCACAGAGGCTGTCATATATATTTAGCGTAGCTATCATAATAATAATAAAATAGAATATAATAAATATTTATTATTGACAAAAGGCAAAGGTAGTGTAACAAAGAATAAAAATCATTTTACCCGTTGCCACGAATCACATCGAAAAAACCAGCCCCCGTGCCCCCCCCCCCTTAAATCCGCCCCTGTACCTATGTACAGGGGCGGATTTAAGGGGGTCCGGATCTATATCCGGATATATTATTATAGGATATATATAATTAGGATTCCCCGTGTCTATTATATTATTGTAATGTAACATAACATTATTGTTACAGCAACAACCGTGAAACGCGCGCGGTCCCAGAATGAGCGGCGTCAGTCGACGTTCGCTCGGACCACGCAGAGTCGGGACATACACCTCTCCATGTTACCTGATTTGTCCGGTGAGCTGTCACTACTATAACAAAATATTATATATATGTATGTAATATTGTATATATGTAACCCTGTATGTATATATATATATTTATAATTTGTACAGGTAAAATCGTGCTAGATCCGTTAAGGGCGTGGAGTTCCCATCATTTCTGACTTATTCCACTATGAAACACCCTAGCCTAAATTTAACCCTTTTCGAGATATTCGACTTTTTCGATACTGCAGTCGCGACCCCTTCTCGCCCCGGTACGGCGGACGCTCACGGGAGGGTTTTAGTGGGTTCGAGTCCCACATACCCCCTGCCTCCATCCCCGTGGTTTGTGTGAAGTGCAAGGGAATTTCCCACCCTCAAAAAAAAAGTATTTCATAGTGAAATAAGTCAGAAATGATGGGTACTCCACGCCCTTAAGGGATCTTGAGATTTCCACACATATTATTATTTATTATTTATCTAGCATGATTTTTCCTGTAACCCTGTATAATTATAAATAATCGTACTATAATCTTACACCCACGATTGTTTTCAACGGGCAAATACTGGTCTGTACTGACTTTTGCAACGTCAGCGGGGCAGGGCTAGCGCTTAACCCATCAGAAAAATAAAAAAAAGAGTTGCCATACAAAATAATAAAAATTCCATACAAAATGGAAACGCTCATAAATCGGAAACGGTAAGAGGTAGGTGGGGGGTGAAATGTCATAGGGGACGATGGGGGCTTTCTGATGGTGGTCATGAAAATCCAAGATGGAGGATTAAAGATAGCGGCCATTTTGAAAGTTTTTCCGATACGACTAGATTTTTTGCAAAAATCCAAATGCAAATTTCCCCCTCTGTAAGGGGAACATTTGCATTTTTTAAAGATGGCCGCCATACAAAGTTACTTTTATCGAAATATAAACTTTCCTTTTTTGCGCTTCAAATACAAATACACGACTTTAAAAAATGAAATTTTATCAATTCGTAATCGGTCCATGACACCATTTTCAACTCTAATTTAACGAACAAACGGGTAATTAGCGGCTAATTATGTTAATTTGTATGTTCAAGCAATCTACCATTGGGTATACAAACTTCAGACTGTAGTAATCTCTAAAAACTCGCTGGCCGCGGAACTATAAAAGTGTGGGAACGGGACGCCACTGTAATGCGCTCTGTCGCGCTCCAATTCTATTAAAATCAGGTTATTTATTTACTCTTAAATACTTGCACACTTACAGCGACGCACAAGACATATAACGCGCCAGAAATACAATAATAATAACGCCTAACGATCACATACATAGATCCTAGACCCTAAAGGATTCCCTGTGTCTAGAGACCCAGGAACTACGAGGACTATGGTCCCACAACATCCAGACACAGAACAAGCTTTACTAGGTGGTAGGACTTTACTGCAAAGTTCGTCTACCTTTTGACAATAAGCACTTTGTAATTTTATATGCTTAGTGAAATAACTTAATTTTAAATACCCAATATAATTTTGACTTGTAAAAGTGCTAAAATTAGCCTATTTGCAATAAATCTTTTGAATTTGAATTTGAATTACCACAGCTTTGCCAGTTATTCTGCCGCCAAGCAGTAGTGCGCAAGTACTGCTGTGTTCCGGTTTGAAAGGCACTGTAGCTAGTGAAATTACTGGGCAAATGACACTTTATGACCTAATCTCACAGTCTAGTAATCTTATTGCTAGACTGTGCTGATGACTCAGAAGTCAGTGTGTCGCTTAACATCAGGCGAGCGACTAGCTCGTCATGTCATTTGGTAATATAAAAAAGTATTTACGCTTTTCTTTTTTCTTCTATGCACGTATACTGTCGCGGGAATCGAACCCGTAACTTTACTATTATTTTATGTAATTAAGCCATTTTTTATAGAATTAATAACGCTTATTTCAGAGAACCTATCTAACGAAGGGCGCACATGGGAAGAGATTATGCAAATCAAAGCCATGCCGGTGCCTATGAACCAGAAACGGGACTTGAAAGATAGGCTACAGGTATATAATATAGACCTTTTTAATACTTCCTACTTTTCAACTCGATTGGTTCTCGCCTCGGGTCCAGCCTAGAGCTGGCACATACTTCGCTCAGAAGCTAAGGTCTGTGTTACAGAACGATGCTCAGGCATCGATCGGTGCTCAAGCAGAGATTTCATTAACTAATTGATCACTTTATGAACGAAATCTCTGCTTGAGCACCGATCGATGACCGAGCATTGTTCTGTAATACGGTAATCTATCTAATATAGTTAATCTTATATATATATATATATAGGTATATAATAGGTCTTTACCTATGAAATTGCCGTATTGCAGTACAGACTTTTTCAAACAAAAAAAGTTTTTATTGGCTATGAATTCTAAATTCAAATTAATTTTGTTTTAAAAATATGACATTCTATTTACAATATAAGTCTTTTGTTTATTGATTAGCGTTGTATTTTCATTACATTTCTACATTTTTCCTCGTAATGGATCCTTTGAAATTTCGTGTAATTATGGAATATGAGTTCCGTCGTGGCACCAACGCGGCACAAACGACACGTAACATCAACGACGTTTACGGAGAGAACTGTACAAACGAACGAACAACCCGTTATTGGTTTGCTCGGTTCCGTTCTGGGAATTTTGACTTGAAAAATGAACCTCGTGGTCGTCCGGAAACTTTGGTCAACAATGATGAATTAAAGGCGATTGTGGAAGCTGATGAATCTCAATCTACAGCTGAGCTGGCAGCAGCTTTTGATGTTAGCATCAAAACAATATTGGTCCATTTGCGACAGATTGGCAAGATAAAAAAGCTTGATGGATGGGTGCCCCACGAACTTAACGATCGCCAGCGCAACGTACGCGTCGAGACTTGCCTTGCGCTGCTTAACAGGCACAGAAATGAAGGAATTTTGAACCGAATTGTTACGTGCGACGAAAAATGGATTCTTTTTGACAATCGAAAGCGCTCAGCAAGTTGGTTAGATCCTGGTTCGGTACCAAAGCAATGTGCAAAACGAAAAATGACCCCTAGAAAGGTGATGGTCACAGTTTGGTGGTCTAGTGCTGGTGTGATTCATCATAGCTTTTTACAAAACGGCGAGAGCATTACTGCAGATGTGTACATTGAAGAACTGACCACAATGATGGCGAAACTCGCACGTCTGCAACCAGCTTTGGTCAATCGGTCGTCTCCACTGCTACTTCACGACAACGCGCGACCCCATACTGCACAACAGACCGTCTCTAAGCTGCATGAGTTGGGTTTGGAAGCTCTCCCTCATCCGCCTCACCAGATCTTGCGCCTACCGACTATTACTTTTCCAAAATTTGGACAACTTTTTAGCGGGAAAAAAATTCAATTCCCGAGAGGCAGTACAAAACGCCTTTGAAGAGTTTGTTGTCTCCCGTCCTGCTGATTTTTTCAAGAAGGGCATCCATAAACTGCCCCAACGTTGGCAAAGATGCATTGATTGCAGGGGTGATTACTTTGAATAAAAGAAATAAATAAGTTCAAAAAAAAAAAATTCTTTAACTTTTTTCAAATAAAACGGCAATTTCATAGGTAAAGACCTAATATATATATATATACCCCCTTAACAGGTGCTTACCACCGTAACCGTTGCTTGATAAATAAATAATTTTACTTGTCAACACTAAAATGAAACGACCGTTTCGTCAAATTTTTTTATATAATAAATGCTAAGTATTATTATTAATTACAGAATGCAACAAAACTCCGTTTACAAGGCCTGGAGCAACTTCAATGGCGGCAAAGAAAAGTGTGGCACCGCTTCCGAATAAGATTTACCGAAATTGTCGGGAAATTGGAATTATGGCAATCTGCCATGAGGGAAATCGAGGGTAAATTCGGCACCGGCGTAGTATCATACTTCCTTTTCCTCCGCTGGCTTTTATTCCTCAACATTGCCATATCCGCGTTAATAGTCGTATTTTTAATTGTACCAACAACTTTACTAGTCAAGAAAGTGTTGCCATGTAACGCGACGTTAAACGACAGCTATATCGCTTGTTGTTCTGAACATTATTTCGAAAAAAATAACACTGATTTAAACGTTTTTTTGGACGTAATCCAAGGCACGGGTGTTATGGAAAAAACTATACTTTTCTATGGATTATATACGGAACAAATATATACATACGTCGTTTTGAATTTCGACCGCGTCTTTTACTATAATATGCCAATGGCGTACATCTTAGTTCCTATAACTTGGGCGTTGCTTTCTTTAATAGCGATAGTCAAAACTGCAGCTAAAGGCTTCAAAGAAAGACTAGTCGAAAGGGAAGGTCAATTTTATATGTACTGTAACTTAGTCTTCGGCGGTTGGGATTTTTGTATACACAACGACAAATCGGCGAAAATAAAACACAAAGGATTGTACAACGAAATCAAAGGTTGCTTAGAAGAAGAAAGGTTTAAAGAAGAGATACAATTACGTTCAAAAGAAAGCCTAATCTTACTTCATTTTAAGCGGATTTTGATTAATTTCATCGTTTTTTGTATACTCGTAGCATCTGGCGTGTTGATTTACATTACATTTAATTATTCCACAGATAAATTAAATGAACAATTAAATGAAGATTCGTATAATGGTACATTAAAAGCAAGTCTTTACAAAGATCACATGATATCCTTCGGACAGCTGCAGAATACTTTGCTTGAGTTTCTTCCATATATATCTATAGTCGTACTTAATATCATTGTACCGGAAATATACAGTTACTTAATCAGATTCGAAAGCTACATGCCTCCAAAGGTGATTTTAATTACTCTGTTGCGGACAGTGCTATTAAGGCTTTCTTCTCTTGGCGTGTTGCTCAGTCAAATATATCTATACGTGTCTGTAAAC
Organism: Ennomos fuscantarius; assembly: GCA_905220475.3. Classification (NCBI taxonomy): domain Eukaryota; kingdom Metazoa; phylum Arthropoda; class Insecta; order Lepidoptera; family Geometridae; genus Ennomos; species Ennomos fuscantarius. The sequence goes on from HG992049.1 coordinate 8,334,682, forward strand.
GAAGCGGTTTGTTCTTACGAATCGGATTCAAATTACAATTTTAATTCAACAAAACTGGAATGCTGGGAGACTTATGTTGGACAGCAATTTTACAAGTTGATTTTAACGGATTTCGCGATTCAGTTAATTACAACGTTCTTTATAAATTTGCCGAGAGCGTTCGTTGCTAGGCACACAAAGAATCGCTGTTTTAAATTTTTCGGAGAACAATACTTCTATCTACCAAAACACGTATTGGATATCATTTACACACAGACTATAATTTGGATGGGTTCATTCTTCTGCCCGTTCTTACCTATAATCGGAACGATATATTACTTCCTTATATTCTACATCAAAAAGTTTACCTGTTTAATCAATTGTACACCTTCACCCGTTGTTTATAAAGCTTCTAAATCTAAATCACTATTCATGTCTGTGCTTTTACTAGGATTCGTCGTGTCTATAGCACCGGTAGCGTATTCGGTAGCTGAAGTGTTGCCATCTATAAATTGTGGCCCGTTTAAAGGTTACAGTACGGTTTGGGAGTACGTCGTAACTACGTTTGATGGGTTTCCATTTATTATAAGGGAAGCGATTTTCATGATTGGCACGTCGACTTTTGCTGTGCCAACATTTGCTGTATTACTGTTTCTTTTGTATTATTACTGGGCAGTAACAGCAGCTAACAGGCATATGGTGGTAGTGTTAAAAAACCAGCTGGTTTTAGAAGGTCATGACAAACAGTTCCTGCTTAACCGGCTCAGTGCGTTTATAAGACAGCATCAGAAAAGATGTGAAAGGAGGAATCGAACCAGTTTTGCTGATGATGACTCGTCTATCAGGCAGAGTTCTAGGTAGGCTTCATCGATGAAGGCGAAAGTTTGTATGTGTGTTTGTGTGTTTGTTTGTTACTCTTTCACACTCAAACGGCCGAATCGATTTGGATGAAATTCGGTACGAAGATAGCTTACACACTGGATTAACATATAGGCTACAATTTATCCCGGAAAAGTGAAATTTTCCCGTGGGGTGAGCAAATAATTATAATACTTTTTGTCCGCGGGTGAAACCGCGGGGCGCAACTAGTTTTATATATTTACGATATTTCGTCTTCCAATGTTTACAATTTTGAACGCAATTTTTTATGTTGAGTTTTTTATATATTTTAATACAAATTAAATGATATATAATTAATTTTGTAATGAGTGTTGCCACAATTTTAATAAATGCACAATTTATTGCCATTTACCTTGTCATAATATTCTTAAACGCTCCGTAAATAAAAGTGCCAAAATGATAAACCAATTGTTCTTAAATCCAATTGCGAATATTTGTTCGCATTGCTATCGAACATTGCAACACATTCGATAGATACATTGTGTGCTCAACTCAACGACGAATCGAATTCTCTAAATTGAATGCTCACGACGGGCATTGCTCGTGACTTTCTATTACTTACATTCCTTACCATTTTTTGCTCTATTTACTGTAATTTATTCTAAAAATTATATTTATTCTACGTTAGAAAATATTGTTTCTAGTCTTATTGGGGTCCATCCATAAATCACATCACATGTAAAGAGGGGAGGGGGTCGAGGAAGTATAAAAGGGGTGGGAACATGGAAGTACCATAATCATTAAGTTTCCTACCGTCAGAACCTACTACTAAGTGGTAGGACTTTTCTGCAAAGTTCGTCTAGCCAAAAACCAAAGCTATGCCAGTTATTCTGCCGCCAAGCAGTAGTGTGCAAGCACTACTGTGTTCCGGTTTGTTGGTTTGGTGTGAAATTGTTCCTGGACTGTAATATCTCAGGATGATGTGCGCAGTGCAGTGTCACGCGAAACTATATTTTGGAGTTCCGAGTGACACTTCTGTTATGGGCGGCCGTGTCGCTTAACATCATGTGAACGACTAGCTCGTCATATCATTCATTAACATAAAAAAGGATGGGAGTGGGGGTAAAAAAATCATGAAATTCGTGTGATGTTATTTATGTATGGTCACGATGAAATGTTGGTCGACTATCGCACAACTATTGTTGTAAATTGCATTTTTCTACGGATTAAGTACCTATTAAGCATTTAATGTATTGTAAATAATCATAGATACTGCACTACATAATAAGTAAAAAATGATGCCGATTCTGTATCTCACTCTCCAAACTTAGTATAAAAAAAGTATAGCGGTACTCTTCTAATAAAGGGGTACTGAAAAGGTTAGACATATTTTACATTCGTTTCCTAGAATGCGATAAATAATCGGCACCAATGTATTAATAGCTAAAAGTGGTTAAAAAATATCAGTATAAAACATTTATTATAAATATAAGCTGTGGTTTTAAACAGGTTCAATATTTACAGACGTACATTTATACTAAACACGAATGAATAACAAAAAATACCAAAAATATTAGGTCTTTACCTATGAAATTGCCGTTTTGTTTGAAAAAAGTTAGGTTATTTTTTTTTTCGAACTAATTTATTTCTTTTATTCAAAGTAATCACCCCTGCAATCAATGCATCTTTGCCAACGCTGTGGCAGTTTATGGATGCCCTTCTTGAAAAAATCAGCAGGACGGGAGACAACAAACTCTTCAAAGGCGTTTTGTACTGCCTCTCGGGAATTGAATTTTTTTCCCGCTAAAAAGTTGTCCAAATTTTGGAAAAAGTAGTAGTCGGTAGGCGCAAGATCTGGTGAGTATGGCGGATGAGGGAGAGCTTCCAAACCCAACTCATGCAGCTTAGAGACGGTCTGTTGTGCAGTATGGGGTCGCGCGTTGTCGTGAAGTAGCAGTGGAGATGACCGATTGACCAAAGCTGGTTGCAGACGTACGAGTTTCGCCATCATTGTGGTCAGTTCTTCAATGTACACATCTGCAGTAATGCTCTCGCCGTTTTGTAAAAAGCTATGATGAATCACACCAGCACTAGACCACCAAACTGTGACCATCACCTTTCTAGGGGTCATTTTTCGTTTTGCACATTGCTTTGGTACCGAACCAGGATCTAACCAACTTGCTGAGCGCTTTCGATTGTCAAAAAGAATCCATTTTTCGTCGCACGTAACAATTCGGTTCAAAATTCCTTCATTTCTGTGCCTGTTAAGCAGCGCAAGGCAAGTCTCGACGCGTACGTTGCGCTGGCGATCGTTAAGTTCGTGGGGCACCCATCCATCAAGCTTTTTTATCTTGCCAATCTGTCGCAAATGGACCAATATTGTTTTGATGCTAACATCAAAAGCTGCTGCCAGCTCAGCTGTAGATTGAGATTCATCAGCTTCCACAATCGCCTTTAATTCATCATTGTTGACCAAAGTTTCCGGACGACCACGAGGTTCATTTTTCAAGTCAAAATTCCCAGAACGGAACCGAGCAAACCAATAACGGGTTGTTCGTTCGTTTGTACAGTTCTCTCCGTAAACGTCGTTGATGTTACGTGTCGTTTGTGCCGCGTTGGTGCCACGACGGAACTCATATTCCATAATTACACGAAATTTCAAAGGATCCATTACGAGGAAAAATGTAGAAATGTAATGAAAATACAACGCTAATCAATAAACAAAAGACCTATATTGTAAATAGAATGTCATATTTTTAAAACAAAATTAATTTGAATTTAGAATTCATAGCCAATCAAAACATTTTTTTGTTTGAAAAAGTCTGTACTGCAATACGGCAATTTCATAGGTAAAGACCTATTATATAGGCTGAAGGGGTTTTGCGTAGGTTGCAACCTATATAACTATAGGCCTTCAGCATGTCCACACCGCGCCGTGTCTGGAACAAGAATGATCAGTAGTACACCGAGCGGTCCCTTTTTATAGCCAGATGGTTGGGGGAGCAATGATAGTTGCCGATGTTGCCACTGTAATAAATTTAAATGCTGCCACAGATTAAATTTCGGTACAGCCCGCTGCGCATAGAGTTTATAACTAGATGTTGCCGCCGTCAAATACATATTCTTGTGTGTTAAAAACATCGCGGGCATATACGCGGCTATCTCGCTCGCACGCTCGTGCATGTTTAGGCAACCTACCGCAGCGAGGTCATCGACCTCACCAAGGCTAGTGCGGCGTATTCTGAAACTCGGGAGCATATTCTGTTTTACATTAAACAATAAATACTTAATTATTCGATTGCTATTTACCGTAGATAATTTTTAGTATGAGTCATCAACTGTCCCTCAAACTTACAGCACAAAAAGTGTTGTAACTGTATAAACCCACACCTTGTAAGTGCAGATTATCAAACGACGTACAACATTCAGTATTTAATATCGGCTATGTAAATAAATAAAATGTTAAGCAAAATAAATTTTAAATATTAGGTCCAGAAATGGTGTCTTCGTATTTTATTCGTCCGTATACAGACCACAGTCATGTTTCTGTCACAAAATTGTGTTTAAATTTAGCTATTATTTCAGTTATTTTCACTCTTAAAGACGGAAAAAAGATTTAATACTTTAAAACTTATTTCATTGTTTTAAATTACCCCATCACTTACCATCTGGGGGGTGATCACGAAACTTTGATTGCAATGCAACGGGTGAAATTTCCATACTATGCACATAAACTACTTTTTAAAACTGTCAAATCCATACAAATTTGTGTTTCTATTGGTTGCAATCGAGTTACGTGATCGCCCAGCAGGTGAAATAGTGATGATAATCATACTATGTATGAACACAACAATATACAGTACATCCAAAATTATACTACTGATTCATGTGTATGAACACAACAATATACAGTACATCCAAAATTGTACTACTGATTCATATGTATGAACACAACAATATACAGTACGTCCAAAATTATATTACAGATTCATATGTATGAACACAACAATATACAGTACATCCAAAATTGTACTACAGATTCATATGTATGAACACAACAATATACAGTACATCCAAAATTATATTACAGATTCATATGTATGAACACAACAATATACAGTACATCCAAAATTGTACTACAGATTCATATGTATGAACACAACAATATACAGTACATCCAAAATTATATTACAGATTCATATGTATGAACACAACAATATACAGTACATCCAAAATTATATTACTGATTCATATGTATGAACACAACAATAAACAGTACATCCAAAATTATACTACTGATTCATACGTATGAACACAACAATATACAGTACATCCAAAATTATATTACTGATTCATACGTATGAACACAACAATATACAGTACATCCAAAATTATATTACTGATTCATACGTATGAATCTGTAATAAAATTTTATATGTACGTACAAAATACGAAAACCCTTATATAAAGTAGGTATTGATGACTGAATGTAGAATCTTATCATGACATAAACTGAGATTAGTAAAACTTATGGTCCTTCGACTTGAGCGTTAGTCGGTTCGATTTCTGTAACGGGAAAACCGACGGTTTCGTCAATTGTTCTGATTAAAACGCGTCTATACACGTGTGTTGCTAAATAATAAATTGCTACCAAAATCAGTCAAATAATGAAAAAATAAACAATAATAATAATTTATTCGGGACTGGCCCGATAGCTCAGTTGGTAGTACCCCTGCCTTCTGATTTGTGGGTTGTGGGTTCGATTCCCACCCAGGACAAACAGTTTGTGTGATGAACATCGATGTTTGTTCTGTGTCTGGGTGTTATATTGTCTTCTATGTATGTATTTACAAACAAAAAGTATCTAAGTATTGTATCAGTTATCTGGTTCCCATAATACAAGCTTTGCTTAGTTTGAGGCTAGATGGCGCTGTGTGTAATGTCCACACATATTTATTTATTAATTATTCTACAGTACATAATTAGTGTTGTAAAAACATATTAATTGTAAATTTATAATCGAATAATTTCGTGAAAAGTGATTTTATCACCAAAAATAAGTATAAGTATTTTGAATGTGCATCATTAGTGAATTTTTAGTGTCTATGAATTTAAATCATTGAGAATTCAAATATCTTACTTACCCAGCGGCGCTGTATCAGAATATTTGTATAATATAAATAAATAAATAAATAAATACAATTTAATCAAAAAAACTTACGGTAAATGTAAACCAATAGGTATAAGGTATATATTATCTGTAAATAATAATATAGCATTTATAATATAAGTGTAAAATGTAGTTGATCTCAGTAACTTATCTTTTTGACGTTTTATAATTTTATATTCATGGAAATTATTAATATTATATAGTTTATAAACTTACCGATATTATATAGCAATTGTATATTTTATGTTACCGCTGGACGGATTTAATTTTTTTCTAATAAAATTTTACATAATATTTTTTTCACCAAATTTGTTTATTTTTTTGGCGATTTATTAGATTTTCAGATATTGCAATTTGTATAAGGATTTAGATGCTAATATCAAAATGTATGAAGCAAGATTTACAATTTGGACCATAGTTGGCGAAAGTATTCAAAGTTGGCGATTTGAACTATACGATGGCGTTAATTTTAATTTAAAAGATGACAGCTTTATTTATCTGTATTTATACGTTTAATTAAATGTTATGATAAGATTATTTAGTTCGGTAATTAGTTATTACTTGTACTCTACTACTACTACTTAAGTACTACTATTAATAGTCGACCTTTTATATATAAAAATATATAAAAGGTCGACTATTAATTGTACGACAAAAGTAATAAAACAAATATTCGGCTGATTGCTTTCAACCAAGAAGCTTAAGTAAATCATTGGAGAATACATTCCGAACAACGCTTCGAAGTAAGGAAATGTAGCCTTCAATGACGTTTCTTCTCTTACGGGTGGGGTGACACCTTTGATATACCTATAAGCTTTAATAAGCTTATAATTATATCATAATATAAGCTTTAATAAGCTATAAAGCTATAAATATATAAGCTTTTGCCTTTAACAATTGAAATATCTGAAAATCTAGTAATTCGATAGAAATTCATAAAATCAAAAAGTCAGGGTTATATGTATTGATTGTAGTTTTATTCCTAAGTACTAGATTCTAGACAATGTACGAGTACACTGCCATACTAACTGTTTATACTGAAATAATTATCATGAGAAATTAAATGATTGTACACTGGATCTTTTTTTTAATCCTTAATATCTGCCCCACTGTTTTGTACTATTAAGTATTCTGTGACACTGCTAGAATATCGACGATTTCACCCCTCCATTGCATTTAATTTGCCTCCTGTTTTATGCTCGGCCTTTTTAAGGCGCGGTGTAACCAAATCCAACAAAAAGCAGTTTTGATGTCACAAAATAATTGTGTAGATAGTAAATAAAAGGGAAAACAGGAATAATCGAAAACTAAGTACTTTACATTGACTGAAATAAAATTCGTTCGTCGATCGGGTCGTTCGAAACACCCCAAAATAAAATTATTATGAACGTAGTTTTACAAATTCGACACTAGCAAGGGAATCAAAACCTACAGGGTACTTCCCGTTAACTCAGAATCTTGAAAGGTACGAAGCAACGTCGTATGGCACAGATAAAGGAAAAATTGCGAAAGGCATAAATTTTTAATTACATCGTATATTTTTTTTAAATAATTTTAAACTTACCCCTTTCCTACAGGCTTGTACGGAACCCTCGGTACGCGAGTCCGACTCGTACTTTTTTTTTGTATAATCAAAGGGTAAATAAAACAAAGTGATATCCGACAATATGTTTATTCGTTTACTATTAAATAATATTTTTTTACAAAATTCTAACTTCAATATATTGTAATATAAATCCTACTTGCTTCCAGCGTTATAATTTACATTTAATTCGCACTTTTAAATAAAGCTAAATAAGTAATCTAGTTTATTCAAATCACTACTTAAAATTGAGATTTTCAACTATATGTAAGTGATAAGTTTAACAAAAATGTGAACGGATTTACGAACGAAGCTTTTATTTCACCAACAAAACTCTTCGGTTACATCACAGAATACGTAAATAATATTAATCCTGATCCTGTGTTGTGTACCCAGCACTATTGATAATAAAAACCATAGAAGTTATTATTTTATGAAATAAGAAATATAAATAGTACAGTAATTTTACTTCTATATTACAAATAGCGTCTACACTGCTAATTTAATCCGCTAGATGGTGCATTGTCGCTGCATCTTTACACCCATACAAATTTTAAAAAACTGATACTGATATTATTTCATTTTGTAAACTGATACCCGTATGTACTAGAAAGTTTCACAGCTGCTAAGTTCGCACTTATTCCTCTGTGACATATCCAAATGCATTAGAAGCTGTCAAACTTTAGCCTAGTCAGCAGGCTTAGCACGGCATGTGGAGAAATTGTCTTTCCCCCGGTTTTTTCCACCTGTCAGTTAAAATAATCCTCCTCTCCACCTTACGTAGCACGGCAACAAGGAGAGGAAAGAAATATTTCCCTTTGACATTATCGTAGACATTATATCCCGCTACTCCCAGCTTCAGAGCACGGACTCGGAAGAAAGTGGATAATATTCTCTTGAATTGACATAAAGCAGAGAGTATTTATCTTCGACTCTTGTAGGTGGGTATAAGGAAGTCAAAGTGTTTTAATAGGCACAAAAATGTCGCGTGCCTATTATAACTATGTTTAATCGCGGGAACTCGAATTTTGGAGCGAAAGTTACACCGGGAGAAGCATTCGGAATACAAGTAATCCCTTCTAAATCCCAGGAAATGAGTTTCAATACAAAAAATTCAATACATAGCGAAATATTCGTGAAAATACAATTATTAGTTTAGTTTTAATAAGGAAATTATTTAATTTACGTAATTAACTTAAATGATGCATATATTTTTTGAGTATATTTTATTGTAAAATATATACATATAAAAATTTAAAATATAACTACTACACAATAATTAATCACGTTTCATCACGTTTCCGCTCATATTACAAACAAAATAAAATTTTAAATTAAACTACTCACTTACTCTCACTCATATACATAGTAGTCGTTACATACTCTTTGATTAACACAGGGACACAGACTCAAAAACCTTATATTTTCTTAATTTTTATATTTTGTCTTCAATCCCAGTATATTTAGCCGAACAATTATCGATGGTTTGATGGACTGAACAAAATATTGAAGCATGTAATGTCATTTTAGTTAAATTTTCTCGTACTGGCAACAATACGGTAGAGAAATCTAAAAACGCTACTCCCGCCGTTTATCCCCCGGATAAAGCTTTCCACTGTCGCAGCCATGCTCGCAGAGTGGAATAAAGTGACAGTGAGGATAAGTTTGTTATCTACTCCCTGGGGAGAAGTTGTCCACCGGCCGTGCTAGGCCTGCTGGCATGACTTTCCTAACGAAACTGAACTAACTGAAACGAAGTCACTAACCGTAGAAAAATGTTGGAGATCTATATTGCTCGTATATCGATATATATTGTTCAGCTTCTAAAGCTTATTCAAGTAATATTATATTGTTTGATCTCTATTCTATAAAACTCATTCATGAAAATTACACTGTTTTTTTTTTGGGAATTGAATTGATCGAAATTATATCGAACACATTTTACGGGATAGAAAATAATAAATTTCTAATATAAAAAAGAGACATTTTATTCTAATTAAATTCATTTTCGTGAATTCATATTTTTGTAACATAAAGCTAATAAATTTAATTTAATGACTACAAAGCACTGCTTTTGAACTTCAGCTTTGAAATTGATAAGTCAAGTAAACAAGAAATTTAGTATTTATGAATGATTTTTTTTAAAGTATGAGTCATAAATATCTTTTTTATATTTCATTGAAGCAAAAATATTTGCATTAAGAAATCAGTAGAAAATTTGTGATGTATATTATTATTGCACTAATATAAAGAATTAACATAAAAACTACATTAAATTAAATTCTAATTCAAGTGGCTAAAGCGTTCAACTGCGCTGTGCCAAAAAAAGAACTAATACATCGATGTAATAACATGAGCAAAATATAAAAAGGTAAATAGAGTATGCACTAACAATAAATTTGTATTGGACATAAAATACTACGAACAACAATTATTCCTAAACCTTACACTTCAAGTGATTTAATAGATATTATGGTCGCCAATTCTAACATCGATAACCAGACATTTATATTTAAATCACATTTAATTACAATAATGATAATCATATTATATCAGAAAAATAAAAATAACGCTAAGTACTACTATACAAAGTGTACTTGTAAAAAATGAAATAGATTGTTCAAGAAAAAAAAATTGTGCGATCATAAATAAAAATTGCACGTTTGCATCACCCTTAAATAACAACAAATAAAAAATACTCGAAAAAATCCACTAATTTTTTTTTTATATCTGCAATTTTATACATCCAAAAAAAAAATACAACATGCCATTCTGTCTCTGCACTTGACGGGAATTTATAAAATGACAGATTATATAATAAATAAAAAGTTTTATCAAAACGTGCTTTTGGCTATTATTGTACTTTTACTAGTAACATTTTATTCCAAATTCCAACAAGAACTTTATTGTTTACAGATGTAGCAAAATCAAATACAGAATGACCAGGACACAAAATACACGGATCCGTCTTCAAACACACAATATCACATAATGCCACAGCATTTTCAACTCTACAACTACATCGTTAAAAGTCGTTGTCGCTCGAAGCGTCGTAGCTCTCATTAATCTGGCTTGCCGGCGGTTGGTAGCGGAGAGACGTCAGCACTGGGCCGTGGAACGATTGAGAGCGCAGCACGCTACTGGAAAAATGGCGGCAATTTTATACCATTAAAAGTCATTTTAGATTTTTTTTTGTTTTGGGTCGGCTCCACACTTTTGTGTATTCAGCCAGTGTCAATTGATAATTTTTCAAGTTAATTAATATATATATGTGTCAAGTCTAGTCTAGTCAAGTCACACTCCTAGTAAAGTGGTGGCAACTTTACCAGAAGCTTCTATGGAGTTTTGGAAACAACACGAAAAGAAACGTTTCACCATCATTATAGGTACCATTTTACCCACCCACCTACCGTTTTACAGTAAGTCGTACAGTTTTACCCACACTCATTCATGTAATCCAGCACTTAACGAATAAAGTGCCACCAATTTTATGCATTAACACTGAAAATAACACAAGTTTTGGAAAATAATACAATGCGGTGACGCGATCTTTTTCGCTTTCCCGCCAAAACTCCCGTCATTTTAGTTTATGGTTGATGAAAGGTTAGTGCGGATGACACTGACAAAATTAATAAAATTGCGTATTAAATGCATTGTGGTAACCTCTCCACAAAGGCCATTAACCAAGAGTTGAAGTTGAAGTGAATATATACTGGTAGGTTTTATTCATAGACGTATTAATAATAATAGTAAATCTTTATTGCAGACACTGAGATCCATATTTTAAAATTAATTAACTATTATAGTGTTGGAGGATAATATACGTACGTCCGTGGTTTTATTTTGCAGCAGTTTTTCCAATGGACAACATTTCAAATTTTTGGCCCCCAGTTTTTATTAATTTTATTACTCAGTTAGTTTAAATAAAGTAATATACACTGATCTTTTTCATGGCTGTCATTAGCACAAATTAGTCTTCACACGTCGATTATCATTTAGTTTTACTTTTTTTAGCAATAATGAAAAATACTGAATATGAAATCAGTTTATAACGTCCCAAAAAATGAAATGTTGTCCAAGATTTGTCAATTCGATTCCTAAAATGTTTGTGTATAACACTTAACACTCAATGTATCAACATTTTAGGAATAATTGATACATAATATTGGATAGGATTGTTTATTTAGCCAAAGTTCTATTAGGTGTGACAAAACATATAACAATAAATTATTAATTTGTGAAGAACTTTTAATTTAATCAGCGCCAAAATGAAAAAAGATTACATAATATTTACATTTAAATTAACTGTGCAGTAAAAAGGAAATATACTTAATTAAAAAAAAACATTTAAAGCATATTAACATTAAGTGTTTGAAATAGTAAGATTTAAATGTAATTCTGAAACTGCATTATTTTAAAGTAAATATAAGTTTAAAAATCTACCCACGTGTCAATAAAACAGTTCGGTACCTACGAGTACATAAATATATTGCAATAAACCTTTCCTAACCTAAACTATTTTTATGTGACAAGCAGGTGAAAAGCTTAAACAATTCTTGATTTTTCATAAATATAATAAAGCACACAATTTAAGTCATATCATAAGGTACACATAATTCGAAAAAACAAATGAAAAACCAAGACTAATAAAATAGCGTATCGTGAAAAGCATTAGAAATACCAAATCCAGGTGATTTTTAACACCGGTCAAAATATTTGACGTCAAATATGTCACTTTGACATTTGACTAACCTTACAGAACAAGACGGCCGCCTGTCACTTTACTCGGAATTGCATGTATTTGACATCTGTCACGCTCTAAAATTTACAACAAGAAATGTTTTACTGATTGAATACACTTTACATAAATTATATAGTAAAAAATTATAATATGAACGGAAAAGGCACGCTACAGAATTACTTACATATTAAAGGTTATATTCTAAAGCGAACGAAAAATTGTATACCTATCAAAACGTAATAACAATACAGAAACGCAATTAATGATAATCAACGATTAATTAAAATAATAATACGTCTGTACGTAAAACATATTGTAAAAGTATTGATGCGATGTTTATAAATTGATGGTAAATAGAGCTGGTAACCCTGATATAGATTAAAGATGGAAATAAATTACATTCGCTTAAAATTAATCACGTCATCGATTTTGCCATAAACTTGCAACACTCGTGCCCGTTTGTACTAAAGTTTGACAGCTCCAAGTTCGCATTTATCCCTGTATGACGTACCTACAGCAATGCGTTTGGGTGAGACATAAGTGCGGTCGGCTCATAACATAAAGGCGGCGGGTTCGATTCCCGCGACAGGACAAGTAATTGTACACAAAAGAAAAAGTTCTCGCAATTACTCGTTCTGTGTCTGGGTGTTGTGGGACCACGGTCCTCGTAGTTCCCGAGTCCCTATACACAGGGGATCCTAGTTAGGGTCCAGGATCTATGTATATGATCGTTGGGCGTTATTTATTGACTTAATTCCTTAAAATTCAGAATAGATCTTTCAAGTTGACACGAATTAAAAAAAAACGTATATGAGAACCCCGGGGAAAGTGTTGCTTGGCAAAGGTGTATTTTAATAGACTTTAGTAGAGACTGGGTATTAAGTGTGGCAATATTATTTCATGTTTTGACATTTACTATCTGTCAAATCTTGAAGCGAATTATAAGTCCTAGTATAGTAAGCATTGTCTAAAATATGCACTTTTTAATCTCGACGTTTTATAAATATAGTAAGTTTTATTTATGCAAGCAACTAGCTTCTGCCCGCGGCTTCGCCCGCGTGGCCTATAGGAAAATAATTCAACCACCCATTACACCCTCTTAGGGGTGGGATTTCAAAAAACTCTTTCTCAGTGGATACCTACACTTTACAAAGAACACAGCCTCCAAATTTCAAGTCTCTAGGATTAGGTTTAGGCTGTGCGTTGATATATAAGTCAGACAGTCAGGACTTTGAATTTTATATGTATAGATCGCATCCTTTCTAATTATGTAAGTATATTAATATTAATTTTATAATTAGCTATATAAGTAATATTTTTCTTATATATACGTATTTTATTCTAACATCAATTTTACTGCACCGCTACCATTTTTCTTGCACATGCAGGTTGACTGGTAGATAATGCTTCATAGCATCAAGTCCTTCTTGTTTTGTGCTAAAGTATAAATATATTGTATGGTGTTTCGGCATTATGTAGGTATGATAATCTCACCTGGCAGTCTTAGGCGGCGTTTTAACCGTCTTGCCGAGCGCGGCCGCTTTCCTCGGGTCGTAGGACGCTCTTCGCTTCCATTTCTCTAACTCTTGTTTCTTTTGTTCTGTAATTAACGCATTTTTTATGAGTATGACGGCGGCAACGTCCAGTTATAAACTCTATGCACAGCGATCGAGCACCGTAATTTACCCTGTGGTGGCATTAAATTTATTACAGTGGCAGCACCGGCAACTGTCATGGCGCCCCTACCTGTCTGGCTATAAAAAGGGACCGCTCGGTGTACTACGGATCATTCTTGTTCCAGACACGGCGCGGTGTGGACATGCTGAAGGCCTATAGTTATATAGGTTGCAACCTACGCACTACCCGTTCTGCCGATGAGTATAACTTCTTTACGCACGCTTGATTTGGGGAGTAATCTGGTGAATGCGTGACGAGGCGAACGGAAGTTGAAGAAGTTGGTTCAAGTAGATCAACATAGCAACCGCCGGGGGCGACTTGGCTGGACTGCAGTCGCGACAGTAACTGCAGTGGCAGGGATGTGCGAGGGCATTTCCCCTCTCAAAAAAATAGAAAGTATTTTAATTATTTACTCATCCCACGGGAAAATTTCACTATTCCGGGATAAGATGTAGCCTATATATTAATCCAGTGTATAAGCTATCTTGGTACCGAATTTCATTCAAATCCATTCAGCCGTTTGAGCGTGAAGGAGTAACAAACATACACACATACAAACTTTCGCCTTTATAATATTGATGTGATAGTGATTGATGGAACTGATCTCACAGTCGAGTAATCTTATTACCAGACTGCGATGATGTCTCAGGATGATGTGCGCAGTGCAGTGTCGCTCGAAACTCTATAATTTAGGGTTCCGAGTGACACTGCTCTGTAATGGGCGGCCGTGGCGCTTAACATCAGGTGAACGACTAGCTCGTCACATCATTTAATAACATAAAAAAAGAGTTCTCTATCTATCGTATCTATCCAATCTACGTGAACCAACAACTTTCAACTTCCGTTCGCCCCAAGTGAAGTTGTTTCACTTCAAATAACTTACCAATTTCAATATGCTGCTTGTTGGGTTTGACCGGTGCGGGTCCCAAAACTCCAACGTAAGTCTTACTCGGGTCGCGTCTCAAGAAGTTCTTGGGCGACGTCTCGTTCTTATACTTGGATATGTCGAGGTACCGCGGCTGGATCTCCGACGCCTTCTTGGCCGCTATCGAGGTGGTGGACGATGACATTGAATAGTCACCACTGTACCTGAAATGGATCATTAATAATAATCTAAATATATATAACTTGAAGGTTATGAGCCGACCTGCTCTACCACCACACCACAGAGGCTGTCAAAACAAGGTAACTAAAAGAAGTGCGGTAGAAAACTAATCTAATCTAAATATATGACGGCAGCAACGTCCAGTTATAAACTCTATGCACAGCGATCGAGCACCGTAATTTACCCTGTGGTGGCATTAAATGTATTACAGGGGCAGCACCGGCAACTGTCATGGCGGCCCTACCTGTCTGGCTATATAAAGGGATCGATTGGTGCGCTACGGATCATTCTTGTTCCAGACACGGCGCACGGCGGTGTGGACATGCTGAAGGCCTATAGTTATATAGGTTGCAACCTACGCAGAACCCGTTTCTGCCGACATATATATAACTCAAAGGTGACTAACTGACATAGTGATCTATCAACGCACAGCCCAAACCACTGGACGGATCGGGCTGAAATTTGGCATGAACGTAGTTGTTATGACGTAGGCATCCGCTAAGAAAGGATTTTTCGAAATTCCACCCTTAAGAGGGTGAAATGGGTGGTTGAATTATTTTCCCATAGGCCACGCCGCGGGCGAAGCTGCGGGCAGAAGCTCGTTTTATCATATTTTCCAGCATTTAAGTAAATGCTCATTGTGAATTTCAAATGTAATGCATTTTGTATTTAGCATGTCCGTTTTCCAGAACTATGATCAGCCGTCGATCGGTGTTCGTTGAGATTTTATTAATGAAATGTTCATTTAACTTTTATCAATGTACCCTATCAACGAATATAATATAATATATATCTGAAGATGGATCATTAAGACAAATCAATCTGGTTGCTATCTATAATTTCAGTTTCTATTTGTAATTTATTTATTTATTTTTGGAAAGACCAACTGCTTTTCCTTACATCGTAGAATCATGTTATGCATTAGGAAGCCAATTATAGGTCCTCACATCTAGCTATATAGTAGCACTAATGCTTGAGCACGCAATAATGAACACCTTATTAAAAAAAAAAGACAAACTGACAAAGATCGGAAACATCGGATTTGGGCTATTTTGAATAAGTAAGTACTGCGCATAATAAGGAAAATGAATAAAATATTTATTAAGATCATCTCGGTATTATTCTTGCACCGGTGTGACGTAGTGGTTACGTTTGTAATATATTCATTATCTCAAATGTAATAAATTATATATATAGTAAAAGATAGTAGAAAAAAATACATCACTGTAAAGTTTCTAGTAGCTTCTTCTTTACAGTTGTAATCGAAGCTTCGGATCGGAGTTTTCTGTTCTGCATTGTGCCGGATTGCTTGCACCAGTAGTGGGAAAGAAAACCTCTTTTTTTTTTCAAACTTATATTGTAATGTGTCGTGATATATAAAAAAAAAATTTAAAAAAAATTAATATTTAGTTCGGTGAAAGAAACCGAACCGATTTTGAGTCGACCGGGGAAAGTGGTTCCCACCTACTAAATCACGAACAAGTTATATTAAAAAGGAAAAGTAAGGAGGATGCTCACGGATAGAGCCAACGGCTTCACACCGGACCTTTGGTTTCAAGGACCGTCCTGGTGGTGCACTCACCGTGCCGCCTGCCCTACCTAACTTGGTCAGCTAGTTTGCTTGGGACTGTCAATTGGTGGAGAAAGTGAAACTAAAGTGAATTTAGTACAACTCAATATTTACTCAAAAAACACACAAGTAGAAATATCTTATGCAAAACAAAAGTCTACAAAAATAGTAATAACACTAGGCCGCAGTTAAAGTCTGTAAACCTAATATGGTAACGCTAATCCCGGGACGCTCACTGACGACTAACGGGGAGAAATTAAAAAAACGCACGGGGGGCGTACAAAGTTCACATCGGAAATTAAGAAAATGACACGCTCACTCAATCACGGCAGAGGTGTCGTTTCGCGGGAGCCAGCCGTCGCTGGACTACCACCGCGAAACAAAAAATAAATCTTCAACACGAAGGAAAATATGTGGCCATCTTGGCCACCAGTCGACGTCGTCACGGGCGGACATGGGCGATCCGTCCTGTCGCTCCCCACACCCGGGGCTCTTGACGCGACTTCGTAAAAATGAGCCAGCAGCTACTCCTGCACCATGCCGACCGTAGGAACGGCGGCCTCAAAGAAAACCCTCAGCGCACATCCATGTGGGTGCGGTTTTTTTAAAAGGTGCGCAGGAGCGGCGAACGCGTGCACTCCGTGGGCGCGCGCCTCGCTGACTGTCGTGGCGATTGGTTCGCGGCACGATTCTGCTGGGCGCGGTCCGCGCTTATCGCGTCTTCTCGCCTCCACGTAATATGGCTATCTCTCTCATATATACAATCAATAACCTATATTTTTTAACTATTTTAATCTTATTTAATTACAAGTACATTACAAAACTAAGAGGATTTTTCTGATCATTTATATACAAATACGTCCAAGAATGGTTCAGTAATTGTTGTGATATTTGGTTGGAAAAAACCGACAAGAAGCTAATGATAACAAGTATGTACTTTTGGTAAATTACAAGTCCCACAGACTACTACGAGTATGAAATGTGATTACTGAATCGTTATTAAGCTGTTTCTGATAAATGTTTGTCAGTAGGACCCGTACTTTAAACAAACGCAGGAAGAAGAGAGCCTTTAATAAAGCTGCCAAGGCCTACAAAAAAGCCCTAACAAAGGCTCGCTTCAACCATATTAGCCACATTGGGACCAAACTTGCTTCATATCCTGCGGGAAGTAAAGCGTTTTGGTCCCTGGCTAAATCGGTTGAGGCGAACTTTTGCCGCCCCTCACTGCCCCCGCTTCTAAAGCCTGATGGGTCACTAGCTCATACAGCAGAGGAAAAGGCGAACTTGTTCGCATCTTTTTTCTCTGAATCTTCACGTCTAGACACCGCTGGCGAGGTACCTCCTTATCTGTCGGGATGCGAGACGGCAATGCCGGAGATTCGTATCCGCCAGAATGAGGTACGCAGAGCGCTACGCAATCTAGACGTGAACAAAGCTAGTGGCCCTGATGGGATCCCAGCTATAGTGCTGAAAACATGCGCGCCTGAGTTGACTCCTATCTTGACACGCCTTTTTCGTCTTTCTTTAGATTCTGAACAGGTGCCAAAGTCATGGAAGATTGCTAACGTGCAGCCCGTGCCCAAAAAAGGTAGTCGTGCCGACCCTGCTAACTATAGGCCAATATCAGTCACTTCCATACTCTGTAAGACTATGGAACGTGTCCTGAACGGCCGGCTCCTGGCATACCTAGAAGCCAACGATCTCTTGAGTGACCAGCAGTACGGTTTTCGCCGAAATCGGTCCACTGGAGACCTCCTAGCGTATGCCACGCACACATGGAGCGAGGCCATCGAGAAGTACGGAGAAACGCTTGCCGTTTCTCTTGATATCTCGAAAGCCTTCGACAGGGTCTGGCACGATAGCCTCATAAGCAAACTTCCATCATTTGGCTTGCCCACTGGCCTATGCAAGTGGATTTCCGATTTTTTGAGGGAAAGATCCATACGAGTAGTTGTTGACGGCTGCTCGTCTGATCGATTAGCGATTAATGCTGGGGTACCTCAAGGATCGGTACTTTCTGCAACCCTCTTCCTGCTGCATATAAACGACCTCCTGAAACCCGGTATTTTTGGGTATGCGGATGACACCACGGTTGTAGAAAGCTACAAGTCCACCGCTAAGGCCAGTGGTGCCGAAATTCAGACTCTAAGAGAGACCATGGTTGAGCGCATGAACTTAACCTTGACTTCCGTCTCTGCATGGGGCGAAGCAAACTTGGTTAAGTTCAATGCAGATAAAACCCAGGCGTGTCTTTTCTCTGCAAAAAAGAGTCCGTTTATGCTAACTCCGACTTTCCAAGATGTTCCGTTACCGATTACGGATCACCTTGAGCTTCTTGGCATGACCCTGTCATCTAACCTCAACTTCGGGTCCTTTATAGAGTCAAAGGCTAAACTAGCTGCCAAAAAGCTGGGCGTTCTCACTAAGGTCAGGCAGTACTTCGCACCTGAACAGCTTCTTAATTTGTACCAAGCTCAAGTTCGATCGTGCATGGAGTACTGCTGCCACCTGTGGGATGGGTCTGCTAAATACCAGCTGGAAGCCTTAGACTCTATCGAGAGGCGTGCTAGGAGGCTCATAGGTAGCAACTTGTTTGAGGCCCGATTGCAGAGCCTCGACCACAGACGCAAAGTTGCCAGTTTATCGGTCTTCTACCGAGTGCATTTTGGAGAGTGCGCATTGGAGTTGCATAACCTGATTCCACCATCACCGTTCCACCATCGGACAACCAGATGTACGAAAAAGCGCCACCGTTACATGGTTAATATCCCACATGTGCGAACAAAGAGATTTGGCTCTACATTTATCATGCGAACAGCCAAGGAGTGGAACGCTTTACCGGCGTACGTATTTCCCGAAACCTACAACCTTGGAGTCTTCAAATCGAGAGTGAACAGGTATCTTCTAGGCAAGCGTGTTACATCCTAGACCACATCATCACTTACCATCAGGTGTGATAGTGGTCAAACGCGAGCCTATCAACCAATATAAAAAAAAAAAAAAAAAAAAAAAAAAAAAAAAAAAAAAAAAAAAAAAAAAAACATGACTGTCAAGTTCCTTGTCCAAAATAGTTGCATCAAAATCTTATAGAAATACTTTAAATCATTTTGTAATTCATCAGCCTTGGGAAACCTTAAGGTACCTAGTAAGTATTTATTCTACTATCCAAATGATAGGGCTAATGGTAAAGCTATAATTAAGAATAATTGTTTTTCATATCACAAAGTGCCTGGCCTTCTTAATGCGGGAGCAGAGTAGTACAAAAACGTTGCTATTGCAAAAGTGTCAGGAGAAACTGACTATAATTAATGGAAAAAGTAGCTACACGCTACAAATGGGCTTGCTATATAATATTTGACAATAAGTGCTTTATAATTTTATATGCTGAGTAAAATAACTTAATTTTAAGTACCTAATATAATTTTGACTTGTAAAAGTCTTGTAGTATTGTATCAGTTACCTGGTTCCCATGGTACAAGCTTTGCTTAGTTTGGGTCTAGATGGCGCTGTGTAAAATGTCCACACATATTTATTTATTTATACGATACATTTTATTCACAGGTGAAACCGCGGGACGTAACTAGTTTAATCTAAAATCTGAAGTATCTTATGTTTATAAACCACAAATTGTATAAATCGCAATATATCAAATTTAAAGTTTCCGCTCGCTTCGTTCAGACACCACAATATCCCCGCTCGCTTACCTCTGCTTCGGCTGCACAGGCTTCCTTCCCTTTCTCATAACAACGGGTGCGCTCTCCGTCCCGCTCTCTCCCTCGGTGTCGCTCGCTCCGGTCGTGAGCGAAGCTTTCTCGTGGCTGAATATTGACGAGTTGCGCGGACTGCTGCCATTGGTGGTGGAGTTCGTATCGCTGTCCAATATGAATGTCCTGCGCTTGTCCATCAAATCCTGGATCAAAGAGGTTTGAATTGAGAACAAATCAAATTAATTAATAATACCTAATTGAAGAGGTGAGAACAAAAAGGGTTTAACTGATTTTTTTCACAAAATGACTTATGGGTATCGTCGTATCTACAATAATACATTCTCAAAATACCAAAATGAGGCTTAAATCTCGAGATTTTGAGTCTAAAAATGGTTTATCTGTCACAGGAATACAGTACGCTTAGCATAAAAACATTACTTTATTTCTTTTATTATATTATATTTTTACAGTAATTGTATGAATTAGTACTATATTTGGTAATTTTAAATAGAAATAAAACATTTCAAGCAACTGAAACTTACGTAAACCTTTTCTATTACCTTATAAGCACTCTACATAAAAATGACGCCGTTGACGTTTAAAGTCAATTTTCTCGAAACTGTCAATTTGTCAGTTAAATCCTTTTTATTCTCAACCCTTCAATTATCACACTAGTGTCGATTCTGTGTCGCATACTCTAAAGCTAAACGAAATTAACATATTTCCGTCTTTTTTATTTCCCCTTAATCAGAAGAGTACCGCCATACTTTAAGTTTACTTTAGTTTTAGAGAATGCAACACAGAATCGACACCATTATCACACTAATATTATAAAGGCGAAAGTTCGTATGTGTGTTTGTGTGTATGGGTGTATGTTTGTTACTCCTTCACGCTCAAACAGCTGAATCGATTTGGATGAAATTCGGTACCAAGATAGCTTATATATTAGATAGCTTATATTTATATATTGTATAGATATATCTATATCTATATATAATACTGGTTTAACATATACACATTTTATCCCAGAAAAGTGAATTTTTCATTAATTTAATAATATTTTAATCAAATTAATATTAAAAGTGAAAAACCTGTACTTTTATGTACCAATAAAATGAATATGAATAAAACTATATCAATAATAATAATAATAACTTTATTTATAATAATAATATGTGTTGACATCTCACGCAACGCCATCTAGCCCCAAACTAAGCAATGTTTTTACTATGGGAACCAGATAACTGATACGATAGATACTTTTTGTTTGTAAATGCATACATAGAATACAATATAACACCCAGACACAGAACAAACACCTATGTTCATCACACAAATGTTTGTCCTGGGTGGGAATCGAACCCACAATCCACAGTTCAGAAGGCAGGGTTACTACCAACTGAGCTATCGGGCCAGTCCCAAGCCAGTGAATCTGACCTGTTTCGGTAGGAAGGCGATATTTTCCTTGGTAGGCGTGATGTCGTCTACTATGTAGGTCTTACGCTTGTCCTCGTACCGACGCTTCTTATCGGAGAGACTTGGGGTCTGGAATTGAAAACATTTTTGAAGTAAATAGGTTGGTTTTTTAAGAACTGGCGGTAAGGTAATTTCAAACTCCGAAACAACGAAAGCTAGAGAAAAATCGGTTTGGCGGGAAAGCGAAAAAGATTGCGTCACCGCATTGTATTACTTTCCAAAACTTGTATTATTTTCAGTGTTAGTGCATAAAATTGGTGGCATTTTATTCGTTAAGTGCTGGATTACAGACATGAGTGTGGGAAAGTGGTATAATGATGGTGAAACGTATCTTTTCGTGTTGTTTCCAAAACTCCATAGAAGCTTAGACGTAGACGTGTCTCGGGCGGTGACGACGGGGTGAGGTGACGCGCGGTATGAAATGTGGTATGAATGGGTAAAATGCTGACTGCGCGTTTGGTGATGCTTGCATCGTACAAAGACTTTACCTGAAAATTAAAGTGGAGCCCGTGCCTCATCCTGAGATCCAGTATATCGCTGTGAGTAGACGTAATCATGGGGTCTACTGGCAGGGTCAGCTGCTCGTCCTCGGTCTCTTCCGAGGAGTAGTCCATCGTCAGGTCGGCCATGTTGGTCGTGTGGAACGATTGCGACCGGTGGACGGGGGACGAGTGGCTGGAATTAAAATAATTCATCAGAATTCGCTTGTGTCAGGATTCAGGGCACATTTTTCAACAAAATTATTTAAGCAGATGGCAGGGTTACTACCAACTGACCTATCGGGCCAAAGTTTATTAAGTTTATTAAGCTGAATATTATACTGTTTGTTTCTCCTAAACATGAATAAAAAATAACATAAATAAAAAGGTTTAAAGTCTTTTTTCGAAAGGGATTAATTTTATTATTAGGGATTTATAGTGATAAAACCTTAGCCTGATGGAGCTAGCTAACACCCTCGTATTATAAATCTGCCGCCAAACTTAGCTATTAAAATCTTGTTACCTAGGCGAACTCAGGTCGTCCTTGTTACACTCCTGCCGTTTCGTTTGCTGTCTCCGTCTGCCTTCCTGGGCGGCCTTCATGGGATCGTATGTGGACCTTTTCTTCCAGTTCGCGAGCTCAATCTCCTTGGTCGCCAGGGCCGAGGACGAACGGTGCTGACTGGGCTTCTTTGGACCTGGTTAGAATATTTATGAAAGTTCAATAGTTTTCCACCAACTTCAAAAAGGAAGAGGTTCAGTGCATTTATTTAATAATAATAATACATCCTGAACCCTAACTAGGATATCCTGTATCTCGTTCTTCCTATGGGTTCCTAGAGCACCATGCTTCCCACGACACCCAGACTCGGAACAAATATTTGCGCTTGTTTTTCTGTGCACAAATACTTGTCCTGTCGCGGGTATCGATCCCGCCACCTCCGTGTTAAGAGCCGACCTGCTCAGCGGCCACACCACAGATAATGTCATGTAAAATAATGTAAATGTAAAATAATTGTTATGTTAATGAATGTGAATGTAAAATAATTGTTTTCAATAAAGATATTTTGAAATTGAATTGAAGTGGCGATCTTCAGGTTGATTATGATTATTATTGAACTCAATTTGCATGGTTTGTTGATGGTTCAACATTTACCACGCCTAGGCCTTGTCAAATTTAACGACGACAAAATCAATTTGTTGCGTTCAGGCCTACATAGCAATAAGACCGAATCATGATGACAGCCTCTGTGGTGTGGTGGTTGAGCAGGTCGGCTCATATCCCAAAGGCGGTGGGTTCAATTCCCGCCTTAGGACAAGTATTTGTGCACAGAAAAAAAAGCGCAAATACTTGTTCTGAATCTGGGTGTTGTGGGATCATGGTCCTCGTAGTTTCTGGATCCCTAGACACAGGGAATCCTAGTTAGGGTCTAGGATAATGTGATCGTTGGGCGTTATTATTAAACCACAAAAATTTTCAAAGAGTACTTACCTTTTTCCAAAGGCCTAGGCTGCGCCTCTCTGGTGGAGGACCGTGATTTAGTCAGCCTATTCAGTACCGCCTGACGCGTTGGCTCCGATATCCGCCTGCTCTGGTGGCTGGAACCCTTCCTCTCATCCCTGGACACCGGAGGCTCCGACATCCTTGTGTTACCCACTCTATCCTTATTCGTCACCCGAACGGAATTCCGGACCAAACCCGGTCCAAACTTCCGCTGCATTTCCGGAGTGTTGGGACAACGCCGGGGAGAATTCGCTGGAACCACCGATTTGTAGTCTGGCTCCATCCTCCGATGACCCTGACGCTTGTATCGGCAATCTTGGGATTTATCGTAAGACCCATTGTCAGATTCATCCGAGTCTTTGTATTCTTCTGACTGACCGCTGGAACGTCGTGTCAATCTTCCATCGATGTAGTTGTTGTTTTTGTTGACGGTATTGAAGGAGCTGGACCGTTTAATCGATGATCCGAAAGCAACGTTCCCATAAGGTTTATAAGCCTTAACGCTGTCGCTTAAGACTCGCTGGTGTTTCTTATCGCCTTGGCAACGCGTTGGATCAATTCTTGGGTACTGCGTTTCTAAGGCGTTGTTCTTTAGAACCGTTTTGAGGCAGACAGTTGTGTTAGCGTTATGGATGTCCGATTTGAAAGTTTCTGCCGCGTTCCTACCTTCGGAAGACTTGTGTCGGGCGTGCGTTTTTCTATGCGGAGATAGGATTGCGTTTACCTCGTATGGAGGACGATTAGATAGTGTTTTGTCATCAGAGCTGTTGCTATGACCTCGTTCAGAAGACGGACTGTTCATATTGGAATCACGACTTCTCCTTTCCGCGTCTAAGGATCTCGACGCGGAATTGAGCAGTATCTTTGTGTTTTCTGGAACTTTCGCGGAGCCAGTGATGACGTAATGCCCTGGACTTCTTAGCGGGCTACTATCGTTGGAGTGTTCTTTCTTCCTCAGCCGGTAGTTGAGTGAGTTGGACCTGCTGAGCTGAGGGACGGGAAGACGAGAGACCGCGGTCTTCTCGCTGATGAGACTGGAGGTCAGCTGGGAGGGAATGTTGCAGAAGTTGCTGGTGCGGGAAGACTGCAGCTTGGCTTGCAGGTTGGTGATGGCATTTTGCGTTTTTTGGAGGTAGGACTCCGTGTCTTGGGTTGGGATGAGGTCCTGGAACAAAGAGACGAGTTTAAAGTTCCATGTAATGAATACTAAAATCTGCTGTTCCTTCGTGTACAATAGGGGGCTTATCGTAATTAAAATGACTTGACTATGACTTGACTTGATGACTTCGACTATGACTTGACTTAATGACTTAACACATATTTGCGTGAAATATCATTAACTCGATAAATTACACAAACTTGGCTTGGACACTGGCTAAATACACAAAAGTGTGGAGCCAAAACAAAAACAAAAAAAAATTGTAGTCAAATAGCCTATTAATTAAAACTTACATCGAACTTGCGTTAAATTACGTCGGTTGTATGATGCGCAATTTGTATAAACTTAAAACCAGGAAGTACTTTCCATAAGCAGTGTTGAACAATAATACCATTACCTATTGTTACTTGACCGAAACAAGGTGGCAGCGGTCACATTACGTCTCTGATAAGAGTTGTATTCCGTCAGCGGTTAAGCCCGCTACACACCTTCAGATGTAACTGGGCGATTTAACTGGCAGATTTTTAAAATGCTGTTGGTCTTTATCGACCTTTACAGAGTCACCGGGCGGGATGGGGCCAAACAGCCGTCAAAAGTGAGAGACAACTAGCTCAAGGGCGCCCCTGGGGTGCGAGCCTCGGCTTGGGCCGTTGCCGGGATAAGAGGATCGAAAAGACTACGTCCTATGGAAGAGTGAAGGAAGAAAAGAAAGAAGAAGGAACCTTGAAAGTCGCGACCGTTCTAGCCAATCTACGGGGGGTAGACCTGTCTTTCCATAGAAAGAGTGAACCCTGGAAAGTATTTATCTGGCAGATAAATCCAGCCCACAGTACACTATACATTATAACTGCGCAGTTTTTCTAGTTTCTGCTACACAACTCTCAGTTTTAACTGTATACGGTTTATTTAATGCCATTTTGATTAGATTTCAAAGAAACTACAAATGAATTAATAATAATAATGCCGTAGGGACCCAGGAACTACGACCATGGTCCCACAACACCCAGACTCAGGAAAAGCATTTGCGCTGTACTGCCGCGGGGATCGATCCCGCCGCCTCGGGGCTACAAGCCGACCTGCTGAACCACCACGCCACAGAGGCTGTCAACTGATTGTTCTACAAACCTAAAGATTTATCTGTACAGTCCGCATAGTTAAATCGCACAGTTAAAACCGAAGATGTGTAGCGGGCTTTAGTTACCATTGTTTTGTATATTATAACTGTATCATAAAGGATTTCGGATAAGATAAGAGGAAACAAAGTTAATTGGGTATGTAGGATGAGAGATTTACAAGTAAAAAATTGCATATTGACTGTAATTAACCTCAACAGTGATAAACTAATGAATAATAATATCTTATAAACAATTTAAAATAATAAAAACGACATATATGTGGGCAGAACGGGTTGTGCCTAGGTTGCAACCTATTAACTATAGGCCTTCAGCATGTCCATACCGCGCCGTGTCTGGAACAAGCAAAATCGTAGTACACCGAGCGATCCCTTTATATAGCCAGATGGGTGTGGCAGCGACGACAGTTGCCGGTGTTGCCACTGTAATAAATTTAAATGCTGCCACAGGGTAAATTACGGTACTGCCCGCTGCGCATAGAGTTTATAACTGGACGTAGCCGCCGTCATATACAAATTATGATGTTATTATGTATTTTCATGTATTATTACTATAAAAATAATGGTCCATTAAAAATGGTTGTCTGTAAAGTCGGTTTACGAACGATAAATTTACGTCATGTCATAAGTAAACACTAAGGCCGATCGTGCCTCTCTATCGCTTGTTCCGCGCTCTCGCTTGCACGCTCGGCTCAGGCGGAACGTGGCAATGAGCCGTGCTTTTTCGTGCGTGCAGCCGGCGTCCATCTAAATATATATAACTCAAAGGTGACTGACTGACTGACTGACATAGTGATCTATCAACGCACAGCCCAAACCACTGGACGGATCGGGCTGAAATTTGGCATGCAGGAAGATGTTATGACGCAGGCATCCGCTAAGAAAGGATTTTTCGAAATTCCCTTAAGAGGGTGCAATGGGTGGTTGAATTATTTTCCCATAGGCCACGCCGCGGGCGAAGCTGCGGGCAGAAGCTCGTCTAGTCGATTTATAAGGCGTTCATCACGACAAAAATAATATTTTAAATACTCAATTTTAAAACAGGTAGGTACGTAAGTAACATACACAGAGATAATTTGAAAAGAAAATAAATATACATGCGGCAAAACTTAAGTTCTTTCGAGTACAGTCACCAACAATGCAAGCGAACCGCAGCTACGAGTATCGTGACTAAGCCAAACATAAAGGTGATTTTACGCTTACGAAGTCCCAGATTACCATCTCAAACCTCGTAACTATACGGATGCCTGATTTGTCACGCATCTTACCGTGTTACATCATATTGGTCTGCTTAATATTTTGATCACATTTTCAGCTAGAAGGCGCCCTACTAATATGGGCGTTGATTCAACGAATAAATCAACCGTTTTTCTGTCAAGTTATTAACTTGAATCGTTTATGAGTTTACTAGGTGGTTGGGCTTTTCTGCAAAGTTCATCTAGGCTCTCCGCTCCGCTTTGCCAGTTATTCTGCCGCCAAGCAGTAGTGCGCAAGCAATACTGCGTTCCGGTTTCAAGGGCAGTGTAACTAGAGATTTTTTTATGTTAAGGTATGACGTGACGAGCTAACCATTCGCCTGATGTTAAGCGACACAACTGCCCATATCAGTTGCAGTGTCACTCGGAACTCTAAAGTATACAGTTTCGCGTGACACTGCACTGCGCACATCATCCTCAGACATCATCACAATCTAGTAATAAGATTACTAGACTGTGAGATCAGGTCATAGTCTCATTTGCCCAGTGATTTCACTAGCTACAGAAACTTTACTGGGCAAATAAGACTTTATGACCTACACGGTCTAGTAATTATTAACAGACTGTGTTGATGTGTCAGGATGACGTGCGCAGTGCAGTGTCACGCGAAACTCTAATCCTTGAGAGTTCCGAGTGACTTATAAAAAATTACGGTTTGGTGGTTGGATGGTATAATACAACACGCTTTCCTTTGTCATTCACAGTCACTCACGGCGTTCTCCTTCACCTATGTAAAAGAGAGTGCAAACTCCACACATAACTTGTAAAATTGATTGGCGTCAAAACGAAAACGAACGCGTCACCGCATTGTATTTTTTTTTTCCAAAACTTGTGTTATTTTCAGTGTTAGTGTATAAAATTGGTGGCATTTTATTAGTTAAGGACTGAATTACAGGCGTGAGTATGGGAAAGTGGTATAATGATGGTGAAACGTTCTTTTCGTGTTGTTTCCAAAACTCCATAGAAGCTTGAAAACTATCGTGAGTATGACACATTTTGTAAGATAAATAACGATAATAATGTTACGTGCTGACGCTCGCGAAAACCGCCGCGGCTTGCGTTAGTAACTGGCTCCCAGAAGAAGGACACCGAATATGTCCGAAACCTGGTCGGAGTAATTTCGACTTTTAATTGACGTGAGTTTTAGCCGTTATTTATCTTACAAAATCCATAGAAGCTTCTGGTAAAGTTGCCACCACTTTCCTAGGAGTATGACTTGACTAGACTAGACTATGAATTGACTTGATGACTTGGAGCCAAAACTAAAAAAAAATAACTTGTAAAATTCTTCGGTGCAGGGCCAAGCGGATTTTGAATCTGCGTTTGTGAACACGCACGGTTCACCGCTAAGCCACACTTGCTCTGACTTTCTCTTTTACATTGACTTCTGCCTTAAACAGGTCTGACCTACTTCAACGCTATTTCAAGCTGTAAATAGGTCACATCTTACGTATTCTGGTGCATTGGTATTTACTGTGGTTCCGTCACATTTCGCCCTTTGTCGACTCTTGTTTGTAAATATTTCTTGTAAGTATGACAAGAATGTATTCAAAGTCAAAGTCAAAAGATTTATTGCAAATAGGCTAATTTTAGCACTTTTACTAATGTTATAACGACACGCATTATACAATCTATACACGCTGGCATTTAATTCACTCTTTTCCTTAAATGTATGTACTCAGACCGTGTTATAGAATATTCGTACTAGGTCCAATTATAAAAAAAATTATAGATTTTGTTTTAGTATTTAGTGCCTCTTAAAATAACTGCATGACAGCCGAAATGTCTATTTAACGGTACACATAGCGCGCCGGCTGAGTGCTTTGTAAATGTTTCGTAGGCAATAAAACACCTGCTTTGTTCAATGTTACGAGGTTTTTCTTTAGAATTTATATTTGATAATACCTAGATTTAAGTTTTATTTCATAAGTATGTTTTTTATATAGTTATATGGGAGTATTCTATAGCATGAATTGAATACATTAAAGGAAAAGAACGAATTAAATTCCACCTTGTATATTACACTAATATTATAAAGGCGAAAGTTTATGTGTGTTTGTGTGTCTTACTCCTTCACGTTCAAACGGCTGAATGAATTTGGATGAAATTCGGTACCAAGATAGCTTATGCACTGGATTCATATATAGGCTACATTTAATCCCGGTAAAGTCAAATGTTCCGCGGGATGAACAAATAATTAAAATAATTTTTATCTGCGGGTGAAACCGCGGGGCGCAACTAGTAGTTTATATAGTTTAACGCCTTTTAAGTACCTATATCTTATCTGAGTCACGTGGGATTTAAAAGACATATTATCTTTTAAACAACACTTTTGTTTTTTAATTTAATTCTTTGACAGGTTTCGGTTCCGTGACCTTCCGTGCGAATGAGGGTACTACTACTATGTAAACTAATAGAAAACTAAAGAATGCCCGTGCCCAAGTGACTATGAGATTAATGCCCGTCTCTACTAAAGTTATACAGCTCTTATGTTCCCACTTATCCCTATGACATAGATAGATAACTCTTTATTGTCTCACAAATTAAATTTACATAAATACAGGAATAAAATAAATCTTACGTACTAGTGCAACAATGGGCGGTCTTATCTCTAGTAGCGATCTCTTCCTGGCAACCTTTGGATAGAAAGTATCAGCAGATATAAATTATACACGGCACTAAAGAAGAATGCCCAAGCGACTATTGATTTACTATCGGTATAAATTAAAGGATGATGCCTACGCGACTATGGAATTTAGCATCATTACAAACTAAAGGAGAATGCCCACGGGACTATGGGATTTAGTATCACTGCTTAGCGTAGCGGTACAGAATAAATATAAAGAACTCTTTTATTCAAGTCTTCTATTAATAAATGTAGATAGCCGTAAAACACAGCAGAATACATAATTATCTAAAAAACAATTATTATTATTATTATTGATCACATACATAGATCCTGGACCCTTACTAGGATTCCCTGTATCTAGGGACCCAGGAACTACGATGACCATGGTCCCACAACACAGACTCAGTACAAGTATTTGCGCTTTTTTTCTGTGCACAAACACTTGTCCTGTCGCGGAATTCGAACCCACCGCCTCAGGGTTATGAGCCAACCTGCTTAACCACCACACCACAGACGCTGACAATTAACTATTTAATGTCTAATCCGTGACAAACAATCTCAGGAATAACACGACATTCATTTTATCACCCATACAATTCTACTACATTGTATATTTACGTCTTTTACGTAGGAAACAAAAGTTATAAATAAAAACAACAATTATGTAGAACAAAACCGTACACCTACATTTCGTGATCTAGAAATTGTTATTGGTAACCGCGTACATTTGGCACTGTAAACGTTATTTTTAATTGTTCATTTCCGTTACATTTTAACGGTTTAATTAAAATTGTATTAAATAGTTACCGAGTGATTTTATAAAAAAAAAGCGCGCCGTTTTTTTTTGTTATGGCCCGACTGGCCCGTTAGCTCAGTTGGTAGTTTTCCTGCCTTCTGAACTACAGGTTGTTGGTTCGATTCCCGCCCAGGACAAACATTTGTGTGATGAACTGAAACTGTTAACGTAGCTATTAGTGGTTGAATTTTTCATTGGCGTATTAATGTGTCCCGCCTAAGCCAAGAAAGTAAAATTGTATTACCCTAAGTTTGTCGACAGAGGTTGTGATTTTGTGTGACGACTGTGATTTTTTTTTCTCTCCTTCATGTCGTTACGAGAATACCAGTTTAATGCATTAAATACAATTTCTTACATTTATGTATTGATTTGTTCCACTAATATTAATAGTAGCAATCGTAAATCATTACAAGGTAGTCTGCGGATGATACAATTAAGTTAATAACTGAAGGCAAGTTAAAGTGAAAGCTTGGGAGTCACGTGAAGGAATGCATCGCCTAAACATTGGCGCTGGCGGACGTAGTTTGGAACTGAGCCCATCGTGAGAATAACTTAAGGTCTACACGAAACATATCCTAGTATGACAGTTCGTTTGTACCTAGCCATGGGGAGTGATCACGGAACTCTGAATGCATTCCTAATTTAAAAATTTCCTAACACATAGACTAGGTACGTTTTAAAACCACAGATTTGAGTTTTTTTGGAGGGAAAGCGAAAAAGTATGCGTCACCGTATTATATTATTTCCAAAACTTGTGTTATTTTCAGTGTTAGTGCATAAAATTGGTGGCATTCTATTCGTTAAGTGCTGGATTACAGGCGTGAGTGTGGGAAAGTAGTATAATGATGGTGAAACGTTTCTTTTCGTGTTGTTTCCAAAACTCCATAGAAGCTTCAAGTTGCCACCACTTTACTAGGAGTATGACTTTGACTAGACTATGACTTGACTTGATGACTTCGACTATGACTTGACACATATTTGCGTGAAATATCATTAACTTGATAAATCATCAATTACTTGACACTGGCTAAATACACAAAAGTGTGGAGCCAAAACATTTAAAAAAAAACCACAGAATTTAAACTGTCAAATCCATACAAATTTGTGTTTCTATTGGTTGTTATCAAGTTACGTGATCGCCAAGCAAGAATTTAGGATATAATCATAATAATTCATTCATTATATTATAAGTTACATATCAATAAAAGATTAATGATGTATTAAACAAAAAAATAGTTTATTATACTAGTCACACTAATATTATAAAGGCGAAAGTTTGAATGTTTGTGTGTATGTTTGTAACTTCTTCACGCTCAAACGGCTGAATGGATTTGGTTGAAATTCGGTACCAAGATATACTGGATTAACATATAGGCTATATTTTATCCCGAAAAAGTGAAATTTTCCCGTGGGAGCAGCAAATAATTAAAATACTTTTTATCCGCGGGTGAAACCGCGGGGCGCAACTAGTATTAGATATAATACACATTCAATATTCTATACTTCAATGTTCAAGTCATTATACTAGCCTAGGTACAGGATTTTAGGTCTTAATGCACAATTTATTCTATTGGTTCGTAAACATTTTTCAGTAGACTTTAACCAAGTCAAGCGTACGTAAAGAAGTTTAACATCAATAAACCAGTAAAATAGTTCTTAATTAGAACGGCTAAGGAATGGAATGCCTTGCCAGCGTCTGTGTTTCCGGCGAAATATGACCCGGGCGTGTTCAAGAGAAGAGTGAATAGGTATTGACTTGGCTAGCATGCTACACCTTCGATCGCATCGTCACTTCCCATCAAGTGATAGCGCGGTCAAATGCTAGACAAGTTTGAAGTAAAAAAAAAAAAAAAAATTACAATTTTTAGACAGTTGCGAAAGATTAGTGGACATTTGTGGTACGGTTAGGCCATTAGGGTAGCTCGTATCTGGTACAGTGGCACTTTCACAGCCTTGAATCGGACGGCGACACAAAGAAGTTTAGTATCGGTGTCACTGGTTTTGGCTAACACGGTTAGTTAAGTTAACTATGGTCTTGAACAAGTAGGTAGGTGCTTACCACCTACATCTTACAAACAATCATACAAATAATTAGGAAGCAGTGTTTCTATATAGAAGTAATTTCCGAAAATAATTCGAAAAATTTGCGTGTTTGGTGGATGTTTGAAATGAAATAGCTCTCTCACCTCTCTTCTGAGTTGGTATTTGAATAGGATTTTTTAAATATCTTAACTTTAATTTAAATATCTTAATATTAATTTATTAATTGTCATATACCACCGTCTACTCTTTTGCATTTAATACTGTCCATCCAAAGGTTGTCTGGAAGAGATCGCTTTCAGCGATAAGACCGCCCATTGTAACACTAGTTTATAAGTTTTTCTTGATATTTTTATATTTCATTGGTAGAACAATAAAGAGTTCTCTATCTATCTATCTATTAAATATCACCAAAATATCATATAAAATTCAAAGTCCTGACTGACTGACTTATATATCAACGCACAGCCTAAACCGCTGGTCCTAGAGACTTGAAATTGGGAGGGTGTGTTCTTTGTAAAGTGCAGGAATCCACTACGAAAGAGTTTTTTGAAATTTCACCCCTAAGAGTGTGAAATGGGTGGTTGAAATTATATATGAAAATTTTTAGAATGAGAGCGCTTACAATGTTTGTTTAGGCAGAAAAATATGCCATTCGTTTCCTATAGGCCACGCGGGCGAAGCCGCGGGCAGAATCTAGTCTCATGTATATATCCTAGACCCTAACTAATATTCCCTGCGTCTGGGAACCCAGGAACTACGAGGACCATGGTCCCACAACACCCAGACTCAGAACAAGTATTTGCGCTTTTTTTTGTGCACAAATACTTGTCCTGCCGCGGGAGTCGAACCCGCCGCCTCCGGGTTATGAGCTGACCTGCTTAACCACCTCACCACAGAGGCTGTCATAAAACTGCGAGAGCCAACGTATAACATCAAGATTTCTAGCACACAAATTAATAATTTACCATGATGTCATGTACCATAACAACACTATGTAGGTGCATGACTCAATATGACTCACAAGGTGATTCTGTATTTGGACATCTTCGTTTTTTTCGAACTTGACCTCTGCTGTCGTATTTTTAACACAGTACAATGTAGTTGATCAATTGGAAGGTACGAAAATAAAAGAAACCAAACCTGTTACGTGGGCGTAAGATTAATTTGAATTTAACGGTTTTTGTTCTTAGATCGTAAACCGGTTAAAAAATTGAGGGTATTTTCAATTTGGCTACTACATCTTCTCTTCTACACATATACAATTCAAAGTCCTGACTGACTGACTGACTTATATATCAACGCACAGCCACTGGTCCTAGAGACTTGAAATTTGGAGGGTGTGTTCTTTGTAATTTGTAGGTATCCACTAAGAAAGGGTTTTTCAAAATTCCACCGCTAAGAGGCTGAAATGGGTGGTTGAAATTATATATGAACATTTGGTGGTTGAATTTTATCTATGAAAAAATTTATTCTTTGTTTCCTATAGGCCACGCCGGCGAAGCCGCTGGCAGAAGCTATTTATAATATAATAATAATGCCCAATGATCACATACACAGATCCCGGACCCTAACTAGGATTCCCTGTGTCTAGGAACGCAGGAACTATGAGGACCATGGTCCCACAACACCCAGACACAGAACAATTATTTGCGCTTTCTTTTCTGTGTCAATATTTGTCACGCCGCGGGAATTGAACGCGCCGCCTCCGGGTTATAAGCCGACCTGCTCAACCACCACACCACAGAGGCTGTCTAATTTTAATAATGTGGATAATACTAGAACACGAAAAGAAATGTTGGAGGTCCTATTCTTACAGACCACACGGTAGTATTATCATTACATAATTACATTAGGTCTATAGTAAAAGATTGTCAGCAACATTATATTGAGTACATAGGAGTTTTTTTAAGTTACGAAATGACATGTCGAGCTAGTCGCTCGCCTGATGTTAAGCGACACGACTGCCCATATCAGTTGCAGTGACACTTGATACTCTAAAGTACAGTTTCGCGTGACACTGCACTGCGCACGTCATCTTGAGACATCAGCACAGTCTAGCAATAAGATTACTAGACTGTGAGATTAGGTCATAAAGTCTCGTTTGTCCAGTAATTTCACTAGCTACAGTGCCTTTCAAACCGGAACACAGTAGTGCTTGCGCACTACTGCTTGGCGGTGGAATAAATGGCAAAGCGGTGGTACCTACCTAGACGAACTTTGCAGAAAAGTCCTACCACCTAGTCCTACCACGAATAATATGTAGACGTCACGTGCAAGTCTCGCATGCTTGCTAAAGGTGTGTCTACACTAGCGTGACCTCGCAGTGGTGAAATTAGGGTAATTTAATTTTCGCTAATGCTCCAAGGTCGGTGTGAACGCGACTTTCGTGTGCTTAATGATCTAACTTCTCATGTTCAATACAAAGTCAATAATTTCGTTGAGATAGTAGATATATAGATAGAGAACTCTTTATTGGTCCACCAATTAAATATACAAGTATTAAGAAAAACTTAAGAACTAGTGTTACAACGGGCGGTTTTATCGCTGACAGCGATCTCTTCTAGACAACCTTTAGATGTCATTATTATTATTAGGAACTAGCTGCGCCTCGTGGTTTCACCCACGGATAAAAAGTAGCCTATGTGTTAATTCACTATATAAACTATCAATATTCCAAATTTCATTCAAATCCGGTGGTGTACAACAATTTAAAAGTAATCTCATAACAATATATATATATATTTTTTTTTTTTTAATTTAATTTTATATTTGCTAACAGTCAAACAACTAATAAAACAATATTTACAAAATAAATATGCTATATAATTATAACAAAAATTAATTTATAACAAATACCAAAAATTGCATAAATGAAAATAAACTTAGATTATATTATTAACTAGCCCGTAGTGCACAGTATATAAGTCATATTCTATGTGTATATGACAAATTTTTGTAATACCTATATATTGAAAAATACAAAGAAATAATTAAAAATAAAAATATAAAAATGTACAGACATACAACTTAATGAAATAAAACAAAAATTTTGCAAACACAGACTGTGTTTTTTGTCAGGGGGACTTGAAAAAACCTACTAGGTGGTAGGACTTTACTGCAAAGTTCGTCTAGGTAGGTACCACCGCTTTGCCAGTTATTCTGCCGCCAAGCAGTAGTGCGCAAGCACTGCTGTGTTCCGGTTTGAAGGGCACTGTAGCTAGTGAAATTACTGGGCAAATGAGACTTTATGATCTGATCTCACAGTTTAGTAATCTTATTACTAGATTGTGCTGATGTCTCTGGATGACGTGCGCAGTGCAGTGTCACGCGAACCTCTATACTTTAGAGTCCCAAGTGACACTGCAGCTGGTATGAGCAGCCGTGTCGTTTAACATCAGGCGAACGGCTAGCTCGTCACTTCATTCCTTAACATAAAAAAAACCTATAGGAAAATATTAAAATTATTTGAGTTTGAAACAAAATGAATTCTCACTTTTATCAGCTAGTTCCTATTTTTACTTGCTCCTAGCACAGGTTGTAGACAAAATTGTATCAAAATTGTCTTTTCCTTGTTTCTCCCTCCACACGCGGAGTGAAATAAAGAATTAATGCAACCAGGGTACAATGGATTTGCAATTAAAAACTGTACACACAATGTGTACACACCATGTGTACAGTTTTTATACATTCAATTTTTTCATGAATACATCACTAAAATATGAAAATGAATGTATTGTAAACCGATTAAAAAATAGGGGATATTTTCAATTTGGCCACTACATCACACTAATCACACTAATATTATAAAGGCGAAAGTTTGTATGTGTGTATGTTGGTCACTCCTTCACGCTCAAACGGCCGAATGGATTTGGATGAAACTCGATACCAAGATAGCTTATACACTGGATTTATATAGGCTACATTATATCCCGGAAAAGTGAAATTTTTCCGTGAGATGAGCAAATAATTAAAATACCGCGGGTGAAACCACGGGGCGCAACTAGTTATAATATAATAATAAAGCCCAAAGATCGCATACATAGACCCTGGACCCTAACTAGGATTCTCTGTGTCTAGGGACCCAGGAACTACGAGGACCATGGTCTCACAACACCCAGACTCAGAACAAGATTCGCGCTTTTTTTCTGTGCAAAAATACTTGTCCTGCCGCGGGAATCGAACTAACCGCCTCCGGGTTATGAGCCGACCTACTCAACCACCACACCACAGAGGCTGTCAAATGTCACATGGATGATGGAGTCATTAAAAACACTTTCTACATCTTCAGACCATTCCTATCCAACCAGACAATCAATGATTTAAATGCAGACTGCAACCTGGCACAGACTAAAAACAGCCTTGTGTTATTGTACTATTGGGCCACCAGCTCGATCGGCGGTTTCATTTCAAGGCCACACAATATCCTGTAATCTATGGGCGGATGTATTGACAGGAAACCACAGCCTTTCTGAATGCGGCTTCCACCAAGAAATGCCCGTTCGAATAGAGAGGCCACTTTTGAGCCATAATTGGCTTAGTTTGCTGAAAGGCCAAGGAAATAGAATAGCTAGTGAAATTACTGGGCAATTGAGACTATGATCTGATCTCACAGTCTAGTAATCTTATTATCAGACTGTGCTGATGTCCCAGGATGGTGTGCGCAGTGCAGTGTCGCCCGAAACTCTATGTTTTAGAGTTCAGAGTGACACTGTTCTGTTATGGGCGGTCGTGGTGCTAAACATCAGGTGAACGACTAGCTCGTCACACCATTCACTAACATAAATGAAAAAAAAAAGTTCTGAGTAAGGAACACCTGTATTGCAAAGTTATTGATGCGTCTACTGACGGATGTATCGGCAGGAAACCGAAGCCGTGGATGCCCACAGAGGGCTGTAGCCAGAGTCGAATTTCAGGTAGGGCAGCGTATGTAAAAAAATAATTGATCTGCCCTCAAAGTAGTCATAAATCAATCACCATGTATAGAATAGTACAATAATAGGCTTAAAAATTAAGAGTAACAAGGAATAAAATAATTTACCCGTAGCCACGAATCGGTCTCACCTCAGCATATTGCTGGTCATGCAACCAGCGCTGGTCTTCCGTTGGGACCGTTTCGGTGGTCTCTACGTCAGTGTTGTACATTCAATAGTTATTCGACAAATAATTTCTGTGACAGAGCATGGATTTAAGTTTTTATCTCAAACTATAAATCAACAATTGAAGGGGTGAGAATAAAAAGGATTTAACTGATTTTTTTGACAAAATGACTTACGGGTATCGGTGGATTCAGCGTGAAATTATCTTCAATAATACATTCTAAAAATACCGAAATGAGGCTTAAATCTCGAGATTTTGAGTCTAAAAATGGTTTATCTGTCACAGGAATACAGTTCGCTTAGCATAAAAACATTACTTTATTTATTTTGTTATATTATATTTTTACAGTAATTGTATGAATTAGTACTATATTTAGTAATTTTAAATAGAATTAAAACATTTTCAAGCGACTGAAACTTACATAAACCTTTTCTATTACCTTATAAGCACTCTACATTAAAATGAAGCCGTTGACGTTTAAAGTCAATTTTCTCGAAACTGTCAATTTGACAGTTAAACCCTTTTTATTCTCAACCCTTCAATTTAATAATAATATATTTATTTTATTTTCCCCCCCTCCTGGCTACGGCCGTGCCACGAAGGCGGAGGCAAGACGTGCAACATGACACGACAATAACAATCAGCGGTCACGGCGCGGCGCGCACGCCGCATGTGTATCCTGTGCCTTACAGGTGGTGCAATTTGTAAGAAATACGCAATATACTCAATTAGCATTGTAGCTAGTGAAATTACTGGGCAAATGAGACTTTATGACCAGCTAGGTGATTATGTAACTTGATTGCAACTATAAAAAGCACAAATTTGTATCGATTTGACAGTAGTTAGCAGTTAAGTTTTATTTACAATTTTTTTTTAAACGTTTTAAACACGCTGTAATCTTATACCTTTAACCGTGCCGGCTAATGTTACTACCATCTGCATAGACACCAGCCGATGACGTCACATCACCTGCCCTTTTCGTTTATACAAAACAGCGCTTTTTAGGCGTGTTTACATGTACTTAAGTCCTACCTAGGACTTAAGTACAAGTACATTTTACTAGGTGGTAGGACTTTACTGCAAAGTTCGTCTAGGTAGGTACCACCGCTTTGCCAGTTATTCTGCCGCCAAGCAGTAGTGCGCAAGCACTGCTGTGTTCCGGTTTGAAGGGCACTGTAGCTAGTGAAATTACTGGGCAAATGAGACTTTATGATCTGATATTACTAGATTGTGCTGATGTCTCTGGATGACGTGCGCAGTGCAGTGTCACGCACGCGAACCTCTATACTTTAGAGTTCCGAGTGACACTGCAGCTGATATGGGCAGCCGTGTCGTTTAACATCAGGTGAACGGCTAGTTCGTCACGTCATTCCTTAACATAAAAAAAAACACCGTGTCCCACAAGTCCACAGATAATGCCAGACCGCGTAGCAAGAACTTTGCTATGGACCCCGCGCCAAAAGTGCCCCGCATATTTAAACCCACTCATCACTGCATGAGCGTAATTTTATGAGCGAAACTTATTAATATGTATTATAGGTGGCGGCACGAAAGTTTAGCACTGAGCGAAATGTGGAGGGGATAGCTGCGAATGGGTACGGTCGCGCGCGCACACATTAATGAGTAGCTAATGTTCAAGTTTTGCATAGCTCGTAACAGGTTGTTTTACTATTCAAGATTAACCTCTTTTTATTTAAATTTTGCTTTAAGAATCAATCAATTTATTGGTTTCTATTTTAACAAAACAATGCACGTCAGACACCATTTTTCGTGCCTGTCTTTTCTAAACAGTATTTGTTCTAGGCATATTCATTATCTACTAAAATTACACTTATCGGCAGAACGGGTTTTGCGTAGGTTGCAACCTATATAACTATAGGCCTTCAGCATGTCCACACCGCGCCGTGTCTGGAACAAGAATGCTCCGAGCGGTCCCTTTTTATAGCCAGATGGTTGGGGGAGCAATGATAGTTGCCGATGTTGCCACTGTAATAAAATTGAATGCTACGACAGGGTAAATTACGGTACTGCCCGCTGCGCAAAGAGTTTACAACTGGAAGTTGCCGCCGTCACACTAATAAAAAAATCAACAATTACAAGCGAACTCAACAAAAAACAATAACAACGAATAGCAATAATAATACGCCTTAGAACGCGAGTGTACAGTCAGAAGTCCGCGGAGCGTCGTATGGGGGGCGGGGGACGGAGTACGGCTAGCAGCCAACCGGCGCTACGCACGCGCACCCTTCGTCCCTCTAGCCCCCTGTGATACCTAATTTTTGACTTCTGCGCTGAAGCGTCAGCGCTGCAGTTTCGTGTCGCTACTTATACCTATATTGAATTTGAATGCGGCGTGATCCCGCGCGGGATTGAGTCATCCCGCAAATCAATCCGCGAATTGCAATCCCTAGATAGATCGTAAGTCAAATTACTGGTTCGTGACGAGTAGCCCACATGTTAAAGTAGATACAATAAGTAAGTAATTACCGTAACGTAGATAACCTCCAAGTCCTTACAGAACGTAACATCTGTTCAAATTATTTAATTCTGTTTGTGCCATTTGCCTTGAAGTAGCGCAAGGGTGGAATATATTACACGCTTCGATTTTGCATAATACATTTACTAGCTGCGTCTCGCGGTCGGAACGGCTAGTTGACTTCGAGAAAATATTGATAGTTTTCAATATTTTAACTTTTTAAAATATTGATATTTTTAACTTTTCAAAATATTGATACATTTTCAACTTTTGGGAACCTCACCACGCGGTGGTGAGTTGGAAAGCATATTTATTTTGTATATAATGTTTTATTAGTTGTAACTTTTTATTTATAGAGTGCCTGTACAAGTACATGTAGGCAGAACGGGTTGTGCGTAGGTTGCAACCTATATAACTATAGGCCTTCAGCATATCCACACCGCGCCGTGTCCGGAGCAAGAATGATCCGTAAAACACCGAGCGCTCCTTTATATAGCCAGATGGGTAGGGGAGCCATGACAGTTACCGGTGTTGCCACTGTAATAAATTTAAATGCTGCCACAGGGTAAATTATGGTACTGCCCGCTGAGCATCAACTGGACGTTGCCGCCGTCATACATATTAAAGTTTTGGAAAATAATACAAACCGACTTCCAAAAAGCAGAAGGTACTATGTTCGCCTGTGTGTTTTTTTATTGTGTATGTTCATCGACATTTTTGTCACTAGTAAACCGATTTTTTTTATATTTGTTGTTTCTAACCTGCGCTGTGCCATTGCTGGGCATCCATCCCATCTGTTCTATTGCTTTCGGTCTTGTGCTGAACAAATCTAAGTACTACACACAGTACTATAATTACTCTAGTACTTAATAAAATAAAAATAGGTGAGTTGGTAACAAATAATCGCTAACCCATTTGGAAAGGAATACACGTTCCGGAGGTTCACGTTACATTATTCTACTTAATTGCTTAAAAGTAAATTTCCTATGAACATGGCGATAGCTGATACTGATTCGAAGAAAATATAAATAAATTCGATATAGTTTTTTTTTTACTTCAAACTTTTCTAGCATTTGACCGCGCTCTCACCTGATGGGAAGTGACGATGCGATCGAAGGTGTAGCATGCTAGCCAAGTAAATACCTATTCACTCTTCTCTTGAACACGCCTGGGTCATATTTGGTATTAGTGTATAATTAGTTATGATAACCATACCTACGTTTATATTAGTGATTAATATTTAATGTGGACTAGAATTTGTTTATTCACTAGGTGGTAGGACTTTACTGAAAACTTCGTGTAGGTAGGTACCACCGCTTTGCCAGTTATTCTGCCGCCAAGCAGTAGTGCGCAAGCATTGCTGTGTTCCGGTTTGAAGGGCACTGTAGCTAGTGAAATTACTGGGCAAATGAGACTTTATGATCTGATCTCACAGTTTAGTAATCTTATTACTAGATTGTGCTGATGTCTCAGGATGACGTGCGCAGTGCAGTGTCACGCGAAACTCTATACTTTAGAGTTCCGAGTGACACTGCAGCTGATATGGGCGGCCGTGTCGTTTAACATCAGGCGAACGGCTAGCTCGTCACGTCATTCCATAGCATAAAAAAAATTACATTTTCTTCTAATCAATATCAGCTAATTATTGTGTAATTTTGCAGCACGTGCCATCGTCCCTATTATGTAATCCACAATAAAGCGGGAAATTTAAAAAAAAAACAGTTTTTTTTAATATAGGATAAAAGCCTCTGTGGTGTGGTGTTTGAGCAGGTCGGCTCATAACTCGGAGGCGGCGGGATTCGATTGCCGCGACAGGACAAGTAAAAAACAGGAAAAATAAAAGCGCAAATACTTGTTCTGAGTGTGGGTGTTATGGGAGCATAGTCTTCGTAGTTCTTTTTTTTTTATTATTTAATAGGCTTGCGTTTGACCACTATCGCACTTGACGGTAAGTAACGATGCGGTCTAGGATGTAACACGCTTGCCTAGAAGTCTTGGGTCCCTAGACACAGAGAATCATAGTAAGGGTCCAGGATCTATGTATATCGTTG
Organism: Ennomos fuscantarius; assembly: GCA_905220475.3. Lineage (NCBI taxonomy): Eukaryota > Metazoa > Arthropoda > Insecta > Lepidoptera > Geometridae > Ennomos > Ennomos fuscantarius. Next base: position 8,377,151 of record HG992049.1, read on the forward strand.
TTATTATTATTATTAATTATATCATTAACGTAATTTGCACTCACACCTGTCCCTAAATTCGGGACAGCTACCGTGAAAAATGATCTCATGTCCAAAATCTTTCAACTTTTACAACCAACTTACAGGATTAGTTTGGTAGGGACATCCATTTGGAAGATTCTTAATACGATACTGCTATTAAATCATTCGTTTTCTTTTGCTTCAATAGGTTTTTATTGTGTAAACTAATGACATGACGAGCTAGTTGTTCGCCTGGTGTTAAGCGTCACGCCCGCTTATAGCAGATTGCGGTGCCACTCGGAAATGGAAATTAAAGTTTCGCGTAGTCGTCTAATATCACAGTCTAAGGTCCGTATTACAGAACGATGCTCAGTCATCGATCGATGCTCAAGCAAAGATTTCATTCATAAATTGATGACTTTATTAATGAAATCTCTGCTTGAGCACCGATCGATGACTAAGCATCGTTCTGTAATACGGACCTAGGAATCTTATTGCTAGACTGTGCTGATGTCTCAGAATGGCGTGCGCAGTGCAGTGTCACGTGAAACTATTCTTTAGAGTTTCAAGTGTCACTGCAACTGATATGTGCAGTCGTGTCGCTTAACATCAGGCGAGCGACTAGCACACAAAAAAAAGTCGTTGAAAGATATCCAAAAACGAAGGTTGTGAATTTTCAGCTTATTTCCATAACACGTGTATTTTTGAATTTTAATGTGTGATAAGGGTGGATTATCCGTTAAGTGTTCGTGAACGTGCACGAGTGTTGGAAAATGGTTCCAAGTTTTAAAACCATGCCTTTTCGTTTTCTCTTCAAGGCTTCCTAGCCTTCAGTAAAATATCCACCATTTTACTGTGGCATCTTGACTGACATAATAAGACTTTGACATGACATAACCGTACAAAAATTCCTTAATTGACAGAATCATCGCTAAAAGCGAAACCAAAGCCAAAATCGTCTACGGAAAACAATATAAAAATAAAAACCTAAAACAACAAAATGAAATATCCATATTGTATTTCTAACGACACTATTTTCTTGACTGACTAAATATTTTAATAGTAATAAATAAATACCTCATAAAATAAAACAGATCTGTTATTTTTACCTATATGTCACAATTTTATAACGATATTAACTTTCATAACTGGCATAAAATAACACTCAAAACCGTAAACGTACGCCCTAAAAAGAAACAAGCGTTCCAAAATTAAATTCAAAATGTCAAATGGCGAATTCCATTTTCAAATCGTAAGCGAACACACCTAGTCTGGCCGGTGTAATAACATCCATTCTATTCTGATACTTAGGATATGAGGTTAAAGGTTATTTTGCATTAACGGTTTCTTATTTTTAATAATGTCAAACAATGTAGCTTTTATAGGGCCACACCTTTGAATGCCAGACCAATAAATATAAAACATATTTGCGAAATAACGAAATATGAAGTATCAGTGACTCGGTCTCATGAGCTATTTTTTGTAAACACTAACCGTGTTTACAAAAATAGCTCATCCGACGGTCTAAACACATAGAAAGCTAAATAAAAATATCATAACGGCAACGTAACGGTTACGTCTCTTTTATACACGGTGGAATTTAATTCACTCTTTTCCTTAAATGTTTGTACTTAGACCATGATATAGAATATTCTTACAAGGTCCAATTTAAAAAAAATAGATTTGTTTTAGTATTTAGTACATCTTAAAATAACTGCATGACAGCCGAAATGTCTATTTAACGATTTAGGGTCACCGGTTAAGGCGACCTAAGTTTTTGTTGTTGTTTTCTTGAGGAGTGGAGATGGGGAATAATATGCACACGATACGTCAAGGGATGTATTGCAAATCCTTTACAATGGATAAATCGTGAGTACATAAATCGGAGCGGTTAGTGCGCGGTCATAAAATGCTTGGGCGAGCGACACGAACGATTCGTATTGCGTCTATGACGACACTAACTGAGCGCGGCAGGCGGCTGCCTACTATAAGCGAGTGCGCCGGCCGCCTTGCGGGGAAGACCGGTGTGAACCGGATAGGTAGGTGTCGCGCGGCGGCCCGCGTACTCGTCTCGACTGTTTCCAATGCACAATAATACAGGCTATGAAGAAATTGTTAAATAAAGAGAATATGAATATTTTATAAAGAAATGTGTTATGAAACTATTGCTAATAGGTATCTAATTATTATTATGATTTGTATTGTTTGTAATTAAATGTAGTTTATATATATGTAGACAGAACGGGTTGTGGGTAGGTTGCAACCTATATAACTATAGGCCTTCAGCATGTCCACACCGCGCCGTGTCTGGAACAAGAATGATCCGTAGCACACCAATCGATCCCTTTATATAGTCAGACAGGTAGGGGCGCCATGACAGTTGCCGGTGCTGCCACTGTAATAAATTTAATGCCACCACAGGGTAAATTACGGTGCTCAATCGCTGTGCATAGAGTTTATAACTGGACGTAGCCGCCGTCACGGCCATACTGACGTGCGTACGTCCTCGTACGCTTAGCTTCACTTTGTACCTGGTGAGGGACATAAGCATCAGTGTTATTGCTCGTTCATCCTGACAATTAAATTGAGTTAAACTTGGAGTCTAAGTCAAAGTCAAAACATTAGTTCTCAATTTGATTAGTCAAAAGTATTTTAACCTTCCAGTCATCGCCAGGGTTAACCCTCCATACCATTAGTATACCTTCATTTATAAAAAAATGTACCGAATAATGCTAACCGGATAGATATCCCTATAGCAACCAAAAATCATCATTCCTACATTTTTTTAATGGACCAATTAGTGCTAGACCGGATAGATATCCCTTTAGCAACCAACATTTTTTTTTATAGACCATTAGTGCTAGTCCGGATAGATTATCCCTTTAGCATTCAGACACATTTTTCTTGTCATCATTTTTACATTCTCTTTTTTTCTCGAAAAAACGAATCATTACTTTTTTTCCATTTTTTTTTTTCACTGGTCCGGGTTAACCCTGCAATCAAATTTGATATTAGTGTCACCCGCCATCACGTCATCATTCACTTCACGTCACGTTTCGCGTTGCTTGAAGAGTGATGTAGAAATGGGCAATCCCACTTCTGATGTAGACAGAACGGGTTGTGGGTAGGTTGCAACCTATATAACTATAGGCCTTCAGCATGTCCACACCGCGCCGTGTCTGGAACAAGAATGATCCGTAGCACACCAATCGATCCCTTTATATAGTCAGACAGGTAGGGGCGCCATGACAGTTGCCGGTGCTGCCACTGTAATAAATTTAATGCCACCACAGGGTAAATTACGGTGCTCAATCGCTGTGCATAGAGTTTATAACTGGACGTAGCCGCCGTCATATATTATTTATGTGAAAATATAAATATTGGTAGTTAGTTATGTATAGTTTAAGTAGTATATAATATTATATTATTTAAGTAGGTGTACTATTTATTGTGTGTATTTAATTATTATAATAAATGTGTAAATATTTATTTATTGTTATATATTATATATAGGTATGTATTATAGGTATGTATTATAGGTAGATATAATATTAAGTAATGTAAGTAAGTATTAAATTTGTGATGTAGACATGTACGTATTTATATATTAGTAAATGTAAATATAATGTGGTTATGTAAGTAGCCCACATCACTCCCCCCCAGAGACCGTCACTACGGGCGATAGAAGTCAGGAAATCGAACAGTGCGCCCATAGCGAGTCTTCCTTACATTGTCCTGCTGAGATGGAACCGGAGCCGGAGCTGGGATATATTGCTGCTGTATTGGTAAGGGTAAAGGTAGCGGTAAAGGTAAGGGAAGAGGGGTGGGGGTAGGGTAAGTTGTAGGAGATGGATCTACTAGCAAGTACGCTGGTTTGAGCCGGTCTATGGATACAGTGACAGCCTTGCCCTTCACTAGTATTTTGTAGACCTTATCATCTCGCTCGAGTACTTCGTGGGGGCCGGTGAAGGGAGGTTGTAAAGAGCCTCTCACTGCATCGTCCCGTAAAAATACGTGACTCGAGTTGGGTAAATCTTTGAAAATAAAGATTTTATCTTTATTGTGACGAGTGGCGGGAGTAGGTTGTAACTTCACTGCAAAGTTACGTAGGCGAGTGGTGAAGTCCGAAATATCGGTGGAGGTGGGAACGGTTGCCTGGAAAAATTCCCCCGGCAAACGTAAGGGCTCGCCGTATACCAACTCGGCCGATGATGCTTTGAGATCCTCTTTAAAAGAACTCCTAATGCCTAGAAGCACCAAAGGCAAAGCGTCTACCCAATTTTTGTCAGCATGACACATAATTGCTGCCTTTAATTGGCGGTGGAAACGTTCCACTAAACCGTTACACGCTGGATGATACGCGGTCGTTCTGCGGTGTTTGAATCCAATCATTTTTCCAAGAAATTAGAAAAGCGCCGATTCAAACTGGCCGCCGCGATCTGTAACACTGTCAGATGGTGATCCAAACCTGGATATCCACGACATCAACGCCTTACCGACAGTTTCTGCTGTCATATTCGGCATTGGCGTGACTTCGGGCCAGCGCGTAAAACGATCAACCGCAGTGAGGCAGTATCGATGGCCTTGTGATTGGGGCAGGGGGCCGATAATGTCAACATGGACAAAAGCGAAACGTGCGTGGGGTAAGTTGAAAGTGCCCAATGGTGATGACACGTGACGACTTACTTTAGCACGTTGGCAAGCCAGACATTTTCGTGACCACTCCCGACAGTCTTTGCGCGCCCCAGGCCAAATAAAGCGCTCGGCTACTAATTTAGCAGTTGCTTTCGCGCCTGGGTGGCTAAGATTGTGAAGACTGTCAAAGATTTGCTTCCGAAACGGTTTCGTCACGAAAGGTCTTGGCGGCCCTCTACTGACGTCACAATAAAGTTCTGCATGGCTGTTGGGTATTTTTAACTTCTCCAGGTGGAGTGAAGATTCGCCACCCAGAATTTGAGCCATTTCTTCGTCTGTTGCTTGAGATAAAGCAAGTGAGTCCCACTCAATTGGCATCTGCAGTTCTTCGATTCTCGACAACGTATCTGCCACGAGGTTGTCTTTGCCAGATATGTGGAGAATATCAGTCGTGAACTGCGATATATAATCAAGATGACGGAACTGACGAGGCGAGCAGTTTGCTTTGCGTTCTCTAAATGCAAAGCAAAGAGGCTTGTGGTCCGTATACACCACGAAATGTCGAGCCTCCAACATATGACGAAAATATTTGATGCTGTCATATATGGCCAACAGTTCGCGGTCGTATGGTGAATATTTTTGCTGAGCTGGACTCAGCTTACGTGAAAAGAACGCAAGAGGTTGCCACGTGTTGTCAACGAGTTGCTGCAAAACTGCACCCATCGCCAAATCAGACGCGTCTGTTACTAACGCGAGTTTAGCCTCACAGTTTGGGTGTGAGAGTAATGCAGCATTTGACAGGCTCTCCTTGCTTTGGTTGAAGGCCAACAGGGTATCACCAGACAGGTTGACAGGATGAGATGCTTTGACTGAGCCAGATAGCAAAGCATTTTGGGGAGCTTGGATTTTTGCGGCATGAGGTATAAATCGCCTATAGAAATTAAGCATCCCTAAGAATCGTCTCAGTTCTGTCAGTCAGTCAGTGTTCAGTCTTCACTGTCTTTGGTGCTGGGAAATTTCTGATGGCCTCAACCTTTGCATAAGAGGGTTTCGTACCGGACTCTGAAATTGTGTATCCCAGAAAAGATACTTCACTAGCCCCGAAGACACACTTCGCTGTGTTGACCAGGATACCATATTCCTTCATGCGGGTGAAGAGTTGCTGAAGGTGGGTCTCGTGCTCTGCTTCTGTGCGCGAAAAGACCAAGAAATCGTCTAAATAACAGTAGCAGAAATCGAGGCCCCTGGTCATCTCATCGACAAAGCGTTGAAAGGTTTGGCCTGCATTTCGTAACCCGAAGGTCATGAATGGGAATTCATACAGGCCAAACGGTGTTGAGATGGCGGTCTTCTGTATGTCGTCTTCGTGGACAGGGATTTGGTTATAGGCGCGGACGAGATCAAGGGTAGAGAAGACCTTACATCCGGCTATACTGTGAGCAAAATCTTGAATATGCTTAATGGGATAACGGTCCGGAATGGTACGCGCATTAAGCAATCGATAGTCGCCGCAGGGCCTCCAACCATTATCCTTTTTAGGAGCAAGGTGTAAGGGTGAAGCCCAGGGGCTTTCTGAAGGACGCGCTGTACCATTATTGAGCATAAGTTCGAATTCCTGTTTAGCTATCTTAAGTTTATCGGGAGCTAGTCTGCGGGGTGTGCAAAAAATAGGTGGGCCGGGTGTAGTCCTGATGTGGTGTGTGGTGTTGTGCTTTGGAATAACCGGAGTACCTGATGGTCGCGTAATTTCGGGAAATTTACTCAGCAAAGCATGAAATCTCGTATCGCCCATCCAGGTTTTTACAGAAAATACATCAGTATTAGCAACAATAGCATCAGAACTTAGTGCGGTAGTATTATCAATTAAGCGTTGGTTACGGCAATCTACAATCAAGTTATAAAAACTAAGAAAGTCAACGCCTATAATCGCTTTAGTAACATCAGCTACAATGAAACGCCATTGGAAATTACGCCTTAAGCCTAAATTTAAATTAAGTTCCAAGTAGCCAAAAGTATCTATACTAGACCCGTTTGCTGCACACAGTTGGAAGTCCGACTTGCTCCGTCGCTCTCGTAGCGCAGATCGAGGGTAGACGCAAAGGTCACTGCCGGTATCCACGAGGAACTGGGTATTCGAGCTGCGATCGGTTACGAAGAGGCGACCGGTGGAAGGCGGGCAATCGTCAGTCGCCATCAGCGACTGCCCGTGGAGTTTCCCGACTTCTCAAAATCGCACGGCTTCACACATCGGTTGGCTTTCGATCCATGCTTAGAATGGTACCAGCAAATAGGGTATTTGCGGTAGCTAGAGTTAGATCTTGTCCTCTGGCGCGATGGTGAACGACGCAGCTGCGGTCTGGAACGATTGTTAGAGCGGCACGATGTCCGTGTGTGTTCGTCCAGCTTCAAGGCGAGGTGCTCCACCATCTTCTTTAGCTCCGCAATCTCATTAATTGGGTGAGAATGTGTGGTACCTGACGACGTTGCTGCGACGCTGTACGGTGAAGCAAGCTCCTGTATGCGGTCGGCTAAGTCCGAAAGTTGCTCCAAGGAATGGGTGGGCTGGGATGCTAGCACGGTCTGGATATTGTGCGGAAGACGATTGCTCCAGATTGTCCGAATGAAATCTTCGGGGACTGAAGGCCCAGCTAGGTCTCGGAGGTGCCTCAGGAACTGTGAAGGTTTTCTGTCACCAAGCTCTTCATGAACTAGCAACTGCTTCACTTTCTTTTCGTGCGAGGCGGACAGACGCCGAATCAACTCATTCTTTATTTTGAGATAGCGGTTTGAAGCAGGAGGGCTAACAATAATGTCCTTTACTGCTTTTGCATGCTGCATGTCTAAATTAATTATGACATTATTATATTTAATTGCATCGTCAGTAATGTTGTGGCTGTCAAACTGACCTTCTAGAAGTGCGAACCATATTTCCGGGTCATCTGGTGAAAAGGGTGGCACCTTAACATTCAGTTGACGGTGTTCGAAAAAATCTCGTTCCGGTGCATTGGAAACGCACACTTTTTTTGCTCGACGGGTGGTAACGTTGCTCGCTGCTTCCATTGGAATTGTTGATTTCACTGACCCATCGTCACTGCTGCTATCACCCATCTTTAATTCTTCGTGCTCTTCTCGGGTCACCAGTTTGGAGTCACCAGTTTAGGGTCACCGGTTAAGGCGACCTAAGTTTTTGTTGTTGTTTTCTTGAGGAGTGGAGATGGGGAATAATATGCACACGATACGTCAAGGGATGTATTGCAAATCCTTTACAATGGATAAATCGTGAGTACATAAATCGGAGCGGTTAGTGCGCGGTCATAAAATGCTTGGGCGAGCGACACGAACGATTCGTATTGCGTCTATGACGACACTAACTGAGCGCGGCAGGCGGCTGCCTACTATAAGCGAGTGCGCCGGCCGCCTTGCGGGGAAGACCGGTGTGAACCGGATAGGTAGGTGTCGCGCGGCGGCCCGCGTACTCGTCTCGACTGTTTCCAATGCACAATAATACAGGCTATGAAGAAATTGTTAAATAAAGAGAATATGAATATTTTATAAAGAAATGTGTTATGAAACTATTGCTAATAGGTATCTAATTATTATTATGATTTGTATTGTTTGTAATTAAATGTAGTTTATATATATTATTTATGTGAAAATATAAATATTGGTAGTTAGTTATGTATAGTTTAAGTAGTATATAATATTATATTATTTAAGTAGGTGTACTATTTATTGTGTGTATTTAATTATTATAATAAATGTGTAAATATTTATTTATTGTTATATATTATATATAGGTATGTATTATAGGTATGTATTATAGGTAGATATAATATTAAGTAATGTAAGTAAGTATTAAATTTGTGATGTAGACATGTACGTATTTATATATTAGTAAATGTAAATATAATGTGGTTATGTAAGTAGCCCACAACGATACACACAGCGCGGGCACCAGATGAGTGCTTTGTAAATATTTCGTAGGCAACAAAACACCTGCTTTGTTCAATGTCACTAGGCTTTTCTTTAGAATTTCAATTTGATAATACCTAGATTTAAGTTTTATTTCATAAGTACTTGTTTTATTTAGTTATATAAGAGCGTTTTATAGCATGGGCTGAATACATACATTAAAGGAAAAGAACGAATTAAATTCCACCTTGTATATAAAAATGAATTCCTATTTCCCTTGTCATCGCATCATAACGCGTGAACGGATGGAACATTTTTGCAATTTCTTTTTTTGTTGTATTTAATTTTGTCAGGTCAGTTTTTTTTCTTTCTTTTAGTATTTGTCTATCCGTCTTTATGAAAGAAAAAAAATTAAGAAAGTTGACCGGATTAAAAAATGTTCACCACGCGGGTGAAACCGCGGGGCGCAGCTAGTTACATATATTTATCAGACCATCCAGTTCTTGCGTAGTGCTAATTTAAACAAACTTTGGCGCGCCTCCAAAATATACGACCGTATTGATTTCTGTTTTTGGCATAAGATTTCTCACTGCATTGTGCAAAGCTCCTAATAGCATTAAAATTCTTTTTTTTTTGTTTTGGCTCCACACTTTTGTGTATTTAGCCAGTGTCAAGTAATTGATAATTTCTCAAGTTAATTAATATTATAAATATATGTGCGTCAAGTCAAGTCACAGTCCAAGTCATACTCATAGTAAAGTGGTGGCAACTTTACCAGAAACTTCCATGTGGTTTTGGAAACAACACGAAATGAATCATTTCATCATCATTATACCACTTTTCCACACTCATGCCTGTAATCCAAGCACTTGACGAATAAAACACCACCAATTTTATGCACTAACACTGAAAATAACACAAGTTTTTGATAATACTTTATCTAAATATTATAAATTATTTTTCGTTTTCCCGCCAAAAACTCTAGCATAGTATAAATAGTACTACATTACAACTTAATAAAGTTGCCAAACACGAATAGCAAATGTCATTAAACCGAGACTATAATATGGAATTTAGTTGTTAAGATGATAGAAAATTATAAACGTCGAATCAATTTTCAAAGCAGGCATTCGATTCACATACAGGATACTAAAAATACCTCCTCCGAGAATCCTGCGTATGTTGGAAACAAAGTACTCCATCGGAATGCTTCTCATTCATTATCCAACACCCAATACAGATGTTTCCTGGAAACTTGAATATTCAAAGTCCTAGATTTACTTTACAATTGTAAACCAACCCTATGTCTTCAACGTGAAAGATGCTTTTCATTTGTTTTAATATCAGTTTCTAGCCGAAACACGCCGTTTATATCCACTGTGCACGATAAAAGAAATTGAGTCTTGAAAGCACATGGTTAAAGTTCAATTCAGATGAAAGACTTGCATTATAGTGGTTTCAGCTTCTTCAAAATGTGCATTTGTAACCCTACCACGCCTCTAGTGTTTGTTACTAACTGTTTCCAGAAGATTCAGTAGGACTACTAATAATTATAACTAATTTAGGCAAATTTTAGCGTTCTCTTAGCATATTAGCATAACCGTTATCCGCTATCTGCTTATTACGCATTACATCACTATTCCAAGAACACAAAGTTTTTCCTTGGCTTCGCACTATTTTTGCATTTCGCCTGTGTCAAGTAAATTTGTTTAGTTGTAAGGTTTGGCACAATCTACAATAGCCATAAATCAACAAGATTAGGGACAGTTAATTCATGTTTTTTCGACGCAATCATCATAATCCGATGATGGCTGTTTGATTGATCTAAGGTGAATTGTCAATGTCACTTCCATGAAAATAACCTTACTTCCCATATGAAGAGTTTGAATTTGACTTATAATTATTTGCCTTTTTATAATAATTAGGTATCAATTGGGTGATTAATTCTATAATTTAAATAAAAATGAAGATATGATATTTTCTTTCGAAGCCAGAATAAAATGAAAAAAGTTCCACAATGATTTTCTCAGCGCTCACACATTCAGGGATTGATAGCCCTGTGAGTACTGTGGCTGTAATTAATATCCTACTATCATATCCACTTGATCGAATCAGAAACCATTCCTAATTTAAACAAAGAATCAACAACGTTAAATTCCATAAGTCTCCTGTACTTTTTCCACATCTAGCCATAGACAATGGCCGAGTCACAGACCAAGGATCGCTGGTTCATTGCCCTCGTCTCCCGCGCAGCGTGGCAGATGCGTAGGGTTACCATATTACTTGACCTTTTTGACATTAATATTTTTTTGCAAAACTGCTTTAAATACATAAATAACGGCCAACAATCGCTTACATAGATTCTGGTCCCTAACTAGAATTCCCCGTATCTAGGGACCCAGGAACTATGAGGACCATGGTCCCACAACACCCAGACACAGAACAAGTGTTTGTACTTTTTGGTGGTGTGGTGGTTGAGCAGGTCGGCTCATAACCCGGAGGCGGCGGGTTCGATTCTCGCGACAGGACAAGTATTTGTGCACAGAAATATAAGCGCAAATACTTGTTCTGAGTCTGGGTGTTGTGGGACCACGGTCCTCGTAGTTCCTGGGTCCCTAGACACAGGGAATCCTAGTTAGGGTCCAGGATCTATGTATGCGATCGTTGGGCGTTATTATTATTATTGAATTTAAAATTGGTATGACTTTCAGACCGGATAAAGCTTTGGTAGCATTCCCTTGTATTTTTGGTAGAATTTTATTTTTTAATGCTCAATTTTTTCTACTGAAATATCCTAAACTGTTGGTTACTCTACGGATAAGGATAGCTTCCGCTAAGCTCCTTACTTATTATTGTATATGTTACACTTACGATCTCGGTTAAATTATGATTTACGAGTGTTAAACTCCTACATATTCTGTGGTGTTATGATTAACAACGTAACTACTGCGTTAGTTTTTTTACGTACACGTTTTGAATAATGAGCTTCCTTTTTTGGACAGGTCGTAAATTTTATTAATCAGAGGAAACAGTTTTTTTTATCTGAATTTTATTAGTTGCACTAGAAAATAGGTTAGGAAGTTTTCTTATTCGGATTTTGAATTTTTGTTATAATTCTCTATTAATTTTTCTTACTTCAAATATTGCTCCGCTAATGAAACTGTTTTGAAACATTTTTCATTTAAAGTGCGTGAACAGTCTTTCATAATAATATAGGCATTACAAGGTAGCTAAATTATCTATGCAATTAAAACACAGAGTAAAAAACGTTTTTTCTTTAAACTGTGGTTTAAAATTCTGTCTTGATTGTGTCTTAAGAAATTCGGCGTTTCGTTTTCGTTCGTAATATTTTACGTAAGCGACTATTGAAGGGACAAAGTATTGATCTTTAATATATATTATATCAATATACAATATATTTTGTTTTTTTTTTTTATTTATTTAAAGGGCTTTGCTTGGCGACCACATCGCCCTGTGAGAATATACACGTTTTATTCGACTTACGTTCTAGTTCTTATCTAGGCCTAAACTTAACAATTTATACATTTTTTTTTTTAATGTTATTGAATGATGTGACGAGCTAGTCGTTCACCTGATGTTAAGTGACACGGCCGCCCATAACAGAACAGTGTCACTCGGAACTCCAACATGTAAAGTTAGCAGCATGACTGCTGCAATGCGCACATCATCCTGAGACATCAACACAGTCTGGTAATAAGATTACACGACTGTGAGATCAGATCATAAAGTCTCATTTGCCCAGTAATTTCACTAGCTACATTGCCCTTCAAACCGGAACACAGTACTGCTTGCACACTACTGCTTGGCGGCAGAATAACTGGCAAAGCGGTGGTACCTACCTAGACGAACTTTGCAGAAAAGTCCTACCACCTAGTAGTAGTAGTATTTTTGCATGGTCTGACGCAGGCTCCACCAAAATACTGTTGCATATGCCGACATCCATATCTCTTGCAGCACTAAACTGCGTACGTCTAAATGCTGAGTTCCGGACACACTCCAAAAGAACATGCTGTATGTCTTCTACAACACCGCAGTCATGACAATAATTGGGAGATGTAACTTTTTTCATTAGGTAACCGAACTTGTTCGATGGGATGTGTCCAGATCGCAGCCTTAGGCTGTAGTTCTTATAAAAGAAAAAGTTAAGAAAGTATGGAAAAATTTCACCACGCGGGTAGTCTAACTATATATAAAAAATCAATTGCTGTTCGTTAGTCTCTCTAAAACTCGAAAACGGCTGAGCCGATTTAGCTGATTTTGGTTTTAAAAGGTTTGTCGTAGTCTAGGGAAGGTTTAAAGGGTGAGAATAGAAGAAGTATTTTTTTGGACAGGGTTAGGGTGTAAAACTATTAGCCGGGGCGGCTTAGCTACTTTTCAATAAATATTTAATTACGGCCCTAAGTAGGTATTAACTAGCTATTCATTTTTATCCTGCTACTTTAACCTATATGATGTCAGACTAATAGGTAGTCATTGCCCTTGAATTTGCGATTCTTGGACACCAAGGTTTCCTCGCAAACTTTTCCTTTACTGCCAAACAACAGAACCAGCCTATCACATTACCTACTAGACTGTGCTGATGTCTCAGAATGACGTGCGCAGTGCAGTGGCATGCAAGATGAGTGACACTGTAACTGTTATTGGCGGGCGTGACGCTTCTCACCAGGAAAACGAGTATAAATGTACGTCAATAAAAATGATCAATTTTAAAGTACAACTTTTTTACGCACGCTTGACTTGGGGAGTATGCTGGTGAATGCGCGAACGTAAGTTGAAAAATGTTGGTTAACGTAGTTCTCCATTGCCAACATAAAAAGTTTATTTTTTTTTACTTATCATTCTTATTATTATGTAGGTATGTATGAAGAATCACAATTTACAATTGTCAAGATGGCGACATTAAACAATGCAAAAACAAAGTTACACCGGCCGATAGATGTAGCTAAAGAAGTTTTACTTCAGTCGTGTGCTCTACTACACACTACACACTTGTTTAAAAAAAAGTAATATGGATTATTATTTAAAAACAATTTTTCAATCAAGCTTTAATTTAAGTGCTAAGAAGATTCATTTTCTTTTCAGAAAACCTTTTTATTTAATTAATACAAATACGAGTATCAAGGACGTGTAAAAAAAAATCTAATCCGCCATCTTGGGCTGTCCGCCATATTGGATTTAGAATAATGTCCATTGTCATCCAAACTAAACTTCCATCTCGATCGGTTGAGGATAACTGCTTTAAAATTCAGTTGCAAGATTTCATACGAACATACATAGTTACATACAATTACAAATATTGCGAGTTAAATAAAAAGACGAGTGTGTGTAGACCACACGACTGAAACTGACTGACTGTAAAACTTCATTAGTTTAGCTCCACCTATAGTCCGGTATAACTTTGTTTAATGTTAATGTCGCCATCTAGACAATCATAAATTGTTTAAATTTTCATGTACCAGGGCGACATAATCAAGTTGATTAAAGCCCTTAAATAAAGAATTAAAAAAATTGACATTTTGCCGTACGTACCAACATAGTAATACAAATTTTTAACTTTGTCGATGAAGATGATGATGAACAAACTTCAAATTCCGATCGCCTCGATTCGCCAGCTTACTCCCCAAGACATGCGTGCGTAAAGAAGTTTTACTTCAAAAAAAGTTTATAAAAATACTGGTACCTACAATTATTTTTAGTAATTTAAATTCCAAATTTCCAGTCATGTCACTTCCCCTCCAAGGATCGCGTGACTCAGCCGCCGCCGTCCGCAGTCCGTTTACGCAACAACTAATGCAATATTTCAAATAATCCAATGCAATATTGCGATTCGACGCGGTGCTGTGTGGTCTCTGTGCGAGGTAGCTATTATCTATCTACAGTACTCATTTTTGTCTTCACCCTAGATTTGTAGTATGCGGCTGCGTGAATTACACTTTCAATTTTAAGATTTATAATAATAATAACTACTTACTAGGTGGTAGGACTTTTTTGCAAAGTTCGTCTACGTAGGTACCACCACTTTGCCAGTAATTCTGCCGCCAAGCAGTAGTAAGCAAGCACTATTGTGTTCCGGTTTGAAGGGCACGGTAGTTAGTGAAATTACTGGGCAATTGAGACTTTATCATCTGATCTCAGAGTCGAGTAATGTTATTACCGGACTGTGCTGATGTCTCAGGATGATGTGTGCAGTGCAGTGTCGCGCGAAACGTTATATTTTGGAGTTCCGAGTGATACTGTTCTGTTATGTGTGGCCGTGTCGCTTAAGATCAGGTGAACGTCTAGCTCGTCACATCATTCATTAACATAATTTCTATATTTTTTTTCATTTCAATAATGATAATGCCCATTTATCACAGACATAGATGCTGGACCCTACCTAGGATTCCCTGTGTATAGGGACCCAGGAACTACGAGGACCATGCTCCCACAACAGACTCAGAACAAGTATTTGCACATTTTTTTCTGTGCACAAATACTTGTCCTGTTGCGGGAATCGAACCCACCGCCCCCAGGTTATGAGCCAACCTGCTCAACCACGGAGGCTGCTGTGTGATTATAACTATTGAAATCAATATTATGGTACAGGTAGCTCAGTTATTTAAGTCAAATCAAAACCAATTCATATCACATAGCTAACCTACAGGCTTACATAAAAAAATACAACAATGTTGGAGCGAAAAATTATTATCGCTTTCACTCAACGCGATTAGACGCGCCTCGACAAATATCATTTCAATTTCGCTGAAATCCGCCCAGATATATTAAAGACTCATGAAAGTTTTGAAACAAGAAAAAAACTGCAACCGTGAATTCAGAATTCGAACCGGTGATTCAGCTTCAGTAAACGGTAATGCCACCTTTTTGGGTAACCGCGCGCCTTTTTTACACCCGCGCGCGAAAGTTTTGACAGGTGAATCACTTTTTTTTTGTTTCTCCCATTGGGCAGGCTACAGTCGTGAGACCATACCGCCTAGTCTTCCGTAGAAATATTTCTTCTAGAAACAAGTCTTCTATTGGCTACATTTTGGACAGTGTACGCATGCCCTTCATCAACTCATTCCTTCATCTCCTTTCCATCATAGAACTACAAGACTTGGCTTACGTCGTTAGTGTATCCCAGGTCCGCACTAAGCGTTTTCTGGGTTATTTATAGTCCGAACGGCCAAGGAATGGAATGCTCTTCCAGCAACAGTGTTTCCTCCTGGGTACAACCTGGGTCTTTTAAGTCAAGAGTGAATGGGCATCTCATGGGTAAGCGTGCTCCACCTTAGACAACTTCGTCACTTACCATGAGCTGAGTTTTTTTTTTGTTTTGGTATGGCTCCACACTTTTGTGTATTTAGCCAGTGTCAAGTTATTGATAATTTTTCGAGTTAACTAATATATATATATGTCAAGTCAAGTCACAGTCCAAGTCATCAAGTCAAGTCATAGTCTAGTCTAGTCAAGTCATACTCCTAGTAAAGTGGTGGCCACTTTACCAGAAGCTTCTATGGAGTTTTGGAAACAACACGAAAAGATCACCACCCACACTCATGCCTGTAATCCAGCACTTAACGAATAAAATGCCACCAATTTTATGCACTAACACTGAAAATAACACAAGTTTTGAAAAATAATACAATGCGGTGACACGATCTTTTTCGTTTTCCCGCCAAAACTCCCATCAGGTGAGTTGTTGTCACACGCAAGCCCATTTTACCATAAAAAAAAAACAAGAGAATCGCGTTCAAATGTCAAAGTCGATCTGATTACTTTTTTCCGAGGCATAATTTGCGAAGGAATGTTTTCTATACAGCCAGTGCTATTGTTCGAAGCCAAGGTTGACGGCAGAATGTTAACGAGTTACGTCAGACGTGCAATATTGTGCAGGCTTGACTTTCAATCATTTTAATTATGATTTAGCGCTTATCATATGTAATATTACCGGCTCTACTAAAATATTCCTATTTAGTTCCTTAACTATTGAAGTAAAACTTCTTTACGCACGCTTGATTTGGGGAGTAAACTGGTGAATGCGTAACGAGGCGAACGTTACGGAATTGATAGTTGTTGGTACAACGGTGGTAAGAAACTTAAAAAAGTACTTAATATTGTATAATTATGTTGGTATGTCCGGTAAAATGACAATTTACAGTTGTCAAGTTGGCGACGTTAACATTAAACAAAGCAAAAACAAAGTTATACCGGCCGATAGATGGAGCTAAAGTTTTACTTCAGTCGTGTGGTCTAAGCACACTCGTTTTTTTCTCTAATAAAATCCTTATACCTGAAAGTATTTTTGTTACTATTGAACAATTAACTTACTATTCAGGTGACTAGATAGACACACGATAGAGTGTGTAAATTATTATCATGAAATTTAACAGAATAGGCCTTCAGAATGTTATCCTTTAAAATACGGAAAAAAATAGATTTAAATAAAATAAGGGGCCAGCCATAAAATACGTAACATGAATTTCATGATTTTTTTGACCCCTCCTCCGTCCTTGAAACAGCTGGTCAGATTTGAGAGAGCCCCCTTTAATGTGATGTAAAATATTATGCAATTTCACATTTAGAAATTTATGGAATGTAGTTTAAACTTATATACAAGACTAGCGGCCCGTCCCGGCTTCGCTCGGGTGGACGTTTATTTATTAAACATTTTATAATATACGAAAAACAATGTATCAGGCACCGGCGCCATCTACTTAAAATGTTGGTTTGTCCTGAATGTTTCCTGAATTTTCTTTGCTATAAACCTCACGGAGCCCGAGACCTTTCCAACGAATGCAAAACCGTGGAAATCGGTTCGTGCGTTCTGGAGTTATAGCGTCAGGAAGGAAAACCCGACTTATTTTTATATAGTAGAATATAAAATTTTTAAAAATTGTAAATGTCACACTTCGTCTACCCCCTCCCTCCCTCTTAACGTGACGTAATTTATTGATGGTCCCTAAAGACCACGCACATCCAGATAATACATTTTTTTTAAATTTATCTTCATACTGGAAACATCGGCTGTAATTAATGGTATTAATAAATCAAATTAAGTAAATGGAAGGTTGAAACGAATGCAATACTTAAGATTTCAAGGTTAATTTAACAAAAGCTTAACAAACTGTCGCCTATAAACATTGATTAACGGCACTGGCAACACATGAACAAATTAATGTCACGGCATACGAACCGGAAAAAGAATACAAACCGGAAATACCGACAGATCCCGGCAATTTTAATGTTATTTTCATGTATTTGTGCACAGAGGGGAAAAAAGCGCAAATACTGAGTCTAGGTGTTTTAGGACCATGATCCTAAATAGTCCTGGGCCCCAAGACACAGGGAATCCTAATTAGGATCCACAATCTACGTATGTGATCGTTGGGCGTTATTATTATTATTGAAAATGTTTCGATTTTGGCGGGTTCAATTCCCGCGGCAGGACAAGTATTTGTGCACAGAATAAAAAGCGCAAATACTTGTTCTGAGTCTGGGTGTTGTGGGACCACGGTCCTCGTAGTTCTTAGGTAGGGACCCTGATTAGGATTCCCTGTGTCTAGGGAGACACAGGGAATCCTAATCAGGGTCCAGAATCTATGTATGTGATCGTTAGCCGTTAGTATTATGAATGAACATTTATCACCTTGCAGAAAATCTTTAGTCTCGGAATTAATCGAAAAGGCATTGTTTTTTTTAGGTTAGTTAACGAAGATTTTTTTAAATATGTTTTTATTATCCGAATCTACTAAACTAACAAGCTTTCACTTCAATTTAATGCTGTATACATCCCAGTAATGACTTAAATTTCCAGAAAGTACATGATTCGGTAGCAAGTCCCGGAATATCTCTAGCATCATACCCTAAATGCATCTGCAACCTATATCTTCACACTTATCGACTATTTATAACAGCGTGACACATTGCAATAATTTACAAAAGACAATTCCCGGGTTTAAATTATAAAAAAAATTAATGAATCAGTTTTTTTATTAGTTTACTTAACTTCCAATGGAATTAATAATAATAATAATAACTCACAACGATCATATACAAAGATCTTGTACCACATAACTATGATTCCCTTTGTTTAGGGATAGGAACTACGAGGATCATGGTCCCACAACATTCAGACTCAGAACAAGTATTTGCCCTGTTTTTCTGTGCACAAATACTTGTAATGCCGCGGGAATTGAACCCGCCGCCACCGAGTTATAAGCCGACCTGCTCCACCACCACATGGCAGAGGCTGTCAAAACAAGGTAACTAAAAGGAGTGCGGTAGAAAACTAACAGCTAATAAAGGTAATAGCTAGGCTCAACATTGAAAAGCACTACTATAATGATGGTAAATAATATAATGGTAAATATATATAATGGTAAACAGTAATCACAAGATAATACAGGTAGACTTCTTAAAAACCTTTTTTTTAAACTAGAGATTATATCTTTTTTACGTATTATATTTCGGTAGGATAGGACTTCGACTAGGGTCGTTTTATGGTAGAACCGAATCGAAATGGGATCGGAATATGCTCTGAGCAGAGTTAAGAGTATGTTTATTTGAACCATGATTTCCATTTAAACATATAAATTATGCAAGCGCAGTATTTGGAGTGGAACAGATGTGGAGAGACGAGTTTCTCTACATTTTAGTGCATTAGTAATACGTTTTAATTTATAATTAATTTAATCTTTAAATTGATCTGTTCGGTACTACTTGAGATGGGTATGATAACTATGAGGCACTAGCTTCTGCCCGCGGCTTCACCCCTACGAAACGAAGAAGAAAAGTTTTCATAGATAATTCAACCACTCATTTCGCGCTCTAAGGAATGGAATTTCGAAAAACCCTTTCTTAGTGGATACCTACACTTTACAAAGAACACACACCCCAAATTTCAAGTCTCTAGGAGCAGCGGTTAAGGTTGTGCATTGATATTTAAGTCAGTCATCCAGTCAGTCAGGACTTTGAATTTTATATGTATAGCATATATATTTTATATGACTAGCAAACCCGGCGAACTCCGTTTCGCCACCAGATGGCTTCGTTTTATGTAACAGTAGCTGTCAAACAATGTATCACGCACCGGCGCCATCTACTTAAAATGTTGGTTTGTCCTGAATTTTTCCTGAATTTTCTTTGCTATAAACCTCACGGAGCCCGAGACCTTTCCAACGAATGCAAAACCGTGGAAATCGGTTCGTGCGTTCTGGAGTTATAGATATGCGGATAATACAATAGAAATCATGCTTTCACAAGTATATAAAAAAATAACGATCGGATTCAATGAACAATTTTTTTGATAATTTATTTATGCTCGTGAATGACATGACGAGTTGGTCGTTCGCCTGGTGTTAAGCGTCACGGCCGCCCATAGCAGATTGCGGTGTCACTCGGAGCTGTAAATTACAGTTTCTCGTAATATTGCACTGCGCACGTCATCCTGAGACATCACACAGATTTCTAGACTGTGAGATCAGATCATAAAGTCTCAATTGCTCAGTTATTTCACTAGCTACAATGCTTAGGCCTTTACACCGGCTTGGCTGCAGAATAACTAGCAAAGCGGTGGTCGAACTTTGCAGAAAAGTCTTACCACCTAGTTCCGGCAAATCAAATCAGCTATCTGTCAACCCATCAACAGTTTCTATCTGTCCAAAGATCTTATATTGAAAGCATTGAAACCCAGCGTAAGCCACCAATCATAATTCAGGAATTCGACTTTGACATTTTCCGATTGACAATGACCAATGACAGCAGTGAGCTGACAAGAGCAATCACAAACCGCAGGTGGTTTGCGATTTCATATTTATTATTTCGGGAGTTCGATTCCCGCGGCAGGACAAGTATTTGTGCACAGAAAAAAAAGCGCAAATACTTGTTTTGTGTCTGGGTGTTGTGAGACCATGATCCTCTTAGTTCCTGGGTCCCTAGACAGAGGAAATCCTAATTAGGGTCCAGGATCTTTGTATATGATCGTTGGGCGTTATTATCATTATTAATATTATAATTATATCGGTTCACACTTGCCTTGAAATCTCCCAGATTTTATTTTCCCAGTTTTTTCTATTTCTCTGAACAGAGACGCCGGTAGGTTGTATATACCATTCCTTTTCCCTCCGCTCAGTAATTAATGTTGAAGCGAAAAGCTTTGTGCGGAGGAATGCCTACCATATACGGATGTCGTAATTCTGTGCAAACAAAAATGACATGGGAGAATTAAGTCGTGCAATGCCATCGCACACTTTTCGAAGTGCATCTTGTAAAGGACCGATAGGCTAGCCACTTTGCGTCTTTGCGGCTTTGTAGCTTAGCCTTCACCAGAGCTTCGTCACCAATGATCTTTATTATTTACCTGAAGATGAATTGATGCGTGATCCACCATGGAGCAAGGATGTTATTAAATTTAGACATAAATATAAGACAGCGGAACAGAAAAACATTAGATTAGGAACACGAATATAAGTCTTAAGTTGTGCTCTTTTGCCAAAATTGAATATTAATACTGTACCAGGCTGTCAAGCTACGAGTATTTAATTATTTGCCCATACAGATGTAATCGATCCATCTGTCCAAAAATGCAAGGGTATTTTTACTCCGTTGACTGGCCCGAAAGTTCAGTTGGTAATAGCCCTTCCTTCTGAACTGTGGGTTCGATTCCCACCCAGAACAAATATTTGTGTGATGAACATAGGTGTTTGTTCTGTGTCTGGGTGTTATATTGTATTCTATGTATGTATTTACAAACAAAATTTATTTAAGTATTGTATCAGTTATCTGGTTGCCATAATACAAGCTTTGCTTAATTTGGGGCTAGATGGCGCTGTGTGAAATGTCTACACATATTATTATATATATATTACTGCGTACAAAATTTTATTGACAAGAACGGCTATGTCGATTGATGTTTTCTCTTATAAGTTGTCATACATTAACTTGTGTTTTTACTACACAATGTAAAAATTGTTATTGATAATATATTCAATAACAATTTTTACATTGTGTTTGAAATGCATCACCTAAAACCCTAATCACCATGATTTAATATAAATCAACACTATAATTCAAAATTATTTCAGTAGTAAAAACACAAGTTAATGTATGACAACTTATAAGAGAAAACATCAATCGACATAGCCGTTCTTGTCAATAAAATTTTGTATTATTAATTATGTATTATATTTGATCCCTAGATTACAGTTAGCTGGAAACAAGGACACGGGTCGTTCCACTGACTGGCTGTTCTCATTGCATTTTTTTTCCATTGACATACATTACTAAATCTATCGTATTTCCAGACTATCAACGTTGTTCTATAATATACATAAAAAGACATTATAAAGACATAAAAACATATATCTATAATTAAAGATAGACGCCGTTTAAAAAAGTAGTTAATTTTAACGTCCGTCTTGATTTAAATATGGTTCTTGTCGTATAAATAAATATAGCCGTTTATTTATAATCAATTTGATGTAGGTATTATGGAGTGTTGAGTCAATGATTCTATTTGGATTAGAGTCGTAAAATCGTGGTAATTATGTTGAAATAGTTTTAAAATAGACAATTAAACACCTATCACCTACCATGTGGTTGATCAACGGCAAAGTTATTTTTTCACGGCAATTTCTAAAATACTCACCATTTTCTTTTTGAAGTAGTGAGCATTCCTTGAACTCCTAGTTCTTTCTTTTTTTCTTATTAGAATTTTCTGACTCACCTCACTGTGTAAATAGTCGTACTCAGAAATGATTCCCATCACGACTAAGGTCCGTATCACAGAACGATGCTCAGCCATCGATCGGTGCTCAAGCAGAGATTTGATTCACTATTTAATGACTTTATGAAAGAAATCTCTGCTTGAGTACCGATCGATGCCTGAGCATCGATGCAGACCTAAGATTCCGTATTACTTATTGAAAACTGGTTGACCCGCCCCTGCTTCGCAAAGGTGAATTGATAAAACGTGGTCGAACGGAATAAAAAGTATGCTATGTCCGTCTCCTGGTTCTAAGCTACCTCCCCACCAATTTTCAGCCAACTCGGTTCAGCCGTTCTTGAGTTATAAATAGTAGTGTTTTACTCCAGTATCTCTATACACACAAAGGTTTGAATTTACTTTTTGAAGTGTAAATTTTTCCTTGAACCGCTTATTTTTCCAATTGCGTAGCTCATAGTTTTTGCTCATACGTTACTATGTACATAACCTACGAGTATGTTTTGTACTCAATTACTTGGCACAACTACAACTAGTACACGGCTAACACTCACGAGATACAGTCGAATAACTCGACCGGTGTTTGAGCAATATACGAGTCATCCCATCCTCAAGGATCCGCAGCGGCGATGGCGGCTCGGCGCTGGTCAACATGGCCCGAACATCGGTCGAGTTATTCGACTGTATCTCGTGAGCGTTAGCCGTGTACTAGTTGTAGTTATGACTACTACTCACGTCAGTTTCTATGATATTATAATTACTTGGCACCTCGCTAGCAATTTTAGGGAATGCATTTGGGAAATATTTGATTAGAAAATCATCTGGATTTTTGCTGAAGTTTGTAGTTATATCTCACTCGCCACCATCGATAGTGATGCGACTCGTTTTAAATGCCTTATGGCCTTCTCTTGAGCCACACTGTACACCATTTCTTATGATAACTTACACGTAATCCTGGAACGATTATTTTTCAGTATTTTGAGTTCCCTTTAAGCAATATGCTCACTCAATACGGATACAACTGTCTTGTCTTTGGTGCAGTTCAAGCGGTCATGTCCGACAAAATGGTGTTCAATTACAAGAAAGATTTAGATAGGGTCTGAAGATGTAAAAAAAAGCTACTATTCAGTCTTTTTGCCTCTTGAGAAGCTGATATTGGATTATTATAGTGACGGCTAACCTTATCGATATGGAAACGTAAAACTATCGATAGTTCCCCAACACTAGTTTACTACCTCTACCTAAAATTAGCTGCTATTTCACACTGCATATAATATAATAATCTACCTATTGTTAGATCGAATAGATCTAACATAACAAATTTAATATTTATACTTGTTTCTTAGACATCCTTGATTATAATGTTGACATTAGCCAGAGATCGGAGATCTTGCATAATAAAACATGTCCAAAACCAGATCTAGCATTTATAACCACGCGTGTTTACCGTGTACGCCAAGGTCTACTTTAAATAGAATCAAAGGGATCGCAAAGTTTATTAGAACATCACAGTAAAGTAAAAAATACAATATCTAACTACCAACATTTGTTTTTTTGTGACGAGACTTGCTTATTGTCTATCTACTGGTTTAGCTCGGTCTAGGCTCATATTAAAAGATGTAGAGTCTCAGCACTGAGAACTATGAAGCCAAAAAAAACGAGTGTGCTTTAGACCACACGATTGAAGTAAAACTTCTTTAGTTTATCTCCATCTACCGGCCGGTATAAATTTGTTTTATGTTAATGTCGCCATCTTGACACATGTAAATTGTCATTTTACCGGACATACCAACATAATAATACAAATTTTAACTTTGTTATGTTGACAATGGAGATGATCTACGTTAACCAACAACTTTCAACTACCGCTTGCCTCGCTAGATTACTCCTGAAGTCAAGCGTAAGAAGTTTTACTTCCAAAAGGAATATCAATTTGGAATATAACATAATGAGCAGCATTTCAAATATTTCACACCGGATTATTATTGGTATTCACATCACATCAAAAGTCGGGAGACGTCGACTGACGTCGTTGCCATATCGTATACATGTATTTTTTTTTTTCAAAAAACAAAAGAGTGGCTTGATATTCTTACTATATTTTGACATAAAGCACTTTGCCATTTTATTTGGTTAAAAGCTCTAAAACTTGATTTCAATTATTTTAAGTATTTACCCTGACTTTCACTCGTAATAGTCCTTAAAATATTTGCCTGTTTGCTTAAGTTATTTGACTTCACTTTCTTGTTCAAAGTGTCGAGTCTATATTGATTTTTTAATCTGAGGTAAACGACTTTAAAAAAGGATAATGTGAGGAGAAACATTTTTTTTTCCTGAATATCTAAACCGACATGCATATAAAACTTTTAATATTCATTATTCGTTAGTGTAAGCTCTTGAAGTGTGTTGTACCCACTTGTTCTTCTCTTTATAAATCCCAGCGCTATCAGACTCAAAATTGCGCGTATCATCACAAAAAAATAATTCAAAGAACGACCTTCCAATGTCGCAATGCAATTAGGTAATTATTTTTAGACGACTATATTGTCTCTTCTATTTATAATGCTCTTGTCTATTCTTGCTCTTCTATTGGCACACCGAAGTAAATACGGAAATTCTTGGTCGCGTACAGATCCTAGAAATATCGCAGCTGTTAGTATTTAATCTAGAAATAGGGGGTTAGTTATGGGGGGTTATATATAGGTAAACTATTCATCATGAAGTTTATAGTCCTACTAGCTGCGACCCGCGGTTAAAAATTTAATTATTTGCTCAACCCACGGGAACATTTCAGTTTTCCGGGATAAAATGTAGCCTATATGTTAATCCAGTGTATAAGCTACATTGGTACTGAATTTCATCCAAATCCAATCAGCCGTTTGAGCGTGAAGGAGTTACAAACATAAACACATACACACATGCAAACTTTCGCCTTTATTATAATATTAGTGTGAAGTGTGATAATCCAAAATACAATATAATCTGGCAGTTTTTAAGGCAAGAGTGAACCGGTATCTTGTTAGCAAACATGTCCCATCGTATACAGTCACTTACCATGAGGTGAAACAGTGGTGGAATGCAAGCCTATCAAAGGGAAAAAGAAAAGTTTTCCCTTTTTTTGTCTCATCATTTTTTGGTGAAAATTCACCAGATATTTTTATCATCATCATCATGAACCTGACGACGTCTACTGCTGAACATAGGCCTCTGCCTCTGCCTCTCTAGCCATGGAGCGCCTGCCTCTTGCGTTCAGTCTCCCCCCGGTGTTACCATCGTCGGCCTTCCTTTGTAAATTTTACAGGCAATAAAAGATGCGAAATTTCATATTGTATTCTATGCATGTATTTACAAACAAAAAGTATCTAAGTATTGTATCAATTATCTTATTCCCATAGTACGAGCTTTGCTTAGTTTGGGGCTAGATGGCGTTGTGTGAAATGTCCACACATATTTATTATTATTATTATTATTCTCTACAATAATGGTCTCAATAACGTTTGCCCTAAAGTGCATAGTTTCCGTGATATCGGCAAAAAACTTTTTTAAGATGGCGCTTGTAGTACCACCTGGATCTGCCAGCATTTTCTGATTTTATGCTCAGTAAGTGACACTAAACCTTAAACCCAAAAAAATTGGTTCGGAAACGAGATTAAATTATATTTTTACTGGCCCATTACTTTATAAAGGAGTTTATGGATAACAAACCTTCAGTTTGATATCCTCTCGTCAATTATTCTTTAAGCTTTTGGGTTCAAGACACGCGAGTCCGAATATCTAACAAAAATAATTACATAGCTTCACATTTTCACATTTTTAGACTTCGCTGTAAATACCGACTTCAAAGGATATCAAAATAAAGACGGTTCTCACAGTAATTTGAGCAATAATATTACATTACATGATATAATATACACCAGTTAAAGATTACTACTTCAAAAGAAAACTTTATTAGCAAGAAAATTGCTGAAACACAAGAACGCACACTTTTTATCATAATTATGTAATCCCGCATTGATTTATTCCAGATTTGATCCATCATCTTCCACAAAAAATGCATTATTATTTAGGACAGCCTTTGTGGTGTGGAGACTGAGTAAGTCGGCTCGTATCCCGGACGCGGTGGGTTCGATTCCCGCGATAAGTATTTGAGCACAGAAAAAAAGCGCAAATACGTGTTCTGTGTCTGGGTGTTGTGGCCATGGTCCTCGTAGTTCTTGGGTCACTAGACACGGGGAATCCTAGTTAGGTAAAAGGAAACTATATATTTTGAAGATCCGAGTGACATTGTTCTGTTATGGGCGGCCGTGTCGATTAACATCAGGTGAACGACTAGCTCCTAACATCGTGTGCAGGCGGCCTACACTCCCTCCCTGTGGGAGAAAACCCATGTTCCAGCAGTAAGGACGTATTGGGCTAGTGACGAATTGTCCCGTTTGGATGCAGGACAAATATTTACGTAACAACATCACTCACGCAAAAGTCAATGTGTTTTGAAGTGGCGCGCTAAAAGCTAAACAAACACCGCGTGGTATGCCAATAGGTTTTTAAAAGGATGACAAATAATGTAACGGAGTATATTAAAAATAATAACCGTAAAACAATTAAAGATAGTCAACAGTAGATAATGCCGCCAGCATTTTGGGAACGATGCTTACTGGTAGCAGCTTCTTAGATTAAGTTATGCTAATGCATAGTTTTTGATTTTAGTTTTATTGTTTAAAAACTTACAATTTATTATTGAATAAATATTTTGTAGACAGTCAACGCCAAAGTTAGACCTGGGGGTGATCACGAAACTATGATTGCAATGCAACAGGAGAAATTTCCATACTAACTATGCACATAAACTGCGTATTCAAACTGTCAAATCAACTCAAATTTGTTTTCTATTAGTTGCATCGAGTTACGTGATCGCCCAGCTGGCCATCTCAACCCAACTTATAAAAAAGTAAAACAAACATAAAGTAAAAAAGTACTTAAAACAAAAAATTAATGTTTTGGTAGATTTCCTGTGAAACGTGTATTTATTAGAATTAGTATGTTTTTTAACGTCACACGTGGTACATGATCGCTAAATTAAAAAGTACGTGGAACGTGCGCTTATTTATTTGTCTTATTTGACATTATTGCACCATCTCTTTTCCTCTCGGGCGGTGTGTACTTGATTAGAACTTCTCGCTCTCACGATTCGTGAATCTTTTGACAGTAGCAAAAAAATTGTAGCTCTGTGAATGAAACTTACTAAACAAAATCAAATGAAAAAAAATTGATTTTGTTTAGTAATTTTAACCCCTGACTAGCATGACAGCATTTCGCATTGGTCCACTTATGCGATTTAGGCCACAATAATTAAAAACGTCAATTTCTAGTTCCGAAAAGACGTCTACATCGTTTGTATCCTTTTTTTATATCTAACTATGGTTTAACCCGCGGATAAAATGTGGCATGTGTTAATCCAATATACAAGCTATCTATATTCCATATTGCAACCAAATCCGTCCATTCGTTTGAACGTGAAAGAGTAACAAACATACACAAAATTTCAGGTTTATAATATTGGTAGGAAGTTCCTAACGTCAAGTGAACGATGACCTTTGCGTGTGACATTAATTATATCTAACATTATAGTACGAAAATAGATAAAAAAAAACGCTGACTCACCGGAGTCCTCCTGTGTAACAGAGTGCCGACAGGGCTCGGTATCTTGGTGGGAGTGCCGCCGTGGGGACTGAGAGCTGTAACAAACAATCATAACATTATAATAACTAAAATAAATATGTGTGGACAATTCACACAGCGCCATCTAGCCCCAAACTAAGCAAAGCTTGTACTATGGGAACCAGATAACTGATATAATACTTATATACTTTTTTGTTTGTAAATACATACTAAGGTCCGTATTACAGAACGATGCTCAGTCATCGATCGGTGCTCAAGCAGGGATTTCATTCATAAAATGATCAATTAGTGAATGAAATCTCTGCTTGAGCACCGATCGATGACTGAGCATCGTTCTGTAATACGGACCCTAGAATACGATATAACACCCAGACACAGAACAAACCTCGATGTATTTCACACATACGTTTGTCCTGGGTGGGAATCGAAGCCACAACCCGCAGTTCAGAAGGTAGGGTTACTACCAGCTGAGTTATCAGGCCAGTCAAAATTAATTCACTCAGCCTCTGTAGTGTGGTGGTTGAGCAGGTTGGCTCATAACCTGGATGTGGCGAGTTCGATTCCCGCAACAGGACAAGTGTTTGTGCACAGAAAAAAGCTCAAATACTTGTTCTGTATCTGGGTGTTGTGGGACCATGCTCCTCGTAGTTACCGGGTCCCTAAACACAGGGAATCCTAGTCAGGGTCCAGGATCTATGTATGTGATCGTTGGGCGTTATTATTATTATATATTCTATCGCCTAATAATTCATCAGGGATAATGTAAGATTTTAAGTGTGAAAGAATGTTTCAAATGAGTCCTATAGTTTCAGAGCGTATTCAACGCAAACAAACAATCAAATCTTTCCTCTTTATAATATTACTTTAGCTAGACAATTCACTCGTTTATTTACTCGGAAGTTTAAATTATAGTATCGCGTGACACTGCACTGCGTTCGTCAATCCTGAGACCAGTCTAGTAATAAGTAGACTGTGAGATCCGATCATAAAGCATCATCTCTGATCATCAATTTATATCATCTCAAAAACAGCCTCTGGAGATCAGCCTCAGGACAAGTGTTTGTGCACAGAAAAAAGCGTAAATACTTGTTCTGTGTCTGGGTGTTGTGGGACCATGGTCCTCGTAGTTACTGGGTATTATACAGTATTATTCTTTCATGACATAAAAACACAGTTTTCAGCCAACCACTTTTTATGTTTAAAATATTTGCTAGGGAGCTCACTTATTGACAAGAATTTTCTATATAATTATAGCATTATTAAATCCTACCTACCTAAGCCTTTTGGCAAAAAAAACCGCACTATGCATTTGATCCATGTTTTACTATCTCATTTTCACTATTTACCAGATATTATAAATCTTTTTACAACGTAAAAAGTAGTAAACTTAATAAAGACTACAAATCATGGAGTAAGAAACTAATGAAGTACCAGTGAGCTATTTCAAAGAATCTCAAATCCCACTGCTGTGATTGGTCGGCGCTCTGCTGTAATTTATCAGCTAGAATATCACATATCAAACTCGAATTTCTGAGTTATATTATAAACAATACCTAAGTATTTTTTCAATTTAATATTACATTGGCCTCACTCTGACATTGGCAGTAAAACGTCAAACGTTTTAAAGCCGCTAATCAGAAAAGAAGAAGGGGAATTGAAAAGTCATTTATAGTCCGAACGGCCAAGGAATGGAATGCTCTTTCAAAAACAGTGTTTCCTCCTGGGTATAACCTGGGTCTTTTTAAGTCAAGAGTGAATGGGCATCTCATGGGCAAGCGTGCTCCACCTTAGACAACTTCGTCACTTACCATCAGGTGAGTTGTTGTCAAACGCATGTCTATTTCACCATAAAAAAAGCGTGATGTGGCGTGCTTCAGCGACAGCTCATTCGACTTTCAATTCTAACTCAAGCGTACCATGATTCGAACTCGCTTGATCCGCTTCGCACTAATGACTTTTATGTGCGAAGTTCGCACTCTTAGATCAGTAAAGGAAACTAGCCCGCATTTTTTCAGCATTGTACACTATACCCTTTCCCCTTCTCTCTTCTTCTGTGTTAGAGAAGACAGTCATCTTTCTGCAATGGTAACTTAATAGGCTGATGATGCATCGTACATAATTTCTTTCTTTCTTTATTATTCTAGTATACCGTTGTATTGGGGGTGCAGATCTACAAAGCTTGTGGCTTTGTTTATGGGTACTCTCATCCGCATTTGTCTCGATGGTCACTTTATAATTTCATTTTTCCGTCTTAAGTTACAATCCAGATCGTAATTATATGCATGAATAAGTCAATGATTGCAATTTGTTTTGTGTACCAATATAAAATTTAAAAAAGTAATAGACGAAGTATGACTGTTAAAGCAAGGTTTTCTCAACAGTAAGAAAGCCTCATGCGCAGTCAAAAGCTTTTACAGTCATTGTTAGAAAGCATTAATTTCATACACTTTATTAGTAACTTTGTTGTTGTAATGAAAGTGAAAAGTGCCTATTGCTCTGCTTGAAACGGCCCGGGCGTGGCGAATGCCTAGTTTTTAGCTGTCTTATATTACTGGTATACTCGGCCACAGAATGAATAACAGCACAATTAACTTGGACCACTTTTTATGAGTTCCATAGTAGTTGATAGCGAACGGTGGACTGTATAACTAAACGGGTGGAGAAATAAAGGCGAACGATGGTGTAAAAGTTTAAAACCTGTCTATTAAAAGAATTCAATAAAAATCTAAGAAAAATATAACAAAAACTACTGTACGTGACCAATGAACCAGATGTGACAACGCCATGTCAATAGAAATTTATACATATAAAATTCAAAGTGACTGACT
Organism: Ennomos fuscantarius; assembly: GCA_905220475.3. Classification (NCBI taxonomy): domain Eukaryota; kingdom Metazoa; phylum Arthropoda; class Insecta; order Lepidoptera; family Geometridae; genus Ennomos; species Ennomos fuscantarius. The sequence continues at coordinate 8,407,925 of HG992049.1, forward strand.
GACTTATATATCAACGCACAACCTAACCTAAACCACTGGTTCTAGAGACTTGAAATTTGGAGGGTGTGTTCTTTGTAAAGTGTATCCACTAAGAAATAGAGAGGTGAAATGGGTGGTTGAATTATTTTCCTATGGCCACACGGGCGAAGCCGCGGGCAGAAGCTAGTAGAACATAAAAGGAAAACTGTTAAAAATTAAAAAGAAACGCCTGTATTCGGTCAGTCGCCAACTTAGTAGATTTCCAACAATTTACACCGTTTTCTTCATTTAACTCTGTATTTTCCGGAATAAAAAGGACCCTAGTAGTAACCCTGCCTTCAGAACTGTGGGTTGTGGGTTCGATTCCCAGGACCAACATTTGTGTGATGAACATGTTTGTCCTGTGTCTGGATGTTATATTGTATTCTATGTGTGTATACGTGTTTAAGTATTGTATCTGTTATCTGGTTTCCATAGCACAAGCTTTGCTTAGTTTGGGACTAGATGGCGCTTTGCGAAATGTCCACAAATATTATTATTATTATTGTCATACGAGTAGTCAAAGTATGTGACCTTTCCTCACCATACCTATCGCCATTATTGCATTGCATAACGATACAGCTCTCTGTGTCAATGGCGCAATCCTTGTCACACATACCACAAATACTTGTGTATGCCTAAACAAGCATTAGCGTTTGCGGCGCGGCTAATGTTTATAGAAGTAAAACTTCTTTACGCACGCTTGACCTGGGGAGTAAACTGGCGAGGCGAACGGAGGTTGAAAGTTGTTGGTTAACGTAGATGTTGTGCGGGGGGCGAGTTAGCTGGACTGCAGTCGCGAACCTTCTCGCCCCCGGTACGGCGGACGAGGTGCTCACGGGGGGGTTTTAGTGGGTTTGAGTCCCACATACAAATACCACGGGGGTGGTGGCAGGGAAGTGCGAGGGCATTTCCCCCCTCAAAAAAAAAAGATGTTCATTGTTAACATAACAAAGTAAAAAAAATATATTATTATGTTGTGCGACCATGGTCCTCGTAGTTCCTGGGTCCCTAGACACAGGGAATCCTAGTTAGGATCCAGGATCTATGTATGTGGTCGTTGGGCGTTATTATTTATTACTATTTATAATACTCTTAGGGTACGGAATCTTAAAACCAGAATAAATTAATTAGGTCACTGAATAACATATTACAATCTATATTAAATTGTTTACCTACAATACACGCCTACGCCCCTATGATGTCATTGAACCGATATGAAATGTCCCTTGATAATAAATTAAACTAAGTAGGTAGTAGTTTGAATGGCCCGATAGCTCCGTTGGTAGTAACCCTGCCTTCTGAGCTGTAGCTTATGGGTTCGATTCCCACTCAGGACAAACATTTGTGTGATGTACATCGATGTTTGTGCTGTCTGAGTGTTATGTATTATATTTACAAATTAAAAACGACTGCAGTAAAACTCCATCTATCGGCCGGTATAACTTTGTTTAATGTTAATTTCACCATGTAAATTGTCATTTTACCGAACATACTAACATAATAATACAAATTTTAAGTAATTTTTTACTTTGTTATGTTAACAATGGAGATCTACGTGAACCAACTTCAACTTCCATTCGCCTCGCATTCACCAGCTTACTTCAAAAAGTATCTAAGTATTGTATCAGTTATCTGATTCCAATAGTACAAGCTTTGCTTAGTTTGGTTCTAGATGGCGCTGTGTAAGTCCACAAATATTTATCACACTAATATTATAAAGGCGAAAGCTTGTATGTGTGTATGTTTGTTACTCCTTCACGCTCAAACGGCCGAATGGATTTGGATGAAATTCGTTACCAAGATACCTTATACGCTGGATTAACATATAGGCTACATTTTATACCAGAAAAGTGACATGCTCCCGTGGGATGAGCAAATAATTAAAATACTTTTTATCCGCGGGTGAAACCGCGGGGCGCAACTAGTTTGTTTATATTTTAGTATAATTCTAGGATTGACACAATCGCTCTCTTCGCACGTCTACCGGAGCTAGTGTAGCCCGCATTGTTTGTCAGGATAAAGTCATCCGTTCGGGAAAAAACAGACTTGTGTGGTAACAGTTTTGAAATCACGTTTAAAAAATAATCAATGAGAGAAAGGCACAATCACTCGTTCTAATTAGACGTTATGAATTACTTTTAATACGTGTAGGCGTACATTTTGTAATCTTAAGCCGCGTCGACACGATCGACTTCTTCGGACCTTCATACGAATGTACTAGGATAGCTGCCACCTATGGGATGGGTCTGCTAAATACTAGCTAGAAACTGGAAACCCGAAGACGTGTATCAGAAAGACAAAAAGTTTTTGAGGACGTCGGTGCTTGTTTATACAATCTGAGCGAATTGCAGTATCTCTTATCAAATCCTGCATCAAGCGAGGCCCAAATGATTTATGAGCTGTCGACACCCTGTCTCCAGCTCATACGTAATGCTTAACAATTTTTTTATTTTTCTTTAACTCTTATATGTTTTGTTCTTTGTTGGTGCATCTTTTATAAATATGTATGTATAGTTAGGGTACAATGGAGCTGGCATAAACTTTGTTTAAAAGCCCCTTAAAAAAATAGATTTAAAAGAAAAAAAAAAAACAAAAACTGGACTCTATCGAAAGGCATGCTACGGGGCTCATAGGTAGAGATTTGTTTGAGGCCCGACTGCAAAGCCTCGACCATAGACGCAAAGTTGCCAGTTCATCGGTGTATCGGTGTGTAAATGCACATTGGAGTTGCATAACCAGATTTCGCCATCACCGCCCCGGACAATCAGAACGAATCCCCTAGTTTTTTTATTATTGTGAAATGTGCATGCGTTTGACAACAACTCATCTGATGGTAAGTGACGAAGTTGTCTAAGGTGGAGCACGCTTGCCCATGAGATGCCCATGAATGTAAGAACCGAGTAGGCTCGAACTGTGTCAACGCTGCTTTAGTTTAATTAATTAATTGTATAATTTCTTATCTTCACACTTAATATATGTATATTACATTATTATGTACGCGTAACTAGTAACTACGAATGTTTGTTATTTAATTAGGTAATTATGTATATTTACAGCCATTCACTTGTATTAAAACAATAATTACCAAAATAATCAGCCGATATAAACTAAATAATACATAGAGGTAAACGCGCATTAGGCACTTTTACTAGGTGGTAGGACTTTTCTGCAAAGTTCGTCTAGGTAGGTACCACCGCTTTGCCAGTTATTCTGCCGCCAAGCAGTAGTGTGCAAGCATTGCTGTGTTCCGGTTTGGGCACTGTAGCTAGTGAAATTACTGGGCAAATGAGACTTTATGACCTGATCTCACAGTCTAGTAATCTTGTTACTAAATTGTGTTGATGTCTCAGGATGACGTGCGCAGTGCAGTGTCACGCGAAACTCTATACTTTAGAGTTCCGAGTGATACTCCAACTGATATGGGCAGCCGTGTCGCTTAACATCAGGCGAACGGTTAGCTCGTCGCGTCATCCCTTAACTTTTAACCGACTTCCAAAAAGGAGGAGGTAATATATTCGTTAGTATGTATTTTTCGTGTATATTCATCGATATTTTCACCTTGTGAACCGATTTCAAAAATTATTCTATAATTCGAAAGGGTATACTCCTGAGTTGGTTCCATTATCATCAAGACAGGATCTGATGATGGAATCTTAAGGATATCGAGGAAAAACTAACGAACTAACAGTGTAATAAAAACTTAGAACTCGATATTGACCCGCTTCCCGGTTTCCGATTGATCTATTTTGCATACTTACGTAAGTTTAGAAACAAAAACTAAAAGAGATAAAAAATATTTTAATAAAAATTTACCTTTGACCAACTTTGTTATGTTGACAATGGAAATCTACGTGGACCAACTTCAACTTCCGTTCGCCTCTCTATCACCAGCTTACTCCCCAAGTCAAGTATGCGTAATGAAGTTTTTGTTCAAAAATATACGACCGGATTACTACAATCATGCTTTGTTCTCATCAGGATGGTTTCTTTCAATCTCAAGCTCATAGCAGGATTCGAACTCACAGATCGCAAGTCAACCTTGACTACCATGCTATCGTCGCTAGTACCGCCCGAATCGATAGACTATAATTAAATGGTTAGACGGGGCTTCGACTGCTAGTTCAAAAGTTCCATAAACCATATGTTTAACACGCCTGCCTCAAATCCTTTGTTTCAAAGTTCAAACGCCTCAACATCGCCAAGTTCAATTGTGATTCACGCCGGCTTACATTCTTAGGTCCGTATTACAGAACGATGATCAGTTATCGATCAGTGCTCAAGCAGAGATTTAATTCATAAAGTGATCAATTCGTGAATGAAATCTCTGCTTGAGCACCGATCGATGACTGAGCATCGTTCTGATTACAGACGGACCTTAATAAAATAAATATAAGTGAGTTGCTTCGTGGGAAAAGTTTGAGCTTTATAATTCAGCGAACGCGTTGGTATTGAATTTCAAATATCATTTTTAATAAAGACCGCTTTACAAAAAATACGAGTGTGCACGCACGACTGAAGTAAAACTTCTTTAGCTCCATCTATCGGTCGGTATAACTTTGTTTCGGCTTTGTTTAATGTTAATATCGCCATCTTGACAATTGTAAATTGTCATTTTATCGGACATACCAACATAATAATACAAATGTTAACTTTGTTATGTTAACAATGGAGATCTACGTAAACCAACTTCAACTTCCGTTCACCTCACATTCACCTGCTTACTCCCCAAGTCAAAGCCTGCGTATTTTACTTAAGAAATCTAATTAGATTACAATGATAAGTCCTTACTCTAAACACTACTATTAAACGACCTTACCCAATAAAGAAGAGGCCCTATAAATAAATAAATATGTGTGGACATCTCACACAGCGCCATCTAGCCCCAAACTAAGCAAAGCTTGTACTATGAGAACCAGATTACGCAAACAATACTTAGATACTTCTTGTTTGTAAAAACATACATAGAATACAATATAACACCCAGACACACTAGGTGGTAGGACTTTACTGCAAAGTTCGTCTAGGTAGGTACCACCGCTTTGCCAGTTATTCTGCCGCCAAGCAGTAGTGCGCAAACACTGCTGTGTTCCGGTTTGAAGGGCACTGTAGCTAGTGAAATTACTGGGCAAATGAGACTTTATGAACTGATCTCACAGTTTAATAATCTTATTACTAGATTGTGCTGATGTCTCTGGATGACGTGCGCAGTGCAGTGTCACGCGAACCTCTATACTTTAGAGTTCCGAGTGACACTGCAGCTGATATGGGCAGCCGTGTCGTTTAACACCAGGCGAACGGCTAGCTCGTCACGTCATTCCTTAACAAACAAACATCGATGTTCATCACACAAATGTTTGTCCTGGGTGGGAATCGAACCCACAACCTGCAGTTCAGAAGGCAGGGATACTACCGAGCTTTTGGGCCAGTCAACTATAAAGATTAACAATCATTGATTACCTACTCACTCACTCACGTTTTAATACTATTAGGTAGCGGATTTTGGGTTAATCGAATTACTCTCGGATCTTATCGCTATTACACTTTTATTGTAGGAGGGATTCTATCTCTATTTCATACACTTGGGGCGAAGACGAGGGCCTGATATTGCGAATAGAAACAATCACTTCTTTATCTCCTTCATGATACTTAGATCCTTTTCTAGGTGTAGTTTGGACTTTTCTGCAAATTTCGTCTAGGTAGGTACCACCGCTTTGCCAGTAATTCTTCCGCCAAGCAGCAGTGGGAAAGCACTGGCTGTGTTCCGGTTTGAAGGGCACTGTAGCTATTGAAATTACTGGGCAAATCAGACTTTGATAACCTGATCTCACAGTCTAGTAATCTTTTTTTTTTAATTCTGCTATATCATGGGTCCGTGCTCTTTTTAATAAACTACTTACATATTTGTTTGTGGTATTTTTGTTTTAACAAAATCAATACGGGAGGGACATATTTTTTCTTTCTAATTAATCACATTTTTTTTATGTTACTAAATGACATGACGAGCAAGCCACTCGCCTGATGTTAAGCGCCACGACTGCCCATATCAGTGACACTTGAAACACTAAATTATAGTTTCGCGTGACACTGCACTGCGCACGTCATTCTGAGACAGCACAGTCTGGTAATAAGATTACAAAACTGTGAGATTAGGTCATAAAGTCTCATTTGCCCAGTAATTTCACTAGCTACAGTGCCCTTCAAACCGGAACACAGTAGTGCTTGCGCACTACTGCTTGGCGGCTGAATAACTAGCAAAGCGGTGGTACCTACCTAGACGAACTTTGCAGAAAAGTCCTACCACCTAGTGAAATCTACTACTACAATCTAGTAATCTTATATAATATATATAAATAGTTTAACTAACACGACTTTCTTTTATATATATATATATGTATAGATTAGTATGTAATACATAAATAAGATTGAAACATATTCACAACCACATTCAAAGCAATGTGGGGTTCAGTATTGTGTGTGTGTGTGTGTGTGTGTGTCTCAGTGAGTCAGTGAGTCAACAAAAGGCCTGCAGCCTGACCTAAAAAGGACCATCACAAACGTCTGGCTGTATATATATACCACCTGTATACTTAGTACTTAAGTCGGAGTCCAAGAATAACTTGACAGCCTCTGTGGTGTGGTGGTTGAGCAAGTCGGCTCATAACCCGGAGGCGGCGGGTTCGATTCCCAAGAAAATAAAAAGCGCACATACTTGTTCAGCGTCTGGGTGTTGTGGGACCATGTTCCTCGTAGTTCCTGGGTCCTTAAGAGATACCAACATAACTATATAAATTTTTAACTTTGGTTATGTTGACAATGGAGATCTACGTGAACCCATTTCAACTACGTGAACCCATTTCAAGTGACTGTCCCGATAGCTCAGTTGGTAGTGACCCTGCCTTCTGAACTGCGGGTTGTGGGTTCGATTTACACCCAGGACAAACATTTGTGTGATGAACATCGATGTTTGTTCTGTGTCTGGGTGTTACGAGTATATTGTATTCTATGTATGTATTTACAAACAAAAAGTATCTAAGTAAGTTATCTGGTTCCCATAGTACAAGCTTTGCTTAGTTTGGGGCTAGATGGCGTTGTGTGAGATGTCCACACATCATTATATATTACATATTATTATTATTAACTTCCGGTCGCCTAGCATTCATCAGCTTACTCCCCAAGTCAAGCGTGTGTAAAGAAGTTTTACTTCAAAAAGTGTCGTTACCGCTTACGGCACCATGTTGACAAAGTATTTGTTGGGAGAACATTCACTATATTATTTTGAAAAATAAAAATATTAACAAATTAGTGAAATTGTATTCGGTCGCTTTTCTTCATCGTTTTATTTCCTACTAGCTTCTGCCCGCAGCTTCGCCCGCTTGGCGTATAAGAAACGAAGATTTTTTTATAGATAATTCAACCACCCATTTCACCCTCTTAAGGGGTGGAATTTCGAAAAACCCTTTCTTAGTGGATACCTACACTTTACAAAGAACACACCCTCCAAATTTCAAGTCTCTAAGACCAGCGGTTTAGGCTGTGCGTTGATACAAGTCAGTCATTCAGTCAGGTTTTGAATTTTATATGTATAGATTTAGACTATTTATTTCATCTGATTATTATGTTTCGTCACAGTCGTACTTTTTCAATATGGCTTTCAAAAATATTCATTGATTTTTTTTATCAGACTCCGCCTTAACCACATATTACTATTACTCCTAGGCCTTAACAGCTGTGACTGACGCTACCGTCTCTTGCAGCCATAAAAGGTAGACAAATACTGTGGGTGGCGTTCAAAAACTTGTAATCGGCCATTTTATATAGTTATAACAATAATTTATGAGACAGTTGAGAATTGATTAAGCACTATTAATTAAGTATCGTAATGAAGTGGACTCGTTTATATGTTATTTTTTATTGTTAATAAAAGACTCGATTTGAACTTCATTCAACGGATAAAACTTTAATGACATTAGCTATGAAATTAATAACAAAGGGCTTAAAATATTACACTCGTAGAAATAAGCGTAATTTCTTTAAGGTTACACTAAAACATGTACAGGCCTAGGATTAAAGCATAGTCTATCTTAAACAAAAATACGCAACTGCACTTTTTTACATTTGTCGAAAAAAACTAGTGTGCTTTAGACACGACTGAAGTAAGACTTCTTTAATAATAATAATAATAATATTTAGCGTTATTTAATAATATATGGTATTAAATAACACCCAAGGATCACATACATAGACCCTGGAACCTAAATAGGATGCCCTGTGTCTAGGGACCCAGGAACTACGAGGACCATGGTCCCATAACACCCAGACCCGGAACAAGTATTTGCGCTTTTTTTCTGTGCTCAAATACTTGACCTGCCGCGGGAATCGAACCCGCCTCTACCGGGTCATGACCGACCTGCTTAACCACCACCCCACGGAGACTGTCAAGTTTAAAGAGATCGTGCATCTCTAAGAAATATATGCAACCATCAAACGACACATGCATTAGATTTCTCCTAAACAATACCACAATAGGTTTATAGGTCTATGAGTCATACTAACTACGTAATGTGAAAGATGCATTGTTATCAAGCGATAACGTTCAAGTGATAAAGGCACGTATACGAGGGCGTCACAACGTGTTATCGTTTGGCAAATCAACAATGCAATCTTTTGAATTGTATAAGATAATGATATGTTTAAGTCGGTCCACGAATCGCTCATTACGATAAGCGATTCAGCCAAACATACAATAAACAAACACTTTTAAAAATAAATAGTACTTTGTCTGTTCTTTTTGACTGGCCTGATAGCTCAGTTGGTAATAGCTCTGCCTTCTAAACTGTAGGTTGTTCGATTCCCACCCAGGACAAACATTTGTGTGATGAACATAGGTGTTGGTTCTGTGTCTGGGTGTTATATTATTCTATGTTGTTACAAACAAAAAGTATCTAAGTATTGTACCAGGTTATCTGGCTCCAATAGTGCAAGCTTTGCTTAGTTTGGGGCTAGATCGCGCTGTGTGAAATGTACAAAAATATTATTATTATTAGTCTCCCTTCCGCTTACTTTTATCTAATCCTCGGTTTCGCTTTATAAAATGCAACTAATCAGGGGCCATCAATAAATTAAACTTTAAGGGGGATGGAGGGGGTCGACTAAGTGTGACATTGTGTGACAAGGGGGGAAGGAAGGGTCCTAAATTTTGTAACATTAAATTTTTTTAAATATAATAATTTATATCTAAATATTACAACCCAAAATTTTTATTTTTATAAATTTCTAAATGTAAAATATCAATATATGTGATATTACTCTAGGTAGGGAGGGGTCTCACAAATGTGACCAGCTGTGACAAGGACGAAAGGAAGAAATTCATGTGACGTAATTTATAGATGACCCCTCATCATACACATATCTCTGCCTGCATACACATTGCTCTTGATATCTTCTGCCATTCCTCGCTATACACACTAGAACATTTGTTAAAACATATCCGAAAATGTTTCGACGTCACTGCCACGGGAATCAAACCCGCCACATCCGGGTTAAGGCCCGACCTGCTCAACCACCATACCACAGAGGCTGTAATAGTAATAGTAGTTTCTCCCTAAATTGAATAGTCATACTCGTTAATAATACATTTTTTTGATAATTTAATGTAAATATTGTACATCAACACATTATATTGTAAAATTAGATACCCTCACAGTGGGTGAAATGTGAAAAAAAATCAAATAAAGCTTACCTCGGCCAGGCAGGTTCCTAGGACTGAGTGGTGGCCTTTCATCCACATCATCCTTCGCCAGCACATTATTATTGTACTTCTTCACACTATCAGCCCAGTCCTGTATCCAAGTTTTATCACCTTTACACCGATTAATACTCAAGTATGACAACTTTCCAACCATCTGATCAGGAGTTACGTCTGAAGAGACACCGCTGTCATCCCTCATAGCCTTCTGAACATTTCTCATAGTAGTGCTTTCGAATTTAGCATCATCAAACGGAGATTTAGTACTCGGTAATGAAACCGGCACGGAAGACTCTCGAGATAGTCTTTGTAAGTATTCAGCAGGGGAAGAAGATTCTCTGGAAATTCTTTGTATGTACTCAACAGGAACAGAAGTTTCTCTCGCGATACGGTGTACATAGTCTGTCTGGTCAATTTCAGATTTAGTTAGACTGCAACGTCTACGAACTGGTATGTGTATTTTTGGCGGTGCTTTAGAACTTAATACACCTGATGTTGTGACAGAAGTGAAGCTACCTACATCAGCATCTTCTTCAAGCTTTGGAGGTGGTTTAGCAAAAGTTTTCTCCGTTATTGTTCGTACACGATTCTTTATCTTCTCTAAATAGCTCCTTGTTGACTTAATTTGTTTAGATGTTTGAGCGGCTAAGTCGTTTTCAGTCGGAGATTCGTAACAGCAAGATATTTCAAGGACATTCTTGTCTTTGGACACTTTTGGGATATCGAAAGCTTTGTTTGAGGATATTGGACTCCGTAATGCGGTGTCACGTCTAGGTTCTTTAGTAATGACACATTTTGTATAGTCAAATACTAATTCAGGGTCTCTTTCACTTCGCTGTAATGAATCTTTTGAGGCACTTGCGAAGTTCCTGTCTATGCTCATTCTAGCTTTCTGCTCTTCCGTATAATTGTCTCCTTCTATTGTGTATGTTCCAGTTGAAGAGTTAGACTGTCTGTCTACATCATCATCTATATACAGAGGTTCATTTACAAGACACTTCTTGAATAAGTCGGGAGTTTCCGGTGAAGCCCTGCTTTTATGTGCTGGACTTTTGTGCTCTGGTGTAGAAAGACAATTATCTGGAGTCAGAATATCTAGCTCTGGGCTTGAAATATCAGTTATCAACACTTCAGGACTCTGATCTATAATATCAGCCACAGTTGGAGCATGGTAAACATCTTTAACATAAGTACTGCTACTTTTTAAGGGCAGATTTAACCCATGCCTCATATTTAGAGTAAAATTATCACTTCTAGACATTATGCTATCAACTATAGGGCTCTTGGATGTATGTTTAGGCAGGAAGTGATCTGTAACAGGAGATTTTATATGGCGGTTGGTCCCAGGGCTTGTGATATTTTGTGCTCTATTCTTTATAGAGTTGGAAAGACCGCTGTCTTCTTGGTCAGATGAAAAATAGCCTTCCGAGTTATATCCTTGAGCTTTTCGAGGCAGTTTCACGCTCATGGGCGGGCGCTGGGCGGATGGACTAGTGCGGGTTAAGCTTGCTGACATAGATTGGACTCTTTGGTGTCTCGCTTGCGATTTCTTTGCTAACTCCTCCAGTCTCCGGTTGTCAAAAGGTTTAGTCTCACCAAAGTCGATGGTGAAAGCCATTGGGTGAGGTTTCGGAGTGCTGGACTCAGATTTGTCATCTTGACCTGCCCCAATGTCCTCATTCTTCAAACTCTGGCTGTCGGACGAAGACTTGGATATCGTCGCATCCAGGGTGCTCTGCCCCTCGGACAGAGGGCTGGACACGTCTGCTTCGACACTCACACTCATGTTTTCAAGGATTCACGCAAAATAACAGTGACATCATATCACTCACAAAATCAAAGCAATGTCGCCTGCACTGCCTTTGTTTCACATCACTAATTAGAGCATTCGCGGCAATAAGCGTGCAATAAGAAATTAAAAGAAACACTTTCGAAAAATGGAACGAGAGCACTAAACTAAAAATTATGAAAAGATCCGCCTACATTCACGATCACGGACAAACTCACGGGAACGAAAGAATCGGATAATCATTTCTGAATTAATGTCAAAACGTGACAGCTACAGATGCTTTTGACGTCCAAACAGAAACTGTTTTTTCCAAAGACTTTTAACATAGAGTAGAAACGGCTCCATGTTTCATCCGTCATAGATTAGGTAGAGTAGAGATGAAAATGGTGGCAGTACTTGAGACATCTTGATAAAGTGCTACCTTATGATATATGAAATCCCCATTGTGGTGAGTTTTTAGCCGCCACTTATAGGTCGGTATTACAGGACGATGCTCAGTCATCGATCAGTGCTCAAGCAGAGATTTCATTCGCTAATTGGTCACTTTATGAATGAAATCTCTGCTTGAGCACTGATCGATCACTGAGCATCGTTCTGTAATACGAACCATAGACTTCTAGAACTCTTATGCTCATCTGCACTAAAGTTAGACAGCTCCTAATATCACACTTATAGCCCTCGATTGTTCGTGTTTGTTGAATTCGTGTCAAGTTGTCATACCAAATAGCTCATTAGTTAAAAAAAGCCGATGATCAACAAGAAATTAATTTATTACCATTTACCATTGACAAGCGGAGCTCCATCTGTTAAAGTAAGGGCTAGGCGGCAGAAGTATTTGGGATAGTGTGAATAACACAAAGAGCTTTAACAAAATATAATAGCAAAATATATATTAACTTTTAGTACATAGATCGAATTTTCATAATAACAGATTAAACGTTACTATAGCAACATACCATAGCCTATATATGGATACATAAGGAGTATGTATTCCTAACATCCACCTCTGATAATGCCAGACATCTTCCTCAGCATTTCTACTCTGGGCCCATAAAGAGGTTTGGTAAGCATGTCAGCAACTTGTCTAGCTGCTGGTACATAGCAAATTGAAATGCTGCCATCTTGTATGCATTCTCTTATGAAAAACGATCTTATCCGAATATGCTTAGTTTTCTGGTGAAACTCAGATGGATTTTTAGCTAACTTGATCGCACTCTCATTGTCGACGCATAAGGTCGCAGGACATTTTTCACCAGTAAGATCTTTCATTAGCTTTTGTAGCCAAATGATTTCTCTAGCAGTTTCACTGGCTGCCACAATTTCTGCTTCTGTAGAAGAAATGGCAACTGTGCTCTGCCGCTTGCTATTCCAGGCAATCGCCCCTCCAGCGTATAAGCATAGAATGCCTGAGGTTGACCGTGCAGTTTCCATGTCACCTCCATGGTCGGCATCACTGTAACATTCTAAGCTATGGACATTTTCTGGCCTATAAATAATGCCGTCATCGAATGTCCCTTTCAGGTAACGCATTATTCTCTTGACATTAACAATGTTTTCCTTTGTAGGTTTATCCAAATTGCGAGATGCTACACTCACTGCAAAGGCTATGTCGGGCCTTGTGCTCGTCATCAAGTAAGATAGGGCACCAACCGCTTCGCGGTACGGGAAGTTCATCGAAGTTCTTTCCTCAACTTGTTCATTAGTTGCCTTTAAAATTGGTGTTGTCACTGGCTTGCATTTATCCATGGCAAATCTTTCCAAGAGGCGGGTGGTGTATGCTTTTTGATGCAACAAAATGGAACCATCGGAGTACCTTTTTATCTCCATTCCTAGAAAGTAGCTTGCGGGTTTCACTGTTATTTTGAAACGTGCTCTCATTTCATCCAGGAAGCAGTTAGCCAGTTTCTCGTTGGTATATGCAATCAAACCGTCGTCGACATACAAGGCAAGAATAATCTTCTCCTTTCCTGTTGTTTTCACAAATAAACAGGGATCAGAATTACTTTGTTTGAATCCAATTTTTACGACATAGTCTGTGATGCATCTATTCCAGCAGAGTGGGGCTTGCTTTAATCCGTACAAGCTTTTCTTTAATTTGAAGACATACCTCTCATCAGCATAACCTTCAGGCGGTTTCATGTAAATTTCCTCGTCTAAAGTGCCATAAAGGAAGGCTGTAGACACATCAAATTGTGCTAGCTTCAGCTTCTCTCTAGCAGTAACGCTCAAGACAGCTCTTATCGTGCTGCTCCTAGCAACTGGACTGAAAGTTTCATGGAAATCTATATCTTTCTTCTGAGAGTAACCTTTTATGACTAACCGAGCTTTGTATTTGTCTACAGAGCCGTCTGGATTTGTTTTAATTTTAAATATCCATTTACATGGAATGGCTTTTCGACCTTTTGGTAGTTCGACTAGCTCCCACGTTTGATTCTCTCTAAGTGAGTTTATTTCGCTCTCAATAGCCTTATTCCATTTTTCTCTGTCCTTACATGACATGGCCTGCTTGAAGGTTTTAGGTTCAAACATCTGATTAGCTTCTAGAGCCATAATATGGTCACTGAACCTTACAGGAGGCCTAAGGTTTGCTCTATCTCTTAGGACCATCTGACTTCCTTCTCTTTCATCATCATTATCAGACAAATCAGGGTCATCATTTTCTTCACTTTCAGCTAGGTGTTCGTCCTCAACTTCAGAATGAACGGACTCGAAGTTTGATTCATTTAAATCATCTCCCATTTCTTCTTCGGCGTCCTGATGTGCCACTGATAAAGATGGTTCTGAAATCACTTCACCTTCATCCTCCGTAACATCTCGTTCGCCAATCTCCCTGTTGACATGCATTTCATGTTCACTCTGGAGACTCGGAAAATTATGACCATAGTTTTTCTGGAGACTATGTGTTAGCTTTTCTGGCTCATCTACATCCTCTTTAGATTTTCCCATTAACGGTACCTCTTCAAATATCACGTCTCTGGACCTAATTAATTTAAGAGATTCTTTATCCCAGATTCTATAGCCTTCGTCTCCTTCGTAACCTATTAGGATTCCTTTTTGAGCTTTCTTTTGTAACTTCTTACGATTGGCTTTAGGAACGTGGGCATAACATTTGCAACCTAGAATTCTGAGATGTTTTATCGCAGGCTTCTTTCCGTACCACAGTTCATGTGGAGACTTGAATGACACGCTAGACGGCCCTGTGCGATTCAACACGTAGACAGTCGCATTCACTATCTCTGCCCATAAGCCATCCGGAATTTTATCATGAGCATGCATGATAGCACGTGCGGCTTCTACCACCGTTCTATTCTCACGCTCTACGCAGCCTGATTGCTCTGGAGTATGAGGCATCGTGAACCTTTGAATAATCCCGTTTTCAGTTAAGACATTTTTGAACTCCTTGCTGATAAATTCTCCACCGTTGTCACTCAACATTTCTTTGACAACGTGTCCTGCAACTTTTGTTTCTCTTAAGAAAATCTTAAGCTTTAAGGCTGCTTCAGACTTTTGACGGAGAAAGTAGATATGACGATACCGAGTGAAGTCATCTTTGAACAAAATGTAATACCGTAACTTTGAAATAGAGTATGGAAACGGTCCGCATATATCCGTGTGGATTAGCTCTCCAGGTTTAGTGGCTCTAACTCTTGTACCAAATGGATGCCTGTGAGCTTTTCCATACACGCAGCCTTCGCAAATGTCCGATTGCGTATTCTCCACTTTCAATCCTAGCTCTTTTTCGATCACCTGACGAACATGTCTCTTGTTTTGATGTGCTAGCCTTTCATGGTACACTTGTAATGGATTGGACAATAGCTGATTGACTTCCCGATTATTAGGCGCTAGACATTTAAGATCCAATTTAAATAGTCCACCTTTGATCGTTCTGGTTCCAATTACTTTGACGTCTCCATTTACTTTTACTTTACATAGCATAGGCGTAGACTCGAACGTACTTGTGGATGAGTTGTCATGCACAGAAAGCACAGAGAATAAGTTTCTTTTAATTCTTGGTACATACCAAACGTCCTTCAGTAGTATCTGCTCAACTTTTCCATTGACGTTGGCTTCAGCTCGAATAGTCCCCATGCCGATGGCTTGAATGGTTTGCCCGTTCGCCGCAGTCACCGTATGTGAACTTTTGAAGTGCTCAAAGCTCTCAAAGAAATCGCCTCTATTAGTAACATGGCTGGTCGCTCCGTTATCTACGTACCAGTTATCTTTATCTATTGGCAATCCATCTTCTAAGGCTAACACTGTCAGGTTTACATTTGGGCTTTGACTGTTATTTGATGGCTTTGGTGGTCTTCCATCATTTATCCATTTTTGGCATTTACGTACCATATGTCCAGCTTCTCCACAATAATTACATTTGAAAACTTTATTCTTCTTCTGTGTCTTCACGGTTAATACTTCTTCAGTATTTTCCATTTCTGTTTTACTAGTCAATGCTTTTTCGTAGGCGCTTAGTTGTGAAGTTAGATTCTCTATTGTTCGATCCTTTTTTGTTATAAGTAGCCAACTTGACTTGAAAGCAAAGTAATCTTTCGGTAAAGTTCCAAGTATTTTACAAATCAATAATATATCAGGTAGATTTGTTTCGATTTGGCTATTCAGCTCATGCCATATATTCTTTAATGCAGATATGTGCTTTCTTATGTCATGTTCGGGTTCTTTTTTATAATCAAAGAATTTTAAACAGAGATCATAGCTTTTGTCTTCACTACTTCCACTATAGAGGCGTTCAAGTTCATCCCATACCTCTTTAGCGCTTTTGTATCGCATAACTTGATCCAGTATCTCATCTGTCATGTTTGTTGTCATCAGGGTCAATACTACACAATCAACATATCGGAATCGCTGTAAATCCGTCTCATATTTTGTTTTAGCGGCAGCATCGGCAGTCGCTGCAGGTTCATTGGGCTTGCAAATCTTCCCTTCTAATATTTCATCAGCATCGGGAATTGCCCTACACACTGTCTCAATCCTATACTTCCAATGCTTGTAGTTCTTTCCATCTAAGTGCATTATTTGTACCTTGGAAGCCTCTGCGATCGCCCTATCCATGGTGACGTTAGACCGGGTACAAATTTTTGCAAGAATATTTTTTTTTATTCTTTCTCAGAAGAAAAACTTTTGTAGCATCCGCTTCTTAACTTTAAATCTCTGCTACCATGTTAAAGTAAGGGCTAGGCGGCAGAAGTATTTGGGATAGTGTGAATAACACAAAGAGCTTTAACAAAATATAATAGCAAAATATATATTAACTTTTAGTACATAGATCGAATTTTCATAATAACAGATTAAACGTTACTATAGCAACATACCATAGCCTATATATGGATACATAAGGAGTATGTATTCCTAACACCATCGACTTACTCTTTGCAGGTTTTATTAATTTTATTTTAGGCTCCCTTTGAATTATTATAAGCCGAAATGTGAAAATTAACGTCCTACTTTTAATACCTTAGATTTTCTGTCTGTCTAGAGGATGAAAAGCGTATTAATCTACCAGATTTAAGAGACGATCGTTGCTTACGTTATTGAAATGACGCCGGCACAGACCTATATAAAGGGCGTGAGATTTAATAATAAATTGCAAGCACTTAATAGTTGGGTGGGATTATAGTTGATTAGTTACTACAGTGATATTGGTACGCGTGTCCACACATACCGCGGACTATTGACTTATGACAATATTTTTGTTCGAATCATAATACATTCGCATTTAATCCATATGGAAAATATATCAATGAACATCACAGATTTTTTTATACCGATTTCTGGTAGGCTGAGTAAAGAATAGAACACACCAAATAGTATCCCGATAAATGACTATATTCACGGTAAATCGATGACATTACAACTATCGTTAATGGTTAATATTGAATCTAGATAAGAAATAAGAGATAAGGTATCTATAAAACGTATTGGAATGATTACTAAAGCTGATATAAGTATATGATGGTAAGTTGTCAGAACGTATTTAACATATTTAATCATTATTATTTCCATATATATAACCTGTATACACTTAGAATGGTTTTGAATTACATTTCTATAAAGTTATAAAAAAGTGAATATTACTAATACTACATAAAGTAGGTACATAATATATGATATAAATTTAAATTTGGTGGTCCCCATACATTGTTGTTTTGTGTTTGAGTTAGAAGGAAACTTGGAATAGTATAGCGCATGGAGCATTTTATTTTAAAATTCACAACACGGCAATACCTAACTCGAGTTTGATGAGAGTTTTTATGTAAAATTAAGCACTCAGTCTGAATTCCCAATAAAAGAAGCACTCAATCTTCTTTTATAATGCAGTAATTTTCTTTTGAATTGCATTTATGTGGACTTTTAGTGCTTTTAGTAGTTCGTACTGTCGGTCGCTTAGGAGATCGTTTGCTTCAATGTATGCAAGTTTTGTATAAAAAATCAAAATACAGGCTTTTCTTTTATGAATATCTATTATCTTGACGATTGGAAACGTGTTCTCTGTAAAATTTTGGGTATGAACGGTATGACTGATCGTGTAATATCGATTTGATTCCTTCAGTCACCATTTTCATCAGTCTTTGTTGATGGAAGTGATTGTCGACTGCATGCGTATAATGGACATTTAAGTATTGAGGAATGTTCCATATAATATTTTAGCTTTTTATTTTTCATATACTGATTTTTGGTACAAATATACTGATTTTAGAGGGTAATTCTACCGATTTTGCACTTTGACGTTTGAGTGCACTGGAATGTAGTGATTAAATATATACTCTACTCTTTGGTCAGAAGTTGGCTGCGCGAGATGAAACATGGCAGAATCGGCTTTCTCAGAAGACGGAAAATATTATTCTGCCATTTCAAATGATGGCAGGTTGAAGATATGGGACACTGAAACCAACGTACTCAAACAGCAGTACACACCAGACCTTCATTTAACCGCGCCACCGTGTTGTTTACAATGGATAACAGTAGCACAAACTGTCGTGAGTATCAACACGTGGGTTTTGTGATAATTCTTGTGTTTCCTTGCGAGTTCTGATTACTCTGTGTCAAACAACTCATAAAAATCACTAAATTCAGCTTTAAAATATATTTACAAGCTCACATATGAGACTTACAAACGTAAATACGTTCCTAACCTCAAACTTATGTTCCAGGGTCAAGCACGAAAACAAGGCAAGAAAAATGCCAATGTAAGAGAAAACGAGGCCCAATGTATCGCCTTAGGCACTACAAGTGGAAAGATTCTTATTTACTCTGTATCTGAAGCGAAAACTCAAACTGTACTGGAACAAAAAAGTAACAATAAAGTCAGTGCTTTGGACTGGCATAGAAAATATGGATTGTATAGTTGCTGTCCAAAGGATAATTCAATCATAGAATGGAATCTGGAGTCAGCTGCTGCTAACTGTGTTTACAATATAGCTGTAGATAGTAAGAGTAAACAGGGAAACCATATTGGTGCCATAAAAATTGTACCTCATAATCTGGTAAGTTAATAAATTGCTGATGTATTCTTATTAAGTGGCAATGGTCTGAATGATAAGATTGTTCCAAACTGGCATCAGAGTATCTCAAGTTTCACTAATGTACAGGACAACTCAAAAGACCAAAATTGTAATCCTAATTTTCACCTCAGAGTGATCACCACTTTTAATGCTTGCCCTCTGAACTGTGGGTTATGGGTTCGATTCCCACCCAAGACAAACATTTGTGTGATGAACATAGGTGTTTATTCTGTATCTGGGTGTTATATTGTATGTATCTATGTATGTATTTACAAACAAAAAGTATCGTAAGTATTTTATCAGTTATCTGGTTTTCCCATAGTACTTGCTTTAGTTTGGATCTAGAAGGCTCTAAGAATCATCAATTCAGAAGGTAAATTTCTACCGAGTTAAAAGATTGAAACTTAATATGAGTTTAGAACATTACACCCCTCATTTTCACTGATAATTTTATGTTTTTTGGTACTTCCAGCCAATACAAAAATTGTTAATGTGTGGTGAAATGTCTAACGAGTGTGTGCCATGCCAGTTATTTTTGTATCACATGACTTAGATTTTATGCTGCTGGCTAAAACACGTTCATCTTCCAAATGTTGCAATAAATACTTACTACTACTATTATAAGTAATAGTCATCACCATCAGGTTGCTTTGGGGCCATTCAAGTATTACGTAAGCACTATGGGGGGGCGGGGGGTCTTTGCTTTGCTTATTTTGGATGACATGGAGGGTAGGGGAGTCTACACGATGATTACGTCATTGGTAGTTATTTACCTTTTTATATGAATAGCAACCCTCACATTGTCTTTGCTTGAAATACTATACATTATAATATTTAAAAAAAAAACTACATTAATTGAAAAATGTTTACGTAAGCATGGGGAGGGGGTAAGAGCTTTGCTTACTTTTGCTGACAAGGGGGATGGGGGGGTAAATAATTGTTATAAATCTGCTGACGTAATACTTGAATGGCCTCTTTTCGTTAATTTGCGCAATAAATAAAGTGTATGACCATTGTACAAATAATGTAAGACCTTTAAATAATCTGTAGTGCTATTCAACTTGAGGTTGAGTCACACCAGTCAAAATTTCAAATTTTTGACCATCAGTCTTAATTGGTTATTAAAAACTAGCTATGTCCCGTGGTTTCACCTGCAAATAAAAAGTATCCTATGTGTTAATCCAGGTTATAAACTATCTGTGATCCAAATTTCATCCAAATCGTTTATCCGAATAGTTTGTGAAAGAGTAACAAACATTCATCCATACATCCATACTCACAAACTTTCGCATTTATACTATTAGTAGGATTAGTTAAATAATAACACACATATTTTTTATAACAAAAACTGTATTTTTATTTTTTTTTAATTTTTAATAAAGAGGCTAAATTAAGTTTCTATGTAAGAGCCTAAGAGCCAGAAAGTCCTTGGGGTTGAAACCTTTTTAATAACTATCATTTTGTCTTTGTACTATTTATTTTTATATGAGCTTAGGATAATATCAATATGGTTTAAAGTTTTGGTACCTCAAATAATATGTTGTCCATTTGTGGAAAACCATCATACTCTTGTAATCATTCCCATTGCAATAATAGACAAATTCAAAGTCTAGACTAGAAATAGGGTGATGAGAGAACCTACTCTTAAGTCTCAGTTCAACAGAAATAGAAATCGTCACTAAAAATTGTATTTTCTAGGAAACCGCAGCCCATTATCTAGTGACAGCATCATGGCAAGTAAGGTTATGGAGGTTATACAACAAAGGAGCTACCATAATCAAAACACTGGGCCACAACGCGTCACAGACTGCTGTGCTTTCACTGGCAATACTGAAGGATAAGTGCTGGCTTATTGAAGGTTCACAGTAAGTGATGTGCAGCTACGCTTAATAAAGTCATGCCCCAAGTTTTATTTAACAGATTGCATATAAAGCATTAAAGAGATAAGACCTTTTGAGAGATGGACAGATGAAATAAGAGCAATAGCTGGAAATGACTGGATACAGAAAGCAGAAGACAGAGAAAACTGGGTTTCTATGGAGAAGGCCTTTACCCGTAAAGGGGTCCTTGATTTAAAAGTGGGGGAAACAGCAGTGAAGTAGCAAAAATCTATAATAACAAGGAATAATAAAAGGCTTTTTTATTTTATTTATATAAAGCATTGAACGGGGATGCTTGTGTTCCCGATGCATTGAAATGCCAAGTAATTTTCGACACCACTGCTTCCGTGCTATATCTACTCTTTTAATTTCTGTTATTATATATTTTTTTTTAATTATTAAATATATAATGGAAACTAACGTGGTTTTCACACATTTTGTATTATTTGTACGGGATTTACTCACGTTTAACTACATTTGCAAGTCGCCGTCGCGCGCGCACACTCACCTTGAGGAAGGCTGCCAAATGCAGTTGAAACTATAGTCGGATAGTCCGGCCAATTTTAAACGTGAGTAAATCCCGTACAAATAATACAAAATTGTAATATAGTTTGTTATTAATTGATTTATAGTTTGTGATTTGATTGACATTTATAGTAATTAATAATTATGATTCTATAAACACCATTCCAGAAACGAGCGGCTCCTCTCATTCTGGGATGTTACAATAAAAGAAGACAATGAAGCCCAAACCAATGGAGAGAAAGTCACTCCATCCAACAAGAAACGGAAACTATCCCTCACAGACGTTCCAGTAGTTGACAATGCTTCATATAAATTTGTGCTGGAAGATGCTCCGAGACTTGTGGATGTGGATTTAAAGGAGGAGGATGGAGCAATGAGGCTGAGTCTTGCTGCTGCCACCAGGAGCGGAGTTGTACATTATTACGGGCATATGTTAAATGGGTAAGATTATAGCTACTCGGCTCAACTTCTTTTTTTCACAAGGCAGCAGTATATGTATATTTTAGCATATTTTGTTACACTACAGAAATTAAATTTCGGATTTTTATACAATAATAATAACGCTCAACAATCACATACATAGATTCAGGACCCTAACTAGGATTTCCTGTGTCGAGGGACCCAGGAACTACGAGGACCATGTTCCCCAGCACCCAGACTCAGAACAAGTATTTGTGGTTTTTTTTTCTGTGCACAAATACATGTCCTGCAGCGGGAATCGAACCAACTGCCTCCGGACTATGAGCCGACCTGCTCAACCACCACACCACGGAGGCTGCGGCGTGTATATGTACAATTTATATGAATGAACGAGCTTCTGCCCGCAGCTTTGCCTGCGGCGTGGCATACGGGAAAATAATTGAACCACCCATTTCATTCTCTTAAGGGTAGAATTTCGAAAAATCCTTTCTTAGCGGATGCCTACGTCATAACATCTACCTGCATGCCAAATTTCAGCCCGATCCGTTCAGTGGCTTGGGCTGTGCGTTGATAAATCACTATGCCAGTCAGTGACCTTTGAGTTATATGTATAGAAGATATAAATAGCGCCCAATGATTACATATAGATAATCGACTATGATGTACAAAACACTACCCTGTTTTATAAGAGCTTATACTCTTCAGGTCATCAATCAAACCCCTGAAGCCCTCCGTGACGGTCCAAGTGAGCACCCCTCTGCCTTCCCCGCTGCCGCTACAGTGCTGCCGACTGCGGCCAACCGGGGAACTGCTGATTGGATACATTAACGGACCACTCATGGCGTTTGAAACCATTGTATGTATGACTAGCTTATGCCCGCGTGGCCGTAAGATTTTTTAAAGATAATTCAACCCCTCTTAGGGGTGGAATTTCAAAAACCTAAAACTAATATTAAGTTGATACAAGTGGCACAAAATAAATTAATCAAGAGGTTATTCAATTACAACTTTCTCACATCTACCGAAAAAATATATAAAGAAACCAAAATTATGAATATCTCACAAACTTATATATATTACAGCGCCATTATTATTCGCAAAATATTAAAAAAAGACATACACACACAAATAACATTCACCAAAAAACAACAATTTCAAACTAAGAGACTTAGGAGCGCCAATGACATCAAACTGCGCGCGCCACGAACTAATTACGGTAAAAAAAACATAATGTACGAAGGCGCCGAAATATTAGGTCTTTACCTATGAAATTGCCGTTTTGTTTGAAAAAAGTTAAAGTATTTTTTTTTCGAACTTATTTATTTCTTTTATTCAAAGTAATCACCCCTGCAATCAATGCATTTTTGCCAACGCTGTGGCAGTTTATGGATGCCCTTCTTGAAAAAATCAGCAGGACGGGAGACAACAAACTCTTCAAAGGCGTTTTGTACTGCCTCTCGGGAATTGAATTTTTTTCCCGCTAAAAAGTTGTCCAAATTTTGGAAAAAGTAATAGTCGGTAGGCGCAAGATCTGGTGAGTATGGCGGATGAGGGAGAGCTTCCAAACCCAACTCATGCAGCTTAGAGACGGTCTGTTGTGCAGTATGGGGTGGCGCGTTGTCGTGAAGTAGCAGTGGAGACGACCGATTGACCAAAGCTGGTTGCAGACGTGTGAGTTTCGCCATCATTGTGGTCAGTTCTTCAATGTACACATCTGCAGTAATGCTCTCGCCGTTTTGTAAAAAGCTATGATGAATCACACCAGCACTAGACCACCAAACTGTGACCATCACCTTTCTAGGGGTCATTTTTCGTTTTGCACATTGCTTTGGTACCGAACCAGGATCTAACCAACTTGCTGAGCGCTTTCGATTGTCAAAAAGAATCTATTTTTCGTCGCACGTAACAATTCGGTTCAAAATTCCTTCATTTCTGTGCCTGTTAAGCAGCGCAAAGCAAGTCTCGACGCGTACGTTGCGCTGGCGATCGTTAAGTTCGTGGGGCACCCATCTATCAAGCTTTTTTATCTTGCCAATCTGTCGCAAATGGACCAATATTGTTTTGATGCTAACATCAAAAGCTGCTGCCAGCTCAGCTGTAGATTGAGATTCATCAGCTTCCACAATCGCCTTTAATTCATCATTGTTGACCAAAGTTTCCGGACGACCACGAGGTTCATTTTTCAAGTCAAAATTCCCAGAACGGAACCGAGTAAACCAATAACGGGTTGTACGTTCGTTTGTACAGTTCTCTCCGTAAACGTGGTTTATGTTACGTGTCGTTTGTGCCGCGTTGGTGCCACGACGGAACTCATATTCCATAATTACACGAAATTTCTAAGTATCCATTATGAGGAAAAATGTTGAAATGTAATGAAAATACATCGCTAATCAATAAACAAAAGACTTATATTGTAAATAGAATGTCATATTTTTAAAACAAAATTAATTTGAATTTAGAATTCATAGCCAATCAAAACTTTTTTTTGTTTGAAAAAGTCTGTACTGCAATACGGCAATTTCATAGGTAAAGACCTATTATATAACAAATTGCCAAACGACATTAAACAAGCTAAAACCTTGTCTACTTTTAAGAAACTTCTAAAATATCACATCACGCAGAAATAACCATAATAATAGTCTACTCCGCTCAACTACGTCGCATGCCACTTCCAACTGCGCTTATTCCGTGTAACCCGGGCGCATCGATACAAAGTCCGAATGCGCGGTAACACGCACACCA
Source organism: Ennomos fuscantarius (assembly GCA_905220475.3). Lineage (NCBI taxonomy): Eukaryota > Metazoa > Arthropoda > Insecta > Lepidoptera > Geometridae > Ennomos > Ennomos fuscantarius. Next base: position 8,432,564 of record HG992049.1, read on the forward strand.
CCGCACGCGCATAGCTGTGATGCCGAGCGAATATTTATTTCCTTAGTAAATCGGAAACTACCCGCAATATTACAGAAAGTTGTATGTGTATAAATAAGTTTAATAAGCTAAATATATATCAATGTAAATTATATAAAAAATAATGTAAGAACGATAAGCCCTAACGTTAAATGTAATTTTGTATTTCTCATGTCAGTGAATTTTATTCTTAATGAGAAATAAATATCTTTAACCAGAAACCCCTATCTTAGTGGATACCTACACTTTACAAAGAACACACTCCAAATTTCAAGTCTCTAGGACCAGCGGTTTAGGCTGTGCATTGATATATAAGTCAGTCAGTCAGTCAGGACTTTGAATTTTATATGTATAGATGTGTTTTTTTATATTTTATTTCTTATCTGGCCTTATTCCTTGACTGGTTCATATCTCAGTTTGCAGCTTCAGCTTTGCCTTCAAAAATGTAGGTTGCGGGTTCGATTCCCACCCAGGACCAACATTTGTGTGATGACCATCGATGTTTGTTCCGTGTCAAGACAATGCATGAAATCTAAGATAAAATCATAGTAAAAAGGGGTTTATTAAGAATATAGAAAATATATTTCTTGATGATAATTTTTAACTGATCACTTTTTCAGAAATTAGACTTCAAATCAAAAACGCAAGTCTTAATCCGAGGAGAGACGAAGCCTTCCAAGAAGACCAAGCAAAGCCAGAACAATGAGACAAACAAACTGCGAGCAGACTTTAAAAGTTCTGACGCTCAACTGGTTGAACCGATGGGAGGAGTCAGCAGGAAACGAACCGCGCCGGGGGCACAGGTTAGTATTATTGAAAATAAAACTAGGAGCACCTCATAAACTTCAGTTAATTCTTCATTCTTCAATGTACATTAACTTTCCACCACCAAGTCAATGACTAGATCTCACCACCGTCCATGCTCTCTGATCTATTTCTGTCCATCCAAAGGTTGTCTGGCAGAGATCACTTTTAGCGATAAAACCGCCATTTGGAACCTACTCATAAGCTTTCCTGTTTAGTATTGTCATATTGATGTCAGTAAGAGCTCTATCTATCTATCTATCCATCTTTGCTTTACTTAGACTGGGACTAGGTAGTGCGCAAGCACTACTGTTTGAAGGCCACTGTAGCTAGTAAAATTGCTGGGCAAATGAAACTTCATGGCCTAATTTCAAAGTTAGTATAAGATTATTAAATCTAGACTGTGCTGATGTCTCAGTGTGATGTGCGCAGTGCGACGGCAAATGATATGGGCAGCCGTGTCGCTTATCATCAGGTGAAGGATTAGGTCGTCATATTAATCATTAATTTACAAAAGATGGCGCTGTGTCAACGCAGTGTCAAATTTCCACAAATTTTTATTAGGTCCATATCGTTTACGAATTATTATTATTATTAATATATTTATATATGATCTATCTAGTATCTATTCATAAAAGTATATATATGTGTTTTATTTATTATACCTAATATATTTATTTACTAATGTGTATATATTTGTACATTATATCTAATAGCATACTATAAGTATACAAAATAATCCTTTTTTTTGTTCATATTCTGCACCGCTGACTTCTATTGTGACACTATCCATCCAAAGGTTGCCTGGAAGAGATCACTTTTACAGATAAGGCCACCCATTGTGCTACCTATTTTAGTACTGTACCTAGTTTTATTTCATGTTGGTATATGCAATAAAGAGTTTTGCTATTCTATTATATTCTATTGTAAAAGTGCTAAAAATAGTCTAATTGCAATAAATCTTTTGACTTTGACTTATGTAATTCATAGTTGGAAGTCCCGATGGAATCTCGGCTAGCGAACTTATCCCTGGACGTGAGAAGGATGGACAAAACAGCTGTCAACAAGAACTTCACCAAGCTGCTGATGCAAGGACTGCACTCCAAGGACCGGAGGTGAGATCATCTACATCAGCTTTTTTTAAATAACGCTCAACAATCATGCCTTTGTTTTTGAACGGTCTAATGCTGTTGGTCTCTACCGAGATTAACAGCGTCACCGGGCCAATACATGGTTAGTCTGTCACATTATTAAATTCTAAGTAAAGAGTAGCTATTTTACTGTGTTTTTTAGTTATTAAATTATTACTATAAATATTGGTGTCGATTCTGTGTCGCATACTCTAAAGCTAAACGAAATTAACATATTTCCGTCTTTTTCATTTCCCCTTTATCAGAAGAGTACCGCCATACTTTAAGTTTACTTTAGTTTTAGAGAATGCGACACAGAATCGACACCATTGATTGAATAAAGATATTAAAAAAAAAACAATAGAAACGCAAATTTGATTGGATTTGACACTTTATGTGCATAGTTTGTATGGAAATTTCTCCCGTTGCATTGCAATCAAAGTTTCGTGATCAGCCTGAGTGAGTGAAATAAATGAGTGGAACGCTTTACCGGCGTCCGTATTTCCCGATAACTACAACCTTGGAGTCTTCAAATCGAGAGTGAACAGGTATCTTCTAGGCAAGCGTGTTACATCCTAGACCACATCATCACTTACCATCAGGTGCGATAGTGGTCAAACGCAAACCCAACTAACAATAAAAAAAAACCCCGTGTATAATGATTGCGCTGTGTGTTCCAGTATCCTAGAGTTGGTTCTGCAGAAGGATTCGTACGCGGTGGCGCGGCGGACGCTCGCCAAGCTGCCGCCGGAGTTTGTGCCGCTGCTGCTGGATGAACTCACCAAAATGGCCGCTCAGAAGACCAGTCTGTGAGTACACCTTACTTTAAAGGTGGTACTACCTTTGCTTTTAAACCTAATTTAAAATAATCTCTTTTTCAGTATTATATAGCAAGCCAATTAGACCATTTTAAAATTATATTGGTAAGTGTATTACGAAAATTAAAATCAAAATCTATGAAGTAACAAAACTTTTTTTTTAACTTGATCTAAGAAGTTTCTACTACTAGGCAACGTGCCTAAAATGCTGGCGGCATTGCCCCGTTGAATGGATTGCCATTCAACGGGGCAATGCCGCCAGCATTTTTCAGTCTTTGGACTAAATAGAGATCAGCGTTTAGGAATTTAAATATTTATTTAATTTAAATATTTTTTTATTTAATTTTTTAAAATTAATAATTATTTAATTATTTTGAGTAAGTTAAAAATATACAAAAACAAGCATATATTGTTTTTGGAGTAAAACTTCTTTATGCATGCTTGCTTACACCAGCCTTCCAAAGTCCAGCGTGCGTAAAGTAGTTTTACTTTAATAAAAGAAGAATCATTGGTTCACGCAGCCAAGTTCTGAGGTAACAAACATTAAAAAAAAAACAGTCGTATTGAGATCCTACTTCCTTGAAGTCAGTTGAAAATTCATGTATCCACGTGAGGTCTGATGGTATATTGTGTTGCCAGTTGCTCGGCGGTATGCACATGGCTGCACGCGCTGACGCTACGTCACGGTTCCTTGCTGCTGGCAATACTCGCTTCGTCGCAGGCGGACCAGCTCTCCAGGCTACTAGCTGTCTTCACACTCAGGTAACACTACATTAACCCTTATTTCAAACTTTTTTATATTCTAAAATTCTGTTGGTCTCTACTGACCATTACAGCGTTACCGACCTTTACAGCGTAGCGACCTTTATAGCGTGCTGACCTTTACAGCGTACTGACCATGACAGCGTACCGAGCTTTACGGCGTACTGACCTTTACGGCGTACTGACCTTTACAGCGTACTGACCTTTACAGCGTACTGACCATTACAGCGTTAGCGACCTTTACAGCGTATCGACCTTTACAGCGTACTGACCTTTACAGCGTACTGACCATTACAGCGTTAGCGACCTTTACAGCGTATCAACCATTACAGCGCACCGACCTTCACAGCGTACTGACCTTTACAGCAACAAAAATTATTCTACAATTTTAATAAAACTTGGGGTCAAATATATGAGTTCGATTCCCGCGGCAGTACAAGTATTTTTGCACAGGAAAATAAACGCAAATATTTATTCTGTATCTGGGTGTTGTGAGACCATGGTCCTCACAGTTCTTGGGTCCCTAAGGGTATCCCAGGATCTATGTATGTGATCGTTGCCATTATTATTATTATTTAATTTATTGTTTATTTATTATACGCATCTATAGGCTGTGGGTTAAGCATGGCGGGCAAACTTTGAAACTATAGGCCTTCAGCATGCGCACCGGGCTGTGGCCGGGGCAAGAATGATCCGTAGTATACCGAGCGCTCCCTTTTTATAGCCAGATGGGAGGGACAATAAAGAATTTTTTTTATTGTATTAATATTATGTACATTACAGACGATCCCACCTATGCCAGTTATTGAACCTGAGGGGCCGCGTCGAGCTTACCATCAAACAACGGGCCGAGATGCAGTCGCAAGAGGAGAAGGATGACCGAGCAATGTTAAATTACAACGGTTAGTTTCACATACCTACTGAAAATATTAATATTTGCTTTACAAACATTTGCCCTGGGTGGGACTCAAACCCAGATCCTACAGCTCAGAAGACAGAGCTACTACCAACTAAGCTATCGGGCCAGTTAATATTTGTGGACATTTCATACAGCGCCATCTAGCCCTAAACTAAGCGAAGCTTGTACTATGGGAACCAGATAACTGATACAATACTTATTGTTTGTAAATACATACATATGGCTGTATTACAAAAATTCCAAGTAGAGATTTAATTCACTATTTGATCATCACGACAGCCTGTGGTGTGGTGGTTGAGCAGGCTGGCTTATAACCCAGAGGTGGCGGGTTCGATTCCCGCGACAGAGCAAGTATTTGTGTACAGAAAAAAGCCTCAAATACTTGTGTCTGGCTGTTGTGGGACAATAGTCCTCGTAGTTCCTGGGTCCCTAGTTACAGGGAATCCTAGTTAGGGTCCAGGATCTATGTATGTGATTGTTGGGCGTTATTATTATTATTATTTCTTTGATTGGATAAACTAGTCGCGAGCAAAAGATAGCTGCACACAGCACGTTCCCATTTTAATAATAATATGTGTGCAGCTAAGCCCCAAACTAAGCAAAGCTTGTACTATGGGAACCAGCTACCTGATACAATATTTAGATACTTTTTGTTTGTAAATACATACATAGAATACAATATACTCGTAACACCCAGACACAGAACAAACGTAGATGTTCATCACACAAATGTTTGTCCTGGGTGGGAATCGAACCCACAACCCACAGTTCAGAAGACAGGGTCACTACCAACTGAGCTATTGGGCCAGTCAAAGTCATTGTTGGGACATGGGCCTTCTCTTACATAGAGACTGTGTAGTCCGTAATCTGCCACGCTGGCCAAGTGCAGGTTGGTGGCTGACACGTGCCGGTTTCCTCACAAAGTTTTCCTTTACCATTGTAAGAGCGAGTGAAAATTCTGCACATAACTTGAAAGTCATTGGTACAGGGATGAGCTGCATTTGAACCTGGGTGCTTTTGGTCTGAAAGTCGTCGAGACACTCGCTCTATTTGTGACACTAGTGAAATGAAGTTTTATTTCCTTCCAGACACATCATCAGACGATGACGAAGGAATGCTTGTGGAGAAATGCAAATCTGATAGCGAAGAGTCGTGGGGTGATGAGAAGTTCGACTCGGATCAAAATGATGATGAAATGGAGCAGGATAATGAAGCTGTTAGTAGCAGCAGTGGTGATGATGATGATGATTGACATTAAATATTGTTATTTTATGTTGGTTTATAATTTATGAATAAATTAAAGTGCTCAAAGCATCTCACTATTAGGTTCACTTACTTTAGTCCAATCCAATAGTCAAAAATATCGGGATCAATACGCACGTATTTATAACACCCGAGTTTACACACTGGGCGATGAGCACCTCCTGAAGTTACAAATAATATACAAAAAAGTTTAAAAATATAGTTCTATTTTAGTGTAGATGGTAAAAAAAATTAACATTACGCATTAATTTGCTACTTCGTGTGTTTTTGGCATGATTATAAAAAACTTCTGAGAGCTCATAAAGTTTTGCGCGGGCTATACTTCGTCGAAGCTGATGATTCTTGGTATTGTAAAGGCCGAAAACAGCTACCTAGGTTTCTTACATTGCGTATTTAGTTTCTCTGCTAGGTGGTAGGACTTTTCTGCAAAGTTCGTCTAGGTAGGTACCACCGCTTTGCCAGTTATTCTGCCGCCAAGCAGTAGTGTGCAAGCACTACTGTGTTCCGGTTTGAAGGGCAATGTAGCTAGTGAAATTACTGGGCAAATGAGACTTATGATCTGATCTCACAGTCGAGTAAACTTATTACCAGACTGTGTTGATGTCTCAGGATGATGATTATATTATTATTATGATTTATATATTTAACGAACTTCTGCCCGCGGCGTGGCCTATGTGAAAATAATTCAACCACCCATTTCACCCTCTTAAAGGTGGAATTTCGAAAAATCCTTATACTATGTCAGTCAGTCACCTTTGAGTTATATATTTAGCGTTACTCGATTTTTAATTATCTTTACATCTTAACAAAATACAATAATTATTGAACATTGCTAGTGTACGTATAAATCCTAGAAACGACTATAATAAATCTAGCATTACTGAATCAATCAAGGTGGCTTTGGTACGGCCCAAATACCAAGAACTCAAGGGTAAAATAAAAGTATGGTGAGTGAGAGAATACCGCTGAGAAAAGTTATAAATTATGAACGTGTGAACCATCGAAATTTAATAATTATCTTACGAATCGATTCGAGATAGTCTGATATAATATTAGGAATAAATAAACCGTGTCCATAATACTTGCGCAGTACAATAATAGTCTACGGGAGTCGTTCTATACAAACAGGAATAGAAATTCTTGTAGCAGTGGCTAAATGCTATTAGCCTTCCTGAATCGATTCCTATTACGTCTTTAGCATTTAGAAGACTGAATTTAGTCAAGTGGAATAAGGCCTTTATTGTCAAAAACATCGTTTCTACGTCTAGCCATGGCTAAACATTGGCATAGGTTCTTTCAAGTTTCTCTTCATTCTTTATAAACTTAGAAGTATCTCCTATAGGCTTTCAGTTTGAGTAAAAAACAGTAAATAGTCAATCGCACCATCTCATATATTTCATTTTTTCCTTATAATAATCTTACGTACACTTAACAATAAACATACATCCACACAAATGCCTTGCATGTCAGTACTTATACACAATTGGCTTCGTGGAATTCTGCACTGCACTCGAGGTAATATTGGATAGATGGAACTCTAACAAACAAAAAATTCCACCAATGACAGTATCAGTATCCAGACTTATAAAAATAAATTTGCTATAGCAACACTTATTATAAAATTGCCAAAGGCTTGGCAACACTAATTGTCTATTGTTTTTTAGCTGGAGGTCTAAATATGCCAACAACAACTGCATGGTCTCTTTCATAAGGCTCTAATGTTAACTGTTCTTGTGGTTTCAACTTGTCCGCTTGTAATTTTTTTACTTCTGCTGCAAAAACTGCTTCTGGTTGCGCTGTCGAGTCTATACATGAGGCCTGGAATGGAGAATGTCCATAGTTAGTATGGGGTAGTTTTTATAGGGAAAATATTGGGGTAGTAGTGATACCTCAGTGAGAGAGTTCATTATCAACATGAAATATTTAGCCGTTTTGTTGTCATCATAGGGAATTTTAGATTTTTATCAACATAGTAATAGCAAAGACAACTGATAGACCATAGAAAGTTGAGCTTTGGCTTTCACATACATTACTACTAGCTTTTTTATGCAGAATGGCTTCAGTGTATCTGTACTATTTACATGAACAAAAGAAACTGCATGTGATGTTTAATTTTTACACTTCGCAATATTATATTTACCTTAATTGATATAACAAAATGTCCACCATTCTTCAAGAAATGCTGTGCGTTCAAACTGACGATCCTAGCCTGATCGGGTTGTGCCACATCTGCAAATATAGTGTCTACCATTCCCACCAGCATTCTGAAAGAGTAAGTATTTTGTAGTAACCATGAATTATGTTAATGGGTAAGTAGTTGGGAAGTGAATTATTATTCAGAGAGAGAGTTCAAACTTTTCAACATGAAATATTTAGCCATGTGTATTCATCATAGGAAATTAATAAGTAGCATGCAACCTGCAGATGCATTTTTTTAAAAGAATCAGGATTGTTTTTATAAAAATCTGCTGGTAATAATCATCACAATGTAATAGGCTTGTGTTGACAGAAAAAAAAAAATTTTGTTTTCAATTTTAAGTTTTATTTATCCAATGAATATCTTTAATAAGAATTCTTATAATGTAACCTTTATTGACTATTTCGCAATGTTATTAACCAATTAAAGATGTGTATATAGCATTTCTTAATAAATAAAATTTAACTAGTATGCCACTCAACTCAGTCACTAGTTTAATTTATATTAAGAAATTAGTTAAATAATATCACTATTTTCTTTCTTATGTCAAAATATAACATAAATTATTACATTACTGCTTTAGTCAATTTTGAAATAGATTTAAATTTAAGCAAGTTGCTGTATACTACTTTAATATACTGTAATGCAATATGCTACATTAAAATTTTCCTTACCTGTATTTCAAAGGATGTCTAGCATCTTCAATAATAGGTATAATATTTGTCCTCTTCTTTGCCACATTTATTAAATCTCGACCAGACCTGTGTGAGAATTCGACTGCATACACTAAACCTTCCTGAAAAGATGACCAATGTTAGTAGACATTCTTAGAAATTCTGTTTAGTTATTGTTAGGAGTTGACATCAGTGGTGGGTAGTGATGGTATAGTCATCACGAGTAGGTCAGAGTGGTGTACGGTTTGTTTCATCATTTGGGTATAATTGTATTCTAACTTAGTAGCAACTTTCGTCATCAACATTAAGTTGTCCACTGCTAATCATAGTTCTTAATCCACCTAATGAGGGGCTTACGTTGCGTAGGTTCGTGGTCGCCACACGGAAACCTTCCCCGTGGGCTTCACGTCCATATAAGACCCGGTATGTATCTCCAGAGTTCAAACTGTCTCCATACAGGGTAACAACATACCTTTTGAAGTAAAACTTCTTTAAGCACACTTGACTTGGGGATTAAGCTGTTGAATGCAAGGCGAATGGAAGTTTAAGTTGTTTATCAACATAAAGTTATACATTTGTATTGTGCAGTAAAATGACAATTTAAAATTGTCAAGGTGGCAACATTAACATTAAACAAAGCAAATACAGAGTTATACCGGCCGTTAGATGGAGCTAAACTAAAGAAGTTTTACTTCAGTTGTGTGGTCTAAAGCACACTCGTTTTTTTTACTTCATCACCTTAATTTATATAGCAGTTTCAGTTTTGAATCTTTGCACAAACTTGATAAACAAAGGTTGGATTGATAGATTAGTAAGGGGGGTGGTTAGTGTGAGACTTACTGGTCCAACTATATCAGAGACATGACTAACGGTGGTACCACTGGCAGCGCCGAGGTATAATACTCGAGAGCCCGGGGGCATGTGTATAGAATCTACTCCGCCCATTATCGCTGCCGCTAATTTTGATCTGTAACAAGGGAAAATTTATACATGATACCAAAATATGAGTATGTGAAATGCAAATAACTACAGTAATTAGTCAAAATCAAATCGCAAGCTACAGGCACTCTTGTTTTATCTATAGGGTATTTACAGTCTTACCTGGGTGCAGATGGCCAAACTCTAAACTATGGGGAATAATACCATGGCAAAATAAGTTAATAGAAGAGAGAAATTTGTGAAGTAGGGAGCTATTTTATCAGTTCTAATTAAATATGTAAGTACATGTCTATGGAAACTTCGGTGCGCGAATCCGACCAGCACTTAGCTGGGTTTTAAATAAAACAGTTGCTCACCTGAATGGGTTCCATACTCTGTATTCAATCTTCTCTCCTTCATTCTGCCAACAATGATGAAAGTATTTATAAATTATATGAACATACAATTACATAATTGATTTAGGTGTAGTTATTATCAGAAGTGGGTATGTGGACATAGTCTTCACGAGTAGGTCAAGATTAGAGGGACCACACTCATCATTTAAAAATGTTGCAACAACAATAGTTAAGAATTCAATCTAAATTTGACGAAAAAGTTAACAGATATTTTATATAAATTCACGAAAACGGACCTTCTATAATTATGAATTTCATCTTATTTTTCCCTATAAAAGGATGTAGTCTATCTAAAAACTAAGCTAAGATATTGCAGAACACATAATATATCTAAATATACAACTCAAAGGTGACTGACTGACATAGTGATCTATCAACACACAGCCCAAACCACTGGATGGATCGGGCTGAAATTTGTCATGGAGGTAGATGTTATGACATAGGCATCCACTAAGGATTTTTCGAAATTCCACCCTTAAGAGGGTGAAATGGGTGGTTGAATTATTTTCCCATAGGCCACGCCGCGGAAGCTGCAGGTTACCAAACAATCTCCTGCATTTGATGGCCTATATTAGTAAATGACACTGGCGAAATTGTGGTGAAATTGCTGCAGAAGCGAGCAAAATTCAATTCAATTTTTTAAAAGGATACTTCACTTACAGTTAGGGATATTAATTAAGGAATCTACTGAGCACTAGAATATTCACCTAACCAAACACTATCAAAAGCTAACCAATGCAAAGAACATTAAAACGATAGCAAAAAAACCAACCTCCACAGATATTCTTTTTTCACCATACACCTCTGATCCTGGCACCAAATTCCTCGTCACCAGTGCATCTTCTTTACCCCTCGCTATGAATACTCCCGCGTGTCTATATAAAACAGAAGTGTGTTTTAAAACGATTGAACATTTAGTTTAAAGTAGGTTTTTAGAGCATTACAGGATCAGTAACAAATTATAATGTTGTCTTCAAGTGTTCACATTCAGAAGAACGAAAGTTATTGTTAATTAGCATCATTTCAAAACTGAAAAATATTTGAATTCCTTGTTATGTTTAAATAAAGACTTTAGATATTTTTAAGTATGCAACGGAAAAATTTTACCACAAGGAAGCTGTTTAATTATTCTGAGCTATTACTAACATTTTTTGTCAAAATAGGTGATTTTTATAGAACTTTTATATTTTATATTCCCTACTATTATCAATAGATTAATTTTAGTATCCAAAAAAAAATTTAATTGCAAGTAAGCTATTGTTATTATGTAAACTGTTTCAATGACATTTTCTTTAAACAATAATGCTGTTACCAATTAACTACATGTACTATCACAAAATACAAAATGTATGTATATACAAAGTAAATAATTAAAATCTGTACTTATTAAATTATTTTAATCCCAAACATCCTACACCTAGACTTAATTTTTACAGAAGTAACAATAATACAAACCTATGAGGCTCGAGAATAACTTGCTTCCCTCCTTTAAAGCCACCCCCGCCGCCTCTACCACCTCCACCTCTGCCTCTTCCACCTCCGCGGCCTGAAAAGTCCCATCAATTAGTCCAGTCATAAAATATGTGTCCTTTCCAAGTGTTTGATGGATAACATCAGTAGTGGGTATGTGGTATCATAGTCTTCACGAATAGGTCGAGATTAGAGGGACCATGTTGTCATCATGTGTACTAACAAGTATATCTACTTAAAAGTAATGATAAAACTTAAGATTGTTTAAATGTAAATGAATGACCTGATGAGCTGGTTGTTCGTTGTCAGTTGCAGTGCTCATTCAGAACTACAAAATATAAAGTTTCAGGTAACACTGCACAGCAAACATCATCCTAAGACTTAGGCTCGTATTACATAATGATGCTCAGTCATCGATCAGTGCTCTAGCACAGATTTCATTCATTAATTGATCACTTTATGAATGAAATCTCTGCTTAAGCATCGATTGATGACTGAGCAACGTTCTGTAATACTGACCTTAGACTTGAGAAAAAAATCTTATAATCTACTGGTAAACTATTTAGTGTTTTTTTTGTAGTATTAGATAGCAGTCTTTTAATGGTCTTTTTCTTAAATGCATCCCATTTCAGAGGCAATCTCATCTTAACTATCAGGATACCAAAATATGAGTCAAAATATAATTGAGTTCTTGTTTGTGTATAAACATACCTCAGTTCTTTTGACTTTTTTAAGCTGCTAGTGAAGATGCAGCGACATTATGAATGGAAGAAGGCTAAGTAAATAACAAACCTCCACCGCCACGACCGCCGAAGCCCCGTCCTCCGCCGCCGCCACGCTTCTCAAACCTGCCAGCGCCACCGCCGCGGCCACCACCGAAGCCCCCTCGGCCTCCGCGGTCTCCACCACGGCCTCCTCTGAAGCCTCCGCGACCACCACCGCCGCCCCGACCGCCGTTAAATTCTGGGGAAATAAAGGATATGATAATCAGTAATTTCATATACAAACAAGTAATTAACATCATAGTTATTGAAAAGTTTCTTGATGCTTTTTCTTTCTACCAGTATACTGAACTGATGATGCCCATTCAATAATTTTAACAAAAGTACATGTTAATGTTCTGTACATGAGCAAGTATTAAACAAATGTTTTAGTTAAGGTCCAGGATGTATATAATGCGATTGTTAGGCATTATTGATTTCTTTAATGCACTTGATTGGAAACTTCATGAAAGCTTATGACTTGGACCATGGTCCTTGTGAGTTCCGGGATTTCTAGATACAGGAAATCCTAATAAGGAACCAGGATCTATGTATGTGATCATTGGGCGTTATAGCCCAGTACTTATAATAATAAACATCATCAGGACAAAGGCAAGATCACTAAATACCTAATGTATTTTAAATTATTTTTTAATGCCTAATCACTTAACAGTGTAAATGAATATAATTATTATAAGACTACTCACTAGTCACTGTACCAGTACACAAATGGAGAGAACAAGTTACATAGCATACAGTCTCAGTGTTCAAATATACATAATAATAATACATTAATCATACTGATATGAAAATGTGCCCAACAGCCATGTGCCCACAGCCAAGGCCATGTACTTTTTAGACAGAAACTAATCCCATGATTGCCTGGAGATCGAGGCAGGAAGAAATACACTATTTATATTGTGTGAGCATTCTGTAACTGTACCCTAGCTTAATCTAGGTAATATTGGTACTTTTTCTCCTGATTATCACATTCACTTACTGAGCAGTCGAGGCCAAAGCACGTCGTAAAAACGTTGATATCAATGTTCGTGTTACTTCTTCGACCTAGTTGACTTTACATGGGTTTACTGTTACGTCAATAATGAACAAGGTGTATCAAATGATAAGCTTTATACAACGTGGAGTACAGGTTACGTTTAAGGGTCCTAAACATAACCTCTAAACTCCACGTTGTGGTAGGCTCTAGATGAATCTCATCCGACGAATTTTTGACTACACACCAAAGGCACCTTTAATCAACAAATTTTCATCAAAGGAGCCGAACTTAGGCTTTGAAACGTGAAAATTCACAAGATAACCTCTTCGACTAAAAAATTCTTCTATCAAATCTTTTCATTCCAAAGATCAGCCTAATACTCATGTAACATGCTATTATACAACCAATTGCACAGTTTCATTAGATAAACATCTCAAAAACTATCGTACTATCACTAAAAATGTGAAAAAAAACCACGCGGTTCGGGTGCATCCTATTTTGCACCAACAAGTTAGAAGTCCGAAAAAAATACTTACCAGGTTTACCCATTACAGTAGCACTAGCTAAATAAACTGTTACAAGAAAATGCACTAGTAGAATATCTCTATCTAAATACAAAAATAAACTTTAATTTCTTCATAAGCCGCGCGGAGCCATCACGACGCGCAGCTACCACAGGAAATGACACCATTTTGAATATGAATAACCACTAACCAGCGACAATAGTGTTGTGCTCATAGACATATGATGTGCTCTATTCAAAGCTCTATTACTACTTCGTTGTGCTGCCTGCATACTATGGAAAAATATAGGAATAATATTTTTTTGTTATTGTTAAATTGGCGCAATGCACCTAGTATCAGAATACTAGGCCCATGGGCGCAACCTTCGAGCAATAACAAACATGGAGGACTCGTATTTAATTGATCATTTAGAAGATATCTGATCGTTTTCTTCTTATTTACTATGCAACGAGAGAGACGAGAGAAAGAGGTACACAATCTGCCCTATCTTGAAAAATTAATGAAGCCGGGTATGCTACAGAATCACCATTGTTGTGTATTTTTTTATTATAGTGATGTGACACAGTTTATCGGTTTATGAATCAGAAATGTCGTCCTATTAATTACAATCAATGTAGTTTGGCCGATTTAAAGGCGTAAATTAGAAATTTCACTCAAAACTTCTTGAGATTTCGTGATAGAAATAGCTTTTCGCAATAACAGTAACGACAAGGAAATTCGTAGACCAGGTAATACTGTACCTGCGCTCAAAATTTAAGATGTTTACAATAGTCAGATTTGTGGTTAAACTAGTCAGACCAACGGGAATTTTTGTTCCCAGTAGAAGATCTGGAATAAAACTGAGTCTGTAATACCCTTCTGGGGTTAGTTAGGTTGAGAGTGACAATCACTGGGAACGTGACAGAAATTGATCATTCTGACCACTGGGAACAAAAACTCTCGTTGGTAATACTAACTACCAATATGACCACTGGGAAATACTCAAAATGAATTATATACCAACTGGCTATTGTTTTTGAGCTCGGCATATTCCCTTTACTTACCCAAAATTATGTATGCTGAGTTGCTAACTATTTTTAGCGGCGAGGGCGCCTGGCTATGATTGTTTGTGGGAAACACTCAGGGTACAAAAAAAAGTTAAACAGGATATTCAAATAAAAACTACATTAAATAAAAATAATACTTACAAAATATTTATTTATTTATTGTCCTTTACTGTTTTGTACAAATAATTACGTACCCTCTCTTCGGGTTGAACAATTTTTAGGCAGTCCCAATTGTTGTGATCCAAAGATATGTATAACGGCGGCAACGTTCAGTTATAAACTCTATGCGCAGCGGGCAGTACCGTAATTTACCCTGTGGCACATCAAATTTATTACAGTGGCAGCACCGGAAACTATCATCGCTTCCCCACCCATCTGGCTATATAAAGGGAGCGCTCGGTGTAGTAGGGGTCGTTCTTGCTCCGGACGCGGCTCGGTGCACATGCTGAAGACCTATAGTTATATAGGTTGCCAACCTACGCACAACCCGTCATCCTATATGTATATATTTTTTCAAAACCTCTCAGTGCTTTGACAAATGTTTATTACATCAAATGTTTATTACAACTTTGATGTGGATTAAACTATTTCGAGCGACTTTTTTGCTTTCCAAGGACAAACACATAAAACACAAATTGGCCAAATTAAATTCTTGACTTTTCAAACAATAAGCCCAGCTATATATTGTATGATTGTATCCGCAAATTCCGTCAACTGGGATGGATCAAAGAAGTAATCATGGTCATCTTTAGTATTCGAGATGAGCATTTCATTTTCTATTGACTTATATCTCTCAATTGCTGACTTATGTATATCACATATGTATATATTAGAGGAAGAACTCGTTAAAATATTAATTTATTCTAACGGTTTCCTTTGCTTTCACTTTAAGATCCTTGATAACATTTTCTAAAGTTTCAATTTTTTTTTTCATTCTCCTGCATTTTTGCTGTAAATGTTTTAATTTCAGCCGACGGCGAGCAGACAGAATTTTCTCTTTGGCAAGAATCTTCTTCAATTTTTTTTTCCTAGGGGTGTCATCTAAACTTTTCTCTTGAGATGCATTTGAATTAGAAGGCGCACTTAATTCAATGCCCCTCTGCAAATCAAATCTTTTCGTTCGTGATTGTATTGATGATTCCTGAAACTAAATAAAAACCACTAAATGTTAAACAAAAACCAGCCCAAAATGTATTGGGCTGGTTTTTGCTTTTAGTCTCAAACTTATATTCGCAGCAAACAAAAATTATGAAAGATTAGGAATTTCTTTCTCAGAAATAGGTTTATATCGACTAAAATATAGCAATCCTCTGAGCAATCAATAAATGAACCTACAATATAAGATTAGCACATTAACATACCGATTTAAAGTAAGCAGGATAACTTTCAAATTTTGTAGGCACAGCGTCAGTATGCAAGGTCTTCCTCTTCGACCCTTGAATGTAACATTCAGATGTGAAATGATCGGAGCAAAGACGGGAATTCTTAGTGGGTTCCCAATTGTCGCGCCTTAAAGCTTTTATCCAAATCTTCCTTGTATTGTGATCTACAGGAAACCTATACAATATTTTTAGATAGTTCCTAATAAAGTATAACAACTTTCATAGTACTTAACATAGATTCATGGTATACTACTGCAAACAAATATGGGTGTTTACTTTTGTGGGAAATAGGCACAATAATTTTTAGTTATACTAATAATACCTACCTATTATTTAAACAGTCTCTTACAACACAGTGGAGGCGTACAAGGTGTATTTCAAGAAACTAAGGTCCGTATTACAGAACGATGCTCAGTCCTCGATTGATGTTCGTGCAGAGATTTCATTCATAAAGTGATCGATTATAGAACGAAATCTCTGCTTGAGCACTGATCGATAGAGACCTAAGACCGCAAGTGTTATAAAACCGAATCGGTATAATAGTGTACGATTGTACGTCATGGCACGTCACTATTATCTAACAACGAAATTATTTTTAAGAATTTTGATATCGGATAGACATTATTATCTTATGGTATCAGTCTCAAAACAATAAATTTTAACTTATTCAAATATTTCATGGAAATAATAAGTGGTTCCACAGAGAATTAAAAAAAAAATTACCTGTGAAATGTTATACGTCGATTTTCTTCACTTTTCTTTGAACTATGGCTGCTACAGCCATAAGCTACACAAGCCATCACAATAAACGGTGTCAAGTTTTTATACGATAAATTATTTCACACCTAAACACTTCCTGAACAAAAAGTAATCACAAAAATACGAAAACACAGCGAGTCACCAGCTAGTCACTTTGACAAATGAAACGTGGCTTCACACCGTTCAAGACGATAGTTACTGTATGATTACATCTCTTTCTATCTGACGTCAAACTTTTGTAAGATAAAGCAGAAGCAGTATATGTTTGATAGTTCAAATAATTACGAGTGCTTGTTATTGCTCGAAGGGCGCAACTGTTTGGCGCGCCCACGTTCCACTTTGGCGCGGAGTAGTTGCACTTGTGTATTTAGATTAAAATATAATGTGCTGTTTTAGTTAAATCAGCCCATCCGCACAAACTTTTATTGCAATAATCGTTAATACAAAACTAAACTAGACCTAAAAAACTAAACTGTACCTAAGAACTTAAAATAAATAAAAGCTATTTAAAATAGCCCGTTGGTGGAGGGGAAAGTTCCCAGAATGCTGGCAGCATTACCACGTTCCTGTTAGATTATAATATCTAGTGTGTATCGTGAATTTCATAATAGCAAAAACATCGAATAAAGAGTTTGTTTTTTTTACATCACCAATGGAATTTCGTATTCAGAGGCACTGAAAATGTTGCAGGAGGCTTACGGTGAATCGACTTTATCAAAAACACGTGATTTTTAGTGGTACAAAGTCTTCAAAAGCGGTAGACATGTGATTAGCCACAGAAAATATCGATAAATTGATATAACAAGAACATCACTATTGTCGAAATAATTTAATTCAAATAATATCAAGAATATATTTTATTTAAAAAAACTGCACACTTAATGTACTTTTAATTATTATAACTGTTTTTTAATACAATCTATAGCTTACAAGGCTAAAATTTATAGTTACGTATAGATAAAACGCTTACGGTGAAACGTTAAATTTGGCCGATTTTGGCCGAATGTTGCACTACAACTTATTATGCTGCATTTATGAGGCATTGTAAAGTATTGTTTTTACACTATATTCCAGCATAATCTTAGAAATATCTACAGAAACGTTCAACTTCAACTCTTTGTAAATGGCCTTTGTGGAGAGGTTACCACAATTTTTTTTCCAATACCAAGTGACAGTTTACACCGCAAGTAAATTTTTTTGTTTTGTTTGGTTTTGGCTCCACACTTTTGTGTATTTAGCCAGTGTCAAGTAATCGTTAATTTATCAAGTTAATGATATTTCACTCAGATATGTGTCAAGTCACAGTCCAAGTCATCAAGTTAAGTCATAGTCTAGTCTAGTCAAGTCCCACTCCTAGTAAAGTGGTGGCAACTTTACCAGAAGCTTCTATGGAGTTTTGGAAACAACACAAAAAAAAAACGTTTCACCATCATTATACCACTTTCCCACACTCATGCCTGTAATTCAGCACTTAACGAATAAAACGCCACCAATTTTATGCACTAACACTGAAATTACACAAGTTTTGGAAATTAATACAATGCGGCAACGCGATCTTTTCGTTTTCCCGCCAAAAACCCCTCCGCAAGTAAATTGAAGTAAACTGCGTAAAAATATGGCGGTCAAGGCACACGCCTGACCTCACGAAAAATGTTGTCAACATAGCGAAACTGTTGGTTTATTTTTAATACATACATTAGACAGAGATGCCAATATGTTTATTATTTCGTCTTTAAAACTATTTTATAACTAAGTATCTACATGTTTTTGCAACATTTCCATAGGTTTCCTTGTTCAGAGATACGTATGCGTCAAGTCACAGTCCAAGTCATCAAGTCAAGTCATAGTCTAGTCTAGTCAAGTCATACTCCTAGTAAAGTGGTGGCAACTTTACCAGAAGCTTCTATGTAGTTTTGGAAACAACACGAAAAGAAACGTTTCACCATCATTATACCAATTCCCCACACTCATGCCAGTAATCCAGCACTTCACGATAAAATGCCACCAATTTTATGCACTGAAAATAACACAAGTTTTGGAAAATAATACGGTGACGCGAACTTTTTCGTTTTCTTCCGGCCGGCTTTTGTCACCGTACGCCGCGACTGCCGCAGTGGTTCGATCTCCGCTAGGAGTAATAGTATTCTGTGGGTTCGATCCCATACAAGTAGTTGGACGTAGGGTATTGAAAAATAAAGTTATAAATTCGAAAAAATAAATATGCCATTCGATGTATATATCAAAAGGCAAATATTTTACATCAACGTATTTTGAGATTGGAGTTATAGTATATTCGATATAGGTTATTCGACTAAAACGGCTTTTAATGTATGTAAAGCAACATATATCTCGTGATTTTGGCCCGTTTTCGTTCTGGGATTTATATGATGGTTATATAATGGTGCATGGATTTTGCACAACGATCGCACAAGGCCATCATTTTGGACGAGTTTTGATCATAAACCCAAAAAATACCATAAAGCAACCACCTTATTCACCAGATACATTACCTTGGTTACATGTCGGGCCTATATCATGACACGCAACATTACATTTTGTACGATCTATTATTGTTTATTTTCATGTTGTATGTTGGAATGTAATGTTGTGTGATGTCCTGAATAAATGTATTTTCTTTCTTTCTTTCTTTCTATATGGCTCCAGCCAAATTTATTTCTTTCCCTCAACTCAAATTATCATTTCGTGACATCCGTTTCATTCGGTAGAAGACATAAAGGAGATTCTGAGGCGAGAACAGAACTTAATTCCGGAAGAAGCGTTTCAAAAATATTTTTACGATTATATTATTAGATAGATAGATAGATAAACTCTTTATTGAAACACCACATCTTAAATAATTAAAAAAAGTGAACAAACTTAACCAAAATGTAACAATGGGCGGTCTTATCGCTCAGAGCGATCTCTTCCAGACAACCTTGCACGGAAAAGAATAACGCAGTAATAGATGGCCGGTGGTTTTCATATAAAAAAAAAAAACAAACAAAAACACTGTGGATACCTATACGTACATAGTATACCTACAAATATACAGTACATACATATTATTCGTTGGCGCAAGTGTAACGTTTCTGAAGACGATAAAATAAATTTGGATGAATGTCATATTGCATACTAGTTGCGCCCCGTGGTTTCACCCGCGGATAAAAAGTATTTTGATTATTTGCTCATCCCACAAGAAAATTTCACTTTTCCGGGATAAAATGTAGCCCATATGTTAATCCAGTATATAAGCTATCTTGGTAACGAATTTCATCCAAATCTATTCAGCCGTTTGAGCGTGAAGGACTAATAAACATACACACATACAAACTTTCGCCTTTATAATATTAGTGTGATTATTGATCATTTCCCGATATTTTATTGACAGAGAAGTATTTTGATTGTACCATTCCCAGAGCGAGTGCAATTTTAGCACATAACATAACATTGAAATGGTGTCGCCAAGTACCCTGGTCACAGTACCTAACGAATGTCTGAGCTGATAAATACGTCACTGAGCAAGCAGTAATACAATGCATAAATACAATCGCTGTAAAGGAATAAACATTAGAGCCAAGATAACCATGTCTGTGATTTCTGAGTTAGTCTGACTCTCTGAGCTGAGAACTGATCTGATTCAGTTTGGGGGGTTTCCCCCCCGCGTGGCCTCCAGCCTCCCCTACAGCCACCCCAAGCCTCGCAACTGAGCTGATTCTGGTACTGGAAAATCTGAGACTGATCTGAGACTGAGTCAACTGAGCCACTGTCCGCAGACAGACCGACGCATCGGTTTCTGGGATACACAAGACATGGTTATATCTGAGAATTTCTGAGAATCACTGAGAGCATCTGAGAATGTCTGAGAGTATCTGAGAGTGCTAGCACATAAAAATCACAAGCTCACTTACTGAGATATACTGGGTGTTGCTCTGGCGCTGTCTCGTTCAAGAATGCCGCGTCTACCGCGCGCGCTCGCTCACCTTGCTAGTTGCGTCATCGACCTGACGTTAGCTGTTAATGTCATCTGGCTTCTGACAGCTTATGCACTGTTCTGTACCTACCTTCACATCTAAAGCTTCGCACTCGCGACAAATGGTGCATTGTGTGGGATTTGAACCGGGCATCAGTTTAAAAGCCACTCTGGTTACTGCCGAGCCTCTCAAAAACAAAAATTGTTTAATTATGTGTATCAAAGTTTTTAATAAATTACCAACGGAAATCAGGGAATTGCCTACTCGACAATTTAAAATAAAACTGACTGTTAAAGTGGCTGGTAGAGAAGTGTTTTTATGACCTCAAGGAGTTGTTGTGACAAATATGTTTTTATTATTGCCAATTAAATTATTATTGTATATGACGGCGGCTACGCCCAGTTATAAACTCTATGCGCAGCGGGCAGTACCGTAATTTACCCTGTGGCAGCATTTAAATTTATTACAGTGGCAACACCGGCAACTGTCGTCGCTGCCCCACCCGTCTGGCTATATAAAGGGACCGCTCGGTGTACTACGGAGCATTCTTGTTCCAGACACGGCGCGGTGTGGACATGCTGAAGGCCTATAGTTATATAGGTTGCAACCTACGAAGAAACCCGTTCTGCCGACATATATTCGTCATATTTATCATTATTAACTTCAATTTGACATATTAAAATTTTAAGTTTATATTAAATAAAATATTGCATGTCCGTCACGGCTGTGCACACTCATTGTGCTAAATTATTAGTTTCTTAAGACCTATTTGTACACAGTTTCTGCAATAAATAATTCATTCATTCTCTATTAATAATATATATGTGAGTGATAAGGTTTTAACTGATGCTCCATTACTCGGCAAGTTATATTACGGTATCATAATATACTATGCCAAAAGTTTTTTTTTTATGTTACGAAATGACATGATGAACAAGCCGCTGGCCTGATGTTAAGCGACACGACTGCCCATATCAGTTGCAGTGACACTTGAAACACTAAATTATAGTTTCGCGTGACACTGCACTGCGCACGTCATTCTGAGACAGCACAGTCTGGTAATAAGATTACAAAACTGTGAGGTTAGGTCATAAAGTCTCATTTGCCCAGTAATTTCACTAGCTACAGTGCCCTTCAAACCGGAACACAGTAGTGCTTGCGCACTACTGCTTGGCGGCAGAATAACTGGCAAAGCGGTGGTACCTACCTAGACGAACTTTGCAGAAAAGTCCTACCACCTAGTAAAAGTTGGGAAAAAAGAAGATAATTTACTTTATAGTTACACAATCAAATATCATTTAATTATAAGATATAAAAAAAAAATATTTTCGTTTATGAAAAGTGTTACGATGGCAAATAATATAGTGTCTTCACTATATTATTATATTATATACATAAACCACACTTAACTCCTTCTAACTCACTGGTCCTTTTACCAACAGATGAAACTGAGATAAAAAAAAGTAATACTTTCCCTCCGCAACACTTCGTCTTTTGGTTGGGATGGAATTCCGTCAACTCTCTACAAACAAGCCATAGATATCCTATCGGCACCGATTGCTTATCTCTGTAATACGTCTTATGAATACTGGCGTCTTTCCGAGGGAACTCAAGTTGTCAGTTATGGTTCCAATTCA
This sequence comes from Ennomos fuscantarius, assembly GCA_905220475.3. Lineage (NCBI taxonomy): Eukaryota > Metazoa > Arthropoda > Insecta > Lepidoptera > Geometridae > Ennomos > Ennomos fuscantarius. The sequence goes on from HG992049.1 coordinate 8,455,030, forward strand.
CAAGGCCGGGAATAGAGACAGTGTTGATAATTATCGACCAATCTCACTTTTACCTACCCTCTCAAAAATTTTTGAAAAAGTTATTAATATTAGGCTTCTCAATTTCTTAGGAAAATACAATTTAATATCTCGTAATCAGTTTGGCTTTAGAATAAAAATATCAACCTCCGATGCAATAGACAAATTAGTAACTCATGTAATCAAACAGTTAGATAAATCCAAAAAGTGTGTAGGGGTTTTCCTTGATTTGGCAAAAGCATTTGACACTGTCTCTATTCCTCTACTCTTGAAGAAGTTGGAACTTACTGGTATCAGAGGTATTGCCCAGGATCTATTTAAAAGCTACTTACAAGACCGGAAACAAACAGCTAGAATAGGATCGGTCCAGAGTCACGAAGAAACTGTCTCGTATGGCGTGCCACAGGGCAGCGTGCTCGGTCCGACGCTATTCCTTATCTATATAAACGGACTATGTAATATAGATCTAAAAAATGCACAAGTTATAACATTTGCCGATGACACAGTTATACTATTCACTGGAGATACGTGGGGAGAAGCTAAAAGATTTGCTGAAGAAGGCTTGTCTAAAGTTGTTAAATGGTTAGACTATAATTTGCTAACATTGAACTTGACGAAAACTAAATACATTACCTTCAGTGTAAAAAGCAACCTCCAACCGGATAATGCATTTAAACTAAGGGTTCATTCCTGTATGCAGTCTGAGGTATGTAACTGCTACCTTTTAAGCCGGGTAAATAACCTAAAGTACTTGGGTATAGTAATAGACCAATTCCTAAGGTGGGAACCTCATGTGAAGTTACTTATAGGACGAATACGGAAATTTATTTATCTATTTAAAAACTTGAGACACATTGGCGACTATGACATTTTGAAAAGTGTTTATTTTTGTCTTTGCCAATCTATCCTGGCCTATGGTATCCTTGGATGGGGGGGAGTTGGCAAAACACTACTTTTAGATCTAGAGAGAGCGCAGAGGGCAGTCTTAAAGGTTATGTATTGTAAACCCTACCGCTACCCAACTATTTCGTTATATAAAGACATAAATGTCCTGACTGTACGCCAGCTCTATATTAAGACTTTAGTCCTAAACCAACATAAAAAACCTATGATCGTGGGTCATACAGACAAGCGACGTAGTGATATTGTCTACAGATCTACTAAATGTAAACTAAAAGTAAGCCACAAATTCTCTTTTTGTCTAGGCCCATTCGTATATAACAAAATTAACAAGCGCTTAAAACTTTCGGAATCATCTTTTTATTCTTGCAAATTAAAGCTTGATAACTACCTAAAGTCATTGAATTACGATGAAACTGAAACACTATTAACAGTCGCAACTTAAGAAATATTAATTAAAATACCTTATGTATTTGTCTGTCTATCATACCTATCTATTATGCTTTTTATCATTTATTGTATATTATATATCATATACATTTATTTATCTATATAATTTATTTTTATTTATCATATGTATTTTTTTTTTTTCTTTCCCTTGATATCTTTATTAATTGCACATAACGCACACTTACACAAGCACACACATGCATATACACGCTAACACACACACACAAACCACACACTAAAAGTGGATTCAATGAAACATAATTACATACACATACATAGTGTGTACTTATTTACGTACCTAACTTGCCTGCAGATTAATTCTGTAAACATTCAATCAAAGCATTATAATCATAGTTTATACGTCTGTTGATTTTGAGCTTTTAAATTAAGTCATTAAATCCTACTAAGTATAATATACACATTCTATATACTGTTATAGAATAAAATAAAGAAGAACCCTAACTTATATTTTGTAAACCACTTTCTTGTAGTCAAATCATCTGAATTGTTCGCATATACTGTAACAATGCAATGTTTTGGACGAGGAATAACTCCCTGCCGTCATACAGTGCAAACTAGTACGGAGGGTAGTCGTAAATCTTTCGAATAATTTTCTTTGAATACATTAGCTACTTACACATTATTACGTACCTATACGTTGTTAATAAAGTTAGAACCTTAAAATAAGATAAGATATTGGTGTATAGACAAGGTCATGAACGCCGTTGTGTAGTTTTCATCCCAAAAGCGATGAGAATTGCGTTATGGCGGCTGATGATCGTAAATTATCATTTTGGTTCAACGTCACTTTAAGTTACCTTAGTTTATTTGTATTTTTCGTAGACTGTTTTTATGTTTAAACCGATGTTTGTAAACATGTAATAAACTATTTCATTTCATTTCATTTCATTATACCAAAAGGAAAAAAATTCTTTACTGCCTATTAATTAATAAATAAACCTTGTTTAAAAAAATCTTTTTATTTTTCCATCATCCTACTCCTTCCAAATATTTATTATTTACATAAATTACTACATGGGAATGTTAAACTTATAACACTAACTTAAAATTATATTTTCCACAGTAACTTATTTTAAATGCTACCTAAATTATACCAATTAAAAACAGGTTTCCAAACTTTTTGACCATGCCCCTCGGTCAAAGCATAAACACAAAAAAACAGATTTTGATACATAAATACTTTTTGAAAAAGAATAAAATTTACAAAACCGAGAAAATATAGATATATGTATACGCCAAATTACATATGTATTCACTTTATATATAAAAATATATTTATTTAAAATATCACATTTACTTAAACTAGGTGCTTACGTACTATATAATTATATATATTACGTTTCGATATTTATGTATGGTCCTAATTACGTATATTATTGTAATTATAATTAACAACCTCCATCTACATTATTAAAGTTTAACACACATAAGACAGCTTGAAAAATTGAAACATTAGTGACTAAAATGAGCTTATTATGTATTGACTTCATTAAAAGTTGGGCATGCACATTGCACAGTTAAATAACAATGCAAACACTTACTGCCTTATTAATAAACACGAAGTAGCTTTAGACTAGTTACACCATCTTTTGTCCTAATAAGGCTGTTACAGCCTTATTAATAAACGGGTATTAGTCTCGTATTAGTTACTTCAGCTTTTGTCCTTTTTTTGCTACTGGAATATTTAGCTGGATCGAAAGAGTCAAAAGATGGTGTAACTAGTCTAAAGCTACTTCGTGTTTAATAAGGCTGTTAAAGATTTTATGGTATGGTAGGAAGAAATTTCATTTTTGCAAATTGCAGCCCTACTCGTTTCATAATAAAGTAACAATACCGAGATAATAATGTAGCGAAAATGTAGTGAAGTTTAAAAAAATTACATAGCCAAAAGGTTTATCCAGGTCACTTTGAAAAAAAAAAAAAAGAAGTATTGTAACGCGGTTTAAAAAAACGGTTCTGGCGAAAGCCAGAAAATATTTTTGTCTCACTTCAGCTATTGTATTTAGTTAGAAGTAGAGTGAGACTGCAAAAATGTCGTCTCTTTTCAGATCTTCTCTATACTGAAACGCATAACGCGTAGAGTAGAGCGTTTTTATTATAAGGTAGTCTGCAAACAGTCCCTTAAGAGTCCTCGGGTCATTTTGCGAAAGTCGAACATCGAATCTACCCTAATTTTGAATATCACATAACATTATAACTTCCACTAGAATGAAATCTTCACAACAATAAAATATTACACATTAAATGATATTTGTTAACTTTACTATGTAATAATATTGAAGGCATTAATGCAAAAAGGTCATCGTACAGGTCATTTTAAGAATAATTCCAATGTTGACCCAACCATCATTGAACCCTATAGAATATCACATACCATCATAAATAAAATCTTCACAACAATAAAATATTACACATTAAATGATATTTGTTAACTTTACTATGTAATAATATTGAAGGCAATAATGCAAAAAGGTCATCGTACAGGTCATTTTACGAATAATTCCAATGTTGACCCAACCATCATTGAACCCTATAGAATATCACATACCATCATAAATGAAATCTTCACAATAATAATATAGCACTACACATTAAATGATATTTATTAACTTTACTAATAATTATGAAGGCAATAATGCAAAAAGGTCATCGTACAGGTCATTTTAAGAATAATTCCAATGTTGACCCAACCATCATTGAACCCTATCGAATATCACATACCATCATAAATGAAATCTTCACAATAATAATATAGCACTACACATTAAATGATATTGGTTAACTACAATAATAATGTACACAAACGACTAAATCTAAGTGGTTTTGTGGACAAGTTCCGTAGGCTCGAGCTTGGCTGGCATAATATTACCAGGTGCGGAGATCAAAGCTGGAGCGAACTCTGAGCGCGCTAGGTTGTACATCTGTGGATTAATAGATTTCACATTTCAATTACTGTTATTGAAAAGTCATATTTTAGTAGTAAGGCAGTTAAACAAAACTTTTTTAAACAAAGTTTTGTTTAACTACCCTACTACTAAAATATAATAGGCTATTTGACTACTATTAAAAATGAACAAGTAAATATTATTTTCATAAAGTAGGTTAAAAATGAATGTAATCATTGTAAAAATAAGTAAAATCGGTAAATTAATCACGGAGTAGTACGCTTTTAAAGTTTCATCGCCTGTCCCTTTCTCGCAAAACAGAGATCGTGTTGAGCTTCCTCACAGCTACTATGAAGGCATGGCTTGTGACGTCACATGCCAAAAAGATTGTATGTAGAGCTACCACAGCTTAGTAATGAGTTACTGTGAGGACTGGTAACTGACGTCACTGCGTGTTTGAGTTGTCTCTTTCTATTTCTGTATTTTAAAATGCCTGTAACTTAGTCATTTTTTGAGATATTCAAGTTTTGTTTTCACAGTTATCTTTTTTTTGAGGTATATTATTTATGTATGGAATAAAAATATAGTAGTCAAATAGCCTATTTTACTATTATTTATGAATGTCTGTTTCGTACAACAACAGCAATTATTTTGTACGTTATGTTAAATAGTTCTCATGTAAGTGAAATAATTTCTTATGAGAAATATCCGACTGGCCTGATAGCTCAGTTGGTAGTAACTCTGCCTTCTGAACTGTGAGTTGTGGGTTCGATTCTCACCCAGGACAAACATTTGTGTGATGAACATCGATGTTTGATCTGTGTCTGGGTGTCATATTATATTCTATGTATGTATTTACAAACAAAAAGTATCTAAGTATTGTATCAGTTATCTGGTTCCCATAGTACCAGCTTTGCTTAGTTTGGGACTAGATGGCGTTGTGTGAGGTGTACACATATTATTATTATTATCTCTAACCTCAATTAGAACATTATTTGATACTAGCGCCCCGCGGTTTCAGCCGCGGATAAAGTGTTTTTGGAGTTTTGGCGGGAAAACGATCGCGTCACAGCATTGTATTATTTTCCAAAACTTCTGTTATTTTCAGTTTAAGTTCGGTAGCGTTTCATTCGTTAAGGATTACAGGCATGAGTGTGGGAAAGTGGTATAATGATGGTGAAACGTGTGAATTTTCGTGTTATTTCCAAAACTCCATAGAAGCTTCTAGTAAAGTTACCACCACTTTACTAGGAGTATGAATTTTAGATTGTGTGAAACCGCGGGTAGCAGCTAGTTGTACTATAAGAATTATAATCTTGTTATTTACCTTCATAAAAACTGGCGCTGATAGCTGGTCGACGCTGGTCGCCTTGGACAGGGAGTCGTCGATATCAGGAGTGAACGAATGGACCTCCACAGGAGGTACCTTCAGTTTGGGACACTTGGCGCGCTTGGGAGCCTCCTCGTCAGAGTCTGAAGGGGGTGGACGGACCTGGAAAACGAAAGCAATAAGTTGATGATAAAGCAAGTAAGTTGAATTAAAAAAAAAAAACGAGTGTGCTTTGGACCACATGTCTAAAGTAAAACTTTTTTAGCTCCATCTATCGGCCGGTGTAACATTGTTTAATGTTAATGTCGCCATCTTGTCAATTTACCGGATATACCAACAATAATACAAATTTTAAGTAATTTTTAACTTTGTTATGTTGAGATCTACGTCAACCAACAAATTTCAACTTCTTTTCGCCTCTTTCGTTATTCACCAACTTACTCCCCAAGTTAAGCGTGCGTAAAGAAGTTTTACTATAAAAACGTCTAGATAAAATAGAAATAGTGTAGAAAAGCCTTACCTTTCTCGGTCGACCGGGACCTCTCCTTTTGGGCGGCATGGGAAGTGGAGACGGAGACCGAATCTGAAAGTAAAGGGAATGCAAAATGAGTCGATGCATTTCGAGAATAATTGCAATAGTAATTGCTATCTGAAACATGCTAGGCTACATATTAGACAAAAGTCAAAACATCACTGAAATTACGATTAGCGGGAAAACCATTATTTAAATGCATTACTACTCTTACTTGTTAAGGTGCATACAGAAAAAAAGGGCAAGTTTATTAAAATTGATCCCTTTTTTTGAACGGGCTTATGCCTACGAACCTACGACCTTTACAGCGTCACCGGGCGGGAGGGCAGGCGCTTAAGGCGCCCAGGCGTCAAAAGTGGGAGGCAACTAGCTGGCGGGCACCCCTGGGGTGCGAGCCTCGGCTTGGGCCATTACCGGGATAAGACGATCGAGAAGACTACGTCCATTGGAAGAGTGGACCCTATTGAAAGTATTAAAATCAATCCATTGATCAGGGCTAAGCAGGCGACAAAAAGTAATATTTTCTACCGCAGGTACTATGCATTTACTATAACTATCAATAAATAACGCCCAATATACATAGATCCTGGACCCTAGAATTCCCTGTATCTCAGGAACTCAGGAAGGAACACACGAACTAAGAGGATCATGATCCCATAACACCCAGACACAGAAAAAAATTAAGCGCTTTATTTTTCTGTGCACAAATACTTGTCCTGTCACAGAAAAACCCGCAGCTTCCGGGCTATGAGCCGACCTGCTACAGACGCTGTCAAAATTATAACTATTACATGCTAGATAAACAGGAAGACTTACCCGCCTTTTCCTTACAGGCCTGCTCCCATCAGCGGACCTCGTAGTCATATTCAACTTTGAATCATTTCTAGGATCAGTCTTCTTATTATCGACCACCTCTTCCTTCAATATCCCACTCATCCTATCCTTGAAAAAGCTGTCTTCTGCCATTTTCAACGCTTCGAAGCACTTGTGCCCTTGCAGAGCGTATCTTATAATCTTTAGGACTTCTATCCTGCACAGCAATCGAGTATCATCGTCCATTTTCTTAAATAGAGGTATCAAAGAGTTCATAAACAGTTTGTCATCGTCGAAATGGTCGTCAGGTAGAATGGTGTTAGCATCGATCTTAATTTCCAGGGATTTTTTCTCTATGCAAACTTGGTTGCCCTTTTCCATGGTGAATTTCTCCGGGGGGTCCGGTTTAGTCTTCAGATCTAAGGGTTTGTCTAAAGGCTTATCGAAAGGCTCAGTCTTGATGCGGGGGACGATTTCTTCAGGTGAAAGGTGCTGAGGGGAATTCGATACTTCTGAGTACGATTCGTACTTGTCTTGGGAGTAGCGCGGTTTTCTGTGGAAAGGGTACGTTTAATTTATTTATAGTGCACATGTGTACGTTGCATTCAAAGTTTGGGAATCTCTGATGTTTATCCGCTATTGAGGTTCTAAAGATAGTGTGACTTGTTAAACATAAAAACGAGTGTGCTTTAGACTATACGACTGAAGTAAAACTTCTATAAGAAAAGTAACTCTCTCTCTTTCTATCTTCACCAACTTATATCTCCCTCTCAAATTCCTTTTGCCTCGCCCGATCAATTTCCGTAACGCTCTCGTCACGCATTCACCAGCTTACTCTTCAAGTCAAGCGTGCGTAAAGAAGTTTTACTTCAATAAAAAAACCGGATTATCCGGTTTTTAACAAGTAGATATTGTCCAGTTTAATCATAATTCGATAGATTCTAAATCGGATCCCGATGAACTACGTTGGCAATTTTTTTTGTGCGTTTCTTATAAGTTATTGTGTTATGTATGAATAAAGATGGTTACAATGAAGCAGGATGGGGTAAACCGAGTCTATTCTTAGCGCTGATGAATCGGACAAAAACTCAAACTTTCCACTCTACATTTTTAAAGCTATTTAAGCATTTTTCTGTGTGCAGTGTTATGAGTTGTCATAGATTAAAATAAATAATTGGCATTATTTATTTAGAGGCGAATTGGAAACATACTCACCGAAGTTGAAATAGCATGGGGTAAAATATGTCTTGAAGCAATTTGTATGAGGTAAAATAGAACGAGGGGTGAAATGATATGGAGTAAAATAAAACAAAAGTAAAATGGCACGGGGTAAAATAGAACAGGGGTGAAACGGCATCGAGTAAAATATAACAGGAGTGAAACAGCACGGGGGGAGTTTTGGCGGGAATGCGAAAAAGATTGCGTCACCGCGTTGTATTATTTTCCAGAACTCTCGTTATTTTCAGTGTTAGTGCATAAAATTGGTGGCATTCTATTCGTTAAGTGCTGGATTACAGGCGTGAGTGTGGGAAAATGGTATAATGATGGTGAAACGTTTCTTTTCGTGTTGTTTCCAAAACTCCATAGAAGCTTCAAGTAAGTTGCCACCATTTTACTAGGAGTATGACTTTGACTAGACTTGATGACTTCGACTGTAACTTGTCACACATTTGCGTAAATATCATTAACTTGATAAATTATTAATTACTTGACACTGGCTAAATACACAAAAGTGTGGAGCCAAAAACAGCACGGGGTAAAATAGAACAGGAGTGAAATAGCACGGGGTAAAATAGAACAGGGGGTAAAATAGAAATGTAAGTGTATTTTGTACCTACTTGTTCATGAGAGCATGCTTGAGGAAGGCCAGCTCGCGATGGTAGTTGTACCGGCGGGTGCCGGGGGTGCATTGTTCGGCCGACACGCACTTGCCCTGTCTGTACATCTTGGTATACGAGTCTCGAATAGACCGCCATCGCTTCTGAACTTCTTTACCTGGTGACAAGGGAAAATGGGAGTTATATTTTGACTCTTTTATATTTATCTCTTAAATATTAACGGGGATAACTACACCAGGGTTATCACATCACATGAAAAAAGACAATTTAGTGAATACAATGTGATGTAAGGAAATTTTACAGATCTGGATAACTGCGCAGTAGCATCCCTATCCCTTCGAATATGTACTAATATTTTTTTAAAGTGAAATGTTTGTCTGGCTTTCTCTCCAAAATGGCTGAACGGATGAAATATTGAACACGGGTTGCTTGTATTACCGAGGACAACATAGGATAATTTTATCCCGAAAATCTCACAGTTCCCGCGGGAAAATGGGTAAGTTGTACGTGCAATTGCGGGACGCACTCTAGTTTTTTTTTAAATTAACTCGTATGATAGTAGATGCGTAAAGCCTAACATATTAGCATTTTTCTTGTACTTGTACGTACCTACTAATATTGTATATATTAAATAATAACAAAGGCGACATTTCACACAGCGCCATCTAGCCCCAAACTAAGCAAAGCTTGTATTATGGGAACCAGATAACTGATATAATACTTAGATACTTTTTGTTTGTTAATACATACATAGAATACAATATGACACCCAGACACAGAACAAACATCGATGTTCATCACACAAATGTTTGTGCTGGGTGGGAATCGAACGCACAACCCACAGTACAGAAGGCAGGGTTACTACCAACTGAGCTATCGGGCCAGTCAAAAAGATGTACCGTTCAATTCTGTGACATATTCTCAAATCGTCCAACGGTGGACGAACGCTTATCATCCGATTACGATGATGAATTACAAAATGTAATATTAAAATAAATTAAATTTGTAATAATAAACACGTTTATTATTAACATATTTATAACAGTTGGCGAGTGAGATTGGCGAGCGCCGAGGTCGGTACGAGTCAAGTTGAAGGACGAGGCGCTGTCGAGCGAGCTGTGCCGTGTGGAAGTTTCGTTAAATCGTTTTATTGGTAAAAAATGAATATACTATTATTTTGTTTTCGTCCAAACGAGCATGACAGCAAAGAGATAGTGTGGAGTTTTGGCGGGAAAGCGAAAAAGATTGCGTCACCGCATTGTATTATTTTGCAAAACTTGTGTTATTTTCAGTGTTAGTGCATAAAATTGGTGGCTTCTTAAGTGCTGGATTACAGGCATGAGTGTGGGAAAGTGGTGTAATGATGGTAAAATGTTTCTTTTCGTGTTGTTTCCAAAACTCCATAGAAGCTTCTGGTAAAGTTGCCACCAATTTACTAGAACTATGACTTGACTAGATTAGACTAGATTATGACTTGATGACTTGGACTGTGACTTGACTTGACACATATCTAATACCTTGATTTGAATTGATTAATAACTTGAAAAATTATCAATTACTTGACACTGGCTAAATACACAAAAGAGTGGAGCCAAAAAAAAGCCATTAAACGAAGAAGTTGAAGTGACAACTAGCCACAGATACCAAATCAAAGACGAAAGGCTTTATTACAAACATAAATAAGTATTCTATCAGTTATCTGGTCCCCATGTACTAATTCAATAGACTAAGCAAATTGATTTTGCAGATTATCAATAATAATTGTTATTGTTATAAAATAATATCATCAATTTAAGAAAAGTTTCAAAAATTAAATTTTAAATCATCCTTTATTATAAAACAACTAAGTAATAACAAAAAAAAGAAAACTTAAGCCACTACCAGTAGGCAACGTGCTCAATATGCTGGCAGCATTGCCACGTTGAATGGCAAATCTTTGACCGAAGTAGAGACCGGCATTATGGGCACGTGTTGCTTCTATCTACCAGACGTTTAGAAAGATCTTTAAAAATTAGTGAGAATTTTGAATAGACAAGATAATATACCAACCCACTTATATAGTAAAGATAAACCCGAATTGATGAAACCCGCCTACACCTAGGGCCTTGTAAAAGTGACTTGCTAGTGGGCGAATCTATGTGAGAGGAAGATAGATTTGTTATAAAGATAATTGAAGACATTAATTAATAATATTCCAATTAATTACCTTACAGTTATATTGCTTTTTTCAGTTCTACTTCTCTACTTAAATGTGACATGTTTGTCTGTTTGGATGTGTAGCTTTAATGCAATAATATCATAGCAAAATAAATAAATGAATAAATAAAAAAAGAAATGAATAATAAATAAATTAATAAATAAAAAAATAAAATAAAATAGCATACAAACAAACAAATGAATAAAATAAATAAATAAACTAATAAATACATACATAGATCCTGCACCCTAACTAGGATTCCCTATATCTAGGGACCCAGTAACTACGAGGTACATGGTTCCTTAACACCCAGACAGAAAAGTATCAGCGTTTTTTTCTGTGCATAAATAGTTGTCTTGCCGCAGGAATCGAACCCGCCACCTTCAGATTATGAGCCGACCTGCTCAACCACCACACCACAGAGGCTGCGCTATCGTATTGCTGACGATACCGCGCGAGGTAGCACTCCTGTTTTCCTAAGAAATGACGATCCTGAGCGATACAATAAGAGAGAGCGTGGGGAAATGCGATCGGGTGCTGAAAGATGCCTCTCAATCCTAAGGGAAAATCGGGTGCGGGTAAATTACGCTCCCGTTGCAAATAAAGGAGAATTGACTGGCTTCGGTCCAACTACATGCCCGGAAATAAGATGTGCACAAAATATTTCCAAGCTTGATGATGGCGATGATGATGATGATGATGATGATGGCGGTGATGATGGTGGCCACGTTAAAGTACAAATAATTTAATGTTTTTATAATTTATCTGACTCTTTTGTACAGGGTTCGATTTCGTTAAAGCGGCAAAATATGAGAGGCCGCGCCCAAGACGGGTGGGTATAAAATATTCTAACTTAAAAGTTAGAATATTCCACCCGACCCGTCGGCTCATAATCCGTCCCGATTTATCCCATCATAACAATTATATCAATCTGTGTGCGAAAACGCATTAAAAGCGGTTCAGTCGAAATAACATTATATAAAAACAGCAATAATACATTTTACAAAAGCAAACCACTTATTAATATTTTAAATTTAAAGACAAGGTCAAGTCAGTCGATAAAAACATTAGTCACGTAAAAATGTGATACCTAAATTCGAAATTATTTTTTATAAAAATTATTATTACTTTAATAAGAAACTAACAAAACTTACCTATCAAAGTTTTCATCGTTTGCAAAAACTCAATAAAAAAAAACCTGGAGAATAATATTTAGGATACTTTTTTAAATTTTAACAAAAAAAAACCACTTCTTCAGTTACAATATAACAATACTATCAGCATAAGCAGATGAACTAAAAATAAACCATAACCTAATATGAACACAAGGAAATAATTATATGTTAATGTAATTCTCGAAACGCTAAAATAAACTTTGTATCTCTGAAAATTTCAACACAGCACTTCGCCACTTTCAATGAATATTATATTTCATCCTTGCGCATTACGGTTTGTGAATACACGTCTGCATGTCGATATAAAACTGTACACATTACAGAATGCAACTGATTCGATTCCAATTTGTTGCTATAACAGGTACGTTATCTAGGCACGTTTTGAGCTGTGTGTCACGGAATTGTGACAAACAGGGTTTGAGCTAAGATAGTTTTAAATAAAAGAGCTCGCGATCGTTTTTATTACACGCGCGATGCGGCGTGGCAACGGCGATCGACTGTTCAGCCAGTTTAGTCTTTGCCTCCACCAGTATTGGAATTGGATAGATAAAAAAATATTGTACGATCCGTTCAAAAAGATAGTATTTAAAAAAAAGATCGTACATCTTGGAAAAACACCAGTTTAATACGATACTGGTGTCGATTCTGTGTCGCATTCTCTAAAACTAAAGTAGACTCAAAGTATGGCGGTACTCTTCTGATAAAGGAGAAATGAAAAAGACGGAAATATGTTAATTTCGTTTAGCTTTAGAGTATACGACACAGAATCGATATGAATCTCTCGCAGTATTACACTGTAAAGGAAGCATAATTAAAGGAACTAAGAAAATATGGAAAACACAATTTAATCATCAATTTAAAAAAAACTGAAAAAAAAGTTCTTAGTAGTGCAGTTGCCACTTTTGCTAAGTTTTACTGCATCGACAATAAAATTGCATCTACAGTTCGTTTTACAAGTCTGACCGAGTATTCGACTTAGATCCGTATTACAGAATTTTAGGAATGACGTGATGAGCTAGCCGTCCGCCTGATGTTAAACGACACGGCTGCCCATATCAGCTGCAGTGTCACTCGGAACTCTAAAGTATAGAGGTTCGCGTGACACTGCACTGCGCACGTCATCCAGAGACATCAGCACAATCTAGTAATAAGATTACTAAACTGTGAGATCAGATCATAAAGTCTCATCAATTTAATGAAATCTTTGCTTGACTGAGCATCGTTCTATAATACGGACCTTAGTAAGGTTGATCTTACTAAATATTCTTTCACAATCTGCATTTGCATGTAAAAGCATTACACAATTCAATGCTTTTTATAGGTATTTATAGAAAATAACTTGTCAACTCAGAAATTATCGTATTTTTGCTTACGATCATTAAAAGTGGATAGTTATATCGTACATTTATGACCAATTATCGTACAAATACGATAACTACCGTACAAAATCCAACCCTGGCCTTCTACTTAGGGAGAGTCGACTCGCCAGTGACTGTATCACAGCAGTGCAGTCTATAGCAGTGGTTCTTAACCTTTCAGATATGACAATTTGATTATTTTTTGTCTTGCCGTGGACCACATACTGTTTGGATGTAAATACGGTAAATGAAAATTAATAAATTGTGTATTAATAAATTTTGTACGGACATAGTACAGATATTTAGGTATATTTTAATGGGATTTTTGCGTCTGAATTCTTTTAACCGATTTCTAAACCCTTGGTTCAGTGGTACTCACAGCCAAAGGCATGTCGCGCCGCGCGTTTTTGTGTTGTCTAGTCACATTATTTAATATTTTATTATACAAGGTGGAATTTAATTCGTTCTTTTCCTTTAATGTATGTATTCAGTCCATGCTATAGAACGCTCCCATACAACTAAATAAAAAAGTACTTATGAAATAAAACTTAAATCTAGGTATTATGAAATTACTGCAAAAAATTCTAAAGAAAAGCCTTGCGACATTGAACAAAGCAGGTGTTTTATTGCCTACGAAACATTTACAAAGCACCTCAGCTGGTGCCCGCGCTGTGTGTACCGTTAAGTAGACATTTCGGCTGTCATGCAGTTATTTTAGGAGGCACTAAATAATAAAACAAAACTTTTTTTAACCTTGTACGAATATTCTATAGCATGGTCTGAGTACATACATTTAAGGAATAGAGTGAATTAAATTCCACCGTGTATATATTTAGCGATGGCTTCGCGGACAACTTTGGGTGCTACCAGGGACCACCAGTGGTCCGCGGACCGTTTAAGAACCACTGGTCTACAGTGACACAGAATAAACGATAGCACATGCAGTGTCCACACTAGAATGTAGGGGTATAGGTATTCACGCACACATTAATAGTGTTTACGACGGATTTTGCAGCTTCGTAAAAGTGGAAAGATTAATTTATCTCTTGTTATGTTGTTAAATATAATATAAAATCAAACGGACTGAAGTTCTATGAGTATTATATTAGTCACATCATTCGAAAATATAAGTACGTTTCTAGTTTAAGTTCTTTATTTCTCAAAGAACATAGTTCACGCGCTGAGAAATTATAGCTAGTTATTGCTACTAAACTTAGAGAAGTTATTTTATTTTATTTTGAAACATACAACATATAAATAACTAAACTAAACTAGACCTAAAAAACTAAATTATACCTAGGAACTTAAAATAAATAAAAACTAAAAATTTAAAATAACCCGTTGGTAGAGGGGAAAGTTCCCAGAATGCTGCCAGCTATAGCTATTTAAATATATGATGCATAGTTTGCCTTTGAGCATGCAGGCGTAAATGCAAGAACAAATCTAAATATATATAACTCAAAGGTGACTGACTGACTGACTTAGTGATCTATCAACGCACAGCCCAATCCACTGGACGGATCGGGCTGAAATTTGGCATGCAGGTAGATTTTATGACGTAGGCATCCGCTAAGAAAGGATTTTTCGAAATTCCATCCTTAAGAAGGTGAAATGGGTGGTTGAATTATTTTCCCATAGGCCACGCCGCGGGCGAAGCTGCGGGCAGAAGCTCGTTATTATATAAGGTAGGTAAGCAAAAAAACTATTCCCAATAGTTTTTTAAACGATTGGAATGATTTAGCGTCAATAGGCTTAGGTAATTTATTATATAGTATTAATTATGTATATGTTTACAAGATGCTACCTTGTAGGATAGGGGGGGATACAACTACGTTGTAAAAATACTTATATCGGGAATGATGTGAAGATATATAAGTACGTTTCAAAATCTTATGATCTTCGAACATAGTTGTGTACTGCTGATTGGTGCATGCCAGAATCGCTCTGCATTTTTTTAATGTAAACATTTCATAACTTAATGATTTTAAAAGCAATTAATAATTAGCATCTCTCTAAACCGATGCGTCACGCATAATTAACTTACAATACTTGCAGTAATGTACTCAGAAGTGGCTAATAATTATTATTGAAACAATTGGCGAAAATATCGGTGAACATTCACAAAAAAAAACATAATACATAGGACGAATATAGAAACCTTTTTGGTCAGTTAAATAGTCATTAGTCAAAAGTCATTTAATAGTCAGATAAAAAATGTATTGCAAGCAGCGTTCATATTCATTAACGTTACCTTTTTTTTTGAGTGGGGGAAATGCCCTCGCACTTCCCTGCCACCACGGGTATGTGGGACTTGAACCCACTAAAACCCCCCTCTCTCTCTCGTCCGCCGTACCGGGGGCGAGAAGGGGGCCGCGACTGCAGTCCAGCCAACTCGCCCCCGTCATTAACATTACCTACGTCAACATAGAATATAAAATGTAATAATAAATAATTATAATTATGAAGTATTACCAAATTAATATGGTTAATTGTAAGGAGAAATTCTACGGAATATTTTTAGATATTATTTTGTTAACTAACCTATCCAACAGGATAATGACAGTTTTATTATTTAAACAATAGCAAGATAATTTTAAATGTACTGCATACATTTTGTAGATAAGTAATAGCAAAACCACGGCACCCATATAATATGGTTGAAATTCCTTCAACCCGCACTAACAGCCTTATTAATAAACGGGTATTAGTCTTGGATTAGTTACTTCAGCTTTTGTCCTTTTTTTGCTACTGGAATATTTAGCTGGATCGAAAGAGGCAAAAGATGGTGTAACTAGTCTAAAGCTAGTTCGTATTAATTAATAAGGCTGTAAGCGTTTTGCTACGCACTTTATAGTGCGATCTGCCAATGAGTGGAACAACTTGCCGGCGTTCTTGTTTCCACCTAACTACAATCTAGGTGGTAGGACTTTTCTGCAAAGTTCGTCTAGGTAGGTACCACCGCTTTGCCAGTTTTTCTGCCGCCAAGCATTGTAGCTAGTGAAATCACTAGGCAAATGAGACTTATGATCTGATCTCACAGTCGAGTATTTATTATCTTATCCAGACTGTGCTGATGTCTCAGGATGATGTGCGCAGTGCAGTGTCGAGCGAAACTTTATATTTTAGAGTTCCGAGTGACACTGTTCATTATGTTATGGGCGGCCGTGTCGCTTAACATCAGGTGAACGACTAGCTCGTCACATCATTCATTAACATTTAAAAAAAAACTGGGAGTTTTCAAGTCAAGAGTGAACAGGTGTCTTCTAGGAAAGCATGGTGCACCATCGTAGATTGCATCGTCACTTTCCACCAGGTGAGACAGTGGTCAAATTTTAATGCTTTGTCTATCAACAATAGATAGATAGATAGACAGATAATGCTTTATTGCACAAATAACAAATGTAGGTACATAGGCGAACTTAATGCTAGAGAGCATTATCTTCCAGTTAACCTGGTCCTTAAAAATAAACAAAAAAAATGGAAAGGCGTAGGATACTTTATCACAATAAACAGACACGGGCAGCTAGCTAGTTTAATAAGGATAAAATATTAATGTACGATATGGGTATTCCAAGCTACTATTTTGATAGCCGTTTATTCTGTGGCAATGATGAGCAGAGTCGTTGAGTCCGTGAACCGGTGCGCGCGTCTCATACGCAAATGTAGATTGATTTTAACTCAACCACTGGCTAAGAGAATACAAATAAAAAAGGTTTTAGGCGGGAAAACGAAAAAGATCTCTCGACTCGTTAGTAAAAAGATCGTATACAGACAGATTCAGTTCAATTTATTTGTGCAATTATTATCATATGATCGCTAAGTTAGATATCATTTTCTTCTAAAACTCTGGGAAATATATTTTATAATTTTAAATCAAGACATTTAGCAATATTCAATCTATAAATAGTACTCAGTTTGGCCTTTTTTTTCATATATTACATACTTTTCGTCATATCCCAAAAAGTGCACGAAAACAGCACCAAGTGTATTTGAAGAAAATATGGCATATAACGATATGATACCATCATATAAATCCCAGAACGAAAACGGGTCAAAATGACGAGATATCCATACTCATATGTTGCTTTCCATACATTGAAAACCGTTTTAGTCGAATAACTCCTTAACTATAACTCCAATCTCAAAATACGTTCAGGTCCTATTTGTTTCCTTTTGATATATACATCGAATGGCATACTTATTTTTTCAAAATTACAACTTTTTTTTGCAATATCCTATGTCCAACCACTTGTATGGGATCGAACCACTGTGCGCCGTCTCGTTTTTGGCCAATGTCCTTTCCGTTTTATTCTACACAATGTATTATGTACCTACTTTCTGTGATACATTAACTGTTTTATTTTAATGAATGGGCCACATGTTACACCGCTATTTCACCTGATGAAGTCATCGGTCGGCAAAAAAAAATATTTCCGTACGCGGGAATATTGGATATTCGTTTTAAGACTATATTTTATTTCTTACCCAAATTTTCCCATAATAAATAACCCAATATTCAATTATAGTAGTATTACTCTATTATTAAAGTAAAACTTCTTTACGCACGCTTGACTTGGGGAGTAAGCTGACGAATTTGAAGAATGAAGTGCATGAATGAAGCAACGAAGTACACGTAGATCTACATTGTCAAAATAGCCAGGTTAAAAATTTGTATTATTATGTTGGTATGTCCGGTAAAATGACAATTGAAGGGGGTGAGAACAAAAACTTATTTTTATAATTGATTTTTTTCACAAAATGACTTATGGCTATCGTTGGATTCAGCGTAAAAATTATCTACAACAATACATTCTCAAAATACCGAAATTAGGTATAAATCTCGACATTTTTAGTCTAAAAATGATTTATCTGTCACAGGAATACAGTTCACTTAGCATAAAAACATTATTATATTTTATTATATTTTTACAGTAATTGTATGAATTAGTACCTATATTTAGTATTTTAAAATAGAATTAAAACATTTTCAAGCAACTGAAGCTTACATAAACCTTTTCTATTACCTTATAAGCACTCTACATTAAAATGAAGCCGTTGAAGTTTAAGGTCAATTTTCTCGAAACTATCAATTTAACAGTTAACCCTTTTTATTCTCAATCCTTCAATTTACAATTTTCAAGATGGCGACATCAACATTAAACAAAGTTATACCGGCTGATAGATGGAGCTAAACTAAAGAAGTTTTACTTCAGGTCTTCGGTCGTGTGGTCTAAAGCACACTTGTTTTTTTTTAATTATTCCCGAAAATGAAAACACGAATATAAAAATAATAATAACGCCCAACGATAACATACATAAATCCTGGGCCGTAACTAGGATTCCCTATGTCTAGGGACCCAGGAACTACGAAAACCATGGTCCCACAACACCCAGACTCTGAACAAGTATTTGCGCTTTTTTTCTGTGCACAAATACTTGTCCTGCCGCGGGAATCGAACCCGCCTCCTCCGGGTTATGAGCCGACTTGCTCAACCCCTACACCACAGAGGCTGCCAATATG
This sequence comes from Ennomos fuscantarius, assembly GCA_905220475.3. Lineage (NCBI taxonomy): Eukaryota > Metazoa > Arthropoda > Insecta > Lepidoptera > Geometridae > Ennomos > Ennomos fuscantarius. Next base: position 8,474,068 of record HG992049.1, read on the forward strand.
CCGAATACTATACTTCGGTATTCGGCGCATCTCGTAACTACCAAGCTGCACTGACTAGTGGCCCGTAGTGCATCTTGTTAGCGCAGTGTGTAATAAAAAAAACGGAGCACTTTAAAAATAACGTCGATAGTGAGCTCGTTCTAATGAGTTTGTTGATATTATTGACTCGTCTCGGAACTGGTTTCCCTGTATTTACTCGTTTTGTCAGCTTTTACCTATTTTAACAGCGTTCGTGTTGTGGTTGAGTAGGTTGGCTCATAACCCGGGGGCAGCGGGATTGGTTCCCTCGACAGGACATGTATTTTTTCACAAAAATCTCTAATACTTGTTCTCATTATGGTTGTTGTTGGAACGTGGACATTGCACACAGCGCCATCTAGCCGTAAACTAAGCAAAGCTTGTACTACGGAAACCAGATAACTGACAAAATACTTATATACTTTTTGTTTGTAAATACATACATAGAACACAATATAACACCCAGACCCAGAACAAACACCTATGACTAGCACACAATTTTTTTTGTCCTGTGTGGGAATCGAACCCACAACCTACAGTTCAGAAGACAAAACTACTATACCATACTATACCATAAAATACCATATATATACCATATTACTATACCATACAATACAATACTATACCATACTATACCAATTCAGGGTTATTACAAAGTCACCCCTTTTGTGTAATTCTATGAATTTAAAATGTTTAAATACATGTATAATATTAGGAAATTATACAAGGTTTATAAACGTTAGCCGTACCACCCCCTACCACCAGGTGACCGATAAGGGGGATTCTAATATTTATTTTAGCCTTAGGGGCTTTACACCTGGCTAGGTGAGTTTAGGGTAGCCCCATGATTGATCGAATTCAGAAAATTGTAATTTAGCTGACTTTAAAGAAAAAGATGGTTGTAACTAGTGCAATTTATATACAAGAAATCTTTGAGCAAGGTCTCGACCGGTCGGTTGGCTACATACATATAGGCAGAGGGGTTGTGCGTAGGTTGCAACCTATATAACTATAGGCCTTCAGCATGTGCACCGGGCCGTGTCCGGAGCAAGAATGATCGTAGTACACCGAGCGCTCCATTTATATAGCCAGATGGGTGTGGCAGCGATGACAGTTGCCGGTGTTGCCACTGCAAATTTAAATGCTACCACAGAGTAAATTACGGTACTGCCCGCTGCGCATAGAGTTTATAACTGGACGTTGCTGCCGTCATACATATAATTTTTATTATTTTTGCCTATTTCATATTTTAATAAAGTGGTTTGGTGTCAAATAATACATATACACTAACTACATGATTAACAAATCTGTCAAACATTATATTATGTATGTATAACCTTTAACATTAGTGTCAGTTATAATTTTATTGCTTAAGTCTATATAATATTTATAATGGTCGATAGTCTTCAAAAACCTAATAAATAAATAAAAACTCAATCTAACAAACTACTTTTGACTGTCCCGATAGCTCAGTTGGTAGTGACCCTGCCTTCTGAACTGTGGGTTGTGGGTTCGATTCCCGCCCAGGACAAACATTTGTTTGATGAACATAAGTGTTTGTTCTGTGTCTGGCTTTCATATTGTATTCTATGTATGTATTTACAAATAAAAAGTATCCAAGTATTGTATCAGTTATCTGGTTCCCATAGTACAAGCTTTGCTTAGTTTGGGGCTAGATGGCGTTGTGTGAGATTTCCACACATATTTACTACCAGTAAGCAACGTGCCTAAAATGCTGGCAGCATTGTCACGGTGAATCGTCTTTGACTCAAGTCGGGGTGATAATAATAATCAATTACTCTAATATTATAAAGGCGAAAGTTTGTATGTGTATTTGTGTGTATGTGTGTATGTTTGTTACTTCTTTACGCTCAAACGGCTGAATGGATTTGGATGAAATTCGGTACCGAGATAGCTTATACACTGGATTAACACATAGGCTACATTTTATCCCAGAAAAGTAAATGTTCCCGTGGGATGAGCAAATAATTAAAATACTTTTTATCCGCGGGTGAAACCGCGGGACGCAACTAGTTAAAATAATAGTGGCAAAATATATAAAGCCTCTGCGGTATGGTGGTTGAGCAGGTCGGCTCATAGCCCGGAGGCGGCGGGTTCGATTCCTGCGCCTGTGCACAGAAAAAAAAGCTCAAATACTTGTCTGGGTGTTGTGGGACCATAGTCCTCGTAGTTCCTGGGTCCAGACACAGGGAATCCTAGTTAGGGTCCATGTATGTGATCGTTGGGCGTTGTTATTATCATTGTTTTTTTATTTTATATCAAACAATTGTAATCCATGTTGCATTTCCACCATCCATGTCCATATAATTATATGTGTATATTATTCGCTCCATGGCCACCCTAATCAATATATATTTATTTATAAGCCAGTAATATCTACTTTAAGATAACCAACCAACATAATATTAATATGATACGCAATATCTTTTTTTTTTTATATTTTGGCTCCACACTTTTGTGTATTTAGCCAGTGTCAAGTAATTGATAATTTATCAAGTTAATGATATTTTCATGAAAATATGTGTCAAGTCACAGTCGAAGTCATCAAGTCAAGTCATAGTCTAGTCAAAGTCATACTCCTAGTAAAGTGGTGGCAACTTTACCAGAAGCTTCTATGGAGTTTTGAAAACAACACGAAAAGAAACGTTTCACCATCATTATACCACTTTCCCACACTCATGCATGTAATCCAGCACTTAACGAATAGAATGCCACCAATTTAATGCACTAACACTGAAAATAACACAAGTTTTGGAAAATAATACAATGCGGTGACGCAATCATTTTCGCTTTCCCGCCAAAACCCCTACGCAATATCTGTTAATAAAGAAAAACAAGGTAAATTGGGCTAATGCGGAACGGGGCACAAAAAAACATATACAGAAAGTAAAAAATAGATATGTATTTAAATATGAGACGTTTCGTATTTCCTCTTCGTCTTTGTTACTTATAATAACGTATTTTTAAGGTTTTTTTTAATGGCTTCAACCACCTTTTATTTGATAAAAATATGCTTACTTTTTTTTCTTATATTTTAATACACCTTTTTTATATAGGGTGGGGGGTGCCCTCGCACTTCCCTGCCACCGTGGTGGTGGTAGGGGGTATGTGGGACTCAAACCCGCTAAAAACCCTTAAAAATCATCTAATCCGCATACGAATAACAAAGGAATTAACAGTTTATTAGGCACGCAATTTACGCAAATAGAAATAAAGTAATAGATGTTCCCAATATTTATATGGTGTCCATAAATTTCAGAAAAAAGGAAAAACTTGTGAATAATTCCCTCCTGTATTGATTTTGTTAATAAATAATAACAATAATACAACTAACTCAAAACAAGGCAGATTATGGCAGATGTAACATACTATATTTGAATATCTTAAATAATAAAGTCGATAGTGCCGAGTTACTCAGCAAATTTTCCCTTCGAACTCCAACATTAAATTTCCGGCATACACCGCTTCTTTCTGTTCCTTTGGCGAGGACAAACTATAAGCAAAATACCTTCTTCTGGAGAACCTCTTCATTTCTTAATGACTTTTTCAAGATTAATAATGCTTATGACATTTTCTTTGGCGGGATGCGTTCCATAAGGCAAAAATTTGCATTTGAATTTTTGTTTACTCCAACTTAATAGCATTACTGAATAGGTCTCATGCTAACTTCATTAGCTACCTACTACGAGCTTATTTCTTTATATACTAATGTTTCTATAGGTGGAAACTTGTAACTGGCCTAGTTTCTTTTACTGTAAGTTTACGTTTTTATATGTATTTTGGCTGTAAGTTTTCCTAATATGAATAAATAAATAAATAACAAGTATGTAAGTAGTATATTGAAAGAGAGCACGGACCCAGGAGTCTGTGGTAAAGCAGCATTAAAAAAACAGTTTATTAGGTAGTAATACTTCTATATATTATTACTATTTTACTGATTATTATTGTATCGGAGGCGAGAATAAATCAGCCAGCTGTTCATCTTTATAATCGCATGTTCCTGCGTTTTAAGCTATTGCATAGCTTTTATCGCGGGCCTTGAGCGTGGGGACCGAATCCAGAAATTCCGTAACGAAAAAAACCTAACACCCCCCACTCCGAACCGCTGTGCCGGTCGGAGTACAACAACCCAAGGAGTATACAACCCGCCTTTAGGTGGCATTGGTTGTATTGGAAAACTACCGTCATCAGCTGTTTGTGAGAAAGTATAGGTGTATAGGTATTTATCATCTATGTACAACAGTTATGCAATAGCTTTACCGCGGCAGTCTCCGAGTGCCACACGTCTTTTTTTTAAAATTTAAAGTAAGGTTAGCTCAACTCCACGACCACTTGTAGAGTGCAATACAGTTAGCGAGAATTTTTGAAACCTCTTCAAAAAAGAAGAAGGTTCTCAATTATTACCTCAGAACTTTCGACTGGGTGAAACGATTTTGATGATTCTTTTTTTATTTGAAAGCTGTTGCTTCTCGTGTGGTCCCGTTTCAATTTGATCAATATCTGACAATTAGTTTGTGGGTTATCCTTAATAATTTGTATTTCGACCCTACATTGATGATGTTCTAATTTTTGTGTTAAACAAATGCGGTGGGATTGAAGTCAGTTCGACTCTCTTTTATGAATATTCTACAATCTCTGACAGCCTCTGTGGTGTGGTGGTTGAGCAAGTCGGCTCATAATCCGGAGGCGGCGGGTTCGATGCCCGCGGCAGGATAAGTATTTCTGCACAGAAAAAAAGCGCAAATACTTGTTCTGCGTCTGGGTGTTGTGGGACCATAGTCCCCGTAGCTCCTAGGTCCCTATACACAGGGAATCCTAGTTAGTATCGAGGATCTATGTATGTGATCGTTGGGTGTTATTATTATTAATCTCAACTATGGAAAGGAAATATACAACAATCTTTGTTAATACGATACCTTTGATACGACACCGTATCGCGATAAACACCGAGTATTTCATCGTTTGTTTAAAATGAATTAGGTAATAACACACTAAATATGCGCTGGATATCATTCATGGGAAACATTAGTAATGACGTCATTAAGGCGCGGGGCAAATCCAAAATCAACAAAAAGCACTTTTTATATGACTAATGCGATGGGACGTGTAAATAACCATTTTAAAAAAATTGTCTAAGTAAATAGAAAATATATATAACTCAAAGGTGACTGACTGACATAGTGATCTATCAACGCACAGCCCAAACCACTGGACGGATCGGGCTGAAATTTGGCATGCAGGTAGATGTTATGACGTAGGCATCCGCTAAGAAAAGATTTTTCGAAATTCCACCCTTAAGAGGATGAAATGGGTGGTTGAATTATTTCCCCATAGGCCACGCCGCGGGCGAAGCTGCGAGTAGAAGCTCGTAGAAAATAAAACGAAAAACAGTAATGACCGAACAATGTACTTTGATAATCATTATTATATAAAAGAAAGTTGTTATAGTTACACTATTTATAACTCAAAAACGGCTGAACCTATTTAGCTGAAATTGGTGAGGAGGTAGGAACCAGGAAACGGACAGGATACTTTTAATCCCGTTCGGCCGCATTTTACTAATTCACCCGTGCGAAGCCGGGACGGGTCAACTAGATTTTTCTAAAATAATAATCGACAAACAAAAAAAAACTTGCTGTACGTATATATCGGCGATAACAAAACTTTTTTTTTTAAATTTAATATCCAGACTGATGTTCTAAAGTGAAGTGAAGTAAAAGAAGTGAGAAGTGAAAGAAAATCCATATTTTCACAAAAAACCCCGCCAAATTAACACATCTTCACGCGCACTACACAGTTTCACATCAAAAAATGATATGCGATTTTCAACTTTAAACGGATAGCTATAGAGATCCCGTCAAAACGGCCATGGACACAGTGGAACGGTAGGACAAACAATTTTCTCTATTGGTGACAATAATAACGTTAACTACAACTATTACACGGCTAAAACTCACGAGATACAGTCGAATAACTCGACCGGTGTTCGGGCAATAAAGATGCCCATCGCCACCGCCGCCGCGCGTACTCCTTGAGGATGGGCATCTTTATTGCCCGAACACCGGTCGAGTTATTCGACTGTATCTCGTGAGTGTTAGCCGTGTAATAGTTGTAGTTATGAGTACTACTCACGTCAGTTTCTATAATAATAACGTTATAATATTACTTATTATATAAGTAAATAAAATAAAAAACGTTTGTTGACTTTTCAATAACTATTAAAAAATGAAAAGTAACCATTACAACACACTTTTTGACACGTGGTAGGACTTTTCTACTAACTTCGTCTAGGTAGTAGGTACCATCGCTTTGCCAGTCATTCTGCCGTCAAGCAGTAGTGTGCAACCACTACTGTGTTTGGTTTTGAAGTGCACTGTAGCTAAAGAAAATAACTGGGCAAATGAGACATATCTCACAATCTAATAATCTTATTACTATAATGTGTGATATATCAGGATGACGTGCGCAGCGCAGTGCAGTAACACGCAAAACTTTTACATTGTAGAGTTCCGAGTGACACTGCATCTGTAATGGTAGCCGCGTCGCTTAACATCATTCTATTACATAAAATCTACAATGCTTCACAGTTCCATATTTCTTTAAAAAAAATGGCAAAATGATTTAAAATATCGGGCAAGTTAATGTAAATAGACAATTTAAAATATTTTCATATTAAAACATACGAAGCATTACAAATATTTTTATTGTTCGCGAGTTATTTAATCGAACGATACCATAATGGCATTTCAAACCGAGCTCCTTTTAAACCTAGACGCCCAGCGTCAGTCGATAACAAGTGAGGCATGTACCGGGCAAGACGGCTCGGATGTATACCTCGCAATCCATAGCCGCTTTAACACTGCAGACTTATGATTTCAATGGAATAAAGATAGCAATGTATGTCATATTTGTACGTTAACCTCACTAGGTTTTGTGATGACCAAATCCATAGCCGCTTTAACACTGCAGAACTATGATTCCAATGTAAATAACGACAGCAATGTATGTCATAGTGTACGTTAGCCTCGCTTGATTCTGTGATGGCGGGGTGTGCAGGCCGGCCCCTAGCGAACGTTTTGAGTCACGACACCGCACCACTACCACTGCATCATTATAATAACAATTTCATTTAGACCGCGGCCGTTTTAGTAACTAACAAAAATTGTATGAAAATGTTCTAGATTATTAACAGTTCGTAAGACACAGCGACTAGACTGGCGAACGTTGTCGAAATTATATTTGACGAAATGTATGACTTGGCGTCCATTACGTTTTCATCGTAACATTTTTAGTGTAAACCAAAGAGGAAGCGTTAATTATTCCGTAATAAAATAAATATCGTTTGTGTTGTATTATATTATAAAATGGATATAAAAGTGAGGTTAGAACTTGACAAATCTTAGTTTTAGCTTTGAGAACATTTATGAGTAACAAAAATAATTAGTTGTATAATCGTAATGAATCACGCGTTTCTCTAAAATATATCTTTGGGAGTTTGAGATGATTCAGAGTGGTTTTTTGTGGATTTTTTTTGTATATGATGCAATTTGAATCTGTAAAAAATATTACAGAACAACTACAAATATTAGTACGTGTTAGTATCGTACACAGATAATTAGTACATACTTTCACTCGTATTTAATACAAGACGATGAAACTATTAATTTAATTTTTTTTAAATGATTAACCGTGGCATTCACAGGATTATATTTAAAACCACATTATTATTATTACATACAGATTTTTTTCTTATGAAACCATACGCAAAGACGTGCTTCAAAGTTAAAATATTTATTGCATCATTACTTTTATTCATACAATAATGTAATGATTCAACACCTACATGAAAATTGTATTTTAAAAAAAACTTTAAAAACACTTTAACATAAGGTGTTAAACTTTACTATGTGGTAAGACTTTTCTGCAGTTCGTCTAGGTAGATACCACCGCTTTGCCAGTTATTTCGCCGCCAAGCAGTAGTGGGCAAGCACTGTAGCGTGAATTTACTGGGCAAATGAGACTTTATGATCTGATCTCACAGTCGAGTAATCTTATTACTAGACTGTTCAGATGTTTCAGGATGATGTGCGCAGTGCAGTGTCGCGCGAAACTTTATATAATAGTTCCCAGTGACATACAGTGTGATATATTCTGTTACGGGCGTCGGTGTCACTTAACATCAGGCGGACGACTAGCTCACTCATTTATTTTCACTATCATCGACCTAGGACTTTACTGCAAAGTTCGTCTAGGTAGGTATCACCGCTTTGCCAGTTATTCTGCCGCCAAGCAGTAGTGCGCAAGCACTGCTGTGTTCCGGTTTGAAGGGGTAGCTAGTGAAATTACTGGGCAAATGAGACTTTATGATCTGATCTCACAGTTTAGTAATCTTATTACTAGATTGTGGTGATGTCTCTGGATGACGTGCGCAGTGCAGTGTCACGCGAACCTCTATACTTTAGAGTTCCAAGTGACACTGTAGCTGATATGGGCAGCCGTGTCGTTTAACATCAGGCGAACGGCTAGCTCGTCACGTCATTCCTTAACATAAAAAAAAAACGTTATAAAGATCGATATTACAATATTTATCAGGCAGCGTAGCGTTTATAATACTCGTGTTGCGTACAGCTGCATGCCCTGTTATTATATATGTATATAATCATATCTATATCATACGATAACATCTCCAGTGGATAAATTTAAACATTGAGAAATTGCCGCTTTTTATTACGTACTCGTTGCACAACCATGGATAAAATTAAAAAGTATTTCATGTGTTATTCCGGCGTATAAGGTGCATTCCAAATTTCATAAATATTAGTTCAGTAGTTACCGACGTAGATAGTAACAAACATTCACAAAATATTCGCAATTTATAATATAATTAGGTGATAAACTTGATATTTGAACTAACCTTTCTAAATAATTATAATTTTATTTGTTACATTATGATTAGGTGCCAAGTTTATGATAAAATAAAAGCGGCAAAAAGATTAACGATTAATTTTAACACTATTTTTAGGTATTATTTTAATCTAAAAAAAAACAAAATTCACAACCAGAATCTATTAATACAAATAATTAACAATTTAATAATAATTTTAAACAAAATCACGAGGACAGAGGGACAAGCGTATCGTTGGGCGTCAGGGGGATTTTTCCCTAACACTATAATATACTAATAATTTTAACTTTCGGTTTACCCGGGACAGCACGTGTAAAGTTGTATGCAAAATAGTTGTACAGAAAAATTGTGTAGTTAAAACAGAAAAAAATAAAAAGAAAACTTTAACAAACCACAGTAGGCAACGTGCCCTATATGCTGGCAGCATTGCCACGTTGAATGGCAATGTTCAATCTTTGACCGAAGTAGAGGCCAGCATTTTGGTCACGCGTGGCTTCAACCAGTCGTTTAGGAAGGTCAGGTAATATAATGTAAAATAAATTATTACAATAAACATAAATAAATAAAAAAAATTGTCTTCAGATATTACTTAATCCATATTACATTGACAGCACAATACAAAAAGATATAGTTAGTTAAAATTCTATTGAAAAAAAAAACGAGTGTGCTTTAGACCAAACGAGTGAAGTAAAACTTCTTTAGTTTAGCTCCATCTATCGGCCGATATAACTGTGTTTTGCTTTTGTTTAATGTTAATGTCGTCATTTTCATTTTACCGGATATATCAACAAAATCATATGATTATGGTGGTATATCTTCGTTGTCAAAATAATAAAGTTAATATTAACTTTATTATTTTGGCAATGTACAACATTAACATTAAACAAAGCAAAACTCGATTATATCGGCCGATAGATGGAGCTAAACTAAAGAAGTTTTACTTCACTCGTTTGGTCTAAAGCACACTCGTTTTTTTTAGTTAATATTAACTTTATTATTTTGGCAACGGAGACCTACGTGAATCAAGATCCGTTCGCCTCGCATTCACCAGCTTACTCCCGTAGCGTGAGTAAAGAAGTTTTACTTCAAAAATAACCAAACAACGAACTTAACGTTTCGTTCTATTCCCCGACGTCTAAACGCGTTGGCATGCTCCAAGTATTTTTCTTTTGTAACCTTGAACACAACGTTTCATATTCCGACTTGATAAGTCAGAAAAACCAGGTTCGTTATTTTATGGACGTTAATTCTTTACTGTATCCATCCATTTCAGCCATTTTTATAAAGCTTATAATTTTTTTAAGTAATAAATAATATTAGTGTAGGATAGAATGGAAGTGTCAGACAAAAATTAAATCCTTTTCCCATTTTCTTTTTTGTTACTGCATTTAACCGGATATACATTAAGTTAAATACTAAACTTTAATGATCAAATATTCAACTCAGTTCAGTTATAAATACTACAATGATTTAATAACTAATACTAAAAACTACCTACTACTACTGCTACTACAAAAAAAAACATTTGGACTATATACTGGCCGCGATGACCTATAGATAGTCCAAATGCTCCAGCCCACTACCAGTAGGTAGCGTACCCAACATGCTGGCAGCATTGCCCCGTTGAATTGCAATGCTTATTCGTTGTGCCAAATAAGTTCAGTTATTAATTCAATATGTCTGTAAGTCCGGACGAGATCTAATAAAAAGTTAAAAAAATATCCTTATTATTTTTTTTTATATTCGGCTATATTATATAAAAGGCAAAAAATCTTTAAACGTGCTAGTAATGGCTGTATAATTATTATGACGTGTACCGCTCAACCGAGGTTTTTTGTGCGCGTGCCATCGTATAATATTTTCTACGCAAATATGACAACGCGTCACGAGAGATCGTCGATACAAGTTTACTGTAAAATAGGCTACATCCCATTATAAGTCCATCTATTTTCCGAAAATAATAGCTTTATACACCTTATAATTATTATAAAATAATAAAACGCACCCCTTTTGGCGTCAGTACAAAATACTATGTGGTAGGACTTTTCTGCAAAGTTTGTCTAGGTTACCACCGCTTTGCCAGTTATTCTGCCACCAAGCAGTAGTGCGCAAACACTGCTGTGTTCCGGTTTGAAGGGTATTGAAGCTAGTGAAATTACTGGGCAATTGAGACTTCACGATCTGATCTCACAGTCAAGTAATCTTATTACCAGACTGTGCTGATATCTCAGGATGATGTGCGCAGTGCAGTGTCACGCCAAACTTTATATTTGGGAGTACAGATTGACTGTTCGATTATGAGAGGCCGTGTCGCTTAACATCAGGTGAACGACTCGCTCGACATATCATTCAATATCATATTTTAAAAAATACAAACGGTTGAAGCTTTTAATTTTTTTATTCCTGTAGAGTTCCGTATTAAGTGTCCTAAGAAACGCTTATTTTTTTTTTCTCTTTCCACCCTTCGGAATAGGTTGTATAAAATAAAAATAGTACCTTCAAAAGAATAGCTTGTAGTATTATGTTATTTATATTATAAATAAAAGATAGTTTAATGCAGAAAATTATAACTATATTTCTTCTTAGGCTTTTTCCTCCAAGTGACAAGAGCGGGTGCCGATGCCAATTACCCATTATATGTCACTGTCAATGTGACATATACTACATAGCTATTGCAACAGAGTTTAATAACTAAAGCAAAAGGCGAGTTTTGGCGGGAAAACGAAAAAGATCGCATCACCGCATTGTATTATTTTCCGCCTATATATTTAATAATAACGCCCAACGATCACATACATTGTATAATCTTAATATATAAAAATGAATCTCTATTTTCTTTGGTCATCGCATCACGCGTGAAAGGATGGAACATTTTCGCTAATTATTGTTTGTTGTTTTTATTATTGTCAGAAGATACTCATGTAAGAAAAATATAAGAATATTAGAAAATTTAGGTTTTCTAGAAAATTTAGAAACCGCGGGGCGCAGCTAGTGTCATAAGAATAATGTAATAATATGCGTGTATGTAATAATAATAATATATTAATAATGTAATGTATTTGTATTATCAATATATATATATCCAACGAACTTTCTGAGCGCTTGCGATTTTTAAACAGACTCCATTATACGTCGCAGGTAACAAACAATGCGGTTCAAAATTCCTTCGTGTGTTCATGAAATTCTCGCGATAAAAATTGAATTACGAAATTTAAGATCACATACATAGATCCTGGACCCTAATTAGGATCCGCTAGTTATCTAGAGACCCAGGAACTACGAGGACCATGGTCCCACAACATCCAGACTCAGAACAAGTAATTGCGTTTTTTTTTTCGCGCGAACCCACCGCCTCCGGGTTATGAGCCTACCTGCTCAAGCACCACACCACAGAGGCTGTTAATAATACTTAGAAAATTATTATTTCACTATGCAGAAACAATTTTTAGAGAGTTTCCATTGTACCTATAGTTAGCAATGTTAAGATAATAGCGTCCATGTTGTATAGTACAGAAATGGCAAAGGGATGACACGCATTGTAGTAATTTACAATCTATACATATAAAATTCTAAGTCCTGACTGAAGACTGACTTATATATATAGCACAGCCTAAGCCACTGGTCCAAGAGACTTGAAATTGAGAGGGTGTGTTCTTTGTAAAGTGTAGGTATTCGCTAAGAAAGGGTTTTTCGAAATTCCACCCCTAATAGGTTGAAATGGGTGGTTGAATTACTTATAAAAAAACTTCGTTTCCTACACGCCACGCGGGCGAAGCCGCGGGCCGATGCTAGTCATTTTATAAATCACCAAAATATCCATGTAAATATCGGAAACATTATAAATCAAAAGCTAGTTTTTACTTAAACAGTAGTAGAATGGGTATTAATAAAACTCCGAACGCCATCTCAGTTGATTGGAAACGGTCGATGGGAATTTTTGGCGGGAAAACGAAAAGATCGCGTCACCGCATTGTGTTATTTTTCCAAAACTTGTGTTATTTTCAGTGTTAATGCATGAAATTGGTGGCATTTTATTTGTTAGGTGCTGGATTACAGGCGTGAGTGTGGGAAAGTGGTATAATGATGGTGAAACGTTTCTTTTCGTGTTGTTTCCAAATCTCCATAGAAGCTTCTGGTAAAGTTGCCACCACTTTACTAGGAGTATGACTTGACTTGATGAATTGGACTGTGACTTGACATGATATTCGTATATATATTAACTTGAAAAATTATCAATTACTTGACACTGGCTAAATACACAAAAGTGTGGAGCCAAACCAAAAAAAAAAAAAAAACGGTCGATGATAAAATGGATGCACCCCACAGCGACGTGACATTAAGCACATTCGCATTTACAGCACGGCTGCAGCCTTAGTCATCCGCAATTCAAAAGAGACGCATCTATGACATGGTGCTTGTTTTGGCGGGAAAACGAAAAAGATCGCGTCGCCGCATTGTATTATTTTCCAAAACTTGTGTTATTTTCAGTGTTAGTGCATAAAGTTGGTGGCATTTTATTTGTTAAGTGCTGGATTACAGGCATGAGTGTGGGAAAGTGGTATAATGATGGTGAAACGTTTCTTTTCGTGTTGTTTCCAAAACTCCATAGAAGCTTCAAGTAAAGTTGCCATCACTTTACTAGGAGTATGACTTGACTAGACTAGACTAGATTATGACTTGGCTTGATGACTTGACTTATATATATATATATTAATTAGCTTGAAAAATTATCAATTACTTGACACTGGCTAAATACACAAAAGTGTGGAGCCAAACCAATATAAAAGTCCACTAAAAAAAAGACATGGTGCTTTCTCGACACTGACACTCACTAATGCGATGCCAAAACCAGAAAAAAATTATAGTGCTTTCTTTTCAAATGTTAGTAATATTTATATTCTATATTCGAAAACAAATAAAAAAAATAAAAAAGCGCTTGATTAATGAAATGGCCTCGACGAAATCAAGTTTAGCTTACATTATATTATTTAATTATTTTAAAGCAGATGTATTTTTCTAGTCTACAATTATTATTCCGGATGTGGCTCACTATTCGAAAATATAAATTTGAATTTAGAATATTATTTGCATGCATATTTAATTATTTTTAACGTCTTGGATAATTATTATACCTCGCCATTGTATTACGCATCAATTACAAAATTATTTAATTTTGTGTTCCTCAATAACAATCATTACAGTGTCTTACTTTTGCAGGTGTCATCGATTCTTCTCTCTTATTGTATTGTTTTCATTTGTATTTATATTATTGTGTTACATTGTGTGTGTCTAGAATAAATATATTTCATTTCATTCTCATTTGCTTAAATTGTTTATAGTTCCAAATACAACTTAAAACTATAAAAAAAATATTTGTATCTCACTGCAAGTTATATGTATGAAGAGAAAGAATTCTTAACACCGGAATAATACAGTTTAAGTAGGTATTTTACCAAAAAAGAGTTTTTAAGGCAGCACGTTTTTTTTTAAATAAATAATTTGTATTTCCTTAAAAAAACTATAATTCAAATCCTATACGGTCAATGACATTAGTTACGCATTTAGTGATGATGCAATTTTCCCCCATTAAATGTACACGTTCGAATATAACAACGCATAAATAATACAATAACCATATTCCAAAAGGATAAATTTATATCAACGATGGTTATGTAATAATATAAAGATAAAAATACCGCATTAAACCAAAGGACGTAATAATAGTCACGCCCTATAAATTAGCAAAGATAAATAATATACATTCCAAGTTAATGTAACGAATAACTCGCTATGTAGAATTGTAGATACATATATGTTTTGTAATGTACTTGAATGTAGTTATAATATTGTAATCTTGCAGCAAACATCGGCCAGTGACGCAGTTATCAAAAAATAAAACAAAATGGAAGAAGTAAATTATAGTCCTCTGAACAGGTGATAACTGGTTAATAAACTTACGAACAATAGCCAAATATGTATTTAAAATAAACGTATGAAATGTAAAATCACCTACATCAAAATGGCCGACATGTAAATATGCAAACTACAGTAAAAAAAAACACTAAATCGCAAACACATGTCTTATTAAATTAGTCTTTGAACGTTACTTCGAACTAGGTACAATTTCGAAAGCAAGTCCGCGCGAACAAAGAACACGCAATATAAACGCGACAATTGCAGTTCGACCAAAATGAGTAGACAAAGTGTCCGATGAGAAGTCCGCGTGACGTATGGGTTCCGAACGCGGCCGGATCACGTACCAGCGGTAAACTTCTCCGTCGGTGTGAGCGCGCTCCATCCAGGCACGACGCTGTCGCAAACTTCCTCCCAACACCGCGACTTCTCGCCTCTGTCACCGTAACTCGTATCGTTGGTATCAAACAAACAAGGTCTCTTTTTAACTTCAGCTATAATCATGCTGGACTTGACGCCGTCGCCGTCCTTCGTCCTGACCATGTTTAAAGCTAAAAAGTTTAAATTATCAAAATTTAAAAAAGATTGTACTTTGAATTTCGAACGTGCGGATAATTTTACCCGCGCGCGGTAGTATGGGCGATATGCGCGTATCAGCGTCCGCGTGAAACTGGCGGCTTGCGGCCGGCGGGCGTGCGGCGCATCAGAGCAACATGGCGGACGGCGAAACAAATAGGTGCGACTTGCGGCGGGCCGGCCGCGATATCGCCTCACGCTAATAAATAAATAAGATGCACTACAAAATTGTATCTATTTGTAATAGCGTTACAGTATAATATTCTAATTTGGGCACTCATCCTTAGCAACGTAGTTCAACTAACGTAGTTTCCTTTGCATTGTTAACGTCAGCGAACCAAATAAAATGTTAGTTTTGCCATTCAAGATTCAATGCAATGAATATAACCGATAAAATGAGCAACTAATACGAGAGGTGGATAGCAGACAAGTCTTAATCAACAATACATAAATAATCGAATAACTCCGTAAAAGTTACTAATTTATTATTAAATGTATTTATTGGAACTTCTAATGTTATAAACAGGGGAGTGATCACGAAACTATGGTTGCAATGAAATTGGAGAAATTTCCATACTATGCACATAAACTGCGTATTCAAACTGTCAAATCCAAATTCGTGTTTCTATTTGTTGCAATCGAGTTACGTAATCATCCGGCATTCAAAAGGAGCACGGACCCAGGAGTCTGTGGTAAACCAGCATGAAAAAAAAACAGGTCACATTTATTTTATCATCCATATTTATTTAAAAAAAAAAACTCAAATGTATAAATAAACCACAACCAAATTAGTTTCGTAATAATTTATTAAATAAAATCGTTTATAATATTTTTACTGCATTCATTATGCGCTATCCGGTCTTAGTGAAAGTCGAAGCGCACGAACACTGCATTTGCAATATTATACACCACGATATACATATTACAAAGTCACAATCACTAATATTACACATGTATCTATATTATCATGGACTAGACTAGACCACTTGACTCGGGCGGCGCAGCGCGGGGTGGCATGGGGGAATGAGTACCCCTTCGTCCTATTCAGTGTATTCATGTATGTAATGTGTGTATCAATACTCAATCATTTATTGCAAACATTATTGGTTACATGCAGGTGTTAATAATAGCATATTTAAGTATGTTATATAATGACCCAGCTTGGGTATAGCATGTACGAGCCAATACAGCACGTACAGCAATTTTGTATACGCTTAGGTAAACTATAAATGTCCGTACATTCTTTACTAAAGTGAGTCGTCACTTAACCACCGTCGCGCGCTAATGTGTCCATTCTAACTAGTGCGGCTCAGACACCGAATTGCGCGTAGACTTTCTTTTAACAAATACAACAACTATTAGAACAGTGCAGTGGTTTCGATTTACAACTACCACCGGGCCGCAGTCTACGACGAAAGGCCCGAACATCCTTTTGGTCCTTCGAGCCGGATCCGGAATCCATATTGTGCGGAGCGAATCGATCCAGTCTATAGTCAACTTGTCCGAAAGGAATTCGTCTAACGTATAATAATTTTTTGTCAGTAGTACATTTTTTAGGGCTACTGTAATTTTTTTCTCTTCTAATTTGGGTATGGGTTTTACTGACATAGTATTATATTATATATTTATACACGAAATATATATTATAATATTACGACTTTTATAGCTGCATTCATTCAATGACAATTGTATGAATTGAATGTTATATCTATACATCATAATTGAGGGTTGAGAATAAAAAGGATTTAACTGACAAATTGACAGTTTCGAGAAAATTGACTTTAAACGTCAACGGCGTCATTTTTATGTAGAGTGCTTATAAGGTAATGGAAAAGGTTTATGTAAGTTTCAGTTGCTTGAAAATGTTTTATTTCTATTTGAAATTACCAAATATAGTACTAATTCATACAATTACTGTAAAAATATAATATAATAAAAGAAATAAAGTAATGTTTTTATGCTAAGCGTACTGTATTCCTGTGACAGATAAACCGTTTTTAGACTCAAAATCTCGAGATTTAAGCCTCATTACGGTATTTTGAGAATGTATTATTGAAGATAATTTCACGCTGAATCCAACGATACCCATAACTCATTTGGGTAAAAAAAAATCAGTTAAATCCTTTTTATCCTCACCCCTTCAATTATTGCTGTACCTAATTGTATGCATTTCTCAATATATGCATTGATTGAAACTTACGTGGGTTCAAAGCAGCGAACAATGAATACATATACAACCTTATTAATAAACACGAACTAGCTTTAGACTAGTTACACCATCTTTTGTCTCTTTCGATCCAGCTAAATATTCCACTAGCAAAAAAAGGGACAAAAGCTGTAGTAACTAATCCGAGACTAATAACCGTTTATTAATAAGGCTGATATAGTACAGTAATAGTCCACATTACTTTGACAGCCTCTGTGGTGTGGTTGTTGGGCAGGTCGGCTCATGACCCGGAGGCGTCGGGTTCGATTCCAGCGGGAGGACATGTATTTATGCACAGAAAAAATAAGCCCAAATACTTGTAGTCTGGGTCTAGGTATAATGTACAAGAGTTTTCCACAAGTGACGTCACAAGTTATTAATTTTGTTACATACAATAGTTTTTGTATTGTATTGTCATGCTACTAATATTTATTCCATGATGTTTCACTGAATCGGTCTGTAGTATGCATTTAATTACTAGGTGGTAGGACTTTTCTGCAAAGTTCGTCTAGGTAGGTACCACCGCTTTGCCAGTTATTCTGCCGCCAAGCAGTAGTGTGCAAGCACTACTGTGTTCCGGTTTGAAGGGCAATGTAGCTAGTGAAATTACTGGGCAAATGAGACTTATGATCTGATCTCACAGTCGAGTAAACTTATTACCAGACTGTGTTGATGTCTCAGGATGATGTGCGCAATGCAGCAGTCATGCGAAACTTTACATGTTAGAGTTCATAGTGACACTGTTCTGTTATGGGCGGCCGTGTCACTTAACATCAGGTGAACGACTAGCTCGTCACATCAATCAATAACATAAAAAAAAAAAAAAAAAAATCTTACCTATCTAAATACAGGGAGTAACAAAAACCCTGTTAAATAAATGAAGTATGTGTACAGATCATTACAAGTAGTCATATAAAAATGTCTAACAATACCTAAGTTATACGTATCTGAAGTTACACGCAGTATCTAAATACAAAAAAATAATACCATTTCCCAAAAATGTTTGTGCCACAAGCCGTGCCTATTTTTAAATAGCTAAGTAACTAAGGTAAAAGTAAACGCGGAACCGACAAACGGGGGCCGCCTTTGTCGGCTCTTTTGTAGGATGCCGCTCCTGCACCTGTGTGCCTACGGGGAAATGGGGTGCGCGGGCGGCGCGGTATCACTCGGCATAGGCGCGGCGCGGCCCGCGGCTTACACTCAGTCGCACGTGCTCTCTCATGCAATTTAGTCGTTTCCAGTTTGACCGTCGCGAATTTAGTGTCGAGTGTGATGTCGTATTCTAACGACGAATACTACAATATGTTAATGTGCCTTGGTAGAAGTCACAATAATTATGCGGCAGCACGTAGAGAATACGAGCATAATTTTTCTATTCCGCGTGGAATTGAGTTACCGTCATTAATGGCATTCCAGCGATTGCACTTACGTGTTTACAACACCGGTAGTGTAACGGGCCGTGATCAGCAAAGATTTGATGCTGGAAGACCACGAGTATTACATGACGCTGAAGAACAGGTGCTCGATATGTTTGTGCAAGACCCAACACGTAGCACACGCAGCATGGCAAGAGAAATTGGAATTAATCACATGCGTGTATGGAGGACATTGAAGGAAGACGGTCAGCATCCGTTTCATTATCAACGAGTGCAATCATTGTTGCCCAGTGATTATGAGCCCAGAGTGGCATTTTGTCAGTGGCTTCTCGACCGAGTGACAGATGACGCAGAGTTTTTGAGTCGTATTTTATTTACCGACGAATGCTCGTTCGTCAGAACTGGCGTTTTTAACTGCCATAATGAGCACGTATGGGCTGTGGAAAATCCCCTGGCAATAAGAGAGAGCCATTTTCAGCATCGTTGGCGAATAAACGTTTGGGCTGGCATACTCGGTGATAGGATTATTGGGCCTCATTTCTTGAACAATACCATGAATGGAGCTAATTATCTGCAGTTTTTACGCAACGAACTTAGTGACGAACTCGACGACCTAAACTTGTCTCTTATGAGAACGATGTGGTTCCAGCACGACGGCGCTCCACCGCATTTCGCTCGCAATGTTAGGGATTACCTCACTCAAGAATACGGAGAAAGATGGATCGGACGAGGCTCCACTACACCGTGGCCAGCGCGTTCGCCAGATCTCACGCCTCTTGATTTTTATCTCTGGGGTCACGTGAAAGAGTCGGTCTTTAAAAAGACCTGCGACAACGAAGGCGAAATGCGCTCACGCATAGTTGCTGCATTTGAAAGCATAAAATCGGACGCGTTGATACTGCAACGTGTACGCGGAAGTATTGTGACACGTTGTCAAAAATGTATCGAAGTCCAAGGTCGGCACATTGAACAACATCTTCGGGGCCGCCAAATCAGCATTTTGATTGATTGACTGAACATGAAAATCGCCTACCGGCAGATGTGTTTTTGAAAGCTCTTTTAAGAGCTAAAAATTACGTACCTATCTTGTTTCTTGACAATACAAAATCACACGTGAATTCGATTGTTTAGAGTGTGGCAGAAAGGCGCGCAGCACTTGTGTGCCTACCACTATTGGTCAAAGAGATCTTTTACGTCATTAAGTTACGGTCTCGCAATCCTACAACGTTGTGGTATGTGGTATAGGGCACATAATCGTATGAAAAACGCATAAAAAGTAATCTGTGGAATAGCTTCTAGTTCCGTCGCAGTAGGTATGCGGTTGAATAGACTTAGCGTACCATGGCGGGCGGTGCGGGGTGCGGGCAACAGGCAGCAGGCTGCGTCGGTGGTGCAAGTACCTATGTTGTCAATATCTGAGGTCGTAAACATTTTTAGTAACGGCATAAAAGGTTTTAATAAAAAGCACACGTAAGTTTTGTATGTCTCGTATTGAAATAGAACTAGTATTACTACAACCTTGAGTTGACACTGGATACGCAGCTCGCGGATATAACAGGGTTTTTGTTACTCCCTGTATATATAACTCAAAGGTGACTGACTGACATAGTGATCTATCAACGCACAGCCCAAACCACTGGACGGATCGGGCTGAAATTTGGCATGCAGGTAGATGTTATGACGTAGGCATCCGCTAAGGAAATTTCAAAATTCCACTCTTAAGAGGGTGAAATGGGTGGTTGAATTATTTTCCCATAGGTCACGCCGCGGGCGAAGCTGCGGGCAGAAGCTCGTTATACCTATAATGTAGGACACTCAAAATGTACAAACTATCAAAAGTACAAACGCTAACAATGCATAGAATGTACAAACGGCAAATGCACTGAACGCAAAAGGTAACACAATGTACAAAAGCGTAAATGTAATTTACGTCAGGGTTTATTACAAAAATCTAGCATTCTTTGAAATAACAATAACAAAACGTTTTAATAAGGTTTGAAAATAATTTAATTTTAAATTTTTGATTATTCATTCGGTAAGCTCTGCTCGCCGACCATCTCGACGAGCATGTTGAACATTTTGCCGAACATTTCGACGAGCAAGGAATGAACACGATGAAATGAAGAAGACGAAGGAATGAAACAAGAAGTCGCGCGGTCCCGGCGGTGTGAAACAGGACCGGTCCCGTCTCATCCCGTGAGTTTTTATCTGAACTGTCTAATGGTTGGTCTCTACCAACCTTTACAGCGTCACCGGGCGGGAGGGCTCGGCCGTCAAAAGTGGGAGACAACTAGCTCAAGGGTACCCCTTGGATGCGAGCCTCGGCTTGGGCCGTTGCCGGGATAAGACGATCGAGAAGACTACGTCCACTGGAAGAGTGGACCCTATTGAAAGTCGCGACCGTTCTAGCCAACCTACGGGGGGTACGTCGACCTCGCCGGCGGGGTCGGTGTCTGATTGTGTTACGCTGGTATCCCATACCGGTGCCGGGCGCGGTACCTGAGCCAGAAGGGCTACACTGGTCCGGTGATCCTAGCGCAGCCGATACTACGGCTGCTATAGGATCATCCGGATCGCTCAAGACTTGTTTCGGGCGGTGACGACGGGGTGAAAACTTTTCCCGTGAATGCCGAAAGTGTCAGTTACGGTAAAAGGCCCAGGGGGGATGATCACGAAAGCTTGATTGCAATGCAACAGAAGAAATTTCCATACTAACTATGCACATTAACTGCGTATTGAAACTGTCAAATCCATACAAATTTGTTATTCAATTGGTTGCAATCGAGTTACGTGATCGCCCAACTGATCCTAATGTCTCATTGCCCAGTAATATCACTAGCTACAGTATGCTCTTCAAACCGGAACACAGTAGTGCTTGGCGGCAGAATAGCTGGCAAAGCGGTGGTATGCCAGCAGGGAATGGGCAGCAGCATTGTCAGCCTGCGTTCCAATCCACTGAGATCATCAGCTGGGCGATCACGTAACTCTATTGCAACTGATAGAAACACAATTTTGTATGGATTTGACAGTTTCAATACGCAGTTTATGTGCATAGTTAGTATGGACTAACTATGCACATAACTTAAGTGATAACTCCTGTTCAATCAGTTTCATGATCACAGCGCACGCCTTCCAAGTGTGGTGATTATGTCGTGTTTAACAGTATATGCAAAAAGGTGATGATGATGTGATACAAGAATATTGTAGACTTTATTTGTATGAGAATGTACTTGTATTGAATTCTTTAAGTCTAACTATATTCTCATGGAAGTTACTTTTTTGTCTTATTTGAGAATAAATTTCTTTAAACCTAAACCTTATTCTCGGCACAGACGGACGATTGACCACAACAATCCCAAGGCGAAGTAACTTTGTTTAAATGGGGAAGAATGGTTCATAAGTATGAAAAAGCAAGCCAAGAGATGACGACGAAAAAGACTACAAAGCAGAAAATAAAAGGCACTGTATGAGACTTAATCACGAAGTTTGAATGAATAGAATTACATACATTTAAAATGCATTGTTTTAACTGGAACAAACAGCAATACCAGTATCAACCTTTTGTCATTAACATGAAAGACGAAGAAATAGGTATTTTATGTGATTTATCTGAAAACTACAAGGAATAAATTTAATCAATTGAATTCCTTCAATTCTTGGGAAATAATGTTTGCAGTTGTTTGTCTGTCTGAACTGTTTTTTTTTTGCTTTTAATTTAAAAATATATTTTTGTTTTATTGCCTATTATGATTACGTAATTGGTGGTATGATATAATAAAAATATTTCATTGTTCACCACCGTCTGCTTCCATTATAGTCAAATACTATCCATCCAAAGGTTGCCTGGAAGAGATCGCTTTTAGTGATAAGGCCGCCCATTGTATTACCAACTATAAGTTATTATGTAAAATTAATTTAAGCATGTGGTATGCAATAAAGAGTTTGTATTGTATTTGTCACAATGTCAGATAATGCCACGCACCTAATGCCATCTGGGCAGTGATCACAGAACTTTGATTGCAATGCAACAGGAGAATATGTCATTCCTAATTTGAACATTTTCATACTAACTGTATGTACATAAACTTCATATTGAAACTGTCAAATTCATACATTTTGTATTTCTATCGGTTGCACCCAAGTTACATGCTCACCTAGCAGGCAACAAGGCTGACAATAGATAAATAAAAATATATCTGCTAAAGGTCAAGAAAGAGAACTAATCTAAGGGGAAAATGAATGTGTATCATCCACAATTTTTCCTTGTGTTATTTGTAAAACTCATCAATAAGTAATTCTGCAAGAAATGGCAGATTTTTTTTAAATTACTATAAATAAGTTTTGTGTTTAAAAATACAGTTTAGTTAAATCATATTATGATATATTTTATATGAGTATAAAATATATTATTGTCATTTAACTTAAAATGGATTCCATTTAATTTGAAACTTACTTAAACTTGGTGACATATAGAATTTCTGTCATCTTACCCTACTCAAATAATTGATATATTATTAAATGGAGAACTTTCTAGTTATAATTTATTATATTTATGTAATTAGATATGTAATATATGTAACATGATGTATATAATAGATCGAAACGTTGTTATTTTTTTTCATTCTGGGTGGAATTCTGATGCAACATGTAAACTATTTGAAGAACACCCATTTTTGGCAAACTAGTGTCAAAGTCAACATACCTAATGCTATATGCTCATCGGTTGAAGACAGCCAATGATCGACTGGCAAACAATGAGCATATTTAACAAACATTCAAGAATCCAGGGATAGTGTTGTTTAGTAAATTATATGTTAATAGACTTTAGTGCGGATGGGCATATATATATCAATGTTGGAAATGAAATTTCTTAAGAATTGTGCCTACTGGCTACTATGGCCACAAACAGAGGAGTTGCTTGTTTTTTGTATTACTAAAACAAGCAACTATTAAACAAGCAATTATTATTGGGTTATGAATAACATTAGTTTAAGAATTCAACTTTAACTGCTCCCCAGTGTTCAGTAGCAAAACGTTGAAGAGACAAACTTCACATTTTGAATGGTGAAAAAATTTATTAATAGGTATTTTAAACATACGCCCAGCATGATATAGCAGATTCAGGTACCTGAGGCTACTGGAAAGATCATAATTCAAGATAAAACCAATGGAAGTTACGGTACTAAAACAGATTTACCGAGAAAATTTTCAATATAAACACTTACGTACAAGGGGAACAATCAGGCTCAGGCACCCTCAAAAACTTCGATTCGCAACGTTTATATTACAGCACGACATCTTGATCAGAACTAAAGTTTTATTAATCATCACTTTCATTCACCAGTTTGCATTGTATCTTTAAAAAAATGCGTAAGCACCGAATGGCAGAATAAGAAACTCCCGACATTTTGCAAATCAGGGTCATTAACTGACTATACTTATACTACTCTATGAACTGACTGGACCTCCATGCGTCCTAGTCTGTGGGACCTCCGCTAGGAGTAAAAGTATTCTGTGGACTAGACTCAAAGAGTATGTAACGCTAGACTGACCACAGAATACTAGGGACTGACTGACAATAAAATTGACAATATGATTTTCATATTATTCAATTTACTCTATGAATCACGTCAAACGCAAGGAAAGGAACGTTGTTATCAAGCGTTTTATTATATTTAAATACAGCTCAATTACTTGACACTGGCTAAATAAACAAAAGTGTGAAGCCATACCAACACAAAAAATATTGCTTATTTATTATATTGTTGGAAATCCTAAGTGGTTTTAGTTTTAAAAAAAGTAAGTTTACAATCAAGCTAAGAATATTTATTAAGATTTACTAAGAACCAACAATAATTAATAGCGTGATTTTATAGAACGTCCGTCGCCTCTGAGCGCTGCCCGAAAAGTGAGCCCGAGCCTCTTTTTTTTTTTTTTTTTTTGAACGAGCTAATGCTGTTGGTCTCTATCGACCTTTACAGCGTCACCGGGCGGGAGGGCGGGCGCTTAGGGCGCCCAGCCGTCAAAAGTGGGAGGCAACTAGCTCAAGGGCACCCCTGGGGTGCGAGCCTCGGCTTGGGGCGTTGCCGGGATAAGAGGATCGAGAAGACTACGTCCACTGGAGGAGTGGACCCTATTGAAAGTCGCGACCGTTCTAGCTAACCTACGGGGGGTACGTCGACCTCGCCGGCGGGGTCGGTGTCTGATTGTGTTACGCTGGTATCCTATACCGGTGCCGAAAGCGGTACCTGAGCCAGAAGGGCTAGACTGGTCCGATGATCCTAGCGCAGCCGATACTACGGCTGCTATAGGATCATCCGGGTCGCTCAAGACGTGTCTCGGGCGGCGACGACGGGGTTCAAGCGGCACATTGTCGTCGACCTCGGCCGTTGTGTCTTCTTCTATAACACAACAAAACATGATTTTAGGACCCGATGTACAGGCATAACGTTGGTAACTGAAACCATTTCAAAATTAAAATGAAGCTGTTGCTCAATTCAAAGAAATTTCAATTTAGAGAAATTCAACAGGTACTTGTAATAAACATTGAAAACGGAGACTGCAAAACAACTGTGTTAGAAGCACAAGCGTGCACTCAAGTACAACCAACACAGGTCTCGCATACTAATTTTATGAAAATTTGTAAGAAAAAGTAAGGTTCCAACCGCATGTAAGAAAGTACTTTGGTACTTTAGCATAGAAAATAAAGAAAAATAAATGTATTGCGAATTTCAGAATTCCGGACTTCTAAACTTCGCCACACATTGTAATAGAAAACGGCAACTGTATGGGATAACATTCATAAACCACATCATACATTGCAAAAACGGCAACTGTATGATGTAATACTCACAAATCACGTCATAAATAGCATAAACGGCAACTGTATGACATGGCACTCACAAACCACGTCATACATTGCAAAAACGGCAACTGTATGATATGATACTCACGAAACACGTCGTACATTGAAAACACGGCAACTGTATGATATGATACAAAACATGTCGTACATTGAAAACATGGCAACTGTATGATATGATACTCACAAAACACGTCGTACATTGAAAACACGGCAAATGTATGACGTGACACTCACAAATCACGTCACACATTGCAAAAAACGGCAACTGTATGATATGGCACTCACAAACCACGTCTTACATTGCAAAAACGGCAACTGTACGATATGGCACTCACAAACCACGTCATACATTGCAAAAAACGGCAACTATGTGGAGAGAATAATCTCGTCACATATTGCAAAAGGCAACTGCATGAAGAGGCATAGGCCACCTCACACATTGCAAATAGAGAGAAGGCAACTGTGCGAAATGATCACACATTGCAAACGACGCCACACAAAGTGCAGTCATCGCTGAGTCACATTGGTGAGACAGATATCCGCAGTGGAGAACGCAGAACAAGCCTCCAGCGTCCATTCGCCCCGCCAAAACACCATGTGATCGGCGGCCGCTTGCGTTGTCTTGCCATAAGACCCGCCGCGAAGTTTCGAGCTACAGCGGTGGGTGGCAGCACATACAGGACCTTGTAGGGCCCCCGCATGCCAGAGTTCAGCTTTCCCGTAGATTGTGACGACCTGTTCACGAACACAAAATCGCCAACGGTGAAGGTTTGCGACTGCTGACGACCCTTGTTGACATAAGCGTCTTGGAGTTGCTGGTCAGCGTCAGGTAGTGTGGACGCAGTATTATTCGTCACCGCATCTTAACGGTACACCATTGCGAGTTCTGTTTTGAATGAATAACCGGGGATGTACCGTCGAAAGTATCAAAAACTAACTTAGTAGCATTAAAAATGTCTAACCTCTTTAGGCATTGCTTGGCACTTACGTGTTAACAGAAGCTTCTACCTTATGCTCGCTCGGTCTCACCTGACCATTAGTAATCATTTGACCTTAGTAATCTATTTCAATTGTAAGAAATTCACATTTCTTAACGTTGATGGAAAATCCTGCCTCAGTCAGAGTCTTTAGAATCACTATACTCGCGTTTTCGCTTGTTTTGTTGAACATAACCTTTGCGAAAAACACCACGAGCTCGAACGGGTGTAATCTGATGAGGTTTCACATAAATGGACAGAAAACTCGCTAAATTCATAGCAGTTGCGCGAATTTGAGGATCAGTAACACCAGCGTGTAACTATCACCACAATGAACTCATCACTCAAATCGTTAACAATGCGTAACGTAACAACAAACGTCTAGCATATTCTGCATACGTGGGGTAGTTATCGGAATCATTTTTCATAACATCAAATAAAAAGTTCGCGATATCTACTCGTATAGGGCACAATGCCTTAAATTCACACTTGAAATTTGGCCAACTACGATCATTACTAACCCAATCGTATAGCCACGACCTCGCGTCACTTTTAAGACAATTACCTATACGTGCTAAACACTCACTGTCGTCCCATCTATTTAGTTTGCGCACATGATCAATTTGACCACACAACGAATCAAAATCATGCAAAGACAGATCGAAATTTGACATAAATACATGGTTCGATCTTACCGGCATGGCATCATAGCATTAACGAGTTTTTCGGTTACTTCACTTATAGCCATATCCGCGGTGGGCGGAGGCGTGCTTGAACATGGCACGGACAGGTCCAGACTTGCAGGGTACGACTCGGCGCTCGACGGCGCAGTCAGCGGGCAGACGGCTCGCACGACGCGGCTGGCGTGCCGGAGCATCCGGTGCAGGCGCCGACATGGCGCGCGATGTACTCGCAACAACACTTGCACTGCGTGTCCTGGAAACTTCCAAAACACCTAAGCGGTTTATGAAAATTTGAAGCTGGGCTTCTAAACCAGGAATAGAGGTTCGATCTCATTCGTTCGACCGACTTTTACGTTTACTAGTCTCAGCCGTAGGTACCAAAAATTTAAGCGGAAATTCTTTAAAATCACAACAGCAAAATCAAAGCAATATTTGAAATCAGAATAACCAAGTCAGAATTGAGTTAGATCCCGCTTCTGATGTTGGAAATCCTAAGTGGTTTTAGTTTTAAAAAAAGTAAGTTTACAATCAAGCTAAGAATATTTATTAAGATTTACTAAGAACCAACAATAATTAATAGCGTGATTTTATAGAACGTCCGTCGCCTCTGAGCGCTGCCCGAAAAGTGAGCCCGAGCCTTCTTCGTCGCTCGTATATATACTACGCCGCTTGCATCAGCTCCCGAAGTGAAGTATTTTGTAACAATATTATAAAAAATATTTTGTCCAAAACATCTTACTAGTGACAGAGAGAACCAAAATCCAAATGAGGAATCCAAAAACTGGAGTGGAGCATGTTTAATAGCATTATCTATCTATAGAGTTTTTTTTATAATTTGGCTACACACTTTTGTGTAATTAGCCAGTGTCAAGTAATATCTATACAGCCCTATTAATAAACACGAACTAGCTTACATCTTTTTTCTCTTTCGCTTCAGCTAAATATTCCAGTAGCAAAAAAAGGACAAAA
Source organism: Ennomos fuscantarius (assembly GCA_905220475.3). NCBI lineage: Eukaryota > Metazoa > Arthropoda > Insecta > Lepidoptera > Geometridae > Ennomos > Ennomos fuscantarius. The sequence goes on from HG992049.1 coordinate 8,502,577, forward strand.
GCTGAAGTAACTAATCCGATACTAATACCCGTGTATTAATAAGGCTGATAGAGTTGTGGAATATATCAAGAGGTTTTTTTTTGTATGTTTTAGCTCCACACCTCCGTGTATTTAGCCAGTGTCAAGTAATTGATAGTTTATCAAGTTAATGATATTGCACGCAAATATGCGTCAAATCACAGTCGAAGTCATAGTTTAGTCAAAGTCATACTCCTAGTAAAGTGGTGGCAACTTTACTTGAAGCTTCTATGGAGTTTTGGAAACAACACGAAAAGAAACGTTTCACCATCATTATACCATTTTCCCACACTCACGCCTGTAATCCAATGCACTTAACGAATAGAATGACACCGATTTTATGCACTAACACTGAAAATAACACAAGTTTTGGAAATTAATACAATGCGGTGACGCAATCTTTTTCGCTTTCCCGCCAAAACTCTCAAAGGTTTTCTTATTTTGGTTGAATTGTATGTTTCATGATATTTGGAAACCATGCACACCAATTCCGGGCAGTACATACCTATGGGTGAACACAGAATATTGATTGCAAATATTGCAATGCAAGAGGAGTAAAAATGTTCATACAGCCTTATTCATAAACGGGAATTAGTCTCGGATTAGTTACTTCAGCTTTTGTCCTTTTTTCTACTGGAATATTTAGCCGAATCAAAGGAGACAAAAGATGATGTAACTAGTCTAAAGCTAGTTCGTGTTTATTAGTAAGGCTGATAGTGTATGTGCACATAATTTATGTATTGAAACTGTCGAATCCATTGTGGTTTCTATTTGTTCCAAATGGAGTTCGTCTAGGTGGTCGTACAGTACGGGCTGTGCGATACTTTGGCCGTGCATTCCTGCCCCACTGTTTTAGAGCGTGCGCGTTTCACATTTTCACATTCACATGAATTTATTTTGTATTGCATTTTTCGCTGAAATACATTAAGCAAACAGTAGTTGGACTAGAAATAGCTTCTGAAACGCACAAATATTAATTAATTGGATCTCAAGTGGTGTTAATTTTGCAACAATGGTTGTAGTCTCATCAACGTTTTCTGCGCCGGCTACGGGCATCTTATTCCAATCTTCGGGCACAAAATTGCTTGTAAACGATCAAGAACTGGGCACAGCTACTCTCTACGTCACTGAACAGTAAGTTCTAGACCCTATTATCCGGCAAGTAAGAAATTCCGTCATAGATCTTATACCAACAGTTCATACACATGTTAGATCAATAAAGATTTTGTACCCAAAATATATTTATTATTCGTGATTATGCATTTCATATTGGAAATCTTACTTAAGATGGTCCAGTAAAACACTTACCAGAGATGCTCAAGTTCTGTAAGTGTATTTTGCAATAAGGTATTTTCCTATTCTATTCTATTTTGTCATACATCATAGATAGTAGACAGTAGAATAGTTTTGAAATGGGGACAGACTGAGAATGCACAACAACAATAGAACTCAAAACTTCTAAAAGGAGTTTTGTGCACAGCACCACTCTGCTGGACTATGGTCTTGCTCTTGGTTCTTAGAAGTGTATGACTTACGTTGACTAGGAAAAATGTCCTAAATATTCTTTAATATTATAAAATAAACCTATTTAATATATTGCTGCATTTCATGAGAACCATCCCTACATAGATGCATCTTGTATGGGGTGTTCCCTTTCCCCTAGGAGCAGTTTTTGAGAAAAAGAGATAACATGCAGATGAAATTGCAACCAATAGAAACATTAATTTTTATAGATTTAACAGTTTGCAGTTTATGCATAGTTAGTAAGAAAATTTCTCCTGTTGCATTGCAATCAAAGATGATGATGATCTTTGAAGGGTCAAGTTTTTCGACTGCATCTCATGTGTTTACTACTACTAGTGTGATTAGCCAGGTTACAGTGATGATTATGTGGAATCTTCACATACAAACTGTGGTTTTAAAAAGGTTAAATATTTATAGACACACAAGCTCCTGCCCGCAGCTTCGCCCGCGGTGTGACCTATGCGAAAATAATTCAACCACCCATTTCACCCTCTTAAGGGTGGAATTTCGAAAAATCCTTTCTTAGCGGATGCCTACGTCATAACATCTGCCTGCATGCCAAATTTCAGCCCTATCTGTCCAGTGTTTTGGGCTGTGTGTTGATAGATCACTATATTAGTCAGTCACCTTTGAGTTATATATATTTAGAAGTATACTGCTTACTACTGAAATTGAATCAACATAGAATAACCATAAGCCATATTTTTAGTATTAAAGATTTATATTTTGTTTTACATTGAATCAATACTTAATTACTGAATTGCTAATAAATCTATCCTTGGATTTTAAGTAGGTATGCAAACATCTCTAGTTGAAACTTACAGCACAAAAAGAATTGTACCTGCTTAAAATGACAGCTTTATATTTTACGAAGTAAAACTACTTTATGAATACTTGACTTGATAAGTAAGCTGGTGAATGTGAGTTGAGAAGTTTTGGAAATTTGGAGGCGAACTTGAGAGGGATATATAAGTTAGTGAAGATAGAAAGAGAGAGAGTTACGTTTCATATAGAAGTTTTACTTCAGTTGTGTGGTCTAAAGCACACTAGTTCTTTTTATGTATTCCAGAAACGTAATATGGGGTGGAGGCCAGCTACCATCCGGAGCACCAGCTCCAACCATCACTCTGGCATACCCTCACATCTCGCTGCACGCCATACAGCGTGATCCTTCACCGGCTTTATACATGGTGCTAAGTTATGAATTGAGGTTAGTTTTATGTATTTTTTTTAATGTTTGTTACCTCAGAATTCTATCACTTATGAAATGACATTAATATTTTTTTTCTATGAATATACTTTCAGATTGGCTCCATGAAAATTTCATCAATATCAGCCCAGAATCAAAACTGGAAAAATTATCAAATATTTTTCAGTTTAAAATTAAAGTGATTGAAGTTGATTTAACCCCTTTTTATTAAAAGGATGTAATAATAATAACACCTAACAATCACATACATAGATCCTGGACCCTAACTAAGATTCCCTGTGTCTAGGGAGTCAGGAACTACGAGGACCATGGTCCCACAACACCCAGACTCAGAACAAGTATTTGCGCTTTTTTTCTGTGACAAATACATGTCCTGCCGCGGGAATCGAACCCACCGCCTCCAGGCTATGAGCCGACCTGCTCAACCACAAAACCACAGAGGTTTTTGAGCACCTGGCTGTCAGATGATGTATATTATCTTATACTGAGGGTTGTTGAACAGTGAGGATGTTTTGTAAGATAAATAACGGCTAAAACTCACGTCAATTAAAAGTCGAAAATTACTCCGACCAGGTTTCGGACATATTCGATGTCCTTCTTCTGGGAGCCAGTTACTAACGCAAGCCACGGCGGTTTTCGCGAGCGTCAGCACGTAACTGAAACGAAAGCCGCCGCGGCTTGCGTTAGTAACTGGCTCCCAGAAGAAGGACATCGAATATATCCGAAACCTGGTCGGAGTAATTTTCGACTTTTAATTGTCGTGAGTTTTAGCCGTTATTTATCTTACAAAATGTGTCATACTCACGATAGTTTTCAAACTAAAAGTGAGGATATTGATAGTGGGTGCTCAGTACTCCATTCTACTTCTAAATAAGTAAAAATGTGCATAAAACTATTTTTTTAAATCAAAAATGGACACTTGGGAGGCTTAAAAATTTTGAAGTAACCAGGAAGTATGTAGTCACTTGTCCACACTAGAAGGATGGAAGAAGCGGCTATCTCACAATGACCTTGTTATTGCAGAGTGCCGCAGTTGGAGCCCCAGGGCGCCGGCGACGCTCCCGCAGACGATGAAGACGAAGATTTTGATGGAGATGCCTCACCCATCACACAGCTGAGGTATAATAATAATAATATAGCCTTTATTTCGGATTTACTTAAATTTTAACTTAGTAATAAAATAAATCTTATGCCATTGGCCCATTAAACTGGCCTGGTAGCTCAATTGGTAGTATCCTTGGCTTCTGAACTGTGGGTTGTGGGTTTGATTCCTACTCAGGATAAACATTTGTATGATGAACATTGATGTTTATTTTGTCTGGGTGTTTTATTGTATCTAAATATATATATCACTCAAAGGTGACTGACTGATTGACTGACTCACATAGTTATCTATCAACGCACAACCCAAACCACTGGACGGATCGGGCTGAAATTTGGCATGCAGGTAGATGTTATGACGTAGGCATCCGCTAAGAAAGAATTTTTCGAAATTCCACCCTTAAGAGGGTGAAATGGGTGGTTGAATTATTTTCCCATAGGCCACGCCGCGGGCAGAATCTCGTTCTATGTATATTTTTCCAAACAAAAAGTATATAAGTATTGTATCAGTTATCCAGTTCCCATAGTACAAGCTTTGCTTAGTTTGGGAGAAGATGGCGCTGTGTGAAATGTCCCGCATATCTATAAATATAAAAGATAGTCGTGTTAGTTACACTATATATAACTCAAGAACGGCTGAACCGATTTAGCTGAAAATTGTTGTGGAGGTAGCTTAGAATAAGGAGATGGACATAGGACTTTTTATCTTGTCTGACCGCGTATTACTAATTCACCCGTGCGAAGCCGGAACGGGTCAATTAGTTATTACTAGTTGCGCCCCGCGGATAAAAAGTATTTTAATTATTTGTTCATCCCATGGGAAAATTTCACTTTTTCGGGATAAAATGTAGCCTATATGTTAATCCAGTGCATAAGCTATCTCGGTACCGAATTTCAACCAAATCCATTCAGCCGTTTGAGCGTGAAGGAGTAACAAACACACATAGAAACTTTCACCGATATAATATTAGTGTGATTATAAAAAAATGATGTCACTGATTTCTATAATGGTTAAGCTTCATATATTTGCAGGTTCATCCCCCCAAATGAAGAGGAGCTGACAGATCTGTACGAAGCCATGAACCAAGGGCAGCAGTTGCACCCTGACCCTGAAGATGAAGCCTACATGGACGGAGAGGATATTGATGAAGGTATTTATCTGATGATTGACTGAATACAAGGTGGAATTCGATTCTTTCTTTGCCTTTAATGTATGTATTCAGACCATGCTATAGAATGCTCCCATATAACTAAATAAAAAAATGACTTATGAAATCTTAATATATATAAATCTCGTGTCACAATGTTTGTCCTCAATGGACTCCTAAACCACTTAACCGATTATAATAAAATTCGCACACCATGTGCAGTTCGATCCAACTTGAGAGATAGGATAGTTTATATCTCAATCTATAATAGATATATATTAAATACCCGTGCGAAGCCGGGGCGGGCCGCTAGTATAATATAAAATTAGGTATTAACAAATTTAAATTCTAAAGAAATACCTTGTGACATTGAACAAAGCAGGTGTTTTATTGCCTACGAAACATGTACAAAGCACTCAGCCGGCGCGCTGTGTGTACCGTTAAATAGACATTTCGGCTGTCATGCAGTTATTTTAAGAGGCACTAAATATTAAAAAAGTAACTTCTTTTTTTATTGGACTTTGTGCTAATATTCTATAGCATGGTCTGAGTACATACATTTAAGGAAAAGAGTGAAATGCCACCTTGTATATATATAATAATAAATATTTTAGTGTAAAAACTATCGTGAGTATGATACATTTTGTAACATTAATAACGGCTAAACTCACGTCAATTATAAAGTCGAAATTACTCCGACCAGAAACACAAGTTTGTATGGATTTGACAGTTCCAATATGCAGTTTATGTGCATAGTTTTTAGAGATTTTTCAAATTAATAATAATAATATGTGTGGACATTTCACACAGTGCAGGGGCTAGATGGCGTTGTGTGAGATGTCCACACAATTATTATTATTATTATTATTATAGCGCTATCTAGCCTCAAACTAAGCAAAGCTTGTACTATGGGAACCAGATAACTGATACAATACTTAGATACTTTTTGTTTGTAAATCCTTACATATTACAATGAATAAATATTAGGAATTATTAAAAAAATATGTAATCAATATTAGGAAATTATGAAAGTCCCGTGATCACCTCCCTGGTCGAAGTAATTTTGATTTTTAATTGACGTAAGTTTAGCCGTTACTAATTTTACAATAATAAATATTTCATTGCACATAAGTAAATAAATAAATAAATATGTGTGGACATTTCACACAGCGCCATCTAGTCCCAAACTAAGCAAAGCTTGTATTATGGGAACCAGATAACTGATACAATACTTAGATACTTTTTGTTTGTAAATACATACATAGAATACAATATAACACCCAGACACAGAACAAACATCGATTTTCATCACACAAATGTATGTCCTGGGTGGGAATCGAACCCACGACCTGCAGTTCAGAAGGCAGGGATACTACCAACTGAGCTATCGGGCCATTTTTTTTTTAAATTCATATGGTCTACAAAAACATTGTCATCCATCACCAGGTGATGAGGAAGAGTTTGAAGACGCGGAGGAGAGCTCCCCGTCGGCCGAGGAAGCGGCCGCGCGGCTCCGACATCTGCGCTTGGAGAATGCTAACGCAGGACAACATTACGGAAGTATGTTTATATTGATACGAGCTTCTGCCCGCAGCTTCGCCCGCGGCGTGGTCTATGGGAAAATAATTCAACCACCCATTTCACCCTCTTAAGGGTGGAATTTCGAAAGATCCTTTCTTAGCGGATGCCTGCGTCATAACATCTACCTGCATGCCAAATTTCAGCCCGATCCGTCTAGTGGTTTGGGCTGTGCGTTGATAGATCACCATGTCAGTCAGTCAGTCACCTTTGAGTTTGTTGTATGTAAACCTTCATGTTTACTATTGTCTTAAATTAACGAATCTTTTATATATTTGAAATATTGAGTTCTGTGACAACTTATCAATTTTTTTCACTTCAAAATATACTTTACTTGTGGAAACATCTTGTTTATTCTTTATAGCTCTTTATATAGCTTAAATTAACTACAGAGTTATATATATTTAGATTTTTGTGGACATTTCAAACAGCGTCATCTAGCCCCAAACTAAGCAAATCTGTACTATGGGAACCAGATAACTGATAACAATACTTGGATACCTTTTGTTTGTAAATACATACATAGAATACAATATAACACCGAGACACAGAACAAACATCGATGTTCATAACACAAATGATTGTCCTGGATGGGAATCGAACCCACAACCTGTAGTTCGGAAAACAGAGTTACTAACAACCGAGCTATCAGGCCAGTTTATATTGTTAAGGAAAGGAAACGACTCACTAGATACTTTGCAGATCAAGTTTTTTTTCCACAGGCGCCTGGGTCCGTGCTTTTTGTTAGATTATTTTTTATATTTATTAATTAAGCCTATTATTAACATGAACAATATATAATACAGGGAGGAAAATACAGCCAATAACACAAACATAAGTACTTATTTATACTTGTGCATGCAGATCAAGTTTTTGGTATTATTGTATAGATGTATCCGAATTCGCTTCGGCCTTCGGCACCGGTATAGGATACCAGCGTAACACAATCAGACACCGACCCCGCCGGCGAGGTCGACGTACCCCGTAGGGTAGCTAGAACGGTCGCGACTTTCAATAGGGTCCACTCTTCCAGTGGACGTAGTCTTCTCGATCCCCTTATCCCGGCAACGGCCCAAGCCGAGAGCTAGTTGCCTCCCATTTTTGATGGTCGGGCGCCTTAAGCGCCTGCCCTCCCGCCCTGGACGCTGTAAAGACCGATAGAGACCAAAAGTATTAGCCCGTTAAAATACCTTACGGGAAAACACCTTTGTTTCCAGACAACGGCGTAGACGACGGGATCGAAGACGACGACGAGTGAGACGCCATCTAGTTATAAAACGAATTACTAATTACACACAGTACCCATCGCTTTGTCGGTGAGTAACTCTAATGTTGCGTGAAATTGTCTTGTTTTTAATGTTTTAATAGCCAAGCGGTTTCAATGGACACAATAATCAATGCTTAGAATTTTTTAAATACATCTAAAAAAAAACTTGTTTACAAGAATAATTTGGGATACATGTGTTGATATTAGAGGTAGGTTCCACTTGGCTATTAAAATATAAATTTTTCTGTCTTATTGTGTATAAAGATATTTGCAGTAAACAAAAAAATAAGCGATGTTACATATAATGTTTTGTTTCTTTTATTTGTACATTTATATGTCGAGATGTTGTTGTGGCACTTACCATTTATTAAACGGCTAGCTCGTTTCATTTTCAGTTTAATTTACCAAATACAGTTAAAAATGTCAATTGTAACCCTTAAAAGATATTTTCTCAAGTGACCAGGTAACGATAGGGTTAAAATCTGAGCTATTTTTGTTAAAATAAAATAATTAAATAACAATTTTTAATACAACATTTTTATTCGTGCAACTTTAAAAGTTGAGTTTCAGTAAAATTTCGCGTTTAAAGTTGTATCGAAAACTTTTCCGGTTTTTACACAGAACGTATTGTTTCACCATTTGTCATAGTGACGGCTAATTAAAAAAAAAACTGCACAAAATTGTACTTTTAATCAATTTTTAATAAAATTGCTGGTATTGTTTTATCGTATATGTATCGTTTAAGATTTATCATTTAGCTATGGTTATAAAATGCTTTTTCATGCAGGTGTGTTATCAAAAAAATCTCTCTGTAGTCGTAAACACGTGTGGAAATTGTGTATATTTCTTTTTTGACGGTATAAACGAAACAATAATATTAAATCTTTAACTCAAAGCTACAGCAAATCTGGTACAGGGGAAATTACATTCTTAATTTGAAAATTTCCATACATGAATATTTACATAAACTGGGTATCGAAACTGTCAAATTCATACAATCGAAAGAAACACATATTTGTATGGATTTGACAGTTTCAGTACGCAGCTTACGTGCATAGTAAGTATGGAAATATCACACGTTGCATTACGATAAAAGTTTCGTGACCCCCCTGGACACTGATAGCAACAGGTAAATTTCATCCCTAATTTGATAACTTGCATTATAACTATGCACATATGCATTGAAACAGTTATCCATACAAACGTGTGTTTCTATTTGTTGCAACCAAATTCCATCACGCTTAGCAGTGGGATCACGGAATTTTGATTGCAATGCAACAGTAGAAAATTTCATACTAACTATGCAATAAACTGCGTCAAATTCATACAATTTTGTGTTTCTACCTGTTGCAATCAAGTTACACAATCCCCTAGCAGCACCCCTACCGCGTAACCGTTCTTGGAATCGGCCTCGCATGCCATCCTGCACGCGCCAATTAACAAGTCTACGAGTGCGAGCAAGAGAGAACATGATTACGATCTCCACCAGACTTACGCGGTAAGGCCCCTGGTTACATTTCGTTTATTCTGTCAAACTAAGTAACTACAATTTTCAATGTATTTGAAAAGATCTTTGTAAAGTTATCATGTTATGTCAAAGGACAATGGAAACGTGAAAATGTCGTTTGCTTTCAATAGGGTCCACTCTTTCCTTAGACGTAGTCTTCTCGATCCCCTTATCCCGACAACGGCCCAAGCCGAGGCTCGCACCCCAGGGGTGCCCGCCAGCTAGTTGACTCCTACTTTTGACGGCTGGGCGTATGCGCCTGGTGACGCTGTAAAGGTCGGCAGAGACCAACATATATCATTATTTGATTCGGTGGTTTTTATTCTTTATCACTGTAGTGCTAATTTCAAAATAACGTAGACTGAGTAGGAAAGAAACGTACTATACACTATACACACAAGAGTGACGGATTGTATTGTGTGTGTAAGCGATCAAACAGATATTTGAAGTGTGGACTCGAGTTTTAATTACATCTTGATTGTATAGCTCTTCAAAGACATTGGGGTTAGCGTGTGATTTAAAAGAATAATGAAGAATCTTCGTTTGTTGTGCTCTTTCTACGTGATATTGGCAAAATTGAAGGGGTGAGAACAAAAAGGGTTTAACTGATTTTTTTCACAAAATGACTTAAGGGTATCGTTGGATTCAGCGTGAAATTATCTACAATAATACATTGTCAAAATACCGAAATTAGGCTTAAATGTCGAGACTTTGAATCTAAAATCGGTTTATCTGTCACAGGAATACAGTTCGCTTAGCATAAAAACATTATAATTATTTTATTATATTATATTTTTACAGTAATTGTATGAATTAGTACTATATTTAGTATTTTAAAATAGAATTAAACCATTTTCAAGCAACTGAAACTTACATAAACCTTTTCTATTACATTATAAGCACTCTACATTAAAATGACGCCGTTGACGTTTAAAGTCAATTTTCTCGAAACTGTCAATTTGACAGTTAAACCCTTTTTAATCTCAACCCTTCAATTGTGGTAACCCCACAAACGCCATTAACAAAGAGTTGAAGTTGAACATGTATTGGCATTAACATGATAATTAAACAGTAAGTTGCATGTTAAATATTTTAATGAAATGTATGTGATATTTTTGTATAGCTTTTTCGGCGCTCCGTAATATGAAGTCTGATTGGTTTCTTACAGTAACAAAATTGAATTATTGTTTCGACGCGGAAACGTGGCCAAAAGAAGGCGCAAAGACGTATAATGGGGGTTATCATGTAACATTGATTGCAATGCAACAGGTGAAATTTCATTTCTAAATTGGAAATAAATTGAAACTGTCAAAAACAAAATTTCCATAGTAACTACGCACATATTGAAACTGTCAAAATCATACAAATTTGTGTTTCTGTTTGTTGCAATCAATGTACATGATCGCCTTGCTGTATATATGTATTGTTGCGTGCGATTACTCGTTTGGCGTTTAATGAATGTATTATCACAAAACCAAAGCCGTAAGGCCCGTTACAGAACAATACTCAGTCGTCGAGATTCCATTCGCGATTGACATTTTTGGAATGTCTTGAGCACCGATTCATACCTGAGCGTAGTTCTGTAATACGGCCATAAGATACTGTTATTTCTAAAATTATCTGCCTTGTTATATTATTAGTTTTTTATAATGCTGTATCGTAATGTAATAGCTTAAGACTTGTAACGTTACTTTAAGTATGTAACGCGGCTCAAGGCGCATGTAGCGTGGTTGTATATTCCAAGATTATAATATTATCCAGATTTTGTGAACTTGGTAATAAACCCATATCAATAAATTTATGTATTTTTATTTGTATCTCTCGTACTTACTAGGGAAAAACGACTTCAGTCATCACTACAACTATTACACGGCTAACACTCACGAGATACAGTCGAATAACTCGACCGGTGTTCGGGCAATATAGATGCCCATCCTCAAGGAGTACGCGCGGCGGCGGTGGCGTCTCGGCGCTGACCCTATAAGACTTCAGTCATGGCCACAGAATAAATAATAGTATAAGTTCTCTAACTACTAGGTAATCTGCGCAGTGGTAATAAGATTAAAGGAATGGAATGCTCTTCCAACAACAGTGTTTCCTCCTGGGTATAACCTGGGTCTTTTTAAGTCAAGAGTGAATGGACATCTCATGTGCAAGCGTGCTCCACCTTAGACAACTTCGTCACTTACCATCAGGTGAGTTGTTGTCAAACGCATGCCAATTTTCCCATAAAAAAATATATTTAAACGCCCAAGGATCACATAAATAGATCCTGGACCCTAACTAGGATTCCCTTAGGGACCCAGAAACTACGAGGACCATGTTCCCACAACAGACTAGGAACAAGCATTTGCGCTTTTTTTCTGTTCACGAATACTTGTCCAAGAGCGGGAATCTAACCCGCTGCCTCCAGGTTATGAGCCGACCTGCTCAACTACTACACCACAGAGGCTGTCAAATAATATAATAGTGACGTAGGTAATGCTATTTTTGTTATGTGTCAATAAGTAAAATTATTGCAACTGACGTGCCAGAGTTTTGGCGGGAAAACGAAAAAGATCACGTTACCGCATTATATTATTTTCCAAAATTGTGTTATTTTCAGTGTTAGTGCATAAAATTGGTGGCATTTTATTCGTTAAGTGCTGGATTACAGGCATGAGTGCGGGAAAGTGGTATAATGATGTTAAAACGTTTCTTTTCGTGTTGTATCCAAAACTCCATAGAAGCTTCTGGTAAAGTTGCCACCACTTTACTAGGAGTATGACTTGACTCTGACTTCGACTGTGACCTGACACATTATTTACGTGAAATATCATTAACTTGCTAAATTATCAATTACTTGACACTGGCTAAATACACAAAAGTGTGGAGCCAAAACTAAAAAAAAAAAAAAGCTGACGTGCCAAATGTAACAAACCACTATTATAAGATCATTAAAAAGTCTGAATCGGAATATAACATAGGTGGTATCACGTGGCGCGTTTCTTTAAAATGAAAGACAAGTTTTTACACTACCGTTTTATTAAGAAAACACAATAATACATTATACTTCATCTTTATTATAACAATAATCATGATAGTCGTAAAAGAATACAGTACCTATGTACTATTAAAAATCATGCACGAAAACAATTTTACTTTATTTAAAAAAACAACGTAATGTTTACTAATAATATATATAAATACATAACTAAGAATACGCCCGAAAAGTGTTCATATATTTTGTACCAGTCTAACATTCATTCAATTACTTATTTATTAATAATTAATTATATTTATAATTTAGCAACCTCAATAATTACGATATGCGAGTGACCGCATAAAGATTTTTTTATGCTCTATCCTTTTCTATCACTCGGGCTATTATTCTCGCTCTATGAAATGACGATCCCGGGGGCGATCACGGAACCTGATTGCAATGCAACAAGAGAAAAATAATTTCTAATTTGAAAATTTACTAGTAACTGTGTACATAAACACGTATTGAGACTGTCAAATCAAATCCATATAATTTTGTGTTTCTATATGCTGCAATTAAACTTGCCAGACGCCTAGCAGAGCGACAAATAGATAGAGCATAATATTAAACGAGTGTGATTTAGACCACACGACTGAAGTAAAACTTCTTTAGCTCCATCTATCGGCCGGTATAACTTTGTTTATTGTTAATGTCGCCATCTTGACAATTGTAAATTGTCATTTTACCGGACGCACAAACATAATGATACAAGTTTTAAGTTGTTTTTAACTTTGTTATGTTGACAATGGAGATCTACGTGAACAAACAACTTTCAACTTCTGTTCGCCTCGTCACGCATTCACCAGCTTACTCCCCAAGTCAAGCGTGTGGTAAAGTTTTACTTCAAAAATTCCGAATCCATGCTGATGTGGCTCAACCCTTAAATCAGCTACTTCACGATACAAAAACGTATGTTAACGGCCGATTTAAAAAAAATTTAACGTAGGTAAGTTAGGTAAGTTTTTCGCTTTCAGTAATATGATGTCTATATTACTGAAAGCGAAAAACTTTCTATTTATTTTTATAATCTGTGGTGGTCGTTAAAAAGGAATTGAAAATGAAAATCTAGTCGATAACTGCGTCAAGGAAGTTCTATATTACAATAAAACTGAAAGCTAATCTAACATAGTTTCCGAAAGTTTTCAAAGGTCTTCAATTTTTAGAATCCTAGATACAGGGAATCATATAAGACTAAAAAGAATATTAAACAATAGCCATCTCTTGTAGAAGTGCAATTCTGAAATGTTTGTATAATTTTTTATTATATACTAACATTCACATGGGTAATTAGAAAATTGCGGCACATTTTTACACAATGATGCTTAATGCTTATACATTTTATATAACCTATTCCGAGGCAAAGACAGCACCAAGTAACTACCTAAAATAGAACGCGTTCCATTGAAACAAAAATATTGTTTCCTCACTTACACCAATCACGTCTAAGTGCAGTGGAAGTGAGTTAGCAATAGCAGCCATTTTAAGATCTTTTCTGCAATGAAAACTCATTTTAAACTATGAGACGATTTACTAAATGGAAAATGGAACTCGCTTTGAATTCACCCAAATCCCAATTTTTAAAGCGGGGGAAATACATGTGCGTCCATGAAAACAAAATGTTCAATAAGTACTCGAAAATTTTGTCCGGCGGAGAGCATACCATAACACAGGTTTCCTAGTTTGGGTACCAAAGTTTTCCAACCAGGAGTAAACTATGTATATTTTTCGTAGACTGTTTTATGTTTAAACCGATGTTACCGACGAACTATTTCATTTCATTGGGATCCAATAACTAAATTCCAAAATTGTAGTTGTAATGATTCATAACTTAATTTGACAGTTGTTAAACTATTGTGTAGTGCATACTAGGACGATGAATTATCGTCCTAGAGTGCATACTTACTTATATTGTCATTTCCGACATGAAAGAGTTAAGAGAAAGAAATAAGATTGACAGCTTCGCACCTCTGACATAGCTGTTCATTAATCACGTGAGGTTCGAAAAGAGGGGGGGAGGGGCTTTGACAAAAATCCCGAAATATCACAAGAGGGTAGGGGAGTATAGTAATATATCACGTGTATTACGTCAAACGCTGAACGAAAATAACGTTTTTGCCAGGCAACGAAGTCGCCGCGCTTTATACCTGTATTTAAAGCTATTCTAAAAACGTTTAAGTTTCATTGTACCTAAAAAATACGTGATTTGGGGGTTTAGTTTCTTAAATATTACACGATTAATGGACAGTCGCTACTTACTGCATTGCATTTGGGTATCGTACCCAAATACCCATGGTACCTGTCACAAATAAGTAAGACCTTGGAAGCTCTGTCAAACTTTAGTAAAATGGGCATTAGTTTAGAGCATGATATTATCCTCACATAGAATCTATGGTGTAGCGACACACCAGCCAAGGTAAAGCGCAGAACGTCCCGCGGCTGAACTATCGTATGGAAATTACGCAACGTAATTTTCGGCTGGTGTAAGGTTATTTAAAAACACTGGCAGCGTTTCTTACCCCCGATTTCTCGTATGCTTGTTACCAAACACACCAAATACTGAACGCTCATGCCTGTCTTCAGCCAATTCGTGAACAATATTTGTTGTTGACATTAGTTTGGCAAATGTATAAGAAACTAGCGGTTAATTTCGGTATTTGCACAACAGATTTGACTTCGTAAAGAAATACCCAGAGTAGAAAGAAATGACACAGATATTTGATTTAAAATACGTGTAGTGCTGTTTGAGTGCAACCGCAACGGTAGCTCGAAAATTTGTTGCGATGTAGCGTGCAACAAACATGTTGGGCTATGAAATGAATGTATCTAATCATTGAAAATTCCAAGATTTTAGCTGTGGCTGTCTTAGAACGGGACCTTGTTTCTTTATACTGCACAGTAACAAAATTGTATATGAATTGGTTTGCTGTCTTACTCTTTAGGACTTCATTAGAGTGAATTTCCTCTATATTGTTAGGCTATAAGATAAATTCTAATTCTTTTTAAGTAAAGTAAATAATTCTTAATGTGCGAGCGAGACAGTAGATTCACGACTATAATCTCTTCACTGCGCAAGTCACCCGTTATCAAGGAACTTGCTTGCCAATATTACTACAACTGAAAATCCCCAAGAAACCCTAAGAAATCATTATTACTAATATTATGCTAAGTAATTACTTTACTAATAAAATCCGTCAAATACTGATTAATAAAGAAAACATTATGCGATCGTTTATATAATTAACGTATATTAAATGATTTACTTATCTTTAGAACTCGAATTTTTGTAACGACGAACGCGCAGGCCTTTCCTCTGATGATAAGCGTCGCCCCATAAAACAGCACTAACTAGTAACTAATGATAATAAAAAACTAGTTTTCGATATTGATTTTATGATTTTTTCCCGTATCTAGTGTGTTAAACTGAAAAACCCTAATTTGCTATAAAAAATATATCCATTTCCAATTATTTCTTTATTTTCTATGGACCTATTGATTTATGGAACTAAATCGGTAATTGCCGCGCGCAGTGTACATTCTAAAATCATTGTTATGCAATGTGGCTTCACCGAAGATTAAAAAAAAAACAGTTTAACACAAAATTCCAACAAATAAATATTGTAAAATAATTTTAAAACTTTATTACACGAGTAAAACACTTTTTACATTATCAGTGTATCAGAGAAACTGCAAGCGTTGCGGACCAATTAACCTTTTAATTTTCCTCATTATAATTTAGTTACCTATGTTTACCTAAAGTAGGGAATTTACATCATGCCGAAGTTGTCAATGGATTCTGTAAAACGTCTACAGTTTTAGCTTCAATTTTATCGCTCTCTTCCGTTCCGTTCACTTCCGCTTTATCTGTCATTTCTACATCCGTAACATCAGAGTCTTGGCTCTTCTGGGAATCTTGGCTTTTCAGGGAATCTTGGCTCTTCTGGGAATCCTGGCTTTTCTCAGATTCCTGGCTCTTTGTGGAGTCTTGGCTGGATGTGTCAACGGTGTCCGGTTTGGTTGGTTCTTGATCGGTTTCCATTTTCTTTTCACTTTCCGGATTTGGTTTATCGTCCTTATTTTCTTGCACTTTGTCTGTGATAGAACATTTTTGGGTTAGCACAAGTTTTGTTTTAGAATCCCTTCCTTGATAGACATTTTATTTTCAATGACGTTGCGATACTAATATCTCTGCACTAACGTTTTACAGCTCCCAAGTTCGCACTTATACCATATGACGTACCTACTGCAACGCATTTGGATATGTCCTACAGAGATAAGCGCAAACTTAAGAGCTTGTCAATCTTTAGCGCAGACAGGCACTACTATACACGGTGGAATTTAATTCGTTCTTTTCCTTAAATGTCTGTACTCAGACCATGCTATAGCATAGTCGTACAAGATTCAACTAAAAAAAACATTTAAAAAGGCTTCCTAAAATAACTGGATAACAGCCGAAATGTCTATTTAACGTTACTAATAGCGCGGGCACCAGCTGAGCGCTTTGTAAATGTTTCCTAAGTAATAAAAAAGCTTTGTTCAATGTCGCAAGTCTTTTCTTAAGAATTGGAATTCGCAGTAATTTAATAATAAATATAAATAAGTAATAAATAAATAATATGTGTGGACATCTCACACAACGCCATCTAGCCCCA
Source organism: Ennomos fuscantarius (assembly GCA_905220475.3). NCBI lineage: Eukaryota > Metazoa > Arthropoda > Insecta > Lepidoptera > Geometridae > Ennomos > Ennomos fuscantarius. The sequence goes on from HG992049.1 coordinate 8,519,601, forward strand.
AACTAAGCAAAGCTTGTGCTATGGGAACCAGATAACTGATACAATACTTAGATACTTTTTTGTTTGTAAATACATACATAGAATACAATATGACACCCAGACACAGAACAAACACCTACGTTCATCACACAAATGTTTGTCCTGGGTGGGAATCGAACCCACAACCCACAGTTCAGAAGGCAGTGCTACTACCAACTGAGCTATCGGGCCAGTCATAATACCTCTAGTTTTAAAACATTTAAGTTTTATATCTTAAGTACTTTTAGTATTTAGTTCAGCAGCGTTCTATAGCATGGACTGAGTACATACATTTAAGAAAAAGAACGAATTTAATTCCACCGTGTATAATACATATACAAGGCCTTATAAATGTTACATTAAATTAACGTAACGTATCTTGTCTTGGTCTTGTTTTCGCTCGTGACATTCCACAACAGCAAAAAGTTGATATCACTCATTGATTAATTTAATTATAGTTTGTAAGTAAAGCTGTCATTCGCTTTTCAAAGAGGTTTATATAACTACTAGCTTGTGCCCGCCGCTTCGCCCGCGTGGCCTATAGGAAAGTAATTAAACCACCCATTTCACCCTCTTAGGGATGGTATTAAAAAACCAAATTTCAAGTCTCTAGGACCAGTGGTTTGAGCTGTGCGTAGATATATAAGTCAGTCAGTCAGTCACGACTTTGAATTTTACATGTATAGGTAGTTTTTTTTTTTAACTTACCAGTTTCATCTACCTCCATAGCGGTATCTTTATTTTCGTCACCGTTCAATTTCTGAAAAAGATAACATAATTATAAAAAGATAATTTTAATTAAATACCATATTAGTTAGTATTTTGGAGCAATCTACCCTTCACAATATACTACGTTCCAAATTCAATTAATTTTAAACTAAACAACACAAAAAGACGATATGGGACATCACAACAAAAATCTAAAATATCATGGACATACAACTACAATAAAATAATAAATATTTTTGGACATTTCACACAACGCCATCTAGTCCCAAACTAAGCAACGCTTGTACTATGGGAACCAGACAACAATACTTAGATACTTTTTGTTTGTAAATACATACATAGAATACAATATAACACCCAGACACAGAACAAACATCGATACTCATCACATAAATGTTTGTGCTGGGTGGGAATCGAACCCACAACCTGCAGTTCAGAAGGCAGGGTTACTACCAACCGAGCTATCGGGCCAGTCGATAAAATATGCAATGCTACAAATAACGGAAACGGATATGATAGGATAAGGCAAGACAAACACTATAATACAGTATCGTGATCATCCCACACGTGCCCACAGCTGGGACACAGGGCTTCTCTCACATAGAGACAGCGTAGACCGCAATAATAATAACGCCCAACGATCACATACATAGATCCTGGACCCTAACTAGGATTCCGTGTCTAGGGACCCAGGAACTACGAGGACCACGGTCCCACAACACCCAGACTCAGAACAAGTATTTGCGCTTTTTTTTTATACTTGTCCTGCCGCGGGGATCGAACCCACCGCCTCTGGGTTATGAGTCGACCTGATCAACCACCACACCACAGAGGTTCCAACACGATGGCCAAGTGCGGGTTGGTGGATGACATGTGTTCTCGAATTTTGTGATTCTTGAACATTTTTTACTCTCCATGTTTATTCCATTTCTCCATTCCTTCACCGTTTTAAGAGCGATTGCAAATTACGCGCATAACTTGGAAAGTCATTGGCGAGGTCGAGCGGGATTTGAACCTGGGTGCGTTTGGTTTGAAATGCAGGTAACCGCTGAGCCACAGTTACTCTGAGTGTGTGTATGTTTCTCCAACACCTTTGTAACATAAGTAGATAATAAAAATAAAAAAAATCAAAAATTTCATATACTATAGCCATTAAGGATGAATAACATTTAGCGAATGCGACTTTTTGCAGAGTTGACTTTTGGCGGAAATGACTTATGGCGAATGCGACTTTGTGTAAAAGTGACATTTTGTCGGAAGGACTCTTGCGTTGTGACGTTTTGTAGTAGAATTTTTTTTTGAAGTGACGTTTTGGTCTATTTTAGTACTAATTAAAAAAATCGTTTATATTTATATTTTGGCTATACAGATATGGAATTTAAGATCAATAATAATATAATATAATATCCTCAAACAACGTAAATTATACAGATCTAAATAACTCCTGCACCATACAAAACGACATTTTTATTACTATGGGCGTAGCAAGGTTGGATTGTATTCGATCAGAAAAATAATCTACGAAACTAAATAGTATCTCAAAACCTTGGGCCCTATTACAAAAAATTTAGTACTAACTGTTTGCTAAACACAATGTGAAAGGCCCATTTTTGAACTAAATTTATTGTATAAAATCCTGTCAAAGCCGCTATTACGTTGAGACAATTTTTGTACCACAATGTTAAAACGAAATCAACGATTAGCTGTAAAAAGGACTTATAAAAATTTAATGAAATGAAATTGGCCCAATCTCCATTATTGAAGAAATCAATAAAACATTCATAATTATGTCTAAATGGGCGTATTACATTGTGACAACTTTTAATACTGAAATTGTCCCAATGTAATATAAGGCCATCCTTGCAAGCAATCGGCCAAACGGGCATATCAACGTGACCACTTTTAACACTGAAATTGTTCCAATGTAATACAAGGCAATCCTTGCAAGAAATGTACCATTTGGGATTATTACATTGAGACAACTTTTAATACTGAAATTGTCACAATATAATACAAGAAAGAAAAAAGAAAGAATTGTGACAACCCAAACTAGGGTTCTGTTTGTCCAATATAATAATACATAATAGCCTAGCTACACCCATGTAAAATAAGATTAATATGAATGGCTAATCGTAACCTAGTTGCGTTTGGGCCTTTTGCGGGTCTCACTGTTGGACTTCGACGGCGTTGGCTGTGTCGACCTCGGTTTACCCTGCATTATGTAATGTAACATGGTGAAGGGATAATGGAAAGATTAGAATTTACTATTGGTCTTACTTACTTACCTTTACAGCGAAACAGGACATAAATTGTAGACAGAAAAGTGCTTTTAAAAACATAATGTAACAAGGTGAAGGGGTATTGGAAAGATTACAATTGACTGTTGGTTTTTATCTACCTTTACAGCGAAACAGCACATAAACTGTATAGAGAAAAGTGCTTTTGAAAATCATAATGTAACAAGGTGAAGGGGTATTGGAAAGATTAGAATTGACTGTTGGCCTTTCCCTACCTTTACAGCGAAACAGGACATAAATTGCATAGAAAGGTGCTATTGAAAATCAATTAGAATAGATTAAGATTTGGCCATGATTATGCATGATCCCTCGTTTGATCCTCCTCCACAAATTTAATGTGGCTTCGTAAATAAGGACTTTTATTTATAAATAAATAAAGCCCAACGATCACATACACAGATCCTGGACCCTAAATAAGATTCCCTGTATTTAGGGACCCAGGAACTACGAGGACCATCGTCCCACATCACCCAGGCACAGAACAAATACTTGCGTTTTTTCCTACGTGCACAAATTACTTGTCCTGCCGCGGGAATCGAACCCGCCGCTTCCGGGTTTTGAGCTGACCTGCTCAACTACCACATTACAGAAACTGCCTAAAACATCAATCATAAAGGAAAGGGTGGACCATTTTTGATGTTGTTGACCATAATGACAACGAAAATAGGTTACAAAACGTTTCAGTTTTGCTTTTCCAATTTGGCTAAAATTAAACTTTTCCTATTCTTTTTGGTAAGTTTTAAATGAATTGTAAATAATAATTCATTAAAATGATCAAAACATATGAACGGTGGGTATCGGTTAACGGATGGATATGTTTCTGTAATCATAAATTCAACGGACTCAGGCCTACGTTTGTATAAAATTGAGTTATCCATTGCTATTAAGCCATACGCCAGTATGAGCGGCTTAAAATTAAGCCAATACGAAATGTATCTAATCCCATACCTGTGGCTTAGTCTCTTCGGTAACTACGCTAGGTTGCGCACTGGATGTGGAAGTGACCTCTTCTTCTTGATCTTGCTTTCTTTGCCGTTTCGGCCGCGGCTTCTCTTCTTCTTCTTCGCTCGCTTCTGTTTTCTGTTCAGCCGTTTCGCTTTCCGGTTCCGGTGAGGACTCTCGCGTGGCGTCGGGGTCCTCCTGTTATAAAAATCTAGGATTATTTACACATTACACTCATTAAATGTAAAAGAGTTGCTATAGTTAGTGAAGTTATTTACAATATTTATCGTTAAAAGAATAGTATTGAATAGTGTAATTGACTTGTGGACGTTTTGTTAACTCGCCACTTGGTGGCGTTGTCGGCTGTCATGCAGAAACTTATTCCATCGCTGCTTTAAAAAGGGCAGAATCGTTGCTCAGTACAGTTCAGTTGGCCTTCGGCAGCGGAGTGAATACCACGAAACTACTATTGATGTATTGTGAAACAGGAAACATATCCAGAGGTTGTTTATTAATTTGTGCTGCAAATGTCTATGAAGTTAACAGGTTGAATTAAGATTTTATTGTGTTTTTTTTTTACAATTTTGCATTAAATTTTGCAGGATTGAGTTTTTTTCTTGTTGTTCAGCCGGATTCATTTAGCTAACACTGGGGGTACACTTTTCATGTTCAGCCGGCTTCATTTAGCCAACACTGGGGGTACATTTTTCTTGTTGTTCAGCCGGCTTCATTTAGCTAACACTGGGGGTACAGTGGGGGTACAGACCGCGAGCAGCACGGCGTGCTGGCCGCCGGCGGCGCAGGCGGCGGGGCGCAGGGCGCGCGGGAAGGCGGGGGCGGCGCGCTCGGGCTCCGCCGCGTCGCTGCAGGCGCCCGTGCCCAGCTGGCCCTCGCTGCCCATGCCCCACGCCCACACCTCGCCTGCGGACCGACCGGCTGTACATCTACGCTCACATATTGACATTTTATTTTGTTTTTGGTCTAGCTCCACATTTTTTCTATTTAGCCAATGTCAAGCAATTGATAATTTTTCAAGTTAATTCATATGTATATGTGTCAAGTCACAGTCTAAGGTCTGTATTACAGAACGATGCTCAGTCATCGATCAGTGCTCATGCAGAGATTTCATTCATAAAGTGACCAATTAGTGAATGAAATCTCTGATCACCAAACACAACACCAATTGAACACCAATCTATGACTGAGCATCGTTCTGTAATACGGACCTATGTCATAATCTAGTTTAGTCAAGTCACACTCCTAGTAAAGTGGTGGCAACTTTATCGGAAGCTTCTATGGAGTTTTCTCCTGTCTTTTACAATGTATATAATTTAACAGTTGAGATAATGAATATGTTACAAAAGTAACCTCTATGTCACAGCGGTGCAAGAAAAATACCGTGATTATCTTAATAAACATTACAAATAGAAACTGATATTATAGATAAGGAACAGGCAATAGGCAAAGTACCTAAGATTTCATACCATTAAGCTTGGGATATTCGGCCAAGCTTTTTTGTCGGACATATATCATTTAACATGTAATATCCAATCCAATAATTTCCAGCTATTACCCTTATTTCGTCTGTACACCTCTCTAACAGCCTTATTAATAAACACGAACTAGCTTTAGACTAGTTACACCATCTTTTGTCTCTTTCGATCCAGCTAAATATTTCAGTAGCAAAAAAAGGACAAAAGCTGAAGTAACTAATCCGAGACTAATACCCGTTTATTAATAAGGCTGTAAAGGTCTGCGTCTTTTCTTTTCCCAACACCTACACAATAACTTAAGCAATTTTTACCGTTGTCCGTGACTGCAAAGGAGTTGCTGGTTCCAGCTGCGATGCTTATACACTTTTTCCCTTGCAGCTTGGGCACCGGCTCTAAGGTTTCTGCGTCGCCCGCTCCTTCGCCTAAACCTAACCTGTAATAAACATTGTCATTTCATTTATTTCTGCTGTGTCTTAGACCACCCCAACCCTCCCCGTAGCACCCCGGGCAGTATTCTGCTTAGTTTCGATCACCAAGCCGCCTGCTAAGAGTGGTGATTATGGCAACCCTAAGGTCCAGGAGTGGATGTTCCAGACATTGATGTGATTTAGATTGACTATCTATTGTCCGCGACTTCATTTGCATAGTAGAAAGCAAGGCCTTTAACCTTTTTTTTATGTAAATGAATGATGTGATAAGCTAATCGATCAACTGATGTTAAACGACACGGATACCCACAACAGAACAGTGTCACTGGGAACTTTAAAACATAAAGTTTCGTGTGACACTGCACTGCACATATCATCCTGATATATCAGCAGTCTGGTAATAAGGTTACTCGACTGTGAGATCAGATCAAAGTTTTAATTTCCCAGTAATTTGACTAGCTCAAACCAGAACACAGTAGTGCTTGCGCACTCTAGCACTCTCACTCTGCACTCTTGCTTGCGCAATCTAGTAATAATTACTCAACTGTGATATCAGATCATAAAGTCTCATTTGTCCAGTAATTTCACTAGCTACAGTGCCCTTCAAACTGGGACACAGCAGTGCTTGAGCACTACTGCTTGGCGGCAGAATAACTGGCAAAGCGGTGGTACCTGCCTAGACGAACTTTGCAGAAAAGTTCTACCACCTAGTTAATACTAGGTACACCTAACGATAGACATGATGACATGACTTGTGTAGCTGCACTCTTTCAATGACAGTTGAACAACACAATCACATGTAGCTAATTTAAAAAATGTAAAACCGTATTTGGCTGTAAGTTTTGCTAATTAAGATATGTTAATGTTAAATTTTAAGAGCTGTGGTTTTTGTCTAATAAATAAAATAAAATAGACCGATTTTTTTTCCATAAATTATAATTATTTAACGCTAGACTGTGTTGTCCGGGTGTCAGTGTACTAGGAAATGAAATAAAAAAAAATATATTTCACATAAATGGAGATAGATGTAGGTGTCAGGTTTTTAGTAGTTGTGGTAGTTCTTCCATTTAGCCCATACATAAAATTATTATTAAGTTGACTGATTGTAATAACACGCATTTTATAGTGTAAAGAAATTCCAAATGTACTGTAATGTGCACTTGCATGCAGGTTGAACACAAAATATCTAAATATTTAAGTTAAATTGTGTTAACAACTCTCGTACATTATAATTTAATGTTTGATTTTGCACTCAGATTGCTAATATATTGAGTTAAACATACTAGGAATTCACGTTACGGGTCTAGTGGAACGCTATTCAATGTAGTTAAAGTTGAAAAAATAATATTAAATGAAAATTAAAAACTATGCATTAGCAAAGTCAAAGAATGTCATACAAAGATTTATTAAATAATTTTCCTTATTAAGTGTAAGTCAATATTAAGTATAATACAATTTTCAAATAAACTAAAATAATTACATTAGCATACACTTGCAAAATTCAATTCAATGACTAGCAAGACAGCGTTACCTGCCATATTCGCAGCGTCCGATGGCGTGCACGGTCCCGGAGTCGTCGAGCGCGAGGCTGTGGTGCTGGCCGGGGGCCACGGCCCCCCACGCCCCCTTGCCCGCGAATGCATCACATTCCGTTGGTTTGTACAGCGCCGTTTTGCGTTTTTCGCCCGTTATACCTGTGGGATCATATTTTATTTCATTATTTAATACAATACTATAATAATTTCGTCTCTGAAATTAAATAAATAAATATGTGTGGACATCTCACACAGCGCCATCTAGCCCCAAACTAAGCAAAGCTTGTACTATGGGAACCAGATAACTGATACAATACTTAGATACTTTTTGTTTGTAAATACATACATAGAATACAATATAAACACCCAGACACAGAACAAACATCGATGTTCATCACACAAATGTTTGTCCTGGGTGGGAATCGAACCCACGACCTGCAGTTCAGAAGGCAGGGATACTACCAACTGAGCTATCGGGCCAATCCATATGGTCCGTATGGCAATTCATAGTGGTATCGTAATTTTACCATAAAATTAGCGATTAATAATCATATTATTGTAATAGCTTCTGCCCGTGGTTTCACCCGCGTCGCCTATAGGAAACAAAGAAGAAAAATTTTCATAGATAATTCAACCATCCATTTCACCTTCTTAAGGGAGGAATTTCGAAAAACCCTTTTTAGTGGATACCTACACTTTACAAAGAATACACCTTCCAAATTCCAAGTCTCTAGGACCAGCGGTTTAGGCTGTGCGTTGATATAAAAGTCAGTCAGGACTTTGAATTTTTATGTATAGATAGATCAACCCTTTATACACACTATAAGAATTATTTCACAAAAAGAAAATCTTACTTAATTACCCAATAAATATACTATTACAAATATAGCGCTGATCTGGGACACAAAAGGCATCGTTGTGATTTAAAAATAGGGGTTTAGGTTGAAAGGCAAAATTTCAAGTTAAATGATAATTGCAGCGATGCAACTAAAGTTGTTAGTTTTTGTCGTCCAAAGTAGTATATAATAAAAAAATCAAATTCATCCATTATTAATTGTTCGGTGCATCAAAATGGGATTGACGAAATGTTCCATTTGAACATTTCCAATCCGAACAACGGCCAGGGGATCGAAGACAATTGAAGGGGTGAGAACAAAAAGGGTTTAACTGATTTTTTTTTCACAAAATGACTTTGGGTATCGTTGCATTCAGCGTGAAATTATCTACATTCTCAAAATACCGAAATGAGGCTTAAATCTCGAGATTTTGAGACTAAAAATGGTTTATCTGTCACAGGAATACAGCTCGCTTAGCATAAAAACATTATTATATTTATTTTATTATATTTTTACAGTAATTGTATGAATTAGTACTATATTTAGTATTTTAATATAGAATTAATACATTTTCAAGCAACTGAAACTTACTAAACCTTTTCTATTACCTTAAAAGCACTCTACGCTATGAAGACCTTGAAGTTTAAAGTAAATTTTGTCGAAACGATCAATTTGACAGTTAAACCCATTTTATTCTCAACCCTTCAATTGGTCTCCAATCCACCCATACCATCAACAACTCAAATCAAACTCAAAACAAATAAAATGCAACAACACTGGAACAGTTGTGCCAGCGACCCAGGACAGTGCTCCGCTACATGTAAGAGCTGGGCTGGCTTGGGTAGCTGCTGGCGGGGAAATGCACAAGACACCCCATGCGGGACGTCAGTGCAGGCCTTATCGCCCCCAAATATAATTGAAGGGTTGAGAATAAAAAGGATTTAACTGACAAATTGACAGTTTCGAGAAAATTGACTTTAAACGTCAACGGCGTCATTTTGATGTAGAGTGCTTATAAGGTAATAGAAAAGGTTTATGTAAATTTCAGTTGCTTGAAAATGTTTTAATTCTATTTTAAATACTAAATATAGTACTAATTCATACAATTACTGTAAAAATATAATATAATAAAATAAATATAATAATGTTTATATGCTAAGCGAGCTGTATTCCTGTGACAGATAAACCGTTTTTAGACTCAAAATCTCGAGATTTAAGCCTCATTTCGGTATTTTGAGAATGTATCATTGAAGATAATTTCACGCTGAATCCAACGATACCCATAAGTCATTTTGTGAAAAAAATCTGTTAAATCCTTTTTGTTCTCACCCCTTCAATTAGAATTAGAAACTCACCGAGTTGTCCATAATTGTTGAGTCCGAAAGCGAACACTTTCTCTTGGTTCCCGTCCAGCACAAACGTGGCGTGATATCCGGCCCACACCCGAGAGGCGCCGCTCTTTAGCGTCACCTTCATCGGCATTAGCAGAGCACCTGGAATAATAATAATAGTAATATGTGTGGACATCTCACACAACGCCATCTAGCCCCAAACTAACCAAAGCTTGTATCATGGGAACCAGATAACTGATACAATACTTAAATACTTTTTGTTTTGTAAATACATACATGTAATACAATATAACACCCAGACACAACAAACACCTATGTTCATCACACAAATATTTGTCCTGAGTAGGAATCGAACCCACAACCCACAGTTCAGAAGGCAGGGTTACTACCAACTGAGCTATCGGGCCAGTCAATAATAATAATAACGCCCAACGATCACATACATAGATTCTGGACCCTAACTAGGATTTCATGTATCTAGATTGATAGTTTTTTAATAGAAACCAGAAATCAATAACGGCTTTGGTATTGATCCCTTTTTTCCTATCTGTCATATGCGTCATTCACTAACAAGAAAAATAGAGAAAAGAGAAGAGAGAAAAATAACTTCATTGTAAAAATTTAAGCTTCACAATTCATCATAAATCCTCACTTTTTTAAAAGTAATAACTTGATAAATAAATAAATAATAACGCCAATAAATAATAACGATATGGAAGAGAGCAGTTACCATATCAACCCATGTCTCCACAGCTGAGAAACGTTTGGAAGGTCCGGATGTACAAATTGGTCAGGAGGTTATGGTGAATGACAGAGAAGGCAACGGTTTATGGGAGATGGATAATAATAATAATGATAATAATAACAGTAATAATAATAACGCCTAACGATCACATACGTAGATCCTGGACCCTAACTAGGATTCCGTGTCTAGGGACCCAGGAACTACGAGGACCATGCTCCCACAACACCCAGACTCAAAACAAGTATTTGCACTTTTTTCCTGTGCACAAATACTTGTCCTGTCGCGGGAATCTACCCGCTGCCTTCGGGATAGGAGTCGATCTGCTCAACCACCACGCCACAGAGGCTGTCAGAGACTGTGGATGAGGAGAAAGACATCATAGTCTTCCTTACCACCTGGAAGTACTACTGAGAGTGAGAATAACTTTCTTGAAGAAGTTACAGCAAAGAGACAAATATATTTCTAAAAGCGAAAATATTGTTCTGAGTCTGGGTGTTGTGGGACCATCGTCCTCGTAGTTCCCGGGTCCCTAGACACAGGTAATCCTAGTTAGGGTCCAGGATCTATGTATCAAACGAACGTGTCTCAAACGAATTGACGGTCTGTCTTAGTATGACATTGGTGAAATTGTCGCAGAAGCCACTAAAATTCAATTTATTTCAAAATCATACTAAATATACTTAATTTAATTTCAGAGTTCCATATAGTAATTACTGTACAATAAAGGTGTACTCACTGAATCCTTGTCTGGTATCCCTTGAGGCCGACCGTTGTGAGAGTCGGCCGAGCTGGCCTTGCTCCCCACAACCCATTGTGTAAACGGAGCCTGAAGTCTGTAATAATGTATTCTAAGGTCAACAACGCATTAATGACACATCCAGTGTTATAGATGTCCATAGGCTATGGTGACCTCTTCCCATTAGGAAGGCCATTTGGTTGTGCATAGGTTATGTTAACCTCTTCCTATCAAAAAGGCTGTTTGCTTGTCCATAAGCTATGGTGACCTCTTCCCATCAGGAAGACCGTTTGGTTGTGCATAGGTTATGTTAACCTCTTCCTATCAAAAAGGCTGTTTGCTTGTCCATAGGCTATGGTGACCTCTTCCCATCAGGAAGACCGTTTGGTTGTGCATAGGTTATGTTAACCTCTTCCTATCAAAAAGGCTGTTTGCTTGTCCATAGGCTATGGTGACCTCTTCCCATCAGGAAGACCGTTTGGTTGTGCATAGGTTATGTTAACCTCTTCCTATCAAAAAGGCTGTTTGCTTGTCCATAGGCTATGGTGACCTCTTCCCATCAGGAAGACCGTTTGGTTGTGCATAGGTTATGTTAACCTCTTCCTATCAAAAAGGCTGTTTGCTTGTCCATAGGCTATGGTGACCTCTTCCCATCAGGAAGACCGTTTGGTTGTGCATAGGTTATGTTAACCTCTTCCTATCAAAAAGGCTGTTTGCTTGTCCATAGGCTATGGTGACCTCTTACCAAGAAGGGTGTATGCTTGTTTGTACATAATATTATCCTTTTGAAAAATAGGGTTGAGTTGCCTTATTATCGTACTTCAACCCGTGCGAAGCTGGGCGGGTCAACTAGTAATATAATTTAATATATACACGATGGAATTGAATTCGCTCTTTTCCTTAAATTTCAATCAGACCACGCTATAGAATATTCGTAGAAGGTCCAATTTCAATAATGCCTCCTAAAATAACTGCATGACCGCCGAAATGTCTGCCGATGTATTTAGCGCTACATACAGCGCGGGTACCGGCTGTGCTTTGTAAATGTTTCGTAGGCAATAAACACCTGCTTTGTTCAATGTCGCAAGGCTTTAGACTTTAAATTCGAAGTAATTTGATAATACCTAGATTATTATAGATTTAAGTTTTATTTTATAAGTACTTTTTTATTTAGTTACATGGGAGCGTTAGCATGGACTGAATACATGCATTAAGGAAAAGAACCAACTAAATTCCACCGTGTATATAATATATAATATTTTATAGTAAAAATATAGCAGTCGAATAGCCTATTAGAAATGAAATATCCCTTATTGGATTGCAAAGTTCCGCGAGGTCCCCATGCTGCCGTGCGAGTCCTGCCAACCGTACCGTGAGCACGGCGAGGTGGTCGCCGCCCGAGGCGAGCGCGGCGGCGGGCGGCAGCTCGAGGCGGACGGGCGCGCGGCACGCCTTGCCCTCGCGCCCGCGCACCACCAGCCCCATGCTGCCGTGCGAGTCCTGCCAACCGTACCGTGAGCACGGCGAGGTGGTCGCCGCCCGAGGCGAGCGCGGCGGCGGGCGGCAGCTCGAGGCGGACGGGCGCGCGGCACGCCTTGCCCTCGCGCCCGCGCACCACCAGCCCCATGCTGCCGTGCGAGTCCTGACAACCGCAAGGGACTCGTCTCATTTCAAACATTCTTTATTTAATAAACATTACATGTTACGTACAACTTAGCGCTACAATCTAAGCTATAACTGTCTTAAAATTAATATGTTTTACAGGCTAAAGACCGCCTTTTAAAACTTTTAGTACAATACGTAAAAATTTGAAGTTCTCATTTCAAAGTCAAAAGATTTATTGCAAATAGGCTAATTTTAGCACTTTTACAAGTCAAAATTATATTACGTACTTAAAATTAAGTTATTTCACTAAGCATATAAAATTACAAAGTGCTTATTGTAAAAATAATATATAGCAAGCCCATTACAATATATGAGTTTGAAAAAAAAGCCGTTCTCTTTCTCACTACTGGTGCAAGCAATCCGGCACAATGCAGAATAGAAAACTTTGATCCGAAGCTTCGATTACAACTGTAAAGAAGAAGCTACAAGAAACTTTACAGTGATGACATGAAACTTTACAGTGATTAAATCATAATCGAGGGTAGTTACATTAAGTTTTAACGTAATTATTGTTTCTACGTACTACTGAGTTACTTCATACGTTTATGTTCTAATCCGCGGGACTACGTTAGCGACGTTACTACATTTTACGTGCCCAAGATCATTTTGACGCAAAGGATTTTATTCAACAGAAACATTATTATGTACAGGTAGTCTATAAATAAAAAGTTACAACTAATAAAACATTATTTACAAAATAAATATGCTATCCAACTCACCACCGCGCGGTAAGGTTCCCAGAATACTGGCAGCATTACCTCACTGAATTAGAAGACTTAGGTCCGTATTACAGAACAATGCTCGGTCATCGATTGGTTCTCAAGCAGATATTTCATTCATAAAGTGATCAATTAGTTAATGAAATCTCTGCTTGAGCATCGATCGATGACTGAGCATCGTTCTGTAATACGGACCTTAGCTTCTGAGCGAAGTATGTGCCAGCTCTGGGATCCCCCGAGGCGAGAACCAATCGAGTTGAAACTGGTCGAATACATTTTTTTGTGTCGGACGACCACGGGCCTAATGTTGCCAGCGCATCAAACATTTTGACTTGTAAAAGTGCTAAAAATATCACAGGCCATTTATAAGGATATTTTTGGCACTTTTATTATTATTATTGTTTAACGAGCTTCTGCCCGCACTTCGCCCGCGTGGCCTATGGGAAAATAATTCAACCACCCATTTCACCCTCTTAAGGGTGGAATTTCGAAAAATCCTTACAACATCCTTATAACATCTACCTGCATGCCAAAATTCAGCCCGATCCATCCAGTGGTTTGGGTTGTGCGTTGATAGATCACTATGTCAGTCAGTCAGTCACCTTTGAGTTATATATATTTAGAAGATAGACAAGCAGCAGCATGACTGCTGTTGTGCCTATATCCACAGTGTTGGGATTCACTTTTCAATGTTCATCCTTGTAAAGAGATAGTTGGGAGTTTTGGCGGGAAAACGAAAAAGATCGCGTCACCGCATTGTATTATTTTCCAAAACTTGTGTTATTTTCAGTGTTAGTGCATACAATTGGTGGCATTTTATTCGTTAAGTGCTGGATTACCTAGTCAATTCGGCACAATGCAGAACAGAAAACTCCGATAGTTATGATAATAACGTTATTTGACAGCCTCTGTGGTGTGGTGGTAGAGTAGGTCGGCTCATAACCCGGAGGCGGCGGGTTCGATTCCCACAAAGAGACAAGTATTTGTGCACACAAAAAAAAGCGCAAATACTTATTCTGAGTCTGGGTGTTGTGGGCCATGGTCTTCGTAGTTCCTGGGTCCCTAGACACAGGGAATCCTAGTAAGGGTTTAGGATCTATGTATGTGATCGTAGGGCATTATTATTATTATTACTTACCCTGAATGAGCCCCAAGCATACACATCTCCGTTTTCCAATAGGGCTGCAGAATGGGAGTCCCCGGCGGATATGGCGACAGCATTCGATGGAAGCGTCACTTTCTTAGGTGTACCCTCATCTTTGTCCGAGGTTGTGGTGCGACCAAGTGCACCTTCATCATTGCAACCATATGTCCAAACCTGATATTAGAAAATGGACTTCGATCAAAGGTCGTCTGGAATATTTACCGAAAACATTGGCACGGAAGGCAGAGCTAACTACCCACATTCGTCAGGCATCATAAATTGAAGTATTTAAATCTAAAGTCTATAACCACTACCTTACTCTTCAAAATCAAATCGCGAACTGAAAGCAATCCATCTAAGTATTTGTATATGTATGTATATTATAATGAATGAATGAATGAATGAATGAATTATTTATTGCAGAAACTGTGTACAAATAGGTCTTAAAAAAACTAATATTAGCACAATGGAGTCAACAGTTTGCCCGTGACAGGCATGCAATATTTTTATAAACTTAAAATTTTAATATGTCAAATTGAAACTAATAATCATAAATATGACAAAAATACAAAAATAAATTAATTGGCAATAATAGAAACATTTGTCACAACAACTCCTTGAGGTCATAAAAACACTTATCTACCAGCCACTTAAACAGTTTTGTCTTAAATTGTCGAGTAGGCAATTCCCTGATTTCTTTTGGTATTTTATTAAAAACTTTGATACACATCATAAAACAATTTTTATGACACAGGGCAGTTTTACGTAAAGGCATCATTAGCTTTGTTGGGTCTGCACATCTTAATCTAGAATTGATATTATCTTTGAGCAGTCCAAAAAAATTTGGATTTTCCTTTACAAAACATCCTATCTGAAAAATATATAGACCAGATAGAGATAATAGATTAAATTTCTTAAAAATAGGTTTACAAGATTCCAGTGGTCCTAGACCACAGACAGCTCGAACACACTTTTTTTGAACAATGAAAGCTCTTTTTATATGGGTCGAGTTACCCCAAATGATGAGACCATACCTTAAAACTGAAGCAACATACCCGTGATATGCAGTCAGTGCTGTATTCTGACCTGAGGTTCGTCTTAGCCTTTTGAGAGCGAAGACGAATCTATTCAGCTTCTTGCACATCTGCTCTATATGTGATTTCCAATTAAGGTGCTTGTCCAATACGATACCAAGAAATTTAATATCGTCAGTTATGTGAATACGCTCGTTTCTGCATGTCAAGTTAATACTTAATTTGTCTTTATTATTATAATTTTGAAAATTTATAAATTTAGTTTTTTTTAAATTCGGTCTTAGATTATTTTGTTCCAACCAGCCTATAACTGATTCTATTTCAATACGCAAGGAGTCTCCCAAAGTCCCTGTCTTTCTATCATCCGCCACAACGATCGACACGTCATCAGCAAATAAAACACATTGATTTTTTGTAATATTAGGTAAATCATTAATGTAGATAAGAAACAGCAACGGGCCTAAGATGCTGCCCTGTGGTACACCTACATTAATATCCCTTCTGTTTGATCTATAAATAGTGGAAACAAGGTGTTCATCAACACTTTTAACTTCTACGTACTGCTTGCGCCCGTCCAAGTAGCTTCTTAGCCATTCTAAAGCAGGGCCTCTTATTCCATATAGCTCGCACTTTTTCAACAATAAATTGTGGTTAACAAAATCAAAAGCTTTACTCATATCAAAAAATATAACAGATATGGGTACACGCTTATCAATAAAATCAGTTACTCTATGTACTAAAGTAAAGGCTGCCAAAGAAGTTGACTTATTTTTCTGGAAACCATTTTGTTCTTCTTTAATTATCCCATACTTATCAAAAAAACTAGTCATACGGTGATGCATAGCCTTCTCAAATATTTTAGCTATGATTGGAATTAGGGTAATAGGTCTATAATTATTTAGGTCTTTTTTGCAGTCTTTCTTATAAAGAGGCTTTACAACGGATAGCTTCAATCTATCGGGAAAGACACCTTCTGAAATAGAATGGTTTAGGAGATGTGTTAATACCGGAACGATTAAAAAGACACATTCCTTCAGTATGTGAGTAGATATGCCGTCAAAACCTACAGATTTAGTATTGGTAAGTGAGAAAACAATCTTAATTACTTCAGAGTATGTTAATGGTTCTAAGAATATACTAGAAACATTATTTTGTATATTTAAAGGAGCATGGACTCTGTTGTTCATTTGACTGTTCTTAGTAAGGCCAATAAAGTAGTCATTAAAATAATATAAATAATATAAATATAATATATGTATTATATTTATATTATTGTGTGTATTTAATTTTGTATATTTATTATGGTGTTACTTGTATTATCACTAGTTTAGACGTATAGTTAAGTTGTTGTTTTCTTTTTTTTTTTTTATTTATATCTCATTATTGTTGCACTACCGCATTAAGCCTTCCACAATACACCAGGTAAATAATCGTGATCTTCTTAATATATAAAAATGAATCTCTATTTCCCTCGGTCATCGCATCACGGGTGAACGGATAGAACATTTTCGATAATTCTTTTTTTAATGTGCTTATTATCTTTAGGAGAAGGTTCTTATGAAAGAGAAGGTTAAGAAAGTATGGAAAATTTTCACCACACAATCCACGGGGCGCAGCTAGTTTAGTAGATTGGATTGGCCCGATAGCTCAGTTGTTAGTAACCCTGCCTTCTGAACTGTGAGTTGTGGGTTCGATTGCCACTCAGGACAAACATTTGTATGATGATCATAGGTGTTTGTTCTGTGTCTGGGTGTTATATTGTATTCTATGTATGTATTTACAAACAAAAAGTATCTAAGTATTGTATCAGTTATCTGGTTTCCATAGTTCAAGCTTTGCTTAGTTTGGGGCTAGATGGCGTTGTGTGTCCACACATATTATATTAGTTTTAAATAATTTTCAATAAGTTTCGGTTTCGGCTTAAAAACCAGTTTTGATTGGCACTACTTTAATTATATCATACCTTCCCACTGCTGTCAAGGACTATTGTATGCATGCCACCGGCGCTGACTGCAACGATTTTATCCCCTAAAGCAGTAACATGCCTAAATCTGAAAAAAAAAAATTACTGTTATTATGTGGTCACAAATATCTGGCATTGCCTATTGACAGACTCTGTGGTGTGGTGGTTGAGCAAGTCGGCTCATAGCTCGGAAGCGGCGGCTTCGATTCCCGCAGCAGGACAAGTACATGTGCACAGAAAGAAAAAAGCGGCAAATACTTGTTCTGAGTCTGGGTGTTGTGGGACCATGGTCCTCGTAGTTCCTGGGTCTCTAGACACGGAATCCTAGTTAGGGTCCAGGTTCTATGTATGTGATTGTTGGGCGTTATTTTTTTTTCTATATCCCAAATATTTTAAAAAAATTACAACCATATAAATGTCAAAGTTGCATGTTAGCAACCCCAAATGGACATTCCAGAAAATGTTTGATTTCCATTATAAATTTATATTTTACGCGTTGTCTCTGTCTCTTTCTATTGGCGAAAGATAAAATAGTAAGTAGACATTCCACTGTTGCGCAGTGTCTACTAGCAAGACTCTAAAAAGATAGACAGATCAACACTAAAAAAAAAAAAAAAAACTTGGAGCTATCTCTTCCAGACAACCATTGCATTGGAAAGGAAATTGTATCTTAATAATATGCCATTTTAGAGTTGCAAAGCTACATTTTTAACAGTTACTTCTGTAATCTTTACCATGATGGAACCTATAATATTATAGAAACTGACGTGAGTAGTACTGAGTCGAGTTATTCGACTGTATCTCGTGAGTGTTATCCGTGTAATAGTTGTAGTTGTGATGGAACCTTTCAGAGTTCCCACTATTTTGGCATTATTAAATGTACCACCATCTACACATATTATAAAATTCAAAGTCCTGACTTACTTATATATCAACACACAGCCTAAGCCGCTGGTCCTAGAGACATGAAATTTGGAGGGTGTGTTCTTTGTAAAGTATGGGTATCCACTAAGAAAGGGTTTTTCAAAATTCCACCCCTGAGAGGGTGAAATGAGTGGTTGAATTATTTTCCTATAGGCTATGCGGGAGAAGCCGCGGGCAGAAGCTAGTTCTTTAATAATAATCTTACTTGGTTGTCTCAATGACATCCTCTCCGAGGCCAAGTTGGCCCACATCACCCTGTCCGCATGTAAAAACACGACCCCTCCTCTTTGGGGCTGTTGGAATTTCCAATTGGATGGCTGCAAAGTAAAAGGCACAATTTAGATGACCATTCTAGCCATTTTACAACAAACACATGTTTTATTCCTGTTTTAAACTTAAAATAAATTCAGTTTTTATCCTAACACAATACATTTTTTATATTTTTTTAAAGGCACAGATTGGTTTTTATAAAAATTCATTTAGTATATAAATTTCAATTTGTTACGGATGATTTTTATGATGTTTCAGTATCAAAATTCTCTTGAGTGTTTATTTTTCTTGTAATAAATTTATCTGGTCAATATGATCAGTTAGTAAATAATAATAATAATAATAATATGTGTGGACATCTCACACAACGCCATCTAGCCCCAAACTAAGCAAAGCTTGTGCTATGGGAACCAGATAACTGATACAATACTTTTTTGTTAAATACAGGCATTTAGCTGAGTGTTTATTTGCCTTCAGTCTAACCTTAATATAAGCGGATATAAAACTATTTTTGCACTTAGTTGAAACTCCAATCGGAATTGTTAAATACACATTACTTTATCAGCAGGAATTGGAGATATTTTAATTGTATATCTTTAAGAATTATCAAATCTTGCATTCAAGGATACTGTAATTTGTTTCAAGGTAGTTATAATGTTGTGACATCTATGGAAAAGTTGTGACCAATAGATAAATATATTGACCAGTGGAAATAAACTTGTACTCTAATTATACTTATATTAAGGTCACAAATTATATTTGCGAGACACAGGTCTAATAGTGAATCTTACTTGTAATTTTATGATGTTGACCTGTGTGTGTTTATGACCTGTTCAATGTAACAAAAACCAATTTCAGACATTCACAAACATTTTATAATTCTTATCAATATCTCAAAAACTGTTATCAGTAAATCATTACGACATGTTATGATCATTTTTATACACATAAATAGTTGATAAATGTAAAATATTTATGGTATTTTTCCGTTAGTTATCAAGGACATTTAAGTCAAAACCTTAAAACTATCCTCATTAGGTAATACACCAATTAGTCAACAAATGGAAGCAACTTGTATTCAATTTGAGAAATGTAGGTGTAGTTCGAGAAACCTTTAGTCATTGTTATTTACGGAAATGACCGAGTTACCTAAAAAATAAAACGATAAACATCGAACGGAGGACGCGGAGCGCGCTTGCCCGCCGATACACTTGAATAACCTCAAAATTTTCCACTTCTAAGCCTACGCTTACATAATCAGATGCTCTTCAACTCATTCAAACTGTCAAACTACTATATCAAACCACAAGGCAGCTATTTGCAGTACGGTTATTATTGCAATAAGAGGAATAACGGTGAGGGAGTCAGTCTCCAGTTTCCCGCCATCATGTTTGACAGGTCATTGACGTCGGAGCGAAACGTAAAGAAAACAATTACAATGTATGCTGCATGCTTACGTCCACGTTTCTTCTTGTTCTTGGGTGCTGTCGACGCTGTAGAGGCCGAAGCTTTCGACGCTGTGCGTTTTACGCCTCGCGCCGCCGGCATTATGCCTGCAATAATGCAACCGAACGCGTCAATAAACACTGCACACAAAGCGCGGCAAACGCTCCAGTCGATACTTATTCACTGATGACGTTTCCACTTCTGCTGTAATCGCGTTAGCCCCTTGTTACCACAAAGACTGCAACAAGGCTAGTACTTCACAGATTTATGCAAAGCGTAGATAGGTTATATTATGCATTTGTATAGCACTACACTACACTACACAGGAAACCAAACATCTAGCCCGCGCAATATGGAAAATCCTCCCACGACAATTGTATGATTACTTACTTTTGAAACTATTTTCTTAGCGAAATCACTTATTAATAAACCAATAACACTCTAGAATTTAAGATGACGTATTAAAAATAAATTTCCGTACGATTCTTGTACAATCTCTCTCCGCCGCTAGCTAAAAACTTGGGATGAGACAAGTGAATTTAGTGAATGACGTAATCACCAGTTATTATATGAATACAATCGAATCGAGTAGAAATATTATTGAAATCGATTTTTTCATTACACTCATTAACAATAAAATCACTTTATATTTCATCCATTAAATAAACAAATATCGTTTATTAGTAATGGTATAATGTAAAACTTTTATTTTTCATAAATATTACTCACTATAACCACCACCTAGAAATCTCTAGAGGAAGCCTTCACCTTCGAGAACGAGGGGTTCTTATAATATAAATAGAAAAAATATATGCATCTTTAAATATTTATAAGGTATAAGATAGTTAGAAATAAGTTTATTTTTGTATTTTTAGTAATAAATATAAGGCTTTTTTATTTTTATTTATTTATTAACCACCACCTTGCCTCACAATATTCGTTATTTCTTCACCTTGTCATAACAACGTTACCGTTATTTTATATAATAAGTACTTAGAAACCACCAGTCACCACCATAAACCAATTTGATGATTGTTATTCCTTAAATAATTATCTTGTACTTCTGTAACATACCCATTGCCAAATAAGGCAAAACCTATAAACTAATTCAGGCATTTATTTATTTATAATATTTTTAGTTAATAATGTATCCTATATAAACAGATCCGAAACCCAAATGAACTGTTTAGGGTTCGGATCTAATTTTGTACTTTGTATCCGTTGCATTTATTATATTACATGCAAATTTATTGTAATTATTCAGGTTATAAGTGTACAAGAACCAAGATAAAATATTTTTAAAGCCCAAAACCAAAATTTTACAATTATAAGTGCAAGAATATACATTCTTCAAACAAAACTCAACTATGAGCCCCAAATTAAGCACGAGGCAGTATCTGTAACTAAACATATTATTATCAATATGTAACTATCATGACGTTTCAAGTTTTCGAAATATAAAACGATGAATCGTACAATCGGATCATTTCGTTTTTTGTACTTATCAACGTACCT
The DNA here is from genome assembly GCA_905220475.3 of Ennomos fuscantarius. Taxonomy (NCBI): domain Eukaryota; kingdom Metazoa; phylum Arthropoda; class Insecta; order Lepidoptera; family Geometridae; genus Ennomos; species Ennomos fuscantarius. The sequence goes on from HG992049.1 coordinate 8,541,392, forward strand.
CACTAATAACCACAGACAAGAGAGAACGCCAAAAAAAATTAGCTTCAGTGTTGCAATATAAACAGAGATAAAAACACCGTATAGGACAAAATTAATCCTTCCAACATGTATATTAAGCCCGTATTACTATTACCATTACCGTATTAGTATTACGTAGAACTACGCTCAGTCGTGATTCTCTGCTCAAGATTTCATTCACATATCGATGAAATAGTGAATGCAATCTCTACTTGAGTACCAGTTGTAAATCTCTGCTCAAGACAAGATGCATGCACAAAACGTTGAAATGGCAAATGAAATCTCTACTTGAGCATCAGTTGTAAATCTCTGCTCAAGACATGATTTTATTCACAAAATGGTGATAGCTATTTCGTCGTTTAGTAAATAAAATCTCTACTTGACGACTGAGGCCTCAGAGTAGGTAGTTAAAATATGCTTGATACTCAAGTAGAGATTATATTGCATCAAGCTATTTGATCATTTTGGGAATGGAATCTCGTCTTGAGCAGAGAATCACGACTGAGCGTAGTTCTACGTAATACTAATACGGTTCACAGCTAAGCGTAGTTCTGTACGAGCCTGAGGTCCGTATTACAGAACGATGCTCAGTCATCGATCGGTGCTCAAGCAGAGATTTCCTTCAATAAGTGATCGATTAGTGAATGAAATCTGTGCTTGATCACCGTAATACGGACCTAAGAGTCTCACATTGACTTAGCTCTTTTTGCATTGTAAACAAATAGATTTTAAGCCACTACATAGTTTCATTCGCCAAATTATTTTTGTTTGATATCTTTTGAAAGCATATTGGAGGAAACTTTTATTTTAACTGAAATTTGTTTGAAATAATATTCAACGCTCAATATTTCCCACACATAATAATGTAAATAAATTATTTTTTCTAAATCTGGATATTAAATCTATGTAACCATCTTATGTACCTAAATTAAAAATATTTCTCCTCCAATCGGGATTTTCATTAGATGACTGGCAACATCAATCCTTTATGAACGTTTTTGTTTTATTTGCCTCCACTCCACGCAGTTAGCATATTTAACCATTTAGCCGTTCTGCTGACTTTAATCTAAAATTATAAAGCTTTAATCAAGTGTTTGTATCCACAACACTAATTACTCTACTAGTATCATATCAAATACTATTAAATCCAACTAATTATACTGCCTACTACAAATATTTTTACTCAATACTGGTTGCGCCAAATCCTGCATCTTGCTGATCATGCACCTAGTCAAAGGTCCAAATCCTCCAACCACCCCAGCCCATTACATCCTCTACTTGGGCTATGCCTATTACACCCATGTTCGTAGGATCATAATTCTGATTCATCGTCCTAGATTAGACCATTACCATTAGAGCTCATGCAAGATACTTTATATTGAGCGTAATCAAAATCTGAACTAAACGCAATTTCACTTTAAAAAATTACAGTTTCCATCGATCGTAAGTGATAAAAGATAAAATAAACAGAAGTCTGCTTCATATTAGTTTATAATTCTGATAGTAACCCTATACCATTCCGCCATGGTGTCGACCGTAGTAATTATATTCTCTATGATGGTGTCCACGCAAGTAGCGCCCTCTAAATAGTACCTAAAGACCATCTTTATGGGAATTAGCATTAACATAGAAATAGTGGCTTACGAGTGGAATAACGAGGGAGGCTTGGAGGAGGATGATGTGTCAATGGTTTCACTACACCAACCCCACACGGTGAAATAAGATGCCTTTTCCTTACACTACTTTATGGATAATTAATAGAAGTAGAAACAATATTATTTTAAGTGTGGAGCCAAACAAAAAAAAAAAATTTTTTTGTTTGTCGTGTATCACTCTGTAAATGATGGAACTTTATTCAAATTCAGATTCATCCTTCTTTCTTCCCTTCGACAGGGTTAGGGCTTAAAACCAAACAGCCTTATTAATAAACACGAACTAGCTTTAGACTAGTTACACCATCTTTTCTCTCTTTCGATCCAGCTAAATGTTCCAGTAGTAAAAAAAGGACAAAAGCTGAAGTAACTAATCTGAGACTAATACCCTTTTATTAATAAGGCTGAATGAGTATAATAACTGTCTTAAAAGAAAAGAAAGCCGTCTGGAAAGAAATTTAGGATCCTCGTCTACACTAGTGCTCCAAGCGTAAAACTAATTCATCCATGGTAAGCCGGGGCGGGTTGCTAAGTGCCCAAAGGTTTTAATGTATCCATATAACTAGGTAGGTATACTTGCCAATATTGTATGAAAACTTAGCTTCGGGGCTTGGGAAGTTATTTATATTAATTTCACCGCTCCGGGAGATCTTTGTGATAATTTTAAATCATAGATAAACAGAGTTCTAAAAATATAATGATTATGGTATTATGATCTAAGCTCCCACACGCAAAGCTTGAGAAAAAAACACAATAGGCATGACGAAAGATTTTGAAATCCTCTTCCGTAATGTGGGTATACATTTACTATTTACGAAAAAACCTTTATTTCGGTAATAAACTTAATTTTAACCAAGATTAAAGCCATTTTCATAATATTTTTTAAATGCGGCGCGAAAACAGCTCGAGGTCTCATGGCGTCGGCTCTGACGTCACTCCTAGGTGTTTACCTACACAATGACATGTTTATGTCATTGTGTCTACGCGTAGCGAAGAAAGTAAATAACAAAATCAATCCAAATGCGTATATTCACAACAGCAAAAATCTACGTGTGACGTCATGCGCTGTGATTGGCGTTTCAGTCAAAATGGCCGATCGCAGTATTTTAATGTTTTCTTTATTGAAAATCTAAGTAATCTCAATATTTTTAATAAAACTAAACCAGTGTTTCAACGTTATTTAATATAAATTTTACCCTAAAAACATTAAATCGACCATTTTTTGATACTGTCGTCATGCCTATTATATTATATCAATGTGTTGGAGGTGTGTTTGGTTCTGTAGCTTTTCTTGTACCGACATACTTGATAACTTGAGTAATACGAAAATGTGCTTTGGATGATTTTTTTTTGTCAACTTTAATAGGTACAAATCTTGTGCCAACATTTGTATAACTCAAATCTCAAATAATTTATTGTAAATATTTGCACTTTAACAAGTTGAAAAATTCAAAACGGTACTTAATTAATAATAATAATAGCGCCCAACGATCACATACATAGATCCTGGACCCTAACTAGGATTCTCTGTATCTAGGGACCCAGGAACTACGAGGACCATGGTCTCACAACACCCAGATACACAAGTATTCGCCTTTTTTTCTGTACACAAATACTTGCCAGGGTGCGTCGGTTTGAAAGTCACACTCTGCCCTCATAGTGAAGAATGCAGTAACTAACATTTTTGGCAAAATTGAGTTAGATACATATTCGGAATCGCCGAAAAAAATACTATATTCTGTTCTTTCTCACGTACCAAAATTCCATCTGGAACCCAAAAACTCAGAAAGCAAGAGTGCAGCAACTCGAATTTCAGTAAACATTTTCCTTATGAAAAGTGCAGTGCGTATAATGTATTAACGCTATGATTATGTTATTCTAGTAAAGAATGCAGTATTTATAGATACTGTGCCCTTTTTATTTGTACATTGTTAAAAAAATAATTTAACTACTATTATAAGTGCAGTATCTTCATATGAACTGCATTTATCACAAGTATATTTGGACAACAAACTTAATTTAGCTAATGATGAACGCAGTATCTTATAGATGCTGCAGTTTCATTATGTAAACACCATAAAAGTCAAACCTGAGACTACCTTGTTAAAAGTGCAGTATCTATACGATATTGCGGTTATCATTAGGATAGGCACAACGTTTACAGTAAAAATACTATTAACATCGTTATAACTTAGAAAGATACTGCAGGCATAACTCGCAAAATGATGCCTAGTGGCGTGTCCGTGGCAGGGTAATCTGAATAAAATAAGTCTACGCTCTATCTCCAGACGGAATGCAATTGTGTTTCGCATCAATTATTTCTCGCGGTAAGTTTAATAATACCGATTTTTTTATGAATACGTAGGTATCTGTAGATAACTCGTCACTCGTCAAAAGGTAAGTAATTTTTCTTTTAATCATTATTTCGATACATTTTACAAGCGCCAAATTAACTTTACCTGTATGTTTGTTTGTTTATTCAGATCAAACTTTACCATTGAATTTTAAACAGATTCAGCTGAAATTTCGTATACCTATCTTTCAGTATCAATACTATGCCACGGTGTCAGAGGTTAACTGATTGTGAAATCCTGACTTATTTCAAAGCTAGCGTTTGATTGTATCGGAAAATGCTCAATTAATGCTGATTCGCCATCTTTTTTGACAATTTTTATATGTTTCTTAATATTTCAGGTGAACATTTCAAGAAAACCAAAACATTAATACTAAAAATTTTCAAAAAATCGTCACTATTCGCAACATCATTATATTTCTATGAAAAACAAACCTATGGTCTCAACATATACAAAAAACGGTATCGACCATACGACTTCAAAGCTATATCACATAAAATACAAACATGTGATTTAGAAAATGTAATCCAGGTTTAATAAACAAATAAAAAAACAACTATCGACAACTGAAACCTCTTAAATTAAACTATACCGATGCTAATACCTAACCAATGGAATTCACTGAAAAAAAAAACTACTTTCCAGAAAATGGAAATGGAAAATGGAAAACCAAATTGTCTGAATAAAAAATACTACAGTGATATTATTTTCCTATAGCACGTTATTCCATGGCAAATGGACGTATATGGTGCTCCCTAAAAACAAGATATTGACAACATTTTTCAGAAAATACACACTAGAGAGTAATTAAGCATAAAAATTAGTGCTGCTCCCCAGCAATTAGACATTAAAACTACTTCCTGACAACAAGACATTGACGTTTCTTCGTATTAAATAGACGTGGAAGGTATGAAGGTCAAAAAAAGTCAAGGTCAAGTGCTGTGATCATAAAATAAATAATAATAATAATAAAATTTATGCGTTGATAATATATGAAAAACATTCTGTAAGCCAGTAGCTAGAAACATATCATCAAACTGTTAATCAGATGAATATGATAATAGATGCCACCGAGATTCAGAGTCATGTGAAACAATGTAATTGCAGCTAAATCATTCACATTAAAATATTTTAGGCCTGGTCACTCATATATATCAGCAGACTACTTTCATGAAGCGGAAAACCCTAATTGAAAATGAAGAAAAAAGGCTACGACCTTGATGACTTTGTGGATACTATAATGTTTTTTTGACGTTTTAGGCCATTAAGTCCTCAAGTCTAAGTCAAAGTCGTCAAAGTCAAAGTCATGACTGTATATTTGTGAGAGAAGCGCGAGCTGAGAGTATATTTGAAAGATGATCATGGTGTGGCTTTAAAAGTTAAAAGAGGTGATTTCACACTGCTATTTAAGGTTGGCCATGATTTGGAATGGCATGAATCTAAATTTATTTCTGCAACACAAAATTTAAAAAAAAACACGAGTTACCTGAAACAAAAAATAAAATATTACCACGAGGAATGCAAAGATGAAATAATCTTAAAACTGGTGCCAATAATGCCAGAAACACGAAGATTGTTTTGGCAAAAATTGCCAGTATCTTACAATGCTGCAGACCTAAATTATTTCTACTACAGCAAGGGCAGATCTAGATATTGATACTAACACCTAAGCAAATTACTGTTTCTTATCTTTCAATTAAGCAGTACTTCAAATCTAGCTTTGAGTAGGTACTTATATTAAACTGCAGAAATAACCAAAGATTAAATCTATTTTTACACGTTTTTAAACAGTTTTAATGTAGTTGTAAGTAAAGTTCTAGTCAATACTGTAGTATCTATATGCAAACACAATGTAAAATACGTAGGATTATAATCATTAGTGCAGTAAGTACGTAGTTACTGTAACTGTTCTGTAAACCCAAAATTGCATTAAATAATTTTTCTAATAATAAGTGCAGCAAGTAATGTACTTACTGCAATTATTACTAGAAAACTTCGTTTCGCCAGCTAAGCAACAACTAAGCATAAGCATATTTTTATATATCATTCTTATTTAACTTAAATATAATAATAAAAATGTAGACCTCATAAAAACTGTATTTTATTACCTTTGTTTTGGCGTATTGCATGTCTTAATAACTTGTATAGTTTTGAAGCTACAACAGATACAGAATATTTTTTTTCTTTCGCGTTTTTCTCGAAAACTTGTTTTACCTACATACTGCATTTTTCATAAGGACGGCAGCACTATAACTGAGCCACACTCGCTTCCCAATAATATTAGCGGAAGATAGAAGAGGAGGTAGTAAGCTTGACTACCCAATAGCCCTGCCTTCTGAGCTGCAGGTTGTGGGTTCGATTCCGACCCAGGATAAATATTTGTGTGCTGAATATAGATGTTTGTTTTTTGTCTGGTTGTTATATTGCATTCTACGTAGGGATTTAAAAAAAGTAAAGTATCTAAGTATTGTATCAGTTATCTGGTTCCCATAGCACATTACTTGGTTTGGGGCTAGATGGCGCTGTGTGAAATATATTTAAATAAATAGAATACCATTGATTGTTTTGGCGGGAAAGCGAAAAAGATTGTGTCACCGCATTGTATTATTTTCCAAAACTTGTGTTATTTTCAGTGTAAGTGCATAAAATTGGTGGCATTCTATTCGTTAAGTGCTGGATTACAGGTGTGAGTATGGGAAAATAGTATAATGGTAAAACGTTTCTTTTCGTGTTGTTTCCAAAACTTCATAGAAGCTTCAAGTAAAGTTGCCACCACTTTACTAAGAGTATGATTTTGACTAGAATATGACTTCGACTGTGACTTGACATATATTTACGTGAAATATCATTAACTTGATAAATTTTCAATTACTTGACACTGGCCAAATACACAAGAGTGTGGAGCCAAAACATAAAAATAAATACCATTGATTCAATTATAATTAATAGAATAGTACCTATATATCCTACAAAACGAATTGCATCAAGGAAATTTGTCTTGAAATCGAACATGCAACTATAATAGGCTATTTGTCTGCTATATTTTTATTGCATTAATAAACAAATAACATAAATAAAAATAGAAAGTTGTGAAAACAAAACGAAATAACTTAAAAATCTACAAAGTTACCGGCATTTTAAAATACAGGGATTGAAAGAGAGATCAAACAAGCAGTATAGTGTAAGTACCTAAATAAAAATAGTGAGTAAATTGAGAAAACTTTTTGACTATAAAAAACGTTGACAAAATTTAGAAAACATTGGTTCCACAAATTTACAGTTGAATTAACAAATTTTTTTAATTAACATTTATTTTTAATTGAACAGATAATGCTCTCATTATCTGTTACCAGCTACAATAACTGCTTGCCATAACATTTTTTTTCGGCGGTCTTGTTTCCACCAACTACAACCTGGGAGTCTTCAATTCAAGAGTGAACAGGTATCTTCTAGGCAAGCATGCACCATAGATAGATTGCATCGTCACTTTCCATCAGGCGAGTGTTCAAATGCTTGTCTATTAACAAAAAACGGTTTAGAGAGCTATACGTCACATGCAGGTAGTCACTATTATTTTTGAAGTTAAGCTTTTTTACGCACGCTTGAGGGGAAGTAAGCTGGCGAGGCGAGCGGAACTTAAAACTTGTTGGTTCATAGATCAGTAGATAGTTTAGTCGATCTCCATTGACAACATAAAAAAAATTGTACAATTATGTTGGTATGTCCGGTAAAATCACGATTTACAATTGTTAAAATGGCGACATTAACATTAAACAAAGCAAAAACATAGTTATACCGGCCGATAGATGGCGCTAAACTAAAGAAGTTTTACTTCAGTCGTGTGGTCTAAAGCACACTCGTTTTTTTTTCTGTGGCGACGTAAGTTACTATACTGCGATATATCGGCATTAAGCAGTTAGGTTATGGTACCATCTAGTACCAGTAGCAAAATATGTTCAATTATCGTACACCAAATTGCCTTTGAATTTACATTTATATCGAGTTAGACTTGTCACGGAACGTGTCGAGGCTACACCTGCACGACATTACTAAACTACCACACTACTCGTGTGCTTCAGTTACTGGTATGAACAATAGGCTATTTTAATACTATTAAAAATGATCAAATGTTTTTTATGTTAACGTATGACGTGGCGAGCTCACCGTTCGCCTGATGTTAAGGGACAAGGCTGCCCATATCAGTTGCATTATCACTCGGAACTCTATATACAGTTTCGCGTGACACTGCACTGCACACGTCATCCCGAGACATCAACACAATCTAGTAATAAGATTACTATACTGTGAGATCAGGTCATAAAGTCTCATTTGCCCAGTAATTTCACTAGCTACAGTGCCCTTCAAACCGGAACACAGTAGTGCTTGCACACTACTGCTTGGCGGCAGGATAACTGGCAAACCTGTTTAATGGCGATATATCGCAGTATAGTAACTTACGTCGCTACAGAAAAAAAAACGTGCTTTAGACCACACGACTGAAGTAAAACTTCTTTAGTTTATCTCCATCTATCGGCTGGTATAACTTAGTTTCTGCTTTGTTTAATGTTAATGTCGCCATCTTGACAATTGTAAATCGTGATTTTACCGGATATACCAATATAATAATACAATTTTTTTTTTATGTTGTCTATCTATGGAGATCTATTGAACTAGAATTCTATCTACTGATCTATGAACCAACAAGTTTTAAGTTCCGCTCGCCTCGCCAGCTTACTTCCCCTCAAGCGTGCGTAAAGAAGCTTTACTTCTAAAATAATAGTGACTACCTACATGTGACGTAGGGCTCTCTAAACCGTTTTTTGTTAATAAACAAAGCATTTGAACACTCACCTGATGGAAAGTGACGATGCAATCTATATGACGATGTAATGGTGCATGCTTGCCAAGAAGATACCTGTTCACTCTTGTGTTTTTTTAATATTTTGGCTCCACACCTCCGTGTATTTAGTCAGTGTCAAGTAATTGATGATTTATCAAGTTAATGATATTTCACGCAAATATGTGTCAAGTCACAGTCGAAGTCATCAAGTCAAGTCATAGTCCAGTCAAATTCATACTCCTAGTAAAGTGGTGGCAACTTTACTTGAAGCTTCTATGGAGTTTTGGAAACAACACGAGAAGAAACGTTTTTTCATTATACCATTTTCCCACACTCACGCCTGTAATCCAGCACTGAACGAATAGAGTGCCACCAATTTTATGCACTAACACTGAAAATAACACAAGTTTTGGAAAATAATACAATGCGGTGACGCAATCTTTTTCGCGTTCCCGCCAAAACTCCAGACACTCTTGAGTTGAAGACTCCCAGGTTGTAAATGGTGGAAACAGGAACGCCGGCAAGCAGTTCCACTCATTATCTGTTAAATTTAAAAAAATGTTATTTGAAAAATTTGTTAATTCAACTATGAATTTGTGGAAACAATATTTTCTAAATTTACTCAATGGTTTTTCAATTTAAAAAGTTTTCCCAATTTCCTTACTATTTTACTTACTTATTTGATTGTTACTTTACATTTTTGACAGCCTCTGTGGTGTGGTGGTTGAGCAGGTCGGCTTATGTCATGTCGGGTTTGATTCCCGCGGCATGATAAGTATTTGTGTAAAGAAAAAAAAGCGCAATTACTTGTTCTGAGTCTGGATGTTATGGGACCATGGTCATCGTAGTTCCTGGGTCACTAGACACGGAATCCTAGTTAGGGTCCAGGATCTATGTATGTGATCGTTGGGCGTTGTTATTATTATTATTAATTATGTTTTATATTTTTGTTTTAATAAATAAAAGCTATGGCATATCTAAATATATATAACTCAAAGGTGACTGACTGACTGACTGACATAGTGATCTATCAACACACAGCGCAAACTACCGGACGGATCGGGCTGAAATTTGGCATGCAGGTAGATGTTATGACGTAGGCATCCGCTAAGAAAGGATTTTTCGAAATTCCAAACTTAAGAGGGTGAAATGGGTGGTTGAATTATTTTCCCATAGGCCACGCCGCGGGCGAAGCTGCGGGAGAAGCTCGTAAAATAATAACAGCCATCGAAATCTTTTATTAAATGATATTATCAAAATAATGGATCATTGTGTGTGTGGATCTTTATGTGTATGGATCATTTTGTGCCTACAAAAATTATGAAGCAATTTAATCCGCTAATTTAACTGTAGGTATCAGATTTAGTAATAACGAAATAAATAAATTCTCGTTAATTAATCGAAAATAGTTTCTACTTTACATTTAAATAGGATAATATTTAGTTCTATAATTATTATGAAACAGGTGGGTGTGATCAGAGGCTGATCGTTATAGGCTCCGCCCACCTTAGAAGCCTTCGATTTAGCTCTCTCACTCGCACAGTGTATCTCTTTTTTTTGTTTTGGTATGGCTCCACACTTTTGTGTATTAGCCAGTGTCAAGTAATTGATAATTTTTCGAGTTAAGTAATATATATGTATGTCAAGTCACAGTCCAAGTCATCAAGTCAAGTCACAGTCTAGTCTAGTCAAGTCATACTCCTAGTAAAGTGGTGGCAACTTTACCAGAAGCTTCTATGGAGTTTTGGAAACAACACGAAAATAACGTTTCACCATCATTATACCACTTTCCCACACTCACGCCTGTAATCCAGCACTTAACGAATAGAATGCCACCAATTTTATGCACTAACACTGAAAATAACACAAGTTTTGGAAAATAATACAATGCGGTGACACGATCTTTTTCGTTTTCCCGCCAAAACTCCAGTGTATCTCTTTTACACTGTAATGTTTGCGAAAATGTCAAACTATTCATAACTACAGTAGATACTTTTACACTTAGACAAGGTTTTGCCCGCGGCTTCGGCCGCGTGGCTTATAGGAATCAAAGAAGTATTTTTTTCGTAGATAATTCCAAATTTCACCCTCTTAAAGGTGGAATTTCGAAAAACCCCTTTTTTAGTGGATACCTCACTTTACAAAGAACACACCTTCCAAATTTCAAATCTCTAGGACCTGCGGCTTAGGCTGTGCGTTGATATATAAGTCAGTCAGTCAGTCAGTCATGACTTTGAATTTTATATGTATAGATTAAATTAGATCTTGGCTGTAACGTAGATTTGAATAAAAAGTTTTGTTCCATAATAAATCCCGTCGCGTCGTGCCCCTTTTCTCTTTGACATTGTCGGTGGTGTGGTGGTTAAGCAGGTCGGTTCATAACCCGGAGGTGGCGGGTTATCCTGCGCGGGACGATTCCTGATTTCAAGTATTTGAGCACAGAAAAAAGCGCAAATATTTGTTCTGAGTATGGGTATTGTGGGACCATGGTCCTCGTAGTTTCTGGGTCCCTAGACACAGGGAATCCTAGTTATGGTCCATGATTTATGCATGTTATTGAGCGTTATTTTTTTATTTATTATTTCTATACTAGAAATCAAATCTTCTTGAATCATCAATGAACATCTTGATAACATCACCATTCAAACAATAAAAGATAAAATTATTTGGCACAACGAATAAACATTGCAATTCAACGGGGCAATGCTGCCAGCATGTTGGGTACGCTACCTACTGGTAGTGGGCTGGAGCATTTGGACTGTCTATAGGTCATCGCGGCTAGTATATAGTCCAAATGTTTTTTTTTTGTAGTAGTAGGTTGTTTTTAGTATTAGTTATTAAATCATTGTAGTATTTAGAAAATAAAGGCAATTTGCCGTGTAAAAAAAAAAAATTAAGATAAAATCGGTTCATCCGTTTGGGAGCTACGATGCCACACAGATAACATCCATCTGTTTGGTTCGGGGCTAAAAACGGAAATTTAAGAGATCTCCATTGTCAATATAACTAAGTAAAAATTTGATAATTTTTTTTTTCACACAGCGCCATCTAGCCCCAAACTAAGCAAAGCTTGTACTATGGGAATCAGATAACTGATACAATACTTAGATACTTTTTGTTTGTAAATACATACATATACTACAATTAAACACCCAGACACAGAACAAACACCAATGTTCATCACAAAAATGTTTGTCCTAAGTGAGAATTGAACCCACAACCCTCAGTTCAGAAGGCAGGGTTACTACCAACTGAGCTATCGGGCCAGTCAAATTATTGTTGGAATGACCGGTAAAATGACAATTGAAGGGGTGAGAATAAAAAGGATTTAACTGATTTTTTTGACAAAATGACTTATGGGTATCGTTGGATTCAGCGTGAAATTATCTTCTTCTCAAAATACCGAAATGAGGCTTAAATTTCGAGATTTTGAGTCTAAAAATGGTTTATCTGTCACAGGAATACAGTTTGCTTAGCATAAAAACATTACTATACTTATTTTATTATATTATATTTTTACAGTAATTGTATGAATTAGTAATTTTAAATAGAATTAAAACATCTTCTAGCAACTGAAACTTACATAAACCTTTTCTATTACCTTATAAGCACTCTACACTAAAATGACGCCGTTGACGTTTAAAGTCAATTTTCTCGAAACTGTCAATTTGACAGTTAAACCCTATTTATTCTCAACCCTTCGATTTACGTCAAGATGGCGACATTAACATTAAACAGTTATACAAGCCGATAGATGGAGCTAAACTAAAGAAGTTTTACTTCAGTCGTGTGGTCTGAAGCACACTTTTTTGTCTGTTTCGTTCAGCCAAGTATGCCTCGGGATATAATACCCACTAGACATTCAGGGCCACACAGGCGCGACACCTGACACCGCGGCACTCTAATGGGTACATGCGACCTAATGTAGCAATCTTATGTATCCAGTATCCTACCTTATCACACTAATATTATAAACGCGAAAGTTTGTTTGTGTGTTTGTGTGTGTTTGTTACTCCTTCACGCTGAAACGGCTGAATGGATTTGGATGAAATTCGGACCAAGATAGCTTATACACTAGACACTAATATTATAAAGGCGAAAGTTTGTGTGTGTATGTGTGTGTTTGTTACTCCTTCAGGCTGAAACGGCTGAATGGATTTGGATGAAATTCGGTACCAAGATAGCTTATACACTAGACACTAATATTATAAAGGCGAAAGTTTGTATGTGTGTATGGTTGTTACTCCTTATTTAATTATTTGCTTATCCTACGGGAACGTTTCACTTTTCCGGGATAAAATGTAGCCTATGTGTTAATCCAGTGTATAAACTATCTTGGGACCGAATTTCATCCAAATCCATTTAGCCGTTTGAGCGTGAAGAAGTAACAAACATACACATATATATAGGCAGACTGGTTGTCCGTAGGTTGCAACCAATATAACTATAGGCCTTCAGCATGTCCACACCGCGCCGTGTCCGGAGCAAGAATAATCAGTAGTACACCGAGCGGTCCCTTTTTATAGCCAGATGGGTGGTTCGCCGGAGTTTGGCGAACGAGGATTATTTTGGATATTTGGACTGTTGTGCACTCATTAATAATGTCGATTGGAAAAATTAGTGAGTTCGACGTCAAAAATGGTGCGTGGTCATCGTATTCGGACCGGTTGGAAATGTATTTTAAAGTGAATGATATCAAGGAAGAACTAAAATTACCGACGTTGATATCACTGATGGGAGATGAAGCTTATGAGCTGTTGCTCAATATAGCCAGTCCCAAGAAACCGGCGGATTTGACGTACACGGAAGCGAGTGACCTTCTGCGGGGTCACCTTCAACCGGCCCCGTCTATACTCGCCGAACGGTACCGGTTCCGGCAGAGGAGGCAGAAAGCGGAAGAAAATGTATGTGAGTACGTGGCCGCACTCAAAAAACTAGCACGGACTTGTAAATTCAGCGACCTGTGCGGGAATTTACGGGACCAATTCGTATGCGGTTTGAAGAGTGACGTCATTCGTCAAAGGTTATTCGCCGAGAATGACGATCTAAGTTTCGCGGGAGCCGTGAAAATAGCGAGTTCGCTAGAAGCAGCGGAACGCGATGCAGCCGCGGTGGAGGCACGGGTCGTGCCGGAGACGGAGGCGGTGCATGCGCTGCGGCCGGGCGATCGCGCGGACACGGCGCGCCGGGGACGCGGGAACAGCGGCGGCCGGTACGGGGCTGCGCCGGCGCCGGGACAAACGCGGGCGGGGCCCGCGGGGGCTAACTGCAGGGGCTGCGGAGCGACGGGGCACGGCTACGGAGACTGTAGATTCCGTGATTACGTCTGCAGCAGGTGCAAGCGCACGGGACACCTGCGGCGGGTGTGCTCGGCCTGGAGCGCACCGGGGCCGAGGACGAGCGGGGGGCCACGGGGGGCCACCGGGGACCGTGGACTTCATTATGGAAGCGCTGAGGTTGATCCGGAGGAACGGGATTTGGGTATGGAAGACCCCATCGACCTTCATCAACTCAGTTTGAGAGACTACAAGGCGGTGAGTTTGCAAATAACTGTAAATGAAACTGTATTACCAATGGAAATAGATACCGGAACGGCGATCTCATGCATCAGTAAAGTAACCTATGATAGGCATTTTAGGGATTTCCAAATTCAGCCGTTCAAGTTGTGCTTAAAGTTCTATGATGGGTCGAATATCCGACCGCTAGGATTTATAAAACCGGTTGTTAGATACATGGACAAGGTCAAAGAACTCGAATTGTTTGTTATCGAGGGCGGGACAACTTCCCTATTGGGCCGGCAATGGCTAGCTGAACTAGGAATAGAGGTCCCGGTCTTCGATTGCAACAACATTAGAAGCGTTGATAATGATATAAATTGTTTGTTAAACAGGTATAAGCAGTTGTTTGACGGGAGTCTGGGACGGTTCACGGGGGGCTTGGCTCGGCTCCGGGTGCGCGAGGGCGCGGTGCCCGTGTACCAGCGCGCGCGCCCGATGCCGTTCGCGCTGCGCGAGCGGGTGGACGCGGAGCTGGACGCCATGCTGCGAGCGGGGGTCATAGAGCCTGTGGACTGCTCCGACTGGGCGTCGCCGCTGGTCCCGGTTAACAAGTCGGACGGATCGCTCAGGGTTTGTGTAGACTATAAGGCGACCTTGAATCCTGTGCTTGTGGTTGATCGTTACCCTCTGCCTCGGATCGATGATGTACTTGTGGCGTTAAATGGGGCAAAATTCTTTAGTAAAATTGACCTCTCGCAATCCTATAATCAAATCGCTCTAGACGAGTCTAAGAAATATACTGTAATTAATACTCATCGAGGATTATTTCGTTATAACAGATTAGTATTTGGTTTATCTTCAAGCCCGGGCATCTTCCAACGAATTATGACTAATCTATTGCAAAATATTCCCAACGTTGCGGTGTTCATTGATGACGTCATAATAGGGGGTAAAACTAGGCAGGAGCATTTAGAGGCACTCGAAGCCGTATTCGTAAGAATGCTTGAAAATGGTTTGCGGTTAAAAGAAAACAAATGTGTTTTCTTAGCAAAGGAAGTAGCTTATTTGGGTTACATACTATCGGAAGACGGTATTAAAGTTGATCCGGCGAAAATTGAGGCCGTAGTAAAATTACCGAGGCCACAAAACGTTCCGGAACTACGGTCATTCCTAGGTTTAGCCAACTTTTTTGCAAAATTCATTAGAAGTTTCAGCCTAAAATTAGTACCATTGTATAATTTACTTAAAAAAGGCGTCGAATGGCACTGGTCAAAACAATGTGAATCCGCATTTATGGAGATAAAAAATGTGTTAACAAGTTCACAGGTGTTAGCACATTACAACCCTAACAGAGCGCTTATTGTGACCTGTGACGCAAGCGCGGCGGGCGTCGGGGGGGTCCTATCACAGCCGGCCGGCGCCGGCGGCGAGGAGCGCCCCATAGCTTTCGTGTCGCGGACGCTCACGAGCGCGGAGAAAAACTACTCGCAGATACATAGGGAAGCATTGGCCATCATTTTCTGTATGAAGAAGTTTCATCAATACCTGTATGGTAGGCGTTTTACATTACGTACTGACCACAAGCCGCTAGTGTCTATTTTTGGGCCAAATACCGGCATTCCAACTATGACGGCAAGTCGGATGCAGAGGTGGGCCGTTATACTGTCGGCATATACTTACGATATTGAGTTTGTCAAAACAGCGGATAACTCAGCGGACGGACTGTCGCGGCTACCGGTGCGCGATAAGGAACCGGTTCCGCCCGTTATGCCGGAGCAAACATATCTGCATTTTGCTCAGGATGCATTATTGCTAGACTATAATGAAATAAAAAGATGCACAGGGCGAGATCCAATATTAGGTAGATTATTGGGGTGCATTCGTGATGGTTGGCCTCCGGAATATGACATACTAGGCATGCAGCCATATTATAATAGGCGAAATGAATTGTATGAAGAGTTAGGTTGCGTAATGTGGGGGCATAGAGTGGTAATACCGAACCAATGTAGGGAAAAGGTATTGAAAATGTTACACGAGCCTCACATGGGAATTGTAAAGTCAAAATCGTTAGCTCGTAGCTATGTCTGGTGGCCGGGCGTCGACGAAGCGGTAGAAGCTATGTGCCGCGAGTGCGCCACCTGTGCAGCGCAAGCCGACGCGCCGCCGCGGCAGGCGCCGCGTCCCTGGGCCTGGCCCGGCCGGCCCTGGACCAGGCTACACCTAGATTTCCTGGGGCCCATTTTTGGCAGAACTTACCTAGTTGTTGTAGATGCTATGTCAAAATGGCTAGAAATATTTCAAGTACCTAGCCCCGCTGCCAACTGCACTATAGACAGACTGATGGAACTGTGGAGTCGTTGGGGCTTCCCGAGACAGATCGTCAGTGATAATGCGGCTGTTTTCACTAGTAGCGAGTTTGGGTCGTTTATTAGAAATGCAGGTATAGAACACATATTCACGGCTCCGTACCATCCGGCATCCAACGGTGCCGCGGAAAATGCAGTAAGAACCTTAAAAAGGGTTATTAAAAAAGCCGTTTCCGGGAAAGAGAATGTAGCTAAAGCCTTGTATACATTCCTACTATACTACAGGAGTACGGAACACGCATCCACTGGTGAGAGTCCAGCCATGTTGATGCTAGGTAGGCGGTTGCGCACTAGACTCGATGCGTTGAAGCCAGACAGGGGGGCGCGCGCGAGCCACGTGCAGCAGCGACAGGTAGAGGACGCGGGCGGAGCGGACCGCACTATTAGCCCAGGGGACGACGTCTGGTACAGGCAATACCTGAAGGGGGAAAAGTGGTTGCCGGGTAAAGTGGATTGCAAGTTAGGCCCCTCTAATTTCAGAGTCATTGGGGAAGGGGGAATAGCTCAAGTACATCGCCACGTTGATCAACTAAAGCGTAGGAGTCGAAGTTCGCTGGTCTGCCCAGACCCTGAGCAGTCTACCCGGCAGAGCAGGGAAAACCTCAATGATAAGGTAAGGTCAGAGGATGTAGTAGATGAGGATGACCCTCCTCATGAGTTAGACTCAGATGCCCAGTCGGAGCAGGCGCAAGCCGGTACTAGTACCAGCACGACCAGCGCGCCATCGCCCCGTGAACCATCTCACTCTCCCCGGTACATTAAGAGGAACCTTGAAACTCGGCCAATAAGACAATGTAGGCTAAAAACCCCTAGCTATAAAACGTGATATTATAACTGCCCAGCCTACGTTCCCACTAGCTCATCATTAGAAACGATTTAGCTTATAAGTACACAGAATTATATTGCTACAGAATAATTGGGCTTTTACACTGTTTGCCCACAGAATATGTGTGTAACTTATGTACCAGCATAATACCAGCTATCATAAAGGTACCGATTGCAATTAATCATCAATGTTAACTTAAGTTTATATAATGTATGTCGTAAGTAATTAAGTATTATTTTGTCGTGATATTATGTTCCTTGTGTTACTTATTGTCTTTGAAATTATTGTGGAGGAATGTAGGGTATGTGGGTAACCGTTTAATAAATAAATAATATTGTATAAATAGTAGGTAGTTAGCAAGTAAGATTTCTAGGCTAGGGTAGTGACATAAGTTTTTGGATTTCATTCGAAATATATACCGTGTTCCCGAACCACGCATTTTATTTGCTACGCTTCCTGTAGGAACTTTACAGATAGATACCGGTGTTGCCACTGTAATAAATTTAAATGCTGCCACAGGGTAAATTACGGTACTGCCCGCTGCGCATAGAGTTTAGAACTGGACGTTGCCGCCGTCATATACAAACTTTCGCCTTTATAATATTAGTGTGATGATTTCTCCTGTTGCATTACAATCAAAGATCATTGTGATCATCATCCAAATCAAAATCGGTTTAGCCGTTTTGGCAGGACAACCACACAAACAAACAACGTGTCATTTTTGTATAGTTAGGTGAAGGAAGATAGGTTTTCATTAAATATGGCAACCCCGGATAATTACAAGACTTACTGGCAGGTAAGTTCGTTAACTACCCTATGGATTACAAGGGGTGGACAGAGCTAGGGCACCCCATGGGGTGCAAACCGCGGGGCGTGTTTCACCCCATTATCACGGGATTCGTGGGACGATAACAATATGCTGAGTAATGATCTAAAAGCCGTGATGTTTTGTTATTGTTTGGCTGGTTTTAGGGTACCGTGGCTGGCGTTAGGGTTTTTACTATTTGGTAGGAATTTTCTGCAAAGTTCGTCTAGGTAGGTACCACCGCTTTGCCAGTTATTCTGCCGCCAAGCAGTAGTGTGCAAGCAGTGCTATGTACCGGTTTGAAGGGTAATGTAGCTAGTGAAATTACTGGGCAAATGAGACTTTATGATCTGATCTCACAGTTGTGTAATCTTATTACCAGACTGTGTTGATGTCTCAGGATTATGTGCACATTGCAGCAGTCATGCGAAACTTTACATGTTGGAGTTCCGAGTGACACTGTTCTGTTATGGGCGGCCGTGTCACTTAACATCAGGTGAACGACTAGCTCGTCACATCATTCAATAAAAAAAAAAATCCGTGTCAATTTTCGTACTCATGGATAAGGTACTTTCTACCACATACCATGCGAAGAGATTAATGAATGTTTTTCAGCCAACAGTGTGACATGCGGTTGTATTTTTTTTTAAGTAAAACTACTTTATGCTTTCTTGACTTGGGGAGTAAGGGGCCGTTCAAGTGTTACGTAAGCAGATTTATTACAATTATTTACCCCCCATCCCCCTTGTCAGCAAAAGTAAGCAAAGCTCTTACCCCCTCCCCCCATGCTTACGTAAACATTTTTCATTTATTATGTATTGTTCTTTTTTAATATTATAATTATTATATTTAGTGTTTCAAACAAAGATAACGTGAGGGTTGCTCTTCGTATAAAAAGGTAAATAACTACCGATGACGTAATCATCATCTAGACTCCCCTACCCCCCATGTCATCCAAAATAAGCAAAGCAAAGACCCCCCCCCCATAGTGCTTACGTAATACTTGAACGGCCCCTAAGCTATTTAATGAGAGGTGAACGGAAGTTGAATTTGGTTCAAGTAGCTCTCCATTGTCAACATAACAAAGTCAAAAATGTATATTATTATGTTGGTATGTCCGGTAAAATGTCAATTTACAATTCATAGGTCATAAAGTCTCATTTGCCCAGTAATTTCACTAATTGCAGAGCCCTTCAAATCGAAACACAGTAGTGCTTGCGCACTACTGCTTAGCGGCAGAATTACTGGCTTAGCGGTGGTATCTACTTAAACGAACTTTGCAGAAAAGTCCTACCACCTATTATACATTATACTACATTTATAATCTACGGAACCTCTTATTTTTATTTCCTTCTCTCTTGACTTCAAGACGTCCTTTTGATTTCATTTTTGACTTCCGAAATGCTTCCAAGGGGCGTTCGCAGGTACTTACATTTGAATTTAGTTTGTAAGTATACAAATTGTTATTGATGTAATGTTTCCTTTGTGGCATTACAAAGAACTTTGTAAGATCGCTGCCAAGGTCAAGATGTGTAATAAAGAGGTTCTATTCGGGATTACAAACGCTGCAGTACCTATCAGTAGGTACTTTTTCTAACATGTAGGTATGAGTAAAAATGTTATTTTTTTATCGTTTTGATATGATGCAATAAGCAATGCAGAGAAGTGAAAAAGATTGCGTCACCGCATTGTATTATTTTCCAAAACTTGTTTTATTTTCAGTGTTAGTTCATAAAATTGGTGGCATTTTATTCGTTAAGTGCTGGATTACAGGCATGAGTGTGTGAAGGTGGTATAATGATGGTGAAACGTTTCTTTTCATGTTGTTTCCAAAACTCATAGAAGATTCTGATAAAGTTGCCACCACTTTACTAGGAGTATGACTTGACTAGACTATGACTTGGACTGTGACTTGACTTGTTACACATACATTAACTTGAGAAATTATCAATTACTTGACACTGGCTAAACACACAAAAATGTGGAGCCAAAACAAACATAAAAAAACGCAATGCAGAGTAAAGTGCTTCGAGCGTCGGTTTGAAAGTCACATGGATAACCACTGAGCCACACTCACTTTTGTTTTGAATATTAAGCGGGAAGAAATCAACATAGGAGCGGGACATAATCTTAAGCATTAATTTTAGCCATAAATCAATGTTTAGTTTAAGAGATATTACCGGAACGACTCGGTTCCTTTGCTCGCGAGTGTAGATAAATACCTATCGTCGATCTTAGATCCTATAAGAACTTTAAATGTAATTTTAGCAACAATACAAAGATGTTTATCGGTGATATCTTGTTACAATAGAATAATACAACTATTGGTCTATTGAAAACGCCGAGGGCTTTTGACTACTGGAAGTAGGCTTGACGTGATGAAAAAAAAGCAAAGTTCTACTTACTCCACTAGGGTTCCGTAGACATAAAATTGAAAAACCATTCCTCAGTTATTTAAAGCAGATTTTTGATTAAGTTTTAATTCTAATAATAATATTAAAATAGCAATATGCTGAGCCGACGCCCATTCGATACTTGTTTTTCTTTTCGTTGCGTTATGTTTTAATATATAAACTTGTTTTTGTACCTTAATTTTAGGCAAGTATTAAATTGTCTTTCTATTCTATTCTAAAAAAATATTGCTTTCATTGACGAATATAAAGCGATTAAGTACTTATATAGAAGTAAGTTTTAATTTAAGTATTACACTCTTCTTCGGGTAAAGTTATTGGATTTAGGCCCATATTACAGAATGATTTACAGTCGTTAATCTATGCTCAAGTCGAAATTAGGGTATATTGATAAAAGGTTAAATGAACATTCGACTGATGGCCTGATAGCTCAGTTGGTAGTAACCCTTCCTTCTGAACTGTGGGTTGTGGATTCGATTCCCACCCAGGACAAACATTTGTGTGATGAACATAGGTATTTGTTCTGTGTCTGGCTGTTATATTGTATTCTATGTATGTATTTACAAACAAAAAGTATCTAAGTATTGTATCAGTTATCTGGTTCCCATAGTACAAGTTGCTTAGTCTGGGGCTAGATGGCACTGCGTGAGATGTCCACACATATTATTATTATAAAATTTTATTAATGAAATCTCAACGAACACCGATCGACGGCTGATCATAGTTCTGGAAAACGGACATGCTAAATACAAAATGCATTACATTTGAAATTCACAATGAGCATTTACTTAAATGCTGGCAAATATGATAAAACGAGCTTCTGCCCGCAGCTTCGCCCACGGCGTGGCCTATGGGAAAATAATTCAACCACCCATTTCACCCTCTTAAGGGTGGAATTTCGAAAAATCTTTTCTTAGTGGATGCCTACGTCATAACATCTACCTGCATGCCAAATTTCAGCCCGATCCGTCCAGTGGATTGGGCTGTGCGTTGATAGATCACTATATTAGTCAGTCAATCAGTCAGTCACCTTTGAGTTATCTATATTCAGATGAACAAAAACTATGCCATTTTTATCATTCATCTCATTCTAATTTTCGTCAGTGTTCCGCAAGCTGCCCACGGGCCCCTAAAATCACCCCTATTCACAAACAAGATGTCTACCGCTAACCATCATCGCACAATAGTGCTTATAGCTCCACAAAAGCTCTCACAAAGGCTGCAAACAAGCGTATAATGACCATATTCAATGCACTTAAATATGGCATGGCCAGGGAATCTCAACCTTTTAATATTAATTTAATTTTATTGTAAATAAGATCAACAGCTATTCAGTCAGTGTTAATTAAAAACAGGACAATGATTAGCATTAATAACTAATAACTAAATGGTCCCGATAGTCGTTTTGACGATCGGCCTTATAGCGAGCCTCCACCAATATTTCAGAGGCTCCCGCGCTATATCAAGAGTCAAATTCAGAAGGCATCATAAAATATGTGTGTGTGTGATTAATCTTCTATCTTCTTCTAAATATATATATAGCTCAAAGATGACTGACTGATTGACTGAGTGACATAGTGATCTATCAACGCACAGCCTAAACCACTGGACGGATCGGGCTGAAATTTGGCATGCAGGTAGATGTTATGACGTAGGCACCCGCTAAGAAAGGATTTTTCGAAATTCCACCCTTAAGAGGGTGAAATGGGTGGTTGAATTATTTTCCCATAGGCCACTCCGCGGGCGAAGCTGCGGGCAGAAGCTCGTTATTTTTCTGTTTTTGAAGTAAACCTTTACGCACGCTTGATTTGGGGAGTAAGCTGGTGAATGCGTAGCGAGGCGAATGGAAGTTGATTCACGGAGTTCTCTATTTCCAACAAAACAAAGTTAAAAAAAAATGGGTGCCAGTAAAGTCGGTTTACGGACGATAATTTTACGTGATAGCGTCAGGCCGATCGTTTCTCTCTATCGCTTGTTCCGCGCTCTCGCTTGCACGCTCGGCTCAGGCGGAACGTGACAATTTTTCATGCGCGCAGTCGACGCTAGCGTTCATCGATTTATAAGACGTTATCACGTCAAAATTTGTATAATTGTGTTGGTATATCTAATTGAATTGAATCTTAGGTAGTGGCTTCTGCGGCAATTTTGGTATATCTAGTAAAATGACAATTTACATTGTCAAGATGACGACATTAACATTTAACAAAGCAAAAACAAAGTTATACCAGCCGAAAGATGGAGCTACACTAAAGAAGTTTTACTTTAGTCGTGTGGTCTAAAACACACTCGTTTTTTATTATTATTCTTGACAGTGCCAGAAATAAATAATCATATTAATTGCAACTGGCATTAATTATGCATCGTATGAATAAATAAAATAAAGGAACCTGAAAGGAAAAGAAAATGAATAGGAACGTATCAATTTATATTAAATATTTCAGAGCCAAATGTTGTGAAGCGCTGGGTCAGGCGGTAACATCTTATCTTCAAATGAATTCAACTCTAATACACCAAAAATAAAATTAATTTTTATTTGTCTGACACAACCTTTTGGTGCGGCATTTTTTTAAAGGTGTTTTTTGATGGCAAAGATGAAAGAATGGAGACGAAATGAGCAAACGAATGATGAGCTTTTTATAATGATGTTTGTTATATAGTCTTGGGACATAAAATTATGAGAGTGTTTTACTACTTTAATGGCCGTATTACAGAACGATGCTCAGTCATCGATTGGTGCTCAAGCAGAGATTTCATTCGTAAAGTGATAAATTAGTGAAAACTTGTTCAGCCACACAGAGGCTGTCGTATGATAAAGGGCTGTATGCTTTTTTGCTACCAATAGCATGAAAAAGCTCTTAGGTCCGTATTACAGAACGATGCTCTATGACTGAGCATCGTTCTGTAATACGGACCTAAAACTCTTTATTTAAACACCACATTGTAGGAACAATTTACAGGCATAAACTTATGAATTAAGTGTCACAATGCGCGGTCTTATCGCTTAAAGTGATTTCATCCAGACAACCCAAAAATGCAGGGGAAAAAAGCAATAAAAATAAATTTGTATGTGTGTATATGTGTATGTTTGTTACTCCTTCACGCTCAAACGGCTGAATGGATTTGGATGAAATTTGGTACCAAGATAGCTTATACACTGGATCAACATATACCTAGGCTACATTTTATCCCGGAAAAGGGTTATTTTCCCGCGGGATGAGCAAATAATTAAAATACTTTTTATCCGCCGGTGAAATCGCGGGGCGCAACTGGTAACAAAATAAATACATAAACTAAAATATATTAATAAATATATGCAGTTATATAATTATGTTACATATGTAACATAATTATATAACTGCATATATTTATGCGACGACGGCAACGTCTAGTTATAAACTCTATGCGAAGGGCAGTACCGTAATTTACTCTGTGGCAGCATTTAAATTTATTACAGTGGCAACACCGGCAACTGTCGTCGCTCCCCCAATCATCTGGCTATATAAAGGGACCGCTCGGTGTACTACGATCATTCTTGTTCCAGACACGGCGCGGTATGGACATGCTGAAGGCCTATAGTTATATAGGTTGCAACCTACGCAGAACCCGTTCTGCCGACATATATATTATATAAATGAGTAGTTAAAGTTGTTTAAACTTTAAGTATCTTTAAGTAGTTACAAAGTTGAATTTAAGCTTTCAAGCCATCATTTCCCATCCCTAAAATAATATTCTTTAACAAACAGATATTGTTTGCACATGTGGTCACCGGAGACCCATTCATTAATGCACGCAAGGCGACGACTTTATCCAAGGGACACGTGCATCGTTGCGGTTGAAATAATAATAATAATAACGACCAACGATCACATACATACATCCTGGACCCTGACTAGGATTCCTTGTGTCTAGGGACCAAGGAACTACGAAGACCGTGGTCCCACAACACCTAGACTCAGAACAAGTATTTGCGCTTTTAGAAATATATGTCTCTTTGCTGTAACTTCTCCAGGAAAATTATTCTCACTCTCAGTAGTACTTCCAGGTGGTAAGGAAGATTATAATGTCTTTCTCCTCATCCACTGACTCGGGTTATGAGCTGACCTTTTTTTGAGTGGGGGAAATGCCCTCGCACTTCCCTGCCACCACGTGGGTGGTGGCAGGGGGTATGTGGGACTCGAACCCACTAAAATCCCACCGTGATCCGACCGCCGCCGGGATGGGGCGAGATGGAGACGCACTGCATTAACCATCTCGGCCCGGGTTATGAGCCGACCTGCTCAACCACCGCACCACAGAGGCTGTCAATAAACAAATAAGTATTAAAAAGAGCACGGACACAAGTACCTAGTCAGGTAAAAAGGTTTTTAAAAAGCGCCAAACGCCATGATACTTTGAGCGGATTGCCTCTTGCATCCGATGGTGCGACGTGTTCGGGAATCACTACCCATCAGTTGTTGGTTCGGCAAGCGATTTGGCAATGCCATTTCAGTACTATTTTTTTTTATGTTAATGAATGATGTGAAGAACTAGTTGTTCACCTGATGTTAAGCAACACGGCCGCCAATTACAGAACAGTGTCACTCGGAACTCTAAAATATAAACATCATCGCACATCATCCTGAGACAGCACAGTCTGGTAATAAGATTAGACTGAAGACTGGGAGATAAGATCATGAAATCTCAATTCCTCAGTAATTTCACTAGCTACAGTGATTGAATGATTCAGTGATGCAAATTTTGGAAGCTTCGGCTATGTCGGTGACTTTACTTCTCTTGAAGATCTCCTCGTTCTGGTAGGAAACCCTAAGTTTATAATACCTAGATAATATATAGCACTCTCAATAGATCGTTGTCAAAGTCAAAAGTAGACCTTCACAATCATGATAAAAATTTAAGTGCCTTTATGTAAGGGAATAAGTTTTTTATGAATTGCAACAAAGAAAGAAAGAAAAATTTATTTAACTGTTTAAACAAATTATTACGATTTTCAAAATATTTATTCCCGTTTGTACTAAAGTTTGAAAGCTCCAAGTTTGCACTCATTCCCCTGTGACATACCGAAATGCATTGCAGAACAGGAATAAATATTTTGCAAATTGTTTGTTTAAACAATTAAATAATTTTTTCTTTCTTTGTTTGTTTCGATGCATAAAAAACTTATCCACCTTTTTTTTAAGATTTGGCTCAGCACTTTTGTGTATTTAGCCAGTGTCAAGTAATTGATAATTTATCAAGTTATCGATATTTCATGCAAATATGTGTAAATTCAGAGTCGAAGTCATCAAGTCAAATCATAGTCTAGTCAAAGTCATACTCCTAGTAAAGTGGTGGCAACTTTACTTGACGCTTCTATGGAGTTTTAAACAACACGAAAAGAAACGTTTCACCATCATACACCATTTTCCCACACTCACGCCTGTAATCCAGCACTTAACGAATAAAATACCACCAATTTTAGGCACTAACACTGAAAATAACACAAGTTTTGGAAAATAATACAATGCGGTGACGCAATCTTTTTCGCTTTCCCGCCAAAACTCCCACTTATCCCCTTACTAATAAACACTGCAAAATAGTTGAATACTACTAAGTATTTTCTCATGTTTCCTCTTTCCCACTTTCACTATTGATAGTAAGAAACAAAACACAATATACTGAAATTTCTTCATTACTGGACCATTTTCTTAAAAACTTTTTGTAACAAAAACAATACCTAATATAGAAATTCCACGAAAATAAACCAATTTTGTAAGTCACAGATATTTTGAGTTGTAATTTGAGCTAATGATATGCCAGCAGTTTTTTGTTTAGTATAAAACTGCCGATCTAGTCAAATGTTGCCCTAGTAAGAAAGATGGCGAGTCACCAAAACACAGAAATAAAACAATTAAAAATGCAGACTCCTTTTTTATGGGTAAAGTGTCAGCGGTTTGTGCACAGATTATTAAATATGTTACTTGTTACTTAAAATAATAATAATATTAATAATAAGGCCTAATAATGACATACATAGATCCTGGACCCTAACTAGGATTCCCTGTGTAGGGACTTAGGAATTACGAAGACCATGGTCCCAAAACACCCAGACTCAGTTTTTTTGTATTTGTTCTTATACAACAATGTATGTACCTATATAATTATAACACATTTGTTTGTATTTTTTTTAATGAAATGAAATTTATTTCACATAAATGGAGATAGATGTAGGTGTCAGGTTTTTAGTATGCAGTTCTTCCATTTAGCCCATACTTGTGGCATGTGAAAATTATTATTAAGTTTACTTGTCTACTAGGTGGTAGTACTTTGTTGCAAAGTTCGTCTAGGTAGGTACCACCGCTTTGCCAGTTATTCTGCCGCCAAGCATTAGTGTGCAAGCACTACTGTGTTCCAGTTTGAAGGGCACTGTAGCTAGTGAAATTACTGGGCAATTGAGACTATATGACCTGTTCTCACAGTCTAGTAATCTTATTACCAGGCTGTGCTGATGTTAGGATGATGTGCGCAGTGCAGTGTCTCGCGAAATTCTGTTTTGGGGTTCCGAATGACTGCTCTGTTATGGGCGGCCGTAGTGCTTAACATCAGGTGAACGACTAGCTCGTCACATCACTCAGTAGCATAAAAAAAAAAGTTTGGTTGGTACTGAGTATAATACAATTTTCAAATAAACTAAAATAATTCTATCGGCATACACTTGCAAAATTCAAATACATTATATAATATTATTGTTGCCATTAAATTAAGAACAACCATTAGTATACATTTATCAACTAATTATCTATTTAACATTGAACAATCCCATTGGTAGGTATACATTTACAATAAAATTCAATTTAATTATATTATTGTTATGTCATTAAATTAAGAACAAATATTAATAATTCGTTAGTATATATCAATGATTAATTATTCAACATTAGATAGTCATTATTTAGAAATGAGTGTCACTGAAGCAAGCCGCCTACATGATGGTAAGTGATCACCACCACACCCATGGACATTCACATCATTTTAATCAAATCATTTGTTTATTTGCAAGAATACACTATTAATTTGGGTACAAGCTCACATAGTAATTAGTAGATACGTTCATTCAGCCTGCAAGCAAGCGTGCAAATATTAAAAAATATTTTTGTTGCTATATTAACATTTGTTATACTACAAAATACAACTGAATTGAGAATCTCTACTATTTTTTAATTGTCAAAAACAAGCTAAATAAATAAATATACATAAGTAGCAAAAAATATACTTATACCAAAATTGTAGAGTCTGTTGTATGACTCTACAACACCAGTAGAGTCATTCAGTTCAGCTGGGCAAAATATATTTGAAGTTTTTTTTTCATTAAATTCTATTGAAAAAAATGATAACAAAGTGAAAGTATATATGTAATTATTTGATACATGTGACAAGGTTGACTTAATTCAAATAATTACCTACATAAATCTATAAGCCTCTGTGGTGTGGTGGTTGAGCAGGTCGGCTCATTACCTGGAGGCGGCGGGTTCGATTCCTGCGACATGGCAAGTATTTGTGCAAAGAAAAATATCGCAAATACTTGTTCTGTCTCTGGGTGTTGTGGGACAATGGTCCTCGTAGTTTTTGGGTCCCTAGATACAAGCAATCCTAGGTAGGGTCGAGGATTTATTTATGTGATCGTTGGGCGTTATTATTATTATTATATAGTAGGACAGTTTCTATAAAAACACTAACGAAAATCGTTCAATGTAGACTACAAGCGTTACGTCACAGCGTTTTCTTGTGATGTTATGATTAAACACAGTCAGCTGCTGGTCATAAAAGCAGGTTGGATGGATATTTTTACCAACGTTTTCAGAATTCGCCCTGCGTACCATAGTCAACATTCCGCCTACAAACAATTCCAATTGTTAAACGCTGAAAAATGGCGAGCTAACAAGTCTACCAATAAAAGGCGTTACCCATCAACGGCAAAATGCTACCCCATTGGTCGAACACATCGCCTCAATTTGCATCCGCCAATCAGAAGCCTTAACGGAAGTTCAGGTCAATCCAGTTCCATTTTTGCTTTCGTGTTGCGCGCACGCGTTTTGAATTTGGACAGTGACATTTTTAAATTTCGAATTTCGATGGTTAGCAGCGGTTAGTGCGGTGTAGCTTTTTTATTTTGTGTGTAGTGGTGTGCCAGATTCGAAATTAGTGACGGATTTTTGGACGGAGATCGCAAATAGGTTGTGTTTCGTCATTGGTGCTGCATTATTTTTAGCATTTAGCTTGTTAAAGCTTGTTGGTGTGATGTGCGCCGGATCTTAATTTAGCATTTGGCTGAGTGTGAGTATGCCGCGACGTCTTCCTTATTTTCGAGCACTGTCCGTCGGCAGACGTCCTAATTATTTGATTACCAAAAAATGTAGCCAAAGAACCGTAGTTTTGAGTTATGGGAAAATATTGGTTTGATATTAGTGTTGTTACATGCACAGGTTTGCCAGGAAAAAGCTTAATATCACGTAACCCATATTATATCCAGAACAGTGACATTTTAAATGTAGCTAGTCGTGTTTAGTAGTAGTTGTTATATTATTGTAGTATTTAGTTAGTTGAAAGAATAAAGGCACAGCTCGTTGAAAAAAAAAAAACGGTTTTTTTTTATGCAAAACATACACTTTATTATTTGTTAAGTATTAAAAAAGCTATATACCAGGGTAGCAGGACTATATCTGGATTTTCTACCACGAAGGCACGATTTTAAACCTATTAAAATCGTGCCTTCGTGGTAGAAAAGATATCCCCCTAAATTTTTCTCTATGTTACGTATACCAACTCTATGCAACTTGTCGTGTAGTATTAAAAATAATAGAGCAATAAAGTTTAAATTATACTAGAGCTTTTTAAATGAGATTTAGAAAACATTTTAGAGAAGAGATAAAATAACAATGTAACGTTTTGTCATGTCTAGGTCCCGACTCAGCATGAGATTAAGTTTAACGCATGAGAGACGAAAGCCAGTAGTGATTTTAGATCTACTACAATGTTCAGTACGACACAAGTTAATCTTCTTCTCGTGTAGGCAAGGGGTCAGCCCAAGATCACGGAACTTTGATTACTATGTACCAGGAGAAATTTCATTCCTAATTTGAAAATTATCATAGCAAATTATGCACGTAAACTGCGTATTGAAACTGTTGAAAAATCCATATAAAATTGTGTTTCTATTGGTTGTAATCAAGTGACTGAAATCCTAGCTGGTGTCAGAATTTTTAGGCTCACTTGGCTTAAAACTGTTGTCTTACGTCAACAGCTGGGACCGACGGCTTAACGTGCCCAACGAAGCACGGTAGCGCTCAGTTGTAAATACAAGTTTTTTGTAGCGGTCACCCATCCAAGTAGTGACCGCAGCGATCTTTACCGATCGGTTAGGATCGGCTTGTAGTGCTTCGTTATGAGTGTTAGAACAGTAATCATTTTATGCATTATCACATCTAAGAGTCATATTTTCTTATGAGAAATGAAGATATCTAAAAATTCTAAACTAATAAAATTTTTGGACGTAATTTATTGAATTATTTCAATTCAATTCAATAAATTACTTATATAAAACATTTTTTAATTATTTATATAAATATTATTTATTAAAATAAAAAATCTAAAAATGTTTTATATAAAAATTTATTTATATAAAACATTTTTAGATAGTTTCACTTAAATAGTTTTTCAATTCTAAAAAACATTGGCTTATTTTCATTGAAAACCAAGATATTTTTATAACAAATCCCGAAACGTTAAAACGGGACCAATTATAAAATTAACCCAAACACTCATAAAACCTCGGTTTTCTGTAAACAAAAGTTTAAAGAACTAAACAAAAATAAAACAAATCAATCGACGCCAGCCATCTCACCGATAACCATCTCACTTGACATAACTTTGAATTAAAAAAAAAACATTATTGTTTATTCTTACGGCTTGAACGGATCTCTCGGCGTAAGATGACTCTATGGCCCGCGCGCCGTGTAAAGCACATTTATAATTTTCTGACATATTCTGCGTCTTAGTTTTTACTAAGACGCAGAATATGTCAGAAAATTATCCCTAAGTCAAAATTTACTTTTGTAAATTTTGACTTAGGGAGTAAGCTGGAGAGGTGAAGGGAAGTTGAAAGTTATTAGTTAACGTAGATAACTAGTCTCCATTGCCGACATAAAAAATTAAAGTTAATTTTTATTATTATTATGTCGGTATGTCAGAATTTACAATTGTTGTACAGCGACATTACATTAAACAAAGTAAAAACAAGGTTATACCGGCCGATAGATGGAGCTAAACTAAAGAAGTTTTACTTCAGTCGTTTGGTCTAAAACACTCGTTTTTTTTTCACAAAACCTTTATATAGCCACAGAATAACTAATAGTACTACTAATTAATTTAACATGAACGGTTCTTAACAATAGTTATCAATCAGCAAAATCAAAAACAAGCAAATTTGGTAAACACTAAACATCCACCAAGTTCTTCAGAGAATCTCTTTTTAGTTTTGACATGAGTTTTGGCGGGAACGCGAAAAAGATTGCGTCACCGCATTGTATTATTTTCCAAAATTTATGTTATTTTCAGTCTTAGTACATAAAATTGGTGGCATTCTATTCGTTAAGTGCTGGATTACAGGCGTGTGGGAAAATGGTATAATGATGGTGAAACGTTTCTTTTCGTGTTGTTTCCAAAACTCCATAGAAGCTTCAAGTAAAGTTGCCACCACTTTACTAGGAGTATGACTTTGACTAGACTATGACTTGACTTGATGACTTCGACTATGACTTGACACATATTTGCGTGAAATATCATTAATTTGATAAATTATCAATTACTTGACACTGGCTAAATACACGGAGGTGCGGAGCCAAAAAAAAAAAAATAGTTTTGGCACACTCTAATGGAAGTGTATTTAAACTTAACAAAGTACGTTCGTTTATATATGTAATAAAATCGTTCTAATAACGCCAAAATACATTATGAACGTAGTTGTCCAAATTTTCAGCGATAACAAAACTTTTTTTTACAAATTTAATAGACTGGTGTTCTAAAGGAATGGTCTATTTGAATGAATATTTATTTATTATCAAAATTAACACATTTTCATTCGCAGACCCAGTTTGGCATCAAATTATGATCTGCGATTTTCAACTTTAAACAGAGCGCTATAGACCACGTCAAAAAACGTGTTATGATGCGACCAAGTGCTTTTACGAGCACAATCAGTGCGTCGCGCGTCGTTCGCTTTAAAAATAAGCCGTATGCATAAGCCCTTAGTTCTATGAGGCAGGTAATACAAAATTGTTGAGAAGACACAGAATGTCAAAATGTTCTAAGTCTGTGGTCACCATTTTTCATGTCTCCATGGACACCCAAGGCTGTAAGCAACGCATTAGTGTTTGAAAACTGGCACAATACACAAAGCGTGTCATGGCCAAATAAGGAAAAAAAACGCATTACTGGCACGTCTAGTTTTACAGTTGTCCATAGGGTTTTTGGCGGGAAAACGAGAAAGATTGCTTCACCGCATTGTATTATTTTCCATAACTTGTGTTATTTTCAGTGTTAGTGCATAAAATTGGTGGTGTTTTATTCGTTAAGTGCTGGATTACAGGCATAAGTGTGGGAAAATGGTATAATAATGGTGAAACGTTTCTTTTCGTGTTGTTTTCAAAACTTCATAGAAGCATTTAGTAAAATTGCCACCACTTTACTAGGAATATGACTTAAACTAGACTATGACTTGGGCTGTGACTTTACAAATATCTGCGTGAAATATCATCAATTTGAAAAATTACCAATTACTTGACACTGGCTAAATACACAAAAGTGTGGAGCCAAAACAAAAAAAAATGTGACTTTATGAATTGATCTCACGATGTCACGATGTCGACGATGTCGGATGACGTGCGCAGTGCAGTGTCACGCGAAACTATACTTTAGAGTTCCGAGTGACACTGCAACTCATATGGGCAGCCGTGTCGCTTAACATCAGGCGAACGGTTAGCTCATGTCATTCCCTAACATGAAAAAATCATGTTTCGTAAGTATAAATCGCAAAGAGCGAGTGAAACTTCGCCCTGAGGGTTCCGGTTAAGGGAATTCTAATATACTATAGAAGTAACTTGGTATCGGTAGCTTCTAAACACACCTGTGCATCTATGATACTTATATCTTTGCACCATAAATATCCATGCAGTCGATTAAGTCCCTAATTACA
Source organism: Ennomos fuscantarius (assembly GCA_905220475.3). NCBI lineage: Eukaryota > Metazoa > Arthropoda > Insecta > Lepidoptera > Geometridae > Ennomos > Ennomos fuscantarius. The sequence continues at coordinate 8,574,388 of HG992049.1, forward strand.
GACAAACTTATCTTACGGTTTTATTTACAGAAGTCATGAAATTGTTTTTGTCTTGTCTTCAATTTCACATATGAAAAGATGGATTTTTGATTTTTACCGTGACACAACATATAAATTTAACACAACTTATGGAAAAACTTTATTTATGATTTTATATAGGTCAACTGAAAGTATAGGTGACGCTGTTTTTTTTGTATTTCACAAAACAAATTAGTCCAATATTCAAGATTTTAATGAAAGATTTAAAGATTTTACCCTGGGTAAAAGCCAAGGCCCCCAAGGGGGGGCCAGAAGCTCATCGTGTTTTCAAAAGTTTATCAGAGCGCCTGGTCGATGCTACGCGTGACTAAAATGCTGGCACTTATTTGGCACAACGAATAAGCATTGCAATTCAACGGGACAATGCTGCCAGCATGTTGGGTACGCTACCTACTGGTAGTGGACTAGAGCATTTGTACTGTCTATAGATAGGTCATCGCGGCCAGTATATATTCTAAATATTTTTTGTAGTAGTAGTAGGTAGTGTTTAGTATCAGTTATTATATTATACTGTTGTATATAGAATATACATTGTACATATACATTGTAGTATTAAGAAAATAAAGGCAATTAGCCGTGAAAAAAATAATAATCATATCTTTTTAATACATTGAGTTGTAATTAAAAGATTGTAATTTTTACAGGATTGTGTAGTGAGGCGTTTACTTTAATAATAACAATAATAATAACACCCAACGATCATATGATCATACATAGATTCTGGACCCTAACTAGGATTCCTTGTGTCTAGAGACCCAGGAACTACGAGGACCATGGTCCCACAACACCCAGACTCATAACAAGTATTTGCGCTTTTTTTTGTGCACAAATACTTGTCCTGCTGCGGGAATCGAACCGCCTCCGGGCTATGAGCCGACCTGCTCACCTACCACACCACAGAGGCTTTCAAAAACGTCAAAACTTTATACCGTCTTCAGACGTTTTTACCATAAAGGTGCCGTTTTTGAAAAACGGGCACGGAACCCTAAAAACATAACACCCAAGAAGTTAAAATACAAACCAAAAAGTAAAAACCAACAAACCCAGCTCTTTATCGAGCGATTAATTAAAAAAATCAATAAAATTATGACCCTACGCGTGTTCCGTCCCAGTGTTTATTGTAACAGCAGATCGTAACTTTCGTGTAAAATGGAGACAAGGTCATTAATTAATGTCACGCTGTGTTGGGACCATAAAAGTATTATTTTATGGCGTTGATAAAATCTGGGGCCAGATTGAGTTAGGTGCTTTAGGCCTATTGAGCTTGCCCGTCGCACACTCGATGCCCCGTCACTTGGTTGCCTCGTAAATATATAATAAGCTTAAATTATTATTTTGTTAGCTTTTATTGAAATAATTTAATAGTAGTCTAAAACCACTAATTAACACTAATTAAAAGTATGGTAATGGATATTTACTCAACCGGTTAACTACAGAGTAGTTATCTGGTTGGGTAGATCATTAATTTAACTTGCAGAATTTTCGGAATATGTAAATTGCCCAGTATTTTGCACTGCCAATAAAATTTGTGTGAATTTTGTGGTATCAGTATGAGTGTCCTGATACACTTTTTTCGCTTTTATCAACGCAAAGTGCTAGCAATGAAATATCCAGACGATAGAGACAGAAAAAAAATTACTCTGCTATGTGTTCTTATTAAATATGCTCGTGTTTCAACAAGGGCGAAAGAAATAACAATATTGGCGCCGAGCGCTTACAGTAATGACACGGCCGTTCATGATATCTAAACCTATTACTGCGCAGGAAAACCATAGAATTTTATCTGAAAAATGTTGAGCAAGGTGTCTCAATCGGGGCGTGATAATTTTTAAGTTTTAATTTTTAAGTAAGCTGGTGAATTGACGAGGCGAACGGAAATTTTGATTATTAAAAACGTTGATATCCAACATTAAAAACCAACGTTAAAGAATACCTAAAATTTGTATTATTACATTGGTATGGCCAGTAAAATGTCAATTTGCAATTTTCAAGATGGCGACATTAACATTAAACAAAGCAAAAACATACTGGCCGATAGATGGAGATAAACATGGTTTACCTCAGTCGTGTGTTCTAAAGCACATTTGTTTTTTTTTGCTCTATGATTCAGTCTTTCATATTCATAATATTAATCGGATATCACCGCTAATAGTCTAGTGATCGGGGCCCGCCCCGCGTGGCATGGTGAACGGTCAATAAATCTTGTGTTTTACAGCTGGCCACGGCGGCGATAAGGATCGGGCGCCACGTGGGGTGACTGTTGTAGTGACGCCACATGTCGATAATGTGTCGATATTTTTAGATTTAATAATTTTATCATATAATTACACACATTTAAGCTATTATTTTATGCTTTGGAAACTGCCTACTAATTTATGTAGGTCTGTAAACTAAATAGCTTTGAAACCTAAATAATTACTATAAATTATAAAATAATTTTAGCTAGTAAAATTGTAACAATTATTATATTTTATTTTTTTAGTGTAATCATAGGCACACTATCACAACGTTATTAGGAATTTAAAAAGTACTTTACAGTGCATTTGTTTTGCCTGTTGTTATGATAATTATTAAAGGTTTAAAAAAATCGATGTTTTTGATAGTTTTTTTCCGTAATATTTTTTATAAGCATTTTAATTTTGCAATATGCTCTATGAAATTTCAAGAGCCGTTATCGCATTTATGTTTTGTTCACTTATTAAAAAGTAAGCAATTTATCGCTGTGTCTCTCAGTGTTTTACTAAGCATGAGCTAAAATTACAATACAAACTATTAAAATATGGGTTTATTAGAGTTGACGAAACAGAATGGGACTCATTTGGGTGCCAGCCAAGGCTCATCATGTAAACACTATTCTCTTCAATGGCTGTTCTATATCTAGGTCGAACTTTACAGAATAGAAATACTAAATTTACGGCTATTAAAACGAGAGGAGTTTCATATTTATCCGGAAATTCTTTATTACTTATGTCTCGGCTCATCTTTCGATAGTGATAAACCATTTTAAAGTTTTTAATTTCCTTAATATTTCTATTGCACGGTTGTTTTAAGTAATTTATTTATGAAACTACTGGCTTCGTTAGGCAAATAATTAAGAACTCTGTATAATGAACGAGTTATAGTTTAGAAATTTCACGTATCTTATTTGAATTATTCGTATTCACAGTATGATTTCCAATATGTCAGATGATAACAAAGTCGGAAAAAACGAGCGTGCTTTAGACCACACGACTGAAGTAAAACTTCTGTAACTCCATCTATCGGCTGGTCGATTTTGCTTTGTTTAATGTTAATGTCGTCATCTTGACAATTGTACATTGTAATTTTACCGGAGATACCAATATAATAATACAAACTTTTGACATTGTTATGTTGACAATAGAGATCTTTTTTTTTTTGAGGGGGGGAAATGCCCTCGCACTTCCCTGCCACCACCCCCGTGGTGGCAGGGGGTATGTGGGACTCGAACCCACTAAAACCCCCCGTGAGCACCTCGTCCGCCGTACCGGGGGCGAGTAGGGGTCGCGACTGCAGTCCAGCCAACTCGAACCAACTCAACTTCGCCTCGCATTCACCAGCTTACTCCCCAAGTCAAGCGTGCGTAAAGAAGTTTTACTACTAAAAATATTAGATTCTCGATATATCGATTATTAGCTGTACACATCACTAGTTAATAGATGACGATCACCTAAATGCATCAAGGCATTCAGGACATCTTTTGTGAGCGTGTCAATGATAACCATTCGAATTTTATCTAACATTCAAGGATTAGGATTAAAGCTTAAAGAATCTGATTCTGTAGTTGGAATTAGTTTTTTTTAATAATCTGTGTATTTATTAGTAAAACTATTAATAGACAGTAGGTACCCATAGTACGGCTTGGTTTCCGCCATTTTGGATAGTGATTCAGCCAGTGGCTGTGATTGGCCAATTACCTCAATTAAACGTTCAAAAATTCTTCTTCATTAAATGACTTTCTATCGCTTTTAAGCAATAACAAAATAAAAAATCAGGAATTGTCCTATGTTCAAAATTAATCGGATTTATTTATGAACTAGTTGTGCCCCGCGGATAAATATTTAATTATTTACTCGCGGTGTTTTAATTATTTACTCATCCCACGGGAAAATTTCACTTTTCCGGGATAAAATGTAGCCTATATGTTAATCTAGTGTATAAGCTATCTTGGTACTGAATTTCATCCAAATCCATTCGGCCGTTTGAGCGTGAAGGAGTAACAACATACATACACATAAACACACAAACTTTCGCCTCTATGATATTAGTATAGTATGATTGATAGACAGTAGGTACATACATACCTAATAGTAGGCCTTGGTTTCCGCCATTTTGGATAGTGATTCAGCCAGTGGGCTGTGATTGGCCAATAACCTCAATTAGACGTTCAAAAATTCTTCTACATTGAATGACTTTCTGTCGCTTTTTAGCGATAATAAAATGAAAAGTCAGGAAATTTCGTACGTCCAAAATTTATCGGATTTATTTATGAATTAACTACGATTGGTGGACACACTACAAAATATAATAAGCTTTTTTTGGCAACGGAGGTGAATTGACATTAGTCAGATGGTTTAGCCATAAAATAAAAATTGAAACATTTATTTACACAAAAGGTGTAGGCGTTGAATTATCTAAAGAATTCTGGCTCTGAATCTCTCAGGGTTAACATCGTTAATATTCCATAATTCTATCAAACATACCATCACGTCTGTGGCAACCTGGCAACCCTGAGATTCCCTGCTTAGACAAGATATCTAAGATTTATATCGGTATGCTATTGGAATTTTGACAGAAATTGAAAGATGTGGTAAATACCTGCCGTTATGGTAAATTTTTGAAGTAAAACTTCTTTACGCACGCTTGACTTGGGAAGTGAGCTGGTGAATGCGTGACGAGGCGAACGGAAATTGAAAGTTATTGGTTAACGCAGATCTCCATTGTCAACATAACAAGGTTGAAAATTACTTAAAATTTGTATTATTATGTTAGTATGTCCGGTAAAATTACAATTTACATTTGTCAAGATGGCGACGTTATCATTAAACAAAGTTATACCAGCCGATAGATGGAGCTAAAGAAGTTTTACTTCAGTCGTGTGGTCTAAAGCACACTCGTATTTTATTTATAATTTCCTGTCTACGCTGTTTTAATGCTATCGAAATACAATTCTTGAAATTAAAAACAGACTTTTAAACTGCTAATTTTAAAACAATCAGTTGTTTAACTATTTAACCGAAATCAATGCTAAAGTTGGTTAATAAAGGAAATGCAAATCAGGTTACCATTTCATTTGTTTTTTGCAACGTTACATAATAATTTGCAATTTTGTATACAGTTTACAAAAACGTGATCATATGCAACCTACATTTTATGCCAAGGTCTTTATTATGATTTACTAAAACGTCAGTTTAATCCCCCATTTATTAACAAACTAGTTGCGCCCCGCGGTTTCACCCGCGGATAAAAAGTATTTTAATGGCTCATCCCACAGGAAAATTTCACTTGCCCGGGATAAAATGTAGCCTATACGTTAATCCAGTGTATAAGCTATCTTGGTACCGAATTTCATCCAAATCCATTCAGCCGTTTGAGCGTGAAGGAGTAACAAACATACACACATCACACATACACACATACAAACTTTTGCCTTTATAATATTAGTGTGATAGTGTGATTACTAAAGACGAAAAATCCTCCGTGCTTTCGTAATTTACCAGAAACGTGCGAAATAAGAATTTTCTCGGATATATTTTTGTTGCAAAATTGAAAATTTTTTGAGGTTGGTACAAAAATATTTAAATATTTACATAATAAATAAAATAAAAAAAAACAAAGGAACTTAGGTACCTATCATAAAACTATCTACATCTAAACCGCTATTATTTGAAAAGTATTACTTACTACTTATAGGTACTTGATTCTTCTTTCTTCTTTTCTTGATTTAGCTTGGTTTCAGCTTAGACGATGCGCGATGAAAACATGAATTTTTCTTCCCACTAGATAACTTGTTATCAAACTTGGTATTCTAATGGGATTAAAAGTTTTTTTCTATGATTCTAAGTTTCATATGCTTTTGTTGTGTTAGTAGAGAATTTTTTGATCTTTCGGTGAATGTAAATTTTACTTATTACTTCAGATTAAAGATTTAGTTACTGATAAATATTAAATTATTTTATTTTTTACGTTTTTCCCAAAAACTACAACCTTGGAGTCTTCAAATCGAGAGCGAACAGGTATCTTCTAGGCAAGCGTGTTACATCCTAGACCGCATCGTCACTTACCATCAGGTGCGATAGTGGTCAAGCGCGAGCCTATCAAACAATAAAATTAATATTAATATAGATGGCCTGATAGCTCAGTTGGTAGTATCCCTGCCTTCTGAACTGCAGGTCGTGGGTACGATTCCCACCCAGGACAAACATTTGTGTGAGAACATCGATGTTTGTTCTGTCTCTGGGTGTTTATATAGTATTCTATGTATGTATTTACAAACAAAAAGTATAAATTGCTTAGTTTGGGGCTAGATGGCGCTGTGTGAAATGTCCACACATATTTATTATTATTATTATTTAAAAAAAAAAGTTATAGCTACTTGGTAAATAAATTACTTTAATCTTGTTGCAGGTAATGAGACCAGAGAAGACTCCGGCGTAATTACAATGAGAAAAAAGAGAAAACCAATAAATATGTGCCAATAAATCCAATATAAATTTAAAACTCCAATCGCATTGTCAAAATGGACAACCAACCGGACAGAGACTGGGTGAAAACAAAAAATAAAAGTTAATAAAGAGAAAACGGCTCGCTCCGTAAACAAAAAAATATTTCCCAAAACCGAGCCCAAATAAGTAATCACCACTTTAAAAGCTGATCTCTTTTGTTTAAACGTTTTTGGGACTGCTGCGTTCGACAGTTTACACAACCGCCTTTAGGATTGAAAAAAAAAACTAACACGGCAAACAGGAACTTGATCACGTTTACCGTAAACATTACATTAAAATTTAAAATAAAAAAGTTCGGTATTCAAAAAATTAAAAAGGTTGCGAGTTTGGAATATTAGTGTAGCAATTTTAGCGGGAAGATAACATTCGGAGTTTAAATTATTAAAAAGTTTGCGTAAGCCATTCACGAGTTTACGACGCGGACGCTACGGACGAAAGAGTGGTTGAGATAGTGTTAAATTGTGGTGTCAAAGTGGCTGGAGACGAGCATCTGGATATGCTGGGGGGGCCCGAATGGGGGCAGCGGGAGGCCAGCCCCCCTAGAGACGCCCCCCTGCCGAGTTTCGGCTTCACACAGGAGCAGGTCGCATGTGTATGTGAGGTGAGTGTCCTCCATTTTAAATATGTGTGTAGTTGTGTACGGTATTTTTTAAAATACAGAGACTTATTGCTCATTAAAAAGCTAAACTCTTTGGTTCCTGTAGTTTTAACTATAAATAGCGCAAAACAAAGCACATTTTGACTATTGGCGGGAAAACGAAAAAGATCGCGTCACCGTATTGTATTATTTTCCAAAACTTGTGTTATTTTCAGTGTTAGTGCATAATATTGGTGGCATTATATTCGTTAAGTGCTGGATTACAGGCATGAGTGTGGGAAAGTGGTATAATGATGGTGAAACGTTTCTTTTCGTGTTGTTTCCAAAACTCCATAGAAGCATCTGGTAAAGTGGCCACCATTTTACTAGGAGTATGACTTGACTAAACTAGACTATGACTTGATGACTTGGACTGTGACTTACCTTGACACATTATATAATTTTAATTAGCTTGAAAAATTATCAACTACTTGACACTGGCTACATACACCAGTGTGGAGCCAAAAAAAACAAAAAAAAATGTAGTTCAAAATCTCTTCGTTTGTGGGTCTTTAGAGCAGTGCAAGGTACGTCTCGAGGCGTGCTTCGCGCTGGCGATTATTGAGTAGGGCATCTATTAGACCTGATGTATGGACTGAATGACTCTGGTTCCCTGGAAGATGGGACGGCCCTTAGTGTGGGACGCTACTTGCGTCGACACTATGGCGCCGTCACATCTTCCCGAGACACACGGTAGGGCCGGCGCCGCGGCTAATTCGGCTGAGCAGCTAAAACGGCGCAAATATAGTAATCTCGGTAGCGGTTACATATTTGAGCCGTTTGGTGTTGAAACCCTGGGTCCTTGGGGGCCGGGAGCTCATCGCGTTTTCAAAAGTTTATCAGAGCGTCTGGTCGACGCGACGCGTGACCAAAATGCTGGCACTTAATTGGCACAACGAATAAGCATTACAATTCAACGGGGCAATGCTGCCAGCATGTTGGGTACGCTACCTACTGGTAGTGGGCTGGAGCATTTGGGCTGTCTATAGGTCATCGCGGCCAGTATATAGTCCAAATGTTTTTTTTTTGTAGTAGTATTAGGTAGTTTTTAGTATTAGTTATTAAATCATTGTAGTATTTAGAAAATAAAGGCAATTTGCCGTGTTAAAAAAATAATAATATAATATTTGTCAAACTTTCTTACTCAATTTGATCCAATATTGTTTTGAAGCTTCCGTCAAAAGATGCTGCTAATTCATCCGTAGATTGTATTATCTTCCACAATGGCCTTCATTGTTGACTAAAGCTTTCAGACGATCACTAGATTTTCTAGATTCTAGATCTAGATTAGTTTTCGTAATTTCCAGAACGGAAACGGGCAAACCAATAACAGGTGCGTTTGTTTTGATTTCCGTGCTGCAGTTGCAGCGTTGCTACCACGATTCATCACACTAATATTATAAAGGCGAAAGTTTGTATGTGTGTATGTTTGTTACTCCTTCACGCTCAAACGGCTGAATAGATTTTGATGAAATTTGGTACCAAGATAGGTTATACACTGGTTTAACATATAGGCTACATTTTATCCCGGAAAGTGAAATTTTCCCGTAGGATGAGCAAATAATAAAAATACTTTTTATCCGCGGGTAAAACCGCGGGGTGTAACTAGTATTCCATAATTACGCTGGATGACGATTGTAAAAGTGCTAGAAATAGTCTATTTGCTATAAATCTTTTGACTTTGACTTTGACGAAAAAGATTCAAATTCGATGTATTTAAATTAAACATAAAAATAATCAATAAGCAAATTACTAATATTTAAAAAAAACACGTTATTAAAATGTCCTTGTTGTTCGTAGTTCCTGGGTCCTTAGACACGGAATCCTTGTTAGGGTCCAGGATCTATGCAAAAAAATAATAATTAAAGTATAATTAATAATAATAACGCCCAACGATCACATACATAGATCCTGGACCCTAACTAGGATGCCCTGTGTCTAGGGACCCAGGAACTACGAGAACCATGGTCCCACAACACCCAGACTCAAAACAAGTATTTGCGCTTTTTCTTCGCGCAAATACTTGTCCTGCCGCGAGAATCGAACCCGCCGCCTCCGGGCTATGAGCCGACCTGCTCAACACCCCACCACAGAGGCTGAGCAATTTAAATTTAAAGTAAATTAAATTTTAATAATTGACCTAAAAATTTAAGTAACAGTAATCATAATTTCCTTCGACCTGAATTATTGTAATGTGACGAGAGTTAGGCAATGTATGCTCTAAAGTGCAACGCCCTCACAGGGCTCATACAATGTAATATTGAGAACTATAGACTAAGTAATGACAAAATGAATGAATATTTTTTTTTCTCACACAACGCCATCTAGTCCCAAACTAAGCAAAGCTTGTGCTATGGGAACCAGATAACTGATACAATACTTAGATACTTTTTTTGTTTGTAAATACATACATAGAATACAATATGACACCCAGACACAGAACAAACACCTATGTTCATCACACAAATGTTTGTCCTGAGTGGGAATCGAACCCACAACCCACAGTTCAGAAGGCAGGGCTACTACCAACTGAGCTATCGGGCCAGTCATGTAATAATAAATAATAATAATATAATAGGTACACGAAGTAACGGCGTAGTAAGTAGGTATAAAATATACAAACCTCAGTTCAATAAACGGATTTGTTTTAGTTATTGTTAGACCGTAGTCCGCACATTGTTGCTAACTACATGTTATTGAGTCAACGTTCTCGGAAACATGATCCGGTGAAGATTTTAGCGCGCTCAGCTGTAGCCGTGCTGCTCACGTTGTATATTATATTATATTATTTAATTTTAGTCTATGGGTAATTTTAAAATTAATATTATAGTAATTTTATAATATTAATTTTAGTTTAAAGAATAAAGTGCCTTTATTCTTTAAACTATTTACTACATTAAGGGCTTCGTTCTCTATATCCGAGTAAAGTCTCGATTTACTACCGTCCACATAACACTAGCCGGCGAGTAGACGTGGCAAGTAACTTGCGCGCGTTTCACAAACGAAAACGGAGTTTCGATTAACTACTCGTTGACTAACAATTTGTAGTCATCTGTGACAAGGTAAATTGTGCATTGTATTCGTTCAATTCCACGTCAGTACTGTCAGTTACGTCAAACGTCATTTTGTAAATTTGATTCAGATTGTGTAGAGTTGTTGGGTATTTGAATTTGTGTGATTTGTTTTCTTCTTTAGTGATTTTATTTACGATTTATCATGGACAAAGCTAAAAGAGATCGAAGTATAAATTTTAGCACACAAGAGCGTGACATACTAGGTACGATATTACAAAAATACAAACATGTTTTACGCTCGGAACTGTACCGTACGGGTGGTGGAGCAAATACTACTAACTTATAATGACTTTATTTATTATTTTGTATCACTCACCTTTGTGTTATAGACGTTACTTTATGCATTATTTGGTTATGTACCTGGTTCACTGCATTTTTAGATAGGCGAAACCTTGCAAAAAGTCATAATCATCCAAGTCAGAAAAATAATCAACACTTATCTTAAACACACGATTCCTCGGGATTCTTGGCCGAAAAAATACTCTAGTTCGTCAATTTGATGATCAATGAAATCAAATAAGTCCATTTTTATTTTCATAAAAATCTGCAAACAATACTCCACGCACGAGCTTATGCTGCGTTACCCGTCGATTAAACATACTAATCGGTAGCTGATGTGGCCTGTAAGTTACGGCCTAGGTTACAGGTCGGTTAGCGCTATTCCGACATAGTGAAATTCGTTGCTACAGTTACAGGGAACTTTACGCGGTGATTAAGCAACTCGGAACTTTACTCGAATATAGAGAACGAAGCCCTAATACTAAGAACTACTAAATAGTTTTGGCGGGAAAGCAAAAAAGATTGCGTCACCGCATTGTATTATTTTCCAAAACCTGTGTTATTTTCAGTGTTAGTGCATACAATTGGTGGCATTCTATTCGTTAAGTGCTGGATTACAGGCGTGAGTGTGGGAAAATGGTATGATGATGGTGAAACGTTTATTTTCGTGTTGTTTCCAAAACTCCTCAGAAGCTTCAAGTAAAGTTGCCACCACTTTACTAGGAGTATGACTTTGACTAGACTATGACTTGATGACTTCGACTATGACTTGACACATATTTGCGTGAAATTATCAATTACTTGACACTGGCTAAACACACAAGTGTGGAGCAAAAAAAAAAAATCTACTAAATACAAAAAAAAGATATAAGGTATTAAGCGACACGGCCGCCCATAACAGAACAGTAACACTCGGAACTCTAAAATACAAAGTTTCGCACGACACTGCACTACGCACATCATCCTGAGACATCAGCACAGTCTAGTAATAAGATTACTAATCTCAATTGCCCAGTAATTTCACTAGCTACAATGCCCTTCATACCGGAACACACTAGTGCTTGCGCACTACTGTTTGACGGTAGAATAACTGGCAAAGCGGTGGTAGTTGGTACCTAGACGAACTTTGCAGAAAAGTCCTACCATCTAGTCAAAGTCAAAGTCAAAAGATTTTTTGCAAACAGGCTATTTTTAGCACTCTACTACAAGTCAAAATTATATTAGGTACTTATTTATTTATTTATTTATTTACAAGCACACATACAAGATACATATTTATGAATGATGTATATTAGTACTTAAAATTAAGTTATTTTACTAAGCGTATAAAATTACAAAGTGCTTATAGTCAAATATTACATAGCAAGCCAATTACAATACATGAGTTTGAAAAAAAAGAAGTTCTCTTTCTCACTACTGGTGCTAGCAACGAGAGAAAAGAAATTGGCGGTTTCTATTATGTAAATCTATATAAAAACAAATAAAACAGGTATAAAATGTGTACAGTCTACGCTACTGGCAACATTCAGGTAGCTCTAGGTTACCGGCAACCACGCCCCATGTAACCGGATATGGTAGGGGGGAGAGTTGCCATGGCAACCCTGTTTGTTTAGTCTGCTTATTTTATTAGCGTTCGATACCGCTTTAGACCGGTTTCCATTTTGGGTTTATTGGAGTAAACCTTTGAGAAGAGTAATAGTATTCTGTGGTATCTTTACGCTTGACTTGGGGAGTCTCATACTCAAGTCATACTCCTCGTAAAGTGGTGGCAACTTTACCAGAAGCTTCTATGGAGTTTTGGAAACACGAAAAGAAACGTTTCACCATCATTATACCACTTTCCCACACTCATGCCTGTAATTCAGCACTTAACGAATAGAATGCCACCAATTTTATGCACTAACACTGAAAATAACACACGTTTTGGAAAATAATACAATGCGGCGACGCGATCTTTTTCGTTTTCCCGCCAAATTTCAAAATGTGTATTACTAATGTCCGGTAAAATGACAATTTACAAATGTCAAGATGACGACATTAACATTGAACAAAGCAAAAACAAAAATATACCGGCCGATAGATGGAGCTAAAGAAGTTTTAGTTCAGTCGTGTGCTCTAAAGCACACTTTTTTATTATTGAACGAGCTAATGCTGTTGGTCTCTACCGAACTTTACAGCGTCATCGGACGGGTGGAGTGAGGAGATAGTATTGGGGGAACCATTATGGTGTAATGGTGCTGGTATACTTTCATAATATGCTACTATTAAAAATGAACAATAAATATTATTAAAATAGCTTAAAAATGAAAGTAATTATGAAAAATAAGTAAACCGGTAAATTAATCACGGAGTAGTACGTTATTAAAGTTTCATCGCCTGTCCCTTTCTCGTAATACGGAAATTAGCTTTGTTTTATGTTAATGTCGCCATCTTGTAAATTGCCATTTTACCGGATATACCAGCATTTTTTTGTATGGTAAACTGTGCATGCGTTTGAGAACAATTCGCCTGATGGTAAGTGACGAAGTTGTCTAAGGTGGAGCACGCTTGCCCTTGAGATGCCCATTCACTCTTGACTTAAAAAGACCCAGGTTATACCCAGGAGGAAACATTGTTGTTGGAAGAGCATTCCATTCCTTGGCCGTTCGGACTATAAATGACCCAGCAAAACGCTTTATGCGGACTTGGGGTACACTAACGACGTAAGGATGTGAAGAATCACCAAGGCTTGTAGTTCTATGATGTAAAGGGGATGACGGAATGTGTTGATGAAGGGCATGCGCACACTCTCTCATACAAATTATTAACTTTGTTAACTTTGTTTTTCTATAATGAAGATCTTCGTGAACCAACTTGAACTTTCGTTCGCCTCGCATTCACCTTACTCCCCAAGTCAAGCGTGAGTAAAGAAGTTTTACTTCAAATATCTCACTGCACACGTATCCATTATCAGTTGATGAGCTGATGGGTATCGGTTACCATAATTTGTGTAGGGGAGGGGTTGGTGGTGCAGTAACTATTGTATGATCTGTGGCCGGGGTGACTAACGGCCTTTTGTTATTGATAACGCGGTAATTGTAAAGGATGGAGCGGTGAAGTGTAATTATCTATTTATTACATTTGCGTATTCTTACTCCCTACTAATGCAAAAAGGAATTGTCTGTTTATTTGTATTTTTTTTTGTATTGTCGTATTTTTTCTGCAAAGTTCGTTTAGGTACCTGCACCGCAGGATCCAATCCTCATGGATCCTGCGGTGCATGGGCCCCCCACTCCGCCACCACGTAGACCTACGGAATATCTCCCCCCCTATTAGTCACTCCTCCCTCAAGTATAACAATAAAAAGTATAAATCACTAGCGGTCCGTCCCGGCTTCGCACGGGTGGACATTTATTTTTTAAACATTTTGGTATAAACATTTTTTCTTGCATTTAAAATAACCTATATTAATCAGTGATAATGTAGCATTCAAATAGTGAAAGAATTTTTAAAATCGGTCCAGTACTTTTTGAGCCAATTCGTTACAAACATACTTACATACAAATCTTTCCTCTTTATAATATTAGTATAGGTTATAGATTAACAATAATAACACAACTTGTTTAAGGTTGCTTAGTTTATCTGCACCGTCAAGGTTGCCCAGGCATCTAGATTTAATTTGTTAAAATATAAATTTAGTAAATCCAATCTTGGTCAGAACGCGCCCATCAATAGGTTAATTCGAGAGTACAACCGAATCTCGAAAAACAATGCAGTAAACTTGTTTGAAGGTAGCATAAGCAAGTTTAAATTTACTGTCAAAGCTCTCTAAATATATTTTTTATCTGTAATGTTTTATGTTATTTAAATGTTTTATTTCAATTTAAAAACATTTTAATTCAACAAATTTATATCTTTTATCTATCACTCTTTTAATATTCTTTAAAATTATTATACGGGTGATTCTACGATAAGAGGTTTTAAAATGTTAGAGGATGCGGCCAAGAAGAAAATTTCGAGTTTTGTCATGAAACCTTTATATTATGATTTCTGTCCCATTTATTTAGCTTTTCACATAAGGGCAAGTCACTTTATTAATTTTTTATTACTTTTTCGACGACCAGGGTAAATACATCTGGCAGGGGAGAGATATCAGGACCAGGGTAGATACTTATTTAACCAGGGGAAAGAATTTGACAGAATAAAATACTTAATAAAATCAATAAAATCACCTTTTATTAATATTGTTCATAACATATAATAAGACTATCATATTAATCATTCATTAGACTATCATTTAGCAGCCTTTTTGCAAAAGATAATTTTTAATAATATATTTTGCTTAAACAAGAGTATTTCACTTACAAAAACACTCATACGTTAGTTATCTTGCCATTGTACTTTCAACAAATAAAAATATTATACTAATTGCACTAGTAATAGTAGACTAGCTCTTCCTAAGTAGTAATCAGACTTGATAATCAGGATAACTTTCACACTATACCTATGCACGAGGTTCATTTAATTAATTTGTTTTAATCACATTAGAAAATGAAAGGTAAAATAAATAATAGGCACTCTCTTGCCTACATAAACAAAAAATTAAATTAAAACGCACTCTCTTGTAAACAAAAAAAAACAATTATTAATGGCACTATCTTCGTAATTTAAAAAAATCAAGATCCACATTAGCATGTGTGCAAACGAGTGTCACGTTTGTCATAAAACAAATGTACTATCCAAAATGGCTTTAGGCGACAATAGAGAATATGAGATCGTGATGTTGTACTTCTTCATAAAAGATTTGTCTAGATTTCTAAGAGTATCCAAAAGAAGTCTTTGGTTTTCGGTCTCCTTTTATTGTCAATGATCTGTTTTGCAGGCACAAAACCTCGTATTAGCGTCATCTTCTCTTCTTCTCTTCATTAATCTTTAATTCTTCATCTTTTAATAACTTGCTTTGGTTTTACATTTGTTATCTGTTAATTGTAGGTACTTTTCCAATATTTCTCAAAGGTTTCATATTTTTTTCATCCTGTAGTATATTATATTTTTGCAAAAGTTTCCCGCTTATTCCTTTTAAAATTATCTTTTATTTTTCGTATTTTCTTTTAATTGTTGAATTAACACTTCTGCAAATAGCAAATTTTTCTTCACTGTGTCTCTAGTGACAAGTCGTGAATTCACGAGTCATAGAGACTTGTTCTACTTTGCTGTTAGGTGTAAGTTTTTGAGGCTTTCGTGATCTTCTTAACCTTTTATTTATTTTTACTTTTATGATTACTTCGCAAAATCTGATGATCAACATCTGATATCGATGGTGTTGCAGGAACATTAGTTATATTTTGAAGACTGAATCGTTACCTACGCTCTCTGGCTTTTTTCTCCCATATCTTTTTCGCCTTACGATGCTTTATAGGAGTCATTAGTTCAACAGTTTTGATTCCTTTCTCCTTTTTAAATATTATAATTTTATTTTTATAAATTTATATATTTTATAATATTTTTCCTTTTCTTTTTGCTTGTGCAGTTCATACTTTACAGGATCATTTTAATCTTTTGATATCGTAGCCTCTCTGCTTAACGTTTCTTCTGTAATGTTTCTACTCTTTCTTTCTGTGTTAACTTTTTCCGTTGTTCTATAATCTGTAATAATGACTATAATATAATAACAACATTTCATTATCATAATATTTTTCATTTGAAATAATCATTTCTGTAATTTAACACTAACGTTTGTAATATTAACGTCTTATGTTGAATGAATATTATCTCCCCTGGTCAGTGACTCTCTCCCCTGGCAGTTAACTTGACAGGGGAAATACGGCAGGGTAGAGACGTTTTCATGACAAATTTAATTGTTTTAACTGACTAAATCATTTTATAGGTTAATTGTACATCCCACTTTAATTATCACTGTATTGTTTAACTAGGCCAGTAAATGCAACTAAATTATATTATTATTGTAATTTTTATGACTTACCAGTGGAGAGACACAATGACTTTACCAAACCTGTACACCACGCGGTCGCGTCGCAACAACTAGAAAATGGTGACCCTTGAACGGCTAGCGCGTTTAGTATACCTAACTTCACGCCGATAAATGTCTTTGAGCGCTTCTAGTAATACGGCAGTCCTAGAATTTGTTTGTATTCGCGAAACAAAATTTGCCAGGGTAGATAAACAAAAACAGCGGGACAAATTTTAATTTTAAAAAATATATGAAATTAACATGATTATTTTATGTTTTGGTTAATATTACTTCAGTTTAATTACTTAAATTCCGATAAAAAATACTTTAGTTAAACAGCTGATACAAAAAACATATGTATTGTTTGAAACATAAAATTAAAACCAGCAAGGGGACAGGCCAGGGTAGAGACTTTTTTAGACTTTGTATGGAATTTCAGAATAATGTGTTTTAATTAGGCATTCAATCGTGTTGTTATTTAATAAAGTATATTAAGATGATGTAATTCATTGAAAAAAATAACAACATATAGTATAAAAAAAACTGATTTAAACGCATTGCCGCACAAGTTACCTCTTATCGTAGAATCACCCATAC
Organism: Ennomos fuscantarius; assembly: GCA_905220475.3. Classification (NCBI taxonomy): domain Eukaryota; kingdom Metazoa; phylum Arthropoda; class Insecta; order Lepidoptera; family Geometridae; genus Ennomos; species Ennomos fuscantarius. Next base: position 8,591,707 of record HG992049.1, read on the forward strand.
TAAACATAAATTTGTTTTAACTTTTAAGTACTCGCTAATTTACTTGCATGCAGTCTTCACCTATAATTGTAATGACACTTAGCCTTAATGTAATGTAATGTTTGTTTTATTATTGTAATAGTGTACATTATGCTGGTGTTCAATAAATAAATAAACGGATTTATTCGCCACTAGGGTGGTCACAGTGTTTGAATAGGATGGCATACTTATGCCATTTCATTTGGCGACGTTTGTAGTCTCTACTGTTTGTTTAGTCCTTGACTGCGAAATCGGTGATAGGTTTTTTTGAATCAGTTGGGTGGGAGTTTTGTAAAACCTTGGTCGCCGTGTGGTATGCAGTCTTAGAATAATACTTTTTGAAGTAAAACTTCTTTACTCACGCTTGACTTGGGGAGTAAGCTGGTGAATGCGAGGTGAACGGAAGTTGAAGTTGGTTCACGTAGATCTCATTTTCAACATAACAAAGTTAAAAATTTGTATTATTATGTTAGTATGTCCGGTAAAATGTCAATTTACAATTGTCAAGATGGTGACATTAACATTAAACAAAGCAAAAACTAAGTTATACCGATAGATGAAGATAAACTAAAGCAGCCTTATTAATAAACACGAACTAGCTTTAGACTAGTTACACCATCTTTTGTCTCTTTCGATCCAGCTAAATATTCCAGTAGCAAAAAAATGACAAAAGGTGAAGTAACTAATCCGAGACTAATACCCGTTTATTAATAAGGCTGAAGAAGTTTTACTTCGATCGTGTGGTCTAAAGCACACTCGTTTTTTTTTTTACTTTTCGCCCTAATTATTGACTTTGCTTCATTCATTCAAAATTTTCAGATTAACAGAGTAGGTAGTGATACTATTCGGAATCATGTTTCCTCAACGCCATCTAACGGATTTTTGTGAATTATTGTTACTTTTTAACCGACTTCAAAAAAAGAAGGTTCTCAATTCGCTGTATTTTTTTGTTACCTCAGAACTTTCGACTGGGTGAACCGATTTTGATGATTCTTTTTTTATATGAAAGTTTAGTAGTATATATGCTGTATGCTTGTTTCCTACGTATATCATAAAAATACAGGATTTTTGGTGGTATTCTGCCAGCAGTGATCACTCATAAAAAAACACTGCTTAATAATTTTAATTTATGCTTCTGAGTGTGCTATTCACGTGACGGAGTTTTGAGGTAAAAACCAAAATATCAGAACCTGCTTTTTAGCGTTTTTGTCAGTTGATGATGAAAACAAACCGTAACTTTTTTTTAGCTAACATAAATTTTTGGGACTTTGAGTCGTCCCACGACTATGTCAGCCCCATAACCGTAACGAATACATCCGGTTTATGGTGCAGTTTTCCAGCCCTGGTTTAAATTCCACTTTCCTCCCCAGGTCCTCCAACAAGCTGGCAACATCGAGCGACTCGGTCGCTTCCTCTGGTCTCTGCCGGCGTGTGAGCGGCTCCACGCCCACGAGTCGGTTCTGAAGGCTAAGGCCATGGTGGCTTTCCACCGAGGGAACTTCAAGGAGTTATACCGGTTGCTGGAGTCTCACAGTTTTAGTGCACACAACCATGCGAAGCTGCAGAGTCTTTGGCTAAAAGGTGGGTGTTTAGGTTACATAAAAGGCTTATGTTAGATAAAAGGTGGGTGTTTATGTTAGATAAAAGGTGTGTACTTAGGTTAGATAAAAGGTGGGTGTTTATGTTAGATAAAAGGTGGGTGCTTAGGTTAGATAAATGGAACGTGCTTAGGTTAGATAAAAGGTGGGTGTTTAGGTTAGTTAAAAGGTGGGTGCTTAAGTTAGATAAAAGGTGGGTGTTTATATTAGATAAAATGTGGGTGTTTAGGTTAGATAAAAGGTGGGTGCTTAGGTTAGTCAGTCAGACTTTGAATTTTATATACATAGATAAAGTTGATTAATACAAGTATTATTGCGATATTTTCCTACAAAAATGTTTGATTTCTAAGTAAATTTAGTATGTATGTGATCGTTGGGCGTTATTATTATTGTGTGTAATCCTTCGTAATAATTCTAAGCTATCGCTGGGCGGAGCGTTATATTTATGGTTATATAATATCTACTCTGCGACTATTCACAGTTGTGGAACGTTACACAATAGTTAATATGTATTTATTCAAATATATACATAGTTGTTTCTTGTCGCCAGCCCACTATATGGAGGCGGAGCGGTTGCGAGGGCGGCCGCTGGGCGCGGTCGGCAAGTACCGCGTGCGACGCAAGTTTCCACTGCCCCGGACCATATGGGACGGGGAAGAGACTTCATACTGTTTTAAGGTGATCTTTTGAAAACGCTACGTGTTTTAACCAACTTCAAAAATGAAGGAAGTATTCAATTCGACTGATTTTTTAAATTAAAATTACCTATATTTGGTACCTTAGAACTTTTGACTGTGTGAACCGATTATCATGATTATTTTTATTTAAAAGCTGGTGCTTCCCTTGTGGTTCCATTTAAATTTGATCAAGATCTGACAAGTAGATAGTAGAGTAGAAGACAGTCATCCAGTCAGTCAGGACTTTGAATTTTATATGTATACATGATAAGTCGTTAGCCCAGCGCTGAGCGGGATTTGAACCCTTGGTTCTTTAGCTAATTGAACACTCGCTCCCACTAATTAAAGATGACAGTAAATAATAAAAAATACTTTTAAAAAAAGGGGTTGAGCCGACTTTAATCGCCTTCATTTCAAAATTTACATGAATTACGATCTTTATTTTGATTTAAAATCCAAACTACTAAGCCGGTATTAATATTTCATAGAACCAATGTGAAAATATCTCCTTTATAAATATAAAAGAAATTTTAGTAACTGATGTATAAATAAAGTAACAAACATAAAAAAATATACAAACCTTTTTGGAGTCGGTTGAAAATTGTGTATGAAATCGGTATCTTAAGTACTTTGCCTATTGCCTATTTCTATTTGTAATGCCAGTTTCTATTTGTAATGTTTATTAAGACAATCACGGTATTTTTCTTGCACCGGTGTGACGTGGTGGTTACTTTTGTAACATATTCATTATCTCAACTGTAATAAATTATATACATTGTAAAAGACAGGAGAAAAAATCACTGTAAAGTTTCTTGTAGCTTCTTCTTTAGAGATGTAATCGAAGCTTCGGGTCGGAGTTTTCTGTTCTGCATCGGATTGCTTGCACCAGTAGTGAGAAAGAGAACTGCTTTTTTTTCAAACTCATATATTGTAATGGGGTTGCTATATATTATTTGACAATAAGCACTTTGTAATTAGTTTCACTATGCTTAGTGAAATAACTTAATTTTAAGTACCTAATAAAAGTGCTAAAAATAGCCTATTTGCAATAAAACTTTTGACATTGACTTTTTGATTGATTGGCCCGATAGCTCAGTTGGTAGTGACCCTGCCTTCTGAACTGCGGGTTGTGGGTTCGATTCCCACCCAGGACAAACATTTGTGTGATGAACATCGATGTTTGTTCTGTGTTCTGGGTGTTATATTGTATTCTATGTATGTATTTACAAACAAAAAGTATCAAAGTATTGTATCAGTTATCTGGTTCCCATAGTACAAGTTTTGCTTAGTTTGGGGCTAGATGGCGTTGTGTGAGATGTCCACACATATTATTATTTATTATTTTAATTTGAATGAATCTCCATTTTAATGTCACTAACAGCTGTTTAGTAGTGCTAAATCCGTTTGTACACAGTGAATGTTGTTCCAGGAGAAGTCCCGATCGGTCCTTCGGGACTGGTACCTCCACAACCCGTACCCGTCGCCGCGGGAGAAACGGGAGCTCGCCGAGACCACCGGCCTTACCACTGTACAGGTGACTTCTACTGAACTCTTCCAAACGGACTCTTCGTTCTTCTTCCTTCTTACTCTTCTTTTTATGCCAAGCCTAGTTTCTTTTTGCCTTATTATTATTATTATTATCCATCTCCCATAAACCGTTGTCTTCTCTGTCATTCACCATAACCTCCTGACCAATTTGTACATCCGGACCTTCCAAACGTTTCTCAGCTGTGGAGACATGGGTTGATATGGTAACTGCTCTCTTCCATATCGTTATTATTTATTGGCGTTATTATTTTTTTATCAAGTTATTACTTTACAAAAAGTGAAGATTTATGATGGTGAAGTTACAATGAAGTTATTTTTCTCTAATCTGTGAATGACGCATATGACAGGATAAAAAAAGAGATCAATACCAAAGCCGTTTTTGTTTTCTGGCTTCTATTTAAAAAACTATCTATCTAGATACATGAAATCCTAGTTAGGGTCCAGGATCTATGTATGTGATCGTTGGGTGTTATTATTTTTATTACCACTATAGCCGGCTTTTAAGGAAGAGATGGATAGCTATGGCATAAAAAGCTACTTCCACCGTAGACCTTAGTTTAGTCACACATGCGTCATAATTAAGGTACGATATTGAACTCTAACCAGTTAATTTACTCACCGTGGTTTGAGATTTTGTATTTCCAAAAGGCGAATGATAGAAGGAGAATGATCCATAGCCCATAATGAATTTAAAAGTCCCATCAGTGCCTCAAACAAAATAGGTAAGTGGCAGGAATTTTCTGCCAAGTTCGTCTAGGTAGGTACCACCGCTTTGACAGTTATTCTGCCGCCAAGCATATGTTCAGCAGTACCATAATTGAAGGGTTGAGAATAAAAAGGGTTTAACTGTCAAATTGATAGTTTCGAGAGAGTGCTTATAAGGTAATAGAAAAGGTTTATGTAAGTTTCAGTTGCTTGAAGATGTATTAATTTTATTTTAAAATACTAAATATAGTACTAATTCATACAATTACTGTAAAAATATAATATAATAAAATAAATATAATAATGTTTTTATGCTAAGCTAACTGTATTCCTGTGACAGATAAAACGTTTTTATACTCAAAATCTCGAGATTTAAGCCTCATTTCGGTATTTTGAGAATGTATTATTGTAGATAATTTCACGCTGAATCCAACGATACCCATAATTCATTTTGCCCCCCCCCCCCCTTAAAATTATGACAGCAGACGTGTTCCGGTAGACGATGGTTATGATGATGCCTTAGCCTGAATCTGCAAGTGCTTGATTGAATTCTCAGACACAAGTCCGTCTCGACACAGCCTGTATTTTACCGACTTTCGTAACAAGCCAAGCGCGACGTACAGCTGCGGTGACGGGTAACTTGACACCGTCGCTTCGCTTCCTCAAACTCATAAGGATACGGTTACAGCCTAGAAAAACTTTGTTACATTGTGGTGAAAAACCAGTGGAGGACTTATTTTATTTACTGTAGTCTGTAGGCTGTCAAAGTTCAGTCGAGTTATAAGTATGGACTGGAGTTTTGGCGGGAATGCGAGAAAGATTGCGTCACCGCTGGTGGTAGGACTTTGTTGCAAAGTTCGTCTAGGTAGGTACCACCGCTTTGCCAGTTATTCTGCCACCAAGCAGTAGTGTGCAAGCACTACTGTGTTCCGGTTTGAAGGGCATTGTAGCTAGTGAAATTACTGGGCAATTGAGACTGTATGATCTGATCTCACAGTTGAGTAATCTTATTACTAGACTGTGCTGATGTCTCAGAATAATGTGCGCAGTGCAGTGCCGCGCGAAACTCTGTGTTATTGTTCCGAGTGACACTGTTCTGTTATGGGCGGCCGTGGCGCTTAACACCAGGCGAACGACTAGCTCGTCACATCATTCACTAACATAAAAAAAAAAGAATAAAAAAAACCGCATTGTATTATTATCCAAAACTTGTGTTATTTTCAGTGTTAGTGCATAAAATTGGTGGCATTCTATTCGTTAAGTGCTGTATTACAGGCGTGAGTGTGGGAAAATGGTATAATGATGGTGAAACGTTTCTTTTCGTGTTGTTTCCAAAACTCCATAGAAGCTTCAAGTAAAGTTGCCACCACTTTACTAGGAGTATGACTTTGACTAGACTGACTTGACCATGACTTGACTTGATGAGTTCGACTGTGACTTGACACATATTTGCGTCACTTGACACTGGCTAAATACACAAAAGTGTGGACCCAAAACATAAAAAATAAGTATGGGCTCTAGGTTTGACTCCTCGAATGAGCTTGAGTTTTAGCTGAAGATACCATCGCGTTGTAACTTTAAGGCAGTGGTAGGAAATTTCCAAGTGCGTGAATGAAATGCAATTAACTGCTGTTAGCGTCATCCGCGCTTTATTTATGCTATTATGAACAAATAAGCATAGACTTAGAGCGAATTCTGTGCAAACAAGCATACATTCCAGCCCTTCGGAAGTGGCTATGGTGTATTGACATTTGACCATACTTGCCACTAATGCGTTGCTTGATAGCACTATGGTGTGGTGATTTACCAGGTCGGCTCATAACTCGGAGGCGATGGGTTCGATTCCAGGACCAGGACCAGGGGTACCAGTATTTGTACACAGGAAAAAAGGTGCAAATATTTGTTCTGAGACTGGGTGTTGTGGGAGCATGGTCCTTGTAGTTCCTGGGTCCCTAGACACAGGGAATCCTAGTTAGGGTCCAGGATCTACTACTACACCACACAGGCTGTGGCAGGATTTGAACCTGGGTGTGTTGGTTTTAAAAGACGCGTTGGTCACGCTTTGACATGTAGATCTTTTACAACCTCGTGCCAGTACGGGATTCAAATGTTGCCTTTATAAAATAATCAATATATTATCTATTATGTGTATCTTTCACGTGTTTAATGACGAGGTAATTCATACTTTTTATTGTGTTTCAGGTTTCAAATTGGTTCAAGAACCGCCGGCAAAGGGACAGACAAGCTGAACACAAAGACAGGTAAGACATAATACAGAGACTCCAAAATCTATTGTAAAACTCCATAATTTGCTCTATTTGGTGACAAACAAACAAAACAAAAAATGGTTGTCTGTAAAGTCCGTTTTCGGACGATAATTGGACATGATAACTTCATAAGTAAACACTAAGGCCGATCGTGCCTCTCTATCGCTTGTTCCGCGCTCTCGCTTGCACGCTCGGCTCAGGCGGAACGTGACAATTTTTCGCCGGCGTTCATCGATTTATGAGACGTTATCACGTCAAATGAAACATACGTAACATAACCTCAGCTAGGGTATTTTTTTTGGCGGGAAAACGAAAAAGATCGTGTCAACGCATTGTATTATTTTCCAAAACTTGTGTTATTTTCAGTGTTAGTGCATAAAATTGGTGGCATTTTATTCGTTAAGTGCTGGATTACAGGCATGAGTGTCGGCAAGTGGTATAGTGATGGTGAAACGTATCTTTTCGTGTTGTTTCCAAAACTCCATAGAAGCTTCTGGTAAAGTTGCCACTACTTTATTAGGAGTATGACTTGACTAGACTAGACTATTGACTTATTATATTATTATTATTATTATTACTTGATGACTTGAACTGTGACGTGACTTGACTTGACATACATAATTATATATTACTTAACTCGAAAAATTATCAATAAGTTGAAACTGGCTAAATACACAAAAGTGTGGAGCCATATCAAAACAAAAAAAAAACCTCAGCTTGGACCTATCATATATCCTATATGTATAGACATATATGGACAAACGATTATGAAAACGATTTATGACGTAACCTAAATTAAAATGAGACAAAGACTAATTCAATGGACGCGTCTGAACTACCTACTGTGATTATTTTACTTTGTTGCAGGAAACAAACCTGCATTTATTTATTTGATCTTTTTTTATGTTAGTGAATGATGTGACGAGCTAGTCGTTCACCTGATGTTAAGCGCCACGGCCGCCCACAACAGAACAGTGTCACTCGGAATTCCAGAACATAAATATTCACGTGACACTGCACTGCGCACATCATCCTGAGACATCAGTACAGTCTTGCAATAAGATTACTAGACTGTGAGATTAGGTCATAAAGTCTCAATTGCCCAGTAATTTCACTAGCTACAGTGCCCTTCAAACCGGAACACAGTAGTGCTTGCGCAATACTGCTTGGCGGCAGAATAACTGGCATAGCGGTGGTACCTACCTAGACGGAAAATTCCTACCACCCTGTTGCATTGCAATCAATGTATTGTGATCACCCAACAGACTTCTGCATTAGACTTTATCGCTAAATCACTATACATTGTCGCGGCGTCCGACCTCTTTGACAACGACTGATGAAACATTTGGATTGACAAAAAGAACGTCAGATGACAGGAAAAAAATAAAACAAAACTTTTTAATTTTTTTTCCGTTTTTATATATATTTTTAGTTTTACTAGCTTCTGCCCGCGGCTTCGCCCGCGTGGCCGATAGGAAACAAAGATGGTTTATAGATAATTCAACAACCCATTTCACCCTCTTATGGGTGGAATTTCCAAAAACCCTTTCTTAGTGGATACCTATACTTTACAAAGAACACACCCTCCAAATTTCAAGTCTCTAGGAGCAGCGGTTTAGGCTGTGCGTTGATTTATAAGTCAGTCCTAGGAACCTAAGAACTACAAGGACCATGGTCCCACAACACCCAGACACAGAGCAAGTATTTGCACTATTTTCTCTTTTATTTATATAAGTAAACGAGCTTCTGCCCGCAGCTTCGTCCGCGGCGTGGCCTATGGGAAAATAATTCAACTACCTATTTCACCCTCTTAAGGGTGGAATTTCGAAAAATCCTTTCTTAGCGAATGCCTACATAACATCTACCTGCATGCCAAATTTCAGCCCGATCCGTCCAGTGGTTTGAGCTGTGCGTTGATAGATTACTATGTCAGTCAGTCACCTTTGAGTTTTATTTATTTAAGATTTCACCCCTCTTGTTCCCTACATCGACACAGCATCCCGACTCCTTGAACGTCTTTTCTATACATGTAGCAGGCTTTTTAGGCGCGCTTTAATACTACCTCATCTTTGTTATCAGTTAATCCGATTGTTTAACCAAGTGTGACATCTCCTTGGGCCCCCGAAAGCGGACCTCATGGAATCTGTCACGGCTCAGTGGCTAATAACTGATGGACCCTACAATGAGGGGTATTTCACAAAAAAATTGTTGGTAGAAAAACTTGGTCGAAGCATTTCAAAATAAGTGGTATTTAATAATAATATTGTAATATATCTCATCACATCACACTAATATTATAAAATATTAGTGTGATGTGATGTTTGTGTGATGTGAGGCGAAAGTTTGTATGTGTGTATGTTTGTTACTCGTTCACTCTGAAACGGCCTAAGTATATGTTAATCCAGTGTATAAGCTATAATATCTTGGTACCGAATCTCATCCAAATCCATTCAGCCGTTTGAGCTTGAAGTAGTAACAAACATACATACATATAAATGTTCGCCTTTATAATATTAGTGTGATATTTTAATATGAGTGGTATTCAAATGTTTTTAAGATTTTTGTCCTTTTATTATTAATCAAACATAGAGTATCTAAGTATTGTTTCAGTTATCTGGTTCCCATAGTTAAAGCTTTGCTTAGTTTGGGGCTAGATGGCGCTGTGTGAAATGTCCACACATATTATTATTATTATTAGTGTGTACTATAGCAGTCCAGTAGGAAGTGTCTAGGCTTGCTAATTTGGTCCGCCATTATTTTTATCACCGGCTACGATTAAATAATAATAATAACGCCCAACCATCACATACATACATCCTGGACCCTAACTAGGATTCCCTGTGTCTAGGGACCGAGGAACTACGAGGACTACAGTCCAACAATGACCAGACTCAGAACAAGTATTTGCGTTTTTTTTCTGTGCACTAATACTTGTCATGTCGCGGGAATCGAACCCGCCGCCTCCGGGTTATGAGCCGACCTGCTCAACCACCACACCACAGAAGCTGTCTATTAACCAAATGGGTTGTCTCTAATCTGTAGCTATATATACGAGTTAGGTTTTTCTCTTTTCTACCGACTTCCATAAAGGAGGAGATTCTCAATTCAGTTGTATGTTTTTTCCCGTTTTTTTGTTGGTTACGTCATATATATATCCATCGCCTATAATTTCAAAATCACTTTTTTATTTGTAAGGATATGCTTTCAATTTGGCACCATATACATTTTTATCAAAATCAGTCCAGTAGTTTGGTTTATAAATCAAAATAACTAGAAAAAAGTATACATGAAAAATCATAAGCATTTCTCATCATGTCATTAAGGCGATTCAAAGATAAACCCTTTTTTTTGAAGGACATTATTATTTACATGCTTGCATGCTTGGTTTATGCTCGGACTTTGACAGCCTCTGTGGTGCGGTGGTTGAGCAGGCCGGCTCATAACTTGGACATGGCGGGTCCAATTCCCGAGGCCGCACAAGTATTTGCAAAAAAGTGCAAATACTTTGCTGTATCCGGGTGTTGTGGAGGCATAGTTTTTTTTTTTTTTTTTTTTTTTTTTTTTTTTTACTTCAAACTTGTCTAGCATTTGACCACGCTCTCACCTGATGGGAAGTGACGATGCGATCGAAGGTGTAGCATGCTAGCCAAGTAAATACCTATTCACTCTTCTCTTGAACACGCCCGGGTCATATTTCGCCGGAAACACAGACGCTGGCAGGGCATTCCATTCCTCGTAGTTCCTGGGTCCCTAGACACAGGGAATCCTAGTTAAACTTCAGGATCTATGTATGTGATCGTTGGACGTTATTATTATCTATTATTACTCGGTATCCAAAGGTTGTCAATGTGTCGTATAATCCTAGTATCCAAAGGTTGTCTGGAAGAGATCGCTAATTGCAATAAGACCGCCCATTGTTGCACTAGTTCGTAAGATTTATTCATTCCTGTATTATATGAATTTCATTGGTGAAACAATAAAGTCCATCTATCTATAAGTACAGTTTATTCTAGCTAAGGAACATCTCCGAAAAAGCTTGACTTCCAAATGAACTAAAATAATTCGATTACAAACAATAAATTCAAGCCAGCGCATCCCTATTGTATCAGGAACGAAGCAGCCCCGCATAAAGTGTCGGGTTACATTAGAAGCCAGCCAAATGGCTAGACAAACGAGATTCTGTACCCTTGGCTGTATTACAAAGTATAGGACGAGCGCAGCGGTAGCTCGTGCGACTTTTCAGTCGACTCACCCAGCATCAAATCCTAATTGACCCCGCTAATGACTTTTCAAGTTATTTGCAGCGCTCTTATAACGGTGTTGGAATATATCGTGAGCAATGTTTTAGGTTCTTATTACAGAACGATGCTCAGTCATCGATCGGTGCTCAAGCAGATTTCATTCATAAAGTGATTATTCTTCCATGTATGTATATTAAGGATTTGTGTATGTTTGCAAAAAGCCACCCACAATATTTTGTTAAGCGAAATGAAATTATGCCTAGACAGAAGCGCTCTAAGTTCATGCATCAACCTTATCAACCTCCCTATCATAGACATTTATAAGAAGAACGTAGTTAATATGAGTATATTAGCGTATAATAAGTTGCTGGATAATATTAAGATGCTGCAGGGAAACATATTTAAAAGATGTTTGTATAGTTGGCTGATCGACAAGTGTTTTTACAGCATGCAAGAGTTTTTAAAGTAGGTAATAAGTTATAACAGTCATAATTTTAATTAAAATAATTGACATGTAATAATAATAATAATATCAATTTGAATTTCAATTAATTTATATAAATATTAGCACGCCTGCTTGCGGGCCGGGTGCAGTGACTGTGACATTACCTTTAATCTGAAATGTATTTGATGTGTGTATCCTAGCAAATAAATGATTGATTATGATTATTATTATTATGATTATTATGATCAATTAGTGAATGAAATCTCTGCTTGAGCATCGATCGATGACTGAGCATCGTTCTGTAATACGGACCTAAGAATCACAAAATTCAAGGCCGTGTTATCCACCATCCACCCACACTTGGAACAGGTGTAATCATGTAATCTGTTTTCTATATGTTAAAATTATTATTATTAGGTGGTAGGACTTTTCCGCAAAGTTCGTCTAGGTAGGTACCACCGCATTGCCAGTTATTCTGCCACCAAGCAGTAGTATGCAAGCACTACCATGTTTCGGTTTGAAGGGCACTGTAGCTAGTGAAATTACCGGGCAATTGAGTCTTTATTATCTGATCTCACAGTCGAGCAATCTTATTACCAGACTGTGCTGATGTCTCAGGATGATGTGCGCAGTGCAGTGTCACGCGAAACTTTATATTTTGGAGATCCGAGTGACACTGTTCTGTTGTGGGCGGTCGTGTCGCTTAATCAGGTATATCAGGTGATAGGTATTATATCAGATGAACGACTAGCTCGTCACATCATTCACTAACATAAATAAATAAAAAAAATACTAAATTATAAGTTTTTAATAAAATTAAAAACTATGCATAAGCAAAACTTAATCTAAGAAGCCGCTACCACGAGGCAACCTGCCCAAATTTTTATTAATATACAATACAATACAATAATACTTCATTGAACACCAACTAATACATAAAAACGCATCTTAAAAAAACTTACAAATGGTAGAACAAAGGGCGGCCTTATCACATTAAGCGATTTCTTCCAGGCTACCTTGCATTAATCAATTTTTTTATGTATTTAGCCAGTGTCAAGTAATTGATAATTTCTCAAGTTAATGATATTTCATTTATATAGTTTAAGTCACAGTCCAAGTCATCAAGTCAAGTTATAGCCGTTTAGCTAGTACGATCGCGACTTTCGATAGGGTCCACTCTTGCAGTCGACAGTCTTTTCGAACCCTCGCACTTTAATGCTACCAAGGAGGTATGTGGGACTCGAACCCGTGTTTGGGCAAAGCGAGGCTTACGTTATAGCCTAAATACAGTTAAGTACAACTTAATTTACTTTTATCACTGTAAAGTTTCTTGTAGCTTCTTTACAGTTGTAATCGAAGCTTCGGATCGGAGTTTTCTGTTCTGCATTGTGCCGGATTGCTTGCACCAGTAGTGAGAAAGAGAACTGCTTTTTTTCAAACTCATATATTGTAATGGGCTTGCTATTATATTATTTGACAATAAGCACTTTGTAATTTTGTATGCTTAGTAAGATAACTTAATTTTAAGTACCTAATATAATTTAGATTTGTAAAAGTGCTAATAATAGCCTATTTGCAATAAATCTTTTGACTCACTTTTAGGTCCGTATTACAGAACAATGCTCAGTCATCGATCGCTGCTCAAGTAGATATTTCATTCACTAATTGATCACTTTATGAATGAAATCTCTGCTTGAGCACTGATCGATGACTGAGCATCGTTTTTTTTTTTTTTTTTTTTTTTTTTTTTTATGTTAAGGAATGACGTGATGAGCTAGCCGTTCGCCTGATGTTAAACGACACGGCTGCACATATCAGCTGCAGTGTCACTCGGAACTCTAAAGTATAGAGGTTCGCGTGACACTGCACTGCGCACGTCATCCAGAGACATCAGCACAATCTAGTAATAAGATTACTAAACTGTGAGATCAGATCATAAAGTCTCATTTGCCCAGTAATTTCACTAGCTACAGTGCCCTTCAAACCGGAACACAGCAGTGCTTGCGCACTACTGCTTGGCGGCAGAATAACTGGCAAAGCGGTGGTACCTACCTAGACGAACTTTGCAGTAAAGTGCTACCACCTAGTAAAAATTCTCGTTTATCGTTCTGTAATACGGACCTTAGAGTCGAATTTTCATATTAAATCCTTTAAAAAAGGTTCAAAATAACAAGCAAAAAGACCTTTTCCTTTTTAAAACGCCTGCATTTGGTCTATTTGGAGAGCTTCCAATGACTCGTCCGGGAGAGTGACAGCGCTATACGTGCGAATGGGACGGCGCGAAATGAAACCTTACACCTTCACATCTGCGCCCTAAAAGCGGCCAGGGACGCACTCAGATATTGTTATTATTATCTTAATAATGGAATGTTGCATTTAATTTATGAATACGGTAGGTACATAGTGATGTTATCGCGCGTACTTACATACAATTCGACAATATAACTAGTAAATATGAACAATTTATTGAATATTTGTGAACATTTGCCCCTTTTTAATATTTGTGGACTGGCCTGACAGTTCCAGTAGCCCTGCCTTTTGAGCTGTAGGTTGTGGGTTCGATTCCCAGTCAAGGCAAACATTTGATGAACATCGATGTTTGCTCTGTGTCTAGGTGCTATATTGTATTCTATGTATGTATTTACAAATAAAACGTATCTAAGTATTGTATCAGTTATCTGGTTCCCATAGCACAAGCTTCGCTTAGTTTGGGGCTAAATGGCGCTGTGTGAAATGTCCATTCACACATATTTATTTCACACAGCGCCATCTAGTCCCAAATTACCAAACCAAACTAGACAATTACATAAAAAAAATTATCCTGTATAAATTAACGTGGAATGAGCTAAGTAGGTTTATCAGATTTCCAAACATTTCTAGGTAATAAAGTTATGAAGAATAATCAGCGTATAAGTATCATACTTAACTTATACCGTCTGTACTAATGTTGGCCAGCTCTTAAGTTTCCACTTATCCCTCCATGACATGTCTACTGCAATATATATTTATTTCCGACGCCGCCGTTAATTCGGCTGAGCAGCTAAAACGGCGCAAATATAGTAATCTCGGTAGCGGTTACATATTTGAGCCGTTTGGTGTTGAGACCCTGGGTCCTTGGGGGCCGGGAGCTCATCGCGTTTTCAAAAGTTTATCAGAGCGTCTGGTCGACGCGACGCGTGACCAAAATGCTGGCACTTAATTGGCACAACGAATAAGCATTACAATTCAACGGGGCAATGCTGCCAGCATGTTGGGTACGCTACCTACTGGTAGTGGGCTGGAGCACTTGTCCAAACGCTTTTTTGTAGTAGGTAGTGTTTAGTATTAGTTGTTATATCATTGTAGTGTTTAGTTAATATATTTGGGTATGTCACAGAGTAATAAGTTCGAACTTACAAATTGTCACGCTGTACTGTTTGTACGGACATTTTTAATAATAATAATAATAGTATATAGTAGTAGTATGTCGATTTCTCGACCAGGTTTCGAGCATATCCGATGCTCTTCCTCAGGAGGTGAGTTCACGCAGCGAGATCGCGGCGAATTAAATTGTCGTTTTTTCAGCCCCTCAACTAATTGTCTAGCCGAGGATACAGTGAAATGTTTAAAATTGTTCCGTTCTGTGTTCCGGTTTGAAGGGCACTGTAGCTAGTGAAATTACTGGGCAATTGAGACTTTATAATCTGATCTCACAGTCGAGTAATGTTATTACCAGACTGTGATGTCTTAGGATGATGTGCGCAGTGCAGTGTCTCGCGAAACTGTAATTTTGGAGTTCTGAGTGACACTGCTCTGTTATGGGCGGCCGTGTCGCTTAACATCAGGTGAACGACTATCTCGTCACATCCTTAAATAATACAAAACAATCTGCAATGTCTCCCCATGTCTTTTACCCTATTATTAACTACGTAATTAGTCTATTTAAATACTTACGTTTTCTGATAGAAGCCGTGAATGCTATGTCGAGGATTATTCAGAGCCTCTATGGTGTGGTGGTTGAGCAGGTCGGCTCATAACCCGGAGGCGGCGGGTTCGATTCTCGCGGCAAGACAAGTATTTGTACACAGAAAAAAAGTGCAAATACTTCCTCTGTGTCTGGGTGTTGTGGGACCATGGTTCTCGTAATTCCCGGGTCTCTAGACACAGGGAATCCTAGTTAGGGTCCAGGATCTATGTATGTGATCGTTGGGCGTTATTATTATTATTGTCTTATACGTTACTACAATAGATAAGGTGTGTGGTTTTGTCAGTAGTTTCAGACGTGATATTCTTTTGAAACATTTCATTTAACGAAATTAATTTGAACTCAACCGTCAAAAATTTGGTAGTCGTTAAAATTTGAATATTGTCACATCATCAAACAGTATAGAAAAACTTTATGGAGATAACAAACAAACCTACAAGTCGATTAAAATGGAAGATAGATGCGACTCGAGCAATCATATTTGGCACTCCGATTCACATAATAATAATTATATGTGGACATTTCACACAGCGCCATCTAGCCCCAAACTAAGCAAAGCTTGTACTATGGAAACCAGATAACTGATACAATACTTAGATACTTTTGTTTGTAAATACATACATATAACATAACACCCAGATACAGAACAAACACCTATATGTTCATCACACAAATGTTAGTGGGTGGGAATCTAACCCACAACCTACAGTTCAGAAGCCACGGTTACTACCAACTGAGCTATCGAGCCAGTCATATAATAAATGTAAAACGAGCTTCTGCCCGCAGCTTCGCCCGCGGCGTGGCCTATGGGAAAATAATTCAACCACCCATTTCCCCCTTTTAAGGGTGGAATTTCGAAAAATACTTTCTTAGCGGATGCCTACGTCATAACATCTACCTGCATGCCAAATTTCAGCCCGATCCGTCCAGAGGTTTGGGCTGTGCGTTGATAGATCACTATGTCAGTCACCTTTGAGTTTTATATAGATACCCATGCGAAGCCGGGGCGAGCTGCTAGTCGTTAATAAGTAGAGAATGCTCCACGCCGCGCCGACCGACTCGGCCCGCCGGTGTCAAGTTACCGCGTTGTTGGGAGGGCAGCATGTCAGTGCCTATATTTCAAATTGTGCTTCGTAGCGTCCCACATTATTTCTACAAGTTTATTTTTCTCGTAATATTGGAATCTGTCCGCGTTTTTTCTTTTCGTTGTATATCGCCTAATTTTATCTTCTTTTAACATCTCTTTCTAAATAATACAACTAAGAATATGTAAGTAGTAATTAAAAAAGAGCACGGACCCAGGAGTCTGTGGTAGTATAAAAATAATATCTCTTTCTATCCTAGTCCATCTGAAATATAAGAACTTGTAGGTCATTTTTAAAAGCGCAAATACTTGTTCTGAGTTTGGGTGTTGTAAGACCATGGTCCTCGTAGTTCCTGGGTCCCTAGACACAGGGAATCCTAGTTAGGGTCTAGGATCTATGTATGTGATCGTTGGGCGTTATTATTATTATAGGAGCGTCCATCTGAAATATAAGAACTTATAGGTCATTTTTAAAAGCGCAAATACTTGTTCTGAGTCTGGGTGTCGTGGGACCATGGTCCTCGTAGTTCCTGGGTCCCTAGACACAGGGAATCCTAGTTAGGGTCCAGGTTCAGGTTCATTTATGAACAGTACAATAAAATAAATACGATTTTTATAGCCGTATAACCTGCGAATAGCGTACAATCAACATATACATTTTAATGTACATAAAAGAATAAAACGAGTGTGCTTTAGACCACACGATAAAAGTAAAACTTCTTTAGCGCCATCTATCGGCCGGTATAACTTTGTTTAATGTTAATGTCGCCATCTTGACAATTGTAAATAGGCTACTTGACAACATTGAAAATATACTACAAATTGTGGTCATCCTATCAGATAATAGCTTTAAAATATATATTTCACTTTATTTTAAACTAAAATATGTATATTAATTGCAAATTACATGATTAAAAATATAATAATTTTTGAATTTTTTTTCCGTATTGTGAACGCCCTGTGATTGGTTGAAACTCTGGTGACGACACATGCAGGTAAACATGGCTGCTTCGACTCATTGTAGTAACAAATTACGAAGATTGTAGTTCGCATTTTGTGTATTTGTATGTTATTTTCAATCTTTGAGCTATTTCTGTAACAGTTTTTGTTAAATCTTATAACTAGTGGCATAAATATTCATTTTATCTCAAAATGGAGTCTAATTTTGTGCGAGCCGATAACAGCAACCTACCTAAAATAGACGCATTTATGGTTGCACTTTTCTTTAATAATAACGCTGATTACTATTCTGCGGAACTTAAGAATGTAAAAACAGCAGTGTAAGTACCACGTAGGGATTATTGATTTGCAAAACTATGTATGATCAGTCAGATATTTTGAAACATTTCATTGTAGGTTATGATATTAAATACTTAGAAATTTCATGTACATATTCTCCTGTAATGGTCTTTGCTGTTGTTTCACAGGTCTGCAAGGGAATCCTATGGTGATGATGCGATTGGCTATGTCCAACTACATAGGGAGCGTGGGGTTTGCACAGTTAAGTGCAAAATGTGCCCAGAACATAAAGTAAGAACAAAAGCTTACAATGTGACGATGGTAATTAATGAAAATGACAGTGAAATTATGAGCTGTCAGTGCCACGACTGTGCTGCTTCAGCTGGAGGGTGCAAGCATGCAGTTGCTTTTTTGATGTGGGTCCATCGCCGCACTGAGGAACCTGCATGTACTTCTATAGAGTGCTATTGGAAAAAGCCTACTTTATCCAAAGTAGGAACTACTCTGAAATATATCACCGTGCAGCAGATGTCTAAAAAAGAAGTACCTCACAGACCAAGTACATTAGCACTTTATAATGAATTTATTTCAGAAGCCAAACGAAGAAAAATTCACAACTGTGAATTGCTAAAATATCAGCATGATTTTAAACATGCAAATATAATGCAGTATTCATTGCACCATTTTACAATGGATCAATCTACAGAAATTAGAACAGATGTAGATATGTTTGTATATGTGATGAAAACAACATTCACTGAAGCTGTAATAAGAACCATTGAAGAAGCAACAAGGAGGCAGAACAAAAGCAGCTTGTGGTATGAGATGCGATATGGCCGTATCACAGCTTCAAAGGCACACGAAGTAAGTGTTTGTCATACACCAGATGGTTCATTGGTGGCTACTATAATGGGTGCAAAAATACCGGATACAGCTGCAATGAAAAGAGGTAGAAATTTGGAATTATCTGTCCGAAAGATGGTAGCTAATAAAATGAAAAAAAAAATCACTTCATGTGGGCTTTATGTATGCCAAGAGAATCCCATGATTGCAGCATCACCTGATGGTTTAATTAATGATGCTGTTATTGAAATAAAATGCCCTACTAAAGCAAAAGCCAAAGAAAGTTATTTGAAAAATGGTGTTATCACAGAGAAATGTAAGGCACAGGTACAACTGCAAATGTATGCAACTGGTGTAAAAAAGTGTTATTTTTGTGTTGCCGATGTCAACTTTGAAGAAACAAAGAATGTAGACATCATATTAGTGACATATGATGGTAATTATGTTAATAATTTAGTACAAAAGCTAACTCTTTTCTGGAAAGCAAATATATATCCGATTTTGTATTGTAATACCAGTCAGGGATAATGATTAAATAAAAAATAATTCTACATTTCTTGTTTTATTAAAATCATAATCAATCGTTTATTTGCTAGGATACACACAAAACAAATTACATTTTAGATTTCAGGAAATGTCAGTCACTATCCAGCTTGCAAGCAGCTTTATATGTTCCCCTGGAGTATTTTAACATCATCTGGTTATTTATTATAAGTTAATACATTCATATTTTACAGTACATTCTTTTTATAAATATCTTTATGACATGGACAGATTGAAACATTTATTTATGATTTTTTTATTCTTTATTTAATAAGAGAATCCTGCAAATTTATTAGAGCACATGCTATAATAATGACATGATCAAGGACTAAGTATGTTAGTATTTATCACTGAATGTTGCTTTAGCATGTGAAATTCTCTTGATCGCCTAATTACCCTTTCAATATGAATTCGCAAGCTAGCAATTATTTTAGTTTGTCGAACTTCAGTTTTTGATAACTTTGTACCAGCATTTACACTGGGTGGTCTTAATAGTTTCATGCCCTTCTCATGAAGTATCTGTTCAAGATGCTTAAAGCCTCTGTCAGCTAAAATGCAAGTTCCCTGTTGCAATCCATCGAGAAAGTTCTCTACTATGGTAACATCAGTTTTTCTACCCCCGAACCCTTGAGAAACATAATTAACCAAACCATTAGGTGTGCATGATATGAGATACTTCACAGTATTCCCTTTCTTGTATTCTGACCAAGTCAGTGCCTGATAAAGAGCCTTTGATGGTTTTTGTATGTCAATTTCTAAACAATCAATTATGCAGCTAACATTATGGTAGTTATGTCTAAATGCAATAGGAAGATTCTTTTTTGTTAAATTTTTGTCTAAGTTTACAATGAATGGTCTTAAAAAACTACTTATTATAGGTATATTTCTTAAAAATAATTTACTGGCGTAAGATAATGATACACCAAAATTATCTTCCAATTCAGAAAATGTACTATTCAATCTAATTTTTTTCAAGCATAGCAAAATGTGTTCTGTTTTTATATTTGTATGTTTATGCAACAACTGAATTAAAAAATAACATTCTTTGGGAACACCAACATACATCAAAGGTTTCTTATTAATTAAATGCATAGTACTTTTGAGGCAGTGCAATTTTTCAATATCCTCATTGGTATCTGTAACATTACTATCAGAATCAGTAAACTTTGATGATGATGATGCTACAAAATGTGATGAATTTTGACCACTTTCACACCAAGAAATATCACTATCTGATTTTTCTTCACGGGCAATATTTTTCTTAACTACTTTAACAACTCCTGACTGTGATGGTTCAAGATGGCATGGTTTAATTTTAAATGGTGAAGTGGAACAAGATGTTGTAGAAACTTGCAATGGTGAAGTAGATACACTTTTATTTTGCCATCTTGTTTGCACAGCTTTGCTTCTATAATGCTTATTCACTTTTGTTGTTACTTGAACAGATTTTTCTACAGTTATGATAGGGTTAGTGATTGTTTCTTTGTCTTGATTTTTTGGTGATTCTGGAAACACAAAAATATAAAATGAATTACTTTATTTAAATGTGCATAACATGAACTTGATTATTTAAAACAATAACTATTATGATATTTTATAACAAATAGATAACATACCTTTAGGCTCAATAACTTCTGGTATTGTATTATCATCATTTTGTAAGCTTTCACTGTGGCTTTCAGTAGTACTTTGACTTTGAAGACATTCATTAATAAGATCAATTCTTTGCCTTTTCAAAAAGACTTCCCGAGAAAATCCAGCATCAGATATCCGCCTTTTGCGATCCTCTTGACAGTGAAATTTAGTTGGAGTAGCCTTATCTGCCAAAAGTATCTTTTGACTGAAGCCCATTTTGTACTTCATGTAGTTAATTGTGTCTTTCTCCATCTATAATTCAAAATTATTGCTGATATAAAAAGTGAAGTATATATATATTATGATTGACAAGACATACATTATAGTTTTCTGTGCTAGACAGACAATAAATATATCCGAAGAACATGACAGAAAACATTTTTAACCCTCAAAGTGGAGCGTTGTGCTGCAACGTAGGGTTGAAAAGTACCATATTACATAGGAGGTTAGGGTGTCAAAGATGTTATTTTTTTTTATATAAAAACCTCTAGTTTTTGGGCATTATCTAGGTAGAATAATTACATTAAATATTACTTACATCAAAGTGATCTTCACACATAAAAACATTTGAATGGGACATAATGCTCTTTGGGTCTCTTCGAGCTAATTGTAACCATAATTTTCGTCTTTTGGGATTCGTTGGAACAGAAACAAAGTCTTTCTGTGGACTATTTATAGTCGTATTTGTACATTGTGGCACTACACACCATTTATACACCATATTATCCAAAAAAATCGAAGAATAAGGATAAAATTCACTTCAGCTGCACTGTTTTCTAAGGATATTGATACAAAATTGACATGGGCACATGTGTGTGACGTCACACGTGTCACGTGATCAGCGCCATTACAGAAACAGCGTTTTTGGCGCGGCTATGTAAATTTAAACTTTAACATTAATTTTTAATGCTAAATACAGTAAATATTCTGGAAATATCAATGTGCTGTACATATAATGTAGCAAAGAATAGATTTAAACGATTTTCCAAAATTAGTCAAATAGCCTATTGTCATTTTACCGGACATACCAACATAACAATACAAATCATTAAATTTGTTATGTTGATATTACAAGATTACGTAAACCAACTTCAAATTCCGTTCGCCCTTATTCACCAGCTTACTCTCCAAGTCAAGCGTGCGTAAAGAAGTTTTACTTGAAAAATTATAGCCTTTATAATTGAAGGGTTGAGAATAAAAAGGGTTTAACTGTCAAATTGATAGTTTTGAGAAAATTGACTTTAAACTTCAAAGGCCTCATTTTAATGTAGAGTGCTTATAAAATGATAGTACTAATTCATACAATTACTGTAAAAATATAATATGTTAAAATAAATAAAATAATGTTTTTATGCTAAGCGAACTGTATTCTTGTGACAGATAAACCATTTTTAGACTCAAAATCTCGAGATTTAAGCCTCATTTCGGTATTTTGAGAATGTATTACTGTAGATAATTTCACGCTGAATTCAACGATACCCATAAGTCATTTTGTGAAAAAAATCAGTTAAATCCTTTTCGTCTCACCCCTTCAATTTTTATAAAGTACCTAATATAATTTTGACTTGTAAAAGTGCTAAAAATATTTTCAATAAATCTTTTGACTTTGACTATGACTATCTCTAAGACTTCCTATGAACGTTTTCTAGAAGTCTTGAAATGTAGTGTAACCTAAAGTAACTATGTCTTTTCCAGCGGCGGCAACGGTGATAAGCAGTTGGACTCCTCCACGGACGACGACAGCGATGCGCAGGTCCCCGCCCCGCACGCGCCCCCCGCCCCCCTCTACCCTCTCTACGAACACCCCTTAGCACATCTGCAATACCACCACTCGTGACTATACCTGCATACCCTTTGAACGCGCGCAATCAATAATGACGAGTTTTCATTCAAACAATGAACGATTTTTAATGAAATCTCGATTTGACATCTATCGACGAGATCGATTTGTGAATAAAATCTCGATTTGAGCATCATTCGACGACCGAATATCGTTCTGTAATACGGGAAGACTGCCGGGATTTCCGATGTCACGAATTCGGAAAAATCTGGCAGTAAATCATACAAAAGCGCGTCGACTTAACACTGTAAAATATACAAAAAAACACACACACCCAGACGTGTCGTACACTGTACAGGTTTTTAATACGTAGAAATAGGTTTGGAAAACCGAAACCTAAGTCTGTTTTGCCGGAAAAATTCTATTCTGTTCTCGCATCTAAATTGTCAAGTCAGTTTCGGGCCCGTATTACAGAACTACGCTCGGTCGTCGGTTGACGCTCAAGTATAGATTTCACTCATTATTTCATCATTTTTGTGAATGAAATCTTGTCTTGAGCGGAGACACAGAATAGTTAATAGCACTACGTACAAAGATTCAAGACTGAGCGTAGTTCTGTAATTTCAAGACTCGGCGTAATTCTGTAATTTCATGACTCAGCTAATTCTGTAATTTCGCGCTTCAGCGTAGTTCTGTAATTTCATGACTCAGCTAATTCTGTAATTTCACGACTCAGCTAATTCTGTAATTTCGCGACTCAGCGTAATTCTGTAATTTCACGACTCAGCGTAATTCTGTAATTTCATGACTCAGCTAATTATGTAATTTCGCGACTCAGCGTAGTTCTGTAATTTCATGACTCAGCTAATTCTGTAATTTCGAGACTCAGCGTAGTTCTGTAATTTCATGACTCAGCGTAGTTCTGTAATTTCATGACTCAGCTAATTCTGTAATTTCACGACTCAGCGTAGTTCTGTACTTTCACGACTAAACGTAGGTCTGTAATACGGGCCTTGGACTTTCAAGTTTGTTGTTTATTTTCTTTTAATTTATTTTTAACATATAGGCATTGTAAAATGTTGTTTGTAGTATCTATGTATTTACGATATACACGTACTTACAGTAAAATTTTCAACTTAAATTATTGTAATTTCTCGTGATTAATAATGATGACCATGAATTTTTCTTGACATATTTGTACTAATTTTTTCTTGTTTTATGGAAGTTGGCGTCATCGGACGTATGATTTTATCGCATTTCGTTCCATAGTCCATTGTTTTGAAGTTTGTTGCGTCTCTATTTTGCTATGTTACATAAACTTAACGATAAATAAAATAGATGGTTAACAATATTATAATTAGGTTGTATTTTGACAAATAACATGGCTTTATGGACACATTTGTAAAATACCGCAAACGTAATGATTGATTTATTGCCTTATTATTATGTATAATTTGTATGTTATTTTTATTATTTGTAAGTGATATTTAATTTATATGATTTTGTTTATGATTAAAGTATTTCAAACTCACGTCTAATAAGTTTATTGTAATTTTTATAGTATATATCCTAAGCAAAAACGCAGTTATTTGTAAAAATGTTTATGTAGATAAGTGATGTTTTGCATAGTTTTGATGTAATTATAAATTAAATAAATAGCCATCCATTCGTGGCTTTACCTGCCCTCTAAGATCAATTTACCTGCCCTCTAAGATCAATTTACCTGCCCTCTAAGATCAATTTACCTGCCCTCTAAGATCAATTTACCTGCCCTCTAAGATTAATTTACCTGCCCTCTAAGATCAATTTACCTGCCCTCTAAGATTAATTTACCTGCCCTCTAAGATCAATTTACCTGCCCTCTGAGATCGATTTTCATAGTGTGAAGATGATGATTAGGTACTTATTTATCCTAGTTTATAAGTTATAAATATATGAATTAAACATCTTAAATTAATGTTTTGTTTGTTGTGCTTTATTTTTTCGATCCCGACTCCCGCTGTTTAGATAGTTTATCGAGATAAAAAATATCCTATTAAATAGCTTAGAGTAGTCCTTTCCGGGGAAATTCTGCTTTATAGGGCTGACCTATAATGTCAAAAGTGCCCCGGAAAGGTGCCCAGGTACACAGAATAACTAATAATATAGCCTCGGTGGTGTGGTGGTTGAGCAGGTCGGCTCATAGCCCGGAGGCGGCGGGTTTGATTTCCGCGACAGGACAAGTATTTGTGAACAGAAAAAAAGCGTAAATACCTGTTCCGAGTCTGGGTGCCGTGGGACCATGGTCCTCGTAGTTCTACGGGTCCCTAGACACAGGGAATCCTAGTTAGGGTCAAGGATCTATGTATGTGATCGTTGGGCGTTTTATAATAAATAAAAAATAGTACAAGCGTACTCTTTCATCGCTAAGTGGACCTATGGTAAATTTTATCGTCTGTTCCCAGTATAGTTCAATTCTTCGAGCATTTCATTGTCATAGGTCCGTATTACAGAACGATGCTCAGTCATCAATCGGTGCTCAAGCAGAGATCATTCTTAAAGTGATCAATTAGTGAATGAAATCTCTGCTTGAGCACCGATCGATGACTGAGCATTGTTCTGTAATACGGACCTAAGAGTTAAATTACATGTATAATTATAGTACCGAGTTTTGGCGGGAAAACGAAACAGATCGTGTCTCCGCATTGTATTATTTTCCAATACTTGTTTTATTTTCAGTGGTAGTACATAAAATTGGTGGCATTTTATTCGTTAAGTGCTGGATTACAAGCATGAGTGTGGGAAAGTGGTATAATGATGGTGAAACGCTTCTTTTCGTGTTGTTTCCAAAACTCCATAGAAGCTTCTGGTAAAGTTGCCACCACTTTATTATGTGTGACTTGACTATGACTTTACTTGATGACTTGACTTGACACATACAACATACATATGTATAATATAAATTAACTTGAAAAATTAATTACTTGACCTGGCTAAATACACAAAAGTGTGGAGCCAAAACCAAAACAAAATTATAGTACCGCCACGATGCTGAATTATTGCCATAAAATATTTATTGTGTCGCATTCCCTAAAGCCAAATCGTTCATGCTAATTCACATTATTTAATGAATTAGTTGTTAATTCATGGGCCAACCAAACAGTTTTGAGACACTTAGCGCCATCTATTTATTGGTCTCGGGTAGTCCGGCCATCTACCGGAACTTGTATGTACTAATAAAACGTTAAGCCCGTTCAAAAATGGTTTTTAGGAGTTTTGGCGGGAAAACGAACAAGATTGCGTCGCCGCATTGTATTATTTTCCAAAATTTATGTTATTTTCAGTGTTAGTGCATAAAATTGGTGGCATTTTATTCGTTAAGTGCTGGATTACAGGCATGAGTGTGGGGAATTGATATAATGATGGTGAAACGTTCCTTTCTGTGTTGTTTCTAAAACTCAATAGAAGCTTCTTGTGTTGTTGCCACCACTTTACTAGGAGTATGACTTGACTAGACTAGATTATGACTTAACTTGATGCCTCGGACTGTGACATGACTTGACTTGACACATATATCTAATACCTTTAAACTTGAAAAATTATCAATTACTTGACACTGGCTAAATACACTTAAGTGTGGAAACAAACTAAAAAAAAATGATTTTTATACTGTGAAGTAAAAATGAGTTTCGCAGTGCGCAGATTTTTAGGTTATTCACAGATTTACGATTTTTAGCCGACTTGAAAATAGTAGGAGGTTCTAATTTCTACTGTTACTGTGATTCTACAGCTTTCATGTTTAGTAACTGAGAACTTTCGACTGGGTGAACCTATTTTGATGATTCTTTTTTGTTATTGTTCATGTTATTATTTATCTTACTGCGCGCTTAGTCCAAGTAAAAAAATGTAGGTATTGTAAATAGGGTATTTTTCGCACTTGACTTAATATAATATAGGTTGAAGGGATTGAAAAAAAAAAACAATAAATAAAACTTCCTTCCAATTTATTACTAAAATATTAATTATAAGACTTACAATATATTAATATTATCTGTTCATACATTTAATTCCGTTATCAAACGTAATCCTAACTCCTCAATTACAACACAAATATATGAATTACCCATGTAAATTGTAGATAACTGCATTACTTGTAACAATGCCAGCTGACAGCCTCTGTGGTGTGGTGGTTGAGCAGGTCGGCTCATAACCCGGAGGTAGCGGGTTCGATTCCGTGGCAGGACAAGTATTTATGCACAGAAAAAAAGTGCAAATACTTGTTGAGTCTGGGTGTTGTGGGACCATGGTCCTCGTAGTTCGTGGTCCCTATACACAGGGAATCCTAGTTAGGGTACAGGATCTATGTATGTGATCGTTGGGCGTATTTTTTTTTTATGTGACGAAATGACCTGGCGAGCTCTAGCTCGCCTGATGTTAAGCGACACGACTGCCCATATCAATTGCAGTGACACGCGAAACTATACTTTAGAGTGTTCTCAAGTATAGTTTCGCGTGACACTGAACTGCGCACGTCATTCTGCAGCAGAGTCCAGTAATAAGATCACTAGACTGTGAGATTAGGTTATAAAGTCTCAATTGCCCAGTAATTTCACTAGCTACCCCCTTCAAACTGGAACACAGTAGTGCTTGCGCACTACTGCTTGGCGGCAGAATAACTGGCAAAGCGGTGGTACCTTACCTAGACGAATTTTGCAGGAAAGTCCTACCACCTATTATTATAATAATGATTGATATCTAATTTTTGAAAGGGCTCATAATAAAATAATCAGATTTTAATACTTATTCAGTATTACTGGAATTATGATTAAAAAACAAAGTGAGTATTTATGATGGCGACGTGTGAAGCCAAAAATGACAGTATAAAAAAAGACTCCTAATACTACCGAACAACCCCCCTCGTTTGATGGTCTATTATTACACTAGCTTCTGCCCGCGGTTTCGCCCGTGGCCTTTAGGATTATTTTTTTCATAGATAATTCAAGAACACATTTCACCCTCTTAGGGGTGGAATTTGGAAAAACCCTTTCTTAGTGGATACTTACACTTTACAAAGAACACACCCTCCAAATTTCAAGTCTCTAGGACCATTGGTTTAGGCTGTGCGTTGATATATAAGTCAGTCATTTTGTCAGGACTTTGAATTTTATATGTATAGATTAAATAAATGTGTAGACATTTCACACGGCGCCATCTAGCCCCAAACTAAGCAAAGCTTGTACTATGGGAACCAGGTAACTGACACAATATTTAAATTCGTTTTGTTTGTAAATACATACATAGAATACAATATAATAACCAGACACAGAACAAGCTCCGTTCACCACACAAATGTTTGTCCTGGATGAGAATCAAACCCACAACCTACAGTTCAGAAGGCAATACTACCAACTGAGCCATCAGGCCTGTTAAATATTAATTTAGACGTGCACTAATCAGCTCAGATCTTAACAACTATTGTATGTATTGTATATTTAAGGTCGTAGCTCAAGTTCAGGCGGCAAGGGTATGCTCTTCATGATGGCGAACCGCTTGAGAGCGTCGTACTTCCCGCGGAGGGCCTCGATCTCATCGCGGATGCGATTGTTCTCGTCTTGCATCATCTCCATATCATGCCATTCCTGTTTACATAGGAATTATATTGGTTTGCAGCCGTTTTCCGTCCGCTGCTGAACATAGGTCTCCCCCCTTACACGGGGGAGGGGGGAGATTATAGCAATGATAATGGAAATGTAATAAAATAGCTTTGGATTTGGATTAAAAACTAAAATAAGGTTAAGGTAAAGTTAAACCGACTTCAAACGCGTTAATTTAAAACTGAGAAATGATTTGACGACTTTTTATTCCATTGTTTTGAATTAAAAATCAAACTACTTACGGCCGTTTTCAATAACCTACTAAAGATAACAGATAGATAGCTATCTCTGATAAGCAATAACTTTCGATCTATCCTTAGATTGCGTTTCACAAGCACCAGTAACTGCTATCCTTTTGGAGAAAACGATAGATAGCCGCCCTATCTGTGCCCTCCCATGCGTTTCGTTATTGCAAAATCACTCAGAACTCTGATAAGTAAATAAGTGGTTAGGGAAGTATTTACAATGATATAATATTAGTACTATACAATAACAGATTTCCATAAATTCACGTTATGTTTGGCATGATCCAATTTAATAATAATTTTGTTTGTAAATAATACAATGGAAACAAAACGTTTTTGACAACCGTGTTGTAGTCTGTGGCCACCCGGCACCTTCGTTTTACTATCGTGTTCATAGTATCCTTTACTTGGTCTGTGATCGTGTCGATATTCAGAACAAATAATACCACAAATTAAATATAAAGAATAAAACATCTATAGAAGTATTAAAATAATATAAATTAAATATACTTAGTATCGCAAAACCCAGCCCTAACAGTGTTTTACTGTTTTGTCTAATGTAAGAAGGAGTTGTTGTAATGTTGATATTCCATGATTCCTAAAACAAGAGTAAAGGTATAGGTACTAATATTAGGCATATATTATATACACATTGCACAGCGTAAGATGTAGACGAAGAATAATAAATTACCTTGCGGAGGTTACTCTCAGACTGGGCTATATTTCAACCAACAAATCACATACCACTGTTTTACTTAATCTAAATCTATACATAAAATCGTAATCGTCCAATTACACCATATAGTTTATTCTCTGTTTATAGATTCGACGTCTTCTTTGTAGAATAATATGTTGACCTTCATCATCCCAGTCAGAGAGGACTTCTAATAATTCTATATCACTTTCACTGCTACTACTAAAATTAGCCATTTATAATATTTTATAGAAACATCTTTGAAATTTAAATTGGAACTTGAAGATTTGTATTTTTTGAAGATTTGACCTGAAATTTTCCTTGAAACTTATGACAACATACAAAAACAAACAACTGGTAATGGAGGTTATCCGTAGAAAATGACAGATAGGCCAAAATTCTATCTTTGGTTATTTGACATACTGACGGATAGCTGCCAAAACTATATTGAAAAGCATTCTAGCGCCATTTCCTACAAAAAGCTATCTTTGGTTATCAGTAACCCCTCCCAAGGATAGATAGCTACTGAAGTTAGGAATTGCTATCTGTCGTTGCTATATAGAAACGTAAAAATGTGTCCATGGATAGATTTTTATACTTTAGTAAGGGTAAACCGTGGATAGATAGCTTATTGAAAACGGCCGTTAACTGATGTATGGGACCAATCTGAAAGTATATCGTTTCAAAGAGAATTTTTTAAATGGGGTTATTAACCACTAAGATCTGAGCTAACAAACATACAAAAACACACACACACACCCAACTACACAAACCGATAGTTCCAAACACGGATTAGAGAAAAAACAATTAACTATGGAGTTCAGAATAAAGGTTTAGAATTTTAAACCTATAAATCGAGGTTTATATTTAGGGTATGAATAAATAGGATGTGAATACCTGACTCTTTTCAGTTTCTAATTCGTCTTTCTGCTCTATTCGTTTGATACGACACGAGGCCGCATAGCCTCGGTTCTTGAGCGTACGCCGACGTTGTTTCATTCTGAAATTACAAACAAACCAAATTATAATAAAATTCAGTTTCTTTAAACCCAACCGGGCACCGCGGTTTCACCCACCATCATCATGACCAAGAAAAGAAAAAAAAACTTTCACTCAAGACATCACACAACATTAAATTTTTACAAATAAATAAATATGTGTGGACATCTCACACAGCACCATCTAGCCCCAAACTAAGCAAAGCTTGTACTATTGGAACCAGATAACTGATACAATATTTAGATACTTTTTGTTTGTAAATACATACATAGAATACAATATGACACCCAGACACAGAACAAACACCTGTGTTCATCACACGAATGTTTGTCCTGGGTGGGAATCCAACCCACAACCCACAGTTCAGAAGGCTGGATTATTACCAACTGAGCTATCGGGCCAGTCAAAATAGGCACTTATACAAGACAAATAACGCGAAAAAAAGAGAAACAAAAAATATGTAATGTTGCGTGACGTCATGGTATAGGTACCGGCTCAGATGCCATTAAGGTCGTAAGACCTTAATAACTGATTTTCAGTCGGAACCCATATTCATGACATCACGAACCTCAGGATACAACTAAATAACAAATATACAACAACAATAACAACGAAATAAATATATAGGTTGAGGTTAGGCATGGCGGGCAAACTATAAAACTATAGGCTTTCAGCAGGCACACAGGGCCGTGTCCGGAGCAAGAATGATCCCTAGTACACCGAGCGCTCCCTTTATATAGCCAGATGGGTGGGGGAGCGATGACAGTTGCCGGTGTTGCC
Source organism: Ennomos fuscantarius (assembly GCA_905220475.3). Taxonomy (NCBI): domain Eukaryota; kingdom Metazoa; phylum Arthropoda; class Insecta; order Lepidoptera; family Geometridae; genus Ennomos; species Ennomos fuscantarius. The sequence continues at coordinate 8,622,645 of HG992049.1, forward strand.
ACTGTAATAAATTTAAATGCTACCACGGGGTAAATTACGGTACTGCCCGCTGCGCATAGAGTTTATAAGTGGACGTTTCCGCCGTAATACATAAGAATAGAACTAATAAAGCATACAATGAATGACGGCCTCTGTGGTACCACACCGCAAAGGCCGTCATTGTTAGGTCAAAGTGGCGCTCTGTGGGGAAGGACTATGTTCAGGAGTGGACGACTTCAGGTTGATTGATGATGAAATATACCTTACAATCTGTTCCCTGGTAAGCCCCCTCATCTTCAGCTGTCGGTTAAGATCCCGCACCGATATGGAGACCAGCTCATCGTCGCTGATCTCAGCGCACGGAGTTGGGGACAAAGGAGCCTGGAATGGACATCATAAATTTGTTTTCTCTAACTTCCAACATTAATATTCCCACTGGCCCTGTAGAAAAACAAAAATATCTTTCCTTGTTTAATGTTATAGCTCGCGCAAAACTTTATGAGCTCTCGGAAGTTAGCGCGGATGGCTGCGCAGTACGCATATTATAGTTACTATATGGCCGCTTTTACAATGCACTCAACTGTACCATGCGCAGTTTGGTACTCGGGCCTAACTTCCGAAAGCTCATAAAGTTTTGTGCGAGCTATACTTGCATTTAAGAAAAGCTACTGTGTTCCAGTTTGAAGGGCACTGTAGCTAGTGAAATTACAGAGCAAATGACACTTTATGATCTGATATCACAGTTTGGAAATCTTATTAGGCTGATGTTAACCCAATTTTTAATGTGAGGTAAGAAACAGACAAAGTTAAAAATATAATATAAATGATAATAAATTGGATAACATGCCCAAAGTGCTTCATTGTCCATGGTTCTAGTCGTTTTAGACATAACACTTAATTTTGATTGAAAAATTTAAAAAACACTCGGTTGAAAATAGAACTACAAAAGTACCATTACTTTAGTACTGATATAATAATCTTATCATTACCTATCTTTTCAGAGATAATATAATGTTATTTTTGTAATGATAAAGACAGTGCAGTTTAAAAACTACTCTAGAAGGAGAATTTTGGTAATAAATGTAAATAATCTAATGGTAAATATACTTTTTTATGGTGAGCACACTGAAACGGGGGCGGAAGTGTCAGTTTCCTAATACATTTATTTTATAACATAAATTACATATAAAAGGCAATAGGTAATTTAGCATTTCAGTGTAGTCTAGTTTATTTATTATTCTACACACTTCCACTGCCATTGATTAGACATCCTCTGTGGTGTGGTGGTTAAGCAGATTGGCTCATAGCCCTGAAGGCGGCGGGTTTGATTCACAGCAGGACAAGTATTTGTGCACATGAAAAAAATACACTATTTTTTTATATTATTTTTATTTTAGTTCTAAGTGTGGAAATATGGTGTCGGTTAGGTAAAGGAATACAAGGTATATGGACAAAAAAAATTATGATTAAGATATTTCCAGCATTGATGACATCACCATCAACCATCTAACACCATCATGGCAATCAGTCTCTAAACCACCCATACCATCAAATGCAACAACACTGAAACAGATGTGTCAGTGACCCAGGACAATGCTTCGCTACATAAACGAGCTGGGCTGGCTTGGGGAAATGCATAATGCACTCCATGCAGGATGTCAGTGCAGGCCTTACCGCTCCAAATAGAATTAGATTAGACATCATCATTTTTAAGAACCCTGGAGCTTCACCTGCTTCGTCATGATGATTTAAGTTCTGATTAACTTGATACAAAAGTAACAATATGATAGTAATGCGATGGTGACTGTATATGTAAGATGCACTCAATGCGATGCTTTAATGTTAGTACCATAAGTCAAAGTCAAAAGATTTTATTGCAAATAGGCTAATTTTAGCACTTTTACTAGTCAAAATTATATTGGGTACTGAAAATTAAGTTATTTCACTAAGCATATAAAATTACAAAGTGCTTATTGTCAAATAATATATAGCAAGTAATAAATAGTAGTATAAAATAGTACTAAATACTAACACACGGCCCATATCTCGTTACTTTTACAGCTCTTCTTTCCAAGATCAGTAGATTCTTCAATTGTTTTTATCTATGTCAAGACTAGAGCATTTGACCACATCTCACCTGATGGGAAGCAACAATGTGGTCGACGGAGTAGCAAGCTTGCCTAGTAAATACCTACCTAAATTAGATTAGAATAGAATAGAACCTTTTAGATGAATATTTAAATCAACTGAAGATGACGACAATTCTTTTTACGATACTTACACGGAAAAGTTCCGAAACCCGGTTTAGTCATGAAATAGTATGTATCCAAACTCTGGATATCTGAATGCATTCTGAATTACTTACCATTAGAGCAGCTTTCCTTCCACCCTGTTCTTTTAAATCATGAGGCATTATAAGTTTATCTAACACCAGTTAACGGAGGTCCCGTTATAATGTAGTAGACGTATACGGAACTCTTGCTCTTGTAGCGTTTTTTGTACACAACGCGTAGTATATATATGAATTATAATAATCAAATAATCCAATTTCAACTTCAATGAGGATCGTTTTAGAATAAAAATTGCGTCGCGAGATGTTTTTGTACTTTCTTGATATTCACGGCAAAGAGCATATAATCCACAGACCAAGTAGAGGATACTAGATATGATCCACAGACTACTTAGGAGAGACTAGTCTATATAATCACCATCACAAACAGGGTTGGATTCAGAACCTCAAAAAAATATTGTACTTTTTTGAATATTTTTTTTTCACTTCAAATTTGTCTAGCATTTGACCACGCTCTCACCTGATGGGAAGCGACGATGTGATCGAAGGTGTAGCATGCTAGCCAAGAAAATACCTATTCACTCTTTTTTTTATGTTTTGGCTCCACACTTTTGTGTATTTAGCCAGCGTCAAGTAATTGATAATTTATCAAGTTAATGATATTTCACGCAAATATGTGTCAAGTCACAGTCGAAGTCATCAAGTCAAGTCATAGTCTAGTCAAAGCCATACTCCTAGTAAAGTGGTGGCAACAACAAGTTTTGGAAACAACACGAAAAGAAACGTTTCACCATCATTATACCATTTTCCTACACTCACGCCTGTAATCCAGCACTTAACGAATAGAAGGCCACTAATTTTATGCACTGACATTGAAAATAACACAAGTTTTGGAAAATAATACAATGCGGTGACGCGATCTTTTTCGTTTTCCCGCCAAAACTCCACTCTTCTCTTGAACACACCCGGGTTTTATTTCGCCGGAAACACAGGAGCTGGAAGGGCATTCCATTCCTTAGCCGTTCTAATTAAGAACGTGGAATCAAATCACTTGGAATCAAAATTATACTATTTGTCCAAAATTATACCACGTTTGAAGTTTCCTGTTTTTTTATATAGTATATGTTTCGATTATCGATATTAACGGCGTTTTTTTTTACAGTTTGCGTGTATCCTTAGTGATATTTCGTTTTATACAAATATTCACGAATCTTAAGAAAAATCAAGTAAGAAATTCCCGATATTGTAAGGTCAATATTAAAAAGTTAATGGGTTCACTGTTAACACAAGTCGATCAACCTGAAGATAAAATTATGGTATTTTCGGGTAGTATTACGATACTACATACTACACACTATGAAATAATGGTACAAATAGTATAATTATACTACGAAATCCAACCCTGCCTGCAAGCTGCGTCCCTCTAGCCCCACTGTGATCCCAAATTTTCAACTATTTTTTGTTTTGGTTTGGCTCCAAACTATTGTGAATTTTGCCAGTGTCAAGTATTATAATTCGTAATTTCTTGAGTTAATTAATCTATATGTCAAGTCAAGTCAAGTCACAGTCCAAGTCAACCAAGTCAAGTCATAGTCTAGTCAAGTTATACTCTTAGTGGTGGCAACTTTACCAGAAGTTTCTAATTTCTATGGAGTTTTGACAACAAAATGAAAAGAAACGTTTCACCATCATTATACCACATTCCCACACTCGTGCATGTAGTCCAGCACTTAACGAATAAAACGCCACAAATTTTATGCACAAACACTGAAAATAACACAAGTTTTGAAAAATAATACAATGCGGCGCGACGCGCGACGCGATCTTTTTCGTTTTCCCGCCAAAACTCCCAAGCCGCTACTTGCTGTTTTTTCGCGTAGAGTAATATATTATGTACATAGAGTATGTACATAATATATTCTCTACAACTATTCAAAGAGTATATAATCACGACGTTCTATTAGGGTTGGTCTGTCTGTGACTTGGAAGCGTCACTGTATAGCGTTAGCGTATACTAGTCTGTGGTGACCAGTGTCGTATACATTGCAATTGCAATACGTTAATTTTTATCGTTTATACATTAACGACAGTTTCTAAAATGGCTAAAAGGAAGAATAAGCCTTTGATCGATTCGGATTCTAGTAGTGAATGCTCAGATTTAGACTCGGTAAGTGAAATTCATTAACTCCTAGGTTAGTGTGTAAGCCAAAATTTTCGTGTCAACATTCCTTCGATTTCGACTGCGTATATTCACATAACTTCAAAATGAATTAATATTTCAATAAACTACGCTATTGTCATGAAATATCTAAAGATATTACGAACTCAAACAATTAGCATATCTTGGCATTTTGGGTCAAAGTAGGTTTAATTTGTAAATTTGTCCGTTATATGACTTACACGCCCTGCGAAGACCTAGAACATGACTCACGTAATAAGTTTATTTAAATATAACGTCCTAATTCCCGTAAAAAAATTACAATTGCGCAGTTATGATGTCAAAAGAACATTCCAGAAATGATGTAGGCAATAGTTAATATTCAATACATTCTTCATTTGATATATTATTACTGCAAATTCCTATACCTACACATCCTATAGATTATATAATTGTCATGTCTAGACTGTTGGCACAGAGTACTATAGTGTAACTCGTACAGGGAGCTGACCTGGAGTTGTGGTTTTGTAGATCAGGCCAAGTGCTACATGCATATGAGAACCAGGTTATATTCCTGTTTAACCATCCATATTACTACTGTACATTCAAAAGTAATTCTGTGCCCTTCTCTGTTATCTTTTCAAAGTCAAATGGTTGAGCTGATCTTAACAAATTTTGGTATGGTATAGTTTGAATCCTGGGAAGGCATTGGATGCTTTTTACGGATAAATTGCAATTATTACATAAAAGCAACTGCATAATAATAAACACCCTGCCAGAACTTTACGTAACTCAATTGCAACCAATTGAAACTAAGATTTGTATGAAATTGACAGTTCAGATATGCCATTTATTAGCTGAAAATAAATAATGCTGGCATTTGCTATCAAAATTTAAGGGTTGAGAATAAAAAGGGTTTAACTGTCAAATTGATAGTTTCGAGAAAATTGACTTCAAACTTCAACATCATCATTTTAATGTAGAGTGCTTATAAGGTAATAGAAAAGCTTTTTGTAAGTTTCAGTAGCTTGAAAATTTTTTAATTCTATTTTACAAAACTGAATATAGTACTAATTCATACAATTACTGTAAAAATATAATATAATAAAATAATTATAATGTTTTTATGCTAAGCAAACTGTATTCCTGTGACTGATAAACCGTTTTGAGACTTAAAATCTCGAGATTTGAGCCCCATTTCGGTATTTTGAGAATGTATTATTGTAGATAATTTCACGCTGAATCCAACAACACCCATAAGTCATTTTGTGAAAAAGTCAGTGAAACCCTTATTGTTCTCCCCCCTTCAATTACGTGATCACTTCCCAGGTTTATTATGAAGTGTCATAAAATATATGAGATAGTAAAAGAATTTTAATTACGGCAAAGTCAGTTTAACTGGTCAGACTGTGAGAAATTTGATTTTTCAATATACATCTACAGAATATCAGGAAATGGCTGTGCAGGTTCTCTCGGAGTTAGACACATTATTTAATGTGAAATTGAATTATCTAATATTTTTTTCGTGGTAATGAAGATGATTTGTTTTATTGTTACAGCAATTTTTAAATTTAGCAAAGAAAAAGAAGAAATCAGGTGATTCGCCACCACAATCAAAATCAAAGAGCAAATCTTCAGACAGTGAATCAGATTGGGATGACGATGACAATAAGAAAAATAATTGTGAGTGGTTCGTTTTACACTGCTTTCTAATGCTAAAACGTTTTCTAATCATGACACTCATAAAATATGAACACAAGAGAGGAATATTTTGTTAATAAAACCCGGATCACCTCCTAAACTTATCGTTATTCTTCATTAATAGACACAACTTTTTACTAGCAAGCAAAAAAAAAGACAGATTGGTCTTTTTGCTCTATCTCTGAATACCCCTGATGCCCAGTCATTTGCCGTTTAGTGTTGCCAACCAGAAAAAACAATTCAATACACTTTGTTTCAATAAATAGGAACAAAACAATAAGTTCACATCAGTACTGTACACTTCAAACATAAACAAAATGTCCCATTAGCTTACAACAAATGTAAACAGCGTTTACTTTTAATTTTCACATTTCACAGCCTTGCTTGCTTGACAGCTTCTGTGGTGTGGTGGTTGAGCAGGTTGGCTCATAGCCTGGAAGGCGGTGGGTTCCATTCCCAGGACAAGTATTTGTGTACAGAAAAAAAGCGCAAGTACTTGTTCTGAGTCTGGGTGTTGTTTGAACATGGTCCTCGTAGTACCTGGGTCCCTAGACACAGGGAATCCTAGTTAGAGTCCAAGATCTATGTATGTGATCGTTTGGCGTTATTATATTATTATTATTTCTTTGGTATTGTCCATTTTTGATACTACTGGATTATTTTGTAAGTTTTGTAATTTCAGCTAAATCATCATCATCATCATCAGACTCTGAAAGTGAAGCGAGTGAGGGCTCCAAGAAGCCACAAAGCCGGAAAGGTTCCGTTGATCAGTCAGATGGGGAAAAACAAAAGGAAGTAAAGAAACCAGAACCACGGAAAAGCACAGATAGTGCTGGATCAAAAAAGAAAGACACATACAGCGAGCCGGAAGAAGGTAATACTAAATTCACAATTAATTTATATGTATTATATTATATTTATATTCTGGGGCCAAGCACCGGTAAGCATCACATTTGTGTTCAGGGGTTGATCATCGAATTATGATTGCGATGCAATTGGTGAAATTTCATTCATAATTTGATAATTTTCATAGTAACTATGCACATAAATTGCATATTGAAACTGTCAAATCCATAGAAACATGTTTTCTAATGGTTGCAATCATGTTATGTGATCGCATAGCTGGTTTGAAGGTCTTATAATGTGTCAATCATAATTTATTGACTATGAGTTTAAAACTTTGATTATCTAATGACACATTATTTGAATATTAAAAACATTTTAATTGTCTTTTGGGGGATCACGGAACTTTTTTCTATGTCAAGGAATGAAACTGGAGAAATTTAATCCCTAATTTAAAGATTTCCATAGTAAACTATACACATAGAAAATTGAAACTGTCAAATCCATACAAATTGGTGTTCCTATCGGCTGCAATCAAGTTACGTGATCACCTGGCTGCTAGGCGATCATGTAACTTGAAAGCAACATCTAGTCTTGTTTGATGTTTCAGGGGAGGTGTCATCACATTCATCAGACAATGATTCAATTGATTCAGAAGAAGAATTTGATGATGGGTAAGATAGCCTCTGCCTTTAGAGTAGATAATTGGCTTTTTTGTGTATTGGCTCCACACTTTTGTGTATTTAGCCAGTTTCAATTAAATGATAATTTATCAAGATAATGATATTTCACGTAGATATGTGTCAAGTCACAGTCCAAGTCATCAAGTTGAGTCGTTGAGTCTTTACTAGAAGCTTCTATGGAGTTTTGGAAACAACACGAAAATAAACGTTTCACCATCATTATATCATTATCCCACACTCATGCCTGTAATCCAGCACTTATTGAATAAAATGCCACCAATTTTATGCGCTAACACTGAAAATAACACAAGTTTTTGAAAACAATACAAGGTGACGCGATCTTTTTCGTTTTCCCGCCAAAATTCCTGTAAATAATTAACTATTATATATATTTTTTTTAATGTAAATAGAGAAAATCGACTAGTAGATCTTAACCAAGCAGTGAAGTTAAGCAATATTTATTGCGGTTGTTACTCCAGTTGGTGACCACTTGCAAAACTTGTATTTGTATTATTTTTTGTACCAATTCATTCATTATGATTACCAACTGAGTACTACTAGTACTCTAGAGGGGACGTTGAGTACTTTAAGCCATTGATAGTATCATTAAGTCAGGATGCATCTAAGCAGTATAAAAAATAGTGGCGATCATGTTTTTAAACTTATCTAGCATTTGCCCACGCTCTCACCTGATGGGAAGTGACGATGCGATCGAAGGTGTAGCATGCTAGCCAAGTAACATCCCTGATTGAAACTGTCAAATCCATATACAAATACGTGAGTGTGGAAATTTTAATTCACTGTTTGATATTTATTGCATTTTTGTTTTTTGTTCAGGTATGACGAAAACCTTATGGGCGATGAAGAGGATAGAACTAGACTTGCCGCCATGAGTGAAAAGGAGAGAGAACAAGAAATATTTAAGCGCATAGAACGCAGAGATTTGATGAAAACTAGGTAAGATTAAAAACATAATAAAAACAACATACTTAATAGTTTCTCACATTGTTTCACTTCTTGTTTGTGGCGAATTTAATGCCTTTGTATTGACATCAGTGAATTTAAAAAGAAGAGTGTGATTTAGACCACACGACTGAAGTGAAACTTCTTTAGTGTAGCTCCATCTATCGGCCGGTATAATTTAGTTTTTGCTTTGTTTAATGTTAATGACGCCATCTTGACAACTGTAAATTATCATTTTACTGGACATACCATAATAATAAAAAAAAACTTTGTTATGTGACAATGGAGATCTACGCGAACCAACTTCAACTTCCGTTTGCCTCGCCAGCTCCCCAAGTCAAGCGTGCGTAAGGAAGTTTTACTTCCAAAAATAAATAAATAAAAAGCGTGTCGCCTGTAGATGATCATTTTACTTCTAATTGCAATGTAAAGAGATATATTATTCTTAATTTGAAATAAGAACCTTAAGACGCGACTCTTAAAAGTAAATAGTAGGTATTAAGGCTACTTAACGAAGTTTACCAAGTAAATACCAAGTTCTAAAAGTTGTAAGAGTTTAATTGCAAAATTAAAATTAAAAACAATGCAGTAGCAAAACTTAACCTAAGAAGGCGCTACCAGTAGGCAACGTGCCCAAAATGCTGGCGGCATTGCCCCGTTGAATGGCAATGCAAAGACTAACTTTGGGCTAAATAGAGAGCATTTTGGTCAAGTGTTGCCTCGATCAGTCGTTCCGAAAGATTTTTGTATATATTGTGTCCACTCGGTCTCCACGGTCTTAGCGAAAGCCTCTGTGGTGTGGTGGTAAAGCAGGTCGGCTCATAACCTGAAGGCGGCGGGTTGCATTCCCGCGGTAGGACAAGTATTTGTGCACAGAAAAAAAGCGCAAATACATGTTCTGAGTCTGGGTGTTGTGGGAGCATGGTCCTCGTAGCTCCTGGGTCCATAGACATAGGGAATCCTAGTTAGGGTTCAGGATCTATGTATGTGATCGTTGGGTGTTATTATTATTATTATTCATTTCTTTATTTGCAATCTTTAATTTACAATATTTATAAGTTTTTTACAATATTTTTATAGGGGTTATGAGCCGACCTGCTGCTGCCGGCCGGCTGTCAAACTATATTGTATTCTATGTGTGTATTTACAAACAAAAAGTATCTAAGTATTGTATCAGGTATCTGGTTCCCATAGTACAAGCTTTGCTTAGTTTGGTGCTTGATGGCGCTGTGTTAAACGTGTACAAATATTTATATATTATTTATATGCTGTGGTTGTTAACTTGTACAGATGGGAAATAGAGCGCAAGCTGCGCCTGGCGCGGCGGTCGGCCGCCGAGCGCAGTGCGTCCCCCGCCTCCATCGCGCGGCGCCGCGACCTGCGCCGCCGCCGCAAGCTGCGCGGCGCAGAGCGCCAGCGCGAACGGGAACGGGAACGGGAACGGGAACGGGAACGCGAGCGCGAGCGCGAGAACCATGGTGAGTGGGGATGGGGGAGGTAGTATACCGCGCGAGCGGCAACGCGGCGTCTAGCGCGAACGCGAATGTGAACGGGAACGCGAACGCGAGCGTGAAAACCATAGTAAGTGGGGAGGGCGGAGGTACTACTCGGCGTCTTGAAGAGTTTTGGCGGGAATACGAAAAAGATCGCATCATCGCATTGCATTATTTTCCTAAACTTGTGTTATTTTCAGTGTTAGTGTATAAAATTGGTGGCGTTTTATTCGTTAAGCGCTGGATTACAGGCATGAGTGTGGGAAAGTGGTATGATGATGGTGATATACACAAAAATGTGGAACTAAAACATTAAAAAAAGCGGCGTCTAGCGCGAACGCGAATGTGAATATGGAAAGCATGGTGAGTGTTTGGGGATGGAGGAGGTAGCTCGTATTTTTCATTAAAACCTTCGGAGCATTTTGATTTGATTGGATTTGATTTACATAATGATTAATTAAACGCGTAAACGTGTAAAAAAATTCGAATTTCATTCCTCATTTCAGAGGTGTGATCACGAGACCCATAGGATTCATTTCATTCCAAATTGGCATCGTAACTATGCAACCAAACGGCGTATTGAAACTGTCAAATCCATACATTTATGTGTTTCTATCGATTGCAATAAGGTTACGTGATCACTTAGCAGGTGGATGTATCATAAGAATTAAAATTGGAAGTCGTTATACGTTATCACACAAAAACTCAAACCTTAAGTTTATCGGAAAATTAATCCACTTTAAAGACTATGTTATAAACAGATTCTGCCTAAATTAATATTTCGCAACACAATTAAATAAAAAAAAAAGATTTTGAACGGGCTACTGTTGTTGGTCCCTACCGACCTTCACAGCGTCACCGTCACCGGGAAATACATGAATTTTATTTCTAGATCAGAAGACAACGTTAACTTAGGAGTCATTTGCCCGTCTGTGTTAAAATTTTAATGCTTTTGTGTTCTGACTTTTACCCTTCTATGACATGACTTACTGTAAAATAATAGGTCTTTACCTATGAAATTGCCGTATTGCAGTACAGACTTTTTCAAACAAAAAAAAAGTTTTGATTGGCTATGAATTCTAAATTCAAATTAATTTTGTTTTAAAAATATGACATTCTATTTACAATATAAGTCTTTTGTTTATTGATTAGCGTTGTATTTTCATTACATTTCAACATTTTTCCTCATAATGGATACTTTTAAATTTCGTGTAATTATGGAATATGAGTTCCGTCGTGGCACCAACGCGGCACAAACGACACGTAACATCAACGACGTTTACGGAGAGAACTGTACAAACGAACGTACAACCCGTTATTGGTTTGCTCGGTTCCGTTCTGGGAATTTTGACTTGAAAAATGAACCTCGTGGTTCGCCGGAAACTTTGGTCAACAATGATGAATTAAAGGCGATTGTGGAAGCTGATGAATCTCAATCTACAGCTGAGCTGGCAGCAGCTTTTGATGTTAGCATCAAAACAATATTGGTCCATTTGCGACAGATTGGCAAGATAAAAAAGCTTGATAGATGGGTGCCCCACGAACTTAACGATCGCCAGCGCAACGTACGCGTCGAAACTTGCCTTGCGCTGCTTAACAGGCACAGAAATGAAGGAATTTTGAACCGAATTGTTACGTGCGACGAAAAATGGATTCTTTTTGACAATCAAAAGCGCTCAGCAAGTTGGTTAGAACCTGGTTCGGTACCAAAGCAATGTGCAAAACGAAAAATGACCCCTAGAAAGGTGATGGTCACAGTTTGGTGGTCTAGTGCTGGTGTGATTCATCATAGCTTTTTACAAAACGGCGAGAGCATTACTGCAGATGTGTACATTGAAGAACTGACCACAATGATGGCGAAACTCGCACGTCTGTAACCAGCTTTGGTCAATCGGTCGTCTCCACTGCTACTTCACGACAACGCGCGACCCCATAGTGCACAACAGACCGTCTCTAAGCTGCATGAGTTGGGTTTGGAAGCTCTCCCTCATCCGCCATACTCACCAGATCTTGCGCCTACCGACTATTACTTTTTCCAAAATTTGGACAACTTTTTAGCGGGAATAAAATTCAATTCCTGAGAGGCAGTACAAAACGCCTTTGAAGAGTTTGTTGTCTCCCGTCCTGCTGATTTTTTCAAGAAGGGCATCCATAAACTGCCACAGCGTTGGCAAAGATGCATTGATTGCAGGGGTGATTATTTTGAATAAAAGAAATAAATAAGTTCGAAAAAAAAGACTTTAACTTTTTTCAAATAAAACGGCAATTTCATAGGTAAAGACCTAATATTTGGGTACATCGAATATGTCCGAAACCTGGTCGGAGTAATTTCGACTTTTAATTGACGTGAGTTTTAGCCGTTATTTATCTTACAAAATGTGTCATACTCACGATAGTTTTCAAACGAAAACCTATCCATGTTACCACAAATACATAAACAAGGCTGAGACAGACGTCCAACGTGTGTTTAACAACACAAAAATGTAGTTTAACATTTGTCTAAGGCTTTTTTTAATTTTTTGTGGCTTTGCCATATAAGTTTATCTGGGGGGAGATCACGAAACTGTGATTGCAATCCAACAGGAGAAATTTCTCACACTTCTTGTCCTCTTATATCTACAGAAACAGAAACAGAGCCGCCAAAGGAAATAGAGAAGGAAAAAGAGAGCACGCCGCCGAGTCCTGGGGAAATATTGGATGACTCTAAAGATGCAGGTGAGCTTTTAGTTTAGATATGGACTGTGGTGTGGTGATTGAGCAGGTCGGCTCATAACCCGGAGGCGGAAAGTTTGATTCCCGGCAGGACAAGTGTTTGTGCATATTAAAAAAGCGCAAATCATACTAATATTATAAATGCGAAAGTGTGAGTATGGATGTATGGACGAATGTTTGTTACTCTTTCACGCAAAAACTACTGAACGGATTTGCATGAAAGTTGGAACATCGATAGGTTAAATGTTAACATCTAAATTAAAATTGATATTTAAAAATGTTTAGCGTTCCATATCAAAATGGAAAAAAAGGAAACTTTGGAATATAGATACCTTACAGAATACAAGATAACACCCAGACACAACAAACATCGATGCTCATCACACAAACGTTTGTCTTTGGGAGAATCGAACCCACCCACAGTTCAGAATGCAGTTACTACCAACTGAACTATAAGGACAGTCAAATTTTTTTAAAATTGTGCAGCGGAAGCGGAACGCGCGGCGTCTCCAACGTTCGGTTCGAAGACGGAACGGAAGCGGAACGTGGACGACCGCCGGCAGAACGCCATGGCGGCGCTCCGCGCGCAGCGGGACGCACGCGCCACGCGCACCGAGCACAAGCAGCGGGCCGAGGGCCGCCCCGACGGCAGGGTCAGTGGGGTATACAACGGGGCGAGCTGCTCGCGGGCCGAGGGCCGCCCCGACGGCAGGGTCAGTGGGGTATACAACGGGGCGAGCTGCTCGCGGGCCGAGGGCCGCCCCGACGGCAGGGTCAGTGGGGTATACAACGGGGCGAGCTGCTCGCGGGCCGAGGGCCGCCCCGACGGCAGGGTCAGTGGGGTATACAACGGGGCGAGCTGCTCGCGGGCCGAGGGCCGCCCCGACGGCAGGGTCAGTGGGGTATACAACGGGGCGAGCTGCTCGCGGGCCGAGGGCCGCCCCGACGGCAGGGTCAGTGGGGTATACAACGGGGCGAGCTGCTCGCGGGCCGAGGGCCGCCCCGACGGCAGGGTCAGTGGGGTATACAACGGGGCGAGCTGCTCGCGGGCCGAGGGCCGCCCCGACGGCAGGGTCAGTGGGGTATACAACGGGGCGAGCTGCTCGCGGGCCGAGGGCCGCCCCGACGGCAGGGTCAGTGGGGTATACAACGGGGCGAGCTGCTCGCGGGCCGAGGGCCGCCCCGACGGCAGGGTCAGTGGGGTATACAACGGGGCGAGCTGCTCGCGGGCCGAGGGCCGCCCCGACGGCAGGGTCAGTGGGGTATACAACGGGGCGAGCTGCTCGCGGGCCGAGGGCCGCCCCGACGGCAGGGTCAGTGGGGTATACAACGGGGCGAGCTGCTCGCGGGCCGAGGGCCGCCCCGACGGCAGGGTCAGTGGGGTATACAACGGGGCGAGCTGCTCGCGGGCCGAGGGCCGCCCCGACGGCAGGGTCAGTGGGGTATACAACGGGGCGAGCTGCTCGCGGGCCGAGGGCCGCCCCGACGGCAGGGTCAGTGGGGTATACAACGGGGCGAGCTGCTCGCGGGCCGAGGGCCGCCCCGACGGCAGGGTCAGTGGGGTATACAACGGGGCGAGCTGCTCGCGGGCCGAGGGCCGCCCCGACGGCAGGGTCAGTGGGGTATACAACGGGGCGAGCTGCTCGCGGGCCGAGGGCCGCCCCGACGGCAGGGTCAGTGGGGTATACAACGGGGCGAGCTGCTCGCGGGCCGAGGGCCGCCCCGACGGCAGGGTCAGTGGGGTATACAACGGGGCGAGCTGCTCGCGGGCCGAGGGCCGCCCCGACGGCAGGGTCAGTGGGGTATACAACGGGGCGAGCTGCTCGCGCGGCGGGTAGTATACAACGGGGCGAGCTGCTCGCGCGGCGGGTAGTATACAACGGGGCGAGCTGCTCGCGCGGCGGGTTTTATATAACGGGTATATATATATATATATATAATTGGTGGCATTTTATTCGTTAAGTGTTGAATTACAGGCGTGAGCGTGGGAAAGTGGTATAATGATGGTGAAACGTTTCTTTTCCTGTTGTTTCCAAAACTCCATAGAAGCTTCTGGTAAAGTTGCCACCACTTTACTAGGAGTATGACTTGACTTGATGACTTGGACTGTGACTTGACACATACATCATACATATGTACAATATAAATTAACTTGAAAAATTAATTACTTGACACTGGCTAAATACACAAAAGTGTGGAGCCAAAACCAAAACAAAAAAAGTAGCGTGATTGTAACTCTCTCTAGATAAAAGTAGAAATAATTAATTCCGCGAACAGTACAAATCACAATAGTTTTTGTTCTCCAGGACGGTGACGCTGATATAATAGGCGGCACAAGTAAGCAGAGCGTCAAACTTAAAGCTTCGGACATTTATTCTGACGACTCTGGCTCCGATTCCGACGATAACAAGTCTCCAGGTAATTGAATATTCTAAATAGTGATGCTGTATTTCGCCTGCAAATTACTCATAGAATTTTATATATTAATTATCTATACAAGGTGGAATTTAATTTGTTCCTTTCCTTAAATGTATGTTACTCAGAACATGCTAATATTAGTACAAGGTCCAATTTAAAAAAAAAGATTTAGTTTTAGTATTTAGTGCTTTTTAAAATAACTGCATGAAAGCTGAAATGTCTATGTAACGGTACACACAGCGCGGGCACCGGCTGAGTGCTTTGTAAATGTTTCGTAGGTAATAAAACACCTGCTTTGTTCAATGTCACAAGGCTTTTCTTTAGAATTTAAATCTGATAATACCTAGATTTAAGTTTTGTTTCGTAAGTACTTTTTTATTTAGTTATATGGGAGCGTTCTATAGCATTGACTGAATACATAAATGAAAAGAAAAGAACGAATTAAATTCCACCTTGTATATGTTTATAATATAGTTAATATTTGTGGATATTTCACACAGCGTCAATTAGCCCCAAACTAAGCGAAGTAGGTACTATGGGAACTAGATAACTGATACAATACTAAGATACATTTTTGTAGAATACAGTACTCCCAGGCACAGAGCAAGCATCGATGTTCATCGCACAAATGGTTGTCGTGGGTGGGAATCGAACTTACAACCTGCAGTTCAGAAGGTAGAGTTTTGCAATTGCACTGTCAGGCTAGACAAGCCATTTTTTGGTAAATTTTATTTCGATATTTCGATGAGTGATTAATTTAATTTCTACTATACCTACAAGGTGCTTTCAAAGTAGTGTTATTGTTAAAAAAGCAAATGCTAGGAAATAATCTCTTATTTCCTACCATTTGCTATTTTTTTGTATGTATGGTTCTCAAATCTTTAGTAAGGATACTTTATTAACATCCAAAGATGTTATATGATGATGATGTTACTAATATAAAAAAAAATAAACATAAAAATACAAATATTTAAATGGTTATTTTTTTATGTTAGTTACCACATAGTAGCTTCTAACTGGCAACCCAAACAACTGAAGGACATTTTACTACCACATCGTTTTTTCTCCGCTGTAATAGGCTAGAGATCTTACCTAATCACTAGCTAGTGTTGCCAGCTAAAATAATTATGTTACTTCTATAAATAATCCAATTAATTCCATATAGTTGCAAGTGAAGTATTAGTTTCATTACTGTATATTGCTTCTAGGTCGCCGCAGTTCTACTAGCTCTTCTTCTTCTGCCGGTGAAGAAGAGGAGAAGAAGAGGGAAGAGGTGGAAATCAGATATGCAGACTCCAAGGAACAAATCAACAAACTTAGATTGAGCAGGTTAGTTGGAAGTATAAACTCGATTCAGTTAATATTATTGTGGTCCTTTTTATTGTGGTTTATATGAAAGAGACGGTGACATTTTTAGATCTATCTATTTAGTTATTTGGTAGGATTTCTGTTAGCTATAGTAACACTACATATTATTAGGTGGTAGGACTTGTATGCCAAATCTACTAAGTAGGTATCACCGCTTTATTCTGCCCCCAAACAGTAGTAAATAAATAACGCCCAACGATCACATACATAGACCCTGGACCCTAACTAGGAATCCCTGTGTAGACACAAAAATTACGAAAATTATCGTCCCACACAGACACAACAAGTAGTTGCTTTTTCCTGAATACTTGTCCTGTCGCGGGAATCGAACCCGCCACCTCCGGGCTATGAGCCGACCTGCTCAACCACAACACAGAGACTGTCTAATACTGAGACTGGTAGTTCAGTGAATTTACTGGAAAATTGGAATTTATGACTGGGACCCCAGATGCCAAATCCTAATTGCCAATTGAACACGAAACTTTGATTGTAATGCAACAGGAGAAATTTCCTTACTAACTACTGCACATAAACTGCGTATTCAAACTGTCAAATCCATACAAATTTTTGTTTCTTTCTGTTGCAATAGTAAATATGCAAGTTTAAGTGCAATAGTAAGTATGTTAAGAATTGTTTTTTCTCGTTACAAATTGTATTATTATTATTATTATTGCAGATTCAAATTAGAACGGTTGGTACACCTGCCGTTCTTCGCGCGAGTGGTCACAGGGTGTTTCGTCCGCATCGGCATCGGGAATAACAACGGGAATCCTGTATACAGGGTGAGTGAGTTATTTTTGAAGTAGACTTCTTTACGCACTCTTGATTTGGAGAGTAAGCTGGTGAATGCGAGGCGAACGGAAGTTGAAGTTGGTTCACGTAGATCTCCGTTGTCAACATAACAAAGTTTAAAATTTGTATTATTATGTTGGTATGTCCGGTAAAATGACAATTTACAATTGTCAAGATTATAATTAAACAAAGTTATATCGGCCGATAGATGGCGCTAAACTAAAGAAGTTTTGCTCCAGTCGTGTGGTCTAAAGCGCACTCGTTTTTTTATTCGCAGGTGGCAGAAATCATAGACGTCTATGAAACGGCGAAAGTGTATAATTTAGGGAGCACAAGAACGAATAAGGGATTGAAATTACGGCACGGGACCCAGGATCGGGTGTTTAGACTGGAGTTTGTTAGTAATCAGGTCAGTAGTATTCTCACATGTGTATTTATCTGCTTCCGGGTACTCCCTTAGCCGGGTTTTACTGCACCCGCTGGAAGAGATCGAGTGGTCCTATACACACACTGGGACCATACGGCTCGAAAATAGATTTACATGTAAATGTTAAATTCTAATCTTATATATTTGTGTTCCGTTAACAGGAGTTCACGGACGGCGAGTTTCAGAAATGGTACAAAGCGATAAAAGATGCGAACAAAAAGCCGCCCACTATGGATTTCGTTAGAAGTAAAATTAGCGAAGTCAAAGATGCGCTTATGTACGAATTCAAGGTAAGAAAACTGATAAATAAAATAGAAAATAATAATAATAACACCCAACGATCACATACATAGATCCTGGACCCTAACTAGGATTCCCTGTGTCTAGGGGACTCAGGAACTACAACACCCAGACACAGAACAAGTATTTGAGTTTTTTTTTCTGTGCACGAATACTTGTCCTGCCGCGGGAATCGAACCCGCCGCCTCCGAGTTATGAGCCGACCTGCTCAACCACTACACCACAGAGGCTGTCAACTGTCAAATATAAGGATAATAATAACTACTTTCTCAAAGCTTAAGTTATGTGTAATGGACATGATATTTCGTCCGAAAGAGACAGTAGTACGCGTTTTCAGCAGACAGGTAGAACGAGATGCAAGATCAATTTTTAATTATCGATGTAAGAATGTCACCTTCCATCTCCTAATTTAAAAAAAAAACATGATTTTAACGATTTATGTGTGGTTGTATTTTTTTACATATTATTTTTTAAAATATTATTTGTAACTTACTGATAAAATGTTAATTAATAATTAATTGACAGGAAGAGGATATAGAAAAAATAGTTGCGGAAAAGGAGCGATTTAGGTCGCACCCCACAAACTATGCCATGAAGAAAACACAACTCATGAAGGAAAGAGACGTAGCACAGTTGAGGTAATTCATAATACTATTCTATTTCCCACTATCCTATCCTATTTCGATATCATGTTCTTCTTTCTACTATTCCATCCTACTTTCTACTATTCTATTCTACTTTCTACTATCCTATTCTACTTTCTACTATTCTATTCTGCTATCTACTATCCTATCTTACTTTCTACTATTCTATTTTGCTTTCTACTATCCTATCTTACTTTTTACTATTCTATCTTACTTTCTACTAAAGATAGTAGAAAGTAAGATAAGAATCTTACTTTCTACTATCCGATCTTACTTTCTACTATCTCATCTTACTTTCTACTATCCTATCTTACTTTCTACTATCCTATCTTACTTTCTACTATTCTATCTTACTTTCTACTATTCTATTCTGCTTTCTACTATCATATCTTACTTTCTACTATTCTATTCTGCTTTCTACTATCATATCTTACTTTCTACTATCTTATCTTATTTTCTACTATCCGATCTTACTTTCTACTATCTTATCTTACTTTCTACTATCCGATCTTACTTTCTACTATCCTATTTTACTTTCTACTATTCTATCTTACTTTCTACTATTCTATTCTGCTTTCTACAATCATATCTTACTTTCTACTATTCTATTCTGCTTTATACTATCCTATTCTACTTTCTACTATCCTATTCTACTTATAAATTAATGTTACAAATGTGAAAGTTTGCCGTTATTCTTTTGGAATAGTGTTGCAAAAATTACTATACCTTTAGCATTTTTCTTTCAAAAAATACTTTTAATTTTTCAACAATTTAATTTCCTTTATTATTGTGATTTCCCAGAGGCGATGAAGAGCTGGTAATGGATCTGAATGGAAAAATCCAAGAGTTGGAAGACAGAGCTAACCAACTGGACAAAACCAGAACATCCTCTATACAGAGCATCTCATACATTAACAATAGGAACAGGAAACTAAACGTGGAGACTGCTGAAAAAGCCATTATGGAGGAGGTAAGGATTGTCAAAGTCAAAATATTTATTGCAAATCTAAATATATATAACTCAAAGGTGACTGACTGACTGACTGACATAGTGATCTATCAACGCACAGCCCAAACCACTGGACGGATCGGGCTGAAATTTTGCATGCAGTTAGATGTTATGACGTAGGCATCCGCTATGAAAGGATTTTTCGAAATTCCACCCTAAGAGGGTGAAATGGGTGGTTGAATTATTTTCCCATTGGCCACGCCGAGGGCGAAGCTGCGGGCAGAAGCTAGACTATATTTAGAACTTTTTTGTTTTTTTTTTTTGTTTTTAGTTTGGGCTCCACACTTTGTGTATTTAGCCAGTGTCAAGTAATTGATTATCTCTCAAGTTACACGAGTATTTTTTTCATTCATTCTTCTTTTATTTATTATAATTTAAGTTCTTTTATTTTTTATTGGTTATTTAGTTTTGTAATCATTAACTTTTAATTTATCTCGATGTTTGTCGCCAACATATTTTGCAACTTTCGTTGTTTAAAAATAACTTAGAGAGACACTTTTTTTTTTTATCATTGTAGTTCCATCTAGCAATCTTGTCATATTTTTCGTCTAGCCGTCTTGCCACTATTTCATCTAGCCATACTTTCATCTTGTCATATTTTTATTTAGCTTACTGTGTTCCGGCTAGACACCCAGTAATTTCACTAGCTACAGTGGTAGCTAGTGAAATTACTGGGCAAATAAGATGTTTAGCTAGGCTATCACGTAACTCGGTTGCACCCGATAGGAACACAAATTTGTATGGATTTACCAGTGTCGAAACGCAGTTTATGTGCATAGTTAGTATGGAAATTTCTCCTGTTGCATTGCAATCAAAGTTTCGTGATCACCCCCTGTTATCAGTCGAGTAATCTTATTACCAGACTGTGCTGATATCTCAGGATGATGTGCGCAGTACACACGCGAAACTTGATTAGAGTTCCGAGTGACACAACTGATACGGGCAGCCGTGTTGCTTTACATCAGGCGAACGACTAGCTCGTCACATTATTCAATAACACATAAAAAGCCTTTTTTTATGCTACGTTACCGCAGACTCCTGGGTTTTTATTGTTAGTTGTGTTATTGTTATTTTATTTTTTAACAAAATCAATATAGTATTTATATACTCTTTTTTTTCCATTTTTCCTACATTTTTGGACACTATATAAATATATGACGGCGGCAACGTGCAGTTGAAAACTATGCGCAGCGGGCAGTACCGTAATTTACCCTGTGGTAGCATTTAAATTTATTATATTGGCAACACCGGTAGCTGTCATCGCTCCCCCAACCATCTGGCTATAAAAAGGGAGCGCTCGGTGTACTACGGATCATTCTTGCTCCGGACACGGCGCGGTGTGCATGCTGAAGGCCTATAGTTTTATAGTTTGCCCGCCATGCCTTACCCTGAAGCCTATATATAAAGTCTTTGTTGTTGTCTACTTTTAAGGTCTTTTGATGACCCTTTTTATTTGTTTCAGGTGAAAGCAATGAAAGGCAAGAAAACGGATGATCCATTCACAAGGCGGAGTACAAAGCCGGTCATGAATTTCAAGTCGCAGTCAAATAGAACTCAGGTATTTATTTTATTTATTTATAATATAAACGCATTTGCAATTATAACATATTATTAAATACTAATCGGCAATAAACATCGTCAGCTAAATAAATGGAATTTATGGATAGAGTAATCACAGAGACATCAAATATTCGTTACTTAAACTATACTTATATAGGGCTGCAGGAAAAATTGTGCTAGATTAGTTAAGGGCGTGGATTACTCATCATTTCTGACTTATTTCACTATGAAACACCTTTTTTTTTGAGGGTGGGAAATGCTCTCGCACTTCGCACGGGGGTGGTGGCAGGGGGTATGTGGGACTCGAACCCACTAAAACCCCCCCGTGAGCCCTCGTCCACCGTACCGGGGCGAGCCAACTCGCCCCCAAACAAAATAAACATAATTAAATGTTGTAGCCTAAAAATCGGTAATTTTCAATATAAAATTAAAAGTCCAATATCTCGAAAAGGGTTAAGTTTACGCTAGGGTGTTTCAAAGTGAAATAAGTCAGAAATGATGGGTACTCTACGCCCTTAACGGATCTAGCACGATTTTTCCTGTAACCCTGTATAACGTCGAGATTGAAGAGTGTATATTATGACAGCTGTGACAGATACAACAACAATTATTAATAGTAATGATTTTTTTTTTTAGTCTATTTTAATAGTAATGATTCGGGGGGAGTTTAATTCAGTATAATATTTTTTTACATAATAATTTCGAACTTGCTTTTTAAAAACATCTTTGGTATTTTTTTTTTGTTTTTTCTGCACACTTTAGTGTATTCAGTGTCAAGTAATTAATTTTTCATGTTAATTAATATTATGTATGTGTCAAGTCAAGTCACAGTCCAAGTCATCAAGTTAAGTCATAGTCTAGTCAAGTTATACTCCTAGTAAAGTGATGGTAACTTTACCAGAAGCTTCTATGGAGTTTTGGAAACAACACGAAAAGAAACGTTTCAACATCATTATACCACTTTCTCACACTAATGCATGTAATCCAGCACTTAACGGATAAAATGCCACCAATTTTATGCACTAACACTGAAAATAACACAAGTTTTGGAAAACAATACAATGTGGTGACGCGAACTTTTTCGTTTTCCCGCCAAACTCCTCTTTGGTATTTAATAACTAATAACAAAATAATAATGTGGTAAGTAATAATAATAATAACGCCCAACGATTACACACTGTATACTAGGGTTCCCTGTGTCTAGGGACCCACAACACCCGGACACAGACCAAGCATTTGAGCTTTTTTTTTTCTATGCACAAATACTTGTCCTGTCGCGGGAATCGAACCCGCCGCCTCCGGGTTATGAGCCGACCTGCTCAACCACCACACCACAGAGGACTCCATAGGCTATTTGACTACTTTATTTTTATTACATACGTAAATAATATACCTCAAAAAATAGATAACTGTGAAAACAAAACTTGAATATCTCAAAAAATGACTAAGTTGCAGGCATTATAAAATACAGAAATAGAAAGAGAACTCAAACTCGCAGTGACGTCAGTTACCAGTCCTCATAGTAACTCATTACTAAGCTGTGGTAGCTCTACATACGACCTTTTTGGCATGTGACGTCACAAGCCATGCCTTCATAGTAGCTGTGAGGAAGCTCAACACGATCTCTGTTTTGCGAGAAAGGGACAGGCGATGAAACTTTAAAAGCGCACTACTCCGTGATTAATTTACCGATTTTACTTATTTTTACAATGATTACATTCATTTTTAACCTACTTTATGAAAATAATATTTACTTGTTCATTTTTAATAGTAGTCAAATAGCCTATTGCCATCACAAAGCTATGGTTTCAAGCAATTTCAATGTACTGAATAATGTGTACAATTTCAGGAGTTATTGAGGAACGAAGCGGCGGCGGCGGAAGAACAGAAGCAGCAAGAAGAAGAAGCTATCATAGTCAAGCAGAGGCAAGAGGCAGAAAGATTGGTCAGTTCACACTTTTGTTGTTTATACACTTATTTGAACACAGTATGAAGTCGGAAAATGGTTTTGTATGTCTGTCCGGCGGATGTCTGGCTGTTATAAGAAAGAAAGAAAATGGTTTTGTATGTCTGTCCGGCGGATGTCTGGCTGTTATAAGAAAGAAAGAAAATGGTTTTGTATGTCTGTCCGGCGGATGTCTGGCTGTTATAAGAAAGAAAGAAAATGGTTTTGTATGTCTGTCCGGCGGATGTCTGGCTGTTATAAGAAAGAAAGAAAATGGTTTTGTATGTCTGTCCGGCGGATGTCTGGCTGTTATAAGAAAGAAAGAAAATGGTTTTGTATGTCTGTCCGGCGGATGTCTGGCTGTTATAAGAAAGAAAGAAAATGGTTTTGTATGTCTGTCCGGCGGATGTCTGGCTGTTATAAGAAAGAAAGAAAATGGTTTTGTATGTCTGTCCGGCGGATGTCTGGCTGTTCTAAGAAAGAAAGCAAGAAAAGACCTTTATTCTCTACAGGTCGCGTTTCTCAACCGATTTTCGTGATATATTGTGAGCAGGTTCGATATTCATCACACTAATATTATTAAGGTGAAAATTTGTATGTGTTTTTGTGTTTTGTGTGTGTGTTTGTTACTTCTTCACGCTCAAACGGCTTCATGGATTTGGATGAAATTCGGTACCAAGATAGCTTATACACTGGAATAACATATAGTCTCCATTTATCCCGGAAAAGTGACATTTTGAACTGAATTGTGAACACACAAACACACATACAAACTTTTGCCTTTATTATATTAGGGTGATGTGATTTTGTTGCTTCAGTTTTTGGATAGTACCGATTATATATATACGAGCTTCTGCCCGCAGCTTCGCCCGCGGCGTGGCCTATGGGAAAATAAATCAACCACCCATTTCACCCTCTTAAGAGTGGAATTTCGAAAAATCCTTTCTTAGCGGATGCCTACGTCATAACATCTACCTACATGCCAAATTTCAGCCCGATCCGTCCAGTGGTTTGGGCTGTGCGTTGATAGATCACTATGTCAGTCAGTCAGTCAGTCTGTCACCTTTGAGTTATATATATTTAGATATTACAGACGTTTCACATCAGCGAGAAATTAACATCGCATTTTAAGCATTGATTAAATATTACTAGCGTTTAGTAAACACTGTTCAAATGCATATTACTTCAATAGAAATACTTCAAATCTCATTTTTTGTTAGTTCAAAGTGTAACCCATTTTTCAAGTAACTTGTTCAAACTTTGGTTCTAACTCAAAGAGTAGTGAGTGAGTAATGGTTTCAAACTTTGAGAACGTAATTTTGATGAAATTTCCAGCATGATTCAGGGGACGGTACCGGCAGCGCCGTGCGGCGGGCGGCGCCGACGGATAACGCTAGCATGTACTCGCTGCACGACTTCGACATCAACATCGAACTGGACCTGCCGATAGCTAGTGAGTATACCGTAAAAATAAATAAATAAATAAATATGGACATTTCACACACCGCCATCATCCTAGTATTCACTAAAATTATGTTTATGATTAATTCACATACCTACTTAAGTAAGGATGATATTTTTATCGTTGCTATTGTTTACTGAAATAAATCTTATTCCTATTCCTATATTTAGCCCCAAACTAGGCAAGGAAAGAAAGAAAAGACATTTATCAAGAACACCACACAACATTACATTAAAGTCAAAGTCAAAGCCAAAAGATTTATTGAAAATAGGCTAATTTTAGCACTTTTACAAGTCAAATTTATATTAGGTACTTAAAATTAAGTTATTTCACATATTTCATTTCATTTCGTATAGGAGAATACGGTATAATTTAGAAAGTATAGACAAATTAACAGATGTAACTTTGTGTGATGTATGACCAAGAAACTTTGACTGCAATGCAACAGGAGAAATTTCCAAACTAACTATGCACATAAACTGCATATTGAAACTGCCAAATCCACACAAATTTGTGTTTCTAATGGTTTCAATCGAGTTACGTGATCGCCCAGCTGGTGCCGACTCAGCATGAGATTAAGGTCAAAGCGTGACCTTAAAAACTGATTTTCAAGCGGAACCCGTAGTCAAAGCTTGTACTATGGGAACCAGGATACAGTACTAAGATATTCGTTCGTACATAGAATACAATATAACACTCAGACACGGAACAAACATCGATGTTCATCATACAAATGTTTGTCCTGGGCGGGAATTGCACCCACAACCTAAATTTCAGAAGGTATATCTGCTATCAACTGAGCTTTTGGGCCATCAACCGCGGTAAAGTATCCCATGGGGGCCTTCCAGGCTTCAAAGTATATCTGTAGTAAATTTCGTGAGTCTGAGAACATCGGCCATTCATGAAAATGACGTTATAAAAACAAGTTTACATTTTTTAAATGTGAATGATGTGACAAGCTAGTCGTTCACCTGATGTTAAGCGACACGGCCGCCCATAACAGAACAGTTTCACTCGGAATTCCAAAATATAAAGTTTCGCGTGACACTGCACTGCGCACATCATCCTGAGACATCAGCACAGTTTGGTAATAAGATTACTCGACTGTGAGATCAGATCATAAAGTCTCATTTGCCCAGTAATTTCACTAGCTACAGTGCCCTTCAAACCGGAACACAGCAGTGTTTGCACAATACTGGCGGTAGAATGACTGGTAAAGCGGTGATACCAACCTAGATGAACTTTGCAGTAAAGTTCTATCATCTAGTTTGAGTGCAGACGTGCAAAAGTATTCTCTGGCTACAATGTAATATGGTTTAAATTATCATAACATTTTATTTACAGAAGTAGCGAGCACGCAGCCGAAGCAAGTCACAACGAAAGTAAAAGAGACCGGTCCTAAAAGATCACTCAACCTCGAGGAATATAAAAAACGTCACGGGCTTATATGAGTGTTACCCAAAATGCGATTCTACTATTGTATAAATAAGGGTATGTGACACTTTGACATTGGTTGAAGTCACTTGGTGTTTCGGCTTCACTTGGGTCTATCAATACGTAAGCGAACATCTTCAGTCATATTATCTTGATCTTCTTCATTTATTGACTTTCCATGTGCTGAAATATTTGTATGGTTATGTCATGTCAAAGTCCTATTTTATCAAAATCAAAATGTCACAGTGAAATGGAGGATATTGTAACGGCTTTAAGAGAAAACGAAATGAGTCGTTGTAAAGAATCCGAAAATGGTGGTTGTGAATTTTGAACTTTTTCCCATTGCTTAAATATTTTTGAATTTTAATGTATAATAAGGGTGGATTATTATCCGTTAAGTGTTCGTGAACGTGCACGAGTGTTGGCAAATGGTTCCAAGTTTTAAAACCATGCCTTTTCGTTTTCTCTTCAAGGCTTGCCTTCAGCAAAATATCCACCATTTTACTGTGACGTTTTGACTGACAAAATAAGATTTTGACATGACATAACCGTACAAAAATTCCTTACTTGACATTGGCAGAACTATCGCTAAAAAGCGATAGAAGGCCATTAAACGAAGGGAAGAAGAAGAGAAAACGAAAACTACGGACTAACTAAACGGATAATAATCCAACCATTAAATTCAAAAGTCTGCGATTATATGGAAAAACATATTTGGTTTCTTTTCCAGACCTCTTATATTACTTATATAGTTGATGTAAAAATGAGATATTTAAATATTGTTAGGAAACTATATTTAAAAAATTATGACTAATATACTATAGTTAATGGACGTAACGGATTTGAAATCTCGACAAAATATGATCGATTAGTTTTCTAAGCAGAAGTCGATCAGATTTGGACACTGAACTAGTGATTTCAATTAATGTCCTAATATGCTAAGGTTGTTATAATTGTAAGTAATGTTAAGCGAAGGTTTTCCGTAACAAAGAGCGTCGTCTACCTAATATAAAGATTATTTTTTACAGCCTCTGTGGTGTGGTGGTTGAGCAGGTCGGCTCATGACCCGGAGGCGGTGGGTTCGATTCCCGCGGCAGGACAAGTATTTGTGCACAGAAAAAAGCGCTAATACTTGTTCTGAGTCTGGGTGTTGTGGGACCATGGTCCTCGTAGTTCCTGGGTCCCAGGACACAGGGAATCCTAGTTAGGGTCCACGATCTGTGTATGTGAACGTTGGGTGTTATTATTATTATTATTTAATTATATATTAAAAATGCTTGAATACAAAAGTCAAATTTACGAATTTCAAATAATTTATTACAAATAGGCTAATTTTGGCACTTTTTACTATAGCACTTTATTTGTGTTCCGATTCTGTACGAACTTAATTTAATTTGATAGTTCTTAAAATGTTGCTTTTTCTTTCATAATGTTCGAAATGACAAGGACTTAATATTCTTACGGCCGCCAATATATTTATTTATTTTGTTTAGGTCTTATGCTCAACGGAATTTGACACCTTTAAATTTTTTGGATGAAATAATCAGACTTAGAAATTTTTTAGAATCAGAATCAGGAATGTTTATTTACATGAAATATTAATCGAAAATGTTTCTTTTAATACAATAAAAAGCACACGTACACTAAGTTTAAGTAAATAATTTATTTGACGTAGCGTTTGACACTGAACACATTTATTATTATTATTATTAGAACATTTGTTTGACGTTGCGTTTGACACTGGAAACATTTATTATTATTATTATTAGAACATTTGTTTGACGTTGCGTTTGACACTGGAAACATTTATTATTATTAGTAAAACATTTATTTGACGTAGCGTTTGACACTGGAAACATTTATTATTATTAGTAAAACATTTATTTGACGAAGCGTTCGACACTGGAAACATTTATTATTATTAGTAAAACATTTATTTGTGTCGGTCGTTGAAAAGAATCCTAAAATAGCGGTTGTGATAAGGGTGGATTATTATCCGTTAAGTGTTCGTGAACGTGCACGACTCAAAACTTGGAACCATTTGCCAACGCAAATGGTTCCAAGTTTTGAAACTATGCCTTTTCGTTTTCGACTGAGAAAATAAGACTTTGACGTGACATAACCGTACAAAAATTCTTTACTTGGCAGAATTATCACAAAAAAGCGATAGAAAGCCATCAAACGAAGAGAAGAACATTTATTTGACGTAGAGTTTGACACTGGAAACCTTCGCTACGCGTTTGGGACTTTAGCTTAATTACTCATGTATTTTAGATTTAAAACTAATCAAGACAATTTGTAAAGAAACAAATCGTTAAACGTACCTTTTCAGGTACTTACTGTTATTGTCTCAAATAATTTTGTTTACTAAATAGAAAGGATCGGGCAAAAATATATTATACCGGACGATAAAAAAAGTTAAACGGGCGCCTATTTCTGTTTCTGTCTCGCTCATATAGAAGAACTGGGTGGAAGTGGGAAAGCAATAGTTTCTTTCTTTCATCGGAATCGTTTCTTTAATAACGCCTCATATAAGTTGTAAATTAGTAAGAACTATTTCTATGCAAAATCTACAAAAATAAAAAAAATCAATACCTAAAACTCAGACTTCAATATGTTACGGTAGATAAATAAGATTGGTATCTATTGATTGGCAGAAGAATAGACAAAAAATGAAGAAAAAAATGTAGTCCTTGGTTTATTGGTTATTATTTTAAAGTTGCACTTTGTTTGAAAAAGTTGC
The DNA here is from genome assembly GCA_905220475.3 of Ennomos fuscantarius. Classification (NCBI taxonomy): domain Eukaryota; kingdom Metazoa; phylum Arthropoda; class Insecta; order Lepidoptera; family Geometridae; genus Ennomos; species Ennomos fuscantarius. The sequence continues at coordinate 8,651,569 of HG992049.1, forward strand.
ACATGGATTTTTTATCACACCGCAACTAAGACATTTTCTTCCGGACAATTCGGATTAGTATCTCTGCGGGAAAGTTGCAGGGGAAACCGCAGGCCGTGTCTATAGTTCACAAATATATTTTAGTGCCTTTTTCATGTTCTAGAAATACAATAGAAACTAAGCAATAAAACGTATAGTAAACAAAAAAAGAATTGTTTGTCTGTGTACATAGTTTTAACGTTAATTTATTTTTTTAATTAGTTTAATTGATTATAACGTACGTAGAAATAATTAACGGGAAATGTTTGATTGTAAGTTTTTATTTATAACCATAGCTAATGCCCGCGCGGACTATATAATTATATAAAATCAACCATCGCCATTAATTATAAAAGAAGTCTTGATGGAATGGATATACAGTTCCATTGTAACAAGACCTCTTTTTGAATAAAATGTCAATGTCAATTCAATTGTCTATCCATTGTATTAAGACCTCTTTTACGAAGAAATTTCACTCAATTCTCTTAAGAAAATAGGTCTTGATACAATGGATAATTCCATTGTACCAAGACCTCTTTAGAATGACAAATGTCACATCGCAATGGTCGTACCGCAGATTTGAATTAGAAAAAATATTAAATCTGTTAAATTTGTTTATTATGGAAATAAAGTAATGAATGAACAATATTTCGAATTTTGACCCACAATTTTGATTGTTAGTTGAAAAATATCTGACTTGTATTTTTTTTTATGTACATTTAATCAAATATTTAAAAGAAAACATGTTATTGTGTGGCTAAATGAAGCCAGAAGGAAAAAATTCAATGCCTAAATCTTTTTTTATGATAGTCATTATAAAAGTTAGGCTTCACGCGTCGATTATCATTTATTCTTTAAAATTAATTGTTTTTAACGATAACTTGAAAAATACTGAATAAATAAAAATCACATTTTTTAAATTGTTGTCTTTAGAGGTTAATTACGAAATATAATAGTTTGAAAATTTCGGTATATCCCAAAAATAAAATGTTTGCAAATAAGTATATGCTATATATTTATTTGAAATCGGCGACTTACTACGACCACAATAGTCAAAGTTCAAAATGTAGGATTACTATTTTATTTTATAGATAGGTTATAATAATAATGATCCTTAGTAAAAAGTTTTTAATCGTAACCAACTGAAGTAAAAATTGTTTTAGCTCCATCTATTGGCCGGTATCACTTTGTTTAATGATAATGGCGTCATCTTGACAATTGAGGCCATGAGAGCCAAAGTGGCCTAACTGCATTTTTAAATACCTTTATTATATTGTATTCTATGTACATTATAATAAAGGAGAGGAGCCATTTTCTCACTTCTTCTTTCATCCTATTTTAATCCCTATTTATTGGAAGCCTTTTATTGGTGGATTTATTTATTGCGCTATAGCTTTTACTATTTAGAGCAGACTCCAATAAAAATATGAAAATTGAAAAAAAAATGCAGATAGGCCACTTTGGCTCTCATGGCCTCAATTGTAAGTTGTAATTTACAACAATAATAATACATTTTTGTAACTTTGTTATGTTGACAATGGAGATGTACGTTAACCAACAACTTTTAATTTCTGCTCGCTTCACCAGCTTACTCCCCAAGTGAAGCGTAAAGAAGCTTTACTTCAATAATATCAACGTGAAATTCATATTATTCAACACGGCAAAGATTTTCGAAACAAGCATCGAACCCTGATTTAGGTCCGTATTACAGAACGATGCTCAGTTATCGATAGCTGCTCAAGTAGAGATTTCATTCATAAAGTGATCAATTTATGAATGAAATATCTGCTTGAGGACCGATCGATGACTGAGCATCGTTCTGTAATACGGACCTTACAGCCTTTATAAATAAACAGGTATTAGTCTCGAATTAGTTACTTCAGCTTTTGTCCTTTTTTTGCTACTGGAATATATAGTTGGATCGAAAGAGACAAAAGATGGTGCAACTAGTTTAAAGCTAGTTCGTGTTTATAATAAGGCTGTTACAGCCTTATTAATTTTTTTTTTATGTTAAGGAATGACGTGACGAGCTAGCCGTTCGCTTGATGTTAAACGACACGGCTGCCCATATCAGCTGCAGTGTCACTCGGAACTCTTAAAGTATAGAGGTACGCGTGACACTGCACTGCGCACGTCATCCAGAGACATCAGCACAATCTAGTAATAAGATTACTAAACTGTGAGATCAGATCATAAAGTCTCATTTGCCCAGTAATTTCACTAGCTACAGTGCCCTTCAAATCGGAACACAGCAGTGATTGCGCACTACTGCTATAATAGCCTTATTATTAATTTAGAACTCTAAAAACTTTCAGTTTGACCTTCCTAGAGTAGAGGGAAATGCGATTCCGTGCCGACAGATTTGGCTCAACCCTGAATTCCAACTGAGATATTTAGTACAACTTTTAGAATTTTATTTTGCGCCTAATTTAAGGTACTAGTAAGTAGAGAGAGATAATCGGCTAGTGTGACAGAGACGACGCTCTACGAAGAACCAGCTGATATCTCCCTTCCTCCTATGTTATTGACCGTCGGTATTTGTACATTGCTTGGAAGAGATGCGATCGAAAGGAGACTAGTATTTAAATCAATGATAATCTTTAACTCGCAGTGCCGCGCGAGCTAAATTGAACCTAATTGCGTTGTAACAAAAGACGCTATTTATTTAAATAATATTTGCAGATTGAATCTTTTGTACCTGTAGGTATTACAAGTTTATAATTCGGTAATTTTTTTTGTAAAGGACACTTCTTTTTTAAAAGTCTCAAATTTGCGTTAGCGTGAAATATCATGAACGATAACAAAATAGGGCATTATCAGCATTGAATAAATTTAACTTAAGTATACACGGTGGAATTGAATTCACTCTTTTCCTCAAATGTCTATGTCTACTCAGACTATGCTATAGAATATTCGTAGAAGGTCCAGTTAAAAAAATGGTTTTGTTTTAGTAATTAGTGCTTCTTAATATAACTGCATGACAGCCGAAATGTCTATTTAACGCTACACACAGCGCGGGCACCAGCTGAGTGCTTTGTAAATGTTTCGTAGGCAATAAAACACTCAAACTAATTTGCAGTAATTTGATAATATGTACCTAGATTTAAGTTTTATATCATAATAACTTTTTTTATTTAGTTATATGGGAGCGTTCTATAGCATGGACTGAATACATACATTAAAGGAAAAGAACGAATTAAATTCCACCTTGTATAAGTAAGGCCCTTATTTGGTGAAGATACACCAAATATCTTTGTCATTTGCGATGTATAAAAACCGTTACCCGTAAGCTGTTAAATAGTAAAATATTTACTATGAAGTTTGTGTACTTTTATAAAACCCGTAAACCTCTCGCTTTTTAAATATGTTGGCATTATAATGGTTAAGTAGAAAACGTATCCTCTTATCCGTAAACTTTTTACATCTGTCACATTCTCGCTGACGGGAAATGTAACGCGTAAAAGCAAGACAAAATAGATATGATGAAGAAAAGCTAATGCACTGGCTTCTTGATAGTGGTCCATTTAAAACGGGCGTAGTGCATACAACGAGTTTTGGCGGGAAAACGAAAAAGATCGTATTATTTTCCAAAACTTGTGTTATTTTCAGTGTTAGTGCATAAAATTGGTGGCATTTTATTCGTTAAGTGCTGGATTACAGGCATGAGTGTCGGAAAGTGGTATAATGATGGTGAAACATTTCTTTTCGTGTTGTTTCCAAAACTCCATAGAAGCTTCTGGTAAAGTTGCCACCACTTTACTAGGAGTATGACTTTGACTAGACTATGACTTGACTTGATGACTTCGACTGTGACTTGACACATATTTGCGTGAAATATTATTAACTTGATAAATTATCAATTACTTGACACTGGCTAAATACATAAAAGTGTAGAGCCAAAACATAAAAAAAGATCCATGCAACGAAGTCTGATGAAAATGTTTTTAGTTTAGGAATAAGAGGGTAATAGTTTGTTTGTCCGAAATGAATGTGAATTATCAAGATATTTAAAGTCTGTATTAAGCAATACAAATAAAATAATTATTGTATTTAATGTTATAGAAAAAATTACGTTATTAAAGCGTTTTTTTTTCACTCTTGTATTAAGAAGTAGGTACTTATTTATTGTTATGAATGTTTAATTCCGATCAAAAATTATTGATCTATTTATTGACAAAGGACAAATGTTACTGCTTTATATTAATAAATTATTATAAGTTTAATTAATAAATGAGACGAGCGGCTTCATTAAAGTATTTTAATGTATATATACAGTGTTTTATTTGTTACTAGCTTCTGCCCGCGGCTTCGCCCGCTTGTCCTATAGGAAACGAAGAAGAAAATTTTTCATAAATAGTTCGAAAAAAAAGTTGAAAATGGAACCAAAAGGGGCGATCTCATTGGCAGAATGCGTGCATTGCATTGGGTGTGCGGGTGAGAAGTAATTAAAAAATAATAATTGGCGCGAAACCTTTAAATTTTCTGGGCTCCTTCGTCACTCACCATCAGGTAACATGTAGTCAAAAGCAAACACATACAGCCTTAATAATAAACGGGTATTAGTCTCGGATTAGTTACTTCAGCTTTTGTCCTTTTTTTGCCATTTGAATATTTAGTTGGATCGAAAGAGACAAAAGATGGTGTAACTAGTCTAAAGCTAGTTCGTGTTTATTGATAAGGCTGATAGAAAGTAAGAAAAAAGAAAAGAAATAATTTTCAATCTGTTGCAGTCAAAGTCACACAAAGCATTTCTTTAAATACTTACGAAAGGCTTATGAAGTGGAGGATAGATAGAGTGGATTCGCTTACGGAAGGAGTTATTTAATTTACAATTTTTAATTTTTGCGATAAAAATCAGTAAGTTTTGCCTAAACCTCGCGAACATCAACAAATTTAAATCGACAAATCCTAAATGTCAGAAAGAAAACGATCTCTTATTTTTAGTTCGTTACCGACAATTTTAGTTTACAAATTTGCTTTTCATTACTCAGAATAATTAATTGCTGATCCACAAAAGTAAAAATAAAAACATGAATTAGCTAAAGAAAAAATGAGTGAATACAAATCTCTGCTATACGGAAGTATAAACAATACTTTATTTTTGATTTTTTATTTTTGATGATTTTACTTTTTTCTGTGTCAGCCATTATTTTTTATTTTCATCATTGAAAATTTGGTATATATTTTGCCCAAATCTACGTTATTTTATGGAAATAGTTGAAAATAAATTATAATAAAGTCATTTAAAAACTATATATCTTAATTAAATTTAATTATATATTTTCTAATTAATTATTTGGAACAGGGTTCAATAAAAATTTGAAAATACATCTATGTAATTTTTTTTACAATGTGACAGCTGTCAGTCGAAAACAATTCTTCCGAGGGCTGAAAAGTATTATTTCAACCCGCTCCTCAGGCAACAGACCTACTTTCAGAGTATGAGTAATAAAAAATAATACACTTATATAATCTAAACAAAGTCTTAAATCACTACGTTACACAAATGGTATGGATGCATAATGTAAACTGATTTAAAATTAAAAGTTCTTTTCTTCGTTCGTTGATTTGGTAGGTAGGTATTTCTACCACTCGTCCGACAATCAGGGGAAATTGGGACGCATCTCGTTTTTTTAGTTCGTTATACCAAGTCGGCAATCAACTAGGCTTCGTAGTCTTTCAAACTCTTTCCTGTTTTGTTGTTTTATTAGGGTACCGTAGAAATAACGAACCACATTTACTTTACAATATGTTGTTATTGGAGCCTAATCGTGATTAACTACCTATTTATTTTAACGGCGCAAATATAGTAATTTTTTACTAGGTGGTAGGACTTTGTTGCAAAGTTCGTCTAGGTAGGTCCGCTTTGCCAGTTATTCTGCCGCCAAGCAGTAGTGTGCAAGCACTACTGTGATCCGGTTTGAAGGGCACTGTAGCTAGTGAAATTACTGGGCAATTGAGACTATGATCTGATCTCACAGTCGAGTAATCTTATTACCAGACTGTGCTGATGTCTCAGGATGATGTGCGCAGTCGCTTGTAACTCTATGTTTTAGGGTTCCGAGTGACACTGTTCTGTTATGGGCGACCGTGGCGCTTAACATCAGGTGAACGACTAGCTCGCCACATCATTCAATAACATAAAAAAAAAATCGGTAGCGGTTACCTATTTGAGCCGTTTGGTGTTGAGACCCTGGGTCCTTGGGGGCCGGGAGCTCATCGCGTTTTCAAAAGTTTATCAGAGCGCCTGGTCGATGCTACGCGTGACCAAAATGCTGGCACTTATTTTGTACAACGAATTAGAATTGCAATTCAACAGCGTAGAAATCCACGATTTTTTTTATGAATAAGAATTTTTATTGCTCAGAAAAGACAAACAGAACCTTAAATATATAATAGGTAGGTACATTAACAAATCAGATAAGGGAAAGAAGTTTCTAAAAAGTAGGCATACCTTTTTAGGTATATGATTTATTCGCATAAGGCCCGATTCATCTTAGTTCGTAAAATCTCACGTTAGGATAGAAGCTAGAAGCGTAACTATATAACCTTATACGTTGACAATCTCCTTACCGATTTTGGTCATATTTGAAATACTGGTTTAAAATTGAGTAGGTATCTAAATTTGCTTTTTTTTTTAGTTTTGGCTCTACACTTTTGTGCATTTAGCTAGTGTCAAGTAATTGATAATTTATCAAGTTATCGATATTTCACGCAAATGTGTGTCAAGTCACAGTCGAAGTCGTCAAGTCAAGTCATAGTCAAGTCAGTCTAGTCAAAGTCATACTCCTAGTAAAGTGGTGGCAACTTTACTTGAAGCTTCTATGGAGTTTTGGAAACAACACGAAAAGAAACGTTTCACCATCATTATACCACTTTCCCACACTCATGCCTGTAATCCAGCACTTAACGAATAAAATGCCACCAATTTTATGCACTAACACTGAAAATAACACAAGTTTCGGAAAATAATACAATGCGGTGACGTAATCTTTTTCGCTTTCCCGCTAAAACTCCTAATGTTTCTTCTAAATACTGTACTTGTACTTGCGTGTACTTGTCAGCCTCTGTGCTCTGTCTGTGTTCGGGTTCGATTCCCGCGGCAGGAGATTTTGTGCACAAAAAAAAAAGCACAAATACTTGTTCTGAGTCTGGGTGTTGTGGGACCATGGTCCTCGTAGTTCCTGGGTCCCTAGATAACTAGGGGATCCTAGTTAGGGTTCAGGATCTATGTATGTGATCGTTGGGTGTTATTATTATTATTATTACATATGAAATATCGGTTTATAATTGAGTATTTAATGTTTCTGCTAAATACTGTCGAAATTGGCCGTAAATGACGCTATAAAGGTTTGTGAGCTATGGTATATAACTAAAGGTTGTCTTTCTTCTGTAAGTAACTGTAATTTATTTCCGAGACGTCACGCACTTTACAACCAGTAGTACACATTAGATCTTCAGCAGACAGGCCACGACACCATGATCTGAGTTTGACGTTTTACAGTGACTTTGACAACTGTTAACTGCGTTCATTGAACTCTAACAGATGCCGCAACCAACTTCCCACCTTGGAGTTTTGGCGGGGAAACGAAAAGATCGCGTCACCGCATTGTATTATTTTTCAAAACTTGTGTTATTTTCAGCGTTAGTGCATAAAATTGGTGGCATTCAATTCGTTAAGTGCTGGATTACAGGCACAAGTGTAGGGAAGTGGTACAATGATTGTGAAACGTTTATTTTCGTGTTGTTTCCAAAACTCCATAGAAGCTTCTGGTAAAAACCACCTGGTAAAGTGGTGGCCCACCACTTTACAAGGAGTATGACTAGACTAGACTATGACTTGACTTGACACACATTAACTTGAGAAATTAATTACTTGACACTGGCTAAATACATAAAAGTGTGAAGCCAAAACCAAAACAAAATAAAAACTTCCCACCTTTTTGACTCACTTGATTGGCTTGGTCAATAAATTGGTGACGGAACCCTCCGCATCGCTGACAACTCACACTTAGGTCCAAAGACTCCCCTAAGAGATTTACGTCAAAGGTATATCTTACTAAGGTAACAACATCGAAGTTAGAACAAACCAGATGGAACGTTTGATTCACGTATAGCAAAATAAATGAAATAACGAGAGTGCCTTACACCACACGACTGAAGTAAAACTTTTTTAGTTTAGCTCCATATCTATCGGCCGGTATAACTTTGTTTAACGTTAATGTCGTCATCTTGACAATTGTAAAATGTCATTTTACCGGACATGCCATCATAATAATACACATTTTTAGCATTGTTATGTTGACAATGGAGATCTACGTGAACCAACTTCACCTTCTGTTCGCCTCGCATTCATCAGCTTACTCCCCAAGCGAAGTATGTGTAAAAAAGTTTTTATAAATATGTGCAGACATTTCACATAGCTCCATCTAGCCCCGAAACTAAGCAAAGCCTGTACTATCGGAACCAGATAACTGATGCAATACTTATATACTTTTTTGTTCATCACACAAATGTTCGCCCTGGGTGGGAATCGAACCACCAACCTACATCTCAGAAGGCAGGGTTACTACCAACTGAGCTATCGGTTGTAGATACTTATACCATTATACTAGATACCATTGCCATTTTTATCTAAGCGTACTTTTGATTATATATAATGTACTCTTATAGAATAGTAAACTCTTCAAGAATATTTTTTCTAGCCTCGGATTGCTCGGCGTTCTGTTTCTATATTATTCTATAACCATTGGTATCTACTACAATGATAGTATTGCTCCCCGGTATGTTAGTAAAAGCCGAGGGAAGGGGGTTATAGGACTCTAGCCGCCGGTGGAAGTGAGGTAAAAGCTTTGGTACAAACTTAATTGTTGAACATCCTTTGTAGGATTTACTAAATGTAGGTATCAATCTATGTATTATAAGTACCTTTATAAAAGAGCTGTACCTTACAGAAATATGCTCGTGAATCAATGAAGACGAGATTTCATTCACAAAATCATCATTCGATTGCCTTTGTGGTGTCTGTGCTGAGCAGGTCGGCTTATGCTCGGAGACGGCGGGTTCGATACCCGCGACAAGACAAGTATTTGTGTACAGAAAAAAAAACGCAAATACTCATGCTAAGTATGGGTGTTGTGGGACCATGGTCCTCGTAGTTCCTGGGTCCCTAGACTCAGGGAATCCTAGTTAGGGTCCAGGATCTATGTATGTGATCGTTGGACGTTATTATTATTGTTATATCAAACTAATCTATCTAACTATGTTAAAATTCGATGTTTGATCAGTCATATAGTAGTATCGGCTGCGCTAGGATCACCGGACCAGTCTAGCCCTTCTGGCTCAGGTGCCGCTTTCGGCACCGGTATAGGATACCAGCGTAACACAATCAGACCCCGACCCCGCCGGCGAGGTCGACGTACCCCCCGTAGGTTAGCTAGAACGGTCGCGTCTTTTAATATGGTCTAATCTTTTAGTGGACGTAGTCTTCTCGATCCTCTTATCCCGGCAATGGCTCAAGCCGAGGCTCGCACCCCAGGGGTGCCCTTGAGCTAGTTGCTTCCCACTTTTGACGGCGCTTCAAACACCTGCCCAGTAACGCTGTAAAGGTCAGTAGAGACAAACAGCATCAGCCCGTTAAAAAAAATCAGATGCTGCTATCTACTTCTCTGCATTGTCCTTAGTGTACAGAGATAGATAAAATAGTTTCCAAGCTGGGTACTTACCCACTATTGTACTTTTTTTTTGTTTTGGTATGGCTCCACACTATCGTGTATTTAGCCAGTGTCAAGTAATTGATAATTTGGCCTTGACTTGACTGGCCCGATAGCTCAGTTGGTAGTATCCCTGCCTTCTGAACTGCAGGTCTTGGGTTCGATTCCCACCCAGGACAAACATTTGTGTGATGAACATCGATGTTTGTTCTGTGTCTGGGTGTTTATACTGTATTCTATGTATGTATTTACAAACAAAAAGTATCTAAGTATTGTATCAGTTATCTGGTTCCCATAGTACAAGCTTTGCTTAGTTTGGGGCTAGATGGCGTTGTGTGAGATGTCCACAGATATTTATTTATTATTTCTCGAGTTAAGTAATATATATATATATATATATATATGTATATATATTACTACAGATATTTATTTATTATTTATTTATTATATATATATATGACTTAACTCGAGAAATAATAAATAAATAATAAATAAATATCTGTGGACATCTCACACAACGACATCTAGCCCCAAACTAAGCAAAGCTTGTACTATGGGAACCAGATAACTGATACAATACTTAGATACTTTTTGTTTCTAAATACATACATAGAATACAGTATAAACACCCAGACACAGAACAAACATCGATGTTCATCACACAAATGTTTGTCCTGGGTGGGAATCGAACCCGTATATATATATATATATATATATATATATATATATATATATATGTGTCAAGTCAAGTCATAGTCTAGTCTAGTCTAGTCTAGTCATAGTCTAGTCTAGTCAAGTCATACTCCTAGTAAAGCGGTGGCAACTTTACCAAAAGCTTCTATGGAGTTTTGGAAACAACACGAATAGAAACGTTTCACCATCATTATACCACTTTCCCACACTCATGCCTTTAATCCAGCACTTAACGAATAAAATGCCACCAATTTTATGCACTAACACTGAAAATTACACAAGTTTTGGAAAATAATACAATGCAGCAACGCGATCTTTTTCATTTTCCCGCCAAAACTTCCACTATTGTACTTACGGCATAGAATAATTACTTAAGTAAGATACTATAAATTTTTATTGTATAAGGTTTTTTTGTTTTTTTTTTGGCGGGAATGAGAAAAAGATTGCCTCGCCGCATTGTATTATTTTCCAAAACTTGTGTAATTTTCAGTGTTAGTGCATAAAATTGGTGGCATTCTATTCGTTAAGTGCTGGATTACAGGCGTGAGTGTGGGAAAATGGTATAATGATGGTGAAACGTTTCTTTTCGTGTTGTTTCCAAAACTCCATAGAAGCTTCTGGTAAAGTTGCCACCACTTTACTAGGAGTATGACTTTGACTAGACTATGACTTGACTATGACTTGACTTGATGACTTCGACTGTGACTTGACACATATTTGCGTGAAATATCATTTACTTGATAAATTATTAATTACTTGACACTGGCTAAATACACAATAGTGTGGAGCCAAAACATACAAAAAAAAAAATTCTATGCCGTAGGTACCAGCATCTTGTATAAGACATGTCACTTGTATAGAGCTATGTTTTCAGTGTGTGTGTGCAGAGTCGGGGGTAGCTTGATATTGCGCACGGTACGTCGACATGGACTTTAGAATAAACCTGCCTTTTGACTCGACTTACTTTCATTGCGGCTCTTTCGGGGATACCCTTTGGTGATGTATCCGTTGTAATCCGAATGTTGCGTAGCGCTCATATAGAAACTTGACTAGCTTTATCAAATGTCGTGAATTTTAAAATCAGTACCTATTTATTAGAATAGGCATGACGACAGTATCAAAAAATGGTCGATTTAATGTTTTTAGGGTAAAATTCATACTAAATAACGTTAAAACACTGGTTTAGTTTTATTAAAAAGTTAAGATTACTTAGATTTTCAATAAAATAAAACATTAAAATATCTGCGATCGGCCATTTTGACTGAAACGCCAATCACAGCGCATGACGTCACACTTAGATTCTTGAATATGCCTGTTTACATCGAGTGTAAACAGGCATATTCAAGAATCACAAATTTAAGAATAAGCCTTTACTTTGTGTGAAGCACTTAAATAATAAATAAATAGCGCCCAACGATCACCTACATAGATCCTGGACCCTAACTAGGATTCCCTGTAGCCAGGAACTACGAAGTCTATGGTTCCACAACACCTAGACACAGAACAAGTATTTTCGCTTTTATTTTGTGCACAAATACTTGTCTTGTCGTGGGAATTGAATCCGCCGCCTCCAGGCTATGAGCTGTCTGCTAAAAGTATGGTGGAGACTTATGTTATGCAGTGGACGCCTTCCGATGGTAGACGTGTAAATTTTTTTTTTTTTTTACTTCAATCTTGTCTAGCATTTGACCGCGCTCTTACCTGGTGGGAAGTGACGATGCGATCGAAGGTGTAGCATGCTAGCCAAGTAAATACCTATTCACTCTTCTCTTGAACACGCCCGGGTCATATTTCGCCGGAAACACAGACGCTGGCAAGGCATTCCATTCCTTAGCCGTTCTAATTAAGAACGTTGAGTCAAATCGCTTGGTACGAATGGGTGGTATTTCAACCACGAAAGGATGGCGCTTAGCCGAGTGTCTAGTAGTCCGGTAGTGGAATGGTGATGGGAGAATGAGATCATGCAGTTCTTGAGCGCATTCCCCGTGGTGTAATCTGTAAAAGACCGACAGACTTGCCACCTTACGTCGATGTGCGAGGCTCTGGAGTCTTTCACCAACCAAAGTGTCGTCGTCAATGAGCCTTTTGGCACGCCGTCCAATCGAGTCCAGAGCCTCAAGCTGGTACTTGGCAGACCCGTCCCACAGGTGGCAGCAGTACTCCATACACGATGTCATATTCCGTGATATTAACCACCAACTAGCAATATTTATGAAATGTGACGTGGATTCCCAAAGAGCAATGGAAACGTACACCACCGTGGTAACATTCGACATGTGCGGGGGAAATTCGCGGGATTTTACGATGGACAATTTTGCCGGTCGCGGCTCAAACCTTCGAAATGGCCCCGGACAGAAAGGGCGACCTTCACACATATCATATACATCTAGGCAGAAGTAGCTATACCATTTATACTTGGAACTCGTTTTGTAAGAAATATTCAAACATATTTTAATGTTTTTTCTTTTCTTTTTTGTTCTCTTATTCATCTCTTCCAGACAATCCAAAAATGTAATAAATGTGTTTGAAATTTTCTTACAAAACGAGTTCTAAGTAAAAATGGTATAGCTACTTCTGATTAGATGAGTCTATTTGTGTGAAGGTCGCCCTTTCTGTCTTCATCATCATCATCATCCAGTCATCTCTTCCAGACAACCCAAAAATGTAGGGATACATTTTAGGGTTGTCTGGAAGAGATCGATTTAATCGATAAGACCCATTGTGCCACTTAATTTTTAAGTTTGTGCTTGGCAACCGTCCCAGTAATGTGGTGTTTCAATAAAGCGTATTATATATCTATTTTTTTAGAGTTAAGAAATGACATGACGAGCTAGTCTTTCACCTGATGGTCCTAGATTTCAGGAATCCTAGGGTGTAAGATCTATGTATGTGATCGTGAGGCGTCATTTATTATTTATGTACTCTATACCACCACCAAAATTTTACTACTTTAATTTTTTTTGAGTACTTACTCATTCACGTGTTTACAATAAATTATCTTTATCCTTATCCTTATCTTTTTCTTCTTTTTCCTGTAGGTAGTGCGAATATTAGAAAATAGTATTATAGGATGATTAGAGAAAATCAAACTGCACTCGGTAGTTCGTGAGTAAAACAACAAATCTGAACATGCGTTATTCTCGATCAGCGGTTAGAAGCAACGAATAATGCTTTTTCTGCCTACCCTCCAGCTTATTCACGCAATTCAAAAAGAATGCGGCCGTATAATAGTTATCAGATTTCGCATAATTAGTTCAACTATAAAAATACATTCAATACAAAATATAGCCTTTAAAATAAACCCTTTTGCATTCGATCATAGCTCAGTTGGGAGTGTTTAATCCGGTGAGTAGGAAGGCGTGGGTTCAAATCCTTTTAGCGTTTTCATTTATACGAACTATAATATCTTTAAGCTAAGCTATTATTAATTTCATAATTTCATTTATTTATTATTAATTTCCGTCTTCGAAGATTAATGAAAAACACGAAGTTCACGGTAAGTTTTTCCAATTCAAATCTTAAACAAAGTTAATTTATCAAAGGAGGGGGGGATGATAAACTGGGTCGAAACGAGTTTTAATCACGAATTAACTTGGACGGACATTCGAGCAAGCGAATTAAATAAGAGCTGCGTTTTAACCCTGAAAGAAGAAGGTGCGTTATTTTTAAGTCTTATGTTAGTAGTAATATTTATGTATATATCGCTAGCTGACTCACCCTGGCTTCGTAGGAGTTATCTCACTATCACACTTCACACTAATATTATAAAGGCGAAAGTTTGTATGTGTGTATGTGTGTTTGTGTGTATGTTTGTTACTCCTTCACGCTCAAACGGCTGAAGGGTTTTGGATGAAATTCGGTACCAAGATATACACTGGATTAACATATAGGCAACATTTTTTCCCGGAAAAGTAAAATGTTCCCGTGGGATGAGCAAATAATTAAAATACCTTTTATCCGCGGGTGAAACCGCGGGGTGCAACTAGTCACTAATAATAATAACGCCCCACGATCACATACATAGATCCTAGACCCTTACTACGATTTGCTGTATCTAGGGACCCAAGAACTACGAGGACCATGGTCCCACAACACCCAGACATAGAACAAATATAATAATAATATAATAATATGTGTGGACATCTCACACAACGCCATCTAGCCCCAAACTAAGCAAAGCTTGTGCTATGGGAACCAGATAACTGATACAAGACTTAGATACTTTTTTGTTTGTAAATACATACATGTTTGTCCTGAGTGGGACTCCTTTGCTTAGTTTGGGGCTAGATGGCGCTGTGTGAGATGTCCACACATATTATTATTATTATTAGCTATATTTATGTAGGTTTTTAATTGGTTTATAGATGCCTGCTCATATTAAGTCACGTTGTCATATTGGGGCGACGCATCGCTTGGCTTAAGGCGTGGTTTAAGTCATGAGAAAATAGTGACTGTTCGGCCTACTCTTTGGTGAGAGAACTTTAGGAAACTAAGTAAACTGAAAGGTGATTTTGTACTTGAGTTATTCAAGTAAAACTTCTTTACGCACGCTTGACTTGGGGGGTAAACTGGGGAATGCGAGGCGAACGGAAGTTGAATTTGGTTCACGAAGATCTTCATTGTCAACATAACAAGATTAAAAGTTTGTATTATTATGTTCGCATGTCCGGTAAAATGACAATTTATAATTGTCAAGATGGCGACGTTAACATTAAACAAAGCAAAAGTTATACCAGCCGATAGATGGAGCTAAACTAAAGAAGTGTTACTTTAGTCGTGTGGTCTAAAGCACACTTGTTTTTTATATTAAAACAGAGGCACCTCGTGATTTCACCTGCTTCTTATAAATTTTTCTGACTATTTTTACTCCGGAAACATAAGCAACCCATGTGCGTCGCATAGGCCAGACGCTCTGATAAACTTTGGAAAATATAACCTCGTAAAATTATATGCCATGTGATAAAACGCTCTCTCTTATGGCTCACGGCACACAATTCCAACGCACAGGCTCCTCATCCACGGATAAAACATTGATTAACTTTTGACCTGCCTTTATATCCAATGTGTACAAAATAGGGGAACAGGGGCGTACCCAGGAGACAGAGGGGGGAAGACGCCCCAGAATTATACCAGCTAGCTGTAAATACTACAATGATATAATAACTACCACCAAGGTTAACACCAAGTCATACCTTCATGCCAATTTCACCAACCTCTTTCGATCCCTGTCCTATTTAATGTGTTGCACTCAGGAAAGGGCATCGGATGTCCGTAAAAAAATTGTCAGTCATTTAGTAGCTAATTGGCAAGAATTTGCGATATTGTCATATAATGCTAAGTCTAACAATGCCACTATGAGAAATCAATGCACGCACGAGATTCCAGCCATTTATTAATTTAAAAGGGTTAAATTAATTTTATCCCGAAAAAATTAATGGTTCCTGAGGGATAGCCCACGCGGGCGAAGCCACGGGCAGAAGCTAGTATAATATATAAGTAATAACCACACATAACTTTTATTTATTGTTTCCATTGATTATGTACATATTATGTGTATAAATTTAACCTGTTTTTGTACTTTTTAGTTTGAAAATGATGTTCACCGGAGGCGCTCGGGGCAGGCTGTGGTCGATCGCAGCGCCAGTTACGTGCTGACGCTCGCGAAAGCCGCCGCGGCTTGCGTTAGTAACTGGCTCCCAGAAGAAGGACATCGAATATGTCAGAAACCTGGTCGGAGTAATTTCGACTTTTAATTGACGTGAGTTTTAGCCGTTATTTATCTTACAAAACTGTTTTTGTACTTTAATTTTAGACAAGTATTGAATAAATGTTTTTCTATTCTTTCTATTTTATTTTATTCTTTCTATTAATATACCAAAGATATTTAATAGTTATAATTGATAAAAACTAAACCATATTCAATATTATTGCAATACTTTTAGTACTTTTTCAAAATTCTGTGTTTTATTTAGAGTCATAAATAAAACACAGAATTTAGATCACACGTATAATTTGTGGAATTCAAATAAATAAACGATTACTTACGCTTAGATACATTTTATAAATAGTAGACAGTAAACGGCTTTATCTCCCCCTTTTTTTTTGTTTTCGTTTTGGCTCCATTTTTTTGTGTATTTTGCCAGTGTTAATTAATTGATAATTTCTCAAGTTAATTAATATTGTTTTTATGTTTCAAGTTAAGTCAAAGTCTAAGTCATCAAGTCAAGTCATAGTCTAGTCTAGTCAAGTCATACTCCTAGTAAATTGGTGGCCATTTTACCCGAAGCATCTATGTAGTTTTGGAAACAACACGAAAAGATACGTTTCACCATCATTATACCACTTTCCCCCAGTCATGCCTGTAATCCAGCACTTAAATAAAATGCCACCAATTTTATGCACTAACACTGAAAATAACACGAGTTTTGGGAAATACAATGCGGCAGTGATCTTTTTCGTTTTCCCGCCAAAACTCCCTCTCCCCCCGTTTCCTGTGATTCTTGCAGCGCTCCTGTGCGAATGTACACGAACGGGATTAAGCCCCGCGAATACGTATATTAATCAGGATTTTTCTTTTCATAAAGAGGGACGAATTACCTGTTTTACAAGCTTTTTATTTCCACTTAACATGTGTATATATAAAATTGCCGTTTTTTAAGAAACAAGACACCGTTTTTTTTTTTATATAATAATAACTATTTGCGCCCTGCGGTTTCACATACTCAAATATTTTTTAAATATTTGAATGACTGGCCTTACCTTTTAAAGATTTAATTTTATTAAGCAAATTGTTAAAAATAGTATTTTTTTGGAAGCTCTGTCATCCACCGTAATCACTAGACCTTGCGCTTATAGACTTCTATATACTTTACCCAGAATGTAGGCAGGAAAAAATTTTTATATCCTTGAGGCAGAAAAATGTAAAACCCAGTATTCTTCAAAAAGCGAAGTGATGTCATTACTTGACAAAAAGATCTAAGTTCGCGAACCTGCTGTACCAACCTCCTTGCCGTAAAGATATTTATAAAAAAAAAACGTATATAGATGATGAGACGGGAGTTTTGGCGGGAAAGCGAAAAAGATCGCGTCGCCACATTGTATTATTTTCCAAAACTTGTGTTATTTTCAGTGTTAGTGCATAAATTTGGTGGCATTTTATTCGTAGTGCTGGATTACAGGCATGAGTGTGGGAAAGTGGTATAATGATGGTGAAACGTTTATTTTCGTGTTATTTCCAAAACTCCATAGAAGCTTCTAGTAAAGTTGCCACCACTTTACTAGGAGTATGACTTGACTAGACTAGACTATGACTTGGACTTGAACTTGAACTTGATGACTTGGACTGTGACTTGACTTGACACATGATATGTTAATAATATTTATTAACTTGAGATATTATCAATTACTTGACGCTGGCTAAATACACTAAAGCGTAGAGCCAAAACCAAACAATAAAAAAACATGTGTATGACGGCGGCTACGTCCAGTTATAAACTCTATGCACAGCGATCGAGCACCGTAATTTACCCTGTGGTGGCATTAAATTTATTACAGTGGCAGCACCGGCAACTGTCATGGCGCCCCTACCTGTCTGGCTATATAAAGGGATCGATTGGTGTGCTACGGATCATTCTTGTTCCAGACACGGCGCGGTGCGGACATGCTGAAGGCCTATAGTTATATAGGTTGCAACCTACCCACAACACGTTCCTGCCCACATGTACAACTATTTTTAAGGAGTTTTGGCGGAAAAACGAAATAGATAGCGTCGCCGCATTGTATTATTTTCCAAAATTTGTGTTATTTTCAGTGTTAGTGCATAAAATTGGTGGCATTTTATTCGTTAAGTGCTGAATTACTGGCATGAGTGTGGGAAAGTGGTATAATGATGGTAAAACGTTTCGTTTTCTTTTCGTGTTGTTTCCAAAACTCCATAGAAGCTTCTGGTAAAGCCTCCACTTTACTAGGAGTATGACTTGACTAGATTATTACTTGACTTGATGACTTGGACTGTGACTTGACTCGACACATATATCTAATACCTTTAAACTTGACAAATTATCAATTACTTGACACTGGCTAAATACACAAAAATGTGGCGCCAAAACAAAACAAAAAAAATGTTAATTTTTTTTTTTTGTTTTTTTTTTTTTTTTTTTTTTATGTTAAGGAATTACGTGACGAGCTAGCCGTTCGCCTGATGTTAAACGACACGGCTGCCCATACCAGCTGCAGTGTCACTCGGAACTCTAAAGTATAGAGGTTCGCGTGACACTGCACTACGCACGTCATCCAGAGACATCAGCACAATCTAGTAATAAGATGTCGCCATCTTGACAATCGTAAATTATAATTTTACCGGACATACCAACATAATATGAATTTTAAGCAATTTTTAACTTTGTTATGTTGACAATGGAGTTCTACGCCACGTTACACATTCACTAGCTTACTCCCCAAGTCAAGCGTAAAGAAGTTTTACATCAAAAATTGGATGCTGAATATTGGTGACAAAAAGGTTGTCAAAATGATGCGCTCCGTTACGTTCTACTTTAGCAAGTACGCAATCCATGGCACAAGCTGGAAGTACAGGTCTCGTGATAGGTTCACATTTATCCGCTCGTAAAAGTGAAGGTGCGTCGGCAAAACGGTTAACTGGACGAGGGGCAGCCATAGCGGAGAAAAGGCAGAAGGCTGTTTAACCTACTAGGTGGTAGGACGTTTCTGCAAAGTTGAAAGTTAAGTCTGGTGGAAAGTTACCCACCCGCAGAGGCTCGGAAGGGCCTAACGCTGGGGCGAGATGTCGCAATCGTGACACCATCTCGCCCCATCCCGGCGGCGGATGGAACACAGGTTTTAGTGGCTTCCAGTCCCACATAGCATAAATGTTGTCTGGAAGAGATCGTTTTTTAGCGATATGACCGCCCATTGTTACCTACTCATTAGTTCTTTCCTGTTTTTGTATTTGTTACCTTGGTGTCAGTAAAGAGTTTATCTATCTATGTATCTATGGAGAGGGCATTTCCCCCCTAAAAAAATAGGTAAATATCACCGCTTTGCCAGTTATTCTGCCACCAAGCAGTAGTGTGCAAGCACTACTGGGTTCCGGTTTGAAGGGCGCTGTAGCTAGTGAAATTACTGATGTTTTTGAAAATACGTTTGTATTCCTATTACAATTTTTTATTCGGTGTAATTTCGACGTTAAAAATTCGTCGCTTTAGGTGCCTATAACTACAACGATTTTGTAAGAGCTCAAAAAAGGAAATTGTTCGACACTTTGTCACTGTGTAAAATAAAAAGTCATCAAAATGTAATAATAATTAATTTATAATTCATTTTAAAATTTAATAAATGTTTCGGGCGAAATATGACCCGGGCGTGTTCAAGAGAAGAGTGAATAGGTATTTACTTGGCTAGCATGCTACACCTTCGATCGCATCGTCACTTCCCATCAGGTGAGAGCGCGGTCAAATGCTAGACAAGTTTGAAGTAAAAAAAAAAAAAATAATAATAACATTTTGGGGTATATTTTAGTGCTTTGCTTAAAGTTGAAAATCGCACATCATAATATGACATCAAAATGAGTCTGCGCATGAAATGGTGTATATATTTCAGTAAGTTTAATTAGGATTGGTATTTTAGTTACTTTACTATTTATTTAATAACAAATAAATAATAAAAACAATCAATAAAAGACGATTTATTAGCTACGCACCGCTGTTTCAATTTTCCGCTCAACTTTCTAATGTTTTCTTTCATAAGAACCTTCTCCTGACAATAATAAACACAACAAAAAAATAATTATCGAAAATGTTCCATCCGTTCACGCGTGATGCGATAAGAGATTAATTTTTATATGATACACGAGCTTCTGCCCGCAGCTTTGCCCACGACGTGGCCTATGGGAAAATAATTCAACCACCCATTTCACCCTCTTAAGGGTGGAATTTCGAAAAATCCTTTCTTAGCGGATGCCTACGTCATAACATCTACCTGCATGCCAAATTTCAGCCCGATCCATCCAGTGGTTTGGGCTGTGCGTTGTTAGATCACTATGTCAATCGGTCACCTTTGAGTTATATATATTTAGATATAAATGAATCTATTTTGAAAAAATAATATTTATTGATTTTATGAAAAACAGTTTAATCTTTTTCTTGTTACTTAGACGTTAAACGACAAAAAATATTCCAAACGTAGAACAGTAGAACCGCAGCCATATTTTAAACTTTTCCTTATACATACAACTCCACTGTGTCACAAGGGTGCTCGGAGTTGGGCCATGAAAATTTGATGATAACCCTCTATGGTAATAATACCCTTGTATTAAAAAAAAACGTAAGGTCACCTCTCTGGAATGACAGTACATAGCCTTATGACGAGCTCTGCTGTCTCAGATATTGTACCTGAGTATACGTGGGCGTAGTTAAGGGCTTAAGGGAAGGGTTCCCCTGACTACTGTAAAAATAAGAGGGAAGAAGAAAGTGAAATTTAAATCCAATAGGCCAATGCTGTTAGTCTTGCGGCGGGCGCCCAGCTGTCAAAAGTGGGAGGCAACTAGCTCAAGGGCACCTGGGGTTGCCGGGATAAGAGGGTCGAGAAGACTACGTCTACTGGAAGAGTGGACCCTATTGAAAACCAGCATTTATTAATACAGCTCCTGTGCGTATACATACCTATTAAGCTTCCATAATAATGATGCCCAACGATCACATACATATATCCTGGACCCTAACTAGGCTTCCCTGTGTTCAGGGATCTAGGAACTACGAGAACCATGATCCCACAACACCTAGGCTTATAACAAGTATTTGGGCTTTTTTTTCTGTGTATAAATACGTACCATGCCTACTTACAAAGCCTATGTCCGGCAGTGGACTAAGGGACTAATATTTCAAAATAATCCCCAATAAATTTAATACATGTCACAAGATCCCAAGAGTGAAAAATCCAAAGAGAATCCATAAATATCAATAGTGAAAATGTTTTAACAAGCTTATTCCTCTTTACCTCTGTCCCGTGAGTTTCGTATGCCAAATGACAAATGTTTTAACTCGCATCTCGTAAATTTACCAGTTTACCAGCCCCAGCCGAATGAGTTGTATGCTTTGAACTGTAAAACTAATGGATACGTTATAAAGTACTGATATCACAGAAGATTCACAAGATTCACAAGTAGTTCAAGTACAGAAGAATCACTGCACGAAGTCAAATAAATAGCGACTCTACTATAACGCAATAAAGCACAAAGCGTTGCTAGCTTAAAGTTATATTTACCTAGTGCTTACCTTTTTTTATAACATTTCACACAGCGCCATCTAGCCCCAAACCAAGCAAAGCTTGTACTATGGGAACCAGATAACTGATACAATATCATTTAGTTATGATTACTTACTTACTTTACTTATTTTTTTTTTTTTTTTTTTTTTTTTTACTTCAAACTTGTCTAGCATTTGCCCACGCTCTCACCTGATGGGAAGTGACGATGCGATCGAAGGTGTAGCATGCTAGCCAAGTAAATACCTATTCACTCTTCTCTTGAACACGCCCGGGTCATATTTCGCCGGAAACACAGACGCTGGCAGGGCATTCCGTTCCTTAGCCGTTCTAATTAAGAAAGTTGAGTCAAATCGCTTGGTACGAATGGGTGGTATTTCGACCACGAAAGGATGGCGCTTAGCCGAGCGTCTAGTAGTCCGGTAGTGGAATGGTGATGGGAGAATGAGATCATGCAGTTCTTGAGCGCATTCACCGTGGTGTATTCTGTAAAAGACCGACAGACTTGCCACCTTACGTCGATGTGCAAGGCTCAGGAGCCTTTTACCAACCAAAGTGTCGTCGTCAATGAGCCTTTTGGCACGCCGTTCAATCGAGTCCAGAGCCTCAAGCTGGTACTTGGCAGACCCGTCCCACAGGTGGCAGCAGTACTCCATACACGATGTCATATTCCGTGATATTAACCACCAACTAGCAATATTTATGAAATGTGACGTGGATTCCCAAAGAGCAATGGAAACGTACACCACCGTGGTAACATTCGACATGTGCGGGGGAAATTCGCGGGATTTTACGATCGGACCTGTGCCTGATACAGATTTAGAAGCTGTCCAGGTGTGAAGTACCGCCTTACCTTGGACAATATGCCGAGTTTTTTTGAAGCTACTTTGGCTTTGGACTCGATGTAGGATCCAAAGTTTAGGTTTGACGTGAGATCAACACCCAAAAGCTCAAGATGGTTTCCTAAACTTACAGATACACCACGGAATGAAGGAGCCAGATGGAGTGGGCTCTTTTTAGCAGTGAATAAACACGCCTGTGTTTTTGCAGCATTGAACCTAACCAAGTTAGCATCGCCCCAATCGGACACGGCTTTCAAAGCCAGGTTCATGCGCTCAACCATAGCCTCTCTCTCAATCCGGACGTCGTCACCACTGGCACGGGCACTGGATGTGTATCTTTCAACAACAGTACTATCATCTGCATACCCAAAGGTACCGGGCTTTAGCAGACCATTGATGTGGAGTAAGAATAGTGTTGCTGAAAGAACTGACCCCTGAGGTACACCAGCATTAATAGCTAATTGATCGGAGGAGCAGCCATCAAGAACTACTCTTAGCGATCTTTCCCTCAAAAAGTCTGATATCCAAGTGCACAGACCAACAGGTAGTCCGTAAGATGGAAGCTTATTCAGACGTCCGTCATGCCAGACCCGATCAAATGCCTTAGAGACGTCTAGAGATACAGCAAGTGCCTCTCCATGCATCTCTAAGGCTTCGCTCAATATGTGAGTGGCATACGCGAGAAGATCCCCAGTGGACCGGTTTCGGCGAAATCCGTATTGCCGGTCACTGAGGAGATCATTGTCTTCAAGGTATGCCAAGAGCTTGTTGTTAATTATACGCTCCATACTCTTACAGAGAATGGAGGTAATTGAGATGGGTCGATAGTTGGCAGGATCAGCACGACTGCCCTTCTTAGGTACAGGTTGTACGTTGGCTAGCTTCCAACTCATAGGGACTATTCCGGTGTCTAGAGAGAGGCGAAATAGGCGTGTTAGAATGGGAGACAACTCGGGTGCACAGCTCTTAAGTACAATTGCTGGTATACCATCGGGACCACTGGCTTTGTTCACGTCTAGACTGCGTAATGTTTTTAGTACTTCCTTCTGACGTATGCGTATTTCCGGCATGAAAACACCGCATTGTGGAAGGCAGGGAGGTACCTCATTAGCAGTATCTAGACGCGAAGCTTCTGCAAAGAGAGTGGCAAACAAGTTTGCTTTTTCTTTTGCAGTGTGAGCCAGCGATCCGTCTGGTTTCAATAATGGAGGCAGTGAGGATCGACAGAAGTTCGCTTCAACCGATTTGGCTAGGGACCAAAAAGCCTTACTACCAGCTGGGTAGGAAGCAAGTTTAGCCCCTATTCGACCAATATGTTTGAAACGAGCCTTCCTTAATTCCTTCTTACAGGCCTTGGCGGCAACGTTAAAGGCTTTCTTCTTAGCTCGAGTGTCCGAGGCCTTGCGTTTTCGAGCGTCAGCCCATGCCAGATATGCCGCATGCTTCTGCGCTTCAGCGCGTGCACAGTCGGCTCCAAACCATGGGCTGGCTTTGCTGGTCACGGGCTTATCGGAAAATGGAATAAAATATTCCATAGCCCGACATATTACCTCAGTAACCGCATTCGCGCAGACCGTCGGATCTCCAGAAGAAAAACACGTTTGCCGCCAAGGATATGAAGCGAAGAAATGTCGCATCTCGTCCCAGTCTGCTAAGTTGTATCTCCAGACACGCCGATTGCTCTTAGGGCTTGGGTCAGGCGGGGAGTATACTGAAACGGACTTGACCAGACAGTGATCGGAGCTACCAATGGGTGAGGATACCGCCACAGAGTATCGGTCTGGTTCAGTCGTGAGCAGAAGGTCGAGGCAGTTAGCAGTGTGGCTATCAATGTCAGGCACTCGTGTTGGCTCTTTAACAATCTGCGTTAAATTGAGCGCCAAAGCGAGCTTACGCGTCTCTCTCCCAGCGTGGTCCGTGATCCGGTGTGGGACTAACCACTTCTGGTGGTGAGCATTAAAGTCCCCCAGAACAACAAGCTGAGCCGAAGGATAGCGTTGCTGAGCCACATCTGCCGTTTCACTGAGATACTCCATTAGAAGAGTTGTCTCCCGGTCACCGCTATGTGATCTGTACACACCAGCATAGAGAATTTTCTCAATGCCAGTGTCCACAAGCACCCAAATCACCGAAAAGTGGGGATGCTCAAGGTTTCGGAGACGCAAACAGCAAATGTCATCACGGACGTAAACGCAGATACCAGCGTGTGGAAGGAAGCGGTTTTCCAAGATGAATTTTGGATAGTCCAGATATGCTGTGTCTGATGGACATCCTATTTGCGTCTCAGTCAAGAAGAGCAAGTGCGGTTTGTTGGTCTCCAGATGATGATGGACCGCTTGCAGATTTGAGTGCAGCCCACGAATATTTGTGAGGTGCACTTTAAGAGTGAGGACGTGCATCTGCCGTTTAAACTTGCTCAATTTATTTGACTTTTTCACAATTGGGTGAGTTAGGTAGACAAGTAGGAAGTGGACGAGATATTGGGATGCTAACCCTCAGTAATAGAGAAGCTCCTACGCCAATAGAGAACTTGCCCGGAGACTGCGGGGACGCCCGAACCCCCCTGAAATTGCCCACAAGTTCCTCACTTCCAGTCGCCAACTGGCCCTGTGGACAACCTCAGGATTTTACACAAGCGGTGGGGCAGCCTTTCGTAGTTGGCTAGACTACTACTTGGGCCCCCTACAACTTGCGGTCGGCCAGCAGAGAGCACCGTGCTTCGGATCCCGCTACCCTCCGAAGCAAGGTCTCCGACGCGAAAGCATCTCCATCACCAATACCGGTCTGCATACCCAACACAACTGTCCACATCTACTCGTCAGAACGGCTTCATTAGACATCACGATGGAACACGACGAGTCGCTTGGCATCGTGGTTTTGTCTAATGGGTGGTAACTAAGCCGGCGGCTAAGGCCTTCCACCAGTTATTTGGTTGCTCTTTTGGCACCACCCAGGGGTCACGTGTAGGGAAACTAGGGTTAAAGCCTACGGACGCGAGCAAACATAAACCCCCAAAACTTAGATCATTTAGTTTGTAAATACAGTTAGAATAAAATATTACACCAAGACACAGAACAAACATCGATGTTTATCACACAAATGTTTGTCTTGGGTGGGAATCGAACCCACAGCCCCCAGTTCAGAACGCAAGCTTACTACCAACAGAGCTATTGGGGCAGTCTAACGTTATTTTATATTATACCTACCTTCTGTCGCAAAACTACTATGAAATATCAACTGATTTAAGGCTATGATGATTTTTTATCTCTTCGGCCGAGTTTGCAATTCTCGTTTTAATCAGTATCATAAATTATTATCTGTGGCCAGGTTAAAGCTAATTGTACTTTTCCGTAAGTTGACTTAAAAGTTTCAAGAGGAGAGTGAATAACTTGTAGATGATTGATATCGTTGGCCATACATCATACCAGTATAGTTACGCAAGTCTATGCAATATGTACAAATGTTAGAGCGTAGCGTATCTTTTCTTTTGATTAATCTACGATCGTTACGTATAATTTACTGCGTCGGCTGTCCAGCCGATCGGGTCCATCTAGTTTACACCTAGATTTATGTCGCTTAGGTTTAGGCTTAGTTTTGTTTTAAATCTAGACTTTAGTGTTCTTTAGTGGCTTTGAGTTCAGGTTCGATAAATGAGACTAATCTAATTTAAATATATATAACTCAAAGGTGACTGACTGACTGACATAGTGATCTATAAACGCACAGCCCAAACCACTGGACGGATCGGGTTGAAATTTGGAATACAGGTAGATGTTATGACGTAGGCATCCGCTAAGAAAGGATTTTTCGAAATTCCACCCATAAGAGGGTGAAATAGGTGGTTGAATTATTTTCCCATAGGTCACGCCGCGGGCGAAGCTGCGGGCAGAAGCTCGTTCTTCACTATTTGACTTGAAACTTGGTTTAGCTACCTCACCTCCGATTTCTCGTACGTTTTTCAACTCGTATCAACTACTGAACGTTCATTGGTTGTCTATTAATAAACATAAGTCTTTAACCAATGAGAGTACAGTATTTAATGTGTTAAGTAGACTTTGACAAACATACGAGAAACTGGAATGAGTTGTTAACAATATAGGATTATTTACACATTGCACACATTAAATGTAAAAGAATTGCGATAATTAGTTAAGTTATTTACAATATTTAACGTCAAAAGAGTATTATTGAATAGTGTGATTGACTTTTGAATGGTTTGGTGACTTGCCACCAGGTGGCGTTGTTGTCGACTGTCATGGCCGAAACTTGTTCCGTCGCCTCTTTAAAAAAGGCAGAACGTTGTTCAGTTAGTTCAGTTGGTCTTCGGCAGCGGAGTGAATAACACGAAACTATTGCCGATATCCTGTGGAACAGGAATAAGTTTCCTGTTCCACAGTATTTATTTATATGTATATATATATATATGATGTACTGGAGGTTGTTTATTAATTGTGCTGCAAATGTCTATGAGGTTAATATAATACAGTGTTCTAATGTATGAACAAGCATGTAGTTTTGTTTTAAGTTTGTTATTAATTACAGAAGCGTCACTCCGCAACATCACTTAATTAAAGAGTAGCTCTTGCTACAGCGTAATAAAGCGCTGTTCAGCTTGCATACCGCTACAAGGGTACACCCCAAAAGGGTAACACTCTTTTCTTAAACGTTACTCGTAACGGTATTGCCTAGTATCCCCACCCGGTGATGCTGTAAAGGTGGGTAGAGACCAGCTGCATTAGCACGTTCAAAAAACAACTGCCCAGTATTTTCCATAGGGTCCACTCTACTAGTGGACGTAGTCTTCTCGATCCCCTTATCACGGCAACGGCCCAAGCCGAGGCTCGTACCCCAGGGGTGCCCTTGAGCTAGTTACTTCGTATTTTTGACGGTTGGGTGCCTTAAGCGCCTGCCCTCCCGCCCGGTGACGCTGTAAAGGTCGATAGAGAACAACAGTAGTCGGGGTGGTTCCGTGTATTTTTAGCTACGTACCTAAAGTTTGGAGTGCACCAAGCCCGATTTACTTAAGGACGAAGCCGTGTTCTGTAATACAAGTAATAATAGCTTAGCAATGTTATTAATCTAATCCATCAATTTAAAGTTTACAAATTATGATCCGTTCGCGCAGCTTGGGACTCATAAATGATGGATGTACCCTTTTCTATAATTCAATCTGTCTTTACGCGCTGTACTTTATAAAATTAGTCAATAAATCTGGTATATCAGGGCATTTATCCACTTTTTTGTAATAGGCTCACATTTCATGGGGCTTTCATTCGGAGCGCGATTTTTTGTTAAACGAATTTTTCGGCTGACAAATGTGAAGAATTATCTGTACACAGTGGTGCGGAGCGTAGCTTATGTTGTCAAAAATATTAAAATTTAATTTAATTTTGTTGTTCGTGTAATAACTAGATGAACCTATGTGAAAAATGAGTAAACATAAAACACGAAATTCATAATTAATTTTACAGTATCAAAACGAATAAAGTATTAGTTAACACTAATTATTTTGTTTTGATAAAACTATAATACATTTTTTAACATTAATTAAATTTTTTATATGACCTTCTAACCTATCTCGTATCTCTCGTTATAAATAAAATTTGTGTTTTACACATACAATATATAAAACTCACTTTTCTTTCACAACCAGATGAGAGATGTGTCGTAAGTTGAATAATTTTATCGCTCAATTGTAACACGACTCAGAGACGATTAAAAAGTAAACACTAATGTTAGAGACATGCAATTCTATATTATAACAGAAGCTAGGTTAGATATGCAATTTAAAAATTATAAAATATAATTAAACAATAATTAAAAAATAAATAAAACGAATGTGCTTTAGACCACACGACTGAAGTAAAACTTCTTTAGCTCCATCTATCGGCCGGTATAACTTTGTTTTTGCTTTCTTTATAGCCAACGAGCTTCTGCCCGCAGCTTCGCCCGCGGCGTAGCCTATGGGAAAATAATTCAGCCACCCATTTCACCCTCTCAAGGGTGGAATTTCGAAAAAGCCTTTCTTAGCGGATGCCTATGTCACAACATCTACCTGCATGCCAAATTTCAGCCCGATCCGTCCAGTGGTTTGGGCTGTGCGTTGATAGAGCACTATGTCAGTCAGTCAATCAGTCAGTCACCTTTGAGTTATATATATTTAGATTAGATTCACTATCTTGACTGATAATTGTGAATTGTCATTTTTCCGGACATACCAACACAATAATACAAATTTTAAGTAATTTTTAACTTTGTTATAATGACAATGCAGAGCTACGTGCACCAGTACAACCCGCCTCTCTCTTGCCCCTACAGTAATATACAGTATATACGTAACTCTCTCTGTTTCTGTCTTCACTAACTTATATCTCCCTCTCAACTTCCGTTCGCCTCGTCACGCATTCACCAGCTTACTCCCCAAGCGGGAAGTCAAGCGTTCGTAAAGAAGTTTTACTTCAATAAATAAATAAAAACAATAAATCGGTTCATAATCTTAATCCCAAACTAAGCAAAGCTTGTACTATGGGAACCAAATAACTGATACAATACTAAGATAACTTTTAGTTTGTAAATACATACATAGAATACAATATAACACCCAGACACAAACAAACATCGATGTTCATCACACAAACGTTTGTCCTGGGTGGGCATCGAACCTTCAAACTACAGTTCAGAAGGCAGAGCAACTACCAACTGAGCTATCAGGCCAGTCAAAAGTTTGTGCTTTTCGCTCCACTGTGCTAAAAACAGATGTATATTACGAGTAGGTAGGTAGGTACACCTAGAGACACGACGAGTGTATGTCGCCTCGACATAAATTCGGAGGTAAGCGCGATTCCAGTTTGATTTAATGTGCTGTGTTTTACGCGGCACTACGGTGTGAATGTTCCATGTTTTGTGATGATTGCATCATTGTGTTAATCTACAAAATAACAAAATACAATAACACAAAAATACAATACAATAATACAAAATAACAAATGCAGTATGTGTCGTGGTTTGCGCACCACTGTAACTAAGGTTACTACCAGTTTTAACTGACATCAGAAAATGGAGATTATTATTAAATAAAAAATATGATGTCACAAAATTTGCGACCCCTCTCCCCCTCTTGTCACACAATGTCACACTTTGTCGACCCCCACCCTCCCCTTAACGAGTGACGTAATTTATGAATGGCCCCTAAGGTGAATATTATCTGAATTTATCTGTAAATTGAATTTTATTTTACATGTAAAATGTATGTTTAATTTAGGGTTGATTTTTGGAAATAAACAAATTATCTGAAAATACAAAAAAATAAATTTAAAAAGAAAACTTAATCTGCCCGTAGGCAACGTGCCTAATATGCTGGCAGCATTGCCACGTTGAATGGCAATGCTTAATCTTTAGTCGAAGTAGTGGCCAACATTTTGGTCACTGTAATGTCACGTTTATGACTAACGAGCTTCTGCCCGCAGCTTCGCCCGCGGCGTGGCCTATGGGAAAATTATTCAACCACCCATTTCACCCTCTTAAGGGTGGTATTTCGAAAAATCCGGATGCCTACGTCATAACATCTACCTGCATGCCAAATTTCAGCCCGATCCGTCCATCGGTTTGGGCTGTGCGTTGATAGATCACTATGTCAGCCAGTCAACTTTGAGTTATATATATATATAGATATTTTAATATTTTTGTTACGTATCGGTGTAACAGGCAGCCATCACGATTTTTTGCTAATAAAAATGATAAACCACCCTGTTTTTGTTCTACATATTGAATTCAGAGGGCCTCTATCATTTATGACTTGCCATCATTTAGAGCGGACGTCTGAAGGTTAGATTCGGCTACAGGAAAAAGGGTCGTAAGCTCAGTCTGACAACTCTTCTATTTATACTGGTGCCCACGCAAACACCTGCATTACTATCATGTAATACCGATAATAATAATAATAACGCCCAACGTCACATACATAGATCCTGGACCCTGACTAGGATTCCCTGTGTTTAGGGACCCAGGAACTACGCGGACCGTGGTCCCACAACACCCAGACTCAGAATAAGTATTTGCGCTTTTTTTTCTGTGCACAAATACCTACTTGTCCTGTCACGGGAATTGAACCTGCCGCCTCCTGGTTATGAGCCGACCCGCTCAACCACAACACCACAGAGGCTGTCAATGTAATCATTGGTATAAAATCTGTTCTGCAGTGGAGACCGCGAATCAGGCGATCTAGTGTAGGTCAACCTTCATGCAGCGAGATGGAGCGATGATATATGCAAGGCAGCAACTGGAATAGTAGGGCTGAAGCCTGGGGTCAGTGGCGTCAGTTGGGAGAGTCTTATGCCCAGCAGTGGACTGGAGTAAGTTGGTGATGACCATTGTAATGAGATTTCTTAATTATGCGATTTGCTCATTAATATCTTAAGTATATTTGGCAGGATGCAGAAAAATTCTACAACGTATCTAAATGTACAAAAACTGCCCGAATCCCCATTCACTCAACCTATACATATAAAGTTCAAAGTCCTGACTGACTGACTGACATATATCAACGCACAGCCTAAACCGCTGGTCCTAGAAACTTGAAATTTGGAGGATGTGTTCTTTGTAAAATGTAGCTATCCATTTAGAAAGGGTTTTTCGAAACTCCACCCCTAAAAGGGTGAAATGGGTAGTTGAACTATCTATAAAAAAATCTTCTTCCTTTCCTATAGGCTACGCGGGCGTAGCCGCGGGCAGAAGCTAGTCCTTATATATTTTCCAAACACAATCTCCTGTCCTGTAATAAAAGGAAATTTTAATTTATAATTTGTTAGTTTTCTGTAGTTTTGTTAGTTATAAATCCAAACACGGCAGACACAACAAAACGGTTATATCTCATGAATCGCAGCGAAGTTTTATCAAACCGGTGGACGGCCGCGTTTTTGAACATTTGAGTTATGGTCCCTGGCAACAGTTCGCACTACGCCATTAATATCACCCGTCGAGGCTACCACTTGTTCTCGAACTCGAATTAACACTGGTTCACGTTTCTTTTTTTGACGTGGTCTCTGTAGCGTTCAGCTTAAAGTTGAAAATCGCAGATCATAATTTGGCGCCAAACTGGGTCTGGCGCAAGAAAATGTGCTAATTTTGCAAGTTTATTGCAGATTACGTGAAATGTAAATATCATATAAATATTTTATCTGGTCATTCCTATAAAACTACACTGGCTTAACAATTTGAAAAAAAAAAAAATTGGTTATTGATTAAAATTTGGGGAGAAACGTTCATAAAGTATTTTTTGGAGTCGTAATAACGTTTTTTATTTTATTATTTAATTAATTATTAATTAATATTTACTTTTGATTTTTAGATTTTTTTTAGAAACACTAAAGTAACCTACTTAGTTAAGTTTTGTTCAATTATTCCTGTGTTTCGTTTTACTTTCATTTTACTTTTTTTCCACATAGTTATTTTGACACGTTACATCATATTAGTGAGTCAAAAAGGACTCCATAAATCATGACATTATAATCAAAAGTAAAGTCATTTTTAAAGTCTAAGCGCATCGAATCATGAAGCGTGTTTTAAATATCAGAATTACATATATCACTATGAATAAATATATGAAAAATAATAAAAAATAATGCTAAATAATAATTTTTATTAAACTAAAATTTATCCATTCTATTATTCGGATATTTTTTAAAATTGGATAAATGTAAAATATATTACTAATTGCAAACACGTATTTATTATTTCAGTATTTGAAATTACTAAAATAATGAAGAGTTTTTAGTCTTTAAATTTGTGGTACTAAATGTAAAAAAAAGTTGTAGGTAAAAATAAACCCCTCCCATCCAGAAAGCTAAACGTCTAACAGTAGTCAAAATAACCAACAATGTCTACGCAAAGTGAGTTTCAAGTGACTTATAAACCAATAGTAGAGCGTCAATTGTAAAATTCTCCGCTTTTAACCGGCAGAAAGATAGAATCGATTTATTTTGACGTAATCGCTTGATATCTTCCAATATTATATTTTCCGCTAGCATTTTGAAATTTTCACCCATTCCACTGGGATGTCTCTATTTGTCATAAAGTTAGCTGGTTCTTGGGTGTTCTTGAAGGTTTTATAGAAGTCTTTGGTATTCGGT
The DNA here is from genome assembly GCA_905220475.3 of Ennomos fuscantarius. Lineage (NCBI taxonomy): Eukaryota > Metazoa > Arthropoda > Insecta > Lepidoptera > Geometridae > Ennomos > Ennomos fuscantarius. Next base: position 8,684,239 of record HG992049.1, read on the forward strand.
GGCGATGTAACTATTATTATCGAATCTGTGGTATTGGTTGGTTGGTAACTATTGTTCTATTAATGACTAGCTTCTGCCCGCGGCTTCACCCGCGTGGCCTATAAGAAAATAAAAAATTTTTTCATAGATAATTCAACCACCCATTTCACCCTCTTAGGGGTGAAATTTCGAAAAACCCTTTCTTAGTGTCAAAGTCAAAGTCAAAAGATTTATTGCAAATAGGCTATTTTCAGCACTTTTACAAGTATGGATACCTACCTACACTTTACAAAAAACACACACTCCAAATGTTAAGTCTCTAGGACCAGCGGTTTAGGCTGTGCGTTGATATATGTCAGTCATTCAGTCAGTCAAAAGGCAAAAAAAAAACAAGAGAATTCAACAGTTACACAATGTTTAATTAGTTAACTAATAAACATTATTTACTGAAGTAAAACTTTTTTACGCTTGCTTGCATTGGGGAGTAAGCTGGCGAGGCGAACGGAAGTTGAAAGTTTTTTGTTAACGTAGATAATCATTGTCAACATAACGAAAGTTAAAAATTATTTTAAGTTTGAGTTATTATGTTGATATTTCTAGTAAAATTACAATTTACAATTATCAAGATGGCAACATTAACATTAAACAAAGCAAAAACAAAGTCATACCGGCTGATAGATGGAGCTAAATATGTTTTGCTTCAGTCGTGTGGTCTAAAGCACACTCATTTTTTTATTTATCAAGTTTGAATAGGCAAAGAAAACAAGAGAATTCAACTCGTTTAAAACGGTTAATTAGTAAAGCGGTAAATTATGGCTAACTAGCAAATAAGCATGACTGTTCTTTGCTGGCAGTGTCAACGTTTCATCACAGTTAGCTCAACCTAGAACCTAATCACTAATGTGATAGGGTATATATTAGGCAGTTCGTAAAAACAGTAGTTGAGAAGAGGTCTGGTCCACGTTACGCACACAAAGATGTTGGTTATGCTGAATTTGGATGGTTGTGAGGTAAGTAGAGTCTTAAAAGGTAGGCAACGCATTGGCAGCGCCTCCTTGTTGCAGGTTTCTATAGGCGACGGTAACTGCTTACCATCAGATAGGTGGTCTGCTTGTTTGACTGTCTGTATCATTAAAAATATTAGAACCAGAAGCACCTGTTATTCTTGGCTTTTTATGTAAATATTATTAACATAAAGAAGCTTAAAAATGAATGTAATAAGTAATGTAAGATTCGTAAATTAATCAGGAGTAACGCTTTTAAAGTTTCATCGCCTGTCCCTTTCACACAAAATAGAGATCGTGTGGAGCTTTCTTACAGTTACTATGAAGGCATTGCTTGTGACGTCACATGCCGAAGTGATTGTATGTAGAGCTACCATAGAGGTACCACAGCTTAGTAATGAGGTACTATGGACTGACTGACGTCACTGTGTGTTTGAGCTGTCTTTTTCTATTCCTGTATTTTAAAATGCCTGTGACATTGTAATTTTTTTAGATATTTAATTTTTATTTTCACAATTATGTATTTTTTGAGGTACATTATTTATTTATGCAATATAAAAAGCAGTCATAAAATACACTAGTTTTTCATGAAAATTCTGTTAATAATTGACAAATTGTAAAGCAATGCAGTTGCAATTTTGTATACTTGGCGCCCAGAAAAGACCTATTTTAATTTCAAAAAAATACGACCAAATTAATAAATTCACGATATTTAAAAAATGACCACTGAAGATTATTCTTTACAACTGAGCACTTGCTTCAGATGGCACGTTAACCTTGCCATGTTGTCGCAGTCGTAACATAGTCTTTGTGTAATCGAATATCGAAACTTCGGATCTGAGTTTTCTATTCTGCATTGTGCCGGATGAAACTTCTTTTTTTTTCAAACTCATTGCAATGGGCTTGCTTTATAATATTGGACAATAAGCACTTTGTAATTTTATATGCTTAGTACAATAACTTAATTTTAAGTGCCTAACATGATTTTGATTTGTAAAATTGCTAAAAATAGCCTATTTGCAATAAAATCTTTTATTTATTACATTAAATTATTAAATTATATATTCATAGATTCCGGAACTAGTTTTTAAACTGTATTTCAGGAATCAGTGGCTTCTCCCAACATTTTAAAATCTTATTATTATGTCACACGAAAAAAAAATGCAGTGAAATCTAGAGAAAAATAAAATAACAGTGTAGAAGTAGTTACAAAAAAAAATGAATTTACACTACAACACTCATCGCTATCAATGTGTGTGAATGGAACGGTTTTGACTTAGACTTTGACTTAGTCAGCCGGGACCCTCAGTACTGTGGCGGTATTCCGTGCCTATAGACTTTGGCTTAGCTAAACGTTCGGGCTAATGAGTCGAAACTGTGGAACTATCCACTCGGACTTAACTGTGATTTATTAGTGCTGCTGTGGTTATTGGGAATTCCGGTCACTTCAAAAAACGTCCAATACACTATTTACACGTAAATTAAAATTAAGAATGAGTAACTTTAGTAATGCGGGTACTAGGTGGTAGGAATTTTCTGCAAAGTTCGTCTAGGTAGGTCCGCTTTGCCAGTTATTCTGCCGCCAAGCAGTAGTGCGCAAGCACTACTGTGTTCCGGTTTGAAGGGCACTGTAGCTAGTGAAATTACTGGGCAAATGAGACTTTATGACCTGATCTCACAGTCTAGTAATCTTGTTACTAGATTGTGGTGATGTCTCAGGATGACGTGCGCAGTGCAGTGTCGCGCAAAACTAGCTCGTCACGTCATACCTTAACATAAAAAAAGGAAAATCCAAAATATGAAAGAAACGAACTTTTGAAAAATTATTAATTAATTTGAGAAATTAATAATTCTGAACGAAACGCTGACCCGAAATAGCCAGATTCAAACTGAAACTCAAAAGTGTCAATTTTAAATGTCAGAATTAATAGTCTGATTTTTTTTGTTGACCTTTTGAAAATAGGGATCTTATTCCTGCACCAAAGCTTAACAGTTTTTAAGTTCGCACTTATTTCTCTACGACGTATCGAAATGCTTTGCAGTAGGTACGTTACAGTATAGAGGGATAAGTACGAACTTTTTCTTTCTTTCTATACGAGACCGCCCTGTAGGTGAATTCTTTACAATACAATATTCTAAATGCTTTATGTGAAATCAAATTAATAAGAAGAACTAGACTCTAGACAATTCTTAAAATACCCTGTTTTCTAATTGCACCGTGGCATTAGTTTAACAGCGAGAAACGCTTCGATCGCGAAACCTGTAGTATTTGACTGCAACTCAGCAAACGTTCAATGAACCTGACTAGTATATCAGCTGGGAGTAGGCTTTTAATTCCAATTCAAATTTAAAGCTGTAATTCAAAATTTTGTTATTTTGACTCAACTTTTTTTTTCACGCCAAATTGCCTTTAATTTCTAAATACTACAATGAATATAATAACTAATACTAAAAACTACCTACTACTGCTACTAGAAAAAAAAAACATTTGGACTATATACTGGCTGCGATGACCTATAGACAATACAAATGCTCCAGCCCACTGCCAGCAGGTAGCGTACCCAACACGCTGGCAGCATTGCACCGTTGAATTGCAATGCTTATTCGATGTGCCAAATAAGTGCCAGCATTTTGGTCACGTAGCATCGACCGGGCGCTTTGATAAAAACTCAACGTTTACTATTTTTTTATAAGTATAGGGTAAATATCAATGTAAATGTAAATGTAAATTTCAAATGTATCTTCCCCTATATATATATATAGAGGAAGATACATTTGAAATTTACAATACAATACAATACAATACAATACATTACAATACAATACAATACAAAACAATACAATAAAATACAATACAATACAATACAATACCATACAATACAATACAATACAATAAAATAAAATACAATAAAATACAATACATTACAATACAATACAATACAATACAATACAATACAATACAATACAATACAATACAATACAATACAATACAATACAATACAAAACAATACAATAAAATACAATACAATACAATACAATACCATACAATACAATACAATACAATACAATACAATACAATACAATACAATACAATACAATACAATACAATACAATACAATACAATACAATACAATACAATACAATACAATACAATACAATACAATACAATACAATACAATACAATACAATACAATACAATACAATACAATACAATACAATACAATACAATACAATACAATACAATACAATACAATACAATACAATACAATACAATACAATACAATACAATACAATACAATACAATACAATAGAATAGAATACAATACAATACAATACAATACAATACAATACAATACAATACAATACAATAGAATAGAATACAATACAATACAATACAATACAATACAATACAATACAATACAATACAATACAATACAATACAATAGAATACAATACAATACAATACAATACAATACAATACAATACAATACAATACAATACAATACAATACAATACAATACAATACAATACAATACAATACAATACAATACAATACAATACAATACAATACAATACAATACAATACAATACAATACAATACAATACAATACAATACAATACAATACAATACAATACAATACAATACAATACAATACAATACAATACAATACAATACAATACAATACAATACAATACAATACAATACAATACAATACAATACAATACAATACAATACAATACAATAATACTTTACTGAACACCAACTAATACATAACAACGCACCTTAAAAAAAATTACAAAAAATGGTAGAACTAAGGGCGGCCTTATCACATTAAGCGATTTCTTCCAGGCTACCTTAGGATGGACAGGAATTAAAGGACCAAAATTTACAGGTATTTTCTAAAACTTTTGGTGGAGGACCCAAGGTCTTGTCACCAAACGGCTCAAATATGTAACCGCTACCGAAATGTATACTAATATACCAATATTTACGCCGTTTTTACTACAACCGTTAGCCGTGGAATTATTTATTAGTATTTAGTCTTTAATTATAAAAAAATTGTACCTTTTTGAGATAAAATAAACACTTTGTCTTATGTAAACGATATATGTCGTGACAACCTAGTCCTTCGCCTGAAGTTAAGCATCACAGCTACCCATGACGGTCGAAGTGTGACTCGGAAATCTACAACATGAAATCTTGAGTGACACTGCACTGCGCGCCTTATCCTGAGACATCAGCACAGTCTAGAAATCAAGTAGGATACTAGGTGATTACAATAATGCACGCACTCTATTGCTTGGCGGCAAAATGTCTGACAAAACGGTGTGTGGGTGGGTAAATGGGTTTGCCTGGAAGAGATCGCTTTAAACGCTAACATTTTTGTTGTACTTTTAAAGGTAAAACTTCTTTACGTACGCTTGGGGAGTAAGCTGGTGAATGCAAGGCGAATGGAAGTTGAAGTTTCTTCACCTAGATCTCCATTGTCAATATAACAAAGATAAAATAATTTTATTTGACATTAGCACTTTATAATTTTATATGCTTGGAACAATATCTATTGACTGGCCCGATAGCTCAGTTGGTAGTGTCCCTGCCTTCTGAACTGCAGGTTGTGGGTTCGATTCCCACTCAGGACAAACGTATGTGTGATGAGCATCGATGTTTGTTCTATGTCTGGGTGTTTATATTGTATTCTATGTATGTATTTACAAACAAAAAGCATATAAGTATTGTATCAGTTATCTGGTTCCCATAGTACAAGCTTTGCTTAGTTTGGGGCTAGATGGCGCTGTGTGAAATGTCCACACATATTTATTTATTATTTAATATCATAAAATAAGTAAATAATTATAACTATTTCGGCCAAAGATTGAGCATTGCCATTCAACGTGGCAATGCTGCCAGCATATGGGGCATGTTGCCTGCTGGTAGTGGTTTTTTAGATTGGTCTTTTTTTGCTGTTTTTATTTAATTACTTAGTAGTTACCCTTAAAATGACTCCTTGTTTTATAATTATTGATAAATAATAACACCCAACGATCGCATACATAGATTCTGGACCCTAATTAGGATTCCCTGTGTCTAGGGACCCAGGAACTATGAGGACCATGGTCCCATAACATCCAGACTCGAACAAGTATTTGCGCTTTTTTTGTGCACAAATTACTTGTCCTGGCGCGGGAATCGAACCCGCCTACGGGCTATGAGCCGACCACAGGGGCTGTCAATAAAAGTGTTAAATATATATTTATATAGATTTTTTTTTAAACTTTAAATTAGCCTTTTATATTTGCATTGATTTGTTTGAGTTTTATATTCAAAGAAAGATAATTATATCGTTTTTGCCAAGATCATAATCATAGCTTTGGTTATGACCGCCTTAAGTAACAAGTTCTAAGGCTGAGCTAGACCTAATTTTAAGCACTTAGTTCGATTAATCTAATCCTAACTACAGTATGGGCTTAGGACCAGAATTAATTGCTACGACCTAATTCTATAAGCTTCTATCTGAAATTATTTCATACAACACCGCTTCCTTCGTGTATAGCGATGATTCGATTCCTACGTCACATCAAATTTTTTTGTTCCCCATTAAATCCCGTCGACATTGATTGCGAATTTGTTTCTATATCGGTTTTAAGGTTATATATGGTCAAACGCTACCCTGTATAAAGTAAAAAGAAACTGCTGGTGGGGAAAAGCAACTAACCAAAATCCCCATGTACCAACAGATACTGAAAATGCTGGTGGGGAAAACTGGAATGTTTTTTTGAACATCTGGAAATCCATGCGGAATCGCCTAGTGGTTTCACGAGTAACCTTTTCATATCTACTACAGATTCCAGTCCCCTTCTATTCCTGCTTTCAAAGTTTGGTGAATCAGTATGTAGCTGACCTCGCCCGGCTTCGCACGAGCTAATTACGTACGTCGTATCGAAGAAAAGACGGAAGGGAAAGGAAAAAGATAGAGGGAAAAGATAAATGGATGGGATGGTGAAGGAAACTTCATTGCCATCCCATCCATTCTTCTTTTTCCTCTATCTTTTTCCTCTCTCCCATTCGATATGAATGAAAAGAACGAAGAAAGATGAAGTTATTATATATCCTTTCGACAGGATATATAATGACTTCATCTTTATTGCCAGCAATATTTTATTGCAGCGTATATCTTTATGGGATTTATTAATTTACTATGAAGGCCAGCCGCATTAACAGCCTTTGTGGTGTGGTGGTTGAGCAGGTCAGATCACAACCCGGAGGCAGTGGGTTCAATTCCCGCAGCAGGACACAAAAAAAGCGCAAATACTTGTTCTGAGTCTGGGTGTTATGGGACCATGGTCCTCGTAATTCCTAGGTTCCTAGACACAGATAATCCTAATTAAGGGCCAGAATTTATGGATGCGATCGTAGGGCGTTATTAATACTATTACAGCACCGGAAAAATAAACGCAAATACTCGTTCTGAGTCTGGGTGTTGTGGGATAAGGTCATCGTAGTTCCTGGGTCCCTAGACACAGGGAATCCTAGTTAGGGTCCAGTATCTATGTATGTAATCGTTGAGCGTTATTATTATTATTATTATTATCTTAGACCGTGAAATCTGTGAGAGGGTTAAATAAAATAATTTAATCTTATTAAAATTGTCTGTCATTCTTATCCAGTATTTCAGTATCCGTAGCTTCTCTACATAAAAAGGTGTCTGTGTCAGAGGTACAGTGCACAAAAACGTCCCCCAGTGCTACGTTTCACTGAAGCCTCTGACTTTGTACCGTCATAAGAAAAAGAAGCTACAGTAGTAAAAAAATTACATTAACACTTGGATAGTTGCCTTTTTTTTCACTACCGCTAAGCTTTCAGTGGGATCTTTGCCGTCCTTTTCTATTAATTGAAACAATAGTTTCGTAAAAAAGAGATAGTAGAAGATTAAAGTATATGATAATTTGGTGGCAGTTTTTAATGTCGATCTTATATCAATGATGTAGTCAAATCTGTGTTTTAAGGTAGATCTTAACCTCTATATGATAGGATCTATTCTACTATATGAAGAAAAGCCATTAACCAAACATTAATCTAAATAGGTACATATAACTCAAAGGTGACTTGACTGACATAGTGATTTATCAACGTACAGCTCAAACTAATGGACAGATCGGGCTGAAATTTGGCATGCAGGTAGATGTTATGGACGTAGGCATGCGTTAGAAAAGGATTTTTTGAAATTTTACCCTTAAGCGGGTGAATTATTATACAAACAAAATTGAATAGTGGTAATCCACAGATTAATACAGTTTTTATGTAACAGTCTCTGTGGTATGGTGGTTCAGCAGGTCGGCTTATAACCAAACGATTCCCGCTACGATCGGCTGCTGACAGCTGAGTTGCTGTCAAACGTTGGCTTCGTACATAATAAAAAACGAGTGTGTGTAGACCACACGACTGAAGTAAAACTTCTTTAGTTTGGCTCCATCTATCGGCAGGTATAGCTTTTGTCAAAACTTATGGCCTCAGGTCCAACCTGATAGTATAATACTACCAGTGAAATTAAACTGCACTTGATTGACCACTACATATGATTTATTATGGAGTCAATTCCGGCACAGAAAATTTCTTAACTTATTTTTATCGCTAACACACTTACCCTAAGTAGTGCACCAGAAATGAAACGCTTGCGCGATGCAGGATTTAGTCTACGAAAATATTAGCCATCTAGCGAGATGACCGCGCATTAACATAATGTTGACTCTTCTAACTAACAACAATTTGGACAGCTTTGTTTATGCTTTGTTTAATGTTAATGTCGCCATTTTGGCAATTGGAATCTCGTGAAAATCTCGCACAGTCCGTTTTTCGAGATCGAGTTGTGGAATGAGCTACTATCTGAGGTATTTCCGCTGAGCTACAACATGGGGCACTTCAAACGTCGGGTAAATAGAGTCTTGAAAGGTAGGCAACGCACTGGCAGCGCCCCCGGTGTTGCAGGTGTCTATAGGCGACGGTAACTGCTTACCATCAGGCGGGCCGTATGCTTGTTTGTCTGTCTATGTTATAAAAAAAAATTGTAAATTGTCACTTTACCAGATACACCAACATAATAAAAAAAATAACTTTGTTATGTTGGCAATGGAAATCTACGTGAATCAACTTCCGTTCATCACATATTCACCAGCTCACTCCCCGAGTCAAGCGTGCATAATGATTATTTACTTCAAAAAACATCTTAGCTAATAAACCAAAACTCCACTCATCAGAACGATTTGAAAGATTTATTTCTATGATGATGATATGACTATGATCTTTCGATGAAAATTCCTTCTTCTCAAATCAAGTAGACTTAATAGTATGGCGATGAATTTTTTTGTCAGAAAATAACGCAGGTTTTTTTTTTGGCGGGAAAACGAAAAAGATCGCGTTACCGCATTATATTATTTTCCAAAACTTGTGTTATTTTCAGTGTTAGTGCATACAATTGGTGGCATTTTATTCGTTAAGTGCTGGATTACAGGCATGAGTGTGAGAAAGTGATATAATGATGGTGAAGCGTTTTTTTTTCGTGTTGTTTCCAAAACTCCATAGAAGGTTCTGGTAAAATAGCCACCACTTTACTAGGAGTATCACGTAGTGGTTATATGCTCTTTGAGGAGTATGACTTGACTAGACTAGACTGTGACTTGACTTGACTTGATGACTTCGACTGTGACCTGACATATATTTACGTGAAATATCATTAACTTGATAAATTATCAATTACTTGACACTGGCTAAATACACAAAAGTGTAGAGCCAAAACACACAAAAAAAAAATAAAAAAAATAACGCAATTTTTTTGTTGACGCTCTATCTAATAATTTGCGCCAAGCGAAGCGTCACTTTTAATCTCAATATTGAGATGAGAACAATATGAAACTACACCGTGTTTTGTCTCCTTCTCTTATTAAAAGCGGAATAGCACTGTCTCTTTCTAACGCTGTCTATTATGTAGAGATATAGTAATTGCATAATATAGATTAGTGTAATTCCTGCAGTCTCTAGGGGATCGATCGTAATTGGAGATGAAAACGGGAATTCGTTTAGCTGGAAAACAAATTAGGGGATGATGGCTCAGTTGGGAAAGATGCGACTTCGATTTGTCGTAGGTTTGAATTATATTATATTTGACGTGCCCGATAGCTCAGTTGGTATTAACCCGCCGTCTCCGGGTTATGAGCCGACCTGCTTAACCACCACACCACAGAGTCTATCGTGTCTACGCAATCCTTTGTATTTATTTAATTACTAACATTAGAAACTAATCTAAATCTAAACAATGGAGTCATTTTCTAAATGTTAAGAATTATGATTTTGAATTTTGATTATCTATTTTATTTATTTATGTACAAAACAAATGACAATTGAATTGAATTGAAAATTAAATTTTATATGATCTTACTGATTATGGGCCCAAACGTTACTTAAACTTAATCAATGCATAAAATACTCCTTTCACGTTTCAATCACTTTATAAGCATTGATTAAATTTAAACCTTCTATAAATAAGGCCCTGAATATAAATAGCTAAATATTTTGTGGATTTTAATTTACGTTTCTACTTTAGTCAATCACACTAATATTATAAAGGCGAAAGTTTGTATGTGTGTATGTTTGTTACTCTTTCACGCTCAAACGGCTCAATGAATTTGAATGAAATTCGGTACCAACATAGCTTATACACATAGATTAACATATGCTACATTTTATCCCGTAAAAGTGAAATTTTCCCGTGGGATGAGCAAATAATTAAAATACTTTTTATCCGCATGTGAAACCGCGGGGCGCAACTAGTATTCAATAAAGTTCAGATATTTATTATAATGATAAATAAATAAAACAGATAACTTAATGTGTCGTGTCGTTTAACATCAGGCGAACGGCTAGCTCGTCACGTCATTCCTTAACATAAAAAAAAAAAACCACCACACCACAGAGGCGTTGGAGGTACTACATTTACCGTACAGAGTCATCAGGTCCAATATCCAGAGCAATAAATACGGTTGTGGCTGGAGGCTGGACATGCATCGATACTTATTGATAGAGTCCAATATATCATACTACCATGATCAAACGAGGATCTACGGTGTTTGATTAGGCACAAATATTTGACTGGTCTAATAAATAAAATAAAATAAATAAATAATATGTGTGGACATCTCACACAACGCCATCTAGCCCCAAACTAAGCAAAGCTTGTGCTATGGGAACCAGATAACTGATACAATACATAGATACTTTTTTGTTTGTAAATACATACATAGAATACAATATGACACCCAGACACAGAACAAACACCTATGTTCATCACACAAATGTTTGTCCTGAGTGGGAATCGAACCCACAACCTACAGTTCAGAAGGCAGGGCTACTACCAACTGAGCTATCGGGCCAGTCAAATAGCTCAATAGCTCATTGGTAGTAATGAGAGCATAAGAACTAATAATAGCTCAGTTGGTAGTAACTCTACCTTTTGAACTGTAGAATATAGGTTCTATTCCCATTCAGAACAAACATTTGTCCGAACGCGTGCCATGAGCTATATATTTTTTTATTTTGACTGGCCCGATAGCTCGGTAGTAATCCTGCCTTCTGAACTGTGGGTTGTGGGTTCGATTCCCACCCAGGACAAACATTTGTGTGACGAACATACTTGTTTATTCTGTGTCTGGGTGTTATATTGTATTCTATGTATGTATTTACAAACAAAAAGTATCTAAGTATTGTATTAGTTATCCGGTCGCCAAATTACAAGCTTTGCTTAGTTTGGGGCTAGATAGCGCTGTGTGAAATGTCCACAGATATTTATTATTATTTATTTATTTATATGTGTGCTTTTTGCATGAACAAACAGCGTGAACTCGCGTCATCGTCACCGAACGCTTTCCATGAGCAAGTTACATAGTTTTCACTGCTAGCGTTCCCAAAGACTGCCGCGCGCTTTTTTTATTTATAATTAACTAGCCGCGCTCTGCGGTTTCACCCGCAGATAAAAAATAGCCCATGTGTTAATCAACTATATAAGCTATCTATATATCCTATCTACCTGTTCATAAAAAAATAAAAAAGGGATAAAAAGTATCCTATGTCCGTCTCCTGGTTCTGGTCCCAATTTTCAACCATAACTAACACGACTTTCTTTTATATATAGACGAGCTTCTGCCCGCAGCTTCGCCCGCGCTTATAGTAAAATAATTCAACCACCCATTTCACCCTCTTAAGGGTGGAATTTCGAAAAAGCCTTTCTTAGTGGATGCCTACGTCATAACATCTACCTGCACGCTAAATTTCAGCCCGATCCGTCTAGTGGTTTGGGCTGTGCGTTGATAGATCACTATGTCAGTCAGTCAGTCAGTCACCTTTGAGTTATATATATATTTAGAAGATAAGAGATATAGATATATAGCTATTACTATAACAGAAAAATTTAAAATAATTTTATGTTTCATTAAAAATCATTGTAATATTGTATCTGGAAAAACATGAAAAATAAAATGATAAATAATTGTAAAAGCGAACGATGATAGTAATTCATAAAACTCATATTTACGCTTCGCTAAATGGCAGAGGTCAGTTAGATGAAATCCCCTACTACAAATATAACCCAACTTATTTCCCAAGCGTTATTTTTAATTGCATTGTTTTTGAACGGGCTAATGTTGTTGGTCTCTGCCGAACTTTATACAAGCGTCACATTATGCAAGTTGACGCTATAAAAGTCGCGGCTTACAAATTAGGTCGGAGCGAGTGTGGCTCAGCGGCCCATGTTTTTGCCATGCCATGCCATGCCATGTTGCACTTTCAAACCGGCACATCCCGGTTCCGGCTCCCGGCGGGAGCTGGTATGCTCGTTGTGTATACGCAAATAGAAATAAATTTAAGTGTCCGTAAATTTAAGAAAATAAGAAAAAAGTGAAAATAAGTCCCTCCTGTATATAATAAATAATAATAATAACACAACTAACAATATATAAGTAGTATATTAAAAAAGAGCACGGACCCAGGAGTCTGTGGTAATGCAGCATTAAAAAAAAATAACAAAGTTAAATTTTGTATTATTATGATGGGATGTCCGGTAAAATAACAATTTAATATTGTCAAAATGGTGACATTAAACAAAGTTATACCGGCCGATAGATAGAGCTAAACTAAATATTTTTTCATCTGAATTGGCAGTCTTGGGCATATTTAAAAATCATATATTTCGAGGACATGTGTTACCCACCACCCCGTACATGGCCAGCACGCTATATTATGGTCTACTTGAACTCTTTATAGAAGGCCCGTATTCCAGCATTGGAAGCTTATTTGCACAGAATAATTAATAGTACTGGTACAGAAGATCCCCTCAGCGCAGTCAATTAAATAAATAGCGACTCTCTATAACGCAATTAAGTGCAACTCGCTTCTTGTATTTACTAGGTGGTAGGAGTTTTCTGCAAAGTTCGTCTAGGTAGGTACCACCGCTTTGCCAGTTATTCTGCCGCCAAGCAATTGTGCGCAAGCACTATTGTGTTCCGGTTTGAAGGGCACTGCAGCTAGTGATTTTACTGGGCAAATGAGATTTTATGACCTAATCTCACAGTCTTAGTAATCTTATTACTAGATTGTGCTGATGTATCAGGATGATGTGCGCGTCACGTGAAACTTTACATTAGATAAATAAAGGCTCAACTCACATCAATTAAAAGTCGAAATTACTCCGAGCAGGTTTCGGACATATTTGATGTACTTCTTCTGGGAGGGACTTTTAACTGGCGTAAGTTAAGCCGTTATTTAGCTTACAAAATGTGTCATACTCACGATAGTTTTCAAACTAAAATAACTTTACATTAGAGTTCCGAGTGACGCTGCACTCACTAATATGGCCAGACGTGTCATCTCAACATCAGTCGAACGGGTAGCTCGTCACGTCATTACTTAACATAAAAAAATGATGAGAATGAGATCGAGTTGCATTAGTAGGTGCCATTAACTAAAACAAAAACTTTTTAATATCTGAAACTTTTCAGCTGTAATGGTTCGTCAACTCACTTCTCAAAATGCTCCGAATTTCGTTTATGACGTTTTTATTTTTATTTATTTTCGAGACAGTTTTTCACGATATGATTAAAAAAACGACGTATTGTCAGAGCTGGACTTTAAGACTGTCAGAACGACAAAAAGAGACGAAGAGACCAAATGGGATCATACGGGAAGCACCAGCGTTCAAATGTAAAAAGGATCATCAAAACCGGTTCACCCAGTAGAAAGTTCTGAGGTTACAAACAAAAAAAAAATACAGTCGACTTGAGAACCTCCTTCTTTTTTAAAGTCGGTTAAAAAGGGTTAAAATGACTTCAAACACATTTATTTTCAATTTCTTTTCTAAATTTGTCCACAAATGACAAAGTTATGAGTTTAAAAACATACAAAAACGAATTAAGTACTTCTTGCTTTTTTTAAATCGACCGATGAGTTGGAAAGATACAGACAATAAATCGTTAAAAAGATTTCTTTCCAAAGGGTGCATTTAACCCTTGGCATTAAGCTAAACAATAAGCAATTTCAGTTTGATTATTCTCTATTATGGCACCCTATTGAAAATTCTTAAAATATTTAAATTTGGATATGGTATAAGTAGCGGCACGAAACTCTAGCGCTGCGCGTCATTGCGCATAAGTCAAAAACTGGGTATCACAGGCTAGAGGGGCGAAGGGTGCGCGTGCGTAGCGCTGGTTGGCTGCCGTACTCCGTCCCCCGCCCCCCATGTGACGCTCCGCGGACTTCTGACTGTATTATTGTTTTTTGTTAAGTTTGAGTTCGTTTATATTGTTAGTTTTTTATTAGTGTATTTTTAGTAGATAGTGAATATGCCTAGAATAAATACTGTTTTGAAAGGACAGGCACGAAAAATGGTGTATAACGTGCATTGTATTGTTAAAAGACGAACCAATTCTTTAAAGCAAGATTTAAATAACAAGACGTTAATCTTGAATAGTAAAACAACCTATTACAAGCTATGCAAAACCTTAATATTAACTATTTATTAATGTTTGCGCGCGTGACAGTACCCATGCGTAGCTATCCCTTCCACATTTCGCTCAGCGCTAAACTTTCGTGCCTCTACGTATAGCTTGGTATCCTTGATTGAATTGGCAGTAAATCACTTCACATCCACAGCTGGAAGACGTCTACTACTAAACACATTATTTATTCACATTTACAATTTTTTGGGCATAGCTCGTATGGGCACACCTGCACATGATATACCCAAATTACCACATCCAACAGTTTCTATATCCTGGCTTCTGCCCAAAAGAGGCCAGCGGCCCATTCACCTTCAGTGGTACCAGGTCGCTTTTACACCCCTGCCCCCTTGCAATAAGGCTCAAAATCGCACCAAATCATCTCCTTTTGTTTTGAATTTCCTCCATTATCAGCCGTAACGTGTGTCATATATGCAGTATGGGGACTCATGCTGTAAGAAAAGCAAAATAAATACATAATGGCTAATAAGGTTTTGTAGTCTTAATGAAATATTTGTTTAGGTAATTTTTCCATATAGTACATACATTTACATATTATATTAGAGTTGATAAGGTATGAAATATGGATCCACACATAGTTGGAGTAAAACTTCTTTACGCACGCTTGACTTGGGGAGTAAGCTGGCGAGGTGAACGGAAGTTGAAAGTTGTTGGATAACGTAGATTTCCATTGACAACACAACAAAGTTAAAAGTTTGTATTAATATGTTGGTATGTCTGGTAAAATGACAATTCAGAATTGTCAAAATGGCGTTCTTATCATTAAACAAAGCAAAAACAAAGTTATACCAGCCGATAGATGGAGTTAAACTAAAGAAGTTTTACTTCAGTCATGTGGTCTAAAGCACACTAGTTTTTTTTTATATAAAAATAATTAATTTTAATTTTGACATTTTTTCTGCCATTGCAGTAATCTAAACCATAAGGAGTATATAAGAAAGTTTAGTCCACACTTATGTCGACGAAGTATTAATGAATTGTAGGCTTAAATATTCGAAAAATGGGAAAAGTGGGCTCCTTTAGGAGCTATCTTACTGTATTACGCCTTTAATTATATGCAAGAGAGCCCTTACTGATTAAACATTCTGCTTAAGCCCCAAGTTATTTATGTGCCTAGTTAATAGACGGCTGTAGTCTTCAAGGCTTTGTCTCAGCGCCTGGATGGGACATGACGGATGGCGTTTCTTTCGCCTGGGGGTGTTTTTGAGTCGTTATTATTCCATCTTGACGCGGTTTTTGTCGGTTTTGAAGACGTCTCTTTCTGCGGACATTTGTTTTAAGGAAAGCTTTCTATTTGTGATAATATTAGTTCAATGTAACCTATAAACTTTTTAAAGTTAAACTTTTTTATAATGTCTTTTAAACTGGTATTTTATATCCTTTTTTTAAGTCAGTTGAATACTGATAGAAACCTTTAGTTTCAGCCTCCGAACACTCCTTCGTCGTTTTCACCCCGTCGTCACTGCCGGAGACAAGTCTTGAGCGACCCGGATGATCCTATAGCAGCCGTAGTATCGGCTGCGCTAGGATCACCGGACCCTAGCCCTTCTGGCTCAGGTACCGCACCGGTATAGGATACCAGCGTAACACAATCAGACACCGACCCCGCCAGCGAGGTCGCCGTACCCCCCGTAGGTTAGCTAGAACGGTCGCGAGTTCCAATAGGGTCCACTCTTCCAGTGGACGTAGTCTTCTCGATCCCCTTATCCCAGCAACGGCCCAAGCCGAGGCTCGCACCCTAGGGGTGCCCTTGAGCTAGTTGCCTCCCACTTTTGACGTCTGGGCGCCTTAAGCGTCTGCCCTCCCGCCCGGTGACGCTGTAAAGGTCGATAGAGACCAACAGCATTAGCTTAGCAAAAAAAAGCCTCCGAACACAACCCAGTGGTGCAAAAAACACGACATACTGTGCATTTATAGATGAATAACAATCAATGGTGCAATCATCACAAAACATGGAACATTCACACCGTAGTGCCGCGTACAACACAGCACATTAAATCAAACTGGAATCGCGCTTACCTCCGAATTTATGTCGAGGCGACATACACTCGTCGCGCCTCTAGGTGTACCTACCAACCTACTCGTAATATACATCTGTTTTTAGCACAGTGGAGCGAAAAGCACAAACATTTCACTGGCCTGATAGCTCAGTTAGTCGTTGCTCTGCCTTCTGAACTGTAGGTTGTAGGTTCGGTTCCCAACCAGGACAAACATTTGTGTGATGAACATCGATGTTTGTTCTGTGTCTGGGTGTTATATTGTATTCTATGTATGTATTTACAAACAAAAAGTTATCTAAGTATTGTATCAGTTATTTGGTTCCCACAGTACAAGCTTTGCTTAGTTTGGGGCTAAGATTATGAACCGATTTATTGTTTTTATTTATTTATTGAAATAAAACTTCTACGAACGCTTGACTTGGGGAGTAAGCTGGTGAATGCGTGACGAGGCGAACGGAAGTTGAGAGGGAGATAAGTTAGTGAAGATAGAAACAGAGAGAGTTACGTTTCATATATTACTGTAAGGGCAAGAGGTGGGTTGTACTGGTTCACGTAGATCTCCATTGTCAACATAACAAAGTTAAATATTACTTTAAATTAGTATTATGTTGGTATGTCCGGTAAAATGACAATTTACAATTAAAGGGGTGAGAACAAAAAGGGTTTAAATGATTTTTTTAACAAAATGACTTATGGGTATCGTTGGATTCACCGTGAAATTATCTATAATAATACATTCTCAAAATACCGAAATGAGGATTAAATCTTGAGATTTTGAGTCTAAAAACCGGTTATTTATCATAGAAATACAGTTCGTTTAGCATAAAAACATTATTATAATTATTTTATTATATTATATTTTTACAGTAATTGTATGAATTAGTACTATATTTAGTAAAATAGAATTAAAACATTTTCAAGCAACTGAAACTTACATAAACCTTTTCTATTACCTTTTATAAGCACTCTACATTAAAATGACGCCGTTGAAGTTTAAAGTCAATTTTCTCGAAACTATCAATTTGACAGTTAAACCCTTTTTCAACCCTTCAATTGTCAAGATGGCGTCATTGACATTAAACAAAGCAAAAACAAAGTAATACTGGCCGATAGAGGGAGCTAAAGAAGTTTTTCTTCAGTCGTGTGGTCTGCACACTTGTTTTTTTTCTTATAAGTACGCAAAGTTCTTATTTTTACTTAACTAAAGTATTATGATAAAGAGTATATGGATGAAAGTTTAGCTGTCAATTTGGTGGAGCGTCATAGGCTTATACCACGCAAGTGATAATAATAATAACGCCCAACGATCACATACATAGATGCTGAACCCTAACTAGGATCCCCTGTGTCTAGGAACCCAGGAACTACGGGGATCATGGTCCCACAACACCCAGACTCAGAACAAGTAGGTGTTTTTCACACACATTTTTAACAACATTTACTAGGTGGTAGGACTTTTTCTGCAAACTTCGTCTAGGTAGGTACCACCGCTCTGCCAGTTATTCTGCCGCCAGGCAGTACCGCTGTGTTCCGGTTTGAAGGGCACTGTAGCTAGTGAAATCACTGGGCAAATGAGACTTTATGACCTGATCTCACAGTCTAGTAATCTTAGAAGATTATGCTGATGTCTCAGGATGACGAGCGCAGTGCAGTGTTACGCGAGATTCTATACTTTAAGAGTTCCGAGTGACACTGCAACTGATATGGGCAGCCGTGTCGCTTAATATCGGGCGAACGGTAAGCTCGTCATGTCATTCCTTAACATAAAAAAAAGTATTTGTGCTTTTTTTATCTGTGCACAAATTCTTGTCGCGAGAATCGAACCCACCACTTTCGGGTTATGAGCCGACCTGCTCAACCACAACCCCACAAAGGCTGTCACACCACAGAGGCTGTCTATCCATGGGTCATTGTAGCTAGATTTCATTAAAGTAACAATTCTACGCCTACAAAATAAATTAAGTGAGATTTGGCGGGAAAACGAAAAAGATCGCGTCACCGCATTGTATTATTTTCCAAAACTTGTGTTATTTTCAGTGTTAGTGTATAAATTAGGTGGCATTCTATTCGTTAAGTGCGTGAGTGTTGGAAAATGGTATAATGATCGTGAAACGTTTCTTTTCATGTTGTTTCCAAAACTCCATAGAAGCTTCAAGTAAAGTGGCCACCACTTTACTAGGAGTATGACTTTGACTAGACTATGACTTGACTTGATGACTTTGACTATGACTTGACACATATCTGCGTGAAATATCATTAACTTGATAAATTATCAATTACTTGACACGGGCTAAATACACAAAAGTGTGGAGCCAAAACATTAAAAAAAAATTAAAGTCCCGTCGAAACTTTTGTCGCCGACTGTCCATGGTACAGGCAACATTTCGGTGAAAACCGTTATTACGCGCCAAAGATTGATTCTCCCGCCATGATTGATGACTTGATTGCCAGAATTTTATATTTTATCATGCACTGTATCAACCAATTTCTGACACGAAAATATACGGAAAAAATTGATTTTTGTTTGTTTATTCTTTACAACTTAATTTTTTGAGCTGGTATTGCATTGATAACACTTTAAGCGTTGAATGAAGCAGGTGTCAATAGCTTTTCTAGGTACAGCATTAATTTTGCCTGATGGTTGGGTATTGTTAAAATTATTATTATTATTAATGGACCTTGAATGTGCAGCTAAAATATCGCTGCTAAACGGTGCAAATTTAAATATTTGGTGCAGTGGTTATCTTTGAGACTGTGTTCCTGGGGACCGGGAATTCATTGCGTTTTCGAAAAGTTATCAAAGACCTAAATACTGCCACTAAACGCACACAAAGAATTGCAATAGCATGTCGTGTCGTTTAACATCAGGTGAACGGCTAGCCCGTCACGTCATTCCTTAACATAAAAAAAAAATGTTGGGTATGCCACCAACTGGTAGTGGGTAAGTAGGTAAGGTAAGGTAAGGTAAGTATTTCAACTATCGGCTACTATATATAGTCCAAATGTTTTAGTATGGTTGTATTTATTTATTTATTTATTTATTTATTTATTAAAAGACCAACAGCATTAGGATAATATAGATAGTAATTACATAAAAGCAGAATATTAATGTAGCCAATAATAGGTCTCGATAGTAATACAAGTTTTATAATCAAAGAGACACAGCTCGCACTGCATTACGCATGTTTAAAGAGTGATAATGAGGGTGTGCTAAGGTTGTAGGGTTAGGTGTATGATTATTAGTATTAACGTTTGATTAATTAATAATAGGTAATTTATGCACGCGTGTCTGGGTGTGTGTGTGTGTGTGTGTGTGTGTGTGTGCGTGTGTGTGTGTGTGTGTGTGTGTATGTGTTTGTTTGTGTGTGTGTGTTTGTGTGTGTGTGTTTGTGTGTGTGTTTGTTTGTGTTTGTGTGTGTATGTGTGTGTGTGTTTTGTATAATTATATAGATAGGAAATAACTTATTCCGTACCCAGTAACTGTTGGAATACCTTGTTTTTGAAGGTATTTTTGGAAGTATTAAAGATATCGAGATCCGAAAATTTCTTATTGTATGTTGAGCTGATACGTGAAATAGGGGCGTTGCTTGCATATTTCGTATTTTGAAAAGGGGGTAAAAATAATGTTGTATGCCGTGTACGCTTTCTGGGG
The DNA here is from genome assembly GCA_905220475.3 of Ennomos fuscantarius. NCBI lineage: Eukaryota > Metazoa > Arthropoda > Insecta > Lepidoptera > Geometridae > Ennomos > Ennomos fuscantarius. The sequence goes on from HG992049.1 coordinate 8,704,932, forward strand.
ACATTAATATTAATATTAGACAATAAAGCCGGAGCATCCAGGTGACCGTTAACTATGTTATACAACAACATTACGTCTAGTAATGTACGTCTATCTACTAAAGGCATAATTTTGTGACGAGTGCAGCCTATGCTATAATCAGAATAGGTATGAACTCTGTAATTCAAGTGTTTAATAAATTTGGCTTGAATTTTTTCTATACGTTGTATATACGTTATATAATAAGGAGACCAGATACTACTCGCATACTCAAGCACACTTCGGACATATGCATAATAGACGCTTTTGACGCAATTCAGGTTAGAAAAAGGTTTACAGTTACGAAGTACGAACCCAAGGTTTTTGTAGGCCTTGTCCACAATGGCGTCAATATGTTCCGTCATAGTTAGTTTTTTATCAAGAATAACACCTAAATCACGTACTACTTCTACTTTATCGAGAGCAACATTATTAATCGTGTATGTAAAGTCAATGGGATATCGCTTGCGAGTAAACGAGATTTGCTGGCATTTTTGTACATTCACAGTTATGTTGTTGCTGGAGTAATAATGGGAGAGCTTATTAAGGGTGTTTTGAAGGTAGGTACAATCTTGGACATTATGTATTTTATAAAAAATCTTTTTGTCGTCTGCATATAAAAGATATTTAACAGAGTCAAAACAGGTATATATATCGTAAATATAAGCGTTGTAGAGAAGAGGACCGAGATGTGAGCCCTGCGGAATTCCTGAAGGTATGCTGATGAAGTCAGACCTGTACCCCCCGACCACAACTGCCTGGGATCTGTTTGACAGGTAGGATTTTATCCACCGTAGCAAGTCCCCGTGGATACCTAACCTTTCTAATTTGGCCAACAGGATGACGTGGTCTACCCGATCGAAGGCTTTTTCGAAATCAGTGTAGATCACGTCAACCTGTCCCCCTCGCTCCATACCGCTCAGGACAAACTGCAGAAATTCAGCAAGATTAGAAACAGTAGAACGCCGTCGTAAAAACCCATGCTGGGCTTCACTTATGCCATTCACAACCGTACCATATATCTGGTAATAAACCATTTTTTCAAAGATTTTACTAAAAGTATTTAAAATTGATATAGGACGGTAGTTTTCTATTTTGGATTTAGTAGACTTTTTATGGACTGGTACCACATTAGCCTCTTTCCATTTAGTTGGAAACTTAGACTCTTGTAACGATCTTTCAAATATAATTTTTAAAGGTATAACCAGATTTTCGGCACAGCTGTGTATGAAAATGGGGGGGATATTATCTGTTCCAGCAGATTTATTGACGTCTGTATGTTTAAGAAGCTTTAATATACATTTTTTATCTACAGTTATTTTACTAATGAGGCCAGAATCACCACACGTTGGCAAGTGTAGACTATTTAAGTTATAACTACTGGAAGGGTTCACAAAGACACTTTCAAAAAACTTGTTAAACCCGTTGCAAATGTCTGAACCATTATTGTAAGTATTTGCGCCCAGAGTGAGAGTTTTAGGGTAGTTCGACTTCCCCCGTAACGTTTTTATATAACTCCACATCTTTTTAGGACATATCTTAATAGTTTTTTGTATATGTGTCATGTAATTGGTATACAAACTATTTTCTAAATTTTTTGCTCGTGCCCTTAACACAGAGAATTCCTGATAATCTAGCTCATTATTATAACGCTTCCATCTAGAATGTAACTTCCACTTTTCTTTAATTACTTTAAGTAAAACATTATTATACCACAATGGATAACGTTTTGCAGTATTTCGGACTCTGCGCTCAGGAATATATAATTTAATGCATTTTTGTAGCTCTGAGTTAAAACAATTGACAGCACAATCAACAGTATCACAAGAATTAAATAGGGCACACCAATCAATACTACTTAAGTGCATATTTATGTCATTATAGTTACCTTTATGGAAGTTAAGTTTTGACGTTAACTGTTCATCAAGTGGACATAAAGTGATATTGGCGGCATCAATCAATAAACATGGGTGCGCGCTGTCTTCATCTACCAAAGATATTTGTGACCGACTGCAGGACGCAGTAAAATTATTAAATACAAGATCAAGCGTGTTTCCGTGAATATTTTTTTGTGTAATTACATTGCTCTAAGCCAAGTAAATAAAATTCTTCTAAAAGAAGCTTGCCAGCATTTTGCATTTCCACTGAGCCTCGTTTTAAGTGCAATGGGCCATGCTGTGTACTCCACTGGATATTTGGTAAGTTGAAATCACCTAAAATTAAAAAGTTATCAGATATATGTAAGTTATAAACATGAGAAACGCTCTGTACGGCACATTCAACAACGTGCGGTAACTGATTGTTAGGTGGCGCATAGAAAACGGCTAAGTGTAGGTTATTGCCTACAGTTGGATTAAATGACCTTGCAGGTACAGTAACCCAAAGCATTTCCATCGGTGGTAAAAGTCTTGTATTAATTGTGCAGAAAGCTTCAACGTCACTGCGCACGAGTATCATAACCCCCCCTCCCCTTGACAAATTTGTGAGTGCTAGATCGCGATCTAATCGAAATACGTCATAAGTAGAATCACAAAATTCACTGTCTAAAATTCCGCCATGAAGCCAAGTTTCAGTAATTACAATAATATCAAAATTATTTTTAACTAGTTCCCTATAAAACTCTAAAGTCTTGGTACGAAGACCTCTTGTATTCTGATAGAATACATTTAATCGTGTGTTAGCCATTGTGAAATACCATAATTAAGTATAATATTGCAACTTGAACCGAAAACATATAACTACCATAGGATAAGAAATTATAGCAATAAAACTTGTATATTATACACAAAGAAAAAAGTGATCGTAATAAAGAGACGATAAATATCATCGATCTAATAATATGTAAATAATTGCAAAAACATAATAGAATGAAGGTAGTTATAGAAATAGTCCAACTCATATTATTTCGGTGTAATTGCAAATAATCATAATATATCAAACTTGAAGGGTACGGAATAATAGTAGTAAGTGAGCTAGTATGTTGTGTATTATATTTTAATACTAAACATATACTCATATGTTCTAGTATTTTGTGTGGAGTGTAATAGTGTGAGGTAGTGTGAAAGTGTAAAGCATGAATGTAATACAAAAAATGCGGTACTAAAAACCGCCTTATAAAAATTATACATCTTAAGTAAGATAAACAAAATAACAAGTAGGTACCTTCGGGACGGCACCACCATAAAGAGACGACGGGTCATTTTATTTTTACTAAATCTTCTACTTTGTTTATTGCAATTTTTGGCGACTTGTCGTCTCTTCGAACAAACATTTTACAGTTACGGATCCATATATATTTAAAAGAGTTAGCGATAACTAGTTCACGACACTTATTATATAATATTTTGTTTTCGACCGTCAAATGTTCATTTACGAATATCTTCTGGCTACCCTGCATGCCTATGTTGCAACGGGTGATACCGCGAACTCGCCGAATCCCTGCTAAGATATTATCTTTTGCTAATCTGGATTTCATTTTTGCGATAATAGCTCGGGGAACACCCGGTCTTGTTTGCTTTGCCTGAACTCGGTTAACGAATTCGATGTCACGCGCCGTTATGGTGATACCTGCATGCTTAGCTATAGCGATTACGATGTCTCTCATATTTTCATCATGATTTTCAGGAACGCCAACTATTTCTAGATTATATAGCCTGTCCCATTGTTGTCGCTTTTTGAACTCTGAGTTCAAAATGTTATACTTAGCATTAAGTTCGTTGAGCTCTGTTTCGTATCGTTCAATCTTTTTTGATTGTTGTTCGATTGCTTGTAGTTGCTCATTGAAGTGATCCTGTCGGCTGTTAGAATAGGTAATCGAGCTCTCAATGGCAGAAAACTGATGCTTTATATCTGAGATTGACTCCGTAATTACAGTGTTTTTACTAGAAATTTTCTTCACATCTTTTTTTAAGCTTTCTAGATCAGATGAGAATTGCGTCAATTTTTCAGATAGTACTGAGTTGACCGAGGTGATAATAGTCTGGGTGACGCTATCCATCATTTCTTTTTGCCATTTTTTGAAAGAAGTTTCGAGTGTCGTAGTTGTAACAAAATCATCATAAGATGCTGCCTCGAGTTCGTGTTGTCTACGCTTACGAACATTACTCGGGTTAAATGCATCAGTACTCGATAACTCAGGAAATGAGCTAGATGTCGACTTAGGTGGAGGAGTGCGCTCCATTTCGAAGCGAATCTGTGATACTGGTGATATAATATAAGCGCTTTCACAGTAGGCCCTCCCGGCACTGAATAGGCTGGCAGGTAAACAATGAGAACGGTGTCTCTTTCACTCACCGGTGAACCGGGCGTGGTTAGGCAGAGATGGCGCGACTTGCGGACACTCGCGAACGTAGGTGTGACGTATGCGCAATAACTTGTTTTTAAAACTATAGGAGCGATTCACGAATGCGTGCAGCGCGCACCAAGGCCAGCCACCGTATTACCGTATTAGTAGGATATTACGGTTGTCATAGTTTAACTTACCTAAGTAATAAATACTATATTCCCTTTAAAAATTAGTTTAGGCGGAAATGGTTTTTAAATTGTCCAAGTCTGATGAATAATTAGATGTTTTTTATTTTGTTTCGTCAAATTTAGCTATGGCACTTAAAGTCAAAGTCAAAGTCAAAAGATTGCAAATGGGCTATTTTTAGCACTTTTACAATGATCCAACGTTGTTTAGACGCAACATACCAACATTATAAATAAACGTTATCTCTTCCGCCAGAAGACCACAAAAAAGGGCGAGAACATATCCAAAGCCTATTAAATCTCATCTAAAATTGCTTAGGGGTGTTAATTTAGTAGAAATTTATTGGAGGCCAATCGTGAATATATTAGGGAAGGCAGAAAAGTGGCGCGATTTATAGACCGCGGTCGAGCCGAATGGATAGTCTGGGAGATACTGGACATGAATATTACAATAGAATTAAAGAGTCAGTCAGTCAGCGCCGAGCCGCCACCGCCGCCACGCGTACTCCTTGAGGATGGGCATCTATATTTCCCGAACACCGGTCGAGTTATTCGACTGTATCTCGTGAGCCGTGTAATAGTTGTAGTGAGAATTAAAGAGGTTCCATTAGGAAGGACTTAGAAAGAAAGAATGCCAAAGAGTGGAACGCTTTACCGGCGTCCGTATTTCCCGATAACTACAACCTGGAAGTCTTCAAATTGAGAGTATCTTCTAGGCAAGCGTGTTACATCCTAGACCGCATCGTGACTTACCATCAGGTACGATAGTGGTCAAACGCAAGCCTATCTAACAATTAAAAAAAGAATCAAATCAAATTAATCAATTATAAAAAATAAAAAATTACTTTGATAGTGCCTTCCTGCCATACCCGTTTTTACTCTGTGGACTATTCTTAAAAAGGTCCAAAAACAAATCGAATCAAATCAAACAATTTTTTTATAATAAATAACGTCAGTCGTGCATTCCTGTCTTCCCCGCTTTTACTCTTTAGTGGCAATAGCGTATGGTGCACCTACAGCTTTAACAATAAAACCTATTAATATACATAAATAAATAAATATTGGTGGACATTTCACAAAACGCCATCTAGTCCCAAACTAAGCAAATTTTGTACTATGGGAACCAGATAACTGATACAATACTGATGCAATACTTTTTTTGTGTATATTTAGGTCTTTACCTATGAAATTGCCGTTTTGTTTGAAAAAAGTTAAAGTATTTTTTTTTCGAACTTATTTATTTCTTTTATTCAAAGTAATCACCCCTGCAATCAATGCATCTTTGCCAACGCTGTGGCAGTTTATGGATGCCCTTCTTGAAAAAATCAGCAGGACGGGAGACAACAAACTCTTCAAAGGCGTTTTGTACTGCCTCTCGGGAATTGAATTTTTTTCCCGCTAAAAGTTGTCCAAATTTTGGAAAAAGTAATACTCGGTAGGCGCAAGATCCGGTGAGTATGGCGGATGAGGGAGAGCTTCCAAACCCAACTCATGCAGCAGAGACGGTCTGTTGTGCAGTATGGGGTCGCGCGTTGTCGTGAAGTAGCAGTGGAGACGACCGATTGGCCAAAGCTGGTTGCAGACGTGCGAGTTTCGCCATCATTGTGGTCAGTTCTTCAATGTACACATCTGCAGTAATGCTCTCGCCGTTTTGTAAAAAGCTATGATGAATCACACCAGCACTAGACCACCAAACTGTGACCATCACCTTTCTAGGGGTCATTTTTCGTTTTGCACATTGCTTTGGTACCGAACCAGGATCTAACCAACTTGCTGAGCGCTTTCGATTGTCAAAAAGAATCCATTTTTCGTCGCACGTAACAATTCGGTTCAAAATTCCTTCATTTCTGTGCCTGTTAAGCAGCGCAAGGCGAGTCTCGACGCGTACGTTGCGCTGGCGATCGTTAAGTTCGTGGGGCACCCATCTATCAAGCTTTTTTGTCTTGCCAATCTGTCGCAAATGGACCAATATTGTTTTGATGCTAACATCAAAAGCTGCTGCCAGCTCAGCTGTAGATTGAGATTCATCAGCTTCCACAATCGCCTTTAATTCATCATTGTTGACCAAAGTTTCCGGACGACCACGAGGTTCATTTTTCAAGTCAAAATTCCCAGAACGGAACCGAGCAAACCAATAACGGATTGTACGTTCGTTTGTACAGTTCTGTCCGTAAACGTTGTTGATGTTACGTGTCGTTTGTGCCGCGTTGGTGCCACGACGGAACTCATATTCCATAATTACACGAAATTTCAAAGTATTCATTATGAGGAAAAATGTTGAAACGTAATGAAAATACAACGCTAATCAATAAACAAAAGACTTATATTGTAAATAGAATGTCATATTTTTAAAACAAAATTAATTTGAATTTGGAATTCATAGCCAATCAAAACTTTTTTTTGTTTGAAAAAGTCTGTACTGCAATACGTCAATTTCATAGGTAAAGACCTATTATATATAGAATACAATATAACGCCCAGACATAGAACAAACATCCATGTTCATCACACAAATGTTTCTCCTGGGTGGGAATCGAACCCACAACCCATAGTCCAGAAGGCAGGGTTACTACCAACTGAGCTATCGGACCAGTCAAAGTTTGTGTACTTGCTAAAGAGATTAGGTTTGTATGTACCCCTTTACGCGGGCTTGTAATTTTGCTAAGCTAGAGCAATGTCTTCCAGACAACCTTGGGTATCATTAACCATTAGGTAGTCTAGATTTTCCCAATTAGACAAGTAGGTACCTAATTTAATTAACACGTCTGCATGCAAGACAGCGTTAGATCTTACGCGTGAATGATCCAATACCACAAATGTATTGGCTAATCCCATCGGAATCCATCAGTGTTGCTATAACTACGCGTCTTGAAATTCCCCTTATTTTTATTAATTGCTCTTATACCTACTCAATATATTAAAATGTTTTTGTGGTTTTCACGTAAAAACGGCTGAGCTGATTTTAATTAAGTTTTGAACTCGGATAACTAAATATTTAAGAAGTTCACAGTAATTTTTTTAAAGTATATTTAAAAAAATAGATATATTTAAAATAATAACTTAACTCTGTAACAGATACATAATAAACTTAACTATATCCGTGCTCTGGAGGGCATGTTTTAAGCCGTTAGTTACTTAACTTTAGTTTACTCAACGGGATATCCTATCGATTCATCGTGTGAATCACGCTAGTAGCACCGACACACGCCCTAAGAATGTGATAGTCAAGTTCGCATCTAGATACCTACGTGATAATTTTTTGGCTGCCTTTCGGATGAAAAAAGGTGTAGAATCGTCCCAGTTGTCAATCACAGGCTCGTCAAATAAAATTTACGCTAATGAACACTTAACTCTAAGAAATAAAATATTGTTTCGCGAGTGCCGGGATAAAGCTAAAACTCACTCGTATAAATATGTATGGGTTAAACACGGTATTGTTCTTATGCGTAAGTCGGACAGCTCCCCGGTATTGGCGGTACGTAACTCGCAAGATGTTTTGAAGATAAATTGATGTGTATTTAATTCATGTTGCATAACTTTAAAACTCAATACCAATGCATACTTTATTTACTCCATAAATATGTATAATCTATTTGTAATATATATTCAAATCAATTTTATTTCTCGTTGTGTGATAATATCTCACACTTTAATAAACGTCTATTTTTATTTTTGTTTTATAATAGGTATAGTTATTGTGGTATCACTTGATTTTACTTGCGCTCGGCACAATTTCATCATAATTATAGCGTATAAATGGCTCCTCCGATGTTATGTAAGAATAATAATATTTTACGATATTAAGTATCATCGATACTGTTGCTGTTTATGTCATCTTATTTATGTAGAACCTAAATTTATAACTTCATTTATATATTGTTGTGGACTCATACTGCACCGGCTCTGGTTATTGTGTATGCTTTCTGCGCATCAATTGCGGCTTGTGGCGGCAGATACCCTCTTTATTTTGTTATTGTTAACATTGGTGATCCGTAACCGCGGCAGTTTTTACCATTACATCTATTTATTAATATTATTTATAGTTAATGTTAAAAATGGATAATGAAGCTATTACTGTGTATTATCAGAACTGTCGAGGGTTAAGGTCCAAGCTTCATACTCTTTATATGAATATTCTATTGCATTCTTATGATATAATTATTTTGACAGAGACATGGTTAAATAGTGATATATATGACAATGAATTAATAGACTCGCGTTATGTTTTGTTTCGGTGCGACAGGGATCGCTTGGTGACAGGGCGTAGGGATGGCGGGGGGGTTTTGATTGCCGTACTGCGCTCGATTGCGTCATGTGCGCGCGCGCGCCTCGTCACTCCCCCACCCCCGCCCCCGCCTGTATCCACACCTTTCCCTGCCGTGATAATAGATTATATTACGATTCAACTTGAGTTTGGCTTAAATACCTATATTTTTAGTGCGGTGTATATCCCACCTAATCAAAAAGATGATACCTATTTTTCGTACTTTAATTACATGCAAAACATACTTGAATGTACAACTAATACCTTTAATTTTATCGTCGGAGATTTTAACATGCCTTCACTGGACTGGTACGCAAAGGAAACCTATATGCAGCCCATCCCGGCCTCGTTTATCTCTCGCTCAGTTAATTTAATAAATGATTTTTTAATAATGTCAAACAGTATGCAATTTAATCACATTAGGAATAAGAATAATAAAATATTAGACTTATTTATTTCCAATAAAAGAAACTGCGAGCTATCTCACACGCCGGTGCCGTTAGTACCTATAGATAATTATCATCCTGTATTTTATGTAACGGTACCTATTGAGCGTGGATATAAGTGTATGCAACGTAAATCTCACATCAGACACTGTTTTGCCAAAGCGGATTATCAAATAATTAATGATGATATAATTAATGTGGACTGGGACACACTCTTAAAAGGTAAATCATCTGAGTGTGCAGTCAATGTTTTTTATGATACTATTTATGGTATAATATCTAAAAATATACCAACAAAATTAGTAACTACGGCTGGTTTTCCTGTCTGGTTTAACACCTCTTTAAGGCATATTTTCAAAGATAAAAAGAAGGCATGGATAAAATGGAAAAAATATAAAAACTTATATGATTATGAACAATTTTCTATTTTTAGAAATCGACTTAAATTAGGTTCAGACACGTGTTATAAGAATTATATTAGTAAAGTTGAAAATAGTATCAAAACGAATGTTAAATATTTCTGGACCTATATTTCTAATAGGAAAAAAAATAGTGACATACCTGGCTGCATGCGCTATCAGGAACAGGTGGCGATAGATCCGCTCGGGGTCTGTAATCTTTATTCTAGATATTTTCAGTCAGTTTTTGAAACCTCTTCTGTTACAGACGATTATGACTTAGAAAATGTAGAAGTATTAGATAATACAGATTCAGATGTCATTATAAGCGATATTTACCTTAATATGAATGACGTTAAATCTGAATTACGCAGGTTGGATCCAACAAAAGGTGCGGGTGTTGATAATATACCTCCATATTTTTTAAACCGAACAGCTGACGCAGTCTGTTTACCTATACATTATATTCTTAATTTGTGTCTAAAGGAGGGTGTCTGCCCCCGTATTTGGAAGATGGCACGCATAGTACCAGTCCATAAGGGAGGTTCGAAGAAGGACGTAGAGAATTATCGTCCAATATCAATTTTACCCACTCTGTCGAAGCTTTTCGAAAGACTTATACGTAATGCGGTGTATCCTAGCTTACATAGTTATATTATTCCGAATCAACATGGTTTTGTGCAACGTCGCTCTACAGTCACAAATTTACTAGTGTATACCACTGAACTATTTGAAAATCTTGATAAGAACAAACAAACTGATAGTGTATACACTGACTTCCAAAAAGCTTTTGACAGAGTGGACCACAAAATCCTTCTTGACAAAATTGCATTTAACGGCATTCGCGGTAACTTGTGGCGCTGGTTTAAATCCTACATTACGAACCGTAGCCAAAAGGTAGCTATCAATGGTTATGAATCGGATGTACTTCCCATTAGTTCTGGCGTCCCACAAGGATCGATTTTGGGCCCTTTGCTTTTTATTTTATATATTAATGATATTAACCACTGCTTTAAATTTAGTAAGTTCCTGTTATACGCAGACGATTTAAAAATTTATCAAGTTATTAACACATATCAAGATCATGCAAACTTTCAGTCTGATTTGGATCGATTCTCTGCTTACTGTATAAAAAATAAACTAGCATTGAGTCTAAATAAATGTAAATCTATAATTTTTACACGCAAGAGAAACATAAGTAACTTTACCTATTCTCTTTGCGATACTAATCTTGATAAAGTTAAAGTAATAAAGGATCTCGGCATTACTTTAGATAACAAGCTAACCCTAGATATTCACGTCCAAAATATAATATCTCGTGGTTTTAAAATGTACAATTTTGTTATTAGGTCGTCCTGTAATTTCAAGAATGAGCAAACGTATCAACTATTATACAAGTCATTAATTCGTTCACAATTAGAATATGCCGTGTCAGTGTGGAGTCCACTTTATAATTGTTATAATAAGGATATTGAAAGAGTACAAAAGAAATTTTTGCGCTGTGTACATTTCAGGTGTTGCCGTTATACTATACCTTATGAAGACTTATTAGTAAAATATAAACTTTTAGATTTGAAATCTAGGAGACAACAACTTGATGTTATGCTATTGTTTGACATATGTCACAATCGATACGACTGCCCGGACCTGGTCAACAGGATTCGCCTAAAAGTACCATTTAGATCTCATCCGCGTGATACAATTAGTCATAAAACCTTTTCCACGGCTACCTGTCGTACCAACTCCGGTCACCGATCACCTCTTTACCGCATGACTAAAACGTATAATGATAATTTCAATTGTTTAGATATATTTAACGATCGGGTGGGATGTTTTAAGCGATCAGTGATAGACCTGCTTGGTGAGCGTTGTGGGTTTGGCAGCGGTCAATCATAGTAGGGGGTTGCACTGTACCTTACTGCATCCCACTGATCTGTGGTGTAATCACGGAACTTTAGTTGCAATGCATCAGAAGAATTTTCATTTGTGAATTTAAAAATTTCTATAGTAACTATGCATATAAGCTGTGTATTTAAAATGTCAAATCATACAAATTTGTGTTTCTAGCTTTTGCAATCGGGGTACGTGATTACCTAGCTGTAAAATCCTATAATAAATGTTTAAATGCTTACGTTAGGTTACACTAAGAGTAATAATTTGTTTGCATTGGCCGTTCTCTTTCTCTTTCTCTTTACTGTATAATTGTAAGTATAGTATCTTGTCTCAATATAAGTAGGTATCTAATGTTTTTATTTAGTAATTTGTGGTCAATAATGCTGGTAGCACATCTGTTAAACTTTTTATTTATACCGATAACTTAAATAATGTATGTGATACTGTTCATTGATCCTTAAAAATAAACAAAAAAAAAAAAAAAAGCCGTTGGTTCCGGCTGCTGTCTTAAGACAATGTCGGTAAGCCACGTCAGAAGATTTTTGGTGGCATAAAAATTTCGCTGACCACTTGCCTACACGAAAAGACGAAGAACGCTATATCTACAAATTAAACCAAATAAAACTTAAAATAGCTCGTTGGTGGATAAAAAAGTATCTAAATGATGGCAGCATACCACATCGAAGGAATTAAAAATTTATAAAAGGAATCATCGAAGGAACTAAAAAGGATTTAAAAAAAGATTTACAATCATTTTGGAGAAATTCTCCCAGACGGGCAACACTAAATCTCGGTTTAGCTAAAGCATAACGAGCAAATGATCATTGGCATCCCATAGTTCTGTTTATATGCTATAGCAGTGAGTTATATGAGGTATTTAGTTAATCTGTACAAGATGGTACCTATTCAAATATTCTGTCATATAAAATAATAATAATAATAATAACGCCCATCGATCACAAACATAGATCCTGGACCCTAACTAGGATTCCCTGTGTCTACCAAGAACTACGAGGACCATGGTCCCTCAACACCCAGACGCAGAACAAGCATTTGCACTTTTTTTCCGTATCCAAATACGTATTCTGCCGCGGTAATAGAACCCATCGCCGTCTCTATCGCATTGAGTCATAATAATTTCAATATATATAGAAAATAAGTACATATGTTGGCAATAAACAATTGAGTATTGAGTATTAAGTACCTCTCCATGATGGTTCCGGACCAACCACCTCCTGCTTAAACCAGGCCTTAAGCGGTGGCCATGTCCCCTTTATACTTTATAGGAGATTTAGACAAAAAGAAAGGTCGAAGGCTATAGAAATATCATAATAAAGAACAGAATATTACTAATACTAATATACTATTCATCAAGAAAAGTGTGCTACTAAGCACCAAATCGTAAGGGTAACAATCCTTACAATGCAGGAGGCAAGTAGCTGCTTAAAGTGGCGCCCTATGGGGAGGGCTACTTCCATTAGTAAGTAGATGATGAACTGTAGTTGTGGTCAAGCGAATTTTTTACATTTAGTGTCTCTTTCATGTCACACATGATATGCTTGGTATGAAAGAGACGCTAGATGTAACAATACTAGTCCACAGCTCGCACAGTACCGTTTGGAAACGTAAGGCAGTTACGATTTGTTTTATCCATCTTGTCGCTTCTTCATTCCAAAATGGTGATGTTATTCGGAATAAAAGGTTTAAATATTTTATGTTATACGCTTAATATGCTTATGGCGAGTGATTTTTTCAACTAACTTCAAAAAAGAAGGAGGTTAAAAAATTGGCTGTTTTTTATGTTTGTTGCCTTAGAACTTTCGACAGTATAGACCGACTTTAATGATTTAAAAAAAATTGAGAAGAAATATTTTTTTTAAACAATACAAAAAAAATAATTAAAAGCAATAGATAATATGAGCTAGATACATAAGTAATATGTTACAAACAGTCAGTGAGTCATTAGTAGAGTGCAGAAATGTCATTGTCATTTGTCATTAGTTTACTGTCAATGTCAGTCGTCATCCAACCACCGCGTGCCCCGTCAAGTGCCACGTTTAGACCCTACAACGTAACCAAAACCACTTCCATTATAAAGTCTGTTAAAACTGACAACAAAAGACAAGCTGTTGAAAACAATCATTCCGTCCGGGCCGCAGACTTAATTTTCGCTACGCATCCGGTCGTAGTTGTGTGTAGCATTAGCGTAGCGAGTCTACTACGCCGTAGCAGACGTAGCAATATAAGTTACGTCGTAGTGATCTACGCGCTACGCTGCCGTAACAGCGTTGTAATATTGTTTTATTTAACTATTTTCTCGAATATTTGTAATAATTATTTAAAAAAAAGTTTTACATTTAAAGTTTAATAAGTTATATATAAGTTAAAACTTGGGTACAAAACTCTTGTAGACAGGTAATATTCCATCCAAATGTTGACTGGAAGAGATTGTTAATAGCGCTAAGTCCGCATATTGTACTAAGGCCTAAGGTTGACTGGCCCGATAGCTCAGTTGGTAGTAACTCTGCTTTCTGAGCTGTAGGTTGTGGGTTCGATTCACACCCAGGACAAACATTTGTGTGATGAACATCGATGTTTGTTGTGTGTCTGGGTGTTATATTTAACTTAAGATTTTAAAGTTTTTCTGTCTGCCGTTTACGTTATATTTTATACTGTAAATATAGTTTATACTATTACATTCACACGGACTCAATATTTAAGTTGGATTAGACTAATTGTAATAATTAATTATGGGAAATATGTATATTCATAAGTTATTCTACTTAAGAAATCATGTAATACAAAAAAACGTCGAGGTTAGTCAAAATAATGTTTTGATAATTTTTGTACGCGAATAGACCCGACTTCTGTAAGGTTAATTCTGTGTTTAAGATTAAGTTTAGGGTTTAAGATTAGACTAAATGAATTTGATAGAACTTAGTAGTAACTAACAAAAACTCTCATTCAGACCTTTGTATTACATATTGGAAAGATAAAACGGGTCTATTCGTGTACAAAAATTATCAAAATATTTCTTTGATAATTTTTTAGAATTTTGGTGAAACAATAAAGTGTTACTTTAAAAAATAATCAAAAATCAATAAAATAACATTACGATTGTCATTTCCATTCCATTGATATTTCCATACATTATGAGTATCTTCCTTCCCCCCTTTAATACCTCCCTCCCTCCAGGTGGGAACTAATATCGCACCAATTTTAATTACGGCCACTTCAAACAATGTAACAGGGAGATCTATGGAGCCGACTTCAGTTAATAAATTTAAAAAATACATCGAATATCAGTGTATTTAAAAACTACTTAGCCAGTAATTTCATGCGCCACGGTCTGGGCGTATCGTTATTTGTTCAATCTTGTCAATAATAATAATAATAATAACACCCAACGATCACATACATAGATCCTGGACCCTAATTAGGATTCCCTGTGTCTAGGCACCCAGGAACTACGAGGAGCATGTTCCCACAACACCCAGACTCAGAACAAGTATTTGCGCTTTTTTTCTGTGCACAAATACTTATCCTGCTGCGGGAATCGAATCCGCCGCCTCTGGGTTATGAGCCAACCTTTTTTTTGAGGGGGGAAATGCCCTCGCACTTCCCTGCCCCCAAGGGGGTATGTGGGACTCGAACCCACTAAAACCCCCCCTGATCCGACCGCCGCCGGGATGGCACGAGATGGAGACGCACTGCATTAACCATCTCGCCCCGGCGGTGGGTTATGAGCCGACCTGCTCAACCACCACACCACAGAGGCTGTCAGCCAATGTCATTGTATCTTGTAGAAAGAGGAGGTCTGCCAAAGAAACCAGGGCGCCGCTATCGAAGAACTACGGTGAGTCAGTTTAAATTAACATTTCTATCCCTTTTCCCCAGCATACTTACTCTTCGTACTCTGACTTTCGATGGCGACTCCTTTTCTCTATTCGCAGTCAAATATCTCCGATCCCTATAATTCCGGTGCACAGTTATATTGGGCAAACGATCTCACGGGGGGTACTTGTTGCTATTAAAACTACACCTTTTCTGCCTGGGTCGCATTTATTTATTTATTTCATTTTGGAAGACCAACAGCTGTTATAATGATATTGACATAGATATACAAAAAAGGAGGCCAATTAAAGGTTCTCACGGATAGATAAAAAAATAGTAGAATTGAAATGAAGTGAACACCTGAGCGGACTACCTACATACGCACTGCATGGAATTATTTAGGGTGGACCAAACGAGAGTAAATTTTATTCTTAGAATAAATCGCCATTTGTTTGAGAGTAAATCAATTTCACATTTTACCACCTACAATTCTAGGAATAGCAAGCCTATTCGAGTATTATTACTATACTACCGTTTTTGGTGGAATAACAGAGTTATTCCGAAAATATTTTAATTCAAAATAGACAAAGATAAAAAAAGACGTCCGACCATGTATTTTGTCATTTATTTTCCTATATTATAATAATACGTCAAAAGCGAGTTGATACGACATAAGCTTGAATACCGTGTCGTATTAGAACAACAATTGTTAACTGGGTAATAGATTCGTTCATCATTTATTCCGCTATTCGCGTTTAGTAATTTTAAGCGTAGCTAGACTTATTGCGTGGAAAAACGAAGAATGAATTACTCGAGTATAATATCGTGGAATAGATTTATTCTGGTATAGTTACTCGTGTATAAATCCAAGTTCGGTCGAATCCACCCTTAGTAAGTTATAATATATTATAAGTAAATAAATAAGTAAATAAATAAATAATTAAATAAATATATTATAAGAAAATAATTAATTTAAACAGTTAATTATTTATTAGTAATTAGTTTTAAAAGTTCACTGCTCAACCGCTGTCCGGCCGATGCTACGCTTGTACAGAATATAATAGGTCTTTACCTATGAAATTGCCGTATTGCAGTACAGACTTTTTCAAACCAAAAAAAGTTTTGATTGGCTATGAATTCTAAATTCAAATTAATTTTGTTTTAAAAATATGACATTCTATTTACAATATAAGTCTTTTGTTTATTGATTAGCGTTGTATTTTCATTACGTTTCAACATTTTTTCTCATAATGGATACTTTGAAATTTCGTGTAATTATGGAATATGAGTTCCGTCGTGGCACCAACGCGGCACAAACGACACGTAACATCAACGACGTTTACGGAGAGAACTGTACAAACGAACGTACAACCCGTTATTGGTTTGCTCGGTTCCGTTCTGGGAATTTTGACTTGAAAAATGAACCTCGTGGTCATCCGGAAACTTTGGTCAACAATGATGAATTAAAGGCGATTGTGGAAGCTGATGAATCTCAATCTACAGCTCAGCTGGCAGCAGCTTTTGATGTTCGCATCAAAACAATATTGGTCCATTTGCGACAGATTGGCAAGATAAAAAAGCTTGATAGATGGGTGCCCCACGAACTTAACGTTCGCCAGCGCAACGTACGCGTCGAGACTTGCCTTGCGCTGCTTAACAGGCACAGAAATGAAGGAATTTTGAACCGAATTGTTACGTGCGACGAAAAATGGATTCTTTTTGACAATCGAAAGCGCTCAGCAAGTTGGTTAGATCCTGGTTCGGTACCAAAGCAATGTGCAAAACGAAAAATGACCCCTAGAAAGGTGATGGTCACAGTTTGGTGGTCTAGTGCTGGTGTGATTCATCATAGCTTTTTACAAAACGGCGAGAGCATTACTGCAGATGTGTACATTGAAGAACTGACCACAATGATGGCGAAACTCGCACGTCTGCAACCAGCTTTGGTCAATCGGTCGTCTCCACTGCTACTTCACGACAACGCGCGACCCCATACTGCACAACAGACCGTCTCTAAGCTGCATGAGTTGGGTTTGGAAGCTCTCCCTCATCCGCCATACTCACCAGATCTTGCGCCTACCGACTATTACTTTTTCCAAAATTTGGACAACTTTTTAGCGGGAAAAAAATTCAATTCCCGAGAGGCAGTACAAAACGCCTTTGAAGAGTTTGTTGTCTCCCGTCCTGCTGATTTTTTCAAGAAGGGCATCCATAAACTGCCACGGCGTTGGCAAAGATGCATTGATTGCAGGGGTGATTACTTTGAATAAGAGAAATAAATAAGTTCGAAAAAAAAAATACTTTAACTTTTTTCAAACAAAACGGCAATTTCATAGGTAAAGACCTAATATATGTCAGAAATTAGAGGGACTGACTGCAGTATTGGTGACGTGCTCCTTTCTTGGTATTCATTGCTTTCCATAATAAAATACTTGTTCAATATTGTAAGTGATTTATTTTTATATAATTACCAAAATCGCACTTTGAATTAAACTTTAATTAAATAATAAATCAAACAAATATTGTGATTCAGGCGAGAACACTTATAAGACCAGTGGTTCGCTCGACGTCCGAACTAGTGGTGATTAATATAGCATATAGCAACATAAAGCAACGTGCTTATTATACATATCATATAGCAAATGCTATCGTGGCTCTTACTTGTTGCTATTTGCTATTTGCTTTATTTCGCACTCTGTATAATCTGTTCATCGCGCATCGCAAGTCGCAACGCAAAGCATGTAGCAAAGAAATAGCAAGTAGCACCACAAAGCAAGTAGCACGGCGGGGCGGCGCGCGGCGGCCAGTCGTCGCATGCTAGCGATTGCTATCGGTCGCATGCGTCATCGTATAACGCACCGCGTGCGAATTTGCGATCTCAGACGGCTCACGTACCCAATAATACTTGTGAACGAATATTTTCTAAGTCGGGGTATCTCATCAGTGATCGAAGAAGAACACGATTGTCTAGTGCAAAAGTAGCACAGATAACGTTTCTAAATGTAAATTATGTGTACAAAAGTGTATATATAATGTAAATAGTGTATAAAAATGATTTAAAAAAAATAATATGTACATAGTTGATTGTTTGTACATACATGATACTTCAATAAACTTTTAAATACGCCTATAATTGCTTTACATACTAACATACTTTATTTAATAATAACATTTAATCAATTATAGACAGTCCTAAGCCTGGAAAGTATCATATAAAGTTCATTGTTCTTTTTTTACTGCTCCATTTTATCGTAATAAATTCATAAACGCGATGTACTTAATATTAATAAAAAGCATGCTGTCGGTCCGACGAGTCCAACGATAAGGTAGGAGCTGCGAGTTAACAGTCACATGCTTTTTTCGCGCCCACCCGTTATGGCGTAACAAAATATTATATGCTTATTAAAAAGCATGCTATAAAAATAGCATGCTTTTTAAATAAAGCAAATAGCATTTAGCAAGATATTGCCATAAAGCAACATTGAACACTACTAGTCCGAACGCAGAATGCCTCAACGCCGAACGCCGAGCGCCCTCATCGCGCGCTCGCTCCCACCACTAGTCGCCTGATTCACGGAGTGGAGGGGACCGATGACGTAGTCGCTCGAGTAGTTTCACAACCATTACTGTTTTTATTAACGTTTGTTTCCGTTGCGCCAACATATATGGCATTTGTTCTAATTATACGAATCGACGGTACAGTTTTAAAAACGCATTTTATCTGTTGTGCGATATAATTTGCACTTCAATGCTAAGATTATATTTATACTGGCATTAGACCACATACCTGCTCCCTTTTTTAAATTGTGTATTTGTAGAATTACTATTATCAAATAATAATAAGAATTCAATAAAAGTAATGAGTTCGTTACTACTACAGAAATAATACATTTGGACTATATATTGGACGCAAGGACCTATAGACAGTCCAAATGCTCCAACCCACTACCAGTAGGTAGCGTACCCAACATGCTGGCAGCATTGCCCCGTTGAATTTATAAGTTATATGACTGACCTAAATTATTTGATGAAGTTTTTACAATTTTGTTCCATAGTAGCACCCCTGGACCGGCGCCAACCATAATGGCTCGCCATTGTGCAACCCTAATGAGTTTTCAAACAATGAAAATAATATAAAAACCGGGATCGACTGCGATAGGTCCAAAACCAGTCGGTCAAGGTAAACCTCGACTTGAGTAATTGACTTGACTTGAGTTGAATGTAAATATTCAACTTAAAAATAATACAGGTGTTATGGTGCCGTTGGCTACTGTCGGCTGCTGGCGATAAAATAAAACTTGAGGTTCAATAGTTCGTGTTTTATTTACAAAGTATCGGCCTTATATAGTAATCTAAGCTAAAAGTAATAATAATAATTAACCTACTATCCTATGTCTAAACCTTACCTTCTAGACCTTACCTTACCTATGTACAAAATAATGAATTAATAATCTATTTATCATCTTATTTCTAACTATCCTAAAGGAAATAATACTACGCACATATCTAGATCTTTATTAAATACTGTCTTAAAGCTAGGTCTATAATATTATCAAATATTTACATCGAATGCCGCAGTCGGCGTCCATATAAATATACGTTGGCGCTGCGTGCCCTCAGAATGCAGTGCGCCGCCAGCCGATGCACACGTCCGTTGCATGCCGCCACACAAGCCATGTCTATGCTCGGGAGCGAGTGTGGCTCAGTGGTAACCTGTACGACTTTAAAACAGACGCAACCTGGTTTGAATCTCGCTCGGCCCTGAACCAATAAGTAAAATATATATTAATAAATCATAAATATTAATAATACACAACCTCGAAGAGAACTAACTCCCGCAGACTCAGGGTATCCTGCCGTAAGAGCTAGTGACATATAATTTTTTACAAATTATTTCAGCAAATAAATACCTTTTTCTTTCACTATAAGATTTTTTTTAATTGTTTCAACTTGCAGCTTGGCAACGTCCAGCTGTAAACTCTATGCACAGCGGGCAGTAACGTGATTTACCCTGTGGTAGCATTTAAATTTATTACAGTGGCAACACCGGTAGCTATCATCGCTCCCCCACCCATCTGGCTATAAAAAGGGAACGCTCGGTGTACTACGGATCATTCTTGCTCCGGACACGGCCCGGTGCGGATGCTGTAGGCCTATAGTTTTATAGTTAGCCCGCCATGCCCCGCAGCCTATAAATACAAACAAACAAAGTTTACTTCTTACATAGAAGACATATGCCCGTCTTCTCTAAAGTTAGATAGCTCCTCGTATAGGGATAAGTGCGAACTTGGCTCTGTCAAATTTTTGTGCAGTCGGGCATAAATAGCTTTACAGGCTTTGTACATTATCGCCCTGACTAATAAACACTGCAATATGGATTATATAATAACGAGCTTCTGCCCGCAGCTTCTCCCACGGCGTAGCCTTTGGGAAAATAATTCAACTACCCATTTCACCTTGTTATGGGTGGAATTTCGAAAAATCCTTTCTTAGCGGATGCCTACGTCATAACATCTACCTGCATGCCAAATTTCAGCCCGATCCGCCCAGTGGTTTGGGCTGTGCGTTGATAGATCACTATGTCAGTCAGTCAATCAGTCCTTCAACCTTTGAGTTATATATATTTAGATAATAATAATAATAATATTAATTCATTAATAATGGAATAACTACTCAGTCTTTCTCTCGTTTTATCTTTGACTAGTTTAAACTATTTTTCCGCTAAACAATATTTACGAACAATAATAATAATAACACGCCCAAAGATTGATACGAACCCTAACTAGGATTCCCTGTGTCTAGGGATCCAGGAACTACGAGGACCATGGTCCTACAACACCCAGACTCAGAACAAGTATCTGCGCTTTTTTTTCTGTACACAAATACTTATGCTGCCGCGGAAATCGAATCTACCACCTCTGGCTTATGAGCCGACCTGCTGAACCATCACACCACAGAGGTTGTCAAAGAGAGATTATTAAGGAGGTATTAGTTTAGGTACACAGATGATAGAATTTTTTAAACACGGCAAATTGTCTTTATTTTCTAAATACTACAATGATTTAATAACTAATACTAAAAACGATAGAATTAGATACATTGTTCTGTACAAAAGAAGATAAAATCTTTATACCGTTTGAGGCACAATCTATTTTATACATCGCAGATCCATCGAGACCTTTGTATCGCTTATCCGGTTCGATCCGCCGTGATCCGGTTTTCAGAACTGGTTTTGAACCAGCGTTTGAGGAGATAGGGATGGGTAGAATGTGCAATCGACATCGATACAAAATTAGGGATTGATTTTATATCGAAATTCAATAAATATGGTGCAGATTCATATTAAAAACTAGCAACCTGCCCCGGATTCGCACGGGTATTAAATATTCTATCGCCAATGTTCGTCAAGGATAATGTATGATTCTAATGGTTGGCGAGTTGGCTGGACTGCAACCGCGACCCCTTCTCGCCCCCGGTACGATGAACGCGGGCTCACGGGGAGTTTTAGCGGGTACGAGTCCCACATACACTGAAGTGCGAGGGCATTTCCCCCCATAAAAAAATCCAATGGTGAAAAAATTTTTAAGTTGGTTTTTAGTTTCAGGGCCTATTTAATGCAAACAAACAATCAAATCTTTTCTCTCTATAATATTAGTTTAAATATGAAATTTGCTATGTTCATTATTAATTAAAATTAAAATTATACATTGATTTCTTATATAAGTTTCACAATCAAAAATCTGCTGATATACGTACAAATTCTTATAGGTTAACGAATATTAATTCTTCTATGGAATATAGATGATAGATTCACTATTTATTAATGTTAATGCAATGAATTGACAATAATTTGCAAATAGAAAAACATGTAAACCAAAAACTATGTCAGTATTCAATCATTGAATCAAATTTTGTACTCTAGCTGTACTCAGCTAGAGTACATAATTTGTACCCACAGAGGCTGTCATAGTAGTAGTAACTACTATGACAGCCTCTGTGGTGTGGTGGTTGAGCAGGTTGGCTCATAACCCGGAGGCGGCGGGTTTGATTCCCGCGGGAAGATAAGTATTAGTGCACAGAAAAAAAAGCGCAAATACTTGTTATGAGTCTGGGTGTTGTGGGACTATGGTCCTCGTAGTTCCTGGGTCCCTAGACACAGAGAATCCTAGTTAAGCTCCAGGATCTATGTAAGTGATCGTTGGGCGTTATTATTATTATATTACAACTACTGTACTGTAGAAAGTACGTGGACTACCCTAGGGCTGTCCCTGTACTCCTCCCCATCCAAATGCAAGCCAATATCTTCCTTATTTATCGATAAGTATGTGTATTCAACTTCGTTTCCCTATTTCAGATTATGTTTCAATACTATGATCGTTTAAAATAAATTCTATGGCCAAGAATAAATTCTATATCATAAGTACGTTTTTTATGTTAATGAATGACGTGAAGAGCTAGTCGTTCGCCTGATGTTAAGCCACACGGTCGCCTATAACAGAACAGAGACACTCGGAAATCCAAAATTCAAAACTTCGCGTGAAGTGCGCACGTCATCCTGAGACATCGGCACAGTCTGGTAATAAGATTACTCGACTGTGAGATCAGATTATAAAGTCTCAATTTCCCAGTGATTTCACTACAGTACCCTTCAAACCGGAACACAGTAGTGCTTGTCTTTAGTTTAACTCCATCTATCGTTAATGTTAATTTAGCCATCTTGATAATTGTAAATTGCCATTTTACCGGACATACCAACATAATAATACAATTTTTTAACTTTGTCATGTTGATAATGGAGATTTACGTGAACCAACTTCAACTTCTGTTACTTCACAAGTCAAAAAAGTTTTACTTAAAAAAAAAAGAAACCGTGCAGTCTCTATTCGGTATATTATAAAGAAAGAAGATAAAAGAAAAATTAACGGACCATAAGCGGTATGGCACTAAGAAATATACACGCTCATTTGAAACTTGGATGAAACCTAAATAAAATCCAGATGAAGACAAACAATGTCAGTAGAGCAACTCTGGACAATCTCTGCTGAATAAGTTTATACTTAAATTGAATAAGATATGCAGTATACTTTGATTTTGCATTGATACTGGTTCGAAGTTTTGATTTCGTTTCAGGGCTCTTTTTTAACTTCTCCACGACATGATAAAAATAATTTAAGAGAAGTTAAAATTTATACAATTTGACTAACTTGAAATCAGATTTCCGTTCTTCCGTATTCAAATGTGTTACTCTACTACTCTGTAAGCTATTAAAAGATTTTTAATGAATCACTTTTAATGAACAAAAAATACATATTGCAATAAGCGTGATATCTTGTAAGATATAAATAAAAGATGTGGTCCATACTAAGGCATTAATTGCAATGGCGGGTCAACGCTAGGAATTGAGCTGTTCCCTAGATGAAAAGAAAACATTCGATTATCTTATCAAACTAGCAAAACCAAACACTTGCGAGATGCAGGATTTCGATGTCGTGAAGCAGCGCCATCGAGTATAATTCCTAAATACTAAATTGCAAATGGAGTTTTGGCGGGAAAACGAAAAAGATCGCGTCACCGCATTGTATTATTTTACAAAACTTGTGTTATTTTCAGTGTTAGTGCATAAATTTGGTGACATTTTATTCGTTAAGTTCGGACCATATTGGAAGAGGGTTATCTCAGACAATAGCAAATAATTTAGACAAAGAAGACGTAATAAACTATTGTAAACCAGGAGCAAGCCAAAAACAAATATTGAATAACTTTAATGAGCTGACAAAATCACTACAGGATGACGATGTAGTAGTTATTTTAATAAGCAAATTAAATGGCAACAAAGATGCATTAGAATACACCAATACTATTTATAATTTAATTAATGAGAAAAGCAGGAAGTTTAATATAGTAATCGGAAGTGTGCTATACAATTGGGACTGGGTCGACAATCAATATATTTATAGATTAAACACCGAGCTATCACGTCTAGCAAGTTTCACTGAAAATGTCAAATATCTTGATCTGAACTCTATAAACCGAAGAAGTACAAGAAATTTTATAAGAGAAGAGATAACAAGAGCAATCAACTACTTCAAAGGAACGTCATCACTACGATTTATAAATTGCAATAATGTACAAGACAAGAAGGAATCTAAAGTGGTTCAAAATTTTCCGTTGAAACTAAAGACAGCAGCAAAGGGTTAAATGTAGTTCATGCCAACATTCAGAGTATATATAACAAGTATCTAGAACTAGAACTTTTGACGCAAACTACAAATTGTGACGTCCTATGTTTGTCAGAGACATGGGCT
Source organism: Ennomos fuscantarius (assembly GCA_905220475.3). Taxonomy (NCBI): domain Eukaryota; kingdom Metazoa; phylum Arthropoda; class Insecta; order Lepidoptera; family Geometridae; genus Ennomos; species Ennomos fuscantarius. Next base: position 8,729,560 of record HG992049.1, read on the forward strand.
AATGAGCACAAATTATCTTCTATGACTATAGCAGACTACACGCTTGCGACATATTATATAAGAAGTATTTTTGAACACGGCGGTACAGCCATTTTTATTAAAAATAATTTAGATTATAAAATTAGACAGGACATAATAGGCTTAGCTCTGAAATGAATTGCGAAATAGCTAGCATTGAATTAAAAAAACTTAAGATAGTAATAGTTTGTGTTTACAGACCAGATTACGACTTTAAAATATTTGAAAATGTTTTGACAAAAATATTACATAAAGTGTGTAGAGAGGATAAAAGAATAATAATAGCAGGAGATTTTAATTTAAATGTAATAAAATCAAATAAAAAAGTTGATCAATTTTTAAACACAGTAGATAATTTTAAATGTACGATAATGCTAAGGCAACCGACAAGAATAAGCGGAAAAAGTGCAACTTGTATAGATAATTTTATAATTAACCATGACACAAATTTTGTAAATCACAGTGCTAGGGTACTGGATGATAAATTGTCAGACTATAATGTTATTCATCTACATTATCATATTGAGAATACTACAGTTAAAGTCACTAGTAATAGAGTTATAAATATTAGATTCGGGAGAACTATGTCAATATGTAATAAACAATACTTTCATTATCTTTTTTCTAAAGATGCTCATGTAATTAATCAAGCTTTGTGTAACGCTAGCAATGCAAATGAGAAAATGAACATTCTAATGGAACAGATTAAATTTTGCTTTGATACTGCTTTTCCAGTAAGAAAATTTTATGCTAAAAATTCTAAACCTACCATAGTTACAAAAGGTATACTAGTTTCGAAAAATAACCTACAAAAACTCCAAATGTTACAACAGATAAAACCCTGCAAGTTAAGAAAAAATAAGATACAAATTTATAGGAAATATTTTAGAAGAGTCCTAGAAACAGCAAAAAAACTTAAATACGCATCAAGAATCAGTAAATCTAAAAATAAAATAAAAGAATCGTGGAAAATTATAAATGAGCATGCAAATAATAAAAATACGTCAAAAGCTAAATTAAATAGAATTATAATGGACAATGGTAAAGTACTGACTAGTGAAAAAGAAATAGCAAATACATTTAATACATTTTTTAGAACCATAGCAGAAAAGTTAACTAAAAAAATTGATATTTCTATAGAACAATGCAAACATTACTTAGCAAGATCAAAAAAACCAACTGACAACATAAATTTTGAGCAAATAACATGTACAGAATTAAGAAATGTAATTAAAAAATTAAAAAGTAAGACATCTAGAGACATAAATGACATGGATAGCGTAACAATAAAAGAACTAATACTTTGCAATAAAGATTTATTTTATATGATTTTAATGGTTTTTAATGAATGCTTGTGTCAAGGTATTTTCCCAAATGTGTTAAAGATAGGGAAAATAGTACCACTACACAAAAAAGGTAACGTGACGGAAATAGGTAATTATAGGCCAGTGTGCATACTGCCTATTTTGTCAAAAATTTTAGAAACTTCTCTTAAAAATAGAATTGTGGAATATTTTGAGTCTAATAAATTATTTACGGAAACTCAATTCAGCTTCCGAAAGGGAAAATCCACTGTAATGGCTATTCGAAAGGTAATAGATTTTGTTTTGAATTCCATGGACGGGTCACAAAAATGCTCCAGCATATTTTGTGATTTATCTAAAGCTTTTGATTGTCTCCGCCATGATGTTTTACTACTTAAACTAACTTACTACGGTTTCAGAGATAAAGAACTCAACATGTTAAAATCCTATCTAAGTGACAGAAATCAGGTTGTAAAAGTCAATAACACTTACTCTAAGAAAGAAACCAGTACAATAGGAGTTCCGCAAGGATCCATACTGGGGCCTTTATTGTTTTTGATTTATATAAACGATCTTGCTGAGTGTTTGCCAGATTGGGCTCTTATTACTCTTTTCGCAGATGACACTCATGTAGGAATTACAGATAAAAACGACGGACTTGTAAAAGATAAAGAAGTAGAAATAATAGAAATGCTTAAACTTTGGTTTGAAGGAAACGGTATTATATTAAATGCTGATAAGAATGTAATAATTAACTATAGAGTAAGGAAAGATAAAAATCTACTGAATATTAAAGAAACTACATTTTTAGGTTACAATTTGGACTACAGAATAACTCATGAAAACCATATTAAAAAAGTATGCAAAAAATTATGTAGCGCCAACTATGCACTATTTAAACTTAAACCAGTTATTGACAAAAAAACCTTAATATCTGTATATTATGCGTACTGCCACTCAATCATTAGCTACGCCATCACGGTATGGGGAAATGCATCTCAAATAGAACGAGTATTGATTTGCCAAAAGAAATCTATTAGAATTATTGATGGTCTTTATATACGACAATCCGCAAGGGACTCTTTCAAATCAAATAAAATAATGACAGTCATTTCTCTGTTTATTTACATGTCTCTCTTAGAAATTCATGCTCAAAAGGAACAGTTGCCTAGGAGGATGGATAGACATAAATATAATAAGCGGAATAAAGAAAGGCTAGTATTACCAAAAACTAGGCTAACTAAAACATATAAGCAAGGACTTGGTCTAAAAATCGACATGTATAATAAATTGCCTATTGAAGTAACTAAATTACCTATATTAGAATTTAAACTCAGAACTAAAGCTTTTTTTGAAATACATCCATTTTATAAACTAAACGAATTTATGACAAAATGCTGGAATGCTAATATGTTCATTTTCTGATTATAAATAAGTAAGTTTGCAAACCAAAATATCATGCTTGAATTATATAGAAGATAAATAAAATATGAGTAAGGTTAGATGGTTAATAATATAAAAATAATAATATTAAATAATAATAATGATGGTTATGGTAATAGTTATGGAACTGAAGGAACTATTGTGAAATACTATTGTATAATAATATAATGACATGCCTAATATAACGTGATGTTATAATGTGGTCAATGAAATAAATGAAATGAAATGAAATGAAATGATTACAGGCATGAGTGTGGGGAAGTGGTATAATGATGGTGGAACGTTTCTTTTTCTTTTGTTTCCAAAACTCAATAGAAGCTTCTGGTAAAGTTGCCACCATTTTACTAGGAGTATGACTTGACTAGAATAGACTATGACTTGACTTGTGACTTAACTCGACACAATATGAGAAATTATCAATTACTTCACACTGGCTAAATACACAAAAGTGTGGAGCCAAACGAAAAACTGACTGTGACACTTATACAACCTATAGGTGTAGGTAGGTAGATTTAAATAATATCAGACACGCCGTGTTGAAGTGATTTGATTGGCTTGCGATGAAGCGAAGCACATGATCGCGTGAAGTTGAATATTTTTTTTATTTAAGTAACGCTTGACTAGGCGGTAAGCAAACGGAAGTTGCATCTCTACGTGAAAATAGAATGAAAAAGTTCGTATATTACTGTAGGGACAAGATAGATGGAGCTAAAGATGTTTTACTTCCGTCGTGTAGTCTTAAGTTAGTATTAATTTTCAAAACCGCGTTTGATATCAAGATTTATTAACACACAAGCTTATTTTATTATGGGTAATTCGCGAATTAGCTGGTTAGGATATTAGACGTAAACAAAGATGTTTATTATTTACGAGCTTCTGCCTGCAGCTTCGCCCGCGGCGTGGCCTATGGGAAAATAATTCAACCACCCATTTCGCAATTTCGAAAAATCCTTTCTTAGCGGATGCCTACGTCATAACATCTACCTGCATGCCAAATTTCATCCCGATCCGTCCATTGGTTTGGGCTGTGCGTTGATAGATTACTATGTCAGTCAGTCAGTCAGTCAGTCACCTTTGAGTTATATATATTTAGATGTAAGTTTATTATTAAAAGGTTATAATAAAACATACACACACACCTATTATACCAATCACATAACCCGCCCTCCGCCCGATAGCTCAGTTGGTAGTAACCCTGCCTGAACTCTGAACTGTGGGTTGTGGGTTCGTTTCCCACCCAGGACAAACATTTGTGTGATGAACATAGGTGTTTGTTCTGTGTCTGGGTGTTATATTGTATTCTATGTATGTATTTACAAACAAAAAAGTATCTAAGTATTGTATCAGTTATCTGGTTCCCATAATACGAGCTTTGCTTAGTTTGGGGCTAGATGGCGTTGTCTGAGATGTCTAGACATATTATGTTATTTGTTAATATTAATTTTTTTACTCATTTCGGTCCATACTGCCGGCACATTGAATGGTACATTTGGATTTAGTGCAACTCAAAAGTTAATTTACCCATACTGTCGTATCATGTACTGCGGTATGTGTAGTCGTTAATATACGAAGCGAAGCGCTCACTTTTATTGTGTTTTTGGATGAGGACCGATCTAAGAAAAAACCGGTAGGAAAATGTTAAGCCGTGGAATAAAAATTAAGAAACATGTACAGGTTTACAGGTTGAACGTTACCATGTTAATATATTATACTACTAGGATTACGACACTGGTTATTGTATAATTTTGTTAAATAATTATTACTAATAAAGATATTTTGAAATCGGACTCCCATGTCTATTTTACACGGAGCTTGTTGCGCTGGCCGTAAAAACATAAGGCCGGTGGTCATCCGACACAAAAAAAAAATTTGACAAGGTTCTTCTCGATTGGTTCTCGCCTCGGGGGATCCCAGAGCTGGCACATACTTCGCTCAGAAGCTAAGTCTTCTAATTCAGCGAAATAATGCTGCCAGTATTCTGGGAACCTTACCGCGCGGTGGTGAGTTGGATAGCATATTTATTTTGTAAATAATGTTTTATTAGTTGTAACTTTTTATTTATTCTGTACATATAAATAATGTTTCTGTTGAATAAATTTTTGTTTTAAAGAGAAAAAAAAATTACTCGGATTGTACCTATTTATATATTTGCAAATAAAAATTGTATCTTAGATAACTATCTGATTCCCATAGTACAAGCTTTGCTTAGTTTGGGGCTAGATGGCGCTGTGTGTGTCCACAAATGTTTATTAATTTTATTTTCATATAAACTGTGATAAAATGAGAAAAGAATTTCTTGAAGCGAGTTATGGCCTACGAATTTACCTAATATTTTTTTATTAACTTGTCATGGCTAGTACTTAGGTAGATGCAAAGAAAAATATCCTTTCATATATCTTTCATAGAGCTTAAACTAATACCGGTTTGAAACAAATAATTTCCACTTATTTCAGTCCCTGTTCGTTATCGTGTTTTTATATGAGACAATTAAATTTTATATGAGTTTAACTGGTCGAGAGATCCCAACATACGAATGGCTGTATCACTAACGCAATATTATCAATTTGGTGCCATTTTTTTCGGCCTTTAGTTTCATATTTGATTTTTACCTTGAAAAAAGTCTAACGAAAATGTTTTTGCTTATATCCAGGAAAAGTTTTTTTTGTTGAACTTAGTAGGTGTATATATATTGCAGCAGTTAAAGGTTTGAACCGCCGGGGCGAGATGGGTGATGCTAGCTCGACCCCATCTCGCCGCACCCTGGCGGAAAAATCACGGGGGGTTTTAGTGGGTTCTAGTCCCACATACCCCTGCCCGTTGTGGCAGAGAAGTGCGAGTTCATTACCCTCTCAAAAGTTTCATGTTTGATTCCAAATCTAAAGCCAAAGTCATGCTCCAGAGCTTTTACGTGAATGGAGTTTTGGAGAATGTTTGAATAGCATGATCTTGCATCAGTGTTTCCCAAGGCCACTTAGCCTGACCTTCGCTCTTCTCATCTAAGTGTTGCCATTTTACGTATTACCATCGCTCCACCTAGTCCGTGGACTCCATTTGAAACACCACCACAATAGCCTGTTTGACTGCTATATATTTAATACATAATAATTAATAACAAGCATTTTAAAAACAGGAATAGAACAGCTTCCGTGGTGTGGTGGTTGAGCCGGTCGGCTCATAGCCCGGAGGCGGCGGGTTCGACTGCCGCGGCGCAATATTTGTGCACAGAAAAAAAGCGCAAATACTTGTTCTGAGTCTGGGTGTTGTGGGACCATGGTTCTCGTAGTTCCTGACTCCCTTGACCCAGGCAATCCTAGTTAGGGTCCAGGATCTATGTATGTGATCGTTGGGCTTTATTAGTTATTATTATTTAGAAAGAGACAGCTCAAGCATGCAATGACATTAGTTACTAGTTCCTCATAGTGCCTTATTACTAAACTGTGGTACCTCTATGGTAGCTCTATATACAATCTCTTAGACGTGTGAAGTCACGAAATATGCCTCCTTAGTAGCTGTAAGATAGCTCCATAAAATCTCTTTTTTGCGAGTAAGGGACAGGATGCTTCTCCAAAATCTTTAAAAGCGTATTCCGTGATTTATTTACAGACTTTACTTATCTAAATATATATTAATCCAAGGTGACTGACTGACTGACATAGCGATATATTATATATTTATTCATTTTATTTGAAAGTTTTTAAATATTTATAAAAAAAAAATTTTTTTTTCTATATTTTTTTTCTGTCGTTTTTGATTCAACAAATTACCTTCCAACAATTGGCGGTCCTATCGCTCACAGCGATCTCTTATTACCTAACCTAAACTTATTTTTATTATTATAATAACCCGTCGTATTTTTTTTTTGCTGACGCTACGTAAAGTTTGGAACAGATTCTGACAAGTACATCCCTTGAAACAATATAAGACCCCTTAGGTCAGCTCTTTACAATGCCAATATTTGGTATAAACGAAAATATTTCGGAGGGTCGCTTGTTATCAACCCTTATTAGATTTTTGAGAGGTCCACAGGTATTGAAAATCGATTTCTAATACCGCTGGAAATATTACTTGGCTTTACACGGAAATTCCACGCCAAATGAGCTATGGAAAGGGCTATTTTTTATGTTACGAAATGACATGACGAGCAAGTCTCTCGCCTGATGTTAAGCGACACGACTGCCCATATCAGTTGCAGTGACTTATGGAACACTAAAATATAGTTTCGCGTAACACTGCACTGCGCACGTCATTCTGAGACATCAGCACATTCTGGTAATAGGATTACATTACAGGATACAACTGTGAGGTTAGGTCATAAAGTCTCATTTGCCCAGTAATTTCACTAGCTACAATGCCCTTCAAACCGGAACAAAGCAGTGCTTGCGTACTACTGCTTGGCGGCACAATAACTGGCAAAGCGGTGGTACCTACGTAGACGAACTTTGCAGGAAAGTCCTTCTTATTAAAATTTTACTAAACTTTAAAAAACTTCCTTAAATATTGCCGTATTTTCCAGTAGGTAGGGTGTAGGTAGGATATAGGTCTGTTTATTGGATGTCTATCAATCTCCATTATCTCCAATATAGCCTGTTAGTAAATTATTTAAAAAATATAGCTTTTACAATGTAAAAACAGTATGGGTACATGCGGATTAGATATCTTACGTTAGCCTCCACGTTTAACCGAACAGCCAAAGAGTGGAACGCTTTACCGGCGTCCGTATTTCCCGAAAACTATAACCTTGGGAGTCTTTAAATTGAGAGTGAACAGGTATACTCTAGACAAGCGTGTTACATCCTAGACTGCATCGTCACTTACCATAAGATAGTGGTCAAACGCAAACCTGAAGTATGCATGTTAAAATACTAGCTCAAAAGAAAAATATCTTTACATTGATACCAATCAAATATTTACAGAGGAATCATTGTCACTTGATAGCCTTTGTGGTGTGGTGGTTGAGCAAGTTGGCTCATAACCCAGAGGTGGAGGGTTCGATTCCCATGGCAGGACAAGTGTTTGTGAAAAAAAGCGCAAGTGCTTGTTCTGTGTCTGGGTGTTGTGGGACTATGGTTCTCGTAGTTCCTGGGTCCCTAGACACAGGGAATTCTAGTTAGAGTCCAGGATCTATGTATGTGATCGTCGGGCGTTATTATTATTATCTTAGACCATGAAATCTATGAGAGGATTAAATCAAATAATTTAATCTTTTTAAAACTAAAATTATTATTATTATCTACTGCAGCCCAATCGGTCATGTCTTAGAGAGATAAGTGCGAATTTAAGAGCTGTCAAACTTTAGTGCACATTGTAATGTTATTACCTTATGTTTGCTTTTTATCACATCACTGCACATAACACATCACATATTATCTATTATTTCACTACATTTTTGCTCTTTATACATAAAAATCTTGGTTTCATTTCACAATTTTCTCGATTTTCACTGAAAATATGACTGTCATTGCTTACAATTGTTTTACGATTGGAATTTTGTTTTTATTCAAATTAATTCGTTTTTCTTTTTTATTGTCAATTTCGGCAAAGTTTTTCATAGTTTGGCCAAGATTTTATGTATTTAGACTCTAAATTTATTTTTTTTATCGTTCTGTATCCAAAATTTTGAAATATTTATAAGTCTGAAGCATGGAACGCTGACGGAGTTTTCGTTAGAAGGGCTGTCGCTAAGGAATGGCAGTCTCAGTTTACTCCTCAAACGAGGAACACTAAATTGATATAAGGCCATTCCCGGGCCAGGCAAGGCCCGGGAACTCAAGAACGCCTTCAAAAATAATAGGTCTTTACGTATGAAATTGCCGTATTGCAGTACAGACTTTTTCAAACTAAAAAAAGTTTTGATTGGCTATGAATTCTAAATTCAAATTAATTTTGTTTTAAAAATATGACATTCTATTTACAATATAAGTCTTTTGTTTATTGATTAGCGTTGTATTTTCATTATATTTCAACATTTTCCCTCATAATGGATACTTTGAAATTTCGTGTAATTATGGAATATGAGTTCCGTCGTAGCACCAACGCGGCACAAACGACACGTAACATCAACGACGTTTACGGAGAGAACTGTACAAACGAACGTACAACCCGTTATTGGTTTGCTCGGTTCCGTTCTGGGAATTTTGACTTGAAAAATGAACCTCGTGGTCGTCCGGAAACTTTGGTCAACAATGATGAATTAAAGGCGATTGTGGAAGCTGATGAATCTCAATCTACAGCTGAGCTGGCAGCAGCTTTTGATGTAAGCATCAAAACAATATTGGTCCATTTGCGACAGATTGGCAAGATAAAAAAGCTTGATAAATGGGTGCCCCACGGACTTAACGATCGCCAGCGCAACGTACGCGTCGAGACTTGCCTTGCGCTGCTTAACAGGCACAGAAATGAAGGAATTTTGAACCGAATTGTTACGTGCGACGAAAAATGGATCCTTTTTGACAATCGAAAGCGCTCAGCAAGTTGGTTAGATCTTGGTTCGGTACCAAAGCAATGTGCAAAACGAAAAATGACCCCTAGAAAGGTGATGGTCACAGTTTGGTGGTCTAGTGCTGGTGTGATTCATCATAGCTTTTTACAAAACGGCGAGAGCATTACTGCAGATGTGTACATTGAAGAACTGACCACAATGATGGCGAAACTCGCACGACTGCAACCAGCTTTGGTCAATCGGTCGTCTTCACTGCTACTTCACGACAACGCGCGACCCCATACTGCACAACAGACCGTCTCTAAGCTGCATGAGTTGGGTTTGGAAGCTCTTCCTCATCCGCCATACTCATCAGATCTTGCGCCTACCGACTATTACTTTTTCCAAAATTTGGACAACTTTTTAGCGGGAAAAAAATTCAATCCCCGAGAGGCAGAACAAAACGCCTTTGAAGAGTTTGTTGTCTCCCGTCCTGCTGATTTTTTCAAGAAGGGCATCCATAAACTGCCACAGCGTTGGCAAAGATGCATTGATTGCAGGGGTGATTACTTTGAATAAAAGAAATAAATAAGTTCGAAAAAAAAATATTTTAACTTTTTTCAAACAAAACGGCAATTTCATAGGTAAAGACCTAATATTTGGCTATAATACTCCAAAATTGCAAGTGCCAATGGCTTAATTTTTCGCCAATCGCCGTGATACAACGAATCTATCGCCGAGCGCCAGTCGCCCAGTTACGGCGAATCTATCGCCGAGCGCCAGTTGCCTAATTACGGCGAATCTATCGCCGAGCGCCAGTCGCCGAGTTACGGCGAATCTATCGCCGAGAGCTAATCACCGTATTACGGCGAATCTATTGATGAGAATCTATCGCTAAAACTACATCTGCTGTCACCGTCTCGGTCGCTGACAACTGATCGAGTTTGCCGCTGAGCATAGAAGTCGGCCCAACTACAAAAGTCTGCCTTGTCGGCCTAAATCTTGGACCTACAGAGTCTCTCTGTACTGCATAAGTGGGCCCTGTTGGCCGAAGTTCTTAAACTACTAATTTATCTAAATTGAGACTTGTAATTTTTTTATGTTTCACCGCATCCTGTATTTTTTTTATTTATTTCTTGTAATTATTCTTTAACTTCCATTTTCCTCTTTTATTAAGCTCTTAGGATCCTGCCAATTTAGGGATAAGTTAGGTAGGTGAGGAGCTACTCAATAACTTGTGACGTTTAACTCTACCTCTCCACAAAGAGGAAGGACGTAACGTGACAACATGGATATTAGTGTCCTTAGTGCCAGAATCTTTAAACAGCCCGAACGCTTCTGAAACTCCTACAAATGCCCTTACTGTGTATAAGGGGTAAAATTGCCAGGTGTAGCCAATTCATTTTACGGTTCAGCGATATTCGTTGCGCCTATCAAGTACAGCGTTCGGCTTTTAAAGCGTTAGGTGGCAACACTGGCAGTCTCAGATGTTACGGAAAGCTGGAGAATATTGGCGTGGTAAATTATAAATCGACAGATTTTCAGTAGAACAAAAATAGAGGCTTTTCGTTTAGGTAGCCCGGGTACTTTTAACTTTATTTTTAAGCAAATTCAAAGATGATATTCTCAAGTTTGACAGCCTCTCTGGTGTGGTGGTGAGCAGGTCGGCTCATAACCCAAAGGCGGTGGGTTCGATCCCTGCGGCAGCACAAGTATATGTGCAAAGAAAAAACGGCATACATATTTGTTACTGTGTCTGGGTGTTGTGGGCCACGGACCTCGTAGTTCCTGGGTCTCAGAAACGGAATCCTAGTTAGGGTCTGGGATCTATGTATGTGATCGTTGTGCATTATTAACGATCACATACAAGCTCCTGGACCCTAACTAGGATTACCTGTGTCTAGGGATCTAGGAACTAGGAAGATCATGTTCCTAAAACACAACAGAACAAGTGCTTTTTACTTATTTACTGTGCACATATACTTGTCCTGCTGTAATCGAACCCGCCGCCTCCAAGTTATGAGCTGGACTTCTCATCCACCACACCACAGAAGCCATATGTCTATAGGAAGTTTGAAAAAATTTCTTCAAAAATACATACTCAAGTTAACTTCACCAATGTCCTTATTTTCATCCGAACTCATCCATTTAACGTGTCCTTATTCTCATCTAAACTCATCCTTTCAACTTTAGAACGAGTTTAAAGAGCTAAATCCTACGTTAAATATGACTTCATGTCTCATGCATTACCATATCAATATAGCTCCGCTTCTGTTCGCGTGTGGGACGAGGCAGTAGCGGATAGCGGGGTGCAGTAACAAAAAAAAATATTTCTGTAAAAGTGTAGATACTTTGGTGTAGTTTGGTTTGGTAAGACTTAAACCATTTGGTTTAAGTTTTATTACGTTCAGCTCTAAAAATATCAGACTACAATAAGGTTTTAAATGAGGACCTAGATCGAGATCTAAAGATAGACCTCGTCGTTAACGTGATAAAAAACGAGTGTGCTTTAGACCACACGACTGAAGTAAAACTACTTTACACTTTACCGGACATACCAACATAATAATACGAATTATTAACATTGTTATGTTGGCAATGGAGATCTACGTGAATTAACTTCCGTTCGCTCCGCTACGCATTCACCAGCTTACTCCCCAAGTCAAGCGTGCATAAAGAAGTTTTACTTCAAACAAAACTCACAAAAATACACATAAAAAGTAACGCTTCACCAAGTTTTGTCGAATTAAGCAAAGAAATGTGAAAGTGATTAATGTTTGTGTTGTTCCAGTTACTTGATGAAACTGCTGGAACAAAAAAATATGCAGCAAACTATTAAGGGGTAGCCAAGGAATCAAATCCAAGACCTACGATCTAAATTCAATTTCATCAACTGACCTTTTATTTATAACTAAGTATTTAAATTGACTTGATTGTGGTTGATAATTTTCTAAAGCATTTTATTAGAATAACTAATAGTAATAATTTACTACTACAGAAATAATACATTTGGACTATTATTCTTTAATAAATAATATTTTACTAATTTTCTTCTATAAAGAAAACTAGTGGTAGTAGTAATCTTGTATAAACAAAACTAGCTTCTGCCCACGGCTTCGCCCGCGTGGCCTGTAGGAAATGAAGAAGATTTTTATAGATAATTCAACCAGCCATTTCACCCTCTTAGGGGTGGAATTTTGGAAAACCCTTTTTTAGTGTATACCTACACCTTACAAAACACACCCTTCAAATTTCAAGCCTCTAGGACCAGCGGTTTAGGCTGTGCGTTGATATATAAGTCAGTCAGTCAGTCAGACTTTGAATTTTATATGTATAGATTATGTTTTAAAGTATAAATAAATGAATCGTAATCGAAGCTTCGGATCTAAGTTTTCTGTTCTGCATTGTGCCGGATTGCTTGCACCAGTAGTGAGAAAGAGAACTGCTTTTTTTTCAAACTCATATATATTACAATATTGTAATGGGCTTGCTATATATTATTTGACAATAAGCACTTTGTAATTTTATATGCTTAGTGAAATAACTTAATTTTAAGTACCTAATATAACTTTGACTTGTAAAAGTGCTAAAATTAGCCTATTAGCATTATTATTAGCATAAATCTTTTTACTTTGACTTTGACTTATCCAGTCCCAGAAGCCCAAATTGTATTTTAATTCGTCTAAATAATTTCATAATTAATCTGAAAACCATTCCGCCTTATCTCGTACCTTGGACCACGGACCAGCACACACATCTGCGTGTGACGGTAGAACTGTATTTAGCATATTATGGATTTAGATTTCTCAAGTTTGAATATTAAACGGTAAACACGAATTCTGGATTTCTCATACCATCAGCTTTACTATATGTAAAACAGTTATAAGCCAAACTGCAGAAGCCTTTATAATAGAAAGAGAGAGAGAGGACGAAGTAAACAAATTTACTAGGTGGTAGGACTTTTCTGCAAAGTTCGTCTAGGTAAGTACCACCGCTTTGCCAGTTATTCTGCCGCCAAGCAGTAGTGCGCAAGCACTGCTGTGTTCCGGTTTGAAGGGCGCTGTAGCTAGTGAAATCACTGGGCAAATGAGACCTTATGACCTGATCTCACAGTCTAGTAATCTTACTAGATTGTACTGATGTCTCAGGATGACTTGCGCAGTGCAGTGACACACGAAACTCTATACTTTAGAGTTCCGAGTGACACTGCAACTGATATGGGAAGCCGTGTCCCTTAACATCAGATGAAAGGTTAGTTCGTCACGTCATTCATTAAAAAAAAAAATACGGTTCGGAGTTTTCTGTTCTGTTCTGCATTGTGCCGGATCACAATGCAGAACCAGCGCCATAAGATAAATAAATAAATAAATATTTGTGGATATTTTACACAATGCCTAATCTAGCCACAAACTAAGAAATACTTGTACTATGGGAACCAGATAACTGATACAATACTTAGATACTTTTTGTTTGTAAATACATATATAGAATACAATATAACACCCAGACACGGAACAAACACCAATATTCATCGCACAAATGTTTGTCCTGGGTGGAAATCGAACCCACAACCTACAGTTCAAAAGGCAGAGCCACTAACAACTGAGCTATCAGGCACCTGGTAACCATTAGAAAGAAAATGAACTTTTTTTAAACTCACATATTCTACTTGTTGATGATGATAATGATAATGATAAGTTTATTGATAATTATACAAAATTACAAGTCTGAAATTATTAAATAAGCATAAAAAATACAATAATAAATGCAATAACATAGTTATTGTGTAAAATAATGTTATTAAAATAGTAGGTTTATAAATTTTAAAAATTAAATTGATCACACCAGTTTTGGAATGAATTCCTCGACGCTGTATGGCGCCATATCTATAAGAAAACTCTTTATTTTATTTTTAAAAGTCTGAACATTTTCAACACTGCGTATGGAGTCTGGAAGAGCGTTAAAAATTTTGACACCAGCTACCCTAGTACATTTCCCAGACTTAGCAAGTCTATGTCTCGGTAGTATAAGATCGTGAGCTCTTCTTGTACTTAAGTTGTGGACATCTTTGTGTTGTTTATACAAGCTCTTATTTTTATACACAAATAAGCTCGCCTGATACATGTATAAAGCAGGTACAGTCATTAATCTAAGATTTTTGAAGACCGGTTTTGCAGGTGTGCGGGGGGCGACTTTTGCAACTATTCGCACTGCCTTTTTCTGCATCACAAACACTCGGTGCCAATCTGCAGAGTGACCCCACAGATCGACACCGTAAGTGAGTAAAGACTGTATTGTTGCGTAATAGCAGTCGCGCACCGCTTTTTGCGATAAGACACTTGCGACTCGGCCCAAGGCGAAACAAGCTCGTCCCAGCCTGTCGCATAGCGCATCAATGTGATTGCTCCAGGTGAGACATCTGTCAATATTGAATCCAAGCAACGTGAACACATCAACTTGCCGCAAGGTTTCCCTTTCCATCGTAATGGACAGCTCGGGGTAACGCCTTCCTGACAAATTGAAGTGTATCACGCTGGTTTTCTTCGGATTTAAAGCGAGCCCGTTTGCCCTGAACCAGCGAGCTAACTGACCAGCCACAGTATTTAACTTATGCTCCAGTGATGTTACTAGCGGTGCCGTCACGATTGCAGCTACATCATCCGCGTACATGAGCAGCTGAGCGTCAGGAACGGATTCCGGAAGGTCGTTCATGAGAAGGCTGAAAGTGAGGTTTGATACGCACGATCCTTGAGCCACTCCTATCTTCAGCTCTATTGGTTCGGATTTTACCTCACCTCCAGCCGTCACAACTGTTTGGACCCTGTCCTGCATAAACGCTTTCATCAGTGAAAGAGCAGGCCCCCTTACGCCATAGTGGTCGAGTTTCATTTCCAGCAGATGATGGTCGCAGACGTCGAAAGCGCGCGACAAGTCACAGCTGATCACCGCGACCTGCAGCCCTGCCTCGCGCGCCTGCAGCACCTGCCAGACCAGCTCGCGCGTCAGGTCCGATGTGGAGCGTCCTGCGCGGTATGCGAATTGCTTCTCTGACAAAGCTCCAGTGTCAGATAAAAATTTTTGTAGCCTGGTACATATGCCCATCTCGAGCACTTTGGCCGTTGCAGGTATTATACTGATAGGCCTATAGTCTTGAGAGTTTTCTTTCTTGCCCTTGCCTTTATAAACAGGGGAAACCTTTACCTGTTTCAGTGCTGAAGGAAAGACACAATTTCTCAGCAAATTGTTATAGAGGTCATGCAAGGGATATTCTATTGTATCAACGACACTCCGAATCAAATAACACGATATACCATACAAATCTTTTGTATTTTTTGGCGCAATGTGTGACACTATACATTTTTTTATTTCGTGCGGTGTAAAGAGCCGCAGTCTCATCGAGCTAGAGGATGGTGGGCGACTTTCCGCTAGGAAATGGAGGGCTTCAGCTAGATTCGCAGCTGGTGCATTTGCGAGACTCGCGGCATTTGCAAATTGTCGATTGAAATGGTTTACAACCTCCATCTTCGAGCCGAAAGATGAGCCATCGTTTCGTTTTACATCGTCCGTATAGTCAGTTTTGTATTTTAAATGTGGCTTTGTACGTTCGCGAACAATTTGCCATACCTCTTTTACTTTATTATCACATTGCTCAATTCTACGCGAGTAATAAGAGGCGCATTCTTTATTTAATAGGGCGTTGTAGCAATTTGAATAGGAATCGCAAAAAGTTTTCAAGTCTTCGCAACATGGAAACATAGTTTTTAATCGATAGAGTTCTTGGAGAAAGTTTTTTGCAGCTATGATCTCGTTAGTAATCCAGTATCTATCATCTTTCTTGATAGGAATCGATGTAAGAGGAAAACTTAACTTCGCAGCTTTTGACATGGTGCCTATAAACGCACTAGCGTATTTTTCGGAATTGTATTGGTACTTCGACCTAAATTCCTCCCAGTCAGTAGCCTGCAGTGTACGTGTGAAATTAGACAGATTTTTGATCGAATACTGTCTTTTTAAGACACGCACAGGTTTGGGAGCTGTACATTGGGTGGTTACGCATTTTATTTTAGTTTTTTGGCCAAAATGATCACTTATATGTGTTAATACAGGTGTTACGCTAATTCGATCTTCATCTATATTACTGAGACAGTTGTCAAGTACTACTAGATAAAGTAACTCTAGTTGCAAAGTTCACATGCGCAGTGAAATCATGCATGATAAGATGTCATTAAAATTTCGAACGCTTGCAGTCTCATTCATCATATTTATATTGAAATCGCCGACTATCACTACGTCTAGCGGCTCGTCAATTATCCTATCTAACAGGCAGTTAAAGTGGTTGAGGAATTCATTCAAGTCCGAATCTGGCGATCGGTATACACAGATAATTATCAGATTATAATCAACAAGCTGAATTGAAGATATTTCACATATCTTTTCCAACGATAACGCACAGAAATCATTTCTATTTAAACACTTTACATGCGTTTTAACATAGATGCAAGATCCGCCATGCAAATGTGTTTTTCTACAATACTTTGATGCAAGAGTATATTTATTCACCGTAATGATCGCAAGCTTAGCATCAGTGAGCCAATGCTCCGTCAGCGCTAGCACGTCGCATTTTAGTTCGTTAAGTAATAGCACTTCTAGCCTATTTTGCTTTCCCAATATCGATCTTACATTTTGATGGCACACCGTTATAATTACATTTCTACTGTCACTTGGGTACTGATTCTGGGCACTAGTCGCACTAGTGTGACCGGGTATCATACAAGAGCTAAGACACCTACGAGATAAATTCCGGCAGCATGCAGTAGACGTTGACTGTGAGACGTTACTATCAGAAGGCACGTCGTTTGAGCTCGGAGACTCGCTCCTACTGCGATCCTGCATCCGCGCCGCTGGTGACGGCAGCCGCGGTGTTTGCATTGTTTTGCGAACGAAAAAGCCAGTTTGAGATTCGCACTCCAGTAGGCCACGATGTCGGGACATTAAAACGCTCGTAGAGGCTCTCAGGGATGCCGATAATAAAAGCGGCATGTCTATCAGTTCTTATTACCCGTTTCTCAACAAAGTAACTTTCCGAGCTACATACTTTATTGAGATAATTAAGTACACGAGTGACACTGCAACTGATATGGGAAGCCGTGTCCCTTAACATCAGATGAAAGGTTAGTTCGTCACGTCATTCATTAAAAAAAAAAATACGGTTCGGAGTTTTCTGTTCTGTTCTGCATTGTGCCGGATCACAATGCAGAACCAGCGCCATAAGATAAATAAATAAATAAATATTTGTGGATATTTTACACAATGCCTAATCTAGCCACAAACTAAGAAATACTTGTACTATGGGAACCAGATAACTGATACAATACTTAGATACTTTTTGTTTGTAAATACATATATAGAATACAATATAACACCCAGACACGGAACAAACACCAATGTTCATCGCACAAATGTTTGTCCTGGGTGGAAATCGAACCCACAACCTACAGTTCAAAAGGCAGAGCCACTAACAACTGAGCTATCAGGCACCTGGTAACCATTAGAAAGAAAATGAACTTTTTTTAAACTCACATATTCTACTTGTTGGGCTTGTACTATATGATATTTCACACTAAGCACATTGTAACTTTATATGCTTAGTACAATAACTTAATTTTAGGTACCTAATATCATTTTGTCTTGTAAAAATGCTAAAAATAGCCTATTTGTAATAAACGCTTTGACTTTACCCCAAGTACGAGCTCATTCGAATGTAGGTTATTTTCTGTACACGCTATAAACTAAAACTTAGAGGTAATAACTTAAATAACTTAGAGGATTTGAAGAGTACTGTAGCTAGTAAAATTACTGGGCAAATGAGACTTTATGATCTGATCTCACAGTCGCGTAATCTTATTACCAGATGTCTTTGTATGATGTGCGCAGTGCAGTGTCAAACGAAACATTATATTTAGAGTTCCAAGGGAAACTGTTCTGTTATGGGCGACCGTGTCGCTTAACATCAGGTGAACGACTAGCTCGTCACATCATTCACTAACATAAAAAAGAGATCGAGTTATTCGACTGTATCTCGTGAGTGTTAGCCGTGTAATAATTGTAGTTGTATATAGTTATAAAAAAAGAGTTTTAGAAATCTGTCACTCAGAGGGTTAAATTGGATCTCTTATGAATAGGTACTTATAATATAGTATAGTATTAATTTAAAGGGTCACGTGATAAACACATTAAAAAATATATTTTTAACATAATATGCTTTATTTTACGCTGATTACACGATAATGAGCATTATTATATAATATTTAAAGTCACATTCGAATTTATAGAACATTTACAAACTTATGATTATTTATTATGTAATTTACAATGACTATTTTACGATGTATTTGTTAAAACAAAGTTTGATTTTAATATATTGTGCGTAAAACGTAGCAATGAAAGTGTTAAGCACAACAAAAAAAAATTGAATTACGATTATCGACGTGCATTTCGTGAAAAACGGAAAAATTCTTATTTCCCCGGTAGGTATATTTAACGTAACCTTTTATTTATTTCGTCAGAGCGGCACACAAAAAGCTTTCGGCTTAGCCACAAAAGATTTTAACAAGTGTAAAACTACTATTTTGTATTGTTAAACACACTTTTGACGTCTGTGTAAGCCTTGTTTATGTATTTATGTTAGCATGGTTTAAGTTTTACTAGCGTTTAGAAAATGGTTACCACTGCCTAAGCAGTGAAATTTCCGGCTGATAATGAATTTCCAATATATCTGTAACTTTCTGTAACTTGTAAAATACGGGTCGTTGGTTTTGAGGTGAAGGTTTTCAGGTTCAATTCTTTTATTTCAGAGATCTATAGATTGCAACTTACTATTATAATTATTTAATACTAGGAGCGCCCTGCGGTTTCACACGCGTGGTGAAAATATCCTAATTTTCTGCTCAACTTTTTAAAGTTTTTCTTTCATAGAAACCTTCTCCTCCCAGTAATAAATACAAAAACAATAGAATAAGCAAAATGGAATATAAATTTATTTATGAGATGATTTATCGTTCAAAACGTCGGCTTTATTTGCAAAAATATTCATAAATAAAATATCTGAAACTCATTCAACTACGATTAACGCACAATACGGAAAAAATTTATTAGTAATTAAGTACAATAGTTTTTAATTAATTACAATGTTTAGATTGAATTTTTAAAAATCTTGTATAAAATTATTTAATGAATATATAGTTTTTAACTGTTTCAACTTTAAATTTCAATTCAATATATTTAAATACTTTAAACAAAAGAAATTCGTCGAATAAAACAATAATATCTCATGTACCAAGAAATATACAAAAGTTATTGAATTAAAAACTAAAAGTTACGATTATAATTAGGACCAGGTCTTAATCAAATATTTAAACATCGATTTTTATTTATTTATTTATTATTTATATTGACAATATGTTTTGAACATTTAAGTAGCTCTTAAAAGTATTTGGGTATTTATCTATAACTATTTACGTACAAATATTTAGTGTTAAATACTGAACAATGCATGTAAAATAAAAAAAAATTACTGACTTAGCCTTAAGGCCGCGTCATAGCACGTTTTTGGTGGGATCTCTATAGCTTTCCGTTTAAAGTTGAAAATTGCAGATCATAATTTGACATCAAACTGGGTATGAAAATGTGTTAATTGTGCGGGTTTTTTTGTGGATTACTTGAAATATAGATATCTAACGAATATTTTATCTGGACCCATCGGACCATGGTCCCAGACCCAGACATGGAACAAGTTTATTCTTTTTGAACACCAATAAGGTTAATTATTTTTTTAAATGTGATGTTTTCGCTGAACATTTGGAGAACTACGATCATAGTCTTTTTTTGGGGTCAATAAACGATTTTATTTTAGAAAATCTTAAGTACTTAGTTAAGTTGTGTTCGATCATTCCTGTTTTTTGGTTAATTT
The DNA here is from genome assembly GCA_905220475.3 of Ennomos fuscantarius. Classification (NCBI taxonomy): domain Eukaryota; kingdom Metazoa; phylum Arthropoda; class Insecta; order Lepidoptera; family Geometridae; genus Ennomos; species Ennomos fuscantarius. The sequence goes on from HG992049.1 coordinate 8,749,712, forward strand.
TCTATGTATTTTTTTTTATTTGGTCAGACACCTCACGCCACATTAGTGACGGCAATAACTGCTTTTTGTTGATTTAGGGCTTGCGCCTTAATTTACGACAGTTTAATGTAAGAGGAAATAACTGCTTAATAACTTTAAACTCACAAATAATTAAATTCAGTAATTTTTTATTAAAGCTTTAAAATTATTTTTTAAGAAAGTAAACAATATTTTTATTATTTGTTAACAATACTTTGTTCAGAATTCAACACAGTTGATGATGTTACGTTAGATACCCTAAATGAGGCTCACGCCTTTAAAATAAATAAATAAATGATAAGCTCAGCGATATCTAAATATTAGTGGTAGAGAGATTTTCTAGTCAATTATTTATATTTGCTACCTTAAAAAAATTTTTTTCTCTTCGTTTAATAGCTTTCTATCGCTTTTTAGCGATAATTCTGCCAATGTCAAGGGATTTTGCAGGGTTATGTCAAGTCAAAGTCTTATTTTGTCAAGTCATAATGCCACAGTAAATCGCGCAAATCACACTCGTGCACGTGTTGTAACCCACCCGTATTACACATTAAACTTATAAAATAAACGGGTTATGGAAAAAATTCAAAGTCACAACCGCCGTTTTAGTGTTTTTTTCAATGACATCTGTCGCTAATCAACGTGTAGTCACTGTCTTGTTGACAACGTCATTTGATTTGAATAGATACCTAAATAAAGTTTTTTTCTTTTTTTTTTGGCTCCACACTTTTGTGTATTTAGCCAGTGTCAAGTAATTGATAATTTATCAAGGTAATGATATTTCACGTAAATAATGTGTCAGGTCACAGTCGAAGTCATCAAGTCAAGTCAGAGTCAAGTCATAGCTAGTCTAGTCAAGTCATACTCCTAGTAAAGTGGTGGTAACATTACCAGAAGCTTCTCTGGAGTATATAATACAATGCGATAACGTAATCTTTTTTTTTCGTTTTCCCGCCAAAAACCCCTTAAGATTGTTTTGTTGCTTTTTTTGTACCCTAAATAAAGTTAGTACTGAGTTTTTGGCGGGAACGCGAAAAATTTCGTCACCGCATTGTATTTTTTCCAAAACTTGTGTTATTTTCAGTGTTAGTAGTGCATAAAATTGGTGGCATTCTATTCGTTAAGTGCTGGATTACAGGCGTGAGTGTGGAAAAATGGTATAATGATGATGAAACGTTTCTTTTCGTGTTGTTTCCAAAACTCCATAGAAGCTTCAAGTAAAGTTGCCACCACTTTACTAAGAGTATGACTTTGACTTGACTATGACTTGACTTCGATTGTGACTTGACACATATTTGCGTGAAACATCATTAACTTGATAAATTATCAATTACTTGACACTGGCTAAATACACGGAGGTGTGGAGCCAAAACATAATTTAAAAAAAAGTTAGTGCTGTTTTTGACACATACGTTTATTCAGCGCCACCTATCGAGTTTACTTTATGAAAACCCATTTGGAAATTCCTGTGTATATACACGGGGGTGATAACGGAGCTTTTTGATTACAATGCAACAGGAAAAATTTCATTAATTTGATTCTTTTTTTTTCTTAATTTGAAAATTGTATAGTAACTATGCACATAAACACATATTGAAACTATCAAATCCACACCAATTTGTTTTTCTTATGGTTGCAATCTATTTACGTGATCGTCTAGCGTTTCATGTTTCTTTAAAACTAATAGAAACTCTCTCATTAAAAAATTTGAAATTCTGAAAACTATTGACTTTTGTTGTTTAAATAGGTTTTTTAACGTCAAGCAGGGCTAATATAAAAAAAAATTGTTAGTCGAAATACCGGGAAACTGTTTGAATATCCATTTATTACTTTTAAATAATTTTCAGTCTTATCACTGTTACTTCTTTAATTGGTAGTCAAAAAGTAAAGCAAATTGAAACATTAATTTATTTAAAAAAATTCGTTTAATTGTATCTACGTTTTGCAACTTTAGCCATGACACATTTTCGAAAAGTAGCTATTTGTGGCATTTTTAAAATTGTCATGTAACAATTTTTGCTAAAGGTGTCTGATAATAACATTAATAGGAGAATATTTATCCCGATGCTTTTTATCCATGATTACACATTTTAAATTAATAAAAAATAATTAAAAAACATGATTACACAAGTATTTTTTTAAACTAAACTGACAACTCCAGCGGTCATGGCGTCATCTGAGATACGCTTTGATTGAGAAGTACAGGAATTTATGTTTATAAATAAGCATATCTAAATAAGGGAAAAAGTCTGGATGCATTCTATCTAGGCAGTTGTCAATGTGGAAAGTGGACTTTTTGCAAATTTAGGTACCTAATTTAGGTGGCCCTTTTCGAAAGAGCTCATTATGAGAAATGGATTTAGTGGAACGAAACAGAAATTTAAATATTTGATGGCTTGTTTGTAGGTTAACTGGGAATATTAACAAGTGAAGCCATCTTAACCTATATTTTAAGATACAATGACGTCAGACTAAAACATGTCCTCCGACGCAACTTACCCCTCCTTACCTTAACCTGGCAATTTAATATGATAACCTCAAAATGGCATTAAAGTATTTAAGGCACGGTTTTTAATAATTACTTAATTACTAATTAATTAATGTAGAAGGACGTACAACATGGCTACAGTGATTTTATATTATTAATTTTTATTTGGCAAAATGTAATGGAACCCTTATTTGGCACTTCTTTACAATTATTTAAAAAAAAACATCAAATTTTTCATGGCATGATATGTTTTAATTAGACTTTAAAAAAGGTAACCAAAGGAATAAAAATAAAACAAAAATGTATAATTAGATTTTTTATTTAATTCGAAATGTAACAATATATTTCTTTGTATATATAAAATCGTATTTTGTCAATGGATGGATTTTAAATTTAGAACCAAACATATTACAAATAACATACTTGAAAATCAGTCAATATTCATTTATTACTTCAATAAATCAGAACAATTGTTACAATATCGAAAAAATCAATAAGAAAATAATAAAAAATTAAGTAGCTTAAATAACTTAAAAAAATAATTAAATTAATAAAACTTTGGTATCTGTGTTTTATTCCGATTAAATTTGGAGTAGAAAAGCTAAAGTTATAGAAAAATTACAGTAATTTATGTACATTGAATTTAAGCGGGTAATACAAATTAAAATTAACTTAGAATTATTGTCAGTTCGCGATTTTGAGTATTATTATTTTATTTACATTGTTATTATGAAATGCTGCGTAATAATTACATATTTTGATAAAGTCGTCCAATAAATCTGCAATCATAAGAAAAAAAAAGCATATTGGCTATGAATTCTAAGTATATTAAAGTAATGTAAAAACTTAATAACTTTCAATCTTACGAAGAAAAGGATTGCAGATCGTAAGCAACGTGTTAGGTATTTTTTATTTAATCAATAAATTTCTGAATAGCTCTTAAATAGATAAGCGTTTTAATTATTAAAGTCAATTAATTTCTGTATTATTACTATTAATAAAAAATCTAGTCATTCTTGCACTATTATTAGACGACCTTAAAATTTAGTCAAAAACAATTTATATCAAAAAAGAAAATTTATAATAATACGGCACAAAACGACCAATTGACCTATACACCTTATTTTAACCATGATTGTGATTTTAACGTAGATTCATACAAATTCAGACAAAATGGACAAAGAATAAAATTCGTTAACATTTTTATATAGTTGTTTTTATTATAATTATTTATTTTACTAAAACAATTTGACACTTGTGAGATATTTCATAGATTTTGTGGCCATTGCAATATAAATAAAACGTCATTTTTTTAAATCTTTTACCAGCTTTATTATCAATGGTGCTCTAAAGTAATCGATCGAATAAACTTTTAGCTTTATATTGCAATTGCCAATTTGCTAATATCCTGAATTTCTTCTTGAAGAACAATTAAAACTAGACGATTAGTCGTCGGGATAAATTTAAAATTTTCCCAAAATAATTTCGTTAAAAACAAGCCTCAATTGTCTGGCGATAAATTTCACTTCGGACACACACACACTGATTTGATGACGTCTTTTAATTTTTTGTTTATGTTCAAAATTAATATTACTTATATTGACAAAGATTTTAGTTGCTTCTTTGCGCTAACAGCAGTTAACGTTACTTGACATGAATTGAACTGATTAAAATTACTAAAGACGAAGTGAAATAATATTTTTCATTCCAAGTAACAATGTTTCAGCCAGACTTAATTAAATGTATTATCATAAGAATACAATTTTAAAACTTAATCAAAAGAGATCCTTCACGGGAATCATAATTACAAAAAATACAATCGTTTCAAACGACATAATCAACCAAGATGTTTAGTGGATAACCTAAAAACTTAAGCTATCCACGATTAACAAATCATCATAATTAATTTGATTTTATTCAACAATTAACCTTACAATTTAATTGAAATAAAATTAGAATTTATATATAAAATTTAATTAGTACCTAAAACTCTTAATTAGTTTTGAACATTGGAAAGTCACTTTTGACTTTCACCATGTCATTTGGACGTTACCACCTAAATATTTTGATAAGTCAGTCGAACGGTAGTTCAATTACAACCACACTTATAGCACAGTGCATTGCAGAAGAGTGACTTCGCTTTTCGACATCATTTGACATTTGCGTCGTTACTGCGTTGAAACTTGACACTTTAATCCAATGTACTTCAACGTACAACGTACATCTGAGAATGTGGTTTATGAGATTAAATGCCATTTATGGTGAAAGTTTTAGAAAAAGAAACAAATTAAAGTAGTATTTATGTTTTATAATAACTGCAATTGTAAGAGACTAAGACTGAGCCTTCAGAACAACCATGATTGCAAAATACAACCATAACTGAGAGAAAATAGAGTACAGTGTTTCTTAGAAAATAATTGTCAAATGAGGTATTTGTGTCGGTGGGAAACGTAAAATGTATTTCTCGTGTCAATAAATAACAATGTAAAATTAATTTTGAGATTTCTGTATAATTGTGTGGCCGTATTTAATTCAAATAAACGATCGCAGTAGCACTTGAAGTCAAAACTAAGTCACATCAAAGTTTCTCTCGTGAATTCCACCTGTGCTTATAGCCCAAAAACGATTTAACAATGACTTGAATGGGCTAACAATTTGTCAATTCTATCTAACTGTCCTACATTCACTCATAAAGTTCTCGCTTGTATCACATTCAATTATTACAATATCTATCTACAATTCACTAGTCCACGTATATTTACAATGCTATCAACATTGTCACTTCACTTTGCAAGTTTTGTTCGACACTACTCAATTTGACACGCACTTGTTTACAAGTTTTAATTTGACACTTACGTCGTTGCATTCGACAATTGCGTCGCTTTGATTCGACACCAAAGTTACTTTTACTCGACACTTAAACGACGTGCGTTTCGTTACGTTTATTATACGATTCGTCTATCGTGACGTTTTGTTTTTTGTTTTCCTTTCTGATCGTCCCGTACTGTGGAACGTCTGAGGTGAGATTTTGTACTGTGAGGATCTGACTTGAGTTACTGTTTTGGGGTGTGCTGGATGAAATGGGACTCCCATACTGATTCCCGTATTTATGCCGCGATGGGTCCTTTAGGATAGATTGAGGTTGCTTCGGCGTTTGCGAGTGCTGCAACAAATAAAATATAAATCATACACGATTTACTGTTATTTCTTCCAGGCTAAAATTAAAACCTTTAATGAACCCAAAAGAAATTTTATAGGGCCACGTTTGCTAAAAATATTTCAAAATTATTCTACAATTTAATATATAGTTTAATTTAATAAAGTAGAAGATTGAGAATAAATTTAGTTACTTAATAAACGTAGGATATTTTGTATTAAATTTATTTAAGATTCCTTTTGTATAATCTAAGTAAAATCTTTCTTAATTTAACTTTATTAATAAATTTATTTATTAATTAATTTGTTATCAAGTGAGGAAACTGAAACAAACAACTATGGGGCGACAAATTCTCGACGGTTTTTTTCCTGTTGAATGTTAACTTTCGAATTAACCCTTAATGTTTTTCATGTTATTCGTAATTTAGTAATTTTAATGACGGTTATTTGTGTATTCTTTTCATGTTGTTTTAATATTATTTTAACGTTGTTTTCAAACTTTTAATGTTGCTTTCATGTTGTGTTCATATTGTTTTCACGTTGAGTTCATAATGTTTTTATGTTGAGTTAATAATGTTTTTATGTTGAGTTAATAATGTTTTCATGTTGTGTTCATAATCTTTTCATGTTGTGTTCTTATGAACAAAATTATTGTTAATATTATTATATTATTTATATATAAAAAACATTATTGTTTTCATGATGTGTTCATATTGTTTTCATGTTGTGTTCATATTGTGTTCATATTGTTTTCTTGTTGTGTTCATAATCGTTTCATGTTATGTTCATGTTGTTTTCAAGTCGTTATCATATTTTTGTCGTGTTGTTATTATGTTGTTTTCATATTTATTTACCTGTGTGCAGCTGCCCGGGTGTAGCACGGTGACGTCAGGCGGCGGCACGGCCATCTTGTCGAGCCGCTGCCGCCGCAGCGTCCCGCCCGCCGACTGACGGTCTAGGGAAACTATTGGCGGAGTTAGCTTCCCGCTTTTATATGATAAGAACAGAGGTATCAAATATAGTAGTGTTTTTCACTCGTTGCAGACTGTGTCATATATCATAGTAAGGCTGCTGCAGTGAGCATGTTCCACTAAGTGGTAGGACTTTTATGCAAAGTTCGTCTGGGTAGGTAGTGGTACCTACCTAGACGAACTTAACTGAACGGCTTTGCCAGTTCTGCCGCCAAGCAATAAGCACTATTGTATGAGGGTTTGAAGAGAATCGTAGCTAGTGAAATTACAGGGCAAATGAGACTATGAACTTATCTCACAATCTAGTAATTTTATTACTAGACTGTGTTGATGTCTCAGGATGACGTGCAGTATCACGTGAAAGTCTATAATTTAGGTCCGTATTACAGGACGATGCTCAGTCATCGATCGGTGTTCAAGCAGAGATTTCATTCGCTAATTGATCACTGTATGAATGAAATCTCTGCTTGAGCACTGATCGATGACTGAGCGTCTTTCTGTAATACGGACTTTAGAGTTCCGAGTGACACTGACACTGATACAGAATGAAATAAGAATATCTAGAGTAATTCCGCTAAACTCAGGTAATAACTAGGTGGTAGGACTTTTCTGCAAAGTTCGTCTAGGTAGGTACTACCGCTTTGCCAGTTATTCTGCCGCCAAGCAGTAGTATGCAAGCATTACTGTGTTCCGGTTTGAAGGGCACTGTAGCTAGTGAAATTACTGGGCAATTGAGACTTTATGATCTGATCATACAATCGAGTAATCTTATTACCAGACTGTGCTGATGTCTCAGGATGATGTGCGCAGTGCAGTGTCGCTCGAAACTATGTTTTCGGGTTCCGAGTGACACTGTTCTGTTATGGGCGGCCGTGGCACTTAACATCAGGTGAACGACTAGCTCGTCACATCATTCAGTAACATAAAAAAAAATATTAAGTTATCTATATTGGGGCAGTAAAGTCATGCCTGATTCTATTAATTAACTGACTGATATGGGCAGGCGTGTCGCTCAACATCAAGCCTCCAGGCGCCTGCCAAATTTCCGCCATAAAAAGGAATGCGCTTATCATAAAGAGGGTTTACAATAATTATCACGATTGGCAGGCGTTATGGTGATCGCAGAACATGTACCGAGCAGAAAGTTCCTGCCCATTCCCTGAACATTCCCTTAGCTGTTCTGACGCCGCAACCACAGGAAGTGATAGAGTGATCCTATTCTCACGCTGGGACCACGGATGATAAATCATTTGAGGTTATGAAACTTACTGTCAAGTCCATAGTTGTGCGGCGGGCTGGCCATGTGTGAAGGCGAGCCTGGAACCGCTCCATTCATGAGGTGCGGCTTCGGAGCCGGCGCGTACTGCTGCGGGGGCGTGGGTGTGCGCCCCGCTTGCTGTGAAACGAATTAGAGATTATACCTTTCTGTTATTGTATTGTCTAATTAGATCATTATTATCAACACTGTCATCATTATCATCATTATCACCATTATCGTCACTATCATTCATTATTATCATTACCGTCGTTATTACATTGTCACCATTATCATAATTCTCATCATTATCGTCATTATCACCACTATCTTCATTATCATCAATACCATAATTACCACATTATCATCATTCTCATCATTATCATAATTGACACTATATTCATCATCATCATTACCAATTCATCGAGAATCTTTCTTTCCCGTCGGTTGAGAACGATGTGGCCTGCCCATTGCCGTTTAAACTTGTTCAATTCATAATATTACCAAAATTGGCACAATATTTTTTATCGAATAAAGCACACACTATGTGCCCGATTCTGTGCCTTGGCGTCCTATGCTCCCAGGGGCATAACGAAGCAACCTTCAATCACTTCGGTACAAAGTAATAACTGATTTCTTTAAACCGGCTTTAACAAAGCGGATTTTCGGAGAAATGTTTTGTTCGAAATAAAATTAATTTCAAATTATGCCCATGCGTAATCCTACGTAATCCTTGTTTATTATTCTGAGAAAAATCAAATGGTCCAGATCAAATCGAGAATCAGTTTAGTTATGTTAAGATATGATGTGGTAGGTACTAAACTCATTTGTCACTTCTCTGTAATAATACTCTTTCCTCATTATAAAAATAACGTACGTTGTAGCTCTGAGAAAAGACCACTGATGAAAACTCATTCCAATTTAAAAAAAAAAAAAGAGTTGTTAAAATAAATTAACGCAAAAATTAAAACGCCATCGAGAACATTTTCATTTTACAATAAAACAAAATAGGCTTTTATTGGATGGTTAGGAAAGTCAAATTGTGTTGCTTTTTAAAATTTTGCTTGTTGTCTATGATTTTGTGACTTAAGAGCCTTTAAGTATAAAATTGTGTTGAATTCATTTTGAGCTAAAATAACAGTAAAATGAACAATAAACAACTATAATAATCAGTTTTAGTAATGTCTATGTTTTTTTTACATTTCCGCCTTTTCAATGACTCATTCTTACACATTTTCACTCTTTCAATTACACACTCTTACACATTTTCACTCTTTCAATTATACACTCTTACACATTTTCACCCTTTCAATGATTCACTCTTACACATTTTCACCCTTTGAATGATTCACTCTTACACATTGTCACCTTTTCCATTATCCACTCTCACATCTTTTCACCGTTAATTTTACACTCTTTTCTTTATTCACTTTCAATTAATGAACACTCACCTGTTGCAAATACTCTCCGATAAGAGGTGGGTAGGACAAGTATCTATCAGAAGACATGTTGTAGTATGACCCGTCTAGAGGCGGCATCGGACTTGGTGCTGGTATGTAGTTTGATTTACCTGCCGAAGATAATAAAATAAATTCCTTCCTAAAATCACATATTACTATAACTACTTCGTATTTCTATATTTACTTCGTAACTTTCGTTTTGACTGGCCCCACAGCTCAGTTGGTAGTACCCCTTCTGCATTGTGGGTTGTGGGCTCGATTCCCACCCAGGACAAACATTTGTGTGATGAAAATAGGTGTTTTTTCTGTGTCTGGGTGTTATATTGTATTCTATGTATGTATTTACACAGCCTCTGTGGTTTGGTGGTTGAGCAGGTTGGTTCACAGCCCGGAGGCGGCAGGTTTGATTCCCGCAGCAGTACAAGTATAAAAGCACAGAAAAAAAGCGCAAATACTTTGAGTTTGGGTGTCGTGGGACCATGGTCTTCGTAATTCCTAGGTCCCTAGACACAAGGAATCCAATTATTATAATTAAATTGCAACATCACATCACACTAGTATTATAAATGCGAAAGTTTGTACGCGTGTATGTGTGCTTGTGTGTATGTTTGTTACTCCTTCACGCTCAAACGGCTGAATGGATTTGGATGAAATTTGGTACCAAGATAGTTTATACACTGTATTAAAAAACTACCTACATTTTATCACGGAAAAGTGAAATTTTCCTGTGGGATGAGCAAATAATTGAAATACTTTTTATCCGCGGGTGAGAACTAGTATTTTCATATAAATAATATTTTTAATATTTCACTACAAGGAATATAAATATTATAAAGCTGACTTACCAGAACTCCGTCCTAAAGTGCCGTGTGTGTTGATATCTTTATGCCTGTGTGGGTGCGGCAGTGTGCGTGCGTGGTCTCCCTCGTACACCGCGTAGTTGGGGGGAGGGTAGTCCAGCGGAGGGGGGAGGATCACGCCTTGCTCGTCTATGAGGTAGTCTGCAGTCTGTGGATAAATATTTACTGATTAGTATTTTTTGTTTCGTTTTCTTACTACTACTTGCTGTCAGTATCATTGCCTCTTACATCCAACGGCTCTCCGCGGTTCTGGGTGGTCTGGGCGGGGGTGATCACGAAACTGATTGCAATGCAACAGGCAAAATTTCCATACTAACTATGCACATAAACTGCGTTTTTTAACAGTCAAATCCATACAAATTTGTCTTTCTCAGTAATCAGTTGTAGTCGAGTTATAAAGAAAGAAATAACGAAAAGACATTTATTCAGGACACCACACAACATTACAGTTACGTGATTGCCCAGCAGGTCGTCGATCCCGTCTTTCAGTTCGTGGTCGCAAGTCGAGAACCTTTCTTCCCCACCGGTTAGAATAACAATAAGAATATTTTTATTGCTTAGAAAAGTCAAAAAGAACCTTAAATATACGATAGGTAGGTAGGTACATTAACAATCAGATTTTATTGATATTAACAACAACAGGTAAGCTAGAAGGTAGATGCTGAGGGAAATTCCATTGTTCTAAATATAGTCATCAGTTCTACGAGCGATGTGGCCGCTGCTATTTGAGCTGGCTAATTCTAAGAGCTATATCGTATATAATACTAGTTGCGCCCCGCGGTTTTACTCGCGGATAAAAAGTGTTTTAATTATTTGCTCATCCCACGGGAAAATTTCACATTTCCGGGATAAAATGTAGCTTATATGTTAATCCAGTATATAAGCTGTCTTGGTACCGAATTTCATCCAAATCTATTCAGCCGTTTGAGCGTGAAGGAGTAACCAACATACACACATACAAACTTTCATCTTTATAATATTTTAGTGTGATAGTGTGATAGTCACGATCTATGGGGGGCCTATGTTCAGCAGTGGAATCTTCAGGCTAATGATGATGATGAGACAAACGATGCCAAACAAAAAATAGAAGAAAGGTCATACCTGACTCATCATATGCCTGTTAGGCATGCTCGGCACCTCGGGTATCGGCGGAGGCTGCACGTCACCATCCTGCGAGTACGTTTCCGACTTCTCCGATACAGAACTGAGCGTTTCTCCTGTCATCGTGTCGTTGTATGACGAAGGTGCGTACATTTCTATCGCAGCTGATTTCGACGACTGACCCGCTTGTTCTGCCGAGTGAAAATGTATGTGAGTGAAGGAATAGGTGAGTTTATGCAAGTGAAAATATGGATGAATATGTTGGTGAGTGACGGAATGGGTAAATATGTATGAAGGTGACCCAATGTGAGAAAATGTGAATGAAGGAATGGGTAAATATGTATGTAGGTGAGATAATGTGGGAATGTGTATGTGAGTGAATGTATGGGTGAATTATGTATGTCTATGAAGGAATGAGAGAATAAAAGTTATGACACAAGAAAATATGATAGCGTATCACAAAAGGTATGAAATAAAATATGAAAGCATTTTAAATATTTTGAAAAAAAAAGAACAAAAAGCAACGTAAGAATCTTACCTTTCAACCTTCTTGCTCGTCTTTTCAAAACAAAGCAAGCAACTAAAGCGGCGTTTATCAAAACCAAAATAGTTCCAGTGGCTGACACATACACTATGACAGATTTGGACACATCCGCCGTTTCTACATACTCTGTGGTCACTACGTTCAGCTCGCCTACTTCTGATGAGGCTTTTGGGGGGAAACAAAAATGAAAAAGGTTAGCAAATTAAAAAAAAAAACAAGCTACGGCATAAAGACAGCTAAAAGGTGGTGTGAATTTGAGAAAATATTTTTTAATTATACACGGTGGAATTTAATTCATTATTTTCCTTATATGTGTGTACTCAGTAGAACGCTCCTATATAAGGAAATACTAAAAGAACTTATGATATAAAACTTAAATCTAGGTATTATCAAATTAATGCAAATTTAAATTCTATAATAAAGCCTTGCGACATTGAACAAAGCAGGTCTTTTATTGCCTACGAAACATTTACAAAGCACTCTCTGGTGCCCGTGCTGTGTGTAACGTTAAATAGACATTTCGGCTGTTATCCAGTTATATTAGAACGCATTATTTAAATATTTTTTTCAAATTGCACCTTATACAATTATTCTATAGCATGGTCTGAGTACACACATTTAAGGAGAAGAACGTATTAAATTCCACCGTGTAGAAAAAATAAATTTACAAAACTAAGCACTCAGCCAGTGTGCATTTAGGGTTGGTACCACCATAAGACCCCTTGAAGATCCTAGGACCTTCTAGGATCCTTCTTTATACAAAGTCGATCATTTGAAGTCAGTCAAAACTCGAGTCTCCGTATTTACTTGACGTTACAAAACAGAAGTCGGTACTTAAACGTTTCACAAAAAGTGTGGGGTGTAAATCGCAAGACATAACATGGCAAGATAATTACGTAAATACCACTTTAAGTTGTTTTCCACAAGAATATAACTTAGTTAGACTTTAGTTTAAATGTCTAATTGCATTTCGAGAACCAGCAATTCAATTCGAAGCAAGAATGGAGTTAAAACGAATTTGACTGGAGCTGTAATGCAATACACTTTGCAGAATGGCCATTAGGACGGGCTCATTTGGCACAGAGGTGCTTAATGCACGGCCCGCTGTAGTTTTTTCTGCGGGCCGTAACTGCCGCAAGCGTAATCATAAATTCAATAAAAAAGAAATCGAGATACTAGCTTATTTTAAAGGTTTTTTTCTGACATCTTACTTTATACTTTAAAAGGCGTAACTCAGTGGTTTTAATACATAGTTTTAAATGTGTTACTTTGCCCGGTATCGTAGCTTGCGTTTCTACATTTCTTATGTCAAGTGACATTGTAGTCGATGATAATGGTAAACACATTGCCAAATGTAGTATGTTGAAGCGTTTAAAAAATAAAGTATATACAATGATTTGACAAAAGCGGAATAACACGGTCATAGATTTACAACTGGAAGAAAGAAGTTGAAGATCGTATTCGTTGTCATGTCTTAAGAGAGGCTTAAGTCCTTAGCCTTTTGGGACAGGGCTGACAATGAGAATCGTTGAACCCAAAGTGTAAATAAAAAAAATAACCCTTTTTTTGGCCCGGTATCAAATAAGTTGAGCTCGGCTGGTCTAGTTGCTTATAATGCAAGTGGGAGAAATTTACTTTTCTACATTTAGAGACATAAAATGTTTTAATTGTTTTCTTTGAACCAAGTTCCAAATTAAAAACGGTTATTAATTGAATTTTGTTTTGTTTAAGGAATTATGAGATTTTACTTTAAATATTTTATTTGGTCACAGTTTTTTTATTTTTTATGATATAAAACGCAGATATCATTTATTTTTTCAAATTCACATCCTTTTAAATTAAGTACTTGTCGAAAACTAGCATCTGTAAACCTTGCATTGTGAAATAAAACTGAGCAAATTAAAAAAATCTGGAGCACTTTTCTTAATGTTGAGTATAATGAGAAAAGTACTCATTAGCAAAATAACGCGTGGCAGTGCACCAATATAAGTTTTGAGGTAAAAGTGAACTTACTAATTAATGGCTTCAGATTTTTTTTACATTAAAAGTGTGAAACAACGAACAGAAAAATGTTACTAATGATATTTACACAACTATACATTACGAACAAAAACATAAGCAAAACAACGGTGATATCATGTCACATCAAAATCTAAGGTCACCGACCTCTACAGTAAACTCCAATACACCGAATATATCAAACCTCGGATCCTTTTATTTGTCCGCCGATGAAGACAAAATCCGATTAGCAGTACATTCAGCAAGATAAGTGCAGTGCCTACAATAGTTCCCGTGATTATGAACACCCCGGGCACATTGTAAGAGTTGTACTCTTCTGAACTTGACTGTACTGATGAAGGGAGTAAGTCTGGCAGCGTGAAATCAGGCAGGAATGTAAGTTTTTGAAAACGATTGTATATTGAGATCGAATAAGGTTGGTTTTTAATTGACAGTTGGAGTTACCTGCTTAAACAGGAATACCAAAGTTTTATTTTGCAGAGTAATCCAGTAAGATTAACAGTAATTTTGCATTGAGTATAATGAAAAAAGTACTCATGATATAACCTAGAAATATTTGACATTTAAGATTAATTTCGTAATAACAGATACTGTCAATAATCATATATTTTTGGCGATATTGAATAAGTTCACCCAAAGGCAAATGCCAAATATTAACACATTGAAAACATGGTTAATTTCTAATCTTCAATGTAATTAAATTAATTATGTACTAACACTAATAATAATTATACTCACTCAGTGTAGTAATTTTGGTGTCATCAGGTCTGTATTTGCTTTGTCCTATTTTGTTGATGGCCATAACAGAGAAGACATAGTCGGTGCTTCTTTCTAAGCCTCCAATCGTAAAAGTTGTAGCATTTTTCGGTACCACATCTTCGTATTTGTACGATTCGTCGTATATTTTTCTAAAAAAAAAAAAAAAACAATGTTCACTTTAGTAAAATAATAATTAAAACACAACATTTGCTTTATGTATAGGTGTTTCATACACGAAAATTTAACTTATCAAATGTTGCCAGTACTTGTAAGTCTCTATAGGCCTCCATAGGTGATAGAGCGCCAATTTGCGAGGCTGATTGCTTCTTGCATCTATTGGCTACCCGCGGTTTTTGAAATAAAACTTCTTTGCACACGCTTGACTTGGGAGATAAGATGGTGAGACAAACGGAAATTGAGTGGGAGATTTTTTTTTACTTACGCTTGTCTAGCATTTGACAACTAGCATGTGCGAACAAAGAGATTTGGCTCTACATTTATCATGCGAACAGCCAAGGAGTGGAACGCTTTACCGGCATCCGTATTTCCCGAAACCTACAATCTTGGAGTCTTCAAATCGAGAGTGAACAGGTATCTTCTAGGCAAGCGTGTTACATCATAGACCGCATCATCACTTACCATCAGGTGTGATAGTGGTCAAACGCGAGCCTATCAACCAATAAAAAAAAAATAATAAAACGCTCTCACCTGATGTGAATATAGAAACAACGAGCTACGTTTCGTATATTACCGTAACAAGAGAAAGAAGTTTTACTTCAGTCGTGTGGTTTAGCGTACTTTCATTTTATTTTAACTGCTCGCTACTTATTGTCAGATGTCATTGAGCTTACTACGAACGACATAAGCGTCTATTTTACATTTATTTTAAACTTACCTGTATCTTATACGGAACCAAGAGAATAGACCTCCATCGAACCCTGGGATCCACTCCAGGGTCACGGTGTTGTGGGTCACGTTGGTCACAGTTAGTGATATCACTTGATCTGAAACGACGGATCAGTTAGAACTTTGTTGAACATTCGGATGACTTGTTTAACAGTTGTGAACATGTGTCAAGTAGGATCACTTTTTCTAATGTTAACATTAAGTTAGTATTAGAAAATCACAATTGTAAATTTATAAAACTTTGATGAACATTTAGTACGACTAGACTAAACATTTACTTATATGAACACTAGGAAGGTTTGAGTGAACATTAAGTAAGCTTGCATGAACATAAGATTAACTAAAATAAATATCATGAACAGTTGCACACTAAATACATATTAGATTTTTAATTAAAATTATTTAAGTTATGATTGAATTAAGGACAGGTTTTTTATTTATTATTCTCCAGTACCACAAAATATTTAACACGTACACTTGTACGTATTATATATTTTGTGGTACAGAAGATTCACTCCGCGAAATTACTTGAATATAAAGCGATTCTTGCTACAACGCAATAAAGTATAGTTCAGCTCGCAGTGTACAAACCTATTCTAAACAGTTGCCTCTTGCTCTATTGCTATAGCGCAGCTCTTCTGATATAGGATAACCAGCGTAACACAATCAGACACCGACCCCGCCGGCGCGTAGGTTAGCTAGAACGGTCGCGACTTTCAATAGCGTCCACTCTTCCAGTGGACGTAGTCTTCTCGATCCTCTTATCCCGGCAACGGCCCAAGCCCCAGTGGTGCCCTTGAGCTAGTTGCCTCCCACTTTTGATGGCTGGGCGCCTAAAGCACCTGTTCTCCCGCCCAGTGACGTTTTAAAGATCGGTAGAGACCAACAGAATTAGTAAAAAAGCGGAGTGCATCAGGACTGCCAATACTTACCAGGGGCACTTGTAATATCCAATTTGACAGATGTAGTAGAGAATCCCAGGTCGTTCCTAGCACCGCACTCAAAGGTACCGTAGTCCGATGACGTGATGTCATTAATTAGTAAGACAGACGTGTATGTCACTGCATCTAGTTTGTGGTACTCCGCGAAGTATTTCGTCGACGTATTGACGGGGAGTTTCGCCCCGTTTTTCGACCAAGTGAAGTTAGGCGCGGGTGCTGATTTGCACCTGAAATTAGTATTAATTAAGAACCTGTAACCTACAATTGAAGAGAACTTCTTTACGCACGCTTGACTTGAAGGGTAAGCTGGTGAATGCAAGGCGAACAGAAGTTGAAGTTGGTTTATGTAGATCTCCATTGTCAACATAACAAAGTTTAAATATTGTATTATTATGTTGGTATGTCCGGTAAAATTACAATTTACAATTGTCAAGATACAACTAACATTAAACAAAGCAAAAATAAAATTA
This sequence comes from Ennomos fuscantarius, assembly GCA_905220475.3. Taxonomy (NCBI): domain Eukaryota; kingdom Metazoa; phylum Arthropoda; class Insecta; order Lepidoptera; family Geometridae; genus Ennomos; species Ennomos fuscantarius. The sequence continues at coordinate 8,766,657 of HG992049.1, forward strand.
TACCGGACGATAGATGGAGCTAAACTAAAGAAGTTTTACTTCAGTCATGTGGTCTAAAGCACATTCGTTTTTTATGCACTAAGCCTTTAATAGTGCTTGTGAACACTGCAGTAAAATGTAGCTAGTATAAAAATCATACTTACTTGCATATCAGACGGCCGACTTGTCCCACATTAGAGGCCGCCTTGGCCAAGTTAGGGGCCGAGTCCATCTCAGGCTTAAACTTAACTACTAACATTATATCCTGCCAACTTTCCCCGCCGATACCTAAAGAAAAAAATATTCAATAAATACTCAAAAAAAGAGTAATTAGAGGGAGAGAGAGAAAGAGAGAGAGAGAGAGAGAGCTAAAAAGATCCCAAGTGATTAAACAAGGAGAGAAAATTGACATCTGAATCGTGACATATTAACAGAAACATAGTAAATAATAATTCGAGACTAACCGACTCATTTATTACACATTTGAATCAAAGCTCAGTTTTGGGAATCGACATTCTTAAGATATTAAAGAAAAATATGTGTAGTAGAATTTAATCATATTTAATTTAAAAAATTAACCTAAAAGGACATTCGAAAAGACTGAAACATTTCAAACATTGCATTTTAGACATTCTAATAAGGACCAGAATTACGATTCCTATTTTATACACAGTTATAGTAGAAACTAAATCATAATTTGACTTATATAATAATAATAATAATAACGCCCAACGATCACATACATAGACCCTGGACCTTAACTAGGATTCCCTGTGTCTAGGGACCCAGGAACTACGAGGACCATGGTCCCACAACACCCAGACTCAGAACAAGTATTTGCGCTTTTATTTTTTGTGCACAAATAGTACGTGTCCTGTCGTGGGAATCGAACCCGCTGCCTCCAGGTGATGAGCCGACCTGCTCAACACCATACCCACACCACAGAGGCTGTCAAGTATAAGATGATATAATTTTTTAAAATTATGATTTAGTTACACAAATTGAATAATAATTTGACTTCAACAAAAAATAAATAAACTAAAAATATACTCATAATCATAAAATTACCACTCGCGAAATACTATTTTTCATCTTGTAATTTTGCTACCTGCGTGTTGACATTATGAGACGCATCCACACAAACTCTCACGCACATGAAATCAGTAAAGCCTCTTATTCCTTACCATTGTCCACCACGCACTGGAAGTTCCCCACATCAGCTCTAGTCGGCTCCCTGACGGTGAGATAGCTGGTGAGGTTCCTCGTTTCGAAGGTCACCTGGTCTCTCTGGATGGTATATCCCTTTCGTTCCCATCTTATATTGTCCGCTGTTAACGGGTTTCCTAGGGAGGAACATTTTTGAATCAGTAATAATAATATGTGTGGACATCTCACACAACGCCATCTAGCCCCAAACTAAGCAAAGCTTGTGCTATGGGAACCAGATAACTGATACAATACTTAGATACTTTTTTGTTTGTAAATACATACATAGAATACAATATGACACCCAGACACAGAACAAACACCTATGTTCATCACACAAATGTTTGTCCTGAGTGGGAATCGAACCCACAACCCACAGTTCAGAAGGCAGGGCTACTACCAACTGCGGATATCATACGGAATATCGGGCCAGTCATGTAATGTAATGACTTTACCTTCTTACACTAAGAAGGTAAAGTCTTTTCAAAACGTTTTAAAGACCCACGTGAGTAACTCTTCTAAATGGAATTTTTTAAACGATTTTGTAACATCACACTAATATTATAAAGCGAAAGTTTGTATGTGTGTGTATGTGTGTTTGTGTGTATGTGTGTATGTGTGTATGTTTGTTACTCTTTCACGCTCAAACGGTTGAATGGATTTGGATGAAATTCGGTACCAAGATAGCTTATACACTGGATAAATATATAGGCTACATTTTATCTCGGAAAAGTGAAATTTTCCCGTGGGATGAGCAAATAATTAAAATATCTTTTATCCGCGGGTGAAACCGCGGGGCGCAACTAGTTATTTGATAAATTATTTTACCCTAGAATGGTTTAAATTGAAAGGTGATGTATGTTGAAGTAATAAGAAAGCCGCGAATGATTTTTGGGTATGGAGCTAGATTTACCAATGGCTGTGCAGGTCAGCACCACATCTTCTTTGGGATTTGGTATTCCATTTTGTGAGACGGATTTGATTGATGCAGGATCTGAAACAAGAAATAATTTAGATCATGAAAAAAAAACCGTATTTTTAAATGCGGATGGTACTATAAAACATATTTTGAAAAAGACAACTTATGCGTTAACAGAATTTACTTTACAGCCATTTCTTACTAAGCTATTTTTATGTGTAAAAGACCAAAACCAAAAAGTTTTTTTTAATTAGCCCCATAGAGGGAATAAAATGAAAAATAAATTTAAATTCAAGTAACATTTTCTGTTGTTCTTATTTTAGAATTTTTAATTAATAAAAAACTAACAAAATAAATAAATAAATATTTATGGACATTTCACATAGCACCATCTAGCCCCTAACTAAGCAAAGTTTGCACTATGGAACCAGATAACTCATACAATACTTAGATACTTTTTATTTGTAAATACATACATAGAATACAATGTAACACCCAGACACAAACATCTATGTTCATTACATAAATGTCCTGGGTGGGAATCGAGCCCACAACCAGCTCAGAAGGCAGGGTTACCGACTGAGTTATCGGGCTAGTTAAATAATAATGTAAGAAAAAAAAAACGTCGACGCGTGACCAAAATGCTGGCACTTATTGGGCACAACGAATAAGCATTGCAATACAACGGGGCAATGCTGCCAGCATGTTGGGTACGCTACCTACTGGTAGTGGGCTGGAGCATTTGGACTGTCTATAGGTCATCGCGGCCAGTATATAGTCCAAATGTTTTTTTTTGTAGTAGTAATAGTAGTGGGTAGTTTTTAGTATTAGTTATTAAATCATTGTAGTATTTAGAAAATAAAGGCAATTTGCCGTGTTAAAAAAATAATGTAAGTAATAACTTACAATGCACATTGACAGTTATATTAGCAACCGCAGCGCCCTGAGAGTTGGTCGCTTCACACGTGTACACTCCGGCGTCGTGTCTCGTCAGCTTTGTCATATTCAGCATACTGCCTTCCGATATTATTCTGTCATCTGTAATATTAAGAATTGTTAAAATTGCTACTATAAAAGCTACAACACTGTTGCAAACTGTCATGTCTTGTATTTACATACGAAAAGAAGAAAAAAAAGAGAAAAATAAGAAAAGGGTGTTAATTTATGAAAAAAGGGTGATAAATTGAAAAATAAAACGATTTATTTTTAAATTATGTAGTTGTTTAGCTGTTTTAAAGTACTAATTTTATTTGCATGATTTTGATGGTATGATATTTACTGATAGTTGCCAGACAAAAATGTTTATTTCTGTTAAGTATTGAGACTTTATGATTTGATCTCACAGTCGAGTAATCTTATTACCAGACTGTGCTGATGTCTCAGGATGATGTGCGCAGTGCAGTGTCGCGCGAAATTCTATGTTTTAGAGTTCCGAGTGACGCTGTTCTGTTATGGGCGGCCGTGGCGCTTAACATCAGGTGAACGACTAGCTCGTCACATCAATCACTAACAAAAAAATATATAAAAATATAATTCATATCAGATTGATACAGTACATGACCTCTGGTTAATTAATTTTTTACTTAGTGGTGTTATGTTTTATTTAAATCCGTTTTGTTCAGGATTAAAATATTGTGCTACTCACTAGGACTACTATAAGAAGACAGCGTGACAGGAAGTCCATCCTTGGTCCAGGTATACGTGATGCTGCTAGGGTTGCCATCCGCTCGGAGCACTATGATGAGAGGCTCGTTCTCAACGCCCACGGTCGTGTACGGTGTTGCATCATCGAATATTGGCGCGTCTGAACACAATGAAATAATTATTAAGTTATCATCATCATAGGTAGCTCATACCAACTGCAGAGCATATTATGTCATACGATGATATTTGAAATATTTCGGATTAGTTCCTTGGCTAATCTCTTGGCCATAAGGCTGAAAAAGAGTTACTAGGTGGTAGGACTTTTCTGCTAAGTTCGTCTAGGTAGGTACCACCGCTTTGCCAGTTATTCTGCCGCCAAGCAGTAGTGCACAAGCACTACTGTGTTCCGGTTTGAAGGGCACTGTAGCTAGTGAAATTACTGGGCAAATGAGACTATGATCTGATCTCACAGTCGAGTAATCTTATTACCAGACTGTGCTGATGTCTCAGGATGATGTGCGCAGTGCAGTGTCACGCCAAACTTTATATTTTGGAGTTCCGAGTGACACTGTTCTGTTATGGGCAGACGTGTCGTTGAACATCAGGTGAACGACTAGCTCGTCACATCATTCACTAACATAAAAAAAAAGCAAAAAGGACGTCGGAAATGAACAAGTTAAGAAGTGACCTCATGTAGACGGAGGGCTCTTTGATAACCGATAGTTAAATAAAATTATCCCGTCTTTGAAGTAAATTTATAACATTTCATTTGAACGCTTACTTACTTTTTATTTTAACGATATTTCGTCTATTTTACTTGTAATTCATGATATTGTTTTGCTGTATATGAAAGGCTTTAGTATTCATTGCTATATTTGTCAACTCTAAAAGCCACAGATTAATAGCCGTAGCTTTAATTACGTTGTCAATTAGCATAAGGTGAAATGTTGTAAAATTTATGACAGTTATGAGAAAATAAGACAGACTTACACAGAACTTTAAGCGCCAGTGCATCGTTGACGCTTCTCTCCAGAGCTTCGTTAGTAGCCTGGCAAGTGTACACTGCTCCGTTCAGGTCTTTGGTGATGTTCAGCTTCAGTTCTATCGTAGAGACTGTTCCTCCGTGAAGGCCCTTCTTTTGCTGCATCGGAAGACCTGAGAAACCAGAAAATATTGAACTTTTTAAAATTTCATTTTAACATTAGAATGAACTTTACTAACATCATTAACATATCCCCGAGTAAACATCTTTGACGCTACAGGAGCCATGTTCATGAGTAAATACCATCATGTTCACAAGTAAATAAGTTTGACATTGTCGTAAGAACCTTGTTCATAAGTAATTACCACCACGTTCACGAGTAATTTGTCTTGTGAACATGGCGCTTGAAACAGTGCTTAAATGCAATATAAAAAAAGAGTTTTACCTAAATGCTTGATGATTGATTAATTAAATGATTAATGTATATAAACTAAACATTAAAAGATGATTGAAATTATGCTCGTCTGTACTAAAGTTAGATAGCTCCTAAGTTCGTACATATTTTTCTGCGTCATACCCAAATGTAGTATCGCAATAGGTATGTCGTGGAGCGATAAGTGTAATGTACGATAAGTCTGTCTGTACTAAAGTTAGACAGCTCTTACTTAGGAGCTCCTAAGTCTAACTTAGTCCCGCTAATATCTTGTATTAAATAGCATCTACGATCTTACCTTGGACTGGTATTCCATCCCGCCACCATGATAGCACGGCGGGTGGGTTGCTGGAAGCAGCGTCACATTTTAGTGTTGCTTCGAGTCCCGGTCTCAGTTCTTCAGGTTCTGCTCTCACTTTGACAGTTTCTGGTGCAACTGATGAATAAGGTAACACAATCAGTGCCAAATAATTTAATATATTCAGTAGTGATATCAACCTTCTGGAGTAGTATGATATAACGATGTAATTTAGTTTGGCATCATGATCTCATTTAAAATGGAACACGTGCATGTTTAGAGTTCATTGCCCCATGCGGTCATTGATCCTTAGGAAGTGGACAATTTTGGAAATGAACTGAGTTAAGGAGACTATCTTGTGCGGCTCTATACTACTGAAACAGTTTAGAACTTACAGTGTACGTTCAAAGTGACGGTCTCAAAGAGCGGGATCTCAGTGGCGCTGTTTGTAGCTTCGCATCGGTACTGGGCCTGGTTGTCGGTCACATTGGTCAGGATTGATATCTCGGCTGCTACCGACTTCTCTGACGTTTTCGTTACGGAATGCACCTGTAACAAAAGGGTCTTATAGAAAACCAAAGTAATTTTCCTAAAACTGTACTTAACAAGAAAAGTTAGCAAAGTAAGCATTACTATCAATATTTTAAAAACCTCAGACTATGATGATTATTAGGATGATGTAAGAAACATTTTAGTTAAATCAGTTTCCTTTCTATGTAAGTTAGTTTGTAGTGAATAAACATAAATCTCACCTTCTTATCATTTTTGAACCAAGTGAGGGTGGCGAGTGGGTTTCCACCAGTAGACATGCAGAGGAGCTTCTGCACTGTGCCAGCCACCAGCGTTGTTCCAGGAACATATCCCGTGATAATCGGCGCGTTTGGAGGATCTGTGGAAAGATTGGTTAAAATCATATCCAATTTTAAAGGGGCGAGTGTAGCTCGGTTGAAATGAATGAATTTGGCTCAACTCAAAGGAGCGAGTGTGGCTACAAGACTCAGAGGAACCAGTGTGAATTAAGTCAGAGGCAGCAATGCGACGACTAATCAAAGCCACTCATTTCTTTCTTAACCCACCCGGACCTGTCGTTTGAAACACTTGAAACAACGTCCTTTCGCCTAACATTATGGTTTGTTTGATCATTTTTCTCTTATAGAGAAAAGGAAAAAGTTTTGTGTTAGTTTTTAAGCCACTCGAAGGCATCTTCGCGGCATGATTAATGGTTGCTTCGGAACTTTAATTTTTCCAAAGCTCGCAATCTTCAATAAATTGTTCAACAACATTCTTTTTATAGATTTGTCTATCCGCTAGTGGCGGATAGCTACCACCTTGTCACTACGTGAGCGACGTTCGATTTAATTTCCCATTTTATTTTTACTAGAGAAATCACATTGGATATTTCCGTCGAGTATTTCTAAGAACGTGTACCATTAACACTTTTCTTAAATTCTCTATTAAAAGGAAGACAATGTTAGGTTACGTATTGGATAACACTCAAAAGGGTGAAATAGGGTGTAAAGTAATGTATAAATGCCTCTTGCGAAATTTACTAATTAGTATTAGTAATTATAGTAACAAACCGTCTCTGTACAATCCAAAAACATACAATTTCACGCAAAAAGGAGAATTGGGGTGTTGTTAATAATAATAATAATTGTTTATTGCAAACACGAGATCCATAGTACATCTAAAATTACAATACAATAAAGAAAGTCATTAAATATGTAGTGTAGGCATGGAAATAAAAAACAACTAACTAAAAATAAAAATAGCTCGGTGGCAAGTAATGTATGAATGCCTTTTGCAAAAGATACTAATTACTATTAGTAATTATAGTAACAAACCGTCTCTATACAATCCAAAACATACAATTTCACGCAAAGCAGTGTCATCCATCTCAACCCCCATTAATTACAACCTAAAATAACACACGCCTATATAGTAACATACTATAAAATTATGAATTATGATCAAGGGTCTAGTCACGGAGATGTAATTAAAGTTATGGGTGACAACCCTAGTTTAGGGATGGCCATGGGAAAACGGTAGCAGTACGTAAAGTTGTACCGTTTTGAAATGTTGCCATTTTTTGTTGTTGTATGTTTTGTTAGGTAAATAAAATGCTTAGATAAGAGTTAAGGCTGCTTTGTAGCAATGTGTAGTACTCACTAGTTTGGCTTGGTTACACACCAGTATGGCAGTAGACGTCCGCTCTCACTCGTGGCTAGCGCGTGACTGACTACCCCACACCCGCGTGCTCAAGACAACATAAACCACCACAGACAACATAGATTATACAAACACACAATGTTTTTGACGTGGCCTCTATGGAGCTCTGTTTAAAGTTGAAAATCGCAGATCATGTTTGATGTCGAATTTTGCGGGTATTTTACAGATTACTTGAAATATGGATATCAAATATTTTATCCGGTCATTCCTTTAGAAAACCCGTCTGGGTATAGAATTTATAAAAAAAATGTATTGTTATCATTGAAAATTTGAAGAATTATGTAATTACGTAACGAACCCGGAAGCGGCGGGTTCGATTTCTGCGGCAGGTCAAGTGTTTGTGCATAAAAAAAGCGCCAATACTTGTTCTGAGTCTGGGTGTAGTGGGACCATGATACTCATAGTTCCTGGGTCCCTAGACACAGGGAATCTCAGTTAGGGTCCAGGATCTATGTATGTGATCGTTGGGCGTTATTATTATTATATATATTATTTAATTTAATTCTAATGATTGCTTGAATTTAAAGCACTGTTCTATGCTACACTGTGACATTAATTGAAGCGTGTGTTTGTATGGGCACCCATATTATGGACCCTGTTTTGTGTCTCTTCCTGAATAGATACGACATAAACTGTCGCAAATGACAACTGGCGTAGATGACATATTATGGGATAACCACGAAGATTTACTTTTATGCAGTCTATACTTCAAATACCGTACGCTCGCTGGTTAGAACCATCCGGTAAAGTTAAGCAAGGATGTCGTTGAAAAGAATCAGAAAATGGCAGTTGCGTTGTGTTGGTTTTGTAAGAGTTTCATGATTTTTGTTTACCCAAAAAGTGATTAGCGCGCCTAAAGAAGTATTAATTTCAAAAAATGTAATACCCTATTTGATCAAATTTTTACTAATGCTTTCTAATTCGTTGAGGAAGTTTCTTTTACCGCAAACATTTTAAACTTGTCACTAACCGTCAAAGATAAAAGAGATATAGTCGAGTTTTGGCAGGAAAGCGAAAAGAATCGCGTCACCGCATTGTATTATTTTCCAAAGCTTGTTTTATTTTTAATGTTAGTGCATAAAATTGGTGGCATTTTATTTGTTAAGTGCTGGATTACAGGTACAGGAGTATGGGAAAGTGGCATAATGATGGTGAAACGTTTCTTTTCGTGTTGTTTGTAAAAGCTTCTGGTAAAGTTGCCTCCACTTTACTAGGAGTATGACGTGACTTCACGAGACGTCACTTGACTAGACTAGACTATGACTTGACTTGATGAGTTGGACTGTGACGTGACTTGACATATATATGATAATATTAATTAACTTGAGAAATTATCAATAAAAAAATTATACACTAGGTAAACATCGACAGCCTTATTAATAAACACGAACTAGCTTTAGATTAGTTACACCATCTATTGTCTCTTTCCATCCAGCTAAATATTCCAGTAGCAAAAAAAGGAAAAAAGCTGAAGTAACTAACCCAAAACTAATACCTGTTTATTAATAAGGCTGCGAGTGTATTAACCTTTGCGCGTATCGCCGCTCTAGAATAATGCAAGTGAAATGGTATTTCGTGATTCCGTATTTCTTTTTGCCTTCAGTTTTTGTCTATTCCCCTAATTTATGTATGTAATAAACCAATCCCTATGCATAAGAGAAGCAGCTGGTAATCGAACGCGGTATTTCAGTACACCCACAGAATATGTAAGAGTTGGTACAGGATTACTGCATCACAATATATCTAACTTGCAGTAAGGGTAAGAGTGATTTCGGACTTTGGTATATAAAGTGTTAAAATAAATAATTATGACTAAACGTCACTGAAATGCTAACTGTAAGTGTCATTTTGATATATTGAAGATAGATAGATAGATAAAACTCTTTATTGAAACACCACATTGTAGGAACAATTTACAGGCACAAACTTAAGAATTAAGTGTCACAATGGGCGGTCTTATCGCTTAAAGCGATCTCTTCCAGACAACCCAAAAATGTAAGAAAAAAAAAACAATAAAAATAAGGACGGTGGTTTTCAGATACAGGAAAAGCTATACAAACTATACTTAATGCTAATAACAATAATAACATATATAGGACTGCGTTGTCCCAAAACATCACTAAAACAATTGACCCAAAAGGCCATGTTCAGTATATTGAGTTGGTTTGGCATCAACAAGTCAGTATTATCCAAGTATTTTACAAAAACGAAAGAATTTCGAACAAAAGCTACTATGTTGACAGTCTCTGTGGTGTGGTGGTGGAGCAGGTCGGTTATAACTCGGAGGCGGCGGGTTCGATTCTCGCGGCGGGACAAGAATTTGTACACCAAAAAAAGCGCAAATACTTGTTCTGAGTCTGGGTGTTGTAGGACCATGATCCTCGTAGTTCCTGAGTCCCTAGTTGACAGGGAATCTTAGTTAGGGTCCAAGATCTGTGTATGTTGGGCGTTATTATTATTATTTTTATGTTGTACTGTTTAAGGCGAAAGGTTTAAAAAAAAAAGGTTTAAAGGGAAAAGGTTTAAAGGCAAAAGTTTGTATGTGTGTATGTGTGAAATTCGGTACCAAGATAGCTTATACACTGGATTAACATATAGACTACATTTTATCCCGGAAAAGTGAAATTTTCCCGTGGGATGAGCAAATAATTAAAATACTTTCTATCCGCGGGTGAAACCGCGGGGCGCAACTAGTAAGCCTATATTTTTTTAATGGAAAAAAATCAAACATGATTAAAAGATAAAGACGTTACATACACTGGATGGTCAAACGCCATATAAACTCAACAAAAACCATTTGTATGACACTTTATATAGAACGCCGATTAAATCAGTTATATTCCAGATAACGCCCATACTGATGTAACATTATACTGTGCACTCAGCATTCTCGTCACGATTCGACATTAGCATGCGACAACCCTAGCTAACACAGGCCGTCATTTGGGCATCGCCTCTTGGACTAGCGTAGGGATGGGACATGCGAGATTTTGGACTTTTTTCAGTCAAAATTGTAATCATAGCTTGCAAAACGAGACTTTACGCCTGCAGTCACTGCATCAATCAGATATAGTGTTACTTTATTTGATAGATGCAGTATTTTGTGAGACTTTGATTTCGTTTAAAATTCAGCGATGAGCGTTTGACAGTCAATAATATTAATAACTAGCGACCCGTCCCGGCTTCGCTCGGGTGGACGTTTATTTATTAAACATTTTATAATATACGAAAAACAATGTATCACGCACCGGTGACATCTACTTAAAATGTTGATTTGTCCTGAATTTTTCCTGATTTTTCTTTGCTATAAACCTCACGGAGCCCGAGACCTTTCCAACGAATGCAAAACCGTGGAAATCGGTTCGTGCGTTCTGGAGTTATAGCGTCAGGAAGGACAACCCGACTTATTGTTATATAGTAGATTATAACACCCAACGATCACATATAGGTCCTGGACCTTAACTAGGATCCGATGTGATTAAGGACCCAGGAACTACGAGGACAATAGTCCCACAACACCCAGACATAGAACAAGTATTTGCAGTTTTTTTCTGTGCACCAATACTTGTACTGCCGTGGTTATCGAACCCGCCACCTCCGGGTTATGAGGCGACCTGCTCAACCACCACACCACAGAGGCAATACTTCTCTCGATGTTTAGATTGTTACAACTTTATTAAGACGGAATTTAGTGCTACATTGGCGGTCAATTACCTTTTTACTTTTTTTTTTAATTATTGTAGATGCGTATAACTAAAAGGAATACTACTTATATAACTCAGACCCACTAGGTTCTTTCTTTCGGACCGTACTAAGAAAGCTAATGTTTTATAAAATATTGTTTAATGGAGAGGGCAGAGGGATCTTTACCATGAAATCTGTGAGGGTGTGTGTAACCTTAATATATATAAATTACGTGACACGTTTTTTGTCCGCTATAGACTTCTAAAATGCTAAACCGTTTTGAATATAATAGAGTTAGATATATACAGTTGAGATAGAGTTTTAGATTATATATATACGAGTATATATATATAATCAAAAACTCTAAGGTCCGTATTACAGAACATTGCTCAGTCATCGTTCGGTGCTCAAGCAGAGATTTCATTCACTAATTGATCACTTTATGAATGAAAATGCTTGAGCAACGATCGATGACTGAGCATCGTTCTGTAATACGGACCTAAAATACCCGACCGAAGACTGAACGGGTCGCTAGTCTTATATTGAATCTTTTCTAAGATCAAGACTTAAAACTGCAAGACCGATTTTACCCCATCACTATTCAAAGCTGTAGTTCCACAGTGTCTGAAAGTCAGCTAAAAGCGACAACCCCGACCTTCAGAAAAGTCGAGGGTATATAAACTATCATTATTTTATGGGCGTACGTGTAAGTGTTATCTGTGGCATACAAAAACAGCCACAAAAGTATATTAAGCTGGTAACATTGACAAATAATGGCTGATAATATTATGAACTTTTTGGGCGGGAAAACGAAAAAGATCGCGTCGCCGCATTGTATTATTTTCCAAAACTTGTGTTATTTTCAATGTTAGTGCATAAAATTGGTGGAATTTTATTCGTTAAGTGCTGAATTACAGGCACGAGTGTGGGAAAGTGGTATAATGATGGTGAAACGTTTCTTTTCGTGTTGTTTCCGAAACTCCATAGAAGCTTCTGGTAAAGTTGCCACCACTTTACTAGGAGTAATTGACTAGACTAGACTATGACTTAACTTGATGACTTGGACTATGTCTTGACTTGACACATTCTATGATATTAATTAACTTGAGATATTATCAATTACTTGACATTGTCTAAATACACTAAAGTGTGGAGCAATCTGGTAAGGCAGCGGTATAGTATAATTCGTAAGTTCTAACATACCATTTAGATTAAGTTGACATTTATTCATATTCCTACCCACTAAGAGGGTATCATAATCGTCAATCAATCTGGCAACCCTGATCACGCCCAGGGGTGTCTCGTGTAGATTGATGGATAGTCATTATCGGTCTTATTACGTTAGGTGGTAATCTTGTATTAAATTATCCATACATATAAAATTCAAAGTCCTGACTGACTGACTTATATATCAACGCACAGCCTAAACCACTAGTCCTAGAGACTTGAAATTTTGAGGGTGTATTCTTTGTAAAGTGTAGGTATCTACAAAGAAAGGGTGTTTCGACATTTCCCCCCTAAGAGGGTGAAATGGGTGGATGAATTATCTATAAAAAAATCTTCTACGTTTCCTATAGGCCACGCGGGCGAAGCCGCGGGCAGAAGCTAGTAAGTTATATATTAGCTTTGCCCGCGACTTCACGCGCTTACTACGTTTAATCGTAAAAATTGTTGTCTATAAAGTCTATTTATTATTTATTTATTTATTTGGTTCACCAACAGTTAATACACAGTTTCTATAACAATAATAAAGCTTAAAAATATTAACTATATGCACAACCAATTATAGGCAAACACAGCATGCACAATTTTGAGATTTAAAAAGTATATAATTTTACCTTTAATAAGTATAAATTATCTTATTCGGCTTGCGAACGATAATTTTACATGATGACGTCATAAGAAAACATTTAGGCCGATCGTGCCTCTCTATCGCTAGTTCCGCGTTCTCGCTTGCACGAAGCGATTATTTTGTTCGAAGTGAAACCGTTAAAAGAAGAGAAAGAGGGTATATCAAATGTGTGTATTTTTTTTCCGTACGACTCATCTTTGCTGCAAAACATGGCTGACGGCTGTGTGCGTGATGGAGGGGTGTCCGCTCTAAGCAGGTTTATTGAACGAAACATTTATTACGAATTTTTTAACCAAAAATCGTTTAATAGCGGTTTCGTAGAACAAAACCGAAAAGATCCCTATGTACTTGGCGTTAGCCGGTTCGAAAATTAGCTCGGTTTCCAAGCCCTGATCTTCATAGCGCGTTTCGCTGTATTGCTGACTTGAAGAACTGCAAGTCATTTTCAAAAGCACTGAAACTCGAAAATTGAAGAATGGAGAATCGCGTTAATTATCACATAATCTGGCGCTAATGTTAGCATCTTTGAACTGGCTAAAGGCTGGTGGTCTCTACCGATATTTACATTCAACATTACATTCTAGGAAATCCATTTTATTCATTCTCAAAATCAATGTCAAAAGATTTATTGCAAATAGCTTATTTTTAGCACTTTTACAAGTCAAAATTATATTGAGTACATAAAATTAAGTTATTTCACTAAGCATATAAAATTACAAGGATCTTATTATCAAATTATATAAAGCAAGCCCATTACAATATGAGATTGATCAAAAAAAAAAAATCTCTTTCTCACTACTGTTTATTCCAATACATATAAGTAAGCCTAACCTAATTTTCCGCTGACATAAAAATATGTTTCAAAGTCAAAGTCAAAAGATTTGTTGCAAATAGGCTATTTTTAACTATTTAACTGGCAACCCTGATCATGGAGGTGTCACACGTAGATTGACGGATAGACACGTCAACCTGCATGTAGAACCATTAACGGGCGTAGAAAAATATTGGTAAAAAGTGTATTAAGAACGTGAAGGCTTTTTATTCTCGATTACCTTGAATACGGTAAATGCAAACCAAAATACTTTCACAGCATCTGTGGAGTGGTGGTTGAGCAGGTCGGCTCATAACCCGGAGGTGGGGGGCTCGGCAGGACAAGTATTTGTGCAGAAAAAAAAAGCGCAAATACTTGTTTTGAGTCTGGGTGTTGTGGGATCCTCATGGTCCTCGTGGTTCTTGGGTCTGGGGTATTTTTATATTTATATATATAAAAATAATTAAACAAAAAGCACGGACCCAGGTGTCTGTGGAAATGCAGATAGTAAAAAAAAGTTCCTGGGTCCGGTCACACAGGGAATCCTAGTTAGAGTCCAGCCTAGCTACGCATTCACCAGCTTACTCTCTGACTTGTCAAGCGTGCGTCAAGAAATAAAGAAGAGTTTGCATCAAAAATGAACTTTATTACATATTTTCGTTCAGTAGCCAAAACCATTACTTTTTATATTTTGTAACACTTTCCTAACCTTTTCTGTACGTATTAAAACATTTGATAAAGAACAAGAAAACGCAATGTTTATTAAAAAAAAAAGTTACTAATCATAATAAAAGATCAAACATTCATTCTCCAAGTAATTTTGAATAGCTTTTAAAGAAATCACCTATCAGGGTAAGCTCTCAGCGGGCACGGTCGCGTCGTCTGCACGCCCAGGGTTGCTACCGCCATGCAATTAATTCAGCCAGCGTCCGCGGACTCATTAGTATAATGAGCGAGCGTGCCGGCCCGTGGCAACCCTATGCCGACTACTCAGCGGGTGGTAATGCACTACGCGTTTAATAATGAATACAGACTTACAAGAACCTGTCATTTTGGAAAGACTTGATCTGGTGTTAAGTCTATAAAATCTGCGGGCTGACGCATCAAAAGAGATAAAAGCGTTACAAAATAAGACGACGGTTTATATTTGGTATCGAATTCAAGCTAATTTTAACCTAAGAAGAAGAATTTTCCAAAAAGTAGGAGTTACTATGTCTGTTCATTGATATTTTCGCCAATTGTGAACCGATTTCAAACCAAAATACTTAAACACCACACTTTCACAGCCTCTGTGGAGTGATGGTTGAGCAGGTCGCTCATAACCTGGAGGCGGCTTGTTCATTTCCCGCAGCGGGACAAATATTGCCGTTGCATATTTGCCGGAAAAAAAGCGCGATTATTTGTTCTGAGTCTGAGTAATGTGGGACCATGGTCCTCGTAGTTCCTGGGTCCTTAGACACAGAGAATCCTAGTTAGTGTCCAGGATCTGTGTATGTGATCGTTGGGCGTTATTATTTCGAAAATTATTTTTTAGTCCGAAAGGGTATACTCCTGAGTTGGTTCCATTATTATCAAGTCAGGATCTGATGATGGAATCTCAAGGATATCGAGGAAAAACTAACGAACTAACAACGTAATAAATCTTAGAAGTCAATTTTGACCCACATTCCAGTTTCCTATTGAGCTTAAATTTTGTATTCTTTTCAAGTAAAATTAACTAAATTCGGTAAAAAAATATATATTTAACCTATAACTTCAATTAAATGAACAGGTAGCACAATTATATTAATTTATTTTTCACTTTTGAGTGCCTTTTTGGGTTAATGAAGTTTTTTAAATTTTTTGAAAAAAAAGTTCCCACTTTTATTTTGACAGCCTTTATGGTTGACCAGGTCGGCTCATAGCCCGAAAGAGGCGGACTCGATTCCTGCGGCAGGACAAGTATTTGTGCACAGGAAAAAAGCGCAAACACTTGTTCTGTTGTTTGGGTGTTGTGGGACCATGGTCCTCCTGGGTCCCTAGATTTTTATTTATTTATTTATGTTAGTGAATGATGTGACGAGCTATTCGTTCACCTGCTTGTTAAGCACACGACACGGCCGCCCATAACAAAACAGTGTCACTCGGAACTCCAAAATACAAAGGTTCGTGTGACACTGCACTGCGCACATCATCCTGAGACATCAACACAGTCAGGTAATAAAATTACTCGACTGTGAGATCAGTTTCAGATCAATTTCACATATTTAGATACAGGGAATCCTAGTTACGTTAGGTTAGTGAGTTTAGTTAGTGGTTTCTAAAGGCGGTTTTATTTTTAAGAAAGTTTTACGACACGGTATAATAGAATAAAATAATAGAATAACGCCCAACGATCACACACAGATCCTGGACCCTAACTAGGATTCCCTGTGTCTAGGGACCCAGGAACTACGAGGACCATGGTCCCACAACACCCAGACTCAGAACAAGTATTTGCGTTTTTTATTTTCTGTGCATTAATACTTGTCCTGCCGCGGGAATCGAACCCGCCGCCTCCGGGTTATAAGCTGACCTGCTAAACCACCACACCACAGAGGCTGTATAACAAACAAAAATATCGTTTTTACGATCTCACAACAACTCTACAGCCCCTAAAACTTTCCATCAATTTCCCGAAAGAAACAAAACCCGCAACAAAGTCCATTGTCTTTTTGTTGTCGTCATCGAAGTTTCTGTTGTTGGTTGCAACAAAACAGGAAAAAATGAATTATAGCGGCTACAGGAAACCTTATTCAAATAGATGTGAATAGGTTTTTTTCGCTACATCATCTTGGTGTGGACCTTAAAGTGCTTGGTGCAAGGGACGGGCGAGAGGCGAGTTAAGTTAAAATTTAGGTATGTGTAGCGTTCGCAAGACTCAAGACACTCAAGAGTAAGTAAACAAATTAGCTTAATTTTTTTTTCTTTTTTAATCTAAAAACCAAAAAATCCTATTACTATTTTAATAGGTGGTAGGACGTTTCTGCAAAGTTCGTCTAGGTAGGTAATATCTTTGCGAGTTATTCTGCCGCCAAGCAGTAGTGTGCAAGCACTGCTGTGTTCCGCTTTGAAGGGCACTGTAGCTAGTGAAATTACGGGGCAATTGAGGCTTTATGATCTGATCTCACAATCGAGTAATCTTATTACCAGACTGCGTGTACACGGTGACGTGAGACACGTGAGTGCGCAGTGCGGTGTCACGTAAAAATTTATGTTCTGGAATTCCGAGTGACACTGCATCTGTTATGGACGACCGTCGCTTAACATCAGGCGAACGACAAGCTCGTCAAATCATTCATTAACATATGCATTTATAGTTTTTCTATTACAATAATAAATAAATTTAAAAATATGTACAAAATATAAAATGCTAATGATGCCACGTTCCCCGCTTCTGCTTGTACCATGGCCCATTCCGAGGCATGATTAATGAATGTTCAGATAACAAGTTCGCGTTTCCTCAGTAAGCTTAAACGCTGGATAAGGCATATGCCTGATGAATAGCGGCTTGATATATTATGTTTACGTAAACTATAGGTACCTACGTAAAGCTCGTGTAATATTATACCGGACGTTGGAAAACTCCATAATGACTATATGTATAATATACACAATCTACAATGTCCTGGGGCCTTACCGCGTAAGTCCAGTGGAGATCGTAATCGTGTTCTCTCTTGCTCGCACTCGTGGATATGTTAATTGGCGCGTGCAGGATGGTAGGCGAAGCCGATTCCCAGAACGGTTACGCGGTAGTGGTGCTGATTGACTGACTTATATATCAACGCACAGCCTAAACCGCTGGTTCTAGAGACTTGAAATTTGGAGGGTGTGTTCTTTGTAAAATGCAGGTAATCCACTAAGAACGGGTTTTTCGACCTTCCACCCCTAAAAGGGTGAAATGGGTGGATGAATTATTTATGAAAAAATTCTTCTTCGTTTCCTATAGGCCATGCGGGCGTAGCCACGGGCAGAAGTTAGTATGATATAAAACTCTTTATCAACACCAATATATATAAATATTAAATATAAAGAAATCATAATAATAATATATGTGGACATTTCACACAGCACCAACTGATTGTTCATAGAATACAATATAACACCCAGACACAGAACAAACATCGATGTTCATCACACAAATGTTTGTCCTGGGTGGGAATCGAACCCATAGCCTACAGTTCAGAATGCAGGGTTACTACCGAGCTATCGTTGGTTTATTGATTATGTTGGTATGTCCGGTAAAATGATAATTTACAATTGTCAAGATGGCGACATTAATATTAAACAAAGTTATACCGGCCGATAGATGGAGCTATAGAAGTTTTACTTCAGTCGTGTGGTCTAAAGCACACTCGGTTTTTTTATTTTCATACGTATTTTAACACAGCGGAAAATACTATATGATTTACCATTTCATTTCAAAGAAAACTATTAACAGCGATGAAAAGAAACCTAGTAGCTAGCTTTCTTGCAGTGCACGAGAGAAAGGTCGACAGCACTGAAAATACCAAATATAAGTACAGTGCCTGGCTAATACATGGTACACGGAAATTGTTACTAGGATTTGCCTACGACTTTGATGTGTTAATAAAGATAAATTAATTCTTTGTTACCAAGTACTTAAAAAAAGCTTGCCAAAAATATGTACTAAAAAACATTGTCTTTGTGGACATTTCACACAGCGCCATCTAGTCCCAACCGAAGCAAAGCTTTTATCATCGGAACCAGATAGCTGATCCAATACTTTATACTTATTGTTTGTAAATATATACATAGAATACAATACAATTGTATACCCAATATACAATATAATAATATAAATATAATGCAATACCCAGACACACAACAAACATCGATCACACAAATGTTTGTCCTGGATGGGAATCGAACCCCCAACCTACAGCTCAGATGACAGGATTACTACCAACTGAGCTATCGGGCCAGTCGGTATTAGTTGTCAAAATTGATTCATTGTAAGTGTATAAATGTGCGACCTTATCGCTAGAAAAGATCTCTTTCAAGCAACCTTTGAATTTAGAGGATAACAATTATTAACAGAATACATTTATTTTTAAAATAAACCATATTTTTGCGAGTTCATTTATCTACATGCAAATATCAAATGTCATTTTAACTGACACAGTAGAGTCTTATAAAATGTCTAATATGACATCACGAGCTTGATGTTTGCCTGACGTTAAGCGCCACGGCACCCTATGATAGTTGGCAGTGTCATTCGAAACCCTAAGCCACTCTTAATGTTTCGCATGACGCTGCCCTGAGCCCAGGACAGTATATTTTTATTAAATAAGTACTTTATTTTGGCTCGCACTGTACCTAGGTTGCACAAGCATGCCTGCTTTTGATAGCTTGGCACGTGGTGTAATTGAAAGCATATAACGTTACTTTTCAATCTAAAACATGAGTGTAAGATGGGAAAATGGAAAAGTCGAAAAAGTTTAGAAAAAGTAGTTTAGTATATACTGGCCGCGATGACCTATAGACAGTCCAAATGCTCCAGCCCACTACCGGTGGGTAGCGTACCCAACATGCTGGCAGCATTGCCCCGTTGAATTGCAATGCTTATTCGTCGTGCCAAAAAAAACTTTATTCACCTTGATAACAATATTTTTGTACATTCTAGCGTAAAGATATATATTGCAACTATGCAAACGGAATAAGTAGCACCTTTGATCGTTGATGTTTAGCAACCATTCGCCAGCCAAAAGAAATAATCTCACGTGAGATTGGAGGGGGAAGTCAAGCCAAATCTCCCTGAGATTGTAACCCCTTGGTGATATGTGGTGAGATTTGGCTCTTTTATTTGGGTGACAGGTCGAACCAAGTTCTCATGTAATTGATGGACGCAAACATAGCAAACAAAACAAATGATGACGGCAATGTAATGATAATAATAGCGCGTAACGATCAAATACATATTTCATAACTACGATTCCCTGTGTCTAGGGACCCAGGAATTACGTATACCACGTTCTCACAACACCCAGACTCAGAACAAGTATTTGTGCTTTTTTTCTTGTCCTGTCGGAATCGAACCCGCCGCCTCCAGGTTATAAGCAGACATGCTCCACCACCACACCACAGAGACTGTCAACATAGTAGCTTTTGTTCGAAATTCTTTCGTTTTTGTAAAATACTTGGATAATACTGACTTGTTGATGCCAAACCAACTCAATATACTGAACATGGCCTTTTGGGTCAATTGTTTTAGTGATGTTTTGAGACAACGCAGTCCTATATATGTTATTATTGTTATTAGCATTAAGTATAGTTTGTATAGCTTTTCCTGTATCTGAAAACCACCGTCCTTATTTTTATTGATTTTTTTTCCTACATTTTTGGGTTGTCTGGAAGAGATCGCTTTAAGCGATAAGACCGCCCATTGACACACTTAATTCTTAAGTTTGTGCCTGTAAATTGTTCCGACAATGTGGTGTTTCAATAAAGAGTTTTATCTATCTATCTATCTTCAATATATCAAAATGACACTTACAGTTAGCATTTCAGTGACGTTTAGTCATAATTATTTATTTTAACACTTTATATACCAAAGTCCGAAATCACTCTTACCCTTACTGCAAGTTAGATATATTGTGATGCAGTAATCCTGTACCAACTCTTACATATTCTGTGGGTGTACTCAAATCAACCACCACTCCACAGAGTTGTCAAAATAGCACCAGACAAAGCAGGTTGCTAATGGCAGAAGAGAAATGAAATTAAATAATAATAAGAAAGGTCAAAGGAACGCCAACTCTAATTAACTTTCATATTCAATAACTGAGAAAAGTAATGAGCGCAAGAATAGATAAAAAAGTTGTTGCCAAGAGAATTCTTGAAATTATTTATTTAATGTACATGAAGCCATTTTATCTTTGGTACAGTTGTACGGTTCTTGCCTTAGGCAGTCAGCTCTATCTAATTATTCTAAAGATTTCCAAGAATTCACTTGTGTTTGGCCGATATCAGCCCACCCTTTTGGGAATAATATATATATATATAAATCTCGTGTCACAATGTTTGTCCTCAATGGACTCCTAAACCACTTAACCGATTATACTAAAATTCGCACACCATGTGCAGTTCGATCCAACTTGAGAGATAGGATAGTTTATATCTCAATCTATAATAGATATATATTAAATACCCATGCGAAGCCGGGGCGGGCCGCTAGTATATATATATAATATATATATACAAACACACATAAAGACATAGGCATATTACCCCTCAATAATAAATATAAAAATAAAAATAAATTTTCAGCTGAACTAACTGACGGAATTCTGAGGTGACAAACATTGAAGACTGGCCCGATAGCTCAGTTGGTAGTAGCCCTGCCTTCCGTAACTGTAAGTTGTGGGTTCGAATTCTACCCAGGACAAACATTTGTGTGATGAACATAGGTGTTTGTTCTGTGTCTGAGTGTTATATTGTATTCTATGTATGTATTTAGTATCAGTTATCTGGTTCCCATAGCACAAGCTTTGCTTAGTTTGGGGCTAGATGGCGTTGTATGAGATGTCTACAGATATTATTATTATTATTTATATTATTTGTGATATGATCATCAATGCTTGATTTGTGTCTATCTAAATATATATAACTCAAAGGTGACTGACTGATTGACTGACTAATATAGTGATATATCAACGCACGGCCCAAGGCACTGGACGGATCGGGCTGAAATTTGGCATGCAGGTAGATGTTATGACGTAGGCATCCGCTTAGAAAGGATTTTTCGAAATTCCACCCTTAAGAGGGTGAAACAGTTGGTTGAATTATTTTCCCATAGGCCACGCCGCAGGCGAAGCTGCGGGCAGAAGCTCGTTGTATCATATGTTTTGTAAGATAAATAACGACTAAGCTCACGTCAATTATAAAGTCGAAATTACTACGATCAGGTTTCGGACATATTCGATGCCCTTCTTCTGGGAGCCTAAACTGGCTCCCAGAAGTCGTTATTTATATTACAAAATGTGTCATACTCACGGTAGTTTTTAAATTAAAATTGTATTATATGTATTTACAAACTAAATATATCTAAGTATTGTATCAGTTATCTGGTTCCCATATTACAAGCTTTGCTTAATTTGGGGCTAGATGGCGCTGTGTGTAATGTCCAAACATATTGATATAATTATTTTAAAAAAACAACCGTATAGAATACCCTTCCTAAGTTGGGGCACATAATATTATGTTCAATGATTATCCTCCTCGCAGTCTAGGAGCTACCTGCTATCTTTGACTATAATAATAAAAGCAATAAATAAGACCTACCTTCACCATCCCTACCATATTACATTTACATTACATACCCTCTACCTTACATTACAAGCTGTATGATTTCAAATCACGTACTGGACCCAAGAGTTAGCGAACGCATTAGAGTTATAAGCAAGGAGTCGGGTCTATGACTTGAAGTTCTTGAATTTTCGGTTTATGTAATGCTTTGGAGTTATGAAGTGCTGAATGGCTTTTAAATATAATAAACAGTGGTTAAAAAAAATTGTAGTTAAATAAATATTTTAAATATTTTAAAACTACTTAGTTGCGCCCCGAGGACCAAAAGTATTTTCATTATTTGCTCATCCGACGGGAAAATTTCAATTTTCTGGGATAAAATGTAGCATATATGTTAATCCAGTATATAAGTCATCTTGGTACCGAATTTCATTCAAATCCATTCAGCCGTTTGAGCGTGAAGGCGTAACTAACATACACACATACAAACTTTTGCCTTTATAATATTAGTGTGATTGAATTGTACTGTTTATGTGTAATTAATTATTGTTATTTCACTAGTATTAATAGTTAACCAACTTAGGCTAAGAACGATGAATGTTTATTGGAAATAAAAATATACTTATTATTATTATTATTAATTATCACGATCAGGGCTAATACATAAAATATTAATATCATAGATTTATGAAATTTGTAAAAAATAATAACAAAAATTATGGATTATAATAGAATTCTTTTTAAAACCATTTTAATTCTCATAAATATATTTGTTTTAAATCTTCTTTAAATCTATTGATATAAGAACCTTTACTCTACAAGTAAATTAAAAGATCGAAGACTTCAATGTCGTATTACTTTTACTTTAAAAATTTTCAATAATTTACATATGCGCGTATATTTGATAAATTAAAAAAAAAACGGGCAAGTTTTTATATTTATTAGTGAAATTCATAACAATTTACATATGTATGTATCACTGTAAAAAAAAGTAGTTTTTACCACATCTTTAAAGTTTAAAGCTTTCGAAATTCGGTGTCTCCATAACAAAAAAAAAAAAAAAAACAATTTACATGTCACTAAAATTGACCGCTGGCTCCTCAACTATACAAAAGTCGTTGGACGAACCTATGATTAAGTTAGACTTTGAGAGTTAGATTTTCTTAGCGCAGTCCATACATATAAAGTTCGCAGCACATCGCCGAACTAAGCTATATAAAAGCTGTATAAGAGTTGGGAACGTGTGTCGCGTTTAATAGATGTCTTAGTAGTTGTTTCAGTTTGTTTTAGGGCCAGCGTGTATTTGCTGAAGAACAGAGTAATTTTTTTGGAGTTCCGTACATAAAAAGTAAAAAGAGTACCCATATCATCAGGGATATACATACATTTTGTCATTCACACTAACACAGCCTCACGTCACAGATACAAATTTTTTTGTGTTACGAAATGACATGACGAGCTAGTCGCTCACCTGATGTTAAGCAACACGACTGCCCATATCAGTTGCAGTGACACTTGAAACTCTAAAGTATAGTTTCGCGTGACACTGCACTGCGCACGCCATTCTGAGACATCAGCACAGTCTAGCAATAAGATTACTAGACTGTGAGATTAGGTCATAAAGTCTCATTTGCCCAGTTAATTTCACTAGCTATAGTGCCCTTCAAACCGGAACACAGTAGTACTTGCACACACACCCACATATCTACTACACTAAGGTCTGTATTATAGAACGATGCTCAGTCATCGATCTCAAGCAGAGATTTAATTCCCTAATTGATCACTTTATGAATGAAATCTTTGCGTGAGCATCGATCCGATCGATGACTAAGTTTTATTACAAAAGAATGGTTGCAAACACAGATCAGAAACTTGAAGAAAAATAAGGGAATGAACTAATGGACAACTAGTTGAAGATTAACGGACAGAATTTTTTATTTTGTTTTATATGCAATACATATTTTGAACAGTATTTTTAAGGGCATTCAATATTTTAGTATGAAGCCTGGTATCTACTTTCCATTATCTTGTTTGGGTTTAACTGAGCATCGTTCTGTAATACGGACCTCATTCACTGAATTTTAATACATCAACCTTCCACAGATTTATTAAAGGAAAAGAGATCTAGGGCTCCGTAAAATGTAATATTATACTTAAGTTGTACAATGTCATCATACATTCATTGACAGCCTCTGTGGTGTGGTGGTTTAGCAGCTTGGCTCATAACCCGGAGGTGGCGGGTTCGATTCCCGCGACAGGACAAGTATTTGCCCAAACACTTGTTCTGAGTCTGAGTGTTATGGAACCATGGTCCTCGTAGTTTCTGGGTTCCTAGACAGGGAATCCTAGTTAGGGTTCAGGATCTATGTATGTGATCGTTGGGCGTCATAAAAAATCACTTTTCTCTCAGTGTTAACCTATAAGAACTGAAATTTATAGTGAAGTGTATACAATATCTGTGCCGCATTCTATCAGGTCTGTTTAATACTTACAAAGCATTTAAAACTGACATAACCTAAAATAGCACAAAAAATACAAGTCATTAACGTAGGAAAAAAAATGTCACATACGATCTACACAAGCACCACCTTACGGTCAGCATCTGAACTAAATCATCAGACACTAAACATAGATCCTTCAAAAGATTCAACGGACATTAGTACTTAGCCAAGAGATTCCGCGAACAACCTCAAGAGGGCGTTACATATACCAATATATAGACGAATTTTTTTTGTTTTTTTTGCTCCAGACTTGTGTATTTATCCAGTGTCAAGTAATTGATTTTCTCAGGTTTATTATATATTTTATATGTATATGTGTCAAGTCAAGTCATAGTCTAGAAAGAAAGTTACACTATTCATAACTAAAGAGCGGCTGAACTTTGGCTGAATATTAGTGTGAAGGTAGCTTAGAGTCAGGAGACGGACCTATGTCCGTCCGAGTAAGTATCCTATGATACTTTTTATCCCGTTCAACCACGTTTTACTCCCGTGCGAAGCCGGGGCGGGTCAACTAGTTATAAATAATAATACTATGTACTTACAAAGAACGTTGATTGTGTGTGTAGCGACGACGTTTTCTGTCAACTGTTGGTTAATCCCGTAGCAGAGGACCGCAAAGGACATTTTGTCCGGCTCCACCACCACAGTTATGTTCGATGTGGTGATCCAGCCGCCTGTAATAATCATTTACTTTCAATGATCCATTTTTTAGTGAAAGCAGGATCTGCCTACATTGTCACCTCATGTCACACGATATTCATATGACCGAAGCTGAAACGCTATGGATTGGGAACTGGCTCCTTAAAGTCACGATATGACCGAAGTTGAAACGCTATGGATTGGGAACTGGCTCTTTACAGTCACGATATGAACGAAGTTGAGACGCTATGGATTGGGAACTGGCTCTTTAAAGTCACGATATGACCGAAGTTGAAAATAGATTGGGGACTGGCTCCTTAAAGTCATTATATGACCGAAGTTGAAACGCTATGGATTGGGAACTGGCTCTTTAAAGTCACGATATGACCGAAGTTGAAAATAGATTGGGGACTGGCTCCTTAAAGTCATTATATGACCGAAGTTGAAACGCTATGGATTGGGGACTGGCTCTTTAAAGTCACGATATGACCGAAGTTGAAAACAGATTGGGGACTGGCTCCTTAAAGTCACGATATGACCGAAGTTGAAAATAGATTGGGGACTGGCTCCTTAAAGTCACTATATGAACCAAGTTGAAACGCTATGGATTGGGAACTGGCTCTTTAAAGTCACGATATGACCGAAGTTGAAACGCTATGGATTTGGGACTGGCTCTTTAAAGTCACGATATGACCGAAGTTGAAAACAGATTGGGGACTGGCTCCTTAAAGTCATTATATGACCGAAGTTGAAACGCTATGGATTGGGGACTGGCTCTTTAAAGTCACGATATGACCGAAGTTGAAACGCTATGGATTGGGAACTGGCTCCTTAAAGTCACGATATGACCGAAGATTTTTCCATTATTTCCATGTTTTATTTGGCCAAGTTGATGCCTATCTTCCTTCCTCCTCTGTGTTATACAAACATGTCTGTCTGTAACTATATTTAATTACCTTCAGGAGAAATTGCAGTTCTGTTACTGGCTTCTTTATGATGCTTCCCATGGACCACCCACTTAATCTCAGCAGCAGGATTTGACGGAGCAGTATTGCAGGAGAGGGGTACTGGATCCCCAACTCTAGCTTCCGAAGGTCCGGATATGGTCACGTGGGCTGGAGCAACTGTAACAAAACAGATTAATAAACATAAGTTCATTTTGTATCCATCTCTGTCTCTCTCCGTCTTACTCTTATCTCTATCTGTCCAATCAAAATGATCAATTATTTTTCTATCGATGTCCTTAAGATTTAGCACGAAAGTTTTTTGAAATGTTGATTTTGAGAACTTTACGAATCGTTATTAAATACACATTTTTATGAGACTGTATATTTTACGGGAACATGCATTAACTACATCCTATTACTTATAAGCCCTTTGAAAGGCGCCTAATAAGTAAACAAAAATTTTTTTTCGCATAAATTTTGTAACTCATGTACATTTTGTGTGGAAAAACGTTTATTCTTTTTTAGTAGTAGATTTTCCAATGTTTTTAACAGATATTCTGCTATTCGTTTAGAGGAACATAAATTAAAAACCATGAAAATCGGTCCAGCCGTTCTCGATTTACAAGTGAACCAACCCGATTTAGTTCTATATTTTAAACATGAATAATATCCAATTTTTCAGCTCCAGTTTCCATATCTTCTTTTTATACTCTTTTTATAATAATACCGAGTTACCTCGCAATAAACCAGTTAACCATCCTTCTTATTGCTCATGATTATTTTATTTCTTATTATAGATAGTGGTTTATCTTCGTACAGAAATACAGACAAGATAAATAGACCTCCTATATAAATACCTCCAAAAGTCAGGGCCCTACAAGGTTGTCTGAAGGGCCACAGACAATCCTTTGCAGAATTGACATGTCCACATAAATCTTACAGCAGTATGGATACTACATATTTACGATACTTACTTATATAATAATAATAATAATATAATAACGCTCAACGATCATACACGTAGATCCTGGACCCTAACTAGGATTCCCTGTGTCTGGACCCAGGAACTGGGGCCTTACCGCGTAACCATTCTGGGAATCGGCTTCGCCTGCCATCCCGCTCGCGTCAATTAACAAGTCCACGAGTACGAGCAAGAGAGAACACGATTACGATCTCCACCAGACTTACGCGGTAAGACCCCTGCTCTCAGTTCCTGATACACTGATCATGGTCCCACAACATCCAGACATAGAACAAGTGTTTGCGCTTTTTCTTATCTGTGTGCACAAATACTTGTCCTGCTGCGGGAATCGAAAATCATATAACAATATTATTAAAATAATACAGAACGAAAATAGAACAAAAATGAAAATCAATATTACTTACACATAAAAGTAAATAAAACAATCAAAACTATGTAAATTCACATAATATTTTTTTTTAAATAAATTAATTACTACGGACACATACCCTTTACACAATTCTTCTCGCAGAACTGCAAGCACTATAACAAAATCACCTTTCTTTCATCCGCAAATATATCACAATCAGGTCTCGAAGTATACATTTATGTGTACACACATATATTATTATTTCTGAAATATTTGCATGCACATTTTAAAAACACATCCATAATGGATGTATGTAGAAATTTTTTTAGAATGTGTAAGGTTTTAGGAACGTAGCAAGTTCCCATACTGCTTATATTACAGCCAACTAATTCTAAAGTATTAAAGGTACCTATTATAGAAATAGAAATAAAGTGTTTCTCGTAGAGCGTGCTCAAATTAGTTTACTGGCATGAAAAATAAGGTCAGCAAAAAATGAAAATTCTTATATATTTCGTCAAATATTATTTTGGACAGGTTATTAGAATCTTGAATTTTCAATTTCAAAACATTATTTTCGTAATTGAATTTCAAAAAATTAATATTCTTAGTGAATCATTATTGAGTGCTTCATCGGTTCTATGTCTTCTCTGACTGGCCTGATAGCTCAGTTGGTAGTAACCCTGCCTTCTGGACTGTGGGTTGTGGGTTCGGTCCCCACCCAGGACAAACATTTGTGTGATGACCATCGATGTTTGTTCTGTGTCTGGGTGTTATATTGTATTCTATGTATGTATTTACAAACAAAAAGTATCTAAGTATTGTATGAGTTATCTGGTTCCCATAATACAAGCTTTGCTTAGTTTGGGGCTAGATGGCGTTGTGTGAGATGTCCACACATATTATTATTAAACAAAATATTATATACTGGATTAACACATAGGCTACTTTTTTATCCGCAGATGAAACCGCGGGGCGTAGCTAGTTATCATATATTACGTTAAAAAATCTAATATACATACTCAAATATCAATATATTCGAAAAAAAAAACGCTTATCAAGATTATTAAAACGCGTTATTTTCTATACAAATACTTTTTTCTTTCTTCCTTTGACTCTAGTCAAGGTATACTTTCTTTACCATCTTCAAAAAATCAAGCGAAAATTATTTATCTACCGTAAAGTTTCGCATTTCTCCGAAATTCAACTTTAAATTTGACATTTATAAGGTAGCGGAAACTTTTGCACTTCACACTTCTGAAACTTCTCAAAGTATTTTTCGAATTCGAATCTTCGTTAAATATCATTTAGATATTTATTAACTTTAATACACTTGAGATGATTTCTTTGTAAAGTTTTCGTAACAATAAGTTAAATGGAAGTAATTAGAGGCGAGATTTTTTTAAATGAAAATAAATATTTGTGGACATTTCACACAGCGCTATCCAGTCCCAAACCAAGCAAAGCTTGTACTATGGAAACCAGGTAACTGATATAATAAATAGATACTTTTGTTTGTCACACTAATATTATAAAGGTGAAAGTTTGTATGTGCGTGTGTGTGTGTGTGTGTTTGTTACTCCTTCACGCTCAAACAGCTGAATGGATTTGGATGAAACTCGGTACCGAGATAGCTTATATACGAATTAACATATAGGCTACATTTAATGCCGGAAAAGTGAAATGCTCCCGTGGGATGAGCAAATAATTAAAATACTTTTTATCCGCGGGTGAAACCGCGGGGCGCAACTAGTATATTATATAACTATCGGACTTGGTCAGAAAATTCACGAGAATCTGTTGAGAAATGCAACCTATAGAGAACAGCCAGACATCCACCGGAAACACATACAAAACCATTTTTGTCCAAGCTGACACGGTTCGCGCTCGCTCGGTTAGATAGATAAAAGAAGAGAAATACTATGGTAGTACTATAGTACCTACCAAGGTAGTTTCATAAAAAAAACACTTGTAAAACAGTTTTAATTAAATTAACATCGTAAATCTACGCTTTGAGTTAGAACAAAGTTTGAACAAGTTACTTGAAAAATGGGTTACGCTTTGAACTAACAAAAAATGAGATTAACTCTTCGAAGTATTTCTATTGAAGTAATATACATTTGAACAGTGTTTACTAAACGATAGTAATATTTAATCAATGCTTAAAATGCTATGTTAATTTCTGACGTGAAATTGACTGGTGGAAAATACTGCTTGCCTTAAATAAAAATAATAATAATAATATCGCCCAAAGATCACATACATAGATCCTGATCCTAATTGAAGGAGTGAGAACAAAAAGGGTTTAACTGATTTTTTTCACAAAATGACTTATGCCTGCATGCATTATCGTCGGATTCAGCGTGAAATTATCTACAATAATACATTCTCAAAATACCGCAATGAAATTTAAATCACGAGTTTTCGAATCTAAAAACGATTTATCTGTCACAGGAATACAGTTGGCTTAGCATAAAAACATTATTATATTATATTTTTACAGTAGGTAATTGTATGAATCAGTACTATATTAAGTATTTTAAAATAGAATTAAATTATTTTCAAGCAACTGAAACTTACATAAACCTTTTCTATTACCTTATAAGCATTCTACATTAAAACGACGCCGTTGAAGTTTAAAGTCAATTTTCTCGAAACTATCAATTTGACAGTTAAACCCTTTTTATTCTCAACCCTTCAATTAAGATTCCCTGTGTCTAGGGACCCAGGAACTACGAGGACCATGGTCCCACAACATCCAGACTTAGAACAAGTATTTGCGCTTTTTTTTCTGTGCACAAATACTTGTCCTGCCGCGGGAATCGAACCACTAAATTCACTTTTGTAAGCGTTTTGTGCATAAAGTATTAAATAAGAATAACAATCAAATTTGATAAATAATAAATTACTTAATAATTTAAGCGAGAAGTTACGACGGCACGAACGAAAATGATCACGACTTTCCGCCGTTATTTTGATTTAAAAACCAAACAATTTTACCGATTTTACCATACAAAAATGTATGGAATTGACAGTTTCAATATGCAGTTTATGAACATTTCCTTAGTAACAAAAGAAATGTTCAAATTTGGAATGAAATTTTACCTGTTGCATTGCATTCAAAGTTCCGCGATCACCTCCGAGAATGCTTTTATTTTGCACAAATAAATAAAATTATTTACCGTGGCGAAAAGTGGTTTAGCCAAGTCTTTTTTTTTTTATGTTACGAAATGACATGACGAGCAAGCCGCTCGCCTGATGTTAAGCGACACGACTGCCCATATCAGTTGCAGGGACACGCGAAACACTAAATTATAGTTTCGCGTGACACTGCACTGCGCACGTCATTCTGAGACATCACAGTCTGGTAATAAGATTACAAAACTGTGAGGTTAGGTCATAAAGTCTCATTTGCCCAGTAATTTCACTAGCTACAGTGCCCTTCAAACCGGAACACAGCAGTGCTTGCGCACTACTGCTTGGCGGCAGAATAACTGGCAAAGCGGTGGTACCTAGACGAACTTTGCAGAAAAGTCCTACCACCTAGTAAAAGTCTCACGTGTTTGTGACAGCACGCTGTCTCCCCGTTGGTTCCGTAACCTATCTTTATTGTATACGGCTTTTTGACTCTTGTCTATTGCCGTATAACGCGCTACGGGGTTCTTAATAATAAATGGTAAATACTACAGCTTTATGTCTGTATGTTGAGCCGCAAAAAGGTAAAAATTGCCGTAAAAATAAAATTAATGTGTAAGCTTCGTAAATTTTATCACTGTTTAGAAAACTTATTATAGATCTTTGTAAAAATAAGTTATATTCTACATTCGATTTATACAATACTAGTTGCGCCCCGCGGTTTCACATGCGGATAAAAAGTATTTTAATTATTTGCTCATCCCACGGGAAAATTTATTTTTTCCGTGATAAATGTAACCTATATGTTAATCCAGTATATAAGCTATCTTGGTACCGAATTTCGTCCAAATCCCTCCCGCCGTTTGAGCGTGAAAGAGTAACAAACATACACACAAACACACATACAAACTTTACCGTTTATAATATTAGTCTGATGATTTTTATTGTGAATGATTTAGTTTTTTTACATCATCAGTCGGAAAACATCCATTGCTGAACATAGATCTTTTTTATTAGAGGCGGAGATGTTTGCCAATTATCACCACGATTAGAAGGCGTTGTTTTTTTAATACTGTTTCACCGCAGACAGCCGAGTCCGTGCTTTAAAAAAAATATATTACTTACATATTGTGTTATTATGTTTTTTTAGCAAAATTCTAAACAAAACATCTATTTTTTTACAATTTTGAACACTATGTGACACTAAAATATTGGGAATATCAATTACTTTATTTCTATTTGCGTGTATATAGGCAGACAGACTGTGCGTAGGTTGCAAACTATAAAACCATAGGCCTTCAACGTGCGCACCGGGCCGTGTCCGGCGCAAGAATGATCCGTCGTACACCGAGCGCTCTTTTTATAGCCAGATGGGCGGGGGAGCGATGACAGCTACCGGTGTTGCCACTGTAATAAATTTATTTTACCACAGGGTAAATTAAGGTACTGCCCGCTGCACATAGAGTTTACAACCGGACGTTGCCACCGTCATACATACATCACGAGCAGACCAGCGCCCGTTCACGAGCTTGGTGCATGCGCATCATAGTCATTAGTTAGATTATAATGCAAACTTTGAAAAATGCTGTTGATAATTGTCTGGATATTATTTACCCTAAAAACAACGTAAATATCGGATCTCTAAAATCTACAAATCGTTCTCACAATAAAATAACAGTATAATAGCACCGTATAAAAATCCTACCGAGATGGTATCGTGTAAGCTGCTTTAACCACTATTCAAATAGAGGGAGCGCGGATTCCACTTTGAAACTCGGAACTTTAAAAGATTTTTCAATAGTACCAACCTAATGGATTGGATCAAGTTTACCAAAGGTAGTTTAATACACTATTCCACTTTGAGTTTGATTCAGGCGTGTGAAATAGGATAAAGAATAGGTTCTGTTTCTACAAATGTTAAAAAAATAGCATATTTTGCTAAAAATCAGTTCAGATCAGTGCTTTTCCAGTGTCCATACGCAGTATTAACATTATTCACATTTTAAAAAATAAGTTGAAATAGTTTTCTCATAGATATGGCGCCATATAGCCTCGGAGAATTCTTATATACTTATATTTTATAAAAAGTATTTACAATAATTACGTCAATCAGGACTATTGCATAATAATGGATTAACGAATGAAATCTGTCACGTGATACATTAATGGTTGATGCGATAAAATAAATACTCTAACAAAGTTAGTAAGTACTCCGAATATCAAATAGATTGTTATAGTAAAAATAGAAACAGTTTAAACTGAAAACGATCGATTCCGCGGGTAACCGTGAACGGTGCTCTTTTGCTCCTGAGATTTAATTAAATTACGCGAGTTAACTTGAGTAAAATCTTACAATTTTTTGGTGTCGCTCATCAACTAGTATCAGTGGAGGAACGGATTACTTAAGAAACAGCCGTAAGTCAAGATCTACGAAGTTAATCAACAATTTCGTTGTTAATTACGTTGGATTTCGTTATCTCTGCGGAGTCCCGGCGTGAACGCGTAAGCGGCTTTGAATCCGCCAGCAGATACGACCTTTTGGGCGCGAGCTTTTATTTTATAGTTTGCTTACCTACAACACAAGTTAAACGTTTCATTATTGCTTTTTTTGAGCCGTAATTAATTCATTAATTACGTTTTTCTTAACTGATTGTATATATTAAAGATTACAACTATCAATTATGTCTCAGTCTAAAGCTAAAATGACATGGGGCTGCTGTGAACTAGAAGGCAATAAAGATGATAGTTCGTTCTGCAAAACCTGTGGTAAAGGGTATCATTTGGCATGTTTATCTTCAACGAGCGCCGACGTGAGCACTTTGGCCAAGACTTCTGACTGGTTCTGCCCGCTGTGTACATCGAAACAGAAGGGTCGAAATAATGATGACACCCCACTGCGTACTAAGAACAATGCCTCCCTGCGAGCCCACAAGAGAGCCGCCCTTGATTTGTCTCCCAAGATAGACTCTGACAGCCTATTAACACGTGACGATGTTAAAAGCGTGGTGCAGGAAATATTCAGCAAAGAAATGGATAGTCTTTTTATTCGTCTTGGTCAACAGATGAGGAGCACGATTGCGGCAGAGTTAGCTTCTGTGAAATCGGACATTCAGGGTCTGCAAGAGTCAGTGTCATATACGAGTGGACAATGCGAAGAGAATGCTAAGAACCACGCTCAAATATTGGAGTCAGTAAAAAAAGTTCATGAAGAAAACGTGGCCTTGCGTGCTGAAAACCAAAACTTAATGGTTCGTCTAAATCAGCTTGAACAATACGCCCGAAGCAACAACGTTGAGATTCAATGCGTTCCCGAAAAGAAAACTGAGAACCTCAATGGTATTGTCTCTCAACTAGGCGAAGTCATAGGCTGTAATATTAAGGAGGAAAGCATTTTAAACTGTACACGCATTGCAAAATTAAACCCTAAGAGCCCAAGACCTCGCTCGATTGTAGTGCAGTTTAGCTCGCCGAGAGCCCGCGACTCTTTTATAGCATCGTCTATTAAATTTAATAGAGCAAACCCAAGTAACAGGCTTAATAGCTCACATATTGGATTGGCCGGTGAAAAATCTCCTATTTTCATAATGGAGCATCTCTCCGCTGCTAACAAGATTCTTCATGCAGCGGCCAGGATGGCAGCTAAAGAAAAAAGCTACAAGTTC
Organism: Ennomos fuscantarius; assembly: GCA_905220475.3. Taxonomy (NCBI): domain Eukaryota; kingdom Metazoa; phylum Arthropoda; class Insecta; order Lepidoptera; family Geometridae; genus Ennomos; species Ennomos fuscantarius. The sequence continues at coordinate 8,801,192 of HG992049.1, forward strand.
GTCTGGGTACGCAATGGGCGTATCTTTATGAGAAAAACCGAAACGTCGGACCACAAATTAATCAGGGATCTAGAATCACTGCAGAATTTAGACTAAGTTGCCTCAACTTCGCTGCTTAATAACATGAACACAGAAATTTTTTCATCTTTGAATATCTACTATCAAAACTCAAGAGGATTGAGAACCAAAACACATAGCTTTTTCTGTAATTTAACTTGTTGCAATTATGATATTATTATTCTCACGGAAACGTGGCTACACAAAGGTGTTCTAAGCTCTGAACTTTTTGACAGTAGATACAAGGTTTACAGAAGAGACAGAGAAACATCAAGTTACCACTGTGGCAAAGAGGGTGGAGGTGTTCTAATAGCAGTTTCAATGCGATTGAATTCTGTTAGAATAATGGACTGGGAAAGTAATAGTGAAGATATTTGGTTATGTGTTAACCTTCCTGCTGAGGACACACGTTCTATAAGCAAGATGTATATTAGTGCTATTTATTTACCACCTCCAGTACAAAAACCTGTATTAGAATTATATGTAGCAAATTGTAATAAAATCATAGAAACTCTTGATAAACCTATATGTATATTTGGCGATTTCAATCTTAGTGGTATTAACTGGAATGTGATTAATACATTTTCGTCAGGCTATAAGTTATCTGTATTGGAACAAGTTTTAGTTGATTTCATATTTTTAAATAACTTAAAACAATATAATGACGTATTAAATAATAAAAATAAAATTTTAGATTTAGTCTTAACAGATAACTCTTTATGTAAAATAAATGCTGCTTCACACGCTCTTTCCAACATGGATCCACTTCACCCGCCAATAATACTAACTTTTCCAATAACATACAGAGATAAGCTGAAGAATAATATTGATATACCTATTCGTAATTTCCGCAAGGCTGACTATGACTCAATTAATACTTTTTTAAAGAAACAAGATTGGAACCAATTATTTTTTAATTGCAAAAATGTTAATGAAATGACCGACATGTTTAATGAAGTCTTAAGTTCTGCTATTACCCAAAATGTCCCTCTACAAAAAAAAGTTAACAATAAATACCCCGTATGGTTTAACCGAGATCTGATTAAGACACTACATAGGAAAGATAAGATCAGACATCGTTTCAAGATTTATGGAAATCCCCTGGACCAACTCCGACTTCAAACACTTGATAAATTAGTTGTACGACTTACGAAACAGTGTTATCATTCTTATATAACTAGTGTGGAGGACAAAATTACTACGAACATAAAAAGCTTTTGGTCATTTGTTAAATCAAAGCGCCACAGCACAAGTAATTACCCCAACACGGTCGCAGATGGCTCAATTACGGTGTCTGATGGAAACGACATGTGCGATTTGTATGCCAAATATTTTGCCTCTGTTTACAAAAACACAGATTATAATTCGGCTGATGATCCTAATCATGATGTAAACAGCTTGGACGGTGAAAGCCTATCCGCTATTAATATTGATTATACCACAATAAAAAAAAAATTAGAAAACCTAGATATAAATAAAGGGGCAGGCCCCGACGGTATCCCGGCACTTTTTATAAGTAAATGTATCCCTAATCTTGTAATGCCACTATACCTTATTTTTAACAAGTCACTGGAAACTGGTACTTTTCCTAACCTTTGGAAGGTGGCAAAGGTAGTGCCCATTTTTAAAGAGGGTGACGAATCTCAGGTTAGTAACTATAGACCTATATCTATACTTTCCACTTTTTCTAAAGTATTTGAGTCTATAGTATGCCCCATCATTCAGTTTCATTTTAAACGAAACTCTACGCCACATCAGCATGGTTTCGTTTCCGCTCGCTCTACTAGTACTAACCTTGTCACGTTTACAGAAATGTTGGCAGAATCAATAGATGCCGGTGGTCAGACTGATGTTATATACACAGATTTTAGTAAAGCATTTGATCGTGTTTCACATAGCATATTAATATCCAAGCTTTCTAAATATGGCTTTGCTGGAAACTTACTGAAGTGGTTGCAGTCTTATCTCTCTGATAGAAAATTTTATGTTGTCATGAGTGGATATAATTCTAAATCAAAAAGTATATCATCTGGAGTACCTCAAGGCTCACATTTGGGACCAGTGCTTTTTAACATTTTTATAAATGATATAACCGACTGCTTTAGCAATTCAACTCCATATTTATATGCCGATGATCTTAAGTTTGCTAGACGTATTGAATCTAACTCAGATATAAGCTTACTTCAAAGTGATCTTGACAAACTCTCTGCTTGGTGCGATACCAATAAAATGTCTTTAAATGGAAAAAAATGTTTCCACATTAAATTCTCACGAAAGCTTTATCTCACTCCATCAAAATATTTCATTTCACAAACAGATATACAAGAAGTAGACAGCATAAAAGATTTGGGAGTTATTCTAGACAGAAAACTTACATTTATACCTCACATTGAATATATCAATAAAAAGGCCTCTAAAATGCTAGGATTTGTTATTAGGAACGGTAAAATGTTTCGAAAGACAAACACTAAAAAAATTCTTTATAACACCTTAGTACGCAGTATTTTGGAATATTGTAGTGTAGTTTGGCGACCACATTACGCGACACATACGCTAAGAATAGAAAGAGTACAAAAAAGATTTTTGTGGCATCTAGCACGATATACTAAATTGGCCCGAAGAACTGTCTCATATAATGATAGGCTCAAACATTTCAGAATCGTATCCTTAGAGAAAAGAAGAGAGTATATTGATTTGTCATTTTTATATAAACTATTACGAAATGAAATAGACTGCCCCTTGCTTTTAGAAAAAATCAGATTTAGAGTACCACGTAGATATCCCAGGTTCAAAATTACTCCTTTAGTGCCCCCCCTTAGGAGAACAGTACTAGGTGCAAATTCCCCTATTCCCCGTTTTTGTAAACTTTACAACCACAATGACACGTTTGACTTGCATTACGACAGCCTTCCCAAGCTCCGTCGCTTGTTGATGGGCTCAGTGGGTTCATGATAATAAAATAATAATAATAATTAGTGAGTACTTACCTAACTAAGATCTTTATAATTTAAACATGTTTAATATATATTCAATAATATTTTTTTTGCTTGGTATTGTACAAGTATATATTAATAAGATAGTTTATACTTATTAAAGGTAATACTTTTTAAATCTCAAAATTGTGCATGCTGTGTTTGCCTATAATTGGTTGTGCATATAGATAATATTTTTAAGCTTTATTATTGTTATAGAAACTGTGTATCAACTGTTGGTGAACCAAATAAATAAATAAATAAATAAAACCAATTCATATATTTCAACTCCTATTTTCCTTATTTTCATTTCGAACTGGCCAGAAACAAACGAAACATTCCCCTGAAAATATCAAAAAGGAAACAAATCTAAACTTCGCACAACCAAACTCTTTGACCGCCGAGCGAGCCGCAACATTTCAGAAAAAAGTATAAAAGTATTTTAAGTTCCGCTCCAGTGGCGCCCCCTGTGTTACCTGTTCTTTGTAAATAAACAATGAGCGGGGGTTCTGGGAGACACTTAGTTTTGTGAAGTCCAAAGTGGGGGAGACAGCGGATGACATAAGCGGTAGCGATAGCGTTTATCCTGCTGTTAACAGCTGCAGCTGTTAGCAGAAGGTGAGTTTGAGTTGTTGTTGACCAATATAAAATAAGTACAGTGTAATTTATCAAAGTTAGCCACAAATTTATTATTAACGAAAATAAACTGCATATTTAGATGAACACTAAAATACTTAGAAATACGTTTAAGTATTATTGGCGTCTTTTACTCTGAGAAACAGATTAACTCTGAAAAACCATAAAACAAGACAAGTATGCATGTAGTATGTTTAATAATTCTACACACGGGTGATTGAACTGTATGCACTTCACATACATAAAGTCACGATCTTTATCCTCTTGGTTTAAAAACAAGTGAACAGGAATTAGAATAAGGATCACGTCTCTTAATACTTGCACCACAATCTAATCAAGGTCCTTCCTTCCCGCTGGATAGGGTTGCCCTATCAAAGGATCATGACGCGCACTGCGTTTGAGGAATTACGTAACCCCTTAGGACGGATAATATTTCAACTCAAAGGGAATGAATTGATTTAGGGAATGCCAGGGTAGTGTAATAAACTAGCTCTCGCCTGTGATCTTCTTTGATGTTTGAAACAGGTTGGTAAACTTCGTTACAGAAATAGCGAAGTCATCCAGATAGATGACAAACCTTAAGTTTGCGAAGTTGCACTACGATTCAAACACAAGAATGTAAGCTCGTTGTATATTTTGGCTGATTAAAAATAGGTTTAAGCCAAATAGATTGGAATTGCCACTCAACGGAGTAATGCTGTCAGTATGTTGTGTACACTGCTAACTTATAGTATGTATTCGGCATATCTGAAGATCAGAAATACTGGATAATAAACAGAATTAAAATGCATTTATAAGAATGTTGTCAGCCCCTGTGGTGTAGTGATTGAGTAGTTAAGCTCATAGCCCGGAGGAGGCGAGTTCGATTGCCGCGACAGGAAAAATATTTGGGCACAGAAAAAAAGCGCACATACATGTTCTGAGAGGTGTTGAGAGACAATGGTCCTCGTAGGTCCAAGGTCCCTAGATACATGGGATCTAGGGTCCAGGATGTATGTGATGGTTGGGCGTTATTTATTTATCTGTAATGGATGTCGCTGGTATTTGTTAATTAATATGTTTGCATACACTATTTTTTCCCTCTATCTCTAAGCTTGTCGAACATCAAGATTCACCGCTTAGTCGTGAAAGGGTATCAATCAGAAAGATACAAAGACAAGATTCTTTCAAACAGTTATTGGTGTGGCTAGAACTTAAAATGTGTTATCTTTGTTTGGGTACTTACATAGCACGGTAAGGTCGATTTCAGCTTTCATGATGTTGCTAATCATTACGTTTTTAGCTTCACAGGAGTATCTTGCCTTATTGTCCGATGCATCAGCTTTGAAAGACAGCACATTCTCTGACATACGTCCGATGGTTCTGCAACAATAAAAAATGCATTCTTTAGTATGACTCTTTAGTCGACGTAAAAAGGACAGAATCCCATGTCGATGCGTAGGTATTTATTGGACAACTACTGGTTTTTGTGGATGGAAATCCTTCGAATGTTCCATGATTTCTAGAATAGAAAGATATTTACTCAATACTTGCCTAAAAATAAAGTACAAAATAGGATATTAAAAAAAAAGAAGAAGCTAAGATGAATGAGGAGAGAGGTGTCAAAAAGGCCAAGGCGCCAGAGACCAGGGCTTTGGTTAGAGATCATTACGTTGGTGGTCATAATCAACAGAATACGTTGACGCGTTGACGTTTACATGTAAAATATAAACATAATCATCATCATTAATAATTAGCTAATAGATAAGAATATTAATAATACAACAGTTATTCGATAGCTTAAAACTCGGCGATAATTAGCTTTATTAATCCCTTCGTATTATATACGTGAGCATAAATTTAAACCTATTAATAAAATACTAATTAATTCCGGCTAAAACGAACAAAACACGATTGCCGATATTATATTCTTTTAATAATAATAAATTTAATGATGCAGTATCCATGGTAAATAATTAAACACTCGAATCAATGTTATTAATAGTTTGCTAAAGCACGTATTCAGTGATTTAAATTACTCACATTTTTACTAGCTTTTGCCTATGGTTTTGCTTGTCGCTATTATTTTATCTGTAATAAACCACACACTAGTAATACTGTTAACTTGTGTGTTCAATCAAAAGCTAAAAATAGTTGAGATTCACTATTATTGGAATTACGTTGTTTTATGGATATCGATTTTTGAGCAAAAAAATGTAACTATAACCTCAGTAGAAAATATGATAAATAAAAATGAAAAAGAATTTGCAAAATAAGGTATACAAAAATTTGAATCAACGATATCAAAAGCACTAGCCAATAAAAATACAAAATAAAACTATTCGCCGATTTAGTTTTTTAGAAAAGTCCTAAATGTCGTATAAAAACGGTTTTACATCTCCCAATCCGATAGCAACCCGTGAGAAAACCAACGGAGCGTTGCCATGAATGTATTACTCTTTTGGGGTAGCCATGGGGTTGTGAAAATCTAGGATATGAATCACACGACAACCGAGTATTTAGTTGTAGCTGTTATACTAATGTAGTAGTTAAGTAGATTGTTAAGATGATATAATCATATAAATTACATTAAGTATACATTTTAACTATTCTCAAGTGTGGCAGCAGAGAGACAGCGTGGATACGCATGCGTATAATTGCCGATTCTTAACAATAAAGTTGCTAGCCAAGGAACTTTAAAAATAAAGCTACGGTTTTACGATGTCTTCTTTTACAGAAACTTCTAGCTCATTGCCATATCCAGACCCTATTATGTTATTATATTTTATGTCTCATAGATGTCCAAGAAAACCCCGCATACGAATGGCCATCCAAAGAAGGTCACTGTACCGTGAAAAGGATCAAATAATGAGGGTATTTTCAATTTAAAATCCTCTTATACTATTATGTGAGTTCGGAGGCCACGACCCTTTGTTGACGGAGACGACGTATTTAATGTATTTAGGATTTTTTTTGATATTTTTAAAGACTTTTGCTAAAGTCTTGCGTTCGTGTGAGAGCAAAGATAATTTCGTAACATTTTACCTTAAAAAAATGTCTTCCTGTTATACATATATGTATACATGATGTTATACATAACATCACGAGATAATTTTGTCGTTGCATTGTCTTATATGGAAACGTCAAATCTAACAGAAATTTGAGCGTGAGGCAAGAACCGACCTATATAAAACAGTATGCATTGTAAACCACGCTTTGATGTGAGGAAATGTGTCTGTTTTATATTTTTCATCTCTTTCTTACGGGTAACGTGTTACCGATAAAGAAAAAGATGAAGAACGTGAAATATCATTCAAGGCCACATTTCTTTTGGACGGAGGCAGAATTGTCCTATTCTTAAACCGGGACCATAAGTTAGATTCGGTCGAGTCGATTTTTTTTTAACCAAAACAGAGCAATATCTAAAGCACCTAAATTCTTAAATCATGTGAAATCCAAACCTCCTTTCCTCCATTAATTTTCATCTCCAACCAACTTCAAAAAACAAGAAGCAATTTCCATTTGATACTGCTCGAGAATACAAAATGGGTTTACCTCAGAAAACCTTTTCGTGATAAAGTTACGGATTGTTCCAACATCACAAAGGTTTTAATGTTTTGAAAAACGGCGGTAAACGGTTAATTTGATCCGATGAACAGTTTGTAAAGTTTGTAATGAGGTACGTACTTGATTTGGCTTTCGATTGAAATGTTTCGGAATGGTTTGATGAAGGGATATTGGGGTCATTTAACTTCTTTAGTAGAACTGTTAAGGAGTTTCGTATTATGCAATATATAAATAAAAATAAAATAAATCACGCCCAACGATCACATACTAGATCCTGAACCCTAATTAAGATTCCCACATCCAGACTAAGAACAAGCATTTTGGGTTTTTGTGCATAAATACGGGTACTGTACCATAACCCCGTAGGTTCAATTCCCACAACAGGACAAGTATTTATGGATAGGAAAAAGAGTAAATACTTGTTCTATGTCTGGGTGTTGTGGGACCATGATCCTCGTAGTTCCTGGGTCCCTAGACGCAGGGAATCCTAGTTAGGGTCTAAGATCTATGCATGTAATCATTGAGTGTTTATTAAATTGAAAGTCATTGGTGTAGGGCCAAGTGGAAGGGAACTAGGATGCATCAGCTCAAAAGCCGCCCGAGCTACCACTGAACCACGTTGCTTCCCCTTCTCATTACGGAAAGCGGTTCTGTACAAATAGGAAAAAGGCTATTTTCTCTGGCAGAATAGTATAAGCTTTAAATATTTTCTCAACTCGTCCAACTTTAAGCCAAGTGGTAGTTCGGAACTTTCTCTATGTTCCGAAATGAATAATTTCGAGATGGATCCGCTTGAATGTTAAAATTTTGAAGTAAAATGCTTAACAGTTGAGTTTTCTCAGTTTCACGTTTATATAAGAAGGTGCTGATTTACTTTTGGTAAAGCTTTAGACTGACAGGTTGGCGTCGCGTTTCTTATCCTGTGTTTAAAAATTCCACTGATATATAAGCTTTCTTCATAAATGTTTTGATATATAAAAAACACTAAGACCGCAAATTCTTCAAGACAGGGCTTTTCAATGAAAGTCAATCATTAAAACAAAAAACAGTGCAAATAATAACCTATTTTTAACCGAATACCGAAAAATGCTACAAACTTGTTTTTATCCGCAATTTTACAAATATGGTGAAAATAATAAGTGATTTTTTAAATCGAATAAAAATGATTTTGAGTTTAACGATTTATTTATAAGCCCAAAAAGACCGATTGAAAAATGTAATCTAATTATATTTCAATGAAATTATATTTTTTAAACTTATGACCTAATCACTGGGTACTTTGTGAAATGATGGATGGTAGGGTTTGGGTATGAAACCAAAAAAATTACACTAAACAAATCGCAGAAACCAACATTAAAAATTGGACTAGTACTAATCGCAGTCGATTACCCAAGTGAAACTATTGATAGAAAACACCATCGGTTCCCATGGGAGCATCGGTGGTAAAGCTGGGTACTCACTTAGAGCTGTAGCATGTAATGTATCTGATACAATATACAATAGGCACGGTCCAAAAAGTATATCGAGCTATATACGAGCCTATAATTGTCTTATAGCTCAGTTGGTAGTACCGCTTCTGAATTGTGAGTTGTGGGTTCGATTCCCACCCAGGACAAACATTTGTGTGATGAACATCAATGTTTGTTCTGTGTCTGGGTGTTATATTGTATTCTATGTATGTATTTACAAACAAATAGTGTTTAAGTATTGTATTAGTTATCTGGTGCCCATAGTACAAGCTTTGCTTAGTTTGGGGTTAGATGGCGTTGTATGAAATGTCCACTATTATTATTATTATTATATTATAGAAACTGACGTGAGTAGTATTCATAACTACAACTAGTACACGGCTAACACTCACCAGATACAGTCGAATAACTCGACCGGTGTTCGGGCAATATAGCCTACCGCTGCCGCGCGTACTCCTTTTTTTTTAATGTTTTGGCTCCACACTCTTGTGTATTTAGCCAGTAGTTTAGTAGTAGTAGGCAGTATTTATTTCAAGTAAATATATGTCAAGTCACAGTCGAAGTCTAGTCTAGTCAAAGTCATACTCCTAGTAAAGTGGTGGCAACTTTACTTGAAGCTTCTATGGAGCTTTGGAAACAACACGAAAAAAAAAGTTTCACCATCATTATAAAATTTTCTCACACTCACGCCTGTAATCCAGCACTTAACGAATAGAATGCCACCAATTTTATGCACTAACAGTGAAAATAACACAAGTTTTGGAAAATAATACAATGCGGTGACGCAATCTTTTTCGCTTTCCCGCCAAAACGCGCGTACTCCTTGAGGATGGGCATCTATATTGTCCGAACACTGGTCGAGTTATTCGACTGTATCTCGTGAGTGTTAGCCGTGTACTAGTTGTAGTTATATACGAGCCTCCTGCAAGCTCTTTTGTGCTTCCGTTAAAACCTCGCAGCAGACTCGCACTTGATACAGTATCAGATACATTACGTGCTACACGTTTAAGTGTAGCGACACATCTGTTTTACTAGTTACGTTACGTTAATACTAGTTGCGCTCCGCGGTTTTACCCGCGGATAAAAGTATTTTAATTATTTACTCATCCCACGGGAAAAATTCACTTTTCCGGGATAAAATATAGCCTATATGTTAATCTATTGTATAAGCTATCTTGGTGCCAAATTTCAACCAAATCCATTCAGCCGTTTGAGCGTGAAGAAGTAACAAGCATACACACATACAAACTTTCACTTTTATAATATTAGTGTGATAAATGATGTGACGAGCTAGTCGTTCACCTGATGTTAAGCGACACGGGCGCCCATAACTAAACAGTTTCACTCGGAACTCCGAAATGAAGTTTCGCGCGACACTGCACTGTCATCCTGAGACATCAGGACAGTCTGGTAATAAGATTACTCGATTGTGAGATCAGATCATAAAGTCTTAATAGCCCATTAAATTCACTAGCTACAATACCCTGCAAACCGGAACACACCAGTGCTTGTGCACTACCGCTTGGCGGCAGAATAACTGGCAAAGCGTTGGTACCTAGACGAACTTTGCAGAAATGTTCTACCAGTATATTATGACCCATAGCTCAGCCGCCGAACCTTCAGCGCTGAATTTCCGGCAGGTGTCACTACAGAAGTGAGTACCCAGCTTAAGAAGCGGTAAGCCAGCCCCGTGGGACCACAACTGACCGCAATCTCGCAACCCATTTGACTCGTGGGAGTGTTTATTGATTTGGAACTACTTTTTTTGACGCCTTGATATCGATTTGTAAAACGTGTTTGAAGTCAGTGATGTGTTATAGACACAGAGCAGGGAGAAAAATGACGCTCGAACCGCGATACAGACTAAAAAGTTTTTTTTTTTGTTTTTGGTTTGGCTCCACACTTTTGTGTAATTAGCCAGTGTCAAGTAATTGATATTTTTTCAAGTTAATTAATATATATATATATGTGTCAAGCCAAGTCACAGTCCAAGTCATCAAATCAAGTCTAAATTATGACTAGACTAGTCAAGTCATACTCCTAGTAAAGTGGTGGCAAATTTACCAGAAGTTTCTATGGAGTTTTGGAAACTACACGAAAAGAAACGTTTCACCATCTTCATACCACTTTCCAATCCAAATCCAGCACTTTGCAGTAACACTGAAAATAACACAAGTTTTAGAAAATAATACAATTCGGTGACGTGATCTTTTTCCTTTTTTTTCCCAAAATGTTTACTCATTATTCTCTAACCGACTTCGAGAATAACAATTTTTAAAAAGAAGGAGGTTTAAAATTCAATTTAAGTAAAAATTCTTTTGAGTATCGCTAGTTTTTTTTTAATGTTTTGGCTCTACACTTTTGTGTATTTAGCCAGTCAAGTAACGTAGCTTGGCACTAAATCTACGCGTCTTGTTATATTTTGCTACTACTGATCATTTTTGAAGTAAAATTTCTTTATGCCCGATTGGGGAGTAAGCTGGTGAATGCGTTACGAGGCGAACGGAAGTTGAAAGTTGTTGGATCACGTATATATGTCAAAATAACAAAGTTCAAAATTACATAAAATTTGTAGTATTATGTTGGTATGTCCAGTAAAATTAGAATTTACAATTGTCAAGATAGCGACATTAAAATAAAACAAAGCAAAAACAAAGTTATACCGGCCGATAGATGGAGCTAAAGAAGTTTTACTTCTGTCGTGTGGTCTAAAGCACACTCATTTTTTGTTTGTGTTTTCGCTCCATGGGTACAAAACTACCGCTTCTAAAAAAGTTTTATATCATCCCCAATCTAAATAAAATATCTGGCCATCTCTCACAACCCTTGTTAGGTTACCCATTTCCGGACTCAAAACATACCCGGACCGCGAGAGATCCAATCTTTGGGTGGAGGATGTGGCCTTAGTCATGAGCGGTAGCGATTTAGTTAGGTAAGTGGTCAGAAAGTATCGTAGAAATGTGCTATTGGATGTTGATAAAGATCTCTACCAATATATAAAAGTGAAACGTTGTCTGTTTGTGGGGTTTCTCACCAAAACGGCTGAACCAATTTTGAGGATTTTTTTTTAACATAGTCAAACAAGCAGACGGCCCGCCTGATGGTAAGCAGTTACCGTCGCCTATAGACACCTACAACACCAGGGGGCGCTGCCTATATCTATTTTTTTTATAATTTATTATTGCAATTAACAAAAAAAGTTATCAAGACCCAGTCACGTTATTATTTTTTTTAAATATAATTACAAGATACTTAAATTAAGAATATAAAATTATAAAAAAATACTAGTTGCGCCCCGCGGTTTCACCCGCGGCTAAAAACTATTTTAACTATTTGCTCATCCCACGGAAAAAATCACTTTTCCGGGATAAAATGTAGCCTATGTGTTAATCCAGTGTATATAAGCTATCTTGGTACCGAATTCCATCCAAATCCATTCAGCCGTTTGAGCGTGAAGGAGTAACAAACATACACACACAACTTTCGCCTTTATTATATTGGTCTTTACATATGAAATTGCCGTTTTGTTTGAAAAAAGTTAAAGTATTTTTTTTTCGAACTTATTTATTTCTTTTATTCAAAGTAATCACCCCTGCAATCAATGCATCTTTGCCAACGCTGTGGCAGTTTATGGATGCCCTTCTTGAAAAAATCAGCAAGACGGGAGACAACAAACTCTTCAAAGGCGTTTTGTACTGCCTCTCGGGAATTGAATTTTTTTCCCGCTAAAAAGTTGTCCAAATTTTGGAAAAAGTAATAGTCGGTAGGCGCAAGATCTGGTGAGTATGGCGGATGAGGGAGAGCTTCCAAACCCAACTCATGCAGCTTAGAGACGGTCTGTTGTGCAGCATGGGGTCGCGCGTTGTCGTGAAGTAGCAGTGGAGACGACCGATTGACCAAAGCTGGTTGCAGACGTGCGAGTTTCGCCATCATTGTGGTCAGTTCTTCAATGTACACATCTGCAGTAATGCTCTCGCCGTTTTGTAAAAAGCTATGATGAATCACACCAGCACTAGACCACCAAACTGTGACCATCACCTTTCTAGGGGTCATTTTTCGTTTTGCACATTGCTTTGGTACCGAACCAGGATCTAACCAACTTGCTGAGCGCTTTCGATTGTCAAAAAGAATCCATTTTTCGTCGCACGTAACAATTCGGTTCAAAATTCCTTCATTTCTGTGCCTGTTAAGCAGCGCAAGGCAAGTCTCGACGCGTACGTTGCGCTGGCGATCGTTAAGTTCGTGGGGCACCCATCTATCAAGCTTTTTTATCTTGCCAATCTGTCGCAAATGGACCAATATTGTTTTGATGCTAACATCAGAAGCTGCTGCCAGCTCAGCTGTAGATTGAGATTCATCAGCTTCCACAATCGCCTTTAATTCATCATTGTTGACCAAAGTTTCCGGACGACCACGAGGTTCATTTTTCAAGTCAAAATTCCCAGAACGGAACCGAGCAAACCAATAACGGGTTGTACGTTCGTTTGTACAGTTCTCTCCGTAAACGTCGTTGATGTTACGTGTCGTTTGTGCCGCGTTGTTGCCACGACGGAACTCATATTCCATAATTACACGAAATTTCAAAGTATCCATTATGAGGAAAAATGTTGAAATGTAATGAAAATACAACGCTAATCAATAAACAAAAGACTTATATTGTAAATAGAATGTCATATTTTTAAAACAAAATTAATTTGAATTTAGAATTCATAGCCAATCAAAACTTTTTTTTGTTTGAAAAAGTCTGTACTGCAATACGGCAATTTCATAGGTAAAGACCTATTATTAGTGTGATTGTGTAATGCGTGCACGTTTTTCATTCATCAATCCATTCTTACGCACTGCGTCGACACTCGACACTGGTGTATTACAAAAACAAAAAATTTCATTCAACCATTAATTATATCACATGTCAAAAGAAAAACGCTCTTCAATTCCAACATGTCCTTACCAGAGAGAAAAAAATTGTTTGGACACCCGATGACTGGCCGCCGAATTGACCTACTTTCTTATAGAGTGCCAAAATACGGATACATAATATTGGTATCGACTCGGAACTGTCAAGGGACCGATTCTGAACGAATGCGTATGGTATAGAGTGAAAACGCTGAGGGAATTTTTATTTATTTTCCGTGACATCAGAAGTAGGATCAAATGTGAAAAGCAGTTAGTAAACGGTTGCTACTTTTGAAGTAAAACTTCTTTACGCACTCATGACTTGGGGAGTAAGCTGGTGAATGGGAGGCAAACGCAAGTTGAAAGTTGTTGGTTATTAATTAATATTGTTAGTGAAGATAAAAAGAGAGAGAGTTACGTTTCTTAAAATACTATTAGAGTAAGAGAGAGAGGTGGGTTGTACTGGTTCACGTAAATCTCCATTGTCAACATAACAAAGTTAAAAATGACTTGAAACTTAAATTATTATGTTGGTATGTCCGGTAAATGACAATTTAAAATTATCAAGATGGCGAAATTAACATTAAACCATTTTGTAAGATAAGCCGCGGCGGCTTTCGCGAGCGTCAGCACGTAAAACGTTACGCTTGCGTTAGTAACTGGCTCCCAGAAGGACATCGAATATGTCCGAAACCTGGTCGGAGTAATTTCGACTTTTAATTGACGTGAGTTTGGCCGTTATTTATCTTACAAAATGTGTCATACTCACGATAGTTTTCAAACTAAAAAAACATTAAACCAAGCAAAAACAAAGTTATACCGACCGATAGATGGAGCTAAACTAAAGAAGTTTTATTTCAGTCGTGTGGTCTAAAATACACTCGTTTTTTATAAACGGGCTAATGCTGTTGGTCTTTACCAACCTTTACAGCGTCACCGGGATGAAGAAGGCTGAGGGATGCTGCTTTAATGAAAAGAACGAATTAAATTCCACCGTGTATAAATATCGGAAAAAAAATATTTAAAAAACGAACAGCATTTATATGAGTTATACGAGACTAGATCGACGTAATCTGTCACAAATAAATAATCTAAATAAGGATCTAATTTGTATATAGTAAACGGAGTTATGACTGTTTGGGGACCGATTCCAGGGGTTATGAAATGAAACCCTTCAGAGATATGTTACAATCTAATATTTTGATGTCTGATGAAATATTTTTGAGATACAAAATGCGCCAAAACTCTACTAGTTGGTAAGAATTTTCTGCAAAGATCGTCTAGATAGGTACCACCGCTTTGCCAGTTATTCTGCCGCCAAGCAGTAGTGCGCAATCACTACTGTGTTCCGGTTTGTAGGGCACTGTAGCTAGTGAAATTACTGGGCAAATGGACTTTACGACCAGGGGCTGATCACGAAACTTTGATTGCAATGCAACAGGAGAAATTTCCACACTAACTATGCACATAAACTGCGTATTCAAACTGTCAAATCCATACAAATTGGTGTTTCTATAAGTTGCAATCGAGTTACCTGATCGCCCGGCTGGTTTACTGGTCACTTGGCATCAGGAAAAATGTGGTCAAACGCTAGCTTACATACTAGTAGTAGAAAATAAATCAGAGCTTAAAAACTTTTGACACGTAAAAACGCTTGAAATATCCAAGACAATGCGAGTTCAACATTATGTAGATGCGATCGCCGGACGCATACTGAAATCGTAAAATATTTTTAACATTTAAAAATGTTTACTACAACTTTATACAGAAATGAACATTTTTATGAGCAATAACTCAAGTTTGAACGGAGGTTGTAAAAGGTGGCGAATGAGATATGAAAAAATTAAACTCCTTAAAATATAACCTTGAAGATAAAATGTTTTATTATTGCGAAGTGTAAGCCCAATTTTTGTAAATCCTATTTATTTATGCCATGATTTGTAACTTAGGGAAACTGTTACAGTTTGGAGGAAGCTTAAAATTAAAAAAATCTACATAATTTTATTTCAATGCTGCCAGCATGTTGGGTACGCTATCTACTGGTAGTGGGCTGGAGCATTTGGACTGTCTATAGGTCATCGCGGCCAGTATATAGTCCAAATGTTTTTTTTTAAATTATTTATTATGTCATTGTAGTATTTATTTGTAAATAAAGGCAATTTGACGGTAAGAAAAAAATATTTTATGTTAATGAATGACGTGACTGATGTTAAGCAACACGGCTGCCCATATCAGTTGCAGTCACTCGGGACTCTATAGAGTTGTATAGCGTGACACTGCACTGCGCACGTCATCCTGAGACATCAGCACAATCTAGTAATAAGATTACTTGACTGTGAGATCACGTCATAAAGTCTCATTTGCCTAGTTATTTCAATAGCTATAGTGCCCTTCAAACCGGAAGACAGCAGTGCTTGCGCACTACTGCTTGGCGGCAGAATAACTGGCAAAGCGGTGGTACCTACCTAGACGAACTTTGCAGAAAAGTCCTACCACCTAGTATGAATTATTATAATTATTATTGAATCCATACTGATTTGTAAACATAAAACGTTGTTCGTTTGTTTGTTATGGCTTTCACGCCAAAACGGTTGAACCGATTTTGATGAAATTTTGCATATATATTGCTCACTCAACTAAGATCAACATCGAATACTCTTTATCCTGAAAAGTTAGGTGTCCGTGGAATTCTCTTACATTTTACGTATCCTGGTTCATTTTTCCTTTTTACGAAATAAGCTTACACCATCCTATCCATAACGGCTTTCGACCACAATGGCTTAATAAAAATCTCTGAAACTACATGAAATTTCAGTGTAAAATATATTAAAGGACGTGTAGCTTCAACTTCCGTAGGTCACGGTCTAAGTGAATAGATCTTAGAGGGTAATTGGTCAAGCTTTGATAATAAAACTTCGATAGCACTTAAGACTAATTTTAACAAATTCATAAGCCCATAATTAGGCCTGTTAGGCATGTTAAATTTTAACTTATAATAATAATCATTTTAATTATGCATACATTTATTATAACTAAACTTCATAGACATTTGCTGCACAATTAATAAACAACCTCCAGATATGTTTCCTGTTTCACAGTATATCGGCAATAGTTTCGTGTTATTCACTCCGCTGCCGAGGACCAACTGAACTCCCCTGAACAACGTTCTGCCCTTTTTAAAGAGGCGACGGAACAATTTTCGGCCATGACAGTCGACAACGACGCCACCCAGTGGCAAGTCAACAAATCGTCCACAAGTCAATTACACTATTCAATACTACTTTTGACGATAAATATTGTAAATAACTTGACTAACTATAGCAACTCTTTTACATTTAATGTGTGTAATGTGTAAATAATCCTATATTGTTAACACATTGAATGAAATTGAATATAAATTTAATAAATAATAAAATAGTCGTCCATCAACAACAATAGGTAACTTCACTATAAACGAATTATTGGAAAAGAATAATAACTTTCAAGAAAACGTTTTTTGCATGCTTTAGACACACAGTTGTAATACTCAGTTTATTTACGTTTATCATTTTTTTTTTCAAATCAGGAACGAAACTTCTTGTTGCAATGAAAGTTCCGTGATCACTCTCTACTTTCTATGAATAATTCGTTTAGATAAATAATTTTTATTAGTCAATTTTTATTACTACTTAATTGAAGGGTTGAGAATAAAAAGGGTTTAACTGTCAAATTGACAGTTTCGAGAAAATTGACTTTAAACGTCAATGGCGTCATTTTAATGTAGAGTGCTTTTAAGGTAATAGAAAAGGTTTATGTAAGTTTCAGTTGCTTGAAAATGTTTTAATTCTATTTTAAAATACTAAATATAGTACTAATTCATACAATTACTGTAAAAATATAATATAATAAAATAAACATAATAATGTTTTTATGCTAAGCGAACTGTATTCCTGTGACAGATAAACCGTTTTTAGACTCAAAATCTTGAGATTTAAGCCTCATTTCGGTATTTTGAGAATGTATTATTGTAGATAATTTCACGCTGAATCCAACGATACCCATAAGTCATTTTGTGAAGAAAAAAAAGTTAAGCCCTTTTGGTTCTCACCCCTTCAATTATAACATTGTCTCTAACAAAATTTCGGAAGCTTCGCAAACGTAACACACGATAACCTAGTACGGATGCTAAAGTGCTTAGATATCTTATGTTTGTTTCCTACCTACGTTTAAATAGTTACAAAAGTATTAATAATATGACATTTAGCAGGAAACTATACCTAATATAAGCCATTAGCATAAGATTGTTATTTACTTATTGGCAAATTAATTACTATCACTGTTTCCCATACCTCTGAAAAATCTGTGTAAATTTATACCATTCAATCGAAATGTCTCAAATGTCCTTCAATTTGAAATTGGTTAAGCAACTCCACTTCTACAGCATATATAAATGTGTCACTTTTATTAGCCCTGAGTCCCCCGAACATATTTGCCGTGTAATATTTCATACTAATTTATGCACCACCGCTGCCGCTCATGATTTAAGACCCCCTTATTTTGGTCTCTAAATTTCCCAGGCGTTATTTATTACTTAATCTGGAAGCTCGGTAAATGTTTTTAAGACTGGAACAGGGTTGTCTATACATATAAAATTCAAAGTCCTGACTGACTGACTTATATATCAACGCTCAGCCTAAATCTTGCCGAGACTTGAAATTTGGAGGGTGTTCTTTGTATGGTGTAGGTATCCACTAAGAAAGGCTGTGTGTTTTTTGTATGCAATATACAGAAAAACAGAAAAAATCTCGTTAGGACTTAACGGATTTAGGCAGAGTAAAAGCGACAACCCTAGACCTAACTGCGTTTGAGAAGGAACAACTCGCTGGAGGATGTGCTGAAGTGTCGTTTTATTTTTGCCGCGCACTTTTAAGTATGTATTTAAGCTTTATTTCAGACCGAGAAGTTTATTTATCAAAATATGAAACTCCCATTTTTGATGTTGGATTAAGACTCACAAATTTTATAGTCTACATTTATACATAAGCGAGCTTCTTGCCCGCAGTTTCGCCCGCGGCGTGGCCTATGGGAAAATAATTCAACCACGCATTTCACGCTCTTATGGGTGGAATTTCGAAAAATCCTTTCTTAGCGGATGCCTACGTCATAACATCTACCTGCATGCCAAATTTCAGCCCGATCCGTCCAGCGGTTTGGGTTGTGCGTCGATAGATCACTATGTCAGTCAGTCAGTCAGTCACCTTTGAGTTATGTATATTTAGATTAGTTTTTTTTACTAATTCGTCGGTTAGAGTAGGTTAAAGCGAGAAAAAACTGATAAATCACTAATGAATGTCACAGCTTGTCGGCATCCTTTGACAGCCTCTGTGGTGTGGTGGTTGAGCAAGTCGGCTCATAGCCCGGAGGCGGTGGGTTCGATTCTCGTGACAGGACAAGTATTTGTGCACAAAAAAAGCGCAAATACTTGTTCTTATTCTGGGTGTTGTGGGGCCATGGTCCTCTTAAGTCCTGGGAAGACACAGGAAAGCTCAGTTAGGGTCCAGGATCTATGTATGTGATCGTTGGCCGTTATTATTATTATAAATGATTACTGCTTAACATCAAGTCTATTTTTATTTTATTCTCAAATACAAAACTTACAGTTTTATACATACTAATTAAAAGTTTTCACTAATATTGGCTATAACCAATTAAAATAAAACGAATGTGTTTAGACCACACGACCGAAGTAAAACTTCTTTAGCTCCACCTCTCTTGCCCCTACAGTAATATATTAAACGTAACTCTTTCTTTCTACCTTCCGTTCGGCTCACCAGTTTACTCCCAAGTAAAACTTGCGTAAAGAAGTTTTACTTCTAAAATCATAACGATGTCAAGGATCTTTGATAAGTATAAAAAAATACTAGGTTTTAAATGTCATGAAATCAAAACGTTTGAAGAAAA
Organism: Ennomos fuscantarius; assembly: GCA_905220475.3. Classification (NCBI taxonomy): domain Eukaryota; kingdom Metazoa; phylum Arthropoda; class Insecta; order Lepidoptera; family Geometridae; genus Ennomos; species Ennomos fuscantarius. Next base: position 8,820,708 of record HG992049.1, read on the forward strand.
ATATTATATCGACAAATATTGCTAAACCAATTCGATTGAAGAAAACAAAGTATTTCAAGCAAAAACCTATAAAATAAAATTACGTATCATCGTTATTTAATAATCCTGGATTTTTTAAATTAACAAATTCCGGATTCATCTTGTTTTCCAAGGTTATAACAGCGCCTGGTCGATGCTGTGCGTGACCAAAATGCTGGAACTTATTTGGCACAACGAATCAGCATTGCAATTCAACGGGGCAATGCTGCCAGCATGTTGGGTACGCTACCTACTGGTAGTGGGCTGGAGCATTTGCACTGTCTATAGGTCATCGCGGCCAGTATATAGTCCATTTTTTTTTTGTAGTAGGTAGTGTTTAGTATTAGATATTTTATCATTATAAGGGGTAAGTAATGAGGTGTGTTAACGTAATTTTGTTTTTGGGACTGTCATAGTTAGGTAGTACAGCCCTGGATATTATTTTATTTATTTGATTTTATTTTCTTCGGAAAACTAACAGCTAAATATATTACAATACATATATACGTTATATACTTATGACTTATTAAAAGTTTTCACAACTAGGTGACTAAATTCATTTTATAAAATGCACAGTCGACAGACAATATCTTGACACGAGATGAACCAAAACAAATAAAAAAAAAACTTAATATTTTTAAACAAGACTGATTTCAGGAGTTAAAAAGATTATTATTTAGGCATCGCTTCAGCTTGGACGCTGACATATTAAACAAATCTAAATCTGTGTATCTTTCGCCATTGTATTATAACACATGCATGCTCTAATTAAATATCTGTTGTGCCTTTAATTACGTTTTACTGTGGGAATGAAAAGAAGGTTATGTTTTCTAAACGAGGCCGCGGGGGTTCAAATACCTATCTGCCCGATCCAGGACTAATAAATGATTATAAATATTTCTTATAAATTATCCAGGACTAAAAATGGATTTACTGGATAAGTTCTGTATCCAGGACTGTATGGGGTAAGTAATAAGGTGTGTAAACGTTTACACCCTTATTACTTACTACCTAACTATAACAGTCCCAAAAACAAAATAATCATTTTATCCTCAATGTTAAACAAAGATGAACATCGTTAATTTAACAAAGGCTTCGTGAACACTAACTTGTTATCATTATTTCTAACATAAAACATTCTTATGTAATAGACATGTTGTAGTCATATACTGGGCACAAAGAACGTTGTATGAAAGGTATTAAAACTGGAGATAGACAATAGAACCGTAAGATAACAAACCAAGATGTTGTAGGGTTTAGGGCGCAGGTGAGAGCGAGAAAAAAGTTTAACTACTGACTGGAACTAGGTAGTAGAACTGTCCTGCAAAGCTCGTTTAGGTTGGTCCCATCGCTTTGCCAGTTATTCTACCGCCAAACGGGAGGCGGGTTCGATTCGCGCCGCAGGCAACGTATTTGTGCACAGAAAAAAAAAAGCGCAAATACTTGTTCTGAGTCTGGGTGTTGTGGGGACCACGGTCAGGGAATCTTAGCCAAGGTCCTGTGTATGTGATCATTGGCGCTATTATTATTACTCTCATCTGTATTATAAATCAATAAATAGTGAGGACATCACACAACGCCATCTAGCCCGAAACTAAGCAAAGCTCGTACTACGGACACCAGATAACTGATAGAATGATTAGATTTACATTTTGTTTGTAAAAACATACATAGAATATAATATAACACCCAGACACAGAACAAACATCTATAGCACTATAAACCTTAATTACAATAGTTGTATCAGATTTTATCCTGTAATGTTAGATAGGCTTGCGTTTGACCACTATCGCACCTGATGGTAAGTGACGATGCGGTCTAGGATGTAACACGCTTGCCTAGAAGATACCTGTTCACTCTCGATTTGAAGACTCCAATGTTGTAGTTTTCGGGAAATACGGAGAAAAATAAAAATTAAATTAAATTAATTTGTATTTCATTAAGGGTGGATTCGACCAAACTTGGATTTATACACGAGTAACTATACCAGAATAAATCTATTCCACGGTATTATACTCATTCTCAGAGTAATTCATTTTTCGTTTTTCCACGCAATACTAAGTTTAGTACGCTTAGAATTGCTATACGCGAATAGCGGAATAAATGATGAACGAATCTATTACCCAGTTAACAATTGTTGTTCTACAACGACACGGTATTCAAGCTTATGTCATATCAACTCGCTTTTGTCGTATTATAGTGTAGGAAAGTAAATGACAAAATATATGGTCGGACGTCTTTTTTTTATCTTTGTCTATTTTGAATTAAAATATTCTCGGAATAACTCTGTTATTCCACCAAAAACGGTAGTATAGTATTAATACTCGAATAGACTTGCTATTCTTAGAATTGTAGATGGTAAAATGTGAAATTGATTTAATCTCGAACAAATGGCGATTTATTCTAAGAATAAAATTTACTCTCGTTTGGTCGAATCCGCCCTAAATCGCTTTCCGCTTATCCTTAGACCACACAGTAAGAAGATACGTTCAGTTCAGGCCCCGTACTTCATATTTTTCTTTGTAAGCGTATACCGTTAGAAATGGAGTCAAAGTTGAGGTATATTTTTATACATTTTAGTAGTTTGTATTCTGTGGCAAAAGAAGCAGGCACAATGGAATTGAAAATTGAAATGTTAAATGTTTCGTGGTGGAGCCGCACTTGAGTTTATTGTCAATTTTTTTTGTTATTATTTTGGCTCCATACTTTTGTGTATTTAGGCAGTTTCAAGTAATTGATAATTTCTCAAACTTAATTAATATTATATCTATGTGTCAAGCACAGTCCAAGTGATCAAGTCAAGTCCTAGTAAAGTGGTGGCAACTTTACCAGAAGCTTCTATGGAGTTTTGGAAACAACACGAAAAGAAACGTTTTACCATCATTATACCACTTTCCCACACTCATGCCTGTAATCCAGCACTTAACGAATAAAATGCCACCAATTTTATGCACTAACACTGAAAAAACACAAGTTTTTGAAAATAATACAATGCGATGACGCGATATTTTTCGTTTTCCCGCCAAAACTGTGATTGTCGCATTAGATATGATCTGTAACAATGTACGTTTTCCTAACTGAAGGTTATTGTCACAGAGTAGAATAAAAAAACGAGCGTGCTTTAGACCATACAACTGAAGTAAAACTTCTTTAGTTAAGCGCCATCTATCGGCCGGTATAACTTTGTTTTTGCTTTGCTAAATGTTAATGTCGCCATCTTGACAATTGTAAATTGTCTATAATATTGAATAATATTATACTAGTTGGTAGAACTTTTCTGCAAAGTTCGTCTAGGGAGGCACCACCGTCTTGCGTTATTCTGCCGCCAAGCAGTAGTGCTCAAGCATTACTGCTATGTTCCGGTTTGAAGGTCACTGTAGCTAGTGAAATTACTGGGCTAATGAGATTTTATGACGTGATCTCACAGTCTAGTAATCTTACTAGATTGTGCTGATGTCTCAGGATGACGTGCGCAGTGCAGTGTTACGCGAATCTCTATACTTTAGAGTTCCGGGTGACACTGCAACTGATGTGGTCAGCTGTATTGCTTAACATCAGGCGAACGGTTAGCTCGTCACGTCATACCTTAAACTAAAAAAAAAAAGAAATAAAAATTATCGTTTTACCGGACATATCAACATAACAGTACAATTTTATAATTTTGTTATGTTGACAATGGCAATCTACGTTAATCAACAACTTTCAACTTCCGTTCACCTCGCCAGCTTACTCCCCAAGTAAAGCGGGCGTTAAGAAGTTTTATTTTAAAAATCTGTGGTTCTAATATCCTGTTAAACAATGAAACAATTCGTCGAATCGAAATCTTAAATATATATAACTCAAAGGTGACTGACTGACATAGTGATCTATCAACGCACAGCCCAAACCACTGGACGGATCGGGCTGAAATTTGGCATGCAGGTAGATGTTGTGACGTAGGCATCCACTAGGAAAGGATTTTACGAAATTCCACCCTTAAGAGGGTGAAATGGGTGGTTGAATTATTTTCCCATAGGCCACACCGCGGGCGAAGCTGCGGGCAGAAGCTTGTCAGTTTATAAATGACGGATATATGAGGTAACACATAAAACACAACCGAATTGTAATCCTCCTTATTTTTAGTCGGTTGTAAATATAATATATTTATTTCCTGAGTTTGATTTACTTTACTTTGAGATATATTTCCGCGAAGCTTTCTTATTTCATTATTGATAGAACAATTTCATGGCATACTATTGACAATGTAGATTTATTGGTACACGAGCAAATATTACGTTTTGATAATATTATTATTTGGTTTCGAAAACCAAATATTTGCTCAAGGACGCTACTTGAGGCAAGAAACTCGATATATCTTGGTCGTATTTTGATTAACTTTATTATATTTTTTTACCGGCAAATTGCCTTTATTCTTTCAACTAAATACTACAATGATATAATAACTAATACTAAACGACCTACAAAAAAAAACATTTTTACTATATACAGGCCGCGATGATCTATAGACAGTCCAAATGCTCCAGCCTGTATATTATAATATATGAAATAATAATAAATATTTTTGGGTATTTCACACAGCGCCAACTAGCCCCAAACTAAGCAAAGCTTGTATTATGGGAAACAGATAATTGATGCAATACTTAGATACTTTTTGTTTGTAAATATATGTACATGGAGACATAGATGTTTTTTCTGTGTCTGGGTGTTATTAATACATTTTAAATACATACTATGTATGTATTTTAAAAAGTATTATTCTATCAGTTATCTGTTTCCCATAGTACAAGCTATGCTTAGTTTGGGGCTAGATGGCGCTGCGGGAAATGCCCATAAACATTTATTTATGTCGAAGTATAAACCACCAAACGGAGTTTTGGCGGGAAAACGAAAAAGATCGCGTCACCGCATTGTATTATTTTCCAAAACGTGTGTTATTTTCAGTGCTAGTGCATAAATTTGGTGGCATTTTATTTCTTTAAGTGCTGGAATGCATGTCGCATGAGTGTAGGAAAGTGGTATAATGATGGTAAAACGTTTCTTTTCGTGTTGTTTCCAAAACTCCATCAAGGCTTCTAGTAAAATTGTCACCATTTTACTAGGAGTATGACTTGACTAGACGCTTGATGACTTGGATTATGACTTGATTTGACTTTTGACTTAAGAAATCATTAAATACTTGACACCACTAAATACACAAAAGTGTGGAGCTAAACCAAAAACAAGTTGAGTTAAGAATTGTAATACTCCGCGGCGAGCCATCTATTACCCCCATACGTAGTAACTACTATCTAAGCTGCGCCTTAGCCCCTATCCGCTGGGCTTACCCCGGTATCGAACCCTGACCTCTAACTCTTCGAAATCCTAGACATCATTTATCAGACTGTCCACCCGTTTTTGTCAGCGGCGATATGATAACGAAATTCGGGGTAAATAAGACCTTAGGCTTTGAAACTCGGGGTAAATACTAGACAGCTGGAATTGTGGGCCTGGATATATGCTGCGTGGTCCCGATGTAATAATAGAACTAACCTTTTTTCATCCCTTGGGTTGTCGGAAAAATAGATAGTACAGTCAGGTGACAAAATTTAGACATATAGTATACACTATATGCCTACATTCTGCGACCTTATATTATATATTGTAAAAATAGCTAATTTGGTGGACTCTGTGGAGTAGTGGTTGAGCAGGTCGGCTCATAACCCGGAGGTGGCGGGTACGATTCCCGCACAGGACAAGTATTTGTGTAGGAAAAAAAAAAACACAAATACTTGTTCGAGTCTGGATGTTGTGGGACCATGGTCATCGTAGTTCTTGGGTCCCTAGACACAAGGAATCCTTGTTAGGGTCCAGGATCTATGTGTGTGATCGTTGGGCTTCGTGGGTTCCAAAATCGATCCATGGCTGCGTAACAATAGGTTATATTTTACAGTTATCGATGAAATATGAGGCACAGTACAGTATCAAGATGCAGTAACCTAACTTTTTGCTGGGGTTGTGGCATTTATCAAAATAATTATTCTCACTGAAATAAGGTTATACAACCTGTGTGTATACCTGTATATACAACAAGTATAATAATTAAGTTTTCTGCATTAAAAAAGTAAAGCAGTGGAAATTTTTGTTTTACTTTTATATTTATTATAAGGTTATTTTATGATAATGAAGAACGATTAAAGAGGTTAAATAAAATAGTAAAGTTAGAAGTTGACATTAAATTAAAATCCTAAAACACTTTGTCTTCACTCACGACGAAAGATTGGAAAATGATAAATTTCTTTCAATAGAAATTTATATTTGCAAATTAACACATACTCAGTAATGCAGTAGTGTGCAAACAGTGTTCCAGTTTGAAGGAAACTTAGCTTAACGTAGCTAGCGAAATTTTTGGGAAACTTGAAGATTTGGGAAAAATGGGACTTTGACCTAATTGATTACTAGACTGTGTTATGTCTCAGGATGACGTGCGCAATGCAATACAAGTATCACGTAAAACTTGATATTTTCAATCGACTTAAAAAATATATGATTGTTACGTCAGAAATTTCGACTGGGTGACCCGATTTAGATGATTCTTTTTTTATTCGAAAGCTGGTGCTTCCAGTGTGGTCCCAATTAAATTTCAGTTCTGACATTGACATCCACGAGAAAACTATAGAAGGACCTGCCACTGTTATGGGCGGCTGTCAGGCTTAATAGGCGAACGACTAGCTCACCGATTCATTAATATTTTGACATCTACGTCACTGTCATTGTCACATGTCCTTAAGGCTTAGGTTAATGACATTACATTGTTACTACTCCCATACTGCAATGTTTTATACGGTCTCACACTAGGGCACTACATTGTAGTGAAAATACAGCCAAAGGTTTCTTTAATACACACGAGTTATGAACTGTAAATTTTCACGCTCCATTGTATATGATATTTAGTGTAAATAGATGTCCGAAATTTCGCACGTGTCGTCTTTTACTATGTTACCGAAAATATTGGTTGGTAATATTGTATGGTAGGGAAGAGATTTTGGTATTTATTATGACATAAAGTTTTCCTTAGTGAAAATTAAAAGTGAAAATGAAGAATACCTTTATTTGACCTTATAAATTACACATTTTCAAAGCGTTAATTGTGGCCCAGGAAATATTATTAATAGGTGAACGACTAGCTCGCTAATTCACTAAACATTTGACAGTTCCGTCTTTATGGCTTAGTTCAATGACAATCCATAGTTTATTGATTGACATTTAATTTTCACAGTTCATCCCCAATATAAAGATTAAAACAAAATTTATTTAACTAAAAGTATTTACAATGACTGGCCCGACAGCTTATATCGTAGTAACCCTGCCTTCTGAACTGTGGGTTAAGGGTTCGATTCCCACCCAGGACAAACATTTGTGTGATGAACATCGATGTTTGTTCTATGTCTGGTTGTTATACCTATTGTATTCTATGTATGTATTTACAAACAAAAAGGGTATCTAAGTATTCTACCAGTTATTTGGTTCCCATAGCCCACAGCTGAAGTTTTACTTCAGTCGTGTGATCTAAAGCATACTCGTTTTTTTTTTGTATAAATTATTAGTATTTTATATTCCTAGTATTATTCTATCATGTTCCAAACATTTCAAGAATATCCTTTATACATTTAGCGAGAGTATAATGAAATCTGAATTCAAATAATAATTTCTCCTTTATGTTGAAATTAATACTCATATCAAAAGACTTTATTCTGAGTAATTTTATGAAAATAACTCGAGGGGTTCTGGTTAAAGGTGGGGGTTAGACGAGGATAGTTGCTAGTCGAGTTAAGTGGGTTGGGATAGTGATCGGATTTTACATTATACATAATCATAATGAGCAATCGTTTATCATCGCTTGATTAATAAAGTTTACTTCAACCATTACTGTTCTACGCTTATTTCAACGATAGCCAATGGCAGCGCACCTGCCTTCGAACTGTCAACGTCAATGTCAAGCCATACAAGAACCACCGACAATACCTCACAATACCAAAAGACGTAAACCGTGGGCGGTATATTAATCTCGTGTGACGATTTGGCGTTTTCGAAATCTAATCTTTCTTTTGTAATTCGGTTGGATTAATACCTGTACTTGGAAATTAGTTAAATACATAATAGCGTCACCCAACGTGTGAATGACGAACTGGAATTCAAGTGTCATTGTGTAAAATTTTGTTTTTAATCTTTACCTATCAATTTTCGATTGCTTATTCTTTTTTGGAAAATTCTCATTTAACGAAATATAAATTTCACGTAAGAAATAATGTTTCTTTAACCGCAATGATTGAGGTTGCCGCGAAGCCAAAAAATCTAAACTAGTAGTAGCTAAATAGGCAAGCACTAGAATACACCTAACGATACGTTTTTTTTTTTGCTTGTGTAAAGTAAACTAATAGTAAACTGTCGTAAAGTTACACTGGATTGAAAGTAACGAACACTTGTATTGAAGTTTGAATTCAAGTTGACTCGACCCAACTACTTTCCCCGTGTGTTGAACCCCTAAATCTACCATCCTAATTACTCGCAGACTGTATCACCACCGAAGCTTCGAGAAAATTACTTTTTCGAAGCAGCACCTCCGGGCAAAACTCTGGGACCTTTATGGGAACACTTCCAACTTAGTAAGAGGAGACGACGAACTTCTAAATACGTAATCTGTACTTACATGCTTAGGTACATTTTTGTATATAGCTAGGGATTAGTAACCAGTTGGATGCCTTTTGAAAATTGCCAGATAAGCTAGATCTTTGTGCGGGTATTTTACTATACTAGTTTGTTGGTAAATAGCTAACCACGTTTTAAGGTCAAAGGCCTCTGTGATGCGGTATATTTTTTTGTTTTTTATTGTTTGATAGGATCTATGTATCACCAGGATCTATGTATGTAATGGTTGGCCGTTATTATTATCTAAATATATATAACTCAAAGGTATAAGGTGACTGATTGACTCACATAGTGATCTATCAACGCACAGCCCAAACCAAAGGATGGATCGGGCTGAAATTTGGCATGCAGGTAGATGCTATGACGTAGGCATCCGCTAAGAAAGGATTTTTCGAAATTCCACCCTTAAGAGGGTGAAATGGGTGGTTGCATTATTTTCCCATAGGCCACGCCGCGGGCGAAGCTACGGGCAGAAGCTCGCTATATTATAAACAGGAAAGATTTGATTGTTTGTTTGCATTGAATAGGCTCTAAAACTATAGGACCGATTTAAAAAAAATTCACCATTGTATTCTACATTTTCCTTAAATACCCGGGCAGGGCGGGCCGCTAATAAATAAATAAATTTCCATGGACAACGCAGGGCTTTTGTGTTATTATATGCAAGCTAATTATAGCATCATGATATTTTAATTTCTATACCATACTAGAATATCAGTACTACAGAATAACTTCTAATAATATAGTAATAAAGAGACCCAACTCTAGTGTTGTAGCCGTATTGATTTTATCGATAACGCCATTTTCCGGTCCATTACCCGGTTTCCAAGATGGAATTGAATCGTTGTTGGAAACTGATTTGTTTCCGCGCATACAATGTTATTGGAAGGAGGTGAGCCAGCGAAATTGTGTAATATCGATAAAGGAAAGCACTGGTAAAGGACATCACTAATTTTTATTATTGTTTGACATTGAGTGGCAAGTTAATATATGGAGTTTTGGCGGGAAAGCGAAAAAGATCGTCTCACCGCATTGTATTATTTTCCAAAACTTATGTTATTTCCAGTGTTAGTGCATAAAATTGGTGGCATTCTATTCGTTAAGTGCTGGATTACAGGCATGAGTGTGGGAAAATGGTATAATGATGGTGAAACGTTTCTTTTCGTGTTGTTTACAAAACTCCATAGAAGCTTCAAGTAAAGTTGCCACCACTTTACTAGGAGTATGACTTTGACTAGACTATGACTTGATTATGACTTCGACTGTGACTTGACACATATTTGTGTGAAATATCATTAACTTGATAAATTATCAATTACTTGACACTGGCTAAATACACAAAAGTGTGGAGGCAAAACATTAAAAAAAAGTTAATATATAGCTATGAATAAGCTCTAAATATCTATTTGGAATTCAGCCTTCAAAATATATAATAGAGAAGGTTTTTAGTTCATCACCTAAAACAAAATTTTCGTATTGACTGGCCTTGCAGCTTAGTTGTTATCAGCACTTTTTAATTCAATATGCTTTGTAAAATAAATAAATTTTATGTACCTAATATAATTTTGACTTTTTGATTTTGTAAAAGTGCTAAAAATAGCCTATTAGCAATAAACAAATTTGACTTTTACTTAGGATCTTCGCAACACCGACCTGATCTCCATAGCTCGTTGCGCGAATTCGGGCTTACTACCGCGGCCTACAGTAAAAGACGCGAATTCGGGCTTACTACCGCGGCCTACAGTAAAAGACGCGAATTCGGGCTTACTACCGCGGCCTACAGTAAAAGACGCGAATTCGGGCTTACTACCGCGGCCTACAGTAAAAGACGCGAATTCGGGCTTACTACCGCGGCCTACAGTAAAAGACGCGAATTCGGGCTTACTACCGCGGCCTACAGTAAAAGACGCGAATTCGGGCTTACTACCGCGGACTACAGTAAAAGACCCCGTGTCAATGCCATGAGCACGAGTATTTTATTGATAAACTCTTTATTGTTACCAAGATGATGAAAAACAAAACAGGAAATCCTATAAGTAGGTTACAATCGAGGCTTAAAAGCGATCTTTTCCAGACAACCTTTGCATGTACAGAGATAGATACATATTGAACCTCTCATCAAAATAATGAGGAAGGTAAATCTTACCGAACAAACGGTAAACCTTTCAAAGTGTTCTTACAAAAGGAGCTTAGTAGGTATTCAACACAACATAACAAAGCACCCGTTTTTGCGGAAGTACAAAAATATCTATTACCAGAAAATATTTCCTTATACAGTTTCTTACTGATTGCTACAAATAACCCCTTTTTAGGTGACAAATTATAGCGTACGAGATTTGTGGGTTATATAGCAGGATTTATTAAATTTTCCATTGTCTATTATCATCCAATGTTCCAGGACACGCGCTTTTTCTCACTGAGATGCAGTTTAAGACGTGACCACAACACTAGCCAAATGCGGGTTAATGGATAACCAAATAAAAAGATTGGTCTTACCACTACACTTAAACAAAAAGTATAAGAATTGTATCAGTTATCTGGTTCCCACAGTACAAGCTTTGCTTGGTTTGGGACTAGATGACGCTGTGTGAAATGTCCACAGATATTTATTTATATTTATTTGAAATTTTCAGCATAAAACTATTCTAGTCGAAAAATGCTATTCATTGTAAACGATTTTCTTAATGATAAAAATTGAAATAAGTTCTTGTTCGTTGGTTTTTGTTTTGTATTATTATTGACTGCCATTATGGTAAGCATCAATTGAATTATGTTTGAGTATATAAATTACGAGCTTCTGCCCGCAGCTTCCCCCGCGGCGTGGCCTATGGGAAAATAATTCAACCACCCATTTCACCCTCTTAAGGATGGAATTTGGAAAAATCCTTCCTTAACGGATGCCTACGTCATAACATCTACCTGCATGCCAAATTTCAGCCCGATTCGTCCAGTGGTTTGGGCTGTGCGTTGATAGATCACTATGTCAGTCAGTCAGTCAGTTACCTTTGAGTTATATATATTAAAATTTATTATATTTTATTATGTGTTAATTATTTCCATGTTTTGATACTTGTTTTTACATTTACATTTCACACAGCGCCATTTACATTTTTTACATTATGTGCATTTACATGTTTGCATGTGATATTGAATATTTGAAATTTGATTTTTATTTTTTACTTGATTTCTATTTGTACGTGTTTATTTTAACAGCCTCTGTGGTGTGGTGGTTGAGCATATCTGCTCATAACCCGGAGGCAGCGGGTTCGATTCCCGCGGCAAGATAAGTATTTGTGCATAAAAAAGGGCAAATACTTGTTCTGAGTCTGGGTGTTGTGGGACCATGGTCCTCGTAGTTCCTGGGTCCCTAGACACAGGGAATCCTAGTTAGGGTCCAAGATCTGCTGTAGTGATCGTTGGGTGTCATTATTATATAATTACTCACCATTTCTACGCCTACAATACAATACAATACAATCATACTTTATTGAACACCAACTAATACATAAAAATGCATCTTACAAAAACTTACTAAAAATGGGCAAAGAGCCTACTTGGGCAAAACATGTAGAACTTTTTATTTTACTTTGTAACATCTGCATGCGTTATGTTTGTAACTAACCACATGTTTATACAAATAAAGAATATTTATCTTTTTAGTTAATGAAAGTTATTTACAGTTTGCAACCAATAATCATGGTAGTCAGTGTAGAATCTAGTGATAGCGTGTAAAACGCCGCGATAAAATTGCTAGTGAAAATTGAACTTTATCAACCTACTCATAAGCTCTCAAAAATCTGTGCAAGAATAATGCTGACTAACATTTTATAAATCACAACAATACGCTTCTCCGTTTTGCCTATCCGGAGATTGTGGAAAAAACTCACCCCTCTCTTCTCTTAGCCTCCTACCCCCTTAGGCGATGTCTCACTTACAGCGATTAGCGATAGAGACCGCTTATGAAGACCGTTAAGGGCTTTAGAATTCTATCTAACGATTTGAGAATTTGTTTCAAGATTTAAAACTGTAACCTTTGAAGTAGGTATTACAAAAAAGAAATCAACGAAAAATTATTACAAAAATTTCTCATACGTATTTTACCTTTAACAACATCATCACTTCTCATCAGATGAGATGTTGTCGAAAATATATCGATATTTTTCAATGTCAAATTCAGTCAAAGTCAAAATATTTCTAGCAAATAGGCTATTTCTAGCACTTTCCGAGTCAAATTTACTAGGTGTTTAATTTACCACCGCTTTGCCAGTTGTTCTGCCGCCAAGCAGTAGTGTGCAAGCACTACTGTTTTCCAGTTGAAGGGCACTGTAGCCAGTGAAATTACTAGGCAAATGAGACTTTATGATGTGATTTCACAGTCGAGTAATCTTATCACCAGACTGTGCTGATGTCTCAGGATGATGTGCGCAGTGCAGTGTCACGCGAAACTTAATATTTTTGAGTTCCGAGTTTCACTGTTCTGTTATGGGCGGCCGTGTCGCTTAGCATCAGGTGGACGTCTAGCTCGTCACATCATTCACTAACATAAAAAAATAAAAATTATATTAGGTACTGAAAATTAGGTTATTGTACTAAGCATATAGAATTACAAAGTGCTTATTGTCTAATATTACATAGCAAGCCCATTACAATATATGAGTTTGAAAAAAAAGAAGTTCTTTTTCTCACTACTGGTGCTTGCAATGTAATCATAATATAATCATTAACAAAACTTTAAGCCACATACATATTTACTTTATCACATAATAATTTTACAGATAATCGTCGAATGCTTACGCTGATATAAAAGCCAATGTATGTATTTCCAAATATTTTTTTTACATAAATAATTATCTATCTTATCTATTTTTTCTTTTTAATAACTACATTACTAATAACTTATTAAGCGAAAAATGCATAATACATTGTATTCATAAAATAATTTCATTATAAAAGGAATGCCTTGATTTTGTCGTTTTTTATTATTTTACCAATAAAAAGTCGTTTACTCGATTTTAAATGTCAGGGCCGCCCACAACATTTGCAGTATTACTCGGAGTTCTTATAAACAAAAATATTAAAATTCATGAAAATCGCTAATCGCTTACCCCTTTCTGCCCGCTATCCGCTGTCACAATAACAACCGCTCGAACACCCAGACGGTTCTGGGGATCGTATTAAGCTGGCAACAGATAGGGCGTGTGTCTCAATGATTTATGTACGATATGAACCAGTGATGCGACACGCTCGATAGCTTTATCGATAAACTGTATTTGTGACAGATGAACTTAAGTTTTATGCGTAGCATGTAAATGATGCTCAAGTGACTTTTTATGTTCACGTGACGTATTTCTTAGGTTATTTGGATCTGCGTTTCCAATGAATAAGAATTCTATTTGAGATTGATGTTTCCAACTTTATCTGTCCGAATACTTGACCTAGTCAGTCTTAGTAACGTTAAGCTCCGTAGATTTAAAGTAATATTACTTTTACAAATTATTATTTGAACATTAAGAAGATTTGAAGTAAATTATTAGACATTCAAATAATTATTGGTTTTTTTTAATCCTTTTTGTAGGAGTTTTGTCTATATTGACTATATCACTCCCGTGATTCTGACAACGCGTTATTAAAGGATTATCAACCATTAAATCTCTGCATATATGATATATACAGTTCCCTCAGTATCCCAGCTTCCTACAAACTGGTGAAGCCAAGATACTGTTGCTACCACCACCGTTTTCATTGCGTAGGACTTCTCGGCGTTTCGTTTCGTTCCGCACACATTTTATAAGGTTCCAAACTTTCTAGTTGCTAGGCCATATGCAATTCAAGTAAAGTGCTTATTTTGGTAAATGCACTGTAAAAAATGAAAAAAAAATCCTTTTCAATTAGTTATTATAAATGATTTTATGTCGCACAAAGCTTGTCAAGGTATGTCTAAAATAATCACAAACTTCTCACCAAACTCTAAATACCTTCCACCTTACTGATAAACACTAGCCACACAAGCTAATCACGCGTTCTATCTTGTTTTCTCTTTGCTGATTTCAGACTCAATAGAGAGAAACAAAACACTAAATAACTATTCTTCCACACAAAGTTTATTTGTATGAGGGTTTGAGTTTCTCGATTTCTCATTCGATAAAAACGTCAGTCACTCATATCGCAGCACATCGCAACCTCTGCAAAACAAGCGACGTGTTATCGATAACGTTTGTGACGTCACTTGTAAAATTGTATTAAGACATGCCTACGGGCGACGGAGGCTGATTTATCACCAGCTGCATTCTAGTGATGCGACTTGTTTATCGACAATGTCTGTCGCAGATGTGAATAAACATGACTCGTGTACTGAACATTTTTAAATAAAGAATCTTTCGATTTAGATGGCGTTCTAAACTTCATGTATCTATGTATGTGATCGTTGGCATCATTATTTATTTGTTTATTTATATATTTCAAGGTATTATTGACACCTCTAATGTTACAGATGTCCATAGGCTATTGTGGCATCGGGTGGGCTGTATGCTTTTGAACGAAATATAAGAAAAATTATGAAATCTGAAAATTGACTGCCCGATAGCTCAGTTGGTAGTAACCCTGCCTTCTGAACTATGGGTTGTGGGTTCGATTCCCTAAACAACAAACATTCAAACATTTTTGTGATATTTTTGAGATTTTGTGATAGGTGTTTGTTCTGTGTCTGGGTGTCATATTGTATTCTATGTATGTATTAACAAACAAAAAAAAAGTATCTGAGTATTGTATCAGTTATCTGGTTCCCACAAGTTATCTGGTTAGCACAAGCTTTGCTTAGTTTGGGGTTAGATAACGTTGTGTGAGATGTCCACACACGGGGGGCGTGTTGGCTGGACTGCAGTCGCGACCCCTTCTCGCCTCGGTACGGCGGACGAGGGCTGAAGTGCAAGGGCATTTCCCCCCTCAAAAAAAAAGTTCACACATATTATTTATTTATTTATTTATTCGTCTAAGAGGATAAACCACCGAACACAGCCAGTTTACAAATATTATTATCTGTGCAGACAATAAACCTACTCCGAACAATTGTTTGCCAACTATAATTGAATTCACTCAACTAAGCTCGAGATCCTTAGATAAGTAGGCACCAAAGTAAATATTAATTATGGAAGAAACGAATGTTAAATTACGCGATGAATTCTCGAGCGACGCCAAATTTTAATGTTTGCCATGGAAATATTTTATTATCGGAAAATCGGGATTGAAATATCGGCGAAGGTTACTAAGAAATTTGGAAAGGTCAAGTTTCAACGATGTTGTTAAGGCGGTTTTGAGCGAAGTGATATTAATTTAGAAGACCCGTATTTCTTACGTTATGCAATGATATGACGAGCTAGTCGCTCGCCCGATGTTAAGCGATACGGCATTTGTGTGATGAACATAGGTGTCACAAACAAAAAGTATTTAAGTATTGTATCAGTTATCTGGTTTCCATAATCCAAGCTTTGCTTAGTTTGGGGCTAGATGGCGTTGTGTGAGATGTTCACACATATTATTATTATTATTACTCTAATGAAATTAAAGTTCTACTGAATTTCGCCGCTTTGTATTCTAATGTCTATCCGATATTAAACCAGTTTTAGTTAACAAAAGAATAAAAGGAGCTCTCAAAAATTGCTAGACCAAACTAAATTTACTTTCACAAAGAATTTCTTTTCTTGTTACTTTTGTTCTGAGAATTTGTGAGATGTGACAGATAAATTTAATTATTACGAGCAGAAAATATTATTTGTAGCTTTATTCAAATTTTAGCTTTTGCAAATTACTTGGAAAGCTCTTTTGGGAAAAGCACAAAATTATTAGTTTTACATAGATTTTAAAGGTACATATTGAAGGTTTATATAGCTTTTCCTGTAACTGAAAACCACCGTCCTTATTTTTGTTATTGTTTCCCTGCATTTTTGGGTTGTCTGGAAGAGATCGCATTGACCGCCAAATGACACGCAATAGAATTACTTTTCATACGTGTAACACGTTACCCGTAAGAAAGGGACAGAAAACATAAGAAGTGACATTCAAAGTCACTTTTTTTTGGTTGAAATCGTGGTACTAGGCGAACGGAAGTAAGTAAGTTACAGTTTGCCTTAACAAAAAATTGCAACACTCTTGTCAGAGTATATATTTTAGGTTACTTTAAGTGTATACTTAAGCATCAAATATATTTAAGCAATAAATAAATAAATAATAAAAAAAAAGTTGCAGTTGGTTCACGTAGATCTCCATTGTCAACATAACAAGGTTAAAAATTTGTAATATTATATCGGTATATCTGATATAATGACAATTTACATTGTCAAGATGGCGACATTGACATTAAACAAAGCAAAAACAAAGTTATGGAGGTAAACTAAGGAAGTTTTACTTCAGTCGTGAGGTCTAAAACACACTTTTTTATCTAAGCTTTTTGACCGCCGTAAGCCTTCAAACAGCTTAGAGAAATATGACACGAAGCTAATCACATGTATACCTACACTAGAAAAAGAAGTCTAGCATAGATTTTTGACTGGCCCGTTAGTTCAGTTGGTAGTAACCCTGCCTTCTGAACTATGGATTGTGGGTTCGATTCCCACCCAGGAAAAACATTTTTGTGATGAACATATTTGTTCTGTGTCTGGGGTGTTATATTGTATTCTATGTATGTATTTACGAACAAAAAGTATCTAAGTATTGTATCAGTTATCTGGTTCCCATAGTACAAGCTTTGCTTATTTTAGGGCTAGATGGCGTTGTGTGAGATGTCCACACATACATTCTATTAGATGTCACCCACTTATACAAATCCATTAAGATGCCCATAAACAAAGATAAATCATCATAATCTTACGTTAAGCCGCAAAAAAGCGTTTCCTTAAAAAAATACTCTACCATTGCCATTACGAGCAAATGGTGTCTTCGGGACGACTGCCACTGAATGTTTCAGGAGACCGATACATAATTTATCAGGTTCTACCGCGGAAATGTGAAAAACAGGGGATCCTCGGCTTAAAAATGTGCGGTTTGGTCTTGGTTTGAGAACATTTTTATACCTAGAGCCTTGTGTTGGGTGGGTTTATTTTTATATTTGGATTCACTTCTTTTTTTGTTTTTTTTTTTCTAGCTCAACACTTTTGCGGAGTTTTGATTATGACTTGACACATATTTGCGTGAAATATCATTAACTTGATAAATTATCAATTACTTGACACTGGCTAAATACACAAAAGTGTGGAGCCAAAACATAAAAAATGAAAAAACACTTTTGCGTATGTAGGTAGTGTCAAGTAATTGAAAGCGCGCCAAAGTATCGAATGATATTCATTTTGACAGCTGAAAATTGTTTACACCAATATTAGTGTACACTGAACTGCCTTACTTTTTTTTCTTGTATTAGGGTGTCTGGATACAAAGTCTATAATTGATGTAAATCACACAAATGTCACAATAAAATTTCTCCTGGGTGGGAATAAAATCCACAACCTGTAATAATAATATTTGAGGACATTTCACACAGCGCCATCTAGCCCCAAACTAAGCAAAGCTTGTACTATGGGTGCCAGATGACTGATACAATACTTAGATACTTTTTGTTTGTAAATACATACATAGAATACAATATAACAGAACAAACACCTATGTTCATCACACAAATGTTTGTCGATGTTTAAGAAGGCAGGTTTACTACCAACTGAGGTATCCGGTAATTCAAAATACAAAGTACATATATATTATTATAATCTTAAGTTTAAAAGCTAAGCTGCCAGAATTTTGGATACGCTACCTACTGGACTTTATCTCGTTTTATCCTTGCTCTTGCGTCATTATCGTGATCAGCCAATCGCAAGCATAGAAAATGCCTACAGAATAAGTAACTCTGCTGTTACCTCGCCCTCTGCCCCGCTAGTGAGTCGTGTCTGTAGGAGAAATTATGCTCACGAGCTATCAACGGGCTTTATTATCTCTGATCTTCAGTAAAGATTTCAAATGTTGTAGCTATTTTTTTTTTCTATCCTCTAGATACATACCTGTAAGCCATTCTGATCTGTTCTCCATTTTTGTACCAGATGAGCTGGGCGGGCGGATTCCCACCCCGACTGCGGCAGACCAGCTCAAGGCTTTGCCCCCGACGGACTGTCTCCCCTTCAGCGTAGCCTTCGATGTACGGAGCTCCAGGAGGATCTATGGGACGATAGTGGCGTGAACTTATTAATTTGTTACCATTTTTTTAAAGTTGTGTGAATTTTTTTAAAAGTGAAAACTTCTTTAGGCGCTTTGAACACTTTATGGGTGAATAAAAATCTTGGAAGTCGCGTCATCGACACCGAACGCTTTCCATGAGCTTGTGTACTGTGTATTTATGTGTACATAATGGTGAACAAGAAACGTGAAACTCACGTCATCGCCACCGCACGCTTACTTACATAAGTTACATAGTTTTCACTTCTATCGGCAGTTCCCCAAGGCTACACCGCATTTTTTTTTGGATGGCAACAATAACGGGCGCGAAATTGGATGGGTGGTTAAAATTTAAACACGACAGTTTTTTTTATCTTGATGGTGGGAGTGAGTAGCACCCCACCGTAAACCAACCAACATTTACCAGCTTACTCCCCAAGTAAAGCGTGCGTAAAGAAGTTTTACTTATATAGACATATATATATCAAATAAGATGATTGTCACTTTAACAAAAATAAGCAAGGTCAGCCTTGTGGCTGATTTATAAACTGACAAACTTCATACCCATCTACTTTGAACAAAAACGTTGCCTCGGGCTGTGAACTCATATACTTGGGAATATAAGACCTTTGAACCTGTGATCTGATTAAGACACAGAAATTTCAAAGCATAATTTGTCAAAACGAACCCCTAATAAAGACGCCCTTTTCAAACCGAAAACGTATACTGACAAAGAACAGCAAAAAGAGCATAATTCCTACAAAAAGACACTCAAGAACAAAAGTGTAGCAGAATCCTTTAACAAAACAACCTTAGAGTAACTCCATTTTTTAATTTTCCCACCGAGTCTGTCAGACGTTTTCGACGATCAAAGGAATCTTGGTGATTTTCACGCAAAGGGAACCGCTGAACACTTTTCTGAGAAACTGTTCGGAAAATTGCGTACCGGAGAGGTCATTCACTTTTGGTATTTACTTCAAATATGATATCTAATATTAAATACTTTATTAAAAGGGTTTTCTATTGCTAAGAACCAGTGATACGAATAATCCTAGTTATGTTAATGCTTATACATTATTTACGGACTTATAAAAGTTACAGCAATATGATAAAATTACTATTTTTTATGTTAATAAATGATGTGACGATCTAGGCGTTCACCTGATGTTAAGCGACACGGCCGGCTATTTCAGAACAGTGTCACTCGGAACTAAAATATAAAGTTTCGCGTGCCACTGCACTGCGCACATCATCCTGAGACATCAGCATAGTCTGGTAATAAGATTACTCGACTGTGAGATCAGATCATAAAGTCTCATTTGCCCAACTTCACTAGCTACAGTGCCCTTCAAACCGGAGCACAGTAACAGTAGCGTTTGCACAGTACTGTTTGGCGGCAGAATAACTGCCAAAGCGGTGGTACCTACCGAAACAAACTTTGCAGAAAAGTCTTACCACCTAGTAAAAGAAAAAGAATTATTAGAAAGAGAGATGGTGTCGCGATTTTGGAACCACCCGAAGATGTCTCACTTACACCTGAAGGGCTAGCATGAGCAATAAAAATCGACATATTTCTTCTCTCGAGAAAGCGTTGGACCAATGAACGATCACGCCAATCACGTCATAAAATATTTATTGCGTTTCCATTGGTCAAGTAATTTCTATCCAAGTGCTACACTTTGTAATTCTATATGCTTAGACCAATAACTTAATTTTAAGTACTTAATATAATTTTGGCTTGTGAAAATTCTGAAAATAGCCTATTTGGTGGCCTCTGTGGTGTGGTGGTTGAGCAGGTCGGCTCATAGCCCGGAGGCGGCGGGTTCGATTCCCGCGGCAGGACGAGTATTTGTGCACATAAAAAAACAGGAGGTGTTGCGGGACCATGGTCCTCGTAGCTCCTGGGTCCCTAGACACAGGGAATCCTAGTTAGGGTCCGGGACCTATGTAGTCGTTAGGCGTTATTATTATTATTATTTGCAATAAATCTTTTGACTTTAACTTTGATACTTAAGTAGTAAAATAATTAAGTAGTAGATAAAAACGTAGACCGGCTGAGTTTTTAACAAAACCGCGTACGAACAAAATTAATTAATTCAGCAACAGCCTTCAAATTAACGCTGTAACAATATTGTTTCTGTAACTTTCACTCATTCGTATACATATTTAACGAAAAACAATTCATAAACGTATAAATACGAGTGTACGACGTTTTGTACGAATGTTACGAGCAGGGGAACCACCCTAAAATTACAATAAACGTATGAAACAATCCATTAAGTTGGGAATTAGTCGAAGTTTTTACAACAGCCTGTAACCTCTGCGATAGGAAGGGTTGTCGCATTGTTTTTGTTCAATTATTTGGTCTAAAGTTTTTATATTATTCGTAAAAATTGAGGCATTATATGTGGAATTGCTTAAAAATGAAAACTTTTTAATCTGTTTTAAAAGGTTTTATTTAAAAGCTATTACGAAGAGTTTGAATTTTTTTTGTGTAATCGTGGATTGTTATTTAGCAAAGCTGATTCATTTTCTTTTTATTTATAGTGAACTTTTACTATCGTGTATATCAAAACCATTTGTTTTATAAGCTTGTAAAGAAAAAAAGAAAGAAAGAAAAAACATTATTCGTGACTTGCAACTGATAACAAAATATTTATTCGTGACTTGCAACTGATAACAAAACATTTATTCGTGACTTGCAACTGATAACAAAACATTTACTCGTGACTTGCAACTGATAACAAAACATTTATTCGTGACTTGCAACTGATAACAAAACATTTATTCGTGACTTGCAACTGATAACAAAAACACAACACCAAAAGCATAAAACAATACTACGTGGTATCACGAATAGGCTCCACGGATGGGTTGTAAGTATTGGTTTACAGCTGGACATAGGCTTTTCACAAGGTTCGCTAATGAGCCTAGTTCTAGGCTTTCCAGAATCAAAACTACTATACAAATACATAAAAAACGAGTATGCTTCCGACCACAGGACTGGAGTAAAACTTATTTAGCTCCATCTATCGGCCGGTATAACTTTGTTTTTGCTTTGTTTAATGTTAGTGTCGCTACCTTGACAATTGAAGGGTTGAGAATAAAAAGGGTTTAACTGTCAAATTGACAGTTTCGAGAAAATTTACTTTTAAAGTCAACGGCGTCATTTTAATGTAGAGTGCTTATAAGGTAACAGAAAAGGTTTATGTAAGTTTCAGTTGCTTGAAAATGTTTTATTTCTATTTAAAATTACTAAATATAGTACTAATTCATACAATTACTGTAAAAATATAATATAATAAAATAAATAAAGTGATGTTTTTATGCTAAGCAAACTGTATTCCTGTGACAGATAAACGATTTTTAGACTCAAAATCTCGAGATTTAAGCCTCATATCGGTATTTTGAGAATGTATTATTGAAGATAATTTCACGCTGAATCCAAAGATACCCAAAAGTCATTTTGTCAAAAAAATCAGTTGAACCCTTTTTATTCTCACCCCTTCAATTATAAATTGACATTTTACCGGATACACCAACAAAATAATACAAATTTTTAACTTTGTTATGTTGGTAATGGAGATCTACGTGAATCAACTTCCGTTCGCCTCACATTCACCAGATTACTCCCCAAGGCAAGCACGTAAAGAAGTTTTACTTCAATAGATACCTACTACGATATTCAGCAACGTTTCTTACGCTTCACCATTAACTGTTTTAATGCGCAATCAACCTAAAACGAATATCTTTTAAAAACATTGCCGTTTCTAAAGCTCGATAATAATAAATCTTTCTAATTTACACCTATAGCCGCCAACCCTACAGTCGGCCAGCTGTCACACCGGACTGACAGAAATTGTGCGCGAGTGAGAACGTATGCCTCAGCATTTACTTCATGCCCAAGAATTCTGGAAGAGAGTAAATTCTCGTAAATTCTCACGAATACCGAATTAAACGAAGTTATTTTCAAACTCGATATTGGACTAGTTCGAATTTTGATTTTTTTCAGTGGGAGCTGTGTTTTAATTTTAAAGTACAAAGTCACTTTACTGGGCACGAAACTGTATAACATACATACGTGTTCCATCTTCTACTAAATTATTCCACTGAATATCAGTTTTTATTCAAATTATCCTATGATTTCGGTAACCTAAGCCTAAAGTGTTGCTAAAGGCTCCCTTGAAGAGAAAATAATAATAATAAGGCCCATAATTCAATAGATTTATATTCTTTTCTGAGTTCTCTTTTTGTGAACTGTATTTCAGGAATCAACTAGTTTTTAAACTGTATTTCAGGAATCAGTGGGAAGTGGGAACTCTATCTTGACACTTAAAAAAAATAATAATATGTGTGGACATTTCACACAACGCCATCTAGCCCCAAACTAAGCAAAGCTTGTACTATGGGAACCAGATAACTGATACAATACTTAGATACTTTTTGTTTGTAAATACATACATAGAATACAATATAACACCCAGACACAGAACAAACATCGATATTCATCACACAAATGTTTGTCCTGGGTGGGAATCGAACCCACAACCCGCAGTTCAGAAGGCAGGGTCACTACCAACTGAGCTATTGGGCCAGTCGAAAATAAAACTAATTTGATCAATTATTGAATCCGTAGATATGGATTCATTAAAATTATGTAATAATAATATATTTATGTCAATTAACATTTTTGTATTTGTATTAGTTATGGGTGGCGTCAAGGCTACCCATAATAGGGGATTCTATTTATTGTTTTAAATTTCGAGTTTAATTAAAAAAATGATCAACGATATAAGCGTGGTATCACAACAATTGGCACTAACGGGTTTAGTAAAAATTGCTCATTTGTTGTCAACTAATTCATAAAATTAAATATAAATAAAACACCGTGTTACATTACGGTGTAACAGCCGTCCATGCAACAAATATTCGAGTCGCGACGACAATGCAGCTTAATTACGCGTACGGGGCCTTAGTTGAGAGATTCAGTTATTATGTGAAGTGTGGTGTGCACACGCCTTAACCCCGGCGGTAAATTGTGAACACGCTGTATACGACTTTGTTAAGATTGCTAAAGCAATATAGCACTTGCGTTTCATACTTTAAGGAATACTTTGCTGAAGTTTTTTGTTCGACTGATTTTTTTAAATGTGAGTTAATTGATTTTTCTAAAATTTCTAGACCAATCACTTCGTGAAATACTCTCCATCCAAAGGTTGCCTGGAAGAGATCACTTTGAGCGATAAGGTCACCCATTGTTACACTTTACATAAATCATTGTATTTTTTTTGCGATTTTTGTTATTTAGTGTGTACAATAAAGAGTTCATCTATCTATGGGTACAAAGCCTCTGTGATGTTGTGATTGAGCAGGTCGGCTCATAACCCGGAGGTGGCGGTTCGATTGCCGCAGCAGGACATGTATTTGCGGTTTTTTTGTGGACCATGGTCCTTATAGTTCCTAGGTCCACACACCTAGGTCCTAGACACAGGGAATCCTAGTTAGGGTCCAGGATCTATATGTGATCTTTGGCCGTTATTATTATAATAAAAAAGCTATCGCTTTAACTGTTAAAACATCACTAGGTGGTAGGACTTTACTGCAAAGTTCGTCTAGGTAGGTACCACCGCTTTGCCAGTTATTCTGCCGCCAAGCAGTAGTGTGCAAGCACTGCTGTGTTCCGGTTTGAAGGGCACTGTAGCTAGTGAAATTAGTGGGCAAATGAGACTTTATGATCTGATCTCACAGTTTAGTAATCTTATTACTAGATTGTGCTTATGTCTCTGGATGACGTGCTCAGTGCAGTGTCACGCGACACTCTATACTTTAGAGTTCCGAGTGACACTGCAGCTGATATGGGCAGCCGTGTCGTTTAACATCAGGCGAACGGCTAGCTCGTCACGTCATTCCTTAACATAAAAAAACAGATGTATTCGTTAGAATCCTTCTACCATCCTGGTTATGTAAGAGTTAATTAACCTAGTTTTAAATTAACAAAAAATAACGTTAATATTATGAAAATCCACGTGTAAACCTCCCCGTTTCACTCTCATTTGTAATTCTTTTTTACGTCGAATACTGATTTACTGCGGACCTTTGTAGAATTGCCTTTTAAGCTAATGAAATGAAGCACTAATGAAGGAGGAACGCAATTTTAAGATTGCCATCTTTTTGTCTTAATTTAACTAGAAATTGCGTAATAAATGTCAAAATGGATTTTATTTACTGCCTTCAAGTAGTATTTATGTCAATAGACGCTAAGTACGGGTTCTATCACACTAATATTAAAGGTAAAGGCGAAAGTTTGTATATGTGTTTGTGTGTATGTTTGTTACTCCTTCACGCTCAATCAGCTGAATGGATTTTGATGAAATTCGGTAACAAGATAGCTTATACACTGGATTAAATATAGGCTACAATTTTGTCCCGGATAAATGAAGTTTTCCCGTGGGATGAGCAAATAATTGAAATACTTTTTATCCACGGGTGAAATCGCGGGGCGCAACTAAGATATGATATATAATTAAGTGATACAATTCGACAGCCTCTGCAGTGTGGTGGTTGAGCAGGTAGGCTCATAACCAGAGGCAGCGGGTTCGATTCCCGCGGCAGAATAAGTTATTGTGCACATAAAAAAACCCGCAAATACTTGATCTGAGTCCTGGTGTTGTGGGAGCATGGTCCTCGTAGTTCCTGGGTCCCTAGACACAGAGAATCCTAGTTAGGGTCCAGGATCTATGTATGTGATCGTTGTGCGTTATTATTATTATTATTAATATGACTGGCCCGATAGCTCAGTTGGTACCCTGATTTATGAACTGTGGGTTGTGGTTTTTATTCCCACCCAGAACAAACACTTGTGTGATGAACATCGATGTTTGTTCCGTGTCTGGGTGTTATATTGTATTCTATGTACATATTTACAAACAACTATGTTACAAGCTTTGCTTAGTTTGGGGCTAGATGGCGCTGTGTGTAATGTCCACACGAATTTATTATTATTATTAATAACTCAACATGTTAACCCTTATAATGAAGCACATTAAATTGTAATTGGAAAGTTACATCCTACCCCAACGGTTTTTTATCCGCCTGCGACTCTGTAAAGGTCGGTAGACACCAACAGCGTTAGCCCGTTCCAAAAAAAAAACCCCAACAGTTTTTAATAAATAATTAGAATTTTAAGACCCGTGAAAACTTTTCATTTTTTTGCTCATTAGTTTTTTATGTTAAGAAATGACGTAACGATAAAGCCGTTCGCCTGATGTTAAGCAACATGGCTGACACGTTGACACTTCAACTGATATGAATATCAGTTGAAGTGTCACTCGGAACTCTAAGCTGTATTTAGTTTCGCGTGACACTACACTGCGCACGCTATCCTGAGACATCAGCAAAGCTTAGTAATAAAATTACTAGACTGTGCTATATAATTCCTAATCCGAGTCACTGAGCCTCATTTTGATTTACTCAGCATTTTCATTTAGGTAAGAACTATGTATGTGACGGCGGCAACGTCCAGTTATAAACTCTATGCGCATCGGGCAGTAGCGTAATTTACCCTGTGGTAGCATTTGAATTTATTACAGAGGCAACACCGGCAACTGTCATCGCTTCCCCACCCATCTGGCTATATAAATGGAGCGCTCGGTGTACTACGATCATTCTTGCTCCGGACACGACGCGGTGTGGACATGCTGAAAAGGCCTATGGTTATACAGGTTGCAACCTACGCACAACCTGTTTTCCTATATATGTGATTGTTGGGCGTTATTATTATTATTTTTAAATGAGTAAATAGTTTTTACCGCTTAAAATAAAAAAATTGCATTTTGGCACAGTTAATCTCTATCATAGGCTTTGTCTATATGCTTGGTTTTAAATTGCCCTGTTTTGCTTCATTTTCTGGCCTTTGTAAGCTTAAAGGTGGTTAGAGGTGGGCGCAAAATTACCGATATCGATAAAAACAACTTTCACGTGGTCACTAAAGGGGTACGTCACGTGTCATAATATTATTGTGACTGCACTTATTTTAATTTTATTATTCTTTAATGTATGTTTATTTTAAAATTTTGTGTATATTATATATAGTATGTTTCTCTTTTATTCTCAGGATTTTAGTGAACGTAATTTCACTGTAAGTAATGCGTGTAACATAACTATTTTAAGCGGACTTTTCACGTCTTTTTCACACTAAGTAAGCGAAGATTTTATAGCGGTGCGGTAAAAAGACCATTAACGCCCATCTCTCGACAAACATGCGAGTGTAAAATTTCCTCGTAATTTTTTGGGTCGGGTACTGATTTTTTTAGCGTGATCTATATCCCAAATATACGCTATCATCTGAAATTAACTAAAAACCGAGTGTGTTTTAGACCACACAACGGAAGTTAAACTTTAGTGTTTTAGACCACACAACGGAAGTAAAACTTTAGTAAGTTTTATGCTATCATCTGCCTAAATTAACTAAAAACCGAGTGTGCTTTAGACCACACAACGGATGTAAAACTTGAGTATTTTAAGTTCATAGGTATAGTTTAGTTTTTTAGGTCTAGTTTAGTTTTGTATTAATGATCACAGTAATAAATACTACTTGTGCAAATATATTCAACATGTAAAATATGGTCCAAACTCAGTAAAACTTCTATACATGCCAGCTTACTCCCCAAGTCACATGTGCTTAAAGAAGTTTTACTTCAGAAAAAATCAAAGAGATTATACATAATTGATCGATACTAGCACTTTGTCGGCAACATTGTCACATCCCTATAAAGTAAACCGAGCATACGGGCAGAGAAAACAAAGTGTGCTACGTAATTATACAGGCTGATGGAATTTAACCCTCGCCATAATGGAGCACCATGTATAAATTATTAAGAAGGCTACTGCGAAGATTTTATGACGGAGCTGTGTTGTTTTTTTATTTAGCTTTTCGAGAATATAGTTACTTTTTAGGAGGAAAATTGGTGATGTTTTTTTATGAGTTTAACCTTCTTACTTATAGAATACTTAATTAAGAAAGGTTATATTTTTATGTGTGCTCATTACACAAATTTGATTGATTCATTAATTTAGTCATTCATTCAATTCCGATCTAATTAAGTTACTAATTAAGTCTGAAGCCTTGATTAGGTGGTTAGACTTTTCTGCAAAGTTCGTCTAGGTAGGTACCACCGCTTTGCCAGTTATGCTGCCGCCAAGCAGTAGTGTGCAAGCACTACTGTGTGTCGGTTTAAAGGGCATTGTAGCTAGTGAAATTACTGGGCAATTAAGACTTAACGATCTGATCTCACAGTCGAGTAATCTTATTATCAGGATGATGTGCGCAGTGCAGTGTCACGAGAAGCTTTATATTTTGGAGTTCCGAGTGACACTGTTCTGTTATGGGCGGCCGTGTCGCTTAACATCGGGTGAACGGCTCGCTTGTCACATCATTCACATAGTGGCTAAAACCAATCCAAACTTATTGTCCAAAGCTGAGTATACAACAAAGCACAAAACGTACTCTTTCATTCATTCGTTCGTTTAGTCGTTCATTCAATCCCGATCTAATTAAGCTAAGGTGGCTAAAACCAATCCAAAATGGTCGTCCAAAGCTGAGTATACAACAAAGCACAAAACGTACTCCTTCATTCATTCGTTCATTTAGTCATTCATTCAATCCCGATCTAATTAAGCTAAGGTGGCTAAAACCAATCCAAAATGGTCGTCCAAAGCTGAGTATACAACAAAGCACAAAACGTATTCCTTCATTCATTCGTTCATTTAGTCATTCATTCAATCCCGATCTAATTAAGCTAAGGTGGCTAAAACCAATCCAAAATGATCGTCCAAAGCCGAGTATACCACAAAGCACAAAACGTACTCCTTCATTCATTCGTTCGTTTAGTCGTTCATTCAATCCCGATCTAATCAAGCTAAAGTGGCTAAAACCAATCAAAAATGGTCGTCCAAAGCTGAGTATTATAGCACATGGACCGATAATGTCAATATAGAACCAGCCGGCCAAAGTAAACACTGGCTCCAGGACAGTTAAAATGGGAAATTAATAATTCATTTCAGCTTTGACCAGTCTGTGAACGATGTTTGTTTTTGTAGGGATTTTTAGTCTGTGACGACTGAATGAAGTAATGCGAATACCGCTGCGCATGTTCGATGTATGCTTTAGAGTAATTTAGACGTTTTTTATGTTTTGGCTCCACACTTTTGTGTATTTATCCAGTGTCAAGTAATTGATAATTTATCAAGTTAATGATATTTCACGCAAATATGTGTCAAGTCACAGTCGAAGTCATCAAGTCAAGTCATAGTCTTGTCAAAGTCATACTCCTAGTAAAGTGGTGGTAACTTTACTTGAAGCTTCTATGGAGTTTTGGAAACAACACGAAAAGAAACGTTTCACCATCATTGTATCATTTTTCCTCACGTCTGTAATCCAGCACTTAACGAATAGAATGCCACCAATTTTATGCACTAACACTGAAAATAACAAAAGTTTTGGAAAATAATACAATGCGTCACCGCAGTCAATTATTTTGGCTTTCCCACCAAAACTCTAATTTAGACTTTAAACTTGATTATCTGCATGGTTACGAGTAACTTTTCAAAAAACACCAAATTCAAATGACAACCTCGAATAAACGTACATTATGTAAGTAACAAAATATTTTGTATATAATTAAATAAATATTTATGGATAGCGCCATCTATCCATAAACTAAGTAAAGTTTGTACTATGGGAACCAGATAACTGATACAATATTTTTTGTTGTAAATTCATACATAGAATACAATATAACACCCAGACACAGAACACAAATTGATGTTCACCACACTATTGTTTGTCCAGGGTGG
The DNA here is from genome assembly GCA_905220475.3 of Ennomos fuscantarius. Lineage (NCBI taxonomy): Eukaryota > Metazoa > Arthropoda > Insecta > Lepidoptera > Geometridae > Ennomos > Ennomos fuscantarius. The sequence continues at coordinate 8,850,456 of HG992049.1, forward strand.
GAATCGAACCCATAACCTACAGTTTAGAAGGCAGGGTTACTACCAAATATTCTATCGGGCCAGTCACTTGTGACGCAAAAAATACATTTTCTTTCTTACTTTCTTTCCTCACGGTGTTTCCTTCTCTATTGTTGCAAGATCGAGCGGAATTCGAACTAGGGGTAGATTTGAAATGCGCACTACCGCCGAGGCACACTCCTAGTACAAATAGGTATGCCAATCAATAATTCATTTCGTAAAAGCCGTGCCGTGTCCGTTCGGGACTCGAACCGAGCTCGGGCCGGATCGAATGTGAAATGTGTTTGTTTTACCGGACACAGTCCGCATGCACTTAAACGGTTTCTATTCCTGTTTCTATTGGCAGCCTCTGTGGAGTGGTGGTTGAGCAGGTCGGCTCGTAATTCGGAGGCAGTCGGTTCGATTCCCGTGGCAGGACAAGTATTTGTGCACAGGAAAAAAAGAGTCTGGGTGTTGTGGGTTCTCATAGTTCCTGGGTCCCTAGACACAGGGAATCCTAGTTAGGGTCCAGGATCTATGTATGTGATCGTTGGGTGTTATTATTATAATTATTTACTGCCAACGTATGTACTTATTTTGTACATGCACACACCAATAACACCTATACTAGGTGTTATTGGTGTGTGCATAACACCTATACTAGGTGTTATTGGTGTGTGCATAACATACGACCCCATTAGAGTATAGCAACAGGTTAGGTAAAGACCAGGGCGATCGAATAAATAAAACCAATACCTACAAATAACTTTGGGCAAAATTAATACAAAAGAGACTTGCATTTTCCATCAAATTATAAAATTATAATTTATAACAATGATATATAATTTATTTTATATATATCAAATTATAGGTTTCATCCGCGGATAAAAGTATTTTAATTATTTGCTCATCCCACGGGAAAATTTCACTTGTCCGGGATAAAATGTAGCCTATATCCAGAGTTTAAGCTATCTTGGTACTGAATTTCATTCAAATCCATTCTGCCGTTTGAGCGTGGAAGAGTAACAAACATACACACATACAAACTTTCGCCTTTATAATATTAGTGTTTTCTTTATCAGAAATATTTTTTTTATTAAAACCACCTAGTAAAAAAAAAAAAAAAAAAAAATATTAAAAACGGAAATCTAAATCAAACCAATTATTGAATTGAATGAAATTACGTCCCATATTAGAGAACTTGGCCCGGTCGTGAATCTGCTCAAGAGGAAATTTCTGGGACAGACAATCGGGGGGATGTGATCCCGTAAGTATGTAAGGGTATGACATCGATTTTTTTATTCATAATCATGCCGATTTCTTCTTTTTACTTCACCGTTTATGACTATTGCAGTGACAGTGCTCGCACACTACTGCTTGGCGGTAGAATAACTGGCAATGCGGTGGATGGTACTTATCTAGAAAAAGAAAACAAGGCAAAACGATGCTCTTTCTAACCGATTTCAAAAATGAAGAGGTTCTTAATTGGACTTTATTTTTTTCAAATGTTTGTGAAAGAACTTTCCGACTGGGTGAACCGATTTTCATGATTCTTTTTTTATTTGAAAGCTGGTGCTTCTCGTGTTGTCTCATTTCAATTTGATTTAGATCTGATTGGTTGTTTTTGAGTTATCCTTAATTAATTTAATTAATTAAAATTATCCTTAATGTATTTCGACTCAACGACATTGATGATGTTCCCATTTTTGTGATAAACAAATGAAGGATTGAAGTCGTTTGGACTCTTTTAATAGAAAATTAATGATTTATAAAAAATATATAAATAAAAAAATATTACTTAAGCGTGACTTATGAGCTGGAGACAGTAATATTTTTTTATTTGTTTTATTCTCTATTGGTTTCATCTTTTACTAGTTGCGCCCCGCGGTGACACCCGCGGATAAAAAGTATTTTAATTATTTGCTCATCCTACGGGAACATTTCAATTTTCCGGGATAAAATGTAGCCTATATTTTAATCCAGTGTTTAAGCTATCTTGGTACCGAATTTCATCCAAATCCATTCAGCCGTTTGAGCGTGAAAGAGTAACAAACATACACACATACAAACTTTCACCTTGATTATATTAGTGTGATAAATAAAGTGTATGTATGTATAGTTAGAATACAATGGGGCTGGCATAAACTTTGTTTAAAAGCCACTTTTAAAAAATAGATAAAAAAATAGCACACGTATCAACATAAAAAAATGTGTCATGGACCTCGTAAACTAAACTCGCAGTAAATATCCCCCACATAGACTACGTATTTGTACGATTGCATCAAATTAGGTCGAGCCCCATGCTGCGATTCCAAATAACCTAATTTGGCGTCGGGGAGCGTTGTTATTGCAACTATAAATAAATGATTATGTAATTTTTCCTGAGTGATTGCTGTTTATCCTGATTTATTTCTTTGTGTTGGATGATATCTTTAAGGATATAAGATGTTTTATCAAATTGAATTGCACTAGTAATAGTAAGCTCTTTTTTATGTTAGTGAATGATGTGATGAGCAAGTCGTTCACCTGATGTTAAGCGACACGGCCGCCCATAACAGATCAGTGTCACTCGGAACTTAGTTTCGCGCGACAATGCGCTCGTCATCCTGAGACATCACAACTTTATAGTCTCAATTGCCCAGTAATTTCACTAGCTACAGTGCCCTTCAAACCAGAACACAGTAGTGCTTGCAACTACTGTTTGGCGGCAGCTTAACTGGCAAAGCGGAGGTCTACCTAGACGTCTAAGACACTAAGTCCTACCACCTAGTGCTCATACTCACTAATAAATATTGTGCGGTGGAGAAATAGTTATTTTGGTGTTTTGTTTCTCTTTATCAAGTTTTAAATAGGCAATGATAAAACAAGACAAAACACTGAGCATCCATTCCTCTCTTATGCAGTGTTAATATAAAGACATAGTTTTAATAGTTGCTGGGAGTTATGGCGGGAACGCGAAAAAGATTGCGTCCCCGCATTGTATTATTTTCCAAAACTTGCGTTACGTTCAGTGTTAGTGCATAAAATTGGTGGCATTCTATTCGTTAAGTGCTGGATTACAGGCGTGAGTGTGGGAAAATGGTATAATGATGGTGAAACGTTTCTTTTCGTGTTGTTTCTAAAACTCCATAGAAGCTTCAAGTAAAGTTGCCACCACTTTACTAGGAGTATGACTTTGACTAGACTATGACTTGAATTGATGACTTCGACTGTGAATTGACACATAATATTTGCGTGAAATATCATTAACTTGATAAATTATCAATTACTTGACACTGGCTGAATACACAAGTGTGGAGCCAAAACATAAAAAAAAAAAATAGTTGCTGGGAATAAGTGTTTATTAATGATATATTTTTATAGGATTCCTTTATATCTTTAATCATTCTGACTAAAGGACTTTTTTTCTTCTAGCACGTTTTTATTTTCTAGTTGATATCCTAATAAATAATAATAAAAATAATAATGCCCGACGATCACATATAGATCCTGGACCCTAACTCGGATTCCCTATGTCTAGGGATCCAGGAACCGGGACCATGGTCCCACAACATCGAGTCAGAAAAACTATTTGCGCTTTTTTTCTGTGCACAAATACTTGTCCTGCCGCGGGAATCGAACCAGCCGCCTCCGGGTTATGAGCCGACCCATATAGTGCTACGCGCCTAAAGAAGTTTTCACTTCAATAAACAAATATGTAGTAAAAAAGCATGTGAGTGATGTGATGTGATGTGATGCGATGTGATGTAATGTAATGTTGTGTGATGTTATGTGATGTTGTGTGATGCGATGTGATGTTATGTGATGTTGTGTGATGTTATGTGATGTTATGTATATAATTAGTGTACTTACAGAGTACGCTGAGTTGCACGGTGCTCCGCATAGGGGTGTCTCGTTGCAGCGCCTCGTGCCGCGCCTCGCAAGTGAAATCCGCATAGTCGTCATCCGCAGCTGCTTTGAAATGGACCCTGAAAAAGGATAAACATTACCAGCCTAATTCCTAAGTCAATGCGTAAAGAAGTTTTACTTTAAAATATATGATTTATTATAATATTATTTATATTTATTTTAATATATATGTATTAGAATATAGGTATATATATTATATAAATATATCAGGTAATAGTTTATAATTTATCTATATTTACTTTATCTATAAATTGTTTTACACCGCCGTTTATTCTTCTCTACTGCTACTGTCCATCCAAAGGTTGTCTGGAAGAGATCGCTGTCAGCGATAAGACCGCCCATTGTTACACTAGTTCGTAAATATTAATATTAATAAATATAATCTATCTATCTATCTATCTATTTAATATAATTTGAAGCAGCAGTTATTCTACCGCCAAGCAGTAGTGTGCAAGCACTACTGTGTTCCGGTTTGAACGGCACTGTAGCTAGTGAAATTACTGGGCAATTGAGACTATATGATCTGATCTCATAGTCGAGTAATCTTATTAAACCCTTTTTATTCTCACCCCTTCAAATAGCAAATAATAAGCCTATCTAGGCTGCATGAAATTCAGAGTTATGTTACCAGTTTTGATTTACCTACAATCATATGTCAAAATTACAATTAAATTACTAAAATTAAACACAAAACCGTGGCGACCAAGCTACAGATAATAATGAGACAATTTACGCGAAACCCCCGCCCTTACCTAATTTACTGCAAGGCTTCGGGGGTTGACGTCAAATTAAACGTTTGAAATTAAGATGGCGATTTATAAAAATTAGCCCCTTGCTTTGGGAGTGACGGGCGGTATCTGTTTTGATGTTTTGCGATATTAAACGGAAATTAAATGGATTTTCCGACGTTTATAAAGAAAGGTTTTTATACATTGATGTAACCGAAGCTTGGCTTGTCCCGCAGAATAGATAAATATACGCGTATTTGCGAGATGCTTTTTTATGTTAATGATGTGATTAGCTAGTCGTTCACCTGATGTTAAGCGCCACGGCCGCCCATAACAGAACAGTGTCACTCGGAACCCTAAAACATAGAGTTTCAAGCGACACTGCACTGCGCACTTCATCCTGAGACATCAGCACAGTCTGGTAATAAGATTACTCGACTGTGAGATCAGATCATAAAGTCTCAATTGCCCAGCAATTTCACTAGCTACAGTGCCCTTCAAACCAGAACACAGTAGTGCTTGCACACTACTGCTTGACGGCAGAATAACTGGCAAAGCGGTGGTAACTACCTAGACGAACTTTGCAACAAAGTCCTACCACCTAGTACGTATCTATATTTATATTCGCTAACAAATCGAAGTATTGTATCAGTTATCTGGTTCCCATAGCTTTGCTTCCTTTTCAATGTCATGTGTCAAAAAAAAAAAGTCGCGACAACGTTTTGGAAAATCCGCCATCAGACTAACTGTTATACACTGTTCTATAACGACTGTACAAATTTCTATGAAATTCGATAAGAACATAGGATCGTAGAATTTTTATCTCGAATTATTCAAGACTCAGAAATAATGATAATAATAATAACGCCCAACGATCACATACATAGATCCTGGACCCTAGGATTCCCTGTATCTAGAGACCTAGGATAGTTCCTAGGTCCCTAGATACCATGATATTAAGCATGATGATGTGATGCATAGATGTTGTGGGACCATGGTCCTCGACTACGACGTCCCACAACTTCCAGACTCAGAACAAGTATTTACGCTTTTATTTCTGCCGCGGGAATCGAACCCATCGCCATCGAGTTATGAGCCGACTTTTTTTTTTTTTTTTTGAGGGGGTAAATGCCCTCGCATGTGTATGTGGGACTCGAACCCACTAAAACCCCCCCGTGATCCGACCGCCGCCGGGATGGGGCGAGGTGGAGACACACTGCATTAACCATCTCGCCCCGGCGGTAGGCCCTTCCGGGCCTCTGCGCCAGTGGGTGGGCAACCTTCCACCTCAGTTGCCCACCAGACGTGTGGGGCCATGTGAGTGCAGCGGAGAGTCCCCCGACTCTCCGCCACTGGCCCTACTACGGGGGATGGGAAAGCGCTCAATGAAGCGCCTCCTCCGTCTCCCCACCCGTCTGCGCCGGAGGGGGTCAGAGTTGGAATTATCCTCCCTGACCCGCTCCGCGGCCTCCTTCTGCGTCATCACCCTCTCGCAGAAGGAGACCGTGGGCTGCCACGCACTCTCGCTGCCGAGCATGGCTTTCACCACGCTCGGCAGCGAGAGGTCCCGGCCAACGACCGCTGAAAGTGTGCGCCGCTTGGAGTCCCAAGCAAGACCTCCAGCGTGTGGGGCGCCGTGTCCTCTGGCACCCCACATTCATGGCAGGCCAGAGTCGCCTCCCGTCTCGCGATTTGATGCAGGTACTTTCCGAAACATCCATGTCCGGAAAGCACCTGCACCAAACGGAACGTCAGCGACCCAAAGGGCCGCCACACCCACTCCCGGAGGACCGGGCGGATGGCCTCCACCGTCCTCTGTCCAGGGACCGGTGGAGCCAGGTCTTCCGTCCACCGCCGCCACAGGGCGGCCCGCGCCTGCTTTCGCAGGCGCTTGACCTCCCCCCACGCTGGGGGCTCTCCACGGGACCTTCTCGCCGCCACGAAGTGGTAAACTTCGGCGAGGGTCTCCGCTTCGAGCTCCCAGGGGGGATCACTGGCCAGCACACAAGCCGCCGTCCAGGACACCGTCCGGTATCCGCGGATCGCCCTCGTCGCAATGACCCGCTGCGGACGTCGCAGCAGGGCCTTGTTATTGCGACCGAGGGCGTCCACCCAGACCGGTGCCCCGTACATGGCCATACTCCGGATCACTCCGGAGTACAGCTGACGGCACGTGGCGTTTGGGCCACCCACGTTGGGCAGCAGCCTCCCCAGAGCGGCGGCCGATGAGCCGACTTGCTCAACCACCATTACAAAGGTTTTTTTGGTGTGGAAATTATAAAAGGGTACTACAGTAATGTGCGTATCTTTGGTGCGTATTAAAACAAATCCGCACGGCGTTTATAACGCTGCGTTTTTACAGGGTAGAAACTATGCTACCAACATAATTATTTGTATACGAGCTTCTGCCCGCAGCTTCGCCCGCGGCGTGGCCTATGAGAAAATAATTCAACCACCCATTTCACCCTCTTAAGGGTGGAAATTCGAAAAATCCTTTCTTAGCGGATGCCTACGTCATAACATCTACCTGCATGCCAAATTTCAGCCCGATCCGTCCAGTGGTTTGGGCTGTGCGTTGATAGATCACTATATTAGTCAGTCAATCAGTCAGCCACCTTAGAGTTATATATTTTAGATGTATGTATATAACAATATGTATTATATTTGTATTATTGTGAGTATTTAATTTTGTATATTTATTATGTTGTTATTTATATTATCACCAGTTTAGACATATAGTTAAGTTGTTGTTTTTCTTTTATTTTAAGTCCCATTAATTTTGCACTACCGCATTAAGCCTTCCACAATACACCAGGTTTAACTGGAAGATAATGCTCTATAGCATTAAGTTCGCCTATGTACCTTCTATGGTTGTTATTATTGCAATAAAGAATTTTTTATCTATCTATCTATAATTATTTTCAATTAAGTAAAACTTCGTCATAATAGTTAAAGCGACGTAGGTACAACTCGGAAGCTTGCAGCGAGAATAAATTCCGGATTATTGCAGATTTAACCTGATGTAACCAGATTAAACTGAATATAAAATGTTCAAGGTACAATATAGTCAGTAGTAAAGCTCCAGATATTTCTCTATCTGTACGCCCCAATATATCAGGGCAAGTGATATATTGGGGCGTACTTAAACTTTCCGGAATGAATAAAAATATATTACAAAATACACAAATGTATTTATAGTTTAAATACCATTACCAACAACAACATAAACATTACCATATTTAAATACCACCCATTCGTATCAAGCGATTTGATTCCACGTTCATAATTAGAACGTCTAAGGAATGGAATGCCCTGCCGGCGTCTGTTTCCGACGAAATATGACCCGGGCGTGCTCATGAGAAGAGTGAATAGGTATTTACTTGGCTAGCATGCTACACCTTCGATCGCATCGTCACTTCCCATCAGGTGAGAGCGTGGTCAAATGCTAGACAAGTTTGAAGTAATAAAAAATAGGAGTACAAAGGAGGACTTAATGATAACAGCATTTACTACCAGTCAACCAAGGCGTGCAGAGAAACAATTTAATTAGGCGTGCATATAATGAAATTAGCATAATTTTTTAACATAAATTTTTGATCTTTATGTACATTAAAATCAAACGATAACAATAATACAACTACTAAGGTACAAATATACATACTTTTACAATTTTAATAATATATAAATATTAATGAATAATAATACTACAATATACATAATGTATACGTAATTAAATAAAATACAAATTACATTATAATAAATAATTCTATGTTCTGCTAGTTCAAGTTTAGATACTTTAAATTAAATTTAAGCCAAATAAAAGTCTATTGTTAAAGCAGCGTTCATTTAACAGTCATTATTCACTGATAAGGATGTAAAATGTAGAGTTTGTGTACTGTATTCCACTGTACAGGGTGTCGCAGGCTTGACAGCTCGGAATTACGGACAAGCGGAATTTCGGGACACGTCCCATTCCCGAATTAAGTAGAGACGTGTGGCTACACCGCAGTGTAAATTATTTGCTGTAATTTTATTATTATGTGCAGAAGTGACGTTTTCGTATAAATTACTCGGACAGGGGTGGTATGTCTTGCTAAGTAGAGGTACCATCTGCGATAGTCTCGTACGTACTAGGGACTGGCCCGATAGCTCAGTTGGTAGCAACCCTACCTTCTGAACTGTGGGTTGTGGGTTCGATTACCACCCAGGACAAACATTTGTGTGATGAACATAGGTGTTTATTCTTTGTCTGGGTGTTATATTGTATTATATGTATGTATTTACAAACAAAAAGTATTTAAGTATCGTATCAGTTATCTGGTTCCCATAATAATAGCTTTGCTTAGTTTGGGGCTAGATGGCGTTGTGTGAGATGTCCACACATATTATTATTATTTTATTATTATATATTAGTGTCATCGATTCTCATTTGCTTTTAAGTTAAATTGTTTTTGGTTCCTAATAAATACTTTATTATTTTGTATTCTAAAGGTAAGGCATAAAATAGGGGTATCTTATGTAGTGAAAAGCTTTGATGTAAATTGCCCATTTTCTAACTGATAGTAATTGTTTTCGAAAATCTATAAATGCGGACCATAAACTCTAAAATATTTTAGAACAGTATTTCCTAAAGTTACATGTAATCACAGAAAATATGAAAAACTTTTTTAGCAATATTTTTAGCAATAATTTACTTTGGAAAAGTTTTTGGTCTGATCTCTGAATATCTGAAGATTTAAATTGCAGTTAAATCTTTAGATATTTATCTCTTTTATTATGTACTTTGTATATTTATTGTTACTAAATTCAAAGCGTATTGTTCGAGCAACCAAAATTAAGGATTGCGAGAAAACGACATACCGCCTCTAAAGAAATTAAGAAAATAGGATGAAAATACATTTTTGAAACAAATAAAGATATCGTTCATTCATTCATTCACTAACACACATAGAGTCACCTTAAATCGTATGTCATTCCCATTTTATGCTCTATAAATTTGGTTGCGGTAATCCTTAAAAACTACCCAAATCTGGCACAAGCCCAAGCGAATTTTGGGAAAACGGCTAAAACCGGATAAAAAACGGCAAAAATGGGATAAAAAGCGGGGAAACGGATAAAGACTGCTGTATTAATCACGCCGACATACCGGAAACGACGTATATCATACTGTGAGGCTTCAGGGAAATTTTATATTAAAGCCAACAATTTTACAAGGAGAATGCACAGTATAAAAAGTAACAGTAGATCAACTTCCATAAAACGTTACAAACTTCACTAGTGTAAAACCTAGATATAGAAAACCACAGAACCGATATATCTATAAACAGTAATGTAAACAACTAGATTTAGGACGATGAGTTACACACACACAATACACGCTAGATTAATAAATATTATTTTTATTAAAAGGTAATTTAATAAAACCTCAAACGGAGGAAATATGAATCCCTAGGTGAGGCTTACTTATGTGTTCCGTTTGAGGTTGAAACAATGGGCCCTGGGGCCCGCGAGCGCGGCTCCTTGTCAAGGAGCTTTCCAGACGCCTAGTTGAGCTGACACGCGACCAAAAGGCTGGGAGATACCTCGGCCAACGGATTAGCCTAGCTATTCAACGAGGAAATATTGCCAGCTTTTTGGGAACGCTTCCTGTAGTTTGACCTAAATTCTGAATTTTATTTACCTACAATATTACTTTTTCTTCAATTATTATTTATTTTAAGTTTTTATGTAGTTTAGTTTTTTCTTTCTCTTAAGTTCAATTATATAGGTCACCTAGGTATAGGTACTTAGGTTTTCTTTTGTTTACAATAAATTAATATTTTGCGAGAAAGGTAATTTTGCAAGTAATAAACCACTACTTTTAAATACTTTCGAAGCGTTATGTATAAGTGAAATGTCTAGAAAAATTATCTAAAAACATTAGAATTAATATTTTAGAACAGAAAACCTTACTATACTATATTACTTAAAACGACTACTATCGTCTGCCAATAAATTTCCATTACGGATTTTGCGCGTTTTTATTGAACTTAGTAACTGCTATCATCATGTACTGTGTCAGAGGGTGGACCGTGCGACGCATGAGGCGTTTTGCAATTGAAGTTGTCATTCTTATTTTTTTACCTACCTCATTAATGAGACGAGACGCCGACGTGCATGTTAATTAATAATGATTAAATGGAGGGTGGCAGCAGAAATGTGATTATTAAAATAAAAAGCTACTGAAGTTTTCATTACTCTTGTTATTATGACGTCAGAGCTAGGGCCTGAAGAACCTGAGTCATAACGGTCTTATAATTTCTTTTCTTGCATACCTCCCAATTTTTCTACTAAGGGGTGGCGGTAGAAGTATAGAGGGTGAATTTTTCAAGAGAGCGTCGTGGGGCTAATTCGTAACTAAGAGAAATTGCGAAAAGTACTCTAAGGAGATTTTTGAAAAATTAACATTCCTAGCCAGGAATCGAACTCGTTAATTTCGATAAAAAAGTATGTGTGGACCTTCGCCATCTAGCTAACTAAGCAAACCTTGTACTATGGGAACCAGACAACTGATACAATACTTATATACTTTTTGTTTGTAAATAGATGCCTACATAGAATACAATGTAACACCCCAGACACAGAACAAACATCGATGTTCATCACACAAATATTTGCCACGGGTGGGAATCGAACCCACAGCATACAATTCAGAAAGCAGGGCACTGCCAATTATTCTATCAGGCCAGTCACATCCTGTATTTTTAATTTATTACCATTTTATAGTGTGGCTAATTAGTATAAAATTCTAGGAAGACGAGACGGGGTAAAATGGGGTCGCTTTAGATAAAATTCTAGGAGGACAAGCCGGGGTAAAATTTGTCGCGGGGTAAAATAGGTCGCGGGGTAAAATAGGTCGCGGGGTAAAATAGGTGGGTCGTTTTAGTATTCTACATAAGCCATAGCAAAGCTGGTTGTGTGGTCATACCTACACGTAAATCTCTCGACAGCCTCTGTGGTGTAGTGGTTGAGCAGTTGACTCATGACCCTGAGGTGGCGGGTTCGATTCACGCGGCAGGATAAGTATTTGTACACAGGAAAAAAGCTAAATATCTGGGTCCATAGATACAAGGAATCATAGTTAGGGTCCAGAATTTATATATGTGACCGCTGAGCGTTATTATTATCTAGATTGCTAAAGTTTTATGTGCAGTGTATTTTAAGTTTTTCACTGCACTGTAATCCCAAAGGAAGTTATACGAAACGAAGTTACTGTTATTGGTAATTTAAAACTTTATTTGATTAATTGTATTCCAAGAGCAATTAAAAAAGGTTAAGGCTTTAATAATTAATGGATTTGCGAGAAAACTTGATTCAATTGTGAATTTGTTGTGACGGAAAACAATAATTTATATTTGAACTGGCCTGATAGCTCAGTTGGTAGTAGCTCTGCCTTCTGAACTGTAGGTTGTGGGTTTGATTCCCACCCAGAACAAACATTTGTGTGATGAACATAGGCATTTGTTCTGTGTCTGGGTGTTATATTGTATTCTATGTATGTATTTACAAACAAAAAGTTTTACTAGGTGGTAGGACTTTACTGCAAAGTTCGTCTAGGTAGGTACCACCGCTTTGCCAGTTATTCTGCCGCCAAGCAGTAGTGCGGAAACACTACTGTGTCCCGGTTTGAAGGGCAATGTAGTTAGTGAAATTACTGGGCTAATGAGACTTTATGAACTGATTGATTACGAGACTGTGTCTAAAGGATGATGTGCGCAGTGCAGTGTCACGCGAAGCTATACTTTAGAGTTTCAAGTGTCACTTGAAACTCTAAAGTATATACGCAACTGATATGGGTAGTCGTGTGGGTTAACATCAGGCGAGCGACTAGCTCGTCATAGCAATATGATTACTAGATTGTGAGATTGGGTCAAAGTCTCATTTGCCCAGTAATTTCACTAGCTACAGTGCCCAAACTGGAACACAGTAGTGCGCAGTGGCGACAGAATAACTGGCAAAGCAGCGGTACCTACCTGGACGAACTTTGCAGAAAAGTCCTACCACCTAGTGTATAATTTCGGTTGTAAATTAATTACATCGTATTTCAGAATAGACAACCAACCAGTTCACGTTTGCGACAAAATTTAATATGAACAGCAAGCTCTGGTTAATTTAAGTTTTGTTTTGTCATTGTAATTTTGGGTCAGTTCAAAATATTGCTGGAAGCCAAGGAAACGTCCGGGTAAAACTAATTTTGAGCATGACAATTCCTGACATTTGACTTTGACAAAGGTCAAAAGGGGTGCGACTAAGATAGTATCTTAATACTGAGTCTAAATAACAGGGACAATTTAAGTTTTCATATAGATAAACTGTTTTTGGAAGATTGTTTTTTATAGTTCGGGACGATACGTGGAAATCTTTAGACGAAACTTAATCCACGCTTTAGGTAGAATGCTACAAGTACAAAAGACCTGGTCGTTACTTCAAAGAATGTCAAGGAACAATAGAAGGCTTTTTTATTTTTATTTTATTGTATAATGTTGTTGGTCTTTACCGAACTTTACAGCGTCACCGGGCGGTCCTGCAAGGACGTTGTTTATGTAACCTACTTGGGCCCGTCTTATCGGGTCGGTCTATCACGCGTGAGAAATGCAACGCTGTAGCGGAGAGTTTTGGCGGCAAAACGAAAAATATCGCGTCGCCGCATTGTATTATTTTCCGAAACTTGTGTTATTTTCAGTATTAGTGCATGAAATTGGTGGCATTTTATTCGTTAAGTGCTGGATTACAGGCGTGAGTATGGGAAAATGGTATAATGATGGTGAAACGTTTCTTTTCGTGTTGTTTCCAAAACTCCATAGAAGCTTCTGGTAAAGTTGCAAGTTTTTTTTTTATGTTAAGGAATGACGTGACGAGCTAGCCGTTCGCCTGATATTAAACGACACGTCTGCCCATATCAGCTGCAGTGTTACTCGGAACTCTAAAGTATAGAGTTTCGCGTGACACTGCCTGCGCACGTCATCCTGAGACATCAGCACAATCTAGTAATAAGATTACTAAACTTTGAGATCAGATCGTAAAGTCTCATTTGCCCAGTAATTTCACTAGCTACAGTGCCCTTCAAACCGGAATACAGCAGTGCTTGCGCACTACTGCTTGGCGGCAGCATAACTGGCAAAGCGGTGATACCTACCTAGACGAACTTTGCAGTAAAGTCCTACCACATAGTAAGTGACGATGAGGTCTAATTAAAAGCTTACCTGGATACAGTAGTATATCTCATTGCTTTAGGGTTGCCATTTTGACTTTCCACTTCTTTAATCTCTTCTTTGGAAACTGAAACAAAGAAAAATACACAATAGAATTTTGGCTTTTTAATCATCCTATGCATTTGCAAGGTTTGCAAGGTGCCGCAGAAAAGGAATTTCAATTGGCAACATTTATACGACAGCCTCTGTGGTGTGATGGTTGAGCAGGTCGGCTCATAGCCCGGAGGCAGCGGATTCGATCCCCGTGGCAGGACAGGTATTTGTGCACAGAAAAAAAGCGCAAATACTTGTTCTGAGTCTGGGTTTTGTGGGACGATGGTCCTCGTAGTTCCCGAGTTCCTAGACACAGGAAATCCTAGTTAGGGTCCAGGATCTATGTATGTGATCGTTGGGCGTTATATTATATACTAGGTGACCCATCCCGGCTTCCCACGGGTGAATTAGTAAAACGCGGTCAAATGGGATATAATCCTATGTCCGTCTCCTGGTTATAAGCTACCTCTCCACTAATTTTCAGCCAAATCGGTTTAGCCGTTTTTGAGTTATAAATAGTGTAACTAACGCGAATTTATTTCACATAATATAGATACTAGATGCGCCCCGCGATTTCACCCGCAGATAAAAAATATTTTAATCATTTTCTCATCCCACAGAAAAATTTCACTTTTCCGGAATAAAATGTAGCCTATATGTTGATCCAGCGTAAAAGCTATCTTGGTAACGAACTTCATCGAAATCCAATCAGCCGTTTGAGCGTGAAGGACTAACAAACATACACACATACAAACTTTCGCCTTTATAATATTAGTGTGAAGTGTGATAATTATTATATTCAAAACTGCAAACTCTGGGCCAAGTGCGATTTTCTCTTTCACTTTTTTTTTTTAATTTTTGGCTCTACACCTCAGTATATTTAGCCAGTGTCAAGTAATTGATAATTTATCAAGTTAATGATATTTCACGCAGATATGTGTCAAGTCACAGTCGAAGTCATCAAGTCAAGTCATAGTCTAGTCAAAGTCATACTCCTAGTAAAGTGGTGGCAACTTTACTTGAAGCTTCTATGGAGTTTTGGAAACAAAACGAAAAGAAACGTTTCACCATCATTATACCATTTTCCCACACTCACGCATGTAATCCAGCACTTAACGAATAGAATGCCACAAATTTTATGCACTAACACTAAAAATAACACAAGTTTTGGAAAATAATATAAGGCGGTGACGCAATCTTCTTCGCGTTCCCGCCAAAACTCCTCTCTTCCACTTTTAATAGTTACACCTGTACTGTAAAATATAAAGGTACCCTCACATTTAGCAATAAAACTATGCAGATAGCTCTGCGCAAAACGTTTGACTGTTCTCGTTAAGGCGTAAGCACACCCAGGAGCCCACTCTCGGTTAATTGTGGCTCTATGCACCACCATTCTGTATAACAGGGGCTATAATTTCGTTTTAATTATGGACTTACAACCACATTCAGCGAGAATGGCTGAATGACAGTTTTTGTCACTTTAAACCACATTCTTTTGACAGCCGCTATGGTGTGGTGGTTGCAGGACAAGGTGGAGCAGGTCGGCTTATAATCGGCAGCGGGTTCGATTCCTGCAGCAGAAGAGATTTTCGTGCACAGAAAAAATAAAGCGCAAATACTGAGTCTGGGTGTTGTGGGACCATGGTCCTCGTAGTTCCTGGATCCCTAGACACAGGAAATTCTAATTATGCTCCAAGATCTATGTATGTGATTGTTGGGCGTTATAATTATTTATTTTTATAACCCATTTTTCCGTAAAAATAAAATATTAAGGCGGTTGCTGCAGAATGCGTTGCTGGTAAGAAGCGGCTATAGTATGCGGCATTGGAGATAATATATTTTTGTGCCCATCGCCGTGGAGACCATGGGTTGTTAAGGCACAGGGGCCAAGGGTTTGGGGAATAGGGCGGAGAATGAGGAGAAAACTGGTCACTCCGCTCCGGCTCGTGCCTGGTGCAACGGTTGGTCATAGCTTTCTGTGGCAATGCATCCAGTGTAATATGAGCATCCTTGCACCGGGTACAGTTAGAGGTGGGTTTTTTTTTGGCTTCACACTTTTGTGTATTTAGTGTGTGTCAAGTAATTTATAATTTATCAAGTTATCGATATTTCACGCAAATATGTGTCAAGTCACAGTCGAAGTCATCAAGTCAAGTCATAGTCAAGTCAGTCTAGTCAAAGTCATACTCCCAGTAAAGTGGCGGCAACTTTACTTGAAGCTTCTATGGAGTTTTGGAAACAACACGAAAAGAAACGTTTCACCATCATTATACCATTTTCCCACACTCACGCCTGTAATCCAGCACTTAATGAATAGAATGCCACAAATTTTATGCACTAACACTGAAAATAACACAAGTTTTGGAAAATAATACAATGCGGTGACGCAATCTTTTTCGCTTTCCCGCCAAAACTCTTATATCCACCGTATTACCGTGGCATTTTGACTGACAAAATAAGACTTTGACATGACATAACCGTACAAAATTCCTCACTTGACATTGGCAGAATTATCGCTAAAAAGCGATAGCAAGCCATTAAACGAAGGGAAGAAGAAGAAAACAAAATGGCCGACATGATCACCCGCGAATATAGGCAACAGTCGTCCCTGTCATTTAGCCGCGAATTGCCTAGCCACTCAATATAGGTAGGCCTTCTTTGTGCCTCATTACTAAAAGGGCCATCCGAGCCTGAATATTACAGAATTTAAATATTCCGAGCTATTAAATTCCTCGAAAGAGGCCCTCACTCGACTCGGTGGAGCGATCACGCCTTGCTCAAGGGTTCCTTTTATTAAAGCAGGAATTAAATGGGAATACGCTTATTTTCGTTTTAGTTTATTACTTTGGAATTTGGTGTGTGACGACTCTTTTTAAACCGACTCAAAAAAAAGGATTTTTTTTAAATGTTTGTTACTTTATTTCACAATCATTTATAAACCGGTTTCAAGTTGTTTTTTTAATTAAAACTTCTTTACGCACGCTTGACTTGAGGAGTAAGCTGGAGAATGTACGGAAGTTGATGTTGGTTCACGTAGACCTCCATTGTCAACATGACGAAGTTAAAAATTTGTATTATTATGTTGGTATGTTCGGTTACAATTGTCAAGATGGCTACATTAACAAGCAAAAACAAAGTTATACCGGCCGATAGATGGAGCTAAACTAATGAAGTTTTACTTCAGTCGTGTGGTCTAAAGTACATTCGTTTTTTTAATTATTTGTTACTTCACATATCGATCATTTATAAACCGGATTCAAGAATAATTTTTTATTTGAATGGATATACTTTCGGATTGGTCGTATAGAAATTTCATCAAAATCGGTTTAGTAGTTTGGTTTTTTATCTCAAAATACCTAGAAAAACAATTCACATCTATTTTTAATTATTATTTTAATACTAAGAACATACTTGGACTAAGTATGTTCTTAGTAATGGCGATTGAAGTCGATTTACGCCTTTTTTAAAAGAGGATATTAGCGACTGGATAAGGTTACAGTCGTGTGGTTAAAAATGTAATCTAATGAAACATGAGAGATGTTGTTATCCCACTCCATCTCACACCTTAAAAGTGAAGTCAAAGTAAGACAGAAACACAAAATGGCTGCTAAAAAATTTTATGGCGCGGGTCAATTCGAACGTGACTGACTACCCATGGTATAATTTATGAAACATTAAAATATTATCTATATATTAACTCAATTGAGTTTTTGGCGGAAAAATGAGAAAGATCGCGTCACCCCATTGTATTATTTTCCAAAAATTGTGTTATTTTCTGTGTAAGTGCATAAAATTGGTGGCGTTTTATTCGTTCGGTGCTGGATTACAGGCATGAGTGTGGGAAAGTGGTATAATGATAGTAAAACGACTATTTTCGTGTTGTTTACAAAACTCCATAAACGCTTCTAGTAAAGTTCCCACCACTTTACTGGGAGTATGACTTAGACTAGACTATGACTTCACTTGATGACTTGGACTGTGACTTGACTTGCGTGAAATATCATTAACTTGAGAAATAAAATTGTCAATTACTTGACACTGGCTAAATACAAAAAAGTGTGGAGCCAAAATAAAATAAACAACATAACTCAATTGAACACCAAAGCTAACAAAGAGTTTTGGCGGGAATGCGAAAAAGATTGCATCACCGCATTGTATTATTTTCCAAAACTTGTGTTATTTTCAGTGTTAGTGCATAAAATTGGTGGCGTTTTATTCGTTAAGTGCTGGATGGCATGAGTGTGGGAAAGTGGTATAATGATGATGAAACGCTTCTAGTAAAGTTCCCACCACTTTACTAGGCGTATGACTTAGACTGGACTTGACTTGACTTGGACTGTGACTTGACACATATCTGCAGAAATTATCATTAACTTGAGAAATTATCGATTACTGGCACTGGCTAAATATAAAAGAGTGTGGAGCCAAAATAAAATATACAACATAACTCAATTAAACACCAAAGCTTACAAATCTCCAGGAAAACTAAAAAAAATCGTGTCCGAAAAACATAGCGCCGCCATTTTGCGCATGCGCGGTTCAAAAGTCAAAACTTTATATTGATTGTACGTAATGAATAGAGTATATTAAAAAGTGGCGCCGCTGTAAACCTCAGTTATTGAGATTCGCAAAAAAAGCTTTATCGATAAATAGGCAGTTGGAACCGCGGTCCGCCCACAAAATGTATTTAGAGCGGGCTAAGTTACAAGCGAGAGCGACTTAAATTTTAAAATATTGTTAGGGACTTTACCAAACGTTTGGTGGAAGCATCAGGTGACCAGAATGCTGGCTTTTATTTTGCACAAAAAATAAGCATTGCCATTCAACGTGGTAATGCTGCCAGCATTCTGGGCACATGCTCAAATGACTGGCCCGATAGCTCAGTTGGTAGTAACCCTGCCTTCTGAACTGTGGGTTGTGGGTTCGATTCCCACCCAGGACAAACATTTGTGTGATGAACATAGGTGTTTGTTCTGTGTCTGGGTGTTATATTGTATTCTATGTATGTATTTACAAACAAAAAAAGTATCGAAGTATTGTATCAGTTATCTGGTTCCCATAATACAAGCTTTGCTTAGTTTGGGACTAGATGGCGTTATGTGAGATGTCCACACATATTATTATTATTATTATTATGCCCTCCACCAACAGGCTATTTTAAATTTTAATTTTCTTATATTTTAGGTTCTTAGGTATAATTTAGTTTTTAGGTCTAGTTTAGTTTTGTATTAACGATTATAAAATACTTATGTCAAATATTAAATAGCAAGCTCATAGTATATGAGTTTGAAAAAAAAATTGTTATGCACCTCGGAAGCGGAGTGAAATAAAACAATCCATGAACTATTTAACAGATAAAATATATTCATATTCACTACTTGGGTCTAGTTGCCTGTCGTTTCTATTATTTATAGTACAGTTTCGTGTAGCATCGTAAGCCTGAGAATATTTTTTTTTTCTTTATTACTTTTATGCGGTGTAGCATCATTCCCGCTAGCTCTTACACTTCGAACCGTGGACCTTTGAAACGGGAATCCTACTGAAGCCCTTTGATGCGTTCTTCATCTGTATTATTACGAGCTATTATCTGTATATCATCCGATATTTTATATTGTTCAATACACGAAATATGTTGGGAAACTCATTTTTTATTATGAACTCCTTTGTTGGTTGTAAATGTTTTGTACATCTATTTTGACGAAAAAGGTTTGTTTGCAGATCTCTATAAAATACCTATTCATATTAAACATAAAATATTTATAAATCTGTTTGAGAGAGTTTTGGCGGGAAAACGAAAAAGATCGCGTCACCGCATTGTATTATTTTCCAAAACTTGTGTTATTTTCAGTGTTAGTGCATACAATTGGTGGCATTTTATTCGTTAAGTGCTGGATTACAGGTATGAGTGTGGGAAAGTGGTATAATGATGGTGAAACGTTTCTTTTCGTGTTGTTTCCAAAACTCCATACAAGCTTCTGGTAAAGCTGCCACCACTTTACTAGGAGTATGACTTGACTAGACTAGACTATGAGTTGACTTGATGACTTGGACTGTGACTTGACCAATAACTTGACACTGGCTAAATACACAAAAGTGTGAAGCCATAACAAAAAAAAATCTGTGTGACCCCTCATATCTTGAACACTTTGATTTGATTGGTTGGGTATTTTCCATTTTCCCCAATTATAGGGAAAGTTAGCTATTTCACTGCTAAGTCGTGAAGTCGCAGTCCGGCGATTTATGCAGGTAATGGAAATACAATAGTTTGAGTCGAACTACTGGTAAATAGCAAATATTAATAAGCGCCCAGCCCTTGAATAAGATAAGCCTTTCCACAAACATTGTATAAGATAGGCCCTTCCAGTACCATGCTACCAAAATTATTGTCCGTAATATATTAGCTAACAAAGGATCACAAGTAAATTTAATGAATGACGTGACGAGCAAGTCGTTCGCCTGATGTAAAGCGACACGGCTGCCCGTACCAGTTGCAGTGTGACACGGACTTGCGCACATCATCCTGAGACATCAGCACAGTCTGGTAATAAGATTACTCGACTGTGAGATCAGATCATAAAGTCTTAAATGCCCATTACTTTCACTAGCTACAATGCCCTTCAAACCGGAACACAGTAGTGCTTTCACACTACTGCTTAGCGGCAGAATAACTGGCAAAGCAGTGGTACCTACCAAGACGAACTTTGCAGAAGTCTTACCACCTTATTATAGTACACAAATATAAGTACCACATGAAGTAGCCCATCTCCACAAAGCGCTATTTACCTATAATATTATAGAAACTGACGTGAGTACTACTCTGTGCTATATTGGTTGTTTCTTTATTTAATTTGTTTTTTTTTTCCACCTTTACATTCTTTTTATACTCTTTTTGAAATCTCTGATTATTGTTTTTAAATTATTTATATTATTTATTTATTTTTTTACACTAAATGTTATTACTATATAATTAAGATTAATATTTTCGTCACTCGAGGTCTGGGCTGAAAATCAGCGCCCTGGACTCGCCCACGGCACATGCTGAGCCCAGACCGTTTTGTACAGCACTGTACACAGCAACGATGTTCGCACACAGCAAGGAATAGGTTATAATTAAGGTTAGTTTTAAATTTCACTAGATTATGTTTTTTTTTAGTGTAATTACGAATGTTGTGTACAGTTCTTGCAAATAAAGTGTTTCTTTCTTTCTTTATACTCATAACTACAACTATTACACGGCTAACACTCACGAGATACAGTCGAATAACTCGACCGGTGTACGGGCAATATTAGCCTACCGCTGCGCGTACTCCTTGAGGATGGGCATCCGCCCATCGCATATATAGCCCGAACACCGGTCGAGTTATTCGACTGTATCTCGTGAGTGTTAGCCGTGTAATAGTTGTAGCGCTATTTATGTTTATAAAAGTTAATAAATATAATAATTTCTTTTAAGTACTATTCTGGTTTGTTTTATTTTATTTTGTTCTCATTCGGTTACATTACAACATATATAAATAAGATTCCTTGGTTACCTTTGTTTTTTTTTATGGTTTGGCTCCACACTTTTGTGTATTTAGTGTCAAGTAATTGATAATTTATCAAGTTAATGATATTTCACGCAAATATGTGTCAAGTCATTGTCGAAGTCATCAAGTCAAGTCATAGTCAAGTCATAGTCAAGTCATAGTCTAGTCAAACTAAAGTGTAAAGTAAAGTGGTGGCAACTTTACTTGAAGCTTCTATGGAGTTTTGGAAACAACACGAAAAGAAACGTTTCACCATCATTATACCATTTTCCTACACTCACACCTGTAATCCAGCACTTAACGAATAGAATGCCACCAATTTTATGCACTAACACTGAAAATAACACAAGTTTTGGAAAATAATGCAATGCGGTGACGCAATCTTTTTCGCTTTCCCGCCAAATTTCCCAAGTAAGTTAGTTAGTCTCTGGTGTCGATTGTGTGACGCTTACTCTAAAGTTAAACAAAATTAACATATTTCCGTCTTTTTCATTTCCCCTTTATCAGAAGAGTACCGCTATACTTTAAGTTCACTTTAGTTTTAGAGAATGCGACACAGAATCGACACCAATAGCATAGTTAGTTTATTGTAAGTACTTTTTAATTTAGATGTTAACTGCTCCGTGACGACACCGAAGCGATCCCAACGGAAGACCAGAGCTGGTTGTGTGGCCAGCACAATGCTGAGTTGGGTCCAATAGGCATGACGACAGTATCAAAAAATGGTCGATTTAATGTTTTAGGGTAAGATTTATATTAAATAACGTTGAAACACTGGTTTAGTTTTATTAAAAATATTAAGATTACTTAGATTTTCAATAAAATAAAACATTAAAATACTGCGATCGGCCATTTTGACTGAAACGCCAATCACAGCGCATGACGTCACACGTAGATTTTTGCTGTTGTGAATATACGCATTTGGATTGATTTTGTTATTTTGAATTCTTTTTCTACGTGTGTAGTAGTGCAGTGACATGTTTTCAACATGCCATTGTGTAGGTAAACACCTAGGAGTGACGTCAGAGCCGACGCCTCGAGCTGTTTTCGCGCCGCATTTAAAAAATATTATGAAA
This sequence comes from Ennomos fuscantarius, assembly GCA_905220475.3. NCBI lineage: Eukaryota > Metazoa > Arthropoda > Insecta > Lepidoptera > Geometridae > Ennomos > Ennomos fuscantarius. The sequence continues at coordinate 8,872,976 of HG992049.1, forward strand.
ATGGCTTTAATCTTGGTTAAAATTAAGTCTATTACCGAAATAAAGGTTTTTTTGTAAATAGTAAATGTATACCCACATTACGGAAGAGGATTTCAAAATCTTTCGTCATGCCTATTCCGTGGCAACTGACAATAACGATGTTCTTAAATTTTGTAATAAATAAATATGTGTGGACTTTTCACACAGCGCCATCTAGCCTCAAACTAAGCAAAGCTTGTACTATGGGAACCAGACAACGGATACAATACTTATATACTTTTTGTTTCTAAATACATACATAGAATACAATATAAACACCCAGACACAGAACAAACATTGCTCATCACACAAATGTTTGTCCTGGGTGGGAATCGCACCCACAACCTGCAGTTCAGAAGGCAGGAACACTACCGGGCTATCGGGCCAGTCAAAATTAATCATGTCTATCTTTTTTGCCATGAATAAAAATTTTCTTTCAATAAAATAGTAGGTACCCAGTTTTAAAATCACAAAGTTTCTACTGCCAATCCAATACCAGCCATCATATAAATTAAAAAGCACTCAGCATCAGCGGACAAACTTGGTATCAGATCTGTCCATACCAATCAAGGGATCAATTTAAAATAGTTCCAGGATCGGATCATCGCCTCGTCAACAATCCCGATCCGAAAAATAAATCCAATTAAGCACCCCAATAGAGGAGAATGGAATTCCGGATACCAATTAAATCCCACCATTTAAAATCTGTCTGGGAGGTTTTCAGGACGATTTTAATGAAAATTTTCCTGAACTTATCCCGGCATTCATGCGTCGGACGCAGATATTCGTAATAACCTAGATTCTATCTGCTTAAGGTTGCGACACATCCGGCTAGATTTAGATCCGGCGTGTTCACATAAATAGCCAAGTTTTAGCCGGATAATAATAACGCCCAATGATCACATATATAGATCCTGGACCCTAATTGGGATTCCCTGTGTCTAGGGATCCAGGAACTACGACGACCATGGTCCCACAACACCCAGACTCAGAACAAGTATTTGCGCTTTTTTTTCTGTGCACAAATACTTGTTCTGCCGGCGGGAATCGAACCCGCGCCGTTATGCTCCACTACACTACAGAGGCTGTCCAATAGTAATAGTTGGACAGTTCGTATGAAAATAATTGCTAGCAAAGACGGTTGAAAGTTTCGTATGCCATTAAAACACTCTTTTATTCTATGTTCAGGAAAAGAATGTAGGCACTTAACATTAATTTAACTTGAAAAGTCATTGGTGCAGGGTCGCGAGATTTGAACCTGGGTGCCCCAGTTAAAACGCCGCTCGAGTTACATCTGAGCCACATTGTTTTTTCAATGCTCTTCTATTTCTCTTCTATTTTCAGTACTAGGTACTATGTATTCACACAAATTATTGTAATTATTTAATTATTGTATCTACACGTGATCAAAATGCTGACCTATACTCCGGCCAAAGATTGAGCATTGCCCTTCAACGTGGCAATGCTGCCAGCATATCGGGCACGTTGCTTACTGGTAGATCTCAGTATTTTTTTATAATTTTTCTGTAGGTGTTCATCAGGTAATTGTGGCACACAGGTTACATTTTTGAATGATAAATTGTGGTATGAATTATGGTGGTTTATCCGACCAAATATGAAATCACCCATCTCTACGTGTTATATCTAAGATGAACGTACTTTTGAAGTTTTGCTTGTTAATTTGAGTTTGGGATTGACTCGACGAAAACTTCTTAAAATCTTAATCGTTTTGAAAATCCAAAGTTGAGAGTGGATAACGGTTTCTCGGTGTCGGCTATCTTCGGCATGTCATCGCTTTTCAGTTTTTGATATCGGGTAAAGTCTGACGTTTTATAAAATTTACTTTTCTTGAGATGATGTTATTTTACTATGAGGAGATGACAGAGATATCTACATCCCCTCTGGCAAATGGTCGACGAGGGGAAAGGTGCCGGGAACTTGAATTGGTGGTAGGACATTTCTGCAAAGTTCGTCTAGATAGGTACCACCGCTTTGCCAGTTATTCTGCCGCCAAGTAGTAGTGGGCAAGCACTTCTGTTTTCCGGTTTGAAGGGCACTGTAGCTAGTGAAATTACTGGACAAATGAGATTTTATAACGTGATCTCACAATCTAGTAATGTTATTATAGATTGCGGTGATGTCTCAGGATGACGAGCGCAGAGCAGTGTCACGCTAAAATTTATATTTTACAGTCCCGAGTGACATTGCAACTGATGTGGGCAGCCGTGTCGCTTAACATCAGGCGAACGGTTAGCTCGTCACGTCATTCCTTAATATTAATAAATAATAGTTGATTAATTAATTTATATTTCATTTTACACAAGCTAATATAAAACGTCGTATTTCTATGTGCAGTTACTCGTTTGCGATAGCTCATGACGAGAGTTCTACGGTTTTCCTGGGCATGCTCGGAAAATGAGGAATACCCGGGAATTTTGGCAGTATCGAGAGTTTGCAGGGGCGCGTCAACGTCACTCAATATTATTGGAGGCGAAACCGCGGACTACGGGCATAGAGTTGCTGGATTCGATTTATGTAGTCTGTATTTGAAAAGACTTTGACAGTCAGAACTTTGACAGTAAAGAACTAACAAATAATATACATGTAGAGTTTTTTTGGCGGGAAAACGAAAAAGATCGTGTCACCGCATTGTATTATTTTCCAAAACTTGTGTTATTTTCAGTGTTAGTGCATAAAATTGGTGGCATTTTATTCGTTAAGTGCTGGATCACAGGCATGAGTGTGGGAAAGTGGTATAATGATGGTGAAACGTATCTTTTCGTGTTGTTTCCAAAACTCCATAGAAGCTTCTGGTAAAGTCGCCACCACTTTACTAGGAGTATGACTTGACTAGACTAGACTATGACTTGACTTAATGACTTGGACTGTCACTTGACTTGACTTGACATACATATATATTACTTAACTCGAAAAATTATCAATTACTTGACACTGGCTAAATACCCAAAAGTGTGGAGCCATACCAAAACAAAAAAAAATTATACATGTAGAAATGTATTCGAACGATTTACTAAATAGGTTTGTTTGTAACTTTATCTTTTTCTTTCATATATATAAAAATGAATCTCTATTTCCCTTGGTCATCGCATCACGCGTTAATCTTTTTTATTGTGTTTATTATTTTCAGGAGAAGGTTCTTAAAGAAAAAAATAAGAAATCTTACTACTAGTTGGTAAGACTTTTCTGCAAAGTTCGTCTAGGTAGGTACCACCGCTTTGCCAGTTATTTTGCCGCCAAGCAGTAGTGTGCAAGCGCCACTGTGTTCCGGTTTGAAGGGCACTGTAAGTGAAATTACTGGGCAATTGAGACTTTATGATCTGATCTCACAGTCCAGTAATCTTATTACCAAACTGTGCTGATGTCTCAGGATGATGTGCGCAGTGCAGTGTCGCTCGAAACTCTATGTTTTGGGGTTCCGAGTGACACTGTTCTGTTATTGGCAGCCGTGTCGCTTAACATCAGGTAAACGACTCGCTCGTCACACCAATCACTTACATTAAAAAAAAACGAGTTTAACCCGATAGCTCAGTTGGTAGTAACCCTGCCATCTCATAGGTTGTGGGTTCGATTCCCACCCAGGATCAACATTTGTGTGATGAACATCGATGTTTGTTTTGTGTCTGAGTGTTACGTATTTACAAACAAAAATTATCTAAGTATTGTATCAGTTATCTGGTTTCCATAGTACAAGCTTTGCTTAGTTTGGGGCTAGATGGCGTTGTGTGAGATGTCCACACATATTATATTATATATGATTATAGATCCTGGACCCTAATTAGGATTACCCGTATCTAGAGACCCAGGAACTACGAGAACCATGATTCCTCAACATCCAGACACAGTACAAGTATTCGCGCTTTCTGTGTGATGATAATGATGATAATGATAAGTTTATTGATAATTATAAAAAATTACAAGTCTGAAATTATTAAATAAGCATAAAAAATACAATAATAAATGCAATAACACAACTATTGTGTAAAATAATGTTATTAATATATAGTATATAAAAATTTAAAATTAAATTGATCACACCAGTTTTGGAATGAATTCCTCGACGCTATATGGCGCCATATCTATAAGAAAACTCTTTATTTTATTTTTAAAAGTCTTAACATTTTCAACACTGCGTATGGAGTCTGGAAGAGCGTTAAAAATTTTGACACCAGCTGTGAAAATACTTGTTCTGTCGCGGAAATCGAACCCATCGCCTTCGGGTAATTACCCGACCTGCTCAACCACTACACCACAGAGGCTGTCAACTTAGATGGATATTAAACTATTTATAATTATTATTTATTTATTTAATAAAGAACTTTCCTCGTCTTAGCCACATCTAGCCTCTGATATCCACGTGACTCTAGTGATGCAAGTAACTAACATGGACGGCTCATATTTTATACGCGGCAATTCGGCGCACTGACAAGTAATGTGGGTAGCACCATTTTTCTATTAATATTTTTCGCTTTTTTTCACAAAAAAGGGTGAAATGCTGACGTTTGTCGCAGACAAGAACCGGCATTGTTGGTTTTCTTTTTCGTAATTTCTGAAGTTTCATTATTGATGACCAGTTGCGCCCCGCTGTTTCACCCGCGGATAAAAAGTAGGGTATGTGTAAATCCACTATATAAGCTATCTATATTCCAAAGACTCCTTTTTACCAGTTAGGTATAGAACGCTAAAAGTTTATTTTAATATAAGTAATTAATTTGATGTAAATATAAACTATCTGTGTTCCGAATTTCATCCAAAACCGTCCAGTAGTTTTTGCGTATAAAGCCCGCAGAGTCGCCCTCGTGGTGTTCGATAATTGCCCCACGGGAACATACTATCGGAATAAAAATATCCTATTTATTGATCCAGGTTATAAACTATCTGAGTTCCAAATTTCGTTCGAATCCGTTCAGTAGTTTTTGCGTGACAGAGTTACAAACATACATACTCACAAACTTTCGCATTTATAATATTAGTAAGATATGTTTAACTAAAAATCTTTATTAGTACAATAGGGTTTAGTTTTTATTTTAAGTGTTCGTTTATAAAGTGCCACTTATAAATCACCCATCCCGCATACGGTAGAACATAATATAGTATACGGTCACTTTTACTAATAAATAAATACATTTTCTTTGACTTTTTTTCTTTGTTTCTATATTCGAATAATCAAAATAATAATGGCCAACGATCACATACATAGATCGTGGACCCTAACTAGGATTATTTTTCTAGGGACCCAGGAACTACTACCATGCTCCCACAGCACCCAGGCACCGAACAAGTATTTGCGCTTTTTTGTGTGCACAAATACTTGTCCTGATTCGAACCCACTGCAACCGGGTTATGAGCCGATAGGTGCCGAGTGAAGCTCCATTGTTCTAATTATGAGTTATACTAATTATTAAAAATATATAAAATATATTTAAAAAGAAGAATGAATTAAATTCCACCGTGTATGAACTATGTGCATTTACGTCGATCAGTCTCAAATTATAAATAAATAAATATTAGTGGACATTTTACACAGCGCCATCTAGCCTCAAACTAAGCAAAGCTTGTATTATGGGAACCAGATAACTGATACAATACTTAGATACTTTTTGTTTGTAAATACATACATAGAATACAATATAACACCCAGACACAGAACAAACACCTATGTTCATCACACAAATGTTTGTCCTGGGTGGGAATCGAACCCACAACCCACAGTTCAGAAGGCAGGCTTACTACCAACTGAGCTATCGGGTCAGTCAAAATTTACATCAATTTCAACCCATATTACTGCATATTAGTAGTAAACTTCAATTGTGTAACTAATTGCAATTGAAAACTTTGTTAATTACAGAATACAGGCACTAATTACGGACGTAGAGATGCCCTCGACTGGATATGCCGGATAAATCTAAAAGTATCCGGTGTTAGGATTTAGTTATCACGCTTCATTAATATTACTTTGCCTATACCGAATATAAAAAAAACGAATTTCGCCATAAAATAAAGAAACCCTTCAATAATAAAGTCTCTAGGTTCGGGTTGTACGTACACAGCCAAGATCTTTTATAAATATACGAAAAAGAAAAAACGTCATGAAGTCAAAACGCTGTTTATGTAGTGTAGGAAAATTTGACATTTGAGAATTTGACAGCCACTGTGGCGTGGTGGTTGAGCAGGTTGGCTCATAGCCGAACAAAAGTGGCGGGTACGTAATATAATTTTGACTTGTAAAAGTGCTAAAATTATTTGCAATAAATCTTTTGACTTTGACTTTACGATTCCCGCGACAGGACAAATATTTGAGCACAGAAAAAAAAGCGCAAATACTTATTCTGTATCTGGGTGTAGGGAGACCATGGTCCTCGTAGTTCCTGGGTCCCTAGACACAGGGAATACTAGTTAGGTAACAGGATCTATGTATGTGATCGTTGGGCGTTGTTATTATTATTAAATTATTATTAAAAACCTGCTTAAGAGTTGTTTATTCACATTTCATGTTTGTAGCTAACTATTGGTAATCTGTTAATTGCTTTGTTTGTTACCTATAACTGTTAGTTTTATATTTTTATATAATGCTGTTGGTTACCTTAAGAATAATAAATAAATCCGGCTCAATTTTTCGATGATTACTACATCCCTAAAACCAGACGGATAGTGTGACGAGCCAATTAGACAAACCAATTGAATGGCTGAACCAATATCATGCTACTGACAAATCTGTGGCGTTTATAGCCAATGTCATTTTAAAGGTTAATTTGAAACTCAATACGACGTACAGTTGGAACCGAATAGCTTTGTTTTTGATTAGAAAAGTTACGAATTGGATTTCCATCTGGAATCACTCCGTGAACTACGGATACTAAATTGTCCGGAAAATAACGTATTCTATATTGATCCCGTAATATAAGAAAAAATATGTAGTATAGTAATAGTGTGCAAATTTCATCTAAATCAGTTCAGCCGTTTTAACGTGAAAGCCACACACAAATATAATAGGTCTTTACCTATGAAATTGCCGTATTGCAGTACAGACTTTTTCAAACAAAAAAAAGTTTTGATTGGCTATGAATTCTAAATTCAAATTAATTTTGTTTTAAAAATATGACATTCTATTTACAATATAAGTCTTTTGTTTATTGATTAGCGTTGTATTTTCATTACATTTCAACATTTTTCCTCATAATGGATACTTTAAAATTTCGTGTAATTATGGAATATGGGTTCCGTCGTGGCACCAACGCGGCACAAACGACACGTAACATCAACGACGTTTACGGAGAGAACTGTACAAACGAACGTAGAACCCGTTATTGGTTTGCTCGGTTCCGTTCTGGGAATTTTGACTTGAAAAATGAACCTCGTGGTCGTCCGGAAACTTTGGTCAACAATGATGAATTAAAGGCGATTGTGGAAGCTGATGAATCTCAATCTACAGCTGAGCTGGCAGCAGCTTTTGATGTTAGCATCAAAACAATATTGGTCCATTTGCGACAGATTGGCAAGATAAAAAAGCTTGATAGATGAACGAACTTAACGATAGCCAGCGCAACGTACGCGTCGAGACTTGCCTTGCACTGCGCTTAACAGGCACAGAAAACAAGGAATTTTGAACCGAATTGTTACGTTCGACGAAAATGGATTCTTTTTGACAATCGAAAGCGCTCAGCAAGTTGGTTAGATCTTGGTTCAGTACCAAAGCAATGTGCAAAACGAAAAATGACCCCTAGAAAGGTGATGGTCACAGTTTGGTGGTCTAGTGCTGGTGTGATTCATCATAGCTTTTTACAAAACGGCGAGAGCATTACTGCAGATGTGTACATTGAAGAACTGACCACAATGATGGCGAAACTCGCACGTCTGCAACCAGCTTTGGTCAATCGGTCGTCTCCACTGCTACTTCACGACAACGCGCGACCCCATACTGCCCAACAGACCGTCTCTAAGCTGCATGAGTTGGGTTTGGAAGCTCTCCCTCATCCGCCATACTCACCAGATCTTGCGCCTACCGACTATTGCTTTTTCCAAAATTTGGACAACTTTTTAGCGGGAAAAAAATTCAATTCCCGAGAGGCAGTACAAAACGCCTTTGAAGAGTTTGTTGTCTCCCGTCCTGCTGATTTTTTCAAGAAGGGCATCCATAAACTGCCACAGCGTTGGCAAAGATGCATTGATTGCAGGGGTGATTACTTTGAATAAAAGAAATAAATAAGTTCGAAAAAAAAAATACTTTAACTTTTTTCAAACAAACGGCAATTTCATAGGTAAAGACCTAATATAATCTTTTATAGGGCCATCTAATACGCCTTTATTTACACAGTAGTAGTACCTTGCACTTACGCCACCTATGACACAGGTTTATCCTAGTGCAAGCACCAAATTTTGTAAGACTTTAGTTTACTAAGATTTATATTGTAACGAGCTTCTGCCCGCAACTTCGCCTGCGGCGTGGCCTATGGGGAAATAATTCAACCACCCATTTCACCCTCTTAAGGGTGGAATTTCGAAAAATCCTTTCTTAGCGGATGTCTACGTCATAACATCTACCTGCATGCCAAATTTCAGGCCGATCCGTCCAGTGGTTTGGGCTGTCCTAGATCACTATGTTAGTCAGTCACCTTTGAATTATATATATTTAGATTCCATTCATGTAAATTTTTGAATAGATATTATTTATTATTATTAGAACTAAAGTTTTACAGTAATGAGGATATTATTTAAGCCAATGTGACCCAGGCGTAAGAAAGGGCCACCGCATATCTTCCCATGGGTGCCGTAAGGACCAGCTATGGGAATATACAGGGAATGGGCAGCAGCATTTTCTGCGCCAGTCTACATTGTAATCTACTGCGATCACCAAGACGCCAATGCCAAGAATGCCAAACGTGGTGATTATGCCAGAGGCCTATGTTCAGCATTGAAATCAAAAAGGATGATGATGATGATTTGGAGTGGATATTATAATAATAACGTCCAACGATCACATATATAGATCTTGGACCCTAAATAGGATTTCCTGTGTCTAGGGACCCAGGAACTACGAGTACCATGGTCCCACAACGCCCAGACACAGAACCCGTATTTTCACTTTTTTCTGTGCTCAAATATTTGTCTTGCCGCGGGAATCAAACCCACCGCCTCCAGGTTATGAACAGACCTGCTCAACCACCAAACCATAGGCTTTCATATGTGTCCGGGAATCCTCAATTATTCATTAAGCTGTGGTTTTGTGAACCAAAATATCCATTACCTTCTAATACACAACAGTTTCTGATAGAATTAAGTGAGAAGAAGAAAGACATACCTCTATCTCCTTTCAGTTCCACATTGCCTCTGTACCAGACGATCCTGGCAGCTGGTTTTGCGTTCTTCACAAGACACTCCAGGGAGACTTCGTCCCCTTCCTTCAGCTCAATCTTGGAGTTGGCCGGATGGTTCGTGATCTCCACTGCATTCGGAGGAGCTGTAATCAAAGGAAACATTGGTTAGCTGTTTAATAAATCGATTAAAGAAAATTTTAACGGTATAGTTATTTTTGTTTTTAAATAATAAAAATAATAATAAATATGTGTAGTGTAGACATTTCACACAGCGAAATCTAAGCAAAGCTTGTGCTATGGGATCCAGATAACTGATACAATACTCAACACTTTTTATTTGTAAATACATACATAGAATACAATAAATAATAAAATGGAAAAAGAAATAGGCTAATGCTGTTGGTCTCTATCGACCTTTACAGCTTCACCGGGAGGGAGGGCAGGCGCTTAAGGGGCTCAGACGTCAAAAGAGAACTAGCTCAAGAGCACCCATGCGGTGCGAGCCTCGGCTTGGGCCGTTGGGTAAGAGAATCGAAAAGACTACGTCCACTGGAAGAGTTGATCCTATTTAAAGAGAGATTTCTTTTATTTTAGAATAAACATTTGACGTGACCCCATTATGTTTTCAGGCAATCAGGAATTGGTTATGAATGACGTGACAGTCTAGGTGTTCACATGATCATAAAAGTCACGGCTATAATAGATACCAGAGTCACTTAATTCTAAATTATAAAGATTCGCGTGACATGTCTAAATAAATCATCTAGGCAAAGATTGCGTACATCGAGGATTCTGTGCGAAAACAAAATACATTGTTTGTCTACAACGGTTTAAAAATGTGGGGGATATGGGGTAACAAACATAAAAAACGTGGTATATATAGTGATATAAGGTAATAAACAAAAATAAAGAAAAAAAAATACATCACTGTAAAGTTTCTTGTAGCTTCTTCTTTACAGTTGTAATCGAAGCTTCGGATCAAAGTTTTCTATTCTGCATTGTGCCGGATTGCTTGCACCAGTAGTGAGAAAGAGAACTGCTTTTTTTTCAAACTCATATATTGTAATGGGCTTGCTATATATTATTTGACAATAAGCACTTTGAAATTTAATATGCTTAGTGAAATAACTTAATTTTAAGTACCCAATATAATTTTGACTGGTAAAAGTGCTAAAATTAGCCTATTTGCAATAAATCTTTTGACTTTGAACATAAAAATGTGGGGGATATAAGGTAACAAACATTAAAACAACACCTATATGAAGTAGGTAAAAAATCATGATAGTTGATCCCTGAATCCTGAATGATAAACAATGTCACGTGGAAATTAATCCAGTGTCGTCGAGAGTTCAGATAGAAACAAAAACATTGATATTCTAAAAAAACGCACCCGTAATATAACGAACCCTTCAGACTGTACCTCTTTAATTTCCTAATTGCTTTCGCAGATCTTGAGCATACTGTATTCCTCTTTACTTTGGCAACTGCGGCGAAATGCCCATTAAAGTAATTATTTGAGAGTGGAGTAATTCTGAAGTACATAATTGTATTAACCAAGGAATGTATAGGTACCGGTAGGTTTAATTGTGTTATACATAAGAAATATGATACTTGACAGTCTCTGTGGTGTAGTGGTTGAGCAGGTTAGCTCATAATCCGGAGACGGGATCGGTTCCCGCGCAAGACAAGTATTTGTGCACAGAAAAAGCGCAAATACTTGTTCTGAGTCTGGGTGTTGTGGGACCATGGTCCTCGTAGTTTCTAGGTCCCTAGACACAAGGAATCTAAGCTTAGATTCCGACAACACCCAGACTCAGAACAAGTATTTGCGCTTTTTTCTGAGATTCTTTCTAAGATTCCCTGTGTCTAGGGACCTTTTTTTTGAGGGGGGAAATGCCCTCGCACTTCCCTGCCACCACGGGGGTGGTGGCAGGGGGTATGTGGGACTCGAACCCACTAAAACCCCCCGTGATCCGACCGCCGCCGGGATGGGGCGAGATGGAGACGCACTGCATTAACCATCTCGCCCCGGCCTGTGTCTAGGGACCTAGGCTAATAACGCCCAATAATCACATACATAGATCCTGACCATTAGTGTTCAGGATAGTGTTTGTGATTATTGGGCGTTATTATTATTATAATGATTAGGGAGAAATGTATAATTTTATATCTGCCCATAGATTAGCATCTTTGCATTATATTAGTAATGGTCCCGGCGTGAGAATAGGACCGGGTGGTCCCATTTTAGTTGGGTATCTTTTCCGGTTGGTGACGTAAGAGCTGGCTAAGGGGATATCCGGGAATGGAATCATCTATTGCAATCACGACGCCTGCCAAGCACGCTTATCATGGCAAGCACTTTTTGTAACAGTCACCCATGCAAGTGACCGCAGTAAACGTTGGTAATTTTACCAATCGGTTAAGAAAACTTGAGCATTACAAAAGGTAAGCCAGTTTTCCTGGAAAAATAAATACTTTTTATTACAATCCATCATTTTTGAATTTTTGCAGTGGATCAGCATTAACGTCCGTAAGTCGTAAATTAAATATAAACCGGAAAAAACGTCGGATTATTAAAATTATTAGCGCTGTCGCGGACCTGGGAAATATTTCATTTGATAATTCTTTTTCGGCGTCCCCGATTGTGCTGCCATCTGGATTTATACCTTTGAAAGTGATATCACAATTTAATAAATAATTTTAATATGATTTTTTTAACATTCTTTTGGCAGATATTAGCATATTTTTTGATGGATCCATAGTAAAGTGCTTCGACTAACTTAATCTTTCTCATTCATTTGTCGATGCTAATGATATAAATTCGAAAGTAACTACTTATATCTGTTTGTATTTCTGTTAGTCGCTTTTTCGCTGATGAAAAGATGAAAGATATTGAAAACATCTTGTTAAAATTTGGTATGTAGATAGGTTGAACTTAAAAAAAAGACAAGATAGGTACTTATTATATCAGTTTAATAGGTAGGTTTTTCAATATTTGGAAGATAGACCTGTTTACCATTTTTGGCAGTTTTTGTTTAATTGTAAATATTTTTGTATAAAAGGTGGAATTTAATTTGTTTTTTTCCTTTAATGTATGTATTCAGTCCATGCTATAGAATGCTCCCATATAACTAAATAAAAAAGTACTTATGAAATAAAACTTAAATCTAAGGAAAAGCCTTGCGACATTGAACAAAGCAGGTGTTTTATTGCCTACGAAACATTTACAAAACACTCAGCTGGTGCTCGCGCTGTGTGTACCGTTAAATAGACATTTCGGCTGTCATGCAGTTAATTTAGGCACTAAATACTATAAACAAAACTTTTTTTTTAATTGTACGCATATTCTATAGCATGGTCTGAGTACATACATTTATGGAAAAGAGTGAATAAAATTCCACCGTGTATATAATAAAACAATTTTTTTTTTGTGTATTTTCTTTTATTATACAAATGCGGTGTCACCCTCTATTTACCTGTTTTATTATTTTCCGAGACAAAAGTAATCACAACAAAACACAATTCAGAATCGTGCGCAAAAGTTTATCCAAATGAGTTCAGCCGTTTTGGCGTGAAAACTAAACAAACAAATAGACAAAAAACAAACATAAAACAGAACGTTTTCTCTTTCGTAATTAATAGGACAAAAGAAGTGGTCAAACGGTGTCCTACAAAACAAACGTAAAGAACAAAACTTTGCAAAAGATTATTTTCTTTGCCTTCATAAAAGAGAAAATTAACCTCTTTGCCTGAACGGGTAGATACTATGAACAAAGGTTGCCACAAACGAAATGCGGTGCAGAATCCCAACAAAAGTAATTATATCCAAACAAGTATTCTATAAAAACATAAGGTTGGAGGAAGTTTTCTTCAGTGGTTAGATTGGGGGCTGCGGGATAAATGAATTACACTCCAATCGCTATAAATTATATTTTCTAAAAGAGCTTCTGCCCGCTGCTTCGCCTACGCCGCGGCGTGGCCTATGGGAAAATAATTCAACCACCCATTTCACCCTCTTAAGGGTGGAATTTCGAAAAATCCTTTCTTAGCCTAAATGTCAGCCGATCCGTCCAGTGGTTTAGGCTGTGCGTTGATAGATCACTATGTCAGTCAGTCAGTCACCTTTGAGTTATATATGTTTAGATATAAGTAATTTGATTGATCGGGTCTAGATCACATTTACTGTGCTTATGTTGTTGAAATAAAATAACACTATAATTCACCTGATTAAATGGTTTAAATAGGATCATATTATTATTTTATTCCAAATATTAGTATAGGCAAAAACCACGTTCAAAAGAAAAAAAAAAGCGAGTGTATTTTAGACCACACGAGTAAATTAAAACTTCTTTAGTTTAGGCATCCGCTAAGAAATAATTTTTCGAAATTCCACCCTTAAGAGGGGGAAATGGGTGATTGAATTATTTTCCCATAGGCCACGCCGCGGGCGAACCTGCGGGCAGAAGCTCGTTTAAATATATTTTACAAAAATTGAGACGGATTATGATAAAAAAAATCAGGTGTAATTTTTTTTCTCATTTGTCCCGAACTACACAGAGGGTAGAACAAAATGATTTGTAAGGAGGGCCTGGGGGCAGAGATGAAAATCTTCGAGATAGAGGAGCGGCGTTGTTTTAAGGATTCTTAGGTTTAAAATAGAGGTGGTGTTTTAATCAAACTATGACTGGCATGGATGTGGTAATTCTTTTTACTTAAAATACGAGTGTGCTTTACCCACACGACTGAAGTAAAACTTCTTTAGCTCCATCTATCGGCCGGTATAACTATGTTTATGCTTTGTTTAATGTTAATCTCGTCATCTTGGCAATTGTAAATTGTCATGTTGCCGGACATACCAACATAATAATACACATTTTAAGTAATTTTTAGCTTGGTTATGTTGACAATGGAGATCTACGTTAACCAACAACTTTCAACTTCCGTTCGCCTCGTAACGCATTCACTAGCTTACTTCCTAAGTCAAGCTTGCGTAAAGAAGTTTTACTGGGGCTCAAGAGGAAAAAACTTCCCATTTGGTCCTAGGTGGGCGAATACATGGGACACGATGGGAATAATACAATATTTACCAGTGTGAAGGCGAATGAAGTCGGTGTAACCCATTTTTAAAAAGGATATTATTTGCGATCATAATTCTTAGTAATTATTATCTGGTAACGATCAGCTATTGTTGTGTATTGGACAGCTTCTGTGGTGTGGCAGATGAGCAGGCTAGCTCATAACCCGGAGGCGGCGGGTTCGATTCCCGCAACAAGACAATTAATTATGTACAGAAAAAGCATAAGTATTTGTTCTGTCTCTGTGTTGTGTACACACAGAACGAGTGTGATGTGTGTATAGTGAATCCTAGTTGGGGTCTAAGGTATATGTGTGTGTGTGCAGCAGATAAAGTTTGAAATTTTTCCAACAATTAAAAAATATATGAAACTTCCAGCGAATGCAAAAGGACCAAAACTATGTCACATCTATTAAAAATTCCAGCTCCGTTATATCTAATCAGCAACAGAGTTTAAGGCCGATACAGATCGTTGTATAATGGGCAAAGTTGGCATACTTTGCTCGACTTTTGCCCAAGTTTGCCAAACTTCGCCCTCGACTTTATATTATTATACTTTCATATTGGAATTTTTAAAGTGTTTAACTTACATGTGGTGAATAATGTTTTATGAGCTGTCGTAGCAAGTAGCGTAGGAAAACGAAAAAGATCGCGTCACCGCATTGTAATTTTTTCCAAAACTTGTGTTTATTTCAGCTTTTTTTTTTTACTTCAAACTTGTCCAGCATTTGACCACGCTCTCACCTGATCGGAAGTGACGATGAGATCGAAGGTGTAGCATGCTAGCCAAGTAAATTTATTCGTTAAGTGCTGGATTACAGGCATGAGTGTGCGAAAATGGTATAATAATGGTGCAACGTTTCTTTTCGTGTCGTTTCCAAAACTCCATAGAAGCTTCTGGTAAAGTTGCGACCACTTTACTAGGAGTATGACTTGACTCGATGATTTGGACTGTTACTTGACTTGACATTTATAGAAATTATTATTCAACTTGAGTTTGAACTTTAATTTGTCCAATGACTAGACATTGTCAATGACTTGACAGTTCAAAAACAGACTTGACAGTTTAAATTATTATTCAACTTGAGTTCTGAACTTTAATTTGTCAATGACTTGACAGTGTCAAATTAAAGTTCAAGTTCAGTTGCCAAAGTTCAGTTACAAAAGTGCGGAGCCAAAACAAAAAAAAAGATAGTACTGGTACTATCTATTTGTATTATAGTATTGTATTGTACTATAGACAAATATATAAAAACAAAAAAAATGTGTTTTTACCATTCGTCCAATATTATTGCCAACATTGCCTTTTTTTTTTTTTTTTTTTTGAGGGGGGGAAATGCCCTCGCACTTCCCTGCCACCACGGGGGTGGTGGCAGGGGGTATGTGGGACTCGAACCCACTAAAACCCCCCCGTGAGCCCTCGTCCGCCGTACCGGGGCGAGAAGGGGTCGCGACTGCAGTCCAGCCAGCTCGCCCCCGGCGGCAGGCCCTTTCGGGCCTCTCCGCGCCAAAGGATGGGTGACCTTGCTCACCAAGGTCACCCACCAGACGTGTGGGGCCGTGCAAGCCGGCGGAGAGTCCCCCGACTCTCCACCAGTGGCCCCACTACGGGGGAGGGAGGAGGTGCGCGTAACGCCTCCTCCTCCCTCCCACTCGTCTGCGCCGGAGCGGGTCAGCTCCAGCGGCCTCCTCTCTGACCCGCTCCGCGGTCTCCTTCTGCGCCATCACGTACTCGCAGAAGGAGACCACCGCCTGCCACGATCTCTCGCTGTCAAGCATGGCTCTCACCACGCTTGGCAGCGAGAGATCGTGGCCTACTGCCAAGGAAAGTGTGTGCCGCTGCGGGTCCCAAGCGGTACACACTTCCAGTGTGTGGGGCGCTGTATCCTCCAGCGCCCCACACTCATGGCAGGCAGGGGTCGCTTCACGCCTCGCGATTTGGTGCAGGTACTTTCCAAAGCATCCGTGCCCGGAAAGCACCTGCACCAACCGGAAGGTCAGCGACCCGTGGGGCCGCCTCACCCACCTCTGGAGGACCGGACGGATGGCCTCCACCGTCCTTTGCCCTGGGACCGGTGGAGCCAGGTCCTCCACCCACCGCCTCAATAGGGTGGCCCGCGCCTGCTGCCGCATGCGCCTAACCTCGTCCCACCCTGGGGGCTCTCCCCGAGATCTCCTCGCCGCCACGAAGTGGTAAACTTCAGCGAGGATCTCGGCTTGAAGCTCCCAGGGTGGGTCACCGGCTAGAACGCATGCCGCTGTCCAGGACACCGTTCTGTACCCGCGTATCGCCCTCGTCGCAATAACCCGCTGCGGACGTCGCAGCAGGGTTTTGTTACTGCGACCGAGGGCGTCCACCCAGACCGGTGCCCCGTACAGCGCCATACTCCGGATTACTCCGGAGTATAGACGGCGACATACGGCGCTCGGGCCACCCACATTGGGCAGCAGCCTCCCCAAGGCGGCCGCAGCTCCCACCACTTTTGGGGCCAACTGGGCAAAGTGGGCCCCAAAAGCCCATCTCCCGTCCAGGGTAAGGCCCAGATATTTCATCTGGGCCTTAACCGGGACGGGCACCCCATCCAGTACCACCCGCGTACCTGGAGGGGGTCCCCCCCGAGGCCCATGGAACAATAGGGCCTCGGTTTTGGAGAGAGCGACCTCCAAACCCAGGGCGCGTATGCGGTCGACCACGAGGCTAGTGCCTACCGTGGCCAACCGCACCGCCTCCCCGAGGTCCCTCCCTCTCGCTACGACCAGGGTGTCGTCTGCGTAGCACGCTACCCGCATATTGGCGGGAAGCGTGCCACGCAGCACCCAGTCGTAGCCTATGTTCCACAGGAGCGGTCCCAGCACCGACCCCTGTGGAACCCCGCAAGAGACGCGACGGTGCCTTAGGCCGTCGCGTCCTACCACCAGGACCTCGCGGTCCTGGAGGTAGTCGGCCAACAGCCTCCGCAAATACAGGGGCACTCCGTGGTAACGGAGAGCCTCCTGTATTGTTCCATGCGGGAGGCTGTTGAAGGCATTGGCTATATCGAGCGATACAGCCAATGCCTTTTCCCTCTCGCGGACCGCCTGCTGTGTCCACCCTTTGAGCCAGAGAAGGGCGTCTATCGTAGACCGCCCTTCCCTGAACCCGTACTGGGCATCGGACAGAGCAGGCCCCGTCCCCTCTAGGTGCCGGATGACACGGGAAGCCACCACCCTCTCCAGTAGCTTTCCCGTGTCATCCAGCAGCACTATGGGCCTGTATGCGGAAGGCGAGTCGATTGGTCGACCCACCTTGCGCAACAGGCACAGCCGGCCGTCCTTCCACAGCTTCGGGAACCTTCCCGACGTGAGGCACACGTCGAAAAGTTCCCGAAGCCGGTCGCCCATCTCCCTCAGGGCGATCGCAAGGACCCGGCCGGGGACTCCGTCTGGGCCAGGGGCCGTCCTCTTCCCACGCAGCCGACCGACGGCGACCTCCATCTCCACCTCCGACACAGGTGGGATGGAGGCCACGTCCAGCTCCTCGGGGAAGGGGACGGACACTGCCATCATCGGCGGGGTGTGGGAGGGGCGATCGGGGAATAGCCCCTCCAGCACCGCGCCGAGGACCTCCGGCTCGAGGGACTCGGCCACTGGGGACGTCTGGCCCCGGAACTTGTTCCGGGCTACCCTATACGGACGTCCCCATGGATCTCTCTCGAGTCCCTCCAGCGCCTCGCTCCGCGCCCGTTCCTTGGCCTGACTGATCGCGAGCTGCAGTTCCCGCTTGGCGGCGCGATACCTCTGATATGCGAGAGTCTCGGCCGCCAGCTCCTGGTCAGACAGCTGGAGATCAGTCCGGCCATGGCGCCGTCTCCTCTGGTGGCCGTAGATCCGCCGAACCCTGGAACAAGTGTTCCGGAGTTCGGCGATCTCCGCGGACCACCAGTAGACCTCGCGGCGGGGGCGGGAGCAGCGTCGGGATCTCGGCATGGCCGCGTCGCACACAGCCGTTACCGCTTCCCGAAACTGGCCCGCCGCGACGTCTACCTCCGGGTGGAGGGAGCCGGCAAACCACGACTGGACGATCGCAGCCTCTTCCGCCAGTTCGGCGTCGAGGCAGCTGACCGTCCAGCGCGGAAAGTCGGCCCGCACCACCCGGGTAGCCCCTCCTTGGTTGTGGGAGGTGGAGACCTCGAATCGCACATATTTGTGGTCCGAGAGAGTCTCCACCTCCGACATCACCCTCCAGCCACGGATACGTGCGGCGACAGATGGGGTGGCGAACGATACGTCCACCACGGACCCCCCATTATGTCGCACGCACGTATGGGCTGACCCCCTGTTCAATAGGAGCAGCCCCGTGGCGACAGCCCACTCCCTAACAATCTCCCCGCGACTGTTAGTGAGTGGGTTGCCCCAGTCAGTTGCCTTAGCGTTCAGGTCCCCCATAAGGAGGACCTGACGAGGCCACTGTCTTCTGACCGCCGCAGAGAGGAGGTCCATAAAGACCTCCAACTCCGCGGCGGTCCTGTTGGGGGAGAAGTATGCGCCAATGACGACATACTCCCCCCACTTGGCCACGACGAACCCCGAACCCCTTTCTTCTACCGAAAGGGGTGGGTCGCCACCTGACCGCCCCACTATTGCCACGGAGCCATCCAGATCCCCAGCCCAACAAGGATGTTGGGGGGGGACGTAGTATGGCTCCGCGGCAACCGCCACGTCAATTCTCCACTGTGCCAGGGTCTGCATGAACAGATCCTGGGCCCCGGCGCAGTGGTTGAGGTTCGTCTGGAGGAGGTTGTGATGTCTGACTTGATCCATCAATCAGACATCACAACCACCTCGCGCTCAGGGGACCGCGTGGCCCGGCTTGCCACCGCAGGGGCGGCCTGCGTCCCTCGGACCTTCCCTCTGGTCTTGGGGGGGACACAGATGTTTCCCCCCATGACGTGCTTAGAAGGCTTGCCTGCCTCTGCGCAAATGCTGCAGTGCAGGCCAGCCTTCTGGCAGCCGGCCGCCCGATGACCAGTGCCTCCGCAGCGGTAGCACTGGTCACTCCTGTCGGCTGGCGAGGGGCATTGGACGCGTGTGTGCCCTAGTCCCATGCACTTGTAACAGCGCATAGGACGCGCGTCCAATGCCACTACTCGCGCCGAGCTCCACCCCACCAGTAACCTGCCCTGATTTGACAGCACTTTTGCCGCCGATACCGGACAGGTCACCAAGGTGGAGCCCGTGCCGTCGAAGCCGGGGGTCACCTCTTTGACCCGCACCAGCTTCACGTCGCAGCCCCCCACTTTAGCCACCGCTGCGGCCACCTTTTCTCCCGTGGCTGCATCATCCAGGCCCATAACCCTCAGGTTAACTGATTTTACGGGCCTGGAGATGGTGGCCACCTCGGAGAGGACGCCACGGAGCTTTTCCGCGAGCTGGTCCGCCTTCTCCGAGTTTTGGGAGCCAGAAATCTCCAGCATTCTGGCTCCCGTGGCCGTCTTTTTAAAGCGGACCTGGGTCTCAGTAATTCCCAGGTCCGCTATGTCCATCTTTTCTTGCGCCATCTCTATGATGGCGCGATATGTCACCCCCTTGTCCGCGGCTTCTGGCTGTAAGGTCATTACAACCGCTGCGGACTTGGGGGGCCTCAACGCCGCCTTCTTAGCCTTAGCCCTGCTGGAAGGGGCTATCGGCTTTTTGGAGGCGGCGGAAGCGGCCGGTTTTTTGGCTGGACCACGGGAGGCGGGTACTACTATGGGCACCACTGGGGGGAGGGAAGACTTTCCCTTCCCCTTGCCCTTTCCTTTCCCTTTGCCTACGACCGTAGCCCAGCTTCCCTCTGCGGCTCTGACGGCGGCAGGTGTGGTCACGCCTTGGGGCCCCCTAGATGTTGTGGGGGCCGCAGCCGGTGTCACCATGGTGGTGACAGCGGTCTTCTTGATCTCGGCTCGCTTCCCCGCTTTAGTAGCGGGGGTGCGAGCCGGCTCTGGCACCGGCTGTTGTGACGTGGCCGCGGCCGCCGTCTTTTTCCTCGTGTCCGCTTTTAAGGGGCGGGCGAACCGTGGGGGCAGGCAAGAGCCGGTCTTCAAATGCCGCGAGGCGAGCGGTAACCATCTCCCCTAAGGTCACCGTTAGGGAGCGCCTCAGCTCTTCGACCAGCTCTGCCCCCATTAGAACAGCGGCGGGGCGTCCATCTGCAGCGGCGGCTGTGGCAGTGGCGTTGGCGGCGGTGGAAGCAGCGATGGCGGCGGCCGTCTTGGCTTCAGAGAAGCCCTGACGCAACGCCTTCACCTCTGCCTTCATCGCCTCCAACTCCATGCGCATACGCTTGTTTTCGGCCCTCAGCCGCCGTGTTTCCTCCGCCTCGCTCCGGCCCGCGAGATTGTCGACCACCTCTGTCAGTGTCGACGCCGACTTCTTCAGGCGGGAGACAAACTCGCCTTTGAGGTTACCAGATTTCCTGGCAACCTCCAAGATACAGGCGAGTTTTTCTCCCGCCCGCGCCCTCAACTCCTGTGCGTTCAGCACGCTGAAATCGTCGTCCACCGGGTGAGGACCAGAATCGCTTCCGGTCTCTCTTCCGGGGCCGACGATGCCAGCGGCTGGCGCCTTCAGGAACTGGCGAGAACACAAGGTTCTCTCCAGCTCCCCGTCTGTGGTCACGTCCGGTGTGGGGGGCTTTTTAAAGCCTCCCCTTGAAAGGCCCGCCGGGTTACCGGCGGCCTTTCTCCTCCCTCTCTTTCCAGTAGCCACCTTAGCAGCTACCGTCTCCTCGGTCTCCGTGTCCGAGTTAAGCCACCCGGGCACAAAAACCGAAGAGGACGGCCGCTTGCGAAGGCGGCTCGTCCACTCCTCCGCCGAGTCTTTCGACAGCGGCTCGCAACTCATGTCTGAGTCCGAGAGGTCAGTCGAGTTTGCTGTTCTTGTCGACGAAGCGTCGGCAAGAGCAGCAAAGCTGTTCCTCTCCAGGACCAGACTGCTAGCGGCCGCTGTCAAATCCACCTTATCCCGTCTACCTGATCCCGTCGATCCCTGTTGCGATTCGCGCGGCGTTATCGCCACGTAAATCGGAACAGGGAGAGCCTTCCGCTTGCAATCGGTATCCGATTTCGCGCCGTCGTCGTTGCCTATCCGTAGTGTACCGTCGGAGTCCGTTTTCGTGCGTGTGGTCGGGCGAGGGCCAAGGCCCTCGAGGCTTTTGCTGCCCCCCCCAGAGTACGAGGGGCTGAGTGCCGGCGGATTCTTGCCAGCACCGACGGATTGTGTCCGTAGACCTTTACCGCCCTGGGGACCATTTACAAAAGCTCGTGTGTCCATTTTTTTTTTTCCTTTTTTGAAGGGGGTTCGGTCCCCCTTTTGGGGCTCTCGCAGGTGGGTTCCCCCCACCCATACATCCCTTGTGCGAGCCCCGACACGAGATTTGGCCACTCCTCTACGTCCATCGCGTTTACCGGGAAATGCCGTCACAGACGACATTGACCGGTTTCCACGATGGACGCTTCTTCAGTTGCAAGTGCAACACCTTGCCGGCTCGCGTCACCGCTACTCAGCATAAGGCCGAGACGCCGACCGAGCCATCAGCGACTGGACAAACACAACAAGACGATAACAATAACAAACAAATGGGACAACACCAGACACAGACAAACAAGGTTTCGCCGCTCCGTCTTACGAAATAAAGACCCCCACCAAGATAAAGCTCCTGATGGGGTCTCCATTTCGCCGACTCGCGTCGCCGCTACCCAGCATACGGCCAGGACGCCGACCGAGCCCCGCAGCCATTCAAGGCTGCCTTGGCTCGTGCCACCGCTTCCCGGACTCTCCGGAGCGCTGGTCGAGCCCACTCAAGGACGATTCCCCATCACTGGATCCCCGCCCTGCCTCATCCACTTCTGTGGAGAGTCCCCTCTGTGCAGTCACCCCCCGTATCGCCACGGAGGGTCTGCTCGCTCGCGTCACCGCTATTCGGCATATGGCCGAGACGCCGACGCGAGCCTCCAACTCGCACCGCCGCTTCCCGGACTGTCCAGGGCGCCGGCGCGAGTTCCCGCCTCTCTGCTGCGCCTTGTGCCGAGACACAAGGATCGCAGAGAGGCCCCGCCAGGAATTTAGCCAACGGCTAATAAGATCCCCGAAAGAAAGTTATTAGCCGTTGCCCAGGGTGCACCGGTCCAGGTGCTGCCCTTCCCCCCGAATGCAAGCATTAAGAGGGAATTGCAGCACCCGAGGCAACGTGGAGGTATCCTAGCGTAGGCCAATTCCAATACAGAATAACCTATAAAACTAATAAAATCACGGCCGGTCCCGTAACAGGGCTATTATCATGGAGCTACGTAAACTGCCTGATTTATACCTACCCTCTCTGAATATATTAGGGGGTGGGCAGGGCTAGTGCCGTCCGGACTGTTTTATCGACGGTGAAACAAAGAAAGGTTTCTTTCCCTGTACTTGTTAACTGTTTAATAGATATAAATTAACACCCAACAATCATATAAATAGATCCTTGACCCGGTATCTAGGGACCCAGGAACTACGAAGACCATGGTCCCACAAGACCCAGACTCAGAACAAGTATTTGCGCTTTCTTTTCGGTGCACGTAGACTTGTCCTGCCGCGGGAATAAAACGCGCCGCGTTCCAAGGTGACATAAAAAAATACAGTCGAATTGAGAACCTCCTCCTTTTTTAAGTCGGTCAAAAAGGTTGACTAACACGTAAACTCGGGCTACATCTAGCCCTCTCTACTCGAATAAGTAACAATGCGGTAACGGGCCGGACCCTGAATCACGTTTTTACTTACCGCCCCCATTTTTTATAGAAAAGGGGTTAATGTTGTTTATTTTGCTGATAATACTGTATTCTTAGGGATGGTCAGAGTTAGAGGTAATATATTTTATTACTATCAGAATTTTTAAGTAAATATTCTTAGGGATTAAGCTGGTGAGGCGAACGGCAGATGACACTAATATTATAGACGAATTTTTGTATGCGTGTATGTGTGTTTGTTTGTTACTCCTTCACGCTCAAACGGCTGAATTCATTTGGATAAAATTCGGTACCATGATAGCTACATTAGATTAACATATAGGCTACATTTTATCCCGGAAAAGTGAAATGTTCCCGCGGGGTGAGTAAATAATTAAATAGTTAAAATACTTTTTATCCGCGGGTGAAACCGCGGAGCGCAACTAGTATAAGTATATCTCTCTCTCTACGTGAAGATAGAAAGGAAGAGTTACGAAGAAGAAGAAGAAGAACTGAAGTTTTACTTCAGTCATGTGGTCTAAAGCACACTCGTTTTTTTATGGTGAGGTGTGCGAATAGTTATATTAGTTTTTTTTATGTTAAGGAATGACGTGACGAGCTAGCCGTTTGCCCGATGTTAAACGACACGGCTGCCCATAACAGATGCAGTGCCACTCAGAACTCTAAAGTATAGAGTTTCGCGTGACACTGCACTGCGCACGTCATCGTGAGACATCAGCACAATCTAGTAATAAGATTACTAAACTGTGAGATCAGATCATAAAGTCTGGCACTGTAGCTAGTGAAATTACTGAGCAAATGAGCTCAGTAATTTCACTAGCTACAGTGCCCTTCAAACCAGAACACAGCAGTGCTTACGCACTACTGCTTGGCGGCAGAATAACTGGCAAAGAGGTGGTACCTACCAAGACGAACTTTGCAGTAAAGTCCTACCACCTAGTAAATATTACCACCTAGTACCTATTAGTTACAATATGTTAATAATTTAAAATATTGATAAAATATCCAATCGTATTCGTCAACATTACCATTAAGATTTGAGCTAGAATTAATCGTATTTAATATGGAGGCTCAACAGCTCAAGGGTTCTTAATAAACTGGTCCTCCCTATCCCGGACCACAAAAGCTAATAACAACCACGTAAAGACAATAATTTATACAACAAATCCAGTTAAGAATTTTCCCAAAATTTTCCCAAAACTCTCATAATAAACCACAAAGAGTCGATACGACCCCCCGCCAAATATCGGCACCAAACTTCCATTTAATTCTACAGAGCTAATTCAAGTTGCGAGATAAATTTCCACCAACTTTTTGAATATATCGGCTCGGGAAGTTTAAGATCGATTCCATCGAATTTCTCTGTCCGGGAAAACCAACCAGCGCGGGGTTTTCTGTGATTTCTGCAGAATACGACGGGTAAATACCCCGGGGGGATATTCGGTAATCTTGGATCCATCTTGCAGCTGAATGGTCATAGAATATCACTTAAAACCAATATCGATTATTCACAATATACCCAAGATACCACAAGAAAACTAGTTTTAAAAAGGGTTCTTTAAATGGGTGGGTAACATTTCCTCAGCGCCTCGAGTGTTGCTGATGTTGATCAGTGACGGTGACTTACCATAATCATAATCATAATTAATAATCAGTTTATTCATAAAATGGCAATTAAATGTTTAAATAAAGTCCTGACTGACATATATCAACGCACAACCTAAACCGCTGGTTTTAGAGATTTGAAATTTGGAGGGTGTGTCCTCTGTAAAGTGTAGGTATCCACTAAGAAAGTATTTTTCGAAATTCCATCCCTAAAAGAGTAAAATGGGTGCTTGAATTATCTATGAAAAAATGTCTTCTTCATTTCCTATAGGCCACGCGGGCGACGCCGCGGGCAGAAGCCTAGTTCTTTCATAAATTCAAACATTAATTACATTATTAGTATATTTAAATCATAGGGACTTAAAAAAAAAAATTTAATAAAAAAATTGTAAATAAAAAATGTATCACATGACACCAAACTTATTTTCCATTCCACCTGCTAAAGCTTGTATACCCAAAAATCCGCCCCACCCTACCCAGCTATCCGAGCCCGTTAGACGTCAGTGGGAGGGTGTAGATTACTCCAAAGTTGACCAGCCGCAAATTAGAGATGTTTGACTTGAGGCAATCAATTGTCTTTGATGCTACTTCGGGTTCAGAGAACTTGTCTCAAAGTTTGTGGTCTGCATTAGAATGTTTAAATAGGGTGGGCCTTTAGCAGCCGCTTTAGTGACGATTACGGCCTTTCTTGTGTAACGGAAGAAACTAAAATGTAAACAATAAATGTTGACAGCCTCTGTGGTGTGGTGGTTGAGCAGGTCAGTTCATGACCCGGAGGCGGCGGGTTTGATTTCGAAGTATTTGTGCATAGAAAAAAAAGTAAATACTTGTTCTGAGTTTGGGTGTTGTGGGACCATGGTCCTCGTAGGCCCTGGGTCCCTAGACACGGAATCCTAGTTGGGGTACATGATTTATGTATGTGATCGTTGGGCTTTATTTTTATTATTATTAAGTATAATCAAGTTGAGTGCAGAAATTTAAACTAAGGTGCCTCCCGGTTGGTCAAAATTTACCCGATTTAATGTGGAAGTTGTAGATTTTTATTATCGCTCAACATTATTATGGCTGAAGACACTGACATAGACTGCATCATCACTTTCCATCAGGTGATGTTAGTAATTGGTAATTCTTCTTTCTATTTTGGTAAACCCTTTTTTAGTTCCACATTAATAATTTTGCATCGCTGGACATCACGGTAGGATTCTCTGAGTTTACGATGGTCAGTCCAAGACACTTCAATATTGTAGTTTTCATATTTCAATAGGTAGTATTTTTGCAATTCAACGGGGCAGTGCTGCCAGCATGTTGGGTACGCTACCTACTGGTAGTGGGCTGGAGCATTTGGACGGTCTACAGGTCATCGCGGCCAGTATACAGTCCAAATGTTTTTTTTTTGTAGTAGTACGTAGTGTTTAGTATTAGTTATTATATAATTGTAGTATTTAGTTTAAAAAAAGGTAGGTTCTTACTTCAATGATAGCGATATTATTAAATTTTAATTTAATTGAGACATCAGCACATTCAGGTAATAATTCGACTGTGAAATCAGATCACAAAGTCTCAACTGCCCAGTAATTTCACTAGCTACAATGCTCTACAATCCGGAATATAGTAGTGCTTGCGCACTACTGCTTGGCGGCTGAATAACTATCATTTCATTCGCAACCATACTAATAAAAAAAACCGTTTCTCTCGTCACGCGTTTGCATATATCTTTATTTTCACAGAATCAACTTAATTTTATCACGTGTGGCTGCCTAAGCTTTGATGTCAAAATAAAATGCCAGAGTAAATAAAAATCTGAGTTTGCCGTAGGAAAATTTCGCAAAATGAGCTTTATTAAAAATGTCGTTATATACTCACGGAATCTGGATTTTATTACTGTTTCATGCGACTTTATGTGACGTTTTAGAGTCAGCTGAAAACCATTTTTAATGATGTAGTACTATTAATTTAATGCTATTAGCTAACTTCTTACTACAAAAAAACTAGTGTGCTTTAAACCACATGACTGAAGTAAAACTTCTTTAGTTTAACTCCATCTATCGGCCGGTATAACTTTGTTTTTGCTTTGTTTAATGTTAATGTCGCCATCTTGACAATTGTAAATTGTCATTTTGCTGGACATACTAACATAATAATACATACTTTTAACTTTGTTATATTGACAATGGAGATCTACGTTAACCAACAACTTACGACTTCCATTCGCCTCGCTAGCTTACTCTCCGAGTTTGACTTCAAAAATCATTGGTTGATTAAGTTTCAAACCAGGGGCGTTAAGAGCCACACTCATCCCTCAACACCTAGAATACGCCTCTGATATAAGTCAGATAACGATCAACCTTTCTGTCTCCCTCACTGCTGTACTCTTATTCACTCACACCTCACATTTGAATAAAAAACGCGGCAATACCTCAAAGTGTCAAGTCAGAAAGCCATTCCCCGTTTAATACGTAGATAACAATTTTAAACTCGGCTCGGCCTATCAATATAAAGGTGAAATACCTGCGTCACGACGCGTAGGGAATATTTTCACTAGAGGGCGTGGATATTATAACAGTAAGGGCGATTAGGACAAGCGAACTACTTCAAAACATAAGATACGAAATCTTGCTAACGAAGATGAAATAGCTTTCAAACTACTATATATTATTACACTTATGATTTACATTATATTATTATTTACACATTACACATATTAAATGTAAAAGAGTTGCAATAGTTAGTCAAGTTATTTACAATATTTATCGTCAAAAGTAGTATTGAATAGTGTAATTGACTTGTGGACGATTTGTTGACTTGCCACTAGGTGGCGTCGTTGTCGACTGTCATGGCCGAAAATTGTTCCGTCGCCTCTTTAAAAAGGGCAGAACGTTGTTCAGTGGAGTTCAGTTGGTCCTCGGCAGCGGAGTGAATAACACGAAACTATTGCCGATATACTGTGAAACAGGAAACATATCTAGAGGTTATTTATTAATTGTGCAGCAAATGTCTATGAAGTTAAGATAATAATATTGACTATCCCGATACCTCAGTTGGTAGTAACCCTGCCTTCTGAACTGTAGGTTGTGAGTTCATTCCCACCCAGTCTTGAATATCGACGTTTGTTCTGTGTCTGGGTGTAATATTGTATGTATATACCAACAAACAGTATCTTGAGTATTGTATGAGTTATCTGGTTTCCATAGTACAAGCTTTGCTTTAGGGCTAGATGGCGCTGTATGAAATGTGTACAATCTTTTTTATTTTTGTAATTATATTTGATACTAAACTTTACTTAGCACACCAAGTAAAGTAGATCCACTAAACCTTTCACTAGATCTGCCATATAAAATCTTTAACGTATGTGCCAGAACATGTGCCTAAAACCTTTAGTGATTCCGCCACAAATTAGAAACTAAGCACTAAAGTACGTTTGAACTGATTCATTAGAGTACTTTTTTGGGCGTATTTTTGGGAGATCAGATTCTAATTATTATATTTTTATATCTACTACAAAAATTAAAAGCCATCGCTGATAGTCTACTTTTCTAGTGGTTTCGTGTTGGAGTTATCCAAACTACTATGGTCTCCCGAAGTATTGGCATAAACAAAAAAAGGTATGACAGCATTTTTCATTTAAACAAATTTTAAATTTATATTATAAAACAGTAGTGTTAATAAAATGCATTTTTATCAAAGTTTTGATCGGTGTCAGCAATACTTGGGATATTTTTTATGGTTATTAAGTAATTCTCTAGCGTATAATCATTATCACTGACCCCACATCTGGGGAGTGATCACGAAACTTTGATTGCAATGCAACGGGAGAAATTTCCATACTACCTATGCATATAAGCTGCGTATTCAAACTGTCAAATACATACAAATTTGTTTTTCTATTGTTGCAATCGAGTTACATTATCGCCCACCTGATTTGTACGAGAACCGGATATCACCGTACTTCCCATACTGTTTATAGTCTTGGGGGCCGTTACTCCTGTTCAGGAGAGGGGGTAAAAAGGTCACGATCCTTTTATTGACATTTGACTAATACTACTGACAGCAATGGATATTGGGTGTTTAAATTGCTTGCTTGGGAAATTTCCTACTTTATTATGAAGTGGTTTTCTTACTTTGTACTGTTTTATTGGTTTATGTTAGTGGGGTTAATTTATAAACATGAACTCTTTGCGCAGCGGGCAGTACCGTTATTTACCCTATGGTGGCATTTAAATTTATTACAGTGGCAACATCGGCAACTATCATTGCTCCCCCAACCATCTGGCTTTTTTATGTTAAGGAATGACGTGACGAGCTAGCCTTTCGCCTGATGTTAAACGACACGGCTGCCCATACCAGCTGCAGTGTCACTCGGAACTCTAAAGTATAGAGGTTCGCGTGACACTGCATTGCGCACGTCATCCTGAGACATCAGCAAAATCTAGTAATAAGGTTAATAAACTGTGAGATCAGATCATAAAGTCTCATTTGTCCAGTAATTTCACTAGCTACAGTGCCCTTCAAACCGGAAAAAAAAGGGACCGCTCGGTTTCTGCCGATAAATACTTGTCCTGTCGCGGGAATCGAACCCGCCGCCTCCGGGTTGACCTGCTAAACCACCACACCACAGATTCTGTCATATGAAGAAGGAAGGTACTATACCTACATAGAAAGACGGATGCAATCATAAAAAATACGATTCCCACACACAGCAACCACTTTGCTCCATAATTATTAAAAAAATTAACTAACTATGAAAGTGTAAACTACTGTGTCTACCGAAAATTTATAATGGCAACATTTCCATTATTGGTAGGTACTGAAATTGGAAAACCGTTTCCAGATTATGCTTTAAAGATATATATTTTTTATATTTTTCATATAAAAATCCTAGTAACATTTACTAGACTTGGCATTACTGTAATAGCTAGTAATTATAAAAAAAAACTTAGTGCCCTAAAAATATGTAAGTATAGAAACAAACCTCAAAGTCTATGCATAGTTTACATAAGATTTATCGACAATAATCCCTCATGCAACCCTTTCCGGCTTGAAAAATACCCTTTGGCGAAATGGGGGTTGAAAACTAGCATATTCTATTATGATGTAAATATTTATTTATTTTTGCCACATAAACCATGAAAAAAGTTTGTTTACTTTACTTTCTGACCTACCTACCAATAAAAGCGTTTGGACCGGCAATCTTAATTATTTGCAAAACTTTTTTTTTTACTGTTATAATGGGCATGCGTTTGACAAAAAAATTTGTACGAGAACCGGAAATCACCGTACTTCCCATACTGTTTATAGTCTTGGGGGCCGTTACTCCTGTTCAGGAGAGGGGGTAAAAAGGTCACGATCCTTTTATTGACATTTGACTAATACTACTGACAGCAATGGATATTGGGTGTTTAAATTGCTTGCTTGGGAAATTTCCTACTTTATTATGAAGTGGTTTTCTTACTTTGTACTGTTTTATTGGTTTATGTTAGTGGGGTTAATTTATCAACATGTCGGCGCCTTTTTATATTTTTAATTTTATTTTAAGATTTTAAGAAAACTAGGATTCCCTGTGTCTAGGGACCCGGGAACTACGGGGACCATGGTCCCACAACACCCAGACTCAGAACAAGTATTTGCATTTTTTTTCAGTGCATAAATACTTGTCCTGCCGCGGGAATCGAGCCCGCCGCCTCCAGGTTATGAGCTGACCTGCTAAACCACCACACCACAGAGGCTGTCATATGAAGAAGGAAGGTACTATACCTACATAGAAAGACGGATGCAAACATTAAATAATACGATTCCTACACACAGCAACCACTTTGCTCCCTAATTATTAAAAAAATTAACTAACTATGAAAGTGTAAACTACTGTGTCTACCGAAAATTTATAATGGCAACATTTCCATTATTGGTAGGTACTGAAATTGGAAAACCGTTTCCAGATTATGCTTTAAAGATATATATTTTTTATATTTTTCATATAAAAATCCTAGTAACATTTACTAGACTTGGCATTACTGTAATAGCTAGTAATTATAAAAAAAACTTAGTGCCCTAAAAATATGTAAGTATAGAAACAAACCTCAAAGTCTATGCATAGTTTACATAAGATTTATCGACAATAATCCCTCATGCAACCCTTTCCGGCTTGAAAAATACGCTTTGGCGAAATGGGGGTTGAAAACTAGCATATTCTATTATGCTGTAAATATTTATATTTTTTTCCACATAAACCATGAAAAAAGTTTGTTTACTTTACTTTCTGACCTACCTACCAATAAAAGCGTTTGGACCGGCAATCTTAATTATTTGCAAAACTTTTTTTTTTACTGGTATAATGGGCATGCGTTTGACAAAAACTCACCTGATGGTAAATGACGAAGTTGTCTAAGGTGGAGCACGCTTGCCCATGAGATGCCAATTTACTCTTGACTTAAAAAGACCCAGGTTATACCTTGACAGAAACACTGTTTTTGGAAGAGCATTCCATTCCTTGATTAAGAAATACATTTTTTATTCGAAGCGATTTATTATCAATTCGTTTTCATAAAAATTTCATAATCTGTTCAGTTTTTAAATTAAAATAACTGAAAAAAATATGGCATCGAATCTTCGCATCTTGTACACTGTAAGCCATTTTTGGCCAATCTCTTTTCTATAAAACGAACAAACATTGGCTAAAACCGAAGTTTTATCATGAAAAAATCAAGTCATATTTAGCACCTTGTTTTTCAGTTAAGTGGTAAAGGTCAACTACATTCACCTCGTGACTGAACCAATTAATCTGGGAGAGAAAATATAAAGATCATAATTTCTTGGAACATGTTTTTTGCGATTATTCGTAGTGAAGGAAGCTTTACATCTATTTTTAACCCTTACTGTCGCGACGTTCCGCGATTTCATAGAATCCATAGACAATATTATTAAGTTGGCAGCACTGAGGGATTGGAAAGTCTGCTAGTGTGCGCAACCATGTGAGTCATTTTGTTCAGTAAGTTTAAATATGGTAGACGTAGAATAAGAATAGTTCAGTTCTGTTTAAATTGTTGTGGGCTTCGGAGGAGTTCTGCACCAGCGGATAAATGTTAAGTACCTAGGCTAATTTCTTTACCTAAAAGACATTAATTTGCAAGTACTAATTTGTATAGATTGTTAAATCCATTATAACCTACTAGGCACATGTGCTCCTTGGTGTGGGGATGTGGTCCGCCTACCTAAATAGCCCATGTGCTCCCTGATATATGTGCGGATATGATGTGGTCCGCCTACCTAAATAGCCCATGTGCTCCCTGATATATGTGCGGATATGATGTGGTCCGCCTACCTAAATAGCCCATGTGCTCCCTGATATATGTGCGGATATGATGTGGTCCGCCTACCTAAATAGCCCATGTGCTCCCTGATATATGTGCGGATATGATGTGGTCCGCCTACCTAAATAGCCCATGTGCTCCCTGATATATGTGCGGATATGATGTGGTCCGCCTACCTAAATAGCCCATGTGCTGCCTGATATATGTGCGGATATGATGTGGTCCGCCTACCTAAATAGCCCATGTGCTCCCTGATATATGTGTGGACATGATGTGGTCCGCCTACCTAAATAGCCCATGTGCTCCATGATATATGTGCGGATATGATGTGGTCCGCCTACCTAAATAGCCCATGTGCTCCCTGATATATGTGCGGATATGATGTGGTCCGCCTACCTAAATAGCCCATGTGCTCCCTGATATACGTGCGGATATGATGTGGTCCGCCTACCTAAATAGCCCATGTGCTCCCTGATATACGTGCGGATATGATGTGGTCCGCCTACCTAAATAGCCCATGTGCTCCCTGATATACGTGTGGACATGATGTGGTCCGCCTACCTAAATAGCCCATGTGCTCCATGATATATGAGTGAGGATGATGTATCCTACCTACTTAGCCCATGTGCTCTATGATATAGGTGTGGGTATGATGCAGCCATGATGCAGCCCATTTGCCTAGATGGTGTGCTTATGTTAAATGCAGATTTGACATTAACTCGGTTTAATATGTTTGGCCTTTATGTGTAATATTTGCTTAATATGACTCAACGACTTTAGCCTTGTACTTGGGATCACTGCTTGGTGAAAGCCTTGGGTGATCCCTTTGCCGGTGGCACCACATACCGTGGTGTCACCGGTTCCAAATTTACAGATTGCACAGCGGTTCCAGTCTCCCTATCCATTCAAACTATATTGCGAAGCAGATATGATAAAGGAGAGGAGTACAATAGCAAAGAAAGTCCTCTGTCACATCATGCGTTCTTGGTAAGCTGGATACACACCCAATCAATTCAATACATTTTTAGTTTTGCCCCCATGTACTGTAAGACATGTCATTAACCCCGTTTATAATCAGATCGGCGACTCTGTCGGAGCCGTGTGTCTTGTCATAATATAAGTCATGGGTTTATGTGACGTAGATAGTGTGTGTGGCAGGCACACGTCATCAATTAAGGGTTGCCGACATGGTGGAGGTGCAGTGGATATACCCAAAGGACTTAAGAGAAAAATGATCTTATAAAATAATTAATGATCAATTTCTATACTACTAACGACATCTTGAGTATTTTTACGTAACTACGTTGGGTGTGTGTCTGGTTTATCAATAAAAAAAAAAACAACTTCGTTTGTTTTACGTAATTATTTTTTCATAGTGAAATTAGTTCTACGAGTTTGACAGAGATGGCGCTTTAATAAACTAGCTACTATACTTGACTCCTTGACTCCTCACGAGATTATTTGTGGCTTTTCTCGGAGAAAAACATGTAAAGTTTATTAATTTATGATTTGATTGCATATTTGATATGTGTTTTATGACGGGATATTCGTAAATGAACATTAAAAGTTGTTAATTCCAAGAGAATCACAACGGAAGTTACTAGTGCTTCGAACGAGATAGCTCATTCCAGCTCCTAGCAAAATAAGTAAAAATTTTTTTGTTCATACAATGTGTTAAAGTTCATAACTGCATAATTCGAAGTTAAAATTAATCAAATGTTATTTAGCTGTCTAGAAGTCTACAAGTCATTATTTAGAGTGTTTGATAAGATTATTAGTAGTATCACTTCCGTTTTGGAATTTAAATTGACTACTAGTATCATGCGCAGTGTTGCCATTGAAAGTATTTTCTCTCAGAAGGTGGGAGAAATGGAAACAATTAAGTGAACATTTTTCGAGTTGAAAAAATATAAGAGGATAAAATAGAGGTCAAAGTTTTAGTACCAATTCCAATAAACACCAAATTGGTTTTTATAAGTTATTTACTTGTTCTACTTGATAATCTTCATAAACTATACAATTTTGAAAAATATTTAAAGTGCAATAATTGAAGTTATTGACACTCACGATTGGGTAATTGGCCGTATATGAATACGGGTAACTTTATTTTTTCGTTCTTGTTGATTCGAATATTTCTAATGGGAAAAGTGTTTTCTTTTGTTGTGTTAAAAGAGGAAAAGAGGTTTTATAAGTTGAAAATAATCACTGTGTATTGTGGATGACAAATGACGAATGTGTTAATAATTGCGAAAATAGAGAAAGGTAAACGATTTTCTCTTCGTAAGCTGGTTTAATGTTGATGAATATAATCCGCCGTTGGCGTGGGTTTCGAATAATTTGCTATGTAGTTTGGTTGATTTTAGGTATTGCTAAGGACTTGCCCTTCAATTTTGCTATTACAAGAATAAAAGGTGAAATGCCAGTTGTGGTTTATGCTAATTTATGCATAATTAACATTTTTCTAAACTGCATTCGTGAATGAAAATGGACGGTGTCCACCATTGCAATAATTTACCTTGTTTCAATTACGAAAATTGATGAATTGCATTTTGACGCAGGTGTTTATTTATTATGTGATAACGACGCTTATGAAAATTGGATCAAAGTTTATGGAATGATGAAACATAATATACAGTTGTGTTGGTATAATTTTCAGGTGGGTACCTGAGTACCTACGTAATCTACTATGTAAATTGCTTATTTTTATTCTTGAGTGTCATCATGGCGATTGTCTATTGTTTGGATTTAATGCTTTCCAATAAGAGTTTTAGTGGTATTACTAGTAAATAATGCCTTGAATAATTGAAAACAATATTCTTATTATGTCAGAATGACTGTATTCAACTTATTTTTATTACAACCTATATGTAATTGATATCATATTAATGCAACAAAATATCTATAAAGATTGCTGAATTTCCTTTGAGATAAGAAGTACTTTAATTAATTACAATAATTAGCGAGTTACAAAATAAAATATATATTCAAGAATGGGCATTGAAATGTCAATTAATTTTGCAAATTTTGGCAATGGTATTGAATGTTAATAACTTGAACTATTCTTATTCTATTGCATTTGAGTAATAATGCACTGCTAAGTACTGAAAGGATAAGTAGCTAAGTATCAATATTGAATTTCAGAAATTATGCACAAAGGAATAACAAGGAGGAATTATGGAACAAATTTTGATCTCAAGGCTGCGAGCTATAGTGGCTAGCATAGACTCATTTACAAATGAAGCTTTGATACTCCTAACCATTTTGTCAGAACAAAATATACAGGAAGCGGAAATTATTTACAAGAAATTTGAAAATTTTAACACTCGTCTCTCCACGGAATTGAATAACTACTTTAGACTAAGTACAGAACCTTCAGCAGATGATATTTCAAATTTTAGTTTAATTCAATTGAAGGCTGAAGAAGTTTTCAGCGAGTTGGCCTGTAAAATTAAAACATTGAAAGATGAAACTCCTACTGAAAACTCAACAATGTGGTTGAAAAATCTTCCTAAACTACAGCTACCAGAATACTCAGGTGACATTTTGCAATGGCAATCTTTCTGGGACCATTTCTCATCCAACATTGATAGCAGAAACTTACCAGCAGTTGATAAATTATTGTACCTCAAATCTTCCCTTAAGGGAACGGCCAAAAGAGCAATTGAAGGCTTGGAAATGACAAGTAAAAACTATTCTATTGCCGTGGCCACCTTAAAAGAGCGTTTTGGAAAGGAGAACCAAATCATTGATGCACATTATGCGGCTCTGTATGCAGTCGAAACTGCTGATAAAACGGCAACTGATTGTCGAAGAGCCTTAAATGAAATCGAACGGCACTTAAGAGTTAAATTCACTCGGAGAAGACGTCACACACAATCATCTACGTTTCGTGATAATAAAGAAGTTTCCTGAGGATGTGATATATGAAATGAAACTAGCGTTGAAAATGGACACCATTGAAGATATGAGGAAGCAATTGGAACTCATAATATCTGCGAGAGAAGATTCCAGTCGAATCACAGACAAACAAAGTATAAGTGACCATTACACCGTAGAAACGCTGCATTCAAACCAACAAGCTCGACTCCATCAACCAACTGGTCAATTTAATTCAAGAAATAATGAATTTAATAGAAAACAAGACTCCATACCTGTACCTAGAGCGAATGTTATGAACAATAGAAATAATAGCAGTTATAACTACAATAAAAGATTTGATGAACAAAATGGAACTAAACCATTAGTAAAACAATTCAATGAACATAATGGACAATTCAACAAGGGAAATAACTCAAATAAAGCACCCATAATTAAGAGAAGGAAGCAGTCCTGTCTATTTTGTGATGGTCCACATTATAATGACCAGTGTCAAAAGGTAGCAACACTTCAGGAAAGAAGATCGAAATTGAAGGATCGTTGTTACAGTTGTTTACAAATTGGACATGTGTTAGCCATGTGTAATAGAAAGAGAAAATGTGTACACTGCTCTGTTTATGGTAAACACAATAGGGCGTTGTGCCCAAGGTTTCAAGAAAATAACACTAAACAGTAATAGAAAGGAAGAATTACTAGGGTTATGCATTTTAATGTTATTGGTATTAGGTATAGGTAATAAATAGGTGATTAATGTTATTAGTATTGGTATTGTTAATATCTTACAAATCATCTCTTACCATCCTATAGACAGTGGTTGTTCGAGTAAACAATCAGGTTAAATCTAAGAATCAAAACTGTAGAATTTTCATAGTTTCTGTGAGTTAGGAAAAAGGAATTTCAGAAAATCTCAAAGAATTTAAGAGAGTGGAGCTCAAATGCGGAAGAATTAAGATGGAATATGCCAGATAAATGTAATGATGATGTAGTGAAAACTCTTGGCTTAGACTGGAACACTAAAAAGGATGTAATTCAATTAAGGCTCAAAGTATGGATTTTTTGCCAACAAAGAGAGGTATTCTTAAGACAATTGTCTCAATATATGATCCATGATACCCACATTATTACCAACAAATTTGTTTATACATGATTTATGGAAAATAAAAGTTAAACGGGATGAAGCCTTGTTAGAAGAAATGGTAAAAGAATGGAAAACCATATATGAAGTTATTAACAATATTAAGTAATATTACTAAGATGTTATACAAAAACGCATTTGAACAGGGTTTCTCTGCTTGCTTTACTGATGCATCTTCTTAAAGTTATACTACAGTAGTGTGGATGGAAATGGAAAAGCATTTGTCATTGGTGAATCAAGGTTAGTGCCAATCAAAGGACAAGAAAACTTAAAAATACCACGATTGGAATTATTGGGAGTGCTTATTTGATTTCTAATTAATGAAGTATGTAGAAAAATCACTTCAAATGAATATACAAAAACAACATCTTTGGACTGATAGTCAAATAGTAATTGACTGGTATAACTCCAATAAACTTTTGACACCATTTATAGCAAGAAGGTTTGAAGAAACAAAACGCAACAAAAATGCAGATTTAAGATTCATTTGCTCAGAATTAAATCCAGCAGACGTAGCAACACATCCTAACAATACCATGGTTGAAAGATCATACTAGCTACAGGGTCCAGATTTTTTGCTGCAGCTTTCGGCAATGTGGCCAACTAATAGACTTAGAGAACTTTTTTTCTTGACTCGGGAGAGTCTGTCCGGGACAGATGTACTCGCAATGCAGTCTCCAAGTACACCAAAGTAGAGCTCGATATCTGAAAAGGCAAAATAAGAAAAATATAGATAGTGAAATAGAAAAAATTAAACGGAACCTTTAAAAACATCTGTTGAGTGATAGCTAATTAACAAATAAATACATAAATAAATAAATTGAACGCTGTTATGAAGGAAATAGAAGCAGTCATAAATACTATGCCTCTCATCTGTATTGGTTCCGAAATGGACCATATACTGACACCAGCTGACTTCTTGGCGGTAGGGAAATGTATCACACTTGAATATAACTTTCTGGTAACTTGCAAGGTAAAACAGACCAAGAGTGAGTTAATAAAAGCCTGGAAGAGAGCAATGAAACTAAGAGAAGAACTTGAAGACATGCTCTCAAAACATTATCTTCTTAGCTCACGCTAAAGATACAGTTAGTTATTACAAATAAAATCTAGTTTGTTGCCTAAGGCAGGACAAATAGTACAAATCAAAGAAGACTCAAAGGGTCGTCATACCTGGAAATTCGGGAACACTCATTAAAGGAAAAGATGGTCAGTGTAGAACAGTGAAGGTTAAGATAGGAGACAAGGACTTGGTCAGGTTCATTGTCCAGTTGTACCCACTGGAAGATGAAGATAATGCAGAAAAAACGTGAGAGATCAAGTGGGTCATGTCCCATAGGATATCATATGTCCATGTTCCACCAGCTATCTTAAGGAACACGGAAACCTTAAATGAGTCTGATGACAGCATGAAAAGGCCACACAGTGAAGTTGATGGTCATTTAGGTATGTGTAATGAAAATGATACTTCCAAAGAATTTACAGAGAGTCCAGAGAGTAATGAAATATCTGAAATTGCTAAATTGAGTCAAAACGTAACCTGTGAGAATTTATCAACGCGGTCTCCGGAGCCATTAAGGCAGAAACGCGATGCAGCCACGAAAGCCTTGGAGAAGATCCGGGAGTGGACGCCTAACCTGGTCACTGTCAATTCCTTTTCGCCGTCGGGTGTGTCGCGACGTTCCGCGATTTCATAGAATCCATAGACAATATTATTAAGTTGGCAGCACTGAGGGATTGGAAAGTCTGCTAGTGTGCGCAACCATGTGAGTCATTTTGTTCAGTAAGTTTAAATATGGTAGACGTAGAATAAGAATAGTTCAGTTCTGTTTAAATTGTTGTGGGCTTCGGAGGAGTTCTGCACCAGCGGATAAATGTTAAGTACCTAGGCTAATTTCTTTACCTAAAAGACATTAATTTGCAAGTACTAATTTGTATAGATTGTTAAATCCATTATAACCTACTAGGCACATGTGCTCCTTGGTGTGGGGATGTGGTCCGCCTACCTAAATAGCCCATGTGCTCCCTGATATATGTGCGGATATGATGTGGTCCGCCTACCTAAATAGCCCATGTGCTCCCTGATATATGTGCGGATATGATGTGGTCCGCCTACCTAAATAGCCCATGTGCTCCCTGATATATGTGCGGATATGATGTGGTCCGCCTACCTAAATAGCCCATGTGCTCCCTGATATATGTGCGGATATGATGTGGTCCGCCTACCTAAATAGCCCATGTGCTCCCTGATATATGTGCGGATATGATGTGGTCCGCCTACCTAAATAGCCCATGTGCTGCCTGATATATGTGCGGATATGATGTGGTCCGCCTACCTAAATAGCCCATGTGCTCCCTGATATATGTGTGGACATGATGTGGTCCGCCTACCTAAATAGCCCATGTGCTCCATGATATATGTGCGGATATGATGTGGTCCGCCTACCTAAATAGCCCATGTGCTCCCTGATATATGTGCGGATATGATGTGGTCCGCCTACCTAAATAGCCCATGTGCTCCCTGATATACGTGCGGATATGATGTGGTCCGCCTACCTAAATAGCCCATGTGCTCCCTGATATACGTGCGGATATGATGTGGTCCGCCTACCTAAATAGCCCATGTGCTCCCTGATATACGTGTGGACATGATGTGGTCCGCCTACCTAAATAGCCCATGTGCTCCATGATATATGAGTGAGGATGATGTATCCTACCTACTTAGCCCATGTGCTCTATGATATAGGTGTGGGTATGATGCAGCCATGATGCAGCCCATTTGCCTAGATGGTGTGCTTATGTTAAATGCAGATTTGACATTAACTCGGTTTAATATGTTTGGCCTTTATGTGTAATATTTGCTTAATATGACTCAACGACTTTAGCCTTGTACTTGGGATCACTGCTTGGTGAAAGCCTTGGGTGATCCCTTTGCCGGTGGCACCACATACCGTGGTGTCACCGGTTCCAAATTTACAGATTGCACAGCGGTTCCAGTCTCCCTATCCATTCAAACTATATTGCGAAGCAGATATGATAAAGGAGAGGAGTACAATAGCAAAGAAAGTCCTCTGTCACATCATGCGTTCTTGGTAAGCTGGATACACACCCAATCAATTCAATACATTTTTAGTTTTGCCCCCATGTACTGTAAGACATGTCATTAACCCCGTTTATAATCAGATCGGCGACTCTGTCGGAGCCGTGTGTCTTGTCATAATATAAGTCATGGGTTTATGTGACGTAGATAGTGTGTGTGGCAGGCACACGTCATCAATTAAGGGTTGCCGACACTTACGTCGAAATTCCAGGGAAAAGTTGTTTTTTACAGACCACACTGACTATTTAGGAAAAAGATTTGGTATATTACGCGCGCTAACCTATAGACAGTCCACCACCCCCCACCACCAGTACCCAACATGCTGGCAGCGTTGCTCCTGAATTGCAATGCTGATATCGTTGTGGAAAAATTAATGGCAGAATTTTGGTCTCAGACGTGACTGTAGAATGTAGGTGATGAAAAATATATAAACACGCTGCAAAAATAATTAAATTTATACTGCTATTGATTAAGGAAATATTGTAGGTAAGGGGTCATAAATCTTAATATATATTTTAAATCTCGTGTCACAATGTTTGTCCTCAATGGACTTCTAAACCACTTAACCGATTATAATAAAATTCGCACACCATGTGCAGTTCGATCCATCTTGAGAGATAGGATAGTTGTAAGTTTATATATATCTCAATTTATAATAGACATATATAAAATACCCGTGCAAAGCCGGGGCGGGCTGCTAGTAAATTATAAATTTAGATCACCTTCTGCGGGAAGCGTACCCAAAAAGCTGGCAACATTCCCTCGTTGAATATCTAGGTTAATTCGTTGGCTGAGGTATGTGCCAGCCTTTTGGTCGCGAAATAATTGAAGGGTTGAGAATAAAAAGGGTTTAACTGACAAATAGACAGTTTCGAGAAAATTGACTTTAAACGTCAACGGCGTCATTTTAATGTAGAGTGCTTATAAGGTAATAGAAAAGGTTTATGTAAGTTTAATTTGCTTGAAAATGTATTAATTCTATTTTAAATACTAAATATAGTACTAATTCATACAATTACTGTAAAAATATAATATAATAAAATAAATATAATATTGTTTATATGCTAAGCGAACTGTATTCCTGTGACAGATAAACCGTTTTTAGACTCAAAATCTCGAGATTTAAGCCTCATTTCGGTATTTTGAGAATGTATTATTGAAGATAATTTCACGCTGAATCCAAC
Source organism: Ennomos fuscantarius (assembly GCA_905220475.3). NCBI lineage: Eukaryota > Metazoa > Arthropoda > Insecta > Lepidoptera > Geometridae > Ennomos > Ennomos fuscantarius. Next base: position 8,914,342 of record HG992049.1, read on the forward strand.
GATACCCATAAGTCATTTTGTGAAAAAAATCAGTTAAACCCTTTTTGTTCTCATCCCTTCAATTAAGAAAATGGCTTTCATTTTAGTGTTGGTAATTAAATTATGATAAATACTTTTCACTAGATCTAGTCTTACCGACTTTCGTGCAAAGTTTGTCTATGCAGGTACTACCCCTTCGCAAGTTATTCTGCCGCCAAGCAGTAGTGTGCAAGCACCACTGTATAACTAGTGAAATTACTAGGCAATGAGATATTATGACCTAATTTCTTATTACTGATACTGATACCTAAAGGTGACGTGCGCAGTGCAGTGTCAAGTAATTTTTTTCCATATTTTAGAGTTTCGAGTGACACTGCAACTGTTATAGGCCGTGTCAGAAGAACAGAAGAAGAACAAAATCAATCAAAAAAATCAAAATCAGGCAGCCTCAGTGGTGTGGTGGTTGAGCAGGTCGGCTCATAGCCCGGAGGCGACGGGTTCGATTCTTGCGGCAGGACAAGTAATTATGCACAGTAGAAAAAGCTCAAATACTTGTTCCTGGGTCCTTGACACAGGGAATCCTAGTTAGGGTCCAGGATCTATGTATGTGATCGTTAGGCGTTATTATTATATTATATATAAAAACTTTACTCCATTTATTTGCAGTAATTTGTACGATAATGGATATTTTCATCACAGATATAGAATATATAATAATAAAGATAATTAACCCTGAATTTTCCCAAAATGTAATATAATTACCAGTAAAACGATTTAACCAATAAGTGCTCATTAAACATCCACCAATTAGCAAAATTGCCAATTCATTTATTTTAAACAAATTGCTTTGGGCATTCGAGTGAATTGAATTTATTTAACCAATAAATTACTGATAAAAGGTTCGGCGGGACTATACCTGTGTTTGAAAGAAAAGGTGGCCGGTTATTGGACGATTTGGTGTCCGGCTTTATAGCTAAAGAAATAAAGTCCGATATTTCACCCAAAGCTTGTACTATGGGAACCAGATAACTGATACAATACTTAGATACCTTTTGTTTGTAAATACATACATAGATTTTTTTTTGACAATCGCGAAAGCCGCCGCGGCTTGCGTTAGTAACTGGCTCCCAGAAGAAGGACATCGAATATGTCCGAAACCTGGTCGGAGTAATTTCGACTTTTAATTGACGTGAATTTAGCCGTTATTTATCTTACGAAATGTGTCATAATCACGATAGTTTTCAAACTAAAATCACATAAATAGATAAATAAACTCTTTATTGACACTAAAGTAACAAATACAACAATAGGAAATAACTAATGAGTATGGTACAATGGGCGATCTTATTGCTAAAAAGCGATCTCTTCCAGACAACCTTTGGATCGACAGAGATAGATCAACGAGCAAGGACGGTGGTGCTACAAAAGTGCTTAAAGATCCAAATGCCACTGAAACTCTCATGGGCAGCCGAGTCGCTTAACATCAGGCGAACTAGCAGCTCGCCACGTCATCCATTAATTAACCAATCAGAATAGTACGCCTACTATGTGTCAACCAATCAGAATTAAGCGTTTATATTTCACTAGTTGCGCTCCGCGGTTTCACCCGCGGGTAAAAAGTATTTTAATTATTTGCTCATCGCACGGGAAAATTTCACTTTTCCGGGATAATATGTAGCCTATATGTTAATCCAGTGTATAAGCTGTCTTGGTACCGAATTTTATTCAAATCCATTCAGCCGTTTGAGCGTGAAGGAGTAAACAAACTTTCACTTTTATAATATTAGTGTGATGTGATTTTCTAATAAATATTTTAAATCATGTTTTATAATAACGACCTTAATGGTCTAAGTAATAAGGAATAAATTATAAAGATCTATAGCAAATAACTCCATAAAAAGGCAAGGGTAGGAGAAAAACAGGGTAATTCTTTACGTGAACATAATACTGAGCTGATCTCAATGCGTTTCGAATGATAAGAAGCTGTGGTAATGGAAACTCGGAGCCATTAACCTAGTTAAGGGATAAGACTTGTAAAAATTTGTTTATAAATATTAATCTATACATATAAAATACAAAGTCCTGACTGACTGATTTGTAGATCAACGCACAGCCTAAACCACTGGTCCTAGAGACTTGAAATTTGGAGGGTGTGTTCTTTGTAAAGTGTAGGTATTTCCTAAGAAAGGGTTTTTTAAAATTCCACCCTTAAGAGGGTGAAATGGGTGTTTAAATTATTATTCCATAGGCTGCGCCGCGGGCGAAGCTGCGGGCAGAAACTCGTATTTAGATAATATTTCAACTGACCCGATTGCTCAGTTGGTAGTATACCTGTCTTCTGAACCTATATAGCCTACGTCTACATCTACCTGCATGCCAAATTTCAGCCCGATCCGTCCAGTGGTTTGGGCTGTGCGTTGATAGATCACTATGTCAGTCAGTCAGTCACCTTTGAGTTATGTATATTTAATAGATTCCCTTAACCGGATCATACGGCACCCACCGGAAGAAATGGGGAGGTCCAATCCTCACACACGACGAAATATAAACATCTAGACAGATTAAATACACGTAAATTCTTAGCAGTACAGTACAGCTTACAGTATTATTTTTCTTTTAATATTAAAAGAAAAATAATACAGTATCTTTCCTTCAAAGTCTCTGAGGAATACCAAACCCTCAGAGTAGTAGGGTAGTAACGTAATGCGTCACTTATGTAGTAAATATACTTATTTACATACTTACGTATGTGTGAGTGTAGTTATATTATATACCTCTACAGCCGCGTGTGTGTTGTATCAAATAATACGAAATTCCTTTCGGCTGTGACACAGTGCGGCCGCGGAGCGATTTATTAATACTATTATATTTTTAAATTAAAATTCACGTTTAAAAAATAGACAAATACCTTTTTTGAATTTCTTTTTGTTTGAGAATGATGTAACTAGCCGATCGTTCTCCTGATGTTAAGCGACACAGCCGCCCATAACAGAACAGTATCCCACAGAACTATAAAGTTTCGCACAGTGCACTACGCACATCATCCTGAGACATCAGCACAGTCTGGTAATAAGATTACTCGATTGTGAGATCAGATTATACAGTCTCAATTGCCCAGTAATTTCACTAGCTACAGTGCCCTTCAAACCAGAACACAGTAGTGCTTGCACACTACTGCTTGGCGGCAGAATAACTGGTAAATCGGTGGTACCTACCTAGACAAACTTTGCAGAAAAGTAAAATACCTACCATCTAGTAAAAATGAATATTTTAATCCTTTAAATATATCAATATAAACTGCATGATTCACAATTTATTTTTATTTTTCAGTACAGACCTGCTAATAACTTCAATTATTTGAGCAAAGCTTGCGCAAATACTTGTTCTGTATCTGGGTGTTGTGGGACCACAGTTTTCGTAGCTCCTGGGTCCTTAGACACGGAATCCTAGTTAGGGTCCAGGGTCTATGTGTGTGATCGTTGGGCGTTATTATTATTATTATTTGTGCACAGAAAAAGAAGAAAAATTCTCATTCTCATTATTATATATACAAAAATTATTTTAACAACTTTAAGGAAAATTGTTTTTAAAATTTATCATAAAAAGAGGCTTATGAATTCCCGCTGCCCGCTTCGCTTATGAACGTATCCGTACCCGCCTTTACCCTTTTGAGGAACATGTCATATTTATCTGCATATCCTTGGTTATTGTGGTATCATATTATTAGATTTTTTTCTAGCTTTTTGCGGACGACTAAGTATGTTTCATATTTTAAGATATTTACGAATACAAACCGAGGTTTTATATTTTCGTTTTCTGACAAATTATATTACAATAACTTTAGTTTTTGTCGTTAAATTGAGACATACTAGTTAAAATCGCAATTAATATTTTTCACAAAATTCCTAATATAAGATAAAAGTATATCATTTTAAACAATCTGTATGCAAAATTACACACAACACAAAAACAGAAACAAACGACGTTTTATAAGTGATAAGTTGGTATACCAGGCGGCTCTAAGCAAATTTAAACAGAATTATTTATTATTTATGACACGTCAATAAGACTTATGCATCCGCATTAAAGTTTGACTACTAAGTTCACACTTATCCCTCTATGATGTACCTTTCTAGTGCAGTTGAACATTATTTTATCTTTTACGGCCTCTGTGGTGTGGTGGTTGAGCAGGTCGGCTCATAATCCGGAGGCGGCGGGTTCGATTCTCGCGGCAGAACAAGTATTTGCGCACAGAAAAAGAGCGCAAATACTTTTTTCGAGTCTGGGTGTTGTGGGATCATGGTCCTTGTAGTTTCTAGGTCCCTAGGTACAGGGATAGGTAGAATCCTAGTTAGCGTCCGGGATCTATATGTAGAAACGTTGGGGGTTATGTATTTACTTATTTACAAGTAAAGAAAGGTTGTCTGGAAGAGATCGCTGTCAGCGATAAGACCACCCATTGTTACACTAGTTCGTTATTATTATAGTTATTATTGATTTTGTACTTCATTGATGAGACAATAAAGATTTCTCTATCTATCTATCTAAAGAAGTAGTATTTACTTATTTACATAATTATATGCGAAACAATTAATTTAAATCAACGTTATCGTTTTCCACATAATTAATGACTAATTACGTGAAATATCTATTAATAATATATAATGGAAATGTGTATCTCTTTGTTATTGAGATTATGTTCAAATTCCCTTGTATCGACGGAAATTTCCAGGAACCCACCTACTTCTCAGTTATCAAAGGAACCTTGAAAAAGATACCCTGTCGTAATAAGGATACCTAGAATGTAATTGGTTACGTTAAAATATTTACTACGACAAAGGATTAACAAGTGGAAATATCAGATATAGTTTGTACCTTGTCGCTTTAAAGTTATCATTGAAAATTGAATGCGAGTCTGAACAAAATATTGAAATGTTTTTTACGACATGGTATTTAAGGTTGATAGTACTAAACATTTTAACAATTAAGGAGCGAGTCGCGTGTAATGGGAATAAACGTTTCAGTCCCCGCTCTAAGAGGCTTTGTATAAAACTATTGCAGTAACTCAACTCTAACGAAACACTTAAATATTCAAGATAAAAAATTCGATCGTGAAATTTTTACATTATCCATTAATAGGCAAGTATACAATATCTTTTAGCAGAGCCGCTACATTTGCCATCTAGCCGCTTTCTTATTTGAAATGTATCTTACTCTAGTAGTTTGGTATCGGTATAGGAAACGATAAACGTAAATACTTGGAGATTTGGCGGGAAAACGAAAAAGTTCGCATCACCGCATTGTATTATTTTCCAAAACTTGTGTTATTTTCAGTGTTGGTGCATAAAATTGGTGGCATTCTATTCGTTAAGTGCTGAATTACAGGCATGAGTGTGGGAAAGTGGTATAATGATGGTGAAACGTTTCTTTTTGTGTTGTTTCCAAAACTACATAGAGGCTTCTGGTAAAGTTGCCACCACTTTACTAGGAGTATGACTTGACTAGACTAGACTATAACTTAACTTGATGACTTGGACTGTGACTTGACTTGACACATTATATGATATTAATTAACTTGAGATAATATCAATTATTTGACACTGGCTACATACGCAAAAGTGTGGAGCCAAAACCAAACAAAAAAAAGCTTAAATACATAATATATAAGAATATCTAGTGTGATTCTGCTAAAAAGTGGATATGTTACGTCAAAGTCTTATTTTGTCAAAGTCAAAATGACGATGACGACGCTTTGAAGTTTAAGGGCCTTGCCACAAGGTCCTTGCGCGTATACACGGTGGAATTTAATTCGTTCTTTTTCTTAAATTTGTGTACTCAGTTCATGTTTTAGTCCCAAACTAAGCAAGCTTGTATTATGGGAACCAGAGAAGATTTTTATTTGTAAATAATAATAATAATAACGCCCAACGATCACATACATAGATCCTGGACCCTAACTAGGATTCCCTGTGTCTAGGGACCCAGGAACTACGAGGACCATGGTCCCACAACACCCAGACTCAGAACAAGTATTTGCACTTTTTTTTCTGTGCACAAATACTTGTCCTGCCGCGGGAATCGAACCCGCAACCTCCGGGTTATGAGCCGACCTGCTCAACCACCACACCACAGAGGCTGTCATAGCTGTCATACATTCATAGAATACAATATAACACCCAGATACTGAACAAACATCGATGTTCATCACACAAATGTTTGAACTGGGCGGGAACCCACAACCCTCGGTTCAGAAGGCAGGGATGCTACCATCTGAGCTATCAGGCCAGCCAAAAGTCACTCATTAAAGCTCGTCGGAGGCGAAAGTGTGTATTAGCTTGAATTGATCTACTGCTGCACTCTTATATCGTGTTCATACGTTTCCCTTCATTCCCAGCCTAATTGCTACCGCCCTTTAAAAACACAATCAATTACATGAAATTCAACCTTATTACAATCGCTTATGAAATAAAAGCAATATTAAAAGGTCTCCCTAAACCCTAGCAATTTTAATGACAGTTGATTTTTGAAAGACCTTCAAATGAAATTAGCTTGAGTTTTGTTACTAAGGTTTTTTTTATGTAAAACTTCGTCGATAGAGGTTTGTTTCTTAGATTTATAAAAGGAATATGGTAGACGGCAGCCTAAAAACTACAAATAAAAACGCAAATTAATGGAAAAGGGAACTTGTTTTTTTAAATTAAAGTCCATATTATTTACTCAGTAGTACGTAGAAACAATAATTATGTTAAAACTTAATGTAACTACCCTCGATTATGATTTAATGAGAACTTCACATTTATTACGTATGGTACCAAAAGTTTAAAAAGGCGGTCTTTAGCCTGTAAAACATTTTAATTTTAAGACAGATATAGGTAGTTTAGATTCTAGCGCTAAGTTGTATGTAACATGTAATATTAATTAAAATAAGGAATTTTTGAAATGAAGAAAGTCCATATTGTAGCACCACCGAATCGATAATAATGGCAACACTTGGAAAATCTTTCTCGATTTATAGTATTCAAAGTTATCGCCCGAGAAAAAAAAACCGGTTCATTAAATCGGTCATAAATCGTAAACGGTAAATTTTTGTGAGCAACAAAAGATGTGAAATTTTATTCTCTACAATATTGGTTTCGCTAAGTTTTGCCCTAAAGTGCATAGTTTTTGAGATATCGACGAAAAACTTTGATACAAGAAAGCGTTTGAAGCACCACCTGGATCCGCCAGCATTTTGTAATTTTATGCTCATTAGAGACCCCAAACCTTATAAAAAATTCGAACATACGGTAGCGCTAACTTGTAAATACCACTTTTTGTAAGCAGCCACTATCTAATTAGTGACTGCTGCGAACGTTAAAATTTATTTAACTTTATTTTACGTTTAACTTTACAATAATAACGTCCAACAATCACATACATAGATCCTGGAATCTAACTAGGATTCCCTGTGTCTAGGGACCCAGGAACTACGAGGACCATCGTCCCACAACATCCAGACTCAGAACAAGTATTTGCGCTTTTTGTTGTATGGAATGTTGGAAATCGAACCCGCTGCCCCCGGGTTATGAGCCTACCTGCTCAACCACCACACCAGAGGCTATCAACCGGTCGGTTAGGAACGAATAGTAAAGTTTCGCTATAAACGCTACATAATTTTCTACATAAATAGAGCATAGAAATCTCGGTATTCCCTTTTCCATTCAACAATAAATACGCTATTCAAGCGGTATACGAGCACCGTACTCACTCCCACTAATTGCACTGTGTATAGCAAAGCTTTAATTTTTAATTGGTAAAGCTTTTAAGGGTTGTATTGATAGAGATTTAATTATTTAACCATATGTTAGTGTTTAGGGTGTTTTATTAGGTATGTAGCTTCATAACAAATCGACAAGATTTTTTTATCAGAGATTAGTTACACCATCTTTTGTCTCTTTCGATCCAGCTAAATATTCCAGTAGCAAAAAAGGACAAAAGCTGAAGTAACTAACCCGAGACTAATACCCGTTTATTAATAAGGCTGTTAGTGGATGCCTACACTTTACAAAGAACACACCCTCCAAATTTCAAGTCTCTAGGACCAGCGGTTTAAGCTGTGCGTTGATATATAAGTCAGTCAGGACTTTGAATTTTATATGTATACATTAAAAAAGAGGTTTCTTTTTATAATAATAATAACGCCTAACGATCACATATAAATCCTGGACCCTAACTAGGATTCCCTGTAAACCAAAATTTGAAAATGGCCGATAGGTGGAGCTAAATTAAAGAAGTTTTACTTCATTCGTGTGGTCTAATCGTTTTTTTTTTGTGCTCACATCAGCAACCCCCTCATACCTAACCCCTCCCCTCTTACCCTCCACAAATGCAGTCACAATGCGTTCGTTACGGCCAGTTTTGGAGGGAAGCCAGCGGAGTATATCGCTGGAACGCTTTGAGAATACTTGATCTAGGACTGAGAGGCAACTTATAAACAGTATAGGCTTAAATAATATTATTGTATCTATTTCTTTATCTTTTCAATACTAGATAGCTAAGCGTAACCTCTTGAACTTATGAAATAGAGAAATCTAACATCAAACACAAATTTTGTAGGAAAAATTATGAGTTACGTGCTGACGCTCGCGAAAGCCGCGGCTTGCGTTAGTAACTGGCTCCCAGAAGGACATCGAATATGTCCGAAAGCTAGTCGGAGTAATTTAGACTTTTAATTGACGTGAGTTTTAGCCGTTATTTATTTTACAAAATGTGTCATACTCACGATAGTTTTCAAACTAAAATCAAATACAAACATAATTTTATTACATCGACGTTTTTAACCTTGTAATAAAATAGTAAAGATTTATACAAAAAAACCCAACCGCAGTTTTTTTAATATTTACGTAAGCATGGGGGAAGGGGGTAAGAGCATTGCTTACTTTTACTGACAAGGGGGATGGGGGGTAAATAATTTTAATAAATCTGCTTACGTAATACTTGAACGGCCCCAAAGATAACGTTTTTCATCAAACGTTCCATACTGTATGTACGAGCACAAAGAATATAGTACTATTATTATAGAATATAGAATGATTTGCTGCATGTAGAAATAAAATGTACCAATTTTAATAGCCTTCATGCGGTTCAGAAATTAGGATTGCATTTTAGAAGTAAAACTTTTTTACGCTCGCTTGATTTGGGGATTAAGCTGGTGAGGTGAACGGAAGCTGGAAGTTGTTGGTTAACGTAGATATCCATTGTCAACATAACAATGTTAAAAATTTTTATTATTATGTTGGTATGTCCGGTAAAATGACAAATTACAATTGTCAAGATGATCATCACCATTATACAAAGCAAAAACAAAGTTATACCGGCCGATAGATGGAGCTAAAGAAGTTTTACTTCAGTCGTGTGGTCCAAAGTACACGAGTTTTTTAAATTCATAACACTTTATTTATTACTACCTAATTGGATTCTAAATCAATCATAAGGGGAGCGAGTTTGGCTCAGCAGTGGCCCGCGCGACGTTCGAACCGACGCACTCATGTTCGAATTCCGCTTGGCCCTGCACCAATTAATTTTCAAGTTAATTGCAGTTTACACTCGCCTTACAACAGTGAAGAACGGTGATGTCTCAGGACGACGTGCGCAGTGCAGTGTCACTCGGAACCCTATTCTTTAGTTCCGAGTGACACTGCAACTGATATGGTCACCCGTGTCGTTTAACATCAGGCGAGCGACTAGCTCGTCATGTCATTCCGTAACATAAAAAAATCGGCTAAAATTGGATAACGTAACTGCAATACATTTTTTACTAATAATAATAAATAAATAATAAAATATAATAATATGTGTGGACATTTCACACAACGCCATCTAGCCCCAAACTAAGCAAAGCTTGTACTATGGGAACCCGATAACTGATAAAATACTTATATACTTTTATGTTTGTATGTAAATACATACATATAGATAGAAAGACAGATCAACATTTTATTGTACACCGTAAAAAAGAAAACAATTTACAAAAAGGAAAACTTACATAATAAACTAGCACTAGTACAACAGGCGGTCTTATCGCTTAGAGCGATCTCTTCCAGACAACCTTTGAATCGGAGGAATCTGTAGTTTATAATTTTGGGCTTAGGTGTACAGGTAAAAGAAAATGAACTAAAAACTATAACAATAAGTTGTCCTACAATATTAACTAAAATATATATACAAATATAATACAATATAAACACCCAGACACAGAACAAACATCGATGTAAATCACACAAATGTTTGTCCTGGGTGGGGATCGAACCCACTACCAACGGCTCTCAAAGCAGGGTTGCTACCAACCGGACTATCAGGACAGTAAAAATAAATAATACACAGCAAGAAAAGAAACAAATATCAAAACCAATTCAAGTTCAAACATCTACAAATCAAACAGCAAAGGTAAACATCCCCCTAACGAATAACTCCTCTAGAAAATAGAGATTTTCTCTTATACTTTATTATCTTTGCGGCTCAATAGTTTTATTGTCCATCCAGTAGTATCTTGGATCTATGTTGTAATTTAATAATAATAGCTGATCTATGGAGTTTGTGTTATCCTATTTTCTCAGACTAAAAGAATATAATAGACTCGGCGCTCAGTATTATTAATAACTAGCTTCTGCCCGCGGCTTCGCCCGCGTTGCCTATAGAAAACGAAGATTTTTTTTAGTAGATAATTCAACCACCCATTTCACCCTCTTAAGGGAGGAATTTCGAATAAGCCTTTCTTAGTGGATACCCACACTTTACAAAGGACACACCCTCCAAATTTCAAGTCTCTAGAACCAGCGGTTTAGGCTGTGCGTTGATATATTATAAGTCAGTCAGTCAGTCAGGACTTTTTATATGTGTAGATAAACAAAAATATTACAAATAATCAAAAGGTTATGTACGTGAAAAACTCTATCTCTATTAATACATATTAAGAAAAGTTTATATTGACAGCTTCTGTAGTGTGGTGGTTGAGCAGGTCGGCTCATAACCCGGAGGCGGCGGGTTCGATTATCGCGGCAGGACAAGTATTTGTGCACAGAACAAAAGCGCAAATACTGAGTCCGGGTGTTGTGGGACCATGGTCCTCGTAGTTCCTGGGTCTCTAGATAAAGGGAATCCCAGTTAGGGTCCAGGATCTATGTATGTGATCGTTGGGCGTTATTATTATAATATTTAATAACGTAATTAATGAAATAGAACCAAAAAAGTTTAAGAAAGATTATTTTGACATGTGGGCACATTTTAATTTTACTTTCATAGAACATTAAAAAAACGCAAACACTTTTTCTGTGTTTGGGTGTTGTGGGACCATGGTCATCATAGTTCCTGGGTCCCTAGACACAAAGAATCCTAGTTAGGGTCCAGGATCTATATATCTATCTATGTGATCGTTGCGTATTATTCATTTATATCATACTTGTGAAATCTCGGGCGAAGTTATCACACTAATTTTATAAAGGCGAAAATTTGTATGTGTGTATGTTTTTTACTTCTTCACAAACGGATGAATGGATTTGGATGAAATTCGCTAGCAAGATAGCGTATACACTGGATTAACATATAGCTTACATTTTATCCCAGAAAAGTGAAATTTTCCCGTGGGATGAGCAAATAATTAAAATACTTTTAATCCGCGGGTGAAACGCGGGGCACAATCAGTAAGCACATAAATTTACTAAATATTATTCCCCCCAACAACTTAATCATTAAATAATTCATGGCTATTGTCAGAGCTCATAAATCTATAAATAATTTACGCTGATTTAACGCATCGTCAGTGGCGCTGACGGCCATAACCAATTTATTGATTTGACTGTAGATTTTTATATAATTACTAGTTGCGCCCCGCGGTTTCACCCACGGATAAAAGGTATTTTAATTATTTGCTTATCTCACGGGAAAATTTCACTTTTTCGGGATAAAATGTAGCCTATATGTTAATCCAGCGCTTAAGCTATATTGGTACCAAATTTCATCCAAATCCATTCAGCCGTTTGAGCGTGAAGGAGTAGCAAACGTACACACACACAAACTTTCAATATTAGTGTGATCAGAAAATAACTAATTTGCTTTTCTGGTTTTCAAAGCAATACAAATTTTAATCAGACGTTTATTTGGTGTTAAATTACTTTAGATTTATTGTCGAAATGTATGGAAATAATAAAAGTGAATCCTGGGGCAATGATTGACTGACTGACTGATAGACTACGTTACAACCCAAGCCACTGTATATATTAAAATTAAAACTAAGAAAGTTTTATTTTACATCATAATATCGTAATTCTCTATCATATCTTTTATATTCTTATATTTTTTTTCATGTGGGGAAATTAAAATTATACAATAATAATTTATTTATTTAGAATATTTATTATTATTATTATAAAAACAATCACACAGACATCAAACATTTGATCTAGGGTCATAGCACTCACAAAATATTAATAACAAATTTAAAATAATAGGCCACTTATTGCAAAAAACGTCACAGTCTGAATAAGTACTAAGGAATGCGTTGATATCACTCATGATGCGACATAGCGGCGTATATCGTCTGTGTTCTGTACGACTACGGCATGTGTGGAAGAGCTTTGATAATAATAATACTATCCAACGATCACATACATAGGTCCTGGACCCTAACTAGAATTCCCTGTATATAGCGACCCAGGAACTACGAGGACTATAGTCCTAAAATACCCAGTCACATGAACATTTATGTTCATCACATACAAATGTTTGTCCTTAGTGGGAATCGAACCTAAAACCCACAGTTCAGAAGGCAGGGATACCAAGTACCAACTGAGCTATCAGGCCAGTCAAGTTATCACAAAGCCAAATTCGAATATGTTTCTACAACCGTGACAACAAATATTGATTCGTTTATTTGTGTTACAGAAAACAAAGGGCAGCCAGAGTTGCAATCAGTCAGACAATAGGGGAGAAAGGTAAACAGACCCGCGCAAACACGACAGCGAATTACTTGATGCGGCCCACGACGTGTGAGGACGAATGCGTAGGGTCAAAATAGGAACTAAATGCTGTATAGCTAATGATAAAACTCGTCATCCACACCGTGATGAGCCACCACTCATTGAAGTAAAACTTCTTTACGCCCGCTTGACTTGGGGAGTAAGCTGGTAAATGCGTGCGTGAGGAGGCGAGCTTAAGTTGAAAGTTGTTGGTTAACGTAGATCTTAATTGCCAACAAAACAAAGTTATAAATTACTTAAAATTTGAATTATTATGTTGGTATGTCCAGTAAAATGACAATTAACAATTTTTTTTTAACACGGCAAATTGCCTTTATTTTCTAAATAATACAACTTAATAACTAATACTAAAAACTACCTATGATGGCCGCGATGACCTATAGACAGTCCAAATGCTCCAAGCTCACCAGTAGGTAACGTATTAACAACTGTCAAGATGGCGACATTAACATTAAACAAACCATCGCGCCATCTATCGGCCGGTATAACTTTATGTTATACCGGCCGACACAAAAGAAGTTTTACTTCTATCGTGTGGTCTAAAGCACGCTGGTTGTTTTTTGTTTGACTTTAAAAAAAAATATTTTTCAACTAGAAAAGAGCTGGCTCTTCAACAGTTGCACAGATATTTTTGAATACATAGTCACACATCACCATTCCACTACCAGACTACTAGACGTTCGGCTAAGCGCCATCCTTTCGTGGTCGAAATACCACCCAATCGTACCAAGCGATTTCATTTCACGTTCATAGAACAGCTAAGGAATGGAATGCCCTGCTACCGTCAGTGTTTCCGGCGAAATATGACCCGGGCGGGTTCAAGAGAAGAGTGAATAGGTATTTACTTGGCTAGCATGCTACACCTTCGATCGCATCGTCACTTCCCATCAGGTGAGAGCGTGGTCAAATGCTAGACAAGTTTGAAGTAAAAAATATATGAAAAAATTGCTAAGTTATTTTAACTCTCAAGATTATGTCAATCAAAATCGGTTGAGGCGTTTATGAGCTACAATGTCGCAGCAAACACATACATACACGTTCCTTTATAAAACCGTTCTGTATGATCAGGGATTAAAATTACTAATCTATATAATATATATTACTCAAAGGCGACTGACTGACTGACATAGTGATCTATCAACGCACAGCCCAAACCACTGGACGGATCGGGCTGAAATTTGGCATGCAGGTAGATGTTATAAAAAAAAAGGATTTTTCGAAATTCCACCCTTAAGAGGATGAAATGGGGGGTTATAATAATAATAATAACGCCCAACGATCACATACATAGATCCTGGACCCTAACTAGGATTCCCTGTGTCTAGGGACCCAGGAACTACGAGGACCATGGTCCCACAACACCCAGACTCAGAACAAGTATTTGTACTTTTTTTTCTGTGTACTAATACTTGTCCTGCCGCGGGAATCGAACCCGCCACCTCCGGGATATGAGCCGACCTGCTCAACCACCACACCACAGAGGCTGTTATTGGAATTATTTTCCCACAGGCCACGCCGCGGGCGAAGCTGCGGGCAGAAGCTCGTTCTATATAATTCCTTAAGGCCCGTACCTCATTTACAGCACTTCAGCAATGAACATTTTCAACTCGACATAAAAAATACAACAATTTTCATGAAGTATTCTTTTAGCAAACACCGTTTCGTATATAACTTTTTTCGTTTATATTTTTCGTAATTAAAATGCGTGTTTTACTTTATCACGATGGGTTAAAAAGTTTTGCGAGTGTTATAAAATGATTTCGTTTTGAATGTGAAATGCATTTTTAACTTGTTTGATGTATGCGACATGGTAAATGCTGGCGACCCCATCTCGCCCCATCCCGGGGCGGATGGATCACGAGAGTTTTAGTGGGTTCGATTCCCACATCACCCCCGTGGTGGCAGAGAAGTGTGAGGGCATTTCTCCTAAAAAAAGGTGACTCAAACGGCTGGAAGGATTTGGATGAAATTTTTAATATAGATTGCTTGTATAATGGATTAACAGAAAGGCTACGTTTTATACACGAGTGAAACCACGGGGCGCAGTTAGTGGAAAATAACGTAGTACATATATATTCATCTTAAGTAAATTTGTTATTGTTAAGTAAATCTTGTAAATATATATAACTCAAAGGTGACTGACTGACATAGTGATCTATCAACGCGCAGCCCAGACCACTGGAAGGATCGGGCTGAAATTTGGCATGCAGGTAGATGTTATGACGTAGTCATCAGCTAAGAAAGGATTTTTCAAAATTCCACCCTTAAGAGGGTGAAATAAGTGGTTGAATTATTTTCCCATAGGCCATGCCGCTGGCGAAGCTGCGGCAGAAGCTCGTAATAAAATAAAATTAAACTCCAGTGAAAATGCCATCTGCTTAAAAAAACAACACATTTTTTTCCCGAAGCAAACAAAAGTTCCCTATATTTTTAATCAAACGTTAACAGGAAGTCTTGATAATAATCTCTATTCATCTACTCACAACATGCCTCTACATGGCGTTTTAATTTTAATAAATTCTAGAATTACAAGCAATTTTAAGCCCACAGTCTTAAACATAAGAGTCATATTAGAATAATCTGTATTAGTTAAGTACTGGTACCTGAAACTTTAGAATTCCATTCAAAGTCAAAGCCAAAGGACTTTGTTACAAATATGCTATTTTTAGCACATACATGTCAAAATTATGTTAGGTACTTAATTTTAGGTAATTGTAGTAAGCATATAAAATTACTGGCCCTATAGCTCAGTTGGTAGTATCCCTGCCTTCAGGACTGTGGGTTGTGGGTTCGATTCCCACCCAGGACAAACATTTGTGTGATGAACATCGATGTTTGTTCTGTGTCTGGGAGTTATATTGTATTCTATGTATGTATTTACACACAAAAACTATCTAAGTATTGTATCAGTTATCTGGTTCCCATAGTACAAGCTTTGCTTAGTTTGGGACTAGATAGCGCTGTGTGAAACGTCCACAGATATTTATTATTTATTTATTATTTATTACTAGCGGCCCGCCCCGGCTTCGCACGGGTATTTTATATCGCCTATGTTCATCAGGAATAATGTAGGATCCTCAAGGTCCTGGGGCGAGTTGGCTGACTGCTAACGCAACCTTTTCTCGCCCTGGCACGGCGGAAGACACCTCACGGGGCGTTTTAGTGGATTCAAGTCCCACATACCCCGTTAGTGGCAACGAAGTGTGACGGCATTTCCCCACTTCAATTTTTTTTGTTGGTTAATGATTTTTTCTAATCGTTCCGGTAGTTTCAGAGCCAATTCAAGCATACAAACAATCAAATCTTTCCTGTTTATAATATTAGTTTTAAAAAGTGCTAAACGTCGAAATTATATAGCAAGCCTATTAGGTACTGTGATGATGTACGACAACAATATCTATCCGTATCGGAATGACTGTTGTGCAAAACGACCAAGTAGGCAAATCGACCAAGTGGCAAAACGTCAAACATTCTTGACGAATATAAGGGCGAGCTCGCAATGAGTCCTAAGAACCCGATCCTGTCAAATACTTATTGGAACTGATTCTGCTAAATATAATATTGAATGTATATTTCTACTATATAAAAATAAGTCGTAATTTCTACTATATAAATATAAACCGATTTCCACGGTTTTGCATTCGTTGGAAAGGTCTCGGGCTCCGTGAGGTTTATAGCAAAGAAAATTCAGGAAAAATTCAGGACAAACCAACATTTTAAGTAGATGGCGCCGGTGCGTGATACATTGTTTTTCGTATATTATAAAATGTTTCATAAATAAACGTCTAACCGAGCGAAGCCGGGACGGGCCGCTAGTGTGGTATAAAAATGTGGGGGATAAAACAAATAATAAATGTAGCCCAAGTCTAGAACTAATCCCATGGAGGGAAGAAACTACTTACTTTCACAGACACCAAATTGGCGCCCAAATTACAAAGACACAAAAAACCAAGCCTCTTCCATTAAAAAAATGGTGTACTGTCACAACCAAGCTTATATTAGGTCTTTACCTATGAAATTGCCGTTTTGTTTGAAAAAAGTTAAAGTATTTTTTTTTTCGAACTTATTTATTTCTTTTATTCAAAGTAATCACCCCTGCAATCAATGCATCTTTGCCAACGCTGTGGCAGTTTATGGATGCCCTTCTTGAAAAAATCAGCAGGACGGGAGACAACAAACTCTTCAAAGGCGTTTTGTACTGCCTCTCGGGAATTGAATTTTATTCCCGCTAAAAAGTTGTCCAAATTTTGGAAAAAGTAATAGTCGGTAGGCGCAAGATCTGGCGAGTATGGCGGATGAGGGAGAGCTTCCAAACCCAACTCATGCAGCTTAGAGACGGTCTGTTGTGCAGTATGGGGTCGCGCGTTGTCGTGAAGTAGCAGTGGAGACGACCGATTGACCAAAGCTGGTTGCAGACGTGCGAGTTTCGCCATCATTGTGGTCAGTTCTTCAATGTACACATCTGCAGTAATGCTCTCGCCTTTTTTTAAAAAGCTATGATGAATCACACCAGCACTAGACCACCAAACTGTGACCATCACCTTTCTAGGGGTCATTTTTCGTTTTGCACATTGCTTTGGTACCGAACCAGGATCTAACCAACTTGCTGAGCGCTTTCGATTGTCAAAAAGAATCCATTTTTCGTCGCACGTAACAATTCGGTTCAAAATTCCTTCATTTCTGTGCCTGTTAAGCAGCGCAAGGCAAGCCTCGACGCGTACGTTGCGCTGGCGATCGTTAAGTTCGTGGGGCACCCATCTATCAAGCTTTTTTATCTTGCCAATTTGTCGCAAATGGACCAATATTGTTTTGATGCTAACATCAAAAGCTGCTGCCAGCTCAGGTGTAGATTGAGATTCATCAGCTTCCACAATCGCCTTTAATTCATCATTGTTGACCAAAGTTTCCGGACGACCACGAGGTTCATTTTTCAAGTCAAAATTCCCAGAACGGAACCGAAAAAACCAATAACGGGTTGTACGTTCGTTTGTACAGTTCTCTCCGTAAACGTCGTTGATGTTACGTGTCGTTTGTGCCGCGTTGGTGCCACGACGGAACTCATATTCCATAATTACACGAAATTTCAAAGTATCCATTATGAGGAAAAATGTTGAAATGTAATGAAAATACAACGCTAATCAATAAACAAAAGACTTATATTGTAAATAGAATGTCATATTTTTAAAACAAAATTAATTTGAATTTAGAATTCATAGCCAATCAAAACTTTTTTTTGTTTGAAAAAGTCTGTACTGCAATACGGCAATTTCATAGGTAAAGACCTATTATAAAACACTGGAGAATGCATTGCGAACTACGCTTTGAAGCAAGGAAATGTGGCCTTAAATGTTTCATGAATGATGAACTAATGATGATGAAAAACTACTACAATTACTAGAGGTACTACTAGGTATCTAGGTACTACTAGGTGGATAGACTGCTTCGTCTAGGTAGGTACCACCGCTTTGCCAGTTATTCTGCCGTCAAGCAGTACAGGCACTACTGTGTTCCGGTTTGAGCGGCAAGGTGAAATTACTGGCCAAATGAGACTTTGTGATTTGAATTTTTTTTTTCAAATGATCTCAATATAGAAATCTTATTACTAATTACACACGAAACTTTGCATTACAGTTTCCAGTGACACTGCAACTGTTATGCGGCCATGTCGCTTAACATCAGGCGAACGACTATTTCGTCACATTAGATAGATAGATAGATAAAACTCTTTATTGAAACACCACATTGTAGGAACAATTTACAGTCACAAACTTAAGAATCAAGTGTCACAATGGGCGGTCTTATCGCTTAAAGCGATCTCTTCCAGACAACCCAAAATTGACTGAATATTCATTAACATAAAAAAATAAAACATTAAAACCATCGCTGGTCACAAGTCATTGATTCACAATACTGCCAGCCGTCGTGCCAAATCTCCAGATTATAGATCAAGCTATATTGTGCACTCTTGGCAAGTGCTGGCTGACTATTGTTTAATTTTCTGGGTACCGTCGGGGTATCAGAGTTATTATCTCATCTCTTCTTTTATAGGATTTGAGTTTTTAGACAAATATATTAAGGTTTTTTAGTTTTTCATCTATACATATAAAATTCAAAGTCCTGACTGACTGACTGACTGACTTATATATCAACGCACAGCCTAAACCGCTGGTCCTGCTATGTTATGTTGATTCACTGAAAAAACGAATTAACTGAACTAGTTGAGTCATTTGAAAATAAGCTACCAGCAATCAAATTTTGTTTAAATTACCCCGTCTGCTATAGTTAAGACGTACAAAACCGGTTGAGTTAATCAAAGTTTATTAATAAGCAACATAATGCAATGTACATGTTAACATAACCTGAGTTTAGGTACTGTTGCATAACTCAGTTTAATAAAAAATAAACAAACTACTTATTTGGTTTTAACCTACGACTGTTGGTTTAACCTACGACTGTTGGTTTAACCTACGACTGTTGGTTTAACAATAGCAAACCTCGATTTACCGAAAAAATTGCCTGTAATTAGTCTTTCTGGTTAATAACTAATTACTAGACAAATGCTATTTTTAAACTCACCGATTTTGTTATACTATACAATTTTTACAATGCTGGTTGTAACTTGAATTTAACTATTATTTACAAACGCATTTAATATTATTCAATCAAAAGTTTGTAATGTGTAACAAAACGTTTTGTAGCGGCGAATGAGGCGCGCGGCGCGGGCGGGGCAGAGACTGACAGACATGTTCATACGTACTGTTTTTATTCTTTCTGCATTTCGGTCGGACGGATTGGATTGTATTGGATAAAATATATATAGTTATTTATTATTACTCATTAATCATCAGTACATGTATTTACTGAATACACTAAATGTGTACGAAAGCTGATGAAGCGGTGGCAGCAGTGCCGGCAAAGGACGCTATGGCGGACTACCTGAAATGTCGGGGCCTGGAAATGTACGTAGAAAATTCAACGGTGAGTGATATATAAGCATAAATACCTACTCTCGTTACCTAGGTGGAAAAATTAAATAATAAAGATGTGGTGCACTAAGAATCAAATTATTCAAATTCACAAATGATCACTAGTAAATGAGATGTTATAAACAATCAAATAGGATGACAACTATTAACAAAAAAGGTAGATTACTTTTAACAATACTGTATCCATAGCTAACAAATGGTTTGTTAACATGCATGTAATTAGTTGAACTAAATCTATATAAATATTATAACTATTAGTAACATAACCCAAATTAACAAAACGAAGTTTGGCTACTAGTAGAACCTAGTTGTGTAGTCACCGTTTTTGTGTAGCTAGTTACCAAAGTTTTTGTTATTATTCACCAAACAGTTTTTTCCGTGTTGGAAGTGTATTTCCCCAAAATGGGGGAATTTACTGGAGAGTTATCACACTAATATTATAAAGGCGAAAGTTTGTATGAGTGTATGTTTGTTTTTGTTCGAAAAGTGAAATGTTCTCGTGGGATGAGCAAATAATTAAAATACTTTTTATCCGCGGGTGAAACCGTGAGGCGCAACTAGTATTATCTATATTATTATAAATTACTCTTTCTGCAATTAATCGACAGAACCCTTTTACTTCAAAGCAACATTTTTATTTTTTTCAGACTCTTTCGCAGATTTGGCTTGAATTCTAGCGGATCGGATTTTTTTATTTTTTGACTTACTCGCCTTTAGCGGCGGGCGTCCGAACGCTTCCGCCTCGCGAAGACGACTTTTTATTCTTTCCTCTTTTTTATATTTCGGATGTTAAATTTTGAGTTTTGAGTTTACTGCAACATTTTAAACTGAAGTTTCAATTTTAGCTAAACAATCAATCAATTGATATAAAGTTAACAAAAGTACGAAATTTCTCACGGAAATACTGATCTATAAACAATCAGAAACTAAAAGAAGTGTGGCTTAGCGGTAGACCATGCGACTTTAATACTAACGCACTATGCTTCAAATCCTGTTTGGCGCATCAATGCCTTTTCAATTTATGTGCGGAACTTGCACTCTCAGTTACAACGGTGGTAAGGAATCTTAAATAACCTTTAAAATTGAGTCCAACCTAAAGTACTTGTATGACTTTTTTTTTTCAGTAACTTTGATCATCGTATTATAATATACGAGCTTCTACCCGCAGCTTCGCCCGCGGCGTGGCCTATGGGAAAATATTTCAACCACCCATTTCACCCTCTTAAGGGTGGAATTTCGAAAAGTCCTTTCTTAGCGGATGCCTACGTCATAACCTGCATGCCAAATTTCAGCCCGCTTCGTCCAGTGGTTTGAGCCGTGCGTTGATAGATCATTATGTCAGTCAGTCAGTCACCTTTAAGTTATGTATATTTAGATTTCTTTGAAAAACTTGCCTACAGCTAAAAAACCCACGCACAATACCTTTAAATTATTTTCTTTGATGTAA
Organism: Ennomos fuscantarius; assembly: GCA_905220475.3. Classification (NCBI taxonomy): domain Eukaryota; kingdom Metazoa; phylum Arthropoda; class Insecta; order Lepidoptera; family Geometridae; genus Ennomos; species Ennomos fuscantarius. The sequence continues at coordinate 8,935,767 of HG992049.1, forward strand.
AACTTATAAATCACCTGTCATTTAAACAACCATCCCTTGGTAATTTTTAGTATGTACTTATTACCAAAAAGACCCCTAGTTACAAAAATCAATCAGGCTAAGCCTATCAGACCTTCAAAGGCAAGAAAAGAACTCTGTAAAGAAGTACCGAACCTCTTTTTAATTAGAACGTAGTCTTATCTACTTTCGACAGGCCTCTAGGGGAGGAATCCCCTCTTGGGGGGAAGTTGAAAAAGTCAATAATTACCTTTTCTCACGGTTAGAAGTGGCTTTTACCACTTCGCGGGTTAGGGCGTGCTTTGGTTGCAAGAGTAAGCGATTTTAGCTGCCCTAATTTTTTATTATAAACTTTGTCCGTCTCCTCACGAGGTGGACCGACGATCTTTGGGGTGATCTTTGATTGCAATGTAACAGGAGAAATTTCATTCTTAATTTGAAAAAATTCCATAGTCTTCACAAAAACTACATATTGAAACTGTCAAATCCATATGAATTTGTATTACATGATCGCTCAGCTGGTCAAAACCACGGGGAGCCAATAGATGCAAGAGAATAGCCGCTCAAAGTGGCTTTCTGTCAGGGATTCCCATTTTCAGTAATTTATTATTATTATAATTTTTTTATATTTCACACAACGCCATCTAGCCCAAAACTAAGCAAAGCTTGTATTATGGGAAACAGATAGCTGATACAATTCTTAAACACTTTTTGTTTGTAAATACATACATAAAATATAATATAACACCCAGACATAAAACAAACACCTATGGTCATCACACAAATGTTTGTCCTGGGTGGGAATCGAAACCACAACCCACAGTTCAGAAGGCAGTAGTACCTTGCCTAAACTGAGCTATCGGGCCAGTCAAACAGTCATCAGGTCGTCTTCAGGCTGTTATACTTCTGTGCTGTAATATTATTTAATTTAATTTACTGTAATAGTTTGCTATTGCAAAGGTGTCAGGATATGTTATATATATTTAATATAAAATACTGTAAAACGTAACTAAACTTTAGAATGATGAATATAAAAATATTTTTTGGTTGACTGGTATCCAACTCCCCTAAATAATAATAATTACAAAATAACACACAATCTATTGTGACTAAAGCTTTGTATAAACTTAGATCCATCTTAAAAACTATTATTTTAAGACAAAACCAAAATGAATAAAATTTACATTAAAAATTAATTCAAATTGTCCGCTTTCGTTCCCGCTACCGCTTATGAATAAATCATCACCCCACAAGAAGCGCTCATAGTAATTGCATTACTAACCGGCACATTTCTATCAAGTCTTGAAAAAAAGTCTTCGTGTCTGTTTTCAAGACTTTTTCTACACTTAGGGAATGAAAATGTTCGTCAAGTTAGAGTCGATTTTTGCTTGCACAAGTACCTCCAACCAACAAGTAACACATTTCCGGAAAAATTAACGCGAATGCAGGTCAAGCTAATAAAAAGTTTTAATTCATCAAAATATTATTAAAATCTATAAATCAATGATTTTCGACCAATAAATATAAAAATATTAGTGGACACTTCACACAGCGCCATCTAGCCGCAAACTAAGCAAAGCTTGTACTATGGGATCTAGATAACTGATACAATATTTAGATACATTTTTGTATATACATACATAGAATATAACTCCCAGACAGACGAGAACAAAAGAAACATTGATTTTGATCACACAAATGTTTGTCCTGCAACAACCTGCAGTTCAGAAGTCAGGGTTAATGAAACTTAGACTTGAATACCATAGCGTGACTGTAAAACGGGCCTTAACACCATCTAAAATTTGAAGCAAGCACTTATCCCTCTATGACGTACTTATTGCAAACGAATTTGGGTACGTCCTAGAGATATGTGCGAACTTAAGATCTGTCAGACTTTGGCACATACGGGTAATTAGTCTACGGTTCAAGTCCGAGAGTTGAACTTTTCTGTCTAAGATTAGACATAATTTTCTATACAAATGTTTCCTTTATACAGCGCAATTATGTATGTTGTAAATAATAATAATAACGCCCAACGATCACATACATGGATCCTGGACCCTAACTAGGATTCCCTGTGTCTAGAGACCCAGGAACTAAGAGGACTATGGTCCCACAGCACACAGACTCAGAACAAGTATTTGCGCTTTTTTCTTATGTGCAAATACTTGTCCTGTCACGGGAATTGAACCCGCTGCCTCCGGGTTATGAGTCAACTAGTTCAACCACCACACCACAGAGGCTGCCGTACGTAGACATCTTTATCTTCTGGAATAAAGATTGGATACGTTTTTCCTCGAAAATTTAGTCTATTGGTTTCGATGTGAGCGCAGATTTTCATTCCCAAATAAAATATATATCATCAAAGATTATTTGCCAATACTTAAATAAATAACAAGATAAATTCTTCACCACCCTTTCTAATCAGAATTCAAGAAACGCGTGAACAATTGAGAAAAAACTTAGTCTCGACAACTGTTTGGCTCCTAAACAGTTCGCTCGCCAACCCCAAAGTTTAGGCAAACGTTGAATAGAATAACTGATTCCATTTGATCTTCGAAGTTCGGATCCTTCAATGTATCTTGAAAGAATACAGACAAATAATTAAACTGTATATTTGTGACTATATATACATGTATTTTACTAGATGGTAGAACTTTTCTGTAAAGTTCATAATTGTTTAATTTTATAGGTACCACCGCTCCGCCAGTTATTCTCCCGCCAAGCGGTAGCGTGCAAGCACTAATGTGTTCCGGTTTGAAGGGCATTGTAGCTAGTGAAAGTACTAGGCATTTGAGACTTAATGATCTGATCTCACAGTCGAGTAATCTTATTACCAGACTGTGCTGATGTCTCAGGATGATGTGCGCAGTGCAGTGTCACGTGGAACTTTATATATTGGGGTTTCGAGTGACACTTCTGTCAAGGGCAGCCGTGTCGCTTAACATCAGGTGAACGACTAGCTCGTCTCATCATTCAATAACATAAAAAAAGTTTAATAGTTTGACCAAAACTAATTTTTCTTTTTTAGTCAGCGGCTTTTGACGTTTGTATACTTTAATCCTGAATGTCAATCGGCGATGGTGCGGGCTGCATTATTACTAAGTTTGTGTGTTATATTTTATCTGTAATTATTTGTGATGTAGTTGTTTACTATTCCTAATTAAAAAAAAAACGAGTGTGCTTTCGACCACACGACTGCAGTAAAACTTCTTTAGCTCCGTCTATCGGGCCGTATCTTTTATCAACATAGTCAAATGGACTAAAGCCCTTAAAATAATTAATAAAAAATAACTAAAACATAAAAAAAAACTTTTTGCTTTTCTTTGGTTTATGTTAATGTCGCCATCTTAACAATTGTAAATTGTCATTGTACCAGATACAACATAATAATACAAGTTTAAAGTTATTTTTAACTTTGATATGTTGACAAAGGAGATCTACGTGAACGAACACCTTTCAACTTCCGTTCGCCTCGTCACGCATTCACCAGTTTACTCCTCAATTCAAGCGTGCGTAAAAAGATTTACTTTAAAAATAAAAAATCCTTCCCAAATCAAATTCAGAATTCATAGCATGCTACACCTTCGATCGCCTCGACAATATGGTCAAACACTACATAAGTCTGATGTAAAAAAATAATAATATGCTAATATGCGAAGGTTAAATCTTTTTTGAAGGAAATAATAAAACTATTTCCAGATAATTTCTCCGCAAATTCTGATCCTTATTTATACTTTATCGAGGCCCGAAACGAATGATGCTTAGCCGAGTCGTTTGGTGAAGTGCTTGGTAATTACATAAATGGCGCATTCAGAAGCCTTCAGGGAGTTGGAAGGAATTGAGGCATTAGTTGATGGTGGATTAGGTGGCTTTTAGTTTAGTTTGTTGGTAAGACGACTAAGACAATTCATATAAAATTGAGTTTTCAACGTTTGTTGGTGATTATATTTTGATGCAATTTTCTATTTTGAAGTGAAAAGTTCTTAAAAAAATTTTCACATCAAAATAATAATAAAAAACACACAAACAACACAGAAAAAGCGCAAATACTTGTTCTGAGTCTGGGTGTGAGACCATGGTCCTCGTAGTTCCCGGGTACATATATACAGGGAAGTTAGAAACCAGGTTCCTATGTGTTCGTTGGGCATTATTATTATTATCTAGCTCGCAAAAACTACAATTCATAGTAATATCATCCAAATGTTTCTATCAGGTCCTTCTTCAGGCTCTGTCGTAGCCAGTAGCAACCCCACGAGCGCTGCTACTCCTTCCAAACTGTTTTGGGAGATTTTGAGCTCGTACAAAAGATTTATTCTAAAACGAATCCCACGTGGTGCTCGCATTTCCGTTGCTCAGTCTTTATTTTTTACTCAGGTTTTCCAGAACCTTGAAAAGACATTTTTAAAGAGTAGATACTTGCTAACTACTAAGTATTGTACTGACTTGACCGCGATGCATATCCGCTTGTTTACGTTGCCGCTGGATGGTGGAGTGCGAACCCTGAGACACAAGTCTATACTTAGTTCGGGGACGGTCTCTACTCCCGGTGGCGCGTCTTCGGCGGAAATGCATCGCAGGACACTTTTACACATACACAAGCGAACCATAAACTAGATATTCTCTAATTTACGGTTCGGTTGCGCATTGATTCGATTGTGTATTGATTCGATTGTGTATTGATTCGATTGTGTATTGATTCGTATAGTGTATACTCTTTTACTGTGTTTTCTGAAGTAAATATATTTGAATTTGAATTTGAATATCATCATCCGTCAACTAAACATCATCATCAACTAAACTTCCCTTACTAAAAAGAGTAAAGGAAAACCGCGTGTACAGAGTACTGGAAGAACAATATTTAGATTTTGGAATTTGAATTATTTTTGTGGGTACTATTCACAAAGCGCCATCTAGTCCCAAAATAAGCAAAGCTTGTACTATGGGAACCAGAAAACTGATACAATACTTATATACATTTTCGTTTGTAAATACATACATGGGACCATGGTCCTCATAGTTCCCGGGTCCCTAAACACAGGGAATTCTAGTTAGGGTCCAGGATCTATGTATGTGCTCGTTGGGCATTATTATATATTATTATACATAAAATACAATATAACACCCAGAAATATAACAAACCTCACCACACAAACGTTTGTCCTGGGTGGGAATCGAACCCACAACCCACAGTTCAGAAGCCAGGGTTACTACCAGCTGAGCTATCAGGCCAGTCAATCAAAGCTAAAACACCGCAAATATAGAAACTAATTTCGGTAGCGGTTGGATTTTGAGACCCTGGGTCCGTGGGGAACTCGAGCTCATCGCGGTTTCCAAAGTTTATCAGAGCGCCTGATCGATGCGTGACCTAAATGCTACCACTTATTTGGCACAACGAATAAGCATTGAAATTCAACGGGGCAGTGCTGCCAGCATGTTGGGTACGCTACCTACTGGTAGTGGGCTGGAGCATTTGGACTGTCTATAGGTCATCGCGGCCAGTATATAGTCCAAATGTTTTATTTTTGTTGTAGGTAGAGTAGCTAGTAGTATTTAGTAGTAGTTGTTGTCACTAAAATGAAGTTAGGTAACTTAATATATGATGGTAACAGAATTATGATATCTACATAGAATTATCTACCATAAATCCATTGTTCCAGGGTCTCAATTCCATTGTACCCGTGAACCCATTCACCGTGCTATCACGGAGAACAATTAAGTTTTCCCAAAATCGCTGAGTTACAGACTTACTACGACAAATTTGCCTAGAACCCTGAGACGAAATGAGTTTGTCTATTTGGTGGAAGTTGTAAGAGGGAGCGAGGACATTTCGGTCGGTCAGGGTTTCTGCTGGTTGCTTAACGCGTTTAAATAAAAAGGACATCTGAAAAGAGCATACTTTTCTATAGCCGTCTCAGTCCCACTGCAATTAAGCAACATCGACAAATGGGCTCCTTTTCCGCAACTAGGCCATACAGTGCCCCTTTTTGCATGAATACCAAAGCTTTGCCAGTTATTCTTCTGAGCTGATGGCTTAGAATAATGTGCGCAGTGCAGTGCATCACGTGCAACTTTATATACATTTTCGAGTGGCACTGCAACAGCTGTTATAAGCTTCTGATGTTTAATATCAGGGGAAGGACTAGGTCATATCAAAGTTGCCCCCGACGAGAGTACCCCGCCACTCGCCGTAACCACACCACGGAAGAACCTTTTTAAATACACTCCATTGTCACTTCATACGTTGGATTGATGTAATATCCGAGGGAATGGACATTTTTAACTGCAGTCGCACTTTATAGAAGTAGCTCTAAGTTATATATAGAAAACAATAGTATATATTAACCATTGAAAAATGTTCTGTAATGATGTTACGATGATGTTTATGAATAAATAAAATAAATAAATAAACATAGGCCTCCACCATAAAACGCTTATTAAAGGGGGGGAGGGTTTTCCATAACCACCATGTGCTGACCAATGCTGCTACCCATTATTTGGACACTCCTTTCGCTGGATCTTACAACACCCATGGGAAGTAATGGGGTGGTCCCTAGTCTAACACCAGGACGGCGTAGCTTAAGAAGGACTACTTAGCTCGTCATACATTAAAAAGCCGAGTTCTTTAGACCACACGACTGAAGTAAAACTTCTTTAGCTCCATGCCGGTATGACTTTGTTTAATGTTAATGTCGCCATCTTGACAATTGTAAATTGTCATTTTACTTAACATATTAATATAATAATACAAATTTGCAACGTTGTTATGTTGCAATGGAGATCTACATGCACCATATTCTTTTTTTTTTTTTTTTTTTTTTTTTGAACGAGCTAATGCTGTTGGTCTCTATCGACCTTTACAGCGTCACCGGGCGGGAGGGCGGGCGCTTAGGGCGCCCAGCCGTCAAAAGTGGGAGGCAACTAGCTCAAGGGCACCCCTGGGGTGCGAGCCTCGGCTTGGGCCGTTGCCGGGATAAGAGGATCGAGAAGGCTACGTCCACTGGAAGAGTGGACCCTATTGAAAGTCGCGACCGTTCTAGCTAACCTACGGGGGGTACGTCGACCTCGCCGGCGGGGTCGGTGTCTGATTGTGTTACGCTGGTATCCTATACCGGTGCCGAAAGCGGTACCTGAGCCAGAAGGGCTAGACTGGTCCGGTGATCCTAGCGCAGCCGATACTACGGCTGCTATAGGATCATCCGGGTCGCTCAAGACGTGTCTCGGGCGGCGACGACGGGGTGGAGGCACCATATTCAACTTCCAATCCGCACGCATGCACCAGCTTGCTCCCCAAGTCAAGCGTGAGTAAAGAAGTTTGCTTCAAGAGTTCCAACCAATCGCAGGTCGCTCCCGCGTCCTCTCTTCCCCTGTCCCGTAACGTCGAGTAACAGGATATTACTGTCTACCACGGTCCCTGGCTATGCACAAAGGTGGCGACAACCTTTGTTGTGGCCGCAGCTCGTTACTGTTTATATTGGAGTTTTAACAACCTTTTAATTTAGAACTGGATTTATGTTTTGTGGGGACTTAGTCTATTGGCCTTTAATAGAACTTTGAGAATACCAGTATGGTAGTAAAACTTCTTTACGAACGCTTGACTTGGGGAGTAATCTGACGAGGCCAACGGAAATTGAAAGTTGTTGGTTCACGTAGATCTTCATTGCTAACATAACAAAGTCAAAAATTACTTTACAACTGCTATGAAAACAACATTAACAATAAGAAAAACAAAGTATACCGGCCAATAGATGGATCTAAACCAAAGAAGTTTTACTTCAGTGTGCTCTGAAGTACACAAGTTTTTTTTTTTGTTTGGTAGGTTAGAGTTTGACCACTATCGCACCAGATGTTAAGTAACGGTGCGGTCTAGGATGTAACACACTTGCCTAGAAGATACCTGTTCACTCTCGATTTGAAGACTACAAGATTGTATTTCGGAGAATACAGACGCTGGCAAAGCGTTCCACTCTTTGACTGTTTTCATGATAAAGTTAAAGCTTTTCTCTTATAAAGAACACACAATAAGATACCTTCCCCTTAATAGAACCGTCGATGGTTTACAAAAGTGAAGCAATACACAAAGTTACTCATGCCATATGCAGTGCATATGTAATATGCACAAACTGTGCAAAATTTTGTTTGAAGTCAAATCACTAGAACTTGTTGTTTGAAATAAAATCAATAGAGCTTCTATACTCTTTGAAGCGGACTTTTCTAGAATACCCAGTATAGTCTTTTCTAGAGTTTTGGCGGGAGAGCGAAAAAGATTGCGTCACCGCATTGTATTATTTTCCAAAACTTGTGTTATTTTCAGTATTAGTGTATAAAATTGATGGCATTTTATTAGAATGTGAATCGTGAGTGTAGGAAAATGGTATAATGATGGTGAAACGTTTCTTTTCGTGTTGTTTCCAAAACTCCTTAGAAGATTAAAGTAAAGTTGCCACCACTTTACTAGGACTATGACTTGACTATGACTTGATGACTTCCACTGTGACTTGACACATATTTGCGTGAAATATCATTAACTTGATAAATTATCAATTACTTGACACTGGCTAAATAGACAAAAGTGTGGAGCGAAAATGTAAAAACAACAAGTCTTTCCTACCCCGGTTGCCATGGAAACGGGATACCATATTATTGTCCCAATAAACTGATATCATCTTACAAAAGGTACCTTAGATCGAGATATAGGCTACCTTGGAAAATGAAATATTGAAACTTTCCTTGTTATCCAATAATATTGCAGGATGTATAAACATAACTGTAAAGTTTCTTGTAGCTTCTTTACAGGTGTAATCGAAGCTTCGGATAGGCGTTTTCTGTTCTGCATTGTGCCGGATTGCTTGCACCAGTAGTAAGAAAGAGAACTTTTTTTTTTCAAATTCATTTATTGTAATGGGCTTGTTACATAATATTTGATAATAAGCACTTTACATACTTAGTACAATAACTTAATTTTAAGTAGGTACCTAATATAACTTTGACTTTTTTTGTTTGGTTTTGGCTCCACACTTTTGTGTATTTTTAGCCAGTGTCAAGTAATTGATAATATCTCAAGTTAATTCATATCATATAGGTAATGTGTCAAGTCAAGTCAAGTCACAGTCCAAGTCATCAAGTTAAGTCATAGTCTAGTCTAGTCAAGTCATACTCCTAGTAAAGTGGTGGCAACTTTACCAGAAGCTTCTATGGAGTTTTGGAAACACCACGAAAAGAAAATCATCATTATACCACTTTCCCACACTCACGCCTGTAATCCAGCACTTAACGAATAAAATGCCACCAATTTTATGCACTAACATTGAAAATAACACAAGTTTTGGAAAATAATACAATGCGGCGACGCGATCTCTTTCGTTTTCCCGCCAAAACTCCTAACTTTGACTTGTAAAGGTGTTAAAATATCCTATTTGCAATAAATCTTTTGACTTTGACTGTGATTAGGGAATTGTTTTGTTATCTAGGACCGCGTCTGTATATATATTATCCCTAGATTTGCGAGTAAGGTCTAGATCTGGGAAACGTAGACCACATTTTTTTCAATTGTCCTAAAATGCAGTTTTCTCTTTATGATGTTATACCTTCTGAAATCCTTCGTCCTGTCTCATTTAAGTGTCTCCTCTCCTTGGTTTTTTCTCCTTTTATAAGTATTTTGTGTAGATATATTAAAGTAAATAAAATTAGGTTGTAAATATGTGTAGATTTTTATATTGTTTAGTTAATACATGGTGGTAGATATGAATTAATTTAGTTTTTTATTTGTGTATTTTTGTTTCAGATTAGTTTCAGAATAAAATTCATCATATCACTCATTTTCACCGGCCAAATTCTTTAAATTACCGAACAATCTCCTGCAATTGGGAATTGAACCCGCCGCCTCCGGGTTATGAGCCGACCTGCTCAACCACCACTCCACAGAGGCTGTCAATAATACTGTCCTTGCTGTGGTGGCTTTGAATTAGAAAGCGATCCTATAACTGTTACATTGTTTTCGGAACCCAAAAACACATAAATTACAAAATTTAAAAAAAACTTCCAACAAATATTAAAGATAGTAAAAGCTGTGAATATATTTTAATATGACAATGTACGGAACAATATAAGGAAGCACAGAAACACATATTATTAGAGTTCCGTATTATACGAGTAAAAACCGCAGCCTATATACGCGCGCGTTGACACGGATATCGTGTGAGCGAGACATTATGAATTGAATTTATTCTCCAAACCTTTAAGGCATTTCGAACCTTATTGAGCTAACATAAGGCCGTGTTTGTGATACGTATGCTGAGAGAATGGTTTCTCTGACATTAAAGTCTACATTGTTGGTAGGATTTATTTGTGCTCACATGTTTGGTAGCGCAAATGAGAACCGACTTGGCCACCCCGTCGTCGCCGCCCGAGACACGTCTTTAGCGGCCCGGATGATCCTATAGCAGTCGTAGTATCGGCTGCGCTAGGATCACCGGAATAGTCTAGCCCTTCTGGCTCAGGTACCGTCCGGCACCGGTATAGGATACCAGCGTAACACAATCAGACACCGACCCCGCCGGCGAGGTCGACGTACCCCCCGTAGGTTAGCTAGAACGGTCGCGACTTTCAATAGGGTCCACTCTTCCAGTGGACGTAGTCTTCTCGATCCTCTTATCCCGGCAACGGCCTAAGCCGAGGCTCGCACCCCAGGGGTGCCCTTGAGCTAGTTGCCTCCCACTTTTGACGGCTGGGCGCCTTAAGCACCTGCCCTCCAGCCCGGTGATGTTGTAAAGGTTGGAAGAGACCAACAGCATTTGCCCGTTCAAAAAAAAAAGAATACCGACTTAATTAGACAATGGCCAGCCAAACCATTTTTACCATCAGATAGTTGACAAGATAAGACCGTTTATTGTCCGTAGTACTACCGGTTATCCTACCAGTAGTAACACGGGAAGTTTTTCTTACCCATGGTACTACTTGCAGTAGTTTGACAGGCCTGATAGCTCAGTTGGTAGTGATCCTGCCTTCCAAGCTGTAGGTTGTGGGTTCGATTGATTCTATAATTTATCTTTGAATTTTATCACCAAACCGGAAAGTCCCTTTATAAATTTTCGAAAAATCTGATACAGGTGTCTTTTGGAATTTGTAGACTCATTCTCTATTCAAAGTCAAAGTCAAAATATTTATTGCAAATAGGCTAATTTTAGCACTTTTACAAGTCAATATTATATTAGGTACTTAAAATTAAGTTATTTCACTAAGCATATAAAATTACAAAGTGCTTATTGTCAAATAATACATAGCAAGCCCATTACAATATATGAGTTTGAAAAAAGCAGTTCTCTTTCTCACTACTGGTGCAAGCAATCCGGCACAATGCAGAACAGAAAACTCCGATCCGAAGCTTCGATTATAACTGTAAAGAAGCTACTTACTTAAAATTCCATATTGATCTAAATCACACACAGAATCATACTTCTTACTAATATTATAAATGAGAGAGTTTGTGTGTGTGTGAGAATGTTTGTTACCATCAATCTCAGTAACCACTGAATCAATTTTGATGAAATTTGGAATGCATATAGCTTATACGCTGGATTAGTACATAGGATATTTTTTATTGACACTTCTTCACGTACCCTTGAATTGGGGGTAAGCTGGTGAGGGAAACGGAAGTTGAGAGGAAGATATATTTTTTTATTATATTGTTTGATAGGCTTGCGTTTGACCACTATTGCACCTGATGGTAAGTGACGACGCGGTCTAGGATGTAACGCTTGCCTAGAAGATACATGTTCACTCTCGATTTGAAGACTCCAAGGTTGTAGTTTTCGGGAAATACGGACGCCATTAAAGCGTTCCACTCTTTGGCTGTTCGCGTGATATCTCCCTCTATACGTGAACATAGAAAGAAAGTGTTACGTAATATATATATATTTTTTATCTAGGTACTTACATAGCCATAATTTGTTAACTTCTTCTTGTTTATTCTTTATTATGTAACTATTAACAGTGGAAGACGCTAAATCCCACGACACAGGTTGCCCTAGTGGGGGATTCAGAGTTTCATAGTTATCATACCCTCTTTTACTGTACCAACATTCTATGTACCTATTTTATCTGATGTATTGTTTTTTTTTTCCAAATAAATTATTATTATTATACGAAATATTACTATAGGGGCAAGAGAGATAGAGCTAAAGAAGTTTTACTTCAGTCTTGAGTTTATATATGTAAAGCACACTCGTATTTTATCTGTGAGCTTAGCCGCGGGGCCGCAACTAGTAAAATAATAATTACAAACGTACGTAATACGTTCTCGACGGTACGCCGGTTCCAGTTTGAGACAGTATAAAGTTACTACTTACTTTAGGACTCCCATTACTTAGGTTTCTTTGAGGGTTCTTTGCTGTCATTATTGTAGCCAAGGTTTTACTTACCTGTGAACAATTGGAAAAATGTAAATTAAACAATACTTTAAAAAATTGTTGTTTTCGCAGAAAATTTGGAGAAACATTCATAAAGTATTTCTTAGGGTCATTAAAACTAAAGCAAGAACTTAGTTTTGTTCGGTCATTCCTGCATTTGAAGTAAAACTTCTTTACACACGCTTGACTTGGGAAGTAAGTTGAAAGTTGTCGGTTAACGTAGATCTCCATTGTCAACATAACAAAATAAAAAAACAAGTATTATTATGTTAATTTACAATTGTCAAGATGGCGACATTGGATTCATTGAAAAGAATCCGAAAATGGCGGTTGTGAATTTTGAATTTTTTTCCATAACCCGTGTATTTTTGAATTTTAATGTGTGATAAGGGTGGATTATTATCCGTTAAGTGTTCGTGAACGTGCACGAGTATCGGCAAATGGTTCCAAGTTTTTAAGCCATGCCTTTTCTCTTTCTTTTCAAGGTTTCCTAGAGCCTTCAGTAAAATATCCACCATTTTACTGTGGCATTTTGACTGACAACATAAGACTGACATGACATAACCGTAAAAAATCCTCACTTGACTTTGGCAAAATTATCGCTAAAAAGCGATAGCAGGCCATTAAACGAAGAGAAGAAGAAGAAGACAAACAAAGCAAAAACAAAGTTATACCGGCCGATAGATGGAGCTAAACTAAAGAAGTTTTACTTCACTCTCTTTTTTTATTCTTTTTATTTTGATTACCCAATTTTGGACACGTTAAGTCACATTAGTGACTTCAAAAAGTGCTTTTTGTTGATTTTGTGCTTACAGCGCTTTAACGCTTAAAAGTCAGGAGTCGTAAACCTTGAAACGCTACAATGATACATCCAACTTGTATCGCAGTTCTGAAATACCCTCATATTCAGGATTTATTGCTGGGACGATAAATCCTCGGCTGCTGTGAAAGACAAAGTTGTGGCGCCGGAACCGTTCAACTTCTTGGAGTTTCATGAATTTTGATTTGAAATGTGTGCAGTTTTTCTGACGTCCAATATGACAGTGTGTCTCACTTTTAAGAGTGTGACGTTTCTTTTTGTAAGACAAATAGCGGATAAACTCACGTCAGTTAAAAAGTCGAAATTACTCCGACCAGGATTCGGACATATTCGATGTCCTTTTTTTCTGGGAGCCAGTTACTAACGCAAGCCGCGGCGGCTTTCGTGAGCGTCAGCACGTAACATTTTAATTGACGTGAGTTTAGCCGTTATTTATCTTACAAAATGTGTCATACTCACAATAATTTTCAAACTAAAAATATGACGTTTCTTCATTAATTTTTTTTTGTATTGTTTAATAATAATAACGCCCAACGATCGCATGCCATCCTGGACCCTAACTAGGATTACCTGTGTCTAGGGACCCAAGAACTACGAGGACCATGGTCACAACACATAGACTCAGAACTAGTATTTGCGCTTTTTTTCTGAGCACGAATACTTTTCCTGCCGCGGGAATCGAACCCGCCGCCTCCGGGTTATGAGACGACCTGCTCAACCACCACACCACAGAAGCTGTTAGAGGCGTATGGGCTGCTTTATTTTATATTTTAAATGCTTGTTGCTATGTAATTTTTGAGAAATATAATTAATACATTTCAAGCAACTGAAACTTTTCTATTCTCAAAATATTTTAAAATACTAAATATAGTACTAATTCATACAATTACTGTAAAACTATAATATAATAAAATAAATATAATAATGTTTTTATGCTAAGCGAACTGTATTCCTGTGTCAGATAAACCGTTTTTATACTGACAATCTCGAGATTTAAGCCTCATTTCGGTATTTTGAGAATGTATTGTTGTAGATAATTTCACGCTGAATCTAACGATACCCATACGTCATTTTGTGGAAAGAATCAGTTAATTTTTTAGTTCTCATCCCTCCAATTACGAATACCTATCAAATTTTTTCATAGTAAACCAGCTAAGCCTTCGAAACAGGACAGAGCCAAGTGAAGCCAAGTAACCAACCGTTTAAGAAAGTGTAGGGCGGTTATCAACGCTTTAGCTAAATCACCACGATCAAGAAATCCATCTTCATAACACCTTTCTTTCATCATAAAAAGTCAAGGGTTTTTTCACATAAAAAAGTTTTTAAACAGTGACATCGGATAATCTTGGTCATTTCAACTTTAATCGTTTTGCTAGATTAATGTGCAAAGTTTCTCTTTTTAGGTCGACGATGGTACGCCGGGAATCTCCACGCATTAGTTTGCTTAAGGAAAATTATGTTTTTAAGTTGTTCTTTTGGAAAATAAAAACGTTGTTTTATGTATTTGATAAGGGACACTTATTTATAAAGACCTTTATAAATGTTTAGAATTTTTCTCTTGTTTTTTTTTATCTAAGGTTTAAGTTTTTTGAAAATTTGGATATTAAGAGACATGCCACTATGTAATTTTAGGTTGAAAACTATCGTGAGTATGACACATTTTTGTAAGATAAATAAAGCCTAAACTCACGTCAGTTAAAAAGTCGAAATACTCCGACCAGGATTCGGACATATTCGATGTCCTTCTTCTGGGAGTCAGTTACTAACGCAAGCCCCAGCGGCTTTCGTGAGCGTCAGTGTGTAACTCGTAGTAATTTTGACTTTTTAATTGACGTGAGTTTAGCCGTTAATTTTATTTTACTTCAAACTTGTCTAGCATTTGACTAGGCTCTCACTTGATGGGAAGTGACGATGCGATCGAAGGTGTAGCATGCTGGCCAAGTAAATACCTATTCACTCTTCTCTTAAACACGCCCGGGTCATATTTCGCCGGAAACAGACGCTGGCAGGGCATTCCATTCTTTAGCCG
This sequence comes from Ennomos fuscantarius, assembly GCA_905220475.3. Taxonomy (NCBI): domain Eukaryota; kingdom Metazoa; phylum Arthropoda; class Insecta; order Lepidoptera; family Geometridae; genus Ennomos; species Ennomos fuscantarius. The sequence continues at coordinate 8,951,020 of HG992049.1, forward strand.
TTTTAATTATGAACGTGGAATCAAATCGCTTGGTACGAATGGGTGGTGTTTCGACCATGAAAGGATACAAAGATACTATGTATGTAGTAAGAAGGTAGATATTTGTAGATACCGCTTTGGTGTCAGTGTTAATATATCCGAAGACTACCAAAACTGCCGACAGACTGTCTTTGTACTACAACTGATCATCAACTATACCCAAGCGTTATACTGCGAAACTCTAAGACATGAAAGTGTCTCGTTTTGCTTCAGTTCCTGGTCCTTATCGAAACTATCCGACTATTAAAGTTAGCGTATTCGCGAATTGTTCTCCACGAATAATTTTAAGCGCAAACTTGGGGCCATGGTTCAAATGAAACTTTCGAACAGTGCTAAATGGAAAATGGAATTAATAAAACACGACCTAGTTTGAATGACTGTTTTAACGGTTTTGACTTTTACAATTATAATACGAACTTTGGGGACCATCTTGATACAGAACTATCAACAAAGCATATTTATCATTTTGTACCCACAAACTCGTGAAATGAAATTTTGCAAATACGTTGCTTATACACTACTAACTCCTGCCCGCGGCTTCGCCCGGGTGTCCTATAGGAAACAAAGATTTATTTAAATAGATAATTCAACCACCCATTTAACCTTCTTAGAGGTGGAATTTCGAAGAACCCTACCCTACCTACACTTTACAAAGAATACACTCTCCGAATTTCAAGTCTCTAGGGCCAGCGGTTTAGGCTGTGCGTTGATATATAAGTCAGTCAGTCAGGACTTTGAATTTTATATATGTATAGATGAATCTCTATTTCCCTTGGTCATCGCATCACGCGTGAACGGATGGAATTTTTTCACTTATTCTTTTTTTGGGGTAATTGTTACTGTCAGGAGAAGGTTCTTATAAAAGAAAAAAAAAATAATATAAAAAGAAAATTATCAAAATAATAACATACCAATAATAACAAATAAATAATAACGCCCAACGATCAAATACATAGATCCTGGCCATATAGGCCACACGTGCGAAGTTATAGCATAGTTTTTATACATAAAAGATTTATTAGGGAATGTTAGAAACCGATGACGAAGAATTATCACGATAAATGTTGGATACCCCTTTTCCTTGGTTGCCTAGCAACACGTGGTTTTCCTTAACATCATGGCTATCAAGTTTTTGGAAAAATCTGTCAACCAGCAGGCTTAGCACGGCATGTGGAGAAATTGTCTTTCCCCCGGTTTTTTCCACCTGTCAGTTAAAATAATCCCCCTCTCCACCTTACGTAGCACGGCAACTAGGAGAGTAAAGAAATATTTCCCTTTGACATTATCATAGACATTATATCCCGCTACTCCCAGCTTCAGAGCACGGACTCGGAAGAAAGTGGATAATATTCTCTTTTGACATAAAGCAGAGAGTATTTATCTTCGACTCTTGTAGGTGGGTATAAGGAAGTCAAAGTGTTTTAATAGGCACAAAAATGTCGCGTGCCTATTATAACTATGTTTAATCGCGGGAACTCTAATTTTGGAGCGAAAGTTACACCGGGAGAAGCATTCGGAATACAAGTAATCCCTTCTAAATCCCGGGAAATGAGTTTCAATACAAAAAAAATACATAGCGAAATATTCGTGAAAATACAATTATTAGTTTAGTTTTAATAAGGAAATTATTTAATTCACGTAATTAACTTAAATGATGCATATATTTTTTGAGTATATTTTATTATAAAATATATACATATAAAAATATAAATATAACTACTACACAATAATTAATCACGTTTTTCCGCTCATATTACATACAAAATAAAATTTTAATTTAAACTACTCACTTACTCTCACTCATATACATAGTAGTCGTTACATACTCTTTGATTAACACAAGGACACAGACTCAAAAACCTTATATTTTCTTAATTTTTATATTTTGTCTTCAATCCCAGTATATTTAGCCGAACAATTATCGATGGTTTGATGGACTGAACAAAATATTGAAGCATGTAATGTCATTTTAGTTAAATTTTCTCGTACTGGCAACAATACGGTAGAGAAATCTAAAAACGCTACTCCCGCCGTTTATCCCCCGGATAAAGCTTTCCACTGCCGCGGCCGTGCTCGCAGAGTGGAATAAAGTGACAGTGAGGATAAGTTTGTTATCTACTCCCTGGGGAGAAGTTGTCCACCGGCCGTGCTAGGCCTGCTGCACCCATTGTAATTCCACTGTACTGCACTGCACTGCTCTGTGCAATCCAATACCCTTAACACGAGTTTATTCCAATGGACATCAAACGCAAAGCGTAAAAACTGCCTTCAGACTTATATGGTTTTCTCATGGATGCCATTGTTATAATTGAACCAAATTGAAATGGGACCACAAGGGAAGCACTAGCTTTCAAATAAAAAAAGAATCATCAAAATCGGTTCACCCAGTCGAAAGTTCTGAGGTAACAAACATTTTTAAAAAACTAGCCGAATTGAGTTAGAAGCAAATTAAACGTAACTAAATATTTCGTATTAATAATATTTTATTATACTCTATATATTATGACTGACAGTCTCTGTGGTGTGGTGGTTGAGCAGGTCGGCTCATAACCCGGAGGCGGCGGGTTCAATTCCCACGATAGGAAACGTATTCGTGCACATAAAAAAAGCGCAAATACTAGTTTTGAGTCTGAGTGAGTTTGTTCCTGGGTCCCAAATTCAGGGAATCCTCGTTAGGGTCTAGGATCTATGTATGTGATCGTTGGGCGTTATTATTATTATTATACTTGATAGCGTTTACAGTATTATTGTACATTATAATATAGCTCGTAATGTGAATTTAGGAATTCTTGACGATGTTGCCATAGTTACTAAACGTGGAGTGAGGTAGAGGTCAATTTCGGTCAGCTAAAGAAAATAATAGGTCTTTACCTATGAAATTGCCGTATTGCAGTACAGACTTTTTCAAACAAAAAAAAGTTTTGATTGGCTATGAATTCTAAATTAAAATTAATTTTGTTTTAAAAATATGACATTCTATTTACAATATAAGTCTTTTGTTTATTGATTAGCGTTGTATTTTCATTACTTTTCAACATTTTTCCTCATAATGGATACTTTGAAATTTCGTGTAATTATGGAATATGAGTTCCGTCGTGGCACCAACGCGGCACAAACGACACGTAACATCAACGACGTTTACGGAGAGAACTGTACAAACGAACGTACAACCCGTTATTGGTTTGCTCGGTTCCGTTCTGGGAATTTTGACTTGAAAAATTAACCTCGTGGTCGTCCGGATACTTTGGTCAACAATGATGAATTAAAGGTGATTGTGGAAGCCGATGAATCTCAATATACAGCTGAGCTGGCAGCAGCTTTTGATGTTAGCATCAAAACAATATTGGTCCATTTGCGACAGATTGGCAAGATAAAAAAGCTTGATAGATGGGTGCCCCACGAACTTAACGATCGCCAGCGCAACGTACGCGTCGAGACTTGCCTTGCGCTGCTTAACAGGCACAGAAATGAAGGAATTTTGAACCGAATTGTTACGTGCGACGAAAAATGGATTCTTTTTGACAATCGAAAGCGCTCAGCAAGTTGGTTAGACCTGGTTCGGTACCAAAGCAATGTGCAAAACGAAAAATGATCACTAGAAAGGTGATGGTCACAGTTTGGTGGTCTAGTGCTGGTGTGATTCATCATAGCTTTTTACAAAACGGCGAGAGCATTACTGCAGATGTGTACATTGAAGAACTGACCACAATGATGGCGAAACTCGCACGTCTGCAACCAGCTTTGGTCAATCGGTCGTCTCCACTGCTACTTCACGACAACGCGCGACCCCATACTGCACAACAGACCGTCTCTAAGCTGCATGAGTTGGGTTTGGAAGCTCTCCCTCATCCGCCATACTCACCAGATCTTGCGCCTACCGACTATTACTTTTTCCAAAATTTGGACATCTTTTTAGCGGGAAAAAAATTCAATTCCTGAGAGGCAGTACAAAACGCCTTTGAAGAGTTTGTTGTCTCCCGTCCTGCTGATTTTTTCAAGAAGGGCATCCATAAACTGCCACAGCGTTGGCAAAGATGCATTGATTGCAGGGGTGATTACTGTGAATAAAAGAAATAAATAAGTTCGAAAAAAAAATACTTTAACTTTTTTCAAACAAAACGGCAATTTCATAGGTAAAGACCTAAGAAGAAACTACAAATACTTTGTTTACAAAAGCTTTTCTACTAAAATTATTGTTCTTTGTTCTCAAAACTCACGTTACTTACCCACAGCTGTATATTGATCTGTATTACTTTATAAACAAGCAAAATACGTTACCGACTTTCCAAATTTACCTAAAAAGAAGTTGGAAAATACGTCCGAATTTCTCATAACTTCCATTATAGATACGCAAAGCACCTGCTGAACTAATTCAAACTCTGGAGTTTTTGTTGAAAGTAAGCACCCACTGCGACGGATCTTATTAACCAAAGTACCTCAGGAGTTAATATCACTTAGATACTGATGCTTTTAGTTGATGAATTTACTGTCTTGTTCTTCTTCTTCTTATTTAAGAGTCCAGCTCTTGTCGGTGGAGTAATCGCCATCGTTCTCGGTCTTCGGCCAACGTTTTAACCTCCCTGTACGACATGTCATCTATTTTTCCTTTTATTTGACCTGTATAAGCCCTTCTAGGTCTGTCTCTTCCTCTCTTCCCTTCTATCTTTCCTTCTATGATGTTTTTCATAAGATTGTCATGTCGTATAAGGTGGCCAAACATTTTTACTGTCTTGTTAACATATCCAAAATCATTTTTAGTTTGATCAACCTAAAAAATAAAAGATTTTATCATCTGCGGCAAGAACAATATCAAACAGTTCTTTAAAAAAATGTAAGTACATTGTATGGGCTAGAAATAGTCTTGGCTCCAATTTTGAACCCTGGGGAACCCCTATTTAAAGAATGGAACCGGATGGTTTTGCTTCATTAACTTCCACTGTTCTTAGTCTATTACAAAGAGATTTTGGCCAGCTTGAGGCTCTGGACTCGATTGAACGGCGTGCGAAAAGGCTCATTGACGACGACACTTTGGTTGGTGAAAGGCTCCAGAGCATTGCACATCGACGTAAGGTGGCAAGTCTGTCGGTTTTTTACAGATTACACCATGGTGAATACGCTCAAGAACTGCATGATCGAATTCTCCCATCACCATTCCATTACCGGACTACTAGACGCTCGGCTAAGCGCCATCCTTTCGTGGTCGAAATACCACCCATTCGTACCAAGCGATTTGACTCAACGTTCTTAATTAGAACGGCTAAGGAATGGAATGCCTTGCCAGCGTCTGTGTTTCCGGCGAAATATGACCCGGGCGTGTTCAAGAGAAGAGTGAATAGGTATTTACTTGGCTAGTATGCTACACCTTCGATCGCATCGTCACAAAAAAAAAAAGATTGAGTTACAATTATTATTGTTTAGGACAAATCTGATGAATTCCGTTGGTATCTGTCATTTCAAAGTGCAAGGCTATTGAAGCTGTTCAAACTTACCAACGAACATTTTCATCCTTACGACTGAAAAATATTGACCATGCCATTACATCAACGTGATTAGTTATGCAGACGACATGGTGCTGTTAGTCCTTAAGCGCCCTAAAGTAAGTCTAAAAAGTTATAAGTATTTGTTTCTATTTTTGTGTGTTGTTCTACAACAAAGAAACTTTGTATTGAATTCTTTTATTTATTTTTGTATAATAATAATAATATGTGTAGACATCTCACACAACGCCATCTAGCCCCAAACTAAGCAAAGCTAAACAAAGATAACAGATGCAATACTTAGATACTTTTTGTTTGTAAATATATACATAGAATAAATATAACACTCAACACAGGACAAACATCGATGTTCATCACACAAAATGTTCGTCGTGGGAGGGGATTGGAACCCACAACCTGCAGTTCAGAAGGCAGGGATACTACCAACTGAGCTAACAGGTCAGTCTGTATGGTATGAGTAAAAAAAATATCAGACGTAGTGGGTGAAAATCTTAAAACAAAATACAATAATCGTTTGTTGGCAGCTCGATATCCTCGGGAGGCAATGTGTCTCAAACTTTGTGAAAAAAACCCAAGTTGTCCAAACAAGCGGAGCCTCAGCAAGATTGATGGCTTAACCTCGAACGTACATGCACAGAAGTTTTTGGGATACACACGGCAGATACTTTTTAATTCCTAAAAAAATAACTAGTGTGCTTTAGTCCACACGACTGAAGTAAAACTTCTTTAGTTTAGTTTCATCTATCGGCCGGTATAACTTTCTTTAATGTTAGCGTCGCCATCATTACAATTGTAAATTGTCATTTTACCGGACATACCAATAAATGCACATTTTTTAACTTTGTTATGTTGTTAATGGAGATCTACGAACCAACTTCAACTTCCGTTCGCCTCACATTCACCAGCTTACGCCCCAAATCAAGAGTGCGTAAATAAGATTTGCTTCAAAAATTTATTTTTCTACGCCATAGTTCCTTATCATTATATATACTAGCTGCTGCCCACGGCATAAGATCGGTTAAGCCTTTAAGTCATGAGTAAATAGACAGAGATAGAGGGAGTAAGATACTTTAGAATTTATTAGTATAAAGTATGGATTGATGTTGATTTAGTGTAACATTCGTTAGTGGTTAATAAGAAACCATGTTCAGTTAACGAAGTCTTTTGGCTGATTAGACTTGGCAAGGACAATATCCTAAGTGCAAATAACGTTACAGAAAAACGTGTTAAGCAACAACATGCGAGCTAGTCGTTCACCTGATATTAAGCGTAAGTTTCGCGTGACACTGCTCTGCGCACGTTATCTTGAGACATCAGCACAGTCAAGTAATAAAATCACTAGTGTGACTTACAGAGCAGTGTCACGCTCAACTCTAACCTTCAGAATTCCAAGAGAAACTGCAACTGATATGAGCAGACATGTCGCTTAATATCAGGCGAAGAACTAGACGTCACTTTTTTGTGTTTATGAATGATGTGATGAGCTAGTCGTTCACCTGATGTTAAGCGACACGGCCGCCCATAACAGAACAGTGTGACTCGGAACTCCAAAACATAGTTTCGCGCGACACTACACTGCTCTCATCATCTTAAGACATCAGCACAGTTTGGTAACAAGATTACTCGTCTGTGAGATCAGATCATAAAGTCTCATTTGCCCAGTAATTTCACTAGCTACAATGCTCAAACCGGAACACAGGAGTGCTTGCGCACTACTGCTTGGCGGGGGAATAACTGGCAAAGCGGTTGGTACCTACCTAGACGAACTTTGCAGAAAAGTCCTACCACCTAGTAAAGTCAATCCTTAACGTAAAAAAATCTGATGAGTGGTATGTTGATGATGACCATATTGGGCATACACTGTAGCTAGTTGAGGTTATTTAATCATCAGCCCAAAAACGTTCCTGCTGCTGGGGCACGGACCCACGGGTTAGTGGAGTACGCACTCCCTCAAAAATTTTCTTGAACACGCCCATTTTAACTGAAACTATTGCATTTATTGCAAGAGAGCGTAGATTGAATATAGATACATTAAGCATGTATTGTAGCTAAAGTTAATATAGGTTTTTAGTATTCCCAAGGTTGCTCCCGGGCCCCTCCCTTAAGGAGGGGCGCGTAGGCCCCGCTGTCAAAGCGGGCAATCGTCGGGAGAGGACTGGACGTCAAGGCTCTGCCGGTTCCCCAGTCCTCCTCCACATAGACGAGGGAGGAACATTGGGAACATCGTGGAGTTTTTTAGTCGTTATGGTTGCCCCCTTTTGGAACCGAGCCCGACACTACCCGTGGCCGACCCAGCCGCGGCAGCTAAAAAAAGACTTTAGTATAGTTTCTTAATCCTTAACGTCCGTATGTCATAAAAATTCACAAACCACGAATCTAAGTTCCCCCAATACTTTGTTCCGCGAATCCTGATCGATCAATCTCAAAAGGTTTTGTCGAAAACTTTAGAAATAATACCGTCGAGTTTGCACTACTTGACTCTTGGTTTGATCTGATAGACTGGCGCAAACTTGACGAGGCGCGGTCGAATGTACCTAAAAAATACTAGGACTTTTTTTGTTGTTTAATAGGCTTGCGTTTGACCAGTATCGCACCTGATGGTAAGTAACGACGCGGTCTAGGATGTAACACGCTTGCCTAGAAGATACTTGTTCACTCTCGATTTGAAGACTCCAAGGTTGTCCGGTAAGGCGTTCCACTCTTTGGATGTTCGCATAATAAACGTGGAGCCAAATCGCTTTTTTGGCACATGTGGGATATTAACCATGTAACGGTGGCGTTTTTTCGTGCTTCAGCACCCTAACTGTTCTGGGAATCGGCTTCGCCTGCCATCCTGCACGCGCCAATTAACAAGTCCACGAGTGCGAGCAAGAGAGAACACCATTACCATCTCCACCAGATTTACGCGGTAGGGCTCCTGTCCTTCTCCGATGGTAGAAAGGTGAAAAGCATTTCCCGTATTATTGCGACTGAGCTACAACATGGGACACTTCAAACAACGGTTAAATATTAAATTGTAGCAACGTATCGGCAGCGCCCCTGGTGTCTATAGGCGACGGTAACTGTTCACCATCAAGCGGGCCATCAGCTTGTTTGTCTATGCTATTTACAAAAATAAATTTTGAATATTTCAATTTTGTATCGTTATCAGCACAATTAGTTCCCACTAGGACATGGACCTTCTCTCCCAATGATATTGTAAGCCATAATGCACCAGACCTAGAGCGGGACGATTACGCATTTTGAATTTTGTGATTCTTTACCAATCTGCTTTCCTCAGGCTGTCTTCCTTAACCGTTGTAAAAGCGAGTGTAAATTCTGCACGTAACGTGATAAGTAGTCCCGGGCCGAACGGAATTTAAACCAGGTTGTGTTAGGTTTAAAGGTAACCAGGGTGTTTCAACAGCCTCTAGTGCTAGACGTAGCGACGGGCAACTTTTGATCATTTTTTTTTTTGGTTTAGGAATGACGTGACGAGCTATCCGTTCGCCTGATATTAAACGACACGGCTGCCCATATCAGCTGCAGTGTTACTCGGAACTCTAAAGTATAGAGTTTCGCGTGACACTGCACTGCGCACGTCATCCTGAGACATCAGCACAATCTAGTAATAAGATTATCATATCATATTTTATTATTATTTGATCGTAGCAGTCAAGTGGCATGCCTAAAAGGTTAGCTAAAAGGACTGCTATTATCATATAAGATACTAATTGTGCCCCGCGGTTTCACCCGCGAATAGAAAGTATTTTAATTATTTGCTCATCCCACGGGAAAATGTCACTTTTCCGGGATATAATGTAACCTGTATGTTAATCCAGTGTACAAGCTATCTTGGTACCGAATGTCATCCAAATCTATTCAGCCGTTTGAGCGTGAAGGAGTAACAAACATATACACAAACATACATTCAAACTTTTGCCTTTAAAATATTAGTGTGATGTGATGTGATATATTCAGATAAGGATCTGAACCAAAATGCTGCTTAAATTCTAGGACTTAACAGGAATCCTGTGTATAATTATCTTAAACTGAGGCAATTCAAATCAATTTTCAACAAATATTTTTTTAACATGCAGGTTCTTATTTGCGACGAGTCGCAAAATAAGAACGAAGAAGTTGTAATACTTGACTTTGTAGCGTTAATCCGCAAATCGTTCAATCTGGTTATAGATGAGAAAATCCTTATAGATATCATTCATTTGGAAAGAAAAATAAGGGGTTTGAAGAAAATTTAACGCAATATCGGGAAAATTGTTCTCAAACACTATACTGAAGCAGCCTTATTAATAAACGGGTATTAGTCTGGGATTAGTTACTCCAGCTTTTGTCCCTTTTTTGCTACTGGAATATTTAGCTGGATCGAAAGAGACAAAAGATGGTGTAACTAGTCTAAAGCTAGTTCGTGTTTATTAATAAGGCTGTAAATGTATAGTGTCGGAATATGAAGGTTTGTCAGTTTTGTAACCTTGGCACATTGCCACAATGGTACAACTATTTGGCATTGCAATTCAACGGGGCAATGCTGCCAGCATGTTGGGCACGCTACCTACCACTGGTAGTGGGCTGGAGCAACGCGGTCAGTATACAGTACAAAATATTTTTGACGTATTATATATATATATTCATTTATTTATATAATGTATAATTAAAAAGCATTTCCTGTAACTAATAACCACTGTCCTTATTTTTGTTGTTGTTTCCCTACATTTTTGGATTGTCTGGAAGAGATCGGTTTAAGCAATAAGACAGCTTATTGTGACACTTAATTTTTAAGTCTGTGCTTGTAAATTGTTCCTCTAATGTGGTGTTTCAATTAAGAGTTTTATATATCTATCTATATTGTATTATATGTATGTATTTACAAACAAAAAATTATCTGTTATCTGGGTCCCATAGTACGAGCTTTGCTTAATTTGGGGCTAGATGGCGCTGCGTGAAATGTCCATGAATATATATTTATGTGTACAAAGTAAGGAATGTTGTAATTTCCATTTGACGGAATCGTCCTTGTCTTTTAATATCCATTGTCGAGATTTTCTCGTAAATAAATTCACGCATCGCCGACTCCCAGCAAACCTTTTCCCGCATTACTAAATCTTTCTAGAACATTCTCATATATAATTACACATGTATTTATTTCCCAGATGGGTCGCGCTCGTTTTTTAGTAAGCTCTCCTTGAAATTCCGCCGGGGACGGACTTTTTCAGCAGATTGCTAGACGATCCAGCCGTTATGGTATTAGCTTACTTTATTATCAGTAAGGGCTTTTGCCCTTTTGTAGGCTTTGATATGCTTGGGTTCCTTAACAATGATAATATTACAGAATTAGGATTACATTACATTTTACAGCATTTTGAAAGTCTGAATCAGAATCTATACATATAAAATTCCAAGTCTTGACTGACTGACTGACTTATATATCAACGCACAGCCTAAACCGCTGGTCCTAGAAACTTGAAATTTGGAGGGTGTGTTCTTTGTAGAGTGTAGGTATCCCCACTAAGAAAGGGTTTTTCGAAATTCCACCCCTAAGAGGATGAAACAGGTGGTTGAATTATGTATAAAAAATCTTCTTCGTTTCCTATAGACCACGCGGGCGAAGTCGCGGGCAGAAGCTAGTACTTAATATATCTAGTTGATCTACCCCGGCTTCGCACGGGCGAATTAGCAAAACGCGATAAAACGGGATAAAAAGTATTCTATGTCCGTCTCCTGGTTCTAAGCTATCTCCCCACCATTTTTATTATTATTTTGGTACGTCCGGTAAAATGACATTTTACAATTGTCAAGATGGCAACATCAAACGAAGCAAAAACAAAGTTGTACAGATGGAGCTAAACTAAAGTTTTACTTTAGTCGTGTGGACTAAAGCTCACTCGTTTTTTTCCTTTAAATATATCAATTTAACTTTTAAACTATTTTTATGCGCGATTTATATCGTGAGCACAGATGGTTTTAAGTCATAAGACTACTTAGTATATTAAGTTTAAAAAAGTTGAGGAATATAGTTTCTTTCAATTTAAAGTCAAAGTCAAAAGGTTTATTGCAAATAGGCTATTTTTAGCACTTGTACAAGTACACGGATCGAGTCAGTTTTTGTTTTGCCCTTACTGTTTATAGCGGTCGTGGTTCCGAATTTTCCAAAGAAAATTAGGTTAGGAAAATGTTTGAGTAGTCAATATATATTTTATTGAAGGATAAAGGCTGAGATTCCTAAATCGAAGGCTTGATAAAAAGTTTTCAACAAATCTGGAACAAACTATATGTAGAAACCTAAGAAATTATTATGGAAAAATTATTACACGGGTTATTTTAAATTTTTAGTTTTTATTTATTTTAAGTTCTTAGGTATAATTTAGTTTTTTAGGTCTAGTTTAGTTTAGTTATTTATATGTTGTATGTTTCAAAATAAAATAAACATCCAGTGAAAACTAAGATATATATAAGACTGTAAGTCTTATATATATCTTAGTGTTGAGTTAGAATGTGATTTCGAAATCTTGAGTCGCTTTAGTCTTCGCTAAATATATTTACTTACATATAAGTTTATTTATATTACTAACTAGTTGTGCCTCGCAGTGAAAATTTTCCATACTTTCTTAACTTTTTCTTTCATAAGAACCTTATCCTGAAAATAAAAACACAATAAAAAATTAATAAGCGAAAATGTTCCATTCGTTCGTGACCCGTGATGCGATGACCGAGGAAAATAGAAATTCATTTTTATATATTAAGATTACTGAACAGGTAACCTTGCCTTCTGAACTTTACGTTGTGGGATCGATTCCCACCCATTACAAACATTTGTGTGGTGAACATCGATGTTTGTTCTGTGTCTGGGTGTTATATTGTATTCTATGTATTTACAAACAAAAAGTATCCAGGTATTTTATCAGTTTTATAGTTTCCATAGTACAAGATTTTCTTAGTTTGGGACTAGACGGCGCTACTGTGAATTGTTTACAAATATTTATTTATTTACTAGCTGCGCCCCACGGTTTCAGCCGCGTGGTGATGATGATGAAATGTATATAAAAACTTATTCTCAGACCTACCAAGAGTGAATATAATTTTTGCTATCGCATGAATATTTATTGTCAAAGTCAAAGTCAAAAGATTTATTGCAAATAGGCTAATTTTAGCACTTTTACAAGTCAAAATTATACTAGGTACTTAAAATTAAGTTATTTCACTAAGCATATAAAATTACAAAGTGCTTATTGTCAAATAATATAGCAAGCCCATTACAATATACGAGTTTGAAAAAAAAAGCAGTTCTCTTTCTCACTACTGGTGCAAGCAATCCGGCACAATGCAGAATTGAAAACTTTGATCCGAAGCTTCAATTACAACTGTAAAGAAGAAGCTACAAGAAACTTTACAGTGATGTATTTTTTTTTGTCTTCTTTCTACTGTCTTTTACAATGTATATAATTCATTACAGTTGAGATAATGAATATGTTACAAAAATAACCACCACGTCACACCGGTGCAAGAAAAATACCGTGATTATCTTATTATAAACATTACAAATAGAAACTGAATTTATAGATAGGAATAGGCAATAGGCAAAGTACCTAAGATTTCATACCGTTAAGCTTGGGATATTCAGGCCAAGCTTTTTTGTCCGACACATAATCATTTATTGTGTAATAGGCTTTTTTCATTAAGTTTGACTTTATGAATAATTTAAATTTACGCATTGACAATTGTTCGATACCGTCGGGCAACTTGTTATAAAAGCGTATACAGTTTCCCATAAATGAACCATTAACTTTCTGCAGTCTGAATCTTGGAACTTTCAATTTATTTTTGTTCCTAGTATTAAAGTTATGAATATCGCAATATCTGGGAAAAGAGCTAATGTTTTTGCGAGTGTACATCAAATTGTCGTAAATGTATTGACAAGCCACTGTAAGAATATTTATCTCCTTAAATCGTTCCCTGAGAGAGTCGCGGGATTTCATGTTATAAATGGAACGAATTGCTCTTTTCTGTAAGACAAAAATTGATTGTATGTCCGCGGCTTTACCCCACAGTAAGATGCCGTATGACATAATACTGTGGAAGTAACTAAAGTATACTAATCTTGCAGTGGCTTCATCAGTAAACTGTCTGATTTTACGCACAGCATATGCAGCAGAGCTCAATCTACCAGCAATGTTTGATATGTGAGGACCCCACTGTAATTTAGAATCTATAGTTATGCCAAGGAACGTGACAGATGGTACTAAATCTAATGGCTCACCATTCAGTAATAAATTTGTAGGAGACCCCCTAACATTAGGTAACGAAAACTTAATACATTTAGTTTTCTTACTATTGTATAATTTTATCAGATGTTATATATTTTGTAATATTACAAGTAGTACTTATAATGAATATTTTGCAATATCTAAATTTTTTAACATAATTTATTACTTCTTTTCACCTCATTTCATTTCATTTTTATTTATTTTGTGTACATTTTAAGTAAATACGAATGTTTGTGATTTGCATGTCATCTTCCCCTGGCATTAAATTTATTTATACTGTTTAACAATCTGAGGATAGTGTTGTGGGCTGCATTATTACTAAGTTTATCATAGTTATATTTTAGCTTATTATTGATAATGTGTTCTGTTTACTATTCGTAATAAAGAAAAATAAAAATTCATAAAAATCGTTTCAACCGTTTCGGAGGAGTATGGTAACAAACAATGTGACAGAATTTTTTTTTGTATATGTAGGCAGAACGGGTTTTGCGTAGCTTGCAACCTATATAACTATAGGCCTTCAGTATGTCCGCACCGCGCCGTGTCCGGAGCAAGAATCATCTGTAGTACACCGAGCGTTCCCTTTTTATAGCCAGATGGGTGGGGCAGCGATGACATATACCGGTGTTGCCACTGTAATAAATTTAAATGCTGCCACAGGGTAAATTACGGTACTGCCCGCTGCGCATAGAGTTTATAACTGGACGTCGCCGCCGTCATTTATTTATTTCACCGCAGCCGCATCAGATTTAAAATGGCAACATACATATTTGCTTATCTATAGGATATTGTTCATCATCATCTTCATCAGCCAGAAGTTGTCCACTGCTGAACACTGGACTCTCATGTAGCCACTTTGAGCGGCTAATTGCTTCTCGGTACCTCATGCTTGTTTACTCTTGCCTTTATGATAGATCTTATTGGGGAATAATGACGCTAGTGGGGAGTTTTGGCGGGAAAATGAGAAAGATCGACGCATTGTATTATTTTCCAAAACTCGTGTTATTTTCAGTGTTAGTGAATAAAATGGGTGGTGTTTTATCCGTTAATTGCTGGATTAGAGGCATAAGTGTGAGAAAGTAGTAAAATGATGGTGAAACGTTTCTTTTTGTCTTGTTTCCAAAGCTCCATAGAAGCTTCCAGTAAAGTTGCCACCAATTTACTAGGAGTATGACTTAGACTAGACTATGACTTGACACATATCTGCGTGAAATATCATTAACTTATAGTTTATTATTATAGTCCGAACGGCCAAGGAATGGAATGCTCTTATTTATTTGTTAAATACACTGTGAACTTACAGCTACGCCAAAACATTCACATTGTTATACTAAGTTCTTCTATGGACTAAGCAATATATATTTATAAAGCCGACTAATGGGGTCAGTATGTATGTCAGCATCTTGGACTTCGCTTAAGAAGCGGTTGATAACAGCTACAGCCCTTGCCGTTGGAGCATTATGAGCGTGCCGCGTGCGTAAGGCAGGAGGCGCAGCAAACAGCTGGTGGCGACATCTTTGACCCGCGCGGATGTAGTTTTGCGGTACAAAGTAGTGTAATCTGCTTAACACTGAAAGATTGTCTACCTCGTTACGCATCAATAGGCAGTAATGTATAATTAATAATAGTTTACGTCGAAGCTCCAACGTTACAAGACCCACCATTCTCCATCTTCCAGCAATGTTTCCTCCTGGGTACAACCTGGGTCTTTTTAAGTCAAGAGTGTGTGGGCATCTCATGGGCAGGTGGCTCCACCTTAGACAACTTCGTCACTTACAATCAGGTGAGTGGTTTTCAAACGCATGCCCATTTTGCCATTAAAAAAAAACTTGACACTTGCTATAAATTATCAATTACTTGACACTGGCTAAATACAAAAAAATGTGGAAACAAAACACAAAAAAAAATGACGGTGGTACCGTTGTTGACTTCGATGGACCGTTACGTTATAGAAGATCAGCGATTTAGTGATAGAACGAGAGGCACCTATTTAGGGTAGGCTAGTAGCTGTGCGATCTGAAATGCACTTTATTCCGTTGTAGCAAGAGTCGCTATTTATTTAAGTGACTTGCGAAGCGTATCTTCTGTAACTCTTCCATTAAGTATTCTGTAACTATGTACTAAAACCGCGTTTTCCGCCCAAGCTCATACTGACCTAGATTTCTGTAGCTAAGCCTTGGAATTACACCAGCAGTCGGAAGACGTCAACTGCTGAATATAGGCCTCCATTAACCGCTTTGGGCATCCAGAATAATACGTAGTAACTCAATCACTAGTGGAATTAGGCGGATTAGGAGTCACGGAGTTCCAGCGCTATAACTTCTAATAACAAACTTTACTGAATTAGATGGAGTTTCTCTCATTGCTAGAATGAGGAAACCTTATGAACTCATGTCATAATTTATACAAACTGATTTTAGAACTTATAAATAGATGTCAAGGATGGAAACTAAACTCTCCGTCGTACGAAAACAGATCTTGCTTGCGATTGGACGAATTCCGTGTATGAACTTCAGCAACCAATCAGGAAGCGCGTATTTTTTAACGAAGTCCGAAATGTATTGTACAATACGAGTTTTGGCGGGAAAACGAAAAAAGATCGCGCCACCGCATTGTATTATTTTCAAAACTTGTGTTATTTTCAGTGTAAGTGCATAAAATGGGTGGCATTTTATTCGTTAAGTTCTTGATTACAGGCATGAGTGTGGGAAATTGGTACAATGATGGTGAAACGTTTCTTTTCGTGTCGTTTCCAAGACTCCATAGAAGCTTCTGGTAAAGTTGCCACCACTATACTACTCCTAGTATAGTGGTCAAGTCATAGTCTAGTCTAGTCAAATCATACTCCATGATTTGACTAGACTAGACTATGACTTGACTTGATGTCTTGGACTGTGACTTGACACAATATACATTAAATAACTTGAGAAATTATCAATTACATGACACTGGCTAAATACAAAAAAGTGTGGAACCAAACAAAAAAAAAACAAACAATATAACAATAACGCGTTTAACCATTTTTTGAGATAAACTAAATATACCTTGTATACCAAACACCAACAAATAAAGTAACCTAACAAACGAAATCCCGTATTTATTTATCCTATTCATTTACTTACCTGGGTATAGAAAGGGAATCCCGATAAATGTTTCTATTGCTTCGTGTTGTTATTCCATCGACGTCACACAAATAGACTTGGCTTATGACCGAAAAACAAGTGAAGATCAGTTTATGGATAATGTGATATTATGTCAAATTATAGTGAATACACTGCCCGTGGCTTCCCCCGCGTGGTCTATTGGAAAGTAAGAAGATTTTTTTTCGTGGATAATTCAACCATCCATTTCACTTCTTAGGGTTGGAATTTCGAAAAACCTTACAAAGAACACACCCTCCAAATTTCAAGTCTCTTGGACCAGCGCACATACGGGTATTTGGTCAATCTACGCGGTCAAAATTATTTTATGTTTTTTTTCGATTCTAAGGGATAACACATAATGAAAAATAACATTTTTCATGTATTTCAAGTAAAATATGGTTATTATAAATTTTTTTTATTTATTTAGTTTATGCCATCTTCAGAAGAGTCATCATTATCATCATGAATCGGCATCACAATATTCGGGATCGCGGGCATGAGAAGTGCAACCGTCTCAGGCAAAGAACAACTTAATCTACTTCTTTTTACACTCTCGGCTATCTCTTTCATGCTCTTTCAATCTTATTAGCACTTCTTCTAAGAAAATAGACAAACGCCTTACAGTATGATCAACTAAAGGTAAATGTAAATCGGTTTCGGCGAAGGTATTGGTTACTCTGCAGGTTTCTAAAGGTAACTCTTGTTTCGCTTTTTGTAACAGAGAATAACAAGGAAAGAACTTCTTATTAGCGTTTCTCACTACTTCGTAAACGATGTCTACTCCTGTCGACGAGTTAAATCGGCTTCCACGAACATAGATGATGCTTGTGTTGGTGTAAGTGGGAGTTCTTTTACATCTTCTGATTTAGAAAAAGCATTTTTATATTTTCTAGCACGTGTCGGAGTGCTCGTGATCCCTTTTAATATTTCGGAAGCATTTCGTTCTCCAGCTTTCCGCAACTCAACCTGAGCAGCATGAAGTATGACATCTTTTGCAGTAGTAGACCGTACCTCTTCAGTTCTTCTTTTAGTTCTTTCACTCGACTCTTGAATTAATTTAGATGGCCGACCTGGCCGATTGTCTGGAATAACAAGAATTTCAAAGGTTCTTTCTAGCCATGCAAGGTTGTTTTTCAAAAATATGTCTTCCTTCTTATGAGCTTTTAACCACCTTTGCTTAATTTGTGATTTAAAACGTGAAACGTTGCGATTCTAGCTCTCAGTTTGGTCTTCAGTGTAATTTTCACACGACAAAAGTTGCCCTTTCAAGAAATTTAATTTGTCTTCCAAATTAGACAAATCAGGTGCCTGTAAACGGTCGAATAAGTACTTACGGATCACAATTTTCACTCCTGAAGTACCTTATTAACCTAAAACAAAAGCATATTCTCATAAAATGATCCAACCTTCAATCATCATATTTTGAATTTCAGGTAAAAAAAAGTTCTCTGTTCCAAAATTGAGCCTATCCGCGGTCTTCCGCGGCTGATTTTTTGGTTATATACTGTACAAAGCTTTAAACTTTCGAGTGTATAAGAAATTATAGCCGGATCTAGCTGGGTACTATAACATATACTCGATTAAACAAAAATAATATTGCAAAATTCTCCATAATTTTGTAAGTTCTTACAAAATACCATATCTGTACTTAATAGGAATAAAAAAAATAAGAGAAATTATAAATTACTGCATTGCTACCTGTTGTATCAGGATCCATCACTATTATGTCTGAGATGAATGTAGAATAATATATATTTGACTGCAAAGTTTATGTTTTAACACGAAAGCCGAGAATAGCTACGTGCACTAACTTGAACCACCAAGTTCCGACTGAAAGCAGACGCGCCAGGTGCACCTGGTAAAGGTGAGTTGGGGTGGGTGTTGTTCTCAGATTAGTCACCTAGCGCAGGTAGTAATTATTTTTAACCTTCTTTGCACTTCATTAAATTGACTTCTGGCCGCGTAGATAAGGCAAATACCCGTATGTGCAGCGGTTTAGGCGGTGCGTTGATATATATTAAGTCAGTCAGTCAGTCAGGACTTTAAATTTTATATGTGTAAAAGTGCCTTTTTAAAAGATTTTTAGAACACCACATAGTTGAGTTGAAACTTAATTACTTAATTCGAGTGTGCGATTTAGTTGCATAACTTAATGCCCCCATATCCATTGTACCGCCGCAAAGTACCGACGCACGGGAACACGACCTCTGTATATAGTGGCCATTCCTCTAATCGCACAAAGCGTTTTCGCGGACGGCAAAGGAAATGGAACAACTTACCAGAGTGTATATTTCCAGACAAATATAATCAGAGCGTTTCAAGGCAAGACTGAACCAGTATCTTCTAAACAAGCATGTTCTATCATCGATTGTATCGTCACTTACCATCAGGTGAAATAGTGGTAAACGCAAACCTATCAGATGATTATGATTATGATTATATCAATGCAACCTAAACCGCTGGTCCTAGAGATTTGATGTTTGGAGAGTGTGTTTTTGTAAAGTACACTAAGAAAGAGTTTTTCGAAAATCCACCCCTAAGAGGGTGAAATGGGTGGTTGAATTATCTATTTTGAAAAATCTTCTTCGTTTCCTATAGGCCACACGGGCGAAGCCGCGGGCAGAAGCTAGCCAAAGATAAAAACAAAAATTTCGCAGAGTAATTTGTGTACTCAATGCTTTATTTATTGGGTTTAGATATAACTAGTTTAAGGCAAACGAAAGGTTGAAATTTATCCTTTGCAAACTAATATTATAAAGGCGAAAGTTTGTATGTGTTTGTGTGTATGTTTGTTACTCCTTCACGCTAAAATTCTGAATGGATTTGGATGAAATTCGGTACTAAGATATAGCTTATACTTTGGATTAACATATAGGCTACATTTTATCCCGGAAAAGTGAAATTTTCATGCGGGATGAGCAAATAATTAAATTTATCCGCGGGTAAAACCGCGGGGCGCAACTAGTATTTCTATAAAACATAGTGTAACTTTTCCACTAGTGGATTGACTGTCGCCATATCGATGCCCTTTATTAGCTCTACGTCAATAGGATTCGAGCTGTTGTTAGATTTTCGTGTATTATTGGATTTAAATGTACGGGATTGGATTTAATTCGATTTCACAAATCGAAAGATTATACGGATTCAGTATAACGTATTTTTTTATCCTGCTATTTGTTTCAGGTAAACTTTTTGGTGATTTTCTTGTTATAAAATAATGTTTAGTGAGTAGATGACTACAGGCAATCCTGATTTTACACGTAATCTACCCAACATGATCATCATCATTCTGAAAACGTCTACTGCTAAAGAAAATTTGAAAGAAAGTACTGAAAAGGGAAAAAAAATTCTTTACAGTTGTAACCGAATATCCGGATCAACGTTTTCTTTTCTTGCGTTGGGCCGGATTGCTTTCACCAGTAGTGGGAAACAATTTTTTTTAAAACGCATTATAGGCTTTTTATATTTTGATATTAATAAGTACTGTACAATTACTGACCCAGTATAATATTGACCGAGTGAGCGCGGAACGTTAGGGAAGCGCCCCCGTTTCATCTTGGGCATAAATGATTTCGTATGTCCGGCAGATATCCGGCAGTTCTCCTCTATAGGTCGCATTTCTCAACCGATCCTCGTGAAATTTTGTGACCAGGTTCGATAATTATATAGATTTTTTTGTCGATTCAATTGTTGGAAATTTTTCAAAAAGGCAGTGTTGAAAACGTAAAAAAGTAGTTTATCAGTAGTATCAATCGCAATTTTTCATTTCAAGCTATGCAACGACAAACGCGAGGATGAGGAGGAGAATAATTGAAATGAACTTTGTACTTGGTATTCATACAAAATCACGAAACGATATTTGTACTTATATTCACACAAAATCACGAAGCAATATTTGTACTTGGTATTCATACAAAATCACGAAACAATATTTGTAGTTGGTATTCATACAAAATCACGAAGCAATATTTGTACTTGGTATTCATACAAAATCACGAAACAATACTTGTAGTTGGTATTCATACAAAATCAAGAAGCAATATTTGTACTTGGTTTTCATACAAAACCACGAAGCATTATTTGTACTTGGTATTCATACAAAATCACGAAGCAATATTTGTACTTGGTATTTATAAAAAAATCACGAAACAATATTTGTAGTTGGTATTCATACAAAATCACGAAACGATATTTGTAGTTGGTATTCATACAAAATCATGAAACAATATTTGTATTTGGTATTCATACAAAATCATGAAACAATATTTGTACTTGGTATTCATACAAAATCATGACACAATATTTGTACTTGGTATTCATACAAAATCATGAAACAATATTTGTACTTCGTATTCACACAAAATCACGAAGCTATATTTGTACTTGGTATTCATACAAAATCACGAAACAGTATTTGAACTTGATATTTATAAAAAATACAAAAATGTCACACTACGTAATCAACCCGAGCTATTCAGACGAGTCATTTTTCATAAGCACCCCTGTACACTGACGTAAACAGAATCTTAAGCCACCAACACAATCGCGATAAAACGAGACAGTTAATTAAGGCACGTCTACACGCCACCTAATTAACAAGACGTTACGGCGTGACACGTGACATTGTCACAGTGCAACCAGTAGGGAATCTTCGGACACATACAGGGTTATTTGGAAAATGCTAAAAGCTCATATAAATAGGTATACTATATATATATAGGTTGACTGGAAGAGAATCTTATCTAGCATTAAGTTCGTCTTTGTACCTATATTTGTTATTTGAGCTGTGAACCATTTTATCTATCTCATTGGACATTTTGCACTCTTGGACGTTTTGCTTTTAAACTTATAGGAAGGTCTTTCTTCAGCGGCGGGTTCGTAGAACTGTCAACATTGTGGTGCGTAACATTAAACTAAAATTATTTACGACGGTTCTAAAAATGTTGCTATCTCTTTCATAGAGGCCGAAATAACGCGAACGGTAATTGTTTTAGGACTGTTACAATTCAGTTGCGAAAACCGAATCTCAATAGATTCGGTTTTCGCAACTGAATTGGCACTATAGATTTTTATTTAAACATAGGAACTGTGTCTAGACCCCGAAACTACGAGGACCATGGTCCCATAACACCTAGACTCAGAACAAGTATTTGAGCTTATTTTTATGGGCACAAATAGTAGTCCTACCGCAGGAATCAAACCCGCCGCCTCCGGATTATAAGCCGACCTGCTCAACCACCATACCACAGAGGATGTCATTTTATTTGTCAATTATGACCTGGGAGTTATCTAGCCAAATAAAAAAAGATTCATCAAAATCGGTTCAAGAAGTGGAAAGTTCTGAAGTAAGAAACAAAAAAATACAGTCGCACTAAAACGTCCTGCTTTTTTGAAGTCGGTTGAAAAAATGGTACTTAACAATAAAACTTTTATTTTTATTTGTTAGTATTATTATATTTATTAGTATAGTAGGTAGTGTTTTGTCCAAAAAAATCAATTTTTATTTGATAAAATGGGCATGCGTTTGACAACAACTCACCTGATGGTAAGTGACGAAGTTGTCTAAGGTGGAGCACGCTTGCCCATGAGATGCCCATTCACTCTTGACTTAAAAAGCAACTGGCATTTTAGTAAAAGCAAGACTTGTTCTACTGTTTTCATTGTACTGCGTCACCGTGACACAGCAGCGTGTTATCATAATCCGAAGCATATTTCGCGTGACAGCGATTTTGAACGCGCTCAGCTCTCGTGCATTTATGAATATCGATAAATCCCTTAGTTTATAATAAGGTTAGGGGTCGAATCGTGCTTGGTTGAGTCACTGCATTCCCAGATTAGATAATACTTACAGTGACATCTCACTGTAACTATTATCTAATGTTTGGTTAGATTTATTTTTCGTTTTGGCTCCACACTTTGTGTATTTAGCCAGCGTCAAGTAATTGATAATTTCTCAAGGTAATTTATATTATATATTTATTTCAAATCAAGTCAAGTCATAGTCTAGTCTAGTCAAGTCATACTCCTAGTAAAGTGGTGGAAACTTTACCAGAAACTTCTATGGAGTTTTGGAAACAGCACGAAAATAAACGTTTCACCATCATTATACCACTTTCCCACACTCATGCCTGTAATCCAGCACTTAACGAATAAAACGCCACCAATTTTATGCACTAACACTGAAAATAACACAAGTTTTGGAAAGTGATACAATGCGGTGACGCAGTCTTTTTCGTTTTCCCGGCAAAAAACAACTTTTTTACGTATGGATAAGGCTGTTATTACGTAATAACGTAACACCACGTCACAGTGTTTGAGGTTTGTCGTAAATTATTGTTGCCCATATTGTAGTGAGGGATAGTTTCTGCACCAATTAAAGGAATGTTGTGGCCTAAGTCACAAGGGACACCACATGTATTTTTTTTATTTACTATAAGTCGCAAGTTTTTTTCTCTATTTATTACATTACTTATAATTATGATTATTTTATTGGACCTCTAAGCGCTTGAAAATTAATTTTTACAATTAAAAAAATATGCAAGTATTTAAAACATCCTAGTTTAAAAGTTATTCGATTTGAAAAAGAGCATAGTATTATTTAACCCTTTACAAAACTTTACTGAAAATATTTTTTTTTTAAATTTCTTTTCACTATTGTAAATCTTACCAACCCAATCAAACAAATTCGAAATCGAAATTACTCCGACCAGGTTTCGGACATATTCGATGTCCTTCTTCTGGGAGCCAGTTACTAACTCAAGCGACTTTTAACTGACGTGAGTTTAGCCGTTATTTATCTTACAAAATGTGTCATACTTACGATAGTTTTCAAACTAAAACAAGTCGTTGTGTATAGTCTGGTTACTTACCTGAAAAATAGAAAAAGATCGTTATTTATAGTCATTGCATACGCCCCGCGGTTTCACCAGCTTTATGCTTAATTTTTTTTTTGAGCAGAAACTCGTATTTTCCGTAATAAAATTACCTATATATTGACTAACATTAAAATCGATTGATTGATTTATTTGCCAAAAACTTAGCCTAATACACTGTGAAAGTAGTAAATTTTATACAAATATTACAATATTACTCTACAATTTTACACAATGCAAAGAAATATAAAGTGGCGGCACATACAATTTTTGCCGTAGAAATATGGTAGTTTATAATTCCAGTATTCTACCCATACTGCCTTTCAGAGATCTCCAACTCCGAACTAAGTAAAAACTTGTATTTCAGAGATAAAATAAAGAAAATGAATAAGCTAATGCTTATAAGCAAAATTTAATTAAATAAATTAAGTTGTACGGGCGCGTAAGCTGGGTGTTGGGTCGCAGTTGGTTCAGTCAGGTTTTTTTTTACTTCAACTCATCTAGCATTTGACCACGCTCTCAGTCTTGTCTAGTCAGGTTCAGTTGTTTCGACATATAAACCACAAAAACAAACAAACAAATAAAAGTAGTAATAAATAAAGGTAATATACATCTAAATCTGCATAATAAATATAATCGCTTTTATTCAATGACTTGCACCACAGATGTATCATAATTTATTAGTCCTTGCAAAATAGTTTCTCATTTCTACCACACAGTGTCTTATAAAATTAATTAATTAATGTTTTAGGTTAGTCTATTTTAATTAAGTTGAGTAATTTTTAATAATAATTTTAGAAAATATAGTTAGCTTTAGATAATTAGTGATGCAAGTTATGGTTTTTATACACGTTATAATAACATTTATACACAATTAAGTGAAATAGGTACCATGAAAACGACTGAAGTATGACTTCTTTAGTTTAGCTCCATCTATCGGCCGGTATAACTTTGTTTTTGCTTTGTTTAATGTTAATGTCGCCATCTTGACAATTGTAAATTGTCATTCTACTGTATATACCGACATAATAATATAACTTTGTTTAGAGATTTACGTGAACCAACTTCAACTTCCGTTCGCTTCGCATTCCCCAAGTCAAGCGTGCGTAAAGAAGTTTTAGTTCAAAAATGTATGCGTACCATTCGAGGAGCTCGCGGTTTTTCTTCCCTCTTTTATTATTAGACATCGGATCTATCACACTAATATTATAAAGGTGAAAGTTTGTATATGTGTTTGTGTGTATGTGTGTATGTTTATTACTCTTTCACGCTCAAACGGCTGAATGGATTTGGATGAAATTCGGTACCAAGATAGCTTATACACTGGATCAACATATAAGCTACATTTTATCCCGGAAAAGTGAAATGCTCCCGTGGGATGAGCAAATAATTAAAATACTTCTTATCCGCGGGTGCAACCGCGGGGCGCAACTAGTTTAGACAATAAACATTAAAATGTAAAAGCTGTTATTAATAAATGTTTCAGGCAACATCTCACTCTCTCCCTCATCACTAGCCCAAAAAAAACAAGCAAAAAACATAATTAAAATACGACTTCAGAACACGATGTCGACTTAATTTTCCCGGCGTGACATCGTATTTTTTGTCACGTAGAGCCATGTCACGTTATCTGGAAAGATACGAATGTCACGCTTTTCGTTACGGGCGTTTTTTTCTCGTAATAGGAAAATAGTGTTATTTTTCTTTTTGAATGGATGTAGCTCCGTTAATATAATGAACTAAACGCGCCCGGCGGTTTCATCCGCAAGTAATAAGAATACAGTTTTTTTTTATGTTGTTAAATGATGTGACGAGCTAGCCGTTCATCTGATGCTAAGCGCCACGGTCACCCATAACATAACAGTGTCACTCGGAACCCTAAAACATACGAGTTACAAGCGATCATCCTGAGACATCACCACAGTCTGGTAATAAGATTACTCGACTGTGAGATCAGATCATAAAGTCTCAATTGCCCAGTAATTTCACTAGCTACAGTGCCCTTCAAACCGGAACACAGTAGTGCTTGCACACTACTGCTTGGCGGCAGAATAACTGGCAAAGCGGTGGTACCTACCTAGACGAACTTTGCAACAAGGTCCTACCACCTAGTAAAAGTACCACCTAGTAGTAAAATGTGTTAAGTTATCTCCATTCTAAGTTTCATGTAAATCCGTAAAGCAGTTGCGGCGTCAATAGGAAACAAACATAAACATAAACATTAAAATGTTTTTGTATTTTTACAATTAAAATCTTTCAAGCCTTAGTTTAATGGGTTTAGGGACAATGTGTAATTTTAAAAAGCTGGAACATAATCTAAGTAGCAGAGACACTAAATTTTAATAAATACATGCGGGCAGTCTTAGGGGACTGCCGATACAAGTGAAAACTAAGTAACTTGTGACATATAGCTCATGGGAAGCGTGCGGTGACGATGACGCGAGTTTCACGCTTTTTGCCAACCCAAAAAGTACACATATATACACAGTAAACATAAAGTTCATGGAACGCGTTCGGTGACGATGAGTTCCATGATTTTTGTTTACCCAAAAAGTGCTCAACGCACCTAAAAGAATTCTCACTTAAAATGTAATTTAAAACAATGTAATTAAAATCAAATATATACCTTTTCTGGGACATGGATTTTATGTCACAGTTGATGCATAGATTTATATAGGAAGAATCAAGAATCAACAATATTGTGGGAAAATATAAATTTGGTTTTAAACATAATAATACATACATAACTTCAAAATGGGGGGGCCCATTTTGAAGTAAAACTTCTTTACGCACACTTGACTTGGGGAGTAAGCTGATGAATGTGTGACGAGTGAACGGAAGTTGAAAGTTGTTGGTTAACGTAGATCTCCATTGTCAACATAACAACGTTAAAAATTATTTAAAATTTGAATTTTTATTTTGGTATATGTGGTAAAATGATAATTTATAATTTCTGTTAATTATATATTTATAAGTATATAATTAATAGTAAAAATATAATTATAAGTATATTGAACAATTAATGTTAATTTCGCCATCTTGACAAAGCAAAAACAAAGTTAGAAGTTAGTTAGTAAAGAAGTTTTACTTCAGTCGCGTGGTCTAAAGCACACTCGTTTTTTTAAGGCTGGTTGCATTTTGCGACAGCCAAAACATGGCCTCGAGACAAAAACTACATAACAGCTTAAACCGTTACAACACAAATAAAAACAATAAAAAACTTGTGTCCAACCGTTTTAGCTCACAATTATAACATTTAACTACTTCGCCCCGGGGGTCCTTTTTACCCTTTAACCCGTTTACGGCCTACACGGGGCCATGTAGGCCGTAAAGACTTGTCTACAAGTTTAACCCTATTTTGGTAGTTTTCCGGTTATACCTACATTTACCAAGGATTCATGCACGCTGAGCCGGCCGGATGTTGTAGGACATTCTAACAGCCATTAAGCCATGTTGGCGGCTTTTAGGGGGTCTAAAATCTTTATGTCCGGGTGTTGTAGGGCATTCTAAACAGCCGTTAAGTCATGGAGGGTTTTGAGTGGTCTAAGAATCTTTACAGTCAGGCCTAGGACTCGCATACTTCAACTCGCTAATTCTAAGGATTTTGTTGTGCGTGCTTACCTACCAATATAACTCTTATTACCTAGGTATAAGATATATCGTCCGATATTTTATCTAACATTTTACAAAATCATTCTAACGCCATCTGTTGGCAGTGGTAGGACTTTTCTGCAAGGTTCGTCTAGGTACCTACCACCGCTTTGCCAGTTATTCAGCAGTATTGTGCCAACATTAATGTGTTCCGGTTTGAAGGTCCTGTTTCTAGTGAAATTATTAGACAATGATACTTTTACTTTACTAATTACCTAATTGTGCTGATAGAATAGAATAGAATAGAATAGAATAGAAAAACATGATCCTGATGTCTCAGGATGACGTGCGCAGTGCAGTGTTACGCGAAACTTTATATTAGAGTTCTGAGTGACACCGCAACTCTTATGTGCGGCCGTGTCGCTTAACATCGGGTGAACGACAAGCTTGTGACGCCATTCATTGACAAAAAAAGTCAGCCATTAAGAAGGTCTAATCTCATTATTTAAAAAGTTTATTGATTTCGTCATTAAGAAGACATACCCTATTAATAAGGTCGCCGTTCATGACTGCCGTAAATCGATTGACATATTTCATTATAAAATTACAATCAGACACCAACCCCGCCGTCGCGGTCGACGTACCCCGTAGGTTAGCTAGAACGGTCGCGACTTTTAATAGGGTCCACTCTTCCAGTGGACGTAGTCTTCTCGATCTTATCCCGGCAACGGCCCAAGCCGAGGCTCGCACCCCAGGGGTGCCCTTGAGCTAGTTGCCTCCCAATTTTGATGGCTGGGCGCCTTAAGCGCCTACCTTCCCGCCCGGTGACGGTGTAAATATCGGTAGAAAACAACAGTATTACCACGTTAAAAAAAAGTCATTTGACATCATAAGTAGAAAATTACTTTCTGTTGAACTCACACTCGTTAATTTAACATAATAATAGATCCTTTTCAGTATCCACCGTCGTCACAGCGGACGCGCACCAACCGCTATTTATATCTATCCATACCTCACACTCGCACCTCGTTATGACATAGCTGCTATTATATTACAACAGGCGTTATTATCAACGAGTAACAGGCGTTATAATCAGTTATTTTCCGGTCCGTTACCTGCTTAAAGAGCATATCGCACGGCGCGTCGTTAACTAAGCTTTAATTGTTTAATTGTTTAATGCGATATGTTGATAAGAATGTGTTAAATTAGTTATGTTAGTGAGTGTGACGATCTAGTCGTTGACTCCAAAATATGTATAAAATTTCGCGCGACACTGCACTGCGCACATCATTCTGAGACATTAGCACAGTCTGGTAATAAGATAACTCGACTGTGAGGTCAGATCTTAAAGTCTCAATTGCCCAGTAATTTCACTATAATGCCCTTCAAACCAGACCACAGTAAGCTTGGCGGAAGAATAACTGGCAAAGCGGTGGTACCTACCTAGACGAACTTTGCAGAAAAGTCCTGCCACCTAGTTAATTAGTAATCAGATACTACGAACTCACATTGGTGTTGTGATATAATCATGTTACTACAGTGCTTAGGTAATTTTGATTCTGTCACTCCTGTTTTTTGATTTATTTTCTATTTACACTATTTTTTTTGTTACCACATTTTTAGGATATAGTTTAAGATTTATTGACATTAACTAAAAGTGTCAGTACTAATGTCACGTCGTAAATATACTAAGTGAGTACTATGATTTCAAGCAAAGCCTAAACAAATATTCCTTTTATGTAGTAATCTTTATTAACATCGCAATTGGGTAACACGCATAAACCCGGAAAATAAATAAAACGTAAAGGTACAAAATACGTGCCGACAAAACGATTTATTAAAAGCAATTCAGTTCAGAAGCAGCTGTTTTATTTCACCCCATTCGTATTCTTTTTATTTGACCATTTCCTCACCATGTAAAACAGGAAACTGTGAATAAATTCCTAAATGGTAACCGAGCCTGGCCACAAAGTAGAGCGCACCTATGTAACAACCTTTTTTTCTCTCATGAATTCAAGAGATTCGCTGGCACGCGCTATACGCTTTTTTAGTTTTCGCTTTAGCTGTTAATTTTAATTCGTTACGGATATATTTTAAAATGTAGCGGTTATAATTGATTTATTTAATGGGTTTATTGGCGTTAAAGTTTTGGCGTTTTAGACTTCTAACGATTGCATTATTATATCTAAATATATATAACTCAGAGGTGACTGACTGACATAGTGATCTATCAACGCACAGCCCAAACCACTGGACGGATCGGGCTGAAATTTGGCATGCAGGTAGATGTTATGACGTAGGCATCCGCTAAAAAAGGATTTTTCGAAATTCCATCCTAAGAGAGTGAAATGGGGGGTTGAATTATTTTCCCATAGGCCACGCCGCGGGCGAAGCTGCGGGCAGAAGCTAGTTATTATATAAACCAATTACAAAACATAATTTAGTTATTTTGTATTATATTATATAATAATAATGTAATAATGCAATCGTTAGAAGTCTGGTGGATAGACTGCTGATGACTGCCACGTATAAACGATGGGTGGCTATTGCTACCTAAAAGGCTATATGTATTATTATGTGTTCTGTGTGTTTGTATTCTGTGTAATTAATTTAGAATATGGATCTAAGTGTTTACAATAAAGATTTGTTATTATGATTTTAAACTTTTTTTTTATGTTAGAATGATGTGACGAGCTTGTCGTTCACCTGATGTTAAGCGCCACGGCCGCCCATAACAGAATTGTATCACTCGGAACCCCAAAACAGAGTTTCGAGCGATACTGCACTGTGCACATCATCCTGAGTGCAGTCTGGTAATAAGATTATTAGACTGTGAGATCAGATCAAGTCTCAATTTGCCAGTAATTTCACTAGCTACAGTGCCCTTCAAACCGGAACACAATAGTGCTTGCACACTACTGCTTGGCGGCAGAATAACTAGCAAAGCGGAATATAAGCTGAATATTTAAATCTAAACAGTTTTAGGTCAAGGCATTCTAAAACTAATATGACTAATTTTCAAGCCATTCCAAATTAGATTTTTAAAACCTTCCTCTGACAACTTTTATCAATTCAGTGCTTTAAAGCAACAAGAGTACATTCGTTAGTAAATCTAAAGCCTACGCAGCAACGAAAAAACTACACCGCGGAAAAGAGACGAAAATAACAAAGGCAAAAGGGGAAAAAAGACAGAAAATCGGGGGTAGATTTCAAATCGTCATTGCAATATCCGAGATTAAAAGTAACGCCTCGGTTGGTAGGGAAATTCTAGTACAGTCGCGGACAGAATTGTTTTCGTTTTTCCTTTTTTTAGTAATAAAGGTAAAATTGTATTGTTTCGGGGCGCAGTTAGTTTTGGCTCGTTGCTCGCTGTCATTGCCGCTGGAACGGTCAATTTGTTTCTGCAATTTGAAGTTTTATATTTTGGAAGTTTAAAAAAACGCTATTAAATGTAGGGATTAATTAAGAAGATCTCATTAGCGCTTTTGTCTGAATGTTATTGTAAATATAAAACTTTAATGGTAATTACTGTTCACCTGTTTTCTACATCTTAATTTTCCGAAGTAAAATACTCTATGTTGTCATTTAGTGTTAGTAAATTTTTGTGCATAATCTTATTGAAATCAGTTGAGCCGGTTTGGCGTGAAAGCCAAACACATGACACTTAGTAGGAATAACATTACAAAACTAGTCTTTAATAAATTTCTTATCATAGAGGAGGAGGAAAACTGATGCTCGAGGCCCGATAAAGTCGAAATTTCAGACGAATTTCTTACCAGACATATAGGCGCCGAGCGCTTACACAAATGGCAAGACAATATACTATAATTATGTCATTTGCGCAGGTAAATAATGAGCGCTATAGCACGTGCTAATTTTCTCCTGCTCTGTGTATTTTTCTTATATAATAAGAAACAGAGCAGGAAAATCATTTTTTTTAATCTGCATTTCCACAGTCACCTGGGTCCGTGCTTTTTATTAAATTATTATTATATTTATGAATTAAGGCTATTATTAACATGAACACATACGAGTATAATACAGGAAGGATTTTGTATTGATTTATTTTTATTCTTAGTGACTTTTTGAAGCAAGCTTACTTTACTCGTATATTTCGTTAATTCCCGGGTAAAAAGGTAAGCCAATAAAACGTGGCGTAAGCTTTGTGTGCGCGTCCATACGGCACGGACGCTCGCGGAACTCGGGCCCACCTGAATTTCAGCGGCCCCGCCAATTTTCTTTCAGATATTCTGTATACGTGAAAATATGTCGCTTCTGAACGAATAAAAGTTTTCGCGTCGTAGCTTTTTCCAGGGACGCTGGGATGTGTCGTTTTCGATCGACCAAGTTTTCAATGATTTTTTGGAACCTGTTAGATCGTAGTAGTTGTTGAATGCCGATTGGATAGGGACCGTAGTCTAAATGCGTCGGTTGTTTTCAGATTGAATTTCAATATGATCTAATAGAATATATTTTACAATTATTTTGAGTAAATATTTTATAGAAATTAATATCAAAGCTCACATTAATTAGTAAAATATATATAAATAATGGTGGATTGAAATTGTAATTTGAAAACGATAGTGAAATCGAAAATGTGTCGCCGAAAATTCTTGCTCAATACGCTGAAATCTATACATATAAAATTCACAGCCCTGTTATATATCAACGCACAGCCTAAACCACTAGTCCTAGATACCTGAAATTTGGAGGGTCTGTTTTTTTGTAATGTGTAGGTATTAACAAAGGCAGGGTTTTTCGAAATTCCACCCCTAAGAGGGTGAAATGGGTGATTGAATTATTTTCGTATAGGCCACGAGCAGAAGCTAGTAATTCAATAGGCTACTAATAGGGTCTTTAACGCTCTGTTATTTTACCAACCACCGAGAGGATCCTGCCCGTGAAATTACAACAACTAAGCGGGTTTATACATTCTGGATATATATATATCCTTATATATATAGATCCATATACATGCTATCAGTATACAGAAATCTTCAATTAAGATAATTAGATACACTACTCATTCTTGCCACGGTTTGGTTGTGTACCCAAATTTAGCAGTAGCGAAACTCGCGCTATTTTGAATCCTAGACAAAATAAATAATAACATTCGTACAGAATATTAACCTATAGTATGTAGTATTATTATTATATATGGTATAAATATATATATGATAAACTACTAATGGCTCTGTGTTGTAGACCGCGAGTCAGTTTTAGCAGACATTAAAACAGAAAAATTATTTTTTACGATTTAATCGTCATAGCTTCGGCATATTTCTAAAAATTGAATCGACATTGCCATTAAATTATTAAACTTTCTCACAAAATTTCACTAGAATCGGTTGAGAAATGCGATCTTTAGACTTCTTTAAAGATTTTTTAAATTAATGTTTAGGAAAACAAACAGTACAATATTCAACTTAATAAACTAATATTACTAACACTTAAACCAAAGCAGCCTTATTAATAAACACGAACTAACTTTAGGCTAGTTACACCATCTTTTGTCTCTTTCGATCCAGCTAAATATTCCAGTAGCGAAAAAAGAACAAAAGCTGAAGTAACTAATCCGAGACTAATACCCGTTTATTAATAAGGCTAATAAAGTTTCTACATATTTAGATCGCATTGTTCAACCGATTCTTCAACAGACCGATATAATTTTTTCCCACGCTGAAACGGAGACGCTTCGCGGTTGCTTGATAAGATATAATGATTTAGGTACTCTTGTAAATAAAATTAGGTGAATTGTTTTTTTTTTAGTTGGCAACACTGATTCACGAAAGAGTCCTGATTCCCACAGCACAGGTTTCGAGCCTAGTGTGGGAGCCAGGTGTTCCAATCCCCACCATTATGTAATTTTGCCTTTTGTCAAATAAATGTTTTTTCATTTTTCATTTTCATTCATAGATTAGAAACAAAAATTCCTTGTTTGAAAATAGCTCCTAAATTTACCCTTACCGTATAGTGCTATGTTTATTGTGGTAAAGATGAACTAAGGACGGATTTAAACAACAACGCCACATTTAATTAAACGCCTGTACCAAGAAACGAATACGACACAGATTAGGCAACACGTCTTTATTTCAATAATCGAATAAATCATATGATTGACGCGTGATTGAACGAGAGCGTGAGTAAGAAACACTCGATGGAAAAAATATTAGTGTCTGCAAGGTTTTGAAGCTCCTAAGTTTGCATATATCCTTCTATGACGTGCTTAGTGCAATGTATTTGGGTAGGTCCTGGAGAGGTAAGTGCGAACTTAAGAGGTGTTAAGCGCAGACGAGAAAAGACAAGTCTTTGGTTTACTAATGAAAACCTACGATTTATATTGAAGAACAAGGAATAAACAAATACTTAATATGTGCTCCTGGTTTTATTTGACAGCCTCTGTGGTGTAGTAATTGAGTAAGTCGGCCCATAACCCGGAGGTGACGAGTACAATTCCTGTTGCAAGTGTTTGTGCACAGAAAAAAAAGCGCAAATACTTGTTCAGTGTGTTGTGGGACCATGGTCCTCGTAGTTCCTGGGTCCCTAGACACAGGGAATTCTAGTTAGGGTTCAGGATATATGTATGCGATCGTTGGGCGTTATTGTTATTAACAATACAGATATGGAGTTTTGGCGGGAAAACGAAAAAGATCGTGTCACCGCATTGTATTATTTTCCAAAACTTGTGTTATGTTCAGTGTTAGTGCGTAAAATTGGTGGTATTTTATTCATTAAGCGCTGGATTACAGGCATGAGTGTGGGAAAGTGGTATAATGATGGTGTAACGTATCTTTTCGTGTTGTTACCAAAACTCCATAGAAGCTTCAAGTAAAGTTGCCACCACTTTACTAGGAGTATGACTTGACTAGACTAGACTATGACGTGACTTGATGACTTGGACTGTGACTTGACTTGACATACGTATATATTACTTAACTTGAAAAATTATCAATTACTTGACACTGGCTAAATACACAAAAGTGTGGAGCCATACCAAAAAAAAAATATAGATATAGTCAGAGCTTACGTACTGTAATCTACGACACAGTAACGTTACCCGCGCTGAGTAAAGTATACCTCAGTCCCTGGAGAAAACTAAATTAACTTCAAGCCCGCAACGAATTTAATTAGACTGTGGATTAGGATCGATAACTCCTATCTCTGGATAATTCGACTTTTGACTTTAAAGTTTTGTGATTTAGGTCGTTATTGAATCAGAGATTCTTTTTGATTGACTCTTTATAGAAATGGGTTGGAAATTTATCTATGGTTATTAGCTGACTTGGCAAACGTTGTGTTGCCATGTAAATCAAAAATAGGGAATGATGGAAGAAGGTACAAAATGTAGGGTTGAATATATTTTTTAATGCCACATATAAAAAAATCTACCCGAAAAAAAATTGGGGTGGGCCACCCTTATCACTTAGGGGGATGAAAAATAGATAATAAACTATTCTCAGACCTACCAAGTGTATATATAAAATTTTACCTTTGTGAATATAAAACTTCATCAAAATCGTTTCGGTGGAGTTTCGTAACAAACACTGTGATATGATTTTTTTATATATATAGATATGTGTACGCTCCATAGAGTATTTTAACACCTCATTTGACGAAATCCCTTGCAGTTGATGTTTATTAACCCCTTATCGCTCACTCTAACTATATGTCACTCAAAATGCATATCACTTATGCTTTTTCAACCAACTAAAAAAGGAAGACATTCTCAATTAG
Source organism: Ennomos fuscantarius (assembly GCA_905220475.3). Taxonomy (NCBI): domain Eukaryota; kingdom Metazoa; phylum Arthropoda; class Insecta; order Lepidoptera; family Geometridae; genus Ennomos; species Ennomos fuscantarius. The sequence goes on from HG992049.1 coordinate 8,986,155, forward strand.
TTGTTTAATTTTTTTAATGTTGCGAAATGACATGATGAGCTAGTCGCTCGCCTGATGTTAAGCAACACGACTGCCCATATCAAGTAAAGTTTCGCGTGACACTGCACTGCGCACGCCATTCTGCGACATCAGCACAGTCTAGCAATAAGATTACTAGACTATGAGATTAGGTCATAAAGTCTCATTCGCCCAGTAATTTAACTAGCTACAGCGCCCTTCAAACCGGAACACAGTAGTGCTTGCGCACTACTGCTTGACGGCAGAATAACTGGCAAAGCGATGGTACCTATCTAGACGAACTTTGCTGAAAATTCTTACCAACTAGTAATGTTTTAATTTGTGAACTATCACCATCATTAATCCGCTTTACGAAATTATTTTTTTTATTTGAAAAGATGTACATTTGGGTTAGTCCCATATTTTTTCTTCAATATTGATCCAGTAGTTTGGTTTTTTAAACTCAAAATAACTGCAAAAGTTACCTATTAGATATCATCCAATATTTTCCGCGACACACAGTTGTGTAGCGCTAATGGGATCACTTTAGAAAATTAGGCTAAACTAACCTTTTTACACCTATGAGGCTATTAACTTACGCTTCAGATGAGGAAATAAACTTCATTTTGTTATCAAAACATCATAGCTAATTGTGAAAGTATAACTCATTTTTTAATTTCGCGCCTACATTCATCATTGGATATTGTAACTGTACCGCTCTATTCATTCCTCCGGATCTTTCCTTCCCTCCACTCAATCCTTCATTTCCACCATACTTCCCAAACCACATTGATATAAAAATTATAGTGAAATTTCATAAATTCCAACAAACGATGTAAAACTCATTAGCCCTAATCGAATTAAGTATAAACCGTGATATTGTGAAGAGCCCCCCAGGAAGAAAAAGGCATCAGCAGCATTCGACACCAGTGAGTCCTAACTCTTTTCCACTCGCCCTTGTTGTAGTGGTTAAGCAGGTCGGCTCATAACCCTGGGGCGGCGGGTTCGATGTAAGACAAGTATTTGTGCAAAGAAAAAATAAGCACAAATACTTGTTCTGCGTCTGGGTGTTGTGGGACCATGGTCCTCGTAGTTCCTGAGTCTCTAGACACAGGGAATCTTAGTTAGAGTCCAGGATCTATGTGTGTGATCGTTGGGTGTTATTATTATTATTCAAACTTTTATCCATATAATTTACATACAGTTCGCTAAAAACTTAACAACATAAATACATTGTATAAGTAGGTACATAGCTACATTGTATAAGTAGGTACATAATGACAGCTTTATAGGTTTTCAATGCGCGCCAAACCGCAAAGCCGTCAAGGCCCTTGTCATCCCCAATCAAAACCCACCCCCGACATCTGGCTATTGAATATTAAAATATGCTTCATGAATATGAATACGTATTCTAATTTCCGAAAAATAATTAGTATTACATAACATGAAAGTAATATTACAGCAGCGCCCAATTAGGATTGTGTTTCGTTGGATTTGGAAGTAATTTGGGACAAAGATTAGATATTAATGTTGTGGAAATGATTTGTATACTGTAGCTATGCTATGCCCACGGTAATTCATTAACAGGTACAAATAACACCTTATTTTCCATGCCAAAAGTACCATTTTCGTACCTTTAAATGTTATCCAGTTTAGATGATTTTTTAATTTGTCTACACAGTCGTACTTTTTCTTTTTTTGATATTTCGCTATATTTTGGTTGTTACAGCTACCTAAAATAACAAATTATTTGCGTCGAAAAAAGAAATGAAGAAAAGTATTTAAAGATTTAATTAAAATACAAAATTTGTTTATAACACAAATCAATTTGATGTTATAGGTAATCTATTTAAACGGTTGAGCCCAAAAGGAAAAGGTTTTGCTGAGATTGCGATTAAGCTTGTTCTGAGTCTGGGTGTTGTGGGACCATGGTCCTCGTAGTTCCTGGGTCCCTAGACACAAGGAATCCTAGTTAAGGTCCAGGATCTATGTATGTGATCGTTGGACGTTATTATTATTACCATTATTTATTATTTAGAGAGTTAAAACCATTTTACCCCGAAACGCTAAAATGTAGGTATTTTTACTCACGGGTTCTATTGTGTCTATCACACGTGCAGAGCGTTGGCAATAATATTTTAAAATGCTAGAACGGTCGTCTTCATAATTAGAGAAGACTGTTTAGCCCATAATCTCGACTGTAGCTAAGACGAGTTGGTGATCATACTTTTCAACAACCTTATCAGCTTTGGTTTTTTCGGTTTCTAAGGTTTCTTCTAATCATTAGCCAGGCTAACTCCACTACTCGTTCGCCAGACCCCTTTTGTTTTCTAGTAAGGAGCACCACGATGATTCCAGTTAAGAACCATTGCAGCGGGATCTTCAAAACATCGATTTTTTTTGAACAGACTAAAGCTTTTGGCCTCTATCAAACTTTACAGAGTACAAGAGGACGTACAAGGTACTCGCTTAATTTGGTCATCCAAAAATACAGTTTATTATAGACTTTTCATAACGCTTAAGTTACCTTTTTATACAATCTTTTCGAATTAGATTGTTTTTTGTATTTTATTTTAAACTAGCTGAGCCTCGCGGTTTCATCCGCGGATGAAAAGTATTTTAATTAGTTGCCCATCCCACGAAAAAAAAACATTTTTCCGGGATAAAATGTAGCCTATATGTTAAACCAGGGTATAAGCCATCTTGATGCCAAATTTTATCTAAATCCATTCAGCCGTTTGAGCGTGAAGGAGTAACAAACATACAGACGCACAAACAAGCTTTCGCCTTTATAATATTAGTGTGACTAGCTGCGCCCCGCGGTTTCATCCGCCCAGTGAAACATTCCTAATTTTCAGCTCAACTGATTTTATTTTTTCTTTCATAAGAACCTTCTCCTGACAATACTAAACACAACCAAAAAGAATCACCGTAAATGTTCCATCCGTTCACACGTGATGCGATGACCAAAGGAAATAGATTCATTTTTATACATATACAGCCTTATTAATAAACGGGTATTAGTCTCGGATTAGTTACTTCAGCTTTTGTCCTTTTTTGCTACTGGAATATTTAGCTGGATAGAAAGAGACAAAAGATGGTGTAACTAGTCTAAAGCTAGTTCGTGTTTATTAATAAGGCTGCTAGATTTCAGATCCTAAATCCTATTATATGTGAATACAAAGGAATTTATACTCATGATATCAGTAACAGCTATCGCTGCGAGCTATTCGGAATGTATTCCACATTACCTGAGCTATTTGTAGAATGGCGATTCAGAAAATACTGAAACACATGTTTGGGCAGGGATGGGTTTGTTAAAAGTCAATTTGTCCGGAGTTTTTTTCCCGGGCTAAAAAAGTCTCGGATAGGAATATCGACAATGGTTGGACCTGGGATTTTTTTCGCAACTTTTGCACAGTTATTAGATTACGGTAAGTAAAGAATCTGCGATTGTTTAGAGTGCGAAAGAAATGTCAGAAAGTTTGAAAAGGTAGATTTTATGATTTTTATTATGGAATCATCATTTTTAACTTGCTGCCAATTTTTATGGCATCCCCATCCGGAGACATCCCCTGAACATCCACAGAACATAAACCTACCCCTGCATACTTTAAATACATAATTAAAACTTATTTCTTAGAAAATAATAATGCAGCACACGGTGTTTTATAGGCAAGGTAACGAATTAAGTATGACGGCGGCTACGTCCAGTTATAAACTCTATGCGCAGCGGGCAGTACCGTAATTTTACCCTATGGTGGCATTTAAATTTATTACAGTGGCAACATCGGCAACTATCATTGCTCCCCCAACCATCTGGCTATAAAAAGGGACCGCTCGGTGTACTACGGATCATTCTTGTTCCAGACACGGCGCGGTGTGGACATACTGAAGGTCTATAGTTATATAGGTTGCAACCTACGCGCAACCCGTTCCTGCCCACATATATTAAAGTGTACTTGTTTATTTTTAATATATTTGTCTTTTTTATCTTCAATTATTATTAAGTCTGTAAACAAAAGTGGCACCTGTAGGATTGCAAAATTATAATGGTTAATTAGTTATAGGATTACATTTTTTTAAAATGTTAGTGAATGATGTGACGAGCTAATCGTTCACCTGATGTTAAGCGCCGCGGCCGCCCATAACAGAACAGTGTCACTCGGAACTCTAAAACATAGAGTTTCGCGTGACACTGCACTGCGCACATCATCCTGAGACATCAGCACAGTCTGGTAATAAGATTACTCGACTGTGAGATCAGTAAAGTCTCAATTGCCCAATAATTTCACTAGGTACAGTGCCTTTCAAACCAGATCAAAGTAGTGCTTGAACACTACTACTTGGCGGCAGAATAACTGGCAAAGCGGTGGTACCTACCTAGACGAACTGACAATTAAATTTACTTTATTTTACTAACCAGGGGTATGATGACGTTTTGCATAACAATAGATTAACGATTAAAACCTGTACTAGCGTGTTTGATATTCCTTAAATCAAAAACTGTTACTGTAGTGTCAAAATGTCTACAAATATTTATACACGGTGGCATTTAATTCACTCTTTTCGTTAAATTTGTGTACTCAGACCATGGTATAGAATATTCGTAGGTATATTAGGTCCAATTAAAAAAAAAATACTGTTTTAGTATTTAGTGCCTCTTAAAATAACTGCATGACAGCCAAAATGTCTATTTAACGGGCACCAGCTGAGTGCTTTGTAAATGTTTCGTAGGCAATAAAACACCTGCTTTGTTCAATGTCACAAGGCTTTTCCTTAGAATTTAAATTTGATAATACCTAGATTTTAGTTTTATTTCATAAGTACTTTTTTTATTTAATTATCCATATAATTAAATAAAAAAAGTACTTAAAAAGTAGCTCCCATGAGCATTACATAGCATGGACTGAATACATACATTAAAGGAAAAGAACGAATTAAATTCCACCTTGTATATTTAAAAAAAAGTCCGGGCTCCTATTGAAAAGTCCGGGAATCTGCCCCTCTCTACACGGGTGGCAACACTGGTGATAACAATTTCTCCCGTTCTCCACCCTGACAAATGTTTCACATTACGCCCAGTGGTTAGGATTCCCCACCTGTGTAAACAAAAATTAATTCGATACCGTACTTTTTGCTTGTTTCCACAGAGTAAAAAGGGCCATGTTAGGTTGTTTGGAGTAGTAATTAACCATTATATAGAATGCTACATAGTCCGCTTACCTTTTTACCGATGTGAAATATGTCGTGGCTCTTGGCGGGGTATTTTTTGAAGTAAAACTTCTTTACGCACGCTTGACTTTCGGAGTAAGCTGGTGAATGCGAGGTAAACGGAAGCTGAAGTTGGTTCACGTAGATCTCCAATGTCAACATAACAAAGTTAAAATTTGTATTATTATGTCGGTACCGAACACGGTAAAATGACAATTCACTATTGTCAAGATGGCGACATTAACATTAAACAAAACAAAAACAAAGTTATACCGGCCGATAGATGGCGCTAAACTAAAGAAGTTTTACTTCAGTCGTGTGGTCTGAGGCACACTCGTTTTTTATGCTTTCCTAGAAGATACCTATTCACTCTTTACTTCAAGACTCTTAGATCCGTATTACAGAACGATGCTCAGTCACGATCGGTTCTCAAGCAGAGATTTCATTCAATAATTGATCACTTTATGAATGAAATCTCTGCTTGAGCACCGATCGATGACTGAACATCGTTCTGTAATACGGAACTTAGAATGTAGTTAGGTGGAAACAAGGACGTCGTAAGTTGTTCCATTCACTGGATGTTCACTTTATAAAGTGCGTATCAAAACGCTTAGTGCGGGTTGATGGAATTTTCAACTGAATTTTCAATTTTCAACAATTTCATTTTTTTGAATAGGTGCCGGGTGTTGCTCCTTGACGTCCGGGGAAAGATGGAAGATGGAGAAATAAGATCGTGTAATTCCTTCGCACACTCTCCAAAATAAAAATAAATAAATATTAATAAAACTCTCCAAAATGCAGTCTATAGAAAACCGATAAACTGGCAACTTTACGTCGGTGTTGTAAGCTGTGGAGCTTATATTTCACCAACGAATTAATACCAATGAGTATTTTGGGACTTTTTTGGATCTTTGTGTAGATAAACCTATTTCTGCGAAAGCGACTTAATTTCTAATAACTATTTTGGGTACAAACAAAAGAGTAATAATTTACTATTTAGGTAGTTACTATTTTATAATTTAAGAGCTTCTGCCCGCAGCTTCGCTCGCGGCGTGGCCTATGGGAAAATAGTTCAACCACCCATTTCACCCTCTTAAGGGTGGAATTTCGAAAAATCCTTTCTTAGCGGATGCCTACGTCATAACATCTACCTGCATGCCAAATTTCAGCCCGATTATAGTTATATATAATTTAATTTATTAGTCGGAAAACCTAGCAGCTATTGAAAAATCGACCATAAATGTCCCAATAAAAGTACACTAACTTAATTTCTGTAGAGTACCTATTGTATTGTATGTTATTTTTTTCTTGTGTACAACCAAGGGTGTGATCACAAGGGAATGATTGCAATGCAATAGGAGAAATTTCATTCCTAATTTGAAAGTTTCCATAGTAACTATGCACATAAGCTGCATATTGTAAACGTCATGTCCATATAAATTCGAATTTTGATTGGTTGCAACGGCAATTTTGATTTCAAAACGTTAACAGCCTTATTAATAAACGGGTATTAGTCTCGGATTAGTTACTTCAGCTTTTGTCCTTTTTTTGCTACTGGTATATTTAGCTGGATCGAAAGAGACAAAAGATGGTGTAACTAGTCTAAAGCTAGTTCGTGTTTATTAATAAGGCTGTAAAATTCTAACACTTTCTGTGTTCTAGTCGCAGGTTAGAGAAAAAAACATTGTCTATACCTTTTACGTAAAAAAAGAAAGACGTACTATTATTATTTATGTTTTTATAACTATGTATGTACTGAATTATATTATCTATGGTCCAGGTAAACCTCATTATTCTTAACCAGGTAATAAAACCTCAAAAGCAAAGTCGAAAAACAAAACCCGAAAATTCCGTTCCACAAATCCTTCCGACCTAACATTTAATAAACGAAATTACGTTTTCCAAAAGAGAAGTAATTTTCCCAAATGCGTTCGTAACAATAAAGTGATAAAATGTATGTAGCCCGCCATTTTCTTTATTTCCCGCCATAAAAGATAACCTCTATTGAAATTTTGTGACATATTTGAATTCTGGGTAGAATTTCGTGCTGGACGGCTCGCACCACTGTGTGCTTTATACAGATCTATAACATATGCGAAACTCTGACGATATATTTTGCAAATTACTTTTGAAATGCTTATATTTCGTACTAGCTTCCGCCCGCGGTTTCGCCCACGTGGCCTATAGGAAATGGAGAAGAATTTTTGCATAGATAATTCAACCACCCATTTCACTCTCTTAGGAGTGGAATTTCGAAAAAAATCTTTCTTAGTGGATACCTAGACTTAACAAAAAACACACCTTCTAAATTTGAAGTCTCTAGGACCAGCGGTTTAGGCTGCGCATTGATATATAAGTCAGTCAGTTAGTCAGTCAGGACTTTAAATAGGTACTCTGTTTCTACTATTATAATTATGAAAATATTGGATATTGATGGCATTTTTTTTTCCCTTGCGAACATAATATTCTTATAGATGTAGAGACAAGAAATCGGTAAAATCTTAATTTCTCTAAAAAAAATTTTGGGAGATTCTGGGCCGAACTTCGTGTAATAACGTTTCACTGATGGAAATTGACAATGTAAAGCGAAATATATCACAGTGTTTAATTACTCAACAAGCTTTTTAAGACATGAAGATTTTACATCACACATTTTTACGGTTAAAGAATTTATTTCTCATAAGAATTTACAAATTCACTTACAGAGAAATGTAATTTTATATTAAAACTAAAAGCCGGTAGCTGCAGGTTAGATGTTTACAGTAAACTTATCACATAACGTTGATACTATTCTTAATTATATGTGGGCAGGAACGGTTTGTGCATAGGTTGCGACCTATATAACTATAGGCCTTCAGCATGACCACACCGCGCCGTGTCTGGAAAAAGAATGATCCGTAGTACACCGAGCGGTCCCTTTTATAGCCAGATGGGTAGGGAAGCGATGACAAATGCCGGTGTTGCCATTTTAATAAATTTAAATGCTGCCACAGAGTAAATTACGGTACATCCCGCTGCGCATAGAGTTTATAACTGGACGTAGCCGCCGTCATATATTTATTAGCTTAGGAACTACGTGTATTACAATATCTCCAGGGACATATCTCATTTTGTTATCAGTTGGTATTCAACGCAAAAATATAATCAAATTAAATCACAAGTCATAAGCCAGATCAATTTTTTTTAATATTTTTTTTTTATGTTTTGGCTCCTCACTTATGTATTTAGCCAGTGTCGAGTAATTGATAATGTATCAAGTTAATGATATTTCACGCAAATATGTGTCAAGTCACAGTGGAAGTCGTCAAGTCATAGTCTAGCCAAAGTCATACTCCTAGTAAAGTGGTGGCAACTTTACTTGAAGCTTCTATGGAGTTTTGGAAACAAGACGAAAAGAAACGTTTCACCATCATTATACCATTTTCCCACACTCACGCCTGTAATCCAGCACTTAACGAATATAATGCCACCAATTTTATGCACTAACACTGAAAATAACACAAGTTTTGGAAAATAATACAATGCGGTGACGCAATCTTTTTGACTTTCCCGCCCAACCAGTTCAAATTGTATTGTATTATTTTTCCTATCTACCTTCATAAAACTTACGTAGCAAGCGCAGCGCGGGCATCCCCGCGCATCGGAATGCAATAAACATGTTTTTTTATTCATTTTTAACTGTATTATACACATTTTGATTTTTTTTACCCAAAACAAATATTTCCTATAAACAGCATATATAATATTGAGTCCTCTATCCCTTTCTAATAAAAAGCCAATACCGTTATGCTCACAAAGAGACGGCAAAAACTCAACTACACAGAAGTTAGAAACACTGTAATAAAACAAAACCGTCTTTCTTTTATAGAGTCCTTGACATTGGGCTCCTAAAAAGAACCGAAAACAAACACAGATACGGAACGACCAAATTATGCAGGCTTCCGGCTTTCTGCCTAATCCGGCCTAGTTAAGGACCATTACACAATGCGGCATGCCGGTTGTTGCCACAGAATAACTAACAGTAACAAGTGCCACTAACCCAATAATCTATACATATAAATTCAAAGTCTTGACTGACTGACTGACTTATATATCAACGCACAGCCTAAACCACTGGTCCTAGAGACTTGAAATTTGGAGGGTGTGTTTTTTGTAAAGTGTAGGTATCCACTAAGAAAGGGTATTTTGACTTTGACATGACATAACCGTACAAAAATTCCTTACTTGACATTGACAGAATTATCGTTAAACAGCGATAGAAAGCCATTAAACAAAGAGTATAGAGTGACAACGCTCTTTTTTATTTATTTATATAAATGAATGTTGTGACGAGCTAGTCGTTCACCTGATGTTAAGCGAAACGGCCGCCCATAACATAACAGTGTCACTCGTAACTCCGAAATATAAAGTTTCCCGCGACACTGCACTGCACACATCATCCTGAGACATCAACAGTCTAAAAAGATTACTCGAGTGTGATCTCAATTGCCCAGTTACACTAGCTACAATGCCTTTGAAACCGGAACAGGGTAGTACTTGCGCACTACTGCTTGGCGGCAGAATGACTGGCAAAGCGGTGGTACCTACCTAGACGAACTTTGCAGAAAAGTCCTACTACCTAGTATCACCTAGACGAGTTTATCAGCCCGTAAATATAATCAGGGGAGTAAAAATAATTGCAATACGGCATTAAGTACGTCGAACAAGTATGTAGAATTTGTATATACTGAAAAGTGCATTAGCTCTTTAAGCCGGACGTAAACACGGCGGATGAAAGCTAAAAATCGGCGCATAGAAATTCACTACAGTACTGTGGCTTACGCTTTTTAAGCTGACATGCTTTCAGAGATAACACTGTTATAAAACTAGGAGATAAGAATTTTTTGTAAGGATTAAATTATTAAAGTCGGTACTGCTTTTAAAAAATAACATGTAACTTGTGAAGGAAGAAGTAGAGCGTGTGTGGCTCAGCGGTAACTCCTGCGACTTTCAACCTGTCCAATTTTTCGTATAAATTTTTGAGTCATTTTGTTATCAAGTGAGACAATGGTCAAATGCCAAAGCCTAACAAGGGTTAAACAAAAACACAAAGTATAAAAACGGACTTCAAACTTATATCGTTTTCTCATGGATGTCATTATTAGAACTGGACAATTGAAATGAGACCATACGGACCAGCTTTCAAATAAAAAGGGAATTGTCAAAATCTGTTCACCCAGTCGAAACTTCTGAGGTAAAAACATTTGAGTGAGAAAGAGAACTGCTTTTTTCAAACTCATATATTGTAATGGGCTTGCTATATATTATTTGACAATAAGCACTTTGTAATTTTATATGTTTAGTGAAATAACTTAATTTTAAGTACCTAATATAATTTTGACTTGTAAAAGTGCTAAAATTAGCCTATTTGCAATAAATCTTTTGACTTTGACTTTGACTTTAAAAAAAGTTGAATTGAGAACCTCCTCCTTTATTGAAGTCGGTTAAAATACATAAATCCTGGACCCTAACTAGGATTCCCTGTGTCTAGTAACTAAGAGGACCATGGTCCCACAACACCCAGTCTCAAAACAAGTAATTGCGTTTTTTTTCTGTGCACAAATACTTATGCCGCGGGAATCGAACCAGCCACCTTCGGGTTATGAGCCGACCTGTTCAACCACCACGCCACAAAGGCTGTCAAATAAATGACTATGACTAAAGTTGAGATACTGCATTATACGGCGACGACTAAGACTTGGCAGAGTAGTGCTATGATTGTTCAATTTGAGCTCGCCACTTTTCTTTGCGGTAGAGAGGGGACAAAATGAGACGCGACGTTTATTAATAGACATTTTACCAACAGTTTAAGTATAAAAAGAAAAATAAGCCTTTTAAACCTTTTCCAACCAAAAATCATCATGTAACTAAAATTATATTAATATGACAAAATAAGCTAATGTTGAATTGATTTTTAGGAGAATGATTCAAAAGCATACGATCCGATCTAAGGATAGATCGAATCGACAAATGATCAATTAGTTTATTAGTTTTACTGTAGCCGACTTTTAATAGGATGCAATAAGCGGAGGAGAAGAGGAGTTTTGGCGGAAAACGAAAAAGATCGCGTCACTGCGTTATTTTCCAAAATTTGTATTATTATCAGTGTTAGTGCATAAAATTGGTTGCATTTTATTCTTTAAGTGCTGGATTACAGACATGAGTGTGGGAAAGTGGTATAATGATGGTGAAACGTTTCTTTTTGTTTTGTTTCCAAAACTCCATAGAAGCTTCTAGTAAAGTTGCCACCACTTTACTAGGAGTATGACTAGACTAGACTACTACTACTGGCTGTGACTTGACACATATCTGCGTGAAATAATAGGTCTTTACCTATGAAATTGCCGTATTGCAGTACAGACTTTTTCAAACAAAAAAAAGTTTTGATTGGCTATGAATTCTAAATTCAAATTAATTTTGTTTTAAAAATATGACATTCTATTTACAATATAAGTCTTTTGTTTATTGATTAGCGTTGTATTTTCATTACATTTCAACATTTTTCCTCATAATGAATACTTTGAAATTTCATGTAATTATGGAATATGAGTTCCGTCGTGGCACCAACGCGGCACAAACGACACGTAACATCAACGACGTTTACGGAGAGAACTGTACAAACGAACGTACAACCCGTTATTGGTTTGCTCGGTTCCGTTCTGGGAATTTTGACTAGAAAAATGAACCTCGTGGTCGTCCGGAAACTTTGGTCAACAATGATGAATTAAAGGCGATTGTGGAAGCTGATGAATCTCAATCTACAGCTGAACTGGCAGCAGCTTTTGATGAGCATCAAAACAATATTGGTCCATTTGCGACAGATTGGCAAGATAAAAAAGCTTGATAGATGGGTGCCCCACGGACTTAACGATCGCCAGCGCAACTTACGCGTCGAGACTTGCCTTGCGCTGCTTAACAGGCACAGAAATGAAGGAATTTTGAACCGAATTGTTACGTGCGACGAAAAATGGATTCTTTTTGACAATCGAAAGCGCTCAGCAAGTTGGTTAGATCCTGGTTCGGTACCAAAGCAATGTGCAAAACGAAAAATGACCCCTAGAAAGGTGATGGTCACAGTTTGGTAGTCTAGTGCTGGTGTGATTCATCATAGCTTTTTACAAAACGGCGAGAGCATTACTGCAGATGTGTACATTGAAGAACTGACCACAATGTTGGCGAAACTCGCACGTCTGCAACCAGCTTTGGTCAATCGGTCGTCTCCACTGCTACTTCACGACAACGCGCGACCCCATACTGCACAACAGACCGTCTCTAAGCTGCATGAGTTGGGTTTGGAAGCTCTCCCTCATCCGCCATACTCACCAGATCTTGCGTCTACCGACTATTACTTTTTCCAAAATTTGGACAACTTTTTAGCGGGAAAAAAATTCAATTCCCGAGAGGCAGTACAAAACGCCTTTGAAGAGTTTGTTGTCTCCCGTCCTGCTGATTTTTTCAAGAAGGGCATCCATAAACTGCCACAGCGTTGGCAAAAATGCATTGATTGCAGGGGTGATTACTTTGAATAATAGAAATAAATAAGTTCGAAAAAAAAATACTTTAACTTTTTTCAAACAAAACGGCAATTTCATAGGTAAAGACCTAATATCATTAACTTTATAAATTATCAATTACATGACACTGGCTAAATACAAAAAAGCGTGGAGACAAAAAATTACACCTGTATGCTTTTTACTTGTTAATCTATTGTTATTAACGTCAACATTTAACCTTCATGGTAGTACTCAATATATTTATATGAGAAGCCACAAAAAACATTATTCGTTATAAATTCAACCAACCGGCAAAAATGCCAGTACACTTCACTAAAGACTTGCAAAACTTCGCTCAGCTACACAAAGTATATCTTTACCTTTTTCTTTTCAAAGATATTTTCCAAAGATTTATTTCTTTAAACTCTTCAATTCCGGAATGCAGCAAGATAAATTGCAGATTATGCAAATCATTGGTTGTAACTTTTGTAAGTTAAGATTTCCGTACAGGAAGTTTCAAATATTTCTTTTCTGCTAGATTAGGTATGTATTAGGTGTATAATTTGAATTTTATTGTGTGAAATCGTGTCTGAATGCTTCCTTATTCTCGCGTGGAAGTAATGTGCTGTGATTTGAATATTGTCTGTATTGTTTTTAGTATGAAACAAGTACCTATGATCCAAAAATTATATTCGTTTTGATAACTGAACATTTCTGAAAATGATAATAATAAAAACGCCCAACGACCACATACATAGATACTAGACCTAACTAGGATTCCCCGTGTCTAGGGACCCAGGAACTACGAGGACCATGGTCCCACAACACCCAGACTCAGAACAAGTATTTGCGCTCTTTTTCTGTGCTCAAATACTTACCCCGTCGCGGGAATCAAACCCGCTGCCTCGGGGTTATGAACCGACCTGCTCAACCACCACAGCACAGAGGCTGTCAATGAGATGGAATGGTCTCAAAATTATATTAATGTATTCAAAAATTAAGACAAGAATTAAAAAGAAAGAATCCCAAGCTAATAATAAATATATAAAAAATTTACTTAACAACTTAAGTTAGAAAAATTCAAACCCACGTTAACATCTTGTTAATTAAACTGCAGTTAAAACTTTAAATCGCTGCCATCAAATTAAAAGTCACCCCTTCAACCACCTCACCGGTCAAAACCGGTAAAAAATAACCTTAAAAAAGACATCCAGGAAACGGAAATGTCACCACTTATAACAGGGATGAATTATCGCAGACATTCCACCTTATTGCCATCCCGGGAATTACGGGGCGAATTGAATTTTTAACCCCTTTCCCTTTTTGTTAGCCATTTTTCGACGCTTTTGCCGTTTGTTTTCGTATAAGCTTCAGGGTGTGTTGGTGCTTGAATATTAAAAAGCCGGTAATTTGTTTGGGGTGGGATATGGGGGTTTAATGTTTTCTTAGGGTTAATGTTACCCTTGGTTAAATCCTGCGATTTAATGTTAATGATGATGTGATGAGCAAGTCATTCGCCTGATGTTAAGCGATACGGCCGCCCATAACAGAACAGTGTCGTTCAGAACTCCAAAATATAAAGTTTCACGTGACACTGCACTGCGCACAACATCCCGAGACATCAGCACAGTCTTGTAATAAGATTACTCGACTGTGAGATCAGATCATAAAGTCTCATTTGCCCAGTAATTTCACTAGCTACAGTGCCCTTCAAACCGGAACACAGTAGTGCTTGCACACTACTGCTTGGCGGCAGAATAACTGGCAAAGCGGTGGTACCTACCTAGACGAACTTTGCAGAAAAGTCCTACCACCTAGTAAAAGTCCTACCACCTAGTTACAAAATAATGCCATAGTTACAAAAGCTTACCAGTTTTCGATTGGATCGGTTTGAACGTAACTTTGTAAGTAGATAATCTAGACTATAGAACACTCCAGAATACAACAAATAAGTACGTAAACCAGCAAATTGAGAACCTCATTTTTTTTCCTTTTTTTACTTACGTTTATAGGAAACGAGCTTCTGCCCGCAGCTTCGCCCGCGGCGTGGCCTATGGGAAAATAATTCAACTACCCATTTCACCCTCTTAATAAAGGAATTTCAAAGAATCCTTTCTTAGCGGATGCCTACGTCATAACATCTACCTGCATGCCAAATTTCAGCCTGATCCGTCCAGTGGTTTGGGCTGTGCGTTGATAGATCACTATGTCAGTCGGTCAATCAGTCAGTATAGTCAGACACCTTTGAGTTATATATATTTAGATAAGAAGAAGGCTAGATGGCGCTGTGTGAGATGACCACACATATCTATCTATATAAAAGAAAGTCGTGTTAGTTACACTATTTATAACTCAAGAACGCAATTTGTGGGGAGATAGCTTAGAACCAGGAGACGGACATAGGATACTTTTTACCCCTTTTTTTCCTTTTTTACAAACCTATGAAAGTACATGAACAATAAAGAATCATTAAAATACTTAATTATTTAATATTGTATTTCTTAATAAAAAAATTAACTTAATAAAATCCAAAATTTGATTATTATACTGAAAGGTTATTTTTTTTTGTGGATTATAGATAGCGTATATGCTTGCTTATAGGATATTTTTTATCCGCGGGTGAAACCGCGGTAAGCAGCTTGTTAGGACTAAAAATAAAGAAAACAGTTGGCGATGCATAAGATAGTATAAAGTAAATGTACCACCAGTCAACATAAAAGATAAAAAAGAAATGCAAAATTCATCTAACTTAAACAAAATTCCATTTTCCCATGCGTGCGCAATTTTAAAACTAATATCTGTTGAATTACGTTTTGTCGGTGAACCATAAATTATGTTTATTGTTTCTCCAAATGTTCCACAGATTCTGATAAATAGAAATATTTATTTTTATGCTCAATTGTATTGCTGTTACAGATAGGAAATGTGCAATCTGAATTTAAAATTTGTGTTGCGATAACAGAAATTGACTTACTGATTTCAAAAAGCATGGAAAGAAATAAAAAAAACGAGTGTGCTTTTAGACCACACGACTGAAGTAAAACTTCCTTTTATTTAGCTCTATCTATCGGCCGGTATAAATTTGTTTTTGCTTTGTTTAATGTTAATGTCGCCATCTTGACAGTTGTAAATTGTCATTTTATCAGACATACCAACATTATAATAGGTCTTTACCTATGAAATTGCCGTATTGCAGTACAGACTTTTTCAAACAAAAAAAGTTTTGATTGGCTATGAATTCTAAATTCAAATTAATTTTGTTTTAAAAATATGACATTCTATTTACAATATAAGTCTTTTGTTTATTGATTAGCGTTGTATTTTCATTACATTTCAACATTTTTCCTCATAATGGATACTTTGAAATTTCGTGTAATTATGGAATATGAGTTCCGTCGTGGCACCAACGCGGCACAAACGACACGTAACATCAACGACGTTTACGGAGAGAACTGTACAAACGAACGTACAACCCGTTATTGGTTTGCTCGGTTCCGTTCTGGGAATTTTGACTTGAAAAATGAACCTCGTGGTCGTCCGGAAACTTTGGTCAACAATGAGGAATTAAAGGCGATTGTGGAAGCTGATGAATCTCAATCTATAGCTGAGCTGGCAGCAGCTTTTGATGTTAGCATCAAAACAATATTGGTCCATTTGCGACAGATTGGCAAGATAAAAAAGCTTGATAGATGGGTGCCCCACGAACTTAACGATCGCCAGCGCAACGTACGCGTCGAGACTTGCCTTGCGCTGCTTAACAGGCACAGAAATGAAGGAATTTTGAACCGAATTGTTACGTGCGACGAAAAATGGATTCTTTTTGACAATCGAAAGCGCTCAGCAAGTTGGTTAGATCCTGGTTCGGTACAAAAGCAATGTGCAAAACGAAAAATGACCCCTAGAAAGGTGATGGTCACAGTTTGGTGGTCTAGTGCTGGTGTGATTCATCATAGCTTTTTACAAAACGGCGAGAGCATTACTGCAGATTTGTACATTAAAGAACTGACCACAATGATGGCGAAACTCGCACGTCTGCAACCAGCTTTGGTCAATCGGTCGTCTCCACTGCTACTTCACGACAACGCGCGACTCCATACTGCACAACAGACCGTCTCTAAGCTGCATGAGTTGGGTTTGGAAGCTCTCCCTCATCCGCCATACTCACCAGATCTTGCGCCTACCGACTATTACTTTTTCCAAAATTTGGACAACTTTTTTGCGGGAAAAAAATTCAATTCCCGAGGGGCAGTACAAAACGCCTTTGAAGAGTTTGTTGTCTCCCGTCCTGCTGATTTTTTCAAGAAGGGCATCCATAAACTGCCACAGCGTTGGCAAAGATGCATTGATTGCAGGGGTGATTACTTTGAATAAAAGAAATAAATAAGATCGAAAAAAAAATACTTTAACTTTTTTCAAACAAAACGGCAATTTCATAGGTAAAGACCTAATAATAAAATGTTAAGTAATTTTTAACTTTGTTATGTTGACAATGGAGATCTACGTGAACCAACTTCCATTTGCCTCGCTACGCATTTACCAGCTTACTCCCCAAGTAAAGCGTGCGTAAAGAAGTTTTACTTCAAAAAGAAGTTCACTTTCTCACCACTGGTGCAAACAGTCCGGCACAATAAAAAACAGAAAAGTCCGATCCGAAGCTTCGATTACACCTTTGAATAAGCTACAAGAAACTTTACAGTGTTGTATTTTTGATATCAAACTGAAGTCACATCCCTTCACACCCCATTATCATTATATACTGACCCCACACCTTTGAATAAGCTACAAGAAACTTTACAGTGATGTCTTTTGATAACAAACTGAAGTCACATCCCTTCACACCCCACTATCATTATACACGGTGGCATTTAATTCACTATTTTCCTTAAATATATGTACTCAGACCATGCTATAGAATATTCGTATAAGGTCCAATAATAAAAAAAATATTTTAGTATTAAGTGCCTTATAAAATAACTGCATGACAACCGAAATGTCTATTTAACGGTACACACAGCGCGGGCACCAGCTGAGTGCTTTGTAAATGTTTCGTAGGCAATAAAACACTTGCTTTGTTCAATGTCACAAGGCTTTTCTTTAGAATTTAAATTTGATAATACCTAGATTTAAGTTTAATTTCATAAGTGCTTTTTTTATTTAGTTATATAGAAGCGTTCTATAGCATGGACTGAATACATACATTAAAGGAAAAGAACGAATTCAATTCCACCTTGTATACTAACCCTACAACCTTTAAATAAGCTACAAGAAACTCTACAGTGATCTTTTGATAACAAACTGAAGTCACATCCCTCACACCCCACTACCATTATATACTGACCCCATGTAGGTTACTTAGCGGTCAGCGGTCAGGGACGTCTCAAGTGACATAATTCGCTGGGGCTGTCCCATCGTTTATTTCCGGCGTGTTACACTAATCTGTACAGACCGACCGTCCGTCTTGACCAGAATCTACATTTTGGCTTAATCTACATGGGAGGTTTTGATGTCTTTGTACATCAGGGTTTCGTGAGATCAGTACGTTTTTATCGTTTAGGAGAAATCAGGAATCTTTGTGGTTCGCTAGTGAATTTCTTTCCCAGTTAGGAATGTCTGACAGACGTTTCTAAATACAACGCGAATATTTTTGTATGTCTATCTTTATTTCTAAATTATTTTTTATTATAATAGCTGACCCGGCAAAGATAAAGTAGTGATTTGTCTATTTATTAAGAATCACCTACAGTACACATATTTACTATTATCTATGGTAGAGAAATCCTAAACTAATACATTTATGCTGATATGTATATCCTTAACAGGTGCTGCAGTAAGACAAAAAATAAAGTAAACGTTAAATATTACAACAACATAATAAATAAATAAATCTTAATATATATAACTCAAAGGTGACTGACTGATTGACTGACTAATATAGTGATCTATCAACGCACAACCCAAACCACTGGACGGATCGGGCTGAAATTTGGGGTGCAGTTAGATGTTATGACGTAGGCATCCGCTAAGAAAGAATTTTTCGAAATTCCACCCTTAAGAGGATGAAATGGGTGGTTCGATTATTTTCCCATCGGCCACGCCGCGAGCGAAGCTGCGGGCAGAAGCTCGTAGTTTCATAATTTTAGTTTTGAATACCTTTCAATCCGTTTGTGAATTGGTAAATGTATGCGAAGTGGTAGTGATATATACTAGCTCTCCACTATCAATAATTAAATGGACGCAACACAATCATGTCGTCTGCAAAGCTTCTTTTTTGCGACAAAACATAAGACGATCAACGAAAACAAAACAGAATACCAAATGCATTCTTCGAAAACAGATGAGTCAACGTAGCGTATTCCAGAAAACTGCATTAATATGTCTGGTAGATTTCCCTAAGGACCCCGGCAGACGTAAGAAATGTGCCAGTTTTTTTTTAGCTACAGTTGGAATGTTTTTAGGGTCCTGCGACTAAAAACCAAAAAAATACTTTATGGAATACTTTCGGATCCGTTTCTGTCTGTAGGCTTACGGATTCCTTAAGTAACAATCTTAGGGCTGAGTCTGAAAATGTCGAGGTTTTTAAGCCAACTAAGTCTTTTACAGACTGACTCATGAAACCCTATTTACTGTCTATAAAATTCATTTAAAATAGGTCTTTGTTGTGCATTATAAAAGGAAAAATTTCAAAAAAGAAGTTCTTTCATGGATTTTATCATGTGATTTACTCAACTTTTATGAAATACAACCTCTAAGATACATACATAATACCTCTAAGAGATACTAAGGGGAGAACGGAACCCTTAGATCTTGATTTCTAACCGTACTTGTCCGCTTTTATTTAGAGACTGTAGATTTATTTTTCTTAGGAAAGTGTTCCATGGGTCCGTAAAAAACGGGTAGTAATTTTTTTAAAATTTACCAACTTGAAAGAACTTTTTAACTACTTTATGTGACTAATAAAATTTATAAAATAAGAGGCCACCCGAGGTTCGAGTCCCACATACACATACATGCTGAAATGCGAGGGTATCAAAAAAAAAGTTGGCTTATAAACTGGAGGCGGAACTTGTTCCTAATATGGGTAATGTGGGACCATGATCCTCGAAGTTCCTGGGTCCCTAGACACAGGGAATCCTAGTTAGGGTCCAGGATCTATGTATGTCATCGTTGGGTGCTATTATTATTATTTATTATTGACTTCACTGTGACATCTCACACAACGCCATCTAGCCCCAAACTAAGCAAAGCTTGTATTATGGGAAACAGATAACTGATACAATACTTAAATACTTTTGTTTGCAAATACATACATATATAACACCCAGACACAGAACAAACACCTATGTTCATCACACAAATGTTTGTCCTGGGTGGGAATCGAACCCACAAGCCACTGTTCAGAAGGCAGGGTTACTACCAACTGAGCTATCGGGCCAGTCAATTGATTGTAATAATTATAAATGAGCTTTCCAATTTAATTAATGCAGACAATTGCTTTAAAAAAGGATAGGTTTACAGAACTGTCTCAGAGATTGATAACTCCCCACTTGAAATCCATTACCAACAAGAACATAAAATTTATCATCAAGAATAATTTGAGCTTGTCTTAAAAAACAGGGTTGCCAGGTGTTAGTTTTTGGTATTTCAGCCCATGTTCGGTATGACAATAACACCGATGGTTAGGTGTGATTAGGTATTTTTGAATTGAATAATTCTAAGATTTGTAAAAATAAAAGTGGCAAGTTTTTTCTTCATTTGTGGCTTTTATACCAAATATATCAAGTGAACTCATATTGTAAAGATAAAACGGGTCTATTCGCGCACAAAAGTTGTCACTGTATAAAACTTGTCTATGTCAGGATATTGATAGTGAAGAATTACAAGACTATATGTGGGTAGTTGGAAACGACGCACGATAGTGACACTCGCTACTCCAGTCCCCTTGTGACCGCGGCCAATGGTCTTGGTCAAACTTGGTCGAAACGTCGAGGTTAGTAAAAATAATATTTTCTAATTTTTTGTGCGCGAAAAGACCCGTTTTAACTTTACAATATGAATTATTATTATTTTTATCTTTACAATATCAATATGAACGCTTTACCCGTGTCCGTATTTCCCGATAACTACAACCTTGGGGTTTTCAAATCGAGAGTGAACAGGCATCTTCTAGGCAAGCGTGCTACATCCTAGACCGCATCGTTACTTACCATCAGATGCGATAGTGATCACACGCAAGCCTTACTACCAATTATAAAAAAAAAAAAAAGGAATGGCAAAATGACTACAACAGCTGAGGCGCTGTAACTGGCAATCAAACACTGCTGTGTGTCAAAAAATTGAATTCAAAGATTAAATTAATTTAATTCATTTTTAATTTAGCTTATTTCTTGTAGGCTGTCCAATAGAGTGTTAATTTGAGCTAGTTGCTTCTTGCATCCAACGGCTCTCCGTAGTATTGACTAGATCATCCTGTCGACCTGGTGGAGAACCATCATACGCTGCGTTTAAGAATAAACATAATTGAAGTAAAACTTCTTTAAGCACGCTTGACTTGGGGAGTAAGCTGGCTGGCAACAGAAGTTGAAGTTGGTTCACGTAGATCGCCATTGTCAACTTAACAAAGTTAGAATTTTTTATTATTATATTGGTATTTCCGGTAAAATGACAATTTACAATTGTCAAAATGGCGACATTAACATCAAACAAAGCAAAAACACCGAGCGAAATACCCACGCTAAACTCAAGCAGCCTTATTAATAAACGGGTATTAGTCTCGGATTAGTTACTAGTAAAGTGACTAGACTAGGTCTGTATTACGGAACGATGCTCAGTCATCGATCGGTGCTCAAGCAGAAATTTCATTCATTAATTAATGACTTTATGAATGAAATCTCTGCTTGAGCACGGATCGATGACTGAGCATCATTCTGTAATACGGATCAAACAGCCTTATTAATAAACGGTTATTAGTCTCGGATTAGTTACTTCAGCTTTTGTCCATTTTTTGCTACTGGAATATTTAGCTGGATAGAAAGAGACAAAAGATGGTGTAACTAGTCTAAAGCTAGTTCGGGTTTATTAAAAAGGCTGAAAGGGTTTTACTTTAGTCGTGTGGTCTAAAGCACATTTTTTTATTAATCTTTTCTATGTTAGTGCGTTAACCTTCAGAAAATCCCCTAGGGAAAATTTGGTGATTTTCTCGACTTGACCTGGCAACCCTGCACTGTACACAACCACTGTACTGTTAGATTGCGGGTGCCACAACAGTAACATTCTCTTGGGAACTTTAAGAACATAATGGTCCATTCATGGACTGTGTGAATTTTTGTAATGACTCAGAGATTTCAATTTTAATCGTCATCAGATTAAGCTGTATCATATCATCAGTCGGAAGCTGCTTACTGTTGAACATAGACCTCCCCCATAAAGCGTCACTTTGAACGCGTATCTTAGAGGGGGGAGTGCCATAATCATTTTGGCATGGGCCCTGGTCATCGCTATTAAATAAACTCCATGTTTACCTACATCTTCATGGGCGGCCTGATTCATTAGTACTTACTAACAAGATGCATTGATTGGAATGGGAATTGGGAATGCGAAAAAGATTGCGTCACCGTATTGTATTATTTTCCAAAACTTGTGTTATTTTCAGTGTTAATGCATAAAATTGGTGGCATTCTATTCGTTAAGTGCTGGATTACAGGCATCTGGGAAAATTATATAATGATGGTGAAACGTTTCTTTTCGTGTTGTTTCCAAAACTCCATAGAAGCTTCAAGTAAAGTTGCCACCACTTTACTAGGAGTATGACTTTGACTAGACTATGACTTGACTTGATCACTTCGACTGATACTACTACTATACTATACTATACGATACTGATACTTCGACTTCGATAAATTATCAATTGCTTGACACTGGCTAAATACACAGTAGTGTGCAGCCAAAACATTTAAAAAAAAAGATGCATTGGACCATTAAATATTGTAAATTGGATTGCACTACATAATGGAATTACAATCACAACATTATCATAATAAGGTTGAAAATTGCATGCGAATTGCACAGTTACCGTAAAATTTTCGTTTAGGGATTTTATCTTGAACTCGGCGAGCAGCTGATCTTTTGAAAGGTGAATTGAAAACTCTGTAATATATACTACATAAATAATATATACTCTGTCAAGGAGACAAAGTAGAAATATAGATAGAAAGAAACATAGATCCTGGACTCTAATAGGATTCCCCGTGTCTAGGGTCCCAGGAACCACGAGGACCATGGTCCCACAAAACCTAAATAATGTATTAAAAAAAAAAAAAAAAAAAAAAAAAAAAAATGAAATCGGAGGTAACAAACATACAAAAAACACAAACGAATTCTTAAACTCCTATTTTAGTCGGTTACGAATAAATAAAACACTGAAAATCATAAGTTCAAACTATATTAGTGTGTTACTTAGTGAACTAGAAGAAAACTTTCCCAACCCCATCTCCAAAATATCAAAAATATCATAAAATGTGCTGTATCGGGCAAAACATAAGATTCCCTTTTCAATGCTTAGTGCTGAGTTAAATTTTGTATGTGAAGGCATTACTCTATATTTAACTGTAAACAAAAGAGCAAGTTTTAATTATAATTAAATGGCAACACCGTTCTACAATGTAAACATTAGGCTGATTTACACTAAATTAATTAAGAGTACGTAATGTGGCAAATTGTTTAATATATGGCAATATTTCAATGGTGGTTCAATGGTTTGTAATTATAGAGGTTATTGAAATTACGTGGAGTACTGCACGTTACTAGACGCGGCACCCGGATTTACCTGCATTTTTTGAAGTAAAACTTGACACACGCTTGACTTGAGGATTAAGCTGGTGAATGCGAGGCGAAAGGAAGTTGAAGTTGGTTCACGTCGATCTCCTTTGTTAAGATAACAAAGTTAAAAATTTGTATTATTATGTTGGTATGTCCGGTAAAATGACAATTTACAATTGTCAAGATGGCGACATTAACATTAAAAAGCAAAAAAAAGTTACACCGGCCGATAGGTGCGAGCTAAACTAAAGAAGTTTTACTTCAGACGTGTAGTCCACACTTGTTATTTACTCTGCTATCTTTAACTATTTGAGATAAAAAAAATAACTAGATTTTTTTTAGAACGCTATCCCTAAATAACGTAAATAGCTAAGTGTACACTTTAGATACCATCAGAAAAAGGCAATTTGAAGCAATATAGTTAAAAGTGAATAGGTATCTTCTAGGCAAGCATGTACCGTCGTAGACCGCATCACTTTCCAACAGGCGACTACGGTCAAAGATCTATTCATATTACGAAAAAAAAAACAAAGTAAAAAATACTTGTTCTAAGCCTGGGTGTCTGGGACCATGATCCTCATAGTTCTCTAAGGGAATCCTAGTATATGATTGGCGGGCGTTATTATTATTATATTTGACAGCCTCTGTGGTTGAGCAGCTCGGCTCATAACCCGCAAACGGGTTCGATTCCCGCGGCAGGACAAGTATTTATGCACAGAAAAATAACCGCAAATACTTGTTCCGAGTCCGGGTGTTGTGGGAACATGGTCCTCATAGTTCCTGGGTCACACAGGGAATCCTAGTTAGGGTCCAGGATCTATGTGTGTGATTGTCAGGCGTTAATATTATTATTATTTTGTTTTTGCCATTGAAAAATCACTAGTGGAGATATCGGAACGTTTTTGTTCAAGCGCTTTCAGACTGCTTATTTTATTTTTTTTTCAAAAATGTAGCTTGCTCTGTACAATATGTAGAGCTAAAACACTTTTTTTTTTTTAATCTGTTTCCACAAACACCTGGGTCCGTGCTTTTTGTTAAATTATTTTTTTATATTTATGAATTAAGCCTATTATTAACATGCCTGTATTATATATATATATATATATGTGTGTTCATGGTAAAACACTTTTTAAACTCGCGACTTGAACTCATATTGTAAAGATAAAACGGGTCTATTCGCGTACAAAAATTATCAAAACATAATTTTGGCTAAGTTACATTGACCAAGGCCAATATAACTTGGTCGAAACGTCGAGGTTAGTCAAAATTTGTTTTGATAATTTTTGTACGCGAATGATCCATTTTATGTTTATATTCTGTAGAGCTCTCGAACAAAATACGAAGAATGTTCTTCCCCGCCCTATTATACAGACATTTCTATCGATACTATATCATTTATGGGGTATAAATATTACGAATGTTGCCATATCGTGTACTACATTAATCTTGTACGGTTAACGGTTGCAGACTCGCGGAAAATATTTTCTCGATATAAAGCTTTTTAAGATACTAAGGGACGATATTTTCTGTTATGGCAATAATTTTCTGTTATGGCAATAATTTTCTGTTATGGCAATAATTTTTATTCTTGAACGTAAATCTGCGATCCTTATTCTTTGGCTTCCGTATGCTGCAGTTTTGTAGCACACTCCTATTATCTTATTTATATATTACTAGCCGACTCGCCCCGGCTACGCACGGGTTAATAATTTTACACCCTAACCACAGGGTTAGGGTGTAAAACTATTGGACAGCCAAGGAATACTTCTTCTTCTTCTCTCATCTTACCTTTTAAACCTTCCCTAGACTATCAGCTAAATCGGCCCCGCCGTTATCGAGTTTTAGCGAGACTATAGAATAGCAATTGATTTTTATATATATAGAAGATATTTTATAGAGATAGACCATTTTTTCACCGCTTAAGTGCTCTTGTTCTCTCAACTAAATACTACAATGATATAATAACTACTACTAAAAACTACCTACTACCAAATTTGGACTATATTCTAGCCGTGATGACCTATAGACAGTCCAAATGCTCCAGCCCACCATCGGTAAGTAATAACAACATAATAATACAAATAAATAACTTTGTTATTTTGACAATGCAGACCTACGTAAAATTATTAACTTTCAACTTCCGTTCGCCTCGCCAGCTTACTCCCCAAGTCAAGCGTGCATATAGAAGAATATATGCTCACAACAAGACTACTAGACTAGACTAGATGGAAAAGTATTTTTTTTAACTTCCCGCTTCAGAGAAAATTTGTATATAGATAGATAAAAAAATTCTTTATTGCACAAACAACAACAATAGAAGGTAATGAAATAATGAAATGAAATGAAATGACAGCCTAATCCGCTGGTCCCAGAGACTTGAAATTTGGAGGGTGTGTTATTGTAAAGTGTAGGTATTAACTAAGAAAGGGTTTTTCAAAATTCCACCTCTAAGAGGGTAAAATGGGTGATTGAATTATCGATGAAAAAATGTCTTCTTCCTATAGGCCACGCGAGCGAAACCGCGGGTAGAAGCTAGTTATCGATACAATATCCAAATACCAATCTTATTAAGTTTTACATAAACCTTGACACAATCATCCTCCTTTCAACCCTTCCTTATTACCACCATCTTTGTTTCCCAAGGGTTGGGTTTCGCCAATACCCTGTGCCCAGTTACTATAAGGGTGGGTTTCACAATCACAATTGTGGAATGGATTTTAAGGTATATAAATATACACAGAATATCCCAAATCTATGCCACACGGAGTTAAAGTACTTATGCAATGTTTGTTACTTGTGTATGTTATGTGTATGTTTGTTACTCCTTCACGCTCAAACGTCTGAATAAATTTAGATGAAATTCGATACCAAGATAGCTTATACACTGGATTAACATATAGGCTACATTTTATCCCGGAAAAGTGAAATTTTCCTGTGGGATGAGCAAATAATTAAAATACTCTTAGTTAGTCTTAATTAGCGCAACTAGTCTACAATATATATACATATATATTGTATTTTAAACTAGTTTAGCATTTGAAGCTCTCACCTGATGGGAAGTGACGATGCGATCGAAGGTGTAGCATGCTAGCCAAGTAAATACCTATTCACCCTTCTCTTGAACACGCCCGGGTCATATTTCGCCGGAAACAGACGCCGGCAGGGCATTCCATTCCTTAGACGTTCCAATTAAGAACATTGAGTCAAATCGCTTTGTACGAATGGGTGGTATTTCGACCACAAAAGGATGGCGCTTAGCCTCTAGTAGTCCGGTAGTGGAATGGTGATGGGGGGGAATGAGATTATGCATAATGATCATGCAATAAATGATGAACCGAGATCAAAATGTAACGCGGACTTATTCGACGGTTAAAACCTTACTTCTAAGTGGTGGAATCAAACCTAACAAAAAGTAGCTACACCCCAACTAATATATCTTCTATTCGCGACACATCTACAGTATTCCTCAGAATTTACTATGTTGTTATCATTATGTGTTGGTCTCGTGGTAATATGTTTGTTTTGTTCTGTTTTCTTTGTGTTGGTAGCATTGTGAGCAATGATTGGTTTGTGTTTATTTAATTTGGCGTTTGTTTGCTCGTCTAAATGGAGTTTCGCATCCATTTCATATTCAACTCTATCAATGATCTTATTGCCATCATTTTAGACGTAAAAATATTTTTTATATTCAAGTATAAAAAATTATGAAAATAAAAACCATTGAATAATATGTATAAATCAAAATCAAATATGAATATGAAATGATAAAAAGAAAAACAGAAACAGAGAGAGAGAGAGAGAGAGAGAGAGAGAGAATTAAAAACTTACTTAAAATATAATAGGTACATCCATACACGTCACGACAATAATACAGCATGTTACATCCGTGCCTCCAAGATACAAGATACAAGTTCCTCTCAACTTTACAAACAAGTTTTACTGGCCCGATAGATCAGTTGGTAGTGACCCTGCCTTCTGAACTGCGGGTTGTGAGTTCGATTCCCACCCAGGACAAACATTTGTGTGATGAACATCGATGTTTCTTCTGGTTCTGGGTGTTACGAGTTTATTGTATTCTATGTGTGTATTCACAAACAAAATGTAAATCTAAGTATTGTATCAGTTAGCTGGTTCCCATAGTACAAGCTTTGCTTAGTTTGGGGCTAGATGGCGTTTTGTGAGATGTCCACACATATTATTATTATTTATTACTTCAATCTTTTCTCTGCTAATATAGCTGTACCTATGCTAATATTGCTATATCTATGGATACAATACAAATCTGAAATAGTAACGAAAAAACATGTAGAATAACATTTTATTTGAGCTTTTCACCTAAAGATAACAGAATCCCCATAATCCTTGTAATTAGGAACCCGTAACAATACTCCGACACTTTAGTATCACGACGATAGACTAAATAAAGAAAACAACATCAAATATATAAGACCGAGAGCACGAGCCGTAATCTTGATAAAATATAGATAGTGGGAGTAAGAAACACGCAGTATCACAGATAATGTTGTTTTTATATTATGCTGCTTTACCACAGACTCCTGGGTCCGTGCTCTTTTTTAATGTACTACTGAAATATTTGTTAATTGTGTTATTATTTTTTAACAAAATCAATACAGAAGAACACACATGATGACAATGCCACGCGTGACCAAAACGCTGGCCTCTACTTCGGCCAAAGATTGAGCATTGCCATCAACGTGGCATTGCTGCCAGCATAATGGGCACGTTGCCTACTGGTAGTGGTTTGTTTGATTAAGTTCCCTTTTTATTGTTTTATGTTAAATAATATTATGTTATACAGAAGGGACTTATAAATATATGTATTGCTTGCACCAGTAGTGAGAAAGAGAACTGCTTTTTTTTCAAACTCATATATTGTAATGGGCTTGCTATATATTATTTGACAATAAGCACTTTGTAATTTTATATGCTTAGTGAAATAACCTAATTTTAAGTACCTAATATAATTTTGACTTGTAAAAGTGCTAAAATTAGCCTATTTGCAATAAATCTTTTGACTTTGACTTTGACTTATATAAGTCGCTTCTGTACACTGTACCTTTTTGGACACTATATAAATATCGGGAATATCAAATACAGGATTATAATTTATTTCATAATAATAATGATATGTGTGGACATCTTCCCAACGCCATCTAGCCCCAAACTAAGCAAAGCTTGTATTATGGGAACCAGATAACGGATAGTGACGTGTACACTACTTAAAACATCAAAAACATGTAACACATCTTGTAAGTAAATACAACAATTAGTATATTTATGTGAAATTCCTATGATATTATTATATTTGTAAGAAATGTTACTACAACAAAGCAATTCTTTACAATATTCGGTTTACATGATGTACTTTTTATTTTATTCAATGAATAACTTTTGTCTAATTATTGGGAAAATTCTATAGGGCTAAAATACTTTATTTAAAAGTGCTAATGAAAAGAGAACCTTGGGTTGATAACGATAGCCCCGAGATTAGCGATGGGAACAACAGCCTTTTGTGCGTTGCTTTTCGTCCGGAATTCTTAAGTTAATTCATAAATTAGTGCTTCCTGATTTTGTTTGGTAGTTTTAGTTTCTTGACCCTTGAATTTAACAGTTTCGTAGTTTTTTTGTATAGTACACAAGTCAAGGTAGTCAAGTAAGTCAAGTCAATCAGGATTGACCTTTTACTTGGTATCGTCTAGGCAAGCACGCTCTATCGTCGACCGCATCGTCACTTACTTGATGGTAAGCGTACGTTTAACGACGCTATCGTCGCTAAACATTTGTTAAACACCAAATATATATAATATAATATAATAACATTGTCTATACATTTGACCACGATCTCACCTGATGGTGAAATCGTGGTCAAATGTAAACCTATCTATGATTTAAAAAAACGCGACTATATATAAGGAGTCTTTTCTCTGTTTGGGTGCATGTAATTTGTGTACTTTACGAGATATCTGATATATTAGTAGAATTACTATCCTATACGTCTAGACACGATACATTAAAGGGCTGCGAAGGTATGGAAGAAAACT
Source organism: Ennomos fuscantarius (assembly GCA_905220475.3). NCBI lineage: Eukaryota > Metazoa > Arthropoda > Insecta > Lepidoptera > Geometridae > Ennomos > Ennomos fuscantarius. Next base: position 9,015,775 of record HG992049.1, read on the forward strand.
TAAAATAATATGCTCAGCAATAAGACACTTACAAGATAAATATTATTGCTTAATGGACGAAATTTAAAAAAATGAGGTGATCTGATGGCAAGCAAATTATTATAAATGTCATTTAATTTAGCCTTCTTTTATTTAAATTTTGCGTGAGCAAAAGGGTCCACGATGAAATGTTACATAAAAAATCTACCTACACATGTAAACAACAATGTGGAATGCAAACAAAATTTAAATTGAAATAAAATCTTTAGTTTTCAAACAACAATCTTCAGTAATAAATAATTTGAATATGTACTTACAAAAACGTATGTATAAAAGGAGAAAACGAGATTAAGTTTAAGGAAAATCAGTTCGTAACTCTTCCTAAATTCCGATTCCTTCAGTCCTCCTAACAGGTTAATTTTGAAAGTTTCCTGCACGAATAAACTCACAGATAAACTTTTCATGTTCTCCCATTGAGACATAAAAGCAGAGCTTTCTTTTTAACGTTAAAAACTTTAACAAAACGCACCCCGTCCCTGTTGCGAAACTTTGAAAGAGTGGGCTCAAAGAGCTTCCCTGTGAGACACCCCTATACATTTTCTACTTATAAGAAAGTAAGATGCTCCCGTAAGTCAGTTAAATTGTTGTAGATTCAATGCTTTGTTGAAATGAAGTCGCGGGGAATGGTTTAGTTTATTCTTTTATCTTCTCTGCTAGTTTTTATAATGATCCATCCTGTTGAAAGCCTAAATTGCTTCAGTTGCTAAAACTATTTGTTACAGTTCTCCGATCGAATGGAAATATCGTCGTCAATCTTATAAATGTTTATTTATGCCGTATGAAATATTACTTAATTATATATAAATATGTGTGGACATTACACACAGCACCATTTAGCCCCAAACTAAGCACAATTGGAACCAGATAACTGATACAATCCTTAAACATATTTTTTGTTTGTAAATACATACATAGAATACAATATAACACCTAGACACAGAACTAACATCGATGTTTATCACACAAATATTTGTCCTGGGTGGGAATCAAACACACAACCTGCAGTTCAGAAGGCAGGGATACTACCGACTGAGCTATCGGGCCAGTTAATTGGTTTTTATATATTTTTGAAATTACAAAATAAATCAGTTCTTTTTTTTAGTTCAATTGGCTTATTATAGTTATATAATATTTACTTTTTGCTGCAAACGTAAATTTAATTTGTAATCCAAGTACGTACATAATTTTTATACTAACATTGTTTAAAAATACAATTAAGAAACTTTGCGATACTTGCATCATTGTATAACGTTAAAAACGGTACTCTCAAAAATTCTACAAAAAATTGACCAGAACAACAACAACAAAGCACTTTCCCACGAAATTATTATAAGGAAAGTTTAACGCATACAAATAGTGTGTCGATCACACTACAAACTAAAAAACTACGCTTAACTTTAACCGGAAATATGTAAAAACTGAACTACTTTAGAAGTCATATAAAATCTTGAGACCTCATTCGCCAGCTCGCTGAAACAACGGAGGAATATAAAAACTTTGGAGCCGCCTGTATTGTTGATATTGCGGAAATCGACCTGTATATAACGGAAATGTGGAATTTTAGATCCAACTTCGAAGTGGAGACAAAGGCAACTTTTATTTTTGAGATTTAGACAGAAAAAGAAATAAATTCATGGAAAATATGGGGCATTGGGGCCTGAAATAGTTTGTTAATGCCATTGGTATTTTAATGCAATAAATTTGAAACGGTTTACATGATTTTGATTCTGACAGGGATCACTTTGTTCACAAACTTGAGTTCTATGATCAGAGCAAATTTGACATAACAATTAAAATAAGTTTATTATACCAGAATAAGCATGACGAAGAAGTTGTGGAGAATGATGATGTTGATAATGACGCTTACAATTTTATTATAACCAATTTACGAAACGAAGCGGTTTCTTAAATTAAGTTTTGCTAATGCATAGTTTTAAATTTTATTTAAGTATTATTGTTTCAAAACTTATGAGTAAATATCCATTTATTATTTAGATACAATAAATTACCTCATAAATTAACTGAAAAATTTGGTTATTTAAATAAAATTCTGCAAGATCACGACTGAGACAATCAAATGATTAAAATTTGCTTTAAATAAGAAAATAACATCAATGCCAGTGACAATGAATATAACCTGAAATAATATTAAAAAGAGATCAAATACGTACCTCAAACTAATTGAAGAGTTTTGATCATTCATTCCTCAACCTTTCTCTCTTATCGTTCTTGATGGGCTAGTAAACTAACCAACAACACTAGACAGGATAACTCAACCACCTTTCAATAAGGTCCTGTCATAGACAAATCGTAACAAAAAGAGGGTTGTCATAAACACCCCAAGTAAAAACCTAAGCCCATAAAGCAGCCACCTGCAAATAATCCATAACAATGAGACGCATCCCCTCCCGTTCCCGCACAATCTTGCCAGGACATAAAATTTGCAAGATCCTGAAGGAAAGTTGTGTTTTCTTCGGAACCACATGTTACAATGTGAGGACAGTATGTCATCTTTCTACAAGGAATAAATTACCATACGTTGTGTCCGGGAAAGTCAGTCATATGTAAAAAATTTCAAATGTTCACCGCTTTTCATTGAATATACTTACTTAATTTTGTATTCTATGGGTAATTGCCAAAATGTTTGTTTCTAAAAATATCAGTTTACGCAGTATTTGTCAATAAAAATTCATTTGTAATTATGGATAAAATTCGTAACATCATGCTGAAGAGGTAAAAACTTAACATTCATTATTATTGTGTTGTTATTACTTTGTGATACATAAATAACTAGCTTCTGCCCGCGGTTTCTTATGCGTGGCCTATAGTGGATACACATTAAGAAAGGGTTTTTTCACACACTCCAATTTTCAAGTCTCTAGGACCAGAAGTTTAGGCTGTGCATTGATATTTAAGTCAGTCAGTCAGGACTTTGATTTTTATATGTATAATAGATCAAATCTATTTTTCAAACCAAAACTGTTAATGTTCTAAGTATGTAAAGGATTTTTCGATTACAAGCGTTTTTGGATCCACGTGTAACCTATCGTTACACAACAACCAATACAATAAACACAACCTAAATAAATTTACTCAAAACTGACAATCATCAAACGCAGGCGAGAATGCTAATAAAAAAAACTTATTTTTAATCTGTGCAAGTTGTATGTACTCAAAATGTAATGTCTTGGGCGGAGTTTTTGGCGGGAAAGCGGAAAAGATTGCGTCACCGCATTGTATTATTTTCCAAAACTGTGTTATTTTCAGTTTTAGTGTATAAAATTGGTGGCATTTTATTCGATAAGTGCTGGATTACAGGCGTGAGTGTGGGAAAATGGTATAATGATGGTGAAACGTTTCTTTTCGTGTTGTTTCCAAAACTCCATAGAAGCTTCAAGTAAAGTTGCTACCACTTTACTAGGAGTATGACTTTGACTAGACTATGACTTGACTTGATGACTTCGACTGTAACTTGACACATTTTTGCGTGAAATTCGTTAACTTGATAAATTATCAATTACTTGACACTGGCTAAATACACAAAAGTGTGGAGACAAAACAAAAAAAAAGTTTTGGGCTACTGGTTTACAATAATACTGCGTCTAAGCCCTTAAAATATTGATAGAACCAGAATCTCCGATAAAAAAGATATACAAGCGTTCTTTGTTACAAACTTCTTCGCCGAAAACGTTATTGATAACCTAGCTAAAAGGTTATTGATAACCTGGGCTTCCAACATAATTTATTGCTATAATACCTTTAGGGGGTTTTGCATAGTAATGTCCTATAGTAATGTAAGGGTTTATATGGAAAACCCCTTTTGGGGTACAATAATTGTAAATAATGTTTGCGGTGGTATTTATTGTGGACCTGTTTTTGTGTGACTTAAATTTTAAGCAGGTTGGATGTTACAGCGTTTATTTTCACAATATTCTACTATTTTATGTTTTAATATACTATTGTTTCTTCCAGAATATGTATTATTATTAAGAACCATTTTGTTAGTACTTTTTTGTTTTATGTTTTTTGATAACACTTTCTATAATAATTATGTTATTGATGTTTTTCATCAGAATATGTCTTATTCTAGAAGTAAATATTAATGTAATTTTTCAATAAATATAGTAGACTAGAGCAGCCCGCAATTTTACCTACTTTTTTTTATCTAACCATCACCTTACATTGGGTTGTCTGGAAGAGATCGCTTTAAGCGATAAGACCGCCTATTGTGGCACTTGATTCTTAAGTTTGTGCCTGTAAATTGTTCCTACAATGTAGTGTTTCAATAAAGAGTTTTATCTATCTATCTTATTTAATCCCATCAGGGGTTGAATTTTTAAAAACACAACGTAAAAAGATTTTGATGTGTGGACATTTCACACAGCGCCATCTAGCCCCAAACTAAGCAAAGCTTGTACTATGGAACAAAAAAACTGATACAATACTTAGATACTTTTTGTTTGTAAATACATACATAAATACATACAATACATACACTATAACACTCAGACATACAACAAACATAGATTTTCATCACACAAATGTTTGTCTAAGGTAGATCGAACCCACAACCTGCAATTCAGAAGGCAGGGTTACTACCAACTGAGCTATCGAGCCAGTCAAAGATTATTAACAAAAAAGCAAAATCATTATAAAAGCAAAGCTGAAGTTAATTGAACCTCATATCTAACTACCCAGTTATTATATAATTTACGACCCCAAGAGGGAGGCATATTATGTTTTACTGCCAGCCGACATCATTGTGCCGAAATGTAATATATTTTCCTAGTAAGAAGGTCATAAAAATATACGCTGTCAGTCTTTACATATAAAACGCTGGTATTGGGATAAGTCTGTTGTTGGGAAAAAAAGTGTAACCTACACAAAAAACTAGCATGCTTTGGACCACACGACTGAAGTAAAACTTCTTTAATTTAGCTCCATCTATCGGCTGGTATAACTTTGTTTTTGTTTTGTTTAATGTTAATGTCGTCAATTGTAAATTGTCTTTTTATCAGACATAGCAACAGAATAATACAAATTTTAAGTTTTTTTTTACTTTTGTATAGGCTACGCGGGCGAAGCCGCGGGCAGAAGCTAGTGCGAAATAAATATAAAATGAAGTTTACAAACTGTAAATCAATATTATTTTGTTATGGTTAAGCCAAAGATACAAAAAGAAAATTGTATGCAAGTAAAGCCGTAAAAAGGCGTATAGTAAGCGTTTGTATATAACTTCCTTCATAATAAAGGCATAAAAAATACGTCGAACATAATAAAAGTTGAAAATATGACTGTTTTTGCAATATCGACATTGGATCACGCCGATTGTTGACTTCTTTAGTGAGCCTTGGCTTTTTGCGGTGTGGTGGTTGAGCAGGTTGGCTTATAACCCGGAGGCGGCGGGTTCGATTCCAGTATTCCAAAGTATTTGTTCACACGAAAAAAAAAACCGTAAATACTTGTTCTGTTTGGATGTTGGGGGTTATGGCGGGGAATCCTAGTTAGGGTCCAGGATCCCTGTCCTGCTCAACCACTACGCCACAGATGTGCCATATAATGTCTAGGCATATAATGCCTTATCACAGTGTAATTTTAGTAGGATTCGGTATCTTTTTTATTGAAATAAATATTCATACTTCAAAAATCCCGTTATTTATATTGCAGTCATTTTCATTTGTGGGTAAAATTGACTGTCCTCTGATAGCACTCCCTTCATCAACTAGAAAAGAGCTGATGATCTTCGAACGTTTGAATAATAACAATAACGCCCAGCGATCAACACTGGCTATGAAAAATCTTCAACAGTTTAATTTTAATGTAAAGGATTTTTACCATTATTTTAAAATTAAATTCTTGATTACGTTAAGCACGCGATAACGATAGATTTTCTTCAAATAATTGGCTATGAACACTCTCGATTAATAGTTTAATTTTAATGTAAAGGATTTTTACCTTTACATTAAAATTTAATTCTTGATCACGTTAAGCACGCGATAACGATAGATTTTCTTGAATCATACTTGGCTATGAACACTCTCGATTAATAGTTCAATATTAATGTAAAGGATTTTTACTTTTAAATTAAAATTAATTTCTTGATCACGTTAAGCAGTCAATACCGCGGCGATCAAATCACCATTCAAACAAAAAGAAAAATCAAAGTCGGTTCATCTGTTAGGGAGCTACAATGCACGACAAAGACAGAAGCATAGATACACACGTTAAACTTATAACACCCCTCTGCTTTATTGAGGGACTAGCTTCTGCCTGCGTCTTTGCCCACGTGGCCTATAAGAAACGAACAAATTTTTTTTTTTCATAGATAATTCAACCATTCATTTCACCCTTTTAGGGATGGAATTTCGAAAAACCCTTTCTTAGTGGATACCTAAACTTTACAAAGAACACACCCTCTACATTTCAAAATGTTTAGGCTGTGCGTTGATATATGTCAGTCAGTCAGGACTTTGATTTTTATATCTAAATATATATTACTCAAAAGTGATTGACTGACTGACTGACTGACATAGTGAACTATCAACGCAAAGCCTTAACCAATGGACGGATCGGGCTGAAATTTGGCATGCAGGTAGATGTTATGACGTAGGTATCCGCTAAGAAAAGATTTTTCGAATTTCCACCCTTAAGAGGGTGAAATGGGTGGTTGAATTATTTTCCCATAGGCCACGCCGCGAAGCTGCGGGCAGAAGCTCGTGTATAGATAAAATCGTGTAGAACCTATAAAAGCAATCGCCAACATAAACCCCAGTACTGATAATATTACCTGAGACCAAGTCAAATCTCGAGAAAAAACAAAATCATAACACCATCCCTTCAATATAACTAAGCACAAAGTCTTGTAAGCCGGCGTGGGAAAAACTGGCAAAAAGATTTTTACATTTTAACCCTAGAATAAGGGTTGGGGGTCAGATATGTCGGTCGCAAGGGACCTCGCTTTATTGCAACCAGGGGTTAGCTGCCGGGGTCATAGAGATGGGTTGTGTCGCGTCGATAGAATTTGTCGTTAAACACGGGTCCGGGACAATCAAGACGCATTTCCAAAGTTTTGAATTGAAAACTACTACTAAAAACGCAAAAATCATTAGAAAACGCTATTTAGATGACCCGCTTATTAGGCACGACAGCAAGCACTCCATTTCACCTTTCTTCAATTTTTAACACCCTAGTTACCCTGCTAGGCTTGATATTTCAAAAATCCTTTCTTAATGCACCATTACGCTATAAAAAGGATGACACTCTTCAAATATCAAGTCTCTAGGTCTATTTTGATTTTAAATATAGTATATTGCCAGTCAGTTACTTAAGACTTCAAGACAAAGCTCTTTATTTATATCGATTAATTGGTTAATTATCGATTGATAATCCTATTTGTAGACCAAAATACCAATCAATAGCGCCTTTTTTAATGCAGCTGAAGAATTCAAGTATCTGCATATAGTAATCTAATCACACTATCACATTAATATTATAAAGGCGAAAGTGTATGTGTGTATGTGTGTATGTTTGTTACAACTTCACGCTTAATCGGTTGAATGGATTTGGACGAAATTCGGTACCAAGATAGCTTATACACTGGATTAACATATAGGCTACATTTTATCCCGGAAAAGTGAAATTTTCTCGTGGGATGAGCAAATAATTAAAATACTTTTTATCCGCGGGTGAAACCGCGGGGTGCAACTAGTATATCCAACGATATCTAATAAAATCCAACGACTTTATTCATGTTAATTCAGAAAGCTAAAACGCTCATTAAACTCCAGTAAATAACTAAAATCCTTTATATTTGATATTAAATACTTATTAGTTAAGATACAATATAATATATAATATAATATATACAATATAACTAGGTGGTAGGACTTTACTGCAAAGTTCGTCAAAGTCAAAGTCAAAGTCAAAGTCAAAATATTTATTGCAAATAGGCTAATTTTAGCACTTTTACAAGTCAAAATTATACTAGGTACTTAAAATTAAGTTATTTCACTAAGCATATAAAATTACAAAGTGCTTATTGTCAAATAATATAGCAAGCCCATTACAATATATGAGTTTGAAAAAAAAAAAAGCAGTTCTCTTTCTCACTACTGGTGCAAGCAATCCGGCACAATGCAGAATTGAAAACTTTGATCCGAAGCTTCGATTACAACTGTAAAGAAGAAGCTACAAGAAACTTTACAGTGATGTATTTTTTTTTGTCTTCTTTCTACTGTCTTTTACAATGTATATAATTCATTACAGTTGAGATAATGAATATGTTACAAAAATAACCACCACGTCACACCGGTGCAAGAAAAATACCGTGATTATCTTATTATAAACATTACAAATAGAAACTGAATTTATAGATAGGAATAGGCAATAGGCAAAGTACCTAAGATTTCATACCGTTAAGCTTGGGATATTCAGGCCAAGCTTTTTTGTCCGACACATAATCATTTATTGTGTAATAGGCTTTTTTCATTAAGTTTGACTTTATGAATAATTTAAATTCTAGGTAGGTACCACCGCTTTGCCAGTTATTCTACCGCCAAGCAGTAGTGCGCAAGCACTGCTGTGTTCCGGTTTGAAGGGCACTGTAGCTAGTGAAATTACTGGGCAAATGAGACTTTATGATCTGATCTCACAGTTTAGTTATCTTATTACTAGATTGTGCTGATGTCTCTGGATGACGTGCGCAGTGCAGTGTCACGCGAACCTCTATACTTTAGAGTTCCGAGTGACACTGCGACTGATATGGGCAGCCGTGTCGTTTAACATCAGGCGAACGGCTAGCTCGTCACGTCATTCCTTATCATAAAAAAAAAAATGTTTTTTAATTTATACTTCCAAAACCCTCAAATAAGTCTGACTCAATTTGGAAAGAAGTTATATTAAATATTTCCCGCTAAACTTCTTTTATGTATTTCGGGAAATATCCAAGGGCTTTCCCCTGAGAAATACACAGATGCCCATTTTCACGACGCCCTGATTAAAAGCTTTGTACTTCACAGTTGAAATACTTCTGTAGTATTAAATTGTGATGAAAACAATTGGTGGCCGTGATTCTCGTCAAAATAAGGTTTCAATTTATTTGAAAGATTGTTTTGATTGTTTTTATGAACACAGCTCTTGGTTTCTAAGATTATTTTTCAAAAGTAAATTTTTGACAGTTTAATTAAATTTAAACCAGAACTTACTCATTAGCGTATCAATTATCTGGAGCAGTAATCTAACGTTTGATTTCCACCAGAAGAAATACGCGGTTGGTAGCGGTACACGTACATAAAATGCAACAATCTAAGCGATCCTATTGGTGGATTTTCCTGGCGCACCATTGGCTACCCCAAACATCTTTGGTAGAAAGGCACTCTGACTGATATAAAGAAAAAAAAATCCCGTTATCGATAACAGTATCGATAGGTGTCCCATCACTACGCCCAGCGACAATAATAGGGCTGCGACTATTTTACGAGTGCCGTTTTATTCAAATTCGCAGTATCGTTTCCAATAAGCAATCCTTGGGCGTCGATATTTCTTGGACCCTACATATAGTATGGTCATATTAGAAGTAAGCCTAAATTCGATTCGACGGAATTTATTTTAGTTATAAATGCTTGGTGGTTTCGGATGAGGTTTCTTTTTCTTGAATAGTGGAATAATTTGGGCAAGATATATAAATCCACTGATACAATACAAATGTAGATTATTAGAATTATTGGAATGCGTCAATCATTCTGAAACTGCTAGACCGATTTTCAGACCATTTTAAAAGTATATAAACATTTGTGGACATTTCACACAACGCCATCTAACCCCATACTAAGCAAAGCTTGTACTATGGGAGCTTCTGAGCTATGGGAACAAGATAATTGATATAAAACTGATATTATATATATATTATTTATTTTTGTTTGTAAATACATACGTAGAATACGATAAACACCCGGACACAGAACAAACATCGATGTTCATCACTCGAATGTTTGTCCTGGGAATCGAACCTACAACCTACAGTTTAGACGGCAACGTCACTACGAACTGAGCCATCGGGTCAGTCAAGTACCATGATTTGTATTTATACTAACTTTTGCTACTAAATGTATCTAATGTAATGTAATCTAGGTACCTACCACAAAAAAATGGATAGAGTAAAATTATACAGTCCAGTCCAACCCACGGCCACGGCACAAGAAGGGAACAAAAACGAGGAATTCGTTTCAAAGGCGCACTATAAAAACGATGTGTAGCTTGCCAAGGCATTTGCCGAACTATCGCAAATTTATGCCAAATAACCTCTAGCATGTTGAAATGTATATGCTATTTGGACTTCTGTAGAAATTCTGTCGCAAACAAGAAACGACACGGAGATGTAGTTGGTAGTTAAAATGTATTAAAATTAAAATTGGTTTACATACGTACATTATTTCTATCAAAACGATGATACTTTACACATATAAAAGTCCTGACTGACTGACTGAATGACTGACTTATATATCAACGCACAGCTTAAACCGCTGGTCCTAGAGACTTGAAATTTGGAGGGTGTGTTCTTTGTAAAATGTAGGTATTTAATAAGAAAGGGTTTTTCGAAACTCCATCTCTAAGAGGATAAAATGGGTGTTTGAATTATCTTTGAAAAATTTTCTTCTTCGTTTCCTATAGGCCACACAGGTGAAGTCGCAGGCAGAAGCTAGTATACAGAAAACGTTGTGGTGTTTACTTACTTATCTTAAAATAGGTTCTATTTTGCGACAGTTCATGATTTGATACTTTCATGAAGTTACGTGTGCTCTCCTGTAAGACCAAGTTCGAATGCAGAATGCAGATATTTTACCGACAAATGAAATTGGCAATTGTCTTACAAAACTTTGTTCCGAACTATTGGAGTTCAAAATTAATATAGTGTTTTATGCATTAAAGCAGACATTTTGTCATCAATTAACCCTTAAAATAACTTTAAAATTATAAATATATATCCACTTTGAAAACCATTCCACCGCAATAAATGCGAATAAAGTAATAAAATATGGAGATATTTGTAAATTATTTTTAAAATATATTTTTATGTGCGATTATTTTTTTAAGCGACACGACCGCCTTTTTACCTAACAGTGTCACTAAGAACTCCAAAATATAAAGTTTCGCGCGACACTGCACTGCGCACATCATCCTGAGACATCAGCGCAGTCTGGTAATAAGATTACTCGAATATGAGATAAGATCATTAAGTCTCAATTGCCCAGTAATTTAACTAGCTACAGTGCCCTTCAAAACTGAACACAGTAGTGCTTGCACGCTACTGCTGGGCGGCAGAATAACTGGCAAAGCGGCAAAAAAATCTACCTACACGAAATTTGTAGAAAAGTCCTACGACATAATAAAATTAAATTAGTACATAATGATACAAGTGTGTTAGGTTAATCAATGTACTCCAGACGGTATTATGGTGCGATAATGGAGACAAAAGTTTTCCTTAGTTTTCAGGTTTCTAATGGTCGAATGACTTCGATCCAATATCTAAGCGAATACTCTAAAGAGGAAGTAATAATAATAATAACGCCCAACGATCAAATACATAAATCCTGGACCCTAACAAAGATTCAGTGTGTCTAGGGACCCAGGAACTACGAGGACCATGGTCCCACGACACCCAGACTCAGAACAAGTATTTACCCTTTTTTGCTGTGCACAAATACTTGTCCTGCCTTGGGAATCAAACCCGCCGCCAAGCTATGAGCCAACTTGCTCAATCACCACACCACAGAGGCTGTCGGCAGAGAAAGATTTGAATGTTTGTTTGCATTGGCTCTTAAAACTACTGGACAGATTAAAAAAATTCTTTCATTATTAGAATCCTATATTATCCCTGATGAATATAGGCGGCGATAGAATATATATACCCGTGCCAAGCCGGGGCGCTCCGCTAGTTATTACTAAACTTAACACTATGCGATTGGGTAAGTAAAATGTCTTTACTTTAAAATGTAAATTAAAATTACGCATAAAGTATAAGTGCCTTTTAATGTAAAAGTAACGGTAAAGTAATTTGAACCCTCCAATATGACGGGAGTCATTTTAAAGTCACAATGTGAAGTTAAAGTCTCTTAACGTTTGTTTAATGGTATTAAATCCTAGTAACGTGTGTAGCGTGATAGTTATATAGAGATGGGCTATTCCGGGTATTTTTATTTAGCCGGTTACGAAAATAGTTAATTATTTTCGCATGCATTATTTTGATATTATAAAACTTTATTATTCGTAATATAAATTATCTAAACAAACTAGTTTCTGCCCGCAGCTTCGCTCACGGCGTGACCTATGGGAAAATAATTAAACAACCCATTTTAACCCTCTTAAGGGTGGAATTTCGAAAAATCCTTTCTTAGCGGATGCCTACGTCATAACATCTACCTACATGCCAAATTTCAGTCCGATCCGTCCAGTGGTTTGGTCTGTGCGTTGATATATCAATATGTCAGTCAGTCAGTTAGTCACCTTTGAGTTATATATATTTAGATAAATGCATGTACAAGAGAGTAGAGAGAAAAAAATGTACGTGAAATTTTTTTTATTCCTTTTTTCCCCTTTTATTGATAGTTTTTGCTCAACACCTTCAAGTTATATTAATGTTTGAATAATCCAGTTTGATGAAAAATAAATTAACACAAACGTATTTCAAAAAAAAAATTGTAATGATAATTCAATTAATTGCTTTGATAAAAATATTAACTTTATTTAGAAGTTAATTTAACGTCTTAGTTTAAGTTCTGCACTTACGCAGTATATCAGATTTAAACTTCATCAAAGGATAAACAAATTTGTGTTCTGACAACAAAGAATATAAAATTTTCATGACAGATAAGTAACAAATAACTTTACTCACCCTTCCAATTCCATAATCCGACAATCCATCACACCCGTTTTCCCGTCCCTATACGCAAGCTGTACTCGGCGCTGGTGACCCGGTTCGTAAGGTAACCGTTAATTTTTAATGTACTCGAGATTCACTCAAAACGGGAGCGGTGGAGGGTTTACATCGTTCAAGTTTTAGTATGTTTTGGTTGCATTTAATATATGAGTTCTGATTTTATCGTAGAATATTTGAGTGGAGTATAATAATGTAATGCTTGTAGAATAGAAAAAAAGGCGAGTGTGCTTTAGAGTACACGATAAGACTTCTTTAGTTTAGCTCGCTCTATTTATTTGCTTTGTTTAATGTTAATTTCGCCATCTTGACAATTGCAAATTGTCATTTTACTGGACCTACCAACATAATAATACAATTTTTTAATTTTGTTATGGTTGCAATGGAGATCTTCGTGAACCAACTTTAACTTCTGTTCGCATCGCATTCACTAGCTTACCCAAGTCAAGCGTGCGTAAAGAAGTTTTACTTCAATAAACAAAAGTTTACAACACTTTATACCGTTGAATCAATTGACAATATTAGGTGAAATTAGCGTGCGAATTCGTTGTACTAGATGTAGGTAAATCATACCAATAGCATAATTATTTAGCTTTCATGATTGAAGTGAAAACACAGAGAATGTCTCTTCCATTTTATATATTTCTTGTTTCTTATACAAACTTCCAATACAGAGTCAACCAACAAGTGAGTTATGACGCTTCTGCCGATCAACGAGAATCGACTGCTTTTTCGACTTTTTTATAGCGCCTCAACTACCGCCCTACCAAATTCAATATTCTTGAAACGGAACCATCCATGATTGGCCGATGGAACCAACCAATCATGGCCTTTCCGACAGTTTGCCAACCAAAAAAGTATTTTTGAACATTCTACCAAAGTCAAAATTGTCCTCTTAATTTTTCATTGTAAGAATCAATTAATACATTTCACGACACAATGGAGCAGTACTAACTCTCTAAAATATGTGATTTTGTTTTATGTGTATTGTTTATAACAGATTTTAATATTCAAGGTTGTACGTGTTGCAGTGTAGCAGCTATAAACTAAAATGTAGCTCAAGCAGTTTTAGCTTCTAACAACTATCCGAAGAACCTGTTTAAAGTCTACAATATTCTTTGTACTCCTAATTGTATGGGTATATTAAATTTTTAGCACACGGTACTTTGATTATTTACGATTACAGTAAGATATTATCAATAACAAAATTCCCTTACCCGTCACAGTAATGACAAACACCCTCATCCGTCATGGTAATGGTTTACTGTTGATTTAGTGTTGTCATGAATTTAAAATTTTTCTTTTTTGTTTTCTTTTTAATTAATAAATAGTACTTACAGATCACGGTGAGGGATGCATTCGCCCGGATGACCTTATGCATCTGCGCTGGACCGACTTGACACTGGTACTCTGCATCATCTTCTAATGTCACGTTGACAATCCGCAGGTTGTAAACGCCATGTCGACGGTCTCCGAACATGGTGTAGCGAGGGTAGCCAGGAATCACTGAGGAGAAGCCTGGGGGAGGAAAAGAGATCGTTAGTTTTCTTTATACCCGTCAAACCGTAATAAAAATAAAAAAAACCTGGCAACATATTGTAGTACAAAATCTTATAGTTCTAAAAATATTTACGTCCCTTTTCTCATAAATCGAAATAACAAGGATCGTAATAAACACTAGTTGCGCCCCGCGGTGAACCGCGGATAAAAAGTATTTTAATTATTTGCTCATCCCACGAGAACATTTTAATTTTACGGGATAAAATGTAGCCTATATGTTAATCCAGTGTATATGCTATCTTGGTACCGAATTTCATCCAAATCCATTCAGCCGTATGAGCGTGAAGTAGTAACAAACATACACACAGACAAACTTTCGCCTTTATAATATTAAGTGTGATTACGTTTAAGTAATAGTAAATCATGTTTTTACGATTTTGTACAATATGCCTATGACAATAGAGTAACTTGTAACGTTCCAAAAGTGTAGAATCTCCCTTTCACAAAATGTTACCTTATACAAAAAGTTGATTTTTCAAATTCTTAGGGGCAATGTTACTCTGTACAAAAGTCACTTTTTCAAAATATAAGAGACATTTTGTTCTTGATTCTTAAATCTATTATACTTGTTGTATTCTCAAACGTAGACTAGAAGTAGTTTACAACAAACAATAGTATGTTTAGGAACATACAATAGTATGTTTAGGAACATACAATGTATAGTATAATACAACGAAGTTTATAGAACGTATGGGATTGCGTAACTGTTAAGCCTATTGTGCCTAACCTAATTAAGTCATACAACCTTAATTTTCTGCATTCAATGCAATTCTATGAACTTGATTTCGCACTATCCTTTGTTTTTATTTTCAACGAGCTTCTGCCCGCAGCTTCGCCCGCGGCGTGGCCTATGGGAAAATAATTCAACCACCCATTTAACCTCTTAAGGGTGGAATTTCGAAAAATCCTTTCTTAGCGGATGCCTACGTCATAACATCTACCTGCATACAAAATTTCAGCCCGCTCCGTCCAGTGGTTTGAGCTGTGCGTTGATAGATCACTATGTCAGTCAGTCAATCAGACCTTTGAGTTATATTTATTTAGATTTTAATAGGTATATCGCCTTAAGGAAATCTTTACATTATCGAAAAAATCTTTTTGAAGAATACCCTAATAATAATGCCCAACGATCACATACATAGATCCTGGACCCCAACTAAGATTCCCTGTGTCAGGAACTACGAAGACCATGGTCCCACAACACCCAGACACAGATCAAGTACTTGAACTTGGTGACTGAGAGATTTATTTCTGTGCACAAATACTTGTCCTACCACGGGAATCGAACCCGCCACCTCCGGGTTATGAGCCGACCTACTCCACATCACACCACCTGACCGACACCACAGAGGCTGTCAATAAATTATTAATAAATTTATATATATAACTTTTTTATATTAACCATTTTTGTGTATTTTTATATAAATTAAATGAATAAGTAATCATGTAATAGTAAGATATGTTTAATAAATTAAAAAATATATTGATAAATTTATTGATATATATTTAGGTATTCGTTACAGATTAAGAACTGTCTTGCGAGTTCTATTAACACTAAGATGATCAAATTGCACTTTATTCAAGGTCAACAATACCGACTAACTGTATTCTATTATGCAACGTAACAATAAAAATCGATTAATACCATGAAATAATGCCGTATTATCCGTCTTATCGATAATCGCTTAGTCACACCATTCGATGTGTGGAGTCTTAATGAATTAAAAATCGATAACTTTTTGAAGCTTAGCCTGACACGCGATTTGTTAGTGTGATTAAACTTGTTATTTCGAAAATAGGTACTGAATTTGGATGCTTTTTAGACAAATTAAAATATTGCGTTTGTGAAGTAAAACTTCTTTACGCACGCTTGACTTGGGGAGTAAAGGGGCTACTGCAAAGCTGTAAACATATTGGTTTAACATCCAAGAGTAATCTTAAAGTCAAAGGATTTTATTGCAAACAGGCTATTTTAGCACTATTACAAGTCAAAATGATATTAGGTACTTAAAATTTAATTATTGTACTTTTGGCAGAGTACCTTTATTCTTTAATCAATTTTTTTAAGTTGTGTTTAGTAGTAGTTGTTATATCATTGTAGTTTTTAGTTGAAATATTAAAGCATTCTGCCATTTTTTTATGTTACGAAATGACATGACGACCTAGTCGCTCGCCTGATGTTAAGCAACACAACTGCCCATATCAGTTACAGTAACACTTGAAACTCTAAATTACAGTTTCGCGTGACACTGCACTGCGCACGCCATTCTGAGACATCAGCACAGTCTAGCAATAAGATTACTAGACTGTGAGATTAGGTCATAAAGTCTCATTTGCCCAGTAATTTCACTAGCTACAGTGCCCTTCAAACCGGAACACAGTACTGCTTGCGCACTACTGCTTGGCGGCAGAATAACTGGCAAAGCGGTGGTACCTACCTAGACGAACAAAGCAGAAAAAATCTACCTTTAAAAAAATGCATTAAAATAAATATTCTACTATACTTATAAAATCTCAAAGTCTTTATTGTCAAATAACATATAGCAAGCCCATTACAATATGTGAGTTGGAAAAATAAAGAAGTTCTCTTTCCCACTACTGGTGCAAGCGATCCGACACAATGCAGAGCAGAAAATAGCAAAGTGTACAAACACTCTACTCTACCATGAAATCTCTCAATATCTTTGCCTGAGAATAATGACTGACGTCAGCGATCTTCGAATAAGGAATTTCAATAAACCATTGAAAAAACACGCTCCTTCAGCAGAATTGGTGCAAGGAATCGATATAATGGAGATTGAAGATCGTATGACTTTGCTCAAGCTGTCGGTCACAAAAAAGGAAACGACGTAAAAACAAATGAATGTGAATGTGAAAATAATAACTATAATAACGCCCAACGATCACATAGACCTTGGACCTTAACTAGGATTTCCTGTGTCTAAGGACTCAGGAACTACGAAGACTATGGTCCAACAACACCCAGACACTGAACAAGTATTTGCACTTTTTTTATGTGCCCAAATATTGGCCCTGCCGCGGAAATCGAACCCGCCACCTCTGGGTTATGAGTCAACCTGCTCAACCACCACACCATAGAGGCTGTCAGCTCTGTTCAGCAGTGGACGTCTTCAGGTTATTTAATAATAATGGTGATGATGATGATGATGATGATGATGGTGATGAAATCGATGAATAGGATTAACAGAAAGAGATAAATAAAAGATAAGTGAACAGGTGGAGTTTTGGCGGGAAAACGAAAAAGATCGCGTCACCGCATTGTATTATTTTCCAAAACTTGTGTTATTTTCAGTGTTAGTGCTTAAAATTTATGGCATTTTATTCGTTAAGTGCTGGATTACAGGCGTGAGTGTGAGAAAATGGTATAATGATGGTGAAACGTTTCTTTTCGTGTTGTTTCCAAAAGTCAATAGAAACTTCGAGTAAAGTTGCCGCCACTCTACTAGGCGTATGACTTTGACTAGACTATCACTTCGACTGTGACTTGACACATATCTGCATGAAATATCATTAACTTGATAATTTATCAATTACTTGACACTGGCTAAATACCCAAAAGTGTAGAGCCAAACCATTAAAAAGAAATGTGAACGGGTGTCGTAGAGCTGGTGTGTACACCTACACATAAAAATATCTTTGCACCAGACAGACTAGGCATCATGTATATTCCTCGCACTGCAGCTCCCATAGTGCAGACGCCAATGATGCAACGAGCTAGGTCGCAGTAGACAGGGATAGTCTCATTACTGTTTGGTGGAAGCTACGAGAGACGGCGATTTGCTAAAAAAAAATTACGTTGAATTTTTAGTTAAGATGGAAAGTAACCTGGAACCTTATTGCATTGTTTAGTTTATTCGTGTTGGTGGATAGGATTTGGTTTAGTATTAATTTCAGATTTGTTTATGTTAAAGTCATCGCCATTTTTTTTATTTTTATTGATCAATCTTTTCATGGTATATCTTAGTGCCTACATGACATTCGAAAAATAGTTGTGGTGAAATTACAATTAAATAATATAAATCCATTTAGTCGTTTCAGCGTGAAGGAGTAACTAACATACACACAAACACACCTACAAACTTTCGCCATTAGTGTGACATCAAATAACTATACCTATATTTATGAAAAGCAAAACGCCGATTTTTCTCAAATTAATTTACTAATGTCATATAATCTTATTTATATGTAATTTGGTAAAATAGACACAAACTAATGTCGTGTCATTGAAATGCTGAAGCCGAAGGTCTCTCGTGACTTGTACCATAACCCCAGCGCAGAGGTCTCTCGTGCTTGTACCATAACCCAAATGCAAAGGTCTCTCGTGACTTGTACCATAATTCCAGTACAAATGTCTCTCGTGACTTGAACCATAACCCCAGTGCAAACGTCTCTCGTGACTTGTACCATAACTCCAATACAAATGTCTCTCGTGACTTGAACCATAACCCCAGTGCAAACGTCTCTCGTGACTTGTACCATAACTCCAGTACAAATGTCTCTCGTGACTTGAACCATAACCCCAGCGCAAACGTCTCTCGTGACTTGTACCATAACTCCAGTACAAATGTCTCTCGTGACTTGAACCATAACCCCAGTGCAAACGTCTCTCGTGACTTGTACCATAACTCCAGTACAAATGTCTCTCGTGACTTGAACCATAACCCCAGTGCAATCGTCTCTCGTGACTTGTACCATAACCCAAATGCAAAGGTCTCTCGTGACTTGTACCATAACCCCAGTGCAATCAGAAGATGGAGCAGTAAACGTCCATCGCGCCCGGACTACTGTGACGAACGAGACGTCTCTGAATGAGAAGGTTAGCAAATTGATCTACTGTATCACTGTTCGATTTTTTTTTGTTTTGGCTCCACACTTTTGTGTATTTAGCCAGTGTCAAGAAATTGATAATTTATCAAGTTATCGATATTTCACGCAAATATGTGTCAAGTCACAGTCGAAGTCATCAAGTCAAGTCATAGTCAAGTCAGTCTAGTCAAAATCATACTCCTAGTAAAGTGGTGGCAACTTTACTTGAAGCTTCTATGGAGTTTTGGAAACAACACGAAAAGAAACGTTTCACCATCATTATACTATTTTCCCACACTCATGCCTGTAATCCAGCACTTAACGAATAAAATGCCACCAATTTTATACACTGAAAATAACACAAGTTTTGGAAAATAATACGATGCGGCGACGCAATCTTTTTCGCTTTCCCGCCAAAACTCCGTTTTTACTTTGTTTAATGTTAATGTCGCCATCTTGACAATTGTAAATTGTCATGTTACCGGACATACCAATATAATAATAATGCAAATGATTAACTTTGTTAAGTTGACAATGGAGATCTACATGAACCAGCTTGAACATCCGTTGGCCTCGCATTCATTTTTATTATAATAAATATATAACGCCCACTGATCACATAAATATAGATCCTGAACCCTAACTAGGATTCCCTGTATCAAGGGATCCAGGAACTATGAGGATCATGGTTTCACAACACCCAGACACAAAACAAGTATTTCCGCTTTATTATTTTCTGTGTTCAAATACTATTCCTGTTGCAGGAAACGAACCCGCCACCTCGGGGACATGAGCCAACCTGCTCAACAACCACACCACAGAGGCTGTAAAATTTTTGTTTAATAAATAAAATAAACGAAAACATAATAATAAATAATATTGTAATTTTTAACTTACCAAGTGCAAAACCATCTTTAGCCCACTGCACCTGGCCGGCCAGGTTTGACACTGCACACTCCAGCACTGCCTCCTGGCCTTCCTGGACCCTTAGGCTTCTTGGCACTACCCTGAAGTACTGCTGCTGGAAACAAGCTACGCAGGCCAGCACTGGAAAGAGAAGAACTGGTTAAAATTTGGTGAAATAAAATTAGTATACCGAAATACATGTAGTTAGTGAAATTACTGGCCAAATGAGACTAAGACCTAATCACACAATCTAGTGATAATGACTTAGTTTCACTTGCCCAGCGATTTCACAAACTAAAGTGCCCTTCAAACCGGAATACAGTAGCTTGGCGGTAGAATAACTGGCAAAGCGGTGGACCTAGACGAACTTTGCAGAAAAGTCCTACCACCTAGTAAAGGTGTTGCCACAAAAATTAAATAAATTTGGAAAAAAAGTTTAATTCAGCCGGGCAACATTTGGGAGCCTAGATAAGACACCATATGATTTGCGACAGTTCCTACTAATTTCATCAAATGTTGCCATTCTATAAGGCATAACTATTGCCTATTACTACTATTTACCACTTTAAATAAATTGACAGCTCATCAATAGTAACGAGGCTCGCCTGACGGCAAAAAATAATTGCATCTTGGAATGTTGTACTGTCTCAAATAAGAAGCAACGTGGAACTGAATTGATGTAAGAAACTATGCAACGAAAAAATAAATATAGGTAAGTAACTGATCTAAAATTTGTGAAATTATATTTAATATTTACGCATTTGGAATTTGTTGTCGTTTTTAGGTTGTCCTTCACCTGAAGAATATTAAAAATTAAAACTACAAAATATAAAATATTGCAATCAATATTATTAAGGACGAGCTTCTGCCCGCAGCTTCGCCCGCGGCGTGGCCTATGGGAAAATAATTCAACCACCCATTTCACCCTCTTAAGGGTGGTAAAGCGAAGTTCGATACACTTTTGTTGTAATAGAAGGAGGTCCATAGGTTTGCTGAATTAATGATATGCCGATTGACTTTGTATAAGATATATTAATTAAAAAGATATTTACAAAAACCAAAATGCGGAAAATAAAATTTTCTCTAATGTGAAGTCTATATCAACAACATTCGTTGCCCCTAGCAACTAGCTGGAAAGTTTATCTATGAGATTGGTATAGAAACTTTTTCGTGGGCCAGCACGCCACATCACCCCCCTCCAGAGACCGTCCTACGGGCGATAATATTCTGGAAAACGCACTGTTCGTCCTGATCGAGTGGTGGTCACTGGAGCGTCTCGGGTCTCAGGTGCTGCCACGGCGGGAGAATGGTCCAACTCACGAAGTATGTAGGCAGGTTTAATGCGGTCGACTGATACAGTGACTTCTTTGCCTTTTATGCGGAGCTTGAAAACTTTATCCCCTCGTTTTATCACCTCATGTGGGCCTGTATAAGCTGCTTGAAAAGATGGGTGCGAGGTGTCATCTCTTAGAAAGACGTGGGATGCTGTTGCTAAATCTTTGAAAATGAATATGGAGCGGTTATTCCCATGGTGAGAAGTTGGTAATGGCAACAAATTTTTGGCGAATGTGCGCAGTCTTTCAGTGTATACTGTCAAGTCCTCTGTACCATCAGCCGATTGACAAAAAATGTCACCTGGGAGTCGTAGTGTCTCTCCATATACGAGTTCAGCTGGAGTCGCTTGTAAGTCTTCCTTAAATGCCGCCCGGATTCCCAGTAGTACAAGTGGAAGTGTTTCAAGCCAGCTGCTGGTCGCATGACATGTAATAGCGGCTTTAAGCTGTCTGTGGAATCTTTCGACAAGTCCATTGCATGCTGGATGGTAGGCTGTAGTTCGTCTGCGTTGAAATCCGATGATGTGGGACAGATGCTTAAAAAGTTCTGATTCAAACTGTCGACCACGATCAGTGACGATATCTTCAGGGCAGCCGAATCTGGATATCCATCCGTGAACTAAAGCTTTTGCCACTGTTTCAGCTGTTATCTCCTGTAATGGTATAGCCTCGGGCCATCGTGTGAAGCGATCTACACATGTGAGACAGTAACGATACCCCTGTGAAAGAGGTAAAGGTCCGATCAAATCTATGTGGATTTTCATGAATCTGGCTCGAGGTAAGTTGAATGATGCTAATGGAGATGAGACATGACGTGTTATTTTTGATCGTTGGCATGCTAGGCAGGAACGAGTCCACTCTCTACAATCTTTTCGCATACTAGGCCATACATAGCGTTCCGATATCAGTTTCGTCGTCGCATTTATGCCAGGGTGGCTAAAAGAATGCAAGTTTTCGAACACTTGCCGTCGCATGTCTTTGGTCACATAAGGTCTGGCCACATTGCTGCTCTTGTCACAATAGATTTCTGTGTGAGATCCAGGCAGTTTGATTTTTGTCAAGCGTAGAGAAGTATCGCTATCCAAAAGTTGTTCTAGTTCAGGATCTGTGCTTTGTGCTTGAGCAAGCTTGGATAGATCGATGGGCTGAGTAATCTCTTCGATGCGTGATAAACTGTCAGCCACAACGTTATCCTTTCCTGAAATATGCCTGATATCTGTAGAAAACTGTGAAATAAAATCCAGATGTCTGAACTGTCTTGGTGAGCACTTTTCTTTTCGTGAATGAAATGCGAAAGTTATGGGCTTATGGTCAGTGTAAATAATAAAGGCTCTCGCCTCCACCATGTGACGAAAGTATTTTATTGCTTCGTAGATGGCGAGAAGTTCCCTGTCATAAGGCGAGTATTTCTGTTGACATGGCGAAAGTTTTCGAGAGAAAAATGCTAAAGGTTCCCACAGGCCGTCTTTATGCTGTTGTAAAGCTGCGCCCATTGCTGTGTCTGAAGCATCAGTGACTATAGCGAGCTTCGCTTGGCAGTCTGGATGAGCAAGTAGTGCTGCTTGGCAGAGACTTTCCTTGCAGGCGATGAATGCTTTAGTAGCTTCTTCTGATAAATGCACGGGATGTGAACCTTTAACTGATCCTGTGAGCAGTGCATTCAGAGGCGCTTGATGCCGCGCTGCGTCAGGAATAAACCTTCTGTAAAAGTTCACCATTCCTAGGAATCTTCGCAGTTCTCTAACGGTTTTCGGTGGAGGGTAATTCGCAACTGCTTCTACCTTCGATGGTAACGGCTTAGTGCCAGCTGCTGAGATGCTGTGTCCTAAAAACGTTACCTCTGATACACCGAATATGCACTTGTTCGTGTTGATTACCATGCCGTATTCCTTGAGTCTGTTGAAGAGCAGATGAAGGTGCTTCTTGTGTGATTCCTGATCAGGTGAGAAGATCAAAAAATCGTCCAGAAACGGGAAGCAGAACTCCTCAAGGCCCCTAAGCATCTCGTCCACAAATCGTTGAAACGTTTGACTGGCATTACGTAGTCCGAACGTCATGAACGGAAATTCGTATAAACCAAACGGCGTCGTGATTGCGGTCTTCGGAATATCCTCAGGGCAGACAGGAATTTGATTATAAGCTTTTACGAGATCGATAACCGAGTATACTTGACAGCCGGAGAGACAATGTGCAAAGTCATGTATGTGTCGAATGGGATAGCTGTCTGGTACGGTTCTAGCGTTGAGCATTCTGTAGTCACCGCATGGACGCCAGCCGTTATCTTTTTTAGGCGCAAGATGAAGTGGTGATGACCATGGTGACTTTGAAGGTCTGGCTGTTCCGTTCCTCAACATATCTGCAAATTCGTCTTTTGCGATTTTTAATTTATCCGGTGCTAGTCTTCGTGGTGTGCTGCTTATTGGCGGCCCTGCAGTAGTTTGTATATGATGCATGGTATTATGCTTCGGAACACGGTGGACACCGGAAGGTCTAGTAATCTCAGGGTATTCGCTTAGTATGTTATGATATACGGAATTTCCAGAAATAACTTTTACCGATGAAATGTTCCCAGTTGACTGTGCAGGTGAAGCTGGGGACGTAAGGCTTGTAGTGTTGTCGATTAAACGTTGATTTCGACAATCCACGATGAGGTTGTAAAATGATAAAAAATCTACACCTATTATGGCCTTTGTAACGTCCGCTACGATGAATCGCCAAGTGAAGTCACGGCGCAAGCCTAGGTTCAGCACTAAATGAGCGTAGCCGTAAGTAGAAATGGGTGTACCGTTTGCCGCACACAGCTCATAATTTGTTTTCTCACGACGTTCCTTGAGTGCCGATCGGGGGAAGACACATACGTCACTGCCAGTATCGATGAGAAACTGCATCTTCGTAGCGCCGTCCGTGACAAATAGGCGACCGGAAGTTTGGCAATCGGTCGTCGCCATTACCGACTGCTGTTCGCGTTTCCCGCATGGTAGTCGCACGGTTTTACGCACTTACTTGCTTCATTGCCGAACTTATTATGATACCAGCACACAGGAAATTTTCTATAGTTCGACTGTGATCGTGTGGAGCTAGAACGACCGCGCGTTTTCTTGTTTGAACGATTCGGTGCACGTGAATGCCGGTTCACCTGCGCAGTTAGAGCTTGCACTTGTTTGGTAAGTTCAGCAATCTGTTGGTTCATGGCTTCTAAAGAGCTTCCTGGTATGGCACTTGATGTTGATGCTACGTGCGCTGTAGGCGAAACAACGTCATGGATGCGGTCAGCGAGATCTGCGAGCGCTTCCAGTGAAGACATCATCTGCGAAGCGATTATCGTTTGCGTGCTACTTGGTAGGCGACTGGTCCATATAGTACGTAGAAAATCTTCGGGAACTCCAGGTCCAGCCAAATGTTGCAAATGTCTTAGAAACTGAGATGGCTTACGGTCTCCAAGTTCTGCGTGCATAAGTAATTGCTTGACCTTCTTTTCTCGTGACGCGGACAGTCGTTTGATAAGTTCCGACTTCAATTTTTCATACCTGTTGGTGTCGGGCGGGTTGATGATTATATCTTCCACCTCAGAAGCATACTGCGGGTCTAGTTGGCCGATAACGTAGAAAAACTTCGTATTGTCCGTAGTAATGTTCGATATCGCGAATTGGCCCTCGATCTGCGCGAACCAAATGGCCGGCTTTTCAGGCCAAAACGGCGGAATGCGCACGCCCACACGACAAATATCTTCGTTCTTATCGGTTGAGAGCGACATCTTTATGTGAATCAGTATCAGAATTATCGCAATCAGCAACAAAATCAAAATCACACACATTTACTGCAAACGTGGACTTTCGGTTCAAAACAGGTCACCAGTAAAGCGAAGTTAGATACACTTTTGTTGTAATAGAAGGAGGTCCATAGGTTTGCTGAATTAATGATATGCCGATTGACTTTGTATAAGATATATTAATTAAAAAGATATTTACAAAAACCAAAATGCGGAAAATAAAATTTTCTCTAATGTGAAGTCTATATCAACAACATTCGTTGCCCCTAGCAACTAGCTGGAAAGTTTATCTATGAGATTGGTATAGAAACTTTTTCGTGGGCCAGCACGCCACAGTGGAATTTCGAAAAATCCTTTATTAGCGGATGACTACGTCATAACATTTACCTGCATGCCAAATTTCAGCCCGATCCGTCCAGTGGTTTGGGCTGTGCGTTGATAGATCACTATGTCAGTCAGTCAGTCAGTCAGTCGCCTTTGAGTTATATATATTTAGATAGATACCTATCCTAATAAGCACCTACTTATCAAGAAAAAAAAGGTGCGGTAAATAAACGGTACCTGGTCTACTCAAGAAGATATTATCTATGCCAGTGTCAGTTATCAGTTGCGACAAAGTTAAAAGGAATGTAAAATAGTTTAGCGACTAAGCAATGTTATTAATATCGCAAAGTGCTCTAGAGAGTAATCCAAATTCTATTTTGCGACAGAAGTCTAGAATAGTCTATATTTACTATTTGTAATCTTCCAAAACGTATAATATTCTTTGCAAACGGCAACACTGTTGTAAAAAATTTTACGCCACCCTGATGAAACTTTAATGACTTAACAAATGTTTTTATGCAACTTAAGCAAAATGGCTTAGCAATATAAATAAAGGCCTATAAATTCTATCAAGCAAACATTTGATCTTAATACTAGCCGATTCTAATATTCTTCAAATGATCTTAAAAAGGAGGTTTGCAATTCTATATCCTTTTCTTTGGTTTGGCTCCACACTTTTGTGTATTTAGAATATTCCTTTTAATGTTTGTAACATCAGATCGCCAGTCATTTATACACCGATTAAGAAACTCCAATTTTTATTTGAAAGAAAATACATTTAAGATTAATATGAGAAATGATTTTTTATCAAAATCGGTTGTATGAAAGATCTAGAAAAAAAAAATGTAGATCTTAATCTCAAAGTATTTCTATGAATATAAGACGATTTAAGACTAACCCCATTTTTTTTCTTTGTAAAGTAACACGTTCGCGTTTGACTTCACAGGTTCAAAGGTTCACGTAGATCTCCATTTCCAACATAACAAAGTTAAAAAGCCGAAGTGCAGCATCTTTTATCAAGTCCTGCATCAAGCGAGGCCCAAATGATTTATGAGCTGGCGACACCCTGTACCAGCTCATACGTAATGCTTAACTATTTTTTTTTTCTTTTAATTTTTACATGTTTTGTTCTTTGTTGGTTCATCTTTTATAAATATGTATGTATAGTTAGGGTACAATAGGGCTGGCATAAACTTTAATTAAAAGCCCCTTAAAAAAAATATTTAAAAAAAAAGTTAAAATTTGTTTTATTATGGTATGCCCGGTAACGGACAATGTACAATTGTCTAGATGGCGACATTAAAAATAAACAAAACAAAAAAAGTTATACCGGCCGATGGATGGAGCTAAACTAAAGCAGCCTTATTAATAAACGGGTATTAGTCTCGGATTAGTTACTTCAGCTTTTGTCCTTTTTTTGCTACTAGAATATTTAGCTGGATCGAAAGAGACAAAAGATGGTGTAACTAGTCTAAAGCTAGTTCGTGTTTATTAATAAGGCTGAAGAAGTTTTACTTCAGTCGTGTGGTCTAAAGCACACTCGTTATTTTTTCTTAAAGAGATACTTTTAGGTTGTTTCCATAGAATTTTTATCAAACTCGATGCTATGAAACAATATCTGGAAAAAATATATAGGTTAATCTCATCTAAGTTTCTCAATATGAAGTTTTGGAGTTGAAATCGAACATTATTTTTAAAGGGTTTTATATATGGATCTCTAAACTAGTAATACAGTATACGGGACCCTAGATCCGAAACAAAAGGATTCACATTGGTTGCTAATACCCGGCAAGTGGGTGTTGAGTGGGTACTACTGACGCGACAGGCTCTTGTGAGGTGAACGCACCCTAATGTTTGGTGCAAGTGGGGAGCGGAGCGACGAGCGGACCGATAGGCGGAGCGGGTTAATCACACTATCACACTAATATTATAAAGGCCAAACTTTCGCCTATAATATTAGTGTGATAGTGTGATTAACCCGCTCCGCCTATCGGTCCGCTCGTCGCTCCAGTGTGTATGTGTGTTTGTGTGTATGTTTGTTACTCCTTTACGCTCAAACGGCTGAATGGTTTGGATGAAATTCGGTACCAAGATAGCTTATACACTGGATTAATATATAGACTACATTTTATCCCGGAAAAGTGAATTTTTTACGTGGGATGAGCAAATAATTAAAATACTTTTTATCCGCGGGTGAAACCGCGGAGCTCAACTAGTAAATAAATAAATAATTGTGGACATTTCACACAACGCCATCTAGCCCCAAACTTGTACTATGAAAACCAGATAACTGATATAATAATTTTTTAAATATATAAATAGAATACAATATAACATCCAGACACAGAACCAACACCAATGTCATCACACAAATGTTTGTCCTGGGTGCGAATCGAACCCACAACCTATAGTTCAGAAGGCAGAGCTACTGCTAACTGAGCTATCAGGCCAGTCATTATTTATAGTATACGAATATTAGATTTTACTTCAAAGGGGCAAACATAAGTTAAAAAATTAATTAATTTAATATAATATGTAAATTGTCAGTAAAACTGTAGCAGCCTTATTAATAAACGGGTATTAGTCTCGGATTAGTTACTTCAGCTTTTGTCATTTTATTGCTACTGAAATATTTAGCTGGATCGAAAGACACAAAAGATGGAGTAACTAGTCTAAAGCTAGTTCGTGTTTATTAATAACGCTGTACGTGTTTCTGTTGATAAGATCTATTTTTACCGAGAGAATTTCATTAGTAGTTAGATTATTTGTAGATAGATTAATTTGAGTACCGGATGTTCTTGTTCCCACTGTGATTGACTTCGATTTTAGGAGTACTTACCTCCCATTCTAACCACCTGTCATTTATTGTAACTGCAGTTTTCCAAGAATGGTCTCCTGGTAATTTTAGGAGATCATACAAATATTGAATCTCATTGTACCCTGGTTTTCTTCCCTGAACATTGTACAAATTGATCCGTAACCACCTATTGAACGCATTGGGAGCCAAACTAATTATGTGAACTGAGCATTTACTATCCGTTGATCGAACTGGGTATTATACGAACTTGGAACTAATGAAATTTATAGGAGTAGTTTTTTATTTTACTATTTGTTTGTAGTATCTGATTTAAAAATACAGTGCCGTAATTTTACTAGTTACAGTGCCTTTCAAACTGAAACACAGTAGTAAAATAAAATGATATTAAAATTCAAATGTTTATTTATTTAAACAATAATAAAAAAACAAATGCTTAATTTTTTTTATTAATAAATATATGTTGTCATTTATCTTTTATAGCTTTTTTTTAGATAATAGGGAATAACGGGATAGTTGCTAAATTAGCATCAAAATCAAGCAAGCTTAGAGTTATGACAATTTGAATTAGGCATTTTTGAGAGCGTATCTACTAAATGAGAACTAGACACCCGATTTTTGAGTTCAAAATTTTTCCCAAGGCATTCCCACAGCCCGCTCCGCTCTTCAAACCGCTAACTCCTACATCTCAAACCAAACCCCAAGCACCATATTCGCTGCCTGACTAAGAGACCCCGCACACTTGACGATTGCGTGAAAATTAACGCATATGACAGTCACAGCGTCTCTTTGTTAAGCTATATTTACACGCGCCTTATATGTCTGAAAAATCTGTAAGACAACGTAAAGTATTGTTAATTATATAACGGTTACATTCTCCTTTTTAAGAATTGGTAAATTGGATAGTTATTTTAGTTGCTTTTTTTTAGTCTGTAGATTAATGAACTAGTTGTTTATTTATTTTTTAAATTGGAGATATGAGCTGGTAATGTAGGACTTTTCTGCAAAGTTCGTCTAGGTAGGTACCACTACTTTGCCAGTTATTCTGCTGCCAAGCAGTAGTGTGCAAGCGCTACTGTGTTCCGGTTTGAAGGGCACTGTAGCTAGTGAAATTACTGGGCAATTGAGACTATATGATCTGATCTCACAGTCGAGTATTCTTATTACCAGACAGATGTTGATGTCTCAGGATGATGTGTGTGCATCGTCACGCGAAACATTGAAACAAAAAAAAAATGATAATACACTGAGTATTAATATTGCACAAAATACATGTGCAATTTGTAATACAAGTAAACCTAAATTGTTTCGTACTAAATCTGAGCTTAGAGAAACGGTTGCCATTTCTTACTTGGAATGTTGCCAGGATATAAAATAAAATGGCAGCGGAAGAAGTAAATTTCGCAAGATATCTTAATTTTATAACGGTAGAAAAAATATTTCGCGAAGTAGTTTTTTTAGTCTTACCAAAACCAAATTACGTACGCGGTCTTACCCGAAATATTACCTTTTCTCCCGACGGAAGCTTAATTTTTCAAGGGTTAAAAGTAACTTGATGTTGATCTCGATATTATAAGCTATTTGTGTGCAAAATTTCATCAAAAACAGTTCAGCCAT
The DNA here is from genome assembly GCA_905220475.3 of Ennomos fuscantarius. Taxonomy (NCBI): domain Eukaryota; kingdom Metazoa; phylum Arthropoda; class Insecta; order Lepidoptera; family Geometridae; genus Ennomos; species Ennomos fuscantarius. The sequence goes on from HG992049.1 coordinate 9,045,897, forward strand.
TTTTGAATTAAAAGTTCTTTACGCACTCTTGTAAGCTGGTGAGGCTTCGTATATTACTGCAGGAGCAAAAGAGATGGAGCGAAAGAAGTTTTACTGTTAGGTAAGTTGTGTGTAAGTGTAAGTTGTGTGGTCTAAGACCACACAACTTTTTAGCCGCCAATTGTAACTTACTCATCGTAATAATAATAATGCCCAACAATCACATACATACATCTTGGATCCTAACCAGGATTCCCAGTGTCTAGGGACCCAGGAACTACGAGGACAATGGCCCCACAACACCCAGACTCAAAACAAGTATTTGCGCTTTTTTTGTGCACAAATACTTGTCCTGCCGTGAGAATCGAACCCGCCGCCTCCGGGTTTTGAGCCAGCCTGCTCAACCACCACACCACAGCGGCTGTCGACATTACATTAGTACATTTGATATTTGCTATTTCCTGTAATGTTCCAGTAATTGAAGTCAATAAAAACCATATTTTCTTATAAATTACTGGGCAAATGAGACTTTATGATCTGATCTCACAGTTTAGTAATCTTATTACTAGATTGTGCTGATGTCTCTGGATGACGTGCGCAGTGCAGTGTCACGCGAACCTCTATACTTTAGAGTTCCAAGTGACACTGCAGCTGATATGGGCAGCCGTGTCGTTTAACACCAGGCGAACGGCTAGCTCGTCACGTCATTGCTTAACATAAAAAAAAAAAAATCTTATAAATAACATAACCCAATCCCTTTCCATAGTATTTTAATACGTCACTAAATCTTCTCAAAGGAATCCGGTCCTAACCTTTTACTTAATAAGGTCTTAAAAAACCGATAACGACTCGTACAAGAACAAGAAACCTGTAATTAATAAGGGAACACACGCACACATTGACAATTTCACATGTATTGTAGTTCATATACCCAGTATGGGCACTTAAATAATGTAATAAAACTTTGAGTACTGGTGGAACCTTCCAGTTACGTAGTAACAGTTATCTAATCTGTGGTACTGGTCTCATCTCGTGATATAAAGATCGTGGTATAAAGAGGGAAGATTAAAGTTTTAATGTTAATTAAACTTTATATAAGTGTAACATTTAATTTAAATCATTTGATGAAATTAAGTTATTTATAGTAATGAAATACGAAAAACTAATAAACGAGTACCTATTCTTTGGACCACACAACTGAAGTAAAACTTCTTTAGTCTAGCTCCATCTATCGGTCGGTATAACTTTGTTTTTGCTTTATTTACTGTTAATACCCATTTAGAAAATTGTAAATTATCATTTTACGGGTCATACCAACATAATAATACTTTTTAACTTTGTTATGTTGACAATAGAGATCTACGTGAAAAACTTCAACTTCCGTTCGCCTCGTATTCACCAGCTTACTCCCTAACTCAAGCGTGCGTTAAGAAGTTTTACTTCAAAAACTATGCATTTACGTAGGTGTTTATAATTATAGAGTAAATGCGTAAACAAAATACTTTTCTGTTCAATTTATGTCTTCCTTTCCCTGTTACTTGTACGTTTATTTAATTGTTTTTCGTTTGTACATTACCGTTTAATTTTCATTATGTAAGAAGTCCGACATGATTTTGAAAACTTTTTATACAGAAAAAAAAAGCGCAAATACTTGTTCTGTGTCCGGGTGTTGTGGGACCATAGTCATCGTAATTCCTGGGTCCCTAGACACAGGAAAACCTTGTTAGGATCCAAGCTCTATGTATGTGACGGCGGCAACGTCCAATAAACTCCATGCGCAGCGGGCAGTACCGTAATTTACCCTATGGTGGCATTTAAATTTATTACAGTGGCAACATCGGCAACTATCATTGCTCCCCCAACCATCTGGCTATAAAAAGGGACCGCTCGGTGTACTACGGAAGCATTCTTGTTCCAAACAGGGCGCTGTGTGGACATGCTGAAGACCTATAGTTATATAGGTTGCAACCTACGCACAACCTTTTCTGTCTACATATGTAATCATTGGGCGTTATTATTATTATTATTATTATTTATTTTTATGCCACTTTTTATACTTTTTAAATATTATTTTGGAAGCAAGAATGAAAATATTATTGTTTTTTTAGATCCAATGAATAAAACTAAATTCCATTATTTTGTGACAATAATAATTTAAATTAATTACAATTGTTTCATGTTTCACATAACCACCCATACTGCTTCTACAATATGAGCATACCGTCATAAACACACGCACACATGCGCGGGACCATCATTACAAACTGGGAACTTGACAATTATTGACGAACAAGAAATATTAGAATCTTACACACTCATGTATCCCGACGTTCGGGAAGGGAACTTGAGCCTTGCGTCATTGATAATAAGGTAAAGTTTTGAGAAGTAGATTGATAATTATAGTATAGGAGCTACCGGTATTTTTTATTTATTAGAAAATAATCTTATTGGATATTCATTACCGTTTATAACATTGACACTAATTGCTTCCTTTATATATAATTAATGACGATGTCTTTAAAAGGCCCCCTTTTGCTTGAATTTTATTAATTTCAAAGTAATAACTAAATCAAAAGATTATCACTACACAATAGATTATTTAAAAAAATGTTTTTTTAAATGTCAATGGAATAAAAACTTTTGTACCTTTGAACAAACACGACCAATCAATATATCAGCCACTGTGGCGTTGTGGTTGAGCGGGTCGGCTCATAACCCAGAGGCGGCGGGTTCGATTCCCGCGGCAGGATGAGTATTTGTATAACTGATACAATACTTAGATACTTTTTATTTGTAAATACATACATAGAATACAATATAACACCCAGACACAGAACAAACATCGATGTTCATCACACAAATGTTTGTCCTGGGAATCAAACCCACAACCCACAATTCAGAAGGCAGGGTCCACTACCAATTGAGCTATCGGGTTAGTCATTGTCTATGGCATAACAAATTGAATTATGCCATTATTCGATATTTTAAAACAGGTTAAACATAAAATTTGTAGCTCCTAGCCTATAGGGTAGCAACTATCGATATCCGGAAACGGTCCGGGGTAACCGCTCATTACATTTGAATTTAGAACGCTTAGTTGCGGTTCAACCGCCATTCGAGTGCCTTTTCGTATTAAACGTAATCACCCATGTGATGGTGTCGCAAATAACAAGCGACTTTGCTTACTGTAATTGTTTTTATATGGTAGTTTGGTTCAAATAGGCTAAATAGCTTTGTGCCTTGGTGGGTTGATTTGCCAATTTTAGTCAATTATTTATATAAGCAACTGTAACATATATTATAAGCAACTATAACATATATTATAGGCAACTATAATATAATATGATAAGCAACTATAACATATATTATAAGCAACTATAACATATATGATAAGCAACTATAACATATATGATAAGCAACTATAACATATATGATAAGCAACTATAACATATATTAAGCAACTTACGGTTAATGTTTGGATTAAAGCACTTAATGTTTAAAAAATGGTTAATCATAACTTTCAACGAGATCTTAAGGCTTTAGGCATTTTACGTAGTACTATTATGTATTCTGTGCGTACCAAGTCCCAAGGGACAAAAAGTAAAAGAATAAAATGATTAGTACTTTGTACAACGAGTGTAGTAAAATTTATTCCGAATGAAGCTTCTAAATTAGAATAAAAATTAAGGTTTACGCATTTATTTTATTAAATTATAAAAATTGTTGGGTACGCCACCTACTTGGTAGTGGGCTGGAGCATTTGGACTGTCTATATAAGTCATCGCAGCCAGTATATAGTCAATATGTTTTTTTTTGTAGTAGTATGTAGTGTTTAGTATTAGTTATTATATAATTGTAGTGTTTAGTTTAAAAATAAAGGTTTGAAAAAAGTTTGATTTATAATAATCATACCAATATGTTACAACAGTAACAATAGATTTAAAAACCCTTTAGACACAAAGACAAGGTACACAACAAAATGTCAACAAAAAAAATCGCTTATAAATCACAAACAAAACGAGAACATTCCTGAAAAAGTAATTAAAACAAAGTAAAAAGTATCAATGGTAATAAAAACTCCCGGGGCTGCCAGTGCGAAAAACTCCCGGCCAAGTTGGAAAATATCACGTCAAGTGGGGGGGTATTTAGTGTAGACAAAGTTGGTAAGTCAATTATGGAGACTCTGCTTTGATATTGATTTAGGAAGACTGCAGGATTGCGGGAAAAATATTTGGTTCCGTTACACCATTTGGTGTTGTGATCCTTGGGAAAGAATATGACTTCAGGCGCTGGCAAAGGAGTATCTAGGGAATAAGCTACATAATTCTCCTTAGTCTGCATGCTTGGTGTTTATGGTGGGGTTCATCTGTGGTGTAGTGGTTGATCAGGTTGGCTCATAGCCCAGAGGTGGCGGATTCGATTCCCGACAGGACAAGTATTTGTGCATGGAAAAAAGCGCTAGTACTTGTTCTGAGTCTGGGTGTTGTGGGAACGTGGTCCTCTTAGCTCCTGGGTCCCTGGGCACAGGGAATCCTAGTTACGGTCTAGGATCTATGTATGTGATCGTTGGGCGTTATTATTAATATTTGTCTATTTATTTAGCTAGCACTGCACTGCGCACGTCATCAGGAGACATCAGGCAATCGAGTAATAAGATTTCTAGACTGTGAGATCAGGTCATAAAGTCTCATTTGCCCAGTAATTTCACTAGCTAACAAGTGCCCTTCAAATCGAAACACAGCAGTGCTTGCACACTACTGCTTGGTGGCAGAATAACTGGCAAAGCGGTGGTACCTACCTAGACGAACTTTGCAGAAAAGTCCTACCACCCAGTAGTAGTAGTATTCACATAAGTCTTAATTAGACCACATACCAGAACACCTTCCATTAAGTCAGTAAAAATACCCTTCGCTTTCAACACCCTTATTTGTCACTTAGTTGCGTAAAAAACCACAATAAAGCTTATCTAAGAGCCTTTTAAAAATATAAAATCCAGTCGTTAACTCGACCTCGAGCCGAAACGGTTTTTAAAACCGCCAAGGACCCCTAAAAATGCTTAAAAGTGTAATAAGCATTCTTATCGTCCCTGCGTTTGACAGTTGAGACTTATTATTTAAAATCTTTGAGTTTGGTTTATGATTTGGAATAATCTTTATAGGTATTTTTGGGTTCCACAAAGATTACTATTACTAGGTGGTAGGACTTTTCTGCAAAGTTCGTCTAGGTAGGTACCACCGCTTTGCCAGTTATTCTGCCGCCAAGCAGTAGTGTGCAAGCACTAGTGTTCCGGTAGCTAGTGAAATTTCTCGGCAATTAAGACTTTAAGATCAGATCATACAGTCGATTAATCTTATTACAATTCTGTGTTGATGTCTCAGGATGATGTGCGCAGTGCAGTGTCTCGCGAAACTTTATATGTTGGAGTTCCGAGTGACACTGTTCTGTTATGGGCGGCAGTGTCGCTTAACATCAGGCGAACGACTAGCTCGTCACATCAATAACTAATATATTTTAAAAAATTATATGTGTATAATATACATATGTGTGGACATATATCACATAGCGCCATCTAGCCCCAAACTAAGCAAAGCTTTAATCAAATCAAATTTATTAAAAAAAATTACTGTAGTAGCCACTGAGATTGAAACCCGCGTTTTCCAATCAGATTTACCGCTCTTCCAACCAAGCTATAGTCGCATTCTCCAGCGGCTGAGAAATCTTTAACACTATATTTTTGTAACCATCATGGAATCCTTACTAATCCTTACTTAATATTATAAACACAAAATTTGTATGTATGGATCTTTGTTACTCATTCACGCAAAAACTACTGAATGAATTTTAATGAAACTTAGAATGCAGATAGCTTATACGCTGGATTAACACATAGGATACTTTTTATCCGCAGTTGAAACCGCGGGTCGCAACTTGTGAATAATAAACAGTAAACTACACTTATACGTTTATACCTACAAAGATATTACTTATAGGCTTAATTCATAAATATAAAAAATAATCTAACAAAGAGCACGGACCCAGGTGTCTGTAGAAATGCAGAATAAAAAAAAGACGTGTGGCACTCTGAGACTGCCGCGGTAAAGCTATTGCATAACTGTTGTACATAGATGATAAATACCTATACTCCTATATACTTTCTCACAAACAGCTGATGACGGTAGTTTTCCAATACAACCAATGCCACCTAAAGGCGGGTTGTATACTCCTTGGGTTGTTGTACTCCGACCGGCAAAGCGGTTCGGAGTGGGGGGTGTTAGGTTTTTTCGTTACGGAATTTCTGGATTCGGTCCCCACGTTCAAGACCCGCGATGAAAGCTATGCAATAGCTTAAAAAAAGATATTACTTATAGTTAAAAAAAGCCATATGCTCATATACTATCAACTCCAGCTCGATCGACAATGTACTCAAATACGAAAAACATAGATATCAAAATAAAAGAAAAACTTTTTCTTTTTCGACTATTCCACTACGAAGTTGATCTATCAGCAAAACAACAAAGTTACCTCTTTATTCCCAGCCCTTATAAGACTTATTGGCCGAGAAGTGATGAAAAGCAATAAATAATAAGAAGCAGTAGAAACATAACAGAGTTACAGGAAGAGGTACTCTCAGGCATCCAATTAGGGGATGGGAGGGAAGGTAAACGAAGTTTATGCCGTTCGGAGGGGATGAAATTTCTTTTCTTGGTAGATTTTGTTGAATTGTACCAATTGTATTGAATAGTAAAAATGGTCGTTATTTTATTTTATTTATTAAACAAAAACCACAGCTTTTAAAAATTTAACATTAACATATCTTAATTAGCAAAACTTACAGCCAAATACGGTTTTTAATTTTTTAAATTAGGTACATGTGTTTGTGTTTTTTAACTGTCATTGAAAGATATGATATATATAATGTTATAATCCTTATAATTTTTTTGGTTTAGTAGATACAATTTCTTAAAATCTAAGTCAATAATGATAACGCCCAACGATCACATAATTAACTAGGTGGTAGGACTTTTTTGCAAAGTTCGTCTAGGTAGGTACCACCGCTTTGCCAGTTATTCTGCCGCCAAGCAGTAGGGTGCAAGCACTACTGTGTTCCGGTTTGAAGGGCAATGTAGCTAGTGAAATTACTGGGCAAATGAGACTTTATGACCTAATCTCACAGTCGAGTAATCTTACCAGACTGTGCTGATGTCTCAGGATGATGTGCGCAGTGCAGCAGTCACACGAAACTTTACATGTTGGAGATCCGAGTGACACTGTTCTGTTATGGGCGGCCGTGTCACTTAACATCAGGTGAACGACTTCGTCGTCGTCTTCTTCTTCGTCACATCATTCAATAACATTTAAAAAAAAAAAAAATTATAGATCCTGGACCCTAACTAGGATTCCCTATATCTAGGAACTACGAGGACCATGGTCCAACAACACCCAGAATCAGAACAAGTATTTGAGGTTTTTTTGCTTGTGCACAAATACTTGTCCTGCCGCGAGAATCGAACCCGCCGCCTCCGAGATAAGAGCCGACCTGCTCAACCGCTACACCACAGAGGCTGTTAATTTAAGATCACAAGATTGAATAGGTGTCTTCTAGGCAAGAATGCACCACCGTAGTAGGCCACGTGATCACTTACTATTAGGTGAGACAGTGGTCAAAAGATATCTATTATTATTTTTTATAACTTTATAAACATCTCTTAAGGTTAATTATTTGCAAAATTTTGCAATTACTATGAATTCATTTGTAAATTATATTTTTTAAACTCATACTCAACGCCTATAAATGTTACGAACGTTACTCGTACGCGTCTGTACTAAAGTATCTATACTTATACAATTCAGAATCGTAACTGACTGACTTATATATCAACGCACAGCCTAAGCCGCTGGTTCTAGAGACTTGAAATTTGGGGTGACTGTTCTTTGTAAAGTGTAGGTATCCACTAAGAAAGGATTTTTCGTAATTCCACCCCTAAGGGGTAAAACGGGTGGTTGAACTATGTATGAAATTCTTCTTTTTTCGAAAAAAATATTTCGCTACACAATGTTTAATAGTAACTCACTGATTGAGAAAGTCAAAGGTACTTACAACTCTCCATTGTCCCAAACTTTCATAAATAACTGAACGAGATTCCAATAAAATTAGAAGTACATCAAAGCTTCAAAATTTTCTAGAGTATCATTTGAAACCAAAGTTTATCATTCTGATACCTATGAAACTAAATTAATGACTGGCTTTCACAATTGAAGGGTTGAGAATAAAAAGGGTTTAACTGTCAATTTGATAATTCGAAAAAATTGACTTTAAACTTCAACGGCTTCATTTTAATGTAGAGTGCTTATAAGGTAATAGAAAAGGTTTATGTAAGTTTCAGTTGCTTGAAAATGTATTAATTCTCTTTTAAAATATTAAATATAGTACTAATTCATACAATTACTGTAAAAATATACTATAATAAAATAATTATAATAATGTTTTCATGCTAAGCGAACTGTATTCCTGTGACAGATAAACCGTTTTGAGACTCAAAATCTCGAGATTTAAGCCTCATTTCGGTATTTTGAGAATGTATTTATTGTAGATAATTTCACGCTGAATCCAACGATACCCATAAGTCATTTTGTGAAAAAAACCAGTTAAACCCTTTTTGTTCTCACCCCTTCAATTTCTAATTTCGGTGAAGGCCTTCCTAACTTCAACTATATTATAATGACGGGTAGTAAACAAGAAATCTACCATTTCGACTCGCAGTTTCCTTTACTTTTTTATTCTAGTGCACCGTTAAACTGAAAGTCCTATTATCGAAGTTTGTATCCGTTGTTCTGAATATTTAGCGGGCACTTCGAGAATTGAAATCTGAAAGATTTGAAGAACATCAGTATTCAGTATTGATTTATCTAGAAAGTTCTTAATGGGAGATCGACGCTGATTGTAGAATTCTTTCGGTTTTGATAGTTAGGTCTGCATGATCTTATGAAAGCAAATAGTAGCTGTAAGCGACGGAGGTTAGAGTTTATAGACTCTTTTTGTTTATGGTAATATACTTTTTTTTTATGTTTTGGCTCCACACTATTGTGTATTTAGCCAGTGTCAAGTAATTAATAATTTATAAGTTAATATATTTCACGCAAATATGTGTCAAGTCACAGTCGAAGTCATCAAGTCAAGTCATAGTCAAGTCATAGTCTAGTCAAAGTCATACTCCTAGTAAAGTGGTGGCAACTTTACCAGAAGCTTCTATGGAGTTTTGGAAACAACACGAAAAGAAACGTTTCACCATCATTATACCATTTTCCCTCACTCACGCCTGTAATCCAGCACTTACCGAATAGAATGCCACCAATTTTATGTACTAACACTGAAAATAACACAAGTTCGGAAAATATTACAATGCGGTGACGCGATCTTTTTCATTTTCCCGCCTAAAAAACCAAAAAGTTGACTTTTTATCACCCTAAATGTTAAAATGATCCACAGCCACAATCACACAACTTCTCAAACCTCCTAAATAACTCGTTTGATTAGCAAAAGGGTATCCCAATTATGTCCTGTAATTAAAATTGTGCGGACCCTTTCGCCCTTTGAAACGAATTATCGGGATATAGTAGTACATTGTTGAGTAATCCTTTTGTTGGCTAAATAATTTCTGGGTTACAGATATTCGATCCACTAGGGCTTTTGTGTCCCGTGACGTCATTCTTTAATAGGATAAATAGGAATGCGGGTACCGTGTTGACTATAAAAAGTAATTAAGAGGAAAATTATTGTAAGAAGCCTTTTTGGTAATCTATATTACACACTAGGTGGTAGGACTTTTCTGAAAAGTTCGTCTAGGTAGGTACCACCGCTTTGCCAGTTATTCTGCCGCCAAGCAGTAGTGCGCAAGCACTACTGTGTTCCGGTTTGAAAGGCACTGTAGCTAGTGAAACTACTGAGCAATTGAGACTGTATAATCTGATCTCACAGACGAGTAATCTTATTACCAGACTGTGTTTATATCTCAGGATGATGTGCACAGGGCAGTGTCAAGCGAAACTATACATTTTGGAGATGCGATTGACACTGTTCTGTTATAGGCGGCCGTGTCGCTTAACATCAGGTGAACTCCAAGCTCAACACATCATTCACTAAAAAAAAAACACATATAATTACATTATTATCCGTGGTGTGGTGGTTGAGCACGTCGGTTCATAACCCGGAGGTTTCGATTCCCTTGACAGGACAAGTATTTGTGCATAGAAAAAAAAGAGCGCAAATACTTGTTCTGGGTCTGAGTGTTGTGGGACCATGGTTCTCGTAGTTTTTGGGTCAGACACAGACAATTCTAGTCAGGGTCCAAAATCTATGTATGTGAAGGTGAGGTTGCAATCGAGTTACGTGATAGCCCAGCTGGTCAAACCCGCGGGAAGCAGAAGCAAGACAAGCTTCAAGAGCAGACGGAAGGCCTTCCTAATGATTATCAGGACTTAAATAATCTTAACAAATAAAGCGCTTCTTTGTTGGTTTTTTATGTTAAGGAATGACGTGACGAGCTAGCCGTTCGCCTGATGTTAAACGACACCCGTATCAGCTGCAGTGTCACTCGGAACTCTAAAGTATAGAGGTTCGCGTGACACTGCACTGCGCACGTCATCCAGAGACATCAGCACAATCTAGTAATAAGATTACTAAACTGTGAGATCAGATCACAAAGTCTCATTTGCCCAGTAATTTCACTAGCTACAGTGCCTTTCAAACCGGAACACAGCAGTGCTTGCGCACTACTGCTTGGCGGCAGAATAACTGGCAAAGCGGTGGTACCTACCTAGACGAACTTTGCAGTAAAGTCCTACCACCTAGTATAAAGTTGGTAAATTACACACAAAAACTGCGGTTGAAATGCGCAAAATATTTGGGATAAACCTTTCCTGACTGTACAGCTTAAAACAAACGGTAGTAAGATATACATCAACCCAAAACTGACTCCTTCACTCCTTTCGACCTTCACTGGTAAAATTTGACATATTATCACGCCCTACTTCCCTCAGGTCACGATCCCCGTTCGATCATCGCACGATAACGGCTTATTTATCATTCGTTCCCTAATCCTGGTATTAATGTAACCTACTTGGAGGACAATGAACGTTTTTGGGGTTACTAAGGAAATGGGATTCGACGGAAATTCGCGTATTTCTTATTATTGGTATTTTTGCTTTATGGCCATTGCTTATTTTCTTTCGATTTATTTATTTTAACTCGTTTCAGCGAAATAAACCAAGTGTGCGAAAATTCGTTGTTTCGTTCGAAAATAAGCCCTTTGGTTGTATGTGTTCTATATGACCTTTGAGTCGGAATGATGATTATTTTATTTCATTTTGCCGATAGTTGGAGCTAAACTAAACAAGTTTTACTTCAGTCGTGTGGTCTAAAGAGGTAAGAGCCTACAGCGCTTGTGTATAATAGCCGATTTTTAGGCTAGAAAATTTAATTATGTTTATTTTGTTTGGGGACGAGTTGGCTGGACTGCAGTCGCCACCCCTTCTCGCCCCGGTACGGTGGACGAGGGCTCACGCCTCCGCGAGCGCTCGTCCGGGTATGTAGGAATCGAACCCACTAAAACCGAGGGGTTTTAGTGGGTTCGAGTCCCACATACCCCCTGCCACCACACCCGTTGTGGCAGAGAGTGTGAGGGCATTTCCCGCCTCAAAAAAAAGGGTGTCTTATAGTGAAATAGGTAAAAAATGATGGGTACTCCACGCTCTTACCGGAGCTAGTACAATTTTTCCTGTAGCCCTGTATAATATATATGTCAAGTCAAGTCACAGTCCAAGTCAATCAAGTCAATTCATAGTCTAGTCAAGTCATACTCCTAGTAAAGTGGTGGCAACTTTACCAGAAGCTTCTATGGAGTTTTGGAAACAACACGAAAAGAAACGTTTCACCATCATTATACCACTTTCCTACACTCGTGCCTGTAATCCAGCACTTAACTAATAAAATGCTACCAATTTTATGCACTAACACTGAAAATAACACAAGTTTTGGAAGATGATGTATCATGGCTGGCGCGATCTTTTTCGTTTTCCCGCCAAAAAAAACTTTATTATTACCTGCCCTTAATCTTTCTTCGTTCAACAGTAGCATCCACACCAATCCCTCATTTCTATATTTTCGTTGATCGTCCGTAATTGATCACACAATTTTTCTTGTTATAATTAATTGTGCTCTGCCTGACGTTTAATCAACTCTTACGTAAAGAAGAGAAATGGGTCTCTCTGGGGCCGTTTTATGTAATGACACCCTTTTCTCCAACATTCTTTTGTTTTGTCTATTTAATAAAAAAAATACGGAAAACGGGAAGTTTTGTTTTTGAAATTAAAAGTTTTGTCATGTTTTGTTTTTATTTATAAAAGAAAAAAGAAGAAGGTTTTTTTATGTTATTGCATGTTGTGACGAGCTAGTCGTGCACCTGATGCCGTGTCGGCCGCCTATAGCAGAACAGTGTCACTCGGAACTCTAAAATATAAAGTTTCGCGTGACACTGCACTGCGCATATCATCCTGAAACATCGGCACAGTCTGGTAATAAGATTACTCGACTGTGAGAATAAATCATAGTCACAATTGCCCAGTAATTTCACTAGCTACAGTGCCCTTCAAACCGGAACACCGTAGTGCTTGCACACTACTGCTTGGCGACAGAATAACTGGCATAGCGGTGGTACCTACCTAGACGAACTTTGCAGAAAAGTCGTACCAACTAGGTTAGTCAAAAATAAATTTTAACATTTCTGTGCGCGGATAGACCCGGCTTAATTTTATATAATGACTAGTTGCGCCCCGCGGTTTCACCCGCGGATAAAATGTAACTAAATGTAATAACACAAATTTTGGTAATAAATAAATAAAGTTGGCACCATTTAACTATTTTTTTTTTTTTTTTTTTTTTTTTTTTTTACTTCAAACTTGTCTAGCATTTGACCACGCTCTCACCTGATGGGAAGTGACGATGCGATCGAAGGTGTAGCATGCTAGCCAAGTAAATACCTATTCACTCTTCTCTTGAACACGCCCGGGTCATATTTCGCCGGAAACACAGACGCTGGCAGGGCATTCCATTCCTTAGCCGTTCTAATTAAGAAAGTTGAGTCAAATCGCTTGGTACGAATGGGTGGTATTTCGACCACGAAAGGATGGCGCTTAGCCGAGCGTCTAGTAGTCCGGTAGTGGAATGGTGATGGGAGAATGAGATCATGCAGTTCTTGAGCGCATTCACCGTGGTGTATTCTGTAAAAGACCGACAGACTTGCCACCTTACGTCGATGTGCAAGGCTCAGGAGCCTTTTACCAACCAAAGTGTCGTCGTCAATGAGCCTTTTGGCACGCCGTTCAATCGAGTCCAGAGCCTCAAGCTGGTACTTGGCAGACCCGTCCCACAGGTGGCAGCAGTACTCCATACACGATCGGACCTGTGCCTGATACAGATTTAGAAGCTGTCCAGGTGTGAAGTACCGCCTTACCTTGGACAATATGCCGAGTTTTTTTGAAGCTACTTTGGCTTTGGACTCGATGTAGGATCCAAAGTTTAGGTTTGACGTGAGATCAACACCCAAAAGCTCAAGATGGTTTCCTAAACTTACAGATACACCACGGAATGAAGGAGCCAGATGGAGTGGGCTCTTTTTAGCAGTGAATAAACACGCTTGTGTTTTTGCAGCATTGAACCTAACCAAGTTAGCATCGCCCCAATCGGACACGGCTTTCAAAGCCAGGTTCATGCGCTCAACCATAGCCTCTCTCTCAATCCGGACGTCGTCACCACTGGCACGGGCACTGGATGTGTATCTTTCAACAACAGTACTATCATCTGCATACCCAAAGGTACCGGGCTTTAGCAGATCATTGATGTGGAGTAAGAATAGTGTTGCTGAAAGAACTGACCCCTGAGGTACACCAGCATTAATAGCTAATTGATCGGAGGAGCAGCCATCAAGAACTACTCTTAGCGATCGTTCCCTCAAAAAGTCTGATATCCAAGTGCACAGACCAACAGGTAGTCCGTAAGATGGAAGCTTATTCAGAAGTCCGTCATGCCAGACCCGATCAAATGCCTTAGAGACGTCTAGAGATACAGCAAGTGCCTCTCCATGCATCTCTAAGGCTTCGCTCAATATGTGAGTGGCATACGCGAGAAGATCCCCAGTGGACCGGTTTCGGCGAAATCCGTATTGCCGGTCACTGAGGAGATCATTGTCTTCAAGGTATGCCAAGAGCTTGTTGTTAATTATACGCTCCATACTCTTACAGAGAATGGAGGTAATTGAGATGGGTCGATAGTTGGCAGGATCAGCACGACTGCCCTTCTTAGGTACAGGTTGTACGTTGGCTAGCTTCCAACTCATAGGGACTATTCCGGTGTCTAGAGAGAGGCGAAATAGGCGTGTTAGAATGGGAGACAACTCGGGTGCACAGCTCTTAAGTACAATTGCTGGTATACCATCGGGACCACTGGCTTTGTTCACGTCTAGACTGCGTAATGTTTTTAGTACTTCCTTCTGACGTATGCGTATTTCCGGCATGAAAACACCGCATTGTGGAAGGCAGGGAGGTACCTCATTAGCAGTATCTAGACGCGAAGCTTCTGCAAAGAGAGTGGCAAACAAGTTTGCTTTTTCTTTTGCAGTGTGAGCCAGCGATCCGTCTGGTTTCAATAATGGAGGCAGTGAGGATCGACAGAAGTTCGCTTCAACCGATTTGGCTAGGGACCAAAAAGCCTTACTACCAGCTGGGTAGGAAGCAAGTTTAGCCCCTATTCGACCAATATGTTTGAAACGAGCCTTCCTTAATTCCTTCTTACAGGCCTTGGCGGCAACGTTAAAGGCTTTCTTCTTAGCTCGAGTGTCCGAGGCCTTGCGTTTTCGAGCGTCAGCCCATGCCAGATATGCCGCATGCTTCTGCGCTTCAGCGCGTGCACAGTCGGCTCCAAACCATGGGCTGGCTTTGCTGGTCACGGGCTTATCGGAAAATGGAATAAAATATTCCATAGCCCGACATATTACCTCAGTAACCGCATTCGCGCAGACCGTCGGATCTCCAGAAGAAAAACACGTTTGCCGCCAAGGATATGAAGCGAAGAAATGTCGCATCTCGTCCCAGTCTGCTAAGTTGTATCTCCAGACACGCCGATTGCTCTTAGGGCTTGGGTCAGGCGGGGAGTATACTGAAACGGACTTGACCAGACAGTGATCGGAGCTACCAATGGGTGAGGATACCGCCACAGAGTATCGGTCTGGTTCAGTCGTGAGCAGAAGGTCGAGGCAGTTAGCAGTGTGGCTATCAATGTCAGGCACTCGTGTTGGCTCTTTAACAATCTGCGTTAAATTGAGCGCCAAAGCGAGCTTACGCGTCTCTCTCCCAGCGTGGTCCGTGATCCGGTGTGGGACTAACCACTCCTGGTGGTGAGCATTAAAGTCCCCCAGAACAACAAGCTGAGCCGAAGGATAGCGTTGCTGAGCCACATCTGCCGTTTCACTGAGATACTCCATTAGAAGAGTTGTCTCCCGGTCACCGCTATGTGATCTGTACACACCAGCATAGAGAATTTTCTCAATGCCGGTGTCCACAAGCACCCAAATCACCGAAAAGTGGGGATGCTCAAGGTTTCGGAGACGCAAACAGCAAATGTCATCACGGACGTAAACGCAGATACCAGCGTGTGGAAGGAAGCGGTTTTCCAAGATGAATCTTGGATAGTCCAGATATGCTGTGTCTGATGGACATCCTATTTGCATCTCAGTCAAGAAGAGCAAGTGCGGTTTGTTGGTCTCCAGATGATGATGGACCGCTTGCAGATTTGAGTGCAGCCCACGAATATTTGTGAGGTGCACTTTAAGAGTGAGGACGTGCATCTGCCGTTTAAACTTGCTCAATTTATTTGACTTTTTCATAATTGGGTGAGTTAGGTAGACAAGTAGGAAGTGGACGAGATATTGGGATGCTAACCCTCAGTAATAGAGAAGCTCCTACGCCAATGGAGAACTTGCCCGGAGACTGCGGGCATCAAGTCAAGTCAAGTTATACTATGAGTATAACTTGACTTGACTTGATGACTTGGACTGTGACTTGAACTAACACATACATATAATACTAGTTGCGCCCCGCGGTTTCACCCACGGATAAAAAGTGTTTTAATTATTTACTTATCCCACGGGAAAATTTCACTTTTCCGGGATAAAATGTAGCCTATATGTTAATCTAGTGTATAAGCTATCTTGGTACAGAATTTCATCCCAATCCATTCAGCCGTTTGAGCGTGAAGGAGTAACAAACATACACACAAACACACTTACACACATACAAACTTTCGCCTTTATAAGATTAGTGTGATAATCAAGTTATAAACAAAATCAAGTATAAACATACAGTTTATAAAAAGGATATCAGATTGATAGAAAATCTGTTCGACAAATTCCTTTACTGTAGATGTCATTGATTCTAATTGCACTAACTAACTTCACAGAATGCACCAGCAACGGCTTATAGGTAGGGTGACGATGGTAAAGTATAAGTTAGGATAAAAAATGCAAATTTATAGAAAATATGACCCTTGAAATAGTTAAACTAATATTATAAAGGCGAAAGTTCGTATGTGTGTTTGTGTGTATGTTTGTTACTCCTTCACGCTCAAGCGGCTGAATGGATTTGAATAAAATTCGGTACCAAGATAGCTTATCACACTAATATTATAAAGGCGAAAGTTTGTATGTGTGTATGTTTGTTACTCCTTCACGCTCGAACGGCTGAATGGATTTGGATGATTTAGTACCAAGGTAGCTTATACATACTTATATATAGGCTACATTTTGTCCCGGAAAAGTGAAATGCTCCCGTGGGATGAGCAAATAATTAAAATACTTTTTATCCGCGGGTGAAACCGCGGGGCGCAACTAGTAATTAATAAATAGTAGCTAATCGGTAAATGTTTTGTTGGTTAATTATCACTTTAGACGTAAAAAGCATTTAATTTCCAATTTTGTGAAGTAAAACTTCTTTACGCACGCTTGACTTGGGGAGTAAGCTGGTGAGGCGTACGGAAGTACAATGTTGTTGGTTAACGTAGATCTCTATTGTTAACATAACATTTTTTTTATCATTATGTTAGTATACCCGGTAAAGTGATAATCTATACATACATATAAAATTTAAAGTCCTGACTGACTTATATATCAACGCACAGCCTTAACCGCTGGTCCTAGAGACTTGAAATTTGGAGAGTATGTTCTTTGTAAAGTGTAGGTATATACTAAGAAAGGTTTATTCGAAATTCCACTCCTAAGAGGGTGAAATGGGTGGTTAAATTATTTTCCTATATTTTTTTAAAGCATGGTTACCCCATTTCTAGATGATACCTTCCAGTTAGTAAACCATTTGGTTTAGTAGTTTAGACTGGGAGCTTGTTATTTCGAAACACGAGAAGATAATACCAGGTAATGCTACGGACAAGAGTATTAAGTGTAAAATAATATAGAAGCTCTTACACTACTTAACGCAGTATTATTATTATTAAAATTGGATGCTAATAATATACTTTAAAAAGAGGGTTTACGCGACTTCAACATTGATGAGGTGATGAGTTATATATGGTATCTTAAAGGCCTATGTCTGACTTAGCAACTGTTTCCTATGATCTTTGACTGGGCAGATAGCTCAGTTGGTAGTAACCCAGTCTTCTGAACTGTAGGTTGTGGGTTCGATTTCCAGTTTCTACCCAGGATAAAGATTTGAGTTTGAACATCGTTGTTCTGTGTCTGGGTGTTATGTTGTATTCTTTGTATGTATTTACAAACAAAAAGTATCGAAGTATTCTATCAGTTATCTGCATGGTTCTAATAGTATAAGCTTTGCTTAGTTTAGGGCTAGATGGTGCTGTGTGAAATGTCCACAAAACAACTTTTAATTTAAGAAAGTTTTTATGATTAAATGCATGTACAAAAAATATCATATCTTTGCTATTTGCCATTGAGGAGTTCCGCTATCCGCTTCCTGACTCCATCATCAGGTCAGCTCAATAGTACCAGATTATTGCATTGTTACTAAACTTGGATAAATATGCAAAATTTTAGCTCTATCTGAAACCGGGAAGTTGGTCAAATTAACTTCTAAGATTTTATTACATTGTTAGTTAGTTTTTCCCCGATTTCCTTGAGATTCCATCATCATAATTCAGACTTGATGATAATGGGACTACCTCGGGAGTATACCCATTCGAACTAAAAAATATTTTTTTTAATCGGTTCACAATATGCGAAAATATCGAAGAACATACCCAAAATAACGATTGTGCTGTAGACCACACGACTGAAATAAAACTTCTTTAGTTTAGCTCCATCTATCGGCTGGTATAACTTTGTTTTTGATTTGTTAAAAGTTAATGTCACATCTTGACAATTGCAAATTGTAATTTTACCGGATATACCAACATAATAATACATTTTTTTTACTTTGTT
Organism: Ennomos fuscantarius; assembly: GCA_905220475.3. Lineage (NCBI taxonomy): Eukaryota > Metazoa > Arthropoda > Insecta > Lepidoptera > Geometridae > Ennomos > Ennomos fuscantarius. Next base: position 9,064,370 of record HG992049.1, read on the forward strand.
ATGATGACTATGGAGATCTACGTGAATCAATTTCCGTTTGCCTCGCATTCACCAGCTTACTCCCCAAGTCAAACGTACCTTAAGCAAATTTACTTTAAAAAAAACTTACAGTCGAACATAGTACCTACTTGGAAATCGGTTAAAAAAAACATTACGTCAATAGGTACTTGAAACACAAGTCAAAATGTAAGCCATTCGGGCCGAACACTTTCAACCCCCTAAAATTTTAATTAAGCAGAACTCGCGCGCGAATAGCACTCCCTCGGTGTTTATTGCGATGCTTAGTCAAAGTAGTATGGGCATTTTGTACATTGTAGTTTTTATAAGACTGTCAGACCTATATTAACTTATCTATGGCACTTGACTATTAAAAAAACTAAACTTTAAATTAATAATATTAATTTTATTCATATATAGTAGTTATTAATAATATAATAATGCTGTCATACAAATATGTTTGCAATATTGATATTTAAGAAGCATTTTTTGACATTTTATTTAGAGAATGTGCTACAATGATTACAACACTTATTTATTAATAAATAAACTATTTGACATTGGCTAAAATTAGTCAAGCTACACGTAAAAGTATTTTTATTAAGGGTATAATAATAAAATTATAACAATAAATAAAGCCCTCACTAAGATTTCCTGTATCTAGGGACCCAGGAACTACGAGGACCATGGTCCCACAACATCCAGACACAGAATATTTATATTTATATGCGCTTTTTTTGTGCACAAACTTGTACTGTTACGGGAATCGAACCCGCCACCTCCGGATTATGAGCCAACCTGCTCAACTACCACACTACAAAGGGTTACCAAATAAATCAAGACTTTCATAAAACACAACAAAGCTGTCGTTTGAATTTATTGTAATTTATTCCTCTAAGCTTGTGCCACCGCGTTCAACCGTCCTTACTGTTATTACAGGACGCTAGTGAATGCCCCAGGTTTAATAAATATTGCTTTACAATAGAAGTTTAGTAACATACGACCATTGTTTGGAAATTCGTATTTTTCGTTCAAAAGACTTTTGTTCTGTTAACAAATAGGAAACTATAAGCTCAAAATATTGTTTGATAAATTACTCTGTGAAATTTATTAGCTTTTACTTGTGACATATTGCAAAAATAACGAGTGTGCTTTAAACCACACGGTTACATATGTTCAATTACATGATTGACCGTGTCGATGTTTTTCTTAACCGTTGTAAAAACCGGTTTCATCTAACCCTAAACTAAGCAAAGCTTGTACTATGGGAACCAGATAACTGATACAATACTTATATACTTTTTGTTTGTACACGGAATATGACGACGGCAACGTCCAGTTATAAACTGTATGCGCAGCGGGCAGTACCGTAATTTACCATGTGGTAGCATTTAAATTTATTACAGTGGCAACACCGGCAACTGTCATCGCTGCCCCACCCATCTGGCTATATAAAGGGAGCGCTCGGTGTACTACGATCATTCTTGCTTCAGACACGGCCCTAAGCGCAACTGAGGTTGCAACTGCCTATAAATACAATATTGCACCCACACACAACAAACATCGATTTAAATCACACAAATGTTTGTCCTGGGAACCGAACTCACAACCTACAGTTCAGAAGGCAGGGTTCCTACCAAATGAGCTATCAGGCAATTCCGCACACACATTTGAAAAGTCAGGTCCAGTGCATATTCGGTTCATTCAAATCGGTTTAGCCGATTTCGCTAGAAAGTCACGTTAACAAACAAACGGACATGCTTTTTATAATATTAAGGAGTATGGATTAAATTAAAACTTACCACAGAAAGCAGAAAACGCAGCTACAGCGTTCTTCAGATTGGCACACATTTTGATAATTTATGAGCAACAACACTACACATACTAAGATCTATGTCTCTTTTATCACCTCATTTTGTCACTATATAGAGTTAATTTTGCACTAAGTCTGTCACTTTGGCACTACCTATATCACTTTGGTTACGTTATAATCCTTTTGGCACTATGTCGTAACGATTGACACTACGCTTGTCACGTTCGGCACTAACTTGTCACGTTTGGCACTAACTTGTCACGTTTGGCACTAAGGTTGTTAAGTTTGGCACTAAGTTCCTACATACACGTCACTTTGTCTGAGCACATCCACTTTGTCACTGCACTTCGCTTTTATTTTTGTTAATTTGTTCATTAGCTTTTGGCACCGTCTTGTGTCATTTTTGGATTCGGGTGTAGACCTGTAAAGAAAAAGATATAGATTTAGAAAATTTAATAAATTTACATGGATTATGTACTAGGCAGGTAGTAGGTAGTAGGTTAAGTACCTACTTATTTAGAATAATACGTGGTTAAAATAATAATAATTAAATTTCTTATTTATATATATATACTGCCCTATATTGATATATGATTTTCGTTAAATTATTTCCAATTTATTACTTTAGCTTATTATTTATCATATTAAGTATTTTTAATTAATGTGAATATAATTGATATATTTTTTTTTACTTCAAACTTGTCTAGCATTTGACCGCGCTCTTACCTGATGGGAAGTGACGATGCGATCGAAGGTGTAGCATGCTAGCCAAGTAAATACCTATTCACTCTTCTCTTGAACACGCCCGGGTCATATTTCGCCGGAAACACAGCAACACATTTATTATTATAATTTGTAATAAATAGCGTCCAAATTGTGTTTATCGTATTTTTTACTCTGTAGGGTTGTCAAGCATGGCTAGTCGATACAAAAACAGATGTGTTTTTTAATACTACCAACGATATTTCAAATTATTATTTTAGGGATTAAGGCCCATTTGGAGGAGCCATTTTTTTGGATAATAAATAAGTGCACTGCAGATGATCCTCATGTGTAGTGTCTTAAATAAGAAACGACGTAGATAGGTGATGGATTCCAATTGAAAAGATGTAAATAAAAATAAACAATATTGATAAAATTATTTAAATAAAATTTTGCTTTTAAGTCAAAAAAAAAAAAAACTGTTTTTAATTGTTTACCAGAGCTTTTATTTAATCGAAAATTAAAATCGAAACTTTTCATGTTGGGTTGAACTGCTTAATTTTTCGTACCAGCAGAAAAAAAATAACTTTTTGTTTAACTCGAAATTTAAAACATTAAACTACATTATTTTAAGACTTATTCTGATTTTGACTTGTTATTCATAAATAAAGGGAATAAATGATCTTTTTGCAATAGATTAACTTTTAATTTTTAACTTATATTAAACTTAGCAGAAGAGAATAAAATCACTTAAAATTAAGTGAAAAAAAAGTTTTTAAGGTTTTTAAGTGACCAAAATGCTGGCCTCTACTTCGGCCAAAGATTGAGCATTGCCATTCAACGTGGCAATGCTGCCAGCATAATGGGCACGTTGCCTACTGGTTTGTTTGATTAAGTTCCCTTTTTATTGTTTTATGTTTATTAAATAATATTATGTTGTATGTTTCAAAAGCTTTTCAAATCGATTTATTTTAACGTATCATTAATGTGGTTTCTTATTTGCGTCAAGTTTCAAGTCATAACAACCAAATCACAATAATCACACAATTTTGAAACTAAACATCGCCAACATTCGACACCCGCCAGGGAAAAGTGTAATAAAACAAAAAATGCCGTTATCACGCCGCCACCGAAACACGCTGAAATTTGTCACGTCAAATATAGTCCTAAACAAACATGGGTTAATGCATATTCTGGCCTAAACCAAACATAAGTCGTCGGCTAGATACAAAAATGCTTATATTGTATTTTTTCGCAGTCTTTTTACTTTTTTAACGGACGAGAACATCGCTTATTACTTTATTAAATACGAGCTTCTGCCTGCAGCTTCGCCCGCGGCGTGGTCTATGGGAAACTAATTCAATCACCCATTTCACCCTCTTAAGGGTGGAATTTCGAAAAATTCTTTCTTAGCGGATGCCTACGTCATAACATCTACCTGCATGTCAAGTTTCAGCCCAATCCGTCCGTCAGTGGTTTGGGCTGTGCGTTGACAGATCACTATGTCAGTCAGTCAGTCACCTTTGGGTTATATTATATATTTAGATTATTGGAGACTCAAAAGTAAAGGATAAATACATGATATTGTTTTTTGAAGTAAAACTTCTGTATGCACGCTTGACTTGGAGGTAAGCTGGTGAGGCGAACGGAAGAACGTGAAGTTAGAAAGAAGGAGTTACGTTTGTAGTTTTGGCGGGAAAACGAGAAAGATCACTGCATTATATTATTTTCCAAAACTTGTGTTATTTTCAGTGTTAGTGCATAAAATTGGTGGCGTTTTATTCGTTAAGTGCTGAATTACAGACATTAGTGTGGGAAAGTGGTATAATGATGGTGAAACATTTATTTTCGTGTTGTTTCCAAAACTCCATAGAAGCTTCTGGTAAAGTTGCCACCTTTTTACTAGGAATATGATTTGACTAGACTAGACTATGACTTGGACAGTAACTTCAGAGTTATGGTTAAAGCCGTGTTTGAGTGAATTTTTGTATTTTTCCATTGTTCTTGATTTATATTAAATAAATAATAAATAATTTCATTACACGAAGTATTCCGGTAGCCCTAAAAATGACACAGTAATAATAATAATAATAACACCCAACGATTACATACATAGATCCTGGACCCTAATTAGGGATTCCCTGTGTCTAGGGACCCAGGAACTACAAGGTCCCACAATACCCAGGCTCAGAACAAGTCTTTGTGCTTTTTTTCTGTGCACAAATACTTGTTTTGCCGCGAGTATTGAACCCGCCGCCTCCGGGTCATGAGCCGACCGGCTCAACCACCACACCACAGCTCACAATAAAACATTAAAAAACCTTGCGTAAAAAAATTCTATTCAATCAACAAGCTCTTTACATTTTACCATAAAGAAATCAAAATATTCTTCTTCAAAATATTTTAAAGGGTCCATAAAAAAAGAATGATACATTAATAATGTAGATAAAAAGAATATTACACTCCGGGTCATAGTAGTAAAAATTGACATAATATGTTCCGGGACGGGGAGAGTCATAAAATTTTTGTTCGCTAAATAACTGGAATGTTATTTCGTCATCTTTTTATGGTGTTTTAGAGTTAGCACACTTTGTGATGAGGCTGCCGAAATTCTCTATATACTTGTAGACTTCGTTTTAGGTAATTAAACATTGAATGACTTTAATAATTGTATACTTACTTACTGTACAAAATATATTATATATATAAAAGGTGGAGAGAGAGATTTTATAGACATTAATTACTGCAGACATTTTTAACCACCTTCAAAAAAAAATTCTAAATTCATTTTTTTAAACCTTAGATTTTTCGACTTGGTGAACCGATATTGATGATTCTTTTGTCCCTTGTGCTCGAATTTAAATTTGATAAAGGTCAAAAGGTCTGATAATGAGTTATCCTTAATAATGCGAATTTAAAAAAGATATCGATTACATTAATGTCTGGGATTAAAGTCGGTTAACTCCCTTTTTTTAAATTTATTATTTACATACTCATATATCCAAGAAGTCGAAGAAAAAGAAGAGGGGGAGGGGGGTATTATTTATTTATAATACATTTATAATAAATAATAACCAAAGATCACACCGGTGTGAACTTAGCAGCCAATAATCCGACCAAATTAAGAAGGTAAATTTTTTAACTACTGAAATATTCATGTATTGTTACTGAAACACCAAGATTTATGTGCAGGCTGTCACGCAGGCACTAATTATGATGCCGGATTAGAAGATCGTGGTGTTTCAGTAACAATACATGAATATTTCAGTAGTTAAAAAACTGAACTTCTTAATTTGGTCAGATTATTGGCTGCTAACTTTTAGCTGCCAAGTTCACACCGGTAACGATCACATACATAGATCCTGGACCCTAACTAGGATTCCCTGTGTCTAGGGACCCAGGAACTACGAGGACCATGGTCCTACAACACTTAGGCACAGAACAAGTATTTACGCTTTTTTTTCTGTTCACCTATACTTGTATCGAACCCGCCGCCTCCGGGTTATGAGCCGACTTGCTCAACCACCACACCACAGAGTCCAATCGATCCACAATGATGAAGTGATATTAATTTCTATATTACATATTATACTACTTGCGCCCCGCGGTTTCACCCGCGGATAAAAAGTATTTTAATTATTTCCTCATCCCACAGGAAAATTTCACTTTTCCGGGGCAAAATATAGCCTATATGTTAATCCAGTGTATAAGCGATCTTGGTATCGAATTTCATCCAAATCCATTCAGCTGTTTGAGTGTGAAGGAGTAACAAACATACACATACAAATTTTCGCCTTTATAATATTAGTGTGATTATTATTATTAATTTCAACATTTATTGAAACTTTTTGATAACTATTATGTATCTAGACATAATAATTGCCAGAATTTCTCAATCTTATCCTTAAGTAGGTTGAAACCAAACTAAAACCTTATGCAAGCGTAAAATTAACGATTTTTATCTAAAAATAAAAACGGAAAGCTAGACACATAAACTAAAAATCATTGAACAGTTTCACATATAACCGAAAATGTTAATCAAACATGGTCATGGTTTTAATATGGTGGCTACTTTAGCCCACTCCCAGAAAAAAATCATGCTTTTTTTCAACTTGATTGTGGCTTACGACACTCTTGCCCACGCTTAGCCTAGTTAGGTTAGTGTGTGGGTTAAGTCAAAAGAGGTGGGAACTGTAAGTTAATAGCTAATGATGTAATGATTATTTTAAGTCGGTGCTTTCTAACTTTTAAAGTCTGTGTGACAGAGCATATTTATATACATATCTCGTTCTACTGAGATCTCACAATCACATCACACTATATATATATATATATCACACTAATATTATAAAGGCGAAAGTTTGTGTGTTTGTGTGTATGTTTGTTACTCTTTCACGCTCAAACGGCTGAATGGATTTGGATGAAATTCGGTACCAAGATAGCTTATAGGTTAGGTTAGGTACACTAGATTAATATACAGGCTACATTTTATCCCGGAAAAGTGAAATTTTCCCATGGGATTAATAAATAATTGAAATACTTTTTTATCCGCGGGTGAAACCGCGGGGCGGGACTAGTAAATTTATATGGAGGCAGCCTCTGTGGTGTGGTGGTTGAGCAGGTCGGCTCATAGCCCGGAGGCGGTGGGTTCGATTCCCAAGGCATGATAGTATTTGTGCTCAAGTACTAGTTCTGAGTTTGGGTGTTGTGGGATCATGGTACTCGTAGTTCCTGGGTCCCTAGATACAGGGAATCCTAGTTAGGGACCAGGATCTATGTATGTGATCGTTGGGCGTTATTATTATTATTATTATAATAGAAGTCGAGAAGTAGAGATATAAGTTAGAAGATAGGAAGAGAGAGAGTTACATTTGGTATATTATTGAAGAGACAAGAGAGAGATCCGGATTGTACTGGTTCACGTAGATCTCCATTATCAACATAACATAAATTACTTAAAATATGTAATATTAATGTTGGTATGTCCGGCAAAATGACAATTCCATTTGTCAAGATGGCGAAATTAACATTAAACAAAGCAAAAACAAAGTTATACCGGCCGATAGATGGAGCTAAAATAAAGAAGTTTTCTTCAGTCGTGTGGTTTAAACCACACTCGTTTTTTTTTCTGTAGGTAGTGTAGCTAGTTATTGGTATTATTAGTGGTTGTTAATAAAAAAAAATGCACTTGGATCGTTAAAAATAGTCGTTCCACATTTGTATTTATGAAACTGCTTTTTGGTTGTAACTTGAACCAAACAAACAAAAAGCCACATGTAGGCGGCGAAACGCTGTAGCAAGGCAATTATTGTGTCTTTCTGTCTGTCCGCTTGTTCAAAACACCACCTATGTTTTAGTACTATATCGAAATAAAAAGTTTGAGAAACTTACAGCAGCTGGGCGAAAGTTAAATAACCTTAAAACGACAAAGGAGTTTCGGTTTATCTGTTTACAAAAAGCTCTTTTCTTTGTCTTTAGCTAATGTTAAATTGTCTTGTTTGTATTATGGTAATGTGGGAGGTAAATAATAATTGTAATTTGCCTACCTTCTTTACTTCCGTCAGACATTTTTATATATACATTTGTTCCGATCAAACAACGTTTTCACCTTTAATTAACAAAAACCTAATAGACTTTCATGGTCAATGAATAAAGCTTATTTTAAAATGTGCTATGCATAGACAAGGTATATATAATATGAGCGAGCTGTCCCAGTAGTTTTATGGAACTGAAGTCATCGGGAAAGTGGGTATTTTTAATGCTTCCTGTAGGAATCGAACAGAGATAAGGAGGGCTTCAGGGTATCAGGACGGCCTGATGGGAAGACCTTTTTTTTGGGGGGGAAATGCCCTCGCACTTACACATACCAGGGGTATGCAGGGGGTATGTGGGACTCGAACCCACTAAACCCCCCCATGAGCCATCGTCCGCCGTACCGGGGCGAGAAGGGGTCGACTGCAGTCCAGCCAACTCGCCCCCGGCGGGTGATACTGACCTACTGTAACCCATGGACATCAGTAACACTAGACATGCCAATGATGCGACTTCCATGACTCCCATGACATGAGGAGCTTTCGAGCAATCAACATTGCGAACTATCTAACATCTATCGAAACGCGACGCCGGTATGAGATCGAATAGACAGAACTGATAGCCTCTGTGGTCTGGTGGTTGAGTAGGTCGGCTCATAGCCCGAAGGTAGCGGGTTCGATTCCCGCGGCAAGATAAGTATTTGTGCACAGTAAAAAATCTCAAATACTTGTTCTGAGTCTGGGTGTCCATTGGCCTCCTAGTTCCTGGGTCCCTAGACACTGGTAATCCTAGTTAGGGTCCAGGATCTATGTATGTGATCTTTGGGCGCTATTATTATTATAATTAATAGCGTTTTGTTTCATAGTACAAATGGGACCAAGTATTAGTATGTCCAAGCAGTTCAATGGAACTTATGGACCTTGACATCGTTTAAACAACACAGAAAATAAAGCTTCACATAAATAAAGAAGAAGCCAAAAGAAAATTTACAAGTGGTACATTTTATACTGTAAACTAGCCTCTGCCCGCGGCTTCGCCCGCGTGACCTATAGGAAACTAAGATTTTATTTGAAATAGATAATTCAACCACCCATTTCACCCTCTTACGGGTGGAATTTCTAAAAACCTTTTCTTACTGGATACCTACACTTTACAAAGAACACACCCTCTAAATTTCAAGTCTCTAGGACCAGCGATTTAGGCTGTGCGTTGATTCAAAGTCCTGACTGACTGACTATAAGTCAGGACTTTGAATTGTATATATGTATCGTATAGTATATATGCCACAAAATCTAATCAAAAATTAAAATAATACACTATTTGAAACTTTAATAGCTTTTTACCAGACATTAAATTTACTCAAATTACAGTTTTAAATAAAACATACATGGAAAACTATAAAAAATTTAATACGTGTCATAAATTATATTTGTCTATGATAAATACTTAATTTTGGATCTTTCTAATAAAATTGGTGTTATCTAAGTATTAGACAGAGATGATCAAATATCTAACCGATCACTGGTTTGATCATCATCATTGTAAGCCTTAATACCTACGAGATAGTTAGGTATCGGGAAAGCTGAGGATAGCCGCGTCTTATCGTGTGTACGACGGTTGGTGCTGTATGTACATACATAATTCTTTTTTTCTTTTTTTTTTTTCTTTTTTTTTACAATCTAATTTATTTTTGACCGTTTTGAGTTGACTTTTTCATTATCTATGTTTTATTTCTTTCATTTTTATTTAATAGTAATTTATTTCAATCAAATTGTAATTGTATTTATGTAGTAATTTGTGTAACCGTATTAATTAATTAAATAAAAATAATTATTATTAAATACTGGTCCGGTGGGCTAAAATCCATACGGTTGGAGTGTGTTGGCTTTTTAGAGGATCTTTATCCGGCATGGTATGTTTTACAGCCTATAAACGATACTTAAATTTAATTATACTATACATTTAAAATTCAAAGTTCTGTCTGACTGACTTATATATCAACGCAGAGCGTAAACCGCTGGTCCTAGAGACTTGAAATTTGGAGGGTAATAAGGGTCTTTGTAAAGTGTAGGTATCCACTACACACTACTTTTTTTACAATCTAATTTATTTTTGACCGTTTTGAGTTGACTTTTTCATTATCTATGTTTTATTTCTTTCATTTTTATTTAATAGTAATTTATTTCAATCAAATTGTAATTGTATTTATGTAGTAATTTGTGTAACCGTATTAATTAATTAAATAAAAATAATTATTATTAAATACTGGTCCGGTGGGCTAAAATCCATACGGTTGGAGTGTGTTGGCTTTTTAGAGGATCTTTATCCGGCATGGTATGTTTTACAGCCTATAAACGATACTTAAATTTAATTATACTATACATTTAAAATTCAAAGTTCTGTCTGACTGACTTATATATCAACGCAGAGCGTAAACCGCTGGTCCTAGAGACTTGAAATTTGGAGGGTAATAAGGGTCTTTGTAAAGTGTAGGTATCCACTAAGAAAGGGTTTTAAGATATGTGAAATGAGTGGTTGAATTATCAATAAAAAAAAATCTTGTTCGTTTCCTATAGGCCACGCGGGCGAAGCCGCGGGGACAAGCTAGTATCATACCAATAGTTAGAGAGTTAATCTGTTGAAAGTGTGTTTAATCCGGTGAGTTGCAAGGTGAGGGTCGAAATCTCGCTGGTTGTTAAAAATTATCTTTGAAGGTTTCGTCTATCTTTCCTTCCATTGGCAGATTGGTTTTGCCGTCTATTCCTATTGAAGTAAAACTTCTTTACACACGCTTGACTTGGTTGGCAAGCTGACGAGGCGAACGGAAGTTGAAAGTTATTGGTTCACGTCTTCATTGTCAACATAAAAGTTAAAAATTATTTAAAATTTGTATTATTATGTTGGTATGTTCGGTAAAATGACAATTTACAATTGTCAAGATGGCGGCATTAACGTTAAACAAAGTTATACCAGCCGATAGATGGAGCCTAACTAAATAAGTTTTACTTCAGTTGTGTGGTCTAAACACTCGTTTCTTTTTTATTCTATGGCTTTACAAGTTCTCATATAGGTTCCCAGTACTGTTTGTTGACAAACAATTGGAAATGAAGGACAAGAAACGACACAATGAACCGTTTCTACAGGTTTTACTATCGATTGAATTGCATGAAAATATCAACCAAAATCATTTCAAAAAGAGGTAATTTAATTAATTTTACAAATTCGCTGTGATCAAAAATACCAGCTACATCATAACATATAAATAAATGCTGTACGAACGGGTCAGTTAACGATAAAAAAACGTTAAAAAAACCCCTCAAGACAAGACCATTCGCTCCGCACATGGGCCCGTTCACACGGTATACTGCGAATATTTATGTTTATATTATTTTTTGTGTCTCAAGTTAATAATGATAATTGAGATGTTTATTTTTTTGATGAGAAAGCTTTTGGTTTATTATTTAATTTACCCGGTTGTTTTAATTGTGAGATTAAGTGGCGTTTTGCATAAGCTCAACGGGGTTCCGATTCACCTTTTTTTGTTCTAACTTTAAAAGAGTTTATAATAATATGTGTGGACATTTCACACAGCGCCATCTAGTTCCAAACTAAGCAAAGTTTGTACTATGGTTACCAGATGACTGATAGAATACTTATATACTTTTATTTGTTTGTAAATACATACATCTATAGAATACAATATAACACCCAGACACAGAACAAACATCGATGTTCATCACACAAATGTTTGTCCTGAGTGGGAATCGAACCCACAACCCACAGTTCAAAGGGCAGGGATACTACCAATCGAGTTACCAGGCCAGTCCAGAATTAATTAATAATAATAACACCCAACGATCACATACATAGATCCTGGACCCCAACTAGGATTCCCTGTATTTCCCAGACAACACCCAGACTCAGAACAAGTATTTGCGCTTTTTTTTCCTATGCTCTAATACGTGTCGTGCCGCGGGAATCGACCCTGCCGACTCCGGTCTATGAGCCAACCTGCTCAACGACCACACGACAGAGGCTGCCCAGAATGTATTAATGACAAAACTAATTAGTAAGGCATTAAATGGATTTTATATCATACATAATCACGATATATTTTTCGTTGAATATTTTTGGTTTTTGTTCAATTTACTTAATGGTTGTTTTGATTGCAGATATTAAAGTGGAGTTTTGCATACAACCAACGGGGTTTCTTATTTACTTACAGCTTTTTTGTGTTTGTAAATTTAATTTGAAAAGTGTGATGTATTTCACATATTATTAAGATAAAATTACCAAACGAGGTTTTCAGTTTATTATTAAATTTAAATGATGAATGATTTAATTGTAATATGAAGTGGGGTTTTACATCAAATCGACGGGGTTTCTGATTTAAAGTTTTTTCCTTGTGTAAATTTAACTTTAAATAACTTTTTAACAGCATGCGATATGGACTTACAAGTTAAGTAGAGGCACAGTGTAATAATTTGCTTTTATTAACTGCTGAAAAATGAATATAATTAGTAATAGTAATTTAATTAAAAATTTCGAAAATTCACCTTGGAAAAAAGGGTCAATAACCTTTGAAGTTGGACGAAATTTGTATTTAACAGTTTATCTCTAAAAGTTATTATGAGATTTTGATTTAAAACATTTTAAATGAGAATTCACAGAGATCTATTTACAGAGGTGATAAATTTCTAGGATGCGTAGTTAAGAAATGACCGGCTTTGGTTGGTTATTTTTTGGGGTGAAAGAAAAAAAAAATACAAACAAAAATATAAAAACACAGGAAACGTTTCACTTACTAGGCTATGGACATCCCTGGATTTATAGAAAGGCGATGTTATGCTATTTTAAGTCAGTTTCGTCCTTTGAAGAACAAATAGCTATCAAAGTCGGATTGCCAAACAACCTGAAAGGACAACAGCCATAAAGGGTTCAACAACCTCCAATTTACTTAAGACAACGTAAATATCTCAGTGTCTTCCTAAAATATGTTTCTACAAACCTTTTTACCTCTTCTGAAATTTGGAATATTACATGGTTCTATAAACATACAATAGTGTGGCGGAAAAACGAAAAAGATCGCGTCACCGCATTGTAGTATTTTCCAAAACTGGTGTTATTTTTAGTGTTAGTGTATGCACTGTGTATGCATAACATTGGCGGCGTTTTATTCGTTAAGTGCTGCATTACAGGCATGAGTGTGGGAAATTGGTATAATGATGGTGAAACGTTTCTTTTCGTGTTGTTTCCAAAACTCCATAGAAGCTTCTAGTAAAATTGCCACCATTTTACTAGGAGTATGACTTGAATATACTATGACTTAGCTTGATGACTTGGAATGTGACTTGACTTGACTTAACTTGAGAAATTATCAAATACTTGACACTGGCTAATATATAAATACACAAAAGTGCGGAACCAAATCAAAACAAAAAAAAAATGATACAATAACCAATACCAAACACTATCTACTACAAAAAAAAATTAATCACTAGATGACGCTGCGTGTAATGATCAAAAATATTTATCATTTAATTGTTATGTATCTATTGATAGTTATTCTGCTACTTTTTTTTTTTTTTAATCTATTTTTTTTTAGGGACTTTGAGTCGTCCAACTATTTGGGACTTGCTATTCAGTTGTGTTCATATCCATGGATAGGAACACGCCTGACTAAGGAGACCAGGAAATATCTTGTTAATATCTGAAAATTACCCACATACACTACAAAATTACATACACACACATATTCTTAAATGTTGACAGGTGAAAAACTAATTTATAATCTGTATTTTGCCCTATTTTTTATTTTTGAATGTACGCATGCGCATGTACGCGCGTGCTATTTCTTTGTTGCCGCGTTGGTCTGCCTTGTTAAATATTTTTAATCCTTGCTCTTAAATATACAGGGTGCGCATTAAACTGCTATTCACGTTATGGACAAAAATTTTGAGTTATTATTTGTTTAGCTCATTACTGACATTGTACCTGTTTTTTTTTTATGTTATTGTTAGTCGCATAATGATGCGACGAGCTAGTCGTTCACCTGATGTTAAGTGACACGGCCGCCCATAACAGAACAGTGTCACTCGGAACTCTAACATGTAAAGTTTCGCATGACTGCTGCACTGCGCATCATCCTGAGACATCAACACAGTCTGGTAATAAGATTACTCGACTGTGAGATCAGATCATAAAGTCTCAATTGCCTAGGAATTAACAAGTACGTAACGTAAAGAAAATGTTTTTTTTTTGTTTGGAATGACGTGACGAGCTAACAGTTCTCCTGATGTTAAACGACACGGCTGCCCATATCAGTTGCAGTGTCACGCGGGACTAGTAATAAGATTACTAGACTGTGAGATCAGATCATAGTCTCAATTGCCCAGTAATTTCACTACCTACATTACCCTTTAAACCAGAACACAGTAGTGCCTGTTACGTCGCAGAATAACTGGCAAAGCGGTGGCACCTACCTAGACCAACTTTGCAGAAAAGTCCTACCACCTAAACCTACCTTCAAATCATAACCAAACCAAAGCAATAGCAAAAATGTTCAATCACTTATTAAACACTAGTTGCGCCCCGCGGTTTCACCCGCGGATAAAAAGTATTTTAATTATTTGGTCATCCCACGGGAACATTTCACTTTTCCGGCATAAAATGTAGCCTATATGTTAATCTAGTGTATAAGCTATCTTGGTCCCGAATTTCATCTAAATCCATTCAGCCGTTTGAGCGTGGAGTATCAAACATACACACAAATACACATACAAACTTTCGCCTTTATAATATTACTAGTTGCGCCCCACGGTTTCACCCGCGGATCAAAAGTATTTTAATTATTTGCTCATCCCACGGGAACATTTCACTTTTCTGGGATAAAATGTAGTCTATATGTTAATCCAGTGTTTAAGCTATCTTGGTACCGAATTTCGTCCAAATCCTATTAATTATAATAATATAAATTAATATTAGTGTGATTTCATTAAATTTTCCTCCAGCATCAGCCTGTATAATGCCCAGCCATCTCCCGCGTAGCTCCAATGTGTTACCCATATTTAGCTCGCAGATGTGACGGACAGACCAACATACTACATTGTGCATTGTATATTATTACAATTTGTATCATGGTTATTGTCCGGGCTGGCTTGCCTTTCGGTGTATAAGATGCTAGCGGTGAAGAGGTTCGAGGGTAACAAGTTCTTTCAAAAAGGTTTTTCTTGGTTAATTTTTCGGTCGATAAAACATTGGTTTAAACTTTCAATATTTTATTTATTTACTACTAGTTGACCCGGAGAACTTTATTCCGGCTAACAGCCAATGGATTATGGATTTTCTTTTGATTGATTTGACATCAATTTTATTACTTATTACTCTATTCCGGACGAAGATATTAATAATAATAACGCCTAGCGATCACATACATAGATCCTGGACCCTAACTAGGATTTCCTGTGTCTAGGGACACAGAAACTTCGAAGATCATGGCCCCACAACACCCAGACTCAGAACAAGTATCTGCGCTTTTTTTCTATGCACAAATACTTGTCCTGACACGGGAATCGAAACCACCGCCTCCGGGAGCCGACCTGCTCAACCACCACGCCACAGAGGCTGTCAAGATAAATCCAAAAACACATAAATCATATAATATCGTGTCATATTTAACTATTCTTTTTCAAATATGCGGTCAAAAATTACGGAGTTCTAAACATAAAAATATATAACCGATTTGAGAATCTCTTTCTTATGAAGTCGGCTAAAAACTAAGGCGATTGTTTACTCACTATAAATGGAACTTCACTTCAATGACCAATAAAATCTGCTCCCCAATATCATAACCGCTTTGCGAAATAGAGGATGTGGAAAAAATCAATCTCCCATGTGTAGGGGCAAGGGGGGGGGGGAGGGGCGGTGTCAGCAAACCGGTGCCTCACCGGATGCTGACAAACTTATAAGGCTTTGGAACCGGCTTCAAGGTGGAGTGGACGTACTTAGGGTGATAATTTCGGGGGCAAGTTCATGGTCGTGGGAATTTTTCGCTAATAATTACGTTATATACAATAACAAAACACTCATTGATATATTGTATGTCAGTTTAATTTTGCTTTGTTTTTAGTGTTACATTTTTAGCCTTCTGTATTTTAGCATTATAGGTCTATAGGATATACCATTATAGGATTTTAATTTATTATTTCGTAATAGCCTAAATTATTTATAACGGGTAATAAGTGCACTTTAAATGCTTAAAAAATCCATAAACTGTTATTTTAAAAAAGCGTCTATAACCATGTACAAGTTAATGTATTTCTAAGAATGTGAATACAAAGCCAAAATTATTAAAACACAACTGCCTTGTGTAATTTATCATTACTATATTAGGCGGGCTTAAGCGACGGAATAAAAAATCTTTACAAGCTAACACTAGACAAAATAATAAATAGCCAAAGGTTTAAAATAATAGAAAAAAAAAACAATAAAAAAGATTTCAAGACAATACATAGCAACAAATAAAATACTTTTCCTTTCCAAGAGGGTTATCTCCCCCATTCTCTTCCCTTAATCCGTCCCTGCGCTCCCCGAGCAGGTTATCATAGGCCTTTTATTTTTATAGTCATCTACGGTCACTAGCTGCAATAGTTGTTATTAAGCCGTAGGGATGGGAACCGCTACTTTGTTTGAAAATAAGATGAAAAAAATAACAGAACATTGCAGAATTTTCTGAATTTTCGATCGAGGTGGAGTTTTATCATAGAATCAACAAATAGCGATATTTTTATAAGCTCAGTGAGACTGACCATCTATCTATACATATAAAATTGACTGACTGACTGACTTATATATCAACGCACAGCCTAAACCGCTGGTCCTAGAGACTTGAAATTTGGAGGGTGTGTTTTTTGCAAAGTGTATCCACTAACAAAGGGTTTTTCGAAATTCCATCTCTATAAGGGTGAAATGGGTGGTTGAATTATCTATGAACATTTTTCTTCTTTTCCTATAGGCTACGCGGGAGAAGCCGCGGGCAGAAGCTAGTCTACACTAATATTATAAAGAGGAAAGATTTGATTGTTTGTTTGCATTGAATAGACTCTGAAGCTACTGGACCAATTTGAAAAATTCTTTCACCATTAGAATCCTCTACATTATCCCTGATGAACATAGGCGATAGAATATACATATTGGTTGAATTGGATTTTTCGAAATTCCACCCTTAAGAGGGTGAAATGGGTGGTTCAATTATTTTCCCATAGGCCACGACGCGGGCGAAGCTGCGGGCAGAAGCTCGTACCTATATAAAACATATAATCACACCTGTTCTAATCTGTAATCTGTCATTATGTGATTATAAATCAATTTAACACTATTGAACTAAAAAACAAAACAAATCACGGTTGCGAACCATTTACGGACGAAACCGCGTGCAAAAGCGTAATTTATTAGTCACCGAATCAGTGGGCGTTACCGTTATCTATATTATAAAAAGCTGTGGTCTATCTGTCATGATATTGAGAACTATGTTTGGATATCGTATTACGTTAATACATAATATTATCGATTTTTATTATGAGTTGGTCGTAGCTCCATACGCCTTGTTTACAGCATTTCGCGTTTGTTCAGCCATTTGGTACTGATGAATAGGATTTTTTTTTATCAGGCTAATGCTGTTGGTCTCTACCGATCTTTACAGCGTCACCAGTCGGGATGGCAGGCGCTTAAGGCGCCCAGCCGTCAAAAGTGGGAGACAACTAGCTGGGGTGCGAGCCTCGGCTTGGGCCGTTGCCGGGATAAGAGGATCGAGAAGACTACGTCCACTGGAAGAGTCCTATGGAAAGTAGGGGGGAATTAGGGTACGCCACCACCACTAGATGGACCGGCGATCTGGGGCCTTTTATTTTATTTTTTATTATTTGCCTCCACACTTTTGTGTATTTAGCCAGAGTCAAGTAATTGATAATTTATCAAGTTATATTTCAAGCAAATATGTGTCAAGTCACAGTCGAAGTCATCAAGTCGTGGTCAAGTCATAGTCTAGTCAAAGTCATACTCCTATTAAAGCGGAAGCAACTTTAACAGAAGCTTCTATGGAGTTTTGGAAACAACACGAAAAGGAACGTTTCACCATCATTATACCACTTTTCTACACTTATGCCTATAATTCAGCACTTAACGAATAAAATGCCACCAATTTTATGCACTAACACTGAAAATAACACAAGTTTTGAAAAATAATACAATGCAGCGACGCGATCTTTTTCGTTATCCCGCCAAAACTCATCTGGGGCCTTACTGCGTAAGTCTGGTGGAGATGGTAATCGTGTTCTCTCTTGCTCGCACTCGTGGACTTGTTAACCGGCGCGTGCAGGATGGCAAATGGCAGGCGAAGCCGATTTCCAAAACAACTGAGAGGCTGTAGTTTGCAGCCTCAGTTGTATGCAGAGTCGAAGCTTATTCCAGACCTCATACAATATCAGTCACCCCACTGAACTTTGGTTGTAATACAACAAGAGACATTTCCATACTAACTATGTATATAAGCTGCGTCAAATTAATGCAATTTTGTGTTTCTCCTTGTTGCAATCAATTCAGCTAGCTCTGGGTTAACTATTTATTTATATTTTGTTGTTAGTGATGTCACCTGATGTTAAGCTACACGGCCGCCCATAACAGAACAGTGTCACTCGGAAATATAAAGTTTCGTGTGACACTGCACTGCGCACATCATCCTGAGACATCAGTCTCCATTGCCCAGTAATTTCACTAGTTACAATGCCCTTCAAACCGAAACACAGTAGTGGTTGCGCACTACTGCTTGGCGGCAGAATAACTGGAAAAGTTTAATGTATTTTAAGCTTCTGTTTGAATCATTGCTTATTTTATTAGTAAGCCTTGATAACTAATATTGACACATCATTTAAAAAGATAATTTTTAAATTTTTTTAAATTGAGATCATATCATAAAGTCTCATTTGCCCAGTAATTTCACTAGCTACAGTGCCCTTCAAACCAGAACACAACAGTGCTTGCGCACTACTACTGGGCGGCAGAATAACTAGCAAAGCGGTGGTAACCTAGACGAACTTTGTAGAAAAGTCCTACCACCTAGAATTTATGTTATACTTACAAATATTTTTTTTTTTTGGTTACGCTCATATTTTACTGTTCAAATAAATAAATATTATAGGTCTGTAGATGTGGACACAGATGGCTAAATACAAAGAGATTAAAAGAGATTTCTTTCTGTCTGTCTTTGCCTAAATATATATGTAGGTTAGTTGGGTATAATTAGAATATCATCCAATCAGTATTCGGTGACACATTCAAAACGGAATATGTGAAATTTCAGAAATGTCGGTTCAGTCGTCTTGGACGGATTTAATATATTTTAAGCTTCTGTTTGAATCATTGTTTATTTTATTAGTAAGCCTTATAACTATCTAGCTGCACCCGCGGACAAAAAGTATTTTATTTGCTCATCCCACGGGAACGTTTCATTTTTCTGGGATAAAATGTAGCCTATATGTTAATTTAGTGTATAAGCTATCTTGGTTCCGAATTTCATCCAAATCCATTCAGCCGTTTGAGCGTGAAGGAGTAACAAACATACACACAAACACACATACAAACTTTCGCCTTTACAATATTAGTGTGATAGTGTGATATTGACACATCAAACAATAACATAAAATAACGGAGTTTGGGCGGGAAAGCGAAAAAGATTACGTCCCCGCATTGTATTATTTTTCAAAACTTGTGTTATTTTCAGTGATAGTTAGCATAAAATTGGTGGCATTCTATTCGTTAAGTGCTGGATTACAGGCGTGAGTGTGGGAAAATGGTATAATGATGGTGAAACGTTTCTTTTCGTGTTGTTTCCAAAACTCCATAGAACCTTCAAGTAAAGTTGCCACCACTTGACTAGAAGTATGACTTTGACTAGACTATGACTTGACTTGATGACTTCGACTGTGACTTGAAACATATTTGCGTGAAATATCAAGCTTGATAAATTATCAATTACTTGACACTGGCTAAATACACAAAAGTGTGGAGCCAAAACATTAAAAAAAAACATAAAATAAAAAAAATGTTAACCATGCAGCTTCATATTTGCGACAGAACAAGAGACTAATAAACTGGCAGAGAGCCCAATACATCCCGATCTCACATTACAAGCTCCCATAGTGCATAGATGACCCACAATACTGCATTGCGTTTATCACGCATCGGTGCGTTCAGAGGAGCCTATATACTCGTAACTGTCTCCTAAATATTGCCTACTGGCTTTAGAATTAGGCCGTTGCACACTGTATGCATTCTCTGGGGGGTGATCACAAAACTTTGATTGCAATGCAACAGAAATTTCCATACTATGCACATAAACTGCGTATTGAAACTGTCAAATCCATACACATTTAAATAAATATAAATATGTGTGGACATTTCACACAGCGCCATCTAGGCCCAAACTAAGCATAGCTTGTACTACGAACCAGATAACTGATATATAAACTTAAATACTTTTTGTTTTTAAATACATACATGGAATACAATATAACACCCAGACACGGGACAAACATCGATGTTCGTCACACAAATTTGTGTTTTTATTGGTTGCAATTGAGTTACGTGTTTGCCCAACGATCATAGCAAATAACGATGGGTAGAGTAAAGCAATGTGCGGTCATCACTTGGATGGGTGACCGCTACGAAAAGTGGTAATTACAACTGAGGGCTATGTAAATTTATTTTAACAAATAAGTAATTAGTTAATGTTTCTCAAAAATTGTTTAAATTACAACATTTACAAACAAAAAAATAATATTATTTATTTTAACGGTAACATACAATTATAAACTTACTAGTTGCGCCCTGTGGTTTCACCCGGGGATAAAAAGTATTTTAATTATTTGCTCATCCCACGGGAAAATTTTACTTTTTCGGGATAAAATGTAGCCTATATGTCAATCCAGTATATATAAGCTATCTTGGTACCGAATTTCATCCAAATTCATTCAGCCGTTTGAGCGTGAAGGAGTAACAAAGATACACACATACAAACTTTTGCCTTTATAATATTAGTGTGATAATAGATGACCTATATTGACCAATTTTTGTTACTTATATTTTATTAATGTATATATTTGTGAATATATTTTCATATTTATATTTATGTATACTTATATATATATGTTAATCTAAGGTACAGGAGCCAATGAAGGCCCACTTAATTTCAAAACCTCGTGAAATCTTGCAGATAAATAAAGTATAGAAAAAACATAATGGAAGTTGTAATAATTAAAACACACTAAAAGTTTTTTATTTATATCACAAAAATCACTATAAACATTAATATTTACAGGCACTCTATAAATAAAAAGTTAAAACTAATAAAACATTATTTACAAAATAAATACGCTATCCAACTCACCACCGCGCGGTAGGGTTCCCAGAATACTGGCAGCATTACCTCGCTGAATTAGAAGACTTAGCTTCTGAGCGAAGTATGTGCCAGCTCTGGGATCCCCCGAGGCGAGAACCAAACGAGTCGAAACTTGTTTAATAAATTTTTTTGTGTCGGACGACCACGGGCCTAATGTTTCTACGGCCAGCGCCACAAACTCGTGATTTGCGCTGACCTGTGCGTATTTGCGCCGTTTTTTTATTTGCGCCTGTTCCGCCGCGGCCCCGACGCTTGCATTATTGTCTATGGTACTAGTAGCATAAACCCGCGAAATTTAAAATGTTTCGTTTAATCATAACTGTATTTTTTTTTAAAGTGGGCTATCTTAGGAGCCGGGCCATCTTCGGCGACACTACCTTATTTCTAATTTGTTCGTTTATTTTTGTTATTATTGTAATTAGCATTAAGTTTAGTTTAAACCTAGTGGCCTACTTTTCATAAGTAGTTAATATAGCTTTTCCTGTAACTGAAAACCACCGTCCTTATTTTTGTTGTTCGTTTCCTTGTATTTTAGGTTGTCTGGAAGAGATCGCTTTAAGCGATAAGACCGCCCATTGTGACACTAACCATGTTAGCACGAACACAAACAAGGCTTAGACAGACGTCACACGTGTAATTAACAATACAAAACATTTTAACACTAGTTCAAGGTTTGTTTAATTCTTTTGTGGTTAAAAATTTATGCGTAGTACAATAACTTAATTTTAATTACCTAATATAATTTAGACTTGTAAAAGTGCTAAAAATAGCCTATTTGCAATAAATCTTTTGGCTATGACTTATCTTGTCAATTGTTTCTGTAACGTGGTGTTTTGATAAAGAGTTTTATCTATCTATTTTCACGGACGTTTCGCAGGGTCGAGGGAAGCGGACAGTCGCGTGACAAACCCTCGTAAAATTCTCACCCCTACGATTGTTCAATTATTAATCCCAAAAATCAAAGGAGTAAAGTCAAGACCAAATCAGATCTAGGTGGTACTTTACTGCAAAGTTCGTCTAGGTAGGTACCACCGCTTTGCCAGTTATTCTGCCGCCAAGCAGTAGTGTGCAAGCGCTACTGTGTTCCGGTTTGAAGGGCACTGTAGCTAGTGAAATCACTGGGCAATTGAGACTTTATGATCTGATCTCACAGTCGAGTAATCTTATTACCAAACTGTGCTGATGTCTCAGGATGATGTACGCAGTGCAGTGTCGCCCTAAACTATGTTTTGGGGTTCCGAGTGACACTGTTCTGTTATGGGCGGCCGAATCGCTTAACATCAGGTAAACGACTAGCTCGTCACATCATTCACTAACATAAAAAAAGAGATCTACCTACCGCTTAACCAAACAATTTAGTTATTTTTTTGTTTTGGTTAGGCTTCACAATTTTGTGTATTTAGCCAGTGTCGAGTAATTGATAATTTTTCGAGTTAATTAATATATATGTATACTAGCGGCCCGTCGCGGCTTCGCACGGGTGGAAATTTATTTTTTAAACATTTTGGCACAATTTTTTTCTTGGAATTAAAATAGCTTATTTATATTATTCAGTGATAATGTAGGAATCAAATGGTGAAAGTATATTCAAAATAGGTCCAGTACTTTTTGAGCCAATTCATTACAAACTTAATTACATACAAATCTGTCCTCTTTATAATATTAGTATAAATATGGCAAGTCAATTCAATTCAATTTTAAATTATCTTTATTTCTCATCAAATTACAATACTTATTGAACATTTCTAGTGTACGTATAAGTCAAGTCACAGTCCAAATGATCGAGTCAAGTCCATAGTCCAGTCTAGTCAAGTCATACTCCTAGTAAAGTGGTGGCAACTTTACCAGAAGCTTCTATGGAGTTTTGGAAACAACACGAAAAGAAACGTTTCACCATAATTATACCACTTTCCATCATTATTCACACCGCATGTAGGCATGCGTGTGGGAAATCCAGCACTTAACGAATAAAACACCACCAATTTTATGCACTAACACTGAAAATAACACAAGTTTTGGAAATTAATACAATGCGGTTACGCGATCTTTTTCGTTTTCCCGCCAAAATTCCAAACAATTTAGTTATTTACCCACGTAATACTATTCAAAAGGGAGTGGGGGACGCCCCTTTTCCCCCTTCAAGGTAAATTTTATTACTCCGTGAAATCGCGGTCGATTGACGTTAAGTTGCCTTCTGAGCCTGGTTTCCAAAGTTAACGTGATCACCTGTCTTGTCGTGATGTATGTTATTAAGTTTCACTCTTAAATCACTTAGGTTTAGGGTTGTTATTTGTTTCTTTTTTATATCAAATAAGGTTCCATTTGACCATAATTCGCATAATTGTTAAGTTATAATGCAGTCGAGTATGTAACACGCTTGCCTAGTTATAAAAGAAACCTGGTACCCCTAGTGTAAATTATGATTGAACGAGCTTCTGCCCGCAGCTTCGCCCACGGCGTGGAAATGGGAAAATAATTCAGCCCAATCCATCCAGTAGTTTTGACTGTGCGTTGACAGATCACTATGTCAGTCAGTCAATCAGTCGAGTCACCTTTGAGTTATATATATTTAAGATATATATCAAATAAGGTTACATTTGACCACTTTTCGCATAACTGTTAAGTTATAGTGCAGTCTATGCAGCAAGCTTGCCTATATAAAAGCAACCTTATACCCCTACAGCCTTATTAATAAACTCGTATTAGTTTTGGGTTAGTTACTTCAGCTTTTGTCCTTTTTTTGCTACTGGAATATTTAGATGGATCGAAAGAGACAAAAGATGGTGTAACTAATCTAAAGCTAGTTCGTGTTTATTAATAAGGCTGTTTGAGTAAAATGTATGTTTGAATGGCCTGATAGCTTAGTTGGTAGTAGCTCTGCCTTTCAATTGAAACCGACTACAATTGTAGTGGTGGGTTCGACAGCCAGGACAAACTAATTTGTGTAATGAACATAGGTGTTTGCTCTGTGTCTGGTTATATTGTATTGAAGGGTTGAGAATAAAAAGGATTTAACTGACAAATTGACAGTTTCGAGAAAATTGACTTTAAACGTCAACGGCGTCATTTTAATGTAGAGTGCTTATAAGGTAATAGAAAAGGTTTATGTAAGTTTCAGTTGCTTGAAAATGTTTTAATTCTATTTAAAATTACTAAATATAGTACTAATTCATACAATTACTGTAAAAATATAATATAATAAAATAAATATAGTAATGTTTTTATGCTAAGCGAACTGTATTCCTGTGACAGATAAACCATTTTTAGACTCAAAATCTCGAGATTTAAGCCTCATTTCGGTATTTTGAGAATGTATTATTGAAGATAGTTTCACGCTGAATCCAACGATACCCATAAGTCATTTGGTCAAAAAACTCAGTTAAATCCTTTTTATTCTCACCCCTTCAATTACAAACAATAAGTAAGTTGTTGGAGTTATGGCGGGAAAACGAAAAAGACGCGTCACCGTATTGTATTATTTTCCAAAACTTGTGTTATTTTCAGTGTTAATAGTGCATAACATTGGTGGCGTTTTATTCGTTAAGGCTGAATTTTCCACACATGCCTACAGGCAGTGTGAATAATGATGGAAAGTGGTATAATGATGGTGAAACGTTTCTTTTAGTGTTGTTTCCAAAACTCCATAGAAGCTTCTGGTAAAGTTGCCACCACTTTACTAGGAGTATGACTTGACTAGACTTGATGACTTGGACTGTGACTTGACACATATCTGCGTGAAATATCATTAACTTGATAAATTATTAATTATTAGACACTGGCTAAATACACAAAAGTGTGGAGACAAAACTTTTAAAAAAGTCGTTTTTGATGGACAATATTTCTTGTTTCGCATACCTACCGAGATTTAGAAAAACCATTTGATGATTATTGTTAAAGCTCATAAAATATTTCAAATTTTTGTATTAACCAAAAATACCATAATCAAGTAGATACCTACCTACCATTTTGATGCGTGAATCTAAATTTGTAAAATTTTAAGTAGAATTTTGGAAACGGCGTTGTCTATGGAACGTTTCTTAGATTAAGTTTACTTACTGCATTGTTTTTATTTTATTTTTATCCTTTAGTCTGTGTATTTGACCACTGTCTCACCTGATAAAAAGTGAAAAATGTCCAAATCGGTTTATAAATTTTAAGGAATTTTGAGGTAACAGACGTTAAAAAAAACGAGTGTGCTTTAGACATACATAGCTGAAGTAAAACTTTTTTAGTTAAGCTCCATCTATCGGCCGGTATTACTTTGTTTTTGCTTTGTTTAATGTTAATGTGTTTAATGTTAAAAATGACAATTTACATTTGTCAAGATGGCGATCTTGACAAATGTAAATTGTCATTTATTAAATTTTCGGATTAACCAACATAATAATACAAATTTTAACGTTGTTATGTTGGTAATAGAGATCTACGTGAATCAACTTCCGTTCGCCTCGCTACGCATTCACCAGCTTACTCCCCAAGTCAAGCGTGCGTAAAGTTTTACTTCAAAAAACAAGTCAAATCAAAAATCAAGTAGTTATCTACAACATCCACTCTTTCGAAATTTACACTCGAAGTAATGAATGTGTGAGCGAGACAAAAAGGCGACAAAAGACCAATACATTTTAAGTCCAAGCGGGATGTATCCAAAAATCTTTACTACAAAGATAGTACCTAGATACTCGGTTCTATTCGTCCCTCGGAATAAGAGGAAAAAAAAACAGTTCTATTCAGGACATACTTGAAGTGGGCGGTTACAGATAAAATAATAGTTTCTACGTAACATGGGTAGGTATACAAAAGCTGTTTGTCTTACGACATTTCGTGGAAATCTACCCACCTAATGAATTTATTATCTGAAGATACTTATAGTGACACCCAAATTTTTTCACTCCAAATGAGATTGAAAAAATAACTGCTGGTGTTTTCAATTGCATATAACGTTAACTATTTACATATACCTATATATAAAAAAATTCAAATTATTAGGAATGTAGATGTATAGGTTCTGTACAGAATTTATATAGGTAACCAACCTTTGACTGTGGTAGGCAAGCTAAGCTATTCTGAGAAACCTAGTTCCACGATTCTGAGTATAAATTAATTTTCTCTGTAAATTTGTTATTACCATAGATAAACACTGAATTAAAACCGACTTAATAACCTATCATGTAAAGGAGGTTTTACTACATCTTCTTAGAAATAAGAAACAAAAAGCTCCAAATTACAGCTTACCAAAATCATTCCCATGCACAAAATCCACAACAACAAAAACACCACAATAATCGGAAACAACCGGTAACAACACTAGTTCACAACACTGCACTGTAATCCGGTAATTTCTTGTACCACATTCAATTAATCCGGTATTATTTTGATACGTTTTTCGGTATTTTTGCGGTTTATCAACGTGCCACAGGTTGGCGACGCGGGGAGGCGCGCGACCGTCTCGAGCGGTGTACGAACGCAGTTTGGAAGGAGTGAAGAGTGGGGGAAGCGGAGAGAGAGAGGATGCGCGGGGAGGTTCCCCTGATCAGTAACTGCCCGGGCTTGCTGGGTTGCCAGGGTGAAAGGTACTGCGGGAGTTTCGGGAGGTTAATCGTTTGTTAGAAGTTTAACAGCCTTATTAATAAACACGAACTAGCTTTAGACTAGTTACACCATCTTTTATCTCCTTCGATCCAGCTAAATATTCCAGTAGCAAAAAAAGGACAAAAGCTGAAGTAACTAACCCGGACTAATACCCGTTTATTAATAAGGCTATAATTGTTTAGGTCATATCGCCGCTGTTTTAATTATATCTATAAGTTTTAAATTTTAAGTTTGTGCTTGTCTATTGTTCCTGTTATGTGGTGTTTCAATAAAGAGTTATCAATGTATCTATCTTTATTAGTTTACTAAAATTAGGGTTGTTGCTAGATTATGAGTCCTACAGTTTCATGAATTTTAAAGAAACCGATATGCGATATCAGTACTGATTGTAGGTACTAAAAATTGGCTAAGTTAATTTTAAATTTTCGTAAGCTTTGTATTGTGAATAATTGTTTGTGTTTTATAAATCGTGGGAGCTAAATTAACTTTATAGTCTAATGTTTCATGTGTTTTCTTACAGTGCGATGTGGTCGCTAAAGCCCTAAAAAATACTTTAAAGCCTTTTTAGATCCAGTTTTGAATTACAATTTACGACCGACTATAAAATTAAATCACACCTGCGTACCTGTAGACATGAATTGACATGATGGTTTATAAATAAAGCTTAGCGGAATTAATTTCTATGAAAAATAAAATGATAGGTTTATGTGAGTAATTTAATTTGATGACACATCATATAGCTTGCAAGGTTAAAACAAGTATCATTTACCACTGAGTTACATTGCTTTTTGAAAAAAAGGAAAGACATTTATTCTATCATGTTATATTATCTACGTATCTATATATTATATTCTAATTTATTTTTCAATTGTTGCCTAGATAAATTTTCCCCGTTCCCCCTGGATTTTCCTCTCGTGTACCTGGCAACACTGCCCGGGTAAAGTCTGCGTATTACGCGGGTGCGTTCGTCAGATGTTGGATTTGCATTGTTTTTGCGTTTGTTTTTGATTTATCGATCCTAGAGGGCAAGTTTATTACGAAATGTAATTACATATTACTAGAATTCTAGTGTTTGTTTTATTGCCTAGTGCTTTATGGCTGGGATCTTTTAGTGCGTAATTTAATATCTATAAATACAATGACTTATATCTATATCTTAATAATGCATACAAGCGTAACATAAGTTTACATTGGGTTGTCTGGAAGAGATCGATTTAAGAGTCGTGATCTTTTTTTCAAAAATAATGATCAATCATAGATCTTTCTTTATTGGATCCGTTTATTAAAACCTATTTAGGTGTAATTTTTTAAATGTATTCATCTTAAGTACTAAAATACCTACTTTTATGAGCCCAATACCTATTACTACTTACCATCAGTTGTGAGAAATCCTTTAAAAAGAGAATTCCTTTTTTAACTCATTTATTGTTGACAGCCTCTGTGGTGTGGTGGTTTAGCAGGTCAGCTCATAACCCGGAGGAGGCGGGTTCGATTCCCGCGGCAGGACAAGTATTTATGCACAGAAAAAAAAAAAACGCAAATACTTGTTCTGAGTCTGGGTGTTGTGGGACCATGGTCCTCGTAGTTCCTGGATCCCTAGACACAGGGAATCCTAGTTAGGGTCCTGGATCTGTGTGTGATCGTTGGGCGTTATTATTATTATTATTGTTGTAATGTGCTTGCTATGTTATTTAACAATATGCACTTTTAAATTTTAAAATAGCCTATTTGCAATAAATCTTTTGACTTTGACTTTGATATCAGTTTTACTTCATATAAGCTGAATAAGTGCGGGTGAGTTGTGGCGGGAAAACGCAAAAGATCACGTTACCGCATTATATTATTTTCCGAAACTCGTGTTATTTTCAGTGTTAGTGCATAAAATTGGTGGCATTTTATTCGTTAAGTGCTGGATTACAGGCATGAGTGTGGGAAAGTGGCATAATGATGGTGAAACGTTTTTTTTCGTGTTGTTTCCAAAACTCCATAGAAGCTTCTGGTAAAGTTGCCACCACTTTACTTGGAGTATGACTTGACTAGACTAGACTATGACTTGACTATGACTTGACTTGATGACTTCGAATGTGAACTGACACATTATTTACGTTAAATATCATTAACTTGATAAATTATGAATTACTTGACACTGAATACACAAAAATGTGGAGCCAAAATATAAAAAAAAAAAAATAATAAGTGCGGGTTAGTGTATGACACATGCTCCCGAATATTTTTGATTTTTAAATATGTCTATTGGCTATTTCTGGATAAGCGTGCTCCACCTTCGACCGCATCGTCACTTACCATCAGGTGAGATCTAATCAAACGCAAACACATCGAAAGTTTAAAAAAAATTTCTACTAACGATGGCTTTTTGGTTTTTTCACTGTTAAAAAGTAATTGGCGTCAGCAGGTTTCGAACTAGGCTGCGTCAGGCTAAAATTCGCAACGCTCACCGAACATTCTCGTTCATTCAGTAATTCGTGATATAATATTGTCTGTTGCGAAATTAAATCAGTCCTGTAGACCGGAGATTATTTCAGATTACCCCCAAGATTACCGATTCTGAAAGTCCATCGACCGTAAATACTTAACCTGTTTTGAATACCGGTATTAATTCAATGTTAACAAAAGTTCAATCCTCAGTCAGGTTTCTATTTACGAATTAGGTATTCGAGTTAAAGGAAAAACTAAAGATTAAACTTACCTACTATCCCACTAATATTATAAACGTGAAAGTTTGTGTGGATGTATGTTTGTTATTCTTTTACGCTCAAACGGTTGAATGGATTTGGATGTAATTTAGAATATGGATAGCTTATATACTGAAGCGAGCTTCAACCCGCAGCTTCGCCCGCGGCGTGGCTTATGGGAAAATAATTCAACCACCCATTTCACCCTCTTAGCGATAGAATTTCGAAAAACCCTTTCTTAGTGGATTCCTTTACAAAGAACACACCCTCCAAATTTCAAAACGCTGGGACCAGTGGTTTAGACAATGTGTTGATAAAGTCAGTCAGTGAGGAGTTTGAATTTTATATTAGCACTTTTATAAATAGGCTGTAATAGACTGATGCGAGACTACGTTAAAAGGCCCAACGGGATGACCCTCATCCCCTAGAAGATGGGACAGCCTCTAGTGTGGGATGCCACATGTGTTGACATTTTGGCTCTGTCCCATCTTCCTTTAAGACTGCATCGAGCAAACACGGCGCGCGGCAAGTAGGTATTTACCCCGGCTCGCTAGGTCCCATCGCTAGTGTGCGTCGACACGCACACAACGATAAGTTCTCTTGATACTTGCGGGAAAAAGTGCGTAACTTAGAATTTGAAAAATTAAAGGTTTTTTTTTTATTAACTCACAGAAATTTAAAGGCATGTTTGTTATTTGAATTCCTACTTAAACTGACGTCGATATCTATACATATTTTAAATAAGGAATATTATATGTATTAAAATGTTCCTACTACCAAATAGCTCAGAAATAAAAAAGAAACTAAATATTTATGTGTATAGTTAAGTGTATTTTATTAACCTACTTCAATCAAATATTAATAATGATACATTGAAGTCGGCTGTATTTATTAAAATTTGTTCCACAATTATTATTATTTTTTATTTCATTTGAAAGAAAGAAGAAAGAAAGAAAAAACATTTATTCGTGACACACAACTGATAAAAAATACGTAACACAAAAACAATAAAACAATGCTACGTGGTGTCACGAATGGGCTCCGACTCAGCATACAATTAAGGTCCTAAGACCTTAATAACTGATTTTCAGTCGGAACACATTTGTGACACCACGAACGTCAGGACATACTTAATATATTAATACAATAATTTTACTACATACAAATTTAAAAAGTTTACATGCTGTAGACAAAAATACAATAAACAAGAACAAACATGAACAAGACATATAAATATAATAATAATAATACTTTAATAAACATTAAAGTATTATTATTATTATATTTACATATTATTTGGGCATTTCTTTATTTTCTGCTCGTGCACAAACCATGCAATATTTATTTTTAACCGCCATATATAGAACTTTCTTTGTCCTGTAGCCTATTATTACTGCGGCACCTGATAAAGCATTATAATTTTTTCTATACGATCTCTTAGACCAGCAACCATCAGCAACCACAGTTATCATCGGTACTCCATTTGAATCGACGTCACTATTGAGAAGAGCTAAATCTTTTTCTTCTTTCGCTGCCTCCTCCATGATCTTTTCTTTAGCTAATTCCCATAGTTCACAGACCTTGGTATGACACTTTGAATATAATTTATCGGACATACTAGGAATATTAAGAGAAGCTGAAACTTATTCCAAGCCAGAAAATCCTGCCCCTATCGACATGAAACTGCTTACAACCAAATCATTTAGGTTGAGATCTGCATATCTGTCTGTTTTTTTACAGTTATTTAATTCAAGTTTCATTTTACACATTCTGTAAGTAAAGTAAAATTTTGATTGGAACCCTTTTTTTACTTCCTTAGTCATTTTTAAACTACTCAAGTTGCAACCAAGTGGCGAGTTGTGACTTTAGTTGTGGCAATATTACGGAGTTGTTCAAAAATATATGCAAAATCTACAATTCTGTTTCCTTCTACTGTAAGTTCTTCTTCGTCTTGAAATTCTTCCTCTATTATAAAATCTGAATATTCATTATCGTCTGCTTTTTTCTGAAGTTCATTAGTATCTGACAATACCTATAAAAAAAGAATACTTTGAAAATATCATACTCAAAACAATTTTTATTAGTGTTTTGAAAGACAGAATACGCAAACACTACAACGATGAAAACATAAATAGCTCGCTTACCTACATCATCACTTTATTTTTCAGTTTCATTTAATACAATATTAGTAATGAAAGTGATAAGTTGTTAACTTACGCAATGGTTTGTTTCAATTTCACTTTGTTCTTTTATAACAGTAACTATTGCGAGTTCGTCATCTACAGTAATTTTAGGTGAAGGATCTTCATTGTTTGGCGAAACAACTGAAGAACCCAATCTATAAATAAATAAAAATGTATTATTAAAACTAACTAATTAAACTAAGAAAACCAAAACTACAGCATGACTTACAACTAAAAAATAAAACAAAGCCTTAGATTGCAAAATTAATAAAAACTCGATCCTCTTATTTTTAACTACAATAAGTAAAATAAATATACAACTCAAAATTCAAATACTAACGAGCTTTGTTTATTTTTTAGATTTTTATTCCGAAAAAAAAACGCTACCTTTTTTCTTGTAATAACTTTCCTTACGCTTTCCCATTATCACTAAAACAAAAATATAAGTATTATTTTAACACAAGAAATATAAACAACTTATACGAAATAAGTAAAAATCACAAAACTGAACTTACCTTCTTTATACGTTTGCAGCTGAATACTCGTACACAATAGATCGCGATCGAGTGTTCTCGGCGCGTTGCTCTGCAAATCGACATGCCCTCGCTCTAAGCTCCGGTGGTCGACTGAATTTCGGAGCGCATACTTCGCGTATATATTCAACATCGCGCGTCCATAGAAAAAATGTATGGAGAATTTGAGACGAGATTTTAGAAAATTCATAGTTAAATTTTCCGACGTTATTTTGGAAATGTAAAAAATACATACTAACTTTTCAGTATTAGAGATTAATATTATTGCAAGTTTGCATAGAAGTTCGACAGTTTATAATACAAATTCGGTTTAACGCAAGCACGCCTTTTTAGACATTTTGGTGTAAATGTACGATTTTTTTAAAAATAAAGTAATACATAATTATTTTTTTGTGTTACATAGAAAAGGTTAACTGTTTCTTTGTGCTTTTTGTCATTTTTTTTTGTGTCAACTATTATAATAGTACTGATGGTATCGTTATAACCATGACTACAGTTTTGATGGATTTTACTCGATGCAGTCTTAATAACAGCTCAAGCGGGCGCGGCCGCCGTCAAGGCCGAAAACCTCAAACGACACAAATATACACTCCTTGATAGGGCCTACATATTTGTGTCGTTTGGGGTGGAAACAACGGTTCCGTGGGGGCCGGCTGCCATGGAAACATACAGAGACTTAGACTTACTTACCGCATCGTTACTTACCATCAGGTGGGATAGTGGTCAAACGCAAGCCTATCTAACAATAAAAAAAGACGGCCAAACGTTTGGTGGAGGCATCAGGTGACCAGAATGCTCGATATTACCAGGTGGTAGTACTTTTCTGCAAAGTTCGTCTAGGCAGTCACCCCTTTGCCAGTTATTCTGCCAAGCAGTAGTGTACAAGCACTACTGTGTTCCGGTTTGAAGGGTACTATAGCTAGTGAATTACTGGGCAAATGAGACTACGACCTGATCTCACAGTCTAGTAATCTTATTACTAGATTGTGCTGGGGGGTCTCACAAATGTGACCAGCTATGACAAGGACGGCGGAGAGGTTTTAAAATCATAAAATTCGTGTAACGTAATTTATGGAAGGCCTTATAAGCAAAATTATTTATACGCACTAAACTTTTGCTAATTTTAAAAAAATAATAAAACAATATTTATGGATATTTCACACAGCGCCATCTAGCCCCAAACTAAGCAAAGCTTGTACTATGGGACCAGATAACTGATACAATACTTTAATACATGTTTGTAAAAAACATAGAATACAATATAACGCTTAATTAACGTTCTGGTGTCTGAACACCAGAACAAACACCTAAGCTTATCACACAAATGTTTGACCTGGGTGGGAATTGAACCCACTAACTACCGCTCAGAAGACAGAGCTACCCAACTGAGCTTTGAGGCCATATTATAAATTAATAACTCATCTGTAATGTATATTCGAAGATCACCTGTCGTTACTTAAAAAAGTGATAATGTTTTTTAATCAAAAAGCATCACAAACAAACAAAAATCGAAAACCGAACTAGCACCAACGTAAAGAATCTAAACCACTCCAGAAAAAAAAAACTTGCCCAATAAAGGAAGACCAGACAGCACCTGTGCATCAAACATTGAAAAAGAAAAAACAAAACGGACACACACCAAAACAAAAGACGATCGCGATCTAACAAACCACTTTACACCTTATAATTAGCTTCATAAAGTTTGTATTTCCTTTAAAACGTTTTACGCACTTGATACCAGAAATACCGAAAGAGGGTATAAAAAACTAAAACGGGTTCCGTGAGAACAAAAAAACGGGGCTACCTTATTTTTTTCTGGATCATAACCAAGTGATTTAATATCTGTGGTTAGAATCAACATTTACTATCGATGTACAAGTTAAATTATCTATGGAACGATGTAGTTAAATTTAAGTTTTTTTTTTTGTTTTTTTTTAGGTATTCTGGTAATCAAAAAATTGTGTTTTGACGGGAACGAAAATGTGCTTTTGTTGTCTGGGTATTTATTATCCAAAACTTTTATAATAATAATAACGCCCAATGATCATGCACATAGATCCTGGACCCTAACTAGGATTCTCTGTAATTCCTGCGACAGGACAAGTATTTGTGCATAGAAAAAAAGCCAAATACTTGTTCTGAGTCTGGATGTTGTGGGTCCATGTTCCTCGTAGTTTTTGAGTCCCTAGACACAGGGAATCCTAGTTAGGGTCCAGGATCTATGTATGTGATCGTTGGCCGTTTATTTATTTCATTATTAAACAAATCAAAAACAAAATTATACCGGCCGATAGATGGACCTAAACTAAAGCAGTCTTATTACAAAACGTGGACTAAATAGACATTTAAACCTGTACCAACTAGTCCTAGTTTGTTACGGTACTAAGTAGTTAGACCTTGACTTTATTACAAAACGGCGACTAATCGAAGATCAGCTGATACCAGAGATAGTCCATGGCTTAAA
The DNA here is from genome assembly GCA_905220475.3 of Ennomos fuscantarius. NCBI lineage: Eukaryota > Metazoa > Arthropoda > Insecta > Lepidoptera > Geometridae > Ennomos > Ennomos fuscantarius. The sequence goes on from HG992049.1 coordinate 9,099,329, forward strand.
TATTGACCATAGACTAAATACGAAAAAAGTTTGTTCATTTGGACCACATTTATTCACACGATCCTTTTTTCACGTTTCATATATTTAGATTTTTTGTTTTCGTCTATAATATACGTGCATTGGCCTTGGAAAGCTTATTGTTTGCATATTTTTTAATGAATAAATAATCAGATTCATAAAAGTCAGCTTTGCTACAATGATTTTCAACTTATAAAACTATTAAGTTTTAATAGTTACCAACGAGGCTTGCCAGAATCAGAACGTAAATATGGCATTGCTTAACACGCGAAAATTGATATTTCTGTTTATTGTTGTAATAACTAACTGTAACTATAATAAATATCGTAAAAATGAAGCAACAAAATATAAAAACTGAACCGAGTAGATATAGACCAAGACAACCTCAAAATCGTGTAACAAAGAAGGTTGATAACCCAACATTGACGTTAGGGGCGTAAATAGTTTTTAATCTTAAAAGTTTCATTTTTCCACCACCGTGGCGCTAGTTTCTTTGCTTTAGCGAGTTAGTACCATAGTTAAACTAGGGTCGTCGGAGGACTAACTTTAGACCATGGACGATCCCCTTATCAGCGATAAACTCATTTTTGTAATAAGGTTTTTAAATAGTCTAAGTTTAGACCTAGTACTAACTTTAGTCCACGCTTGGTCTGCGTTTTGTAATAAGACGGAAGAAGTTTTACTTCAGTCGTGTGATCTAAAGCACACTCGTTTTTTAATATTCTGGTCTTCCCAGTACTGACTTATTTGTTTACATACTTAAACGTAATTCGCTTTTATAATTTTTAAGCCAACTACGCTAAGAGTCACCGTGTTAAACAAAAAAAAAAATGAATGAACAAAAAAAACTTGTTTACATCCAGACACACTTCGGTACCTACTTACCATTCATAAACACTTTATACTGAATCGATGGGGTCGTTGAACTTACTATACCTATTACCTACTAAATTAACTAGCTTTGTTGACCTCCTTTAACTTATATTTAGTTAGGGAATAGAGATCTAATTCAATTGGTCATTGTGAATATTATCCAGTTGTGAAAGCACTTCGTCTATATATGACTTGCGTGTAAACACGGTTCAGTTAAGGCTCGTGGGATGAGCCAATGGTTTTAAAGATTGTTGTAAAATATATATAGAATTACTCAAATGTTCGATTTAATCCTACCAATAATATAAATCTGAAAGATTGTGGGTATGGATGTATGGATGAATATTTAACTACAACTATTACACGGCTAAAACTCACGAGATACAGTCGAATAACTCGACCGGTGTTCGGGCAATATAGATGCCCATCCTCAAGGAGTACGCGCGGCGGCGTTATTCGACTGTATCTCGTGAGTTTTAGCCGTGTAATAGTTGTAGTTATGAGTACTACTCACGTCAGTTTCTATAATATTATGGATGAATATTTGTTACTCTTTCACGCAAAAACTACTAAACGGATTTGGATGAAATTCGGAACACAGATAGTTTATAGCCTGGATTAGGACGTAGGATTTTTATCCCGATAGTATGTTCCCATGGGACAATTATCGAACCCCATGAGGGTAGGGAAAACAAAAAAAAAACTAAAAAAAAAAATTGTATCAGATCAGCAGGTAGGTTGTTCCAAAGATTAGCACCATTTTAGATTCGCAATCTCACCGACTTACAAGCTCACAAATTCACAAACTCACAAAACACTAATTCACCAACCCACTAGCTCACAAACGTACAAAAATTGCCCCTGTATAATATAAGTATAGTTAGTCGAACGCCACTTGTAGTCACCCATCCAAATAATATCTAACCTGGTAAGTAACCTAAGCATACATAGCGCCTTTTAGAGTCATTACTTAATTAAACTTACGTTAATATATATTATTATGTATTAGTTAAGATTTTGTTGTTGGCATTATCAGAATGTCGTCTTCAAAGCCGTCTAGCCAATGTGACGCAAATATGAACCTACTTACAAGGCAGCGCGTTATAGTAGTTATTTATAACTAACTAGCGGCTCGTCCCGGCTTCGCTCGGGTGGACGTTTATATATTAAACATTTTATAATATACGAAAAACAATGTATCACGCACCGGCGCCATCTACTTAAAATATTGGTTTGTCCTGAATTTTTCCTGAATTTTCTTTGCTATAAACCTCACGGAGCCCGAGACCTTTCCAACGAATGCAAAACCGTGGAAATCGGTTCGTGCGTTCTGGAGTTATAGCGTGAGGAATTAAAACCCGACCTTTTTTTTATATAGTAGATTATAAAAAAGGTGGTAGGACTTTTCTGTAAAGATCGTCAATGTAAGTACCACCGGTTTGCCAACTATTCTGCCGCCAAGCAGTAGTGCGCAAGCACTACTGTGTTTCGGTTTGAATGGTATTGTAGCTCGTGAAATTACTGGGCATTTGAGAGTTTATTATCCGATCTCACAGTCGATTAATCTGAACCAGAATGTGCTGTGTCAGGATAATGCAGTGTCACGTGAAACTTTATATTTTAGAGTTCCGAGTGACACTGTTCTATTATGGGCGGCCGTATCGCTTAACGTCAGGTGAACGACTAGCTCGTCACATCATTAATTAACATAAAAAAAACTTTACACTGGCTAAATGCACAAGTGTGGAGCCAAAAAAAGTTTACGAAAGAAAGAGTTAGAGAATACTTTAGTTTTTTTATTATTTTGTTTTCTTTTGGCTCCACACTTTTGTGTATTTAGCTAGTGTCAAGTAATTCATAATTTCTCAAGTTAATTAATATTATGTATGTGTATTTTGTGCCAAGTCAAGTCACAGTCCAAGTCATCAATTCAAGTCATAGTCTAGTCTAGTCAAGTCATACTCCTAGTAAAGTGGTGGCAACTTTTCCAGAAGCTTTACGGAGTTTTGGAAACAACACGAAAAGAAACGTTTCACCATCATTTTACCACTTCCCTACACTCATGCCTGTAATCCAGCACTTAACGAATAAAATGCCTTCAAATTTATGCACTAACACTGAAAATAACACAAGTTTTGGAAAATAATATAATGCGGTGACGCGATCTTTTTCGTTTTCCCGCCAAAACTCCCAATAACTTAGTTGAAAGTTGCAACCGTGTTGGCGGTATGTTGCGACAGAAGACAAAGTCGTGCGGTGAGAGGATTACCCATCGTTTAGAATGGTTGGTATTTAATGTCGATTTCGCGTCCTTCAAGAGTTGTTTACATTTTCTTGATTCCTAGATGTCATTGTGACCTTTAGGTACTTGTTATTAAAATACAAATTAGTTGAGCAATATTTTCCCTCGGGTTCTCGGGGATTCCTATCAACGTGGCATACCAAATTAGTAGTGGATTTACCAGCAGGCAGGTTGGAGTCTACGGCGGCAAATTTTAGGGGGGGGCAACTTTGAATCAAATTATTTTCTTACAAAAAAAAAACATTTTATATACAGAGAAAAATGTATTGAAAATTACAATATTTTTGTACTAAAAGCTGATGAAGAGTATAAATCCTAATTTTTTTAATTTTTTTTATTGTTTGGCTCCACACTATTGTGTATTTAGCCAGTGTCAAGTAATTAATAATTTATCAAGTTAATGATATTTCCCGCAAATATGTGTCAAGTCCCAGTCGAAGTCATCAAGTCAAGTCATAGTCTAGTCAAAGTCATACTCCTAGTAAAGTGTGGCAACTTTACTTGAAGCTTCTATGGAATTTTGGAAATAACACGAAAAGAAACGTTTCACCATCATTATACCATTTTCCCACACTCACGCCTGTAATCCAGCACTTAACGAATACAATGCCACCAGTTTTATGCACTAACACTGAAAATAACATGAGTTTAGGAAAATAATACAATGCGGTGACGCAATCTTTTTCGCATTCCCGCCAGAACCCCTAAATCCTAATTTTATTGACAAAGAAATTTTCATTACCATCATTGGGGTTTTGAATTACGGAGGTTAATTAGGCGGCAAAAATTAAATAGCCTATGGGCAACAATTGCTTAAATCCGCCACTGCCAAATACTGAACGGTCATTGGTTGCCTGTTGTTCATTGGATGTTTTCAACCAATGAGCTTACAGGTTGTGTTGACTTTAGTTTGAAAAACGTACAATAAATCCGGGGCTAGAGAGATAAGCGGAAACATGGAGTTTTGGCGGGAAAACGAAAAAGATCGTCACCGCATTGTATTATTTTCCAAAACTTGTGTTATTTTCAGTGTTACAGCATAAAATTGGTGGCATTTTATTCATTAAGTGCTAAATTACAGGCTTGAGTGTAGGAAAGTGGTATAATGATGGACAAACGTTTCTATTCAAAACTCCATAGAAGCTTAAAGTTTCCACCACTTTACTAGGAGTATGACTTGACTAGACTAGACTAGATTATGACTTGACTTGATGACTTGGACTGTGACTTGACTTGACACATATATCTAATACCTTTTTACTTAAAAAATTATCAATTACTTGACACTGGCTAAATACACAAAAGTGTGGAGCCAAAATGAAAAAACTTATGAGAGTCACGTGCGAATATGTGAAATTGTGACCCATTTAATTCAACAGAAGCAAATACAAATCTTATTTCATATTATATTTTAGGATTTTTTTTTACATTTGTAGTAAACACAAGTTGGGGTACAAGGTAGGGTTCGATTCCCGCGACAGTATTTGTGCACAGAAAAAGAAGCACAAGTACTTGTTCTGTGTCTGGGTGTTGTGGGACCATGGTCCTCGTAGTTCCTGGGTCCCTAAAGAATCCTAGTTAGGGTCCAGGATCTATGTATGTGATCGTTGGGCGTTATTATTTGTTATATCACGCTTTCTATACCATAGCCAACTGCTCTGAATTCACTCAAGTCGCTTTTCATTTGCGACAGAAATCCACAATTAAAACTCTACACAGTTCTCATCATAATCAGTTCCCATTCAAAACCTCAAATGTAGGTCTCCGCTTTTTTCGAATCCGGTGTGCGAGCTACGAAACGATACGGCTCTCTCTTTCACACGCACAGACCTCGCGTGTATGGGAATTAAGTGAGTTTCTTGATGCAACCTGATGTTTTACTTTATTTAGACACAGTGTAAATAATTATAGAACAGTTGGGAAACTGACGATATTTTTCCAACTGACATTTGATTTTTATATTATGTAAAGTGAAAATTATTAATTTAGTATTTTATGTAATCTTTGTATTGTATGCATTAAAGTAATTTTGGTACCTATTTAAACTGTCTGATGAAAATATATTAAAGGACATGTAAAAGAAAGTACGGTTTTTTAAGATATGTTAATGAATGACGTGATGAGCTAGTCGTTCACCCAATGTTAAGCAACACAGCACACATTCCATAACAGAACACATTCGGAACTCCAAAAAATGAAGTTTCACGTGACAGTGCATCATCCTGAGACATCAGCACAGTCTGGTAATAAGATTACTCAACTGTGAGTTCAGCTGGGCGATCACGTAACTCAATTGAAACCAATAGAAACACAATTTTGTATAGATTTTACAGTTTCAATATGTGCATAGTTAGTATGGAATTTTTTTCTGTTGCATTGCATAAGATCTCAATTGGCCAATAATTTCACTAGCTACAGTGCCCTTTGAACCGGAACACAGTAGTGCTTGCACACTACTACGAGAGCTTACTTACGATTACGATTAGCTGCTGCTCTAGCATAGACACAAAACCGTGTCATTTATAATAATGTATTGTCCGATGTACTTGGAAAAGGTTTATGTATAAACTCTTAATATGACTGCACATGCTAACTATTTTTAAGCCTATTTTAAAAGGCAATAAAAAAATCAAGCTTAAGTGCATTGGTCGACTACTGCTTCTTAATGTTTTTATTTAATTTTTAATGTCCAAATTTCTTTTATATGTTTTTTAAACTCTGTTTTTATGTGTCTATTTTTTTCCTTTATGGATCCTGAGTCTGAGGTAAAAATATAATTATTATTTTTGAAGAAAAACGTTTATTGCGATCTTTACAAAAAAAAGCAATGTTTGCTAACTCTGCTTTGTTCTTCTTTTCTTTATTGCGCATCACTTGATAGTTGATTACGCATCTTGATTGCAACCAATTGAAACTAAAAGTTGTATGGATTTGACAGTTTCAGTTACGTAGTTTCATAGTTATGGGTTTCAAATTTAGCTTGAATATGTGATTTCGTCTTTTGCATTGCCCGAAGTTGCGCGTTCACGCCCCTGGTTTTAAGTTAGCGTCCAAGTTGTCCTTCTCCAATTTTTCACACTGCGTACCACCACTTAAATTCCCTACAGCCGAGTAAGAACTCGCCACTTGTCTTTATGTATCCGATTGTACTTAACTTTAAAGCCAGTGGCCTCCACATAGGATGCGAAATGTACAATTTATTTTACAATTCGAACATTTAGATTTTAAACTTGATTATTCTGAGAAGACGTTAAAAATAAAACCCTTATGTGCCTCTGTGGCGTGGTGGTTGAGCAGGTCGGCTCATAACCCGGAGGTGGCGGGATCCATTCAGGACAAGTATTTGTGCACAGAAAAAAAAAACGCAAATACTTTTTATGAGTCTGGGTGTTGTGGGACCATGGCCCTCGTAGTTCCTGGGCCCCTAGACCCACAATCCTAGTTAGGGTCCAGGATCTATGTATGTGATCGTCGTTTGGTCGTTATTGTTTATTTTATTATTATTTATTTATGAATAAATTGACTTTCTGTCCATTTAAGTGACAGGTTTTTTGCGAAATGCTAAGCGCTCTCATTGGAACATGGATTTAAATAAATATTTGTGGACAATTCACACAGCGCCATCTAGCCTCAAACTAAGCAAAGCTGGAACCATTTTTGCTTGTAAATATATACATAGAATACAGTATAACACCCATCAGACACTGAACAAACGATGTTAATCACAAATGTTTGTCCTGTGTGGGAATTGAACCGACAACCTGCAGTTCAGAAGACAGAGTCACTACCAATTGAGGTATCGAGCCAGTCAAAGTTTATTAACAAAAAAGCAATGCATATTAAGGTAATACGTAATGCCTCGAGCATGCTCTCCACTGCCAAGACTGCTCATATTTTTGAAGTAAAACTTCTTTACGCACGCTTGACTTGGGGAGTAATATGGTGAATGCGAGACGAACGGAAGTTGAAGTTGTTTCACGTATATCTCCATTGTCAACATAAAAAAGTTAATAATTTGTATTATTATGTTGGTATGTCCGGTAAAATGACAATTTACAATTGTCAAGATGGCGACAGTTACACAAAAATAAAGTTATACCGGCTGATAGAGGGAGCTAAACTAAAGAAGCCTTATTAATAAACGTGTATTAGTCTCGGATTAGTTACTTCAGCTTTTGTCCTTTTTTTGCTACTGGAATATTTAGCTGGATCGAAAGAGACAAAAGATGGTGTAACTAGTCTAAAGCTAGTTCGTGTTTATTAATAAGGCTGTAGAAGTTTTTCTCCAGCCGTGTGGTCTAAAGTACACTCGTTTTTTTAAAAATAATAATATCTATAAGCCACATTTCAGCGAATGAGATATAATTTTAGAATCAGCGACAACACGTGTTACGAAAAAATTAGGACAGAAAACAGATGTACACGAAGAGCGGTGAACTTCAGATATGGTATGTTGCTAACCAATTTATCAATATAAATTATATTGTAGCCCGCAGCTCTACTCTTGCTTTCGACAGGTTTCAATAGACTATAGACTGGTTTTACCTATTTGTTTAACTTGTATCTTTCTACAATATCTATCAAAGGGAGCGTTTCAGTAATCCAAAATCTCAACCTATTTTCGTTAGGTTTCCTTGTTTGTAGTTTATTTGTATTTTTAAGCTATTGCATAGCTTTCATCGCGGGCCTTGAGCGTGGGGACCGAATCCAGAAATTCCGTAACGAAAAAACCTAACACCCCCCACTCCGAACCGCTTTGCCGGTCGGAGTACAACAACCCAAGGAGTATACAACCCGCCTTTAGGTGGCATTGGTTGTATTGGAAAACTACCGTCATCAGCTGTTTGTGAGAAAGGATATAGGTGTATAGGTATTTATCGTCTATGTACAACAGTTATGCAATAGCTTTACCGCGGCAGTCTCCGAGTGCCACACGTCTTTTTTTTTTCGTCTGAGGGTAGGGGTAATAACTATTGAAGGATGTGTTGTTTATAACACTAGTTGTCCCGCCCAGGCTTCGCACGGGTGAATTAGTAAAACGCGATCGAACGGGATAAAAGGCCTATGTCCGTCTCCTGGTTCTAAGCTACTTCCCGACCAATTTTCAGCCACATCAGTTCATCCATTCTTGAATTATAAATAGTGTAACTAACACGACTTTCTTTTATATATTAAGGTAGATATAATAAAACTAGCTGCGCCACGCGATTTCACCCGCGTGGTGATCCAAACGGTGATAGTGATGATGAAAAATAATTAAAGTCCTATTCTCAGATCTACTGAATATGCACATAACATTTCATACGAATCGGTCTCAGGACGGACGCGAGAATTTTATATATTACTAGTTGCGCCCCGCGGTTGCACACGCGGTTAAAAAGTATTTCAATCATTTACTTATCCCACGGGAAAATTTAAATTTTCCGGGATAAAATGTAGCCTATATTTTAATCTAGCGTATAAGCTATCTTGGTACTGAATTTCATATAAATCCATTCAGCCGTTTGAGCGTAAAGGAGTAATAAACATACACATATACACACAAACACACATACAAACTTTCGCCTTTATAATATTAGTGTGCTTAGTGTGAAGTGTGATGATACTAGTGTAATAAGATTGAGTGAGTAATTTAGTTTGATTTTGTCTTTATTTGGCTCCAGGCAATTTGCGAATTGCGGCAATAGCCGGTATCATATGCACTAACAGACAGACAAACAAAACCTTTCAATCATACAAAACTATCTTTCGTATTATACAATACAGTACAATACAAAAATTCGTTATTGTACACCAGAAGAAAAAAAAAAACAGTAAGAGATGATGAAAATTAAAGCTAAATTAAGCGAAAATACAATACAAACAAAAATACAAACAAAGGAAAAAACAATGTGGTACAAAAATAACTCTATAAGTGTTGCGATATTTTCCACCAGCTTGTTACCACCTGCTCTATTATCACCTGCCAAGACATCTAGGGACAATAATTAGGCTTTGGGGATAATAATTAGGCCTTAATGCTAGACTATAGCTCAACAGTAATGGAGAAACAGCCAATAACATTTGCAAAGTTCAAGCCCTAGTAGGGCATTTTATTGCATTGCATCGTATTAGATTGGCCTGATAGCTCAGTTGGCAGCTCGGCCTTCTGAACTGTAGGCTGTGGGTTCAATTCCCGCGCAGGGCAAACATTTGTGTTGAATACAGGTGTTTGTTCTGTGTCTGGGTCTTATATTGTATTCTATATATTTTACAAACAAAAAGTATCTAAGTTTTCTATCAGTAACCTGGTTCCCATAGTACAATCTTTACTTTATTTGGGGCTAGATGGCTTTGTGGTAATTATCCACAAATATTGACTTTATTATTTATTTATTTATTGCATTGTATTGTATTGTATTTTATATTAATTGATTGATAATTTATTAATCTGATTTATCGCGAAAAACCTAGGGATTTTGCGAAAACACGGATAATTTGATAATTGTAAAATCATTTCTCAATGTTACTGGAAAGCGATAGAGGTTGCAAAACCACTATCTTTTTCTTTAACTTACGCTTTAGTAACGTTGCGAAAGGAAACGTTATCTATTATGAAACAAGGACGCTGATTGGCTGATTGGTGTACCTAAAACGGGACCTCTGATTGGTTGACTCACACAACCTAACTCTTTTTTGTAAACTTTTGCTCACTAAATCTCTTTCTGGGTTTTGGCGGGAAAGCGAAAAAGATTGCGTCACCGCATTGTATTATTTTCCTAAACTTGCGTTATTTTCAGTGTTAGTGTATAAAATTGGTGGCATTCTATTCGTTAAGTGTTGGATTACAGGCGTGAGTGTGGGAAAATGGTATAATGATGGTGAAACGTTTCTTTTCGTGTTGTTTCCAAAACTCCATAGAAGCTTAAAGTTGCTACCACTTTACTAGGACTATGACTTGACTAGACTAGACTATGACTTAACTTGATTACTGTGACTTGACTTGACTTGACACATATATAATATTAATTAACTTCATAAATTATCAATCACTTGACACTGGCTAAATACACAAAAGTGTGGAGCCAAAACATTAAAAGAAAAAAATCTCTTTCTTTTGTTTGTTCATGTCACTCTAACAAACCTAGTACAAGGAGTTTTGGCGGGAAAACGAAAAACATCGCGTCGCCGCATTGTATTATTTTCCAAAAATCGTGTTATTTTCAGTGTTAGTGCATAAAATTGGTGGAATTTTATTCGTTAAGTGCTGAATTACAGGCATGAGTGTGGGAAAATGGTATAATGATGGTGAAACGTTCCTTTTTTATGTTGTTTCCAAAACTCCATAGAAGCTTCTGGTAAAGTTGCCACCACTTTACTAGGAGTATGACTTGACTAGACTAGACTATGACTTAACTTGATGACTTGGACTATGACTTTACTTGACGCATTATATGATATTAATTTACTTGAGATATCATCAATTACTTGACACTGGCTAAATACACTAAAGTGTCGAACCCAAACCAAACAAAAAAAACCTAGTACAGTAATCTTTTAAATTTAATACCATGCAGTCCTCTGTCCCTTTTCGGGATTCATTACTTATTCAGTCACAGGGATTATTTACTTATTACTTTTAAATAGATAACACATACCAACCAGCCTCGGTGGCGTGGTGGTTGAGCAGGTCGCCTCATAACCTAAGGTGGTGGGTTCGATTCCCGCGACAAGTCAAGTATACAAATACTTGTGCACAAGCACGTACTTGTTATGTGTTCGGGTGTTGTGGGACCACGGACCTCTTAGTTCCTGGGTCCCTAGATACAGGAAATGTATACATATTATATTATATACATATATTTTTATATATTACATTGTATACTAGCTGCGCCCCGCGGTTTCAACCACGTGGTGAAAATTTTCTAACTTTCTTAGTTTTTTATTTCATAAGAACTTTCTCCTGACAATAATAAAAACAACAAAAAAGAGAATAAGGGGTAATGTAATAATAATATATAATATGTGTGGACATCTCATACAACGCCATCTAGCCTCAAACTAAGCAAAGCTTGTACTATGGGAACCAGATAACTGATACTATAAGTAGATACTTTTTTGTTTTTTAAATACATACATAGAATACAATATGACACCCAGACACAGAACAAACACCTATGTTCATCACACATATGTTTGTCCTGAGTGGGAATCGAACCCACAACCCACAGTTCAGAAGGCAGAGCTACTACCAATAAAAATATATTTTATTTTAGTTAATGTTCTATCCGTTCACGCGTAATGCGATGACTAACGATATTCTATTATATATTACACGAGATTCTGCCCGCAGCTTCGCCCGCGGCGTGGCCTATGGGAAAATAATTTGACCACATTGGTGGAATTTCGAAAAATCCTTTCTTAGCGGATGCCTACGTCATAACATCTACCTGCATGCCAAATTTCAGCCCGATCTGTCCAGTGTTTTGGGCTGTGCGTTGATAGATCACTATGTCAGTCAGTCAATCAGTCAGTCACCTTTGAGTTATATATATTTAGATTATACCCAACTATTTTTTGAAGGGAAAAATGCTTTCACACTTGCCTGCCACGGGGGTGATGGCAGAGGGTATGTGGGACTCAAACCCGCTAAAACCCCCCTGTGATCTCCCCATACACCAAAAGCTTTTCAAACCTCAAGACACGTTTGAATAGTTTAAGCACGAGAGTTGATTCTCATGTAACCCAATTTCTCAGTACAGATTTCCGGATTTAATTATTCTGATTAATTTCTTTTTATTTCAGTACTATTTATACAATCCACAGATTAAAATTACTTATAAATATATCCTCAATGATGTCAATCTTTTATGAAGATTTTTTGGCGGGAATGCGAAAAAGATTGCGTCACCGCATTGTATTATTTTCCAAAAATTGTGTTATTTTCAGTGTTAGTGCATAAAATTGGTGGCATTCTATTCGTTAAGTGCTGGATTACAGGCGTGAGTGTGGGAAAATGGTATAATGGTGGTGGAACGTTTCTTTTCGTGTTGTTTCCAAAACTCCATAGAAGCTTCAAGTAAAGTTGCCACCACTTTACTAGGAGTATGACTTTGACTAGACTATGACTTGACTTGATGACTTTGACTGTGACTTGACACATATTTGCGTGAAATATCGTTAACTTTATAAATTATTAATTACTTGACACTGGCTAAATACACAATGTGTATTAAATACACAGTGTGGAGCCAAAACATAAAAAAAAATCTTTTATGAAAAAGTTTTAATCGTTCACCATTATTATTACGGCGATGAAGTACACCTTCTTGTTAGTAGGGGAGTTAATGGTAAATAATCTTACAAGTTTATGCGTATTAAAGCATATTGATTCTTAGAAAATAAACCTGCACTTAAAATTAAAAACTTAAAAACGGGGCTACCTTATTTTTTTTCTGGATCATAACTAAGTGATTTAATATCTGTGGTTAGAATCAACATTTACTATCGATGTACAAGTTAAATTATCTATGGAACGATGTAGTTAAATTTAAGTTTTTTTTTTTACTTTTGGTATTCTGGTTATCAAAAAATTGGGTTTTGACGGGAACGAAAATGTGCTTTTGTTGTCTGGGTATTTATCATCGAGAACTTTTATAGTAATAATAATAATAACGCCCAACGATCACATACATAGATCCTGTACCCTAACTAGGATTCCCCGTGTTTAGGGCCCAAGGAACTACGAGGGCCATGCTTCCACAACACTCGAACCCGCCGCCATACTATTTTATTTTTGAAGTATTACTATGCTATATAGCAAATAAGCATACGGCCAGGAAGAGAAGAAGTCACCGTAGCTCATGGACATTTTTTTACATTTTTTGTCCCCATGTTGGAGCTGTGTGCTGGTCGGTGTTTGTCCGTGCTTCATTAAATGAAGCATTTTCGATAAACATGTCAAGTAACTATGAATATAAATATATAAATGAATCCCTAGGTGAGGGTTACATATTTGAAATGATGAGTCCCCGGGGCCCACAGGCCTGGCTTCTTGTCAAGGAGCTTTCCAGACGCCTGGTTGAGCTGACGCACGACCAAAAGGCTCGGCCAAAGAATTAGCCTAGCTATTCAACGAGGGAATGTTGCCAGCTTTTTGGATTCGCTTCCTGCAGAAGGTGATCTAAATTCTGTGTTTTATTTATGACCATTTTTTACCTACAATATTACTTTTTCTCCAATAATTAAATATAGTTTAGTTTTAGAAGGGTAATTTTTTTAATCAGTCAAAAATTTGTAGCATACTAATTTATTAAACGGTTTACTTAATACTAATTGCGCCCCGCGGTTTCACTCGCAGATAAAATCTATTTTAATTAATTGCTCATCCCACCAATGTATTATTAGTATAGTATAGTATATTATAGTATAGTATAGTATTAATCCAGTATATAAGCTATCTTGGTACCGAATTTCATCCAAATCCATTCAGCCGTTTGAGCGTGAAGGAGTAACAAACATACACACATACAAACTTTCGCCTCTATAATTTTAGTGTGATACATGTAAATATTTTAAGCACTAACACACTTTAGGAAGATAAGAAAATATGTTTTTGACGCAAGAAACTGTTCCTCCCAACATATCCCAGCCTAATAAGAGCCGCGGTTTCACAAAAGATTATAAAAAGACGGTCCCACGGCAGTCACGTGATCACTGACCCGTGCCTCTGACTCATGAGCCACGGTTCAGGGAGCACCGTAAGTGAGGCATTGCAGGTGGTTCTTGAACTCCGAAAATGAGTCAGTTACGCGTGCTGTTTTCTTGGAGTTGCATAATTTGTGATACGATGTTGTAATTTATCTATGCCTTAAGGTCCGTATTACAGAACGATGCTCAGTCACTGATCGGTGCTCAAGCAGAGATTTCATTCATTGATGATTTTATGAGTGAAATCTCTGCTTGAGCACCGATCGATGACTAAGCATCGTTCTGTAATACGGACCTAAGTCTTCGACTATTCAGTTTTAAGGTGTGTATGGAGTCTATAAATTGAAATTTGGCATTGCATCCGACTGCTTCACAATTGATTGTATTTAATTGTTAATTTATAGGCATTTAATTATTTTTTCTATTTTTTTATGTTGTAATTTTTTTGTACTGATTTTTTATTAAATAAAACACTTTTTTTACTTATTATTATCCTGATTAATGCCGGTCTGTACGAAAGGTGGTAGGACTTTTCTGCAAAGTTCATTTGGGTAGGTACCTACTACCGCTTTGCCAGTTATTCTACCGCCAAGCAGCTGTGTGCAAGCACTACTGTGTTCCGGTTTGAAGGGCACTGCAGCTAGTGAAATACTGGGCAAATGAGACTTTATGATCTGATCTTTATGAGTAATCTTATTACTAGACTGTGCTGATGTCTCAGGATGATGTGCGCAGTGCAAACGAAACTTTATATTTAAGAGTTCCGAGTGACACTGTTCTGTTATGGGCAGCTGTGTTGCTTAGCATCAGGTGAACGACTAGCTCGTCACATCCTTCAATTACATAAAATAAAAAATTGATAGCTGCTAAATTCACACTTATTACTCTGTGACATACCCAAATTCCAAATACATTGCAGTAGGTATGTCGTAGAGCGAATAATTCCGAACTTAGGAGCTGTCTAAGGTTAGTACACACGGGTATATCTTACATAATTATAATTTGTAATAAGATAAATATTAATTAAAACAGTAATTTAATCGAAATCAAAATTGTATCGTACTTTCCGTAATTCGAGCCGTGAACACTAATATGCGTGCGTGGACATTTTTTACGCAACGCCATCTAGCTACAAACTAAGCAATATTATGGGAACCAGATAACTGATACAATACTTAGATAGCTTAAAAACATACATAGAGTACAATATAACACTCAGATAGAACAGACATCAATGTTCATCACTCAAACTTTATCCTGGGTGGAATCGAACCCACAACCCATAGTTCAGAAGGCAGGGTTACTAACAACTGAGTTATCGGGCCTGTCAACTCCCTAGTAAAAGTGCTAAAAATTAGCCTATTTGCACTAAATCTTTTGACTTTGACTTTACCTACTAATGTAATTTACCTTTGAACTTAATTATGACTTAACTTTGAACCAACATTTCTTAAATAGTCTTTACCATGAAACGTTGGCCAGTAATAGAAGTCTCGATTGTAAAAATTTCTTCCCATGACGAGGAAACGATTGTATTATTTAAATGAACCGCAATATTTAAAGCTTCATTTACCTCATCTACATAATATCATTTGCATTCTCATTTGTTTACACGATTTTTTACAAATACTTGAGACAAAAAATCTTTCTGCAAGAACGCGTCGGGATTTAGAACTAGAACGCCCCGTGGTTTTACTCGCTATTTACTTGGAAATCCGGAGTGAAAGAGACGCCACCACACTGGCCAAGAGCGGGCTGGGGGTCTAATTTTACCACTTTAATCTAAATATATATAACTTAAAGGTGACTGACTGATTGACTGACTGACATAGTGATCTATCAACGCACAGGCCAAACCACTGGACAGATCGGGCCGAAACTTTGCATACAAGTAGATGTTATGACGTAGGATCCGCTAAGAAAGGTTTTTCGAAATTCCACCCTTAAAGGGAGAGGGTGATCTTAAGAGGATGAAATAGGTGGTTGAATTATTTTCCCATAGGCCACGCCGCGGACGAAGCTGCGGGAAGAAGCTCGTTATTAAATAAAAATACTCCATATGAGCTGTATAATGGAAATTTCCAATTTGTATCTAGTTAATTAGAAACTTAAATTTGTATGGATTTGACAGTTGTGATACTCAGTTTTTTTTTTTCAGATTAGGAACAATTCTCTAGTTGCTTAGCAATCAAAATTCCGTGATCATCCCCTACTTCCCATAAATAATTTGTTTACTCAATTATAGCATTGTTATTAAAAAAAATTCGGAAGCTTACCAAACGTAACACTGGGTAACCTACTTAGTACGGATGCTAAAGTGCTTAGATATCTTATGTTTGTAATTATCTTCCAATGTTTAAATAGTTACCAACAGCTTATAAATATTTTTTTCCTTTTAGTAATATGATATTTAGCAGGAAACTATACCTAATGTAAGTCACTAACATAAGATTGCTATTTACTTGTGGGCAAATAAATTACTTTTATTAATTTATGCATTAATTTTTCATGCAATAATATTAAATATAATAATAACGCTAAACGATCACACACACAGATCCTGGACCCTAACTAGGATTCCCTGTGTCTAGGAACTACAAGGACCATGGTCTTAGAACACCCAGATATATAACAAGTATTTTCGTTTTTTTTTTCAGTGCACAAATAGACAAGTATTTGCGTTTTTTTTCAGTGCACAAATATTTGTCCTACCGCGGGAATCGACCCCGCCGCCTCCAGATTATGAGCTGACCTGCTCAATTACCATACCATAGGCTGTCAAATGCAATAAGTTAATCTATACGTTTGCAGCCTTCAATTACTAAGTTTCAGTTCCGCATTCTAGGGAGACAGGAAATGCTAGAATAGTCGACAAATTATATGGAGTATCGACTTAGTACGGCTGTAGACTTGGCTTTATGTCAATGACCTCAATTCTGTAGCGAAAATCTTAAACTGTCAAATTCCAAAAAGATTTAATCAACTTAAATACACATCATTGTTTAAAGGACTCTTAAAAACTTAATATGCTCATGGCAAAAATGAAAAGAGAAATTGTCTCTCTTTGGTAATTACTATTTTCTTTCATTTTAATCGCTATATTCTTTATATTTAGGATTTGTGATCTGTAAGTATTTGTATTAAGACATTAAAGCTCTAACCTAATGTCTCGCAATCAAACTATGCCAAAATATATTTTTAACGAGCTTCTGCCCGCAGCTTCGCCCGCGGCGTGGCCTATGGAAAAATAATTCAACCACCCATTTCACCCTCTTAAGGGTGTAATTTAGAAAAATCCTTTCTTAACGGATGCCTACGTCATAACATCTACCTGCGTGGCAAATTTCAGCCCGATCCGTCCAGTGGTTTGGGCTGTGCGTTTATAGATCACTATGTCAGTCAGTCAATCAGTCAGTCACCTTTGAGTTATATATATTTAGATAAATAATACTTGCCAGGAATATTACAATTACAGTTTTAAAATTTATAAAAGTAAAGGTACGGTAGGAGATTTCTAATAATAACAGTTATGATTTAAGCAGTATAGTATAATATTTCCACTAGTAAAATTGACACATTTAAGCAATCGCTGAGTCTGTAGTTGTGATTTCAGTAAGGTGTAATGGATTTTCGCTGTTTCTGTTTTTTAAATTGGTTATAGGCAAAGTATTTGACCATTGTCTCGCCTGGTACTAAGCAGTGACGTGGTCTCAAATGCTTGCCTAGAAGATACCTGTTCACTCTTGACTTGAAGACTCCCAGGTTATAGTTAACTGGAAACAAGGACGCCGGTAAACTTCCATTCATTAGCTTTAATAGGTTACCGTGGAAAAGGCTTGGAATAATACAGAAGCGTATATTTACTTAATATGTATAAATTGATTGTTGTTTTCTATACGATTAACTAGCGGCCCGTCCCGGCTTCGCACGGGTGGATATTTTTTTTTTTAAAGTTTTTGGCATAAACGTACAATAAAGGCAGGACATTTTAAATGTTAAAAAGTATTTATAGTGTCATAACTACAATAGTTTAGATATTGATATGTTGTTTAATATTGTGAATTTTGTTTTTGTTCTATGTTCAATAGTTTTCTCAGCGCATACGATGAAAGTTTACAATAAAATACCTAAAAATATCGTAATTGAAACTAAAGACACAATTTTCCATAGTCAACTGAAAAAATTATTAATCCATAAATCTTATTATTCTTTAGATGATTATTTTAATGACAAAAAGCTTCAATCTCATAAAACAACACATTAATACTATCTTGTCAACCCATTTACTTTTTATACTACTATTATTACTCATGATTATTATTACTATAACTATTACTTACTTATTACTATTACTTTACTTATCATTGTAAATACTTAAATACCTTTAGCTTACTTCATAAGTTGCCTTAACAAATTGCAACACTCTTGTCAGAGTATATATTTTAGGTTACTTTAAGTGTATACATAAGCACCAAATATATTTAAGCAATAAATAAATAAATAAATAAATTATTTTATAAGCATTTTTTACACCTTGAGTAAAATTATTGTATTTTTAGTTGGGTTTCTTATTTTTTCTTGCAATTAAAATAGCCTTTATTAATCAGTGATAATGTAGCATTAAAATGGTACAATAATTTTTAAAATCGGTCCAGTACTTTTTGAGTTAAATTCGTTACAAATATACACATCTTTCCTGTTTATAATATTAGTATAGATAACCATTAATAATAATAACGCCCATCGATCACATACATAGATCCTAAACGTTAACTAGAATTAATTCCCTGTGTCTAGAGACCCAGGAACTACGAGGACCATGGTCCCACAACACCCCGACTCAGAACAAGTATTGCGCTTTTTTCTGTGTTTAAATACTTGTCCTGCCACGGGGATTGAACCCGCTGCCTCCGGGCTATGAGCCGACCTGCTCTACCACCACACCATAGAAACTGTCATTCATGCCTTTTATTGAGGCAGGGGCTCAATTCTCTGGTCTCGCAATATTCTTGAGTAACAATCAAAATATACCTACTTATATAAACATTGTGGTTTCCTTATACAACCTTAAACACCGCTTACGACCTCATTCCTACCCCTAACAGCCAGAAGAAAACCCCTAAATGTTCCTCATTAATTAATGGACCAGTTAATGGTTGTTCCAAACACAGCCAGAGCCATGATGGGCAATAAATTCGTTAATTATGACATAATTGGTATTTTTTCTCAGGTGTGTGGAGAGTATCATAATTTAGGAGATATTATGGGTCCTTTAATAGACTCTGGGACTTACGCGTGTTTTTTTAACGGGTAAAGTACCTTTATTCTTTAAATTAACTACTGCAATACAAAATCGACTGGCCCAATAGCTTAGTTGGTAGTAACCCTGTCTTCTCAGCTGTAGCTTTGATTCCCATCCAGGACAAACATTTGTGTGATGAACATTGATGTTTGTTATATGTCTGGGTTTTATATTGTATTCTATGTATATTTACAAATAAAAAATATCTAAGTATTGCATCAGTTATCTGGTTCTTATTGTAGAAGCTTTGCTTAATTTGTGGCTAGATGGCGCTGTGTGAATTGTCCACAATTTTTTAATTTGAACTATAGCGCGGTTCCTACTACAAAAACGTTTGGACTGTAGTACCCAACGTGCTGGCAATAGGTTAGTTTTCTTTAATGATTACCTATACGTATTTTATCTAAGGTTTTATCAATGACTCGTTGAGAAGACAGCATCTGTGGTGCGGTGGTTGAGCAGGTCGGCTCCTAGCCAGAAGGCGGCGTGTTTGATTCTCGCGAAAAACCGCAAATACTTGTTCTGAGTTTTGGTGTTGTGCAACCGTAGTCTTCGCAGTAATGACGCCCGAGGATCACATACATAGATCCTGGACTCTAACTAGGATTCCCTGTGTCTAGGGACCCAGGAACTTCCAGGACCATGGTCCCATAACACTCAGATTCAGAACAAATATTTGCGCTTTTACACATACCATAATGTACAAAAAACTATATATTAATCACGAGCAGGGTAGTTGATAAAATAAGGGTAGGAACACATTGCGCGGCCGACATATTGCGTTCGCGTCGTGCTAATATATCATCCGTGTGATATTGCACCTAAAAAGCTAGGGACACATCCAGTGCATTTTTCATTGAGCAAAGGTTATGAAGTAAAACTTCTTTACGCACACTTGACTTGGGGAGTAAGCTTGTGAATGCGAGGCGAACGGAAGTTAAAGTTGGTTCTCGTAGATCGCCATTGTCAACATAACAACGTTAAAAGTTACTTAATTTTTTAATTATTATGTTGGTATGTCCGGTAAAATGACAATTGTCAAGATGGCGACATTAATATTAAACAAAGCAAAAACAAAGTTAGATACCAGCCGATAGATCGAGCTAAACTAAAGAAATTTTAATTCACTCGTGTGGTCGTTTTTGTATTATGATCTATGATTTCCATACCACGAGATCCACGGCTTTTATCGTATGCAATTTTATTTCCATTCCCTTAAACTCTATCGTGACCAACTATAACAGTACCGAAAATAAAAAATAAAAAACTTATAATGCTGAAACTAGCCAAAATTTTTATTTATCTAGGCTATGTTATATAAATTAAATATTATTTTAAAAACATTTCCGTTTCATTGGATTTTATGATGATATAAAAAAGCCTTTATGGGTAATGCAAATACACAAAATATGTGTGTGTGTGTGTGTGTGTTCGAACACGCACGCGTATTTTTTATTTTTAAGAGCTCCTTATTTTGCTGGAAAAAAGTTTCGGTGCTCTCGATATACCCTCAACCTTTCACCACTCGACACAACACCACACAAAACAACAAAATTGTGTTGTCCGCGCGTTTGTCATCCATATCTAATTAAATTCACGCCGTCGCATCGTAATACATGCAATAACTATCAGTGTATAATGAATTAGTAATCGAGCTCGGGGTTACATTTAAATTCATTAATATTTATTGGAACTAATGTACTCCCGAGGGTTAATAATGGCTGAGAAACAATAATGAACTTTATTCATAGTTTTTGACATGAATCTGCGGTTTTAAACTTGGCTAGAGGATTTTTTCTCTGTATCATCAGATCACCATTTCCTTTTTTACTCTTTTTTTTACATCATTGTCTAGCATTTGACCACGCTCTCACCTGATGGGAAGTGACGAAGCGATCGAAGGTGCAGCATGCTAGCCAAGTAAATACCTATTCACTCTTGTCTTGAACACGCCCGGGTCAAATTTTGCTGGAAACACAGACGCTGGTAGTGCATTCCGTTCCTTAGGCGTTCTAATTAAGAACGTGGAATCAAATAGCTTGGTACGAATGGATGGTATTTCGACCACGAAAGGATGGCGCTTAGCCGAACGTCTAGTAGTCCGGTAATGGTAGATGGTGAGATAGATCCTTAAGAAGAAAGATCTCTATGGCCTAAGAGAACATTGACGAGGAAGTGAGCGGAGTCAAAATAAGGACATCCATCTCGTGGATTAAACTGGTTTTCGATGAAAATTATTGATTTTGAGTAATATCATATATATAAAAAATAATAATAATAACGCCCAACGATCACATTCATAGATCCTGGACCCTAACTAGGATTCCCTGTGTCTGGGGACCCAGGAGCTACGAGGACCATGGACTGCCGAGCGCTGAGGTCTGCCTTCGTAAAACCTACTAATTATTAGGTGCCAAAGCAGCCCGTTAATTTGTCTCTGTTGTCAGCCAATAAAGATATTAATTAATATTTTAATTATTTTTAATAATTTAATTATTAATATTAGTAATTCCTCAATGAGGTTTAGAAAAAAATCCAAAAGTAATAATGGAATTGAGTTTATCAACTTGACCGTTGCATACCTCTATTAAATTTAAGGTTATACTATAAAAATTAAAGTTAAAATTCAACAATTACTACAATTATACTCATATTTGGTATAACAAATATAATTCATACAAACAAATAATAAATAAGGATAAATCAATTCAAACCTTTAACAATATTAATTAAAAATTAATTAATAAAAAATCAATGCAGCTTGAGTTTAATGAAAATGGAAAATTAAGTTTTTTATTTAATTTTTTTTGATAGGTTTTCGTTTGACCACTATTTCACCTGATGGTAAGTAACGATGCGGTCTAGGATGTTACACGCTTGCCTAGAAGATACCTGTTCACTCTTGATTTGAAGACTTCAAGGTTATAGTTTTCGGGAAACACGGACGCCGGTAAAGCGTTCCACTCTTTGTTTGATTGTTTATAAACAGTTTCCAGAATTTTTGTTTATGGTTGATTAAATCGCACGTTAATTTACAGCAACGAACAATGACTCCATGGAGAGCCACGCGGAGCACTAGGCCCGATGAAATTTTAATATAATTAATTAACCACAGTAATATTCACCTTTGAGGATCGGACACACCTAAGCGATGAACACAACTTCATATGAGTGACATTGATTATTAATTCGCTACCACCTTGTGAGTGAATGATCAATGACTTTTGTGCAAAGTTCATCTATATAGGTACCACTGCTGTGCTAGATAATCTACCGCCAAGTAGTAGTGTGCAAACACTACTGTGTTCCCGTTTGAAGAGTACTATAGCTAGTGAAATTTCTGGGCAATGAGATTTTATGACCTGATCTCAGTCTAGTAACCTTATTACTAGGCTCAGGATGACGTGCAGATTCCAGCGAAATTTACATTACAATAAATCAGAGTGACACTGTAATTGTTATTGGCAACCATAACTCTCATGTCACTTTAAATTGGGTGAAGGACTAACGCATCACGTCATTCATCAACATAAAAAATGCACAGGAAAAAATACGCAAATACTTGTTCCGTGTCTGGGCGTTGTGGGACCATGGTCCTTGTAGCTCCTAGGTCCCCAGGTACAAGAAATCCTAATTAGGGCCCAGGATCTGAGTATGTAAGCATTGGGCGCTATTTTCACAGACACAATTGAATCGATTCATTTCAGCCTGCCCTTACCAACGTCTCTCACGTAGTGGAAAGTGGTAATATAAGTAAGGAAATCTGGCCCCATTTCTTTAAAAATGCAACGAAACACAAACACACAATGACCGAATGACCAATAAAAAGGCAACAAAAGGTTTATGACGTGATCTGCGTGAGCGAACATTGGTCAAACGCTTTCTCCAGAGAAAATAAATGTTGATTTCTACGACTCTTGTTACCTGCGCTGACGATTATTGGACAGTGACATCTTATAATATTCCTTTCAATAAATCATTAATCACCGCGTTCACCCCAACCGCTCAGGTATGACTTTCAGTTTTATATTTAACTTCGGTCGACCGTCGCCTCGGTAATATAAGCTGAAATTATTTTACTATTTTGTATTGTTCCGATAAAATTATTGTAATGCGGATACGGATTCTGTGGTGGATGATTTTCATTATAAAGGATTTAAAGGTTATCATGAAATATTTAAAGATTTTTATTTATAAACTTGGTTTTCTCATTATTCCACGACTGAAGCTAGGGTTTTAGCGTAGCCGATAATTTAATTTAACTTAACAAGAAAAAAAGCAAATTCCGTTTTGGAAAATCATTGTGTCAGGGCCAAGCGGGAGTTGCCGTTAATATGCTACAATGAAAAAAAAATGTATAAAAATCTATATTTTATTTGACATTGACTTTGAACTCAGAGCAAGCGATCTAGCAAGCCATGCTGCGGATATTAATTACTTGACAACCGACTAGAAATAGAATATTCTCAATTCGATCGTTTTTTCCGGACATTTTTAATGTGTGTATTCCTTTATCCCGTTATTTATAAAACGAATAAGGCATTTTGTTTATTTCCCTTAGAAAGTCCCACAGAAATTTAATCAAAATTGGTCATGTAATTTTGTTACAATCAAAATAACTGGAAATATATATAGATGATAATACCATCGTAAGTATTTATTTGTATGAAATCAAAGTGTCAAACCTCAAACATTGGCTTATAAACCAAACCTTCTACAATTATGCTGAATTTTTGGAAAATAATAAATAGTAAATAATAACTAAATAATGAAATTAATTTAGATTTGCAATACATTTTTTAATTTCAGTTATAAGTGGATTGTTGTGACATATTATTTTATTTTGACATTTTTTGATTCATTTATTTTGACATGTTTATAATTCGTGTATTTTGACATGTTTTTATTTTTTATTATCGTTATAAAATTTAATTAGGTAATTATAATGATAAAAATATTATATGCATAGCCATACATCTGAAAACAAATTTCTATGTACCTATGTACCTTTTTTATATTAGGTCTTTACCTATGAAATTGCCGTTTTGTTTGAAAAAAGTTAAAGTTTTTTTTTTTCGAACTTATTTATTTCTTTTATTCAAAGTAATCACCCCTGCAATCAATGCATCTTTGCCAACATTGTGGCAGTTTATGGATGCCCTTCTTGAAAAAATCAGCAGGACGGGAGACAACAAACTCTTCAAAGGCGTTTTGTACTGCCTCTCGGGAATTGAATTTTTTTCCCGCTAAAAAGTTGTCCAAATTTTGGAAAAAGTAATAGTCGGTAGGCGCAAGATCTGGTGAGTATGGCGGATGAGGGAGAGCTTCCAAACCCAATTCATGCAGCTTAGAGACGGTCTGTTGTGCAGTATGGGGTCGCGCGTTGTCGTGAAGTAGCAGTGGAGACGACCGATTGACCAAAGCTGGTTGCAGACGTGCGAGTTTCGCCATCATTGTGGTCAGTTCTTCAATGTACACATCTGCAGTAATGCTCTCGCCGTTTTGTAAAAAGCTATGATGAATCACACCAGCACTAGACCACCAAACTGTGACCATCACCTTTCTAGGGGTCATTTTTCGTTTTGCACATTGCTTTGGTACCGAACCAGGATCTAACCAACTTGCTGAGCGCTTTCGATTGTCAAAAAGAATCCATTTTTCGTCGCACGTAACAATTCGGTTCAAAATTCCTTCATTTCTGTGCCTGTTAAGCAGCGCAAGGCAAGTCTCGACGCGTACGTTGCGCTGGCGATCGTTAAGTTCGTGGGGCACCCATCTATCAAGCTTTTTTATCTTGCCAATCTGTCGCAAATGGACCAATATTGTTTTGATGCTAACATCAAAAGCTGCTGTCAGCTCAGCTGTAGATTGAGATTCATCAGCTTCCACAATCGCCTTTAATTCATCATTGTTGACCAAAGTTTCCGGACGACCACGAGGTTCATTTTTCAAGTCAAAATTCCCAGAACGGAACCGAGCAAACCAATAACGGGTTGTACGTTCGTTTGTACAGTTCTCTCCGTAAACGTCGTTGATGTTACGTGTCGTTTGTGCCGCGTTGGTGCCACGACGGAACTCATATTCCATAATTACACGAAATTTCAAAGTATCCATTATGAGGAAAAATGTTGAAATGTAATGAAAATACAACGCTAATCAATAAACAAAAGACTTATATTGTAAATAGAATGTCATATTTTTAAAACAAAATTAATTTGAATTTAGAATTCATAGCCAATCAAAACTTTTTTTTGTTTGAAAAAGTCTGTACTGCAATACGGCAATTTCATAGGTAAAGACCTATTATTTGACGTGTATTTTTTAATATGAATAAATTGACTATGACCATGAACATGACCATGACCATGACCATGACTATTACTATTACCATTACTATTACTATTACTATAACTATTACTATTACTATTACTATGACAATTAGGAGATTGGAATCCGTTTAACTCCTATTTTTAAAAGGTTATTTATCCAACCAAAAATAATCAGGAATCGAACTCGTAGGTCCTTCTTTCTATCCATTGAGCGGCCGCAGCTAACCGACACCGCTTACAATAATAATTAATTTCTCATTAGTGAAACATCTTGCTAGTTGTCCTTGACACCGCTCTAAGCGCTGGTCCCCAAACTTGGCCGAAACAAGTCGCAACTAGCCGTGTTGTTATATTAGTTTATGTAAACAGATTTTAGTACGTACAGTGGCGTATCGTGGACTAATATAGACGGGGGCAATGTCGCATCAGCGAGGCCCCCTTTTTTCGTTTTGGCTCCACACTTTTGTGTATTTAGCCAGTGTCAAGTAATTGATAATTTCTCAAGTTATTATATATATATGTCAAGTCAAGTGGAGTCACAGTCCAAGTGATCAAGTCAAGTCATAGTCTAGTCAAAGTCATACTCCTAGTAAAGTGGTGGCAACTTTACCAGAAGCTTCTATGTAGTTTTGGAAACAACACGAAAAGAAACCATCATTATACAACTTTCCCACACTCATGCCTGTAACCCAGCACTTAACGAATAAAATGCCACCAATTTTATGCACTAACACTGAAAATAACACAAGTTTTGGAAAATAATACAATGCGGCGACGCGATCTTTTTCGTTTTTTCTCCAAAAGAAGAGGCCCCTTTTCTTTCATTCCCAAGATCCACCCAATAAATCTATCTTACTAAACATAACTAGTTATGATAGTGCACAAATATAAATGCGCGGTGGGAGAATATTGAAAAGCATATAGATTTGAAAAAAAAGGTTTTATTTTGTAACTTAAGTGATTAATTTTTTACAAAAGTAATGTTCGGCTTTTTACTTTACAAAAATCCTCTGGTAAGGATTTTTATTTGATTTTGGCAGCAAAATCTGCTTCGATTGAAAGTATTGCTAAAGCAAACATCCCCTTCTGCTTCGTACTGTTTTTTATGTATTATTTTATAATTTTTAAGGTACGGTATAAAACTACTAAAAATAAAGGAGGATTTTAAGTCTGGTGGCATCGTATTTAAAGAGGCCCGCGAGGCCCCTTTAAGTGCGAGGCCGTGGGCGAAGGCCCACTTCGCCCATGCCTAGCTACGCCACTGTACTGGTACCCAAATCAAGGAATATGCTGGCTATGACTTTCACTAATAATGAAACTTAGACTGGACAATCTAGTAATAAGATTACTAGACTGTGAGATTAGGTCATAAGTTCTTAATTGCCCAGTAATTTCACTAGCTACGGTGCCCTTCAAACCGGAACATAGTTGTGCTTGCGCACTATGGCTTGGTGGCAGAATAACTGTACCTTTTTTTTTGAGGGACGAAAATGCCCTCGCACTTCAGGTGGCAGGGGGGTACGTGGGATTCGAACCCACTAAAAACCCCCGTGAGCCCTCGTCCACGTTCCGGGGCGAGAAGGGGTCGCGACTGCAGTTCAGCCAACTCGCGCCCGGAGAATAACTGGTACCTAGATGAACTTAACGAAAAAGTCTTACTATACCTACTAAAATAGAACTTTTACTAGGTGGCAGGTGTCACGCTTAGCCAGTTCATCTGCCGCCAAGCAGTAGTGCGCAAGTACTGTGTTTGGTTTGGGCACTTTAGCCAGTGCAATTATTGTGCAAATGCGACTTTATGACTTAATCTCACAGTCTAGTAATTTTATTACTAGACTGCCCAGTTTAAGTATCATTATTAGTAAAAGTCTTGCCACCTAGTAAAAGTCCTACCACTTATTACTATTATTCCCTCCCTACACCAAGTTTTTATTATTATTTGGTACTCAAAGAGCAACGGTTCAGAGACAGCCGGCGTCGCAGGTGCCGACAATAGCAGACATGCGTCCGTATAGTTCAAGGCACGGTGGTTTGAACGCCACCGATGTCTAAATAATAATCATAATAACGCCCAGCGGCCACATACATAGATCCGGGACCCTAACTAGGATTCCCTGTATCTAGGGACTCAGGAACGATACGAGGACCATAGTCCCACAACCCCCAGACAAGTGTAATATTTCAAACTGCCTGTCATTGTCATTGTCAGTTCTAAATTATTGTTTATTAACGGGAAGTTTCCTATGTAGCTTATTAGTTTTTAGCTGTAAATTACTTGGTAATTATGGCGTTAATAAAAAATATTTTAGAAGTGTACTGTTTAAGAAGGGATTATAATGATCCATTTCCGTCGAGATGTGTACTGTGTAGGTACTTAACCTTAAACCTAAACACTCTACTTTATACTACAAAACGAGCCTCTGCCCGCAGCTTCGCCCGCGGCGTGCCTATGGGAAAATAATTCAACCACCCATTTCACCCTCTCGCGGGTGGAATTTCGAAAAATCCTTTCTTAGCGGATGCTACTTCATAACATCTACACCTGCATGCCAAATTTCATCCCGATCCCTCCAGTGGTTTAGGCTGTGCGTTGATAGATCACTATGTCAGTTAGTCAATCAGTCAGTCACCTTTGAGTTATATATATTTAGATTGCGATTAAAAAAAGGTACGAGAAAAAACATTATATATATATTGTTCTTCTGTTTCGGTTTCTTCTGTTTGACAATCGCACTGACTCATACATCCAATAATTGCCAAGAAAAGCTAGTAGCAGCAAAGTAGGTTTCTTTTATTTAACATTTTCGAAAAATGAAATAATCGTAATAACGCCAAACGATCACATACATAGATCAGGACCCAGGAACTACGAGGATCATGGTCCCACAACATTACACCCAAACTCAAAACAAGTATCTGCACACAATTATAAATAATAAAAAAAAAATGCTGGCTTATTTGGCACAACGAATCAGCATTGCAATTCAACGGGGCAATGC
The DNA here is from genome assembly GCA_905220475.3 of Ennomos fuscantarius. Lineage (NCBI taxonomy): Eukaryota > Metazoa > Arthropoda > Insecta > Lepidoptera > Geometridae > Ennomos > Ennomos fuscantarius. The sequence goes on from HG992049.1 coordinate 9,127,841, forward strand.
TGCCAGCATGTTGGGTACGCTACCTACTGGTAAAGCATTTGGACTGTCATAGCTCATCGCAGCGTTTGATTTTGTAGTAGGTAGTGTTTAGTAGTAGTTATAGTAATTAAATAATAATAAAAATTATTGATTAATAATTGATTTTTTGTAAGGTATTCAAGGAAATTAGTTGAAAAGTCGATATTCGTAATTGAATTTAAAGTTAAACCATTTCACATAAATATTGTCAATAATTTTGTCCCGCACTGCACACTACCACCTGTTCCCAGTGGGTGTATTTCGACAGATACCATCCGCAGTTGTTTATATTTCTCAACCGCTCAATTTCTATCGCATGTCATTATATCCATTTCTCGTTCACAACCATTTTGTTTTTTATTATTCATGAAAAAGAGGTAATGGGTGCTGTATATTTTGGAAGTGCCGTGTTTAGGAACTTTGTTTTTTATGCTGACATTTTGCGGTGTAGGCTCTTGTTGAGTTATGACGCTGATGCATCGATGACTTTTAAATTTGTGACGGATGTCACAAAAACAAAAAACAAAAAAGCAGGAGTTTCTAAATTCGGTTGTATATATTACATAAATAATAATAATAACGCCCAACGATCACATACATAGATCCTGGACCCTAACTAGGATTCCCTGTGTCTAGGGACCCAGGAACTACGGGGACCATGGTCCCATAACACCCAGACATAGAACAAGTATTTGCGTTATTTTCTGTGCACAAGTACTCGTCCTGCCGCGGGAATCCAACCCGCCGCCTCCGGGTTATAAGCGGACCTGCTCAACCACCACGCCACAGAGGTTATCAAAATAAAGAAATTAATAAATATTTTTGGGCTTTTCCTACAGCGCCATCTAGTCCCAAACTAAGCAAAGCTTGTAATAAAGAACCAGATAACTGATACAGTACTTATATACTTTTTCTTTGTAAATAGATACATAGAATACAATACAACACCCAGACATAGAACAAACATCGATGATCATCAGACAAATCTTTGTCCTGGGTGGGAATCGAGCCCACAACCTACAGTTCAGAAGGTAGTATACTCTGAGCTATCAGGTCAGTCAAATTTTCAATCAAAGTGTATTCATAAATAATAATAATCACATAACGATCAGATAACGTAGTTTTTGTACCCTAACTAGGATTCCCGAACGAAGACCACGCTCACACAACACCCAGACGCAGAAAAAGTATTTGCGATTTATTTCTGTGCATAAAAACCTGTCTGATCGCGAGAATCGAACCCGCAGTTTCCGGGCTGAGCCGACCTGCTCAATCAACCAAAACACCACAGAGGCTGTCGAAAAAAAAACTCGCAATTACTTAAAAAGCGATATGAAAGAAAACTTTATTCGAAACGATGAGTAGATAATTATGACACTGGCTAAATAAATTAATCGCGAGAATCCAAACATCAAAAAAGAAAAGATAGAAAGGACGTAGTGTCTATTAGACACTTTTTTTGTTATGGCTCCACACTTTTGTGTATTTAGCCAGTGTCAAGTAATTGATAATTTTTCAAATTAAAAGGTATTAGATATATGTGTCAAGTCAAGTCACAGCCAAGTCATAATCTAGTCTAGTCAAGTCATACTCCTAGTTAAGTGGTGGCAACTTTACCAGAAGCTTCTATGGACTTTTGGAAACAACACGAAAAGAAACATTTCACCATCATTATACCACTTTCCCAGACTCATGTTGTAATCCAGCACTTAACGAATAAAATGCCACCAATTTTATGCACTAACACCGAAAATAACACAAGTTTTGGAAAATAATGCAATGCGGTGAAGCGATCTTTTTCGTTTTCCCGCCAAAACTCCCTATTACACACTTGTAAACTTACTTAACAGTGATTCTATAATAATAATAATAATGAGTAGGTACTTAATAGTGTAAAATTCAGAGAATCTTGTCAACGCGATGAGCTACGTTACAAAGCTTTGCGTTTGGCGTTTTCGCATCGTGAAATGATAACCTAAGCTTCAGCAGGATCCATGACTACTATTAATTTCTTCATGGACAATCTTGGTCTTCTACAAAACACTCCAGATTCTCATCCGGCTACAATTATAACAATGATAAGATACAATTATTCAAATCACCACTGCAGGTACAGTCAGCGACAAACTATATCTACCTATGTTCATGTTAATAATAAGCTAAATTTATAAATAAAAAATATTTTAACAAAAAGTACATGCAGGTAATGTAGATCGAAAAAAAACTATCTACCAATAAAAATTGTTCTGTAAAGTTACGGAATATAATTTTACGTGATGACGTCAGGCCGATCGTGCCTCTCTATCGTTTGTTCCGCGCTCTCGCTTGCACGCTCGGCTCAGGAAGAACGTGACGATTTTTGGTGCAGCCGGCGTTCATCAATTTATAAGTATTGCAGTTCTACATTGAAAATACAGAGCATGAAAAAAAATTACGCTCTCCGATAAAGACTAAAGTAAGTATATGTGCTAAGGATATAGACGTCAATCGCTTACATTATAATTTGTCGGCCTCTGTGGTGTTGTGGTTGAGCAGATTGGCTCATAACCCGGAGGTAGCCAATTCAATTCCCAGGACAGTTATTTTGTGCACAGAAACAACACGAATACTTGTTCTGTGCCTAGGTGTTGTGGGACCATGCTCTTCGTAGTTTCTCGGTCCCTAGATACAGAAAATCCTATGTATCTATATGATCTATGTATGTGATCGTTGAATTAAAAGTTCAGAGGTACGGTGAAGTGGTACTAAGCCTAAACGTGAAATGAGGTGGTAAGAGGTTCTGTAGCCGAGTGTACCACCGAACCGGTCCGTAATTACGCCTCTCCCACGGTCGCATGAATGAGTTTATTCATGCCGCGGTCGTAGTGTCTCGGCTCTTCACTTGCGGTTATACAGGGTAATATTAAAATTACAGGCTAACCCTTCTTTGAAAGTATTGAAAGACACTGTGTTACTGTTTCCTGCCATATATGCCAAATATAGCCTGGGAGTTTTGAAGGCTAGAGTGAAACGGTATCGAACGCTTCGATTTACTATCAGTTGAGACCGTCGTCAACATTGCTTTTTTTATTTATTTGAAGGGCTTTGTCGCTTAGCGACTACATAGCCCTGTAACAATACACACATATTATCTAACTTCCATTCTAGTTCTTACTTAGACCTAACTAAACAACAATTTTAGAGTATATAATATACGAGCTTCTGCCCGCAGCTTCGCCCACGGCGTGGCCTATGGGAAAATAATTCAACCACCAAATTTACCCTCTTAAGGGTCTAATTTCAAAAAATACTTTCTTAGAGGATGCCCACGTCATAACATCTACCTGCATGCTAAATTTTAGCCTGATCCGTCCAGTGGTTTGGGCTGTGAGTTGATAGATCACTATGTTAGTCAGTCACCTTTGAGTTATATATATTTAGATTTTAGAGTTACGATTGACACTGTTCTGTTATGGGCGGCCGTGTCATTTAACTTCAGGTGAACATCTAGCTCGTAACATCATTCATTAACATAAAAAAACGAGTGTGCTTTAGACCACACGAGTGAAGTAAAACTTTTTCTGACTGAAGTATAACTTGGTTTTTGCTTTGCTTAATGTTAATGTCACCATCATGACAATTGTAAATTGTCATTTTATCAGACATACCAACATAACAAAAAAAATACTTTGTTATGTTGACAATAGAGATCTTTTTTTTTTTACGTGGAGTAAATGCTCTTACGCACACCCGTGGCTGGGTGGGCCTACGGGTAGTGTCGGACTCAGTGCCAGAAGGGCACCCATGTTCCACCATCTCAGCTGATTACAGGGCCTAGGGTCCGCTTGTGCATTCTCCGCTGCCCTGCTTGCGCTGTTGTCCGCTGTGTAAAGCAGCGGAGCATCCGCGGGGAGGGAGTGTGTAAAGCTCCCTCCCTAGAGGGGTGTATAGAACCCCTCCTACCTAATCGAGCGATGCCCTGGAACACCTAGGGCACCGACTCCACACTGCCCTAGGTGAGATCTACGTGAACCAACTTCAACTTCCATTCACCTCGCATTCACCAGCTTACTCCCCAAGTCATGCATGCGTACAGAAGTATTACTTCAAAAATAGTTTATCTAAAGTAAAACATCCTGTATAAAGTCAAACTGGAGCGTTATCTCAGTAACCCTAGTACGGCGTTACACACGGCGGCACCCGGTGGGAGGGTCCCACGGACCCTACGACTTCGATGTACCACTGCAGCGGTATCAAAAAGCTCTGGAAGTTTGGCTAATTATATATGACGGCGGCTACGTCCAGTTTTTTTTTTTTATTTTTTATTTTTTTTATGTTTTGGCTCCACACTTTTGTGTATATAGCCAGTGTCAAGTAATTGATAATTTATCAAGTTAATGATATTCCACGCAAATATGTGTCAAGCCACAGTCCAAGTCATCAAGTCAAGTCATAGTCTAGTCAAAGTCATACTCCTATTAAAGTGGTGGCAACTTTACTTGAAGCTTCTATGGAATTTTGGAAACAACACGAAAAGAAACCATATACCATTTTCCAACACTCACGCCTGTAATCCAGCACTTAACGAATAGAATGCCACCAATTTTATGCACTAACACTGAAAATAACACAAGTTTTGGAAAATAATACAATGCAGTGACGCAATTTTTTTCGCTTTCCCGCCAAAACTCCTACGTCCAGTTATAAACTCTATGCTCAGCGGGCAGTACCGTAATTTACCCTGTGGCAGCATTTAAATTTATTACAGTGGCAACACCGGCAACTGTCGTCGCTGCCCCACACTGCATCTGGCTATATAAAGAGATCGCTCGGTGTACTACGATCATTCTTGTTCCAGACACGGCGCGGTGTGGACATGCTGAAGGCCTATAGTTGTATAGGTTGCAACCTAAACACGACCCGTTCAGCCCACATATATACAACCATATTAATAATAAATAAATATGTGTTGGACAAAGCGCCATCTACCAAACTAAGCAGAGCTTGTACTATGGGAACCAGATAACTGATACAATACTTAGATACTTTTTGTTTGTGAACATACAAATATAATACAATATTACATCCAGACCCAGAACAAGCATCTATGTTCAATAGACAAATGTTTGTCCTGGATGGGAATTGAATACACAATCTGCAGTTCAGACGGCATGGTTACTACCAACTAAGCTATCAGGCCAGCCAAGTTGCTATTTGTTCATATTTAATTTCATCCGATAGCGAGTACAATATATATTTAAAATAGCTAACCCAGCAAACGTTGTGTTGCCATGTAAATTGAAAAATAAGGGATGCTGATGAGGAATAAGGTAGAAAATTTAGAATTGTATGAATTCTTTAATGCCACATCATAAAAAAAATACTGCAAAATAAAAAATTGGGATGGGCCACCCTTATTTACTTAGGGGAATGAAAAATTGATACTTAACCTATTGTCAGACATACCAAGTGTGAATATAAAATTTCATCAAAACGGTTCAGCCGTTTCGGACGAGTATGCTAACAAAGACTGTGACACGAAATTTTATATATATATAGGTAGAGTACAAAACTTACTAAAAAATAAAAAAAATAATATTAAAACAAATTCAACCACCAATTTATTAATTTAAACTAGTAACAAGTAAAAAATCGTTTTGCCGTCCAAAACATCTGTAATACTGATTATGCTAAACAGTACACGGAACCGGCTGTAACCGGATGTAACCGGTTGTAATTTAGATTGTTATCCGGTTTAATGCAGTCACGACCAGTTTCCGATACTCCTGAGGGCTTGTTTGACCTAATGCAGTGAAGTGAATTGAGTAAGCCAGTTCGCACTTAGTATATGCAGCTTCATTGCATTGAAATATTTTACAGCCTTTGCGGTGTGGTGGTTGAGCAGGTCGGCTCATAGCCTGGAGGCGGCGGGTTTGATTCCCGTTGCAGGATAAGTATTTGTGCACAGCAAAAAAAAGATTGGATACACGTTCAGGGTCTGGGTGTTGTGGGACCATGGTCTTCGTAATTCCTGGGTCCCTGGGCGTTATTACTATTACTATTACTATATTGTAGTCAGACACACGGCTTTTAAATGGCTTTGTCGGAAATAGATAATACTAATAATAACGCCCAACGATCACATACATAGATCATACATAGATAACTACGATTCCCTGTGTCTAGGGACCGAAGAACTACGAGGACCGTGGTCCCATAACACCCAGACTCAGAAAAAGTATTAGCGCTTTTTGGTATTTGGTTCATTTGGTTTAAAACATAGGTTACTTTAAATTTAAGAGTGAAAACGAAAGCTTGTGAACATAAAATTTGCAACTTGTACCCATCGGTATGTAATTTTTTTTTTATATTAAGGAATGACGTGACGCGCTGAACGTTCGCCTGATGTTAAGCAATACGGCTACCCATATCAGTTGCAGTGTCACTCAGAACTCTAAAGTATAGAGTTTTGCATGACACTGCACTGCGCACGTCATCCTGAGACATCAGCACAATCTCGTAATAAGATTACCAGACTGCGAGATCAGGTCATAAAGTCTCATTTGCCTAGTAATTTTACTAGCTACAGTGCCCTTCAAACCGGAACACAACAGTGCTTGCGCACTACTGCTTGGCAGCAGAATAACTGGCAAAGTAGTACCTACCTAGACGAACTTTGCAGAAAAGTCCTACCACCTAGTACTACTGTAAAAAGGCTAAATACTAAGCTAGGCTAAGCTAAATACTGTAAAAAGCAGGTTTTAGAAAGTTAAAAGTTTTTTTGTTTGTATTGGCTCCACACTTTTGTGTATTTAGCCAGCGTCAAGTGCCTAATTGACAAATATCTTTCAAATTATTATTTCACGCAGATATATGTCAAGTCACAGTTTAAGTCATCAAATGAAGTCATAGTCTAGTCTAAGTCATACTCCTAGTAAAGTGGTGGCAATTTTACTATAAGCTTCTATGGAGTTTTGGAAACAACATGAAAAGAAACGTTTCACCATTATTATACCACTTTCCCACACTCATGTCTGTAATACAGCACTTAGCGAATAAAACGCCACCAAGTTTATGCACTAACACTGAAAATAACACAAGTTTTGGAAAATAATACAATGTGGTGACGCGATCTTTCTCATTTTACCGCCAAATCACAACAATCAGCAATTCAGCAATCAGCCGCAATTCAGAGCATAGACTATAATTAACCCACAGACTAAGTAGAGTAGTTAGAGAATACTATACGCACAGACTACAAAACATAGATACAGGGATACCAGCTAAAATATTTCATTTCATAATCCACACTCTTGCCGAACGATTTTTAAGAAGTCACAGATTCTTAAGTCAACTTTTTTACTTAACAGATATTGAGCAGTAACGTCGCAGGTACAAATTATAGATAATTAATTTACAAGAGCTACGGTAAACTTCGATGATCCATTACGCGTGATATACGTTTACCTTACGCACGTACATTTCACATCCAAGCGACATTTCTATTAATAACCTAATGGTAAGTCACGACTTAAGTTAGTACCTACATGTGATAATTTATTACTACTCTGAATATAAACTTTTGACTGGTAAGATAGGTCAGTTGGTGTAACCTTGCCTTCTGAGCTGTAGGTTGTAGGTTCAATTCCCACCCAATTCCACCCATTCATACATTCCAATTCCCAGAACAAACATTTGGGTGGTGATCATAGGTGTTTGTTCTGTGTCTGGGTGTTATATTGTATTCTATGTATGTATTTACAAACAAAAAGTATCTAAGTATTGTATCAGTTATGTGGTTCCTATATAAGCTTTGCTTAGTTTGGGGCTAAATAGCGCTGTGTGAAAAGTCTACATATATGTTTATTTTATGCTTTCCGAATACGAAAACATCCCTGATAATGCCATCACTAAGGTCTAGAATATCTATTCTAATAGAGTAGATTTTTACTGGCTTTAAAAGTCAAATTTACAATGTTTTAAAAATAAGAAAAATATATACGAGTAACATTAAATAATCTTCAATTTTCTCACACAAATCTATTGCAATGTATCATTTAAGTTCACGCGGGTAAAGTCGCAGGCGAATGCTGGTAAGTAAATTAAAGTTGTCAAAGTAAATGTTTGAAATGTCAACTTAGTAGCTTCTTAGTACCATCTTAGATGTTTGCAGTCTAGTTACGACCTAAGTTTACTTGACCTAAATTAAGGTGGCCGATACTTTGTTGCTTTAGGACGTATGAACCCTACTGCCTGTTTGCACTAAAGTTTCACGGCTCATAATTTCGCACTTATCTCTCTAAGTCAAAGTCAAAGGATTTTACTCCTAAGTTCGAACTTATCTCTCTAAGTCAATAATTTAAATAACATCCTTTGACTTTGTACACTTTTTTTTTTGTGCTAACGTCATTGCTATGAAGCGGTCACCCATCTAAGTCAAAGTCAAAAGATTTACACTTTTACAAGTCAAAATTATATTACTTAAAATTAAGTTATTGTACTAAGCGTATAAAATTACAAAATGCTTATTGTCAAATAATATATAGCAAGCCCATTACGGCAAGCAATCCGGCACAATGCAGAACAGAAAACTTCGATCCGAAGCTTCGATTACACCTGTAAGGAAGGAAGCGAAGAATTTTTTTCATAGATAATTCCAGCATCCATTTCGCCCTGTTAGGGGTGGAATTTCGAAAAACCCTTTCTTAGTGGATACCTTCACTTTTCAAAGAACACACCCTCCAAATTTCAAGTCTCTAGGACCAGCGGTTTAGACTGTGCGTTGATATATAAGTCAGTCAGTAAGGACTTATATATAATAGGTCTTTACCTATGAAATTGCCATATTGCAGTACAGACTTTTTCAAACAAAAAAAAGTTTTGATTGGCTATGAATTCTAAATTCAAATTAATTTTGTTTTAAAAATATGACATTCTATTTACAATATAAGTCTTTTGTTTATTGATTAGCGTTGTATTTTCATTACATTTCAACATTTTTCCTCATAATGGATACTTTGAAATTTCGTGTAATTATGGAATATGAGTTCCGTCGTGGCACCAACGCGGCACAAACGACACGTAACATCAACGACGTTTACGGAGAGAACTGTACAAACGAACGTACAACCCGTTATTGGTTTGCTCGGTTCCGTTCTGGGAATGTTGACTTGAAAAATGAACCTCGTGGTCGTCCGGAAACTTTGGTCAACAATGATGAATTAAAGGCGATTGTGGAAGCTGATGAATCTCAATCTACAGCTGAGCTGGCAGCAGCTTTTGATGTTAGCATCAAAACAATATTGGTCCATTTGCGACAGATTGGCAAGATAAAAAAGCTTGATAGATGGGTGCCCCACGAACTTAACAATCGCCAGCGCAACGTACGCGTCGAGACTTGCCTTGCGCTGCTTAACAGGCACAGAAATGAAGGAATTTTGAACCGAATTGTTACGTGCGACGAAAAATGGACACTTTTTGACAATCGAAAGCGCTCAGCAAGTGGGTTAGATCCTGGTTCGGTACCAAAGCAATGTGCAAAACGAAAAATGACCCCTAGAAAGGTGATGGTCACAGTTTGGTGGTCTAGTGCTGGTGTGATTCATCATAGCTTTTTACAAAACGGCGAGAGCATTACTGCAGATGTGTACATTGAAGAACTGACCACAATGATGGCGAAACTCGCACGTCTGCAACCAGCTTTGGTCAATCGGTCGTCTCCACTGCTACTTCAAAACAACGCGCGACCCCATACTGCACAACAGACCGTCTCTAAGCTGCATGAGTTGGGTTTGGAAGCTCTCCCTCATCCGCCATACTCACCAGATCTTGCGCCTACCGACTATTACTTTTTCCAAAATTTGGACAACTTTTTAGCGGGAAAAAAATTCAATTCCCGAGAGGCAGTACAAAACGCCTCTGAAGAGTTTGTTGTCTCCCGTCCTGCTGATTTTTTCAAGAAGGGCATCCATAAACTGCCACAGCGTTGGCAAAGATGCATTGATTGCAGGGGTGATTACTTTGAATAAAAGAAATAAATAAGTTCGAAAAAAAAAATACTTTAACTTTTTTCAAACAAAACGGCAATTTCATAGGTAAAGACCTAATATAATATGAAAGTCCTAATTTATGATGATGAATTACTAAATGAAGCATCTCTTACAGTTGTGTTGATAACAAATAGATTCAGTGGTAAATGCGATGTCGCAATAAGAACGCGTCACGTCACGTCCGGTCAGGAGGGACTGACCGGACGGCGGCCTGCGAGATGACACCAAGAAGTATATTAAGCCACATTATTGTGAAATTAATTAAATAAAAATATAGTATGTTTTAGAATACACGACTGAAGTAAAACTTCTTTAGCTCCATCTATCGGCCGGTATAACTTTGTTTTTGATGTCGCCATCTTGATTGCAATTTATCGTTTACCGGACATACTAACATAATAATATAAATTTTAAGTTATTTTTAACTTTGTTTGTTGACAATCGTCGTGAACCAACAATTTTCAATTTTCGTTCGCCTCGTTACGTATTCACCAGCTTACTCGCCAAGTCAAGCGTGCGTTAAGAAGTTTTACTTCAAAAAATTAATATGTGTGGACATTTCACACAGCACCATAATTATAGCCCCAAACTAAGCAAAGCTTGTACTATGGGAACCAGATAACTGATACAATACATAGATACTTTTTGTCTGTAAATACATACATAGAATACAATATAGCACCCAGACACAGAACAAACATCGATGTTCACCATACAAATGTTTGTCCTGGGCGTACGATTTTTAAGCCAAAACGATTGAATCGGTTTTAATGAAATCTTGCACATACAAAACTAAGATCAAGATAAGATCCTGCTTATCAAAAAAAAAAATGTGGGGTTGAGGTGGGGGTTAGGTTTGCGGGGGGCGAGTTGGCTGGACTGTAGTCGCGACCCCTTCTCGTCTCCGGTACGGCGGATGAGGGCTCACGGGGGGTTATAGTGGGTTCAAGTCTCACATACCCCCTGCCACCACCCAGGCAGGCAGGGAAGTGCGAGGGTATTTCCGCCCCCCCCCCAAAAGTGGGGTTAGGTTTAAGATTTATGTCTGGTGTATACTGTAAAGTTTAGTGTATTACTGTCAGAATAAATCAAGAGAGCGTGTATCATAAAAAAAAATCTTTATCAAGCTCCAAACAAAATATTTTGGTCACCTCTCGCATAACGCGGTCCCAACACACGGACCGGTCGTCGTACAAAAAGCTACATCGGAGTCCATTGCTGCAGGTGCACGATGCATCTGTGATGTTGTTGTTAATGTGGAGTCGGACATTATCCGCATGTTACTAACTACACTTTGTTAACCGACATTTAGGAAGGAGGCTCTCAAGTTTAAGTTTACAAGTCAAAATTATAACTTATATTAACTTAATTTTAAGTACCTATTACGTATTTAAAATGAAGTTAATAATTTAAATGTAATAATTAAGTTTAAATTTAATTATTAATTTCTTACCAATCAGGTACTTACAACTAAGTTATTATACTAACCATATAGAATTATAAAGTGCTTATTGTACATACATTCAAATATCTCAGATATATCATAAAAAATAATCATAAACATTGATAAATCTCAGGTTATTATATAACTAGTTGCGCCCCGCAGTTTCACCCGCGGATAAAAAGTATTTTAGTTATTTGCTCATCCCACGGTAACATTTTACTTTTCAGGGATAAAATGTAGCCTACATGTTAATCCAGCGTATAAGATATCTTGGTACCGAATTTCATCCAAATCTATTCAGCCGTTTGATCGTGAAGGAGTAACAGACATACACACATACACATATGCAAACATTCGCCTTTATAATATTAGTGTGATATAATCCGATTGTTACTTATGTGCACTCACAAAAAGTGTGTCAATTCGTGAGTAACAGTCGGAAATATTATTAAACTAAACCGCCAAACAATGTTTTGATAAAAAACAATTAGCATTGGAAAAACTGCGACAGAAAATGTATAAAAAAAAATTTGAGTCAGACGACCATACAGAAGCTCATTATAACAACGGCTGGTCAAAACGTTTGTACATTTAGTAACAATTATGATTCTGAAATAAAAAAAGTTACATTCATATTCCCTTAGAACTTCCAATAACCAAAAAAATGGATCCGACAGACACCTGGATCCGTGCTTTTTGTTAAATTATATTTATAATTTAGCTTATTATTATCATGAACATACATATATAGGCAGAAACGGGTTGTGCGTAGGTTGCAACCTATATAACTATAGGCCTTCGGCAAGTGCACCGGGCTGTGTCTGGAACAAGAATGATCCGTAGTACACTGAGCGCTCCTTTTTTATAGCCAGACGGGTAGGGGCGCCATGGCAGTTGCCGGTGTTGCCACTGTAATAAAGTTAATGCCACCGCAGGGTAAATTACGGTGCTCGATCGCTGCCCGCTGCGCATAGAGTTTACATTTACAACTGGACGTTGCCGCCGTCAAGTACTTATTTCATACTAAGTTTTTTTTTTTTTTATTAATCTGCATTTCCACAGACACCTGGGTCCGTGCTTTTTGTTAGATAATTTTTTATATTTATGAATTAAGCCTATTATTAACATGAACTTATATATAATACTGTTACAAAATACTTCACTTCGGGAGCTGATGCAAGCGGCGTAGTATATATACGAGCGACGGAGAAGGCTCGGGCTCACTTTTCGGGCAGCGCTCAGAGGCGACGGACGTTTTATAAAATCACGCTATTAATTATTGTCGGTTCTTAGTAAATTTTAATAAATATTGTTAGCTTGATTGTAAACTTATTTTTTTAAAACTAAAACCACTTAGGATTTCCAACATCAGAAGCGGGATCAAACTCAATTCTGACTTGGTTATTCTGATTTCAAATATTGTTTTGATTTTGCTGTTGTGATTTTAAAGAATTTCCGCTTAAATTTTTGGTAGCTACGGCTGAGACTAGTAAACGTAAAAGTCGATCGAACGAATGAGATCGAACGTCTATTCCTGGTTTAGAAGCCTAGCTTCAAACTTTCATAAGCCGCTTAGGTGTTTTGGAAGATTCCAGGACACGCAGTGCAAGTATTGTTGCGAGTACATCGCGCGCCATGTCGGCGCCTGCACCGGATGCTTCGGCACGCCAGCCGCGTCGTGCGAGCCGTCTGCCCGCTGACTGCGCCGCGCCGTCGAGCGCCGAGTCGTACCTTGCAAGTCTGGACCTGTCCGTGCCATGTTCAAGCACGCCTCCGCCCACCGCGGATATGGTTATATGTGAAGTAACCGAAAAGCTCATTAATGCTATGATGCCATGCCGGTAAGATCGAACCATGTGTTTATGTCGAATTTCGATCTGTCTTTGTATGATTTTGATTCCTTGTGTGGTCATATTGATCATGTGCGCAAATAAATAGATGGGACGACAGTGAGTGTTTAGCACGTATAGGTAATTGTCTGAAAGGTGACGCGAGGTCGTGGCTATACGATTGGGTTAGTAATGATCGTAGTTGGCCAAATTTCAAGTGTGAATTTAAGGCATTGTGCCCTATACGAGTAAATATCGCGAACATTTTATTTGATGTTATGAAAACTGATTCTGATAACTATGCAGAATACGCTAGACGTTTGTTGTTGCGTTACGCATTGTTAACGATTTGAGTGATGAGTTCATTGTGGCGATAGTTACGCGCAACTGCTATGAATTTAGCGAATTTTCTGTCCATTTATGTGAAACCTCATCAAATTACACCCGTTCGAGCTCGTGGTGTTTTTCGCAAAGGTTATGTTCAACAAAACAAGCGAAAACGCGAGTATAGTGATTCTAAAGAGTGAGGCAGAATTTTCCATCAACGTTGAATTTTTTACAACTGAAATAGATTATTAAGGTCAAATGATTACTAATGGTCAGGTGAGACCGAGCGAGCACAAGGTAGAAGCTTCTGTTAACACGTAAGTGCCAAGCAATGTCTAAAGAGGTCAGACATTTTTAATGCTACTAAGTTAGTTTTTGTTACTTTAGACGGTACATCCCCGGTTATTCATTCAAAACAGAACTCGCAATGGTACCGTTAAGATGCGGTGATGAATAATACTGCGTCCACACTACCAGACGCTGACCAGCAACTCCAAGACGCTTATGTCAACAAGGGTAGTTAGCAGTCACGAACCTTCACCGTTGGCGATTTTGTGTTCGTGAACAGGTCGTCACAATCTACGGGAAAGCTGGACTTTGGCATGCTGGGGCCCTACAAGGTCCTGCATGTGCTGCCACCCACCGCTGTAGCTCGAAACTTCGCGGCGGGTCTTAAGGCAAGACAACGCAAGCGGCCGCCGATCACATGGTGTTTTGGCGGGGCGAATGGACGCTGGAGGCTTGTTCTGCGTTCTCCACTGCGGATATCTGTCTCACCAATGTGACTCAGCGATGACTGCACTTTGTGTGGCGTCGTTTGCAATGTGTGATCATTTCGCACAGTTGCCTTCTCTCTATTTGCAATGTGTGAGGTGGCCTATGCCTCTTCATGCAGTTGCCTTTTGCAATATGTGACGAGATTATTCTCTCCACATAGTTGCCGTTTTTTGCAATGTATGACGTGGTTTGTGAGTGCCATATCGTACAGTTGCCGTTTTTGCAATGTATGACGTGGTTTGTGAGTGCCATATCGTACAGTTGCCGTTTTTGCAATGTAAGACGTGGTTTGTGAGTGCCATATCATACAGTTGCCGTTTTTTGCAATGTGTGACGTGATTTGTGAGTGTCACGTCATACAGTTGCCGTGTTTTCAATGTACGACGTGTTTTGTGAGTATCATATCATACAGTTGCCGTGTTTTCAATGTACGACATGTTTTGTGAGTATCATATCATACAGTTGCCGTTTTTGCAATGTATGACGTGGTTTGTGAGTGCCATGTCATACAGTTGCCGTTTATGCTATTTATGACGTGATTTGTGAGTATTACATCATACAGTTGCCGTTTTTGCAATGTATGATGTGGTTTATGAATGTTATCCCATACAGTTGCCGTTTTCTATTACAATGTGTGGCGAAGTTTAGAAGTCGGGAATTCTGAAATTCGCAATACATTTATTTTTCTTTATTTTCTATGCTAAAGTACCAAAGTACTTTCTTACATGCGGTTGGAACCTTACTTTTTCTTACAAATTT
The DNA here is from genome assembly GCA_905220475.3 of Ennomos fuscantarius. Lineage (NCBI taxonomy): Eukaryota > Metazoa > Arthropoda > Insecta > Lepidoptera > Geometridae > Ennomos > Ennomos fuscantarius. Next base: position 9,143,023 of record HG992049.1, read on the forward strand.
TCATAAAATTAGTATGCGAGACCTGTGTTGGTTGTACTTGAGTGCACGCTTGTGCTTCTAACACAGTTGTTTTGCAGTCTCCGTTTTCAATGTTTATTACAAGTACCTGTTGAATTTCTCTAAATTGAAATTTCTTTGAATTGAGCAACAGCTTCATTTTAATTTTGAAATGGTTTCAGTTACCAACGTTATGCCTGTACATCGGGTCCTAAAATCATGTTTTGTTGTGTTATAGAAGAAGACACAACGGCCGAGGTCGACGACAATGTGCCGCTTGAAGATGAAGCAGCTGTTGAGGACAACACGCAAGCAGGAACGGCCGTGTTACAAAATACTTCACTTCGGGAGCTGATGCAAGCGGCGTAGTATATATACGAGCGACGGAGAAGGCTCGGGCTCACTTTTCGGGCAGCACTCAGAGGCGACGGACGTTCTATAAAATCACGCTATTAATTATTGTCGGTTCTTAGTAAATTTTAATAAATATTGTTAGCTTGATTGTAAACTTATTTTTTTAAAACTAAAACCACTTAGGATTTCCAACAATACTATATATATAATATATTATATTATTTTATTATTATTAATATTATTATTATTATTATACTAAGTTTATTTGGGTAGGTGACTGCTGGTCATATGACAATAATCCCAGTTTCCCAACACGCCCGCGGCGCGAACAGGTTCCTTCGAGTCCCGGAAGGAGCGATCTCCGTTGCGTTGATAACATTATACAAGTAATCCGGCTTCCGACAATTAACTATCAACATTTGATAGACTTTCACCTCTGTTTCTTCACTAGAAATGTTATTATGACAGCCTCTGTGGTGTAGTGGTTGAGCAGGTTAGCTCATAACGCGGAGGTGGTGGGTTCGATTCCCGCGATAAGACAAGTGTTTATGCACAGTAAAAGCGTAAATAGTTGTGGTGTGTTTGGGTGTTGTAGTACCATGCTCCTCGTAGATCCTAGGTCACTAGGGAATCCTAGTTAGGGTCCATGATCTATGTATGACTGTGATCGTTGGGCATTATTATTATTGTGACCAAATTACAAACATTATGATGAAAGTACAAGTTGATATTTTGTATTATTCGTCATATTAGGTACATTCATATTGACTGGCCCGACAGCTCAGTTGGTAGTATCCTTGCCTTCTGAACTGCGGGTTGTGGGTTCGATTCCCACCCAGGACAAACATTTGTGTGATGAGCATCGATGTTTGTTCTGTGTCTGGGTGTTATATTGTATTCTATGTATGTATTTACAAACAAAAAGTATATAAGCATTGTATCAGTTATCTGGTTCCCATAGTATAAGCTTTGCTTAGTTTGGGGCTAGATGGCGGTGTGTGAGATGTCCACATATATTTATTTATTTAATTTTATTTAATACCAATATAAATTGTGAGAACTATGAGCGGTACACTAGAACTTCTTTTATTTTAAGTCGGCTAATAACATCGATTCAAATCTCACGTGACTTTTAATTTCACCTCTAAGCTATAATCACTTGATAATTATTCTAATTCCCGTGTATCCGTCACTAAATAAATCAAATGCATTACTTAAAAAGTTTTTACTCTGTAACAATTAAAGCAAATTAAAGCTCTTATTTTCTGTACTAATTAGATTTATTTTTATCCACACTAACAAAACAATAGACCAATTAAAACTTTAATTGTCCCATTTTTTCCCAATGTCCCAATTATAATTGTTTCCGTCCCACTTTTCTCACGAAATAAAGCAAACAAAACGACGTATGGAGCATCGGGTGACCCATTACGGGGAAAAGGAAAAGCTTGTACGTATTTATGAGTACTATAAACTACCGAGAAATTCTGAAGAAGAATTATTGTGTTGACAGATGCATTGTTGCGTTAAAAGATTGCTTTCCTTCGTAATTTTTCTAAGTAAATAACTAACATAATAATAATAAATTTGTGGTCATTTCACATAGCGCCATCTAGCCCTAAACTAAGCAAAGCTTGTACTATGGGAACCAACAACTGATACAATACTTATATACTTTTTGTTTGTAAAAACAACACATATAACACCCAAACACAGAACAAACATGATGTTCATCACACAAATAATTGTGCTGGGTTCGAATCGAACCCACAATCTAAAGTTCAGAAGCCAAGGTTACTACCAACTGAGCTATCTAGCCAGTCGAATATAAAACACTTGAAAATATTTCTCACTTCCTATATTTAGAAACACTTATTCCCTTTTACAAACCTTAAACTAGTTTACCAATTCATATTATATGACTTAACACCACAAATTGATATGAAATTCTCACTTAACTAAAGGGGTGACAACAAAAAGGGTTTAACTGATTTTTTTTCACAAAATGACTTATGGGTATCGTTGGATTCAGCGTGCAATTATCTACAATAATACATTCTCAAAATACCGAAATGAGGTTTAATCTCGAGATTTTGAGTCTAAAAACGGTTTATCTGTCACAGGAATACAGTTCGCTTAGCATAAAAACATTATTATAATTATTTTATTATATTAGATTTTTACAGTAATTGTATGAATTAGTACTATATTTAGTATTTTAAAATAGAATTAAAACATTTTCAAATAACTGAAACTTACATAAACCTTTTCTATTACCTTATAAGCACTCTACATTAAAATGAAGCCGTTGAAGTTTAAAGTCAATTTTCTCGAAACTATCAATTTGGCAGTTGAACCCTTTTTATTCTCAACCCTTCAATTATGTCCCAGTTTAGGTTGTACCCCAAATATGGGACAAATAAACGGTGACGTATATGGGGCATTTAAGGGTCTTGTCTCCAACCGTTAAGTGGTGAACAACTTTTTAGTAAAAGGCGTGAAAAAGTACTTTACTCATTCAAATTGAATTTAATCTAAGTGCTGTCTATCCCACACTCTAGTCACATTTAGGGACCCAGAAACTACGAGGACCATGTTCCCACAACACTCAGACTCAGAACAAGTATTTGAGCTTTTTTTTCTGTTAACAAATACTTGTGCTGCAGCAGGAATCGAACCCGCCCCCTCCGGGGAACCCACCTGCTCAGCCACAACACCACAGAGGATATCTTCGAGATATATTAATAACTGTTGCGCCTCGTGGCTTCACCCGCGGATTAAAAGTATCATATTGGCTCATCCCATGGGAAAAAATCACTTTTCCGGGATAAAATGTAGCCTATGTATTAATACAGTGTATAAGCTTGGTAACGAATTTCATCCAAATCCATTCAGCCGTTTGAGCGTGAAGGAGTAACAAACATACACACACGCAAACTTTCGCCTTTATAATATTAGTGTAAAGATATGGATTCATAAGCGTAAATTGATTATTTATTTACAGAACACATTAACGATACCTACACAAAAATATTACACGAATATTTCGTTCATTTACGAAACAATTTTAAACAGACTTTCATAGCTATTTTCATAATAAAACCTCCAAAATTCCGATAACTCCCAAAAGCTGCCCACCACATTCAACTCCCGAATGCCCGCCGGATGTGACGTCACGACACGTGACACCGCCCCGCGGAAATCCAACCGGAAGCGCCGCCATAACGGCTTAAGCGTCGCTGAAAAAAATTACGCGCGGTTTTTCGACGGGAAACGATTCGCTTCCGGTTCCGGGACGAGGTCGCATGAACGCCTGAAATTGTAAGTGTCAAAGCGTTGAAATGTACGTACTTGTAGTCGGCGGGATTTTGTACCATTCTACTATTGAATAGATCCACGGAAAACATAACCAGATTTTGACATTTCCCTTAAAAATGTAACATTGACCTTAAGCTAGACGTCCGTCCTGAAACATCAGCACAGTCTATTACCTACTATGATTATAAATGAAATTATTGCGTACTAGGTGATCATGAAAAATTGATTGCAATGCAAAAGGGAAATTTCATTCCTATTTTGAATATTTTCATACTAACTATGCACGTAGCTGTGTATTGAAACTGTCAAATTCATACAATGTTTTGTTTCTATATGTTGCAATCACAAATGTTTGTCCTGGGTGGGAATCGAACCCATAATCTACAGCTCAGAAGGCAGGGTTACTACCATCTGAGCCACTCACACAAACACACACCAACATCCACCATAATCGACTGACTGATAGCTCAGTTGGTAGTAGCCCTGCCTTCTGAACTGTGGGTTGTGGGTTCGATTCCCACCCAGGACAAACATTTGTGTGATGAACATAGGTGTTTGTTCTGTGTCTGGGTGTTATATTGTATTCTATTTATGTATTTACAAACAAAAAGTATCCAAGTATTGTATCAGTTATCTGGTTCCCATAGTACAAGCTTTGCTTAGTTTGGGGCTAGGTGGCATTGTGTGAGATGTCCGCACATCTTGGTGAGCAAGGTCACCCATCCTTTGGCGCGGAGAGGCCCGAAAGGGCCTGCCGCCGGGGGCGAGTTGGCTGGACTGCAGTCGCGACCCCTTCTCGCCCCGGTACGGCGGACGAGGGCTCACGGGGGGGTTTTAGTGGGTTCGAGTCCCACATACCCCCTGCCACCACCCCCGTGGTGGCAGGGAAGTGCGAGGGCATTTCCCCCACTCAAAAAAAAAAAGATGTCCGCACATATTATTATTCTACACATATTATTGATTTTACTATTAATTACACAAATGTCTTTATTCCCACAACGACAACCTATACAGAAGAACTGCAACTGCGCTTTAAGGCCGCTTGGTACACACAGAAGTTTCATTTGAAACGGTTTTAATTAACCTTCAGAGTAAATTCGTGGAAATTTGGAATTAATTACGTCAGACGATACTTGGCGTGGCTTCGGATTTCCAGTTGGCAATGGTTTTACTATTATTTTATCTGGAGTCATGAGAGTGGAATTGATACGGGAGGGGAATTGGTCGAGCATTCTGAACATTCTTATCCTTCAGATTCAATTTTAAAGTAAATGAAAAATTTGGATTACCAACGGGATTATTTATTTATTTCAACCCGCATCCACCCAACTCTAAAGACGGAACATGCTTTTACATAATCGACCGTAACAAATGATCTTGTCCAAACTAGCTTCTGCCCGCGTTACCTATAGGAAACGAAGAAGAAAAATTTTCATTGATCATTCACCCATCCGTTTCACCCTCTTAGGGGGGAAATTTCGAAAAACCATTTCTTAGTACACAAAACGCACCCTCCAAGTTTCAAGTCTCTAGGACCAGCGGTTTAGGCTGTGCGTTGATACATACGTCAGTCAGTTAGTCAGGAATTTAAATTTTATAAGTATATTTTATATGTATTTTATATACATTTTATAAGTATTTTACATGCATTTTATATGTATTTTATATGTATATATCCAGAATGTATTTGCAGAATAACAGGCAAAGCTGTGGTACCTACCTAGACGAACTTTGTAGAAAGTCCTACCACCCAGTAAAACCACCTTGTAAATAGTCCTTAAATAATAAAACTCGCCCCAATCTCTTCCCGTATATCCCCACAGCTAACTCCTAAGGAGAGAGCTATCCCATGTAAGTCTCCTCCACAAAATTTACTGTGACATATAACAATTCGACGCTACTTCGCCCTCTGCATTTGTTTTGCTCTGTTTTTGGTATGCTCTATAATTTAATTAAACGTTTGTATTATCTATTTTAAATTTAATATTTAACTAGCTTCTGCTTCGGCTTTGCACGCGTGGCCTATAGGAAACGAAGAAGATTTTTTTTCATAGATAAAATTCAACCGGACATTTCCCTCTTAGGGGTGGAATTTCAAAAAATCCTTTCTTAGTTTACAAAGAACAAACCCTCCGAATTTCAAGTCTGTAGGACCAGAGGTTTAGGCTGTGCGTTGATATTTAAGTCAGTCAGTCAGGACTTTGAATTTTATATGTATAGATTTTAATTCGCGACACATACCTTCTGAGCAGGTGTGGATCAGTGATATAGTGTTTGACACATCCAAGTTCAAATCTCACTCTTCCCTTTTCAAGTTATGAGTGGTTTTGCAATCGTTCTTACAGAAACACATCATGAGGAAATAGGCACGTTTAAGAATCACAAAATTTGAGAAGATGGTTTTGTAGTTGACCATCCCGCATTTGTTCATCGTGTTGGATTTTCGTTGTGTTTTGCTTTGTTTAATGTTAATGTAATCTCGACAATTGTAAATTGTAATTTTAACGGACACACCAACATAATAATAATATAAAATAAACTTTGTAATGTTGATAATGGAGATCTACGTGAACCGACTTCAACTTCCGTTCGCCTCGCATTCACCAGCTTACTCCCCAAGTCAAGCAAAGCAATTTCAATTGTAAAAAATTGACACGTTAAATAGGTTTTCTTATATTTTTAAATGTAGCTATATATGTTTTGTTTTATTATAATTTGTAATAGATAAGTAATGTATGGAACCACCAGAATTTGTTCACAAAGAGCTCAAGTTCTACCGACAAAGGGCAGGCATTCCTTTGATAAGCTGACTTATTAACTAAATTTAGATACGGGGAAGTATCGTTAGTAAGTTGAATCTTATCTGCAATTAGGTAATATAAAAAAATCTAAATATGTATAACTCAAAGGTGACTGACTGATTGACTGACTCACATAGTGATCTATCAACGCACAGCCCAAACCAATGGAAAAATCGGGCTAAAATTTTGCATGCAGGTAGATGTTATGACGTAAGCATCCGATAACAAAGCATTTTTCGAAATTCCATCCTTAAGAGGGTGAAATGGGTGAATGAATTATTTTCCCATAGGCCACGCCGCGGGCGAAGCTGCGGGCAGAAGCTCGTTTTTAAATTAAATAAAATATGAAGATTCAGACAATGACAATTTCTCTGAATTCTAAAGTATAGAGTTTCGCGTGGCACTGCACTGCGCACGTCATCCTGAGACATCAGCACTAATCTAGTAAGATTACTAGACTTTGAGATCACGTCATAAAGTCTCATTTGCCCAGTAATTGCACTAGCTACAGTGCCCTTCAAACCGGAACACAGTAGTGCTTGCACACTACTGCTTGGCGGCAGAATAACTGGCAAAGCGGTGGTACCTACCTAGACGGACTTTGCAGGAACCTAGGAGACTAGTAATTTGACTACTTGTTACACTCATTTCAAGTATCAAAAATCAATTTTAGAAAATGTTAATTATGTAATTTGAAAGAAAGTAGAGAGGCCTCTAGAGGTGTCATAGGGACCCAGGAATTACGAGGACCATGGTCCCACAACACCCAAACATACAACAAGTACTTGCGCTTTTCTTCTGTGCACAAGTACTTGTTATGGTACGGGAATCGAACCCGCCTCCTCCAGGTTATGAGCCAACCTATTCAACAACCACACCACAGAGGCTGTCAAAGAATATAACAATGAACCGCATTTGTAAATACTTTGCTATTTTATGACATTGACAGGTGATCGAACATCTTTCTCATGAATCACCTGTCAGTTCCACTATTGGATAGGTCAGCCAGTTCTTACTAAAATAACAATTACGAGGACCGTATTGGTATTTCAACATTTTATTTCCGTCGCTCTATTAGCAGCCGTTTTTTTGCACGTGCGATAGATACAATAGAAAATGTTAGTCATTTCACTACATTTTTTTTTTTTTTATGTTAATGAATGACGTGCCGAGCTAGCCGTTCACCTGATGTTAAACGACACGGCTGCCCATATCAGCTGCAGTGTCACTCGGAACTCTAAAGTATAGAGGTTCGCGTGACACTGCACTGCGCACGTCATCCAGAGACATCAGCACAATCTAGTAATAAGATTACTAAACTGTGAGATCAGATCATAAAGTCTCATTTGCCCAGTAATTTCACTAGCTACAGTGCCCTTCAAACCGGAACACAGCAGTGCTTGCGCACTACGGCTTGGCGGCAGAATAACTGGCAAAGCGGTGGTACCTACCTAGATGAACTTTGCAGTAAAGTCCTACCACCTAGTAAATTTTTACATTTTAACGGTTCGATTAATATAATTTTTATTGTCTAAATCACAACAAAATCTTTTGTTTTTGGGGCCAATCGTTTGAATAGAACCTATATGTAAAAGTTTCCATTAAAAAAAAAACATTTTTCTAAACTAACATTTTTGTAATTATTGAGAAAGTTGAAAAAAAATAGTTATATGAATATAACTTTTAACTCTGTAAACATCATATAAAACTTTCTTCGAAATCATTTAACATTTAAAGGTAATCGTTAGCGCTTTTTGTATTGACAATACAATATAATCAAAAATGATAATATAATAACGCCCAATGATCACATATATAGATTCCTGGACCCTAACTAGGATTGCCTGTGTCTAGGGACCCAGGAGCTACGAGGATCATGGTCCCACAACACCCAGAAGCAGAACAAGTATTTGCGCCTTTTTTTCTGTGTACATATACTTGTCCTGTTGCGGGAATCGAACCCGCCGCCTGTGGGCTATGAGCCGACCTGCTCAACCACCACACCATAGAGGCTGTCAACTACTAATATAGTGATATACTCTCGAATTAGTGTTAGACCACTGAATAACTCTCGAGTATGAAAATTTAAAAAAAAGATCCGTTTTTATACACGGTGGCATTTAATTCACTCTTTTTATTAAATGTATGTGTTCAGACCATGCTATCAAATATTCGTACAAGGTCCAATAAAAAAATATATTTTGTTTTAGTATTTATTGCCTCTTAAAATAACTGCATGACAGCCGAAATGTCTATTTAACGGTACACACAGCGCGGGCACCAGCTGAGTGCTTTGTAAATATTTTGTAGGCAATAAAACACCTGCTTTGTTCAATGTCACAAGGCTTTTCTTTAGAATTTAAATTTGATAACTGAGAGTACTTATGAAATAAAACTTAAATTTAGGTAGATTTAAGTTTTATTTCATAAGTACTCTTTTATTTAGTTATATGGGAATATTCTATAGCATGAGACTGAATACACACATTAAAAGAAAAGAAAGAATTAAATTCCACCTTGTATAAATGTATGACGTGACGAGCTAGTCGTTTGCCTGACGCTAAGCGTTACGGCCGCTCATAACGTAGTAAGTAGCAGTCACTCGGAACTCTAAAATGTAAAATTCCGCATGACACTGCACTGTACTAAGAAGGATCACGCAGCATTATATTTCTATGGCACTGCGTACGTAACCCTGAGAGATCAGCACAGTCTAGTAATCAGATCGCTAGATTACAGAACCCTAAAAAACCAAATAAGCAACGAAATATTCAGATTTCTTAACGTTAAAGTTTGTTTAGATCATAGGTCGTATCTCCCTTGAATCAGACTAACAAAATCCGCCACTTTCGAAATATTAACCTACCTCACTATCTAAGTAAAGTGAAGCCCTATTAAACTTACCCCTTCACCCCTTTTACCCCTTCAAATGGCTGTAAATGCAAGGGCATTGAAGCTGCAGGCTCTCTCACGTCAAATATCATAGCTTCGCCCGCCGCAGTATAGTGAGAATTATTATTGTACGCACATAGCTCTTCTCTTGTACATTTCAGTTGGCAAAGAGTAAGTGTTCTATAGAAGTGTTGTGAGTTCTGAAAAGCAACGTTTTGTACCTATCCACTTAAAAATAAATAACTGTTGGTGCCAACATCATAATTTTAGGTGAAAGTGAAATCTGATATTGTCAATAATATAAAAAGGTAAATTTTACCTTTTGCTTATAAATAAAAGTAATTTTACTTTAGAAAAGGCATAACTACATGAAGTGATTTCTTTTTGTTGCCTTCTAACCTATAAATAACAGATTTAAAATGCTATTTATCTTTCTGCAATAATTTGACTGGCATGATAGCCTTCTGTAGATTGTGGGTTCGATTCCCGCCCGGGACAAACATTTGTGTGATGTACTTTGATATTTGTTTTGTGTTTGGGTGTTATATTGTATTCTATGTATGTATTTACAAACAAAAAGTATCTAAGTATTGTGTCAGTTATCTAGTTCCCATAGTAGGTACTTAGCTTTGCTTAGTTTCGGGCTAGGGCACTGTGCGAAATATCTAAAATAATTCACAAAAAAAACCCTATCATTTACCCGGTTCCTATAATTCCCGGTTCCGGACTGAAAACTGGCAGGAGCAAGCACAGGACAGGTCAAAGTGGCAGCTCTTATTATCGGAGTCCAAGAATCATTTTGCACCACTGACGCCATCTTACTTAGCTAAGTTAAGCCGTGTTTTTATATACCAAAATATCACTAATGTATTTAAAAATAACATTATGGCTTTTACGGTTATAATAGTAATAATATAACGATGAGAAACATTTTCTTAGAAAATAGGCATTTAAAATCCTAACAAAAATGTCCCTTCTATCCTATTTAGTTTTACACTCTTTGCCAACCTGGCTCCCTCAAACAAAACGGAAATTCCGGCGCAGACTAAGGCTAGTTTAAGGACTGCCAACGTACAGACAAAACCGGGGGTGTACTGTGTACCAACATGCAGACAAACGAGGCGGGGGTGTAATCCTTCTCTGTGCTCGGTCTGTCAGTGCGATATTATCGTTAGATGTAGATATTTGAGCTGTTGCTAGTGGCTTTGTCTATTACTGTGATATATACATATAGTTATTACCATAGCAACCCTAATCACCATCATCAATACTAAATTCGAGTTTTGGCGGGAAAACGAAAAAGATCGTGTCACCGCATTATATTATTTTCCAAAACTTGTGTTATTTTCAGTGTTAGTGCATAAAATTGGTGGCATTTTATTCGTTAAGTGTTGGACTACAGGCATGAGTGTGGGAAAGTGGTATAGTGATGGTGAAACGTATCTTTTCGTGTTGTTTCCAAAACTCCATAGAAGCTTCAAGTTGCCACTACTTTACTAGGAGTATGACTTGACTAGACTATGACTTGACTTGATGACTTTGACTGTGAAATGACACATATTTGCGTGAAATATCATTGACTTGATAAATTATCAATTACTAGACACTGGCTAAATACACAAAAGTGTGGAGCCAAAACATAAAAAAGTAGCTTAACGATAATATACTCTGTATCACAATTTTAAAGTATACTTTACATCACTGAATATGATTACGACTTTTTGCTTAGCGGTCACCCATCCTAATAATGACCGCTGAGAACGTTGTTTAACTTTGCCGATTGGTTAACACCGGGCAGTTGAGCTTCGCTATGAGCGCTGTTATTACTATTTTCAAAACTCGAGGTACCTATCTATCTAAATTATTTGTAGGTAACAACTGAAGCATTCTAAATTTAAATGCCTCCCTAACTTTACTATCCCTTAAATTTCAGAATTACTCGTAATTGAAAATTACAGAGGAGCGCTCACATGTCGCATCTCTTTTTAATTAAAAGTTCTTTGAATGCCAACGTTTGAGTCCAATCAAGTGTCGCATCTGTACGTTTATTCATTGATGGAAATTACGTGAAGTAGGCATTTTAGATTAAATTGTCTGAAAATTCAAACGGGTCACATGGTTAGTTATCTTCTTAGATCATTACTACATAAAGATTAATAATTTATAGCAATATCACTTTAGCGTGGTCTACATATAGTTTAAATGTAGTTTAAAAAAAAAACAGTGTGCTTTAGACCACACGACTGAAGTAAAACTTCTTTAGTTTAGCTCCATCTATCGGCCGGTATAACTTTGTTTTTCCTTTGTTAAATATTAATGTCGCCATCTTGACAATTGTAAATTGTCATTTTACTGGACATACCAACATAGTAATATAAATTTTCAACCTTGTTATGTTGACAATGGAGACGCTATTTATTTAATTTTAGGAAAATCAAAACCTCCTTAATCAATGCAGCAATTTAGAAAAGCGTGAGAAAGACGAATACCAAAGATCATCGTTACCACCACAGTATGGTAATGCCTTTTTTTAAATGTTTTGGCTCCACACTTTTGTGTATTTAGCCAGTGTCAAGTAATTGATAATTTTTTAAGTTAATGTTACGCAAATATGTGTCAAGTCACAGTCGAAGTCATCAAGTCAAGTCATAGTCTAGTCAAAGTCATACTCCTAGTAAAGTGGTGGCAACTTTACCAGAAGCTTCTATGGAGTTTTGGAAACAACACGAAAAGAAACGTTTCACCATCATTATACCATTTTCCCACACTCACGCCTGTAATCCAGCACTTAACGAATAAAATGCCACCAATTTTATGCACTAACACTGAAAATAACACAGGTTTTGGAATATAATACAATGCGGCGACGCGATCTTTTTCGTTTTCCCGCCAAAACTCCAAGGTAATGCCTTCGTTCTATGAAACAATAATATTCAAATCCGTATTCATGCGCAATCGTTTCCTTTCGAAATCAGCTTTTAATTGTTTGAAATTCAAATATTTCTTTCTTTTTTGTTCTCTTTTTGAATTTCTTTGAATACTGAAAGCTGTGTACGCTAGGTGCGGGTTATGTACGACGATTTTAGCTTGAAATATTTATTTATTGTCCACATTTCACGTAATTCACAAAAAACCCCGCAAAAGTACACATTTTCATGCGCAGACCATATTTGACATCCAATTATTTATTATCTGAGACTTTTCACAGAAAAAAGCCGTCATAAAAAAACGTTATATGACGTGACTTTAAGACGTCCTAGTTCAAAGATGAATCCTTAAATAATATCCTTGAGCCTCTACGGGACCTTAAGTACTGCCAGCATACTCTTGATAAGTAATTTGGTTTATTATTTATCATTAACCTATTTAGTCATAAATTATTAAGCCAACAGGCTAAGCCCATTTCCATCAACACGAAGTGTCAAAAGATTATCAAACGGGAATCGATAATATCACCTGTGAACGAAATAGCTTCAAATATCCGCGGGATGCAAAGCTACCGTGTAATAGAAGATTATAGGAGATGGTACATTATATAAGCACTAGCAGTTTCAAAATGAGTGAATGAATGATTGATTGAATGAATGAATAAATGTTTGATTTTTTTTTTTTATGTTAAGGTTTGACGTGACGAGCTAGCCGTTCGCCTGATGTTAAACGACACGGCTGCCCATATCAGTTGCAGTGTCACTTGGAACTCTAAAGTATAGAGTTTCGCGTGACACTGCACTGCGCACGTCATCCAGAGACATCAGCACAATCTAGTAATAAGATTACGAAACTGTGAGATCAGATGTTAAAGTCTCATTTGCCCAGTAATTTCACTAGCTACAGTGCCCTTCAAACCGAAACACAGCAGTGCTTGCGCACTACTGCTTGGCGGCAGAATAACTGGCAAAGCGGTGGTACCTACCTAGACAAACTTTGCAGAAAAGTCCTACCACCTAGTAAAATTGATTCAATTTGTTTGCTCTTTCAGCAATAGTATTTCCTCCTAGGTAACCTGCGTCTTTTTAAGTCAAGAGTGAATGGGCATCTCATGGGCAAGCGTGCTCCACCTTAGACAACTTCGTCACTTACCATCACGTGAGTCATAGTATTATAGAAACTTATATATATATATATTATAGAACGTGAGTAGTACTCATAACCACAACTATTACACGGCTAACACTCACGAGATACAGTCGAATAACTCGACCGGTGTTCGGGCAATATAGATGCCCATCCTCCAGGAGTACGCGCGGCGGCGGTGGGCTATATTGCCCGAACACCGGTCGAGTTATTCGACTGTATCTCGTGAGTGTTAGCCGTGTAATAGTTGTAGTTATCAGGTGAGTTGTTGTCAAACGCATGCCAATTCTACATTTAAAAAATGTAATGTCTATTCTCTTGAAAATAGGGTTATATTTCAATTCGGCTGGGCAGCGTTCGGGAAGATTTGCCCTATCTTTTTGATCAACAACCGCAGAGCTGAAAACAAAGGTTTTTAATCAGTGTAATGAGTGATGATTTAAGACACTGAGACGTGGTCTCTTACTGTTGGCATAATTGGTAAGCTCAAAGTCGCGCAACCAACTACGGAAAAGCTATGATCCATGTTTCCTAGCAAGATAAAATCCATACTGAGAAGATTCGCAGGAGAAGGATGCGACCTATATAGCTTTTTTTTTTTGAGAGGGTTAAATTATTATTACATCAAAAATATACAATAAATATAGTTATGTACAGCTAAAACAACATTATTTACAAAATAAATTTGCCATTAAATTCACCACGTGGTAAGGTTACCAGAATATTGTTAGCATTGCCTCGCTGAATGCCGAGAGAATGAAAGACTAAGGTCCGTATTACAGAACGATGCTCAGTCATCGATCGCTGCTCAAGCAGAGATTTCATTCATTGATCACTTTATGAATGAAATCTCTGCTTGAGCAGCGATCGATGACTAAGCATCGTTCGTGTAATATGAGTGAACTGGCACATACATACTTCTGAGTGAAGTATGTATGTGCCAGTTCTGGGATCCCCCGAGGCGAGTACCAATCTCGTAGAAATTTGTAAAAAGCTTTTTTAAGTCGGAAGACCACGTGTTTCTACGACCAGCACAACAAATTCGTGATTTGCGCTGACCTGCGCATATTTGCGCCGTTTATTTGTTGCGCTTGTTCAGCCGCAGCCCTGACACTGCAAGCCACGCTGCAGACATGAGATGGTGCCAGGGTATCACACGTGGCGTCCATACATAGCTCTTAGAATTAACACAGTTAAAATAGTAAATTCTGCGAGTGATGTGGCTTGCCAATGATATTTCAACCACTTGCTAGAATAAAAAAACCTACATGAGAGGGAAGGTTATTTCTTGTGACTTATACCACACCCCCCACTCAACATATTAGCATGCATACGCTCAGTAATCGATCCATTAATGATAGTCAATGAGGCGCGCTCATTAGCCAACGGATCCTAATTAGCAATGCTAATTACAGGTTGGGGTATTTTCTACGTCACTACTGGGAATATAGTTCAATTTAGTGTTATGTATTTATTATAAATTATTTATTCAACAGAAATATTAATATGTACAGGCACTCTATGAATTAAAAGTTAAAACTAAATATTTAAATAGTTTTCTCTATTAAAAACACGTGTTTTTCGTATTTAAAATACTTGTGGTTCTGTAAGGTGTATAAACTTTGCGAGTCCCTTAATGCATATTAGCTCAAAACTGAAAAATATTTAAAAAAACGAGTGTAAGTTGCAAATTGTCATTTTACTGGACATACCAACATAATAATACAAATTTCAAATAATTTGTAACTCTGTTATGTCTCAGTGAAAATCTATGTTAAGCAACAAAGTTTAATTTTCGTTTGCCTCGTTACGCTTTCACCAGCTTACTCCCCAAGTCAAGCGTGCGTAAAGAAGTTTTACTTCAAAAATCCCATGCAATTGTTGCTTGCGCACTACTGCTTGGCGGCAGAATAACTGGCAAAGCGGTCGTACCTACACGAGCTTTGCAGAAAAGTCCTACCACATGACTGTATATAACTACTATAACCTACCAAATAAATAATATAAAAATATTTTCATAAAAATCAGCGAAGCTAGCCGGCACGCCTCCGAGCCACGGTCACAGAAGAGGAAGCTGAATTAATTGGATCCTCCTTGGGGACGGTAATTAAATGATTGTCAACCCTGCATTGTTGCACTGTGTCATTCCATTAAAATGGTTTATGAACTTTATAGATTAACTAGCTTTTGTCCGCGGCTTCGCCCGCGTGGCTTATAGGAAACTAAGAAGAAAATTGTTCATAGATAATTCAACTGCCCATTTCTCCCACTTAGGGATGGAATTTCGAAAAACCCTTGACACCTACACTTTACAAAGAACACACCCTCCAAATCTCTGAGACCAGTGGTTTAGGCTGTGCGTTGATATACAATTCAGTCAGTCAGTAAGGACTTTGAATTTTAATTTGAATTTTTGAATATTGTGTCGCATAGTCCCGTATGAGAATAAGATCTAATCTCATTGTGTCAAAAGTAAAAAAAATCAAAAGATTTATTGCAAATAGACTATTTTTAGCACTTTTACAAGTCCAAATTATTAGGTAGGTGTCGTAAAAGCCGGCTAACTTCGAGCATTCTCTAAGAAATCCTGGGAATAGGCAGCAGATCTCCTCGATACATTAAAATCTGCGATCAGCAAGCCACCAAGGGGTAATGGCAATTCCCGGCCATTATGGGCGTCCAAGGTTGCGTTTTGCAAGGCTGATAAAAAATAAAAAAACAAACATCACAATGTGTGATAAATAATAATAATAACGCCCAATATACATAGATCCTGGTCCCTAACAAGGATTTCCTGTGTCTAGGGACCCAGGAACTAAGAGGACCATGGTCCCACAACACCCAACCACGAAACAAGTATTTTCACTTTTTTGTGCCTAAATACTTGTCCTGCCGCGGGAATCGAACCGCCTCCGGTTTATGAGCCGACCTGCTCAACAACCACACTACAGAGTCTGTCAAATGAATGAAGAATGCTAACTGCTGTTCGATTCTGATGAACTATGTGCAATATCAACCGTTGAAATATCCAAGATTTAACCCCAAAAAAAGGTCTCAACCAGCTGTTTCTTCGAAAAGAAGCCAACCTCAATCCAAAAAGTCAAATCAGTGCCAACTTTAGAGGAACATTTTATCTCCCATCTTTCTGGAATGTCGAATTAATTAGAATTTTACCGCCTTTTGTTTACGAAGAATCCTCCTTTTTTCCTCGTTTGACATTGGAACAAAAAGCAACGAAGATAGCTAGGAACTATTTTTTTTGCGGAAACGTACATTTTTGAAGTAATACTTCTTTACGCACTCTTTACTCAGGGAGTAAGCTGATGAATGCGAGGCGAACAGAAGGTGAAATAGGATCACGTAGATCTCTATTGCATTTTTTTTGCATGACCAGCAATATGCTGAGTTTGGACCGACTCGTGGCTACAGGCAAAACGATTTTAATTCTTTGTTACACTTATGTTTTATAAACCATTGCCTTTTGTCATGAATAAATATTTATTCAATTCTATTCTATTTATTGTCAACTTAACAAAGTTAAAAATTTGTATTATTATGTTGGTCTGTTCGGTAAAATTACAATTATAATTGTCAAGATGGTGACATTAAGCAAAGCAAAAACAAAGTTATACCGGCCGATAGATGGAGCTAAACTAAAGAAGTTTTAGTTCAATAGTGTGGTCTATTTATTTCAGAAGTATGTTCTACCAGAACTTGGCTAGTATGAATGGGTAATAATGTAATGGTGAACTATTAACACACACCGCTAAGCCACACTCGATCTCACCATTTTGTGATGCTAAAATAATCCTAAATAACCTTTTTTTTGTTTTTGTTTTGGCTCTACACTTTTATGTATTTAGCCAGTGTCAAGTAATTAATAATTTCCCAAGTAAATTAGTATATGTGTGTGTGTCAAGTCAAGTCACAGTCCAAGTCATCAAGTCAAGTCACAGTCTAGTCTAGTCAAGTCATACTCCTAGTAAAGTGGTGGCAACTTTACCAGATGCTTCTATGCAGTTTTGGACACAAAACGAAAAGCAACGTTCAACCATCATTTTACCACTTTCCCACACTCACGCCTGTAATCCTGCACATAACGAATAAAATACCACCAACTTTATGCACTAACACTGAAAATAACACAAGTTTTGGAAAATAATACAATGCGGTGACGCGATCTTTTTCGTTTTCTCACCAAAACTCCCTAAATAACCTTTTTGGTTCTGAAACTACGTTAATAATCATAAGTTGATAATAAGGTGTGTTATGCGAATGGTATCATAAATTTAGAAGCCAAATGTAATACCAGCCCCGCCGTATCTTCCCTTTGTTTGTATCCTCGCGTTTAATTAAGTTGCCAGAGCGTTGGACCATGACACTTGGTATATTGCTACCTTTTTAGGGCCCTGTCTTGGAAATGGCTGGTCTTTGTCATCTAAGCATAGAGAAAACCTATGTGGCTGTTTCAAATATACGGTAATATCAAGAGATATTACCTAGTGGTCTGTGGCTCAAAAACGACTGTGTTTTTGTGTGTTTTGTAAATGTTCTTTTGACCAGACGTCTTCTTTGGTTTAGCTCCGTCTATCGGCCGGTATAACTTTGTTTTTGCTTTGCTCAATGTCGCCATCTTGACAATTGTAAATTGTCATTTTACCGGACATACCAACATAATAATAGGAGTTTTGTCGGGAACGCGAAAAAGATTGCGTCACCGCATTGTATTATTTTCCAAAACTTGTGTTAGTTTCAGTGTTAGTGCATAAAATTGGTGGCATTCTATTCGTTAAGTGCTGGATTACAGGCGTGAGTGTGGGAAAATAATATATTATAATGATGGTGAAACGTTTCTTTTCGTGTTGTTTCCAAAACTCCATAGAAGCTTCAAGAAAGTTGCCACCACTTTACTAGGAGTATGACTTTGACTAGACTATGACTTGACTACGACTTGACTTGATGACTTCAACTGTGAATTGACACATATTTGCGTGAAATATCATTAACTTGATAAATTATCAATTACTTGACACTGGCTAAATACACAAAAGTGTGGAGCCAAAACATAAAAAAAACAATAATATGAATGTTTAACTTTGTTACGTTGACAATGGAGATCTACGTGAACCAGCTTCAACTTCTGTTCGCCTCGCATTTACCAGCTTACTCCCCAAGTCAAGGGTGCGTAGAGAAGTTTTACTTCAAAAAAAGGAATTCAATTGATGCACAGTAGCAATGTGTAATAACTTCGGAATAAAGGTGTGAGTAGCTATATAGCTGCTTTAATGTGAACTGTATAGTGTTTTATTAAGGTACTCTTTAGAAACAGAGACGTGGGTAAAGTGTAGCTGTCGTCCTAGTTAGTACACTACAAACACTAGGTGGTAAGACTTTTCTGCAAATTTCATCATAAGTAGGTACCACCGCTTTGCCAGTTATTCTACTGCCAGGCAATAATGCGTAAGCACTACTGTATTGCGGTTCGAAGGGCACTGTAGCCAGTGAAATTACTGGGCAAATGAGACTTTACGACATAATCTCACAGTCTAGTAAATATTACTAGACTGTGCTGATGTCTCACAGGAGTCATCCAGTGCAGTGTCACACGAAACTTTGTACCTTATAGTTCCGAGTGACACTGCTACTGTAAGATAAATAACGGCTAAAACTCACGTCAATTAAAAGTCGAAATTACTCTGACCAGGACGCTCGCGAAAGCCGCCGTGGCTTGCATTAGTAACTGGCTCCCAGAAGGACATCGAATATGTCCGAAACCTGGTCGGAGTAATTTCGACTTTTAATTGACGTGAGTTTTAGCCATTATTTATCTTACAAAATGTGTCATACTCACGATAGTTTTCAAGCTAAAAAAGACACTGCTACGGATATGGGCAGCTGTGTCGCTTAACATCAGAGTATCGACTAGCTCGTCATATCATGTCTTAATATAAAAACCTATACTTAATAAGCGTGTTATATTATGACCTACATTCTCCTTCATCCTGTGTTTCGACTTTAACTACAGTCTACATTAATGATTTTCACATTTTTGTGATAAACAAATAGTGGGATTAAAGTCGGTTGGACTCTTCTATATACATATAACTGACTGAAATATCAACGCACAGTGTTCTTTGTAAAGTGTGCTAGTATATCCTTTTTCATTTCGTTCGCGTGTGAAGCCGCGGGCAGAAGCTAGTTTGTTTATAAAAGAAATTAAAATTAAATAGCGAATAAAATATGACTCGAATTGGCCCCCTCCTAAAATTTACCCCTCTAAGCTCCAGCCTACTCAGCCTGCTGGTAAATCCAATACTGTGATGAGCACATTTCCTAATGCTTCTTTAGCTTCAAGTTAATGTCACCAAGCATCTTGACAGTGAGTTCTGGCGGCTTTTCTTGGGAGCTAGCTTTGGTCTGAGGGAAAAAAAAAATTATTTAATTAATAGTTACCTGTATTCTAGTAAAAACCATTCATCGTTCTAGGTCAGGAGTCAGCAACTTGCGGCTCGCGCCACATGCGGCAATTTGGATGTGAACCTGCAGCTCTTTAGTCCAATACGCAAACATTAATTTTTGCGTGTCTTGCGTTTTCATATACTCGTGTTTTATTAACACAAGTGGTCTAAAGCACACTCGTTTTGTATCTATATACTCGAAAAACGAGTATACACATATATAACATATACAAACTTCTTTAGTTTATCTCCATCTATCGGCCGGTATAACTTTGTTTGATGTTTAATGTTAATGTCGCCATCTTGACAATGTTAAATTGTCATTTTACCGGACATACCAACATAATATATATATTTTTAAACTTTTTTATGTTGAGAATGGAGATCTACGTGAACCAACTTAACCTTCTTTTCGCCTTGGATTCACCAGCTTACTCCCCAAGTCAAGCCGTAAAAAAGTTTTACTTCAAAAACAAATTTTATGCAAATACAATTTATTGAGGGCAAGACAAAATAAGCCACCTTATTATATATATATCTCGTTAATAACTGATATTTTAAAAATTGTAAATTTTTATGGCACGTGACTAGCCAACCGCCTGATGTTAAGCGACACGGCTGCCCATATCAGTTGCACTGTCACTCGCGTGTCACTGCACTGCGCACATTATCCTGAGACATCAGCATAATCTAGTATAAGACTACTAGACTGTGAGATCAGGTGATAAAGTCTCATTTGCCCAGTAATTTCACTAGCTACAATTTAATTTAATTTTTGAGTCTTTCGAGTTAAAAGGTTGCCGACCCCTGTTCTAGGCTCTTGTACCGGTCTATGTCTAAGATGGCCGCAGGTGATACTTCGAGAACTAATTACGTTTTTGCTGTAAACACAATGTGCCGTTGCGCATAATCGCAATAGTGTGGTGCAAGGAACAAAAATGAATGTCACTTGAAGTAAAACTTACGCACGCATTTTTGGGGAGTAAGCTGTTGAATTTGAGGCGAATAGAAGTTGACGCTGGTTCACGTATTGTCAACATAACAAAGTTAAAAATTTGTTTTATTCTATTGGTATAACCGTTAAAATTACAATTTACAATCTAGATGGCGACGTTATCATTGAACAAAGCACAAAGTATGTTATACTGGCCGATAGATGGAGCTAAACCAAAGAAGTTTTACTTCAGTCCTGTGGTCTAAAGCCCATTTATTTTTACTAAGCATATAAACAGCTTTTGCATTATTCTTTTCCATGCAAGATTGTCTGGAATAATGCCTGAATTGTTTTTGAATTTGTTTCTTACCCTGGACAAGCATTTGGGTGATGGATTTAAGTATTTGTTCTGAATCTGATTGTTATATTATATTCTATGTATGTATTTACAAACACAAAGTATATAAGTATTGTTTTTTTTTTTTACTACAACTTGTCTAGTATAAATTTGACTGCGCTCTCACCTGATAGGAAGTGACAAAGCGATCGAAGGTGTAGCATGCTAGCCAAGTAAATAATAATAATAATACCTATTCAGTTATTCACTCTTCTCTTGAACACGCCCGGGTCATATTTCGCTGGAAACACAGACGCTGGCAGGGCATTCCGCATTGTGTCAGTTATATTGTTCCCATAGTACAAGGTTTGCTTAGTTTGGGGTTAGATGGCGCTATCCGAAATGTCCACCAATATTTATTCATTTTATTATTTATTATTTTAACCAGCAAAAATAAATAAAAAAATGTTATTCCAGTCAGATCTCGTATGTGCTATAAACAATAAAGCTGTTTTAAAAGATTCTGTGGAAATATCACCTGGCTACCGAAAGATGGCTACCAAATAGTTATCCAGATGATAAAATAAACAATATTCTATGGAATATATAAAATTCAAAGTTCTGATTGACTGACTGATTTATATATCAACACACAGCCTACACCGCTGGTCCTAGAGACTTGAAATTTGGAGGGTGTGTTCTTAGTAAAGTGTAGTTATCCACTAAGAAAAGATTTTTTCGAAATTCAACCTCTAAAAGGGTAAAATGGATGGTTGAATAATCTATGAAAAATTTTCTTCTTCGTTTCCTATAGACCACGCGGGCGAAGCTAGTATTCTATAGAAATTTAAAAATACGCGTTTCTATGGTACCCTTTAGGTACGGGACCCTAAAAACAAGATCCGCTGTCTCTCAACGTTTGCACCACCCCGAGTGCGCACAGTTGAGACGCAGGCTCCGGCACGCGCCACTTGACAGGTGGGAGACGCGTGCTACCTACCCTATTAAGGCATGGCTACACTTGCTATAGGAATTTTACAAGGGGTAAAAAATATTCCTCAACGTAATTAGCCTTCGAGCATTTATAGAAAACATTTCTAAATTCTCTAAATAATTAGCAAGAGTGTCTTTGCGTCCAGCGACGCTGTAAGTTTCGGTAGAGACCAACAGCATTAGTTCGTTCTCGTAGTCTTCTTGTTCGTTTATGCCGGCAACAGCTGAAGCCGCGGCTCGCACTCCAAGGGTGCCCTTGAGCTAGTTGCCTCCGATTTTTGACGGCTTATACGCCTGCCCTCTCATCCAGTGGCGCTGTAAAGGTTGGAAGAGACCAAAAGCATTAGGCCATTAAAAAAAAGCCTGTCGTTGCTTATATCTGAAAAACTATTGTTGACGTCTTTTACCCCCATGGCTTTAACTTT
The DNA here is from genome assembly GCA_905220475.3 of Ennomos fuscantarius. Taxonomy (NCBI): domain Eukaryota; kingdom Metazoa; phylum Arthropoda; class Insecta; order Lepidoptera; family Geometridae; genus Ennomos; species Ennomos fuscantarius. Next base: position 9,165,606 of record HG992049.1, read on the forward strand.
CTGAAGAAGGGAAGAGATGGGTGCTACTTTTCACATACCGAAACCACACGGTAAAACAAATTATGAGTGAGCAATTATTACCCATAACTTAGTTCTTCCTTCCTTTTTGTGATGGAAAGTTGTCAGTCAATATTGGTATCAGACCAACGGGCGAAAAATTAAACAACTATCACACCACCTACGTTTTTCCAAGTCGGATAAAAATACCGCGACTGCTCCTTAACAAAACCTGTACCAAATCGTCACAACAATTATATTAAAGACACCAGATGGCGTTACAATACCAGAGAAATAAAATATACTTTTATTTCCACCCACCTGCGCTCAAGGTGAGGTTTTACACCTGCTGATATCAATTTTTTAGTTCCAAATGTTTTTGTTTAGTTCCATATGAGTTAGAGTCAAGGTTATGTTTTTGTTTGGCCTAGGAAACGAATGGCACATTTTCCTGTCTAAACAAATATTGTAAACGCTCTCACTCTCTCTAGACATATTATATAAAAAAAAAAATGTGTGTGGACATTTCACACAGAGCCATCTAGCCCCAAACTAAGCAAAGCTTGTACTATGGGAACCAGATAACTGACACAATACTTAGATACTTTTTACACAAGCTTTGCTTAGTTTGGAGCCAGATGGCGTTGTGTGAAATGTCCACAGATATTTATTTATTATTTATTTATATTACTCTTATGACGCCACGGGAAGAGATGGGTTGGATTCTTACGCTGGCTTACATGTCACTTACCCACACTAAAAAGAAGGAAGGTTTCACAAAAAACAGATGAAGTCACGGATCAATAATAGTTTATTTGTGTCTCCAAAACCTGCTTCCTGCCCTATTCCTTCAAAGTCCCTTCAACAATGTCTAAAACGATTTGTCAGTTGACTTAACTCAAACAGTAGGTATTTCTTTGTCGTGAAGAACAATGCAATTCCGAAATCGGGCATCGAACCGGCACCCATTGTGCTTTTGACACGCTCCAGTGTGAAATGAGCCTTTGATTGATCAATTCTGGGTTCAAAGGTCGCAATAAGGTTTTTATGATGATTGTAACGAGAAATAAAAGAAAAATTAAAAAAATGTATATTTACAATTTACAGTTGTCAAAATGGCGACATTAACATTAAACAAGGCTAAAATAAAGTTATACCGGCCGATAGATGGAGCTAAAGAAGAGTTTTGGCGGGAAAACGAAAGAGATCGCGTCATCACATTTTATTATTTTCAAAAAATTGTGTTATTTTCCGTGTTGATGCATAGATTTGGTGGCATTTTGTTCGTAAAGTGCTGGATTACAGGCGTGAGTGTGGGAAAGTGGTATAATGGTGGTGAAACGTTTCTTTTCGTGTTGTTTCCAAAACTCCATAGTAGCTTCTGGTAAAGTTGCCACCACTTTACTAGGAGTATGACTTGACTAGACTTGATGACTTGGACTATGACTTGATTTGACACATATATATAATAATATAATTTAACTTGAGAAATTATCAATTACTTGACACTGGCTGAATACACTAAAGTGTGGAGCCAAAATAAAAACAAAAAAAAAAACTAAAGAAGTTATACTTCAGTCGCTAGTCTCTCCTAAGTGGTCTGTGGTGTGGGCTACAGCACACTCCGTTATTTTTATTTTACTTTTTACATAATAATTTTTTTATTTTCCATTTGAAATAAAGATATTTTTTATGCGATTATCACTTGTACCTATTCACGTTTACGGGAATGTATTTACGACATCTTTACTTCCGCTTCCGGTAGTCGAAGGGCATTTGAAATATTTCAATTTTGCACACCTTTGGTGGGTTGCAATGCAACTATGTGTGGGGCCACTAAAATAAAAAAGATTATAGTCATATATCATAAAGGCGAATTTAAGAAACAGCGCTTACGAAGTATATATATTTATACTCTTTGATGAGCTCTGTTTCTGCTGGGTTTTTTAATTAGAACTTTCTAGGGCCCTCACAGAGCGCAAATTCAAAGGGTTTTTTTCTGTGCGTTTACTTGTCCTGCCGCGGGAATTTAGCTCGCTACCTCCAGGTTATGAGCCGACCTGCTCAACCACAACACAGAGGCTGTCAATGTTCATTATTATTATTTTAATTTATAAATTGCTTATGTGTTACTTAATTGTTATTTAATATAGTGAAGTAAATGTAGCCTTGATAGAGATTATGCTGTTTTTGTAAAAAGTTGAATAATAATAATAACGCCAAATGATCACATACATAGACGCTGGACCCTCACTAGAATTCCGTGTCTAGGGACCCAGGAACAACAAGGTCCATGCTTCCCCAACACCCAGACTTAGAACACGGCTTTGTTTTACTGTGTACAAATACTTGTCCTGCCGCGGTAATCGAACCCGCCGCCTCCGGGTTATGAGCCGACCTACTCAACCACACCACAGAAGCTGTCACATCAAGTTTAATAACGTATTCAGTTTTCATGGCTCCACACGATTTAGCTACAGTCTGAATTTCCGTGACCAATGCTCGGCGTTCGGTATGCCACATACACCGTATATTTTGAGCGTCACCGCATACCTGAAATATCGTGTTAAATTGCGATAAATACCACCTAACCCGACGGAACAATGGCGATTTTTGAATGCACCACTGTCTGCGCATTGAATACATCCGTAAGCAATAAAGACCGCATTCTAGAAAGACTTTCATTTAGGTGGTAGGATTTTACTGCAAAATTCGTCTAGGTAGGTACCACCGCTTTGCCAGTTATTCTGCCGCCAAGCAGTAGTGCGCAAGCACTGCTGTGTTCCGGTTTGAAAGGAACTGTAGCTAGTGAAATTACTGCGCAAATGAGACTTTATGATCTGAGCTCACAGTTTAGTAATCTTATTACTAGATTGTGCTGATGTCTCTGGATGACGTGCGCAGTGCAGTGTCACGCGAACCTCTATACTTTAGAGTTCCGAGTGACGCTGCAGCTGATATGGGCAGCCGTGTCGTTTAACATCAGGCGAACGGCTAGCTCGTCACGTCATTCCTTAACATAAAAAAAAAACTTTCATTTATGAATTCCTACTGATTTTTTTTTTATAAGGAATGACGTGACTAGCTAACCATTCACCTGATGTGAAGCGACATGGCTGCCCATATCAGTTGCAGTGTCACTCTGAATAAAGTATAGAGTTTCGCATGATACTGCACTGCGCACGTCATCCTGAGACATCAGCACAATCTCGTAATAAGATTACTAGATTTAAGTGAACAAACACAACGTAACATACTTTTTCTATGTTAAACTCAAACTAATTTTAGTTTTGACAGCCTCTGTGGTGTGGTGGTTGAGCAGGTTGGCTCATAACGCGGAAGTAGTGGGATCGATTCTCGCGGCAGGACATGTATTTGTGCACAGAAAAAAAGGGCAAATTATTTTTTTGTATCTGGGTGTTGTGGGACCATGGTTCTCGTAGTTCCTGGGTCCCTAGACACAGGGAATCCTAGTTAAGATGCATGATCTATGTATGTGATCGTTATTATTACTATATTAATGCATGAAAAATCTTGGAGTTAAGGTTGCACCCGGCATCAATAGTGTTATAGAGGATACTGAAATCTGCGGAAACGTGTAATCTTTACTCGTGCAAAATTTACACTATGTCACTTTATGTTTATGTAAAAGCAAAGCAACCACACTATTATCTTTTTGCAATATTTGCAACTTTTATTTGTTCTTGTAGTTGTAGTTTACATGAAATTATTCAATTGTATTTATACAAATGAAAAACTACATATTTTATAGGTTATAACACAACAATGTTTGCTTAAGTACTTACACAGATACAATACTTATGGCTGCGAATAGGTATCGTTTTAGTATATCACTATAATTGTTTTTTTTTTTTGTAAAAACAGTAATTTGCGACTGCAGCGTGTCGCAAGAGAGCTGCGGCCTTACCGCGTAAGTCTGGTGAAGATGGTAATCGTGTTCTTTCTTGCTCGCACTCGTGGATTTGTTAATTAGCGCGTGCGGGATGGCAGGCGAAGCCGATTCCCAGAACGGTTACGCGGTAGGGGTGCTGGTCCACAGCGAGAGCAACAATGACGATGTTACACACGCTACACACAATATTTACGTAATACAAAAGAATCTACTAGACATCTTTGTGGTGTTGTGGTTGAGCAGGTTGGCTTATAATCCGAAGGCGACGGGTACGATTCCCGCGACAGAATAAGTATGTTGTTTACAATAAAGTGCAATAATTTATTCTGAGCCTGGTTGTTTTGGAACCAAAGCCCTCGTTGTTTCTGGGTCTCTAGATTCAGTGAATCCTAATGAGGGTCCAGGATCTATGTATGTGATCGGGCGTTAATATTGGAACGAAGTTCCTTATCGTGCGTTGCGAAAGGGGACTAGACGGAAAAAATTAAGACCAAAAGTTGTAACGACACTTTTTGCTATAGTTGTAAACCGTGCGGCGTGCGCGTGTTTCTCTGTCTGTCGCTCTCTCTCTCATAGAAAGATAGCCAGTTATTTTCGTTTCGTCTTTCTATTTCGCATTCATATTATATTAATATTATTTGTATTTACATTATATATGTTAATAAAAAAATTATAACTAAAAAAATGTATTACAATTCCTTCACTAATTCACTATTAAATATATTATATATTTATATTTCATAATTAAGAAACTTCGTTCCATCCGGGTGACTCTTGACACCTCTCAAGTTTTTATTATCTTTGCCTTTTTGGCTTTAATGCTAAGATAATACTAATAAATTAAAATGACACAAAAACTGGACGTAAATAAGTAAGCTACAATTTAATATCACCTTTAATAAAACGTGAATCTCTGACCTATAGATGACCATTGCCAAGTCTAAAGATTATTTATACTCAATGGCTACCCACAGTTTGATGTATAGACCACGGTTTTTGACAGCTGTCTGCGGCTTCCAAGTCCATTCACCGACCGTAATGCGGGTGACGTCGGATGATTTACTTGTGCTGCGATTAAGATGATTTTAATTGCAGCATTAGTGAAATGCCTTGGGTTGGAGATTTATTGGGCTTAAATGAACTAGTTAGAATATTTTCTTGTCTTTGTATAGAGATTGCACAAGTTAATTTTATAGCTAGTCGTTCACCCGATACTAAGCGCCACCGCCGCCATGAACAGTGTCACTCGGAACTCTAAAACAGAGTTTCGCGTGACACTGCACGGCGCACATCCCGAGACATCAGCACAGTCTGGTAATAAGATTACTCGACTGTGAGATCAGATCATAAAGTTTCAATTACCAATAAATTTCACTTGCTACAGTGCCTTTCAAACCGGAGCACAGTAGTACTTACACACTACTGCTAGGTGGCAGAATAAATGGCAAAGCGATGGTACTAAAGCTAAATTAGATACACTTTTGTTGTAATAGAAGGAGGTCCATAGGTTTGCTGAATTAATGATATGCCGATTGACTTTGTATAAGATATATTAATTAAAAAGATATTTACAAAAACCAAAATGCGGAAAATAAAATTTTCTCTAATGTCAAGTCTATATCAACCACATTCGTTGCCCCTAGCAACTAGCTGGAAAAGTTCTCTATTAAACTGGTATGTAAACTTTTTCGTGGGCTAGCACGCCACATCACCCCCCTCCAGAGACCGTCCTACGGGCGATAATATTCTGGAAAACGCACTGTTCGGCCTGATCGAGTGGTGGTCACTGGAGCGTCTCGGGTCTCAGGTGCTGCCACGGCGGGAGAATGGTCCAACTCACGAAGTATGTAGGCAGGTTTAATGCGGTCGACTGATACAGTGACTTCTTTGCCTTTTATGCGGAGCTTGAAAACTTTATCCCCTCGTTCTATCACCTCATGCGGGCCTGTATAAGCTGCTTGAAAAGATGGGTGCGAGGTGTCATCTCTTAGAAAGACGTGGGATGCTGTTGCTAAATCTTTGAAAATGAATATAGAGCGGTTATTCCCATGATGAGAAGTTGGTAATGGCAACAAATTTTTGGCGAATGTGCGCAGTCTTTCAGTGTATACTGTCAAGTCCTCTGTGCCATCAGCCGATTGACAAAAAATGTCACCTGGGAGTCGTAGTGACTCTCCATATACGAGTTCAGCTGGAGTCGCTTGTAAGTCTTCCTTAAATGCCGCCCGGATTCCCAGTAGTACAAGTGGAAGTGTTTCAAGCCAGCTGCTGGTCGCATGACATGTAATGGCGGCTTTAAGCTGTCTGTGGAATCTTTCGACGAGTCCATTGCATGCTGGATGGTAGGCTGTAGTTCGTCTGCGTTGAAATCCGATGATGTGGGACAGATGCTTAAAAAGTTCTGATTCAAACTGTCGACCACGATCAGTGACGATATCTTCAGGGCAGCCGAATCTGGATATCCATCCGTGAACTAAAGCTTTTGCCACTGTTTCAGCTGTTATCTCCTGTAATGGTATAGCTTCGGGCCATCGTGTGAAGCGATCTACACATGTGAGACAGTAACGATACCCCTGTGAGAGAGGTAAAGGTCCGATCAAATCTATGTGGATTTTCATGAATCTGGCTCGAGGTAAGCTGAATGATGCTAATGGAGATGAGACATGACGTGTTATTTTTGATCGTTGGCATGCTAGGCAGGAACGAGTCCACTCTCTACAATCTTTTCGCATACTAGGCCATACATAGCGTTCCGATATCAGTTTCGTCGTCGCATTTATGCCAGGGTGGCTAAAAGAATGCAAGTTTTCGAACACTTGCCGTCGCATGTCTTTGGTCACATAAGGTCTGGCCACATTGCTGCTCTTGTCACAATAGATTTCTGTGTGAGATCCAGGCAGTTTGATTTTTGTCAAGCGCAGAGAAGTATCGCTATCCAAAAGTTGTTCTAGTTCAGGATCTGTGCTTTGTGCTTGAGCAAGCTTGGATAGATCGATGGGCTGAGTAATCTCTTCGATGCGTGATAAACTGTCAGCCACAACGTTATCCTTTCCTGAAATATGCCTGATATCTGTGGAAAACTGTGAAATAAAATCCAGATGTCTGAACTGTCTTGGTGAGCACTTTTCTTTTCGTGAATGAAATGCGAAAGTTATGGGCTTATGGTCAGTGTAAATAATAAAGTCTCTCGCCTCCACCATGTGACGAAAGTATTTTATTGCTTCGTAGATGGCGAGAAGTTCCCTATCGTAAGGCGAGTATTTCTGTTGACATGGTGAAAACTTTCGAGAGAAAAATGCTAAAGGTTCCCACATGCCGTCTTTATGCTGTTGTAAAGCTGCGCCCATTGCTGTGTCTGAAGCATCGGTGACTATAGCGAGCTTCGCTTGGAAGTCTGGATGAGCGAGTAGTGCTGCTTGGCAGAGACTTTCCTTGCAGGTGATGAATGCTTTAGTAGCTTCTTCTGATAAATGCACGGGATGTGAACCTTTAACTGATCCTGTGAGCAGTGCATTCAGAGGCGCTTGATGCCGCGCTGCATCAGGAATAAACCTTCTGTAAAAGTTCACCATTCCTAGGAATCTTCGCAGTTCTCTAACGGTTTTCGGTGGAGGGTAATTCGCAACTGCTTCTACCTTCGATGGTAACGGCTTAGTGCCAGCTGCTGAGATGCTGTGTCCTAAAAACGTTACCTCTGATACACCGAATATGCACTTGTTCGTGTTGATTACCATGCCGTATTCCTTGAGTCTGTTGAAGAGCAGATGAAGGTGCTTCTTGTGTGATTCCTGATCAGGTGAGAAGATCAAAAAATCGTCCAGAAACGGGAAGCAGAACTCCTCAAGGCCCCTAAGCATCTCGTCCACAAATCGTTGAAACGTTTGGCCAGCATTACGTAGTCCGAACGTCATGAACGGAAATTCGTATAAACCAAACGGCGTCGTGATTGCGGTCTTCGGAATATCCTCAGGGCAGACAGGAATTTGATTATAAGCTTTTACGAGATCGATAACCGAGTATACTTGACAGCCGGAGAGACAATGTGCAAAGTCATGTATGTGTCGAATGGGATAGCTGTCTGGTACGGTTCTAGCGTTGAGCATTCTGTAGTCACCGCATGGACGCCAGCCGTTATCTTTTTTAGGCGCAAGATGAAGTGGTGATGACCATGGTGACTTTGAAGGTCTGGCTGTTCCGTTCTTCAACATATCTGCAAATTCGTCTTTTGCAATTTTTAATTTATCCGGTGCTAGTCTTCGTGGTGTGCTGCTTATTGGCGGTCCTGCAGTAGTCTGTATATGATGCATGGTATTATGCTTCGGAACACGGTGGACACCGGAAGGTCGAGTAATCTCAGGGTATTCGCTTAGTATGTTATGATATACGGAATTTCCAGAAATAACTTTTACCGATGAAATGTTCCCAGTTGACTGTGCAGGTGAAGCTGGGGACGTAAGGCTTGTAGTGTTGTCGATTAAACGTTGATTTCGACAATCCACGATGAGGTTGTAAAATGATAAAAAATCCACACCTATTATGGCCTTTGTAACGTCCGCTACGATGAATCGCCAAGTAAAGTCGCGGCGCAAGCCTAGGTTCAGCACTAAATGAGCGTAGCCGTAAGTAGAAATGGGTGTACCGTTTGCCGCACACAGCTCATAATTTGTTGTCTCACGACGTTCCTTGAGTGCTGATCGGGGGAAGACACATACGTCACTGCCAGTATCGATGAGAAACTGCATCTTCGTAGCGCCGTCCGTGACAAATAGGCGACCGGAAGTTTGGCAATCGGTCGTCGCCATTACCGACTGCTGTTCGCGTTTCCCGCATGGTATTCGCATGGTTTTACGCATTTACTTGCTTCATTGCCGAACTTACTATGATACCAGCACACAGGAAATTTTCTATAGTTCGACTGTGATCGTGTGGAGCTAGAACGACCGCGCGTTTTCTTGTTTGAACGATTCGGTGCACGTGAATGCCGGTTCACCTGCGCAGTTAGAGCTTGCACTTGTTTGGTAAGTTCAGCAATCTGTTGGTTCATGGCTTCTAAAGAGCTTCCTGGTATGACACTTGATGTTGATGCTACGTGCGCTGTAGGCGAAACAACGTCATGGATGCGGTCAGCGAGATCTGCGAGCGCTTCCAGTGAAGACGTCATCTGCGAAGCGATTATCGTTTGCGTGCTACTTGGTAAGCGACTGGTCCAGATAGTACGTAGAAAATCTTCGGGAACTCCAGGTCCAGCCAAATGTTGCAAATGTCTTAGAAACTGAGATGGCTTACGGTCTCCAAGTTCTGCGTGCATAAGTAATTGCTTGACCTTCTTTTCTCGTGACGCGGACAGTCGTTTGATAAGTTCCGACTTCAATTTTTCATACCTGTTGGTGTCGGGCGGGTTGATGATTATATCTTCCACCTCAGAAGCATACTGCGGGTCTAGTTGGCCGATAACGTAGAAAAACTTCGTATTGTCCGTAGTAATGTTCGATATCGCGAATTGGCCCTCAATCTGCGCGAACCAAATGGCCGGCTTTTCAGGCCAAAACGGCGGAATGCGCACGCCCACACGACAAATATCTTCGTTCTTATCGGTTGAGAGCGACATCTTTATGTGAATCAGTATCAGAATTATCGCAATCAGCAACAAAATCAAAATCACACACATTTACTGCAAACGTGGACTTTCGGTTCAAAACAGGTCACCAGTAAAGCCTAGTTAATCACGTCGGGGTCACCAGTAAAGCTAAATTAGATACACTTTTGTTGTAATAGAAGGAGGTCCATAGGTTTGCTGAATTAATGATATGCCGATTGACTTTGTATAAGATATATTAATTATAAAGATATTTACAAAAACCAAAATGCGGAAAATAAAATTTTCTCTAATGTCAAGTCTATATCAACCACATTCGTTGCCCCTAGCAACTAGCTGGAAAAGTTCTCTATTAAACTGGTATGTAAACTTTTTCGTGGGCTAGCACGCCACAGTACCTACCTAGACAAACTTTGCAACAAAGTCCTACCACCTTGTAAAATAAAAGTATAAATAAATTATATTATATTGTAAACTTTAATTCTTTGATAATTAGGTATATATAATATGGTCCACTATAGCAAAACTTCTATATCATTATATTAAGTCAATCAATAGCTATGTGTTTATTTTCATGATTGTGGTATTTACAATTTTTAAAAGTATATTTCTCAATTGATTTTCTTAAAAATTAAAGTAAAATGAAAATTAATTTTATTTGGATAAAGGCATATGAGTATAGGTAACAATTACATTTAGTAAAAAACCTGGGTCGTTATAAATACGCCCAACGATCACATACATAGATCCTGGACCCTAACTAGGATTCCTTGTGTCTAGGGACCCAGGAAATACGAGGACCATGGTCCCACAACACCCAGACAGAGAACAAATATTTGCGCTTTTTTCTGTCCTGCTGCGGGAATCAAACCCACCGCCTCCAGATTACGAGCCGACCTGCTCAACCACCACACCACAGAGGCTGTCTTTGCAGTTGTCGTACCCCAAGTTTTAAACAACGCTGCACCGCGGTCCAACAACACATTTTTGGATTAATTGTTAATCTACGATTAAATACTCAATAGAGTTCAACAAACTTGACTAAGGTAAACACCACACTTAAATAACAACAGACATACGTACAAAACCTAAGGCTATTCAACTTTGAGTAGAGATGTGACGTTAATCCGGCTTAAGCATTTTATTTGGCTACTTTTAGTGACTATTACTTAAAATTATACAAATGATATAAAGTTCATTTTGAATTGGGCCTTACGAATTGGTGTCTTAGTACTCAATTGGTACAATATTTAATTCCATAGAAAAATACAGCATTACAGAAAACCAGTCTGCATATTAATAAATAAAATTTGTTGTCTTTTCACACAGCACTAGCCCCAAACTAAGCAGAGCTTGTACTGTGGGAACCAGATACTGATAGAATACTTAGATACTTTTTTGTTAGTAAATACATACATAGAATACAATATAACATCCAGATAAACAAACATAGATGTTCATTACGCAAATGTTTGTCCTGGGTCCTTTGTCAATCTCATAACTACAGCTCAGACGGAAGGCTTACTACCAACTTTGCTTTCGGACCCGTTAATTTATATCATTACATTAATTAAATTTTAAACTAAATTAATCACATAAAAAGTAAAGAAATATTTATTTAAAAAAACCTACAATTCCTACATGAATTTCACTAAAAAAGAATGTTAATACATCGTTTAAAAGATTTATTTTCTTGTCTCTACTTTCGCCGGATCTATCCGGCAATCCGTCCACTTTTAAAAGGCCATCACTAAAAACAAACAAAAGGACTATACTCAACGGTTAACTCCTTAACTTATTTAGCTGTACCATGCTTAGCTAAGTTATTAGCTAGAACAAAGGTTTACCTACCGCTCACAGTTTGTGATTTCAATAGCTTAGCTTGGGCGTTGCATTTTAAGTTGAAGTTAAGTTAGAAATTATGGGCGCAATTAAGTTGGCTGTAGTAATATTTTTAACTTCATTAGCATTTACAAGAGTTTTCAAGAGTCGTGAGAAAATTTATTCTACTTTTTGGTAATTAAGTTACTAAGTTATATACTGTTGAAAAAAGTACTCCGAACTTGTTGTTGAAATTAAATAACTTAAGTGCTTAAAACTAATAAAAATATTACTCAGATACTTTAATCGATGGCCATTAAATCTTTTAAAAGTAATAAACTTGATGTTTTAGTTTACAATAAAAAATAATTACAGTTTTTTTGAGCACGATGGAAAAAAAAATTTAAAAATAATAACGCCCAACGATCACATACATAAATGCTGGACCCTAACTAGGATTCCTTGTATCTAGGGACCCAGGAATTACGAGGACCATGGTTCCAAAATACCCAGACGCAGAAAAAGTATTCGCGCTTTTTTTCTCTTCTACTGTTCCGCTGCAGGAATCGAACCCGCCGCTTCTGGATTATGAGACGACGTACTCAACCTTACATCACAGGTTGTCAAATAGTATAAATTAAGTCTAGTTATGTTTTGTTTATAGGTTGGTCAAAAAATTTGTGATTGTGGTTCCTGTGAGAATAGAATAGAATAGAAAATGTTTATTCATAGCCAACACAGGTGCAGTTTTAACCTTAGAGTATATACAGTACATACTCTAAGGTTTAACAAAGTGGGTTATAAATTATACTAAGGGTAGGTACTTATGGCTATAAAAAGGTCACAGCTCAGCATAATGCGCCACTGATGCAGCGCGCTGATTTTCAGCGGTGGCCCTTTCCGTGGCCTAGAATAAGCACCACCATATTTATTCCCATGGGTTTTTTTTTGGACGAGCTAGGGCTGTTAGTCTCTACCGACCTTTACAGCGTCACTTTCGCTTAAGGCGCCCAGCCGTCAAAAGTGGGAGGCAACTAGCTCAAGGGCACCCCTGGGGTGCGAGCCTCGGCTTGGGCCGTTGCCGGGATAAGAGGATCAAAAAGACTACGTCCACTGGAAGAGTAGACCCGAAGTCGCGACCGTTCTAGCTAACCTACGGGGGTACGTCGACCTCGCCGGCGGGGTCGGTGTGTGATTGTGTTACGCTGGTATCCTATACCGGTGCCAAAAGCGGTACCTGAGCCAGAAGGGCTAGACTGGTCCGGTGATCCTAGCGCAGCCGATACTACGGCTGTTATAGGATCATCCGAGTCGCTCAAGACGTGTCTCGGGCGGCGACGACGGGGTGGGTTATTTCCATGGGTGCCGTAGAAGCCGGCTATTCTGAGCTGTTTAACCCTGTCAAGCAACCGAAGTGAGTAGAAAACCCTATATGATAGACGTTTAAAATGACGTTTTATGGAAGAGGCTAATAAATAGTAATAATTAACGTTTTTAAGGCTGTGTATAACGAACGTTTTTAGTCGATGATCGCAGACTAAGTTCTTTCGAAACCGCAGGTTTCCATACCTACCGGTAATCGATACCGCGCGATATCGGTAAGTATCGATAAATCAATCAATGCCTATGATTGTTTCCTTTATAGCCAGTTTTATGGGGCGATCGGATTCGCGTGCTACGGTCAACTGTTAGGCTAGGAGCCAGCACCATCAAAACGAGTATTGACTTAATACAAAAACAAATGAAGTTACCCTACCGAATATAATATGTACTATCTATAACTACTGGCTGGACACGTCGTCAATTTGCAAAAACACTATTTCGTTTCAGCAGCAATTTACCGGGTTTCCAGGAGAAAATCTTAGTTTTCAAGGATAAAAATTATCACACTAATATTATAAAGGCGAAAGTTGGTATGTGTGTATGTTTGTTATTCCTTTCCACTCAAACGGTTGAATGGATTTGGATGAAATTTGGTACCAAGATAGCTTATACACTAGATTAACATATAAGCTATATTTTTTTCCCGGAAAAGTGAAACTTTCTCGTGGGATGAGGAAGTAATTAAAATACTTTTAATCTTTAAAAGAACACAGGGCACAACTAGTATTCTAATATATTGATCTGATATATTGATATTAGTAATATGTATTTAAAATGTCAGCAAAACCGGTCCAGCTGTTTTGGCGTGATAAATTAACATACAAAATCGATGGAACTGTCTGTCTGTATACGCCACGCATGCATCATTTGCCATTGCAAATGATGCATGCGTGGCGTATACAGTTTTCATAAGAAAAATGATTGTATATTTTCATATACAATCAAACCCTCTCAGGCTTTATATTCATTTTTTATTCCATTCCATTGTTCTTCACTACTTGTGATTCATCCTATTATTTGAAAATTTTGTTAACATGTGGTGTGTGCAAAGAGTTTATCTATTTATATCATTTGGTTATTGTATATGGACAGTAGTTCGTTAAGCCAGAATTCTTTGAATGGCTTAACAATTCTAGCACTTAGGCACCAGGGCTAACTTACTTGCCTACACAAGAATGTAGGAAGGTTTGCACCTCGTCATCACCATTATAATCAACTGTGGTTTTTTTTTACATCTACTAAAAAATTACTTGTTCAAAATTCTGTTGATTGGTTTGGAATATGTAATTTAGGTTGGCATAATTGACTTAAAAAAGTTAAGGTTTATTGAAAGCTGTTTGTCTCTCGGTCTACAATCACAATAGCGATTACAATTTAACCAATTATGTAAAACTTGCTATTGTTTTAGAACATAACAAATTGTTTCAAGTACATAATAATAATATAGGTAACTCTCGTGACGTAGTGGTTGAGTAGATGGAATGACGTAACGCGAGTGTGGTTCAGAACGTGTGATTTTCAATCTGCCGCGATGCAATCTGTTTGGATGCCACCGCTTAGACCTGTACATTTTTTTGAACGAGCTAATGCTGTTGATGTCTACCGACCTTGATAGCGTCACCGGGAAAGAGGGCAGCCGCTTAAGGCACCCATCAAAAGTGGGAGGCAACTAGCTGGCGGGCACCCCTGGGGTGCGAGCCTCGGCTTGGGCCGTTGCCGGGATAAGAGGATCGGGAAGACTACGTCCACTGGAAGAGTACGGATCCTATAAAAAGAGCGCTCGGTCCTCCACCAATTATTGACTTATCAAGTATATTATATGACAGCCTCTGTGGTGTGGTGGTTGAGCTGGTTAGCTCATAGCCCGGAGGCGGCGGGTTCGATTCCCGCGACAGGACAAGTATTTGTGCACAGAAAAAAAAAAACGCAATTACTTGTTCTGAGTCTGGGTGTTGTCGGACCATGGTCCTCGTAGTTCCTGGGTCCCTAGACACAGGGAATCCTAGTTAGGGTCCAGGATCTATGTATGTGATCGATGTGCGTTATTATTATTAATTTTATCTTACGGTATATTTACTAGGTGGTCTGCTACTGCACTTTTCTGCAAAGTTCGTCTAGGGAGATACCACCGCTTTGGCAGTTATTCTGCCAGTAAGCAGTAGTGTGTCTAGGGACCCAAGAACTACGAGGACTACAACACCCAGACTCAGAACAAGAAATTGTGTTTTTTTTTGTGCACACATACTTATCTTGCTGCGGGAATCGAACCCGCCTCCGGGTTGTGAGCCGACCTGTTCAACCACCACACCACAGAGGCAGACAAAATTACATGAGTTGTCATCGCTATGACGTAAATTGTAAAGCTTCATACTAGGTCCTGCATCTGACAGTACCTGTTTCTATTCTTATAGGGCAATTAGGTACACGCAAAATCTCTAAGGACAAAAGGCCCTTTAAGCAGAACTCAAGTGGTGGTAATAACAGCTTTACCAACATAACACAAAGAGGTTTTCTATTCATTAAGTGGTGAAAAGGTAAATTTCTGAGTAGTTTAGCCGATTGTTAGTCTCTTTTCATTTTCGGTTTTCGGTTACGGTTGCTTTATTATTTACTAGCTGCACCCCGCGGTTTCATCCGCTTATAAAAAGTGCCTATGTGTTAAGCACTATAAGCTATATTGCAAATTTCATCCGAGTCCGTTCAGCCGTTTAAGCGTGAAAGAGTAAATAAAAATCCGTACATACAAACTTTTGCGTTGATAATATTAGTAGGACTAATACATATTTTAGCAATTTATAAATTGTTTTCAGTATAATAATAGTAATAATAATAATAAAAATAATAATAACGATCACCTATATGTATATAGATTCTGGACCCTAACCAGAATGGTCGTACAACATCCAGGCTCAGAACAAGTATTTGTGCTTTTTTTTCTGTGCACAAATGTTTGTCCTGTCGAACCACAAATCGAACCCACTGCTTTCGGGTTATAAGTCAATCTAGTCAACCACCATACCACACAGTCTACCGTAGAAATAACCAATGCGCTAATCTTTCAGTACCTACGGAGTTTGTCGCACATTTTTCCAGTCGCATTACTCTGAAATCTACCTTTAACAAGCTTAACTTTAGCTTAAGGTAAGCTTCCAGCCAAACAACCAAAGCCTTTGCTTAAACCAACTTTGTGTGAGCAAGCTAATAAACTTGGAACTTAATCTATCTAACATATTTTAACTTAGATTTTCATTTTATTTTAATACTACTGTAGTAAATCTATACATATAAAATTCAAAGTCCTGACTGACTTATATATCAACGCACAGCCTAAACCGCTGGTCCTAGAAACTTGAAATTTGGAGGGTGTGTTCTTTGTAATGTGTAGGTATCCATTTAGAAAGGGTTTTTCGAAATTCCACACATAAGAGAGTGAAAAATAAAATTTAAAAGTTAAATTTAAAAAAAATCCTTCGTTTCCTATAGGCCACGCGGACGAAGCTGTTTCCAACTCCTTATTTTACTAGTTATTCGAGGATCTATGCTATGGTATGCTTTGAGAAAAGGATGGTACGGCCGTGTCAATTTTTACTCGACTTGGCGGGGGCACTGCCGTGCCCCCAGATCGTTCAAAACGTCACGGCCTTATTGCTTAACTTTGGACTTGAATTCTACTCTACTCTACACTATTTGACAGCTTTCGTAGTGCAGTGGTTTAGCACTTTAGCTTTGGTTCAATTCCCGTGGCAGAACAAAGTGCAACCACTTGTTCTGTGTGTGAGGTATTGGTCACAATAGAAACGCTATAATATCGAAATGTTTCGTCTTTCAGCATTCCCAGACTGGCGTGTAATATATAAAGGGCATAGCGCAAAGATGAATAAACAAATAGACTGCATATATTGCTTCCTCTCAGCTATAACCTCTGTGCTATATTAGCCATAACTCTCACATATACTATGACAAATGCCGGACGCTTACAGTGGCCGTTAATTGGCCAATCACGGCAGTGTCATTCAGATGATTCAGTGGCCAATCAGAGAAGTGTATGTTCCTCCATCTCCAATGCGGACCGGTACGATTGGTGCTTCCTTTATTTAATTTATAAGCTAGCATTTGATCCACAATCTACAGTCTCACATAATGTTAAGAAAAATAGAGAGAAACTAAAATAAAAAGAAAAACTTAATTTACGTCTTCTATAAAACTACAACAATCCCTGAAGAGAGTTTTTTCATATAATGGGTTCAAGTATGACATTTTTTTGTTTCAATTGTTGATGACGTAATAAAAATTCTATTTACTTAACAAATATACAAAATATACAATCTTATATATATAAAACTACAAAGGTGACTGACTGATAGTGATCTATCAATGCACAGCCCAAACCACTGGACGGATTGGGGAGAAATTTGGCATGCAGGTAGATGTTATGACGTAGGCATCCGCTAAGAAAGGATTTTTCGAAATTCCACCCTTAAGAGGGTGAAATGGGTGGTTGAATTATTTTCCTATAGGCCACGCCACGGGAGCAGCTGCGGGCAGAAGCTCGTTCAACTATAAAACTATTTGCTAAAAAAGTACAGTTAATTAGATAATAATAATAATAATATGTGTGGACATCTCACACAGCGCCATCTAGCCCCAAACTAAGCAAAGCTTGTACTATGGGAACCAGATAACTGATACAATACTTATATACCTTTTTGTTTGTAAATACATACATAGAATACAATATAATACCCAGACACAGAACAAACACCTATGTTCACCACACAAATGTTTGTCCTGGGTGGGAATCGAACCCACAACCCACAGTTCAGAAGGCAGGGTTACTACCAACTGAGCTACCGGGCCAGTCAATTAGATATCTTTAGTGGAGGGGAAACGCATGAACGCTGGCCGCATTACCACGCTGTATGGTAACGCTGATTTTTTGGGCATAGTTATGTTATAAGGTACATTGTAGGTACTAAGCACTCCATTGATTTCCTTCATAACGTATCAACTCTGCTTTATTTACAGGTCCTGTATACACCTTTACAGTTGGATGAATGCACAAAATAGGGGTGTCAAACTTAAATTTAGAACTAAGTATTTATAATACCAGCACTTTTTACCATAATCGAAAAAAAAAATCACAGCGAACGCACCTTCAGTTGTTTTATAAAACTGCATTGCGATTATATTTAAAAACGCAACTATATTACCTGTAATAACAATTTACACCCAAAATTATTTGATTCAGGCGTAACTACTACTACATTCCAAGTAGGACTTTTCTGCAAAGTTGGATTAGGTACCACCGCTTTGCTAGTTATTCTGCCACCAAGCAGTAGTGTGCAAGCACTGCTATGTCCCGGTTTGAAGGACTAGTAATCTTATCACTAGATTGTGCTGATGTCTCAGGATGATGTGCGCAGTGCAGTGTCACGCGAAACTTTAGAGTAGTGTTCCGAGTGACACTGCAACAGTTATAGGCAGCCGTGTCGCTTAGCATCAAGCGAACGACTAGCTCACCAGTTCATACATTAACATAAAAACTTCGCGTAAGTTCATCTTTTATTTCTGAGAAATTATAGTGGACCATAGATATTCCTGTGTCATTTTCTATTCATCGTGTAATAATTAATTAATTAGGTACTTTAAGAATATCGTTATGGCAACCCTAAGTAGCAGCACAACAACCGAACTCAACCACCCCTCGCTCCATTCCTACCCCTACACCCCTAACTATTTATACCTACGTGTTTCTTAACTTTGTAACAAGGTTTCGTCTTAGAACCAAGTTTAAAGGAACGTAGAATACAATAGTGAAATAAATAGTTATCGAAAAGAAATAAATTTAAAGAATCAGTCGATTTGTGAACCACCTCCTTTTTGAAGTTGGCTAAAAATTAGAACATGATCAATGTAGTTGAAGACACATTATTAAGGATTATTCAAAAACTACTCATCAGATTTTGATTAAATTGAGATGGGACAACACGGGACGGACCCTCTTTAAAATAAAAAAAAGAATGACTGGTTCACTCAGTAGAAAGTTCTGAGGTAACAAACATAAAAAATACAGTCCGATTGAGAACCTCCGTTTCTAAAGTCGGTTGAAAAATACAAAAAAATAAACAAAAAAACATTCTTTTAAATACAGTTGGAAAGAATTCAATTGTATTTTTTTTTTGTCGAGACATTTTATTTATATAGGTGTTAAAAACGAAACAAAGAAAAAATAAAATTCAATATATCGCTACTAATGTATATTCCCTGTTCCTCTGCTGTGACTTTTTCTATCACAATTACCAACATATTTGACTTTGCCTCTGTGGTGTGGTGGTTAAGCAGGTCGGCTCGTAACCTGCAAGAGGTGGGATTGGAAAATAAATTACAAATGTAGACCTTCAAAATCAAAGTCACAGTCAAAACCTTTATTGCTTTTTTTTAGCACTTTTACAAATCATAATTATATAGGTCTTAATTTACCTATGAAATTGCCGTTTTGTTTGAAAAAAGTTAAAGTTTTTTTTTTCGAACTTATTTATTTATTTTATTCAAAGTAATCACCCCTGCAATCAATGCATCTTTGCCAACGCTGTGGCAGTTTATGGATGCCCTTCTTGAAAAAATCAGCAGGATGGGAGACAATAAACTCTTCAAAGGCGTTTTGTACTGCCTCTCGGGAATTGAATTTTTTTCCCGCTAAAAGGTTGTCCAAATTTTGGAAAAAGTAATAGGCGGTAGGCGCAAGATCTGGTGAGTATGGCGGATGAGAGAGAGCTTCCAAACCCAACTCATGCAGCTTAGAGACGGTCTGTTGTGCAGTATGGGGTCGCGCGTTGTCGTGAAGTAGCAGTGGAGACGACAGATTGACCAAAGCTGGTTGCAGACGTGCGAGTTTCGCCATAATTGTGGTCAGTTCTTCAATGTGCACATCTGCAGTAATGCTCTCGCCGTTTTGTAAAGAGCTATGATGAATCACACCAGCACTAGACCACCAAACTGTGACCATCACTTTTCTAGGGGTCATTTTTCGTTTTGCACATTGCTTTGGTACCGAACCAGGATCTAACCAACTTGCTGAGCGCTTTCGATTGTCAAAAAGAATCCATTTTTTGTTGCACTTAACAATTCGGTTCAAAATTCCTTCATTTCTGTGCCTGTTAAGCAGCGCAAGGCAAGTCTCGACGCGTACGTTGCGCTGGCGATCGTTAAGTTCGTGGGGCACCAATCTATCAAGCTTTTTTATCTTGCCAATCTGTCGCAAATGGACCAATATTGTTTTGATGCTAACATCAAAAGCTGCTGCCAGCTCAGCTGTAGATTGAGATTCATCAGCTTCCACAATCGCCTTTAATTCATCATTGTTGACCAAAGTTTCCGGACGACCACGAGGTTCATTTTTGTTCAAAATTCCCAGAACGGAACCGAGCAAACCAATAACGGGTTGTACGTTCGTTTGTACAGTTCTCTCCGTAAACGTCGTTGATGTTACGTGTCGTTTGTGCCGCGTTGGTGCCACGACGGAACTCATATTCCATAATTACACGAAATTTCAAAGTATCCATTATGAGGAAAAATGTTGAAATGTAATGAAAATACAACGCTAATCAATAAACAAAAGACTTATATTGTAAATAGAATGTCATATTTTTAAAACAAAATTAATTTGAATTTAGAATTCATAGCCAAACAAAACTTTTTTTTGTTTGAAAAAGTCTGTACTGCAATACGGCAATTTCATAGGTAAAGACCTATTACAACGCTAATCAATAAACAAAAGACTTATATTGTAAATAGAATGTCATATTTTTAAAACAAAATTAATTTGAATTTAGAATTCATAGCCAATCAAAACTTTTTTTGTTTGAAAAAGTCTGTACTGCAATACGGCAATTTCCTAGGTAAAGACCTATTATTTAAAATTAAGTTATTGTACTAAGCATATAGAATTATAAATTGCTTATTGTCAAATATTACATAGCAAGGTCTTTACAATATATGAGTTTGGTGCAAGCAATCCGGCACAATGCAGAACGGAAAACTCCGATCCGAAGCTTCGATTACATCTCTAAAGAAGAAGTTACAAGAAACAATACAGTGTTTTTTTTTTTTTTACTGTGTTTTACAATATTTATAATTTATTACAATTGAGTATGTAATTAATATATTACAAAAGTAACCACTCATACTTCTTGACATGATGATAGCGTCCTATTTCATAGCGTACAAACTGTATGGCTTGGTACATAGTAGGTAGTGGCAGTGTATCCATTGAATAATTAAACAAAAGATAATAATTACAAAGCAGGTGTCTTTCTACCTATATGTATACTATTATAAAAACTGTAATGTAGCCAATTATGTTTAGCCCGATAGTTCAGTTGGTAGTTACCCTTTTTTTTTTGAGGGGGGGAAATGCCCTCGCACTTCGTATGTGGGACTCGAACCCACTAAAACACCCCCGTGAGCACCTCGTCCGCCGTACCGGGGCGAGAAGGGGTCGCGACTGCAGTCCAGCCAACTCGCCCCCCGAGTTGGTAGTTACCCTGCTTTCTCAACTGTGGGTTGTGGGTTCGATTTCCACCCAGGACAAACATTTGTGTGATGAACATTGATGTCTGTTCTGTGTGTGGGTGTTATATTGTATTTATAGGCAGACGGGTTTATGCATGGATTGCAGACTATAGAAGTATAGGCCTTCAACATGCGCACCGACCGTTCCCCTTTTTATAGCCAAATGGGTGGGGGAGCGATGACAGCTACGGGTGTTGCCACTGTAATAAATTTAAATGCTACCCCAGGGTAAATTACGGTACTGCCCGTTGCGCATAGAGTTTACAACTGGACGTTGCCGCCGTCATATTCTATGTATGTATTTACAAACAAAAACTATCTAAGTATTGTATCAGTTATCTGGTTCCCATAGTACAAGCTTTGCTTAGTTTGGCTGTGTGAAATGTCCACCAATACTATAATTATTATTATGTTTAATAAATGATAGTGTAGCCTTCTATAGTGTACATAGGGTAGCCATCTAGGCATTGATTATAACAGCCAAAAATATACTCGTGGATTCGTTTAATTGAACCAACAGATAAATAGAAACTTCATCAATAGAGGTACCTTTGAAAACCACTAAAACTAGGATGCTGGTAGATTGTCTTAAGTCAAAGTCAAAAGATTTTATTACAAATAGGCTAATTTTAGCACTTTTACCATTTATATTATTTTATCCTGTAGTCACAGCACCGCGGGGAAAGCTAGTATACAAAACTATATATTAATTAACCAAATAAGAGTTTATAAATATGTCTAGAATATTTTTTGTTTTTCAGTAACGTTTCAATTGCAAATGAAGAAGTAAAAACAAGTAAGTACCGATAACGGCGAGTTCAAATTTTGCTAACTTTTTCATTATCGGCATCCTTGTTCTTTTGGGATCAGCTTAGAGCTGTTTCGGGCTCTTTAAAAACACAAAATGCGTAAACAATTTTACCTATAATTGTATGCATCAGCTATATACAAATGTCGAACTAGTGTCTTTAGATCTCGGATGGGTACGATAACTTTTCAAACTGACGACACCTATTAATAAAAAAATTCTATAAACACGGTGGAATTTTATTCACTCTTTTCCTTAAATGTATGTACTCAGACCATGCTACTGAATAAACGTTCAAGGGCCAATTAAAAAAAATAGGGTTTGTTTTAATTAGTGCCTCCTAAAATAACTGCAGCCAGCCTGACAGCCGAGATGTCTATTTAACGGTACACACAGCACGGACACCAGCTGAGTGCTTTTTAAATCTTTCGTAGGCAATAAAACACCTACTTTGTTTAATGTCGCAAGGCTTTTTTTAGAATTTAAATTTGATAATACCTAAATTTAAGTTTTATTTCATAAGTACTTTTTATTTAGTTATATGGGAGCATTCTATAGCATGGGCTGAACACATACATTGAAGGATAAGAACGAATTAAATTCCTCCTTGTATATTATTGAGTCGTAGAAATCATATACGACTAGAATCATGCGCTTTTTATCCTAACACCTGTTGAATTTGGCCAGTGGCTTTACTGCTGGGCCAAAATAAGGGGCACTTTAAAAGGAGGGTTAAAAGAGTCCTGCAGCATAAGTAACACCTTAGTGATACCTCCAGTATGATAGATGTCCATAAGCTACAGTGACCGCATCCAATCGAGAGAGTTGATTGCATGACTGCACCCTTTAACATAAAAAATAGCGTGCGTTGCAGCAACGTCCCTTGCAACTACAAAGAACTCTCCTCTTTCTTCCACCTTCCTTTGACAGCCGTCATCGTATTATTTACTTCTTTTTCTTTCATCTACCGTTATACAATCCATCAATTTTTTCTTTTGTGTTCCCCTCCTTTTATCAACATTCATATTAATCACTTTTAGGTAATAGGCAATTCGTCCTTTCTCATAACTTGTTCTGTTTTGATGTTGTGGGACCATGGTCCTCATAGTTCATGGGTCCTTAGATACAGGGCACCCTAGTCAGGGTCCAGGATGTGTGTGTTAGTTAGGCGTTATTTTTATTTCATTGTGTCCACACCAAGCCTTTTCCTTAACTTTTTCTGTGTCTGATGTTACGTTTTCATTTTATACTTAGTCTTTATTAAATCCATTTTCATCACTTCACGAGTTTATATCAACATTCTCATCTCAAACATCAGTCATGGATTTAAGAAAATTAATTGTTTCTTTAGGCATCATGGAATCTACGGCAGCTCTCAATATAATAAAGGCAATACAAGTACCCATTAATTTGTTAGCAATCCTGAATCCGGGCATTTGGCCTCCAAAAAGAAACGTGGAAAGTAAGTTTTAGATGTAGTATAACTCTGTTTATTTATTTTGTGTGTAAGATACCTTTGCTCGTGTACAGCTAATTACGTACTTGTTATATTTTAGTTTGATTAGATGAAAAACCAGTTACACACACATTCACGTATAATCAAAAATACGTGGTACATGTTACATATAAAAACTTCACCACATATAAAAACTTCACCTTCCTAAGGAGTGTAAGGACTTAGTTAATATTTTTAGGTAATCTCTAGTCATTCTTTAACAGTTTCTTTGGTGTGGTGGTTGAGCAGGTCATCTCATAGCCTGGAGGCAGCGGGTTCGATTCTCGCGACACGACAAGTATTTGTGCACAGAAAAAATGCGCAAATACTTGTTCTGTATCTGGGTGTTGTGGGACAATGGTTCTTGTAGTTCCTGGGTCCCTAGACACAGGGAATCCCAGTTAGGGTCCAGGATTTATGTATGCGATCGTTGGGCATTATTATTATTATTCTTGAATCATTTCGTATTTAAGATGAACTTTTTCACAAATTAAAGCCCGAGTAAATTGAAATATTTACCAATTTTAGTATGTAATATAGTAATGTAGTATCCTAAAATTTTAATAATATTTTCTCATAGATAACACCTGTTTTGACTACATAATCATTGGCGGTGGAACAGCTGGATGTGTGGTTGCGAACCGACTTACAGAAGATGGGAAGCATACAGTTTTGTTACTGGAGGCTGGTGACAATCCTACTATTAACACCGCGGTGAGTTTATATAACAGCGATGGTAGATCAGTGTTTTTTTTTTACTTCAAACTTGTCTAGAATTTAACCACGCTCTCACCTGAGATGATGTATGATGACAGGTGATATATCATATATATCACATATATCGCCTGTCATGGAAACGTATAAATGCTCTTCATAAAAAATAGATTCTGCATTTTCTTCTTCTTTCTCTTTGTCTTCTTCTTATGTAGGCAAGAGATTAGACTCATTGTCATAATTTTGAGGCCACCATGCTTGTATGAAACCATTAATAATTTGTTGTCTTTTAATAGCTACTTATTTGTTATGTATATTGGCTTTGATGGCGCGTGAATTTCATACACACACATCCAATCTTCAGTTTTTAGCGTCTCCTACTGACCATATTAAGCCTATAAATATTCAGAATATCTCGTGACGTCATAAATATTGAAAATAGTTTCATCGTTGACAGCTGACAATGTATTGCTTTCCCGTTTATTTTATTCTTTAAACAGAATGGTGTAAGCGAGACTACCAATATTATTTAGATTTCTGTTATTTGTCTGGCGAAATACATATAACCCGATCAAGTAAACTTAATAATTTACTTATAATTATACTACATTTATTATGATACTTTTCTATTTTCTTTATCTTTTTATTATTATATATTTATGAACTAATTCTAATATGTTCAAGTTAAAATGTTTTGTCATATCTGTGTTTTGTTCACTATTTTCAGTTACCACCATTATTTGTTTTGGACCCAGGGTCTTCTCGTGACTGGAACTTCACATCTACCTACGACCCATATGCTGCTAGTGGTCAGAATAACTACACAAAACTTACAGCTGGAAAAGTCCTAGGAGGGAGTAGTACTATAAATCATTTTATATTGAACAGGGGTAATCCCGCAGACTACAATGATTGGGCTAAATACCTCAACGATCCCTCTTGGAGCTATGAATCACTGCTACCTTATTTTAAAAAGAAGGAAACACTTAATGATCCTGAAATTCTCAATTCAGAATTCGTGATGAATCATGGCCTTAAAGGTCCGATCGGTATCACCAGGCAACCGCACGCTGAAGCTAAACCATTTCTAGAAGCGTTTAACGAAACAGGTAACCCTATTGTTTTAGATCTCAACGGAAATGTCACAATTGGATATACACAGAGTTTGTTCACAGTTTCTGATGGAGTAAGACAAAGCACCGCATTTTCTTATTTAAAACCCATTAAAAATAGAAAAAATCTTTATGTGCTAAGGAACACAATGGCTACAAAAATTGTTTTTGAAGGTAAAAGAGCTGTAGCAGTGGTTGCAGTTAGAAAAGGCAAGACATATGTTTATAGGGCATCTAAAGAAATAATAGTGTGCGCTGGGGTAATTAAAAGTCCGCAATTGCTCATGATTTCTGGTATAGGGCCTAGAGACCATTTAGAGTCGTTAGAAATACAAGTCATAGCAGATTTGCCCGTAGGATATAATTATCAGGATCAAGTAGCTACTGCTATAGTTTATAGGACGACGTTATCCAATTTACTTCCACCACCAGAAACGTTTATACCAACAGAAATCCCTTTTCCGGTCATTATTGGTTCAAGAGCTTTGAATCCAAACCAAAGTAGACCTGATTATCAAGATTTTGCGCTTATTATTTCGCATGAAACGCCGTTTTTGATTCTTGCGTGTGCAGTCGTGTTCCAATTAAGACCTGAAATATGCGACAAGTTCAACAACAAAGATGTATTACGTGACATTCTTTTCACTGCTGTAACTTTACCTCAACCAAAATCTAGAGGCAAAGTGAGATTGAATACCACAAACATTTTTGATGATCCTTTAATCTATACTGGTTTCTACACAAATTCAACCGATTTGGATAAAATGGTTGAGTACATTATGGACTTTATTACAATAGGCAATTCAACGTACTTCAAGGAAATCGGTGCAGAATTAATTGATCCCGAATTGGTACAATGCATGAATTACACTTTTCGAACTGAGGAATACTGGCGATGCTACGCTCTGAACACTGCTTTTAGCCCTTATCACTCGACTAGTACATGTCCAATGGGTACTGTAGTGGACAGCGAATTGAAAGTATATAACGTTACTAACTTAAGAGTTGTTGACGCTAGTGTAATGCCTAATGAGACGTCTGGAAGTCCTCACGAAGCGGTGCTGATGATAGCAGAGAAAGCTTCAGACATGATCAAGGCAGATTCGGATAAAGAAGCTAAATGTAGTGAGCTATACGGAACGATTGTAAAAGAAGGTGACAGAGAAGGTAATACAAAAACTGTGAAATTAATCTAAAAATCTCGTGATTCATTGGAATTTTATTTTTGAACTTTTGGAGTGGCCAAGGTTTGGTGGAGGCATCAGATGACCAGAACGCTGGCTTTTTTGAACATAAAATAATAATTGCCATTCAATGTGGTGAAACGTCTTCCTTTTTTTTGAATGCGGGTGAAAAGCTACCAGCAGACTTACTAAAGATGAAGGAGTGTTGTGTTGTAATACTTAAATATTCTTAGAAAGCATTTTTATAGCCACTTTGTTACTCAAATTGGAACGTCTACTGACATGTGGAGTTGGAAAATAATAATAATAGTGCTATAAATAAACTAATTAAACTTATTAGCTTAACAGAAATCCACAGGGATTTCTGTTAAGCTAATAAGTTTAAGAACTAAATAAGTGATTTCCAGGTACACGTGCCCCTCAAAACTAACGATCAACTCTGAAACTACTCGAAAATTCGTACGAGCATTGACTCGCCAAATTGTATAAGAACAGCTGCAAATTGTATTACAAACTTACCCTTTCCGATAGTTCAAAACAATTCTGAAGTTCTCCAAATTCTAGTATGTCTCTTTGATGTATAGAGCTTAGGCTGAAAGAAATGATAGACAGCACGTAGTGATAGAAAATAAAGCGATCAAATGTCATATATATTAGATGTTACCACAACCAAAAACCAAAAAATATGTTAAGGTTAAGAAACGTTTACAACGGTTATCTTTATTGTCAAAAAGGTATAAGAAGTACTTTAAATGCACAAATATATGTAAACAAAAATTAGACTTGCATACTGAGTTACATGAATGTTATAATCTATTAGGAAGGAACAATAGAGAACTAGATTATATGAGTAGTAGAATGAATTGTTTGCAAAAATCATTACATGATTTAAATAAGAAATACTCATTGTCAAAACAACAAAATAAGGCACACATTGCAGCCACAGCTTGCTTAGTTGCCCAGAGCTCAAGTGTTTGTGATAGCTGTTGTTCTATGGTTCCGGAAGTGGACCAGCTTAGTCCGGTTTTGGCGCTGGGTGGGGGGGTTGGCTTGGCCAGTAGGCCAAGCCAACCCCCCCATACAGTGTTGTGTGCTCAGGCACAGAGTACTGTGCCTGAGCACAGAACACCCTTGCCTGAACATAAGACACCTGTGCTGGACCACATAACACCCAAGCCGGAACTACTTTCACATAGTTTGGCAGCCCCTACCCTATGTCCGGTGCCGGTCTCTCGGATGGACTCAAATGGCGCAGCAGGGTCATCCGAGTCCACCTGCAGAACAGTTATTTTTAGTGATGAGGTGGGTGTAGGTATGGGCAGCTTATTGAAAAACAACTTGAGCCAGCCTCTTTGTAACAACAGTTACCGCAACATGCCCCTCAAAGAGCTAATACAAAATATCAAAAATGCAACTTATGGTGTCAACACAACCATCATTTTACATCTAGGCAATAGTTTAGAAATAAGAAAATCTGATATAGTCAGTTTAATTGAAACTTTGTTAGATATACAGAGCAAAGGTATAGGCAAGATTATTACTTGTTCATTTCCTTATTCAAATTCAATGACTAAATCACAAAATGATCATGTACATGATCTAAATTTGACATTGTATAATCTGACTCATCGTCATAGTGACTTTTTATATTTTGAATCTAATAATTTTATTAGTAAATTTATTTTGACAAAGAATACATTGTATCTCAGCAAAAAGGAAAAACTGACCCTTGCTAAATTGTTAGCATTTAATATACATGACCCTGTTATCAACAGTATAACAGGTCACTCTGACTCGGCCCTGGGTAGTAACACTTCTAACCAGGGTTTAGGTATGGTGTCATCTTCAGCTGATTTAAACTGAATCCTACGACAATGGAGAGGCCTGGTAAACTAAATATTGTACATCAAAATATTCAGGGCCTTTCCAGCAAAGCTTTAGAATTAGAGCTTTTTTTAGAATTTGAAAAAGCTGATGTATTGTGCCTAACTGAGCATTGGTGTAAGAAGGATATGTTGTTTCCTGTATTTAAAAATTATGCATTGGCCAGTTCATTCAAAAGGCAAAAAGCCAATCACGGTGGCTCTTTAATATGTATATCTAATAATTGTAAATTTAAAGAAAGGAAAGATATTGTTGCATTATCTGTTGAACGTGTTGTTGAACTATCGTGTGTAGAGTTGGAGCAACATATAATTGTTTGCGTATACAGGCCTCCCTCGGCTGATTTTAAGGTGTTCGAGTCTATTATGGAAGAAGTTTTAACAAAAATCTCAAACAGCGCAAAACATCTAATTGTATGTGGCGATTTTAATGTGAATATTCTTGACCAATCTTCGCTAACTGACAGTTTACTAAATTTGTTTATGTGCTTCAACTTGAAAAATCTTTACAATCAGCCAACCAGAATTACTAGCTCATCTGCTACTTGCTTAGACAATATATTCTGTGACTGTGAACCACAAAGCAAGTCAGTTATTGATAAACTTAGCTCAGATCATTGTGGTCAAAGTGCTGTATTTCCATGCATACTGAAAAAAAATTCTTATGAGTTTACTTACAGACCTATTACAACCAACCGCTTGGAACAGTTTGCTCAAAATCTAGATGACAAACTTGTGTTATTACCACTCACTGATGACCCTAATGATCTTTGTAATGTGTTGTTTGATGTTATGGATAAAGAGTTTAACAAGATATTCAAGTTAAAGACGTGTAGAGGAGGTGTTAAAGCAGAATTGAGTGACTGGGCTTCACCTGGCATTTATAAAAGTAGAAACAGGCTGTATGATTTATATTCTCAGAAATCAGATAATATTTATGACAGTAAATTTACTGAGTATTTAAAATCTTATTCAAAAATTTTTAAACGCGTTTGCCAGACAGCTAAGTCTCTGTACTTGAGTAAGAAAATCAATAGAGCGGACGACAAAATTAAAGCAACCTGGAAAATAATTAATACCGAGACCGGCAAAACTAAACCTCGGCACCGAAAACTCACTCTTAGTATTAATAACAGATTAATATCTAAAGACAGTGAAGTTGCTGGTGCATTTGAGGATTTTTTCGTAAATATACCTGTAGTTACCACTCAGTCATTAAATTCATCGACTAGTGAGTCTTGTGCAATTCTTGCAGAGTGTGTTGATAAATGTGAAGTAGTTTTTAGATTTAGACATATTAATTCGGCTATAATTGTTAAGACCTTTAGGTCACTTAAAATAAAGAATACTGAGGATCTTTGGGGAATGTCTACCAGGGTTTTAAGTGGCATTGTCACATTGATCGCACCATATTTAGCAGAAGTATTTAATAAATGTGTAGACGAAGGAGTTTTTCCCAACGTAATGAAAAATAGTAAATTGATTCCATTATTTAAGTCTGGAAATAAGAATGATCCATCGAACTATAGGCCAATTTCTGTGTTACCTGCATTAAGTAAAATTTTTGAAAAAGAAATTCTTAATCAGTTGTTAACATTTTTTAACCTTAACGGACTGTTTCACAGTCAACAGTTTGGATTTACAAAAGGACGATCAACTACAGATGCAGGCGTAGAACTCTTTAAACATATACTTGGTGCTTGGGAGAAGTCACAGAATGCCATAGGTATTTTTTGTGACTTATCCAAAGCATTTGATTGCGTATGTCACGAAACCCTAATTTTTAAATTAAAGCATTACGGGGTTTGTGGGAAAGCTCTTGATCTTGTCTCTTCTTATCTTGGTAATAGAATTCAGACAGTTGAAGTTAATGGAGCAAGATCATCTGGTTCTATCACTAAAATGGGGGTCCCGCAGGGTTCAATACTAGGACCATTCTTATTTTTGGCCTATATTAACGATCTTCCATTTTTTGTAAAGAACCTATGTGATATTGTTTTGTTCGCAGATGATACGTCTCTTATTTTTAAGGTTGACCGATCTATTAATGATTTTGACGACGTTAACAAGGCAATTTCACTGGTTTTGAACTGGTTTACTAAAAACAATCTACTGTTAAATAGTAAGAAAACTAAATGTATTAAGTTTTCGTTACCTAATGTTAGGGGGTTTCCTACAAATTTATTACTGAATGGTGAGCCATTAGATTTGGTACAATCTGTCACGTTCCTTGGCATAACTATAGACTCTAAATTACAGTGGGGTCCTCACATATCAAACATTGCTGGTAGATTGAGCTCTGCTGCATATGCTGTGCGTAAAATCAGACAGTTTACTGATGAAGCCACTGCAAGATTAGTATACTTTAGTTACTTCCACAGTATTATGTCATACGGCATCTTACTGTGGGGTAAAGCCGCGGACATACAATCAATTTTTGTCTTACAGAAAAGAGCAATTCGTTCCATTTATGACATGAAATCCCGCGACTCTCTCAGGGAACGATTTAAGGAGATAAATATTCTTACAGTGGCTTGTCAATACATTTACGACAATTTGATGTACACTCGCAAAAACATTAGCTCTTTTCCCAGATATTGCGACATTCATAACTTTAATACTAGGAATAAAAATAAATTGAAAGTTCCAAGATTCAGACTGCAGAAAGTTAATGGTTCATTTATGGGAAACTGTATACGCTTTTATAACAAGTTGCCCGACGGTATCGAACAATTGTCAATGCGTAAATTTAAATTATTCATAAAGTCAAACTTAATGAAAAAAGCCTATTACACAATAAATGATTATGTGTCGGACAAAAAAGCTTGGCCTGAATATCCCAAGCTTAACGGTATGAAATCTTAGGTACTTTGCCTATTCCTATCTATAAATTCAGTTTCTATTTGTAATGTTTATAATAAGATAATCACGGTATTTTTCTTGCACCGGTGTGACGTGGTGGTTATTTTTGTAACATATTCATTATCTCAACTGTAATGAATTATATACATTGTAAAAGACAGTAGAAAGAAGACATAAAAAAATACATCACTGTAAAGTTTCTTGTAGCTTCTTCTTTACAGTTGTAATCGAAGCTTCGGATCAAAGTTTTCAATTCTGCATTGTGCCGGATTGCTTGCACCAGTAGTGAGAAAGAGAACTGCTTTTTTTTTTCAAACTCATATATTGTAATGGGCTTGCTATATTATTTGACAATAAGCACTTTGTAATTTTATATGCTTAGTGAAATAACTTAATTTTAAGTACCTAGTATAATTTTGACTTGTAAAAGTGCTAAAATTAGCCTATTTGCAATAAATCTTTTGACTTTGACTTTGACTTTGAACCAGGTGTACGAAATAACGTTACATGGTTAATTTTATTCTGCCGCCAAGCAGTAGTGTGCAAGCACTACTGTGTTCCAGTTTGAAAGGCACTGTAGCTAGTGAAATTACTGGGCAAAGAGACTTTATTATCTGATCTCTCAGTCGAGTAATCGTATTACCAGACTGTGCTGATGTTTATGGATGATGTGCGCAGTGCAGTGTCACGAGAAACTTTATATTTTGGAGTTCCGAGTGACACTGTTCTGTTATGGGCAGCCATGTCGTAACATCAGGTGAACGACTAGCTCGTCACATCATTCAATAACATTTAAAAAAAACACATGCGCGATCAAAGCGATTTGTCTCTACGTTTATCATGCGAACAGCCAAAGAGTAGAACGCTTTACCGTCCGTATTTCCCGAAAACTACAACCTTGGAGTCTTCAAATCGAGAGTGAACAGGTATCTTCTAGGCAAGTGTGTCCTAGACCGCGTCATCACTTACCATCAAGTGCAATAGTGGTCAAACGAAAGCCTACCAAACAATAAAAAAAATCAAATTATATCAACAGCTGGAACACATATGGCGTCTTGGTGATCGCAGAAGATTTTAATGTAGGAGAATATTTCTTTCAGCCCATTCCTTGAATACTCCTTTAGCTGGCAACTGTGGCACCCGCGGGAAGAATTGAGGTGGTCCTAATCTCACACCGCCGGGACTACACGGCTTTCAATGTAATATGAGTATAATAATAATAGTGCCCACTGGACCCTACCAAGGTCTAGGGACCCAGGAACTACGAGAACTATGGTCCCACAGCACCGAGACACAAAACAAGTATTTGTGCTTTTTTTCCGTGCACAAATACTTGTCCTGTCGCGGGAATCGAACCCGCCACCTCCGGGTTATGAGCCGACCTGCTCAATCAGCACACCACAAAGGTTGTCATATCACTGTAACGATTTTGTTATTATATTAGGTCTTTACCTATGAAATTGCCGTTTTGTTTGAAAAAAGTTAAAGTATTTTTTTTTCGAACTTATTTATTTCTTTTATTCAAAGTAATCACCCCTGCAATCAATGCATCTTTGCCAACGCTGTGGCAGTTTATGGATGCCCTTCTTGAAAAAATCAGCAGGACGGGAGACAACAAACTCTTCAAAGGCGTTTTGTACTGCCTCTCGGGAATTGAATTTTTTTCCCGCCAAAAAGTTGTCCAAATTTTGGAAAAAGTAATAGTCGGTAGGCGCAAGATCTGGTGAGTATGGCGGATGAGGGAGAGCTTCCAAACCCAACTCATGCAGCTTAGAGACGGTCTGTTGTGCAGTATGGGGTCGCGCGTTGTCGTGAAGTCGCAGTGGAGACGACCGATTGACCAAAGCTGGTTGCAGACGTGCGAGTTTCGCCTCATTGTGGTCAGTTCTTCAATGTACACATCTGCAGTAATGCTCTCGCCGTTTTGTAAAAAGCTATGATGAATCACACCAGCACTAGACCACCAAACTGTGACCATCACCTTTCTAGGGGTCATTTTTCGTTTTGCACATTGCTTTGGTACCGAACCAGGATCTAACCAACTTGCTGAGCGCTTTCGATTGTCAAAAAGAATCCATTTTTCGTCGCACGTAACAATTCGGTTCAAAATTCCTTCATTTCTGTGCCTGTTAAGCAGCGCAAGGCAAGTCTCGACGCGTACGTTGCGCTGGCGATCGTTAAGTTCGTGGGGCACCCATCTATCAAGCTCTTTTATCTTGCCAATCTGTCGCAAATGGACCAATATTGTTTTGATGCTAACATCAAAAGCTGCTGCCAGCTCAGCTGTAGATTGAGATTTATCAGCTTCCACAATCGCCTTTAATTCATCATTGTTGACCAAAGTTTCCGGACGACCACGAGGTTCATTTTTCAAGTCAAAATTCCCAGAACGGAACCGAGCAAACCAATAACGGGTTGTACGTTCGTTTGTACAGTTCTCTCCGTAAACGTCGTTGATGTTACGTGTCGTTTGCGCCGCGTTGGTGCCACGACGGAACTCATATTCCATAATTACACGAAATTTCAAAGTATCCATTGTGAGGAAAAATGTTGAAATGTAATGAAAATACAACGCTAATCAATAAACAAAAGACTTATATTGTTAATAGAATGTCATATTTTTAAAACAAAATTAATTTGAATTTAGAATTCATAGCCAATCAAAACTTTTTTTTTGTTTGAAAAAGTCTGTACTGCAATACGGCAATTTCATAGGTAAAGACCTATTATTATATATTTTTTTTTATTTTTATTTTTTTGTGTTTTGTGTATTTAGCCAGTGTCAAGTAATTGATAGTTAATGATATTTCACGTAAATAATGTGTCAGGTCACAGTCGAAGTCATCAAGTCAAGTCACAGTCTAGTCAAGTCATACTCCTAGTAAAGAGGTGGCAACTTTACCAGAAGCTTCTATGGAGTTTTGGAAACAACACGAAAAAAAAACGTTTCACCATCATTATACCACTTTCCCACACTCATGCTTGTAATCCAGCACTTAACGAATAAAATGCCACAAATTTTATGCACTAACACTGAAAATAACACAAGTTTTGGAAAATAATATAATGCGGTAACGTGATCTTTTTCGTTTTCCCGCCAAAACTCTATATTATATTTCGTGCTATAGCGCGCGAACAAGAGCCTAGCGCTCCTCCTCCGGTTGCCTGGCAACCAAGCCGGCGCTCGGCTCGCCTCGCCGCCGCCGCCCGCGCATCCCGCTAGCTCTGTGCCGCCCCTCACACTCTTTAGTCTGGAATCGGCCGCGAAGCGGTAAGAGCGTGCGCGCTGCGCGGACGAGCGCTCTATTTACGTATTATTTTACGAACTGTTTTCGTTACTATTTTGTCCTACTGTGTTTGTGTACTGTTCTGGAACCCAATAATTAGTAGTATCTCGTGGAATATAGTGTTTTATTTATTCAGGCCCGCATTCGAACACCCCTTTTAACTATAGCGCATTATTACGTACCTAAATCTTTGGCAGTAGTAAAAATATCACAAACATCAAATGAAAATTAAGAACTTATCGAAAATGTAATGGTTAAATTGACTTATGGGTATTTTAAGACGATCACGACGTCTGTTATCACAATTTACGTCCACTCCTAATTCTCCTTCTTGCCTCGCCTATTTACCATCTACATTCTTCCAGTCTGAGGGATAGAGGCATTTGTCGGATACGGTTCTCGAAGTTTCCGTTTATTTCCTGCGATCAAATGCTGACTGACTGATGTGTTGTTTATAAAAGGTTAAAAACTTTGTAAATAAGATTGATTTGGAAGACTCAAAGATAAAGTACCTTCAAATGCCACTTTTGGGAGTAGACTCCAAGGACTAGAGACGAATTCAAATACGTAAAGCCGGTTGGAATTTGAATAATCTATTGCTTAGTAATAATAAACAAAAAAATAACTAGTGTGCTGTAAGCGACACGGAGAAAAAAAGCATAAGGCCTCTTTTGGTTGCTTTTTATATTTAGTTTTTTAAAACGTTATGTTTTTGACAGGGAGAAAAAATGTCTGTTTAGTTCATGTAAAATTTATATTTTTTAAAATATATTTTTCGCCAACTCTGCCGCTCCTTTATATTTCACACAGTAGTATTATTTTCTGGAAACGCCTAAGCCTGGTCGTCACCAACAGTTTCCTTCGATACGGATCAATTTCTTAATTTTTTTAATATATCTTTCGCCAACTCTGCCGCTCCTTTATATTTCGCACAGTAGTATTAGTTTCCGGAAACGCATAAGCCTGGTCGTCACCAACATTTTGAAAGAAAGAAATAAAATGTATTTTGTAACAGAAATAAAAGCATTAATACGAAAAGTACAAAAGAACATCGGTTTCATAGTTTTTTCACAAACCGGCCCCAACTCAGCATGGTCCTAGTTCTAACGAACCGGAGTTGGTCTTCCGTTAGGACCGTTTAGTCAAGCCACGGAACAGACATACAACGATGTCCTAAATGATAAAACATATATGTACATATATTTGTGTGTATAGTAATATATAAAAATATTACTATACACATAATAGTAATATATAAATAGTTTTTTTAATTATATAAGTGTTAACTTCTGTTATAACAGAATAAATATTTAGGCAACGTTAACTTAACACCTTTGTTATTATTAATCAATGTTACACTTATTATATGTCTCCGACGGAAGAGACCTGGTTCCTGTGTCACGGGCCTTGAGCCTAATACGGGAAACAGGTGCTCCACCCCTTTGTGATTGTTTTGACTATTTTTATTTGCCAATAAATTTCATTTCATTTTATTTCAAATCATAAAAAAACAGTAGTAATCATTAAAATTAAAAATACAACGAACATTAAATAAAAACGAATTGTCCAAACCAGTATATAAATAAAACTTGGATTTACATGTTTCGATATTAAAACTGTGTACTTTTAAAACTTTAACAGCCTTATTAATAAAATAATATAAATAATAATAATAAATATGTGTGGACATTACACACAGCGCCATCTAGCCCCAAACTAAGCAAAGCTTGTACTATGGGAAACTGAGGTGAAAGGTTGCCCACCCACTGGCGCAGAACCACCCACGGGGGGGTTTTAGTGGGTTCGAGTCCCACATACCCCCTGCCACCACGGGGTGCGAGGGCATTTCCCCCCCAAAAAAAAAAAAAAAAAAAAAAAAATGGGAACCTGATAACTGATACATTACTTAGGTACTTTTTGTTTGTAAATACATACATAGAATACAATATAACACCCAGACACAGAACAAACATCGATGTTCATCACACAAATGTTTGTCCTGGGTGGGAATCGAACCCACAACCCACAGTTCAGAAGGCAGGGATACTACCAACTGAGCTAACGGGCCAGTCATAAACGGGTATTAGTCTCGGGTTAGCTAGTTCAGCTTATGTCCTTTTTTGCTACTGGAATATTTAGCTGGATCGAAAGAGATAAAAGATGGTGTAACTAGTCTAAAGCTATTTCGTGTTTATTAATAAGGCTGTAACTGTTTATAGATGTAGGTGTAACTTGGCTCACATACAGGTGACAGCATGAATTGATACACTATTAGTGGTGTAACATAATTCGAGTAGGTATAAATGTCTGAGCACTAACTGCTAACTAAGTTAACCTGTGTTTAGGATATTAGGTCCCCCACATCTTAAATTGTCACTTAGTGTAATTGTCTGTCTATCCGTCAATCGCAGATTTTTATGTCTTGCGGAGATTGCTACTGGATCCTATATTATTGATCATGATTACGATTTACTTGGTGGTAGGACATGTCTGTGAGATCATTTAGGTAGCGGCACGAAACTCTAGCGTTTTTTTTTTTGAACGAGCTATTGCTGGTGGTCTTTACAGTGTCACCGGGCGGGAGAGCGGGCACTTAAGGCGCCCAGCCGTCAAAAGTGGGAGGCAACTAGCTCAAGGGCACCCCTCGGATGCGAGCCTCGGCTTGGGCCGTTGCCGGGATAAGAGGATCGAGAAGACTACGTCCACTGGAAGAGTGGACCCTATTGAAAGTCGCACCGTTCTAGCTAACCTACAGGGGGTACGTCGACCTAAACTCTAGCGTTGCTCGTCATAATATAGCGCAGAAGTAAAAAATTAGGTATCACAGGGGGCTAGGGGGACGAAGGGTGCGCGTGCGTAGCGCTGGTTGGCTGCCAGCCGTACTCCGTCCCCCGCCACATACGACGCTCAGTGTATTGTTATTGTTTTTGTTAAGTTTGAGTTCTTGTTATTTTTGATTTTTTATTATTGTATTTTTCGTAGATAGTGAATATGCCTAGAAGATATACTGTTGTGAAAAGACAGGCACGAAAAATGGTGTGTGACGTGCATTGTTTTGTTAAAAGAGGAACCAATGAATTGACTAATTTTTAAAAACAAGATTTAAATAAAAAAATTGTATTTTTAAACAACCTGTTAAAATCCATGCAAAACTTTAACGTTAACTATTTAATAATGATTGCGCGCGCGACAGTACCCATGCGCAGCTATCCCTTCCACATTTCGCTCAGCGCTAACCATTCGTACCGCTACTTATGCCCATTAAAATAAAATAAAATTCTTCACCTAAAACGTCTTTTTCTCGAAACTGTAACAATTGGCTTTGGAAATTGGCTGCAATAACATTACATCTCACCAAAGGGAGGTAACACGGTAAAACTTACAAAATAAAGGAAACAGGAATGGTTGTAATTCCAAAACCAGGGCAAAAAACCTTTGGTGCTTTACTTATCGAGCAACTATGGGGTGGGGTTGAAGTGACAGCGGACAATGTGACAGATTAATACCTGTCTGCAATAAATTTTGACAGCTTTTTTTTGAGGGAAATGCCCTCGCACTTCCCTGTCACCACGGGGGTGGTAAATTTTGACAGCTTCACTTAATCCTCTATAACGCATGTATTGCAATGCATATAGTTGATAATAATTTAAAATAACAATACCAAGGGAACTCAATTACTGGATTTTTGACCAACTTCAAAAATGGAAGAAGTTCTCAATTTGACTGTTTTTTTTTTTTAAAGTAAACCTTTATTCACGATTGTCTTGGGGAGTAAGCTGGTGAATACATTACAAATCGAATGGAAGCTGAAAACTGTTTCACTGTCAATATTACAAAGTTAAAAATTACAAATATGTTGATATGTCCGGTCAAATGATAATTTACAATTGTCAAGATGGCGACATTAACATTAACAAAGCAAAAACAAAGTTATATCGACCGATAGATGGAGCTACAGAAGCATCACTTCAGTCATGTGTTGACGAAAAAACGTGTGGTTTTTTATGTTTGTTACATCAGAACTTTCGACTGAGTGAACTGATTTTGGTGATTTTATTTTTATTTAAAAGTTGGTGCTTTTCTTGTATTTTTTTTTCAATGTAGTGAAGATCTGATATGTAGTTTTTGAGTTATATTCAATAATATGTATTACAACTTCAACTACATTGTCGATGTTCTCATTTTTGTGATAAACAAATGCGGTGGGATTGAAGTCGGTATACAACATAATAATTCCTTTTCAAAACTTTTCTTTATTACCTTTTGCAATTGTTATGCTATCTACTAAAGCAAACAAAAGTATTGATAATAGGACATTTACTATGATTTTATCTTATATTGTAGTTAATATATTGTTACAAAATACTTCACTTCGGGAGCTGATGCAAGCGGCGTAGTATATATACGAGCGACGGAGAAGGCTCGGGCTCACTTTTCGGGCAGCGCTCAGAGGCGACGGACGTTTTATAAAATCACGCTATTAATTATTGTCGGTTCTTAGTAAATCTTAATAAATATTCTTAGCTTGATTGTAAACTTATTTTTTTAAAACTAAAACCACTTAGGATTACCAACATCAGAAGTGGGATCTAACTCAATTCTGACTTGGTTATTCTGATTTTAAATATTGCTTTGCTTTTGCTGTTGTGATTTTAAAGAATATCCGCTTAAATTTTTGGAGCTATGTCTGAGACTAGTAAACGTAAAAGTCGTAAGCGAAATCGAACGTCTATTCCTGGTTTAGAAGCCCAGCTTCAAACTTTCATAAGCCGCTTAGGTGTTTTGGAAGATTCCAGGACACGCAGTGCGAGTGTTGTTGCGAGTACATCGCGCGCCATGTCGGCGCCAGGACCGGATGCGCCAGCCGCGTCGTGCGAGCTGTCTGCCCGCTGACTGCGCCGTCGAGCGCCGAGTCGTACCCTGCAAGTCTGGACCTGCCCGTGCCGTGTACAAGCACGCCTCCGCCCACCGCGGATATGGTTATAAGTAGCCGAAAAGCTCGATAATGCTATGATGCCATGCCGGTAAGATCGAACCATGTATTTATGTCAAATTTCGATCTGTCTTTGCATGATTTTGATTCGTTGTGTGGTCAAATTGATCATGTGCGCAAACTAAATAGATGGGACGACAGTGAGTGTTTAGCACGTATAGGTAATTGTCTGAAGGTGACGCGAGGTCGTGGCTATACGATTGGGTTAGTAATGATCGTAGTTAGCCAAATTTCAAGAGTGAATTTAAGGCATTGTGCCCTATACGAGTAAATATCGCGAACATTTTATTTGATGCTATGAAAACTGATTCTGATAACTACCCCACGTATGCAGAATTTGTTGAACGTTTGTTGTTACGTTACGCATTGTTAACGATTTGAGTGATGAATGAGTTCATTGTAGCGATAGTTACACTCTGGTGTTACTGATCCTCAAATTCGCGCAGCTGCTATGAATTTAGTGAGTTTTTTGCCCATTTATGTGAAACCTCATCAGATTACACCCGTTCGAGCTCGTGGTGTTTTTCGCAAAGGTTATGTTCAACAAAACAAGCGAAAACGCGAGTATAGTGATTCTAAAGACTCGAACTGAGGCAGGATTTTCCATCAACGTTAAGAAATATGAATTTCTTACAACTGAAATAGATTACTAAGGTCAAATGATTACTAATGGTCAGGTGAGACCGAGCGAGCATAAGGTAGAAGCTTCTGTTAACACGTAAGTGCCAAGCAATGTCTGAAGAGGTTAGACATTTTTAATGCTACTAAGTTAGTTTTTGTTACTTTAGACGGTACATCCCCGGTTATTCATTCAAAACAAAACTCGCAATGGTGTACCGTTAAGATGCGGTGACGAATAATACTGCGTCCACACTACCTGACGCTGACCAGCAACTCCAAGACGCTTATGTCAACAAGGGTCGTCAGCAGTCACAAACCTTCACCGTTGGCGATTTTGTGTTCGTGAACAGGTCGTCACAATCTACGGGAAAGCTGAACTCTGGCATGCGGGGGCCCTACAAGGTCCTGCATGTGCTGCCACCCACCGCTGTAGCTCGAAACTTCGCGGCGGGTCTTATGGCAAGACAACGCAAGCGGCCGCCGATCACATGGTGTTTTGGCGGGGCGAATGGACGCTGGAGGCTTGTTCTGCGTTCTCCACTGCGGATATCTGTCTCACCAATGTGACTCAGCGATGACTGCACTTTGTGTGGCGTCGTTTGCAATGTGTGATCATTTCGCACAGTTGCCTTCTCTCTATTTGCAATGTGTGAGGTGGCCTATGCCTCTTCATGCAGTTGCCTTTTGCAATATGTGACGAGATTATTCTCTCCACATAGTTGCCGTTTTTGCAATGTATGACGTGGCTTGTGATTGCCATGTCATACAGTTGCCGTTTTTGCAATGTATGACGTGGTTTGTGAGTGCCATGTCATACAGTTGCCGTTTTTTGCAATGTATGACGTGGTGTAAGAGCCATGTCATACAGTTGCCGTTTTTTGCAATGTATGACGTGATTTGTGAGTGTCACGTCATACAGTTGCCGTTTTTTGCAATGTGTGACGTGGTTTGTGAGTGCCATGTCATACAGTTGCCGTTTTTGCAAAGTATGACGTTATTTATGAATGTTATCTTATACAGTTACCGTTTTTGCAATGTGTGACGTGGTTTGTGAGTGCCATGTCATACAGTTGCCGTTTTTGCAAAGTATGACGTTATTTATGAATGTTATCTTATACAGTTACCGTTTTTGCAATGTATGACGAGGTTTGTGAGTGCCATGTCATACAGTTGCCGTTTTTGAAATGTATGACGTTATTTGTGAGTGTTATGTCATACAGTTGCCGTGTTTTCAATGTACGACGTGTTTTGTGAGTATCATATCATACAGTTGCCGTTTTTGCAATGTATGACGTGGTTTGTGAGTGCCATGTCATACAGTTGCCGTTTATGCTATTTATGACGTGATTTGTGAGTATTACATTATACAGTTGCCGTTTTTGTAATGTTTGACGTGATTTGGGAGTGTCACGTCATACGGTTGCCGTTTTTGCAATGTATGATGTGGCTTATGAATGTTATCGCCGTTTTCTATTACAATGTGTGGCGAAGTTTAGAAGTCCGGAATTCTGAAATTCGCAATACATTTATTTTTCTTTATTTTCTATGCTAAGGTTCTAAAGTACTTTCTTACACGCGGTTGGAACCTTACTTGTTCTTACAAATTTTCATAAAATTGTTATGTGAGACCTGTGTTGGTTGTACTTGAGTGCACGCTTGTGCTTCTAACACAGTTGTTTTGCAGTCTCCGTTTTCAATTTTTATTACAAGTACCTGTTGAATTTCTCTAAATTGAAATTTCTTTGAATTGAGCAACAACTTCATTTTAATTTTGAAATGGTTTCAGTTACCAACGTTATGCCTGTACATCAGGTCCTAAAATCATGTTTTGTTGTGTTATAGAAGACACAACGGTCGAGGTCTAAGAAAATGTGCCGCTTGAAGATGAAGCAGCTGTTGAGGACAACACGCAAGCAGGAACGGCCGTGTTACAAAATACTTCACTTCGGGAGCTGATGCAAGCGGCGTAGTATATATACGAGCGACGGAGAAGGCTCGGGCTCACAATTCAGTCCGACTCTCGACACCGCCCCGAGCGGTCGTCTTTGAGCGCTTCCGTTACGCGCTCCCCGCCTCCGCGCTGTGCTCAGCACACCGCAACCGCAGTCCGCCCGGCGCCGCCGCGCCGAGCGGCCGCCCCCGCGCGCCCCGCGCGTCTCCGACGGCCCCTCCCGGGCCCCACCCGTCTCGCGAGTGCCGTGAGTGAAGAGACTGTTTGCTGGACATTATAGACAATTAGCGCCGTCGCTACCAGTGCCGCGAGTGAAGTGTTGTGCGCGTTTCGCCGTCGCCACGTCCGAGCGTGTGCCGCGGCCCGAGTGCGTTGTCGTCGTCGCCGCGTAGCCTCCGCGCTCGTGCGCGTGACTGGCTGCCGCCGCGTCCGGGTACACTCGTCGGCGCAGCAGGAGCTGCAGAAGACGTAGGGATCCGCGTTCAGGTATTCACCCGTGCTGCATTGCAGACGGTACGCTAATTAGGGCTACACTTTAGGTACACACCGCTCCGCCTTCACAGGCGGGGCGTTACTGCTTACTCCCCACTCCATCCCGGAGCACGCCGGGATGGAGTCTATCCCGTCGGACGTTGCCGCAAGGCAACTGTTCGAATTTTTCGACTGGGCCATCCGGTTCAACCCCGATCTTAAAAACCTTTGGTCCAAGTTCGTTGCTAGGACTCCTACTCCATCCGCACTGGCTACCAGTGAGCCCGCATCACCGGTGATGCCTCCGCCACCCGCTGACTCAGTTAGCGTTGCCCGCGCACGCAAAACGGAGAAGGTTGCTTCCCGCAACACTTCCCGTTCCCCCGCCATCCGCGGACCCCCCCCGACCCCGTCACCGCGAAGCTGTGACAGCGAAACCCGCGAGCGACCGCGCTCCCGCTCGCCTATTTTTACCACTCCGTCGGTAGAGGTAATTTCCTCACTGATGGAGTGCGAAAGTCCCGCCTCTCCTGACCCTGTTGATGATGATGGCTTCATCACAGTCACTAAAGGAAGGAAGCGCCCTGCGACAGCTTCCTCTCCTCCCCCGTCCAAGGCAGCCTGCCCCAGTCCTGGGGCAGTAAGCGGCCCTTCCGACCGCAGAGGATCACCCGCCATTGAGGTAGATGTGCCCTCCTCGGGATCATCAGCCTCGAGACCGGAGCGACCTCCACCTCTGTACGTCCAGGAAAAGGAGAAATGGAGCAATGTTTCATCTCTCCTTACCACCAGGAAGGTGAACTACACGTCCGCCAGACCGACCAACTCGGGCATTAAAGTCCAAGTGGCAACCTCGGACGACCATCGTCTCCTCACCCGTATTCTCCGCCAAGAGAAAATAGGTTTTCATACCTATGCTCTCGAGGAAGAGAAAGTTCTTCGTGTAGTCCTACGCGGAATACCGAAGGAGGTGAAGGAAGAGGTTGTCCTCAAGGACCTCAAAGCCCAGGAGTTCCCGGTTCGGGAAGTTCACCGCCTATACAGTGGTCGTACCAAAACTGCCTTCGACCTTGTCTTGGTTGTGCTCGACCGCACCGCAAAGGGGAAGTCTATCTTCAATCTGAAGGAGGTAGACAAACTTTCAGCGGTCACGGTCGAGGCCCCACACCGAAACGGTACTCCGTCCCAGTGCCATCGCTGCCAGCTCTATGGGCATGCGGCACGTTTTTGTTACGCCAGGCCCCGCTGTGTTAAGTGCCTTGGGGATCATGGCACCGCCGACTGTTCCCGCACTCGGGACAGTCCAGACCCGCCAAGCTGCGTTCTGTGCGGAAACTCAGGGCATACCGCGAACTATCGTGGTTGCCCGAAGGCACCGCGCAGCACACGCAGGACTAGCGGGCGCGCGCCATCACGCCCCAATCCACCTACCACTGGCGCTCAAGGAATAAGCTCTAAGCTATCCCTTGTCTCGGCAAGCAGCACACAGCCCTCTCAGGCACCGCCTCCCGTAGTCAACGCCTGGTCCAAGCCCCCGAGCATGGTCCGGGCGCAGGCCGCGCCAG
Organism: Ennomos fuscantarius; assembly: GCA_905220475.3. NCBI lineage: Eukaryota > Metazoa > Arthropoda > Insecta > Lepidoptera > Geometridae > Ennomos > Ennomos fuscantarius. The sequence goes on from HG992049.1 coordinate 9,209,833, forward strand.
CGACACCTAGCAGCGCTCCAGCTATTGTTGAAGCGCTGCCTGTAGCCCACACTAGCCCTCCCGCCTCTAAGTCTGGTCCCTCTGGCCAGGCTACAACTTCCCTGATGGAAGATCTGGCTCTGATTAAGCAGAGCCTATCAGCCATCGATCTGAAGGAAGTACGTGTGCTAGCACACAAACTTCGTTCAGCCGCCACTCCCGAGGACCGTTTCTGTGCCCTGGTCCAGCACGATGGCATTCTCGACGCTATCATGCGCTGCCCCTTACCTTCTTTTAGTACTATCTAATATGGATAGTACACCAAAAAAGGTTAAACCTCGCTCCGTAGCGTTAGCGTTTTTCAACGCAAACGGCCTCACTCGTCAACGCGACTTGGTTCATAACTTTTGTAAGACCCATCAGGTCGATGTGATGCTTGTACAGGAGACCCTCCTGAAACCTAGTAAGCGGGATCCTAAGATCGCCAATTACGTAGTGGTTCGTAATGATAGGCTTACCAATGCCGGAGGCGGTACGCTTATCTATTACCGAAGGTCTCTTCACTGCATCCCAATTGATACTCCCTCATCTTTAATCAACTTAGAAGCGTCTTGCTGTCGCCTAGCTATGAACGGCCACGAACCGATCATACTAGCGTCTTGCTACCTTCCCCCTGATAAACGTTTGCTCAGTAGTGATATCAACGCGCTACTTTCTCTGGGAAGCTCCGTCATACTGGCGGGAGACTTCAACAGCAAACACGTCATGTGGAACTGTCACACCTCCAACACCAACGGTAGGATACTTGAACAGCTAACTGACCCACGACCAGACACAGACCACCACACCTTTGACATTATCGCACCCATGACTCCGACCAGGTTCCCCGGGAACCTCGACCAACGACCAGACATACTCGACATAGCACTTTTAAAAGGCGTAGCCCTCAGGTTAAGCTCGATAGAAGTGCTCCACGAACTTGACTCTGACCACCGCCCCGTTCTCATGAGACTAGGCTCGGATCCAACTGAACTGATACCCCAGACTAAGACAGTGGTGGACTGGAAGCGATTGGGGGAATCCCTGAAAGCTATCAGTTCACCAGACTTAGACAAGGTACCTGACGACATACAGACACTAGATGACGTCTCCACCGCGATCGATGCTCTCACTAGTCACCTCCGCACTGTGATCGGTGAGTCTTCTAAGCAGGTACCGGTGGTGGACCACCGCTGGGACTTGCCCGAGGACGTGAGGAGACTGCTGACAGCAAAGAACGCCGCCACTAGGGCATATGACGCGGCTCCCTCCCGTGATAACAAATCCACTTTGAATTTCTTACAGCGTGCTGTTAAGAAACGCATAAGTGATCTTCGCGCCCAGAACTGGACAGACCTACTTTCAGGGCTCGAGCCAACCCACCAGGCTTACTGGCGGCTGGCTCGAACTCTGAAAAGTGACACACTTAGAACGATGCCCCCTCTTGATAGGCCAAACCAAGACCCCGCGTTCGATGATGAGGAAAAAGCCGAGTGTTTGGCTGAGAGCCTCGAGGCCCAGTGCAACCTTTCCCCCGATCACGTTGACCCTGCCCACCTCCATACGGTGGTCAGTGAAGTCGAACGTCGCAGCTCCCTACCACCTTCCGACCCCCCGCTCGAGCTTATTAGGGCCGCCGAAGTTGAGTCTGTCATCAAGGGTCTCGCTATCCGTAAAGCCTCCGGCGCTGATGGTATCAGCAACAAAGTGGTCAAACACTTTTCTGTCCCCTTAATCTATCTCCTAGTCAGCATCTTCAATGCGGCCATGAGCAACTGCTCTTTCCCCGTTGCGTGGAAGTCCGCCGACGTCATCGGCATCCACAAGCCAGGCAAGAAGGCTACCGAGCCCTCTAGCTACCGGCCCATCAGTCTCCTCAGTACTCTGGGGAAGATCTACGAGCGTCTCATTCGGAGGCGTCTCTGGTCCCATATCCACGAACATAAACTCCTTCCCGACGAGCAGTTTGGCTTTAGAGCTAGACACTCTTGCGTTCAACAAGTGCACCGCATCACGGAGCACATTCTAGATGGCTTCAACGCGAATCCAAAACCGAAAGGGACTCTCGCAGTCTTCTTAGACGTGGCGAAAGCCTTCGACAAAGTCTGGCACGACGGCTTGATTTTCAAGCTGTACCACATCGGCGTGCCAGATCGTCTTGTGCATATCATACAAGACTTCCTTAGGGATCGAAGCTTTCGCTACCGCGTCGAGGGGGAGCGATCGTCTCCCCATCCTATCAGAGCCGGAGTGCCCCAGGGCTCCGCGCTTTCCCCCTTGCTTTTCTCGCTGTACACCAGCGATATCCCGCGGTCATTTCATCCCAGTGTGCAGCTCGCACTCTTTGCGGATGACACCGCTATCTACTGCTCCGGATGGCAGAGAGTTCACATGCGTGGTCGCCTCCAACGAGCCCTCACCGAGATCGGTGCTTGGTTCAGGAAATGGCGGATCACGGTTAACCCAGATAAAAGTGCAGCGATGTACTTTTCTGACTACAAGCGTGGTCCGCCAGCGAAACCACTGTCCTTGTTCGACAAGCCCATTCCCTGGGCTTCGTCTACCAAATACCTGGGGGTTACCCTTGACACCAAACTCAACTTCAAGGACCATATTAAGCGAGTGCGCGATAGGGCTGCCTTTGTCTTAGGCCGCCTCCACCCTCTCATCTGCAAGCGTAGTAAGCTGTCCCTTAGAAATAAGGTGACGCTTTACAAAACTTGCGTTCGCCCCATTATGACCTACGCATCTGTCGCGTTTGCTCATACTCCCTCAGTACATCTGGATCGACTTCAGGTGATCCAGAACCGCTTTGTCCGCAAGGTGGTCGGGGCTCGCTGGTACCAGCGAAACTCCGACCTCCACTGCGATCTCGAACTCCCATCCATCCGTCAATTTATGAAGGATGCATCCCGCCGCTATTTTGATGCGGCACCTCATCACCCCAACCCTCTCGTAGTCAGAGCTTCAAACTACTGTACAGACACGACAGACTCGCCACCCCGTCGTCGCCGCCCGAGACACGTCTTGAGCGACCCGGATGATCCTATAGCAGCCGTAGTATCGGCTGCGCTAGGATCACCGGACCAGTCTAGCCCTTCTGGCTCAGGTACCGCTTTCGGCACCGGTATAGGATACCAGCGTAACACAATCAGACACCGACCCCGCCGGCGAGGTCGACGTACCCCCCGTAGGTTAGCTAGAACGGTCGCGACTTTCAATAGGGTCCACTCTTCCAGTGGACGTAGCCTTCTCGATCCTCTTATCCCGGCAACGGCCCAAGCCGAGGCTCGCACCCCAGGGGTGCCCTTGAGCTAGTTGCCTCCCACTTTTGACGGCTGGGCGCCCTAAGCGCCCGCCCTCCCGCCCGGTGACGCTGTAAAGGTCGATAGAGACCAACAGCATTAGCTCGTTCAAAAAAAAAAAAAAAAAAAAAAAAAAAAGGCTCGGGCTCACTTTTCGGGCAGCGCTCAGAGGCGACGGACGTTTTATAAAATCACGCTATTAATTATTGTCGGTTCTTAGTAAATCTTAATAAATATTCTTAGCTTGATTGTAAACTTATTTTTTTAAAACTAAAACCACTTAGGATTTCCAACAATATTATATTGTATCATAAATTTTTATCATAAGTGTAATGCTTTAAAAATGTATCAAATATAAATTGTAGTCATATCTAGGATTAATTAATGTACACTAGATTATGTACTTAGGATTTATTCATGAAAAAAAAAAAAGATTTTTGAAATTGAAATTGAAAATTCCTTTTCAAAAAGACAAAATTGAAAATTCCTTTCCACTCTTTTTGAAAAGGAATTATTATTCATCCTTTATAGCCTCCAGTCTGGTAAACGATGTTACTAACGTCACAGAATAACTGGTAGTACTAGCGTATGAACGATAGAACAAAACTCGCTCAAACTCGCACCACACCCCACAAAACCAAATTGTTGGCGTTTTTAACGACTTTGGAAACAATTTGCGTTTTGGCCAACGAAACACTTTGCCTTTTATTATCTTTTTAAGCGAATGTTTTTGCGTTATTCAAGTTTAATTTTCGAAATAACTTTAGGCGTTACAGGTTGTTATAATTTTGTTTGGTTACTTGAATTTTTTTTTGGTGTTAGAAAGTAAAACGTAATTTTATGCGAAATATTTTGGAGGAAATATTTTTTGAATAAGATAGAAGTGAAAACTTAGTAGCTCATGGGAAGCGTTCGGGGACGGTGACGTGGGTTCAATGATTTGCGAGTATGATCACCCAAAAAGAAGCCTAAAGAAGTTTTTACTTCAAAAAAGTTTTCTTTATCCTAAGTTTCAGATTAGATACTTGAAGAAAGAATACTAGAAGAAAGAATACTAGCAGAAACTTTCTATAACCGTTTAGATTTAGTTTTTCAGAATTAGAGATCAAAAAGGTAAACAAAGGGGATAACAGCACAAAAAAATTAAATGTGTGTAATAGGTATGAAAATACTAAACCGAATTAATAATTATAGTTAATTATTATACCGTGGAAGTTTAGTAGGTATATACTAGGAAACACAGTAAAAGCAATTAAAGACTAACCCGACAATTATCCGGTCATTTTCTATAATTACCGTATCCACACTTTCCCAGTGGCAAGCCGCGAACCGTAGTGAGACTGGGAACTTGCTGGAATGACCGATTCATTGTATTCTGCACTGTTTTCTCAGCGGAAAACACGGCGTGTACCAAGCAGGTTAGAAAAAAAATCATGTCAATAGTACGTACTGATGGCTATTTTTAGGGTTCCGTACCCAAAGCGAAAGAGAAAGAGACAGAGAGAGATGGAGAGAGAGAGAGGTAATACATTAATTTTAAGTACCAAATAAAATTTTGACTTTGATAGGAATCTAGCATGTTCAAGTATCACCAAATTCAAGAAAAATTTTTTCTATGTTACGAAATGACGTGACGAGCTAACTGTTCGCCTAATTAACATTAGGCGAGCTAACTGTTCTACTACTGTTAATTAGGCGAACAGTTAGCGACACTGCTGCCCACATTAGTTGCAGTGTCACTCGGGACTCTGAAGTATAAAGTTTCGCGTGACATTGCACTACGCACTATTAATAACATTAGTAGACTGTGAGATCAGGTCATAAAGTCTCATTTGCCCAGTAATTTCACTAGCTACAGTGCCCTTCAAACCGGAACACGGCACTGCTTGCACACTACTGCTTGGCGGCAGAATAACTGGCAAAGCGGTGGTACCTACCTAGACGAACTTTGCAATAAAGTCCTACCACTTACTGGTATATAACACCCAGACACAAAGTCAAAGTCAAAAGATTTATTGCAAATAGGCTAAATTTAGCACTTTTACAAGTCAAAATTATATTAGGTACTTAAAATCAAGTTATTTCACTAAGCATATAAAATTACAAAGTGCTTATTGTCAAATAATATATAGCAATCCCATTACAATAAATGAGTTTGAAAAAACAGTTCTCTTTCTCACTACTGGTGCATGCAATCCGGCACAATGCAGAACAGAAAACTCCGATCCGAAGCTTCGATTACAACTGTGAGACAAACATCGTTGTTCATCACACAAATGTTTATTCTGGAATTGAGCCTAGGTACAGTTCAAAAGGCAGAGTTCAGCTAGTCACTACCACAACGTATAAGCATAGCTCGTACACTGCCCTTATATCCTATGGTAGCCGAAGTCCGAACCATTGTTTTGACACGGGGACCCGCAATAGGCAATCCAGTGGCTTCCTTTCATATACACGAAGCAATAATGCATATTGTTTGTTACAACGCATGTGTCGCAATATGGCAGTAAGGAGATTATATGAAACGTGCTTTAGACCACGCGACTGAAGTAAAACTTCTTTAGTATAGGGCCATCTATCGGCTGGTATAACTTTGTTTTCGCATTGTTTAACGTTTATGTCGCCATCTTGACAATTGAAGGGGTGAGAATAAAAAGGATTTAACAGATTTTTTTGACAAAATGACTTATGGGTATCGTTGGATTCAGCGTGAAATTATCTTCAGTAATACATTCTCAAAATACCGAAATGAGGCTTAAATGTCGAGATTTTGAGTCTAAAAATCTGTCACAGGAATACAGTTTGCTTAACATAAAAACATTACTATATTTATTTTATTATATTATATTTTTACAGTAATTGTATGAATTAGTACTATATTTAGTACTTTTAAATAGAATTAAAACATTTTCAAGCAACTGAAACTTACATAAACCTTTTCTATTACCTTATAAGCACTCTACATTAAAATGACGCCGTTGACGTTTAAAGTCAATTTTCTCGAAACTGTCAATTTGACAGTTAAACCCTTTTTATTCTCAACCCTTCAATTGTAAATTGTCATTTTACCGAACATACAAACAACATAATACAAATTTTAAGTATTTTTTGAATTTGTTATGTTGACAATGGAGAGCTACGTTAACTAATAACGTTCAAATTTCAATGGCCTCGTTACGCAATCACCAGTTTAATTGTAAAAATATTATATTATACTATTATTTATGTTAATGAATGACCCTTGCCGGAATACCGGTTGAGTTATTCGACTGTATCTCGTGAGTGTTAGCCGTGTAATAGTTGTAGTTATAAATATCTATCACTTCTACAGCACACGCGAGGAAAGTATCACAGTTGTGCCATACTGTTTATATGAACGCGTATAAGAAACCCTTTGACTAGTCAACCGTTTGTATTCACGTTCGGCCGGCGCCCGGCAGTTATTCGTGATTTTATTATAATTGAAACCTGGAACGTGCTTCTATAAATTTTATATACATTTTGTTGACAACGACGAAAAATGGAGTACAGGTTTTGGACTCATTTTTAACCCTTGTAAGAAAACAAGTGGATAAAGTTTTATATCTTTGTTAGTTTGTGGCGCTGCTTCTAACCCCATATTCGATAGTTGAAGGGTACTTAGCGAATGATGAAATCAGTTAGATGAAATTAGCCGACTATCGGGCCCAGTGGTTTACAAGAGTTTACAACCGGACGTTGCCGCCGTCATATATAAGTCCTTCCTGTATTGATTTTGTTAAAAATAATAATAACACAACTAACAAATATGTGGTAAGTACTATATTAAAAAAGAGCACGGACCTAGGGGTCTGTGGTAAAGCAGCATAATAAAAAATAAAAACTTAAAGCATCGATAGAACTCGATGAATGTTTATATGAATTATGAATATCACATTATAGATACGTTTTCCATTACAACTCCACCATTACTGGAAGTAATAACGCATAAGTAAATAAGCAGCTTGTTAAGGACCCGAATGGGACCAAGAGATTTAATGTAACAAGAGTTAAGAGTTATTTTGGATGTGGCATATAAAAATTCGACACCAGTTGGGGAAGAAAGGTTCTCTAGTGGCGACAGGGAGTAAGCTTTATTGGTAACTGGTACGCGCAAGGTAAGTTGCCTTTTAAAGTTGCGCTTTGTGGGGAGGCCTATATTCATCAGTGGACGTCCTCAGGCAGATGATGATGATGATGATATAATAGTTCAGAGCATTAAGTCTTTGAGAAACTGTTAAGTTTCTTGTAGCTTCCTCTTTAAAGGTGTAATCGAAGCTTCGGATCGGAGTTTCCTGTTCTGCATTGTGCTGGATTGCTTGCACCAGTAGTGAGAAAGAGAGCTGCTTTTTTTTAAACTCACATATTTTACTTAATGGGCTTACTATATAACATTTGACATTAAGCAGTTTGTGATTTTATATGCTTAGTACAATCACTTAATTTTAAGTTAACTTTATTTTAATAAAATTTATTTTTGATTTGTTAAAGTGCTAAAAATTCGCAGTAAAATCTCTTGACTTTGACTTTATGTTCTTAATATAATTGACTTTTAAAAGTCCTAAAAAAAGCCCATTTGCAATAAAATGACTTTGACTTTGACTTTAAATTCCTAATATAACTTTGACTTGTGAAAGTGCTGAAAATAGCCTATTTGCTTATATTGACGGTGTGAAGACAGTTTTGTGTGCCAAGACAGATTCCTGCAGGCGGCAGCTTCAAAGAGCTCTTCAATCAATATTGAAAAAGAAATAAACAAACAAAAAGTTCGTCATCCAATCCTTCCTGAATCAGTGATCGGAATCTGGGTTGAATTTCGATAATTCCGGCCCGCGAGCTGGATTGTTGACACGATCACCCGGCCCTGATTGGTACTCTACGGGCCCGCGTCTCGAGTGGTTGAGCTTCTATGACTCGTATGGAGGTTCGAGAAATTCTCAAAAGGTTTTTGTAAAACCAACGAGTAAGCAGTTTGTAGATTATATTCATAAGTTGGTTAGATTTGAATCTTAAGGTTTTAATGAAATTAGTATTTTATATATAACCCAATACTTTTAATTCAAATTCTTATTCAGAATAATCCTTATAAAAAAGGGTTTTAACCAACTTTAATCCCAATGAGAACATCATAAATGTAGTCAAAATTGAAATGCGCATTATTAAGGAAAACCTAAAAAAACACTTGTCAGAACTTGATCAAATTTAAATGGCACTACACGGAAAGCACCAGCTTTCAAATAAAAAAGAATTATCAAAATCGGTTCACCTAGTCGAAAGTACTAAAGTAACAATCATAAAAATTCATTAAAAAAAAAAAATTGTCGAATTGAGAACCTTCTCTACTCTTTTTTGAAGTAGGTTAAAAAGATCCAACGCTTTACTGCATGATGCTTAGAGAAATAATGCTTCTATGACATGAGGTATAACTAAAGTAAACAAAAGTAAAAGAAACTAAACTAACCATTACCTTATATTATTGAACTTCAAGTCGATGGATGGCTGGAACATGCGTCAAGCTCGTGACCGTGTGCTGCTTGCGAGAGCTGGTTTGCTCGTTGTGTATGCACAATTAGAAATAAGTGCTTATGTTTTTGTCTGTATTGTCCTTCCTGTATTGTATATGATAGCGGCAACGTCCAGTTGTAACCTCTATGCTCAGCGGGCAGTAACGTAATTTACCCTGTGGCAGCATTTAAATTTATTACAGTGGCAACACCGGCAACTGTTATCGCTCCCCTACCAATCTGGCTATATAAAGGGAGCGGTCGGTGTACTACGGATCATTCGCCGCCACTCCCGAGGACCGTTTCTGTGCCCTGGTCCAGCACGTTAGCATTCTCGACGCTATCATGCGCTGCCCCTTACCTTCTTTTAGTACTATCTAATATGGATAGTACACCAAAAAAGGTTAAACCTCGCTCCGTAGCGTTAGCGTTTTTCAACGCAAACGGCCTCACTCGTCAACGCGACTTGGTTCATAACTTTTGTAAGACCCATCAGGTCGATGTGATGCTTGTACAGGAGACCCTCCTGAAACCTAGTAAGCGGGATCCTAAGATCGCCAATTACGTAGTGGTTCGTAATGATAGGCTTACCAATGCCGGAGGCGGTACGCTTATCTATTACCGAAGGTCTCTTCACTGCATCCCAATTGATACTCCCTCATCTTTAATCAACTTAGAAGCGTCTTGCTGTCGCCTAGCTAGGAACGGCCACGAACCGATCATACTAGCGTCTTGCTACCTTCCCCCTGATAAACGTTTGCTCAGTAGTGATATCAACGCGCTACTTTCTCTGGGAAGCTCCGTCATACTGGCGGGAGACTTCAACAGCAAACACGTCATGTGGAACTGTCACACCTCCAACACCAACGGTAGGATACTTGAACAGCTAACTGACCCACGACCAGACACAGACCACCACACCTTTGACATTATCGCACCCATGACTCCGACCAGGTTCCCCGGGAACCTCGACCAACGACCAGACATACTCGACATAGCACTTTTAAAAGGCGTAGCCCTCAGGTTAAGCTCGATAGAAGTGCTCCACGAACTTGACTCTGACTACCGCCCCGTTCTCATGAGACCAGGCTCGGATCCAACTGAACTGATACCCCAGACTAAGACAGTGGTGGACTGGAAGCGATTGGGGGAATCCCTGAAAGCTATCAGTTCACCAGACTTAGACAAGGTACCTGACGACATACAGACACTAGATGACGTCTCCACCGCGATCGATGCTCTCACTAGTCACCTCCGCACTGTGATCGGTGAGTCTTCTAAGCAGGTACCGGTGGTGGACCACCGCTGGGACTTGCCCGAGGACGTGAGGAGACTGCTGACAGCAAAGAACGCCGCCACTAGGGCATACGACGCGGCTCCCTCCCGTGATAACAAATCCACTTTGAATTTCTTACAGCGTGCTGTTAAGAAACGCATAAGTGATCTTCGCGCCCAGAACTGGACAGACCTACTTTCAGGGCTCGAGCCAACCCACCAGGCTTACTGGCGGCTGGCTCGAACTCTGAAAAGTGACACACTTAGAACGATGCCCCCTCTTGATAGGCCAAACCAAGTCCCCGCGTTCGATGATGAGGAAAAAGCCGAGTGTTTGGCTGAGAGCCTCGAGGCCCAGTACAACCTTTCCCCCGATCACGTTGACCCTGCCCACCTCCATACGGTGGTCAGTGAAGTCGAACGTCGCAGCTCCCTACCACCTTCCGACCCCCCGCTCGAGCTTATTAGGACCGCCGAAGTTGAGTCTGTCATCAAGGGTCTCGCTATCCGTAAAGCCCCCGGCGCTGATGGTATCAGCAACAAAGTGGTCAAACACTTTTCTGTCCCCTTAATCTATCTCCTAGTCAGCATCTTCAATGCGGCTATGAGCAACTGCTCTTTCCCCGTTGCGTGGAAGTCCGCCGACGTCATCAGCATCCACAAGCCAGGCAAGAAGGCTACCGAGCCCTCTAGCTACCGGCCCATCAGTCTCCTCAGTACTCTGGGGAAGATCTACGAGCGTCTCATTCGGAGGCGTCTCTGGTCCCATATCCACGAACATAAACTCCTTCCCGACGAGCAGTTTGGCTTTAGAGCTAGACACTCTTGCGTTCAACAAGTGCACCGCATCACGGAGCACATTCTAGATGGCTTCAACGCGAATTCAAAATCAAAAGGGACTCTCGCAGTCTTCTTAGACGTGGCGAAAGCCTTCGACAAAGTCTGGCACGACGGCTTGATTTTCAAGCTGTACCACATCGGCGTGCCAGATCGTCTTGTGCACATCATACAAGACTTCCTTAGGGATCGAAGCTTTCGCTACCGCGTCGAGGGGGAGCGATCGTCTCCCCATCCTATCAGAGCCGGAGTGCCCCAGGGCTCCGCGCTTTCTCCCTTGCTTTTCTCGCTGTACACCAGCGATATCCCGCGGTCATTTCATCCCAGTGTGCAGCTCGCACTCTTTGCGGATGACACCGCTATCTACTGCTCCGGATGGCAGAGAGTTCACATGCGTGGTCGCCTCCAACGAGCCCTCACCGAGATCGGTGCTTGGTTCAGGAAATGGCGGATCACGGTTAACCCAGATAAAAGTGCAGCGATGTACTTTTCTGACTACAAGCGTGGTCCGCCAGCGAAACCACTGTCCTTGTTCGACAAGCCCATTCCCTGGGCTTCGTCTACCAAATACCTGGGGGTTACCCTTGACACCAAACTCAACTTCAAGGACCATATTAAGCGAGTGCGCGATAGGGCTGCCTTTGTCTTAGGCCGCCTCCACCCTCTCATCTGCAAGCGTAGTAAGCTGTCCCTTAGAAATAAGGTGACGCTTTACAAAACTTGCGTTCGCCCCATTATGACCTACGCATCTGTCGCGTTTGCTCAAACTCCCTCAGTACATCTGGATCGACTTCAGGTGATCCAGAACCGCTTTGTCCGCAAGGTGGTCGGGGCTCGCTGGTACCAGCGAAACTCCGACCTCCACTGCGATCTCGAACTCCCATCCATCCGTCAATTTATGAAGGATGCATCCCGCCGCTATTTTGATGCGGCACCTCATCACCCCAACCCTCTCGTAGTCAGAGCTTCAAACTACTGTACAGACACGACAGACTCGCCACCCCGTCGTCGCCGCCCGAGACACGTCTTGAGCGACCCGGATGATCCTATAGCAGCTGTAGTATCGGCTGCGCTAGGATCACCGGACCAGTCTAGCCCTTCTGGCTCAGGTACCGCTTTCGGCACCGGTATAGGATACCAGCGTAACACAATCAGACACCGACCCCGCCGGCGAGGTCGACGTACCCCCCGTAGGTTAGCTAGAACGGTCGCGACTTTCAATAGGGTCCACTCTTCCAGTGGACGTAGTCTTCTCGATCCTCTTATCCCGGCAACGGCCCAAGCCGAGGCTCGCACCCCAGGGGTGCCCTTGAGCTAGTTGCCTCCCACTTTTGACGGCTGGGCGCCCTAAGCGCCCGCCCTCCCGCCCGGTGACGCTGTAAAGGTCGATAGAGACCAACAGCATTAGCTCGTTCAAAAAAAAAAACTACGGATCATTCTTGCTCGGGACATGGCGCGCATCAGCATGCGCACCGCGCCTAGTTATATAAGTTGCAACCTACGCACAACCCGTCCACTTTATATATATATGTTCATGGTAATAATAGGCTAACTTTATAAATATAAAAATAATTAACCAAAAAGCACGGACCCAGGTGTCTGTGGAAATGCAGATTATAAAAAAAATTCAATTCGATTTTGAAGGTTAATAAAAGTGCTTGAATTTTTTTAAACATTACACATTGGCTCATGAAGCCGAAACCAATACAACTTCAAAATGTCTTTAGTCACGTTTTAAAAAAGGTCAGAAAGTAAATAAAAATGACTCCAATACTAACAAGTTTTAACACTTTTATAAACTTGAAGCTGCATTAGATCCATTTGTTTTAACTTTGTTCAACAAAATGGAAACTTCCATCGATTTTAGTTTCTTAACTTAGACCAGAAGTACAACGTAGACAATGCACTTTAAGTCTAGAATGTGGGAATAAAATTCAAAGTCCTGACTGACTGACTTATATATCAACGCACAGCCTAAACCGCTGATCTTAGGGTCTTGAAATTTGGAGGGTGTGTTCTTTGTAAAGTGTAAGTATCCACTAAGAAAAGCGTTTTCGAAATTACACCCTTAAGGGGTGAAATAGTTGGTTGAATTATCTATGAAAAAAATCTTTTTCGTTTCCTATAGGCCACGCGGGCAGAAGCTAGTAATTTATACAAGACAAGTTTAGTTTTGAACATGTCTTGATGATATGCAACAATGTAGCGATGTTGCATTCTTACCTTTGAAAAATCACTCTCCTCTTGAAAACGTCCAGATTAAATGATAAATCGCTTAGTTGACTGGTAGAAAACGCTGTTATGCTGTTAGCATTAAGTCCTCCTTTTTACATTTTCTATGCATAACGTATTAATCAAATTCAAATTCGAATTCTTTATTGCAAATCAATCTTAATATATAAAAATGAATCTCTATTTCCCTCGGCCATCGCATCACGGGTGAACGGAAAGAATTTTTTAACAATTCTTTTTTTGTTGTGTTTATAATTGTCAAAAAAGGTTTTTATGAAAGAAAAAAATTATAAAAGTTTCGAAAATTTTTACCAAGCGGGTAAAGCCGCGGAGCGCACCTGCTCAATAATATATTTTGCTTTGACTTTATAGTTCTGAGCGTATAGTCGTTTTTCTTTTAGTCTAAGTTTCCAAATGTTTGGTTAAAGTAACCAACTGCTATTATTGAGGTAGATGTTTAGAACATTCCTTGTAAATGTATTTCTTTGAAATCTTTCAATTGTAAATTCAGATCCATATCCATACTCCATACTAATCTCATTACAAAAGTTACTTTCCCTGTTTGTATGAAATTTTCATGGCTTAACCGAACTTGACGAATCTAATGTAGTTTGAAACTTAAGTAAGGACGTTAAATGTTTTATATCATGATAAACCAGTCTAGGGCGGTGATCACAAAACATTGATTCCTATGCAACAGGAGAAATTTCATTAAATTTTCATAGTAACTATGCACATAAACTGCATATTAAACTGTTAAACGCATGCAAATATGTATTTTTGTGTGTTGCAATCTAATTATATGATCACCCAGCAGTTATATGTAGGACAAACATTTGTGTGATGAACAACAATGTTTGTTGTGTCTGGGTGCTATATTGTACTAGCTTCTGCCAACGAATTCGCCCGCGTGGCCTATAGGAAACAAAGAAGAAAATTTTTCATAGATAATTCAACCACCCATTTCACCCTCTTAGGGATAGAATTTTGAAAAACCCTTCCTTAGTGGATACCTACTCTTTACAAAGAACACACCCTCCAAATTTCAAGTCTCTAGGACCAGCGGTGTAGGCTGTGCGTTGATATATAAATCAGTCAGTTAGGACCTTGTATTTTATATGTATAGGTTTTATGTATGTATTTACAAACCAAAAGTATTTAAGTATTGTATCAGTTGCACCCATAGTACAAGCTTTGATTAGTTTGGGACTAGATGGCGCTGTGTGAAACGTAATATATATTTATGTGTTCTTTTAAAAAATTAGGTACTGGACAAGTTTATAAAATTGAGAGCTAAGCAATTTGTTTAAAATGTCCGCTTTATCCTTTGCACTGCAATCTCCGATCGATAATACAGCTTCTTAGGACAAAGGCAGGATAATCCCTCTCTGGCCATGAAAATACAATTCGGCTTATCGAAGACAGGGCTTTTTGCTAAACTCCCTTTGGCGTCGCAAAAACGGTGCTGTTATCGGCTAAACCGATCTAGATTTCATACTTTCCAATATCTATTAGTGATAGGATAAAATTATATAAAATTTGCATTTTGCCGGAGCTATTTAATCCGGCAAAATGTAATCCAGTGGCGACTATGAACCCGAAGTAGGCTATTGGTACGCGAGAGGCAAATTGCCTCTTAAAGTGGCGTTTTATTGGGGAGGTCTATGTTCAATAGTGATATATGTAATATATGTATGTGATCGTAAGTTGTTATTATTATTATTATCAGAGCATAAAGTCGTTTCGACTGTGTCGCCAGTGAGCACTGTAAAGTTTCTTGTAGCTTCTTCTTTACAGGTGTAATCGAAGCTTTGGAGAGTTTTCTGTTCTGCATTGTACCGGATTGCTTGCACCAGTAGTGGGAGAACTTCTTTAGGCGCGTTGATCACTTTTTGGGTGAACAGCGTGAAACTCACGTTATCGTCACCGAACGCTTTCCATGAGCTATTTGTATGCTGTGTATATATGTGTACTTTTTGGGTCAGCAAAAAGCGTGCCACTCGCGTCATCGTCACCGCACGCTTCCACCTCTTTCCCGTACCACATCGCAGAGGCTGCCAAGCGCTTCCACGCTACGGGTACCTACGAAGTAATAATATTGAATGCTTCTTTAGCCTTCGCCTTCAGTGTCTCTCTGTTTTTGTAATGGATAGCCCTAAACCAGATCTTTCGCTTGTTGTACTTTTAGCGAAGATATTAATAATAATAATAGTAACGCCCAACGGTCACATACATACATTCTGGACCCTAACTAGGATTCCCTGTGTCTAGGGACCCAGGAACTACGAGGACCATGGTCCCACAACACCCAGACACAGAATAAGCATTTGCGCTTTTTCTTCTTTCCTGTCGCGGAAATCGAACCTGCCACCTCCGGGCTATGAGCTAAACTGCTCAACTACCACACCACAGAGGCTGTCAAACAGCGGACAATTGTTTTTATTGTAATTGTTATTATTAGGTGTGTAAAGAGTTCATCTATCTATCTACTTTGGGAGATAGGTCTTTCAGCCAAACTTCTGTGACAGAGGCTGTGAACAATCTTGGTGTTATATGAGAAGAAAATATTGTAGATTTTGAGGACTAACCATCTACAGTACTACTGTAGTGTAACTAGGCCAAAGGGTAATTTGGAGACTGATTAACGTATGAAAGTGGTCAACGGTGAAAGAACCTTTTTTTTGAGGGGGGAAATGCTTTCGCACTTCACACCACCCCCGTGGTGGCAGGGGACTCGAACCCACTAAAACCCACCCGTGAGCCCTCGTCCGCCGTACCGAGAAGGGGTCGCGACTGCAGTCCAGCCAACTCGCCCCCGGCGGCAGGCCCTTTCGGGCCTCTCCGCGCCAATGGATGGGTGACCTTGCTCACCAAGGGCACCCACCAGACGTGTGGGGCCGTGCAAGCCGGCGGAGAGTCCCCCGGCTCTCCAACGGTAAAAGAACCTACTAAATGTGTACAATAAAACCTACTTTGGCCGGACACGTGTCACACCTCTACTTTGACCATTATGATATATCTGGAGACCTGCATTACCCAACTTTTCTAATAAAAGGGCAATATGATAACAAACTTTATTTTGCGCTTGAAGCTTGAAATTCGCTAACAACTTTCTATGCAAATTGTGAAAATCTGGTCGCAAATGTAACTTTGTTGAGTAGCATTTCTGAAAGGGGTAAGGGATTTCCTTTTCAATATCAAAACGATATAAAGTTAATAGATTTTCATACGATACTAAACCTTGCTGCTTCGATTTAAGAGTACCGTTTCGATAGTTTGATTGGATGCAATACGATTTCGATATGGTAGGTTTTTATAGGCTTTATCAATGAGAAAGTTTTTGTTGGAGCTTCCAATTGATTTTTTATATAATTAATGTGTTTTTAAGTGCTTTATGCCATAAAAAAAACTACCATGTTTTTGTTCAAGTGTAAAAAAAACGAGTGTACTTTACTGAAGAAAAACTTCCATAGCTCCATCTATCGGCTGGTATAACTTTTTTTTTGCTTTGTTTAATGTCAATGTCGCTATCTTGACAATCGAAAATTATCATTTTACCGGACATATTTCCCCCCTCAAAAAAAGCTGTCAAAATTTATTGCAGACAGGTATGTTAATGTTAATGTCGTCATCTTGACACTTGTATATTAATAATAATAACGCTCTACAATCACATACATAGATCCTGGACCCTGACTAGGATTCCCTGTGTCTAGGGACCCAGGAACTACGAGGACCATGGTCCCTACAACACCCAGACGCAGAACAAGTATTTGCGCTTTTTTATGTGTAGAAATTTTTATCCTGTCGCGGGAATCGAATCCACCGCTTCTTGGTTTATATAAATATAAATATTTATATAAACAATATATTTTATATAACAAATATTTATATAACAAACACCGCCCATCTGCTCAACTACCACACCACAGAGGCTGTCAATGATGTAGTTAATCGCGAGTGCTCTCTTCCTAAGTGTAAAGTTATCCAAGATCCATTCTTGCATCCCTAGTTCGTTATGAAACCATTTCCCTACCTGCTACAGTAGTGTTACGCGACACAGAATAAAAAGTTATGGGTTATATAGATGTGCCAGTCCTTAGAATAATTTCACACCTTTTTTCATTTTCATAGTGTACACTAGCTGACCCAGCAAACGTTTTGCTATATAAATTAAAAAATAGGGGATGATGGAAGAAGCTTGAATTTAGGGTTACATTATTATCAAGCATTCTGAGCCCTCCCCAAACGGGTTATTTTAAATTTATAGTTTTTTATTTATTTTAAGTTCTTAAGTATAGTTTAGTTTTTAGGTTTAATTTAAGTGTGATTTACAATTTAAAACTCATTCCATTATATTTAATATTCTTCACAAACAACGCATTAATAATGGAAAAGTTTTAAAAGGTTTGCATATTGATTGAAAGATCCATTTCTAAGTAATTTGCATTGAATGAAACGCTGAATCTCAGCGGTTAAGGAAAAACTTGACGAGCTAGCCGTTCGCCTGATGTTAAACGACACGCCTGCCCATATCAGCTGCAATGTCACTCGGAACTCTAAAGCATAGAGTTTCGCGTGATACGTGCGCAAGTCATCCTGAGACATCATCTGCTTGGCGGCAGAATAACTGGCAAAGCGTTGGTACCTACCTAGACGAACTTTGCAGTAAAGTCCTACCACCTAGTAAACTCACTCTCTTAATTTAATTTAAATTAATTTATATGTCAGTCAGTCAGGCAGGACTTACATGTATAGAAGATTGGATGTCGTTATTAAGTGAATACTTATCACTTATTTGGTACCAGTTCATTTACAGTGCAGTGAGAGTTAAATTTTTATTATGCGAAGAAGCAATTTGATTACCTATTTAATTTTTATTTTTTTTATCTTTCAATTTTAACGTAGCATTTGGTAAGTCAAGAAAATTACAACAAAAGAAGATGTGACATATTATATGAACAAATTAACGTTATTCTCTGTCTCTTCATTTCTTATACATATCAGTTTCTCTCTCCATGTAGTATCCAATAAATCTTTAAATTTTCGTTATTAAACGCAGATCTTAAATAAGGACTTGCAAAAGCAAACTAATATTTATAATAATAACGTTTCACCATTCGACCCCGCAGAGATACACCGAGCATGGCTCTCTCCATAGCTCGCTGAGCGACCTTGGATGATAGATTAGTCCTACCGTAGTGTCCACGTTTTGGCTCCGTAGTTCATAATAATAATAATATATGTACACATTTCGCACAGCGCCATCTAGCCCCAAACTAAGCAAAGCTTGTACTACGAGAACCAGATAACTGATACAATACTTGGATACTTTTTGTTTGAAAATAAATAGAATACGAAACACTCAGACACAGAATAAACATCGATTTTCATCACACAAATGTTTGTCCTGGGTGGGAATCAAACCCACAACCTGCAGCTCAGAAGGCAGAGCTTCTACCAACTGAACTATCAAACCAATCAAGTTAAATGTTGGTCCTGGGTGGGAATAGACCCTACAACCCACAGTTTAAAAAACAGGGTTACTACCAATACCGCCGGGACGAGATGGTTCATGCAGTGCGTCTCCATCTCGCCCCATCCCGGCAGCGGTCGGATCACGGGGGGGTTTTAGTGGGTTCGAGTCCCACATACCCCCTGCCACCACCCCCGTGGTGGCAGGGAAGTGCGAGGGCATTTCCCCCTCAAAAAAAAAAAGGCTACTACCAATAATTAGGCCAAGCAAGTCATGACTGGTAAGATGCACTGGTTTAAGACTTTGGTCTTAAGACTTTGCGGTGAGAAGTAAGGACGATGTAAGGTGGCAAGTCTGTCGGTCTTTTACAGATTACACCACGGTGAATGCGCTCAAGAATTGCATGATCTCATTCTCTCATCACCATTCCACTACCGGACTACTAGACACTCGGCTAAGCGCCATCCTTTCGTGGTCGAAATACCACCCATTCGTACCAAGCGATTTGACTCCACATTCTTAATTAGAACGGCTAAGGAATGGAATGCCCTGCCAACGTCTGTGTTTCCGGCGAAATATGACCCGGGCGTGTTCAAGAGAAGAGTGAATAGGTATTTACTTGGCTAGCATGCTACACCTTCGATCGCATCGTCACTTCCCATCAGGTGAGAGCGTGGTCAAATGCTAGACAAGTATAAAGTAAAAAAAAAAGAAGACACTAACGCAAAGACATGGAACGTCTGTACAAATATTCTTTGCTGTACCTAAAGGAGCATTAACGCGTACTTAATATCTCTGTGAACGGATGAAAACACTTGAAGGGCAGTTATTTGTGCATGTCTTATTTGTGCGAACGAATGAGTGAGTTTTGAGACTAAGAAAGAGATAAAACTTCCATTTTAATAATAATTTTTATTATTATTTACACCTAAAAATAAATAAATAAATTTCATTTTATTACAGATCATTCATTCCAATTTGTTAGTAACAATAAGACTTACAGCTATATTAGTAGAACCATCATTATTATTAATTACTATAAATGTCAAGCACATCACAAATTATCAATTAAATCATATCTATATTATAATTACAATTCTTTATAATAAATTATTTGGCATTTCTTTGCGTCGGGAACACAAGCATCCCCGTCCAACGCTTTAGTATTGGACCATCTACCCTCTCGGCAACAGCGACCAGGAGGCTGTTCGTACTGCTCCGCATTCGCCGCATCAGGGAGGCTACACGCTTCCGCATGATGGCGTAAAAGTCATCCACGCGAGCCTCTGCGAACATACCCGATGCACTGCAATATCGCGGCAGCCCCAACAGCGCCCTGAACGCGTTGTTGTATTGGACCCGCAGAGCACTGTAAGCCCTTTGAGTATAATCAATCCACAAGCTGCATGTCTAAAAAGATTGGCAATACGCCCGAAACAAAGTACTTTTTTGCAAACCTACGGATCAGCATATTGTTCCTGACTGCCAGCGTTCTGCGTTTCCTAATAATCGCATACATAGATTCTGGACCCTAACTAGAGTTCCCTGTAGGTATCTAGGGACCCAGGAACTACGAGGACCATGGTTCCACAACATCCGGACTCAGAACAAGGTAATAAAATGTCATCTCAATAAAACTAGATACTTTGACTATAGACGCCCAGCATTATAGTTACTGTTATTCTGCCGCCAAGCAGTAGTGTGCAAGCACTACTGTTTTCTGGTTTGAAGGGCACTGTAGCTAGTGAAATTGTTGGGCCATTGAGACTTTATGATCTGATCTCACAGTTGGGTTATCTTATTACTAGACTGTGCTGATGTCTCAGGATGACGTGCGCAGTGCAGAGTCACACGAGGCTTTGTATTTTAGAGTTCCGAGTGCAACTGATATGGGCAGCCGTGTCGCTTAACATCAAGCGAACGGTTAGCTCGTCAAGTCATTCCTTAACATTTTTTTTTATTTTTCATATTGGAGTTCTGATTGATACAGATCTGTTATACGTCCGTGTCGCTTAACATCAGGTGAACGGCTGGCTCGTCACATAATGCACTAACATAAAAAAAAGCTGTTGAAGTAAAACTTCTTTAAGCACGCTTGACTTGGGGAGTAAACTGTTGAATGCGTAACTAAAGCGTTACAGAAACTGATCGAGCGAGGCGAACAGAAATTGAGAAGGAGATATAAGTTAGTAAAGATAGAAAGAGAGAGCTACGTTTCGTATAGAAGTTTTACATGTTTTAATTCAATCGTGTGGTCTAAAGTACACTCGTTTTTTATTAAATCAATATACATAACTATAAAAATACCCTTATCTTAAAATCAAATACAATAAACAAAATTAAATAAACGGTTCTTAAATACACCACACCTTATAGTCATTAAACAAATATAATTCTATGAATCTCGGAGTTTATATAGTTTCACTCAGACTATAAAAAATGATAGACAGCACTCACTCGAGTATTAGTGAAGCCAAACACCATCTTGCTTTGCGTTTGTTAGAGCATTATTATAAATATAATAGCCTCTGTGGAGTGGTGGTTGAGCAGGTCGGCTCATAACCCGGAGGAGACGGGTTATTTTTCCACAACGGGATAGGTGTTAGTGCACAGAAAAAAAAAGCGAAAATACTTGTTCTGAGTCTGGGTGTTGTGGGACCACGGTTCTCGTAATTCCTGGGTCCCTAGATACAAGGAATCCTAGTTAGGGTCCAGGATCTATGTATGTGATCCTTGGGCGTTATTATTATTATTATTAACTATGTTAGAGTTTTACGTGGCAGTGAAAAAATTATGGGATGCTGTGACGTAACTTGAAGCAAACGACTAACTCATCATAGTAGGTAAAAATAAACGAGTGTGCTTTAGACCACACGACTGAAGTAAAACTTCTTTAGTTTAGCTCCATCTATCGGCTGGTATATTTTTTGCTTTGTTTAATGTTAATGTCGCCATCTTGACACTTGTAGATCGTAATTTTACCGGACATACCAACTTAACAATACAAATTTTTATCTTTGTTATATTATGATAATGGAGATCTACGTTAATAAATAACGTTTGCCTCGCCAGCTTACTCCCCAAATCAAGCGTGCGTAAAGAAGTTTTACTTAAAATAAAATGATACAATACTTAGATACTTTTTGCTTTGTAAATACATACATAGAATAAGATATAACACCCAGACACGGAACAAAAATTGATGTTCATCACACAAATGTTTTTTCTGGGTGGGAATAGAACCCACAACTTACAGTTCAGAAGGCAGGGCAACTACCAACTGAGCTATCGAGCCAGTCACCATTTTGTCGAATCAGTATTTGTTATTTTTAGTTTTGTACTTCCAGTCTATATATTATTTTTATTCTGAGTATTTTCCATTGTAAATTGTAATTAATATTGTCCATAAAATACATAAATTCTTTGTGTGGGTGGGAGTTAAGTAGGTACTTTGCGAAAAATGTGTAGGATATTTTTAAGATGACATATTTATCCGTGAATTTAGGTAGCCATTTTGATGACATGAAAATAAATGTGTTGTGATACAAATCAGTTTCTATATGTGGGGGACCGACTCTTCCTTACTTACATGTCATATTATGCGAGATTACGTGTTATAATAATGTTTATACTGGAACTTTTTTTTAAGGTTTTGGCTCCCATTCTTTTGTGTATTTAGCCAGTGTCAAGTAATTAATAATTTATCAAGTTAATGATATTTCACGCATATATGTGTCAAGTCACAGTCGAAGTCATCAAGTCAAGTCATATTCTAGTCAAAGTCATACTCCTAGTAAAGTGGTGGCAACTTTGCTTGAAGTTTCTATGGAGTTTTGGAAACAACACAAAAAGAAACGTTTCACCATCATTATACAACTTTCCCACACTCATGCCTGTAACGAATCAAATGCCACCAATTTTATGCACTAATACTGAAAATAACACAAGTTTTGGAAAATAATACAATGCGGCGACACGATCTTTTTTGTTTTCCCGCCAAATCTCCCAAATCAAATATTTGTATTATTATGTTGGTATGTCCGGTAAAATGACAATTTACAATTGTCAAGATGGCGACATTAAACAAAGCAAAAACAAAGTTATACCGGCCGATAGATGGAGGTAAACTAAAGAAGTTTAACTTCAGCCGTGTGATATCAAGCACACTAATTATTTTAGTTGAATAATAATGGCACTTATCCCATTTAATGACATGGCAGAGGCTATTTATTACTCATAGAAAAATAGTGATGTGGAAAATTGAGACATTGATAATAGTTCATTCACATGAGTGAACTTATTAATCTCTCTCATTCACATGTATTGGAGTGAGACTTTTTTTATGTTTTGTTTTGGCTCCACACTTTTGTGTATTTAGCCAGTATCAAGCAATTGATAATTTTTCATGTAGACAATCTATTTTAACAATTTAATAACAGGATGTAAAAATATATACAAAATAGGTAGATATTTTTTTCTAAGAAATCAAAAGAAAACCAAATAAATCCGACCACCCAAAATGTTTACAATATAGTAATTTTATTACTCGCTATATAAAGCCGTTTTGTACGTCTGTCCGTCACTGGAGGGCAATAAAAAATTTTACGTCAAAATATGGAGCGCAGATGTGTCACGGAATAAAAATAATTTTTAATGTTTTTTTCATTACAAGTAACATTTTTCAAGTTAAATTGTTGCGTTTTCAATTTAGCTAAAAAAATTCTTTGAGTGTCTTTATGGAAGACGAAAGTTTTGGCATTTTCATGGTTGCATAACTAATATAATAATAATAATAATAATAACACCCAACGATCACATACATATGCCTCAGAGGATTCCCTGTGTCTAGGGTAGGTGTGTCAGAACAAGTATTTGTTATACATTTTACTCCGGAAAAGTGAAATTTTCCCGTGGGAAGAGTAAATAATTAAAATACTTTTTATCCGCGGGTGAAACCGCGGGGCGCTACTAGTAATAAATAATTCTTAGTAAGAGACAACCATGAAATGATAATGTTCTAAAACTAACACCCAAGCTGAGTTCATTATAACCTAACGTTACCGCTATAAATGGCCGACGCTGCGACAGGTCAAAGGAAAAATGAAGCCAAATGTAGACCGTGGGTGCACGCGTGGGTGAAAAGGTTAACCAATAGCTATTTGATATGTAGCGAATAATAATATATCTATTCAAACAATTATATTGAATTATCAAAATCAATTCAATTATTATTGTCAATTGTTAATTGACTGGCCCTATAGCTCAAATGGTAGTAACCCTGCCTTCAGAACTATGGGTTTTGGGTTCGATTCCCACCCAGGACAAACATTTGTGTGACTAACATAGGTGTTTGTTCTGTGTCTGGGTGTTATATTGTATTCTATGTATGTATTTACAAAAAAAAAGTATCTAAGTATTGTATCAGTTATCTGGTTCCCATAGTACAAGCATTGCTTAGTTTGGGGCTAGAAGGCGTTGTGTGAGATGTCCACACATATTATTATTATTATTATATATCTATACACACAAAATAAAAACACGAATGTGGCTAAGCGGTGCATGTGGCATTGAAAGCAACCCAAGATCAATCTCCGCTCAGCTAGCATGAATTTTCAATTGATAGATAGATAGATAGATGAACTTTTCATTGTATATACCAAACTAGCTTCTGCCCACGGCTTTGCCGGCGTGGTCTATAGGAAACGACGAAGAAATTTTTTCATAGATAATTCAACCACCCATTTCACCCTATTAGGGGTGGAGTTTCGAAAAACCCTTTCTAGGTGGATACCTACACTTTACAAAGCACACCCTCCAAATTTAAAATCTCTAGGACCAGCGTTTTAGTCTGTGCGTTGATATATAAGTCAGTCAGTCAGTCAGGATTTTGAATTTTATATGGATAGATAATAATGTTTACGCCCAATGATCATATATAGATCCTGGACCCTAACTAGGATTCCCTGTGTCTAGGCACCCAGGAACTACGAGGAACATGGTCCCACAACACCCAGACTCAGAACAAGTATTTCCGTATTTTTTTTCTGTGCTCATAACCCGCTGCCTCCGGGTTATGAGCCGACCTGCTCAACCACCACACCACAGGCTGTCTGTGTGTGTTTGTGTGTGTGAGTATTTATAGAAATAATAAGATAGGTTTATGTTTAAATAAATTTATTCTCCAATAAGACAAAAAAGTCACTTCCATGAGAACATAGTTAGACTTAAAGAATTCTATACAAGTACATTCGTCGTCACTTTAAATAATGTAGGTATAGTAACATAAATATAAATACGTGCTTGAGTAACATTACATTTCAAGACGACATAATTTAAAATGTTTACTTCGGCAACTCATCCGTCGTTAGGTATTGAGTTAGGTCTTTACCTATGAAATTGCCGTTTTGTTTGAAAAAAGTTAAAGTATTTTTTTTTCGAACTTATTTATTTCTTTTATTCAAAGTAATCACCCCTGCAATCAATGCATCTTTGCCAACGCTGTGGCAGTTTATGGATGCCCTTCTTTAAAAAATCAGCCGGACGGGAGACAACAAACTCTTCAAAGGCGTTTTGTACTGCCTCTCGGGAATTGAATTTTTTTCCCGCTAAAAAGTTGTCCAAATTTTGGAAAAAGTAATAGTCGGTAGGCGCAAGATCTAGTGAGTATGGCGGATGAGGGAGAGCTTCCAAACCCAACTCATGCAGCTTAGAGACGGTCTGTTGTGCAGTATGGGGTCGCGCGTTGTCGTGAAGTAGCAGTGGAGACGACCGATTGACCAAAGCTGGTTGCAGACGTGCGAGTTTCGCCATCATTGTGGTCAGTTCTTCAATGTACACATCTGCAGTAATGCTCTCGCCGTTTTGTAAAAAGCTATGATGAATCACACCAGCACTAGACCACCAAACTGTGACCATCACCTTTCTAGGAGTCATTTTTCGTTTTACACATTGCTTTGGTACCGAACCAGGATCTAACCAACTTGCTGAGCGCTTTCGATTGTCAAAAAGAATCCATTTTTCGTCGCACGTAACAATTCGGTTCAAAATTCCTTCATTTCTGTGCCTGTTAAGCAGCGCAAGGCAAGTCTCGACGCGTACGTTGCGCTGGCGATCGTTAAGTTCGTGGGGCACCCATCTATCAAGGTTTTTTATCTTGCCAATCTGTCGCAAATGGACCAATATTGTTTTGATGCTAACATCAGAAGCTGCTGCCAGCTCAGCTGTAGATTGAGATTCATCAGCTTCCACAATCGCCTTTAATTCATCATTGTTGACCAAAGTTTCCGGACGACCACGAGGTTCATTTTTCAAGTCAAAATTCCCAGAACGGAACCGAGCAAACCAATAACGGGTTGTACGTTCGTTTGTACAGTTCTCTCTGTAAACGTCGTTGATGTTACGTGTCGTTTGTGCCGCGTTGGTGCCACGACGGAACTCATATTCCATAATTACACGAAATTTCAAAGTATCCATTATGAGGAAAAATGTTGAAATGTAATGAAAATACAACGCTAATCAATAAACAAAAGACTTATATTGTAAATAGAATGTCATATTTTTAAAACAAAATTAATTTGAATTTAGAATTCATAGCCAATCAAAACTTTTTTTGTTTGAAAAAGTCTGTATTGCAATACGGCAATTTCATAGGTAAAGACCTATTATTTTTTTAATATGCGAGGGTATTTTATTATAAAGTTGTGCTCATTCAAAAGTAAGCATTGTTTTGCCATAATTTGTTCGAGGTTTCGGAAGTACAAGATATCTATACAAACATACTTAAAACACGAGTATGGCTAAGCGGTGCATGTGACACTGAAAGCAACGCAACCAGGTTCAATCTCCGCTCAGCTCTGCATGATTTTTCAAGTGATGGACTAACCCAATAACTCAGTTAGTAGTACAGCCTTCTGAACTGTAGGTTATGGGTTCGATTCTCACTCTGGATAAACATATGTGGGATGAACATAGGTGTTTTTTCTGTGTCTGGTTGTTATATTGTGTTCTATGTGTGTGTTCAAAAACAAACAAAAAGTATCTAATTATTGTATGAGTTATCTGGTTCTCATGGTACAAGCTTCGCTGAGTTTGGGGCTAGATGGCGCTTTGTGAAATATCCAAAATATATTTATAACTAACAGAACTTTTAGTTGGTATTTTATTTAATTACTAGTTGCGCCCCGCGGTTTCGCCCTCGGATACATATTATTTTAATAATTTATTCATCCTACGGGAAAATTTCACTTTTCCGGGATAAAATCTTGCTTATATGTTAATCTAGTGTATAAGCTATCTTGGTACTGAATTTCATCCAAATCCATTCAGCCGTTTGAGCGTGAAGGAGTAACAAACATACACACATACACACATACACACATACAAACTTTCGCCTTTATAATATTAGTGTGATAGTGTGATTTTTTTTTTAAATCACGTAGCCAGGTTTCTTAGGTATAAAAAAACTATTGTAGTTCTTCCTCGTATAGGTAAGTAAGTAAGTAAATTGTGTCATAATTTTAAGCCACCTAACTCTTCTGGCTTAACGGCTCATGGTGTAAGCTAAACAATCAACAATTCAACCGTGAAGCACATAATTGATAGAGAAGATAAAAACAAAAGTTATTCGATACTGGAGCATTAAAACAGATTGATGGGCGACCTCTATCGTTAATGATTTCTGTTTATAGCCGATTTAAGTTAATTTTAATGCTCTATCCATTTTTAGGGTATCGTTTTTAGAACAAAGCATTTCGCTAAGTCATTTATAGTCCGAACGGCCAAGGAATGGAATGCTCTTCAACAGTGTTTCCTCCTGGGTATAACCTGGGTCTTTTAAAGTCAAGAAATGGGCATCTCATGGGCAAGCGTGCTCCACCTTAGACAACTTCGTCACTTACCATCAGGTGAGTTGCTGTCAAACGCATGCCCATTTTACCACAAAAAACGAAAAAACGAAGCAAAATAGTTCTGCGATTTTTGAAGTATAACTTCTTTTCGCACGCTTGACTTGGAGAGTAAGCTGGCTAACGGAAGTTGAAAGTTATTGGTTAACGTAGATCTCCATTGTCAACATAATAAAGTTAAAATTTGTATAAATATGTTGGTATATCTGGTAAAATGTCAATTCACAATTGTCAAGATGGCGATATTAACATTAAACAAAGTATTTGCTTTGAAAGCTAAATACATAAACAGGTTTGTATATTAAGGGTTGACTTCACGAACTAACCGTTCGCCTGGAGTTAGCACCATACTGCTCTGCGCACGTCATCGTGAGACATCAGCACAATCTAGTAATAAGATAACTAGACTGTGAGATCAGGTCATAAAGTCTCATTTTCCCAGTAATTTCACAAGCTACAGATCGTGCTTTCACACTACTGCTTGGCGGCAGAATAACTGGCAAAGTGGTGGTACCTACCTAGACGAGCTTTGCAGAAAAGTCCTACCACCTAGTATTTAGTAGGATAAATCTATTATAACAAGTGTACGGAACCCTTGACTTCCGAAATCATTTCCATCTTATCCAAATTCATGTCAACTTCTCTAAGTCTATTTTATATGGATTTTAATCTGCAAGTATTTAGTTTTATACGACATTAACATTTTGTTTTTAGACATTAAAATAAATTATAGATTTATTACAGATATATAATATAATCATGAGTTACTGTATTGATTTTATGTTCTACGGTATTTTTATGCTGAGAAGAAAATGAACGTCTCCTTCAATGATTTTTTTACTTATGCCCATCAAGTTTGGCAGCTCCTATGTTTGCTTACTTACTTATCCCTGTATGACGAGGGACCTACTGCAATGCATTTTGTATGTCCTAGACTCCTAAAGAGATAAGTATGAACGTAGAAGCTGTCATATTTTAGTAAAGATAGGCATAACTTATCTATCCATAAAGGCGGTTTTCAATTAACTCTGTCAGTTGGAAGTAGCATAGTTATTAATTTTTTATTTATTAATGTAAACGATTTGTTTTGGAAATGTAAGCATTTCAAGCAAAAAAAAAAATTAAAATAGTTGCGGTTTTCACTAAGCCGCATCTATTTTTTTTATGTTAAGGAATGATATGACGAGCCTGTCGTTCGCCTGATGTTAAGCGACATGGCTACCTATATCAGGTGTGTCACTAGGAACTTTAAAGTATAGAGTTTCGCGTGACACTGCACTGCGCACGTCATCCTGAGATATCAGCGCAGTCTGGTAATGTTATTACTAGACTGTGAGATTAGGTCATAAAGTGCTTGCTCACTACTGCTTGGCGGCAGAATAACTGGCTATCGGGCCCTATCAGGCACCCAAATTAGAGGAGAGGAGGATAAATCATTATTTCATTAGTCGACAGTTAAAAATATTATTATTTATACCAAATCTTCTATCTTCTAAATATATATAACTCAAAGGTGACTGACTGATTGACTGACTGACATAGTGGTCTATCAACGCACAGCCCAAACCACTGGACGGATCGGGCTGAAATTTGGCATGCAGGTAGATGTTATGACGTAGGCATCCGCTAAGAAAGGATTTTCCGAAATTCTACCCTTAAGAGGGTGAAATGGGTGGTTGAATTATTTTCCCATAGGCCACGCCGCGGGCGAAGCTGCGGGCAGAAGAAGCTCGTTATAAATAATTTCCTCTATACGTTAATTAAAATCTAACTTTGTGTCGAATTTATTTCCTTCCATGAAAGTAAGTAGGTATATAAGGTACGTGCTGTTTGTTAGATATAGCATAAAAAATATTTACTTCGATATTATTGAGTAAGTTGACCCAAGTAAGACATAATAAGCACATAGTAGCGTAGGAGTAGACACCAAATAAAGATTTCTACCAACTTAAATGACATGGCGCAATTACTGACAGATGACCCCTCGCCTCCGCATCCGGTGTCCGTTTGTCTGTCATAATTATATTTATATAATTACTTGAATTATGAACAGGTGATTGAAGGCTTGTTATGAAATTTATGTGCATTTTAATACATATTTTTGAAGTAAAACTTCTTTACGCACGCTTTACTTGGGGAGTAATCTGGTGAATGCTCTTTTTTTTTTTGAACGAGCTATTGCTGTTGGTCTCTATCGACCTTTACAGCTGGTGAATGCTCATTTACTACGCCGACGACGAGGATGACGCCATCAGCCGTTTCGTGCGGCGTGCGATGGTTGCATCAACGGGGGCCATTTGCGAGTACAACTTGCAAATGGCTATCAAAGACCGAAACGGGGCGGTAATGGAAGCCCTGGGCCGGGATCATTGATGAGCTCAAAGGAACCTGTCAATTATCCCGCACGTATGAATATAATAGTAATAAGGGTATTTTAATTAAATTGTAAATTGTGCGTACACTTGGAGCACTCACGCTCACTAAAAAGCTTCTTCTTGCGGCGGCGTCGTGTGTCGGGTCGTCCTCTTCCCTCAAACATGGTCGAGGAGGGCGATGGCTGGAACATGCGTCAAGCTGCTTGCGGAAGCTAGTTTGCTCGGTGGTGTATGCACAATTAGAAATAAGTAGTGTTTATGTATGTTCTTGTTATTGGCTCTATTGTCCTTCCTGTATTATGTATGTTCATGTTAATAATCAGCTTAATTCGTAATAATAAAAGTAATTGAACAAAGAGCACGGAACCAGGTGTCTGTGGAAATGCAGATTTAAAAAAAATCTGGTGATTGCGTGACGAGAGCGTTACGAAAATTAATCAGGCGAACGGAAGTTGAGAGGGAGATATAAGTTAGCGAAAATAGAAAGAGAGAGTTACATTTTGCATAAAACTTTTAATTCAGTCGTGTGGTCTAAAGCGCACTGGTTTTTTATTTATTTTATTTTTATTAAAATCATAGTAATTATGCAGATAGGCTTTTTTTACAATTACAAATGAGATTAGGTACTTAAAATTACATTATTGTACTAAGTATATAAAATTACAAAGTGCAATAAAAAAATTATCTATCTATTAGTATGACAAACAAAATAGTTGTGTCGTGTAGTATAATAACACTAATATTATAAAGACAAAACTTTGTATGTGTGTTTGTGTGTATGTTTGTTACTCCTTCACACTCAAACGGCTAAATAGATTTGGATGAAATTCGGTACCAAGATAGCTTATACGCTAGATTAACATATAGGCTAAATTTTATCCTGGAAAAGTGATTTTTTCCCGAGGGATGACGCAACTATTTTTTATTTATTTTTTATGTTAAGGAATGACGTGACGAGCTAGCCGTTCCCCTGATGTTAAACGACACGGATGCCCACATAAGCTGCAGTGTCACTCGGAACTCTAAAGTATAGAGCTTCGCGTGACACTGCACTGCGCATGTCATCCAGAAACATCAGCACAATCTAGTAATAAGATTACTAAACTGTGAGATCAGATCATAAAGTCTCATTTGCCCAGTAATTTCACTAGCTACAGTGCCCTTCAAACCGGAATACAGCAGTGCTTGCGCACTACTGCTTGGCGGCAGAATAACTGGCAAAGCGGTGGTACTTACCTAGACGAACTTTACTAACTAGTTGTAAATAAAACCATCTCTTAAATTTGTATTTATTCCTCATTTTGGTACATAACTAATCTGTAATGTCCCACCATATTCCTATGTGATCGCACAGGGACTATGGAGCCCCGGTTGCGACCGCAACCTGTATAATATGCTCTATCTACATGGATATAGGACGCATTGTTGCGCAATATAAGTAAAAAAGATTTATAATCCTTACTAGGGGAAATATTGTTTATTCGTTGTTTATTTATGTGGCTTTTACGTTTTAATTACTAGGGATTCTTATTTTTTCTTGCAATTAAAATAGCCTATATTAATCAGATACTATTGCTGAAAAAGTTTTTAAAATCGGTCCAGTAACTGTGGTGTAGTGGTTGAGCAGGTCGGCTCATAACCCGGAGACGGTGGGTTCGATTCCCGCGACAAGACAAGAAATTGTGCACAGAAAAAAAGCGCAAATACTTGTTCCGAGTCTGGGGGTTGTGGGACCATGGTCCTCGTAGTTCTTGGGTCCCTAGACACAGGGAATCCTAGTTAGGGTCCAAGATATATATGTGACGGCGGCTACGTCCAGTTATAAACTCTATGCGCTGCGGGCAGTACCGTAATTTACCCTATGGTGGCATTTAACTTTATTACAGTGGCAACATCGGCAACTATCATTGCTCCCCCAACCATCTGGCTATAAAAAGGGACCGCTCGGTGTACTACGGATCATACACCCCGTCGTCGCCTCACCCCGTCGTCGCCGCCCGAGACACGTCTTGAGCGACCCGGATGATCCTATAGCAGCCGTAGTATCGGCTGCGCTAGGATCACCGGACCAGTCTAGCCCTTCTGGCTCAGGTACCGCTTTCGGCACCGGTATAGGATACCAGCGTAACACAATCAGACACCGACCCCGCCGGCGAGGTCGACGTACCCCCCGTAGGTTAGCTAGAACGGTCGCGACTTTCAATAGGGTCCACTCTTCCAGTGGACGTAGTCTTCTCGATCCTCTTATCCCGGCAACGGCCCAAGCCGAGGCTCGCACCCCAGGGGTGCCCTTGAGCTAGTTGCCTCCCACTTTTGACGGCTGGGCGCCCTAAGCGCCCGCCCTCCCGCCCGGTGACGCTGTAAAGGACGATAGAGACCAACAGCATTAGCTCGTTCAAAAAAAAAAAAAAAAAATAATACTACGGATCATTCTTGTTCCAGACTCGGCGCGGTGTGGACATGCTGAAGGCCTATAGTTATATAGGTTGCAACCTACGCACAACCCCGTCCCTGCCGATATATGTATGTGATCGTTGGGCGTTATTATTATTTATATTATACCCTTTATTAGAAATGTACTTAATTTAATTATTAATCGATTCCAGTAAATCTACATCTTTACCGCCCTCCGAAATACAATATCAACTAATTTAGGATGGCTTCAGTAGGTATAGTTTGCATTAAATTAAATTTCAGGAACCTTTTATAATGCCTATTTATCTTGCCTCCCCTTAATTACTGCAACGGGGACCTTAATGTGGGAATTAGTTTCGGCAATTCATTAAAGGTTTTGTTTATGAAGTAAGAAAACAGTTGAGACTGTCTCATTTAAATAACAGAGGTTTGACAAAAACACTAAATAATAATAATAATATGTGTGGACATCTCACACAACGCCATTTAGACCCAAACTAAGCAAAGCTTGTATTATGGGAACCAGATAACTGATACAATACTTAGATACTTTTTGTTTGTAAATACATACATAGAATACAATATAACACCCAGACTAGGTGGTAGGACTTTACTGCAAAGTTCGTCTAGGTAGGTACCACCGCTTTGCCAATTATGCTGCCGCCAAGCAGTAGTGCGCAAGCACTGCTGTGTTCCGGTTTGAAGGGCACTGTAGCTAGTGAAATTACTGGGCAAATGAGACTTTATGATCTGATCTCACAGTTTAGTAATCTTATTACTAGATTGTGCTGATGTCTCTGGATGACGTGCGCAGAGCAGTGTCACGCGAACCTCTATACTTTAGCGTTCCGATTGACACTGCTGGTATGGGCAGCCGTGTCGTTTAACATCAGGTGAACGGCTAGCTCGTCACGTCATTCCTTAACATAAAAAAAAAGACACAGAAGCAATACATAGGTATTCATCACTTAATTTTTGTAATGGGTGGGAATCGAACCCACAATCCATAGTGCAGAAGGCAGGGTTATTACCAACTGAGCTGTCGGGCTAGTCAAAAAACTAAAAATATTGTAATATTATAATAATAGTCACAAAATCTTTAAAAAGATCGACTTAGTACTTAATAAATAAAAAAAGGTATTGATCTTATTACCTTTTTAGTTGTTTATTTTTATTGATGGTAGGACTTTTCTGCAAAGTGCGTCTAGGTAGGTACAACCGCTTTGCCAGTTATTCTGCCGCCAAGCAGTAGTGCGCAAGCACTGCTGTGTTCCGGTTTAAAGGGCACTGGGTAGCTAATGAAATTACTGGGCAAATGAGACTTTATGATCTGATATCACAGTCGAGTAATCTTATTACCAGACTGTGCTGATGTGCGCAGTGCAGTGTCACGTGAAATTTTATATTTTGGAGTTTCGAGTGACACTGTTCTGTTATGTAAATAAAATAAAACAAACAAAACATTGTTCAAAAGCTCGAATGTACGAATGTATCTACATTTTATATGGCAACAGCTAGTCATATAAAAACAGTAGAAACAAAAAAAAACTAAATAAATTCATTCGTACAAAATACGACTTTTTATACCTGTGTACTAAAAGTTAAAACTACTTCCAAACAGCGGCTAAATTCACAAAATAGAGTTTTGCAAGGAGACATTTTCCATTAGCTTACTGTGACAAAACTTCAACTAAATTTACATAAATACATAATCTCATTAAGCATTTATACTTAAAATCAGCACACACATTTAAATATTGGTTTTAAAAGTGCGTGGGATTCCTTATTAACTTCTACTAGCCTTAGACTAAAAGACGCGTCTCTAGACGTAGAAATAGAAGTTAAAAAAAGCAATACCAGAGCAAACCGCATAGAAAGAGCACCTCTACAATTTTATTACTATATATATTTTATTACTATATATATTATATTTATTACAATTTATTAGTGTGTCAATTTTTAAAGCTATTTGGGAAGTTTTGATTTTCAGGTTATTATTGGTTTTGGTTTTGGTTTGTTACTACATTGGTTACTATTTAATTATTTTACGAATGAATTATCCAAATTGGTATTTTAATTTATTATATATAAAACAAATTTTTAAACAATAAAAAAAAATTAGCAACCATGCATTAGCAAGTCTTAATCTTAGAAGCCGCTACTAGTAGGCAACGTGCCCAAAATGCTGGCAGCATTGCGATTGAATGGCAAATATCAAATCACAATATAACAAATTAATGTTTCTATTTGATATGCTAATTTTATTTTCAAGTTTTCAAAAATCCTGCCAAAATTAACGCAGTTTCAAGCGCAAACTCAGTTTAACATTTATATGATATGCGATTTTTTTGTGCTAAGAACTCTAAATGATTATTTACAAACGGTAAATTATATACAATCATTAAAGTTAATTGTAGTATTTTTTACAGTAAAATTACACTACGTTTTTATTGATTCATTTGGTATTACATTACATGTTTCAGTTTCCAGTTTCACGCATTCTGTCTACACATTTCTTTCAGTCTAAGTCATTATCTTCGTACAAACGTGTATTAAACCAGTTTGACCGTTATTCGACTTCCATTCATAAGCATTAAAGTTTATTCATAAACTATAAAGGTCAGAATCGGATTGTAGATAATGAATTTTGAGCTTTATTTGCGTCTATATAAGTTTGTACTCACGAAATAGATAATAGTCTGAGTAGACTGACGCGGGTTAAGCGCGGGTTTGATTCTCGTATTTCTTTTAAGCAGTAGTGTGCACGAACCTCTGTTTCGATTTGAAATGTAAAAATATAGTATTGTGTGATGTTTTGAATAAATGTATTTTCTTTCTTTCTAAGGGCACTGTAGGTAATGAAATTACTAGGTAAATGAGACTTTATACCTGATCTTTTATACCTGTTTGCACTAATATTAGACCACTCTCAGTTCGTACTTATCTCTCTACGACGTAACCAAATGCGTTGCAGTAGGTACGTCATAAACGAAAAGTCAAAGTCAAAAGATTTTATTACAAATAAGCTATTTTTAGTACTTTTACAAGTCAAAAATATATATAAGGTAATTAAAATTGAATTATTGTACTAAGCTCATTGTCAAATATTACATAGCAAGTCCATTAAAATATATAAGTTTTTACTCCCTTTTTTTTAATTTTTGGCTCCACACCTCCGTGTATTTAGCCAGTGTCAAGTAATTGATAATTTATCAAGTTAATGATATTTCACGCAAATATGTGTCAAGTCACAGTCGAAGTCATCAAGTCAAGTCATAGTTTTGCCAAAGTCATACTCCTAGTAAAGTGGTGGCAACTTTACTTGAAGCTTCTATGGAGTTTTGTAAACAAGACGAAAAGAAACGTTTCACCATCATTATACCATTTTCCCACACTCACGCCTGTAATCCAGCACTTAACGAATAGAATGCCACCAATTTTATGCACTAACACTGAAAATAACACAAGTTTTGGAAAATAATACAATGCGGTGACGCAATCTTTTTCGCGTTCCCGCCAAAACTCCTTTACTCCCTTAACACACATAGCATTCTTCACACAGTCCAACCACACTTTTTTCGTTTTTCATATTTTCGATACGAACGTAATTGAATGGTTGAGAATAAAAAGAGTTTAACTGTCAAATTTATAGTTTCGAGAAAACTGACTTTAAACTTCAACAGCCTCATTTTAATGTAGAGTGCTTATAAGGTAACAGAAAAGGTTTATGTAAGTTTCAGTTGCTTGAAAATGTATTAATTCTATTTTAAAATACTAAATATAATACTAATTCATACAATTACTGTAAAAATATAATATAATAAAATAAATATAATAATGTTTTTATGCTAAGCGAACTGTATTCCTGTGACAGATAAACCGATCTTAGACTCAAAATCTCGAGATTTAAGCCTCATTTCGGTATTTTGAGAATGTATTATTGTAGATAATTTCACGCTGAACCCAACGATACCCATAAGTCATTTTGTGAAAAAAATCAGTTAAACCCTTGGCTTCACACTTTTGTATATTTAGCCAGTGTCAAGTAATTGATAATTTAGCAATTTAATGAGATTTCACGTAAATAATGTGTCAGGTCACAGTCGAAGTCATCAAGTCAAATCAGAGTCAAGTCATAGTCTAGTCTAGTCAAGTCATAATCCTAGTAAAGTGGTGGCAACTTTAACAGAAGCTTCTATGGAGTTTTGGAAACAACACGAAAAAAAACGTTTCACCATCATTATACCACTTTCCCACACTCATGCTTGTAATCCAGCACTTAACGAATAAAATGCCATCAATTTTATGCACTAACACTGAAAATAACACAAGTTTTGGAAAATAATATAATGCGGTAACGTGATCTTTTTCGTTTTCCCGCCAAAAACTCTAAACCCTTTTTGTTCTCACCCCTTCAATTATGAAATGAATTCGTTAGTTAAATGTCATTTAATGTCAGGAAATGTTTACCTGTTCACGTAGTCTATACAAACAACCATTCATAGATCGATGATGAAATTCAAATGCACAAACTAGACCTAAAACTAACACGCAGAAGATTAACTCTGAATTAAGCTAGTTGCCTCCCACTTTTAACGGCTGGGCGATTTAAACGCCTATCCTCCCGCCCGGTGACGCTGTAAAGGTCGGTAGAGGCTAACAGCGTACGAAAAAAATGAGTGTGCTTTAGACCACACGACTGAAGTAAAATTTCTTTAGTATAGCTCCATCTATCGGTAGATATAACTTTGTTTTTGTTTTGTTTAATGTTAATGTCGCAATTGTAAATTGT
Source organism: Ennomos fuscantarius (assembly GCA_905220475.3). Lineage (NCBI taxonomy): Eukaryota > Metazoa > Arthropoda > Insecta > Lepidoptera > Geometridae > Ennomos > Ennomos fuscantarius. Next base: position 9,246,983 of record HG992049.1, read on the forward strand.
CATTTTACTGGGTATACATACATAATAATATGACGGCGGCAACGTCCAGTTATAAACTCTATGCGCAGCCGTAATTTACCCTGTGGTAGCATTTAAATATATTACAGTGGCAGCACCGGCTACTGTCATCGCTCCCCTACCTATCTGGCTATATAAAGGGAGCGCTCGGTGTACTATGGATCATTGTTGCTCTGGACACGGCCCGGTACGCATGCTGAAGGCCTATAGTTATATAGGTTCCAACCAACGCACAGCCCGTCACCCTATACATAATTTTTTTTATTTTGTTATGTGGACAATGGAGATCTACGTAAACCAACTTCAACTTTCGTTTGCCTCGCATTCACCAGCTTACTCCCCAAGTCAAGCGTGCCTAAAGAAGTTTTACTTTAAAAAAATGAGACCATAATTGAAGGGTTGAGAATAAAAAGGATTTAACTGTCAAATTGACAGTTTCGAGAAAATTGACTTTAAACGTCAACGGAGTCATTTTAATGTAGAGTGCTTATAAGGTAATAGAAAAGGTTTATGTAAGTTTCAGTTGCTTGAAAATGTTTTAATTCTATTTAAAATTACTAAATATAATACTAATTCATACAATTACTGTAAAAATATAATATAATATAATAAATATAGTAAAGTTTTTATGCTAAGCAAACTGTATTCCTGTGACAGATAAACCATTTTTAGACTCAAAATCTAGAGATTTATACCTCATTTCGGTATTTTGAGAATGTATTATTGAAGATAATTTCACGCTGAATCGCTGAATCCAACGATACCCATAAGTCATTTTGTAAAAAAAATCAGTTAAATCCTTTTTATTCTCACCCCTTCAATTAAATGCCATATGTCATCACTAACAACAAACCTTTCTTTTCAGACTCTAGTATATTGTATAAAAAAAACTTTATGGTGCACCCTCAGTTATCTTACTGCATGAATTTAATCTGTGGCAATCGTTAGAATAACCAAACGTTGTGGTAGAGCATTACAGACCGACAGGTCAATTATCATACGCTAATGCTGTGACAACACAAACGTTGTGACAGTACGATGACAGATCAATCTAGTGCTTGTTATTGATGGGTCATTTATAATGCGACTAGTTATGCGCCGCGGTATCACCCGCGTGGTGAAAATTTCTTAATTTTTTTTCTTTCATAAGAAACTTCTCCTGAAAATAATAAACAATAAAATAGAATTAGCAAAAATATTCTATCCATTCACCCGTGATGCGATTACCAAGGAAAATAGAGATTCTAAGAGTTTATGAAATAAGGTAAATAAAAAAAAAAAATTATCTATTATAATATATTTAATGAATACTACACTGACATTATGATACCAATGTAAATTTTTGACTTATTAATCATTATTAGTTTTATTTTATTTTTATTCTTTGACATTTGTATTATTAAAATTGATTATTTTGTGTGATTATTTGAATAATCATTATTTGTAAAATTTATAATTGGTTTTGTTTGTTTCTTTTTTATTGTGAATTTTTACCGTAGCTGTATATAATGTATACACTACAACTATATTATATTATGTACCCAACTTGACATTTTAATAACTAATGTATGACGTGTAAACATAGTTTACCAATAAATGAGTATTTGAGTATTTGATTTATTTTTATATATTAAGATTATTATTATTAATATTATTATTTATTTAAGATGTGAAACTTGAACTTCAATAGCAAAACAAACTGTTAGCTACTTATAAAACAGTAGAAAAAAAATTCACGTAAAAAGACATCACTGTAAAGTTTCTTGTACCTTCTTCGTTACAGGTGTAATCGAAGCTTCGGATCGGAGTTTTCTGTTCTGCATTGTGCCGGATTGCTTGCACTAGTAATGGGAAAGAAATTTGTTTTTTCTAACTCACATATTGTAATGGACTTGCTATATAATATTTGACAATAAGCACATTGTAATTTTATATGATTAGTAAAATAACTTAATTTTAAGTACCTAATATAAAAATCTCTTGTAAAAGTAAATAGCCAATTTGCAATAAATCTTTGAACGTCCCCCACAAAGCGCGGCTTTGAGCATTTTTAAATGAATCCAAAACCTTTTAGTAAACTGAATCCTAATAAAATAAACTAATACCTTCTATAAATTCTTCAGTGGTACATAACTATTGGAAAAGAAAAATAGCGAAGTCCTAAGGAAACACAGGAAGGGTCAAATCGTAATATATCTGCTAACTAATCTGCGAAAGAATAATAGAGACACGTCGTCGCATCCAGAACTTATTGCTGTGCTTATTGCTGTGTCTATTAGACAGGCATAATGTGGATATGTTATGTATGATATCCATCCAATTTAGTCTGGAAGAAATCGCTATCAGTGGTAAGACTGCACATTTTTATTCACCCGAAAATATTCAAAACATTCTGTACTTTATATACCTGTTATATAATCATTATGTACTGGCACAGATTATATAATAGGTAGTATACTAGTACTGGTGTAATTGCATTGGATATTTCTAATATTTTTTATGATGATTGTATATCTCTTTTGATTTTATACGCTTTGACCATGCTACTGAATGTACGTACAAGGTCCAATAAAAAAAAAAGATTTTGTTTTAGTATTTAGTGCCTCTTAAAATAACTGCATCACAGCCGAAATGCCTATTTAACGGTACACACAGCGCAGACACCAGCTGAGTGCTTTGTTAATGTTTCGTAGGCAATAAAACACCTGCTTTGTTCAATGTCGCAAGGCTTTTCTTTAGAATTTAAATTTGATAATACCTAGATTTAAGTTTTATTTCATAAGTTCTTTTCTATTTATTTATATGGGAGCATTCTATAGCATGGACTGAATACATATATTAAAGGAAAAGAACGAATTAAATTCCACCTTGTATAAGCTACCTAATAAGTGAATTACAGTCGAGTTCAAGGATTGAAGAATGAATTACGAATAATAAAAGCGGCGACTGAACGAAATGTTTTAAACCTCGGCAGTGTTCTCAGTCTAAGAAAAAAAAAATTACGAAAAAAACTTTCGGTTAGTGTGAATTTGTTTATTTTAAATTAATTAATTTAACACACAAATGTTTATCCTGGGTGGGAATGGAACCCATAACCCACAGTTCAGAAGGCAGGGTTACTACCAACTGAGCTATCCGGCCAGTCACTGAGCTATCGGGCTATACTGTGATACTTTTAATTAAATAAATAATGAATCGATATGCACAAATTGCATATATAAAGTACTAGTTGCGTCCCGCGGTTTCAACCGCGGATAAAAAGTATTTTAATTATTTACTCATCCCACGGGAAAATTTCATTTTTCCGGAATAAAATGTAGCCTATATTAACATATAGGCTACATTTTCCATCCATCCAGCTATCTTAGTACCGAATTTTATCCAAATCCATTCAGCCGTTTGAGCGTGAAGGAGTAACAAACATACACACATACACACAAACACACATACAAACATTCGCCTTTATAATATTAGTGTGATTAGTGTGAAGTGTGATATAACCCTACAATAGATAGATAAACTGACAAAATGATACGGGAAAAGTATGAGGGAAATAAGGAGTATCCATATTACCCTGTCCCTATCACAGTTCACGAATCATTACCGCTTTTGCAGTGATCGCCGGAATCGGCTATTTTAATTGTTCCTGCAAGGGCCATTACTCCGGACTGATCACCGGATGATGTGCGGAACGATTAGTTTTCTTCACATTTTGGTAACCTTTTTGGTGACGTAAAGTTCGGAAAATACGCGTAATTATGCGTTTGGCTAGATTAAGTCGTTGAAAGTCTAGGTTTTACTTACTTTAATATACTACTAGATGCTGTTCTCTTTTTTTTTTGAACGAGCTATTGCTGTTTGTCTCTATCGACCTTTACAGCGTCACAAGGTGGGAGGGCGGGCGCTTAAGGCGCCCAGCCGTCAAAAGTGGGAGGCAACTAGCTCAAGGGCATCCCTGGGGTGTGAGCCTCGGCTTGGGCCGTTGCCGGGATAAGAGGATCGAGAAGACTACGTCCACTGGAAGAGTGGACCCGATTGAAAGTCGCGACCGTTCTAGCTAACCTACGGGGGGTACGTCGACCTCGCCGGCGGGGTCGGTGTCTGATTGTGTTACGCTGGTATCCTATACCGGTGCCGGACGGTACCTGAGCCAGAAGGGCTAGACTGGTCCGGTGATCCTAGCGCAGCCGATACTACGGCTGCTATATCTTTTGTTTTTTCTTTGCGCAATGACTAGTCCTGTCGCGGGAATCGAACCCACCGCTTCACTACTCAACTACATCTACTCAACTTACCACAGAGACTCAAGGTGAAAAAACTGGATGGTCATAACAGTTATAAAGCTGTTTATTAGCGCTCATAGTCTTTAACTGATCAGTAAAGTTAAGCAATGCTAACTGCTGTCATAGATGGGTGACCACTTACCACCTGCCTACACGAGAAGAAAAGGAGCAATGTTTTCGTATCGCAAAGGAACTTGATTTATACAGTGTTATCGTACCAACTTTCGCCACCAAACAACACGGTTTAGCTAGTCCGTGTAGCTATCCAGTTAATTAGTCCAGTACTGGGGCAAGCTACTCGCTTGTAACTTTGAGAGACGCACAAACAAGAGACTTACCCAAGTTTAATTAATTACTTAGGTGGTGCAGTGCGGGCAAAGGCTATTGGCACACTAGAAATAATATAATAATTTCAGAAGTGTATAAAATGACATGAAATAATTTTGACTCGGGAATGGATTAAATAAAATCATTTTTTTACTTCAAACTTGTCTAGCATTTGACCGCGCTCTCACCTGATGGGAAGTGACGATGCGATCGAAGGTGCATGCTAGCCAAGTAAATACCTATTCACTCTTCTCTTAAACACGCCCGGGTCATATTTCGCCGGAAACACAGACGTTGGCAGGGCATTCCATTCCTTAGCCGTTCTAATTATAAACGTGGTGTCAAATCGCTTGGTACGAATGGGTGGTATTTCGACCATGAAAGGATGGCGCTTAGCCGAGCGTCTAGTAGTCCGGTAGTGGAATGGTGATGGATATTGTACTAACTCCGCTGGATGAAAATAAAGGCAATTTATCGCTTGTAATATCAATTTATTAAGTTAAACATTGTACTGTAAGTTTCTACTAAATATTAATAAAAAAATTGTCCTTATTTTATTTAATGGGATTTGATGAGCCACAAAAAATTGAAAGGAATCACCATATGTACTATAATTTTAAACCTAATTTATAATAACTCCTTTGCTACTTTGGAATAAATAGTAAATTACGCGCTGACGCTCGCGAAAGCCGCCGCGGCTTGCGTTAGTAACTGGCTTCCAGAAGAAGGACATCGAATATGTCCGAAACCTGGTCGGAGTAATTTCTACTTTGAAATTGATGTGAGTTTAGTCGTTATTTGTGTTACTAAATCGTTACCTATTGTTTTAAAGCGACACTGCGATCTTAATTTAGATTGTAACTAGCGGCCCGTCCCGGCTTCGCTCGGGTGGACGTTTATTTATTAAACATTTTATAATATACGAAAAACATGTATCACGCACCGGCGCCATCTACTTAAAATGTTGGTTTGTCCTTAATTTTTTCCTGAATTTTCTTTGCTATAAACCTCACGGAGCCCGAGACCTTTCCAACGAATGCAAAACCGTAGAAATCAGTTCGTGCGTTCTGGAGTTATAGAGTCAGGAAGGAAAACCCGACTTATTTTTATATAGTAGATAAAACAAATAAGGTTAAGATTGTATAAATATAATATTTAGGACATTTTACTTGCACTGCACTTTAATCAACCAATCCTACCCCCAACCATTGTCTTCACACACTTGGCCCGTTTAATTGTTTTTACTAATACCACGGTGAGGGGTCGTGGGGTCAATCCGAACCCCCGTATGGGGTCAATCTGCACCCCATATGGGGTCAGTTAATGATTGCTTTGAGTAATGACTGAGATTTAGGTTTTAGGGTTTAAGGGCTGATGTGAAGATCTATCATTTGAGAATACTCAAATGAAATCAGTGAAATCTTCTTTAGGCGCGTTGAGCACTTTTTGTTGAAGTGAAATCTTATTTAGGCGCGTTGAGCACTTTTTGTTGAAGTGAAATCTTATTTAGGCGCGTTGAGCACTTTTGTTGCAGTGAAATCTTATTTAGACGCGTTGAGCACTTTTTGTTGAAGTGAAATCTTATTTAGGCGCGTTGAGCACTTTTGTTGCAGTGAAATCTTATTTAGGCGCGTTGAGCACTTTTGTTGTGTTTTTGTGTGTTTTGTTGGAGTGAAAATTTCTTTAAAAGGGTTAAAGGGTTAAGCACTTTTTGGGTGAACAAAAAGCATGAAACTCGCGTCATTGTCACCGCACGCTTTACATGGTAATTTCAAATGAAATGAAATGAAATTATCACTCTAAAATTATAAGGGGAAAGTTTGTATGTGTTTATGTTTGTTACTCCTTCACGCTTAAACGGCTGAATGGGTTTGGATGAATTTCAGTACCAAGATAGCTTATACACTGGATTAACATATAGGCTAAATTTTTTAAAGTGAAATGCTCCCGTGGGATGAGCTAATAGTTAAAGTACTTTTTATCCGCGGGTGAAACCGAGGGCGCAACAAGTATTTTATAAATATAGTTTATATTACAGGCGCCATTATTAAAATTACGAGTATTTACAAGGTCAACCCTAGCCCCGAGGCAGATGACCTTTTTCCCATCAGCCCCACCGAGGCTGATGCACTGGGATTGATGGAACCATGTCCTTATTAATTGTTATATCAAGCTATCAATGTATTAATAGCTTCAACAACCTGTCCGCTAGTTTGTTGTAAAAAAATCAAAAAGTACATCATACGTAAATTTATTACTAGGCTTTTTGTGAATGGATCTCACGCTGGAAGTTCTAACACCGAAACGTAAATAAGTTTAAATTTTTTTGGTTAAAGAATAACGTGATGAGCTAACTGTTCGCCTGATGTTAAGCGACACGGCTGCCCATATCAGTTGCAGTGTTTCGCGTGACACTGCACTGCGCACGTCATCCTGAGACATCAGCACAGTCTAGTAATAAGATTACTGAGACTTTATAACCTAATCTCAAAGTCTAGTGATCCTGATCTCACACATTACTAGACTGTCTCATTTGCCTAGTAGTTTCACAAGCTACAGTGCCTTTCAAACCGGAACACAGCAGTGCTTGCGCACTACTGCTTAGCGGCAGAATAACTGGCAAAGCGGTGGCCCACCTAGATGAACTTTGCAGAAAAGTCCTACTACCACCTAGTGCAATTAAGCGTGCTATTGCCATTCAGAAATAAAATAGGTATGCTTGGATGACTGAAACTAATTTATTAAAAAAATAATTGCATTAGGTATTGCGAACAATATGTGGAAATCGTATTTAATTTGGTATAAAACGAGCTTCTGCCCGAAGCTTCGCCCGCGGCGTGGCCTATGGGAAAATAACTCAACCACCCATTTCACCCTCTTAAGGGTGGAATTACGAAAAAGTTTTTTTTTTTTTTTTACCTTTGGACAACTCACAGAACACCACCTAGCCCCAAACTAAGCAAAGCTTGTACTATGGGAACCAGATAACTGATACAATACTTAGATACTTTTTGTTTGTAAATACATACATAGAATACAATATCACACCCAGACACAGAACAAACACCTATGTTCATCACACAAATGTTTGCCCTGGGTGGGAATCGAACCCACAACCCACAGTTCAGAAGGCAGAGTGCCAACTGAGCTATCGGGCCAGTCAAATATACATTTACATTTTTATATAGATGTACATTTTTATATAATATGAACAAATTTACGCATCGGTGTAACAGGCGGCCGCTACACCGTTCGTTTCCTCTCCATTCACAACTCTCGTATCAAGGTGAAACCTGTTTTGATACGGGCCGGTGTAAGTGACAAACTTGGAGACATTGATAGAAAACAATTTGAAAACTTATACATCATCTCTAAACAATAAAAATATAAATAATCAATAATAATAATTGACACTGGCAGATTGCACGGTCGTTGAAAAGAATCCAAAAATGGCGATTGTGAATTTTCGTCTTTTTTCTATAACCCATCTATTTTTGAACTTCAATGTATGGTAAGGGTGGATCATTACCGGGTAATAATGCACCCGAACGAGTGTTGGCAAATGGTTTCAAGTTTTAAAACCATGCCTGTTCGTTTTCTCTTCAAGGCTTCCTAGAGCCGTCAGTAAAATATCCACCATTTCACTGTGGCATTTTGACTGACAAAATAAGACTTTGACATGACATAACCGTACAAAATTTCTCACTTGACATTGGCAGAATTATCGCTTAAAAGCGATAGAAAGCCATTAAACGAAGAGAAGAAGAATCATTTTCCTTACATACTTTCAACTTCCGTTCGCCTCGTTCTCTTACTCCCCAAGTCAAGCGTGCGTAAAGAAGTTTTACTTCAAAAATAAGGGCCTACTAATGAAAAAATTTTCCAAAAAAAGAAATTTGAACTTGGGATTAAACATTTGCAATCTCACAGGATAAAAACACTTTTTGTCCAATTTGACTGGCCCGATAGCTCAGTTGGTAGTAACCCTGCCTTCTGAACTGTGGGTTGTGGGTTCGATTCCCACCCAGGACAAACATTTGTGTGATGAACATAGATGTTTGTTCTGTGTCTGGGTGTTATATTGTTATTATCATATTATGTATGTATTTACAAACAAAGAGTATCTAAGTAATTGTATCAGCTCTCTGGTTCCCATAATACAAGCTTTGCTTAGTTTGGGGCTAGATGGCGTTGTATGAGATGTCCACACATATTATTATTTTTATTATTAATTGAAAAGGTATTGACTTTCTTACCTTACACCACACCTATAATATAAGCCCACGAACTCGTTGCACCGGCATAACGCTAATAAAACTAAGACCATTTCCTCCGCATCATTATCTCGCCACGGGATTATCAATGGCTTACATACACACAAACTTTTTATGTTTGAACATCCGTTCATCATTACCTTTTAGATTTGATAATAGTTCTTATTAATAACGGCGATAGTGCCTATAATCTAACTGTATACTACAATGATTTAATAACTAATACTAAAAACTACCTACTACTATTACTGTTACAAAAAAAAAAACATTTGGACTATATACTGGCGGCGATGACCTATAGACAGTCCAAATGCCCACTACCAGTAGGTAGAGTACCCAACATGCTGGCAGCATTGCCCCGTTGAATTGCAATGCTTATTCGTTAAGTGACAGCATTTTGGTCACGCGTCGCGTCGACCAGACGCTCTGATAAACTTTTGAAAACGCGATGAGCTCCCGGCCCCCAAGGACCCAGGGTCTCAATACCAAACGGCTCAAATATGTAACCGCTACCGAGATTACTATATTTGCGCCGTTTTAGCTGCTCATATTATTATATTCATATCTAACTATTACTATATAATCCAATTATACAAATCCTCTCTTTCGACAACCTCTGTGGTGATTGAGTAAGTCAGCTCATAACCCGAAAGCGGCGGATTCGTTTCCCGAAACAAGGCAAATAATTGCGCACAGAAAAAACGAGTGTGCTTTAAATCACACGACTGAAGTAATACTTCTTTAGTTTATCTCTATCTGCCAGCCGATATAACTTTGTTTTTGCTTTGTTTAATGTCAATGTCGCCATCTTTACAACATATATATATCCCTAGACACAGAGAAACCTAGTTAGGGTTCAGGTTCTATGTATGTGATCGTTGGGCGTTATTTATTTATTTTAACTACTGAGTACTTACTAAATGAAATCAATTCAGATGTCACATTCGGGCTTGATTTTTACTCTACGTCTCATCTTTTGTCCTTTTTGTTCATATTCCAAAATTAATTTATAAGATAAGGACTCAAGGAAATTAAGTATTAGTAAAAATTAAGCTTGATGACAAAAATTACGATGTAAGGTAAGCTCTTTTTTTTTTCAAGTGGGCTATAATATTTAGTTTTGATTTTCCAACAACAACTCTCCAGTTCCACCGCCTAGCGTCATCTGTGTAAAATGCTGAGAGTTACACTATAGTGATTGTCAGCGCCCTCTACATAAATCGATAGGTTTAGCGTAATCCATGCTATTGACTTTTCACTCCTTAGTTCACCGCCACAACAAGAGATGACGCTTTTATTAAATCTGTTTATATGTTGAATAAATTTAGCTAGTAGTTTTGGCGGGAAACGAAAAAGATCGCGTCGCCGCATTGTATTATTTTCAGTGTTAGTGCATAAAATTGGTGGCATTTTATTCGTTAAGTGCTGGATTACAGGCATGAGTGTGGGAAAGTGGTATAATGATGGTGAAACGTTTCTTTTCGTGTTGTTTCCAAGACTCCGTAGAAGCTTCTGGTAAAGTTACCACCACTTTACTAGGAGTATGACTTTGACTATTTATTTATTTATTTATTTATTTATTTATTTATTTGTTAAATACACAGTGAACTTACAGCTACGCCAAAAACATTCACATTGTTACACTAAGTTCTTATATGGACTAAGCAATATATATTTATAAAGGCGACTAATGGGGTCAGTATGTATGTCAGCATCTTGGACTTCGCTTAAGAAGCGGTTGATAACAGCTACAGCCCTTGCCGTTGGTGCATTATGAGCGTGCCACGTGCGTAAGGCAGGAGGCGCAGCAAACAGCTGGTGGCGACGTCTTTGACCCGCGCGGATGTAGTTTTGCGGTACAAAGTAGTGTAATCTGCTTAGCACTGAAGGATTGTCTACCTCGTTACGCATCAACAGGCAGTAATGTATAATTAATAATAGTTTATGTCGAAGCTCCAACGTTACAAGACCCACCATTCCCGATACAAATAGTGAAGGAAAAAGAAAGACTAGACTATGACTTGACTTAATGACTTCGACAGTGACTTGACACATATTTGCGTAAATATCATTAGCTTGAAAAATTATCAATTACTTGACACTGGCTAAATACACAAAAGTGTGGAGACAAAACAAAAAAAAAAATTTGGTAAACTAGAATACCTAACGCATAGACTATAATTTATTAATATGTTGTGTGAATTGTCCCAAATATAATTAATATTTTGCTATAAAGAGACATAAGACCATGAAGAAGAAACTAAGGTACTGAATGTACTATAATCCTACGTAGGCAAAGTCGCGGGGACCAGCTAGTCTCATATATATGTTGTCCGTTTCTTTGTGTTTGCCTTTGACGCCAAAACTACTGAACCGAATTAGATGAAACGCGCACGGATTGCTTATAGGTACAACTAGGATTAACATAGAATACTTTTTATCCCGGAAAACTTTAGGGTTCCATGATAAAACGGGAATTTCGCGTGTGAAAACGCAGGTTTTCCAAACAAAAATATAACAGAAATATTTACCCTTTATCTTTATAAGCAAATAGCATCCAATACCACATTTTTCATCCCATAATAATATTTTCTTACATGTAATAATCCAAATAAATCTCACATTCGCCCTATCAAAGGCAATCGAAGCAAATTTCTGCCTTCAAATATAAGGGCCCGTACGAAAATTGCCGACCTTCTGCGGACGAACTAAGGATATTATAGATGGGGGCAGAATAATTTTGATGCATGATTTTTTAATGGTAAAATGGGCATGCGTTTGACCACAACTCACCTGATGGTAAGTGACAAAGTTGTCTAAGGTGGTGCTTGCCCATGAGATGCCCATTCACTCTTCATGTAATATAGATATAAAATTAATGAAAAATGGAAGAGACACCTTGAAACTATTTCGCCTGATAAAGGAATTTGGGAAGGAATCATGCAAAAATAACCTTTAAGAATTCCATGGTTTGGAAATAGTAAGTTGAAATTTAATATCCATCTGGTTTTTTGGCGGGAAAACGAAAAAAATCGCGTTACCTCATTGTATTATTTTCCAAAACTTGTGTAATTTTCAGTATTAGTGCATAAAATTGGTGGCATTTTATTTGTTAAGTGCTGAATTACAGGCATGAGTGTGGGAAAGTGGTATAATGATGGTAAAACGTTTCTTTTCGTGTGGTTTCCAAAACTCCATAGAAGCTTCTGGTAAAGTTGCCACCACTTTACTAGGAGTATGACTTGACTAGACTAGACTATGACTTGACTTGATGACTTAAACTGTGACTTGACTTGACACATTATACGATATTAATTAACTTGAGATATTATCAATTACTTGACACTGGCTAAATACACGAAAGTGTGGAGCCAAAACCAAACAAAAAAAAATCCATCTAAGTTGACAGCCTCTGTGGTGTAGTGGTTGAGCGGGTCGGGTAATAACCCGAGGGCGATTCCCGGGACAGGACAAGTATTTGTTCTGCAAATACTTGTTCTGCGTCTGGGTATATGTTGTGGAACCATGGCCCTTGTAGATCCTGGGTCCCTAGTTACAGGGAATCCTAGTCAGGGTCCAGGATCTATGTATGTGATCATTGGGCGATTGTTATTGTTATTAAAAAAATATTCATGGAATGCAAAGCCACTTTTTCTTCGGTTTGTATTATTATCTGTTATATCTATAACGAGGAAATTTAATTAAAGTCCAGAATCAGCCACATCGTTATTCATGAAATTATCTCAGCATAGCTTTCGCACCACATTTTTTTATTCCGCAACACAAGTTAAAACTAGGTTATTTCACAGACTACAAAATGATCATTCAGAAACCGCCTACACACTCGATGGAACAACTAAACAAAATAACTAAAAAAATAAAATATGGTCAATTAAATAATTGCTGATTAATAATCGTGTAGTAATCAGCTCAGCTCAGCAATTAAAAACAGCACAGCTCAGCTTAATCAACTCAGCGTAATCAGGAACAGCACAGTAAAGCTCTTCGCCGCATAGTTTCGGCCCAGCATTTGCTACATTGTTACCATAATACTGCGATCTCCAAGACGTCTGCCAAGCGTGATGATTATGACAACTTCACCCCCTTTAAAAATAAATGTAAATTAACAATTTATGAATAAATTGATTATGATTTGATTATCACATGAACATAGCATAATTTTGTAAAAAAATCTCTATTTTGCTTCCCTGCCCCCATAAAATCCCTGATTACGCGCACAATAATAGACCCCGTGTAATAAATCAATTCCTCGACAAATTGCTAAATCTAAGTCAATATAATCCCAAGTTACGAGGTAACTTACAAGTTTTGGAGAAAAAAATGATCGTAAATATAAAGGGGGTATAAAAATGGAGGGGTATTTATAAAGTTGCCTTAATCGGGCACTTTGAGGTTAAGTCTAGATTTGTTTTATTCTGGGGTATAAAATGTATACTATGAGAGATTTTGATCATTGTGTCAATTTTCTCTAAACTTAACACTAACTTAAATATGGCTGTACTCTTCAGATAAAAGAAATTAAGGAGAGGGAGATATTATATTATTTTGTTTATTTATAGAGAAGAGATTGACCACATTGTCGAAATTCCCTTTAGATTTTGCTTTTGAAGGGGATTTTGAGACTAACTCTCGTTATGTACGTACCACTTTGAACTGCATTAAGGTTCAATTTGGTAAGCAAAAAAACTGATATCATAAAAAATATTTACCTATGAAATTGCCGTTTTGTTTGAAAAAAGTTAAAGTATTTTTTTTCGAACTTATTTATTTCTTTTATTCAAAGTAATCACCCCTGCAATCAATGTATCTTTGCCAACGCTGTGGCAGTTTATGGATGCCCTTCTTGAAAAAATCAGCAGGACGGGAGACAACAAACTCTTTAAAGGCGTTTTGTACTGCCTCTCGGGAATTGAATTTTTTTCCCGCTAAAAAGTTGTCCAAATTTTGGAAAAAGTAATAGTCGGTAGGCGCAAGATCTGGTGAGTATGGCGGATGAGGGAGAGCTTCCAAACCCAACTCATGGAGCTTAGAGACGGTCTGTTGTGCAGTATGGGGTCGCGCGTTGTCGTGAAGTAGCAGTGGAGACGACCGATTGACCAAAGCTGGTTGCAGACGTGCGAGTTTCGCCATCATTGTGGTCAGTTCTTCAATGTACACATCTGCAGTAATGCTCTCGCCGTTTTGTAAAAAGCTATGATGAATCACACCAGCACTAGACCACCAAACTGTGACCATCACTTTTCTAGGGGTCATTTTTCGTTTTGCACATTGCTTTGGTACCGAACCAGGATCTAACCAACTTGCTGAGCGCTTTCGATTGTCAAAAAGAATCCATTTTTCGTCGCACGTAACAATTCGGTTCAAAATTCCTTCATTTCTGTGCCTGTTAAGCAGCGCAAGGCAAGTCTGGACGCGTACGTTGCGCTGGCGATCGTTAAGTTCGTGGGGCACCCATCTATCAAGCTTTTTTATCTTGCCAATCTGTCGCAAATGGACCAATATTGTTTTGATGCTATCATCAAAAGCTGCTGCCAGCTCAGCTGTAGATTGAGATTCATCAGCTTCCACAATCGCCTTTAATTCATCATTGTTGACCAAAGTTTCCGGACGACCACGAGGTTCATTTTTCAAGTCAAAATTCCCAGAACGGAACCGAGCAAACCAATAACGGGTTGTACGTTCGTTTGTACAGTTCTCTCCGTAAACGTCGTTGATGTTACGTGTCGTTTGTGCCGCGTTGGTGCCACGACGGAACTCATATTCCATAATTACACGAAATTTCAAAGTATCCATTATGAGGAAAAATGTTGAAATGTAATGAAAATACAACGCTAATCAATAAACAAAAGACTTATATTGTAAATAGAATGTCATATTTTTAAAACAAAATTAATTTGAATTTAGAATTCATAGCCAATCAAAACTTTTTTTTGTTTGAAAAAGTCTGTACTGCAATACGGCAATTTCATAGGTAAAGACCTATTATATAAGAAAATCTATAGTATCGTAGTTAGGTGCATCTATATAACCCAGATATAACGATAATAACACCTAACGATCACATACATAGTCCCTGGACCCTAACTAGGATTCCCTGTGTCTAGGGACCCAGGAACTACGAGGACCATGGTCCCACAACACCCAGACACAGAACAAGTATTTGCGCTTTTATCTGTGCACAAATACTTGTACTGCCGCGGGAAATAAACCCGCCACCTCCGGGATTTGAGCCGATCTGCTCAACCATCACACCAAAGAGGCTGTAATCTGAACTAACTTCAACTTCCGTTCGCCTGGCATTCACTAGCTTACTCCTCAAGTCAAGCGGGCGTAAAGAAGTTTTACTTCAAAAACGGATAGAATTGTCTGTGCAAAATATATATAAAGTAAAATGGTCCCACGTGAAAACGCCGAGTCGCAAAACGTAGCTCGTGGAAAATAAACCTAATGAAAGCCCGTGGAATCACCCATGCACGGAAAGGCTTTTTCCGCTAGGATTCAATTTCGCTAATTGAATTTAAGTCGCATGGTAGTTTTTAATTTTATATCTTTCAGTCCTGTTAGTAACGTGAAGGTTTTTACGGATTGATATATAAATAATATTGTATAAAAATTAATTATGATGACGCGATGATTTTAAATTTAAATAAATATGTTCGAACATTTCACACAACGCTATCTAGCCCAAAACTAAGCAAAGCTTGTACTATGGGGACCAGATAACTGATACATACATAGATACTTTTTATAAATACACGAGCTTCTGCCCGCAGCTTCGCCCGCGGCGTGGCCTATGGGGAAAAAAATTCAACCACCCATTTCACCCTCTTAAAGGTAGAATTTCGAAAAATTCTTTCTTAACGGATGCCTACGTCATAACATCTACCTGCATGCCAAATTTCAGCCCGATCCACCTAGTGGTTTGGGCTGTGCGTTGATAGATCACTATGTCAATCAGTCACCTTTGAGTTATATATATATTTAGATACATAGAATACAATATAACACCCTGACACAGAACAAACATCAATGTTCATCACACAAATGTTTGTCCTGGGTGGGAAACGAACTCACAGCCTGCAGTTCAGAAGGCAGGGTTACTTCCAACTGAGCTGTCAGGTCAGTCTGCGATGAAAGGAACGGAGGAAAAGGATCTACGAACCAATCAACCTGAATAACAGTGAAGGGTTAAAAATTGGGATTCTCTTTCTTTCAGCTTATCTCTACAATCAAATAAATTAGGTTAAAAATAATAATAACTCCAAACGATCACATACATAGATCCTGGACCCTAACTAGGATCCCCCGTATCTAGGGACCCAGGAACTACGATGTCCATGGTCCCACAATACCACACACGAGGTGGTAGGTGGGTAGATGATAATCATCAAATTGTGTGATTCTAGATAATTCTTTCTTTGTCATCGAGTTAAAATTACCAGAATTGCCCTTTAAATCCAGATTAACAATTACTACGAATTAGGACCTAGAACCTGTTTATTTATTCAACGTCTAGATAGTTAATTATTCATTCCAATCACCTAAAAAGGCCTGACGTTTAATCTTGTGTCTGTTTTCGGGCTTTTTTGTAAGTAATTAGTTTTTGTAGCACAAAGACAATTATACTAAAAAAAGCGCAAATACTTGTTCTGAGTCTAGGTGTTGACAGCCTCTGTGGTGTGGTGGTTGAGCAGGTCGGCTCATAGCCCGGAGGTGACGGGTTCGTTTCCCGTAGCAGCACAAGTATTTATACACAGAAAAAAAGCGCCTATACTTGTTCTGTGTCTGGGTGTTGTCGGACTATGTTCCTCGTAGTTCCTGGGTCCCCTAGACACACGGAATTCTAGTTAGGATCCAGGATCTATGTATGTGATCGTTGGGCGTAATAATTATTCTTAACCTAATTTATTTTACTGTATAGATAAGCTGAAAAAAAAGCGAACCCCACTTTTTAGCACTCCAGATGTTATACAGGTGAAAGGAAAGGAGGAAACCAATTGGTTCGTAGATCCTTTTCCTTTCCTTTCATCACAAACTGACAAACACACACAAACTGAAAAAGACAGTCGGATCTGCAGATTATGGGCTTTCCAACCCAAGACAAACATTTTTGTGATAAAAAATTATTTATTTTATTACAAAATCTTAAATGTCCATCCCTTTAAGATATGTTTAAATAGATCTTAACGCTATTTAGCGTTAACTTTTGTTCAGCAATTATATTTATTTTCGAGTTACTTGAAATTATGTGATAACTGAAACAATCCACGTTTTAGACCTTAAATCATTGATTAGAGAAGGTAAGGTAATAATATGGTTTTAATTTTAGCCTATGACCTATTTAAATAAATAAATAAAATACATAAATATTTGCGGACATTTCACAAACTATGCAAACACTAATTAATGACACTTATGAATGAAATCTCTGCTTGAGCACCGATCGATGACTGAGCATCGTTCTGTAATACGGACCTAAGTATTGTATCAGTTTTCTGGTTCCCATACAAGCTTTGCATAGTTTGTGAAATGTTCACAAATACGGACCTTAGATACTTAAGTTTCTAAGTATTATATCAGTTATGTGGGTCCTATAGTACAAGCTTTGCTTAGTTTGGGGTTAGATGGCGCTGTTTGAAATGTACACACATATTTGTTTATATTTATATTTAAATGAAATTCTAGTTCTAAGCACTAAATATTTTTTTCCAAACTACGAATATAAGTATGCACAAAAATTGATATAAAACATCTCTAAATCCGATGTTTATTCTCACAAAAACACCCAATCAAAAAAGAACGGATTCATTCCTAATATTACGTTGCCTCAATAGGGTTGCCAATTGCGTGTTTTTTTTTTTAGTTTCCTTCACAAGTTTTCTATTCGTGTGTAGGTATCTAATAGTGACATAGGCGAATCTCCTTAGTCCAAACGCTTATTTGAAATGACATAGGCACTACGCGATTAACACACTACACTGCACAAACTACGCTTTACACACTACACTGAGCATATTACACTGCACACACTACACTGCTTACACTACACTACATATACACTGCACACACTACACTGCACTCACTACACTGCAAACAGTACACTGCAAACACTACACTGCATACACAGTGCATACACTACACTGCACACACATTACACGGCACAAACACTGCACATACTACACTGCGCACACTACACTGCACATACTACACTGCTCACTACACTGCACACACTACACTGCACATATTACACTGCACATACACAACACTTCACATACTGACTGGCCCGATAGCTCAGTTGGTAGTAGCCCTGCCTTCTAAACTGTGGGTTGTGGGTTCGATTCCCACTCGGGACAAACATTTGTGTGATGAACATAGGTGTTTGTTCTGTGTCTGGGTGTTATATTGTATTCTATGTATGTATTTACAAACAAAAAAGTATCTAAGTATTGTATCAGTTATCTGGTTCCCATAGCACAAGCTTTGCTTAGTTTTGGGCTAGATGGCGTTGTGTGAGATGTCCACACATATTATTATATTATTATTATATTATTATACTACACTGCACATACACTGCACATACACTGCGCACACTACACTGCACACATTACACTGCACACACTACACTGCGTTTTAGGTAAATAGCGAGCGAAGGTATATTATAGCAGGGATGTTACAGAGCTTCGAATCCGACTCTGACTCTGACTCCGACTTTGGTTCCGATGAAACATCCTCCGTTACATTCCTGGATTATAGACATCCTGGTGGTAGCTAAAATATTCTAGTTACAAGCAAATTATTAGCATTAAAAAAAGGAAATATCCCTCCGCAGCATCCCTGATAAAATCATCGTACGAAATTGCAACCATTCTGCGAACAAAGACGCTACAATCTACAAACAATGTTATTACATTTTTTGTTTCCTTGTGTTTTTATGAAATTCTATATCTAATTTATCCTACCTCATGTTAGGATAATACATGTTTTTCATGTGAGAAAGATGGTATCGTGGAAAATGAAGGAAAATCTGAGACTAGGATTTAATAAAAATGTCCCTTTATTAAATTCTACAAATTTTTCTTTGTACTATAGTTAGTTCTTGTGTTGAGACTTGGACATAATTTAATAATCATCATTACGTCTCATTGCTGGACATAGATTCTTATCAAGGTACAGTATTCATCCTATCATTTCCTCTCGACGCAAACCGCGTTACTTAGGTTAGATGGTAAGAATTTTTGCTGTTACACCCCGTCATCGCCACCCGAGACACGTTTTGAGCGACCCGGATGATCCTATAGCAGCCGTAGTATCGGCTGCGCTAGGATCACCGGACCAGTCTAGCCCTTCTGGCTCAGATACCGCTTATTCTGAGATCTTTGTCATTTTAAAATCTTGTCATTCTAAGATCTTGTAGTTCTAAGATCTTGCCATTATATTATCTTGTTATTCTGAAATCTTGTCATTCTAAGATCTTTTTATTCTAAGATCTTGTCATTTTAAGATCTAGTCATTCTGAGGTGCTGTCATTCTCAGATCTTGTAATTCTAAGATTTTACCATTCTAAGATCTTATCATTATAAGATCTTGTTATTCTGAAATCTTGTCATTCTAAGACCTTTCCATTCTAAGATCTTTTCATTCTAAGATCTTGTAACTAAAGTCTTGTCATTCTAAGGTCTTATCACTGTAACATCTTATCATTTTCAGATCTTGTCGTTCTACGATCTTGTCATTCTAAGATCTCGTCATTCAATCATCTCGTCTGAGTTCTTAGTGTTCTGAAACGGACCGGTGGTAGTTAGCTATCACAAGTAAATACCCACGATGTAACTCTTCAGTTCTTCAGGCGAATCCCCGCAGCCCGTATCTCAACTTCACGAGATGTAAATAATTGATCTCAAGGACCGAACGAAGGTGAAATTCGAGTAAACGTGAATTTTTCACATTCTAATTTACGGGAACGCCTGATATTATGTATTATTTATGTCTAATGGCTTTGATGTGTGTAAAGGGGTCGGGGAAATTAATGGTTGTGTATCATAGAGCAACGTTTAAAAATTCCCACAGTTTTGATAAAGGTTAGTTGAAATTTTGGATTTAGAAGAAAAAAATTAGGTGTAAATTATCATTTTAGCTAGAAGCCAGGAAAAAAAAAACGAGTGTGTACTTTAGACCACACGACTGAATTAAAACTTCTTTACTTCCATCTATAAGCTGGTATAGGTTTTTGTTTGGTTTGTTCAATGTTAATGTTGCCATTTTGATAATTGTAAATCGTCATTTTACCGGACATACCATCATAATAAAACAAATTTTTGGTTGCAACGGAGATCTACGTGAACCAACTTCAACTTCTGTTCGCTTCGCATTCACCAACTTACTACCCAAGTCAAAGTGCGTGCTCCGTAGCGAAGATTTTTTTATGACAATCATCAATTTAGGCTTCATACGTCGACTTTTCTCCAAAGTTCTAGGTAGGTACTACCGCTTTGTCAGTTATTCTGCCACCAAGAAGTAATGTGCAAGCACTACTGTGTTCCAGTTGTTTGTAGTTTCGGCTCATATATTATTACCTTAAACTTTAAATGAATTTAGCAATAACAAGACGTTATATCCATCATTCATTAGTTGTTGATGTTTTGGATACAAAATTATCTACCCGTGAACATGATGCATGTAAACTGTGCCAAAATTATCTACCCGTGAACATGATGCATGTAAAATGTGCCAAAATTATCTACCCGTGAACATGATGCATGTAAAATGTGCCAAAATATCGGGAACCTAGAGATGATCATACTATGGTAAAGATCCCGAAAGAGTACTTAATAGTGTAATGTATCCCAAGCCACAGTGAAAGTTTAAAACTGTTTCATATTCACAAAATTACACCTAAAAATACGGGGCAAGCTTTGGGGACTGCCGATAGAAGTTAAAACTAAGTAAGTTGTGACATTTTTTTCGTTAAGTGCTGGATTACAGGCATGAGTGTGGGAAAGTGGTATAAAGGTGGTGAAACGTTTCTTTTCGTGTTGTTTCCAAAACTACATAGAAGCTTCTGGTAAAGTTGCAACCGCTTTACTAGGAGTATGACTTGACTAGACTAGACTATGACTTGCTTTGATGACTTGGACTGTTACTTGACTTGACACAATATATATTGTTGGAAATCCTAAGTGGTTTTAGTTTTAAAAAAATAAGTTTACAATCAAGCTAAGAATATTTATTAAGATTTACTAAGAACCGACAATAATTAATAGCGTGATTTTATAAAACGTCCGTCGCCTCTGAGCGCTGCCCGAAAAGTGAGTCCGAGCCTTTTTTTTTTTTTTTTTTTTTTTTTGAACGAGCTAATGCTGTTGGTCTCTATCGACCTTTACAGCGTCACCGGGCGGGAGGGCGGGCGCTTAGGGCGCCCAGCCGTCAAAAGTGGGAGGCAACTAGCTCAAGGGCACCCCTGGGGTGCGAGCCTCGGCTTGGGCCGTTGCCGGGATAAGAGGATCGAGAAGGCTACGTCCACTGGAAGAGTGGACCCTATTGAAAGTCGCGACCGTTCTAGCTAACCTACGGGGGGTACGTCGACCTCGCCGGCGGGGTCGGTGTCTGATTGTGTTACGCTGGTATCCTATACCGGTGCCGAAAGCGGTACCTGAGCCAGAAGGGCTAGACTGGTCCGGTGATCCTAGCGCAGCCGATACTACGGCTGCTATAGGATCA
Source organism: Ennomos fuscantarius (assembly GCA_905220475.3). Classification (NCBI taxonomy): domain Eukaryota; kingdom Metazoa; phylum Arthropoda; class Insecta; order Lepidoptera; family Geometridae; genus Ennomos; species Ennomos fuscantarius. The sequence goes on from HG992049.1 coordinate 9,268,623, forward strand.
TCCGGGTCGCTCAAGACGTGTCTCGGGCGGCGACGACGGGGTGGCGAGTCTGTCGTGTCTGTACAGTAGTTTGAAGCTCTGACTACGAGAGGGTTGGGGTGATGAGGTGCCGCATCAAAATAGCGGCGGGATGCATCCTTCATAAATTGACGGATGGATGGGAGTTCGAGATCGCAGTGGAGGTCGGAGTTTCGCTGGTACCAGCGAGCCCCGACCACCTTGCGGACAAAGCGGTTCTGGATCACCTGAAGTCGATCCAGATGTACTGAGGGAGTATGAGCAAACGCGACAGATGCGTAGGTCATAATGGGGCGAACGCAAGTTTTGTAAAGCGTCACCTTATTTCTAAGGGACAGCTTACTACGCTTGCAGATGAGAGGGTGGAGGCGGCCTAAGACAAAGGCAGCCCTATCGCGCACTCGCTTAATATGGTCCTTGAAGTTGAGTTTGGTGTCAAGGGTAACCCCCAGGTATTTGGTAGACGAAGCCCAGGGAATGGGCTTGTCGAACAAGGACAGTGGTTTCGCTGGCGGACCACGCTTGTAGTCAGAAAAGTACATCGCTGCACTTTTATCTGGGTTAACCGTGATCCGCCATTTCCTGAACCAAGCACCGATCTCGGTGAGGGCTCGTTGGAGGCGACCACGCATGTGAACTCTCTGCCATCCGGAGCAGTAGATAGCGGTGTCATCCGCAAAGAGTGCGAGCTGCACACTGGGATGAAATGACCGCGGGATATCGCTGGTGTACAGCGAGAAAAGCAAGGGGGAAAGCGCGGAGCCCTGGGGCACTCCGGCTCTGATAGGATGGGGAGACGATCGCTCCCCCTCGACGCGGTAGCGAAAGCTTCGATCCCTAAGGAAGTCTTGTATGATGTGCACAAGACGATCTGGCACGCCGATGTGGTACAGCTTGAAAATCAAGCCGTCGTGCCAGACTTTGTCGAAGGCTTTCGCCACGTCTAAGAAGACTGCGAGAGTCCCTTTCGGTTTTGGATTCGCGTTGAAGCCATCTAGAATGTGCTCCGTGATGCGGTGCACTTGTTGAACGCAAGAGTGTCTAGCTCTAAAGCCAAACTGCTCGTCGGGAAGGAGTTTATGTTCGTGGATATGGGACCAGAGACGCCTCCGAATGAGACGCTCGTAGATCTTCCCCAGAGTACTGAGGAGACTGATGGGCCGGTAGCTAGAGGGCTCGGTAGCCTTCTTGCCTGGCTTGTGGATGCCGATGACGTCGGCGGACTTCCACGCAACGGGGAAAGAGCAGTTGCTCATGGCCGCATTGAAGATGCTGACTAGGAGATAGATTAAGGGGACAGAAAAGTGTTTGACCACTTTGTTGCTGATACCATCAGCGCCGGTGAGTCCGAGCCTTCTCCGTCGCTCGTATATATACTGCGCCGCTTGCATCAGCTCCCGAAGTGAAGTATTTTGTAACACGGCCGTTCCTGCTTGCGTGTTGTCCTCAACAGCTGCTTCATCTTCAAGCGGCACATTGTCGTCGACCTCGGCCGTTGTGTCTTCTTCTATAACACAACAAAACATGATTTTAGGACCCGATGTACAGGCATAACGTTGGTAACTGAAACCATTTCAAAATTAAAATGAAGCTGTTGCTCAATTCAAAGAAATTTCAATTAAGAGAAATTCAACAGGTACTTGTAATAAACATTGAAAACGGAGACTGCAAAACAACTGTGTTAGAAGCACAAGCGTGCACTCAAGTACAACCAACACAGGTCTCGCATACTAATTTTATGAAAATTTGTAAGAAAAAGTAAGGTTCCAACCGCGTGTAAGAAAGTACTTTAGAACCTTAGCATAGAAAATAAAGAAAAATAAATGTATTGCGAATTTCAGAATTCCGGACTTCTAAACTTCGCCACACATTGTAATAGAAAACGGCGATAACATTCATAAGCCACATCATACATTGCAAAAACGGCAACCGTATGACGTGACACTCCCAAATCACGTCAAACATTACAAAAACGGCAACTGTATAATGTAATACTCACAAATCACGTCATAAATAGCATAAACGGCAACTGTATGACATGGCACTCACAAACCACGTCATACATTGCAAAAACTGTAACTGTATGATGACATGGCACTCACAAACCACGTCACACATTGCAAAAACGGTAACTGTATAAGATAACATTCATAAATAACGTCATACTTTGCAAAAACGGCAACTGTATGACATGGCACTCACAAACCACGTCATACATTGCAAAAACGGCAACTGTATGACATGGCACTCACAAACCACGTCATACATTGCAAAAACGGCAACTATGTGGAGAGAATAATCTTGTCACATATTGCAAAAGGCAACTGCATGAAGAGGCATAGGCCACCTCACACATTGCAAATAGAGAGAAGGCAACTATGCGAAATGATCACACATTGCAAACGACGCCACACAAAGTGCAGTCATCGCTGAGTCACATTGGTGAGACAGATATCCGCAGTGGAGAACGCAGAACAAGCCTCCAGCGTCCATTCGCCCCGCCAAAACACCATGTGATCGGCGGCCGCTTGCGTTGTCTTGCCATAAGACCCGCCGCGAAGTTTCGAGCTACAGCGGTGGGTGGCAGCACATGCAGGACCTTGTAGGGCCCCCGCATGCCAGAGTTCAGCTTTTCCGTAGATTGTGACGACCTGTTCACGAACACAAAATTGCCAAAGGTGAAGGTTTGTGATTGCTGACGACCCTTGTTGACATAAGCGTCTTGGAGTTGCTGGTCAGCGTCAGGTAGTGTGGACGCAGTATTATTCGTCACCGCATCTTAACGGTACACCATTGTGAGTTTTGTTTTGAATGAATAACCGGGGATGTACCGTCTAAAGTAACAAAAACTAACTTAGTAGCATTAAAAATGTCTAACCTCTTCAGACATTGCTTGGCACTTACGTGTTAACAGAAGCTTCTACCTTGTGCTCGCTCGGTCTCACCTGACCATTAGTAATCATTTGACCTTAGTAATCTATTTCAGTTGTAAGAAATTCACATTTCTTAACGTTGATGGAAAATCCTGCCTCAGTCAGAGTCGTTAGAATCACTATACTCGCGTTTTCGCTTGTTTTGTTGAACATAACCTTTGCGAAAAACACCACGAGCTCGAACGGGTGTAATCTGATGAGGTTTCACATAAATGGGCAAAAAACTCACTAAATTCATAGCAGCTGCGCGAATTTGAGTATCAGTAACACCAGCGTGTAACTATCGCTACAATGAACTCATTCATCACTCAAATCGTTAACAATGCGTAACGTAACAACAAACGTCTAGCATATTCTGCATACGTGGGGTAGTTATCAGAATCAGTTTTCATAGCATCAAATAAAATGTTCGCGATATTTACTCGTATAAGGCACAATGCCTTAAATTCACTCTTGAAATTTGGCCAACTACGATCATTACTAACCCAATCGTATAGCCACGACCTCGCGTCACCTTCAGACAATTACCTATACGCGTTTAACATTCACTGTAATCTCATCTATTTAGTTAGCGCACATGATCAATTTGACTACACAACGAATCAAAATCATGCAAAGACAGATCGAAATTCGACATATATACATGGTTCGATCTTACCGGCATGGCATCATAGCATTAACGAGGTTTTCGGTTACTTCACTTATAACCATATCTGCGGTGGGCGGAGGCGTGCTTGAACATGGCACGGACAGGTCCAAACTTGCAGGGTACGACTCGGCGCTCGACGGCGCAGTCAGCGGGCAGACAGCTCGCACGACGCGGCTGGCGTGCCGGAGCATCCGGTGCGGGCGCCGACATGGCGCGCGATGTACTCGCAACAACACTTGCACTGCATGTCCTGGAATCTTTCAAAACACCTAAGCGGCTTATGAAAGTTTGAAGCTGGGCTTCTAAACCAGGAATAGACGTTCGATCTTGCTTACGACTTTTACGTTTACTAGTCTCAGCCATAGCTACCGAAAGTTTAAGCGAAAATTCTTTAAAACCACAACAGCAAAATCAAAGCAATATTTGAAATCAGAATAACCAAGTCAGAATTGAGTTAGATCCCACTTCTGATGTTGGAAATCCTAAGTGGTTTTAGTTTTAAAAAAATAAGTTTACAATCAAGCTAAGAATATTTATTAAGATTTACTAAGAACCGACAATAATTAATAGCGTGATTTTATAAAACGTCCGTCGCCTCTGAGCGCTGCCCGAAAAGTGAGTCCGAGCCTTCTCCGTCGCTCGTATATATACTGCGCCGCTTGCATCAGCTCCCGAAGTGAAGTATTTTGTAACAATATTATATTAATTGACTTGAGAAATTAATTACTTGACACTGGCTAAATGCACAAAAGTGTAGAGCCAAAACCAAAACAAAAATTCATACAGTCACAAGCATTGTTATTGTTACCAATATCAGTTCGAGTATCGGGTACAAAGGTATAGCTACAATGGCGAGTAACAGAATACGTCACTAGAATACGTCATGCGCGCTAAATTGCCGCGAACTGTGGCACTTGGTGACGTGACGTAAAGTGTATTGTGGACACACCTCTCTTTTTTGAAGACAAAACTTCTTTAGCCGTTTTGGGTGAACAAAAAAGCGTGCAACTCGCGTCATCGTCACCGCACGCTTTACATGGAATGGAGCTATATGTATACAGTGTATATATTTAACCGACCCGATAGCTCAGTTGGTAGTAGCCCTGCCTTCTGAACTGTGGGTTGTGGGTTCGATTCCCGCCCAGGACAAACATCTGTGTGATGAAAATAGGTATTTGTTTTGTGTCTGGATGTTATATTGTATTCTATGTATGTATTTACAAACAAAAGTATCTAAGTATTGTATCAGTTATTTGGTTCCCATAGTACAAGCTTTGCTTAGTTTGGGGCTAGATAGCGTTGTATGAGATGTCCACACATATTATTATTATTATTACATATTATGTGTACTTTTTACGTGAACAAAAAGCGTGCTACTCGCGTCATCGTCACCGCACGCTTCCCATGAGCTACATGTATACTGTGTATATATTAACTTTTTGGGTGAACAAAAAGCGTGAAACTCGCGTCATCGTCACCGCACGCTTCCCATGAGCCATAGGTCACAAGTTACTTAGTTGATTTTTTTACTAAATTAATGATTAAAATTATAAAATAGGTGAATTTGAAGTAAATATATAAATAATCTATCATAAATGAATAAATAAATAAAATAGGTGATCTTAATTCTGTGTTGTTAAGTTTTAAAAAAAGTATCCTTACAATCAACATAAAAATATTTATTAAGATTTACTAAGAACCGACAATAATTAATAGCGTGATTTTATAAAACGTCCGTCGCCTCTGAGCGCTGCCCGAAAAGTGAGCCCGAGCTTTCTCCGTCGCTCGTATATATACTACGCCGCTCGCATCAGCTCCCGAAGTGAAAGTATTTTGTAACACGGCCGTTCCTGCTTGCGTGTTGTCCTCAACAACTGCTTCATCTTCAAACGGCACATTTTCGTCGACCTCGACCGTTGTGTCTTCTATAACACAACAAAACATGATTTTAGGACCCGATGTACAGACATAACGTTGGTAACTGAAACCATTTCAAAATTAAAATGAAGCTGTTGCTCAATTCAAAGAAATTTCAATTTAGAGAAATTCAACAGGTACTTGTAATAAACATTGAAAACGGAGACTGCAAAACAACTGTGTTAGAAGCACAAGCGTGCACTCAAGTACAACCAACACAGGTCTCACATAATAATTTTATGAAAATTTGTAAGAACAAGTAAGGTTCCAAGCGCATGCATACTTTAGCATAGAAAATAAAGAAAAATAAATGTATTGCGAATTTCAGAATTCCGGACTTCTAAACTTCGCCACACATTGTAATAGAAAACGGCAACTGTATGATATGACACTCATTAACACGTCATATATTTCAAAAATGGCAACTGTATGATATGACACTCATTAACACGTCATATATTTCAAAAACGGCAACTGTATGACGTGACACTCACAAATCACGTTATACATTGCAAAAACGGCAACTGTATGACGTGACACTCACAAATCACGTCATACATTGCAAAAACGACAACTGTACGACATGACACTCACAAATCACGTTATACATTGCAAAAATGGCAACTGTATGACATGGCACTCACAAACCACGTCATACATTGCAAAAAAAAAAAGAAGGCAACTATGCGAAATGATCACACATTGCAAACGACGCCACACGAAGTGCAGTCATTGCTGAGACAGATATCCGCAGTGGAGAACGCAGAACAAGCGTCCGGCGTCCATTCGCCCCGCCAAAACACCGTGTGATCGGCGGCCGCTTGCGTTGTCTTGTCATAAGACCCGCCGAGAAGTTTCGAGCTACAGCGATGGGTGGCAGCACATGCAGGACCTTGTAGGGCCCCCGCATGCTAGAGTCCAGCTTTCCCGTAGATTGTGACGACCTGTTCACGAACACAAAATCGCTAAAGGTGAAGGTTCGTGACTGCTGACGACCCTTGTTGACATAAGCGTCTTAAAGTTGCTGGTCAGCGTCTGGTAGTGTGGACGCAGTATTATTCATCACCGCATCTTAACGGTACACCATTGCGAGTTCTGTTTTGAATGAATAACCGGAGATGTACCGTCTAACGTAACAAAAACTAACTTAGTAGCATTAAAAATGTCTAACCTCTTTAGACATTGCTTGGCACTTACGTGTTAACAGAAGCTTCTACCTTATGCTCGCTCGGTCTCACCTGACCATTAGTAATCATTTGACCTTAGTAATCTATTTCAATTGTAAGAAATTCACATTTCTTAACGTTGATGGAAAATCCTGCCTCAGTCAGTCTCTAAAATCACTATACTCGCGTTTTCGCTTGTTTTGTTGAACATAATCTTTGCGAAAAACACCACGAGCTCGAACGGGTGTAATCTGATGAGGTTTCACATAAATGGACAGAAAACTCGCTAAATTCATAGCAGTTCCGCGAATTTGAGGATCAGTAACACCAGCGTGTAACTATCGCTACAATGAACTCGTCACTCAAATCGTTAACAATGCGTAACGTAACAACAAACGTCTAGCGTATTCTGCATACGTGGGGTAGTTATCGGAATCAGTTTTCATAACATCAAATAAAATGTTCGCGATATCTACTCGTATAGGGCACAATGCTTTAAATTCACACTTGAAATTTGGCCAACTACGATCATTACTAACCCAATCGTATAGCCACGACCTTGCGTCACCTTCAGACAATTACCTATACGTGCTAAACACTCACGATCGCCCCATCATTTAGTTTGCGCACATAATAAATTTGACTACACAACGAATCAAAATCACAAATACATGGTCCGATCTTACCGGCATGGCATCAATAGCATTAACGAGTTTTTCGGTTACTTCACTTATAACCATATCCGCGGTGGGCGGAGGCGTGCTTGAACATGGCACGGACAGGTCCAAACTTGCAGGGTACGACTCGGCACTCGACGGCGCAGTCAGCGGGCAGACGGCTCGCACGACGCGGCTGTCGCATCCGGTGCTGGCGCCGACATGGCGCGCGATGTACTCGCAACAACACTTGCACTGCGTGTCCTGGAATCTTCCAAAACACCTAAGCGGCTTATGAAAGTTTGAAGCTGGGCTTCTAAACCAGGAATAGACGTTCGATCTCGCTTACGACTTTTACGTTTACTAGTCTCAGACATAGCTACAAATATGTTAAGCGGAAAATCTTTAAAATCACAACAGCAAAATCAAAGCAATATTTGAAATCAGAATAACCAAGTCAGAATTGAGTTAGATCCCACTTCTGATGTTGGAAATCCTAAGTGGTTTTAGTTTTAAAAAAAGTAACCTTACAATCAACATAAAAATATTTATTAAGATTTACTAAGAACCGACAATAATTAATAGCGTGATTTTATAAAACGTCCGTCGCCTCTGAGCGCTGCCCGAAAAGTGAGCCCGAGCTTTCTCCGTCGCTCGTATATATACTACGCCGCTCGCATCAGCTCCCGAAGTGAAAGTATTTTGTAACAGTGTTTTATTTTTTAACCCTTTTTTACCTACAATTTGGATTAATTAAATATATTTTACTTTTTGATTTAATTTTTTTTAGTCAACTAAAAACAATTTATTCATAAGAAATATTTCGTAAAAAAAGGTAGGTCCATATAAACTTAACTATTGAAAACTCACCCGAACTAACCGAACACCCGAACAAAAAACAATAGTAACGCCCTCTGTGACGTTCGCTGAATTCGAAAAACATATTGGTTTCGTTCATTAATTATTATCTGTGGCATTAATTGATTTATTCTTCCTTTTATTTACCTACTAGTTGCGCCCCGCGGTTTCACCCGCGGGTAAAAAGAATTTTAATTATTTGCTCATCCCGCTGGAAAATTTCACTTTTCCGGGATAAAATGTAGCCTATATGTTAATCCAGTGTATAAGCTATCTTGGTACCGAATTTCATCCAAATCCGTTCAGCCGTTTGAGCGTGAAGGAGTAACAAACATACACACATACAAACTTTCGCCCTTATAATATTAGTGTGAAGTGTGATGAAGTGTGACGAGTTGACCCGCCCCGGCTTCGCCCGGGTAAATTAGTAAAACGCGCTCGAACGGGATAAAAAGTATCCTATGTTCGTCTTCTGATTCTAAGCTACCTCAGTTCAGCCGTTCTTGAGTTGTAAATAGTATAACTAACACGACTTTCTTTTATATATATAGATATTGCGAAATTAGGAAATTTGTACTTGCAAAAGTTATGTTTTATTAAAATATTAAAGAAAACCAAACCTTTGTATAATAAACTAGCTCCCGCTTTTGACGGCTGGGTGCCTTAAGCACCTGCCCTCCTACCCAGTGACGCTGTAAAGGTTGGTAGAGACCAACAGCAAAAGCCCGTTCACAAAAAATCTACATTCTTATATCAACGCATGTGAGAGCATATGCATACCAATTTTTACAGCAGTGAACCACATTGTGACCTCTCCCATCCGTTACACTTCCATAAGTACCTTTAGCAACAAAAAACCAACATCAAACTGACCTCAAACCACCCCTTTCTGCAAGTCACCCCAACAACCCTCAAAACTTAGCCCAAGATATCAAACTAATTTAAGTATAACCCTGTTAATCTTTAGTTTTGGGGGTTGGATAGGAATTCCTGCAGAATGCCGACAGCGAGGGGGTACGTATTAGTGAAATTCCTTAGAGGGTGGGGTGAGCCTACTTTCCGAAGCTTTAATGGGCTAAATATCTTGAGCCCAGATAATTCGGAGGGTGGTACGGTTCGCAGAAAAGGCTTTTGTTGAAAGTCATTGGAGCAAATGAGACGATACGATGGGTTCGATATCTTTTTGTAGCTTTTTAGATTGAGTTAGATTAAAAGATTATAAAGGTTTGATATATTCAGCTGATCTAATTTTCTTTGGATTTTATGCTCAATTTATAAAAAAATATAACTAATAAATTTAGCCCACTAGGTGTAGGTAGGACTTTTCTGCAAAGTTCGTCTAGGTAGGTACCACCGTTTTGCCAGTTATTCTGCCGCCAAGCAGTAGTGCGCAAGCACTACTGTGTTCCGGTTCGAAGGGCACTATAGCTAGTAAAATTACTGGGCAAATGAGACTTTATGATATGATCTCACAGTCGAGTAATCTTATTACCAGATTGTGCTGATGTCTCAGGATGACGTGCGCAGTGTGATGTCACGCGAAACTATATTTTGGAGTTCCGAGTGACACTGTTCTGTTATGGGCGGCCGTGTCACTTAGCATCAGGCAAACGACTAGCTCGTCACATCATTCACTAACATAAAAAAAGCCTTTTATTTATCCACTAGCTTCTGCCCGCGGCTTCGCCCGCTTGGATTATAGGAATCGAATAACATATATTTCTAGCGAAACAAACATTATAAGCGCTTTCACTCTCTCGATGCATTATACAAAGTAACAATATCCCTAACTGTGCAATATGAAACTCTGATATGGGATTAGTATGGTTTTAACAGTACTAAAGCGTGTGTGAAAAGATCTAATTAGGAGACAACCAGGAAGTGCAGTATTCCCAAACAAGGCAATAAGGTTTTACTTTGTAAAACTGGAAAAGTAATGAATAATCCAACGAAGTAGGTACGTTATTGAGGGATTTATACACACGTACCTGATAATTTATATTGAAGAACATGTTGTGTATAAATTGAAGAACATGTTGTGTACAAATTGAAGAACATGTTGTGTAAAAATTGAAGAACATGTTGTAAACAAATTGAAGAACATGTTGTGTATAATTTGAAGAACACGTTGAGTATAAATTGAAGAACATGTTGTGTACAAATTGAAGAACACGTTGGGTATAAATTGAAGAACATGTTGTGTATAAATTAAAGAACATGTTGTGTATAAATTAAAGAACATGTTGTGTATAAATTGAAGAACATGTTGTGTATAAATTGAAGAACGTGTTGTGTATAAATTGAAGAACACGTTGTGTATAAATTTTCGAGTCAATTGATCCAGAGAGGAAAATTTTTCATAGATAATTCAACCACCCATTTCACCCTTTTAGGAGTGGAATTTCGAAAAACCCTTTCTTAGTGGACACCTATACTTTACAATGAATACAACCTCCAAATTTCAAGTCATAATATTAATTTAGGATTAGCGGTTTAGGCTGTGCGTTGATATATAAGTCAGTCAATCAGGACTTTGAATTTTATATGTATAGATTGAATAATAAGGTTTTTTTTAAAACGTTATTTATACATTGAATATTAATGTTATTTATAAAACATTTATAACACTGTGAGAAAATTAAACAAAATTAAATTCGTTATTCAAAGATGTCTTCCTAAAGTAAGGTAGCTTTTCAGTTCATTATATCTGTTGATTTCCATAAAATCTAATTTTAAAAAAATCATCGAAATCGATTGGCGTCATATTAATAATATTTTTTTTTTTTTTTTTTTTTTTTTTTTTTTACTTCAAACTTGTCTAGCATTTGACCACGCTCTCACCTGATGGGAAGTGACGATGTGATCGAAGGTGTAACATGCTAGCCAAGTAAATACCTATTCACTCTTCTCTTGAACACGCCCGGGTCATATTTCGCCGGAAACACAGACGCTGGCAAGGCATTCCATTCCTTAGCCGTTCTAATTAAGAACGTGGAATCAAATCGCTTGGTACGAATGGGTGGTATTTCGACCACGAAAGGATGGCGCTTAGCCGAGCGTCTAGTAGTCCGGTAGTGGAATGGTGATGGGAGTATGAGATCATGCAGTTCTTGTGCGCATTCGCCGTGGTGTAATCTGTAAAAGACCGACAGACTTGCCACCTTACGTCGGTGCGCTAGGCTCTGGAGCCTTTCACCAACCAAAGTGTCAACGTCAATGAGCCTTTTGGCACGCCGTTCAATCGAGTCCAGAGCCTCAAGCTGGTACTTGGCAGACCCGTCCCACAGGTGGCAGCAGTACTCCATACATGATCGGACCTGTGCTTGATAGATAATAATAATAATAACGCTCAACGATCACATACATAGATCCTGGACCTTAACTAGGATTCCCTGTGTCTAGGGTCCCAGGAACTACGAGGACCCCAGAACACCCAGACTCAGAACAAGTATTTGCGCTTTTTTTCTGTGCACAAATACTTGTCCTGTCGCGGGAATCGAACCCACCACCGGGCTATGAGCCAATCTGCTCAATCACCACACCACAGAGGCTGTCAAATATTGGAGTATTCATCCATTTGTCGTACACATACTTGATGCAAATTGAAAACTTATATAGTTTTCTCCTAGGTGAAAAAAACTGGACGAAATTCAAGTGAAACCACACGGGAAGCTCCAGCTTTAAAATAATAAAACAATCAATAAAATCGGTTCATCCAATCGTTCTGAGACAACAAATATAAATAAAGAACAATCGAATTGGCCTCCTTTTTTTTAAAGTCGGTTCAAAAGGCGAATGGCGTCTACTAAAAAACAAATTAGGTATTATTTTTGCTATCGTTACCTCTGTAAAGTATTAGTAGCGAAGATTGCCCGTAAGTCGCACCATTTGCCAGAATATCGGCACAATCGCGATACGGCGCACGTAGTCCGGGAACGCGGGTATAATAAATTACGAAATCTTTTTGTATATATGACGGCGGCTACGTCTAGTTGTAAACTCTTTGCGCAGCGGGCAGTACCGTAATTTACCCTGTCGTAGCATTCAATTTTATTACAGTGGCAACATCGGCAACTATCATTGCTCCCCCAACCATCTGGCTATAAAAAGGGACCGCTCGGTGTACTACGGATCATTCTTGTTCCAGACACGGTGCGGTGTGGACATGCTGAAGGCCTATAGTTATATAGGTTGCAACCTACCCACAAACCCCTTTCTGCTTACATATATTTAAACTACCTGTATAATATTTAATGATTAAACGAACTTACCTGTACGTGAAGTTCTATCATAATTATACGAGCGCCGAGTCCGAGTCCAGCTTGAAGTTCATTGATGTATTGCCGAGATATTATTTGGGGCGTGTATAACTCCGGGAGGGTGGGGTACTAATCTCTTCGGACTCGGCGCTCGTATAATTATGATAGAACTTCACGTACAGATAAGTTCGTTTAATCATTAATTATACTCGCGCCTCGTCCTCGAGATTAGTACTTGTAGATATTAGTTCACACATGTAGACCTTGAGAGTAGGAATACGGGAATATCATCAATGAATGAAAATACTGTTATTTATCTAACATTATGTTTTAATTTATTTAACACTCATTTATTAGTTATTTTCTTTATCAAGATAATCAAGTAAATGACAAACTTTGTATATAATAGAAAATAGTAGAATCTTTATATACATTTATATATTTCTTATTGTGATTAGATAATTACTTATTTGATATATATTAATACACTTCGGTAGGTATCTGTTGCATCGTATTATGTATCTAACTGAAAAATAATTATTCTTATAATAGTTATTACAATTATGATAATGATTTTAATTATTGAAATCGGATAATATGACGCAGAATCTTTTTAACGAAAGTTTAAATCAGTTCTAATTAATTATCGACTCCGCTAAAGCCGTGTCATCGTTATCATTAACAATGTTTCTTTGATAGAATTTTGCGAAAGTGGTAGAATTTCTGCTCCAACCGGCAGTGTTGCGTATAGTGTCTACACTGACGCCGAGCGCGTGCGCGCGCGACGCGGCCGCGTGGCGCGCGCTGTGCGCGCCGAACACACTCGTGTCGACTCCGCACTCGCCAAGCGTGCGTTTTATCCACCGGCTGAGCGTTTGCGTGCCGACTGATTTGTAAGGTTTCCTGATACCAACAAACAAATCTTCAGATATCCTGATTGACGAAGTACGTTCTATGTAACATAGTAGCGTTGTAGCTGGGCATATTGCTGGCTTTTCGATAAAAAAGGGTAATTGTAATATGGGCTGATTACAGCCAGGTCTAGAAGTTTTTATTATATCCGGGATTTTAATTGTTATACGCTGTGATAATTTTTGAATATTACTAATTTTTATCTTAGAGAGAGTTTGAACTCTGTGCGCAGTTGAAAGAGCTAGTAGCGTAATAGTTTTATTTGAAAGCCTTTCTAAAGATAGTTCTTCATTAGGGTGCCACGTGCTGAGATTGTCTAACACGAGGTTGGTATCCCAAGTAACGTTATATTTGGGTTTTGGTGGTTTCAGTCTAAACACCCCCTTAAAGAACCTTTTCAACCTATCGTCATTAGTTAGTATCGGGCCTAATACCAGGGAAAGTGCCGATCTGCACGAGTTAAGGGTCCCATACTGACAGCCGTCATTAAATAGTTGCGTTAGGAAGTAAATGACTGTGGGTACAGACGCTTCGTAAACATTTACAGAATTAGTTTTGCAGAAATGCCACCATTTCTTTAGGCAAACTTCATACTGCTTCATAGAGTTATGTGATAACGATGCTAACATAATGTCTAACGATAACTTTGGTATGCTTCGCTTTGATAATGCGTGCCGGATAATATTCCTGCCACCAGGGTAATCGAGTTGTGTATCCGACGGGAGCTGGAATTAAATAATAAGGCATTGCTATTAGGGGGAAATGTTACAGTTTCCGATATAAGAAGGGACCTAAATACGGGGTACCATGGCTGTGTTGGCCAAGCGGGCACGATCATTATACCTCTTGCATTGTCAGAAATTATTTTCCTAAGAGTTTTCAGTATAACTGAAACAGGTGGGAATGCATAGAAAAAGTAATTTGACCATGATACTGTAAATGAATTTATAGCAACGGCGTCTGGGTCTCTGTGCCAAGATATATATGTGGCGCATTTTTTGTTGACGCGACTCGCAAACAGGTCAATCTGTGGGAGCCCGAAAGCATGCGTGAGAGTATCAAAAGCACAGTCCGATAGCTCCCATTCTATGTCAGGATGGCTCTTTCGCGACTCATAATCTGCAATAGTGTTATCACTGGATTTTATATACGAGGCGAAAATAAATAGCCTTTTGTTTTCGCACCAGTTCCAAATGTCACGCGTTATTTGAGTGAGGTGAGGGTATTGTACACCGCCCATTCTGTTAATGTATGAAATTGCCGTTGTGTTATCAATACGTAATAATATTTGGCAGTCGGAAAGGTTGTGCGCGAAAACTTTTAAAGCGAAAAAAGCAGCAAGCAATTCTAAACAATTAATATGTAGATGTCGCTCAGTATTCGACCACCGACCACTCGCGGTTTTCCCGTTAGAAACAGCCCCCCACCCCGTAGTTGAGGCGTCAGAAAATATTTCAGCCTGGTAGTCATCGGTTTTTATTCGATGCACAGAATGCTGTATATTATTTAGCCACCAGTGTAAGTCAGGGCGAATAGATTCAGGCAAATTCATGAATCGGTTATAATCGCCATGATCTATCAAGTTTAAATATTTACATCGTTCCATTTCTTTAGTATGCAGCCACCCATATTCTATGGCTGGGCAGGTCGAAATTAATGAGCCTAATAATTGTGCGAAAACTCTAATTTTGCAATGTTTTAACTTCATAAACCATTCTAGTTGCGCCTTAATTCGTAATCTTTAGTCTGTCGGTAAACCGAGTTGAAGGTTACGAGAATCTATGATCATGCCTAAGAATTTGCATTTTGTTGAAGGTAAGAGAATACTTTTTTCTTCATTAATAATAAATCCAAGAGAAGTTAACAATCTTTTAGTTAGGTCTATATTAGCCAGACATTCCTGACGGGTACGTCCGAACAAAAGCCAGTCATCTAAATACAGAGTAGATAAGAGACTAGCAGAACGCAATAGCTTAGCTATGGGTTTAGTTATTTTTGTAAAAATGTAAGGTGCGGTATTGAGACCGAATGGTAAAACGTTGAATTCGTACATTTTATCTTCAAAAATGAATCGAAGGTATTTTCGAGATTCTTCATGTATTTTAATTAAAAAATATGCGTCTTTAAGATCAAGTGTAGCCATATGACAGTTTTGTGTCACCAGTTTTACCGCTGTTCTTAGGTCTTCTAATTTAAAGTGATCTGTCTTTATGAATTTGTTTAAGTTTTTTAAATTTAAAATGAAACGCATTTTACCATTCGGTTTCGGTACTAGAAAAGTACTCGATACAAATTGGTTATGACATGGACTGCATATTGATATAGCACCTATTTTAAGCATGTTATTTAAAGCTTCCAAATAATGTATTTTTTCATTATTTGTGTAAGATGGTTTTGCAGGTAGCGTATGTTGTACAACAGGTGCCGTAAATTGGATTTTATAACCTTCTATCCAAGATAGTATAGTGTGGTCTTTCGTAATGAGAGCCCACTGATGATAAAAATGAGATAATCGACCAGCATACTTAACTGTGTCTAGAAGCGGCGACGTGAATACGTCGTTGCTTGGTGTGCCTGCGATAACGTCCTCGATGAGCTCGCGTGCGGCGGCGGGTGAGGCGGGGGCGGGCGATACGCCGCGCGCGCTGCAGCAGGCTCGCGGCTCCTGGGCGCCTGCGGCGCCGGCCCCGCAGGCAGCCTGCTTGCCTGGGGGGGAGCCTTTCGGTTTAAAGGTCTTGGAACTGCCCCTTTGTACTTGCTATTTGTGGCCTTATTTAATTCCGCTTTCAGTTCAATTCCAGACTTATTTACGGCCTTGGCTGATTTTAATGTTTCGGCTAAATTTTCGCCGAATAAGTAAGTATCAATCTTAGTATTTTTAAGGTGTTCTTTCATGTCGTTTTTTAAAGCAAATAAAATGAAGTTCCTTCTCGTAACAGAGTCAGCGTGTTGTATGTCGCATAAAATTCTACTTATGTCCATTAGTTTTTGGAGCATATCGTTGTTTTTTGCTTTAGAATTTAATTGAGTGTTTATGATGTCACTCAAACATGCTATTGCACTAGTCATTTGTTTTTGCTTAGTCTCAATGCCTTTATCACGTTTGATGGCAGTCTCAACGATTGCCGCTTTAATCTCCGGATTTATTATGGGGGCATCAATTTGGACACAATTTGTCGGCACGGGGTATTTTGAAATTAAATCTTTGCGATTTTCTTTACTGAGACCTTCTTTAACAATGTACAATAAACGGCTTGCAAGTTCATTGCGTATCTCTGGGCCGTATTTTATAGCAGTAGAAGGGTCATCGCCCAAAATTTCCAGAATTTCAGTATCCAGACAGACATTTTCATTGGCAGTGATGTTGTCTTCTGGAGGCGTGCTTGTAGAGGTACTGGGCCCTGGCCGAGGCTCAATAGCATTATCTGAGATTGTCACAGTGCTTTCGTTTTCTGGCATTTGTAATAGCCAGTCCTCTGGTATCAATGCGGGTGTATCTGTAAATTATCATAGATATGATAATTTAATGGCAATATTATTATGGGCGAGTTCAAAAAGACGTAAATACGTCAATAAGTAATATTCAAGCAAATAACTAGTGTAATATTAGGAGTAATATTTTTTGTAATATACTCGTGATATGTTAGGTTAGGTTACAATCCCCAGCGGAAGGAACGCCAACCGTATTTCAATGCGTTGAAGCAGCCCCAGCGACTGCTTCGATTGCATAATAATATCGCTACGTAAATACGTAGATACATTTATAATGGTAAATACCTGCTCCCGTGTCGTACGGCATAACTTCCTCCGATTCCGATGCACTATCACTTTTTTGCTGTTCACGAATTTTGTCTTCCAATTTCTTTATTTTTTTCTTATAATGGTCTATATTTTCTTCGTGGGTCCTTGTACGCTTACGTTTCGGCATTTTGACGACGAAACAGTGCGAAAACGCCTTGAGTGGTTGAGCACTTGATTGCGAATGACTAGCTTTTCCGCAGACAACTCGTAATAGAAATCCACAAACTACCCACAGCAAAAAAAAAAAAAAAAAACTCTGAAGTAAGTGCAAGAGTGGTGACACCTAGCGATACTACATGTGTGAACTAATATCTACAAGTACTAATCTCGAGGACGAGGCGCGAGTATAAATATGCATATAGATTATAAGCTCTAAATTACTTAATAACAAAGCAAAGATGATGATAATAAAAAAGCAAGTGTGCTTTACACGACACGACTAAAATAAAACTTCTTCAGCTCCATCTATCGGCCGGTATAACTTTGTTTTTGCTTTCTTTAATGTTAATGTCACCATCTTGATAATTGTAATTTTTTTATGTTAAGGAATGACGTGGCGAGCTAACCGTTCGCCTGATGTTAAATGACACGGCTGCCCATATCAGCTGCAGTGTCACTCGGAACTCCAAAGTGAAACTGCACTGCGCACGTCATCCTGAGACATCAGCACAATCTAGTAATAAGATTACTAAACTGTGAGATCAGATCATAAAGTCTCATTTGCCCAGTAATTTCACTAGCTACAGTGTCCTTCAAACCGGAACACAGCAGTGCTTGCACACTACTGCTTGGCGGCAGAATAACTAGCAAAGCGGTGGTACCTACCTAGACGAACTTTGCAGTAAAGTCCTACCACCTAGTAAATGGTACTTTTTCCGGACATACCAACATAATAATACAAATTACAAGGTAATTTTTAGCTTTGTTATGTTGACAATGGATATCGACGTTAACCAAGAATTTCAACTTCCGTTCGCCTCGTTACGCATTCACGAGCTTACTCCCCAAGTCAAGCGGGCGTAAAAAAGTTTTACCTACTTCAAAAAAATATTATGTCATAAATTAATAAATATCCGATTGTATTTTACCGACCAGTGGTTTTTTCTCAATGCTTAACATTGGACCAGTAAGTGTTTTTTCCAGCGGAACCTATACTAAGTCCTCACACACTGATTGGGTGTTCTTGCGTAAAATTCGTCGGATCGACGATCCTCCCAGGGTTGCCACTTCGCAGCGGGATGAACCGTTGTGCACGAGTTAGATGAACCATTGGTTTTCTGGCAGAATAAGATAAAAATATAACACAATTATTATTTACAACTGAGCGCTGAAATGAGACAAAATAATAATAATAATAACTAGTTGCGCCCCGCGGTTTCACCCGCGGATAAAAATTATTTTCATTATATGCTTATCCTACAGGAAAATTTAACTTTTCCGGGATAAAATGTAGCCTATATATAATCCAGGGTATAAGCTATCTCGGTACCGAATTTCATCCAAATCCATTCAGCCGCTTGAGCGTGAAAGAGTAACAAACATACACACAAAACACAAAAACTTTCGCCTTTATAATATTACCAGGGTATAAGCTATCTTGGTACCGAATTTCATCTAAATCCATTCAGCCGCTTGAGCGTGAAGGGGAAACAAACATACACACATACACACTAACACCCATACAAACTTTCGCCGTTATAATATTAGTGTGATAATAATAACGCCAAACGATCACATACATAGAATCTGGACCCTAACTAGGATTCTCTGTGTCTAAGAACCCGGGAACTACGAGGACCATCGTAAATGATTTATGAGCTGGCGACACCCTGTCTCCAGCCCATAAGTAATGCTTAATTGTTTTTGTAGTGTACTAGCTTCTGCCCGCGGCTTTACCCCTGTGGCCTATAGGAAACGACGAAGAATATTTTTTTAGATAATTCAACCATCTCTTTTACCCTCTTAGGGATAGAATTTCGAAAAACCCTTTATAGTGGGTACCTTACCTTACAAAGAAGACACCCCCCAAATTTCTAATCTGGGACCACCGGTTTAGGCTGTGCGTTGATATATAAGTCAGTCAGTCAGTCAGGACTTTGGATTTTATATGTATAGATTGTATGTATAGTTACGACACAATGGGGCTGGCATAAACATTGTTTAAAATCCTTTCAAAAAATATTTTAAAAAATAAATTGTGCGCTATCTTACTGCGGAAGGCACATTAAAAAGAAAACACTTATATCCCTCTCTTTTCCACACAAACACCAACTTTTTTCTACTCCCGAATGTTATCTTATTTCGATGATTCTTTTCCAATTATGTCGAGGGCAGCGAAGAACAAAAAGACAACTTAGTTACTGCGTTTTGCTGAACACAGATTTTGTAGGTGGTAGGACTTTTCTGCAAAGTTCGTCTAGGTAGGTATTCAGCATTGCCAGTTAATTTGCCGCCAAGCAGTAGTATGCAAGCACTACTGTGCTCCGGTTTGAAGGGCACTGTAGCTAGTGAAATTACTGAGCAAATGAGACTTCACGACCTAATCTCACAGACCAGAAATTTTGCATTATCTGTAAGGTGGTGGTAATATAAAAAAACAGCTTTATTTAAACCATGTTTAGGGAAAACCTTCGGCTAAAGTAATTAACTCGATAGTTTAACATTCCTTTTCATTGGAGGATTTCTTAAACCGGCGGTTGAACCAATAAACTGGGACAACCTGTTTCAAATAGGGTGGTGCAAGTTATAAGGCATCGCGTGAAAATGTACAATTAGTCATCCCTACCATCCCTAACAATAAATAAAAGTATATAAGTAATTTTATTTATATAAGTATTTAAAGGTGTAACGTTGTCTGTTTTTTGCTCGGGTTTCACGCAGAAAGAAAAAACGGATGTACTGATTTGGCTGGAATTCTGCACACAGATTAGTTGCGATAGGTTTTTTTCCGTGCACAAATTCTTGTCCTGCGGCGGGAATGGAACCCGCTGCCTCCGAGTTATGAGCCGACCTGCTCAACCATTACACCACAGAGACTGTCAAAATTGATGAATCGCTATCTCTTATGGCTTGTACAGGACCCACTGCTAGTGATAATGTATGAAATCTTAATGTTTTAATAGTGCCCAATCACTCAGCACAGGAAGCTAGAGGTGCGTTCCCTGATCAAACTCAAAGTCAAAAGATTTATTGCAAATAGGCTATTTTTAGCACTTTTACAAGTGTAAAACTAAAGTATGGCGTTGGCGGTACTCTTCTGATAAAGGGGCAATGAAAAAGACGGAAATATATTAATTTCGTTTAGCTTTAGAGTATGCGACACAGAATCGACACCAATAGGTACTTAAAATTAAATTATTTTACTAAGCATATAGAATTACAAAGTGCTTATTGTCAAATAATATATAGCAAGCCCATTACAATATATGAGTTTGAAAAAAAAGCAGTTCTCTTTCTCACTACTGGTGCAAGCAATCCGGCACAATGCAGAACAGAAAACTCCGATCCGATCTATCAGGTAATTATAAAAAAAACTGTATTGTACAAAGTAAAAGGAAAAAAAGAGATACTCTTTTCATCTGTACATTTTTTTATACAATATTTGAAGCCCCTATGTACATAGGGCGTATTATGCATTTCCGGAACTGACAATATTATAAAGTCAAGACAATATTAGAAAATAGAACTCTTTGGCTGTAGAATACGGTTTGTTTTATCTGACTGTTTTTACAATGTGGCGTCATTTTAGGAATGGCCGTGTCAAGTTTTGGCGGGAAAATGAAAGAGATCGCGTCACCGCATTGTATTATTTTCCAAAACTTGTGTTATTTTCAGTGTTAGTGCATAAAATTGGTGGCATTTTATTCGTTAAGTGCTGGATTACAGGCGTGAGTGTGGGAAAGTGGTACAATGCCGTGATGCGATCTTTCTCGTTTTCCCGCCAAAACTCAACGCGATGCAGTTACATTCGAAATTTATAAATTCACCTGTTTAGCAAATTAAGCATTTAAATTTTTTTTTTATTGTATCATAAACTCGTTGATGATACAACGTGTCAGTCACTCTTTATTGATACCAAGAAATTTTAATTTTCACATTTCACATGTAATAATTCAGCTTATAAATGAAAATTAAAAACTATGCATTAGCAAAACTTAATCTAAGAAGCCGCTACCAGTAGGCATCGTGCCCAAAATGCTGGCGGCATTGCCCCGTTGAATGGCAATGCTTAGTCTTTGGGCTAAATAAAAACCAGCATTTTGGTCACGTGTTGCCTCGATCAGTCGTTCTGAAAGATCTTTATAAATTTTGTGGGCACTCGGTCCCCACGGCCCCAACGTCTCGACACCGAAAGGCGCAAATATATAACCACTGTCAAAAAAAAACACTGTAATTTGTTTTATGTAACTTAAATGTAGGTAGCATTTAATTTGAATTTAATAAAAAAAAGCTCACACCTCAACTCATGTCAGTTTTTGAAGAAAAACTTCTTTGCGCACGCTTAACTTGGGGAGTAACCTGGTGAATGCGAGACGAACGGAAGTTGAAGTTAGTTCACGTAGATATCCATCGTCTGTGTTATTTAAGTGAGTGCATGCATGCAAGTCATGACACGATACGATACGAAAATATAATTTTCAAAAATTTTATTTACATTTATTAATCTAATATTGTGGGATATCAAAGCACTCCTAAATGGAATACCTCCGAAAATTTAATACTACATAGTCTAACTAAATCAATCATTGTGGGTAAATCGGGTTTGACTCAAACGCTCGTGAAAAAGTCACCACCGCGTGCTAATATGCATACTAACGCCATCTAGTTATAAACGTACGAGCTATTGTATCACACGTTTTAGAATAATGAAAATGTTTGGAGACAGAGTAAAATGATTAGTGGTTTTTTGGCGGGAAAGCGAAAAAGATTGCGTCACCGCATTGTATTATTTTCCAAAACTTGTGTTATTTTCATTGTTAGTGCATAAAATTGGTGGCATTTTATTCGTTAAGTGTTGGATTACAGGCGTGAGTGTGGGAAAGTGGTATAATGCCGTGATTTCAATATCAACCAATAATCATCATTCCAACTAATACCAATTAATGCTAGACCGGATAGATTATCCCTTTAGCATTCAGACACTTTTTTTTGTCATCATTTTTACATTCTCTTTTCTTTCTCTTTTTCCCACTTTTTTTTACTTTTTTCTCTCTTTTTTTCTCTCACGAATCATTACCTTTTTTTCCATAACTTTTAGTATCATAATTTTTTTCCACTGGTCCGGGTTAACCCTGTAACTAAATTTGATATTAGTGTCTCCCGCCGTCACGTCATCATATTTTCGGCCGTATTGCTTGAAGAGTGATGTGGAAATAGGCAATCCCACTTCTGATATAGGCAGAACGGGTTGTATGTAGGTTGCAACCTATATAACTATAGGCCTTCAGCGTGGTCACCGGGTCGTGTCCGGAGCAAGTATGATCGTAGTACATCGAGCAATCCCTTTATATAGCCAGATGGGTGGTGGGGCAGCGACGACAGTTGCCGGTGTTGCCACTGTAATGTGGCATGTTTGGCCGTATTTTACAGAATTTATTTTGGAGAATGTGCCCAGGAGCTTCACAATCTTATCCCACCGTCTCCATTCCACTACAGGACCTCACGGTGAGGTCAGAGTTACCACCCTTACGTTGTTGATTTACCTTTTGTTCGTACGAAACGCTTTGCAGATTCTTTTATTGTGCGTACGGCTAGGGAATGGAACTCACTCCCGTCGTCGGTGTTTCCATCCACATACAACTTGGGAGTCTTTAAGTCAAGAGTAAATAGGTTATTTCTGGGTAAGCGTGCTCCACCTTCGACCTCATCGTCACTTACCATCAGGTGAGATGTAGTCAAACGCAAACCCACCGAAAGTAAAAAAAAATAAATAAAAAATAAATAAAAATTAAATGCTGCCACAGGGTAAATTACGGTACTGCCCGCTGCGCATAGAGTTTATAACTGGACGTAGCCGCCGTCAGGTACATAAATTTTATTTACTTTTATTAAACCAACATTGTAAGATGTCAAACACTCCTAAATGGAATGCTTTCGAAAAATTTCATATCCGTATATCGATCATACTTTAAAAGTTATCTGTAAGCGTTATCAATCATAGGTAGATCGGGTTAGACTCAAACGCTCGTGAAAAAGTCACCACCGCGTGCTAATATGCATACTAACGCCATCTAGTTATAAACGTACGAGCTATTGTATCACGCAACTTGCGTACTACGTTTTAGAATAATGAAAATGTTTGGAGACAGAGTAAAATGATTAGTGGTTTTTTTGGCGGGAAAGCGAAAAAGATTGCGTCACCGCATTGTATTATTTTCCAAAACTTGTGTTATCTTCAGTGTTAGTGCATAAAATTGATGGCATTCTATTCGTTAAGTGCTGGATTACAGGCGTGAGTGTGGGAAAATGGCATAATGATGGTGAAACGTTTCTTTTCGTGTTGTTTCCAAAACTCCATAGAAGCTTCCAGTAAAGTTGCCACCACTTTACTAGGAGTATGACTTTGACTAGACTATGACTTCGACTATGACTTGACATTGACACATAGATATGTGTCAATGTCAAGTCATAGTCGCACATTTGCGTGAAATATCATTAACTTGATAAATTCTCAATTACTTGACATTGGCTAAATACACAAAAGTGTGGAGCCAAAACATAAAAAAGTGAATTATAACAGATGATAAAAGGCCAAAGTCACATCATACTATGACACAGAATAAACATTAGTATCACTAGCGCAATGCTTGAAATATTCAACACTCGGCGTGTTAACGTGAGCTCTTATTGCTGCCACTCGTAATGAGCGAGAACAGGGGAGGTGTGGAGTAGACATTTGTTAATTATGTTCAACGGGCTTCTGCCCGTAGCTTCGCCCGCGGCGTAGCCTATGGGAATATAATTCAACCACCCATTTCACTCTCTTAATGGTGGAATTTCGAATCATTCATTTTCATTCAATCAAATCAGTAGTTTGGGCTGTGCGTTGATAGAATGTGCACTATATATGTCAGTCAGTCAGTAAGTCACCTTTGAGTAATATATATTTTAAAAAAAGAAGAAAATAAGATCATAGATCGCATTCGATGCAACACGGCGTAGCTGAAAGTACATTTTCTTTCGAATTTCTACAGAAAGGTATTATTAGGTATTTTTGAAGTAAAGCTTCTTTACGCACGCTTGACTTGGGGAGTAATCTGGTGAATGCAAAACGAGGCGAACGGAAGTTGAGAGTTGCTGGTTAACTTAGATCTCCATTGTCAACATAACAAAACTAAAAATTACTTTAAATTTGTATTATTATTATTCTATGTTTAATGGCTTTCTATCGGTTTTTAGTGATAATTCTGTCAATGTCAAGTAAGGAATTTTTGTACGGTTATGTCATGTTAAAGTCTTATTTTCAAAATGCCACAGTAAAACGCTGAATATTTTACTGGAGGCTCTAGGAAGCCTTGCAGAGAAAACGAAAAGGCATGGTTTAAAAGCTTGGAACCATTTGCCAACACTCGTGTTCGTTCACGAACACTTAACGGATAATAATCCCTTATCACACATGAAAGTTAAAAAATACAACGGTTACGAAAAAAAAATCAAAATTCTCAACCGCCATTTTCGGATTCTTTTCAACAACTATGTATTATTTATTATCTCTGATAAAATGGCTTTTTACAATTATCAAGATGGCGACATTAACATTAAATAAAGCAAAAACAAAGCTATACCAGCCGATACATTGAACTGAAGTTTTACTTCAGTCGTATTGTCTAAACCACACTCGTTTTTTTATATTAATTTATTTTTGACCTTTTAGTTTCTACGCATTTCTACGTCCAACGCATTGCAGGCGAATTTCACCGTTGGCTATACTCTGGAAACACACACCCGCTATATAATGTAGCTGTAAAGGGAAATTATCTATAACTATTATATAGTACTATATATTGTGTGGTATAATGTAAAAATATGTACCCAATAGTAAAACTGGATAAAGTCGCATTGATCGGTTCGAGTCTGCTGTCTGAAGTCTGATTCCACTGATTATGATTCCACTTCAATTACAACACAATTCATAATTCGAACGCAACTCGTACTATAGCAACTCATAATCCGAGTGCACTCGCATGCAACTCGTACTGTAGCAACCCATAATCCGAGTCCACTCGGATGCAACTCGTACTATATCAACTCATAATCCGAGTGCACTCAAATGCAACTCGTACTGTAGCAACCCATAATTCGAGCGCACTCAGACATAGATCGTACTGTAGCAACTCATAATCCGATCGTACTCGAACGCAACTCGTACTATAGTAACTTATAATCCGAGCGCACTCAAACGCGACTCGATCGCACTCTCGGACGCAACTCGTACTGTAGCAACTCATAACCCGAGCGCACTCAGATTGTAACATCTGTCTCATGTCCGATCTGTGTAGACCCGGACCGCACTCTACTTCTCCAAGCTAGCTCGTATAGTATGTACTCGTATTTTAATTGTTTACTATGATCAACCATTACAAGAATGAAGGAAAAAATGTGAGTTATGTCGACCGTTATCCTAGTACACTCGTACGAAACTTACTCCTACGAGTCCATTCGGTCCGAGGAGACTGTGAACGTATCATCACTGCTTATATGTTTATATGTTTTATATACAAATACAAATACAAATTTATTTATTGTTTCAAAATACATCACACATAAAATAAGTTACAACCCTGCCTTCTGCTTTAGTATACACTGTGTTGTAGGGGGCAGTGTCTTCCCTTATGGTACAAATAATTTCAATACAAAATTGAAACAGTAAAAAGTAATAGTTTAAAAGCTAAGTAGATAAATAAATAAATAAAATATACAAATATATTAGTATAATGTATTATTATATATATATCTAAAAGAAATACATATGGTGTTTGCATGTATAGATGTCGAGTCGTGCGTGTCGTGTGTAAGTAGTTAAGCACCTATAAGCGTAATTATAGTACTCAGAGAAAGTGAATAAAATGCAAGAGCATGATTAATCAATTCTGACTAGGAGCTTTTCCACATTTGTATGTATATATAAAACATATAATAAAATGTTATATTTTTTATATTTATAACATATTTTATATTTTTATCTTTTTTTTTACTTTATTTGGGAAAACGAACAGTACCACATTAAAATTATAGCTTATGAGTAATATACAATGACAATAATCAACGTGATACCAGCACCGTTTACCACAGAGTGTCAAAATTATATTAAAATAGGTGTATGATGCGATAGGCGGTAGTGCTACGCTAATAATTCTACAATTTTATTTTCGAATATAATAGGCCTCGTTGCCGCAATATTAATACTAATAATATTAATAATACTATTGTGTTAAATTTTATATGTTTTCTTGACCAAAGATGTGGATTATCTTGATATTTAACAGATGTGTTGGTTTCGTTTTTAGGGGCGAAGGAACAAACATCGATGTTCATCACATAAATGTTTGTCCTGGATGGGAATCGAACCTACAACCCGCAGTTCAGAAGGCCCTGTGACCCTGGTCACTACCAACTGAACTATCGGGCCAGTCAAATAGTACCTAACAAGTCAATTAAATTGAATTGAGTCAGTGTTGCCACCAAAAAACGAATAAACGACATATGTTGAGAAACAAGAACAATTTAATAAATTCAGTTAAAGATTTGGATCCTCTTTTTTATTTATATCCTCTTTCATTTTTACTCGTCGCTTAGATTTTCATTTCAATACTCACAACACAAAACTCAACTTTTCAACAGCTGCACATCAGCGGCTTAAATCCAGGGCTGTCAAAACTGTTGATTTATTTCAGAAGTGGGATATGAGAACTATTGTTGAAACGTTAGCTTCAACTTTTAAGCCCGTGTCCGTTTACATTTTGCGGCAATAAACTGACATGGATTGAGCGCTTTTTGTTTTTTGGTGTTTGAAGTTTGCTTTGTTTTTGACATGATACAGTAGAAAGAGACAAAAATTAGTTTTAGTGAAATCGAAGTTTTTAAAGGAAGTTTTCGCGGGAAAACATTAATAAAATATATAATAAAAAAAACGAAAAAGATAGCGTCACCGTATTGTATTATTGTCCAAAACTTGTGTTATTTTCAGTGTTAGTGCATAAAATTGGTGGCACTTTACTCGTTAAGTGCTGGACTACAGCCATAAGTGTGGGAATGTTGTGTAATGATGGTGAAACATTTCTTCTCGTGTTATTTCCAAAATTCCATAGAAGCTTCTGGTAAAGTTGCCACCACTCTACTAGGAGTATGACTTGACTAGACTAGACCATGACTTGACAAACATAAGTGTTCCTTTAAAGGGAGGCCTACGTTCTGCAGTGAACGTTTTCCGGGCTTGTAATGTGATGAAATCTATAGCACCAATTTCGGAACATTTAAAAAAAAATCGAAAAAAATTTTCGAGACTGACGGGAGGTACCAGCGCGAGTCGATAGAAAACGATATCTACCCTCACTAAATAATATAAACTAAAAATGTGGGTATATCTATAACGGTCAGAACTTCGTCATTGAGTTTTGGCGGGAATGAGAAAAAGATTGCGTCGCCGCATTGTATTATTTTCCAAAACTTGTGTAATTTTCAGTGTTAATGCATAAAATTGGTGGCATTCTATTCGTTAAGTGCTGGATTACAGGCGTGAGTGTGGGAAAATGGTATAATGGTGGTGAAACGTTTCTTTTCGTGTTGTTTCCAAAACTCCATAGAAGCTTCTGGTAAAGTTGCCACCACTTTACTAGGAGTATGACTTTGACTAGACTATGACTTGTCTATGACTTGACTTGATGACTTCGACTGTGACTTGACACATATTTGCGTGAAATATCATTACCTTGATAAATTATTAATTACTTGACACTGGCTAAATACACAATAGTGTGGAGCCAAAACATAAAAAAAAACTTCGTCATTTACAAGATTTTAGTGTTTAGAATAATATCTCTCGTCAAATAAAAGTAATAATAATCAATTTATTGCTACTGTAGTCACAAAAATTAATACGAGACGAGGTTTTAAATAGTACTACATTATATTCGTGTCATAGGTGTTCGCACAACATGTGATCACAGCGCTGTTTTTCTAGTTAACTCTACGCTTGGACCGATTTTCAAGAATATGTTACAAAGCGGTTTCAACTTTTAATTCTATAAATATAAATACAAATAACAAAACAAATAATCAACATAAATATCTTACCGAGAACAGCAAAATTTGAATCTTAGATATAACAGTAATAGTATAATTAGTAAGTTAGCTAAGAATATTTTCGAAGAAAAACTTTTTTGAACGGGCTAATGCTGTTGGTCTCTACCGACCTTTTCAGCGTCTCCGGGCGGGAGGGCAGACGCCCGACCATCGAAAGTGGGAGGCAAATGGCTCAAAGGCACCCCTGGGGTGCGAGCCTCGGCTTGGGCCGTTGCCGGGATAACAGTACCCAGAAGACTGCGTCCACTGGAAGAGTGGACCCTATTGAAAGTGGCGACCGTTCTAGCTAACCTACGGGGGGTACGTCGACCTCGCCGGCGGGGTCGGTATCTGATTGTGTTACGCTGGTATCCTATACCGGTGCCGGGCGCGGTACCTGAGCCGGAAGGGCTAGACTGGTCCGGTGATCCTAGCGCAGCCGATACTACGGCTGCTATGGGCGGCGGCCACGGGGTAAAGAAAAGCTTTGCACTGGTTAGTACCGATGGCCAGATGACCCGTGGTGTTGCCAGTTAGCACCATGACGAATTTGTTGTCACAGCTGAATGCAAGAAATAATCCGGCATTCCAAAGAAGCATTAGTGATGTACAAAGATGGTAAAACCGCGTCTCACAAAGTGGTGGCCTGAAATCGGAATTAATTTGCTACAAACGCACTCGCGAAGAGTGGTTCATGCAAGAACACACCAGTTACTTTAATAGGCATGACGACAGTATCAAAAAATGGTCGATTTAATGTTTTTAGGGTAAAATTTATATTAAATAACGTTGAAACACTGATTTAGTTTTATTAAAAATATTGAGATTACTTAGATTTTCAATAAAATAAAACATTAAAATACTGCGATCGGCCATTTTGACTGAAACGCCAATCACAGCGCATGACGTCACACGTAGATTTTTGCTGTTGTGAATATACGCATTTGGATTGATTTTGTTATTTACTTTCTTCGCTACGCGAGTTACGGAAGCTACAGCCGGAGGATGTAGAATAAAACTGAAGTTGGGTTTTATGGTAAAATAATCTATAATATGTAATTAAAATATTACATGAAGTAATAAATCTGCCTAAAATCTAGGTGGCTTCCGGTACCAAGGTCGGGACCGGAGTGCTCTATATATTTCTAATAATAAAGTAAAAATGATACAAGACACATATGCAACGTCGGCGCATTGCTCAGCCGACGCCGGCCGCGGCATGCGATGGTGACGTCACACGGCAGCGCGCGTAACATCTCCCTCCCAAAGATCGGCAACTATTGGCGGGTCTTGGCTGCCAGAGTTGTCGGGATGACGTTGGTATCAGCTATCACGAGGCTGGGATCAGTTATTCGGTCCGCGATCTCTGCATAAGTATCTCTTGTCGTTTCTATATCTGAAGATTCCGATTGTTCAAACGGTTTATTCGCAGGTGTCGGTACAAAAGTACAATTGCGAGTACACTTGCACCGATTAAAATCGTATAGACAGGGATTGTAGTATGGTATAGGGCGTAACCGCTGACGGCTTGATTCAATTCCATAGGGGCCTGGAGATATATTTTCGTGTTGAGGCCGTGAAGATTTTCTAGTTTTATTGAATTAAGTTTGATAGTCGGTGCCTTTTTAAGCTGGATTTTAATGGTTGTATTGGTGATGGTTCAAGAAACTTCCTCAGAGGGTTCGATATTGGTCTTGTCCACAGGATATCTTGACTTTCATTGGTATTGGAAAGCTGATGGTGTAGTCTTTATCGTCAAGCTGCTCTAGGGATCCTATAATCAGGGTGATGAGAGTCAATGTGCAGGATGGATCGAGTTTCTACTTCATTATTAGCTGGTCATGGCTGGAACTTTTTTGCATAGATACCAGAAACTGGTCTTCGGACATTCAGTCTCTATGTACATAGAACCCCTACTAGCGGTTGCACATGCTATGTATGGACGGATAGGTAACAAGGCTAGGTTATTCTTATTAGGGAATACTGACAATCAATAGAAATCGTATGTTAATGGTATGGCAATCGGGATCTCCAAAAACTAATACTAAATCATCGTCCACATAGAAATACCCTAATTTTATTCTATCATAATACTCTCTAAATTCTAAGTCTATATATATATATTTTTTTTTTTTTTTTTTTTTTTAGGATATAAGACCCTAAGCTTATCTAACATAGACCTAAGAATAGATATCTTAATAAGCGAATAAGGGGTGCTCGATGCACGAATAAGCTCTAATAAGGCAATCTCAATTCGTATCTAAGTATTCAGTTTATAAGATTCTCAACTATACCATCTATGTGAGAATTATGAGTCATCCATTCTTTAGTTAAACTTGTGTGTTGATTAAATTCAGTGTCTAAGTGGTTTTGGTTTTCATAGAGAACTTTGATAGCATTGTTATATTTAATTGCATCAGATTACTAGATATACTATTTATAACTGAACTGTCGATGAAGCCTCGTCTTTTGGGATTTTTCTCAATAGTTTTTAACTTTTGGATAAAGTTTCTATTTTATTATGTAATGGGAGTATACAAAGTCCATGTTCCAGGAGCTCACATATTATGTCTTGTCTGAGAGTCGTGTGAGTCAGTTGGATTAAGGGTTATCACAAATAGTAGTGTCGTGAAACATAATGGAATTTTCAGGGACACGCTTGAGTCGTGATTTAGCTACCGGACCTCGTTTCCTCTTAGTGTAGATATGTATAGGAAGGTCTGCTAAAACAGTATCTTGGGTAAAACGGGGTGCTAGTTTTTGGCGATCTGCTGCAGGATTTCTTATAAAAACCTGTTGGTCAGGCTCATAATGTTGTTCTGGTTCGCGATTCCTATTTCTGTTTTCTGTAATGCTTGTGCGATTCTGAAGGGAAGAGTCATTAATAATGTCGTAAACTTTTAACATTCGGTTTTTGTGGTCCTGCAGATAATGTTGTAATAAATGTTCAGTTAAATTAACGTCTATGGGGTCTCGTGGGTCAAAATGTCCTGTTATCAGTTCTAATGGTCGACATTTAGTAAAGCTATGGATTGAGCTGTTATAGGCCAAAACTGCATAGGGCATAAGGTTAACGACAGGTTCATTTCGTTGTTCCAGCTTTAAAATTCTCAAGTGTTCAAGAATAGTGGAATGAAAACGTTCTACCATTCCGTTTTCATTAGGAGAATGGGCGAGAATTTTGTGATGTTGAATTTTATGAAGCTTTGTGAACTCTGAAAATACTTGATTTGTGAATTCTGGTCCTTGGTCAGTTACTATAGTCAAAGGTACGCCATGGTGAGTAAAAAATAGAAGTAGAGCTTGAACTACGCTAAGTGCTGTTCCATCTCTTAATAAATATGCCTGTGCATATTTGGAGAAAGCATCAATTATAGTCAGATATTTTTCAGTTTGAGCTGTGAAAAGATCTATATGAACAATTTCAAAAGGCTTTGTGGGAGGTGGCACGACATTGAATCTTTGTCTAATTGGGTTACGGTCGTATTTGGCTTGGCCACAAATACTACATGCATGAATATATTTTGCAATTTGATCTTTCATCTTGGGCCAATAGAATTTCCAAGAAAGAGCTAAATAAGTTTCATTGATACCACGGTGGTTGGTTTTACCCTCATGATACTTTTTGATAGTTTCCTGTTGATGTAAAAACTCTTTGACATTTTCTACTTCAGTTTTTGTTAATACTAGATTCATGGCAGTACTTTTGAAGTGTTCCTGAATTATTGGAATAATTTTGTACATAGCCAACGGTGGATTTATAATTAAACCTGTCTTCACCCTTGGGTTAACATGATCTTTTATGGCATTTACTACGTCGGTTTCCAGGGATGTTTGAGACACTTGAATGATAGTTTTAGTGTGAGTTTGAAATGGTTTTGTTACAACTGGCCCTTTTTTAATGTCATTAACTACAACAAAACAAATTTGTCTATTAAATATATTGAGAGGATGGTCGGATATTGGAATTTCTAGTATGGGATTTTCCTCACTTGTATGCACTGTTTCAGTTGCACTAGAATGAACTTTTTCGCTAGTGTGAGCTGTAATAGTTGAACTAGAGTCTGCTGTGAGCGTTGAGTTAGAATGAGCTGAAAGCGTAGAAAAACCTGAAGGGTATTCTTCTGAAACGTTAACTGCAAGAGAATTCACGTCTTCGGCATTGATTTGGATTCTTGAAAGAGCATCAGCATTTGTGTTACTAGTCCCTCGCTTATAAACCACGGTGAAATTATATTCGCTGAGCTTTAGTCTCCATCTTGTTAACCTCGAACTTGGATCTTTTAAGTTCATTACCCATTGAAGAGGTTTGTGGTCAGTTATTATCTGAAATTTTCGGCCAAAGAGGTATGGACGGAAGTACTTAGTTGCCCATACTATAGCCAAAAGTTCTTTCTCAATAGTACTGTAGTTAATTTCGCTACTATTTAGAGTTCTAGACGCATATGCAATAGGCTTATCTGATCCTGAAATTCCTTGGGATAGAACAGCACCAATTGCCAAGTTGGAGGCATCTGTAGTCAGAATGAAATCTTTGGAAAAGTCAGGGTATTGCAAAATAGGGTCATTTGTCAGTAAAGTTTTACATTGCTCGAAGCAAGCTATGTAGTTTTTATCATTATGATTAATTTTTGATCCCTTTTTTAAGCATTGGGTCATGGGTTTCGCGATACGGGCAAAATCAGGTATGAACTTTCTGTAGTAGCCTAATAAACCGAGAAAACGCTTTATTTCTGTTGCAGTTTTTGGAATAGGAAATTGCTGGATTGCTGATATTTTGTCAGGATTAGGCTTGATACCATCCTTGCTTATTATATGGCCTAAATACGCTGTTTCTAATTTTAAGAATTCCGACTTGTCCATTTGAATTTTAAAGTTAGAATCTCTAAGTCTTTTGAAAACTTTTTCAAGGTTAACTATATGTTCTTGTAACGAGACACTGAAAACAATGATATCATCAAGATATACCAGACACACCTGATTTTGAAGGTCATTAAGCACATTGTCCATCACACGTTGAAAAGTTGATGGAGAATTCTTCAGTCCCATTGGCATTCGCAAAAACTCAAAGTGCCCGTGCTCTACGTTGAATGCTGTCTTCGGAATATCCTCGTAGGACATTTCCACCTGATGGAAGCCGCTGGCAAGGTCTAAAGTTGTAAAATAATGGCAGTTCCCTAACTTGTCTAGAACGTCGGTAATGTTGGGAATAGGGTACTTATCGTCAATGGTCTTTTGGTTGAGTTTCCTAAAATCAACAACTAGACGCCACTTTTGTCGTCCTGATGCATCTAGCTTCTTCGGAACTACCCAGATTGGAGAGCTCTATGCAGACTCCGAAGGGCGAACAATACCTTGTTCCAGCATTTTTGAAATCTGATCCTGAACTTCTTGCCGGTGAACGTATGGATATCTATAGCTCTTTGTATAAATTGGATTTTCATCTGTTGTACGTATTCTGTGCTTAATTTTATTTGTAAAAGTCAATGGTTCACCTTCTATATAAAAAACGTCCGAATATTTTGCACAAAGTGATTTTAAGTTAGCCCGTTCTTCAGCATTCAAATGATCAGTGCGCAATCGCGATAATACTTCGTTAATACGCTCCCGGTCGCGTAATGTATTTTGCTGTTCAGTACCCGTGCACTCAAGGCTAAACACTTCGGCATTAACAGGTCGGTCCATTGAAAAAACTACATCATTTTCAGTTAAATTGCTTATTTCTACAATACCGCGGCTGTTTTCAACATCAGTAATGCATTCGTGGATAATGCAATTTGATATTATCTGTTCCGGAATATAGACATTTCCGCGTTGGAAGTTGATAGGTGCATGAATCAATTTTGATGAATTTGCCAGAATGATCTCTTCATAAAGATTGCAATTACGTGAGTTGTACAAATGAATGGCATTAGTTGAGTTTCTAGTTACTAATGTTTTATCTTTCAAGTTGATATTTGATTCCCATTGTTTCAACAAGTCATATCCGATTAAACCATCGAAGAAATCATGAAACTTATACACAAAGAATGTCGAGCTACCGTGTTCGCTGAATTCCGAGAAAGTTGGTAGGTCAATTGAATAGTTATGACGGCTCGTACCATGGTAATTTGATATTTCAAAAGGCTGATAATTGCATGGAATGTGATAGAAAAATTGTTTCACTGCATCAGGGCTTATCAAACTTTGATTTGAGCCGGTGTCGATTAATAATTTTAGTGGAGGGTCTGAAATAACTATATAAGGTAACTGTCTCTGTGTCTGAAGGTTTACTTCTATTTTAATTTTTTTGATTGGACTTCTTTCCGAAAATCCTCTGAAGTGGATTGCGGAGCATCATTACGGTTGTCTTCGATCACTTCTGGGGTGTGTACCTCGTAACACGGATAAATGGTTTGGTCATAATACTCGTGAGAAAAGTCGGGGTATTCGCCACAGTCAAAGTCATATGGGTTATAGTCATAGGTGCAACCTTCAAAGTACGGATCATAAAACTCATTTGTATTTATTTCTCTTGTCTTAAAATAATTTGAAGGTGGTGGATTTCCTTGACGCAACCAGTCATGACCTCTCATCGTCATAGGCAACGGCTTTGTTACGTAATGGCTGACGCCGCTCATCGGCTGTGGCTTGTAAGGAGACCCATTCTGCAAGGTGTTTTGGGATGACATTCTAAATGCATTACTATCAGGTCTGTAATTTGGAGGGGGTGCCCTAAACATTTGTTGGGTGCGAGTGGGTCCTCTGAATTGAAGTGCTGGTTGATTTGGTCTCCATAGAGGACGTACCATGCCCTGCGAAAAATGCTGGGAAGGCAATAATGGACGTGATGGAAATCTATATCCACCAAATCCTGAACTTCGTGGTGAATCTGTGGTGACATTAGGTCCTAATGAAAATCTAGGCGTTTGAGTCTGCGAATGAGGAACAAAATGTTTCTTTTCTAAATTTTCATTTCTATGTTGAAGGTACAAAGTATTCGTCTCCTCATGTACAAACTCCAACGCTCTCTCTATAGTATCCGGCCGCATACAGCGGATGCGAGAACCTATGGGGTCTTTTAAGCCTCGTACATAAGCCTGAAGTGTAAGTTTTTGATACAGGGACCTCTTCGACTCAATTGTACTTTGTGTTGTTTCATGAAGGCTGATGTATGTCATAATTGTGCTAAATAAGTTCTGGCACCTTTCATAAAACTCCTGTGGAGACCCTGAACCTTGAGTTAAAAGAGCTAAATCATTATAAAGCGAGGTTTCATCGCGCTGATCGGCAAAATTGTTGATTAGTGATTTTTTTATGCCATCCCAGTTCTCAGGAATTCCATTTGAATTTATGAAACGCGCGGCATGTCCTGTGATCTTATTCAGGATCCCATTCAACAGAGCTAAATTTGATAGCTCATGACCCGGTAGGTCCTTTATAAATTGAGCCACAAGTTGATCGCATAGTTTTATAAATCGTGTAAGAACGTTTGCGTTCCCATCAAATTCGGGTAAAAGACGTAGTGCCTTGTAAATATCATCTAAGTTTGCCATACTACTATCTAAATCTAAATGTATACTATCACTATCACTTAAATCGCTTTCATTTAATTCTAAGTTTCGATTTAAATCAGCAAAAATGTGCCTATTATTGCTATCTAACCTAGGGGACCGTGATTCCTGTGGATGGAAAATCTTGGAAAGTTAACGATAACTCGTTAAAATAATTATACTTAAAAGGGAGAGCAACCGTTAGTAAGAATCTAAAGTACTCACTTGTTCATTTTCAGTTCCTTCGCCGTGCCGTATCGATTTCTGGATACTCCTCCTATCCTGTAGCACTCGTAGGTTCTTTTCTTGATATTATGTGACGCCTAGTCACTTTTAAATATCGTACCGTCGTCTGCGCCAGTTACGGAAGCTACAGCCGGAGGATGTAGAATAAAACTGAAGTTGGGTTTTATGGTAAAATAATCTATAATATGTAATTAAAATATTACATGAAGTAATAAATCTGCCTAAAATCTAGGTGGCTTCCGGTACCAAGGTCGGGACCGGAGTGCTCTATATATTTCTAATAATAAAGTAAAAATGATACAAGACACATATGCAACGTCGGCGCATTGCTCAGCCGACGCCGGCCGCGGCATGCGATGGTGACGTCACACGGCAGCGCGCGTAACACGCGTAGACACAATGACATAAACATGTCATTGTGTAGGTAAACACCTAGGAGTGACGTCAGAGCCGACGCCATGACACCTCGAGCTGTTTTCGCGCCGCATTTAAAAAATATTATGAAAATGGCTTTAATCTTGGTTAAAATTAAGTTTATTACCGAAATAAAGGATTTTTCGTAAATAGTAAATGTATACCCACACTACGGAAGAGGATTTCAAAATCTTTCGTCATGCCTATTATCTTGGAAAAATCATGGTCTAAATTATCGTAAGCTAGCTGACTCGCACTGGCCAATAAAATAAATAAATAAATAACGTCCAACGATCACATACATAGATACTGGACCCTAACTAGGATTCCCTGTGCTTAGGGACCCAGGAAATAGGAGGACCATGGTCCCACAACACCCAGACACAACAAGTATTTGCACCATTTTTTTTCTGTGCACAAATACTTGTCCTGCCTCCTTTTTGATCCACCGCCTCGGGGTTATGAGCCGATCTGCTCAACTACCACACCACAGTCTGTCAATTACTCCTGTAGCAAGTATTACCGCAATGTTTCAATAAGCAGTCTTTTAAAAAGGTATCAACAAGATTCTTTTTGAAGAGAAAAATTCTTTAGGCGCTTTGAGTACTTTTTGGCGCTCTATATTAAGACGTCTAATACTATATATACTTTGCTTTTTTCGGCTGAAAATCAGTAACTAAAGTTGTAATTAAATAAATTAAAATAGTATGTATCTTTAACAGTATAAGTATCATTATCAAGAAGTTTGTAAATTTGTATAAAATTAAATAGCTTCACATTCACAGTGTATTTTTTATTTTTTTTTGTTTGGTTTTGGCTCCACACTTTTGTGTATTTAGCCAGTTGTAAAGTAGTTGATAATAATATCTCAAGTTAATTAATATCATATAATGTGTCAAGTCAAGTAACAGTCCAAGTCATCAAGTCAAGTCATAGTCTAGTCAAGTCAAGTCATACTCAATAGAGGTGGCAACTTTACCAGAACCTTCTATGGAGTTTTGGAAACAACACGAAAAGGAACGTTTCACCATCATCACACCACTTTCCCACACTCATACCTGTAATTCAGCACTTAACGAATAAAATGCCACCAATTTTATGCACTAACACTGAAAAAACACATGTTTTGAAAAATAATACAATGCGACGACGCGATCTTTTTTGTTGTCACGCCAAAACTCCTCACAGTGTATTAGGCTAAGTTTTCGAAAATAAATCATTCATTCATTCATTCAATTTTCAATCTCAGTTGTATGCTGAGCTGGGACCTATTCCTGATCATGTAATCATAATGTCACACGTATATTTGGGCGTTATTATTATTATTCATTATTATATTCTTTTGTGTTTATTATATTTTTTCTACGGTATTTATATTGTGATACATTGTGTCTCTAATTAATAATAATTTATATACTATAAATCTTTAAAACTAATAATGATCCAATATTGACAATTAACCTAAGTAATGACATTGTATGAAGGCATGTAATAATAAATAAATAATCTTTAACACTTTCTTACGCTCAGTCCCATCTCAAGAATTTGGCATTCTATTCTACGTCTAGTAAAAGCAACCCAATGCTACTTAAAGTCTATAATAATACTACGCTACAAACTACATAATAAAGAAAATGTTATGGCACTTTCTGGCACAACTCCGTCCATTTGGAAGCTCATTTTGTAGCGCGAAAATATCATTAGCGATAGAGGTGTTGCAGAAAAGAGGCTTAAATGTAGTGTCTATGCAATTTAATAAAACTTCTTTGTTTATTACCTTCGTTCAAAACTCTCCATTTTATAAGCGCGTAAGAGTAGTTTTTGAAGTAAAACTTTTTTGCGCTTGACTTGGTGACGAGGCGAACGGAAGTTGAAGTTGGTTCACGGAGATCTCCATTCTCAACATAACAAAGTAAAAAAAAATATTTGTAGGCAGAACGGGTTGTGCGTAGGTTGCAACCTATATAACTATAGGCCTGCAGCATGTCCACACCGCGCCGTGTCCGGAGCAAGAATGATCCGTAGTACACCGAGCGGTCCCTTTTTATAGCCAGATGGTTGGGGGAGCAATGATAGTTGCCGATGTTGCCACTGTTATAAATTTAAATGCCACCATAGGGTAAATTACGGTACTGCCCGCTGCGCATAGAGTTTACAACTGGACGTTGCCGCCGTCATATTATTATGTTGGTATGTTCAGTAAAATGACAATTTAAAATTGTCAAGATGGCGACATTAAATAAAGCAAAACAAAGTTATACCAGCCGATAGATGGAGCTAAATTAAAGAAGTTTTACTTCAGTTGTGCGGTCTAACGCACACTCGTTTTTTTTTCATACAAATATTTATACTTACTGCCTTATATGTATATTTAAATCAACCTGGGAACTATTGTTTGAATAAAATAGAACGCATATTCACATTCATTAACAGTTATCATTGAATTATTAATAACATTCAATTTTTGGTGTCATACGGCGATGTTTACCTCCAAATATCTCGTGAAAGTGATCATTTAGGTTACCATATTACTTAGTATTTTTTATTTGTATAAGTGTCTTCTATCTATCTATATGTATATATTATACTATAGTTATATTATGCGAGGAAACGTTAAGAAAAAAATAACATGGCGGTGACTTAGTATGCCACAAAGGTTCGAATCCCTTTCACACACAGATCGCTTAGACTATTACAATCAACAGTTCATCCTACAAAAATAGGTGTTTCCTCGTGAAAATAAGAAGATTACGAACAAAACTGCGTGATGCCACTAGTTCCATCTTACACTCACACAAACCTCAGAAACTACCATTTAATCTGTGCAAACAAAACAAACAATAAAACGCGTCGCCCTAAACTTCATAACTATTTTTGTTGTGTATGTGTGTGTAAGTATTTGAGCACAATGTGAAGTATTTCCCAGGCGATTCGGGCACAAAGCCTTTGAGTCGGTCATTGCATGTCTCTGTAGGTATAATAGGTGGAAACATACGGCGCTGTATATTTAATGTGGCTACATAATATAATCAATATATCACACACTAACCCACACACACACGCACACATACACACACACGCACATACACAACTGACATTCTCTTACGTAGTTATGCACAAGTGCACTTTTTTTTTCTTGTATAATGTTTAAATTTATATTGCACTGACATAATTATAAGTCAATGGGAGAAGCTTTGGCTCCTGAAATACAGTGTTCTTTTATGTCAATAAATGATTATTTGATTTGATTTCGGAGGATTCACGATTTGTAGCAAAATCACCTATTTTTTTGTGTAGGTGTGTGTGTGTAGGTGTTTCTGCGAATTTTGCGAATTTTATTATTGATTGAGAATAAAATTCCCCATATATACCTCAATAGAATAAAAGTCCTCCAACGAGCGTACACAGTGTGACGAAAACTAGACAAATTCTTGCTGAAAACTAGACAAACTCTTGCTGAAAACTAGACAAACTCTTGCCGAAAACTAGACAAACTATTGCTGAAAACTAGACAAACTCTTGGTGAAAACTATACTAACTGTTACCGAAACTATATAAACTCATGCCGAAAACTAAACTAACTCTTGCCGAAAAGTCTTACTACCTAGTGAAATATTGAATAACATTTTCATCTTAGCTACTCGAACGCCCGTTCGATCTGCTGGGGTGAAAAATTGTATGTGCTACTCGAGAATGAAGTTTTTGCTCTTCGAATTCTCGCTGCCTTTGAATACTTCGCTACGCCGTGTTCAATACTAAAATTCTTCGCTAGATCTGGATGCAACATCAGCACTTGAAGCAAAATAATAATAAAACAAGCTAGTTTGGGGCTAGATAGCACTTTGTGAAATGTCCACAAACATTTTTTTTTAATATGTAATGAGATGACATTGAGACAGAGCTAGTCGCTCGCCTGATGTTAAGCGACACCACTGCCCATATCAGTTGCGGTGACACTTGAAACTCTAAAGTATAGTTTCGCGTGCACTGCGCACGCCGTTCCGAGACATCAGCACAGTCTAGCAATAAGATTACCAGACAGTGAGATTAGGTCATAAAGTCTCATTTGCCCAGTAATTTCACTAGCTACAGTGCGCTTCAATCTGCAACACAGTAGTGCTTGCGCACTACTGCTTGACGGCAGAATAACTGGCAAAGCGGTGGTGCCTACTTAGACGAACTTTGCAGAAAAGTCTTACCACCTAGTAAAAATTTATTTAAAAATCAACTTTACTTTCTGACAGCACAAATAACTATGAGACAGTTTATAATCGAGGTTCCATTTTTGACAGCCTCGGTTGTGTGGTGGTTGATCAAGTCGGCTCATATCCCAGAAGTGGCGGGTTTGATTCCCGCGCCAAGACAAGTATTTGTGTACAGGAAAAAAAAACGCTTGTTCGATTCTGGGTGTTGTGCACCATGATCTTCGTAGTTCCTGGGTCCCTAGACACAGGGAATCCTAGTTAGGGTCCAGGATCTATGTATGTGATCGTTGGGCGTTATTATTATTTATAAACAGAAATAATAATAATATGAATCCGTATATTTCCACTTTTAAAACACAAATCGAAATTTTCAATTGGATATTTTAATCTAAGTGCTTTCGTACCTGAAAACTTTAGTTTGTTTTAACGAATTAGTTAAAAATAATTGTTAATTATGTCAATAGTCGATATAATGGATAAAGTTTAATTGTGTGCAAACATTTTCAATTTAAGCTTGGCCTTGTCGTAGTCTGAGAAGGTTTTGAACCCATTTGAACTCGACCTTTAAGTTTTGCAACCTTTTTTAAATTTGAACTACACAAATCGGTAATTTTAAAACCTTTTCGGGCTATGGCTAAATTTTTCCGGGAATTACACGTAGAATATGAATGTTGGTAGATGAAAGGGAAGAAGAATGCCGAAGAATTAATGAAGACTGAAGAATGATTGCATTGTGTATTGTGGGCAAATATAGATAGATATATTCATCATTAATCTCTGTAACTGCTGATTTCAATGAAATTTCGAATGCTCGATCAACACATACGTTGCTTAGTTGGCGCGGAGTGAAACTTATTTCAATATTATACCTGTATTTTCTCACTGGTATATAATGTATTAGTTCATACCCTGATGCTTTGTGGGTGTGAGATGAGTG
Organism: Ennomos fuscantarius; assembly: GCA_905220475.3. NCBI lineage: Eukaryota > Metazoa > Arthropoda > Insecta > Lepidoptera > Geometridae > Ennomos > Ennomos fuscantarius. Next base: position 9,310,406 of record HG992049.1, read on the forward strand.
AGTTGGTTAATATATGTAAAGGTATATATATACATATATATTATATAAGTGTGTATTTATTCTATTAGTTGTAGTTCATAGACCCACGGGAAGGTGTGGTCGTGTGCGTTTGGTGGCGAGGAGGCAGGTTTATTAGTAATTGTATTGTTGTAAGACGTAGTAATGTGTGTTAAATGTACCTACTCACGTTGTGGTTATCTGATGTGTAATTATTGTTTTTCTTAATCTAGTATACAACGTAGATAGTGTAGTATTTTTTGTTTTAGTTTTCATTTTATTTCTACATGTGAAGACTTTTTAATGGCTTTGTTGTTACCTAAATTTATTGTATATTTTAGCTTATAATAGTCGATAGTCTTCTAAAACCTAATAAATAAATAAATAAATATTAAAACTCTTTATTTTTTTACTTTGACTGGCCCGATAGCTCTGTTGTTAGTTACCCTGCTTTCTGAACTGTGGGTTGTGGGTTCGATTCCCATCCAAGACAAACTATAGTGTAATAAACATCGATGTCTGTTTTGCCCAAACACATAAACTAAGCAAGGCTTGTGCTATGGGAACCAGATAACTGATACAATACTTAGATCCTTTTTTGCTTATAATTACATACAAAGAATACAATATATATTAATACTAAACTTTTTCTAGCTTTTGTAATAAATATGTATTAGTTTATTTTATTATAAAATATGTAAGTATTAGGATGTATTTATATTTATATTTACCAAGTTATAGGTAATAGTTTATTTTTATCTGTATTTATTTTTATTCTAAACTGTTTTAGACCGCCGTGTATTATCTTTTGATACTTTCCATCCAAAGGTTGTCTGGAAGAGATTGCTATTAGCGATAAGACCGCCCATTGTTGCACTAGTATGTAAGATTTAATAATTCCTGTATTGTATGAATTTCGTTGGTGAGACAATAAAGAGTTATCTATCTATCTAATATACACAGGACACAGAATAGGTTTTTTGGCGGGAATACGAAAAAGATCGCGTCGCCGCATAGTATTATTTTACAAAAATCGTGTTATTTTCAGTGTTAGTGCATAAAATTGGTGGCATTTTATTCATTAAGTGCTGAATTATAGGCATGAGTGTGGGAAAGTGGTATAATGATGGTGAAACGTTTCTTTTCGTGTTGTTTCCAAAACTCCATAGAAGCTTCTGGTAAAGTTGCCACCACTTTACTAGGAATATGACTTGACTAGACTAGACTATGACTTAACTTGATGACTTAGACTGTGACTTGACTCATTATATGATATTAATTAACTTGAGATATTATCAATTACTTGACACTGGCTAAATACACAAAAGTGTGGAGCCAAAACCAAACAAAAAAAAATAGACACAGAACAAACATCTATGTTCATCACACAAATTTTTGTCCTAGATGCGAATGGAATCTACAGTTCAGAAGGCAGACCTACTAACCATCAGGCCAGACTAATGAAAGTTAGGACGTCTTTAAAGAGGTACCTATAATATACAAAGAGATAGGGTCTTTCGAAATCTTAGACCTGTGGATCATCTACTATTTAAAAATAAGTCGGGTTTTCCTTCCTGACGCTATAACTCCAGAACGCACGAACCGATTTCCACGATTTTGCATTCGTTGGAAAGGTCTCGGGCTCCGTGAGGTTTATAGCAAAGAAAATTCAGGAAAAATTCAGGACAAACCAACATTTTAAGTAGATGGCGCCGGCGCGTGATTCTTTGTTTTTCGTATATTATAAAATGTTTAGTAAATAAACGTCCACCCGAGCGAAGCCGGGACGGGCCGCTAGTTTGATATAAGTTTAGAAAGGTTGCTGTAGTATTAATTCGATTTACAAATAATCCTGCTTTGATCCGATCTCAATTTGATTGAGCTATGTTTTCTGATCGGACTGCTCCCGGCTTGACCTTGTAATAAGCACTAACATACAAAGACTATTAAGTCAATAGACTGCAAATACCGCTTCCTGACAGTCACTTAGAAATAATAATAATAGCGCTCAACTCTATCCCTACCTAGGATTCCCTGTAAAGTCAAAGTCAAAAGATTTATTGCAAACTAGCGTCCCGGCTTCGCACGGGTAGACGTTTATTTTTTAAACATATTGGCATAAACATTTTTTTCTTGCAATTAAAATAGCCTATATTAATCAGTGATAATGTAGCATTTAAATGGTGAAAGAATTTTTAAAATCGGTCTCGTACTTTTTGTGCCAATTCGTTACAAACATACATACAAAACCTTCCTCTTTATAATATTAGTATAGGTAAGCTATTTTTGGCACTTTTACATCTCTACCCCATCATTTTACATCATGTTTTTATGGAATCAGGAACGACGAAGACCGCACGCAGCACTCAGACAGAGAACAAGCGCTTTTGTACAAATACTTGCCGACCTGCTTGACCACACAACAGAGGCTGAAAAGCTGCTATTCTAAGCATACATGGATAAACTATTTATTATAGACACAAAACATTTAAAAAATTAAAAATACAACTAATTATGATAAAAGCCAGCATAGTTATTGATTTAAAAAAATGCCTACTGTTATTAACTAATAAATAATATAATAATAATAATATGTATGGACCTCTATTTTTTTTTGAGGGAGGGAAATGCCCTCGCACTTCCCTGCCACCATGGGGGTGGTGGCAGGGGGTATGTGGGACTCGAACCCACTAAAACCCCCCCGTGAGCCCTCATTCGCCGTACCGGGGCGAGAAGGGGTCGCGACTGCAGTCCAGCCAACTCACCCCTGCTGTGTGGACCTCTCACACAACGCCATCTAGCCCCAAACTAAGCAAAACTTGTACTATGGGAACCAGATAACTGATACAATACTTAGATACCTTTTGTTTGTAAATACATACATAGAACCTACACCTGAAAATGTTGAGCTTAGAATGTGAGTCAGATGAGTTTAGTTGCGTTAAGGATTAGCCTATATGTCTAGAAGGCTAATCGTTTTGTTGTTTTAAAAAAAGAATTACTTATTTGTTACAGAACAATAATAGAACTGTTATTAAATTATCAAAACTCTACTTGGAATGAACTAACGCTGGTATGTCGTTCATAACTTCAGCTAGTTGTTTCCGTAAAATAGATAGATAGATAGATAGAGAACTCTTTATTATTCCACCAATGAAATATAAGAATATTAAGAAAAACTTATAAACTAGTGTTACAATGGGCGGTCTTATCGCTGAAAGCGATCTCTTCCAGACAACATTTGGATGGACAGTATTAAATGCAAAAGAGTAGACGGTGGTGTGATGACAATTTAAAAGAAATCTAATAACAATAATTAAAAAAACATATACTTAATTTTTAGCAATAAATATACCTACATTCTAATACTTATATAATTATAATATTATAGTAAACTAATACATATTATATATTAAATATTATATTATTTATTTTTTATTATTATTATATTATATATTAAAATAGTAAATAATAAACTATGAAATATAAAAGAAGCGGAAAAAATGGCAAAAAATATATAAAAAAATACATAGATAACTAAATGCACACATTCCCCATGTCAAAACTAAATGACGTCGTCCGACGACGAATCGACGTACGTCCATGTAGTTAAAAGTTGATGTATAATTATTTAAGCCTGTTGCAACTAGATGGCGTTACTAGAAAAGTTAGCTCGCGGTGGTGTTTTGTTCTTAGCAATTAAGTATGTTTGTCAAATGCATTCTTGTTATTGGAGTTTTTTTCTTGGAGCAAGTGAACCTCATAGTGTCTGGAAATAAGGCTATCATTGCCAGGGGATTTTTGGCTTATTGGACCTTTCGCGCCGCGCTCTAACACTAACGTTCTTAAGCTAAATATAAAAACCAACCAAAAACAGGCCTTACGCATCAACCTCCCTGTCGCTTACAACTACTTTATGGCTTTTTTACTCCATGGCTAACACAAACCTTTTTTATCCAGTCACCCATTTCTGATTTATCTCTAAAAAGGTTCTCGTTTCCCGTACAAATTGTTTTTGTGTCTTGTTATTTTTCAAGTCCTTAGTAATCTCAGTCATCATATTTGGCTCCAATAGATCGTAAAGAAGCTTACAGAAAGGTTGAGCGAGGGAGCATTTGTGTAAGGCAAGCTCTTTAGGCGTAGCTTAACCCACCGTTCCTTACTTGTATGACCACTATCCAGTATTAATAACTAAGATAACTAGACTAGATAACTAGAGCAAAGGAGAAGGAGAAAAAGATATTTGGTACATTATCATTTTAAAGTCTATTTTACTTAGATGAATCAGCTTCAAAACTTCCGTCTAATATTGTTTTTTTTTTTACTTCAAACTTGTCTAGCGTTTGACCACGCTCTCACCTGATGGGAAGTGACGATGCGATCGAAGGCGTAGCATGCTAGCCAAGTAAATACCTATTCACTCTTCTCTTGAAAACGCCCGGGTCATATTTCGGAAACAGACGCTGGCAGGGCATTCCTCATATCGATACTTCTATCACACGTATCGTGTTATAGAAAAAATCACCTAAATCGGTTCACCAAGTTGAAAGTTTTTTGGAAAAAAAAAATACATACAAAAAAAAAACAGTTGAATTTAGTAGCTCCCGTTATTTTGGAGTCGGTTAAAAAGGAGAAAAAATAGATTATAAATGATACAAAAAATATATAGTTATAAAATATGATAAATAGATAAAATAAAAAAAACATACAAAGATGGCAAAAAATTTTAAAAATAAAATATATTTAAAAAAACCTATATAAATAGTAGATAGATATATTTGTAGTATATAACAAATATATCATAATAATAGGTAACATAAAGTTTAAAATACTTCAAAACTCAATCAAAATCTAAACTAGATCACAAAGCTCCTTAGAATCCCAAGCCATTATTAAACGCGTCTAAAATCTATTATCCCGCCATTATCCGGCAAACCGGAAACATGAGTTGGCGCGCAAACTGGCGCTTCCGTTTCCAAACCGGATATTGAGGCAGGTAGCCGAGTGGTGCAACTTTGCTTTCAGCAGTTTGATTAATGTGGCTTCCTATTAATCAATTAAATAACCCCCTGTGGAATAAAAGAGACCCTGCCGCTGGTCGAGTTACAGGTACCGGGTTGGAATCCCGTAATGATTTATTAATAGTTTTTTATTCATAGCAGTTGTACCTGCTTATCCTAATTAGCAAATTAATTCCGCTCTTGATTCAATTTTATTTTATTTTGCTATTTTTTTATCGTTAATTTAATTTAATTAAAATTAATAATAATGATACTAAATATTTGTATACTTTTCACACAGCGCCAACTAGCCCCAAACTAAGCAAAGCTTCTACTATGGGAACCAGATAACTGATACAATACTTAGAAACTTTTTGTTTGTAAATACATACATAGTAAACAATATAACACCCGGACACGGAATAAACATCGATGTTCAGCACACAAAATTTTATCCTGGGTGGGAATCGAACCCAAAACCCACAATTCAGAAGGCAGCTACAGTGCCATTTAAACCGGAACACAGTAGTGCTTGCACACTACTGCTTGGCGGCAGAATAACTGGCAAAGCAGTGGTACCTAGACGAAATTTGCACCTAAACGAATTTTGATCCTAAGCAAAGCCGCGCGCAACAGCGTGTAGTATTATATCGCAGGCTACCGGTATAACTCGAAGTTAGGTTGGTACAAGAATGTAATTTTCATAATGGTCGTACGGAAGTAAAAAGTGGAAATCGGACAAGGGTTTTGTTAAAACCGTAAAGTGTTCCGTATACGGTTTTTGGAACGAAGTTCCTTATCGCGCGTTGCGAAAGGGGGCTAGACGGAAAAAATTAAGACGAAGTTGTAACGACACTTTTTGCTAAAGTTGTAAGCCGTGCGGCGTGCGCGTATTTCTCTCTCTCTCTCTATCTCCCTCTCTCTCTCTCTTTCTCTCTCTCCCATAGAAAGCAAGCCAGTTATTTTCGTTTTGTCTTTCTATTTCGCATTCATTAATATTCTTTGTATTTACATTATATTTATGAATAAAAATATTATTATAACTTTTAAAAAAATTACAATTCTCTCATCGAAAGGAACTTCGTCCGTGTGTCCCTTGACCCTCTCAAGTTTTTTTGTAGATTTTTCATATATCCTGATCCTGATTCTAATCCTGACCTTGACCCTAACTCTGACCTTGATCGTAATCCCAATCCCGTTTTCGATCCCGATCCCATTGCCTAACCCGATCCCAAATATTTATACAAAGCTATTGAAATCCCATTGCAAATTGCTATTATTATTATTGCTATTAGTCATTTATCTTAGTTAAAATTGTCACTTTCATAATTGAAGGATGAGATCAAAAAGGGTTTAACTGATTTTTTTCACAAAATGACTTATGGGTATCGTTGGACTCAGCGTGAAATTATCTACAATAATACATTCTCAAAATAACGACATGAGGCTTAAATCTCGAGATTTTTAGTCTAAAAACGGTTTATCTGACACAGGAATACAGTCCACTTTACATAAAAACATTATTATGTTATATTATATTTTTACAGTAATTATACAAATTAGTGCTATATTTTGTATTTTAAAATAGAATTAATACATTTCCAAGCAGCTGAAAATTACATAAACCTTTTCTATTACTTAATAAGCCCTCCACATTAAAATGAAACCGTTGAAGTTTAAAGTCAATTTTCTCGAAACTATTAGTTTGACAGTTAAACCCTTTTTGTTCTCACTCCTTGAATTTATTACGTTTTTTATAATTTATTTATAATTTAGTACGTACTTACTTAAAGTTTTAAAATTCTTGCATGTTGTAAAAACCCTTGTCGATCAGCCAACTATACAAACATCTTTTAAATATGTTTCCCTGCAGTATCTTAATATTATCCAGCAACTTATTATACGCTAATATACTCATATTAACTACGTTCTTCTTATAAATGTCTTTATGATAGGGAGGTTGATACAGTTGATTCATGAACTTAGAGCGCTTCTGTCAAGGCATAATTTCATTTCGCTTAATAAAATACTAGCATCTGCCCGCGGCTTCACCCCCTATCTGAATATCCCAAGCTTAACGGTATGAAATCTTAGGTACTATGCCTATTGCCTATTCCTATCTATAAATTCAGTTTCTATTTGTAATGTTTATTAAGATAATCACGGTATTTTTCTTGCACCGGTGTGACGTGGTGGTTACTTTTGTAACATATTCATTATCTCAACTGTAATGAATTATATACATTGTAAAAGACAGTAGAAAGAAGAAAAAAAATACATCACTGTAAAGTTTCTTGTAGCTTCTTCTTTACAGTTGTAATCGAAGCTTCGGATCAAAGTTTTCTATTCTGCATTGTGCCGGATTGCTTGCACCAGTAGTGAGAAAGAGAACTGTTTTTTTTTTTAAACTCATATATTGTAATGGGCTTGCTATATATTATTTGACAATAAGCACTTTGTAATTTTATATGCTTAGTGAAATAACTTAATTTTAAGTACCTAATATAATTTTGACTTGTAAAAGTGCTAAAATTAGCCTATTTGCAATAAATCTTTTGACTTTAACTTTATAGGAAACGAAGAAGAAATTTTTTCATACATAATTCAACCACCCATTTCACCCTCTTGTCATGACATTTCGAAAAACCCTTTCTTAGTGGATACCTACACTTTACAAAGAATACAACCTCCAAATTTCAAGTCTCTTAGACCAGCGGTTTAGGTTGTGCGTTGATATATAAGTCAGTCATTCAGTCAGTCAACACTTTTAATTTATATGTGTAGATTGTGGGTGACTTTTACTATATACACATGAAAGAGGTAGAATATTACAACGTCTAAATAGTCGCTTGCAACTGTCCAAATACCAAGCCTTACTTATAAGTTATGCCCTCACGCACCTTTTTTGTACCTTGAAAGCTCTTTGAGACTCAACTGAGTTTGAGCTAACGGATATTGTGTATTTACGTTAATTTACTTTATCATAATAATACAAAAGATACGGATCCCTAAAATTTAGCAAGATCCGGGTAAAACAGTGGATAACATCGGCCGCGGAGGACAAACCGGGCAAATGAGAATTTCATGATATGTCCGGGGAGGTGCGGGAAGGGGAATAGTATGGAAATGGACTTCTTAACTATTTCCTTTTTAAAGGGACGGTATTTATGGGGGAAGCTCAATGAAGAGCCGAGCTGTGGATTCAAGTGTAAGAAGCCCTCAAACAAAAACAGCTCGTAAATTAAGACCGTACACTTGTAATCTTCAGCCATTCATTCTCTCTCTCTTTTTATGTCTTTCTCTCTCTATCTCCCTCCCTATCTCTCTCTATCTCTCCCTCTCTCTCATACTCACACATCAACTCCTTTCTATCAATCACTCGCTCATATACTATGCTCATATTAATTGCTGTATATTATTTTCTCCGCCATCTCTGAGCAATAACTCGTACTGCGTTGTTTTACTTACATAGATCGATTTCGTGCCTAATATCGCTATGGCAAATAAGTGCGGCGCGTGCGGTCGCTTCGTCTCTACGACAGATGGCGCAAAGTGTACGAAATGCGACATACTGTACCACCGAGCGTGCGTGAAAATCCCTGCGGAGGCAAAAGTTGCGTCGGGGTGGCAGTGTCCGGGGTGCAAAGCAAAGGTTACCCGCAGGGACAATACCGACAGCCCCGTGAGAGGAGAAGGAGCAGATTACTTGCCAACCAGTGAGGGGCAGCCGGCCGGCAAATCAGACGACCTAGTGCTGCACGAAATTCGACTTATGCGCCAAGAGATGAAATCATTTCGGGGTGATTTCAACGCGATGCGGGAAGAATTAACTACGCTCGGAGCTGCCGTGTCTGGATTCGGAGGGCGGATGGACACCATGGAGGAAAAACTCCTTGGTCTCGAAAGCAAGTTCGCCGATTTCCAGGCGCGACCGGACACGGGTGAGCTCCTCGCTACTATAGATCGGCTTAAAAACGACTTGAACGATCGCGACCAGGACTCGCTCCAGAACGATGTGGAAATAACGGGAATCCCTGAAGAACAAGGTGAAAACGTGGCGCACATCGTTAGCCTTATCGCTGGCAAGCTGGGGGTCCCGTGCGACGAGCGCGACTTCGTGTCCGTGGAGCGCGCCGGCCTGCGCCGCGCGCCGGCGGGCGGCGCCGTGCTGCCGGCCGCGCCGCGCCCGCGCGCGCTGCGAGTGCGGCTGGCGCGCCGCGCGCTGCGCGACGAGTTCCTGCGGAGCGCGCGCGTGCGCCGCCGCGTCACCACGGAGGGCCTGGGGCTCGCCGGCAGCGACCCGCCTGCCCGGTTTTATGTCAACGAGCGGCTGACGAAGCAGAACAAGATGTTGTTCTACGCGGTGCGCGAGGAGACCCGCCGTCGGGGGTGGCGGTTCGCATGGACGAGGGGCGGCCGTATATTTGTGCGCCGTGAGTCGGGTACGGCATCGTTCCGGGTGCGCTCTGACTTAGACCTGCAGCGAATTTTTGGGAGCGACGCAGTTGGATCGGAACCAAGCATGGCCTGAACGGTTTCTCTGTAATTGATAGAAGTATATATTGGTTAGTTATATGTTATGGAACTATTTTTATTGTTAAGTATAAGAATTCATTGTGTAATATTTGTAATATGCCTAGGTTTGATAAAGGTGGAGTAATAATTTATATAGTTTATATTATAAAAAACTGGAATATTATGAACAGTATGACAGCATTATTTTTTCTAAATTTATTTTATTTTTTCAGTAATAAATGGATGACTGAATCTTCTATTCAGTTGGTTAAAATTTATTTTATTTTATAATGCTTGATAATTTACTCAAAATTGGACTTTTCAATGCTGGCTCATTGGGAACGCGACACGAAGAGTTTGTTGTGGCGTTGGTAGGTTCGGCAGTAGACATAATGGCCATTAATGAAACCTGGTTGAGGGGCGGGGAGGAGGGCCGCGCGCCGGTCGTGCCCCGGTACCGGCTGAGGCACACGCCGCGGCCGGCCGCCGTGCGGGGCGGCCGGGGAGGGGGAGTGGGGTTCTACGTTAAGCGAGGTATCAACGTAAGGGCGTGCCCACATCCTCACACCGCTTCTGTGGAGCAGATGTGGCTTAGTTTGAAAGTGAGATCCCAAAAAGTTATAATAGGTACAGCTTATCGTCCCCCATGGCTAGATGTACATGTTTTTCTGGATGGACTGACACAGTCAGTGGCCAGTTTTTCTGACTATGACCACATAGCATTATTTGGTGATTTTAATATCAACTGGCTAACTTCATTGGACAACAAAACTAAACTCTTACAAACTTTTCTTGACTGTGTAAATCTAACACAACTAGTACATGAACCAACTCATTTTACTGATCACAGCCAAACACTTATAGATGTGGTCTGTACTGACATGAAGGCACGGTTGGTCACGGTAAACTATATACCGGACTTGGGTAGTCATGCACTGATAACTGTTGAGTTCTATATTAAAGCAGAAAAGCCTAAGCCTTATTTTATTACCTATAGGCCCCTTACAAACATAATACTAGAACTTTTTAATTTAGATTTGAGCCTGATAAACTGGCAAGATTTTGAACATTTTGATAATGTAAATGATATGGTGTCTTTTTATAATACATGTATAATCTACCTATTTGACCTTCATTCCCCTAAAAAAACTGTGCATATAAAAAGCAATTCATATCCGTGGATCACTGACACTGTAAGAGATATGATGCATATTCGTGATCGTTGTCACAAACAATACACAATATCCAAAACTGACTCACATAAACAAGCATACAAGGATATGAAACACATAGTAATAAACGCAATGTATCAGGAAAAGAAAGTGTATTTTGATAGGCACATAAATCAAAACCTAAGTAACTCTAAGAAATTATGGAAAAATTTAAAATCAACAATCATACCTAACAATAAAAAAAGTTCTGAAATTCCTTCTTTTTTAAATAATCCCAATTTAATAAATTCACATTTCCTTAATGTTCCTGGCAATCACTGTGTACCTATGTCAGTTCTCACTTACTTTGAGTACCACAGATTCAATCAATCTCAATTTCGGTTAGAACCAGTTAGTGAGAATATTGTGGCAAATGTTATAAAGGGGCTGTCTTCAAATGCTGAGGGCTCTGATCACATCACACTGCAAATGATTACATTAACCCTGCCTGATACCCTACCTTACATAACTAAGATTATAAATCTATCTATTACTTCATGCACATTTCCTGACCTATGGAAAGTTTCTCTTATAAGAACTATACCGAAAAAAGCAAATGTAACTTCAATTAAAGATCTTCGTCCTATTAGCATCTTGCCATGTTTATCAAAAGTATTAGAAAAGATTGTATGTTATCAAATGGTCAAATACCTTGAAGGTGAAGAAATCTTGCCGCAAGCTCAATCAGGTTTCCGTAAGAAACGAAGTACTGCAACTGCGTTAATTGATGTGGTAGACAATATTCTTGCTGCACGAGACCGGGGTATGGGTACCATTCTTGTGCTACTTGATTTTTCGCGTGCATTTGACGCAATCAATATTCCTTTATTATTAGCGAAAATGTCATATTACGGTTTTGATCCAAAAACAGTCAAGTGGTTTCACAGCTATTTATTTTTGAGGTCCCAAATTGTAGAAATTCCCGGTCCTGGTGGGAAACCAGTGTCTTCATCTTGTACCTATAATCTCAGAGGTGTTCCGCAGGGCTCAATTCTGGGACCGATCCTTTTTATTTTATATAGTGCGGACATCATAAACTGCATAAAAAATTGTCAATACCACATCTATGCCGATGATCTACAGCTTTATCTACATTTCCCTCCAGGAGATACTGATATAGCAGTTGGGAGAATTAATGATGACCTAAGTAGATTAGCAAGGTGGTCAGAAACTAATTGTATGGTGTTAAATCCAACCAAATCCAAATTCATGGTTATGGGGTCTAAGCAGCAGGTGTCTGACATTATGTATTGTAACCCCCAGGTCTTAATATCCAGTGAGCCAATAGATTGTGTTACCGAGGCTCGTAATTTGGGAGTCATTATGGATAGCCAACTTCGCTTTGAGCATCATGTGCAAGAGGCTGTGCGCAACTGCCTATACAGGTTGAAAGTTCTCTACAGAGTTAGGCCTTTCCTGAGTGCTGATGTCAAGTTGACACTTTGTGAATCGCTCATACTCTCCAAATTAAACTATGCAGATGTTGTATATGGCCCTTGTTTGCTGTCAAGAACTGAACGACTCATTCAAAGAGTGCAAAATGCATGTGCACGTTTTTGTTTCCAGGTTCCTAATCGCGCTCACATTACTCCATTTCTAAATCAGGCTGACTTAATGAAAATGACAGCTCGCAGACAGTTACACTTAGCAATGTTACTTTTTGGTGTCATTAAAAATCAACAGCCAGAATACCTTTTTAATAAACTGATTTGGGCCCAGGACACGCGCAGATTTCAAGCAAGGTCGACAACATTCGTACTTCAGACGCATCGACACAGGTCTGCAGCTTTCAGAGGGAGTTTCAGATTTGCCGCTACTCACTGCTGGAACTCTTTGCCGCCTCCTTTACGATCCCTGAAAACAGTTGAAACCTTCAGTAAACGTTTAAAGTGGCACCTTATGTGTAGCCAAAAAGTATGACAGTAATTCCTATTATTTTATTTTATTCTCTTTTCTTTTTCTTGGCACCGCAAGGGTGCTTCTTTTCTCTTTAAAAATCAGTAGAAATAAAAACTTACCTTTCCTGGAGCTTCCAACGTGAACTTTTATAATAACAGGGAAACTGCTCATTTTTTCTCACTGAACTATCTCACGCTTCAGCACACTTGTCAGTCCGTGTTCGATTGTTCCCAACGTATAAAATAACTATGTAAATATAATAATAATAATACTTTAATGTTTATTAAAGTATTATTATTATTATATTTATATTTATATTTATATGTCTTGTTCATGTTTGTTCTTGTTTATTGTATTTTTGTCTACAGCATGTAAACTTTTTTAATTTTTATGTAGTAAAATTATTGTATTAATATATTAAGTATGTCCTGACGTTCGTGGTGTCACAAATGTGTTCCGACTGAAAATCAGTTATTAAGGTCTTAGGACCTTAATTGTATGCTGAGTCGGAGCCCATTCGTGACACCACGTAGCATTGTTTTATTGTTTTTGTGTTACGTATTTTTTATCAGTTGTGTGTCACGAATAAATGTTTTTTCTTTCTTTCTTTCTTTATATAATATTTCAATGGGCGGTCTCAGTGTGACGTAATAGAATAGGTACAGTAAAATGTGTTTTATTATCTGAGGAAAAAAGTTCAACTAATATCAGATTGGACATCGTCCTACTCATTATACCCACCGTGAAAATGGCTTTTCTTTTATAATCTATCACCTGTCAACTGTCAACATTGTTTACAACGGTTATTTTGGGGAGTAAGTTGGCGAGGCGAACGGTAGTTGAAAGTTGTCGGTTAACGTAGATCTCTATTGTCAACATAACAAAATTAAAAAATTGTATTATTATGTTGCTATGTCCGGTAAAATGATCATTTACAATTGTCAAGATGGCAACATTAACATTAAACAAAGCAAAAACAAAGTTATACCGGCCGATAGATAGAGCTATACTAAAAAGTTTTACTGCGGTCTAAAGCACTCGTTTTTTAAATAATAATCACGTTGCTATGACTTTCTAGACAGTGTAAAAGTAGATGTAAAAAAAATAGTTATTTTGTTTAAAATGCCGTCTCCACACAATTGAACCGTATATTTTCGCTGCGACCGCAAGACGACATTATTAAAACATTACAAGCAAGGAAAAATGTATTTTTGAGGAGTCCTGCCCATTTACATGTCCGCCTTTAGGCCTTGCTTAGGTACATGTAGGTACTTTCAAGCACAGATATGATCACTATTAAATATTTAAAAATAATAATAATAATATGTAATAATATGTGTGGACATCTCACACAACGCCATCTAGCCCCAAACTAAGCAAAGCTTGTATTATGGGAACCAGATAACTGATACAATACTTAAATACTTTTTGTTTGTAAATACATACATATAATACCATATAACACCCAGAACAACCACCTATGTTCATCACACAAATGTTTGTCCTGGGTGGGAATCGAACCCACAACCCACAGTTCAGAAGGCAGGGTTACTACCAACTGAGCTACCGGGCCAGTCTAAGTATTTACATGATGAAGGGTTAACTCTCACGCAAGAAAGGTTTTGAAACCAAAAAATCTTCAGTTTTTTGTTATTTATGTAAATACTAACATGACACAGACACCCTCTTGGACGGCTATCGAATAGGGTGTTTGTGAGGTCTAGCCTCTGTGGAGTGGTGATTGAGTAGGTCGGTTCATAACCCGGTGGCGGTGGGTTTGATTCTCGCGGCAGCACAATTATTTGTCAGGAAAAAAGCGCAAATACTTGTTCTGATTCTGGGTGTTGTGGGACCATGGTCTCGTAGTTCCTGGATCCCCTAAACACAGAATCCTAGTTAGGGTCCAGGGTCTATGTTTGTGATGGTTAGGCTTTATTATTATTATCTTACTAGGTGGTAGGACTTTGTTGCAAAGTTCGTCTAGGTAGGTACCACCGCTTTGCCAGTTTTTCTGCCGCCAAGCAGTAGTGTGCAAGCACTACTGTGTTTCGGTTTGAAGGGCACTGTAGCTAGTGAAATTACTGGGCAATTGAGACTTCATTATCTGATCTCACAGTCGAGTAATCTTATTACCAGACTGTGCTGATGTCTCAGGATGATGTGCGCAGTGCAGTGTCGCGCGAAACTATGTTTTAGAGTTCCGAGTGACACTGTTCTATTATGGGCGGCCGTGGCGCTTTACATCAGGTGAACGACTAGCTCGTCACAAAATTCAGTAATATAAAAAAAATATCACTTGATCTCACAGTCTAGAATAGTTATTTCTAGACTTAGCTGATATCTAAAGTTGACCTGCCCAGTAGTTAGATCATAACTTCGCGTGAAACTTATCTTGGGGTGAACATGGTGAACATTGACATTTGATGAACAACTAACTCGTCACATCAATTGTTTAAATTAAAAAAGACATCCTTATATTTAAAACGGAATGATAATTTGACAGAAATCTAAATATATATAACTCAAAGGTGACTGACTGATTGACTGACTAATATAGTTATTTATCAACGCACAGCCCAAACCACTGGATGGATCGGGCTGAAATTTGGAATGCAGTTAGATGTTATGACGTAGGCATCCGCTAAGAAAGAAATTTTCGAAATTCCACCCTTAAGTGTGTGAAATGGGTGGTTCAATTATTTTTCCATAGGCCACGCCGCGGGCGAAGCTGGGGGCAGAAGCTCGTCTTGAATAAAAGAACTTGTAAGAGAGTTTGTGAGAAAATTTGTAAATTAAAAAATAAACTACTTTGCGTATTTTATCCTAAATAAAATGGTTCTAAATAAACTTGCTTGTATATCCCTATTTTTATCCCTACTAATATAAGTGAAGCTTTGTCTCCCAGTTTGCATATAGCTGAAGTTTTGCACACAGATTGTTGACGCTACTGAAATCGACATTGGAATTTCCCAACGTCGGTTTAAATATTGGTTTCTCATTTTTAGAGGGAATTCTTGTAAATTTTCGCCATAATTGCATTGCGTCTCACAGAAAAAATGTTGTTATCAAAGAAACAAAACATTTCATTTCAATTTTATAACACCCAGAGCGTCAATATTTATAAAAATATACATTACCCTAACAGCTACCATATCCATAATTTCCAGGAAAAAATCAAAAGCCCGCGACCAATTAAAAGTAAATTACATCCTTAACAGGGTTTTCAGTGAAAGCTAAAATTCCCTTGAAACTCGGCGGGGTTTTTCACGTTCCACGTTCTAATTTCAAAAGGTTTCACGTAGAAATCACGTACTGTGTACGTAGGTGCGTTTGGATCTCAGATTTTGTTATTTATGAAGGTAAAGTATTTTAGATGAAAGAACTGTAACGTATTTTTGAGGTCGAATAAAGAAAATTAAGAAATAGTACGCTTGGGCCCAATCGCGCTCACCGAGTTTATTTGGAAAGCTTTTTTTAATTTAAAAACTCATTTATAACCTATAAAAGACATATTGAGAGTTTTGGCGGGAAAACGAAAAAGATCGCGTCGCCGCATTGTATTATTTTCCAAAACTTGTGTTATTTTCAGTGTTAGTGCATAAAATTGGTGGCATTTTATTCGTTAAGTACTGGATTACAGGCATGAGTGTGGGAAAGTGGTATAATGAAGGTAAAACGTTTCTTTTCGTGTTGTTTCCAAAACTCCATAGAAGCTTCTGGTAAAGTTGCCACCACTTTACTAGGAGTATGACTTTGACTAGACTATGACTTGACTTGATGACTTCGACTGTGACTTGACACATATTTGCGTAAATATCATTAACTTGAAAAATTATCAATTACTTGACACTGGCTAAATACACAAAAGTGTGGAGCCAAAACATTAAAAAAAAGACACATTTGACATTAAGCACTTTGTCATTGTATATGCTTAGAATAATATGATATATAGATTGAGCAATCCATTCACAGTAGCAATGCTACAGCAGATTGGGCACGTTGCCTACTGGTAGTGGTATGTTAAATTAATTTTTCTTTTATGTTTTTTTTTTCAGCTTACATATTTAGTTTTCTAGTAAATTAGTTTTAGCATTAGAAACTTTTATATTGTATATAATTAAACAATTAATTATTCCTGGAATGATGAGGAATGCATTTACAAGAAAACCTAAGATACTTAATTTATGATATTGTTCTAAGGATATGAAATTAAAATGTGTGTGTAATTTAAAAAAAAGTTCTTGATGTCAAATATAATAATAAGGTATTTTAGGTTAGGACAATTAGAAAAGTTCGTAAAAGTGCTAAAATTGGCCTATTTGCAATGAATTATTTGAGATTTGAGTTTCTTTTTTGCTCAGCTGGCAGATACCAGCTTCGTGACTGTTTTCAAAGGTTAATAAAAAACGTGACGCTCAAGTGGTCCGCCTGGAGTTAGCCGTTACAATCACCTATAGTACTTAAAGTGCCTCTAGAATTACAAAACGTGAAGTTTCACGTGATTCCGTATTACGCATGGCATCTTGAGACATCAACACAGTTTAGTAATAAAATACTGAGATTACGCCGTAAAGCCTCATTTGCCCAGTGATTTCACTAGGTTGACTGGCACACTCACATTGTAGAATGGATATATTAGTAAGAGTCATGAGGCTACACGCTATCTCGCCTGAAAGATTTAATATTAGCATAGGTAGTTAATTTTTTATGCTATGTGGTCCCTGTTAATAAATATCCAAGTTTTGTAGAAATGACAATAAAGTCATCTAAATAAATAAAAACATTAAGAAGATTTATTTTACTAAGTATAAAATACAAGGTGCATTAATTTACTTTCTCATATTTATGGTGCCGAATTAGAGTAATTATGAGGTTTTTATGACAGCATACACGCATAAAACGTCTGAACAACCAAAATTTACAATTATAAGGACTTGTAAAAAGACTTTGTCAAAGTCAATGGTAAAATATATTTCGAATCATTCCTAAAAATATAGTGGCGCAAGCGGAGTCTGCCGCAAGGTCCTTTAAAGCTTACTATTTTGTATTCCACAACCAGTACTCTCCTAAGTTTTGCATTTTCCTCAGATTTAAAATCTCTTATTTAGCACGCCACGGCTTACGCAAGTTTAACGGATCGTTGTTTCCCGTGGTTGTGCTTGCTTATGAACTGATAATTTTTATTATACGGTTTGAAACCAAAAAGAACAAAGTTATTAAATACTAGCAGCCCGCTTTGGCTTTGCATGGGTATTTTTTATACATTCTATCGCGTATATTCATCAGGCATTAGATTATAATAGTGAAAGAGTTTTTCAAATCATTCCAGTAATACCAAAGCCTATTCAATGCAAATAAGCAATCAAATCTTTTCTCTTTGTAATAATAGTTTAGATTATATTTGTATGGATATTGGTTTAGTTCGACTAATACCTGTCTAATAGAACACAGGTTAATATAATGAAGAATTACATCGATTACATAGTATCACCATTCTATGTCTTATGGTTTTCCATACTTACCTTCACCTCTTCAGAGGTAAATTGCACCTTGGAATTGAATTATCCAACCAATTCAGCTTTGAGGTACATATTATCTTTCTATGCAACGTTATTTTTTGGTTTGTGTGTGTGAAACTTATTAACAAAATAGTATGTCTGTTGTTGTGTACACATATGACGGCGGCTACGTCCAGTTATAAACTCTATGCACAGCGATCGAGCACCGTAATTTACCCTGTGGTGGCATTAAATTTATTACAGTGGCAGCACCGGCAACTGTCATGGCGCCCCTACCTGTCTGGCTATATAAAGGGATCGATTGGTGTGCTACGGATCATTCTTGTTCCAGATACGGCGCGGTGTGGACATGCTGAAGGCCTATAGTTGTATAGGTTGCAACCTACGCAGAACCCGTTTCTGCCGATATCAGAAGTGGGATGCCCATCTCCACATCACTCTTCAATCAACGCGGCCGAAAATATGATGACGTGACGGCGGGTGACACTAATATCAAATTTAATTGCAGGGTTCACCCAAACCAGTGAAAAAAAAAATGAAAAAAAAGTAATGATTCGTTTTTTTTTTTCGAGAAAAAAAGAGAATGTAAAAATGATGACAAGAAAAATGTGTCTGAATGCTAAAGGGATAATCTATCCGGACTAGCACTAATGGTCCATAAAAAAAAATGTTGGTTGCTAAAGGGATATCTATCCGGTCTAGCACTATCCGGTCCATTTTTATAAATGAAGGGATAAGGTATTAGTTTGTTGATTTTTGGTTGCTAAAGGGATATCTATCCGGTCTAGCACCATCCAGTCCACTTTTTGTAAATGAATGGATACTGATGGTCCTGAAGGGTTAACCCTTCAATTACAACTCTTTGTAAATGGCCTTTGTGGAGAGGAGACCAGGGTTAACCCTGACAATGACTGGCAGGTTAAAATGCTTTTGACTAATCAAATTGAAACCTGATCTTTTGACTTTGACTCCAAGTTTAACTCGATTTAATTGTCAGGATGAACGAGCAATAACACTGATACTCATGTCCCTCACCAGGTACAAAGTGAAGCTAAGCGTACGAGGACGTACGCACGTCAGTATGGCCGTGACGGCGGCTACGTCCAGTTATAAACTCTATGCACAGCGATCGAGCACCGTAATTTACCCTGTGGTGGCATTAAATTTATTACAGTGGCAGCACCGGCAACTGTCATGGCGCCCCTACCTGTCTGGCTATATAAAGGGATCGATTGGTGTGCTACGGATCATTCTTGTTCCAGATACGGCGCGGTGTGGACATGCTGAAGGCCTATAGTTGTATAGGTTGCAACCTACGCAGAACCCGTTCTGCCGATACATATATAATAATATTCTGTTTACAAATAAAGTATTCAAAGCATCGTCTTGGTCTCGATATTTTCGTCTAGACGAGATATTATTATGGTTTAAATATTTACATGCATTTCAATGAATTTCGCGGCAATTTGTGTACTCGATTAAAATGAAATTGAGTCATGCATTTTTGAACCCCTATGAATGAGTAAAACCCGTCAAGTTATCGGTTGAAATTTACTTCTGCTAATTTTATACTTTGATAGATATGGCTATAAGTGGTCTAATCCATATTAAAAGTTAAAATTAGGTGTATATGTGCATATTGGATATTTTTCATTAATGACTTCCAACGGCATTTCAACTATGTAAATTTTTTTAAATGTTAAGAAAGACCTTACGTGCTAGTAATAGTTCACCTCATGTTATGTGTCACGGCTGCCCATAAACGTTGCAGTGTCACTCAGAACTGTATGGTGTATAGTTTCGCGTGACATGCATTGCGCACGTCATCTTGACACGAAGAATAGTCTAGCAATAAGATTACTAGACTTTAAGATCAGCAGTTGAAACGGACATTAGTAAGTATGGATTTGACTGTTTCAATAAATAATTTATGTGCGTAGATAAGAAGGAAATTTTCAAATTAGGTATGGAATTTGTCCTGTTGAATTGCAATGACAGTTCCATGATCATTCCCAGGTCAAAAAGTCTCATTAGTCCACTAATTTCACTACCTACGATGCTTTTGAATCGGAACACAATAGCGCTTGCACACTACTGCTCGGCAGCAGAATAACTGGCAAATAGGTGGTACCTCCCTCGGCTAAATTTGCAGAAAAGTATTACTACCTATTAAAAACAGTGGTGAACAAAATTAAACATCTCTAATTCAACTTTCATTGAAATCCATTCAGTCAAAAGATAACAAACACACACACAAACTTTTACATTCTTAATTTTAGTCTGAATAGTGTGATATGATTCTCTAGCAAAGAGACAGCAAAGATAGCTGACTTCAAAAAGGAGGAGATCCTGAGAGATTTAATTCGGTTATATGTTATTTTTAGTGTAAGGTAACTCAGAACTCCGTCAATTGTTAAAAATTTGGAAACAATTTTTTATTTAAATTAATATACACTCAGATTTATAGGAACTTCATCAAAATTGATGCAGTAGTATAGTTTGGAGATCAAAATAACTGGAAAAGGGTATATGATCATCTAAGTATTCCTTGGCGTGAAATGAAGGCGATTGAATTCAGATAAATCTAAAATATTTTACGAAACAAAAATAAAAATAAAAACTAAAGTAACTAAACAAACAGAGCGGTTTCAAGTAACAATATTTGAGACAATCGCAACGTCAACCATTTTGAAACTAAATGTTTATTTGTGAAAGAGCGAATATTCAAAATAGTCAGTTGAATCAGTGGCAGCATATTCACGCTTAGCAAAACTGAGCGGGCAGAGGATGTCAGGCGTTCTGTCGCGTCAACATATGCAGCGCAGGGCTGCCTCTTGACTGATTACGAAAATACGAGTGTGCTTTACGACGTGACGCTCATTCGATATTTGTTTTTTTATCAATTATGTACATATTATGTACGAGCTTCTGCCACGGCGTGTCCTATGGAAAAATAATTCAACCACCCATTTCATCCTCTAAGTGTGGAATTTCGAAAAATCCTTTCTTAGCGAATGCCTACGTCATAACATCTCACAGCGGGTGACGCGAGCCATGGTCCGCAGTCAGCGCCGAGCCACCACCGCCGCTGCGCGTACTCCTTGAGGATGGGCATCTATATTGCCAGAACACCGGTCGAGTTATTCGACTGTATCTCGTGAGTGTTAGCCGTGTAATAGTTGTAGTGAGTTGTAGTCATAACATCTACCTGCATGCAAAATTTCAGCCCGATCCGACCAGTGGTTTGGGCTGTGCGTTGATAGATCACTATGTGAGTCAGTCAATCAGTCAGTCATCTTTGAGTTATATAAATTTAGATTAATATAATTTGTTTTTGTACTTTAATTATAGGCAAGTATTAAATGAATATCTTTCTATTTCTACTTCTTTAAACTACGTGACTGAAAGTAAATCTTTAGTTTAGCTCCATCTATCGGCCGGTATAACATTGTTTTTACCTTGTTTAATGTCGCCATCTTGACAATTGTAAATTGACATTTTACCGAACATACCAACATAATATAAATCATTAACTATGTTATGTTGACAATGGAGATCTACGTGAACCAACTTCAACTTTCACCTCGCATTCACTAGCTTACTCCCCAAGTCAAGCGTGCGTAGAGGTTTTTTTTTTTCATGTTTTGGCTCCACACTTTTGTGTATTTAGCCAGCGTCAAGTATTTAATAATTTATCAAGTTAATGATATTTCACGCAAATGTGTGTCAAGTCACAGTCGAAGTCATCAAGTCAAGTCATAGTCCAGTCAAAATCATAGTTCTAGTAAAGTGGTGGCAACTTTATCAGAAGCTTCTATGGAGTTTTGGAAACAACACGAAAAGAAACGTTTTACCATCATTATACCATTTTCCCACACTCACGCCTGTAATCCAGCACTTAACAAATAAAATGCCACCAAATTTATGCAATAACACTGAAAATAACACAAGTTTTGGAAAATAATACAATGCGGCGACGCAATCTTTTTCGTTTTCCCGCCAAAACTCCAAAACGAAGCTAAAGAAGGTGTATAAATGATAAACAATGTTGTAAAAACTAGTATTAAAAGGTATTGTAGGTTCTATTAATGTTTAATTCATATACTCTGCTACTGCCCGCAGGATGAGTTTTTGATCTTGAGTATTATATGCGCAATGTCTCCCGGACAACTTTTGATGATATTTTCAGCCTTATTTTAAGCGTCGCAGTTGCCCATTACAGTCACAGATAAACTAGGTATATAAAAAAAGTAATTGAGTACGAAAATAATAAAATTAAATACTAAGTATTGTTGAGTATTCTAAAAAAATATCAAAAAGCTTATAAATTCATTACCTACTGATGATATTGTACATTGAAAAGAATTTAACAAACATCCTAAAATAAACATAATATGTTGAATGTAAATTATTATTAATTGATCGCTTGACAACCCTGTTTACTTCGTTTTCGGTCGAACAAAATAAAATAGAGAAAAGTTTGTGGGCTACTTACATAACTCCATTATATTTACATTTACTAATATATAAATACGTACATGTCTACATCACAAATTTAATACTTACTTACATTACTTAATATTATATCTACCTATAATACACACACAATAAATAGTACACCTACTTAAATAATATAATATTATATACTACTTAAACTATACATAACTAACTACCAATATTTATATTTACACATAAATAATATATATATAAACTACATTTAATTACAAACAATAAAAATCGTAATATAAATTAGATACCTATTAGCAATAGTTTCATAACACATTTCTTTATAAAATATTCATATTCTCTTTATTTAACAATTTCTTCATAGCCTTTATTATTGTGCATTGGAAACAGTCGAGACGAGTCCGCGGGCCGCCGCGCGACACCTACCTATCCGGTTCACACCGGTCTTCCCCGCAAGGCGGCCGGCGCACTCGCTTATAGTAGGCAGCCGCCTGCCGCGCTCAGTTAGTGTCGTCATAGACGCAATACGAATTGTTCGTGTCGCTCGCCCAAGCATGTTATGACCGCGCACTAACCGCTCCGATTTATGTACTCGCGATTTATCCATTGTAAAGGATTTGCAATACATTCCTTGACATATCGTGTGCATATTATTCCCCATCTCCACTCCTCAAGAAAACAACAACAAAAACTTAGGTCGCCTTAACTGGTGACCCTAAACTGGTGACCCGAGAAGAGCACGAAGAATCAAAGATGGGTGATAGCAGCAGCGACGATGGGTCAGTAAAATCAGCAATTCCAATGGAAGCAGCGAGCAACGTTACCACACGTCGAGCAAAAAAAGTGTGCGTTTCCAATGCACCTGAACGAGATTTTTTCGAACACCGTCAACTGAATTTTAAGGTGCCGCCCTTTTCACCAGATGACCCGGAAATATGGTTTGCACTTCTAGAAGGTCAGTTTGACAGCCATAACATTACTGACGATTCTATTAAATATAATAATGTCATAATTAATTTAGACATGCAGCATGCAAAAGCAGTAAAGGACATTATTGTTAGCCCTCCTGCTTCGAACCGCTATCTCAAAATAAAGAACGAGTTAATCCGTCGTCTGTCCGCCTCGCACGAAAAGAAAGTGAAGCAGTTGCTAGTTCATGAAGAACTTGGTGACAGAAAACCTTCACAGTTCCTGAGGCACCTCCGAGACTTAGCTGGGCCTTCAGTCCCCGAAGATTTCATTCGGACAATTTGGAGCAATCGTCTTCCGCACAATATCCAGACCGTGCTAGCATCCCAGCCCACCCATTCCTTGGAGCAACTTTCGGACTTAGCCGACCGCATACAGGAGCTTGCTTCACCGTACAGCGTCGCAGCAACGTCGTTAAGTGCCACACATTCTCATCCAACAAATGAGATCGCGGAGCTGAAGAAGATGGTGGAGCACCTCGCCTTGAAGCTGGACGAACACACACGGACATCATGCCGCTCCAACAACCGTTCCAGACCGCAGCAGCGTAGTTCACCATCGCGCCAGAGGACAAGATCTAACTCTAGCTACCGCAAATACCCTATTTGCTGGTACCACTCCAAGCATGGATCGAAGGCCAACCGATGTGTGAAGCCGTGCGATTTTGAGAAGTCGGGAAACTCCACGGGCAGTCGCTGATGGCGACTGACGATTGCCCGCCTTCCACCGGTCGCCTCTTCGTAACCGATCGCAGCTCGAATACCCAGTTCCTCGTGGATACCGGCAGTGACCTTTGCGTCTACCCTCGATCTGCGCTACGAGAGCGACGGAGCAAGTCGTATTTCCAACTGTGTGCAGCAAACGGGTCTAGTATAGATACTTTTGGCTACTTGGAACTTAATTTAAATTTAGGCTTAAGGCGTAATTTCCAATGGCGTTTCATTGTAGCTGATGTTACTAAAGCGATTATAGGCGTTGACTTTCTTAGTTTTTATAACTTGATTGTAGATTGCCGCAACCAACGCTTGATTGATAATACTACCGCACTAAGTTCTGATGCTATTGTTGCTAATACTGATGTATTTTCTGTAAAAACCTGGATGGGCGATACGAGATTTCATGCTTTGCTGAGTAAATTTCCCGAAATTACGCGACCATCAGGTACTCCGGTTATTCCAAAGCACAACACCACACACCACATCAGGACTACACCCGGCCCACCTATTTTTTGCACACCCCGCAGACTAGCTCCCGATAAACTTAAGATAGCTAAACAGGAATTCGAACTTATGCTCAATAATGGTACAGCGCGTCCTTCAGAAAGCCCCTGGGCTTCACCCTTACACCTTGCTCCTAAAAAGGATAATGGTTGGAGGCCCTGCGGCGACTATCGATTGCTTAATGCGCGTACCATTCCGGACCGTTATCCTATTAAGCATATTCAGGATTTTGCTCAGAGTATAGCCGGATGCAAGGTATTCTCTACCCTTGATCTCGTCCGCGCCTATAACCAAATCCCTGTCCACGAAGACGACATACAGAAGACCGCCATCTCGACACCGTTTGGCCTGTATGAATTCCCATTCATGACCTTCGGGTTACGAAATGCAGGCCAAACCTTTCAACGCTTTGTCGATGAGATGACCAGGGGCCTCGATTTCTGCTACTGTTATTTAGACGATTTCTTGGTCTTTTCGCGCACAGAAGCAGAGCACGAGACCCACCTTCAGCAACTCTTCACCCGCATGAAGGAATATGGTATCTTGGTCAACACAGCGAAATGTGTCTTCGGGGCTAATGAAGTATCTTTTCTGGGATACACAATTTCAGAATCCGGTACGAAACCCTCTTATGCAAAGGTTGAGGCCATCAGAAATTTCCCAGCACCAAAGACAGTGAAGGAACTGAGACGATTCTTAGGGATGCTTAATTTCTATAGGCGATTTATACCTCATGCCGCAAAAATCCAAGCTCCCCTAAATGCTTTGCTATCTGGCTCAGTCAAAGCATCTCATCCTGTCAACCTGTCTGGTGATACCCTGTTGGCCTTCAACCAAAGCAAGGAGAGCCTGTCAAATGCTGCATTACTCTCACACCCAAACTGTGAGGCTAAACTCGCGTTAGTAACAGACGCGTCTGATTTGGCGATGGGTGCAGTTTTGCAGCAACTCGTTGACAACACGTGGCAGCCTCTTGCGTTCTTTTCACGTAAGCTGAGTCCAGCCCAACAAAAATATTCGCCATACGACCGCGAACTGTTGGCCATATATGACAGCATAAAATATTTTCGTCATATGTTGGAGGCTCGACATTTCGTGGTGTATACGGACCACAAGCCTCTTTGCTTTGCATTTAGAGAACGCAAAGCAAACTGCTCGCCTCGTCAGTTCCGTCATCTTGATTATATATCGCAGTTCACGACTGATATTCTCCACATATCTGGCAAAGACAACCTCGTGGCAGATACGTTGTCGAGAATCGAAGAACTGCAGATGCCAATTGAGTGGGACTCACTTGCTTTATCTCAAGCAACAGACGAAGAAATGGCTCAAATTCTGGGTGGCGAATCTTCACTCCACCTAGAGAAGTTAAAAATACCCAACAGCCATACAGAACTTTACTGTGACGTCAGTAGAGGGCCGCCAAGACCTTTCGTAACGAAACCATTTCGGAAGCAAATCTTTGACAGTCTTCACAATCTTAGCCACCCAGGCGCGAAAGCAACTGCTAAATTAGTCGCCGAGCGCTTTATTTGGCCTGGGGCGCGCAAAGACTGTCGGGAGTGGTCACGAAAATGTCTGGCTTGCCAACGTGCTAAAGTAAGTCGTCACGTGTCATCACCATTGGGCACTTTCAACTTACCCCGCGCACGTTTCGCTTTTGTCCATGTTGACATTATCGGCCCCCTGCCCCAATCACAAGGCCATCGATACTGCCTCACTGCGGTCGATCGTTTTACGCGCTGGCCCGAAGTCACGCCAATGCCGAATATGACAGCAGAAACTGTCGGTAAGGCGTTGATGTCGTGGATATCCAGGTTTGGATCACCATCTGACATTGTCACAGATCGCGGCGGCCAGTTTGAATCGGCGCTTTTCCAATTTCTTGGAAAAATGATTGGATTCAAACACCGCAGAACGACCGCGTATCATCCAGCGTGTAACGGTTTAGTGGAACGTTTCCACCGCCAATTAAAGGCAGCAATTATGTGTCATGCTGACAAAAATTGGGTAGACGCTTTGCCTTTGGTGCTTCTAGGCATTAGGAGTTCTTTTAAAGAGGATCTCAAAGCATCATCGGCCGAGTTGGTATACGGCGAGCCCTTACGTTTGCCGGGGGAATTTTTCCAGGCAACCGTTCCCACCTCCACCGATATTTCGGACTTTACCACTCGCCTACGTAACTTTGCAGTGAAGTTACAACCCACTCCCGCCACTCGTCACAATAAAGATAAAATCTTTATTTTCAAAGATTTACCCAACTCGAGTCACGTATTTTTACGGGACGATGCAGTGAGAGGCTCTTTACAACCTCCCTTCACCGGCCCCCACGAAGTACTCAAGCGAGATGACAAGGTCTACAAAATACTAGTGAAGGGCAAGGCTGTCACTGTATCCATAGACCGGCTCAAACCAGCGTACTTGCTAGTAGATCCATCTCCTACAACTTACCCTACCCCCACCCCTCTTCCCTTACCTTTACCGTCACCAATACAGCAGCAATATATCCCAGCTCCGGCTCCGGTTCCATCTCAGCAGGACAATGTAAGGAAGACTCGCTATGGGCGCACTGTTCGATTTCCTGACTTCTATCGCCCGTAGTGACGGTCTCTGGGGGGGAGTGATGTGGGCTACTTACATAACTCCATTATATTTACATTTACTAATATATAAATACGTACATGTCTACATCACAAATTTAATACTTACTTACATTACTTAATATTATATCTACCTATAATACACACACAATAAATAGTACACCTACTTAAATAATATAATATTATATACTACTTAAACTATACATAACTAACTACCAATATTTATATTTACACATAAATAATATATATATAAACTACATTTAATTACAAACAATAAAAATCGTAATATAAATTAGATACCTATTAGCAATAGTTTCATAACACATTTCTTTATAAAATATTCATATTCTCTTTATTTAACAATTTCTTCATAGCCTTTATTATTGTGCATTGGAAACAGTCGAGACGAGTCCGCGGGCCGCCGCGCGACACCTACCTATCCGGTTCACACCGGTCTTCCCCGCAAGGCGGCCGGCGCACTCGCTTATAGTAGGCAGCCGCCTGCCGCGCTCAGTTAGTGTCGTCATAGACGCAATACGAATTGTTCGTGTCGCTCGCCCAAGCATGTTATGACCGCGCACTAACCGCTCCGATTTATGTACTCGCGATTTATCCATTGTAAAGGATTTGCAATACATTCCTTGACATATCGTGTGCATATTATTCCCCATCTCCACTCCTCAAGAAAACAACAACAAAAACTTAGGTCGCCTTAACTGGTGACCCTAAAAGTTTACTCGCCGCTCATGTTCTATACATTTTATTTTTATAAATGGGTTTCTTAATATAGACTTTATTTCATCCTTTAAAAAATGTGCAAGTCTTTAGGGCTGCTTATAGAAGTGAAAACTAAGTAACTTGTGACATATAGCTCATGGAAAGCGTTCGGTGACAATGACGTGAGTTCCGTGATTTTTGTTCACCCAAACATCGAAATTTTCACTTCATAAAGTGAAAACATGCTTTAAGAGTACTATTTAATACTTAGAAAATACAGATATTCAATGGATTTTATCTCAAAAACAACTCAACTAATCATAATAAAAATGCTTTAGAACCACTAATTTAAATAGACGTATGGAGATCAGCACCCCCACCGCGTAACTGTTCTGGGAACCAGCTTCGCCTGCCATCCTGCACGTGCCTATTAATAAGTTCACGAGTGCGAGCAAGAGAGAACACGATTACCATATCCACCAGACTTACATGGTAAGGCCTCTGGTCGTTCGCGTGATATTAAGCGTTACGGCCGCTCATAGCAGTTGCATTTCCACTTAAAACTTTTTAAAGTTACGCGTAACACTGCACTGCGCACGTCATGCTGAGTCATCCGCACAGTATAGTAATAAGTTCCAGACTATGAGATCAGTCAAAAGTCTTATATGCCCAGTTACTTGCCTAGCTATAAAGTCTTTTAACAACCAACGAAACAGTAGTGTGCAAAGATAACTGTATCTTTGCACTATATGCCAATATATGCCAGCATTTTAGTAACGTGTTGATCCAAACAAACACTCGGCTAAATTTGTGTAAATTTCAAGGTCACCTAATCTCTACGACCTTGACGTTATTGTCTCGACGCCAAACGACACAGATATGTAGGCTGTGTCAAAGCTAAAACACTTGCGGGGCATGGTGGATTCCACAGCCAGTACCGTCCGTCCAATGTGACGTGGAACATGGAACGGTGCCAATGTATCAGCGCAATCCCATCAAAAAGCCCCATCTTCCATTACATAACTTAATTTTTTCCTCACACATTCAAAAGTACGACAAATAACTTCCTGGAGAACCACCCGTCGTCTTTGACAACACACTACTAACTGAATATAGGCACATTCAGAGAACATCATTAAACTTCTAAAACTGACAAGAGTAAGAAAGTAGGAAGCTAATGGAGGACCATTAAGGGTATACATACAACATTAGAAGTCTAAAGTTCCGAAAAGAGGTTCACCACTAGTGAGATTTGAATGCGTGCCTTTCAACTCACCGGATTAAACGCTCTCTCATCGAAACTATAGTCGCAAGTCCCGTGGCTGTCAAAGCCTACAGCACTATATTTACACCAACTAAGCAGTAGTAATTCCAACACTACTAAATGGGAGACCATGCGCTTACTTTTAGCAGTTGGGAGAGCATCTTATCCAGTAAGTTGGGAGTTTTCAAATCCTGTTGGTTGATATAATGCTTAGGAAATTTTTCAATCAAATTTTTTGAGCTATGACTTTAGCATAAAAAGATTTATTACAAGTAGGCCAACGTTTGATTGCAACACACGTTGGCCTTGAGCTTATTGGGCTTATATTCACTCTTACACTCACTCTTATACTCACCTTAAAGAGATCGAAAGTATGCCTTAGACAGCAGTCTTTGATGAATTCGAAAAGATTTTTTTCGCCGTCTACTATTTTAATGTCTTTGGAGAGAGGCGTAAAAAGCGGGCCAAGAATTGTGGATATTTTTCTGAACTGGTGACGTCATTACGGATTGATTGATGTCGCCTGCGGAAGTGTGAAGTTGGTTTAGGTGACCATGAGGTTATATTTTTCTTTAGCTGTTCTTATCCAGCTATTACACCAATTGGAAAACTCATTTATATTAATAAAAAAAAAATCTGAGTGACCGGTTGATTGACTGATAGACAAATTGTCTTCTCTCTCGAGGATGTCTTTTTTATGGCGTGGGGTTTGCGCATTTGATAATTCAACCCCAGGTCAACAGGAGTGTTTAAGTTTGTATGAAGAAATCAACCTACTGCTGGACAAAGACGTCGCCATTGAGTGTCACAACGAATGGTAGCAAGTCACACATTAATTACTTACGACTCTTAAATCTAACCAAGTCAATTTAGGCCTTCTAGGTCGAATAGTTTTCTTCTACTGAAAGACGCAGCGTAAGAAGACCCCCCACTTTTGACTAGCTTATATGTGATAAATTATTTGAGTTTAATTTGAATTAGGTGGATTGATGACCTAGTTAAAAACTGCGGGTAGCCGATGGATGCAACAAGCAAGTAGCTAGTCAATATGGTGCTTTATGGGAGAGGACTTAAGACTTTATGTTCAATAGTTCAGTCTTCGGGCAGGTTTTGATGATGATGATTTATTTTGGCTACCACGTGAAGTCAAACCTCTATCGCTGCACACTAGATAGTGTATTCTGGCAGCTTCAGTTGTGAGCCAGTACCCAATGGACAGCATACTTTTTTTTAGCAAGGAACCCAAAAGCAAATTTTTTTCAACTACTCTCAAAATTAGTTTGGCACCAACGATCAAAAGGTATATACTAAAAATCCAATTATTTCTGACAACCGTATGTATGTGTATGTTATCAGGATGATGTTAGCTTTATCACTAAGCCCCTCTCTTTCTGACAGCATTCGCAGTGTAACTTAACGTGTTTCTCTTTGAAAACCTTTTTAAATATTCATCCTTCTATCCTACGTTGCGACCAAAACCTGGCATTTCCAAGCAAAAAATAGCGGTAAGTTATTTTGTAGACACTTGAGCGAGCGGCCTCTTGACATCCCGCATGAAACGTGGAAAAACTATCGAGTGATTTGTACCACCATGCTCGTGTGGAAATTTACAGGATACCAAGCTAAAATCATTGAGGGGCATACTAATAAAAAGGAATTTTGCAATTTTTGATTTGATTTATTGGACTAGTGTTAATTTGGTTCCAATTATACCATCAATACCAGTACTGTTCAATGGTACGTCTAGTGTACCATCAATCGTATTAGCGGGGCCATTTGGTTCCATTTATTCCATCAATTTGGGATAGCGGTAATTGTTGTAGTTTATTTAAGCTTTTACTAATCGCACAAGTTCAATCTGTCTTCACATTACGTATACAGGGAGACAGATTTTTTAAATTCCCATCAGTCATAATTGTGAACGGCAATACTTCCTAACTTTTAACAGGTAACGTCTTTGTTCAGCAGTAGACATCTTCAGAGAGATGCCCGGTGATTCACAGTAAAAATGATCCATTCTCGTTATTGATACAATGAGACTAAGATTTTATTTTTTCCGTTGTCCCATTTACTCTGATCATTAATATGGAAAATGAAACAAAGGTAAAGACCTTTTACCATTTCTTCTTCTTAGATTTTTACCATTGTCTTCCTTTCCCTGTACCATTAACAGCGAGATATATTTTCTTCTAGTTGTCCTCAATTCGTTACGATTTTCGGAGGCAGATATTTGATGGTCACCCTACGCTCAAGTGTTATTCTTAGCAAGTTTTCGAGGACAGGGTTAAGTTAGTATTAATATTTTGGCACTAAGTATCCAAGTCAGGATGGATGGGGCGTGCTTTTGAAAGTATTTTGAGTGTGATTAATGCATCTACTATTTTGTAGAAGTAGGTATTTTTTTAATGTTTCTGCAGAACTTTACTTCTTTTCAAGCGGTAGCAGTCCTTTTGATAGTGCCGTTGACTGTACCTCAAAAAAGAGTTATAGTTCCGGGAGATTCTGGAATGATTACGTTCAGTAGTTTGGAACTTCGAACTCAGCGAACTAAGTCAGAGTTGCTCCGTGCGGTGAAAGTTTTGGACAGCCTCTGTGGTGTGGTTGCTGAGCAGGTCGGCTCATAACCCGGATGCTGCGGGTTTGATTTCCGCGACAGGACAAGTATTTGTGCACAAAAAAGCAATAGATAGATAGATCAATACTTTATTATACACCGTAAAACAAAACACAAATGAATAACTTACATAATTAACTAGTACTAGTACATAATCTGGATATAAAGCTCTATATCAAATCTTAGCTCAATTTGCCTACTGGAAGACATTCTAGAATCATTTCCAAGATTTGTACCCTACAAATAAATAAATAAATGAACATGTCGGCAGAAACCGTTTGTGGATAGATTGCAACCTATATAACTATAGGCCTTCAGCAAGTGCACCGGGCCGTGTGAACAAGAATGATCCGTAGTACACCGAGCGGTCTCTTTTTATAGCCAGATGGTTGGGGGAGCAATGATAGTTGCCGATGTTGGCACTGTAATAAATTTAAATGCCACCATAGGGTAAATTACGGTACTGCCCGCTGCGCATAGAGTTTATAACTGGACGTAGCCGCCGTCAAACATATAAATGAACAAATAAACGAACAAATAATTAAATAAATAAACAATGATGCCGTGAAGTCTAATAAAAGCTTGTAATAACAAACTTGTTAATAGAGAAAGTATTGCACAACATACACAAACACAAAAATAAAGTAACACAAACATTAACAATGGAACAAAGCAATAAAGTTGTATAAAAACAAATTACTCAGTTTGTCTCTACCCCTTCGTATCCAATTATTTGAGCTACGGCATCGAGTACCATTGACCGGTGAGATCTCTCTACCAATATGATACCATGCGGACTTATTACTGACAAATGTAACGATTGGGAATTGAATTCAAGTTGAGAATTTTGTCTTTCGTTCTAACGATAACTGTACTTGTATAATATATATAGTATAAATAATAGATTAGTATGTTTTTGAAATTAAATTTGTAATGAGACTTCTGTAGTATCCATCGAAAAAGTAGAACGGAAAATGTACATATCGACGGCAGCAAAGAATAAAAAGATAACTGCATTTTTGAGAAAATCTTTTTTTTACATAATTCAATTCAGAATTTTCTTTTTTATATGACCATGTATTTTTTTCATTAAAAAATTTAATTATTAGTCGTATTTTGCCACGTATATAAAGACAACTACACACTGTTTTTACGGAGTAACGATGTACACACGGACATTTACAATTGTCCGCGTATGCGTCGTACTATTTGGCGCGTCGCTTGACGTAAATAAAGATATCAGTTACTTGACCGTATCTTCACGGGCGATCGAGATTTTTTAAGCTTGCGTACTTAATTATTACTAAAATCTCTAATTTGTCAAACTGATTTTCATATTTACTATATTTAAAGAAATATGTATAACAGAAGAAATAAATTGTTGTTAAATTTGGCAAAAAACCGAAAATAAAGTAATGTTTACAACAGTGAAGATCTCACAAATTTGATGAAAAATGCAAACTTTGAACAATTAAATGAAGGTAAGTTTCTTTAGATACTTGAATTTAACATAACAATACCAAGCTCAAAGCATTTTATCTGTAATCATATTTTTTCAAACTTTACTATTTGTGATTACAAACCAAAGAATAAAAAGATACCTGTCACTTATTTGTTTCTACTTTGTTCGTTTATCAATTATACCAATGTACTCTGCGGTTTCATTTTTATATTTGTATTTCTAAAGTATGTTTAATGTATTTTTTTACTATATCTTTTAATCTAAAATAACTAAATAAGTTATGCCTATTATTAATATTTTTTTAAGTAACTATCATTAATATTAATGTTAACAATGTTGTGTTAACTTTCAGGGATCACTGATGAGTTCTCGCATTTAAACAGCGCTGATCGTATACGGTATACACAGAAAATACAGCAGTTGCTAAATGTTTAGAGAAGTTGGAACTATTCGGAGATAATACTTTCAAAGAAATTCTGGACAACATCGATGATACAGTTAATATTACGAAGCCAAATCTAAATGTTGAGTTGTATACTATACAGAAAATAACAATTAAAGCACGAAAGATTTATGAACCGTTGATGCAGAAAGAATTGTTAGATAATTCCGTTGAGTCACATTATATATGTAATAACTTAAATTTCGCTGAAATGTTTAAAATGTACCACGAATGGACTGCTGAAAATAATATCCAAGACAAAGTTAGCACACTTAGACAATATCGCGACGGACGTAGTGAACTCGAATTTAAATATAGGATTTTTATTCCTAATAAAAGATGCTGCTCTACTGTACTGTACTGCTTAGAAAAATGAACTTAATACTGATGAAACAAATACAGTTTATTTAAAACAATAAAAAAAATTAAAATATCGCTAGATCACTAAAGTCTGAGGATAAAAACTTGCACAGCGTAAGCCGACACAGATATCAGTTGATTTGAACATTTGAACAACAGAACATTTGATTTTCAGAAAATTCTTTCAACCCCGCATAGTGAAACTAATTCTTTTTACTATAAGCGCAAGTTATCGGTATTCAATTTCACAATATTTGACTTGGGACATAAGAAAGGAATATGCTATATGTGGGATGAAACAATTGCAAAACGCGGGTCTAATGAAGTGGCCAGCTGTTTGTACGATTATATAACAAAAGTGGCAGAGAAGGCTATCAAAGACATACGTCTATGGTCTGATAAATATTGATAATTCATAAAATCGTAACCGCTCAGTTTTTTGATGTACTTGTATGCCGCTAAGAAATTTAATGTGCACATATGCCACAG
This sequence comes from Ennomos fuscantarius, assembly GCA_905220475.3. Lineage (NCBI taxonomy): Eukaryota > Metazoa > Arthropoda > Insecta > Lepidoptera > Geometridae > Ennomos > Ennomos fuscantarius. Next base: position 9,345,151 of record HG992049.1, read on the forward strand.
ATTCCTAGACAAAGGGCACACTCAGCAGGAGGGTGATAGCGTTCATGCCCTAATTGAACGATCTTCCAAAAGGAAAGAGATATATGCGCCTACAGAATGGTATAATTGTGTTAGATGGTTTATAATAAATGGTGAAGCTTATGAAGTTATTGAAGTATCTTCAGAGGATATTTTAGACTTCTGAAATCTGACACAAATCGACACACATGGATTAAAAATTCCAACAATGAAAAAGCTAAATGGAATCAAGTTAAAGAGCAAGGTAGACCAAAAATATCCAAATGTTATTAATTACAAATATGATTTAAGTGTAGCCCAGGCGATGAAAATCGATTGTACTCGACGAGCAAATACCAGAATTAATAGGCAAACTAATGTGTCACCAAAAAATGCTTACGCCAATACCCTGCCAATAACAGCATCTAAACATAAAGATTTGATTTCCCTTTATGACCAGAAGAAAATTTCTTCGAGATACCACAATTTTTATAAAAATTTAAAGCATACTGCCATCGATAATAGTTCGATGTCCAACGAAGAAAACTTAAGAAGAAGACTGCTTTTAAATGTTTGTAACTAAGTAATATAATTTTTAATTAGATATTGAAGAATAAGTTAAGTAACATTGATTATTTATTATTAAGAAAGTACGATTAAAGTAAGTGATTGTAATATTATTAAAATAAGATGGTTGAATAAGCGTAGAAGTTAAACTTACAATTGTGTTGATTAATTTTAGAGTTAGATATTTCTTTTAAAGGTCCGTATAGTGTCATAAAAACAATCTTGGCTACCATAATACAGGGTCAGTTCTTTTGTATGATTCCAACTAAAATTTGAGTTCGTGAGGAAGAGATATGAGAGAAATTATATTTTCTTTAAAGTAAGATTGATTATTGTGATAAAAAGAAGCTTTACGTACTTACTATTTACACGGGATTTTTTTTGTATGATTTTATTGTTGGTTGTACCTATAAGATTTTTATTAATTCATTATTATTGAAGATTGTCACTCCTAAAAAATGTTATTTTAACTACAATGACACACTGTTACTTTGTTATATGATTACTGTGATTAAAACGAATCTTTAAATTTACCCAACTATTTTATTGAACTGAAAAAGCTCATCATATTAATAAGATAACTGCAAATTCAATGAGCAAGACCTTTAGAATTACGAAGTAAATTGAGACAGCTATAATATTTTGCCATCTATCATAATTACACTATATTTATTGTCGTAGTTAGATTTAAATTATACATAAGATACTAATTATATCCTTTTTTAAATAAAATCATTTGGGAATCATAAATTAGAAAGTCCTAAGTAGAAGCAAACATATGGTAGTTGACTCAGTTAGTCATTTATTCTGTGCGAAGTAGATAATGTCATATGCCGTATTTTTTAAAATATAAATATTTCAGTTAACTGACCTACATAGTGTTCTTCGAAATGCTATTTTGATAAAGTATCGCAAATTTGAAGAAGCTAGCTTTGTTCTTGTAAAAGTTATAACGTTTTTGCGTTATTAACGCTCTCCTGTAAACTAGTGGTTTTGTAGATATACGTTTGTTCTTTGCTGCCGTCGATATGTAGGTAGGGAAAATAAAAAATTATCGTCACTTCACTGCACCACTTCGTTGATTGCTGTTAGCGTTTTGTAGGAGTAATTTGACAGAACAATAACTTTGTTTTTGCTTTGTTTAATGTTAATGCTACCTTGACAATTGTAAATTTTCATTATTCCGGACATACCAACATCTCTATACATAAAAAATTTAAAGTCCTGACTGACTTATATATAAACACACGGCCTAAACCACTGGTCCTAGAAACTAGATATTTGGAGAGTGTGTTCTTTGTAAAATCTAAAAATCCACAAAGAAATGGTTTTTCGAAATTCCACCCCTAAGAGTGTGAAATGGGTGGTTGAATTATCTATGAAAAATTTTCTTCTTCATTTTCTATAGGCCACGCGGGCGAAGCCGCAGGCATAAGCTAGTAATAATACAAATTTTAAGTAACTTTAACTTTGTTATGGTGAGCTACGTTAGTTAACTCCCGTTCGCCTCGTTACGCATTCACCAGCTTACTCCCCAAGTTAAGCGTGCCTAAAGAAGTCTCACTTCAATAATAACGCCCAACGATCACATACATAGATGTATCGCAGATCGCGGTCTCCATTTTCACCTGCATTCAGAATATGGCTCCCGTTCCAAGCGACATCGCTCGTTAGTTTTGCCGTGACACAGTGTTCCGTTACTCAGTAAGACAAGTCAAAACTGATCGGTTGTCACTTCATGTCCTCATATGAATGATGCCAATGGCTACTTTTCCTATTATTATTTCCATCTTTTTTTCTTCGACAGCCTCTGTGGTGTGGAGCTTGAACACGTCGGCTCATAACCCAGAGGCAGAAGGTTCGATTCCCGCGACAGAAAATGTATTTGTGCGCCGAAAAAAACGCAAATACTTGTTCTGAGACTGCACGTAGATCCTGGGTCCCTAGACACAGGGAATCGTAGTTATAGTACAGGATCAATTTATAATAAATAATAAAAATAATACGACAAATGAAACATGCCCAAAGAAAATATTAAGCGAAGTAAACTTCTTTACGCACGCTTGCCTTGGAGATAAAGCTGGTGAACGCGTAACGAATCGAACGGAAGTTGAAAGGTGTTGGTTCACGTGGATCTCCATTGTTAACATAACAAAATTGAAAATTATTTATAAGTTTGTATTATTATTTTGGTATGTCCGGTAAAATGACAATTCACAATTGTCAAGATGGTGACATTAACATAAAACAAAGCAAAAGTCATACCGGCCGATAAATGGAGCTAAACCAAAGAAGTTTTACTTCAGTCGTTTAAGGCACACTGTTTTTTCATTCTTTATTTTTTTAAATAATTCATATGGTATTTACTTTACTGACTTTGCTTACCCTGTGGCCAGGATACGTGACGTCACTTGACAGTTCAGAGATAACGACACTGTCAGTAGCGGCGACGCAATGCACGTGTTTGACAGCTGACAGTTGTTTGTAGTTGTACCGCTGTATGGCTCGTTAGTAAGTATCCAGGGAATGGACAGCACCATCCCCATAATGTTATTAATAATAATATTATGTGTGGATACCTAACTCAACGCCATCTAGTCCCAAACTAAGCAAAGCTTGTACTATGGGAACCAGATAACTGATACAATACATAGACACTTTTTGTTTGTAAATACATACATAGAATACAATATAACACCCAGACACAGAACAAACACCTATGCTCATCGATTGTTCTCCGATCACCAAGACGACTAGCCAAGCGTTTTGATATGAGTTCCCAAAATAGCCTTTTATGGGACTAGCTTCTGCCCGCAGATTCGCCCGCGTGGCCTATAGGAAACGAAAAAGAAAAAAATTCATAAATAATTCAACCACCCATTTCACCCTCTTAGGGGAGGAATTTCTAAAAAAAAACCTTAGTGGATACATACACTTTAGATAGAACACGCCCTCCAAGTTTCAAATCTCTAGGACCAGTGCAAATACTTGTTCTGAGTCAGGGTGTTGTGGGACCATGGTCCTCGTAGTTCCTGGGTCCCTAGATACAAGGAATCCTAGTTAGGGTCCAGGATCTATGTATGTGATTGTTGGGCATTATTATTATTATAAATTAACAACCCAAAGCTCATCACCCCCCGATTACCACCCTGATTAAAATCAGTCTTATCAACCCCCCAAAACATTAAACCTGACTGTCAACCCTAATCGGAAATTACCCAAAACCTTTTCATCCCCTATTATTTTATATTACAAAATAAATAACCTATTACAACGCTTACAGGGGTGGAGACACTTTTTCTGAGCCCGTCAAGATAGATTGATGACGTCACTTCCGCGATTATGTCCACTTTTACAAATTAAAAAAGTTACTTGGAAGCATCGATTTAATACGAATAGACGTGTTATATCGTCCGTACATTTGAAATGCCTTTTTTGCAATGGCGTAGCTATCGGAGGGCTAGACGGGGCAGTGCCTCGGGGCCCAAAGCTCAGGGCCCCCTGACTCAAATTTACAAACTATGAATTAAACTAGTAACTAGGAAATTTCTCCCACATTTGGAATATATCTGGAGTATGTCAAATCTGGAGTACGACAAATCCGAAACACGACGAATACGCAACAAACAATTTGATTAGGTTAGTTGGTAGTAACCCTGCCTTCTGAACAGTGGGTTGTGGGTTCGATTCCCACCCAGGACAAACATGTGTGTGATGAACATAGGTGTTTGTTCTGTGTCTGGGTGTTATATTGTATTATATGTATATAATATTTACAAACAAAAAAAAGTATCTAAGTAGTGTATCAGTAATCTGGTTCCCATAGCACAAGCTTTGCTTAGTTTGGGGCTAGATGGCGTTGTGTGAGATGTCCACACATATTATTATTATTATTATATAGCAGCGTTAAATACAATAATTAAAAATTAAAAATTGGTAAAGGTTTAGCACGTCTTACGTATTCTGGCAGAGCATCCCAGAGTCGAATAGCGCGCATAAACATATACATCTAGTCGCATAATGATGACGTCATCTAGAAATCTTGGTGTCGTCACGTTTTACCTTTGCCTTTCCAATAAGTTGACAATCATTGTTTTATGTCCACAACTTAACGCGCTATTTGATTGATTTTAAGTTTAAAATATGATATACAAACTTAACTATAATAATTACAATTATTTACCCCCCCCCCATTCCCCTTGTCAGCAAAATTAAGCAAAGCTCTTACCCCCTCCCCCTATGCTTTCGTAAACATTTTCAATTAATCTATTATTTTTTTAAATATTATAATTATAATGTTTCATGTTTCAAGCAAAGACAATGTGATTGTTGCTGTTCGTGTAAAAAGGTAAATAACTACCGATGACGTAATCATCATCTAGACCCCCCCCCCCCCCATGTCATCCAAAATAAGCCAAGCAAAGACCCCCCCCCCCATAGTGCTTACGTAATACTTGAACGGCCCCTTACTATAGTGTAGTTTTTACTCTATAGGTACTAACTGGAGGAGTATATTTTTCGGCTTCCAAAATTTGGTGTCTTCTATTCGCTTTACGTCAATGCTTGAATATCGCATCCGGTCAGGGGTGACGAACTTTTTGCGGGATACGGATTTTCGTGATAAGAGAAAGTTTTGTATAAAATTGCCGTAAATTTATCTGATTTTATTTCTTGTTTACGTATTGTTAGTGGAACTGATGCTGTTAAAATTCAGATGATGGGTTGTGGCAAATACGATGATGATAACGTTTTTATAGGCACCTCTTTTTGAAGTATCACTTCTTTAAGCACTCTAGACTCAGGGAGTAAGCTGTTGAATGCGAGGCGAACGGAAATTGGAGTCGGTTCACGTAGATCTCCATTGTCAATATAACAAATTTAGTATGTTGGAATGTCCGGTAATAAAAAAAGGCGACATTAACATTAAACAAAGCAAAAACAAAGTTTATACCGGCCGGCTGGGAGCTAAACCAAAGAAGTTTTACTTTAGTCGTGTGGTCTCAAGCACATTCGTTTTTTTGAACAGACTATTGCTGTTTGTGTCTATCAACCTATAAGACTAGAAAGTAAATTAATATTAAAAGAAGAAGGCAACGACCCCTTCTCGCCTCCAGTGCGGCGGACGAGGGCTCACGGGGGGGTTTTAGTAGGTTCGAGTGCCACACAACCCCGTGGTGACAGAAAAGTGCGAGGGCATTTCCCCCCCTCAAAAAAAAGGTTCACATGTAACACTTAAAGCGACTAGCAAATGACTAGCTCGTCATTTACCTGATGTTAAGCGACACGGCTGCTTATATTATTTGCAGTGTCTCTCGGAAAACTCGGAACACGGAAAAAAAAAGAAACACCCTATTTAAATCACACTAATATTATAAAGGCGAAAGTTTGTATGTGTGTATGTTTGTTACTCCTTCACGCTCAAACGGCTGAATGGATTTGGATGAAATTTGGTACCAAGATAGCTTATACACTGGAGTAACATATAGGCTACATTTTATCCCGGAAAAATGAAATGTTCCTGTGGGATGAGCAATTAATTAAAATACTTTTTGCGGGTGAAACCGCGGGGCGCAACTAGTAAATCCTAGTAAATCCCTAAAATAATGATAAGTTAAATTTTATGAATCTAATTAGAAACTTTTTTTTTTTATGTTACTGAATGATGTGACGAGCTAGTCGTTCACCTGATGTTAAGCGCCACGGCCGCCCATAACAGAACAGTGTCACTCGGAACCCTAAAACATAGAGTTACAAGCGACACTGCACTGCGCACATCATCCTGAGACATCAGCACAGTCTGAGTGAGATCAGATCATAAAGTCTCATTTGCCCAGTAATTTCACTAGCTACAGTGCCCTTCAAACCGGAACACAGTAGTGCTTGCACACTACTGCTTGGCGGCAGAATAACTGGCAAAGCGGTGGTACCTACCTAGACGAACTTTGCAACAAAGTCCTACCACCTAGTAAAAAAAAAACTAATTACTTTTAGTACAATAAGTATTTCTTTTATAATCATTTATACCTCAAAACGGAAAAATCAACGCGCGAAGCTACGTAATCGCCATATATTTTTTACGCAAAATAAAAACCTATATATCAACATATTAAGTTCTAAATTTAATTGCTGAAAAAACCAAACAAAATATTTAATAAATGCGCAAAAAATCCGCAAATCAGATGTAAATATGCGTAGAATGCTGGGTTTGCGCATGAAGAGTTTGACATCAAATTATGACCTGCGATTTTTAACTTTAAGCAGAGCGCTATAGATAGGAAAATCTGCTGTGACGTGGTTTTAAGGATTAATTGATTATTCATGAAAATTTCATTTCAACCAACAAAGCTTGTACCAATAAAGTCTTGAACTACCAGCTGGGTCAACGAAGACATAAAATTAAAAACCGCCCTACGACTCATTTACTTTCTCCTGACGAGAATTAAACTGCTCCGGAGTTAATGAATGGTTTTAAAACAAGGATGTTTTAAGCACAGATCCGAGGTGATATGATATTTATAAACATGTGAATGACGTCTGAATGTTTATAGTATGCTAGTTACATAATAGAATTACAATATTTTTAGTAATTTTAAACTTACTACCCCTTTCAAACATTCCACATTTTAATGTTATGGTTTTTTTTATGGTAACGAATGACGTAACGAGCTAACCGTTCACCTGATGTTAAACGACACGGCTGCCCATATCAGTTGCAGTGTCACTCGGAACTCTAAAGTATAGAGTTTCGCGTGACACTGCACTGCGCACGTCATCCAGAGACATATCCGCACAATCTAGTAAAAAGATTACTAGACTGTGAGATCAGCTCTAAAAGTCTCATTTGCCCTGTAATTTTACTAGCTACAGTACCCTTCAAACCGGAACAGAGCAGTGCTTGCGCACTACTGCTTGGCGGCAGAATAACTGGCACTGCGGTGGTACCTACCTAGACGAACTTTGCAGAAAATTCCTACCACCTGGATTTCATTAAGCAATAAAAAATACCATAACTTTTACTTATATACCTACAGGTTTGTGCGGAACCCTCGATGCGCGAGTCCGACCAGCACTTGGCCGGTTTTTTTATAAGATTTTCCTTTTCCATTTAATTCTTTTAGCGCTATAATTATAACACGAGCAATGTAAATTATTTCTTGAGCTCATCTCTCATGGCACGTTACGTCAACAACCCACAACTACTCTCTCTCTCTCTATCTGTCTCTCTCTATATATAATAATAATAATAATAATATGTGTGGACATCTCACACACCGCCATCTAGCTCCAAACTAAGCAAATCTTGTACTATGGGAACCAGATAACTGATACAATACTTAGATATTTTTTGTTTGTAAATACATACATAGAATAAAATATCAACACCCAGACACAAAACAAACACCTATGTTCATCACACACATGTTTGTCCTGGGTGAGAATCGAACCCACAACGCATAGTTCAGAAGGCAGGGTTACTACCAACTGAGCTATCGGGCTAGTCAATATATCTTAGTGACCTTGAACAACCACTATTTGTAACTGTGTTCAATAGACAATGGAGGGTTCAGAATTCATAATATTGATTCAAAACACTTGTTAGGTGTATGTTGGTGATTTTTAATTGCCACCTCCGAATTTCCATACTCTCAGGAGCTCATCAAGCGAATTCCTATTGTATCTGATGTAATGGCAACACCGGGGAGAAAAAATAGATATAATCAGCATCCAAGTTGAGTGCACAAAGTTAATTATACGATAAAAACCTGATTTCTTAATTAGTTACGACTTAAGACGTTAAGACAGAAATGTTAAGACTTGAATGTTAATATACTGTGTTGTTCAGAAAGTTGTTTGGAGCTTTACTTATATAATAATATTAGTTGCGCCCCGCGGTTTCACCCATGGATAAAAAGTATTTTAATTATTTGCTATCCCTCGAGAACATTTCACTTTTCCGGGAAAAAATGTAGATTATATGTTAATCCAGTGTATAAGCTATCTTGGTACCGAATTTCATCCAAATCCATTCAGCCGTTTGAGCGTGAAGGAGTAACAAACATACACACATATACACATACAAACTTTCGCCTTTATAATATTAGTGTGATGTGATAAATATGTTAGGCTTAAATCGTTTAGGTACTTACTATAATACAAGGTTTATATTTTTTTTCTCGCTTTAGCTACACATGTTCCACATAATCCTTTACTGTACGATTATTATAGTGCGAGATACAAATGGTAGGTGAATTAAATTAGAAGGGATGTCATTGACCTTGCGAGAATTACGTGTTTCCATTGCCTTGCTGTACTGTAAATATCGGACAACACTGTGTGACGATTTTTCTATTGGAGTTTCAATGTTAAAATTGAAGGGTTGAAAATAAAAAGGGTTTAACTGTCAAATTGATAGTTTCAAGAAAATTGACTTTAAACTTCAACGGCGCCATTTTAATGTAGAGTGCTTATAAGGTAATAGAAAAGGTTTATGTAAGTTTCAATTGCTTGAAAATGTTTTAATTCTATTTTAAAATACGAAATATAGTACTAATCCATACAATTACTGTAAAAATATTATATAATAAAATAAATATAATAATGTTTTTATGATAAGCGAACTATATTGCTGTGACAGATAAACCGTTTTTAGACTCAAAATCTCAAGATTTAAGCTTCATTTCGGTATTTTGAGAATGTATTATTTTAGATAATTTCACGCTGAATCCAACGATACCCATAAGTCATTTAGTGAAAAAAATCAGTGACACCCTTTTTGTTCTCACCCCTTCAATAGTCTTGTTTGCTTGAAAGTTCTTTACTTTATATCCAACTGCTTTTCATCACTTTACTTTATTTTTTTAAACGGCCTGCTTTTATTGTTTTAACTAAAAACTGCAATCATAAGTCAAAGTCAAAGTCAAAAGATTTATTGCAAATAGGCTAATTTTAGCACTTTTACAAGATAAAACAACTACTACTAAACACTATCTACTACAAAAAAATATTATGAGTATATTCTAACCGCGATGACTTATGGACAGTCCAAACGCTCTAGTCCACTACCGGTAGATACCGTACGCAAAAACGCTGGCTGGCAGCTTTACCCCGTTCAATTGCAATGCTGATTCGTTGTGCCAAATAAGTGCCAGCATTTCGGTCACGCGTATCAACTCTGATAAACTTTAGAAAACGCGATGAGCTCCCGGCCCCCGCGGACTCGGGGTATCAACACCAAAAATGTCAAAAAAAAAAACTATCTGCTTAAAATTAAAAAAAAAAAATCACCTTGAGCTCATCGTTCTTTTAAAGTAAAACTTGCCTTTACTTTTTAAACTAACTACTACAATAATATCAAATAAAAATGCTAAGTAAACTAAATAATACTATAGATTTTCTATAAACAGTCTAAATGCTCCAGACCTTAGATTTATCTAGTTAACCCCCTACATTACTGACGTCACAAAATTATTTTTTTTGCTATGTTTCATCATTCTATTTTTACCTTGCATATTTAAATTTAAAAAAAGAATCATAAACATTATATGAGAACTAAATCTAAGTCTGACTTTTTAAAATTTCCTAAGTTTCAAAATTTTATAAAATTTCCTAAATTTTAAAAGTTCCATAAGTGAACAGTTATTTATTATATACAAAGATAATAAAGTCTTTAAAATTTCAGCACAGGATTGGAACCCGTAGGCCTAACTCACCAACTCTTCCAACTGAGCTATTATGGCATGCCCAGTAGCTGCGAAAACATTTAAGATTATATCATCATTACTTAACAATCATAAATCATTAAAAAACGAGTGTGCTTTTGACCACATGACTGAAGTAAAACTTCTACACTAACTCTCTCTCTCTTCTATCTTCACTAACTTATATCTCCCTCTCACCTTCCATTCGCCTCGCCCTATCATTTTTCGTAACGCTCTCGGCACGCATTCACCAGCTTACTCCCAAGTCAAGCGTGCGTAAAGAAGTTTTACTTCAAAAAAATGTTTCAAGCAAGTTGTGATGATATTATTATTATTTTTATTATTTATTTATTTGATTCACCAACAGTTGATACACAGTTTCTATAACAATAATAAAGCTTAACAATGTTATCTATATGCACAACCAATTATAGGCAAACACAGCATGCACAATTTTGAGATTTAAAAAGTATATAATTTTACCTTAAATTAATAAGTATAAACTATCTTATTAACATATACTTGTACAATACCAAGCAAGAAAATATTATTGAATATATATTAAACATGTTTAAATTATAAAGATCTTAGTTAGGTAAGTACTCACTAATTATTTTATTATTTTATTATCATGAATCCACTGAGACCATCAACAAGCGACGGAGCTTGGGAAGGCCGTCGTAATGCAAGTCAAACGTGTCATTGTCGTTGTAAAGTTTACAAAATCGGGGAATATCTGTGTTAAAAAAGAGCGACCACATAACCGTGCGATTTTTTCATATTTCTTCTCGTCGTCCTATGGAAACAGTCTTTAACATTCGCAGCCGTATCCCGGTACGTATATTATGTATATAGCTCACGAAATTGGTCATTAACACGCTTACTTTAATATTGTATTAGTATCTGGGAGAGATGAGGCTGTAGAGGTGTAGAATAATCTCGTGGTACAATGGATATGTAGGTCAGCGTAATAAGGCGACGAGAATTACAGGGAGGTTTTAAGTTTAAGCTTTTTGCGAATAGCTTGTCGCAGCTATGCAACAAAGAGTGTGAACTAGCACGACTTTATCTCGCCCCATTCCGGCGGCGAATGGATCATAGTCATAGTCATAGTCATTTATTCATATAAAAAATACACGTCACATATAAATTAAGGTACACAGGTACATAGCAATTTGTTTTAAAATGTATGACTATACATATAATATATTATTATCATTATAATTGCCCGAATAAATTGTATAATAATCATGGGGGCTTTAGTGGGTTCGACTCCCACGTGTCTCCTGCCATCATCCCCGTGGTAGAAGTCACGAGCGAGGGCATTTACCCCCCTCAAAAAAAGCTATGCAAGAAGTGTAAAGTGTACTCCGCCATTTTGTGGCAGCGGCCATCTTAGACAGGTTTTCCTAAAACATAGCTAAAAACATTCTCGTCTAATTCACCTTTCAAACAAAACCGAGTGTGCTTTAGACCACGCGAATGAAGTAAAACTTTTTTAGTTTAGCTCATCTATGTTTTGTTTAATATTAATATCACCATTTTGGACAATTATAAAACGTAATTTTACCGGACATACTAACATAATAATACAAATTTGTAACTTTGTTATGTTGACAATGGAGACTTACGTGAACCAACTTCAACTTTTGTTCGGCTCGCATTCACCAGCTTACTCCCCAAGTCAAGCGTGCGTAAAGAAGTATTAACTACAAAAAACAACATCAAAATTGGTTCATCCGTTCGGGAGCTACACACACACACACACACACACACACACACACACACAAAGACACGTCGTTATAAACACCTCGTCGTTTTTACGCGGGGGGTTACAAAAAACTAGAGAGAATAATGTGGATTAAAAACGATATTACTGTACAAGGCGAATTGTTTCTAAGAATTTTATTAGAGTCACACGTCATCTATATTCTTCTTGCATCTACAGAACATTTACTCTCTTTCCAGTACAGTTCCCAATTTATTCAGTGAATGACAAATTAAAATATACAATGCAAATACCGTTTGACGCTCTGCCAGAGTGCTGTGTATTTTGATTCGGAAGACGAGGGCTTGAGCTTTGCGTCTAGTTTTTGTAGTCAAAGGTTGAAAGCAGGACAAAATTTAAAATTATAATCTTCAATTTAAATTAATTTTATTGTTTAAATGTCTATCTGTTCCTACTTTGCCAGATTTGGAGTTTAATAGCTATAATTAAAAATATAATATAACAAAATTAATAACGCCTAACGATCACAATTTTATGGCCCCTAACTAGGATTTTCTGTGTCTAGGCATAATCACTTTGTATTTTCATATGATTAGTAAAATAAATAAATTATAAGTTCCTAAAATAATTTTGACTTGCAAAAGTGCTAAAAATAGCCTATTTGTAACAAACCTTTTGACTTTGACTTAGGGACCCAGGAAATACGGGGACAAGTGATCCCACAATACCCAAACTCAGAACAGGTATTTGCACCTATTTTTTTCTGTGCCCAAATACTTGTCCTGCCTCGGGAATCAAATTCGCCGCCTCTGTGCTATGAGCCGACCTACTCAACCACTACACCACAGAGGCAGTCAAATAATAAAATTAATGTATAAATTATAAAAGTAGCCGTCTGGAAACGTCTGTAAAATGTATAGGGCAGACGACTTCGGGCAGACGGTAATTATCATTGTACACTACAACCATGGGTCGGGTAACAATTAATTACTGCCTGCCACCGCATAGTGGCTGCTTTTTTAACGAGCTAATGCTTTTGGTCTCTACCGAGCTTTACACCGTCCCGGGCGGGCACATATTATTAATAGCGATGATAATCTTGGACTGGCCAGATAGCTCAGTTGCTAGTATTCCTGCTTTCTGAACTGTGGGTTCGATTCCCACCAAGGACAATCATTTGTGTGATGAACATCGATGTTTGTTCTGAGTCTGGGTGTTATGTTGTATTCCATGTGTATATTTATAAATAAAAAAGTATACAAGTATTCTATCAGTTATCTGGTTCCCATAGTACAAGTTTGGCTAGCTAGATGGCGTTGTGAAAAATGTCCACACACATTTATTATTTATTATTATTCATCTAAACTAAAACGTATTAAGGATCTATACATATAAATCTATGCATCTATTCCTTTGTACATAATAACTTCGTTGGGTCGGTCCGCAGTGGGCTGCCCAAATTGCATCTAAGCTGAGCAGCCACATAAAATATGGTCTAACTTATAAGAAAAATATCAATAATTTCCTTGTAATTAAAATGTAGGTAAATGCAATACCTTTTCATTATTATAAAAGTAAGGTAACTTATCTTAACAATTAAAGTGTTCAGAATAAAAAGGATTTAACTGTCAAATTGATAGTTTCGAGAAAATTGACTTTAAACTTCAACGGCGTCAATTTAATGTAGAGTGCTTAAAGGTAATAGAAAAGGTTTATGTAAGTTTCAGTTGTTTGAAAATGTTTTAATTCTATTTCAAAATACTAAATATAGTACTAATTCATACTACTGTAAAAATATAATATAATAAAATAAAATAATGTTTTTATGCTAAGCGAGCTGTATTCCTGTGTCAGATAAACCGTTTTTAGACTTAAAATCTCGAGATTTAAGTCTCATTTCGGTATTTTGAGAGTGTACTATTGTAGATAATTTCTCGCTGAATCCAACGATACCCATAAGTCCATTTGTGACAAAAATCAGTTAAACCTTTTTTGTTCTCACCCCCTCAATTGTAAATTGTCATTTTACTGGATATACCAACATAATAATACAAATTATTATTAGTTTAAGTAATTGTAATCCGTACCGTGACGCCACCAAAATGGTCCCAACGGAAGACCAGCGCTGGTTGCATGATCAGCAATATGCTGAGGTGAAACCGATTCGTGGCAACGGGCAAACAACGATTTTCTTTGTTACATTAATTTTTTTTAACCTTTGCCTTTTGTCATGAATAAAAATTTATTCTATTCTATTCTAATTTTTAACACTGTTATGTTGATAATGGAGATCTACGTTAACCAACAACTTTCAACTTGCAAGTCAAGATTACGTAAAGAAGTTTTACTGGTTTGTCTGGTTAAGGTGGTAGCTTAGGCTAAGTGGTAGGACTTTCGGGGGCGAGTTGGCTGGACTGCAGTTGCGACCCCTTCTCGCCTCGGTACGGCGGACGAGAGCTCACGGGAGGGTTTTAGTGGGTTCGAGTCCCACATACCCCCTGCCATCAACCCCGTGGTGGCAGGGAAGTGCGAGGGCATTTCCCCCCTCAAAAAAAAAAAGAAAAGGTGGTAGGACTAGGCTGCAAAGTTCGTCTAGGTAGGTACCACCGCTTTTAGTTATGCCGCCAAGCAGTGTGCAAGCACACTACTGTGTTCCGGTTTGCACGGCAATATAGCTAGTGAAGTTACTGGGCTTTTGAGAATTTATCATCTGATCTCACAGTCGAGTAATCTTATAACCTGACTATGCTGATGTCTCAGGATGACGTGCGCAGTGCAGTGTGAAACTTTATATTTTGGAGTTTCCAGTGACACTGTTCTGTTATGGGTGGTCATGTCTCTTAACATCAGATGTACGACTATCTCGTCACATCATTCATTTACTTAAAAAAATAAAAACTTTGCCCGTTGTCGTTTATGATTTGCAAACGTTAATAAGCGTAAGTGGTGTGGCTATCGGTCTCACCAAATTGCAATATTAATATCAAAAAGTGGTCATTTTAGAGTTGTTTAATTAATGTTGCTAAATTTGACTAAGTGAAATTATAAATGCTGACCTCTACTCGACTCGTGGGTTGAGCGTTGCCATTCTACAAGGCAATGCTGCCGGTATTTTGATCGCATTGCCAACTGTTCCTTCTTTAATTATGGATGGATAGATAGAAAATTCTTTATTGCACCAATAACAACAATGGAGTGTACACGGGCGAACTCAATGCTATATTCTTCACAATACTCAGAGCAAAATAAAGTAGGTAGAACCAATAATTGTCATGCCGTGGGAATTGAACTTGGCTACTCCTGGTTATGAGCCTGCTCAACCACCAAACCACAGAGGCTGTCAAAGAAGAAGAATACAAATATTTTAAACTTAAAAAAAATTACTACCTATGTTGTACTGTTTAATATCAACGATCACATATATAGATCCTGGACCCTAACAAGGATTCCCTGTATTTAGGGATCCAGGAACTACGAGGACCATGGTCCCACAACACTCAAACGCAGAATTACAATGTAAGCTTTTTTCATCTTCTTTTTTTCATAATATTCTATACATCTATACCTTTCATTCTACCTCTGTCCATCTTTCTATCTATATATCCTCCAGACTGCGCCACACAAAATTCGGACCGATCCTTAATTACTACATTTATTCCACTTTGCTACCAAGTACTTATCTTAACAACTTTGTTAACAATGCTATCCACCCACACCTTACCCATTTATATTAAAACATACATTTGTACGACAAATCGCACAATCAAACGGACGTTACGAGCAACGGCGTTACGAGCTACGGCTACGAGCTACGAGCGTTTTAATAATGCGGTGCTACGGTGTAGAGCCTCTACGGAGTGGGTGTGTGGTTTAAAGTGCCGGTTACAGAGGACACGGCTTTTTGAAGTAAAACTTCTTTACGCGCGTTTGATTTAAGGAGTAAGCTGGTGAATGCGTGACGCGGCAAACGGAAGGTGAGAGGGAGATATAAGTAAGTGAACGTAGATCTGCATTGTCACAACATTAACATGAAATAAAGCAAAAACAAAGTTATACCGGTCGATAGATGGAGCTAAAGAAGTTTTACTTCAGTCGTGTGGTCTAAAGTACACTCGTTATTTTAACTAAGCTGGTTCTTACGGCAGACACGGGAAGAGATCGGGTGGTACTATTCTTACACCGGGACCGAATGGTTACTATTTTAAATCATACATAATCGAGTACTATTTGAAGAAGCTACATACATCGGGGTTTGTTTATAAATAATAATAAATATCTTAGTAAGTTACAATAATAATAACGCCCAATGATCACATACATAGATCCTGGACTTTAACTAGGATTTACTGTATCTAGGGCCACAAAATCTACGAGGACCGTTGTCTCACGACATCTAGACTCAGTTAAAGTATTTGCACTTTTTATGTGTCTTGCCGCGGGAATCAAACCCACCACCTCCGGGATATAAACAGATTTGCTCAACCACTACACCGCAGAGGAGGCTATTAACAAAATACCAAATAAGTACCAAAAGTATGAATTTAGATTGAAAAATTATTGCTATTTACTCGAATTTACTTCCCGTTCCCTTTTTTCTCTTCTTCCATCACTTATTTGCTTTCTTCCTTCTTTATTTAACTAACTTAACATAAAATAATAAAATTACTATACGGTGTAGTCTGTACATAAAATGATAAGACCTAATTATTGAATATCGAGAAACTGTTTATTAATCCCAAAAACTAGGTCTAAATGGTTTATGTAATTTTTTTTTTTTTTTTTAATTTTTTTGTATTAACCGTCTCTTTTTTTATTGTTTAGACAGGCTCACGCTTGACCACTATCGCACCTGATGGTAAGTAACGACGCGGTCTAGGATGTAACATGCTTGCCTAGGAGATACATGCACAACTTAATTTTGTAAGTAACGCCTGAAATAAAAGGTTTAGCATTATTAATAAAGGATACTTTTAAAAAAGCCTCTTCCACGTGTTTGCATCCAACATTAGCAGATACCTGAATGCAGTAAAAAAATCAAATTCTCTTTTGTGCGAGTAAGTAGTTCACTTCGTATCTTACCGCTTATTTCATGGTGATGCTAAGTATGTCTGTATGTACGTAACGTGATCATAATAGCCAAATGGTAGTCTACTAGGTATAAAAAAATATTTCAAAGTTCTTCTAGGTAGGTTCCACTTTGCTAGTTATTCTGCCGCCAAGCAGTAGTGTACAAGCTCTACTATGTTCCGATTTCAAGAGCACTGTAGCTCTCTACTATGTTCCGATTTCAAGAGTATATATACTGCAGCTAGTGAAATTGCTGGGCAAATGAGACTTTATGATCTGATCTCTATTAAAAACTCTATAAGAATTAAGAGTGTTTGTTCTATTTTGGTGTTGTTCTGTACATTGTAATTTAAGTTAATAATATTATTATATGAAATACGAGCTTCTGCCCGCAGCTTCGCCCGCGGCGTGGCCTATGGGAAAATAATTCAACCACCCATTTCACCCTCTTAAGGGTGGAATTTCGAAAAATCCTTTCTGAGCGGATGCCTACGTCATAACATCTACCTGCATGCCAAATTTCAGCCCGATCCGTCCAGTGGTTTGGGCTGTGCGTTGATAGATCACTATGACAGTCAGTCACCTTTGAGTTATATATATTTAGATGACTTGATAAATTTATATTGATTATGGTAATTGGCTTTGGCCATCTAATTGATGAAATAAATAAAAATAAATAAAAAAGAGTGATAATGGATATAGGCAGGCGTGTCGCTTAACATCAGGCAAACGGTTAGCTCGCACGTCATTCCTTAACATTAAAAAAAATGTAGTATAACGGGGAGAGCGTGCTAAATAGCCATTATAAATAACATACACAAACAGTCGTTCTAATCACGAAAGGTCCTAGAAGTTGAACTCGATAAATAAAAAAACCCAGAACGGTTATCAATATCTATAATAATAGCTAACAATAGATGAGTAGGTACGTATGTAATATAATAACACATAAAAAGTTGAAAAACCTTGTTATATAAACCGGAAATAAGATATAGGTAACTAAAAATTAGTGCGATTGTAGCGACTCAATTTTATGGTTCTGTAACCAAAGACTACTACTAAACTACAAAAATTACAAAGTTAAAGATTCTAAAGTTTATCAGAGTGCCTGTCGATGCTATACTGCTATATTTTACTAGGTGGTAGGACTTTACTGCAAAGTTCGTCTAGGTAGGTACCACCGCTTTGCCAGTTATTCTGCCGCCAAGCAATAGTGCGCAAGCACTGCTGTGTTCCGGTTTGAAAGGCACTGTAGCTAGTGAAATTACTGGGCAAATGAGACTTTATGATCTGATCTCACAGTTTAGTAATCTTATTACTAGATTGTGCTGATGTCTCTGGATGACGTGCGCAGTGCAGTGTCACGCGAACCTCTATACTTTAGAGTTCCGAGTGACACTGCAGCTGATATGGGCAGCCATGTCGTTTAACATCAGGCGAACGGCTAGCTCATCACGTCATTCTTTAACATAAAAAAAGTGACCAAAATGCTGGTACGTATTTGGCACAACGAATCAGCTTTGCAATTCAACGGGGCAATGCTGCCAGCATGTTGGGTACGCTACCTTCTGGTAGTGGGCTGGAGCATTTGGACTGTCTATAGGTCATCGCGGCTAGTATATAGTCCAGATGTTTTTTTTTTGTAGTAGGTAGTGTATAGTTTTAGTTATTATATCATTGTAGTATTAAGTTGAAAATATAGGTAATTTGCCGGTTTAAAAAACATAATAATTTCAGCAACCAGTGGAGTTTGAACCTGAAAATTTATCTGATCGGAAAAAATAGGCTCTGGCAAAGAGTTAATCCATGAATGATTTTATTATATATAAAGCGAAGTTCGATACACTTTTGTTGTAATAGAAGGAGGTCCATAGGTTTGCTGAATTAATGATATGCCGATTGACTTTGTATAAGATATATTAATTAAAAAGATATTTACAAAAACCAAAATGCGGAAAATAAAATTTTCTCTAATGTGAAGTCTATATCAACAACATTCGTTGCCCCTAGCAACTAGCTGGAAAATTTATCTATGAGATTGGTATAGAAACTTTTTCGTGGGCCAGCACGCCACATCACCCCCCTCCAGAGACCGTCCTACGGGCGATAATATTCTGGAAAACGCACTGTTCGGCCTGATCGAGTGGTGGTCACTGGAGCGTCTCGGGTCTCAGGTGCTGCCACGGCGGGAGAATGGTCCAACTCACGAAGTATGTAGGCAGGTTTAATGCGGTCGACTGATACCGTGACTTCTTTGCCTTTTATGCGGAGCTTGAAAACTTTATCCCCTCGTTCTATCACCTCATGCGGGCCTGTGTAAGCTGCTTGAAAAGATGGATGCGAGGTGTCATCTCTTAGAAAGACGTGGGATGCTGTTGCTAAATCTTTGAAAATGAATATGGAGCGGTTATTCCCATGGTGAGAAGTTGGTAATGGCAACAAATTTTTGGCGAATGTGCGCAGTCTTTCAGTGTATACTGTCAAGTCCTCTGTGCCATCAGCCGATTGACAAAAAATGTCACCTGGGAGTCGTAGTGTCTCTCCATATACGAGTTCAGCTGGAGTCGCTTGTAAGTCTTCCTTAAATGCCGCCCGGATTCCCAGTAGTACAAGTGGAAGTGTTTCAAGCCAGCTGCTGGTCGCATGACATGTAATGGCGGCTTTAAGCTGTCTGTGGAATCTTTCGACGAGTCCATTGCATGCTGGATGGTAGGCTGTAGTTCGTCTGCGTTGAAATCCGATGATGTGGGACAAATGCTTAAAAAGTTCTGATTCAAACTGTCGACCACGATCAGTGACGATATCTTCAGGGCAGCCGAATCTGGATATCCATCCGTGAACTAAAGCTTTTGCCACTGTTTCAGCTGTTATCTCCTGTAATGGTATAGCCTCGGGCCATCGTGTGAAGCGATCTACACATGTGAGACAGTAACGATACCCTTGTGAGAGAGGTAAAGGTCCGATCAAATCTATGTGGATTTTCATGAATCTGGCTCGAGGTAAGCTGAATGATGCTAACGGAGATGAGACATGACGTGTTATTTTTGATCGTTGGCATGCTAGGCAGGAACGAGTCCACTCTCTACAATCTTTTCGCATACTAGGCCATACATAGCGTTCCGATATTAGTTTCGTCGTCGCATTTGTGCCAGGGTGGCTAAAAGAATGCAAGTTTTCGAACACTTGCCGTCGCATGTCTTTGGTCACATAAGGTCTGGCCACATTGCTGCTCTTGTCACAATAGATTTCTGTGTGAGATCCAGGCAGTTTGATTTTTGTCAAGCGCAGAGAAGTATCGCTATCCAAAAGTTGTTCTAGTTCAGGATCTGTGCTTTGTGCTTGAGCAAGCTTGGATAGATCGATGGGCTGAGTAATCTCTTCGATGCGTGATAAACTGTCAGCCACAACGTTATCCTTTCCTGAAATATGCCTGATATCTGTGGAAAACTGTGAAATAAAATCCAGATGTCTGAACTGTCTTGGTGAGCACTTTTCTTTTCGTGAATGAAATGCGAAAGTTATGGGCTTATGGTCAGTATAAATAATGAAATCTCTCGCCTCCACCATGTGACGAAAGTATTTTATTGCTTCGTAGATGGCGAGAAGTTCCCTGTCGTAAGGCGAGTATTTCTGTTGACATGGCGAAAGTTTTCGAGAGAAAAATGCTAAAGGTTCCCACAGGCCGTCTCTATGCTGTTGTAAAGCTGCGCCCATTGCTGTGTCTGAAGCATCAGTGACTATAGCGAGCTTCGCTTGGCAGTCTGGATGAGCAAGTAGTGCTGCTTGGCAGAGACTTTCCTTGCAGGCGATGAATGCTTTAGTAGCTTCTTCTGATAAATGCACGGGATGTGAACCTTTAACTGATCCTGTGAGCAGTGCATTCAGAGGCGCTTGATGCCGCGCTGCGTCAGGAATAAACCTTCTGTAAAAGTTCACCATTCCTAGGAATCTTCGCAGTTCTCTGACGGTTTTCGGTGGTGGGTAATTCGCAACCGCTTCTACCTTCGATGGTAATGGTTTAGTCCCAGCTGCTGAGATGCTGTGTCCTAAAAACGTTACCTCTGATACACCGAATATGCACTTGTTCGTGTTGATTACCATGCCGTATTCCTTGAGTCTGTTGAAGAGCAGATGAAGGTGCTTCTTGTGTGATTCTTCATCAGGTGAGAAGATCAAAAAATCGTCCAGAAACGGGAAGCAGAACTCTTCAAGGCCCCTAAGCATCTCGTCCACAAATCGTTGAAACGTTTGGCTGGCATTACGTAGTCCGAACGTCATGAACGGAAATTCGTATAAACCAAACGGCGTCGTGATTGCGGTCTTTGGAATATCCTCAGGGCAGACAGGAATTTGATTATAAGCTTTTACGAGATCGATAACCGAGTATACTTGACAGCCGGAGAGACAATGTGCAAAGTCATGTATGTGTCGAATGGGATAGCTGTCTGGTACGGTTCTAGCGTTGAGCATTCTGTAGTCACCGCATGGACGCCAGCCGTTATCTTTTTTAGGCGCAAGATGAAGTGGTGATGACCATGGTGACTTTGAAGGTCTGGCTGTTCCGTTCCTCAACATATCTGCAAACTCGTCTTTTGCAATTTTTAATTTATCCGGTGCTAGTCTTCGTGGTGTGCTGCTTATTGGCGGTCCTGCAGTAGTCTGTATATGATGCATGGTATTATGCTTCGGAACACGGTGGACACCGGAAGGTCGAGTAATCTCAGGGTATTCGCTTAGTATGTTATGATATACGGAATTTCCAGAAATAACTTTTACCGATGAAATGTTCCCAGTTGACTGTGCAGGTGAAGCTGGGGACGTAAGGCTTGTAGTGTTGTCGATTAAACGTTGATTTCGACAATCCACGATGAGGTTGTAAAATGATAAAAAATCCACACCTATTATGGCCTTTGTAACGTCCGCTACGATGAATCGCCAAGTAAAGTCACGGCGCAAGCCTAGGTTCAGCACTAAATGAGCGTAGCCGTAAGTAGAAATGGGTGTACCGTTTGCCGCACACAGCTCATAATTTGTTTTCTCACGACGTTCCTTGAGTGCTGATCGGGGCAAGACACATACGTCACTGCCAGTATCGATGAGAAACTGCATCTTCGTAGCGCCGTCCGTGACAAATAGGCGACCGGAAGTTTGGCAATCGGTCGTCGCCATTACCGACTGCTGTTCGCGTTTCCCGCATGGTAGTCGCATGGTTTTACGCACTTACTTGCTTCATTGCCGAACTTACTATGATACCAGCACACAGGAAATTTTCTATAGTTCGACTGTGATCGTGTGGAGCTAGAACGACCGCGCGTTTTCTTGTTTGAACGATTCGGTGCACGTGAATGCCGGTTCACCTGCGCAGTTAGAGCTTGCACTTGTTTGGTAAGTTCAGCAATCTGTTGGTTCATGGCGTCTAAAGAGCTTCCTGGTATGGCACTTGATGTTGATGCTACGTGCGCTGTAGGCGAAACAACGTCATGTATGCGGTCAGCGAGATCTGCGAGCGCTTCCAGTGAAGACGTCATCTGCGAAGCGATTATCGTTTGCGTGCTACTTGGTAAGCTACTAGTCCAGATAGTACGTAAAAAATCTTCGGGAACTCCAGGTCCAGCCAAATGTTGCAAATGTCTTAGAAACTGAGATGGCTTACGGTCTCCAAGTTCTGCGTGCATAAGTAATTGCTTGACCTTCTTTTCTCGTGACGCGGACAGTCGTTTGATAAGTTCCGACTTCAATTTTTCATACCTGTTGGTGTCGGGCGGGTTGATGATTATATCTTCCACCTCAGAAGCATACTGCGGGTCTAGTTGGCCGATAACGTAGAAAAACTTCGTATTGTCCGTAGTAATGTTCGATATCGCGAATTGGCCCTCGATCTGCGCGAACCAAATGGCCGGCTTTTCAGGCCAAAACGGCGGAATGCGCACGCCCACACGACAAATATCTTCGTTCTTATCGGTTGAGAGCGACATCTTTATGTGAATCAGTATCAGAATTATCGCAATCAGCAACAAAATCAAAATCACACACATTTACTGCAAACGTGGACTTTCGGTTCAAAACAGGTCACCAGTAAAGCGAAGTTCGATACACTTTTGTTGTAATAGAAGGAGGTCCATAGGTTTGCTGAATTAATGATATGCCGATTGACTTTGTATAAGATATATTAATTAAAAAGATATTTACAAAAACCAAAATGCGGAAAATAAAATTTTCTCTAATGTGAAGTCTATATCAACAACATTCGTTGCCCCTAGCAACTAGCTGGAAAATTTATCTATGAGATTGGTATAGAAACTTTTTCGTGGGCCAGCACGCCACATATACATGAGAATATTAACAACAGTTTAATTTCAAGGAAATATTTACTAGAAGAAAATATAATGTAAAATTACTTTTTTTTAATTACGTGAAAGTTTGTTACTCTATCACGCTCAAACGGATAGATGGATTTGAATAAAATTTGGAATATAGATAGCTTAAATGGTGAATAAACATCGGTCATCATTACGGTTGTTTATAAATGTTTGCTACCTTAGAACTTCATCATATGTACACGGACTTAGAAAATTACTTTGAAGTAAAACTTCTTTACGCATGCTTCACTTGAGGAGTAAGCTGGCGAATGCGAGACGAACGGAAGTTGAAGTTGGTTCACGTAGATCTCCAGTGTCAAATTTGTATTATTATGTTTGTATGTCCTGTAAAATGATAATTTACAATTGTCAAGATGGCAAAATTAACATTAAACAAAGCAAAAATAAAGTTATACCCGCCGATAGATGGAGCTAAACTAAAGAAGTTTTACTTTAGTCGTGTGGTCTAAGCACACTCGTTTTTTTCGTTAAAAATATATGTATGTCGACCAGCTGTCAGGGAAATAACATGGCTCGTCGAGAAGGCGTTCTTCAATGTAGACAAATTTAAATTTTATATTATTTTTATTATCTTACTTTGCAATTTTAACAGTATTAGTATAACTATTTTTTTATCAATAGCATTGGATATTCAATGATTTTCCATTTCAATTTATTATGGATTGTTAATTCACGTGTATTTTATTTTTATTATATTATTTAGTATTATTTTTTGTCTAGTCAAAACTAAATCCTGACTGACGTATAATGTGTATAACGTTCAACTATAAAATATAACTAATTATTTATTAAATATTATTTATAGTAAGCAGGATTTAGTTTTGACTAGACATGAAATTATACTAAATAATATAATAATTATAAAATATACATTTATATTAAATGTAGCGAATTATCTTTTCTACATAAAACAATAAAAAGGGAACTTATAGCCGTTTTCACCGACAATCCCTAAATTTTAGGTAGCCCCTAAGACATTTTAAGGGACACCTGTCAGTAGTTTTGTTTTCACCAACATCTAAGGGACACCTAAGGTCCTAAATTCCTTAATTCCTATTCCATTTTCCTAATTCCAGGTCCTAAGGTCCTTAATTCCTAAAAATTAATAATAATTAATTGAATCAATAATTTGATTTAGTTATCATCAGTATTATACCTATAATATGTATATCTATGAGATCGTTGGGCGCTATTATTATTATCAATAATAATTAATATTATTATTAATAATAATTAATATTATTGATAATGATAATTAATATTATTAATAATAATAATTAATATTATTAATAATAATAATAATTATTTACAATTAATTGATAATTAATTTTTTTTTATTAATAAAAAAATAATAATTATTATTATATTATTAATAAAAAATATTATTATTATTATATTATTAATAAAAATATAATTATTATTATTAATAATTAACATTATTAATATTAATAATTATTATTTCTATAAATAATTATAAAAAATATTATTTATGTTAATTATTTTATATTATTAATAATAATAGAAAATAATCTGTCCATTGTCATTATTTCATCACGTCATTCTTTTTAGCAATGGTATTCAGCAGCTATAATTTTATGTATTAGTATTTAGTTTTTACAACGCAATCTTGGTAAAAAAAACTATGTTTTACCTAGAATAAAGCAAATTATTCAATATACTTCATGTGTTATTCCAAAATATTAGTAAAATAACTTAATTGGTAAATGTACGTTTATTGAATCCCTACTTTCGCATACTTACGTAAGTGGCCCTTACTTAGGTATCCCTTAGCTTAGTGAAAATGGATTTAGGTAAGTGACTGTTCTAAGAGACCCGTTAGCTTAAGGGAACCTTAGTTACGTAGCAGTTAAGGATTCATTGGTGAAAACGGGCATTAATCAAACAAACCACTACCAGTAGGCAACGTGCCCAATATGCTGGCAGCATTGCCACGTTGAATGGCAATGAAATATAAAAAATAAAATATACGTGAGTAATCTATTATAAATTGAAATGGGAAATCATCGAATATTTAATACGAATAATTTTAAATTAATATAATAATACATGCGGACATCTCACACAACGCCATCTAGCCCCAAACTAAGCAAAGCTCGTATTATGGGTACCAGATAACTGATACAAAACTTAAATACTTTTTGTTTGTAAATATATACATAGAATACAATATAACACCCAGACACAGAACAAACTCCTATGTTCATCACACAAATGTTTGTCCTGGGTGGGAATCGAACCCACAACCCACAGTTCAGAAGGCAGGGTTACCACCAACTGAGCTATCGGGCCAGTCAATTGAAATTTAGATATAATTTAATCGGTTTAATTAAATCGGTTATCATTGCAAGAATTGTTTTAAAAGACAGGAACCCTCTGAGCTCGCGGTTAAATTACACTTAACCGTCTTTGTATTTAGTATATAAACAGTTCTGTGCTAATACGTCGATACTGATGCTGGATACATCACGACCGGCGGTGATACAATTTATAGCTAAAATTAAACTGAAGACTTCTACGGAACATTTTGCTTCTCCGGGCTGCGATGTCTTCACATTTGTGGACCACATGTAAGTTTACTATTTTTATGAATATTATTCATAATTGAAGGGTTGAGAATGAAAGGGGTTTAACTTTCAAATTGATAGTTTCGAGAAAATTGATTTTTAACTTCAACGGCGTCGTTTTAATGTAGTGCGCTTATAAGGTAATAGAAAAGGTTTATGTAAGTTTCAGTTGCTTGAAAATGTTTTAATTCTATTTTAAAATACTAAATATAGATGAAATCTTTATTGTACACACCAAATAATAAAAAAAAACAATCAATTATATAAAGTGTAACAATGGGCGACCTTATGGCTAAAAGCGATCTCTTCCAGGCAAAAATATAGTACTAATTTATACAATTACTGTAAAAATATAATATAATAAAATAAATATAATAATGTTTTTATGCTAAGCAAACTGTATTCCTGTGACAGATAAACCGCTTTTAGACTGACAATCTCAAGATTTAAGCCTCATTTCGGTATTTTGAGAATGTATTATTGTAGATAATTTCACGCCGCATCCAACGATACCCATTAGTCATTTTGTGAAAAAAATCGGTTAAGCTCTTTTTGTTCTCACCCCTTTAATTATTTTGCTGCTGCCTGCTTTTAGTGTTTTTTTGAAATTATCAATTTTTTAACGTGTGTTCATATCCTACAACGCCACCTAGCTCCAAGCTAAACAAAGCTTGTACTATGAGAACCAGATAACAAATAAAAAGGAAAATTTATTGGCATAAAAATAGTTGAAATAATCATAAAGGGATGGAGAATCTGTTTCCCGTATTAGGCTGAAGACTCGTGACACTGGAACCAGGACTGAAAAGAATTACTTAGATACTTTTTGTTTGTAAATACATACATACACATATGAACGTACACATTATAATACCCAACCACAGAACAAACATCGATATTCATCACATAAATATGTATCCTGGGTTCGATTCCCGCGGCTAAACAAATATTTGTACACCGAAAATACCGTAAATATTATACGTGTTTTGTGTCTGGGTGTTATTGTGGTATCATGGTCTTTGTAGTTCCTGGGTCCCTAGACACAGGAAATCCTAGTTAGGGTCCAGGATTTACGTATGTGATCGTTGGGCGTTACTATTTCTTTTTTATTCAGTTAGTATTATTAATTTTCTATATCACTTTACAGTTACTAAAATCGAATAAAATACATGTTAAGTGCAGTTTTTGTTTTTTTTTAGGTGTGGTGCTTGCTGTTGTATTCGCGAATCATGAAGAAGCATACAGGGATTTTCCTTGCGAATTTAAAAATTACGATGGCTCAACACCTCTATTTCATTACTGCGACTCCTATAAAGAACTCGAATTAAACTGTGAAAACTATATATTTCATAAATTTGGAGACTGTTACACTCGCGAGGCTGAACCCGATTATGATGAAGATGATGAGACAACGCATGAAACCACGGGATATTATTATAACGTGACAATTAATGTTAAAAATCCACAAGAAAATGAACTTTGTGAAATTTGTAATGTAGGCTATATTGGTTTGAATATAAAGAAGCTCACATTAGTAGGTGGAAACCTGACAACTATACCAAACGATGTATTTAATATAGAAACATTACAAATTCTTAACATAACAGACACAAAATTGAAAAAACTGAATTTCGCAAATTTAAAAAAATTGAATCGTTTAGAAAAACTTTCCTTAGATCACAATATGATAAATGTGATAGAGAACACTGAAAGTCCAGCTGATCTTAATGTTCAAGTTATAAATCTAAGTTACAATCTTATTGAAGTTATACCGAATAATGTTTTTAAATATTACAAGAACTTACAACATTTAGATTTGGCGCATAATCGGATCAGCAATATTAATGTCCTTGCATTTGAACATATTTCCCAATTACAAACACTAAACATATCATTTAACAGAATAATTAGCGTAGAAAGTATATTCGCCAATTTATCAAATCTTCGAGAGTTGTTAATAAACAATAATAGTTTAACCAATCTTGCTAAGCCTGAATTTGATACGTTAAAAAATTTAGAAGTGTTAAATATTGCGTATAATGATATAGCTACGATTGATAACAATACATTCGAAAATCTTACCAAACTGGAGTATTTAAATTTAGAAAATAATAAAATAGGAAAGGTATGTAACCAGACGTTTAAATATAATACTAATTTACACAAGTTATTGTTATCAAATAACCAAATATCTTCAATAGAAGCGAATAGTTTTAAAGAAAATAGAATCACCGATTTTTCTATACAAAAAAACTATATTGAAGGAGTCATTGAAACAGCTACTTTTAGAGGTATCAACGTTCGAGAACTTGATTTAAGTGGCGGAAACGTAACATATATAAAAGATAAAGCGTTCACGAATGTACCAATATTAGAAAAACTTAATCTTAGCTCAAACTATATAAAAAACATATCTTCTTTGGCTTTTCTCGACCAGGTATGGTTAAATGTACTAGATTTGTCACATAACCAACTAAATGAACTGAAATTTGAAACTTTCATGTTACAAAATCTTTCAAAACTGTACGCCAACCATAATAGTATTCAAAAAATTATCAAAAATGTTTTCGAAAACTTTCATTCCCTAGAAGAACTTGATTTATCATATAACGCTGTTAAAGAAATAGAAGCTCAATCGTTTTCAAAATTGAATAATGTTCAGGTGTTGAAATTAACAGGCAGTCATTTTGTTAATGTTTTGGATAGTAAGGCTTTAGCTGGATTAATATCATTAAAAACTATCGAGATGGACAGAACTAGAACTAGTCATTTCCGAAACGAATCATTCTTTGGATTAACTTCACTTACAAACATTAGTTCTGCGTTTGGACAACTAAAACAAATAGATTACAACGCATTTTCAGGGACTGGTTCTATAAAAACTATTAACTTGTCCAATAACCAGCTTGATTCTTTCCATATTAACTCTTCAACCATACTCAACATTGAAGAAATAAATTTAAGTCACAACAAATTAAACAACATACCTAGTGAGTATTTTAGTCAACTTAGTTTACTTCAGACATTGAATTTGGCTTATAATGATATTGTTGTAATAGATCAAAATTCGTTTTTAAATATGTCTTCTCTGAATAATCTTGATTTAAGTATGAACAAGTTGATAAGCATACAGCTTGGTTCATTTTTGAGTGTAAAACGATTTGAAATGCTAAATTTGTTCGGAAATAGGTTATCATCAATACAAGCTGGAGTTTTCGATGGACCTGAATCTATCGGACTTTTAAATATTTCAAACAACGCCCTTGCTTCCCTTGACATTAAGTTGCTACCGATCGTTGGAAGGATGTCTTTGGACGGAAACAATATAACAAGTTTGTTCTTTCAAAATTTTTCAGGTTTTGATATTACCGCATTAAAAATTGCAGAAAATAAAATTAATATAGATTTTAGAAAATTGTAACTAAATGATTTATTATGGGTCTGCGATCTAGAGCTAGATACTGATAGATAGTTTAAAGTAATAGCAACAGGCTTTACTTAAAAACGTTACTTAAATTTAAACTATGCTTAAAATGAATATGAATATGGACCGAATATTTTACTGATTGATTAAATTTAAGAAGCGTTTATAAAAAAAGTTTGAGTTTTCAGCCTGAACATGGCCGTACTAATTTCAAGAGGTTAGTGGTAAAGATTGATCATTTTTTAAAGACTATATTTTTTAGACAATTTAGACGAAACAATTAACTTACTTAGACTATTCGACTTAGACGATTAACAATTTTAACAACCTGATAATACAAATATCTTAGCAAGTTATGAGCGTACGACATTGTAACAGTACTATCTAATTAAATTAGTTTCTTTGTTCATTTTAGCTTTCTTTAGTGTAGAATAAAGAGTTTATCTATATATTGTATTTGTCTATCTAATAAAATGAGCATTAATAATTATGACATATGTAAGTTACAAATATAAATAAATATCACTATTGCATGTCTTTTGTTTTTATAACCGATTGTTTTAGGCTAATGTGACATATTAGTTTAAGTAATTGTAATCCGCGCCGTGACGCCACCGAAACGGTCCCAACGGAAGACCAGTGCTGGTTGCATGACCAGCAATATGCTGAGTTGGGAGCGTTTCGTGGCAACGGGCAAATGTTTTTTTTTGTTACACTTAATTTTTTAACCTTTTTTGCCTTTTTGTCATGAATAAATATCTATTCTATATTCATACATCTCAATATACGATCATAAAGTTACTTTACCGTCGTTTCTAATATTTGAAATGTCTAGAATCATACCTGTGGGGTGATCGTGGAACTTTAATTGTAATGCAACAAGAGAAATTATTTCCTAATTTGAAACCCTTTTTATTAACTATGCATTTATATTATCAAATTCGTACAATTTTATCTTTCTATAGATTGCAATCAAGTTCCGTGATTGCCTTGCTGGCCCTGCTTTTATCCATTTGAAACTTAGCGAACTTTAATTTTCAGTTTAAAAAATGGGATAGTTATTGTTTTCGTGATTTCTCTAAGGCTTTTGACTGAGTTAATCTATTGAAACTATAATAAGTATATAATTAGTGAATTTGGGTGCCATGAGATTTTAACACTTTTATTCGTGATGAATATTTTGAGTCTCGAAATCTCATTTAAAAATATAATCAAGCTGTATTATTTAAAAAAATCTCATCACTTCGTAATGATGAAATTTAAAGTGTACCCCAAGGGTCCATACTAGGGCCTTTTTGTTTGTTTATATATAATTAGTTTCATTAATGTACACAAATTATTATCATATTAATTGAATTCACACAAAAAAACATGATAATTTTAATGCTATTGTAATGTTTCTCCTGAATCGTAGCTAACCAAACAAGCACTAAAAGCCCTATCAGAATACTATGGGTACAATGTTTTCTTTCATTAAAGGCTTTTTGACTAGGTGGTAGGACTTTTCTGCAAAGTTCGTCTTGATTACCACCACAATGCCAGTTATTCTGCCGCCAAGCAGTAGTGTGCAAGTACTACTGTGTTTTGGTTTGAAAGGCACTGTAATTACTGGGCAATTGAGACTTTATGATTCTGATCTTACAGATAACTGTGCTGATGTCTCAGGGTGATGCGCGCAGTTCAGTGTCATGCGGAACTTTATATATTGGAGTTCCGAGGGACACAGTTCTGATATGGGCGGCCGTGTCGCTTAACGTCAGGTGAACAACTTCGTCACATCATTCACAAACATAAAAAAATGCTTAAACACGTTTCAGTGTTCGAATCCATGACGCACGAATCCCAAGATAAAATTGAAGGGTTGAGAATAAAAAGGGTTTAACTGTCAAATTGATAGTTTCAAGAAAATTTACTTTAAACGTCAACGGCGTCATTTTAATGAAGAGTGCTTATAAGGTAATAGAAAAAGTTAATGTAAGTTTCAATTTTTTTTGTATTAATTGTACGGGTTTTACTCACGTTATAATACAAAAAATGTGTGAAAACCACGTTAGTTTCCATAGTAAGTTTCAATTGCTTGAAAATGTTTTAATTCTATTTTAAAATACTAAATATAGTACTAATTCATACAATTACTGTAAAAATATCATACAATAAAATAAATATAATAATGTTTTTATGCTAAGCGAGCTGTATTCCTGTGACAGATAAACCGTTTATAGACTCAAAATCTCGAGATTTAAGCCTTATTTCAGTATTTTGAGAATGTGTTATTGTAGATAATTTCACGCTGAATCCAACGATACCCATAAGTCATTTTGTGAAAAAAATCAGTTAAACCCTTTTTATTCTCACCCCTTCAATTGTGATTCATATTAATTTCTAAGTATCTGCTTTGAAGATCCGTTTGTTACAAAGATATCATTTTTATCAAATTAAAAGTCAAATAATAGTTAAGCAGAGTTGATCGCAGAGGAAGAGTCATGCCCTGTGACCCGGCGTGTATTAACGCACGATAAAATTTGTTTGTACACTTATTTGAATGCCAAGAGTGGAGATAGAATACCGTATATATTGATAAATAAAAAACAAATTTAAAACGGTCTATCCAGCCATATTGCGGTCATGTTTCGTCACTCCTGGACGTTATGTAAGTGGGTTTTTCAAATACTTCATAATTCAGTTTTAGTGTATTTTTTTATCAATGACTAGTACACTGACATTTTGAGCTTACGTGCTAGTTTG
This sequence comes from Ennomos fuscantarius, assembly GCA_905220475.3. Taxonomy (NCBI): domain Eukaryota; kingdom Metazoa; phylum Arthropoda; class Insecta; order Lepidoptera; family Geometridae; genus Ennomos; species Ennomos fuscantarius. The sequence continues at coordinate 9,377,343 of HG992049.1, forward strand.
ATAGACATATGTGTTTTTTCTAAACCCCAAAATGACACAAGAATATTAATAAGAAACCCCCATTTACATTAACAAAAACAGTTCAATTAATTAAAAAAATCTGGTTTTATGTAATACTTATACACAATCTATAAAATATATACGATCTCCATCCTTTCACGGGCATCAAGGCTTCCAAAACATAGCACGCATGTATGGTTGAAATTCCATCAACCCGCACTAAGCGTTTTGCTACGCACTTTATAGTGCGACCAGCCAATGAGTGGAACAACTTGCCAGCGTTCTTGTTTCCAGCTAACTACAATCTGGGAGTCTTCAACTTGAGAGTGAACAGGTATCTTCTAGGCAAGCATGCACCATCCTAGACTGTGTTATCTCTTTCAATCAAGGTGAGACAGTGGTCAAATGCAGTGTCAATAACCAATAATAAAAAAGTTATATTAATAAATGTTATGTTCTTGAAATTTTTAGTTTGCCTTCGAATAACTGTTTATGTAGCCCTGGACTATTAATAGTACCATTTATAGTATTTATAAAGGGTCAGTTAGTATAATTTTAATATTAATAACAATCAACATTTGTTATCCTAAAATAAATGTTATTATACTATATGATATCAAAAAAGTTTAGCAATTTTATAAGGACAAAATTTATTTTGTAAGGTTTATCAGTAGACGTGTAATATTCAAGATGGCTAAATATAAAAAAAACGGGAAAATTTTGACATTTTATCAGTAAAAATAAACAGGTTAAGCGTGGCGCCAACTTGGCATACTTACACAGGTAAATGTGATCAAATGCTACCCGACTGTATACTTCATCAAATGTAAAAAGTTTTTTTATCACATCTATTTGAAAAGAGCTAGTTTATTCTTCGAGCTATAGATAGATAGATAGATAAGCTTTTTACTGACACCAAGGTAACAAATACAAAAACAGGAAATAACTAATGAGTAGGTAACAATGGGCGGTCTTATCGCTAAAAAGCGATCTGTTCCAGACAACCTTTGGATGAACAGAGATAGATCAACGAGCAAGGACGGTGGTGCTAAAAAGTTACTGTGCGTTAAATAATAGCTATTTCATTACAAGGGATTAAAAGTGTTTTGATTTTGTCATGTGGATATTGTGACAAAAAGTTTCAATCACCAAAGATCACGAACGTTGTATGAAATAGTAACAGGATGATAATGATAAGATAACACGGATGCGAATTTTACTTAAAAAATTAATGTGTCTTGTTCAAGTAGTGAGAATAAAGTATCGGATCAGCGAACTTGTATCGGAAATTAAAATCATGATAAAAGTAGAGTGTTCCGCTTCGGAATAAGACAACTTCAAGCTCGAGTGGCGTATTTTGACTCCCTCACTGTGCTCAGGGTTTTTCTAATTTAGAATTTCTCGGTCGGCATTTTACCCAAGAATCCTTCGCTCCGCTAGGGATTCAAATAAACTCTGTCACCTTTAAAATAGTTGTTTGCTCCTTAGGTAAACTATAAATTAGAATGAAAATAAGGATTTATTTTATTTTAACCTTTCAGGTGTGTTCTTGAGCGTTTTGATCGCGGAATATACGGAAAGCACTACTTGTACCTGGAGAAGTGGCAGCCCAGCATCGCTGGAACACTGCTCATTCAATGCATTAGTTGAATACGTCGCGGATTGTCAAAACTTTGTAAACTTAACCATGGAAAAATGTCAGGATGAACTCAAACATGGTTTCCACGCAAATAATTACACATACAACTTGACTATAAACGTGCACAACCCCAGAGAAAAGAATATATTAATTTTAAATACAACAGATCCAGACCTTATTATAATGAAAATTAACTTTAAACAAGGAGAATTATCTACGATACCCAATGAGCTATTTAACATAACAAGAATAGAAGAACTTAAAATAATCAACAATAACATAAGTACATTGAACCTCAATGACTTTTTACCGATGACTCTTCTACACGTGATTAATTTATCGCACAATAATATAAGTGGAATAGAAACAGATGAACGATATGGAGTTTCTTCAGTTCATACTATAGATCTAAGTAACAATCTCATCAAAGCGATACCAGACAGCTTTGTAAAACATTTCAGAGAGCTACAGCATTTAGATTTATCGCACAATCAAATAAACAGCCTTAGTGTATTAACATTTGAAGGAGTTGTTAATTACTTAAAGACGCTAAATATGTCATACAACAGGCTGAATAAAATTAGAGGAGTACTGACAAAGTTACGTAATCTGCAGGAACTATCTATATCCAACAATAATATAGAAGAACTTCTTGATTTAAACATTGTTACTCTGGAAAAACTTAACGCAAGTTACAATAATATAAGTGTTATGAATCAAAATTCATTTCAAAGTCTCCTTAACCTCAAAATTCTAGATTTAGGACATAATAAAATAGAAAAAATTACTAACCAGTTGCTAAACAGTAATAAAAATTTGTACTGGCTTTCAATGTCAAACAACCGAATACATACTATAGAAGAGAACAGTTTCAAAGAAAACTGTTTAACTGAATTGTACGTCGAAAATAATTACCTTACAAGAACATTACAAACAAATACGTTTAATGGAGTTGATGCACGTGGCCTTGATCTAAGTGGTGGAAACATTACTGTTATAAAAGATAACGCATTTATAGATATGAAAAACTTGCAAAGTCTTAACATTAGTTCAAATGTCATTAGATATATATATGAAAACGCATTTGCTTCATTGGAATCTCTAGTAACATTAGATTTATCGCGTAATTTGCTAACAGAGCTTACTTTTCATACTAAAAGCTTAAAGAGCCTTACACTCCTTTATGCAGACCATAATGATATAGAAACTATATCCATAGACATATATGAACGTCTTGTATCCTCAGGATTTCTTGATTTGTCTTTCAATATACGTAATAGAGCTTCACCAGTTGCTCTTGAAACTGCCAAATACACGTGCTATGATTTTGGAAACCACTGATTTCTTTTTATAAGTAAGAATTATTATATTTGAATTGATTAATATTAAATACAAATAATTAGGTACTAAGGTATATTTATTTATGTTTTCGAGAGAAGTTCACTGTTAGAAGTATTGTATTCATAATATGTTCTTCTTATTTTTGTCATTTTACCAGCGCCATTAGCTATTAAGGCCAAATGCGACCAACTGCCAAATATTTTAATACGGTTAATGATTCATTTTATTTTAATCTTTCAGGTGTTCTCTTAGCCATATCATTCAAGAACTATGCAGAATGCACTACTTGTACCTGGAGAGGTGACAGCCCAGTGTCAACGCTAGAATACTGCTCATCTAAATCATGGGTCAAATATGAAGCGGATTGTCAAAACTATGTCTATTTCACCATTAAAAAATGTCGGGACGAATTCACGAATAGCTTTCAAAAAAATAATTTTCTATACTTAACGTTAAACGTGCAAAACCCCAGGGGAAAGAACCTATTAGTTTTAAATATGACAGACCCAGACATTTTAATAAAAAAACTAAACTTAGAAAAAGGAGTATTATCTAGGATACCTAATGAGCTATTTAAAATTACAAGAATAGAAGAACTAAAGATAACCAACAACAACATAAGCACAGTGAACTTTAATGACTTTTTACCGATGACTCGTTTATATGTGATTAATCTATCATACAATAATATAAGTGGGATAAAAATAGATAATCGGCATGGAGTTTCTTCAGTCCATACAATAGATTTAAGTAACAATGCCATCAAAGAGATTCCAAGCTACTTTTTACAGAATTACGATAGGATAAAACATTTAAATTTATCGAACAATAAAATCTACCGGCTTCCCTTACGTGCATTTGAAGGAGTTGAACACACTCTGCAGACATTAGACCTGTCATATAATAGACTGTATACACATTCGGCGGTATTTCGGTTATACAAACTACAGGAACTTTCCTTATCCAACAATGAGATGTCGTCACTCCGGCATTATCACTATGTGGCACAATACAATTTGCAAAAGCTAAATGTTAGCTTTAATAGCATAAGTGTAATCGAAAAAGAATATTTTGAACAACGCCCAAATCTAAAAATTCTAGACTTAGGACACAATAACATAGAAAAAATAACTAACCAACTACTAAAGAGTATTAGAAATTTACACTGGCTTTCAATATCAGACAATAAAATTCATACCATAGAAGAAAACAGTTTTAAAGAAAATCTTATAACTGAATTCCATATTAAGAATAATTCTCTAAGAGGAACATTAAAAATGGACATGTTTAATGGAATCGATGTCCGAGAACTTGATCTAAGTGGTGGAAATATTACAAACATAGCAGCGAATGCTTTAGAAAATATGAAAAACTTACAAAATCTAAACCTAAGTTCAAATGTAATCGAGTATATGTCTGACAAGGCATTTGCTTCATTGGTATCTCTAGAAACGTTAGATTTATCACGTAATTTGCTAACAGAACTCATGTTTGATAGTGGAAGCTTAAAGAGCCTAGTAGTTCTATATGTAGATCATAACAATATACAAACAATATCTAAACGAGTATTTGAAAATTTTGAATCTCTAGAATATCTTGATTTATCGCATAACATACGTAATGGAGCCTCAGTCGTTTTAAAAACTACCAATTATATATGTCATGATTTTGGCAAGCGCTAAGTTAATTACATAGATTGGAATTATTACAATTTTATAAGTAAACTACATGTATAATATGATAATGACAATTAGTCTTAAAACCTATTTATAACAAGACGCCTTTGTTTGTTAATAAAATTGTTTTGTATTTTATTATATTGTATGATTTCTAAGATTCATATTTTGTTTTATTCACACACCCTCTGTGGTGCGGTGGTTGAACAGATCGACTCATAGCCCGGAGGTGGCGGGTACAATTTCAGCGAGAGCAAAGACACAGTTCATCCATTAAATATTTACCCCTGTATCCCTCCCTCTTCCCATTTCCCTTCGACAAAGTTAGGCAGTAAAACTAATTTACATGTGCAAAGCTGGGGTGACTAACTAGTTGACTAGTTATAAACTAAGGTTACTGTTTCAACGGCATCGAAAATAAAAAATAACTCATTCCATTCAACCGATATGAATTCTGCGTATACGATAAGAAGTCGTGTGAACTTAATGAGATAAATCATATTATAATTCTACTAGCTGACCCTCCCCAGCTTCGGATGGGGAAGCATGAATGAGTGGGACGTCAAAGGGATGCTGCCACTTTGCTTCTACCTTCCTACATTCGCCGTCCGATCCATTAATTCTTTCCCTTATATTTTCCTTCTTCCTCCCCTTTTCCTTTCGAAAAAATAAGCAGTCGCTTCATCTTCGTTGCCGGCAATGTTTTATCGTAGCGCATGGAGACGTACTTATTATAGATGCTACTGTGGAATCCCAAGTCACCGCAGCGACGAAATTAATTTCAAGATATTAAAGTAATTTTTTCACGATTTTTAAATTTCATTTACTTACTTCCTTATAAAACTGATAACACAAAATTCTTACACAAAAATGAATAGGATCACTTATTGCTTCGTGAACACCCACACTTAGCCGTTTTAATATTTCATAACCTAATCATTTGACCACTGTCTCACCTGATGGAAAGTGGAGACGCATTCTACGATGGTACACGTTTGCCTAAAAGATACCTGTTCACTTTGTTTGCCCTCTCATTGGTTTTGCCATTCTCTTTGGTCTCTCGCCACATTTGTCCCGCTATTTCCGGTGATTCCCAAGCTAAAACCAAATCCCAATGCGATTGCTGTCATCCTTTGAAGAGTTCTCGGCTTTATTATTAGATCCTCATCAAATTTATGTGAGGCCACTGAAGCACATTCTAAAGAATAACACTAGAATTAGTCCTAAATTGACCGAAATCTAAATATATATATATATATAACTCAAAGGTGACTGACTGACATAGTGATCTATCAACGCACAGCCCAAACCACTGGACGGATCGGGCTGAAATTTGGCATGCAGGTAGATGTTATGACGTAAGTACCCGATGTCTCATCCTGATGTCTCAGGATTATGTGCGCAGTGCAGTGTCACGTGGAACTTTATATTTTGGAGTTCCGATTGAGACTGTTATGTTATGGGCGGCCGTGTCGCTTAATATTAGATGAACGACTAGCTCGTCACATCAACAATAACATTTTTTTTAAACTGATTTATATCATATAGTATGTAACAACTATAACACTCGGGAGTGGCAAATGAAGAGCAAGCATACTCTACGATGATGCAAGCTTGCCTAGAAAACCAAATATCGTAAAACCAAATATTCCATTATAAACAATAAAACAGCAAGTAACAAAATATCGAAGTATTAATTCCCACCCGGCTATAGAAGGGAGGAAGACGGCACCTGCTTTTTTTGCCATCCAACCCATTCATCCATTTCTCCTATCTTTTCTTTCTCGCTTCCCTTTTCCTTTGAACAAGGTTAGAGTTTAAAACTACTTATTCCGTGCGAAGCCGGGGCGACTCAGTTCATCTTCAATATTTGCGACGAATTAACGATAACAGTAGATATACGAAAATACAAAGAAAACATTGAATTTTATCTTTATTAGGGTTCCCTTCACAAAATTTTTATATTAATAAGATTAATGTATAAACAGTGTGATTTAGACCACACGACTGAATTAGAACTTCTTTATTTTAGCTTCATCTATCGGCCGGTATAACTTTGTTTTTGCTTTGTTGAATGTTAATGTCGCCATCTTAACATTTTTAAATTGTCATTGTACCGGTTATACCAACATAATATATTTTTTTTGAGGTTTGGCGGGAATGCGAAAAAGATTGCGTCACCGCATTGTATTATTTTCTAAAACTTGTGTTATTTTCAGTGTTAGTGGATAAAATTGGTGGCATTCTATTCGTTAAGTGCTGGATTACAGGCGTGAGTGTGGGAAAATGGTATAATGATGGTGAAACGTTTCTTTTCGTGTTGTTTCCAAAACTCCATAGAAGCAAGTAAAGTTGCCACCACTTTACTAGGAGTATGACTTTGACTAGACTATGACTTGACACATATTTGCGGGAGATATCATTAACTTGCTAAATTATTAATTACTTGACACTGGCTAAATACACAACAACGTAGAGACAAACATAAAAAAATCCATTTTTTAAATTTTTTACTTTCGTTACGTTGACAATGGAGACCTAAACCAACTTCAACTTCCGTTTGCCTCGCAATCACCAGCTTACTCCCCAAGTCAATATTTAGCAAATAAATATTTTTTTTTGATTTGATTTGAAAGTAACAAATTTTACTTCAAAAATAACGGAACCCTCAAGATCACCGTTCTCAATGAAAGCAATAATGAGTCATATGATCGGGGAATTTGGAGAGTGGTTGACCGGTAACCTAACCTGAACCACAGCACTGATAGCACGCTTATTTACAAGTCGTCGAAGTATAAAATATGTTGTCACATTACCACGGTGCCTGGAAGTGCACTGAGTGTCAAATGACGCAAAAGAAGCTTAGTATTGAGTGCAGAAAATAATTATAGAAAGTTTTAATAACAAGATCCAAACGTAGCTACAATGGTCCGTCATGTATGGGTGATGATAATATGTAAGTCTTTACCCATTAAATAAACAAATTAAAAAAAACAATCATTAGACTACACGACTGAAGTAAAACTTCTTTAGTTTAGCTCCATCTGTCTGCTGGTATAACTTTGTTTTTGCTTTGTTTAGTGCTAATATTGCCATCTTGACAATTTTAAATATAATAATAATATATATTTTTAATAATGCATATCTAGATTATTCTAGACTATCGACTTCCGTTCGCCTCGCCAGCTTACTCCCCAAGTCAAATGCCTGAAGAAGTTTTACTTTAATAAATAAATGTAAAAATGTATTTGACAGCCTCTGTGGTGTGTGGTTGAGCAGGTCGGCTCATAGCCTGGAGGCAGTGAGTTCGATTCCCGCAACAGGACAATTGTTTGTGCACAAAAAAAAGCGCAAACACTTGTTCCGAGTCTGAGTGTTGTGGGACCATGGTCCTCGTAGTTCCTGGGTCTCTAGACACAGGGAATCCTAGTTAGGTTCCAGGATCTATGTATGTGATCGTTGGGCGTTATTATTATTATAATATACGAGTATATAGACATTTCACACGGCGTCATCTAGTCCCAAACTGAAATCTAGTCCAAAGCTTGTGCATTGTTTCTTAAATGTTTTAACTCGTATGATAATTTTTTTTTATTGTTTAAAGTAGTAGTAGCAGTTATATTATTGTAGTATTTAGTTAGTTATGAGTGAAAGGAACTTAGCCCTTATATAAAAAAAGACGTACCATATTAATCAACTAAAATTTAATTAATCCTACTCATACTTTTAAATAGAATTTAGTTTAATAAATCAATAATTTATCCGACTTTCTTAAATAGCATAAAATAACATTTGAATTCTTAGTCATCAATGAACCGTTAAGTTGATGATTGAAATTAATAACGAACTGAAATAAAAACAATGAATTACTGACATAACTTTAATATAATTCTAGTTTAACTTTAAATTAATATATTTTTTGTTTGACTGTGTAATGTCTGTCGATGTCAAACCTTTATGAGATTTTATGATGCAAAAACTACAAGATGGAATTTGATGTCGTTTCATAATAGTTTAGTTATTGGAGCTCTGAAGAAGTTACGTTTATCAATCCTAGTTAGGGACCAGGATCTATGTATGCGATCGTTGGGCGTTATTATTATTATTAATTCATCGAAATCAGTTCATTTGAAATATTGAGGACATTCAAATTTGCGAAATGGATTCTTACTTACAGGTACTCAATTATATTTTATTCAAACGTTTCAGGTGTGCAATTAGCCGTTTTATTCATGGACGCTACGGCAACCGTCACTTGTACCTGGAGAAGTGCCACTCCAGGGTCGCTGGCATACTGCTCATCCAACGCATTTGTCGAATATGTAGCGGATTGTCAAAACTATGTTAACTTCCCCATGGAAAAGTGTCTGGATGAATTCATAAATGGCTTTCGCACAAAGGTTTTCAAATACAACTTGACGTTGAACGTGCATGACCCCAGAGAAAATAACCTATTGGTTTTAAATACGACAGATCCAGACCTTATATTAGAAAAACTAAACTTGGAAAAGGGAGAACTATCTACGATACCTAAAGAATTATTTAACATAACAAGAATAAAAGAACTGAAAATAACCAACAACAAAATCACCAAAGTAAACTTCAATGACTTTCTACCGATGAAACTATTAAATATAATTAATTTATCGCAGAATACGATAAATAAGATAGAAACAGATGAAAGACATGGAATTTCTTCAGTTCATACAATAGATCTTAGTAACAATAATATAAAAGAGATGCCAGGCAACTTTGTAACACATTTTAGTGAGTTACAGCATTTAAACTTATCGCACAATCAAATAAATAGCCTTAGCGTATTAACATTTGAAGGAATCGTTAAATTAAAGACACTAGACATGTCATACAACAGGTTGTTTAAAATTAGAGGAGTATTGACAAAGCTACATAATCTGCAGGAGCTTTTAATATCTAACAATGACATAGTAGAATTTTTGGATTATAACTTTGTAACACTGACTTATTTGGAAAAGCTAAATGCTAGTAACAATAATATAAGTGTAATAGAACAAGATTCTTTTCAAAGTCTCGTAAACCTTAAAGTTCTAGATTTAGGGCACAATAATATAAACAAAATAAGTAACCAGCTACTAAACAGTAATAAAAATTTACACTGGCTTTCAATATCAAATAACCAAATACGTACTATAGAAGAGAATAGTTTTAAAGAAAATTGTATTACTGAATTTTACGTCGAAAATAATCATCTAACAGGAGCATTAGAAACAAACACGTTTAATGGTCTTAACGTTCGTGAACTTGATCTAAGTGATGGGAACATTACTAGCATAAAAGACAACGCTTTTGCAAATATGGAAAACCTACAAAAGCTCAATCTAAAATCAAATAGAATAGAATACATATCTTCATCGGCATTTACCTCATTGACGTCACTCAAACGTCTGGATTTATCACATAATTTGCTAGAAGAACTTAACTTTGACAGTAAAAGTTTGAAGAACCTTACAAACCTAAATGTAATAAAAAACAAATTAAAAAAAATTCCTAAAAGTGTATTACAGCATCTGGTATCCTTAGAATATCTGTATATGAATGACAATATTTTAAATGAAATAGACCCTCAGTCATTTTCAAAACTACAAAAGCTATATATGTTAGCAATGGTACATATTGAATTCGTTGAAGTTTTAGAAAGCAATGCGTTAAATGGATTAAAAGCACTAGAAATATTTCACTTAGCTAGTGCTCTTACAAAACACTTCAAAAATAGTTCTTTCTCGGGACTACTTTCTTTAAGAAAGGTTCACTATTTAAGTGGACTATTAAAACAAATAGATTTTAACGCATTTAAAGGAACAGGTTCGATAGAAATTCTGGAATTATCGCACAACCAGCTTGAAACTTTTCATTTAAACACCTCGACTATACCTAAAATAAGAGAGATTATTTTAAACCACAACCATATTAAAAGCATATCTAGCAAAACTTTCAACGGCCTTATTCATTTAAAAACTTTGAATTTGGCCAACAATGATATGATCAAACTAAATTCAAATGCATTTGATGGTTTGTACTCGCTGTCATATTTAGATCTATCTTACAACTCAAGGATGGAGATTGTTGGCACTCATTTCCTAAACTTAATTAAATTAACGAAACTGTCGTTACAAAATGTCAAAACGGACATAACTTTTAAAGACACTGTAGCTTCAGCTGAAATATTAGAAGTTCAGTCTTGCAATATATCTGATTTGCGTACAGTTTACGTTTATAATGTTGAAGATACCCAACGCTTAAATCTTAGTTTGAACGATATAACCAACATAGATAACAAATCATTTAAAAATATGCCTTCCCTTGTTAATCTAGATTTAAGTTTGAATAAGATTGTATCTATACAACCCGGTTCATTTCGGTTTCTAGAGAAACTCTCAATTTTAAATTTATCTGGAAACAAATTACAATCGGTTCGATTTGGTGTGTTCGATGGTCCCAGGGCATTTAGTTCTTTAAATCTTTCAAGTAACTCGCTTCACTCTTTGGATGTTAAATTATTGCCACCTGTTGGAAATGTGATGTTGGATAAAAACCAAATAACTTATTTAAATTTCATTAGCTTTTTTGATGCTAAAATATCAAAATTAAGCATAGGGGGCAATCAGATTGCCTGCTCCGTCCTTGCAGATCTAAGACTTTCGAATTTCTCAACTAAGTTTTTGGAAGTTGTAACTGCAGAACCTTTGAACTACTATTCTGAGAACGTGAATGGAATATCATGTCAGACTTATCCCGATGAAATGCCCGGGTTTTTTCCTATTATAGATAGTGCCGGATATAACCCCACATTGCTATTGCTCACAAATCTCATTAATAAATTTGACAAAACTGAAAAACTGTTGGAGGATTTCATTGTATCCAGTTACAATTATCGAATTACAAATAATAGATATCTGGAAAAATTAACTAAAATTAATAATGACACTAATATTCAGTTACACGAAATCAAAGAAATTCTCCATACAACCGTACATAAAGACGATTTTGTGCCATATTTTATAGATTTCACAACATTGCCACCAGATCACGTGCCATATATCGAGACATCCTCCACAGCATTGCCATCAGATCACGTGCCATATATGGAGACATCCTCCGCATAAACACCAGATTCTGTGCCAAATTCAGAGAAATCTACCACCGTCCCACCAGAGTACTCAAGGAACACATATTATTTGGCCATTTTAAGACATATAATATACCTTCGAATTCTGACGTCACTGTAGCATAGATTCCACACATTTAATAATATTACTTTTTTGACTACTGTAATTCTGTAACAAAAAGTTTCCGCGTTTTAAAAACGTACAACGCCATCTAGTTTGTTTTAATTTAAGCTGTTTGATAGTAAGTTGGTACTGATTCTTGGACAGAACATTGTAAAACATAATAACAAATTAATGCTAAATAAGTCTACATTAAACAATATCAAGTTCTGAGGCTGCCAGTAACACACCTTTACCTCTACCATTGGAAACAAGTACGAGTAAATAAAGTAAATATGTGTGGACATTTCACACAGCGCCATCTAGCCCCAAACTAAGCAAAACTTTCACCATGTGAATCAGGTTACTGATACAATATTAAGATACTTTTTGTTTGTAAATACACACATATAATACAACGAGCTTCTGTCCACAGCTTCGCCCGCGGCGTGGCCTATAGGAAAATAATTCAACCACCCATTTTACCCTCTTAAGGGTGGGGTTTCGAAAAACCCTTTCTTAACGGATGCCTACGTCATAAAATCTACGTGCATGCCAAATTTCAGCCCGATCCGTCCAGTGGTTTGGACTGTGCGTTGATAGATCACTATGACACAGTCGGTCAATCAGTCAGTTACCTTTGAGTTAAAGAAGATAGAAGATATAACACCCAGACACAGAACAAACATAAATATTCGTCACACAAATGTTTGTCCTGGGTGAGAACTGAACCCACAAGCTACAGTTCAGAAGGCAGGGTTACTACCAACTGAGCTATCGGGCGGCAGGCCAGTCCAGATAATGAAATGGAATAAATTGAAAATTAAAATACGGGAATAACCGAAGACGTCAGGGGCATACTTTAGGAGATAATTAATTAACTTGAAACAAGTTAAAATGGCGACACTAGAATATATTATCACTGTTTTAAATAAGGCAGAGTGCACGTGTGATTAAATTATAGAATTGTTCATTATATAATTTTTAAATCATGTTGTTTATTAATGTATTTTCTATTATCTGTAATGTGCACCTATAAAATAAAATAAATTAAAATAAAATAAATGGATTCCATCTCCAGCAGTGTATTGATATAGGTTGTTTATGATAGTAATTATTACAAATAATAATTATGTCTCCTATTTTTATTTACATTCATTAAGATTGTTTAAATTTTAATATTTAAATTGTAATGTTTAAATTGTAATGTTTAAATTATCATGATTAAAAATATAATAAAAACAACTATAATAATGTGCACTAAGTTTTTATATTTATTGAATAATTGTCTGTTACATTTTATTTAATAATGCATTTAGGTGTAATAAAACACTTTATCAGGTTTTGTTATAATTTCATCATTGATCGTTATTTTATAAAAAGGGATATTAGTTATGAAAGTCCTAACTACAATACAATACAATACAAAAATTCTTTATTGCACACCAGAAGAAAAAAACAGTAACAGATAATGAAACTTAAAGCTATAGTACAATGGGCGGACTTATCGCTAAAAACGATCTCTTCCAGTCAACCTTTGGATATAAAAAGGGATATTAGTTATGACAGTCCTAACTACAATACAATACAAAAATTCTTTATTGCACACCAGAAGAAAAAAACAGTAACAGATAATGAAACTTAAAGCTATAGTACAATGGGCGGACTTATCGCTCAAAACGATCTCTTCCAGTAAACCTTTGGATAACTACATTAACAACTTAAAAAAAATAGTGATAAAAGTATGCTGCTTTGATCATTACACTCGAGGTAATATTATACATGCGAGCCGTGTAATGGTTAATGCACACATTTTACGACGATTTGTTATTGCTTGTATTGTTATTAAATTAATGAAATGAATATGAGATGATGATTTATATGATCATTATATAATAGATATTTTTTGAAGAGATTGAAATTGACATTCAGCCGCAGCTGCTGGGCGATCACGTAATTCGATTGCAACCAATCGAAACACAAATTTGTATGGATTTTACAGTTTCAATACGCAGTTTATGTGCATAGTTACTATGGGAATTAAATGAAATTTCTCCTGTTTCATTGCAATCGCAGTTCCGTTATCACCCCCCTGGTATTAAAAAATATTTAACAGAAACAATATTTTCGTATTCAAAACTTATCTTCTGTCGTAGCGTTATATGAGTATTTATTAAAATTTTGTTTTAGTTGTTGAATCAATTTCATCAAATTATCCACTTGTTAATAATTTGATAAAATTATATATTTATTAAGGAAGTACAATGGAATAGTGAATGTGTATTCACTTTTGTTCAGTGTGATTTCATTTTTGTAAGGTACCGAATTTTGGTAAATAAAAATTTTTTTTGCCTAATATTATAAAAGTGAAAGTTTGTATGTGTGTATGTGTGTTTGTGTGTATGTTTGTTACTTCTTTAAGCTCAAACGGCTGAATGGATTTAGATGAAATTCGGTACTAAGATAGCTTATACACTAGATTAACATATAGGCTACACTTTATCCCGGAAAAGTGAAATTTTCTCGTGGGATGACTAAATAATTAAAATACTTTTTATCCGTGGCGCCGAAACCGCGAGGCGCAACTAGTATGACTAGTTTGACTGGCCCAATAGCTCAGTTGGTAGTAACTCTGCCTTCTGGACTGTGCGTTGTGGGTTCGATCCCCACCCAGGACAAACATTTGTGTGATGAACATCAGTGTTTGTTCTGTGTCTGGGTGTTATATTGTATTCTATGTATGTATTTACAAACAAAAAGTATATAAGTATTGTATCAGTTATCCGGTTCCCATAGTACAAGCTTTGCTTAGTTTGGGGCTAGATGGCGCTGTGTGAAATGTCCACAGATATTTATTTATTTAGTATTGTAATAATAACGCCCAACGATCATATATAGATCCTGGACCTTAACTAAGATTCCCGTATCTAAGGACCCAGGACATACAAGAACGATGCTCCCATAAAAACTATACAATAAGTATTTGCTCCTTTTTTTTTCTGTGTACAAAACTTGTCTTGAAGTGGAGTCGAACCCGCCACCTCCAGGCTATGTATGTGATCGATCGTTAGGCGTTATTATTATTAGTTTTAAATATCCTATTCCAGAGGTAAAGAAGAATCAATTTAATGACATAAAATTTTATAACTACAACTATTACACGGCTAAAACTCAGGAGATACAGTCGAATAACTCGACCGACTATGACTATGAGTACTACTCACGTCAGTTTCTATAATATTATACATAAAATATTATCTAAAGTGACGTAGGTTCGGACAATATACTGGCTTCATATTTAGTTGGCCCTTTCTCTTTCATATGATAATTCTATAGTTTAGTCTCAGTACTATGTAAGTAAATGAAACAGTGCTAAATCTTGCACGGTTTTCCAAAGAACTTCAAAAAAGAATAAAGTTGTATCCTAATAATAATAACGCCCAACGATAACATACATAGATCCTGGATCCTAACTAGGATTCCCTGTGAATAGGAACCCAAGAGCTACGAGGACCATGGTCCCACATTACCCAGACTCAGAACAAGTATTTGCACTTTGTTTTTCTGTGCATAAATTTACTTTTCCTGCCACGGGAATCAAACCTGCCGGGTTGTGAGCCGTCCTGCTCAACCACCACACCACAGAGGCATAGTTTATTTGTAATATCCACACTAAAATTATTCAACAGAAACATTAATATGTACAGGCACTTTATAAATAAAAAGTGACAGCTAATAAAACATTATTTACAAAATAAATATGCTATCCAACTCACCACCGCGCGGTAAGGTTCCCAGAATACTGGCAGCATTACCTCGCTGAATTAGAAGACTTAGCTTCTGAGCGAAGTATGTGCCAGATCTGGGATCCCCAAGGCGAGAACCAACCGAGTAGAAACTTGTAGAATAAACTTTTTGTGTCGGATGACCACGGGCCCAATGTTTCTACGGGCTCAATGTTTCTACGGGCTCAAAGTTTCTACGGGCTCAATGTTTCTACGGGCTTAATGTTTCTACGGGCTCAATGTTTCTACGGGCTTAATGTTTCTACGGGCTCAATGTTTCTACGGGCTCAAAGTTTCTACGGGCTTAATGTTTCTACGGGCTCAATGTTTCTACGGGCTTAATGTTTCTACGGACTCAATGTTTCTACGGGCTCAAAGTTTCTACGGGCTCAATGTTTCTACGGGCTTAATGTTTCTACGGGCTCAATGTTTCTACGGGCTTAATGTTTCTACGGGCTTAATGTTTCTACGGGCTCAATGTTTCTACGGGCTCAATGTTTCTACGGGCTTAATGTTTCTACGGGCTCAATGTTTCTACGGGCTTAATGTTTCTACGGGCTTAATGTTTCTACGGGCTCAATGTTTCTACGGGCTTAATGTTTCTACGGGCTTAATGTTTCTACGGGCTCAATGTTTCTACGGGCTCAATGTTTCTACGGGCTCAAAGTTTCTACGGGCTCAATGTTTCTACGGGCTTAATGTTTCTACGGGCTTAATGTTTATAACATGTAGTAGTTTGTATGTATTAAACAATGTAATCGACGCTTCGGATCATAAGGAAACATAAATTCGTATGGACACAAGGCATTCGTTTGCAGTGTGTCGGTTTTGTTTGTATGCAAATTATTTTGTAATATGATTTTCATGTTAATAAGTTGTCCAGGTTTTGGCATAGGAGTGGCACAGAATTAAAATGGACTCGCAGTTTTGTTGTTTTAGTTTCCTACATTTTGTTAGAGTTAGTTAGTTAGTTTAGTTGGTTGTTAACGCGGCAGCTAAGCTGTATAGCTGAGCACGTCTCCAAATGCGGGCGCAGGATCGCTGGTAGAAATATGAGTATGTGATGAATAACCTGGTCTCCTACTGGCATAACAATCGACAAGCTACGATCACCTCAGTGCGGGCTCCGATCCTGTAGCTCGTATCCAGGTACAGAGTTCCAGCCTTGCAGTTCTTACACTTCTAGGCTTCTTCAGGTGTGTCACGCAAGGGGCCTACAATATTCAAGCGGTAGTGGCCTGTATAGATAACGGCGCGGTAGAAGCTGGCAACGTCATGGAAGCAACGCGGCACAAGCAGCACGCTAAACCAATGAGGTCCCAGCGGTCGACCGAAAACTTTGGTCGACAATGACGAATTAAAGGCGATTGTGGAAGCTGTTGATACTCAATCTACGGCCGAATTAGCAGTAACTTTCAACGTTAGCATCATTTGCGTCAAATCGTCTAGGTAAAAAAGCTTTATAAATGGGTGCCCCTCGAACTCATACATAGTAGCTGTAATTAGTGAAATTACTGGGCAATTGAGACTTTATGATCTGATCTCACAGTCAAGTAATCTTATTACAAGACTGTGCTGATGTCTCAGGATGATGTGCGCAGTGCAGTGTCGCGCGGAACTTTATATTTTGGTGTACCGAGTGACACTGTTCTGATATAGGTGGTCGTGTCGCTTAACATCAAACTATACGGCTAGCTCGTCACATCATTCACTCACATAAAAAAACAGACAACAATTAAAAGAATACTCAATCTTACAAACCACTACCAGTAGGCAACGTGCCCAATAAGCTGGCAGCATTGCCACGTTGAATGGCAATGCTCAATCTTTGCCGAAAAAGAGGCCATCAGGTCACGTGTTGAATTAATATTTTTTTATTCAAACATGTCTAGCATTTGACCACGCTCTCACGTGATGGGAAGTGACGATGCGATCGAAAGTGTAGCATGCTAGCCAAGTAAATACCTATTCACTCTTCTTTTGAACACGCCCGGGTCATATTTCGCCGGAAACACAGACGCTGGCAGGGCATTCCATTCCTTAGCCGTTCTAATTAAGAACGTTGAATCAAATCACTTGGTACGAATGGGTGGTATTTCTACCACGAAAGGATGGTGATTAGCCGAGTGTCTAGTAGTCCGGTAATGGTGATGGGGGAATGAGATCATACAGTTCTTGTGCGCATTCACCGTGGTGTAACCTGTAAAAGACCGACAGACTTGCCACCTTAAGTCGATGTGCTAGGCTCTGGAGCCCTTCACTAACTCAAAAATGGAGTTTTGGCGGGAAAACGAAAAAGATCGTGTCACCGCATTGTATTATTTTCCAAAAGTTGTGTTTCAGTGTTAGTGCATAAAATTGATGGCATTTTATTCGTTAAGTGCTGGATTACAGGCATGAGTGTAGGAAATTGGTACAGTGACGGTGAAACGTATCTTTTCGTGTTGTTTCCAAAACTCCATAGAAGCTTCTGGTAAAGTTGCCACCACTTTACTAGGAGTATGACTTGACTAGACTAGACTATGACTTGACTTGATGCCTTGGACTCTGACTTGACTTGACATATATATATATATTACTTAACTCGAAAAATTATCAATTACTTGACACTGGCTAAATATACAAAAGTGTGGAGCCGTACCAAAACAAAAAAAAAAAAACTCAAAAATGCCATTTCATAAAAATGGCAATTTCATACATAAAGACAAATAAAATAAGTACAACGTACCGAATAAGCTAGACGGACAAGTTTCTACAACAGCAGGTAACTCAGTAAGCTAAATGTGTTACACATTTCTAATTCTTGTTGATTGGTTCTCTGTTGTGAGAAACTTTCTTTTATTGGGGATTACTTAGGTGTTTATTGGAGATACGTTATTTTATTACGAGTGAATTTGGCAGTTCGGCGTTTTTGTAGGATACCAAGTACGGAGAAGGTGAAACAGCGTAATTTTTTCTGCTTATTCATATAACCTGATGAACAGAAAATAATTGAAATTTTTCACTATTTTTATCTGTATCAATCAACTCAAACGTAAAAATCGTAATGTTTTCTTTAAAAAATAGTATGCTTAACTTGCATTTCCTGAGAAGATTTACTATAGTAACATTTTTTTTTTTCACTATCGAAAAGTAGAGCTTTCAAAGAACAGAAAACATACCAACTTTTTGAAAAAAGCTGATATTTTGACGGGTGAGTTTTCGATTGAAAATTAGGGTGTTTTTTCGATATTAATTCAAAATAAGGTGAAAAAATAGATATCAAATAAATTACAGCGTATTTGGGACATAAAAAGGTAAGTTTTCACCAAATTTCGTTAAAAAAATATAATAAAATATAAAAAAAAATTTTTGTAAAAGATAAAAATAAAAAACCAAAATATGGTTTTTTGCATTTTTCACATAAATTTGGAGGTTATGTGAAAAAAGTGTGAATTGAAAAGTTTTAGATCATTTATTACCTACAACTTTGCGATTTGACTTTTTTCGATAGGAATTTTAGTTTTGCGAGAAAAACCGTTTTTTACCCTTAAAAACTCACCCACATCCCCTTCCCGACCTCAGATCGCCCGTAAATTATTTTTCCTTTCATTTTTATAATATTCCCCTCCTTTTGTAATGGGTTTCATCCTACTATTATTTTTTTTGATTTTAAAAATTATCGACCCTGGTCTAAAGCGCCTTCATACTATGTAGACGGATTATTATGTCTGCTTCCCTACTGACCGCGCACAAAGTTTTGATTGGTTTTGGTAATACACGCGCTGAATATGTAATCTGTGGTGCATCCAATGTTTGCTATACTTGTACTCTAGGACTATTACATGTACCATAATATAACGCCCAACGAGCACATACATAGATCCTGGACCTTAACTAGAATACCCTAGGGACCCAGGTACTACGAGGACCATGGTTCCACAACAACCCGACTCAGAACAAGTATTTGCGCTTTTTTCTGTATACAATACTTGTCCTGCCGCGGGAATCGAACCCGTGGATGGATGTTTGTTAATCTTTCACGCTCAAACAGCTGCACGGATTTGGATGAAATTTGGTATATAAATAGCTTACATATAGACTTTCTAAATTTCTTTACAGATATACTTTATATGAGCGAGTGATCCCGTAAAGCGCCACTAGTTGACCCATAAATCTCAACTACTCGAAAAATGAAAAATGACGTCCTTGCGCGCTAACGAACGCTCTCTTGCAATTAGCGGGAGTTATAAACCGGAAATACGCAATTAGAGATGGAAAACGAAACGTTCTTTCTCTTTCGCTTTTGTTTTGAGTACGAACAATTGTGTCGTGGACATAGATGGGTACCTATACTCAGTTCGAAACCTGTCGAATACTTTGATTCATAAATCCATTGTTACGCAGCGCACCAACGTTTCACTGGTTTTTTTTTTTTTTTTTACTTCAAAGACACATAGGATGGCACCAGAGTTAATTGGAAAATTTGGAAACCTAGTTTTAAAAACAACTATTTTAAAACTCTCACTTTCCTCACATTTATTTTTTACTTGAGAGTTATCTAGCATTTTGACCACGCTCTCACCTGATGGGAAGTGACGATGTGATCGAAGGTGTAGCATGCTAGCCAAGTAAATACCTATTCACTCTTCTCTTGAACACGCCCGGGTCATATTTCGCCGGAAACACAGACAGTGGTTAAATGGGGATGAGGTTCATTCTTCCATCGTCATAATAATAATACATAATAAATATTAGGTCTTTACCTATGAAATTGCCGTTTTGTTTGAAAAAAGTTAAAGTATTATTTTTTTCGAACATATTTATTTCTTTTATTCAAAGTAATCACCCCTGCAATCAATGCATCTTTGCCAACGCTGTGGCAGTTTATGGATGCCCTTCTTGAAAAAATCAGCAGGACGGGAGACAACAAACTCTTCAAAGGCGTTTTGTACTGCCTCTCGGGAATTGAATTTTTTTCCCGCTAAAAAGTTGTCCAAATTTTGGAAAAAGTAATAGTCGGTAGGCGCAAGATCTGGTGAGTATGGCGGATGAGGGAGAGCTTCCAAACCCAACTCATGCAGCTTAGAGACGGTCTGTTGTGCAGTATGGGGTCGCGCGTTGTCGTGAAGTAGCAGTGGAGACGACCGATTGACCAAAGCTGGTTGCAGACGTGCGAGTTTCGCCATCATTGTGGTCAGTTCTTCAATGTACACATCTGCAGTAATGCTCTCGCCGTTTTGTAAAAAGCTATGATGAATCACACCAGCACTAGACCACCAAACTGTGACCATCACCTTTCTAGGGGTCATTTTTCGTTTTGCACATTGCTTTGGTACCGAACTAGGATCTAACCAACTTGCTGAGCGCTTTCGATTGTCAAAAAGAATCCATTTTTCGTCGCACGTAACAATTCGGTTCAAAATTCCTTCATTTCTGTGCCTGTTAAGCAGCGCAAGGTAAGTCTCGACGCGTACGTTGCGCTGGCGATCGTTAAGTTCGTGGGGCACCCATCTATCAAGCTTTTTTTATCTTGGCAATCTGTCGCAAATGGACCAATATTGTTTTGATGCTAACATCAAAAGCTGCTGCCAGCTCAGCTGTAGATTGAGATCCATCATCTTCCACAATCGCCTTTAATTCATCATTGTTGACCAAAGTTTCCGGACGACCACGAGGTTCATTTTTCAAGTCAAAATTCCCAGAACGGATCCGAGCAAACCAATAACGGGTTGTACGTTCGTTTGTACAGTTCTCTCCGTAAACGTCGTTGATGTTACGTGTCGTTTGTGCCGCGTTGTTGCCACGACGGAACTCATATTCCATAATTACACGAAATTTCAAAGTATCCATTATGAGGAAAAATGTTGAAATGTAATGAAAATACAACGCTAATCAATAAACAAAAGACTTATATTGTAAATAGAATGTCATATTTTTAAAACAAAATTAATTTGAATTTAGAATTCATAGCCAATCAAAACTTTTTTTTGTTTGAAAAAGTCTGTACTGCAATACGGCAATTTCATAGGTAAAGACCTATTATTTGTGGACATCTCACACAACGCCATCTCGCCTGAACTAAACAAAGCTTGTACTATGGGAACCAGATAACTCATACAATACTTAGATACTTTTTGTTTGTAAATATATACATAGAATACAATATAACACACAGATACAGAACAAGCATCGATGTTCATCACACAAATGTTTGTCCAAGGTCCTAATCGAACCCACAACCCACAGTTCGGAACGCAGGGTTACTACCAACTGAGCTATTGGGCTAGTATGGTTCAAGAAAGACAGAACATACTAGCGACAATAGAAGCAAGAAGAGGAAAAATGATTGGCCACCTTATACGACATGACAACCTTATCGAAAACATCATAGAAGGAAAGGTAGAAGGGAAGAGAGGAAGAGGCAGACCTAGAAGGGCTTATACAGGTCAAACAAAAGGAAAAATAGCTGTCATGTCGTACAGGGACGTTAAAACGTTGGCCGAAGACCGAGAACGATGGCGATTACTGCACCGATAAGAGCTGGGGCCTTACCGCGTAAGTCTGGTGGAGATCGTAATGGTGTTCTCTCTTGCTCGCACTCGTGGACTTGTCAATTAGCGCGTGCAGGATGGCAGGCGAAGCCGATTCCCAGAACGCTTACGCGGTAGGGGTGCTGGACTCTTATATAAGAAGAAGAAACAGAAGATTATGATATATATAATATTACGATTTCATATTGATCATGATTATGATAGTGATATAATTCGTGGTAGGACTCATTAGTTTATTTATTTGGTACACAAAACAGAATATAACCAACACAATAACATGTAAAATGATCACATATATTATTATTGTTATAAATAACTGCTTTAAATTTGGCTTACCTTATTTATGATTCCATACATTGCCAGATTGTTTGAAATTGAACTTTTTTCTTTCTTACTTACATTTTGTATTGTTGGCTTGCCATATAATATTTGACAATAAGCACTTTGTAATTTTATATGCTTAATAACATGAAGAGTGCTCAAAATAGCCTATTTGAAATAAATCCTTTGATTTTGACTATATTAATATTATTATCTGTGGCTCTGACAAAGGTACAGGAATTCATCCAATTCCATACAAATAAAGAGGGGCATACATCATCGGTTAGCGCCAAGACATACGTGAATGAGGAATGATAGGTCTTTTATAGCGTACGACACGATTTCTAACGATACGATATTGTTGGAAATCCTAAGTGGATTTAGTTTAAAAAAAAATAACCTTACAATCAAGCTAAGAATATTTATTAAGATTTACTAAGAACCGACAATAATTAATAGCGTGATTTTATAAAACGTCCGTCGCCTCTGAGCGCTGCCCGAAAAGTGAGCCCGAGCCTTCTTCGTCGCTCGTATATATACTACGCCGCTTGCATCAGCTCCCGAAGTGAAGTATTTTGTAACACGGCCGTTCCTGCTTGCGTGTTGTCCTCAACAGCTGCTTCATCTCCAAGCGGCACATTTTCGTCGACCTCTACCGTTGTGTCTTCTTCTATAACACAACAAAACATGATTTTAGGACCTGATGTACAGGCATAACGTTGGTAACTGAAACCATTTCAAAATTAAAATGAAGTTGTTGCTCAATTCAAAGAAATTTCAATTTAGAGAAATTCAACAGGTACTTCTAATAAACATTGAAAACGGAGACTGCAAAACAACTGTGTTAGAAGCACAAGCGTGCACTCAAGTACAACCAACGCAGTTCTCATAACAATTTTATGAAAAGATGTAAGAAGAAGTAATGGTTACAGGCGCATGTTAGCATTGTAAATAAAGAAAAATAAATGTATTGCGAATTTCAGAATTCCGGACTTCTAAACTTCGCCACACATTGTAATAGAAAACGGCAACTGTATGATATGACACTCATTAACACGTCATACATTTCAACAACGGTAACTGTATGACATGGCACTCACAAACCACGTCACACATTGCAAAAATGGCAACTGTATGACGTGACACTCACAAATCACGTCATACATTGCAAAAACGGAAACTGTATGACATAACACTCACAAATAACGTAATACATTGAAAAAAGGGCAACTGTATGACATGGCACTCACAAACCACGTCACACATTGCAAAAACGGCAACTGTATAATGTAATACTCACAAATCACGTCATAAATAGCATAAACGGCAACTGTATGACATGGCACTCACAAACCACGTCACACATTGCAAAAACGGTAACTGTATAATGTAATACTCACAAATCACGTCATAAATAGCATAAACGGCAACTGTATGACATGGCACTCACAAACCACTAAACACATTGCAAAAACGGCAACTGTATAATGTAATACTCACAAATCACGTCATAAATAGCATAAACGGCAACTGTATGACATGGCACTCACAAACCACGTCACACATTGCAAAAACGGTAACTGTATAAGATAACATTCATAAATAACGTCATACTTTGCAAAAACGGCAACTGTATGACATGGCACTCACAAACCACGTCACACATTGCAAAAACGGCAACTGTACGACATGACACTCACAAATCACGTCATACATTGCAAAAACGGCAACTGTATTACATAGCAATCACAAACCACGTCATATATTGCAAAAACGGCAACTATATGACATGGCAATCACAAGCCACGTCATACATTGCAAAAACGGCAACTATGTGGAGATAATAATCTCGTCACATATTGCAAAAGGCAACTGCATGAAGAGGCATAGGCCACCTCACACATTGCAAATAGAGAGAAGGCAACTGTGCGAAATGATCACACATTGCAACACACAAAGTGCAGTCATCGCTGAGTCACATTGGTGAGACAGATATCCGCAGTGGAGAACGCAGAACAAGCCTCCAGCGTCCATTCGCCCCGCCAAAACACCATGTGATCGGCGGCCGCTTGCGTTGTCTTGCCATAAGACCCGTCGCGAAGTTTCGAGCTACAGCGGTGGGTGGCAGCACATGCAGGACCTTGTAGGGCCCCCGCATTCCAGAGTTCAGCTTTCCCGTAGATTGTGACGACCTGTTCACGAACACAAAATCGCCAACGGTGAAGGTTCGTGACTGCTGACGACCCTTGTTGACATAAGCGTCTTGGAGTTGCTGGTCAGCGTCTGGTAGTGTGGACGCAGTATTATTCATCACCGCATCTTAACGGTACACCATTGCGAGTTCTGTTTTGAATGAATAACCGGGGATGTACCGTCTAAAGTATCAAAAACTAACTTGGTAGCATTAAAAATGTCTAACCTCTTTAGACATTGCTTGGCACTTACGTGTTAACAGAAGCTTCTACCTTATGCTCGCTCGGTCTCACCTGACCATTAGTAATCATTTGACCTATTTCAGTTTTAAGAAATTCACATTTCTTAACGTTGATGGAAAATCCTGCCTCAGTCAAAGTCTTTAGAATCACTATACTGGCGTTTTCGCTTGTTTTGTTGAACATAACCTTTGCGAAAAACACCACGACCTCGAACGGGTGTAATCTGATGAGGTTTCACATAAATGGACAGAAAACTCGCTAAATTCATAGCAGTTGCGCGAATTTGAGGATCAGTAACACCAGCGTGTAACTATCGCTACAATGAACTCGTCACTCAAATCGTTAACCATGCGTAACGTAACAACAAACGTCTAGCGTATTCTGCATACGTAGGGTAGTTATCGGAATTAGTTTTCATAACATCAAATAAAATGTTCGCGATATCTACTCGTATAGGGCACAATGCTTGAATTTGCGCTTGAAATTTGACCAACTACGGTCGTTACTATCCCACTCGTATAGTCACGACCTCGCGTCACCTTTTAGACAATTACCTATACGCGCTAAACACTTACTGTCGTCCCATCTATTTAGTTTGCGCACATGATCAATATGACCACACAACGAATCAAAATCATGCAAAGACAGATCGAAATTCGACATAAATACATGGTTCGATCTTACCACCATGGCATCATAGCATTAACGAGTTTTTCGGTTACTTCATTTATAACCATATCCGCGGTGGGCGGAGGCGTGCTTGAACATGGCACGGACAGGTCCAGACTTGCAGGGTACGACTCGGCGCTCGACAGCGCAGTCAGCGGGCAGACGGCTCGCACGACGCGGCTGTCGCATCCGGTGCTGGCGCCGACATGGCGCGCGATGTACTCGCAACAACACTTGCACTGCGTGTCCTGGAATCTTCCAAAACACCTAAGCGGCTTATGAAAGTTTGAAGCTGGGCTTCTAAACCAGGAATAGACGATCGATTTCGCTTACGACTTTTACGTTTACTAGTCTCAGACATAGCTACAAATATGTTAAGCGGAAAATCTTTAAAATCACAACTGCAAAATCAAAACAATATTTGAAATCAGAATAACCAAGTCAGAATAGGGTTATATCCCACTTCTGATGTTGGAAATCCTAAGTGGATTTAGTTTTAAAAAAAAATAACCTTACAATCAAGCTAAGAATATTTATTAAGATTTACTAAGAACCGACAATAATTAATAGCGTGATTTTATAAAACGTCCGTCGCCTCTGAGCGCTGCCCGAAAAGTGAGCCCGAGCCTTCTTCGTCGCTCGTATATATACTACGCCGCTTGCATCAGCTCCCGAAGTGAAGTATTTTGTAACAATATTTTATAATTGAAGGGTTGAGAATAAAAAGGATTTAACTGACAAATTGACAGTTTCGAGAAAATTGACTTTAAACGCTAGGAATACAGCTCGCTTAGCATATAAACATATGCTAAGCGAGCTGTATTCCTGTGACAGATAAACCGTTTTTAGACTCAAAATCTCGAGATTTAAGCCTCATTTCGGTATTTTGAGAATGTATTATTGAAGATAATTTCACGCTGAATCCAAAGATACCCATAAGTCATTTTGTGAAAAAAAAAAAAACAGCTAAATCCTTTTTGTTCTCACCCCTTCAATTGTTATGGAAACACTAGCTGCTTTAATCTATTTAGTTGTGTAAATAATGTCAAACGTTTTCAGTGTTCGTTTTTAAGCCTAGTTTAGTTTAATGTGTATTTGTTAAATTTTATTTACGGTTGTAAATACAAAATCGTTTAAGTTCGTAAAATATGTCTTGGATAGTATTTTTAATGGATTTAAATAATAATCAATGATAATAACTAATAATAATAACCTACTGGTAGTAGGCTGGAGCATTTGGACTGTCTATAGGTCATTGCGGCCAGTATATAGTCGCAATGTTTTTTTTTTTGTAGTAGGAGTAGGTAGTTTTTAGTATTAGTTATTAAATCATTATGATTTAATATGTAGTGGACTGTATATTTTTTATTAATAGCGACTGACAGATGGATTTAATGCACACGCAAAGTATCATATGAGTGGAATGAATAATTTTACACAGACTATACAACAACTTGATGGACCGTAGCCTACTAATCTAAGAGTTAATAATAATCCTAAACATGTATATTATTTAAAAAAAAAAACTTTATTTATTTTAACAGATAAATAAAACTTATGTAATAATAGGTCTTTACCTATGAAATTGGCGTATTGCAGTACAGACTTTTTCAAACAAAAAAAAAGTTTTGATTGGCTTTGAATTCTAAATTCAAATTAATTTTGTTTTAAAAATATGACATTCTATTTACAATATAAGTCTTTTGTTTATTGATTAGCGTTGTATTTTCATTACATTTCAACATTTTTCCTCATAATGGATACTTTGAAATTTCGTGTAATTATGAAATATGAGTTCCGTCGTGGCAACAACGCGGCACAAACGACACGTAACATCAACGACGTTTACGGAGAGAACTGTACAAACGAACGTACAACCCGTTATTGGTTTGCTCGGTTCCATTCTGGGAATTTTGACTTGAAAAATGAACCTCGTGGTCGTCCGGAAACTTTGGTCAACAATGATGAATTAAAGGCGATTGTGGAAGCTGATGAATCTCAATCTACAGCTGAGCTGGCAGCAGCTTTTGATGTTAGCATCAAAACAATATTGGTCCATTTGCGACAGATTGGCAAGATAAAAAAGCTTGATAAATGGGTGCCCCACGAACTTAACGATCGCCAGCGCAACGTACGCGTCGAGACTTACCTTGCGCTGCTTAACAGGCACAGAAATGAAGGAATTTTGAACCGAATTGTTACGTGCGACGAAAAATGGATTCTTTTTGACAATCGAAAGCGCTCAGCAAGTTGGTTAGATCCTGGTTCGGTACCAAAGCAATGTGCAAAACGAAAAATGACCCCTAGAAAGGTGATGGTCACAGTTTGGTGGTCTAGTGCTGGTGTGATTCATCATAGCTTTTTACAAAACGGCGAGAGCATTACTGCAGATGTGTACATTGAAGAACTGACCACAATGATGGCGAAACTCGCACGTCTGCAACCAGCTTTGGTCAATCGGTCGTCTCCACTGCTACTTCACGACAACGTGCGACCCCATACTGCACAACAGACCGTCTCTAAGCTGCATGAGTTGGGTTTGGAAGCTCTCCCTCATCCGCCATACTCACCAGATCTTGCGCCTACCGACTATTACATTTTCCAAAATTTGGACAACTTTTTAGCGGGAAAAAAATTCAATTCCCGAGAGGCAGTACAAAACGCCTTTGAAGAGTTGGTTGTCTCCCGTCCTGCTGATTTTTTCAAGAAGGGCATCCATAAACTGCCACAGCGTTGGCAAAGATGCATTGATTGCAGGGGTGATTACTTTGAATAAAAGAAATAAATAAGTTTAAAAAAAAAATACTTTAACTTTTTTCAAACAAAACGGCAATTTCATAGGTAAAGACCTAATATATAATTATGAAATTAGTTATGTATAATTTATATAATATTATTATGTATTTATTTATACTTATATATTATCCAGTATTCATATGAATCGGGTATATTTAATTTATTGTTTATTTATTATACGTATCTATTCATCTATAATCTTCATTATCTATAATTTTTATTAGTTTCATTCTTCTCAATTTTACTTACTTTGTTTACACCACCGCCCTCTATCTCTCCAATAATTCTTTCCATCCAAAGGTTGACTGGAAGAGATCGCTTTTAGCGATAAGTCCGCCCATTGTACAATAGCCTTAAGTTTCATCTTCTGTAAATGTTTATTTTTTCTGGTGTACAATAAAGAATTTTTATATTGTATTGTATTGTAAAGCAGAAAACTATAAATTGAAAACTTAACCTAACATACCACTACCGGTAGGCAACGTGCCCAATATGCTGGCAGCATTGCCACGTTGAATAGCAATGCTCAAGCTTTGGCCGAAGTAGAGGCCAGCATTTTGGTCACGTGTGGCTACGACCAGACGTTTTGAAAGATCTTTAAAAATTTGGCAAGCACTCGGTCCCCAAGGCCCCAGTGTCTCAACTGCAAAAGGCGCAAATATAAAACCGCTACCAAGATTACTCTATTTGCGCCTTTTTAGCTGTTAAAGTTGGCAATAAATCGTATGTTATAAATTTGGCTGCAGACATTAGGCAGATTAAAATTGTTTTTCCTGCTGACAACACGCTGATGTGTTCTGTTTTGATACCAATATTGCTTTTGGGGTTAGCACAGGGCCGTACTCAAGTTGGGGCGTATACCCCCCGATCTGTACTTATACACCAAGATAAATAATAGCAATTAAAACATCCCTGATATGACACCAGTAATAAAACATAATTTAAACTTTTTAATGTAGTACATAATTGTATAATATTAAAAATAAAATTTAATGACAATTTAAAAAATCACAGTTTAAAATATTGTTACTGCTACAAAAATAAATTATAATTAATGTTGTCTGAACAAAGAAATGCTATTATTTATTGGTTACAACTACATATTTTATTTACCTGTAACCAGTGGCTTCACTCTTCTATAATATATATATATAAATATATAGAAGAGTGAAGCCACTGGTTACAGATAAATAAAATATGTAGTTGTAACCAATAAATAATAACATTTCATTTTATATAAATCATGTGTATGTATAAATATTTAAAACCTAAAAATGAAAAAAAAGTTTACAGTAATCATATTTTCCTTCGACCTGAATTATTGTAATGTGACGAGAGTTAGGCAATGCATGCTCCACTCTAAAGTGCAACGCCCTAACAGGGCTCATACAATGTAATACTGGGAACTAAGTACTGTATAGATTAGTTAGACTAAGTAATGACATTGTATGAAATCATGTAATAATAAATAAATAATAAATCTTCGCTGCTGGCAATATTAACGTCACGTAAAACTTTTACTGCTCTTTTTTTCTTCTAATACAATGAAATGATCCTTACATGAAACATACTCGATCTGCATTAAAAAAATTGATCAAAACTTCTTCACTTTTATTTTTTGTCCTATGGGGGTTGACATTTTCATTGGACAACCCAAAGCCCCTATAAAAAATTAGATTTAAAAAAATGGATCTAAGACCACAGCCTCAAACTCATATCCTGAAGAACAATTAAAAAAATAAAACACATAAATGTTTCACCAAAAGTTTATTTTAACAATTCAATAGCCAATAGGAGGACCAAAATTAGGGGCTGGGAACCTCGAATCCTTTGGCCCTCCTTCCAGCCTAGATTCAGCCTTGTCCTACATATACTTTCTCACTTTTACTCTCGCCATAAATTAAGTGCGACATCGAATATGTTGATGCGTAACGATTGAAAACAACGAAATTTGACTCGCAAATTCTATTTTTATGGTGTTATTGTATAAATCTGGAAAAAAACAAGGAAAATAGAAGAAAACTACCGTGGCTTTAGTATACTGAACGATTGTTACTTTTTTTACAGCCTCTGTGGTGTGGTGGTTGAGCAGGTCGGCTCATAACCCGGAGGCTGCGGGTTCGATTCCCGTGGCAGGAAAAGTATATGTGCACAGACACAAAAGCGCAAAAACTTGTTCTGAGTCTGGGTGTTGGACGACCACTACGAGAACCATGGTCCCACCATAGTCTCATCATGTAACTCGTAGTTCCTAGGTTTTATGATCTAGATTACATATCTAGTCTAGTGATCTAGATATGTAATCGTTGGGCATTATTATTATTATCATTCGGTTTTTTTTTTTTTAATTATTAGACAACTATGTTACAGAGGCATAGGTCAGTAGTCTGCAACCGTCGGGGGCGACTTGGCTGGACTGCAGTCGCGACCCCTTCTCGTCCCAGTACGGCGGACGAGGGGGGCTCACGGGGGGGTTTTAGTGGGTTTGAGTCCCACATACCCCCTGCCACCACCCCCGTGGTGGTGGCAGGAAAGTGCGAGGGCAATTCCCCCTTCAAAAAAAAAGGGTCTGCAACCGTTTGATTCGGAAGAAGAGAGAGAAGAAGAGAATTACAACGTACATAATTTCAGTTTTTAAAGAGCCACGAAAAAAGTTTTTTTCCAACAATAAACAGTACTTGCATAGATGTAAGATTTCTTAAAATAAAATAAACAATATTTGCATATGGAACACCTCCACTCCACTTCAAAGTACGTAAGTACGCTTAATTTCATTAATTTAACTTAAAAATTAATTAATTTCACGCATTGCATTTTTGGTTCAAGAGGTCATGAGAGATGTTCGTGTGCAGCGATGGATACAATCCAATTGTGCGCGTAACCATGCATGAAAATGTCATTCAATAAAGATGCGACATTTACCTTCATGAGCACTAGAGCTTTTTTTGAACGGGCTAATTCTGTTGGTCTCTATCGACCTTTACAGCGTCATTGAGCTCCCGCCCAGTATATTGGGCACGTCGCCTAATGGTTGTGGTTTGGCAGATTAAGTTTTCTTTTATTGTTTTCTGTTTTATTTATCTATTATAATAAATTGGTTCATAAATTTTTACATATTATTTATTTTAGCATTATCACACTAGATATTTTTATTTCATTTTATTATTGATTATATATTGTTTAATTTTAAGTAAATATTAACTAAAAGTAAAAAAAAATTCTTGACTCAAAAATTTATTTAGATAGATAGATAGATAAAACTCTTTATTGAAACACCACATTGTAGTAACAATTTACAGGCACAAACTTAAGAATTAAGTGTCACAATGGGCGGTCTTATCGCTTAAAGCGATCTCTTCCAGACAACCCAAAAATTTAGGAAAAACAATAAAAATAAGGACGGTGGTTTTTAGATACAGGAAAAGCTATACAAACTATACTTAATGCTAATAACAATAATAACAAAATATATATATAAATTAACATATACTTATAAATATATAGGTACATAAATATATACACAAATACATACATACATACATACATAATAATAGTAGGAGACATTACAAAAGTAATAAGTACCAACATTAAAACAACAGTAGATACTAAATGCGTCGTAGGTTAGAAGCTATAGCGCGAGATAGTGAGCTTTGACTTTATCTTTAAAAACGTTCAGTGAAGGTGCACGTTTAATATCTAAAGGAAGCGCGTTCCATAGACGAACCGCTTCGACAGTAAAAGAAGAATCATAAAAAGAGGTTCTATGGATCGGCATTTTTAACATAAAGTACTCTGATGACCGCAAAGAACGGGTGTTAGAAACGTGACGAAATTCGAAACGTTCCTGAAGATAGCGCGGGGAGGAAGGATGAAACAATACACTGTACAAAAGGGACAATATATGAGCATTCCGACGAAGTCTTATGGGAAGCCACTTGAGCCGAGTACGAAAAGCAGAGACATGGTCAAATTTGCGCAAGCCAAATATAAACCTTATACAGAAATTCTGGAGACGCTCAAGTTTATTTAGCTGGTCCTGCGTAATGTCGAGATAACAGACGTCAGCATAGTCAAGGATAGGGAGCAAAAGAGACTGTGCAAGCGCAATCTTAGTGGTAGTTGGAAGAAAATTACGTAGTTTACGCAACGAGCCCGCAGAAGCAAACATCTTGCGGCTTGTGTGAGCAAGTTGCGGACCCCAGGTAAGGCACTTGTCAATGGTTATACCGAGGTTCTTCACTGTATCACTAAAAGGAATTGTGACTCCGTCAAACACAACTTTGGGCAAAAGGTTCCAGTTAATCTTACAGATGGTACGAGAGCTGCCTACAATAATAACTTGCGTTTTAAGTGGATTTACCTTTAGTCCATAAGCTTTGCTCCACATAGCTATTATTTCCAAGTCCTTATTTGTAGATAGTACTGCCTCAGATAGCTGAATCAGAGGAGCTTGTTGATAGAGTTGTAGGTCATCTGCATACAGGTGGTAGGAAGATGAAATATTTTGAGAGATAGAGTTAATAAATATAGAAAATAGAAGAGGAGATAAGACGCCTCCTTGTGGTACGCCAGCTGACGTGCTCCTCCACGAAGATAGAGAATCTTCGAGACGAACCCGCTGTCGGCGACCGAACAAGTAGCTACGAAACCAGTCAATCACCATTGGAGATATGTTAATAGAGCGAAGAAGTTCTAGGAGAATATCGAAGTCAACAGTATTAAAAGCGTTGCTGAAATCTAAAAGTGTTAGCACAGTTAACTGACTGTTTTCCATCCCCAGACGTATGTCTAAGTGTGTGTATATTTAAGTAGGTATTAAGATAAAATAGTAATATTACATTGATACAAATATAAATCACACTAATATTATAAATGCTAAAGTTTGTATGTGTGTATGTTTGTTAGTCCTTCACGCTCAAACGGCTGAATGGATTTGGATGAAATTCTGTACCAAGATAGCTTATACACTGGATTAAAATATAGGTTACATTTTATCCCGGAAAAGTGAAATGCTCCCGTGGGATGAGCAAATAATTAAAATTTTTCACAAAAAATTGATTCACGGGTGAAACTGTGGGGCGCAACTAGTTTTCTTATACAAATCACGCAAATTCTTGACAAATAAATGCATTCTTAATTTAAAATAAACAAATATATTAATTTTAGATTGTCATATTCTCTACATTTATGTTTCATCAAAATTCATTTGTAAAACACATATACCTACTCGTAGCACTGAAATGCAATGCTTGTAAACAATGTAAAGCTCAGCTCACACAGTGCTAAATAAGGTTCGGTACACACGAACCGAATGACTGGCGATAACAAATAGACGGCAATTTGGAGATCCGCGCCGCGTCAGCTAACGCACCTGATAGGGAGGGAAGTGACTGAACTAAGTTATCGATAAAAATATTTCATAATATTTCGCGGGGTGTAGGAAATGAATTTAATAATAATAATAATAACGCCCAATGATCTCATACATAGATACTGGACTCTAACTAGGTAGTACTCTGTGTAGGGACCCAGGAACTACGAGGACTGAAGAAACTAGAACTACTATCCCAGAGCTGGCACATACTTCGCTCAGAAGCTAAGTCTTCTAATTCAGCGAGGTAATGCTGCCAGTATTCTGGGAATCTTACCACGCGGTGTGAGTGGAGAGCATATTTATTTTGTAAATACCGTTGTCTGGAAGAGATCGCTGATCGATAAGACCGCCCATTGCCTATATTTCATTGGTGTCTATTAGTGGTAAATTTTTATTTATGAATGCCTGTACCTACGTATTAATGTTTCGATAAAAATATAAAATTTTCCCATCACTACATTCTACAAAGAGCAGGTGATTTGTTTCTACAAAATGTGTTTTTTCTTGATTCCCACAGGATTCGTGGATATTACTGCCTCTTATTGCGACGGCAATTTATACGCCTTCGACGCTGCTTTATAGCCTCTACCCTGAAACTGGCGACGGAGTGGATTAAACGAAAATAAATATTGGGAGTTACCTATGAAATTGCCGTTTTGTTTGAAAAAAGTTAAAGTATTTTTTTTTTTCGAACTTATTTATTTCTTTTATTCAAAGTAATCACCCCTGCAATCAATGCATCTTTGCCAACGCTGTGGCAGTTTATGGATGTTATGGATGCCCTTCTTGAAAAAATCAGCAGGACGGGAGACAACAAACTCTTCAAAGGCGTTTTGTACTGCCTCTCGGGAATTGAATTTTTTTCCCGCTAAAAAGTTGTCCAAATAGTCGGTAGGCGCAAGATCTGGTCAGTATGGCGGATGAGGGAGAGCTTCCAACTCAACAACTCATGCAGCTTAGAGACGGTCTGTTGTGCAGTATGGGGTCGCGCGTTGTCGTGAAGTAGCAGTGGAGACGACCGATTGACCAAAGCTGGTTGCAGACGTGCGAGTTTCGCCATCATTGTGGTCAGTTCTTCAATGTACACATCTGCAGTAATGCTCTCGCCGTTTTGTAAAAAGCTATGATGAATCACACCAGCACTAGACCACCAAACTGTGACCATCACCTTTCCAGGGGTCATTTTTCGTTTTGCACATTGCTTTGGTACCGAACCAGGATCTAACCAACTTGCTGAGCGCTTTCGATTGTCAAAAAGAATCCATTTATCGTCGCACGTAACAATGCGGTTCAAAATTCCTTCATTTCTGTGCCTGTTAAGCAGCGCAAGGCAAGTCTCGACGCGTACGTTGCGCTGGCGATCGTTAAGTTCGTGGGGCACCCATCTATCAAGCTTTTTTATCTTGCCAATCTGTCGCAAATGGACCAATATTGTTTTGATGCTAACATCAAAAGCTGCTGCCAGCTCAGCTGTAGATTGAGATTCATCAGCTTCCACAATCGCCTTTAATTCATCATTGTTGACCAAAGTTTCCGGACGACCACGAGGTTCATTTTTCAAGTCAAAATTCCCAGAACGGAACCGAGCAAACCAATAACGGGTTGTACGTTCGTTTGTACAGTTCTCTCCGTAAACGTCGTTGATGTTACGTGTCGTTTGTGCCGCGTTGGTGCCACGACGGAACTCATATTCCATAATTACACGAAATTTCAAAGTATCCATTATGAGGAAAAATGTTGAAATGTAATGAAAATACAAAGCTAATCAATAAACAAAAGACTTATATTGTAAATAGAATGTCATATTTTTAAAACAAAATTAATTTGAATTTAGAATTCATAGCCAATCAAAACTTTTTTTGTTTGAAAAAGTCTGTACTGCAATACGGCAATTTCATAGGTAAAGACCTATTATATAATGTCATTGGTCAAGCGTAGAGGGTTGCTATGCGACTTGCGACTTTAGCGACAACACGTAGCTGAAATAAATAGTACCAAGTATAAAAAGGGAGTTTTGGCGGGAAAACGAGAACACAGGGAACACAGAAAACAGAACTAGGAACTAGGAACCCAAGAACTACGTCCAAGATCATGGTCCCATAACACCCAGTCACAGAACAATTATTTGCGATTTTTTCCTGTTCACAAACTTGTCCAGCTGCGGGAACCGAACCCGCCGCCTCCATATGAGCCAACCTTTTTTTTTGAGGGGGGGAAATGCCTTCGCACTTCCCTGCCACCACGGGGGTGGTGGCAGGGGGTATGTGGGACTCGAACCCACTAAAACACCCTCGTGATCCGACCGCCGCCGGGATTGGGCGAGATGGAGACGCACTGCATTAACCATCTCGCCCCGGCCCATATGAGCCAACCTGCTCAACCATTATACCATAGCTGTGAAAAAGAAAAAAATCAAAATGGCACCGGAAGATTTAAGTCCTAGAACATTATATTTCTCCTAGATAAGTTTCACCGCTGAGGCTAATTAGTTAACAATACAAACTTTCATACAAGACTTTGCACTTCCATTGCGACGAATAATTGAAAAGGTTCAGTACAATATTGCAAGGAGAGTTCATGAGATATTCAACGATTATTCTTGGGTAAGGGGGCGAGCTTTACTGCTTGCGTATAAGCGTAATTTTTTGAAACGAAAACTTGTTTAAGCGCCTTGTGCACTTTTTGCGTTAACAAACATCATAAAACTCGCGTCATCGTCACCGAACGCTTTCCATGAGCTACATGTATGCTGAATTTTTTTGCGCTTGCCCATGTTATGCCCATTCTTGACTTAAAAAGACCTAGGTTATCCCCAGGTTGCACCAGTAGTGAGAAAGAGAACTGCTTTTTTTTCAAACTCATATATTGTAATGGGCTTGCTATATTATTTGACAATAAGCACTTTGTAATTTTATATGCTTAGTGAAATAACTTAATTTTAAGTACCTTATATAATTTTGACTTGTAAAAGTGCTAAAATTAGCCTATTTGCAATAAATCTTTTGACTTTGACTTTGACAGAGGGAAACACTGTTGCTGGAAGAACATTCCATTCCTTGGCCGTTCGGACTATAAATGACCCAGCAAAATGCTTAGTGCGGACTTTATGTATATGTGTGTTTTCAAAAAAAAACTCGCGTCATCGTCACCGCACGCTTCCCATGAGCTATATGTCACAAGTTACTTATTTTTCAGTTCTATCGGCAGTCCCCAAAAACTGCCCCGCATTTTATGTGATGCATGACGTGACGAGCTAGTCGTCCGCCTAATGTTAAGCGTCAAAGGCACCCATTACAGTTACATTCCACTGTCATCCTGAGACATCAGCAGTCTAAAGGAAGAATACATACACAGAGCAGGTTATAAAGCTTCATGTGACTAGTATTACACTAGTCACGTGACCTTCAAACCGGATTACTGCTTGCACACTACTGCTTAGCGGCAGAATAACTTTCAAAGCGGTGGTAGCTACCTAGACGAACTCTGCAGAAAAGTCGTCAATATTATTAATCAGCTTCAGCTCCCTATTACACAAATAAAAATATCGCAAATACTTGTTCTGTGTATGGGTGTTGTGGGACCATGGTCATCGTAGTTCCTGGGTTCCTAGATACAGGGAATCCTATTTAGTATCCAGGATCTATGTATGAGTGTAGTGTAGCCTACAGTTAAAAGAAAACATTATTATTTACATAGATTATATACATTTATTTACATAAGCCCCTATTTATAGTATGCCCCGAATTTTAAATTAAATTCCTAAAATATATATATATAATGTAACGTAACCGAGTTGGAGATGAAGAAGCGAAGACTGGAAGTTGACTTGACTTGAAGTTGAAGATGATGAAGCAAAGTATGGCCCCGAAGCACACCCTGGAGTCGATGTAGCCGCAGGGAGACGTCCAGAGGCGCAGCGAATGACCGCTGCTTGTGCCGAGCTTAGCAACAAGGCGGGCAGCCGTCACAGAAAGCCACCTGCTAATGAAAAGGTCTTATCAACTGTTCACGCCAAATCCACTGCAGGCCGCCGTCACCGGCGGAGATTGCCACCGCTTAAGGCCTGGTTTAAACAGGGGTGGTCCGCAACCGTCACGAATAGATAGGCGAAGCGGAGAGGAACTTAGGACGGAAAACTGCCTATCCGTGGCCACACAGAGTGCCACTTGCACGGCAGCACCAAGTACACTTCAGTTACACTGTTCAGATTAAAGAATATAGTTATGTTCAGAATATAATTTAGTGGTGAAGTCCAGAGGAAGACTGCCCTTGCGTGACTATTTTTCAGTTTTATCAAGCCTCACGCAGTCACCAAAACAACAGACAAAATCCTTGAAAATCGAGAGAACGAAATATTTGAAATCCTGTCACAATTTAATATCAGCTAGCATTAAAATAGGTCGATGAACAAAGACTAATAGAAAATCCTAAACAACCTAACCTTAAAATGTCGTAAATTCATGAAAACTTATGGTAAGAATCTCTTTCAGGGAATTAAAAAAGTCAATAGATGACATCTGTCCAAAAAGTAAACAAACATTAATATCATTATTTTAGTGCTCCTACTGGAAGAATCACTACAAAAATGCAATGAAAAGCCATAATAAAATCAGCTTCAACACCAGTGTAAATTTGGTGAAGATCTGTGAGGTAATATGAAAAAGTTATTTCTTCCTGAAACACCCGTAATTTAGGGAAAAACTTAGGGAAACAACACGTAAGATGTTCCTGTGATCTATATCTACCGATCCACTGCCAAAATAACCCATACCAAAGGCTTTAAGTACAATTTTAGAGCACAACATTTTATTCACAATAACCAAGAAAACAAAAAGGTATTATTAAAGTGTTTTGGAACATTTCAGGAGCCTGCAAGGAACGTTCAGATTAAGCTTTACAAAAGAAATAAAATGAAAACCAAAAACCGTAAAATATCATAAAAAAACTGAAACTATTCATTAAGAAAAGTGTGCTACTAAGTACTATGGCGTAGGGGTAACCCTACATTTCCCCAACAACCCCGAAAAAATTAAAATACCTAAGTATTTTAATTTTTATAAGAACATATGTACAGCTAAGATTAATAATAAGAAAATAGAAGAAAACTAGTTTCTTCGATCGATAAAATAACCAAAACTCAAAGTGTGTTTTCCCAATATAGAGATGATGTCCGTATGTTGAACAACAAAGAATCAAATAGTAAAGACTCTGATATACAGTCAAAGGATAATATACTAGGACAACAGTGTCCTAGAACTGAACAATAAACATTATTATGTCCAATTATGAAATCATCATAACATCCAGCATCACAAAGGTAATGACCCAGAACACATTAGAATGGTGTCCAGATCAGCAGCAGAATAGACATCTATAGACAGCCCAGCTTTAAAGAAAACGGAAAAATCGAAAATGACACGTTAATGACACAAATTACCCTATCACGCTAAACCTAACATACATATATTGAACATTAGTTAATATATATTTTATAACCTACATCCATCCACATCCAGATTAAAAGTGGGGTAGAGCTCACTATCAATGGCTACTACAACCCTTTCATGTCAAAACCGCCTGCATTACAACGACTAACCGCAAAACAATAAAAACTAGTGTCCGGAAGAGACCTAAGCTTTAGCACATGAACTGAACAAAAAAAAATTAAAACAATTTACAAGTAAGAAAATAACGTTACAAAAACAAAATTGTAAATTTAGAAATATTAACAATACCAAAAAGAAATACGAAAACATAAATTGTGATATATACACTATTATCTTATGTCAAAAAATACATTATTTACAGTTTTAAATCTTTAAAGTGCATTTTTTATTTGAACATCTATTGTTACAACATTACATTTTCCATAAGGATGTCTGGTATACCAGCATACAATGCAGCTTGGACTTTGACAGAAATTCATGCCAGCAGTCCAATATTGTAAGTGTAAATAACCCGAGGCCAGCACAAACAAGATGAAAACATAGCATGCACTTTTGGCATGTTATGTCTTCGGTAAAATTTAAAAAAAACTTACTGCTAGCAGCACACATAACTGCCATATCAGACTGCTGGCGGCTTACTCGGTAAAAACTGGATCGAAGTGTCGATCTCCAAGCTGCGTTGAAACTGAGCTGCGTTGAGCCGCAACACCAAAAGTTCTCCTCGTTAGCAACCAGGCACCCTCAGAGGTTCAGGCTATAACATACAAGAAGTATTAATATTTATACATAGTCAACGATAGCTATACAGAATAAATATATCTATGAATTCAGTTAATCATGGCGTTATGACACATTATAGAAAACGATACAGAATTGGTATACCTATACATTTATAGAGTATATACCTAGTAAGATAGGTCTGTATAAGAGAGCTTTATTAATAAGAAGAGAGAAAAAATGAGGCCAAAAGATAATCCGAAAAGAGCGCAACTTGTGTAAGTTTGTTTTAGAATTTTGAGGGGCGGGGGGGTGGGCTCGGCCAGAAGGGCGCCAAACTGTAGTGTAGCCTACAGTTAAAAGAAAACATTATTATTTACATAGATTATATACATTTATTTACATAAGCCCCTATTTATAGTATGCCCCGAATTTTAAATTAAATTCCTAAAATATATATATATAATGTAACGTAACCGAGTTGGAGATGAAGAAGCGAAGACTGGAAGTTGACTTGACTTGAAGTTGAAGATGATGAAGCAAAGTATGGCCCCGAAGCACACCCTGGAGTCGATGTAGCCGCAGGGAGACGTCCAGAGGCGCAGCGAATGACCGCTGCTTGTGCCGAGCTTAGCAACAAGGCGGGCAGCCGTCACAGAAAGCCACCTGCTAATGAAAAGGTCTTATCAACTGTTCACGCCAAATCCACTGCAGGCCGCCGTCACCGGCGGAGATTGCCACCGCTTAAGGCCTGGTTTAAACAGGGGTGGTCCGCAACCGTCACGAATAGATAGGCGAAGCGGAGAGGAACTTAGGACGGAAAACTGCCTATCCGTGGCCACACAGAGTGCCACTTGCACGGCAGCACCAAGTACACTTCAGTTACACTGTTCAGATTAAAGAATATAGTTATGTTCAGAATATAATTTAGTGGTGAAGTCCAGAGGAAGACTGCCCTTGCGTGACTATTTTTCAGTTTTATCAAGCCTCACGCAGTCACCAAAACAACAGACAAAATCCTTGAAAATCGAGAGAACGAAATATTTGAAATCCTGTCACAATTTAATATCAGCTAGCATTAAAATAGGTCGATGAACAAAGACTAATAGAAAATCCTAAACAACCTAACCTTAAAATGTCGTAAATTCATGAAAACTTATGGTAAGAATCTCTTTCAGGGAATTAAAAAAGTCAATAGATGACATCTGTCCAAAAAGTAAACAAACATTAATATCATTATTTTAGTGCTCCTACTGGAAGAATCACTACAAAAATGCAATGAAAAGCCATAATAAAATCAGCTTCAACACCAGTGTAAATTTGGTGAAGATCTGTGAGGTAATATGAAAAAGTTATTTCTTCCTGAAACACCCGTAATTTAGGGAAAAACTTAGGGAAACAACACGTAAGATGTTCCTGTGATCTATATCTACCGATCCACTGCCAAAATAACCCATACCAAAGGCTTTAAGTACAATT
Source organism: Ennomos fuscantarius (assembly GCA_905220475.3). Lineage (NCBI taxonomy): Eukaryota > Metazoa > Arthropoda > Insecta > Lepidoptera > Geometridae > Ennomos > Ennomos fuscantarius. The sequence goes on from HG992049.1 coordinate 9,418,799, forward strand.
TTAGAGCACAACATTTTATTCACAATAACCAAGAAAACAAAAAGGTATTATTAAAGTGTTTTGGAACATTTCAGGAGCCTGCAAGGAACGTTCAGATTAAGCTTTACAAAAGAAATAAAATGAAAACCAAAAACCGTAAAATATCATAAAAAAACTGAAACTATTCATTAAGAAAAGTGTGCTACTAAGTACTATGGCGTAGGGGTAACCCTACATGAGATCGTTGGGCGTTATTTTAAAAGTGCTAAAAATAACCTATTTGAGAAAGATTGCGTCACCGCATTGTATTATTTTCCAAAACTTGTGTTAGTGCATAAAATTGGTGGCATTCTATTCGTTAAGTGCTGGATTACAGGCGTGAGTGTGGGAAAATGGTATAATGATGGTGAAACGTTTCTTTTCGTGTTGTTTCCAAAACTCCATAGTAGCTCAAGTAAAGTTGCCACCACTTTACTAGGAGTATGACTTTGACTAGACTATGACTTGACTTGATGACTTCGACTGTGACTTGACACATATTTGCGTGAAATATCATTAACTTGTAAAATTATTAATTACTTGCCACTGGCTAAATACACAATAGTGTGGAGCCAAAACATAAAAACAAAAAAAATCTTTTGACTGACTTTTATCCTACTAATATTATAAATGCGAAAGTTTGTGTGTGTTTGTTACCATTAGTCTCCGAAACTACTTAATCAATTTTGATGAAATTTGCAACGCAGTTAGCTTATACGCTGGATTAACACATAGGATACTTGTTATCCGCGGGTGACACGGCGGGGCGCAACTAGTCTAGTATAAAAAGAAATACCTCAAAGCGTTCCAAGGACGCTCCCTTATTCCTCGGATAAATGTCGTTGATCTGACATAGGAGGAACTCTCTGTAGATGTCAGTAAACAGTGAAACGACAGTGTTTTGCATAAGCAACAATGCTCGTAACAGTTCAAACTTCAGCTCAAGCTAATAAGTTTTTGAGTAGGTTTCAGCTCGTTTTAAGCTTTGTTTAGTTATTTATTAAATTTATTTTCCACATAGGGCATTTTTCATTGTGCCGGATTGCTTGCAATGGTATTGGGAGCGAAAATTTTTTGAAGTTAAACTTCTTTACGCATGCTTGTCATGGGGAGTAAGCTGGTGAATGCGAGGCGAACGGAAGTTGCAGTTTCACGTAGATATCCATTGTCAACATAACAAAGTTAAAAGTTAATATTATTATGTTCGTATGTAAAATGACAATTTACAAAGGTCAAGAGGGCGACATTAACAGTAAACAAAGCAAAGTTATACCGGCCGATAGATGGAGCTAAACTGAAGAAGTTCTTCAGTCGTGTGATCTAAAGCACACTCGTTTTTTTTGCGGGGCACAATTAATTTTAATTAAACGTTATTTTTTAAGTTGGGCATATTTATCGCCTTTCGATGTCGAGACGTTGGGGCCGCGGCCGTGGGAACCGAGTGCACACAAAAATTACAAAGATCTTTCGGTACACGATTTATCACAAAAAATAATCATCCAGGCCTATTTATAAAATAGTTACTTGAAAATCTCAACCAGGGTTTTATATATTCAGATTTGTGAAAAAACTTTATTTACTAAACTTATTTTTGTGATCAAGTAAAATAATGTAGTTTCATTATAAAAATCTGAATATTAAATCAGAAACTGCACTAAAATGCTTGTTTTGTTTTACTAGGTGGTAGGACTTTGTTGCAAAGTTCGTCTAGGTAGGTACCACCGCTTTGCCAGTTATTCTGCCGCCAAGCAGAAGTGTGCAAGCACTACTGTGTTCCGGTTTGAAGGGCACTGTAGCTAGTGAAATTACTGGGCAATTGAGACTTTATGATCTGATCTCACAGTCGAGTAATCTTATTACCAGACTGTGCTGATGTCTCAGGATGATGTGCGCAGTGCAGTGTCGCTTGAAACTTTATGTTTTGGGGTTCCGAGTGACACTGTTCTGTTATGGGCGGCCGTGGTGCTTAACATCAGGTGAACGACTAGCTCGTCACATCATTCAATAACATAAAAAAAAAATTATGAATACTTTTTAACCGTTTCAGTGAAATCATACTCGAAATTAGTCTCAAAAAAGCACCCCGAGGATAAATATTCAAATCCTTCGTGTTTCAGCAAGAATTATTACATATTATCTTGATTTAAAGTTCGCCTGAATCCAGCTAACTCTCGGCTGCGGCCTCATAAATCTGGTCGCGTCTAGGGTTCCGCGGCTTTCGATGACTGAATAAATTACGCGGACCCCTAAATGAATGGATTTTATCTGTAATTGTGTTTGGATTGTGGAAAATAGTGAATTTATGGGAATGATAGAGGAACATCTGGGAATTTAGTCGGTTTGGAATACATGGTTACGTTTTACGACTGCTAAATACACTAATTTATTTATAACTAGCTGCGGCTCGCGGTTTCAGCACGTTTTTCCACAAGATAAGTACATTTTACATGGACCTTACGTCACTTTAGAAAGCTCTCTAATAAATCGTAGTCATTTTCTAGTTATTACTACGAACAATAAATATAAGAATATTACCAAAGATCACATACCTACATAAATCTTGGACCCTAACTAAGATTCCCTGTGTCTAGGGACCCAGGAACTACGAGGACCAAGGTCCCACAACACCCAGACTCATAACAAGTATTTGCGCTTTTTCCGTGCAAAAATACTGGTTCTGTCGTGGGAATCGAACTCGCCCTCTGGGCTACGAGGCGGCCTGCTCGACCACCACACCACAGAGGCTGTCAAAATGGCATGTACCTACGTGGTAAACGCTTCAAGCAAAATTCATACTACAATTATAGCGGGCAGAGGTTAAAATGGCAGCAACCTGCGCAACTTCTGAAAACGGGTTTAATCAGTACTACAGCTTAGAAAGCAAATCTAATTTCGGATACGAAGGCGGCTCCGCATAGTGCGGTGCTCCGAGCAAACGGTTTAGTGATGTGCCATGTTGTTTTTTTTGATATCGATAATTACATACAATTTTATTTGTCGTTTATCGTTTGTTCCATGCCGTTTTACATCAGGCAGATGACAAGCTAATCAACTAGTTCATTAACATAGAAAAGCTATAACGTACTCTTTTTATCGTGACTATCTCAGTTTTAAAGTCAAAATATTACCGTTTATCCGTGCATCTCTAAATTCTATGGTGAAATTGTATCACTCACTTGCATGAAATGATTATAAAATTTTAAAGTAAAACTTTTTTACGCACGCTTGATTTGGAGGTAAGCTGGTGAATGCGTAACGAACGGTAGTTGAAAGTTGTTGGTTCACGTAGATTTACATTGTCAACATAAAAAAGCTAGAAATTATTTTAAATTTGTATTATTATGTTGGTATGTCCGGTAAAATGACAATTTACAATTGTCAAGATGGCGACATTAACATTAAACAAAACAAAAAAGTTATAGCGGCCGACAGAAGGAGCTAAAAAAGTTTTACTACAGTCGTAGGAGCTATAATACACACCCTTTTTTTATAAATTACAGAAATTGTACAAATTGTTTAACGCGTATGTTACAACTCACATAGGCCTGGTATTAACTCACATAGGATGGCACCAGAGTTAATTGGAAAATTTGGAAACCTAGTTTTAAAAACCACTATTTTAAAACTCTCACTTTCCTCACATTTATTTTTTACTTGAGACTTATCTTGCATTTGTCCACGCTCTCACCTGATGGGAAGTGACGATGCGATCGAAGGTGTAGCATGCTAGCCAAGTAAATACCTATTCACTCTTCTCTTGAACACGTCCGGGTCATATTTTACCGGAAACAGACGCTGGCAGGGCATTCCATTATTTAATCCATCCTTAGCCGTTCTAATTAAGAACGTTCAATCAAATCGCTTGGTACGAATGGGTGGTATTTTGACTACGAAAGGATGGCGCTTAGCCGAGCGTCTAGTAGTCCGGTAGTGGAATGGTGATGGGGGAATGAGATCATGCAGTTAATGTGCACATTCACCGTGGTGTAATCTGTAAAAGACCGACAGACTTGCCACCTTACGTCGATGTGCAAGGCTCTGGAGCCTTTCACCAACCAAAGTGTAAAATTCTTATGACAGCCTGAACCTCAAACCTTAACAACGTTTGTCCAACGTCACCAAACTGCGGGGAACGGTCCAACCGCAACAGTAGGCATGGGTGCGTTAAATAGCAGCGGTTTGTGGTTTGCGGTGACAATGCGTCGATGACAATTTGAATTAGAAAACTCATTTTATATTCCCTTTGTTATAGTCCTGCAAAATAAATTACCGAGATCATCAGCATTCAATCGTGATGAATTAATCAGTAAATATATAAGAAAGCTATCCAGAATAGGAACAAGTATTTGCGCTTCTTTTTTTCCTGTGCACTAATGCTTGTTCTGTCGCGGGAATCGAACCCGCCGCCTCCGGGATATGAGCCGACCTGGTCAACCATCATACCACAGAGGCTGTCCAACGGCAGACTGTTGTATTTCTACTTTTAACAATAATAAAAGAAAAATAATATAAATAGGGGAGTGAGGTGCAGGCGGGGGACAAAAATAGTGTTTCCATGCTTCTAATATGCATTAATAGTCTCAGTTGAGAGCACGGACCTAGGAGTCTGTGGTTATACGGTTATCGGGTCGGATACGAAACCCTAAAAAACGTCTAAGCGTATCATAAATATTACTTCCACTGACCCACACTTAGTTTAAAACAAATCACATAAATTTACGAAACAATCCTCTTACTCACCAAAAAATGATGATAACCCACAGGACGAATTAAGGATAATCTCGTAACATTTGTAACTCCACTTAATTCTATTGCGTGCGGTTATAATGAAAGGATTTTGGTGAAAAATGATGATAACTAGTGACGTGGTGAAAAATGGTGACAAATGAGTAGTAATATGGGAGCTAAACCGACTGAACAAAAAGGGCAATCAGCAGCATAAATGTATGTAGTTATAAAAATTTCAGTATTATTTAGACATAATATAGATTGACGAGCTTCTGCCCGCAGCTTCACCCGCGCGTGGCCTATGAGAAAACAATTCAACCACCCATTTCACCCTCTTAAGGGTGGAACTTCGAAAAATACTTTCTTAGCGGATGCTAGCGGTTGGCATGCCAAATTTCAGCCCGATCCGTCCAGTGGCTTGGGCTGTGCGTTGATAGATCACTGTCAGTCTGTCAGTCAGTCAATCAGTCACCTTTGAGTTATATATATTTAGATAGCCTCTGTGGTGTGACGGTTGAGCAGGTTAGCTCATAGCCCGGAGGTGGCGGGTTCGATTCCCGCGGCAGAACAAGTATTTGTGCACAAAAAAAAGCGCTATTTCTTGTTCTGTGTCTGGGGATGTTGAAAGACCATGGTCCTCGTAGTTCCTGGGTCCCTAGTTATAGGGAATCCTAGTTAGGTCCAGGATCTATCTATGTGATCGTTGGGCGGGCAGAAGCTCGTTGGCTAATATCCGTTTTAATAAAGAAAAATAATTGATTGAAATCATTTGTGTAGTACCACAGTAGTTACACTTTCGAACCTCGAGTTACTGACAAACTGAAATTAAAATCAGTATCCTGCCATTTACCTATCTCGGCTTAGTTGGCAACGACTAAGTAACGCAGTGATTCTCAAACTATTTAGTCCTAGGGCTGGATCTTAAAATTGTTTGACAGGCGTCGCAAACATTTATTAGTGTTAATAAGCTATATTTTAACCGACTTTCAAAAAGGGGAGGTTTTATGTTCGTCTGTATGTTTTTTTTATGCAAGCAGTACATTTTTGAACAGAACGTCAGGCTTATTTTTTTTATTCTGCTTTACCCCAGACTCCTGAGTCCGTGCTCTTTTTTTTTTTTTTAATACTACTTACATATTGTTAGTTATGTATTAATTTAAATATTGGGAGAAGCCACTGATTCCTGAAATACAGTTTAAAAACTAGTTCGGGAATCTATGGATTCATTTAATATAATGCAATAATATTTATGTCAATAAACATTTTTGTATTTGTATTTGAATATGTTATTGTGTTATTATTATTAATTATTTATAATATACTTATTTTTCTTATTTTCTATCAGGCTTATTTGAGCGGCTTTCTCTTACCCTTTAACCCTTTGGTTAGAGTAGAAAATATAGTAATTATTTTTTACTAGTTGCGCCCCGCGGATAAAAATTATTTTAATTATTTGCTCATCCCATGAGAGCATTTCACTTTTCCGCGGCAAAATGTAGCCTATATGTTAATCCAGTGTATAAGCTACCTCCCTCCCCCGTAGTGGGGCCACTGGTGGAGAGTCGGGGGACTCTCCGCCGGCCTGCACGGCCCCACACCTTGGTGAGCAAGGTCACCCATCCATTGGCGCGGAGAGGCCCGAAAGGGCCTGCCGCCGGGAGCGAGTTGGCTGGACTGCAGTCGCGACCCCTTCTCGCCCCGGTACGGCGGACGAGGGCTCACGGGGGGGTTTTAGTGGGTTCGAGTCCCACATACCCCCTGCCACCACGGGGGTGGTGGCAGGGGGTATGTAGGTTAGGGTAAGTGCGAGGGCATTACCCCCCCTCAAAAAAAAAAAGTGTATAAGCTATCTTGGTACCGAATTTCATCCAAATCCATTGCACCCCGCGGGTGAAACCGCGGGGCGCAATCAGTACTATATAAAAGCAAATCTGTAAAAAATCTATCTATTCTTCCTAAGGATTCTAAAATACAATATATTGGTTACTTGATATTGAAGCTAAGTATACATTATATATAAAAGTTATATCAAATTAATAAAAAAAAAAACAATTATATTTCGAAATTCCTCAGCGGCCCACAAATGAACGACCCCTGCTCCGGAGTAATAAGTCTAACGCTGCAGCAAAACACCTTGACTTGCTTAATGAAAATTCGAAACTTAACACTAAGTTAACTGCGACTTAACCCGGCCCGGGTAATTCGAATTCAAGTTGAAGTTAAGTTTTGGATCGCGGCCCTTCATTAGTCGGAGTTTGGAGTAATTGGTTCTCACTATCTGTAAATGGGAATTGCTCGGCGGTTACGTAACGTTAAAAGATGGAGGTAGAATTTAGTAACTTTTCATGTCAATTTTTTTTTTATGTTACTGAATGATTTGACGAGCTTGCGTTCACCTGATGTTAAGCGCCACGGCTGCCCATAACAGAACAGTTTCAATCGGAACCCCAAAATAGAGTTTCGAGCAACACTGCACTGCGCACATCATCCTGAGACATCAGCACAGTCTGGTAATAAAATTACTCGACTGTGAGATCAGATCATAAAGTCTCAATTGCCCAGTAATTTCACTAGTTACAGTGCCCTTCAAACCGGAACACAGTAGTGCTTGCGCACTACTGCATGGCGGCAGAATAACTGGCAAAGCGGTGGTACCTACCTAGACGAACTTTGCAACAAAGTCCTACCACCTAGTACAAAGTCCTACCACCTAGTAAAAACTCCTACCACCTAGTCGTCTAATCTGCCGGGTGGTCCTGTAACTTTATTGCAAGAGACAGAAACACAAAAATGTATGGATTTGACAGTTTCAATACGCAGTTTATGTGCATAGTCACAATAGAAATTTTCAAATTCGGAAATAAATTCCTTCAGTTGCAGGGTTCACGCTGCAGGGTTTTGCAGTATCAGGTACTATCTCTGACAGCCTCTGTGGTGTGGTGGTTGAGCAGGTTGGGTCATAGCCTGGAGGTGGCGGGTTTGATTACCCCCAAGTATTTGTGGGCACAAAAAAACGCAAATACTTGTTGTGTGTCTGGGTGTTGTGGGACCATGGTCCTCGTAGTTCCTGGGTCCCTAGACACAGGGAATCCTAGTTAGAGTCCAGGATCTATGTATGTGATCGTTGGGCGTTTATTATTATATTATCTTTCTGTGTTATGCATTTTATTTCTGCGAAGCAGTGTGGTCAACCCATCTCTTCCTGTGGCTCCCGCAAAATCCAGCTGAGAAAATAATCCAAGGAATGGGCAGCTGGATTCATTTTCCTCGACCTGCGTTGCATCTAGGGGGAGAGTTGACGTGATCACCACGCTTGGCAGGAAGCTTGGTGATAGCAAATATTCCGAAAAGAATACTGCTGTCCATTCTTTAGACATCCCTCCAGCCTTACGGAATCCACGGGAAGAGATGGTCAATAGAAGAGACGAGTCTACAACACATGGTGGCTAGCAATTCACAAGAAAAGTAGTCTTCTTTGATAATTGACAATTACAAATAATAATAACGCCCAACGATCACACACATAAATCCTAGACTAACGGGAGTCTATGAACTCATTAACATGTATGAAACCCTTTTATGTCAATAAATGATTATTTGATTGATTGATTGATTGAACTAAGATTCCCTACATCTACGGATCCAGGAACTACGAGTACCATGGTCCCACATCACCCAGACTCAGAACAAGTATTTACACATTTTTTCGGTGTTCAAATATTCTTGTCCTGCAGCGAAATCGAACCCGCCGCCTCCGGGTAGTTGACCTGCTCACCCACAGAGGCTGTGGTGAATTTGCTGAAACACGACCGTTTTTAAAAAGGCTAGTATGAAAATCATCCAAAAACGTAACAGCTCTCCTGTTCTGCAGTCATGCATAAATATACATAAATTTGTGTGTACACCTGTATGTAGTCTATGTATGCGGGGTCGGGTGCAAAGTGCATACATTAAACTTGTACTATGGTTTGTATGCACGGCTTGTTCCGGTTTGGAGGGCATATTCTGAAATTTCTACCTTATCTGTTATCTTATATATATATTTATATACTAACTGTTATTGTACGGACAACTTCTGAAACAATATTTTAGAAATTGACGTCAGTATTACTCATAACTACAACTATTACACGGCTAACACTCACGAAATACTGTCGAATCAGCGCCGAGCCGCCGCCGCCGCCGCGCGTACTCCTAGAAGATGGACATCTATATTGCCCGATGCCACCGGTTGAGTTATTCGACTGTATCTCGTGAGTGTTAGCCGTATAATAGTTGTACCTTACTTTTGAAACTGAAATAATTTAACTTAATATAAAATCGGCTATTTGTTGTCTGTTTTGTTGTTAGTGCCTGTCTTAAGCAGGAGTTTATGTAACTTTTAACAAAAATTATTCTGACAACTGAGGGGGAAGAAAGGTTTTCGAGAGACGATCGCGAGTCAGAAGATGTAGCGTAGGCCTCCTAGGTTTTTATTTAATTTTATGTTAATGAACGATTTGACGAGCCAGTCGTTCCCCTATTAAGTGACACGGCCACCCATAACAGAAGCAATATCACTCAGAACTATCAAATAAAGTTTCGCGCGACACTGCACTGCGCACATCCTCCTGAGACATCAGCACAGTCTGGTAATCATATTTATTTTTATGGTAAATTAGGCATGCGTTTGAAAACAACTCACCTGATGGTAAGTGACGAAGTGGTCTAAGGTGGAGCACGCTTGCCCATGAGATGCCCATTCACTCTTACTTAAAAAGACCCAGGTTGTACTCAGGAGGAAACACTGTTGTTGGAAGAGCATTCCATTCCTTGGCCGTTCGGTCAAGATAACTCAACAGAGATCAAATCATAAAGTGTCAGTTGCCCAGTAATTTCACTAGGTACAATGCCCTTCAAACCGGAAAATAATAGTGCCGACGACGGCCGGTCAAAACCGTGGATGGATGCAAGAGGCAAACCGATTAAAGTAGTACTTTAAGGAGCAAGTCTAATTTTAGCAGTGGGCCTTTTTGGTTCGGCAAAATCACGTTGCTTGGCAGGCGTCTCGGTGACACATACTATTTATTGTTGACAAGCAAAAAAATGATGGCCTCACTTTTAAATGCTTTGACATTTTGTAAATTGTAATTTATGGCTCTTCCGACTCAAAAGTTTGCAGAATCCTGCCTTAGACGGTTGTTATGGGACCAGCAAGAAGGCGTGGAGTGGCATATTCCTACGAGATCACTCGGCAAATAGGAAACAGAATGCCTGGAAGAGATCACTTTCAGTGATAAGGCCGCCCATTGTGCTACCTATTCTAGTACTGTAATATCTAGTTTTATTTTATGTTGTTATTTTCTATTCCATTCTATTCTAAAGATTATGGTATTATTCTTTAATATTTGATAGATTTTTGACAGCCTCTGTGGTGTGGTGGTTGAGAGTTGAGTCTGTTGGTGTGAGAGTGGTTGACTCATAACCCGGAAGTGGTTGGTTCAATTTCCTAGACAAGACCAGTATTTGTGTACAAAAAAAAGCGCAAATACTTGTTCTTGTCTGGGTGTTGTGGGACCATGGTCCTCGTAGTTGGGTCCCTGATTCAGAGGATCCTATGGTCTAGGATCTATGTATGTGATCGTTGGACTTTATTTATTTAACAATGACACAATAAATCAAAACTGTCTGAAATCTTGATTCAAAACTGATTCAGAATCGGCATAACTTGCCAGACCAGAATACCACCTAGACTAAAGGATTTCGAGGCTTAAAGTTATTACAGACTCATAGGTGAACGAGGCTCTACCTTAACCTCTTCTGTTTATTCCTGGGCTCTTTTCCGGACTTTTCTCGAAGTTTTTTCACGGGCTTTTGTCAAATACGACCTAGAAACTTCGCGAAGGATTTACAAAGAAAAAGTTCTAAGTAGTTGGGAAGTTGTAGTTAGGTACTTATGAACCGTACTTTTTGTGGGCTGTTAATAATGAAGGAGGTTTAAAAGAGATTGAAGGAGATTTTGGTAAAAATGTACTTTTTGAAATGAAAAATCACAAGCGATCTTTTTTCTCTCTCTGTATTGTGGTATTTTACATTCTTTGGATTAAAGCGTAACCTTTTTTTATTAGATTTTTCTGCAACGTTCTTTTAGGTAGGTACTACCGCTTTGCCAGCTATTCTGCCGCCACGCAGTAGTGCGCAAGCACTGCTGTGTTCCATTCTGAAGGATACCGTAGCTAGTGAAGTTACTGGGCAAATGAGACTTTATGACCTGATGTCACAGTCCAGTAATCTTATATATATATATATCTTATATATATGTATCTTATATATAACTCTTTCCAAGTCACAGCGGTTCATCTCTGGAACTCGTTACCAGATAGGATCCAGAGGTGCAACGTCAAGGACAATTTCAAACGCCAGGTAAAGGAACATTTGCTAAAAAGTCTCTAAACTTGAACTAGCAGAACATAGAATTATGTATTATTATGTAGTTTGTATTTTATTTAATTATGTATATATCATCTATATTGTAGTATTCATTAATATTTGTATTTTATTAAATTTGTAAAATATTTATATTTTTACCTTAATAGTTGTGTCGTTGTTATAGTTTTATTTTAATTTATTTGATGATCAAAATGAATGTTCAAAATTATGCTCATTTCCTTATATGCACGCCTAATCAAATTGTTTCTCTGCACGCCTTGGTTGACTGGTAGAAAATGCTGTTAGCATTAAGTCCTCCTTTGTACTTTTTATGTGCATAAAGTATTAAATATATATATATAAGATATTTCAGGATGACGTTCGCATTTCGTTTAAATGCGAAACTTTATAATTTAGAGTTCCGATTGGACCTGCCACTGATATGGGCAGCCGTGTCGCTTAACATCAGGCGAACGGTTAGCTCATCACGGCAATCCTTAATATACCTACATATAAAAAACCCTTTCTGGATAAGAAATTTAGGTTTAAAAATACTTTAACTAGATTATTATAGTTTTTTAAAATTTAAGGTGGACGGTACCTATATATAATTTTGACTTGTAAAAGTGGTAAAAATAACCTATTTGCAATAAATTTTTTGACTTTGATTTTGACGGCTTTTCGGCAAAATAGCTGGCAAAGTGGTGGGTACCTAACTAGACGAACTTTGCAGAAAAGTTCTAACCACCTAGTTTAAAGTAGGCTTGAAACCTTTAAGTTTGGAAAAACATTCACGTGAATCCGTGACCCACAATCGACTTATATAATAGCCGTCGCTTCCAGTACTCTTGTAAACAAAGATAATATTTAAATTATTGTTTATACGATCCTGTCGTACAAGGAGGTTGGGCTTATGGAAGTGGTAACAGACAAAATTTTTTTTGGTTAAAATGGTTTTCATGTTAGTAGGATAAATAAAATGCCTTTATCGGTCGAATTATTCGACTGTATCTCGTGAGTGTTAGCCGTGTACTTGTTGTAGTTATGGTAGTTACTCACGTCAGTTTCTATAATATGGATCTATAATCTATGTGCGTGATATTTGGGCGTTATTTATTAATTTTATATTATGTCTTTATTCTTTCAACTAACTAAATACTACAATAATAAATCAACTACTACTAAACACAACTAAACAATAAATAGATAGTTATATGAACTCTTTATTGTGCACACCAAATAACAAAAATTATAAAAAGAAACAATCTATGCATATAAAATTCAAAGTCCTGACTGACTTATATAATCAACGCACAGCCTAAACCTCTCCTAGAGACTTGAAATTTGGAGGGTGTATTGTGTGTAAAGTGTAGGTACTAAGAAAGTGTGTTTTTGAAATTCCATCCCTAATAGGGTGAAATAGCTGGTTGAATTATGTATGAAATTTTTTCTTCTTCGTTTCCGATAAGCCACGCGAGTGAAGCCGCGGGAAGAAGCTAGTAATTTATATAAAGTGTAACAGTGGGTGACTTTATCGCTAAAAGAGATCTCTTCCAGGAAACGGAATGGAGATAATTTAAAAAAGTGGTAAACTAGGTACACTACCTACTACAAAACATTTGGACTATATACTAGCCGCGATGACCTATAGACAGTCAAAATGCTCCATCCCTAGCTTCTAGGTGGTAGAACTTTCTGCAAAGTTCATCTAGGTAGGTACCACCGCTTTGCCAGTTATTCTGCCACCAAGCAGTAGTGCGCAAACATTTCTGTGTCCACTACAGTGTCCTTCATACTCTGCAAATAAATAATGCAACTGTTATGGGCAGTCGAGTCGCTTAACATCAGGTGAACGACTAGCTCGTATCTCATGCATATATAAGTATTAGTGTATTTGTCCCACTCGTTTGTACCACCTAGTTTATAAATAATCATTTTATCGATTTGACTTGAGCGATTTGACTCAACGTTCTTAATTAGAACGGCTAAGGAATGGAATACCCTGCCGGCGTCTGTTTCCGGCAAAATATGACCCAGGCATGTTCAAGAGAAGAGTGAATAGGTATTCACTTGGCTAGCATGCTACACCTTCGATCGCATCGTCACTTCCCATCAGGTGAGAGCGTGGTCAAATGAAAAAAAAAAATTCTAATTTAATATTTTATTTGATATATTTAATCGTAACTTGAGCGCTGATTGACAAGTGAGCGTAGTTTTGCAATACAAGCATATGGGGCCACATCCAGTATCCATAAATCCTTAACATATTGTTATGCATAAGCACGTATACCCACTAAACTGCTTAGCATCTCTTATGGAGCTTTCGTACGGGTATTTTTATGCAATTTTATGTACGAAACATGCGTTGCCCTGTGTACATAATGTTACTGAGTCTGTTCTGGCGGATACAGTAAAGGTCAAAGGTTTTGGTGTTTTTATTTTAAATGTGTAAAAGGGATGGCTTTCTGGAGTAGACAGAAGACTACTAGACGCTCGGCTAAGCGCCATCCTTTCGTGGTCGAAATACCACCCATTCGTACCAAGCGATTTGATTCCACGTTCTTAATTAGAACGGCTAAGGAACGGAATGCCCTGCCAGCGTCTGTGTTTCCGGCGAAATTTGACCCGGGCGTGTTCAAAGGAGTGAATAGGTATTTACTTGGCTAGCATGCTACACCTTCGATCGCATCGTCACTTCCCATCAGGTGAGAGCGTGGTCAAATGCTAGACAAATTTGAAGTAAAAAAAGTCATAGTAACTTACCCCTATTATGCTTACTATAAGATCATAACACTAATATTATAAAGGCGAAAGTTTGTATGTGTGTATGTTTGTTACTCCTTCATGCTCAAAGGGCTGAATGGATTTGGATGAACTTTGGTACCAAGATAGTTTATACACTGGATTAACATATAGGCTACATTTTATCCCGGAAAAGTGAAATACAATGTTTGATCTCAGGTTTTTATTGTTTCTTCTTTAATGTGTTTTAATTTTGATTAATTTTGAATTTATTAAAATTTTACTTTTTATATTTAAGATTAAGTGAGGCTGATAAGTAGCTGGCAGCCAGAAAAAAATGGTATTGGTGTTTTTTTTTCACATATTTTGTTTTATTTCACATATTTCATTACACACACATTTCACAGCTTTAACATCATAAATCCTGGGGTCGTTAAAAACAATCCAAAAATGGCGGTTGTGAATTTGGAATTTTTTCCATTACCCGTGAATTTCTCAATTTTAATGTATAATAAGGGTGGATTATTACCCGTTAAGTGTTCGTGAACGTGCACGAGTGTTGGCAAACGGTTCCAAGTTTTAAAACCATGCCTTTTCGTTTCCTCTTCAAAGCTTCCTAGAGCTTTCAGTAAAATATCCACCACTTTACTGTGGCAATTTGACTTTGACATAATAAGACTTTTACATGATATAACTGTAAAAAAATTCCTTTCTTGACATTGGCAGAATTATCGCTAAAAAGCGATGGAAAACCATTAAACAAAGAAGAAGAAGAATCATAAATCCTATCTTTTTGTTTATAATAGTATAGAGAAGTTTTGGCGGGAAAATGAAAAAGATCGCGTCACCGCATTGTATTATTTTCCAAAACTTGTGTTATTTTCAGTGTTGGTGCATAAAATTGGTGGCATTTTATTCGTTAAGTGCTGGATTACAGGCATGAGTGTGGGAAAGTTGTATAATGATGGTAAAACGTTTCCTTTCGTGTTGTTTCCAAAACACCATAGAAGCTTCAAGAAAAGTTGCCACCACTTTACTAGGAGTATGACTTGACTTGACTTGGACTGTGACTTGACTTGACACATTATATAATATTAATAAACATGAAAAAATATCAATTACTTGACACTGGCTAAATACACAAAAGTGTGGAGCCAAAACAAAAAAAAACAATGTTAATATGTAAGCATCCATTACTATTGTGGCTGTTGTTATTATTATTATTACTACTACTACTAGTAATTGTAAATTGTAAGCTTCTATATACTTTTTTTGATAATTAGGTGTATAAATAATATAGTCTACTATTGTAAAACTTTTAGATCATTAACGGGAAGAGCCTGCGTTTTGCAACACAGTTTAATTACTAAATCAAAAGGCAGAGCTCCCTTTATCATAAAAATGTAATACACACCATATACATATAATATCAAGTAATCGTAAATAAATAAAAATAATAAGTAAATAAATAAAAATAGTAAGTAAGTATTTCTATTTATGCATAACCTATGCACATTTGTTTACAAAATAACTGTATTGTCTACCCTCTCGAATCGGTACTCCATTTTTATAGATATAATAAACAGGTAAAAAGGGAATTAGAATGCATGAATCGCATCTCTTTCTTTGTAGCTAATGCAATAAGATACATATTCCCCACCCCCCTTAAAAAAGGAGGTTCTCAATTCAGCTGTAATAATAATAATAAATAAATATCTGTGGACATATCACACAACGCCATCTAGCCCCAAACTAAGCAAAGCTTGTACTACTATGGGATCCAGATAAATGATACAATACTTAGATACTTTTTGTTTGTAAATATATACATAGAATACACTATAATACTCAGGCACAGAACAAACACCTATGTTCAGCACACAAATATTTGTCCTGGGTGGGAATCGAACCCACAACAGTTCAGAAGGCAGGATTACTACCAAGTGAGCTATAGGGTCAGTCATGTAAGAACTTCGTTATTAAGTTTTTATTGAACTTAAACTTCTTTACGCACGCTTGACTTGGGGAGTAAGCTGGTGAATGCGAGGCGAACGTAAGTTGAAATTGGTTCACGTAGATCTTTTTGTCAAATTAACAAAGTAAAAAAAAAATTATTATGTTAGTATGTCCGGTACAATGACCGTTTACAATTGTCTAGATGACGACATTAACATTATGCAAAGCAAAAACAAAGTTATACCGGCCGATAGATGGAGCTAAACTAAAGAAGTTTTACTTCAGTCGTGTGGTCTAAAGCACACTTTCTTTTATAATTAAGTCTCTTTTGTAATTCTGTTATAATTTCTTTTAAAAAGATATTGAACTTGAATAAAATCAATGGAAAATCCTACACTGCAGTTGTAGGGTTGGCAACTGTTCACTGGATCCCATTTAGCGCATGCCATTGCCTCGTGTAGAGATGGCATTATAATTGCATTTGGTTTCAATACTCACATAGATCCTGGACTCTAATCTCTGTACCCAGGAACTACGAAGACCATGGTCCCACAGCACCCAGGCACAGAACCAGTAATTACTCTTTCTGTTCTTTGTCCTGCTGCGGGAATCGAACCCGTCACCTCCAGGATATGAGCCGACCTGCTCAACCACCACACCACAGAGGCTGTTTATATTATACTACGCATGCATATTATAGTTTTCTGAATGGTATAATAGTAATAACGCCCAACGATCACATACATAGATTCTGGACCCTAGGATTCCCTGTATCTAGGAACCCAGGAACTACAAGGACCTCCCAACACCCAGACTCAGAACAAGTATTTGCGCTTTTTTTCTGTGCACAAATACTTGTCTTGCCGCGGAAATCGAACCCGCCGCCAGGTTATGAGCCGACCTGCTCAAGCACCACAACACAGAGTATGTCTATAAAGTCCTGTCTACAAGTCACTTATATCCAAACCCAAACTGCATCAGTGTACATAGATCTCAATTACCGGTCTGGCTCGCATCCAAATACTAACTTACATAGGTTCTTAGTACGACCTAGGCACTGCCTATTTACGCTCGGTGACCTAGCCAAAATCTAGTCTTTAACTATGAACTAGTCTACGCTTAGATAGATAGAGTGTAGGATGGCCAACGGGTGTTTTATGCGATGACTAGCTTCTGCCCGCGGCTTCACCTGCGTGGCCTATAGGAAAATAATTCAACCACCCATTTCACCTCTTAAGGGTGGAATTTCGAAAAACCCTTTCTTAGCGGATAGCTGCACCTTACAAAGAACACACCCTCCAAATTTCAAGTCTCTAGGACCAGCGGTATAGGCTGTGAGTTGATGTGTAAGTCAGTCATTCGGTCAGGACTTTGGACTTTGACTTTTATATGTATAGATATAGTATTTCATATTAAGCACTTTGTAATTTTCAACCTACTTCAAAAAAGACATTCTATATTATATTTTTTAGGTATTTTATTTTTAAACATACAACATAATATTATTTAATAAACATAAAACAATAAAAAGGGAACTTAATCAAACAAACCACTACCAGTAGGCAACGTGCCCATTATGCTGGCAGCATTGCCACGTTGAATGGCAATGCTCAATCTTTGGCCGAAGTAGAGGCCAGCATTTTGGTCACGCGTGGCTCAACCAGACCAGTCTTTAAAAATTTGGCAAGCACTCGGTCCCCAAGGCCTCAACTGCAAAAGGCGCAAATATAAAACCCCTATCAAGATTACTATATTTGCACCTTTTTAGCTGCTCAGCAGAATTCGCCGCCGCGCCAGCCTTTTTTTATTAGCCTTTTTTTTATTTTTTATGTTTGTTAACTCAAACCTTTCGACTGGATGTACCAATTTTGATGATGCCTTTTTTATTTGAAAGTTGGTGCTTCCCGTGAACAGATCTGGATCAAATTGAAACGGGACAACCCGTTGGGTAGTTTTTGAGTTATCCTTAATAATGTGTATTTCGGTTTCAACTACATTGATGATGTTCTATTTTTGGATAAACAAATGCTTACAATACAATACAAAAATTCTTTACACCAGAAAAAAAAAACAGGTACAGATGATGAGACTTAAAACTATAGTACAATGTGCGGACTTATCGCTATAAGCGATCTCTTTGCTTAGTACAATAACTTAATTTTAAACAGCGAAAAATCCAACAGGAAAACGCAAGAATTGCGGGTCAAACTCAAAGAAACAATACCAACTCTACAAAACAATCATTATTTACCCAAAGTCCAATTAAGTCATTCTAAAATCTCATAATACCCCCAAAATCATCTGAAAATCCCGATAAATGTTCCCGTCGTCCCGATAAGCAGCTTGTTTAAAAGCCGTGAAGGAAACAACTGGGACAATTAAAGTCCCATGTTTTAACTTAAAGTTGAGAAACCCTTATTTAGGAAAACACGCGTAGGGCCTTTGACTAAAATATTATGGAAGATTGAGCGCGTATATACACGGTGGCATATAATTCACTCTTTTTCTTAAATGTTCAGACCATGCTATAAAATATTCGTACAAAGTCCAATAAAAAAAAAATATTGTTTTAGTATTTAGTACCTCTTTAAATAACTGCATGACAGCCGAAATTTCTATTTAACGGTACACACAGCGCGGGCACCGGCTGAGTGCTTTGTAAATGTTTCGTATGCAATAAAACACTTGCTTTGTTCAATGTCGCAAGGTTTTTCTTCTGAATTTAAATTTGATAATACCTAGATTTAAGTTTTATTTCATAAGTCGTTTTTTATTTATCTATCTATATCTAAATATATATAACTCAAAGGACTGACTGACATCACTATGTCAGTCCAGTGGTTTGGGCTGTGTGTTGATAGATAGTGATCTATCAACGCACAGCCCAAACCACTGGACGGATCGGGCTGACATTTGGTACGCAGGTAGATGTTATGACGTAGGCATCCGCTAAGAAAGGATTTTTTGAAATTTGCTGTGTTTAATGTTAATGTCGCCATATTGACAATTGTGTATAGTCAATTTACTGGACATACCAACATAATAATATAACTTTATATCTTTGTTGTGTTGATAATGGAGATCTACGTGAACCAACTTCAACTTCCATTCCAAGTCAAGCGTGCGTAAAGAAGTTTTACTTAATAAAAGCGCAAATACTTGATCTGTGTTCGAAGTTCCTTGGTCCCTAAATACAGGGAATCCTAGTTAGGGTCCAGGATCTATGTATGTGATCATTGGGCGTTATTATTATTTTTATTATTGTGTAACGATCGTGCGAAATCTGGCCGGATGTTCATGTTTTTTCGGTATTGGCACAATTTATGGGGAGGTCATTGGACATGGACTGTATATGAGTCAAGAGAGTTAGGTGAGGAACTGATATTATTATATCCCTGCAAGCTTCTAGAAGGAATTAGGAACACTCCAACAACCTTTCTTCCACGCCCGCCGAGTGCAGCAGCATCGGTCGCAGTCCCAGCACGGCTTGCACTGCGCAATCGGTAGCCCAGTACTCCAAACTTTCAAACTTGCAGCCCCCTTTGGTCTCGAAGAAAGGGAGGCTCCAGGCTTCTCGCGACAAATATTGGTCAAGGAAACGGCAGGCAAATGTGCAACGTGCACTCGGCGCGATTCTCGTCGACTCAATGAATACCACCGTTCGACGGTAGTAGGTAAAATCATTGATGGAATTTAATTTCGTAATACCCTCCATTCGCTTGCAAAGATCGAACAATATTATTTCTTCTGGCTGTCTTATGCAGATTACAAAAAATTTCAATAAACAAAAATAGGACCGTAATAAATAAATACCAAAATATATTATAAAATCGTCGGCGACGTTTCAAAGAAGTCGGTAACTTTGTAATCACTGCAAAGAGTTCGAGATCAATGGCGGTCCGCGTCCGTGACTTCCTGTTATACCGGATATTACGTGTTTCGTTATTTTTAGGGATGAAAGGGGGGGTGGGGGTTGGGGGACGATTTATTGTTTTGTTTATTGCGTTTACACTTTGGGATGTTATTAAAATAGTATCGGATAGATAATAAAAATAAACAATGCCTACCGATTACATAAATAGATCCTGGACCCTAACTAGGATTCCCTGTGTCTAGTGACCCACGGACTACGAGGACCATGGTCCTACAACACCCAGACACAGAACAAGTATTGGCGCTTTTTTCTGTGCATAAATACTTGTGCTGCTGCGGGAGCGAACCCGTTACCTCCGGGCTAAGAGCCGACCTGCTCAACCACCACACCACAGAGGCTGTCAAATGAGAGGATGATGCTACTAATCCAGTAGCTTAAGAAAAGCTTGCCCGGCTTTAGAGGCGCGTAGACGCGGGAGATTCGAATTTTCTTTTTTCATATAAATTAATATTTTTTGTCGAAGCAACACGTGACCAAAACGCTGGTTTCTACTTTGGCTTTAGCTTGAGCATTGCCATTCAACATGGCAACGCTACCAGCATATTGGGAACGTTGCCTACTGATAGTGGATTTTTAAATTAAGTTTTATTTTTATTGTTTTCTGTTTTATACTATCAAATAATATTTAGATTTATTTATGACATCATACAACATTAAATTGCAATAAAAAAATATGAAAATTTACAATAAATAAAAATTACAACTAAAAAACATTATTTACAAGATAAAAACACTAAGGTAGGTTAGAAATATTTGTCTCGAAAAAATTAAATTTTTGCAGAGTGGTAGAGTTTCACACTTTGATTTCTCATTTAAGTGGCCTTAATGATTAGAGTGCTCTCTTCTAGACAACAAGGAAAATAGTATAATGAGAAATGTCATTTTTATTGGTACTAGTTATTAATGGCATGCAATTATTTGACACTAGTGAAGAGACACGAAAACACTTCCTCATTTTTGAATCCGGTTAAAAAGTTAAAAGTTATTTTGCAATGTCAAGGAAATTGATAAGCAACGTGATTCTATCAAAACAGGTTAACTTTTTAACAATCGATCTGGCGACATCCAAATCATAACAAAGAAAACTATCACGATCAGTTTAGCACCTTTTGCTATCAAAAAATGTTTAAACTTCCTTCCAAATTACAAGCAATTGTAAGCTTCAATCTCTTTGACAAAGTCCTACAACTTTCACTACGTACTTTATTCATTTGTCACATTTTAGTACCCTATCGCAATGAAATCTTGAAATTTTCTAATAATTTCTCACGAGGTGTACTATTTTTTTATAGTGACAAGGTTAAAGAGATCAATTGTCGTGCGTGACAGAACCAGTTCGTGATTTGGCTCGTCTTAGTTTTGATTCCGGATTGACATAATAATGCTATTGATAGAAGCTTTCGCTTGCATCTGGATTGCAGTAAAATTATGTTTATTTCTACATCCACGAATATGATTCTAGGTCTTACTCTTACACGGCGTGAAATTAGGACCACGCTATCTCTTCCCGCGGGTGTCATAATAGCCACCATTGGAATGACCAGGGAATTGGCATGGTATCATTGCGCGTTTATATAACAGATTGCTAGCACCAGTAGAGAGAAAGAGAACTTCTTGTTTTTCAAACTCATATATTGTAATGGGCTTGCTATGTAATATTTGACAATAAGCACTTTGTAATTCTATATGCTTAGTACAATAACTTAATTTTAAGTACCTAATATAATTTTGACTTGTAAAAGTGCTAAAAATAGCCTATTTGAAATAAATCGTACCGAGAAGAATGTCAAAGTCAAAGGTTTGGAGCTGTCAAACTTTAGTACAAACGGGCATAACATTGATAAAAGTGTGTATGTGCGTATTCGCAACGCGTAGAAATAAAGCTAAATATATTATTACTACCCTACAAAAAGGTATTTAAAGTAAATCACTGGAAAATATCACTAAAGCTAAAAGCCATAGAGTAAATGAACAAACAGCAACTTAGTACCTTGTCAAAGTTACAAACTCGTGACCGCAAAGTAAAGTTGCAGCAATGTCGCGACATCGCAACGCGATAGGGTTCTACAACTTATAATAAGAAACTCACTTTTGTAGGCTAGGAGATGTATACACAATAAAATAATGTACTTAAATAGATTTTGAAGTAAAACTTTTTACGCACGCTTGACTTGGGGAGTAAGCTGCGGAATGCGAGGCAAACGGAAGTTGGAAGTTTTTTTTTAATTTATTTTACTGCATTTCCACAGACACCTGGGTCCGTGCTTTTTGTTAGATTATTTTTTATATTTATTAATTAAGCCTATTATTAACATGAACATATATATAATACAGGGAAGAAGTTGGAAGTTGGTTCGCATAGATCTCCATCGTCAACATAACAAAGTTAAAAATTTGTATTATTATTTTGGTATGTCCGGTAAAATGACAATTTGCAAATGTCAAGATGGCGACATTAACATTAAACAAAGCAAAAACAAAGTTATACCAGCCGATAGTTGGAGCTAAACTAAAGAAGTTTTACTTCAGCCGTATGGTCTAAAGCACACTTATTTTTTATCTACTAACTATTTATATTTTGAATATTGTCATAAATTTTTAAATTTTTATCAAAATTGGTCAGCCCAGCACGGCTAAATTAGTTTTGATAGATATTGACAGTCTAGCATCCGATGGCATCGCTTTAGAAATATCCGTTTACGGACTTTTGACGTAAAAACCTTTCAAAAATAAAAATCAGTAGTTTAATTCATTTTGTAAAAAAACTAACTTTAAAAATGTCAGGTTGTTAAAATCCAATCTTGCCATATAAAGCAAATTCCTTAAAAAGCTTTTTTTTTTCCTAAAACACCTTACATGTTTAAACACCTGCCTCCTGGCCTATCTGTGAAAAGAGAGCCATTGTAATAAATAACAGCGTTACCGACTAGTTACCTCATTACACCGGGAACCTTTCAACTGAGCTTGTTCAAAAAAAAACTATTTATTTTCTCTAAAACCTAAGTCTTTTTCCTGGATATTTTCTAAAACTTTTAGTTAAGCTTTTCCTCTTTCTTTTTCTCTTTGCGAAGTGATGCG
Source organism: Ennomos fuscantarius (assembly GCA_905220475.3). Lineage (NCBI taxonomy): Eukaryota > Metazoa > Arthropoda > Insecta > Lepidoptera > Geometridae > Ennomos > Ennomos fuscantarius. The sequence continues at coordinate 9,441,663 of HG992049.1, forward strand.
GTGAATGTGATGTGAATTAGAAGTTTGACTGTTTTTTTGTGTGTGGTTTATTGTTTTATTGGTAAGTGGTAAGCTTAATTATTTTTATATTAAGGTAAAGCTATCTATAACCGTTAGTAAATGAGATGTTATAAACAATCAAATAGGATAACAACTATTAACAAAAAAGGTAGATTACTTTTAACAATACTGCATCCATAGCTAACAAATGGTTTGTTAATATGCATGTAATTAGTTTAACTAAATCTATATAAATATTATAACTATTAGTAACATAACCCAATTAAGGTTTTTGGCGGGAAAACGAAAAAGATCACGTCACCGCATTGTATTATTTTCCAAAACTTGTGTTATTTTCAGTGTTAGTGCATAAAATTGTTGGCATTTTATTCGATAAGTGCTGGATTACAGGCGTGAGTGTGGGAAAATGGTATGATGATGGTGAAACTTTCTTTTCGTGTTGTTTCCGAAACTCCGAAGGAGTATGACTTTGACTAGACTGACTTGAATATGACTTGACTTAATGACTTCGACTGTGACTTGACACATATTTGCGTGAAATATCGATAACTTAATAAATTATCAATTACTTGACACTGGCTAAATACACAAAAGTGTGGAGCCAAAATGTGAAAAAAATAAATAACCCAATTAACAAAACGAAGTTTGGATACTAGTAGAACCTAGTTGTGTAGTCACCGTTTTTGTGTAGCTAGTTACCAAAGTTTTTGTTATTATTCAATAACAAAAACAAACAGTTTTTTCCGTGTAAGAGTATGTAATAAGAGAAATAAAAGAGTAGATAATAGCACGGAAGCAGTGGTGTTGAAAAACTTTAATAATTAACTATGTAAATAATTACCAACCCCTACTTTATAAGGTGAGACTCGGCCAAAATCCTTGCCACTTCACCTTTTTAACCATGATCAAACACCGGACCGGCTAAATCTACGACCCCTTAAGGTCAAATTAATCTTAGTTAACCCAAATACCTTCGCTTAATTGGGTTCATGATATAGATGGATTCACGGGAAGGCATCGGTATTTGGAATTATGGAGCAGATAAGGAATTCAATAGAAGCGACTGAAATCTTGTACCTACCTGCTTAGATATGATTTTAATTACGCCCATCTATCCCTCTTAATTCTATTTATTTAAAACTAGTTGCGCCCTGCGGTTTCACACGCGGATAAAAAGTATTTTAATTATTTGCTCATCCTACAGGAAAATTGCATTTTTCCGGGATAAAATGTAGCCTATATGTTAATCCAGTGTATAAGCTATCTTGGTACTGAATTTCATCCAAATCCATTCAGCCGTTTGAGCATGAAGGAGTAACAAACATACACACAAACACACATACAAATTTTCGCCTTTATAATATTAATGTGAAGTGTGATGTTGCCAATAAAATAGTTTCAGAATATATTAATAATATTTGTGGTCATTTCACAAAGCGCCATCTAGTCCCAAACTAAGCAACTTACACTATGGGAACCAGCACCCCTACCACGTAACCGTTCTGGGAATCGGCTTCGCCTGCCATCCTGCACGCGCCAATTAACAAGTCCACGAGTGCGAGCAAGAGAGAACTCGATTACCATCTCCACCAGACTTACGCGGTGAGGCCCCAGATGGTTGATAGAATACTTAGATACTTTTTGTTTGAAAACTTTTGTTTAAAACATAGAATACAATATAACTATATAAATACAAAATAATAAAAAACGAGTGTGCTTTAGACCACACAACTGAAGTAAAACTTCTTTAGTTTAGCTCCATCTATCGGCTGGTATAACTTTTTATTATTTTCATATTGTTAAGATTGGCGACATTTGCAGTAAACAAAGCAAAATATATATATCCCGGCCGATAGATGGAGCTAACCTAAAGAAGTTTTTCTTTAGTCGTGTGGCAAAAACACAGTCGTTTTTTTTATGTTACTGAATGATTTGACGAGCCGTTCACCTGATGTTAAGAGCCACGGCTGCCCATAACAGAACAGTGTCAATCGGAAGCCCAAAATAGAGTTTCGAGCAACACTGCACTGCGCATATCATCCTGAGACATCAGCACAGTCTGGTAATAAGATTACTCGACTGTGAGATCAGATCATAAAGTCTCAATTGCCCAGTAATTTCACTAGCTACAGTGCCCTTCAAACCGGAACACAGTAGTGCTTGCGCACTACTGCTTGGCGGCAGAATAACTGGCAAAGCGGAATGTAGTAACAAATGTAGTGAGGAAAGCAAAGCTTATGTTTGTTTTCTGGAAACCTAGGTTTATCAAAGTTCTACAATCTTTGTTTCCGACTATACAACTAGTATATCTGTAAATGTTAAGTTAGTTACATCATCAATTAGGTAATACTTATAAATAAATATAATATCAACTAATTACCAAGATGCAAATACGACGTAAATCGACGTCCTAAGAACAAAAGGAGGTAAATACAAATACGCGGGTTTTCGCACGCGCTCGAGAACAATACGTTGCCATGACAACGACAATATGGCTGAATAAATGTTAGGGCTGCCACGAGCATCCTTTATTTTATATTATTTCAATAGCTGAATGAATTGTCTATTATAAATAAATCTATTTATAGGACCATGGTCCTCGTATTTCCTGGATTCCTAGACACAGGGAATCCTAGTCTTAAGAAAACACTTAGGCTGATCGTGCCTCTCTATCGCTTATTCCGCGCTCTCGCTTGCACGCTCGGCTCTGGTGGAACGTGACCATTTTTCGTGCGTGCAGCTGGCTTTCATCGATGTAAAAGACGTTATCACTAATTCTAATTCTATTTGGGGGTGGTAAGGCCTGCACTGACGTCCTGCATGGTGTATTGTGCATTTCCCCCTGCCAGCTATTACCCAAGCCAGCTCAACTCCTTCATGTAGTGGAGCACTGCCTTGGGTAGCTGGCAAAACTGTTCCAGTGTTGTCGCATTTGATGGTGGTTTAGAGACCAATTGCCTTCGATCCCGTGGTCGTTGTTCTTGTACTTTTAGTAGATGAGTTGTTTCTTTTATCTCTTCTGTGGCTGTGCAATGTAGCAATGCGTGTTTTCACAGTCTCGTTTTCCTGCTTGCACCCCGATACAGAGAGCCATGATTTTGTGCAGGTGATAATTGAAGGGTTGAGAATAAAAAAGGTTTAACTGTCAAATTGATAGTTTCGAGAAAATTGAATTTAAACTTCAAAGGCGTCATTTGGGTGTAGAGTGCTTATAAGATAATAGAAAAGATTTATGTAAGTTTCAGTTGCTTGAAAATGTTTTAATTCTATTTTAAAATACTAAATATAGTACTAATTCATACAATTACTATAAAAATATAATATAATATAATAAATATAATAATATTTTTATGCTAAGCGAACTGTATTCCTGTGACAGATAAACCGTTTTTAGACTGAAAATCTCGAGATTTAAGCCTCATATCGGTATTTTGAGAATGTATTCTTGTAGATAATTTCACGCTGAATCCAACGATACCCATAAGTCATTTTGTGAAAAAAAATCAGTTAAACCCTTTTTGTTCTCACCCCTTTAATTGTGGTGATAGTGACGTGTCATAATAGCCACCATAAGACGGAGGTCCTGCCTTGATAATTTCAGCAAATTGTTAGTGAGTTTTCCGTTTAGGGATGGAAACATCACTTTCGTCTGCCTACAATCGGTTTTCCTGTCCCATAGAATTTGCTGCTCTTTCTCCGTGTGAGTACGCAGTAAATTTCTGACTTCTAATTATAATTATACTTATAAAAAAAGTGTGTGGCATCCTTACTACATCTATATCTGTGGCAGCGCGTTCACACGCGGACAATGACGCAATCACTATTATAAACAATGTGAACTGTGAAAGGGTGTATGTGTGTGTGTGTTTATATATTTTTATTCGCTAGTGATTGGCGGAAAGTAATTATATTTGAAGTACCGATAGGATTTGATGAAAAAGCTTTGTTTTGGAGTTTTCGTGTTTTTTTTATCAATATGCATTTTCAGTTTGTTTCCAATTTGAAAGGTTTTCTATTGATGCTATAAATAAAGTGTACCATTGTAAAGGCGATTCAGATTATTATTATTATTATTATTACTTTTTTTGTTAGGCTAATAACTCTTATTTCTAATAATTATATTTAAAAAAACATGTTATTTTTTTCTTAAAAATTTGACATTTGTTTATTGGTTAGTGTTTTGTTTTCTTCGCATTACTTATATATATTACTTATAAACGTTAAAAAATCGAATAATTAATAATAATAATAATAGCACCCAACGATCACATACATAGATCCTGGACCCTAACTAAGATTCCCTGTATCTAGGGACCTAGGAACTACGAGGACCATGGCCCCCCAACACCCAGACTCAAAACAAGTATTTGCGCCTTTTTTTCTGTGCACAACTACTTGTCCTGCCGCGGGAATTGAACCCACCGCCTCAGGGTTATGAGCTGACCTGCTCTACCACTACACCACAGAGGCTGTCTACTAATTATGGAATAAGCAACGTGGCACAAGCGGGGCGCTACATCAATGATGTTTACGGAGCGAACACTACAAGCAAACGCATTATCTGTTTATTGGTTTGCTCCTTCCATTCGGCATTCCATTTTGATCTTAAAAATGAACCCCGTGGTCCTTCGAAAACTTTAATTGACAATGATAAATTTTAATTGGTGACTGTGGAAGCTGACAAGACCTTTTATTAACTTCAACTTCTTATTATTATGGCTTCTGCGGGGTTGCCACAATTACGCCAATGTCGTGTGGGTAGAGTAGAAAACACACGATGGAGATTGATCGGTGGGTGTAAAATTTGGCCCGTTATTCGATGCTGAGTTTTATCTGAAACAAATACGACAGCACAAGACATACATAAGCATACATACACACAAAAACAAAACATAGCAGTAACAAACAGATATAATAATAGTTACCTTTTATTATACCTTTCTATAAAATTATGTCAAAACATTTTATCTATTTCCATCAGTTCGTTCAAAGAATGAATTGCGAGAGTGCGTATAGAAATACATTACAATGATTGTAGGGCTTTGTGTGAACAGTGTTATCCAACTTTTAGGCTCTTCTAACACACCGTGGGATAATTAAAGGTAAAACAATAAATAATTAAAATTAATTAAGTTGGAAAAGGTATGTCGACGCGTGACCAAACTCCTAAAGCAGTGAAGGTCGAACTAAACATTTACCCATCTATTCAGGGATGATCAATGCTTACAATTACATCTCACATCATGAGATGATCATTCTAGGTCTGTGAGGGTCTAGATGAAAATCAGCGCTGGAGGTCTCTGATGACCAGCAATATGCTGAGCCGACGCCCATTCGATACTTGTTTTGTTCGAAGTCGGTAGGACTCTTTTTTTTAGGAATTATACAAAACTTCCTTTTGTCTGGCCCGATAGCTCAGTTGGTAATCCTGTCTTCTGAACTGTTATGGGTTCGATTCCCACCCAGGACAAACATTTGTGTGATGAACATAGGTGTTTGTTCTGTGTCTGGGTGTTATATTGTATTCTATGTATGTATTTACAAACAAAAGTATCTAAGTATTGTATCAGTTACCCCATAGTACTTTTGCTTAGTTTGGGGCTAGATGGCGTTGTGTGAGATGTCCACAGATATTTATTTAGATATTTTTCTTACAGATAATATAGCATCTACTCCTCGACTGTACCATGAGGCTGTTCTTGGTGCTTCTACCGCTCTGGTCAGCATGTAGCCTGGAAGTACCTACTCCTTCCAGCCAGCTGAAGCCAAGGAACTTCAATCATCACAGCTTCTTGAAGGAGTTGGATCTTGTGGAACCTACTAAGTAAGTCTTCTTCATAGAATAAAACTCAAACCAAAAAAAGAAAACCAAAACTAAAAATTTGATTCATCACACTAATATAATAAAGGCGAAAGTTTGTATGTGTGTATGTTTGTTACTCTTTCACGCCCAAACGGCTGAATGGATTTGGATGAAATTTGGTACCAAGATAGCTTATACGCTGATATGACATATAGGCTATATTTTATCCCGGAAAAATTAAATGTTCCCGCGGGATGAGCAAGTAATTAAAATACTTTTTATCCACGGGTGAAACCGCGGCGCGCAACTAGTAATATTATAAATATTCTGTTACAATAAAAAGCCAGTTAAAAGAACTCACGGATAGACGTTATTTAGAAAAAATACGTAAAGTTCGGTAGAGACCAACAGCATTAGCCTGTTTAAAAAGGCAATAACTACTGAAAATACTTTCAGAAAACAAGTATTGAAGTCACGTCGCAATAAGCTCGGCAAGAGCTCAAAATAGAAGAAATTGCATTTCTTGTGCTCATGATAAATGCGGAAGCGAATTTCTGATATTAGTTATAGGAAATAACATTAAGCATTATGGCTGTACCATTTCTCTTAATGACACAGAAAATATGCACTCGTTTATAAGAAGAAGCACAACTTTATTAAGGAGTGCAGTGCCTGGCCTGATAGCCCAGTTGATGCTTGATAGCCTGCCTTCTGAACTGCAGGTTGTGGGTTTGATTCCCACCCAGGACAAACATTTGTATGATTAACATCGATATTTTTCTGTGTCTCGGTATCACACTAATCACACTAATATTATAAAGACGAAAGTTTGTATGTGTGTTTGTGTGTATGTTTGTTACTCCTTCACGCTCAAACGGCAGAATGGATTTGGATGAAATTCGGAACCAAGATAGCTTAAACACTGTATTAACATATAGGCTACAATTTATCCCGGAAAAGAGAAATTTTCCCGTGGGATGAGCGAATAATTAAAATACTTTTCACCCGCGGGTGTAACCGCGGGGCGCAACTAGTATTATATAGTAAAATTAATGTTCGAAATTATGTTTATTTCCTTATATGCCTAATCAAATTGTTTCTCTGCACGCCTTGGTTGACTGTTAGAAAATGCTGTTAGCATTAAGTCCTCCTTTGTATTATTTATGTGCATAAAGTATTAAATAAATAAATGAACATATAGTATTCTATGTATGTATTTACAAACAAAAGTATTTAAGTATTGTATCAGTTATCTGGTTCCCATAGAACAAGCTTTGCTTAATTTGGAGCTAGATGGTGCTATATGAATTATCCACAGATATTTTTATAGGTACCCAATATTTAAAGTTCCCCTACAGTTTTGGCGGGAAAGCGAAAAAGATTGCGTCACCGCATTGTATTATTTTCCTAAACTTGTGTTATTTTCAGTGTTAGTGCATAAAATTGGTGGCATTCTATTTTTCATTTGTTAAGTGCTGGATTACAGGCGTGAGTGTGGGAAAATGGTATAATGATGGTGAAACGTTTCTTTTCGTGTTGTTTCCAAAACTCCATAGAAGCTTCAAGTAAAGCTGCCACCACTTTACTAGGAGTATGACTTTGACTAGACTATGACTTGACTTGATGACTTCGACTGTGACTTGACACATATTTATAAATTATCAATTACTTGACACTGGCTAAATACATAAAAGTGTGGAGCCAAAACATAAAAAAAAGTTCCCCTACTGACATTAGTTGTACTGCAACCATCTTCAGATAATTATAACGTTGCTAATGCGAAATCAATAGCGACCAGTCGTCCAGAGATCAGCAGATACCTTACTGCTATTGGTGGGCTTATTACAATGGTTCTCAAAGAAGAACAGGTTTTAAGATGTTATGGAATTTATTTCCAACATTTTTTTTATTGTTTACTAGCTGCGCTTCGCCGTTTCACCCGCAAAAAATTGAAGAAAATATGAAAATTTTCTAAAGTTTCTTATTTTTTTTTTTATAAGAATCTTCTCCTGATAATAATAAATATAACAAAAAAAGAATTAGCAAAAATATTCCATCCGTTTACGCGTGATGTGATCAAGAGAAATAGAGATTAATTTTTCTAATATAGATTTCGTGGTTTCACCCACGGATAGAGTGTAGCCTATCTGAATTTCATCCAAATCCGTCTAGCTGTTTGAGCGTGAATGAGTAACAAACATCCATATTTACCAACTTTCGTGTTTATAATATTAGTAAATAAATTAATATTTTAATTAATATTTGTGAACATTTCACACAACGCCATCTAATCTTCCAATTTTTGTTTGTAAATACATACATAGAATAAAATATAAACACCCAGACACAGAACAAACATCGATGTTCATCACACAAATGTTTATCCTGGGTGGGAATCGAACCCACGACCTGCAGTTCAGAAGGCAGGGATACTACCAACTGAACTATCGGGCAAGCTGAGTATTCCAGTTATGCGGTGTTTTCTAAAGATCTTTACTTTAATTGACTCCTGCGGCGTAGTACTTGAGGCCTTTTTTTTTTTGAAGGGGGAAATGCCCTCGCACTTCCCTGCCACCACGGGGCTGGTAGCAGGGGGTATGTGGGACTCGAACCCACTAAAACCCCCCCGTGATCCGACCGCCGCCGGGATGGGGCGAGATGGAGACGCACTGCATTAACCATCTCGCCCCGGCGGTAGGCCCTTCCGGGCCTCTCCGACAGTGCGACAACCTTCCACCTCAGTTGCCCACCAGACGTGTGGGGCCATGTAAATGCAGCGGAGAGTCCCCTGACTCTCCGCCACTGGCCCCACTACGAAGTACTTAAGGTCTACCCATCTTAGGTTTTTTTTTTTTTTTGAGATTTGGCTCCACACTTTTGTGTATTTAGCCAGTGTCAAGTAATTGATAATTTTTCAAGTTATCGATATTTTACGCAAATATGTGTCAAGTCACAGTCGAAGTCATCAAGTCAAGTCATAGTCAAGTCAGTCTAGTCAAAGTAATACTCCTAGTAAAGTGGTGGCAACTTTACTTGAAGCTTCTATGGAGTTTTGGAAACAACACGAAAAGAAACGTTTCACCATCATTATACCCTTTTCCCACACTCACGCCTGTAATCCAGCACTTAACGAATAAAATGCCACCAATTTTATGCAATAACACTGAAAAAAACACAAGTTTTGGAAAATAATACAATGCGGTGACGCGATGTTTTCCGTTTTCCCGCCAAAACTCCCCATTTTAGGTTAAGCATAACTTTTACAAAACATCTAGGTCCATAGTGCCAGATTTACTAAAGTAGTAAGATAATAATTAACAGTCTCTGTCGTGTGGTGGTTGAGCAAATCGGCTCATAGCCCGAAGGCAGCGGGTTCGATTCCCACGGCAAGACAAATACGTGCACATAAAAAAGCGCAAATGTTTGTTCTAAGTCTAGGTGTTGTGTGGGGTTCTCGTAGTTCCTGGGTCCCTAGACACAAGGAATCCTAGTTAGGGTCCAGGATCTATGTATGTGATCGTTAGGCGTTATTATTATTTCTGCGAGAGTTCGTCTAGGTACTTACCACCGCTTTGTCAGATACTCTGTCGCCAAGCAAGTGCAAGCACTACTGTGTTTCTGTTAAGCGGGGATCCATCGTCTGTAAACTCTTAAAGTGAATTTTGTATTGCCCAATTTTGAAATCTTCTAAACAACTCTTTTTTTCAGACAAGGTCCAGTCCTCTTCCCCAATGACTCTCCCCCGCCACCGCGTCCACCGCTCATCGTGACTTCCAGACCCTTGGTGGAGTCCATAGCCAGGAGTGAGCTGGCGGAAAACAACACGGATACTTCACAGTCACAGTCCAGGGTCTCTTTCCTGCCTTTTCTGGCCAGGGTTAAGGACTACAGGTAAAAACACTCATCGCGGTTAAAAAGATTCATTTTTTTATTACTGAATATTAATAATAATAAAGCGTGTGTGCTTTAGACCACACGCCTGAAGTAAAACTTCTTTAGTTTTGCTCCATCTATCGGCCGGTATAGCTTTGTTTTTACCAGCTTTGTTTAATCTACATAAGATTATTCTGTATAAATGTAAGTTAAGCACGACAAAAAAATAGGAGAACATAAGCTATTTATTTAACTTAATTTAGCGTTATTTCAGTAATTGTGTACACGTGATTATTGTAATGATTTTAAATATATTTTTTTCAATTAAATTATATTTATGTTTATGCTTTGTTAAATTGTTAATGTCGCCATCTTGACAATTGTAAATTGTCATTTTATCAGGCCTGCCAGCATAATAATATTTTTTTTTTTTACTTTGTTTTGTTGACAATGGAGATCTACGTGAATCAACTTCTACTTCCGTTCGCCTCGCATTCACTAGCTTACTCTCCAAACCAAGCGTGCGTAAAAAAGTTAGAAAAAAGTTACACCGGCTGATAGATGTAGATAAACTAAAAAAGTTTTACTTCAGTCGTGTGGTCTAAAGCACACTCGTTTTTTTATAAAATATTTATCTCTTCTTCTTTTTATTGTTCTCTTTTAAACCTTACAAATAATTGATTTCAACCAGATCACGTTTTTTGGTTCCAGGCCGTACAACCCTTCACCGATCTTCAATTACCAGTTTGTGCCTACTCAAGTCCCCTACGCAGATGTCGTGAAGAAGACCAGACTAAACCACCTGGAAAGGGACAATAGATACAATGATTATGAGGTACCCGCTCTCTCATTTGTAGCAAATCTCGCTTCCTTTACTCTTTCAAGCTTTTTATCAAACCAGCCAGTACAGATCCGCACTAAGCGTTTTGCTGAGTCATTTATAGTCCGAACGGCCGAGGAATGGAATGCTCTTCCAACAACAGTGTTTCCTCCTGGGTATAACCTGGGTCTTTTTAAGTCAAGAGTGAATGAGCATCTCACGGGCAAGCGTGCTCCACCTTAGACAACTTCGTCACTTACCATCAGGTGAGTTGTTGTCAAACGTATGCCCATTTTACCATTTAAAAAAAAGATTTTTCAATGGTTATAGTCGTACCTAATACCATTCATCAATTGCAAAATTAAGTGACTATATGAGACAGCCTCTGTGGTGTAGTGGTTGAGCAGGTCAGCTCATAATCCGGAGGCAGCTGCTCCGATTCCTGCGACAGGACAACTATTTGTGCACAGGAAAAAAAGCGCAAATAGTTGAGTTGTAGGATCATGCGATGTGGTCCTCGTATTTCCTGGTTCCCTAGATACAGGGAATCTCATTGAATGAATTGATGTAATTATAGGTACTTGTGTGATGAATAAAAAAACGAGTGAGTTTTAGTCCACACGACTGGAGTAAAACTTCTTTAACTCCATCTATCGGCCGGTATAACTTTGCTTAATTCTTATGTCGCCATCTTGACGATTGTAAATTGTCATTTTACCGGACATACCAACATAATAATATATAGAAATTTTAAGTAATTTTTAGCTTTGTTATTTTGACGATTGAGATCTAGGAGAGGTGCACCAACACCTTTCAACTTCCGTTCGCCTTGCCACGCATTCACCAGTTTACTCCCCAAGTCAAGCGTGCGTAAAGAAGTTTTACATTTAAAAAATTATAACGTCGAGGTTAGTCAAAATTATGTTTTGATAATCCTCACTCAGTAGGAAATATTAATTTGCAGAAAAATTCTCGATTTCTCGACATTCCCAACACGTCTCTCCAACATTCACAGTAAACAGCCAGCCCAGTTAACCTTTCCTCATAATCCCGAATTATCTCCTATTAATCATATAGACTACACAAGCTGGGCCAAACACCTGTTCGTTGCCACGGCCACAATAGTACACGATCAATCTTGCTTGTGTGCGTTCAATGGGAAAAATAATACGGAATCTTTGGTAGGGCACAGTACGTAGTGATTGGGGCTAGAGAAAAAGCGAGCGATATCATTATATACTCACGCTCACCTTTCACAACACATACAAATACACACAGGGAACACACATTGACACAGTACACAGTTACACTCCTCTTAAATACATTATACAAACATACACATTGATAGTAATTTTTTTTACTGTTATATTAAGATACAAATGCTGCTGTTCTCGCTATAATATTTATGTTGATTCTGTGTTTTGTTATTATTTATGTTTATATTTATGAAATTATTAGTTGAAATCGCTTTGTAACTTATTTTCTTGGCGAAAATCGGTCCAAATATAGCATGGTAACAAGAAAACAGCGCTGTGTTCACGTGAACACAGCACATGCTAAAGTTACCCCCGTTGCCCTGTGACATGAATATTATGTTGTACTATTAGGTCTTTACCTATGAAATTGCCGTTTTGTTTGAAAAAAGTTAAAGTATTTTTTTTTCGAACTTATTTATTTCTTTTATTCAAAGTAATCACCCCTGCAATCAATGCATCTTTGCCAACGCTGCGGCAGTTTATGGATGCCCTTCTTGAAAAAATCAGCAGGACGGGAGACAACAAACTCTTCAAAGGCGTTTTGTACTGCCTCTCGGGAATTGAATTTTTTTCCCGATAAAAAGTTGTCCAAATTTTGGAAAAAGTAATAGTCGGTAGGCGCAAGATCTGGTGAGTATGGCGGATGAGGGAGAGCTTCCAAACCCAACTCATGCAGCTTAGAGACGGTCTGTTGTGCAGTATGGGGTCGCGCGTTGTCGTGAAGTAGCAGTGGAGACGACCGATTGACCAAAGCTGGTTGCAGACGTGCGAGTTTCGCCATCATTGTGGTCAGTTCTTCAATGTACACATCTGCAGTAATGCTCTCGCCGTTTTGTAAAAAGCTATGATGAATCACACCAGCACTAGACCACCAAACTGTGACCATCACCTTTCTAGGGGTCATTTTTCGTTTTGCACATTGCTTTGGTACCGAACCAGGATCTAACCAACTTGCTGAGCGCTTTCGATTGTCAAAAAGAATCCATTTTTCGTCGCACGTAACAATTCGGTTCAAAATTCCTTCATTTCTGTGCCTGTTAAGCAGCGCAAGGCAAGTCTCGACGCGTACGTTGCGCTGGCGATCGTTAAATTCGTGGGGCACCCATCTATCAAGCTTTTTTATCTTGCCAATCTGTCGCAAATGGACCAATATTGTTTTGATGCTAACATCAAAAGCTGCTGCCAGCTCAGCTGTAGATTGAGATTCATCAGCTTCCACAATCGCCTTTAATTCATCATTGTTGACCAAAGTTTCCGGACGACCACGAGGTTCATTTTTCAAGTCAAAATTCCCAGATGGAACCGAGCAAACCAATAACGGGTTGTTCGTTCGTTTGTACAGTTCTCTCCGTAAACGTCGTTGATGTTACGTGTCGTTTGTGCCGCGTTGGTGCCACGACGGAACTCATATTCCATAATTACACGAAATTTCAAAGTATCCATTATGAGGAAAAATGTTGAAATGTAATGAAAATACAACGCTAATCAATAAACAAAAGACTTATATTGTAAAAAGAATGTCATATTTTAAAAACAAAATTAATTTGAATTTAGAATTCATAGCCAATCAAAACTTTTTTTTGTTTGAAAAAGTCTGTACTGCAATACGGCAATTTCATAGGTAAAGACCTATTATTTAAGCCTTATTTTGTTTTAATATTTGTGTCTGCAGTGGTAATAAATTGATTTTTTATTTATTTATATTTTATTTATATATAAATATGAATCTCTATTGGTGAATCATCCGTTCACGCGTGAACGGATGGAACATTTTCGCAAATTCTTTTTTTGTTGCTTTTATTTTCAGGAGAGTTCTTATGTAAGAAAAAATTAAGAAGGTTGAGCGAAAAGTAATGAATAAAATGTATGAATGTGCTATGAATGTAAATGAAAGTATGGGCGGTCTTCTACAGTGATCTCTTCCAGGCACCTATGCTATTTATCTTTTTTTATATCACCTTATTTTTTTTATAAATTATAAATAATATTTATTTTATTTTAAGATTTTAAGAAAACTTATAGCTAGGTATAGAAAAATAAATATATAAAGAAGGCCAGTTACAAGTTTCCATAGATAATAAAACCATCCATAGATAGAAGTTAGTTCCATAGATAGAAAAACGAATTATTACAGATAGAAAGTCAGAAGCACAAAAAAAATCTACACACAATAACTACTTACTACTACACAGTAATAACTTTGCTCCATAATTATAAAAAATATCATAATTAATAATTAAATTTAAAAAAAAATGATTATTGAAATTTTCATTTTTTTTACAGAATTACAATATAATGTTTAGGAAACTAAAGTCTTACAAAATTAAAGGATTATTTTGGAGTAAAGACCTCTAAGCTAGTGGCCACAAACAGTTGCTTGATCGCAAGTCACCGTATGAAAAGAGTCGGCAGAATGCGAGAGATGACCTAAATACGGTGCGCTTGCATCTGTCATTGTTATATGCAGAGACTGCAGCATTAAACAAAAGTACCATCTTCATAATTATGATCGTGTGGAACATATGGAAAATTTGTTATATGATTCTGGACTTTATTTGTTTTTTGGTTTGGCTCCATATTTTCACATTTTTGTATTTAGCCAGTGTCAAGTAATTGATAATTTTTCAAGTTAATCAACATATATAATAAAATAATAAATAGTAATTAAAAACATATATATAATATTGTCAAGTCAAGTCCTAATCTAGTCAAGTCATACTCCTAGTAAAGTGGCGGTAACTTTACCACAAGCTTCTATGGAGTTTTGGAAACAACACGAAAAGAAACGTTTCACCATCATTATACCACTTTCCCACACTCATGCCTGTAATCCAGTACTTAACGAATAAAATGCCACCAATTTTATGCACTAACACTGCTTTTTCCGCTAAAAATCGATTCTGGACTTATGAAACTCTTCTATAAAGTTTTCATTTGTTTAAAGCGGTACCTAAATAACAAAAGAATCAAAATTGACAGCATTCTAAAGACGATATTTCAAAAATGTGTTTATGTAATTAAGTTTTGAAAGAGCATGAGCGTGAGACAATTTAGTCATATAATAATGTTTATATATAAAAATAAACCTCTATTTCCCTCGCATCGCATCACGGGTAAACGGATATAACATATTCGCTAATTCTATTTTTATTGTGTTTATTATTGTCAGGAGAAGGTACTTATGAACGAAAAAACTAAGAAAGTTAGAAAATTTTCACCTCGCGGGTGAAACCGAGGGGCGCAGCTAGTAATGTTAAAAGATCGGATCCTCTCTCGATCTACGCTAACTTATTCTATATCTTTTAATTTTACTTTACTTTACTTTTCAGGAGCAAACAGTTCTACCTCCAATTTACAAGGCCCTGTCGGATCATGCAAAACAGAAAGTTTTGAAAATACAAGAAAAACAAAATAATTATCAGGTAATTGTTGAAGTCAAACTTTTTTACGCATCTTTAACATATTTTTACGCTTCTCTTAATGAGTAAGCTGGCGAGACGAACGGAAATTGAAAGTTGTTGGTTAACGTAGATCTCCATTGTCAATATAACAAAATAAAAATAAAATATTATTATATTGGTATGTCCGGTAAAATAATAATTTACAATTGTCAAGGTGGCGACATAGCATAACAAAACATAGTTATACTGCCCGATAGATGGAGCTAAAGAAGTTTTACTTCAGTCGTGTGGTCTAAAAAGCACACTCAGTTGGATAAAAATTATTTTAATTATTTGCTCATCTCACGGGAAAATTTCATTTTTCCGGGATAAAATGTAGCCTATATGTTAATCCAGTGTATAAGCTATCTTGGTACCGAATTTCATTCAAATCTATTCAGCCGTTTGAGCATGAAGGAGTAACAAACATACACACATACAAACTTTCGCTTTTATAATTTTAGTGTGATTATGAAAGGTTAGAGTATAGAAAACTCGCCAGAACAAACGGGAAACTGAGAGATATTTACAGAAAAAAATAACAACCGATGGGGAAAACAGCTTCTCGGGTGGCGACCACGAACTTGAACGTGTACTGGTATAAATGACAAATGTATCTTAATTCCCATTTTATACGCCTTATTTCATTTCCTGTTTTATGTATTATGTTTATATATGTATGGTTTTTTATATTATGTGAATGTGTTATATGTATGTTTATGTAGTAATATATATATATAAATATATATATATATATATATCGGCAGAACGGGTTCTGCGTAGGTAGGTTGCAACCTATATAACTATAGGCCTTCAGCATGTCCACACCGCGCCGTGTCTGGAACAAGAATGATCCGTAGCACACCAATCGATCCCTTTATATAGCCAGACAGGTAGGGGCGCCATGACAGTTGCCGGTGCTGCCACTGTAATAAATTTAATGCCACCACAGGGTAAACTACGGTGCTCAATCGCTGTGCATAGAGTTTATAACTGGACGTAGCCGCCGTCACGGCCATACTGACGTGCATACGTCCTCGTACGCTTAGCTTCACTTTGTACCTGGTGAGGGACATAAGTATCAGTGTTACTGCTCGTTCATCCTGACAATTAAATTGAGTTAAACTTGGAGTCAAAGTCAAAAGATCAGGTTTCAATTTGATTAGTCAAAAGTATTTTAACCTTCCAGTCATCGTCAGGGTTAACCCTTCAGGACCATTAGTATACCTTCATTTATAAAAAATGGACCGAATAATGCTAACCGGATAGATATCCCTTTAGCAACCAAAAATCATCATTCCTACATTTTTTTAATGGACCAATTAGTGCTAGACCGGATAGATATCCCTTTAGCAACCAACATTTTTTTTTTATGGACCATTAGTGCTAGTCCGGATAGATTATCCCTTTAGCATTCAGACACATTTTTCTTGTCATCATTTTTACATTCTCTTTTTTTCTCGAAAAAAACGAATCGTTACTTTTTTTCCATTTTTTTTTTCACTGGTTTGGGTTAACCCTGCAACTAAATTTGATATTAGTGTCACCCGCCGTCACGTCATCATTCACATCACGTCTCGTCACGTTTCGCGTTGCTTGAAGAGTGATGTAGAAATGGGCAATCCCACTTCTGATGTGGGCAGAAGGGCTGTGTTGTGGGTAGGTTGCAACCTATATAACTATAGGCCTTCAGCATGTCTACACCGCGCCGTGTCTGGAACAAGAATGATCCGTAGCACACCAATCGATCCCTTTATATAGCCAGACAGGTAGGGGCGCCATGACAGTTGCCGGTGCTGCCACTGTAATAAATTTAATGCCACCACAGGGTAAACTACGGTGCTCAATCGCTGTGCATAGAGTTTATAACTGGACGTAGCCGCCGTCATATATATATATATATACATATATATATATATATATATATATATATATATATTAGAATATGATTATTTTTATGTAGGTATTCTTGTTTATCTGTTTTTTAAACATTAATGAAATAATTTTTTGAATTGTGCATTAGTGAAGTGAAGAAATGTCTTTCTATTCTATTCTATGTGGCTTGCCCATTTTAATTAATGATTGATTATTTTTCATATAAGATAAAAATCGATACCATAAAAATATATTTAACTTTACACTAATTACTCATAAATTTTCATTAATTACTTATTTATTATTATTATTTAGTAAGTTTTATGAAAATAAAAACTTTAAAAAAGTTTGATAAAGATAAAGATTGAAAAATGGAATACCTCCACGAGAAATTCTTTTTGCAATGAAAACAAAATTTTCTGTTGAATAAATTACTTATTTTATAGTTTCATCATGATGTGTAACACACATGTTTTGGGATGTAAACTTGCTTACAATTTATGTACAATTTTTTTATTCTTGTTCTTGTGTTGGGTATATTCTGTTCTGTGTGCCAAACACATAAATAAATAAATAAAATTTGCCGATTCTAAGAGACTTTTAGTACTCCTGCAAATCTTCTGAGTTCGGATTTGGGCATAATAATTAAATACTTAAATTTTTTGTTTCAGGCCAAACCCCCAGTTTACCATCATCAGTATGAAAACAACGATATAAATGAAGACAACAACTCTGAATATGATCAGGTCAGAATTTTAAATGGTCAATTTTCCATCAGACAAGATACTGCATTGCTATATATTTTAATCATCACCGTATTCTTGTTTTCCCTTATAAACTTCTTATGGCTCCTTGCAACGCTTAGGCTGCTTGTTTCCCTATGTATTATTGCCTCTAATAGTATTCCTATACTCGTTAGTCAGACGTACGTGGAGTTATTGGTAATATTACTTATTTTGTGCAATGGTGATAAGCAACCGTGGGAATGTTTATATTCAGAACTACCTTTCCTTTTTCTAGTATTTCTCATATTTATTAAGAACTAGCTGATCCACTTCGTTGGAATTTTAAGTGAGTGTAGCTGCAAACGACGGTATTTCAATATCACTCAAACATATTGTAGCTTACTATCACTGATGCAATTTTTATAATTAGACCAATACTTAGATCTATACCTAACCATTGATCCCTGATGCAATTTTTATAATTGAATCAATAGTTAGGTATAGACCTAACTATTGATCCAATTATAAAAATTGCATCAGTGATCGCCAATGTCTATACATTGACGAGCAAAAATTCGCAAAGCCACAAACCTCTTTACCATAATAATATAAATGTATTTTAATACAAAATAATCTACAAATTTTTACTTTTTAATATATGCTCCAAAACTTCACCTATAAAATGTTTTATAATACTCTTGTTAATGTTTAGAGAGTATTAACTTTATAAGTTTTATGTTACAGAATCAAAACTACGCATTCTCCTACGCTGTAAAAGATCGTAACACAGGCGATGACTTTTCTCACTCGCAGCACAGCAGTGGCTCGGCTACCAACGGCGAATACCGGGTTCGACTCCCGGATGGACGAATGCAAATAGTTTCCTACACTGCAGATGAAAACGGCTACAAAGCTGACGTCAGATATGATGACGAAAATAAAAAATCTGGCAATACTGTTGAAGACGGATATAACCAACATAATGATTATGTTCGACATGACGATCATAACAATTATGTCGCTCATAACCAACATAACGAATATGAACCTCCCAAATACAATAGCTATGTTACGCCATCACAACATAATTATGTGCTACCAAATCTACATGACAGATATGTTACACCGACCCAACAAAGCAATTATTTATCATATAATCAACATGGCGATTATTCTGATAAACACGTCGATTATACAGACAGAGGCAACAAACACGGTTATGTTGACGTCATTTCAAATAAGAAAGAATTTAAACCTGTTAATGTAAAGGGAGAAAAAGATTACTATCAATATCCAGACATATCCAAAGAATATTACACAGATTATTCATCAGAATACAATAGTAACTACGAACCACATAGAAGTAAATTTAGTTTTGTTGATAACAAAAATGTTGGGATAACGAACAAAGCTACTGCGTCAACTGTAAAGCCTTCTTATGAAGAACTAAAAGATTTATTTGTAACCAAAAGTTTGTATAATACTCAACAAAACTACGATCCTGTAGATTTGAATGTACCATCTACAACACCACTAACATTCGATGGTACGACAGAACATGTGGTCAATATAGGAGGAAAAACTCCTAATCTATATACCAATATCAAAAATAGTCTACCTTTAAATGTTACCCCTGTACCAGTAAGTTATTCAACCCCTAAAGTTGTAGTAGCTACTAGCCCTAGAAGTTATCTAGTGTCTACGATTGCCAGTTTAAAAAATAAAGTTAGTTTAGTTACTAAACCAGTTTTGAGTGATGATTTTATTAGTAGAATTAATAAGTATATAAACTTTAATTAAGTTGAAATGTAGTCTATATTTGTAAATAATTTATTGTATTTTGTAAATAATAAAAAGTGTGTGACTGTTAATAGATTTTATTGATGTTTATATCTAAACCGCTAAGTTTTTATCAGTTATAATATAACAACTTATTTATAGATATACCATGAATTTGGATAACTTTTATTCACTTAACTGTGCTAGTTTATTTTCAAAACGATGTCGAAAATTATTCTATTGCATCGAATAGATCTCAAAAGATTCTTACATTATTATTCATACCATAGAATTAACAATGTAATTGGCATACTTCTATGAAAGATGTAAGAAATAGCTCCCATGTGCCACTAACCTAGCTATGCAACATAATTATCTGTAATAGTCATTACGAGTATGAGATCAATGTTAATATCGAAACCTAGTACTTCTTATACCGAGAAGTAAATGAGTAAAATGTCACTTACTCCATAAAAATGATAAACAATATTTCACCTCTACAGTCTCTGGTAAAAGTTAATCAACTAATGTACGTTTCTATTTATTTTATCACTTCTTAAGATGGTACTTCTACAAAATATTCAAAGAAAATTAAAGTATTCTCATAAGGTAAAAACTAGGTACCCACAGATCATAAGCCTTGTAAAAGTAAAACAGTTGAACAAGTTCCGTCTTGTCTTGTGCGTACAATATGCTTAATAGGTGAACACCCTGGTATGAGACACGCGGACGGGCTAATTGTGAAACTTTTTTGGCGAACTTACCCTCTCATAGTAATATGTCATGACAGCAAGGAAAATATTCTGTTGTAAGAACGAAAGCCACGCAATCCTGAGAAACATTTTTCTCTAATCTGTATGAAAGACTTGGAGTAGTTTTTAAAAACGAGTTTGCTTTAGACCACACGCTTAAAATAAAACTTCTTTAGCTCTATTTATCGGCTGGTATAACTTTGTTTTTGCTTTGTTTAATGTTAATGTCGCCATCTTGAATCTTGACAATTGTAAATTGTCATTTTGCCGGACATACCAACATTAAAATACAAGTTTTAAGTATTTTTAACTTTGTTGTGTTGGCAATAGAAATCAACTTGAACCTTTCGTTCACCTCGTTGCGCAATCACTAGCTTACTTTGCGTGTGTAAAGAAGTTTTACTTCAAAAACTCTTCAACGTAAGTATGAAGGAAAATAAAGGTAGCGTAGGCTCACTACTTGTCAACATAGTTGCGCGGGGGCAACGGCTTTGTTTGCGGGCTATATGAACTGGTAGACTAAGACAGACAGACTAGGACCGCATCCGCTTTTGAAAACCAAAGTTTATCAGAGCGTCAGTCAGGTCGATGCGATGCGTGGACAAACTTCTGACACTTAATTGGGACAATGAATCAGCATTACAATTCAACTGGGCTATACTACCAGTATGTTGGATACACTATCTACTGGAAGAAATATTTTTAGTAGGTAGTATAGCATTTTGTAGTATGTAATTGGTATTATAGCAATAATTTATATTCAACCGGCTTCGAAACAGGAGGAGGTTCTAAATTAGACTGTATTTTTTTATTTTTTTACCTCACGACTTTCGACTGGTTTTCCGTGTGCTCCCATTTCAATTTGGTTCAGTTCTGACAATAAATAAAATAAAAATAACGCCCAACAATCACATATATAGATCCTAGACCCTAACTAGGATTCCCTGTATCTAGGGACCCAGGAACTACGAGGACCCTGGTCCCACAGCACCCATACTCAGAACAAGTATTTGCGCTTTTTTCTGTACACAAATACTTGTCCTGTCGCGGGAATCGAATCCACCGTTTCCGAATTATGAGCCGACCTGCTCAATCACCACACCACAGACTCTGAGCCTGTCAATGGCAATGACAATGGAATCCATGAGAAAACCATATAAGTCTAAAGTCGGAAGTCGGTCAGTTTTTTACGCGGTTGTTAGAAATAAGGTCCCGGATATGTTCGACATTCTTCAGTACCGTGTGTAGCGACGAAATTACCCAAGGATCCTGCTCGTTCGGCCTCAACTTTGATAACTCGCGATAACAACGTTACCCCCAACTTGTTATGTACAGCTGTACTTGCTAACTCCACGGCTATTTTAAAATTACACAGGTTGGGTTTAAGGTTGAGTTTGTATTAGCAGTTGAAGGATTATCCTGTGTTTATACTTCAGAGCATCTGTTAAATTTTACTAGGTGGTAGGATTCTTACAAAGTTCGTCTAAGTTACCGCTTTGCCACTCATTCTGCCGCTAAACAGTAGTGTAGAAGCACTATTATATTACGGTTTAAAAAACACTGTAGCTAGTGAAATCACTGAATGAGATTATGACCTAATTTCAGAGTCTAGGAATCATTTTACTTTTTTTATTATGCTGCTCTACCACAGACTCCTGGGTCCATGCTCTTATACTACTTAGATATTTGTTAGTTGTATTATTATTATTTTTTAACAAAACAATACAGGAGGGACTTATACACGGTGGAATTGAATTCGCTTTTTTCCTTAAATGTATGACTTCAGACCATGCGATAGAATCGTACAATGTCCAATTTAAAAAAAATGATTTCGTTTTTGTCTTTAATGCCTCCAAAAATAACTGCATGACAGCCGAAATGTCTATTTAACGGTACACACAGCGCGGGCACCGGCTGAGTGCTTTGTAAAGGTTTCGTAGGCAATAAAACACTTTTGTTCAATATCGCAAGGCTTTTCTTTAGAATTTAAATTTGCAGTAATTTGATAATACCTAGATTTAAGTTTTATTTTATAAGTACTTTTTTATTTAGTTATATAGGAGCGTTCTATAGCCTGGACTGAATACATACATTAAAGGAAACGAACGAATTAAATTCCACCTTGTATATAAGCCTTCCTTTTTTATATTTTTATTGGACACTATATAAATATTAGGATTATCAACTTTATTTTTATTTGCATATACACCTCGCTTGATGCATGTGCCAGCCATAGCCCTGGGTGCAGTTTTGCTATAATAACCATGCTTGGCAAGTGGCTGGGTGATCGCAGTAGATACTGAGTGTAAACTAGGTAGGTATCCAATCATTTCTGTTAAACATTCAGTATTTCCAGGTAGTCTACATTTCTAGAACTCACTGAAAGGAATCTGGTAACTAAATATAATTACCTAGTTCTGGGTAACGGCTTTGTCTAAAACTGCTAAGGGGTTGCGTTGGCAGTATGCTATAGGAGATAATTAGTTTGTTTGAAGAAGTTTCATTATGCAGCAAGGTTCCAAGTTTGAACATCACGCCTTTTCGTTTTAAGCTTCAACTTGTTAATGGCTTTTGTTCTTCTTCTTCTCTTCTTTTAATGGCTTTCTATCGCTTTTTAGTAATAATTCCAATGTCTAGTAAGTTTCCTTCAGTAAAATATCCATCACTAGTTGCGCCCCGCGGTTTCACTCGCGGATAAAAAGTATTTTAATTATTTGCTCATCCCACAAGAAAATTTCACTTTTCCGCGATAACTTGTAGCCTATATGTTAATCCAGTGTATAAGCTAACTTGGTACCAAATTTCATTCAAATCCATTCAGCCGTTTAAGCGTGAAGAAGTAACAAACACTCACATACTCACAAATACACATACAAACTTTCGCCTTTATAATATTAGTGTGATGTGATTTTACTGTGGCATTTTGACTGACAAAATAAGACTTTGACATGACATAAACCTACAAAAATTTCTGACTTAGCATTGATCGGCCGAGATAGAAAAACCCATTCGTTAATATATTATTGTTGTAATAGTATGAAACTATTTACGCATATTTCAATTAAATCTCTTTATATATATAATGTTTAGATTATTTAAAAAGAATGACGTTCTATTTCTTTTAGTCAATCAAAATAAAACTCTTCAACAATTAATATGTTTTTCCTCTAATTTACTAGAAATAACACGTTATCAGCATTTTTTAGAGAGAAATTCAAATAGATAATGTTTATTATTGTGCTGAAGTATTAATCTTATATTTTGATTCTATAAATTTTATTTTCGGAGAATATTTTTTATTTCTCATTACAATGTCTTGTGGTGATTCTGGTACGACCAGATGGTCCCCATCTCCAATACCCGCGCTCCTCCTTTCTAATAGAGATGGATACTCCTCTTGGAAGTTCAAGATGCGAAATTACTTGATCCATGAAGATTTATGGTGCACAATAGATGGGTACAGTGAAGGAGATAAGACTTCGACTATGGTAAAAACGAGGAATGATCAGCGAGCTCTGGCGAAAATATGCTTAACAGTCGATGGCTCTGCTATGACACACGTAAGGAGTGCAAAGACTGCCGTTGAAGCCTGGAAGGCTTTACAAGATGCCTACGAAGATAAAGGTATGGGCAGAAGGTTATTCTTAGAGAGAAAACTGTATAGACTTTCACTCAGTGATTTTCAAAATATGGAAATGTATATAAATGCTGTTTTGAGTACAGCTCAAGATTTAGCTGACATCGGAAAAGTAATAGAGGATACGTCGATTGCTGCAATTTTATTGGGAGGTCTCTCTTCTAGATATGAGCCTCTAATAATGGCGTTGGAAAACAGCAACACGGAAGTATCAACCGATTTAGTTAAAAGGAAGCTGCTAAATGAAATGTCCAAAATTGATTCTACAGAAAACGATACAGCTTTTCAATTAAAGAAACAGTCTAATAATATTCGTAAGCCAAAGAAGTTAGTGGTTTGCTATGAATGTAATAAGCCCGGTCACAAAAGACCAGATTGTCCATTGCGCACCAAACAAAAGAAAGAAGCTAGTGCATCAGACAAGGATGGTACTTCATTTAGCGCACTTGGAATTTGTAATTCAGAAAGGGACAAGTGGTTTATTGATTCAGGCGCGTCCAAACATATGTCTTCGAGAAGTGATTGGTTCCAGGATATAAAACCACTAGAAGGTAGCACTGTCACGGTTGCCAATGGTGAGAAGATCGACTGTGGTGGTATTGGGGACATATCTATAAAAACAGCGCGTGGTATAGTAGATAGCATCAAAGATGTTGCGTATGTACCTGAATTAACTAGTAATCTTATTTCTGTCAAGAAAGTTGTAGACAAAGGTTTTGTAGTACTTTTTGATAGAAATTGATGTAATTTTTATAAAGGCAATGATTTTTCTGTTCAAGGTGAGGTGGTTCTACATGGTTCGGCAAATGGTGGACTGTACACCCTGGATTGTACAACAAATTCCCTCCAAAGTAAGGCGTACGAAGTGCACTCTGACTCGTTAAGTAGGTACCAGTTATGGCACAAACGGTTAGGTCATTTATGTCGCATAGGTATGGACCAATTAAAGAACTCTCACGTGGGAATCGATTACACTGAAATAGATAAATCGAATTGTATTGCCTGTGTTGAAGGCAAACAGGTGAGTAAACCGTTTAAGACGGTTCATTATAAAAAAGCTACCTCGAAGTTAGAGCTGATTCACTCAGACATATGCGGACCTATGTCTGAAACGTCATTTCAAGGTAATAGGTATGTTTTACTTTTTATAGATGATTTTTCGAGATTTGTTTATCCTTATTTTATTGCTTCAAAAGCTGAGGTAAAAGAAAAGTTTTGTGCCTTCCAAGCACTCGTAGAAAGGCAAACTGGTGTTCAAATTAAAGTTTTGAGAACCGACTGCGGGAAGGAATACGTCAATAAGGAATTTTCGGAATATTTATCATCTAAAGGTGTGACGCATGAGACAACTGTTGGGTATAGCCCGCAGTCCAACGGCGTAGCAGAGCGGACCAATCGCTCCATTGTGGAGAAAGCACGCTCTATGCTAGCTGAAAGCTCACTGTCAAAGGCATACTGGGAAGACGCTTTTAAGACTGCTGTTTACTTAAAAAATAGGTCGCCGCATCGAGCTTTAGGTAGAAAGACACCGTTTGAGAAATGGAACGGACAAAAGGGAGATCTGAGCCATTTGCGTGTATTTGGGTGTCGAGCATTGATACAAGTTCCAGCTTGTCACAGAAAGAAATTAGATGTAAAAGCTAAAGAAGTAATTTTTGTTGGATACTCAGAAGATCCTAATGGATATTTCTTTAGGGATTCTTCAAATCCTAGACATCTGCAGAAGTCAAGAGATGTGACATTTTTTGAAGAACTGTAAATCCTGAATCTATTGTTCTGATTGAAGATTTTCAGCAGAAACAGGATGAGGTGGTACATAACGACGAGAATGTGGTGGTACTTCAAGAAAATACTGGATGCAGTGATGATGAAGTTGATTACAACTCGGCAGAATCAGTTCCTACAAGTCCTGTACAGATGGAATCAGCTGTAGAGCAGCAAAATAGTAGATATCCTTCTAGGGCTCGGAAACAAACTGATTTCTACACCGCTATGATCACTGGAGAGATGATCGAACCAAAGAATTATTTAGAAGCTATGAAGTCAGATGACGCTGATAAATGGCAGGCTGCAATGGTAAATGAATATAACTCTTTGCTTAAATTTAATTCTTGGAGACTGGTTGATCGTCCTGTAGGAGATAAAAAGGTGATACCTTGCAAATGGGTCTATAAGTTAAAGACCGACGCTGACGGAAATATTACGAAGCATAAAGCAAGACTTGTGGCGAAAGGTTTCAAACAGGTCGAAGGTGTTGACTATGAGGAAACTTTTGCGCCTGTGATTCGTCATTCGTCGCTTCGTACATTATTTGCATTAGCAGCGGAATTGGATTTAAAAATGAGGCACCTAGATGTTGACACAGCTTTCCTCAACGGAGATCTGGAAGAGGAAGTTTTTATGGAACAGCCTCAAGGTTTTGTGTGTAACGGTCACGACAATCAAGTTTGTCTGCTACAGAAATCCATATACGGGCTGAAACAAGCACCTCGAGCATGGAACACAAAATTGGACAAAAGTTTAATTAAACTAGGTTTTATGAAAACTCTCTCAGAGCCCTGTGTGTATAAAAAACTCTTCGGTAAGGAGCTTGTCATACTGGCAGTCTATGTTGATGACATAATATTGTTCTATCACAGTGTTCTGACATTTGACACTGTCAAACGTGATTTAGAAAATATTTTTTCAATCAAAGATCTTGGAGAACTAAAATATTATCTCGGGTTAAACATTGATAAGACTGAAAATGGAGAAATAAAGGTGAGTCAAAAAACTTTTATTTCTAATTTGCTAAAAAGATTTGGCATGGATATTTGCAAGACAGTCGATACACCGTCGAGTCTGAAAAAGTTAAGTGTTGGAACTGGAGAAGAAGATTTTCCTTTTCAAAGCCTAATTGGATCGTTAATGTTCTTAGTAGTAAACACTCGACCCGATATTGCTTTTGTAATGAGCTATCTCAGTCAGTTCAATAGCAAATTCAATAAAGAACACTGGCTCGCGGCAAAGAGAGTGCTACAATATTTGAGAGGTACTATAAATTACGCTCTCACTTACAGGAAGACTGGAAAGTACCTAAAAGGTTACGCAGATGCGGATTGGGCCAATTGTAGCATCGATCGTAAGTCTTACACGGGCTACTATTTTACGCTGGCAGGAGGTCCTGTTGCGTGGCAGGCTAAGAAGTAGCACACCACAGCCCTGTCGTCAACGGAAGCAGAACTCATGGCTCTTACAGCTGCCGCAAAAGAAGCATGCTACCTAAGGCGATTAATTTCTGAACTTTTAGGTAAGTTTGATACTGTTGTTTTGCTGAACGATAGTCAGAGTGCACAAAATTTAGTGCATAACCCAGTCCATCATGAGCGTACGAAACATATAGATACCAAATATTATTTTATAAGAGAAAAGGTGTCTGACGGTATTATAGACATAGATTA
The DNA here is from genome assembly GCA_905220475.3 of Ennomos fuscantarius. Lineage (NCBI taxonomy): Eukaryota > Metazoa > Arthropoda > Insecta > Lepidoptera > Geometridae > Ennomos > Ennomos fuscantarius. The sequence continues at coordinate 9,469,084 of HG992049.1, forward strand.
CGTAAGATCAGACCTCAACTTTGGGTCCTTTATAGAGTCAAAGGCTAAACTAGCTGCCAAAAAGCTGGGCGTTCTCACTAAGGTCAGGCAGTACTTCGCACCTGAACAGCTTCTTAATCTGTACCAAGCTCAAGTTCGATCGTGCATGGAGTACTGCTGCCAACTATGGGATGGGTCTGCTAAATACCAGCTGGAAGCCTTAGACTCTATCGAGAGGCGTGCTAAGAGGCTCATAGGTAGCGACTTGTTTGAGGCCCGATTGCAGAGCCTCGACCACAGACGCAAAGTTGCCAGTTTATCGGTCTTCTACCGAGTGCATTTTGGAGAGTGCGCATTGGAGTTGCATAACCTGATTCCACCATCACCGTTCCACCATCGGACAACCAGATGTACGAAAAAGCGCCACCGTTACATGGTTAATATCCCACATGTGCGAACAAAGAGATTTGGCTCTACATTTATCATGCGAACAGCCAAGGAGTGGAACGCTTTGCCGGCATCCGTATTTCCCGAAACCTACAACCTTGGAGTCTTCAAATCGAGAGTGAACAGGTATCTTCTAGGCAAGCGTGTTACATCCTAGACCACATCATCACTTACCATCAGGTGTGATAGTGGTCAAACGCGAGCCTATCAACCAATAAAAAAAAAAAAAGTTACTTTTCTTTTATACTTATTGTTTGTTTTATTTTTAGAGCTTTAATTGAGGGCGGATGTTGTAATAGTATGAAACTATTTACGCATATTTCAATTAAATCTCTTTATATATATAATGTTTAGATTATTTAAAAAGAATGACGTTCTATTTCTTTTAGTCAATCAAAATAAAACTCTTCAACAATTAATATGTTTTTCCTCTAATTTACTAGAAATAACAATTATACATAGCATAGTCTGAGTACATACATTAAAGAAATAGAACGAATTAAATTCTACCTTGTATTTGCTATTTTTATATTTTTTCAGTATATTTACTGGCCTCAGTGTAAAACACGGAAAATCGTATTAGAAGAGCAAGAATCATCACTGCACTGTCGTATTCCACATTCGCAGAATGTAGAAACAGCTGATGCATTTTTTCACATCCATTCAAATAGGTGTGTATGCATGTCTAGCGCATCTTTGGCATCCGGCCAGCGTAGAACGTGTGAGCTCTGCACTATTGGCCTAGTGATGGGACAAGTATCGACAATGATACCGATAATATCGAGAGGGTATTAGATTCGCGATAATAAGGAACGTAAAGTGTGTTAGGGTTGGGCTGGAATGCGTGGATTCTGCGGTGTCGGTAATTAGTGATGAGATTAGTGTCGAGTATATAGTATCGAGTGGACAACTAGAGAAGTACCCATGTTATAAGGTACATTCAATGGGTCAATTCCATTTCGAATCTGCTTAGTGTTCTATCACACTTATATTATAAAGGCGAAAGTTTGTATGTGTGTTTGTGTATATGTTTGTTACTTCTTCACGCTCAAACGGCTGAATGAATTTGGATGAAATTCGGTACCAAGATAGCTTATACACTGGATTAACATATGGGCTACATTTTATCCCGGAAAAGTGAAATTTTCCCGTGGGAAGTGGAAATAATTAATATACTTTTATCCGCGGGTGAAATCCCGGGGCGCAACTAGTTATTAATTAAATTAGATATAAATTACATCTATGGCTATGGCTATGGCTCTCAATGGCTAGTTGTGCCCAGCGGTTTTACTCGCGTATGATAAGTATCCCATGTGTTAATCCAGCATATAAGGTATCTCAATTCCAAGTTTCATTAAAATCCATTCAGTAGTTCTTGCGTGAAAGAGTAATAAATATCCATACATCCATACGTAGAAACTTTCACCTTTCTAATATTAGTGTGATTTAAGGAAGGATTTACTCTCGTCTCGTCGTCGTATAGTCAGAATGTGCACGAATTCACCGCACTCAAAACTTTAAATACCTGTGTATCCGAAACACAAAATTCATTTTAATCAATAGATAAAACAGAAAAGAATAAAAAGGTAACTATAACTATACTAGCGGCCCGTCCCAGCTTCGCTCGGGTGGACGTTTATTTATTAAACATTTTATAATATACGAAAAACAATGTATCACGCACCGGCGCCATCTACTTAAAATGTTGGTTTGTCCTGAATTTTTCCTAAATCTTCTTTGCTATAAACCTCACGGAGCCCGAGACCTTTCCAACGAATGCAAAACCGTGGAAATCGGTTCGTGCGTTCTGGAGTTATAGCGTCACGAAGGACAACCCGACTTATTTTTATATAGTAGAGAAGAAGATAGTTGGTTATTATAGTTGGTAGTTGTATATGTATCTGATATTTTTATCGACACTAACATGTCCCATCACTACAAGAATCGTTGGCAATAATCGGCGGCCCATAGACCGCAGAGCCTTATCTTCTACGGAGTACGGAGTACTTCTACGTCCGTAGTCCAAGAGCTCGCCTCATAGAGAACAACTCTATTTCATAATAATAATAACGATCACATACATAAATCCTGGACCCTGACTAGGGTTCCCTACATCTAGGGCCTCAGAAACTACGAGGAACATCCCACAACACCCAAACACAGAACATATGTATTTGCCCTTTTTTCTGTGCAAAAATACTTGTCTTGTCACGGGTATCAAACTAATATCACCCTTAGGGTGGATTCGACCAAACGAGAGTAAATTTTATTCTTATAATAAATCGCCATTTGTTCGAGAGTATATCAATTTCACATTTTACCATCTACAATTCTAGGAATAGCAAGTCTATTCGAGTATTATTACTATACTGCCGTTTTTGGTGGAATAACAGAGTTATTCCGAGAATATTTTTAATTCAAAATAGACAAAGATAAAAAAAGACGTCCGACCATGTATTTTGTTGTTTATTTTCCTACACTATAATACGACAAAAGCGAGTTAATATGACATAAGCTTGAATACCGTGTCGTTCTAGAACAACAATTGTTAACTGGGTAATAGATTCGTTCATCAATTATTACGCTATTCGCGTATAGTAATTCTAAGCGTAGCTAAACTTAGTATTGCGTGGAAAAACGAAGAACGAATTACTCGAGTATCGTGGAATAAATTTATTCTGGTATAGTTACTCGTGTATAAATCCAAGTTTGGTCGAATCCACCCTAAGTTGTTTAAGCACCATGGCAGAGAGGCTGTTAAAGATTCTTTTTTATTGATTAAAATAGACTTTAGAGTTTTGGCGGGCAAGCTAAAAAGATTGCGTCACCGCATTGTATTATTTTCCTAAACTTGTGTTATTTTCAGTATTAGTGCATAAAATTGGTGGCATTCTATTCGTTAAGTGCTGAATTACAGACGTGAGTGTGGGAAAATGGTATAATGATGGTGAAACGTTTCTTTTCGTTTTGTTTCCAAAACTCCATAGAAGCTTCTAGTAAAGTTGCCACCACTTTACTAGGAGTATGACTTTGACTAGGCTATGACTTGACTATGACTTGACTTGATGACTTCGAGTGTGACTTGACACATATTTGCGTGAAATATAGGTTAATCCGGCACTGCTAATAGGTACCTACCCAAACACGGTGAAAATATGTTTCGTAATTGTCAGAAGTAAATATAACTTTTCCGGTTAAAAAAATCTAAATAGGTACCTAAGAAGAGTGATCTAATCATAGTTAGCTCCTAGCCTACACTGAATAGACCAGCAGTTTTCTAGGGCTCGCCTCGAATAGGAAGACCATTGTGTGCAGTCCTATCGACAAACTAGGTTGCTACTTTTGATTTTTCAAAACTACCTTTTGATATCTGGACAGTGGGAAAATGGTAACATCGAGGGTATTGCATAAAAAAAACTAGCTGGAACCGCGAACTTCGTTAAATGTGCTTGTTTAGGTTTGTTTTTTTTTTCATTGATTAACGTCCATTTATAACTTATTATCCTATTCCGGACGAAGATAAATCTTTCCTTTTTTATGTAAGGAACGAGCTTCTGCCCGCAGCTTCGCCCGCGGCGTGGCCTATGGGAAAATAATTTAACCACCCATTTACCTTCCTAAGGGTGTAATTTCGAAAAATCCTTTCTTAGCAAATGCCTGCGTCATAACATCTACCTGCATGCCAAATTTCAGCCCGATCCGTCCAATGGTTTGGGCTGTGCGTTGATAGATCACTATGTCAGTCAGTCAGTCAGTCAGTCACCTTTGAGTTATATATATTTAGAAGAGAAGATTATATAACGAGCAAGTCGTTCACCTGATCTTAAGCGACACGGCTGGTCATATCAGTTGCAATGTCACTCGAAACGCTTAAGTACTTATAGAATTTCGCATAAAATACTTTTACAGTTTTAACCTATGCAAAGACAGTCTCCCTTGGACCTCTCGTAGCTATTTTTTTATTAGAGTTACCTCTTATTTTATTAGTATTTGTAGTAAAAAAAACATGTTTACAAATATATATATTTAGTTTTGGCTCCACACTTTTGTGTATTTAGCCAGTGTCAAGTAATGAATTTATCAAGTTAATTAATATTATATATATGTATGGTGTACGTGACAAGTCAAGTCACAGTCCAAGTCATCAAGTCAAGTCATAGTCTAGTCTAGTCAGGTCGTACCTACTCCTAGTAAACTGGTAAAATTTCACCAGAAGCTTCTATGGAGTTTTGGAAACCACACGAAAAGAAACGTCATTATACCACTTTCCTACACTCATGCCTGTAATTTAGCACTTAAAAAACAAAGCGCTACCACTTTTATGAACTTACACTGAAAATAACACAAGTTTTGGAAAATATTACAATGCGGTGACGCGATCTTTTTCGTTTTCGCGCCAAAACTCCCTTACTTATAATTCAATCACTTTATTAAATAAGTCAGTGCAATGTAGATGACGCAATAATGAAATGTTGCCCGGTCGCACCACCAAAATGTTTCTATGTTTAAATTACAACATTGCCAGTATGGCACCATAATAAAGACTGTCTATCTATTACAACACCTCTAAGAATTATTATTTTTAATTAAGCATATAAGCACCTTTGCAATTGTAGCTAAGCATTATTATACCAACTATTTCTAATCATCGGACATAGTTGTATCTACCGGTACACGGTAGGGTAATTTCAGTTTCAGAACTTGGTTATTACCTTAACCGAGGTACCAGCTCTATTATAGAGCCGGTGAACTGACGAATGAAATGGATATGATACAACTTATTTTTCTTCATTTAATGGCTTTCTAGCGTTTTTAGCGATGATTCTGCCAATGTCAAGTAAGAAATTTTTGTACGGTTATGTCATGTTAAAGTCTTATTTTGTCAATGTCAATATTTATACAATTTATTTATTTATTTATAATGTAATATGAATGCATTTGCAATTATAACATATTATCAAAATATATAAATTCACAATTGTCAAGATGGCAATATTAACATTAAACAAAGCAAAAATAAAGCTATACCGGCCGATAGAAGGAGCTAAAGAAGTTTTACTTCAATCGCGTGATCTAAAGCAGACTCTTGTTTTTTTTTTAATATCACGGCCTAAAAACAGCACTATGCCCTCTCCACGGCTAATTTAATATATTTTTGCTCACGTCCGTGTTTATTTTACTACTTAAATATTCTACAAGTGTCGGTAGATACGAGTTAACAGAAATTAGTAATTTCCATTCGAACAAAACAGTTTTAAACATGTTCCTAGCTTTGAACCGTTTTTAATTACGGGAGATGAGACTGGGCGTTATTATAGACTATTGAAATTATTGACTTCTATTCTTACTTCGCTTATGTCACTAAAAACACGCTATTTGAAGTGTATATTGTATCCATATATCCACAGCACAAGTTTCGAGCCTAGTGTTCCAATCTCCACCAATATGTAATTTTGCCTTATTGTCAAATAAATGTTTTCATTTTCATATATCTACTGAAATAATGCCACAATGTTTTCAATCAGTGTGTATTTCCAGTGATGACTTCTGGTACGGAAACATGGTCACTGTAGTCCTCATTAATAGGCTCAAAGTCGTACAGCAAGCTATGGAAAAAGCTATTCTCGGCGTTTCCCTGCGAGAAAAGATCTGCTATTAAGAGATCCGCAGAACTAAAGTGACCAATAAAGCAAGCAAATTAGAATTATCAAGTTGAAATAATATAATAATATATATCAATAATAACGCCCAATGATCACATTCATAGAATCTCAAAGAATTCATAGAATCACATTCTATGTCAACAAATTGTTGTTATATATATAAGTAAAAAGCTTATATATCGACACGCAGCCTAAACCGGTGATCCTAGACACTTCAAATTTGGGGGGTGTGTTCTTTGTAAGGTGTAGGTATCCACTAAGAAACGGTTTTTCGAAATACCACCCTTAAGAGGGTGAAATGAGTGGTCGAATTATTTATGAAAAAATTTCTTCATTTCCTATAGGACACGTGGGTGAAACCGCGGGCAGAAGCTACTTTACAATAAAATCCTTTGACTTTGACTTATGTTCAGCAGTGGCGGTATTTGTGCAAAATAGGTTAACTAGGCGGAGACGCCTTCAGTACCTATTAAGTACAAACGACCTAAGAACCTCGTTTTATTTCAAACTCGGCTATAAAGTCCACACAACATGATTACAACCCTCGTCAATCAGTGCAAACGACAGCGTTGTCTGTTGTCCAAACAAACAGTGGCACTGTCGCACATTCAACGATAGGGTGACCAAAAGTTTATCTTCAACAGTATAAAAACTGTGTGCTTTAGACCACACAAATCAAGTAAAACTTTTAAAACTTTAGCGTAGCTCCATCTATCGGCTGGTATAACTTTTTTTTAAATGTTTTGGCTCCACACTTTTGTGTATTAGCCAGTGTCAAGTAATTGATAATATATCAAGTTAATGATATTTCACGCAAATATGTGTCAAGTCACAGTCATCAAGTCAAGTCAGTCAAGTCATAGTCTAGTCAAAGTCATACTCCTAGTGAAGTGGTGGCAACTTTACTTGAAGCTTCTATGGAGTTTTGGAAACAACACGAAAAGAAACGTTTCACCATCATTACACCATTTTCCCACACTCACGCCTGTAATCCAGCACTTAACGAATAGAATGCCACCAATTTTATGCACTAACACTGAAAATAACACAAGTTTTGGTAAATAATATAATGCGGCGACGCGATCTTTTTCGTTTTCCCGCCAAAACCTCTGGTATAACTTTCTTTTTGTTTTATTTAATTTTTTAATATTTTAACTTGATAATCGTAAATTGTCATTTTACCGGACATACCAAACTAGACCAAGCTAAGAACTGAATGGGTAAAGATTCGTAGCCGTAAACGTAAAGAATAATTTCCACTTTCCGTGATCATCATAATATTCATAATTACACAATAGTGAACTATGGAAATGGATTTAAACTGTGAACCAGACCTATGGTGTATTTCTAGAGATATATATATGTAGTTCATAATTTTTTTACAACCAGCGGGATTTGAACCGGCATTTTCTAACTCACCGAATTAGACGCTTCCCTAACTGAGCTATAGTTACACGCCCATTAATTGCGAATTGTTTTGTATTTTCTTGAACGGGCTAATGGTGGTCTCTACCAACCTTTACAGCGTACAGGCGGGAGAGTGGGCGCTTAAGGCGCCCAGCCGTCAAAGGTAGGAAGCAACTAGCTCAAGGGCACCCCTGGGGTGCGAGGCTCGGCTTGGGCCGTTGCCGGGATAAGAGGATCGAGAAGACTACGTCCACTGGAAGAGTGGACCCTATTGAAAGTCGCGACCGTTCTAGCTAACCTACGCGGGGTACGGTGCAATCTGTAGAACTATATTTACCAATTGTTGGTAAAATTTTTAGAAACATTTAAAATCTTTGTCACCTATATACCAGCTACAAAAGTAAAGGAATGACAAAATAATTAATTACCACCTTCATAACTCAGCCACTTCAGAGAATCTGTGTGTGGTGAACAGGTCGGCTCATGACCCGGAGGCGGCGGGTTCGATTCCCGCAGCAGGACAGTTTGTTAACAGAAAAAAAATCGCAAATACTTGTTCTGAGTCTGGGTGTTGTGGGACCATGGGACACAGACACACTAGACACAGGGAATCCTAGTTAGGGTTCAGGATCTATGTATGTGATCGTTGGGCGTTATTATTATTATTAATATGAATCACAATCGACCAAACTAATACCAGATCTACGTCCACCCTAAGCATATGGTCACTCAACACAGGGGTCAAACCGGCCTTTTTGCCGGACAGAGAGTATTTGTATTACACGAGGCGAACCGACCGGCAATTCGGTTCTATTTGCTTTGACACAAGGGTCTGAGAAACCTATATCCTGGATACTTGTACATAAATATATGATACGGGAAACTTAACTTTGTTGACTAGCTATAGCTGTCTGTAAGGTAGTATCATGTAAAAAGCAGGCTTTAGAACTCTTCTTATTATTATAAAGGTACCCATTGCCTAAGCTACTAAACTAAACATGTGTGGACATTTCACACAGCACCATCTAGTCCCAACTAAGCAGAGCTTGTACTATGGAACTAGATATCTGATACAATACTTAGATAATTTTTGTTTGTAAATTGATAGATAGATAGAGAACTCTTTATTCTCTTCCAGACAACCAAAAACAACATAATACAAACATAGAATACAATATAACACCCAGACACAGAATAAACATCGATGTTCATCACACATATGTTTATTCTGGGTGGTAATCGAACTCACAAACTACAGCTCAGAAGGTAAGGTTATAATAATAATAATAAATACCCAACGATCACATACATAGATCCTGGCCCTAACTAGGGTTCCGGGTTTAGGGAGCCGACCTGCTCAACGACCACGCCACAGCGGCTGTCTTGTCTTGACTTGTTCTGAGTCTGATTGTTGTGGGACTATGGTCCTAGTAGTTCCTGGGTCCCTAGACACAGGGAATCATAGTTAGGGTCCAGTAGCTATGTATGTGATCGTTGGACATTATTATTATTATTAATCTAATACTGAAATAAATTAGTCTTTAAGTAAGTCGTTTAGTACTTGGATAAGTACCCACCTACGTTCAAATTGTACGTTGTGTCAGCCATAACGCCAATTTTCTTTAACGCGTCAAAACGAAAACTTTTTCAATTTCCCCAAGCAAAATAAGGCAAAGCAGACTTTGCACAATTAATTCTACTAATGACTTCCGACGTTATGCAGACAAGAAGATATTGTTATTATGGCCGCCATCTTGTTACGCGATTTTGAAAACGGTTAAAATGGCGGGAGGATCTACTCCACCCATTTCGTTTTAGTGGCAACAGCGTGTGCCTATGATTAAATTTTAATTTTTAAACTTATTATTTATCCTAATTAGTGATTGTAATCTGAGTAATTTCTAATTAAGTGATAGTGACTAGGTGGTAGGACTTTGTTGCAAGGTTCGTCTAGGTAGGTACCAACCGCTTTGCCAGTTATTCTGCCGCCAAGCAGTAGTGTGCATAGATAGTGTGTGAATAGATAGAGATAACAAACAGAATGAGTTCGTCCAAATGAGTCCATTCGGATGCGTTGCGTGGACTAAGGAGGGATAACGGTGTTAACTTATCGATATCGGTAAAGTATAAGTAAGTAAATAAGTAACGCCTAACGATCACATACATTGGTACTGGACCCTAACTCGGATTCCTTGTATCTAAAAATTTACTAGGTGGTAGGACTTTGTTGCAAAGTTCGTCTAGGTAGGTACCACCGCTTTGCCAGTTATTCTGCCGCCAAGCAGTAGTGTGCAAGCACTTCTGTGTTTCGGTTTGAAGGGCACTGTAGCTAGTGAAATTACTGGGCAATTGAGACTTTATGATCTGATCTCACAGTCAAGTATATTATTACCAGACTGTGCTGATGTCTCAGGATGATATGCGCAGTGCAGTGCAGTGCAGAGTTCCGAGTGACACTATTCTGTTATAGGCGGCCGTGGCGCTTTACATCAGGTGAACGACTAGGTACGACTAGGTAGGTCGTCACATCATTCAGTAACGTAAAAAAAAGTGAGTATACCGCGTGTTTTGGGGGGGTTAACTTAGCCCCCAGTTTTGCAGAAGGTACCTATAGTGTTAGTGTTGTATAGTGAACCTAATAAAAGTTCTCATTAGTAGTGCAATTAAAATCTTCAAGTCGAAAAAGGTCACGATTTTACGTTAATAGGTACAGCAAAGAGCACTTTTACAAGTCAAATGAGTTGAAATTAATTGACTTTACTTCGAATGGACGTAGGTTCCAACTTATTTTATAAAGCTTATCTAGATTGTTTAGACTAGGGATGAGCTATACCTTGACAGCTTCTGTGGTGTGGTGGTGGAGCAGGTCGACTCATCGATATGATCATAGGGTCGACACCAGGATCCGGCGGGTTCGATTCCCGCGGCAAGATGCCTATTTGTGCACAGAACAAAAAGCGCAAATACTTGTTCTGTGTCTGGGGTCCTACACCAAAAAATCCTTCTTAGTGTATGCCTAGAATACACCCTCCACCCTAAATTTCAAGTCTCTAGGATCAGCGGTTTAGGTTGTGCGTTGATATATAAGTCAGTCAGTCAGTCAGGACTTTGAATTGTATATGTATAAATTTGATAGCTTCTGTGGTGTGGTGGTTAAGCAAATCTCCACATAGCCCGGAGGCGGCGAATTCGATTCCCGCAGCAGGACAAGTACCTATTAGTGCACCGAAAAAAAGCGCAAATACTAGTTCTGGGTCTGAGTGTTGTGGGACTACGGTCCTGGTAGTTCCTTAGATTTATTTTTTTAAATGTTATTGAATGATGTGACGAGCTAGTCGTTCACCTGATGTTAAGCGCCACGGCCGCCCATAACAGAACAGTGTCACTCGGAACCCTACAACATAGAGTTTCAAGCGACACTGCACTGCGCACATCATCCTGAGACATCAGCACAGTCTGGTAATAAGATTACTCGACTGTGAGATCAGATCATAGTCTCAATTGCCCAGTAATTTCACTAGCTACAGTGCCCTTCAAACCGGAACACAGTAGTGCTTGCACACTACTGCTTGGCGGCAGAATAACTGGCAAAGCGGTGGTACCTACCTAGACGAACTTTGCAACAAAGTCCTACCACCTAGTAAATTTTTAGATACAAGGAATCCGAGTTAGGGTCCAGTACCAATGTATGTGATCGTTAGGCGTTACTTATTTACTTACTTATACTTTACCGATATCGATAAGTTAACACCGTTATCCCTCCTTAGTCCACGCAACGCATCCGAATGTCCATTCATTTGGACGAACTCATTCTGTTTGTTATCTCTATCTATTCTATATTATTATAAAGAGGAAGGATTTGTATGTATGTTTGTAACGAATTAGCTCAAAAAGTACTGAACCGATTTTAAAAATTCTTTCACCATTTCTATGCTACATTATCACTGATTATTATAGGCTATTTTAATTGCAAGAAAAAAAATGTTAATGCCAATATGTTTAAATAACAAATGTCCATCCGTGCCGCTAGTTATAAAATATATGTAGGCAGGAGGGGTTATGCGTAGGTTGCAACCTATATAACTATAGGCTTTCAGCATGTCCACACCGCGCCGTGTCTGGAACAAGAATGATCCGTAGTACACCGAGCGCTCCTTTTATATAGCCAGATGGGTGGGAAAGCGATGACAGTTGCCGGTGTTGCCAAAATAAATAAATTTAAATGCCACCACAGGGTAAATTACGGTACTGCCCGCTGCGCATAGAGTTTACAACTGGACGTTGCCGCCGTCATATACAATCCGAGTTGTTTTGTATTTCTCCAATTAGGTTCCGATTGCATCGATGGAGTCGAATCGATGTAATCGTCATTGCAGATTGTTACGTTTCTGAGTTGCTTACATAATTAGAATGATGATACTTACCTATATCAGAGTAGTGAGCCGAACCCACCCACATATATCAAATACCTATGTGCGCTTTTTGAAGTAAAACATCTTTACGCACGCTTCATTTGGTAAATTAGTGAATGTGTAACGAGGCGAACGGAAGTTGAAAGTTATTGTTTAACGTCCATTGTAAAGATAGCAAAGTTAAAAACTACTTAAAATTTGCATTAATATGTTGGTATGTCCGGTAAAATAACAATCAAAAGCAAAAACAAAGCTATACCAGCCGATAGATGGAGCTAAAGAAGTTTTACTTCAGTCGTATATTCTAAAACATACTCTTTTTTTTCTGTGTAATTCTACTGGTCCTGTCACGGGTATCGATTCCGCAGCCTCCAGGTTGTGAGCCAACCTGCTCAACCACCACACCACAAAGGCCGTCTTATAATTAATTAAGGCTGGGCTTAGATAAATAAAACAACATCTTTTAATACGACATATACTTATTTATGTTTATTATGTACATGTATTTATTCGGAAACATAATAAGTTATTATTTTAGTATCTATTTTTGTAATTTAAGTTGCATTGTGAAATATTTTAAAGTCAATGGCGTCTTAATATTGCACTGTTCAAAATATCAGGGTGTGGCTTTTTTTACGCGGTTTTAAATTCTTATCTATTTCTATGGCAATCGTGTGGACTTGTTGTGTAATAATAATAATTAATCGCCATTTGACACACCAAGCTTATTATTTACTGCCTTCTATATTCTAACCCAAAACTACTGGATGAGGCCTCAACGTTCGGGTTCTCTGATAAAGAAGCGGTACTCTATGCTGTAAAATGTGACGGAGTTTATTCCTGCTCCAATTGCTACCTAAGTTTTGATTACTAACCATGAATACTCCGTGATTCTTTGCCATATTCATATTATTGTAATATTTTTCATAATACGCATTGCTAGGTTGGATTAAGACGTTTTTATTTTCATTATTATAACCAGGATGTCTTTCAGAATCAGAGTTAGCAATATTTGGATCGTCCACAATAGAAGTTTTAATATTTTTCATTATGTTTATTGGATAACCGTCAGCTTGAGAGTATATTAAGATATTAAAACCGACAGAATTTGGATAGGGACCAATGTAATTTTGTGTATGTTTAAATAAATTAGATGGAACGTTATCTAGATTATTATCATTATACGTTATAGGATGAGCTTTGTTATTATCTACATTGAATTCACTCTTTATATTAATATTATATTGTTCCAATTGAGAATTATCTGCATCTAGATTACCAAAAGTGTGAGTAGATGCAGGCTTGACGCTGAAATCCATCGGCGCAATTACTGGTTTAAAATTATGAGCGTTATTTGTAGCGTCTATCAACTTAGTACCTATAGAATGTTGTTTCTGTGGTATATCAGTAAAATTGAGATCTTCACCTTCACTTTCATTAAAAGGAGAAAATTTATCAGATTTTTGTGGTTTAGTGGAAACAAGTAGATGTAGTGGTGGAGAGCTGTCTACGTATTGATGAGCGTTCAAAGTGGCATCCAACAACTTGGCTTGAATTGATGGACTCTGCTCTTGATATCGGACTTGGTTCCAGTCACGGTTTGCATTACCAATATCTATTTTTTTAGGGTGATTGAGGTCTGCAAAATCAGAATACGTGGATGCAAAATTACTATCTATTTCACTTATAATGTTTGGCTTTGCATCTATGTAATGATTTAAATTAGTGTCGGTACTATCTTCTGGAATTATTTGTACCTCTGGAGGGCTTAAGTGATTATAGGTGTTGAAATAATAAGGTTGACTGAATAGATCCGCTTCAGGTCTTTTTGCAAGTGATGAGCTTTTAAGTTCGTTACTAATATCACTATCTGAAGATATTATACTTCTATCTACAGTCTGGAATGTGCTGTAGTTTGATCTAAAATTATTCACTTGCTTGAGGTTATCGCCATTTAATAGGTCGGACGTAGCTTTCTTAGTTGTAGTTTTAGGGACCTTTTCGGCTAATGCAGGATTTTTAAGTTTAATACTATAAAAATCATCCAAGCTTCCACCTTGATTGTTGTTATGTTCACCGTTACGCAAATTTACCACCTCATTGCTATTTGGCATAGGTTCGTTATATTTTTTGAAGACTGTGCCATCGTCTGCAGATTTTTTTAGTAGAATGTCTAGATTTTTTATAAGTTGATAGATATCATTTATTGTAAAGTCAGCATTTATTTTTCTTAATTGGTCCAGCGTAGCGTACATGTCAACATCTTTTTCTTTGACTTTCTCTTTGAGCTGTGCTCCTACTAAGGTTCCTTTATTAAAAGTTATTTTAAGAATGTCTTCTTTACCAAAACTTTTTAAGTCTGGAGACGTTTCAGCCACTTTTGACAGTGGTATCAAAGCCTCGTATAACTTTTTAGGGCTTTTACGTAAATAAGGTTCTTCCACTAGTATATTATTAATTTGCATTAAAAACGATTCGTATGGTAACTGATACTTGATATAGTAGTACGGTTGGTAAATCAGAGGCTTCGGTCGCTTGACCAAATACGTCAATTCAATAACGTGTGATTTTACAGTATTCAATTCTAATTTACCTCCATTTGTCATACTGAATAATAATTTTTGCAATATTTTATTATTACCGTTTAAGTTCTTTATATTTTCAATTAATATTTCATAGTGATTTAAAATTTTAATATATTCTTCGACAGTTATATGATGCAAGTTTATTAATTCTTTAATTTTTTCAATTTTGTCATGTATTACTAAATTTAAATGTATTTCAGGAACTTTTTGTTCTATTAAGCCAATATTATCTCTTATTAGTACTAATACTTTTTTGTTGGGGGAAAATTGATAAGCATTTTCTGGAGATTCGTCATTGGTATTTAACTTGCTCCATGGAGAAAAATCATGTGAATCTTTAGGTAATATTTCTTTGGCATCTAATACGGTTTCATGAGGTGAATTATCGCCGTCACTAGGAATATCATACGGATTTGTGGTTTTAAGTTCTGTTGCTTGTGATGTTTTAGGAGTTATAAAATTTTCTTTAAATGGTTCACTTTGAATTGGGGCGTTAAATCTATCAGGGGATAACAAAGTTACTTTTTCAGGGTTAAAATAAACAGGTAAAGTGAAATCTTGGCTTGGAAGATCCGGATACAGATCAGATTTGCCATTTACCAATGGTAAAAAATTAGGGGATGCATCATACTTGTTGGGTCTTTTCTTATTTGGACCCATAAGATACATTTCTTGAGGTTGTGGTGAAGATTGATCTATTGGGATATATATAGTTTCAGCTGATTCAGTGATTCCAATCGGTGATTGAGTAATATTTTGTAATTGTGAAGGAACCCGCTTACTCACTGGATAATTAATATCATAAATAGGATTTGGGTTATTCGGACTAGTTTGAATATTGGTCGAACTGTCATCCCCAGTTACTTTAAACGGGGACAGGCTAGACCTTGGTGGTGGCAAAAACTGAAAATTAGGAATGGGTTGGTCTTGGCCAAAAGGGATTTCTCCAGAACCGCTTCCTGATACATCAAATGGTAAAGATGAACTTACTGATGGCAAATATGATTCTGTATAGGACATGGGGAGTGTTAGTGGAAAATCAAAGTTAAAGGTAGGATGTGATGTGAATGATGAAGAAAATGCGGGAAACGGAAAACCTTTTTTTGAAATAGAAGTTGGACGCTGAGATGGCAAATTGTACTCAGCGAAAAGATTTGGTCGGCCTTGTCCAAAAAGAAGCTCTCCAGAACTATCCCTAGCTACGTCAAACGGTGAAGAAGAACTTGCTGACTGCAAATCTGTTTGTTTATTGGACTTTGGATGATTTGATGGCCAATCAAAGTCATGTATTGCTCGATCCTGGCCAATATAAATTTCTCCAGAGCCATCTCCGGTTACGTCGAATAGTGGAGTTGAATCTGCCATCGGCAACTTTGCTCCGATATAGGATTTTGGGTGCTTTGATGGTAAATCAAACTCATAAATAGGTTTAGGGTGGTCTTGATGAAAGGAAAACTCTCCAGAACCATCTCCAAATACGTCAAATGGTGAAAATGAACTTGGCGACGACAAATGTTTTTCCAAGTAAGGCCCCAGGGTAAGATGCGATTGACCTTGACCAATATAGACTTCACCAGAACTGTCTCCATACACATCTTTTAGTGGAGTGGAAGCAGGTGATTTTGGTTGCACTAAATCTTCCTCTACATAAGGTTTTGGGTATTTAGATGGTAAATCTAATTCGAAAGTATGTGGTTGGATTTGAACAAAGGAAACTTCTTCCTTTGGTATATAACCTCTAGAAAAAGCTGGTCTTGAGTCAAGTTCTCGATCAAATGAAGAAGGTGTTTCTGTTCGTATTTCAAAAGGCGTAAGTGTAGGGTTATCAAGCGAAATATATCCGCTGCTTCCTTTCGTAAACGTGTCCAAAGGTGATAAACTTGGCGAAGAATCGTAAAACGGATTCGGAAGATCGTTTGAAGTTTTCATTTTATTTGAATTTTGATATTGGTTGTAAGGGTGATGAGGGACAAATGCGAGAGGTTGAGTCTGTTTTTCTGCAGAAAATGTGTCTTTTTCTGGGAAATCCATTTCAAAAGCAGGCAATTTGGGATGTACATTTTGTTTCTCAGGCAATGTTAAAAATTTCTCAGTAGGTAAAATTACAGGTCCCGAGTAAATTTTATTAGGGACATTTTGATTCAGACCAGGCAAATGCTTATATAGCTCGGAATTTATAAGAATATCGTCAATGTTGTTTAAAAGTGGTACGTCCTCTACACATACAGGGTTATTAGCTAATTGCAATATTGCTTCGTGTACAACTTTAATAACCTTCATGAGTTCCGCAGTGCAATTAGGATTTTTGAAATGCGGGACTTCATATTGAAAAATTACTTTTGTTGTAACGTCATGTGGGACAGACATGGCGTTTCTGGATTGTCTTAACGCATTTTTGTCGACATCTGAACCTTTTAGGTAATATTTCTCTATCGTCAGCATTAAGTCGTTAATTTTATACATAACCTCATGATCTTGAGCTGCTTCAGGGCTGGACAGTAATAATTTTTTAAGGATTTGCAGAACATAACTTGTTTTCGTATTTTCCGGGACATCTTGATTTAGTAAAGGTAGCATTACAGTTAAAATTTCAACAAGGAATTGTGCATTTTTACAAAGTCTTCGGTTTTCAGTTTGTTCAAGTGTTCGTTTCTGCATCAAAATAAAACGTATAAGATAACACCATTCATTATGGTGTAAGTACAAATCAGTTAAATAATGTTACTTTAAAGTGTTACTTACTTGATCGAAGATTTGTACGTCCGAGTGATCTCCATTTTTAAGCGTATTTTTAGGTACCGATGTCAACTTGAAATTACCCTCCTGGAAAACGAAATTTGTAAATATTTCCACCAATACTTTATATTCTCTCTTTAACTAACAAAATTACCTGCTGTTATTTTCCTTTCACCATAAAGTATTGTGTGTATTGTAGTACCACATTAATGACGTACAAAATTGGTGAGAATACCACACCACACACAAGTATCTATACATATTATTTAGGTTTAGCGATTTTAGTTGGTTGATTGATTCGATGTCTCCACCCTTACTTTAAAATCATATAAATCATTATAACTCACTGATGGATGCAATAGAACATCATCTCTTCTCGTTTCATCGACGACCGTATTGTTTTCTTCAGTCGTCTGATTCTTATCTTTAACCTGAGGAATACTGATTATTTAAACAACAAACATTTCATCATATAACTGAGGTAGGTGAATACTCCGTGCCCTTACAGTGCAAACGTAATTAAATTTTATTTTATTTGTGATAATAAACAGTTGTACATTTAAGTGTAGAGATGTGTGTGTGTAGAGTCATAAAGTGTAATTTACAACATATGTAATTTAAAATTTACAATATATATATATATATATATATATATATATATACAACCAATCACATTATCCACATAATTAATTTATATAATATTCTTTGTAGCCTCTTATTTGGTGTGTACACTGAAGAGATCTCACTATGAATATACAGAAGTAAAACACTTACAAACTCAGCTGGAATCCATGGAGAAACTAAACAAATAAAAAACAACCCCAGCCGCATATTGCTACTACATCAACAATACGACTGAGACTAAAAGGCAGGTAATTTAAACTGTGTTGTCGAATTAAAAACCATGAAATTGCATACACATTTCTAAGGAAACTCGAATATGGTAACGAATATTTATTTCCTCGTACCTATTTTAACATTAGTTATGTCATTACACGTTTTGATTTGTAAATTGCCATGTGCTGCTGATTTATGACCATGACTATATTATGACCATTCTGAACTAGTGGCGGGTCTAATACATTTCCCGTGGAATTTGAAATTTTTCCATAACATTTTTCATGTCCGTTTTGGTACGGCAGATTTTGATTTGATTGGACCTATCCCAAAACTTAAATATATATAAATTACGAGTCACGTGGTTTGTCCGCTATAGACTCCTAAACTAATGAACCGATTTTAATAAAATTTTGCACACTGTGTGTAGTCCCCCCCACCCATCCCCTAAAAAAAAGGTTATAGGTACCTAAAGAGTTTTAATTTTGGACCTGACTTATAGTAAAATTTACATATAAATGTAAACCATAATAATTGCGTAAGAATCACCTTTCAACCTTTACTGCCAGTTCAGTCATTAAAAGGTATAAAAGGTATTCACACTAAAGTAATCTTCTTATGGTACAATAAGCTCTATTTTTAGTGAGTTATACACTGTAGTGTGTTACGTCTAATATTATAGGTACACATAGAAAAAACTTTTAATATTTTGAAAGTATTTTAATTATTTGAAAGTATTATTATAGTAGTATTCAATAAGAGTGTAACGTTATTAACGTTAAACAATGTTGATTAGGTTTTATCAATTGTTGCAATGCCAGCAATAGTTATTAGGATGAGGATAATAATAATAAGAACTTAGGTTTATCGGTTTTAACTTAGAAACCGCGTGTTTCATAACAATAGTAGACACAAGTTGTTCTATATCATGGATCTTATTTCTGATTACAGATTTGTTGACACCGATGTCATCCAAGTACGCAATGTAGTTCAAAACATAATTATACAGTTTGTTTATATCTGACATATCAATATTTCTTGTACGAAGATGTATACTTAGAAGTAACCGCTTTAAGCTGTTCAAATTGTACTTTCTTTCAATGACAGCCTTTTTAATCCAATTCACTTTAAACTTGTCGTTTTTGTGTTCATGATTCAAGTTAATTTTGTTATCAGACATCATTCCAACATTATTAACTATTGATGGATCGTCATATTTATAATTAATTGCATAATTTAATACGCTTTTGCTAGAATCATCAACATGGCTCTTAACATAGTTATGATTGGCTAATTCTTTGATATATTTTAGTGTGCTCTCAATTTTGTCGAAAGCATCTAAATTTATTGAGATAATATATTTTAAAATTTTGTCAGCGATGTTCTTTTTATGACTATCGAATACGTTAGTGGGACCATAATAATTTGCTTGAAAATATTTATTGATTAATTGGGCGAGTAATGGATATGATTTTATCAATAATGAATAATATGGTGAGCTGGTAGGAACCGAACATGTCCCAAGTAGAACATGTGATTTTTTTAAATATAAATTTGGATTATATATATCACCGGAAACCTTTGCTGGATACGGAAGATTGGGATTTAATTTATTTTCAAAGTATTTTTTATACATAACGTTTTGGGTTGAAGGTTGATCTAACATGCTTACTTTAATCAACTTATTTTTGTCCATATTATTTGAAAAAGTGTCGGTTTTTGGTGTATTTCGGTAAAGCTCTAATCCTGCTGCTGCCGATTCTTTAAGAGTTGCATACGGAATTTCATATTCATCAATGTTTAAAGGTTTTATACCACCAAATTCATCATCTTGTAAATCGGAGTAAGAATCACCTATACGATCCGAATCTGGAGTTTGATTATTTGCGTAACTCGTTTTCCGCATTACATTAAATTCTTTGTTTTCAGTGTCAAAATAATTGACTTGTCTTTCAGTTTGTACAGGAATTTCTTTTATGTTACTTGGAATTTGATGTTTGGTCATATAATTTGGTTTTGGTGCAAACCACGTGGTTTGTGTAATACCATATCTATTTCGAAGTATATCAATCACTTTATTATTTACATCTGAATCAGTATCATTCCTTATATTGAACCCTTCGGGATGCATTAGTATATTGTCATACAACAATTTCGAATTTGCGAAAGCATTACTGGTATCGTGTACATCGCTATCAAAGTGGCTTACACTTGAATCTATTGAACCTTTTTGTTCTCTCTCAGGTTCAAACGTCACGCTGTGTTCTGATTTACTATCATCTTTTGATTCCTTAACGCTTTCAGATAAGGTTTCGTGTGTGTCTATCTGATGATCAGCAATGGAGTTAGTATGTTCTGAATCTACTGGAATTTGAGTTTTAAAACCTGATTCTGATATGTCCATTGATTGAGTAGTGCCATCTAATGGGTTGTCAATATTAGGTTTTTCATTTAATTTGTCATGCAATCTATCTAGTGAATCTAAAGTTGTATTTGGTGAATCCGTTTCTGCATTCACAGATTCAGTTTGAGTTAGTTTTGATGAATCTACGTTTTGCTCTGAACTTAAAAGCATTTCGGCTAGCGTAGTGATTTCAACTTTATTCGTTTCTGCTGGAGACAGTTCTTCTTTAAAATTAGTTACGTTAACAGACTCAGGGGTATTAGTGTCTGAGATATACAAATTTGTCCGTGATTCCGGAGCAACAACGTTCTCTAATGCAGCATTCTGAAATAATGTAAGAATTACAATTGTAACAAAGAATTACTATAAGCTTTACTAGTTCTTAAATGTAGCAATAGAAAATTTGTAAATCATAAAAAATATTTTTTGTCCATTTCAAAAATTATTATTAGGTACTCTTTTTTACTCCTGCATTTTTTTCATTCATCCAATGCTATCCCAAAAATAGCAAAATTTGTCTCAGACCAAAAGATTTGACCAGACCAGAGTTTTGATTTACCTGCTCACTATTTCCATCTCTGGTGATTTCCTTCGTGTAAGTAGCTAATGCACTAGGCAGTTTCTTAGGCTGCAACAGATTTCAGAAATATAAAGGACATAACAAAATTTCAACCTAACCTACATGTCAAAAATTATGTTAATTTCATACTTTTAAATATACTGAACACATTTTTGAAAACGTACTTTTAAATAATTGGCCAATATTAACAACTTTTTGGTAATCATCATAATCATCATCAATAAGACGTCCACTGCTGGACATAGTCCTCCCTCACAGAACGCCACTATGAGAAGCTATTTGCCTCCTGCAACCATCGGCTCTCCGCGGGTATGACCACATCGTCGATCTACCTCGCGCGGGCGTGGGTTGCCCATTTTTATTTCAATTTACTAATTCTAAGAGCTATATTACGTTTCAAATAAATATTAAAGAAAATGTGTATTATAATAGTTGCTGCACGTGCGTAGAACTTAAAGTAGTTATGTGATTAATAATTTATTTCAATTTTTTTTTGTTTGGTTTTGGCTCCACACTTTTGTGTATTTAGCCAGTGTCAAGTAATTGATAATTTGAATTATATATAAATATTGAAAGTTAATTAATATTATATATGTACGTATCAAATCAAATCCCAGTCCAAGTTATCAAGTCAAGTCTAGTCAAATCATACTCCTAGTAAAGTGGTGGCAACTTTACCAGAAGCTTCTATGGAGTTTTGGAAACAACACAAAAAAAAAGTTTTACCATCATTATATCATTTCCCAAACTCATGCCTGTAATTCAGCACTTAAAGAATAAAACGCCATCAATTTTATGCACTAACACTGAAAATAATACAAGTTCATGCAAATAATACAATGCGGCGGCGCTATATTTTTCGTTTTCCCGCCAAAACTCAATTATTTCTATTGAAAACTAGCTTCTTTTTTTTTTATTGGTTATAGGCAACCCATTTATGTCTCTGTCTCGCTTGATGTTAACAATAACGTGGTCTAAGATGGGACATGCTTGCCTAGAGGATACCATTTCACTCTTGATTTGAAAACTGTATATTATCTCTATACACGGTGGCATTTAATTCACTCTTATCCTTAAATGTATGTACTCAAACCATAATAATACTCGTACAAGGTCCATAAAAAAAAATGTATCTGTATAAAGTGCCTCTTAAAATAACTGCATGACAGCCGAAATGTCTATTTAACGGTACCCACAGCGCGGGCACCAGCTGAGTGCTTTGTAAATGTTTCGTAGGCAATAAAACACCTGCCTTGTTCAATGTCACAAGGCTTTTCTTTGGAATTTTATTTTGATAATACCTAGATTTACATTTTAAATGAATAATAATAAATAAATAATATTTCATAAGTACTTTTTTTATTTAGTTATATTTATTATTATATTATTTATTATTTTTTATGGAGTATTTTATAGCATGGACTGAATACATACATTAAAGGAAAAGAACGACTTAAATTCCACCTTGTATATCTTGGTTATAGTTAACTGGAAACAAGGACGCCGGCAAGCTGTTCCATTCATAGCTGTTTGCACTATAAATTTATTCTTAAAAGAAATGCTTTGTACGGGTTGAAGGAGTTTCAATCAGAAATATGGATTTCGTTTCTGTGCGTCTTTTATTTCGATGAAAGAAAGGACTGAAATACTTACGATTTCTTGATCACCACTCGAAATGATGTCAGTTTTTGTTTTATTAATGATTGTATCTTCATCTTCGAATTTTCCATTTGATCGATTTTTTAAAAACCAGTGATACTTTTTTACAGCTCTTTCAAGAAGGTTGGTTTTTTGCATATCATTTTGACCATAATTGTTTGGTAATAATTTATTTGTAGGAACATTCATATTATTCACATTTGATGATTGAGCATTATTTTTATTTTTATGATACAATTGATATGTTATTACATGTTTGTCAGGTAGTGCAAATCTGTGTACAGCCATATCGATGGTGCTTATAGGTAGATCAATAGTATGCGAATTCATTTCATCATCATTGCTGGTTTTACTACCACTGACTTTTATATTTTTGCTGTTAAAAATATCAAAGCTATCTTTATTATAATTAGCTGGACTGTATTTGTATTGTTTCTGAATCATGTTGTATGTCTTTATCCATTTTGATCGAGGAACAGATTTTACAAGTGAATCACTATTTAAATCTTCTTGATCTACAATCGATGTTTTTCCGTAATTGTTACCAATAATGTTATCATTCCCATTAAATATGCCTGCTAATTCTGGATCTGTTTTGTAAGTCAAATGATGTTTTGTTATTATACTTTTAGAATTCAATTTTCCGTATGCATTGTCATTAATATTTTTAACATTGTAATTGTTATACGAAGTGACCTTGCTTGTTCGACCGTGGTGATTTCCATATCTTGCTTTTTTGTAATACACAACACCAGGATTTATATACATTTTATAACCGTGATTTTTGCCGGTTCTTGCTGAAGACACTAATCTGTTTTTATATGAATTATCAAAGTCTTCGTCATTGGTATTTATTGATTGAGGATTGTTATCTTCCGTTGCAATATCTAGTTTATTTTGATTAGTGTTCTGAGGCACCATAATGTATTTAGTAATTTCATGGGTAGCTCCGTTTTTATGAATAGTTTTAGTGTCACTTGGAATTAGCTTCATTTTAGATGCATCCTGTAGTGAAACATAGAAATATAAATTTACGTTGTTGCGATTTACGAAGACCGATAAATTATTGGACATTGAATTTTATTTTGATTGCCTTTGGAGTATGTCGGCTCATAACCCGGAGGCGGCGGGTTCGATTCCCGCGACTGTACTAGTACGTAGTAATTGCGCACAAAAAGAAAACCGCACATACTTTTTCTGTGTCTTGGTGTTGTGGGAGGAGGATCTATGTATGTGATAGTTGGGCGTTATTTATTTATTTTTGCGTTATATTATACCCTGCGTGTTATTACTTATGTATACTTATATATTAATTTTTATTTTTATTACTATTATTTATTATTATTATTTTGATTAGTAGGATGCCATAACACGCATTAAGTATTAGTGAAAAAGAAGAGCAATAAACTGTAAATAAAAGTAATACAAGTAATAATAGCTATAGATGTTTCTACCACAAAGTTTTTTATTCATTTTATTTTAATAATAACTTCTTACCGAAAAATAAACGGAAAAGAGTAAAATAGCACTCAATGCGAGTAGCGTCATGGTGGTCACTTCACAGAAACAAAATACCTAACACTACTATTATAATACATTTTATTTCCACATACTTAATGTCCGATTTATTTATTAAAGACCGTGTAATAAGCGTATTATTATAAACTACATTTTATAATAAATTGATGTAACTACTCAGAATTGGAATTTATGGAACATGTTTTGTTAATTATATTTATTTATTTAAACTATCATTAGTAACTAATAATAATAATAACACCAACGATCACATACATAGATCCTGGTCCGTAACTAGGATTTCCTGTATCTAGGGACCCAGGAACTACGAGGACCATGGTCCCACAACACCCAGGCTCAGAACAAGTATTTGCGCTTTATTCTGTGCAGAAATATTTGTCCTGTCGCGGGAATCGGACCCGTAGTAACCGTTTGAATTAAATTAAATATTAGAGGACATTAAACACAGCGCCATCTATCCCCAAAGTAACAAAAGTTTATAACTGATAGAATATTTAGGATACCGTTATATTTAGTACCTACGCAGTGTGGGAGATTTTCTGACAGCTGATGGAAAGTAGTTCTACTGCCAAAGATAGATGGCGCTAACAAGACATGGTCCTCTTTTTTTTTCTCAGAGACACTTTCTACTAGAAGCGCACTTATCAATTTGTATTGTGGAAAAACAAAAACGTAAGAAATACCACGTTGACACTATTGTATTATTGTTGTTGATTCTTTATTAGTAAAACAATACCACACGTGCTTACTCCCCAAGTCAAGCGTGCGTAAAGAATTTTTACTTCAAAAAGCATGACAGTTGTAAATGATACCTATTGACCTAGCTTCGTTCATTTAAAATCTTCAGAACCACAGAGTAGGTAGTACTATTTAGAACCATTAGTCTCGATTAATGGGGTTTTTGGCGGGAAAGCGAAAAAGATTGCGTCACCGCATTGTATTATTTTCCAAAACTTGTGTTATTTTCAGTGTTAGTGCATAAAGTTGGTGGCATTTTATTCGTTAAGTGCTGGATTACAGGCGTGAGTGTGGGAAAATGGTATAATGATGGTGAAACGTTTCTTTTCGTGTTGTTTCCAAAACTCCATAGAAGCTTCCAGTAAAGTTGCCACCACTTTACTAGGAGTACGATTTTAACTAGACTGACTTGACTATGACTTGACTTGATGACTTCGACTGTGACTTGACACATATTTGCGTGAAATATCATTAACTTTGTAACGGCTTGTTTTTCATTCTTATGATAATTTAATTGAGATTGGTTCGATTCATTTTTCTTAACCAGTGGCTGGCTAAATAATGCTCCGGCACAAGTCAGTCTCAAAAACTCAACAACAACCATAACTTTCCGACACGAAATGTCAATGTCACGTTTGGTTGTCACATCAACGACGTCAAAATTAAAGTTGACATATGACGTTATCGTTGGGTGACCCTAACCGAAGAGAAATGTGCAAATTTTGATAATAATAGTTTATTCTGTATCCTAATTTCAAGTTAAAACCATAACAAGCGAATCGTTTTCTTTAGGAAACAATAATAGAAAAGACTGGAATAAACAACCTTCGTAGTGAGAGCTCGTGTGGAAAAGTGCAGTCCCTGGTTCACTAGTTTGAGTCTCGCTTTTGGTGATACGCGAAGTAGCAACTTTTGTGGTCAGGGATGCAGGCAACCACTTTTCGAGAGAATTCTGCATTGGCTGGGAGGGGGATCTCGTGACGAAAATCCGCCCAGTCAGAACGACGGTTACGACTTTAAAAGTCGGAGGCCGCTCCCTTTGTTTGTTTGATTTCGGCGAGGGCGTAGCTGCTGACCGTTGGGCCTGTCCCCAAACGGCCAATTCAACCTCTTCTTTTGCTGCAGGTGAGTTTTCCATGAGATTTTATAATAATTGAGGGCCGGGTTCCATCCCCGTGCCGTGTTCAGAATCCGGTAGCTTCACCCGGTTCCATCTTTCCGCAGACAGCTGCGCCCTGCGTCTGAGTTGTTGTGTCGTAGCAAGTCGCTGCCTCCATTTGGCCGCTGCTGCGTCACCTTCGTGGTAGGAGTGAGCTGACCTCCACCACGCTCAGCGTGAGCCTGTAGCTCACGCTCTCTATTGAAAGAAAAACCCCTCTACAGGGTAAGTTTCCCCATCTTTAAATATAAATGTGCATCAAGTCGTAGACTTCATGGTAAAAGTGCCAATAAAACTAATTCTTTCCTGTTCTTCAACGGGGTTTTTTTTTTATATATCTCAAAACCAATTTAACGCACCCCCTTCGGGAGGTCGCCAACGGTCTGCGCTGAGAGACTAGGCTCCAGGAGGCGACGGCCTAGCGCCACGGGTCTACCCCCAGCCGTCCGCCTTGTCCTGGGCCCAGATCAGCCCCCCTGTGCCGTTGGGTTGCTTCCGGAGGTCACCAGCGGTCTGCGCTGAGAGACCAGGCTCCAGGAAGCGCCAGCCTCGTACTACGGGTCTACACCAACCGTCTGCACTGTCCTGGGTCCGGCTCAGCCCCCCTGTGCCGTTGGGTCCCTTCCGGTACCACGGTCAGCCAGCATTTTGCTAGCTGATCGTTTTTATTTAACTTTTGTATTGTCTACTACCAACTAACTTAGCTATCTGGTTGCAAAGCAGGTATGTGCTACTAGCTCGAGCCACACACCCTGTTAAGTCTCTTAATAGCCCGGCTAGCTCAGTCGGTAGAGCAATAGTTCCAAACCCTTCTCTGTGCATTGCGACGCTTCGGCATACGGCATTGCTGGGATGTTAGCACAGGATATTGATGGTACCGAACATCCAATTGCTTTCGCAAGCAAATCGCTCTCGAAGTGTGAAATGAACTATTCGGCAACAGAGCGGGAAGCCCTGGCTGTTGTATTTGCGGTAGAACATTTTAGGCCCTACTTGGAAGGAAGCAAACCTTTTAAAATTGTGACCGACCATGCTAGCCTAAAATGGTTCCTCAATTTAACAAACCCAACCGGCAGATTAGCTCGCTGGGGTTGCAGACTATCTCCCTACAACTTTGAAATCGAACATCGAGCAGGCAAGGATAATGTGGTACCGGATGCCTTATCTCGGTTCGTAACGCCGGTTGCAGCTATTGCAACCACGTCCTCTTTCACCCCTACTGGTGATTCTTGGTACGACAGCGTCTATACTAAATGCCTGCAAAAACCCTTGTCTTGTAGGAATTTTATGGTAAAAGACGGAAGATTGTTTCGTTACACAAGGTCAGCCAATAATCTAGTGCGCGATTTCCAATGGAAAGAAGTAATACCACAGTCTAAGCGGAAAACAATTATTGAAGACCACCACAGCTTACCCACTTCTGCACATTTAGGAATACAGAAGACCTTCAAAAAGATCTCATTGGCGTATTACTGGCCCGGATTATTTAAGGACGTGGCTGATTTTGTGCGAAAATGCGAAACATGTTTATCCCATAAAATCCCGAATCAGACTACACCAGGCTTAATGGGTAGTCCTAAGCAATGTTGTAGGCCAAACCAGACATTGAGTATAGACCTGGTAGGGCCCTTTCCGGTTTCTAGAAACCGCTACACACACTTGTTCGTAGTTATTTTATTTTATTTATTTATTTATTTATTGCAATAAGAACGGTTTTAGACCAATTACACTTACTACTAAATTATTAATTATAATATATTTAAAATTAAATGTCATAAATCAAATTCAAAAAAAGCACCAATTAATAATACATTGACAATACAGATCAAACATTTTCGCAATAGGTCAAACACACATATAAAACAGTTTTCCAATTGTCAAAAAAGATATCAAAATCAGGGTTGGCGTCGAGGAGTGCATTGAGGTTCCGCAGGGACCGGCATAAGGGAGACTCGGCTCGGGCCACAGTACGGGAACCTGGGACAGCAAACAGCCTGTGTCGTCTACTGGGCCTGTGTCGCACATATTTGTCCGGGACAAACAAGTTGCACACTCGGTCGTGTAAATCACGGGAATCAACTAAGCCTCTTAGAACTTTACAGCACATAGTGAGTTGATCTAACAATCTTCTCACTGCTAAAGAATTAAAACCCAGTTGACCGAGCAGGAACTTAGTGGGATATAAAAATGGATAGTATCCGTAAAGTCTCTTATACAAAGCTCTTAAGAAAGCTTTCTGAACTTTCTCAAGCAACAAAGTGTAAGTAACATGGAAAGGGTTCCACACACATGCACTTGCCTCTAATTTACCTCTCACAAGAGAATTGTAGAGTGTTCGTAGCACCAGTGGGTCCCGGAAGTTTTTGGTGTTACGAAGGACAAAACCCAGTCGTCGAAATGCTTCTTTAGCAAGGTTTGATATATGATCGTGGAAAGTCAAACTGCGATCGAAATTGACTCCCAAGTCCTTTATGCTATTTACTCTTTCAATATAAGTGTTATTTAAATTATAATTAAAATTAATTGGCATTCGTTTACGGTCAAAAGACATTACATAACATTTATTTAAATTAAATTGCATTTTATTAGTCAAACTCCATTTAAATATTAAGTCAATGTCATTTTGTAAAAGATAACAGTCATTTTGTGATTTAATCTCAAGAAAAAGCTTTAGGTCGTCAGCGTACAAGAGACTTTTAGCAGAATTCACCACCGAAGCAAGGTCATTGATCATTATTAAGAAGAGGAGTGGGCCAAGCACCGATCCCTGGCTCACTCCGGATCGGGTATGATAAGGTTCTGAGACGTATATACCGTGCCTCACAAATTGACGACGGTCCCTCATATAGTCTGAAAAAAAATTCAGTAGTCGTGGGGTAAAACCAAGGTCATATAGCTTATGCAACAAGATATCATTGTCAATTTTGTCGAATGCTTTCTGAAAATCAAAATAAACCACATCAACCTGGACTCCACGATCCAAAGCGCTCGAAATGTAATCAACCAGAGACAACAGGTTGGTATTGACGGATCGCGCCGGCCGGAAACCGTGCTGCTCATCGCCTAGATATTGACTAATTTGCCTATATATTTCTTTATGTAATATGTATTCAAATACCTTAGCAGGTGAACATAAAATTGCTATTGGACGATATTCTTCGACTGCTGTCCTATTACTGCTTTTAGGGATTGGCGTCACTCTGGATAACTTCCACTGAGTAGGGTATGCACCATCTCGAAGTGAGAGATTAAATATATAAGAAAGTGGGAGCACAAAATACTTTTCACAAGTTTTCAGAACAAAACCGGGCAGGTTATCCGGTCCAGATGAACTACCAGGCTTGAGCTTCCTAAGACCACCTTCAATATCTTCAGGAGAAAGGGGAGGTATATCCACATACCCTCCGTACACAGTATCCTCGCGGAAATTATTTGGGTTTAGTACTGGTGACTCAGCCAGAAAAACACTACAGAAATAATCCGCGAAAGCCTCAGCAGCAGCAACTCCGGTACGAGATTTACCTTCATAAGACACACTAGACTCAAAACCACCTTTTGATCTTAAACTCTGTACATGGTGCCAAAAATGTTTTGGATTAAGTTTTAAATTATTCTCAATATCAGACAAGTAATTACTGTACGCCTGAGCAACGCGAGTTTTTAAAACGGCACGTAAATCCGAAAACAATCTGTATGTATCTGTACATTTCGAGATCTTCCAATCTTTATGCAATTTAAGTTTCCGGCGAATACCCGCTATGATATCAGCATTAAACCAAACCGGATATCTGTTGCACTTAGCTATTTTCCTTTTCTTTTTAGGGGCAGTAAGATCAAATAGGTTGTAAAGTATTTCATAGAAAGCATCTGTTGCTGAACGGGCATCATTTGATTCTATGACACGGGCCCAAGACGTTTCAGTGAGCAGAGACATAAATAGAGAAAGATCCATTTTATTAAAATTCCAATCGCGAGATGGATCTAAATTACTCGGTTGCAAGCGGTTAGAGATATTACACAATCGGAGACTCACTGTTATCTCCAGCGGGGGGTGATAGGTGTCGGGCGGGACGAGGCCGTCGGCAATAGCAACACATACCTGCCGCACCTGTGTCTCGATGCACTCCTGCGCCAACACCACGTCAAGCTTACTTCCATGCGAATTGATTATGTCATTATGTGCTGCTTCACAAAATATGTGATGCTGTTCCCCTTGCGTCGAGCTACCGCAGCCAACATCGTCAAGCACTTAGAGAATGACGTTTTTATGAAACATGGGATTCCACAAACAGTGATTTCTGATAATGGAACTCAGTTCACTGGAAATGAAATACAAGCCCTGTTTCATAAATACAACGTTCCTCAGGTGCATTTGGGCCCTAGATATTGCCCGCAAGTGAACCCAGTAGAACGGCAAAACCGTACCATTGTCACTGCGATATCCTCGCTTATAAAGGAGGATCATCGCGATTGGGACCTGCATTTGCCCCACATTGAGTTCGCCATCAACACATCTGTCAGTGAGGCTACGGGATATTCTCCATTCTTATTAATGCATGGGCGTGAGGCCGTACCAAATGGAGACCTCTACGACTCGGCTCCCTTAGACCTCTCAGACCTTTCTTTTCCACGGAGAGAGGATTACGCACGCCGACTGGGTGCGCTTTCCGGAATTTTTCGCAAAGTCAGAGAGGAGTTGGTGAAGGCACACGCCAAGAACACGCATTATTATAATCTCCGGAGAAGATACATGGAACTCAAAGTGGGTCAAACGGTATGGAAAAGAACTTTCCCGCTGAGTGACAAAGGGAATTTTTTCTCGGCAAAGCTGGCCCCTAAATATACCAAATGTACGATTAAAACTAAGAAGTCTCCTTTGGTATATGAGCTGGTTGACGAGAACGGTAGAGATGCGGGCATTTGGCATGTAAAGGACCTTAAAACCTCTAACTAATGGAATCCCAATTTCATTTTTTTTATTTCACTCATTCTCGTTTACCTATAAACGGTTTGATAGCACACCCCCGGACAGCAGTCGGCTGCTCTTGTGTAGGATCCTGGGAGTTGGTTTTTTCTCGGTTGATGGTTACTGTTAGGATGGATATAAAAGGTAGAATGGTTTAGTCCTTCTAAATATTAAATTCTAGTTAAGGATGGACTGGCCATGGGTGGTTACCATAGTTATTAGTTTTCTTTTCTTTTTATTTTGTCTTTTGTAACCTGGCTTGGTGTAATAGGAAATAATATAATAATTCTTTAGAAATAGTCAATTTAATTCATATCTAAAATATATATTGTATACAAATATCTATGTATGTTTATAACATCACCAGACTAAGGTCATTAGAATAATCCACAGGAGCGGTTGTGTGAACTCCTTTATCAACAAGCCTAGAACACAAACTTAAGCCTATAGGAGCGGTTAGTGAACTCCTCTATCAAGAAGCCTAGAACACTAAACTTTTGATGGTTTTGTTACCGTAGCTAAGCGGAGAACAGGACTCTATACTTCTACTTCCGTAGCTAAGCGGACTAGTAGGAAACTACACTTATAGGAGCGGTTAGTGAACTCCTTTATCAATAAGCCTAGAACACTAAACTTTTGATGGTTTTGTTACCGTAGCTAAGCGGATAACAGGACTAATTATACTTCTACTTCCGTAGCTAAGCGGACTAGTAGGAAACTATACTTATAGGAGCGGTTCTGTGAACTCCTTTATCAATAAGCCTAGAACACAAACTTAAGCCTACAGGAGCGGTGAGTGAACTCCTCTATCAAGAAGCCTATCACACCAATAAAGGGGGTTACTGATATTCAATTTTTTACTAACTAGGGGGATAGCATTATTTTTCACGGTTAGTTGTACTTTGGCAAACAATCCAGTCAACTCCAGTGATTCCCTCGCAGAACAATAGCTTGCTTATAACGGGTGCTTAATTATGACAAATTGTACTCTCGGTTGATGTCCAGTCAATTTCATAATTACCCCAGGGTAAATGCAGTACACTCAAGTTCTAATATTACAGTACATACAAAAACTATTATTTTATATAGGGGTTTTTGCGGGGTTATAAATTAAAACTAATTTCGTTCAATTTATTATTAGAATGTATTATATCTTTTACTTATTCGCTAATTTATGCATCTAGCCCAAGCCAGTGGTACAATTTTTTATATTCTTAGTGTATTGATATAAATTAATTCAATATTTACCTTCGCATGCAGGTGTAGGAATATATAGATTTAAGTTATATTTTAATTTTGATGATAGTGTCTAGTGTTAAATACTCTATTGTTTAAACCTAATTAAAATATTATGGTGGAATTTTTAATGACATTTTCCATGTCATTGGTGTGTCATTTGTCTTTTGTTTGTAACTAAGGTTACCGGCTGGGGACAGCCGTTTCGAATTCACTACGTGAATTCTACCCGGGTTGGACGGGTACTGTAACGGCTTGTTTTTCATTCTTATGATAATTTAATTGAGATTGGTTCGATTCATTTTTCTTAACCAGTGGCTGGCTAAATAATGCTCCGGCACAAGTCAGTCTCAAAAACTCAACAACAACCATAACTTTCCGACACGAAATGTCAATGTCACGTTTGGTTGTCACATCAACGACGTCAAAATTAAAGTTGACATATGACGTTATCGTTGGGTGACCCTAACCGAAGAGAAATGTGCAAATTTTGATAATAATAGTTTATTTTGTATCCTAATTTCAAGTTAAAACCATAACAAGCGAATCGTTTTCTCTAGGAAACAATAATAGAAAAGACTGGAATAAACAACCTTCGTAGTGAGAGCTCGTGCGGAAAAGTGCAGTCCCTGGTTCACTAGTTTGAGTCTCGCTTTTGGTGATACGCGAAGTAGCAACTTTTGTGGTCAGGGATGCAGGCAACCACTTTTCGAGAGAATTCTGCATTGGCTGGGAGGGGGATCTCGTGACGAAAATCCGCCCAGTCAGAACGACGGTTACGACTTTAAAAGTCGGAGGCCGCTCCCTTTGTTTGTTTGATTTCGGCGAGGGCGTAGCTGCTGACCGTTGGGCCTGTCCCCAAACGGCCAATTCAACCTCTTCTTTTGCTGCAGGTGAGTTTTCCATGAGATTTTATAATAATTGAGGGCCGGGTTCCATCCCCGTGCCGTGTTCAGAATCCGGTAGCTTCACCCGGTTCCATCTTTCCGCAGACAGCTGCGCCCTGCGTCTGAGTTGTTGTGTCGTAGCAAGTCGCTGCCTCCATTTGGCCGCTGCTGCGTCACCTTCGTGGTAGGAGTGAGCTGACCTCCACCACGCTCAGCGTGAGCCTGTAGCTCACGCTCTCTATTGAAAGAAAAACCCCTCTACAGGGTAAGTTTCCCCATCTTTAAATATAAATGTGCATCAAGTCGTAGACTTCATGGTAAAAGTGCCAATAAAACTAATTCTTTCCTGTTCTTCAACAGGGTTTTTTTTTTTATATATCTCAAAACCAATTTAACGCACCCCCTTCGGGAGGTCGCCAACGGTCTGCGCTGAGAGACTAGGCTCCAGGAGGCGACGGCCTAGCGCCACGGGTCTACCCCCAGCCGTCCGCCTTGTCCTGGGCCCAGATCAGCCCCCCTGTGCCGTTGGGTTGCTTCCGGAGGTCACCAGCGGTCTGCGCTGAGAGACCAGGCTCCAGGAAGCGCCAGCCTCGTACTACGGGTCTACACCAACCGTCTGCACTGTCCTGGGTCCGGCTCAGCCCCCCTGTGCCGTTGGGTCCCTTCCGGTACCACGGTCAGCCAGCATTTTGCTAGCTGATCGTTTTTATTTAACTTTTGTATTGTCTACTACCAACTAACTTAGCTATCTGGTTGCAAAGCAGGTATGTGCTACTAGCTCGAGCCACACACCCTGTTAAGTCTCTTAATAGCCCGGCTAGCACTGCATTGTAAATTCAACGGCGCCCAAAACCTACCTTGTAAATATACTACATATATAATATTCTATACTTACCACTTGTCAATATTTTAAATACTTACTACTTACTTAATACTTGACTCACTGTCTTAACAATAAAGACATTTAATGAACCAGGTGCAGTGTTTCCCTTCAGTTCCCAATAGGAACCCTAATAGGGAAACTAGTTCCTTTCCTTTTTTTAAAGCACTACTTGATATATCATCAATTACTTGACACTGGCTAAATACACAAGTGAGGAGCCAAAACTTAAAAAAAAAGACACACACACATGTCTCATCAACGCCATCTAACGGACTTTTATGAACTATTTTTCAATTGCCTGTCGGAAAAGCTCCCTTTATACACCAAAATAAGGCTTTAGTAAAAATCTAATATTTCATTATCAGAGCACTTTAGAAAATACTTTAGCGGTACTTATTTTTCTGCACACTCATTTATTATAATTATCTATATATATATTTTTGGCATTATGCACTTTATATTTTATGCTTAAAACGATTAGGTAGATACTTAAACTGAGTAAACGTAAATGTCCTATAAATATACAATTTAAAAAATAAAAATTCTGGCGTTGATTGAATGAAATTCGATACATTGAAAAATGAAATGTATTTTATATCCAATGTAATTGTAATAAATTAAACAACATCGCTTGAGAAAATCTCGATCCAATAACCATCGGGGTCTTGTATAAAAGCTAGACCCCTCATTTTCCCACCGTTTGGTTTCTTGATGAATTTGACGCCTTGTTGCTCGAACCTGGAAATTCATATTTTTAAACGGGCAAAGTGCTATTTTTTTAACTAATTACTTCAATACTACCGACATAAATACTACTAGAGAGAGGTTTATGTGGCAGCAGGGGGTGGGGGCAAATTTTTACGTCACTAATTTGACGTGACGTATAAAAATAACCTATCCTAGCACTTTTCTGCAGAGTTCGTCTAAGTAGGTAAGCAGTAGTGCGCAAGCACTGCTGTGTTCCGGTTTGAAGGGCACTGTAGCTACTACTACGAGAGACTTTATGATCTGATCTCACAGTTTAGTAATCTTATTACTAGATTGTGCTGATGTCTCTGTATGACGTGCGCAGTGCAGTGTCACGCGAGCCTCTATACTTTAGAGTTCCGAGTGACACTGCAGCTGATATGGGCAGCCGTGTCGTTTAACATCAGGCGAACGGCTAGCTCGTCACGTCATTCCTTAACATAAAAAAAAAACCACCCGCTTTGGCAGTTATTTTTCCGCAAAATAGTACCTAAGTAATGTACGTGCAACCACTAAACTTGTTCTAAGTTGAAGCCAAACTCACTTGCTCTGTAATCCCACTAACTACCTACAATACCTAACACTAATGAAATTACTGGACAAACCTCAGGATGACGTGCGCAGTGCAGTGTCACGGGAAATTTTATAATTTAGCGTTCCGAGTGACACCGCAACTGATATGAGCTGCCGCTTGATATCAGGCGAACGACTAGCTCATAACGTCATTCAATAACATAAAGAGGCAATATAAATCTTTACCTGTCACAAGCGGCGTCTAAATCAGGTACCCAAATCCCGATATGTCCGAATCCTCGAGGATCCACGTTTCCATTGTGGTAGCTAGAATCATCGCTCTCTGTACCCCAGTTACTGAAACACAAACGATAAATAAATAAAAGCTGAAGGTAGAATGTGTTTCACACATCATCAGCATAAATAAAGGCACATTTCTGATCAGCGGATTTTGAAGTGAAAATTTCTTTAGGCGTGTAAATATGTATAATATGGGTGAACAGAAATCATGGAACTCGCCTAATCGTCAGCGAACGCTTTCTATTTTTTATATTTCATTGGTTGCAATCGAGTTACGTGATCGCCCAGCTAGGTTAGCAGCTAGCATATGCTATAATTGACAATTTGGACTTTAGAGAATCACTTTAGGTGTTCATTTATCTGGTCTACAAGGCCCCTCGTTATCTGATCTGTGCTTCCCTGGCATGTACCTGATTCACTTACTAAGTCAGTTCCAAAGTGGCTTTCCTTGTCAGAGCCCAGTTTTCCCTCGCGACGGGATCGTTGGGTACATCCGCAGGATCTTCGTACCCCATGAAGAATAAAGAGAACTTCATTTCAGGGAAATGCAGCTGTTGGAGCAAGCGCATGCCGAGCACGCCGGTGTAGAACGGGATGGACTTCTTGGGATCCTTTATGCGGTACATCGTTTGTTGTACGAAAAAGTCCTGGGAAACGAAGGCAGAAATGGGAAAATTGAAGATGGAAAAGATTACTTCTTATGTTCAGTAGTCTTGCCCACGTAGAGCGCCACTTTGAGCTAGCTGCTTGCCTCTTGCATCCAACGGGTCCCCGCAGTGTGACCAGGGGCCTTACCGCGTAAGTCTGGTGGAGATGGTAATCGTGTTCTCTCTTGTTCGCACTCGTGGACTTGTTAATTGGCGCGTGCAGGATGGCAGGCGAAGCAGATTCCCAGAACGGTTACGCGGTAGGGGTGCAGGTATTTTCAACCAATTAAAAAAAAGGAGAAAGTTCTCAAATCAGTGGTAATTGAAACCGTATATTTGTTAGGCACCTCATCACTCTATAATTTATTAAGCATTAAAAAATATTTTTTTTTAATTGGGAATTGTTTTTATTATAATAATAAATATACTGTCAGAAGCTTCCCATGGAAATTCCATCTGAATCGGTTCATGAATAAAAATTATAAATAATAACAACCAAATTTAGAACCTCCCCCTTTTTTGAAGTCGGTTGAAATTAAACGACTAATTTTAAAAAATCACGCTCTAGGAAGTACCAATTCCATAAAATTTTCTCATCTGAAACTGCTAATGTAGTTACTAACTGTTTTGCTATTACCTAAATCAGCAACTTGCAAGTATATTTAATGTAATAAAATATTTAGGTAGTAGTAGCTATTTATAAATTATTCGTTGTGGTGTTCAGTCGTAACCTACCTCCCTTATTAAGATTATTGGGATTTCTTTTTATATAAAATAGCAACCTCAATATTATAAAGGAAACTTTCCCATTATAGTTGTAGTCTGTGGTTACGTTCTCATTTGTTTTTGCCAGGAAATGGTGTTTTGTCTACTAATCTAATCTTAAATATATAACTCAAAGGTGACTGACTGACTGACATAGTGATCTATCAACGCACAGCCCAAACCACTGGACGGATCGGGCTGAAATTTGGCATGCAGGTAGATGTTATGACGTAGGCATCCGCTAAGAAAGGATTTTTCGAAATTCTACCCTTAAGAGGGTGAAATGGGTGGTTGAATTATTTTCCCATAGCCACGCCACGGGCGAAACTGCGGGCAGAAGCTAGTTCGATATAATCCTAATATTAACTAAAGTTTATTGCATCTTAGTGTTTCTTTAAACATTACAAAACGTTCTTCGAAATATATTCGGTTTTATTTTAATTCTTTGTCCCACAGTTTCACAGTTCCACTGTGAGTAGAATAGAATTCTGAACGAAGAATCCTAACAAAACAATACATTCCAACAATAGTAAGCGATCATCATAAGCTTTAAGGCAAAGTGGCATATGACCACATGGTACTGAGAAAACTAAAGCCCGGAGACGAATGAATGAAAGAATGAATGATTTATTTGTAAAAACTTAGCCTAATACACTGCAATGCGAACGTATATGTACATTCCTATAATTATTGTAATGCGTTAAACCTAGAAATATAAACGAGATTAACAAGATCCGAAAAGTACCTCTAAAAACCGAAGACTTTTAATGTTAATGACGGCATTCTGCAAGTACGTACAGTAATATTCCTTTAGTCAAATGATTGTATGATTTCCTAAAGCAGAATACCTATTAGGTGTGTGAACACTCCAATAGTGGAATTGGACATACCTTGGTTTCTGCAGGAGGCGTCTGGCACAAAGCTTCCGCTTCCTGGGGAGAAATTACTGGACTTGCCATCTTTCTGCAACCAAACAGAGTAAAAACAATATTTAGTGGGTTCGATTCCGACCCAGAACCCATTTGTGTGATGATGTATTTGTTGTGTCTGGGTATTATACTGTATTCTATTGTATCACGAAGTTAACTTTAGAATTATTTTCCTAAGTAGTTTGATAAAAAGAATATCAATTTAAAGTAAGACTAGAAATATTAGACTAAGCATTGCCATTCAACGGGGCAATGCCGCCAGCATTTTGGGCACGTTGTCTACTGGTAGCGGCTTCTAAGATTAAGTTTTGCTAATGTATAGTTTTTAATTTAATTTTAGTTTAATTGTTTAAAAACTTATAATTTGTTCTTGAATAAATAGGTTTAGGTTTAAAGAAATTTATTCTCAAATAAGACAAAAAAGTCACTTCCATGAGAACATGGTTAGACTAAAAAAATTCATTACAAGTACATTCGTCGTAACTTTAAATAAATATTAACATCTTCATTAAAAGGCAGTCAATTGTGGACCCGAATTACAGTTGACTTTGATTTTGGATATAAGTTGCGCCCAGCGGATAAAAAGTACCTCCGAGTTATTCCAGTGTATAATTTATCTCCATTCTAAATTTACACATTAATAATTTTAGTGCGATTTTCAACGTAATAAGACTTCCTTTCCGATGAATACACTCACTAAAATATTTGGTAAAATTAGAAATTATAGCATGTGCTGTCTACATCAGAATTCAGATTTCGGAATAATTATAGTAATTACCATCAACTACATAATACCAATATAACTTTACCTTACAAACCAAATATAAATGCCAAGCTGGGCTAACACAACCTTTACCAGTCACTATATACACGTAAATGTATTTTTATTTGTAATTTACTTTGTGTCCGAGGTGTCTGAACGCATAAATTAGTACAAGATATAAGTAGGTACCTATCTTTGGAATAAGCCGTAGCGTGACCAAAACAGAACCTAGACACACTTGTCTATCATTTCATCACGCCTTTTTAGTCACGTCTTCTGTTTCAGTGACGCTACGGCGTATTTTGACCAAAATAGTAGACAGCACACTTGTCTACCATTTCATGCCTTTTTAGTCACGTCTTCTGTTTTGGTTACGCTAAAGCGCGTTTGACTAGTTTATCACAATTATTTCGATGAGCTTAGGTACAAGTCACAAATATTTTTTTCTTCGCAAATAAATCAAATCACGGCTTTTCTGCGGTTATAGCGGCAGGTGTCATAATTATGTATTGTTGTTTTTGGTATTTTCTTTCTTTTTTTTTCTTCAAACTTGTCTTGCATTTGACCACGCTCTCACCTGATGGGAAGTGACAATGCAATCGAAGGTGTAGCATGCTAGCCAAGTAAATACCTATTTACTCTTCTCTTGAACACGCCCGGGTCATATTTCGCCGGAAACAGACGCCGGCGCATTCCATTCCTTAGCCATTCTATTTGAGAACGTTGAATCAAATCGCTTGGTACGAATGGGTGGTATTTCGACCACGAAAGGATGGCGTTTAGCCGAGCGTCTAGTAGGTAACGTCTGGAGCCTTTCACCAACCAGTGTCGTAGTCAATGAGCTTTTTGGCACGTCGTTCAATCGAGTCAAAAGCCTCAAGCTGGTACTTGGCAGACCCGTCCCACAGGTGGCAGCAGTATCTACTCCATACACGATCGGACCTGTGCTTGATAAAGGTTTATAAGCTGTTCAGATGTGAAGTGTGTGTTCAAAAAAACTCATTTTGTCCAAGGTAAGGTACTAACCTTACCTTGGACAAAATGAGTTTTTTTGAAGCTACTTTGGCTTTAGACTCGATGTAGGATGTAGTTTAGGTTTGTGAGGTCAACACCTAAAAGCTCAAGGTGGTTTCCAAAATTTACAGATACACCACGGAATGAAGGAGTCAGATTGAGTGGACTCTTTTTAGCAGTGAATAGGCACGCTTGTGTTTCTGCAGCATTGAACCTAACCAAGTTAGTTAACTGTCTTGTTTATTGATAGTCATGTATTCTTGTGCCTTCTCGTCCAGCAAAAAGTGTTGGTACGTTCCAGTTAAATACACAGAATGTAGTTGCCCCCGCTAAGTTGGTAACTAAGCAACAACATACAAAGAAACGAATTGAATTGTGTTTTCAAGCTTTTGGACTGGAAAAGATCTGGTATCAGCATAATTAGCGAGTACATTACTAATCTGCTGACCAGAATAACACCAGGGAGCCCTGGAGCTGCGGCACTCCGTGCGAAGCCACCGACATTTAGCGCATTCTGACTAGCCCGATAGCTCAGTTGGTAGTAACCGTGCTTTCTGAACTATGGGTTGTGGGTTCGATTCCCACTCAGGACAAACATTTGTGTGATGAACATAGGTGTTTGTTCTGTGTCTGGGTGTTATATTATATTCTATATGTATTTACAAACAAAAAAATACTAAGTATTGTATCAGTTATCTGGTTCACATAGCACAAGCTTTGCTTAGTTTGGGGCTAGATGGCGTTGAGATGTCCACACATATTATTTATTTATTTATTTATTCTACATGCATAGTTATATAGCTTTTCCTGTAACTGAAAACCACCGTCCTTTTTTGTTGTTCGTCTCCCTATATTTTTTTGGTTGTCTGGAAGATATTGCTTTCAAAAAGACCACCCATTGTGACATTTTTAAGTTTATGTTGTGATCATCTATTTAGAAAAGATGAAAGAACTATTGAGTCGTCGGCATATTGAGGACTAGTTGCGCCCCGCAGTTTCACCCGCGGATAAAAAGTACTTTACTGCTCATCCTACGGGAACGTTTCACTTTTCCGGGATAAAAGTAGCCTATATGTTAATCCAGTGTATAAGCTATCTTGGCACTGAATT
Source organism: Ennomos fuscantarius (assembly GCA_905220475.3). Classification (NCBI taxonomy): domain Eukaryota; kingdom Metazoa; phylum Arthropoda; class Insecta; order Lepidoptera; family Geometridae; genus Ennomos; species Ennomos fuscantarius. Next base: position 9,509,989 of record HG992049.1, read on the forward strand.
TCATCAAAATCCATTCAGCCATTTGAGCGTGAAGGAGTAACAAACATACACACATACAAACTTTCGCCTTTATAAAATTGGTTTGATTTAATAATAACCAAAAAATATTTAATGTATATTTATTATTGCTTACTCTACTTTATTAACAATAATTACACGATTTGATAAAAAAAATAACATATAAGAAACGTTTACGTTGTAACGGCTTGTTTTTCATTCTTATGATAATTTAATTGAGATTGGTTCGATTCATTTTTCTTAACCAGTGGCTGGCTAAATAATGCTCCGGCACAAGTCAGTCTCAAAAACTCAACAACAACCATAACTTTCCGACACGAAATGTCAATGTCACGTTTGGTTGTCACATCAACGACGTCAAAATTAAAGTTGACATATGACGTTATCGTTGGGTGACCCTAACCGAAGAGAAATGTGCAAATTTTGATAATAATAGTTTATTCTGTATCCTAATTTCAAGTTAAAACCATAACAAGCGAATCGTTTTCTTTAGGAAACAATAATAGAAAAGACTGGAATAAACAACCTTCGTAGTGAGAGCTCGTGTGGAAAAGTGCAGTCCCTGGTTCACTAGTTTGAGTCTCGCTTTTGGTGATACGCGAAGTAGCAACTTTTGTGGTCAGGGATGCAGGCAACCACTTTTCGAGAGAATTCTGCATTGGCTGGGAGGGGGATCTCGTGACGAAAATCCGCCCAGTCAGAACGACGGTTACGACTTTAAAAGTCGGAGGCCGCTCCCTTTGTTTGTTTGATTTCGGCGAGGGCGTAGCTGCTGACCGTTGGGCCTGTCCCCAAACGGCCAATTCAACCTCTTCTTTTGCTGCAGGTGAGTTTTCCATGAGATTTTATAATAATTGAGGGCCGGGTTCCATCCCCGTGCCGTGTTCAGAATCCGGTAGCTTCACCCGGTTCCATCTTTCCGCAGACAGCTGCGCCCTGCGTCTGAGTTGTTGTGTCGTAGCAAGTCGCTGCCTCCATTTGGCCGCTGCGGCGTCACCTTCGTGGTAGGAGTGAGCTGACCTCCACCACGCTCAGCGTGAGCCTGTAGCTCACGCTCTCTATTGAAAGAAAAACCCCTCTACAGGGTAAGTTTCCCCATCTTTAAATATAAATGTGCATCAAGTCGTAGACTTCATGGTAAAAGTGCCAATAAAACTAATTCTTTCCTGTTCTTCAACAGGGTTTTTTTTTTAATATATCTCAAAACCAATTTAACGCACCCCCTTCGGGAGGTCGCCAACGGTCTGCGCTGAGAGACTAGGCTCCAGGAGGTGACGGCCTAGCGCCACGGGTCTACCCCCAGCCGTCCGCCTTGTCCTGGGCCCAGATCAGCCCCCCTGTGCCGTTGGGTTGCTTCCGGAGGTCACCAGCGGTCTGCGCTGAGAGACCAGGCTCCAGGAAGCGCCAGCCTCGTACTACGGGTCTACACCAACCGTCTGCACTGTCCTGGGTCCGGCTCAGCCCCCCTGTGCCGTTGGGTCCCTTCCGGTACCACGGTCAGCCAGCATTTTGCTAGCTGATCGTTTTTATTTAACTTTTGTATTGTCTACTACCAACTAACTTAGCTATCTGGTTGCAAAGCAGGTATGTGCTACTAGCTCGAGCCACACACCCTGTTAAGTCTCTTAATAGCCCGGCTAGCTCAGTCGGTAGAGCAATAGTTCCAAACCCTTCTCTGTGCATTGCGACGCTTCGGCATACGGCATTGCCGGGATGTTAGCACAGGATATTGATGGTACCGAACATCCAATTGCTTTCGCAAGCAAATCGCTCTCGAAGTGTGAAATGAACTATTCGGCAACAGAGCGGGAAGCCCTGGCTGTTGTGTTTGCGGTAGAACATTTTAGGCCCTACTTGGAAGGAAGCAAACCTTTTAAAATTGTGACCGACCATGCTAGCCTAAAATGGTTCCTCAATTTAACAAACCCAACCGGCAGATTAGCTCGCTGGGGTTGCAGACTATCTCCCTACAACTTTGAGATCGAACATCGAGCAGGCAAGGATAATGTGGTACCGGATGCCTTATCTCGGTTCGTAACGCCGGTTGCAGCTATTGCAACCACGTCCTCTTTCACCCCTACTGGTGATTCTTGGTACGACAGCGTCTATACTAAATGCCTGCAAAAACCCTTGTCTTGTAGGAATTTTATGGTAAAAGACGGAAGATTGTTTCGTTACACAAGGTCAGCCAATAATCTAGTGCGCGATTTCCAATGGAAAGAAGTAATACCACAGTCTAAGCGGAAAACAATTATTGAAGACCACCACAGCTTACCCACTTCTGCACATTTAGGAATACAGAAGACCTTCAAAAAGATCTCATTGGCGTATTACTGGCCCGGATTATTTAAGGACGTGGCTGATTTTGTGCGAAAATGCGAAACATGTTTATCCCATAAAATCCCGAATCAGACTACACCAGGCTTAATGGGTAGTCCTAAGCAATGTTGTAGGCCAAACCAGACATTGAGTATAGACCTGGTAGGGCCCTTTCCGGTTTCTAGAAACCGCTACACACACTTGTTCGTAGTTATTTTATTTTATTTATTTATTTATTTATTGCAATAAGAACGGTTTTAGACCAATTACACTTACTACTAAATTATTAATTATAATATATTTAAAATTAAATGTCATAAATCAAATTCAAAAAAAGCACCAATTAATAATACATTGACAATACAGATCAAACATTTTCGCAATAGGTCAAACACACATATAAAACAGTTTTCCAATTGTCAAAAAAGATATCAAAATCAGGGTTGGCGTCGAGGAGTGCATTGAGGTTCCGCAGGGACGGGCATAAGGGAGACTCGGCTCGGGCCACAGTACGGGAACCTGGGACAGCAAACAGCCTGTGTCGTCTACTGGGCCTGTGTCGCACATATTTGTCCGGGACAAACAAGTTGCACACTCGGTCGTGTAAATCACGGGAATCAACTAAGCCTCTTAGAACTTTACAGCACATAGTGAGTTGATCTAACAATCTTCTCACTGCTAAAGAATTAAAACCCAGTTGACCGAGCAGGAACTTAGTGGGATATAAAAATGGATAGTATCCGTAAAGTCTCTTATACAAAGCTCTTAAGAAAGCTTTCTGAACTTTCTCAAGCAACAAAGTGTAAGTAACATGGAAAGGGTTCCACGCACATGCACTTGCCTCTAATTTACCTCTCACAAGAGAATTGTAGAGTGTTCGTAGCACCAGTGGGTCCCGGAAGTTTTTGGTGTTACGAAGGACAAAACCCAGTCGTCGAAATGCTTCTTTAGCAAGGTTTGATATATGATCGTGGAAAGTCAAACTGCGATCGAAATTGACTCCCAAGTCCTTTATGCTATTTACTCTTTCAATATAAGTGTTATTTAAATTATAATTAAAATTAATTGGCATTCGTTTACGGTCAAAAGACATTACATAACATTTATTTAAATTAAATTGCATTTTATTAGTCAAACTCCATTTAAATATTAAGTCAATGTCATTTTGTAAAAGATAACAGTCATTTTGTGATTTAATCTCAAGAAAAAGCTTTAGGTCGTCAGCGTACAAGAGACTTTTAGCAGAATTCACCACCGAAGCAAGGTCATTGATCATTATTAAGAAGAGGAGTGGGCCAAGCACCGATCCCTGGCTCACTCCGGATCGGGTATGATAAGGTTCTGAGACGTATATACCGTGCCTCACAAATTGACGACGGTCCCTCATATAGTCTGAAAAAAAATTCAGTAGTCGTGGGGTAAAACCAAGGTCATGTAGCTTATGCAACAAGATATCATTGTCAATTTTGACGAATGCTTTCTGAAAATCAAAATAAACCACATCAACCTGGACTCCACGATCCAAAGCGCTCGAAATGTAATCAACCAGAGACAACAGGTTGGTATTGACGGATCGCGCCGGCCGGAAACCGTGCTGCTCATCGCCTAGATATTGACTAATTTGCCTATATATTTCTTTATGTAATATGTATTCAAATACCTTAGCAGGTGAACATAAAATTGCTATTGGACGATATTCTTCGACTGCTGTCCTATTACTGCTTTTAGGGATTGGCGTCACTCTGGATAACTTCCACTGAGTAGGGTATGCACCATCTCGAAGTGAGAGATTAAATATATAAGAAAGTGGGAGCACAAAATACTTTTTACAAGTTTTCAGAACAAAACCGGGCAGGTAATCCGGTCCAGATGAACTACCAGGCTTGAGCTTCCTAAGACCACCTTCAATATCTTCAGGAGAAAGGGGAGGTATATCCACATACCCTCCGTACACAGTATCCTCGCGGAATTTATTTGGGTTTAGTACTGGTGACTCAGCCAGAAAAACACTACAGAAATAATCCGCGAAAGCCTCAGCAGCAGCAACTCCGGTATGAGATTTACCTTCATAAGACACACTAGACTCAAAACCACCTTTTGATCTTAAACTCTGTACATGGTGCCAAAAATGTTTTGGATTAAGTTTTAAATTATTCTCAATATCAGATAAGTAATTACTGTACGCCTGAGCAACGCGAGTTTTTAAAACGGCACGTAAATCCGAAAACAATCTGTATGTATCTGTACATTTCGAGATCTTCCAATCTTTATGCAATTTAAGTTTCCGGCGAATACCCGCTATGATATCAGCATTAAACCAAACCGGATATCTGTTGCACTTAGCTATTTTCCTTTTCTTTTTAGGGGCAGTAAGATCAAATAGGTTGTAAAGTATTTCATAGAAAGCATCTGTTGCTGAACGGGCATCATTTGATTCTATGACACGGGCCCAAGACGTTTCAGTGAGCAGAGACATAAATAGAGAAAGATCCATTTTATTAAAATTCCAATCGCGAGATGGATCTAAATTACTCGGTTGCAAGCGGTTAGAGATATTACACAATCGGAGACTCACTGTTATCTCCAGCGGGGGGTGATAGGTGTCGGGCGGGACGAGGCCGTCGGCAATAGCAACACATACCTGCCGCACCTGTGTCTCGATGCACTCCTGCGCCAACACCACGTCAAGCTTACTTCCATGCGAATTGATTATGTCATTATGTGCTGCTTCACAAAATATGTGATGCTGTTCCCCTTGCGTCGAGCTACCGCAGCCAACATCGTCAAGCACTTAGAGAATGACGTTTTTATGAAACATGGGATTCCACAAACAGTGATTTCTGATAATGGAACTCAGTTCACTGGAAATGAAATACAAGCCCTTTTTCATAAATACAACGTTCCTCAGGTGCATTTGGGCCCTAGATATTGCCCGCAAGTGAACCCAGTAGAACGGCAAAACCGTACCATTGTCACTGCGATATCCTCGCTTATAAAGGAGGATCATCGCGATTGGGACCTGCATTTGCCCCACATTGAGTTCGCCATCAACACATCTGTCAGTGAGGCTACGGGATATTCTCCATTCTTATTAATGCACGGGCGTGAGGCCGTACCAAATGGAGACCTCTACGACTCGGCTCCCTTAGACCTCTCAGACCTTTCTTTTCCACGGAGAGAGGATTACGCACGCCGACTGGGTGCGCTTTCCGGAATTTTTCGCAAAGTCAGAGAGGAGTTGGTGAAGGCACACGCCAAGAACACGCATTATTATAATCTCCGGAGAAGATACATGGAACTCAAAGTGGGTCAAACGGTATGGAAAAGAACTTTCCCGCTGAGTGACAAAGGGAAATTTTTCTCGGCAAAGCTGGCCCCTAAATATACCAAATGTACGATTAAAACTAAGAAGTCTCCTTTGGTATATGAGCTGGTTGACGAGAACGGTAGAGATGCGGGCATTTGGCATGTAAAGGACCTTAAAACCTCTAACTAATGGAATCCCAATTTCATTTTTTTTATTTCACTCATTCTCGTTTACCTATAAACGGTTTGATAGCACACCCCCGGACAGCAGTCGGCTGCTCTTGTGTAGGATCCTGGGAGTTGGGTTTTTTCTCGGTTGATGGTTACTGTTAGGATGGATATAAAAGGTAGAATGGTTTAGTCCTTGTAAATATTAAATTCTAGTTAAGGATGGACTGGCCATGGGTGGTTACCATAGTTTTTAGTTTTCTTTTCTTTTTATTTTGTCTTCTGTAACCTGGCTTGGTGTAATAGGAAATAATATAATAATTCTTTAGAAATAGTCAATTTAATTCATATCTAAAATATATATTGTATACAAATATCTATGTATGTTTATAACATCACCAGACTAAGGTCATTAGAATAATCCACAGGAGCGGTTGTGTGAACTCCTTTATCAACAAGCCTAGAACACAAACTTAAGCCTATAGGAGCGGTTAGTGAACTCCTCTATCAAGAAGCCTAGAACACTAAACTTTTGATGGTTTTGTTACCGTAGCTAAGCGGAGAACAGGACTCTATACTTCTACTTCCGTAGCTAAGCGGACTAGTAGGAAACTACACTTATAGGAGCGGTTAGTGAACTCCTTTATCAATAAGCCTAGAACACTAAACTTTTGATGGTTTTGTTACCGTAGCTAAGCGGATAACAGGACTAATTATACTTCTACTTCCGTAGCTAAGCGGACTAGTAGGAAACTATACTTATAGGAGCGGTTCTGTGAACTCCTTTATCAATAAGCCTAGAACACAAACTTAAGCCTACAGGAGCGGTGAGTGAACTCCTCTATCAAGAAGCCTATCACACCAATAAAGGGGGTTACTGATATTCAATTTTTTTCTAACTAGGGGGATAGCATTATTTTTCACGGTTAGTTGTACTTTGGCAAACAATCCAGTCAACTCCAGTGATTCCCTCGCAGAACAATAGCTTGCTTATAACGGGTGCTTAATTATGACAAATTGTACTCTCGGTTGATGTCCAGTCAATTTCATAATTACCCCAGGGTAAATGCAGTACACTCAAGTTCTAATATTACAGTACATACAAAAACTATTATTTTATATAAGGGTTTTTGCGGGGTTATAAATTAAAACTAATTTCGTTCAATTTATTATTAGAATGTATTATATCTTTTACTTATTCGCTAATTTATGCATCTAGCCCAAGCCAGTGGTACAATTTTTTATATTCTTAGTGTATTGATATAAATTAATTCAATATTTACCTTCGCATGCAGGTGTAGGAATATATAGATTTAAGTTATATTTTAATTTTGATGATAGTGTCTAGTGTTAAATACTCTATTGTTTAAACCTAATTAAAATATTATGGTGGAATTTTTAATGACATTTTCCATGTCATTGGTGTGTCATTTGTCTTTTGTTTGTAACTAAGGTTACCGGCTGGGGACAGCCGTTTCGAATTCACTACGTGAATTCTACCCGGGTTGGACGGGTACTGTAACGGCTTGTTTTTCATTCTTATGATAATTTAATTGAGATTGGTTCGATTCATTTTTCTTAACCAGTGGCTGGCTAAATAATGCTCCGGCACAAGTCAGTCTCAAAAACTCAACAACAACCATAACTTTCCGACACGAAATGTCAATGTCACGTTTGGTTGTCACATCAACGACGTCAAAATTAAAGTTGACATATGACGTTATCGTTGGGTGACCCTAACCGAAGAGAAATGTGCAAATTTTGATAATAATAGTTTATTCTGTATCCTAATTTCAAGTTAAAACCATAACAAGCGAATCGTTTTCTTTAGGAAACAATAATAGAAAAGACTGGAATAAACAACCTTCGTAGTGAGAGCTCGTGTGGAAAAGTGCAGTCCCTGGTTCACTAGTTTGAGTCTCGCTTTTGGTGATACGCGAAGTAGCAACTTTTGTGGTCAGGGATGCAGGCAACCACTTTTCGAGAGAATTCTGCATTGGCTGGGAGGGGGATCTCGTGACGAAAATCCGCCCAGTCAGAACGACGGTTACGACTTTAAAAGTCGGAGGCCGCTCCCTTTGTTTGTTTGATTTCGGCGAGGGCGTAGCTGCTGACCGTTGGGCCTGTCCCCAAACGGCCAATTCAACCTCTTCTTTTGCTGCAGGTGAGTTTTCCATGAGATTTTATAATAATTGAGGGCCGGGTTCCATCCCCGTGCCGTGTTCAGAATCCGGTAGCTTCACCCGGTTCCATCTTTCCGCAGACAGCGCGCCCTGCGTCTGAGTTGTTGTGTCGTAGCAAGTCGCTGCCTCCATGTGGCCGCTGCTGCGTCACCTTCGTGGTAGGAGTGAGCTGACCTCCACCACGCTCAGCGTGAGCCTGTAGCTCACGCTCTCTATTGAAAGAAAAACCCCTCTACAGGGTAAGTTTCCCCATCTTTAAATATAAATGTGCATCAAGTCGTAGACTTCATGGTAAAAGTGCCAATAAAACTAATTCTTTCCTGTTCTTCAACAGGGTTTTTTTTTTATATATCTCAAAACCAATTTAACGCACCCCCTTCGGGAGGTCGCCAACGGTCTGCGCTGAGAGACTAGGCTCCAGGAGGCGACGGCCTAGCGCCACGGGTCTACCCCCAGCCGTCCGCCTTGTCCTGGGCCCAGATCAGCCCCCCTGTGCCGTTGGGTTGCTTCCGGAGGTCACCAGCGGTCTGCGCTGAGAGACCAGGCTCCAGGAAGCGCCAGCCTCGTACTACGGGTCTACACCAACCGTCTGCACTGTCCTGGGTCCGGCTCAGCCCCCCTGTGCCGTTGGGTCCCTTCCGGTACCACGGTCAGCCAGCATTTTGCTAGCTGATCGTTTTTATTTAACTTTTGTATTGTCTACTACCAACTAACTTAGCTATCTGGTTGCAAAGCAGGTATGTGCTACTAGCTCGAGCCACACACCCTGTTAAGTCTCTTAATAGCCCGGCTAGCACTGCATTGTAAATTCAACGGCGCCCAAAACCTACCTTGTAAATATACTACATATATAATATTCTATACTTACCACTTGTCAATATTTTAAATACTTACTACTTACTTAATACTTGACTCACTGTCTTAACAATAAAGACATTTAATGAACCAGGTGCAGTGTTTCCCTTCAGTTCCCAATAGGAACCCTAATAGGGAAACTAGTTCCTTTCCTTTTTTTAAAGCACTACTTGATATATCATCAATTACTTGACACTGGCTTAATACACAAGTGAGGAGCCAAAACTTAAAAAAAAGACACACACACATGTCTCATCAAACACCAAAATAAGGCTTTAGTAAAAATCTAATATTTCATTATCAGAGCACTTTAGAAAATACTTTAGCGGTACTTATTTTTCTGCACACTCATTTGTTATAATTATCTATATATATATTTTTGGCATTATGCACTTTATATTTTATGCTTAAAACGATTAGGTAGATACTTAAACTGAGTAAACGTAAATGTCCTATAAATATACAATTTAAAAAATAAAAATTCTGGCGTTGATTGAATGAAATTCGATACATTGAAAAATGAAATGTATTTTATATCCAATGTAATTGTAATAAATTAAACAACATCGCTTGAGAAAATCTCGATCCAATAACCATCGGGGTCTTGTATAAAAGCTAGACCCCTCATTTTCCCACCGTTTAGTTTCTTGATGAATTTGACGCCTTGTTGCTCGAACCTGGAAATTCATATTTTTAAACGGGCAAAGTGCTATTTTTTTAACTAATTACTTCAATACTACCGACATAAATACTACTAGAGAGAGGTTTATGTGGCAGCAGGGGGTGGGGGCAAATTTTTACGTCACTAATTTGACGTGACGTATAAAAATAACCTATCCTAGCACTTTTCTGCAGAGTTCGTCTAAGTAGGTAAGCAGTAGTGCGCAAGCACTGCTGTGTTCCGGTTTGAAGGGCACTGTAGCTACTACTACGAGAGACTTTATGATCTGATCTCACAGTTTAGTAATCTTATTACTAGATTGTGCTGATGTCTCTGTATGACGTGCGCAGTGCAGTGTCACGCGAGCCTCTATACTTTAGAGTTCCGAGTGACACTGCAGCTGATATGGGCAGCCGTGTCGTTTAACATCAGGCGAATGGCTAGCTCGTCACGTCATTCCTTAACATAAAAAAAAAAACCACCCGCTTTGGCAGTTATTTTTCCGCAAAATAGTACCTAAGTAATGTACGTGCAACCACTAAACTTGTTCTAAGTTGAAGCCAAACTCACTTGCTCTGTAATCCCACTAACTACCTACAATACCTAACACTAATGAAATTACTGGACAAACCTCAGGATGACGTGCGCAGTGCAGTGTCACGGGAAATTTTATAATTTAGCGTTCCGAGTGACACCGCAACTGATATGAGCTGCCGCTTGATATCAGGCGAACGACTAGCTCATAACGTCATTCAATAACATAAAGAGGCAATATAAATCTTTACCTGTCACAAGCGGCGTCTAAATCAGGTACCCAAATCCCGATATGTCCGAATCCCCGAGGATCCACGTTTCCATTGTGGTAGCTAGAATCATCGCTCTCTGTACCCCAGTTACTGAAACACACGATAAATAAATAAAAGCTGAAGGTAGAATGTGTTTCACACATCATCAGCATAAATAAAGGCACATTTCTGATCAGCGGATTTTGAAGTGAAAACTTCTTTAGGCGTGTAAATATGTATAATATGGGTGAACAGAAATCATGGAACTCGCCTAATCGTCAGCGAACGCTTTCTATTTTTTATATTTCATTGGTTGCAATCGAGTTACGTGATCGCCCAGCTAGGTTAGCAGCTAGCATATGCTATAATTGACAATTTGGACTTTAGAGAATCACTTTAGGTGTTCATTTATCTGGTCTACAAGGCCCCTCGTTATCTGATCTGTGCTTCCCTGGCATGTACCTGATTCACTTACTAAGTCAGTTCCAAAGTGGCTTTCCTTGTCAGAGCCCAGTTTTCCCTCGCGACGGGATCGTTGGGTACATCCGCAGGATCTTCGTACCCCATGAAGAATAAAGAGAACTTCATTTCAGGGAAATGCAGCTGTTGGAGCAAGCGCATACCGAGCACGCCGGTGTAGAACGGGATGGACTTCTTGGGATCCTTTATGCGGTACATCGTTTGTTGTACGAAGAAGCCCTGGGAAACGAAGGCAGAAATGGGAAAATTGAAGATGGAGAAGATTACTTCTTATGTTCAGTAGTCTTGCCCACGTAGAGCGCCACTTTGAGCTAGCTGCTTGCCTCTTGCATTCAACGGGTCCCCGCAGTGTGACCAGGGGCCTTACCGCGTAAGTCTGGTGGAGATGGTAATCGTGTTCTCTCTTGTTCGCACTCGTGGACTTGTTAATTGGCGCGTGCAGGGTGCCAGGCGAAGCCGATTCCCAGAACGGTTACGCGGTAGGGGTGCAGGTATTTTCAACCGATTAAAAAAAAAGGACAAAGTTCTCAAATCAGTGGTATTTGAAACCGTATATTTATTAGGCACCTCATCACTCTATAATTTATTAAGCATTAAAAAATATATTTTTTAATTGGGAATCGTTTTTATTATAATAATAAACATACTTTCAAATGGGTCCCATGGATATTTTATCTAAATCGGTTCCTGAATATAAATTATAAACAATAACAACCAAATTTAGAACCTCCCCCTTTTTTGAAGTCGGTTGAAATTTAACGACTAATTTTAAAAAATCACGCCCTAGGAAGTACCAATTCCATAAAATTTTCTCATCTGAAACTGCTAATGTAGTTACAAACTGTTTTTCTATTACCTAAATCAGCAACTTACAAGTATATTTATTGTAAGTATAAGTACTAGTAGCTATTTAAAAATTTTATTTTAAATTTTATTACTAGTAGCTATTTATAATTATTCGTTGTGATGTTCAGTCGTAACCTACCCCCTTATTGATATTTAGGCCCAATGGCCCAAAAATCCTATAATGGAAAGTTTCCTTAATAATTTAAGGAAACTTTCCATTATAGTTGTAGGTAGTCTGTGGTTACGTTCTCTTCCTTTGTTTTTTCCAGAAAATGGTGTTTTGTCTACTAATCTAATCTTAAATATATATAACTCAAAGGTGACTGACTGACTGACTGACTGACATAGTGATCTATCAACGCACAGCCCAAACCACTGGACGGATCGGGCTAAAATTTGGCATGCAGGTAGATGTTATGACGTAGGCATCCGCTAAGAAAGGATTTTTCGAAATTCTACCCTTAAGAGGGTGAAATGGGTGGTTGAATTATTTTCCCATAGCCACGCCACGGGCGAAACTGCGGGCAGAAGCTAGTTCGATATAATCCTAATATTAACTAAAGTTTATTGCATCTTAGTGTTTCTTTAAACATTACAAAACGTTCTTCGAAATATATTCGGTTTTATTTTAATTCTTTGTCCCACAGTTTCACAGTTCCACTGTGAGTAGAATAGAATTCTGAACGAAGAATCCTAACAAAACAATACATTCCAACAGTAGTAAGCGATCATCATAAGCTTTAAGGCAAAGTGGCATATGACACATGGTACTTAGAAAACTAAAGCCCGGAGACGAATGAATGAATGAATGAATGATTTATTTGTGAAAACTTAGCCTAATACACTGCAATGTGAACGTATATGTATTTTGTTTTATACAATTATTAATATTAAATATTACAAACTGAAAGAACATCTACTTGATAATGATACTTAAAGGTGCTATTACTTATTCTGTGTTAACGATACGTACTACCTTGCTACTACATTTAAATTAGTGCGGTATTCATTTACATTCAGTAACTCATTCTATGAAATAAAATAGTACAACAGCATCCTGATATTTTCGAACATGAGTAATTACATTCCTATAATTATTGTAATGCGTTAAACCTAGAAATATAAACGAGATTAACAAGATCCGAAAAGTACCTCTAAAAACCAAAGACTTTTAATGTTAATGACGGCATTCTGCAAGTACGTACAGTAATATTTCTTTAGTCAAATGATTGTATGATTTCCTAAAGCAGAATACCTATTAGGTGTGTGAACACTCTAAGTGGAATTGGACATACCTTGGTTTCTGCAGGAGGCGTCTGGCACAAAGCTTCCGCTTCCTGGGGAGAAATTACTGGACTTGCCATCTTTCTGCAACCAAACAGAGTAAAAACAATATTTAGTGGGTTCGATTCCGACCCAGAACCCATTTGTGTGATGATGTATTTGTTGTGTCTGGGTATTATACTGTATTCTATTGTATCACGAAGTTAACTTTAGAATTATTTTCCTAAGTAGTTTGATAAAAAGAATATCAATTTAAAGTAAGACTAGAAATATTAGACTAAGCATTGCCATTCAACGGGGCAATGCCGCCAGCATTTTGGGCACGTTGTCTACTGGTAGCGGCTTCTAAGATTAAGTTTTGCTAATGTATAGTTTTTAATTTAATTTTAGTTTAATTGTTTAAAAACTTATAATTTGTTCTTGAATAAATAGGTTTAGGTTTAAAGAAATTTATTCTCAAATAAGACAAAAAAGTCACTTCCATGAGAACATGGTTAGACTAAAAAAATTCATTACAAGTACATTCGTCGGAACTTTAAATAAATATTAACATCTTCATTAAAAGGCAGTCAATTGTGGACCCGAATTACAGTTGACTTTGATTTTGGATATAAGTTGCGCCCAGCGGATAAAAAGTACCTCCGAGTTATTCCAGTGTATAATTTATCTCCATTCTAAATTTACACATTAATAATTTTAGTGCGATTTTCAACGTAATAAGACTTCCTTTCCGATGAATACACTCACTAAAATATTTGGTAAAATTAGAAATTATAGCATGTGCTGTCTACATCAGAATTCAGATTTCGGAATAATTATAGTAATTACCATCAACTACATAATACCAATATAACTTTACCTTACAAACCAAATATAAATGCCAAGCTGGGCTAACACAACCTTTACCAGTCACTATATACACGTAAATGTATTTTTATTTGTAATTTACTTTGTGTCCGAGGTGTCTGAACGCATAAATTAGTGCAAGATATAAGTAGGTATCTTTGGAATAAGCCGTAGCGTGACCAAAACAGAACCTAGACACACTTGTCTATCATTTCATCACGCCTTTTTAGTCACGTCTTCTGTTTCAGTGACGCTACGGCGTATTTTGACCAAAATAGTAGACAGCACACTTGTCTACCATTTCATGCCTTTTTAGTCACGTCTTCTGTTTTGGTTACGCTAAAGCGCGTTTGACTAGTTTATCACAATTATTTCGATGAGCTTAGGTACAAGTCACAAATATTTTTTTCTTCGCAAATAAATCAAATCACGGCTTTTCTGCGGTTATAGCGGCAGGTGTCATAATTATGTATTGTTGTTTTTGGTATTTTCTTTCTTTTTTTTTCTTCAAACTTGTCTTGCATTTGACCACGCTCTCACCTGATGGGAAGTGACAATGCAATCGAAGGTGTAGCATGCTAGCCAAGTAAATACCTATTTACTCTTCTCTTGAACACGCCCGGGTCATATTTCGCCGGAAACAGACGCCGGCGCATTCCATTCCTTAGCCATTCTATTTGAGAACGTTGAATCAAATCGCTTGGTACGAATGGGTGGTATTTCGACCACGAAAGGATGGCGTTTAGCCGAGCGTCTAGTAGGTAACGTCTGGAGCCTTTCACCAACCAGTGTCGTAGTCAATGAGCTTTTTGGCACGTCGTTCAATCGAGTCAAAAGCCTCAAGCTGGTACTTGGCAGACCCGTCCCACAGGTGGCAGCAGTATCTACTCCATACACGATCGGACCTGTGCTTGATAAAGGTTTATAAGCTGTTCAGATGTGAAGTAGTACCTTACCTTGGACAAAATGAGTTTTTTTGAAGCTACTTTGGCTTTAGACTCGATGTAGGATGTAGTTTAGGTTTGTGAGGTCAACACCTAAAAGCTCAAGGTGGTTTCCAAAATTTACAGATACACCACGGAATGAAGGAGTCAGATTGAGTGGACTCTTTTTAGCAGTGAATAGGCACGCTTGTGTTTCTGCAGCATTGAACCTAACCAAGTTAGTTAACTGTCTTGTTTATTGATAGTCATGTATTCTTGTGCCTTCTCGTCCAGCAAAAAGTGTTGGTACGTTCCAGTTAAATACACAGAATGTAGTTGCCCCCGCTAAGTTGGTAACTAAGCAACAACATACAAAGAAACGAATTGAAGGGTGTTTTCAAGCTTTTGGACTGGAAAAGATCTGGTATCAGCATAATTAGCGAGTACATTACTAATCTGCTGACCAGAATAACACCAGGGAGCCCTGGAGCTGCGGCACTCCGTGCGAAGCCACCGACATTTAGCGCATTCTGACTAGCCCGATAGCTCAGTTGGTAGTAACCGTGCTTTCTGAACTATGGGTTGTGGGTTCGATTCCCACTCAGGACAAACATTTGTGTGATGAACATAGGTGTTTGTTCTGTGTCTGGGTGTTATATTATATTCTATATGTATTTACAAACAAAAACATACTAAGTATTGTATCAGTTATCTGGTTCACATAGCACAAGCTTTGCTTAGTTTGGGGCTAGATGGCGTTGAGATGTCCACACATATTATTTATTTATTTATTTATTCTACATGCATAGTTATATAGCTTTTCCTGTAACTGAAAACCACCGTCCTTTTTTGTTGTTCGTCTCCCTATATTTTTTTGGTTGTCTGGAAGATATTGCTTTCAAAAAGACCACCCATTGTGACATTTTTAAGTTTATGTTGTGATCATCTATTTAGAAAAGATGAAAGAACTATTGAGTCGTCGGCATATTGAGGACTAGTTGCGCCCCGCAGTTTCACCCGCGGATAAAAAGTACTTTACTGCTCATCCTACGGGAACGTTTCACTTTTCCGGGATAAAAGTAGCCTATATGTTAATCCAGTGTATAAGCTATCTTGGCACTGAATTTCATCAAAATCCATTCAGCCATTTGAGCGTGAAGGAGTAACAAACATACACACATACAAACTTTCGCCTTTATAAAATTGGTTTGATTTAATAATAACCAAAAAATATTTAATGTATATTTATTATTGCTTACTCTACTTTATTAACAATAATTAGACGATTTGATAAAAAAAATAACATATAAGAAACGTTTACGTTGTAACGGCTTGTTTTTCATTCTTATGATAATTTAATTGAGATTGGTTCGATTCATTTTTCTTAACCAGTGGCTGGCTAAATAATGCTCCGGCACAAGTCAGTCTCAAAAACTCAACAACAACCATAACTTTCCGACACGAAATGTCAATGTCACGTTTGGTTGTCACATCAACGACGTCAAAATTAAAGTTGACATATGACGTTATCTGGAGAAGCCTTAGCTATTCTAGAAGCTATTAATTTTGTGAAATCCCATAATGTGAACAAGGCCATTATATTTTCGGATAGTAAAAGCTGTCTCCAAGCCATTGACTCAAACCCTTTCCGATCAAAATCTAGATTTCCAATTATTTTAAAAATTAGAGACTGCCTATTACAATGTCAAAGATTAGGCATTGAGATTCTTTTAGTCTGGATACCAGGCCACTCTGGTATACTAGGCAATGAATCAGCAGACTCTTGTGCGAAAAATGCAGCCCAAACTGGTTCCCTTGATCATCCCGAAACCTACTCCCATGACGTTTGTACTACTTTAAAATCAATTATGTTTAAAGCATGGACCAAAGTTTGGATGATTTCTAGGACCGTAAAAGGTAAGTTTTACGGTGATATACAGCCCGAAATTCCTACCAAGCCATGGTTTTCTAAATACAAATCAGCAGATAAAGTAACCACCTCAACAATTTGTCGGCTTCGTCTAAATCATGCCTGTACCCCAGTGTTTCTGGCCAAACTTAGGATAAGGGATCACTCTGTCTGCGAATGTGGTTTGGACGAGGGAGATGTGGACCATATATTCTTCAGCTGCCCAAGAACACAGATTTCTCTGTATGACATTATCCCTCCTGACATCCCTCTTCCTACCTCCTTTAAATGCCTACTCTCCCTTGCTTTTACCCCATTTATAAAACTATTGTGTAAATATATTAGAGTTAACAAAATTAGATTGTAAATATAACATAACAAAACATGTATGTATTACACTTATTATACTACTGTAAATATTTTATATATTGTTTGTGTGTGTGTTTTCTGTGTTTTTTAGATAGTATAGACTGGTTTTGGCTTAGACAAAGTGGAAAAAGGGGAAGAACACCGGTGATTAATCTCCATTACACTGGCCAATACCTATCCTACACCGAACAGCCTCCTTCGTTTGATGGTCTATCAGGAAAAACGTGACATTGGCGAAATTGTGGTGGCACCTCCACAAAAGCCACGAAACAAGAGTTGAAGTTGAAGTTGATCGTTGGGTGACCCTAACTGAAGAGAAATGTGCAAATTTTGATAATAATAGTTTATTTTGTATCCTAATTTCAAGTTAAAACCATAACAAGCGAATCGTTTTCTCTAGGAAACAATAATAGAAAAGACTGGAATAAACAACCTTCGTAGTGAGAGCTCGTGTGGAAAAGTGCAGTCCCTGGTTCACTAGTTTGAGTCTCGCTTTTGGTGATACGCGAAGTAGCAACTTTTGTGGTCAGGGATGCAGGCAACCACTTTTCGAGAGAATTCTGCATTGGCTGGGAGGGGGATCTCGTGACGAAAATCCGCCCAGTCAGAACGACGGTTACGACTTTAAAAGTCGGAGGCCGCTCCCTTTGTTTGTTTGATTTCGGCGAGGGCGTAGCTGCTGACCGTTGGGCCTGTCCCCAAACGGCCAATTCAACCTCTTCTTTTGCTGCAGGTGAGTTTTCCATGAGATTTTATAATAATTGAGGGCCGGGTTCCATCCCCGTGCCGTGTTCAGAATCCGGTAACTTCACCCGGTTCCATCTTTCCGCAGACAGCTGCGCCCTGCGTCTGAGTTGTTGGGTCGTAGCAAGTCGCTGCCTCCATTTGGCCGCTGCTGCGTCACCCTCGTGGTAGGAGTGAGCTGACCTCCACCACGCTCAGCGTGAGCCTGTAGCTCACGCTCTCTATTGAAAGAAAAACCCCTCTACAGGGTAAGTTTCCCCATCTTTAAATATAAATGTGCATCAAGTCGTAGACTTCATGGTAAAAGTGCCAATAAAACTAATTCTTTCCTGTTCTTCAACAGGGTTTTTTTTTTATATCTTAAAACCAATTTAACGCACCCCCTTCGGGAGGCCGCCAACGGTCTGCGCTGAGAGACTAGGCTCCAGGAGGCGACGGCCTAGCGCCACGGGTCTACCCCCAGCCGTCCGCCTTGTCCTGGGCCCAGATCAGCCCCCCTGTGCCGTTGGGTTGCTTCCGGAGGTCACCAGCGGTCTGCGCTGAGAGACCAGGCTCCAGGAAGCGCCAGCCTCGTACTACGGGTCTACACCAACCGTCTGCACTGTCCTGGGCCCGGCTCAGCCCCCCTGTGCCGTTGGGTCCCTTCCGGTACCACGGTCAGCCAGCATTTTGCTAGCTGATCGTTTTTATTTAACTTTTGGTATTGTCTACTACCAACTAACTTAGCTATCTGGTTGCAAAGCAGGTATGTGCTACTAGCTCGAGCCACACACCCTGTTAAGTCTCTTAATAGCCCGGCTAGCACTGCATTGTAAATTCAACGGCGCCCAAAACCTACCTTGTAAATATACTACATATATAATATTCTATACTTACCACTTGTCAATATTTTAAATACTTACTACTTACTTAATACTTGACTCACTGTCTTAACAATAAAGACATTTAATGAACCAGGTGCAGTGTTTCCCTTCAGTTCCCAATAGGAACCCCTTTAGTGTAACCTAGCTCTCACCCCTTTTTTTTTTTAAAGCATTACAACGTTTCTAATAGAAAAGTTAATATAAATCACAATTTAGCTTCAGTAACAAAATAAGATTTAAAACAGCAGTATAAAATAAACGACAAAATTTTTTTCACACAGTTTCAAAGTTTAAAAAAGAAGGTACCTTTTTGAAACGCCTGGAGTTATTTTGATTAAACTTTGCGAATAGTGTAACACCGCTATAATATCGGTTCCACTAAATTTGATAACACATTGAGCAACCGACTTTAATTATGAAATAACTTTTCGCAAAGTGGAAAACCATTACAGAACAAATGGATTAAACTCCAATAAACGAAATTTAATGCTTAATCTAGGAGTATCTAATGAACAACATTACATTTTTTTGCCGCCCAGTTTTCCATCAATTCAAAGTAAGATTTCAGCTAGAAGCCTACTAGGTGGTAGAACTTTACTGCAAAGTTTGTCTAGGTAGGTACCACCGCTTTGCCAGTTATTCTGCCGCCAAGGAGCTGTGTTCCGGTTTGAAGGGCACTGTAGCTAGTGAAATTACTGAGCAAATGAGACTTTATGATCTGATCTCACAGTTTAGTAATCTTATTACTAGATTGTGCTGGTGTCTCTGGATGACGTGCGCAGTGCAGTGTCACGCGAACCTCTATACTTTGGAGTTCCGAGTGACACTGCAGCTGATATGGGCAGCCGTGTCGTTTAACATCAGACGAACGGCTAGCTCGTCACGTCATTCCTTAACATAAAAAAGGCAGAAAATAAAAAAACTAGAACGCCTTCGTTTCGTCTTTTTCACGGCAATCATTAGCACAAATAGCCTCACTTTTTTAACAATAACTTAAGAAATACCGAAGATAAAAATCTTGTTTGGACGATAATCTTAAATTTTTTTGAATTTTAGTCGAAAGCCTTCGAAAAATAAACAAATGTTGTCCATTAAAAAACCCTTTTTCAACCCATTACTGCTAATTAAACAACGTTACTCGTGAAAATCTCGATCCAATAACCATCGGGGTCTTGTATAAAAGCTAGACCCTTCATTTTCCCATCGTTCGGTTTCTTGATGAATTTGACTCCTTGTTGCTCGAACCTGGAAATTAATAAAAATTACATTGAATGGACGAAATGCTTGAATAGCTCAGTTGGTAGTAACTCTGCTTTCCGAACTAGGTCGCGGGTTCGATTCCCACCCAGGACAAACATTTGTGTGATGAACATCGATGTTTGTGTCTGTGTCATAATATTATTTAATAAACATAAAACAATAAAAAGGGAACTTAATCAAACAAACCACTACCAGTAGGCAACGTGCCCAATATGCTGGCAGCATTGCCACGTTGAATGGCAATGCTCAATCTTTGGCCGAAGTAGAGGCCAGCATTTTGGTCACGTGTGGCTTCAACCAGACGTTTTGAAAGGTCTTTAAAAATTTGGTGAGCACTCGGTCCCCAAGGCCCCAGTGTCTCAACTACGAAAGGCGCAAATATAAAACCGCTATCAAGATTACTATATTTGCGCCTTTTTAGCTCCTCAGCATAATTCGCCGCCGCGCCAGTCTTAACTTGTGTTCCAGGAAGATGTGACGGCGCAAGGGTGTCGACACATGTAGCGTCAATGTATAATATAATATATATAATAATCTACGTCTGTGTCTGGGTGTATGTATTTACAAAAAACTGTATCTAAGCATTTTATCAGTTATCTGGTTCCCATAGTACAACCTTTGCTTGGTTTGGGGCTAGATAGCGCTGTGTGAAAAAAATCTCAAATATTTATTTTTATTTGTTATTCTTCATTCTATCACCTATGTACTACAATTATACTAACCAATACTAAATACTACTAACTATAATCACACTAATATTATAAAGGCGAAAGTTTGTATGTATGTATGTGTGTATGTTTGTTACTCCTTCACGCTCAAACGGATGAATGGATTTGGATGAAATTCAGCACCAAGATAGCTTATACACTGGATTAACATATAGGCTACATTTTATCCCGGAAAAATCAAATGTTCCCGTGTGATTAGAAAATAATTAAAATAATTTTTATCCGCGGGTGAAACCGCGAGGCTCAACTAGTATCAACAATAAATATCCATAAAAAAATAATATGGACATTTCACACAACGCCATCTAGCCCCAAACTAACCAAAGCTTGTACTATGGAAACCGAGCGCTACAATAATAAAGTAATTAAATGTAAAACCTTAGACACAGTAGAAATTTCTGGGCAATTGAGACTTTATGATCTGATCTCACAGTCAAGTAAGTAATCTTATTACCAGACTGTGCTGATGTCTCAGGATGATGTGCGCAGTGCAGTGTCGCTTGAAACTCTATGTTTTAGGGTTCCGAGTGACACTGTTCTGTTATGGGCGGCCGTGGCGCTTAACATCAGTTGAACGACTAGCTCGTCACATCATTCAATAACATTTAAAAAAAAAACACAGAACAAACATCGATGTTTATCACACAAATGTTTGCTCTGTATGGGAATCGAACCCATATCCCTCCCACAGTTGAATGTTTACCTGTCGCAGGCAGCGTTTACATCAGGTACCCAAATCCCGATGTGTCCGAATCCCCGAGGATCCACGTTTCCATTGTGGTAGCTAGAATCATCGCTCTCTGTACCCCAGTTACTGAAAACACAAAAAGTTAAATAAATAATTTATTCTTTCTCAAAATTGTGAGCGTGAATACAGAATACTTTTTATACAAATAAATTAATTTAGAAGATATTTATGTCTCTGTGGTGCCTCTTAGATATGTTATTTATACGGCAGCCTCTGTGGTGTGGTGGTAGAGCAGCTCGGCTCATATCCCGGAGGCAGCGGGTTCGATTCCCGCGGCAGTACAAGAATTTGTGAACAGAAAAAAAGCGCATATACTTGTTCTGAGTCTGGGTGTTGTGGGACCATGGTGTCCTCGTAGTTCCTCGGTCCCTAGACACGGAACCCTAATTAGGGTCCTGGACCTATATATGAGATCGTTTGGCGTTATTATTATTATACTTTTCGACACCATCTTGTGATTATTTTTTTTTTTATAAGTGTGGACATCTCACACAACGCCATCTAGCCCCAAACTAAGCAAATCTTGTATTATGGGAACCAGATAACTGATACAATACTTAGATAGTTTTTGTTTGTAAATACATAGAATACAATATAACACCCAGACACAGAACAAACACCTCTGTTCATCACACAATTGTTTGTCCTGGGTGGGAATCGAACCCACAACCCACAGTTCAGAAGGCCGGGTTACTACAAACTGAACTATTGGGCCAGTCAAATTGATTCTTACCAATTCTTAATTTTTGCAAACAAAAATCACTAGTGCAATCTGCCACACCATACATTGCCTTCGTATCTGGTAAGCATGGCGTTGCACCAAGTGACGAGGTGCATTTTTTGAGCCTCAGTCAAATTGTGTGGGGTCCACCGAAAGCACAGCTTTTTTCACACCCCAATTTTTGAGTTGTTTAATAATAAGGAAGGCAGCGCCTCCGGTGTTGCAGGTCTATAGGCGACGATAACTGCTTACCATCAGGTGAGCCGTCGGCTTGTTTGTTTGTCTAGTTATAAATATAAAATAAAAATAATAATGACGCCCAACGATCACATACATATATTATATCCTGGACCCTAACTAGGATTCCCTGTCTAGGGACTCAGGAACTACGAGGACGATGGTCCCATAACACCCAGACACACCAGTTTTTGCACTTTTTTTATATGCACAAATACTTGTCCTGCCGCGGGAATCGAACCCGCCGCCTCCGGGTTATGAGCCGACCTGCTCAACCACTAACACCACAGACTATCAATAGAAGAAGCCATTTTTTTTTTTTTAAACACAATGCAACTTCTTAATCTTCAATCATAGTATTTGAATCTTGTCTATGCCTAAAGATGCCTTAATTTCATGATAGTGTAAACGTGTTTATTAAATTATTCCAGGTATTAAATTTAATCAGGTACTTGATACTAGATACCTGATTCTAAGTGGTCCAGTGTTAACCGGGTACTTTGCACAATGTACCTGATTCACTTACTAAGTCAGTTCCAAGGTAGCTTTCCTTGTCATGGCCCAGTTTTTCCTCGCTACGGGATCGTTGGGTACATCAGCAGGATCTTCGTACCCCATGAAGAATAAAGAGAACTTCATTTCAGGGAAATGCAGCTGTTGCAGTAAGCGCATGCCGAGCACGCCGGTGTAGAATGGGATGGACTTCTTGGGATCCTTTATGCGGTACATCGTTTGTTGGAAGAAAAAGTCCTGGAAAGACGATGACAGAAATCCTTGTCACACTAATATTATAAAGGCGAAAGTTTGTATGTGTGTATGTTTGTTACTCCTTCACGCACAAACGGCTGAATGGATTTGGATGAAATTCGGTACCATGATAGCTTATACACTGGATTAACATATAGGCTAAATTTCATCCCGGAAAAGTTAAATTTTCCCGTGGGATGAGCAAATAATTAAAATACTTTTTATCCGCGGGGCGCAACTAGTAATGATGAGTAATTTTGTTCGATTGTTGATTATTTGACAGCTTATGTGGTGTGGTGTTTGACCAGCACCCCTACCGCGTAACTGTTCTAGGAATTTGTTTCGCCTGCCATCCTGCACGCGCCAATTAACAAGTCCACGAGTGCGAGCAAAAGAGAACACGATTACCATCTCCACCAGACTTACGCGGTAAGGCCCCAGATCAGCTTATAACCCAGAAGCGGCAAATTGGATTCCCGCGACGGGACAAATATTTGTGCACAGAGGAAAAAGTCGCAAATACTTGTTCTGTGTTCCAGTGTCGTGGGACTTTGACCCTTGTAGTTCCCGGATCCTTAGATACAGGGAATCCTATTTAGAGTTTAAGACCTAATGTAAGATTATTGCTCGCTTAATTAATTAATTTACACTACACGTTATTATTTACTTATTAAATTAAAACACGTCAGTCCAGGTCTGGGCTGAAACCAGCGCCCTGGATTCATATGTATATGACGGCGGCAACGTCCAGTTGAAAACTCTATGCGCAGCGGGCAGTACCGTAATTTACCCTGTGGTGGCATTTAAATTTATTACAGTGGCAACACCGGTAGCTGTCATCGCTCCCCCACCCATTTGGCTATAAAAAGGGAGCGCTTGGTGTACTACGGATCATTCTTGCTCCGGATATGGCCCGGTGCGCATGCTGAAGGCCTATAGTTATATAGGTTGCAACCTACGCACAACCTGTCACCCTATAATATTGTACGTATATACGTACCGTAAATATATACATGTAAATGTTTTTTTTAATTTAATTAGACATAAGTTATGATTTTTAATTGTTTAACATAATATATTATTGTTGATGGTTTTTATTTTGTAGTTTTGACTTTAAAATCTACAAAAAATGGAGGGTCAGAAAATTTAAGGTTTTACATTGAAAAAAATATTAGTAACATACCAAGGTAGGTATATAAAAATCTCGCCCAGTTATGGCATGATTTGTTATCGCGATATCGTCTCATAGTGTATTTATCAATCGGTTTATCTCTGCAAAGTAATCAATGGATTTTATGCTTTATATTGATATGATTCAAGATATTAATCTGAATACATACTTTACAGCATTTATTAAGAAATTGCTGATGGACATTTTGGTTTTGAATGTTAAATCTTAAGCAATTCAAATATCACTACTCATCATAAATTATTACATGTTTTCTTTCTCTGATTTGAGTTGTTTGAAGGTATTGTACTATTCATATGTAAGGAGTATTATGGAGTATTGTAGTGTGATATGGAGTCCTCAATATATAATCTATAAACAAAATATTGAAGACATACAGCGTAAGTTCGTAAAGCATTTAAATTATCGATGTTATCGATCATTGAAGGACTATCATGAATCATGCCGCTATCATCAATTAACTACTCTTGAAAATAGGAGGATCTTAGCGGACATGGCTTTTCTGCATGGCATTTGTGACGGCCATATTGACTGTCCAGAATTATTAACGAAGTTTTTAAGGTTTTGTTGTCCAAAAACACGTACACGACATACAAACTTATTTGCAGTTTCACATTCCCGGACTAATTATGCTCAAAACGCAATTGTGTCAAGGCTACATAGAACCTACAACAATAGGTTTAACTCTGTTGATGTTTTTAATGAGAGTAAGATGAAGTTTAAGAATGAAGTAATTAAACTTTTGATGGATTAAGAACATAAGTATCCTCGTCAACCAACTAGCATTAGAGAGCATTATATTGTATAAGTATATTTATATTTACGAATATGTATATTATGTATTATATTATTTAATTTATAATTTTAAAATATATATTTATTTTAATTAAGATAGTACAGTACACACCACACGCAGCAAGTGCAATATAATACACTATCAACATTCGTGTGCGCATACATAAAACTGAATTTACTCTTGTTTCTTTGTTGTTTTTTATTGTTATCGTTTTTATAGTGACTGTCATGTAAAAAAAAAAATGTTTTTCTTTCGAAATATAGAATGTAAATCCGATTTTGGCTGTAGGTTTAGCATGTAAATAATAAACTTTGTTACTTAAGGGCTGTGGATTTTGTCAAATAAATAAAATAAATAAAATAAATAAAATAAAATAAAATAAAATTTATTTGGTTAAATAGTATTTTTGTAAAGACCATATTGGAGCACCAACATAAGAAATATGTGTGTTGCCATTTAACAGTGATCAAATTTAGGGAAAATCGAGGGCTTGACTGAAACTTACTACAAATTACCTGCTTCAAATTGAAGAACATATATGGGGTAATTAGGGTGTCCCATGCATGATCTAGCCCTAAACTTCTGCTTGTAACTAATTTCTGAGACATCCTGTGTATAACGTAAACCATTTCTTTAATTAACTTTCACACCAATACAGCTAAACCAACTTGGATGATATTTTGCACACAGATTGCTAATGCTATCAAGATTAATCTATATCCTAGATCCGAGATAATCTAATACTGCAGATGGCAAGCGGGGTGGATTATGATCTACACCCTCTCTCCATTTGAGGGAAGGCCTGTGTCCCAGCAGTGGGATTATTTTTTTTTTACTTCAAACTTGTCTAGCTCTCACCTGATGGGAAGTGACGATGCGATCGAAGATGTAGCATGCTAGCCAAGTAAATACCTATTCACTCTTCTCTTGAACACGCCCGGGTCATATTTCGCCGGAAACACAGACGCTGGCATTCCATTCCTTAGCCGTTCTAATTAAGAATGTTGAGTCAAATCGGTTGGTACAAATGGGTGGTATATCGACCACGAAAGGATGGCGCTTAGCCGAGCGTCTAGTAGTCCGGTAGTGGAATGGTCATTAAACCTATTGGGATGATTCGTCATCATCCCAATAGGTTGTATAACTTACAATACTGTCCAATATTTGTTCTTTATTGTAGCTAGTGAAATTATTGGGCAATTGATACTTTATGATCTGATCTCACAGTTGAGTAATCTTATTACTAGACTGTGCTGATGTCTCAGAATGATGTGCGCAGTGCAGTGTCGTGCGAAACTTTGTCTTAGGGTTCCTAGTGATACTGTTCTGTTATGGGCGGCCGTGGCGCTTAACACCAGGTGAACGACTAGCTCGACACATCATACACTAACATAAAAAAAAAAAAAAAATTGTGAATAGATGCATTCTTTAAATTTTGTAATCAGTGACTGTGCAAATTGAGTATGTTTGGTATTTGGAAATGTCTGCACCATAAAGTAGTTGTATAATAACGGCTTCAGCAGTTGGTAGTCATTAGTGGAGGGCCTTACTACTTCAGCCCGGGAACCATTGGCTTAGCCTACCTGCCAAAGCACAGCAGCACTCAGTTGTTACCATTTTGCTAGCAGTTGTAATATTTATACAGACTGCGGTGAACATTGCTTAACTTCTGATAGTCAAGTGCTTGAGCTGAGATTGTTTTTTTTTTAAAAAGGATATTGCATATTGGTTGGAGTGTAGGCGTGCATAGATAATGCATACTTAGAGTGACAGTTTAATAAAAAATAACATTGCATCCCAGGGTATATACTATTCACTCTAAGCACAACCCTCAATATTTTATTTAATATAATTATTATTGGTTTAAAGTTTCAGTAATTTTTTACCGGTTTTTACCGGTACGGGTATTATTATTGGTTTAAAATTACAGTAAATTTTAAACCAATAATAATTATATTAAATAAAATATTGAGGTAAGTAAGTACTTACCTACTTATAAATAATTATCTTAAATAAATATGATTACGAAAGGAACAAGAACAATGGTTGTTAGGCAGCTTATTATGTATAACATTACATTGTGTTGTTCTTATCTAAACAAACTATCCATGGGTCAAGGTTTTACAACCAGACCAGATTATTCGTTTTCGTCTTGAACTTCTTTTTTTTTATTAAATTGAAGTTGCTTTAGGAAAATAAAAGTCGAGAAAGCTAGGTAGTGGTAGTAAAGTCAAGAGAATAAAACCTTAAAGTAGGCAAAGAATAATAAGCAAAAAAAATTATTATCTAGGTATGTATGCATAACCTAATTATTAATAAGAAATGCCTACTAAGTGGTGACTGGTGAACATAAGTACCTTTGTTGCTGAAGAAGGAGTCTGGCACAAAGCCTCCACTTCCTGGGGCGAAATTCCTTCGCTTGCCATCTTTCTGCAAACAAACAATTAAAACAATGAAAAAATTTCGCAGAATTTAGTTTGAAGTAGTTCCTACTGTTAAATACAAATTATACCTATTGATAATAATGATTAGCTTGTACTATTCAGCGTGATAAGTTTTCCGATAGATACCTACGTACATGAAACTTATTAAATATCACCACCTACCTCAACGCCGGCCGTACTCGAAATAAATAAAAAAAAATTATAA
Organism: Ennomos fuscantarius; assembly: GCA_905220475.3. Taxonomy (NCBI): domain Eukaryota; kingdom Metazoa; phylum Arthropoda; class Insecta; order Lepidoptera; family Geometridae; genus Ennomos; species Ennomos fuscantarius. The sequence continues at coordinate 9,537,623 of HG992049.1, forward strand.
AAATTGAAATATTAGAAACTTCGATCTTCTTCTTTTTTTATGTTTTAGCTCCACACTTTTGTGTATTTAGCCAGTGTCAAGTAATTGATAATTTTTCAAGTTAATGATATTTACGCAGATATGTGTCGTGTCACAGTCGAAGTCATCAAGTCAAGTCATAGTCTAGTCAAAGTCATACTCCTAGTAAAATGGTAGCAATTTTACTTGAAGCTTCTATGGCGTTTTGGAAACAACACGAAAAAAAACGTTTCACCACGTTTTACCACTTTCCCACACTCATGCCTGTAATCCAGCACTTAACGAATAAAATGCCACCAATTTTATGCACTAACACTGAAAATAACACAAGTTTTGGAAAATAATACAATGCAGCGACGCGATCTTTTTCATTTTCCCGCCAAAAACCGATCTTCTTCTTCGTTTAATAGCTTTCTATCGCTTTTTAGCGATAATACAAGTCATTAGCCAATGCTGCCAATGTCAATGTCAAGTGAGAATTTTTTTTGTATGATTTACTGTAACAGTTATTATCATGTCAGTCTTATTTTGTCAAAGTCAAAATGTCACAGTAGAATGGTGGCTATTTTACTAAAGGTTCTACGATAAGAAGCCTAAAAGTAAGTAGTAAGTAGATAAAACGAAAATTGTCGTTGAAAAGATGCCGAAAATGGCGGTTGTGAATTTTGAATTATTTTTCAAAACCCACGTGTGATAAAGATGAATTATAATCCATTAAATGTTCTTGAAAGTGCACGAGTGTTGATAAATTGTTCCAAGTTTTTAAACCATGCCTTTTCGTTTTCTCTTCAAGGCTTCCTAGAGCCTTCAGAAAAATATCCACCATTTTACTGTGGCATTTTGACTGACATGACATAACCGTTCAAAATTCCTTACTTGACATTGGCAGAATTATCGCTAAAAAGCGATTTAAAAAGCCATTAAAGTTGTATTAAACGAAGAGAAGAAAACAAAAAGGCTATTTTAGTTTGATGTATATAAAATCTCAGAGAAGAACTCTCGCTTTGTGGAAACAGTTTTATCGATGGGAGTATTAAGAGCATATCCATTATCCATATCTATATGATTTATCTAGCGCTACTACTGAGCTTGTGTTGGAACATCGGAGGTTCCGTCGCACAACGTTATGAATTTTAGAAATGAGCGCTAACCATAGGTCTTGATCCTTGGTTGGCTGGCTCTAACGTTTGTGTGGCATCTGACTCTGACAGATGGGAAAATAAGTATTTTATCAAAAAGCCGTGTTTCTGCCACAGTTGATAAGGATTTGTACAATTTATAATTAAGGAAACAAAGAAAACAGAAAATCCAGAAAGTCTACATTTAAGATTTTCGACGCATAACATTGCGTATTACTAAGAGATTGAAAAAATATCAAATGTGGAAAGCCTTGAATATGGAACTTATCGACGACATAGTTCAAATACTTAGTAGATATATGAACCACAGAATTCGCCCTAATTACATGCATGACATTACTGTTAAAGAAAAAAACACAAAACGTATCTTAAAAACATTTTATTAAGTATTTAAGCGATGTTCTTCTTTCAAATAAAATTTCTCATACATGTATAGAAGCTCTTCTAGCCATACGACATCTCTTTCTATTGAAGTCACAGCACATTCAAAAGCAGAAACCATTCTAATACTTTTATCATCAGTAAAAATATCTCCAACTATGCTTAGAAAATCTCCTTCAGAAAATCTATCTATCTTCATTTCTTTTATTCTTTCCATCAATGTGGACATAATTCCGATATTTTGATCCCCAAATTTCGATGCTACAGTAAAATGATGATTTAGGTTCTTTAACATGTCACCTTTTATCGTGGAGTTACTTTTGGCACAATTATAATAAACTTGAATGGTTCCTGTAGGATCACTGATTTCTAAGTTCGTGGAGTTATTTAGTGTATTGTAAACTGATGTAATGACACCATGAATCATGACGTTTTTGAAAGTGAGCCCGAACAATTCATAAATATATTGGTTTTCTTCAGTCCTTTTGGCGCGATAAATATCTTGTATAAAGAGCTTCAGCGGTTGAGACTGGAAGTTATTTGCCATTTTCTGTATAATGCATCACTTGTTATACATTAGTGTTCAACAAATTAGCAAAATCAATCCTACAATCAAACGATACACATTTTTCGCAGTTAATAGGTACTAATTAAGACATTAGGTAAATGAGTTATATGTATAGCTCGCGCAAAACTTTATGTGCTCTCGGAAGTTAGCGCGGATGGCGGCGCAGTACGCATATTATAGTTGTTGGTGTCAAATTTGTTGACACAAACTAGACTGAACTAAACTAATGTTAGGTTTAGTCCTGTCAAATGATATTCGCTAATCCGATGAACTAGACTAAAATTTAGATTGACAGCACTAAAAATGGTTTAGAACCCAAATTATGTTTGAGTAGTGGTTTTGTTAATCTGTTGTAGGTAGACATTTTCATAAAACTAAAATCCGACTCATATAGTCGGCTTGAGAATAGGTGTAGACTAAATTATAGATTAATTTTATGGGACCAAAAAGTACAAAATATTTTTATCAGGATGGCGGAATATGTGATTACGGCTCTTGCTGATTCATTGGAAACGCAAATTACGTATTTTATTAACTTATTTAATCAAAGCATAACCTGTTACTCCCACTTCAAAACACTACTAGGTGGTAGGGCTTTTCTGCAAAGTTCGTCTAGGCAGGTATCACCGCATTTCCAGTTATTCTGCCATCAAGCAGAAGTGTGCAAGCACTGCTGTTTTCCGGTTTGAAGGGCACTGTAACTAGTAAAATTACTGGGCAAATGAGACTTTATGACCTGATCTCACAGTCTAGTAATCTTATTACTAGATTGTGCTGATGTCTCAGGACGACGTGCGCAGTGCAGTGTTAAGTGAAACTCTATACTTTAGAGTTCTGGGTGACACTGCAGCTGATATTCACAGTCGTGTCGCTTAACATCAGGCGAACGGTTAGCACGTCACGTCATTGCTTAATATATTAAAAAAACACTAAAGAGAGTTGAATTAATTTTAGTAATAACCAAGAAACAATACGTCTGGAAGGTTTACGGGATAATCCTAATCCCTTTTTTTAAATTTCATATTTATTTTCATGCATATAATTTAGTCATGTCAATACGATGTTTAAATTTAGTTCGACGTAACAACAGATTCAGCTCTTATGAATTCCTAAATTAAAATTAGATATATTTTAGTTTAATTTAGTTAAGAGAATGGTACAACAGATTCGACACCATTGTCACGTTATTGTATGGCCGCTTTTACAATGCACTCAACTGAACCATGCGCAGTTTGGTACTCGGGCCTATCTTCCGAGAGTTCATAGAGTTTTGCGCGAGCTATAAAAGTCTTTACACTGGTAATGTTTTTTTTTTACACTTTCTTGCTATGACTACCTACATGTCGTAAGTAATTATAATAGCTCTCTTGTTTACTGTAATGGCGTTATTTTAATTAGTAGTCGTTGTTCTAAAATTAACTTAATTTCTTGTTTTTTGCATTTATTTGTATTGTAGGAAATAGTTGTCACTTTGTTTATAGCCCTAATTAAACGTATCTATTTTGATTAACACAAGAACCTACCCATTATCCATTTGCTGAATTTACCTACGTTTTACACGTAATGCCCTTAAACATAAATTACAAATTTTTTAAATCATGACTGTCAACTTTGTATTAGGATACCTACCTAAAGATTCAACGAACACATAAGTATGGGGTCCACCGACTACAAAGAAATCTCATATCTTAGATGATAATATAAAAATATAACCTTCTTTGCTACCACAATACACCAAACAACACAAACAAAATAAACAAGATGACTGTAAAATGGAAGGTAAAATTAAATAGAACAAATTCACAGAGCACGTTAAAGAAGATGTAACTACTAGAGCAAGTATAAACACAAAGTAGATAGAGATATGTGTATAAGCAAATTATATAATTAACAAGGAGGTTATAATTGCTTTTTTAATGGACGAGTAAAGAGTATATAACTTTAACCGCTAGAGACGGAACGCTTTTTTTTAAATGTTTTGTCTCCACACTTTTGTGTATTTAGCCAGTGTCAAGTAATTACTATTTTATCAAGTTAATGATATTTCACGCAAATATGTGTCAAGTCACGGTTGAAGTCATAGTCAAGTCATAGTCTAGTCAAAGTCATACTCCTAGTAAAGTGGTGGCAGCTTTACTTGAAGCTTCTATGGAGTTTTGGAAACAACACGAAAAGAAACGTTTCACCATCATTATACCATTTTCCAACACTCACGCCTGTAATCCAGCACTTAACGAATAGAATGCCACCAATTTTATGCACCAACACCGAAAATAATACAAGCTTAGGAAAATAATACAATGCGGTGACACAATCTTTTTCGCTTCACGCCAAAGCTCCAGGCGGGACGTTAAAATTAAATTTTTGCATGAAACGTGCACTCCACACCACAGACTAGGAAAATATTTAATGGAACCCGTTAAATATTTCTTCAGGGGACAGAAATTGATCTAACTAAAAGACCAAGACGTGAAAGCACCATTTTACGTATAATATTGTATATTTTTCTAATGAACGAGCAGCCAAGAACAACTCAGTTGTGATGACCGAAAAGAACTCGATCTCATTCACGAACTGTTTTCATTCAGTTCTTCACAGGTCTAACTCGGTGAACTCAATACTAAAGTTATGGATGCCAGCCACCCGAAACTTTCAGTCCTAGGAGTGAATATTTAGTGAATTCTATCTGATTCATCGTCCTAGGTTTCAATTGGCGGGAAAACGAAAAAGATCGCATCACCGCATTGTATTATTTTCCAAAACTTGTATTATTTTCAGTGTTAGTGCATACATTTGGTGGCATTTTATTCGTTAAGTGCTGGAATACATGCATGAGTGTAGGAAAGTGGTATAATGATGGTAAAACGTTTCTTTTCGTGTTGTTTCCAAAACTCCACAGAAGCTTCTGGTAAAGTTGCCACCACTTTACTAGGAGCATGGCTTGACTAGACTAGACTATGACTTGACTTGATTACTTGGACTGTGACTTGACTTGACTCACATAATTATATATTAATTAACTTGAGAAATTATCAAATACTTGACACTGGCTAAATACACAAAAGTGTGGAGCTAAACCAAAAACAAAAAAAAACCACAGAGAATAGTAGCGTTAGATACTCTTTGGAATTTGGAATAGAGTCTACAAGTTATAGCATAAGTTACTCTATGGTTATAGCGTAGCGTTACATATTTCTCTATCTAGTACGTATGTACACACATATTCACTTGTGTGCGTCTTCCTGATCTTTCTGTTGTAATTTTTTTAAACGTAATGGTTATATGTAATTTGTAATTTTAAAATATGTAAGCGAGAATCTGCATTTGCAAGATTTTCTTTTAGTTTATTTAAACAAATCATAGAATCCTACAATTTATTTAGAAAATCATACCTCTCCTTGGTCTATGTAGAAAATCACACGTGCTGCGTCCAGTGTTTACAATTTTTTTTAAAGAATGCATAACCAAAGACCGAAATTTATTAGACCGGGTAAGTTAACTTTAAGATCATTTCGATATAAACGTCTATGGCTATTTGATTGCTTTTCGTCTCGGCTAATCTGCCGTGTGTCATTAGAGCCGTCAGGGTTGAGTAGGTCTGAGGGCAAAAGACCAGATGGTTTGACCTTGGAACTTTGGAAAGCGGGCAAATGCCGGCTATGGGACGCCACCCGAGTTAGCACCTGTTGCTAGCCATCTGGGTCGTACTGCCCATTTTTTGGCATCGGCTTCGAAAGAGGCCGCTTGCAAAAAGCATCTGAAATACGCAGTAATGGAGCCTCATTATTATTTTGTACCCATCGCTGTCAATACCTTGGGCAGTTGGGAAGGCAAAGCAGTTAGATTAAGGATGAAGGCTGTCTGAAAGGTCAAGTTACTCCCGCTCCAGCTCGTTTCTGGTGCAATAAGTGGCCATTGTCAACTAGCGGTGCAAAGCAACAAACGTTATGAGCACCTTTGCACCGGGAACGATAAGGGTTGGGTTAGTTGGGTGACCAAATGAAATGTGTTTAATTTTTACCTGTATAATGCACATGTAATGTATAAAATACGTAATTTTCTTGGTGGGGGAATATAGTTTTATATTATTTCGTAATAAATTATTTATATTTGCCACTTCTAGATGATAAGGTTTCTACCAACCCTCTCGCCTTATAATTCTGTTCTTATTGACATGCATGGGGCAATATTCATGTTGCATTTTGTAAAATGTTTTTTTCTTGTAGGTGATGACATTCTGTACCCTACGCGAAACAAAGATGGTCACATTGAGACACTAATAAACCCTAACACAGACTCAGCACTGACAGCTGATGGGGACTCCAAAACTAACTTCACATACAATCGATACCATCACTTGCCATTGCAGACACAGCGGCAAAGATTACCAGTGTTTCAGTACCGGTATGTATTTATATAGATATTTACTATCATCATTATGTCAGCCTTTGGGAATCCACTGCTGGGCATAGACATCTTACACTGCATCTGTGCTGATGCTGGAAACCATAAAACACTCTGGCTAGCCTATGTCATCTGTCTGACTACCAAGCAGATGTTCTTCCTACTATAACTATTCAGGTGGATATAGACTAGTGTCTATATCTATGTATGTGATTGTTGGGTGTTATTATTATTATATCTATCTGAATAGTTATAGTCAAGTCAAATTTATAAAATGTCTATTATATTATATACTCACTTAGCCACTCCAAACTAGGCTTGTAGGTAGGTGTATATTCTCACATAAGATTACCCACATTGTTAATTGTCTCAAATCTACCTACATACATCTCACATTTAATTAACCACTTTGTAAAGGAGGAAAAACACAATAGACAAGAGCATGGTATTTTAAAAGATAGTATAGTTTTTGTAAATATTACAAATAATAACAATAATAGCGCCCAACAATCACATGCATAGATCCCGGACCCTAACTAGTATTTTCTGTGCACAAATACTTGTCCTGCCGCACAAATTGAAACCGCCACCTCCTTATGAGCTGACCTGCTCAACCACTACACCCCAGAGGCTGTCAAAATATTGATTGCTGGCTTCTGCCTGTGGCTTCACACACATATACTTCAGTTTAAAAGTTCATACCAAAATTGAGAACAAGGTTGGATTTAACCATTTGGTTGTGAAAATGTTAATAAACAGAAATAGATATTTTAATTGTAGTATGGATTTTATGTCTTGTATTAATCAAGTAAAATTTAAATATTTTATTGGATGTGATATTGGACATTTATTGAATATGTTGCCTAATGAACAGAAAAGTTGAAGAGCAATAGGCTAGCGTGATAGGGCCATGTCATGCAGAGGGATGGTAAGCAGATGATGTTGCTTAATGAACATAAGATGTTCCTGTTGTAGTACCCAACATGCTGGAAGCATTTCCCCATTGATAATAATAAATACTATTATTTATTAGCGTTGCAATTCAATGGGGAAATGCTTCCAGCATGTTGGGATAGAGAACTCTTTATTGTTCCACCAATGAAATATAAAAGTAACAAAACTTATAAACTAGTGTTACAGTGGGCGGTCTTATCTTATTGTCCATCCAAAGGTTGTCTCTCTTCCAGACAACCTTTGGTAGACATTATCAAATGCAAAAGAGTAGACAGTAAATAATGTTACGATTCAGAAGGCAGAGCTACTACCAACTGAGCTATCAAGCCAGTAATATTTTCCTATTCTTTTTATATTAGGCAGGGTGACTTTTAACCACATATGTCTTATTCTATTGCAGAAGTCATGTGTTATACCTTTTGGAGAGGCATCAGACCCTCGTGCTGGTTGGAGAAACTGGCTGCGGGAAGTCCACTCAAGTGCCTCAGGTAAGTGATATGATTATTGTACACAAGTATTTTAACGATATATTTTGCATTTTTACAGGTACTTATTTGCCTTACTTTACTCCTTTTGGCAAAATAAACAATATAACCAAATGCAAGAACTAGAAAATAATATTCACATATATAAAACTAGATTTTATCTCAAAACATTTACGACATCATGATTAGCAAAACGTAAAAATTATTAAATAGTTCTTAGTAACGATTTAAATATTAAATGCAACAAAAAACATTCAAAATATGAAGTAGTGGAAATAAATTAGGTAAATTTCGCCCAAAATATTAACTATGGTAACCTCTTATTGGCCATCTTTATTAGTTGATTTTGTTAAACCATGTCGAATTTGGATTGATTAACTATCGTAAAGTATAATAAAAATTAAACGCCTAATGAATAAAATGTTGATTTTGGTTATCATTGCTGAAACTTTATCATCAGGCAATTTTGGAGGTAATTTTGCTCAACCAAGAAGCTTATATAAAACACTGTCAAACCAATTTCACATAGCGCCATCTAGCGCCCAACTTACCAAAGCTCTGAAAAAACTGGGGATGATCACGGAACTTTGATTGCAATAAATTTTATTCATTATTTTAAAATTTCCACAGTAACTGCACATAAGCTGCGTATTGAAACTGTCAAATCGATACAAATCTGTGTTTCTGGCTCATGCAATCTAGTTACATGACCACCCGGCAGATTGACGTCTTTGGAATCAACTACCACCTAAAATAAGAAAAGTCACTTCTAAAGAGGTGTTTAAAAAGTTAGTTCAGGAGCACTATTATAATTAACCCTTCCTAACCTGGTTTAACGATTTGTCACTATTTATTTATTTATTTATTTACTATATGTGTATGATATTTTATGTATTTATTCTTTTTATGTATATAATCACTTTGTTTAATATTTATTTTTTTATTTTTTATTTATTTTTCTTTTACAAATACTACTCATACAAATTTTGATGCACGCCTACATTCCTCTTTCTCAAACTACGAGTGGATAACTGGTAGAAAATGCTTTAGCATTAAGTCCTCCGTTTGTACTGTTTTTAGTGCAATAAAGAATTATAATAATTGACATTAAAAGTTACGAAATTACTACCTCCAACTTTTAACGTTACGTAACCGCCGAGCCATTCCCATTTACAAATAGTTGAGAACCAATTACTCCAAATGAAGGGCCGCGATCCAAAACAACTTCAACTTGAATTCGGATTACCCGGGCCGGGTTAAAAAGTTTTTTTTTTAGTTCTACACTTTTGTGTATTTAGCCAGTGTCAAGTAATTAACAGTCGCAGTTAACTTAGTGTGCTATTTGCTCATCCTACGGGAAAATTTCACTTTTCCGAGATAAAATGTAGCCTATATGTTAATCCAGTGTATAAGCTATCTTGGTACCGAATTTCATCCAAATCCGTTCAGCCGTTTGAGCGTGAAGGAGTAACAAACATACACACAAACTTTCGCCTTTATAATATTAGTGTGATAGTGTGATGTGATTTATTTGCATTCCACAGTGTTGTTTAGTTGTACATTTTTAAATAACAGTCCATAATCATATTTTTTTTTATAAAAAAAAATATATAGATCCTGGACCCTAACTAGGATTCCCTGTGTCTAGGGACCCAGAAACTACGAGGACCACGGTCCCACAACACCCAGACTCAGAACAAGTATTTGCGCTTTTTTCTGTGCACAAATACTTGTAATGTCGCGGGAATCGAACCCGCCGCCTCCGGGTTATGGGCTGACCTGCTCAACCACCACACCACAAAAGCAGTCATATTACTAGGTGGTCGGACTTTTCTGCTAAGTTCGTCTAGGTAGGTACCACCGCTTGGCCAGTTATTCTACCGCCAAGTAGTTGTGTGCAAACACTACTGTGTTCCAGTTTGAAGGGCGTTGTAGCTAGTAAAATTACTGGGCAAATGAGACTACGAACTGATCTCCCGGTCTAGAAAACTTTTAGACTGTGATGTCTCAGGATGACGTGCGCAGGGCGCAGTGTTATGCGAAAATTTAATTTGGAGTTCCGAGTGACACTGCAGTCTGTTACGGGCGGCCGTTTCGCTTATCACCAAAAAATAAAATCGTGGACCCTGTCGGGTGCGCAACATTAAGAGAGGAGGATAAATCACTATTGCAGTTAAAAATATTATGTTTTAAATTATATGTTTATGATAAATAATTTCCTCTATACTTTTATTAAAGTCTAACATTATGTTGAATTTATTTATTAGCATTAAAGTATGTAGGTATATAAGTATCCTCCATACATTCATGTAATTTATTTAGTCGAAACTCTATACGTAACACTGCAACTGATATGGGCAGCCGTGTCGTTTAACATCAGGCGAACGGTTAGCTCGTCACGCCATTCATTAACATAAAAATGTTTTTTTTTAAAATTCATCATGCATGGAATAATATTTTTTTGTAATTATACTTATAATTATTATTATATATAATATCTAATAATGTATAATATATGTGTGGACATCTCACACAGCGCCATCTAGCCCCAAACTAAGCAAAGCTTGTACTATGGGAACCAGATAACTGATACAATACTTAGATATTTTTTGTTTGTAAATACATACATAGAATACAATATAACACCCAGACACAGAACAAACATCGATGTTCATCACACAAATGTTTGTCCTGAATCGAACCCACAACCCGCAGTTCAGAAGGCAGGGTCACTATCAACTGAGCTATCGGGTCGGTCATATATTGATTATGGTAATTGGCTCTGGCCGTGTAATTGATGAAATAAATAAAATACATACCAACATAATAATACAAATTTTGAACTTTTTTATGTTGACAATGGAGATTTTCGTGAACCAACTCCAACTACCGTCGACTCGTATTCACCAGCTTACTCGCCAAGTCAAGCGAGCGTAAAGAAGTTTTACTTCGAAAAAATTAGCACTTAAACCATATAACTGTTAAATGGCTACCAATCAATTTGTTTTTTATTAGGTACCTAACAAATTGTCAGTACTTCGCAGGTACCCTCAATGTTATTATGTTGATTATCATCCGAGTGTGAATCACATCTTAAGGCCTCTCTCGTCACGTGTTTTGGACGTTTTGCGTTGTTGATTTCGTTGTGATCTTCATATACTTCAAGTTAAAGTCAAAGGATTCATTGCAAATAGACTATTTTTCACACTTTTACAAGTCTAAATTGAAGGGGTGAGAACAAAAAGGGTTTAACTGATTTTTTTACAAAATGACAATAATACATTCTCAAAATATCAAAATGAGGCTTAAATCTCGAGATTTTGAGTCTAAAAATGGTTTATCTGTCACAGGAATACAGTTCGCTTAGCATAAAAACATTATTATATTATATTTTTACAGTAATTCTATGAATTAGTACTATATTTAGTATTTTAAAATATAATTAATATATTTCCAAGCAACTGAAACTTACCTAAAACCTTTTCTATTACCTTATAAGCACTCTACGTTAAAATGAAGCCATTGAAGTTTAAAGTCAATTTTCTTGAAACTATCAATTTGACAGTTAAATTCTTTTTATTCTCAACCCTTCAATTATATTAGGTACTTAAAATTAAGTTATTGTACTAAACATATAAACTAACAAATTGTTTATTGTCAAACATGAAACGACAATTATTGTTATGTTTTATAAACGTTAACACAAAACTAAACTATACCTAAGAACTTAAAATAAATCAAAATTAAAATAACCCGTTGGTGAAGGGGGAAAATGCCCAGAATGCTGGCAGCATTACCACGTTGAATGGCAATGCTTATTTTTGTTCAAAATAAAAACCACCATTCTGGTTACCTGATGCCTTCACCAAACGTTTGGCCAAATCCTTATGTTTCCATGGCAGCCGGCCCCCACAGACCCATTGTCTCAAATATTATAGCAAATCCATTAGGTACAATATGTGAGTTTGAAAAAAAAAGAACTCATTTTCGCTACTGGTGCAAGCATTAGGGCACAATGCAGAACAGAAAACTCTTCGAAAAGGCTTCTATTACAATTGTTAAGAAGCTACAAGAAACTTTACAGTGATGAAACTGTTAACGTCACTAACATAATCCGTGACTCCCAAGTTATTGTAGGAATACGGTCCTTGGAACTACTTAACTGTTATTTATACGCCACCCAGTTAATACGCCACCCTACAAACATAAGTTTTGAGTTTGGCGGGAAAACGAAAAAGATCGCGTCACCGCATTGTATTATTTTCCAAAACTTGTGTTATTTTCAGTGTTAGTGCATAAAATTGGTATTCGTTAAGTGCTGGATTACAGGCATGAGTGTGGGAAAGTGGTATAATGATGACGTTTCTTTTCGTGTTGTTTCCAAAACTCCATGGAAGCTTCAAGTAAAGTTGCCACCACTTTACTAGGAGTACAACTTTGACTAGACTATGACTTGACTTGATGACTTCGACTGTGACTTGACACATATTTACGTGAAATATTATTAACTTGATGAATTATCAATTACTTGACACTGGCTAAATACACAAAAGTGTGGAGCCAAAACATTTAAAAAAAAAAGTTATGATTTCTTTGACGCATGTTTGTGAATAGGGAAGAATTTTTGAGGATAACTTAATCTTTTTGCTTAATGGCCTTCGAGTGTAACACGTCTGACTCCCATAGCTTACGTGAAGGATTCGATGACGAAGGTTAACCCACACAAGCATAGTATTCGTTGGAAAGAAATACGAAGCCATAAGTGCCAAAAAAGTGTGCTTTAGACCACACGACTGAAGTAAAACTTCTTTACCTCTATCTATCGGCCGGTATAACTTTGGTTTTGCTTTGTTTAATATTAATGTCGCTTGACAGTTGAAAATTGAAATTTTACCGGACATACCAACATAATAATACAAATTTTAATTAATTTTTAACTTTGTCATGTTGGCAATGGATATCTACGTTAACTAACAACATTCACTTTCCGTTCGCCTCATTTCACCAGCTTACTCCAAGTCAAGATAAGTAAAGAAGTTTACTTCAAAAATTTGCACGAAATAATCTATTCACAATAGAAGTGGTAATGTGCGGGGCGCGCCCACTGTCACGTACTATGTTGTTTTGGCGGGAACCAAGGCCACAGAATAAATAGTAAATAGTGAAGGCGGTATTCCTTTGTTAGTATGTGAAATGGTGGGACGTTCCTGTTTCGCCGGAATTAGTGATGGACCTTGTGAGACAGTTCAGAAACTATCGATACTTATGTCGACAGATGGTTATACTTTTAAAAATAACATTTCTGTACATGTTTTGGCATAGATCTGATTATGGAGTTCAGATACAAAACATTTTTAGCATGTGGCTTACCTAATATTTATCCGTTTGCCAATGATTTCAACAATACCCAGGTTATGGTTAAAGAGTGATCTTTATGATGGAGGTGATGATGTACTATAAAGTATTTAAAGCAATTAATTACATGTGATTTGGATTTAAAAAAAAAATAAGACAAGTGAACAACCTTTATATCAATTAGGTAGATACTTAAAGTATTAAATACCAAAATTACCATTAAAATACAAATGTATGATTCTGGGCTTCACTTAATAATATCATTGCACAGTAGTACTATAAATAATTCTATTCCATTCTATTCTTCCAAAGAAACTTTATGACGCAAAATACCTAATTCAAGTTTATTACACTATAAGATAACATATCTACTCCGCACATTCAATTCTCTCACATTCGTAACATGCTATGAAGTATGATCATTGATCACAGAGTCATAAATTGAAAGTAAAAACTCTTAAGCTTTGATTTATCGAGTCGATAAACCTCGAGAAACCGAGGCAGCGAAGAGTCGCAAGCCGGCAGAGCTTTTTACAAATATCGACAACACTGACGCCACAGCTCTCAAGTGGCCGGTCTCTCTCGCTCGCCAAACCGCGCCGCGCTCCCGTAGAATGCGCACGCATCAACAAAAACACGAAAATATTACAATATTACACATCCGCAGAACACTGCATCGATAATATAAAAAATACAGTGATCAGTTAACAACGTTGTCAGTGACGACAAAACCAGTGCTACCAGTGCTAAAAGTGAACGTATTACAGTTTTTATGATAACATCCGTTTACGGAGCATCGATTTTGCGAACAAGCGGTACGAGGAATTCAAACAGCGATGTTTACGAATTTGTAAACGAATGAGGAATGTAATGAAAAGTTTGCGAAGGAAGTCGGATTATTTGCATGTGGGCCTGACGAGAGACTGTGACGAGATGCCATACAAATCATATGCCTTTTAGATTCTAAGGATTGTTGCAGAATGTTTCTACCGCAAGCATCTATTTAAAGATCTCATGTTCTGGATTTATAAGAAACGTGTGGGCTGTCATAACAGACTGTTCTATAAAAAACACAGTGCGTCTTAACTTTAATACAATTTATATAATCAGGTACTTTGGTACTGTTTTCAAAATGATGTGGCCTTCTTCTCAAGCCAGTAAAATACTGACATTGTTACTACTAGTCATAGTTTTATTCTGCATTTGTATGGATACTTTCTTATTCTTAAGGATTCAAGTGTATAACATTAGCATATTCGATGTTGTTGAAACGAGCAACGTTACAGAGACTTCTACGCATCAGTCGAAAATCCAACCAAATTATGAAGAAGTGACCTGGGTACCGTGTAATATAAATCCATTATGCCATCCAACAGTCAAAGCTTTAATGGTAGACCATATAAACCATTATATTTATGGCCCGTTATGTTCAATAGTAGATATAGGGTTAGGGATCTCTGAGAAATGGTTGATTGTAACGCCGAATATGATTTCTTTTTTTCACGTTTTCATAGCTTTCGTTGGTGCTAAGCTTATGACATGTCAATGCCTTGCGGCTCGACGGCTTGGGGTCGTGTTGTTCCAAGTTAGAATGTTTCTTGACGACCTTGACGGGCATGTTGCGAGAGAAAGAAAGCATATAAAAGGCGAAAAGTCCGAGGTCGGGACTCTCGGGTATTGGGTAGACGGCATCTGTGACTTAATAGGAGTTATAGCAATGGTCATCGGCATTATGCTTTATCTTAAAAATAACCCACCGCGTCGAGGCTACAAAGGCACTCCAGTAAGCACACTACCTTATCATCAATTGAAAGAAATCAATTCAAGTGAAGACATTGAAACAACAACCACTACAGAAATCGGTATCTCATACAAAACTAAAGTTACGTTCCAGAGGATAATCCAAGTGCTCGGGCTTTTCTCTGGGCAAATGCTACTGTCTTCTTTAGCTTGGAACAGATACATCGACATATACCAGGAGTTGTTAGAAAACCGCACCGACTATGACGTGTACAGACGAGAAACGATGTTCAAGTCGGGTATATTTTTCTTTGCCACAGGTCTCTGGAGAATTGTAAATCCCCATAGTTACTTACATCTGTTATCTTTGGCCGTGTTCTGTGACAAAACCTGGCCTTTTTTGAAAGCTGTGCATTACACGGGTTACATATTTTTGGTGATCGTTGTTGGTGCGTCGGAATATTTCGTTGATTGCACGCGAAGTTTTGTTTTGAACGGGATAGATGGTCGATGATTCAAGTGTTGCCATATTTAGGTGTGAGTGCTGTGATTTCTCGTGGAGATTTCGTACCAGTTTTTTACGTCGATGTAGTTGTAAAGCATGCTGCCAGTTATATTATAACCGGTTTTCCGTTCAGATTATTTATAAAAAGAGTTCCGCAGAGACGGGTTTCTGTCAGGAATCAGGATCGGCCATTCCTTTTCATTTGATATAGAACGAAAATCTGCAGTTTTATTTTGATGTCAAACATTTCTTAGTGAGTATGATGTCAAAGATAAATTAAAGTCAAAGGCAATACATTAATATATTAAATTGAAAGGTCAATCGTCTTTGAAAAACGCGTGCTTCTGCTGCTTTCTAATTATTGATATTAAACAATTCACATGTTAGGCAAACAGGCTCTCGCTAACGGTTTGTTCCGATTACATAATGAAGCCACAACTATTTGGCAATAATCCACAACCAATGCCAAATAGGGGTTTACTTTTATCTTAATTCTGACTCAGACCAACGAGAGGATCCGAGAATCACTTGAACCTGGTTGACCCATTAAATTAAAATTAAGCCACATCGGTGATCAATTCGATGATTGCACTCTGTGACCGTTTTATTGTAAAAATGACTTTATATTCCATAGGAATAACGATGAAAATCAGAAGATTTCAAAATTGACATTCGAGCCGCTAATTCTGCCGAATCTATAAAAGGTTTTTATATTAAAGACTGTTTTGGAATTCAGAATTTCGGCACACTGCGTAACAATGGGCGAAAACTGCACTCCACACGCATCTTGTGTCATGCACACTTCACAACTCGTAATAGTAAAAAAAACTAACTAATAGAATTAATGTAAGGTACAAGATTAAATACCCTCACCAAGAAGTTTTGAAACGTAATTTTCGCTGTTTATTACCAAATGTTCTATTCCATTTATTTATAATTTATTTTATGGGTAAAGTGCATAGTCCTTAAAAAATAACTACATACTAAAATTATACTGACTTCTACTAAATGCAACCTTTTATAAATTGAACATGACGTGATTAAAATCAATTATCGATTGCAAACGAATACATCATAGAGTTGCATTGAAATGAATCATAAAGAAAAGGAGATGTGATCACTGGGGCACTTCCTAAACGCTAAAATCCCTACAACAAACTTGTTCATGGCCCGAAGAATGATCGCAGATCTAAGCAGAACAAAAAAAACTATTAAAACTAAAGCTTTATTTGAAGTATTCGATATCAATTTTATGTACACGGAATCCATCAATACGTCTGCCTCTATATTTATTTGTACAATTTTATTAACAGTAAAAGTGAAGAGCTTTTTATTTAAATTTTAGTTCAAAAGTATGTATAAGTAAAAGTAAAAGTACTTATTCCGCGGGTGGTACATAACATGTCTCAAGATTAACTATACATAAATCTTAATAATAGGTCTTTACCTATGAAATTGCCGTATTGCAGTACAGACTTTTTTAAACAAAAAAAGTTTTGATTGGCTATGAATTCTAAATTCAAATGAATTTTGTTTTAAAAATATGACATTCTATTTACAATATAAGTCTTTTGTTTATTCATTAGCGTTGTATTTTCATTACATTTCAACATTGTTCCTCATAATGGATACTTTGAAATTTCGTGTAATTATGGAATATGAGTTCCGTCGTGGCACCAACGCGGCACAAACGACACGTAACATCAACGACGTTTACGGAGAGAACTGTACAAACGAACGTACAACCCGTTATTGGTTTGCTCGGTTCCGTTCTGGGAATTTTGACTTGAAAAATGAACCTCGTGGTCGTCCGGAAACTTTGGTCAACAATGATGAATTAAAGGCGATTGTGGAAGCTGATGAATCTCAATCTACAGCTGAGCTGGCAGCACCTTTTGATGTTAGCATCAAAACAATATTGGTCCATTTGCGACAGATTGGCAAGATAAAAAATCTTGATAGATGAGTGCCCCACGAACTTAACGATCGCCAGCGCAACGTACGCGTCGAGACTTGCCTTGCGCTGCTTAACAGGCACAGAAATGAAGGAATTTTGAACCGAATTGTTACGTGCGACGAAAAATGGATTCTTTTGGACAATCGAAAGCGCTCAGCAAGTTGGTTAGATCCTGGTTCGGTACCAAAGCAATGTGCAAAACGAAAAATGACCCCTAGAAAGGTGACGGTCACAGTTTGGTGGTCTAGTGCTGGTGTGATTCATCATAGCTTTTTACAAAACGGCGAGAGCATTACTGCAGATGTGTACATTGAAGAACTGACCACAATGATGGCGAAACTCGCACGTCTGCAACCAGCTTTGGTCAATCGGTCGTCTCCATTGCTACTTCACGATAACGCGCGACCCCATACTGCACAACAGACCGTCTCTAAGCTGCATGAGTTGGGTTTGGAAGCTCTCCCTCATCCGCCATACTCACCAGATCTTGCGCCTACCGATTATTACTTTTTCCAAAATTTGGACAATTTTTAACGGGAAAAAAATTCAATTCCCGAGAGGCAGTACAAAACGCCTTTGAAGAGTTTCTTGTCTCCCGTCCTGCTGATTTTTTCAAGAAGGGTATCCATAACCTGCCACAGCGTTGGCAAAGATGCATTGATTGCAGGGGTGATTACTTTGAATAAAATAAATAAATAAGTTCGAAAAAAAAATACTTTAACTTTTTTCAAACAAAACGGCAATTTCATAGGTAAAGACCAATATATAGAAATGAATCTCTATTTCCCTTGGTCATGGAATAACGGGGAAAGGGATAGAACATCTTCGCTAATTCTGTTTTTGTTGTGTTTGTTATTGTCAGTATTACCTTCAGTAAAATATCCACCATTTTACTGTGGCATTTTGACTGACAAAATAAGACTTTGACATGACATAACCGTACAAAATTCCTTACTTGACATTGGCAGAATTATCGCTAAAAAGCGATAGCAAGCCATCAAACAAAGAGAAGAACTCGCATTTAGTCAGCTCATCAAACAAACAAAGAGAAGAACTCCCATTTAGTCAGCTCATGATAATATAACTCAGCAGCGGCACGTATGTAAAAAAGGTAAAAAAATTAATCCATTATTCGTTTCCATCTAAAACGGAACCTAATGATGTCATTGTCTCTTGGGCACACGTTGGTTGTACTAACACGAATTAATGACGTAAATTAGTACATTTCATTTCTATTTGCGTTCTTATTGTATAGACTCACTTGGCCATTTGCGCCGGGGTTAATTTTTTTTATTATTTCTCGTTTCCCGGTTCTGGAAATGGGATTATTTTTACTGTTCACATCTACATTTAAAATTTTTAGTCCTGACTGACCGACTGAATGACTGACATATAGGTACCAACGCATAGCCTAAACCGCTGATCTTAGAGACATGAAATTTGGAGAGTGTGTTCTTCGTAAAGTGTAGGTTTCACTAAGAAAGGGTTTTACGAAATTCCACCGCTAAGAGGGTGAAATGGGTGGTTGATACATTTTCCTATAGGCCACGCGGGAGAAGCAGCGGGCTGAAGCTTGTTTCTTTATACTACAGGTTAATAAATGCTATACTACTTATTATTATATGTGATTATGGTGATGATGAAGAAATTTGTTCGTCTACTTATGCTTCGAATTTATAGTATACTAGCTGCGCCCTGCGGTTTAAACCCGCAGATAAAAGGTAGCCTATGTAGGTGTTAATCCACTAAATAAGCTGTCTATATTCCAAAGATTCGTTTTAAATATTTTGGTATGGAACACTAAAAATTAAAAAAAACAATTTTTAATAAAATCACTAATTTAGATGTTATTATAAACTATCTATGTTCCAAATTTCATTCAAATCCGCTCAGTAGTTTTTGCGTAAAAAGCCCGCGGCGCGGCGTCGCCTTCGTGTTGTTCGATAATTGTTCCACGGGAACATACTATCATGATAAAAAGTATCCTGTGTTAATCTAGGTTATAAATTACCTGTCTTCCAAATTTCATTCAAATCTGTTCATTAGTTTTTGCGTGAAAGAGTAAAAAAACATTCATCCATACATCTATACATCCATACAAACTTTCGCATTTATAATATGAGTAGGATTAGTAGGATGAAGTCTATTGGACACGTGGTACTACTAGGTGGTAGGACGTTGCAAAGATCGTCTAGGTAGGTACCATCGCTGTGCCAGTTATTCTGCCACCAAGTAGTAGTGTGCAAGCACTACTGTGTTCCAGTTTGAAGGACACTGTAGCTAGTGAAATTACTGGGCAATTGAGACTTTATGATCTGGTTCACAGTCGAGTAATCAAATTACCAGACTGTGCTGATGTCTCAGGATGACGCAGTGCAGTGTCGCGCGAAACTATGTTTTAGAGTTCCGAGTGACACTGTTCTGTTATGGGCGGCTGTGGCGTTTAACATCAGGTGAACTACTAGCTCGTCACATCATTCACTAACAAAAAAACCTCTCTTTTGAACGGGAATATACGCAATGTCTTGTCTAGGCCCATGTGCCTAACTTCCTACTGTCTACAAACATGAATTCGAGTTTTAAGCACTGTGGCTTATGGCTTATAATCCCCGGATAAAATAATCTTGTAATTCTATTGTCTGTTTTTGACAAATCGTCAGTCTGGAGCGTACTTATCCAGGCATCTGTGAAGTTTGTTTCTATAGATTTAACGTTTCCATTTGTTTAATAGTATTCAACGTTCATTCGTTTTGCATAATCTGTACCTTGGTGTCGATGACGTCACTAAATGACGATTAACTGACTCCATTTAACAGGATAACTAACCGGAAAGGTGATAAGTTTATTTCACGGCTATCTAAATTTGAAATGAAATCATATTTTAAATACTTCAAACGAGACTGAAAATATACCAGATAACGCAACATACTAAAAAAATGAAACATTAAAACACCATAACTACCACAAAAATAAACAGTTTACTAACAGAAAAATAATCAGTTGGTGTTAGTTTTATATTCCCTTTCTCGTGTTGGAGAATGACAATTGAAGGGTTGAGAATAAAAAGGGTTTAACTGTCAAATTGACAGTTTCGAGAAAATTGACTTTAAGCTTCAACGGCGTCATTTTAATGTAGACTGATTATAAGGTAATAGAAAAGGTTTATGTAAGTTTCAGTTGCTTGAAAATGTTTTAATTCTATTTTAAAATACTAAATATAGTACCAATTCATACAATTACTGTAAAAATATAATAATGTTTTTATGCTAAGCGAACTGTATTCCTGTGACAGATAAACTGTTTTTAGACACAAAATATCGAGATTTAAACCTCATTTCGGTATTTTGAGAATGTATTATTGTAGATAATTTCACGCTGAATCCAACGATACCCATAAGTCATTTTGTGAAAAAAATCAGTTAAACCCTTTTTATTCTCACCCCTTCAATTTTAAGGCCGCTCAGAGGCTTTTTTAAATA
The DNA here is from genome assembly GCA_905220475.3 of Ennomos fuscantarius. NCBI lineage: Eukaryota > Metazoa > Arthropoda > Insecta > Lepidoptera > Geometridae > Ennomos > Ennomos fuscantarius. The sequence goes on from HG992049.1 coordinate 9,558,608, forward strand.
CACCAATTACGACTTATGTATTTTTGCATTTTCCATACTTTTTTTAAATACACCAAATACGACCTATGTATTTTTTGCATTTAAATTTTACTTTTTACATTTTCAGCGTGATAATTATATCATATACTTGCAGGCCGTTGATTAAATCAAATCGATATCACTATCGTTCGTGTTTGTAATCTATCGAAATTTCTATTTTAATATTCACTGAAATTTTACATCATTGCAGCAGGAAATAATCATATCTATAAATAAACTGTATATAACCACAAACTAGCTACGTCCCGTGGTTTCACCAATATTATTAGAAACGAGCTACTGCCCGCAGCTTCGCCCGCGGCGTGGCTTATGGGAAAATAATTCAACTATCCATTTCGCCCTCTTAAGGATGGAATTTCGAAAAATCCTTAGCGGATGCCTACGTCATAACATCTACCTGCATGCCAAATTTCCCGATCGGTCCCAAGCCCGATCCGTCCAGTGGTTTGGGCTGTGCGTTGATAGATCACTATGTCAGTCAGTCAGTCAATCAGTCACCTTTGAGTTATATATATTTAGATTCAGTAAAATATTTGCAACGGTTTAGCATATATGTTTCCAAATTATAGTGAGTATGGCCGTGACTCAATCAGAAGCATGCCGAGAAAGATAAGCAGAAAAATAATTCCTCCCACACGTGCAATAGGCACTGTCGATTGACCCCGGATTGAGTCATTTTTATTGTCGTCTTCCTTAATGAGCTACTAAAACGCTTTATTTGCAAACGTTTGAAAAATTACGACATTGCGTGACCTCTTGCAGACTTTTAGACTGAAACAGCCTTATTAATAAACACGAACTAGCTTTAGACTAGTTACACCATCTTTTGTCTCTTTCGATCCAGCTAAATATTCCAGAAGCAAAAAAAGGACAGAAGCTGAAGTAACTAATCCGAGACTAATACCCGTTTATTAATAAGGCTGAAAGAGATTATTATATTCGGATCATATTTGATGTACTCATACAGCTTTATTAATAAACACGAACTAGCTCTAGACTAGTTACACCATCTTTTGTCTCTTTCGATCCAGCTAAATATTCCAGTAGCAAAAAAAGGACAGAAGCTGAAGTAACTAATCCGAGACTAATACCCGTTTATTAGTAAGGCTGATAGGTTTCTGGGACAGAATTATATGTTGAAGTAGTGTTTATAATTTTGTTAGCATGCGTCCGCCCTCCCCCGCGTGGAAGTGTAAATAACTAATTAAAGTGCCCAATGTGTCATTTCTGAACCTAAAGTATATGTCAAAGTCAAAAGATTTATTGCAAATAGGCTATTTTTAGCACTTATTAGTCAAAATTATATTAGATACTTAAAATTCAGTTATTTAACCAAGCATATAAAATTAAAAAGTACTTATTTTTAAATAATATGTAGCAAGCTTATTACAATATATGAGCTTGAAAAAATAAGTTATCTTTCTCACTACTGGTGCAAGCAATCCGGCACAATGCAGAACAGAAAACTCCGATCCGAAGCTTCGATTACACCAGCAAAGAAGCTACAAGAAACTACAGTGCTGAAACTGTTAACTTTACTAACATAATCCCAAGTTATTGTAGGAATACGGTCCTTGGAACTACTCTTATACCCCATCCAGTGTTATAAACCAGTGTTGTGTAGTTATCTACCCAAACATGGAAACCCAATCTACCGTTTCTGCGCTGAATGATTGATAAATATTATGGCAGATCCAGACATGTATGTTACATACACTAATAAAATATCACAAACACATGCAATATATTTTGTAAACACGAAATAGAAAGTATAAGATTGGATAAAAAGTAAGTGAAATCCAGTGTTCAAAACGATGCATTTGCAGATTACTGCAACTTTCTTAAATAATTAAAACCAGTTTTTATAAATACAATATCCGAATTTAAAGAAATTTCGGCCTCCACAAATTTTATAAAAATCTTAAATTTTAATCTAATCAACATCGTTATTATTTATTGTTGTGGTTATCAATACCTATATTGTTTTACGGCTAAACGGCGGGTTCGCATGAATATCACCATTATTTACTTTATTTTATTTCAAACGGTTGCGTAAATCATTAATGTATAACATGATCGTGTCGTCGCCCAACATTATAATCCTCATTAAGATTAATAAAAAAATAAAAACGATACAAAGAAAAAGCCGGAGCCGGAAGAAATTTGAGTCAAAAATTTTTCTCACATAAAAAATCATTGTGTACACGGAGAAAGTCTCGAAAATTACAATATTTTAGTACTGAAAGCTGATGTAGAGTACAAATCCTTATACTGCAATTTCATTGGCAAAGAAAATTTCATTAATGTCAACTGAGGTATTGAATTGCAGAGGTTAATTAGGCGGCAAATGTGTAAATCTGCTTAATATTATTCTGCTTGATACTCTTTCGCATTATGCTTGCCTATGCACTTCCTAATATCTCTACCGTTCATAACTTATTATCATTTTTATGTCATTTTTCTATACATATAAAATTCAAAGTCCTGACTGACTGACTTATATATCAGCGCATAGCCTAAACCGCTGGACCTATAGACTTGAAATTGGAGGGTGTGTTCTTTGTATAGTGTAAGTATCCACTAAGAAAGGATTTTTCGAAGTTCCGCACCTAAATGGTAAATGCGTGGTTTAATTTTCTATTTTAAAAAAATTCTTCGTTTCCTATAGGCCACGCGGGCGAAGCCGCAGGCAGAAGCTAGTCTATTCTAACTACTATATGTTGGAAAAAAGTCTAGTGAAATTAATATCTCTTATAACGTAAGTTAGTACTCTATTACGCTATCTACTGCGAGTAGTTGATTGTCGGCGCGTCGTTGATTAATCGTTGATCGATTCCTGAATTCTGGTGCTTATCTACCATTTCACTTCAACGTTTATAGCGCTGTCAACAGAGGAATGGAACACCTTCCCAGCGTCTTTGTATTCTGAAGAATATATTCGAGTTTTCAAGCCTAGAAGTGAACCGGTATCTTCTAGACAAAAATCCACGTGAGTTCATTTCTGAGGCAGTGGTCAAAGGTCTATCATAGGTTAAACGTCTAATTGACAGTGAAAGAAATTATGAAAAATATAATACTTCAATAATTTTAAAACATCAAGTAATGAAATTAAATATGGAAATGGAGGTTTGGCGGGAGAACGAAGAAGATCGCGTTACCGCATTGTATTATTTTCCAAAACTTGTGTTATTTTTAGTGTTAGCGCATAAAATTGGTGGCATTTTATTCGTTAAATGCTGGATTACAGGCATGAGTGTGGGAAAGTGGTATAATGATTGTAAAACGTTTCTTTTCGTGTTATTTCCAAAACTCCATAGATTCTGGTAAAGTTGCCAAGACTTTACTAGGAGTATGACTTGACTAGACTAGACTAGATTATGACTTGACTTGGACTGTGACTTGACTGGACACATATATATTAGTTAACTTGAAAAATGGAGAGCCAAACCAAAACATAAAAAAAAAATGGAAATAAGTGACGATGCTACGAGATTCCTCTTGTAGACACTTGGACACACAATATGTGGATGGTAAATACTAAACTCATTGCACGTATACAATTGTACACTATAGTTATTCTACAAACATCTGGTGACAATCTGACAGCGTCGTTAAAATTCTCCACGCTTTGTCGTTCACGGATCCCACTTCGGTAAATTGAACAAAAGTATATTGTCGCGACTTGAATAGTTTTAAATATTACGACACTGATATTATATTGTGGCGTTCTGCACGTACGTCTTGTTTTTATTTATTATTGTTGCTTGAACGAATATCTTCTTTCGATTGCGTATTGCATTATCAGAAGATTCCAGGTTCGAATCGAATGGATTGCCATGAGTTTGGGAAGAACCAATAGGGTCCACTCTTGGACGTAGTCTTCTCGATCCTCTTATCCCGGCAATGGCCCAAGCCGAGGCTCGCATCCCAGGAGTGCCCTTGGGCTAGTTGCCGCCCACTTTTGACGGCTGGGCGCCTTAAGCGGCGCCTGCCCGGGGACGCTGTAATGGTCGGTATAGACCAACAGCATTAGCCCTTTAAAAAAAAAAGGTAGGTTACCAAAGGCCCCGGGGCAAAAAATAATCTAGGGCCCCAACTAAACCATTTAAAATCATTTTTTCCGTACTCGTCGTGTTCCCGAATTCTTACTACTCCAGATTCGTCATACTTCAGATTCACTATAAATTCATTTGTTAATTCGTTAAAATTGAACGAGTTTTTACAATTTTGTTTACCTATCGACTAACGTACTGGCACCGATGGATAAACCATTTTTATCGAATTATCGCGATTCTATACATCATCAAATTTTGCGATCGATAAGAACGTTACTTGCAATGCAGCTTTACACTGAGAATATTATTATTATTATAGAAATAACTTTCATGATTACGAACAATTTATAAGGAATTTCGGGACTTTTATCAGTATTCCCAACAAAAAGGACCAAGAGTTCTTACTAATATTTTGTGCGTAAATCATAAAAAAATATCATGAACAGACGTCACCAATAAACATCAGGACACAGCACGATATTACAAAGTGCTGTATACTCGTGTTTTATCGTTACACGTCATGACAAATTATCATGACGATCTCGCTGAACACTTCTAACGGTAATGACGAAACATCATGATTGGCATGATAGAAATTGTAGAAGTGATGGTACGGAGTCATTATTTGGATGTTAAGTTGGTCGGTACATCATGATAATATGTCGAAATTTCCTAATAACGCCAAGGGAAACTTAAGAATATTTTTCATTATTGTTTTGGCGGTTTCAACGAGCTTCCTCATATTTTATCATTACAAACTACTATAACCCAATGACCTTCTCTAATAGTTTGTTGGTATTGTAACGATAACTGTGAATTATATACCTTTAAGTCATCGGTAACATCATGTTTTGTCTGTATGCTTTCTTGATGTTTAATCGTTATTTTACCGTCTTTTTTTGGAAATATTCCTGATAGTTACAGCTATTTTTACTGGCAAGATCATAAGAAACTCTTGATTTGAAAACATTACATACAGCGTATTCCTTGCCTTGTAATGACTACAAATCAGGAGTTTATTCTGATCCTGCCGTTCTGGAACTCTATAGGATTTAGTCATCCCAGATGGTCCAGTAGGTAGGTGTAACAGTTTTCGTCAAACTAAACTGAAACTAAAAAAAAACTGTTCAATGGCAGCATCATGCATCGGTTCCTCTGGAACAAATGCAATATTTATGCAAAATAGATGAACTACTATAGAAAAATCTGAATCATCTTAATTATAATAAATACAGCTTAAATCTAGTAAACAGGCAGATTTAACATGATCTAAAATATAATATATATGTATATATAGGTAATTAGGTAGGTATCCTGTACCTATTTGCAACAATATACGTTAAAAATATCTTAAATTAATGTAAATAAATATTGTACTGGTAGAATGGCATACATTTTGTAAGAGGGTTTTAGTAATAAAAATCTGGAAAAAAAAACAATGAAGTATATTGATATTATATTACTTACTAACATATAATATACAATTATAAATACAGTCAAAGACACTGTGAGCACGTTATATTATGTAGGTACTTTATACAAATCCAAATATTTTTAATTTAAGAAATACCTACATTGAATTAAAAATAATTAATGTTAAATTATTTATGTACTACTATTTATCATCACATTTTTCAAATCCAGAAGGAGATTATACTATTGGAAACTTATTAAAGTAATCCGTTAATGTTCCCTTTTCGTAATAGAGATATCGAAGATGTGCACAAGCTGTGCTGCTCCAATAAATTTCCACTTGTTGCCATGGCCCTGGGTCTGGCGTCTCTAGTATGGCTAGGTGCTCCTGGGTCACCTAAAAAAATATTTTAATTAAACACACTTATATGTTTTATTTCTAAACAGACATACTGCAAAAAATAATGAATGTTAACTTAAACTTAAAATACTAAAACAAAACCTAAACTTTTTTTTATTGGCCCTTGTACGAACATTGTATAGAAGGGTCTGAGTACATACATTTAAGGAAAAGAGTGAATTTAATTCCACCGTATATAGGACCTGGTAAAAGTTCAGCTTGGTCCAAGTTTAATCTGATTGGATACCGTTGTCTAAGTGCAGTTAGAACGCCAGTTGCCATGATAGGCACAAACAGGGTCCGAGTAGTATCCTCGGTTCAAGCATGCTCGGACAGTATTCACAAAGCCTAAATAAAAAATAAAAATACATGCAAAGCAATTTGACAGCAGCCTTACCATTGGAGATGCTAGAAATGCGTCCGAATCAGCACTTGATAACTCTTTCTTCCAAATTTCCAAGTTTGACTTGAATCTTAATCTATCCCCAATAGGATTGATAAGAGGATTAATTTCTTGATGGTTGATTCATAGTGAAACGTAGTGGTTAGTTTCTCTATCCACCTTTACCACATATTCCATACATGTGAAGATCACTGACTTGTGATGAAGATCTTCCTTCCTTAATTCCTTATTTTGTTCCTTTCAACTGTTCTGACTGTCGCACTTTTGTAATATACTATAAAATAGTGTAAAAGGAACTGCCAGAAACTGCAGACCGGCACGGGAATGAAATATTGATAGAATATATAGTGTAATAGTTAAAAAGTTAAAACGAGCTGTGCGGCCGGCGCCGGGCGGCAAAAAAAATGTTGCTATACTCAGTTTTTTTTACTTCTACAGCAAAGCCTGGCCGACGTCGTCCTTCAATACTACCCATAGATTTCGTGTAAGCTGTTAGATTGGAAAATATGTAGTAATAATGAGAACGAAACCAATAACAACAAATTACACTTAATTATTGTGTGTATATGTGTTTCTGTGTATGTGTGTATGTTTGTTACTCCTTCACGCTCAAACGGCTGAATGGGTTTGGATAAAATTCGGTACCAAGATAGCTTATACACTAGTAATCTAGTATAGGCTACATAAATAGGCTACATTTTATCCCGGAAAAGTGAAATTTTCCCGTGGGATGAGTAAATAATTAAAATAATTTTTATCCACTGGTGAAACCGCGGGGCGCAACTAGTATATAATATAAGGACAAAAAAGTATATTAGTGCACTTGGCAGTACATAATAATAAAACGTTTACAATGTTAGGCTCAGGATTAAATTAATGATTTTTTTACCATATTTATTTCAAGATCCGTTCTGCGCTAATTAGGAAATTAGTCGGTAGGTGCGCTAATTAGTAGGAACGTCGATTGATTGTAATTTTGTACCTACATACTTTTAAATAGAACAGTCACCGCCAAAATCTACTACTGGTAAATAATAATCTTTATATGGCAGCACTTCAACTTGGCATTCCTTCCTTTTCACTTAATAAATCGTTAAAAATGACTTTTTATCGTGCCTGTCACGTAAGTTTATCATGAAATCATAATGAACTTTTCTATTTTCCCAACTAGTTTTTATTTCGGTACCTGATAAATAAAATTACGTCATGATGAAATCTTTGTATATTCCAAAAATAAATCTATGATTGTTTGTACGTCTTATTGTGATTTCTCGACGAGGCATCAAGAAATCATGATATTTTTTTATTCGTTAGAACAATATTTTCTAGGTAGTAAATAATGTTTTTTTGTCATACTTAGTCTTGATATTTTCTAGTATTTTACGGATGTATGCGTGGTATATATTTATAAATTGTCGTGCTTACGTCTCTATCAGGACAATCTTTCAAATTGTCATGAATTTCTCGATAAAACACCAAGTTAGTACCGAGAATTTAGTATTATGTAACTTAACTTTTAAATGATAAACAATAATGAAAATCAATCGTTAAATTCCCTTTATCTAGTAGTGGTGAAACGTAAATTAGATTTGACCGGTTTATATTTCGCCATGCTCATGATAATATTGTAGGCTTCGGACTAAAATATTATTCTTCATGTTAACTTATAGTGAAGTACCGAAGTCATTTTTCTCAGTGTATGTATATTCATTAGAGTCCAATTTATAGTTTGTAAGAGTCCGAGGGGCCAGTGCTTAGGGCACTGCCCCGTCTAGCCCTCGGGCTCTAGCTCTACGCCACTGTTTTTAATCGATGTAAAATCGTTGTACGTTTTCTTTACTCGTAAAATCGATGTACCAGTTTGCCTTTATTTTCTTTAGCGTTAATACATTGCAGTTTGACATTGAATTTAGCTATAGCCATAAGATAACTTCAGCCTTAAATAAAAAGAGAATCAGGTTTTTTTGTGGTCATGCCAAACGCTTCGCTGCAAAGATTGCATTCTAATTTAAGCCTTGTTTTATGCGCACAAAGTGTTTTTTATCTGGTGCGGTTATATTACCTACTTATTTATATTTGTTTCAGTTTTTACCTATTACATTTTGTACTTAATTTACTTGTTTTCAATAAATAAATATAACCTTAGGGTTTTGTCATCGATCTGTTGTCTTGCTCGCACTTTTGAAATTATTGTAGATATCAAAACGAATTATATTGCACTAGTTGCGCCCCGCGATTTCACCCGCGGATAAAAAAGTATTTTAATTATTTGCTCATCCCACGGGAAAATTTCACTTTTCCGGGATAAAATATAGCCTATATGTTAATCCAGTGTATAAGCTATTTTGGTACCGAATTTCATCCAAATCCATTCAGCCGTTTGAGCGTGAAGGAGTAACAAACATACACACATACACACAAACACACATACAAACATTCGCCTTTATAATGTTAGTGTGATTTATTAATTGTAACATTGACAATTTTTAAATATCGTCGTTGGAGAGCGAGAATTCATTAAGTGAAAAAAGTTAGTTTGTAGATAATTGCGTTTTAAAGTTTTTAGCTTTTTATAATCGGCATAGCTCATCAACGCACATGGTTACAAAAATGGTTTCTTTGAACAATATTTTGATATTTTTACCCTGCACCCTAATATACAATAAAATAATTAAATATTTTTAACGTTTCTAATAAAAGAAATAAAAATTAAGATAGTGAATTCTAGCATGCTCAAAAAAACTGTTTGAGTTAGTTAATTTTTTTTTACTTAATTATTTCTGGGTACAGCTTGCTTTTTAGATAGTAAGCAATTGGTGGCTATTTTTTATAGGTAGGAAAAACAAAAAAAAATCATAATTAACAAGCAAAAAACAGTTATTTATTTTAAAAACAGTGCAGTATGCAAAAAAATGTTTTCCATATAAACCACAAAACACAATTAACTACTTAGAAAAACTCACACATACTAAATCAAGCAAGCAGTTATTTACCAATAAAAACACCTAAAATTACACAATATATTTTTTTAAATCAGGAAACTTAACATGTCATCGTTTGTAAGCAAAATCTTATTCATCTAAGCTTTTCAAACAACAACATCATATTTTAATCATCACATCTGCTCATCTAATCTTTAAGAAACTTCTTCATCAGTACTATTTTCAAAGGCATCAGGTTCTGGAAGCTTATCCTTTTGGTTGTTAACTGGTAAAGATTGAAACCATGAATGGAACTCAACCGGAATGATGTCCGTTCGGCAAAGATTTATCAGATCTTTCTTCTTTGATTGTGTAATTGGTAAGATTGACGTATACGCTTTAGGCATTATTATCTCACCAGATGTACCCAGGACACACGGACCTTTCTTACTTCTTGTTTTTTTTGCAGTGTCTAGTATTGAGTACTCACCATCATAGCCGTATCTGAATTTTATTACGCCAGGACTAGTTTTTTCGTATCTCAAACATTTAACTTTAAGCCACTGTACCTTCTTACCATCCCGAGACATGGTTTTGTTCGAAATCAATCTAGTAGCTAACTCTTTGGTGTCAATTATGTCCTTATATTTTAACTCATAAACTTCATAAGGTGGTGCGTTCTTTCTATGTCTACTAGATCGGGCTCGCTTTGCCACATTCTTCCAATCATTCATCGAGAAGATAGAAGTTCTCTTTCTTTCAGATTCTATAGCAGAATGCATTGAATCAACCTCCATCATGGTGTGTCCAGACTCCAAATATTTCTGTTCAATTACTTCCAGGTGCGACGTCTGAATCAAATTCAGAAAAAATGCTGCAATAAATTGGTTTCGGTTTTGCCCTGAACAGGTGTCGGAAAAAACTGAAACCTCTTTAATACTTATCGGGATCATATTTATCCACTTATATAAACAAGTGGCAATCTCGGAACTTCCCCGTTTCCCATTGGTTTCGTTCCACATAAAGCAAAACCCTTTATTGGGTGATTTGGATTCATAGATCGTAAAATTGTACACACACAATTTTCGTGTATAATATAACTCTCCTACATCTCCGCTGGGTATTTGCAAAACACTTTGAAGGTCTGCAGTAACTGATAAAAATGTAGCGTCATTTTGCGATCTTTCTTTATCACGTCTTTTAGCTTCGTCAGCTGATGATTTTCGTTCTTGATGTTCTTTATACGGAGCATCATATTTTATTGGATCTTTTTTATACTTGTAGCATAGCGAACACTGATCTTTTTTTGGACTAAAGAAAGAATAATTGTATTCAGTTCCAAATGTTGTTTTGTATTTACTATGTGACAGTGGAATTTTGTTCTGGGCGCTGCATGCTTTCTGGTACATCTGATACATTTTGGCGATGGAAAGTTTTTGGTCCAAGTACAAACGTTTTGATGACTTTCTGCAATAGTGCGATTCCATTGTTGGAAAGCTTTCAATGTGGTCGCGCAAGAAATTTAAATCTTCTGGTTTACTTTTATTATGGGGCTCTTTTTTCCCACGATTATCTATCCCAACAAATTCACCAAACTCGTTAACATTCTTAAAGGCTTTATTAATTGGACCATTTGATATACACAGCGTAGCCATGAAAAACTTACTGCACACTCTAATTTCCGCATCATGTTTAAAAAAATAGTATTCCCTTGACATGGTGCGATTTTTTGTTTTTACAGCGTTAAGGTGTCTTTTAGGTTTTCGCTGTTTCACGTGTCGCAATACAAACTGTTTCTGCTCTTTAAAATTTGTTAACGACCAATAAGATTTGCAAAGGGTCACTCTGTCTTCTTCTCTAAACTCATTACATTTAAATCGGCAACCACTATCCATACAAGCTACTGGTTTAGGTTTTTTGCCAGGCATAGTCTTTCCAGATGCATTTTGATAGGGGTTACAGCTATGTTTATTGTTCTTGTTAATGTTTTTCTTCCATTTTGATGGATCAGACTTCTTCCAACGGCTGTCACGGTCTTTTATTATTGCGGGGGGCTCATCCACTTGTGTTGAACTTGTGACAGCATTTTCTATCGAAGGAGCCATGTCTAAAATCGGGTCATTTCTTATCAGCGATGGACTGGATGCTTTCGAAGCGTTACCTGAAGAACTACATGTGACATCTGAATCCGGAATCCTACAAAGCACTTTGCGTGAAAACTTTCTAGGGGTACAGCCTTCGTCGGAATCTGGTACCCATGATGTTTCGGATGATATATAGGTGCGATCATCAGTGCTTGAAGGTTCGTCTAAAATAGAACTTGGTGGTCGGGGGTGGTAAATATTAAACTCATCTGATGTGATAGAGGGGATGGCATATTCTAATTCCGGTGAGGTTCGCAATGGCAAGCATGCTGATCTTGGTCCTTGCGATTCCAAATCGTTAAACTCTGGCAAGACTGAAGGTGGCTCTGAACACCCGGCCAAATTCCTTGAAAATGGTGAATACACATTGAATTGTACGCAATCTAAATCTACGTATTGCTTTGGTGTTTGGTCACTTGGCGATAACATTTGCTGTACATTTTTAGAAACCCATGGAATTATCGTCAACGGCATCAATCGCTGTTCTTCTTGAAGATTAGTCGAATCATCATCATTATTGGGAACGACCTTTGTAGATGTCGTTTTAAATGACGATATTGCGCCTTTAGGATCAACGACGTCAGTTTGATGCGTTGGAGGTTGCCGTTTCATTACTTCACTCTGTGAAACATCCCGGTCATGATTACTCTGATTAAGGCATGGACTCAGTGTTGATTCAAAATTTTGTACCTCTTCTGTATGAACTGATTCATCTTCAGGTACTTGTTGATGATCACGTGTTTTTTCTGTTTCCTGAAACGAATAAACAGAATAGATAGGTACATAATTATAATAATACTATCCGTTGGCAAAGATGAAAAAGAAGACGACCCAATGAAAACATGCAGATTTTTCAATAGACAGTGCAGTTTCTTGATCAAAATTAGATTTCTAAAATGTTTTAATATTTTTATTAATGGCCAACCTATATTATTATTTTTAATTGAGGCTGTGGGATTTTAAAGTTATACCTACCGCTCTTAAAAGCACGCACTGCACTGCACCAAGCAAGCAAGTAGTTTTTACATCTAATTGTAGGAAAAATATTGCATTTTTATGGTTTTTAAAGAAATGCAATATATTCCTACTATGCGCGAAGTTGTGATCTAAGTATGAAATATATATTAAAGTGTTTAATAAAAGTGATTTCTGTAGATCTTTTAAAAAACTCTGATATTTATTGCATTACAATTAGTTTAAGTAATTGCCCAAGGAAGTAATGTAAAAAGATTTGAATATTATGAAAAATCTTTTCCAGACTTTGTAATCTTAAAAACTTCTGCTAAATACCTAACTAAAACTTACGTACTAACCTAATACCTACTTTCGTACGTACTCCAGTGACATTCCTGTGGATTTACTGTGAATTCTCAGTAACATAAGCTATGCACTGCGCTGCCAACACAAAATAGGAATTTAACTACTTAGTTATCAAATTTATCTGGATAATATACCTACCTAACTTTTAAACTACATAATAAGTAGGTGACCTTTTTGGTATTGTAATGGCATGAGACAAGGGAGGCTTTTGCCTTGCAATTAGAAACGTCAGGTTTAATAAAATAATAATTAATGAATTAATTGCATGTTTCGGCAGACGTTAGATAGGAACTCCTGTTGTTAGGTAAATATCATCATAGGTACAAATCTACTGTTACAGCTTATGGGTACAAGCTGTAACAGTAGATTTGTACAACTTTGAACATGTAGTTGGTACAAATCTACTGTTACAGCTTGCAAGCTGTATCAATAGATTTGTACCAACTACATGATGTAACTTGTATGATGTATTTGGCACATTTAAGTAGATAGGTACCTAACTACCAACCTATACTATTTTGCCTTTTTAACACACCTGAAACAGACATTAACAGACTAGACACAGGGAATCCTCGTGTCATCCTAGTGTTAGTTGATAAATTAGGTATCTAGCTTAGGTGCGACATAATTGAAGACCTACTCACCTACCTACTACCTACCTTTACCTTTTGGTTTATCATGAAATGTTTATATGAATAGTAATAATGTACTAAGAAATCAATTTTATTTTTGTTAAATGCAAGAATACGAGTCATAAGAATACAAATTATAATTACGAGTAAGCGGGTTAGGCACTTAATAGCAACTTATGTAAAATAAAATATAAGGGACGTTCAAAGTAGGTAATTATGTAGAAGTAGGTACTTACAGCATTTTTTTTGGAAGTTTCTGGCAGTAGTGACAGTATATAATGAGACCTTTTTTTCATCATGCAATACTCGTTCCACAAATACAAACTTTGGCGACCAAAATAACGTCCTTCTGGCGGCAGCGAGCACGAGCGACTGATCAAGCCAACGATAGAATGACAGAAGCGCGAGTGTGGGCGCGGGCGTAGGGGGTAGCGTGGGCGTATCTACCCAAACCACCATAGGTAAACAGTCTTAAAAATTATAACTAATTCGCAGTACAAGTGGTTTTGCTTTAATTAAAGTACTTTAGTGAGATTTTAGAGCACGTAAAGACCAAAAAACGTTCGATTACCTTGATATTAAGTACTCAAGATCTTTTAGTGACTTTATCCGGACCACAGAATCACATTTTGTTCAAAGTTTTTTCTCTGCCAGAAATAACTAAAAGCCCTTATTAGTGGGTCGCGTCAAATATATTGTATGCAAAAAGTAACTAAGTGACTTTGAGGAGCAGTGCTCAGTAATCTATAATTTGCGAAACGATTGTCATTAATTACTCAAGTACCATTAGTTAATTTTAATAGACTAAATTTTTGCTTAACAAGCAGTTATGTATTTCTAACATTGTTGTATTATCTGAAATACTACAAAAACAGCTCTTTTTATCTTTCCATAAGGTAGATAATGGGTTTAAAAACACTATGACATCATCAACTCATTTTGGCTAAAAATGTCACTTAGTGACTTCTCGCTCTCCAACGACGATATGATCTTATATTAAGTTCTGCCTGGAAGCGGAAAAAAGGAAATAAAGGCACAATAATGTAATGAAGCATCAATTTCTTAAAAAATTATCAATGAAATAATAAGTCCAAATGTGTGACCTTAACAGCGAATTCAGGGCTGTAATCGCTTTAAAACAGTAAAAAAGTTGTAGTAGCGTTTTTTAAACTTTTTTTATTTAAACTTCTCGATCTTATCGACCAGGTTATGTTTTTTACTTAGACTTCTCGATCTTATCGACCAGGTTAAGTTTTTCGTGCCTCTTTTTGATTGATGATAGGCATAGCATTCGACCACTGCCTCGGCTTATGTTCAGCAATGGCGTGGCGTTAAGATGGGGCATGCTTGCCTAGAAGATACCTGTTCACTCCTACACAGCATCTCAGACTGCCTTTGTGGTGTGGTGGTTGAGCAGGTCGGCTCATAACCCAGAGGCGGCGGATTCGTTCCCGCGGCAGGACAAGTATTTGTGCACAGAAAAAAAGGGCAAATACTTGTTCTGAGTCTGGGTGTTATGGGACCATGGTCCTCGTAGTTCCTGGGTCCCTAGATACAGGGAATCCTCGTTAAGGTCCAGGATCTATGTGTGTGATCATTGGGCGTTATTATTATTATAATTATAAATTGAACTGTGGGTTGTGGCTTTGAAATTCCACCCAGAACAAACGTTTGTGTGACGAACATCGATTTTTGTTCTGTATCTGGGTGTTATATCTATAGGCTGACGGTTTATGCGTAGGTTGCAACCTATATAACTACTAGCGGCCCGCCCCGGCTTCGCACGGGTATTTAATATATTAGGTCTTTACCTATGAAATTGCCGTTTTGTTTGAAAAAAGTTAAAGTATTTTTTTTTCGAACTTATTTATTTCTTTTATTCAAAGTAATCACCCCTGCAATCAATGCATCTTTGCCAACGCTGTGGCAGTTTATGGATGCCCTTCTTGAAAAAATCAGCAGGACGGGAGACAACAAACTCTTCAAAGGCGTTTTGTACTGCCTCTCGGGAATTGAATTTTTTTCCCGCTAAAAAGTTGTCCAAATTTTGGAAAAAGTAATAGTCGGTAGGCGCAAGATCTGGTGAGTATGGCGGATGAGGGAGAGCTTCCAAACCCAACTCATGCAGCTTAGAGACGGTCTGTTGTGCAGTATGGGGTCGCGCGTTGTCGTGAAGTAGCAGTGGAGACGACCGATTGACCAAAGCTGGTTGCAGACGTGCGAGTTTCGCCATCATTGTGGTCAGTTCTTCAATGTACACATCTGCAGTAATGCTCTCGCCGTTTTGTAAAAAGCTATGATGAATCACACCAGCACTAGACCACCAAACTGTGACCATCACCTTTCTAGGGGTCATTTTTCGTTTTGCACATTGCTTTGGTACCGAACCAGGATCTAACCAACTTCCTGAGCGCTTTCGATTGTCAAAAAGAATCCATTTTTCGTCGCACGTAACAATTCGGTTCAAAATTCCTTCTTTTCTGTGCCTGTTAAGCAGCACAAGGCAAGTCTCGACGCGTACGTTGCGCTGGCGATCGTTAAGTTCGTGGTGCACCCATCTACCAAGCTTTTTTATCTTGCCAATCTGTCGCAAATGGACCAATATTGTTTTGATGCTAACATCAAAAGCTGCTGCCAGCTCAGCTGTAGATTGAGATTCATCAGCTTCCACAATCGCCTTTAATTCATCATTGTTGACCAAAGTTTCCGGACGACCACGAGGTTCATTTTTCAAGTCAAAATTCCCAGAACGGAACTGAGCAAACCAATAACGGGTTGTACGTTCGTTTGTACAGTTCTCTCCGTAAACGTCGTTGATGTTACGTGTCGTTTGTGCCGCGTTGGTGCCACGACGGAACTCATATTCCATAATTACACGAAATTTCAAAGTATCCATTATGAGGAAAAATGTTGAAATGTAATGAAAATACAACGCTAATCAATAAACAAAAGACGTATATTGTAAATAGAATGTCATATTTTTAAAACAAAATTAATTTGAATTTAGAATTCATAGCCAATCAAAACTTTTTTTGTTTGAAAAAGTCTGTACTGCAATACGGCAATTTCATAGGTAAAGACCTATTATATCTATTATAGATTGAGATATGAACTATCCTATCTCTCAAGTTGGATCGAACTGCACATGGTGTGCGAATTTTATTATAATCGGTTAAGTGGTTTAGGAGTCCATTGAGGACAAACATTGTGACACGAGATTTATATATATTAAGATAGGTCTTCAGCTGTTTACAACTGGACGTTGCCGCCGTCATATCCTATGTATGTATTTACAAACAAAAAGTATCTAAGTATTGTATCAGTTATCTAGTTCCCATAGTACAAGCTTTGCTTCGTTTGGGCTAAATGGCGTTGTGTGAAATGTCCACACATATTATTATTTAAGTTACACAATTTATTTCAAACATTGTCATTGTGTCTGTTCCAATACATTCGTAGTTTGGATATTTATTATTATTTTATAATTGAAACTTGAGTTTCCATGAACTTTGATACTCACCTCCCGTATTTTGAAATCCATCTTTTACAACAATGCTTCTGCGTTACAATATAGCTTAGCTAATAATATTACTGAGACAGAACTAAAAATCTTTACCGGATTTTGTTATTATGACTTAAGCATACTGTGGTTATGACATAAGCATAGCGTTGTTACGACTTAAGCACAGCGTTGTTATGACTTAGCAGATCGTTGTTATAACTTAGGCATAGCGTTGTTATGTTTTCAGTACAACGTTATGACTTAAGAATAACGTTGTTTTGGCTTATGGTAGATTCAAGTCGATCCCACGTCAAGAGTTGAATGTTTTGAAATTCCTATGGATGGATTGATGATAAGATAGTGATAGTAAAATAAATGGTGGTTTAACTTTAAACATGAATGTGATATTGTTGATGTCGTTGTGCCAAGGTTATAGTAGTTATTGAATGTGCTGGTTGCCATTAAATAATTAATACACGTTTGTTGATAATTCTGGCATATGTCAAATATATAATTTATTTTAATGCTATTGAGATATTTTTGCGATTGTTATTTAGATTATGTAAAATTTTATTTATTCAAGAACAAATATAAGTTTTTAAAACAATAAATTGAAATTTAATTAAAAACTATACATTAGCAAAACTTAATGCATTGTTTTACGAATATCTAAAATAATTATAATGAGTATAAACATGTAAGGTCTTTATTACAGAACGATGCTCAAGCAGAGATTTCATTTCATAAAATATGAATGAAATCTCTGCTTGAGCACTGATCGATGACTGACCATCGTTCTGTAATACGGGCCTTAGTAATTGGATAGTATGTTTAATGTCATCCAGTACAAAGTTATTTTGCAAGAGAGATGCTATATATTTGACTGATTTTCTGTAGAACGAGAACAATGAATAGCCGCTAGTTACTGTTGGTAGATTGTTAAAAATATATCTAGTTATATTTTAATATGGGGTGTACCTGTGATTAGAGTAATTGAAACTAAGGTCCGTATTACAGAACGGTGCTCAGTCATCGATCGGTGCTCAAATAGAGATTTCATTCACTAATTGATGATTCACTTTATGAATGAAATCTCTGCTTGAGCACTGATCGATGACTGAACATCGTTCTGTAATACGGACCTAAATGTCCCGTAGGTATTCTAACTATATCTCGGTTCATACACAACTAACGTTGAGTGAGACTTATCTGTTAGTATGGAATCTTTCTATGTCTTTTTCTATCGTTTGGAATCGCCATTGCCTAGAGCGAGAAAGACAGTATGAGTGCTATCGCGCGCGACTATCTTTCTCCCTGCTGGAAAAGACGATCTTGAGCGATAGAAAGACAGAGCACGAAATAAAAAACGAGTTTGCTTTAGACCACACGACTGAAATAAAACTTCTTTAGTTTAGCTCTATCTATCGGCCGGTACAACTTTGTTTAATGTTAATGTCGCCATCTTGACAATTGTCATTTTACCGGAAATACCAACATAATACTACAATTCTTTTACTTTGTTTTGTTGACAATGGAAATCTACGTGAACCAACTTCAACTTCCATTCACCAGCTTACTCCCCAAGTAAAGAAGTTTTACTTCAAATATGCAATTCTGTGCTGACATTTACGGCTCAACTCACCTTTGTATTCAGTAGTTAGAGGGCTACAAGGTCGGTGAAGGTCAATAATACAATTGAATATAGTTTATGTTGAAAGTGAAGAGTTGATATGATCAATTGTTTCAACTATTGTTAATGTAACGGTTATATGGTTACATTTTAATGTGTAAAAGTTAGCGGGTCAAACTTAATGTAATGTAAAATTTAAATTATAAATACCCCTGTATCTTCCGCACTGTTCAATTTGCCTTATAATTTTGTAAACACGTTTTCTTTATTGTTAATGTTAAGAAGTATATTTAAAAAAATTGTTAAAATAGTCTTTTATATCTGTGATTTAATGTATTTAATTAGAAGAGTACGTTGAGATAATGATTATCGACATCATTTGAATTGTTGAAAACCATAAACGATTTTGTTTAAGTTATCTTTGAAGGTGAACAAATAGGTTTGAGTCCGATGAGTGTTGTTCCGTTTAGAAATGGAAACGTTTAAAAGGTTTTATAATAGATGTTACTATTATTTTTTTATTGAAATTTAACTACACTTACTCTTGATGTGTTTTGTTTGGAATTATCCGAGTCGTTATGAATACATGTCATGTTGAAAAATTACCGATTTTTATTTCATTATCTATGGGTAATCATCGCTCCTAAGTTCACACTTATCTCATTATGACATACCACTGCATTGCATTTGAGTATGTCACAGAGGAATAAGTGGCAACTTATGAGCTATTAAACTTTAGTACGACTGGCATAATAACTATAATTAGTATACGTTTTATAATTTTATTGTTGCAGTAAACATAAATCATATATTATTCTAAAAATAACGAGTGTCCGTTGGACCACACGACTGAAGTAAAACTTCTTTAGTTTAGCTCCATCTATCGGCCGGTATAACTTTGTTTTATGTTGATGTCGCCATCTTGACGATCGTATATTGTCATTTTACCGGATATACCAATATGTATATGACGGCGGCAACGTCCAGTTACTCTATAAACTCTATGCACAGCGATCGAGCACCGTAATTTACCCTGTGGTGGCATTAAATTTATTATAGTGGCAGCACCGGCAACTGTCATGGCGTCCATACCTATCTGGCTATATAAAGGGATCGATTGGTGTGCTACGGATCATTCTTGTTCCAGACACGGCGCGGTGCGGACATGCTGAAGGCCTATAGTTATATAGGTTGCAACCTACCCACAAACCGTTCCTACCCACATATATACATATATTTTTTTAACTTTGTTATTTTAGCACTGGAGATCTACGTGAACCAAGTTCCGTTTGCCTCGCTATGCATTCACCAGCCTAGTCAAGCGTGCGTAAAGAAGTTTTACTTCAATAACAGTAGATTAATATGGTTCCAACCTTTACTCACGAATAGTGTGTCGTTATGTCGACCAAGTTGAATCAATCACGCTCATTAGAATTTTAATAACAGTATATAAGTTCTCTAGGTGGCAGGAAATTACAGCAAAGTTCGTCTAGGTAGGTACCACTGCTTTGCCAGATATTCCGCCGCCAAGCAGTACAGCACCCCTACCGCGTAAGCGTTCTGGGAATCGGCTTTCTGCCATCCTGCACGCGCCAATTAACAAGTCCACGAGTGCGAGCAAGAGAGAAAACGCGATTACGATCTCCACCAGACTTACGCGGTAAGGCCCGTTTGAAGGGCATTGTAGTGAAAATAATGGGCGTTCGTATAGGAGCATTCATTTGTAATATGAGAACTTGTAGGGATTTTAGTGAACACTTTGTTCAGAGCTGCTTATTTGGCAAAGGTTCAACTCGGAATGCCTCAAGCGGCCGCCATTATTCGTTTATATAGCAAGATAGCTGCTGCCCGCGGCTAGCCCGCGTGGCCTATAGGAAACGAGGATGAACAGTTTCACCCTCTTAGGGGTGGAATTTCGAAAAACCCTTTCTCTTTTGATACCTACACTTTACAAACTAGTACACCTACATATTCTCCAAATTTCAAGTCTCTAGGACCAGTGGTTTAGGCTGTGCGTTGATAAATAAGTCAGTCAGTCAAGACTTTTTTATTTTATATGTATAGATGTAAACATGTGTCGTCACGAGGTACAATGAGTCAAATCAAATGTCTTTTACATTTTTAGTCAATAATCGAAATGTACCTTTATTATTTTTATTACTTCTACTATTTTAAAAGTAAAGAAAACTTTATTTTTCTGACTGAATCTTTATCAAATTGTATCGCGGTAACATTCATGCCTCAAGTTCAAGTGATACGTTACTCGAACCCAGAAGTTATTCGAAGCCATACGAAGGAGTCCCATCAATCCGTAAGCCCCCGGCATTGGATTAACAGTTACCACTGCCTGAGTATAACGACTTTGCAATCTTTGCGTGCCCGTCGGCGGCGGCGCGGCGGTGACCGTGAACTCTAGCTCGTGAACTCGCAATCGTGCTATTGTTTGACTTCTTCGTTTATATCCACGGATATAACTAGTAGTTGCATGGTAGCTCTTTTCAACAGAATTCTCTCCATCCAAAGGTTGCCTGGAAGAAATCGCTTTTAGCGATAAGGTCGCCCATTGTTACATTTTATATAAATAACGGTTTTTTTTTTGTAATTTTTATTATTTGGTGTGTACAATAAAGGGTTTATCTATCTATCTATCTACCCTCAAAAAACCTAAACAAATACCACTAAGTTGTAAACCTCTTCCTTTTTTTGAACTCCGCGTGTCTGCGTTTTTTGTTCGTTACCTCAGCTAAGCGATCATGTAACTTCAATGCATCATTTAGAAACACATATTTCAATGGATTTTTAATACGACGTTTATGTGTATGGGGTACTATGAAAAATTTCAAATTAGGAATGTAATATCTGCATTGCAATGAAAGATCCGTTATCACCCTATAGAAAAGTTTGAACTGATTAAAATTTGTAACGGTTGAATATAGATTATTAGATTAAAAAATAAGTAAGTAAGTAAGACTAATACAAATAATATTAATTTTTGAAGTTTCTAAGTAAATCGAAACTAACTTTTTATTTCCACTGTGTTTTGTTTTATCCAAAGAATAGTTTTTATCTGATTATTGAAAAACTGCGCCTCAGATGTACCTATGATGAGAATTGTCAACAATATCATAACATTTAATTTTGCGTGCAAACTGTATTTACGCGTCGTGATTGTTAATACAAGCCGAAATTCGTGATCGGCGGCATTACTTACAACCACAGAGAATATATATTATGGGCACGGTGGCGCTTGATTGAAACCAAAATACGATATTATACTCATTACCCTCGCATATTTTTCAAAGTCAAAGTCAAAAGATTTATTGCAAGTAGGCTAATTATAGCACTTTTACAAGTCAAAATTATATTAGGTGCTTAAAATTAAGTTAACTCACTAAGCATATAAAATTACAAAGTGCTTATTGTCAAATAATATATAGCAAGCCCATCTGAATATATATAACTCAAAGGTGACTGACTGACTGACATAGTGATCTATCAACGCACAGCTCAAACCGCTGGACGGATCGGGCTGAAATTTGGCATGCAGGTAGATGTTATGACGTAGGCATCCGCTAAGAAAGGATTTTTCGAAATTCCTCCCCTAAGAGGGTGAAATTGGTGGTTGAATTATTTTCCCATAGGCCACGCCGCGGGCGAAGCTGCAGGCAGAAGCTCGTTACAATATATGAGTTTGAAAAAAAAAGCAGTTCTCTTTTCAGTTTCTTGAACAGAAACTAGAAGCAAAGCAACTTAGTCTATGTTGTGCTATTTTTAACGCAAATTCAATAAATACTCATATGACAGCATATCGTTGACTTCATCATGTATCGCCATCTTGACAGTCTTACCGGACATACCAACATTTTAAACGTTGTTATGTTGACAATGGAAATCTACGTGAACCAACTTCCACTTCCATTCGCCTCGCATTCACCAGCTTACTCCCCAAGTCAAGCGTGCGTAAATAAGTTTTTACTTCAAAAAGTTCTAGTTCGTGCCGTCTATATAGTTTTTGGTCTAAGCGTGCAGTGAATACATGTGGCGTGCGTAAGGGTAATTTGACTATATGTAAATATATCAGGCTGATAAATATCAGTACACGGAAATAGGATAGGCTTGGTATTTGCGCCAAATCATAGAATACTTAAAGTACAGGTATACAGAAGATTCACTATGCAAAGTCAAATAAATAGCGACTTTTGGTACAACGTAGTAAAGTGCAATTCAGCTCGTGCGTACTCTAAACAAGCTACTTTGCTATCACTGCTCTTCTCACGTGTTACGCGTGACGGACCACCGACCTGATAAGACGGGCCGGTCCATATTTGTAACCTTGTACTTAAAGTGAGGTCTGGCTAAATAAAAAAAGAAGTCAAATTTAAAGTCACAAATAAATCCAAGAATTGCCTTCATTCACTTGACAGTCTCTGTGGTGTGGACGTTGAACAGGGGCCTTACCGCGTAAGTCTGGTGGAGATCGTAATCGTGTTCTCTCTTGCTCGCACTCGTGGACTTGTTAATTGGCGCGTGCAGGATGGCAGGCGAAGCCGATTCCCAGAATGGTTACGCGGTAGGGGCGCTCATAATCCGGAGGCGGTTGGTTTAGTTCCGACAGTTCAAATATTTGTGCACAGAAAAAAACGCAAAATACTTGTTCTGCATCTGGGCGTTGTGGGACCATGGTCCTCGTAGTTCCCGGATCCCTAGATACAGGGAATCCTAGTTAGGGTCCAGGATCTATGTGTGTGATCGTTGGGCGTTATTATTATTATAAATTGACTAAGCAAGCTGTTCATGAATATACGCAATAAGAGTAAATTCAACGGCAATAAATGATTGTTTATCTATTGTTTGTATTACTCAATATATTATGAATTTATGACTGATAAAAAATTTTTTTGGTTATCTATACCTCAGTTTTATTTATGTTTGTTTTCCTCATAATCTGTATTAGTCATAATCACACCTCAAACATGCTCAAAATCGATACCATCGATTTTTTTTCTAACTTTGTATCTTGATTATATGGATCCATTGATAACGAAAGCTCTTTATAGAACCGCACTCTCAAAATGGGATCTTATAAGACAAATATGCCACAAGAGAGACAAACAACCTGTAGACATCTCATGTGATACTGGAGGTGTCACTAGTTCCACTACTACTATTACTGTATTTTAATATTATTTCATAAAAATCGAGACGAACGGAAATTGAAGTTGGTTCATGTAGATCTCCATTGTATGTTGACAATGTAAAGTAAAATATTTGTTATGTTAGTATGTTTGGTAAAGTGACATTTTACAAAAGCTTGTACTATTTTTAGTGTTAGTGCATAAAATTGGTGGCATTTTATTCGTTAAGTTTTGGATTACAGGCACGAGTGTGGGAAAGTGGTATAATGATGGTGAAACGTTTCTTTTCGTGTTGTTTCCAAAACTCCATAGAAGCTTCTGGTAAAGTTGCCACCACTTTACTTCACTAGACTATGACTTGACACATACATATAATATTAATTAACTTGATAAATTATCAATCGAGATTACTTGAAACTAGCTAAATACACTAAAGTGTAGAGCCAAAACAAATACAAAACAAAAAAAAACGGGATATTGTTTCGTCGACGGAGACAACAATAGCGAGGTCGGCGTCGGCTGAAATAAAAACAAATTAAACTAACTAGCTCAATCCAATTAAAATTATTTAAATACTAACAAAATACTGGACTTAGTGATACTTTATCGGCGAGAGCAGAACGCCGTCATAGCGAGAATATTGGCATTTAGCAACACCCACGCTATCCCGCCCGACCGAACAATCAAATTTGTCAATATGGTCTGGGTGGTGTGGGATCATATCCTCGTAGTTTCTAGATCCTTAGATACAGGTAATGCTAATTAGGGTCTAGGATTTATTGTATGCATAGGCAGGAACGGGTTGTGCGTAGGTTGCAACCTATATAACTATAGGCCTTTAGCATGTCCACACCGCACCGTGTCTGGAACAAGAATGATCCGTAGTACATCGAGCGCTCCGTTTTTATAGCCAGATGGGTCGGGGAGCGATGACAGCTACCGGTGTTGCCACTGTAATCAATTTCAATGCTATGACAGGGTAAATTACAGTACTACCCGCTGCGCATAGAGTTTATAACTGGACGTTGCCGTCGTCATATATGATCGTTGGGCGTTATTATTATTTACATACGGCCTCTTGGCTCCGCCCCCTGAAGGGCCAATTAGGATACAATTTTAAATATCCAATAGCCCCTTGAATTTTTGAAGGGGCTGTATAAGGTTAGTATTACGCAACTGACTTTGGCACCGGATGAAACGTGGTAAATAAACAACGATCATATCGTGGGCATTTTTCTCGTTATCACTAGATTCTTTGTATATCAATAATACCTAGGAATTAATAAAATAAATTTATAACTAACTACTAATATTAATAACTAAAATTTCGCGTATCATTGATATTTTCTCGCTACTATCTTGGCAGTCATCTCTGTAGCTTTGGTCAATTAAGTAGCTTGGTCATAATGACTACCCGACAGTTGCAATATCTGTCTCCAAACCGAATTCTTATCGGTGTGTGTGTGTGTGTGTTCCGGCAGCTGCACTACACGGTGACTCTTCATCGTGGTCCCTCGACATCCGGTGATATAATGTTTACAATGCAGCTGAAAAACTGTTTATACGTAAACTGTATATAGGAAAGAAACATAGATCGTAGTTACATTGAATTAATGATCAATTCCGAGCGCACTTCCACTTATGATTTTTTTTAATTTTCATATCGCTTCAAATAATGTATATCTAATCAGTCCACTGACCGGACTACTAGACGCTCGGCTAAGCGCCATCCTTTCTTGGTCGAAATACCTACCACCCATTCGTACCAAGCGATTTGACTCAACGTTCTTAATTAGAACGGCTAAGGAATGGAATGCCCTGCCAGCGTCTGTTTCCGGCTAAATATGACCCGGGCGTGTTCAAGAAAAGAGTGAACAGGTATTTACTTGGCTAGCATGCTGCACCTTCGATCGCATCGTCATTTCAAATCAGGTGAGAGCGTGGTCAAATGCTAGACAAGTATGAAGAAAAAAGTCCCTAAACAGTCACTAAAGGGCTACCGTCGCGTCGGCGGTATTTCCATCCACATACAACGTGGGTGTAAGTCAAGAGTAAATAGACTATTTTTGGGTAAGCGTGCCCCACAAAGATAATAAAGCCCGTTGATAGCTCGTGAACAAAGTTGTATCATTGGTCACCTTAGACTTCATCGTCGCTTACCATCAGGGGGTCGCTTTACCATCATGATTACGAAACTTTGATTGCAATGCAACTGGAGAAATGTAGGTACATACTAACTATGCACATAAACTGCGTATTTAAACTAAATAAATAAATAAATATGTGTGGACATTTCACACAGCGCCATCTAGCCCCAGACTAAGCAAAGCTTGTACTATGGGAACCAGATAACTGATACAATACTTAGATACTTTTTGTTTGTAAATACATACATAGAATACAATATAACACAGAACAGACACCTATGTTCATCACACAAATGTTTGTCCTGGGTGGGAATCGAACCCACAACCCACCGTTCAGAAGGCAGGCTTACTACCAACTGAGCTATCGGGCCAGTCAAAAACTGTCAAATCCATGCAAATTTGTGTTTCTATAGGCTGCAAACCAGTTACCTGTTCGCCCAGCAGGTGAGATGTAGTCAAACGCTAACCCATCGAAATAAAAAAAGTTTGGGTGAAATAAAGTCTATTTTCCGGTTGCAATTTGGCTACTATTGCAATGGTTTTATATCCCTCAATAAGAAATATAGCCGATTGGAAATATGCACTTACTGCACCAAGGATAGGTATATTTATCGAGACCTTGCGTCGTGATTTGTCTTGACCTTTGGCCGGAGGTGTTTTAACTATGCATTTTTGCATCGATTCATATTTATTCCGTGATATTATACGCTCTAGCTAGATAGTGGCGCATAATTCAAGGTATTATACCTTTACTATACTAAGGTTTTGATATAATGAAGAAATCGAAAAAGTAATAACGAAGTAAAAACGAAGTAAAACTTGTTTAGTTTAGTTTCATTTATTGGCCGGTATAACTTTGTTTTTGCTTTGTTTAATGTCAATGTCGCCATCTTGAAAATTGTAAGTTGTAATTTTACCGGACATACCAACATCAACGTCAAAATCTTGACAATGGAGATCTACGTGAACCAACTTCAACTTCCGTTCGCCTCGCATTCACCGGATTACACGCGAAGTGAATTTCATTCGCCATTATGTTTATCCACTAAATAAGGATTACAGAGGCCAAACCTCGCCAGGGAATCAACTAACTATCGCCAAGACCGCGAATTAAGTTGTTGATCGTTGCCTAGGGTCCAGCGATCCGAACGCTGCTCTTCTTGCTTTTAAAAGGCTCAATATCTATTTCAATAAAACTCTGCATCTCAAAATAAGTGCCGCGTTCGTGGTACTTCAACATAAATGCGCACTACACGCTACGTGTATGGGACTCATATTCCTAAGAAATCGAGTGAATACCTCTAAAGTTTCAAGTACGCCGGGTGAGTAACACATCCCAGAGTACTACCTACCTACTCGGGGAAGAACCCGTGCAGGCTTGTTAGCAAGTAACAGCCCGTTGTACATCCTTATTCATATAATTATTTTTTACTAGGTGGTAGGACTTTGTTGCAAAGTTCGTCTAGGTAGGTACCACTGCTTTGCCAGTTATTCTGCCGCCAAGCAGTAGTGTGCAAGCACTACTGTGTTCTGGTTTGAAGGGCACTGTAGCTAGTGAAATTACTGGGCAATTGAGACTTTATGATCTGATCTCACAGTTGAGTAATCTTATTACTAGACTGTGCTGATGTCTCAGAATGATTTGCGCAGTGCAGTGTCGCGTGAAACTCTGTGTTTTAGTTCCGAGTGACACTGTTCTGTTATGGGCGGCCGTGGCGCTTAACACCAGGCGAACGACTAGCTCGTCACATCATTCACTAACGGAAAAAAAAATATCGTCCAACGATCACATACATAGATCCTGGACCCTAACTAGGATTCCGTAGGGACCCAGGAACTACGAGGACCATGGTCCCACAACACCCAGACTCATATAAGCGACAATCAAGCCATAATAAAATAACCCCCTGCATGTACCACCTGTCTGTTATAGTCCGAACGGCCAAGGAATGGAATGCTCTTTCAGCAAGTTTTTTTTTATGTTAAGGAATGACGTGACGAGCTAGCCGTTCACCTGCTGTTAAACGACACGGCTGCCCATATCAGCTGTAGTGTCACTCGGAACTCTAAAGTATAGAGGTTCGCGTGACACTGCACTGCGCACGTCATCCAGAGACATCAGCACAATCTAGTAATAAGATTACTAAACTGTGAGATCAGATCATAAAGTCTCATTTGCCCAGTAATTTCACTAGCTACAGTGCCCTTCAAACCGGAACACAGCAGTGCTTGCGCACTACTGCTTGGCGGCAGAATAACTGGCAAAGCGGTGATACCTACCTAGACGAACTTTGCAGTAAAGTCCTACCACCTAGTAGTATTTCCTCTTGCGTATAACCTGGGTCTTTTTAAGTCAAGAGTTAATGAGCATCTAATTTTTCTGTTCACAAATACTTGTCCTGCCGCGACAATCGAACCCGCCGCCTCCGGGCTATGAGCCACCTTGCTCAACCACCACACCACAGAGGGTGTCTAATGATATTATAATTATATTGTGTTCGAAAAAAGTAATAAACGTGATCTATAAAGTGGATTATGGAAATTGAAGTGTCCACGCATTAGTGGCGATAAGTCCACTTGAACGTGATTATATATCTATCAGTGTACACTATAGCTTTACTATTGATTATTTTATCAGAAAAGTGCGGGAAAACCCGAATGATAGCAGTAGATATATTCTTACTGTATAATAATAATATGTGTGGACATCTCACACAGCGCCATCTAGCCCCAAACTAAGCAAAGCTTGTACTACGGGAACCAGATAACTCATACAATACTTAGATACTTTTTGTTTGTAAATACATACATAGAATACAATATAACACCCAGACACAGAAAAAACAAATAAATTTATGTTTTTTTTATGTTAATGAATGATGTGACGAGCTAGTCGTTTACCCGATGCGACACGACCGCCCATAACAGAGCAGTGTCACTCGGAACTCCAAAATATAAAGTTTCGTGTGACACTGCACTGCGCACATCATCCTGAGACATCAGCACAGTCTGGTAATAAGATAACTCGACTGTGAGATCAGATTATAAAGTGTCATTTGCCCAGTAATTTCACTACCTACTAGTGCCTTTCAAACGGGAACACAGTAGTGCTTGCACACTACTGCTTGGCGGCAGAATAACTGTCAAAGCGGTGGTACCTAGTGTGTATAAAACAAAGTTGTGTTAAATAAACAAAATATGGCATATAACGATATGATACCATCATATAAATCCCAGAACGAAAACGGGTCAAAATCACGAAATATTCATCCATATGTTGCTTTCCATACCTACATTGAAAAGAGTTTTAGTCGCAGAACTCCTGAACTACCTATAACTGCAATCTCAAAACACGGTTCAGGTCATATTTATTGCCTTTTGATATAAACATCGAATGCTATATATATATTGTTGGAAATCCTAAGTGGTTTTAGTTTTAAAAAAAGTAACCTTACAATCAAGCTAACAATATTTATTAAAATTTACTAAGAACCGACAATAATTAATAGCGTGATTTTATAAAACGTCCGTCGCCTCTGAGCGCTGCCCGAAAAGTGAGCCCGAGCCTTCTTCGTCGCTCGTATATATACTACGCCGCTTGCATCAGCTCCCGAAGTGAAGTATTTTGTAACACGGCCGTTCCTGCTTGCGTGTTGTCCTCAACAGCTGCTTCATCTTCAAGCGGCACATTTTCGTCGACCTTGACCGTTGTGTCTTCTTCTATAACACAACAAAACATGATTTTAGGACCTGATGTACAGGCATAAGGTTGGTAACTGAAACCATTTCAAAATTAAAATGAAGTTGTTGCTCAATTCAAAGAAATTTCAATTTAGAGAAATTCAACAGGTACTTGTAATAAACATTGAAAACGGAGACTGCCAAACAACTGTGTTAGAAGCACAAGCGTGCACTCAAGTACAACCAACACAGGTCTCACATAATAATTTTATGAAAATTTGTAAGAACAAGTAAGGTTCCAAGCGCATGCAATAAAGTACTTTGGTACTTTAGCATAGAAAATAAAGAAAAATAAATGTATTGCGAATTTCAGAATTCCGGACTTCTAAACTTCGCCACACATTGTAATAGAAAACAGCAACGGTATGAGATAACATTCATAAACCACATCATACATAGCAAAAACTGTAACTGTATGACGTCACACTCACAAATCACGTCATATATTGCAAAAACGGCAACTGTATGACGTGACACTCACAAATCACGTCACACATTGCAAAAAACGGCAACTGTATGATATGGCACTCACAAACCACGTCATACATTGCAAAAAACGGCAACTGTGTGACATGGCACTCACAAACCACGTCGCACATTGCAAAAATGGCAACTGTATGACATGGCACTCACAAACCACGTCATACATTGCAAAAACGGCAACTGTATGACATGACACTCACAAATCATGTCAAACATTGCAAAAACGGCAACTGTATGATATGATACTCACAAATCACATCATACATTGCAAAAACGGCAACTGTATGACGTGACACTCACAAATCACGTCACACATTGCAAAAAACGGCAACTGTGTGACATGGCACTCACAAACCACGTCGCACATTGCAAAAATGGCAACTGTAAGACGTGACACTCACAAATCACGTCATACATTGCAAAAACGGCAACTGTATGACATGGCACTCACAAACCACGTCATACATTGCAAAAAGAAAGAAGGCAACTATGCGAAATGATCACACATTGCAAACGACGCCACACAAAGTGCAGTCATCGCTGAGACATATTTCCGTAGTGGAGAACGCAGAACAAGCGTCCAGCGTCCATTTGCCCCGCCAAAACACCATGTGATCGGCGGCCGCTTGCGATGTCTTGCCATAAGACCCGCCGAGAAGTTTCGAGCTACAGCGGTGGGTGGCAGCACATGCAGGACCTTGTAGGGCCCCAGCATGCCAGAGTCCAGCTTTCCCGTAGATTGTGACGACCTGTTCACGGATACAAAATCGCCAACGGTGAATGTTCGTGACTGCTGACGACCCTTGTTGACATAAGCGTCTTTAAATTGCTGGTCAGCGTCTGGTAGTGTGGACGCAGTATTATTCATCACCGCATCTTAACGGTACACCATTGCGAGTTCTGTTTTGAATGAATATCCGGGAATGTACCGTCTAAAGTAACAAAAACTAACTTAGTAGCATTAAAAATGTCTAACCTCTTTAGACATTGCTTGGCACTTACGTGTCAACAGAAGCTTCTACCTTATGCTCGCTCGGTCTCACCTGACCATTAGTAATCATTTGACCTTAGTAATCTATTTCAGTTGTAAGAAATTCACATTTCTTAACGTTGATGGAAAATCCTGCCTCAGTCAGAGTCTTTAGAATCACTATACTCGCGTTTTCGCTTGTTTTGTTGAACATAACCTTTGCGAAAAACACCACGAGCTCGAACGGGTGTAATCTGATGAGGTTTCACATAAATGGACAGAAAACTCGCTAAATTCATAGCAGTTGCACGAATTTGAGGATCAGTAACACCAGCGTGTAACTATCGCCACAATGAACTCATCACTCAAATCGTTAACAATGCGTAATGTAACAATAAACGTCTAGCGTATTATGCATACGTGGGGTAGTTATCGGAATCAGTTTTCATAACATCAAATAAAAAGTTCGCGATATCTACTCGTATATGGCACAATGCCTTAAATTCACACTTAAAATTTGGCCAACTACGATCATTACTAACCCAATCGTATAGCCACGACCTCGCATCACTTTTCAGACAATTACCTATACGTGCTAAACACTCGCTGTCGTCCATCTATTTAGTTTGCGCACATAATCAATTTGACTACACAACGAATCAAAATCATGCAAAGACAGATCGAAATTTGACATAAACACATGGTTCGATCTTACCGGCATGGCATCATAGCATTAACGAGCTTTTCGGTTACTTCACTTATAACCATATCCGCGATGGGCGGAGGCGTGCTTGTACACGGCACGGACAGGTCTAGACTGGTAGGGCAGTGCAGACGGCGCAGTCAGCGGGCAGACGGCTCGCACGACGCGGCTGGCGTGCCGGAGCATCCGGTACAGGCGCCGACATGGCGCGCGATGTACTCGCAACAACACATGCACTGCGTGTCCTGGAATCTTCCAAAACACCTAAGCGGCTTATGAAAGTTTGAAGCTGGGCTTCTAAACCAGGAATAGACGATCGATTTCGCTTACGACTCTTACGTTTACTAGTCTCAGACATAGCTACAAATATGTTAAGCGGAAAATCTTTAAAATCACAACAGCAAAATCAAAACAATATTTGAAATCAGAATAACCAAGTCAGAATTGAGTTAGATCCCACTTCTGATGTTGGAAATCCTAAGTGGTTTTAGTTTTTAAAAAAGTAACCTTACAATCAAGCTAACAATATTTATTAAAATTTACTAAGAACCGACAATAATTAATAGCGTGATTTTATAAAACGTC
Organism: Ennomos fuscantarius; assembly: GCA_905220475.3. Classification (NCBI taxonomy): domain Eukaryota; kingdom Metazoa; phylum Arthropoda; class Insecta; order Lepidoptera; family Geometridae; genus Ennomos; species Ennomos fuscantarius. The sequence goes on from HG992049.1 coordinate 9,590,831, forward strand.
CGTCGCCTCTGAGCGCTGCCCGAAAAGTGAGCCCGAGCCTTCTTCGTCGCTCGTATATATACTACGCCGCTTGCATCAGCTCCCGAAGTGAAGTATTTTGTAACAATATATTCTTTTTCAAAATTAATTTTTTTTTGCAATAGTGTATTGCAAAAAAAAATAATAATTTTGAACCAACCACTTGTATGGGATCGAACCACTGTGCGTATTGTCGAAAGCCCAAACACACAAACAAACGTACAATCAGGCAATTCGCTTTTACTTTGGCTGTAGAGAGATAAATTTATCTCTCCACAGCCAAAGGACCGTGTTTTTACGATTGATCGAAATAAAAAAAAAACTTGGTAGATCTGTATCTCTTACATCACACTAATCACACTAATATTATAAAGACGAAAGTTTGTATGTGTGTCTGTGTGTATGTATGTGTGTTTGTTACTCCTTCACGCTCAAACGACTGAATGGATTTGGATGAAATTCGGTACCAAGATAGCTTATACACCGGATTAACATATAGGCTACATTTTATACCGGAAACGTGTAATTTTCCCGTGGGATGAGCAAATAATTAAAATACTTTTTATCTGCGGGTGAAACCGCGGGGCGCAACTAGTACATTATACCATGTAATGATTTATTTTGATTCCGTATTACATTTGTTAACTATTTTTTATTTAATGCATAATTTAAGCTGGATCTTGATTAGCACGTTGATTGATGTTCATGATTGCTGTGTAGGTTGTCTTTTACAAATTATCGGTGCCACAGACATAAACAAATATCGAACTCTGTCACAATAAGATACAATTTTACTCTGTCATAGAATTTTATACCTTAACACATATATCTACAATACTTTTCACTTTAATACGTATTTGTAAAGGTAGTATATTGAAAATCGTGCTGCGACACGGTCCCAACTAATTTATAGTTTTGTACCGTTAGCATTAGACGCTAACAGCCTTATAATAAACGGGTGTTAGTCTCGGATTAGTTACTTCAGCTTTTGTCCTTTTTTTGCTACTGGAATATTTAGCTGGATCGAAAGAGACAAAAGATGGTGTAACTCTATGGATACTCGATGGTGTAGTCTAAAGCTATTTCGTGTTTATTTATAAGGCTGTAATAGCATAAACATCAACACCGAAGCTATTTATCGATATCACCTTTTAAAAGTTAAAAAAAATACTTTCAAATCAACAGCTATACGGTAACTTACGCATATTAATAGCGATAAGGTTCCAATAATTCTAAATGTCGTGACAAAAGGCGTTTTCAAAGCAATCAGTGCTGCTCCGGTGTTAGTTTACCGATAAGTGACAGGCTCTGACTAAAATAATAAAGTAGACGTGCGATTAAAACTACTTACTAAAGCGACAAAGTAATACCATAGCAACCAGCACCCCTACCGCGTAACCGTTCTGGGAATCGGCTTCGCCTGCCATCCTGCTCGCGCCAATTAACAAGTCCACGAGTGCGAGCGAGAGAGAACACGATTACGATCTCCACCAGACTTACGCGGTAAGGCCCCAGTTCGAAAATGTGACCAACGGTAAGAGACACTTGGTGCACGCATTGCTGGTTCTTTTCTCATATAACTTAATTTAATAAATAAAAAACGAGTGTGCTTTACACGACTGAAGTAGTACTTCTTTAGTTTAGCTCCATCTATCGGCCGGTATAACTTTGTTTTGTGTAATGTTAATGTCGCTATCTTGACAGTTGTAAAGTAAAAATAATAGTAATTAAAGATAACACAGTAACATTTAACTTTGTTATGTTGACAATGGAGATCTACGTGAACCAACTTCAACTTCCGTTCGCCTCTCATTCACCAGCGTACTTCCCAAGTCAAGCGTGCGTAAAAAAGTTTTACTTCGAAATACTGACGTATTAAAAATTTTAATGATATTCCATTATGAATTAGCAGCACATCCAACGATAGCGCCATCCTCGATTAGTTTGCCCTCTGAATACAAGAAAACTATCATTTTTTGTTTCTACAAGCTCCATCTATCTTATTGTTCTAGTTTGAGGTACTGACATTTAACATTTAAAGCGTGGATATGCCCTCAATATGATAAAGACTTTGTTTCATTTCTGTAATTGTTTCTCTGTTTCTGTACGCGGTTCATGTCATGTAACTAGGTGATTTCTGTAATCTAAGAATTAATTTATGCATGTAGGTAAATAGGCAGTGCCTAGGTCGTACTAAGAACCTATGTAAGTTAGTATTTGGATGCGAGCCAGATCGGTACTTGAGACCTATGTACACTGATGCAGTTTGGGTTTGTGACTTGTAGACAGGACTTTATGGATAGCCTCAGTGGTGTGGCGGTGGTCAGCTGGCGGCGGCGGGTTCGATACCCGTGACAAGACAAGTATTTGTGCACAGAAAAAAAGCGCAATTACTTGTTCTGAGTCTGGGTGTTGTGGGACCATGGTCCTCGTAGTTCCTGGGTCCCTAGACACTGGGAATACAGGGTCCAGGATCTATGTATTTGATCGTTGGGCGTTATTATTATGATTATTATACAAATATCTTGCCATAGTTTTTAAATATAATAAACGTCATTTTATTTACTTAAATCCTTCAAAATTTTGGAGTAAAATGGCTGAATTACATATAAAAATCACTGGAATATTCTGACACTTCTGTCAGTCTGTACTTGATAAGAACTTCTCGTTCTCACACTTTGTGAGTCTTTTGAGAATAGTGTAAACGTTATTGTAAAAAATGTGGACACCTACTTACTATGGAAAGTGGAATTAGCTACGGTGAAAGTTGAGACATAAGAGAATAATGCCGATTCTCGGATATTCGACGCCTCTGAAGTCTCTTTCAATTTATTGATCTTCCGACGTGAGCGAAAAGGACGGAGGGCATAAAAAGCTGACAATAGATGTAATAAAATCATAACCTTTACAGCGAAGGCCGGCACTCTTGACCGAGTTTCATTTTTTCATAGTTTTCCTTCACAAAAACACGAGGAGTTGGCGTTACGCCAAACGAGGTTCCACTAGGGTGGTCTATCGCTATTGAGAATCTACTTGACAACTTGAGCCGCTGTCATCGACCAGACCGAGTTGATTGAGTACTTTAAAAGGAGGGTTAAAAGAGCCCTACAGGGCAAGCAATGCATTGGTGACACCTCCTCCGGTGTTACAGATGTCCACAGGCTACGGTGACCACTTCCCATCAGAGGGGTGATCACGGCACTTTGATTGCAATGCAACATTTCATTCCGAATTTGATAATTTGCATAGTAACTATGCACATTAGGGGGCGTCCATAAATTACGTGAGGTGTTTAAGGGGGGGAGGGGGTCGAGTCAAATCTCATCTAATCTTACGTTGGGGAGAGGGGTCTCGGCAAATATCACGCAATTTTTTTTCTGATTGAAACAAAAAAAAATTATACTATTTTGGTCTATTTAATCCAGATTGTACATGCTTAAGATTTAATCTTAAGCGTAATCGTAGTACGTAGTACGAGTATATGATTCTTCACGACCGTTTTCTGCCACCTCCATACCCTATCACTCAAGTTGATGGACATTTGACAATTCCGGACTTTAAAGAGCATGACGGAAAGTCATTTGCTCCATTTCTAATACGCCACTGCCTACCGATTCAACCGCTGAATGGTTTCATCAGCACGCCTTATGATCTCTATTGCCCAAGTGTACGTGATGATTTAGAGAAAAGATGCTGCAGTACATGCGGTATTTACTTTGCATCTAGCACAAGAGCTGCAGAGCACAGGCGATCAGCCCACATTGCACCAGCTAAGCAAGCGCGTATGTTCCGCAAAGTGCGACCCTCACGGATTGTCACAAGACGAGCTAATGAGTTACTTTGTACAAGTGCCAATGGCTTAGAGTGGCTAGATCAGAACGAAGTTGAAGGAGCAGATGATTTTACTGAAAATCATATGGAAATGTTGGTTCCAATAGTCTCTCTTGAGACCGTGCATGATTCTCCATGGACTGAATTAGAGTAGATATTCTTTTTTTAATTACAGTATTTACGATTTAAGTATTCTATTGTTAAATTTTTATTACACTTATAATTAAACTCTCAGCAATATTGATTACTAGTCTTAACTAGTCGTAAATAAAAGGACGATGAAAATTTGTTTTTTCTTTTTACAATAACAATCCAACGCGTTTACGTAAGAAACTCACATTTTGAAAAATCTCACGTGAGATTCGGGGATGGGGGAGGGGGTTGAATAAAATCTCACGACATCTCACCAGGGGGGGAGGGAGGGGCAGAAAATTTAAAAAAACACCTCACGTAATTTATGGACGCCCCCTTAACTGCGTATTGAAACTGTTAATTCCATACAAATATGTGTTTCTATTGGTAGCAATCAAGTTACATGATCACCTAGCAGGTGGGCTGCATGCTTGTTTGCTCCCTTTAAAAAAAATGACCCTATAGAGCTGTGGTTCTTAAACTTCCCGTGATGAAATCTTCCTTCCCTTTCCGTATGTGTGGGACCATTTGACTATTTTTTATCTTGCCATGGACCACTTACTGTTTGGAGCTAAATACAGTAAATGAAAATTTTGTTGTTTGATTGTTCTATATAAATTAAACATGCAAACAACTTTTTAATGCCGAAATTATGCCTTTCAGCCTCTGTGGTGTGGTTGTTGAGCAGGTCGGCTAATAACCCGGAGGCGGTTTGATTCCCGCGGCAGAAAAAGTATTTGTGAACAGAAAAAAAAAGCGCAAATACTTGTTCTGTGTCTGAGCGTTGTGAGACCATGGTCGTCGTAGTTCCTGGGTCCCTAGACAGGGAATTCCAGTTAGTTACAATAAATACTACTACTATACATAGTACAAATACACATACATTAATATATATCAATACTGAGGACACAGTGAAGACTGATTTCGGAGTCAAGCTAGATAAAAGTGCTTAATTTGAGTCTTAAAAGCAGTGATTGAGATTGTCGAACGTTGAGTGGAAGTTCATTCCACAAGCGTACAACCTGAGCAGTAAATGAATGGTCGTAGAAGGTGGTACGACGCAACGGTGGCTTGAGAAGAACGTTCTCTAATAATAGTAATATTTTTTAATCTAAGTTCACATCACATCATCTCGTACAACACTAATAACTAGTAAGGCACGTATATTTTGTATGGGAAACACACTTCTCTGTCTAAATATAGGGTGTCTAGAGAGGGACAGGTTTATATACATGAGCGAGAACACACGATCTGTCTATACATTTTATTTGGTGAGTTGAATGGATATTTTGGACGCTGACAGAAGCCAGGCATTAGTGTAGCGCCTTCGATCATAACGTAATAATAATTATCGTCAATTAACACCATCTGTGACATTTAGCTGAGCTACTCTGTCTGATATACAAAAATTGGGCTTACATCATAGACTCTGGATCTAGCTAGATTATTGGCATAGTATGCACAGCACGAATTGGTATAATAGTTAAATATTCTGTTCTATGCTATGGGAGCTTCCCATAGCATGACCGCAGCGAACATAAAATTTTCGAACTCTATGGTCCGTATTACAAAACGACGCTCAGTCATCGATCAGTGCTCAAGCAGAGATTTCATTCACTAATTAATCACTTTATGAATGAAATCTCTGCTTGAGCACCGATCGATGACTGAGCGTCGTTCTGTAATACGGACCTATGAATGCTAGCTTTGTTGCGATTTCTACAAGCTCTTTAACTGAAATCTAGCACACGACAAAACTAAAACATAATTATATTCGTAAAGGTCGATACTCGATTATCACCCGACGATCGCGCGACACAACATTAAAAAAACTGCCAATGTGATTGGCTAAACAAGCGTCGCTTGGCGTCAGGTGATGTCTGGGCACGGACACGCGTGCCCCGAGTGGTGCGTGCTGGCGGACGTGTGAAATGTTGTCAGTCGATGGTGAAACGATAAATGTTCTACTAGTACCGTATAGTATCGCGGGTAACCATTTCATTTCCGTAGTACTACGATCAGGCTCTTGTAAAAGGCTTATTTCACTTCACAGAATATAACGTCTAAATTCAGAAGTTTTTTCGTATTTAAATGGAGACGTGAGGTAGTCGTTCTGGCCGCCTACGAAGCGTACACAATTTTTATTTTGTTTTGGCTCCACACTTTTGTGTATTTAGCCAGTGTCAAGTAATTGATAATTTCTCAAGTTAATTTATATTGTATAATATGTCAAGTCACAGTCCAAGTCATCAAGTTAAGTCATAGTGTAGTCTAGTAAATTCATACTCCTAGTAAAGTGATGGTAACTTTACCAGAAGCTTCTATGGAGTTTTGGAAACAACACGAAAAAAAAATTTTACCATCATTATACCACTTTTCCACACTCATGCCGGTAATCCAGCACTTAACGTATAAAACGCCGCCAATTTTGTGCACGAAGACTGAAAATAGCACCAGTTTTGGAAAATAATACAATGCGGCGACGCTATCTTTTTCGTTTTCCCGCCAACCAGCGTACACTAATTAAATGCCTATCAACTCCATTTAGAAAAAAAACGAGTGTGCTTTAGACCACACGACTGAAGTAAAACTTCTTTAGTTTGACTCCATCTTTTTTTTATTAGTGAATTATGTAATGAGATAGACGTTCACCTGATGTTGAGCGACACGGCCGCCCATAATAGAACAGTGAAACTCGGAACTCTAATATATAAAGTTTCGCGTGACACTGCACTGCGCACATCATCCTGAGGCATCAGCAAAGTTTGATGATAAGATTACTCGACTGTGAGATCAGATCGTAAAGTCTCATTTGTCCGGTAATTACACTAGCTACACTGCCCTTCAAACTGGAACACAGTAGTGCTTGCGCACTACTGCTTAGCGGCAGAATAACTGGCAAAGCGGTGGTACCTACCTAGACGAACTTTGCAGAAAAGTCCTACCACCTATATAGTAAAACTACATCTCATACCTACATAATAGTAGAAATTTTTAATTTTGTTACGCTGACAATGGAGATCTACGTGAACCAACATCAACTTCCGTTCGTCTCGTATTCACCAGCTTACTCCCCATATAAAGCGTGCGTAAAGAAGTTTTTACTTCAAAAAGTAGGAACACTCCAGTTTTTTTGTACTGATTTCAACGAGGGTTATTTCACCAGGCTAATCTTCGCAAAGGTTGAACCAATTTTGATATGGTTTTTAGTTTATACGTACAAAGAAAAGCTTTAGCGCGAAGTCGGAGCGGGTGAGCTAGTTAATACAAAGTATATTCTTATACAGCCTCTGTGGTATAGTGGTTGAGCAGGTCGGCTCATAACCCGAAGTTGGCGGCGGGTTCGATTCCCGCGGCAGGACAAGTATTTGTGCACACAAAAATACTTGTTCTGAGTCTGGGTGTTGTAGAACCATGGTCCTCGTGTTCCTGGGTCCCTAGACACGGAATCTTAGTTAATTTTAGCACTGTAATTTTATATGCTTAGTGAAATAACTTCATTTTAAGTACCTAATATAATTTTGACTTGTAAAAGTGCTAAAATTAGCCAATTTGCAATAAATCTTTTGACTTTGACTTTTAGGGTCCAGGATCTATGTATGTGATCGTTGTGCGTTATTATTATAATTAGTTTGTTAAAATATCCCTTTCGTCCTGTTCCAGTATCTGTACGAAGTGGGGCACAGAGTGTGCGTAACGCAACCGCGAGTGGCGGCCGCCGTGACGCTCGCGGGCCGCGTGGCGGAGGAGCGCGGCGAGCTTGTTGGCGAGCGTGTTGGGTACGCCGCCGGCATGACGGCTGCCAGGACGCCCGACACCGGCATTGTGGTGAGGACCTTAATATTTTACTCACTTTTTTTCTGTTTTCACTCCACACTTTGTGTATTTAGCCAGTGTCAAGTAATTGATAATTTTCAAGTTAATGATCACACTAATATTATAAAGGCGAAAGTTTGTATGTGTGTTTGTGTGTATGATTGTCACTCCTTCACGCTCAACGGCTGAATTGATTTGGATGAAATTCGGTACTAAGATAGCTTATACACTAGATTAACATATAGGCTACAATTCATCCCGGAAAATTGAAATTTTCCCGTTTGAGCGTGAAGGAGTAACAAACATACACACATACAAACTTTCGCGTTTATAATATTAGTGTGATGATTTTTGGTATAATTATTTTTATCATAGCTGGCGTGGCATGCCCGCGGTCTCACCCGCGTGGTGTAAATTTTCTAATCAAATGAACACAACAAAAAAGAATTGGCAAAAATGTTCCATCCGTTTATGCGTGATGCGATGACTAAGGGAAATAAAGATAATTTTTTATTCGTAGATTATTTTGAAGAGCGAGTTAAAAATCCGCATATGCCTATTGATATCTGTGATAAAGTCATTTAGCTAAGCGGAATTCGTATCGTACGTACATACATACCTACATCATCTGCATTTTCACATACATACAAAAAACTATTGATTCGGGCGGTTCGATTCCCGCGACAGGACAAGTATTTGTGCACAGAAAAAAGTGTAAATACTTGTTCTGAGTATGAAGCTAAACTAGAAGTTTTACTTCAGTCGTGTGGCACACTCGTTTTCTTATACATGTATCGGTCATTGAAACATCGACGTTAACGTCGATGTTTATGGACGATATTTCAATGTTTTCAAAATATCGTTTGCAACTCTCTTAATTTATAAATAGAGGTCAAAGTGTGAAGGTTCTAATACTATTGAATATACACAGAATGGAAATGCAGCTCAGTCGTGCGTGAGGAGGTCAATAAATCCGTTGCATTGTGTACGCCATTGTTTAATTTATAGCGAGTCTTCTACGAAGGATTTATGCTTAGCCATTGTTTCAATAATAATAAAAAACGCCCAACGATCACATACATAGACCCTAACTAGGATTCCATGTGTTTAGGGAACTAGGAACTACGAGGACCATGCTCCCACAACACCCAGACTTAGAACAAGTATTCTTTTCACAAATACTTGTCCTGCTGCGGGAATCAAACCCGCCGCCTCCGGGATATGAGCCGATCTGCTCAACCACCACACCACAGAGGCGGTTAAAAACATATATATATACACAGTATACATATAGCTCATGGAAAGCGCATGGCTGTTTAAGCCTCCCCCATAGCCACTTAGAGTGCCTGCTTTCCTCCATACAAAAAGATTCAGACAATATCTAGTGTAATTCCGCTCAATCACCGAAATTAAATTATATTAAAAAATTAAATTAATAATTAATTAATTATTAATATTATTAAATTATTAAATTAAATTATTAATTTAATTTTAATTTTTTTGTTGTAGTTCTACCGTTTTACTGCGGGAACTACATATCCCGGACTAAAATTAGTGTATTGTTTTATCCAATGTATAGCTTTTATCTGATTATTGAGAAAACGCGCCTGAGTTAAATACTTAAGTCTACTAGCCATAGTCATAAGTAGGAACGGTAACATACAGGTAACTACTATTATTTACCTGTACTATGTTACCGTTCCTACTCGCATTTTTTTAAATGTTTTGGCTCCACACTTTTGTGTATTTAGCCAGTGTCAAGGAATTGATAATTTTTCAAGTTAATGATATTTACGCAAATATGTGTCAAGTTACAGTCGAAGTCATCAAGTCAAGTCATAGTCTAGTTAAAGTCATACTCCTAGTAAAGTGGTGGCAACTTTACTTGAAGCTTCTATGGAGTTTTGGAAATAACACGAAAAGAAACGTTTCACCATCATTATACCATTTTCCCACACTCATGCCTGTAATCCAGCACTTAACGAATAAAATACCACCAATTTTATGCACTAACACTGAAAATAACACAAGTTTTGGAAAATAATACAATGCGGTGACGCGATCTTTTTCGTTTTCCCGCCAAAACTCTACTCGCATTTAAAGGTGTTATTTTGTATTTTCACTTGTAAGTGTATGTGGACAGGAAACAGTTTGTGGGTAGGTTGCAACCTATATAACTATAGGCCTTCAGCATGTCCGCACCGCGCCGTGTCTGGAACAAGAATGATCCGTAGCACACCAATCGATCCCTTTATATAGCCAGACAGGTAGGGGCGCCATGACAGTTGCCGGTGCTGCCACTGTAATACATTTAATGCCACCACAGGGTAAATTACGGTGCTCGATCGCTGTGCATAGAGTTTATAACTGGACGTAGCCGCCGTCACGGCCATACTGACGTGCGTACGTCCTCGTACGCTTAGCTTCACTTTGTACCTGGTGAGGGACATCAGTGTTATTGCTCGTTCATCCTGACAATTAAATTGAGTTAAACTTGGAGTCAAAGTCAAAAGATCAGGTTTCAATTTGATTAGACAAAAGCATTTTAACCTGCCAGTCATCGTCAGGGTTAACCCTGGTCTCCTCTCCACAAAGGCCATTTACAAAGAGTTGTAATTGAAGGGTTAACCCTTCAGGACCATCAGTATCCATTCATTTACAAAAAGTGGACTGGATGGTGCTAGACCGGATAGATATCCCTTTAGCAACCAAAAATCAACAAACTAATACCTTATCCCTTCATTTATAAAAATGGACCGGATAGTGCTAGACCGGATAGATATCCCTTCAGCAACCAAAAATCATCATTTACCTTATCCCTTCATTTATAAAAAATGGACCGGATAGTGCTAGACCGGATAGATATCCCTTTAGCAACCAAAAATCATCTTTCCAACTAATACCAATTAGTGCTAGACCGGATAGATTATCCCTTTAGCATTCAGACACATTGTTTGTCATCATTCTTACATTCTTTCTTTTTTCCTTTTTATTCTCTTTTTTCAGTTTTTTTTTTCTTTTTTTCACTTTTTTTTTAACTTTTTTCTTACCCTTTTTTTTCTCTCACGAATCATTACTTTTTTTACCATAACTTTTATTCTCTTTTTTTTTCACTGGTCCGGGTTAACCCTGCAACTAAATTTGATATTAGTGTTACCCGCCGTCACGTTACCATATTTTCGGCGTTACTTGAAGAGTGATGTGTAAATGGGCAATCCCACTTCTGATATCGGCAGAAACGTGTTGTGGGTAGGTTGCAACCTATATAACTATAGGCCTTCAGCATGTCCACACCGCGCCGTGTCTGGAACAAGAATGATCCGTAGCACACCAATCGATCCCTTTATATAGCCAGACAGGTAGGGCCGCCATGACAGTTGCCGGTGCTGCCCCTGTAATACATTTAATGCCACCACAGGGTAAATTACGGTGCTCGATCGCTGTGCATAGAGTTTATAACTGGACGTAGCCGCCGTCATGTATATGATTCTTTAAGTGAAAACAAATATTTTAAACCTAAAAAATTACACAAAATAAATCTAAAAAAAAATATTTAACCGCCTTCAATCTCAATGAGAACATCATCAATGTGGTCGAAATCGAAATACGCATTATTAAGGACAACTCAAAAACTACTTGTCAGATCTTGATCAAGTTTTAAATAGGACCACAAGGGATGCACCAGCTTTCCAATAAAAAAGAGTCATCAAAATCGGTACACCCAGTCCGAAAGTTGCGAGGTAACAAACTTGATATAACAAAAAGAACTAATTTAGAACCACCTCCATTTTTGAAGGCGGTTATAAAATATATTAATCATAAGTAATGTGTGAATGTCGGAGATAAACTATTCCTTATTTCTGTGTAATAAGTACCATTATATAAAGTTGCTTTCGTGTTTCTTTTCAGTTCATGACGGAGGGCGTTCTTCTGAGAGAAATGTTCGCGTCGCCGCTGTTGATGCAATACTCCTGTATCGTTCTTGATGAGGTTCGAACACTTTGATAAAACTAATATGAATACCGTCTACTCCCGCTATCGTCTAACTAGTTGCGCCCCGCGGTTTCACCTGCGGATAAAAAGTATTTTAATTATTTTCTCATCCCACGGGAAGATTTCACTTTTCCGAGATAAAATGTAGCCTATATGTTAATCCAGTGTATGTCTGTGACAACTATTTGTGCACAGAAAAAAAAAGGCCCAAATACTCCTGTGTCTGGGTGTTGTGGGACCATGGTCCTCGTAGTTCCCGGATCCCTAGATACAGGGAATCCTAGTTAGGGTCCAGGATCTATGTGTGTGATCGTTGGGCGTTAATATTATTATTAATCCATTAAATTTATTAAAAGTTTTATAATCTAAATATTTCAGGTCCACGAGAGAACTCAAATGACCGACGTTTTGATGGGATTGTTGAAGAAAATAGCTAAAGTAAGGATTTTTATTATTTTTTTACGTAATAAGCTAGCGTTTGACCACTGTTGCTGACGACTAGGTGTTTCCGGAAATTAATAAATAATAATAAGTGAGGTATGAAAGACGCGGGAAATGTGGCGAATAAAATGTTTAAAATTAAAAAAAAAAATACATAAAGTCAAAGTCAAAGTCAAAAGATTTATTGCAAATAGGCTAATTTTAGCACTTTTACAAGTCAAAATTATACTAGGTACTTAAAATTAAGTTATTTCACTAAGCATATAAAATTACAAAGTGCTTATTGTCAAATAATATAGCAAGCCCATTACAATATATGAGTTTGAAAAAAAAGCAGTTCTCTTTCTCACTACTGGTGCAAGCAATCCGGCACAATGCAGAATTGAAAACTTTGATCCGAAGCTTCGATTACAACTGTAAAGAAGAAGCTACAAGAAACTTTACAGTGATGTATTTTTTTTTGTCTTCTTTCTACTGTCTTTTACAATGTATATAATTCATTACAGTTGAGATAATGAATATGTTACAAAAATAACCACCACGTCACACCGGTGCAAGAAAAATACCGTGATTATCTTATTATAAACATTACAAATAGAAACTGAATTTATAGATAGGAATAGGCAATAGGCAAAGTACCTAAGATTTCATACCGTTAAGCTTGGGATATTCAGGCCAAGCTTTTTTGTCCGACACATAATCATTTATTGTGTAATAGGCTTTTTTCATTAAGTTTGACTTTATGAATAATTTAAATTTACGCATTGACAATTGTTCGATACCGTCGGGCAACTTGTTATAGAAGCGTATACAGTTTCCCATAAATGAACCATTAACTTTCTGCAGTCTGAATCTTGGAACTTTCAATTTATTTTTGTTCCTAGTATTAAAGTTATGAATATCGCAATATCTGGGAAAAGAGCTAATGTTTTTGCGAGTGTACATCAAATTGTCGTAAATGTATTGACAAGCCACTGTAAGAATATTTATCTCCTTAAATCGTTCCCTGAGAGAGTCGCGGGATTTCATGTTATAAATGGAACGAATTGCTCTTTTCTGTAAGACAAAAATTGATTGTATGTCCGCGGCTTTACCCCACAGTAAGATGCCGTATGACATAATACTGTGGAAGTAACTAAAGTATACTATATACACAGCATATGCAGCAGAGCTCAATCTACCAGCAATGTTTGATATGTGAGGACCCCACTGTAATTTAGAGTCTATAGTTATGCCAAGGAACGTGACAGATTGTACCAAATCTAATACCTCACCATTCAGTAATAAATTTGTAGGAGACCCCCTAACATTAGGTAACGAAAACTTAATACATTTAGTTTTCTTACTATTTAACAGTAGATTGTTTTTCATAAAATACTAAACAGACATATTCTCCCTGTCAAAAACTAAATGTATTTTTTTTTGTGTCCACACTTTTGTGTATTTAGCCAGTGTCAAGTATTTGATAATTTCTCAAGTTAATTAATATCATATATACAGGGCTATAGGAAAAATTGTGCCAGATCCGTTAAGGGCGTGGAGTAGCCATCATTTCTGACTTATTTCACTATGAAACACCCTTTTTTTTTCAGTCCAGCCAACTCGCCCCCAAACAAAATAAACATAATTAAATTTTGCAGTCAAATATTTCAATAAAATTTTCAATAAAAAAAATTAAATGTCGAATATATTGAAAAGGGTCAAGTTTAGCCTAGGGTGTTTCATAGTGAAATAATTCAGAAATGATGGGTACTCCACGCTCTTATATGTGTCAAGTCATGTTACAGTACCTACCTAAAAGAAAAGTCCTACCACCTAGTAAAAAAAACTATGTTGTGTTCTTGTTTCAGAAACGCAAGAATCTAAAGCTGGTGGTGTCCTCGGCGACCATGGATGCCGAGTTCCTGAAGGACTTCTTCAACGTGTCAGACAAGGGGAGCAAGAGAAGCACATCCGTCATAATGTCGGTCCAGGGGCGGACTCACCCCATTGACGTGTTTTATTCCCAAGGTAACTTTAATTGACTGGCCCGATAGCTCAGTTGGTAGTAACCCTGCCTTCTGAACTGTGGGTTGTGGGTTCGATTCCCACACAGGACAAACATTTGTGTGATGAACATAGGTGTTTGTTCTGTGTCTGGGTGTTTATATTGTATGTATTTACAAACAAAAAGTATCTAAGTATTGTATCAGTTATCTGGTTCCCATAGTACAAGCTTTGCTTAGTTTGGGGCTAGATGGCGTCATATTATATTATATTATATATTAATTGTTAATTACAACCTACGCTACGTTGCATTTCCGCAAAAAGTTGTTAAGTTTTAGGTTTTTGTTAGAAAGAAAGAAAGAAAAACATTTATTCAACACTCACAAAAATAAAATGTACAACAATATACATACAACAAGAGAATACAATTAAATATAAACAGTACATAGTTAAGAGTATTTAATAAGAGAAATAAAAGAGTGGATAATAGCACGGAAGGAGTGGTATTGAAAAGGGCTTAACTTGGCCCTTTGGCGTTTTGGCTTGGGCTTGTTAGTTTATTGGTTACCGGACACGCCCTGCTGTTTCACACGTGATTTTCCCGTGGAAATTCATAGTTTACGCTTTTTTTAAATCTGCATTTCCACAGACACCTGGGTCCGTGCTTTTTGTTAGATTATTTTTTATATTTATTAATTAAGCCTATTAACTAGCAATCCGGCACAATGCAGAACAGAAAACTCCGATCCGAAGCTTCGATTACAACTGTAATAAAAGCTACAAGAAACTTTATTGCGCTGTACTATTTTTTTCTATTGTGTTATACAATATTTATAATTTATTACAATTGAGTATGTAATGAATATGTTACAAAAGTAACATTTACCACAAAAAAACTTTGAAAACCACCCGCACTTCACACCGTTGCAAGAATATTAAGATGAGCTTAATAAACATTACAAATAGAAACTGAAATTATATAGCAACAGGCACTAGCAATGACGATCCTGACATAATATTAAGACATTTTCCAAAGAATTGACAGTCATATGTATAGGTGGTGACGTGCAAAGTGAAATAACTATAACGAATAAATTAATAGAAATACTAAGTAATAATAATTATTATTACTAGGTACTTGTATTGATTCATCCTTATGTTCGATGATTGCGTGCTGTTTTTATTTTCAAGTTTTCCCATATTAATTTGTTTTGTTTCTCGGGGGCAATTGGAAATTGAAGCGTTAAATTACTCTGTGATTTTAAGCGAAGCTTTTTCCTTAAGCTGGTTGTTCGTGGCGTTAGTAGCCTTACTAATTATTATTCTATTAGCTCCCACAAGCTGCACCAAACGCTGCGCCTCGTCCTTTGTGAGAGGCACACTTTGACTGCATCAACAAAACATTTAGTTCATTTCATCTGTCACGTGGTACGCTACCTAGCCTAGGGGGGTATAGGGACGAGAAATAAAGGAATCTTAACTTGATGATAGTTTATTTCCTACCTTAGATTGTGTTACATCGCAGACATCTCTAAATTAGATGTTTATTCTAGGTCTTAAGCTATACACCCTGCCTAGCTTTAGCCACAACGGATACCAGCGTTACAAGAAAAAAAGGACCAGCTCGGCGGTGAATATCAAGGGGTGGGTCAGTGAACCTCACCGTACGGATTCCTTGTTATATTAAAAGTAAAAAGGGCGCCACCCTCGCGGAGGGGGGGGGGGGGGGCACCGAGAGGAACGCGTCTCGCGGGGGCATCCGGGGGCACCCGGGGGCAGCTCGCCGCCGGGGGTCTCTAGCGGCGGGAGGAACGCGTCTCGCGGGGGCATCCGGGGGCACCCGGGGGCAGCTCGCCGCCGGGGGTCTCTAGCGGCGGGAGGAACGGGCTCAGAACGTACCGGGGCCGTTCCAGCACTAAACAATAAACCCCTGAAATGCAGGAAACGATCCGCATTACAATAAATTCACAAAATATAGGTCCGAGGGACCTTACCCCAGAAATAAATTCAAAACACCAACAAATTACAGCTAGAGCCCTACCCCAGACGGGGATGTGAACAGATTAAGGTGCTATAGCCAAAATAAAAAGATGGATGGTGCCCCAGAAATATGGAAATATAGCAATTAGGCATTGTTATCGCTTCCGGGAAGGCATTCCACGGCACAGGCGTAACACAAGAGTAATAAATATATTAGTCGCTAGGCGCGGGCCGTCCGCGGCCCCTGGGCCGCATGGCACCACATAAAGCATGAGGTTCAAATAAATTTAATGCATGCCTTGTGCACAGGCAAAACAATTTTTTTTTTTATTTATCCTAAGTTTTTGATGTACTAGATGTGGCATAAAATGTGGCATTTGGATTGGTATTTGAAGTATTATCATCTGTAACAATAATAAATAAATAAAATAGATTCACCACTACTAGGTGGTAGGACTTTTCTGCAAAGTTCGTCTAGGTAGGTACCACCGCTTTGCCAGTTATTCTGCCGCCAAGCAGTAGTGCGCAAGCACTACTGTGTTCCGGTTTGAAGGGCACTGTAGCTAGTGAAATTACTGGGCAAATGAGACTTTATGACCTAACCTCACAGTTTCGTAATCTTATTACCAGACTGTGCTGATGTGTCAGAATGACGTGCGCAGTGCAGTTTCACGCGAAACTATATTTTGGTGATTCAAGTGTCACTGCAACTGATGTGGGCAGTCGTGTCGCTTAACATCAGGCGAGCGGCTTGCTCGTCATGTCATTTCGTAACAAAAACCATCAGCCCAATACATACCCACTGGTGGGATATGGGCCTTCTCTTACATGGAGAGAGTGCAAGCCATAATCCGGTGGTGGATTTTGCAAATGCAGGTGGTTTTTGAGTGTAGATCTGTACTGGTTTTATCATATTTTCCTTCACCGTTTTAAGAGCAAGTACAATTCTACATACAACTTCAAAAGTCATTGGTGCTGAGCTGAGTGGGATTTGAACGGTCTGTAAATCAGATCAGTTAGCACTGAGCCACACTCGCAATAAATACATAGGTAAGCTAAAACCGGAAAAATAGCTTACCATTACAGTTGTCCACGTTTATATATTTTGCTGCTGAATCTTGTGCCTTGGGTCGTTCATCACCCCTTTTAGTCTTCAGCTCTTCTGTCAAAAAGTTATACAAGAAGTAAATAATAAACATTATGCCAGGATAAACGTTAATTGACTGCCGGAAGGTAGTAGATAGCCAAATGAGCACTTAAAGCTATAATCTATAGGTACCTACTTAATAATTTCATAAATAAAACTATAAAACATACCGTTTTTGTTAATTTCAAGTGGAGTAGAGTCCAACTTTATGTCCATGTCAGTTGATAGAACAACAATATACTCTTCCATAGTTGGATCGTCAATACCAGCTGTAAATGGTTTTTTAATAAGATCAATATAGTTTTATCATCTCATCTAATAGACTAAAAATTGGTTGCGTACTGACTGCTGGTTGCTGAGTTTGAGGTAAAACATCGGAGTCGTAAACACTCTCCATGCCATCAGTGCTCAAACTTATTAAATTTTTTAATTGTTCTTCCACATTATCAAGTGGAGTTGCTGTATTTGCTCCACCACCCGTACGGTACAGTTCCGAGCGTAAAACAGCACATTTTTTTGGGACCGCCCGTTTTAAGTTGTAAAACAGCACATTTTTTGTGACCGCCCGTTTTAAGTTGTAAAACAGCACATTTTTTTGGGACCGCCCGTTTTAAGTTGTAAAACAGCACATTTTTTGTGACCGCCCGTTTTAAGTTGTAAAACAGCACATTTTTTGTGACCGCCCGTTTTAAGTTGTAAAACAGCACATTTTTTTGGGACCGCCCGTTTTAAGTTGTAAAACAGCACATTTTTTGTGACCGCCCGTTTTAAGTTGTAAAACAGCACATTTTTTTGGGACCGCCCGTTTTAAGTTGTAAAACAGCACATTTTTTGTGACCGCCCGTTTTAAGTTGTAAAACAGCACATTTTTTTGTGACCGCCCGTTTTAAGTTGTAAAACAGCACATTTTTTGTGACCGCCCGTTTTAAGTTGTAAAACAGCACATTTTTTTGGGACCGCCCGTTTTAAGTTGTAAAACAGCACATTTTTTGTGACCGCCCGTTTTAAGTTGTAAAACAGCACATTTTTTTGTGACCGCCCGTTTTAAGTTGTAAAACAGCACATTTTTTGTGACCGCCCGTTTTAAGTTGTAAAACAGCACATTTTTTTGTGACCGCCCGTTTTTGTGACCGCCCGTTTTTGTGACCGCCCGTTTTAAGCCTTCGTACTTAATTTTTAACGTTTTGCTTGTTCGCAATACTCCCCCAGATTGAGCGTTAAATTCTTTACTAATATCTTCCCAAGCAGCTTCTTCTTTCTTCCACGTGGTGGCATCACTTTGTTTATTTTCTATTACATATTTGTATTTTTGTAATATCGTAACTAGTATGTCACGCTCTTGTGTGCTAAAATTTATACTTCGATCTCTTTTAGCTTTGTCCATGATGAATCGTAAATAAAATTACTAAAGAAAACAAATCACACAAATTCAAATACCCAACAACTCTACACAATCTGAATCAAATACATGAAAATTTACAAAATGACGTTTGACGTAACTGACAGTACTGACGTGGAATTGAACGAATACAATGCACAATTTACCTTGTCACAGATGACTACAAATTGTTAGTCAACGAGTAGTTAATCGAAACTCCGTTTTCGTTTGTGAAACGCGCGCAAGTTGCTCGCCACGTGTACTCGCCGGCTAGTGTTGTGTGGACGGAAGTAAATCGAGACTTTACTCGGGTATAGAGAACGAAGCCCTACGTCACAAACAAACTTACTTGACAAGAATCCCATGTGAGCAGCAACTAAAAACTTGTGTTGAACATTTTACTTTCATTTTAAATATTTTTCTTGGCACCACATGGTTCTCTGTCAACCTAGGCAATAATCGTAGCTCCTTTATAATTTGATAATGTGCTCCCATTTTTTGCCGTATTTTCTCGTCCATTTATGGTTGCTTTTAAATGTTTGGTAATCATGTTGTTTCGAATTCCCTTCATGAGGTGTGGAGGATCATATAATGGTATCACTTCATGACCATCTATTTCAAAGATTTTATATTTAAATTCTTTATTTTCTTTCAAATATTGCTCACGAGTTTGATTTATCAAAAAGTTTATGGCGCTAACATTTGTGGCGCCTTGGTTGCAAATTGTTGCCATTACATTGAAGCCAATTGCAATCAAATTTTTCAAAATTGCTTTTATTTGCATGACCAGGTCATTTTTTGTGTACTTCCTGCACAAAAGGTGTAGGCAATTGGCTGTTTATAGTTTTTTTGTATACCCCTCACCATAACACGCTAAACGCCATGGGGGTCACCGGTGACCTCACCCTTCCTCTATCATAGCGCCATGGGGGTCACCGGTGACCTCACCCTTCCTCTATCATAGCGCCATGGGGGTCACCGGTGACCTCACCCTTCCTCTATCATAGCGCCATGGGGGTCACCGGTGACCTCACCCTTCCTCTATCATAGCGCCATGGGGGTCACCGGTGACCTCAACGTATAGTCATATTCAAACTACTTTTTCTTGCCGCCGGCCATACTGACTGTTACTTTATTCGTACTCCGTGACCGGCACGGCGCTGTAGAACTATACTGCGCAGTGGGACAAACATACCTTGTAAGGAATTGAAAAAATGAAAGATAGCGAAAAAAGAACAACCTTTTATAGCATCAACATATTAGCGATGGACATAATTGAAACATTTTAGACAAAAGTGAGGCTCCCCCTTACATTGCACACAGTACGTACTCACTTTCTTAGCTTTATTCTTAGCTACTTTACGACCAAATTCCTCTACTGAATCTTTATAACATTGCACGCAAAACGACGCCTGTCTCTTACTTTTCCTTCCTTTAATTTTAGAACATGCTTGAGTCTTTTAGGTCTTTCATTGATAATTATTTCTTGGGAATCTGCTGGCCGAGTCAAATAATTTATGAGAGCCCTCCTAAAGTCGACAATTGAAGATTTGCTCTGCTTATTTTCATTGTACATGACCCAAGCATTTACAACTGCCCTATTTAGAAGTAGTTCTATTGCCAATTTTCTATACCATTTTACGGTTTTCCGCAATGGCGAAGAATAGGCACCCATCTGGCCACTCATGTCTACAGACCCTTTCGATTTAGTATAATCCAAAATAACTTTTGGTTTACGAATCTGTTTGCCTTTTTTCACCACCACAGCAATTTTGTCGGAATGCTTTGTCGACAGCATAAGCACGTCCCTCTTATCTTTCCATTTAAGCACTGTTACTCCATCTTCATTCTCCATAGCCATTGTTTCACCTTTTTGCAGTTTCGAATCAACAACAGCCTTAGGCAATCCTATTCTGTTTTTTCGCAATGTGCCAATTAAATGGGTTTGCTTCTCCAATAACCGATAAGCCAGTTGCAAGCTAGTGTACCAATTATCAGTTGCTAGCGTGTGTCCTTTGTCAAATATATTTTCACATAGTGCCATCACCACATTTGTTGGCGTAGTATTTATTGCGTCAATGTTTTTCCCACTATACAAATTAAGTTTGCAAGTATATCCGGGAACAGTACATAACTTAAATAGCTTCATGCCATACTTGTGTCGCTTACTTTTATCGTATTGCCTGAATATTATTCGACCTCTGAAAGGTACTTGGCTTTCATCCACACAAACATCTTCTTTAGGCGAATAATATTTCTGGAAAGTAGCATTGAGAGCATCGATTAAAGGTCTTATTTTGGCAATACGATCGTTTCTGTCGACAGATAAATTGTCGCTAAAGTGTAGGTATTGCAGTAGTAACTCGAAGCGCTTCCTACTCATAACGGTGGCTGGAAAAGTTTGTCCAAGTATCTTGTCTTTGCTCCAATAATAAGCTAATTTCGGCAGCTTTACTACGCCCATAAACAAGACCAAGAAACTGTTTTATTTCTGTCTTGTTTGTTGGCTTCCATGAATGAGACCTTAATCCAGGCTTTGTTTGCCTGGCTGTGATGTTTTGACTTGCGAACAAATTTGTCTGCTCAGCAATCATTTCAAGAATTTCTTCAGGCACCAATAGATCATAATACTGGTCAGGGCCAGCTTCTTTCAGCAAATTAGAATATGGAGGTTTCATACCCTCGAACTCGGTGAAAGGAATCACTGATGGCTGTCGTCTTTTTGGCCTCGACCATTTTGAGGAAATGCGGTCATTTTGCGATATATTGGCGGCAACAAAATTTTCAGCCGACTCACTGTCACTATCGCTATCACTTGCGATAACCAAACGTCTTTTCTTTTTCGGTAATTGCATGGGTTCACTATCCGATTCTACGAGAGCGTCATTGTTTATAGAAGCGATCGAAAAAGAAATTTCTAACGCGTTGATTTGCTTCCATTCATCCTGCGTAAATTCGAAGTCCTCCATAGCTAAATCCATATCTAAAGGCTCGCACATTAACTATTCAATAAGAAAATGATGACAGCTAAGATAGTAGGAACGTAATTGATCTAGTAACACACGTTCTATCACCGTAAGCGCGAGCGCACTACCGGTGTAGCGGGTGGCCGGCGGGGTGGCCGGCGCGGCGCCGGGTACCGGAAAATATATTTTCTGTATTTGTGCGCCATGGGGTGCACCGGTGACCTCAGCTATGTATTTGTGCGCCATGGGGTGCACCGGTGACCTCAGCTATGTATTTGTGCGCCATGGGGTGCACCGGTGACCTCAGCTATGTATTTGTGCGCCATGGGGTGCACCGGTGACCTCAGCTATGTATTTGTGCGCCATGGGGTGCACCGGTGACCTCAGCTATGTATTTGTGCGCCATGGGGTGCACCGGTGACCTCAGGTATGTATTTGTGCGCCATGGGGTGCACCGGTGACCTCAGCTATGTATTTGACTGTAACTATGTAACCCATGTACAGAATTGAATAAAACTTATTTTCTATACGTATCGTAACATAAGAAACAAATTACGACCAAAAGTATTTTTACGATTTTTATATCGGCGTTTAACGTGATAAACACTAGGGCATGATCTGCAATTTGTTGTTTAATATTTTGTCCATTATTGACAAAGCCAGTGATATTATCTTTTCTTATTATTAGTCAAAATGTGGTTTGATTGCAACTTCATCGAACAGTAAGACACACAATTTTTCCATATTTGTCATTTTTCGCACCTTTTTCTTTAGCTGCACAAATAATTTTTTGTTGATACCTGGTTTCAATGAAGCTCGAGATATCATTCGACTCAACGTCAGGGTGATGGTAAAACAAAGGTTTTTTCTCAGCCATCTGTATGCTCTAGGGCCTTGTTTGTACAATGCCAAGGCCATTACTTTTACGTCTTTTTAAAATCTTCTTCCTGTAATTTTTTTCCCCACTTCTCGAAACTGTAGCATTGTAAATATTACGGCAGCCGCAGTAAATTTTTTTAAATCTCTTTGAAATGCTATATTTTTAGAAAGCTCTAGTGCTCTTTTAAGCCTCATCATTGCAGAATCTTTTGCCCTTTGCAATTTTTTTATTTTATTGCCTAAGTCAATAACTTCAGGAGCACAGTTCTTGAAACATTTTTTCTGCCAATTTTCTGCAAATAAAAAAAAAATACAAATATATTAATCAAGTAGTTTTAACACTTCGCACGCGTTAGTATTTAGTCTTATATTTTAACCCTGTTCATGTAAAATGAAAAGGATTAAAGGATGGGCTGTTGCCATCCCATCCATTGATCCTTTTCCTTTTCCCTTTTCTCCTCCCTTCAATAGTATGTGTATAAATAAATAAGTAAATAGAAAATAATATATAAACGAAAACAGTTCTTGCACAAAAATTGCATTCTTGTTTATTCGTGCCACCCACATTTGGCTGTTTTTTTTAAATAAAAAGTATCCTAAATGTTATTCTGAAAAACTATCAATTACCATACTAAATTTCATCAAAATCCGTGTCCTTTCGCTTACGAGTCGCATGGCCCGGAGAGCTGGCAATGGGCGAGTAGTAGACAACAGGCTTCCTGATGCGGCCCTTCCCCGTCCGCGTGGACTGCGTCGACTGTGAATCTGACGACATTCTTCACGCGCCAAGTATAATGGAAAGACGCCTGTCTGATGCGCCCTGATGAGAGGATCTCAACTGTGGAAATCCCGACTCTCTAGGGCCAACGGTTCCCGAGTTATGGGCAATCGAAATAAAACAAAATGTATGTAATATTCAACTATTTTTGGCCTTAACCTACCATTACCTAATTGCATTTACCTTTTTTTTTTCTCCGTGTGCTCTTTTTGTAGAGGTCTCAAACGGAAGTTTTCTCTTAAAATTCAGTGTGGTTGGTGGATTTAGATCAATCATAATTTCATGAACAGCATCAATAGCACCATCATTTGTTTGAGAAGAGCCGGCGACTGGCTCAACTCCGGCTCTAGTCACTTCATCTCCAGTTTGAGCATCTCCACTCCACCGAATGGAACACTGTACCCCTCGCGAGTGGCGCCTCAAATGGAGGCCACTTGGTCTAGTCCATCTGGTGGGACGTAATCTGGCTTACCTCCACCGGTCTGAAAATAAGATGTGATTACATATTGTTGTCCACACTAGTAGTACTAGTAGTAGCAATGACAATCCTGACATAATATTAAGACATTTTCCAAAGAATTGACAGTCATATGTATAGGTGGTGACGTGCAAAGTGAAATAACCATAACGAATAAATTAATAGAAATACTAAGTAATAATAATTATTATTACTGATTGTTAGCGTGCTGTTTTTTTTCAAGTTTTCCTATTTTCCCAAGGAAAGCAATAGAATTAAAGATAACACCAATGTAGTAAATTGTAATTTACTACATTGGTGTTCTTCAGTGTTCGTTTCGTGTTGAAAGAGCACAGGCAGACTAATTGAACTTGTAGCTGCTGCTAAGATTTCAGCAGCCTGCACTATGCTCTTTCTCAATAACCTACTGTTTTCATTGAGTGCATGCACCAAACTCAAGGACAGGTGGCCGTGGACGCCTCTGTAGCCTACGTCTTCCAGCTACTCGACTCCGCCTAAAAGAGTATGTAACCCTACGCCAAGTCGACAAGCAAGTAAGATTCAAAACGTAAATAAACAGGTTTTGTTACAACATCACAGATAGTAAAAACTCACTCAAAACCACACATTTAAGGAACTTTATTTATATGTGGACCAAATGCTGGTGATCAATTTAGTAACTGTCCAAAATGAATTTAGTCCAGTCAGTACGATGTTTAAATTTAGTTCGACGTAACAATATCAATTGCCGATTTCAATTTCCAATTGCTCATTTCAATTTCCAATTGCTCATTTCAATTTCCTATTATTTGAAAAAGAATTTTCCTATTTCAAATTCCAATTTCAATTTCCTATTTCAAATTCCAATTTCAATTACCAATTTCGATTGCCGATTTCAATTACCAATTTCAATTTCTTTTTTCAATGCAGTATGTTGTAGAAAATGTTTGCCGTTTATTCAAGCGTCCCTTCAGAAGCACCAACTGGCACAATAGCCTAATTTGGGATGGAATTTTGTCATCTGAAAATATATATAATTTATATTAGTTGGATATTAATTTATAATATATAGTACTGGCTGCAACCCACTGTTTCAACTGCGGTTGTGGTTCAAGACAACCCAGGAAAATCCATTTATGGATTCCTCCAGCCCCCGGGGGAGCTGGAGGATATGTGAGACTCACCGCTCCGGTAGTGAGACGGCATACTCACTTAAACCTGGGGTGCCCTTTCTCTTCCGCGATCGCGACCGGGACGCGAGTACGTGATATGACCCCTCTGTATCCCTGTCCGCGGCAGCCACAGCCCGCGGGCGTGGCACTCTTCCGTCCGTCATCGTCGTGACGTGCCCTCTTGGTTTCGGCGCACCAGGCACCCGGTGCGCCGACCCGCTTGGGGGATCGATTGGCGTGCATTAGGCCCAGGGTCAACGGACATCGGGACGTCTTTATCCTTAGCCTTCGCCTTCGCAGGGCGGGCCGGAGTCGAAGTGGTCTTACGAACCACCCTCGCTCCGTCTCCCATCCTCTGCTTAGGCTTAGGCTTGAGGGCGTTACATCCCTTTCCTCCCATCCGGTGGTCTGCTTTTTGGTTCGCCGCTGCACAAAGCATGCAGTGAACCGCAGCAGAGCATACACTGGCCACGTGCCCAGGCTGTCCGCAACGATAACATTTATCGCTACGGTCCACCTTGGAAGGGCATTTTGCCCGCACGTGACCTTCCAGGCACCTATAGCACACGAAGGGCTTGCGCTCCAGCAGGTGGACCCTTGCCGAGGTCCAACTCACGAGCAGTGTGCCCCCCAGTGCTACCTCCTTGGCGGCGGCAATCGGGCATTTCAGCCACATCGAGCAGACTCCGATCAGGTTTGCGCGAACCTCGCTGTACCTGATGGAGTCGATCGAGCATCCGCCGATGCGCGCGACCCCCTCCGCTACCTCGTCCGATCCGACGGAGTCGTCGAGGCCGGAAATGCGCATTTCTGCGCACTTCGACGGCCTGGTGACGCGGACGAGCTCCACCGGTAATATCTCCCGTAACTTCCTCGCCAGTAAGTCCGCCTTGTCGACATCGTCCGGACCCTTGACCTCCAGCATACGCGCCCCGGCTTGCGAAATTCGGAAGCCTAGAGGCGGTATGCCGTGGTCGGTCAGGACAATGTGGGACTTGGCCTTCGCGAGCATGTCCATGTAGGTCGCCCCCTTCTCCTGAGCACCAGGCTCAAGAGTGAGGACGACCGCCGACGTGCGTGGTGGGCGCAGCATTGCCGCCGGGTTTTTGGTCTGCGGGGCTCTCTGCACCGCACCAGACCCCTTGGCTTTTCCGCGCTTCACCACCTCGCTCCATCTCTCCGTGGTCTTGGGCGCTGATGGTCGCGCCTGGGACTGTTTCGCCGACGCTGGTTGTAAAGGACCAGCGCCGGCCTTCTTCTTCTTCTTCCGTTTCGGCTCCCCGACTGCCGGCACAGGGGCAGGGGCCGCAGCTGTGGCTGCCTTACCCTGCCTCTTGTCCGCTGCTAGTGGGGGCCGGGTACGCGGCTCCGGAGGAAGCCTGCGTGCCAGCGCCTCGAGCCGAGCGTTCATCATGGTCCCCACCTTCACCATGATGTCCCGCTCGAACTCGTCTCCGTCCTCGTCCGGTGGGGCGTTTCGGCGGATCGCTCCGCTTCCACGCCGTGTCTACGAGGCAGGACGGATCGGCTCGACCTCGACGCTCTCGCGAACGACCGAGGGAGCCACCCTCTGCCTCTGTACCCTCTTCAGCTCCTTCATGTCAAGCTTCATCTAAGCGACCTCCTCACGGAGATCGCCCACTTCCGCTTTCAGCCGAGCGTTGTCGGCCTGGAGGAGCTGGTTCTCGTCGGACACGGAGAGTGTGGACAACTCCGTGACCGCGTCCTGGATCGAAGCCGCCGCATCCTTAAGGCTCCGGACTAGTGTCCCCTTAAGGTTCGACGACTTCGTCGCGACCTTTGATGATGATGACGGTGATCGCGTTGATGACGGTGAGGCTGTCAATGACAGCACTCACCAGCTCGTCGCTCGATTTGGGGCTGGAATCGTTTCCGGTCCTCGTCAGAGTGCGAGCTCTCCTCCTCTCCGTCTGCTCCCGTACGTAGCTCGTCAGGTCCACCTCGGCCTGCGAGCGGAGTTCTTCACGCTTGAGTGCGTTCAACTCCGCTTTCGCCTTGGCGAGCCCGACGCACTGGCCCGTAGGTGGAGGGCAACCTATTCCTTTCCTAGCAGGTGGTCTACTGCTCTGCTCCTCATCGGAGTCGGAGCCAGTACCAGTACTGCCAGGGTTCCTCCGTTTGCGTCCTTGCGACTCGATGCTCATAGCGGAGCCGGGTCTGGAATCCAACGAGCCGTGAGAGTCTAGAGCGGGCTCCTTCCTCCTCATCACGTCCCCCTTGGTCCCACTTAACTACTGACGTTGGATGGTTATTTTTCCCGTAGGAGGGAAGGATTGTCCGTCAGAGACGGCTTTACATCCCTGGGGTAATGAAATGAAATGAAATGATGAAATGAAATATATTTATTCTAGACACACACAATGTAACACAATAATATAAATACAAATGAAAACAATACAATAAAAGAGAAGAACATAATTAAGTGTCACACTATGTGATGTCAGGAATAGGTTCCGGCTCAGCAGTTGAACAATGTGAAAATTCGAGGCGGCTCCGAGACGGAGGGTAGTCTATTTCTCTTTAAATCAGCCATGTTTTTTGTGCCGGCGTAAAGGCCCGGCTGTCTACGAAGACACACACAGAAACACACACACAGACACACACAAATCTGGCTTCCACCAGCTTGCCCGTCGGGGTGGCCGACTTGAACCTCCCTGCCGTGCCGCCAGCCTTGAAGGCCGGCCATCCCACGACCCGAAGGTCCGCTGGGCGATCCTTTATCGCCCTCCCCCGCTGACTCTGCTGCGCTCTATGCCGAGACATAGGGATCGCAGAGGAGGCCCCCGCCAGGAATAAGCTATACCGAATATATAATATAACGAACGGCTAATAAGATCCCCGAAAGGAAGTTATTAACCGTTGCCCAGGGTGCACCGAGCCAAGTGTTGCCCTTCCCCCCGAATGCAAGCATTCAAGGAGAACTACAACCCCCGGGGCTAGAGGTATCCTGGCATTGCACCCCATCATCAAGTACTAACCATCATTAGTTAACGCGTTGATATATTCAATCAACCCTTCTTTTTTTGTTGCATTTATTCCCTCTAATTCTATTTTTAATTTATTTTTTTCACATTTTTTTTGTATGAATTCTTGCCATAATAAATAAAATTTATTAGCTCTTTCTAAAAAGGCTGTGAGATGATACGACACGTAAAAAACAAAGAACATACAGTCGAATTGAGAACCTCCATTTTCGAAGTTGGTTCAAAAGAATTTGGTATATCTGCCAGCATCTGTCCTGTAGACTGCAGAGGCACTTAAATACTGTCTACTCATAGTTTCTATCAAAACTATTTTCAATTAGTGCACCCACAGTTTCGTATTGTAGTGCTTGGCGGAGTTCAAACGTAGCTTTCCACTTGCCGATGACATCCTCCCATGGTCCTGAATAAAGTTTTATCCAAACAACATCATCTTTGTGTAGTTCTTAAATAGAGATGATTCTAGGGACAACCTCAGTTGGTGGAGCGTGGACTGTAGTTTCTTCGTGCGAGTGAGTAGTAGTTGGAGGAAAACACTTTGTGGAACGGTTTAACTGAATTTATTTATATAAAAGGTAAATAACAAAAGGACGAAACCACCGTGGTTCGTGGTCCGGAAGCCTCGTATACAATATTGCCCGTATTAATTCTTAGTAATTCCCACTTAATTATTTTGTGTTGCCAACAATGATAATAGGGTGACTGTTGTTAATTAACCATCTCAATTTTACTGCTACACTACTACAAACGGAGAGCATTTCACACTCATTACACCTAGAAGATTATTCGATGGTTCACGTGGCTAACTACCTAACCTAGGGGGTGCAGAGAGAAATGAAGTATACACGCATGCGCTTCTTTACCGCTACCAACAGCACATTCACATGTTGTTTCGTCAATATTGCCATCATTCTGTAGTTTTATGTTAACTTCATATTGTAGTTTTTTCATTGAAACTTTACAGACACCTTTCAAAAAGGTATCTGCCCCCCCTTGTACATGACTTCAAAACAAGGAAATACCTTGATACATACAATCGATGAACATCATCAGTGTTCTTGTTGAAACTGTAAGAGTAAAAGAAAATATCATTTTACATCATGATACATTATAATAGTACCATTTAAAAGGTGTAAGTTTCAGATCTTACCTGGTAATAATGAAGTGCTGTTCACATCACGAAATATTTCCTGCTCTGGCAATTCCATCTGGGACTCAGGGCTGTTTTGACACACACTCTCTAAGTTAAAATTTCTATCGTAGGCTTCCAATCTGTATAAATAAAAATGTTTAGTGGTTAAGTCCTTTTTTCACATTTTGTTTCTCTTATTATTATGAAATTATTAGTTAAGCTAGCTAGCATGTGAAGAGTTACGTTCATTTTAGAATAAATTACAAATAATTTAACCATGATATTATCCTTAAAACAGCGAATACATTAGTAACATGATAAATAATCAGTACCTTTCGGCTAAGTCTGCTTTCTTTCCTTGCAACGATGCACCTCTTTTAGTTCCACTGAACTAGCGTGATACTGTGGGACAAAGAATTAAAATAAAACCGAATATATTTCGAGGAACGTTTTTTAATGTTAAAACAAACACTTAGATGCAATAAACTTTAGTTATTATTAAGATTATATCAAATTTAATTAGTAGACAGAACATCATGAATCCCGAGCAAAAAGCAAGAGAGTGAATCACAGAGGTCAGAGAACATGTAACCATAGACTACATTGCGAAATATTTATTTATAAAATCGGGGTTGCTATTTCATATAAAAAATAAATTGCAATAATCTCAATACTTCCCCTCATGCATCATGTAACATGAAAAAGAAACTTCATTACCTCATATGTAGCATGCCTATATGAGAACTGAACAATGCCCCATTGTTATCTGGCGAGCAAGGAAATACTGTTTTGAAAAAATATGAATAACTTTATATAAACTACAACTA
Source organism: Ennomos fuscantarius (assembly GCA_905220475.3). Taxonomy (NCBI): domain Eukaryota; kingdom Metazoa; phylum Arthropoda; class Insecta; order Lepidoptera; family Geometridae; genus Ennomos; species Ennomos fuscantarius. The sequence continues at coordinate 9,620,766 of HG992049.1, forward strand.
ATAAACAGAAATGTGAACATATGTGAAGCTTGGAGTTCAGTGAATGACTGCCAGAATGAAATGCAGTCAGGGTCTTATAAAGGATTGGTTCGGACTGTCCATTTTCAATTTCAAAATATCATTATTAGTAATAATTATTTAACAAAATTATACAATAACCAGTGTCTTAATCCTAGTAGTATAATATATTAACATGGTAACGTTTTTCGGGCACACAGGCTTGTTCAATAATTTATAATGTGTAGTTCAATAAAAATAATAAAAATCAGATATTGAAGTAGTAAGTTGGCTAGTCGTTTATTAGTATTTACGTATGTATGCTTTAGTGTGAGCATTACATTTACTGAATTATGCTTATTAAATATAAAAAGCCAATGCGGGTAGGCAAATAATTTGGAACAGTTCGCAAAGCAACAAGAACTCGTCGTGAATTGCTGACCCACACGAGTGCGCGGCGCCCGCCCGCCGCGCGCCGCGCACGCCACTGCCGCCCGATACCGGGTGGTAATACGGGTCGGAGTGGCGCGTGCGACACGGGCAAGCGAGGAGCGACACACACGCATGCGATAAGTAAGGTTCGGACTGTGGAACGGATTGAAGGGTGTGGGGACGCTGTTTATTTACAAAAACTGACGCACTAACTTACAGCGGAAAAATACTAGAGGATCTACTAAACTAATTACTTAACACTAATGAGGGTCGCGTGTCGTAACATTCCCCCCTTTTAGAACAAAGATTGGGTGGTTTTAAGTTTACCTGATCTTTGGAGAAGCGACGTTGCGTAAGCACCGGCGCGGGCGGCGTCAGTGGCGGCGTCGTTGGTGTCAGTGGCGGCATCGTCGGAATCCGAGTCTTTAGAAATAACGGCATGAAGTAGTAGTACGTTGTTTTCTTCTATCGAAGCAATCGTTGACGATATTGATGCATCCGTTGTCACGGCCATGAGTGCGGTGTTGCAGGAGTTATACAGGCAGGCACTTGAATAGCTTATATAAAGCGTAAGCCTACATTGCTCTCCCCAATAATTGAGACAATAGCGATAAATTGTTAATGTGCTTCTCTATGAAAGATTTTTCCTTGAATTACTTGATTTTGGAAGACTGTATTTTTGGTTTTTCTTTAATCGACTGAAGTGCATCCGTTGAAGCATGTTGTTCAATTCTTTGCAGGCGTCTTCGATATCCACTGTCAGGATGTGTGGATGTTATGTACATTAACATCTGTTGCGACCAAGGTAATCAGGCTGGAGTAAAACTTGCAGCCTCTGTTCAGTTTGAGAACACCGGCTCCTTAAAGATTTATGTGCTTTGTTGTATCTCCACGTTGCACAATGGAGGCAGATCCTTCCTGAAGTTACCCACTTATTCGTTGATGTTGGCAGGAATATGTTAATTTTCGCAGAGAACGTTGTTGGCTCGCAGGAACTGGACAACTGGCGACTGGCTTGTAGGAGGATTGCTCTCGTATATCTCGTAGACAGGCCTTGCATTGAAGTTGTAGACAGGTAAACTGCAGACCCATCTGGCTGGCGCGAAGATTTTGCAAACGTCGATGGAGATGGTAGAGACGTATTGTTGAATTGTCGGGCGGCTTGTGGCCCGTTTGCTCGGGAAGTATAGCGGAGCAAAGGGATGAGTTAGGATGTGATATAGGAATGGAACAAAGGTGATATAGGTATTTACGAAAATATTTAAAGGGTGATGCTTTAGCACTTTTGTGCAATAAAGCACAAAAAAACGCAATTTTACGTTATTTAAATTTATTATGACAGACTCACTTGCAGGCGCCGTAGCAAAAAAGAGACGGAATACTACACAGAGCATATACACGATGAATATCATCAGAGAGTATTATGCTCGGTACAGATAACGTAACAATAGGGTAAATTGATTTGGTCGTACTAAAGGAAAATCAAGTTTGTTCATGTTTATGTAAGATGTTAGAGTAGCGGAGTCTAGAATTTGATGTATATTTGCAAGAGTAACGGGGACAACTAATGATGATGATAATAATAACGCGCAACGATCATATACATAGATCCTGGACCCTAACTAGGATTCCCTGTGACAACACCCAGACTCAGAACAAGTATTTGCGCTTCTTTCTTCTGTGTACAAATACTTGTTCTATCGCGGGAATCGAACCCACCGCCACCGGGATATGAGCCGCCCTGCTCAACCACCCACCACACCACAGAGACTAACAAGAGAAGAGGAGGAAATGAAAAGCTCTATCACACTTGTTATATTAATCCATCAAATACTGTGTAGTACATCAAAAGATAATATTAAGGAAAGCCGTGGGCTTGGGTGGCGCTGTGGTAGTGGGTGCGACGAATGCTGCGCATTTTCAATTTCCATTATTCAAATTACAATTTCTAATATCTAATTTCAATTTCCAATTTCAATCTCCAACTTCAATTTCCAATTTCATTTTCCGATTTCAATTACCAATTTCAATTTCCAATTTCAATTTCCAATTTCAATTTCAATTTCCAATTTCAATTTCAATTTCCAATTTATAATTTCAATTTCCAATTTATAATTTCAATTTCCAATTTCAATTTCAAATTTCAATTTCCAGTTTCAATTTCCAATTTCTATTTCCAATTTCAATTTCCAATTTCAATTTCCAATTTCAATTTCCAATTTCAATTTCCAATTTCAATTTCCAATTTCAATTTCCAATTTCAATTTCCAATTTCAATTTCCAATTTCAATTTCCAATTTCAATTTCCAATTTCAATTTCCAATTTCAATTTCCAATTTCAATTTCCAATTTCCAATTTCAATTTCCAATTTCAATTTCCAATTTCAATTTCCAATTTCAATTTCCAATTTCAATTTCCAATTTCAATTTCCAATTTCAATTTCCAATTTCAATTTCCAATTTCAATTTCCAATTTCAATTTCCAATTTCAATTTCCAATTTCAATTTCCAATTTCAATTTCCAATTTCAATTTCCAATTTCAATTTCCAATTTCAATTTCCAATTTCAATTTCCAATTTCAATTTCCAATTTCAATTTTTAATTTCATTTTCCAATTCAATTTCCAAGTTCAAATTTAATTTCCAATTTCAATTTTCAATTTACGAATAAGATCCTTCTGCCTGAATGCCTTCAGAGATAATTCTGAGAACTGAACCTGAAATTAATTAAACATTATTTAAAAGCAGACAAACACAAGACATTATTGGTTCGTTTAGTTCACTTTCTTGAACACAAAACGAATGCACCTTAAATACAGTTTCTCTTGAACCACTTTTAATTACTTTCGGCATTATTATAACTTATGTGAAATTAGGTTCTATATGTTTGTTGGTTAAGGCTGGAGCAATCACAAAATTGGAGTTGCATTATCTTTTTCGTAAAACTCTTTTATGTGATTCCACTTTGCAATACCTGTAACATTTATATATGTATTTACAATAGTCTAAAAAAATTGTTTAATATAACAAAAAACAACTTTTACTGTAACTCAAAATTACCTCTGATTGGTTTTCCATCATTTTGCAAAACTTAAGTACATTTTTCTACATTGCACTTCAGAAATTGTTCTTGAAGCACTTGAGTAAATGATGTGGATCCATGACTGTGACAATTTCATGGTCTTTGAATTCAAAATATGGCTGAGCTACAGAGGAAGCAAATGAGTTCAGAGCTTTTATGTTTACTCTGAAGTTATCACAGACAGTAGCCATAATATTAAGGCCGGCCTAGAAGTCTGCGTCGAGTACCTGAAATAAACAAATAAAATATTGATTAAATAGACCTATTCCAGCCCCATCAACTGTGCTGTAGGTTGTGGGTTCGATTACCACCTACCGGCTTTATTATCCCCTTGGTAAATAATCTACTAAAATACACAAAAAAAAACAAACCTCTTTCATTAGTGCAGATAATCTGTCCGGTGTCACACCAGAAAAATCACCAGAAAAGTAAAAAGCTAGTGGTTGTTTCCAGCCTTTTCTGATTTCAATTGCCATATACATATAGCAGTGCATGTGTTGCTGGCTCCAAAGTTCTGCCTTTATTACTGCGGTGTACAGGGTAGCTAGCCACCCCAACGTCTCGCAGGTAGGTAGACTCAGGGGTGAGAGGGAAAAAGTCACTGGCCTTGCACCCGCTGTCTAGCAGTAGGTAGTAGTAAGGTAGTCCCTAGTGTGGCATCCGCCTTCGCTGTCAAATTGTGTAGCGTCCAGGCTTGCTGCTAGATGCTTCTTCGGTAGGGAAGAATCTCTAGAGGGATTCCCAGACACAATTGCGTAATATTTTTGATATATGTTATAAATCAGATGTTGCAAGAAACCATTATCCGAGTGCACTTACAACATGGTGCGGCGCAGGTTCCGCTTTATTAAAATACGTGTTTTTTTTATTTTTTTTTTATTTAGAATTTAATTTTATAAGAGTAATAATTTAATGTTAGTTAAGTACTATGCGCAAGCGGCAACGTTACATTACCAAGATCTTGATACCCACCAATTATGTCTTGTTTCGAATTATATGTCAGGTTTCCTTCTGCCCCGATCGGGATTGCAAAATTATTTAACCGTTCCTTAGAACTGCTGGTGTACGAACTGTCAGCAAAGTGTTTACTGCATAACATCAGATGCTTGGGTGGAGGGTTTTTAGTGCTTCTTCAGAAGTTCAGTTCCCAGCTGGATAGCAGTACTCAGCCCATACTCGTGCCCTGCAAAAAAAACCTATGTTTATATACGAATTCTTTTTATACAACATACGGATCGAGAATCAAAGATCCACGTTTTCCAGGCAGAGGAAACCTGTGAAATCGCACGTTCACGTCTTCTGATGAAGTAACAGAGCATTTTGCGCAACTTCGCAATTTTTCTTTATCGGACATTTTAAGCAAAACGAAACAACACAGGTATCACAAATCACAATTTCTCAGGATGATGTGCGCAGTGCAGTGTCACGCGAAACTATGTTTTGGAGTTCCGAGTGACACTGTTCTATAATGGGCAGCCGTGTCGCTTAATATCAGGTGAACGACTAGCTCGTCACATCATTCACTAACATAAAAAAAAGACTCACTGCCCTAGCCAATAAGGAATGTCGAGTTACGACTTTGACAGTTTTTTTTTTTAATTACTAATGGGATATACAGGCAAAGACGCAGTGTTTAACAGCCAATTTGTACGAAGCCTATCAGTATTGTTTTATGGTTTATTCCCAGTATTCCTACTAATTGGTAGGAATACTTGGCATACACCTAGTTTACTCATTAAAGTATTTTTCAATATAACAATCTTTTCTTATTTAATCTTTTCTTATTTTATCTTTTTATTATTTTTAATTTCTTGTACTTGTTTAATGCCTTTTGTTGCATTTGTGGCAAAACTTTATTTTGTAACCGAAATACGTCGGTCCATTTAAGAATTTTATTAATTGTATGTCACCAATTGTCCAAATCTGAAATAAAAAAAGGATAGGTTTATGGATGAAACAAAAAGTCAAGTAATGTATGTTACATCACAGGTAAAAAACTTATAAGAGTTTAAGTTTTACGTTTTTTACCTGCACCTTTAAAATTGTATTATTATGTAAAATGAAAATTTACAACTGTCAAGATGACGATATTAACATTAAACAACAACCGATAGATGGAGCCTCATAAAGTCTCACACGCTCAGTAATTTCACTAGCTACAGTGCCCTTCTAAGCGGAACATAGCAGTGCTTGCGTACTACTGCTTGGCAGCAGTGTAGTTAGCAAGCAGGAGTAACCTACCTAGACGAACTTTGCAGAAAAGTCCTGCCACCTAGTAAAACACAGCAAAATAGCCCCAACCTTAAATCTTTTTCATCCAAAGGTGGCCGGGAAGAGATCGCTTTTAGCGATGTTAGCGGTGTTAGTACTTCCTATAAATCATTGTATTCAAAACTAGCTTCTGTCCGCGGCTTCGGATTTTGATAAATACTTCAATCACCCATTTCACCCTCTTAGGGGTGGAATTTCGAAAAACCCTTTCTTAGTGGACACCTGCATTATACAAAGAACACAAAGTCCAAATTTCAAGTCTCTAGGACCATCGGCTTAGGCTGTGCGTTATGATAATATATGAGTCAGTCAGTCAGTCAGGACTTTGAATTTTAATATATATAATTATATATATATATAAAATACATGGATCTTTTGGGATACTTTTAATCCCGAAAAGGGTTGTTCCGGAAAATTGTTTAAATTGCCAGTGAAACAGCGGGGCGTTCCTAGTGTAATGTAGGTATACATCATGATCTCTTGTCAACATTTGTAAGCAGTACGGTGATGTCAATGAACTTTGTAAAGTAATTTATTTAAGTGGGTACTTACCTATTATTTTAAGTACTCGTTACGTGTGTGAACATTACGTGTCGAATCTGTGCGCCCTTTAAAGCTAAAATAAAATAATATATCAATCATAATAATTTTAAATTGATATATCCCCGACTGTTACTCGCGAATAGTATGTTGATTTTTAACAATGGTAACAGTCCGGAATGTATTAATTTAAAATGAATCACACTCATGAGAATTTTAATACTAAAATAATAATAATATTCGAGGACATCGCTAACGCCATCTAGCCCCAAACTAAGCAAATGAATATAATAAATAAGTAAATAAAAAATAAATAAGTAAATCAAATAACCTGTCAAATATATTGCACCTACATATAATAATGTGAAATGTTTAATTTTTCAAGCCTATAAGTATTAATGTTATTATTTTTTAATTAATGATATTTTTATGAGCGTAAAATATTTTTTATGTCAATGAAAATAAATAACTAAATAAAAATAATTATAGAAGAATATACATAATTGTAGCCATTCTGTTATAATGCTGCCAGCATATTGGGCACGTTGCCTACTGGTAGTGGTTTGTTTGATTAAGTTCCCTTTTTATTGTTTTATGTAGAAAAGATAATTATATAAAATTATGTTATATGTGAGATATTGCCTATTAAAATTACATTTACAATGAGTAACAATAGAGGCCAAAGACACGAGAATTTGTAATAAAATACTGTATTAGAATCTTATGAGTCTTCATTTTGGTACAGACTGGAAAGAGGTATCAGAGTATCTCATGAATTTTCATTGGCACGGCTCTCTACGATGGAGCACACCTCAAACAGGAAGTACTAGATTTTACAGAACTGTCAGTCTGTAAAGAAAAACCGTTCATGTTGCCTCCAAACAGTCGAAACTGGATATATTTATTAATATTTTTAACAGTATTTACGGGATCTTTATCGTGAATCATTTCTGAGTTTCCAATATGTCAAAGTCAAAGTCAAAAGATTTATTGCAAATAGGCTAATTTTAGCACTTTTACAAGTCAAAATTATATTAGGTACTTAAAATTAAGTTATTTCACTAAGCATATAAAATTACAAAGTGCTTATTGTCAAATAATATAGCAAGCCCATTACAATATATGACTTTGAAAAAAAAAAGCAGTTCTCTTTCTCACTACTGGTGCAAGCAATCCGGCACAATGCAGAATTGAAAACTTTGATCCGAAGCTTCGATTACAACTGTAAAGAAGAAGCTACAAGAAACTTTACAGTGATGTATTTTTTTTTATCTTCTTTCTACTGTCTTTTACAATGTATATATGCACTCGCGCCTTCAGTGTACCTGTGAACATAGTACGGTGCATGCACCGTTCTTTGTTTACAGGCGCGGTTGCATGCAACGCGAAATATCGAGATCTCGGAAATTATTCCAATCACGACAAATATTCCGTAAGTACTATTCAAAATGTTGTGAAAACTGTGACAGTTTAAAACAGTGTTTAATTTATAATATCATTTATTTATATTTATTATGTTCTGTATCATGAATATTTTAGGTTGTAAGTGTTAAGAGTTTATGATAATAGAATTATGTAAATTAAAACACCGAAGTACTTGTAATAACTTGTAATATTAAACTGATTTCTGTGATAAGTATTTGATATATTGTGATCGTGGGCGAGAACAGTTATATATACGCTTATGAAGTAAACGCTGAAAATTACTAGCGAACGTTGTATTTAGCGCTAAGTTGGAGAAATAAACTAAATATTTATTATTGTATCTTTGTTTTCTGATCTGACTACTTTCCAAAATCACATCATCCAAAACTACCCATACGTTCTTCAAATACATTTTCAGTGGTAAAATATATAATTTTTCAAATACAATAAAATAAATAGCGAGATTTGAACCCGTTCCTTCTAACTCCCCGAATTAGACGCTCTCCCAACTGCACCCTTACCGCGTAACCGTTCTGGGAATCGGCTTCGCCTGCCATCCTGCACGCGCCAATTAACAAGCCCACGAGTGCGAGCAAGAGAGAACACGATTACCATCTCCACCAGAATTACGCGGTAAGGCCCTTGAACTATGGTCGCATGCCTAGTGACTGAAAATCTTTAGGACTATATTTCTTACTGACCAAGCAGTCTTGGCAAAATGTCCATAGAACTTGTGTTAGACCGGTACCTCGATTACTATTCGCCTATAGTAATCCCGATAATGTATGTGCGAATATGACGCATTGATAACGCTGCGAATATTATTTATTTATTTAGTATCGTAGCTTGTAGCTTATTCCATCATCTCCATTCCACAATAAATAAATTTGGACATTTCACAGAGTGCCATCTAATCCCAAACTAAGGAAAGCTTATACTACGGAAACTAGATAACTGATACAATACTTAGATACTATTTGTTTGTAAATACATTCATAGAACACAATATAACACCCAGACACAGAACAAACACCTGTGTTCATCACACAATTGTTTGTCTTGGGTGGGAATTGAACCCACAACCTCCAGTTTAGAAGGCAGAGTAACTACACTCCTACTACTATACTTCACACAAATAATCTGTGATACTTCACTTTAAAGTCAGCAAAAGAAAAATGATGACATACCATCAAACATATCAAGTACGCACCGTCTATTTATGGTTATTTCTCGTAGTCGTACAAAGCGGTACGATTCGACATTAATAATCCGAGCTACAGTCTTCAAGTCAAGAGTAAACAGGTATCTTCTAGGCAAGCATGCCCCATAGTAGACCGCGTCGGCACTTTCCATCAGGTGAGACTAAATGCGGGCCTGTTCAATAATAAAAAGTAAACAAATGTTATAAATAAGACAGCGCTTTACAAAATGGTGTTCAATTTTATGAATGATGGTTTTTTTTTTTTTTTTTTTTTTACTTCAAACTTGTCTAGCATTTGACCACGCTCTCACCTGATGGGAAGTGACGATGCGATCGAAGGTGTAGCATGCTAGCCAAGTAAATACCTATTCACTCTTCTCTTGAACACGCCCGGGTCATATTTCGCCGGAAACACAGACGCTGGCAGGGCATTCCATTCCTTAGCCGTTCTAATTAAGAACGTTGAGTCAAATCGCTTGGTACGAATGGGTGGTATTTCGACCACAAAAGGATGGCGCTTAGCCGAGCGTCTAGTAGTCCGGTAGTGGAATGGTGATGGGAGAATTAGATCATGCAGTTCTTGAGCGCATTCACCGTGGTGTAATCTGTAAAAAACCGACAGACTTGCCACCTTACGTCGATGTGCAAGGCTCTGGAGCCTTTCACCAACCAAAGTGTCGTCGTCAATGAGCCTTTTGGCACGCCGTTCAATCGAGTCCAGAGCCTCAAGCTGGAACTGAACACAATGGTAAAAAGCTCAAGATTAATCAAATTGGTTTTATCGTGTTTTTAAACATGTTCTAAAATTGTAATAATTTAAATCTTTACAATAAGCAAATTAAAACAACAAAAACTGCATTAAAGAAAGAATAATGCAATAATGCATTAAAAAAAACATTTATTCAGGATATCACGCATGGACATGAAAATAAAACAATGATAGGACGTCATGATATAGGTCCCGACTCAGCATGTATGAGTAATCAAGGTCATAATGCGTCTTTCGGTTCATGGTCGCCATTCGAGAACCTTTCTTCCCCATCGGTTGTCGGTTCCACGAACGATGTGGTTTGACCATGGCTATTTCAATCTATACATATAAAATACAAAGTCCTCACTGACCGACTGACCGACTTATATATCAACGCATAGCCTAAACCGCTGGTCCTAGAGACTTGAAATTTGGAGGGTGTATTCTTTGTAAAGTTTAGGTATCCACTAAGAAAGGGTTTTTCGAAATTTCACCCCTAAGAGGGTGAAATGTGTGGTTATTTTCCTATAGGCTACGCGAGTGCGGGCAGAAGCTAGTATGGTAATAAGACGCAACGTAGGCTGGTCAAAACTGCGGGGAACCGATGGATGCAGGAGAGAAGCAGCTGCTCAAAGTGGCGCTCTGTGGGGGAGGACTATGTCGAGCAGTGGACGTCTGTAGGCTGATGATGATGATAATGATCTGCATATTGTTTGTTTCAGAGCCAGTTCCCGATTACGTGAAAGCGACGGTCGACACAGTAATCAAAATCCATGAAAATCAACCGTTTGGTGATATACTCGCATTCCTCACTTCACAAGTTAGTACACAACAAACGTGAAACGTAGCTAGAATAATTTTAGTGTTTATAGGTAAAACAAGTGACAAACGCAAAGCGCGACTTCTCACTTATGGATGCCATCGTCAGAACTGGACCAAATTGAAATGGGACCACGTGGAAAGCACCAGTTCCACCAGGCTACATGGCGTTGTGTGAGATGTAAAAAAAAAGTTCAGAAATAAAAAAAATATCATCTAAATCGGTTCATCCAGTCGAAAGTTCTGAAGTAATAAACATATAAAAATATCTCAATACTGTCAAATTGAGACCCTCGTCCTTTTTTTGAAGTTGGTTAGATTTAGTGCCATCTTCAATCCTCTTGCTATAAAATCACGGTTTTACAAAAAGACACTCACAAAATGGTAATTTCCCAAGATGTCTACTGTTCTAATATGACTGTCTGTATAGGAATGATGGCTAAGCAAGACGGCAAAATGTCCAACAATGAAATGTCAATTAGCCGAATTAGCACAACGTCTATGACTCATGTCTACAAAGCAAAACGACCGAGCAAGCAATTCGTTTAAGTATCACTATAAATGAATGAAAATCTTACACAAAAGCCGCGAATTAGCAACATTTTTTAAACATTATGGATCTAAGTATGTGATCGTTGGCGTTGTTATTATTATTTACTAGCTGCGCCCCACGGTTTCACCCGCGCGGTGAGTTTTCTAACTTTCATAAGAATGTTTTTTTGAACAAGCTAATGCTGTTGGCCTCTACCGACCTTTACAGCGTCACCGGGCGGGAGGGCGATCGCCCAGCAGACCATAAAGTCTCATTTGCCCAGTAATTTCACTAGCTACTGTGCCCTTCAAACCGGAACACAGCAGTTGTTGCGTGATTATTATTATCTAAAACTAGTTGCGCCTTGCGGTTTCACCCGCGGATAAAATATATTTTAATTATTTGCTCATCCTGTAGGAAAATTTAACTTTTTCGGGATAAAATGTAGCCTATATGTTAATCCAGGGTATAAGCTATCTTGGTACCGAATTTCATCTAAATCCATTCAGCCGTTTGAGCGTGAAGGAGTAACAAACAAACACACACACACATACAGACATTCGCCTTTATAATATTAGTGTGATGTGATGTGATGTTTTTCTATTAATTTTTCGTTGCAGGAGGAAATCTACCAAGCATTAGGAACGCTGCAAGAATACGCTGCCACCAATAATGATCAAAATAAGTTCAGACGGACCTTCTCCAGTGGCATACAGTGCGCCGACATGATGGTGCTGCCAATGTATGGTAGCTTGCCGCACTATAGTCAGATCAAGTAAGATTATTGTAGTAGTACATTATGATACAAGTGTGCTAGGTTGATCATCGAGTGCACCAGCCGAGAATGCAAAGATCATTACACTCGAGGTGGTATAACGCCCAGTGCAATGATCATTACACTCGAGGTGGTATAACGCCCAGCGCAATGATCATTACACTCGAGGTGGTATAACGCCCAGTGCAATGATCATTACACTCGAGGTGGTATAACGCCCAGTGCAATGATCATTACACTCGAGGTGGTATAACGCCCAGTACAATGATCATTACACTCGATGTGGTATAACGCCGAGAATGCAAAGATCATTACACTCGAGGTGGTATAACGCCCAGTACAATGATCATTACACTCGATGTGGTATAACGCCGAGAATGCAAAGATCATTTCACTCGGGGTGGTATAACGCCCAGTGCAATGATCATTACACTCGATGTGGTATAACGCCCAGTGCAATGATCATTACACTCGATGTGGTATAACGCCGAGAATGCAAAGATCATTACACTCGAGGTGGTATAACGCCCAGTGAAATTATCATTACACTCGATGTGGTATAACGCCGAGAATGCAAAGATCATTACACTCGAGGTGGTATAACGCCCAGTGCAATGATCATTACACTCGATGTGGTATAAAGCCGAGAATGCAATGATCATTACACTCGAGGTGGAATAACACCCAGAGTGCAATGATTATTACACTCGAGGTGGTGTAACGCCGAGAGTACAATGATTAATGATAAAATAATAATCACACTAATATTATAAGTATAAGTTGAAAGTTTGTATGTGTATTTGTGTATGTTTGTTACTCCTTCACGCTCAAACGGCTGAATGGATTTGGATGAAATTCGGCACCAAGGTAGCTTATAGGCTATATAGCTTATAGGTTAGCATATAGACTACATTTTATCCCGGAAAAGTTAAATTTTCCCGTGGGATGCGTAAATAATTAAAATACTCTTATCCGGGGGTAAAACCGTGGGGCGTTACTAGTAAATAATAATAATAATAAATAATTAATGCCCAACGATCACATACATAGATAATCCCTAACAAGAGTTCCCTGTGTCTAGGGAACCAAGAACTACGAGGACCATCCCACAACACCCAGACGTGAAATATCATTAACTTGATACATTATTAATTACTTGACGTTGGCTAGATACACAAAAGTGTGGAGCCAAAACATACAAAAAAGTTAATAATCTGTATTATTATGTTGGTGTGTCCGTTAAAATCATAATTTACAATTTTGTCAAGATGGCGACATTAACAAGTATTTTTGATTTTTTTCTGTGCACATCCCAGAAGTCTGGTAAAGCAGAATTAAATATATTTACAAAACGTTTTTATAAAGCCTTAACTAAACAAGGGTACTTGGTATACGTAGGTACCTAGATCTCCATTGTCAACCTAATAAAGTTAATAATGAGTTTTGGCGGGAAAACGAAAAAGATCGCGTCGCCGCATTGTATTATTTTCCAAAACTTCTGTTATTTTCAGTGTTAGTGCATAAATTGGTGGCATTTTATTCGTTAAGTGCTGGAGTACAGGCATGAGTGTGGGGAAACTGGTATAATGATGGTGAAACATTTTTTTCGTGTTGTTTCCAAAACTCCGTAGAAGCTTCAAGTTGCCACCACTTTACTAGGAGTATGGCTTTGACTAGACTATGACTTGACTTGATGACTTCGACTGTGACTTACACATATTTGCGTGATATATCATTAACTTGATAAATTATTAATTACTTGACGTTGGCTAAATACACAAAAGTGTGGAGCCAAAACATAAAAAAAGTTAATAATCTGTATTATTATGTTGGTGTGTCCGGTAAAATGATAATTTACAATTTTGTCAAGATGGCGACATTAACATTAAACAAAGCAAAAACTAAGTTATACCGGCCGATTGATGGAGCTAAACTAGAAGTTTTACTTCAGTCTTTACTAGGTGGTAGGACTTTGTTGCAAAGTTCGTCTAGGTAGGTACCACCGCTTTGCCAGTTATTCTGCCGCCAAGCAGTAGTGCGCAAGCACTACTGTGTTCCGGTTTGATGGGCACTGTAGCTAGTGAAATTACTGGGCTATTGAGACTTTATGATCTGATCTCACAGTCGAGTAATCTTATTACCAGACTGTGCTGATGTCTCAGGATGATGTGCGCAGTGCAGTGTTGCTCGAAACTCTATTTTGGGGTTCCGATTGACACTGTTCTGTTATGGGCAGACGTGGCGCTTAAAATCAGGTGAACGGCTAGCTCGTCAAATCATTCAGTAACATAAAAAAAAAAGTCGTGTGGTCTAAAGCACACCGTTTTTTCATTTTTTTTCTAGAGTATTCCAAACTGCAGAAAAGAATGTGAGAAAAGTGGTGCTAGCGACGAATATAGCTGAGACTAGTATCACGATACCGGGAATTATCTATGGTATGTTGGAATTTATAAATTAGTACCATATTTAATTATTATTATTAATAAAAAAGGCTAACAATATGGTTTACTTATATTTTGTACATTTGTTTCCTCAATTAACGGCTGAAGGTAAACGAATATAACTGAACCCGCAAAAAACCCTTTCTTAGTGGAAAGGGTTTTTCGAAATACCACCCCTAAGAGGGTGAAATGGATGGCTGAGTTATCTATGAAAAATTTTCTTCTTCGTTTCCTATAAGCCACGCGGGCGAAGCCGCGGGTATAAGTTAGTAATTATCTATTGATATTCCCAGTGATAGACAGCGGGTTCCACAAGCTGCCATACTTCGACCCCGCAGTGGGGGTGGAAAGTTTGACAATCACACCGACATCAAAGAACAACGCCGCACAGCGCGCCGGCCGCGCCGGCCGGACCGCCCGCGGCCAGTGCTACAGGTAACACTTTGATATTCGCAGGTAACAATTTAATATTCGTAGGTAACACTGACAATCGTAGGTAACAATTTAATATTCGTAGGTAACACTGACAATCGTAGGTAACACTTTGATAATCGTAGGTAACACTTTGATAATCGTAGGTAACACTGACAATCGTAGGTAACATTTTGATAATCGTAGGTAACACTTTGATAATCGTAGGTAACACTTTGATAATCGTAGGTAACACTTTGATAATCGTAGGTAACACTTTGATAATCGTAGGTAACACTTTGATAATCGTAGGTAACACTTTAACATTCGGAGATAATGTTTTGACATTCATAGGTACTACTTTGACATTCATAGGTACTACTTTGACATTCATAGATAATACTTTGACATTCGTAAGTAACACTTTAACATTCGGAGATAATGTTTTGACATTCATAGGTACTACTTTGACATTTATAGGTACTACTTTGACATTCATAGGTACTACTTTGACATTCATAGATAATACTTTGACATTCGTAAGTAACACTTTAACATTCGGAGATAATGTTTTGACATTCATAGGTACTACTTTGATATTCATAGATAATACTTTGACATTCGTAAGTAACACTTTAACATTCGGAGATAATGTTTTGACATTCATAGGTACTACTTTGACATGCATAGGTACTACTTTGACATTCATAGGTACTACTTTGACATACATAGGTAACACTTTAACATTCGGAGATAATGTTTTGACATTCATAGGTACTACTTTGACATTCATAGATAATACTTTGACATTCGTAAGTAACACTTTAACATTCGGAGATAATGTTTTGACATTCATAGGTACTACTTTGACATGCATAGGTACTACTTTGACATTCATAGGTACTACTTTGACATACATAGGTAACACTTTAACATTCGGAGATAATGTTTTGACATTCATAGGTACTACTTTGACATTCATAGGTACTACTTTGACATTCATAGATAATACTTTGACATTCGTAAGTAACACTTTAACATTCGGAGATAATGTTTTGACATTCATAGGTACTACTTTGACATTCATAGGTACTACTTTGACATTCATAGATAATACTTTGACATTCGTAAGTAACACTTTAACATTAGGAGATAATGTTTTGACATTCATAGGTACTACTTTGACATTCATAGGTACTACTTTGACATTCATAGGTACTACTTTGACATTCATAGGTACTACTTTGACATTCATAGGTAATACTTTGACATTCGTAAGTAGCACTTTATAATTTTTTATAATTTGTAATTTGTAGGTAAAACTTTGACACTCATATACACCATTAAATTTAAATTACCAACAATTCAACGGCATCTGTTAATGTAAAATAATATCCTACAAAAAATATTAAGAATTAAGTAAGTTATATATTAATTCTGCGTTGATTTGCGCACGTAAAAATCGGTTTATACATGTTGGTAATTTATGAGATAATAATAATAAATATTAAAAAAATAAATAAAAAACAACAAAATAGAAAATCTCCCCCCTTTTGGTGTTAAATATCGTTTTGACTGATTATCCTTTTTTACAATTACATTGGTTTTTCTTTGCAGATTGTATACAGAAGCGGAATTCGAGAAGCTTCCTCCGTCTGTCCCTCCAGAGATGTGTAGATCCGATCTGTCTTCTATGCTGCTGCAGTTGAAAGCTCTCGGCATACATAATGTACTCAGGTAAATATATATATATTTATTTAATAATTATTAATAACTAGCAAACACGGCGAACTCCGTTTCGCCACCAGATGGCTTCGTTTTATGTAACAGTAGCTGTCAAACAATGTATCACGCACCGGCGCCATCTACTTAAAATGTTGGTTTGTCCTAAATTTTTCCTGAATTTTCTTTGCTATAAACCTCACGGAGCCCGAGACCTTTCCAACGAATGCAAAACCGTGGAAATCGGTTCGTGCGTTCTGGAGTTATAGCGTCAGGAAGGACAACCCGACTTATTTTTATATAGTAGATAATAATAACACCCAACGATCACATACATAGATCCTGAACGCTAACTAGGATTCCCTGTGTCTAGGAACTACGAGGTCATGGTCCCACAACACCCAGACTCAGAATAAGTATTTGCGCTTTTTTCTGTGCACAATAACTTGCCCTGCTGCGGGAATCGAACCCGCCGCCTCCTTGTTATGAGCCGACCTGTTCAACCACTACGCCACAGTGGATGTGTGTAATTAGTGTTTCTGTGATTTGTAACCTCCCGAGTCGGTCTTTGCATAGCTTAAAACAAAAAATCTTTTTTACGTTTCCAAAATTAATGGTGCCGCCATTTTGAAAATATCACAAAAACTGAATTGAGAAAAAATCGAAATATCACAAAATTTCACCAAAATCGATTGATAAATATTGATAAATGTAGAGAAGAACAGCGGACATCCCCCGGACAGCCATACGAAATCGTTTTTGCCCAAACTGAAACTTCGCTCGTTTCGCGCTCGCTCGGTCAAACAGAATAGAAAAACGTTTGTTCAATTTCCGCAATGTTTCAAACAATACAATAACAAAAAAGTACGTATTTCTGCAAGTATGGCTATAATTTTACCGGCCCTTATCGCTTTATCAGTCTTATCAGAAAGTTGTATTTAATAAAAAGAAAGATTAAATTGTTTAATTTGCAAAAAATATAAAAACAGTTTTAAAATCTTAGTAATCAGCAAAAAATTGTTTGTCAGCAATTAGCGCCATTAGTAAAGCAATTTTACAGTGATCCACAATAATCATTATTATTCTTTTGTTAATTTCAAATTTGGATCGTAAAGAATCAAACCAGGATGCTTCAAATAACGTGCCTATACATCGTCAAATTAATAAAAACCCTTTCTTGTAATATTAATAAAAGTACAGAAAAATATAAAGTGCCCGTTTTTTTTTTTCAAAAGATTTTATTTTCAAATTTTAGATTCACATTCCCGACCCCGCCGCCAGCCAAAAACCTCCTTTCTGGATTAGAAACATTGTACGCGTTGCAAGCTATAGACAAGGCCGGAGACCTCACCAAGGAGTTTGGAGAAAAAATGGCTGAACTACCGCTGAAACCTATGATTGCCAAGATGCTGTGTAACAGTGGTAAGTTAACGACGGAAGAAGGAAAAAACGGTAGGAAGGAAAGAAATTCTACAGATTAATAGTCTTAAAATATTTTTTTTTTTTTTCTTATTGTTCAATAGGCTTGCGTTTGACCACTATCGCACCTGATGGTAAGTAACGATGTGGTCTAGGATGTAACACGCTTGTCTAGAATATACCTGTTCACTCCCGACGTGAAGACTCCAAGGTTGTAGTTATCGGGAAATACGGACGCCGGTAAAGCATTCCACTCTTTGGCTGTTCGCATGATAAATGTGGAGCCAAATCGCTTTGTTCGCACATGGGGGATATTAACCATGTAACGGTGGCGTTTTTTCGTACATCTGGTTGTCCGATGGTGGAAAGGTGATGGCGGAATCAGGTTATGCAACTCCAATGCGCACTCGATAGAAAACCGATAAACTGGCAACTTTGCGTCTATGGTCGAGTCTTTGTAGTCAGGCCTCAAACAAGTCGCTACCTATGAGCCTCTTAGCGCGTCTTTTGATAAAGTATAAGGCTTCCAGCTGGTATATACAGACCCTTTCGGACGTCGTTCTTTCGTCGTTCGAAGATTTTAATGTAACGAGGAGGATGCTGGTGGCAATTCCCTGGATATTCCCTTAGTCGGTTCTTGCAGCATCCCCGGGAAGACATGGGGTGGTCCAATCCTTGCGCTGGCACCATGTGGAGATTGGTGGCATAATTTTTTCAATATTCTGCAGTTTGATTTTGAAACAAAATAACTGATTGAATTGATTGAAAAATATCCAAGTGTTTCTCAGCATGAAAAGGAGATTAAAGTCTCTTTAACCCGATTGTTTGATGTTTTAATTTTTCGAACGCAATATTTCAGATGAATTCGGTTGCATAGAGGAGGCACTGTCAATAGCGGCCATATTACAAGTGGACTCTGTGTTCGTTAAATCGGCCAGTGGGAAGGATAATATGGCCGCCAGGGTGTCTAGGAGAAATAACTTTGAGGTATTTATATAAATAAATATTTGTGAACATTTCACACAGCGCCATCTAGCTCCAAACTAAGTAAAACTTGTAGTATGGGAACCAGATACGCGATCCTTATTCTATCAATTATGATATTTTTTATTGATTGCCGTTTAAAATAATTAGTGCACTTACGTATAAGGATATTAAAACTGGTATAAAGAATGAAAAAACGAGTGTGCTTTAGACCACGCGACTGAAGTAAAACTTCTTTGGCTCCATCTATCGGCCGGTATAACTTTGTTTTTGCTTTGTTTAATGTTAATGTCGCCATCTTGACAATTTGTAATATTTCATTTTACCGGACATACGAACATAATAATACAAAATTTAAGTAATTTTTTATTTTGTGAGGTTGATAATGGAGGTCTTTTTTTTTTTTTTGAGGGGGGTAATGCCCTCGCACTTCCCTGCCACCACGGGGGTGGTGGCAGGGGGTATGTGGGACTCGAACCCACTAAAACACCCCCCCGTGAGCCCTCGTCCGCCGTACCGGGGCGAGAAGGGGTCGCGACTGCAGTCCAGCCAACTCGCCCCCGGCGGCAGGCCCTTTCGGGCCTCTCCGCGCCAATGGATGGGTGACCTTGCTCACCTAGGGCACCCACCAGACGTGTGGGGCCGTGCAAGCCGGCGGAGAGTCCCCCGACTCTCCACCAGTGACCTGTTAATGGAGGTCTACGTTAACCAACAACTTTCAACTTCCATTCGCCTCGTTACGCATTCATCAGCTTACTCCCCAAGTCAAGCGTGCGTAAAGAAGTTTTACCTCAAAAGTACTTCTTTCCCTAAATAAAAACTTGTACCTAAAAGTATGTTTTAGGGTGTGTTTATATAATTAGGGACCTTCCACAGGTAGCAGAGGGCGATATAATAATGTACCTGAACGTAATGGATGCTTATCTGAAAGTAAAGACAAGGACCAAGGATGAGAAGCGATCGCGGAAGGCGAGCAAGGAGTGGTGCCAGAAGATGTACCTCAATTATAAAGTTCTGGAGAAGGTAAAAAAAATAACGCCTAATCAAATACATCCTGGACCCTAACTAGAATTCCCTGTGTCTAGGGACCCAGGGACTACGAGGATCATGGTCCAACAACACCCAGACTCCGAACAAGTATTTGCGCTTTCTTTTCTGTCCTGTCGCGGGAATCGAACCCGCCGCTTCCGGGCTATGAGCCGACCTGCTCAACCACCACACCACAGAGGAGTGACAACTGGTATTTAATATTAATTGTAGTCTTCATCATCATCATCGTTATTATTACCACCTCCTTCATCATCTCTTTATCATATCATTATCCGCCGCGTAAGCGTAAATGGTGAATAGTAGTATAATGTAATGTTTTTTTGTTATTTTGATGATTTTTTATTTTTTAATAATGATACCATGTTTTTGTTTCAGGCGTGTGAAATAAGAAACAGTTTAGAAAAATTGGTAAAAGGAAAATTCCAAATGGAAAATAAAAGCTTAGAGGGACCAGACTTAGGCTCAGGTGATTATTAACTAACCTCTAAAGAAGATAACATACCATTGTTAGGAATTGTAAGGTTTTTAGTGTCAGCCTACATTACTACTCATAAATTATAAATACATAAGTAAATAAATCAATAGTTAAGCCTAATAGTACATAGATATATATAGATACGTAGCATTTTGGAAGTAATGTGAAACATGCCTATAGCTAGGTATATGCGCTAACCATTATACAGTCCACTGTTCTTTTAATTCAGTTGCTAATAAACGCTCACTACCGACACACGCTCGCCTATCATTTCACCAGCTTCTTGTGCGATATTGAACCTTACCGGCCGCTACAACCATTTAAAAAAAACGAGTGTGCTTTAGACCACACGACTGAAGTAAAACTTCTTTAGTGTAGCGCTATCTATCGGCCGGTATAACTTTGTTTTTGCTTTGTTTAATGTTAATGTCGTCATCTTGACAATTGTAAATTGACATTTTACCGGATATACCAACACAATAATACAAAATTTGAACTTTGCTATATTGATGATGGAGGTCTACGTCAACCAACTTCAACTTCCGTTCGCCTCGCATTCACTATCTTACTTCCCAAGTCAAGCTTGCGTAAATAAGTTTTACTTCAAGCGATTTCTCTACTCCTACATTGTATCCCATTTCATTGGTTTTTTTTTAAATATGTAGTCTACACAGTGGAAAATGATGCTAGGTTATAATTTTTTGAGTTTTCACAATATTTTTCGTAGTTATAGCCACATTACCTAAATTGATAAATATTTTGCGTCAAAATTATAACAAAGAAAATTAGTTGTAATTAGAAAAAAAAAGATATATAAAACATCGAAATGCCATACAGATATCTTTTCAAGCGATGGACCCCAAAAAATTAAACATTATATATAATAATACCTACAAAGACGGTCAACCTAACATTTGTTGGTTGACCGTCTTCCGATTTTTTTTCCATTGGTCGTGGATTCGAATCTTGTAAAAATAAAATATTGTTACGAAACTATACTTTTTGTATTTTCTAGTATTCTTTAAGTTTTACTTTGTACCTTTCTAGCTTGTACTGGATTTATGATTATTTATATGTGTAGGGTAGACATCATATAATATGAATAAAGGCAGTCGGGGAGTTTTGGCGGGAAAACGAAAAAGATTGCGTCACCGCATTGTATTATTTTCCAAAACTTGTGTTATTTTCAGTGTTAGTGCATAAATTTGGTGGCATTTTATTCGTTAAGTGCTGGATTACAGGCATGAGTGTGGGAAAATGGTATAATGATGGTGAAACGTTTATTTTCGTGTTGTTTCCAAAACTCCATAGAAGCTTCTGGTAAAGTTGCCACCACTTTATTAGTAGTATGACTAGACTAGACTATGACTTAACTTGATGACTTGGACTGTGTCTTGACTTGACTTGACACATTATATAATATAAATTAACATGAGAAATTATTAACTACTTGACTCTGGTTAAATACACAAAAGTGTGGAGACAAAACAAAACAAAAAAAGGCAGTCTAGCAATCGTGTTGTTGACTTCACAGCTAAGTCGGAGCGCGTGATGCGCTGCGTCCTGTCCGGCTTGTTCCCCCAAGCGGCGTTCCTCCATGTGTCCGGCGCCTACCGCGGGGTCCGCGGCGCCGCACTGCACATCAGCCCGGACAGCTGCCTCTTCGCTGTACAACAACCCAAGTGGTAACTATCGTTCGTTTCATCATCATCATCATCATCAGCCTGTGTAGTCCACTGCTGGACATAGGCCTCTCCCAAAGTACGCCATTGAGCTCATCCAATGACTGCCAGCCACTCGGCGCAAGCCGTCGCTCCACCAGTCGGCGGGCGTCCTACACTACGTTTGCCAAGTCGCGGTCTCCACTCAAGGACACGCTTTCCCCAACGGTTGTCGGTTCTGCGGCAAATATGGCCAGCCCACTGCCACTTCAGTTTGCTAATTCAATAGGATATGTCGGTGACCTTAGTTCTCTGACGGATCACCTCATTCCTGATTCGATCCTTCAGAGAAACTCCAAGCATAGCCCTCTCCATAGCTCTCTGAGCGACTTTAAGTCGGTGGACTAGCCGCACTGTGAGTGTCCATGACTCGGCTCCGTATGTCATAACCGGTAGAACGCACTGGTTGGTAAGAATCGTTCGTTTATATTTACACAATATTTGAAGTTAAACTTCTTCACGCACGCTTGGAGAGTAATCTGGTGAATGCGAGGCGAACGGAAGTTGAAAGTTATTAGTTCAACGTAGATCTCCATGACAATGGATAACAAAGTTAACAAACAATAATATTAAGATAACAAAGTTCAACTTCTTATTTTAGCTTTTGCGGGGTTACTGCAATTTCGCCAATGCGATATAACAAGATTAAAAATTACGCAAAATTTGTATTATTATGTTGGTATGTCCGATAAAATGACAATTTACAAATGTTAAGATGACGACATTAACATTAAACAAATAAAAAAACATAGTTATACCGGCCGATAGATGGAGCTAAAGAAGTTTTACTTCAGTCATGTAGTCTAAAGCACACTCGTTTTTTTCATGTTTATTTTGACACGTCACGTCATATCAGTGACGTCATAAATGCTTTTTGCTTATATTTCTCTCTCAACTTCCGTTCGCCTCGCCCGTTCAATTTCCGTAACGCCCTCGACACGCATTCACCAGCTTACTCCCCAAGTCAAGCGTGCGTAAACAAGTTTTACTTTAAAACCTCGGTGGTTTGACATAGCTCAGACATTCATATAAGTATTTATACATTAGCAAAGGAATGAATTAGCGATTAATATTGACTGGCCCGATAGCTCAGTTAGTAATACCCTGCCTTCTGAACTGTGGGTCGTGGGTTCGATTCCCACCCAGGACAAACATTTTTGTTACACGAACATAGGTGTTTGTTCTGTGTCTGGGTGTTATATTGTATTAAATGTACGTATTTACAAACAAAAAAGTATCTAAGTAATGGTGTCGATTCTGTGTCGCATTCTCTAAAACTAAAGTAAACTTAACGTATGGCAGTACTCTTCTGATAAAGGGGAAATGAAAAAGACGGGAATATGTTAATTTCGTTTAGCTTTAGAGTATGCGTCACAGAATCGACACCATTGTATCAGTTGTCTGGTTCCCAAAATACAAGCTTTGCTTAGTTTGGGACTAGATGGCGGTGTGTGAGATATCCACACATATTATTATTATTATATTATTATTATATGTTACTTGTGTATCCCTATCAGGAACACCTGCCACGTTACGACCGAGTGTCGCCATCGAACCTAACGGCAGGCTAACGAGATAACGGCCGTTAATTTGGCGTGTTGTGACTTGGTAACGGATTGTTGATCAAATTTCATGCTAAAAACTATTTATAGTTTGATAAAAGTATTTCATGATAGTCCTTGAAGTCGCGAAAGATTAAGAATCAATGAATATTGCGCTTTAGATATTATTGGGTAGCAACGGGAGTTATCAGTAACACGTCGTTACATGTAACGACCGAGTGTGTCGTTATCAAACGTAACGGCCGTTAATTAGGCGGTGTGTTCTTTGTAACGAATCGAATCGAAAACTAAATTAAACGTAAACACGTTACAGATTCTAAGAAAATCCGTTCAGACGTTTTATGATCAGCAGCAGCATTGTAATTGAAGAAGGAAATATGGGGGGATTTTCAATTTTAAACAAAATGGCTTATTTTATTTTTAATGTAAAGGAAAACATATAGGATTCTTTTTATCCCGATAGTATATTCCCGTGGGACAATTATCGAACAACACGAGGACGATGCCGCGCCGCGGACTTTTTACGCTAAAACTACTGAACTGATTTGTATGAAATTTGGAACACAGATAGTTTAATTTTTAAAAGTCTGAATTAGAATTTTATTTTTGAAAGTCTGAACATTTTCAACACTGCGTATGGAGTCTGGAAGAGCGTTAAACATTTTGACACCAGCTACCCTAGTACATTTCCCAGACTTAGCAAGTCTATCACCCATATTGTTAGACTTAACTCGAGATTTCCTCGACTCGACTTCCACTCAAACTCGACTGGAGGCGCCTCGAACATCCCTCCAAAACTTCCTCAAAAACTGTATTTTTAGTTAAGTTTTCGAGGTTCCTTGAAGTGAGTGGAGTTAATTTGGAGTCGAGGTATTATGTCACTATACGTCATCAGTTCGAGGATAATTTTATCAAACCTGAGGAACTTTTTAGTCTATGCTGGGTTTTGACAATGTAATAATATTGTAAACGTCAAAGAAATTCCATTTCGTGATATAAGTGGTGCCATCTTAGCATATTTTCTGCTGTATTAGCACTTTTTCATGGTTAAATTCTTCAGTCCCAATTTTTTTCCTATTTAAAATATAAAATACAATTAAACAAAAACAAAAAATGGATGATAATGGTGGCTTGACTTATTTGCCATTTTAATATTTTGGTATCAGAATGACGTGCTTTGAAGAAACGCATCTTTGGAATATGTAAATTTACTCACTGTAAATTTAGTTTATTGACTGGCCTGATAACTCAGTTGCTAGTATCCCTGCTTTCTAAGCTGTGGGTTGTAGGTTCGATTCCCACTCAGGAGAAACATTTTTGGGATGAACATCAATGTTTGTTCTGTGTCTGGGTGTTTATATTGTATTCTATGTATGTATTTACAAATAAAAAGTATAAAAGTATTATATCAGTTATCCGGTTCCTATAGTACAAGCTTTGCTTAGTTTGGGGCTAGATCGCGTAGTGTGAAATTTCTGCACAAAAAAATTACAGTCATTTTCGAAAAAACCGGGGTTGGTCACTTGCTGCTTACGGTAATTTATTTTGCCATCTCAATGGTGTAGCTCAGTGCCATAGATAATATTTTTGTCAAGTTTTCTCTTTATATGTATAATTTACAGTGTTGCACACCTTACACATTAGCGATTTTGTCACCCGCGGCTGTCGACACGATTGTCAATTGATAACAATGGAAGCAAAATATGCACTACACTATCCTTACTGAAAGGGTGTTGTTTTTGGGATTCGAAATTGTTATATACTTCCAAAGGATTCTCTGCGTCCTTAAAATATCTTCGTAATGGGTAATCAGCTTTTTCAAAAGCCATAATAATACAAATAAACACAAGACGCGACTTCGAGGAAGTTTCAAGGTAGATCGCGAGGTACCTTGAGTTGACAGTTCGTTCGCTTCCCTCACATGAGGAAAATCTCGAGTGAAATTCGAGTTGAGGTGGAGTGGAGGAAATCTTATCAACTAAAAATACCAAAACTCAAATGTAAGGTTGAGTCGAGTCGAGGAAATTTCGAGTTAAGTCTAAGAATATGGGCCTATGTCTCGGTATATATAATATCGTGAGCTCTTCTTGTACTTAAGTTGTGGACATCTTTGTGTTGTTTGTACAAGCTCATATTTTTATACACAAATAAGAAAAATGATTTTATTCATGGCAACAAAAAAATCAATACACTATATTAAGTGTTCGTAACAAATATATATGTAATAGGCTATTTGACTACTATATTTTTATTACATACGTAAATAATATACCTCAAAAAATAGATAACTGTGAAAACAAAACTTGAATATCTCAAAAAATGACTAAGTTACAGGCATTTTAAAATACAGAAATAGAAAGAGACAACTCAAACACGCAGTGACGTCAGTTACCAGTCCTCACAGTAACTCATTACTAAGCTGTGGTAGCTATACATACAATCTCTTTGGCATGTGACGTCACAAGCCATGCCTTCATAGTAGCTGTGAGGAAGCTCAACACGATCTCTGTTTTGCGAGAAAGGGACAGGCGATGAAACTTTAAAAGCGTACTACTCCGTGATTAATTTACCGATTTTACTTATTTATACAATCATTTTTAACCTACTTTATGACAATAATATTTACTTGTTCATTTTTAATAGTAGTCAAATAGCCTATTGTCAGTTGCCACGAACCGCTCCCAACTCAGCATAATGCTCATATTAAAGCCTCCCCTTCCTTCCAGGGTGGTGTTCGCCGGCGTGCAGTCCGCCGGCGACAAGGTCTACATGCGCGACCTCACGGTCATCAAGAAGGAATGGCTGCTCGACATCGCTCCGCATTATTATAAGGAATCTTAAAATAAACTGCACTTTGATTTTTCTGAATTTTCATTTTGGCAACATTTTTACCAATAAATTAATTTTAATGTAAGAGGTAGGTGACTATGTAGTAGGACTTTTCTGCAAAGTTCGTCACCGCTTTGCCAGTTATTCTGCCGCAAATGCAAGCACTACTGTTTTCCGTAACCGTAATAGATACTTAATTTTGAGTAACGTAAGTCAAAGGTGGGTAACGAACGGCATGTAACGACCGAGTGTCGTTATCGAAATTAACGGCCGTTAATTTGATGGTTTGCGACTTATAACGGATTTTAGAAATCTCTAATACTTATGTAAGTACGTACTTTTTGGGGCCGTGGGGACCGAGTGCCCACATAATTTACAAAGATCTTTCGGATCGAGGCAACACGTGACCAAAATGCTGGTCTCTATTTAGCCCATTGCCATTCAACGGGGCAATGCCGCCAGCATTTTGGACACGTTGCCTACTGGTAGCGGCTTCTTAGATTAAGTTTTGCTAATGCATAGTTTTTAATTCTAGAATAGAATAGATGAATAGAATAAATGTTTATTCATGACAAAATACATGACTTGACATTTATAAAGAAAAAAAAAATTTAGTTTTATTGTTTAAAAACTTTGTGTAAGTACTTTATGCTTAATTGCTGTGTCAGCTGTGTGGAATGAGCTTCGCAAAGCTACATTACAATATGTAGCACTTTAATGGAAGGGTCGAAAGCATAGTAGTATGCAATGCACGTAGGCAATGCATGAGCACATGCATTGCCTATGATAACACTGTTTCGACCACCGTATCGTAGAATTTGATTTTTTTTGAATAACGAACAAAATTCGAACCCGCCTTTAAGACATACTTTTTTGCTACTGTAGCAAGTTTTCTGATCTTATATACTTTTGCTCCTTTACATTAAAAAATAATCTGCCCCCTTTCAGACGATAGTGTTGTCTCCATCGCATTTTGAAAGTAATGCGCTGAAATTAGTTGCAAAACACACAATATGCCGAAGAAGAGATACCAAAACGCACTTTGAGCGGAGAAGAAGACGACGCAGGGCCTCGTTTTTGACTAACCGATGTGAGGACGTGTACCTCATCTACCCTCTAACTCCATTTATGTACTTAATATTATATTACTTATTAGAAGAAAAAAGAAAAAAAAAAAAAGAAAAGTAAGCTAAGGGAATATCCGGAGTAGTCTTGTTAAATATGTGATAAAATGAACTGATACAAATGTGTCTTTTTACCACACTGACCTATACCTATCTATTTACTAGTTCAATAGTTCAGTTTAGTTTAGTTCCTCCACAGTTTAGTTCCTTCACGCACTGCCCTGCAAAAATTTCCTTGTTACACCCAGGTTAACTGGAAGATAATGCTCTCTAGCATTAAGTTCGCCTTTGTACCTACATTTGTTATTTGTGCAATAAAGCATTTTCTATCTATCTAAGTATTTTGGATTTTCGCTCGGGTTTCCTTCACTAGTTCATAGACAGATATAGAGAATTAATTGTTAAAATAACAGTTCATTGAATCATTTTTACTCAGAATAGATACGTAGCCAAGCTTGAGTAAAACAACCACTTTGTAACCACAACAAAGCAAATTACCTCGTTCGTGTTCCGGATCGTTCGCGACCGTAGACTAAACAACTAAAGAGTTAATTGAATTGCAACTGAACTAGAAGATAAAGATCGGAAATCAACAGAAGTAGTTGATGGATTTATTCGTGAACGACACGGTCATGACTAATTCAGAGAATGGAATGCAGCATTCTTGTTGGTGCATGAAAATCTGCGATCACCAAGCAGCCTGGGTTATTATGGTCTATGGCAACCCTTTCGGGGAGAAATGCTAGTGGGGGCACTATGGTAAGCGTTTTTTTTTGAACGGGCTAATGCTATTGGTCTACCGACCTTTACAGCGTCACCGGGCGGGAGGACAGGCGCTTAAGGCGCCCAGCCGTCAAAAGTGGGAGGCAACTAGCTGGCGGGCACCCCTGGGGTGCGAGCCTCGGCTTGGGCCGTTGCCGGGATAAGAGGATCGAGAAGACTACGTCCACTAGAAGAGTGGACCCTATTGAAAGTCGCGACCGTTCTAGCTAACCTACGGGGGTACGTCGACCTCGCCGGCGGGGTCGGTGTCTGATTTTGTTACGCTGGTATTCTATACCGGTGCCGGACGGTACCTGAGCCAGAGGGCTAGACTGGTCCGGTGATCCTAGTGCAGCCGATACTACGGCTGCTATAGGGTCATCCGGGAAACTATGATAAGCATCTAAAGTGGCGTAATATGGGGGAGTTCCGTGTTCAACAGCAGACATTTTCCGGCTGATGTGTGATATGACTTAATACGGATGATTACCGGCGTGTTTATTGAGATAATAGATGGCACGCTTCGCAGACATGGTCGGATTCCACAACACAATAATAATAGTATGTAACTAACTTATCAACCTGACTTATGAACTTCCTTGAACATTATTTGGTAAAAATATAAACACAAACTTCGTTTATAGCATCCGTGTTGTAAGTGTAAAATAACAAAAGAGAAAAAGAAAAACGAGTGTACTTTAGACCACACGACTCAAGTACAACTTCTTTAGCTGCATCTATCGGCCGGTATAACTTTGTTTTTGCTTTGTTCAATGTTAATGTAGCCATTTTTTTTTTACTAGCTGGTAGTAGGAATTTCAACATAGTTCATCTAGGTAGGTACCATCGTTTAGCCAGTTATTCCGCCGCCAAGCATTGTAGCTAGTGAAGGGCATTGTAGCTAGTCAAATTACTGGGCAATTGAGACTTTATGTTCTGATCATGATCTAACAGTCTATTAATCTTATTACCAGACTATATATCCAAATAAATAAACGTAAATTTGTTTTTATTTATGTTAAGTTTGTATCATATTTTTATTATAGAAATACTTAGATAATACTTAATGGGATTTTTTTCATGTTAAGTTATGACGTGACGATCTACGTTCGCCTGATGTTAAGCGACACGGCTGCCCATATCAGGTTCAAAAACACTGAGTTTTTTATGACGCCTAATATAAATAACCAAATAAGCCATTGACATAGTAACCACTGATAACAGATGATTAGTCTAACTAAGTCACACTTTAAAAGCATGACCCTGGTTGTTCAACTTCCTAACACATTGCTTATCAAGTACGGTCAGTGGTTAAAGTTTCTATATTATGTCTGTAGACGATGCGATGAGGATGGTCACGAAAAGGCGGAAAGTGCAATCAAAGAAAATAATAAATTAATATTCCGAGGCGCCCGTACGTCAGTCGAAGCTATCGAGAACTGTTGTTGTTTTAAAGGTGACGTACGGACGCCAAACTTTATTTAGAAGAATATTTATTATTATAAAAAGGTAGGTTGCACTTGTCCTGAAGGTCTGTAGTTAACAATGTCCTCAAAGGTCTAGAATTTGTTACTGCCCACTTCCAACATTCGTACTAGGCGCTGTTCCAATTAAGTTACTATTATCTTCTTCTTCTCTACTATATAAAAATAAGTCGGGTTTTCCTTCCTGACGCTATAACTCCAGAACGCACGAACCGGTTTCCACGGTTTTGCATTCGTTGGAAAGGTCTCGGGCTCCGTGAGGTTTATAGCAAAGAAAATTCAGGAAAAATTCAGGACAAACCAACATTTTAAGTAGATGGCGCCGGTGCGTGATACATTGTTTTTCGTATATTATAAAATGTTTAATAAATAAACGTCCTTCCGAGCGAAGCCGGGACGGGCCGCTAGTCTATATATATATCATATTTATTGAATTGAATTTCATAGCTAAGAGGGTGAAATGGGTGGTTTAATTATTTAAGAATTTTTTTTCCTATAGGCCACGCGGGCGAATCTGCGGGCATAAGCTAGTCTAAATATATATAACTCAAAGGTGACTGACTGACTGACTGACATAGTGATCTATAACGCACAGCCCAAACCACAGGACGGGTCGGGCTGAAATTTGGCATGCAGGTAGATGTTATGACGTAGGCATCCGCTAAGAAAGGATTTTTCGAAATTCCACCTTTAAGAGGGTGAAATGGGTGGTTCAATTATTTTCCCATAGGCCACGCCGCGGGCGAAGCTCCGGCATTTACTCCGGTAGTGTGGTCGTTTTTTTATATTCCCTTACTGCAGTCTGTTTTTAAACTGTACACACTAACAGCCTTATTAATAAACACAAACTAACTTTAGACTAGTTACACCATCTTTTGTCTCTTTCGATCCAGCAATATATTCCAGTAGCAAAAAAGGACAAAAGCTGAAGTAACTAATCCGAGACTAATACCCGTTTATTAATAAGGCTGTAATAGTTACACAAACCCGTTTTATCGCAATCATTAATATCCGGATCATCAGATCACAGGTCATCATGAAAATAGAAAGTTCAATAGGTAAGATAATTATGTTTGTGGTAAACAAAAACACCGCGAAATCCATGTATCGTGCAGAGATAGCTGAGGCGTCGCGACTGTGTGTTACTAGCCTATAGCTTGTAGGTGTTTGTGTAAAGAAAATGCACCTACAAAATAGCGGAAAAATTTGGATTATTCCCCGAGATCCATAGCCTATATTGTCTTCTAAGAATAAAGCTATATAATTCTATACTCAAAGGTGACTGACTGACTGATTGACATAGTGATCTATCAACGCACAGCCCAAACCACTGGACGGATCGGGCTGAAATTTGGCATGTAGGTGTTATGACGTAGGCATCCGCTAAGAAAGGATTTTTCGAAATTCCACACTTAAGAGGGTGAAATGGGTGGTTGAATCATTTTCCCATAGGCCACGCCGCGGGCGAAGCTGCGGGCAGAAGCTCGTTTGTTATAAAATGACAATTGACAATTGTAAGATAGCGACATTAACATTAAACAAATCAAAAACAAAATTATACCGGCCGATAGATGAAGCTGAAGTTTTACTTCAGTCGTGTGCTGTGTTTAGACCACGCGTTTGTTATTTTTTAATTTTATTTTTTATATGTTACTGAGTGATGTGACGAGCTAGTCGTTCACCTGATGTTAAGCGCCACGGCCGCCCATAAGAGAACAGTGTCATTCGGAACCCCAAAACAGAGTTACGAGCGACACTGCACTGCGCACATCATCCTGAGACATCAGCACAGTCTGGTAATAAGATTACTCGACTGTGAGATCAGGTCATAATCTCAATTGCTCAGTAATTTCACTAGCTACAGTGCCCTTCAAACCGGAACACAGTAGTGCTTGCGCACTACTGCTCGGCGGCAGAATAACTGGCAAAGCGGTGGTACCTACCTAGACGAACTTTGCTACAAAGTACTACCACCTAGTATTTTATTGGAAAAACTTTCCAACGCCAGGTATGTACTTAATTATACTTTACCCAAGAGCACAATAACAATTGCTACAATAAATAAAGTCGGTGACATTGTTTACTTGCAGTTACCAATAATAAACTGTTAATTATAACGTTTATTATTGTTAATTAATAATACTGATTGTGAAAGGTGAAAGTGAATCATCTTTGTTTAGTCTGGATTCATTTTAGCTTGGTGTCCTATATTTGACTAGCTTCTGCCCGCGGCTTCACCCCCACGACCTACGGGATACGAAGAATTTTTTTCATAGATCATTCAACCACCAATTTCACCCTATTAGGGGTGGATTTTCGAAAAACCCTTTCTTGGTGTATACACTTTACAAAGAACACACCTTCCAAATTTCAAGTCTCTAGGGCCAGCGGCGTAGGCTGTGCGTTAATATATAAGTCAGTCAGTCAGTCAGGACTTTGAATTTTATGTCTCCATATTGTCAACATAATAAAGGCAAAAATTTGTATAGTCATAAAAATTTAAATATATGTACAATGGTGTCGATTCAGTGTCGCATTCTCTAAAACTAAACTCAAAGTATAGCGGTACTCTTCTGATAAAGGGGAAATGAAAAAGACGGAAACATGTTAATTTCCTTTAGCTTTAGAGTATGTGACACAGAATCGACACCATTAGGGTTCTATGCTGTACTTACCGATAGGTACACAGTAAGCTATGTTTGTTTACTTGTTTATCGGAAGAGGGGATGTTTGTCTGGTCGTTTACCTAAAGGCTATAGGTAGAAATAATACTTTTTCACCCATTTATTATTGCCTTGTATATACAATATATTTTCTTATTTCTCTTGTAATTATTATATATTGTAGTGGCTTTCTGCAACTACAATAGGTGTTTTTATTTTTATTTTATAAGAGTCCTTTTCGATTTGCTATGTGGTTAGTTATTATTTATTTGATATTTTTTGCATGCTGTATTTCCTTTAAATAGACAATGCATTCAGCAAAATTGTATGTTTAATAATAAATATTATTTAACATAGTGTAATTGTCAATAGGAAGCCGAAATTAATAAATATCTTGGTAAATTTGTTGGTGGTAGTACTTTTCTGCAAAGTTCGCCTAGGTAGGTACCACCGCCTTGCCAGTTATTCTGCCGCCAAGCAGTAGCGTCAAGCACTGCAGCTGTGTTCCGGTTTGAAGGGTACTGTAGCTAGTGAAACAAATGAGACTTTATGAATCTAATCTCTACTAATCTCACAGTTTATTAATAAGATTACTGTGCTGATGTCTCAGGAAGACGTGCGTAGTGCAGTGTCACGCAATTTCTACACTTTAGAGTTTCGAGTGACTGCAACTGATATAGGCAGCCGTGTTGCTTAACATCAGACCAACAACTAGCTCGTCATGTGTACACACATGACGAGCTAGTTGTTGGTCAACAATAAGTATAAACGTATTGTATCAGTACAAGCTTTGCTTAGTTAGATACTGTGTTTTAATTTATTTATTTATTACGAAACACTAACAGTTATAATAATAATAATAATTTATTTATTCAAACAGTCAAAAATAAATATAGTATAGAGTTGATCCCTGGATCAGATGACCTGCGTCGTGAGATTCAGTCTCTTCCAATTTATATAAAAAACTTAAGAATAAGGGTAGACTATATTATATGTATTTAATATAGTAGGTATACACTTAAAAACAAGAAAAATAATAAAAATAAGTAGGCAATGAATTAACTTTCAAATTTCATGTAACTTTGATTAAGTTCCATTGTACTATTGTACCACAAAGGCGATCTCGCAACCTTGACTGCAATGCAACAAGAGAAATATCATTCAGAATTTGAAAATTTTTCGAAATATTAAAACTGTCAAATTCATATATTTGTGTGATTCTATTGGTTGCAATCAAGTTACATGATCGCCCATCAGGAGATAGTAATCATTTTCTTAGACTGCGTATTGAAACAAACAACAGTATATACATATAACCGGCCCGTCCCGGCTTCGCTCGGGTGGACGTTTATTTATTAAACATTTTATAATATACGAAAAACAATGTATCACGCACCGGCGCCATCTACTTAAAATGTTGGTTTGTCCTGAATTTTTCCAGAATTTTCTTTGCTATAAACCTCACGGAGCCCGAGACCTTTCCAACGAATGCAAAACCGTGGAAATCGGTTCGTGCGTTCTGGAGTTATAGCGTCAGGAAGGAAAACCCGACTTATTTTTATATAGTAGAAGATTATCTATAGTAGATCTTAAACTAATACAAATTTTCTGATATACATATATACCCCTAAACAGGGGCTTACAACATTTGCATATACATAGTGGTAAACAAATTTTTAACAAAAGATAATTATTTCAACATCATAAACATATATAACATAATTAATGGTAAAAAATAATAATATTAAAATACAGGATTAATATAAAATTAAAAAAGAAAAATTATTGTTTATTTATATGACATGCTGTTCCCATTTAAGAACTTTGCTAGATTATTCTTATAATGTTCACAAATTATTAATATTTATATAGTTACAAAATGAAATATGAATATTAAGTGTGATTCCACTAAATCCAGATAGTAAGATCATCTATATTGGGGAGGTCGCAAAGTTGTTATTTATTTGAAGTGATTGAAAAAGTACTTATGTCTCTCAACTCTTGTTATTATTTTATTATATTATTTGACAGCCTCTGTGGTGTGGTGGTTGAGCAGGTTGGCTCATAATCCGGGGGCCGCAGGTTCGATTCCCGTGGCAGGACAAGTATTTGTGCCCAGAAAAAAAAGCGCAAATACTTGCTCTGAGTCTGGGTGTTGTGGGACCGTGGTCCTCGTAGTTCCTGGGTTCTGTGTCTAGCACAGGGAATCCTAGTTAGGGTCCAGGATCTATGTATGTGATCATTGGGTGTCATTATTATTATTATTATTACTAAGTGCTGTCTGATTGCGTATTACAATTTGTCATCTTTTGCAATGCAACCTTCACTAATAACTTAGTCTGATAATGTCTACACTTTGAACCCAATTTGTCGCATACTCACATCTAGAGTAGAGAACACACCTAAGAATGTTGTTATCAAACCAGTTCAAAGGTAGCATCAGCACGTGGTATTACACTGCACACATATTGGCAGTATGGACAGAACTGCATGAACTGAAACGTCCTGGGGACCTAAACTACTGAAAAGCTTTGAAATAATATCCTGAAAGGTCCTGAAATTGCAACCCTTGAAGTTTTGTAATTAAAAAGAAGATGCAGGAGTGCTTTGTGGAGCGTATGAGTAAGAGAGAGAAAGAGAGAGTGAAAGAGAGATAGCTTCCACTGTTTTTGCTTTTATAACCGGTGAAAACAAACAAATTGTTAGCTTTGACTTCAAATTTTAATGAAATATACTTTCGTAAATTCAGTAACAAACGTAGGTTTTTAACTGAGTATAAAAATGTATTATTGAGGCGTGGAGCGCCGCGAGGTCTTTAGCATAACATTGTAATAGAATAAAAAGAGTGTAACTGGTATTTTCATCATGAAGACATCCACTGCCGAAAATAGGCCTTCTTTTTTTGAACGGGTTAATGCTGTTGGTCTCTACCGACCTTTGCAGCGTCACCGGACGGGAGGGCAGGCGCTTAAGGCGTCCAGCCGTCAAAAGTGGGACGCAACTAGTTCAAAGGCACCCCTGGGGTGCGAGCCTCGGCTTGGGCCGTTGCTGGGATAAGAGGATGGAGGAGAATACGTCCACTGGAAGAGTGGACCCTATGGAAAGAACCATAGCCCTCTCCCATAAAGCGCCACTTTGAGCGAATACTTATCTTTTGCATCTTAGAGCTGCTTGGGTAAAGTATAAATAAATATAGCTGCTTGGATCTGACAGTTTCATTCACTTAGAATTTAGCAAACGTCTGCAACGGGAGTAGAGCATTTCATTCCTTAGCCGTTCCAATTAAGAACGTTGAGTCAAATCGCTTGGTACGAATGGATGGTATTTCAACCACGAAAGGCTGGCGCTTATCCGAGCGTCTAGTAGTCCGGTAGTGGAATGGTGATGAGAGAATGAGATCATGCAGTTCTTGAGCGCATTCACCATGGTGTAATCTGTAAAAGACCGACAGACTTGCCACCTTACGTCAATGTGCTAAACTCTGGAGCCTTTCGCCAACCAAAGTATCGTCGTCAATGAGCTTTTTGGCAAGCCGTTCAATCGAGTCCAGAGCCTCAAGCTGGTACTTGGCAGACCCGTCCCACAGGTGGCAGCAGTACTCCATACACGATCGGACCTGTGCTTGATAGAGATTTAGAAGCTGTCCAGGTGTGAAGTACCGCCTTACCTTGGACAAAATGCCGAGTTTTTTGAAGCTACTTTGGCTTTATTCTCTATATTAACTTAATTAACTATATAAACTAGAAGTTTTCAAGTCAAGAGCGAACAGGTATCTTCTAGGCAAGCATGCGCCATTTGAGACCACGTCATTGCTGAACATCAATCGTCAAATGCTTTGCCTAATATAACAATTTAAAAAATCTATGCCTGTCAATTGTGGCAATAACGGCAACCCACCTCTTTAACGGAGGCCTATGTTCAAAAGTGGACGCAGAAAGCCGATGATTTGTTATCTGTGGTACGGTTGCCTACATTGCATGGCAGACGCAGACGATTCTAATTTATATATTTGTTTAGCCAGACGATATGGTATCTTTATGACTGAACAAAGGTCATTTGACGCCTTAAAAGTTAATCGATTAGTACCTTGAGTAGATGGATATACTCGTACAAGCTATTAAAATTATCTTAAAACCCCTCTTAATTTGTGAAATAGACAATTATTATTTAAATTGTGGCTGCGAGGACCTAGTACGTACCAAATTTAAACAAACAAATTAAATATCTGATTGAGACAACGCGTGACAAAAACAATGTGCGCCTGGTGACGCTGTAAAGCTCAGTAGAGACCAACAATATTCAATTAGCCCGTTCAAAAAGAAGTTCTAAATAATGTTCTCTATTAAGCCCAAAGGTTACGCATTGCCATTCAAAGAGGCAATGCCGCCAGCATTTTGGGACGTTGCCTACTGACAGCGCCTCCTTAGATTAAGCTTTCTTACTGCATTGCTTTCAATTTAAATTTAATTTTAGTAACCATATATGGTAATTTATAAGTGACTAAGTTTCTTTATTCTTTTAACCACTACAATTATATAACAACTACTACTAAATACTACTCGCTACAGTATCTACAAGAGAAGAAGTCATTTAAACTGTATACTGGCCGCGATGACCTATAGACAGTCCAAATGCTCCAGCCCACAATTATTAGAGGTAAATCTACTATATAAAAATAAGTCGGGTTTTCCTTCCTGACGCTATAACTCCAGAACGCACGAACCGATTTCCACGGTTTTGCATTCGTTGGAAAGGTCTCGGGCTCCGTGAGGTTTATAGCAAAGAAAATTCAGGAAAAATTCAGGACAAACCAACATTTTAAGTAGATGGCGCCGGTGCGTGATACATTGTTTTTCGTATATTATAAAATGTTTAATAAATAAACGTCCACCCGAGCGAAGCCGGGACGGGCCGCTAGTAATCAATATTAACAGAGGTATAATTACACCGGTAATTGAATAAATAAATAAATTAAACCCAACGATATACAATGATCCTAACTAGGATACCCGGTACCAGGAACTACGAAGACTATGGTCCCACAACACCCAGACACAAATAACAAATATTTGCGCTTTCTTTTATGCACAAATTCTCATCATGTCGCGAGAATCGAACCCTCTGCCTCCAGCCGCAACCGAACTGATTAACCATCACACCACAGAAGCATCGCTACGAATAAAACATACTCTTTATTTGAAATAACTGAATCGAATATTTCAATCGAATTCATTTAAACAGACCGTCAGTTTTTTATATTTTATTTGGATCATAATCATTTTTCGAATGATGATGTCATCTGTTCTCTCGCCTATCATGACTTCACGACACAACTTCAGCGTGTCAAGCCACGTAGTAATCATGAGGTGTACACAGTACAAGGTCTGTATATCTATATATATAAAAATAAAGATTTTTTTTTTGTAGTAGTAGTTAGTGTTTAGTATCAGTTATTACATTATTGTAGTATTTAGTTTGAAAATAAATCGTATAAAAATCAATTGGAGTTTTGGCGGGAAAACGAAAAAGTTTGTCACCGTCACCGCATTGTATTATTTTCCAAAACTTGTGTTATTTTCAGTGTTAGTGCATAAAATTGGTGGCATTTTATTCGTTAGTGCTGGATTACAGGCATGAGTGTGGGAAAGTGGTATAGTGATGGTGAAACGTATCTTTTCGTGTTGTTTCAAAAACTCCATAGAAGCTTCTGGTAAAGTGGCCACCACTTTAGTAGGAGTATGACTTGACTAGACTAGACTATGACTTGACTTGATGACTTGGACTGTGACTTGGCTTGACTTGACATACATATATATTACTTAACTCGAAAAATATCAATTACTTGACACTGGCTAAATACACAAAAGTGTGGAGTCACACCAAAAAAAAAAAATCAATTGCTGTTCGTTAGTCTCGCTAAAACTAGAGAACGGCTGGGCCGATTTAGCTGTTATTTATTTTGAAATGTTATATTTTGATTTTGAAATGTTTGTTGTAGTCTAGGAAAGGTTTAAAAGGTTAGAAAAGGAGAAGTAGTAATCTCTTGGACAGGGTATAAACTATTAACCCGTGCCTAGCCGGGGCGGGTCAGCTAGCTATATTATATATATAAATTAATCTCTATATTGTTTGGTCATCGCATTACGCGTAAACAGATGGAACATTTTCGTTTATTCTTTTTTTGTTGAGTTTATATTTGTCAGGAGAAGGTTTTGTTGAAAGAAAAAATTAAGAAAGACGAACGGAAAATTAGTATATTTTCACCACGCGGGTAAAACCGCGAGCATAATAGCAATAATTATAAATATTATAAGTAGATAATTAAAAAAATTTAAATTATGTTAATATACTGTAGTGGTCATTTCATATTAATATTAAAAAAGAAAACCAATTTCCGGTTTTCAATATATTTAATATACAAAACCTGTCAAAAACTGAATAAGCAACATATCTTTGTTCTTTTCACATTACTACTCGTATTGTTAAAGTTACGATAATTGGCGAAATTGTGGTGAAATTGCCGCAAAAGCCACTAAGATTTAATTCTAAGTTACGATACCATCAGCTAAAGCAACAACAATATCGCTACGATGAAAGTTATTTGATTTTATTAGTCAATTAAAAAAACAAAAAAGAACCATAAGTAGGCAATTATTGGATTATTGATGCAGCCGCTTAGTGACTCTCTGTGGGAGGGGTAACAGCCTTAAACGTTTTCTGGTGACGATCAAGGCTTGAAATCGGTTTACAATATATCGGTTTTTACCCATAAAAACCAGTTTAAACTATTATTTCGTTCCAAGTGAAACCGTTAAACGAACGTTATGAAAATTATTTATTGACCGGCTTATTCCGCGAGAGACTTGCATGCTCGCGTCGCCGCCGCCGTCGACTTAAGGGTAGGTAAAATATATATGTTAAATATATGTTTGTTACGTACGACTCATCTTTGCTGCAAAACACGGCTGACGACTGTGTGCGTGATGGAGGGGTGACAAAAACCTCTCTGAACCGGTTTCGTCGTTTTATAGCTGTTCCGGTTGAGCGAAACCGAAAAGAAAAGTTCCCTGTGTACTTGGTGTCAACCAGGTTGAAAATTAACCTGGTTTCCAAGCCCTGGTGACCATGATTGGTCACTCAACCATGATTTTTGTTTTGATTGAGAACACTTTGATTGAGATTTCACAACCATATGACGCTAGTTTTCCTGTATTATATGATTTTTTAAATCAAAAATTAAAGCCGTATGGTTGTGCTAGTTTCTGCCCGCGGCTTTGCTTGCGTGGCCCTTAGGAAACAAAAAAAAATTTTTCATAGAAAATTGAACCACCTATATTTCACCCTCTTAGGGATAGAATTTTGAAAAACCCTTTCTTAGTGGATACCTACATCTTACAAAGACCACACCCTCCAAATTTCAAGTCTCTAGGACCAGTGGCTTAGGCTGTGCGTTGATATATAAGTCAGTCAGGACTTTGAATTTTATATGTACAGAATATATGTATGCGTTTCCAGATACTACCACCATTATACCTAGTGATTGAATTGCGCTAAAAGGTGGGTTTTTTTAATCACTTTTCAACTGCGTCTACATTATAAAGGTGTATAAAATAGCATTGTTCAGTGTTCCGTATATCTTTTTCAACTAGGTAAGCGCGTAGATCAGCGGCAACCCGAGTGCGACCCGAACCGACACCCTCGTATTCTACTCGGCTGTATCAGGGACTTTTTATGAAAATGCAATTCGAGAATGTGTGAGCATGTGTCATCCAGCAATACGCACTTGGCCAGCATGGTGAAATAAATTTATTTAATAGCTCACTAATGAGTAATAAATACATTTAATTAAGTTAAATTACATTAACAAAAAATAAATTATTAATTAATTAAGTATTTTTTATATTGAATTAAAACTTCTTTACGCACGCTTGATTTGGGGAGTAAGCTGGTGAATGTGTGGTGAGCGAGGCGAACGGAAGTTTAAAGTTGTTAGTTAACTTAGATCTCCATTGTCGACATATCAAGTTAAAAATTACTTAAAGTTTGTATTATTATGTTGGTATGTTCGGTAAAATGACAATTTATAATTGTCAAGATGGCGACATTAACATAAAACAAAGCAAAAAAGTTATACCGGCCGATAGATGGAGCTAAACTTAAGAAATTCTACTTCAGTCGTGTGGTCTAAAGCACACTCGTTTTTTATGAGCTACACTCTCTCCCTCTGTCTCTCTCTATTCCGGTATTTTAAAATGCCTGTAACCTTCAAGGAATAATGCTCCTGTAACTTTGTTATTTATTTGTGACTAGTTGCGCCCCGCAGTTTTACTCGCGGATAAAAGTATTTTAATTATTTGCTCATCCTATAGGAAAATTTAACTTTTCCGGGATAAAATGTAGCCTATATGTCAATCCAGTGTGTAGCTATCATGGTACCGAATTTCATCCAAATCCATTCAGCCGTTTGAGCGTACAGGAGTAACAAACAAACACACATACAAACTTTCGCCTTTATAATATTAATTATTCTGCCGCCAAGCAGTAGTGTGCAAGCAGTACTGTGTTCCGGTTTGAACGGCAATGTAGCTAGTGAAATTACTGGGCAAATGAGACTTTATGATCTGATCTCACAGTCGTGTAATCTAATTACCAGACTGTGTTGATGTCTCAGGATGATGTGCGCATTGCAGCAGTCATGCGAAACTTTACATGTTCGAGTTCCGAGTGACACTGTTCTGTTATGGGCGGCCGTGTCACTTAACATCAGGTGAACGACTAGCTCGTTACATCATTCAATAACATTTAAAAAAAGTGTGATGTGATTTATGCAATAAAAAATGTAGCAGCCTATTATCATAAAGGTGTCAGAAGTTAACAGAACCCTAAAATATATATTCAAATCATTAGTCTGCCACGCCGAGCGGCAGTGTTCCTGATATGATTACTTACAGATTTATAAATACCTTTTATTATTGTATAAAACGATAGGAGTATAAACTCTCATATCGTAATAAACCGCGTAAGAGAACACATGGACTGTGCAAGAATATTATATTATTTAAAAACTTATAAATTAAAGTAATTTTATAAAAAACCTTGACGAGTTATTCAATTATAACAGTAAATATAAAGCCTTAACGGAAGTGACAATCGGAAGTGAATTTAGTGGAAAATTAAGATGGCGTTTGTTTGTTTATGTGAAGTAAGTTTGTGTTTTTTTAATTAGTTAGGTTTTAAAAACCGGTTTATAAATACAAACAGTGCTGAGTTTTTCTCATCAATTTATTGCAGTTATATAATTTATATTATAATAACAGTTTTTATTGTACATAAGTAGATTACTCTACAATTGTTGAAGTGAAAACTTCTATAGCACTGTTTGGGTGAACAAAAGTCGTGAAACTCGCGTCATTGTCACCGCACGCTTCCCATGAGCTATATGTCACAAGTTACTTAGTTTTCACTTCTACCGTTAGTCCCCAAAGACGGCACCGCACTTTTTTTTTAACATAATTAGACTA
Organism: Ennomos fuscantarius; assembly: GCA_905220475.3. NCBI lineage: Eukaryota > Metazoa > Arthropoda > Insecta > Lepidoptera > Geometridae > Ennomos > Ennomos fuscantarius. Next base: position 9,662,759 of record HG992049.1, read on the forward strand.
TAATTATGTTCCTTTCCATAACCAAATCTCAAATCTAAAGTCCGTATAAAACATTGTTTTAAAAAAATGCTTTTTTCGGTTCATTATAGGTTACCAAGCGTGGTGATTACGGCAAATCCTCCCCCTATGATAAGCGGCCAAATGCATGCCAAATTTCAGCCCGATCCGTCCAGTGGTTTGGGCTGTGCATTGATAGATCACTATGTCAGTCAGTCACCTTTGAGTCTTATATATATAGGTACATACATTTATTTATCATGATTACCAATATAATGTACACGTCAGCCAGATTCGACAACACAATTAAAAAGGAAACATTTCTAAGTGTCATCACAGTCACAGGTAAAGACTAAATAATGAAAAAAGAGAAATATAGTAACAGCTGTTCGAATAAATAGTCAAAATAGTAATACTATAGAATAGAATAGAAAAACTCTTTATTGCATATACCAACGTGAAATAAAACTAGGCATTACAGTACTAAAATAGGTTGCATAATTGGCGGCCTTATCACTAAAAGTGATCTCTTCTAAGCAACCTTTGGATGGATAGTATCACAATAGGAGAAGTCAGCGGTGCGCAATATAAACAAAAGACTTATTTTGTATACTAATAGTATGTCATTAGATATCTATACGTGTGTTGTCAAAGTGCTAAAATTAGCCTGTTTGCAATAAATCTTTTGACTTTGACTTTGATAGTTGGGCGTTATTATTATTATTGGAGAAAAATAAATTAATTATTTGATTTTTTATCTGTTATATTGATGTAAATATAATTAACACTAGAAAGCTGTTAATAAATAAGTTCAAGAAGATATCTGATAACCTCCACTAGAGCTAGGATGAACTAGTTCATTTTTCACCTCAGCATAATTACAGTAATAGTATTTATACTGTTTGGAACAGTTTCTTAAACATAAAACATAAACATAAACATAATTTATTAGGTCTTTACCTATGAAATTGCCGTTTTGTTTGAAAAATGTTAAATAATTTTTTTTTCGAACTTATTTATTTCTTTTATTCAAAGTAATCACCCCTGCAATCAATGCATCTTTGCCAACGCTGTGGCAGTTTATGGGTGCCCTTCTTGAAAAAATCAGCAGGACGGGAGACAACAAACTCTTCAAAGGCGTTTTGTACTGCCTCTCGGGAATTGAATTTTTTTCCCGCTAAAAAGTTGTCCAAATTTTGGAAAAAGTAATAGTCGGTAGGCGCAAGATCTGGTGAGTATGGCGGATGAGGAAGAGCTTCCAAACCCAACTCATGCAGCTTAGAGACGGTCTGTTGTGCAGTATGGGGTCGCGCGTTGTCGTGAAGTAGCAGTGGAGACGACCGATTGACCAAAGCTGGTTGCAGACGTGCGAGTTTCGCCATCATTGTGGTCAGTTCTTCAATGTACACATCTGCAGTAATGCTCTCGCCGTTTTGTAAAAAGCTATGATGAATCACACCAGCACTAGACCACCAAACTGTGACCATCACCTTTCTAGGGGTCATTTTTCGTTTTGCACGTTGCTTTGGTACCGAACCAGGATCTAACCAACTTGCTGAGCGCTTTCGATTGTCAAAAAGAATCCATTTTTCGTCGCACGTAACAATTCGGTTCAAAATTCCTTCATTTTTGTGCCTGTTAAGCAGCGCAAGGCAAGTCTCGACGCGTACGTTGCGCTGGCGATCGTTAAGTTCGTGGGGCACCCATCTATCAAGCTTTTTTATCTTGCCAATCTGTCGCAAATGGACCAATATTGTTTTGATGCTAACATCAAAAGCTGCTGCCAGCTCAGCTGTAGATTGAGATTCATCAGCTTCCTCAATCGCCTTTAATTCATCATTGTTGACCAAAGTTTCCGGACGACCACGAGGTTCATTTTTCAAGTCAAAATTCCCAGAACGGAACCGAGCAAACCAATAACGGGTTGTACGTTCGTTTGTACAGTTCTCTCCGTAAACGTCGTTGATGTTACGTGTCGTTTGTGCCGCGTTGGTGCCACGACGGAACTCATATTCCATAATTACACAAAATTTCAAAGTATCCATTATGAGGAAAAATGTTGAAATGTAATGAAAATACAACGCTAATCAATAAACAAAAGACTTATATTGTAAATAGAATGTCATATTTTTAAAACAAAATTAATTTGAATTTAGAATTCATAGCCAATCAAAACTTTTTTTTTGTTTGAAAAAGTCTGTACTGCAATACGGCAATTTCATAGGTAAAGACCTATTATTTGACAAAATACATACAATCATTACAACAATGACGTGTACATAAGTTAGTGAAATGAAATGCTATAACACTAGATAAATGTTTATAAAGATAAATATTCGTTTGAAAGTGCAAACTGCATTTTTAACCGACTTAAAAAAGGAGGATGTTCTCAGTTTGACTGTTTTTTTAAATGTTACCACAGAACTTTTAGCTGGGTAAACCGATTTTGACGATTCTATTTTATTTAAAAGTTGGTGCGGTCCTATTTGAATTTAATACAATTTTGACAATGTAACCTGTATAAGTCTGAAGTCGGTTTTTTATGCTTTGCGTTTGTTATTTGTTACATTTGACTTTTTTTTTTACTTCAAACTTGTCTAGCATTTGACCACGCTCTCACCTGATGGGAAGTGACGATGCGATCGAAGGTGTAGCATGCTAGCCAAGTAAATACCTATTCACTCTTCTCTTGAACACGCCCGGGTCATATTTCGCCGGAAACACAGACGCTGGCAAGGCATTCCATTCATTAGCCGTTCTAATTAAAAACGTTGAGTCAAATTGCTTGGTACGAATGGGTGGTATTTCGACCACGAAAGGATGGCGCTTAGCCGAGCGTCTAGTAGTCCGGTAGTGGAACTTTTGTCTGGTCCGCGGCTAATTCGGCTGAGCAGCTAAATATAGTAATCTCGGTAGCGGTTACATATTTGAGCCGTTTGGTGTTGACACTCTGGGCCCGTGGGGACCCCATTGCGTCTTCCAAATTTAATCAAAACGCCTGGTCGGTACAACGCGTGATCTCAATACTGGTACTTATTTGGCACAATTAATCAGCATTGCAATTCGACGGGGCAATGCTGCGATCCTACTGCAGTGCTGCTGAATCTTATTAAATCGATTGTTAGAGATATAATTTTTTGACACGTTATAAATTTATAACCTTATTTAAAAAAGTTTTAATAGAAGTAAAATTGATAAAATCATCTTAGCAATTCTCTACTTAAAACTTTTTAGTATATAAATTAAATAAATAATGAAATGTTAGTTTTTGTAAATTACAATGAAGGAGTGAGAACAAAAAGGGTTTAACTGATATTTTTCACAAAATGACTTATGGGTATAGTTGGATTCAGCATGAAATTATCTACAATAATACATTCTCAAAATTCCGAAATGAGGCTTAAATCTCGAAATTTTAAGTCTAAAAACGGTTTATCTGACATAGGAATACAGTTTGCTTAGCATAAAAACATTATTATATTTATTTTATTATATTATTTTTTACAGTAGTTGTATGAATTGGTACTATATTAAGTATTTTAAAATAGAATTAATACATTTTCAAGCAACTGAAACTTACATAAGCTTTTCTATTACCTTATAAGCACTCTACATCAAAATGACGCCGTTGACGTTTAAAGGCAATTTTCTCGAAACTGTCAATTTTACAGTTAAACTCTTTTTATTCTCAACCCTTCAATTATATGTTTATGTAATTTTTTTCGGTTTAAGGCTATATTTTACTAGTTAAATTATCAGTTACTATATAGCATTATTATAAATCTTATCTAAACTGATTATAAATATTAGTGGTCATGACTATAGGAATGAGATAAATACGGATAAAATAAGTATGTCAAAGTCGATATTTTATGCTCATTTTGTATTTGGAATAAAATGTGTGTTTAAATATTTAATGTAATATTATATAATAATATTGAAGACGTAACAAAATTCTAACAAAGTAATTCATAAAGAACCTAGAAAATAATTATTAAATAAAACTATTTTCCATATCGCCATGCTTGGCAACAATTTTAATTTAAAGGTTAGGTTTAGTCTATGTCTAGGTTTTGGTTATGACATCCCAAAAAAAGAACTAGAGTTTATAAGTAATTAGAAAAAGCATGTTATATACTTATTGAATTTCTTAAGTAAGCGTGGTAAGGAAACTTCGAAAAATACTCGATTAGGTCTCGGCCCGATTCTGATGAAAACTAACAAAGTCAAAGTCAAAGTCAAAAGATTTATTGCAAATAGGCTATTTTTAGCCCTTTTACAACACAACATCATTGGATAAAAAACTTGTAATGTAATGTAAATGTATTGTAATGGGCTTGCTATATTATTTGACAATAAGCACTTTGTAATTTTATATGCTTAGTGAAATAACTTAATTTTAAGTACCTAGTATAATTTTGACTTGTAAAAGTGCTAAAATTAGCCTATTTGCAATAAATCTTTTGACTTTGACTTTGACTTTGACTTTGTGTAGCCAGGAATAGACCCCTTGATTATGAAAAAAAAACAGCATGTGTTATTACACCTTACAATAGTTCAATATAGTGTCACTAATTAGGATCGAATTGTAAGAAGTAAGGACATACGCTTGTAAAATACGACCTGCACTGTACCTCCGGACATATGAAAGCAAACGCTCGTGTATAATTATACCATCTGATAATGTCGCTAATAAAGATATAATTATGAGAAGTAAGGACATACGCTTGTAAAATACGACCTGCACTGTACCTCCGGACATATGAAAGCAAACGCTCGTGTATAATTATACCATCTGATAATGTCGCTAATAAAGATATAATTATGAGAAGTAAGGACATACGCTTGTAAAATAAGGATATAATTATGAGAAGTAAGGACATACGCTTGTAAGATACGACCTGCACTGTACCTCCGGACAGATGAAAGCAAACGCTCGTGTATAATTATACCATCTGATAATGTCGCTAATAAGGATATAATTATGAGAAGTAAGGACATACGCTTGTAAGATACGACCTGCACTGTACCCTCCGGACAGATGAAAGCAAACGCTCTGCTCTCATACATATAAATATAAAAAAAATTGCTTGTAATTTAATTATATTCAGATACTCGATAAATACCTCCATTATATAAATTAAAGTAAATCATAACTAATACATAACTTAAATATAATGTTACTATTTATCGGTTACTATGACAATCAAACAAACTGATAACACTTGAAATAAAGTTATGATATTATAATATTGATAAGTTATACATTGATAAAACGCTGTCGAAATTAGGCCATGATTGTTTTGCATTAGCTTTTGTTTCATTAAAGGCTTAAACCCACCAAGCTTCATAACAATTTTCAATTCATAAATAATCAACATTCAGTTGAATGTTTGTAGTCATCGTGTCAAAGTCAATGAGACCAATAATTTCAATATCCTTTAATTTTTGCCATCAATGAGACCAATAATTTAAATATCCGTTAATTTATGTAGTCATCAATGAGACCAATAATTTCAGTGTCCTTTAATTTTTGCCATCAATGAGACCAATAATTTAAATATCCGTTAATTTATGTAGTCATCAATGAGACCAATAATTTCAGTGTCCTTTAATGTTTGTGGTCATCAGCGAGACCAATAATTTCAGTGTCCTTTAATATTTGTGGTCATCAATGAGACCAATAATTTCAATATGCAGTTATTTTCGTAGTCATTAATGATACCAATAATTTCAGTGTTCTTTAATTTTGTAGTCATCAACGTGACCAATAATTTCAATGTCCTTTAATTTTTCAATGTCTTCAAAAAAAAGACGAGTGTCTAAATTCAGTTGTTTTTTTATGTTTGTTACTTCAGAACTTATAAATCGATTTAGAAAATATATTTTTTTAAATATACTTTTATATTGGTTTCATAGAAATTTTCGCAGTGGGTTCGATTCCCGAAGCAGGGCAAGTATTTGTGCACATAAAAAAAGTGTAAATATTTGTTCTGAGTGTGGGTGTTGTGAGCCATGGTCCTTGTAGTTCCTGGGTCCACAGGAAATCCTAGTTCGAGGATCTGTGTATGTGATCATTGGGCGTTATTATTATTATTGTTACTTAACATCAGACAAGTTAGTCATTAATAATAAAAAGTCGTGGTGGTGATAAACCATAATAGTTATGACGTAAATTGGTATTGAGGTTTGTTTGTTGTTATAATGCATTAAAGGGTCAAAATGTCGTAGGGCCTAGTTTTGCTGCACCACTAACAGTTACGAATATACTGTCTTAGGGGTTGCACTACTTGCGTAATACTTCCCAAGTAAACTATAAAAATGGTAAAATAATAAAAATGTCCCAGAATATAAATATTTTTTAGTTAAAACGCTTTCATTTTGCTCGCTACGGTTTTAATTAAAAATACTAAATAATAAACGAAAGAAAAAAATTGACTAATTTTATAACACAAACACAACATACCAGAAGAAAATATTTGGTTTTGTTTTTTAATTCGGTTTTTTAGCTAGTGTGTGATTAATAATTAATTAATTTATTTATTTTGTACATAAAACAATAAAAAGGGAACTTAATTAAAGAAACCACTACCAGTAGGCACCGTGCCCAACAATTAATTATTTAGTACAATTTAAAATAGATTTTTGTTGTTTTTTTTTAATAGACCGGTTGAAAATGTTTTAAAATCACTTTTAGTACAAAATTTCTTAAAGCTTTCCTCAAACTTAACTTCCAAAAAGGAGGATTATTATATTCGTCTGTATGTACCTATTTTTTAAATAAATTAACGTATTGTTTTTTATTTGCCAACAGAGAACATCAATAGCATGCGTGCTCCTGGCGTTGTGTGTGGTTGTTCTCATACGGGAATCGAACGCGCGACCACCGTGGTTAGCACCTGGAAGCGACGTGTTCACTGAATCGGCCGAGTGTCACACCGACGTAAGTAAAATAGTGCTTTGCAAAAAAACCAGTGCGCATTATACAAAAGTGTGCAAATTTACAACTGTAAACTGCAAATTTACAACTGTAAACTGCAAATTTACAACTGTAAACTGCAAATTTACAACTGTAAACTGCAAATTTACAAATGTAAGCTGCACATAATTGAAAGATACATTAATTACCATCAACCCAATACGTTCCCACTGCTGGGACACGAGCCTTCGCTCACAGGGAGATAGTGTAGCTCATAAAAAAACGAGCGTGCTTTAGACCACACGACTAAAGTATAACTTCTTCAGCGTTATTAATAAACACGAACTAGCTTTAGATTCACCATCTTTTGTCTCTTTCGATCCAAATAAATATTCCAGTAGCAAAAAAAGGAGAAAAGCTGAAGTAACTGATCCGAGACCAATACCCGTTTATTAATAAGGCTGCTTAAGTTTAGCTCAAGTTGTCATTTGTTGTCATTTTTACCAACATAATAATACAAATTTTAAGTAATTTTTAACTTTGTTACGTTGACAATGGAGGTCTACGTGAACCAACAACTTTCATCTTCCATTCGCCTCATCACGCATTCGCCAGTTTACTCCCCAAGTCAAGCGTGTGCGTAATGAAGTTTTACTTCAAAAGGGCTTAAATGACTTTTTTTTTTGTTTTTTTACACTCTTGTGTATTTAGCCAGTGTCAAGTATTAAATGACTTCATACAGCTTATCTTCATTAGAATCTTCAAAGCATACTGGCATATTATGAGCACTTTAAGAAATATTTGATGTGATGTTTTCGGTACAATAACTTATTTTTTATCAAATCTGGTTAACAATTGGCGGAGAGAACTATCATATTATAACATAAAAAAACTTACTTTGCAGATTCTTTTTATGTATGCAGGCTCTTTTTGTGAAGAACGCAATCTTTATATATCAAAAGTCATTAGCGAATGCTCAACGCTGCATTATCGAAATAAAAATAATAAGGCCGAAAGTAAAATCTTGCAAAAATATTTTCTGTTAATATCTGTGATCTTCAGTAAAGGTTGTCCAAGAGAGATCGCTGTCAGTGATAAGACTGCCCATTGTTACACTAGTTCGTAAATAAAATATTCCTGTTTATGTACTTCATTGGTGAGACAATATAGAGTTCTCTATTTATCTTTACAAATTGCTATAACAAATCATTGTGATCTAATCACCACAAACAAAAAATCCAACAATAATTGAAGGGGTGAGAATAAAAAGGATTTAACTGATTTTTTTCACAAAATGACTTATGGGCATCGTTGGATTCAGCGTAAAATTATCTACAATAATACATGCTCAAAATACCGAAATGAGGCTTAAATCTGGAGATTTTGAGTCTAAAAACGGTTTATCTGTCACAGGAATACAGTTCGCTTAGCATAAAAACATTATTATATTTATTGTATTATATTATATTTTTACAGTAATTGTATGAATTAATACAATATTAATTAGTATTTTAAAATAGAACAAACAAAAAATAAAACATTTTCAAGCAACTGAAACTTACATAAACCTTTTTTTACTTTATAAGCACTCTATATTAAAATGACGCCGTTGAAGTTTAAAGTCAATTTTCTCGAAACTATCAATTTGACAGTTAAACCCTTTTTATCCTCAACCCTTCAATTATAAACATTACGTAATATATAGTAATAATGCCGTGTGTCGTGACCATCTAACTAAATGCTATAAATAAAAATACTAGGATTGAATTTGTCTGCGCAAATCTTGCCAATTAAAAAGATTATTATGGAATATTATCTGTAGTGTAAGTTTAATTAACTTGAGGTTAATTAAACCGAAAACGTACCATTTATTTACTTCATGTTTTTGCGTGATTTATTTCGTACCTATCTTGTTGTGATAATATTACCTAGAAAATTGTCTTTGTGTATTTTTCTCGTTTACCTATTTCACGACAATGATACTTAATCACTGTCGTGTAATAGGTACTTTATACATAAATTGAAAAAAAAAATTATGAATTAGTAGAACTTAATCTAAGAAACTGCTAGATAGATAGATCAACACTTTATTGTACTCCGTAAAAAAGAAAATAATTTACAAAAAGAAAAACTTACATAATAAAATAGCACTAGTACAATAGGCGGTCTTGTTGTTTAGAGAAATCTCTTCCAGACAACCTTTGAATCTACTATTAGGCAACGTGCTTGAAATGCTGCTGGCATTGCCCTGTTGAATGGCAATGCGTCTTTGGGCTAACTAGAGACCAGCATTTTGGTTACGTGTTGCCTCGACCAGTCATTCCGAAAGGTTTTGTAAATTTTGTGGGCACTCGGTCCCCACGATCTTGGGGCCTTGGGGTTACATATTTGCGCCTTTCGCAAAATGCAACCACTGTCTAGGGTTATTATATTCGCGCCTTTTTAGGTTCATTATAAAAAAGCAATCCAAATTATGGTCGCAAATGAATGACCGAAAGTCATTCAAAATTTTACGCGAAGTTTGTCCAGTCAAAATATATTAACAATCAATTAATTTTACTGTAAAAGAGATCCCTATAAGTTGGTTGTGATTAACATCATATCACGTGTCACGGTAGCAGAAAAGCATGTCCTGCATAAGGACAGGTGAATGCGTTCAAATACCGCTCGTGATTCCAATTTTACTTTTACATTCAAATTAAACATTTCAATTCACCGGGGCAATGCTGCCAGCATGTTGGGTTCGCTACCTACTGGTAGTGGGCTGGAGCATTTGGACTGTCTATAGGTCATCGCGGCCAGCATTTAGTCCAAATGTTTTTTTTGTTGTAGTAGTAGGTTGTTTTTAGTATTAGTTATGAAATCATTGTAGTATTTAGAAAATAAAGGCAATTTGCCGTGTTAAAAAAATTAATCAAAATTTACATTAAAATTAATCATAATATTATTTGTATTTTAAATTTCACTCAGCGTCATCTAGCCCTAAACTTAAAAAAGCTTGTACTATGGGGTCTAGATAACTAATTATTTAATTAAGTATTAAATACAATATTTAGATATTTTTTTGTTTGTAAATAAATGCAATACAATATAACACTCAGGCACAGAATAAACAAGGATTTTAATCGAGCATATGTTTGTTCTGGATGGGAATTGAACATACAGCCTTCAGTTCAGTTGGCAAAGCTACTACCAACTGAGCTATCAGGCCAGTCAAAATATATATTCTAATCTATAAAATCTATAAATAAATATTTATTAAAATATATATTTTTATATATAATCTATAAAATATGTATTTTTTAAATATTTTTTTAAATTATTGTTAATTTTACATTTCTTTTAAATATAATTTTCTCTTGTTACAGGATGAGCTATTAGATTTATGCCAGAGATGCGCCAAGCTTACAAAATCTAGACTAGCGTATCCGGCTTGCTGCTCTACAGACCTCAAGGCAAGGAAGTGGTGTTCAGATTACGTGTACTTCGGGCGAGGACAAACAGATTTTTACTAGATAGGGCTTAGATTAAGATAAAATAAGTAATGTGAAAGTTACGGCCTTACTTATAAACTCTACTTAAGTTAACTAATGGCAGTGAAATTAAGACGTACCTTTATTAAATATTAAGGTACGTTTGTGAACAAGCCCTTAGTGGTTTCATTTGAGGGTTTAAAATGGTCGGTTGAAGACCACTACAATAATAAGACAATATTTACATCATTTTAAAACCATAGATGTAATTAGATGCATTTAGTTACATCACTCTGTCAAACACTGCATGGTCTTTTAAACTTTATATTAAACCGGCAAATTGCTTTTATTTTCACTAAATACTATAATAATAATAGCTGCACCCCGCGGTTTCACTCGTGGATAAAAAGTATCGCATGTGTCAGATATTATGTGTCTATAATATATAACGTTTTGGTAATAAAACACACGTTATGCTATAGCATAACGTGTGTTTTGGAAAAAAATAAAAATGCACGAGTGGTAGGTATTATTTGAACGTTAAAAAGGTTGTTATGTAAACATTGTAAGAATGTGTTGATATTGTATACGAAAATATAATTTAAATATTTGTAAGTAAATGTTAATTTTGATTAATAATATGTGATAAAATAAAGTATAAAATGATTTTATGTATGAAAAGGGGGTAATAAGACTGTTTTATGAAAATATTCTTGTTTTTAAGAACCTGGTGGACTGTGTGTGATTTTGACAACAATATTTTGATAAAACATCTTTGAGGAACAAAATTGAAGGCTGTGATATAATAAAAGTTTAATAAATATGTTTAAAAATTTAGTTTATTTATTTTCATGTGGTATGAGTTTTAAGCCCCTGCGTGCTTAAGATTTATAGCTGCTAATTTCACACTTATTCCTGTGAATTAAGTAAGAACTAAGTAATAATTCCTTACGTGTGACGAGTTACGAACTTAAGAGTTGTCCACTTTAGTACAGACGGATTTAGTACAGTAGGATTAAAAAAAATGTCTATGTCTATTGTTACACTTACTTAAATGATTATCTATTACTTTCATAGGCTTACTCTTTAATTTTAAAAAATATGTCAGTGAATGATGTGACGAGTTAGTCCTTCACCTGATGTTAAGCGACACGGCCGCCAATGTCACTCGGAACTTAAATATAAAGATTCGCGTGACACTGCACTGTGCACGTCATCCTGAGACATCAGCACAGTCTGGTAATAAGATTACTCGACTGTGAGATCAGATCATAAAGTTTCAATTACCCAGTAGTTTCACTAGCTACAGTGTCTTTCAAGCCGGAACACAGCAGTGCTTGCAGAATACTGCTTGGCGAGAGAATATTCGTCGGATCGGATATCGATGACTGAGCATTGTTCTGTAATAAGGACATATGTCTCCTACAAAAAAAATGCTTGTCTATAGAGTCGTTGGACGATAATTTGCCGTGATAACGGCATAAGAAAACATTTGGGCCGATCGTGCCTCTCTATCGCTTGTTTCGCGCTCTCGCTTGCACGCTCGGCTCAGGCGAAACGTGACAATTTTTCGTGCATGGAGCCGACGTTCTTCTATAAGTTATCACGTCAAAAAGTAAAAAAAAAATATATATAAAGACAAATAATACACTGGGCCTTTAATATTAAGTGGTAGTAACCCTGCTTTCTGAACTGTGGGTTACGGGTTCGATTCCCGCCCAGCACATACATTTGTATAAGAAAGAAAGAAAAGAAAGAAAATTTTTTATTCATGGCAAAGAGTGCGCATAGGATAAAAAATACATAAAAGATATAAAAAACATAGTAATTGTCAGTTGCCACGAATCGGTCCCAACTCAGCATAGTGCTGGCGATACAGCCAGCGCTGGTCTTCCGTTAGGACCGTTTCAGTGTCGTCACGGAACAGTTTACAATAAAAAAAAAAAAATACTACCAATAAACTAACAATGCTTAACTAGAGATTACCTAACTTACTTGCAGAAAATATATTTTATACAATAAATAAGAAATAGTTTATGTTGAAACCAAATGAAAATAATAGACGGCGCTGTGTGAAATATTTATTTATTTGTAGGATAATAAATAAAACAATGGATTTAAAAATCCATAAATTAATTTATTAACACTATAATATTATGACAATTTATAACAAGTTGTTCTTTTATGTACAAAAACTTCATCGGTTTTCATAATTCTTCTAGCAATTTACAAAGAGCTCAAAACTGCGGCTATACTTTTAGTTGGATAAAAAATTATCATAATTAGTATACATTATCATAATCATTGGCGACCATGATCACGCGATGATAGATAACCGATAAAAATAAAATTATGTAACACAATGTCTATTTCGTAATTGATAAAAAGTAAATCACATGATAAAAATCTGTAATGGTTAGTCATAGACTATTAATTTTTATTTTTAAAAGAGCGTTATTGTATAAAATAAATAATTATCCGTTACATTAATCCCTGCTCTTTGTAAAATGAAAGTATCGAGTGCAGTCGTTTGAACGAATAAGCGATAAAAAACATTACAAAAAAATAGGCAAAAAATTAAATTACCTATTTAATCCGAGTTTTAGTAAGACATTAAACAATTATTTATTATATCCAAAAATGTATTAGTATTACGTGAAATGATTTTAAATGCGTTTTCTAGTTTTTAGATCATCTTGAAATAAAATCTGTCACGATTGATAATTCTAAATAAATTCGAAAAAACCCTTTTTTCATATAAATAATTTCTCCTGACTTCATATTACGTTTGTTATTTTAATCGATGTTAATAATAAAATAATGCTTATGGAACATAAAAACTTATGTTAATAATAAAGTAATGCTTACGGAACATAAATACTTACATAATATAAAAAAATTCGTTGTACTCGTAAAAAATAAGTAAGGTAGAAAATATTAAATGCCGATTATGCTACCAGGTTTAACAATTAACGTGAACACAACTACAAAACTCGTGTCGCCATTTGTTTTAAATAAATTCTCTACGTTCTCTATCTTTGGGTTTAGACCGTTTGACTAATTATGTATATTTTTTTACAATTAATTCAACTTTTACTCTAAATTTACATAAACTTGGTAATTCGCTAAAATCAACTAAGTTTGTTTATATTCCCGCTTGGACGGATATTATAATAATTCACTAATTTGATGTGATTCTACACAAAGCATAAATGGTAAAGAAGATTTATTATTTTTTTACGTTGTCTATAAAATAATAAAACAAGATTTCACATTGTTCAAACTATGCTTGAGAAAAAATGCATTTAGCCGTAGATACAATCACATAAAAAATTAAAATAATCTTTTTCACGGTAATAATATATTAACTTATTTTTCAGAAATTCTGTTAAATTATATAAGTACAGAAATACAAATCAAATACCCTGTGTGCAGAAATTATAGAATAAACAGAGCCAGAATTAGAAAAAACAATATTTTAGTTTCACTAAATTAGTATAGGTATAGAAATCTAACTTAGTCTTATTTTAAGCAATAAATCTAAATTAGACTTTCCGGGATTTAAGCTAATTACACATATTTTTATTTACATTAATATTTTTACAGCAACAATCTAAAACTGTACATTAATTTTAGGCATTTAAATTTAATATTTTGTTTGGGGTTTGTTCAGTGCAATTGTCATATTCCAAGACGTAAAAATATATTTGGAAATGGTCTCAATGTCAAATTTCAATACCGAAAACATATACTTATAAGCACATATCAAATCTTTTACAATTAAATAAAGTACAGCCACCATAAAAAAAAATAAAGATTTATGCCGTTTAGTGTAACCAAAAAATTAATTTTATTGTAAAGGAAAGAACCCCAATCCCGTCTATACAGGTTTTTCCTTTACAATAAACATAATTAATAATAAACATTACATACAAAAGCAATTACGAACCAAAAAAAAAATGCGTAATTCATGAAATATAAAATTATTTTTTAAAGTCAATAACATTACAGTAGTCACAAACGCGAAATAAAAAAAAAATGTCATTAGAGTTGTATGCTGGTATAAAGATCTAATATATTTGACAATGAAACAATTTTCAAAGAAGGTCTTCTTCAGGGTGCTGCTTTTCATACACCTCTTGCATCTTCTGTTGCTCTTTAACCTTCTTCATCTGGGCGTAGATCGATGCAGCTTTGTAGTTGATGGGCCCGTAGTCTTTCATATCAGCGTCTGCGTATATGAACTGGTCTTCGGGTCTGAATGCCTGTGTGAATATAATAATAATATAAATAATCCCCAACGATCACATACAGAGATCCTGAACCCTAAATAGGATTCTCTGTGTCTAGAGACTCAGGAACTACGAGGTCCATGGTGCCACACCCAGACACAGAACCAGTATTTGTGCTTTTTTCTGTGCACAAATACTTGTCCTGCCGCGGGAATCAAACCCGCCGCTTCTGATTTATGACCTGACAGTAGAAGTAGTAGTAAGAATAAGAAGACTATAAGAATACTGGTCTTTTATGAAAGATGTTTCACCACTGTTTTGAGTTAAGCTCTTTTGAGATTCAATACCTTGGAAACATTCTGTGTAAAAATCAAGATGAATTACACAATTTTGTATTAATATATTGTTCTAAATATTCCGAAATTTATTGGTTGCGAATTAAATAATTGCGTAGAAATCATACTAAATTTCTAAAATGATATTATTTACTCTTGAAAGAATATTATATATAATTAAATATATAAACCTTGTAATGGTAATATGTGTTAAGTGAAAGCCATAAAAAATATATTAGTCGTCAAAAAGCCATGATATTACATTTTTATTTAACTAATTCTTGAAAGTGTAGATGATCATTTTTTGTTAGTTATATTTTTTTTATGATATAATAGAAATGAAAGTAAACCAGAAAGCCTCTAGCACAAAGCGTTTAAATATGAATTTTGAAAATTACCTTTGATTTTAAAATATGTACGTGTCACTCTTGGTAAAGCGTTCCTAGAAAACAGAAATAAAAACGATCACAACACGGCAGCTACATGCTTTTCTCGAAACATAGGTATTAATACTGTGAAAAGCCTTTTACAATTTTGTTCTACATGCTCAGGAAGCTAAAGATAATTTTACTATGGCACATATTACCATTGTACAAAGTGAAAACATTTAAGTATGAGACTTTATTGACAGAATAAGTTTTAACTGTCACTCGACAGTGATTTGTATCTCTGAAATTGTGAATCATACCAGTTTTTGAATCTGATGATACGAAAATAAGATATGCATTAAAGAAAAAGAAAACGACTGTGCTTTAGACACGACTGAAGTAAAACTTCTTTAGTTTAGCTCCGTCTATCATAACTTTGTTTCTGCTTTGTTAAATGTTAATTTCGCCATCTTGACAATAGTGAATTGTCATTTTACCGGACATACCAACATAATAATACAAATTTTGAAATTTGTAATGTTGCCCATTATAGAGATATACGTGAACCAACTTCAACTTCCGTTCGCCTCGCATTCACCAGCTTACTCTCCAAATCAAGCGTGGGTAAAGAAGTTTTACTTTAAAAAAAAAAGCAGACATGAGGTCTTGGAATGGTCATAAAAAATTGTCGTTGAACGCTTTGAGACCATACAGACTGTACAAGATACACTGCAGTCATCATCAAAATTATCTTTGGCACGTGTCATCTTAACATCAGTAAATAAACTTATAGTTACTGCGAAGAAATCTTAGTTTAAAACTAATAGTTTAAAACTCACCTCTCAAACATCGATTTCGTTGAATTTTAACGTCGCATAGTCGCTTCTCTGTTGCCCATGATTTTTTCTACTAGACGTATTCTTATTACTACCGTTAGTGTTATCTTTGTTAGTATTATCTGAACCTATAGTATACGTATCATACAAGTGTCTATTTGAATTGACTGTATTTTTAAATTTTAAATTATGATTACCTAAAGCTAGATCTGCGTACACTAATTTTTTATGCTTAGGCTTATCCTCTTTAGGACCAATAGTATTAAAATTCGGATTGTAATTTTGTTCTGGGCTTAAATTTCTTGTAGAATTTGATATGTAATTCCCTTTTAATAACTGCAAGTAGGATTTTCTTTCCGATTCACTGTATTCAGGTTCGGGATAATTTGGTTTCTCATAGTTATCGTATACACCAACACATGACAGCTTTTCTCTTAAGCTTTCAGATTTTTTTAAACGGTGTAGTTTCGGGCCGTTCTTGTCTCTAGTTCTGTTTAGTGTTTTTGTGTAATATTGTGTTTCCGCAGGCTGATATATTAAAGGTCCTATCGTATTATTATAAGATCTCTCTTGATCTACAGGGATTCTCTTATCTACTCTAATTGGCTGAAAGTAGCAAAAGCTATGGTGTTTTTGCAGGGGTATTTGAAAATTTTTCTTATTTTTTCCTTTAGAACTTATGTTAGTGAAATGGTTGCGTTTTTGCATGTACTGTTGCTGTAGTATATTAGTGTTCTGAAAATGAAATTAGATAGTTAGTATTGGTTAACACACACATGATGTAGCAGACATGGAACATAAAGGAAAACATAAAAAGCAATATACCTGACCGTTTTCGTTTTCCAATGCAAGACTATTTTGAACCGAATTGCTACGTCTCACTACACATCTCTTTGGTACTGGCTTCTCACTCAACTTTGGTATTTGTAAAGTCTTATTTGGTGGTATCACTTGTTTCTTTGGCAAGCCCACTTTGTTGATACCTTGGTCATTTAGTTGATTAACTACAGATTTTACCAATGACGTTGATGGTAACATTCCAGGAATCTTTCTTTTTGGTGTCGCACCAACTATATTTGGTATAATGCTCTCATTTTTGTTGTCACTCAATGCATCGTTTTCACTTTCACTATCAGCAACGTTCACAGCTCCTTCGTTTTGTGAGTCATTATCCAAATGTATCTTAATATTTTCTGCGGATCTGGCAGGTCTCACTGGAGCATCTACAGTGTCAGTAGATTTAGAAAATTTTGTATGAATCAAAGGCATTGATAGATTCACATAAACATGATCAGTTTTTACAGGAGAGTTGAATGGTGATATTTTTGTTCTTGGTGCAGGCACAGGCCTATTGAGGGAGTTAGTGGATATATTCATATCATCTGCGCTCTCTTCGCACACCTGGATTGAGTCTGTCAAATTTTCAAACTGGTCAACTCCACTAATATTCGATTTAACTTGAAATATTGAAGGAAAATTCTCATAAATATTATCTTCGCCGCTATCTTTACTTTCTTCGGGGTTGAGGTTTTTATTATTATTAATTTCTGTAAAATTTTCTCCATACTCGGTATTGGGATAGAATCTTTCAATGTTTCTTTTTCTAATGAGTCTCATGGATTGAAACTGTGGTAATTTTTTATGCGCTCTTGTGTTGAGAGATGAAAACTTTTTAGTTTCTGTTTCAGAGATTTCTTCGTCAATAGTAGGGAATTGTTTTAAGAAAGAAGTTTGCATCGGTGGTAAATATGGATTTAGTAACACAGCTTGGTGAAGAGGATACATTTGTTGTATAGGTGAGAGCATTGGTATCCCATAGTTAATAGAATTTGAAGAAGTTTCCATCGGATATGTTATAGCATTTTGCACAAACGGTGGGCATACAATCCTTGGAGTAAATGAAGGGTTAGTAGTCAATTGCTTTTGCAATGCCTCGATACCTTTCGTAGTCCTTTGGTTTGTCTCTATAACTCTTGGTTGTATTGCTTGCACTGGCTTTTAGTACACATGCAAATGAAAATGAAACACGAAACAAAATTAAATAGAATGCAAATTAATATTTAAGCAAGGCATTGAAAACTGCGATCTCATCAACTTTGCAAAATGAAACTTATTGTTGGTGACGATATCTCAGTAACTAAAGTTAAAATAATTAATAAATGTAAATAACATGCCAATATAAGATTGTTGTTTGATCCGATGAGTAGCGAATTAGTTACTCATAGTTGGCGTGACAATTTTTATGTTTGTGATCATCTTTTAACAATATTGCAGTGCTACTCAGAACTTTAAATCATAAAATCTTGCATGACATTACACTGCGCATGCCACCGTCTAGTATATGATTTTAGATTTTTTGTATAGATTACTTGTAAAACTGATCAATAAGTTTTTGCTGTATGCCTGGTTGAAAAAGCAAAGCGCTTTGCATTTTTTAAAATGCGATAAACTCAAGTTGAGCTGAGCTACATATGTGGTTATTAAAAGGTAATATTTTTTGTAATAATATTCGATGCTCTTCGGATTCAAACCAAAATTGTTACAACAAACTTAATACTTATAAAAAACATCATAAGTACCTTATTGGGTGGTTGTTGCAATCCGTGGAAGGGGAGGTTCTCGTAGAGACCCGAGTTGTCCCCAAGGGTCCCGTTGGCGGCATTATCTACGCCATTCGTAGGTGGGCCTGTGGGTTATAAAACATTTACAATTAGGTATATCACGTGTGAATAATCTCTTGGCAGTTTGTGAATTGTGATGTTTGCGGTCCATATAATATGGTTGGTGGTATGGTTTATGACGATTAGACAGTTTTTGAATAGCTTTTGGAATTCATGGTGAGCTTGTGGTAGATTACTTTGTTATTAAAGTATTGTTTCGGTTCCGGTCTATGGTTTTAGTGTATTTTTTAATTATTCTTCGTACTATTGGGAATGTGACGTCATTCACATTTCTTTTTGGACCATTGTTTTTTGGTAATTCTGTTAGGTAATGATTAAAAGGTCAATAAAATGTTATATTTGTCAAAATTTAGCAAAAATAATATGATACCAAAAAGCGTGAAAATATCAAAATACATTCAAAGGCAAAGCTGAACATGCTATACTCACTGTCACCCGGCTTTTTTCTTTTCCTAGTAGTTTTTGGTTGTGGCTCATTAAAAGGTTTTATTTTTGCACTCGTAGCGACCACTCTATCAGGCCTTTTGAACGACACAACTAAAACATGCGATTAAAACGTAATAAAACAATCGGGCAAAAACAACACGGATGAAATAAACGGAATTATTACTGTTTTAAACATGTTTTATTTTTAAATGCTAGTACGTATTGTTTGAATAATAACTCCGTTATTTTAAAATAATGCAATCTAGGTATATAGCAAGGAGCAGACAAAAAGCAAAAAATGAAAAACTGTTGAAAAGTGGAATGTGATATTAAAGTAATGACAATGTATGAGACAATAATGAAAACAACTTTTCAAATAAATACAGGAAAATAATTAAACAAATAAACGGAATCACCAAAAAATAAAATAAATGGAACGCAAATAAACAGAAATTTTGACTATCATTAAAAGTGGTTTGATAATAATTTATCTCATTGTCACACACATTGCCGTAGTTAGTGTCGAAAAAAATTATACAAAATGATAAATAAACTACCTCCTTCAGTAACAATGACATTAGGTGCTTCGCTTTGAAAAAACGATCTAAGCCTACTTTTTGGAAGCGCATAGCCCGACTTGTTTAAGTTAACCAAAGACACCGCTCTTTTGTTTGATTTGTTAATCTTCTTATATTTTCCACTATCATCATCCGAATCATTGTCACTTTTTTTTCTAAGATTCCTTATAATCCCAGTTACTACATTCTGAGTGTGTCTTCTAGGTTTACCATTCTTTTTCGAATATTCTGTTTTAGGGCTAATTTCATCTGTTAAATTTCTTTTCCTCTCTAAAAGGCCTAAATTAGCTTCCTCATTTTCTTCTGCCTTTTTCAAATTTGTTTGGAGACGGGTTTGATTTTTAGGACTAAGCGTATGATTAGAATTTACATGGACAAGCACTCCAGGTTTCAAAGGCCATTTGTTTGGTGTTACTACATTCTGAGCCTTATTGTTTTCATCTATTGGTTCAGATTTGGGTGTTTGCATTTCAGTTTCTTCATTTGCGTTTATTGTAGCTTCTAGTTGTGTCAGGTTAGCTTGCAAGTTTGAGTTTTCTCTGAACTTATTCATTTCTAAATTGTAGCTTTGTGAATCTACAAGCCGTGTTCTATCCGACGATTTTGGGCTAAATGATAGGCTTATTCTCGGTGACAAGGCTGGTAAAGCTTGTGAAATAATAGATTGGGCTATAGACACCTCATTTATACAGCTACCATCCGGACTGAATGAAAAAATGAAAACAATGATATTAGATACATGCGGTGAGTTTCATGTTTAATAATGTTCTGTTTGATTAAATATTTAACCGAAATTGATAATACCTATGTAAATAACGTGATTGCCAATACTTAAATTAGTTTTCAATACATTGCATACATAATAAATAATATACATAGATAGAATAAGAAGAATGCTTTCCACACATTGTATCATGCATATAATACAGTTCAAAGAATCTTCAACTACTTTTCAAAATCTACAAAATTCACACCTTTTAAATCGAAATAGCGAAAACACAGCGAAAAAAACAGAAAGCATTCTCCATCTAAATGATAATAAAGTATTATTTTGTTAGTAATAATATACCTGAGCTATTAATTGTGGTCAATCTCAAAACGTCTGGTGTTAGAGCCGATAAAAACCTATACAAAAATATGTTATTAACTTTTATAATTCATAAAATATTACAAGAATCCGTTAGACATTATGATCAATTAGGTATTGTAACAAATTCTAAAAAATTTTATTACAATAATGAAGTAAACGATAAAAATAAATATATTTCAGTATAAAGTGTTAATAATGTAAAGAGTAAAAACTTAAAAATCATGCGACTAAAAATAGCTATGTTATTTCCTAAAACAATTCTGACAGCCGTTGGTCCAAGCGCACAAACTTCAAACTCATTGACCTTGGAATATGACCTTGACCTGACCTTGAAAGGTCAGTATCTCTGCATTGGCACTATGAGAGGTGACCTCGAGGGTGGCATCGACAATGTGTGCCAAGAGTCGGCTCGGACCAACGGTGTTGCTGAAAATGTTTATTTTATTTTACTATTTATAACTCAAAAGGGCTTTCTAACCTCTTTACGAACATTATGGAAAAACTAAACGAATCTATTTTACTAAATTCTTCTAAAAATATTTGGTGATTGTTAAAAATAAAATAGTGAATTAATTAATGAAATATATAGATATAAAATAAATAACATTGAAATAAAACAGGTAAAATAGGAACAGTATGCAAAAAGTTTCTAGTTATTAAACAAGAGTTACAATCTACAATGTTATTAAATTTTGTCATCCATTCTTGTTATGACTAAATATAAAAAATGTATAAATAATAATGACTATAAAGAAATAAAAATGTTTAAAATGATATGAAACTAGAAACTTCCAAGCTGTTAAAAATTATATAAAACAAAATCTAAAGACTAGACATTCACCTAAAGATGAAAAATTAAACAAAAAATACTCACTTCTCTCTCTCCTCTAACTCAACCGGGTTATTGTCTACATGTGTGTTCGTTTGTTAGTCGATGTGTTTTAGTATTTAGTACGCAGCGTCCGGAAAAGACAAAAACAAAACATTAGTTACGAAAAACTAAATTAGTTTTAAAACTGTGACAGTGACAAGAAAAGATGCAACAAAAAAAAGCAAATTAATATCTAAATTGCAAATTAAAAAGACATACTAATGAACGGGCAACATAATGATAATTTAAATTAATTAATTTAATTTATTTCACATTATATTATGAAAAACAACATTTAACAACAATCATCAAACGAATATAACAAAACAATAAAATATGCACAAACACAAACAATTTAATTCTATATCATGTTTTACTCAATAATCTCCATTAAAAAACGCAAAAATATTTTAGCCCAGGTATTTTACTTTAACAATAAAAACAGTTAGGAGATAACGAACTAAAAACATGGATTTGTATTAAATGGAAATGCATCATTAATAAATTTGGACTATATACTAGCCCCGATGACCTATATGACCTCTGACCTATTTTCGCGGCCAGTATATAGTCCTAATGTTTTTTTTTTTGTAGTAGTAGTAGGTAGTTTTTAGTATTAGTTATTGAATCATTGTAGTATTTAGAAAATAAAGGCAATTTGCCGTGTTTAAAAAAAATAAATTTGACACCTAATTTAATGTCACTCTTCTGAGCCATTTGAAATGTTCCCATTTGCTATTGGAACAATTTCATATGTTCTAACCTTTTGAAAAATTTCCCATGTTATTCAAATATTGCAACCCGTTTCAAATAATTTAACCTACTTATTTCAAATGCTCCAACTTATGAAAAATGTATCATCGTGACGGTCGTTAAATAGAATCCGAAAATAGCGGTTGTGAATTTTGAATTTTTTTCCATAACCCGTGTATTTTTTAATTTTAACGTGTATTAATGGTGGATTATTATCAGTTAAAAGTTCGTGAACGCGCAAGAGTGTTGGCAAATGGTTGCAAATTTTAAAACCATGCCTTTTTGTTTTCTCTTCAAGGCTTCCTAGAGTCTTCACTTAAATATCCACCATTTTACTGTGGCATTTTGACTTTGACAAAATAAGACTTTGACATGACATAACTGTACCAAAATTCATAACTTGACATTGGCAGAATTATCGCTAAAAAGCGATGGAAAGCCATTAAACGAAGGATAAGAATGTATAGTTGTATACTTACACTTGGATTTGGCGCGCATTCGTCGACAGATGCAGATGATGATGATGCAGAGTATCACGGTGATGACGAGCACGGCGAGGGCTATGCCCCCAATGAGGATCAGCTTCTGTTGGTCTCGCCACCATACCTTTGTACCTGAAAGGAGAAATAAATCAAATAGAACCTTGTAATAGTAAATTGCTCAGTTTTTTTTGGCTCAACACTTTTGTTTATTTAGCCAGTGTCACATAATTGATAATTTCTCAAGTTAATGATATTTCATATATGTGTCAAGTTAAGACAAATCGCAGTCTAAATCATACTCCTAGTAAAGTGATGGCAAATTTACCAGAAGCTTCTATGGAGTTTTGGAAACAACACGACAAGAAACTATTCACTATCATTATACCACATTCCTACACTCATGCCTGTAATCCAGCATTTAACAAATAAAACGCCACAAATTTTATGCACTAACACTGAAAATAACACAAGTTTTGGAAAATAATGCAAAGCGGTGACGCGATCTTTTTTGTTTCCCCGCCGAAAACATAACAACACGACTTTTAATTATCTTTACGACTTGACAGGTAACAAATGTAAAACACAAAATAATGTTGCCACAACTATACCAATAGGATACAGTACAGGTTATTGATTTAGAGAAGTAAGTAAGGAATTATGTGGTACGTACATTGAAGGAGAATGTCTACGACTAAGTTCTGTATCCTAGTTATCTTTAGATACAAATAGTCTTTACCTATGAAATTGCCGTTTTGTTTGAAAAAAGTTAAAGTATTTTTTTTTCGAACTTATTTATTTGTTTTATTCAAAGTAATCACCCCTGCAATCAATGCATCTTTGCCAACGCTGTGGCAGTTTATGGATGCCCTTCTTGAAAAAATCAGCAGGACGGGAGACAACAAACTCTTCAAAGGCGTTTTGTACTGCCTCTCGGGAATTGAATTTTTTTCCCGCTAAAAAGTTGTCCAAATTTTGGAAAAAGTAATAGTCGGTAGGCGCAAGATCTGGTGAGTATGGCGGATGAGGGAGAGCTTCCAAACCCAACTCATGCAGCTTAGAGACGATCTGTTGTGCAGTATGGGGTCGCGCGTTGTCGTGAAGTAGCAGTGGAGACGACCGATTGACCAAAGCTGGTTGCAGACGTGCGAGTTTCGCCATCATTGTGGTCAGTTCTTCAATGTACACATCTGCAGTAATGCTCTCGCCGTTTTGTAAAAAGCTGTGATGAATCACACCAGCACTATATTAGGGTTACGTTTCTCGTGAGAGAATGTGGAAGTGGCGAGAATAATATAATATGTAATATTAGAGAATAAAAGATAAAATATAAAACAACCTGGTATATGCTGTAAAGTTTTATATTCAAGTGACATACAAAAGGCAGGTATCAAAAGGACATGGAACATAAATTATTTGAATTTAAATATTATATCAAAAAGGCTTTACTAACACGCCCCCTTAATTTATGCTTTCAAGGCCTAGTCAAGATACCCCCTTAAGTTTTACATTATATTATCTTGAAGCCCTAATCCTGTCATGCATTTATAATGTTTACATCTAGGCAAGGCTTTCGTTAATATATCAGCCGTCATATCATTTGTAGAATATATCTTAAAGAAATGTCCTTATTATTCTTTAACACATCTCTAATGAAATGGTATCTTATATCTATGTGCTTACAACGAGAATGGAGAACTGGATCCTTAGCTAGCGCAATAGCACCCTGATTGTCTGCATATAAAGTAATTCTAGCATACCTTAGTAACTCAATTTCAGTAAGCAGACTATTCAGATAAACCGCTTCTTTCATACATTGTGATAGGCTTACATATTCTCTCTATAGACTCACAAGAAGAAGTAGAAACACACCTTTGTTTCTGTGATTTCCACGACACGCACGCACCACCTAAAATGAAAGCATATCCGGAATATGAACGTCGATCTAGTTCCCAACTTCCCCAGTCCGAATCTGAGTATTCTACCATTGACTCACCAGTCTTTTTAAACGAAAGACCGTAATTCTGTGTTCTCTTCAAATATCGCAACACACGCTTTGCGAAATTCCAACTCATTTCATTCGGATTTTCATTGAATTGTGCTAACTTTACCACACAATTCATTATATCTGGTCGACTTCCTGTTGCCAAGTACATCAAGCTTCCTATGAGCTCCCTGTATCCTTGTGTATTATTCACAACAGGCGCATTAATTTAACTTTTAGAGTATATTAATTTTTCATTCGGACACAATGGAATTGCAACATTCTTTACATTTTTCCATTCCAAAATCTTGTAATAATTTCCAAATATATTTAGTTTGTGACAACGTAATGACACCTTTGTCTCTGACAATGTCAATACCTAGAATATATTCGGCCTGTCCAAAGTCTTTTAGTTCAAACTCTTTGGATAGTTCTTTCTTAAAGTCGTCGCTCTCGCACACACGTCACAATCATACAGCTCACGCTCATTTATCCTCTGAGTTTTTATACCAGCTTTGGTCAAAACTCTCAATAAATCCCTTGCATTCAAGTGTCCCATTCGTTCATGCCACAACCACACATTATCCTCTGATACTACTGATGCAGATTCATTCTGTTCCCTAACGTAATATAAATTACTCTTACGATCCGCAACTACGACAATTTCCCCATGGCAATTTTTCACTATGGCCTCATCCTTAGTAAACATTACAGTATAACCTTTATCTGTAATCCTTGCCACTGAAATTAGGTTACATCGCAGATCGGGAACGTACAATGTGTCTGGCAATTGAACATTTGTTTTGGATTCACCTTTACATGCAGACAGTGTGACCATACCTTTACCTTCAACTTTTGTGGTCAAGTTGGAAGCTAAATTTAATTGACTCGATGACGGTAACAAACCCTCCACAAACTTGTTTACGTCCTTACATAGATGTGATGTACACCCGCTATCTAAGATCCAGTTTCCGTTTCCGTTGTACACACCATTACATTGATCTGTAACACAATTAAAAGAATCAAAACTGGTATCAAAAGGTGTTTTACATGTATCACTATCGACAACGTACTTTGCAGAATCTTTTTCTTTGTTTTCCGTGCATTCTGATGCTTTATGTCCAACTTTATGGCATTTGAAACATTTAAACTTGAATGTTTCCCGTTGTTTGTTAAACTTCTTTTTTCTCAAATTCTCTTTTGCGATCATTGCTTTTTCTTCAGAATTGTGCCTCGAACAGTATTCTTCAACGATTTTGATCTTTAGAGTTTCAGGATTCGGAATTTCGTCTCGAGACTCTATTGCACATCGGAAATTGTCAAACTCTGTAGGAAGACTATAGAGCAACATTATCGAAAATAGGTCATCATGAATCTCCACATCCATTGCACTCAGTTTATCCTTTATATCAAAAAATGTTGAAATATGTTCATAAAAGTCGCCAGGCTCGGTGAATCTCATCATCGTCAACCTTTTCAACAAAGTAGCCTTTTTCGCTGGTCCTTTTGATGCATATATGGATTCTAGCTTTAACCATACCTCTCTAGACGTTTTGCACCCTCTTACATGCCGTAACTCACCAGGAGACATACTCAGGATTAAGTCAGCTCTTGCCTTGGAATCTCCAACAATCCACGCCTGCGCTGCTCTTTCCTCCATTGGTTTTTGTTTACTACCATCCACATACCCAAACGCATCATTCTTGATCAGTAAAGCCTCTGCTTGTACTCGCCAGCTCTCGTAATTTTCTCTGGTTAAAACTTCAATCATTCTTGTTGTAGCCATTTTAACTATTCAATAAAATTACCTCAGCTCTCAATGTTTCCTTCAGCACAATCTTTATATAGAAAATTATTTTTCAGCAATGACACTCACTACAATATTATATTTTTCGCCTTCCGTTCTGGGCCCATAACCATTATTAGGGTTACGTTTCTCGTGAGAGAATGTGGAAGTGGCGAGAATAATATAATATGTAATATTAGAGAATAAAAGATAAAATATAAAACAACCTGGTATATGCTGTAAAGTTTTATATTCAAGTGACATACAAAAGGCAGGTATCAAAAGGACATGGAACATAAATTATTTGAATTTAAATATTATATCAAAAAGGCTTTACTAACACACTAGACCACCAAACTGTGACCATCACCTTTCTAGGGGTCATTTTTCGTTTTGCACATTCCTTTGGTACCGAACCAGGATCTAACCAACTTGCTGAGCGCTTTCGATTGTCAAAAAGAATCCATTTTTCGTCGCACGTAACAATTCGGTTCAAAATTCCTTCATTTCTGTGCCTGTTAAGCAGCGCAAGGCAAGTCTCGACGCGTACGTTGCGCTGGCGATCGTTAAGTTCGTGGAGCACCCATCTATCAAGCTTTTTTATCTTGCCAATCTGTCGCAAATGGACCAATATTGTTTTGATGCTAACATCAAAAGCTGCTGCCAGCTCAGCTGTAGATTGAGATTCATCAGCTTCCACAATCGCCTTTAATTCATCATTGTTGACCAAAGTTTCCGGACGACCACGAGGTTCATTTTTCAAGTCAAAATTCCCAGAACGGAACCGAGCAAACCAATAACGGGTTGTACGTTCGTTTGTACAGTTCTCTCCGTAAACGTCGTTGATGTTACGTGTCGTTTGTGCCGCGTTGGTGCCACGACGGAACTCATATTCCATAATTACACGAAATTTCAAAGTATCCATTATGAGGAAAAATGTTGAAATGTAATGGAAATACAACGCTAATCAATAAACAAAAGACTTATATTGTAAATAGAATATCATATTTTTAAAACAACATTAATTTGAATTTAGAATTCATAGCCAATCAAAACTTTTTTTGTTTGAAAAAGTCTGTACTGCAATACGGCAATTTCATAGGTAAAGACCTATTAGATTATTAGGTTATTAAAAGGGAAAAATCAATGAAGGAATTATTAATATTTATACTTACTGAAACTTTCCAAGTTGGCTGCAAATCATAAAGTCCACTTAGAGATTTAATAAAAATTTCTAACAATAATGGTAACAGGTTCTCAACATCGTTAGTAAGCCACCCATTTTCTATGGCTTGCTTTAAATATTTTTCTTTATTAATTAAATTTGGAACATGATTCAATAGAAGTATGAAAATAGAGTTAAAAAGAGAGGTGAAGTTTTTTTTATTATTTGACAGCTGTCAGTTGAAAATGATTCTCCCTAGAACGAACGCACGAAATGTATTGCGCCTTTGTTTATTCAAATTCGGAATCCACTTAGTATTATGAAAAAATAGTGATAATATATTTGTTTCTAAATAATTAGTTTCGCGTGACACTGCACTGTGTGCAGTGCACACGTCATCTTGATACATCAGCATTATATGGTAATAAGATTACTAGACTGTGAGATAAAGTCATAAAATCAACACCACCGAATAACAATAAACCATTGAAGCAATAAAAAAAAGCGTTCTTTGAATTTTTACGTTTAAGTGTTTGGCCACATCTCACCGGATGATAAGTGCAGACGAATATATTACACGCTTATCCGAAATATACCTTTTCACTCTGCTATTTAATCTAAATATATATAACTCAAAGGTGACTGACTGACATAGTGATCTATCAACGCACAGCCCAAACCACTGGACGGATCGGGCTGAAATTTGGCATGCAGGTAGATGTTATGACGTAGGCATCCACTAAGAAAAGATTTTTCCAAATTCCATCCTTAAGAGGGTGAAATGGTTGGTTGAATTATTTTCCAATGCCACGCCGCGGGTGCAGCTGCGGGCAGAAGCTCGTCTTTCATAAAATTGAACACCATTTTGTAAAGAGCTGTCTTATTCATAACATTTGTTTACTTTTTATTACTGAATAGGCCCGCATTTAGTCTCACCTGATGGAAAGTGCCGACGCGGTCTACGTTGGGGCATGTTTGCCTAGAAGATACCTGTTTACTCTTGACTTGAAGACTGTATCTCGGATTATAGTATAGAATCGTACCGCTTTGTACGACTAGGAGGAATAACCATAAATAGACGGTGCGTACGTGATATGTTTGTTGGTCTGTCATCTTTTTTTGCTGACTTTAAAGTGGAGTATAGTAGTAGAATGTAGAAGGAAATACTAAACCTACCCATGACATCCCTCTCGCAGGCCCTGGACATGCCGACGCTGTTGTTGGCAAAGCACAGATACGTTCGATAAACTTCGACGCCGGTGCTGAGCCGCAGGTAGCTCTGGCCGCCTTCCTCCCATATCTCCTCGGTTGTAAGACTGTCGTTATCATTCTTTAGCTTCCATTTGAAGTTCACCTGATTAATATTTTTTTAGATAAATATTATTTATCACACAAATATTATAAAATTATGGAAACTGACGTGAGTAGTACTCATAACTACAACTATTACACGGCTAAAACTCACGAGAGGGCATCTTTATTGCCCGAACACCGGTCGAGTTATTCGACTGTATCTCGTGAGGTTTAGCCGTGTAATAGTTGTAGTTAAAAATATTATAAAGGCGAAAGTTTGTATGTGTGTATGTTTGTTACTCTTTCACGCTCAAACAGCTGAATGGATTTGGATGAAATTCGGTACCAAGATAGCTTATACACTAGATTAACATATACGCTACATTTTTACCCGGAAAAGTGAAATTTTTCCGTAGGATGAGTAAATCATTAAAATGCTTTTTATCCGCGGGTGAAACCGCGGGGCGCAACTAGATGCCAAAAAAAACTGGGTATAGACAATTAATATTACACTGAACATAATTATAATTAACTAGCAGCCCGCCCCGGCTTTGCACGGGTATTTTATATATGTCTATTATAAATTGAGGTATATATAAACTTACAACTATCCTATCTCTCAAGTTGGATCGAACTGCACATGGTGTGCGAATTTTATTATAATCGGTTAAGTGGTTTAGGAGTCCATTGAGGACAAACATTGTGACACGAGATTTATATATTATATATTAAGATTGGTAACAGGAGCATGCGGCACTGTGCTGCGTAGAAATGTTCTACGCAGGGCTCGAGCAAACGTGTTAGTCGAGCTTTAGCGAGTGTGCGCGGGTCATAAACTTAGTTTTATTACATTATAATACGGCTTGCAAAAACATAACCAAAATTAAAAACAATAAAACATAAAAAGTAAAAGAACTTCGAAAGAAGGCTTCCTTATTAAAAAAATCAAGATGCATTAAGGTTTATGAAAAATTATTTGCTTACCTCCGTAGGATTAGCGTGCGCAGTACAGATGAGTACTTGATCCCCATCTAATACACCTTGCTTTATTCCACACTCTGGTATAACTGAAAATAATAATACGAAATAATTATATTACAAAATAAATCAATAATTAATATTAACCCTAGAACACAGAATAGTTATGTGCATCTTATATAATGTTGACTAGCCCAATAGCTCAGTTGGTAGTATGCTTGCTTTCTGAACTATAGGTTGTGGGTTCTATTCCCACCCAGGACAAACATTTGTGTGATGAACATCGATGTTTGTTCTGGGTGTTACATGGTATTCTATGTATGTATTTACAAACAAAAAGTAGTTTGAAAACTATCGTGAGTATGACACATTTTGAAAGATAAATAACGGTTAAACTCACGTCAATTAAAAGTCGAAATTACTTCGACCAGGTTTCGGACATATTATATTACATATACACATGGTAGCCAAAACGAATTTTTTTATGGAAAAATTATTAACACCTAGATTGTTTCTCGTCTCGAGCTAGCGCATACTTCGCTCAGAAGCTAAGGTCCGTATTACAGAAAATGCTAAGTCATTGATCAGTGCTCAAGCAGAGATTTCATTCACTAATTGATCACTTTATGAACGAAATCTCTGCTTGAGCACCGATCGATGACTGAGCATCGTTCTAATACAGACATAAGTCTTCTAATTCAGCGAGGCAATGCTGCCAGTATTCTGGGAACCTTACCGCGCGGTGGTGAGTTGGATAGCGCATTTATTTTGTAAATAGTGTTTTTGAATTAAAACTTTTTTATGCACGCTTGGCTTGGGGAGTAAGCTGGAAAATGCGAGGCGAACGAAAGTTGATTCACGTAGATCTCCATTGTCAACATTACAAAGTTAAAAATTTGTATTATTATGTTGGTATGCTCGGTAAAATGACAATTTACAATTGCCAAGATGGCGACATTAACATTAAGCAACGGCCGATAGATGGCATACCCGATTTTTTTGTAAGTAATAAATTTCTTACAATGACAGATAAATTTAAAAAGAAATACTCACACATAACGTTCAGTAACACGGTAGTGTTGACGGACCCATGTCTGTTATAGGCTTCGCACAAATATTCGCCGGCGTCCTTTCTCTGTACAGGTCCCAGGAGTAAAGTGTTTGAGGAAGAAAGGATGAGGGAATTGTTCGAGTGTTCTTTGGCAAGGAACTTGGAGGGGTGGTCGCGGCGCCATGAGTACGAAGGCTTCGGGAAGCCACTGTAATTTAAATCGGGTTATTTAATATACATACCTATTATAATTTCATAATTCAAAACGGCGGAATGATGCCAGCTTTTTGGGTACTCGTCCCGCAGAAGGTGATCTAAATTCTGTGTTTTATTTATAACCTCATTTACCTACAATTTTGCTTTTTCTCCAATAATTAAATATAGTTTTGACAGCCTCTGTGGTGTGATGGTTAAGCAGGTTGGCTTATAATCTGGAGGTAGCGTATTCGATTCCGGACAAGTTTTGTGTACAGAAAAAAGGGGAAATGCTTGTTCTGTGTCTGGGTGTTGTGGGACCATGATCCTTGTAATTCTTGGATCCCTAGATACATGACATTCTAGTTAGGGTCCAGGATCTACATATGTGATTTTTAGCCCTTATTGTTATTATGTATTTTTTTATCACTATATTTTCAGGATATAACTAAGTTAGTTTAAAAATGAAGTGAAACACTTTAATTGTTAGAATCCCAACCTTTCCCAAACTTTAACCGCCAACTTTTGGGACAGGCCTTCTCTCACAGGAAGAGAGTGTGAGCCAGTGAGCTGGCCAAGTGCGGGTTGGCAGCTTTATGTTTAGTGTAATTTTTATCATAATCTTACATTGCAGAGCAGGTCACTTTAGCTGGAATCTCATTTTCGATCACAGAAACAATTTTCGGCGTCACCGTGATATTTTCTGGTTCATCTGAAACGAGAAACTTGTTTATCATCTCTAATATCCAGGATTTTATCTGTGGGCGTCGTAGGAAGCTACTAAGTACGTTTTGTGACCTATCAATCTCTGATACGACTTTTTAATATTTTTTTTATTTGAATGCTGTTGGTCTCTGCCGACCTTTACAGCGTCACCGAGTGGGACGCGGTTATTTCTCGCGGGATGAATGGTTGAGTTATTGGGTATTCAGTACCAATAGTATACAAAAAAGGTGGTGTTACTAAATGTTATTACTAACACTCGACAGTGGTGAACTTGCTAGTGTTACTGGATGTTATACTAACACTCTACAGTGAACTTAGTAGTGTTACTGCATGTTAAACTAACATTATAAAGTAAACTTGGTAGTGTTACTGCATGTTAAACTAACATTATAAAGTAAACTTGGTAGTGTTACTGCATGTTAAACTAACATTACAAAGTGAACTTGGTAGTGTTACTGCATGTTAAACTAACATTATAAAGTAAACTTGGTAGTGTTACTGCATGTTAAACTAACATTATAAACTTGGTAGTGTTACTACATATTATACTGACATTTGACGGTGAACTTGGTAGTGTTCCTGAATGTTATACTAACACCCTGAAGTGGACTTGGTAGTGTTACTACAGGTTATACTGACATTCGACAGCAAACTTGGTGGTGCTGTTGACGGGTGGTCCGGCAGAGTTCCGCGAGGAGCGGCACGTGTAGGCGGCGGTGTCGGCCGCGCGGTCCAGCACGCCCAGCGGCCACGCCGACATGTTCCAGTGCTGGGGGGATACAAAGGTGCGGGTAAGTGGGGTAGATGAAAAACTGAATAATGATAAATATTTTTGCTGATATGATACAAAACGCGTTTAAAAAGTCAGTGTTTCGGAAAAACCTCTACCATAGTTTTTTTTTTCGTTTTTATAGCTAGACCAGCTGTGACTATTACCACAGTCACATAAAGTGGCCATGATTTACTATATATATTATAAATAGATATAACAAAAATTTCAGATTTTCTACAGGAAGATTTTAATAATTTTTTTTTACATAGCACGCGTGGTACATTTCCTTTGACCTGCTATTTACACAGCCTGCGCTGTTCCAACCTTAAACTGGACAAACCAACATTAACAGAAATCTATCGATATAATTACATTTGTCGATACTATCGATAGTACGGATAGCGATTTATGAGACAATACTATCGATAACGCCAACACTATCGATACTATTGACAATTATATGTTAAACAGTATCAATATGATGTTGCAAGTCAGTAAAATATTGTTATCATCCATTCCATTTTTCATATAATGGAAAATCTTTGAGGTAGTGTTCATGGTCAAAATACCATCCATTGTACCAAGCGATTTGATTCCTAGTTCATAATTAAAACGGCTACGGAATGAAATGCCCTGCCAGCGTCTGTGTTTCCGGCGAAATATGACTCGGGCATGTTCGAGAAGAGTGAATAGGTATTTACTTGGCTAGCATGCCACACCTTTGAACGCATCGTCACTTCCCATCAGGAGCGTGGTCAAATGCTAGACAAGTTTGAAGTAAAAAATGTGTGGTTAAACTATCGACAGTTTGGGTATCGATAGATTGCAACACTAGTCAAAATCCACAATCCACGTACCAAGGTAGACTCGGTAGCTTCAAAGTCGTTCCTATTCCCCTGTGGCTCGATTCTCTTCTCGACCACGTAGTACCGCGGAGTCTTGTCGGGGTCGATGACCTGCCCGTCCTTGAGCCACTGCACGCTGCACAGTGGAGCGCACTCTACCGTGCATGAGAGGGATATGTTCTGGAAAATAGATCATTATCATCACTATCATCATAAATTATGATATAAATCATCATCATCATCGTCTCATCATATTTACTGTAAGTAGTAATATCATGGTGCTGTTTGACATGTCTACAAATATTCAATAATTAATTTAATGATGATCATTATAGTATTTTATTCGACAGAAAAATTATAAATATTAAATTGAAATAGTCTGAAATTTCTAATCTTACCTGTGATTTGTAGAGAGCCCCACTGTAGTGATTCATTGCATATTTGAAGCTCGGAGGAGCTGAAAAAGAAGAAAAAATACAACTAAATACACGTTGTAAATTTAATTAATTGATTATAACTGTCATTAAGTGCAGATGGCCATGCGTTTGTTTGATCTCTAGAGATCATACCCAGAACATCAATAGAAATGGTAGCGGGATCTCCGAACCCTCCCGCATTGATCCCCTGACAGGAGAAGTTGGTGCGATGGTCGAGCGTGACAGGGTCTATGGTCCAGTTCTGAGACACAATGTCAGTGACTAGACGCCCGCCGCGGTGCCAGCGGTATCTGGTAAGAGAAAAGATTTAAATAATTTTTTGAAGTAAAACTTTTACGCATGCTTGACTTGGGGAGTAAGCTGGTGAATGCGTGACGAGGCAAATGGAACTTGAAAGTTGTTGTATCACGTAGATCTCGATAGTCAACATAATAAAGTAAAAAAATACATAATAAAGTTAAAAAGTTTTGATTGGCTATGAATTCTAAATTCAAATTAATTTTGTTTTAAAAATATGACATTCTATTTACAATATAAGTCTTTTGTTTATTGATTAGCGTTGTATTTTCATTACATTTCAATATTTTTCCTCATAATGGATACTTTGAAATTTCGTGTAATTATGGAATATGAGTTCCGTCGTGGCACCAACGCGGCACAAACGACACGTAACATCAACGACGTTTACGGAGAGAACTGTACAAACGAACGTACAAACCGTTATTGGTTTGCTCGGTTCCGTTCTGGGAATTTTGACTTGAAAAATGAACCTCGTGGTCGTCCGGAAACTTTGGTCAACAATGATAAATTAAAGGCGATTGTGGAAGCTGATGAATCTCAATCTACAGCTGAGCTGGCAGCAGCTTTTGATGTTAGCATCAAAACAATATTGGTCCATTTGTGACAGATTGGCAAGATAAAAAAGCTTGATATATGGGTGCACCACGAACTTAACCATCGCCAGCGCAACGTACGCGTTGAGACTTGCCTTGCGCTGCTTAACAGGCACAGAAATGAAGGAATTTTGAACCGAATTGTTGCGTGCGACGAAAAATGGATTCTTTTTGACAATCGAAAGCGCTCAGCAAGTTGGTTAGATCCTGGTTCGGTACCAAAGTAATGTGCAAAACGAAAAATGACCCCTAGAAAGGTGATGGTCACAGTTTGGTGGTCTAGTGTTGGTGTGATTCATCATAGCTTTTTACAAAACGGCGAGAGCATTACTGCAGATGTGTACATTGAAGAACTGACCACAATGATGGCAAAACTCGCACGTCTGCAACCAGCTTTGGTCAATCGGTCGTCTCCACTGCTACTTCACGACAACGCGCGACCCCATACTGCACAACAGACCGTCTCTAAGCTGCATGAGTTGGGTTTGGAAGCTCTCCCATACTCACCAGATCTTGCGCCTACCGAATATTACTTTTTCCAAAATTTGGACAACTTTTTAGCGGGAAAAAAATTCAATTCCCGAGAGGCAGTACAAAACGCCTTTGAAGAGTTTGTTGTATCCCGTCCTGCTGATTTTTTCAAGAAGGGCATCCATAAACTGCCACAGCGTTGGCAAAGATGCATTGATTGCAGGGGTGATTACTTTGAATAAAAGAAATAAATAAGTTCGAAAAAAATAAATACTTTAACTTTTTTCAAACAAAACGGCAATTTCATATGTAAAGATCTAATATACATGCTCTTTTGATAGGAAGCGGTCATCGTAGCATATAGACATCTGTAACACTAGACGTGTCACTAAAGTATCATTTAGCCTGTGATAATAATGACCCCTCGTCTTAAATGGCTGCATGTTGCAGCTGCTCCCACCAGCGATCTTTCCAGAGAGCTTTGTGAAAAGATCGCTGCTGGAAACACATTCTACATCTTATGAGTGTACGGTCAGAAAGTGCGTGGAGAGCCGATGAATGCAAGAAGGAAGCAGTCACTCAAAGCGTAGCCTATGACCTGCGCAGCAGTGATCGTCGTCAAGCTTTTGATGATGGATACATCACCTGTGAGCTTCAGGTCTGCCTCTCTCCTTAATGCTGCAGCTCAGTACCAAACTTTTGTCCTTTACTACGCGCCATGGAGAGTACGTTAGCTTGGCAGGGCCAGGTGGATCTGGAACGTTATTATGTTAAAATTAGTATGATAATAGTAATAATTTTTATTGACTTAAAATATTTCTTTTTCTTTTTGCCGCAGAGTTACAATTTTTTGTTACTGGTACAAAAGTTACTTATAAATTAAGATATAATAAACAATTTGGACTTTAAAAAAATTGCTGTTTAGACTAGTGGCATCTGAGTTAGTAATACATACAGATCTCATTGCCCTCCGTA
This sequence comes from Ennomos fuscantarius, assembly GCA_905220475.3. Taxonomy (NCBI): domain Eukaryota; kingdom Metazoa; phylum Arthropoda; class Insecta; order Lepidoptera; family Geometridae; genus Ennomos; species Ennomos fuscantarius. Next base: position 9,699,368 of record HG992049.1, read on the forward strand.
TTTTGAAGATATAGTGTGGATCACTCATTTTTCATTTATTATATTTATTATATGATTGGATTGATGGGGAAGTCCGTGTCTACACAGGAGGGTGGTGATTGGGGTTAGAGCTATTCTAATTCTACCCCTAATGTAGAAATTTGATGCTATTGACATGGATAATTTGATCGGCGAAAAGCAATTGCAATTTGAGACGGCGCAAGCTAGACATACAGATGGAATAACGCCCTTGAGGTAAAACGATTCAAAGAGGTTAAACTCATGATTATTATTATTATTATTGCTCATTCAACAACGAGGATTCTAGCTTTGCCTTCATTCCGTAGGTACTCAAATGGTTTAGTGGTAACTAGTCCAAAAACTTTTCTCTAAGATCAACCTAATAATGTAGATGTATTCTTATGTACCGAAAATGGATACAAGAATCTTACCATGGTTATTTATATAACATCCTGCCAGTTTATAACGTTTTCGCTACGGAAATACGGGCCTTCTATTACAGAAAAAGAGTAGCCATAAAGCACCATGCTGGTTTGAGTTGCTGGTTTACATAAATGTCTCATACTATGATTCTTGAACATTTTTTTGTTATACTGTTTTAAATGCTCTGAGTATAGATGGTAATAAATGTAGATATCTTACAGTTCACAACCAGCTCAGTGAGCTGGCTTTCGTTCCCCCACCCGGCGATATTCTTGCCCTTGCACGAATAGTTCCCGTGGAAACTTTTCGTCGTGTCCTGGAGGAGCAGCATTGATGGATCCACTTCATCGCAGAGGTTATCTGAAAATGAACTTTAAGGGTTACTTGGCTAATCACTTTGAGTATCCAGGATTTGGACTTAGAAATTGGGAACAACGACGATCTACAGATTTTAGCACGTAAGAACGTTTTTTTTATAAAGGGCTTATTTTTTTCTAAAGAGACGTGACACTCTTCTGCAAAGATTCACTCATTACTTTACCTCCTTCCCCCGGATGCGTCTGGTTACACTCCGGCAGCTGCTTCAAGATCTGTCCGTCCAGGTACCAGATGACCTCGTCCAAGATGGCAGGGTTCCCGAACTCCGTCTGACAAGTTAGGGTCACGTTCTTGTGGTCTGTCTCTAAAACGGGACTTGATGATGACATCGTCAGCCTTACTTGGGGTTTGTCTGGAATTTGTAAAGGAAATTGATGAGATTCGGCCAGAAGCGTGATACGATGACGGTATTGATTACCAATTACAGTAAAACCAAAATATTACTATAAGTCTTAATTATTAGTATAAGTATTTTCAATATCATACCCATATTGAAATGTTTATACTAAAGCCTAGTTAAATACACTTTTGTTGTAATAGAAGGAGGTCCATGGGTTTGCTGAATTAATGATATGCCGATTGACTTTGTATACGATATATTAATTAAAAAGATATTTACAAAAACCAAATGCGGAAAATAAAATTTTCTCTAATGTGAAGTCTATATCAACAACATTCGTTGCCCCTAGCAACTAGCTGGAAAGTTTATCTATGAGATTGGTATAGAAACTTTTTCGTGGGCCAGCACGCCACATCACCCCCCTCCAGAGACCGTCCTACGGGCGATAATATTCTGGAAAACGCACTGTTCGTCCTGATCGAGTGGTGGTCACTGGAGCGTCTCGGGTCTCGGGTGCTGCCACGACGGGAGAATGGTCCAACTCACGAAGTATGTAGGCAGGTTTAATGCGGTCGACTGATACAGTGACTTCTTTGCCTTTTATGCGGAGCTTGAAAACTTTATCCCCTCGTTCTATCACCTCATGCGGCCCTGTGTAAGCTGCTTGAAAAGATGGGTGCGAGGTGTCATCTCTTAGAAAGACGTGGGATGCTGTTGCTAAATCTTTGAAAATGAATATGGAGCGGTTATTCCCATGGTGAGAAGTTGGTAATGGCAACAAATTTTTGGCGAATGTGCGCAGTCTTTCAGTGTATACTGTCAAGTCCTCTGTGCCATCAGCCGATTGACAAAAAATGTCACCTGGAAGTCGTAGTGTCTCTCCATATACGAGCTCAGCTGGAGTCGCTTGTAAGTCTTCCTTAAATGCCGCCCGGATTCCCAGTAGTACAAGTGGAAGTGTTTCAAGCCAGCTGCTCGTCGCATGACATGTAATGGCGGCTTTAAGCTGTCTGTGGAATCTTTCGACGAGTCCATTGCATGCTGGATGGTAGGCTGTAGTTCGTCTGCGTTGAAATCCGATGATGTGGGACAGATGCTTAAAAAGTTCTGATTCAAACTGTCGACCACGATCAGTGACGATATCTTCAGGGCAGCCGAATCTGGATATCCATCCGTGAACTAAAGCTTTTGCCACTGTTTCAGCTGTTATCTCCTGTAATGGTATAGCCTCGGGCCATCGTGTGAAGCGATCTACACATGTGAGACAGTAACGACACCCTTGTGAGAGAGGTAAAGGTCCGATCAAATCTATGTGGATTTTCATGAATCTGGCTCGAGGTAAGCTGAATGATGCTAACGGAGATGAGACATGACGTGTTATTTTTGATCGTTGGCATGCTAGGCAGGAACGAGTCCACTCTCTACAATCTTTTCGCATACTAGGCCATACATAGCGTTCCGATATTAGTTTCGTCGTCGCATTTGTGCCAGGGTGGCTAAAAGAATGCAAGTTTTCGAACACTTGCCGTCGCATGTCTTTGGTCACATAAGGTCTGGCCACATTGCTGCTCTTGTCACAATAGATTTCTGTGTGAGATCCAGGCAGTTTGATTTTTGTCAAGCGCAGAGAAGTATCGCTATCCAAAAGTTGTTCTAGTTCAGGATCTGTGCTTTGTGCTTGAGCAAGCTTGGATAGATCGATGGGCTGAGTAATCTCTTCGATGCGTGATAAACTGTCAGCCACAACGTTATCCTTTCCTGAAATATGCCTGATATCTGTGGAAAACTGTGAAATAAAATCCAGATGTCTGAACTGTCTTGGTGAGCACTTTTCTTTTCGTGAATGAAATGCGAAAGTTATGGGCTTATGGTCAGTGTAAATAATAAAGGCTCTCGCCTCCACCATGTGACGAAAGTATTTTATTGCTTCGTAGATGGCGAGAAGTTCCCTGTCATAAGGCGAGTATTTCTGTTGACATGGCGAAAGTTTTCGAGAGAAAAATGCTAAAGGTTCCCACAGGCCGTCTCTATGCTGTTGTAAAGCTGCGCCCATTGCTGTGTCTGAAGCATCAGTGACTATAGCGAGCTTCGCTTGGCAGTCTGGATGAGCAAGTAGTGCTGCTTGGCAGAGACTTTCCTTGCAGGCGATGAATGCTTTAGTAGCTTCTTCTGATAAATGCACGGGATGTGAACCTTTAACTGATCCTGTGAGCAGTGCATTCAGAGGCGCTTGATGCCGCACTGCATCAGGAATAAACCTTCTGTAAAAGTTCACCATTCCTAGGAATCTTCGCAGTTCTCTGACGGTTTTCGGTGGTGGGTAATTCGCAACCGCTTCTACCTTCGATGGTAATGGTTTAGTCCCAGCTGCTGAGATGCTGTGTCCTAAAAACGTTACCTCTGATACACCGAATATGCACTTGTTCGTGTTGATAACCATGCCGTATTCCTTTAGTTTGTTGAAGAGCAGATGAAGGTGCTTCTTGTGTGATTCTTGATCAGGTGAGAAGATCAAAAAATCGTCCAGAAACGGGAAGCAGAACTCTTCAAGGCCCCTAAGCATCTCGTCCACAAATCGTTGAAACGTTTGGCTGGCATTACGTAGTCCGAACGTCATGAACGGAAATTCGTATAAACCAAACGGCGTCGTGATTGCGGTCTTCGGAATATCCTCAGGGCAGACAGGAATTTGATTATAAGCTTTTACGAGATCGATAACCGAGTATACTTGACAGCCGGAGAGACAATGTGCAAAGTCATGTATGTGCCGAATGGGATAGCTGTCTGGTACGGTTCTAGCGTTGAGCATTCTGTAGTCACCGCATGGACGCCAGCCGTTATCTTTTTTAGGCGCAAGATGAAGTGGTGATGACCATGGTGACTTTGAAGGTCTGGCTGTTCCGTTCCTCAACATATCTGCAAATTCGTCTTTTGCGATTTTTAATTTATCCGGTGCTAGTCTTCGTGGTGTGCTGCTTATTGGCGGCCCTGCAGTAGTTTGTATATGATGCATGGTATTATGCTTCGGAACACGGTGGACACCGGAAGGTCTAGTAATCTCAGGGTATTCGCTTAGTATGTTATGATATACGGAATTTCCAGAAATAACTTTTACCGATGAAATGTTCCCAGTTGACTGTGCAGGTGAAGCTGGGGACGTAAGGCTTGTAGTGTTGTCGATTAAACGTTGATTTCGACAATCCACGATGAGGTTGTAAAATGATAAAAAATCTACACCTATTATGGCCTTTGTAACGTCCGCTACGATGAATCGCCAAGTGAAGTCACGGCGCAAGCCTAGGTTCAGCACTAAATGAGCGTAGCCGTAAGTAGAAATGGGTGTACCGTTTGCCGCACACAGCTCATAATTTGTTTTCTCACGACGTTCCTTGAGTGCCGATCGGGGGAAGACACATACGTCACTGCCAGTATCGATGAGAAACTGCATCTTCGTAGCGCCGTCCGTGACAAATAGGCGACCGGAAGTTTGGCAATCGGTCGTCGCCATTACCGACTGCTGTTCGCGTTTCCCGCATGGTAGTCGCACGGTTTTACGCACTTACTTGCTTCATTGCCGAACTTATTATGATACCAGCACACAGGAAATTTTCTATAGTTCGACTGTGATCGTGTGGAGCTAGAACGACCGCGCGTTTTCTTGTTTGAACGATTCGGTGCACGTGAATGCCGGTTCACCTGCGCAGTTAGAGCTTGCACTTGTTTGGTAAGTTCAGCAATCTGTTGGTTCATGGCGTCTAAAGAGCTTCCTGGCATGACACTTGATGTTGATGCTACGTGCGCTGTAGGCGAAACAACGTCATGGATGCGGTCAGCGAGATCTGCGAGCGCTTCCAGTGAAGACATCATCTGCGAAGCGATTATCGTTTGCGTGCTACTTGGTAGGCGACTGGTCCATATAGTACGTAGAAAATCTTCGGGAACTCCAGGTCCAGCCAAATGTTGCAAATGTCTTAGAAACTGAGATGGCTTACGGTCTCCAAGTTCTGCGTGCATAAGTAATTGCTTGACCTTCTTTTCTCGTGACGCGGACAGTCGTTTGATAAGTTCCGACTTCAATTTTTCATACCTGTTGGTGTCGGGCGGGTTGATGATTATATCTTCCACCTCAGAAGCATACTGCGGGTCTAGTTGGCCGATAACGTAGAAAAACTTCGTATTGTCCGTAGTAATGTTCGATATCGCGAATTGGCCCTCGATCTGCGCGAACCAAATGGCCGGCTTTTCAGGCCAAAACGGCGGAATGCGCACGCCCACACGACAAATATCTTCGTTCTTATCGGTTGAGAGCGACATCTTTATGTGAATCAGTATCAGAATTATCGCAATCAGCAACAAAATCAAAATCACACACATTTACTGCAAACGCGGACTTTCGGTTCAAAACAGGTCACCAGTAAAGCCTAGTTAATCACGTCGGGGTCACCAGTAAAGCCTAGTTAAATACACTTTTGTTGTAATAGAAGGAGGTCCATGGGTTTGCTGAATTAATGATATGCCGATTGACTTTGTATACGATATATTAATTAAAAAGATATTTACAAAAACCAAATGCGGAAAATAAAATTTTCTCTAATGTGAAGTCTATATCAACAACATTCGTTGCCCCTAGCAACTAGCTGGAAAGTTTATCTATGAGATTGGTATAGAAACTTTTTCGTGGGCCAGCACGCCACAATACTAATAATCAAGACTTATAGTAATATTTTGGTTTTACTGTAATTGGTAATCAATACCGCTTATTTCCTGTGGTGTTAACCGGATTGTACTTCGAGTAGTAATATGGGAATTAACTTTTTCCCGTAGTACTACCAACAGGCTCAGTAGTACTGCGGGAATTTTTTTTACCCATGGTACTACTAGTACTACTATATACTACTATACGTGCAATAATGTTCTGTCAAGCCGTTGTACCTAACCACGTAGTACCAATAACCCACCTGGTTATTGGTACTACGTGGTTATAGCACGGGCGATACTAACTATAGTAATAATTATGACTTATAGTAAAAAATACTCTAATAATCAAGACTTATAGTAAAAAATCAAGACTTATTATACAACACCATACTTACAAAGCACATTGACATCAATGTTGTACTCGCTCCTGCCCTTCCCCACGGAGTTGGTGAGTTCACAGCTGTAGTTCCCCAAGTCCGTCCCCCGCGCGTCCAGGATGATGAGCGAGTGCTGGTCTGTGGTGCCGCCTTTATAGTGGGAGCTGGTAACGTTCAGCTTTGTGTCATTTAGGTACCTGGAGGAGAGGAAAATGAATTGTATTGTAATATGTATGGTTAATTTATATTATGTATGTATATGACTGGCCCGATAGCTCATTTGGTAGTGACCCTGCCTTCTAAACTGCGGGTTGTGGGTTCGATTCCCACCCAGGATAAACATTTGTGTGATGAATATAGGTGTTTGTTCTGTGTCTGGGTGTTATATTGTATTTTATGTATGTATTTACAGTATCTAAGTATTGTATCGGTTATCTGGTTCCCATAACACAAGCTTTGCTTAGTTTGGGGCTAGATGGCATTGTGTGAGATGTCCACACATATTATTATTATTATATGTATTAATATACTAGCTGCGCCTCGCGGTTAAAAATATACTATTGGTTAAAGCAGCGTAAAAACCATTTCTTTATTTTAATTATTTGTTTATCTCACAGGAATATTTCATTTTTCCGGGATAAAATGTAGCCTATATGCTAATCCAGTGTATAAGCTGTCTTGGTACCGAATTTCATCTAAATCCGTTCAGCCGTTTGAGCGTGAAGGACTAACAAACGTACACACATACAAACTTTCGCCTTTATAATATTAGTGTGATATATTAGATTATGATTAAATATGTCTATATGAATAGTAAGTAATTTTATATTATGTCTTGTTTATCTGTTTTTAAACATTAATAAAAAAATATTTTTCGAATTGTGCATTAGTACCCCCTCTGGGTCTAGGCTGAAAATCAGCGCTGGATGTCTCCGATGACCAGCAATATGCTGAGCCGACGCCCATTCGATACTTGTTTGTTTCTATTCATTATGTACATTTGATATATATTTATATAACCTGTTTATGTACTTTAATTTTAGGCAAGTTTTGAATAAATATCTTTGTGTTTATATTTCTATTTGTATAATTATAAGACCCAATGATATTTTTTTTTTAAATTGAATTGAACCACGTTTAATCCTATTTAGGATCTAGGATATATGTGTGTGATCATTGGGCGTTATTTTTTTATTATTAATTTTGTTATCTACTTATAGTTTGGTACTTACCAAGTGACGTCAGTCAAAGAAGACGGATTGCTCTCGTATTCACACTTGAGGAGCAGCTTAGAACCCTCCGTCACCGTTATGTTCCTTGGTTCCACGTGGACTATTGGCGGGTCTGGAATTGGGGAATAAGACCACTTAGAATCATTTAAAACTTGGTGATCCTTTCAAATATTCTATTATGTACTACGTCATAAAAAGTCCAAGTCAATGCACCGTCCTAGGAGCTACACAACTTGTTTGACAGCATCTTCATATTGGTTGAGATCGCAAATAACAGCTAGACTGAGACAAAATAAAAAATTGGGATGAAATCGAGATCATCTCTATTTCATGGCATTGAAGGAAAAACTTCTTGAATAATATGGCAATTTTGTTTAATAAATGAAATATGGGCAGTGACAGGAAGATATCGAAGCTTGTCTACTAATCTACTTGATCAGCTGCTGAACACATTGATAGAAAACAAAAATTGACGCATTTGCAGACAATAGACTAAGATACACAGATTAACAAGAGTATAAAATATTTGATGGATTTGAACACAGAATTTAGGAGGATGGCAGCCAACTATAAGTAAAGGAGAATCGAAAAAGAAGAAATAGGAAATTTCCTAATTCGTTGAAAAACTTTTAGGCCAAAGACGAAAAGCCAAGCCCACACTGCACTGGGCAGCATCATGCAAACATTGCTATCACCTAAACTTCTGCCAACCTCCCTAATAACAGAAATACAACAGAACAAAACATAATAGGAGAGGAATAGAACTGAATAAAAGAATTCTTTATTGCACAAAAGAATATACACAAAAGATACTCTTATAAGACTAAGTCATAATCAATACAAAACATTGATGATAGGTTAGACCTCTCCCAATGAGCGCTATTGGGCGTGGTATTTGGCTGTTCCCATCCAACTTCTGCCTGCAACTTTTCATAGGTTAACGCGCAACCGGCCGGTGGGCGTCCCACATTAGTTCTCGCTTGCCTAGTCGTGGTCTCCACTTAAGGACGCGCTTATCCCAATGAAGGATAGATAACCATCTAGAAGGATGGATGGTTATCCAACTATCTATACATCTAGAGCTGTGACCAGCCTACTGCCGCTTCAGCTTACACGAAAGGTCTACTTACACCAGATCTCGAGCTCTCTAGTAGCATGCATGGGATGGTCCTTGGTCTCCACGGTGACCTCGTTGGACGCCTCGCAGTGGAACTTCACGCCGTTCTCGAAGCGAGTGGCTTCGAAGGTCAGGTTGGAGACGGTTTCAAATGTTGTATCTGGCTGTCGGGATAAATTAAGCACTAAGCGTTTTGCTGACTCATTTATAGTCCGAACGGCCAAGGAATGGAATGCTCTCCCAAAAATAGTGTTTCCTTCAAGGTATAACCTGGGTCTTTTTAAGTCAAGAGTGAATGGGCATCTCATGGGCAAGCGTGCTCCACCTTAGACAACTTTGTCACTTACCATCAGGTGAGTTGTTGTCAAACGCAAGCCCATTTTATCATAAAACAAAAAATAAAATAAAAAATTGCATTTATCAAGAATTTTAATTCGAAGATGATGATGATTATTGATGATGATAACGAGAGATGGTTCAGTAAACTACCTTATGCAATCTATAACATCCTTTAACCACTTTCCTCCAAAAGTTCCATTTGAAAATTACAAACCTAAGCCTTAATAGCATGTCCTAGTTAACCTTATGTATAAATTTTAATTTCTCCGCCCGCCCTGTGCCGCCCACAGTCTCAAACTGTCAGAGTCTCTTTGTTTCCACTTGGGAGACAGGCCATATAGAGAATAGAAGTGGTAAAATCGAGCGCAGTTAAAAAAAAACATTTAAATAAAAAGCTAATCTCTTATTAAATAAAAATTTTCAAACCTAGTATATCGGATGGTGATTAAAGAGTAACCGACGCTTATGAAAATATAAAAATCAACAAGCATATGTTATCCAATCACTAACATCAACAAACTCTATAGTGGTATTTTTTTGTTTATTCCATAAATGTTTTTCGACGATCCCTGTGAAAAGGATTGTTTTTAAAAGTTTTTTTGTTCGGAAATCCCCTTGCATTTTCTTAGCGTGGCAAAAAGAACATCGTACAATATTGACATTTCCAGTATAATTTTAACTCCACCTAACTGGGTTCTCAAGTATTTGCAATGGAAATGCCTATTAATTAGCTATGCATAGAAAATAACAGGCCTCTAGACCGGGTTTACTCTAATTCTTGAACGTACTGCGGACTTTTTAGTACCTTGTCGAAGTAAGTTGTAAAAAACGGCGTCATGCCATCATCCACGTTTTGGGTTAGTGAGCTAGTGTGTATGCTACCTCATCAGCCCAACACATTCACACTGCTGGGAACTCACACATCCTCAGAGAGACAGGAGTGCAGGTCACAATCCACTATACTGGGCAAATGCGGGAAATAATTATCTCTTGATTTTTGTGATTCTTGAACGAAAACAAAAACATGTGTTTTTCTCACAATCTCTTCCTTCAGTTCAAATAAAAGCAAATTACGGACATAGATTGAAAATCCGGGCGGAGCGGAATTTGAAACAGGGTGAGTCAGTTTTTAAAGTGCGAACTAGTGCAGTAGAAACGCCAGCCGGCGACTCAAAAATGGAAAGCCAAAGGAAGATCTTGTGGTAGGCATTTTGGATCAGAGGTATGGTGGAATGATAACATGGACTGTCTCGTTCCCACATGGTTACTGCAAATGGGGTATTAGGTATTACGGACTCCAATACCTTATACTGCCTTTCTGCTGCTTTTTCGCTTATTACGACATGGTACTAAAAAGTGCGTACTGATTTGCATCACCTAATGTAATTCAAAACGTCTTTACTCGATAATGACAGGGAAGTTTTGGGGGCTGTAATTGTTTAATTAGTTGATGTTCAATTATTGTTCAACTTTGTTCAGTATACTTTTATCCTTAGGAGGCGCTGTAGTAGCGTTATATTTCAATCATCTGAATCATTAAATCCCTATTTCTATTAAACCCTAAAATAAATGAAGCTAGGTCTGATGATGTATGTGTGGTGTAATATAGATTGCTTGGGTATAATGAATGCTAAAGTAATCAAGACTAGGTCTAAATTTGAGTATAAACTTACCATTTCAATGTCCTTTGTCTAGTCAGGTTCACATGAAACAAAAGAGATTTTTTATTAGTTTTAATATATTACTAATAATGATTATAATAATACACAAAAACACTCCATTTAAAACCTAAAATACAAGAGATTGATGGAGAAGTTTATAAAATCCTGTCGAATTATTCCATCCATGAGAATTTGTGGAATTAATCGTCAGATACAAACAGTTATGTGATCGCAAAGCACAGCCTAAAAATTACAAATAGGACCAAAAGTTAAAAATTAAAATAATTTGATATATTAAAAAAATGAAGAGAACCCCAGCGTTAAAACCATTTAATACTTTCCTGTACTGAAAAGTAGATGAAAAAAGTCATCGTAAATTGACGTTTAAAATGAAAAAGTAATTTCTAAGCTTAATAAAAACCGGCACTTTCAATGCACCAGACAGTAAACGATTTGCACAAAAGCGAAAAAAACTGGCAAAAAACGACAAGAAAAACAATCTAGAAAAAAACCGTCTTTAATGCGCAGCCTAACTACAGTAATCCGATTATTGCGATAGTGATGGGACGTAATGTGCGTTTCAGCGTATTTTGGAAATGTGTTAGTACCGTTTGGATATTCTGTCTCGATGTTATGGAAAGCTGTCTAGTTACGATGCTGATATTGAAGGATTCAAACTGTTTTAAGGGAAAAATATAGGATCAAAGTAGCAATACATGCTGAATCCGAGATTCAGCTTTATTCGAACTGTGCTGACCTTTCAAATGGAGGAATGGTATGATATAATCTACATATCGTAGCTACCTACTGATTACTTTAATTCTATATGTAAGACAATCCCATTGATTGGATATTGCGATTGGAGTTTCTTCCCAGTGAAATAAAATAAAATTAGTGATGAGACAGAATTACAGATTTTATCGATGAAACTTGGCAAGCACCAACGAGATAATTGTTGGCTCGAATCCACAACGTTATCAAGTGATCACTTTAAAATGTTGTTTCGTGTTTCAACTGAAATGTTTACAAAATTGGTATAAAACCTCGCTTTATAATATTTTGGTAATTTGTTTATAAAGTGTGTTGAAATACTTAACATTAACATAAAACTCGTCACATCACTAGTAAAAAAGTTTCTCAAAGCGTAATCCAACCAATTAATTGCTTAAGCGCAAATTCCCGACAAAAAGCGGGCAATACTGGCAGGAACCAGCAGTAATCCACGCTTATAACTTGTTGGTTTTTAGCTTCATGCACACCTAAGCGACTTCAGCACTCAAAAACTTTGACTACTCATAGGCCGCATAGTAAAACTGTGACTATTTACTCAGGTTGCATAGTCAAAGTTCACTAATTAGGGCTGCCCCAAGCTTAGGCAGGCATTGTAGACCACCTATTACTTAAAATCAGTTAATTTACCTATTTTTCAAAAACATAAATTACGATCTATACTAGAGCTTTATAATATAGTTTATTAGAATTATGTATGGAATAGCGTAGCAAAAAATAATTATGACAAGCAGTTATATATTTTTTAATATGTTTTTTATTATTTGATAGGCTTGTGTGTGACTAATATCGTAAAAAGCATCGTATAATGCTACTCTTTGACTGCATAATAAACGTGGAAGCAAATCGCTTTGTTCACATTTGTCAGATATTAACCATAACGATGACGTTTTTTCGTACATCTGGTTATCTGATAGTGGAACGGTGATGGTGGACTCAGGTTATGATACTCCAATGCGCACTCTCCAAAATGCACTACATAAAATACCGATAAACTGGTAACTTTGCATCTATGGTCGAGGCTTTGAAGTCGGGACTCGAACAAGTCAATGTCGATGAGCCTCTTAGAACTTATTTGGTTAATACATAATTGTTTATATGTAAGTAAAATTTGTATTTATAAATTATTTTTTTCAATATTGCAATGACTCGTTCATTGCAAACGGAAAATCTTTTTAGATAACCTTTGTACAGTTTTGGAAAGACAGAGAAGGATGTAATAACTGAAGAGCAGTCCATCATCATGGGCGAAGTTTGGAAGTTGTCAAGAATATTATATCTTTATTTTTGTAGTCGCTTTATTCGCGCACGTGTGCTTGTAACTTAGCAGAGGAAGAAATTGTGATACTTATGTTCGAAATTTTTATCAAATGATTAAATTTATTATGAGTTTTATTTTCTGAAATTGTGGTTGGGAAATGTAAACGTAAATGTACATAGTTTTACCGATTGTGTATGCCATCTCATAATATATATATATTTGTTCCCAAAAATCATGGTTTCCTCGGAGTTGCTTGACCATAGATTATAAATATTTGTTGACATTTTACACTATCTAGCCCCATACTAAGAAAGCTTGTACTATGGGAACCAGATAACTGATAGAATACTTAGATACCTTTGTAAATATATAGACACAGAACATAAAATGTTCATCACACGAATGCTTGTCCTGGGCGAGAATCGAACCGATAACCTACAGCTCAGAAGGCAAGGTTGCTACGAATTGAGCTATCGAGCCAGTCATGAATAGGAACACGCCGGATAAATGGAGATCAGCAAGAAATATGTTACCACAGTCAAATTACGCTCACTTACACAAAATCTTGTAAAAGTGGACGACGTATGAAATTGCGACACCCCTATTCCCATACCTTTTCACAACACATAATACCAGGGTTGCCACGCGACGCTTTGATGTCTAAAATATTAACGCAAACAATATAAATGGCGCCCCTGAGAATCGCAGCCCTTTGTACCTAAAGAAAGTTAAAGAGAAGCTTATAATGTGTTCCAAATTACAATTGAGGCCGTTAAAAATGACCCACTTGGATGAGGATATTTTGTAGGGCTGTTCTGTAAAGGGGGAGTATACACTGCCCGGAAGTTGGTCACTTGAAGAAACGAAATTGGTCAAATCCGGTCATTTTTGTTTGAATTAGGTACTTACTTGAAAGTAAGTGACTTTGTTTTAAGTAGGTATCAATTTGGTAAGAAGCTTAATTTTTAATACATACTATAGACCTGTGGCTCTTAACCTTTCAGTGATGAGAGACCATTTGACTATTTTTGTCTTGCTATGGACCACTTACTGTTCGGAACTAAACACAGTAAATGAAAATTAATTTAGTTGTTTGATTGTTCTATATAAATTAAACATGCAAATAACTATTTAAAGCCAACATTATTATTATTGTTTTTTGTTTGTTATTTATTTGACAGCTTCTGTGGTGTGGTGGTTGAGCAGGTCGGCTTATAACCCGGAGGCGGATTGGAATCTCGCGGCATGACAAGTGTTTGTGAACAGAAAAAAGCGCAAATACTTATTCGGAGTCTGGATGTTGTGGGACCATGGTCCTCGTAGTTCCTGGGTCCCTAGACACAGAAAATCCTAGTTATGGTCCAGGGTGTATGTATGTGATCGTTGGGCGTTATTATTATTATTTTTTACAGATATTTTAGGTATATTTTAATGGAACCTTTTTAACAATTTCTGAACCCATGGTTCAGTGCTACTCAAAGCCAAACGCATTACGCGCCACGCGTCGTTGTGTCGATTCGTCACATTTATTTAATATTTTTCCGATGGTTTTGCGGACAACTTCGGGTGCATCCAGGGACCACCAGTGGTCCGCGGACCACCGGTTAAGAATCACTGCTATACTGGCTTATTTTTGACATGTCTCATGACGTTAAGTGACAATGTAGTCGGCGGCGTTATGAGCTACAATCTCCTCTTGAAAATATCCAGATTGTAGCTATTTGGAAACAAATTTTCAAGCGCCATCTAGCCCCAAACTAGGCAAAGCTTGTAATATGGGAACCAGATAACTGACACAATACTTAGATACTTTTTCTTTGTAATGACATACATAGAATATAACACAAACACCTATGTTTATCACACATATGTTTGTCCTGGGTGGGAATCGAACCTACAACCCACAGTTCAGAAAGCAGAGTTATTACCAACTGAACTGTCGTGCCATCAACAAATATTGCTATCGACATTGCTCTGTCCTTTATTTTAAACGTTTTTTTTAATGGCCTAATGCTGTTGGTATCTACCGAGCTTTACGATTAATTATGTAAATTATAAACGTTAAAAGTCGTCGATTTTCTACTATGTAAACAGTCTAAACTCGTTTTTCATCTAAAACAACGTGTTTCAATATTAAATCAAGTTTTAATTATAATCAAACTGAGTTTCATAAAGTGCAACGGTAACAACAACTCAGTAGTGAAACTAATTATTGTACCCCAAAAACAGTTTGAAATAAAACCGCAAATATTAAACTGCGAAATATTTCAAATAATTTGCAGCTCGGGTGCATCATAAAATGGACGAGTTTGGATTCTCCAATCTAGTCGGGGTTAGGGTTGGCACTGACGAGTTATATAACATTTTTTTGCAAGAGAAATCATTACATCCTACTTATATTATAAATGTGAAAGTTTCTGAGTATGGATGTATGGATTAATGTTTGTTACTCTTTCACGCAAAACCTGCAAAATGGATTTGGATGAAATTTGAAACACAGATAGTTTATAGCCTGGATTTATACATTGTATACTTTTTATCCCGATCGTACGAGTATGTTCCCGTGGGACAATTATCGAACAACACGAGGGCGACGCCGCAGGCTTTTTACGCAAAAACTACTGAACGGATTTGCATGAAAACAGGAACACAGATAGTTTAAAACCTAGACCTAACCTAGACTAAACCGAAACCTAGCATATAGGATACTTTTTATATTATACATATTCGATAGTATATCCCAACCGATAGTATATACCAAATATACGGAAATTCCAAAATTCGTGGAAAAAACTGATATATACAAACAATTTTTTTTTAATTTGACTGGCCCGATAGCTCAGTTGGTAGTAGACCTGCCTTCTGAACTGTGGGTTGTGGGTTCGATGCCCACTCAGGACAAACATTTGTGTGATGAACATAGGTGTTTGTTTTGTGTCTGGGTGTCATATTGTATTTGTAAACAGAAACGGGTTGTGCGTAGGTTGCAACCTATATAACATAGGCCTTCAGCATGTCCACACCGTGCCGTGTCTGGAACAAGAATGATCCGTAGTACACCGAGCGCTCCTTTTTTATAGCCAGACGGGTAGGAGCGCCATGACAGTTGCCGGTGCTGCCACTGTAATAAACTTAATGCCGCCACAGGGTAAATTACGGTGCTCGATCGCTGTGCATAGAGTTTATAACTGGACGTTGCCGCCGTCATATTCTATGTATGTATTTACAAACAAAAAAGTATCTAAGTATTGTATCAGTTATCTGGTTCCCATAGCACAAGCTTTGCTTAAATTCTTGTACTGTTTCAGTACGCAATGCCCCCAGACTAGGTTTGATCACAGTATCACTTTTTTTCTGACCAAATAATGGTACCAAGGAATGGAATGCTCTTCCAGCAGGCCTAGCACGGCCGGTGGACAACTTCTCCCCAGGGAGTAGATAACAAACTTATCCTCACTGTCACTTTATTCCACTCTGCGAGCACGGCCGCGACAGTGGAAAGCTTTATCCGGGGGATAAACGGCGGGAGTAGCGTTTTTAGATTTCTCTACCGTATTGTTGCCAGTACGAGAAAATTTAACTAAAATGACATCACATGCTTCAATATTTTGTTCAGTCCATCAAACCATCGATAATTGTTCGGCTAAATATAATAAAAAATAAGGTTTTATAAGAAAAAATAAGGTTTATGAGTCTGTGTCCCTGTGTTAATCAAAGAGTATGTAACGAATACTATGTATATGAGTGAGAGTAAGTGAATAGTTTATATTAAATTTTATTTTGTTTGTAATATGAGCGGAAAAACGTGATTAATTATTGTGTAGTAGTTATATTTTAAATTTTTATATGTATTTATTTTATAATAAAATATACTCAAAAAATATATGCTTCGTTTAAGTTAATTACGTAAATTAAAAATTTCCTTATTAAAACTAAACTAATAATTGTATTTTCACGAATATTTCGCTATGTATTTTTTTTTGTATTGAAACTCATTTCCCGGGATTTAGAAGGGATTACTTGTATTCCGAATGCTTCTCCCGGTGTAACTTTCGCTCCAAAATTCAAGTTCCCGCGATTAAACATCGTTATAATAGGCACGCGACATTTTTGTGCCTATTAAAACACTTTGACTTCCTTATACCCACCTACAAGAGTCGAAGATCTCTCTGCTTTATGTCAATTCAAGAGAATATTATCCACTTTCTTCCGAGTCCGTGCTCTGAAGCGGGGAGTAGCGGGATATAATGTCTACGATAATGTCAAAGGGAAATATTTCTTTCCTCTCCTCGTTGCCGTGCTACGGGTGGAGGTGGAGAGGGGGATTATTTTAACTGACAGGTGGAAAAAACCGGGGGAAAGACAATTTCTCCACATGCCGTGCTAAGCCTGCAGCAACAGTGTTTCCTCCTGGGTATAACCTGGGTCTTTTTAAGTCAACAGTGAATGGGCATCTCATGGGCAAGCGTGCTCCACCTTAGACAACTTCGTCACTTACCATCAGGTGAGTTGTTGTCAAACGCATGCCCATTTTAACATAAAAAAACGAAGTGTCAAAGTTTCTCGATTTCTTTACTTTGCCAACCCTATTACCGTTCCATTACAGGTGCAGTATATTTTGTCCACAAGTGTAAGTGCGTTGGTTGAATTAAAAGGTTTAATTATGTATCGCAGGTGCTTTAAATGCGGAGTTCAAACAAAACGGATTGTTTACTTTATCAAGCGAAATATGAACGAATTCTCATATTGTTTACTTGTTTTACATGTTAAAAAAACAAAGGTAAAAAACGCCTTCCAACATTATTATACGTGCATGTTTTAATTTGCTTCTACTTTTAGCCGACTTGAAGTGAGGGGTTTGTGATAGGGAGTCATCTTTTCTGTTGTATTTTTTATGTTTGTTATCTCAGAACTCATTTATGAAACGATTTAGAATCAAGATAACCAAAAAAAATATAATTTCAATTATATATTATAACTAGCTTCTGCACGCGGCTTCGCCCGCGTGGCCTATAGGAAACGAAAAATAAATATTTTCTTAGATAATTCAACCACCCATTTCACCCTTTTAGGGGTGGAATTTTGAAAAACCCTTTCTTAATAGATGTCTACACTTTACAAAAAACACACCCACCAAATTTCAAGTCTGTAGTACCAGCGGCTTAGGCTGTGCGTTGATATATAAGTCAGTCAGTCAGTCAGTCAGTCAGTCAAGACTTTGAATTTAATATGTATAGATAATAATGATCTAAGTATTCCTTAGTATGAAATTATGGTCGTATGAAAGTATGGTAATAGTGCTAAAAATAGCCTATTTGCAATAAATCTTTTGACTTTGACTTTGACTTTGTATGAAGAATTGTGAGTAAAACCTAGCTCTATAGTTAATCTATAAAACGTAAAAAAAACAGAAATAAACAAATTAAACATCCAAATAAAATAGCTAACATTAAACAAAGAAATAAGAATGCTTAATGTAACAAAAGAAGTTCTAAAGGCCCCGCGTTTAGCGAAATGAGCAAAGCGAGCGTTCGCTCCGAGATACCTATTCATCTAACAAATACACCGCGCTTATATTTTTGGGGAAATACATGGTAACACTTAAATTTGTAACAATAATATGATTTAAAAAAAGCGGGGGATGTCCTCTGTGAACAACGTAGGCCTCCCCCAACTTAGGATGCTTAACCCCCCCTCCTGAACTGGAGGTCGTAGGTTCAATTTCTGCCCAGGACAAAAATTTGTGTGATGTCTGGATTATATGTCATATTTCTGTCTTTACAAATCATATTTGACTATGAACTACTACAGAGACGACGGCGCCATTTTTGAATAACTTTTCCTCTGACAGCCTTTGTGTTGTGGTGGGCAGGTTGGATCATAACCCGGAGGCGGTGGGTTTGATTTCCACGGCTGGATAAGTATTTGAGCACAAAAAAAGCGCAGATCTTGTTATGAGTCTGGGTGTTGTGGGACTATGGTCCTCGTAGTTCCCAGGTCCTTAGACACAGGGAATCCTAGTTAGGGTGCAGGATCTATGTATGTGAGTGTAGGGCGTTTTATTATTATTAATATGTAAATCCACATTATTAGGTAGGTACCTACGTTTCTGAGACATCGCTGAGGCGGTGAGCCGGATCCAGGGCGTCGGTGACAGAATGAAAAATTGCACCCGCCGACCTAATTCCGGGGAACATTAATGGCCAAGGAGGTACAGACGCTTGATGTGGCTCGGTGTAAAATATGGCCACTTAATATTATGGCCAATAGTTTCCATATTGCATGGAGCTGTACTTATGGTTGCTATTTAAAAATGGGTTAAATCGATTTCAATTGCCTTGTAATCTTACTGTTAATAATATATATATACAATACTTAAATGACAATATTATACATACATTTTTGAAGTTAAACTTTTTTACGCACGCTTGACTTGGGGAGTAAGCTGGTGAATGCGAGGCAAACGGAAATTGAAGTTGGTTTACGTAAATCTCCATTGTCAACATAACAAAGGTAAAAATTTGTATTATTATGTTGTTATGTTCGATATAATGACAATTTACAAGTGTCAAGATGGCGACATTAACATTAAACAAAATAAAAACAAAGTTATACTGGCCGATAGATGGAGCTAAACTAAAGAACTTTTACTTCAGTCGTCCAGTTATTTATTTATTTATATAGGTAAGCTACAACCACAAGTACATTTAGAAAAACAAAACATTACTTTTTTGTGAAGTAAGAGACACACCTAATTATGGTCGTAAAAATGTATAATTATTTGCATTTAACGTTATTTCACTAGTATTTATAGCTAACTAACTTAGGTTAAGATTGTTGTGTTTTAGTCGGAAATAAAATTATTTGCCACATCTAGAAAAGGAATCTCTGTTACAGACGTTATACTTGCAAAATTGAATTTTCCTTTCTTAGGGCTCGTTTAATTACAGTCAGCTATATATGCCCGTCAGCGATTGATACTCATATTAGGGCTTAGGGTGAAATATGGGCCTTATTTTATGAGCTACGGCGCTATGAAAAACTGCCTAAAAAAATCTCACAAAAAATTGCTGAACAACATTTTTCTTCCAACGTTTTCGGGCTTATTTTTGTTAATATTATAAAATGTGGAAGTTTACGTAATATATTTGTAATAGGTTTGGCGGATCTTTAGAGAGGATCTTCAATCGTACAGGAATTTACAGCAATGTATCCGATTAACCTGACGTTTATCTACTCATATTTACACGCATGTAGGTGGTAGGAATTTTTTGCAAAGTTCGTCTAGGTACCACCGCATTGCCAGCTATTTTGCCACCAAGCAGTACTGTGTTCCGGTTTAAAGGGCATTGTAGCTAGTGAAATTACTGGGCAATTGAGACTACGATCTGATCTCACAGTAAATTAATCTTATTACCAGACTGTGCTGATGTCTCAGGATGATGTGTGCAGTGCAGTGTCGCGCGAAACTCTATACCTACTTTAGAGTTCCGAGTGATACTGTTCTGTTATAGGTGGCCGTGTCGCTTAGCATCAGGTGAACTTCACGCACGTTTGATTTGGTGAGTAAGCTAGTAACGCCTTACTGATGGAAGTTGAAAGTTGTTGGTTAAAGTAGATATCCATTGCCAATATAATAAAGTTTAAAATTCGTATTATTATGTTGGTATGTCGGGTAAAATGAAAATTTACAATTGTCAAGATGGTGACATTAACATTAAGCAAAGCAAAAATAAAATTATACCGGCCGATAGATGGAGCTAAACCAAAAGAATTTCACTTCAGTCGTGTGGTCTAACGCACGCTCGCTTTTTTAAGGTCTAGTTTATTATTTTTTATGTAAATTGAAGAAACATTAAATTTTATGTCAATTATTTTATGTTGTGTCATCAATTTCATCCAATGACAGGATATATTACAGACAAAAACATTCCCATAAATATAAAATATAAATTTCCCATCCAAACAATCAAGAAAAGGTATTCTAATAAAGTAAAAGGATACTAAATCCAAGTATTTATGCCACAATCTTTCATCGCCGTTACGTATTCGATCTCCGGTCGAATGGTCCATGGTAACCTTCTTTCCGCCCTACATATCGTTATGGGGTATAAAAACATTATTACAAGCTATTTGTATCCTACACCCCTTTTTCACCCCCTATCATCAAACCAAACGAGACAAACCTCAATAAAATTAGACGGAGAGGTGGCGGTTAGTTCTAGTCAGGTGTATTATGAAAGGGCTCCTTTGAAGTGGTAGATTTTTATATGGATTACCTGGTATGAAAATTCCAGTAGTATTAAAATAATCAAGTTCGTTGGAACTAAATTCAAATTCAAATCATTTATTTTGTGATACATAGGTCATAAAACAGATGTTACAATAAAAATATTAAGTCCATACTGCGATCTGCCACAACGGCATACAAAAATTACAAATAAGCTGAAGCTTTTAATATAAAGGTGTCACTTATAGCATTATTAAAACCTCCATAATGTAACATTATTTTAGCTACTGCACCTTTGGCAATTAGTGTTAATTGTGTCAAGTAAACATAGACTAAAAAAACATAAAAACGATATCTGCCAGAACGCTTTAGCCAGTGATTTAAATTGATTTCATTAGTGTATTTTTATGTTAAGGAATGATAAGACGAGACAGTCATTTACCTGATGTTAAGGGACACGGCTAGCGAAAACGCATAATAGAATACATTTTATTTTTATGTTGTGTACAAAATGATCTTTTGGTGCTATGTATTAAGTTCCAACAGTTTTGTCTATTTCGAACGTACAATATTAAATTCTATTTCCTACATGTAAAATCTGTCAAAACACCTTCATAAAAACGACCACCACCTCCCAGCCTACAGCACAAATCGGGAGCAGTAATTTTTAAAACAACCATAATAAAAGAGACGGCCATTCTGACGGCCATCACAACAAAACTGTGAACGACCCGGGCCTGAGACTAGAATAACAATATAGACGGCGTATTTGAAAATAAAATTGGAAGCTAAAAAAAGTAATAATAATGAAGAATCTATAAAATATCTAAAAAGTTTAACGCTTGCAGTATTTTGAAGTATCAATCGCAAAAGTCATTGTTTTTCTAATAATTTGTATATAACGCAACGTATTAGTTTGTTTTAGATACAATAATAATAATGCCCAACGATCACATACATAGATCCTGGACGCTAACTAGGATTCCCTGCGTCTAGGGACCAAGAAACTACGACGAACATGGTCCCACAACACCCAGATTCAGAACAAGTATTTCTGCGCCTATTTTTCTTATTTTGCGCTTGATCATCTGCGTTTTACATATGTTAAGCTACGTAAAGTACATCTAGAAAGAATTCTGAAGACAGTAAATTAAAAGATATGTTACAGTTATTTTACTCCCTCTCTGTCGAAACTCGAAAGTGTTGTGACGGAGTAAATGAGAACACAATGGAAATGTCAACTGCTTTCAAATATTTCTGTGCCAGCGAGTTATTGTAACGTTAGTTTACTTAAACTAAATAATGAAATACTCGCCCACTTTCAGAGATATCCATTACAATAGCTGGGAACTACGTTGTTAGTTACAACTAGGGACGGGAGCGAAACTGCTCTATCGATGTCGATACTTTTAGTTTTTAAAGAACATAGATTTTAACTATGTGAAAAATTACTAATTTATTGATAAACTTAATTAAAGTAATACACCTACTCCACCATAATATTAACCAATTTATACATAAACGAGCTTCTGCCCACAGCTTCGCCCGCAGCGTGACATATGGGAAAATAATTCAACCACCCATTTCACCCTCTTAAGGGTGGAATTCCGAAAAATCCTTTCTTAGCGGATGCCTACGTCATAACATCTATCTGCATGCCAAATTTCAGCCCGATCCGTCCAGTGGTTTGGGCTGTGCGTTGATAGATCACTATATTAGTCAGTCAATCAGTCAGTCACCTTTGAGTTATATATATTTAGATAGAAAATAATAATATGTGAAAAATAAATAAGTGGGGTTTGAACTACCCGTAAGTTAATAAGATCACCAAGTGCGGTGTGTTTCTGTATGCTGGCTTGACAGCCATTTCCCAATCAAAATAATATTATTGTCTTAAAATCAGCAAAGGTATTATAGTTTCTAAAAAAATATCACGCAACTGAATTAGAACCCGCTTCTTCACTCACAGGATTAAACGCTTTCCCAACTGAGCTATGGTCATATTCTTAGAAGCTACGAAATATTTTCATCTTCAACTATATTTTTTAGTGACTAAGAACTCGTGGCGACATTTAAAAATCATCATAAACATCTGCTTGGCGATCAAGTTACTTGATTGCAAACAATAGAAACGCAAATTTGTATGGATTGAACAGTTTCAATACGCAGTTCATGTGCGTAGTTAATTTTTTATTTTTTTATTTTTAGGAATGACGTGACGAGCTAGCCGTTCGCCTGATGTAAAACGACACGGCTGCCCATATCAGCTGCAGTGTCACTTGGAACTCAAAGTATAGAGGCTCGCGTGACACTGCACTGCGCACGTCATCCAGAGACATCAGAACAATCTAGTAATAAGATTACTAAACTGTGAGATCAGATCATAAAGTCTCATTTGCCCAGTAATTTCACTAGCTACAGTGCCCTTCAAACCGGAACACAGCAGTGCTTGCGCACTACTGCTTGGCGGCAGAATAACTGGCAAAGCGGTGGTACCGACCTAGACGAACTTTGCAATAAAGTCCTACCATCTAGTAATATGAATATTTTCGAATTGGGAATGAAATTTCTCCTGCTGCGTTGCAATCAAAGTTATGTTGTGGTCATCCCACTGGTAAAACATTACTCAACATCAAAAGTTACTCTATCGGGATATAAATAGTCATCAATTTATACCAATACATAAACTTACTATTATATCTAATTATTGTTGTTACAAATAAATTAATTTCATTTCATTTCAGTTCGTAGTAAATACCATAGAAACATCCAAACAAGAAATACCTACAGACGAACATAGTACCTCCCTCTTTTTGGCAGTCGATTACAAAGCAATCAGAATGGTTTATTAAGTACGTACAATACAAATTATAAACAACAAAATTAAATGCCTACGACAGCCTACTAATGTCATTAATAAAGCTACAACTAACACATTACA
The DNA here is from genome assembly GCA_905220475.3 of Ennomos fuscantarius. NCBI lineage: Eukaryota > Metazoa > Arthropoda > Insecta > Lepidoptera > Geometridae > Ennomos > Ennomos fuscantarius. Next base: position 9,723,154 of record HG992049.1, read on the forward strand.
TGAAATTTATTACGCCACATTGTTTTCGGCCGCCGAAAACGAATTACCGAAATTACACTACTGAGTGTCATCAAGCACTAGTGAGGTTAATTGACACTATATACATCGAAACAGTAACTCAGTCACATAAAAAATAATTATTTTTTGTATTTTTTTTTATGTTAAGTAATGACGTGACGAGCTAGCCGTTCGCCTGATGTTAAACGACACGGCTGCCCATATCAGCTGCAGTGTCACTCGGAACTCTAAAGTATAGAGTGTCGCGTGACACTGCACTGCGCACGTCATCCTGAGACATCAGCACAATCTAGTAATAAGATTACTAAACTGTGATATCAGATCATAAAGTCTCATTTGCCCAGTAATTTCACTAGCTACAGTGCCCTTCAAACCGGAACACAACAGTGCTTGTGCACTACTGCTTGGCGGCAGAATAACTGGCAAAGCGGTGGTACCTACCTAGACGAACTTTGCAGTAAAGTCCTACCACCTAGTGAATTAACTTTTGCAATCGTGCTATTAATAAGACTTTCCGTGAGACGAATGAATTTTGAGCTTAAATCATGCTAAACTTTGTTCCGTCAACGCAAAATATATTTTATCTTATGCCATGAAACGTGCAGATTCTTTGCGTAATGGCGCAACATATCATTGCACCTAGTACTTATCACATACGATTAAATTTTTTTACCATTTGTCAATATAATATACAAAGCCACACAAAAAGGCGCATATAATAATAGGTCTTTACCTATGAAATTGCCGTATTGCAGTACAGACTTTTTCAAACAAAAAAAAGTTTTGATTGGCTATGAATTCTAAATTCAAATTAATTTTGTTTTAAAAATATGACATTCTATTTACAATATAAGTCTTTTGTTTATTGATTATCGTTGTATTTTCATTACATTTCAACATTTTTCCTCATAATGGATACTTTGAAATTTCGTGTAATTATGGAATATGAATTCCGTCGTGGCACCAACGCGGCACAAACGACACGTAACATCAACGACGTTTACGGAGAGAACTGTACAAACGAACGTACAACCCGTTATTGGTTTGCTCGGTTCCGTTCTGGGAATTTTGACTTGAAAAATGAACCTCGTGGTCGCCCGGAAACTTTGGTCAACAATGATGAATTAAAGGCGATTGTGGAAGCTGATGAATCTCAATCTACAGCTGAGCTGGCAGCAGATTTTGATGTTAGCATCAAATCAATATTGGTCCATTTGCGACAGATTGGCAAGATAAAAAAGCTTGATAGATGGGTGCCCCACGAACTTAACGATCGCCAGCGCAACGTACGCGTCGAGACTTGCCTTGCGCTGCTTAACAGGCACAGAAATGAAGGAATTTTGAACCGAATTGTTACGTGCGACGAAAAATGGATTCTTTTTGACAATCGAAAGCGCTCAGCAAGTTGGTTAGATCCTGGTTCGGTACCAAAACAATGTGCAAAACGAAAAATGACCCCTAGAAAGGTGATGGTCACAGTTTGGTGGTCTAGTGCTGGTGTGATTCATCATAGTTTTTTACAAAACGGCGAGAGCATTACTGCAAATGTGTACATTGAAGAACCGACCACAATGATGGCGAAACTCGCACGTCTGCAACCAGCTTTGGTCAATCGGTCGTCTCCACTGCTACTTCACGACAACGCCCGACCCCATACTGCACAACAGACCGTCTCTAAGCTGCATGAGTTGGGTTTGGAAGCTCTCCCTCATCCGCCATACTCACCAGATCTTGCGCCTACCGACTATTACTTTTTCCAAAATTTGGACAACTTTTTAGCGGGAAAAAAATTCAATTCCCGAGAGGCAGTACAAAACGCCTTTGAAGAGTTTGTTGTCTTCCGTCCTGCTGATTTTTTCAAGAAGGGCATCCATAAACTGCCACAGCGTTGGCAAAGATGCATTGATTGCAGGGGTGATTACTTTGAATAAAAGAAATAAGTAAGTTCGAAAAAAAAATACTTTAACTTTTTTCAAACAAAACGGCAATTTCATAGGCAAAGACCAATATATAAGTTCCGTAAACCACTTTATAGCGTGAACAGCCAATGGGTGGAACAACTTGCCGGCGTCCTTGTTTCCACCTAACTACAATATGGGAGACTTCAAATCAAGATTAAACAGGTATCATTAAGGCAAGCATGCACCATCATAGACTGCGTCGTCACTTTCCATCAGTGGTTAAATGATTTATCTATAAACTATAAATAGAGGTAAAAAATTGATCAGACCGAAACTTTGTAGTAGGCTCAGTAGTCATTTCAACTTGAAATTTCAATTAATTCACCACAAACTTCAGTATGGTCCTAAACATTTAACACATATACGCACCTAATTCTTAAAAAATTGGTTGTCTTTAAAGTCGGCTTTAGGAATAAAATTACGTGATAATGATAACGTCATAAGAAAACGCTTAGGCCGATCGTGCCTCTCTATCGCTTATTCCGCGTTCTCGCTCGCACGCTCGGCTCAGGCGGAACGCGACAATAGGTCATGCTTTTTCGTGCATTCAGCCGGCGTTCATCAATTTATAAGAAGTTACCACGTCACAAAATATTATTCGGTGTGTACAATAAATAATTTATCAAATTAGCTATTTATAGAGTGGGGTATAAAGTGTCCATACTTAATATTTCTTTACCGTATCAGTTTGGCACTAATGGCTAATGCCATTGAATTATCGAGTGATTCGTAGAGCCAAGGGCACTAAATTAAAGATTATGTGCGATCAATTGAGCAGTAATTGTCGCTGTGATTACTGTGGCTAACCATGATTTATTAATTTTCGCTATTAAGACTTCTGAGTGGGCAATAATCTATGTGGATGGATATAATATTTGTCGATGCCACTTTTTTATCATTCTTATTGTTATGTTTATATTAACTGATTGGTTTTTGTAGTAAAAAAATTCATAGCCTTTGCCTTTAAGCATATGCAATTATGTGTTTTTAATGGGTTTATCATCAAATAGCAAAAAAACTTCAATGCTAGTAAACTGAAGCTAACGCAAACGAATAAATATTTGAGTTTCTAACACTTTTTTGGTATTATTGTTTAAAGGATTGCCATACTTCGGCATCTATAAATTATCGATATCGACAATATTTTACTTTCTAATGTATCGCATCACTATTTTTAATTTGATCACATCGCTGGCCTCCAACAAAGCTTGTATTCGCTTATTCGCTTCTTTTCTGAGATACTTTTACTTTTTACAACAGTTTTTAAACTGTTGAAGATTCCACTCTTGTGAAAGCATCGAGACGTGAAATTTTCAATGAATGCTTTTTCTATGTTTGGTATTTCATCTTTATTGGTCGAGTGACCAAGTTGAACGGCCTTCATAGTTGCGGCAACTGTTTTACGTGGAATAACTTTATATAGCCGAGAATTAGAGATAACCTGATTCCGCAATCATCGTTCCACCATCGGACAACCAGGTACACGAACAAGCGCCATCGTTAACATCCCATATATGCGAACAAAGCGGTTTGTCTCCACGTTTATCATATGAACAGCCAAAGAGTGAAGTCATATTTCCCGTAAACTAACCTTGAAAATTTGTATAGATTTTGTGCCTTTTCTTTACATAGAAGACGCCGATACCGATACCTCTTGCCTTGACAATTTCCTGATAATACTTATCAGGAAACAGAGTCTTCCATTCCTTTGCCGTCCACACAATTAATGTTTAAGCAAAACGCTTTGTGCGGATTGGAGGAATGTCCATGATGGGCATTCCTCCAATCTCCAATGGGGATGGAGGAATTAAGTTGTGTAATTCCATAGCACACTCTCCGAAATGAAGCTGGTATCAGACGGATAGGTTGGCCACTTTGCGTCGGTGCTCAAGGCTTTGTAGCTTAGCCTTCACCAGTGCTTCGTCACCAATGAGCTTAATTCTTCAACTTTAAATGGAGCTGTTATTTAGCTGAGACGTTCTAGATATGGCTGCAGTATTCCATACAAGATCGCCGGTGCCTTAAAGGCAAAGCTACCTGCAGCTATAATAAAATGCATCTTTTTTATGTTAAAGAATGACTTGACGAGCTATCCGTTCGCCTGATGTTAAGCAACACGGCTGCCCATATCAGTTGCAGTGTCACTCGGAACTCTAAAGTATAGAGTTTCGCGTGAAGTTTTGCGCACGTCATCCTGAGGCACAATCTTCTAATAAGATTACTAGACTGTGAAATCAGGTAATAAAGTCTCATTTGCCCAGTAATTTCACTAGCCCTTCCTTTCAAACCGGAACACAACAGTGCTCGCGCACTACTGCTTGGTGGCAGAATAACTGGTAAAACGATATTCTATCTTTATCTATATTTGAGCTCGTAGCTTTCTATACTCTTACAGTTGTGTGCAACAGTGGCACACAACTGTACCACTCTGCTGCAATTGCAACTCTACTCCTGTTAGAATTTTTTAGACACCGCTTTTGCAACTCGTCATAACACAACGAGGATATCAGTTTTTCTTTTTGTTTCATCGAAAACTTTTAATTGTAACAAATCGCAGCTCCCCAAAATCGTCAGGAAACTTTGATATAAAGTTTTTAAATAATAATTTTCCTTCCCGCCCCACCCCGAAACGCCGGATTGATGGTAAAATAATTCCTGGCGGGAAGTCGCCTTTTTTACACTAAACCGAGTTGACAGTGAAGAATGGATGGATTAATTCCTTTTGGCAATTCCCCCCTGTTTTTGCTTTAGATAGAGAAGTAGAATTTATTTGTATAAAAATTGTTTGGTAAATCTAGACCTTTGTCTTTTAGAATAGAAACACTGTAGAATTACATTACGTATGTTCAACAAAAATATCTTATTAATCCAAACAAGATTTAATATAGTGAAAATATAATGTTTGTGTATTACTTTAAAAAAAAAATCGCAGTTTGAGAGCTTAAAAGATCCACAGGATATATAGGATCCGGGAGGTGGATATAGGATTGAGTCTTTATATCCGAAGTAAATATTCCGTAATGAGTCAGATTACTCTGTATTACATTATATCTAATAGCGTACTATTGGTGTACAAAATAAGTTTTTTTTTTATATTGCGCACCGCTGACTTCTTTTGTGATACTATCCATCCAAAGGTTGCCTGGAAGAGATCACTTTTAGTGATAAGGCCGCCCATTGTGCTACCTATTCTAGTACTGTAATATCAAGTTTTATTTTATGTTTGTGTACGCAATAAAGAGTTTTTCTATTCTATTCTATAATGTGGAGAATGCTACCATGTTGAGTCAGATGGAATTGCAGTTACCACTGCTACGCGCGACAGTGGTGCCGCGCTGTGCGCCCACACTATTTGCAAGGTCTTTTATTGTATAAGTCATGCCATAAACCCACCCACAGGGCGAGCGCACACGTTTCTCGGCGTATGCTCATTCAACATGGGACGGTAGACATATTTTCTGATATTCTGGCTACTGTTATATGACTGTGCATTTTTTTTAATGGTAAAATGGGTTTGACAACAATTCACCTGGTGGTAAGTGACGAAGATGCCTAAGAAGAAGCCCGCTTGCCCATGAGATGCCCATTCACTCTTGACTTAAAAGACCCAGGTTATAACCAGGAGGAAACATTGTTGCTGGAAGAGCATTCCATTCCTTGGTTTTTCGGACTATAAATGACCCAGCAAAACGATTACTGTGGACTTGAGGTGCACTGACGACGTAAGGATGTGAAGAATCACCAAGCCTTGTAGTTCTATGATGGAAAAGAGATGAGTTGATGAAGGGCATGCGCACACTCTCCAAAATGTAGCCTATGGAAAACCGACAGACCGGCGACCTTGCGTCTGTATTCCAGGCTTTGAATTCTCCCTTTAACTAGTTTCTCATCGTTGATAATCCTCTTGGCACGCCGCTCAATTGAAGCCAATCTGACTGTAAATCAGTTATTAAGGTCTTAGAACTGTAACTGCTTAGTCGGAGCCCATTTGTGACACCACGCAACATAACCAACCAACGTTTTATACATTTGAAAGAAGAAAGAAAGAAACACTTTATTTACGCGGACTGTACACAGTAACATACATTTTTTTTTTAATATTCGGAAATGATGTTACGAGCTAGTCGTTCACCTGATGTTAAGCGCCACGGCCGCCCATAACAGAACAGTGTCACTCGGAACCCTAAAACATAGAGTTTCAAGCGACACTGCACTGCGCACATCAGCAGAGTCTGGTAATAAGATTACTCGACTGTGAGATCAGATCATAAAGTCTCAATTGCCCAGTAATTTCACTAGCTACAGTGCCCTTCAAACCGGAACACAGTAGTGCTTGCACACTACTGCTTGGCGGCAGAATAACTGGCAAAGCGGTGGTACCTACCTAGACGAACTTTGCATCAAAGTTCTACCACCTAGTCCTATACATAACATAAATACACCTAAAAGAAGAAAACATAACCTAGTATAATTTAAAACTTGCTTATAGCTATAACCTACACCTTGCTGTGTGCGGGCATCGATGCTGTGTACAGTGCTGTACAAAACGGTATGGTTTATCAGTTTTGGTCTACTTTTGATGTTATTACTATTAGTATTAGACTGGCCCGATAGCTCAGTTGGTAGTCCCTGCCTTCTGAACTATGGTTTGTGGGTTCGATTCCCACCCAGGACAAACATTTGTGTGATGAACATAGGTGATTTTTCTGTGTCTGGGTGTCATATTGTATACTATGTATGTATTTACAAACAAAACGTATTTAAGTATTGTATCAGTTATTTGGTTCCCATAGTACAAGCTTTGCTTAGTTTGGGGCTAGATGGCGCTGTGTGAAATGTCCACAGATATTTATTATTATTATTATTATTTGTTATTATTTGTGTACCATGAAAAAAAATGCTTTCATTCCATTTTTAAATGTTAATTTTTTAAAATTATTATTTCTTCTATCTAGCAAATTATAATTTTATTTTGTATTTGTTTAATATTTATTAATTTGGTTATAATTATTGTAATTTTTATTATTTGTACATGACATGTTATATACCTATATCTTATATCTAATTTAAGCATTATCAATCATGAGGCGTTTTGCCTGTCTGTAAGCAGCACATGGTTCATTAATAAATAAATAACTCCATGGTGTTGACATTGTGTTTACCATGAAGCGAAAAAGCACTTTTAAGCGTGCGGAAATATTTTATATAGCTCTTGATTTTTCTAGACATTTTCTAACAAATTATATAAATATTTCAAAAGTTTAGTTTCATAAAAGTAATTTTAAATCACGAAAACAAGCTGGCTTTCACTTCCACTCAAAAGCGAAAATATAAGAATTTTCTCGCTCGCTCGTAAAAGTGTGACGTTTCGTTTGGTAGTATTATTGAATTTGACTTATTGGAATGGTCTGGCCACCTACGGGTGAAGGACAGGGAAACATGTGGAGTAGTAGAAAATATTTATCACACTATCACATCACACTAATATAATAAAGACGAAACTTTGTATGTGTGTATGTTTGTTTGTGTATGTGTGTATGTTTGTAGTAACAGTGAAGGAGTACCTTCACGCTGAAACGAATGAACGAATTTGGATGAAATTCGGTAACAAGATAGCTTATACACTGGATTAACATATAGGCTACATTTTATCCCGGAAAAATGAAACGAAGTGTGATGTGATTTATTAACTATATGCTAAAATGACATTGCATCCCATAAATCTACAGCAGTTGAAAAGATGGTAGGGTTCTAAGAGATTGATAAAATATGATAATGATCCATCTTTGCAATATTGTAACCTAAAATTCTTACAAATAAGTTTTTTCATTTCATAAAAAATAATTATATCTATAGTTTATATAGCGAATGAATTGAAAAATGCTCTAACTGCTATTTTAGAACTGAATAATTCTACAGCAATTATTTTAACACTTTTATCATATAGACTCATCAGTACGAACAAAATACATAGATTTATTAAAACTGTTATAAAACGGTTTCACCCGCGTGGTGAAAGTTTTCTAACTTTCTAAGTTTTTTTCTTTCATAAGAACCTTCTCCTGACAATAATAAACACAACAAAATAATAAGCGTAAATGTCCTATCTGTTCAAGCGTGATGCGATGGCCAAGGGAAATAGAGATTCATTTTATATATTAAGATTTACATCCGATAACTACTCCATACCATCCCAGATCCGAGTCCAAACGCAAGCCAGGTGGAGCGGTTAGACGGAGCATTCGACTCGGCTATTTGAAATTACAGCTGAGGGGAAGATATATATCGAATGTTATATCTGTAGATGGACGACCGCCCTAACAAACTATACAGAATTTGCAGTAGTTAAAGTCACTACTTTTAGAAGGTGGTAAAAATTTAATTAATAATGTAACCATGGAAAGTCTTGAATTATATTTAACAGTTTTTGCCTTACATGAGCTTTCTATTATATAGATGTTTATACATTTGTAAGTATTTGTGCCTTCCAGTGTTCATAATAATATTTAAATTAGCAATTTTAATAATTATAATTAAGTAATCATTAGTTTTAAATGATTTTGTCATTTAAATAAAAGAAACAATGAAAGTAGAGGTATATTTACATTTAAATAAAAGAAACAATGAAAGTAGAGGTATATTTATATTTAAATAAAAGAAACAATGAAAGTAGAGGTATATTTATTAATCAATTTATATACGTGACTATGAAAAAGCTAGTATTTTTTTTTATGTTAGTGAGTGATGTGTAGCTAGTCGTTCATCTGATGCTAAGCGACACGGCTGCCCATAACAGAAAGTGTCACTCGGAACTCCAAAATATAAAGTTTTGCGTGACACTGCACTGCGCACATCATCCTGAGACATCAGCACAGATTGGTAATAAGATTACTCGACTGTGAGATCAGATCATACAGTCTCATTTGTCCAATAATTTCACTAGCTACAATGCCCTTCAAACCGGAACACAGTAGTGCTTGCACACTTCTGCTTGGCGGCAGAATAACTGGCAAAGCGGTGGTTTGCAGAAAAGTCCTACCACCTAGTATGAATTTATATTTTTCAAATTTTTATACGTATATATATATACAGTGTGCTTTATTTAGACCACACGACTAAAGTATAAATTCTTTAGCTCCATCTATCGGCCGCTATAACTTTGTTTTTGCTTTGTTTAGTGTCTTGACAATTGTAAATTGTCATTTTACCGGACATACCAACATAATACAAATTGTAAGTACTTTTTAACTTTGTAATGTTGACGATGAAGATCTACGTGATACAACAACTTTCTATTCGCCACGTTACGCATTGACTGTCTTACTTCCCAAGTCAAGAAAGCGCAAAGAAGTTTTACATTACATTATATTTAGTTTTACATTTTAAAAACGCCTTGTTTCAAGCTAAGGTACTGGAATACCCGTACAGCGTGACAGCGGCACCGTTGAATTTTAGTTAATAGAAGAGTTGTCGAATCAGTGTTGATTAAGAGGTGGTGAATCCAGCGGGACGATAGTGATTTTTCAATCTATGCTTTGCGACTTTTAAAACGAATGGCTGGTTCTAAAGTCTCACCACAGTTATTAGACGTACGTCACCTAAACATGGTTGCCATTTCTTCATTCCGTACCAAGATAATAATTATTAAACTTTGCTTTTATTTTGTTTATACTGCACGTATAAATATTTGTATACTGTGTGATATTGTGTGTACAATAAATTCATTCGTTTCGTTCATTTTATTCATTTCGTTCATTTATTTGATTTCGTTCATTTTGTTCATATCCTTTATTATTATCCATATAAGAAATGAACGAAATGAATGAAATGAACGACATTTCATTCATTTCGTTCATTTCTTTCATTTGGTTCAGTTTGTTCATTTCATTCAAAGTCAAAGTCAAAAGATATATGAATACGGAGCGCTTCTCATGTATGAACGGCCTTTTTAAATTAAATAAATAATAATAATAAGCCCAACGATCACATACATTGATCCTGGACCCGTACTAGGATTCCCTGTGTCTACCGACCCAGGAACTACGAGGACCATAGTCCCACAACACCCAGACTCAGAACAATTGTTCGCGTTTTTTTTCTGTGCACAAATATTTGTCCTGCCGCGGGAATCGAACTCGGCGCCTCCGGGTTATGAGCCGACCTGCTCAACCAACACACCACAGAGGCAAAATTGTTTATTTATTATTGAATGTATATGTCTATAAATAAATAAACAAATGGTTGAATCCACCGCAAGTATTTCCCATGTCACCCTCGACCGAACCCGATTCTGTCCCAAATCCCTTCACAAACTTCCTTTTTGTCACCGAAAAGGAACTACTTAACGACTTAGTAAAACTAATTAATTACTGGACCCGATTCCTTCCCAGTTTTCAAATATTTAACTCGAGAAGGAAGCATAATATTAATTAGGATTGCGATTGTTTTACTTCCCGGGTTTTCCGCGATTTTAACGCTCGTTGATTGGCTGAACTTTTTTTGCTTTTTGAGCGAGTTGTTCCCCTTCGTTTCGTAATTTCTACGAATTTCACGTTTACTCGACGGGACGTACATTTTTCTATGGATGTTCTCGAATCCCAAACTCTACGAATATATAAAAGAAAAGTGTTTATCTGTTTGTTTGTGACCTTTCACGTCAAAACTGCAGACCAAATTTGGATGAAATTTGACATATATATTTGAACACTTATGTTTTTAACGAGCTTCTGCCCGCAGCTTCGCCCGCGGCGTGGCCTATGGGAAAATAATTCAACCACCCATTTCACCCTCTTATAGGAGGAATTTCGAAAAATTCTTTCTTAGCGGTTGCCTACGTCATAACATACACACTGCATGCCAAATTTCAGCACGTCCAGTGGTTTGGGCTGTGCGTTGATAGATCACTATGTGAGTCAATCAGTCACCTTTGAGTTATATATATTTAGATATAGACTATTAATGTAACTATTTATTTATTTAAGACATCACACAGCATTGAATTATAATATAAAACAATAAAACTTATTGATTATTGATTGTGTTATCGAAATTAACTTAGGATATTTTTGATCCTAGAAATTGAGAGCTTTAAATTGGGATTTCGGATTAGCTACGGTTGAAGTCGTGAGACGCTTCTAATATATCATAAACAAAACAAAACTAAAATCACTTTGGACTATTTATTTTTTGATTTATTCCACTTTGTATAATGAATAAAACTGTTGCAATTTTGCATTACCGTCTAACAAATTAAGTATTAAAAATATTTCGGGAAAATGAGAAAATCCCAAAGGCATAGAAAATCCCGGGAAACGCCGCGTATTGCTGCTAGTCAACAAGGAATACGATTGTTTAACTTTCAAAAGTTTCGTAAGATTTTAATGCCTTTGATTTGAAAAACTTTTTTAACTTTTTGAGTGAAGGGGAGGTTTTGCGATTTCCACTTCCAATTGCTTGTGAAATTTTTAATAATACTTTTAAGCTTTTTCGAATATGATTCACGTTTTTTATGAACGTTGTGTTTAAAAGACGAGTGTACTTTTTATGTTTTGGCTCCACACTTTTGTGTATTTAGCCAGTGTCAAGTAATTAATTTTAAAGTTAATTTATATTATTGTATATTTATGTTTCAAATCAAGTCACAGTCCAAGTCATCAAGTCAAGTCATAGTCTAGTCGAAGTCATAATCCTAGTAAAGCGGTGGCAACTTTACCAGAAGCTTCTATTGAGTTTTGGAAACAACACGAAAAGAAACGTTTCACCATCATTATACCATTTTCCCACACTCACACCTGTGATCCAGCACTTAACGAATAGTATGCCACAAATTTTATGCACTTACACTGAAAATAACACAAGTTTTGGAAAATAATACAATGCGGTGACGCGATCTTTTCGTTTTCCCACCAAAACTCCTTTTTTAAATTGCTGCATACAGACATCTCGTTTCCGTAGCTGTCATAGTTTTTATTCCAACCAAGAAGTTTACATCCCCAATTGCTTATACTTTTATAGCTTTTGATTACAACTGTACTTTGCAATTGAGGAATGCTTTGGATTATTCAATTACACTCGCTAGCAATTTAAATACACGTCATTTCCTTGAAATCTGGGCAAATGAGCCAAACGTCAAGCTTCCCACACTAAATAAGTTATGATCATCGTTCAATATTTAATTTCCTCGCTCGAGGGCGACGTTTCATCTGTCTTCATTAAATATACAGACGGTACAGTCGCACGTAGCCGATCGTTGCACGGAAGTGTACATCGAGTTTGTAGTGATGGGAAAAAATCCGTACCAATCTTGACGCCGAACACCGGTCGGGTTGTTCGACTGTATCTCGTGAGTGTTATAGAGAGCCGTGTAATAGAGTATAAATAGAGAATAGAGAATAGAGTGTTGTAGTTATTAGTTTGTTAAATGTTTACAAACATCGGTTTAAACATAAAACAGTCTACGAAAAACACAAATAGTTTACTCCTGGTTGGAAAACTTTGGTACCCAAACTCCTCCGCCGGACCAAATTTTCGAGTACTCTTATTGAACATTTTGTTTTTATTTTATTTTATTTACTATATAAACCATTGTACATATGGAAAATTGTAAGTAACACGTAGTAAATAAGTATATTAAAAAGGAAATAGATTAATAAAATAAGAGAAATTAGGTATTCCAAGAAGATGAATGCGTGCCTGAGTGATTTTGAGGTGTAACTGGGTGTAAGGGTTTGTGTGAGTGTATGAGGGTGTGAGTATGTATGTGATGGTGGAGGGGATGAAATGCAGCTGAACAAATATGAATGAGTTTCAAACTCACTGCTCAATAAAAATAAAGTGAAATAATTTAATGCAAATAGGTTTTTTTTTAGTATTAAAATTCTCATGAGTGTGATTCATTTTAAATTAGGAGGTGGCTAGGAGGCTCTTCCTCAGGAGGTGAGTTCACGCGCGAGATCGGGAACTCACCTCCTGAGGAAGAGCATCGGATATGCTCGAAAGCTGGTCGAGAAATCGACATACTATTCGTGAGTAACAGTCGGGAATATATTAATTTAAAAGGTTTTTTTTTTGCATAGGTACCAATATTCATAGATTTATATCTTAGGATATGCCTGAGCTAACTTTTTTGTAAAAATGGTAGAAACATGTTAGGAAACATATAGATGGTTTTGTTACAAAACGAAGTATAATATTCAAAACATTGGCTTAACAATGGTAAGAAATGCTGCCTTTTGTTTATTTTTTTTTTGAAAAAAAAAAAAAAAAAAACTGAGCTAACCATGGAGTCTTCAAATCGAGAGTGAACAGGTATCTCCTAGGCAAGCGTGTTACATCCTAGACCACATCATCACTTACCATCAGGTGCGATAGTGATCAAACGGAAGCCTAATATAAATGTGAAATGCGTAATGTCAAAATATGGGAGACCTACGCTATTAAAAAAAAAAACTATATTTCAGTTAAAAATTAATACAATTAATAATTTATAGATTTCACAAAATATATTGGAATTCATGATAAACGTACGCAAAATGTTTCAAATCCATTGAGAAAAAGGTTTATGAATTGTATGCAGAACCCAAAAATTATATCCGTAACTTTATCCGTAAATGAGCTGTCCCATCCCTAAACTCCGAAATTCCCAGAAACATTTCCCAGCAGCTGGTTATTATAGCAGCAAGATATTGGCCGTTCGTGTACCGTATCTACTATGCAGTGTGATAATATTCTATGGAAATTACACATAGAACTGTAACCGTCAGCGTTTACATAAAAAAACTTTTTTTAACGCCCTAATGCCGTAACGACACTTTGCGACTGAATACATACATTAAAGGAAAAGAACGAATTAAATTCCACCTTGTATATACTAGTTGACTTACCGGCTTCGCACGGCTGAATTAGTTAAACGCAGTAGAACGGGATAAAAAGTATCTTATGTCCGTCTCCTGGCTCTAAGCTACCTCCCCACCAATTTTCAGCAAAACGGGTTCAGCCGTTCTTGAGTTACAAATAGTATAACTAACACAACTTTCTTTAAAAAAAATAGATATATGAATACTTATATAGTAGTGCTTACATGTATATTCAGTTCGTCTGCAGAGAGTTTGGTGGTTCCATTGAACCACTCGATGGTGGCAGCTGGCCTGGCCCCCGACGCCGTGCACATGAGGGTCAGCAGAGAGCCTTGCGTGGAGTGGTCTCCCACTCCTTGGATGAACGTCTTGTTTGGAGGCACTGGAAATAATAAAAAAATTAAGAGAAGTTAAGAGAAGAAAAATTTCCTTTTAAGACAAGGGTTACAACGACTTCAACCGCCTCGGTACAACGATACTGAGAAATACTAGTATCATATGACTTGGGGAGTAAGCTGGTGAATGCGAGATGAACGAAAGTTGAAGTTGATTCACTTAGAAAAAAAAAATGTATTATAATGTTGGTATGTCCGGAGAAATTACAATTTACAATTGTCAAGATGTGTTATGATGTTATATTTATATTAAACAGATCAAAGTTATACTGGCCGATGGATAGAGATAAACTAAAGAAGTATTACGTCAGTCATGTGGTCTAAAGCACACTCGTATTTTTCAGTTATTTCGATTAAATATCTAACTACTAAATCGATTTTCATAAATTTTTATGGGATTCATCTATAAATATATACTTGGAAAAACTTAATAAATATTTTCTTGGTCTATAAATGACAGAGTTCTGGAGTAAACAACATAAAAAAGGGCTTTGGGGACTGCCGGTATAAGTGAAAACTTAGAAAACTGACTTATAGCTCATAGGAATTGTATGATCGTGACGATGACGCGAGTTCCATGATTTTTGTTCACCCAAAAGTGCTCAACTCGCCTACTTCAACTTCACTTCAATATATATATTGAAGTGCCTTCTTTAGGCCAATAAAGGAATCTCTTTTTCTAAGGTTGGTTGAAAAGGGTTAGAATCATGGGTGTTTTCAACCAATTAGGATACTGCAGTATTAAAGTTGACATGGATTGACAAACCTACTAGAAACCGGGGACAAAGACAGTATTATGATAACGCCCAACGATCCTAGTTAGGGTCGAGGATCTATGTACATAAATCCTGGTTCTTAACTAGGATTCCTGCATCTAGGGACCCAGGAACTACGAGAATCATGGTCCCACAACACCCAGACTCATAAGTATTAACGCTTTTTTCTGTGTACAAACTTGTCCTGTCGCGGGAATCAAACCCGCTGCCTCCAGGTTATGAGCCAACCTGCTCAACCACCACTCCACAGTTTATTATTGTGATTATTTTTAACGGTGATTATTATAAAAGATAATAGCGCCATCGGATACGTTACATGAGCCAAAAAAACTAAAAACAATCCAATTTCAAATCGAAATTCGAGTAATCCAGATTCCATCAAGAAAAGCAGACAGCCAATCCCATCTATTCCCTGAAGAACAAAAAACTGCCTGTTCAGATCTGTTTTATGGCCCTTCCTTTCAAGGGCCATATAGTAAGGGTACATTATGGCCGAACTTCGGTCCGTAAGTTCGACACACAGCCCTTTAGGGACGGAGGGTAGGGTAGGCTAAGTTTTTTGATACTATTGGTGTAGGGAGATTAGGACAAATCGGGTCGGGTACCCTTTTCAGCTGTGAATTTTTGGGACGGATTTTTGATACGGTAGTTGTATAGCTGTTTTGTTTTAATTATGGAGGCACTAGCCGCTGCCCACGGCTTGGCTCGTGAGGAAATATAATTTACCAAACGAGTACTTAATCACACTTCACACTAATATTATAAAGGTGAAAGTTTGTATGTGTGTATGTTTGTTACTCCTTCATGCTCAAACGGCTGAATGGATTTGGATGAAATTCGGTATTAAAATAGCTTATACACTGGATTAACATTTAGGCTACAATTTATCCCGGAAAAGTGAATCTTTCCCGTGGGATGAGCAAATAATTAAAATATTTTTTTAACCACGGGTGAAACCACGGGGCGCAACTAGTGTTCCATAAAAACCGAGAGTGCTTTAGACCACACGGCTGAAGTAAAACTCCTTTAGCTCCATCTATAGACCGGTACAACTTTGTTTTTGCTTTGTTTAATGTTAATGTTGGCATCTTGACAATTGTAAATTGTCATTTTATTGGACATACCAACAAAATAATACAAATTTTAAATAATTTTTGACTTTGTTATGTTGACAATGGAGATACGTGAACCCAAATTTATCAACTTTCGTTCGCCTCGTTACGCTTTCACCAGCTTACTCTCCAAGTCAAGCGAGCGTAAAGTAGTTTTAATTCAAAATTGATATTAACATCGTTATGAAACTTGAAAAAAAAAAAAAGAAAAACAACGCATCATCGCTTCCCTAATTAATCGGTATCAGAGTACCTATTTGCAGACCCCTGCTAGAGGTAATGGGGGTGAGCTTCTCAATTACTGACCCCATGATTGACTTGACGATGAACGTATGAGGAATAGCAATTTCACCCCAGGGGTGGTAAAAAGTAATTTGTGATATGTCGGCAACTAACTTTTGCCCCAAGCTATACTCGCTTAGCTTAAAGCCACGTCGAAGCACATCTGAATCAATCCTGAATGTGATATTTTTCGTGATAAATGGCAATGTATTTTATTTAAAATGAGCTTCTGCCCGCAGCTTCGCACGCGTCGTGGCATATGGGAAAATAATTCAACCACCCATTTCACCCTTTTAACGGTGTAATTTTGAAAAATCCTTTCTTAGCGGATGCCTACGTCATAACATTTACCTTCATGCCAAATTTCAGCAGGATCCGTCCAGTGGTTTGGGCTGTGCATCGATAGATCACTATGTTAGTCAGTTACCTTTGAATTATATATATTTAGATTAGATTATTATTATCGTTTTGTGAAAGTTCAAGTTAATCTGTAATGTTTTTATTTTATTGTTATGACTGTTTTACTATTTTTATATTCGTACAATTGCCTATTGATTAATTTTTTACATAAGATTTTTTTAAGCCTTTCTACTAATGGTTTGATTATAAATAAATAAATACATATCTGTACACATTTCACACAACGCCATCTAGCCCCAAACTAAGCAAAGCTTGTACTATGGGAACCAGATAACTGATACAACACTTAGATATTTTTAATTTGTAAATACATACATAGAATACAATATAACACCCAGACACAGAACAACGTGTGCATCACACAAACGTTTGCCCAGGGCGGGAATCGAACCCACAACCTACAGTTCAGAATTGATTATTTAATTTCTTGTTTAACCTCACCTGTATACACATAAACACATACACACACACACACAAACCACACGATATACAAGTAGGTACAGAAGACGTCACATAAAGCTTCCTACCATTACCAAATACGTGTCGAAATGAAAAGAAAGAGGGGTAAATAATTTTCCTTTTCAGAAATCTGAAGGCTCACTAATTAATAGATTATTACTGGACTGTGTGAAAGGACCTTTAGTAATGGCGACATGGATGGATTGGCGCAAATGAGAACCGCCGTGATAAAGAAAAAAGTTACATTTCATTTTAGAACATAGGCGTTTTTTCTGTGTCTGTGGGTGTTATATTGTAGTAGTTGCGCCCCGCGGTTTCACCCGCAGTTAAAAAGTATTTTATTTATTTGCTCATCCCACAGGAAAATTTCACTTCACTGGGATAAAATGTAGCCTATGTTAATCCAGTGTACAAGCTATCTTGGTACCGAATTTCATCCAAATCCATTCAGCCGTTTGAGCGTGAAGGAGTAACAAACATACATACACACAAACACCCATAAAAAAATTTCCCTTTATAATATTAGTGTGATTCTATGTATGTATTTACAGACAAAAAGTATCTACGTATTGTATCAGTTGTCTGGTTCTCATAATACAAGCTTTGCTTAGTTTGAGGCTAGATGGCGTTGTGTGAGATGTCCACACATATTATTATTATTATTAACTTGGTCAAAATATCGCGATAAATAGTAAAAATATGTTTTTAGCGCAATATAGCCCCGTGTAAACAAATAACAGAGAGATTAAGAAATCTTAATATATTATGGCGGCAACGTCCAGTTACAAACTCTATGCGCAGCGGGCAGTACCGTAATATACCCTGTGGTAGCATTTAAATTTATTACAGTGGCAACACCGGTAACTGTCATCGCTGCCCCACCCATCTGGCTATAAAAAGGGAGTGCTCGGTGTACTACGGACCATTCTTGCTCCGGACACGGCTCGGTGCGCATACTGAAGGCCTATAGACCTATAGTTTGCCCGCCATGCCTACCCCGAGCTTATACATATAAAAATGAATACAATAAGTATTCATTTTGGTCATTGCATCTAGTGAACGGAGAGAACATTTTCACCAATTATTTTTTTATTGTTTATTATTTTCAGGAGAAGATTCGTATGAAAGAAAAAGTTTAGGGTGTATTGGAAATTTCACCATGCGGATGAAACCGCGGGGCACGGCTACTACTTAATAAATAATCCTACAAGTAGGTAACAGTAGTACAGTCAATTTGTTCACGTCGCTTGTAGTATGAGACAATCTACTGAGCACGGACAATATTATTTACGTGTCGCGTCTGTATTTTATCCTACATCTATAGTTATTTTTTTCACTTGTTGGTGCCATAATACCATGACCGACTCGGTTCAGCCGATTTGGCGTAAAAGTCACATAAAACCAACAGACATAGTCTAACTTGTACATATTAGTAGGGAACAAACAAAGCTTTTTATTTATCAGTAGAAAAGTGGGAAGAGGGTTAAAGATTTGTATCAATCAGTTATGGTAGCTTACTAGGTGGTAGGACTTTGTTGCAAAGTTCGTCTAGGTAGGTACCACCGCTTTGCCAGTTATTCTGCCGCCAAGCAGTAGTGCGCAAGCACTACTGCGTTCCGGTTTGAAGGGCACTGTAGCTAGTGAAATTACTGGGCAATTGAGACTTTATGATCTGACCTCACAGTCGAGTAATCCTATTACCAGACTGTGCTGATGTCTCAGGATGATGTGCGCAGTGCAGTGTTGCTCAAAACTCTATTTTGGGGTTCTGATTGACACTGTTCTGTTGTGGGCAGCCGTGGCGCTTAACATCAGGTGAACGGCTAGCTCGTCAAATCATTCAGTAACATAAAAAAAATGCTTTTTGCGTCCTTAAAAGCAAAAAATAATACTTATACGGTCCCTAAAGAAATCCAAGGAGGCTATAGGCATGGGTCTACCAGAGGACGCTCATGGCTGTAGGACATAAAAAACTAATCAAAATGGCACAGGGTAAAAACTAAAGGTACAAAAGATTTATGAAGAACATTCATTTATTGTAGTAGTAGGTAGTGTTTAGTATTAGTTATTATATAATTGTAGTATTTAGCTGAAAATAAAGGCAATTTGCCAAAAAAAGAAGTACATTCATAAAACTTATTTGTATTTTGTTTCATGATAAACATTACATGAGACATAAATAAAAATGACATCCAAATGGTAATTAATTATATATTAAAAAATACGTTATCATCGTTAGTTTTTTTTTTGTTTTGGTTTTGGCTCCACACTTTTGTGTATTTAGCCAGTGTCAAGTAATTGATAATTTATCAAGTCAATTAATACAATACATATATGAGTCAAGTCACAGTCCAAGTCATCAAGTCAAGTCATAATCTAGTCTAGTCAGGTCATACTCCTAGTAAAGTGGTGGCCACTTTACCAGAAGCTTCTATGGAGTTTTGGAAACAACACGAAAAGAAACGTTTCACTATCATTATACCACTTTCCCATACTCATGCCTGTAATCCAGCATTTAACGAATAAAATGCCACCAATTTTATGCACTAACGTTGAAAATAATACAATTTTAGGAAAATAATACAATGCGGTGACACGATCTTTTTCGTTTTCCCGCCAAAACTCCATCATCATTAGTTACCATTTACAGTTGGGGCTTTAATTAGTACAATTACCATTTTTGTAGCCCTTAGTAATGAATTAAAACGTTACTTTGAAGTGTAAAAAATCAAAATTTAAATCATTAACCTTAAGTCATCCACTTCTGAGCATAGTCCCCCCCCCCCCTAATCTCCCTCCAGCATCCATCGGCTCCCCGCGGTTTAGACCAGTTCACCGCTCCACCTACGCTACTTCTTCCAGTCATCGAATATATGCCACTTACCATCATAAAAGATACCTATCAACTTGAAGCAAGTACGTATAAAATGGTACCAATTCTGACAATAAAGCAAGTCACTCCCCTTCCAAAGGTCCCTCCTCAAAATGGGCAAGGAATCCTAAGTAGCTGTCAAAAAACCCACATCACGGAAATTTTCGCCCGATCCATTATTAGACCTAAAGAAAATAAAGAGTTATATAGTACGTATAGGTATACATATCATCACCAAAGATTCATCATTTTGGCCTCACACACAAACATCAGTACTAAATATAATAATCTACTATATAAAAATAAGTCGGGTTTTCCTTCCTGACGCTATAACTCCAGAACGCACGAACCGATTTCCACGGTTTGCATTCGTTGGAAAGGTCTCGGGCTCCGTGAGGTTTATAGCAAAGAAAATTCAGGAAAAATTCAGGACAAACCAACATTGTAAGTAGATGGCGCCGGTGCGTGATACATTGTTTTTCGTATATTATAAAATGTTTAATAAATAAACGTCCACCCGAGCGAAGCCGGGACGGACCGCTAGTTAATAATAAATAATAACGCCCAAAGATCACATACATAGATCCCGGACCCTAACTAGGATTCCTTGTGTCTAGGGACCCATAAACTACGAGGACCATGGTCCACAACACTCAGAATAAGTATTTGCGATTCTTCTTGGTGCACGAATACTTCTCTTGCCGCGGGAATCGAAGCCGCCGCCTCCGGTTTATGAGCCGACTTGCTCAACCACCACACCACAGAGGCTGTCTAAAATGAGATCAGGTAATAAGCTGTCTATCAAATAACTATGCAATACAATAAACGCTTTATTGCAAATCCAATTAAAAATAAAAGATATACATTTTAAATTCTTACGTGTCGTTGAAAAAATCAAAAAAATTCCATATCTCGCTTATTTTTGAATTTTAATGTGTTAAAGGATGTTTATCCGTTAAGTGTTTGTGTACGTGCACGAGTGTTGGCAAATAGTTCCAAGTTTTAAAACCATGCCTTTTCGTTTTCTCTTCAAGGCTTCCTAGAGCCTTCAGTAATATATCCACCATTTTACTGTGGCATTTTGACTGACAAAATAAGACTTTGACATGACATAACCGTACATAAATTCCTTACTTGACATTGGCATAATTTAAATTAAAAAAAGAAGAATTAATTTATGACAGTGAGAAAATTTCGAGTGAAACCCCTTACGCATAAAATTGTCTATAAAATAAACAAATAATAAATCAACCTGATCCACCAATCTCTTTTTTCCGCAAACTCAATATCACAAGTAAGTGATTCATTTTGAGACAGCCAATATACACTTCATTTCGGACACCTAATACACTCGACACTATACACGGAGTGTCGGACACTCATACCCCGCTGTGCTCTATCGAGCGTTGATATTGCAAGGTGGTAAAATTCCCGACCCTCTATTAGACTTTGGGATGGGACAAAAGCGTTATTTTATAGTTATCGATACTCAGCATTTTTGTATGATACTTGATGTATTGATACTTGATTCAAATACTTAAATACTCATTTATCGGTATAAACGTTTACAGACCGTTTAGGTTTATATGTAGATGGTATAAACAATGGTATGCAACGACATTAGTAATTATAATTGATTATTTATGAAAAGTACCACGAAGTCATTTTATATTAGAATCGAAAGAAAAAAATGTTTTAATAAAATGACATTAGAAATTGTTTATAGGAAAACAATAAATTACATATGACAGAAATAATAATAATAAAAATAGTAGTAAACATATTAGCACAAGTTTTCGGGTCGCTTAAAGATTTTGCGCTCTTGCTTATACGAGAATAAAGAAAGGTCGTAAACAAGAATAGTAATAAAAATAAATGTCAACGTAGCAAATCATTCTATCAAATATGAATCCAATATAAAACTACGAGTGTCGGCCTATTAAGATTACTATATATTACTAGGTGGTAGGACTTTGTTGCAAAGTTCGTCTAGGTAGGTACCACCACTTTGCCAGTTATTCTGCCGCCAAACAGTAGTGTGCAAGCACTACTGTGTTCCGGTTTGAAGGGCACTGTAGCTAGTGAAATTACTGGGCAATTGAGACTTTATGATCTGATCTCACAGTCGAGTAATCTTATTACCAGACTGTGCTGATGTCTCAGGATGATGTGCGCAGTGCAGTGTCGCTTGAAACTCTATGTTTTAGGGTTCCGAGTGACACTGTTCTGTTATGGGCGGCCGTGGCGCTTAACATCATGTGAACGACTAGCTCGTCACATCATTCAAAATAACATTAAAAAAAACTATAAAAATAATGTTAACCTACTTTTTTCTTGATTTTTTGAGTTTTACTTTTTATCGATAGTTTTCATCTAGCTTTCCCATCTCTACGATATACTATCTTACCACTTATTAGCTACGCCGTCTAGCAATTTATCGGGTGGGCTCAGAATATTGCCCGACACAGTACCCCGAACTAAGTTAAGTGATGGCTTAATGCGCCCTTGTATGTAAAATGGGGGTATTTCACCACCAAGAGGGGGAGATTAAGTGGGGAGGCTATTTTTGGAGGTGTCTGAGAATTTCTCGATTAATTAGGTAGGATTTTTTTTGGTGGTGGGACTATTTTGCATAATTTAACGTAAGTAAATGTAAGTAAGCCACCGCCTTTTCAGATATTTTAGTACTAAGTTAATTAGTTAATTCGTGTGCAAGCACTATTGCTAGTGAAATTACTAAATTACTTTCACAATTTTTTAATCTTATTTATGTGAAGTCTTCTGTTTCGGTAGCGACAGTGGACGTCTTCAAATGATGATGATGAGTGTGCTTAACTTTACCGATCGGCTAGGAACGTCAAAGGATTTATTGCAAATAGACTATTTTTAGCCATTTTACAAATCAAAATTATATTAGGTACCTACTTAAAATTAGGTTATTGTACTAAGCATATAAAGTTACAAAGTGCTTATTGTCAAATATTACATAGCAAGCCCATTACAATATATGAGTTTGAAAAAAAGCAGTTCTCTTTCTCACTACTGGTGCAAGCAATCCGGCACAATGCAGAAAACAAAAGAATACAAAGCTTCGATAACACCTGTAAAGAAGAAGCTACAAGAAACTTGCCAAAGGTAAGACGCAAAGTTGCCATCTTATCGGTCTTCTATCGAATGCATTTTGGCGAGTGTGCATTAGAGTTGCATAACCTGATTCCGCCGTCACCGTTCCACCATCGGACAACCAGATATACGAAAAAGCGCCACCGGTACATGGTTAATATCCCACATGTGCGAACAAAGAGATTTGACTCCACATGTATCATGCGAACAGCCAAAGAGTGGAACGCTTTACCGGCGTCCGTATTTCACGAAAACTACAACCTTGGAGTCTTCAAATCGAGAGTGAACAGGTATCTTCTAGGCAAGCGTGTTACATCCTAGACCGCATCGTCACTTACCATCAGGTGCGATAGTGGTCAAACGCGAGCCTATCAAACAATAAAAAAAAAGCTTTACAGTGTTGCACTGCCCTGCAAAAATTTCCATGTTACACCCAGGTTAACTGGAAGATAATGCTCTCTAGCATTAAGTTCGCCTTTGTACCTACATTTGTTATTTGTGCAATAAAGCATTTTCTATCTATCTATCTATTTTTTTTTTCTACTGTGTTTTACAAAATTTATAATTAATTACAATTGAGATAATGAATACATTACAAAAGTAACCACCACGTCACACCGGTGCAAGAAGAATAGTGAGATGATTTAATAAACATTACAAATAGAAACTGAAATTATATAGCTACAGGCAATAGGCAAGGTACGTAGAATTTCATAATATTAAGCACTACACACTACACAAAGCCCTATATAGCTTTCATCAGCAATGGATGAGACACATTTGAAGCGCTAATAGCAACAAATCAGTACTCCAAAATTATCCAACTTAATTACTTTGCTACCAAAAGGTATTAGTTCTCGGCTGTAACCACTTAGACCTACCCTTGAAGTCTCAAGCAATATCGTCATTGACTAAACTACAGCATCTTTGAATATTAAATGCGAAAGTTCGAACTCTACACTGTGTTTGGATATTCAAAATATACCCTTTGTACTCTCTCCTTTATTACCAAAGATTACCAAACTAATGGAGTACTAAATAACCGCAGTACATTTATGCACAACAGTCATGTTATAATTTAGCGTTTTGAAAACTTTGAAATTCTGAAAATTTGATATTTAGACACTTGACGTCATGAACGTTTTGACGTTTCAGCGGAATATATTGTGGGAGCGTCTTTGCATTTATCCCTCTATGATATACATACTGCAACATATTTGGGTAAGTCACAGAGAAATAATTGCGAACTTAGAACTGTCAAACTTAAGTAAAGACGGGCATAAGTGTCTCTTTCCCTGGTCAGAGTCTTGAGAAGAAAATGCCATAGTAAAATAGTACGCGTTCATAAATTGATCAGCCTTAAAAAAGTTGATTTATGATTGGCAAAAAAGTATGCTGTATATAGCAACGTGTTTGAATCTGAATAGGAGCAGTATTTGCAGTCTATTGGGATAATGATCTATGTATCTAACACATACGACCCCTTCCAGCCTATAAATTGACAATTAATACACAAACTTCCGTCAATATTGTGTTTGTTGGGGTCATTCTCGCCCCCGTGCCATCCGTGACCCGTGTTTCGAGTTATAGTCAAATCAAAGCATGTTGTAATAACAGTAAGGGACGTTCTGACTCTAGAATTATTACAAACGAACGGGGGAATGAATGATAGAGAAATAAATTATAAACTCATTTAATATTTAAGGCCCACCTTAAATATCAAACGAGTTTTTTAAGTAAGACAGGGGTCTTTATGTATATACTTTAATTTATTTTAATAAAGCTCAGCGTCCATACGTCACCACTGAAAAAGCTCTGGAAGTGTTCTGCATATTTTAAACTGACGAGCGCAGTCGAAAATATTACAATATTATAGTTGTATTTATAATACAAGCTGCACCCCGCGGTTTCATACGCAGATAAAAAGTAACCTATGTGTTAATCCACTGTTTAAGCTATCTATATTCCAAATTTCATCCATATCCGTCCAGTCTTTTGAGCGTGTAAGAGTAACAAACATCTATACATGCAAACTTTAATATTAGTTATGATCTTAGTAAAAACCGGTCAACTTTGGAATATTATCTGACTGCTGAGAAATAAGTCCACTTTGACCTACTGCTGCAATCTGTACGGTGTAGCCAAATGGCCAGCTTAATGCTTACATATAACGTAAATTGCGACGCTCCGTTTATTTGTGTTGGCAACTTCGATACAAGTAGGATATTAAATCTGTTTGGGAACAAGTCAATACTGTCTTTAGGTTTAGGTGTATGATTATACAAACTGTATGACGATGGAATAACTAAATAATACACCGCCTGTTAATAAACTGAATAAAAGAAGAATAAAAAAGCAAGTTCGTGCTACATACATGTAAATGGAGGTTTGAAATTACCAGAATAATAAATGAATAAATAAATCATAAAATTGTGGACATTTCACACAGCGCCATCTAGCCCCAAACTTAGCAAAGCTTGTGCTATGGGAACCAGATAACTGATACAATACTTAGATACTTTTCGTTTGTACATATATATACATAAAATACAATAATATCGATTTTACTACACCGCTACCATTTCTTTTCTTGCACATTCAGGTTGACTGGTAGATAATGCTTCATAGCAGTAAGTCCTCCTTGTACATTATTTTGTGCTAAAGTATATATAAATAAATATAAAACCCAGACACAGAACAAACGTCGATGTTCATTACACAAATGCTTGTCCTGGGTGGGAATCAAACCCACATACAGTTCAGAAAGCAGGGTTTACTACCAACTGAGCTATGAGCCAGTAAGAAAAGACGCTAAGCTCGATCAAAATCTCATTCTAAAACTCGATCATAATATCGATCACAAAGTCGACTATTTTATTTATACAACTATAACCTTGGTTGCTCGCATCACAGACCTAGAATATTTTCACTTGAAATTACCGTAATTATTATAATTCTGTGTGATAGGTTGTAATTGAGATTGTGACTGAGATTGTGATCGAGTTTGTGATCGAGCTTGCAGTTGAAGTGATCATCACTGTAAGCTTAGTTCAAAAGAATAAATGTGTTTTTTTTCTGTATTACCAATTTTTTAAAATTTATTATCTGTTACAGGAATCAAACCCGCGTTAACCGCTACGTAATTGTTGACTTTCATTTAGTCTTAATAAATGTTTGAAGTTGGATTTGTAATTAACTTTTATCTAAATAAATTATCAGCTCTTTTGGAACAAACTCTTGTAACTATCTCGAGGGCTATTAGTACGAGAGGTTTTAGGGTTCCGTACACACCGTTAAATAAACAAAAACTCCAAAAAGTGTTGTGTTCTCTGGTGGGTTTATTTATTGTTGTTGTTTTATACTAAAACACTTAATGAGAGATTTTAGGGTTCCGTACACACCGTTAAATAAACAAAAACCCCAAAAAGTGTTGTGTTCTCTGGTGGGTTTATTTATTGTTGTGGTTTTATACTAAAAAACTTAATGAGAGATTTTAGGGTTCCGTACACACCGTTAAATAAAGAAAAACCAAAAAAATGTTATGTTGTCTTGTCTAGTGTCTTTTGATTGTTGTTTTTTATTCTAAAAAAACTTAAGCATCAAATGTACTTTAATTAATAACATGATATTCATTAAAAAGGTCAATACATAACTGCTTATATTAGGTCTTTACCTATGAAATTGCCGTTTTGTTTGAAATTAGTTAAAGTATTTTTTTTTTCGAACTTATTTATTTCTTTTATTCAAAGTAATCACCCCTGCAATCAATGCATTTTTGCCAATGCTGTGGCAGTTTATGGATGCCCTTCTTGAAAAAATCAGCAGGACGGGAGACAACAAACTCTTCAAAGGCGTTTTGTACTGCCTCTCGGGAATTGAATTTTTTTCCCGCTAAAAAGTTGTCCAAATTTTGGAAAAAGTAATAGTCGGTAGGCGCAAGATCTGGTGAGTATGGCGGATGAGGGAGAGCTTCCAAACCCAATTCATGCAGCTTAGAGACGGTCTGTTGTGCAGTATGGGGTCGCGCGTTGTCGTGAAGTAGCAGTGGAGACGACCGATTGACCAAAGCTGGTTGCAGACGTGCGAGTTTCGCCATCATTGTGGTCAGTTCTTCAATGTACACATCTGCAGTAATGCTCTCGCCGTTTTGTAAAAAGCTATGATGAATCACACCAGCACTAGACCACCAAACTGTGACCGTCACCTTTCTAGAGGTCATTTTTCATTTTGCACATTGCTTTGGTACCGAACCAGGATCTAACCAACTTGCTGAGCACTTTCGATTGTCAAAAAGAATCCATTTTTCGTCGCACGTAACAATTCGGTTCAAAATTCCTTCATTTCTGTGCCTGTTAAGCAGCGCAAGGCAAGTCTCGACGCGTACGTTGCGCTGGCGATCGTTAAGTTCGTGGGGCACCCATCTATCAAGCTTTTTTATCTTGCCAATCTGTCGCAAATGGACCAATATTGTTTTGATGCTAACATCAAAAGCTGCTGCCAGCTCAGCTGCAGATTGAGATTCATCAGCTTCCACAATCGCCTTTAATTCATCATTGTTGACCAAAGTTTCCGGACGACCATGAGGTTCATTTTTCAATTCAAAATTCCCAGAACGGAACCGAGCAAACCAATAACGGGTTGTACGTTCGTTTGTACAGTTCTCTCCGTAAACGTCGTCGTTGATGTTACGTGTCGTTTGTGCCGCGTTGGTGCCACGACGGAACTCATATTCCATAATTACACGAAATTTCAAAGTATCCATTATGAGGAAAAATGTTGAAATGTAATGAAAATACAACGCTAATCAATAAACAAAAGACTTATATTGTAAATAGAATGTCATATTTTTAAAACAAAATTTATTTGAATTTAGAATTCATAGCCAATCAAAACTTTTTTTTGTTTGAAAAAGTCTGTACTGCAATACGGCAATTTCATAGGTAAAGACCTATTATAAAAAAGCCAGGTTGGAAACTTTAGGCGTAGCATAATGCCACCATTGACGATACTAAACATATTGCGCGTGAGCGGTCTTATCGCTAAAAAGCTATCTCTTTCAGGCAACCTAGTCAATAGTAAAATAAACCAAAAATAAGAAAAATATAATAAAATACGGAACCCTGTAAATTCAGACGTGCATTCAACTTGCTCATTTTTTCGATGTTATCTTTTCTCCATAAGTAAAACGGCTATCATTAATTACGTGGTATCAGCGAGTCTTAATGGAAATTTATACTTTTGCTAAATTAAACAAGAAAAATTGCAGTAAAGATCAGATCAGGGGTAAAAGAATTAGTGCAGATAGTTAATTTGATTAAAAGATGATTAATCCATGTTAAAGTTTCAGATCAGATGTAAAACAGACTTTATTATTGACTTTTATAAAGAATAGGAGGTATTTTTGAACACTATTTGTTCATAAATCAGTGAAAGCTTTTATGGTGTGGTGATTGAGCAGGTTGGCTCATAACCCAGAGCGACGGGTTCAATTCCCGCGGCAGGATAAGTGTGTGCTCAAAAAAAAGCGCAGATACGTTTTCTGAGTCTGGGTGTTGTGGGACCATGGTCCTCGTAGTTCCTATAGACAGGGAATCCTAGTTAGGGTCCAGGATCTAGTATGTGATTGTAGGGCGTTATTATTATTATTATTCGTCCGGATAATAAATAATAATTTTGATGACAATCAATAAATTAAAAAATTAAAGTTCGCCGAAAAAAAGAAGTTCACCGGGTCAGCTATATGAAGGTTTATTAAGTGGTCCCAACTGTTATATGAATGGCGAAAATTTTAACAAATAATCAAATTACAAAAACCAACATCTTAATCCTAATTTACCCAAAGCACTTTTACAAATTAACACAAAAACTCAGTACCGTGAACAAGCTAGGGGGGAATGGGGTAAAAGGGGGAAGTAGGGGTAAGTCAGCAAAAATTAATTCCAAGTTACTGTAACATTAATCAAGCTAGAATTTGGGGAGTGTCCGCAAAGATTAAACTATTAGGAAAGAGGATTACTTTGTACGAATTCTGTGGGAAAAATGTGACTGCTATCTCGAAATTACTAGTTTATTTTAGCTGTCACTTGAACAAACTCAAAGTCAAAGTCAAGAGATTTTATTGCAAATAGGCTATTTTTAGCACTTTTACAAGTCAAAATTATATTGGGTACTTAAAATTAAGTTATTGTACTAAGTATATAGAATCACAAAGTGCTTTTTGTCAAATATTATATAGCAAGCCCATTACAATATATGAGTTTGTAAACACTGTCTGTCTGTTGTAAAAACTTATTTTTTTTCACACTGTTTGTAACTTATTTTTTTAAATGTTGTCAGTGATGTGACGAGCTAGTCGTTCACCTGATGTTAAGCTCCACGGCCGCCCATAACAGAACAGTGTCACTCGGAACTCCAAAATATAAAGTTTTGCGTGACACTGCACTGCGCACATCATCCTGAGACATCAGCACAGTCTGGTAATAAGATTACTCACACTGCACACTTCTGCTTGGCAGCAAAATAACTGGCAAAGCGGTGGTACCTACTTAGACGAACTTTGCAAAAAAGTCCTACCACCTAGGAAGTTTGCTAATGGATCATCATCAGCCTACACTAGTCCACTGCTGGACATAGGCCTCTCCCAAGGCACGCCACTGAGCCCGATCTTCAGCTCTACTCTTCCAGCTACTACCAGCTTGCGTATATCATAGCTCCATCTTGCAGTAGGACGTCCTACACTACGTCTGCCGATTCGCTAATGGATAGTTTTTAATTTTATTGGAATGAAGTTCCTTATCGCGCATTGCAAAACGGGGCTAGACGGAAAAAATTAAAACCAAAAGTTGTAACGACACTTTTTGAAGCTGTGCGGCGTGTGTTTCTCTCTCTCTCTCTCTCTTATAGAAAGCAAGTATATTCGTTCCGTCTTTCTATTTCGCATTCATATTATATTAATATTCTTTCTATTTATATTTGTTAATAATAAAAAAAAATATTATAACATAAAAAAATAACATTTTATTACAATTTTTATCGAAAGGAACTTTTTTTTTTATTTTTTTTTATTATTATTCGATAGGCTTGCGTTTGACCACTATCGCACCTGATGGTAAGTAACTTTGTTCTATCCGGTAGTTTTATTGTTTAAAAGCTACATTTATATCAGGTCTTACCTTTAACATTAAGTTTCACACTCTTCTCTATAGGCTCGTCGAGGGCGGCGGAAGACACGACGCACCGGAGCCGCCCGCCCAACTCACCCCTAGTCACCGTTAGGGGTAGCACGTGCATCACGGTACTGTTATCTGGGGTCATTGTTTGTCCTGTAACAAGGAGATACACAATTTGAATGTCGTGGACAGCTTCTGTGGTGTGGTGATGAGGTGGTGAGTAGGTTGGCTCATATCCCGGAGGAAGCCAGTTCGATTCCCGCGACAGGAGTAGTACTTGAGGACAGAGAAAAAGGCGCAAATATGTACTTGTTCTGTGAGCATGGTCTTCGTAGTTCTTGGTCCGTAGACAGGGAATCCTAGTTAGGGTCCAGGATCTATGTTGGATGTTATTTATAAAACTAGCGGCTCGCTCCGGCTTTACACGAGAATATAATATATAGCCTATGTCATTTACTGAAAAAATGATTAAAATCGATCCAGTAGTTTTGATTTATTCATTACTGCTCGTGGCCCGCACGCGTTAAATTTAGAGTTAAACCATCCTTCTTTCTCTAAACCATGAAGATTTCCTGCTATCTTTGGAGTATCTGAATTCATACACTACATTTTACTTATTTACTTTTTACATTTTTACATGTTATTATGCATGTAAACCTTTCTCTTTAATCACTTTATCTATGACAAAAAACCGCAACAAAATCCGTTGCGTAGTTTTAAAGATTTACAGAGAAAGCGACTTTGTTTTATACTATGTAGTGATGAGAGAAAGTACATAGTAATGTGAAATTAATATGCGTTGTGCGTGGCTTTTCAACCGACTTTAAGAAAGGGCGTGGTTCTCATTAGGTTGTATGTTTGTTATCTAAATAACATACGCAAAGCGTAAAAAAATCAACTTCAGACTTATGTTGTTTTCTTATGGATGCCATTGTCAGTACTAGATCAAATTGAAATGAGACCACGCGAGAAGCAACAGCGCACGAATAAAAAAAGGATCATCAAAATCGATTCACCCAGTCGAAAGTTCTTAGGTAACAAAATACAGTCGAATTAAGAACCTCCCCCTTTTTTGAAGTCGGTTAGAAATGCAAGCACTTTTTCTGCTTTAAATAATGTCTCAGGAATTGAACCCACAAACTTAGTAACATCAGCCGACATTTCCAACCACCAAACCATAAATTATCGTTTGTTCAAAACGTAGAAAGATCTGTTTAAATTTCGAGCTTACGAACAAAACGGGAGTGTAAAATAAACAAAAGAAACTCAAATACATTTTATTCTAAAACCAAACAATGCGCGGCTTCCTCGTGAACGGCAGAAGATAACGATCGTCAAACAGAACTCAGCTGAATGGACAGAAATACGGTTTGTAAAGCTAAACCGACGTTCCGAAGTTCTGTGTAGGCACGCTTGAGTTTAGAAGTTTACAGATAAAAATATTTACTAGTCTACGTTTTGGTGCCAAGTTACGCGAAAACGTACCATGTCCATGATAAATTTTAAACTTTCGCGACTTGAACACATATTGTAAAGATCAAAACGGGTCTATTCGCGTACAACAATTATTATCAAAAGATAATTCTGACTAACATCGACGTTTTTGACGTTCGTTTGTTTGTCCTTGTCGTTCGAGGTTAGTCATCAAAAAGGATTTAAATGTTTTTTTTTTACAAAATGACTTATGGTTATAGTTGGATTCAGCGTGAAATTATCTATAATAATACATTCTCAAAATACCGAAATGAGGCTTAAATCTCGACATTGTCAGTCTAAAAGCAGTTAATCTGACACAGGAATACAGTTCGCTTAGCATAAAAACATTATAATATATTTTTCAGTAATTGTACGAATTAGTACTATAATTTGTATTTTGAAATAGCCGTTTTATCTTTACAATACATGTCCACGATGTCAGTAATTGACAAAAACAATGACCGTAGTAGTGCGCAACCTCAATTGCATGCAGATAGTTCTAGTTCACAATTTACAAAAAAATAAAAATAAATAAAAGCTGATTTATAAAAAAATACAATAAATGATGCGACGAGTTCGTCGTTCACCTGATGTAAAGCAACACGGCCGCCCATATCAGTTGCAGTGTCACTCAGAACTCTAAAGTACAGAGTTTCGCGTGACACTGCACTGCGCACGTCATATTTACCCTGCCTTTCGCAAAACAGTTTAATTAGTAAAGCAAAAGGCAGAGCTCACTTTACAATGCCAATAGTGTTTTGCAATAAACGATTTGTAATTTGTGTAATTTGTATTTGTAATTTGTATATATGACACTAGCTTCTGCCCGCGGCTTCGCGTGGCCTATAGGAAACGAAAAAGAAAAATTTTCATAGAATACAACCACCCATTTCATCCTCTTACGGATGGAATTTCGAAAAAGCCTTTCTTAGTGGATACCTACACTTTACAAAAAACACACCCTCCAAATTTCGAGTCTCTAGGACCAGTGGTTTAGGCTGTGCGTTGATATATAAGTCAGTCAGTCAGGACTTTGAATTTTATAAATACGACATTAGACCATAAATTATCATTTGCCTAGTAATTTAACTAGCGAAAGTGCCCTTCAAACCTGAAAACTGCTTGTAGGCAAAATCGCTGGCAAAGGTGGTATCTCGACGAACTTTGCAGAAAAGTCCTACCACCTAGTAAAGAGGTAAAGTGGTAAAAACCGCGTAATTAACCGACACAGTAGATAACTTATAGTAATTTAGAAAACAAATTGGACAGGTTACAAGACAATTCGCATGGAAACACCACCTCTACTATCCACAGAGTATATAACTACACAATTAACTAGAACCGGCAAGATTGATCGCGCGGCCATTACACGAAAACTACTATTGCCGAAGATGTACAGCCAATAGATGCGCCGAGAGCGTATTAATTAGTATACGGCGAGCGTACCCATGTATATTAATTATACTTGTATGTAGGTTTGAGTATAAATTGTCGGCTATTTAGGTTTTATTGAGGTATAAATAAAAATGGGCGATTGAGCGAGCCTGTGTCTTGTGTTCTTTATTGTAAATTGAATTTTTAATTAAAAAAATGTTTTACCATCGTTTTCAACTGACATCAAAAAAGAGGTTCTAAGTTTGGTTATTTTATAAAATGTTTGTTATCGTTTCCATCATTTATAAACCTTAAACAACTTAATAACAAAGAACAATTTTGATCAAACCCATCTTTCAAAAAAGGAAAATAAAATCGGTTAATTGCCAAAATATTGTTTACTAGATCGCACCTCGGTTTCATCCACGGAAAAGTACCCTATATGTTAATTCAGTATGTCAACTATATATATTCCAAATTTCATCAAAATCCGTAAAGTTGTTTGAGCGTGAAGTAGTACACATGCATACACACTTACTATTTTATAATATTAGTGTGAAGTGTGATAATCGGGATTATGCGTAGCACCTAATTTAAGCGGGCTACGGTCCTGTAGCTTTTAATGATGTGACGAGCTAGTCGTTCAGCTGATGTTAAGCGACACAGCCACCCATAACAGAACAGTGTCATTCGGAACTCTTAAATATAAAGTTTCGCGTGTCACTGCACACATCATCCTGAGACATCAGCACAGTCTGGTAATAAAATTACTCGACTGTGTGATCATAAAAACTCAATTGCCCAGTAATTTCACTAGCTACAATGCCTTTCAAACCGGAACACAGTAATGCTTGCACACTACTGCTTGGCGGCAGAATAACTGGCAAAGCGGTGATACCTACCTAGACGAACTTTGCAGAAAAGTCCTACCACCTAGTAAATCATTGTCTTCCCTCTTTTACTTACATTACAAATGCTTGCATATTTTTATTTTAAAAAGTATACAGCTAAATGAACTATTAAATACACTAAAAATAAAACAGGAAAATCTTCCATTGTCGTGTGAATCTAGGTCGATCCTAACCAGTTAACCCCTCCGGTGCGTCGCAGTGGTTTTTCATTTCGCGCCGTAATACACCGAGGTAGGGT
Organism: Ennomos fuscantarius; assembly: GCA_905220475.3. Taxonomy (NCBI): domain Eukaryota; kingdom Metazoa; phylum Arthropoda; class Insecta; order Lepidoptera; family Geometridae; genus Ennomos; species Ennomos fuscantarius. The sequence continues at coordinate 9,757,595 of HG992049.1, forward strand.
TACAGGGGTGCCTTTTGTGCCTCAAATTTACTATGTGTTATGTTTAAAACAATGCGTTCGGTATGCGTCATATTTTGTAAGCAATAAGTTTTATTTTTAATTGGCGCTTGTTTTTACATTATATTGTGTCCAGAACTAGGCAGTGAGAATACCAAATTTTGATGACCTTAGTGTTGTTGGATATGTGTGAGCTGTTGCAGAGTGTCTTGTCTTCCCAACATCTAATAAGCCCTAAGTGATCCCAACATTAAATGAGCCCCAAGTAATCCCAACACCTAATTAGTCGCAAGTGATTTCAACATCAAATGAGCCCAAGTGATCCCAATATCTAATTAGTCACAAGTGCTCCCAACATCAAATGAGCCCCAAGTAATCCAAACATCTAATTAGTCGCAAGTGATCTCAAAATCAAATCAGCTCCAAGTGATCCAAACATCAAATGAGCCCCAAGTAATCCAAACATCTAATTAGTCGCAAGTGATCTCAAAATCAAATCAGCCCCAAGTGATCCAAACATCAAAAGAGCCCCAAGTGATCCTAACATCAAATGAGCCCCAAGTGATCCAAACATCAAAAGAGCCCCAAGTGATCCCAACATCAAATGAGCTTCAAGTGATCCCAACATCAAATGAGCCCCAAGTGATCCAAACATCAAAAGAGCCCCAAGTGATCCCAACATCAAATGAGCTTCAAGTGATCCCAACATCAAATGAGCCCCAAGTGATCCAAACATCAAAAGAGCCCCAAGTGATCCCAACATCTAATTGGTCGCAAGTAATCTTAACCTCAAATGAGCCCCAAGTGATCCAACATCAACTAAGCCCCAAGCCAAATAAAATAACATTGTTTGGTTTAAATTATATTGTCTTAGTTTTCTTTTATAAATACCTATACTTTAAGAAGTGTGTGTTGCATTTTTGTCTACTTAGTAAAACTATCTATTAGTTTGTTAAGTATGTCTTGACGTTCGTGGTACCACAAATGGGTTCCTAAGGTCTTTAATGCATAAAAAGTCCTTTATTATATGCCCATTCGTGACACCACACAACATTTCATTGTTCTCTTCTGTTTGTAGGAACTATTTTTTTCCTTTTATACTTTTGTTGTTATATAATATAAGCTATATAATATAAACTATGTGTATTTTTCGTAGACTGTTTTATGATTAAACCGATGTTTGTAAACATTTAATAAACTATTTCATTTCATTTCATATTATTATAAACTATGTAATGTAATATGATTGTAACTGACAGCCTCTGTTGTGTGGTGGTTGAGCAGGTCGACTCATAACCAGGAGGCATCGGGTTCAATTCCCGCGACAGGACAAGTATTTGTGCACAGAAAAAAGCAAAGCGCAAATACTTGTACTGAGTTTGGGTGTTGTGGGACCATGGGCCTTGTAGTTCCTGGGACAAGGAATCCTAGTTAGGGTCCAGGATCTATGTGCGTGATCGTTGGGCGTTATTATTATCATTATTAATAGTGTGTGTTAACTATGTCGCAAATAAATTTATAGAATTATATAGAATACGCTGGGGTTGACATAACCATTGTCTGAAAGCCCTTTAAAAATTAAGATTAAAAAAAGAGTACCGTTACACCAAGGGGTTTTAAAAAATTCTACCTTTAAGCGGGTGAAATGGGGTGTTAAAGATTGTGTGAAGGAGTGGGGGTGCCTCTAGTACCTAATAACACTCAGAAACGACCCAAAGCTCCATAATGAAAGTTAAATCACGCGTCGCCAACCCTGGTTCAAATTACCTATACCGGGGTACCAAATTAATCATATTTAAATTCATATTACGTTCCCGAAACAATTAACCTCGTTCCGAACTACTTCCGCAGTAATTAAATTTGTTTTAAGCCAAGGGTTGAGCACCCCTGGCCACGTGTGGGATGAAAGAGATGCCCAACCTTTCCGAGATGTTGCTTAGTGAAACTTTTTCAATAAATAATCTGAAATAAAGTTGCGATGCCGGTGCCTGTCCTGCTAATATTTTAAACTAGGACGCCCCGTGGTTTCATTTGAAATTTATCTGTTTTTCATTCGAGTATTCTTATACTATTCTGGGTTATAACCCAGTATAGTCATATTCTCGGGGGCGAGTTGGCTGGACTGAAGTCGCGACCCCTTCTCGCCCCGGTACGGCGGACGAGGGCTCACGGAGGGGTTTTAGTGGGTTCGAGTCCCACATAAGAAAGTGCGAGGGCATTTCCCCCCTCAAAAAAAAATTGTTTGTTGATTTGTTTTTATTTTGGCTCCACACTTTTGTGTATTTAGCCAGTGTCAAATATTTGATAATTTCTCACTAATTTCTCTCTATTATCTGTGTCAAGTCACAATCCAAGTCATCAAGTCAAGTCATACTCCTTGTAAAGTGGTGGCAACTTTACCGGAAGTTTCTATGGAGATTCGGAAACAACACGAAAAGAAACTTCGCCATCATTATACCACTTTCCCACACTCATGCCTGTAATCCAGCATTTAACGAATGAAACGCCACCAATTTTACGCACTCACACTTAAAATAACACAAGTTTGGCAAAATAATACAATGCGGTGACGCAATCTTTCTCGTTTTTTCTGCCAAAAAAGTTTTTGAGTTCTCGATTGTTAGTGTATGATCGTCCAACCTGCAAATGTTTGCGGGACGATGCATTTGCACATGTCAAATGTGTTTATTGGCTTTATATAACAAAAAAAAAAAACATATTACAGATTGTGTAAATATGCAATGAAAGTATGTGTGAAAGGGTTTCGTTTTCAGTAAGCCCTTTAAGCTCGAATGATATTACGATGTCAAACTACCGGCAAATCAGTTTTAGACTTTATCCACATTCTTAAAAGACATACTTTCAATTGACACTTTGCATTACCAAAACATGCCAAGTATTAGTAGCTTTCCAAGCGAAATCATCTCTTAAGTAAGTAAACTTAAAGTCGAAAACAGCGTAATCATTTGCGAATTGAGCTTTATAGTTGGCAGATTATACCATAGACACTTGTTTCAGTTTATTCGTGTTAATTCGACGAAAATCGCTCCACCCGCATAAATTTACCCTTCTAAGCTCTTTCTAAGGGAAGACCTTGGGAAATCCTTTTGCTGTTTTAAGTGTTTAGGATATTTTTTATTTACTACTTATAAGAGAAGAGTTTAAGCCAGTTCCAGCGTAAATGACCACTTCATCTCACTCATACATTCACTTCCCGTGGGTGCTGTAAGCTGGCTAAGGGACCTTCCACGAAATGGGGTACAGCATTTTTTGGTCTACACTGTAATCTACTGCAATTTTATTTAAGTTAAAGAATGATGTGGTGAGCTAGTCGTTCGCCTGATGTTAAGCGTAACGGCCGCCAATAACAGTTGCAGTATCACTTTTGAGTGATAGTGCAAATTATATTTTAAAGGTTTGCCTTTAAAATATAAATTTCGCGTGACATATATTGCGCACGTCAGCCTGAGACATCAGCACAGTCTAGTACTAAGGCCATAGTCTCATTTGCCCAGTAATTAATTGATTAATTTATTGTTTAAATATATTTGGTGCTTAAGTATATACTTAAAATAACCTAAAATATTCTGACAAGAGTGTTGCAAATTTTTACTAAGGCAAACAGTAACTTATGAACTAAGCTATAGGTATTTAAGTATTTACAATGATAAGTAAGGTAACAAGTAATAGTAATAAGCAAGAAATAGTTACAGTAATAATAATCACAGTAACTTTACTAGCCACAGTGCCCTTCACACCGCAACGCACTGTCGCACTGGGTTTTCATAAATAATGTTTTTTGTTGATTTTGTGATCAACAAAAAGCTCTAACATGTCGGTATCTTTAATATATATTTCTTTACCTTTATCAACTGCCAATTCCGCACATAACTTGAAAAGTAATTGGTGCTGAATGCAAGGGTTTGAAAGTCAAACGGCTGAGCCACACTCAAATCAGCAGACTTATGAGCGTTTTGGCTTCGAATGCAGTTCATAAATAATATTTAAAAACATGAAAATTTTAAATCATAACAAACGCAACGCGTAAAAAACTAACTTCAGATTTTAAGACTTAGGTTTTTTCATGAATGCCATTGTCAAAACTGGACCAAATTGAAATGGTACCCGGAAAGCACAAACTGTCAAATAAAAAAGAAACATTAAAATCGGTTCACCCACTCGAAAGTTCTGAGGTAGTAAACATTAAAAAAGAGCAGTCGAATTGTCACCTTTTTTGAAGTCGGTTAAAAACAGCAAAAACTGTCTCAAAAGGGTTTAACAAAAAACACGTAAAAGCGAACCGCTAACTCTGCATTTTCCCAAATCTGGTATAAGCTGCCAATATCTCGCTTTGCATAAATTCTATAATTTCTCAGGTAGAAAGTCCAGCGGGCACAGGTGTCAGTACCCTGGCTGTAGTTAAGGGACCACTGGTTGATTTAATCACTGTAAAAAAAAATCTTATTCGATTTGGTAGAAAGCTTCTCATCATTGTGAAATTTCTTGTATGCCATTATCATCACACCTGGCAGGCGTCTTGGTGATCGCAGATTCGAATGTTTTCTGTTCTGTATTGTGCCGGATTGCTTGCACCAGTAGTGAGAAAGAGAACTGCTTTTTTTTCAAACACATATATTGTTATGTAATATTTGACAATAAGCACTTTGTAATTCTATATGCTTAGTATAGTAACTAAGTACTTAATATAATTTTGACTTACTAAAGTGCTAAAAATAGCCTATTTGTAATAAATCTTTTGACTGTGACTTCAATGCTGCTGCCTTCTCTTTGCACATCTCCAAAGTACAGCCCTGGAGTTTTGGCGGGAAAGCGAAAAAGATGGCGTCACCGCATTGTATTATTTTCCAAAACTTGTGTGATTTTCAGTGTTAGTGCATAAAATTGGTGGCATTATATTCGTTAAGTGCTGGGTTACAGGCGTGAGTGTGGGAAAATGTTATAATGATGGTGAAACGTTTCTTTTCGTGTTGTTTCCAAAACTCCATAGAAGCTGCAAGTAAAGTTGCCACCACTTTACTAGGAGTATGACTTTGACTAGACTATGACTTGATTTTATGACTTCGACTATGACTTGACACATATATTGCGTGAAATATCATTAACTCGATAAATTATCAATTACTTGACACTGGCTAAATACACAAAAGTGTGGAGCCAAAACATAAAAAAAGTACAGCCCACAATCTGTACTATTTAATTTAACATTTTTTCTGCTTATAAATTTTTGTAAACGCTTGTTATAAGAACCTATTGGCATTCAAAATGCTACATTTCTATGTATAAAAAAATATTTGAGTAGTAATTTAAAACACCCCTATCTCCCAGTCTAAGTGTCTCAGTCTACCTTTGTCCAGAAAGCCGATGGAGCGAAAATTCTTCGCCATGTGTTACGCGGGCATCATGAAATATGAATGAGTCGAACTCAAAAATGGAAGTTTTAGACTCACACAATTTCGCTCTGAAATTAAATCGTAGAGAATAAAAGGTAAGATTGATTGGTTAAATGTATAAGTATCAAAATGTATAAGTACCAGTATGTAACAAAAATTGTAACTTTGGCAAAAAAGAAAAACAAAATCTGTTTTATGTTTTTATGTCAATAAAATTATATTATTATTATTATTCTCTTGAAATCTTGAAAGTTCTGTTGACAGCCTCTGTGGTGGTTCAGCAGGTTGGCTCATAGCCCGGAGGTGGCGGATTCGATTGCCGGGGCAGGATGGAATTTGTGCACAGAAAAGCGCAAATACTTGTTCTGAGTCTAGGTGCTGTAGGACCATGGTCCTCTTAGTTCCCGGATCCCTAGACATAGAGAATCCTAGTTACAGTTCAGGATCTATGTATGGAATCGTTGTGCGTTATTATTTTTTTTTATTTTATGTTAAAGGGAGCAAACAAGCATACGGCCCACCTGATGGGAAGTGGTCCCGTAGCCTATGGACATCTGTAACACCGGAGGAGGCGTCACCAATGCATTGCTTACCCTGATAATTATTATTATTATTATATTTTGTATTTCTTTATATTTTTGGTTGTTTGGAAGAGATCACTATTAGCGATAAGCCTGCGCATTGTTGCATTAGCATGTAAGATTTATTTTATTCCTGTAAAATGTACATTTCATTGGTGAGACAATAAAGAGTTATCATCTATCTATTTTTTTACGAAATTGAATAGGAAAAAAAAATGTACTAATTTTCAATGTATAAAATGCTTAATTTAATGTTCTATATTGTGTTGTGGATCTGGGAATTCTAGTTAAGTTCTGGATCTATGTATGTGATCGTTTGGCGTAATTATTATTATTATCGCTATGACGCGATCCGCGTTATCGTTTTGTTCAAACGCTTTCTCTAGAGCTCGCTTTATCCCTTCATATGTTTATTTTTATAGGTAATGCTAGTCCAGCAGTGAGCCTGTTTATACAATAGAGATAGACAGACAGACCTAAATACCATTATAGGATTGTCATCCTAAAACCCGATTAGATCCGACAGCCATAAATCCAGATTGACCTATTTTGAGAATGGAGAATCGATCGCGGCTACAGCAGTGACGTTGCAGAGTAGCTGTGGTTTTAAACTGGTTCCATAATTTTCGTTCTATATGTTTAAGATAAAGACAAAAATCTAGGAAAAATAGCAACCGAATAATTTTTGTGTGTTTTTTTTTTGGTTTGGCTCCACACTTTTGTGTATTAAGTAATTAATAATTTCTCAAGATTGATATTTCACGCAGAATTGTCAAGTCACAATCTAAGTCATCAAGTCATGTTATAGTCTAGTCAAGTCATACTCCTAGTAAAGTGGTGGCAACTTTACTAGAAGCTTCTCTGGAATTTTGGAAACAACACGAAAAGAAACGTTTCACCATCATTATACTTTCCCACACTCATGCCTCCAATCCAGCACTTAAAACACCACCAATTTTATGCACTAACACTGAAAATAACACAAGTTTGGGAAAATAAAATATTACAATGCGGTGAATCAATCTTTCTCGTTTTCCCGCCAAAACTCAACTTAATAATAAATTGATAAAAATTTTAAAATTTAATATTGATTTTTCACTGTTAAACAGAATATGCTCCCTAGTTGCAGAACAAACAAAAGTACACCGTAAGGTCGTTGACCTCACCGCGGTAGGTTACCTAAAGTTGCACGAGCGTGCGAGTGAGATAGCCGCGCTTATGCTTGCGATGTTTTTAACACTAAAAATATGTTAGTAGCCACCGCTGCGTATAGACTCTTGCAACACCGAGGGTATTGCCAGTGCGTTGCTTACCCTTAGAGAGAACTCTTAAAACGGTGCAAAGTGATTAAACTATTGGTGAAAAAAAAAACTTGTGAGTACCAAACGTGCTTTTAAAATTCATATCAAACGAGCTATGAACAGTTATCTGTTTGCTTGTTTGTGTGTTTGTTTGTATGGCTTTCACGCGAAAATTCTGAACCGATGTGAATAAAATTTGCGCACACAAATTGCTTATACTACCAAAAAATAACTAAGGAAACTTTTTAGTAACCTTAATAGAAAAACTAAGGGCATTTGTACTACATACTGAATAGATATAACCAATTTAAAAGGTTCAAATAAAATAGTCAATTCCAAATAAATAATTCTCCATCGGGCCGGGAGGGCGGACATAGAAATCCTTTCCAGTGACGTCACACGCTATTGGACTCGCGGGAACTAGCGGCTTGTGGCCGGGCGAGTTTATGCACGCACGAGACAGCCATTAAATTATTTTTTAATGTTAACGAATATATTTTTTACTAGTGGGATTTGAACCCGCTCTCCCATTCATTAGCCGTGACATGCTTGACTACTACTGAAGATAGTAATCTTATGTCAAAGTTAAAGTCAAAGGAATTATTGTAAATAGGCTATTTTTAGCACTTTTACAAGTCAATATTATATCCAAATATGTCCAAATTTAACCTACAGCTTTTACAGCCAACTTACAGGGTTGACAGCGCCATCTATTGAATGATCTTCGAGAGCGAACACAGACAAGCCTGACCTTAAAAGAAAAATTAAATATTGGTTAGAACGATAACCTGATCGCATTAACGAATCTATTTGCTGTGACAATTTTCTGATAAAAGTAGGAATAGAAAAATAAAAAAACGAGTGTGTTTTAGACTTTTTGTGACGAGTGGCTTTCTTTAGCTCCATCTCTCTTGCCTCTACAGTAATATACAAAACGTTCGTTATATATTATATATTAAGTATTATATATATATTCCACATAAGAGTTTGACCACTATCTCACCTGATGGTAGGTGACGATGCGGTCTTGGATGTATCACGCTTGCCTAGTTAAGTAGATACCTGTTCACTCTCGATTTGAAACTCTAAGGTTATAGTTTTCGTGAATAACGGACGCCAGTAAAGCACTAACTAATCTAAATAATCATTTAACTTTAATAAGCGTTCATATAATTTTGAATAGGAAACCAAAATTTATTTCTGTACTGCATAACTACATCCACGACCTTCCAAACAAAAGTCACAGTCCGAACCTTTTTTCCCGTCGAAACGTCTCGAGACCTCCTTTCTACGCTAAGTAGCAAGTTTTCCGAACTTATTGTCATTGAAAATAGCGCTGTATTCACTTGATGGAACGTTTTATAGGGATCCGTAACTGAATGGTGAGAATAGAACCATTTTATTGCTAAAAAAGTTTATTGTTGTTATTAATGATGGTTGAAAAAAAATGATGGAGACAATATTGGGTTACATATAATAATCATATTCATACAGTAGCTGCGCCTCGTGATTTCACCCGCGGTCAAGTCATAGTCATTCTCTTTTTACTTACAATATACTTTTTTATTTACAAGTGTAAAAAACGTTTCAGGTACTACGCAACTAACTAATGCGGGCCGCTTGCGACCCAGCGAACAGAGCAACTATGCATGAAAAAACAACCGCTCAAATTTCTGGGTCAAAAATTTGCACAAAGTCGCTTTTGCGGAACGCTTATTGAGTACAAAGCAACCACAAAAAAATCACCTTCATCTGTCACATTTCTGACTGTACAACATATGAAAATAAATATATGAATTAGGACGTGCATAAGATTTTTTAAAATTCATATTATTGAATAATGTGACGAGCTAGTCTTTCACCTGATGTTAAGCGATACGGCCGCCCATAACGAACGAACGAACAGTGTCACTCGGAACTACAAAATATAAAGTTTCGCATGACACTGCACTGCGCACATCATCCTGAGACATCAGCACAGTCTGGTAATAAGATTACTCGACTGTGAGATCAGTCTCAATTGTAGTATTGTCCCAGTAATTTCACTAGCTACAGTGCCCTTCAAACCGGAACACAGTAATGTTTGCACAGTACTGCTTGGCGGCAGAATAACTGCCAAAGAGGACCACCACTTTGCCAGTTATTCTGCCGCTACCACCTAATAAAACAACAGCACTGGTAAAAATTTAAAAAAAATTGTGAATTTGGAATCTCTCATCATTTATCTCTACTACCACTTGACGATTTAACCTAAGTAAAGAATAGTATTGTGTATTGGAAAAGCCTTTTTATTGTGCACGAAAGGTACAACAATTCAGAATATGGTAAAATGTTTTGTTCAGAAGTAAATAATTTAAGTAGGTAGGTTTAGTAGGATCTGTCAAATTAATTTTCAGGCCCCCACGGTTTTAACCAGGTTGTAGGACCACGACATGAGGGGCGGGCTTACGCCCCGCGTAGTAAGGCTCTTGTCACGTAACATCCAGGTGAGGTGGACCATTGGATGTTACGTGACAAGTGACTAAAGTAATTGTAAAAACTGTCGTAGTGTATTCCATATACCGATAACAAAGCCATGTGGGGACATGTGGTCCCACCGGTGCTAAGAATAGGATCACCTTGTTCTTCCCGTGGATGCCGTAAGATCCAGCTAAAGGGATATACAATATACAGGGCAGTAGCATTCTCCTCGATACATGAAAGCGATATATTCTCGGTAGTTTTTTTTAAAGATGAATTTTTATGTACATATTAGTTGGTGTTCAATAAAGTATTATTAAATTGAATTGAATTGTATTGTATTGTATTGTGTTGTGTTGTGTTGTGTTGTGTTGTGTTGTGTTGTGTTGTGTTGTGTTGTGTTGTGTTGTGTTGTGTTGTGTTGTTTTGTATTGTATTGTATTGTATTGTATTGTATTGTATTGTATTGTATTGTATTGTATTGTATTGTATTGTATTGTATTGTATTGTATTGTATTGTATTGTATTGTATTGTATTGTATTGCATTGCATTGCATTGCATTGCATTGCATTGCATTGCATTGCATTGCATTGCATTGCATTGCATTGCATTGCATTGCATTGCATTGCATTGCATTGTATTGTATTGTATTGTATTGTATTGTATTGTATTGTATTGTATTGTATTGTATTGTATTATATTGTATTGTATTGTATTGTATTGTATTGCATTGTATTGTATTGTATTCTCCTCGATACATTAAAATCTACGATCATCAAGCCGCCTACCAAGTGTGGTGATTAGGGGAAACCCCTTCCCTATGACAAGCGTCCAAAATGGCATTTTATGATAGTCTTATGTTCAGCAGTGTTCTTTTGATGATGTGACGAAGCTGGCCTCATTCCTCAGTCGATTGCGAGCTCTAAACTAGTTCCTGGTAGTCTCACTTAGCATGTGGACTAAGTTTTCATGTGTACGGCTTAAATCTCTACTAGTTGTCGTGTGTGGTATGGCTTAAGGCATAAAAGGATGAAAGTTTAAATAGAGCATTGGTTTACATGTTTACATTACCAGACCAGGCATCATGCTAAAGAATTTCCAAATTGAAATGGAAACAAACCCCGATATAACAAAATGAAACAAGTAGTAGTATGATTACTGTGATTTCACTATTTGTTTTTAGCGGAATAATTCTAGATATTCTTGTTTCATTTCCTACTAGTTGCGCCCCGCGGTTTCACCCGCGGATAAAAAGTATTTTAATTATTTGCTCGTCCCACGGGAACATTTCACATTTCCGGGATAAACTTTAGCCTGTATGTTAATCCAGTGTATAGGCTATCTTGGTACTGAATTACATCCAAATCCATTCAGCCGTTTGAGCGTGAAGGAGTAACAAACATACACACATACAAACTTTCGCCTTTATAATATTAGTGTGATTTAAAATGAACTTCTGCGAAGTCACGCCTCAGTCTATCAATTCCCAATATAATAAAATTATTAAGCTTCAAACTTAGGAAAGTTTGAAATGGTTAGGTAATGCACGTCTGTACTAAAACTTGACAGCTTCTAAGTTCGCACTTATCCATCTTTGACGTACTTCAACTCATGGGTACGTCCTGGACATAAGATTAGTGTAGACGGGCATATTTTGAAAGACAGTGTAAGATGAGTTTCCTTTGATATTGGTGTCGATTCTGTTTCGCATTCTCTAAAATTAAAGTAAATTTAAAGTACGGTGGTACTCTTCTGATAAAGGGGAAATGAAAAACGCGGAAATATGTTAATATCGTTTAGCTTTAGAGAACGCGACACAGAATCGACGTCATTGATTCTGTTATAGTTAATACTTTAGTGCCTGGTATTCAATCAGTGCGTCTTTTTAGCCAACTTATGGGACGCTAAGGTGGGGAAACTTAGGGTTTGCCTAGTCGACCAATGTTAAAACGCATAGTGAGCTATAATTATAATCATTTAATCATAATACTTGTTAAGTCAGATATGAGACCAAAATGATGCGACAAGATTAATTTTTTTTTGTGGATGATTCACACAGCGCCATTTAGGCCTAAGCATAGGTTCGTATTACAGAACGATGCTCAGTCATCGATCGGTGCTCAAGCAGATTTCATTCATAAAGTGATCAATTAGTGAATGAAATCTCTGCTTGAGCACCGATCGATGACTGAGCATCGTTCTGTAATACGGACCTAAGCAAGGCTTGTATTATGGGAACCGTATAACTGATATATTACTTAGATACTTTTTTGTCTGTAAATACATACATAGAATACAATATAACACCCAGATACAGAACAAACATCGATGTTCATTACACAAATGTTTGTCCTGGGTGGGAATCGAACCCACAACCTAAGAGAACAAAAGGCAGGATTACTACCAACTGAGGTATAGGGCCAGTAAACTTTTGAATAGACAGGTAGATAAAATTTTACTTATTAACCACAACTCAGTCTGTCTAGGTGATTGGTTTAAACTCGCTCCCGCTTGCGCGCCCGCTCCCACCTGTGCCTTATAGTTTAAAGTTCACAAAGCAAGTCCGCACCCGTTAAATTACTAAAGCAACTTCAACCAGATGTTTATGCAGAGAAAGATTGTTTAGAACTGAATGCAAGGGATTAGCATGATGTGTGGAAGCCGGCATTATTGCTGGGTTCTATTAAATACTAGTAGCGCCCCGCCGCGGCTACACCCGCGGGTAAAAAGTAATTTAATTATTTACTCATCCCACGGGAAAAATTCACTTTTCCGGGATAAAATGTAACCTACATGTTAATCCAGTGTATAAGCTATCTTGGTACCGAATTTCATCCAAATCCATTCAGCCGTTTGAGCGTGAAGGAGTAACAAACATACTCACATACACAAATACAAACTTTCACCTTTTTAATATTAGTGTGAAATGTGATTTTTTGTTGGTAAATACAAAATTAAATTGGAATATTTGGAGGTTTTTAGAGGAATCACACAAGATATTTTTATAAATAAAAGCCCTTTAAATATATATAAAATGTAACGCTGTAGGATTATCAAAATAAAAGAAAATAAAAATAAAAACTAGTTTTTAAGACCTGACATAATATATAAATTGTACATGAATGCAAATAAATGAATATGAATAATATGAAAATAAAGAAAAGCAAAAGTTATCCGAGCCGATGGATGGAGCTAAACTAAAAAAGTATTACTTCAGTCATGTGGTTCAGTCAAGTACACTCGTTTTTTTTGCCGTTATAGATTTAAGTTTGACCACGTAATTTTAATAATTTGAGACGTAACGTGGACAGAGAACCGAAACAGAACGGCTATTATTGCAACAAATTAGATTGCCCACAAACACACCACCAAAACCCTCACAGTGAATTTACGTCAAAACTACAGTACTAACTTGCCCGCGTCCACAGGTGCAATTGATATATCCATAGACTCGGTCCACGTATTGGCAGGTATCAGTCTCAAGACAAACAGAATCGGTCTGGTCTAATGGAATTGCTTCTCGAATGTTCCAATCTGCGAGAGCGAATCCTGTTTGTCATTTAACTTGAACGGTTTGTTTAAGTTTGCTACTGGGCTTCGATGGATTGAATTTCGTGTGGCCGTTGTAGATTTGCAGGTAACCACCGTTTTGTAAAGTGGAGTTTAGACACTTACAGTGAAAAGCTTTTGATGGCTGGGCACCTTAGACGCCTGCCCTTCCACTCGGTGATGCTGGAAAGGTCGGTAGAGTCCAACAGCATTAGCACGTTAAAAAAAAACACTGTTTTGTAAAGTAGAGTTTAGACACTTGCAGTGAAAAGCTGAGAAGGTTAACATTTTTAAATTTTCACTTGTGCGTTTCAATTTATTTAGTTTCTAGAGCTATAGAAGCCTAGGAGAATAATGCTAGGCATTAAGTGAGAGATCGACACTAACAGGCGTACCTTTTTGTCAGTTTTAGAATTTCAAGAGACACATGAGTGAAAGTTTGTGAAAATAGATGTGGGTTTTTGGCTGGAAAAAAGTTTGCGTCACCGCATCATATTTATTTCCTAAACTTGTGTTATTTTCAGTGTTAGTGCATAAAATTGGTGGCATTTTATTCGTTAAGTGCTAGATTACAGGCGTGAGTGTGGGAAAATGGTATAATGGTGGTGAAACATTTCTTTTCGTGTTGTTTCCAAAACTCCATAGAAGCTTCAAGTAAAGTTGCCACCACTTTACTAGGAGTATGACTTTGACTAGGCTATGACTTGGTTATGACTTGACTTGATGACTTCGACTGTAACTTGACACATATTTGCGTGAAATATCATTAACTTGATGAATTATCAATTACTTGACACTGTCTAAATATACAAAATTATAAAAACATAAAAGAGCCAAAACATAAAAAAAAAAATAGATGTGCGTGACACTTATATTGTGGCTATTTACATTAACCGTTTAGTTTTTAGCAGTACCTTTTTTAGGTTTTTTATTTACTGTATTACCTCATGTTATCGTGTTTAGTTTTGAATGACCCATAAAATATACCCACGTGGTACGCATTATTATAATTATGGAAACCAAGACTATATAAACATATAAACGTTGATTAAAATTTAACCACCTTGATTTTCAAAATGTACTTACCCATGCTTAATAATCTAACATGAAAATCAACAATTAATTAAAAATCTAATTATCTACAATTAAAATGCAAGAAGATTAGAATGCATTAGCGCAATGTGCGAATCTGAATGAAAATGCGCTTGAAAAAATAAGACGGAAATTGGGTCGAGGAAAAGAGACAGAATACAAAAGTTAAATAAGCCCGAGCGAGCTAGCCGTATTCGAAACATAGTCCGAGGAAGTGTCAGACCGTTTGCGAATCCATTAAGTGTTTTAATTAAATTAAATTTAAAGTTACCAACTGATTTCCCTTGTCGAGAAATTCTATGCAATCCGTTGTTTCGCGATTAAATTAAATTGAAACTGTAGTTTGGAATGAATGTCGCGCTAAACTTTCTGACACTTAGAACATTCTAGAGAATATTGCAATCATGGCAGTAAAATTTGCCAGTTATTCTGTCTCTAAGCAGTGAGCAAGCACTACCTTATTCACATTTGAAGGGCTGCTTGGTACTGGAAAAATGGTAAAACTAGGTCATTAAGTCTCATTCTCCTGGGAAATGAGACTTCATTACCTGATTCCGAGGACTAGTAATCTTATCACTAGACTGTGTGATGTCTCAGGATGACGTACGCAGTGCAGTGTCACGCGAAACTTTATAATTTAAAGTTCCGAGTGATTCTGCCACTGTCATGGGCAGCTGTTACGCTTGACATCATACGAACGACTAGCTTATCATTCATTAACATCAAAAGAGTTTTGGCGGGAAAACAAAAAAGATCGCGTCACCGCATTGTATTATTTTCGTTGTGTTATTTTCAGTATTAGTGCATAAAATTGGTAGCATTTTATTAATTAAGTTCTGGATTACAGGCATGAGTGTGGGAAAGTGGTATAATGACGGTGAAACGTTTCTTTTCGTGTTGTTTCCAAAACTACATGGAAGCTTTTGGTAAAGCTGCCACCACTTTACTAGGAGTATGAACTGACTAGACGATGACTTGGACTGTGACTTGACGCACATATATAATATTACTAACTTGATTGAGAAATTATACTTGACTTGATAATATTAACTTGAGAAATTATCAATTACTGGCTAAATACACGAAAGTGTGGAGCCAAAACAAAAAAAGTTCAGAGTGGTACTGCCACTGTCATGGGCAGCTGTTACGCTTGACATCATACGAACTACTAGCTCATTCATTAACATAAAAAGGAAGTTAACAACTGACATCAAAAATCGACAAAATTGCTATATTTTTGGCCTAATATTAAGCGCCATGTTTGGGGTTCGTTAAAAAGAATCCGAAAATGGCGGTTGTGAATTTTGAATATTTTTCCGAAACTCGTTTACTTTTAATTTTAGTGTGTCATAAGGGCAGATTATTATCTGCTATATATTATTTCGTTTTCTCGTCAAGGTTTCCTAGGGCCTTCAGTAAAATATCCAGCATTTTACTGTGGCATTTTAACTGACAAAATAAGACTTTGATCGTCGTTGAAAGGAATTCAATATGGCGGTTGTGAATTTTGAACTTTTTCCATAACCCGTGTACTTTTGAATGAGGTGGATTACTGTCCGTTAAGTGTTCGTGAACGTGCACGAGTGTTGGCAAATGGTTCCAAGTTTATAAACAATGCCTTTTCGTTTTCTCTTCAAAGCTTCCTACAGCATAGTATTCTGTGTCATAGAGCCTTCAGTAAAATATCCGCTATTTGACCACTCGTTGTTTGTCCACCGATAAAACCGGCCATTAATATATGTGTGGACATCTCACACACAACGCCATCTAGCCCCAAACTAAGCAAAGCTTGTACTATGGGAACCAGATAACTGATACATTACTTTAGATACTTATTATTTGTAAATACATACATAGAATACAATATAACACCCAGACACAGGACAAACACCTATCATCACACAAATGTTTGTCCTGGGTATGAATCGAACCCAAAATCTACAGCTCAGAAGGCAGGGCTACTACCAACTGAGCTATTGGGCCAGTCAACATTGGACACTTAATTTTTAAGTTTTTGATTGTTAATTGTTCCTGTAATGTGGTATATCAATAAAGAGTATTATCTATCTAAACGCCAACAAACCCGTACTTTTTATTATCTTCAATAAACATTCTCCCGAGCAGTAACCTACTTGTTTAGTTTTACAAACAAACTTAAATGCAAACTATATAGACGCTGTGAAATATTTTAAGCCACAGCTGCCGTCGGGCGGAGAGAAAACTGGAATAACATGTGTGCATAAAATATTAAATGAAATGAAAAAATATATACATTAGAACAATAGAGAAAATATTTTGGAACGAATATAATAAGACTCGTTTCATTTAGTGTACGTTTTTGTACACTTTCCTACGTATTTAATAGTATTAATAATAATAATAATGCCCAAAGATGATTGTTATTTGACTGAGTGTTATATTATATTCTATGTATGTATTTACAAACAAAAAGTATATAAGTATATCAGTTATCTGATCTCCATTGTACAAGCTTTGCTTAGTTTGGGACTAGATAGCTCTGTGTGAAATTATTCCAAATATTTATTTATTTCTTTTTTATTAGTTACAAAAGCTTAACTCCACGATGTCATATAAATAGCGATCTTACTTAGTAATAAGGGTATTTTAACTAAATTGTAAATTGTGCGTACACCCGGAGCACTCACGCTCACTAAAAAGCTTCTTCTTGCGGCGGCGTCGTGTGTCGGGGCGTCCTTTTCCCTCAAATATGGTCGAAGAGGGCGATGGCTGGAACATGCGTCAAGCTCGTGAACGGGTGCTGCTTGCGGAAGCTGGTTTGCTCGGTGGTGTACGCACAATAAAAAATTAGAAATAAGAACTTAAATGCTTATGTTTATGTATCTTTTTGTTATTGGCTGTATTATCCTTCCTGTATTATATTTAAGTTCATGTTAATAATAGGCTTAATTCATAAATATAAAAAATTATCTAACAAAAAGCACGGACCCAGGTGTCTGCGGAAATGCAGATTAATAAAAAAATAATAATAGCGATCTTACTACATCGTAATAAGATGCAGTTCAGCTCGCACATCACTACAAGTCTATTTTATTTATCTTTTTCATATACCTATATGTTAATTTATATTTATATTACTATATTCAAAATAATATATTTATCATTTATTTACTTGATTATAATTATTGTTTGGGTTTTATATACGCATTTAAGTCTATATATTCACCTTTTTGTAAATAATAATAGTTGTATAACGTCTGTATACTAGAAGCCACCGTCCTTGTTCTTTAGTTCATTAACCTTTGGATTGTTTGGGAGAAATCGTTTTAAGCAATAAGACCACCCATTATAGCACGTAGTTATAAGTTTTTATATGACTGGTTTTTTCTGTAACATGGCGTTTTCAATACAGTTTTTATATATGTATGTATCTATAATAATAATAATATAACACCCAACGAGCACATACATAGATCCTGGACCCTAACTATGATTCCATGTGCCTAGGGGACTCAGGAACTACGAGGACCATGGTCCCACAACACCCAGACACAGAACAAGTATTTGAGATTTTTTTTCTGTGCACGAATACTTGTCCTGCCGCGGGAATCGAACCCGCCACCTTAGGGTTATGAGCCGACCTGCTCAACCACTACACCACAGAGGCTGTCAAAAGGTTACGTTAAAGTAGCGGGTAGAACCGAAGGGTGTAAATAGTTCTACATAAATTAATTTCCACATCGGTTCCTTCCACGACATAGCATGGCCTAGTTATTTCTTTCTCTTTTTCTGGCCCATTCCCGTTCTTTGCCCGAGGGATAGACATTGGACATTTTTAATTAGTAACGTCCCGTTTAATTCTGGACGCAAGGGAAGGTTTTAGTGAGTTTTTTGATGAGTTGTAATTGTTTTATTTTATAACGGGGTGAGTTATATACCATGCCATATGCCATACAAGCTTGGCTTAGTTTGGGGCTAGATGGCGCTGTGTGAAAAATTCATAAATATTTATGTATAAAATGTGCTGCGCCCTGCGGATTTACCCGCGTGGTAAAGTTTTTCTAAGCTTTTCTAATTTTTCATTCATAGAAACCTTCTCCTGAAAATAATAAGGACAACAATAAAAGAATTAGCAAAAGTGTTCCATCCATTCACGCGTGATTCTCTGACCAAGGGAAATAGGGATTCATTTTTATATATTAAGATAAAGAATCATTTTATTTATAAAAATAACACAGTAAAATATAAACTTAGACAAAAAGTTATGTAGAGTATTCGTGTGTATTTTATCCACATGTTCTAATACATAATACATAATATATACCTCAGTATCTCTGGAAGCTGTACACGTCGCGTCTAATTTTGACATATTCCATTTTTAAAAATCTTCAGAAACTGAATCAACAATAAAATTCTTGAAGAGAACCACCTCGAACGAAGAACCTCACGACTGAATTAAACTTCTTTAGTTTAGCACCATCTATTGGCCAGTATAACTTTGTTTTTGCTTTGAATCTTAATGTCGCCATCAATTATAAATTGTCATTTATCGGACATACCATCATAATAATACAAATTTTTAACTTTGTTATGATGACAATAGAGATCTACGTGAACCAGCTTCAACTTCCGTTCGCCTCGCATTCACCAGCTTACTCCTCAGGTGTAGCGTGCAAAACGAAGTCTTACTTAAAAAAATTGAGTGCAGGAATAAAACAGCAATGAAAAATATATGTGTATGACGGCGGCTACGTCCAGTTATAAACTCTATGCACAGCGATCGAGCACCGTAATTTACCCTGTGGTGGCATTAAATGTATTACAGTGGCAGCACCGGCAACTGTCATGGCGCCCCTACCTGTCTGGCTATATAAAGGGATCGATTGGTGTGCTACGGATCATTCTTGTTCCAGACACGGCGCGGTGCGGACATGAAGAAGGCCTATTGTTATATAGGTTGCAACCTACCCACAACCCGTTTCTGCCGATATCAGAAGTGGGATTGCCCATTTCTACATCACTCTTCAAGCAACGCGAAACGTGACGTGACGTGAATGATGACGTGACGGCGGGTGACACTAATATCAAATTTAGTTGCAGGGTTAACCAGACCAGTGAAAAAAAAAGAGAAAAAAAGTTGTGGAAAAAAGTAATGATTCGGTTTTTTCAAGAAAAAAAAAGAGATAGATAAAAAAAATTAGAAATGATGACAAGAAAAATGTGTCCGAATGCTAAAGGGATAATCTATCCGGTCTAGCACTAATGGTCCATAAAAAAAATGTATGTTGCTAAAGGGATGTCTATCTGGTCTAGCACTAATTGGTCCATTAAAAAAATGTAGGAATGATGATTTTTGGTTGCTAAAGGGATATCTATCCGGTTAGCACTGTTCGGTCCATTTTTTAATGATGAAGGGATACTGTTGGTCTTGAAGGATTAACCCTGACGATGACTGGAAGGTTAAAATACTTTTGACTAATCAAATTGAAAACTAATGTTTTGACTTTGACTTAGACTCCAAGTTTAACTCCATTTAATTGTCAGGATGAACGAGCAATTACACTGATACTTATGTCCCTCACCAGGTACAAAGTGAAGCTAAGCGTACGAGGACGTACGCACGTCAGTATGGCCGTGACGGCGGCTACGTCCAGTTATAAACTCTATGCACAGCGATCGAGCACCGTAATTTACCCTGTGGTGGCATTAAATGTATTACAGTGGCAGCACCGGCAACTGTCATGGCGCCCCTACCTGTCTGGCTATATAAAGGGATCGATTGGTGTGCTACGGATCATTCTTGTTCCAGACACGGCGCGGTGCGGACATGAAGAAGGCCTATTGTTATATAGGTTGCAACCTACGCAGAAACCCGTTCCTGCCGATATGTATAATTTTCAACTATAATCATATAAAACAAAAATATATTTGATAAATCAAAACGATTTGATCTAAACTCATCCAAATATCAAAAGGCCTAACCTTTAACTAACCAAAATTTAGCCAAGAAGGTCAATTTAAACTTGGGGTTAAATTAATCAAATGAAGTACAAAACCGATGATCAATATTGGGGTTCGGGTCTTGTATGTTGATTAATTACAAACCAATCAACGGGACAACTATTCGGTCAAGCTGAATACAATTTTGAATTAATTATATCTGACTGTACGCCTTCGGGGAATAATTGCAAATTGATTAGAAGTTTCAAATATGCTATAATGATTATATAATAATCTAGCTTGGGTACGCTGCCTACTTGGTAGTGGGCTGGAGCATTTGGACTGTCTATAGGTCATCGCGGCTCATATATAGTCCAAATGTTTGTTTTTTTTGTAGTGGTAGGTAGTGTTTAGTATTAGTTATTATATCATTGTAGTATTTAGTTTGAAAATAAAGGCTCAAGCCACCCCTTAAAAAATATACACATATATATATATACTAGATTCTGCTGCTGCCCGCGAGGCAATTCAATCACTCATTTGACCTTCTTAGAGGTGAAATTTCTAAAAATCGTTTCTTAGTGTATACCAACATTTTACAAAGAACAAACACTCCAAATTACAAGTATCTAGGACCAGCGGTTAGGCTTTGCGTTGATATATAAGTCAGTCAGTCAGGACTTACTATTTCTTATGTATGTACAATGTTATTATTATCCAAGAATGCGGTTTTTAGTGGTAAAATGGGCATGCGTTTGACAGCAACTTATCTGATGGTAAGTGACGAAGTTGCCTAAGGTGGAGCACGCTTGCCCATAAGATGCCCATTCACTTTTGACTTAAAAAGGCCCAGGTTATACCTTGAAGGAAACACTGTTGCTGGAAGAGCATTCCATTCCTTGGCCGTTCGGACTATAAATGACCCAGCAAAACGCTTAGTGCGGACTTGGGGTACACTAACAACGTAAGGATGCGAAGAGTCATCAAGTCTTGTAGTTCTATGATGGAAAGGGGATGACGGAATGAGTTGACGAAGGGCATGCGCACACTCTTCAATTAATTAAGTAAATTAAGGTTTCTCAATTAACGGTTCTAACGGAACACCAGAACCGGTTCTATTCTATTAATGTCACCATCAATTCTAAATTGTCATTTATCGGACATACCAACATAATATACAATCTTAATATATCTTACTCAAAGGTGACTGACTGACTGACATAGTGATCTATCAACGCACAGCCCAAACCACTGGACGGATCGGGCTGAAATTTGGCATGCAGCTAGATGTTATGACGTAGGCATCCGCTAAGAAAGGATTTTTCGAAATTCCACCCTTAAGAGGGTGAAATGGGTGGTTGAATTATTTTTCCATAGGCCACGCCGCGGGCGAAGCTGCGGGCAGAAGTTCGTATAATATAAATTTATAACTTCGTTATATTGACAATGGAACGTGAATCAACTTAATACACCCGGACATACCAATATAATAATACAATTTTCACACTACTTGGGTAATGAAGTTTTACTTCAAATGAGCACAAAAGTGGCAAAATTTCGATCTAAGTGTTATTTTCTATCATCCCCAAATATTTGAACCTTTATCTGCTCCCTTCCTTGTTTAATACCCACTGACCCAAAACAAAATAATGATCCCCAACCGAGGGGATCCTCAGCACTATTTCTCCAATCTCAAGCCAAAATACAAGCTTAAGTTACGTCAAAGGCGTCTTAACTTAAGTAAAATCCTCTCTTTATTAAGTTAAGTTGCCTCTCTTATCTTCAGCTTATTTTCAACGTGAACTTAGCGTGTCAAGTTACTCAAAGCAGGGAAATAGTGGTTTGCTGACTTTCAAGTTTCCGACTTAAGTATTGTCTTAAGTTTCAATGGTTATATTTATTTTGATTATTTTCTGCTGCATTCACTTTTCGTGAGGTTGATTCGTTAGTATTTGAGATTTTCGTGAACCATTGTGATGTTCGAAAAATAAATATTATATATTTTACACAGCGCCATCTAGTCATAAACTAAGCAAAGCTTGAAATATGGAAACCAGATAACTAATATGATACTTAAATACATACATAGAATGCAATATATAAAAATAATTGTACTTTTTAATGTTAAAAGGAGCAAACAAGCATACGACCCACTTGCAGACCGATTCAGAATTTTTCGATAACGAACCAAATCGATTCGATTGGATAGCGTTCTCGTATCGTACGATAATTTTTGAGCTATTCAGAAGAATCGTCCGAAGTGTTCGATTTGGTTTCGGTTACGGTATCGTATTCGATTGTATTACATGTTGCACGCCACTTATCCTATCCTATACAAAATTATCTGTGTAACCATAGGTAAATTGTTTTATTTCTAGACTAATGGCGAAACATTTGCTTCCTCCTGATAAAAAAAATCTTTTTATTTTCCCTATCAAGGCCAATGCTAAGTCATGGGAAAGACGATATTTCCCCAAAAACACCGCAGTTGTCCTTGAAAAGAGATTTGATGTATCACGGAATGAATTTAATATACGCCTGCGTGATACTTCTTCTTGGGCACTTCGTCGCTGACTCCATGCTAACACACTTTGCATCTTAGGTTTTTCAATTTTTCCAATGAATATCGAAGAAAACTTGTGATAAAATAATACTTGCAAACGTTATCGGGTGCCTTGCAGCTGTCGATAAAGTATCGACTAGAATAATTTAAATAATAGAAAATTTAATAGAAAATTTTAAAACTTTGTTTCGTTAACTGCCTTCTGAATAGCGTTACATATCGATAAATCGACTTTATCGTACGGGATGACGTCATCATTCGTTTCGTTATGGATTTCGATAAGTTGACAGCATAAACGACTGTTGTGAATTGCAAATATATATAATCAAACGATACCAAACCGAATCGGTCGACAACTGAGCTATCGTGAGGTTCTGAATCGACTTGCTGATGGGAAGTGGTCACCGTAGCCTATGGACATCTGTAACACCGGAGGAGGCGTCACCAGTGCATTGCTTACCCTGTAGGACTCTTGGGTAGAATCCTACAGTTCTAGAGGAAGACACAAGGAATTGTAATTAGGGATCCTGGATCTATATATGTGATGGTTGGACAGTATTTATTATTGTTGTTATTTATTATTTTGGAGGTTATATTATTTAGTTTCTTTTTCAAAAGCGCACAAAACTGCGGTGTCAAGTATGTTTAGTTAAGTTTACTACTGACATTGAGAGTCTTTTCCTCGCAAATCGTTATTGTAGGGTAAAGTACGATCCTATAGGATAGGTCTATCAGACCCCCATTTCAAGGGTCACTTGGACGAAACATCGCCCTTTCAATCTAGATTTTAATTAAAGCTAGACCAGAGAGACCCTTAGTTTTATTGTACTGAACTGAAAACCAAGGCTTGTTAACACTGCGTTAGTTAGTGGAGCAAGCTACTGTACTAGATAGCTTTTGGATTTTACTATTGGATACTTTGATGCTATATTTTACTCGCGCATATGGACATTTATGATAAAAAATTAAATGTTGAGTAATAAAAACAGTCAAGAAAACAGACAGTGATACTTTCAATTGATGATTTGAATAAATAATAATAAAATAAATAACCCCCAACTGTTAGATAAGTAAATCCTGGACCCTAATTAACATTCCTAGAATAAGTATCTACGGACCCATGAACTAGGAGAACCATGGTTACACAACAGAACAAGTAAGTTGTTTTTTTTACTAGTACACAAATACTTGTTCTGTCACGGGAATCGAACCCACAGAATCCGGGCTATGAGACGACCTGCTCAACCACACCACAGAGGCTGTCAGTTGTAATTAAGTAAAAAAGTATAGATTATTTATTATTTATTATAAGAACTATTGGTAAATATGGAAAAAAAGAGTGTGTTTAGACCACACAATTGAAGTAAAATTTCTTTAGTTTAGCTCCATCTATCGGCCGGTATAACAAATTGCTTAAATTAATGTTAACGTCATCATCTCGATCATTGTAAATTGTCATTTTTAGGTTAGGTTTAGGTTTAAGATATTTATTTTCACTAAAAGAATCATATTCACTTGCAAGTGAAAATACAAAATAACATTTTTAAATGCGAGTAGGAACGGTAATATAAAGGTAACTAAACGGCTAGCAGACTTAAGTAATTAACTAATATGATGTTCAAAAATGTACCAATAAATATTTAAATAGTTTGTTAATTTAGGGTAGTCGCATAATAGCTAAGCTACATTTCGGAATGGATTGCAAAGTGCAAAGCATACCGAAAGGCATTAGATACATATTACACATAGTAAGTAGTTACAACTTGATATTTACAATATTAAATAGTAGGTGCTTGAGTATTCTATTACCAGTATATTATTTAAACGTTTTTATAAATACGTCATAGCTATTTTAAACAATATATTATAATACTAAAGTTGCTAATTTATCAGTGGGTTAACCAGAAATTTAAAGAAACCGGAAACATTAACATATAGGAAAAAATAACTAACAGCTTAAGAAACTTTTAAATTGAGTACACAGTAGTAGTAGTAGTAGTAACAACAATAGGTATTCATAGTATGTATGGGAAGGTATAATTACACGGAATTCATGCTGGAATTATTAAAAACAAATAATTAAAAACATCATTTTTACAGTATGGTAGGAATTAGTGGGTAGGTATAACAAAAATTTTATCAGAGAAATATTAAGTAAACAATAGATACGGAATAAAATCTAAGCAAGTCTTAAACATTTATATTACATCTAATTCAACATAAATGTGGTAAATTTGAGACAATCAGCGCTATTTTTGCAATCAAAACAAACATGAATCCGGTCTCGCGGCTATTGTACATTATTTGTTGATCATCAAGTGAGTTTCTATTACGTGTCATATCTTTGTTTCCATGTAATTATTACGATAGACATAAAGTAAGTATGAGAATTGTAAAGATCTTAATCATATTGGTACTTTCCTGCCTCACTTAACACACATAAAAGTGAAACATTGTTTGTTTGTTTGTATATTTATTATTATATATATTTTATTTTTTATTTATTTTATTTTATTTTTTTAAATAAGAAAAGTGGGAAATCATTGTTGAAGTCACAAGGCGCCTGCAGGATACCTAAATTATTATTTAATTTCTGCTATGTTTACCCAATATGTGGCTCTTTAATTTCTTTTTAAATGTGTTTAATAGTTTTTCATTTTTAATATAATTTGGCAAGTCATTATAAAGCTGAGCTCCTTCATACAATAGGTTTTTCTTCCCATAGTTTGTTCGTGGTGTAGTCAATTGGATGTCATTTGGTCGCCTTAAGGAACGTTTTTGAAAATGTGACTTTGTTTTAAATGATATCTTCGTATGAATATTTTTATTGAGAATTTTTCGTACCAAGATGCATGTATTGTCATTGTAGATTTGTGATAAAGACATCAATTTAGTTTCTTTGTAAATTGTTTCTGTTGAAGTTAAGTAGTTGTAGTGGAACAGCAATTTGATTATTTTGTTTTGGGTAGTTTGCAAACATTTTAAGTTAGATTTAGCAGCGCACCCCCACACCTCAACCAAGTAGTCTAGGTGAGGTTTAACTAGCGTGTTGTAAATGGTATATCGAACGGACTTTGGAAAACAGCGTACGACCCCGCGAAGAGCAAACATGAGCGATGATAGTTTTGAGCAGACCTTTTCAATGTGTGGTTTCCAAGTTAATCGGCTGTCTAATATGAGACCAAGATATTTTTCAGTTTTTACTCTTGTTAGTGGTTCGGTATTAATAGTCAGAGGCTCGAAATCAGGAATATTTTTGTTTTTAGCATTAAAAATTATGTAGTTGGTTTTGGCAACGTTCATTGTCAACAAATTAGATTGAAACCAGTCACAGAGGGTGTCAAGATCATGTTGTGCATGTTTGATTATTGTTGTGATATTATTGCCAAAATAAAACAAACATGTGTCATCTGCATATAAAGAGACTTCTCCTTTTAAATCCAATTCATTAATGCTATTTATATATATTAGGAACAACAGGGGGCCTAAAATTGATCCCTGAGGAACGCCGTAAGTTATGGTTTCAGGGGAACTTTGAACTTTTTCTATTCTAACAACCTGGCATCTATTGGTTAGATAAGATAATAGTATTTTTTTCGCAGTTCCTTTAATTCCAATGGTGTGTAATTTGTGTAAAAGCAGTTTGTGACTTATTGTGTCGAACGCTTTTTTCAGATCGATAAATACACCTAACGCGACCTGCTTTTGATCAATTTTAGTTTTTAAGTTTGTAATAAGATCTATACAAGCAGACAAGGTGTTGGATTTAGGCCGGAAACCGTATTGCTTTTCCGTAAGAAAATTAATTGAGTTTAGATATTCCTCTAGGCGATTATAGATAACTTTTTCTATGATTTTAGAAATAGTCGGGAGTACTGATATCGGGCGGTAGTTGCCCATATCAGTCTTACTGCCTGATTTAAATATTGGGCTGACTCGAGCTATTTTAAGCGTATCGGGAAAATAGCCGTCATCTAAGCATTTATTAATGCACCGTGTTAACTCATCTAGTATTATGGTTTTAACACTTTTTATAGCTTTACAACTAATACCATCTAAGCCACTACTAGTGTTAGTCTTTAAATTATCAATAATTTTACTAACTTCCTCAGAACTAGCTGGATTTAAATTAAGTAATTCAGTTTTATTGTTGTGCGATATTTCACTATTACCTAATATTTGTAAGTCAATAGTCCTATGATAAGATTGAGGTATATTATTAGCTAACTTTGACCCTATATTAGCAAAAAATGCGTTGAAGTGCTGGCAAATATCAGGAAGTTCTGTTATGGGGCCCGAGTTTGTTTCCAGTTTTGAAGGAGCGAAATTGCCTTTAATTTTGTTAGCACTTAAGTCATTTATAAGTTTCCACATTTTAAGCGGCTTGTTCACACAGGCATCAAACAGTTTTTTATAGTATTTACATTTAGTTGTTTGTATATATTCTTTCACTTTCTTTTTTTCAGCAATGTATTCCTCTTTTGTTGCTTCGTTGTGCTGGTGTGATCTGTTGTAAGTATATCCCATCTCATTTCTTTTGTTAATAGCTTGGATAATATCTTTATTTATCCAATCCGTTTTTATAGGGTTTAATATTTTGGTTTTAGTTGTTTTACTCTTTTGGATAGCTTCCAATAAATATTTTTCTAGATTTTCATATATGCTGTTACAGTCAAAGAGGTCTATGGATTGCAATAGATTATTAAGTTTATCATAGTTTATGGTCTGATACTCAGTTTTTTTATTCTTGATTGGTTTTTGGTTATAAACTTCAAGGTAAATCTGTTTGTGATCCGACATCGTTGATTCTATAACGGCTAAGTGGAAAGTGTTGTTTCTTATGTTAGAGCAAACATGGTCAAGAATTGTTTTTGTACTTGATGTCTCTCGTGTGCAGTAGTCTGAGTGTATGTTGTTAAGTATAGAAAAACCACTTTCTTTGAGCATTCTTTTATAAGTTGTAGTGGGTGAACTTTTTTTGAGTAGATTATAGTTGAAATCACCGCAAACAATGGCTCTCTTTCGCTTTAGTAGTTGCTGCGAGTAGATGTCAAGGAAGTCAGAATGGCTTGTTCTTTCGGGTTTGTAAACAGCGCCAATGTCTATAGAAAGTCTATCCAAGTGTATCCATAAGAAATGGTTATCATTCTCGCAGAGTCCCTCAATAAGATTGTGCTTTAAGTTGTTGTGAACAAAGATTGACACACCACCACCTCTACCCGAGTCACGAAAGTTGAAATAATGTGCGTAATTTGGTAGCTGTATGCTCTCAGCTTCTGATTCAGATTTGATCCAGGTTTCCGATAACACCACTACATGTATTTGACTAGTCGTAGAGTTTATTATGCATTTTAATTCGTCTAACTTTCCTTGTTTAACAACGCTACGAATATTAGCGTAAAGAAGTTTTAGGGATTTATTGTTCTGCTTTAAATCCGTGTAGTTGTTTACTATTTGGTATGAAACGTTAAATTTTGTCTGTACTTCCTCGGTAGATTCTATTCCTGGTAGTTTTTTGAAATGGTGGCCGTTACTATTTTAGGGATACCTTTTATGAATTTAATAGTTAAGTCCTTTTCGCCGGCCTCAGTACGACGTTTCAAATCATTTCGAAGGTTTAGCATAATTTTCTTCTGATACGGTGTTTCATCAGAGAAAATTTTGATTTTTACAGGCACACTGTTCACACTAGATTTGGTTCGCAAAATCTGTCTTGGAGTTTCTGATGTTGCAAAACAAGTTTTGATAGGTCGTACTTTATTCTCATAATATTTGCCAAGTCTCATGATCTTAACTGGTTCCGGACAATCAGTGAGTATCGATTTTATCACCTTTTTAATCTGATCCATATCATGATTGCGTCTATCTTCAATGTTTTTAGAGTAAAACTCTTCAATGCCACATATTATTAAGTTCTTCTCCCTTTGAGAACGCTCGTGTATTTCAGAGATCATATCATTGTAAGATAGTGAGACATCGTTCACTGTAGTGTTAGCCTTCAGTACACTAATGTCATTTTCAATCGATTTAATTTTCCGTTCTGTTTTAGCATTAAAGTTTGTAATGTTCACTAGCTCTGCCTTAAACTTGTTTTGCTCCACCGCAAGGTGATCCGTTGTCAATTTAATTTGTGTAACTTGTTCTTTAATAAGCGAAACTTCCTGCGAGATGGTGTTTAAATTTTCATTTTGAGTTGCGGCCATACCGTTAAGAACCAACAAAACTTTTTTTTCAAATTCATCAAATTTTACTGACAGGTCTTCATCTGGTTGCTTTCTTTTCTGTCTAAACATTAATTGTTGCGTATCTAGCTGACGTATTTTATTTTCTCTTAGGTCAGGTTGTGAGCCGCCAACAATTGTACCACTTGCCATCACGGAGTCGCTATTGCCATACGTAGTAGGGGAATGCGTCGGTGAATGTCGCACACTCATTTAGGTTGACAACAGGTTTCGTAGTTATACTCACGCACTCAGTGCAGCAAGCGAGACGAATTATAGCAGCCCGTCTCTTTTATCGCGAGAGGTGAAGAGATTTTCGTTTAGTTGGGTTTATACCGAAAATGTCCAAAGCCACTTTGTATTGCCACACATAAATGCAATTTAGCTACTTTAATATTAGGTTTACTTTACTTTGAACAATATTTAAAATAATTCACACACAACTTGTATACGTCCGTTCCGTGCACTCGCTACACGTCATTTTACCGGACATAAACATACAATTTTTTTACTTTCTTATGTTGACAATGGAGAGCTACGTGAACCAACTTCAATTTCCGTTTGCCTCGCATTCATCAGCATACTCGCCAAGTCAAGCGTGCGTAAAGAATTTACTTCAATAAATATACTGATTATCACTAATATGCTCTAAACTGTGTAAAACATAAATAAATAAATAAATAAATTAAAAAAATCAATTTATTGCCACTGCAGACACAAATAATAATACAAAAATAAAACAGTTGCCATATTTTACTGTCCCGTCAACTCGCCTCGTGTAAACGCACCTTGGTCAATAACTGAGTAGTTTTTACGTATTGGTGACTTCGTGTACAGTTGCGAGTAAATAAAATAAATTATGTTACCTTTTTTTCTTCTCTAGGAAAGCGGTTAATTCGTATATTCCAAGAGATTCAGCCCTGCTGGGCGATTACGGAGCTTGGTTGCGACGAAAAGAAACACAAATATGTATAGATTTGACAGTTTCAATACCTAAGTAGTTTATGAGAATAATTACCTCAGAACTTTGGACTGGGTGAACCAATTTTGATTATTCTTTTTTTATTTAAAAGCTGAAGCTTTCTGTGTGATCCCATTTCAATTTTGTCCAGTTCTGCCAACTGCATCCATAGGAAAACCATATAAGTCTTAAGTCAGTTTTTTACGCTTTTTTTAAATTATTTCATAATGGCTGTATGGAATATTATGTGTGTGCGCTGGAAACGAAAAAAAAATGTGTTAAGTTATGCAAAGAATGGCTCGCAATGTCTAAAGCTCACAAAACTACTAGTTAGATATGATATGAGCGGAAAATACGCAGGCGGCCCACCTGATAGTAAGCGGTAATCATCGCCTATAAACATCTAGAATTTTAGAAGCATTGCTGTTGCGTTGCCAGCTCAGTATCGCTTTTTGTAGTAAAACTTCTTTACACACGTTTGACTTGGGGAGTAAGCTAGTGAATGCGAGGTGAACGAAAGTTGAAGTTGGTTCACGTAGATCTCTGTTGTCAACAAAACAAAGCTAATAATGTGTATTATTATGTTGATATGTCCAGTACAATAACAATTTATAATTGTCAAAATGGCGATATTAACATTAAACAAAGTCATAACGGCCGATAAATGGAGGTTAACTAACAAAGTTTTACTTAAGTTTTTTTTTAATACTCCATGTCGTAGCCGTACGGGATAATTGAGAGAATATCATTCCACATATTACAAGTGTACGTTTTACCTAAGTAACATTAATTCTGAAATTTTCATAAACATTCTACGTGCTCACAATAACTCTACCAAAATACGTAAAATTTTAAAGCTTGTCGCTAAAAATACTGGCTCTGAAATACGCGCGAAAATTCACTCCATCGAAAAACAACTAAAAACTATTGTAATCGGGGATCACAATACCGCAGCCAAAAAAAAGTAAAAATTGTCCAATCGTTCGTCAGTCCGTTCTTTTCGGTTCATATGTGTCGACGCACGGTGATTGGTTGATGTGTGGTTGTCAAACTTTTTACTCTTTTTAACAAACTTCAAGAGTTTTGGCGGGAAAGCGAAAGAGATTGCGTCACCGCATTGTATTATTTTCCAAAACTTGTGTTATTTTCAGTGTTAGTGCATAAAATTGGTGGCGTTCTATTCGTTAAGTGCTGGATTACAGGCGTGAGTGTGGGAAAATGGTATAATGATGGTGAAACGTTTCCTTTCGTGTTGTTTCCAAAACTCCATAGAATCTTCAAGTAAAGTTGTTACCACTTTACTAGGAGTATGACTTTGACTAGACTATGACTTGAATTGATGACTTCGACTGTGACTTGACACATATTTGCGTGAAATATCATTAACTTGATAAATTATCAATAACTTGACACTGGCTAAATACAAAAAAGTGTGGAGCAAAAACATAAAAAAAAAAAAAAAAACAAGCTTCAAGGAGTTTTGGCGGGAAAACGAAAAAGATCGCGTCACCTCATTGTATTATTTTCTAAAACTTGTGTTATTTTCAGTGTTAGTGCATAAAATTGGTGGCATTTTATTCGTTAAGTGCTGGATTACAAGCATAAGTGTGGGAAAGTGGTATAATGATGGTGAAACGCTTCTTTTCGGGTTGTTTCCAAAACTCTAAAGAATCTTCTGGTAAAGTTGCCACCGCTTTACTAGGAATATGACTTGACTAGACTAGACTATGACTGGACTTGATGACTTAGACTGTGACTTGATTTGACACATACAACATACATATGTATAATATAAATTAACTTGAAAAATGTATTACTTGACACTGACTAAATACACTAAAAGTGTGGAGCCAAAGCAAAAAAAAACAGGCTTCAAGAAGTTTTGGCGGGAAAACTAAAAAGATCGCCTCACCACATTGTATTATTTTCCAAAAATTTCAAGACTAGAACTAAATTATGACTATATAACTAGATTCCATTTTGTCAGTTCTCGATAATGATTGAAACTAAATGAAAGAATTGGTATAATTGTTTGGTTTTTCTAACAAAACAAAAAACAATTGTGTGAAGAAATTCTGATTCATTTACGGTCCATCTATAGTGTAATTGAGGGTACCACAACATGGTCTAAGCGTTTCCATTACGAATAGTTTTAACCTCAAATGCCGCTAGTTCCGTACATTCTATCTCTCGAACAAAATACGAAATAAATTTTTCCTCGTTTTTTTTTTCAACTACAAGGAATTTTGAAGTTGAACTGTGTTACGCATGCTTGACTTGAGGAGTAAGCTGGTGAATGCGAGGCGAAAGAAAGTTGAAGTTGGTTCACGTAGATCTCTATTGTCAACATAACAAAATAAAAAAATTGAATTACTATGTTTTTTTTTGTTTTGGCTCCACACTTTTGTATATTTAGCCAGTGTCAAGTAATTAATAATATATCAAGTTAATGATATTTCACGCAAATATGTGTCAAATCACAGTCGAAATCATCAAGTCAAGTCATAGTCTAGTCAAAGTCATACTCCTAGTAAAGTGGTGGCAACTTTACTTGAAGCTTCTATGGAGTTTTGGAAACAACACGAAAAAAACGTTTCACCATCATTATACCATTTTCCCACACTTACGCCTGTAATCCAGCACTTAACGAATAGAATGCCACCAATTTTATGCACTAACACTGAAAATAACATAAGTTTTGGAAAATAATACAATGCGGTGACACAATCTTTTTCGCGTTCCCGCCAAATCCAATTACTATGTTAGTATGTCCGGTAAAATGACAATTTACTATTGTCAAGATGGCGACATTAACATTAAACAAAGCAAAAACTAAGTTATACCGGCCGATAGATGCTAAACTAAAGAAGTTTTATTTTAGTCGTGTGGTCAAAGCACACTGGCACAAGACGGGGAATAGCTTACTCCCCAAGTCACGCGTGCATAAAGAGTTTTACTTCAAAAATTTTAAAGTTTGACAGCCACCGTGTTAACTTTTTTCAGTACAATGCGGAACTGCATGGCTATCCTTTTCAATGCCACCACGGATGCTGTTTGCATGCTGCCTTCAATACATTTTTGAATTCCGCAGGACTAAAATGAAACCTTTGTATTTTATCTGCAATATGCATTTTTGAAATATATATTTTTCCGTAGAGATTTACGTTACTTTTTCTGTAAGGCAGATTGTAAGTAAAAAACGAAAGCAAATTTGGTATTTTTTTGCTGATTCACTATTTAAATACAAATAATTTATAGATTACTGATTTTTATACCAGTATCACCTATCTTTGCGTAGTCTACAGGTTATCTTGTACTAGGTGGTAGAGCTGCAAAGTTCGTCTAGGTAGGTACCACTGCGTACTGCTAGCAGTAGCTAGGCGTAGAATAACTGGCACTACTGTGCGCAAGCACTAGTGTGTTCCGAATTGAAGGGTGCTGTAGTTAGTGAAATTACTGGGCAAATGAGACTCACAGTCTACTAATCTTATTACTAGATTATGCTGATGTCTCAGGATGACGTACGTAGTGCAGTGTCACGCGAAACTCTTAAGTTACTCTATAGTCGCTTCACATGAGGTGAACGGGTAGCACTTTTTTCAAATAGTATGTAATTATATGTGAAATACTTTAGTCATTTTTAAGAAAATACACATTTTGTACATTTTGTAGGGGTGAGTTAATTTAGCTGCACGCGAGCTTAGACTGTGCTCATGTCTCAGAATGACGCAGTGCAGTGTCACGCGAAACTCAAAAAGTATAGAGTTTCGCGTGACACCGTCGCGTCGTCATGTCGCTTAACAGGTGAACGGTTAGCACGTCACGTCATTCACTAAAGAACCTACAGACGGGACGGATGGATAAGGTTTAAGTCCCTTTTCCGATTTGCCACCGTCTAATTTCCTCACCGTGGGACGGCGGGCTAAGTAGTAATCAGTTAGTTCCTTACTTTACTTTTCCTTTGCAGCTACCCAAAACTCAAAATTTTGGTCCACCATCAGGGTGTATAAAAACCAAACTTACTTTCACTGGGCTATTAGAAGTTCATCAATGGATTGACAACTATTATTTTATACTTGTCAATTCAACAGCCTGCAAAGATCCCTCAACAAACAACAAGTATTTAACAAGCCTTAAAAGATTTACAAGTGCTGGTAACTTGCTTAAGGAATTTGTAGCTTTGGTAAAGAATTTAGGGTTCTATTCACATTTATGCTATCAAGTTTTTAGTGTGTTGATCGGAGACTTTGGAAAAGAAAACCCGCGGTTTTGACGATTCATTGATTTGAACATTAGCAATTTCGGTATTATAAGGAATTCGTGAGCAATTATCAAAATTAAGTACGCCTTTACGCAAAAATACCGCTCATGTAAACAACTTTTCAATTTTATTGTTAAAGCAAGTAAAGATTTTATTTCGCTCTTAAATAATAGGGAAAATTTTACAAAGGCACTTTGAAAGCTTCACATTTTGCGGATAACGCCAAAAATATTCAAGAACCTTTTACAGGTTTAGGCGAGACTCGACAAAGGTGAGCTAGTATTTCGATAAACTTTAAAAATTCCTTCGTAAACGCCGCGCCGCTGGGGATTCCGTTTTGTTGCCAAAATATTTTGGTTTATTTCAAACTGTATACGACGTTAAGAGCTAAGAGATTCTTTATGTACATATTTGTAATTAACTTGTAGGTTTGTTTGTTTTGTTGGTCTCTACTTCTAATTAATGTGATAGTAAAACCACCCAGTTTCTCATGGCAGTTTTGTGTTTCGAATTAATTATAATTTTTTAGCCCTAGCCCTGTTCATGGGAAGATGAAGAAAGAAAATATAGGGGAAAGGGAAGCGGATGGTACAATTCTTGCATAAAAATTTATTCCTTATTGCTTCGTGTACTTGATTTTGTAAACACAAATTATCTTAAATGCTATTATTAAAAAATTTAACTATGATCATACAAAATTTCATTAAAGCCCATTCATTAGTTTCAGCGTGATGCGTGTTCAAAGGATAGAAAGACAGACGGACAAAAAAATGGTTTTGCAGAAGCAAAACCATTTTTTTGTCTTCTCTATCGATATAGAAATATCGATAGAGAAGAGTAATGCAATAAAAAATTTCAAATATGTATATGTCGACAGGAAACGGGTTTTGCGTAGGTTGCAACCTATATAACTATAGGCCTTCAGCATGTCCACACCGCGCCGTGTCTGGAACAAGAATGATCCGTAGTACACCGAGCGCTCATTTTTTATAGCCAGACAGGTAGGGGCGCCATGACAGTTGCCGGTACTGCCACTGTAATAAATTTAATGCCACCACAGAGTAAATTACGGTGCTCGATCGCTGTGCATAGAGTTTATAACTGGACGTTGCCGCCGTCATATATATATGTATTTTTTTTTTATTTGACCTGATGTTAAGCGCTACGGCCACCTAACAGAACCGTGTCACTTGGAATACTAAAACATAGAGTTTCGCGCGACACACTGCACTGCGCATATCATAATGAGACATCAGCACAGTCTGTTAATAAGATTATTCGACTATGAGATCAGATAATAGTCTCAATTGCCCAGTAATTTCACTAGCTACAGAGCCCTTCAAACCGGAACGCAGTCGTGCTTGCACACTACTGCTTGGTGGTAGAATACCTGGCAAAGCGGTGACAAAAATTTGCAATAAAGTCCTACCACCTAGTAATATTTAACACATTTGAAATTTTTCAACTCAATTCACTCACAACTCTGCACAGACAGTTTACACGCCACGTATGTATGTATCAGTAGTCGGTCAGATTCACGGCGAACATTGAAAAATCATCTAGAGAGTTGCTTTTGACGGCTCACTTAGGCTTATACATAGTTTGGCTGAGTTTACGGTGCGCTTATGTTACGAGCGGAAGCGGGTTGAATACAGGGCGGAAATTACTGCAGCTGCTTTGAGAGAATGTAAATATATTAGCACCAGCATTTTGCTTCTTTTTTGTTGCCAGTATACATGTATTGCATGTAATACTTCTTTTTCCAACCCATATATTAATAGTAATATAATAAATAATAATAATAATAATAATAATATGTGTAATATAATTTAAAAAAATAATTTAATAAAAATAAATAATAATAATATGTGTGGACATCTCACACAACGCCATCTAGCCCCAAACTAAGCAAAGCTTGTGCTATGGGAACCTGATAACTGATACAATACTTAGATACTTTTTTTTTTGTTACACAGAACAAACACCTATGTTCATCACACAAATGTTTGTCCTGAGTGGGAATCGAACCCACAACCCACAGTTCAGAAGGCAGGGCTACTACCAACTGAGCTATCGGGCCAGTCAAATATATTTCATATATTGTAATGGGCTTGCTATACAATATTTGACAATATGCATTTTACAATTTTTTTTTAAATCATTCTTTGTAGGTTGGCGAGTTGGCTGGACTGCAGTCGCGACCCCTTTTCGCCCCGGCACGGTGGACGAGGGCTCACGGGGGGGTTTCAGTGGGTTCAAGTCCCACATACCCCCTGCCACCAACCCTGTGGTGGCAGGGAAGTGCGAGGGCATTTCCCCCGTCAAAAAAAAAGCAGGTACTTGATTACTTACTTTGTTTAATAACTCGCTTCCGCTACAGCTTATCACATAATGCCTCACCTTAAACCTTTTTGTATCCAATTTCATCTGTTACCAAGTCTTAAAGACATTTCATTTATTCAGTGAAATGAAAATATAAATCGATGCTTTAATAATCTGAGATCTGCGCAGTAATGGGAAACGATTGTATATAATTTTGACAGTCACGTGATATCTTAAGGGTAACTAGTTGTTGGCCTGGCCTGTCGTGAATTTATTAATCCATTCCCATTTCATAAAATTAAGTTTGGCGAAATGTTTTTTTTGGTTGGAAACACTGACTGGTGATTGGACGGGTGCGTGATTCAGACGGTTCGGGGAAGAAAAACGGTAATTGTGTTAGTATTTGGTTTATTAATGAAAAACTAGGGTTAATGTTGAAGCACGAAGAATAAACGGAGGTTTCAAAGGTTTTATTTACAACGAGCTTCTGCCCGCAGCTTCGCCCGCGGCGTGGCCTATGGGAAAATAACTCAACCACCCATTTCACCTTCTTAAGGGTGGAATTTCGAAAAATTCTTTCTTAGCGGATGCCTACGTCATAACATCTACCTGCATGCAAATTTCAGCCCGATCCGTCCAGTGGTTTGGGCTGTAAGTTGATAGATCACTATGTCAGTCAGTCAGTCAGTCACCTTAGAGTTATATATATTTAGATATACCTACTGATCCTTACTAATATATAAAACTTAAGCTTTGGTTTTCACCACGAAATGGTTAAATCGATTTAGATACCACTAGTTAACCCGCCCCGGTTTCGCACGGGTGAATTAGTAAAACGCGGTCGAACGGGATAAAAAGTATCCTATGTCCGTCTCCTGGTTCTAAGCTAGCTCTCCACCAATTTTCAGCCGAATTGGTTTTGCCATTCTTGAGTTATAAATTGTCTAACT
The DNA here is from genome assembly GCA_905220475.3 of Ennomos fuscantarius. Lineage (NCBI taxonomy): Eukaryota > Metazoa > Arthropoda > Insecta > Lepidoptera > Geometridae > Ennomos > Ennomos fuscantarius. The sequence goes on from HG992049.1 coordinate 9,795,184, forward strand.
AACACGACATTTTATTATATGTATACATTTAAGAGGAGTGTAACTGTGTCAGTGTGTGTTATATGTGTTGTAAAAGGTGTGCGTGAGAGTTATGTGTGAGGTGTGAGTAAGGTCTTATGATAAGCATCCAAAGTGGCGTTTTATGGTGAGGTCTGTTCAATAGTGCACTGTTTTCTAGCTGTTGACATGATACAGGGTCCCAAAATGTACACCCTAAAATGACGCTGCTCTGATATCTGGTAGGCGTAACATCCTCTATCCATCTCACGCGAGTGGATCTACAAATATCCCCGTGTAAAAACTACCCTTGCGGCACAAAACTACCCCTGTGGCACGTACTGCCCCACCCTGTAGTCCCGTGCGTGACAGAGGTGGGGTAGGTTGAAGCCAGTATCGAAATTAACAACGAAATAATAGTACAGATTTTTTAATGAGAATGTGCTCAACTGATTATAATAAAAGATGGGTTCGATAAGGAAGGCTATTCACGAAATAGCTCTACTTTAATTAGGTACAATGCACTTCAAAATATTAAGGTTTTGAGTCGCATAAGATTTGACGAAAATCTGCGCAGTCAATTATCCATACTAAAGAAAGAAATAGCATAGCATATCTTGAATGATAAGTACATTGATGGATGGATGCATTGTATTATTATCTACAACTTATGTTATTTTCAGTGTTAGTGCATAAAATTGGTGGCGTTTTATTCGTTAAGTGGTGGATTACAGGCATGAGTGTAGGAAAGTGGTATAATGATGGTGAAACGTTTCTTTTCGTGTTGTTTCCAAAACTCTATAGAAGCTTCTAGTAATGTTGCCACAAATTTATGGAGTATGACTTAACTAGACCATAGTCTAGTAACTAAGTCATAACTTAGCTTGATAACTTGGACTGTGACTTGATTTGACTTTTGACTTAACTTGAGAAATTATCAAATACTTGACACTGGCTAATTACACAAAAGTGTGAAGCCAAAACAAAAACAAAAAAAAAGTACATTGATCTAACTAGTTTTGTAAGTTCAAAGGAAGAAATACTTTTTATTTTCTAGACTAACTGAGCGTGACTTCAAAGAGTAAAAGAGAAACAAAAGATAAAATCAGCATAAATACCCAGAAAAACGTTCTCGTTGGCTCAGCGATAGCCCGCATGTGACTTTCAAACCAACGTGCCGTGGTTCGAATCTCGCTTGACTGTATCAAACATCCAAAATATATAGGTATTTGCACTCGATTTGTTGAAGAAAAATATCACGAACTATACAATACAATAATACTTTATTGAACACCAACTAATACATAACAATGCATTTTAAAAAACTTACAAAAATGATAGACAAAGGGTGGCCTTATCACATTAAGCGATTTCTTCCAGGCTTACGGATGGACAGGAATTAAAGGACCAAAAACGAATGTCAGTAACTGTTTCCATCAGTACAGTGAACGTTTGTTGACGCGCCGGCCACGCAGCTATCCGTCGCGTTTGATTTACGCGTGTTCAGGTCGTTGGGCACCGTGACACGTGACGCATGTCACGCTGACGCACTGGCCTGTCATGTGCGATGTTTGCATGTTTGACTTAACTGTGCCATTGTGCGGGTTAAATTCAAACCAATTAGAGGAGTTACTGAAAATGGAGATTGTAAATATCTAATCTTTTATTTTTCGTATTAAATACTCTTAAGTAGATAGTGGTGTCGATTCTGTGTCGCATTCTCTAAAACTAAAGTAAACTTAAAGTATGGCGATAAAGGGGAAATGAAAAAGACGGAAATATGTTAATTTCTTTTAGCTTTAGAGAATGCGACACAGAATCGACACCACTGTTTATATTTAACTGTATTCTCTTGTTGTACCTACGTACGTACGTATAAACTGACGGATTGTGCGTAGGTTGCAACCTATAAACTATAGGCCTTCAGCATGCGCACCGAGCCGTGTCCGGAGCAAGAATGATCCGTAGTACACCGAGCGCTCCCTTTATATAGCCAGATGGGTGGGGAAGCGATGACAGTTGCCAGTGTTGCCACTGTAATAAATTTAAATGCCACCACAGGGTAAATTACGGTACTGCCCGCTGCGCATAGAGTTTATAGCTGGACGTGGCCGCCGTCATACGTATATTCTTGTAAATTTTATTTTATTTTTGTAAGTGGGTGTTGAATAAATGATTTTTTTCTTTCTTCTTTTTTTAACGAAACCTGTGTATTGAAGTAAAACTTTTTAGCGCAGCTTGACTTGAGGAGTAAGTTAGCGAGGTGTACGGAAGTTGTAAGTTCTTGGTTAACGTAGATCTACATTGCCAACTTAACCAAGTTAAAAATGTGTATTATTATGTTGGTATATCGGATAATGAGACAATATATAATTGTAAAGATGGCGACATTAACATTAAACAAAGCAAAGACAATTATTATTACAATCTGATCTCACAGTCGGATAACCATCCTGAGAAATCAGAGTCTCATTTACCCACACTGCATGGCGGCAGGATAACTGGCAAAGTGTTGGTACCTACCTAGACAAACAGAAATAGATCTAGACGAGCAGAAAAGTCCTACTACCTAGTAATATCTATTCATACTAAACACAGAACGAATAGATTAACCGCCAGTACGTTCGTCGGTCCACTCGGCTCTCGAATAGATTCCGATACCTTCATCTGGACAGATTTCGTGTTCCGATATTCATCCGAATCCAGTGAGCACGCGTACCGAATATTAGTTGAAGATTATACAGAGCTTAGAGCAAGTTCATCCTTATGCGGAAGCCAAAAAGGTGTATTTTATGCGGGATAAAAAGAATAGACGAATAATGAAAGTGTTGAGTAAGATTCGTTAAATGGAAAGTCATGTGTGGACATATTCATAGTTGATAGACGTTAAAATAAAGTATGTGGTACTCTATTTTTAAAAATAACGAAGTGTTTTAGGCCACACGACTGAAGTAAATGTTTTTTAGTTTAGCTCCATCTATCGGCCGTTGCTTAATGTTAATGTCGCCATCTAGATAATTGTAAATTGTCATTTTACCGAACATACTAATATGATAATACAGATTCTTAACTTTATTATGTTGACGATGAAGATCTACGTGGACGAACTTCAACTTCCGTTCGCCTCGCATTCATCTACAAACTCCCCAAGTCAAGCGTGCGTAAAGAAGTTTTACTTCAAAATCATTATTTAATATACATCGTAGCTTATCACTGGTAATTACTAAAAGAGGCATTGTTTTTTATTGCTCAACCATCTCATTCGAACTCTCGTCCAATCACGCACCAGGCAGTGTTGCCAACCAGAAAATAACTCCCCGAACTTACGTCAAAAAATAGGAACAAATCAATGAATTCACGATACCTCTTTAACATTATCTTTATGCAAGAAAAAAGGTTTAATGCTTCGTGATTTCTTCCAAATAAATTCAGTAGAATTGATGATAAAGAACTCTTACCTATGCAATGACATCTAAAACCATAATGATGAGAATAATATACATTTGAATGTTAATCATTCTTTTTGTAGGTTGGTGAGTTAGCTGGACTGCAGTCGCGACCCCTTCTCGCCCGGCACGGTGGACGAGGGCTGACGGGGGGTTTTAAATAAAATAAAAAATAATAAAAAAATAAATCAATTTATTGCCACTACAGACACAAATAATAATAGAAAAATAAGACTTAAATAGTACAAGTTTAGTGGGTTCGAGTCCCACATACCCCTTGCCACCAACCCCGTGGTGGCAGGGAAGTGCGAGGGTATTTCCCCCCTCAAAAATAAGGTAAATAATTAGTGATAATGCCCGTCTTTTTTATGTTAAAGAATGACGTGATAAGCTAGCCGTTCGCCTGATGTTAAACGACACGGCTGCCCATATCAGCTGCAGTGTTACTCGGAACTCTAAAGTATAGAGTTTCGCGTGGCACTGCACTGCGCACGTCATCCTGAGACATCAGCACAATCTAGTAATAAGATTACTAAACTGTGAAATCAGATCATAAAGTCTCATTTGCCCAGTAATTTCACTAGCTACAGTGCCCTTATGTCTATCAAAATACAACTAAGTAAGTAATACTTTCCCCCAGGTAATCGCAAATTAAATTCGTGTTAACTTGGCACACCAATACTGACCGCTCATTGGTCGCTTAATGATCATCGATTTTCTTGAACCAATGAGCGTACAGTATTTATAATGTGTTAACTTAAAAAAATCAAAATATTTTCATATTTGTGGACATTTCACACAGCGCCATTTAGCCCCCAAACTAAGCAAAGCTTGTAATATGATATTTGATAGGATATTTAAATACCTCCTTTTTGTTTGTAAATACATACATAGAATACAATATAACACCCAGACAGAACAAGCACCTATTAATATAAAAACCATCACATAAATGCTTGTCCTCGGTGGGAATTGAACCCACAACCTACAGTTCAGAAGGAAGAGCTACTAACTGAGCTGACAGGCTAGTCGAAAATTGGAGAAATAAGCGCGGAATTAGAAACTTGCTTCTTAAATGGAAATTTAATTGATTTTAGTTTTCGTAGTAACAACAAATCAATTGAATACATGTTCTTAGATGGGTGACCACGAATATAAAGTAAAATTGGTAATTCAGTCATGACTAGATAAAACCAATTCAATGAAAGCTCCATGTAAGCGTATTTATGTCCTGATATATCAGGAATTCTGGAGCCAAGAGAGGTTAACATCTGTCCCGTATGGCTTCAGGGAGCTGCTATCTATGGCACAATAGTGCAGCAACAGTATATAAACTTTTACTATAGTATATATTACGCATGCTTGACTTGGGGAGTAAGCTGTTGGGGAGGAAGTTGATGTTGGTTCACGTAGATCTCCATTTTCAATATAACAAAGTTAAAAATGTGCATTATTATGTTGGTATATCGGGATACATTTACAATTGAAGGGTTGAGAATAAAAAGGGTTTAACTGTCAAAATGATAGTTTCGATAAAATTGATTTTAAACTTCAACGGCTTCATTTTAATGTAGAGTGCTTATACGGTAATAGAAGGTTTATGTAAGTTTCAGTTGCTTGCTCATACAATTACTGTAAAAATATAATAAAATAAATATAATAATGTTTATGTGCTAAGCAAACTGTATTCCTGTGACAGATAAACCGTTTTTAGACTCAAAATCTCAAGATTTAAGCTTCATTTTGGTATTTTGAGAATGTATTATTGTGGACAATTTCACGCTGAATCCAACGATACCCATAAGTCATTTTGTGAAAAAAATCAGTTAAACCCTTATTGTTCTCACCCTTCAATTGTCAAAATGGCGACATTAACATTAAACAAAGCAAAAACTAACGTATACCGGCCGATAGATGGAGCTAAAGAAGTTTTACTTCAGTGTTGTGGTCCAAAACACTAGTTCTTTTTAAACTTATTTTCGTGAGCCCAAAGAACGACCATTGTCTTATGATATCAGTTGGAACCGACGGCTTAACGTGTCTTCCAAAACACGGTAGCGCTCACTTGTAATTACCACTTTTTGTAGCGGTCACCCATCTAAGTAACACCGCAAACGTTGCTTAACGTTACTTACTAATCGGTCAGGAATTCTTCAGGAGAGAACTTCAAGCACATCTTTGTTTCATACGCAGATCATAATTTCACTAAGTTTTGTTCGTTTTGGCTTACTCTTAACTGCTGTATTCCACAGTGTCACCGCACTTAGTATGCGGGTCTTGTCCCCAGGTGATATATTACTGGGTACGGACCCTATGATGCATTCATATCAGAGAGTTTTTCAGCGAAAATAGGTAGTATTCGAACTAAGAAATCGGTACATGAATTTTCTGGTATCAGGAGTCAAAATAGGAACTGGCATTGGGATTGGAAAAATTTGGTAATGTTAGGTTTTCAATTTGTACGTTATTTATTTTATTATATGTTATTTTGTATTAATTTTAACTTATTTCATACCCTCGTTTGATAAATACAGTATATAAACAGAAAATTATGTTGAACAAAAATTTCAGAGGTAGAACACGCTTTGGAACCTATTTACTCAAATTTTCCGCGATTTTTTACATTTTATGAGCTAGGGGCATCTTATGTAATTTTCAATTAAACCTCCAAGTTGGTCTTAATCTTAATTATAATTGCAACACAGCTGTGTTATTGGGGTATTAATTGATGTAATCCGTCATGTCTGTGAAAAATAAATTTAACTTCTACTGACTTCTAGTTACTTAATTATTAATCAAAGACAGCCAATAACGACAGCCAAACGTGTTTTCTGAAGCACGGTAGCGCTTAGTTGACTGGCCGGCAGCTCAGTTGGTAGTAACCCTGTCTCTGAATTGTAGGTTGTGGGCTCAATTCCCACTCAGACACCAGGACATGCATTTGTGGATGAACATCGATGTCCGTTCTGTGTCTGGGTGTTGTATTGTATTTACAAACAAAAGGCATCAGTTATCCGGTTCCCATAGCACAAGCTTTGCTTAGTTTTGGGCTAGATGGCTATTGATTATTTATTAGTTGTGAATACCACTTTCACTTTTGGCGGGAAGACGAAAAAGATCGCGTCAAAGCATTGTATAATTTTGTGTAAAACTTGTGCTATTTTCAGTGTTAGTATATAAAATTGGTGGCATTTTATTCGTTAAGTGCTGGATTACAGGCGTGAGTGTGGGAAAGTGGTATAATGATGGTGAAACGTTTCATTTCATGTTGTTTCCAAAACTATATAGAAGCTTCTGGTAAAGTTGCCACCACTTTACTAGGAGTATGACTTGACTAGACTATGACTTGGACTGTGACTTGACATATATATAAATATATAACATTAATTAACTTGAGAAGTTATCGATTACTTGACACTGGTTAAACACACAAAAGCTTAGAGGCAAAAATAAAAACATTTTATGCAGTGATTATCAATAGAAGCGAGAAGAGGAAAAATGTTTGGCCACCTTATACGACATGACAACCTTATGAAAAACATCATAGAAGGAAAGGTAGAAGGGAAGAGAGGAAGAGGCAGACCTAGAAGGGCTTACACAGGTCAAATAAAAGAAAAAATAGATGTCATGTCGTACAGGGAGGTTAAAACGTTGGCCGAAGACCGAGAAAGATGGCGATTACTCCACCGACAAGAGCTGGACTCTTAAATAAGAAGAAGAAGAAGTGATTATCTATGCAAGTAGTGATGTTATTGAATGTTACTTAATTTTACCGATGGGTTAGTAACTAGCTACTCGAGATTTGTAATAACCGTTTTGTTTCACGTGTTTTCATCGTATCGAACGGGTATATACAGGCTTTAAAAAGGCTTAGACTAAAGCGAAAATCTTAATCTGGATCTAAATCTGAACCTAGACGTTTTTTAGCTAGAAATATTAACTTAATTATTTGATCGTTTAATTGGATTCCAAGAATAATAATAATTTAATATTTTGAATTTGTTTTTGATAAAGGTTACTGAGAACTTAAAGATTTGAGTCAGATAATATTTAGGATGTGGGCTACTCCCACATTACACATTCACACACGCACACATTAATATATTTCACACATTATATATTACATCATACTTACCTTATCTATACACATTCAGGCATCACCATACACTTATATATATAACACAATCAATATTATACGGAACACCCGGGGCCAAGCGCCCGTCACCGCTGGCCGCTTGATTTTGCCGGTCGCTCAAGGCCACACAGGCAGCAGCCGGCCCGGCCGCGCTTCGCCGCCGTCCCGCTAGTGCGAATCTATATCCCACGGCAATCGCACGCAGCTTGTACCTCTCATATGCTTACCATATTTTCTATCGCGCCTATCATTGTTCATTGTGTTATTTATTGTTTTCATTTCTTTTCCTGTCTTGTCTTGTGCTACCTACTCGTATACGTGCCTTCTAAAATAAATAACTGTGCCGTCTTACTGTGAATCTTGGATTTCAATTATGCCACTGGACTACTTCACCCTTACTGCTTACAGCTAAGTGAATTTATTTGATAATTATTATTGAATACCCGGCACATAAAAAAGGCCGCCTATCCACACACTCAACGGCCAAATTGGTGACCCCTCGCAAAGAACACCATGAGTAGTAGCAGTAGCGAGTCTGACAAACCTATCGCAACACATAATGATGACGAAAATGTGACAACGCGTCGTCCAAAAAAAAATGCGCGTTTCCGCTGAACGGTTGCCGACCGGCCAAACAACCGATATTCGGCAATTTAATTTAAAGGTTCCGGCATTTTCGCCGGACGACCCAGAAATTTGGTTTGCTTTGCTGGAAGGTCAATTTGACAATTACGGCATAACCAAGGACAGGATTAAATTTAATAATGTAATAACAAACCTCGATATAAATCAGGCGAAGGCGGTCAAGGACGTAATCTGCGATCCTCCGTCCAGGAACCGCTACGAAAAAATTAAGAGTGAGCTCATAAGGCGACTCACGGCCTCACATGAGAAGAAAGTCAGGCAGTTGCTGACGCACGAGGAGTTGGGAGATAGGAAACCGTCGCAGTTCCTCCGACACCTGCAGGACCTGGCAGGACCGGATGTTCCAGCAGAGTTTTTAAGGACGATCTGGAGCAACCGCCTGCCTAGAAGCATCCAAACGGTTTTGGCGTCACAGCCTACTCACTCTTTGGAGCAGCTGGCAGACCTGGCAGATCGTATCCAGGAGATATCAGCACCAAGGAGCGTTGCATCTACGTCCGCTTCCAGCGCTGCATTCGGAGCTTCAACATCCAGCAGTTCCAGCACTTCCGGCGAAATCGCCGAACTAAGAAAGATGGTGGAGCAGCTCGCTCTGAAGATAGACGAGCACATGCGGCCATCGCGGAACCATGACCGCTCCAGACCTCAGCGTCGGGGATCCTTGCGCAGCAGAGCACGTTCGGCCTCCAGCTATCGACGGTACCCAGTATGCTGGGTCCACTGGGACCACGAAAAATACGGGTCGAAAGCGCAGAAGTGCCAGAAGCCATGCGATTACAAGGCGGGAAACTCGCTGGGCAGTCGATAATGGCGACGGACGACTGCCTCACTACACCTGGTCGCCTCTTCGTGACGGACCGTGCCACGAGAACCCAGTTTTTGGTCAACACGGGTAGCGACCTCTGTGTTTTCCCCCGGTCCCGCATACAGGAGCGCCGCTCAGCCACAGACTATAAACTCTCCGCGGCCAACGGAACCACCATAGATACCTACGGCTACGCTCACTTAAATTTAGATTTAGGTCTTAGGCGTACTTTTCCATGGAAATTTGTAGTAGCTGATGTGACCAAGCCTATCATTGGCGTAGATTTTTTATGTCATTACAGTTTAATCGTTGATTGTAAAAATAAAAAGTTAATTGATAGTACCACAACTCTGTCTGCTCCAGCTTCACTAGCTAACGATTCTAATGATGTACATTCTGTGAAGGTTTGCACTGGCGATTCGCGGTACCATCTTTTACTGGCACGCGAGTTTCCAGAGATCACGCGACCAGCCGGTACGCAACACATAATACCTCACAACACACAACATCACATACGCACTACACCTGGACCACCTGTTTCCAGTGCACCTAGACGTTTAGCTCCGGACAAGTTGAAGATCGCCAAGGACGAGTTTGAAGCCATGCTAGCCAATGGCACAGCAAGGCCTTCTGACAGTCCGTGGTCGTCGCCATTACACCTGGCACCGAAGAAGGACAATGGCTGGCGTCCCTGCGGCGATTACCGGAAGCTCAACGCACGGACCATTCCTGATCGGTATCCGATCAGACACCTTCACGATTTCGCACACAACATTGCTGGCTGTAGTATATACAGCACTATCGATCTCGTGAAGGCCTATAATCAAATACCGACCTGTGCGGAGGACATACCGAAGACGGCAATCACTACGCCCTTCGGTATGTTCGAATTTCCATACATGACGTTTGGCCTGCGCAACGCCGGTCAAACTTTCCAAAGATTCGTCGACGAGATGATGCGTGGGCTGGATTTCGTGTATCCGTACATCGACGATTTTTTGGTGTACAGTAGATCGCAGACGGAGCACGAAGACCACCTACGCCAAGTGTTCACCAGGCTCCGGGACTATGGTATGGTTATCAACGTGTCAAAGTGTGTTTTCGGAGCTCCCGAGGTAACTTTTCTAGGTTACCATATCTCGGAGAGCGGAACCAAACCACTAGACACGAAGATCCAGGCCATACGTGATTTTCCCCCACCGAAGGACGTGAGAAGTCTGAGGCGATTTCTGGGCATGGCCAATTTTTACAGGCGATTTTTGCCTAAAGCCGCCCAAACCCAAGCCCCTCTGAACGCCCTTCTAATGGGATCAGTCAAAGGCTCCACACCTATAAGCCTACCTGACGATGCTCTCAAGGCTTTCTTAGATACCAAGGAAAGCCTGGCCAATGCAGCTCTTCTGGCACATCCAGATTGCCAAGCCAAGCTTGCATTGGTCACAGATGCATCAGACGTGGCTATAGGAGCTGTGCTACAACAGCTTCAAAATGACGTGTGGGAGCCTTTGGCATTCTTTTCCCGGAAGCTGAGCCCGTCCCAAACCAAGTACTCCCCATATGATCGTGAGCTACTCGCGATATATGAAGCGGTCAAGTACTTTCGGCATATGCTCGAGGCGAGGCACTTTGTGGTTTACACAGACCACAAACCGATCAGTTATGCTTTCCATGAACGGAAACAGAACTGCTCGCCCAGGCAATTCAGACACCTGGACTTCATAGCCCAGTTCACGACCGACATAAGGTTCATTTCTGGCAAAGACAACACCGTTGCCGACGCCTTAAGTCGAGTCGAAGAACTAGAAAGTCCGATTTGTCTGGCCGACCTTGCATATGCACAAGAGGACGATGCTGAACTGGCGCAATATCTCGCTGGCGGTTCATCTCTTCGTCTGGAGAAGATGAATTATCCTGGAAGTCGCGCGCCCCTGTACTGCGATGTCAGTACATCGACTGCCAGACCATTCATCACGAAGGGATTCCGCAAGCAAGTTTTCGAGAGTCTCCATTCCCTTAGCCATCCCGGCGCCGCAGCGTCTGCCAAGCTGGTAGCCGAAAGATTCGTGTGGCCCGGGATTAGGAAAGATTGTCGAGACTGGGCCCGAGCTTGCTTGCCCTGTCAACGCGCTAAGGTGAGTCGACACGTGTCCGCACCTTTGGGCACTTTCGACCTACCCAGTGCGCGCTTCAAGACAGTCCACATCGACCTTATCGGTCCTCTCCCTGTTTCACGGGGATACAAGTACTGTCTGACAGCTATCGATCGCTTCACTCGATGGCCAGAAGTAATGCCGATCGCAGACATTACCGCAGAAACGGTTGCTAAGGCGCTGATTTCTGGCTGGATATCCAGATTTGGCGTGCCAACAGATATTGTCACGGATCGCGGACGTCAGTTTGAGTCCACACTCTTTCAATATCTGGCAAAGAGCACTGGGTTCCAGCACAAGCGCACCACAGCGTACCATCCTGCGTGTAATGGTCTGGTGGAACGCTTCCACAGACAGCTCAAGGCATCCATTACTTGCCACGCAGATCACAGCTGGTCAGAAGCCTTGCCCTTTGTGCTGCTCGGTATCCGCAGCGCATTCAAGGAGGACTTGCAGTCATCCTCCGCTGAGCTGCTATATGGCGAGCCACTGAGACTCCCCGGCGAATTTTTCGATCCGAGCACACCCTGTACAACTGACTTATCAGATTTTACAGCGCGCTTACGCTCCTTCGCCGAGAAGCTCAAACCAGTGACCGCTTCTCGCCATAGCAAGCACAAAATCTTTGTTTTCAAAGAGCTCGCCACCGCAGATCATGTCTTCCTACGTGAAGACGCTGTGCGTGCCTCTCTGCAACCCGCCTACACCGGACCACATAAGGTCCTGGAAAGGACCGCTAAAGTTTTTATTTATTTATTTATTTATTTATTTATTGAACACCAACATAATGTACACTATTACAATAATAAAAATAACATTGCATTACATTAAGGCTAAGTGTCATTACAATTATGGGTGAAGACTGCATGCAAGTAAATTAGCGAGTACTTAGAAATTAAAACAAATTTATGTATAGCAAAATAATTATACAGAATATTAAAAGAGTGATTTAAAAAAAGATATAAGTATATTGAATTAAAATGTTTTAAAATTTAAATAAAATATTTTAAAAAACAAAAACTATATAGATAAAATATATATTTAGAGAGCTTTGACACTAAATTTAAACTTGCTTATGCTACCTTCAAACAAGTCTACTGAATTGTTTTTCGAGACTCGGTTGTACTCTCGAATTAACCTATTGATGGGCGCGTTCTGACCAAGATTGGATTTACTAAATTTATCTTTCAACAAATTAAATCTAGATGCCCTGGGCAACCTTGACGGTGCAGAAAAACTAAGCAATGACAGTAGATTTGAGTCGTCAATTAAACCATTAGCAAGCTTGTGAAGAAACGAGAGGTCGAGCAGAAGTCTTCGATCTAATAAGGAACTCATTTTGAAATATTTTAGTCTGTCTGGATAACTGTGAATAGTTTTAGCTAAGTTACATGAATAAGTTAGATGCCAGAGAAAACGCTTTTGAACACTTTCAAGTCTTTTAATGTAGATGTCGTAAAACGGGTTCCAGGTCACACTACAGTACTCGAGGCCACTGCGGACCAACGCGTTGTAAATGGATATTTTTGTCTTAGGATTTCTAAAGTCCTTGCAGTTTCTAAGAACAAAACCTAGGCACTTGAACGCTTTCGTGCATATGCTATCTATATGTAAGTTAAATCTCAGTTTACTATCAAGAACTACACCCAAGTCTTTTATATGGTCTACATCCTGAAGTGTGCCGTTGTTTATTTTGTAAATGCTCCTAAAATTATTTTTTCTTTTGGAAACCCGTAAACTGCTGATAAAGGGGAAACCGGTAACAGTCAGTGTGGACCGTTTAAAACCGGCATTCATACTTGCCGAAGCAGACGAGGATCACTTGTCAGGTAACGTCAGACAACCTTCACTGAACCTGCCTGACAACACGGCATCTAGCCCACCTCCTGTCACAACGACATCTCACCACACGACACGTTCCGGACGACACGTCCGTTTTCCCGATTTTTATCGCCCCTAACCAGGTCTCTGGGGGGGAGTGATGTGGGCTACTCCCACATTACACATTCACACACGCACACATTAATATATTTCACACATTATATAATAGGTCTTTACCTATGAAATTGCCGTATTGCAGTACAGACTTTTTCAAACAAAAAAAAGTTTTGATTGGCTATGAATTCTAAATTCAAATTAATTTTGTTTTAAAAATATGACATTCTATTTACAATATAAGTCTTTTGTTTATTGATTAGCGTTGTATTTTCATTACATTTCAACATTTTTCCTCATAATGGATACTTTGAAATTTCGTGTAATTATGGAATATGAGTTCCGTCGCGGCACCAACGGGGCACAAACGACACGTAACATCAACGACGTTTACGAATAGAACTGTACAAACGAACGTACAACCCGTTATTGGTTTGCTCGGTTCCGTTCTGGGAATTTTGACTTGAAAAATGAACCTCGTGGTCGTCCGGAAACTTTGGTCAACAATGATGAATTAAAGGCGATCGTGGAAGCTGGTGAATCTCAATCTACAGCTGAGCTGGCAGCAGCTTTTGATGTTAGCATCAAAACAATATTGGTCCATTTGCGACAGATTGGCAAGATAAAAAAGCTTGATAGATGGGTGCCCCACGAACTCAACGATCGCCAGCGCAACGTACGCGTCGAGACTTGCCTTGCGCTGCTTAACAGGCACAGAAATGAAGGAATTTTGAACCGAATTGTTACGTGCGACGAAAAATGGATTCTTTTTGACAATCGAAAGCGCTCAGCAAGTTGGTTAGATCCTGGTTCGGTACCAAAGCAATGTGCAAAACGAAAAATGACCCCTAGAAAGGTGATGGTCACAGTTTGGTGGTCTAGTGCTGGTGTGATTCATCATAGCTTTTTACAAAACGGCGAGAGCATTACTGCAGATGTGTACATTGAAGAACTGACCACAATGATGGCGAAACTCGCACGTCTGCAACCAGCTTTGGTCAATCGGTCGTCTCCACTGCTACTTCACGACAACGCGCGACCCCATACTGGACAACAGACCGTCTCTAAGCTGCATGAGTTGGGTTTGGAAGCTCTCCCTCATCCGCCATACTCACCAGATCTTGCGCCTACCGACTATTACTTTTTCCAAAATTTGGACAACTTTTTAGCGGGAAAAAAATTCAATTCCCGAGAGGCAGTACAAAACGCCTTTGAAGAGTTTGTTGTCTCCCGTCCTGCTGATTTCTTCAAGAAGGGCATCCATAAACTGCCACAGCGTTGGCAAAGATGCATTGATTGCAGGGGTGATTACTTTGAATAAAAGAAATAAATAAGTTCGAAAAAAAAATACTTTAACTTTTTTCAAACAAAACGGCAATTTCATAGGTAAAGACCTAATATTACATCATACTTACCTTATCTATACACATTCAGGCATCACCATACACTTATATATATATATATATATATATAACACAATCAATATTATACGGAACACCCGGGGCCAAGCGCCCGTCACCGCTGGCCGCTTGATTTTGCCGGTCGCTCAAGGCCACACAGGCAGCAGCCGGCCCGGCCGCGCTTCGCCGCCGTCCCGCTAGTGCGAATCTATATCCCACGGCAATCGCACGCAGCTTGTACCTCTCATATGCTTACCATATTTTCTATCGCGCCTATCATTGTTCATTGTGTTATTTATTGTTTTCATTTCTTTTCCTGTCTTGTCTTGTGCTACCTACTCGTATACGTGCCTTCTAAAATAAATAACTGTGCCGTCTTACTGTGAATCTTGGATTTCAATTACGCCACTGGACTACTTCACCCTTACTGCTTACAGCTAAGTGAATTTATTTGATAATTATTATTGAATACCCGGCACATAAAAAAGGCCGCCTATCCACACACTCAACGGCCAAAAGTTTTTCGACGAAATCATGATTTATGTTTGTAACTGGGCATATTTTGTTTGTGTTTTATATTAAAGTCTAGAGGCTTAGATGCCAGATAGCGAGGTGGTTGAGAAGATTGGTTCAAAACATATAAGTTGCGGGTTCGATGTTCAGAAGTGGAGAAGTATTTGTGCACAGAAAAAAGCGTACTTGTTCTGAATCTCAAAAATAAAATGAAAGAAAATAAATAAAATTATTCCTAACATAATTAGTTCCTAAACCGGCAAATGATTTAATCAGATGTTTAAAATGTTGACTACAAAAACGGGTGTGCTTTAGATCATACGACTGAAGTAAAACTTCTTTAGTTTAACTCCATCTATCGGCCATTATAACTTTGTTTTTGCTTTATTCAATGTTAATGTCGCCATTTTGACAAGTGTAAATTGTCATTTTACCCGAAATGCCAACAAATAGTACACATTTTTAACCTTATTATATTGACAATGGAGATCTACGTAAACCAATTTCAACTTCTGTTCGCCTCGCATTCACCAGCTTACTCCCCAAGTCAAGCGTGCGTAAAGACGTTTTACTTCAAAAGAAATGAATCAGGTAGAATTCCAGCCCAATATACCGATCAACAAAACCCTATCTGACCTAAAACCAAATCAATACAACATCTGTATTCACGACGGATGCTGTAAACAATAAATATATCAAGAGAATAGCCGTTAACGTTTTAAACGTTGTTTTGTGGCGAGCGCGTCGCGCGCTGAATACAAAGCTGTGAGTATGAAACTTAGGCTGAAAGAATGTAATAGATAGATATCGTAAGTTTATTGAATTTCAGGGCCACATTACAGAACAATGCTCAGTCATCGATCGGTGCTCAAGCAGAGATTTCATTCGCTAATTGATCACTTTATGAATGAAATCTCTGCTTGAGCACCAATCGATGACTGAGCATCGTTCTGTAATACGGACATTAGTTTTGAAGTAAGTATTATAGTAATACGGTTGTGTTTCTGGGGTATTTAATTTAAAAAAAATATAAAATACCACTTAAACACATTATATTTTTAATATTTGTAAAAGTAAAAAATTAAATTTAATATTTTTTATCATTATTATTTTGATATAAAAGTCTGTCTGTAAAAAAATAAATGAAACTTCTAATGTTTCATGGTGACTTAATTACTAATAAAAAACAACAGCTATGAATGACTTGTTCTCAAAAGCAAACTAGCGCTTAGTTGACTGCCCGATAGCTCAGTTATAGTAACCCTGCCTTCTAAGTTGTAGGTTGTGGGTTCGATTCCCACCCAGGACAAACATTTGTGTGATGAACATCAATGTTTGTTCTGTGTCTGGGTGTATGTATCTGTATTGATTTTGTTAAAAAATAATCATTAACATATGTATTATATTAAAAAACAGTCTGTGGTACCCAGGAGTCTGTGGTAAAGCAGCTTAAAAACAATTTTAGTTGGCTTCACTTTTAATTTAAACGTTGCATCTACCTTTTTATTTTAGTCTGAGGTGAGAGCGTAGCTTTATGTGCAATTTGGCACGTCTTTACGCAGTTTCCAGGGAAAGTACGATTGGTGGTTTTTGTGGACCACTTTTTTGGTGACTATTTGCGGACTTGACAACGACGGGTTAGATTTTTTTTTTGAAGTGAAACTTCTATATCCACTTTTGGATGACCAAAAGTCATGGAACTCGCATAGCTAGGAGCGTCTAGGTCTAGGCGCATATTAAGTGGTAGAACATTTGCAAAATTCGTCTAGGTAGGTACCACCACTTTGCCAGTTATTCTGCCGCCAAGCAGTAGTGTGCAAGCACTACTGTGTTTCAGTTTGAAGGGCATAATAGCTAGTGAAATTACTGGGCAATTGAGGCTTTATGATCTGATTTCATAGTCGAGTAATCTTATTACCAGATTGTGCTGGTTACGTTGAACAAAAAGGTCGCCTAATTGATGGTAAGTGGTCATCGTTGCCTTTACTGATTGGCTCATAGCCCGGAGGCGGCGGGTTCGATTCCCGCGGCAGGACAAGTATATGTGCACAGAAAAAAAAGCGCAACTACTTGTTCTGAGCCTGGGTGTTGTGGGCCCATGGTCCTCGTAGTTCCTGGGTCCCTCGAAACAGAAAATCCTAGCTAGGATCCAGGATCTATATATGTGATCTTTGGACGTTATTATTGTTATCTAATTATATGCATTCACGTGTTACAAGCTAGCCGCAAAGCGACAGCTAATCTAGTAATAACTAGTTCAAACTGGTTCTGATCGGTTCAAATTGGATCCATCTGGATTGTAACCGCACTAATCACTGCAGATTAGCGGTGATCAGATGTGCGATGCGGCGTTAAAGCGCAATCGAAGTTAGTATTGATTCATAGGAGTAAACCTACATGTCTAAGCTATGCAATATTATATTATTGATAGAAATTTAAAACATCGAAAGAAATTCGAAAGTAACTCTTATTCTCAAGTTCAAAAATGATCAAAATTAGCTTAGCCTTAATTATAGGTTGTGCCAATTTTATTATTATTACCTAAAGAAAATTAAAAAGTCACGGACAGAAAAAAATGCAGCAAATACAAAAAAAACAAGTGTGCATTAGACCGTGCTACTGAAGTAAAGCTTCTTTAGTTTATAGCTCCATCTATTGGCCAGTATAACTTTGTTTGATGTTAATGTCACCAGCTTGACAATTGTAAATTGGCATTTTTCCGGACGTACCAACATAATAAAAAAAATTACTTCGCTATGTTGACAATGGAGATCTACGTAAACCAATTTCAACTTTCGTTTGCCTCGCATTCACTAGCTTACTCCCGAAGTCAAGCGTGCGTAAAGAAGTTTTTCGAAAATTGCACACAATCGATCATAGAACCTCCTTTTTGAACTCATTCAAATCTTTAAATAACTTAGAAAAATAATAACCCAATCAAAAACACACTAGTCATTTCACCTTTACATTTGTAACGATCCAGAAATAACTGCCTGTCAGTTCACCAGTTAAATATTGAAATGTCATTCACATTTTTATCTTTGAACAAGTTAGATAACAGTTTCACTGTGAAAATGGAGGGAAATAAATTGATTCCACGTCAGTGTCGTTTGAAATTGGAACGTCGTTGTGCGGCGCAGAAGCTGTTTGGAATGAACCGTTTTTACTGCTTTTGTTACACTATGGCGTTTTTTGTTTGGTCTATTGTTTTCGCTTGACTTTTCATTTTATTTTTCATTTAACTATGTTATTCATTTTTCACAGCCTCTTTGGTGTGGTAACCACCACTCCATCCAATTTGCTCAACCAAGCAAGTTGGCTCATAATCCAGGGTGGTGGGTTCGATTCCCCTGGCAGGACAAGTGCAGGTTTTTTTCCTGTGCACAAACACAGGTAAAAAAGCGCAAATACTTGTTTCTGAGCTGTGACAAATAAATATAATAAAAGATTGAAAATGTTATTATGCTTAACTCACTTTAATCAAAAGTAGAGTTTTTGGAAAATAATTTAATGATAATAGGACAACATATTTTGTACATTTTTATTATTTACTAAATGGTGGGTAACATACAAATATTTTGAGAATCCTTCGGAGAAATCTACAACCTGTCGTATGTTAATTAATTCTAACATAAGCTGAAGGTACTGCTAACCGAAATTATAATGAAATTGAATTAATTAAACCAAAACGTCCGTGTATACAGTAATTCCACAACCATAGCCAGTTATTACGCTCAGACCAAAAGAAAAAATAGAGACAGCGCTCCAAACTACGAATAAGAGTTTAAAAAGGAATACGAATTCGTAAAATCGGACTATATAATAATCGTTATATGTGTGTGTATTATATGTGAATGGAAAACATTTCATCCAAGTAAGTCTCACTATGAAATTAAGAAAATATAAGTCACATTAACTCCTTTTCTTCTGTTCTTAATGGCGTCTCTTTCTAGTTCTGAGTGCTAAGTCTTCTTATTCATTCATCTTTCATAACTGCATACATGTATAATATATGCACCTACCTTTCGTTTCGCAGTCACCCAACACACCCTTTCACACAAAACACACGAGAAAACTGTGATGTTTGCCTTTCTTTGTTTGTTTGATTTTTAGGTCTTAACTAGGTACTTACTTAGCCATAATTTGTTAACTTCTCCTTGTTTATTCTTTATTATGTAACTATTAACAGTGGAAGACGCTAAATCCCACGACACAGGTTGCCCTAGTGTGGGATTCAGAGTTTCATAGTTATCATACCCTCTTTTACTGTACCAACATTCTATGTACCTATTTTATCTGATGTATTGTTTTTGTCAAATAAATTATCATTATCATTATCATTGTTCTTTTAGTCTTAGGTCATTACGCTACTCGTTAAACTCAACGAAAAAGTAATATTTGTAAACAATCTGGACACTCACACACGCCTACAGTAGTTCATTCAAAGAAAACACTCAAGATTCAAACAAATATCATCATATTTCTTGCGAAAAACTGTCACTGTCTGCATAGAATCAGTTTGCGTGTCTCGGTCGTCGGACAGACTCCAAGTGGACGCCCGAGCCCGCGCTCTGCCAAGTATCTTCGGAGTTGCCAATCAAAAAACACCCGAATAGCCAAACTTAGAGAAAAATATATTGAAAAACCTTAAATGTTGTTAAAAAAAAATGTAATTTGAATGAAATGACCTCGTATGTCTCCCTGATATATAGGTATTTCACAAAGAATAGGGCATAAAGTAAGAGAGAAAAACGCTTTAGCATCGTTGTGATACTTTTGTGATATCTTACAAAATGTCGACATTGTTCCAACGTCTCTGATTCATCTAGTAATGGACACATTGGAAAGTGAAATTCTTAACGTCCTTACAAAATTTTGTGAGTCGGCTGGGAATTTCAATTCCTTACTTCCCCACTGACTTTTACGTACCTATAACGGAAAAAAATGTTTCTTTCGTTATAGTCCCCTGTTTTTTTTTTTTTTGATAATGCAATTGATATAAATTAATACATTTCACCTAAAAAGTAAAATAATGAAGTCGACATAACGCACACATCTGTACTGAAAGTTGCGTGAAGTTGACCAATAGATGGCGTTAAAACAAATTTCACTTACCATTTAGGTTTTCTTTGTCGTTGAAATACCAGACGACTTTGGGCTGTGGTTTGCCTTCTCTCACGATGCAGCTGATGTTGATTTTGACCCTTTCAAGAAGGGGACCGAGGACTGCACCATCTTGAAGAGTTTGTCCATCACCGGTTACCAGTTCCACGGATTTTGGTTTTACTGTTGACAAAAATATTTTTGATGTTGGAATTTTCAATTTTTTTTACAAGCTGCCATTTGCAGTTTTGCACAGATTGAAACTATAAAATACTTAACACCCTTTCGAAAAAATTTTACTGTGTTCATACCAAATTTAATCAATATAGGACCAGTCGTAAAACGGTAACAAGCACACCGAAAAATAGAAAGGCAAAGGCATGGTGGAATTGCTTTGATTGTTGAGATGATAATTCGAAAATCAATGAGACGTTAATTATAACTATTAGTCCAAAACATTGTTTAAAAAATATATAAAAACGCTGATGGCCGTCTGCATTGAAGTTTGACAGCTCTTACATAGGCAACGCATTTAGGTACGTCCTAGAGACATAAGTACGAATTTAGGAGCAGTCAAAGTTTAGTACAACCAGGCATTATTGATTCGTATAAATACTCATAAAATCTAATTAACCATTTCAAACACTTCACTCCAAAGATAAAATTGGTATTATATTCGTAGACGGTCTACGAACGGGTAGCGTCATGCTACGAAAATGTCAGTAGTTACGCGAGCTCGTAGACGTCCTACGCCAAAGTTTTTATTACGTAGAATTTACGAGTACAATAAAAAATTCATACGTATCATTAAACCATAAAACATAGGGTATTATATGGATGTATAAAAACGTTTAGGGATCCTTAGGATATTATTGACCGTTTCACATATTAATATATCTATCCGTAAACTTATCAGTTTAAAATTTCAAATTCTGGACTCTTCTCTAGGCAAAGGAATATTAATTTAAATCAAAATGTCTTCAATTATAATACTAAACAAGTTAGCAATAATAATAAAAATAACGCCCAACGATCACATACATATATCCTGGACCCTAACTAGGAATCCCTGTGTCTAGGGACTCAGGAACTACGAGGACCATGGTATCACAACACATAGACTCAGAATAAGTATTTGCGATTTTTTTTTCTATGCAGCAATATTTGACCTGCCGCGAGAATCAAACCCGCCACATCCAGGTTATGAGCTGACCTGCTCAACCACCACACCACAGAGGCTGTCAGTGTAATTCAAGCGGGCATTGCTGCCAGCATATTGGCTGGAGCATTTGTTCTTTAGGTCACCGCGGCTAGTATATAGTCCAAATGTTTTTTTTTTCTTTTTTGTAATAGGTAGTGTTTAGTTTTAGTTATTATAATAATAATTATCATTGTGGCATTTAATAATAAAGGTAATTTGCCAAATAAAAATGTATCATCATTTTAATAAAGACATCACATCACAATTCACACTAATATTATAAGGGCGAAAGTTTGTATGTACGTTTGTGTGTATGTGTGTATGTTTGTTACTTCTTCACGCTCAAACAGCTGAATAGATTTGGATGAAATTCGGTGCCAAGATAGCTTATACACTGAATTAACATATAGGCTACATTTTATCCTGGAAAAATGAAATTTTCCCGTGGGATGAGCAAATAATTAAAATACTTTTATCGGGGGAGAAACCGCGGGGGGAAATTAGTATTTGGGCATTAGGGCACAATCATTTTGAGTTACATAAAGAGTTAATTTATCTAAGCCTTAAACCGACTTCTATGAAATTTAATTAAAATAACGAAGCCTGTGGCTTAATTCTGGACTTAGTTTCGTTTATGTCAAATGCAATAAATACTCATTACTCTCGACACCCTCTGTGGTGTGGTGGTTGAGCTGGCTGGCTCATGACCTGGAGGCACCGGTTTTGATTCTCGCAACAGGACCACTATTTGAGTACAGAAAAAAAAGCGCAAATACTTGTCCTGTGTCTGGATGTTGTGGGGCCATGATTCTCGTAGTTCCTGGGTCCCCAGACACAGCGAATCCTAGCTAGGTCCCAGTTTAGGCGTTATTATTTCTTTCTTATATTACGGAAAATGAAAGCTCCTAATAAAAAACTTTTCTGATTTTATTTATATTTGAAAAACGATATTCTAAAATCACTTACGTATATTAAAATCTCGACGATTTATCAAACAAAAAGAAATATCCAATAACACTTAGAACTTGAAAATCGTTTCGGGGAAGTTCCAAAGCGATTACACATCTTTGAAACTTCAGTGCCATGCCAATCGTTAATTCCAAACCAACTCGTACCTTATCTTTATGCAAATAAGGATTACTTCGCATTGATACGTGAAAGTACTGTTTTGCCATGCAACGATACACTATAACTCATTCGAATCGAAACTTGACAAAAGTTGAAATTTTATCGAAATGTGAAATATTTCGTACGGTATCGAAACTTGAGTGATTTACTGTATAAGTTTAGAATATAAATGAAGGTGGTGTGTACAGTTAATAACGCAAGTTCCACGTAGTTTTTTTTTATCTGACTAACAGGTTTTCTTTTTTCTTGCTTATGGCGCTTATTCATCATTATGAAAATGAAATGAAACGTCGATTTTTAATTTGATTTTGAAAAAAGAATTGAACGTTTATATGATCATTTTGTTGACCGTTTGTTTGTTTGTCTGTTTTGAAGGCTCTTATTGACTGACTTTGAAAATGGAGGAGGTAATTAATTCAGTTGTATTAGACATTGAATTGAGATGAACGTATCGCGTATGATTGGGTGTGTAGACGATGTAATCGATTAATTACATCATTGTTTTAATACTATTTTGTATCAAGAGATGAATTTAACTTTTAATTTAAAAACGGTGAATATACAATATTAAACTGAAAATGGTAACCAATAATAAATAAATAAATGAGTTTACCTCAATCCAATAAAAAACTACCTATTTTGATTTTTAGACAAATAATAGGTCTTTACCTATGAAATTGCCGTATTGCAGTACAGACTTTTTCAAACAAAAAAAGTTTTGATTGGCTATGAATTCTAAATTCAAATTAATTTTGTTTTAAAAATATGACATTCTATTTACAATATAAGTCTTTTGTTTATTGATTAGCGTTGTATTTTCATTACATTTCAACATTTTTCCTCATAATGGATACTTTGAAATTTCGTGTAATTATGGAATATGAGTTCCGTCGTGGCACCAACGCGGCACAAACGACACGTAACATCAACGACGTTTACGGAGAGAACTGTACAAACGAACGTACAACCCGTTATTGGTTTGCTCGGTTCCGTTCTGGGAATTTTGACTTGTAAAATGAACCTCGTGGTCGTCCGGAAACTTTGGTCAACAATGATGAATTAAAGGCGATTGTGGAAGCTGATGAATCTCAATCTACAGCTGAGCTGGCAGCAGCTTTTGATGTTAGCATCAAAACAATATTGGTCCATGTGCGACAGATTGGCAAGATAAAAAAGCTTGATAAATGGGTGCCCCACGAACTTAACGGTCGCCAGCGCAACGTACGCGTCGAGACTTGCCTTGCGCTGCTTAACAGGCACAGAAATGAAGGAATTTTGAACCGAATTGTTACGTGCGACGAAAAATTGATTTTTTTTGACAATCGAAAGCGCTCAGCAAGTTGGTTAGATCCTGGTTCGGTACCGAAGCAATGTGCAAAACGAAAAATGACCCCTAGAAAGGTAATGGTCACAGTTTGGTGGTCTAGTGCTGGTGTGATTCATCATAGCTTTTTACAAAACGGCGAGAGCATTACTGCAGATGTGTACATTGAAGAACTGACCACAATGATGTCGAAACTCGCAAGTCTGCAACCAGCTTTGGTCAATCGGTCGTCTCCACTGCTACTTCACGACAACGCGCGACCCCATACTGCACAACAGACCGTCTCTAAGCTGCATGAGTTGGGTTTGGAAGCTCTCCCTCATCCGCCCTACTCACCAGATCTTGCGCCTACCGACTATTACTTTTTCCAAAATTTGGACAACTTTTTAGCGGGAAAAAAATTCAATTCCCGAGAGGCAGTACAAAACGCCTTTGAAGAGTTTGTTGTCTCCCGTCCTGCTGATTTTTTCAAGAAGGGCATCCATAAACTGCCACAGCGTTGGCAAAGATGCATTGATTGCAGGGGTGATTACTTTGAATAAAAGAAATAAATAAGTCGAAAAAAAAATACTTTAACTTTTTTCAAACAAAACGGCAATTTCATAGGTAAAGACCTAATATGCATAAAATACATGCAAAGGAAAACTAATAATTTTACAGCCTGTGTGGTGTGGTGATTGAGCAGGTTGACACATAACCCGAAGGCGGTGGGCTCGATTCCCGCGGCAGGACTAGTATTAGTGTACAGAAAAAAAGCACAAATACTTGCTCTGAGTCTGGGTGCTGTAGGACTATTGGTCCTCGTAGTTCTTGGATCCCTAGATACAGGGAATCCTAGTTAGGGTTCAGGATCTATGTATGTGATCGTTGGGCGTTATTATTATTATTATTATTGTAATAAAGCAAAAAAAAATCTATTTCCATGTGGAAATAAAACTATTGTTTAATTTTAATTAAGCGGAAAAAGATTTATCCCGATCTAGATTTCAACCCAACCTATCCAAGAAAACGACATATGCAAGGAGCGACACCTTTCAGTCAAACAACAATCTAAACTTCCCAACTACCCTCGAAACTAATTCAAAACGCCATCACGACATTCCAAAACAACAATTAAACGCGGCGTTGACAAATAGCAAGCGCTTCTCATAAATGCGAGCGACTGACAGCTGTCAACGAAGTGTCAGTTTTGCCGCCAATTTGCGGACTGTCATGGCCGCTGAGGTGTATTAGAGCTATTGTTTCCAGTAACTCATATATTTTGTGAGTGACACGTTTAATAGATAGCGAATAGAATGGGTTTTGGTTTATTATTATCATGAGCTATCCATTGCGAGTGTTGTAAAAATATCGGTTATGAAGAAAAGCCGATCAGCGTCAATGTATATTTAAATAATCACATATCATTTAACTAGTTGAGATGTAATATTATTTCAGTACACGTGTTGTTATAAATTTTTATCGCATGCAGATTATACAATAATAATAATAATAACGCCCATTGATCACATACATAGATCCTGGACCTTAACTAGGATTCCCTTTGTTTAGGGACTCAGGAACTACGAGGACCATGGTCCCACAATACCTAGACTCAGAACAAGTATTTGCGTTTTTTTTCTGTGCACAGTACTGATAATATATACAATTGTGTACATTGAACGTAATCTAACCGGACCATTTTTGATATCACACTATCACATCACATTAATCACACTTATATTATACAGGCGAAAGTTTGTATGTCTGTTTGTGTGTTTGTGTGTATGTTTGTTACTCCTTCACGCTCAAACGGCAGAATGGATTTGGATGAAATTTGGTATCTAGATAGCTTATGCACTGGATTAACATATACGCTACATTTTGTCCCGGAAAAGTGAAATATTCCCGTGGGATGAGCAAATAAATTACTTTTTGTCCGCGGGTGAAACCTCGGGGCGCAACTTGTATTCTATATTATGTCAACGGTTATAAACCAATTTTTTCATTCACCTTATAAATAGTGGACATATTTGGTGTGATTTTTGAAAGCATTTTTTGTAAAGAGCAATCTTCTTAGACGCATTTTTCTTTTAGGCGAGCGTGCAGGCATTGCCTGCTTTGTCACGTAACATAGAGTGAAAGCGAACAAACGCAAACCCTATGTAGAGTCTCAAAAATGAAGTTTGTAGCCTACAATAGCATGATGGCATGTCTCATTTCAGTCTCAAAAAGAAACTTTTAAGTAAATAGCTCTATTCAAGATTGAACTTAAAGCTTTTAAGCCGAGTGCATTAGCTCTCCACTTGAGAGAGCTTTGTCTCACCACTCTTACAAAGTCAATTCTATTCGAAAAGGCTTTTAGAAAATAATGTAAAAAACTTTTTTCTATAATACCCAATAATAAAAAGAACACGAACGTAAATGGAAATAAAAATCAGAAAAATACTCAGCGATACCATTGAGTGAGAAAATCCGCAACCGATCCTAATTCTAACTCAATATCTCCGGTTCAAAGGCCGAGTAAAAAAGTAAAAGAAAAAGTAAAATAAAAATGGCGGCTGGTATTGCGTAACTGTCAAATCTCCCGCCTAATTCCCAAACTGTCATGGCGCCGTAATACGTGTCAAAATGTGACACCTTTATTTTATTAAGTCAGTGACGAGGGGATAGATGAAGATTTATTTTCTTCGAAGATATATACATTAGTATTTCTAGACGTTTGTATTTAATGCATCTATGTCAAATAATGATGAAGTTGGATGTACTTTCACAGGATATTTAGTAAGAAAAATAACCTCCAAACTCCAGTTTGAAGGACTGTTATTTGATGAAAACTATTTTTAATATTAATGAATGACGTGACAAACGAGTAGTTCTCTTGATAATATGAATGACACAGCTGCCTATAGCAGTTATAGTGTAGTTTGTTACTCTAAAATAAAAAAATTAGATGACGCTGCACTGCGCACATCATCATAATCATAGTTATTTATTCATATAAATTATCACACGATTACTAGACTATGATATCGCACTATCACACTATCGCACTTCACAGTAATATTATAAAGGCGAAAGTTTGTATGTGTGTTTGTTTGTTACTGCTTCACGCTCAAACGGCTAAATGGATTTGGATGAAATTCGATACCAAGTTAACTTATACATTGGATTAACATATAGGCTACATTTTATCCCGGAAAAGTGAAAATTTCCCGTGGGATGAGCAAATAATTAAAATATCTTTTATCCGCGGGTGAAACCGCGAGGCGCAACTAGTTTATTCTTATAAGTTATTACACGATTACTAGACTATGATATTAGGTCATAATCTCATTGGCTCAGTAATTTCACTAGCTACAATGTCCTTCAAACCGAAACATTAGTGTTTACACACTACCAAGCGGTGGGACTACATAGACGAAGTTTGCAGAAGAGTCCTGCTGCCTACTAAAACCATAACTCTTCTGTGAAAACTGGATACAAGAACATAAAGTTCGAGTCTGATTAAAATTAATTTACTTTCATTCAAATTAAAAAAAAAGTTCGTTGTATGTAACTAAACTTTCGTCCATCTGTACCTTAAAAAAATTACTACATAACTGGAGTAATACCTAACCAAAAGCAAATGTATCTCTTGTAAAATCATTGGCTTAGAAATTAAACTAGTTTTGTCAAATTAACTTAAATGTAGATCTTGCCTAATTGCCTGCCTTGCCTGGTTTCAAATGAAATTATCGAAACAGTTTGGTTAAATATTTTTTCAGTGCATCGACAGATTATAAAGTAATTAATTATAATTGTATTTTGTATACAGACAATTTTGTAGCACTATAGCCCAGAAAATCCATCGTTCCCACACGGAACCAGCACGCGAAAAACTCGTGGGTTTCGATGCATTTGTTTTTTGGGTAGCGGATTTTTAGAGAGTAAGTAAATACCTGAATAAAAGAAATTTAAAACGACTCCTATTAAGTACCAAATTATTTGTAAATTTACACATACTGTTCCTTTTTTTGGACTTCCAAAAGTATCATTTATTTCAACAAGTACTAATATATAAACGAAATATTAGGACTAAAACTTAATTAAACTTTTAATTAATTAACTTTTTTTTAGCTGTCAAGTTGTGAAAATCCTTGCCTAAGGAATTAAAAAAGATTACATCTAAAGATGTGTTTTAAAAGTAAACTCGCAATGATTATGTAAAAAGTTCTTATGCTGAATAAAACTCCCCCTAATCAATTATTTAACCGTTGTGGTATCTCACAGCTGTCATAATATGCATTCTTTGACCCCAAAATTAAATCTAAACTACAATAAACTAAGTATCTAACTTAACACATAAGTACTTACATTAATTCAAATTTTATAACAAAACCAGTTTTGATTAAAGTCTCTTTGAAAATCATATTTTCTAATGTTATAAAAATAAAATAGTTCGGCAAATCTGTGGCTTCTAAGTTCCAACACAATCAGGATAATATCTTTTTCTCTTTGAAGTCCAACTGTGAATATCTAGTGATGTAGAATATGACTAGTTATTGAAAATATCGATACAAAATTTTTGAAGTAAAACTTCTTTACGCATGCTTGACTTGGGGAGTAAGCTCGTGAATGCGAGGCGAACGGAAGTTTAAAGTTGTTGGTTCACGTATATCTCCATTGTCAACATGACAAAGTTAAAAATTACTTTATGCATCGATGTAATCAATTGAAACCTTTTGTAGCCAAAATCAGCTTACATAGTTTCTTATTTTTGTTTTTCCTAAAAGTGCAAGGGGCGTGATAACCTGAAAAAAGCTGATATATGATATTCTAGAAGCGTGTTTATGGTAAAAATTGAAAAGATAGGGTTTAGATAAAACTATTTAGCGCTATGTTTTTCAATTTTTTTATTTTTATTTTTCCTTCAAGAATTTTTTTTTGTTTGTTTAAAGGTATTGAATCATAAATACTGTGTTCTAATTATATCTAATATTGTCACCATTAACATAACCCTCATCCCATTTTCCGGTTAATTTTCCTCCATCGATAACGTTCCGTGTCCCATCCCTACGCTTGCGATAAGTATCTGATGCACAAAGTTAATTAAAAGCCAACGGCCCGTGTTATAAATTAATTAGAAAATGGTCCGTCGCCATTTTCTTTCTCTTATTTCTATAAAGTGATCTTGGAATTCGTATGAAATGTGGAAATGTGGATTAAAATACTATTTCACGTTATGGATTTTTTATTAAAGTTAAAGGGAGCAAACAATCATACGGCCCACCTGATGGGAAGTGGTCACCGTAGTCTATGGACATCTGTAACACCGGAGGAGGTGTCACCAATGCATTGCTTGCCCTGTAGGACTCTTTTAACCCTCCCTTTAAAGTACTTTGCGGAAAGACTGCTGGCGGGAAAATCATTCCGTGGATAAAAAAAAAAACAAATAAAAAATATAATTTAAGAATATTAAAAAACGAGTGTGCTTTAGATCACACGACTGCAGTAAAACTTCTTTAGTTTAGCTCCATTATCCATTATGTAAATTGTCATTTGACCGGACATACCAACATAATAATACAAATCTTTAAAGTTTGTTATGTTGACAATGGACATTTTCGTGAAATATCTTCAACTTCCGTTCACCTCGCATTCACCAGCTTACCGGCTCAAACGTGCGTAAAAAAGTTTTACATCAAAAATTTGATCTAACGATTTGTCTTAAAGTTTATCATGCGAACAGCCAAAGACTGGAACGCTTTACCGGGGTCTGTATTTCCCGATAACTATAACCCTGGAGTCTTCAAATCGGAAGTGAACAGGTATCTTCTGGGCAAGCGTGTTACATCCTAGACCGCATCGTTACTTACCATCAGGTGCGATAGTGGTCAAACGCAAGCCTATCAAATAATTAAAATATCCAAATAATTTAATATGTTACGTTTTTTATATTTAATTTTAATTTATTATTGTGGTACTATAAACGAAATAAAAATAAAAATTAAATACGATGCTGTGGGAAAACTTAACCTAAAAAGACTCTGCCAGTAGGCAACGTGCACAAAATGTGGCGGCATTGCTCCGTTGAATGGCAATGCTTAACCTTTGAAATTAAAATATTTTTCAACTAACGAAGATACAATTGAAAAATCTCTAAAATATGTCAATTTTACAGCCTCTGTGGTGTAGTGGTTGAGCAGGTCAGCTCATAACTCGGAGGCAGCGGGTGATTGCGGCAGGACAATTGTGCACAAAAAAAAAGCGCAAATACTTGTTCTGAGTCTGGGTGTTGTGGGACCGTGGTTCTCATAGTTCCTGGGTCCCTAGACACAGGTAATCCTAATTAGGGTCCTGGATATATATTTATGTGATCGTTGGGCGTTATTTTTTTTTTTTTAATTCTACCCAGATATTTGTTTAGTTATGTAAAGCGTAATGTACAATTTTATCACTGTTTTTTCTGCAAGCCTATGAACCCATAACTACAATTTTTCAATATCACTGAGGCATAATAGTCATAAGTCGCGTACGAAATGCATACGAAATTAAACTCTCTTTTCCATACTCCCTGATGTTTACACAACACATTAATCTCCTCAGCGGAGCGCCGGGTGGCGGTAACTGTCATAATTACTTGACGACAGTTCACACAAACTTGTTTTCCGAGTTACGTGTGAGCGGAATGCGTGAAGGCTTGGTCAAACAGAAGGCGTCTTAGCTCGCGTCAAAGTAATAATCACACTAATATTATAAAATTATAATATTATGAAGGCGAAAGTTTGTATGTATGTATGTGTGTACATTTGTATGTTTTTTACTCCTTCACGCTCAAACGGCTGAATAGATTTGGATGAAATTCGGTACCAAGATAAACTATCTTTACACTCAATTAACATATAGGCAACATTTTATCCCGGAAAATTGATGAGATAATAATTAAAATACTTTTTATCCGCGGGTGAAACTGCGGGGCGCAACTAGTGGAGAATATATGGTATTTTACAAAGTACTGAAGCTAAAAAACGAGTGGGCGATAGTGATATTGGAGTCTTAAGACTATTATAAAAAGAAAAAAACTGGAGGAGAATACTACCAAAATTAAAAATGCTTAAAAGGTCTAAAGTGCGAAAAATCTTTATACTTCTGGAGTTGGGCCGAAAAAACAAAGTCCAGTGTAATCAACAGCAACCACTCAAGCCGACACTTTAGCTCGCGCTCCGCGAGTATAATCTCTAGGCGGCAGGTACAAATCCCTGTGTACCTACTTGACCGAATTTTTACCCCAGTTAGCAGGTTATGAAGGGATTACCGGATAGGCCGGCTTAGGAAGGTAGATTTTCCAAATGCACGACTGCGTTTTTTTACTGGGAAGATTTGTTGTTGAAACGAGCCCGCGGCTTCGCCCACGTGGCCTATAGGAAACGAAAAAAAAAATCATAGATGATTCAACCACCCATTTCACCTTCTTTAGAGTAAAATTTCGAAAAACCGTTTCTTAGTGGATACCTACACTTTATGAAAAACACACCATCCAAATTTCAAGTCTCTAGGACCAGTGGTTTAAGCTATGCGTTGATATATAAGTCAGTCAGTCAGTCAGTCAGGACTTTGAATTTTATATGTATAGATGAAAAATACGTAACCGTAAAGCTATATAGGTTGGTCTTTGTCAAAATGTGAATATATATCTATTGAGGAAAATTCCGATTTGAAGTAAAAATTCTTTACGCTTGACTTGGGGAGTAAGCTTGTGAACGTGGTGGCGGACATTTCCATTATCAACATAACAAAGTTGTTGTATTATTATGTTGGTATGTCCGGTAAAATGATAATTTACAATTGTCAGGATGGCAAAATTAATATTAAATGGCCGATAGATGGAGCTAAGCTATAGAGGTTTTACTTCAGTTGTGTGAAAGCACGCTCATTTTTTTCGAATGGGAAGCGTTATTATTGATATGAAATAAGTAATTGTAAAGCTATAGACTGGTCCAAAAAGTATTTACCAAGTACAAAATGATCCAACGCCAACGCCCAACGATCACATACAATGGACCCTAACTACAATTCCTTGTGACTCTTAGGAACTACGAAAACCATGGTCCCAAAACACCCAGATACAGAACAAGTATTTGCGCTTTTATTTCTGTGCACAAATACTTGTCCTGCCGCGGGAATCGAACCCAGCGCCTCCGGGTTATGGGCTGACCTGCTCTACAACGATACCATAGGGGCTGGTCATTTAATTATAATTATAGTGATAAGCATCTTCTTTAAAGTAATATAAAGAGAAATCCGTTCCAACCCGAAATCTACCACACCGACACCCGTCAGCCATCGTAGCTTTTATTAAGAATATTGTTGCTCCATCGGATTACAATGACTTGGGCAAGTTGCTGCCGAGTTACTCGACTTACGAGTTACTGGACGGATTATAGAGTTTGCCGCGTGGATGGACTCGCAGATTTGTTCCCTTTTTGTTGGAGAGTTGGTGATGGCTTGTTAAGTGGTTGAATGTTGTTTGTGGTTCAGCGGCTTTTGTGGCTTTTGTTACTGCGTTGTAGAAACAAAAGAATGTGTAGCACTGTAAGTCTTTTAGTTTAGTTTTCTTTTATATTTATTGTATTTGGAAAGGTTGCAATTGATTCTTAAAGAACACCGCTAGTAGTATTTTGGTGGGAAGCGAAAAAGATCGCGTCACCGCGTTGTATTATTTTCCAAAACTTGTGTTATTTTCAGTGTTAGTGCATAAAATTAAATTCATATAAGCATTTTATTCGTTAAGTGCTGGATTACAGGCATGAGTGTGGGAACGTGGTATAATGATGGTGAAACGCTTTCATGTTGTTTCCAAAACTCCATAGAAGCTTATGTTAAGTCGCCACCACTTTACTAGGAGTATGACTTGACTTGATGACTTGGATAGTGACTTGACTTTATGACTTGGATAGTGACTTGACTTGACACATATATACAATATTAATTGAGAAATTAATTACATGACACTGGCTGAATATACAACAGTGTGGAGCCAAAACAAAATAGGGGATGAAAAATAGATAACAACCTTTTATCAGACCTACCAAATGTAAATATAATATTTCATTAAAATCGGTTCAGCCGTTTTGGAGGAGTATGGTAACAAACACTGTGACACGACATTTTTATATAGTCATGCTGGCAGCATGTTGGGTACGCTACCTACTGGTAGTGGGCTGGAGCATTTGGACTGTCTATAGGCCATTGCAGCCAGCATATAGTCCAATTTTTTTTTGTAGTATTAGCAGTAGTAGGTAGTTTTTAGTATTAGTCAGTCAATGAGTATTTAAAAATAATAAATCATCCCACAATAACAGCATAGTAAAATACATTTCACACAAAGAAAACAAACCACAAAGCGAAACAAATAAAAGAAAAACACACCACAAACGCGGGCCGTTTCACGAAATACTTTAAATAACACCTCCGACCTTTCCATACATATAAATCCTTTACATACAGACAAACCTTCGTAATTAATATAGCATTATCATTTCCGTTTGTTAGATATCCCTTTTCAACGTTGGTATCCCTTGCCCTTTGTATTAGGACTTGTGTAAGGATTAATATAATTTATGTTTGGGAATGGGTTCGCAAAATATTAGGTTGTTTGGATACGATTTTGATTCAGATCTAAATTCATGCACGGGGTCACCTTGTGTTGGTTTAAATGCAATCATTTAATTATTTTTTAATAACAAACTTTAAAAAAATAGGTTTTGCACGTGAATTTTTCAAAGAGAAATTTGTAAGTCAAGCGTAATATCCCTTTTGTAAATAATTCTAAATAAATAGAAAAGTGCCTAATTCTAAAGTGTGCATTTATAATGTTGGTGAACTATAAAGAAATACGTTGATATCGTTTTTTTTTATTCAGAGAGTTAATTAAAATAATTATTTTAAAGTTATTTAAAAAATATTTTGGTAAAAATACATTCCAATGTTAAACCATAAAAATATTACTCTCAAAAGAGAATTAAGATATACCACTAATTATGTAAAGACGACCAGTTAATTAAAACCCATCAAATAATCGAATTGAAGGAGGAATATTATTTTTACTAGTGTTGTACCCAACTATCGAGGATAGTCTTGCAAAGTAAAAGTCTCATTATAATCAAACCAAGACAGTGGCTCGGCTAAGTCTCAGCACTAAGACAAAAACAAGCCATAAAAGTAGGCGAAGATAAATTGGTGAAGGCTGCGTCACCTTGGACAACTCCAAAGTATTGAACACCGACGTGAGGGTGCCAACTAATTGGTTCTTTACAAGCTGGACATTAGAAGTGTGGTGGTATCGCACTTAATTCCCCCATCCCCATTTTACTATCGCAGACAGATAGATCGATAAAACTCTTTATTGCAACACCTCATTACAGGAACAATTGACAAGCACAAACTTAAAAATAATTGTCACAATAGGTGGTCTTATCGCTTATATATATCGTACAACAAGACGTACGTTTTTTGTACGTGCTAATAATAATAATTAAAATATGTGTGGACATCTCACACAACGCCATCTAGCCTCAAACAAAACAAAGCTGTTGAGCCAGAACTCTATATAACTATGGAAACCAGATAACTGATACAATACTTAAATACTTTTTGTTTGTTAATATATACATAGAGTACAATATGATACCCAGACACAGAACAAACACCTATGTTCATCATACAAATGTTTGTCCTGGGTGGGAATCGAACCTACAACCCACAGTTCAGAAGGCAGGGTTGCTACCAACTGAGCTATTGGGCCAGTCAAATGCTGTTTTTCTTAATCTAGTATACAACGTAGATAGTGTAGTATTTTTTGTTTTAGTTTTCATTTAATTTCTACATGTGAAGACTTTTTAATGGCTTTGTTGTTACCTAACTTTATTGTATATTTTAGCTTATAATAGTCGATAGTCTTCTAATACCTAATAAATAAAATAAATAAATAAATTGTTAATAATGGAGTTTTACGTGAACCAATTTTAACTTCCGTTTTTTTTACTTCGATCTTGTCTAGCAGTTGACCACGCTCTCACCTGATGGGAAGTGACGATATGATCGAAGGTGATGCTAGCCAAGTAAACCGCTCCGTTCCGTCCGTTTGACTAGTATTCACCAGCTCACTCCCCAAGTCAAGTAAAAAGAAGTTTTACTCCGAAAACGCGCAATACTTGAGGGCAACGTCATCATAACTGCAAGTAATTCTTTGTACAAACTTTACTTAGTTGAAGCATCTCAAGTCCAGTTAATGAAAACTGAGGTTCTGGGCGGGCCATTAAATTTGTGATGAAAATGGGCGATTGCGTGAGTCGGCGCAATTAGCGATATCAGGTTTTGTTATGGCAATGGATAGAAAAACGATGTAATATGCTATATTGTTATTGCATAAATAAATCATATACCTCAAAAAATAGACAATCGTTAAAACAAAAACGAAATATCTCAAAAAATTTTAGCGTGCAATGAAAGACGGAGTCCGATTGACAACTATTTTTAATAGGTCTACACAACATAACAAAAGTACAAAATATAAATACAGTAAGCAACTACCCACAACAAAAATGACTAAGTGACAGGCATTTTAAAATAAAAGAATAGAAAGAGATCTCAAACAAGCAGTGATGTCAGTTACCAGTCCTTACAGTAATTCATTACTAAGCTGTGGTACCTCCATGGTAGCTCTATATAATTTCTTTGATACCTGACGTCACTAGCGAAACTTCTTAGTTGCTATCACACGATCTCTGTTTTGCAAGAAAGGGACAGGCGATGCCCACTCCAGAAACTTTAAAGGCATACTACTCGGTTATTTTACTTATTTTTTCAAATATTACATTTGTTTTTAAGCTACGTTATTAAAAAAATATTTGTTCATTTTTAATAGTAGTATTTTTAAGTTCTTAGGTATAGTTTAGTTTTTTAAGGTCTAGTTTAGTTTTTTAAGTCTAGTTTAGTTTTGCATTAACTATAAAATACTAAATAAAATTGAATAAAAGTATGTGATAGTAGCTAAACACATTCAATAGAACTAAATACAGATTTAATAATTGTGAAACCAAAGTATTTTATAAAGTTTGCAATTTTCAATGCAGAATTTCGTCCCTTTCATATCATGAGAATTTGACAAGGACGCTATTAAAACTGGTTATTTTTATCAGCTATGGCAAATATGTTCTAAATTTGAAACGATAGAAAAGTTTCCTATTCAACGTCTGTGTGTTTTCGCTGGTTTTATAGCCCGATATTACAGAGACAACTTCTTGTAGTGCTATTCAGTTGCTCGAGGAATGAGTTCCGCTTATATAGCTCACTATTGCTCGTACCGCTATTTTATAGTTTAATTGCATTATTGCTTAGTTTAATCATAAAATCGAGATACAATGTGCTTGAATCTGAGTTCAAGATAAAATTAAATTTTTGTTTCATATATTTTTTGAAGTGAAGCTTCTTGTTGTTGCAAAGCTTGTACTATGGAAACCAGATAACTAATAAAATACATCTTATATACTTTTGTTTATGAATACATAAATATAATGTTCTAAATATATATGCCTCAAAGGTGACTATTGTTGTATAATGAAACTTTAATGATGACAGACAGAAGACAAATTTAAATATATATAACTCAAAGGTGACTGACTGATTGACTGACTGACATAGTGATCTATCAACGCACAGCCAAAACCAC
Source organism: Ennomos fuscantarius (assembly GCA_905220475.3). Lineage (NCBI taxonomy): Eukaryota > Metazoa > Arthropoda > Insecta > Lepidoptera > Geometridae > Ennomos > Ennomos fuscantarius. The sequence continues at coordinate 9,831,657 of HG992049.1, forward strand.
TGGACGGATCGAGCTGAAATTTGGCATGCAGGTAGATGTTATGACGTAGGCATCCGATAAGAAAGGATTTTTCGAAATTCCACCCTTAAGAGGGTGAAATGGGTGGTTGAATTATTTTCCCATAAGCCACGCTGCGGAAGAAGCTCGTACAATACAACACCCCTCACGACACAGAACAAACTTCGATGTTCATCACACAAATGTTTACTCTGGGAGTTGAACCCACAACCTATAGTCCAGAAGGCAGAGCTACTACCAATTGAGCTATCAGGCCAGTCTATTTATCCGAAAGAATTTATATTTTTGAGTACGTGTTGAGATACTAACTGTAACCACTAAGCCAGAGTGGCTAAAAATATTTCACGTTACAATTACCACCCGAATACCTTAAAGAGGTGAAATATAAATCATCTTTACAAATTCATATGCAGACCCTCATCACCCTCTTGACAGCTAGCACCTAATTACGTTAAATATATTCGGTTGAATACACCCCTTTCGCATGTAAGGGCTGTTAATTAAATTAAAAATCACGTGATCTGTCAGCGCCCGAGAAATATTTTTCTCATTTTATTTTTACGCATCTTTAGTTTTTTATTTTGGTTTGGTTTCACTTTAATTATTTAGCCAATTGTAGTAGGTGATAGGACTTTTCTGCAAAGTTCGTCTAGGTAGGTACCACCGCTGTGCCAGTTATTCTGTCGCCAAGCAGTAGTGCGCAAACACTGCTGTCTTCCAGTTTGAAGGGCACTGTAGCTAGTGAAATTACTGGACAAATGAGACTTTATGACCTGATCTCACAGTTTAGTAATCTTATTACTAGATTGTACTGATGTCTCAGGATGACGTGAGCAGTACAGTTTAAAGTTCCGAGTGACACTGCATCTGATATGGGCAGCCGTGTTGCTTAACATCAGGCGAACGGCTAGCTCGCCAAGTCATAACATAAAAAAGATACATCTATTACAGAGAACATACAGTAAGATCGGTTACTCAATGTGTGTTAATGTTAATTAGTAGGTACCTATGTTTAAACCAATCCTCCAAAGTTAATGTACAATTAAACAATAATAACATGGTATATCCTCAGTCGCAGCGCAGGCAAAGTTTCCGACCGGACCAGTACGTGTGAGCGACTTATAAAAGCACTTTACACCATGCGACCGCTAGATGGCAAACAGGAGGTACAAGAAAAGTTTGGTTTAATTATGATGGTGGTAATAATTGAAGAGATGAGATCAAGAAAGGTTTAACTGATTTTTTTTTTTCACAAAATTACCTATCATTATCGTTGGATTCAGCGTGAAATTATCTACAATAATACATTATCAAAATACCGAAATGAGGCTTAAATCTCGAGATTGTCAGTCTAAAAATGGTTTATCTTACACAGGAATACAGTTCGCTTAGCATAAAAACGTTATTATAATTTTTTTATTAAATTATATTTTTACAGTAATTGTACGAATTAGTACTGTATTTTGTATTTTAAAATAGAATTAATACATTTTCAAGCAACTGAAATTTACATAAACCTTTTCTATTACTTAATAGCACTCTAAATTAAAATGAGCCTGTTGAAGTTTAAAGTAAATTTTCTCAAAACTATCAATTTGACAGTTAAACCTTTTTTGTTCTCAACCCTTCAATTATCACAGACATATTAACTGGTACAATAGCTCAGTTGGTGGTAACCTTCCTTTTGAGCTGTAGGTTGTGAGTTCAATTCCCACCCATGATAAACATTTGTGTCATGAGCATCGATGTTTGTTCTGTGTTTGGGTGTTATATTGTATTTTACAAATTAAAATTATATAAGTATTCTATCAGTAATCTGATTCCCATAGGATAAGCTTTGCTTAGTTTGGGACTAGATGACACTGTGTGAATACACACACATATTTATTTATATTAACCAGTCTACGATTTCGATATTTTATGTAAATTTTATTGTTTGTTTCGGTGTACCGCTGTACACAGCTATTTTCCTAATTTTTAAATACTACAGTTACTTGTGAAAGCAATCCAATAATCCAATCCAGAGCTTCGATTACAGTACCCTATACTCAGCATACATTCAGATCGGATCGTATCCTATAAAGAAACTGCCCGAAATATGGTATGTGTAATCTCGAGTGTAAAGTCAAACTTTACGACAGTGTGCACCTAATTTATACCAACAACGTTGGCACTAAGCCTGCCTCCCCTTGTAATTATACGGCTACATTGGCTGTTTGGAATACTAAGATATTTATTGGCTTTGAGTATCTATCTATTTTATTTTTATCGCAGGTATCCAGCCTGGTGTGGTGGTTGACCAGGTCGGCACAACCCGGAGGCAGTGGTTCGATTCCCGTGACAGGACCAGTATTAGTGCATAGGAAAAGCGCAAATACCAGTTCTGTGTCTGGGTGTTGTGGGATGGTCCTCGTAGTTCTTGGTTCCCTAGATACAGAAAATCCTAGTTAGAATGATCTGTGGGCGTTACTATTATTATTATTATCCGTCAATCGTGGTGATTATGGCACTAGGTGGTAGGACTTTTCTGCAAAGTTCGTCTAGGTAGGTACCACCACTTTGCTAGTTATTCTGCTGCCAAGCAGTAGTGTGCAAGCACTACTGTGTTCCGGTTTGAAGGGCAATGATCACTGGGCAAATGAGACTTTATGATCTGATCTCACAGTCGAGTAATCTTATTACCAGACTGTGCTGATGTCTCAGGATGATGTGTGCAGTGCAGCAGTCACGTTGGAGTTCCGAGTGACACTGTTCTGTTATGAGCGGCCGAGTCGTTTAACATCAGGTGAACGACTCGCTCGTCATATCGTTCAATAACATAAAAAAAAACTCCTTACGATAAGCGTCCAAAGTGGCGTTTTATGGGGAAGCTTGTGGTGACCAGTGGACGTTTTCCGGCTGTTGATGTATGAAAAAAAGAAGGCATATAAATAAATATTGCGATCACACTTCATACTGCTTTTTCAAATTCATTATAGTCATACTTTTGTTTATGCTCCGTGAGGATTTTCCAGTTTATTTGATAACTAGTTGCGCCCCGTGGTTTCACCCGCGGATAAAAAGTATTTTAACTATTTGCTCATCTCACGGGAAAATTTCAATTTTCCCGGATATAATGTCATCTGTATGTTAATCCAGTGTATAAGCTATCTTGGTACTGAATTTCATCTAAATCCATTCAGCCATTTGAGCGTGAAGAAGTAACAAACATACACACAAACACACATACAAACTTTCACCTTTATAATATTAGTGTGATGTTGCCAAAGGGTTTCGAAAACCAGTTAAAATTAAATGGTCAAATAAAACCTTTTAACATAATTTTTAGCGTCATTAGTTTAGATAGGGTCGCCAAATATAATCGCTCTCAAAGACCGACAATTTATTCCGCTAATTTAAGACACCATTATAATTTAGCGAGCAAATTAGTTTTCAAATTTACGATCTAAGGTAAAATACGTTTTTTATGTAACTAATAAAATACGGCGGGGCTTAGAGCTTCAATAAATTCAGTGATACTAGCAACATTTTACTGCTCCACCCGTGTGTAATACTTATTTCATATTTCATATTTATTTATTTGCATTCTTTCATTCATATTTATTTACTTGCCTATATCAAGAACAAAAAATGCAATTTATATAGACTATTTGCCAGTAAGAATGGTTTTAATTGGATAAGTAGGTTTCCAATATCTATATATATAACTCACAGGTGACTGACTGACATAGTGATCTATTAACGCACAGCCCAAACCACTGGACGGATTGGGCTGAAATTTGGCATGCAGGTAAATGTTATGACGTAGGCATCCGCTAAGAAAGAACTTTTCAAAATCCTACCCTTAAAAGGGTGAAATGGGTGGTTGAATTATTTTCCTATAGGCCATGCTGCGGGCGAATCTGCGGGCAGAAGCTCGTATTATTATAAAACCTGATGTGTCCCACTGCAGGGCAAAAGCATCCTTTCCTTCCATCCACTCCTTCTTTCGATTTTTGACTTGCAATCATCTTGGTTAGTAAAAAAAATCTCCTCTCTATAATTTTTTTGGCCTATTGTTATTTTTAGCCAAAATTTCTAGCAAATTAATTTAATAATTAGTTATTCTATGATAATACTGTCTATAAACTTATGTACGTAATCTGATAAGTCGATTAATGATTTGCTTTAAATTATTGAATATCGGCTGTTATTCACAAACAGCTCGTCGACTATTAATTGACGTCGATTATTATTATTTCAAAATGATTATCCCACTCTAAACACAGTGGGTAAACACGCCTAAAACCCTTCTGCCGAGAACACCCGTTACACCGAATGACGCACTGTATATCATTATAATCAAACTAAATACTACAATGATATATTAATAAATAATACTAAACACTACCTACTACTACAAAAAAAAGCATTTGGACTATACACTGGCTGCGATGACCTAAAGACAGTCCAAATGCTCCAGCCCACTACCCACTGCTGATTATAATCGAATAATCTCGAAACAATGAGCACCAATACTGGCGCACTTACCCTGTACGATTGTTATGAATGTAGACTTCTAGAAGTTTCTGTTCTATAAAATAATTAAACCCAAAAAATCTGATTACTGACTACAGATTTTAATGATTTATAGCAATATTTTCTGCTTAGCCCAACCTGTTAAGTTGGTTGTAAAAGGTATATTATAAATTTGGATCTATTTTGTTCTGTGTCTGTGTGTTATATTGTACTATATTTATAAATTTACAAACAAAAAGTATTTGTGTATTGTATCACTTATCTGGTTCCAATCGTACAAGTTTTGCTTAGTTTGGGGCTAGATGGCGCAGTCTAAAATGTCCACACATATTTTTTATGTTTATTTATTTAAATTGAATTGGACATACAAACAACTCACGTTTCAAAATACAATTTCTAGCAGAAACTTTATATTTCAAAAGGTTCTTCCCGCAAGATAAATCTATATCCGGTTGCTACATGGTTTTGGGTCCGATAACCAGCTGCAATATTGACATATCCGCTTTAAACCGAATGTGGGTGACGCGTTAGTTCCGGTGAAGACGTGTTGTCATATAAACCTAGTTAGATGTTTGGAAATTTGAAGAAGAATTTGGAGAATATAATTTAAAATGATTTAAAAATCCGAGTGTGCTTTAGACCACACGACTGAAGTAAAACTTCATTAGCTCCATCAATTGTCCGGTATAGCTTTGTTTTTGCTTTGTTTAATGTTACCTACCATACCAACATAATAATACAAATTTTAAGTAATTTTTAACTTAGTGATGTTGACAATGGAGATCTACGTGACGGGGACGTGAACCAATACAACCCGCCTCCCTCTTTCCCCTACAGTAATATGCGAAACATAACTCTCTCTTTCTATCTTCACTAAATTATACCTCACTCTCAACTTCCGTTTGCCTCGTCACGCAATCGCGAGCGTTCTCCCAAGTTAAGCATGCGTAAACTTTTACTTCAATAATTTTTATTTTTTTAACTAACAGTAATAATTACTAATAAAAAGACAATACGTCAAAAAATTAACAAACTTGCTTTACGCTCCGGTTTCTTTATCTGCAAGACATATTTCTTCTTAATAAAGTGTAGTATCATAAATATTTATTATTCGAAGACCTAGGTACTGTATCTAGACACCAAAATCATTAAAATATTGGCACTTGTCTGCTTACACTTATATATAAGCGTACCTCCAAAACCGTACACACAAATTTTCTTAAATTATAGTAAATTAATAACGCCCAACAATTAAACACAAATATTTTGGACCCTAACTAGGATTCCCTGTATCAAGGGACCCAGGAACTACAAGGACCGTGGTCCCACAACACTCAACACACAGAATGAGTAAGTATTTACTGACTGAAAATCAGTTATTAAGGTCTTAGGACCTTAATTGTATGCTGAGTCGGAGCCCATTCGTGACACCATGTAGCATTGTTTTATTGTTTTGGTGTTACGTATTTTTTATCAGTTGTGTGTCACGAATTAATGTGTTTTCTTTCTTTCTTTCTATTTAGCGCCTTTTTCTTGCGAAAAAATATTTGTCCTGTCGCGGGAATCGAATCCGCCGCCGACTGGTTATGAGCCGACCTGCTCAACCACCACACCACAGAGTCTCTCAATAATTAACGTTAGTATGAAACCTATCAAAGATAAAATTTATCCTAATTCAATAAAAAAAAAACCAAATTAAATAACTTTATCTTCAATCGAATGGAAGAAATTCGCTCGTAGATTTAGAAGTAAAATTTATAAAGTTATTTCATAAAAATTGCTTTCAAATTTTTCCTTGAATTTTTTTCAATGGAATCGATTTTTTAATCTTACTTTATGTTGACTGAGTTGAATTAAGTGGATGTGAAGTTTAATTTTCTAAGATAACTAAAACAAAAACTTAGATTTATTTATCCTAGTAAAGTTTAACTAGGTGGTAGGACTTTGCTGCAAAGTTCGTCTAGGTAGGTACCACCGCTTTGCCAGTTATTCTGCCGCCAAGCAGTAGTGCGCAAGCACTACTGTGTTACGGTTTGAAGGGCACTGTAGCTAGTGAAATTACTGGGCAATTGAGACTTTATGATCTGATCTCACAGTCGAGTAATCTTATTACCAGACTGTGCTGATGTCTCAGGATGATGTGCGCAGTGCATTGTTGCTCGAAACTCTATTTTCCGGTTCCGATTGACACTGTTCTGTTATGGGTAGCCGTGGCGCTTAACATCAGGTGAACGGCTAGCTCGTCAAATCATTCAGTAACATAAAAAAAAGTTTTAAGTAGGGTAGAATGGATTTAAATTTTGCGAAATACAAAAAAGTATATAAAATTCTTTAAAGCAGAAACTCACTTAATTTATTTTTCTCAAAGTCAATGTGTTCAAATAAAACCAAAAAGAGAATTTCAAACTATCGAAACGAAACGAACTCGCAAAACTATTTCAAACACCCCCGAATTAGGGCTATTTTCTCGAAGACCTACATTTTTACCTTACTGATATTCCCCTACCTTATTCCTTGTAGCCCTACAATATCAATAAATATTAATTGATAGAATCAGGCGCGGAAGTTCTTATTATTTCATTTTGTATCAATAAATATTGTTTCTAATATAAAAATACAAAGTGATTAAAACCGAATAAAAGAAAAATATAAGTTATCTAAATTCGGAATATTTTGATTTGCTTTAATCTTCAAATCTTTGAGGAATCCTCTCCAAAGCGTTTTGTTTTATTTTCACCATTAAGTAATATTTTAGGTAAATAAAATTATAGAAGGTTGTTTAAAGTCAAAATATTGCTTACAATTTAAATTACAATAGAGTTAATATCGTAAAAGACCATTCAATACTATTGCATCCTCAATCCATTTATCAAACTAAATTCCCTTGCTTTTAAAGTTAAAGATATTGCATCCACTTCCGCGCAACGTTCTGCAACTGACAGCACTACGTTAACTAGTGAGGTGAAAATATTTATCGATACTTTGCAGTTTATCGACAGATTTTATCGCCGCTTGTGGCATGTTGGGTTGATTCATATCGGAAAAGCTGAGGAATATAATAAGTTTTATTGCGGATAACTGCCGTGTTACATTTTTTCTACAATAAAAACAAGCAACAAAATAATTTTGATAATTTTTAATGAATTTGGCACTAATACTGAGGGATCCTAAAAATAATAAAAGCTATTATTACAAACTGAGACTAAAGAATCAATAAGACGGCGTAAACTGCAGCCTAATTTAAAGTTATTCGGAAAGGTTTCGTTTTGAAATGTACACTGATGCAGAAGATGAAGCGCGTAGATTTTGAATCCAGGATGTTTTGTGAATCAGAGTGTTGAACTGAAAAGTGCAGTAAAAAAAATTGCTTAATCCATACATGAGTGTGAAAAAAATTTATTACAGCAAAAATACACCATCTATTCGTGTAATCAACGTCTAGATTAGACAGCTAATATACATATCTAATAGGATGCAATGGTCCCTCATTAGTGTTTGAGAAATTTGCAACCTGTAATGGTGATATTTTGTGATTTCGAGTTCACTTTTTAGTTTTTGCGATTTATACTTCTCTTTTAGTCTGAAAAACAAAATAAGGCTGTTGCTCCAAATGTGCTTTATTACAAAATATTATCTAAACCTTAAACAAACAACGCGCTCGTTACAGTTTTTATAGCAATAAGCTTCTTTTTAAAATAAATATTTGAAGTCATAAATTAGTACAAATAAATTATTCCCATTGATTTTTTTTTAAGTTTAGCAGTATCTGTATTGTGGTGGTTGAGTAAGTCGGCTCATAATCTGGAGGCGGCGGGTTAAATTCCCGCACATGATCTATGTATGTGATCGTTGGGCGTTATTATTATTTAAACCAAACAAAAATAATTCATACCAGTATAGTAGTCATATAGTAGACATATTCAGTTGTGACGCATAAATCCTGGATGCTATTCTTGGCGCCAAGTATCGCATTCGGCGCCGAAATATCGATAAGCAGGCACCGATGCACATTAGTTGATGAACGTCGATGGTTACGGTATGTAATGTCGAGTCAGAAGGTTATCTCTGGTAACTCATATTTATGTCCAAAAATATCAGCGTAATTTCACTCTTTTTTTACTGAGTATTACCATTCATATTCAAAATGTATAATTAACGTTCTTCTGGGCAGGCATGCACCATCGTTGACTGCGTCGTCACTTTCTATCTAGTGAGACATTGGTTAAATGCTTTGTCAATAATATAAATGTAATGTTTCGTTTATCTATTTTGCTATGCTAGTAATGAATACTCGTGTCGCGTGGTATCGATGATAAATATCGAAAAGACAATTTTTTTTTTCAAATAATAAAACAAATTTATTCAAAAAAAAATAAAATAAAAAATATATTGTAGGAGATAAGAATATCACACGACCACGTAGGGTATAAAAGGCGGTGCAAGCGCGCGGCCGCCCTCTTTCCGCTGCGAACCACCGTCGAGGAAGCATCGTCCCGTCATATTAGTTTGTTTACGAATCGCGTTCGTGTAATTTTTTTTGTAATTCTTTTAAATTTTGTTTTTATGATTAAATTTTGATTTAATTTTGTATTTTTTAAAATAAATTGTTTAAAATTGTCAAGTATATATTAAATAAATAATTGATTATTATTAAAAATATATTGAAATCATTAATTAATTAATTATTATTATTTTAAAAAAATGGTAATAAATGAATTATTATTTTTATTATTATCATCATTGTTAATATAAATTATACAAATAATTAAACTAATCATTATGACTATTAATAATATTATTTTATATTGTCCTGCCCAACGATCACTTACGTAGATCCTGGACCTTAAGTAGATTCCCTGTGTCTAGGAACCCAGGAACTACGAGGACCATGGTCCTACAACACCCAGACTCAGACTCTGCGTTTTTTCTGTGCACAAATACTGCCTGCCGCGGGAATCAAACCCACCTCCTGCGGTGCTGATCTGCTTCACCACCGCAGAGGCTAAACTGGTGTTTGAAGGTGACGAGTGCTAGACATCTACAATGGCTGTTAAGCAAATAAATAAATATTTATAGAAATTTCACACATCCATCTCTCAAACCAAGCGAAGCTTGTACTGTAGCAAACAGACAACTGATACATACAATACATTTTTGTTGACAAAGACATATAATCAATCAATCAATGCATTTGTAAAATTATAAAAATACTGAAATTACCTAACGGCATATTTCATCAAAACTGCGTCACTTTAAAGCTAGTTCCTGACTGCGCTCACCATCACCAACTTTACAATAATTTATATTACAGATGTTAAGGACTTTACCAAGTCAAGCATAGTCAACAAAGTGCAAGCTAAGTTACTGCACAACACTAACACAAATCGATATTATGGCTTTAGGCCAACACAATAGCACTAGAGATGTCGATAAGTCCACACGTTTATATCGGCACAACACTAATATGTGGTTGGATATTCAGTGAGAAGTTATGTACAAGTTGTTTGTTGTATGTAAAACGTTGTTTGGCGTTTCACGGCTGCTATTTGCGAGTATGAGATAGGTGAAGTTATTTTCTGATGCACGGTTATACTTTGCGGGTCCATTTTTATATCAATTTATAGATAGTTTTGTTTTAATAATATGTGTGGACATCTCACACAACGCTATCTAGCCCCAAATTAAGCAAAGCTTGTACTATGGGAACCAGATAACTGATACAATACTTAAATACTTTTTGTTTGTAAATACATACATAGAATACAATATAACACCCAGACACAGAACAAACACCTATGTTCATCACACAAATGTTTGCCCTGGGTGGGAATGGAACCCACAACCCACAGCTTAGAAGGCAGGGTTACTACCAACTGAGCTATCGAGCCAGCCCATAGATAGATAACTCATTACTATCTCACCAATGAAATTTACACAATACAAGAATGAATAAATCTTACGTACTAATGCAGCACTTGGCGGTCTTATCGCTAATAGTGATTTCTTCCAGACAACCTTTGAATGGAAAGTATCAAAAGATATAAATAATAGAAACGGTGTAAAACAATTTAGAATAAAATAAAATTTGTTTTATTTTCAATGCAATCCCGCTGGTTACTGCTCTTAATTAAATACTGACGGTACTCCCGATGTTTGGGGAAAAAAGCTATAAGATCGTATATTGTAACACTTTGTTGTTGTATGGTAGAATTTTATCTTCTGGCTAGCCTCAAGACCGAAGTCCACATTCATAATCAAAATAAATAATAATACATTTTCTTATTTCTTGAAAGTTATAACCAGCTATGCGATCACGTAACTCGATTGCAACTAATAAAAACACAACTTGTATGGATTTGACAGTTTGAATACACAGTTTATGTGCATAGTTAGTATGGAATTTTTCCCTGTTGCATTGCAATCAATGTTTCGTGATCAAGGCCCAGGGCTCCTTCAAGGCTATGAAAAGTATTATGTGCATACTTTTGTAGCCTCAAAAGTACCTTTTAGGTTTGCTTGCTACATCTTCAGTAATTTAACATGAGATGAACAAATCATATACCTGTTAAAATGCAAACACATACCCGGAAAACTGCCACGAAGTAGCAAAATTTCCAAAATATTCGCCTAAACTCTGTTTCAAGTGTCCAACAATAAATCTAACCAACCCGGCAGTTTCAATACAACAAAAATCAAACATAACAAAACGGTGCCAAGATTTATCTCAAAGAATGCAGTGATTATCTGCAGTGGAGAGGAGACGGGGAAAACTGGGCCATTTCTGGCCTTATCTGGTACTGTGCCAAATGTGGCCCGTCGCAGATACTTATGAGATATTAATTTTGCGGCTAAGTGCCGCTAAGTATTTGGGGATTGTGACAAAAGTGTTGTTCTTTTGCAGATATAAGTTATTTTGAGCAATATTTTTATTTCTCGTAGACATAATTATTATTATTCCTACTAATATTTAACTTTAAAACTTTGTCTTTTCTAAGATTTTTGTGTCAAAATAGTAGCAGTGAGTAAATTTGGAGTGAAAAACAAAGATTGCTGAGTGTGCTACGGTGCTGATTGTACGACACACCGAGGTGCGATGCGTTAAATAGTTTCATTTTCGCTCTTATTCCTCTTACTGTTTTTCATATCATGTGCTTATTGTCCTTTCCAAAGATATATTTATACAACACTAGTTGCGCCCAGCGGTTTCACCCGTGGATAAAAAGTATTTAAATTATTTGCTCATCCCACGGGAAAATTTCACTTTTTCGGGATAAAATATGACCGTGTTGTTATGTATTGTGATATAATGTGTTAATCCAGTGTATAAGCTATCTTGGTACCGAATTTCATACAAATCCATTCAGCCGTTTGAGCGTGAAGGAGTAACAAATATACCCACATACATACAAACACACATACAAACTTTCACCTTTATAATATTAGTGTGATTACGGTGACAAATAAATAGTTAGAACTAAAATCAATCCATATTTACAAAAGAAATACGCCACTCAACTTACCAGCGCGCAGTAAAATTCCCAGAAAACTGGCAGAAAAGATAATAAATATCAGTCTGATTTGTTAGTGTCACTCGGAGCTCTAAGGTATAGAGTTTCGCGTGACACTGCACTGCGCACGTCATCCTGAGACATCAGCACAGTTCAGTAATAAGATTACTAGACTGTGAGATTAGGTTATAAATTCTCATTTGCCCAGTAATTTCACTAGCTGTGCACACACAGTGCTCTTCGAATCGAAACACAGTAGGGGATAGAATAACTGTAAGTCTGACGCCTGTTGTGATTTGCGACAGACTTTACGTAGGAATACTTGTGACCTATCCAAAGAGGATTTAAAGTAGGACGTCGGATACTTAATTATGTTTCGGTCCCTTTGAAAACTTGAGTGTAGGCATCTCATTATGGAATCAGCTGCGTTTAGTAAATACGACACGATTGTCGTACGATTTTTGCGATCTTTTAGCGGTGTACATTTGAAAGTACGGTACAGCCATAGGCAGCATTTTTGGACTTTTGTGCGCATTTCATCCAAAGTAATTTTGCTAATCAATCGACAGTTTGTCTCCTACTTTTCAAGCCATACTAAAACGGCCCCGACGGAAGACCAGCGCTGTTTATATGGCCTATGCGGAGTTGAGATTTCGGGCAACTAGAAATCTCTTTAAAAAGTGCTAAAAATAGCCCATCTAAATTAATATTATAAAAAGGAAAGATTTGATTGTTAGTTTGCATTGAATTGGCTCTGAAACTACTGGAACAATTTGAAAATTATTTTACCATTAGAATATTACATTATCCCTGATGAACATTGGTGATAGAATACATATATACTATATACAATACTCGTGCGAAACCGGGGCGGGCCGCTAGTTTTCAATAAAAAAAAAAAATATTGACTCGTTGTATTTGCTTTATCATGTTTTCACATTATTAATTATAGTTTACTAGGTGGTAGGACTTTACTGCAAAGTTCGTCTAGGTAGGTACCACCGCTTTGCCAGTTATTCTGCCGCCAAGCAGTAGTGCGCAAGCACTGCTGTGTTCCGGTTTGAAGGGCACTGTAGCTAGTGAAATTACTGGGCAAATGAGACTTTATGATCTGATCTCACAGTTTAGTAATCTTATTACTAGATTGTGCTGATGTCTCTGGATGACGTGCGCAGTGCAGTGTCACGCGAACCTCTATACTTTAGAGTTCCGAGTGACACTGCAGCTGATATGGGCAGCGGTGTCGTTTAACATCAGGCGAACGGCTAGCTCGTCACGTCATTCCTTAATATAAAAAAAAAAAAAAAAAAAAAAAAAAATACATTTTGTCATGCGTAAATAATTTCTTTCGTCAATATTTCAATATAAAATGATTTTAACGAATGTTGTAGAAATAAATGAAAATTTATTCTTATAATTAATAAAATTGCTGAATAAAAAGTCGTATATTATAAACGACCCTTGAGCCCCGTAAACGAGTAACGATCAGACTGAATCCAGGTAAATCATTTTCATAAATAACGACTCGCCGAGTGGTTAACGGATAACGACGTGTTTTAACGAACGCCGTTGCATATTCAATGAAGGATGACGACATTGAACTTTGTTTGATATTGATTCACTTTCACTTCGTTTGATTTTAACTGTTAACTTCTTTGAAATCTTAAAAGAAATAATTCAATTGTCTAACTTCAAAGCAGGAAAAAAATGACGCCTTGCTCAATATTTTTCTTACTGTTTGAGCGTTTCACAATTAGAATGAAATTTCTACGTTTTGTCTACGACAGAGTGACATAATATTATTGATATTTGTCAATATCTATGGCCTCAGGTCCACCAGTGAATTTAAACTGCACTTGATTGACCCTTTTGTATATTATGTAACCAATTTCAGTACTACGTATTTCTTGAATTCACTTTTTTTTTTGAACGGGCTAATGCTGTTGGTCTCTACCAACCTTTACAGCGTCACCGGGCGGGAGGGCGGGCGCTTAAGGCGCCCAGCCGTCAAAAGTGGGAGGCAACTAGCTCAAGGGCACCCCTGGGGTGCGAGCCTCGGCTTGGGCCGTTGCCGGGATAAGAGGATCGAGAAGACTACGTCCACTGGAAGAGTGGACCCTATTGAAAGTCGCGACCGTTCTAGCTAACCTACGGGGGGTACGTCGACCTCGCCGGCGGGGTCGGTGTCTGATTGTGTTACGCTGGTATCCTATACCGGTGCCGGGCGCGGTACCTGAGCCAGAAGGACTAAGGTCCGGTGATCCTAGCGCAGCCGATACTACGGCTGCTATAGGGTCATACGGGTCGCTCAAGACGTGTCCAACGACGCAGTGATTTAATTATTGAATTTACTGGTTACTCATCACACTCATCCTAAGTAGTACACCACAAGTGAAACGCTTGCGCGATGCAGGATTTAGTCGACCAAAATAGTAGCCATCTAGCGAGATAACCCCGCATTAAAATGATAATGAAGAAAAGTTCGAGCAAAATTATATCATCGATTCTATTCGAAGCGATTCATAAGGGAACATTGCGTAGTCTCGGAATGTTATCCCTTATGAATCGCGAGAATGGAACTTAGATATAATGTATTATTTTGTCATTTCACAATGCTTCTATATAATAATATACGAAACCAAATAATAAGTTCAAAAAACAAGAAAAATTTTATTCCAAATTCGAAAATTTCCATAGCACCTATGCACATAAGCTGAGTATTGAAACTGCCAAATCCATACAAATTAGTGTTTCTAATGGTTTCAATCAAGTAACGTGATCATCTAGCAGACGTCATTCCCATTGTTACACTTTGGTGAAGTTTATTCTCTTATTTATCTTTTTCCTATTAATGTTTAACAGTCAGAAACTACGTACATACATTTTACAGCTAAAACATTTCTCTACCGCACTTCCGGCTATTCAAATCGGCGCACATATCTCCAGGAGGGCGGGGTTGGATACATTTTTATTTATATGATACTGACGCGTTGGTTGGCGGCATTCCAATCGAAGTGTTTGCTGAAAATTGTTCGTGTGTACTTGGAACCAGGATGTGATGTAACTTAAGATATATGTTTCACTTAGATTTATAGATGACTGCTGCACCTTGCACGCATTAATCTGCATAATATGTGTCCAAATACAATATGTCGCTCATGTCTAATATTTTACTGGGATGTAAAATGTTACTTAATATACTATGTATATGACGGCGGCAACGTCCAGTTGTAAACTCTATAAGCAGCGGGCAGTACCGTAATTTACCCTGTGGTAGCATTTAAATTTATTACAATGGCAACACCGGTAACTGTCATCGCTCCCCCACCTATCTGGCTATAAAAAGGGAGCGCTCGGTGTACTACGGATCATTCTTGCTCCGGACACGGCCCGGTGCGCACGCTGAAGGCCTTATATTCCTATAGTTTGCAAACCATGCATAATTCCTAACCTATATATACATTTATTTGTAGTGGCTCATTAATCATGAATATACTATAAATATTCAAAACTTATAATGATCCAATATTGATTTTTCAATTTCAATTAACCTAAAAATGTAAGTGACAGTAATCATAATTTCGTGACGAGAGTTAAGCAATGTATTCTCCACTCTAAAGTGCAACGCCCTCACAGGACTCATACAATGTAATATTGGGAACTAAGTACTGTATAGATGAGTTAGACTAAGTAATGACATTTTGTGAAGGCATGTAATAATAAATAAATAGTTTACTGGAATCTCTTGTTAGTTCATCGTTAACGTCATTAACCCAGAACGTTCCCACTGCTGGCCTTCTCATAAGGAGAGAGTTATTTTTATATATATTTTGGATTTCAGAGGAATCTCCTCTAAAATCTAAAATATTTGGTTTAATTAACTGAATGTAATTTCGCAAATGCGCAAATGCGTTTCGAACGTGCATCTTGGTTTATTCAGGCAACTTGATACTGTTCAACACTAGAACACAGTATTTGAGCAAACAGTAGATAAGGTTTGAGGAGGCAGACAAGATTTGTGGAATATTGTATTGTATATTTATAAAATAAAAAGGTTTAGTGTTTTATTTGTTTACACAAATTCATTCCTGCAACAGACATACAAAGATCGCTTTTAGCGATAAGACCGTCCATTGTACTTTACCATTGTAACTTTACGCAAAACAAATATACTGTAAGTTTATGTACCTCCCTTGCTACCTGTGTGAACAATAAAGTTTTTATTTATATTTATTTATTTATTTATTATGTAATTGTCTTTTCTAGGTATTTTATCTAATCGTTTATCCAAATTGCGTTGGTTGTGGTTACGAGTAGACTGAAGAAGCGCAGTCTACTCAATCAAAATAACGAAGTAAATAAAGGTTTTTCGGCGGGAATGCGAAAAAGATTGCGTCACCGGATTGTATTATTTTCCAAAACTTGTATTATTTTCAGTGTTAGTGCATATGTGGTGGCATTCTATTCGTTAAGTGCTGGATTACAGGCGTGGGAAAATGGTATAATGATGGTGAAACGTTTCTTTTCGTGTTGTTTCCAAAACTTCATAGAAGCTTCAAGTAAAGTTGCCATGACTTTGACTAGACTATGACTTGACTATGACTTGACTTGATGACTTCGACTGTGACTTGACACATATTTGCGTGAAATATCATTAACTTTATAAATTATTTATTACTTGACACTGGCTAAATACACAATAGTGTGGAGCCAAAACATAAAAAAAGTAAATAAAAAATAAGCTATCTTTGTCACTGTTTTCCACATGCCTTTAACCACATGCCGGAACATGACGGCTGGCTAGATACATTTACATTGGAAATTATGCTAAGATGCGCGAAATATACGAAATACGTGGCAGCATATACAGAGTAAAATATTTTAGCCGGATGAATCCCACGTCCAGAATTTTAAGCTTCTGTATTTTCTTGGTAGATGAATAAACTTAAGGCCTTATCTCGTTTCGTGTGTCAATTTTGTCTCATATGGGCTTAGTAATCAGACCTCCAGGGAACTCGGTGCTCTCTGCTCTGCGAAGGTTTTAGGAAACCTGACATAATATATAAATTGTACATGAATGCAAATAAATGAATATGAATATGAAACAGTTTTGTTCTTGCCTGGAGGATTGCAAGGATTCCCTGTGTATAGGGACCCAGGAACTACGAGGATCATGGTCCCACAGCATCTAGAATCAAAACCGGTATTTGCGCTTTATTCTGTGCACAAATACTTGTCTTGCTGCGGGAATGGAACCCACTGACTCCGGGCTATGAGCTGACCTGCTCAACCACCACACCACAGAGGCTGTCCAGAAAATAGGCAGGAGTATTCTCATCGGTACATTTAAATCGTTTGCGGTCACCAAACCGCCTCAAGCGTGGAGTTTATGGTAAACCCCTACGATAAGCACCCAAAGTTACATTTTATGAAGGAGATTTGTGTTCAGCAGTGGACGTGTTGATGTGCTTTGTTAGATACGTTAGATCGTCCATCTTGATTTTTACCGTAAGAAACCAATCATCTAACTTCAGGTTCGAAATTTTTAAGTTTAATTTTTTCCAGTCTTCAAGACATTAAAACTAGCTTTTGGATGGAACATTAACCAAGGTTTTAGGCGAAATATGACCCGGGCGTGTTCAAGAGAAGAGTGAATAGGTATTTACTTGGCTAGCATGCTACACCTTCGATCGCATCGTCACTTCCCATCAGGTGAGAGCGCGGTCTTAGACAAATTTGCAGTAAAAAAATAAATAAAAAAGAATGAGATCATGCAGTTCTTGTGCATCTGTAAAAGACCGACAGACTTGCCACCTTACGTCGATTTTGGCTTTGGCACCTTTCACGAACCAAAGTGTCGTCATCAATAAGCTAAGCAAAACCAACATAATTTTAAGTAATTTTTAACTTTGTTATGTTGACAATGGAGATCTACGTGAACCAACAACTTTCAACTTACGTTCGCCTCTCATTCACCAGCTTACTCCCCAAATCAAGCGGGCGTAAAGATGTTTTACTTCAAAAATACCTATAATAGTACGAAATAGAAAATCATAGAAAATAGTGTTTCCAAACGGTAACAATAGAAAACAACGAATCATTATCCTGAAATCGATTCTCGACAATATCTTGAAAGAAGTAAAATACAGTGTATTCACAACAAACAACATTTGGAATTTCTACCAATTTTTCCAACGAATAATAGAATTATTGTTGCTGCCTAGTTCCCTGAATCCCGTTAAATTTTCTGCTACCTCTAGTAAATAGGTTGAAATATCTCAGCAATTGTTGGTAACGAGATACGATTCTTTCAGTGCTTGTAGTAGTAGTAGTAAAAGTTCGGGGAAATCGGGCTGATGTTTGTAAAGATAGGAACACTTTTTTCACGTTTTGTAAATGACTCAAAACCTTGTTTTTATAATTGAAGGGGTGAGGACAAAAAAGGTTTAACTGATTTTTTTCACAAAATGTCATATGGGTATCGTTGGATTCAGCGTGAAATTATCTACAATAATACATTCTCAAAATACCGAAATAAGGCTTAAATCTCGAGATTTTGAGTCAAAAAACGGTTTATCTGTCACAGGAATACAGTTTGCTTAGCATAAAAACATTATTATATTTATGTTATTATATTATATTTTTACAGTAGTTTTATGAATTAGTACTATTTAGTATTTTAAAATAGAATTAACACATTTTCAAGCAACTGAAACTAACATAAACCTTTTCTATTACCTTATAAGCACTCTACATTAAAATGAGGTTGTTGAAGTTTAAAGTCAATTTTCTCGAAACTATCAATTTGACAGTTAAACCCTTTTTATTCTCAACCCTTCAATTGTAATAACCATAACGATCAACGATTACATACTCGTACACAGATCCTGAATCTTAACTAGGATTTCTTGTGTCTGGGACCCAGGAACTACGAGGACTATGCTCCCACAACATCCGCACACAGAACAAGTATTTGCGATTTTTCCTGTGCACTGATACTTGTCCTGTTGCAGGAATCAAACCCGCTATTAGGGTTATGAATCAACCTTTTTTTTTTTTTTTTTTTTTTTTGTTTTTCGTGAAGAAAAATGCGTTTACGCACACCCGCGGCTGGGTCGGCCACGGGTAGTGTCGGACTCTGTGCCGGTGTGCAATGGCACCCCTACCGACTAAAAAACTCCACGATATTCCTCCCTCGTCTATGTGGAGGAGGACTGGGGAACCGGCAGAGCCTTGACGTCCAGTCCTCCCCCGACGATTGCCCGCTTTGACAGAGGGGCCTACGCGCCCCTCCTTCCGGGAGGGGCCCGGGAGCAACCTTGGGAGCCAGGTCGCTCCCGCCAGACGGTGGTGGCGATTAGTGCAATGCGGGAGGAGGCGCCCCCGCGCCGCGCTCCCGATAATCACCACCGGGGAGAGGAAGGCGACGATCGTGCAGTCGCCTTCTCCTGCCTCCCCTCCGCCTGCGGAGCGGCGCCGCGAGAGGATCCTCCTCGCGTGCGCGCTCCGCTGCCTCCTTCTGCGACATCACTTCCTCGCAGAAGGAGGCAACTGCTGTCCAAGGCTCCTCGCCTCCCAGCATCGAGATGATCACGCTGGGAAGCGAGAGGTCTGGTCCGACCACCGCGATCAGACTTCGGCGCGGCTCGGACCAGGCTGGGCACTCTTCGAGGGTGTGCTGTGCCGTGTCCTCCACCGCGCCGCAGTGGTGGCACACCGGGGTCTCCTCTCTTTGGATCCGGTGCAGGTGTGATCCAAAACAGCCGTGTCCGGATAACACCTGCACTAGACGGAACGAGAGAAATCCGTGGGACCGCTCGAGCCAGTCTTGCAAGACTGGCCCCAGTGCGTCCAGCGTTCGGCGGCCGAAGGTGGCGGAGGCGAGGTCCTCCGTCCAGTGATGGACGATGGCTTCCTTCGCCTCGCGCCGTACGGCCTCCCGCTCTTCCGGGGCGGGGCTCTCCCCGAGAGCCCTACGCCGCGCCGACCATTCGTACACTTTGGCGAGCACCCACGCCTCTAACTCCCAAGGCGGGGTGCCCGCCAGAGCGCACGCCGCTGAAAATCCTACCGACCGGTAGGCCCTCGCCACCCGCTGTGCAATGGCCCTTTGGGGCCTGCGGATGGCAGTGGCGTTCTCCCTCCTGTGGAGGGAGTCCGCCCAGATGGGGGCCCCGTAAAGGGCCATGCTCTTCAAGATGCCGGCATATAAGCGCCGGCATCGCGCCTTAGGCCCTCCCAAGTTTGGGAGAAGCCACGAGAAGGCGTCCGCAGCCTTCAACAGGCGCGTCGACAGCCCGCTGAAGTGTGGGCCGAAGCGCCACCTGCT
Organism: Ennomos fuscantarius; assembly: GCA_905220475.3. Classification (NCBI taxonomy): domain Eukaryota; kingdom Metazoa; phylum Arthropoda; class Insecta; order Lepidoptera; family Geometridae; genus Ennomos; species Ennomos fuscantarius. Next base: position 9,852,030 of record HG992049.1, read on the forward strand.
GTCGAGCACAAGGCCCAGATATTTTATCTGGGTCTTGGCCGCGATCCTAATGCCCTCGACGACGATGTGGGCGTCAAGTGGCACGCGCTGCCGAGGCCCATGGAAGAATACGGCCTCGGTCTTCTGCAGTGCCACCTTCAATCCTAGGCGGCGGATCCTCCCCGCAACTAAGGATCCGCCAGCCGAAGCCAGACTGGCCGACTCCTGCCAGTTCCTCCCACGGGCAGTGAGGAGAGTGTCATCCGCGTAGCAGATGACACTCGTGCCACGTAGGAGGGTTCCTCGCAGGAGCCAGTCAAAACCGATGTTCCACAAGAGTGGTCCTAGAACCGACCCCTGTGGAACACCGGACTCCGCGCCGTAACGCCTGAGTCTTGCCAATTTATCTACAAGGAGGACCTCGCGGTCCTCCAAGTAGCTGGCCAGCAGGTTCCGCAAATATGGAGGCACTCCGTGGTACCGGAGTGCCTCCAAGATCGTTGAGTGGGGGACGGAGTTAAATGCGTTGGCTATGTCAAATGACACAGCCAGGACTCCGTCCCCGTCCTCCACGGCCTCCTTCACCTGTCCCTGAAGCCGGGCCAGCGCGTCTATTGTCGAACGCCCCCTTCGAAAGCCGAATTGGGCGTCCGACAAGTCCGGCCCTACGTCCCGCAAGTGCCTCTTTAGCCGGGTTGCGACTATCCCCTCAAACAGCTTACCAGCGTCGTCCAGCAGGACGATTGGCCGGTATGCCGAGGGGGAGTCTGCTGGGCGTCCCTCCTTCCGGAGGAGGCATAGCTGCCCCTCCTTCCAAGGTTTGGGGAACCTCCCAGCCGTGAAGCACGCGCTGAAGAGGTCCCGAAACCTTTCCTCCATTTGGGAGATGGCAATAGCCACCACCCGCGCGGGAACGCCGTCCGGTCCCGGGGTCGTCCTCTTGGCCCGGAGGCGGAGAGTGCCCGCGTAGAGTTCCGCCGCCGTAACTGCGGGGACCTCTTCATCCTCTTCTGGGGAAGGTGCCTCCTGCGGAGGGTCCATTGCTGGGGGGATGAAGTTGGTCCTTGGCGGGAACAAGGACCGGACCACCCCATCCAGGAATTCCGGCTCGAGTGTTTCCGTCAATGGGGGACCACAAGGGCGAAGCTTATTCCGCGCCGCCCTATATGGTCTCCCATACGGGTCTCTGTCGAGACTGTCCAGCATTTCGGCCCTCGCCGAATCGTCAGCGGCGCGAATTGCCAGCTTGAGGGCCGTCTTCGCCTCTACGTATAGGGCGTAAAGACGGTCCTCGTTCGCCTGGCTTCTAGCGCTGCGCCGCCGACTCCGCATATACTCCCTGCGAGCCGCCACGCAGGCAGCCCGGAGCTCTGAAAGCTCCTCCGACCACCAGTACACGGCGCGTCGGGGGGGTGGACGGCGGGCCCGAGGCATGCTGTAATCGCATATCTCGGTCAAGGACGCTCTCAGATCGGTCGCTGCGGCGTCCACGTCCAGCACTCGGACCGGCGGAGCAAGCCAGTCTTGCAGGAAGGCTGCCTCCTCGGCAGCCTCGCGGTCGAGGCGGGTAAGAGCCCACCGAGGCAAAGGAGACGGACCGGATCGTCTGCTTCCCTGGGGGCCCTGGGTGGAGATGTCGAACCGAATGTACCGGTGGTCCGACAGGGTCTCCACCTCTTCTACCCGCCAATTCGCGACCCGTGCGGCAAGCAGGGGGGTGGCAAACGAGACGTCTACCACTGACCCTCCCTGTTGCCGCACACACGTGTGAGCTGTCCCTCTGTTTAGGAGGGACACACCTGTCGACGTGGCCCACAGTTCCGTGGCACGTCCCCGGACATTGCAAGTGGTGGCTGAGTTGCCCCATGCCACCGACTTGGCGTTCAGGTCGCCCAATACGGCGACCTGTCTCGGCGCCACTCTCCCAACCACGGCGGTGAGGATTTCGAGAAAATACTCGAAATCCGAGAGAGGGCGGTTTGGGGAGAAGTAAACCCCTACCAGAGCTATATCCCCCAGTGCGGCGGCCACGTATCCCGGTCCCCTCTCTAAGAGCGTGAGGGGAGGGGAGTCTGCGGAAGGCCGCGTCACCAATGCCACCAAGCCGTCCTGGTCGCCCAGCCAACGACCGGGGACCGAGTACGGCTCGGCGACCACAGCTACGTCCACCAACCACTCAGCCATGGTCTGCATCAGCAGATCCTGTGCTGCTCTGCAGTGGTTGGCGTTCGTTTGGAGAATGCGATGTTCGACTCTATCCATCAATCGGACATCGCATCCCCCTCCGCAGCCACCGAGGTTCCCGTTTCGGGGACTGTGGTGGCAGTGGCAGGCCGCATTGGCGCCTGCGCTTTGCCCTTCCTAGGGGGAGGATGACAATTGCTCCCCTTCATAACGTGGTCCGCCGGGCAGCCACCAGCTGCACACACCGCGCAGTGCGGCCTGGTGGCTTTGCAGGAGGCGGACATATGCCCCTCCTTGCCACAGCGGTAGCAAAGGCCCCTCCTGTCTGCCTTGGATGGGCAGAGGGCATGTGTGTGGCCGATGCCGAAGCACTTAAAGCAACGTAAGGGCTGCTCTGCAAGTGCCCGGACCACACACAAGCCGAAACCGACAGAAAGCCGTCCCTTTGCAAGGACGGCTTTGGCCGCGGCGACTGGACACTCAAGGCGGATAGTGCCCATACCGCCGCGGCCAGGCCTGATGGCCCGCCCTTGCACCGCTGTGACCCCACAGCCCCCCACCGCTGCGACCACCGCCACCACCTCCTCTTTGGTGACCGAGTCATCTAGGTCAGTCACCTCCAAGGCTGCGGTTTTGGTGGGTCTGGCCACCTTGGCCGCGTCCGCGATGACCTCTTGCAGCTTCGCTGCAAACAGGTCTGCGTGCGCGCCACCCTGATCTCCGGGGAACTCGAAAATTCGAGCCCCCGTTTGGGTCCGGCGGCACGTAACCGTGCCGATCCCGAGCTGTGCTGGATCGGCGTTGGTGCGGGCCCGCGACAGAAGGGACGCATATGTCTCCCCCCGCTCAGCGGCTTCCGTGGTGAGCGTCACCACGACGGCCGCGGACTTGGGAAGAGCAAGTCCTTTCTTCGCGCCAGCTATGGCCCCTTTGGCTGCAGGAGCAGCGGTGGAGGGCTTGGGGGCCGATTTCTTCCCCTTGCCCTTCCCTTTTCCTTTGGCCGTCGGCTGAGCCGACGGGCCGGGGGCAGGGACGGTAGGGGAGGCGGCCGCCACCTTCTTCTTCGCCCTCCCTTTTCCCCTAACCACTTTCGTCCAGCCATGCTGGTTGGACGGGGTGGTAGAAGGGAGGAGGGCGTCCTCCTGGGTGAGCGGGGATGGCCCCGGCTCGCTACTCCTCTTGTCCACCGCGGGTGGCGGTTGGAGGCGCTGCGTGGACGGGCCCGACTCGCCCCGTCTCCAGTCCGCCGCGGGCGGCGGGCGGGGACACAGCACCGGCGGGCCCGGCTCACTACGCCTCTTGTCCGCCGCGAGCGGCGGGCGGAGGCATCGCACCGGCAGGAGCCGGTCCTCTATTCCCGCGAAGCAGGCCCTAGTGAAGGCCCTCTCCTCCATCACAACCTTGCGGACAATATCCTCAAGGTTGGAGGGAGGTGGGCCCCCAGCTGCGGGCCTCAGCAGCGGTTCGGCCGGGTGAGACGTGGCTTCGGCCAGCTTCTTATGAAGCTGGCTGATCTCCGCCTGCAGACGATCCACTTTCGCCTGCAGCTGCCTCGTCTCTTCCGTTGCCGTACGCTGCGCCAGCTCGCTCACGATGCCGCGCATACTGGCGGCCCTGCATTTTAGGCACTTCTGAAAAGTCCCTTTCAAGTTGGAGGACTTGGAGGCGACCTCCACAATCTCCTCCTCGTCCTCCTGCGCCATCCTCTCGAGCTCCGCCAAGGAGTGGTCCGTATATAAGACGCGGGACGCGCCGTACCCGGACTTAGCCCGGGCGACGCGCGTCCGCTGCTCCTTGGCCGCGACCAGCTCCTCCAACTCTTTCGGGACTTGGCTCCGCCGAGCCAGGTCCAGCTGACGCTGGGCGTCTGCCAGACCCACGTCATGGCTGTCCGCCACCAGCGGCTTAGCCTTCTTGGCCCCCGCTTTCCGTTTCGGCTTCCCCGTATTGTCCGAGGAGCCTTCCGAGCCTTTCTTTAGAAAGGCTCGCTTGCGGGACTCGGTGCGGCCGTCGACCGCCATCGAGTCCGTGTCCGAGGTGAAAATCACGGATTCGTCGGAGTCCGACGGCACATCTGCCCCGCAATAAGCCCGCAGGAAGCCAGCCGCGGACGACGCGCGGCTGGCCTCCGACCCCGAAACTCGTTCGGACGTGCCCTGAGAAGGGGCTTTAAATTGGCCCTGAGAAGGGCATGAGTCCTTCTCGGGGTCCACCGAAACCGGTGGGCCCAGAGGAGGACCCCCGGCCTGGCCCTGACAAGGGCCTTTCGAAAATCGCCCGGAGGCGTTACGTAGTGGCTTGGGCATAGCCAAGCTCCTACGTGGGCTGCTCTGCGCAACAGCACCCGCTATATACACATTAATATATATATCCTAACACTATATACATGTAAACAATTAAACAAAAATTTAAATATTTACATATATACACAACCTTAATCCTAGCAGCTTAAAAACTAACTTAAGAACTACCTTAAAGCTAGCTTAAAAACTACTTAACCTAACTATATAGAGTTCATACACCTTATAGTCCTTATCCAGAGGCGTAGACTCGTCCCCGCGCGGCGCACTCCGCGCCGCGGCCGACTGGATATCGGCCCGCCCGCGGACTACTCGCTTCCTCGAAGTAGCCGAGCGAATTTTCGAGTGTTCTGGAAGGAATATTCTTCCTTCCCGAAAATCACTCCCACTTATCCCTGCGGAGAGTTCCCGCAGGAGAAAACCACAAACACCAAACGGTGCATCACACCACCACGACACTTCCGGTGTAAAATTTGTACTCCGGAACAAACTTTTACCACCACGGCGAATTTTTTGCGCGGAGCAAACATAAACGCAGCGTTCTCGACCGCAGACAGAACGCGACTCCCGGGTTATGAATCAACCTGCTCAACCACCACACCACTGAAGCTGTATTTTATATATTTTCTTATTTGTATTGATCGTTTATAATTTGTATTTATGTTTTTTGAGTTCACATGTTCTATCGTAAAGTGTAAATACTTGTTCTGCGTCTGGGTGTTATGGGACCATGGCCCTCGTAGTTCCTGGGTCCCTAGACACAGGGAATCCTAGTTAGGGTCCAGGATCTATGTATGTTATCGTGGGGCGTCATTATTATTATTATTTATCGTATACTAATTTTAATACAATTCGTAAGTCGATAGGCACATTTTGAAGAAAAAACTTTACAGTCCTTTACAGTTAAAAATGTCCTTTCTGGCGAAATATTACAAGTTTTATGAGTCAGAAAGATGAAGTCTCTTTACTAATTACTGTTTTAAATAAGTCAACTTAGTGTATCAAGAACATTGTTACTGTAGTTCCTATAAGCCTGCTGCTCAGGCCATTCCTTTGTTGGATTACCGTAGATGCTTAGATCACACCTGGCGGGACAAAGGGATGAATCCACCCTGAAGTGTGCAATCATCCCTCCGAGGGTTGAGGGTTACGGCGGTCATCCTCCTGTGGTTGAGGAATTTCACGTCGCGTTAACCGTAGGGATGGGAGTGGTCGATGTTTTAACTATCGATAAATTTTGATTGGATATTGAAATTCTAAGTATACTAGTTCCATTGTGTTATGCCACGACAGGGCAACTGCCACTATTTTTCCCAGTAGTCCCATGGGGCAATTGACATCAATGGTATCTAGTGTTTCATGCGTAAAAGTCGGTCTGAAGGTTTACTTCCAATACATTTCCAACTCATTTGTGTGATGAGTAAAATTAAATTGTTATGTAATGGGTACTATATTTCAGGTATTTAAGTGAGTTACTTAATTTATTGGCTCTATATAGTAAAAAGTATTATTTTAGCGTAGGTGTAAAATTTTTATAATGTTTTAATAAATAAATTAATATTTGTCGACATTTCACACAGCGCCATCTAGCTCTAAGCTAAGTAAAGAGAGAACCAGATAACTGGTACAATACTTAGATATTTTTTGTTTCTAAATACATACATAGAATACAATATAACACCCAGACAAAGAACAAACATCGATGTTCATCACACGAATATTTTCCCTGGGTTTGATTTACGTTCACGTTAGTAAATTTACAAAATATGTGATAACTTTTCCCTTTTAACCGACTTAAAAAAGGTATATATAAATCTGTTAATCAATCGTTATATATATAAATATCATTATATGTATTTATATTATATAGTATGTATATTTGTTTGTATGTTTAGATATTATTTGTATATATATTTTAGTTATTATTGTAGGACAACTTATTGAAATAGTTTTTAGTTCATTTTGTTTTTACCTGTACACCAAAGCCCAAAATTCTAAGCTACAGATTCCTCCGATTAAAAGGTTGTCTGGAAGAGATCGCTCTAAGCGATAAGACCGCCTGTTGTACTAGTACTAGTTTATTATGTAAGTTTTTCTTTTTGTAAATTGTTTTCTTTTTTCTCTATCTATCTGTTGATCTATCTAAAAAAGGAGGAGGTTATCAAGTCGACTGTATTATTTTGAATGTTTGTTACCTCAGAACTTTCGACTGAGTGAACCGATTCTGATGATTTTTTTTTATTTCAATTTGGTCCACTGTTCTGACAATGGCACTCAGAAAGATTTAAAAATATCGATATATTGTGTCACATCACTACAGAATGGAAAGGTCCCACTCATTTCACGTGACATTACTCGAGTTGACCCGCACGATGGCCGTGCCATCACTTACGGTTCATACGCGTCAAGTCATAAGCGGCAGCGATTAATTTTTAACAACACAATGAAGTATTTTTTTATGGTAAATTGGGCATGCGTTTGACAACAACTCACCTGATGGTAAGTGACGAAGTTGTCGAAGGTGGAACGACGTAAGGATGTGAAGAATCACCAAGTCTTGTAGTTCTATGATGGAAAGGGGATGAAGTCTAAGTCTTGAATATTTCAAATTGAAGTGTAGCAGATGTCCATAATCGATGGTAACCATTTATTACTTGGTGCATGGAATGTCTGCTTGGATGTACACTCATAGTACAAAAAACATCCTGGTTTGAATCCCACTCAGTCCTGCGCCAAGAAATTTTCAAGTTATACCATATTTTCACTCGTTCTTATAACAGTGAAAAAAAAAACATTCCGAGGAGAGCAGCACCACCATAAACAAATTCAAGCATATTAGTAATTTACCAACCCGCACTTAGCCAGTGCAATAGATTAGAGTATAGTATACACTGACGAATGACATAGTGTGTATCGTGACGAGTGTCATCATTTATTCTCAATGTATCCTAAAAAAATATGCGGGATAGTCTTTAGGGACTGCCGATTGAAGTGCAAACTAAGTAAATGACATAATATAGCTAATGAGAAGCGTTCGGTGACGATGACGCAAGTTTCACGCTTTTTGTTCACCCAAATTTACACATATAAACACATTATACATATAGCTCATGGGAAGCGTTCGGTGACGATGACGCAAGTTTCACGCTTTTTGTTCACCCAAAAATTACACATATAAACACATTATACATATAGCTCATGGGAAGCGTTCGGTGACGATGACGCAAGTTTCACGCTTTTTCACCCAAAAATTACACATGTATACACATTATACGTATAGCTCATGGGAAGCGTTCGGTGACGATGACGCGAGTTCCATGATGTTTACCCGAAACGCGCCTAAAAAAGTTTTCAATTAAAAAATCGCAGCATTTGGGCTTCCCCGCTGCCGCTTGTACGTTCCACCACACCCACATTACGAGTAGCTAGTAATACAATCACACAGTACGCGTCTACTGAACGACTGGATATTTTCCACGCAATGAAAGAAAAATACGCACAGTAAATCAGTTGGGGAATCAGTTTTAGAACATTTTTTACTGGTTTATCTGTAAGTACGATATTTTACGAACCAATACTATTTGTTGTCTACTGAACTTTATAACATGTCGTTCGATTTTGAGAGTTACGTGAACTTAATTTTTTTTAAACTTATTTGTAATTTTATATAACTACTAGTTGCGGTCCGCAGTTTCACCCGCGGACATAAAGTATTTTAATTATTTGCTCATCCCACGGGAAAATTTCACTTTTCCGGGATAATATATAACCTATATGTTAATTCAGTATATAAGCTATCTTGGTATCAAATTTCATCCAAATCCATTGAGCCGTTTGCGCGTGAAGGAGTAACAAACATACACACATACACACAAACACACATACAAACTTTCACCTTTATAACATTAACTTGAAGTTTGATTCCAACAAAGCTGCTTAGATGAAGAGGAGAACAAAAAAACCATCGAGTCACTGTATTGTATTATTTTCCAAAAAATGTTTTGTAGCCTCTGTGGTGTAGTTAAGCAAGTCGGCTCATAACTCAAAGGCGGCGAGTTCGCTTCCCGCCCCAGGACAAGTATCTGTGCACAGAAAAAAAGCGCAAATACTTGTTCTGTGTCTGGGTGTTGTGGGACCATGCTCCTCGTAGTTCCTTGGTTCCTATACACGGGGAATCCTAGTTAGGGTCCAGGATCTATGTGATCGTTCTATCGAACTCCACTTGTAAGTTCGTTTGATTGTATATATTATATCTTATATCTCAAAGAAACCCCATCTACTCACCCGATAGCTCAGTTGGTAGTAACCCTGTTTTCTGATCTATGGGTTGTGGGTTCGATTCCCACCCAGGTCAAACATTTGTCTGATGAACATAGGTGATTGTTCTGTGTCTGGGTGTTATATTGTATATAGAATACAATATAACACCCAGACACTAGACAGTATAAATTTAAAAACAATAAGTATCTAAGTATTGTATCAGTTATCTACGAGTAGTTTCCATAGTATTACCAGACTGTGCTGATGTCTCAGGATGATGTGCGCAGTGCAGTGTCGCGCGAAACTTTATTTGGAGTTCCAAATGACACTGTTCTGTTATGGGCAGCCGTGTTGCTTAACATCAGGTGAACGACTAGCTCGTCACATTATTCACTAACATAAAAAAAAATGAGGCGCTAATTATTACAAGTTGCCCACAAATAGAATATCATAATAGTGTATATCAATATAAATATAAAATATCATATATCAATATAAAGGTCAAAGGCTTTCCAATTATCGCCGCGCCTCCTGGTGGCAGAATATTGAACGTCGGATTTCAATTACAAATGCTTTGCTTTCGTTAGGGTTGCTTTTCAGTGACAGATGGAGGAAAAGCATTTTTCACAAAATTTTAAGAAAATTTCATTCCATGTATATAGGGACCCAGAAACTACAAAGACCATGTCAAAGTCAAAGTCAAAGTCAAAAGATTTATTGCAAATAGGATAATTTTAGCACTTTTACAAGTCGAAGTCTCGCAATACATAATAGATTATTCATAAAGTGATCCATTAGTGAATGGAAATCTCTGCTTGAGCACCGATCGATGACTGAGTATCGTTCTGTAATACGAACACTTGACTCAGAACAAGTATTTGCGATTTTTTTCTGTGCACAAATACATGTCAGTCCGCGGGAATCGAACCCGCTGCCTCCGGTTATGAGCCGACCTGTTCAACCACCACACCACAGAGGCTGTCTAATAAACAAAAATAACAAGTAAACGGGTGAAACAGCTAAGTACTTCTTAAATATAATAATATATGTGTGGACATCTCACACACCGCCATCTAGCCCCAAACTAAGCAAAGCTTGTACTATGGGAACCAGATAACTTATACAATACTTAGATACTTTTTGTTTGTAAATACATACATAGACCTATGTTCATCACACAAATGTTTGTCCTGAGTGGGAATCGAACCCACAACCCACAGTTCAGAAGGCAGGGCTACTACCAACTGAGCTATCGGGCCAGTCAAATATAAATTAACTACTACGATATCTGCCATTTTTATCCAGAAACAAAAGCCTTAAATCAACTTGTCACTACTCCCCACACATCACTTTAGCGCTATCGTCCGTGTCGCAGTCCATCACCGCTATTGTACCTCCGGCTTCGCGCGCCACGTTTCCTGTTACACCGAACAAGCAATGTATACGGAAGTTGGGAAATTCACGGTTGGATGGAAACCACAAGGTTATTCTGTGTGAGATTTCCTTCCGTTGGATTTGTAGTTTTAGAAATAATTATCGTAATTAGCTCAGTCGCACATTTCACTTTTTAAAACAAATACACGAACTTTCACTTTTTTTCATGTTTTGGCTCTACACTTTTGTGTATTTATCCAGTGTCAAATAATTGATAATTTATCAAGTTAATGATATTTCACGCAAATATGTGTCAAGTCTATGCTCTATGAAGCTTCTATGGAGTTTTGGAAACAACACGAAAAGAAACGTTTCACCATCATTATACCACTTTCCCACACTCACGCCTGTAATCCAGCCATAACAAATAGAATGCCACCAATTTTATGCACTAACACTGAAAATAACACAAGTTTTGGAAAATAATACAATGCGGCGACGCGATCTTTTTCTTTTTGCCGCCGCGTTTTTTCATCTTATCTCTTTGTATAAGGCATCAGCCATAGTGGCAGATTTTTGAAGTGAAAAATTCTTTAGGTGCGTTGAGCACTATTTGGGTGAACAAAAGTTATGGGATTCATGTCATCGTCACCGAACGCTTTCCATGAGCTATATGTATACTGTGTATATATATGTTTTTAACCGCCTCTGTGGTGTGGTGGTTGAGCAGATCGGCTCATGACCCGGAAGCGGCGGGTTCGATTCCCGCGACAGGACTAGTATTTGTGCACAGAAAAAAAAGCGCAAATACTTGTTCTGAGTCTGGGTGTTGTGAGACCATGGTCCTCGTAGTTCCTGGGTCCCTAGACACCGGGAATCCTAGTTAAGGTCCAGGATCTATGTACGTTGGGCGTTAGTATTATTATTATGTGTTCTTTTTGTATGAACATAAAACATGAAACTCGCGTCATCGTCACCGCACGTTTCTCATGAGCTATATGTCACAAGTTACTTAGTTTTCATTTCTACCAGCAGTCCCCAGACTGCCGCGCATGTTTTTTTAGGCCACACAAGGCTTCTACATACGACAACCATGTCCAACAGCTTGACAAGTCTTCCGAAGCATGTACCCCTTAGATATAAATTCCTACCATTTTTTATACGGTCACTCATTCGTGTGTCAACCGCACCGAAAGCTAACTTTACCGATCGGCTTAGAACATCGAGACATCACACTAGTCACACTAATATTATAAAGGCGAAAGTTTGTATGTTTGTTTGTTACTCCTTCACGCTCAAACGGCGAATGGATTTGGATGAAATTCGGTACCAAGAAGTAGGCTACATTTTATCCCAGAAAATGAAATTTTCCCGGGGTATGAGTAAATAATTAAAATACTTTTTATCCGCGGGTGAAACCGCGGGGCGTAACTAGTTAACTATAACCGTATTTGGCAAGACCTCCGTCTTATGGTCCGGTATTATCACAGGTTATTGTTACCTCAATTGAAGGGGTGAGAACAAAATGGGTTTATCTGATTTTTTTTTTCACAAAATGACTTATGGGTATCGTTGGATTCAGCGTGAAATCGTCTACAACATTGCATTCTCAAAATACCGAAATGTGGCTTAAATCTCGAGATTTTGAGTCTAAAAACGGTTTATCAGTCACATGAATACAGTTCGCTTAGCATAAATATATTATTATATTTATTTTATTATATTATATTTTTACAGTAATTGTATGAATTCGTACTATATTTAGTATTTTTAAATAGAATTAATACATTTTCAAGCAACTGAAACTTACATAAACCTTTTCTATTACCTTATAAGCACTCTACATTAAAATGAAGCCGTTGAAGTTTAAAGTCAATTTTCTCGAAACTATCAATTTGACAGGTAAACCCTTTTTATTCTCAACCCTTCAATTATCACCTGCACATAATCAATGCCACAGATAGCCCTCTGTGTCGGGGTTGCATGCAGGAAAACGAGACTGTGGAACATGTGCTATTACTTTGCACAGCCACAGAAGAAACAAGAGAAACATCTCATCTACTAAACAAACAAGAACAACGACCACGGGATCGAGGGCAATCGGTCTCGAAACCACCCATACCATCAAATGCGACAACACTGGAACAGTTGTGTTAGCGATCTAAGGCAGTGCTCCGCTACATGAAGGAGCTGGGCTGGCTAGGGTCTACCCAAGCCAGCCCAGCATCTATGCTGGCAGGGGGAAATGCACAATACAACCCATGCGGGACGTCAGTGCTTACCGCCCCCAAATAGAATTAGAATTGTTATGAGCGCACTTTCGTATCTATTATTATAATAATAATAATAATAATATGTGTGGACATCTCACACAACGCCATCTAGCCCCAAACTAAGCAAAGCTTGTGCTATGGGAACCAGATAACTGATACAATACTTAGATACTTTTTTGTTTGTAAATACATACATAGAGTACAATATGACACCCAGACACAGAACAAACACCTATGTTCATCACACAAATGATTGTCCTGAGTGGGACTCGAACCCACAACCACAGTTCAGAAGGCAGGGCTACAACCAACTGAGCTATCGGGGCAGTCAGTATTATAATTATTTATTGTATTATAATTTTATATGTATTATAGTTTTTGTATTAGTAAAATAGTAGGGATTCGTAGGGATTAAATTACTTAATCTTAAACCTTTCTGGTCTCCGAGTTGTTTTACCCCTGAAGTAGATTTAATGAAACATTTCGCTGTCAGAGTCACTTTTCAAATGAAACCAAATTAGAGACTCGCTGTTACTAGTCACTGTTATTAGTCGGCGTTATCAAAGGGCCGGTATCGCTTTGATGTCGTTGCCTTCACAAAATTACTCTATTACTTAACTTCTGTTATTCAGATGTAATTGAATGTGAATGTAAGTATCAAAGTAATTAATATCAAACGACTTTGTGGATCCAGTTGTTATAGTTGACTCGAACAACTGAAGGCGTGAGGAGCCTCGCAATCCGGGTAGGTTAGCAAACGTACATAAGTAAACATTTATCGAGTCAATTTCCTAAGATTGGGACAAATTTTATTTTACACTAGCTTCTGCCCGCGGCTTCGCCCGCGTGGCCTATAGAAAACGAAGATTTTTTTTCATAGATAATTCAACCACCCATTTCACCCTCTTAAGGATGGAATTTCGTAAAGCTCTTCCTTAGTAGATACATACGCTTTACAAAAAACACACCCTCCAAATTTTAAGTCTCTAGGACCAGTGGTTTAGGCTGTGCGTTGATATATCTGTCAGTTAGGACTTTGAATTTTATATGTATAGTTTGACTTTGACAGCGTAAATTATTATATTGTGGTTATATTGAGCCGTTTGGTATTAAGACCTATCTTAGTATTAGGATCTATGAAGACTGTAGTTTTATATACTTCCTGCCGAGAGCTCATCGTGTGTTCCATTGTTGGTCAGAGCGTGGTAGATGCGACGGAACAAGTTTCGGCCATGACAGTCGACAACACCGCCACCAAGTGGCAAGTCAACAAAACGTCCACAAGTCAATTACACTATTTAATACTACTCTTTTTTTTTTAATTTTTGGCTCCACACCTTCCTGTATTTAGCCAGTGTCAAGTAATTGATAATTTATCAAATTAATGATATTTCACGCAAATATGTGTCAAGTAACAGTCGAAGTCATCAAGTCAAGTCATAGTCTAGTCAAAGACATACTCCTAGTAAAGTGGTGACCACTTTACTTGAAGCTTTTATGGAGTTTTGGAAATAACACGAAAAGAAACGTTTCACCATCATTATACCATTTTCCCACACTCACGCCTGTAATCCAGCACTTAACGAATAGAATGCCACCAATTTTATGCACTAACACTGAAAATAGCACAAGTTTTGGAAAATAATACAATGCAATGACGCAATCTTTTTCGCGTTCCCGCCAAAAACTCTTCAATACTACTTTTTAGACGATGAATATTGTAAATAACTTGACTAACTATAGCAACTCTTTTACATTTAATGTGTGTAATGCGTATATAATTCTATATTGTTAACACTTCAATAACAATAATATGTTTTGAGTTTGGTGACGCCCATTAATCTTGCTCGCCGCGTACACAGATATTTCTGGTTAAAAGTTTTCAAAAGACATTTATGTCGCACGACACGACTGGAATTGCCATCATACTTACACGGTTTACACGTGAATCTTACTTGTCAAAATTAAGGTTAATGTATCATGATTTTTGAACGAAAACTTCTTTAAGCACGCTTGACTTGGGAGTAAGCTGGCGAAGTAAGTGGAAGTTGAAAGTTGTTGGTTAACGTAGATCTCCATTAGCACTGCTGTGTTCCGGTTTTAAGGGCACTGTAGCTAGTGAAATTACTGGGCAAATGAGACTTTATGATCTAATCTCACAGTTTAGTAATCTTATTACTAGATTGTGCTGATGTCTCTGGACGACGTGCGCAGTGCAGTGTCACGCGAAGCTCTATACTTTAGAGTTCCGAGTGACACTGCAGCTGATATGGGCAGCCGTGTCGTTTAACATCAGGCGAACGGCTAGCTCATCACGTCATTCCTTAACATAAAAAAATCAACATAACAAAGTTTAAAAAAATATTACATTGTTGGTATGGTAAGTGATCATATACAATTGTCAAGATGGCGATATTAGCATTAAACAAAGTTATACCGGCCGATAGATGGAACTACACTAAAGAAGTTTTACTTCGGTCGTGTTGTCTAAAGCACACTCACATTTCACGAAAATTATTTAACCAAAATTAACAATAGAACAAATTACTCATAGAAAGTAAGATTTAAATTATTTTATTATTATCATATATATCGGCAAAAACGGGTTTTGCACGGGTTACAACGTATATAACTATAGGCCTTCGGCATGTCCACACCGCGCCGTGTCTGGAACAAGAATCAATCCCTAGCACACCAATCGATCCCTTTATATGGCCAGATGGGTGGGGCAACGACGACAGATGCCGGTGTTGCCATTGTAATAAATTTAAATGCTGCCACAGGGTAAATTACGGTACTGCCCGCTGCGCATAGAGTTTATAACTGGACGTAGCCGACATAATTAAAAACGATAATTTTGTAAATCATAAGATGTCCGGATGTTCTTCTATAATATTGATTTTGTCAATATAGTTGTAATTTAATAAATTAATATTTTATGCAATGGTTAAAATAAGTCACGACCTAAAATCGTAAGCTATAAAATCGGGTGCTACAAGCAGTATCAAAAACTTGCAAGTCAAAGAGAGCTGGATTAAAAAGCGCTTTTTACCCGCAAAATATGTCTTTTTACAGATTACTGCTACGGAATAGGAATCTCCCCTTTTTGTTGCCAGTGATGTAATAAAAGAGGGGGATAGTGGGGCGGACCGACTTTTTCGTTTTATTTAAATACTTATTTCAATTTCGATTTCGCTGTCTTAATATGCACAAAGAAATTCCTAAAAACTTTTTTTTTATTTCTTTTTCTCGTCTTGATTTATTTTGTTTATTAATTCGCTAGGGGGTGTTAATTTGCTATCAAACAGCCCTCTTTGATAGCAAATTAACACCCCTAGGTGGGTAGCTTAAAACACCCCTGTGTTTTCAGTTAATCTTCTGAATCTGTGTGTCTACATACGGCATCGTTGCTCCCAACTGAATGATCTTTTTTTCGTTTAAACCGATAGAAAATTGATAGACATATTACCTTATATTATACTTGTAAAAGTGCTAAAAATAGCCCTATTTGCAATATATTGTTTGACTTTGAAACTATCTAGAATTTTAAACGATTTCATATCAAACTTCCACTGTTAGTTTAAATACTACTTCTTACAATTCATAATTTTGACCATCATCAGTACTTCAATTTATTTGATAATCTATTTGCATTAACACACATGATCACAGTCACGATATGAAATATAAATATTTATATTTAACTGCATTTTTGCCCCCTGTAAAAGTCCTCAGTCTGGCCCTTAGAATGTCCCCTCCATAGATTTTCTGAAGGCTTCCTCTAGAATTTCTATAGGCCGTCTGTTAAGCTCTTTAATTTATTTTTCTTTTTCCTTACAAACTGGAAGTGTTAATTTTATAAGTATTACTCGTACTTCTGACATTTTTACTTTATTCGAGGTTTGAACCTGAGTGCGTGTTTTTGAAAGCCACATGAGGTGCCACTGTGCCACATTCGCTCAGACGGACTATCCGTTTATTAAGTAGATAAGTTAAGCTTATTTAAGTTTGTTAAAATATGGTTAATTTCTTCTCGTGTTGCCATGTGCCTACTTTAAGAAGAAAATTTAGATAGGTATTCGATAACTATCGAACACCTTAAGAGATATTAATAAAATGGAAAAATACATTTTCTAAATAAAAAATATATAAACTGAATTATTGTTGTTAATTTTTAATGCTGTGGATATTTGTTGGTCGTATTGTTGTTTTGTGATGTTGTCGTTGTTTTGCTTTTGTTGTTGTTGTTATTATTAATTGAAATTATAATAATATATAACATATAATAATCCGGCACAATGCAGAACAGAAACCTCCGATCCGAAGCTTCGATCCCACCTGCTGAAGCTACAAGAATTTTTCCAGTGATGTCGTTTATTTTAAGGTACCTAAGATTTCACAGTTTAGTAAACTATTCTTTGGGATTTAGATATAAAAGATCGCAGCGATAGCAAACATTTTATTAGCTACCCTCTTTGCTCTAGTGTTACCACTTCAACTACTTGTACAGTATATTTGTATGACAGTACCCAAACTCGTAAAAGCGCACTAAAACTAAGTAAAGACGCCATAATATTATTTACAAGGTAATAGGACTTTTCTGTAAAAGTTCGTCTAGGTACCACCGCTTTGCCAGTTATTCTGCCACCAAGCAGTAGTGGTCAAGCACTACTGTGTTCCGGTTTAAAGGGCATTGTAGCGAGTAAATTACAACTGAGACTTTATGATCTGCTATCGATTGATCTGAAACTATACTAAACTCTAACTATATTGAAACCGATAAAAACACAATTTTTATGGATTTGACATTTTCAATACGCAGTTTATTTACATAGTTAGTGTGGAAATTTCTCTTGTTGGATTGCAATCAAAGTTTTGTGATGATCTCATAGTCGAGTACTAGACTTATCTTATTACCAGACTGTGCTGATGTCTCAGGATAATGTGCGCAGTGCAGTGTCACGCGAAACTTTATGTTTTGACGTTCCAAGTGTTGACTGTTCTGTAACAGTGTCTGTAACTGCGCATATTATCCTGAGACATCAGCACAGTCTGGTAATAAGATAAGTCTAGTACTCGACTATGAGATCATCACAAAACTTTGATTGCAATCCAATCCATAACAGTATGGGCTACCGTGTCGCTTAACATCAGGTGAACGACTAGCTCGTTACATCATTCAATAACATAAAAAAAATGTAATTTAACATTTGTCTATCATTTGTGGCCTTTTTTTTCTAGAGTACAATAAAATTGAATCTTATTAAGTAATACAATATAATCAGACAGCCTCTATGGTGTTGTGATTGAGATCTTGAGATCGGATTATAGCCCAGGCATGTGAGTTTTTGTGTTGTAAACCCTGGAGAACGTAAAAATGTATTACTCCAATAGTTGACTGGCCCGATAGCTCAGTTGGTAGTGCCCCTGCCTTCTGAACTGTGGGTTGTGGGTTCGATTCCCACCCAGGATAAACATTTGTGTGATGAACATAGATGTTTGTTATGTGTCTGGATGTTATATTATACTTTATGTATATATTTACAAACAAAAAGTATCTAAGTATTGAATCAGTTGTCTGGTTCCCATAGTACAAGCTTTGCTTAGTTTGGGGCTAGATGGCGCTGTGTTAAATGTCCACAAATATTTTTTTAATTCATATATTTTAAATCTTTTTTTAAAGTTTATACCTCAATCACTGCGCTCCGCTGTACGCATTAGGGTCGTCAAGGTCCCCGTTCTGTAATCCTTTTAACAATAAAGGCCTTAACCGTTTAGAGCGATCCGACGCAGACTACTGAATATTTATTATTTGCTCTTTGTGTGCCACTTTTATTTTTTTGATGGGAATTTGGTACTTGGTTTTGTCATAAGCGATTTCATCAAAAATAATCCTTAAAAATATACTTTCAAATCTTCTGTGTGTTTTTTTGAACGTTAAGTGATATATGCTGCGGTAGCAAATTTCATTTTAGGCAATGCGCTTAAAACCAGTTTTGCTATAAATCTTTACTGCAAAGTTCGTCTAGGTAGGTACCACCGCTTTGCCATTTATTCTGCCGCCAAGCAAGCACTAATGTGTTTCAGTTTGAAGGGCATGTAGCCATTGAGACTTTTATGATCTGATCTCACAGTCGAGTAATCTTATTACCAGACTGTGCTGATGTCTAAGGATGCGCGCAGTGCAGTGTCACGCGAAACTTTATATTTTGGAGTTCCAGATTACACTGTCCTGTGAGGGGCGACCGTGTCGTTAACATCAGGTAAACGACAAGCTTGCCACATCATTCACTACCATAATAAATTAAAAAAACATGCTGCGGTAGCATACATCATTTTGGGCAATGCGCTCAAAACTGGTTTTGCTATATTATTCTGACACCAAGCGGTAGTCTGCAAGTGTCAAAAAGGAAAATAGTTTTAATAAGTAAAGTAAAATAACTTGGGCGTTATTATTATTATTGTTCATTTAAATATTTATAACCCACTTTTTCCAACAATTGGTTTTTTTAATTAAACATTGTTTAGCTTTAGATTTTATTTGTAATTATATTTTGTTAATTGGTAAATAAGTAGCTTTAAAGTGGTGGCATTTTTCTTTATTTTTTATTTTTGATATGCAGATTATATTGATTCTTGAAGTAGTTTGAACCCTTATCATAATAATCTGTAAGTCAGGCATGCAAAGTCGTAGACGATAGCTAGTTTCAGGTAAAGAGACGACTCACCACAAAATTCTAAGACAATGTAACCATAAGTTGCAAAATTCTCTAAACATGGGGAAAATAAATCACATTTGCATGATTATTTCAATACTTACAATAATAAAGCATATCTGAAATTCTTTTAAAGATAGAATTTCTTATTATTGCGTATATTAAATAACACGTGTATGATGTAAAATGTTACCCAATTAAGATAATGTAAAGGATCCTAAACCAATACCGTTGTACCTTTCAATATTTTCCTTTATCCCGGCGCCTGGTCATCGAATACGCAGAGAATAGAGGGGAAAACGAAGTCTAAATCATTTTTTTTGTTTAGAAAACTAAGTTATATAATAAGTATCTAACAAATCGTTATAAGATTTCTTAAAACATACATTATAAGATCAAAAGCAATTTATTTTACACTACTATCATTATTTAATTAGTGGATAATTATTATTCAGGCAGCTTTTTACATAATGAGGTTTTTCATCCTCGCTTTGCAGCCCTAATCTAACGGTACTCTAGATTTTGGTTTTTTATAAGATTTTTGTGGTTTTGTTTTATATTGTAGTAGTTATATTTGTAGTATTACGTATAAAAATATTGTAAAAAACGTTAGATTAAGAAATGTAATAGATTAACGAAAAATAATATCATTAATATCACGTCGTGATAAAATCAGGTAGCTACATGTAGTTCTTACGACGTAGATTATCAAAATAGTAAAATTAAATTTATAATGCATAGTTTAGTTTCAACAAACAATGTGCTATCTCAAATAAAATAGCTGATAATTTTTTTTACTTTATACACATCGTGCCTCTATAAAGCTGCGTATTCCGTGGAATCCCAACCTCCTTTGAATGTAAATTTATAAATCGTTTTCTTTACAATCCTAAAATAAAATTGTTCAATTTTCCTTTCCATCATTAGTTGATAAAAAATGTCACTGAGATTTTTTTCTATATCTATTTGTTGTTACAGTATTTATTAGTTTATTTGTTGTAAAAATATTTATAATACTAAAGTTATCGTCACCAACCCAATTCGTTCCCAATGCTGGGAAGCGGTCCTTCTCTCATATGAAGAGATTGTAGACTATCCATCAGCCCAAATAAGTGTGGGCTGCTGGTACAAGTTCTTGAATTAAGTACTTTGTTCGCCGTTTATATCAAAATGTTTTCTTTCACCATAATAGAGAGTGCAATTTGCACTGATGAACCTATTGCTTATAATTCTTTTTAAAAAAAGAGTCTTACCGACTTCAATTCTACTGCATTTGTTTATCTTTTTCTATGTTAAATTGGGCATGCATTTGACAACAACTCACCTGATGGTAAGTGACGAATTTGTCTAAAGTGGAGCACGCTTGCCCACGAGATGCCCATTCACTCTCGACTTAAAAAGACCCAAGTTATACCCAGGAGGAAACACTGTTGTTGGAAGAGCATTCATTCCTTGGCCGTTCGGACTATAAATGACTCAGCAAAACGCTTAGTGCGCACACAAAAATGAGAACATCACTATCTGAATTTTTAGCATTTCTTAGCAGTAATCCTTAATAATGTGAATTTGGACTTCAACTACATTCAGTTGAAGTCCGAATTCACATTATTAGGGATTACTCAAATTATCTATCAGATCTTGATCAAATTGAAATGGGAAAATACGGGAAGCACCAGCTTTCAAATAATAAAAAATAAATCAAAATTGGTTCACCCAATCGACAGTTCTCAGATAACAAACTTTAAAAAATACAGTCGAATCAAAGACCTCCTTTTTTGGAGTCGGTTAAAAACAATATTTTCAGTCAATCATTTTGTTTTTTATAATAGTAAGTCACGACGCATTCTACGATGTGTATGCATGCCTAAAAAATACCTGTTCACTCTTGACTTGAAGACTAAAAAACACATAAAAAATTGATAGATCTGGTTCCGTCAGTGACTAAAACCGTTCCCTTAAAAATAGATAATTTGCTCCAAAATCTACCCTACGGCTATTAAAATTCAAATTAATATATAAATTTAAATAAGATGAATCAAGTCTTGATCGAAATTGAATAAAAGCTGATTTTCAAAAGATTTATGAGTCAATTTATGCCCTTACTGATAGCTCTTTTGAGATTCACTCAATTTTGTATAGTTTTGATTGAAAGGGTGACTTTAAATGGAATATTAAGTAAGGGGTAGGTTTCGGAGATGGCGCAAAACGATGTTGCCTCAAAGTTAAATGTGTGTTCTGTATATTGACTTGCCCGATAGCTCAGTTGGTAGTAACCCTGCCTTCTGAACTGTGGGTTGTGGGTTTGATTCCCACCCAGGACAAACATTTGTGTGATGAACATCGATGTTTTTTCTGTGTTTATATCGTATTCTATATGTGTATTTACAAACAAAAAGTATATAAGTATTGTATCAGTTATCTGGTTCCCATAGTACAAGCTTTGCTTAGTTTGGGACTAGATTGCGCTGTGTGAAATGTCCACACATATATATATTATTTATTAATAATATTATCTATATATCGAAAGAACGTGTTGTGACGTGTTGTGCGTAGGTTGCAACCTATATAACTATAGGCCTTCAGCATGTCCACACCGTGCCGTGTCCGGAACAGGAATGATCGAGCGCTCTCTTTATATAGCCAGATGGGTAAGGAAGCGATGACAGTTGCCGGTGTTGCCACTGTTATACATTTAAATGCCACCACAGGGTAAATTACGGTACTGCCCGCTGCGCATAGAGTTTATAACTGGACGTCGCCGCCGTCATATACATATAAAAATCAGAATCCTGACTGTTTGACTTATATATCAACGGACAGCCTAAACCACTGGTCCTAGACACTTGAAATTTAGAGGGCGTGTTCTTTGTAAAGTGTAGGTATCCACCAAGTAAGGGTTTTTCGAAATTCCACCTTTAAGAGGGTGAAATGAGTAGTTGAATTTTATTATCTATGAAAAAAATGTTATTCCTTTGTTTCCTATAAGCCACGCGAGCGAAGCCGCAGGGAGAAGCTAGTATACTTATACTAGCTTCTCCCTGCGGCTTGATAACTATCATACTAATATTATATAAAGGCGAAAGTTTGTATGTGTTTATATGTGTATGTTTGTTACTCCTTCAAACGGCTGAATAGATTTGGATGAAATTCGGTACCAAGATAGCTTATACACTGGATTTAACATATAGGTTACATTTTATCCCGGAAAAGTGAAATTTTAGGAGAAAATAACTAAAATACTTTTAATCCGCCGGTGAAGCCGCAAGGCGCAACTAGTATATCATAAAATTATAAAAAAGCAAGAAAATGCAGTAACTCAATTTAAGAAGCCTGTAGGAAACGAGTCCAAAATGAAGTCGGCATTTCCCCGTTGCTTGGCAATTCTAAGCATTCGGGTTAAATAGAGATGTGCCCACAATGCTGGCGGCATTGCCACGTTGAATGGCAATAATGATTAGCTTTTGGGCTGAATAGAGAACGGTATTTTGGTTCTATGTAACAGTCAGACGTTCCAAATGAGCTTAGTAGTTCATTTGCGTACTAGTTCCCTACAACCCCAATATCTAGATACCAAAAAGCGCAAATATTTAACCACCAGGTAGGTTTCCACGTTTTTAGCTATTCTGCGGATTCGAAATCTGATTGAATTCAATTTGTGATTCTTCCAATAATTTTATTTGCATCTCATCACAAATATTTTGGTTATAAATAATCTTGAATCTTGAAAACAGATATACAATATAGCTGACATATTTTATCAGATATCCCATCAAATAAATCCCGGAAGCTGCGGATACGTTTCACTCAAGGATATTACGGCGTGGCCTGGGGGTGCACGATTTGCGTTGTAGCGACTTCCGGCCTCA
This sequence comes from Ennomos fuscantarius, assembly GCA_905220475.3. Classification (NCBI taxonomy): domain Eukaryota; kingdom Metazoa; phylum Arthropoda; class Insecta; order Lepidoptera; family Geometridae; genus Ennomos; species Ennomos fuscantarius. The sequence goes on from HG992049.1 coordinate 9,874,982, forward strand.
CGTGACGGTTTAACTGATACATATTTTATTGTTGTCTTATGTGGTTAGACTTACAAATACAGGAAATAATGTTTGTATAAATTATCTGAAACTTTTTTGTATATATAGGCTGACGGTCTGTGCGTAGGTTGTAACCTATATAACTACAGGCCTTCTGCATGTGCAGCGAGCCGTGTCCGGAGCAAGAATGATCCGTAGTACACCGAGCGCTCCCTTTATATAGCCAGATGGGTGGGGGGGCGATGACAGTTGCCGGTGTTGCCACTGTAATAAATTTAAATGCTATCACAGGTAAATTACGGTACTGCCCGCTGCGCATAGAGTTTACAACTGGACGTTGCCACCGTCATATTTAAATTAATTATTTGAAAATTAAGATTAGATTAGAGAGAGTATGGCTTAGTGACAACCCATGCGAATTTCAAACTGATGCTTAATAATCACAAAATTCGATAACATGTGTCATCCACCAACACGCACTTGGCCAGAGAGGTGAATTATGATCTACGCTCTCTCTTAGTGAAGGCTGGAGTCCCAGCAGTGGGAAAGTATTAGAGTGAAGACGTGGAGAATGTATAATATGACCTATTTATATTTATTAATGACCAACTATTATTTATTGATGACTAATGACCATTTATTGATGACTAACTATTATAATTTACTAAGAATGTATAAACGTTGGAGAAATGAGTTTTGGCGGGAACGCGAAAAAGACTGAGTGTTAGTGCATAAAATTGGTGGCATTATATTCGTTAAGTGCTGGATTACAGGCGTGAGTGTGGGAAAATGGTATAATGATGGTGAAATGTTTTTTTCGTGTTGTTTCCAAAACTCCATAGAAGCTTCAAGTAAAGTTGCCACCACTTTACTAGGAGTATGACTTTGACTAGACTATGACTTGACTGACTTGACTTGATGACATTGACTGTGACTTGACACATATTTGCGTGAAATATCATTAAATTGATAAATTATCAATTACTTGACACTGGCTATATACAAAAAAGTGTGGAGCCAAAACATAAAAAAAAAGTTTGGAGATAAAACGACATGAACGACATGAATACACACGTACAAAGATATGTTTGACCATTTATAGGTTGAATATTCAAATGGCGAGTTGACGATAGAAAATAAATCCATTATAGCTGAAAAATTAAAATTTTTCATAAATATTTGATTCCAATTTCATTGTAATTTTCATATAATGAAGAGATGTTTGATAGCCTCTGTGGTGTGATGGTTAAACAAGTTGGCTTCATAATCCAGAAGTGGCGGGTTTGATTCCCGCGACACTACAAGTATTTGTTAACAAAAAAAAGAGCTTGTTCCGAGTCTGGGTGTTGTGGGAGCATGGTCCTCGTAGTTCCTGGGTCCCTTGACACAGGGACTAGTTAGGATCTAGGATCTATGTATGTATACGTTTGGCGGTTATTAATATTTTTATTATTATTTAAGAAAAACTTTTTTTACGTACGTTTGACTTGCGGAGTAAGGTGATGAATGCGAGGCGAACGTTAAGAATTAAGGAGAAAGTTTTTTTTTATGTTTTGGCTCCACACTTTTGTGTATTTAGCCAGTGTCAAGTAATTGATAATTTATCAAGTTCATGATATTTCACGCAAATATGTGTCAAGTCACAGTCGAAGTCATCAAGTCAAGTCATAGTCTAGTCAAAGTCATACTCCTAGTAAAGTGGTGGCAACTTTACTTGAAGCTTCTATGGAGTTTTGGAAACAACACGAAAAGAAACGTTTCATCATCATTATACCATTTTCCCACACTCACGCCTGTAATTCAGCACTTAACGAATAGAATGCCACCAATTGTATGCACTAACACAAGTTTTGGAAAATAATACAATCGATTTCCCGCCAAAACTCCAAGAAGAAAGTTAAAAATTTGTTTTATTATCTTGGTACGTCCGGTACGGTTACAATTTTCAAGATGGCGACATTAACATTAAACAAAGTTATACCGGCCGATAGATGGCGCTAAACTAAAGAAGTCTTACTTCAGTCGCGTAGTCTAAAGCACACTCGATTTTAATTATTATGTATATTTAAAAAAAAAAACTTTTTTTTAATATATTTAATGGGCTTTGTCGCTGAGCGACCACATCGCCCAATTGGAAAAAATCACAGCGTTATCTTAAATTTAAACCTAATTCTACTAGCCTATACAGCATTATGGCTCTATTAGACAGTGGTAAGGCCAACATGCTATTGCATTGTCCGACGTCACATCCGTTCCTACCGACCCACGATCTTCTGTACCTCTCATTCCGCACACATTCTATCAACAGGTGCTGGACATCCTCAATGACTCCACAGTCAACACAATTGAAGGGGTGAGAATAAAAAAGAATTAAAACATTTTCAAGCAACTGAAACTTACATAAACCTTTTCTATTACCTTATAAGCACTCTACATTAAAATGACGCCGTTGACGTTTAAAGTCAATTTTCTCGAAACTGTTAATTTGTCAGTTAAATCCTTTTTATTCTCAACCCTTCAATTAGGGGACGGTGCTCTCCTCATAAGGTATGCAAACTTCTTTGATGGAATGTGCGCGGAGCAAAAAAAAAAAATTAGTTCATTGTATAAAGACTCACTGTATGTATGAAAGTCGGTGACTTGCACAGTGTTGCAGTCCTCCCCGACCTGAAGGTACGTGATCTCGCAGCGGTATACTCCCTCGTCAGCCGCCTGCACGTGGCTGATCACTAGCTCCGCGAACGTATCATTCGGAGAGTGCGAAATCGTAATTCTGTTGACAAAAAGACAAAAAAACTTAAATATGTACTAGCTTCTGCCTGCGGTTTCGCCCGCGTGGCCTATAGGAAACGAAGAAGAAATATTTCATAGACAATTCAACCACCCATTTCAACTTCTTAGGGATGGAATTTTAAAAACTCCTTTCTTAGTGGATACTTAAACTTTACAAAGAATACACCCTCCAAATTTCAAGTCACTAGGACCAGCGGTTTAGGCTCTGCATTGATATATAAAACAGTCAGTCAGGACTTTGAATTTTATATGTATAGAAGATTACTAGCTGATCCCGCGAACTTAGTACCGACTAGCATTCAATGAAAAGAAAAGCTTCCTGTATCGATGGATGAATATTAAATGTATGATATTCACAAAACTCATGAACATTATGTAAAGAAAATAATTTTTCATATTTTTTTCTTTCTTTTTTTGTTGATTTTCCAATGTATTAAATAGTTATTTTGCTATTCGGGACAAAGACAAATACTATAAATAAATAAAACTTGAGAGGTGTCAAGGGAAACCCGGATAGAACGAAGTTCCTTTCGATTAATTAGTGAAGGAATTGTAATATTTTTTTTTAAAGATATAATAATGTTTTTTTTTATTATTAACAAATATCATATAAATAGAAAGAATATTGATATAATATGAATAGGAAATAGAAAGAGGAAACAAAAATAACTGGCTTGCTTTTTTGAGAGAGAGAGAGAGAGAGAGAGAGACAGACAGAGAAACACGCGCACGGCTTCAAAAAGTGTCGTTACAACTTTTGGTCTTAAGTTTTTCTATCTAGCCCTTGTTCGCAACGCGCGATATGCAGCTTCGTTCCAAAAACCATGAAAATCCAACCACAGAAAACAAAAAACCAGCCGTTCTCGAGTGATGAGTGTTTAACACAACTTTGTTTTTTATGTGTAGAAGACTTCACTGCTGGACTCGTAAACTACAGTAAAACTTAGTAATCCTACTAGGATATTATCCCGTAAAAAATAATTATTAACGCTTAATTAATTATTAACGCTTATTATATTATTATTATCCTCTAAATGCAAAAATTTGTGAAAATTTGTATGTATATTTGTTACTTTTTCACGCTCAAAGGGCTGGGTGGATTTGGATGAAATTTGGAATATAGACAGCTTATATAGTGTATTAACACAGTCTTAGTACATATTCGCAGGTGAAACCGCGGGAGATGCGTGTTTGCGAAGTGCGAGCGAAGCGTCTCTGTTTCTGTTTGGGACAAAATGATTCCGTATGCTTCGATAGTTATATGAAATCTTTTTGAAGAAAACTTGGGAAGTAAGCTGGTGAATGCGAAGCGAATGGAAGTTGAAGTTGGTTCACGTAGATCTCCATTGTCAACACAAGTTAAAAATTGGTCTTATTATGTTGGTATGTCCGGTAAAATGACTATTTACAATTGTCAAGATGACGACATTAACATTAAACAAAGCAAAAACAAAGTTATACCGGCCGATAGATGGACCTAAAGAAGTTTTACTTCAGTCATGTGGTCTACATACTTTTATTGTCGATTCCATGTCGCTATAATAGAAACACCTAAAAAAACTATAACCTATTCCAAGACAATATGTACGTAATGTAAACACAACAAACGCTACCTCGTGACTCAGACGCAATGGCGAATATTGTTATTGAAATTAAACAATTAACTGCCAATTTTCATCAGGTTATTCCAAAAATCCAATCGTGTAAAACAAACCTAAAAAAACCTTGAAAAATACGCATCCACAATTTCAAAAACACTTAACCAAAGCCAATTAAATCCCGGCCGATACATAGACCTATCAATCTATTAGAGCCGGCCACTTAATTGCGAGGGTGGTTTGTGCAAGCTCACTGCGGTGCTATTAGGTTTTGCTGAAAGTTGTTCATTGATTTGGTTCAGTGGGTTTTTTTGTGGTTGGATTATAGCTGTGTTAATGTCGGCCATTTTTTTTCTTTATAGAATGCAATGGTTTTTTTAAGGATTTGAAATATTTAACAATAATTATGTAATAATAAGTATTGGTACAAAGAAAAAAGCACAAATACTTGTTCTGAGTCTGGATGTTGTGGGTCCGTGGTCCTCGTAGTCCCACTAGTCTAGGGGCCCAGGTCCCTAGACACGGAATCCTATTTAGGGTTCAGGATCTATGTATGTGATCGTTGGGCATTATTATTTTTATTATTAATTGATAGTCTTGTTAAATTTAACAAATTTCAATATGGTTTATCACTTAGATTCATATAAAACAAAATTTAAAAATGAAAATGCAGAGTTTTTAAATGAAATACAGTCAAGCTGGCATAGAAATAATGTACTCTTATTTACTTTTATTTTTCTATCATTACTCAAAACAATCCCCGCTATAAATCTAACCAATTAATTGCTCTGCACCTGAGTACAAATAAAAAAACCTCCCTTTCTCTGCACTTAATTTGTCGACGACAACTGCAGTTCTCGCAACGCGGCAATTTTAATTATCGAATGTCGTACTCGTTTTATTCACTGCCTAGTCTAACCCGCCTTTTTTTTATAACTCTATGATATTTTTGCATGTATTTTTCGCCTTGTTTGTATTGATTTAGACAAATTATTTTTATTATTTTCTTTTATAAACAGTCAAAATGATTTTTATTATTTTGCTGCTAAACAAAAATGTGCAGGAAATAATTCAGATTCGGAAAATAATATGATGTGTAGTCAAGTAAGTGTCTGGAGTATGAGTGTATAAAACGTAATACGGTCTTGTTTTTATACAAGCTAGTCGCTCGCCTGATGTTAAACGACACGCCTGCCCTGCAAGTTGCAGTGTCACTCGAAACTCTATAGAGTTTCGCGTGATACTGCACTGCACTCTTCATCCTGAGATATCAGCATAGTCTAGTAATAAGATTGAGACTGAGATTAGGTTATAAAGTCTCAATAATTGTCCAGTGATTTTACTGGCTACAGTGTCCTTTAAACCGGAACGCAGCAGTGCTTGCATACTACTGCTTGGCGGCAGAATAACTGGCAAAGCGGTGGAACCTACCTAGACGAACTTTGCAGATAAGTTCTACCACCTAGTTTATATCAGGTTTGAGTGTACAAGCAATTAGAAACCTTATAAATTCATAAGAGCTCGGTTAATTTTCGCTCCATCTTTGACGTCTGTAAAACATTTAGCATAAGTTTTCTTATTCAAAAAACTCAGGATCTACGAGTCAAACTTACTCTGTGAGGGGATTTTTGAGTGGTTTATTGCCAGTGACCCCATTAAACGCTCCCCATTTCTGGGGCAACAGAAATAAGGTGTTGGAGACAATAAAAAAAGGCGTTTAATTTCTCGCTGTCTCCATTATCATCGATGGGGACAATAGAAAAAATATATACATATATTTTTTTTATATTGTCTATTGTTCATTGCCATAATCATTACTGAAGTAGCAAAGCGATTTGCATGATTATATTGACAGCCTCTGTGGTGTAGTGGTCGAGTAGGTCAGCTCATAGCCCGGAGGCGGTGGGTTCGATTCTCGCAGCAGGACAAGTATTTGTGCACAGGAAAATAAAGCGCAAATACTTGTTTTCGGTCTGGGGTTGTGAGTCATGGTCTTGGTAGTTCCTGGGTCTCTCGACACAGGGAATCCTAGCTAGGGTCCAGGATCTGTGTATGTGATCGTTGGGCATTATTATTATTATTTTATTATTACTAGACTTACCAGGAATACCTGGATAGGGATAGATGTAGCAGAAAAAACAAAGTAGCATAAGTACAAAAAGTTTCTAAAAATTAACAAGAAAACTCGTCAACTCCCTTATTTACGGAAACGAGGACGTCCTGTTTCCAAGTTGGAATCCTTTGAGTTTTGTTTCGTAAAGAAAAAACTTGAGACCGCTACGTGACTTATTCAACAGTACAAAGTGATGCTCGCAATTAGAATTAGAAATTAAACAAAAATAGGCACACTGCGACCTCACCTTATATTTACCGCCTTGTGTTATTTTCCAGGAAAAATATAAACTTTATTATGAAAATAAAAAAGATATGTTTCTTAAAAACATGTAGTACTATTTTTCTGTCAGATAGAAGTTGCAAGAAGAATCTACGACTTGACAGCTAACAAATTTGATAACATAAAAAATATTATTATTGTACACCGATCTGTCGGTGTTGCCTACAGTTCAAAATCTCGTAACTTTTTTTTAATCATTTACCACAGACTGGATCCTTTAATCTTAATATGTAAAAATGAATCTCTATTTCCCTTGGTCGTCGCATCACAGATGAACGGATACAATTTTTTCGCTAATTTTTATTTTATTTTCAGGAGAAGGTTGTTATAAAAGAAATAGTTAAGATAGTATGGAAAATTTTCACCACGCAGGTTAAACCACGGGGAAAAGCTGGTATACAATAACTTATTACGAATGAAATGTGTATGACGGCGGCTACGTCCAGTTATAAACTCTATGCGCAGCGGGCAGTACCGTAATTTACAATATGGTGGCATTTAAATTTATTACAGTGGCAACATCGGCAACCATCATTGCTCCCCAACCATCTGGCTATAAAAAGGGACCGCTCGGTGTACTACGGATTATTCTTGTTCCGGACACGGCTCGGTGCACATGCTGAAGGCCTATAGTTACATAGGTTGCAACCTACGCATAACCCGTCTGCCTATATGTATTTGAATGAAATGTTTATTTTGGGGCATATAGATTGCACTGTGTTATACTTCTACAAACATTTATTTTATTATTTATATTTTTAATATGACCCCCTTTTAATATAACGTGAATCTGATACTGTAAGAAAGAAAGATAAAAACAATATTTATTCAGGATTTCACAAGATTACATTCTTACATACAACATGAAATTAGAACAATAATGGAACAAATAAAAGATCTTACAATATATAATGTTGCGATACGTCATGATATAGTTCCCGACTCAGGACGTAATTAACGTCGTAAAACTTTTATAACTGATTGAGAGCCTCTGTGGTGTAGTGGTTGAGCAGGTTGGCTCATTACCTAGAGGTGGTGGGTTCGATTCCCGCGGCAGGACAAGTATATGTGCACAGAAAAAAAGTGCAAATATTTGTTCTGGGTCTGGGTGTTGCGATCCTTGGGCGTTGCTATTATTATTATTATTTTCAGTTGCAACCCATTACGAACATCAGAACTATAAAAAAAACGGACTCTGTTCTATTCCCACTTACGTATTGTCCACAAAGCACAGTGCGCAAGTAAAGTTGGCCATTATATCCACTACAATGGATCCAGTAATGGAAACAACTTTTGCTATCCAGTTTACGGTTTCTAATGTAATTAATATTGTTTAGAAATGTAGGGCTTAGACGGCCTCATATTTAGACTTACTTAAACATTACTTAAATTAAATAAATCCTTAAATTGACCTGCCTTCTATACGCAGACGTAAATTATCAAGCACAAAATAAAAGAGGAGTTTTACGCAGTTTATAAAGTTTAAGCTATAATCAACTGGCCAAGTGCAAATTGAATTATAGCACACGGCTTTAGTTTTAAGCATACCTGTTTTTTTTTAGTTCCACAGTTTTGTGTACTTAGCCAGTGTCAAGTTATTAATATTACATATATAATATGTCAAGACAAGTCACAGTCCAAGTCATCAAGTTAAGTCATAGTCTAGTCTAGTCAAGTCCTACTCCTAGTAAAGTGGTGGCGACTTTACCAGAAGCTTCTATGGAGTTTTGGAAACAACACGAGAAGAAACGTTTCACCATCATTATACCACTTTCCCACACTCACGCTTGTAATCCAGCACTAAACGAATAAAATGCCACCAATTTTATGCACTAACATTGAAAATAACACAAGTTTTGGAAAATAATACAATGCGGCGACGCGATTTTTTTCGTTTTCCCGCCAAAAGTTCCAAGCCTGTTTTTAGCAGTGGTTTCTTTTTGAATTAGTTAGTAAAGATGGCGGCAGTGAACTTACAGCGGATGGTTTTGCTGCGTGTACTCGCCTCTTGAGGAAGAGCGTTGAATATGCTCAAAACCTGCAAATCATCTTTATTTTGAACTTGACAATGATATAATAACTAATACTAAACACTACCTACTACAAAAAAAAGAAGTAGTAGAAAAGAAGTAAATTAAGAGTTCCCGCAAATGATGCTTATTTGGCTCAAATTTAAGACATTTTTGGGTCAAAAAAAAGATACTAATACAAACTTAATAATATGATAGAGTTATGATGTTCTTAAATGATCAACCTAATTTTCAAGCCAGCTATCATCTGCGAATTCTGACATACACCTCGTATCACGTTATCTCTCTCAAAACGGCGGAAACTTATTTGTACACCCAATATATACTGGCCGCGATGACCTATAGACAGTCTAAATCCTCCAGCCCACTACCAGTAGGTAGCGCACCTAGCATGCTGGCAGCATTGCCCCGTTGAATGGCAATGCTGATTCATTGTGCCAAACAAGAAAGTATATCAGAGCGCCTGGTCGATGCTACGCGCGACCAAAATGGCACTTATTTCTCAAAACCTGATTGAGATATTAAAATAGTGTTTTTTCCACGATTTTTCACATTCAGCATTCCACGAAATGCAGAATTTGCAGAGTAAAGTGCGTAGAATTTAGAGCCATATTCCCTCCTTACTACGTCGGTTAATGGCACGAAATTAATTATCAATAATATCAATGGCTGGAACTGGTACAGTAATTATATTAATTGTGAACATGAGACTAATTAATTAATATGAAATTTAATACATTAGACAGCGAAATGGATAATAATACCTGTTATATAGATTAATAGCCATAACGGAGTACAATTTCAGAATCAAATTGGTAGTAATAATATCGTCAGTTTAATTAGTAATCCAGAAGTTTTTTTTATGTTTAGGAATGACTTGACAAGCTGCCCATATCAGTTGCAGTGTCACTCGGAACTTTAAAAAATATGGTTTTGCGTGACACTGCATTGCACACGTCATCCTGAGACATCAACACAATCTAGTAATAAGATTACCAGACTGTGAGATCAGGTCATAAAGTCTCATTTGCCCAGTAGTATTCTACTGCCAAGCAGTAGTGTGCAAGCACTACTCTGTTTCAATTTGAAGGGCATTGTAGCCAGTGAAATTACAAACAAACAAGAATCTATAATCTGATCTCACAGTCTGGTAATCTTATTACTATAACGTGTTATGTCAAGATGACGTACGCAGTGCAGTGTCACTTGAAACATTATATTTTACAGTGACACTGCAACTATTATAACAGGCCGTGACGCCTAACACCAAGTCAACGACTAGCTCGTGACGTCATTTGTATATATATAAATAAAAACCAAACGGACATCTCTAATATAGAAACTTTTGAACTTTCTGGTTTCGTTTTAACAGAAATAACGAACTAGAACGCGGTAGATTATTTCCATAACGAACCCGGGAGCATCTGTAAAGGTATACATAAGTCGTAAAGAACTTTCCATATTGGAGGTGTCATGGGCGAAAATCTTAATAGAGTACTTATGTATATTTAATTTATATTACAACCTGACAGAGATAAACCTAATGTTATCATTATGGTTTGACTACCCCGAAAGTTTAGTTGCTTTGCCTTCTGAACTGAAGGTTGTGGGTTTGATTCCCACCCAGAACAAAAGATTGTGTAATTTACGAGTACGTCGATGTTTGTTCTGTGTCTGGGTGTTATATTGTATTCTATTTATGTGTTTTATTCTTTCTTTTCTTTTTATTTACAAACTAAAAGTATCTAAATATTGTATCAGTTATCTGGATCCCATAGTTTTTTCGTTCGTTCAGAGTTCACAAGGTTTGCTTAGTTTGGAGCTAGATGGCGTTGTATGAAATGTCCAGAAATATTTATTATTAGTTAATGGTCAGATACAAGACGTTACTTAAGCTATGCCTATGTTGATAGAGATTAACCTATTGTTATTATTTTAATTGTAATTAATATTAAATGTGTGACAGTGATATTTTTGTAATATGTATTTCTGTTGGTATTTATCCATATTTATTCATATATCTTGCTTGTCAAAAGCAACTAACAACTTATTATAGCCCAAAAACTATACTAGTAACAAATATCAATGATATAATGACCAAGATGCTGGCACTTATTTGGCACAACGAATAAGCATTGCAATTCAACGGGGCAATGCTGCCAGCATGTTGGGTACGCTACCTACTGGTAGTGGGCTGGAGCATTTTTAGTAGTAGTAGTAGTAGGTAGTGTTTAGTATTAGTTATTATATCATTGTAGTATTTAGAAAATAAAGGCGATTTGTCGTGAAAAGAAAAAAAAAAATGAAATAATTCACTTGTAAATTACTGAACCAAAATTTACAACTATGCCTAAAACAGCAACGTGTAAGAGGCTAAGATGAATCGATATTCGCAGTCTAGTAGGTTAGTACTCCTTGATTGGCGTACATCAAACTGGAAAACTTCTTAAACATAAACACGGTATTTTTATGAACGCTCCTTAGAAGTTGGACGTGGCCGATAAAGGGGGTAGTTTTTAACGAGTTGTTTTAGAAGGGGTTGTATAATTTAAGTATGTAGCGTACGGAGTAGCTATGTATAAAACTGTGATGTTGTGTTTATAGTACGAATACGTATATAGCAAAAGAGTATCTGATAAGTATCACAAAAGTATCTGATAGAGTTTTGGCGGGAACGCGAAAAAGATTGCGTCACCGCATTATATTATATTCCAAAACTTGCGTTAGTTTCAGTGTTAATGCATAAAATTGATGGCATTCTATTCGTTAAGTGCTGGATTACAGGCGTGAGTGTGGGAAAATGGTATAATGATGGTGAAACGTTTCTTTTCACCACTTTACTAGGAGTATGACTTTGACTAGACTATGACTTAACTTGATGACTTGAACTGTGACTTGACTTGCATATATATATAATTATAATATTAATTAACTTGAAAAAATATCAATTACTTGACACTGGCTAAATACACAAAAGTGTGGAGCCAAAACATAAAAAAAAGTATCTGATAAGTATCACATAAGTTGATACTTATATGATTACAAGTTGACCTGCCCCGGCTTGACCCGGGTGAATTAGTAAAACGTGGTTGAATGGGATAAAAACTATCCTATGTCTGTCTTCTGGTTCTATACAACCTCCCCACCAACTTTCAGACAAATCGGTTTTGCCGTTATTGAGTTATAAATAGTGTAACTAACGCGACTTTCTTTTATATATATAGATAAGTATCACATAAGTTTTAAGGGCCCTAACTAGGATTCCCTGCGTCTAGGGACCCAGGAACTACGAGGACAAAGGTCCCACAACACCCAGTCTCAGAACAAGTATTTGCGCAATTTTTTCCGTGTATAAATACTTGTCCTGCCGCGGGAATCGAGCCCGCTGCCACCGGGCTATGAGCCGACCTGCTCTACCACCAAACCATAGAGGCTAAATAGTTACTAAAAAAATTAATGAAAAAAAATTACACCGTATTTAATTTTAAAGAGCGTATATCCCCTGGCATTTATTTAGCAATTCCACGCATATTGCTCCAACCTAGAGTATACATCACCCCAACACTGAATTTTTACAAGCGCGGTTATTGTTTTGGATATTTTTAATATGGGGTACGGGTTATACTGTAGGGTAGACTTCACATTAATTTAATTAAAAAAATAACAACACATTTAAAATAATATTTCCTGTACCCCATTGTACCGATCTTATTATGTAATTATCTTTTCTACATGTTTATTTTTGGAGTCAATAAAACGTTTTGTATTGTATTGTATTGTAACTCTAATCTGTACATAAAAAAATCAAAGTCCTGACTGACTGGCTTATATATCAACGCACAGCCTAAACTGCTGGTCCCAGAGACTTGAAATTTTGAGGGTGTGTTCTTTGTAAAGTGTAGGTATCTACTAAGAAAACGATTTTTGAAATTCTACCCTTAAAAGTCTTGAAATCTTCGTGTCCTATAGGCCACGCGGTTGAAGCTGCGGGCAGAAGCTAGTTATTACATACAAAATGGCAATATCTAGTGTGACTCAAAACATAGCTATTTGTATATGCATGAATGTGCACAAGAACTGCATGATCTCATTCTCCCATCACCATTCCACTACCGGACTACTAGACGCTCGGCTAAGCGCCATCCTTTCATGGTCGAAATACCACCCATTCGTACCAAGCGATTTGATTCCACGTTCTTTATTAGAACGGCTAAGGAATGGAATGCCTTGCCAGCGTCTGTGTTTCCGGCGAAATATGACCCGGGCGTGTTCAAGAGAAGAGTGAATAGGTATTTACTTGGCTAGCATGCTACACCTTCGGTCGCATCGTCACTTCCCATCAGGTGAGAGCGTGGTCAAATGCTAGACAAGTTTGAAGTAAAAAATATATATATATATATTTGTTGTATAAAATTTATATATTTGTTTTAAGAAACAACATTATCCGTATTGGGGCAGTTGTAATGGATTGTTATAAGTAATATTTTATTTTAATAAACTGGGAAGCTTAAATTGGTCAAATTTTATTTATACCTCTAATTAATTAACACAGTAAACAAAAAAGAATTTACATTTGTTAAAATGTATTCCTAATAAATAATAAAATATTTAAAGTATACTTTTAGCAAATATATTTTAAAGTAAAACGCATTGTATAAAGATTACACCACGGTGTGAATGCTTCCATTTTATATAGAGGTCGTAGTTTTTACCATAGTTCCTTAATTGTTTTTAAAACTAACTCAATTAAAAGCGGTGCAAAACTTTGGTGCTTATTATTTACCACGTTCCTATAGTAAAGAACGTTTTCATATTTTGTGGTTATATACTCAGTGGATTTTTAGTTTGTTTTTTATTGATGTAAGTTTATATATCAATTTTGGCGGGAAAACTAAAAGGATCACGTCACCACATTGTATTATTTTCCAAAACTTGTGTTATTTTCAGTGTTAGTGCATAAAATTGGTGACTTTTATTCGTTAAGTGCCGGATTACAGGCACCAGTGTGGGAAAGTGGTATAATGATGGTGAAACGTTTCTTTTCGTGTTGTTTCCAAAACTATGTAACAGCTTCTGGTAAAGTTGCCACCACTTTACTAGGAGTATGACTTGACTAGACTAGACTATGACTTGACTTGGACTGTGACTTGATTTGACACATACCTAAATATATATAACTCAAAGATGACTGACTGACTGACATAGTGATCTATAAACGCACAGCCCAAACCACTGGACGGATCGGGCTGAAATTTGGCATGTAGGTAGATGTTATGACGTAGACATCCGCTAAGAAAGGATTTTTTTTTTAATTCCACCATTAAGAGGGTGAAATGGGTGGTTGAATTATTTTCCCATGGGCCACGCCACGGGCGTAGCTGCGGGCAGCTACGCCCGCGGCGAGGCTACGCAGCTATTATGTTTTTAAAATGAAACCATTGAAAATTCGTTCCTTTCTAGACCAAATTTCCCAAATCCTAGTATCCACGAGTAGAGTAATATGGCCGTGTCTGCGGTGTCTGACAAACCGCCCGTCTGGGAGACGGATGGAGCGGTCAGCGCCGACTTACGGTCGTTTGTATCAAGAAGCTATACCTGTACCTACTCTATTTAGGAGTGTTGAATAAAGCATTTTTAAATTAATTTAAAACGTTTTAAATTAGCCGCTCTCCTGACAGCTTTAAAATTGTAACGATAATAAGCTTGTGGTGGGTTTTTGGCGGGAAAACGAAAAAGATCGCGTCACTGCATTGTATTATTTTCCAAAACTTGTGTTATTTTCAGTGTTAGTGCATAAAATTGGAGGCATTTTATTCGTTAAATGCTGGATTACAGGCATGAGTGTGGGAAAGTGGTGTAATGATGGTGAAACGTTTCTTTTCGTGTGGTTTCCAAAACTCCATAGAAGCTTCTGGTAAAGTTGCCACCACTTTACTAGGAGTATGACTTGACTAGACTAGATTATGACTTGAACTGTGACTTGACTTGCTTATATATATATATTACTTAACTTGAGAAATTATCAATTATCAAATTACTTGACACTGGCTAAATACACAAAAATGTGGAGCCATACCAAAAAAAGTATGTAGTGTGTATGTGTAAGTATGACTGTAATAACGTGCGTCTATCAAACGGCCGTACCCCGGAGCAAATTTACACCACGGTTAATGAATGATGTGAAGAGCGAGTCGTTCACCTGATGTTAAGCGACGCGGCCGCTTATAACGGATGTCACTCGGAACTCTAAAAAAAAAGTTTCGAGTGACATTGGACTGCGCACGTCATTCTGAGACATCAGCGCAGTCTGGTAATAAGATTACTTACCTGTGAGATCAGATTATAAAGTCTCGATTGCCCAGTAATTTCACTAGCTATACCCTTCAAACCAGAACACAAGCGGCAGAATAACTGGCAAAGTGGTGGTACCTACCTGAACAAACTTTGCAGAAAATTCCCACCACTTAGCAGTCATATTGCATGATATAATGGTAGGAGAACAAAATTTTCTTGCTTACAACAGAATGGGTTATTCTATATTTAAAAAACTGACAATGTCAGATTATCCTTTGAAGAATCAAAGCTAGAAAATCTAAAAAACTAGAAAGTTCAAAGGCAATTTCTGAAACCGGGAAAATCTAGCTTCAAACAGTAAAACACAAAGTCAGAAAAAAAATCAAGGCAAAATAAAAGAAACTTCTAGAGATAATGAAACGAAACGAAGACAGCAATCGTTGGCGTACGCCGCGGGCGATTTCACGCGTCAGCGGGCTGGAATGACAACGGATCACCTGATTTGGTCTCGAACCGAGTTGATATATCCCTGAGATGAAGCTGGCGTTTCTATTGAATACAATTTTTATGTTTACTTCAGGCATATGCGGTTTTACCCGCTTATTAGGTACTCTTTTCCCACGGAATTTCTTAACTATCCTTAATAAAAACAACGAGTGTGACCACACGACTGAAGTAAAACTTCTTTAGTAAGTAAAGCTTCATCTATCGGCCGGTATAACTTTGTTTTTTTTTCATTGGCTCTACACTTTTGCGTATTTAGCTAGTGTTCAATTTTTTTGCTTTTTTAATGTTGATCTTGGCAATTTTAATTTGTCATTTTGCTGGACGTTCCAGCATATTAATACAATTTTTTACCTTGTTAAGTTGACAATGGAGATCTAATAGAACCTACTTCAACTTCCCTTCGCCTTGCATTCACCAGCTTATACCTCATTTCAAGCATGCGTAAAGAAGTTTGACTTCAAAATAATCAATTGTGTTGTTTATCGAATCTCTTGGTTAATGGCCTTTGTGGAGAGGCTACCACAATTTTGCCAATTTAACGTAGAATGATAGCATATCAACGTAGTATGTCAGTGTCGTATTCTGTCAATATCAAAATTGATGTGCACATATAACCATAGAGAACTACACTACTACACGGAAACATAGATCTTGACAAAACTTTTTTTACAATACAATACAATACAATACAAAAATTCTTTATTGTACACCAGAAGAAAAAACAGTTACAGATGAAGAAACTTAAAGCTATAGTACAATGGGCGGACTTATCGCTAAAAGCGATCTCTTCCAGTCAACCTTTGGATGGAAAGAATTGTTAGAGAGATAGAGGTCGGTGGTGTAAACGAATTGAGTAAAATTGAAAACAATGAAATTTATAAAAATTAAAAATAAATAAAGATAATTAATAATCAATAAATTAAATATAACTGATTCATATATAATATATAAGTATAAATACATACATAATAATAATAACATATAAATTATAAATACTTACATAATAACGAAATAAGAATTTTTTAGTATGTAATTAGACGAAATTCTGCGGATTTTGGTGTTTATTAAATAATAATATTAATAATAATAATAATATGTGTGGACATCACACACGACGCCATCTAGCCTCAAACTAAGCAAAGCTTACTTACTATGGGACCAGATAACAGATACAATACTGTTGGAAATCCTAAGTGGTTTTAGTTTTTAAAAAAAAGTAAGTTTACAATCAAGCTAAGAATATTTATTAAGATTTACTAAGAACCGACAATAATTAATAGCGTGATTTTATAAAACGTCCGTCGCCTCTGAGCGCTGCCCGAAAAGTGAGCCCGAGCCTTCTCCGTCGCTCGTATATATACTACGCCGCTTGCATCAGCTCCCGAAGTGAAGTATTTTGTAACACGGCCGTTCCTGCTTGCGTGTTGTCCTCAACAGCTGCTTCATCTTCAAGCGGCACATTGTCGTCGACCTCGGCCGTTGTGTCTTCTTCTATAACACAACAAAACATGATTTTAGGACCCGATGTACAGGCATAACGTTGGTAACTGAAACCATTTCAAAATTAAAATGAAGCTGTTGCTCAATTCAAAGAAATTTCAATTTAGAGAAATTCAACAGGTACTTGTAATAAACATTGAAAACGGAGACTGCAAAACAACTGTGTTAGAAGCACAAGCGTGCACTCAAGTACAACCAACACAGGTCTCGCATACTAATTTTATGAAAATTTGTAAGAAAAAGTAAGGTTCCAACCGCATGTAAGAAAGTACTTTAGTACTTTAGCATAGAAAATAAAGAAAAATAAATGTATTGCGAATTTCAGAATTCTGGACTTCTAAACTTCGCCACACATTGTAATAGAAAACGGCAACTGTATGGGATAACATTCATAAACCACATCATACATTGCAGAAACGGCAACCGTATGACGTGACACTCACAAATCACGTCAAACATTACAAAAACGGCAACTGTATGAGGTAATACTCACAAATCACGTCATAAATAGCATAAACGGCAACTGTATGACATGGCACTCACAAACCACGTCATACATTGCAAAAACGGCAACTGTATGATATGATACTCACAAAACACGTCGTACATTGAAAACACGGCAACTGTATGACATAACACTCACAAATAACGTTATACATTTCAAAAACGGCAACTGTATGACATGGCACTCACAAACCTCGTCATACATTGCAAAAACGGCCACTGTATGACATGGCACTCACAAACTACGTCACACATTGCAAAAACGGTAACTGTATAAGATAACATTCATAAATAACGTCATACTTTGCAAAAACGGCAACTGTATGACATGGCACTCACAAACCACGTCACACATTGCAAAAACGGTAACTGTATAAGATAACATTCATAAATAACGTCATACTTTGCAAAAACGGCAACTGTATGACATGGCACTCACAAACCACGTCACACATTGCAAAAACGGTAACTGTATAAGATAACATTCATAAATAACGTAATACTTTGCAAAAACGGCAACTGTATGACATGGCACTCACAAACCACGTCATACATTGCAAAAACGGCAACTGTATTACATAGCAATCACAAACCACGTCATATATTGCAAAAACGGCAACTATATGACATGGCAATCACAAGCCACGTTATACATTGCAAAAATGGCAACTATGTGGAGAGAATAATCTCGTCACATATTGCAAAAGGCAACTGCATGAAGAGGCATAGGCCACCTCACACATTGCAAATAGAGAGAAGGCAACTGTGCGAAATGATCACACATTGCAAACGACGCCACACAAAGTGCAGTCATCGCTGAGTCACATTGGTGAGACAGATATCCGCAGTGGAGAACGCAGAACAAGCCTCCAGCGTCCATTCGCCCCGCCAAAACACCATGTGATCGGCGGCCGCTTGCGTTGTCTTGCCTTAAGACCCGCCGCGAAGTTTCGAGCTACAGCGGTGGGTGGCAGCACATGCAGGACCTTGTAGGGCCCCAGCATGCCAGAGTCCAGCTTTCCCGTAGATTGTGACGACCTGTTCACGAACACAAAATCGCCAACGGTGAAGGTTCGTGACTGCTAACGACCCTTGTTGACATAAGCGTCTTTGAGTTGCTGGTCAGCGTCTGGTAGTGTGGACGCAGTATTATTCATCACCGCATCTTAACGGTACCATTGCGAGTTCTGTTTTGAATGAATAACCGGGGATGTACCGTCTAAAGTAACAAAAACTAACTTAGTAGCATTAAAAATGTCTAACCTCTTTAGACATTGCTTGGCACTTACATGTTAACAGAAGCTTCTACCTTGTGCTCGCTCGGTCTCACCTGACCATTAGTAATCATTTGACCTTAGTAATCTATTTCAGTTGTAAAAAATTCACATTTCTTAACGTTGATGGAAAATCCTGCCTCAGTCAAAGTCTTTAGAATCACTATACTCGCGTTTTCGCTTGTTTTGTTGAACATAACCTTTGCGAAAAACACCACGACCTCGAACGGGTGTAATCTGATGAGGTTTCACATAAATGGACAGAAAACTCGCTAAATTCATAGCAGTTGCGCGAATTTGAGGATCAGTAACACCAGCGTGTAACTATCGCTACAATGAACTCGTCACTCAAATCGTTAACCATGCGTAACGTAACAACAAACGTCTAGCGTATTCTGCATACGTAGGGTAGTTATCTGAATTAGTTTTCATAACATCAAATAAAATGTTCGCGATATCTACTCGTATAGGGCACAATGCTTGAATTTGCGCTTGAAATTTGACCAACTACGGTCGTTACTATCCCACTCGTATAGCCACGACCTCGCGTCACCTTTTAGACAATTACCTATACGCGCTAAACACTCACTGTCGTCCCATCTATTTAGTTGGCGCACATGATCAATATGACCACACAACGAATCAAAATCATGCAAAGACAGATCGAAATTCGACATAAATACATGGTTCGATCTTACCACCATGGCATCATAGCATTAACGAGTTTTTCGGTTACTTCACTTATAACCATATCCGCGGTGGGCGGAGGCGTGCTTGTACACGGCACGGACAGGTCCAGACTTGCAGGGTACGACTCGGCGCTCGACGGCGCAGTCAGCGGGCAGACGGCTCGCACGACGCGGCTGTCGCATCCGGTGCTGGCGCCGACATGGCGCGCGATGTACTCGCAACAACACTTGCACTGCGTGTCCTGGAATCTTCCAAAACACCTAAGCGGCTTATGAAAGTTTGAAGCTGGGCTTCGAAACCAGGAATAGACATTCGATTTCGCTTACGATTTTTACGTTTACTAGTCTCAGATATAGCTCCAAAAATTTAAGCGGATATTCTTTAAAATCACAACAGCAAAAGCAAAGCAATATTTAAAATCAGAATAACCAAGTCAGAATTGAGTTAGATCCCGCTTCTGATGTTGGAAATCCTAAGTGGTTTTAGTTTTTAAAAAAAAGTAAGTTTACAATCAAGCTAAGAATATTTATTAAGATTTACTAAGAACCGACAATAATTAATAGCGTGATTTTATAAAACGTCCGTCGCCTCTGAGCGCTGCCCGAAAAGTGAGCCCGAGCCTTCTCCGTCGCTCGTATATATACTACGCCGCTTGCATCAGCTCCCGAAGTGAAGTATTTTGTAACAATACTTAGATAGATTTTGTTTGATACATACAATATAACACCCAGACACAGAACAAACACCTTGTCCATCACACAAATTTTTGTCCTGGGTGGGAACCGAATCCACAACCCACAATTCAGAAGGCAGCGTTACTACCAACTGAACTATCGGGCCAATCAATTTACGGAGAGTATAGTGAATTTATTATATACGAGCTTCTGCCCGCAGCTTAGCCCGCGGCGTGGCCTATGGGAAAATAATTCGACCACCCATTTCTTCCGTCATCCGTTCTCACTAAGGTCAGGCAGTACTTTGCACCTGAACAGCTTCTTAATTTGTAACAAGCTCAAGTTCGATCGTGCATGGAGTACTACTGCCACCTGTGGGATGGGTCTGCTAAATACCAGCTGGAAGCCTTAGACTCTATCGAAAGGCGTACTAAGAGGCTCATAGGTAGCGACTTGTTTGAGGCCCGACTGCAAAGCCTCGACCATAGACGCAAAGTTGCCAGTTTATCGGTCTTCTATCGAGTGCATTTTGGAGAGTGTGCATTGGAGTTGCATAACCTGATTCCGCCGTCACCGTTCCACCATCGGACAACCAGATGTACGAAAAACCGCCAGCGGTACATGGTTAATATCCCACATGTGCGAACAAAGAGATTTGGCTCCACATTTATCATGCGATCAGCCAAAGAGTGGAACGCTTTACCGGCATCCGTATTTCCCGAAAACTACAACCTTGGAGTCTTCAAATTGAGAGTGAACAGGTATCTTCTAGGCGAGCGTGCTACATCCTAGACCGCATCGTCACTTATCATCAGGTGCGATAGAGATCAAACGCGAGCCTATCAAACAATTTAAAAAAAAAAATCACCCTCATAAGGGTGGAATTTCGAAAAATCCTTTCTTAGCGGATGCCTACGTCATAACATCTAGCTGCATGCCAAATTTCAGCCCGATCCGTCCAGTGGTTTGGGCTGTGCGTTGATAGATCACTATGTCAGTCAGTCACCTTTGAGTTATATATATTTAGATGATTTTAGTTAAATTTAAAAGTTTTAGTAAATGGTTGCACAAGAAACCAATTCCCAATTTGTATATATGTTTTTTATATTGTGTTCAACCAATAATCCAAATAATTCAATCTCCCATTGACATCCCATTCGCACCCGTACAATAACCGAAAGCCGAGACGTCCCCGAACCCTTCAAAGAAAACCTTACGCGTTGATATTGGAATATTATTCATCGATTCTCGGTTTACCGAAAAATAAATTCTGAAAAGTTCGGTGATATGGTTGATTATTTGTCGTTGAATGACATTTTTAGAGTGAGTCTAACTCAGTGGACGAAAAGTCGAGTCGTCAAAATTATGTTTTGATAATTTCTGTACGCGAATAGACCCGTTTTATCTTTATGAGTTCAAGTCGCGAAAGTTTAAAAAGTGTTAAAAACAAACCAGTTTTAAGTCACTACTCAAATATTGAACTCAGTTTCAGTTACGTTAAAGCGAAATAACACGTTTTAATGAAATAAATCTAAAATCACGTACGGCCTAATGGGGTAACGCTGTAAATTTTTTATAACCCCGCGCACATCCGGAGGCCGTGGACGTAAAAAATAAAACCAGTCAAGTAAGACTTCATATTACGAGCGTTGGGTCCCGTATAATTATGTTGTTAGAATTTACGTTAATATAAGCAAAAACAATTTTTCATAAAATATTTAAAAATAAAATTTTTAAATTTTTTATTAAGCTTTGCCATTCAACGTGGTAATGCTGGTAAGCTGCCAGCATTCTGGGGACTTTCCTCTTTACCAACGGGTTATTTTAAATTTTTAGTTTTTATTTATTTTAAGTTCTTAGGTATAGTTTAGTTTTATAGGCCTAGTTTAGTTTAGTTATTGTTAATTCATTCGATAAAGTCAATAAAGTTGTTGTTAAGGTAAAAATAAAAAAAAATTAAATCTCTATCTCTTTGTCATTGTATGATTCAAACAATTTTTTTTTAACCGAAATCAAAAAAGAAGGATGTTCTCAATTCGATTGTATTTTTTTAAATGTTCGTTACTTTAGAACTTTCCACTGGTGAACAGATTTCGATGATTCTCTTTTTATTTAAAAGCTGATGCTTCCCGTGTGGTCCCATTTAAATTCGGCCCAATTCTGATAATGGCATCCATGAGAAAACCACATAAGTCTAAAGTCGGTTATTTCGCTTTGCTTTTGTTATTTTTATTTTAAATGATATATTTTCAGATAGAGATTTCATCAAAGTTGATTTAGTCTTTCAGTGTCTAAATCAATATAAATGGAAAAAAAATATAATATAATACAAGTATTTCTCAGTATGAAACAAAGGTGTTTAAAGTGAGATAAACCCCTTTTTTAATTAATATTATTATTTTTTACAACTCTGCACTAAACACACTAATTTTAAACTAGCGTTTTAAACAGCGTTGCTTAGTTTGGGGTTAGATGGCGTAGTGTGTCTATAAATATTTATTGATTTATTTATTTATTCTAATTTGTAAGGCGTTCGAGGTGAGTTAGCTCAAGACGTCCATTTTCCATTTTACTAAGGACCCCAAACAGCGGCCGGTCATTATTGTAGTGCCGTTAAAATCATGGAAAACGTTAAAACGGTGATTTTCATTTACGTTATTTTTCAATTTGCCTCTTTACGGCGCTTTCAAGTCGTGAAAATATAGCGGATTTTTTTATGAGGGTCGTTCTTCGATATTATCACCAGATGAGACTAATGTGCGCACGAAATGGCTGAATCACAATAGTTATTGTTTTAATAGCGTTGACCCAATGGTGATGATATTATGCCATCCATCCGTTCTCGTTTCAGAATAACTGTTATTTTTTTTTGTTATTTTTTACTAGGTGGTAGGACTTTTCTACAAAGTTCGTCTAGGTAGGTACCACCACTTTGCCAGTTATTCTGCCGCCAAGCAGTAGTGTGCAAGCATCACTGTGTTCTGGTTTGAAGGGCACTGTAGCTAGTGAAATTACTGGGCAATTGAGACTTTATGATCTGATGTCACAGTCGAGTAATCTTATTACCAAACTGTACTGATATCTCAGGAAGATGTGCGCAGTGCAGTGTCACAAGAAACTCTATGTTTTGGGTTTTCGAGTGACACTGTTTTGTTATGGGCGGCCGTGGTGCTTAACATCAGGTGAACGACTAGCTCGTCACATCACTCAATAACATAAAAAAAGTAAAACTTCTTCGGGAGTAAGATGGCGAGGCAAACGGAAGTTGAAAGTTGTTGGCTCATGTAGATCTCCATCATCTCGCCACATCCCGGCGGCGGTCGGATCACGGAGGAGTTTTAGTGGGTTCGAGTCCGAAGTGCAAGGGCATTTCCCCCCCTCAAAAAAAAAGTAGATCTCCATCGTCAACATAGAAAGTTAAATATTTGTATTATTATGTTAGTATGTCTGGTAAAATGACAATTTACAATTGAAGGGTTGAGAATAAAAAAGGTTTAACTGTCAAATTGATAGTTTCGAGAAAATTTACTTTAAACTTCAACGGCTTCATTTTAATGTAGAGTGCTTATAAGGTAAGAAAAGGTTTATGTAAGTTTCAGTTGCTTGAAAATGTTTTAATTCTATTTTAAAATACTAAATATAGTACTAATTCATACAATTACTGTAAAAATATAATATAATAAAATAAATATAATAATGTTTTTATGCTAAGCTGTATTCCTGTGACAGATAAACCATTTTTAGACTCAAAATCTCGAGATTTAAGCTTCATTTC
This sequence comes from Ennomos fuscantarius, assembly GCA_905220475.3. Classification (NCBI taxonomy): domain Eukaryota; kingdom Metazoa; phylum Arthropoda; class Insecta; order Lepidoptera; family Geometridae; genus Ennomos; species Ennomos fuscantarius. The sequence goes on from HG992049.1 coordinate 9,899,016, forward strand.
GGTATTTTGAGAATATTTTATTGTAGACAATTTCACGTTGAATCCAACGATACCCATAAGTCATTTTGTGAAAAAAAATTAGTTAAACCCTTTTTGTTCTCACACCTTCAATTGTCAAAATGGCGACCTTAACATTAAACAAAGCAATAATAAAGTCATAACGGCCGATAGATGGAGCTAAACTAAAGCAGTTTTACTTAAGTCATGTGGTTTAAAACACGCTCATATTTTTTATTTGTTTTTCTGTTTTTTCAGATTTCTTTTTTAGTTTGGCTCCACATTTTTGTGTATTTAGCCAGTGTCAAGTAATTGACAATTTTTCAAGTTAATTAATATATATATATATGTGTCAAGTGAAGTCACAGTCCAGTCAGCTAGTCAAGTCATACTCCTAGTAAAGTGGTGGCAACTTTACTTGAAGCTTCTATGGAGTTTTGGAAACAAGACGAAAAGAAACGTTTCACCATGATTATACCATTTTCCCATACTCACGCCTGTAATACAGCACTACGAATAGAATGCCACCAATTTTATGCACTAACACTGAAAATAACACAAGTTTTGGAAAATAATACAATGCGGTGACGCGATCTTTTATGTTTTCACGCCAAAACTCATACTCCTTTATTTGTTTTTTGTTTATTTATTTTAATACTTTTTATTTATATTAACATGGTTCTCTATACAATGTGCAAATGTAAGATCTTCTGAAAAGAATTCTTTAAAAAGAGTCCAGCTCAATATTCAGTGTATTAGCAAACTTCCTATCTAGGTCACATAAATACATATCCTTTAGAAAGCGCTTACCTTGCATTTTAAGCTACCACACGTTGTGAAACACTGACTTTAAATATCACGTAGACTTGGATAAACGTGAGGTTTTCATTAGACAAAAATTATGTTCGAAAAATCACGTTCTTTATTTCAAATAAAAATGATTTTTATTTATAGAGTGCCTGTACATATTTGCATGACTTAAAGATGTTGTATTTAAAGATTATGCTGATTCAAATTAGAACCCTGGTATTAGATGACAGAGATATAATACATTTAAATTTATAATTTTAGGACATGGAGTCGTTTAACGACTATATTAGTCCCATAGTGTTCACTATTAACTATTAACATACATAATAAGCACCAAGCATTTCAAAAAATGCAACAAGGTTGAAAATTGACATTATAAAAGTGCAGGTATACAATAAAAAAGAAATACGTTTCTATAAGCAACGTACAAATCAATATAAAAACACGATTTCGTAGTAAACAAGTTACGGAGGCTACAGCCGGAGGATACAGAATAAAACTGAATATGGATTTTATAGTAAAACGAGCTTCTGCCCACAGCTTCGCCCGCGACGTGGCCTATGGAAAAATAATTCCACCACCCATTTCACCCTCTTAAGGGTGAAATTTTAAAAATCCTTTCTTAGCAAATGCCTACGTCATAACATCTACCTGCATGCTAAATTTCGGCCCAATCCGTCCAGTGGTTTGGGCTGTGCGTTGATAGATCACTATGTCAGCCATTCAGTCAGTCACCTTTGAGTTATATATATTTAGATAATCTATAATGTGAAATTAAAATATTACATAAAGTAATAATTCTAATATGCCTAAAATCTAGGTGACTTCTAGTACCAAGGTCGGGACAGGAGTGCCTTAGTGTCTAATAATTAAGTAAAATGACACAAGACACATATGCAACGTTAGCGCATTGCCCAGCCAACGCCGGAGCGACATGCGGTGGTGACGTCATACGACAACTCGCGTAGCACACATGAAAACAATATAATAAAAATATTAATAACTGTATAACAAAGAGTGCAATACTATTATAGTTACTCTTTAGTCAAAGTAGTTGCTACAACAATATTTTTCATATAGGTTGGACAAGATTTATTTTATTTTTTATTTATTTATTTTTATTTATTTATTGTAATAAGAACGGTTTCAGACCAATTACACTTATTACTAAATGATCAATTATAATATATTTAAAATAAAATGTCATAAATCAAATTCAAATAAAAAATTCAAATAAGATAAAAATATTGCAGCATAGTGTAATTTTTCCACCATAGGAGAATACGTAAACAAATTTTAGTTTGCCTACAATTTCAGTCCGACGGTTTAACGTGTCGACTAGATAAATATTCGAAGCAGCCTGACACCAGGCTGTGGTCTGATAAACGCTGATGCGAGAATAAACGCTGAGATGAGCTATTCCGCTGTGGTACGGCACACCTCAGCGTTTATTAATCCTACCTATGTCAAGTGGACAATGGTCGAGTAGTAACACATGCTGCTTTTGATTTGTTATTACTGAATTATGATCCCAAACTAGCGAGAACTAAAACGATAATTGTAATATGATAATAAGTCTTGTTTTTTTTAAATTGGATTATGCTGTTGGTCTCCAACCAACTTTTATAGCGTTACCAGGTGGAAGGGTGTTCGCATAAGGCCAGCCGTCCAACCTCGGCTTGGCTCATTTAATTCAATGTATTTTGTATTTTATGTTGCTTTCACGCTAAAATGACTGAACCTCCTTGGATGAAATTTTGCATACAGATTTTTACACCACCAACACCAAATAAGGGGCCGTACACTTAAGTGGGCGAGCTCTGGCGTTTGCTGAACTGCAGTAGTAAAGTGCGTAGCGCCCTTTACGTAAAAGATAGACTTTTTAGAGGTGCCTTTTTTAAATATTTCAGCTTGAATGGTCAAATCTGACTCAAGAAGATACCTGGTAAGAAATAGGGAGACTTACGCTCAGAGTTAACTGTATTTTCTACTATAAAAGTAGATGTAATTTTTTTTAACCATTATACGCATAAAAATGGTTAAACATTTCATTATAACTTGAAAAAAAAAACTCTCGCGGAAAAATGTGGAAATGGCAGGTGAACCCAGGGATTCGGAATATAATAAAGCCTAGATTCAGCCCAATATATTCAGCCAATCAATTTAAATCTACATTTCCATCCCAGAGTTTCCCTAATTTTCCCACCACAAACACTAAAAAAGTCACACAAAAAGTGATTCAATAAACACAGTCTGTAATAAAGATTGATAGCTCTTAAGTTTACTTATCTTTATGATATGCCTACAGGTAGGTACGTAAGTGCGAACTTACGAGCTGTCATTAGTGCAGACGGGCTGATGCTGAAGATCGTAAGTCTCAATTGAAGGGCTGAGATCAAGAAGGGTTTAACTGATTTTTATCACAAAATGACTTATGGGTATCGTTGGATTCAGCGTGAAATTATCTAGCGACTTGTTTGAGGCCCGTCTACAAAGCCTTGACCATAGACGCAAAGTTGCCAGTTTATCGGTTTTCTATCGAGTGCATTTTGGAGAGTGCGCATTAGAGTTGCATAACCTGATTCCGCCATCACCTTTCCACCATCGAACAACCAGATGTATGAAAAAACGCCACCGTTACATGGTCAATATCCCCCATGTGCGAACAAAGCGTTTTGGCTCCACATTTATCATGCGAACAGCCAAAGAGTGGAACGCTTTACCGGCGTCCGTATTTCCCGATAACTACAACCTTGGAGTCTTCAAATCGAGAGTGAACAGGTATCTTCTAGGCAAGCGTGCTACATCCTAGACCGCATCGTTACTTACCATCAGGTGCGATAGTGGTCAAACGCAAGCCTATCTAACAATAAAAAAAAAACAAAAAAAAAATCTACAATAAATATTCTCACAATACCGAAATGAGGCTTAAATCTCGTGATTGTCAGTCTAAAAACAGTTTAACTGACAAAGAAATACAGTTCGCTTGGCATAAAAACATTCTTATATTTATTATATTGTATTTTTACAGTAATTGTACGAATAAGTACTATGTTTTGTATTCTAAAATAGAATTGATACATTTTCAAGCAACTGAAACTTACATAAACCTTTCTATTACCTTATGGGCACTCTACATTAAAATGAAGCCGTTGACGTTTAAAGTCAATTTTAATTGAAACTATCAATTTGAGTTAAACTCTTTTTTTTATCACCACTTCAATTTCTCCGGGGCTAAGTATTCGCGGGTATTAAAAAAGTCACCTTCGCGTGGCTGTATATTTGGTTAAAAAACCACGCTAAGACAACGGGCATACGCGTAATTCTTAAAGAGATAATCCGCGCCTAAAGCGTCTTATTTATTTTGTGGAGCCATGAAAATGGCGGCCATTGGTCAAAATATTTTTTAAACAAGAATGACAACCAATCATAGGTAATTCTATTTTCTATCTGTGAATACCTTTAATTGTTTTATTATTTTGTAATGGAATATATATTAACAGTTTTTGATCTTCCTATTTATGACACCGCCCAACATTGCATTGCTTGTGTTTGTAGGTTTCTAAGATGTATTTTAATTTTTTTATTCTATTGAATTATGTAACGAGCTATTCGTTCACATGATGTTAAGCGACACGGCCGTCTATAACAGAACAGTGTAACTCGGAACTCCAAAATATACATTTTTACGTGACTCTGCACTGCGCACATCATCCTGAGACATCAGCACAGTCAGGTAATCAGATTACTCGACTGAGATCAGATCATAAAGTCTCGATTGCCCGGTAATTTCACTAGCTAATTCATGTTATACTTTTAGTGTTATTTAAATAAAATAAATAACTCAATATTTATAGAGATCTCACACAGCGCCGTCTAGCCCCAAACTAAGCAAAGCTTGTTCTATAGAAATCAGATAACTGATACAATACTTAGAGACTTTTTGTTTGCTTATATACTATACATAGAATACAATATATCAATATAACAAATTTGATGTTCACATCACACATTTTTTTGTCCTGGGTGGAAATCGAACCTACAACATACAGTTCAGAAGGTAAAGTTACTACCAACTAAGTTACCGATCCGTCAAAATTTAAATATTAATTAATGTTATGACTAAAAATGTATTATACTATGTTATCAATGCCACCAATAAATGTATAGTAATTCATAAAATAACATGATTATTATTATTTATTCCTTATAGGTAAAAACAGTACAATTACAATAAAATTTATTTAATCTAACTACGAACTCAATACTCACTTCTTAGTTCTCTGCGCTATATTAAAGAAGAATGTATTTATGTAAAGACTCTGAAGAAAAAACAAATGAAAGGTTTATCGGAGAAAAAATATTTAAAATAATGTTATTATTATTTACAATTCAGACTCTATTGTAAATATTTATATCAAAATATCCATTTCTCAGAATGTCTTTTCTTTAGAATTCCTTTTTGCGGCCGTATTTTATGTTTGATCTATTAGCAAAATATTTTCGTAATTTCAAACTTCAAGTTATTTAGAAGAAATAAATAACTCGGTTTGACCTCTAAACTTAGTCCTAAAGAGACAACATTGCTATCTCTAAGTTTTGTTACAGCGTTTACCAGTACTTTACGTTGCTGAGAGACTGCGGTTTGAGTCTAGCTAATAGTGAAATAAATCTTTTAAAATAATATCCTCCTATATTCGAAGCATCTCAAAATATATTTTTTTATGTTAAGGAATGACGTGACAAGCTAATCGTTCGCCTGATGTTAAGCGACACGGCTGCCCATATCATTTGGAATTCTAAAGTATACAGTTTCGCGTGACACTGCACTGCGCCGTCATCCTGAGACATCAACACAATCCAGTAATAAGATTACTAGATTGTGAGATCAGGTCATAAAGTCTCATTTGCCCAGTAATTTCACTAGCTACAGTGCCCTTCAAACCGGAACAGATTAGTTTTAGTAGATTCAACACACTACTGTTTGGTGGAAGAATAACTGGCAAAGCGGTGGTACCTACCTAGACGAACTTTGCAGAAAAGTCCTACCACCTAGTAAGATCTTAAACAAACCTAATCCACGGTGCAACTATTCTCAAACTTTAGCCCAAAGCCCCCGCGTATTCCGCGGCCCCACCGCTGTAGGTTAATCTCCCAAACCCCCTGTGATAAGTGTCCCGTCTCCGAAAAGGCGGGGAATCCTTAAAAATTGCGGCACCGTGTCGACACTCGCGGTTTTGTCGTATTAAATGGAGAAATGAAATTTTTGGAACTCTTTGCTTAGAGGCGAGTTTAGATGAGTTTTGTGGGGCTCAAAGTTTGGCAAGCTGTTTACAGGAAGTTTTAGATTGAGCAATCGGGGTAAGCATTTTATCTTAATTTCCTTATTAAAAATAAGAGAATTTTAGGTTTGTTTGCTACTAAAAATGGTGAAACCGATTAAAATTCAGTTTTAAACCCGTAACAAATACTGCTTAAGACTATTAAGTCCAATAATAAATTAATTTTCTCGGACGATGATGATGAATCATAGATCTCATAGCTTCTTCTCAAATAATTCCCAACTGATCTCATTTTCAATATTCCTTCACCTGCAATAAATTTGAACAAAACCAGCGGACTTTTCCCAACTTTTCTTTAATATCCGCATTTACCACAATTCAAAGCAAAAACTACGCACTTAAAACTTTCTCAGACAATTCTCGGGAACCGTTTAAAGTCCTGTAAAACTTTTCACGTCTACCCGCAAATTATCTTAATTCTCGCCGACTTCCGGTTATTATGATTGATGACGTCACTGCCGCTTCCGGTCGCGGGGGAGGATACGGAAGCGAAACTCAATTAGCTGGCAAAATTAAATGCTGATGGTTTTATTGATTGATTGGTAATTTTTAATTCCAATTCTCTAAAAAACAGTTTAAAAAGACTGTTTTGGGATGTAAAAAACTCCATCAAGAGCCTGAAGACGTCTACTACAGAACATAGGCCTCCTGCATAAGCCTACATGATAATAATAACGCCCAATGATCACACGCATAAATCCTGGACCCTTACTAGGATTCCCTGTGTCTAGGGACCCAGGAATAACGAGGACCATGGTCCCACAACACCTAGACTCAGAACAAGAATTTGCACATTTTTTTTCTGTGCACAAATACCTGTTCTGCCGCGGGAATCGAACCCACCTCGATTTTCATTAGCTACAGGGCCTTTCAAGCCGGAACACAGTAGTGCTTGTACTCTATTGCTTGGCGGCAGATTAACTGGCTTTGGTGGTACTTAGATAAAATTTGCATAACATTACTTACTAGATGCACTCAGCGGTTTCACCGCGTGGTGAAAATTTTCTAACTTTCGTAGTTTTTTCTGTCATAAAAACCTTCTCCTGACGATAATAAACATAACGGAAAAAGATTTGCGAAAATGTTACATCCATTCACGCGTGATACTATAACCAAGGGAAATAGAGATTCCTTTTTTTTTTAAATTGTAACTTGAATTCTAACAACAGATCTATGCTGTATTATGATTTATAATAAAAGTAAAGTTAGAATAGAGATCCATTCGATGTTTGTTTCGTGTCTGGGTGTTAAATTGTATTCTTTGACTGGCCCGATAGCTCAGTTGGTAGTGTCCCTGCCTTCTGAACTGCAGGTTGTGGGTTCGATTCCCACCCAGGCCAAACATTTGTGTGATGAGCACCGATGTTTATTCTGTGTCTGGGTGTTTATATTGTATTCTATGTATGTATTAACAAACAAAAAGTATTTAAGTATTGTTATCTGGTTCCCATAGTACAAGCTTTGCTTAGTTTGGGGCTAGATGGCGCTGTGTGAAATGTCCACAGATATTTATTTATTATTACTTCTTATTTTATATATAAAGGTACCATTTTAAACCTTTTTGCTTCCTGTATAAGTCAAACATTCTTAACTATTACATTGCCTTAAGGTGAGTTTTCAAGGAAAATAAAGCCGTTGAGTTTATTCGAACAATAAAGGGCTAGGCGTAGGAATATAAAAGGTCAGGGTTATTGCCTAGTTTAGTGCAGGTACTTAAAGCAGGGAATGTCCAGCTATGGCTTTTTTTACGTATGGTATATAATATGGGGTGATTTTAAAATAAATTATTAATATACAACACACATATATACTACACACATATGTATATATAATACACAGCAATAACCCATATTTTACTAGGTGTTATGACTTGTCTAGGTTGATACCACCGCTTTGCCAGCTATACTGGCGCCAAACAGTAGTACGCAAGCTGCTGTGTTCCAGTTTAAAGGGCATTGTAGATCATGAGCTAATGCCGTTTAAACCGGAACACTTATTTACTAAATAACTGGGCAATTGAGACTTTATAATCTGAACTCACAGTCGAGTAATCTTATTACCAGACTGTTCTGATGTCTCAGGATGATGTGCGCAGTGCAGTATTGCTTGAAACTCTATTTTGGGGTTCTGATTGACACTGTTCTGTTCTGGGCAGCCGTGGCACTTAACATCAGGTGAACGGCTAGCTCGTCAAATTATTCAATAACATAAAAAAAAACAAATAAACATAGGTTTACAAAAAAGGAAGCCAATTAAGGTCCTTGCGGATAGAAGATGATAGATGTCAAATACAAATATCATAAAATAAAAAAGGCGGAGAATTTAATCTAGATGTGTCACAGTATAGGTAGAAATCGCCAGTTTCCTATGAATTAAACCATGCTATTTATTTTATTTCGAATTTCAGTGCGTGCGTCGTCAACTACGAGAATATCCGACGTTAAGCTTAAAACGCGGGACTTAACTGATCATTGTTTTACTCATACGTCATAGTAAAATAGAGATTTATTAGTTTGATTAGTCCGTAAATATTTAGTGGTTGGATATTTTTTGAGTGGGCAACACAATGTTTTCTGACGTCACGTTGCTTGACGATAATTAACAAAAAAACTAACTAGGTGGTAGGACTTTGTTACAAAGTTCCTCAAGGTAGGTTAGCTTTGCCAGTTATTCTGCCGACAAACAGTAGTGTGCAAGTACCACTGTGTTTCGTTTGAAGGGCACTATTGAAATTACTGGACAATTGAGACTTCAGTGAAGAATCATGTGATCGCACAGTCGAGAAATGTTATTGTCAGATGTGCTGATATCTCAGGATGATGTGCGCAGAGCAATCTCACGTGAAAATGTATAGTTTGGAGTTTCGAATGACACTGTTCTGTTATGGGCGGCCGTGGCGCTTAACATCAGGTGAACGACTAGCTCGTCCCATCATTCACTGACATAAAAGAATAAAAAAATGTTAAGATCACATGACTGAAGTAATGGTGTACCGGACATCACACTAATATTATAAAAGCGAAAGTTTGTATGTGTGTTTGTGTGTATGTTTGTTACTCCTTCACGCTCAAACGGCTGAATGGATTTGGATAAAATTCAGTATCAAGATAGCTTATACACTAGATTAACATATAGCCTACATTTTATCCCGGAAAAGTGAAATTTTCCCGTGGGATGAGTAAACAATTAAAATACTTCTTCTCCGCGGGTAAAAAAAGCGGGCGCAACTAGTACTAACATAAAAATACAAATTATAAGTAATTTTTAATTTTGTTAGTATAAAAATGGAGATCTACGTGAAATAACTTCAATTTCCGTTAGCTTCGCATTCACCAGCTCACTCCCTAAGTCAAGCGTGCGTAAAGAAATTTCTTCGAACTTTGTCGAACAAAATTAAACAATACAAACATACTTTTAGATACAGACATTCTTCTTTTCCCTTTGGTTAGTTGGATAAGAAGAAACCACACCAAACAAGATGGGCATAAGACCCAAACCCTTTGTACATCCAAATTTCATACTATAAAATATATATGCCTAATATGGGTATGTATGTACTAACCGTTTATGATCCGCTAGGAGCGTTAGAACCGTTCTACGTTACATAAACTAAGCGACCTGTTTTTTTTTTGTCAAGGCTTTCTCGACGATTTTATGGCTTATGTGGGACCTTTATAGTGCCATAATCCGGCCTTTTTGATAAGTTTTAGAGGCAAGTGAACGACTAAGTAGGTTATTGGGTTCGGCTGTATAAACTTACTGGATTTTGGATTGATTGTTTTGAATATTCCCAATAATTAAATGCAGATGGGGTTTTTTGGCGGGAAAGCGAAAAAGATTGCGTCACCGCATTGTATTATTTTCCAAAACTTGTGTTATTTTCAGTGTTAGTGTATAAAATTGGTGGCATTATATTCGTTAAGTGCTGGATTACAGGCGTGAGTGTGGGAAAATGGTATAATGATGGTGAAACGTTTATTTTCGTCTTGTTTCCGAAACTCCATAGAAGCTTCAAGTAAAGTTGCCACCACTTCACTAGGAGTATGACTTTGACTAGACTATGACTTGACAATGACTTCGACTGTGACTTGACACATATTTGCGTGAAATATCATTAACTTGATAAATTATCAATTACTTGACACTGGCTAAATACACAAAAGTGAGGTGCCAAAACATAAAAAAATGCAGATGAAACATAATTATTGAATTTATGGAAATTGTGAGAAAAGCCTTTCCCAAAATTCGGTTTTTTTTTGTCAAATATTTTTTTATTGTAAGGTGCAGTCTGAAGAGGTTTTTACAAATGTAACAAACCATGTAAAGTTAACGAGATTTTTATTTTATGAATTGGGTTTGTTGAATTTAATCTATAAGACATTTTTTTACAATTAAAAATATGCTGTAACAATTTGGTAACCTTTATAAACGACACTATATCTATGCCGTTCTATCGTGCATCAAACTTATCTCTTCAAAATATCATTCTATCTCTTTCTATGCCACGGTCAGGAACATGACCTTGCAATTTATTCAAATCTGCAATACCTTGTCTCGCCTGTACCCTAATTTTGACCCTTTTTCCCGGAAGTCATTACCTAATTTTCATCTTAACCGGATACTGAGATCGCCTCGGGAATGTGTAAGAGGAAGCGAGGATGTGGAGAAGTTGAGGAGGTCTGACCTTTTACCAGGATGCCGTCATGGACCGTAAAGAAAAGCTAAAGTTCTAAAAATAGAGTTGAGTCAGTGGCCGGTTATCGATAAAATTAAAAAAGTATCATATTTTTGGAGAAAAACTTCTCTACGCACTTTTGACTTAGGAAGTAAACTGATGAATGCGTAGCGAAGCATACGGAAGTTGATCACGTAGATCTTCATTGCAAACATAAAATAGTTTTAAATTTGTTTTATTATGTTGGTACATCCAGTAAAATGACAGTTTACAATAGTCAAGATGGCGACATTAACATCAAACAAAGCAAAAACAAAGTTATACCGGCCGACAGATGGAGCTAAACTACAGAAGTTTTACTTCAGTCGTGTGATCTAAATCACGCTCGATTTTTGTAATACTGCTTGTAAAGGTGAAAAGATCTCATAAGTAATATTGAAAATATATGTAGAGACCATAAATGCTCAAAAAATTGTTTGATAAATGTTTTTAAATTAACAAATAATCATTTTAGTGCTAAACATTTGTGGTTTAAATGATTAAAATGGTCTTAAACAAATTTCATATTGTGTCACGATTTTAATAATTTTGTTACAAAAAGAAACAAATATATTAGATATTTACAAAGGCTCCAACATTCATTTCAATTAGAAAAAAAAAAAAAAAAGATCAACAAATGGCTGCGCACTTTTAATTGGATCAGAGATATGAACATTTTCGATCCAGTTAATTTATAAACATAAAACAAAAATCAAAACCACGTCTTCCTTTGGGAGCTACGATGGCATGACAGATGAATAAACGGTTTAACCACAAAAGATTTAAACAAGCCTTAAACTAGTGTTAAAGTACAGTTTTGTATTGTTAAACATACGTTTGAACGTCTGTCTAAGCCTTTTTTTATGTATTTGTGGTAACATAGATAGATACGATATCCTAATAATGCCTTTCTGTTTTAGTTGGGGATCGAAATGTATATCTCTATACTAATCCTGTACTTTCAATGCAAATTGAAATTATCGATAAAGGTCGATAAAACACAACTTTTATCGATAATGTAAACTTAAAACATAACTTACAGACGTAAGCTTACGGCTGCTTATATAAAACCGAGTTAGGCCAAGGGCAAGCTACTTTATGACTTAATAAGATACACTAAACTTATCACCACTAATAACAAATTGAACTTTATACCTAGGACTTTAGAGTCCAATTCGGAAGGTGTTTTGAAAATCTAGACTGAGATTAAGGGCCGTCTTTATGAGCCAGCTTTGAAGATAAATGGTGGGTAACAACCATTTTTCATCCTCTACAATGTTTGTTATTCTAAGTAAACTTTAGTTGATACGAAGGGCTGTTTGCGCACCTCTGCGATTCTAGGGTGCGTTATTTTGGGGGTGGATGTCCCCAAGGTAAGAACAACACAAATACAGCTCAGGGAGAAGTAGGTAAGTACGTAAGCCAACTCACCAGCAATCCAGCTCGGAACCTGGTGATGACGGTGCCAAAATGCTGGTCTATATTTAGCACACAGACTATAAAGCATTGCCAATCACGGCGCAATGCTGCTAGCATTTTATAAATGAACTAGTTTCTGCCCGCAGCTTCGCCCGCAGCGCAACCTATGGGAAAATAATTCAATCACCCATTTCACCCTCTTAAGGGTGGAATTTCGAAAAATCCTTTCTTAACGGATGCCTACGTCATAACATCTACCTGCACGCCAAATTTCAGCCCGATCCGTCCAGTGGTTTGGGCTGTGCGTTGATAGATCACTATGTCAGTCAGTCAATCAGTCAGTCACCTTTGAGTTATATATATTTAGTAAATAAAAGTAAATAAACTAGCTTCTGCTCGCGGCTTCACCCGTGTGGCCTATAGGAAAATAATCAACCACCCATTTCACCCTCTTAGGGGTGGAATTTCGGAAACCCTCCTCAGTGGATACCTACACTTTACAAAGAACACACCCTCCAAATTTCAAGTCTCTAGGACCAGCGGTTTAGGCTTTGCGTTGATATATAAGTCAGTCAGTCAGTTAAGACTTTAAATTTTATAATTTGTATTGATAAACATTAAATAAATAACGGCCAACAATCACATACAAATACCCTGGACCCTATTTTATATGTATAGATAAAATATCGTAAATGCTTTGTATGATTCTGAAGAGACAGGGATGTAGTCAGCAAAAATGTTTTTCTCCGTAAATATTTCCAAGAAAACTTGCTTGTTCAGATAAATTTTCTTGTAGTATGATCTGGAAACATATTTTACCTGTGACACACCCGCGGCGTTTATCATTCGTATCTACTTTACGAAAATACTCTCATGACAATCGGGGGTAGGCTGGGGTTAGACAATGCGATAATATTATTTAATAATTTATGACATAAAATAGTTTACGGAATAAAATATTTATCTATATTACATATATAAATTATTTTATGTCATAAATTATTAATAAAAAATATTATCGCATTGTCTAACCCTAATAATTTATATAATTTAAGGAATTAAATATTAAATTCCTTAAATTATTTTATGTCATAAATTATTAATTATTCCAATATAATAAATAAATATTCAATTTAAATGAAACAAGAATTTTAAAATATAGTTCGTTCCAGTTAAGATTTAATTTTTTTAATTACAATTATCAGTTTTGTTTTTTACTTTCAAGTTTGGATAATTTTATGCTTAATGTTTCTTTAAACTTATAGCTCATCATTTTGACTGCAGCAATCTTGTACTTAATGAAATGAAGGTTTCGCATATTTACGTTGTAAAATGTGCAACATTGGTAATGCTGCTAATTAAAGAATAATAATATAATAACGCGCAACGATCACATACATAGATCCTGGACCCTAACTAGAATTCTGTGTCGAGGCACCCAGGAACTACGTGGATCATGGTCGCACAACACCCAGATTCAGAAAAAGCATTTGCGGTTTTTTGCACAAATATTTGTCCTGCGGTGGGAATCGAATCCACCGCCTACGGGTTATGAGCTAACCTACTCAACCACCACACCACAGAGGCTCACAGAGGTAGACAGACAACGCGAGAAACGTGGCAAAAAGTATAATAAAATTTTAAAAAGATTACATAAAGTTAAACAGGGAGTTTTATCGGGAAAATGAAAACGATTGCGTCGCCGCATTGTATTATTTTCCAAAACTTGTGTTATTTTCAGTGTTAGTGCATAAAATTGGTGGCATATTATTCGTTAAGTGCTGGATTACAGGCATGAGTGTGGAAAAGTGGTATAATGATGGTGAAACGATTCTTTTCGTGTTGTTTCCAAAACTCCATGGAAGCTTCAAGTAAAGTTGCCATCACTTTACTAGGAGTATGACTTTGACTCGACTATGACTTGACTATGACTTGACTGGATGACTTCGATTGTGACTTGACAAATATTTGCGTAAACATCATTAACTTGAAAAATTATCAATTACTTGACACTGGCTAAATACACAAAAGTGTGGAGCCAAAACATGAAAAATAAAAGCTAAACAGACATATTCTTGTTGTCAAAACTGACGTTCTTAAACTATAATAATATGTGTGGACATCTCACACAACGCCATCTAGCCCCAAACTAAGCAAAGCTTGTACTATGGGAACCAGATAGCTGATACAATACTTAGATACTTTTTTGTTTGTAAATACATACATAGAATACAATATGACACCCAGACACAGAACAAACACCTATGTTCATCACACAAATGTTTGTCCTGAGTGGGAATCGAACCCACGACCCACAGTTCAGAAGGCAGGGCTACTACCAACTGAGCTATCGGGCCAGTCACTAAATCAAATAAGCAATCAAAAGAGGCCCTATAATGCAACCTCCATTTTGCTTTCACTATCTGATATGTACATATTCATATTAATTTGTTCATAATATTAAGTTGTAATCGAAGCTTCGGATCAAAGTTTTCAATTCTGCATTGTGCCGGATTGCTTGCACCAGTAGTGAGAAAGAGAACTGCTTTTTTTTTTTTTCAAACTCATATATTGTAATGGGCTTGCTATATTATTTGACAATAAGCACTTTGTAATTTTATATGCTTAGTGAAATAACTTAATTTTAAGTACCTAGTATAATTTTGACTTGTAAAAGTGCTAAAATTAGCCTATTTGCAATAAATCTTTTGACTTTGACTTTGACTTGACTATGAGTAATGAGTAGGTACTCATTACTCATAATATGAATATGTCCAAATATCGCAACGTCTAAAGTGAACCTTAACCCCCAAAAAACTGCTAAATCAGAACGCATTATAATTTATTCAAGGGCCGACAATGTCGCTTCTAGGGGAGAACGCGAATATTTGAGTTATGATCCTTTACGCAACGAGCAATAATAATGAGTATTATATTTTATACTCAATATTACTTTTCCTTATTTGGGGTTTAAAGATCGCGGTTTTTACCGCGACGACATATATGTAAATTTTTTCTACTTGTATATTTTTTGTGTCAGAAATTATATATAATTTCTGACACAAAAAATATACGACGACATATATGTACATTTTTTCTACTTGTATATTTTGTAAAAGTGTTTTAGTCAATAATTTTTACGCTTGTATAAAATTCATTAAACTTTTTATGGTCTTTAGGGACTGCCGGTAGAAGTGAAAATTAAGAAACTTGTGACATATAGCTCACTAGCTTCTTTCTGCCTGCGGCTTCACCCGCGTGGCTTATAGAAAACGAAGAAGAACATTTTTCATAGATAATTCAAAGACTTATTTCACCCTCTTAGGGGTGTAATTTCGAAAAACCTTTTCTTAGTGGATACTTACACTTTACAAAAACACACCCTCTAAATTTCAAGTCTCTAGCGGTTAAGGCTGTGCGTTTATATACAAGTCAGTCAGTCAGGACTTTGAATATATAATATAATAATAATAATAATTTAAACTTTAATGACAGGAAAACGACATCATCAAATCAGGTACTTCACAAAGGTAATTTTAAAATAATACGAGACAGTATTAAGGCTCGTAAAAGACACGAAGCAGTGTAACTGTGACGCTGTGGCAGTAGTAGTGGAGATGGCATGGAATATACGAAAGATAAAATAGATCACTTGTCGATCTAATCTTCCTAATTCTGAACTAGTTGGTAAATAAATTTTACTAATTTTATATGTATGGATAGATGGGAAGCGAGCGGTGACGATGACGCAAGTTTCACGCTTTTTATTCACCCAAATAGTATACATATATACACAGTATACATATAGGACATGGAAAGCGTGCGGTGACGATGACGCGAGTTCCATGATTTTTGTTCACTCAAGTGCTCAACGTGCCCAAAGAAGTTTTCACTTCAAAAAGTTTGTGTTCGTAAGATTTGTTCGCAGAATAGTTAGTGTAAGGAGATAAGGTAGATAGGGAAGAAACCCCCGTAGGTTAGCTAGAACGGTTGAGACTTTTCATAGGATCCTCTCTTCCAGTGGACGTAGCCTTCTCGATCCTCTTATCCCGGCAACGGCCCAAGTTGAAGCTCGCACCCCAGGGGTGCCCTTAAGCTAGTTGCCTCCCACTTTTGACGGTTGCGCGCCTTAAGCGCCTGCTCTTCCACCTGGTGACGCTGTAAAGTTCAGTAGAGATCAACAGCAATAATCAACTTAAAAAAAATAGGGGCGTAATATGCGGGACGTCAGTGATGGTCACACCGCCTACATTTAGAATTAGACTCAATTAATCGTAAATATATGTAGACAGGAACGGGTTTGTGGGTAGGTTGCAACCTATATAACTATAGGCCTTCAGCATGTCCACACCGCGCCGTGTCTGGAACAAGAATGATCCGTAGCACACCAATCGATCCCTTTATATAGCCAGACAGGGAGGGGCGCCATGACAGTTGCCGGTGCAGGGTAAATTACGGTGCTCGATCGCTGTGCATAGAGTTTATAACTGGAAGTTGCCGCCGTCATATACGTATAAAACTATCTTTTCCAAAACTACCGCCAACCTTTATTAATCATATTCACCATATAGGTTATAATTACTTCAAATAATAAAGCTTTATCAAACTCAGAACAGCCGAGTTACAAAAGTCGTTCTCTCATACTTTTATTGTCTCAAATAACTATCGACGCGGAGTTATTGCGAACTAAAGCACTTTGTTCGAGAATTCTATTGTTTTGCTGAACTTTTCATTAAGCGCCCTCTCTGTTTACGTCAGATCACTTTCCGGACATTACTGGTACACTCGTTTCCAAACTAATATAAGCGAATATGTAATAAAAGTCACTTTTATTATATTTCGCGCACATATCAATCTACCCCACTTCACCCACCATTTTACCTTGAGCCACGCCCTTCCATACAATCATCGCAATCGTTCGCAATAACACGACCATTATACAAGGCGGAGGGATCAATATAAACTGGTTATGCAAGTTTGCTATTGTGATACAATACTAACTCATGCGGTGTTTAAGATCTTATTTCAAGGCATTAAGGTGTGTAATTGAGTGGTGATTGCCGTTTGAAGTTTGTTTTGCGAGTCACGTTCTCCTTTATGGTCACGATTAAAGTTGGTTAAATGAGGGTAGAAGGTAATTTCATGACGTCATTCTTCGCATATTGATGCGATAGAGAGATAGTCGTTTTTGCTGCGCGTATGTTATCACACCTGATGGAAATTGGGGATGCGGTTGGGGTTGTAATTGGGGTAGAGGGATGTTTATCTACCGCCAAAGAATCCCTGTGGTTTCACCCGAAATTCTAAGTTTTCAGGGATAAAAAGTATTTATGACCTCAGTGGAGAGCAATTTCTCAGTGAGAGCCGTACAAACAAACACACAAACAAATAATCATTTTTTTAATGAATTTCGTGTCGATCAATTTGTTCGTCTGCCAAGACGACACAGCCACCCTTAACAGTTGTAGTGTCACTCAGAACTTTAAATTATAAAGTAAATCTCTGCAAAGTTCGTCTAGGTATATCTACTACTTTGCCATTTATTCTTAGTAATAAGTCCTGGGTTCCTAGACATAGGAAATCCCAGTTAGGGCCCAGGATGTATGTGATCGTTGGGCGTTATTATTATTATTCTGCCACCAAGCAGTGCGCGAGCACTACTGTGTTCCAGTTTGAAAGGCGCTGTATTTAGTGAAATTACTGGGTAAATGAGACTCCATGACCTGACTTGATCTGACCTGATAGAAATCTTATCACTAGAATGTGCGATGTCTCAGGATGACAAGCGCAGTGCAGTGTCACATGAAACTTAAATTTACAGTTCCGAGTGACACTGCAATCTGTTTTGGGTGGCCTTGATGCTTAACACCAGGCAAACGACTAGCTCGTCGCATTTGCTTTAAAAACAAATATATTTCAAAACTTAATCATTATTTTCCACAATCAGCAAAAGTCTCTCCAAGGGCGACGACGCAATTTCCCCAGCCTCCCCTCACGCACAATTTTAATCTGAAGCAAAAATACTTAAGTAGTAAAAATTTAATTTTAACTTGAGCTGTTATCAGCATGCCCGAATTCAACTGATAAGAAAGCTTAATTAACTTTTGGGTCGTTTTGAACCGTTTTGGGGATCTTTAACTTGAAACTTGTAACAAGGTTATTTGGTACAAGATTATGTTGTTTATAAATTGTCCCAGTTTTGTTTGGTTGGTAGTACTGATAAGCGATATTTTTCTACTTGATCTAGACATTTGTCGCCATGGTTGCTCATTCGGTTTAAATACTTTAATTTCAGGATGATGTACGCAGTGAAGCACTGCAGTCATGCGAAACTTTACAGTTGGATTTTCGAGTGACATTGTTTTGTTATGGGCGGCCGTGTCGCTTAACATCAGGTGAACGACTAGCTCGTCACGTCATTTAATAACATTTAAAAAAAATACACTCGTAAACAAAAAACTCCTGGTCAGATTATATAAATTCTTATAATATAATAATAATATGTGTGGACATCTCACACAACACCATCTAGCCCCAAGCTGAGCAAAGCTTGTACTATGGGAACCAGATAACTGATACAATACTTAGATACTTTTTGTTTGTAAATACATACATAGAATACAATATAATATGTCCGGAAGCTTAACCTTACTTAATAACAAACAACATTTGTAGACATTTCACATAACGCCAACTGTGCTGATGTCTGAGACATCAGCACAGTCTGGTAATGGCGTGCGCAGTGCAGTGTCACGCGAAACTATTCTTTAGAGTTTCAAGTGTCACTGCAACTGACATGGGCAGTCGTGTCCCTTAACGTCAGGTGAGCGACTAGCTCCTCATGTCATTTGATAACATAAAAAAGTATAATATGAAATATTTCAACGGAAGTCACAATAATAATAAAACTAAGTAAAGGTATTGCAAAATGGTTAGGCGAAACAAAAATAAAAAATAATAATTAAATAAACTGCATGATAAGTTAATTATATTGATTTAAATTTACCCGATGGTAAGGGTTGATGAAGTGGGTCACATCATCACTTACCAGATGATGAGGTCAAAATTAGAGCACGGTCACTCAAAAATTTGTAATAATAATAATAATAATAGCGCCCAACGATCACATACATAGATCCTGGACCCTAACTAGGATTCCCTGTGTCTAGGGACCCAGAAACTACGAGGACCATGGTCCCACAACACCCAGACTCAGAACAAGTATTTGTACTCTGTGCACAAATACTTGTCCTGCCGCGGGAATGGAACCCACCGCGTCCGGGTTATTAGCCAACCTGCTCAACACCACACCACAGAGGCCGTCAATTAACTATTTTCTCTTGATTTGAAGACCATGCTTGGTATGAAATATGGTAGTAGACCTATCTATGTATTTATAAATTACTAGTTGCGCCCCTCGGTTTCAGCCGCGGTTAAAAAGTATTTTAGTTATTTGTTATTTGCTTAAAAAATTCACTTTTCCGGGATACAATGTAGCCTATATGTTTATCCAGTGTATAAGCTATCTTGGTACCGAATTTCATCTAAATCCATTCAGCCGTTTGAGCGTGAAGGAGTAACAAACATACACACATACAAACTTTCGCCTTTATATTATTAGTGTGAAGTGTAATAGTGTGATTTTGTATTATTATTAAAGAATAAAATATCAATACGAAATAAATATACCATTAGACGCTGTCAAAATTAATATTAATTTTTTTTTGGCTTTTATTACTAACCCTGATTTTTAAAGAAAAGATTCTAAATATGAAACGAGCCCAACAATTTTAACTTAAAAGTATTGCCATAGCGAGGTTTAGTTTACAACGTGTGCGGGGTGTCGCCAGCTTACCGAACTTTTTACCCAAGTTGTCGTACACAATCACAAATCCCGCTAAGCCGACTTCGATGGAGTTCCATTCGGATAACAGTTCCGAAGTCCGGACTACGTGAGCGGTGGCAGCGTCACGTTCGTGATACGAGGGTATTTGTTAAGTTTTTTAACCAACTTCTAAATCGAAAGAGTTTTGTATGTGTACAATTTATAAGATATGTATTTTTGACTGGCCCGATAGCTCAGTCGGTAGTAACTCTGCCTTCTGAACTGTGGGTTGTGGATTCGATTCCAACCCAGGGCAAACATTTGTGTGATGAACATAGGTGTTTGTTCTGTGTCTGGGTGTGATATTGTATTCTATGTATGTATTTACAAACAAACAGTATCTAAGTATTGTATCAGTTATCTGGTTCCCATAGCTTTGCTTAGTTTGGGGCTAGGTGGCGTTGTGTGAGATGTCCACACGTATAGGATATGTATATGACTTTTTCTTGTGCGGTTTTCTTAAGTCGCACGTCTATGCATATAAACCACAAACCACAGCGGCCCTTAAAGCCAACATAACCTATGCCACAGGTCAAATTCAGCCTGATTTATGCGCAAGTCATGGAAAATTGGATATCTCGCACGCGCTCCACTCAGAGAAGCCTTGGCGGACGTTTGGATGACGTCATATTCCACATAATGGCATCACTACATCTATCAAATATATAAATAATTTCGATAACATCTCACACACTACAACTTACTACTTCTACTAGGTGGTAGGACTTTGTTGCAAAGTTCGTCTAGGTAGGTACCACCGCTTTGCCAGTTATTCTGCTGCCAAGCAGTAGTGTGCAAGCACTACTGTGTTCCGGTTTGAAGGGCATTGTAGCTAGTGAAATTACTGGGCAATTGAAACTTTATGATCTGATCTCACAGTCGAGTAATCTTACCAGACTGTGCTGATGTCTCAGGATGATGTGCACAGTGCAGTGTCACGCGAAACTTTATATTTTGAAGTTCCGAGTGACGCTGTTCTGTTATGGGCGGCTGTGTCGATTAACATCAGGTGAACGATAAGCTCGTCACATCTTTCAATAACATAAAAAAAAACTTCGACAGTTATAGTATGACTGAGATATTGTATTCCTTTTTTGGCTTTTAATTCTGAATACCGTGTCTTTATTGTACTTCCTTTTCAAGCATAGATCGCATCCAATTTCCAATTAAGCAACTAATCAATATTATGCGCAACGTATTGTTCTTTTCAGCACCATTGTTCTAACTCTTGTGTTGCTGTCGGTACATTCTTTACGAACGTCAATTCTAATTGGCAACAACCTATGTGTTTTAGTATTCGTTTCTTATTCTTAATGACTAGAATATAGAATTTCCTTATTTATAAAAACGAGTGTGCTTTAGACCACGCGACTGAAGTAAGACTTTTTTAGTTTAGCTCCATCTGTCGGCCGATATAACTTTTTTTTTGCTTTGATTAATGTTAATATCGCCATCTTGAAAATCAT
The DNA here is from genome assembly GCA_905220475.3 of Ennomos fuscantarius. Lineage (NCBI taxonomy): Eukaryota > Metazoa > Arthropoda > Insecta > Lepidoptera > Geometridae > Ennomos > Ennomos fuscantarius. Next base: position 9,920,649 of record HG992049.1, read on the forward strand.
CAATTGTCATTTTACCGGAAATACCAAACAAAATAATATAAATTTGTAACTGAGTTTTGGCGGGAAAACGAAAAAGATCGCGTCACCGCATTGTATAATTTTCCAAAACTTGTGTTATTTTCAGTGTTAGTGCATAAAATTGGTGGCATTTTATTCGTTAAGTGCTGAATTATAGGCATGAGTGTGGAAATGGTGAAACGTTTCTATTCGTGTTGTTTCCAAAACTCCATAGAAGCTTCAAGTAAAGTTGCCACCACTTTACTAGGAGTATGACTTTGACTAGACTGACTTGACTATGACTTGACTTGATGACTTCGACTGTGACTTTACACATATTTGCGTGAAATATCGATAACTTGATAAATTATCAATTACTTGACACTGGCTAGATACACAAAAGTGTGGAGCCAAAACTAAAAAAAAAAAAAAAAAAAAAAAAAAAAAATTGTAACTTTGGTATGTTGACAATGGAGATCTAGGTACGTGAAGCAACTCCAACTTCCGTTCGCCTCGCATTCACCAGCTTACTCCCCAAGTCAAACGTGCGTAAAGAAGTTTTACTTCAAAAATGTCGAGTATACTAACTTCAAAGAGATTCTCAACTAGATTGCATTTTTTTTAATATTGTTTGTCTCTTTATATCTCTTGCACTACCCATTAATTTTTTTTAAAGTGAAAATTTCTTTATGTGCTTTGAAAACTTTTTGAGTGAACAAAAATCATGGAACCCGCTTCATCGTCACCAAACGCTTTCCATGAGCTACATGTGTAATATGTATATAATGTGTAATTTTTGGGTGAACAAACATCATGGAATTCGCGTCATCGTCACCGCACGCTTTTCATGAGCTATAAATATGTCACAAATTAGTTTTCACCACTTCTATCGGCAGTCCTCAAACACTACACCGTGCATTTTTCTTTTAAAGGTTAAGCTTCGCTTAGTTTGGGGCTAGATGGCGCTGTGTAAAATGTCCACACTTATTTAGTACTATTTATATAATTATAATTATATTATAGTATAATTATATAGCATCAGATTATTGCATCCCCTGCAGAACATATGATCATAGCAGACAGTTGGTGATCGCAGGAGACTGAATTTAAATGGTAGAAATAGCTTGCGCTAATAAGAAACTAGTCGCCCGCCCCGTCTTTGCACGGGTATTATACATATATATGCAATTTATATTTTGTCGTTTATATTCGTCAGGAATGGTGTAAAATTCTAAATATAAATTTTCGAATCGGTCCAGTCGTTTCAGAGCCTATTAAAAGCAAACAAACAATCAAATCTTTCCTCTTTATAAAATTAGTTTAGACTAGACAACTCTCATAAGATACGCAACGCAAACTCTCATATGTTCCATATTTCACCATTACATATTCCATAAGCCATCATAAGACAATTCCACAAAAAGACGAAATTCCCAGTAAATTCTTTACGTTTCCTTTATCCCAGCGACCGGGATACTAAGTTAGTATACGGACAGTCACGTAACGTTTTTATGTAGTTCCGGTCAGACCGGCCTGGGTCGTAAATATAAAGATGTCTCTGTTTACACGTCTACTCTACCTTCAACGCTTTGCCAAAGTTTGATCAAATCATTGGCCCAACTTGACGCATTGGAGCCGTTTGCTAGGAGCCATACGACTTAAACGTAAGAATAGGAGAAAAAAAATTGGGAGAAGCCACTAATTCCTGAAATATAGTTTAAAAACTTGTTCAGGAATCTATTTTTTTTATGTCTCTACTCTAAAGTATACAGTTTGGCGTAACACTGCAGTGCGCACGCCATCCTGAGACATCAGCACAATCTAGTAATAAGATTACTAGACTGTGAGATTAGGTCGTAAAGTCTCATTTGCCCAGTTATTTCACTAGCTACAGTGCCCTTCAAACCGGAGCACAGTAGTGCTTGCACACAACTGCTTGGCGGCAGAATAACTGGCAAAGCGGTGGTAGGTACCTAGACGAACTTTGCAGAAAAGTTCTACCACGTAATTCCCTTGGTCATCAAATCACACGTAAACGGTTGGAACTTATACGCTATTTTTTTTTTGTTGTGGTTATTATTGTCAGAAGAAGGTACTTATGAAAGAAAAAATTAGGAATGTTTAGAAAAAAATACCCCGTGGGTAAAGCTGTAGGGCGCTGCTAGTTGATTATATAAATAAAAATTATCATTACATATTTATGTGCATGTTGTATTTGTAGGACATAAATATAATAACGCCCAACGATCACACACATAGATCCTGGACCTTAACTAGGATTCACTGTTTCTAGGGACCCAGGAACTACGAGGACCATGGTCCAGGAAACCAAGACACAGAACAAGTATTTGCTCTTTTTTTTCTCTTCGCATATATTTGTCCTATCGCGGGAATCGAACCTGCCGCTTCCGGGCTAGAGACTATATAATGAGCCGTTGATCAAAATTGACTTGATATGGTATGTAAATCAGAAATAACAACTCTAAACAGCTATAATATGTTCCAACAAAACTTCCACAAAGTTGTTTCAAAGATATTACAAAAACAAGGGAAGAAGCTGTTGTTATTGAACATTGTTTATAAGTACGTTTCGGAAAAGAAAAATGAGCAAAGTTTATTAAATTATGTGTAATGTATAAATACTACATCAATTTTAAACAAGGTATCGTATGATTTTTATCTCGTGTTATGTGACAATAATATATTTTTAGGATTCCGTATCTAAAAGAAAAAACCGGAACCCTAATAATTCACGGATGCAGCTTTGCTTTGTTGTTGTCCGTCTGTCTGTCAATACCCTTTTTCTCAGGAACGTATGGAGGCATCAAGCTGAAATTCGCATATAATGACTGTGTAGAGTTTTGGCGGGAAAGCGAAAAAGATTGCGTCACCGCATTGTATTATTTTCCAAAACTTGTGTTATTTTCAGTGTTAGTGCATAAAATTGGTGGCATTCTATTCGTTAAGTGCTGGATTACAGGCGTGAGTGTGGGAAAATGGTATAATGATGGTAAAACGTTTCTTTTCGTGTTGTTTCCAAAACTCCATAGAAGAGTAAAGTTGCCACCACTTTACTAGGAGTATGACTTTGACTAGACTATGACTTCGACTGTGACTTGACTTATATTTGCGTGAAATATCATTAACTTGATAAATTATCAATTACTTGACACTGGCTAAATACACAAAAGTGTGGAGCCAAACCATATTTAAAAAAAAACTGTATACATAAGCTTCTATTGTCTTTGTATTAAAGTTAAATAAATTACCTGACGAGTTAATCGTTCACTTGATGGTAAGCGTCATGGATGCCCATAACAGTTGCAGTAACTTTCAGAAATCTAAATCATTTAAATCTTGCGTGACACTGCACTGCGCACATCATCCTGAGATCAGGTCATACAGTCTGATTTGCCCAGTAATTTCATTAGCTACAATGCCCTTCTAACCGAAACACAGTAATGCTTGGCGGCACAATAACTGACAAAGCGGTGGTATCTACCTAGATGAACTTTGCAGAAAAGCCTTACCACCTAGTAAAATATATTACAATATATAAAATAATAAAAAACGAATGTGCTCTAGACCACACAACTGAAGTAAAACTTCTTTAGTGTAGCTCCATCTATCGGCCGGTATAACTTTGTTTTTGCTTTGTTTAATGTTAATGTCAATCTTGACAATTGTAAATTGTCATTTTACCGGATATACCAGCTATATAATACAAATTTAATTGTTATGTTAACAATGGAGATCTGAACCAACAACTTTCAACTTCCGTTACACATTCACCAGTTTACTCCCCAACTCGAACGTGCGTAAAGAAGTTTTACTTCAAAAACCCAACTATTTTATATTCTGTGACATAATATATATACAATACATAATTAAGATTTTTTGTTAAATGTCTGCTCATAATAAACAACTTATTGTCATATTACAACCTCCTGAAGCCAGGATCAGAATTCAGACGACATTGAAATCGGAACGTATTATTAAAGACCCAAGGCGTCGGGTGCCGATATCAATATAAAAAGGGGGGGGGAGGTCCGTGAAAAGGCTGTATTTCAGACGATGCTCTCGTATTCTAACCGGTTATTTGTTTAGGTTGGGTTCATGTGGGACAAGGCAGAAGATGTAGCGAGTTGCAGGGTACAGAGCGCATTGAGAAGTTCTGGATCTTTGGGTTTGAGAGTATACCTTATTTAGTGCAGTTAGAGTTCACAAAATGCTCAGAATATTAAAATAAAATTTTATTTGTTTAATAAAATGTTGGCACTTATTTGGCACAACGGATGAGCATTGCAACGGGGCAATGCTGCCAGCATGTTGGGTACGCTACCTACTGGTAGTGGGCTGGAGCATTTGGACTGTCTATAGGTCATCGCGGCCAGTATGTATATAGTCACAATGTTTTTTTTAGTATTACTAGTTGTTATAACTGTAGTATTTCGTTAACTATTTGTTATTATAATAATTATGCTCGTTTGCACAAAAGTTTGAAAGCTCCTAAGTTCACACTTATTCCTCTATACTTAGGGCAACGCATTTTTTTTTTTAGGTATCTATAAGACATCTGTCCTAGAGAAATAAGTGCGAACTACAGAAATTTCTAACTTTGGTGCAGATAAATAACTTGCAATGTCGTTTCATAAGGCGCCCGGTTCGTAGAAAAAAATATATTTGGCAGCAAATATTTTTATCTTATCTTTTTTTTTTCAATAGTTTGCACTTCTTTCCGTGTACAAATAAATTGATTGATTAGATTAATTGCATATTACCTATTGAGTTGCCATCTTTAATAGGTAATTAATTGAATAATTAAATAATGAAATGCTTGAAAATATTATATTATTTAATTTTGACGATACATCTATTATGTAATTAAAATCATTTTTTTTAATCGCACTCAGTTGCAAGCGCCCTTACAGGGTTCATGTACCTACAAAACTAGTTGTTAAGACATGACATAATATATAAATTGTACATAAATGCAAATAAATGAATATAAATATGAATATGAAATACTTGTCCTGTGGCGGGAAACGAACTCTTCAATTTAAAAGCACTAAAAGGTGATGATAAGGGATCATAGCTTACACCACAGCTGAATGTATGTATTTAGGTGTCCCCGAAGGCGACAATAAGCGCGCCTAACCAAACGTTTGGTCAACGCGCGTCGAATAACCCTCGATTTGTTCATTGACATTCAAGTCGACGGGTTTTATGTCTTTTACTGCATAGTTGGTAAAGTCGACAATATCGTCCATTTTATTTGTGGTGAAAAGACATTCCAAATGTTCCAGCCGACCAGTAGGTACCCAACATGCTGGCAGCATTGCCTCGTTGAATTGCAATGCTGATTCGTTGTGCCAAAAAAAATGCCTGCATTTTGGTCGCGCGTCCCATCGACCACGCTCGTGATGAAATCCCGCATCGGAAAGTCTGGATATTAAATTAAATAACCTATGGGAGCAGTCATGTAGTGGGCTGGAGCATTTGACCAGTACTCTTAAGAGCCAGCTTCCAAACCAAATATAGTATGTCGTGAGGTACGGTCTATCTGTCACGTCAGTTGTTTGAATTAAATAATTGTTAATGAATTAAGTTTTGACTTCTTTGCGCACGCTGGACTTGGGGAGTAAGCTAGTGAATGCGAGGCGAATGGAAGTTGAAGTTGGTTCACGTAGATCTCTATTGTAGTCTTGTTAAGACTGGAATCCGGTTGAAAACTATACATTTTGTAATATTGAAGATTCAATGGAAGGCCTTTACAAATATGAGCACCGCTGCATTCCTCGTAGCCTCTAGATATGACTATCTATTCTATAAATATGTAGGGTGTGAATAAAAGTTTAAGAACTAGGACTTGATAAATAATAATTTAACTAAACATGAAATGGATATTTTTGTCTGTTAAATAAACGTTTTTTAATTATATAAAACAAACACATTTTCAAATTGTGTACTAAACTAATAATGATTTCTTATTTATATAGCAGTATCGTCTAATTAGTAGAAATTGATTAATATAATATTACACGCATTTTTTTTTTACATTGTAACATTAATTTAGTTTTAAATATTCACTGTCAAATTGTATTATTTAGGGCGTACGGATTGGGTCATTACCACAATTAAATTCACTAAAAATGAATTAATATACTGTGAGGCCCACAATAGAGTAGATTTTTTAAAATGGTAAAATGGGCATGCGTTTGACAAATACTCACATAAATATAATTATGCCATTATTTATAGTTAAACAAAAAAAAAAATTCAATTAATGTTTACAACCTCTCAGTGGGGTTCGATTTCCGCGACCAGAAAAGTATATATAGAGAAAAAAAACGCGGCTAATAATTGTTCTGTGTCTGGGTATTGTGGGACCATGGTCTTCATAGTTCCTGGGTCACTAGACACAGTGAATCCTAGTTAGGATCCAAGATGTATGTGATCGTTGTGTATCATTTATTTATATTTATTGTATTCAAATATTGTATTCAATTCTGACGGGCTCGATAGCTCAGTAGGTTAGTAACCCTGCCTTCTGAACTGTGGGTTGTGGGTTCGATTCCCACCCAGGACAAACATTTGTGTGATGAACACCGATGTTTGTTCTGTGTCTGGGTGTTTATATAGTATACTATGTATGTATTTACAAATAAAAAGTATCTTAGTATTGTATCAGTTGTTGTATCATCTGGTTCCCATAGTACAAGCTTTGCTAAGTTTGGGGCTAGATGGCGCTGTGTGAAATGTCCACAGATATTTATTTATTTATTTTAATAAAAAGTAGCTGGACTTTTCCCTGAATAACCCAAAGTATTCTCTCCCTACATCGCGCTCCACTCCATTTGCTCAATACAGATATTTCGGTCAACATTTCATATTTGCGCGAGTTCATGCGATATTGTGTTGTACCATTGTATTACTATTGACAATGCGTAATATTAAATTAAATTTGTCGTTGTAGTGAAAATTATATATTTAAAGTCAAAGTCAAATTCAAAGTCGAAAGATTTAGTACAAATGGGCTACTTTTAGCACTTTTACAAGTCAAGATTATCTGAGGTACTTAAATTCTCCGATCCGAAGCTTCGATTACATCTGTTAAGAAGAAGCTATAAGAAACTTTACAGTGATGTATTTTTTTTCTACTGTGTTTTAATATATTTATAATTTAGAACAGTCGAGTATGTAATGAATATATTACAAAAGTACTTAGTGGGTACAATTCACACCGGTGCAAGAAGAATAATTATTAACATGATCTTAATAAACATTACAATTAGAAACTGTTATAATATAGCAACAGGCAATAGGCAAGGTACCTAATATTTCATAACATTGAGCTTAGGATATTCAGGCCAAGCGTTTTGTCTGACACAATATTATTTATTGTGTAATAGCTTTTTTCATTAAGTTTGACTTTATGAATAACGAGCTTCTGCCCGCAGCTTCGCCCGCGGCGTGGCCTATGGGAAAATAATTCAACCACCCATTTCACCCTCTTAAGGATGGAATTTCGATAAATCCTTTCTTAGCAGATGCCTACGTCATAACATCTACCTGCATGCCAAATTTCAGCCCGATCCGTCCAGTGGTTTGGGTTGTGCGTTGATAGATCACTATGTTAGTCAGTCAGTCACCTTTGAGTTATATATATTTAGATTTAAATTAACGCATTGACAATTGTTCGATACCGTCGGGCAACTTGTTATAAAAGCGTATACAGTTTCCCATAAATGAACCATTAACTTTTTGTAGTCTGAATCTTGGAACTTTCAATTTATTTTTGTTCCTAGTATTAAAGTTATGAATGTCGCAATATCTAGGAAAAGAGCTAATGTTTTTGCGAGTGTATATCAAATTATCGTATATGTTTTGACAAAATAAGAGACGATTCGTAGTTAACCTGCAGCGCTTGTATGCTCTGTGGAAATCGACATAATCTATTCTCTCAGAAAAGCGTTAGACCAACGCAAAAAGGCCGATGACGTGATCCGTGTGATCAATCATTGGTCGCTTTTTCGAGAGAATAGATCTGTCGATTCTACGGGTCATGCTGCTTATGCTGCAATTTTCCGTTTTGTCGTAAGAACTTCAAGTTGTTTTTGGCGGGAAAATGAGAAAGATCGCGTCAACACCGCATTATATTATTTTCCAAAACTTGTGTTATTTTCAGTGTTAGTGCATAAAATTGGTGGCATTTTATTCGTTTAGTGCTGGATTACAGGCATGAGTGTGGGAAAGAAGTATAATGATAGTGAAACGTTTATTTTTGTGTTGTTTCCAAAACTCCATAGAAGCTTCTGGTAAAGTTGCCACCATTTTACTAGGAGTATGGCTGGACTAGACTAGACTATGACATGGCTTGATTACTTGGTCTGTGACTTGACTTGACCCAAGTCAAGTCACTAAACGAATAAAATGTCAACAATTTTATTATACATTAATTAATTTGAGAAATTATAAATTACTTGATACTGGCTAAATACACAAAAGTGTGGAGCCAAAAAAAAGATAGTTAACAGTCGTCAAAGTCATTTAAGATTTTTTTTTTTTTTTAGGGGGGGAAATGCCCTCGCACTTCCCTGCCACCACGGGGGTGGCGGCAGGGGGTATGTGGGACTCGAACCCACTAAAAACCCCCTTTGAGCCCTCGTCCGCCGTACCGGGGCGAGAAGGGGTCGCGACTGCAGTCCAGCCAACTCGCCCCCGAATTTAAGATCTAACCTAACTAAGCTTGTAATATGTGTGCAGTGTCTCAAAATAAACTAGGGTTATTTACAGAAGAAAAAATCCTTTATTATATACTAGTTGCACCCCGCGGTTTCACACGCGGATAAAAAGTATTTCAATTATTTGCTCATCCCACGAGAGAATTTCACTTTTCCGGAATAAAATGTCTATATGTTAATACAGTGTATAAGCTATATTGGTACCGAATTTCATCCAAATTCATTCAGCCGTTTGAGCGTGAAGGAGTAACAAACATACACACAAACGCACATACAAACTTTCGCCTTTATAATATTAATGTGATATACCAAAGCCCAACCTTTATACAAATCCCTATTATCCGTCGTTCAAAATATGCATCAAACAAAAACATTTTAAAACCAATCTCAAACGTCAGTGACGTCGCGTCCGGTATACAATGACGTCATCATCCACAGCATTAATCAACGTTTCCACTGGCGTCCAAACAGACTTGCATTTCTAATAAAGCAGAGTGGACGGGCGCCACAGTTAATTACCAGTTGGGCAACTTTGTAAAATATTTAAAATATTGCTATAAGACTAATTCTATTGAAGTAATTAGTTTTCATTCTTCGTTTGATTCGCATTAAGCGGTGATTGTAAAGCTTCTAGTATTGGTTATTTTATGTATTACTAGCTCCGGCCTGCGGCTTCGCCCGCGTGGCCTATAGGAAAATAATTCAACCACCCATTTCCTTTCTTAGTGGATACCATACGATAAAAAAAACCTACACTTTACAAAGAAGACACCCTCCAAATTTCAAGTCTCTAGGACCGGCAGTATAGGCTGAGCGTTGATATATAGGTCAGTCACTCAGTCAGTCAGAATTTTAAATTTTATATGTATAGATTATATTTTATTATCACATAATTAAAATACCAACTTTAAAAATTACGACATTAAAAATGTTCACCTTTATTTTCAAACTAAATATTGCAATGATATAATAACTAACACTAAACACTAACTACTACAAAAAAAAAACATTAGGACTATACTGGAAAATGGAATATCTTTATTTTAAAAACTAATAGGCACCGCCTATTCCGATGACAACTATTTAGAAAAAACTATTTAAAACACTTTAAATAGGCCAACTTCACTGAACTCTCATTTTGTATCCTGTGTCATCCATTCCAGTACGAACCGGACATTTCTGGCTAATACTGGTATTTTCCGGTCCGGTGGGCTGCTGTCGCCCATTCGGGTCAAAGGTTGTAATTTTATTTACCCGTGAAGGGATGAAATGTTTATGCGAGTATTTTTCGGTGAATGGTTTTATCATGTATTGTTTGAACAGATTTTGAGGATTGCCTTTATTTTGTGTGAAAAAGATAACAGAAACATTGAAAACTCAATAAATATTCATAAACAATGTTTAATAATGCAAAACCTTAAGCTTTACAATCATCACTTAATTTTTGACCGGCTTCCAAAAAGGATGAGGTTCAATGTTGGTCTGTACGTTTTTTTTTTGTGTAAAAATTTAAAATTAAAACCAATAAAAATTAGAGATTGATTCACCCAGTCGTAAGATATCAAGAAGTAACACCCTTAGCTTTTTGACATAGGTATGCAAGTTTTAACATAAACTCCTGGGTCCGTGCTCTTTTTTAATATATATTTATTAATTGTACAATTTTTTAATAACAAGTACGATAGACAAAGAATTTCTCTTTTTTTCTACAATTTTGAACTTCTTTTTGACAATTTTCACTTAATAAATTAATTTTTAACTGGCCTGGTAGCTCAGTTGGTAGTATCTCTGCCTTCTGAACTGTGGGTTGTGGGTTCGATTCCCACCCAGAACTTTTATTTGTGTGATGAAAATCGATGTTTGTTCTGTATCTGCGTGTTGTATTGTATTCTGTGTATATATTTACAAATAATAAAAAAGTATCTAAGTATTGTATCAGTATCTGGTTCCCATAGTACAAGCTTTGTTTTTTTTTTTACCGACAAATTGCCTTTTTTTCAACTAAATACTACAATGATATAACAAAAAAAAAACATTCAGACTATATACTGGCCGCAATGATATAGACAGTCCAAATGCTCCAGCCAGTACTGTAGGTAGCGTACCTAGCATGCTGGCAGCATTGCCCCGTTGAATTGCAAGCTTAAGCTTATAATAAGATTTGCGGAGTTTTGGCGGGAAAGCGAAAAAGATTGCGTCACCGCATTGTATTGTTTTCCAAAATTTGTGTTAAGTTTGGTGTTAGTGTATAAAATTGGTGGCATTCTATTCATTAAGTGTTGGATTACAGGAGTGAGTGTGGGAAAGTCGTATAATGATGGTGAAACGTTTCTTTTCGTGTTGTTTCAAAAACTTCATAGAAGCTTCAAGTTAAGTTGCCACCACTTTACTAGGAGTATGACTTTGACTGGACTATGACTTGACTATGACTTGACTTGATGACTTCGACTGTGACTTGATACATATTTGCGTGAAATATCATTAACTTGATAATTTATTAATTACTTGACACTGGCTAAATACACAAAAGTGTGGAGCCAAAACATACAAAAAAAATAAGATTTGCTTAGTTTAGGGCTAGATAGCGTTGTGTGAAATGTCCACATATAATAATTTATATTTATAAATATCGAGAATAACAATTACTTTATTTCCATTTGCGTATACACCACGAGGAGATCTCTCAGTATCCAAGTTCGTATGAAAGACATGAGTATGTTACCCCTTTGCATTTACTCAAAAGTCACTTTGTAATTTATATCAGAACATTTATCTTCGTAACTTTATCTATCCAACGACTTTTATTTGAATTTATGTTGATGTTTTTTACTCATGTTATTTCAACGTTTCAATGAATTTTCTAAAATGTATTACGAATAGTTCATTAAAGCTATGATTTATTTATTTATGAACAAAATTTTGTTTACAGACAAGGCACTAAAAAAACGCTATACGATAGAAAATGCTTAAATTAGATATCTTAGTATAACATGTCATGCACAAATTTAATAAAATAAAATAAAAATTAGTATGCTTTAGACAACACCACTGAAGTAAAATTTCTTTAGCTCCATCTATCGGCTGGTATAATTTTTTTTCAGCTTTGTTTTATCTTGAAAATTGTAAATTGTCATTTAACGGGACATACCAAAATAAGTATAAGTAATTTTTAACTTAGTTATGTTGACAATGGTGATCTATGTGAACCAACAACTTTCAACTTCGCCTCGTCAAACATTCACCAGCTTACTTACTCTTCTCCTTGCATTCTGTTATGACTTATGGTTGGTTTGATACCAGTTGGTAGTAGCTCTACCTTCCGAACTGTTTAGAAGTCAGGGCTACTACCAACTGAGCTATCGAGGCAGTCAAATATATGTATATTAAGTGTAAACATCCTCCATTAAAAAGGCCAAATGAAGGCGAAATGAAGGCCAAATTAAGGCTATTTCAGGTGGTTTAACCCCTTTTGGGTAAAAATTCGAGAGACTTCAACTAACACAAGCACACCAAAAATAACGATGCCTATTGTTCATTAAAAAAATATGTACACAAAAAGTCTTCCATAGTTATTTTCTAAAAAAAAACCCGCTTCCAATTTCGTCCAGCTTCCGCATGTCCGAACGATTTGATACTAAGCCGAGGAATCAATATACAAAACAAAGGTTTACTACGATTTCGCCCCGGACCCACTCGCGCTGGCAACGGTTCAAACGAAATAGACACTCGAGTTTTTTAGACGCGATTTCACAAAAGAAGCATATCTCTACTGTAGATTGATGAACAATTTAAATGCCTACAAGTATTCTAAGTTTAACCATTCTGTAGATCCATTATTATTGTGTATTTTATATGTATATTTTTAAATATGATAAATTGTATCTTACCCATCAACCAAAGGGGTTGAGCTTGTAGGTATGATTTAGATGCTGTTTTAGAAATTACTAGCTCCTGCCCGCGGTTTCACCCGCGTGGCCTATAGGAAACGAAGAAAATTTTTCATGGATAATTCAACCACCCATTTCACCCTTTTAGGGGTGAAATTTCAAAAAACCCTTTCTAAGTAAATACCTACACTTTACAAAGAACACACCCTGAACATTTTAAGTCTCTAGAACTAGCGGTTTAGGCAGTGCGTTGATTTATAAGTAAGCCAGTTACTTTGAATTTTATATGTATAGAGTTCAGTATAATTTTGTTAATATTTTAAATCCTTCTTGGAGAATATTTTAGTGCTCTTTTGGAAATACTTTGATGTTATTTTAAGAGTGCTAAAACCGGTGTTGTTTTGGTAAAACTTCAATTTTACCGCTCATAAAAAGGACCTTTAGCATAGGAGCGCAGAGCGCTTGCAGCACTCATTATAACTATTGTAACACCTGGTAATAAAGAAGGGTAGTTTCGCGTGACATAAAAATATCAGTTATTATGAAAAACGTTTTAGTGCACGAAACTATAGAGAAGGGTATTAAAATATGGGTTCCATACAAAATGCCTTTATTTTTATGCCACACTCCGTGCTCTCTACAGTTTAGATTCGAAGCTACAAGTGCTTGGGCGGGCTCTGTCAGGGGTGCCCGTCCTTGTTAAGCGTAACGCATTTATGCCCATCTGCACCAAGTTTGACAGCTCCTAAGTTCAAACTTATATATATATTTCAATAGAGCAAACAAGCATACGGCCTACCTGATGGAAAGTGATCACCGCAGCTTATGGACATCCAAAAGTTCAAAGTCCTGACTGACTGACTGACTGACTGACTTATATATCAACACACAGCACAAAACCACTGGTCCTAGGTTAGCACACCAAATGCTGTACGCTCATTCGTTGAGACAGCCGATGATCAACCGGCAAATAAGCGTTCAGTATTTGGTGTGCAGAGCTGAAACGTATGAGAACCCAACAAGGGCGCGTGTCGCTTAGCTAAATAAAATAAATAACTCCCAACGATCATAATACTGACTGACTCGATTTTGACTAGACTACACTTGGGTGGGGCTTGACTCGACTTTGGTGTTTTCACACGAGTTTTAAAAAAAAACTAAGCTAATATTATGATTTTTTTTTAAATAACCTAAAGTTGGCTAAATACGCTAGTCATGGATACATGAAATCATGATATAAAAAACACTTTTCCTCAAAAATGCGACCAAAAATGTGCCTGATTGAGCTGTTGGGGCTTAAAATAAGACATTTTTTGAAATAGCAACCTCAAGCTTGGAGTCAGTCGAGTTTTAAGACTTGGATTTTTTGCGCTATAACTCATAAAAAATGTGTCAGCATTTTTTGTCGCCTTCACTGGAAAAGAAAACGTTCCTATAACTCACAACAAGACTCTATTCAGACGTTGACTTTAATGCATAAAAACTGCATAAATGCCGTTTTTATTACGGCTCTGTTTATGACGTCATAAATATTATTAAGTACCGGTATTCTCGCATTAGTAAAACCGGTATACTGTACCGGTTATTCCAGTATCCGATTCATGCTATATGTTTCAGTTTAATGGACAGTTCTCCCAGAATGGTTTTAGGATATTATATTGCCAATATGGTTTTGGATTATCGGATTAACCAAATGTACCGGTATTACAGAATGTTTCTTTTACTGCGAACGCTGGCTTTCGTATTGACTTATGTTCGGGAGTAAAAAAAAATATCCCAATTTATTTATTTTTTCACCGATTTTTTGGTTGATAACGTAATGAAAGTAAGTTATTTAATTAATTTTATGCATATTTGTCTTTAAAAAAAATACGCCCAACGATCACATAAATAAATCTCAAACCCTAACTAGAATTATCTGTATGTAGGGACCCAGGATAGTTCTGAGGACTAGATTCCCAATACAGAGAAGTAATTAATTTATATAAATAACTAGCTACTGCCAGCGGCTTCACAAGGCGTATAGAAAATGATTGTTCCGTATTTCTATTTATATATATCAAATCCTAAGTATAAGTTAGCATCTAGCTACTACTAGCTTTTTATTATCACAAACAATATAAAACATTTATCATATTTTAAATTCGAATGGAAATGTATGGGGTCACAAACCTAACGCCTCTGCACTATTTTCAGGCGGCACACGCTCCCAGTATACATGTGCTGCCACCTATGAAGTTTTTTAAAACTGAGAACTCTATTTACGCTGTCCTTCATAAGAGCAACATCTAGTTGAAATTTTTTTTCGCGTGTGATTATAATACCAAGATTTATATAAGATAATTTTAATCCAAGAAAACTGATAGTTTCCATGGAAAAACGGGTTAGTTGTGGAATGCCTTCTAGCCAGCATTACTTGCTATATATAATTTGTGTGTAATTCATTACCTACTAGCATAATGCCTGCTTTGGTTCAAAATTAAGCGCGACCACAAAATGTGGCTGTTTCTCGTCACGTCCCATTTCTAACCAAATTAAAGCTACATCTAGTAAATACCAGCGTGGTCCGGCAATTAACCTGGACGTTCTAAATTTAAATGTAAGGATGGATCGTTAATCGATAATTGTGTTGTCGATAAAAAGAATCAAAAATTTGATACATTCAGGCGAGACCTTGCGCAAGTTCATTTTCAAGTTTAAAGCGGAGTGATTTTTTATGCTTGAATAGACTCACGTTTCACAACATCTCATGTAATGGAAAGTGATGATGCGGTCAATATTGGAGCACGGTTTTCTATGAGGTGCCTATTCATTTAGTAATATGAGGTATTAATTATTTTTAAGTTAAGTCATCTTTAATGCTTCAAATACTACTAGAATACGCATTTGTAAATTACATTAAATTATAAACCTATTCTGATCAGTATTTAGAAAAAAATTATAGCATTAGTGTCGAATGACTGAAAAAGTAATTGAATTAAATAATACATATATATTTACTCACTTTGAGCACCAAATGCTGTCTTTACAAAAAAACTTTTTATATAGCCTTATACCTTAATTTAAAAACGGGTATTTTGGTACATCACAGAAATAGGAACAAATACTGCTTTCATTTCTACATCGATATATCGAATATTATTTATCGATACTTTACAAAATGCTACATCCTTATGTCCGCTTTTTGGTACCTATTTCCGCTCAGTGTTCCGTTGAAGTGGTCAATTAGGTGCATACCAAATACCATCGCCCGTTTTGTGTGTGCCAAATTTTAGACTAATATTGGATTGAATGAATAGTTTAGTTGCTAAATTTTGTTGACAATATATGTATATAATTTGAGGGACAAAAGCGTATGTGGCCGTGTGACTTTCAAACCAACGCACTTAGGTTCAAATCCCACTTGAAAATGATTTTTTAAGTTAAATGCATAATTTGCAGCGCCTTTAAACGGTAAACAATATAGAGTTAGTAGTCTGGATCAATTTGATATGATTAAATTGAGATAGAGAATGGGAAGCACATACTTCTTGGTGCATTATAATCTAATGCAACGCCAGCCAAGCGTGGTGACTATGAAATTATTTGTCAAATACTTTGTTCCGCGCGTGTGGTGTATTCTACCAACCAATCTGTTCTAAAAGCTAGTCAGTTTCAAATCAAGGCGTTACGCCAAATTCATCTTTATTGTCACTTAGCATCAGTAGAACTGTGGGCAAACATTATCATCTATAAAAATTGTTTGATTTTAGACCTAAAAATTAGTAATGTTCAAAAAAATATTTAGTTCTATTTTTTATATATTAAGTACAGAAGTTTTTAGCTTTAGAAACGCAGGATATAGAAAATGTCATGCAAATTTTTTTTTTGTTTTCAAATATTTTAGACCTGCGAAAATCAAAACTGGTACAATGTACGAAAAGGGTATATTATATTTATAACATACTGTAAGTTATCTAAAAATCTTGCGTTCATAATATTTCACTTTATACACAATCCTATTACAATATTGAATACTAGCTGCACCCTACGGTTTTACATACGGATAAAAGTAACCTATGTGTTAATCCACTATATAAGTTATGTATATTCCATATTTCATCCATATCTGTCAAGCCACTTTAGCGTGAAAGAGTAACAAGCATACACCTTTGCATTTATAATATTAGTAGAATACAAAGTTCACATTGATAGACCAATAAATAATTAAAAAACCCTTTACGCAGCCCCACTCAAAATTCAGTCCATAAAGCTTCCAAAAAATAAAGGTAAACCGGTACCCGAGCATTAACCTAAAAACGGTAACTACCAATACAAATCAAAGTCAAGCCATCGGGAACGTAATGGTTCCATTCAGATACGGACGGGCTTAAGAGTGATTTATATACCGGTTGATACCGGGAACTGGTACCTGAATATCGGTTTGTGAGTTAGAGTCGCTCTAATCAAGTTGGAGGTGTTGGCTGTTAATTTATTTGCAGCTATGTAGAATTTCATTAGCTAGAATTTGATGAATAGTTGTTCTAGAACGTTGCAGAAATTGCACGTTTTGCTATCCAGGGACCAAACCAGTTTCCGGTTTAATTCCGGATTTTATGGGATAAAAAATTCATCAAGTCAACAACAAATTCATTTTACATTCTCTTGTTAAAACACAGACGATAGATAACTCAAAAGTGTACAAAGGAGTGAGTCGTGAACAAAACAATGAATTAATAATGCAAGTTATAAACTAGGTTATGTCCTTTTGTGGGCTGTGACAATAAAGGATTTTGGTATACAATTTTGTAGTTAGTGCAAATATTTTTGCATGTAAGATAAACCATAAACAATAAAAATAATAATAATAACGCCCAACGATCACATAATACCGGACTCTAACTAGGATTCCTATGTCTAGGGACCCAGGAACTACGAGATCCCACAACACCTAGACTCAGAACAAGTATTTGCGCTTTTTTTCTGTGAACGAATACTTGTCCTGCCACGGAACTCAACCACCACACCACAGATTCTGTCGGTTCATGCGATTCCCATTGTTTCACACAAGGAGACTAACCCCGGTCTCTTACGCGTTTACCAAACAGCCACAGCCAGAACTGAGGAGAACGTTGCTACCCAGTCTCAGGATATTCCCATAGCCAGCTATTACGGAACCCATGGGAAAAGATGGAGCTGTCCTGTTGTGTTCATACTGCCAGGACCACGCGGCATAAACTCTATTTCGCGCGCGATTTTCTAAAATTAGGAACTTATTAACTATAATATTGCATTAGTCATATTTGACTAATGCAATATTATAGTTAAATGGTGGTTAATAAACCAACAGTGTTTGAATAGCTTTAGATGCAGACAATTGAATTCATAGGAACTAAGTTGCTATGTCAATAACATTAATCCGGTGAACGATCGCGTTCCTGACATTCTGTACATTTCTAAGAATTCCGTTGTGTTATATGCCTAAATGTAAAGCGCTGTGATCAACCGGATGGTACCGGTTAACCGGTTTCCTTGATTGAACTAGCATGCTTGATAACGGTATACCTATAAACCGGTATTTCCGTGTATCGATTTTATCACTCCTATGCCTGTTATTTGTTTGATGTGATTGGATTTATTAAAGCCATTGAAAAATTTATTAATATTACAGCGAAGCGGCTGAAAATAATATTTCCCTACAAAATGAAAATTTACAATTTTGACTTACGCATCATGCAAAATTTTTGAAATAATAGGCTTTTTTGGTACTTACGAATTGCTTGATTTCGACGACTTTTATTTAAATCTAAATATTATTAACTAAAAGGTGACTGACTGACATAGTGATCTATCAACGCACAGCCCAAACCACTGGATGGATCGGGCTGAAATTTGGCATGCAAGTAGATGTTATGACGTAGGCATCCGCTAAGAAAGGATTTCTCAAAATTCCACCCTTAAGAGGGTGAAATGGGTAGTTGAATTATTTTCCCATAATCCATGCCGTGGGCAGAAGCTCGAAAATAATAAAATAAATATTGGTGGACATTTCACTGAGCGCACTCTAACTCCAAACTAAGCAAAGCTTGTACTGTGGGAACTAAATCACTGATTCAATACTTCGATACCTTTTTTTGTAAATACATTCATAGAATACAATTTAATACCCAGACAAAACAAACATTGATGTTCATCACACAAATGTTTGTCCTGGGTGGGAATCCAGGGACTCCTAGTTAGGGTCCAAGATCTATGTATGTGATCGTTGGACGTTTAAATTATTTATTTTATTTAAAACTGATAATAAGAATAACCTGAATACGGAATAAATAAATAAGTGAAAAAAATGTAAGCTGGAAAAGTTTTGTTCAACAAATTTAAAGCTTTTGTGAGATCTTAATTGAAGGGTTGAGAATAAAAAGGGTTTAACTGTAACTGTAACTTGATATTTTCGAGAAAATTGACTTTAAACTTCAACGGCTTCATTTTAATGTAGAGTGCTTATAAGGTAACAGAAGGTTTATGTAAGTTTCAGTTGCCTGAAAGTATGTCAATTCTATTTTAAAATACTAATTATAGTATTAATTCATACAATTACTGAAAAAATATAAAATAATGTTTTTATGCTAAGCGAACTATATTCCTGTGACATATCTGTCCGTTTTAACCGTTTTAGACTCAACATTTTGAGATTTAAGCCTCATTCTGATATTTTGAGAAAGTATTATTGTAGATAATTTCACGCTGAATCCAACGATGCTCATAAGTCATTTTGTGAAAAAAATCAGTTTAACCCTTTTTGTTCTCACCCCTTCAATTATTATGTATGTTTTAACCTTCAAATAAAAAGAAGCCAACTACTTAAGATACATATAGCACTGATATTAATCTAATACCTAATTTCATTGAAGATTCCATTAAATTTAACCAGCAATAAAACCAATTACGACAAACAATTCAAAAGTCTATTACAAACTCGCAAAGTTTATTTTAGTAAATCAAATCTAATATTAAAAGTTTCTGTATCGAGAAACAAGTCTAGACATCGGAATGTGTGTTTAAAAATTCATATCAAACGTTGAAGGTTTTACTTTCAGAATTATGATAGACTGTGGGTATATTGGATGTCTTTGAAATGCCAACAGCACACTGCAGCCCAAAATTAGTAAATTAATAATTACGTAGGTACTTCAAATCGATACAATAAATGGCAAAAGTAGAAAGGTTTTAACGTAACTACAATAACAAAAAAACGAGTGTGCTTTTGACCACACGACTGAAGTAAAACTTTTTAAGTTTAGCTCCATCTATCGGCCGTTGTTTACCGTTAATATCGCCATCTAGACAATGACAAATTGTCATTTTAACGGACATACCAACATAATAATACAAATTTTTAACTTTGTTATGTTGACAATGGAGAGCTACGTGAATCAACTTTAACTTCCCTTCGCCTCGCATTCACCAGCTTACTCCCCAATTCAAGCGTGTGTAAAGAAGTTTTACTTCAAAAGAGTTGTAGTACCAAACCCTATAGGTCGTGGTGAACATCAATAGGGACTTACAAATATTTCCCAAACAATCTACAAAATTAGTAAGTTTATTTACAGATGGCATCACGAACAGTAGAAATTAGTTAGAAAAAATTAGGTCTGTTAGCTTTAATATTTAGGTCCGTATTACAGAACGATGATCAGTAATCAATCGGTGTTCAAGTAGGGATTTCATTCATAAATTGATCAATCTAGGAGTGAAATCTCATCTCATCTTATCTTGAGCACAGATTTACGACTGAGATTAGTTCTGAAATTAAGGACCTTAGTTATTCTTATTATAATATTCAAGTATTATTGATCGAGGCAACACGTGACCAAAATGATGGTCTCTGTTTAGCCCAAAAGCTACGCATTGCCATTCAACAAAGCCATTGCCTTGTTCAAAATGCTGGCGTCATTACGCCAGCATTTTGAGCACGTTGCCTACTGGTAGCGGCTTCTTAGATAAAGTTTTGTTACTGGATTGTTTTTAATTTTAATTTTGCAAATAGAGTGCCTTTGAAAGTCAGATATAGTTTTAGTATTAGTTAATCAGATAAGTACCTTATATAATTTTGACTTGTCAAAGTGCTAAAAATAGCCTATTTGCAATAAAATCTTATGACTTTGACTTTGATAAATCTTGTGGCAACGATTGGTTCGTGATCTATACCAAAAAATCTCTTTTGCGATTTTTAAATCAATTGCCACGCATTATCTACGCCCCTGGAGTTGAGTGTCTAAACGCGACGACGGTGAACACACTTAAAAAAATGACCCAATAAAAAGTTGAATTCGCTGAAAATCAGAAGCAGTTTTACAAGTTACCATTAATAACGCCTTTTATAAATCTTTTTCGTGATAATAAAAGGCGGTGGCGTTAAAAAATACCGTGAGAGCCTCCAATATGTTGAAACTGGTTAATTTTCTTTGACAAAGAACCGTTTCTACCGGTAATTACCGGTAATATTCTTGCATAAAAGGAATACTACATCACTACAGTCGTTAGGAACTGATTGTAGCCCGAGGCTTCACGCTATACCTGATAATAAATTTATAAGGAGAATGATATTTCTAATGCTTTTAATTTTGTATCAGCTGCATTGCTTATGAATGCAAAGAGTAATATACCAACTTGAGACTTATATGGTTTTGTCATGGATGCCATTGCCAGAACTGGACCAAATTAATTGAAGGGCTGAGATCAAAAATGGCTTAACTGATTTTTTTCACAAAATGACTTATGGGTATCGTTGGATTTAGCGTGAAATTATCTACAATAATACAATCTCAAAATACCGATATGAGGCTTAAATTTCGAGATTTTAAGTCTAAAAACGGTTGATCTGACACAGGAATATAGTTCGCTTAGCATAAAAAACATTATTATATTTATTATATTATATTATATTTTTATAGTAATTGTAAGAATTATTGTAGTACTATGTTTTGTATTTTAAAATAGAATTAATACATTTTCAAGCAACGGAAACATACATAAACCTTTTCTATTAAATAATACGCACTCTACATTAAAATGTGGCCTTCATCAATTTTCTCGTAACTATAAATTTGACAGTTAAACCCTTTTTATTCTCACCCCTCCATATAATAGACAACACAAGAACCACCATCTTTCAAATTAATATAAAAAGAAACACTAAACTGTCAATAGGTACTCAAATATTTTGTCCGGTGGAGGGTATTGGTATGCCAAAAAAGGTTTTCCTAGTTTGGGTACCAATTTTTTCCGACCAGGAGTAAACTAATTTTGATGATGATTGTTTTTATGTTTTAACCGATGTTAGTAAACAATTAATTAACTAGGTACCTTGTTTCATTTATTCATTTCCATTCATTTCAATCATCAAAATTGGTTCAGCCAGACGAAAGTTCCGAGGTAAAAAAATAATAAAATACAGTCAAATTAGTACCTCTTCCTTTTATGAAGTAAGTTGAAAAGTTTACGTAAAATAAAATCTCAATGAATAATAAAAATTCAAATTTATATTATCATCAGCTGGAGGACGTCATCTGCTGAACATAAGCTTTCCCAATAAAATCCTACTTTTCTGTGGAATATTTAAATATCTGTAGACAGCTCACAGCGCCATCTAGTCTCAAACTTAGCAAAGCTTGTACTATGAGAACCGGATAACTGATACAATACTAAGATACTTTTTGTTTGTATGTACATACATAGAATACAATATAACACCCAGATACAGGACAAACATCGATGTTCATCACACAAATGTTTGTCCTGGATGGGGATCGAACCCACAAGGCACAGTTTAGAAGGCAGGGCTACTACCAACTGAGCTATCGGGCCAGTCAAAAAAAAATATATACATAATAATAAAAATTGAGTGTGCACAACCAAGCGCCTTGATGATCGCAACAGATTGAGAATGCTGCCCATAAATCCTAGAATAAATTCCAGTTTTTTTTGCAGTTAGAAAAAAATCCACATGAAATGAGTTTGTATTATTCTTCTTCTTATTCTATTATTTGACTTGTTTATATACGAAGATTATTCGATGTTTAAAAAATTTAAAATTGGTGCCTATAAACCCTAGAATGGGAGTTTTGGCCGGAAAGCGAAAAAGATCACAGAAAGTGACCACTTCCCATCAGAGGGGCGATCACGGAACTTTGATTGCAATGCAACAGGAATAATTTCATGCCGAATTTGATAATTTGCATAGTAACTATGCACATGGGGTTTTGGCGGGAACGCGGAAAAGGTTGCGTCGCCGCATTGTGTTATTTTCCAAAACTTGTGTTATTTTCATTGTTAGTGCATAAAATTGGTGGCATTCTATTCGTTAAGTGCTGGATTACAGGCGTGAGTATGGAAAAATGGTATAATGATGGTGAAACGTTTCTTTTTGCGTTGTTTCCAAACCTCCATAAAAGCTTCAAGTAAAGTGGTCACCACTTTACTAGGAGTATGACTTTGACTAGACTATGACTTGACTTGGTGACTTCGACTATGACTTGACACATATTTGCGTGAAATATCATTAACTTGATAAATTATCAATTGCTTGATACTGGCTAAATACACAAAAATGTGGAGTCAAAACATTAAAAAAAACCCTAGAATCATTCCCTTCTTTTTTTGCATCAAGTTGAAAATCCAAGCTAAGAGTCTATATCGAGCACTTCTCTTTGTTCTTGCTTATTAAACTTGCAAGAGTGGGGGTCCCCCCATATTACGCACGTCGCCTGTAATTCTGGATAAGTGTCAGTATTACACGTATTCTTTTTATCGTGAAATATGCCCGCGTCAGGTTTCAGGGAGTTATTACTGTGTTTATTTTCGTACCTTTTGTTGTTTGAATCTCTGAGTATTTACTCTTAAGAAAAAACGAGTGTGCTTTAGACCACACGACTGAAGTAAAATTTGTTTAGTTTAGCTCTATCTAACGGCTGATAGCTGTTTTTGCTTTATATAATGTTAATGTCGCCATCTTGATTGTAAATTGAAGGGGTGAGAACAAAAAGGGTTTAACTGATTTTTTTCACAAAATTACTTATGGGTATCGTTGGATTTAGCGTGAAATTATCTACAATAATACATTCTCAAAATATCAGAATGAGGCTTAAATCTCGAAATGTTGAGTCTAAAACGGTTAAAACGGACAGATATGTCACAGGAATATAGTTCACTTAGCATAAAAACATTATTTTATATTTTTTCAGTAATTGTATGAATTAATACTATAATTAGTATTTTAAAATAGAATTAACATATTTTCAGGCAACTGAAACTTACATAAACCTTCTGTTACCTTATAAGCACTCTCAATTAAAATGACGTCGTTGAAGTTTAAAGTCAATTTTCTCGAAACTATCAATTTGACAGTTAAACTCTTTTTATTCTCAACCCTTCAATTGTCATTTTCAACATAATAATACAAATTTTTTACTTTGTTATGTTGACGATAGAGATCTACGTGAACTAATTTCAGCTTACGTTCGCCTCGCATTCACTAGCTTACTTCCGAAGTCAAGTGCGCGTAAAGAAGAAAGAAAGAAAGAAAATCATTTATTCAACACTCACTTACAAAAATAAAAAAAGTTTTACTTCAATAATAATAAAATGTTAACTTTTCAACTAGGGTGGGAGTGAGTGTGGCTTAGCGGTAAACGGTGCGATTTTCAAAACGGAGAGTCCAGGTTCAAATGTCACTCCGCCCTACATTATTTACTTTTCAAGCTATGTACTATGAAGCCCACGTATCCCACCTGTGGGAACGTATTGGATCAATGATGGAACTGTTGACGAGATGAGAGAATGGAGACAAAACACTTTATTTTTACTAGTCTGCAACGGGATTTATCATAAATAACATATGTTGTTCATCTTAAATAAAATAAAATACAATTTTATAATACTTTATTTAACACCAACTTATACACACACTAGTACATAAAAAAAACTTACAAAAAATGGTAGAACAAAGGTGGCCTTATCGCTTTAAGTGATTTCTTCCAGCCAGCTCAACATGAATAAAGAAATAAATGAAATGAATAGCTAGTGTAATTTTGCTAAAATGTGAATTTACACTAGATTCTACATTTACAATACATAGTTTATCTATCTATCTATTAATGAATGAACAAAAAAAAATAGTGAGACTCTTCCACATCATCAGCTCTACTTATGTTGCAAACGTTTTTATGCAACGGTGACCACTTACCATCAGATGGGCCGCCTGCTTGATTACCAGTCGTTTAAAAAAATGATGATGCATAACAAAGACAAAAAGTCACGTGTCATTAAAAAAATGAGACCCATTTTTTTTTGGGGTCAACAAAAAAAAAACAATAATCTTAAAATAGTATAAGTCTTAGAATGTAAGTAGTTAATGTACCAACAACGCTGACCACAGATTGATACGAAATATAACGAAAACAGAACAGAGATGTAACTTCAGATATTTATTAACTGATTTCTAACTATCGCTTTAAAGTGAGTGAGAGCCATTATAATGTTATAAAACAATAACATACACCATTTTTGTAAATTGCCTTGAAATATTAAATTGATCTTTCAACTAAATGCGATCAAAAACGTGCCCAGAATTTATCGTGTTGTTACTGAAAAAATAAAATAACTAAATAAATTCCATATTTAATATCAAATAAAGTAGACAATATTTTCGATCCATAAATAATTTCGATTTCAGACGTAATTTCGTAGAGCTATCAGAACCACGCGTGACCAGCATTTTGGTAATATTCTATTTATTAACCAGCAATTTCATTTATTTGCGTCACCCATTCTTAGAAAAATAAGCTTCGTAAAATTAGTTTACTTAACGTAACTTTGGGAAAACCTTACGTCTACGGTGTAGACGTAAGGTTTTCCCAAAGTCTACATCGTATCTACATCTATATTGCTGAATGACGAGTAGAGCTGCTCTACGGCGTAGGCCGTAGGGCCTACGCCGTAGAGCAGCTCTACTCGTCATTCAATTTCTATGCCCTACACCATAGAGTGCAACTTGATCATTCTGACGCTACGCCCTACGCCGTAGAGCTACTAATCTACTCGTCACTCATATTCTATGCCCTACGCTACGCCGTAGAGTAGCTTGAATCATTCGGTGAGACGTTACGCGACGCTCTGCACAACCCTAGAGCCGCTTTTCATTCATGGCCGGTCGACGAAATGAAGCATCGCTTGCATTTCAGTCAGCGGTCGCTACTTTCCACCGCAACTACACGTATTTGACAATCATGAGGATTTAAAAAAAATTGTGTACACAGTAGTGCTTGCACATTACTGCTTGGCGGCAGAATAGCGGACAAAGTGTTACCTAACTAGATGAATTTTGCAGAAAAGTCCTACCACCTAGTAATATACCATCTAATAGTTAATATTGCATTTGGGTAAAACAAATCTAGTATAGGAGTCATAGTCCATTAATACAGTAATTAGTACATCTGTGGCAGCACTATAATCATTACACTAATGGACCTGTTTACCGTCAAGTCCTAATCGAAATTCGGTAGATACATACACATTTACCGATATCCAGGTTCCGGTATATACCTAAATACCGGATTAAACCAGTTACAGTGAATTCATTTGAGACTAACCAGAACTGTGTGTTTATGTGACATGTCAATTTAAGCAGATGCCAATGTAACTATTCCCAGTCACAGAAACTAACATTGGGTTAAAAGGTTAACTGGAAACTGGATGTATTAAACACTAAAGGTAAATCGCGGTTACGCCTGCAATAAGCCCTTTTTTCCTCAAAGGAAATCTGAATTTTACGAGATAAAAAAATCCAATGTTAGGGAAATCGGTTTTACCGGTCGACCGATCTTCTCATGTAAGTGGTCAGTTTTGCTAGGCGATCACGTAACTTGATTGCAACTAATAGAAACACAAATTTGCATGGATTAGACAGTTTCAATACGCAGCTTATGTGCATAGTTAGTATGGACATTTTCTAATTGGGAATGAAATTTTTTCTATTGCATTGCAAATAAAGTTCCGTAGTCACCCACTGGTGTCAACATTTTTAAGCCAACCGATGGCTTAAAGTGTGAAAGTAACAAAAAATTAGTTTTGGCGAGAAAACGAAAAAGATCGCGTCACCACATTGTATAATTTTCCAAAATTTAGTGGCATTTTATTCTTTAAGTGCTGGATTACAGGCATGAGTGTGGGAAAGTGGTATAATGATGATGAAACATTTATTTTTGTGTTGTTTACAAATCTTCATAAAAGCTTCAAGTAAAGTTACCACCGCTTTACTAGGAGTATGACTTAGACTAAACTATGACTTGACGTATATCTGCATAAAATATCATTTACTCGATAAATTATCAATTACTTGTCACTTACATTTATTTATTTACATTTATTGAAGATTCCATTGACTCCTGAACTAGTTTATCACTGTATTTCAGGAGCCATGGCTTCTCCCCTTAAAATAGAACTTATAGATTATGTCATAATATGCTATATTTGACAGTTGTTAGATATTTTACCCTTTTAAAGCTATCAAAGGTTTCTTGTTATATAAAGCAAAAGTAAGACTAATGTTATAAAATAAAAACTAAATGTAATATTTTAGGAAAAGTATTTTATCTGCACATGTGAATGAGTGTATGTATGTATATGTTTATGTGTATGTGTGTGTATGTGTATTTGTATGTGTATGTGTTTGTGTATGCGTATGCGTATGTGTATGTGTATGTGTTTGTGTATGTATATGTTTATGTTTATGTGTTTGTATAATATTTTTATAATCGCACTAGAAGTAAAAGCTTTTTAAAAGATTTTCCACCCCATCATAATCAAATTGTGTAAGCCAGTTTAATATAATACTTTTAATTTCGTTATTTGTCATTTTCTTAATTTTGTATACTTTATTGATTTTGTCATATAAATGAGGTGCAACAACATTATACTGCTTCTGTGCAAACCTACTTTTGACTCTAGGAACAGGACACCTGTCTACTCTTTTGGTGTTCTCTGGTAGAGTTGGCACTGTTTTTCTGTGATACCTGCGTATACTCTCGTATATGAACATTTTTCTTACGCTAAGAACACCGGCCTTATTGTAGACATCAGTGGTAGGGTGTCGAAAAGGCAAATATTGAAGCACCTTCAGAACAGCACGCTGAGCACGTTCTGCAACCATAAGGTGAGTTTTTGCTGCACTGCCCCATGCACATATACAATACCTCACGAGGCACTCACATAATGCCCTATACGTTTGTATTACTATTTTGAAGTCTGCCACTGCTCTAAGATTTTTAAAAGCATAGATAAGTTTTCTAACGCGTGATGCCAAAGTTGCAATGTGAGAGCTCCAATTTAGCTTTTGATCAATGACTACCCCGAGATATTTAATTGTTCTTACACGTGACAACACTGCACAGCGACATTGTGCTGGTAGAGGGTTATTACGATTACAAGGGAATGTATGTATTTTAACACTAACGCTATCTCCAGGGCCACCAATATGACTCTTACTGAAGCACATGTATTTAGTCTTATTCGTGTTGAGTGAGAGGAGACTATTTTCAAGCCAATAAGTAACATGTGAAAGACATATCTCAGTAAGCTCCACCACTCTTTGCCAACTTTTATCGTGGAGAAGTAGCACTGTGTCATCAGCAAACATCAGCAAGTCTAACCCAGTCAAAGTAGTACCACATAGATCATTGATATAGACGAGAAAAAGTATAGGTCCAAGAGTACTACCTTGCGGCACGCCATAGGTGCATACAGTTTCATCGCTCTCATGGCCTTCGACTCTAACCCGCTGAGTCCTTCCAGTTAGGTAGTCTGCGAACCAGTCACGTGCTATTCCTCTTATACCAAAGTTCTCTAATCTCGCTAACAATATAGGAATAGAGACGGTATCGAAAGCCTTTTGTAAATCTAAGAATACCCCTAAACACTTTTGTCCTCTATCTAGATAAGACGTGATTAAAGAAGAGAGTTTCAACACAGCATCTTCAGTTGACTTGCCTTCTCTAAAACCGTACTGATTTTCATTGAGAAGTAAGTTCTTCTCGAAGTACCTCATCCCCCTTGTTTTAACAAGTTTTTTGAGAACTTTAGATAGCGTCGAGAGAAGAGAAATAGGGCGGTAGTTGGAAGGGCTACTTTTGCTACCAGCTTTAAAGATGGGGCATACGACCGCTTGTTTGAAAGTAGTTGGAAAGACACCGCTCTGTAAACTCAAATTGCATATAAATGTTATTGGTTCAACTAGATACACAGAAAATTTCTTTAATATGTTTGCAGTAATCTTATCCCATCCTGGTGCGCTATGTGTTTTTAGTCTAAAAATTATACTCCTGACTTCATGTGGATCCGTAGGTAGTAAACACATTGAGTGAACAGGTGTAGATCGAGCTCTAGCAGAAGCGGCCAGCTCAGACTCTGTCTTGTTCATTATACTTAGCGTATTGCTGGCTAGTTTTTCACCAACAGATGTAAAGTAGTTGTTTACAACATTTAATGATTGAGTAGGATCATTTGTAATTTTCAATAACTCACGAGAGGGCACATTAGTTTGGCTAAAATTACAAACTTCCTTAATAATTTTCCAAGTGTCTTTTATATTTCCTTGACTTTGCAGTAGTTTTTGTTTATAATAGTCTTTCTTTAAATTTTTGATTATTCTATTGCATATATTTCTATATCGTATGTACTTGTTTTTTACTATATCATTATCTGGTGCTTTTTTAACTTTTTTATTTAGTCTATCTCTTTTTCTTATGCATCTAACAACTCCTCTGGTAATCCATGGCTTGATAGGCTGATTCCGCTTTGATATAGTTTTTGTTTCTGTATTATTATTGATCGTTGAAAGAAGTTTAGAGGTGAATAATTCAGTTGCAAGATTAACACTATCAATATTATAGAGGTCTTGCCAAGTTTCTTTCAATAGTGATTCGTTAATGCTTTCGTAATTGACCATTATCTTGGTATAGGTTAGCCGTCTTTTATTTATTTTAGCTGTATTGATATAAAGTAAGATAGGGGAATGATCAGTTAGCTGCTGTTCAAAGACTATAGTTTTAAAATCACTGTTACATTTAACCATAAAATGATCAATGCAAGTCTTTACTCTAGTTGGCCGATTTATCCCGTGCTTAAGTCCGTGCATAGCCATTAAAGTCAAATAGTCTTGAGAAAATACAGTTAAGTTATCGGCCACAATATCCAAATTAATATCTCCAGTGAAAATTATATTTTTATTAGTGATGTTTCTTAGTACATTATCCACTGATTCCAAATATTTAGAAGCATTTCGAAAGCTAGGTGATCGGTAAGAACACACGATTGTATATTCCGAAGATAAGGTAATTAGTAAGCAATTACCTTCTGAGAAATCAGGTTCACTTGTCAAGACATCTATTTCGTTTCTCACGTATGCTACTACCCCGTCATTCTGGTTTAAATTATTTTTTGTCCAAAACATGGTGTAGTTGTGCATCGCAGGTGGCGAACCGCGTCCTTTTAACCAACACTCAGTTAGTACAAAAACATCCACCGATACGTCAAGGCTAGAAACAAATGCCACGAATAAATCGAAGTTACAATGTATGCTCCGTATGTTTAAAGTTAGTATTGCAAATGAGTATTTACTGTTATAGTTCGGATTCAAAATATTAAGACATCCATTGGAATCGTTAAGTGATAAGCATTCAATCTTTTGTGAGTTATCCACCTCCGCAATAATTAGGGCATTATCATCCATTATTTAAGCATACAGTAACCGGGTGCATTATGAACAAATATATTTGACTTATAAGCCTAAAAATATACGTACATTCATTCGAAAGCATTATTATTTTATCAATCGCAATCAATAGAATACAGTATATTGAAATATAGAATACGCAATAAGAAAGCTTTACAATAATATTATCTTGTATAAGTTGTCTGGTGTTGTAAGTGTGAATGTTTTGTGTATCAGTGTATAATATGTAAGTGTGTAAACTGTAAGTGTACTTTATTGTGTAATTGTGTGTTATTAGTATAGTGTATAAAAAACTGTGTTTATGTCTTAGTAACGTTACAATATAATATCTATGCAGATAAACTATGTATGTAGAGAATAAAAAGTAGCTAATTAGGATTATAACAATAAAGATAAAAAAAATTGCTGTATTTAGTCATTTAGTAATCAAGCTGTCCAAGTCACTTTCATTGTTTACTCTTATAAGGGGCCCACCATCTGCTCTTCTCAGATATATCTTTCCTCGTGACGCCCAGCAATATTTAAAGCTATTCCCCTTGGCGAACTCCCGGGCCAGGAAGAAGAGCTTCTTCGCTTGCATTGTGAGGCTTTCCGACACAAATATAGGCTTAGGCGGACCTTCGAGCTTCAAATTCGAGGTACTGAACTTACTTGTAGAGTATTTCTTGTTGTAGGCTTTGACTGACGCAACGATTTTATCCCTCAGGACGACTGTTGTAAACTCAGCAACTATGGGCTGGTTGTTCTCGTTCTTGGTATTTATTCGAAAAATATCGCGGACCTCAGTCAGTTGGATAGGCACACTAACAGCGTTACCTACTTTCTTAACCATGTTAAGAAGATCTTCTTTTGTTTCGCCTAACTTTTTGGGGACATTTCGAAGCTCAATGCTCGAACTGTGAAGGTTTCGATCCATCTGTTCCATTCTGGCTTCCAGGGATCGTATGTACTTTTGGTCCGCAACCTTATCCTGTTCTAAGGATTTTATTCTCGTAACCATCACATCATATTTTTGACTAAGGAAGTCAATGGAACAGGAAATATCTCTATTTTGCTCGGTGTGAGTGTTTATGCCACCTTGAATTTTATTCATTAGAATTCACTGATTAAATACACAAAAGTGTGGAGCCAAAACGTACAAAAAAAGGAACAAAAATATAAACGTTTTACTACTGATTGGTAAAACATGAAGTTCACATAATATTTTCTATTAGGTATTTGAATAATTCATTGATATAATAATTTTTCATTTCTATTTATTTATGATATTGTTAGTCGGAAAAAAATAATAAAGAAACATACAAACATTAAAATATTTATTGGACACAAAACTAAATATCCAATATCATTCTAAACTAAAACAGACTCGTACAAGCTTCGTCCATTTTACTCAAATATTGACCGTTTCCGACCGACCAAACTCTACTTAGAGCACAATTAAAAATAATATTGCTTTCAGTATCTTTCACCGGTTCAACCGGTTACAGTGCATCCTCACAATTATATAGCGGTATTACTGGAAATTACCGAAAATTGCAGGCTTTTACCGTTGAGCTCCGCTAATGAGTACATTAATGTTTGCGGGTACCTACTGCACTTCACTGTATGCGCCTAGAATAAAAAAAATATAGAATGGGCTTGGGCTAACACCATTACTAGGTGGTAGGACTTTACTGCAAAGTTCGTCTAGGTAGGTACCACCGCTTTGCCAGTTATTCTGCCGCCAAGTAGTAGTGCGCAAGCACTGCTGTGTTCCAGTTTGAAGGGCACTGTAGCTAGTGAAATTACTGGGCAAATTAGACTTTATGATCTGATCTCACTGTTTAGCAATCTTATTACTAGATTGTGCTGATGTCTTTGGATGACGTGCGCAGTGCAGTGTCACGCGAACCTCTATACATTAGAGTTCCGACACTGCAGCTGATTTGGGCAGCCGTGTCGTTTAACATCAGGCAAACGGCTAGCTCGTCACGTCATTCCTTAACATAAAAAAATAAAAAAAAACACCATACTGTACATGCCACAAATTTGAAGATTCTCAATCACTCGTTCGTCTACATAATGCAGATAGTTATTTTTGACTTTGAACTGTCTATAGTAATATTATCTTAGTGGTGTTGTAGTTGGGCAGGTCGGCTCATAACCCGGAGGCGGCGGGTTCTATTCCTTCGGCAGGACAAGTGTTTGTACACAAAAAATAGCGCAAATAATTGTTCGGAGTCTGAATGTTGTGAGACCATGGTCCCTAGATACAGGGAATCCTAGTTAGGGTCCAGGATCGATGTGATCATTGGGCGTTATTATTATATTACTTTTATCTCAATAATGTTTAAGCCAATCATTATTATTATTTTCAATTGAACAGCGCTTGCTCTTAAATAACTTAATTTTTGGAAATCTACAAAACAGCTGCTCAGTAGATTGATTTAATGATTCATTCTATTCTCTAATGATCGATATAGGTAAATATAAAAATATTTCATAAAACAATAGATATCTCAATAAATATATTGATTTAATAATTCATTCTATTCTCTAATGATCGATATAGGTAAATATAAAAATATTTCATAAAACAATAGATATCTCAATAAATATATTGATTTAATAATTCATTCTATTCTCTAATGATCGATATAGGTAAATATAAAAATATTTCATAAAACAATAGATATCTCAATAAATATATTGATTTAATAATTCATTATATTCTCTAATGATCGATATAGGTAAATATAAAAATATTTCATAAAACAATAGATATCTCAATAAATATATTGATTTAATAATTCATTCTATTCTCTAATGATCGATATAGGTAAATATAAAAATATTTCATAAAACAATAGATATCTCAATAAATATATTGATTTAATAATTCATTCTATTCTCTAATGATCGATATAGGTAAATATAAAAATATTTCATAAAACAATAGATATCTCAATAAATATATTGATTTAATAATTCATTCTATTCTCTAATGATCGATATAGGTAAATATAAAAATATTTCATAAAACAATAGATATCTCAATAAATACAAATTATGGGTCACATTGTTTGTCTGCTATTGACTCCATTGACATTGATATATATATTATTATATACATATAAATATTATACATTTTGATATAAACTATTCTATGTTTCAAGTTGGATAAAACTACACACAATGTGCAAAATTTTATTAAAATCGGTTCAGTAGTTTAGGTTTAGTAGTTTATATATAATCTATAATGTCATCCTTCTAAATCCTAATTTTTCTTCTAGGCAAGCGTTTTACATCCTAGACCGTATCGTCACTTACAGCAGGTGGCGATAGTGGTCAAACGCGAGCCTATCAAAAAAAAACCGAATCCGATAACTAATTAACTCATTGATTTATTTGTTATCATAAGTGATAAATATATTTTGTTTTTACTTTAATAATAATTGTAGAGACTATATTTTTAACAGAATTCTGGCTTGTTCTATCTCTGCCGCGTCTCAAAGCCTGCACCAACAGTTTGCACTGGCTTTACGGATATGATAATTTTTAGTTAAATGCAGCTGGATATTACGCTTAATGGATAACCTGAAGTTTTCAACCCCTAATGAGAAGGGGTAAGTGTTGTTTTACAGCTGAAACAGGTGGGAAATAGGTTAAGATTATATTGCTTGGTACTGCTATTAACCTAATACGCCAAATGCAAATTCACTAAGCGCTGTTAGTAATTTTAGGGTCAATGTAATGTGTTTCTTTTGTATTTAAAACAAGTTTTATAAATATGTAAAATTTTAAAGAATCAATCCAAATCTATATATAAATATAAAAAGTCATGTTTGTTACATTATTTACAATTCAAGAACGGCGGGCTTGGCTGAAAATTTGTGGGGAGGTAGATAAGAACCAGGAGACGGACATGTGATACTTTTTATCCCATTCCACCGCGTTTTACTAATTCGCCCGTGTAAACCCGGGATGGGTCAACTAGTTTTCAATAAAGAAAAATATGAGACAAAAAAACGCAAAGGCATAACAATTTTTATTTATGACCCCCTTTTTACCTACAATATTACTTTTTCTTCAATTATTATGTATTTATTTTAAGTTCTTATGTATTGTTTAGTTTTTTCTTTCTCCTTAAATCAATAAATAAATAAATAGATATAAAAAAGCATAACTATTTCACAGACTTTCTCGTTCCGTGGCTCCAGCAAAAGTGAATCAAAGAGAATAATTATATCCACTAAAATACCACAGACTACACAGACTCGAGACTTCGTTCGAAAACGTCAGTTTTAAAAAAAACTTTTATTATGCGAAGTAATTTACACATTGGCAAAATTGTGATAAAATTGCCGCAGAAGCCACTAAGATTCGATTCGATGTTAAGAAATGACATGAATAGCTAGTCGTTCCCATGATGTTAAGCGCCACGGTAGCACTATTATTGCATTGTCACTCAGAACTATAAAGTATAGAGTTACGCGTGACACATCATCCTGAGACATCACAATCTAGTAATAAGTTTACTAGACTGTGATAACTGATCATAAGGTCTCATTTGCCCAGTAATTTCACTAGCTACAGTGCCCTTGAAACTAGAACAAAGTAGTGTGCAAGCACTACTGTTCGGTGGCAGAACAACTAGGAAAACGGTAGTACCTACCTAGACGAGCTTTGCAGAAAAGTACTACCGCCTCGTAAAGTTCTTGCCAGTGTTGGTTTTATTAAATAAGTAATCCACATTTCAAATTTAATATTATAGTTAAATAATACAATGAATCGGCAAGTAACAGTATAAGTTAGTAGGTACAAAATTCAGCTATAAAATAAAAATGGGTTATCAAAATGAATAAGCCCTTAATGATTTATAATCCAAAGTTTCAAATAATCTACTAAAATAAGCAATCGGGACTCTTTTTAACAAATTTAAACAATCTACTTTTCGCCACTCGACCGCTTATAAAATCTTCCCCACCTTAAAATTAAATCCACAACCCTTCGCAAAACAGATAAAAATATAAATTTAATTACCTTAATAGGCTACTTAACACCCCTTAACGACCCTTACCCTGGCTCTTCTTAATCAATGACTCGATAATAATTCGGAAGTCACTTCAAAAACTGGGTCAAGATATTATCAATTTAATAATTGTCAATTTACACCCGTACCGGAATTTTACCGGTACAGTAAACCGGTACGGTGATATTACAATGTTTCTATACAGTTCGTTTGCAGTATGAATGGTAAAAGATGGTTAGTCAAAATTTACGTTGACTCACTAGTATGTATTTATTATTTATTAATTACTAAAATATGTTAAAAATTTATCTATAAAGAGCTTTTGCCCGCAGTTTCGCCCGCGGCGTGGCCTACGGGTAAATAATCAACCACCCATTTCAACCTCTTAAGGGTGGAATTTTGAAAAATCCTTTCTTAGCGGATGCCTACGTCATAAAATCTACCTGCATGTCAAATTTCAGCCTGATCCGTCCAGTGGTTTGGGTTGTGCGTTGATAGATCACTATGTCGGTCAGTCAGTCATCTTTGCGTTATATATATTAGGTCTTTACCTATGAAATTGCCGTTTTGTTTGAAAAAAGTTAAAGTATTTTTGTTTCGAACTTATTTATTTCTTTTATTCAAAGTAATCACCCCTGCAATCAATGCATCTTTGCCAACGCTGTGGCAGTTTATGGATGCCCTTCTTGAAAAAATCAGCAGGACGGGAGACAACAAACTCTTCAAAGGCATTTTGTACTGCCTCTCGGGAATTTAATATTTTTCCCGCTAAAAATTTGTCCAAATTTTGGAAAAAGTAATAGTCGGTAGGCGCAAGATCTGGTGAGTATGGCGGATGAGGGAGAGCTTCCAAACCCAACTCATGCAGCTTAGAGACGGTCTGTTGTGCAGTATGGGGTCGCGCGTTGTCGTGAAGTAGCAGTGGAGACGACCGATTGACCAAAGCTGGTTGCAGACGTGCGAGTTTCGCCATCATTGTGGTCAGTTCTTCAATGTACACATCTGCAGTAATGCTCTCGCCGTTTTGTAAAAAGCTATGATGAATCACACCAGCACTAGACCACCTAACTGTGACCATCACCTTTCTAGGGGTCATTTTTCGTTTTGCACATTGCTTTGGTACCGAACCAGGATCTAACCAACTTGCTGAGCGCATTCGATTGTCAAAAAGAATCCATTTTTCGTCGCACGTAACAATTCGGTTCAAAATTCCTTCATTTCTGTGCCTGTTAAGCAGCGCAAGGCAAGTCTCGACGCGTACATTGCGCTGGCGATCGTTAAGTTCGTGGGGCACCCATCTATCAAGCTTTTTTATCTTGCCAATCTGTCGCAAATGGACCAATATTGTTTTGATGCTAACATCAAAAGTTGCTGCCAGCTCAGCTGTAGATTGAGATTCATCAGCTTCCACAATCGCCTTTAATTCATCATTGTTGACCAAAGTTTCCGGACGACCACGAGGTTCATTTTTCAAGTCAAAATTCCCAGAACGGAACCGAGCAAACCAATAACGGGTTGTACGTTCGTTTGTACAGTTCTCTCCGTAAACGTCGTTGATGTTACGTGTCGTTTGTGCCGCGTTGGTGCCACGACGGAACTCATATTCCTTAATTACACGAAATTTCAAAGTATCCATTATGAGGAAAAATGTTGAAATGTAATGAAAATACAACGCTAATCAATAAACAAAAGACTTATATTGTAAATAGAATGTCATATTTTTAAAACAAAATTAATTTGAATTTAGAATTCATAGCCAATCAAAACTTTTTTTTGTTTGAAAAAGTCTGTACTGCGATACGGCAATTTCATAGGTAAAGACCTATTATTTAGATTCATTATTATTACCCTTAATGGATCTAGGCGCTGTTGGTTTAATTTTATAAATTACTTGCTTCTTCCGATGGCTTGTAAACCACCAGTTTTCCGTTTTTCTACTTAAAACATCAAGTCATGTAAAAAAATATTGAAAAATTAACCAAACTAACTTAAAAATTAAATAAAACAGATAGACAAAGTTTAATATTACATGATAAAGTTTAATATGAAATACCAATTTTAATTTTGTCAACAATTAACTGCGAGAGAACATATTTTTTATTAAATTTTCAGGATAATTATTATTTTTAAAAACTGTAAAATGTATACGTAAAATATAGTAAGTCTGTGAAATGAAGTAGTTACAAAAAGCTCGAAAAGCTCCAATTAAAATAAAATTAAGCCGGTCGAGCCAGAGAGTCCATACTCACCCCACCCAATATTTTTACGAAGGTAATTTGGGACGGGTCCCGATGGCCGATCAGGCCATCCGACGGCCTAATTGGGCCGCGTGGATCGCTTGTAAATTCTAAATGAGATGAAATAAATTTGACATAGTTATATATTTTTGTGCGGGCTGCAGGTGGTGCTTGCTGTTTGCCGTTTTATGCAGAACGATCTTCTTTTTGCACATTGTTTCCAAAATGACTTTTTTTAATTGTTTGTAGGCTAGCGTTTGACCACTACCGCACCCGATGCTAAGTAAAGATGCGGTCAAGGATGGTAACGCTTTCCTAGACAATAATTTACTTACTATACTTTTTATTAGTTTAGTTATGACACAGTTGAAACAAATAAAATAAAAATATTGGTGGACATTTTAAACAGCGCGGTAGAGAATAACAATTAAGGATGTGTTAATTCAGTTGAATATGAAACTAAAATTTTGTGCAGTGTAGTGGTCCAACCGTGAGAATAGAACCACCTGCCATCTCTACTGACAGGTTCCATAAGGACAGCTAAGGGAATTACCAGCATTCTCCTTTGCCCACATTATAATCTACTATAATCACCAAGATGCCTGCCAATCGTCGTAGAAGTGGCTTTATTATGGAAAACCACACCCTTCACCTAAAGGGGGAGGACTACAATCAGTGGTGGCATATAATGGCTGAGATATATATAAAAACTAAAACTACGACAGCAAAATACTGGCTAAAAAAGTAAGTCATAGTAATCTTAACTGTAAATATATAAACGTGTACTTTACTATATATCCAAAAGGAATAGTTTATCTAACCAATATATAGCTTACCCACACTATTGCAAAGAGAATTAGACTTTTTATTTACTTTGCAAATCGTTTCTGATCAAAAACCGTCTAGAATCCAATAGAAGCTACGCCAAAACTAACTTTATCTGTTTAAATTTCAGATAAATTTTGTGTGTACATTTTGGCAAAACTGAAATAGAGTCGCACAGTTTTCTGTATTCATGTTTATCGCTGACTACAAACGTTTATCCGTTCATCTCAAACTGCGAAATCCTTAATCGAAATCCATTCTAAAAATGGATGCCATAAAACTAACACTATCTCTTACACATGAGCTAATCGCTACGACACACTGCACATTGGGAACAGTACAAACAGTAGATCAACTCGCATGATATCTTTATCATGAGAGTACAATATACTCAAGGCACCTAATAAATCTTAGGTCTTTACCTATGAAATTGCCGTTTTGTTTGCAAAAAGTTAAAGTATTTTTTTTTTCGAACTTATTTATTTCTTTTATTCAAAGTAATCACCCCTGCACTCAATGCATCTTTGCCAACGCTGTGGCAGTTTATGGATGCCCTTCTTGAAAAAATCAGAAGGACGGGAGACAACAAACTCTTCAAAGGCGTTTTGTACTAAAAAAAAAAAAAAAAAATAGGAAAAAGTAATAGTCGGTAGGCGCAAGATCTGGTGAGTATGGCGGATGAGGGAGAGCTTCCAAACCCAACTCATGCAGCTTAGAGACGGTCTGTTGTGCAGTATGGGGTCGCGCGTTGTCGTGAAGTAGCAGTGGAGACGACCGATTGACCAAAGCTGGTTGCAGACGTGCGAGTTTCGCCATCATTGTGGTCAGTTCTTCAATGTACACATCTGCAGTAATGCTCTCGCCGTTTTGTAAAAAGCTATGATGAATCACACCAGCACTAGACCACCAAACTGTGACCATCACTTTTCTAGGGGTCATTTTTCGTTTTGCACATTGCTTTGGTACCGAACCAGGATCTAACCAACTTGCTGAGCGCTTTCGATTGTCAAAAAGAATCCATTTTTCGTCGCACGTAACAATTCGGTTCAAAATTCCTTCATTTCTGTGCCTGTTAAGCAGCGCAAGGCAAGTCTCGACGCGTACGTTGCGCTGGCGATCGTTAAGTTCGTGGGGCACCCATCTATCAAGCTTTTTTATCTTGCCAATCTGTCGCAAATGGACCAATATTGTTTTGACGCTAACATCAAAAGCTGCTGCCAGCTCAGCTGTAGATTGAGATTCATCAGCTTCCACAATCGCCTTTAATTCATCATTGTTGACCAAAGTTTCCGGACGACCACGAGGTTCATTTTTCAAGTCAAAATTCCCAGAACGGAACCGAGCAAACCAATAACGGGTTGTACGTTCGTTTGTACAGTTCTCTCCGTAAACGTCGTTGATGTTACGTGTCGTTTGTGCCGCGTTGGTGCCACGACGGAACTCATATTCCATAATTACACGAAATTTCAAAGTATCCATTATGAGGAAAAATGTTGAAATGTAATGAAAATACAACGCTAATCAATAAACAAAAGACTTATATTGTAAATAGAATGTCATATTTTTAAAACAAAATTAATTTGAATTTAGAATTCATAGCCAATCAAAACTTTTTTTGTTTGAAAAAGTCTGTACTGCAATACGGCAATTTCATAGGTAAAGACCTATTATAAAGAAAAGAGTACAATTTACTTATACTATCTTCTGCCCGCTTCACTGGCGTGGCATATAGAGAAAAGATTATTTTCATAAATAATTCAACCCTCTATTTCACCCTCTTAGGGGTGGAATTTCGAAAAACCTTTTCTTAGTAGACTCTTTACAAAGAACACACCCTTCAAATTTCAAGTGTCTAGGACCAGCGGTTTAGGTTGTGCGTTGATATATAAGTCAGTCAATTAGTCAGGACTTAGAATTTCAAGTGTATAGATTGTTTAACGTTCAAATTAAACAGTAAAATAAATGAATATTTACCGTATTTTATAATTGATTTACTCTCAATATAAATGTATAGATTTGGTTTTAATATTTAAACGCAACGATATTTAGATAATAGTTACAAGCAAATAGATTGAACTCTAGTCAATTACAACGTGA
The DNA here is from genome assembly GCA_905220475.3 of Ennomos fuscantarius. Classification (NCBI taxonomy): domain Eukaryota; kingdom Metazoa; phylum Arthropoda; class Insecta; order Lepidoptera; family Geometridae; genus Ennomos; species Ennomos fuscantarius. The sequence continues at coordinate 9,961,214 of HG992049.1, forward strand.
CTTGTACAGTACCTACGTGATTTTATTAATTTATTATACTCAACTAACAACATTGCAAACGCATTTCTTTACAATTGTCGATTTTTGATTAAATTTCTATAGAAAATCCGTCAAATAGTAACAACTGTAGAACAATTAAATCGCAATTTTGTTAGTAGAAACAGAGTCCCATTCAAAAATTTGTCTATTTTATAAAAAATGCAAGTTGAAATTACTCTCCAGGTTTCGGACATATTCGATGTCTTCTTCTGGGACCCGTGGCGTTCGTTGAGCCGTTGCATTGTATATCTAATAAGACGTGTCGGACTCACGATGGTTTTCAAACTAAAAATGGCACATTTTATAAAATTGCATTTTTTAGTAACAATCAAAAAATATACTTTTATTTCCATTATTATTAGTCAAAGTCAAAGTCAAAAGATTTATTGCAAATAGGCTAATTTTAGCACTTTTACAAGTCAAAATTATACTAGGTACTTAAAATTAAGTTATTTCACTAAGCATATAAAATTACAAAGTGCTTATTGTCAAATAATATAGCAAGCCCATTACAATATATGAGTTTGAAAAAAAAAAAGCAGTTCTCTTTCTCACTACTGGTGCAAGCAATCCGGCACAATGCAGAATTGAAAACTTTGATCCGAAGCTTCGATTACAACTGTAAAGAAGAAGCTACAAGAAACTTTACAGTGATGTATTTTTTTTTTGTCTTCTTTCTACTGTCTTTTACAATGTATATAATTCATTACAATTGATATTGATACCTAATACTTAATACTTGAATCATTAAAGTGCAAAAAGCGCCCTCTATTATTATACTAGACATTATCACCAATTGTCCATACCGTTTATATATCGGACACTACCGGTACACTACAATTAATCTCACCGGTACATGGACAGCGCCGGTCTCCTGGCAACAATTTGTTCAGTACCGCATTTGTACCGGTGCCGGTATCTATTCCGGTATCCGGATGTAATTGGATAGCGAGAACAGTAGTGTATAATTACAGGCTTTGATGTGGACGAATGAAATTCGCCGTTATACCCTGATGGGGGAAGGATTTATAATATGCAGGAGCTTAGTGCAGGTGAGTAAATTTGAGTAATTCGGTGCGATGATTGCGTAATCCCTTTATACCGGTTTCGTTCTATTAAATTACGTTGTTGGGTTTTCATTTCTTACAAGAAAATTTGTCATAATAGTGGTGATTTATTTAAATCACCACTATTGTGACAATTTTACTTCCATTTATTTATTAACTAGTTAAAATTACCAAAGTAATTTTACTTCCATTTATTTATTTAGTAATTGCGCCCCGTGGTTTCACCCACGGATAAAAAGTATTTTAATTGTTTGCTCATCCCACGGGAAAATTTCACTTTTTCACATAAAAACTTTCGCCTTTATAATATTAGTGTGAAGTGTGATAGTGTGATTACACATTATTGAAGTAAAATTTCTCGCTTTACTTCGGGAGTAAGCTGGCGAGGCGAATGGAAGTTGAAAGTGGTTGGTTAACGTAGATCTCCATTTTTAACATAACAAAGTTAGAAATTTGTATTTTTATATTTGTATATCCGGTAAATATAGTGTGATCTTATAGACATTTTCGGCGACAGCTTTCCCAAATTTATAATTAAAGTCAACCAAGTTATGGCCGGTGCGGCCATAAATTCTCTCTAACTTTTCTTATTTCTCTTGTAATTATTATATATTGTAGTGGCTTTCTGCAACTACAATAGGTGTTTTTATTTTTATTTTATAAGAGTCCTTTTCGATTTGCTATGTGGTTAGTTATTACTTATCTTGTATTTTTTGCATGCTGTGTTTCCTTTAAATAGACAATGCATTCAGCAAAATTGTATGTTTAGTAAGTAATATTATTTAAAATAGTGTAATTGTCAATAGGAAGCCGAATTAAATAAATAAATAAATAAATAAATAAATAAATAAATAAATAAATAAACTAACAATTCACAATTGTCAGGATGGCGACATTTGACTGGCCCGATAGCTCAGTTGGTAGTAGCCCTGCCTTCTGAACTGTGGGTTGTGGGTTCGATTCCCACTCAGGACAAACATTTGTGTGATGAACATAGGTGTTTGTTCTGTGTCTGGGTGTCATATTGTATTCTATGTATGTATTTACAAACAAAAAAGTATCTAAGTATTGTATCAGTTATCTGGTTCCCATAGCACAAGCTTTGCTTAGTTTGGGGCTAGATGGCGTTGTGTGAGATGTCCACGCATATTATTATTATTAACAAAAGCAAAAAATAGTTTAAATTCCCTGATGTTCGTGATGTCATGACTACGGGTACCGCCTGAAAATCAGTATTTTAAGGTCACGCGTTGACCTTAATCTCATGCTGAGTCGGGACCTGGTCATGACATCACACAACGTTACATCTGTTATATTGTCTATTCCTTCTTTCCAAATTATACTGTATTCTTCTATAATGTAATGAAATGTTGTGTGGTGTCCTGAATAAATGTCTTTTTTTTTTAATATTTTCACAAACAAATTTATAGCAGCCGATAGATGGAGCTTAAAGTTTTACTTCAGTCTAAAGCACCCTTTTTTTATAGTTATGAACTAACCTGTCCAGCATCTCTCCCTCCGGCCTGTTGACAGCATGCACGCCGTGTCTCGGTGCTGAGTACACGTACACGCGGCGGTCCGCCTTGTACCATTTGATGCTGTGCATCTCTCCGCACGACGCGCCGTCTATTCGACATCGCAGGCGCGCCGTGTTACCCACTATGGCTGAAGCGTGCTCTGTGGACAAAAAGGTTAAATTAGTATATTTAAAACAATTACAACTAACGCAAAGCGTAGAAAATCGACTTCAACAACAAAATTGAAATGGGACCACACGGGAATCACCAGCTCTCAAATAAAAAAAGAATCATCAAAATCGGTTCACCCAGTCGAAATTTCTGAGGCCGAATTACAGCCGAATAAAAAATCTTAAGTTTTTAAAGACAAAATCCACGTCAATTTAAGAACATGCTAGGATTTTTATTGTATGGGGAAATCTTTTAATATAGTTAAGAACTTATATGTTTTTTCATTTTATTATTTTATATAATATTAAAAAAAATAACGAAAACTCTATTGAAATTTTGGCTTGTGCCAAGGAGGCAACTACTACTAAAGAAAACGAGGATAAAGACTGAGATAAATACAAAAAATAATATATGAAATTCGTAATTTGAATCAAATGAAATATTAATAATAATACACTTTAAAAAAAATAATTTCACAACACTAAATTTTGCAAGCATAAAAATGTATATGAATTGTTGTAAAGTTGTAGAAATAAAGGCTTTATTTATTTATTTTATTGAAATTTTAGCCCTATATTTACTACCTATTATGATTCAAGATATTTAGTCGTTTATAGGTTGAACAGATAGACAGACATACAGCGAAAGCAGATTAATAGGATCCCGTTTTTACCTTAGAGTACGTAGAACTCTCAAAAGAAAATTTAATAAAATCAGAAAACATAAAGCTCCAAATTTAAATTTTTTGCTGCAGCTTGGCTATTTGAGAATATTTTTCTCGGAGCTCTACACTCAAAGTTTTTGCCAGTTCTCGTAAGCTGGGTGTTTCTTGCGAGCTCGGATTATGAAGCATTTTTCTTGCAACAAAATTACCAGTTGTTTCTATGTACCCGCCGGCTTAAGCTTAACACTCTGAGCCTAGTGGAGGAGAGAGCAATTAAAAAATTAAACCTAGTGTTTGGAACTGTCAAGTTTGAGTAATGCACTTAGCACTTAATTTCTTTGAGTAGTGTTTTTTTAACCGACTTCAAAAAAGGTAGAGTTTCTCAAACACAAATGCTTAAAAAAAATTATGTTCGTAGTTTTTTTGTCTTACCACAATGTATATATATGCAAATGTTGTAAGCACTTGTTAAGGGTATATAATATCAGATATATTTTTTATTACTTTAAGATGCATTTACTATAGAAAATATGAAATATTATATATACTGTTGGTGTTTCATAATAAAAAAATAAACTTTCGACTAGATAAATCAACTTTAATGATTATTTTTTATTTGAAAGCTGGTGATTCTCGTGTTGTGTCTTTCAATTTGAGATCCAGTTCTGATAATGGCATACTTGTAAAGGCTTAAAAAAAGTCTGAAGTCTTTTTTTTTACGCTTTGTTTTTGCTATAAAACCTAATTAATTTGTTTTGTTTAATTTATTTATTTTTAATTATTGTGTCTTCAACACTGTAGTTATATGTATTCTTTCATCTGTATTTTTGTAAATATCTCCAGACCTGGCGACGTAACAGATGTCAAGCATTATTATTTAAAAGAAATTAGATATAATTCAGTCATATAAAAAGGCAGGTTGTACATATGTCGTGAAGAAGGATTGCCCTCAACAGCAACACTTATCCGGTTTGAGAAAAATCATACCGCTTTCCGCTACTTTTGAACAATAACCACACCCTATGTATTAAATCCAGCACATACGGTGTGCAAGTGACGAGCTATAATAATGCGGATTATAACAACTAAGCAGCATGGCTTGCCAAGCGAGCATAAAAAGCGGTACTTTGAACATTTTTATTATTTACTAAGCCTTTCGGTGATTTATAATTATTTCAAAACATGTCTGATGCATACCATATAGCTTTCAATTGTGAATTAATTGTACTCGTACTTATGCTTTCTTCAACATTCGATTCATTTAATCGATAATGTGTTCCAATTACTTGATTGTGTGGTGGGGTGTTTCCTTGACCTTCAGCCATATTATCATTCAAAATCAGGTGAAATGTGGTCAAACGCTATCTGATATAACACCTCTGAAAAACATTGTAACCTAATTTGTATATCCAGATACCGCTTTTAAGCAATCCGGATAAAATTAAATGTCTGTAACTTTATTTAAAACTCGTTAATTAAACCGGTACTCTTCCGGAATTTCGTGCAAATACGCTGCCTGGTTTTATGATCAAAATCGTTTTTAAGGCATGTAAGCAGCTTTTTCACACGATAAAAAGGTTTTGTGAAAAAAATGATAAATACGAAATTTATACAAATATTAGGATCTAACAAGAAAAGTTGACCGATGATGATGATGATGATGATAATGGTGATCATTATGATGATGATGATGGTAGTAGTAGCGGCAGTAACGTCAGTGTCGGGCTAAAAGCCACCCTAATACATCACACTTGAGTTTCGATTAAGTCAATCCGTAAAGGATTCCTTTTTTGAAATGATACTAATTCGTGTTCAAATCTTGCTAGTAATTCAAATTATTCCTTAACAATAAAATTAATCAATAATATTATTGAAAACAAATCCTGTCATAGCCTAACCACACTGGATTAAACACGATCAGAAATCTAACAGATACAGATAGCAGCCAGCCGTATATTTCACGCTGTGTACTTTACTCTGTGAATTTGGATAAATAGCACATTAATCAGAGCTTAATACTGAATACTGATATATCAGAATTGTCCGCTATTTGAACGCCGTGTTAGTTGCGCGCGTATCAAACTATGTGTTGTTAAAAGCTATTATAATAGTTGGAAATTAAATAAAAGAAAGAAAAAAAAGCTTAAAGCATCGTCAAAATCCATTTACCGATTCTCTTTGGCTTATAAACTTTTGTATTCATAACTAACAATCACTATAATATTATTGATAGACTTTGAACCAAATTTACGTTATCTTTTGTCATTTTTACTTGTACTTTTTTGATAACATGATTCTGATTCTAGTCATTCACCTGATGTTAAGTGACACGGCTGTCCATATTAGTTGCAGTATCACTCGGAACTGTAAAGTATAGAGTTTCGCATGACACTGCACAACGTACGTCATCTTGAGATACCAGCACTGTCTAGTGATTGTGGTCAAAAAGTCTCATTTGTCCAGTAATTTCACTAGCTACAGTGCCTTCCTAACCGGATCACAGTGTTAGAATAACAGTTTGGTGTTAGAATAACTGGCAATGCGGTGGTACCTACCTAGACGAACTTTGCAGAAAAGTTATTAATTTGAATAAGGGAGCATTGTTTGTTCTATCTCTGGGTGTTGTGAGAGTATGGCTCTTGTAGTTCCTAGACACAGGGAATCCTAGTAAGGGTTCAGGGTATTTGTATGTGATGGTTGGGTGTTATTTATTTAATATTTATCTATACAAATTATAAAATTCAAAGTCCTGACTGACTGACTGACTTTATATATCAACGCACAGCCTAAACCACTGGTCCTAAAGACTTGAAATTTGGAGGGTGATTTTTTTGTAAAATGTAAGCATCCACTAAGAAAGGATTTTTCGAAATTAAATTCTTCAGAGGGTAAAATGGGTGTGGTAAAATAAAAAAAATGAAAAAAAAAAAATTTCTTTTTCGTTTCCTATAGGTCACGTGGGCGAAGCCGCAGGCAGAAGGCTTATTCAATATAAACTAATAAAGTTAAAAAATAGAAAACACGTAATGAAATTAGGTACTCATTATCCTAACTTTCAAGATCTTTTTGATGTTATAAAGATAATAAAATTATTGCCGTCAAAAATCTACGAGCCGAAATGAATAGAATAATGTTATTAGACATAATTAGGTCTACTAAAGTTAAGCCCTAGACTTTTATTGGATGTAATGAGATCAACTTGATTTTAGGCTTTGTTTGAAAAAGGTCCCTTTGAACATCTACAGCTATTTATTTGTTTCATTCACAAGAGATTTAGAAATTTTAGGTGAATCTATTTAAATATTTTATTTTATAATAATTCTATTTTTCTTTTTATAATTATAAGTTTTTTGATGTTATGGAATGACATGACGAGCTAGTCGTTCGTCTTTAATAATTTATTTTTTATATAGTAATTTCACTCGCTACAGTTCCCTTTTAAGGGAAAGTAGTGTTTACAAACTACTGCTTAGCGGCTGAATAGCAGGCAAAGTTAAAGCAAACGCAAAGTATTCAGAGTATAATATATTTTTTTAGGTACGTTTTATTGATAATTTATTTTTATTTTATTTATTGTTAAGTTATTAATTACTAAGAATTTTAGTTCGCCCATTATCTCACCTGATCGTAAGTGACGATGCGGTCAAAGTCAAAGTCAAAAGATTTATAGCAAATAGGCTAATTTTAGCACTTTTACAACAACTAACATGCTTATACCTGTTCACTCTCGATTTGAAAACTCACAGATTATATTTTTCAGGAAATAGAGACGTAAGTTGTGCCATTCAAGATTGTAGTTTTTAGAAATTAGATTGAAAATAGTATGCGAATTAAAGTTGCTGACATAACTCATAATTAGCAAGTTGAAATGGCAACACTCGCCAAACCAATGGGGAAGAAAGGTCCAGCGTAACTACTCTCTCTTCAAATTTTACGTTGTATTCCAATTCGTGGTTGTAGTCGTGACATTCTACTAGGACAACTAATAATTGAACTGCATAAGCCTCTAAAATTAAATACTAATACGTCAAACGATCACTGGCCGCCTTGCTATCTCTTACATCCATCGGCTACCCGCAGTTTTGACCAGGTCGTTGGTGCACCTAGTGGAAACTGATTTTAGACCTTATAATAATATTCGTTTGGCTCAGAAAGTGACACAAGCTTTACCTGGGTGTATAGAGCGTAAGTAATAAATCATAAAACGATGTAAGTCACCCCCAAATGTAGAATAAAAGCATTACAAACTTCAAATTACCTTCATAATTTAATTTTTAGACGTTCTCCAACGATTTCGACCCAATAACCGCGAAACTTTCAAAACAACATGATCCCTATAAATCTTGAGACCTTCTCGAACTAAAAAGCAAAAAGTCCCAGCTTGAAACTCTCAATTAGTGATGTGGTAAATATCCGGCATATTCAGAAAGAAGTTATCATCACCCTATTAGTTATTGCCGAATAGGCACGGTAGATGACTACAGTCCGGCATAACCTGATAGTGACCAGATAAATAATCTGAGAGTTTTCAAGGCAAAAGTGAGCCGGTATCTTCTGGGCAAGCATGTGTCATCGTCGATCGTGTGTCAGTGGTCAAATGCAAGCTTACCTAAAGTAGAAAAAATAAATTATTACATAGAAAAATATGAGTTTTTGCTAATATTGCTTGATCACTTATATTCTATGTAACTCCCAATGTCATCTACCTGTAATCTGTAAGCCGATTCATTCAGTTTGCTCAAACGATGCACAATATTTTAGTAGCATACTATTTTTAGAATACAAATATACTATATGCAATACACTATACATAATAGAGTTTATTAAATAACTGTCATAATTATTTATATCAAACTGTCTGTACATCATAGCGGCTAGTGTATAATCTATAGTCCAAATATTTTAGTAGTATATAGGCAAAGTAGTTAGTAGCATTTAGTAGTAGTTGAATAGAATAGAATAGAATAGAATAGATATTTATTCATGACAAAAAGGCTTAAAAATTAAGAGTAACAAAAAAAAAAAAAATAATAATAATAATAAAAACATTTGCCCGTTGCCACGAATCGGTCCCAACTCAGCATATTGCTGGTCATGCAACCAGCGCTGGTCTTCCGTTGGGACCGTTTCGGTGGCGTCACGGCACGGATTACAATTACTTAAACTAATAATAAACATAACCAGAAAAATGAGAGACGAATACATATACATATACAAATATAACGTAGACGAGAAGAATAGCAACTACGAGTGCTTAGATTATATTGCACGCGTGTGTGTGCGTGAGTGTGTGTGTATATTTGTGTGTATATATGTGTGTGAATAAAATAAATGTAGCAAGCGTAGCCAGAAAAACTATGCGTACATTACATAGCACTTGTGTCGTGACATAAGTTTTCTTCCGCTTTCTGATGAGCATAAAATATTTTTTTTAGTTTAATTCTAAAGCTTTGAACAGACTGCAGGTTCCTTATGGGCGGTGGAATATTGTTCCAGCATTTGGAAGCTGCGTAGCGGAAACTTCCTCTAAAAGCTACTGACCTATGATGTTGAGTCATAAGCTGCACCGCGCACTCCCGCGGTGTGCTGTTTTCTACGACTGCATGTCCAAGACAATTTGTCAAACAGATAGCTTGGTGATTTGTGTTTAATAACACCAAAAAGAAGACAAGCCAAATGTAACTTACGGCGATGTTTCATTTTCAGCAAGGAGTGTTCGTTCAAAAATGGCGTCACATGGGCCCTCAACGGAATATTGAAGCAAAATCGGGCACAAGCGTTTTGGACCCGTTGTATTAACTTTTGTGTTCGAACAAGCAAACGCGGGCCAAAAACTATATCTACATAATTTAACTTAGATAGTATAAGCGATTCTGTCAGCCGAACTCGTAAATCTTCACTTAGATATGGTCGAATTCTATACAGCACCTTCAGTTTGTAGAAACAGTCTTTTATAGAGAGAGCCACATGTTTTTCAAATCTTAGATTACAGTCCATGTACAATCCCAGATTCCGTGCTTCGTATACACGCTCGACAGTCTCACCCATAAGCATGACGTTCACTGAGGGGAGTTGCTATTATTGTAGTAGTTAGTTTAAAGAATAGTTGGTATATTATTATTATGGGAGTTTTATAGTTTTTATAGTAATTAGCTATAGTTTTAATATAGGCGTCTTAATTTTTTTTACTAAATCATATCAAAGGTTTTAAAAGCAAAATAAGTACACTAACAATTAAGCCGAACAACTATCCGGTCGAAAACCCGTAGTCTCATTTCTATTGAACCGTTGCAAGCTACATAAATTGTCATCCAATTACACTTGCTTTATAGGCCAACTTCCAGAAAATATTTCTTTTTTATTACCTTAGTTTTTAAAAGGCTGGGTGTTATTTAGTGAGTATGAAGATTTAGACCCTTGTAAGTTACGGACAAGTTATTATTGTCGTTTAAGTTCATATTACAAGTTGTTCCCATTGTAAATAGGCTTTATTCATGTTAAAGTATAATAAATTAGCTAACCAAATTGTGATGAACCCATTGCAGGTTTATATATATATTTCTCTTTCTCTTCCTCATAGCTTTTGCTATAAAAATTGAATTGAGAAGCTCATCTTTTTTTTGAAGTCTGTTGAAAATAACAAAAATTCATCATCTACCCGCATTTGAATAGCGTGGTGGATTCTCGCCCGCATTTTAGTAGGGTGGTGTGTTAAATATGTGTGTGTAAGGTACAAGTATTTCCAATGAACTCAACTAGATGGCATTGTTCTGATTTTAAACTCACAAGCGTTTGTCGCACGATATTCGTATTCCTTGTTTCGCCGCCAAAATTTAAATAGAAACCTATCAACCCCAACGAGGTGTTTTATTTCTACAAAACGCAACGCGGTTCCATAGGCTCTAAAGGCTAGGACTTTTTACATGGTCCTTACCGAGCCGGAAGTTCGACGCGACGACTTAAGTCGCCTGCAAGCACTTGAAAACAGTGGTGGTTCGCCGCTGAAGGTGCTCATCGTACACGAACCTGAAGGGGGTTCGGTACGACTGGTTGGAGGAAGAGAAGCAGTACCACCAGCCGAGGAAGCAGAAGCGAACGAGTGGAGCAGGTGTGACGTCAGTAGCAGTACAAGGTCCAGTGACGTCATCATTACAACGCTGTGAAGGGGCGTTGTCACCGTGACGTCACATCTGTGACGCCCCACTTTGGAAGGTTTGACAGTGATATAATCGTGAGTACAGTTTGTGATCATGTATAATAGTGCCATCTATCGGGAAGTTTAGTTTCTTCAACTTAGAAAAAATTCAAGCAAATATATAATTTGGGACTTTAACTTATTTATAGAATACTGGACTTGTAAAAATTTCATGTGCATGCTTAATATTAGGGACTTAGAATAGTTAAGCTAAAAGTGAACCGACGGGGAATCCACGCCCGTTTGCGGCCCCGCATATTGAGTGTTCAAACACTTGTAAAATTTTTCGGAATTTCTCATAGTTGTAAACGTTTAATAAATTGTTTGGACACTCAGTGCAGTCTCTGTTTGGACACTCAGTGCAGTCTCTGTTTGGACACTCAGTGCAGTCTCTGTTTGGACACTCAGTGCAGTCTCTGTTTGGACACTCAGTGCAGTCTCTGTTTCTGGTCTTTGAATAAGTAGTATTGCTGTTTGTACTTAAAAATAATTTGTTTTGATTTGATTAGGTAAACTTAAACTGTGTTCTTACAAGTTAAAATATGGCATCTATTGCGATAATTAAGAGCCAGAACAGTTACATAGCCAGGATTGAAAAGGCGTATGATAACTATAAAAAGAGTCCTAAAGTCCGCCTTGTTAAAGAATCTTATTTGTCGACTAGATTAGAGGCCTTAGAGGACCAGTGGAAGATAATTGTTAACAATCATAATAAATTATTACTTGATGAGTCCGATGTCATTAGCCAACATAAGTATTTCGCTGAAGGAATGTTTGATGATATTGAAGAAGTTTACATTAATTACAAATCTGAAATCAAAGAGGCGTTATCTCTGTGTAAGCCGTTAGCAAGTTCTTCAAACGCAAACAGTCAACAGGCACAAATTTCAAAAAATGAGTTAAATGTAAAACTTCCTAAGATTTCGATACCGACTTTTTCTGGGTTGTACTCGGAATGGCAAACATTTAGAGACCTTTATGTGTCATTAATACATAATAACGCATCTATTGATAATGTTCAAAAGATGCATTATTTAAAGGGGCATCTTACAGGTGAAGCGGAACAGCTTTTAAGGCACGTTCCAATCACGGCAGACAATTACCAGGAGTCATGGGCATTACTCAATAGTAGATACAATAACAAAAGATACCTGGCTAACTGTCTGCTGAAACGTTTCATGAATCTACCAAGCGTTAGAATGGAATCATGCAACGTCATTAAAGATTTATTAGATACAACTAATGACACATTAAACGGTCTGAGGAATTTGGGAATCGATGTTAATACGTGGGATATAATTATGATTTATATAATCTGCACCAAACTGGATCCTGAAACGCGCAAGCAATGGGAGGTTAAAATTAGTGTCTCCTATCAGCTACCTACCCTACAACAAATGCGAGAATTTCTAGAATCCAGATTTCGGTCGCTTGAGTTTTTAAATACTAAACCCAAATCGAACCCAGGCTCCTCAAGCCAAAAGCCGAAATTTATGCATGCCATTGCTACTGATGCTGCGTCCAACCCATGTCCTTATTGCAAAAAGACGGATCACAAAATTTCTAATTGCAAAGAATTTGTCAAGCTAGATTATAAGCCTCGACACAGTTTTGTTCAAACTAATGGTCTTTGCTTTAACTGCCTAGGAAAAAACCACTCTGTCAAATCATGTAGTTGTACAACAAAATGTCGCGTTTGCAAACATAAACACCACTCTCTACTGCATCCTAAGCCAGAATTGCCTAGAACGGAACCGTGTACTTCCGGTTTACCAAAACCAGAAGCGTTCGTAGAAACATCATCTGCAACTGCGCCACCTTCGAATGTCGCCGCGCATTTTTCGAAGGAAACAACATCTAGTGGGGTGCTGTTAGCCACAGCAGTTGTGAAATCTCGCGCCAGGAATGGCAATGAGCAGTCGCTCAGAGCCCTACTGGACCAAGGGTCACAGGCGTCCTTCATTACAGAAGGAGCTGTACAGTTACTCGGCCTTAGGAAGATACCCACCAGAAGTGTAATTTCTGGGGTAGGAAGCGACCACGGTACTTTGGCATCAAAGTACACCGTTGCGATCAATCTTCAATCTCGTCACGATCCTGAGTTTATAGTAGAAGTACGTGCGCACGTCTTAAGTGCCATTACTAGTCTAATTCCATCGAAAAGGATCGTGAATAGAGATTGGCCTGAGCTAGTTGAGATCACTTTAGCTGATCCTCACTTTCATACGCCAAACAAAATTGATATTTTGCTCGGTGCCGACGTATATGGTCAAATTATAAGAGACGGCTTGATCAAGGGTCCCGACGGCATGTTGATTGCTCAACGCACAGCCTTGGGATGGATCTTATCTGGTCCCACACATCAACCTGATGACGATCAAGTCCTCACAGCAAATTGCCATCATAACGTGATCATGAGCATGCATGCTCACGTAGACGATAACGCTTTGTTGAAACAATTTTGGCAACTTGAATCTGACTCTTTCGAACCCAAAATGCTCACCGAGGAAGAGCAGGCATGTGAAGAGTTTTACAGTAGAACAACACGGAGAGATTCTTCAGGACGGTACATTGTGAGCCTTCCGTTCCGAGAAGACGACCCGCAATGTAAGTATGGGAATTCAAGAAATATTGCGATCAAGAGATTTCAACTTCTTGAACATTGTTTCAAGAAGAACCCTGAAATCGAGGCTCCAAGTTACTCCAAGGTCATGCAAGAATACTTGGATCTTGGTCATATGGAACGTTTAACAGGCAATGATGACAAGCGATCTGAGAGTGTTTATCTCCCTCATCACGCCGTTATACGTGAAGACAAAACCACGACCAAGATCCGAGTAGTGTTCGATGCATCGTGTCGTGGAAACAATGGAGTATCTCTTAATGACACATTGATGGTCGGTCCTACACTTCAGCAAGACTTACGCCACATCATCATGAGATGGCGTATGCATTCCATTTGTCTGAGTGCAGATATAGTGAAGATGTACCGTCAAGTCGTTGTCAGCAAGCAGGACGCAGATTTCCAGCGGCTTGTATGGAGAGACGATCCGGAATCTGAAACAAAAGAATTTAGATTAGTAAGAGTCACATTCGGCACGGCGTCTGCTCCTTACCTGGCTGTGAAAACACTGCAGCAGGTGGCAACAGATGAAGGTGAAGATTTCCCTGAAACAGCAAAAAGGATTAAAACAGATTTTTATGTTGATGATCTAATGACGGGGTGTGAAACAGTGGCAGAAGGAGTTAGAATTTACCAAGAGATGACAGAAATTTTAGGAAGAGGAGGATTTGAACTACAAAAATGGATAACTAATGATAAGGATCTAGCTAGAATTATAACAAATAAACAAGAAAATCAGAATGAGAAGGTAGACATTAAAATGGATGAGGTTGTGAAGGTGTTAGGACTGTCCTGGGACAAAGAATCGGATTCATTTCATTACTCAGTTCAATTGCCTGTATCACATGATCCTATCACTAAAAGAAGAGTAATATCAGATATCTCGCGTCTATTTGACCCGTTAGGATGGGTCGCGCCCTGTGTCATAGTAGCCAAGATCATGATACAGAAATTGTGGCTAGCAGGATTGGACTGGGATGAGGAGTTGTCTGATGATTTGTTTAAAGAATGGCTTACTTACCGGTCACAGCTAGAACATCTTCGTGACTTAACTATTCCGAGATGGATAGGAGCTAAAAATGATGACATTTGCAGGGAACTTCATGGTTTTTCGGACGCTTCGATTTCTAGTTATGCAGCAGTTGTGTATCTTAGAACAGTCAGTGTGGCGGGAAACACTTGCGTCAATCTCGTCACGGCAAAAACCAAAGTGGCCCCTACAATGCAAGTATCAATACCTCGGCTCGAACTGATGGGAGCCGTCCTTTTAGCAAAACTGATTACGGAAGTTGCTAATGTGTTAGACATTAATGTCAAAGATGTGCACGGATGGACTGACTCTACTGTCGTGTTGGCGTGGCTCAGCAGTCATCCAAGTCGTTGGTCGACTTTCATAGGCAATCGCACTTCTGAAATCTTATCAAGACTGGACAACACGCAGTGGGCACACGTCCAATTTAATCAGAACCCAGCAGATATTGCTTCTAGAGGATGTACTCCAATGGAACTGGCTCAGTGTAGCATGTGGCTGCAGGGTCCTTTGTGGTTGAATGACTCATTGATTGTGTATACAAGGCCAAAGTCAATCTCCATTAATCTTGAACAAAGAAAAGTCAAGGCACATCTGACTGTTGGCACACCAAATGATGAACCTTTTTGGACGAGGTTTTCACCATTACAAAGGCTAGTTCGTGTCGCGGCGTATTGTCGTCGATGGCTGAAAATTAAGGAAGTTAAGATGAAGCAGCATAAGTTCGAACCATATCTCACGAGTTCAGAACTTGATGAAGCACTTAATGTCTGCATACGACAATGTCAAAGGGTAGAAATGAGCGACAAAAGCAGTTTGAAACCACTGAATCCATATTCAGACGACAAGGGAATCCTGAGAGTCCAAGGAAGAATTCAGAATTCAGCCCTCCCTGAAGATACGAAGCACCCTATCATTCTTCCTAAAAAGAGTCATTTCACAAACCTGGTGGTCGATGATGCTCACAAGAAGACATTGCACGGTGGTCCCTCGTTGATGTTGAATTACTTGCGTACGAAATACTGGATAGTCTGCGCCAAAGTTTTAGTAAAACATCACGTACGCAAGTGTGTCACTTGCGTTCGACATTCAGCATCAACTAACAACCAATTTATGGGTCAATTACCAACGGCCAGAGTGACCCCAGCACGACCATTTGTAAATAGCGGTGTTGATTTTGCTGGACCAATTAATATCCGAATGTCCAAGGGTCGTGGTAATCGGTGCTATAAAGGATACATAAGTCTCTTCATATGTATGGCCACCAAAGCCATACACTTGGAAGCCGTAAGTGACCTTACAGCTGAAGGCTTTATTGCATGTTTTAAACGCTTTGTAGCTCGAAAAGGGTACGTCAGTAATATTTGGAGCGATAATGGTACCAATTTCGTGGGAGCCTCTAAGGAACTTCAAAGGATTGTTGATCCAGGAATATCATCGGTGGCTACAGATATCCGCGAGTGGTTGAACAATAACAGAGTTACTTGGCACTTCATCCCTCCTCACGCTCCCAATCATGGTGGGTTGTGGGAAGCCGGTGTGAAGTCCACCAAGTACCATCTCAAACGTGTGATCGACGGTTCAAGCCTGACATTCGAAGAAATGACAACAGTTTTGTCACAAATTGAGGCATGCCTCAATTCCAGACCACTGTCGACACTGCCAGGCAATCACACAGATCTGTCTCCACTCACTCCAGGACACTTTTTGGTGGGCGAACCATTGATTGTGGTTCCCGAGCATAACTACAAACAGACAAACATCACCTCATTGAGACGTTGGCAACTGACCCAAAAGATGGTGCAGAATTTCTGGCGAAGGTGGTCAGATGAATATTTGGTGCATTGCTTGCAAAGATACAAGTGGTCAAAGGTCACTCCCGAACCAACCATCGGAGATATAGTACTCGTAAAGGAAGACAACCTTCCTCCAGCTCGTTGGTTGCTAGGTAAGGTCATAGCAAAGCACCCAGGTTTGGACAAAATTACAAGAGTTGTAACCTTGAAATGTAACGGCTCTCACATTAAAAGACCAACATCTAAACTCTGTATTTTGCCAGTTACAAATTGAGTCGTGTAATGCGAATTGTATTTTCTTTTATTACAGTGTATGTTAGTATTAAGTTTTGTCAAGAAATATTGTCATTTTAGTCGAAGTTATCCATTTTCAAGCATATAATATTAATATAGTATTCTAGACATAAGTGTTACCCCCTTGACCTCACGGTGGGCGGTAAAAAGATGAAGAACGTTGAGTGACGTTCTTGGTGGGCGGTATGTTAAATATGTGTGTGTAAGGTACAAGTATTTCCAATGAACTCAACTAGATGGCATTGTTCTGATTTTAAACTCACAAGCGTTTGTCGCACGATATTCGTATTCCTTGTTTCGCCGCCAAAATTTAAATAGAAACCTATCAACCCCAACGAGGTGTTTTATTTCTACAAAACCCAACGCGGTTCCATAGGCTCTAAAGGCTAGGACTTTTTACAGGTGAATTTTAGCCCGCATATAATGGTGGATTCTAGCCCGCATTTGAGTAGTGTGGTAGATTATAGCCTGCATAGCGTGGTGGATTCTAGCCCACATAGCGTGGCGGAGTCTAGCCCGCATTTGAGTGGTGTGGTAGATTCTAGCTCGCATAGCGAGGTGGCTTCTAGCCCGCATTTGAGTAGTGTGGTGGATTCTAGCCAACACTATCTTCTACTGAGCGCAGGCTGGTTTCCCAGCAGTGGGAACGTACTATGAGGCTGATAACCACGTTATAAGATACTCCAAACCACCATAGCGATACTAAATCAAATTAACTTAAAGCAATAGGAAATTTCTCGCGGAGACAATCGCTTAATTCTTGCAGAGGTACCACTAATTGCTTTATCCATTCCTCAAAACAATTTAAAACGTCATTCCAACTGTTTCAATTTGGAAAAACAATTTGTGCTAAGGCGCTACGCATGCTATGACAACACATTATTATTTCCTTGTTCCTGCAAGGGAAATTTCGCAATTTTTTCATTACATTTAATTTATTCATAATTTTGGCATCAAATGAATAACTTGTGAACCGCGGCATATTTTCTGTATGACGCTACTTTTTGGAGTATAAAAAAAAAGTTTTTCAGTTTTTTTTCCTGATGCTATTATTAGTGAGTTCAACGACCTTTAATCCTGTGATAAATTCGAGCTTTTAATTAATTAGTACATAAGTGCCATTCCTGTTAATATTCAAAACTGAAACATTGTTTGTTGGTTTTTTTGTTTAGCTTACACGCAAAAACGCCTTAACCGACTTAACGCATTCCATTCCATTCTTGAAGTCAAATCGAGAGTGAACAGGTATCTTTTAGTTAAGCGTGTTACATCCTAGACCGCATCGTCACTTACCATCAGGTGCGATAGTGGTCAAACGCGAGCCTATCAAACAATAAAAAATAATAACTTTTTAGTAAATAACTTTTTTTCAGAGTGTGCGTTGCATCTTTTAATTCAGAGAACCAAATTACGAACCTACTATCTACAGTCCCGTCATTTAATAAGTATTAATTATTTAAAATTGTCAAAGTTGAATTCATTTTTGGGGTCCCGCTAAGTGTTCGGAGAAGTTGGTCTCAAATTGATATTAGTGCAAAGCGAAAAAGATTGAAAGCAATGTAATCGGACTCTGACGCTGTCAAGACTTCTGAATGAAGCCGTTTTTTGAAGTAAAACTTCTTTACGCACGCTTGACTTGGGGAGTAA
Organism: Ennomos fuscantarius; assembly: GCA_905220475.3. Taxonomy (NCBI): domain Eukaryota; kingdom Metazoa; phylum Arthropoda; class Insecta; order Lepidoptera; family Geometridae; genus Ennomos; species Ennomos fuscantarius. The sequence goes on from HG992049.1 coordinate 9,979,257, forward strand.
GCTGGTGAATGCGAGGCGAATGGAGGTGAAGTTGATTCACGTAAATCTCTATTGTCAACAACAAAAAAAAAACAAAGGTAACATAATATTGTATTATTATATTGGTATGTCCGGTAAAATGACAATTTACAATTGATCCTAGATGCTTACTAGGATTCCCTGTGTCAAGGGAGACAGGAAATACGAGGACCATGGTCCCAGACTCAGAACAAATATTTGCACTTTTTTTCTGTGCACAAATACCGCCGCGGGAAATGAACTTGCCACCTCCGGGCTATGAGCTGACCTGCTCAACCACCACACCACAGAGACTTTTAGAAAGATAGGGTGGTTCTATTCTCACACAGCTGAGAGCACACGGAGAAATCAATTCATTGCTCAGTTGTAAATAACACTCTTTTGTGGGTCAGGGTACATTTCGCTCTCTAAATGTCGCCTAACGAGCGAAATGTCCACTATTCTAAAAGGCTCTCTCCAAAGAAATCCGATTTAAAAAAAGGGCCAGTACCCTGTCTTTTACACGTCAGTATTTTTACTTAACACTAAGGACTATTGTTGTATGACAAACAACCGGACCCGATGGCTTAACGTGGCGTCCAAAGCACGATAGTACTGATTTGTAAATACCACTTTTAGTAGCGGTCACCCAAATGAGTAGTGACCGCAACGAACGTTACTTAACTTTACTGATCAGCACGACAAATTACTAGATACCTACCATCTTTATTACTACTAAATAATAAGTAATTCTTAGAGTTTTGGCAGGAAAGCAAAAAAGATTGCGTCACCGCATTGTATTATTTTCCTAAACTTGTGTTATTTTCAGTGTTAGTGCATAAAATTGGTGGCATTCTATTCGTTAAGTGCTGGATTACAGGCGTGAGTGTGAGAAAATGGTATAATGATGGTGAAACGTTTCTTTTCATGTTATTTCCAAAACTCCATAGAAGCTTCAAGTAAAGTTGCCACCACTTTACTAGGAGTATGACTTTGACTAGACTATGACTTCACTTGATGACTTCGCCTGTGACTTGACACATATTTGCGTGAAATATTATTAACTTGATGAATTATCAATTACTTGACACTGGCTAAATACACAAAAGTGTGGAGCCAAAACTTAAAAAAAAAGTAATTCTTCTCTTCGTTTAATGGCCTGCTATCGCTTTTAAGCTACAATTCTGCCAATGTCAAGTAAGGAATTATTGTACGGTTATATCATGTCAAAGTCCTATATTGTCAAAGTCAAAATGCTACAGTAGAATGGTGGATATTATAATGAAGGCTCTAGGAAGCCTTGAAGAGAAAACGAAAAGGTATGGTTTGAAAACTTAGAACCATTTGATAACACTAGTGCACGTTCACGAACACTTAACGGACAGTTATCCACCTCTATCACACATTAAAATTCAAAAATACACGGGTTATGGAAAAAAAACTCATTCAAAAAATTAAATTCAAAACTTCACAATCACCATTTTTGTATTTTTTCAATTAAATCCAAAAATAATGAGTAAAATATACATTTTCAGTGTTTGTCATAATTATTTTCTACGTCAAAGTTTTGTTTTAGTTTATTTTATAAATCCTTTGAAGTTCGTTAGAGAGGTGTTAATCTATGGATTATTGGAAAATTTAATTCTGAAAGTTTGTCAGTTGATATTTTAGAAGATAACATTTCTGTTTGTTGTCTAGAACATGTCAGTTTTAATTAAATACGTTCGTTTTAGTGTCAAAGTGAAACTTTTACATTATCTTATAGCTTTGACTGGTCCGATAGCTCAGTTGGTCTCTCTGCCTTCTGAGCTGCTGGTTGTGGGTTCGATCCCCACCTAGAAAAAACTTTTGTGTGATCAACATCGATGTTTGTTCTGTATCTGGGTGTTTTTTTCTTTCTCTTTTTTTTATTGTCCAGATTGCTTGCACCAGTAGTGGAAAAGAGAATTTCTTTTTTTGAAAGTCATTTTAATTGGGTTGCTGTATTTGACAATAAGCGATTTGTAATTTCATATGCTTAGAATAATATCATAAATTAAGTAGTATTTAGTTTCTTTTATTTTATTTGTAAAATATCCTAAAAATATTTGCAAAAATGGTTTGAATTTTGAGTTTTATAATGAAGAAAACATAATTTTATATAACGCATAGACTGCACTTCTGCTACAGATAACACAATTTAATTTAAAAATCCAATTAAAACTTGTAACTAGAACCAACGTCACAGAACTGTCTCATATCCAACCTTATTTACGAGTAAATTCTAAATTAACTCGTTTTATTAACTCGAGATTAAACCTGTAACTTGTAATGAGAGACGCTACAACTTTTGTAATAAATAAACTTGTATGCATACGATTTGTTGGACCTTCATGTGTTGTGAAAAATGGCGTAAGCTTTATTATAAAGCTTTGATATAAAAATGACGTAATATTTGATATAAAAATAGCGTAATATTTGATATAATAAGAATAATTTAATGTAAGTAGTTTGAGTACAAAATCGAGGTGATTATTGTTGGCCCATTTTTTATTGGATATAATTTCATATACTAGACCAAAAAACAGTAACAATGTAAAAAGTACAATTCTTCTTATAGCTAAAAACTTTGCAACGGTTGAAATTGGATTTCTAATGCGCCACTGCTAAAGTTTCAGGAAATATTTTTGATAAGCGGCGGTATTTCCGCTTTATGTAGCTCTAACATAAAACATAAACTTTAGATTATTAAAAATATTTTAAAGTTTATGCTAGTTTAGTTAGGTACGTTGGAATATTTGGTGTGAGAATGCAGGGTAGATTTTAGATATGAAATTATTTGGGTTATATTTTTGTGACCGAGTGAAATAGAGTTAAAAAGTTAATGAATGACACGACGAGCTTGGTATTCGCCTAATGTAAAACAACACAGCCGTGTCGCATTACATTAGTGCGTGTGTGTGTTTGTGTGTGTGTGTGTGTGTCTGTGTGTGTGTGTGTGTGTGTGTGTGTGTGTGTGTATGGGCAGCCACCCATAATAAATAAATAATAAATATCTGTGGACATTTCACACAGTGTCATCTAGTCCCAAACTAAGCAAAGCTTGTACTATGGAAACCAGATAACTGATACAATACTTAGATACTTTTTGTTTGTAAATACATACATAGAATACAATATAACACCCAGACACAGAACAAACATCGATGTTCATAACACAAATGTTTGTCCTGGGTGGGGATCGAACCCACAACCCACAGTCCTGAAGGCAGGGCTACTACCAACTGAGCTATCGGGCCAGTCAATATATAGATATATAGATAGCCCATATCAGTTACAGTGTCACTAGGAACTCTAAATTATGGAGTTTCGCGTGACACTGCACTATCACCATCATCCTTGTCATAAAATTTCATTTGCCCAGTAATTTCACTAGCTACAGTACTAAAAAAAAAAGTAAAAACTGGAAAAAAAATAGTCCTTGCACACTACTGCTTGGTGGCAGAAAAACTGGCAAATCGGTAGTGCCTACTTTAGACAAACTTTGCAGAAAAGTCCTACCACTAAGTAAAGAAGGTAAAAACATAAAAGGCTTTTTATTTCTTTTTATATTATTAATATGGTGTATATGAATGGCGATTAAGTATATCTTCAATATTAACTACCTTAATATTTCATAACACATATTAACAAGAAACGAAACGAGCATATGAATTACTTCTTGCTTCCTGTTTTTTTGTTCCACCGGAAGTGCCCATCACTAGCGTCTACCGGTGAATCATTAGAAAAAAATTCTACCGTTATCGCAAGCGAGTGCCAAACGTACAGCACCATATAAACAGTAAGGGCATTCCTAACACTCGTAATATACAATCGTAACAGTGCTGTCGCGTGATAGTATATCGCACATTTTTTTTTACCTTTTTCTAAAATATGTTTAAGATAGGCACTCTATTAAAATCTAGCCATACATATTTGGTATATAAGTAATTTTAATTTTAATTAAACTTTTTAAAACCTGATTTCTGTAACTGTGTCCATTGACACTAATTTTATTGTCTCTATTAAGGCAAAGTCGCTTTGTTCATGTGTGTTACTTCAGATCTTCGTCATTTATACACAATTAGTAGCGCCCGCGGTTTCACCAAGTATTTTAATTATTTGCTCATCCCACGGGAGCATTTCACTTTTCCGGGATAAAATGTAGCCTATATGTTTATATCCAGTGTATAAGCTATCTTGGTACCGAATTTCATCCAAATCCATTCAGCCGTTTGAGCGTGAAGGAGTAACAAACTGTAACACATACAAATTTTCGCCTTCATAACAATACTCTTAGGAATGGAATTTCAAAAAACCCTTTATGGATACCCTTTACAAAAAATATACCCTCAAAATTTCAAGTCTCTAGGACCAGTGGTTAAGCTGTGCGTTGATATATAAGTCAGTCAGTCAGTGAGAACTTTGAATTGAATTGTATGAAATTGAATGTATAGATAATATCATCGAAGTATTTCTCAATATTAAATTATTGCGAATAATGTCGGTTTAAAAAAAATGTTAGTATAAAATTCTAGCAGCAGAGTCCATACTATCCAGTCGATTCGGGAATTACCCGAAAATTTATGTAGCGGTAACGATGCTAATGTTGCGTATGATAACAGTTTTTAGCGGACGTTCCGCGGAATATCGGAAATCTTTGTAGTGGTACGACTTCATTGCGTCGTAGACGTAATTTTTCACTTTGCAGAGGAATCATAAATCACTATTTTATAGAAGCTACTTAAAAAGCAACGCTTAAGATTTTCAGTCTCGTTTTTGCTCTTAAACAAATTTAATCAATTCTTTAATGTAAATTTAACTAGCACTATTATTCATTGCTTTACGTAAATTATTATCTATCGTACTATCTGAACTTTCCATAATGTATTATATTTTAAAGAAAACAAAATTGAGTTTTGATTCAAATAACATTTCATTAAAGTATTTTGTTAAATTATTTTTTCAATCTCTTTTAACACGAAAAGTTTTTGGCTAATTTGGTCATTTCTAGTACTCATTCCTTAAATGGTCCCTTAGAGCATTTTGATCCCTACAAAAAATAAGATCTATTGCAGCAATTTTTTTTTGGAATTTATAATTTAATTTCGTTGACTGTACATTTTTCACAAAATCTGTGAATGCTCCGAACACCACAAACAGTTATGGGTTATTGTTTGGAACATTTTTCTGTAGCTATAATCGTTAAAATAACGTACTTTTACAATCCAATTTGACTGGCCCGATAGCTCAGTTGGTAGTAACCCTGCCTTCTGAACTGTGGGTTGTGGGTTCGATTCCCACCCAGGACAAACATTTTTGTGATGAACATAGGTGTTTGTTCTGTGTCTGGGTGCTATATTGTAGTAAATGTATATATTTACAAACAAAAAATATTTAAGTATTGTATCAGTTATCTGGTACCCACATAATACGAGCTTTGCTTAGTTTGGGGCTAGATGGATTTGTGTGAGAAAAAAAAAATAAAATAAAAATCTCGTCTCAAAAACCCAACCTGTATTTTTTTCATTTTAACTTCATATTAAAAGTTTTTTCATGTTAAAGACTTTGAAACCTAATAAGGGTAAACTAATTTTTTCTCGTTATTTGAGTTTGAGATTTTATAACCTTTGTTCAATAAATTTCACGCAGCGCCATATAACTCCAAATTAAGCAAAACTTGTAACTATGGGAAACTGATACAATGATTATACACTTTTGGTTTGTAAATACATACATCGATCACAACATTACACTTAGACACAAATACAAACATCTACATTCTTCAAACAAAGTTTATTCCTATGTGGCAATCGAACCCACAACCTGCAGTTCAGAAGGTGACCACTAACTGAGCTGCCGAGCCAGTCAAAACAATATAAATAGTATTTTTGTCTAGTCATACTTTTACAGTTTATTACTTCCGAAAACTCAGCTAGTGCAGTCTAATAAATGTTTTGATGGTTCCAAATTGAATTCAGCAGAAATATATAGAAAACTATATTAATATTTTATAGAAATTGAAAGTAACTGAGTGGTTTCCATTCACTCGTATTATTTATAAAATACATATTTGATAGAACACTTATAACTGTAAAAATTTTATATTTGTACTCAACATTTTATTTTTATTTGCGACTGAAAGGCGTTCAGCGATTTTACCAGTATTCTCGTCGGAACTCAATTTTCCGCGATCAATAATTTCCTATATTGATGTTTGGTGAACTTTAACTAATCTGTGGGCAAATTTTGCCCACAGATTAGTTAAAGTTGAGCTATTTCTTCATGATATTTTCCTTTACAGGTACCAAAACGCGTGGTAACTCAGCACGTAACTTGAAATGCGTAACATGGTATGGGGATAAACGGGATTCAAATAAAGGGGCATAGGCTTGAAAGTCGCATGAGCTACCGCTGAGGCACGCTCATTCTTAAACACTACACATATACCGCTAAAAATTATTTTTCAAAAACTATAATCTGGATGTTTCTAAAAGGGAGAAAGAATAGGTTTCTATAGAAAAATGTGGTCAAACAGAAGCCTATTTAGTATCAAATAAACTATACGCACTAATGCCTATAGTTCAATCATCCATCCCAGCAAACGTTTCAATGAAACGATAACTTTCTTACCATTTTATTTTCCAGGTAAGGGTAAAGAGGGGTAAAAGACGAAGGTAACACGGATACACACTTTATTCACACAATACTGGAGAAGGGAAAAATAAAAACTGAATAAAATGCTTGGGGGGAAACTTGAGTTTACGACACACGGACAATTTCCCCAAGTTGGTGATTTTTAATAACCATTTTGGTGATTTTTAACAGCAATTTCAAGATCAACACACAACTTTACACAAGTTTTGTAAAATATATCTGGACCAGAGTAACAGCATCCTTTCTTATCTTCAATCAAACAGCGTTCTGGTCTGAAGAGACCAGAACTGGACATTTGGAGGACAAGCTATTAAGCGTAAATAAATAATAGTGAAGCCATATATGAGGGTGGCATGTATGTGATCAAACCTTCTATAGTAATTAAATAGAGATTTAAAAAAAATAATTCAAAATACAAACGGTGCATGATAAAAATAAATATAGTTTCACTTTATTGCTAACTAAAAAATGCTTTGGCTTTGTAAGTAATTATAGTTTGATAACTATCCTGAGTATGACACATTTTGTAAGATTTCGACGTTGACTTGAGTTTATCCGTTATTTATCTTACAAATTGTAAGTAATTATTATTATAGAAAAATTTGTAAGCATTATGCGTTGTTATGCATGACTACCCCAATGTTCCACTACTTATTAATAAATATAAACTTAAATAATTAGATCTAATCTAAACACATATATTAATGTTTTATCTAATTGCCTACTTTGTTTACGATTTCTCCCAGCCGTGTGTCGCAAAAACCCAGTGGGGCATCCTCAAAAATTCCACGGACAAAAAAGCTCCTCTCATTAAGCCTAAGGTCTGGTAATTTTGTCGCGCACATTTACATTTTGTCTGTTTATTCGTCTGTTTGTTTGTCCACCTCACTAATTGGTGCGCACACATTGTAATGGTGCGTCTACACTGGAGTTATAAAACGTTGGAATCCATTTTTAATTAATTAGGTATTAAATTGAGTCACAAGCTGGTTGGATATTAATTATTTACAGTGCTATAGAAAATTTTAAAAATTTGAAGTACTGAACGATGATAATTTTTTTCACACAGCGCTATCTAGGCTCAATCTAAGCAAAGCTATGGGGACCGGATAAATGATACAATACTAAGATACTTACATAGGATACAATATAACACCCATACACAGAACAAACACCTCTATGTTCATCACACAAATGTTTGTCCTGGGTGGAAATCGAACCCACAACCCACAGTTCAGAAGGCAGGATTACTACCAACTGAGCTATCGGGCCAGTCATTTTTGTTTTGATTATTCACATGATAGTTGTTTTAACTTAAGCTTAGAGAAATTTGACATTTATAACTTTTAATAGTATATCTGATATTATTCATAAAACCAGAAGTAACTCTTAAAAATACATTCGAATGTATTTAAAAACAATATATTAGGTCTTTACCTATGAAATTGCCGTTTTGTTTGAAAAAAGTTAAAGTATTTTTTTTTCGAACTTATTTATTTCTTTTATTCAAAGTAATCACCCCTGCAATCAATGCATCTTTGCCAACGCTGTGGCAGTTTATGTATGCACTTCTTGAAAAAATCAGCAGGACGGGAGACAACAAACTCTTCAAAGGCGTTTTGTACTGCCTCTCGGGAATTGAATTTTTTTCCCGCTAAAAAGTTGTCCAAATTTTGGAAAAAGTAATAGTCAGTAGGCGCAAGATCTGGTGAGTATGGCGGATGAGGGAGAGCTTCCAAACCCAACTCATGCAGCTTAGAGACGGTCTGTTGTGCAGTATGGGGTCGCGCGTTGTCGTGAAGTAGCAGTGGAGACGACCGATTGACCAAAGCTGGTTGCAGACGTGCGAGTTTCGCCATCATTGTGGTCAGTTCTTCAATGTACACATCTGCAGTAATGCTCTCGCCGTTTTGTAAAAAGCTATGATGAATCACACCAGCACTAGACCACCAAACTGTGACCATCACCTTTCTAGGGGTCATTTTTCGTTTTGCACATTTCTTTGGTACCGAACCAGGATCTAACCAACTTGCTGAGCGCTTTCGATTGTCAAAAAGAATCCATTTTTCGTCGCACGTAACAATTCGGTTCAAAATTCCTTCATTTCTGTGCCTGTTAAGCAGCGCAAGGCAAGTCTCGACGCGTACGTTGCGCTGGCGATCGTTAAGTTCGTGGGGCACCCATCTATCAAGCTTTATCTTGCCAATCTGTCGCAAATGGACCAATATTGTTTTGATGCTAACATCAAAAGCTGCTGCCAGCTCAGCTGTAGATTGAGATTCATCAGCTTCCACAATCGCCTTTAATTCATCATTGTTGACCAAAGTTTCCGGACGACCACGAGGTTCATTTTTCAAGTCAAAATTCCCAGAACGGAACCGAGCAAACCAATAACGGGTTGTACGTTCGTTTGTACAGTTCTCTCCGTAAACGTCGTTGATGTTACGTGTCGTTTGTGCCGCGTTGGTGCCACGACGGAACTCATATTCCATAATTACACTAAATTTCAAAGTATCCATTATGAGGAAAAATGTTGAAATGTAATGAAAATACAGCGCTAATCAGTAAACAAAAGACTTATATTGTAAATAGAATGTCATATTTTTAAAACAAAATTAATTTGAATTTAGAATTCATAGCCAATCAAAACTTTTTTTTGTTTGAAAAAGTCTGTACTGCAATACGGCAATTTCATAGGTAAAGACCTATTATTTCGTTATTCAATATACATTAGAGAAGCTAAAGAATGGAATGCCCTGCCAGCGTCTGTGTTTCCGGCTAAATATGACCCGAGCGTGTTCAAGAGAAGAGTGAATAAGTATTTACTTGGCTAGCATGCTACACCTTTGATCGCATCGTCACTTCCCATCAGGTGAGAGCGTAGTCAAATGCTAGACAAATTTGAAGTAAAAAAATTATCGAAGCTTTTCACTAATAAATAAACACTATGAAATTGATAGTTTTTTCTTTTCGGTCAACCATCTGACTCACGCTATCGTCCAATCACGAATCAGACAGTGCTGCCAACCATAAAAAAAATATCCAAATTAATGAAAACAAGAGGAATAAATTGATAATTTCACGACACTACTTAAAATAAAAATAAGTCGATAAGATTATTTACAAATACCATATTATTATTATTAAATTAGTTATAATGTTATAAGTAATGGGTAAGGTTGCCCAAGCGTAGGCTCTAAATTCAAGTAGTTATGTCACAAATTGATTATTCAAAATCAGTTCCACCAAACCTTCCATTGAGACCACTTGACAAAGCCATGTAGTACATAAATTATAAATAAAATGGTAGCGTTACAACCAGTGTGGCCGCACCATTAGACATTTATGGTAATACTGTAATCCTCGTAGGGATGGAACACGTACTTGAAGTATCTAGTACGGTATTTGTAATGCGACGACCTTTTTAGGTCTTTATAACCTTTGGGAAAGGAGAGGTAGAGAAATTTCATGTTTTTAAAATGTTTCGCCCAATTTAATTGGACTCTCTCAAACTGTGTGTGTTACATTTTTTTTGTGTAACATTTTTTTTTTGTATCTGATCATAATTATGGTAAATATTTTTAATAGTTTTAATGTAGTTTAGTAATAACAAGACCCAACGATCACATACATAGATCCTGGACCCTAACTAGGATTCCCTGTGTCTAGGGACCCAGGAACTACGAGGACCGTGGTCCCACAACTCAGACACAGAATAAGTATTTAAGCTTTTTTTTTGTGAACAAATAAAAAAAAAAATTACTATCACTGTAAATTCAAACTAAACATTGGGTCAGAACTGTTAAAGCTTTGAGTTATTAATAAAAAATATTTAGTCTTTTTCATTTATGGCAACTTTTATGAATGGAAGTTCGTGGAAGCCTTCCAGCCAACGAAATTCAGGGAACTTGTTAGCTGTATAATTAATTGACGCACTGAATAAATTCAGAAAAATGAAAATAATCGAAAACAACGGCAACACCAAAACTATATGTTTCAGTTAAAAAAAGCGTTAGGTGTTCGCTAACTTTTCCGTTTAATATTTCTATTTTAGTGAATTGCAAAGAATAAGAATAATCACGCTAATATTATAATGGCGACAGTTTGTATGTGTGTATGTCTGTTACTCCATCACGTTCAAACGGCTGAATGAATTTGGATGAAATTCGGTACCAAGATAGCTTATACACTGGATTAACATATAGGCTACATTTTATCCCGGAAAATGAAATTTTCCTGTGGGATGAGCAAATAACTAAAATACTTTTTATCCGCGGGTAAAACCGCGGGGCGCAACTAGTATTTCTTTAAATCAAATACCACTTATCTGTATTTACCCTACCATCAAGCCAAACTTTTATAAAACAATTTTCCTCAATATTTTGTCCTCAAACGACTTACCACTCTGTCCAACTTTTAATATATCCATATATACACAAGAGTGGGTATGTAGGTCATAAAACTATGTCACCGTCTAATATGTTCGTAAAAACTCCGAATGAGAAAAGCTATGATGCAATATAGCAGTATCCCAGCTAGAGAATTTGACAAAAAGCACTTTGTAATTTTATATGCTTAGTACAATAACTTAATTTTATGTACTTAATAAAAAATAATTAATTTTGATTTTAATTTAATTTTGCCCTGCCGCGGGTATCGAACCCGTATTAAATATAAACAATGTATTTATTTATGTATGTCATACAATATTAATATATAATAATATTAAATTATATATTTATATGTTATGTACTTCTGCACATTTTAAAAGCAATAAAAAAAACACAATTTGTATCAGTTCAAATATTGGGTATTTGACATTAATCATCGCCCCTAGCTGTAACTATATATGTAACGAAAAGTTAAAGAAAGAAAAAAAGGAAGAAAATATATTTATTCAAGACACCAACATCACTCAATATTACATAAATCACACAAAAAAGTAACATAAATATAATAAATAGTAAAATATAATGTTTCGTGACGTCATGATATGGGTACCAAATCAGTGTGTAATTAAGGTCGTAAGACCTTAATAACGAATATAATTTTGACTTGTAAAAGTGCTTAAAATAGCCTATTTACAAAGAACCTTTTGCCTTTAACTTTGAACTGATTTTTAGTCAGAACACTTAGTCATGACATCATGAACTTTAGATGTATTCCGAATTCTATACATATATTTTGCAATACTTGATATCGAGCACAGTAACACGCATTTTAATGAACTAGTACTTTGGGTACTGGTTTCCACTGTGACGGTGACGTCACGCGTATTTTCGCGTCGTTACGCTAATGACATAGGCGGAGAATTTATTTCATGAAAATATCCAAAATATTGTTACACGTTAAGCTGCTTGTCGTTTAACGGCTTTTCAAAAATACTCGAATTACTAATTGTTACCTACGAGCACAGTTATGATGAGAAGAATAAAGTTTTTTTTAATGCAGAGTAAACATTAACATTATTAAAGGAAAAGTGGCTTATATATAAATATGTAAGTTATACCAGACTGGCGTACTTCCCACTTTGGGTAAGAAGTAAGGTTTGGGTCCCGGGACGTCTCGTGTCTCAAAGTCGCGGGACTTTTCGTCTTCATCCCCTTTCCATCACAGAACTACAAGACTTGGTGATTCTTCACATCTTTACGTCGTTAGTGTACCCCAAGTCCGCACTAAGCGTTTTGCTGGGTCATTTACAGTCCGAACGGCCAAGGAATGGAATGCTCTTCCAACAAAAGTGTTTCCTCTTGGGTATAACCTGGATTTTTTAAAGTCGAGAGTGAATGGGCATCTCATGGGCAAGCGTGCTCCAACTTCGTCACTTATCATCAGGTGAGTTGTTGTGAAAAGCATGCCCATTTTACATGTAAAAAAAAATTGAATTTTTGTTTTTTAGCACTTCGACGTGATTTTCTATGCAACGGTATATAATTCATGTGTCATTCTTAGTCATCTTTTGTGTGCAGACGAAACAAAGCTATAGCTATAGAAAAAGAGACATTATTTTAGAACAGGACATTACTTTTTTTTTTTTTTTGTTTATTTTTAAGGATCAATGAACAGTATCACATACATTATTTAAGTTATCGGTATAAATAAAAAGTTTAACAGATGTGCTACCAGCATTATTGACCACAAATTACTAAATAAAAACATTAGATACCTACTTATATTGAGACAAGATACTATACTTACAATTATACGGTAAAGAGAAAGAGAACGGCCAATGCAAACAAATTATTACTCTTAGTGTAACCTAACGTAAGCATTTAAACATTTATTATAGGATTTTACAGCTAGGTAATCACGTACCCCGATTGCAAAAGCTAGAAACACAAATTTGTATGATTTGACATTTTAAATACACAGCTTATATGCATAGTTACTATAGAAATTTTTAAATTCACAAATGAAAATTCTTCTGATGCATTGCAACTAAAGTTCCGTGATTACACCACAGATCAGTGGGATGCAGTAAGGTACAGTGCAACCCCCTACTATGATTGACCGCTGCCAAACCCACAACGCTCACCAAGCAGGTTTATCACTGATCGCTTAAAACATCCCACCCGATCGTTAAATATATCTAAACAATTGAAATTATCATTATACGTTTTAGTCATGCGGTAAAGAGGTGATCGGTGACCGGAGTTGGTACGACAGGTAGCCGTGGAAAAGGTTTTATGACTAATTGTATCACGCGGATGAGATCTAAATGGTACTTTTAGGCGAATCCTGTTGACCAGGTCCGGGCAGTCGTATCGATTGTGACATATGTCAAACAATAACACAACATCAAGTTGTTGTCTCCTAGATTTCAAATCTAAAAGTTTATATTTTACTAATAAGTCTTCATAAGGTATAGTACAACGGCAACACCTGAAATGTACACAGCGCAAAAATTTCTTTTGTACTTCTTTTTATTGCGTTATATCGAGAGTCAATATTTATTTAAGTGACTTTGCGGAATAAAATTTCTATACCTGTACTATTTAAGTCTTTTGAAATATTATTGAACAATTTATTTAAAAAAAAAATATTTGCGTGGCAGTATTCGGAGACTGCTGATAGAAGTGAAAACTAACTTGTTACATATAATTCATGGAAAGCGTTCGGTGACGATGACGCGAGTTCTGTGATTTTTGTTTACCTAAAAAGTGCTCAACGCGCCTAAAAACGTTTTCACTTCAAAAAGAAAGATCAAAATTCTATATTCAAAAGTTTTCGGGAACTACAAAGACTTACTATACCAAGACACAGAAAAAGCATTTGCACTTCTTTAATACACGAAATTGCCAAAATTTTCCAATAAAAATAAACCCCGATCCTTTAAATACAGAATTATTAATCTCACAAGTAATCTCTAAAAGGCATCTATCATCGAGCGGGAGGCGAAAATTCAAAATTTTTCACTTACGCTTACTCAAACTTGTGAACAACTCGAATTAATCAAAAAAGGTACAGCTGTCCTCTCTATTTATTAAAGACGCTAACTCCAGATTTATGTTTGTAGATTATATATATTAGCTGAGAATTAAAAACTTTGCGAAGCTGTGTTTCTTGGAAGTGAAAAAGTTTGGTTTTAACGCGCGAGTATGGTTTGAGTTTTGGCATTTACGTGTAGTTTTAAATTTCTTACGCCCATTTATACTAAAATTTGATAGCTCTTAAGTTCGCACGTATTCCTCTATGATATACGCAAATGTATGCGTATATTATAGAGCTATAAGTGTGGACTTAGGAAGTATACAACTTTAGTACAGACGTTAGTAAACACATTAATTATTCTTACTATTTTTTTTTTTTTTTTTTACTTCAAACTTGTCTAGCATTTGACCACGCTCTCACCTGATGGGAAGTGACGATGCGATCGAAGGTGTAGCATGCTAGCCAAGTAAATACCTATTCACTCTTCTCTTGAACACGCCCGGGTCATATTTCGCCGGAAACACAGACGCTGGCAGGGCATTCCATTCCTTAGCCGTTCTAATTAAGAAAGTTGAGTCAAATCGCTTGGTACGAATGGGTGGTATTTCGACCACGAAAGGATGGCGCTTAGCCGAGCGTCTAGTAGTCCGGTAGTGGAATGGTGATGGGAGAATGAGATCATGCAGTTCTTGAGCGCATTCACCGTGGTGTATTCTGTAAAAGACCGACAGACTTGCCACCTTACGTCGATGTGCAAGGCTCAGGAGCCTTTTACCAACCAAAGTGTCGTCGTCAATGAGCCTTTTGGCACGCCGTTCAATCGAGTCCAGAGCCTCAAGCTGGTACTTGGCAGACTCGTCCCACAGGTGGCAGCAGTACTCCATACACGATCGGACCTGTGCCTGATACAGATTTAGAAGCTGTCCAGGTGTGAAGTACCGCCTTACCTTGGACAATATGCCGAGTTTTTTTGAAGCTACTTTGGCTTTGGACTCGATGTAGGATCCAAAGTTTAGGTTTGACGTGAGATCAACACCCAAAAGCTCAAGATGGTTTCCTAAACTTACAGATACACCACGGAATGAAGGAGCCAGATGGAGTGGGCTCTTTTTAGCAGTGAATAAACACGCCTGTGTTTTTGCAGCATTGAACCTAACCAAGTTAGCATCGCCCCAATCGGACACGGCTTTCAAAGCCAGGTTCATGCACTCAACCATAGCCTCTCTCTCAATCCGGATGTCATCACCACTGGCACGGGCACTGGATGTGTATCTTTCAACAACAGTACTATCATCTGCATACCCAAAGGTACCGGGCTTTAGCAGATCATTGATGAGGAGTAAGAATAGTGTTGCTGAAAGAACTGACCCCTGAGGTACACCAGCATTAATAGCTAATTGATCGGAGGAGCAGCCATCAAGAACTACTCTTAGCGATCGTTCCCTCAAAAAGTCTGATATCCAAGTGCACAGACCAACAGGTAGTCCGTAAGATGGAAGCTTATTCAGAAGTCCGTCATGCCAGACCCGATCAAATGCCTTAGAGACGTCTAGAGATACAGCAAGTGCCTCTCCATGCATCTCTAAGGCTTCGCTCAATATGTGAGTGGCATACGCGAGAAGATCCCCAGTGGACCGGTTTCGGCGAAATCCGTATTGCCGGTCACTGAGGAGATCATTGTCTTCAAGGTATGCCAAGAGCTTGTTGTTAATTATACGCTCCATACTCTTACAGAGAATGGAGGTAATTGAGATGGGTCGATAGTTGGCAGGATCAGCACGACTGCCCTTCTTAGGTACAGGTTGTACGTTGGCTAGCTTCCAACTCATAGGGACTATTCCGGTGTCTAGAGAGAGGCGAAATAGGCGTGTTAGAATGGGAGACAACTCGGGTGCACAGCTCTTAAGTACAATTGCTGGTATACCATCGGGACCACTGGCTTTGTTCACGTCTAGACTGCGTAATGTTTTTAGTACTTCCTTCTGACGTATGCGTATTTCCGGCATGAAAACACCGCATTGTGGAAGGCAGGGAGGTACCTCATTAGCAGCATCTAGACGCAAAGCTTCTGCAAAGAGAGTGGCAAACAAGTTTGCTTTTTCTTTTGCAGTGTGAGCCAGCGATCCGTCTGGTTTCAATAATGGAGGCAGTGAGGATCGACAGAAGTTCGCTTCAACCGATTTGGCTAGGGACCAAAAAGCCTTACTACCAGCTGGGTAGGAAGCAAGTTTAGCCCCTATTCGACCAATATGTTTGAAACGAGCCTTCCTTAATTCCTTCTTACAGGCCTTGGCGGCAACGTTAAAGGCTTTCTTCTTAGCTCGAGTGTCCGAGGCCTTGCGTTTTCGAGCGTCAGCCCATGCCAGATATGCCGCATGCTTCTGCGCTTCAGCGCGTGCACAGTCGGCTCCAAACCATGGGCTGGCTTTGCTGGTCACGGGCTTATCGGAAAATGGAATAAAATATTCCATAGCCCGACATATTACCTCAGTAAACGCATTCGCGCAGACCGTCGGATCTCCAGAAGAAAAACACGTTTGCCGCCAAGGATATGAAGCGAAGAAATGTCGCATCTCGTCCCAGTCTGCTAAGTTGTATCTCCAGACACGCCGATTGCTCTTAGGGCTTGGGTCAGGCGGGGAGTATACTGAAACGGACTTGACCAGACAGTGATCGGAGCTACCAATGGGTGAGGATACCGCCACAGAGTATCGGTCTGGGTTCAGTCGTGAGCAGAAGGTCGAGGCAGTTAGCAGTGTGGCTATCAATGTCAGGCACTCGTGTTGGCTCTTTAACAATCTGCGTTAAATTGAGCGCCAAAGCGAGCTTACGCGTCTCTCTCCCAGCGTGGTCCGTGATCCGGTGTGGGACTAACCACTCCTGGTGGTGAGCATTAAAGTCCCCCAGAACAACAAGCTGAGCCGAAGGATAGCGTTGCTGAGCCACATCTGCCGTTTCACTGAGATACTCCATTAGAAGAGTTGTCTCCCGGTCACCGCTATGTGATCTGTACACACCAGCATAGAGAATTTTCTCAATGCCGGTGTCCACAAGCACCCAAATCACCGAAAAGTGGGGATGCTCAAGGTTTCGGAGACGCAAACAGCAAATGTCATCACGGACGTACACGCAGATACCAGCGTGTGGAAGGAAGCGGTTTTCCAAGATGAATCTTGGATAGTCCAGATATGCTGTGTCTGATGGACATCCTATTTGCGTCTCAGTCAAGAAGAGCAAGTGCGGTTTGTTGGTCTCCAGATGATGATGGACCGCTTGCAGATTTGAGTGCAGTCCACGAATATTTGTGAGGTGCACTTTAAGAGTGAGGACGTGCATCTGCCGTTTAAACTTGCTTAATTTATTTGACTTTTTCATAATTGGGTGAGTTAGGTAGACAAGTAGGAAGTGGACGAGATATTGGGATGCTAACCCTCAGTAATAGAGAAGCTCCTACGCCAATGGAGAACTTGCCCGGAGACTGCGGGGACGCCCGAACCCCCCTGAAATTGCCCACAAGTTCCTCACTTCCAGTCGCCAACTGGCCCTGTGGACAACCTCAGGATTTTACACAAGCGGTGGGGCAGCCTTTCGTAGTTGGCTAGACTACTACTTGGGCCCCCTACAACTTGCGGTCGGCCAGCAGAGAGCACCGTGCTTCGGATCCCGCTACCCTCCGAAGCAAGGTCTCCGACGCGAAAGCATCTCCAT
This sequence comes from Ennomos fuscantarius, assembly GCA_905220475.3. Classification (NCBI taxonomy): domain Eukaryota; kingdom Metazoa; phylum Arthropoda; class Insecta; order Lepidoptera; family Geometridae; genus Ennomos; species Ennomos fuscantarius. The sequence goes on from HG992049.1 coordinate 9,997,068, forward strand.
CACCAATACCGGTCTGCATACCCAACACAACTGTCCACATCTACTCGTCAGAACGGCTTCATTAGACATCACGATGGAACGCGACGAGTCGCTTGGCATCGTGGTTTTGTCTAATGGGTGGTAACTAAGCCGGCGGCTAAGGCCTTCCACCAGTTATTTGGTTGCTCTTTTGGCACCACCCAGGGGTTACGTGTAGGGAAACTAGGGTTAAAGCCTACGGACGCGAGCAAACATAAACCCCCAAAACTTACTAAACTTACTAAACTAACTTACTTGGTCATTTTGCCTGTTTTGCTTTGCTTAGCAATTTATTGCTTATAAATAAAAAAATATTTGAGACATTTCACACAACACCATCAACGCCAACGCTGATACAATACTTAGATATTATATATATATTATTTGTAAATACATACATAGAATACAATATAACACCCAGACACAGAACTAATACTGATGCTTATCACACACATATTTATCCTGGGTGGGAATCGAATCCATAGCCAACAGCTCAGAAGGCAGAGTTACTACCAACTGAGCTATCAGGACAGTCAATCATAATATTTGATTTTTTCATTATCTGGTTTTAACAAGTAATTACACAAGTTTTGCAACACCTTTGACCGCGTCGTCGCTTTCCTTTCCTTTACATTAAATATTGTTGATTACGTTAATTAAGCGATATTGTTAAAAATTTTGATTTTGGTTGTGTCATCTAAATTAATATTATAAAGAGGAAATATTTGATTGTTTGTTTGCATTGAATATACTCTGAAACAACTGGACCTATTAGAAAAAATCTTTGACCATTAGAATCCTTTTTTTAAGGGGAGAAATGCCCTCTCACTTCTACTCTTTCTTATTCTTAAGTGGGACTCGAACCACCGTACCGGGGAGAGAAGGGGTTGCGTTAGCAGTCCAGCCATCTCACCCCCGGATCATAAGAATCCTGCATTATCCCTGAAGAACATAGGCCATAGAATATATATAACACCCGTGTGAAGCCGGTTCGGGTCACTAGTGAGGTATATAAAACGTTTATAGCTTTATGGCCATTATGGAAATGGATAACCAATAAATTAAAATAAAGAACATCATAAAACTTTCAAAAATCTATTTTCTAAACGAGCCTAGCGTACAATTTAAACAAAATATCCCCAAATATATTTATTTTTATTTTGAATATATTTTTATCCATACAACGAATTTTAGTTTAGCGGCAGTATTTCATCATATTATATTGTTTTTACACAAAGGCTCGTTTGAAACAAAACCAACAAAATGAAGGCGCACAACACATCAAAAAAATCTATTACACCCCTCGAACCATTAACGCTGGGACCCACAAAAACCTTTCATATACAGGGTGAGTATAAGATGTATCTACAAAAATATTGCGTTAGATATTGGTAAACGTTGTACAGAGACAAAACCCGCAATTCAAAACGATGTTTTTTAATTATGTTACTTTACCACAGACTCCTAGGTCAGTGCTCTTTTTTAATATATTACGTATATGTAGGCAGAACGGGTTGTGCGTAGGTTGCAACCTATATAACTATAGGCCTTCAGCATGTCCACACAGCGCCGTGTCTGGAACAAGAATGATTCGTACTACACCGAGCAGTCCCTTTTTATAACCAGATGGTTGGGGGAACAATGATAGTTGCCGATGTTGCCACTATAATAAATTTAAATGCCACCATAGGGTAAATTACGGTACTGCCCGCTGCGCATAGAGTTTATAACTGGACGTAGCCGCCGTCACGGCCATACTGACGTGCGTACGTCCTCGTACGCTTAGCTTCACTTTGTACCTGGTGAGGGACATAAGTATCAGTGTTATTGCTCGTTCATCTTAACTATTAAATTGAGTTTTTAAGTCAAAGTCAAAAGATCAGTTTTCAATTTGATTAGTCAAAAGCATTTAAACCTTCCAGTCATCGTCAGGGTTATCCTTCAGGACCATCAGTATCCATTCATTTATAAAAAATGAACCGAATAGTGCTAGCCGGATAGATCCCTTTAGCAACCAAAAATCATCATTACTACATTTTTTTTAATGGACCAATTCGTCATTCACCAGCTTACTCCCCAAGTTAATCGAGCGTAAAGAAGTTTTACTTCAATAATAATAACCAACGATCACATACATAGATCCTGGATCCTAACTAGGATTCCTTACAAAAGTTTGTTTTTTACAAGTTTCTTTCCTGTCCGTTTTATCTGAAGCAACCTGTATACAACATTTTATATGATATATCCCGCACCGCTTGATGGGAGCTATCATTCCTTGCTGTCAGCTCTTTCCGCGTAATACGAATGATTTATTGGAGATGTGGAGTTATTTTTGCGATAGGTCCTTTTTGGGGCAGACAGGATGCATGTCTTTGGTCACTCTCAGTGATTTGTCCAAGCGCTTTTCTATTTTTTTTTTGGCTATATAATATTTTCCTTGTTTACCTATATCATGAACGTGAGTCAAGCTGATGTAATATATCAAACGCAAAGCAAAAAAGACTGACTTCAGACTTATGTGGTTTTTTCATGGATGTCATTGTCAGATTTAGATCAAATTCAATTTACTTATTTTATTAGGATTAATTGGGAAAAATTAGGGATTACGCGGAAAACACCAGATTTCAAATAAAAGAATCATCAAAAACGGTTCACCCAGTTGAAAGTTCTGAGGTAACAAACAGTTGAATTGAGAACTTCCTCCTTTTTGAAGCCAGTCAAAAAGAGGATTACATCAAAGAACTTGTCAAGATGGCGACATTAACATTAAACAAAGCATAAACAAAGTAATACTGGTCGATAGATGGCCAAACTAAACAAGTTTTACTTCAGTCGTGTGGTCTAAAGCACACTCGTAAAGAAGTCTTACTTCAACAAACACTTACTTCTCATACTTAGCTAGGCTTAATACCCAA